>CM044885.1:15376442-25376442 GCA_024500025.1 Syzygium aromaticum
TGTCCGAGCGAGCGAGCGATCGGGAAAAAGGCTTGGCTTAGGCAGTCCAACGAGTCGAGGAAGCCTAAGTCGCCGCACGGGTCGTTCCCGACCCATCGGCCCGTGACACATGACTCATAGCTCTCTCAGTCACTCTCTCACTCGACTATCAGACACCACCCTCTCACTTGAGTTGCTCACGTCCCTCTCACTTGACGCCTCCCACTCTTGCTCTGTTTTTTGCTGATTCCGTTATGAAGCCGGGAGTTTCCGAGCTCCTATTCCACAGACTCTGCAGGTGGTTGCGATTCAGATCTCATAATCTTGTGAGTCCGCGACCTTGTTTCGATGAATTCGTTCTTTGTCAAATTTTTTTATGATTAATACATTTCTTTTGCTATGTGGTGTTTCATTGCGGTGGACTTTGGTCCTGCATTGACGAATTGGTGACAGAAAGTTGCAGTATCTGCTTTTGAAGTGTGTAATACGCTTCCCTCACTTACCACCGATTTCATTTGCCCATCGTGGAACCGGCCCACCCGGAAGCCAATGGGCCCACTTGTTCCAGTGTATAGCATCGATATCGTTAGCATGGCATACCATAAGCACTAGCTAATGACCATCTAATTGAGGGACTTTGACCCAATAAGTATCTATATATTTCCAAATTAGGTACTTGCTTTCTTTCTCTCTTTTTTCAATTAAGCACCTAACTTTTCCAGATCACCGGGTAAAAGCCCATGTATCATTTTGAACGTGTTATCATTTTCTCAGTGTGAACAAAAACTATCGTTTTCTAGGGGCATTGATGAGTTCCAATCAGAAAGGTTTCAACCCGTGGCATGGAGCTGATTAGCAGGCCACTCTCAATATACTTCCCCAATCAAATCGTTCGCCAGAGCACGAGTCTATTGCCGACATGGATTGTTAACTCAACTCCAACTTAGCAAAAGTTGCCACATCGAATCTGACGTTGCTTTATGTTTTCCAGCTCACAGAAAAGACTTTTTCCCCATTTGTTTATCTTTGTTTTTCCATTCTCCTTTTCCAACCACGGTGAACTATCGCCATCATCCGTGCCATTGCCGCGAAATCCGCCACACCTTTCCACAATTACCTTTGTCGCCACCACCCAGACTCAGCTCCGCCACACCTTCAGCGTCTTGTCTAAGGCAGCGGCCATCACTAGGTCCAGGTCGTATGATGACCCACATGCCCACAAAGAGAGAGATATTGATGGTGTATTGAGTTCAATGTTGTAGTGCCATTTTTTTTTTAATACGTGGTCATGGTTGTGATCGAGGCGGTCAAGGGCGTTGGTGGGGTGGTGGTCAAGTGCGGCAGCGGTGGTGGCATGGGGGGATATTGACGGTAGTCGGTGATGGTGGTCGCTTGGTATAGTGGTCACATTTGAGAGCGAAAGTACTTAGAGGCTCTGTGTAAGTGTACGTGTGGAAACCAATCGTCGAGCACCCACAGAGAATAGGCATGTTGCTTGGCCCTCCCATGTAAGTGTACTTAGAGGCTGTGTTTAAGTGTACATGTGGAAATCAATCGTCCAGCTCCCACAAAGAATAGGCTAGTTGCTTGGCCCTACCATGACTTACCTGTTTTGTTCTGCAAAACATTGTATGTTGCACTCATATTCTGGACATGGAAGTACTTGAGCATCCAACGTTTCGTGTGATGAGGTTGTTCATATATAAAGTCTGTAAGACCTGTTGTACTCTATTATAGAGAATTTAGATGTGTCGAATTTAATCATGCCCACCTTATCCGTGAGATAATTATCTAAAAAGTCTTAAACCTATTGTAGATAGCCAATTCAGTCCTAATTCTTTTAATTGTAACAATTAAGTCGTAAAACTTTTGAGGATTTGCCAACGCAATCTTGAATTTTTTAACGATTTGTCAATATAGTCATTCTGGCTAATCTTGGCTAGAAATTGCCGACATAGTGATCTAATTAGCACCGATTATCTTATGTGGCACAACCGGCATTAAATTGGATGATTTTTACAATTTTTTAATTTTATGAAAATTCTCTCTTTTTTTTCTTCCCTTTTTCTATTTTTCTTTCTTCTCTCTTTTCTCTTTTTTCCCTATTTCCCTCTGCTCTGGGAAAGAAGGAAAAAAAAAAGAAAGGAAAGAAATAAATTTAAAAAAATTCAGAAAATTTTAGAAAAATTACATAAATCATCCACATCAATGTCGGTCGTGCTACATAGAAAAGCCAGCATCCATGTCAGTGATTTCCGGTCAATTTTGGCCAGAAGAATTACATTGGCAAATCGCCAAAATTTTTAAGGACTAAATTGATAAAATCAAAAGGTTTAGAACTAAATCAACTGCCGTAGGTTCAGGATTTTTGGGCCAATTTCCCCCTTACCCATTTTCTTGATTTTCTCCTTTATACATCTTGGATTTCGGGATATAGCTCTATCTACTCTATCAAGCAATTACATTGCATTCTGCAAATGTCCTGTGGCCCCAACATAAAGCATTTTAGAAAGAGAATTCGTCAGCAGTGCAATTCTGTCAATGATACCATCTTGATCCCCACCTGTCTGATTCCCAATCCGGCAGGGAGCATTTGGAGCATACTGGTCTCTCTCTCTCTGGGATCTCCACGACTGAGTATGTAGCATGACGGTCAAGTGAAGTTTTCTTCATGACACTTGTATAAAATGTTACAGATGTATTGGTCATGGCCGACCCAATTTAATAGAATACATACTTCTTGTTCTCTACCCATTTATAAGTTTGCAGGCTTTAATGCATTGCTTGAAATGGATGGCCATCGCTCTCGAGTTATTTATGTCATATCTACATCTTCACATTGCAGGTGAATGTCATCTTCACCGCGAACTTAGGTAAAGTTTCTAGTTGCATTTTTAGTGCATTGATCTCGTCATTAGCTACGACAATAATTATATTTGCTATGACTACGTAAGCTCTTACTTTTTTTAATTTTAAGAAGAAAAATATCGAAGTGCATAGAAACTTAGAAAGAGCACACATATACGAAAAAAATAAATAAATGAGAACGGATGTGCATTGTAAATATGAGTTTTAGAAGGCTTTAAATGAGTGAATAGGGGTTTTCATGGGTTGAGTTAATTATGGATGTGTTTTAGTAATATAGGTCAGGTCGGATATGAGTTACTAAATTTGTACTATGTATAAATCGGTTAAAACAAGTTAAATTGATAGATTTGGTTCATATCATTTTCGACCAGACCCACACCCATTTGATAGCCCTACCTAGCATGGCCCACGAGATACATACTTTCAATTCAAACCTAGTATTTTAAAGGATTAATATCACGAAAAATTCAAATTGGTACACCTATGACAAATTTACCAAAATTAATTTTTTAACCCCAAAAATCTTCAAATTGGTACACTTTGATAAATTTACCCTCCATTAGTTTCTGTTAAATTTTAATGTTAAATTACTGAGTTATATGACATATGGCAGTTGAAGAGCGTACCGATTTGGGGTTTTACCCTTTATTTGTCACTAATGTACCGATTTCTCGTTTATCGTGGTATTAATTCAATTTAACGCAAACTAACATAGGGTATATTGTTACAAATGTATCGGTTTGGGATTTTTGGTAGTCAAAAAATTAGTTTGGAGTAAATTTGTCATGGGTGCGCCGGTTGAAGTTTTTTGTGGTCAAAAAATTAGTTTTGAATAAATTTGTCAGAGGTTTATCAATTTATGATTTTTTGTGGAATTAACCCAATTTTAAACTCTACATACGTGAATTAGATTTTGATTAGTCAAAAAAGGAGACTTCCAATTATAGTGCTTTGGTATTTACCCATTTTCTTATGAATATAACTTTATTTTGTATCTTATACAAAAATTTATCTCATACATATATAATAGAGTACGAGTAAAGTGTTATTACTTCTTTTTGGGATATATATTTTTTACAATTTACTGTGGATTAATTAATATATTATATTATATCACATTATATAAAATCAATGGACAAATTTAAATCTCATCCTACTATTATCTACATGAAAAAAAAAAAAAAACACCTACCTTGCTTGTTGCTAAAAATCTTCAGAGAGTTTCACATTAATAAAAAATAAAAATAATGTGCATTGATTTGATTTATTTGGAAATATATATTCGAGCTTTTACTAGAATGAAAAGAGGACATGTTATAAGAATGGGATAAGTGCACTGAAAATTTTAAAATTTATCACGAAAGTACTCTTGAGTCCTAAAACTTTCAAAATGTGCAATAAAATCCTAAAACTTGTCATAAAAATGCAATAGAGTAAAAAACTTTCAAAAAGTGCAATCCAGTCCTAAACTTTTCACAAAAGTGCAATCAAATCCTAAAACTGTCAAAAAGTGAAATCAATAAAACAACTTAATTAGACCAATTTTTCAAATTTTAAAACTTGATTGCACTTTTTTTAAAGTTGTAGGACTTAATTGTACTTTTGTGACAAATTTTAGGATTTTTAATGTACTTATCCCAAGACTATTTGACGATTAGATCTAGGATGGCTCAATTTCTCCATTATGTTCAACACACCTCTAACTGCCGAAGTAGGTAAAAGTTAAAATATTCAAAAGAGGATTTTGAATAATAACAAGTTTATCTTTGACTTCTATTTTCACTAATATTATTAAGTATCATTAAAAATTTCTAGACACCATTTGTTAAGAGGAAAATAAATTATTTGGAGAAAAATTTCATAAAAATAATCACTCATATCTCCTAAAATAATTAGCCGATCAATTATCTACCACAATTTATGTCTGGACATTTTTATCGACAATAAAAAAAATTATCCATTCATTTTTGTAAGCGATTATTTGTTGAAATTTTTTTCAAATAATTTGTTTTTTGCAAAACAAACGCATCCTAGAGTTGATTAGTTCTAGAGTGGGTCAATATCCACTTGGAATTGAACCGAACAGGATCGATTACCAATTTGTAAAATGAACCATTGTTGACACCTAATTTTTTAGTCTAAATTTTCAATTTTACATAAAATTATAAAATTAGGATTAGGAACCTTGGCCATGCTTAGGAACCTATTTCTAAACGAAAAATAATTTTTCTAGATTTTTCTTTAATTTTTTCAATTTCTTTTAGTAAAAAAATAGGAAGAAAATCAAGAAAAATACCAAATGGAATTAAAAAATTACAAAAAAAATGTCATTAGTCTTTTAATAATTCCAATTTTATCCCTGCAACTTCAATTTTTCAAAATTTCAATTGGAAATATGTTTTCCCCAAATTTGGCCAATTTCATATACTAATTAAGCAAAAAATACAAATAAATCATTTCTGATCATTTTTGAGCTATAGTGTCTTCACAAAAATTGATTTTGGTACCTTGAATTGCATATTGATCAGTCCAATTTCACAATTTGATGAAAATATCAAAAAGCTCCAAAATTTATTAAAAATTAGGGATTTTATGACCCAAATTGGGGATTTTATTTAATTGGACATTTTTTTTTATCAAAAATTGTACCTTCCCTGAGGGTAATTGAGCATGGGTAATTCAATTCTGTCTTCAATTGTGAAAAATTAAGTCATTTAGACCTTCAATTGAATGAAAACCATGTTACCCGAATTCAAATTTAGGGTTTTTTGTGCTTAATTGTGATAAAAATTCAAACCAATCCCTTATTTTAGAGCAAAATATGTCAAGGAGTCTAAATGTGTGGTTAAAATCATGAAATTAAGACAAAATGGGGTCAAATTTGTCTTGGGTCTACCGAGCCGGTCAGATCCGACCCCACCCGATCCAGGTTGGTCTTCTTCTTCACTCGAACTGGGCACACGAGGGAAAAAGGAATTGAAACAGTTGGTTAGCCCCGCCCCTTTGCAGACTTGGATTTCCCTTTCTAGCACGTGGAAAACGAAATGGATAGCTGGAGATTCTCCAGCTATCCACCCTCAACCGATCTAACTAACTGGGGAGTCGATTAAAGTGAAAAAGGGCTAGGAAATCGACCTAGAAAAACAGTTGGGGGAGGTTGGTTCCCACACAGAACCTGCTTGATGAAAAGCCACAGAGAAAAAGAAGAAAGACGGGAGGGAAAAAGAGAGAGAGAAAGTGAAAGGGAGAGAGTAGAGGTCCCACAGCTAAGTGTTTGGCGCCGCTTTGACTGGAAGAGCGCCAGTGAATCGGCTTGTGAACATGACCTCTTTCTCCGAACTCCGGCAAGGTGGCTAATCGCGAAGAGGTGAAACGCGGCCTAGATCATCCAATCTAGGACTTTCCCAGCAAATCCAAGATCGTGAGCTGATAAAGCAAGTGCAAAGGGATTGAATCGTTGCCTTCTAGTGGTTCAAAAATTCAACTTTGGCCTCTGACACCGAAGGTGAAAACTCTTCCCACTTGCACATCACCTCTTTGTCAAAATGCCTAAATGGACGCCTGAGCTAACACATGCTTGATCTTTGAATTTGCTCGTTACTATTGTGCTTATGAGTTCCTTCTTCACGTTTCTAACTAATTTTTTGTTCGATTTATGCATTTTGGATCAGTGGTTTGTCATTTGCATCAAGTTGGCCTTCAAAACCCCATCGCCGGAGTCGGTAAACATTACCAGAGCATTTCCTCATGGCAAAAAGCCATTCTAGTCGGTCCATTCTGCTTGTTTTAAGCTTAAATACATGTTTTGATTGATTAAAATGAATAGGATATTTTGAGGTTTGATCTGGATGTTAGATAAGTTAGGTTAGTTTAGTTTTAGATATTGATTTTTGGGCTTAGGAACCGCCAGCTAGTGGAGGTTCAATGGCGATCCAATAGGAAAGGACAGTAGAAGGCAATTAGGGGAAGGTTTAGGGCCGTTTGTGGTGGCTAGGGCACGGCGGAAGGTCATAGGAGCGATGGCCAAAGTAGCGGTGGAAGTAGGATACCATAGGTATTAGGTGCACATGAAGTGCTCAACAAAATGCCAAAAAGAAAATGAAAAAGAACGGTGCCATTTGGCACTGTCCTCGCCAAGGAAGGCCGGAGATTGGCTTAGGCCGGTCCAACTTGGTCGAACTGGTCTAAGTAGGTCCGGTTTGGTCCCAAGAATAAAAAAGTCATTAAAAAAATAGAAAATTGGAAAATCATAAAACAAACTTAGAAATTTCTGAAAAATTCAGAAAATTTCCAAAAAATCCATAAAAATTAGAAAAAAATCTAAAAATATTTTAAAAAATCAAAAATAAAAAATTTCAAAAATTCACATAATGGCTCAGAATATTTATGGACACCCATTTTTAGTGAAATCAGAATTTTTTGGGATGCACAAGTGATTCTTTTGAAGACTCCTTAGTTTAGGGATAAAAGGGCCTTAACTCCTAAAAAACCTTAAAAAGGGGCTTAACCCCCAAAAGGGCCTAACCCCTAAAAAACCCTAAAACCCCAAAAACCAACACAACCCTTGAAAGTGCACAAGCCTCTAGGGCTTCATTAAGGTTTGATTGTTTTGATTGATGTTCATTTTAGGGACGATATTAAGATTGTTGTTCGTGATTTGAATTGGTTGTGCACTCCCTTATTGATTGATTCCTCCCTGTTTAAAATGGTTAGGATTAGTGGATAAGTCTCGAGAAATTGCATGACACGTTAGACACTTTGAATTGTTTTAGGTAACGAAAGGGCAATAGGGATTTCAATATCAGGATCATTAACGTAACCAAGTCCTGCTACCCATAAAATCTATGGTTCATAGAAATCGGAATAGTTCTCCCTTATCTCGATTAGGTTTATAGTTAACCATTAAATATTAGTGACGACTTCAAAATGAAACATAAGCTAAATAGAAAACAAAATAATAAGTACCCGCTATCTCGTGAGGTATGGTCAAGAAGAGGCTCTCGTTCATTTAGTAATAAAACATCTTATCATTCATAATGAACAAAAATACCTCCTAGCGCGCTCGGGTGGGGAAACGCACGGCGCGACAACTGACCTGTTCACCAAGGAATTGTCAGTATTTTCAATAGACATAAATGTTCATTTCATGATTAGAGCCAATGTCCCCTAGCCGGATCTCTAGACAAAACTCTATCTCAAACTAGAGTGCACGTGAAGATTACGAGTCCAGCAAGGGCAGGCTATCACAACAACAATTAGTGCAGACTAGAAAACATTCCCCAAGAAGAGATGGAGCCACTTCACCTGAACTTGTCGTGCCGCGCTCTAACCGCAAGTGGGAGCGAGCGATGGACGGTGAGTTTGGTGAGAGGCAAGAGCAAGAGAGGGAAGTGAGAGGCAAAGACTGAGAGGCTAAGGTTTTGCCTTTGCACAATGCAGCTTTAGTTTAGATTTTTAAAGAGAAAAAAATTACAAAAAAATGACAATCAAGGCATACCAGTTTGGTCCGGTTAGTTCTACTCCGCACAAGGAAACGGGAACCGGACCAATTCCCGAGATGGATCGAGACTGGTGCTCACCTCTACTCTTAGGCTCTGTTTGTTTTATGAAAGATGTGACATTTCTAGAAATGTTTGTCAGGGATATTATAATTTTCTAGTGTTTGGCTGAAGCTTAAAAATGAACCAGAAAGTATTTTGTCATTTTGTAATGAAAATCTGATTTGATTTTGCTAAATAGATATAAACTATTCAAGTGCTAGTAACTTATGCATGGGCATCCGAGGAATCAGGTATGGATACCGGTGTCTAGGCACGAACACCGACATCCAAGGTACGAGCATGGGCACCAGCCTAGGTCCATCAAGATTGGGCCCCAAACCCTGAGGCCCTCATTCCCGGGTCCACGGTGCTTATGCCCGAATCATTAAGGCTGGGCCTCAAACCCTAATGCCTAGGACTAGGTACCTAGCACTTGGGTCCATCAAGGTGGGGTCAAGACCCCAACATCTATACCGAGGATCTACGCATGGACACTGGGGTATTGGGCCTGGCCTCAATGGACCCAAACCTAGCATCGATAGTCCTTTGCGCGGGGCCAGTGAATTGAGCCAAGACTAAGTCCCCAACAACCGAACCTAAGTCCGTTGAGGTGGGGTCGGGACCCTGTTGCTAGTGCCATGGACTTGGGCACGGGCACTGGGGGTCTCGGGCCCGACCTCGATGGTCCCGAGCTTGGCCTCAATGGATCCAAGGGCAGCATCGATGGTAGGCGTTGTGGTCCTAAACTTGGCCTTGATGGACTTAGGCTTAAGCGCTAAGGACCCAAGCACAAGCTTCTAGGTCCCAAGCCTGGTATCAATATGTTAGAAAAACCTCCTAATAGATTTTGAAATTGACAAAACTGTCCTTATATGTATTGTAAATCTGACAAATGTTTTTAAGCATTTTGATTCATGAAGTTATACTTTGAAGATGGCAAATCATTTAATTCATGCAGCTCAAACTTTATACTAATGTTCAGACTTTATACGGCTTTTAGCGAACTTCAGCATTTATACTAGAATAAAAAGACTCAAACTTTAAAGAGCAACACATCCTGACAAACGTTATGATTGCAAGACCAAATACTATAGAATTAGATCTCATTCGATTCTCGACACAAACTCAAAACATTCACAACAGCTAGTAATTCGACTTAGATTTTGCAAAATGAAAATCTTGATTGACTCAATCTTAAAAAGCTATTTTGCAAAGGACATTTATACCGCAAAATATCTTAAATTGATTGACAATCAACCAAGAGACAAGTTTATTTCTAAATGGAGAGGCTCTTCTCATGGAAATCGAAATTCTGGTTATATGGGCAACCAGATTCAACGGGATTCAGATTTTGTCACTCAACGGCTACTCAATCATCTTTATACAAATCTATCCAAGATGAAAATTGAAAAATGATCCTTTAAAGATTGTCCAACGACTAGTTTGGAAATAGAGAAGTATAAAAGGAAATAAAGTATTAAGGAGTAGAAGAAGAGACGATATCCAGAATCATCTATTCTAAAGTTTGAGCATTCTCTTATTAGTGTTACTTGTCTTTCTTGAGCTAAAATTTGTGATTTTGAGAAACTTGTTGTAAGAGTGATTAAGTGAAATAGAGTGACTTATCTTACACATAGAGTTATCACTCAAAATCTGTAATCTTTTAATTGATCATCTAATGAAATTCAGCCAGTAAGCTGTTATCGTGAGAGAGTGGAAATAGGCTTGATCTAAGTAGAACCACTATACGTCTTGTGTGCAGATTTTCTCATCCTTAAAACTCTTTTTATTTATTACATCACACACTTGCTCAATTGCTATCAAAGACTATTTAAAATCAAAACTTTGTTTAGACTTTATTTTTGATATTTTACTTTCGCTTTAAATTGGTCAAGAATTGTTTAAAATCACCTATTCACTCCCCTTTAGGTAATCCTTACTAGCCTCCTCACGATGGAATTGAGCCTAGGCACTAGAGTCTCAAAACTAGTTTCAATGGAGCTAGGCACAGAGGTCTCAGGGTTGGTTTCGATGGAGCCGGGCGTAGGTGTTAGGGATTCAGGCACGAGCACTAGGTTCCTGGCCAAGCCTTGATGTACCTAGATGTAGCCTTGACGGACCTAGGCTGGGGTGCTGGGAGCCTAGGTATAGACACTGGGGTCATGGGTCCAACCTTGATGGACCCAAGCATAGGTATTAGGAATTTGGGCTCGGCTTTGATGGACCTAGGCTCAGGCACAGGGTTCCTAGGCTCAGCCTAGATGGACTTAGGCTCGAGCACTAGGGTCATAGAGTCACAAGCACTAGCACAATCAAAGAAGTCCTAGGCCCAGCCTTGAGGGTTTCAAGTTCGAGTGCTGGGATCCCAGTCCCTACCTCAATGGACCTAGGCTTGCCCTTGGTGGATCTCCATAGACTGGGCCCTATTGCCAAGGGCTCGGAAACGAGTGTTGAGGTTTCGTGTTCAAGTGTAGAGTTTTTTGTCCAAAAACCAATATCTAGTCATATTTTGGAAAATAATTTCCAATTTTTTAAAGATGAAATTATTTCCCTGAATTTAAGTATAGGTTGTCCGTTGAATCATTTTCCTTAGCATTCCAAATGCCAGAAAATGAAGAAAATATTTTCCAAAAATATAATTTCCGTGAAACAAACGAAGCCTCAATCACTGTACTTTTTCACATGGAAAAGCTATCAATTAGAGTTCATTTTCCATCTTCAAGAACTAGTTGATTCCCATTGAAGCACCATTAAGTACTTCATATAATATAACGTTCGACCCACCTTATTTAAACTCACAAAATTGCACAATGCAAAATAGAGAAAGTGATAGACTACTTATTTCACCGCCAAAATAGTCTCAATTCCTACTTTTTAGTAATTTTTAGGGTTCAAAAATTCCAAACTGTTACGGCTGCAATAAATTTATCAAAAACTAATTTTTTTACCATAAAAAACCCCAAACTTGTATACTTATGATAATTTTACCCTCAATTAGTTTTCATTAAATTTGACTGTCAAATTGCTAAATTGGATAATATGTTATAGTTGACAGGTGTACCAATTTATGATTTTACCCTCTATTTATCATAAGTGTATCGATTTGTGATTTTTCGTAGTGTTAATCGAATTTAATGAAAACAAATAAAGGGTAAATTTGTCATAAACGTATTAATTTGGGGTTTTTAGCGATCAAAAAATTAGTTTGGGATAAATTTGTCACGAATTTATCAGTTTGAAGTTTTTCATGGTATTAATTCTAATTTTTAAATGATTTCTAAATTTCACAAAACTAAACACGTAGGTTTCTTGTATTTTTGTTTTTTTCTTTTTCAGGAGAATGGCTGCAAGCATCCAAAGTAAAATCTGCGGATCGATAATTAGGCTATCGTCATCTATCGTTTTCCCCGAGACAAGAAAGGGGATGTGTCATTTAGCATGAAAGTCATTCATAGGCGTGGGATTGGACCTATTAGAGTAGGTCGTACCTCTTGTCGAGAAGGGATGTGTAAGGTAGGCATAGTTTGGTTATTTAACTAGGGTTTCGTCACATTTTGTAGATTTGCTTGGCTCATTCTTAATCTATTCTAAGGGAACTAAAAGTTTTCTGTAAATAATTGAAGTTGCAAGAAAGCTGAGATGTTTAAAATGCACTTCACTTCGATGAGTTCAAAGCTTGAATTAAGACAAAGAAAGTCGTTCTTATTTAGGCATCTTTTAATAGAGTTCTGTAGTCCAACGAAAAACAACGGCGGCATCATCCTCCATCCCTTATTGATCTGATTGGGTCTATGATTTGTGGGTTACAAATATGAACAGCGGAAGATATTATTCCAAGGCCATGTTACTCCATATATCGAGAAAATTGTCCATAAAAGACCTAAACCTATTGTACGGTAGTTAATTCAGTCATAGATTTTTTAGTTTGTCCAATTTAGTCCTAAATCTTTTGACGATTTTTCAATATAATCATTTCAATTAATTTTGGCTAGAAATTGCTAATGTAGACGCTGACCATTCTACATGACACGACCGTGTAGGACATTGGCACTGACATGGTTAATGTTTGCAACTTTTATAAAAGCTTCTAAAAATATTTTATAGACTTATTTGTATTCTTTCCATGTTTTTCCACCATGGGCCAGCGAGCGTCACCACCATGTCCTGATTGAATTGTGCAATCTCAACATTGCTATACACCTACCTCAGCGTCTTTCGGCCGATAACCCTCCCTTAGCTAGCAACTCCAAATGAACTTGAAGTTAGCTAGGCACATGAAATTCAGCCATTACGCATTAGATTCTTTGTAATTGAACTTCATTCGTGAAAAAGACTTCACAATTTCAGCAGACAACTGAAGAGCACATTCGATTTAGTAAATTTAATGAGTTAAAAGTATTATTATCGATACTTAACAAATAAACACCATGCAAACAAAATGCAAAGTAGAATGTTTTGGTCTCTCAATTTGCTTTTCCCATTTAACAATTTTAGAACTTGGTTGCACTTTTTGAAAGTTTTAGAAATCAATTACATTTTTATAACTAATTTCAGGACTTTTAGTATACTTATAAAAAAATGTACTTAATAGGTTCACCAACAATGAATTGATGTTTGAAGGTTTACGAAACTACGTTCAACCATAAAGCAAGGAGGCTAGCGATGCCGAGATTAATGAGTTTGGCTCCTCGAAGGGCCACTAGAGATGGGTGACGATGAAGCCGGAGACACACAGTGCAAGTGGCAACACTCATCATTTGGGGTCAAAGAGGAGGGAGAGAGCTCGCAAGTCATGACGGGTGAAAATGAAAATGGCAAGAGAGAAAAGAATCTAACGAATAATGAATATGGGTTAAACTTGTTATCTCTTTTTAACTTAAATGGGTTGAAAATGAGTTTATAGCATACTCACTAACATTTAAGTTAAAATATGGAATAATAACCCATTTGACAGATCTACTTATCACCAATCCAATTTCATCTAGCCCTCCACGTACTATGTTCGCTATCACATAATAATACCCAATCGATAGTGGATTTATCACTGTGCATTAGCTTGAACACAAGCATGTGCTGTCTCCACGACAAGCACCAGCGCATGATAAAAACTAGAGAAACACGAGGCACAAGACGCCGGCCATTACGGACGAGGCTGAGAGAGTCAGAAGCGGCTTGTTTCTAGTGCCGTGTCGAATGACACGTACACCACGTATAGGCCAAAACGGAAGCCGCGACTGGCTTTCTGATAAGGACAAGGCTTAGCCTAGCCAGACTCTGTGTCGACTCTTCTCTTTGGATTTGACGGATAGACGAGCACATGCGAGGTCGTCGAATTCAACGTACACGCTACTTCAGAGGTCTTGGAATGATCCACAGCGAGAGACGCAGGCAAAGTGACAGCTTCTATGGGAGGCCCAGAATTCGACTCTTCTTAAATCGAGTTGTTAAGAGCGTGCATGAAATTCATTCTAAAATAAAAATTTTACTCCAAAATAGATTTCGGAATAGAAATGTATTTATTAAAAAATTTCCGAAATACATTCTGGAGCAATTTTTACATTTTGAAATAAAAATGCATTTGTTAAAAATATTTGATTCCAGAATGCATTCTTGATTTCAAAATGAGTTTTGAGCAAGAAAAAGAGAAGTTACTTTTTGTAACTTCTCTCTTCGAGAATGCATTCTCCCTATTTTCTCTCTTTTTCTCACTAATTTATTTTTCAAAAAATACATAAAAATTGAAAAATTCCAGAAAAATTCATAAAAATTTCCAGAAAATAAAAAAGTTAGATTTCAGAAAAATAGGAAATTTGGTGAATTTTTTTCAAAAAATATAAAAAAAAATTAAAATTTTCAAAACTTTACAAAATAGCTTAGAATATCTTTGGGCACTCACTTTGAGTGAAATTTAATTTTTTTAAGATGCCCAAAAAAATTAAAAAATTAAAAATTTCAAAACTTCATAAAATGACTTAGAATACCTTTGAGTACCCACTTTCAGTGAAATTTAATTTTTTTGAGGTGCCCAAAAAAATTAAAAAATCAAAAATTTTAAAACTTCACAAAATGACTTAGAATACCTTTGGGCACTCATTTTGAGTGAAATTTAATTTTTTTTAGATGCCAAAAAAAATCAAAAAAATTGCAAAACTTCACAAAAAATGACTTAGAATACCTTTGGGCATCCATTATGAGTGAAATTTAATTTTTTTGAGGTGCCCAAAAAAATATAAAAAAATCTCAAAACTTCACAAAATGGCTTAAAATACCTTTGGGCACTCACTTTGAGTGAAATTTAATTTTTTTTTTAGGTGCCCAAAAAAATCAAAAATTTCAAAACTTCACAAAATGGTTTATAATACATTTAGGCACCCACTTTGAATTAAATTTATTTTTTTTTAGATGCCCAAAAAAATAAATATAAAAATAAATTTCTGTTCCATAAATCAATTTCTAGAGTAGAATTAGTCATGTTTTACCAAACAGATTTCTCTTCTAGAAATCAATTTCTGGCAAAACTTTCCAGAAATCAATTTCTGACAAGAATTTGATTTTTGGAGCAAAATTATTACCATTTGCACCCTAAGAAGTACCCATTATGCAAATGACGGAACCATTCTCCTATGCGCAGTAGCATGTATGCCGAATCGATCTCAACCATTAAATTTTGTGAGTTTCACGTGGAGTGGAGCACATGCAAGTCTCTTGTCAAAACGTGTACCACGTTGATTATTAATGCTCTCGTGTCATAACTATGCAAAGCCAAGTTCTTGTCTGATCTAAACACAATATTTTATCGGATCACAAATTTGAACTCCGCCCAAGACAAGTCACTTGCTTTTCTTTTTGCGTAGAGACCGAGCCTCCCTGAACTTTTCCTTATGAGTAATGAATCGCGGTATTCACGGCGAAAAAGATTTGACGAATGGATGAACCTTGGTCAGACTGCAAAAGCCATCTGAGGAATTAAGCATGGAGACTGTATGATGAAATCCCAGTTGGACTTTGGCCCAGTGTGATTGTGTGGACTCCATTCTTCTGAATAATGAGCAGAACTTGCCGTTTAAGTGATGCTGCACAAACATTATTGAACAGGAAAAACAAACAAAAGTCACGAGTATACCAATTCGATGTGACGATCATCGATGATCATCTTTCCTTTGAGCATCGTAGAAATTAAAATTAGCAATGAAGACATGAACATTAGCTCGATCATCTGAGTAGATTTTGCCATAGGCACATCTACTGCTTTCAAATTGTTGCTTTAAAAGTGACTGACAATTGTTCTAAGGACAAATGTCTTCCAAAAGAGTGGCGCTACATGGACCGACTATGAGTCCCACTTCAAGAGTCCGGCTGAGTATCATTTATGGTATGTTTGTTTCGGAGAAAACTTCGTAATAAAAAAAAATACTTTCCATGAAAATCGTTTTCAAGGAAAATGCATTCCCCTTTTTAGATTAGGGAATTCATTTTTTTTCACTTTAAGCATGCATATTTTCTTTCATCGCAAATGGTTTTTCGTTAACTAATTTTTTCGGCAAACCAAACACAAGAAAATGCGAAAAATTAATTCGCGAAAAGTTCTTTCACTCAAACAAACACACCCCTTAAGACCAAAAAAAAAAAAAAAACAAACAAACACAACCTTATTTCATTTTAAACTTGCAAGTCTTCGACGCCACACAAGGACGGTGACCACCACGCCCTAGACAGCAATGCGGTGGTCATCGCGGGGCTTCTTCCAATTTAGTTTTCAGCTTTCCCCTTTCAGCAATATGGGCTGAAAATGGGCATGCACGTTGTATACCGCATTAGAACAGTCGGGCTTTGCTACTCTGAACCCATAACAAACCGTTTTTTTTCCTAAAACTATTAACTGACTCACGTACAATCCACTCCACCAAATATGAGTCTTTGACCCATTTCGCCACCGCTAAGATTTCGGATCCAATGATCCAGCAAGCCCTATCTAAGACAAGTTTAAAGCATTGGACTGACGATCCAATGTCTGTGCGGCTTTCCAATCTCATGATCCAATCCTAAGATAACAGTGATGGGATTGATGGGCCGGGCCGATCTTGTAAAGGGAGCCACGCCCAAGCCCTTTTTCCCCGGGAACGCCAAGAAGAATTCAAAGGGTCATGATTTGCCCTGAAAGACTAGCACGTAATTTCTCCAAATCCATTACAAGTACCCAATTGCGATGGAGAGAGGAATGAATTGTCAAAATCATGCACTCTCTTTTTTAAGTTCTAAACTTTGAGAACCTCACTTTGTCGAGATGTATTTACCCTTTTCTTGTTTCGTGGGTATAATCATGCAAGAATTCCAATAGCACGATTAGAGTCGGGTTTTTCTAAGTTGTACCAAGATGCCGTTCATCGCAAAGCATAGCCACTTAAAATGTGATAAACGAACTCTTCTGGTTAGTTAATCAACGTGAAGTACGGTGACTTAGTTTTTAATACAGATAATTATGGCGTTTTGCATGGAATAATCTACATAGAAGACACATTTGTCATATTTGATAGGTGTTCACCATTATGACATGTTGGGAAGCGTATATCAAGAGAATCGACTTACCTGTTCGATGCACTACGAACAAAATTTCCAGGATTCCACGTTGAATCACCAGCAAATAATGAACGAATCTACTTCACGTTGATTCGAATACAATTACAGAGAAAGTATTCTTGTTCCACAGTGTTAATGTCAATTATCTTCTCTAAATAGATACAGAATCCTTATTCGTCGAGAGAAAGAGAGAGAGAGTTCTCAATTTTCTTGTTGTCGATTCTATAGAGGAAGTTATCTTAACTTCCCTTAAGAAACTCTTCTCACACCTCTTCAAAAGGTGTCTCTCAGACACACTTCTTATTAGAGCAAATGGTGTCCCTTCGACACACACATCATGGGCGGACCAACGAAATATAACATCTCCCACTCGCACATGATAGGCTTGATGGTGCTCTATTAAGAACATAAGGCATTCAACATTCATCTACCTTAAAAACAATTCATACTAGCAAGAAAGCTGTGCGACCAGTGAGTACACCTACACTTGGGAGCTCTAATTATGCACTTGTTAGGAACAACATAATGGCTACAACCCCAAAAAATAAATAAACAATTGATGTCTCACAGTACCCCAAACATATTTTGTTACATTAGTCCAAGTATACCTATCCTTTAAAGGCTATACTTGACTTTTCTCAAAAAACACCATGTATTTACAATTATTTCCGAAAGCCATTGAAGGCGAAATAATTGGTCGACCAGTAGACACATGTGATAGATGTAAAACAACAATAGTCTTCCTTCGCACTCATGTCCCTCTCCATTTCGAAACAACTGCTTTCCTCGACATGTCTTATAAAGCCATATCTATTCATGATCGCTGGTAACATACTAAAATAGCAACATTGATCTTCTATTTTGAGAAGATAGTCAGAAGTAACATATGGCACAAAATAAGGTAAATTATAAATTACCTTAAGGACTCACACGATGAATAAATAGGGATAATTGTACCTATCTCCTTTATTGGTCAAATAAAGCACATGTAGTATGAATTACATGCTATAGTGGATTTCTCTTTCTATAAGAGCGTATGTCTTTTATTAGCCATATCAATTATACAAATCTTAGCCTAAACATAGTTACATGCTTCTCACGTACTCATGTTTAACCTGAATGCTATATCAGCTCGCTTTCCACAGCGCCCAATTTATTACTCGCATCCGACTACCTTTAGACATACATGATTGTGGGACTATCATGTTCGGCCTTATCACATACGAATAACAGACTTCATCTTGATTCCGATCAAGGCGACATTAAATCATTTTATGTACTAAACTGCTTTTCCAGCATTTATAGTATATATTGTCTCATCTCAACTCGCTTACTATAGCGTTTGAGGTGATTGCTTGTGTGAGTGAGCCAATCATTGCCTAGTGACATACTTTTCAACAATATATGTGTGTTTGTGCTAGTCTCATAACATTGTACTAATTGGTAAAACATCAATTCATTTACAAACAAGTATAATACATATACACACATAATCCAGTAATCCTCAATAATATTACATATCATAATAACATTCTATGTAATCCTAGAGACATCCTGTGGGTCAAGAACACGTCTCTTGGAACGGCCTTTATAAATGGATCAGCAACCATCCTGTTGGTTGAAATATATTGCGGGACTACTTCCTTCTGTGCTATTATATCTCTGATGAAATTATTTTTTATGTCAATGTGCTTTGTCCTACCATGATATTTGGAGTCTTTCACATAGGCAATGTCTGCTTGACTATCACAATATACTGTCACTGGTCTTGGGACATCAGTGACAATGGCTAAATTTTCCAAGAAACGTTTTAGCCATACTGCTTCTTGCACTGCAGCAGAACATGCAATAAATTCTGCCTCCATCGTAGATAAAGCTATACGTGTCTATTTCTTTCTATTCCAAGAAATTGCACCATCATTAAGCAAGAACGCATATCCATACGTCGATTTACACTCATCTAGATCTCCTCCCCAATCAGCATCAGAGTATCCTAATAAGCGTAGATCACTCCCTTAATAGCAAAGTCGATAGTCCATAGTGCTTTTTAAGTATCTCAGGATCCTCTTAACTGTTTTACAGTGTGTTGGATTAGGATTTGATTGATATCGGCTCACTAACCCACAGCATAACATATGTCGGGTCGAGTACACATCATAGCATGCATCAAACTTCCGACAGCACTAGCGTAAGGA
Organism: Syzygium aromaticum; assembly: GCA_024500025.1. NCBI lineage: Eukaryota > Viridiplantae > Streptophyta > Magnoliopsida > Myrtales > Myrtaceae > Syzygium > Syzygium aromaticum. Next base: position 15,395,602 of record CM044885.1, read on the forward strand.
ACAATTATCATTTCTTTCTTTTCACATGGAGTCTTAGGACACATCTTAGTACTCAGGACTTCGCCTTGCATGACAGGGGTATGAATGGGACTACAGTGCTGCATATTGAAGTGTTCAAGAATTTTCATTATATAAGACTCCTGTAACATAGCAATGAGTTTCTTTGATCGATCTCTTTCAATCTTAACTCCTAATATATATGCAGCTTCTCCCATGTTATTCATTTCAAAATTAGAAGACAACCATTCTTTTATGGTTATAACCAAACCCTTGTCATTCCCAATCAACAGAATATCGTCCACATAAAGAGATAAAATCATAAATTTATCCTCGGACCATTTGATATACACACAGTGATTCTCTTCGATCATCGTGAATCTAAAAGAAGTTATGCCTCGATGAAAATGAAAATATCACTATCTAGCCGATTGCTTAAGGCCATAAATTGAGCGATAAAATTTGCAAACTTTACGTTCTTGACTTTCAGCAATGAAACCTATCGATTGCTTCATATAGATTTTTTCATCTAATTCTCCATTGAGAAATGCTGTCTTTACATCCATTTGAAGTAATTCTAGGTCCAAATGTGCAACAATGACTAGGATAAGGCGTATTGAGGCAAACCTTACGACTGGTGAAAAAGTTTCCTCATAGTCTATACCATCTTGTTAAGTATAGCCTTTTGTCACAAGGCGTGCCTTATACTTTTCAATAGATCCATCCGCCCTTTGCTTAATCTTGAAAACCCATTTGTTTCCAATAACCTTGCGATTAGGTGGCAGATCAACCAAGTCCCAGACGTGATTTGTTCTTATAGACTCAATTTCGTCTTCTAAAACTTTTCTCCATTCTTCCTTGTCCGGAGATGAGAGAACCTCTTGAACTGTTTTAGCCTCTGCATCGTCTTGTGGAGTAATCATAAATGCTTCCCCTTCAATTTCAAATCGACGACGGGAAATAATTTTACGATTACTTTTACGCAACTAAACTTCTTGAGAATTTAGTTCGCCAGGCGACGCTACACTCCCACTAGGTCTTGTATGTTGAGGTAAATCTGTATTTCCCTCAATAACATTAGTGGGTGTGTTATCGGGATCTTCCATCTTATGTAATTGGAAGTCCTTATTGATCTCACCTCTACTAGGAAAATCGTTCTCCAAGAATGTGGCATCTCGTGACTCCATTTCAGTCACACTTTCATCAGCTTGTTCATCTATGAACACATACCCTTTGGAGTATTCAGAATATCTAGTAAAGATACACTTCTTCCTTCTATGGCTTAATTTGCCATATTTATGGGAAGAATCATGAACATATGCTGCACACCCCTAAGGTCGTAGATTACTTAAGTCTGATTTTCTACCAGTCTACAATTCATAAGGGTGGAAGCAACTGATTTAGAGGGCACACGATTAAGTATATAGACAGCAGTCAATAACGCATCTCCCCAATATGAGACAGGTAGATTTGCCCGTGCCATCATAGATCTAACAATTTCTAATAGGGTTCTATTCCTTCTTTCTGCAACCCCATTTTGTTGTAGAGTATCAGGAATAGTCAATTGTCTTACAATTCATTTTTCATCACAAAGAGCCTTGAATTGCTCAGATAGATACTCACGTTCGTGATCGGTTCTCAATGCCTTTATTGTTTTGCTCAATTGATTCTCTACCAAAGTTATAAACCGCCTAAAGCAATCCAATGCTTCGGACTTATGGGAGATCAAAAAAACATAACCGAAACGCGTGAAGTCATCTATAAAAGTGATGAAATATGAAGCTCCATGCCTCGCCCTCACATTTAAAGGACCACAAATATCAGAATGTATAAGTTGCAATGGAAGTTCAGCTCTGGTTCCTTTACCAAATGGTTTTTTAGTTATTTTTCTCACTAGACAATGTTCACATACGGATAGTTCAACATTAGCGAGTGACCCCAAAAGACCTTCTCTTGCTAATCGATTCATTCTTTGTAACCCAATGTGGCCCAGTCTAGCATGCCAAGTACTTGCATCAATCTCCACATTACTAGAAGATGCAATTAAAGAAAAACAATCATTAACTTTAACTTTGTATATATCATAGTTAATGTCTAACACCATAAAACCATTCAATACATAACCAGAACTGTAATAAACTGTTAAATATTAACATAATCACCATGAAAATTACATACATAACCTAAGCTAAGAAGAACAACTATGGAGACCAAGTTTCGCCAAATATCTGGAGCATAGAGGACATCATGTAGGAAGAGGTTTCGACCACCACGAAAAGTTAATTTACATGTGCCGATATCCTTCACTTCAACTCTTGAATTATTTCCAACATATATCCATCTTCTTTCAGGCTGTATTCGACGATACTCCACAAATGCTTCTCGGTCTCTAGCTACGTGGTCTGTTACTCTTGAGTCTACAGTCCACATTTGATGAGATTCAGCAAGCATTACAGTGCTAGAAACAAAATCATTACTCAAAGTACTAGAGTAATGTGATACATTTTTCGGCTCAGTGCATTCACAAGCGAAGTGGCCCAATTTGCCACAACTGTAACACATCATCTTGGCCTTGTCTTTCTTCCCGCCGCGCTTCTTGCGTCGGAAGGTCTTAGCTCTCCTGGGTGCTTGATCAGTTTCTTTCCCTTTGTTGATGAATTTATGATTCCTCACGCGCTTAAAGCCCAAAGCTTTCTGCGAACCTGATTCAACAACATAAGCATGGGTAGAGGATTTTGCAGCCTCTAAACGCTCATCTTCTAATTTCAAATGACGCGTAATATCACCAAAAGTGACAATATTTTCATTGTACGTCATATTGATTTTCATGTGTTCCCAACTGTCAGGAAGAGATCTTATAACAGCCTGAACTTGTTGTTCATCAGTTAAGGAATGACCTGCCGACTTCAACTCATGTACCATGTTTGACATCTCTCGAAGATGCTGCCTCATTGTTAAATTTGGGCGCTTTCGATATATGTCAAACTTGATAGTGAGGCTCCTCAACTTAGTGGCAGACGTACCCCCAAACTTATCTTTTAATGCAACCCACATTGCTTGAACTTTGTCATAACTTTCAAACTTACACATGAGATCATCTTGTGTACAACTCAGCAACGTAATGCGAGCAATGTTATTTTTCTTTTTTCAAGCTTGATAAGCTTCTTGATCTCTTTTGTGTTAAGCAGAAGTTCCATACTCAGGTTCATCTATGATGTGATTGAGGGTTTTCAAAACCTTTTGCTCCTCAACGATATATTGAACTTTTCGGTGCCAAATGTCATAATTATCACCATTTAGCTTCTCACCTTTATTGAGGTCAGCCACAATGGTCTTGGATGCCGAAGCCATAATCACTATCTTCTACACATTGACATAATAAACGCAGAATCAACACTAGCACATTTTCCACATAAACACACATTTTAATTTGCAGCAAAGACAAAAAAAATTAATGATAATTCAACAAAAGCACCAAAACGAAAATTCACGATGTTCCCAATCAATTTCGGCGTACGATTGTTCTACTATCATTAACTTGTTTAATTTGTGCAAATTTTAAGTTCTAGGTGAGAATTTCTTCTAATTCTACCAACCTACGAACTTCCACTAGACTAGATAATTCACAAAAATATTTAAAACAATGATCACATTCTTTCTAGCAATCAAATAGCATGGTATGATGTAAATCAACAAATAGAATATTCATGCAACAAATATAATCAACAGTGGAATTCATGACATAGTAAAAAAAAATAAGGATCTCCCGCCATTGTTCGAGTTAGCTCGAAACTGAAATTGCAAGCACGTTAAACCTTATAAACATGCCATCAATAAACCATGCTCTACATAATCTTTATGTGGTCATTTACATGTAAGCCAACTTTTGTATTTCTAAAACCATAGGGAAATACAAGTAAAATGCAATAATACCCTAAAAATACACGTATTTAGGGTTTTGTATGCATTTTCATACCTTTAAAGGCTTCAAAAATATAAAATAACTATATCACAATGTAGAGAATTTCAATACGAACACAATGGTACCAACCACAGCTCAATCGAACCTCCCACGCGCCCATAGGCGCCGCCTAAGTGCGCGGCGCGTGTGGCACATGCGCCTGCCCTATACAGGCTTCTGAGCCGATCCAACCGGTTCGGCCGTTGACCGGTTTGACCAGTTGACCGTTGACCATCATGGATCGGGTCAGGTCACCATTCAAGTCGAGTCTCCGGGTCACCATTTGGGTCGAGTCTCCAAGTCGGGTTGAGTCAGGTCAGGTCGCCGAAGGTCGTCAGCCAACAACATGACGTCAGCATGTCGTCACTGACATTTTGCTAGCGTCATTGATGACGTTAGCATGCACCGATTAGCGACGTGCTCGTGGCCGTCACGCGCTGGCTGTGCCAGCGCTTTGGGGGCATGGTTCCCACGCGCCGCGGCTTCTGGCCACGCGTGTGGGCACGTCCGGCGTCTTCCGGCGGCGCTCGACGCACCGTTCTACTCGTCTCGACGAGTTCTTCAATTATATATAATAAAAAATAATTTTCACTGAAAAGAATTTTTCGAAAATCATCCAAACAGAACAGTCGCCCATAACGTTCAAACCCGTTCTTCGTTTCAATTCATGTTCGTTGATTCATCTTGCAATTCCCATGTAATGAACATGTAGATAGTATGAAGTTCATCATCATGATCTCCATATCAATCAACAAGTGAAAAAAAAAATCAAAAACAAGGTAGAAATCATAACCGAGGCTCTGATACCAATGTGGGGAAGCATGTGTCGGGAGAATCAACTTACCTGTTCGATGCACTACGAACAAAATTTCCAGGATTGCACGTTGAATCACCAGCAAATGATGAACAAATCTACTTCACGTTGGTTAGAATACAATCACAGGGAAAGTATTATTGTTCCATTGCATTAATGCCGATTGTCTTCTCTAAGTAAATACGGAATCCTTAATCGTCGAGAGAGAGAGAGAGTTCTCAATTTTCTTATTGTCAATTCTATGGAGGAAGTTATCTTAACTTCCCTTAAGAAACTCTTCTCTCACCTCTTCAAAAGGTGTTTCTCAGACACGCTTCTTATTAGAGTAAATGGTGTCCCTTCAACACACATATCATGGGCGGACCGACAAAATATAATATGACACATCATGCATCCAAATACGTATAATTCAGTTCTAAACCTATTGCATTTTTGCTAATTCAGTTCTAAATCTTTCAACTTTGTTAAGTGAGTCATAAACCTTTGCACCTCTTGTCAATTAAATCCATCCGGCCAATTTTGATCAGAAAGTGCTGAAGTGGACACTGGCCGGCCTACGTGATACTGACGTAGACAATTTTAATAATATTTTAATTTTTTTATTGTTTTATTCTTTTTCCTTTTTTTTCTTTTTTTAGCCTCCCCTTCTTCTTCCTCCAGCTAGTCACTAGCCGTTGGCAATCGGCCAGAGGAGGAAAGAGGGGAGAAAAAAAAAAGAAACAAATAAAAAGAGAAAAAGGAATAATGATAGAAAAGAAAATTAAAAATTATCCACATTAACGCCACATAGGCTAGTTGGAGTCTACATCAACGATTTCCAGCCAAAATTAACAGGATTGACTCAATTGGCAAAGAGTGAAAAGATTTATGTCTCAATCGCAAAATTGAAAGGTTTAAAATTGAATTGACAAAAGTATAATAAATTTATGATATTTTGGACAATTTTCCCCACATCTTGCAAAACATGAAATAAACAATTCAAAATTAGGAAATGACACCTGAGTAGCCTAAACTAGCAAAAAGAAACAACCATGTTTTTAATCTGTGGGTTACAAGTGTTGATCGTCACTTAAAGGTAACATCAACTGAAAATAGACGTGATGTCTAACGATTGGAGAGAGTTTCTTTGAGTCAAAAAAATGGAGGAAAATATTGTTCCATTCTAAACTTGAGTTCACAACTTGAATTATGATTGCATAGCTCCAAAACTCCACCTAATCTATAAAGTCATAGCTGAAAAATAAGCTTTTCCTATGAGTTCCCGACCAAACGGTCATATGTGGTGTCTTTTCATCACGTAAGACTTTCGGAAAATGATCGACCAAGCGAGTATTGGTATGCGGTTGGCTCAAAAAGAGAGGAAAAGAGACTAATAAGTTTTGAACGAACGAATATCTTGAGGACTGCTCCGACAGCAGTTGTATATTCACCATCGAATAGATCATACATGACTAACATGGCAATTGAATATGATATGCACCAATGGCATGACAATTAGCATATGACTAGCGCGTATAACACGGAAATGACGTGACAATCGAATATGTTGTGCATGTAGGCTATATGAATGACGTGACACTTAAATATGACATGTGCGTATGATATTGCAAAATTGAATATTATATGTACAATCACACAAATGATGGTATGGCAATCGAATATATGCATATGTCATGCATTTGTGACATGGCAGTCGAATATGACATGTATGTATGGACATGCATTTGTGACATAAACATCAAATATGATATGAGTTAATTTGATATGTTTTGACATGTCAAATGATAATGTGGAACACGGAAATCGAATACGACATTTCTGTATAGACATGCATTTGTGACATGAATATTGAATATGACATGAGTTAATTTGATATGTGTGACTTGTCAAATGATTACAGGGGACATGTTGAAGATGCATGGATGCAACTTTGAAATCCGGGTGTAGTCACCTTTTCAAATCGAATATTTGAACAATAATGATTTCCGCGCACTGAGCCTTATTCATGAACTTGAAACGAATGGCGACTAGTCTTTGACCTCTGATCGTGTCAATATAACCTGCCCATACACCTAAGTTCAATCCCTGCGGTATCATGTCCTGATGTTAGGCTTGAAAATGAGGGGTTTATTTAAATACTTCACATATCAAACAACACATTATGGGTGCATTCGGGAGAGCATTCACCCAAAATCTTTGCATTGATTTAGACCAAAGGGTTTTCACGAATTACAAACAGTACATAACATTTATAAAGGACTTTAGTGCTTTTTTTCTTGAAAGGAACCAAAGATGATCTCAAGCAACCCTCAAACATCTCAAGCAACAACTTGTCCCCGAGGTCGCATGATCTCGGGTGAGGTGAAGCCAAAGTCTTGCAACACCAGACGAGGTAACACCAAGGTCATGCGATCTCAGGCAACCCAAATCTGGAGATCGAACATCGAAGACAACCTAGGTGAGCGTCACCATTGTCGTGCTATGCCAATCGAGTTGACACCAAGGTTGCCTGACCTCAAGTGACACGGATTTGGAGATTGAGTGTCAGTGGACAAGCTTGGCAAGGGCAGCCAAGGTCGCAATCCAGGTGAGTTGATGTCAAGGTCGCACAACCTCAGTTGACCCAAATCTAGAGATCGAGTGTTAGCGAACAGCCCTCCACAAGCGGTGTTATTGGTCGCACGATCCGAAGGCGACTGTGCCTACGTCTTTCCCCTCAAGCTCCTTTGTGAATCTCAACCACAATCGGTCTTAGCAAGGGTAAAAAGTGGAATACGAAATATTAATGAGGATAAGATTGGAAGGAAAAAAAGTCATCAAGCCACTTAATAGGATTCCCAATACGCTGAAATGCAAATGTTAGGTGAGAATTTCATTGGGCCGAGGAACTTTGAAAATGCTAAATTTTGACTCAAAGGCATTTGCAATCTTAAAGTCCTTTGAAAACTTCACCTTATCAATAAAGTCATAAATCGAGCGAGCGAGTATTGACATATGGTCGGGTCAAAGAGAGAGAAAGAATCGGAGGTAAACAAGTCTAGATAACTTGAAAAAAAAAAAGTTGTCGCGCCCACAATTCTATCCCGTCGTCAAAAGTTTAAATTCAATTCATCATGCTCGAGCATTCTAATGACTCTAGAAGCACAAGACCCTGCTATTCCACCAATTATCATGACATATGTTTCACCTTATTCAAGAATCATTCTCTTAGGCAATTCGTTAGCTAATTCATCCTAGCTTTGAGCTTGCTTCTGTTATGACAAAGATAAAAGTCGACGCACTTCCAACCAATTCGAACTACTTGACCTTTCTTTCTCTATTCAATCCACGGCCTACCTCGATGCATCCGTGTCACGATAGCTGATCCTTTGAGTTATGGAAGCCGGAGCACTGGTCAAGAGAGAGAAGGGAAATAAGAGGAACTATAGATCAAGAGAGTCACGTTAGCTACGCCGGACTAGACACACCTTTTTTCGAACCTGTCTTTTGCCTGACCGGATCGGTCGCCCTCTCAGCCCTCATCACTTAAAGGGGCAAAGCTAACCCGACATTCTACTGTTCTCTAAAGGGGCCTGCCTATTCTATAAATCAAAGGAGATATCGTCGTGAGCGACGAAAGATTAGTCGAATAGTCGAGGAGGACTCCCGTCGCGAAGAAAGAGAGAGAGAGAGAGAGTGTGTGTGGGGAGGGAGAGGATAAACCTCGAGAAGTGGGGTCATGTGAAGGCACGTGAGGGGAGTGGGGGGCATCGGGCATCGCGTTCCGGCGTGCTCTCGACCGAATAACGTTAAAAAAAAAAGGGAGGAGAGGAAAAGAGGGACCGACGTGAGCGACCTGTCCGCTTCTGACCGTCTTTTGCTGACACCCCGCTCCCTCGCCCCCCCCCCCGATGCATCCTGTCAGTTGACGCGTGTGGTGTGGTGGTCGCTCGCACATGTGACTCTACCCCTCTCTCTTCTTTTCCTACTTTCTTTTAAATTTTTCTTTTTCATTGATCTGCCAACGAAAAAGACGAAATAGCTGACGTGTGATTTTGTCAGGGTGGGCCCCCACCACTCGAAATCCGTACGAGCATGATTTGATCCCGAGATCCATATGTGTCGCTCTGGGTGTTCCTGGTTCTTGACGCTTTTGAGGCTGTTTTCGCCCTTTTGCCCTCCTTAGCCTCCCCTTCCCCACTTTGTCCCTTTCGGCTATTCGCTAGTTGCGCCATTTTCTAAATTTTTTCAAGAAAAGATGCACGTGGTTACAGCTCAACAAAAAAATTGGGTCAAATTAGAAAGTTTGGGTCGAAAGAATCTCACAACTTGGTGGGGAGTATCCCCTTTTACAGCTTGTGCAGGTTGAGTCGTTGCTTTGTGTTTATATATATATATATATATATATATATATATATATATATATATATGTATATATATATATATATATATATATGTGTGTGTGTGTGTGTGTGAATTATATTAGAAAAGTCTTACATCGGAGAATTAATATTGTGTGAGACAGTTAATATATTTCAGTTGGTACATAATTCATTAATTTAAACTTTTGAATGGATATGAATCTAATTGGATATGTTAACAGACTCGAGCTTAGACTCCTTTTTAGATATATCTCTGATGAAGATATCGTGCTTATGATGCATCTCCTAACAAATGATATAAAAGACAATGGGAGAAAGAAATAAATCTCATGATCGACCCTTACCATCATAGTTGGTAAAGATATCGTGCTTCTAGTGCGCCTCCTAACAAATGATTTAAAAGCCAATGGTAGAAAAAAATAAATCTAATGATCGAACCTTGCCATAATAGTTGGTCTGGTAACGCAAGTCTAGTGAATTTTAAATTAATATGGTGTGTGGCAGTTAAACTTTTGAGTGAATGTGGTTTCGTGCGAGTCAAAATTAGAGTGAGATGTCTTCTTTCCCAGTTAAAGAGTATATATTTAATCACGATTGCTACCTCATTTTAAAGATTTAAAATGCGAGAGTTTGTTCTTTCCACACATATTAAGTGCCCTATTAGTGGTTCGAAGTAATGGATGATTGCAAGGGAAAATTTAATGTAACGTGAGCAACTGCAAATGACTTTTATCTAAAGGGTTAATATCATCAAAAAATTTAAATTAGTACACATGTGATAAATTTACTCAAAATTAATTTTTTAATCACAAAAAATCATAAACTGGTACATTTGTGATAAATTTACACTTCGTTAGTTTTCGTTAAAATTTGCCATCAAATTTCTAAGTTAAATGACACGTGGCAAGTAAGGGATGTACCATTTGGAGTTTTATCTTCTATTTGTCACAAATGTAACAATTTGTGATTTTCGATAGTATTAATCTAATTTAACGTAAGGTAAATTTGTCACAAATGTACAAGTTTGAGATTTTTAGTGATCAAAAAATTTATTTGGGGTAAATTTATTATCAGTGTATCAGTTCGGGGTTTGTGATGATCAAAAAATTAATTTGAAATAAATTCTTTATTGGTATATTAATTTAGGATTTTTTGTGATATTAACCTTTATCTAAATGATTTTTAAGTTTTTGTCATTAGTATTTCGAGAACCAAACGTGGATTATATATATTTAAGTCATACTCACGAGTGCCTCTGTCGAACCATTAATGTGAAGTTCTTTTTAACAAAATTACGAATTCCAATCTACTACATCATACATGGCACGATTTTACAATTTTTCTATAACGAGAAAGTACATATCGGATAAAGTAAATTTCGGGCTTTGCAGATACTGCGTATACATATGCATTTGATATAGTAGAGATCGAACCTGTGTCGGACAGGGGGGAGCTAGGGCTCTTCCCCTCGGGGCATAACAGGAAAAGACAAAATTGCCTGTTGCAAAAGGAAAAATTACGAAAACTTTTATAAAGTTTGATAATCTTTCAATTCGTAAAAATTATAGGTGATTGGTTCTCGGTCCAGTTTCCTATCCCACCTTGGAACCGGGAATCGGGGCCCCTAGGACCAGGAACTGAACGATTTGATTCAATAAAACTGATCACTTTTTTTCCCCCACTACTTTATACCATTTATTTTGAAACTATAATTATATTCCCTATATCGACTAAACATAATCATAAAAATAAACGTGTAATTTGAGCCAATACAATGACAAATTGTGTCCCCTATGCCGACTACACATATGTTCTAAAATTGAAATTGTATTCCCCATGCCGTCTATACATAATCATAAAAAACAAAAAATATCTAGTTGGTCCGAACCAAAAACCGGACCACCCGGGCATCGGTTCCACTTCTAGGAACCGAGAACCGGACCAAACTGGTCGGTTTGGATGGTCCTCAGTTTGGATGGTCCGTTTTGCACACCCATAATAAATATACGATGCTTTATTCCCCCAACAAATATTAGATGTTGTCTAATAATTCTCACTTCCATTGAATATGAATCACAAATTAATACTAAAATGTAATTGGAATTTAGATCTCGTCCCCGAATTATTATATACAGAAGGGGTATCGAGAAAGTAAAATCGAAAAAATAATTCATGTCTCGCCGTGACCGATCACAAGTTAATTTGCACTTGGAATATAATAAACATATCAAATATAACCTCAAGTATTCTTGAAGCTTGTCGCATGCACGGATCATCACTAAAATTTGAAGTAAATGAAGTTTGGAGACCGTACCATGAAATTTATCATTTCATATACTAAACTTTAATTTCAAATTACCATATTCTGTTTTGAGGTATCAAATTAATTTGGATTGGCTTGTAATAAAGATATTTCTCATTGTAAGTTCACTTTGTTAAGTTGAATAGTAATAAAATTAGAAAAAACTGATTCACAGATTGATTGTGGCACATTTTTGTTCACTTTTTTGACTAAGCTCAATCTAACAGTTCAAGCATTATAAATGTTTTTCGAAACAGTCGCAATTTTCGCAATGTATAAGTGTGAAGTCAGATATGCTTTTTTCTTTCATATATATATACTTTTTTGAACTTGAACACAATCTTAAGTTTTGGTGGGAAAAGATAAATTACCTTTTTTTTTTCCCTTTTAATGGATTTTAAATAAACAAGCCAAATAAATACATAAATTGAAAATTAAAGAAAAGGAGAAAGAGTATAGATTTTACCGGATTGTATCTCTTGGTAGGGCGAGAGAAGCTCCTTTGAAAATGGATGGTAATTGTCTAGTGCATGTCATGTTCACTGCTTAGGCATGCATACAATGATTTGGCTTATACCACTTGCAAAAAAACAAAACTAATTAAGACTCTACATAGATTTATATTTTTTACTTTTTAGTTAGCCAAAATACAGCGTTGATACCACAAACTTTCACAACATATAAATGTGGACACATATAATATTGTCCTTAGTTTCTTCTAAATTTTAGCGAAAAGTAAAAGTTGGTTTTTATTTGCACTAAGTTGTCGGGCAAAAGTCACCAAAAAATCCTAAATTACATCTACAAACTTGAATTTGGATGACACATTTACCCTCCGTCAAAATTCTGTCAATGAAAACTGTTAAAAATCTGTCTACGTAAATGTCAGAAAGCAAATAATATTGACATGACGTATGCTAAATCCCTGGGGGAAGGGAGTCCCATATCGCTTAAGAGAAGCCAATCCCCTTTGTTTAAAAGCCTCAGGAGCTGCCCTCACCTCACAATGGCTTTTTTGGGGACAAGAACCTTAATTGGCATCAGCGCCAAGTTTTGGTGGGTTCGATTGTATGTTAAGCCCCCATAGAAGGGACTTGGGAGAAGCCAAGCCTCTCTGTTTAAAATCCCTCCAGGTCTGCCCTCACTTGCAAGAGCTCTTTTGGGGATGAGAACTTTAATTTTAGTAAAATAAAAACATCTTATTTTTGCCGAAAAATCGTCTAATAAAATATTGATGAATAGTAAATGTGTTATATAGATATAAGCATAGAGTTTTTTTATGTCACAAGAAAATATTTAAGATAAATATATCATAACGGACATAATTTAGAATTTTAACATAACAAAAAATATTTAGAATAAATATATTATAATTAATATAATTTAAAATTTTTCGTGACCTTTTTCCGTATAAATATACACGATTGAGAGCTAATTATCCAAATAACGATGGGAGAGACAGGGCGTAAAGAAAAGTGAGCCCGGCAGGCAGAGAACCGAATGGTCAAATCATGTCGTCTTCTCACACAAAACGACAGGCAGTTCTAGTTAGTCGTATCTGCTTCGTCTCCTCCTCCTCCTTGCACTGGATCGTGCACTTTGAAAATGCGTCGTAAAAAGAAATAAATTTGCCAAACGCACCACCAGTTTGGTTTGGTTGGGTCTCTCTGCGCAATGTTCTGACACTTCATTCATGGAAATGTCTGATCCCTTCCCCACGTCCTGTTCATCGCGACTTGCTCCATTTGTCCCCTTCTCGCTCCCCCGGAAGATCTTTTGTACGCGTGCCCTTTCGGTAAATACGTCGATCAACACATGGTGCATCTGTCGCTCGGGCTTCCCCGGTATAATTGGGGATGCACAGTACGCGCGGGCGTGCGTGGGCGCTTGCTCGTCTGCAACCTTCCTCAGTTTCTCATTCTGACGGTATGGTATGGTTATCTCATCGGTGTATTGTCTGTATATACAAAGAAAGAATTTACATTGGATGCATAGCTGGAAAGGAAATATTCCACAGACAACTTCGATGGCGCGATAAGCAAAAGCATAAATTAATGAGGGTCGTCGAATCATAAGAATGGAGAGTTAGGATTCTCGTGCTTCGCAAGGCCCCGCTCCAAATAAGGCGCATGCTTTTGTTCGTCAGAATAGGGTGTTTGGCAGGTGATAAGGCCATGGTTAAAGTGAGGTAATGCGAGGGCCAGTATTAGTCCTACCATTCTGACCAATTTTAAATATATATACATGTATGTGTATTTTTACAAGTTTTCTTAATTTAACGTATATATGTTTTTTGTAATTACCTATTGATTTAATTTTCTTATTCTAAGATGGTTATTAGGGGTAGAACTGATGATGATAAAATAAATCATTTAATGTAAAGTTAATTAAATGGAATTAAAATAGAAAATTCATCAAATTATGTGAATAATGTAAATAATATGCAACAATGCAAATATGACTTATGACGGTATAATTACCCAATTAAAAAGCTAAAAAACTTATGACAGTATAATTACCCAATTAAAAAGTAAAAGAAGTATGCATGGCATGAATAACAATACTAGACAAGGTGTATGCTAAAGCTGCGAATGATAACCATTATATGTTCTCTATTTTTGTTTCAGAAATTGGTTTGGAACAAAAATCCGTTTGGTAACGCAATTCCATTTTCTATTTCTGGAATAAAATTTTGTTCTAGAAATTGGTTTGAAACAGAAATCAGAAATTAAAATTTTTTGCTTTTCTATTTCTAGAATAGAAATGAGAAGTTAAAATTTTTCTCATCGCTCATCTCGCTACTAACTAGTCGCCCACCTGTTGCCCATTGCCACCTACTTGCCGGCTGCAGCCACCCGCCTCCCACCACTAGCTGCCATCCATTGACCATCATCTCCCGCTGCCGCTTGCCACCGTCTCTTGTCGTCGGCCCCCCTCTTCCTGTAGCCACTCGCCTTTGGTCGCCGCCTGCTGTCCATAGGCCATTGCTCCCACCTCCCGCCATCCTACTCTCATCGCCGGCCACCGTCTCTCACTGCCGACTACACTCCTCCTACTGCCACCCACCTCCCCCCACCAGTTATTGTCTCTTGTCACTGGCCTCCCTCCTCTTGTTGCTACCTGTCTTTGATCGCCACCCACCTCCTATTGCCGACCGCCATGGGCCGCCACGCGCTGTCCACTGGCCACCGCTCGCGCCTTCGACCGCCCTCCTCTCGCCGCCGCCGTGGGCCACCGCCCGCCATCCATTAACTACCATCTCCCGCCACCAATTACCCTCCTCTCGCTGTTGTCCTCCTCCCACTGCCGGCCACCTTCAGCCGCCATCCTCCGCATTAGTCGCATATCTATCCACCGCCGCCTCCCCCCACCATTTGCCACCGCCATTCATTGCCACTGTTCGCCCTCTGCCGTCTGCTACCCGCCGTCCACTCTCCGGCCACCCAAGAATGAGAAATTTTGTGCCGTTATTAAACAAATTTCTGTTTCTGGAATAGAAATTTTATATCGTTATCAAACGTGTTTTTTTTCCTCAGAAACTTCTCTAGGAATAGAAATAGAAAAATCAATTTCTGACCAGAAATTGATTTATGAAACAGAATAGTTGTCATTCGCAATCTAAGCTGCTCCACCTCGAGCGGAGTTCGGGATGAAGGAGAGGCAAATGTCCAAATGATTTGGGTGAGGACAAAGCGCGCGATTCTCAACCATACTCATCCCATGCCATCTCCCTTCCTTTTTCTAACACGGGGATATTTGAATCTTGTAATAGACCAATCTCACAAATGCATACAAATCATCTTATCTACATGAATTGAGTAAGGTTCAGGTGGAAATTTTTGTGATTAGAACTACGGGATTCAAATAAAATGTTCAACTATTAACTTTTTTTTTTTGGGTCTGTACATTATTAACTGTTAACTATACTGCATGTGCATTTCAATTTTGGATTGTAGAGCAATGCACACAACACCATTCTGATTTATTGCATACAATTATTGAAGCCATCCGTATAGTCATGCTGATTACTTTACCTAAGTACATCTATCACATTACTTTTATATTTATTAAAAAAACAACATAGCGATTCTTCATACATAACAGTGCTCAATTTAATATGGAGTATTTATCGATGCATGCAACTAATTATTTTAATGATGCCATTTACTTTAAATGGACATAATCTTTAGAATCTCAACTTACGCCCATATTAAAAGTTCTCAAAATTCATGGATGAATTCCGATTTTAGTAAAGGAAAAAAGTCGCAAAAAATATAAACTATATCCATTGTGACATATTTATTTCGAATTTCTTTTGTAATATCAAAATTCCCAAACTATGCTTATTGTCTCATATTTGCCCTAAAGTTTTTCTTGTGACATAAAAAATCCAAAACTTGTATTTATGTGATATATTTATCCTTTGTCAGATGATTTTTCAGTCAAAATAATATCATTTTTATTTCACTTAAGTCATTCGGGTGCCATGTTAATACTATTTGCTTTCTGGTATTCATATAGGCAGATTTTTAACAGTTCCCATTAACAATACTTTTTTATTGACAGAACTTTGATAGAGTGTAAATATGTCATGTAAGTTTAGGTTAAATATATCACAGTGAGTATAGTTTAGGGTTTTTGGTAACTTTTTCCCTTTAATAAAATATGTTAAGAGTGACATTAAAAAAAGGTGTGTAAAACTTGCGCATGATGGAGTCACGTGATACAATGACGTTCGACGTATAGCCATTTTTTTTTAGGCCAAAGACCAATAGCCACTTGACTTAGATACTATCTAGACTATAAGATTATCTTGCTTTTGTTGACTCAATATTCCCTTCTGCACTTTTAAATTTTTTCTTGAAAATTTTTCCAATATATATATATTCGTATTAGCCCATTAGAGAGTTACTGAATTAAACTTAAATGGAAATTTTTCAGCATCTCCCTCTTTGAACTTCTGTGGCAAAAGTCAACTTCTTCGGGTCACCCCAAGTGCTCATCTAATGTATTACCAGGTTAAGAAGAAAGAAAGAAATGTCTGGCTCTCATTTGTCATGCAAGAAGCCCGCGAACTTGACAAGAAAAAACAAATAAATGCTACATTTTATAAGTTAGTTTAAGTTTGGGATAACCTCGTTGGTGGTTCTTCAAAATTCAAAATCGTCCCTCCCTTTTTTTTTTTCTTTAAAAGGCTTCATCCGCTTTAAAAAAGTGACACCGGTTATCATCGCAGTATCTAATGACGTATTTTGCTAACATAAACTTGAAACCGTTAAAAATTGCTAATGCAGTGTGCAATTTTTTTGCATTTTCCAAAATGTCCTCTCTCTCCCCTTTTATATTTTCAGCATTTGCAGAAACTCGAAACTTTTGAATAAAATCAATGGAGTTTTTCTTCCTCTTTAGTTCTCTAAGACATCTTCAACTTCAAAATCCCGAGCCAACCCTCACCCAAGCTCAATGTCTTCTTGTTCGCAGTAATGGCTGCTAAATTCCAAGTCTCGTGACCAAGAACTCATAACTGATCTAGTCAGGGTCAGTTCCAGGTCTTTGAAATTGAAACGTTTTGGAATCGAACTAGCTGGTTCTAAGCCAAACAAGATAAACCCGGGAATCGAGTTATTAGTTTTTTTTCTCATTCATAAGATATGTTTAACTTATTTTAGGCTCAATTGGCACATTAGCTTCCCCTGATAGAGTGAATGAAGCACTTCAAAGCTCCTTGGTCCTCCTAGGAGCAAATCTCTTTCTCACTTTTATTCTCTCTCTATATATAAAATTAGATGAAAGCCAATTAAAAGCCACTCTGTCTTGATAAGTGGTTCGCAAGTAGAACCGATGTTTTAGAGCATTGACCCGAACCGAATCGGCCTTAGCCGGATCTTAGGATTAATTTAACCTAGTCGGTTCACTCAAAAAGCATCATTGAACTCGCCGATTTGGGTTGCTTCTTGGGTTAAGTTAGACCGATCTCGCCACAAGCTGGGATAGAACGTAGCATTTTCATACTCTTTTTCCACTGTGTGAAGCAATGACAAATCAAGGGGCCTGCATTGGCAAGGACAATCGTCCCTTCATCGCTTGGTGCTTGGACAATTTTTTTTAAAAGAATGTATAAGTATTAATGGAATTTTTTATAAAATCATATATTATAGTTGTTATACTACTCACATGCTTAAACTCTTTCTTTTTGGGACAATCAAAACAGGAGTCTAGAACTTGTAACAATAATGCACTCAAGTCAATTTTCATTCCATTCATTTAAGTCTCAACACTTCTAATGAAACGCAATTGATGAAATTTGTAGTTTTTGTTAGATGGAAATTTAGTTTACATTTTTTATTAGTTTTTATGTCCCGACTCCCCATCGGAAAAGACTGAAAATTAAAAAAATATAATAGAGAAAGAGAGGGGGAGATCACTGGGGGAGGGGACGGCACCGAAGCAATACTGAGAGCAACCGACGGTTGATCGGCGAAGATGGGGTGATGCCGCTACCTCCTATGGAACACCCCGCATTTTCCCTCGCATAACTTCTCCATGGCACCATATTTCAACGAAAGAAAGCGAAAACCAATACAAAAAAATTGCTATGCAAATTTCCCGTCGAAAAACAACTAAGGAGCTCATCTGAATATTCAGATGAGTTTATCAGATTCAAATAAGCGAAGTGAAAGTCTCAGTACTCGAATGCACGATAGTAACGAATTTCAATACTCCTCCCCACGTAATTGTCCCTTTCCTTTCGGCTCCAAAGTACCGGGGCTCAAACTTTGTTTCCTTTGGCAGCATTCATGTATGCTGTCAAACACCCACTGGCTTAGCAGAAGAGATCAATCATTTTCTGGCCAAACCACTTGACTCAGTTTTGGACCAAAATGGAGCAAAAGAACATGGACGGTTCTCTTAACCAAAAAAAAAAAAAGAACATGGACGGTTCTTCGTATTTTCCATGCATATTCCCACGCAGCAGTACGGTACAGGAATTCGAGATTCTGTGCAAAAAACACATCTCCGGTGCCTCCACCGATATATATAAATGCCGATGTCCCTCTTGACCCTGGCCCGTGATGGCAACCAGCTGAAAGAAACCAGAAAAAGAGAATGATTAAAGCCTGAGTCGCCACTGAAATGGAACTGTGCTGTGTCAGCTCGAGCTTCCCTACGCTCTGACCCAAACCCAACGTAAATGCCCCTGGATTCTCACATAATAATCGGAAAGTGTGAAGTGAAGCACCCACCCTCCAAAGAAAATGAATTGGTAAAACACAGACGAAAAGATCAAAGCGTATTTATGCTCTCTCTTGCTCAGAACCCCATGCATTCTGCTGATTCTTTTCCTTTTATATTTCCCAAGCAAAGCACACCAGAGAGAGAGAGAGAGAGAGATGAGAGGGAGGGTGTAACTCTGCAGGTTGTTTCCTGTTCTTCCTCAATCTTAATCTAATCTACTCCTTAATCTGTCTGTCTTTTTTTCTTTTTTTTTTGTGGGGGCTGGGGGGTGTGTCTTTAAGTTTATTATTTTCCCTCAAGTCTGAGAGTGTCTTTTTCTCAAGTGCCCTAGCCCGTCCCCCACTAGCCCTTGAGAAAAAAAAAACTTTTCAGGCTTTTTCATGTCAGAATCCATCCCCCTCTCTGTCTCTCTCTCTCTCTTCCTGTGGGGGGAGGGAGGTTGCTGCTTGAGAAATAAAAGAACCTACAGGAACAGAGAAGTCACTGCAAAAGCCTTTTACTTGCATCTTTTGCCCTCTACACTACTCCACTCGCATGCCAACTCACCAAACAAAACAAGAAGCTTTTTAGCTATTCAAACCCAACAAAACAAAAACCCCCGTTAAAAGCAAACCCCCAACCAGTCTCTCTGTCCCTCTCTCTCTCTCCATGGACTTGCAACTGAAGCAATGGAGGAAGCAGCAGGACGGGTCAGAGCCACCGGCAGAAGCAGCAGCAGAAGCACCCCCTACAAAGTTCCCAAGGCTCGTTCTTGATGAACCCCATCACCCACGATCCCAATCACAATCGCAACCAATGCAATCTCTCGCTGCTGCCTCCTCCACTCTCCCTCTGTTTGTTCCCGATAAACTCGGCAGCAACATGTCAGCAGCGGCGTTCACAGATTCTGCTCCTGCCGCCCCAAGATCCTTCCCCAGTAGGCTTCTTGTCCCTCTCCCTTTCCCGCACCCTCTCTTCGTAACCTCCCAAACATAAGAAAATGAGAAAAGAATAAAAATAAAGATGTTTTGGTGCAACAAAGTTCCGAGCTTTGATTGGATCCGTTCTTGGTTCCTACTTGATTGAGTTTTATGTTGGTCTGGTTTTGGTTTCTTGCTTTCTTTCTTTCTTGGTGGGTCATTCGATTCCTTTTCCTCTCTTTATCCGCGAAACAAGAAAAAAGTTAAAATGGTTTCTTTTGGGCAGGGATGGGGAGCTATTTCAGCTTGGCTCAGTGGCAGGAGCTGGAACTTCAGGCTCTGATCTACAGATACATGCTAGCTGGAGCCGCCGTGCCGGCCGAGCTGCTCCAGCCGATCAAGAAGAGCCTCCTACAGGCCCCTTATTTCCTCCATCACCCTCTTGGCCATCTGCAACATTACCCTCCATATCAGCCTGCTTGTAGGTTTTTTTAAACATTTTTTTTACACTCCAACAACAAGCCTGTTGCTTTTGCTTTTTTGGGTTCTGTTTCTCTTTTTCCATCCGGGGAAGATAAGCAAGCCTTTGTTTACCACCGTCTCATATTTTGGTTGTCGTAACTGTCGTATTATCACCCTTACCTTGCTGCTACAGTGAATAACCGGTCTACCTGATTACTAATTCATGAAATGACATATGTTTCCTGAAAAGTATGTTACGGGCACTTTCATTGTTATGTAGACTCAGATCTTTCGAAAGGTGTTGTATAAATTTCCTTCAATGAACGTCTTGGACTTCTTGATCGTTAATTTTCCTCTCATGTCCTTTTTTTTTGTTTCTCGTCAGTGTTGCAGGCAGGGTATTGGGGCAGAGCCTCCATGGATCCGGAGCCCGGGAGGTGCCGCCGCACCGATGGCAAGAAGTGGCGGTGCTCGAGGGATGTGGTGCCCGGCCAGAAGTACTGCGAGCGCCACATGCACCGCGGCCGTAACCGTTCAAGAAAGCCTGTGGAAATCCCCACGCCTGCGGCCGCCAATGGTGGCGCTACTGCCAGGGGCTTTAGTGGGAGTAGTCTCAAATCTGCTGATCCCGTGGTCGCAACCGCCCCTCTAGCGGCAGTGGCTGGGGGCGGCCATTTCTCGCTCGCGGGGCCTTCGCCCTCGATTGATCTCTTCCAAAGGTTAACTCTCCCACATCTCTTTTTACTAAATAAATAGAGAGAACGTACTAATTAGTGACGTGCTTGGCTTAGAGAAGAAAAATAGTCATTACTAGCATCTATGGCTTGGCACAAATTGCTGTGGCATTTTTCCTGTGATCATTGATGTTTCAAAAGAGAGTAACTCTGGATTTGGTGGTATCTGAATGGGGTCTCTGCTCAGGTCAGATGATATTTAACTCGGTGGGTCCCAAATAAAGCTCCCGATCCATTATATGTCTCAAATCTGGGAAAGAGCCCTTAGATTCTGCATTAACTGACCCCAACCATTTCTTTTTTGAAGCACATTGGACCCCATGAAGATTTGCTTGTGTTCGATTTTTTCAGTCTTATTCTTTGCTTAATACTTGCTTTTACTGTCTTTCATGTGCCTCTGTGCTGTTCTGTTCTCAACAGTTACTCCGAGCCCAAGAGCGACAACAAGCACCTCTTTGAATCCCAGAGCGAGGCGAACAGTGGCGGCAGATCCAATGGGCATATATTGAGGCACTTCTTTGACGACTGGCCGAGATCGCTCCAGGATTCGGATAACTCATCGAGCAATGCCAGCCCGATGAGCTCGTCCACCTGCCTCTCCATCTCCATATCCGGGAACCCCTCCTCCGACGTGTCCCTGAAGTTGTCCACGGGCCACGGCGGTGAGCCCAGCGCGAACGGTAGGGATGCCACCGAGAGGGACCAGCCCCAACTCGGCAATTGGGGCACCGGCTGGTCGCCGAACCAGGTGGCTTCGATGGGGGGTCCGTTGGCCGAGGCGCTGAGGTCATCCACGAGCCATTCGTCGTCCCCCACAAGCGTCCTGCATCAGGTGCCCCGCGGCTTGGCCTCGGAAGCTAGCTACGTTAGCACCTAATCTGGTGTCCTAGGTGGTCTTAAACGGGTGAGGGGTGACAAAAGATAACGGCGTCCTATCTTCTTTGCTGGTTTTGTTTGGTCACACTCTTCCCTGCTCACATCACTCAGACGATATTCTGTAAATTGGGTGTGTTTCTGTGGTCCTACGCCACATTATCTGAACTGATCTTTCCTTTAGCCCCAGGGTGTTTAAAGGGAAACAAGAAAGAAAGAGTGTACTATGCACCAGAGAGTGCTGATTTCATATGCGTTGAGATCTGATGTGTGGCCAATTGATGAGATTTCTCTGTACTTTACCTTTTTCTCTTTTCGGGCGAAGAATATATTCTTATGCTTTGGCCTAGATGCTGTAGCAAGAGGTGCATGCACGACTCTACATTTTGTATCGATCCTGTGTGAACTCCAAGGCCACATTGACCCGCCCACGTTACGCACGATGGGGGGATATATTCCTGCTGTCTGGTGTTCCGGATGAAGCTTTCGCCTCGTGTTGTTCTGTGTTGAGAGAGTTTCACTGTAGTAGAGAATACAATTTGCCTCGGTAGGGGCAAAAGCAGCAAGCATAATCGTACTACTGCAGTTCAAGAATGACGTGGGACATCTCGCTCCAAAGATTTCACATGACAGATTATATAACAAAGTGAAAAACCCATAAGAATTACTTGCTTCTGTGTTCGGATTTTTCGCATAATGAACGTCAAAGCTTTTTCTCCAAGAAAAGTAGGCCGCAGTGGAGTCTGGGGAGGATGGCCAAACTTAGGAATTAATTGGCCATGCAAATTCGGTGCTGAGTTAACAATCCCTCAAACCATGAAATTTAGTTTTCTACTCGCAGTTTTTTTAAGAAAATACAGTAAGAATTCTGAATGCGAATGATTATTCGCTTAGCGAATTGAAAGTGTCTACAGCATCACGAAATAGCAAAAGATTATAATTAAGTTCAAGAGCTACAATCACGATTGCTCCAAACAGGGGCATATGGAGCCAATGCCGTTGTCTATCGTTAGAAGGCATTTTGCTGCTGCCATGCTGGTCTTTGGAAGTAAATGGAAGCTGAATTACCTTTAGTAGGATCATCACCGTGGCTATCACACTAAGGGGTTCGACTCCATTCCCTCGGACAAGGGGTTGAGAGAGAGAGAGAGAGAGAGAGAGAAGAAATGACTCCACTGTGGAGCTTCTGGATCAACATAACTCGTGCACCGCCATGATACGGTTGGTTATGCAGTCAAATTCAGGACATAATCGGGCATGGCAAGGAACGATAGTCAAGGGCTGAAAAGAATCAAGTGGAGAATCGCAGAGCTCGCGATGATAAACTATAATCACTGTGTACTGTACATCATTAGTGTCTATCCCACATACAAAGCCCTTGCGTCTATCAAGCACTAGTCATCTGCTGTTGCATTGAATACTTCCCACATACTCTACAAAAAGGTTGTTTCTCGATGCCGTGCATAACCTCCAGCGGTCGGTCTAATTCCTCTCATCTGTCGTCTCTGGGATGGTGGACCTGTGACACTATGACTACAAGGGCTCCTGCACCTCTTTTTGCCCAGATGCCACTTTGCATAGACTGGCCCTGTGTACACGTCGGTTGTACGTCAGACTGAAGCATTTCAAGATTTTTCCGAGTCTTTGACAGGTAGTTGCTCATCCTCTACGAGGGCGTAGACTACAGCTGTTCTGGAAGGTGCATACACCAGGAAGGAATGGGGTCGGTTGTCGAACCACCCATCCTGCATTCAACAGACCAGAAATTAAGATTGTTTAATTCAAATTAATGAGCTCCTGAGGGAAAAGAGAAAAAAGAAAAAAAGAAAGATGTTGTGCAGAGCCTGAGTGAAAATCTTACAAAGGTGAAGTACTCCGCAGAGGGATCAATCCTACTATACCCTCCAAACAAGGCATCATCTGAATTTAAGACGATCTGAATGAAGAAACAACATAGTTTAGACACACTCGAGCGAACTTATCCAAAGGGGAAGATCCAAACTCCAGTTTAATATGGGGAAGAAAAAGAAAGAGCCATGAAAAAAATAAATTGGTGAAATTCCTTCTGCTTGATCTTTTAGCGTCCAGGAAGAAATCAGATATCTGAGAACACTACATTGTGAGGGCATGCTGATGACAGAAGTAGTCAAAGTTCAAAGCAGAGGGTAGAACAATCTGACGTATCTATATTGAGAATTAAGATCGAAATGCAAAATGTAGGAGATATAAAATCACAGGTACATGCAGGACAAGACTGCCTAATATATCAGTGAAATCACCAAAATGCAAGGAGAGAATTAGTATGTGTTTAAATGGCCATAGAAGATATACAAGGAAATACCTTATACTTTCCAGGCTTCCAGCAGCCTATACGGTAATCTGTGTAGCTATTATTCCAGTGAAAATTAAAGACAAACACAAGGTTTCCCCTTTCAAAGACAATGATCCTGTCTCCTTCATCTTTCCTGGATATGTATTGGTGCTCAGAAGTCATGAACTGCAGCGCATCAAAATCAGAATTCATTGTTTTTTCTAGATAGGTGTCCGGACCACAAGAAAATATTGGAGAATCACAAAAAAAAGCATAGAAAGTGGAAGTATACTCTTTTATTGGCAAAACAGAAGAATATAAACCTATCACAACAAGGGCATTGTCCCTACAAAAATGGAAACCCCCTAAAAAGGGAAAAACTGGTTTAAAGTTTCAAACTTTTGGTAATTGGATGTAAATGCTTTCATTGATTTTGCAGATTCCCTATTCTTTGAATGAGGTCCCTTTATGCTTTGAGCTTTTTCTGTTACAAGGTTGGCACCCCCTTGGTGCCCACCAGTGAAATTCTCTGATTAAATGAAAAACAAACATGCTCAGGCAAACAAATTGCATAAAGCCATTATTTAATCCAAGATTGGCCTACTTCTCTGACTGTTGAAAATTCTTAATATAGATTCTAGTGAGAATTTGATGTACAAGGTCACAGAGGTGAATATAATTTCATGTACAATGTCACAGAAATGAATATATCCTTCAGAGGAGCCTGCGGAATGAAGTTAGAGTCGTATCGAATCATCTCGTCAAAAAGAACATAATCTACATAGAAACCAGTGGTGTCTTCGCAAATAGAAATGCTCAAGTTCCTCCAAATCATACGCTATCCTCCAAACCCCATGGGCCATTTCTCTACTCATTTTTCACATCCAAAAAGTAAATTGTGAGATCGCAGCACTTTTTCATCATATAGAACCTTACAAGAGTGACATTAAAAACTTACGCCATAAGCTTCTTCAACATGCTGCATATCCTGATCAAATTCTTGCAGTCCCCGGTATTTTAGATAATCAGCATCTCCCTATACAAGTAGGAACATCAGTTTGCAAGAAACAGCAAAACAAGGAGTAATATCAATGGCCCTACGTTAGTTAACAAAAGAAGAATAAAAATAGAATAACAGATAATATGAGATAAAACATGTACATGTTCCGAAAACTAAACACAAGTCAAGCTAGCTAAGGATAGTGCTTATGCCCCCTAGTGGCTTGAAAGTTCACAAATCTATAGCAAGCTTGGACATTTGATGGAAATGTGATTATCAGTATGCAGAACTGACTCCATGACGCTAATACAGAATAGAGATCAGCAAAGAAACTAGCTTCTCTAGAACATTCACGATTTCTTTTTTCGGATTGTGTCTGCCTTCTATAATGGTTTTGGGGTACTCGCACAAAGTTAATCCTCTCTCTTGTGCTATGTAGCTCATTGAAGTCCACAAGACCTTCATGAAAAATTTTGTGACGGAACAGGGACAAGAAAAAGAAGAGCCATGCAAAGTGATTGGGCATCTATGTCCATATCAAGCAGTTAAATGGAGCTGATACAGTTGGTTCGGACGGTAAAGAGTGAAGACAAATTTAAAAATGCTTGACATAGGTTGATTAAACAGGGTCTAACAAGAGAAAGGTGAACTAGAAGAACACTGGTAGTTTTAGAATCTTCTCTGGAAATTAAAACAAAGCATGTTGAATTACCAATATGTCATAAAGAAATCAGGCTGACAAATGAAGTGTAGAAATTGTAGCAAGATTTTCTAACCAACAAAAAGAAAGAAAATCAGACATCTGTTATTTTTGGCTTATTTCTATTATGTAGTCTACAATATTTGAGCCTTACTGATGACTTGAGTTGAACAGCAAGCCGTTTTATATGAAATTGCAGAGAGATACATTCTTGATTTTGAAAACAAGCATAGCAATATTGGTTTGGAGGCTGATAAGAAACTTACTAGATCAAATCTTCGCCGGCATTTATCATAACTGAAACCGTTCCCTTCCCTTGGAAAGTCAATCCATTCTACTCAAGAAAAAGTAACGAGCCCTTGTTATTGCAGAACCATCAAGAGGTGCAGCAGGCAACAATTAGAAAGAGAATCCTCAAACATAATTCTCAAATATATGAAAGAAGGACAACTCACCAGGATGTCCAAATTCATTTCCCATGAAATTTAAATATCCCTCCCCCCCTAATCCCATTGTAATGAGCCTGATCATCTTGTGTAACGCTATTCCACGATCTATAACAGGAGTTGATGGTATATCCAGCGCCATGAAATCATACATATCCTGAAAAGAAACCGTGAGACTGATGAATCATCAGAAGATATACATGTTCATTCATCACTGTCAATCATGTACATTCAAGTTTCCACTATAATGAAAAATAATGTTCATGAGAAGCTATCTCATTAACATCCAAAAGCAGTAATTTTAAGCACAAATCATTTGCACAGTTATACAAACTATTCAGCACCCAATCCCATTGAACTTGCAGCAGAAGCACAGGTGTTGACATTAATTTGGTAAATGTTTCTAAACACCACATAACTTACAAAAGATCAAGTTGAATCAGAATACTCGACAAAATAAGCATCAATCAAACCATTTTGAATATAAAAGAAAAGTATTATCTAGGAATTTTAATGACCGAGCAAAAGAAGCAGACCATCACCAGTGTATTTGTAGGCTAACTTAGATAATATTTTGTCTGACCTTGTCCATCAACCAGAAAGCAATGGTTTTATCACCAACCAGAGCTTGATCATGACTCTCTGCATAGGCAACACACTTTTCCAACCACCTTCTGTTGGTAAGTGTGCGAATAATGTCACCCATTTTCCAGTCTTCATCTCTCTTTCTGTAAGTTAAGTTGTTGATCAGACGTATGCAAAGCAAAGACGATAATTTTATTCATGTTATGCATTTCTTTCAGTACCAATTTGTTGATCAGGACATACAAAAATGTTACCATGAATTGAGTTACACTACATACAATAGGGAATGTGGTGCTGGTGATGAAAAAATCATAAACAGGTAAACAATGTCAGTGTCATCCAAATCGGAACTACAGACAAACTGCACATAAATGTTACCATGAATTGACTACGATGGCACAGAGAGATAGTACTGGAGTGGGCTGAAGCCAGGATCTGTGTTCGCAACAACCCTCCCCCCCAAACCAATTTGCCTCACTTACATTTTTCACATCTAACTTCTTATAGAGATTATATCGTATCAAAAGACAAAATTTTAGCTTAAATGACACTCTTGAAATGAATGATAAGTAGTATTGGTGCTCTAAAATCTAAGAAAAATAACCATTTTGATAACATTTTCTCAAAGTGAACATAATAGTTTAGCTTTCAGGACATTCTCGAAATGAGTAACCTTATGATAGAAAGAAATAAGATCACAAAACACAAGGTATAACTTGTTTAGAATTGAAGTTTTAGCCAAAAAAAAAAACACTTATTTAGAATTGAAAAACAAGGGAAACAACAAAGAAAGTGTATGAGGCACAGACCTAGGCAGAAAGTCCCCATCCCTCTCCTCACCCGTTCACAATGATAATTCCCTACCAAGCATCCCCCCCCCCCCCCCCCCCAAAAAAAAAAAAAAAAAAAAAAAAAAAAGAAACAGAAAAAACACCCTGTGGTGAATAGGGCAGGGAGAACCAAACAGGCAGATCCCCACGGGGACATTTTTAATTGATCCCCGTTGCAGAACTGGACGCCACAGTTAATAATCCAACAGCACGATCCATGTCCTTATCATTGATTAACCCCATAAAGAAAACAGTAAGGATACGTGCTCACGTCATTTTTTCCTCCTTCACTTACTTTATCTTGACCTTCAGATGTCTCGGACAGATTCTTTTTTAATGTTTTGTAAGATACAAACCACCAAGGCCAGTAATATGGAATATTTTGTTCTTATTTACCAATTTTTCTACTAGGATCACTGATAATGAAATAGTTTACCCTCATTTAATTCTACCTCATGTTGTATGAATCCAAAAGTTTTTGGATCAATATCATCCTCATTAAGAACTAAAAAATGGGACATGAATAAAAGTTTGGCAGTCAATTGACCCTCTATAGTTCAAAAACTACAGTGCATTGCATTCCTTGGTTAATATTCTTCTGTGTTATGCATTATGTCCTATTCTACTTCAGATGCTTTAATTTGATTCCTTGTATGGAAATGCAAACTCCATGCCATGATAAAGAACTTTATCTGAGAGACTGACTTGATCTTTCATTATGGACCCTTACCCCTACATATTTGTCAAGGAAATTGGACTATCATCTTGTCGAAATTTTTCTACTTCCCATGCATGGACTAGATACTCATGCAAATGACATTAGTGATTACATGCGCATTATTGTGTATACATGCAATTAGAGGTTTGAAAAGAAGATAGCAACGTACTTGAGAATTTCAATCCATTTATCAGCTATTGCCATATGCAAGCGATAATCGAATCCCACACCCCCATCCTGAACAGGAATGCAAAAAGTTGGCATTCCACTGACCTGTAAGGACAGTCAACCAAAGATGAGTTAAAAAATTCAGCAACTCAGTGCCTCATTGACCAACCAACTAATTATAGCTAATTAAAAGCTGAAAACAGTTTCTCACAGTGATATTTCCAGTATAGATCAGGTTAAAGAATTCCTAGGAAACAGCATAGAATCACTGCTATGAAGAGTTTTTCAATGTTAAACTTGGACACAAAACTCTCAAAGTGCAACTAATATTCCATACATCTAACTTCATGCAAACTTTTTTTTTTTTTTTTTGGTATCTTACACTAGCAGGGTTTCAGTCTGTAAATTCAAAGAGGTCAAGCTATCATTATCTTTTATATTCATCTTGCAAAAACTATGATTAATGGAACAGAAAGCTAAGCTTCCAAAGAGAATTTCTTCAGCAAATAATTTAACCCGTCATTCTCAATCCTCTAAGCACATTTCTTCAGCAAATTATTTAAGCCGTCATTCTCAATCCTCTAAGCACCTATTGAGAAGGTTGAAACTCTTTAGGAATTAGGATAAACATACCCAATGCTTAGCAACTGTATCTGAAGAACTGCCAACAACTACCATTTATAATTTAATTGTTCTTCCATATCAATGTCTTTGACAGTCAGTCATTCAATAACAGCTGCCAGAGACATTTGTTTCTGGTGTGTTAAGACAGATTTTTCTCATTGTCTCACCATCTCAAGAGAAGCCACCTGCCTGAGGATGGCCCCAACATCACACATTAGCATATGTTGAGGGAGGTAGAACTCAGTTACTGGGAATAGATTCCAGTCAAATTCAATAACAAAAATCTCATATGTGGTTTGCATATAATAAACTGTTGGAGACAATACTATAGTCAGGCAATTCGATTGCTAAGAAGCTTTCACCAGCTGAATCCAATTACTATAAGTTTTGCACTTTCTTAATGGACTAAATTTCACTGGTGAGATACATAAGCTAGAGTGGGTTCGCAATCATGCAAGAATATAGAAGAGTTTGCACTGACTTAGAGCAACCAAATTGATGGTGAACATTATACCATATTTATGTTCTTCACTCTTTTAACCAGTTAATTCCTTGGAGCAATGCATTTAAAATAGTGGGTTCCCCATCATGGATGCATAAAGATATTGAGTGGAGCTAATAGGCACCAAATGGGAGTTTTTACCCAACAGCAACTGAAAAAAGAAGAAGAAGATGCTATAAAGGGGAGGAGAATGTAACTTATACAAATCGTCAAGTCTTCAAAATGCATGGATCAGACAATAATGTCTATATGAATCAGAATCCAAGCAGTCAACATAAATGGTTTCATACTGCTTATGCTAAGCCGGACAAGTGTCAGTTGAGAGAAAACAAAATTGTAGAGCAAGAGAAATTACATACATCTTCTCCAATAGTAATAGCCTCGGGGAAAAGCCCATGAATGAGATCATTCACAAGCATCAAATAAATCACAGCATCCACATCAGTGGCAAATCCAAAGTACTCATTGTAATTTCCAGTAAATGCTACCTGGAAACATACCAAATAATTAGGAAATTGTGCTTCACTACAACGAAGCAAGAGTGAACTGAATGGCAAAAAACAAACTGCTACATCGAATCAGAGTAAATATGCAAGAGCAAATATGCAAGAGGCATTTTAGTAAATGGAAAATAATTTCAATGAAACCATAAAAGGAAACATTAGCATCAT
The DNA here is from genome assembly GCA_024500025.1 of Syzygium aromaticum. Classification (NCBI taxonomy): domain Eukaryota; kingdom Viridiplantae; phylum Streptophyta; class Magnoliopsida; order Myrtales; family Myrtaceae; genus Syzygium; species Syzygium aromaticum. Next base: position 15,425,796 of record CM044885.1, read on the forward strand.
GCTTGCTATATTTGATTTACAGCTGAGGGTTCAAAATAATGCAGCCCACTTAAGAAAATTGGCTTGCACTTTCAAAAGTTTGAGTTTCAGCCATGTGGCCCTTAACCTTGAAAAGTGAGTGTATCATCCAGAAATGTAACATATTTTCCAGGTGACCTCTCTAGCAAACCCAAAAGAAAAAAAAGGGTGACCTTTCTGATTTTATTTTTCCTACGGTAGTGAGGCAGGCAGTGCACGACCAATATTATCACCTTTTCATATTTTTGGTTAAACAGTGAGTCCTTCAAAGACCCAAGATTGGATCCCTATTATGGGCCTCTTCACAATGGAAAATCTGAAGTCGTTTGCGATCAAGTTATACATGTATTTTCTTTTTTACTTCTAAGTTTGGCTAAGTTATTCTATGGTGATTTGGACTCACGGTATTTTTGCAAAAACCAATTTTCCAGCTTGAGATGAACTTTCCCATGCCCACACCCACACCACACCAATTTCATACCCATAAACATCGGCCTGTTGCCTAGATACAGAATAATGTAGGCCATAGTGGGGCAAGTTGGAAATCACCAATCACATAAAAGTCCGACCTTTGGTAATCACTTAAGATGGGTTTGTCTTAAGTTTCCATTCATCTCGTGGGTCTTTTTGGAGTGACATAATTTTTTTTTATTTTTTTCTTTTGCGTTTTTTCTGGTTGCATTAGAGATTTTCGAATACCTAAAACTTCTCAAATTGTTCAAGTATTGACATATGAGATTTATTTACCCAAAACTGTCAATCAACCAGAACTTAATATCTGACCCCCCCCAAAAAAAACCAGAATTTAATAGGCAATCTATCAATCGATATGAAAATATTATGATCCAAACAGTTGGCCTGTCCATAAAGCAAATAGGAAATAAGATACATCCATTCAGCATTGGTACTATCTTCTTAGCCAGCTATTGGACCGCTTAATATACTTCGTTTTCAAAATTCTGGAGGGTACAAAGGCCAGAAGAAACAGATTTGAAGGTAACTTTAAAAGGAGATTGTTTGATATATGTCTCAAAAGCATGTTGCATCTCTAATTTTACATTGTAAGACTTGAGTTTGAGCTTAATTAATGCTTGACTCGTACTTCAGCACAGTTATTGATACTAGATCAAGCTTGAGTCGAGCTGTGAGCATGAGTTTTTGAGTTGAGTGAAGCTCCCCTGGAAATAAGGCAGCTCAACTCAAGTCGATGACGCTCCTGTCAACACCACAATTTCTCCAAGGAATCATACAGGTAATGCTCAGTGACAGAGAGAGCCTTAAACTTCAAACTAGATTAAAAATCTTTGTGTTGCGGTGAAGGATGCAAGTAGCTTGCATATTCTTAAAGCATATATAACATCGCGCTAATATGGAGTTTCAACTAGCCTTATGTGCACATAGCTTTTCTCCACCTAATGTATGTTTTTGGGTTGAAATTTTCACGTAGTGCCTGTACATAATTACGTACGTACGTAAGTACAAGCATGCGCACTCAAAGCACATATAATTACTCAACAGAGTGCCTATATTAATTACTGTAAAATCAGAATGTTACCTGCAAACCATGGTGAGCATACATCATTGATGTCACACCATCAAACCTAAAACCATCAAATTGGTATTCCTCAAGCCACCATCTCGCATTTGAAAGGAGATACCTCAATACCTGGATCAAAAAGGATTTAACATTATTAGGCACGAGGCATCTTCTTCTCCCATGAGGCATAGGAAAACGGGTGAGGGAAGAGGGGGGGCAGAAGGGAGAAGGGAGAAGGGAGAAGGAAAGGGGAGAAGAATAGACAGAACGTATTCCAGAGTCAGAGGGAAATCAAGTTTGTACAAATTTAATTACAAAAAATACTAATTCGCTAGAAGGTTGCACAGGAGAACGTACCTCCCAGCTTCCATAATTGAAAAGGCGAGAATCCCACATCCAATGATAACCTCGTGACCCAGAGTGGAAATAGTGACTATCCGTTCCATCAAACATGTTCAACCCATCTAACACGTTATTTGATGCATGGCTGTAGGCAATAAAACGAGTAATTAGGGATAGTATAAAAGGAGCGGTATTAAAGTATATCACAAAGTAAAAAGAATCAATTTTATAAGATGAATGAGAGAGAACTGGCAGATGATACGAAAGAGGATAATGAAGAGACTGACGTCGAAAACATAAGTGAATTCAGAAATGATGACTTCGTTACTGTAGAGCAGATTCACTTGCAATGCTAAGGGTGTCAACAATGTACAGATTTGTCTCGTATTTGACAATAAAGGTCAACTTTCCACTCTCTCTTATCCAAAACCACAAAGATTCAACTACTGCAATTGCTATTGGCCTATTCATTTCATGCAGATGAAGATCGGATGATCTCAACATTACTCAGAAATATAAGTACAGAAATGATGCCCCAGCACAGTAGAATAAAATTGCACAGTTATTGAGACAGATTCACCTAGTAATCACTCTGACACATTTTCTTCTAGAAAACAGTACTTGCATGATTCATGTTTCGTCTTGTTTTGAATTTGACTTACAAAAATGATGAGGCTCCTTAAATTACCTCATTAGTGTACTGTACAGATCATTAATGAACTTGCACTAATGATAAATCACAATTCTGAAATTCAAAATTAACAATCATCCTACTCAATGCAATAAAACTGAAATTCACCAGATACCTGTGGACAATGTCCATGAGAACAAGGATACCCAGCTCATGGGCTTTATCTATTAGAGATTTGAGATCATCAGGGGTCCCAAAACGGCTGCTAGGAGCAAAGAAGTTTGTGACATGATACCTGCAACAGAAAGAGTTGGAATTATAGTGAACAAAAATCAAACATGATTGGCAACCTGCCAGTCATGTACTGCACAGTTGATTTCATTCAAAAATTAACGACAGAATCAGAATATACATGGAAAATTCCAGGGGATAAGCAATTTACCCAAAACTTGCATAATATGAATGTTCTTGGATTGCCATGATCTGAACTGCATTGTAACCAAGTTTTTTAATACGAGGAAGAACTTCATCTCTGAAGTTGGCATAAGTATTAATTACTGGCTCCTGAATCAAAGCACAGAACTAATCAATGGTGAAGAGCAGTAAAGGGAAAAGAAAAAGGTCTCAACATGGAAAACAAGAAAGAACCCTAGAAGAATTGAGATCATTCTTAATCGCTACATATACGCAACATTGAATTGTATTCTCAAAGAAGAAACCGGACAAATCTTCGAAGTTTAAGAAAATTGGCATGCCTTTGATAGAAATAGGGCAAAGTGGATTTTCTTAATAAGGAACCAACCAAAACATCGTTTGCTACAAAGAATACAGCCATTGGAAGCAATTACCATGAATAAATTTACTCTTAAGTCCATAAGCCATAGGCAAAAAACAAAATGATTGAAAGAACTGGCCTTGAGGATGCATTAATTAACTATAGTTGCATAACTCCCAGCCTGATCTATTTTTGAAAGCATCATGATATGAGAAATGACGTTAAATGGAAATTGTCACGACTATAGCTAGTCATGAGGAGAAAAACGAACAAATCCTAAAGAAAAAAAGGGCACTTTAGGCTCAAGAAAGAGATTGAAAAAAGAAATTCACCGTGCTGCTCATTCCGACATGTGATTCATAGATCCTAAGTGAATTTGGCCTCTTTGGTCTGGGGTGCTTGAAAACATGCTTCATCTGTAAAGATAGTTACAAATTTACTGTCACCTCTGCAGATAAACACAAACTAGTAATGACTTGACTGTGCAGGCATCACATCAACACAATACATTGTACTAATCCCGCATTATTTTTGTTTATATTGAGAGATCTGTATCCAGCATGATCAATTTTGCATTTGCTAGTCACCTACAGATCCACATGACCTTTCAGGTACTCAGATATCAGTCGGATGTAAATGAGATATTCCAAAGAATAAAATTGCATAATCACTAACGATATTCCGTGTAGGGAATTGGATCAACATCAATGGTGGGTTATCCAGATAAACTCATCTTTGCAAGAAATAAAGATGTTCTCATGCCCCCAACCATAAGTAACGAGGGACGTAAAAGATAGAATATGCTATTTGACAGAGCCTGAAGAGTGGGATGGAACATAAGTATAACTAAAAAGTAGCTTCGGTGTGCAACAAAAATTATCCCTCAATCATCTTAGACCCAAAAACCTCAAGTGCTCTTGGAAAAAGATATTTATGAATCCTTATATGATTATTTCATCATAGCCTGTCTAAAGATTTTTAACAGGAAGCAGACAACTTTCCACAAACATTAAAGACGGAAAATTAAGTCCCTCAACTAGCTCTTTTAGGTGTGGAAGTTTCCACAACAGAATGATTTGACTCTGAATTATCTGCAAAATGAGAAGCAAAGAATACCCTAGTGAATAGAGCTTCGGTTCAGGATAAAATATGCATTATGTTCCAGCCAGAGGCAACTAGGACAGGCTGTCAGACCCAGGTCGTGTGACGGAGAGCTATTGTACTTCTGCAACCTAAGTATGCTGTCCCTGCTGCTTATTCAGCAACTGTTAGGTCAAGAGTGGTCCCTGGTTTTCACATATAGTGACATGGGGATGATCCAAAGACAGGCCAACATAAGAAAAATTATCTGCCTCATCCCCAGATACATATATCTATATGGAAAGAAAACAATACTAGCCCTGGAGGAGAAAAGGTACTCACTTACTCCAAAGCTAGATTGGTTAACACTGCATAATTCGGTTAAAAAAGAGCTAGCTCATCGCAAGATACATTGCATTACAGGATAGTCATGCTAACATTGATTATTCTCTTGCATGACTGAGAGGGAAAACAGACATGAAAAGTTACTAGAGTGATGCCAATTATGTCACGCAATGTAGTAGAATACTCAAAATCTAATAGTGAGATTGGCATACCACAAGTTGTTCTGCCAAACAGAAAACAATCACAACCAAAAGACTGGGAGAAAAGGCCATTCATCCCTTTGATTTGATATATACTACTTCAATAAATGAATTGGATGCAATAACAAAAGTAAATAACATTCCCACCACAGGAAGAGAGCCCTCCTCACATGATTAGTGAAAAATTATATGACATACCTCATCTGGGGGATCGTAGTATATCCCATTGTATGGAATTTCACCTGGACCTTGTACAGAGAACTTGATCCAAGCAGGAATTGAATCTTTGAGGCCAGATGGTGTATCCATGCGAATCTACATCTCCATTAAACAAATAATAATTACCACAATACACTTTGATGGAGGATCTATATTTTGCATTGAGCTGAATATGTAATGTACAACTGCCAAAAATTCAGCTTTAATCCATTATTATTCATTCTTCACCAAAAAAGTTATTCAGGAGATGAAACAATAGGAGAATGGCCTTGTGCTTCCAAAACGGCAATCTAGTGAAAAAAATTGATTTTGTTATTCTGTTCCTATTTAAATAAAGTGGTACTGCATAGCACATTCGTCTCATTGGGTAGCTCATGGCCTTACAACTGCAGTCAATATAGGTGTTAGAGTAATTAAATATTAAACCACGCATAAATCTAACAGCTTAAGCTTTTAGAACAATTGGCAGTGGTCCCTTAAAATCTCACATGGTATCAGAGCTGGAGGTTCTGAGTTTAAATCCTTCCAGGCCCCATTTGCCTCCTCAATTAAATATATCCACACTTAGTACCAGGCAAAAAGATCAGACTAAACGTGAGGGGACATGCTAGAGTAATTAAATATTAAATCATGTTTAAATCTAACAGTTTAAGCTTTTAAAACAGTTGGTAAAATCTCACAATAAGTAATATCTACTCCACTAAAATGAAAGGATGTATCCTGAAAGCAGCATTAACGCTATTCAGTCCATCAAACAGCACAATTTTGAGGTTGCTCTGATCTACCAAGGTATTACACTAGGAGTAAAAGCACAGTCCAAATATTAAAAAGAGATGTTCAAATGACGATTAGAGAGTTGGAAGCATCAATATCTTCCGAAGAAAAGTACTTTAATCTTATCTCAATAGTTTCTCAAGTTCAGCTGTAGGAAATGTGTTCAAGCAATTCTTTCCTTTCTCCTTTGGAAAGAGATGAAGCACTTATACTTTTAATGAAAATTAACTATCTTGCAGGGGACTGATTTCATGTCATATGGTTCATCTTCTTCAACAGTCACTGACAACTACATGGCTCTGAAAGTATTTACTGAATGTCGTAGTGGAAAATTACTCAAGTCAAGAGTCTTGATGGAACATAACGAAAGAATGACAGCCAAGAAAGGCAACCACAGTTAGTATGTGGAAGTAAATAAGCCATGAGCAGGACAACACAGACTTGCTAGATAGAGGTGCCTATCCAGGTAATAAATTTGTCCATAAGTCGGAGGTGCATCCCGCTACATGAAGAGTTCTTGACTTATATCAACTTTCCACTGTCTATATAAGATACACGAGCAGGAGGAGTACAATGATGATACATTAAAAGAGAACTACCATGGGGCTAACTCATTTGGGTAATCATAAACTTTCCTTTTTATTTCGGGCAATTTAAAGGAGTGACAGTGATTATGAACTTCAATCTCCAAATATCACAATGGGGCTTTGGGCCATAGGAGATAAAAAAAAATGTTTCAAATTTTTGAATGGAATAATCAAAAGCTTTCTAGGAGTATATGACAAATATATGCAGCTTTTGTGCTGTGACTTGTTTAGTTTTAGCTATTGCTTACTGTTTGGAACTTGCAACTTAGATTATTCCAGTTTAAAGCATCATTTTAATAATTTAAGAGACAATTTCCCTCAAATATCATAAGCACAACAAACTTTGAACAACTTCCGCTTCAAACATCTACATATCAGACTTGGGCCAAACTATCATGTATAAACAGTAATTGATTGAATGTCTGAAGGCAGAAGTGAAAGTTTGCCTACTAGTATTTGTTGGAACCAGTTTTTGGCAACAGAGCATTCTAAAAGATGAGTCAAGCTTTCCCATCAAGGTAGAAAACTAAAGAGATGTGTATAAGTTCCATAACAAGTAGCACTTTCATAATACATGTATTAGTTCCAGGACTGTAATTGCGAAAACAAAAAAGTCATATAAATCGAAAATAGGAAAATATATACAAATTTCAATACAATAACTTAATCTTCCCATATGAAGCAAAAAAGAACAATCAATATTTACAGAACTAGCTTTGTCATAATCACAACTTTCATTAGAAGCAACTATTAACTAACAATTCATCTATCATATCACTATAGTTAATTATGGACTATCTTTATTAATGATGCTTGAAGACTCACCAAGTCTATGTGAAACAATATGGTTTCTTAATTTGCATCCTAAGGACTCTTAATCAACCCACATATCAATCCTACATTAAACAATTCCTCTAGGACTGGCTCTACTTATTTCATATTAGAGGGCATCACGCAACTTGGATGTATGAGTGGAATATGATCTACTTCAGATATCATACGAGCCCATTCAGATCATTCCTTCACAGCCTGAAACTACCCTTAAAAATTTGTGTATACCACATAATTCCTAAGCAAGAGTTTTGCTTAAAGATCAATAATAATATCCTATAAAGGAATTCCACATCCTGAGTTCCTATACTCCAAATTATTCTGAGGATTGGGTAAAGATAAATTTAAATTTGCTATATAATCCGAATAGAAATCCTTTTCACAAAGCTGTCCCATCCTCATACTTCTTTTAAGGATGGAAGATTCAATTAGATGCATGGCATTCACTGCTGAGACTTGATTATATCTAGACATCCATTTCCAGGAAATAAGGTTATGCTACTCTCGTGAATCACCCAACTTGATGAAGGCAGATAAAGAGTTCATGCACAAGGAGACTACCTTTACTCGAGAACCATGAGGAATTGCTGGGGAACCATCTGCATTGTTAGGCAAAAAGATCTCGCAGACGCCAAATTCATTCTGTTCGCAAATTAGAAATGCATTTGAGCATCAGTTTAGATGACAACTAACATAAATTTGAAAAACAAATATATTCTATTACAAATAAGATATCATACCATCAAGAGTCTTACACAAATATCTTAACAAAGCGAAATGACCTATATCACTCGTTTATCAGATCATGTCTACTTCACACATTACAACACAGTGCATCCACGAAATAAATCATTCATTACTAGCAAGAATAAATTTTCGTTGTCATAAGAAAACCCTTAAAACATTCCTGTGATATCAAGATAGCATTTAAACAAGAAGAAAATTTGAAGTCTATAGCTTCTATCACAAAATATCCAAAAGACAATTTGTCTATGTTATGCACATGTTATCAGACAGACATGGTCATGGTCATGCATCCACTAATACACTAAACAGCAAGAGATCTGGTGTGCTTCCTACATATCATCACGTAAAAAGCTTCAGTTACTCAAAAGCCTTGCCTCGATCTTTTCTGCATTGAATGCCACTGTCCTCAAGATCATGAAGAAGCTACATGTAAACATATCACAAAGGAAGCACATAAACAAAAGAGAGGATGTGATACATAAAGTCATTCCCCTTGCAGCATGAGAAAATCCATAAAACTCTTAACATCCTCATCCCTTCACTTAAATTTGACAGAGCAATCCTTATTCACCAGCATCAGCTGAGAGAGAAAACAATTCATATCCATAACATATGATAATGCAATAAGAAAAGCAAAAAGAGCATACCTGAGTCATAACATCTGCGTTCGGATTCCAATTGTTAAAATCTCCAATCAATGCTGCCCACTGAAAATTATACAGAACCAACATGCTTCAGAACTACAGCAAAAGAGGCGATCAACATCTCAGCCAAAGCATTGATGAGAAGAACATAAAAAACACACAATCAAAGTGCACATCTAAGATCAGTCAGAGGGAGCATTCATTGAAAGTTAAAAAACCATGGATAAACACAATTAAAGTGCAGTCTCAAGTCCAGGCAGAAGGAGCATTCATTGAAAGTAGAAAATGGGTGACTCGAGATTATGTGTTGAGATTTCAAGCCATAAAAAGATCTAAGTAGTTCTAGAGAGAAAAGGAAGTTGAACTTGGTCTTTTTAGAATATTTCGGTTAGTCTTGGAGAGAAACAAATAGGAGAGTCTTGAGGGAGAGAGCATCTTGACATCCTGCAACTATAAGTATGGAGCTGCATTTTGGAACTTTTAAAATTGATACAGAAATAATACATAGGTATTCCTCGATTGTGCTGTTGATGTTGTGTAATTCGCTATTCATTATAGTTCATTAAAGAACAGGGAAGAGAAGGGAAAAGCAGAAACAAACCTTTGCTCCAGGTGCCCACTCCCTATATGTTATGCCATCAGCACTGGAAAATTTTTATAGACCATGTTAAATTGCTGCGAGATACTCTTGTAGCCAAAGTATGTATATGCATATAACATAAGTACATATATACATACATATATGATCAGGGGGACAACATGAATGCTGTGAACAATATAAATGCTTATCATTTGCGTAGATAGTAAGTTCATAAATACGCATGCAATATCTTACCCTTTAGTACTTTCTAATGGCTAAATAATTCCTTTATGCTCTATTACATATATATAGTTTATAAGAAGCCACCGAGGATCATGAGAAAGAACAAGACATTTGGTGAATCCAGGTATCAAAATGCCAGAGAGCTGAATATGCAGAACATATTATACTAAAACAAAAAGTGAGACCTGCGAGTAAAGCCGAACTTTTCGTAACCCCGAGAGAATGCCTCCAGCCCACCTTCATATTTGTCAATTGCTTCACGCATTCTTCTATATTGTCCGAAACTGAAATTTGTGAAATGCAAAATTTAGAAGTGAGAGAAGAGTGCTTACTATGAACTTAACCTAAATCAACATAACCAAATAATTATGTACTACAGATTTCATGAGTGAAGACTGCAATACTGCAAGTAATTTGTTTCTTTCCTTAAGCACTCTCTTTTGACGGAAGAATTGAGCTTCATAAGAAGAAAAAGTCGCTAACTCCTTATCATGCAGACAAACAATGACTTTTCCAGAAGTGATTGTAATCACAAGATTCAAACGATCCTGTGAGCACACAGTTTAAGCTGTTGCTTTTTATGGTAAAGATCCAATCATTATGATCATTGACCGCTAAAACAAACTGAGCATTGAAAGAATAATAATATGTCCTGATAAAACAAGTTATTCTGCTTTCTATCCCAGGTAATGTCAATGATGAAGATGCTGTGATAGATTTAACAAGTGCAAATTCACTGGGAAATTTTTTGTTTTTGGCGTACATTGAAATTATTTTTGAATCTTTAATCACTCTTCATACATCCTATCTATTGAAATTTTTATTGAGCTTATCGCCTGCCTCTTACTTCTTTTTTCCTATAATTCTCTCTACTTCTCCATTCTTCCGTCTATATGACTTCTGCCTGGCCAATCATGTCAGTTACAAATTACAATTACAGACTTAAAATAAAGAAGAGAACCAATTGGAAAGGGTTATAGCTAGTTGGTAACCGGCACAGAGGAGTCCAAAAATACCACTCATAGGAAAAAGTGGATGCAAAGGGTAATGAATATCCACAATTACCCTCATGTAACAATTAATGGGAGATAAGTCATTACCGAGTGCAACTTGAAACTTGATTATACACTAAATTTTTAATCATCATTTGGGTCGAGTATGCCCAGTGGCACGAGTTATTAAAACTTCAATGAAACAAAAATTAAAACAGAAATGCATACTATAGGATTAGGACATTGCGTGTTACATTATTATAGGTAGAGAGCGAAAGCATCTCACCGGTAGTCCAGATGCTCACGATAACCCAGCAAAAGTGAGTCCATTTCATATATTTTTTTACCAGAGCCAGGCAGAGGGATTGTCCTTTTCTTTACTTCCTCTTTCTCAATTACTGCAACATCTTGTAAGGGAGCAGATTTCACTTCTTCAGAAGCGTCTCCATCACCTATAACTGATGAAGAAACAGAATCTTGCTTCTCTTTCACCTCAATCTCCCCTCCAGCTTCCACGGTCAGATCATTGGAATCATGAATAATCTAAAAGAACAGTATAGAGGGGAGAAAAAGCCATTTAAACAACTCCAGATCAATTCCAAAATTTAATTTTAGTATGAGCACAATCAAAGACAGATGTGAGGTTATTTTTGGTTTTGGATGTCAAAAGTGTATAAGATAAACTGATCACTAGCCATGTTTGCAAGAGAAATAAGCATGATGGTTCAGCTGGTATCACGGATTTCAATCTGTAAATCCATAATTATACAATTCTTTCATCAAAAGTCATACAATGGCTGCATCTCAATTGCGAGCCCATAAACATAGGGGGAAAGCTATTTGCTTATCTGTAGTAATTTTGATTGTGAGCCTATAGACAATGCAGTAGTTCCACTGCAAAGAACTTTCTAATCGCATAATTGACAATCTAACGTGTGGAATAGCAGCCTTTGGCTGTTTTTTTAGAGGATGCGACTCTAGGATGGAGATTTGGGTTAAAAGAGGATAAGAACAGCCTAAAAGGACGTAAAAAGGAGAGTAAAAGGACAGATCTTGAGTTTGGGAGCTTGCTGAAAATTTCACACAGAACATAGATATGTATATTAAGTTCCATAAAATCAACCTGGTGGGAAAGGCTTGGTTTCTCTGTTGTACAATGACAACAGACATTCCCATCCATATCATACAACAGTTAAAGTAATATAATTTTAGCGAAAGAACATATTTAAGGATCAGCCTTCATTACTAATCGCGATAGGTAAAAACTTTGAAAAACCATAATATCAGTTGCCCCTAAACAGCAGAGTACGCTGTAGCTCCAAAAAAAATGCAAAGTGCCCAACCCCCAAACAAAGTAAAAAGAAAGAAAGAATAGAAACCCACCCAACCTCACCACACCCACACCAACTGCCAGCACACATGGGGGCATTGACTTTCAACACCTAACCCAAAAAGATAAGTCCTAAGCCTCGAATTTAGCTCATCAGGAAGCCCTGCCAAAGCAATTGACAAGTACAGATGTTGAACTTTTGTTTACATAGATGAATGACAAATCATCCTTGAGAGAGAACCCACAAAAGAAGAGAAAGAGGGAGGAGTGGAATTTTTTGAGGGACAAATGGTGAGTTGAGAGTCCATGGAAAATCACTGTCCCATGGACTTTACAAAAACCAAAAAGGAGATGCCTATATATGGACGACAAATGCATGGTCCTGCTCATGCAAGTACATGAGAGAATGAACACGACTGCATCTATGCAACTACACCCGTCCACATGCACCCACCTATGCCCATAGACACAAACCTGTACCAAGACACGTACAGCTTGCAGGACTGACAGCAAGTTCACTATGCATGACAAAAACTCAGTTCATACAGAGAGATGTAAATGGTAACTTTTAGTAAGTAAGATATTACGGTTTTTAACTTTGAAATGACAGGGGGCATTAATCAATTCAGAATTCTGAAGTGCCCACCTGTCATTTGTTTTTTGACAAATTTCTAATATCCATATGCGTTCAGATGAATGGCCAAAAAAAAGCATTCAGATGGAAGTGGTCCAGGGCAGAAAATTAATGTGCATAGAAATTTTTAATAGTTGAACCGACACTTGAGGTGTTAAGAATTAAGTAGTCTAGACTCTAGATTGATCGATAGGTGAAAATTACTCGACAGCTTTTCATAGTCTCCCTCAATGACACTATGAAACCTCCAAATTTTGGCATTGTAATTATGATTATCTCATATTGTTCTTTACAAGTGCCAACTTACTACCACATTATCACCACAAAATAATATATTATGCGACAGAAGAAGAACAGCATTCCAGCAACGTCACTCAAATGAGGCTTCGATTACTCAATATATTCAAAATGGACTAGCATGTTGATCATGAACCTGGGAATCAGCAACTGTCCCTGAAGTTTCCACCTGATCTGTTGAAGAAGTAGGGACATTACTGTAGCCACCAGGAACAAGGACTCTCTCAGATGCAGCTAAGAATAAGGATGAGGTGTCAGAATCATAAGAAGACTTTCCAGCGAATATCTTCCCTACAAATAGGCACCAGGTTAGCTTCATATGTAAGATAAGGAAACCAGTCACTCATAGATGGACGATTATCTTTGGGAAACAGTAGTGCTCCTGATAAGAAAATCAGCCTTCACAAATGAGTAGTCCATGAATACAGGCCCATAAGGTAAGAAGCACCATTGCTAGGGAACTAGATTCAAGAATCTTCATCGTTATATATAATCACGATACAATCAGTATCCACATGTCATAAGGAAGCTCTAGCATGCAATCTTAGTTGTCTAGCCTGACTTTTTCTAATTATATTCTTTGGCCTAACTTTTTCTTTTTCTTTTCAGACCACCACCAATGCACTTACGAAGAATCATGTTCGATCACTTCCATTCCCAATATGCGGAGACAAAGAGTCCGTGTCTGCAGACTGTGGTCCAGCAAATCTATGAGGTTTAACTCTAAAATTGCATCTAAAGAAATTCCAAGCGATGATTCTCCAGGAAAGATGACTTGAGCCAAGTTGAGAGAAGTTGAAGATTCGAATAAAACACCAAAGATCCAAACTACCCATATGCTAAGCTTTCGGACAATAACGATGAAATGTAAGAACAGTGTGATACTTCTCAAAGTAGTAACATACAAAAATCCGAACAAAGGCATGCCACTCAGCACCATGGACAGAAAGAGACATTAACCAACCAATGATACAAAATTACTTGCACAGCTGAGGATCCAAAAACCGTCGAGGATCAAAAAAGCTTCAAGCTAAAGGAAGCGCATGCGCCCGCAAAACATGTACGCATTGCAAATTAAGCAGCCAGAGCAGAGGTGGTCAATCATTCGATCAGACGAACCGTTTTTTTTACTTCCCTCGCACAACATTCAACTGAACACTGAACGAAGTAATCGCTCGCTCGCTCACAACAAGTCCAACATTCTGGATCCACTTCCAAGGCAGAATGCACTAACATTCACAACCCAAAATCACTTATAAAGCAAGCGAGTAGCTTTATCACTCCAACGTACAAGAAACACAAGGAAAAGGCCACCCCGATCAGCAAAAAAGCCAAAAACCATCGAACCAAGTGCACAACCCAACCACGAGAGAGAGAGAGAGAGAGAGAACAGAGAGTGTGTGTACGTGAGAGGGAGGCCTTGTTGTTCAGCAAGAGCGAGAGGCCAGAGCTCCTGCGGTGGCCGTTGAAGCCGGAGGGAGAGGACATGCACGCCGGCGGTGCGGGGGGGAACCGAAACCCCGACAGCGTATACACCATGTCGACCCCACTAGACACTTCGCCTCCTCTTTTCTTCTGCTCCTTCCCGCGACAGACCCAAGACGAAGCAAAACCCAGAATGCGCAGAGCGGCAGAGAGAGGGAGTGAACGGATCTATAAGCGGAAGAGAGATCTCCGAGAAGACTCCAGCGAGAAGGGGAAAAGGAAAGGACGGAAAAAGAGACGATTTTTACCGTTTTCCGTGGCAGAGCGGAAGAGAACTGAGAATGGCTAAGCGACAAGAACGAACGAACGAGCGAGCGAGAAGCAGAGGGTCGGAAGGGAGCACGTGTGCAGTCGGGAGTTGCATGGAGATCGGTGAACGATGTTTATCTTGGCTTAATCGCGCGATTAATCGTGAATCCGTATCGAACTCGGGATGTGAATTTAATTTAAAGAGAGCCCCCCTCGTTCGCTAAATTTATAATGATCATGGGGGGACCCACTCCGGGGGGGGGGGTGGTGGGGCCAAGGATCTTCCTGGGCCGTTGATTTTTTACCTGATTTTTACTGTTTTCGAAGTATGAGCGACGGTGGCGAGGGGGACCGGGGGGGAGGGCGTGTGGTTGACATTCTCCGGGATAATTTCCCTTTTTTTTTTCATCTTATTTTGTGGGACCCTTTTTGGTGAGGCTTCGGTTGGGCTTTTCTATCTTGTCATGTCACAGAAAATGCAAGTTGAGGGGGAGGGAAAAAGGGCCTTTTGTGGTGGCTGACTGGATATGTGGTGATTGGCCTTCGTGTCATCGATATCATCACCACCTGATCACATGATTGATCCCCCTCACCATGCAATTTGGAATATATTTAAATTATTAATAGAAGAAAACTTTTCGAAATTTAGTTTGCTATCCGGAAAAAGCCTATGTGTTCTACGAGACCGTAGCCGTTCAATTTGAATCGTCAGATTAAGAGTATATTTTCAGCCATCGGTTGATTTAAAAAAGATATTAAGTCATGAATATTTGAAAAAACAATCATTGATTATAAGATTGTTAATTTCACTGCTAAATAACTAAAAAGGAAAATGCTGCGATCATTGAGATAAATTACTAAAAATAAGGGGGAAGATCGATTAAATTTTAAGTTGTTTGCAAAATTTCATGGGAATTTATTGTGACATTCTGAACCTCTATATGATGAAAGGAATGAAAGGATCATAAAGAATTAAAGCATTCGTCGACGAAAATTTTGGAAACCTTCACCATTGTCGTCTATGAAGAAGTGTGCCGTGTTTCTTGGTACCAATTGTCGTCGCACCGACTGTTTGCGATGCCGCGCCATCACGCGACCCAACCTTTTTATCGCTCCATCCTCATGTTCATTTTCCTTCTCTTTTCCCATTGCCATGCCGCCCAAAACGCCACCATCATTGCCTCCCTTTTTTCTTTCTCGCCAGATCACCACCACCCCCCTTCTCTCTTCTCTTTTCTTCTTCTTTTTCTCTTTTCTTTCCCCTTGGCCACTTGGTGGAAGAGGAGCGCCAAGTGGCACCTTCCCTTGGCCGGGTGGCTCCGTCACCCTACTCGGCCAATGGCCTCGCGTGCAAGGGAAGGGGAAAAGTCCTTGACTCTCCATCTCCTCCCTCTCATTTCCCCCTCTCTTCCTCGCCGGCTCTCTCTCTCTCACTCTCTCTCTTATGTCTCTCTCTCTCTCTCTCCACCTGAAACTTGCCAGACGCCTGACCAGCTGCAACAGCCACCCACCGTACGACGCCGTTCGACTAGTCACCACTCCCTCCGCCGTCCCGTCACCTCGCGTTGGCAGTAATAGCCATCGCGAGCCCAGAAATTGCCACTCCATGCTCTCTCCTCGCCAAGACCCGCACGCCGTGCCGCTACACTCACCATCGAGGCAAGTGTGTCCTCTTACTCTATACTAACCATCATAGTGTTTGCATGTCGAGTTCGGGTCTCGGATTGGATAATGTGGTGACTGGATGTTGTGGGAGAGAATGGTTTGATTGTGTATTTGCCCAAGTATGTTGATTTAGACATTTTGGAATGAGTTTTCTCGATATAGGTTTCTGAACCAAGTTGGAAATGGATGTTGTATGTTGGTTTGAACTTCTGACTTTGAGTTTTCTTGTATGAGAATTAGTGGGTTTCAAGGTTGAGTCATTTCATTGAACTTTGGCTTTGGTTTCTAGAACCAAAACTGTTGGAATTTTACTATTTTTCATTTTTATGTAGCTTGTTGTGGTCCGAATATTGCAAAACTTTCTTCATAAAAGTCTTTCAAAAAATCTTGGACGGTAACATATTTTAAATTCAGATTTTTCTGAGTTCAAATGGGTGGCACAAAGGCCCTATTTCTTACCGTATTAAATCTGTTATAGTAAAATCAATGACCTTTATGTCTTCTCGAATTTTTATAAAATTTTCAGTTCGAAATTGGACATACTTCCTTCACAAAAGTTGTTAAAGAAATCCATGTCTACAATGTATAAAAATTTCGAAGTGTTTTGAAAAGGTTTGGTTTGTGAAACAAGTATTTATTGTAGTTCAATCTGTTCCAACATGCCAATTTTGGTTTGACTTTGAGCTACTAAAAGTTGGATTTACATAAAGATTCAAAGATTGTGTTCTTCAAAGAAATGTCTACTAAAGTCTTGTTTATGACATATTCAAATTTTAGAATTTTCGGAGTCCATTTACTATGATTTAAGTATGATTTCTTGAACGATGCAAAACTGTCCAGTTTTGCCAAATTTCAATGATCTATCATTTCCTATCTAAGAACATTGGAATTTCGATTCAATGTCTTCTGGCGACAATTTATATATTCTGAGCTTCCGGTGAGGTATTTATGATTTTAATATGATGAGGCAAATTCGATACTCATGAATTAGTTTGGAGTTCGAAGAGTGGACAGTAAGTGGTAAGTTCATTGTGAGCTATGCATGTGATAAATGAAAAGATCATTTATGCGTGTGAATGCGTGACTAAGAGATGAATTGATACCATCAGTTTACATACGACGATGCCCTGAGGAGCCATAGGGAAAGCGAGATACCGTGGTCAGTAGACGACGATGCCTGGGAGGTGTCATGCCCTAGATGCCTCAGGAGTTTGATCGGGATGCCGTGGTCAGTGGACTACGAAGCTCGCCCGGGCCGATGAGAATACCAGCATATACCGTGACAGATCAGAAGGCGCATCGAACCCTGCTAGACGAGATGTTCCTCCATGTATGGTCGGCGAGCGCACCGAACATGTTCCTTGAAGTGGAGATTAAATTTGATTAATGACACATAATGCATGTGATGTGTGCTCGTGATATTGTTTGTTCATCGATTGACGATCTTTATGCCTGGTGATTAGTAGCATAGAGAGAAAAAGGGAGTCTATGGATACTATGGCTAGCTTGTTGATTGGTTTAGTTGTCCTTCTAAATGATCCCGTTGATATGTTGACATTATCTGTTTAGTATAGTGTGATTGAGTTTACTTTGCTGAGCTTTCGCTCATTGTTTATTGTCGACAACTTTTTACAGAGCTATAGCCATGCCGATACTTCCCACATTAACCTCCATTAGCTACGGAGTGCTTATTGATTTTGAGGGCTACTTGTCTGAGTTTGTGGATCCCTACTTCTCGGGGATAGTCTTTGTCAAGTGTATCTCTGTCCTGACTATAGATATTGGGTCCCCTTTGGGACCCATACTTATGCGATTTATAGCCGTCTATGTTCGTGCTGGAAGACGGTTGGTGAGACCTCTCCCACACCTAGGGTAGGATAGAGCGGATGATGGTGCCAGTGGCGGGGTTAAGTGACGACGGTATTGAGGAAGGGGAAGGAGCATTTTTTGGAAAGACACGACAGTGACTTTTTAGGATAGAGTCGTGTGTTTGGGTGATCGCTTTTGTTTTTTGAAGTGAATGGTGGGTCCATGTGAATAGTTCGGGTTGTAGAAGCGCCTATAGGCAGTCTCCTCAAGTGCGAACTCATCATTATATCACCCTTGTTATTAAAGAAGATGAATGGTAATTTCACATCTTGTGTGTCCTTGCATTTCTATATTTCTATGTGTCAATGTCACATTCACATTATAAATGTTAACCTTAGAAAGAAGCATCTTCTGCCTACAAAAAATCTAATGACTATTGAGAATTAGAGGATTTCTCTTCAAAGGGGCGGGCCTAGGACGTCACAGCCCCCGAGATGGTATTAGAGCCTAAGTTTACTCTAGAGTAATAAGATGCGCTAGTGATTGAAGGGTTAGGACGCATACGTAATGTAAGACACCTGATGCATGTGTTTGTTAATTCTATGCTAGGGAGATACAAGTAACCATAGTTACTCATGTGATGTCGGTAACGTCTGTTACTTACGAGATACAATGACAATTGATTATCTAAAGTAGTTGGTGATCAATATGCAGAAAACTTGTAAAACAAGATGAGAAGGAATGGTGGATCATCTTCTGGTTCTGCACATGGGAGGGATCCTCGAGTGGATAGAATTCTTGAGGCTTTGGCTAATGTGGGGGCATTGCTTGAACAACAAGCCCAACATTAAGTGGCTGCTGGAAATGGT
The DNA here is from genome assembly GCA_024500025.1 of Syzygium aromaticum. Taxonomy (NCBI): domain Eukaryota; kingdom Viridiplantae; phylum Streptophyta; class Magnoliopsida; order Myrtales; family Myrtaceae; genus Syzygium; species Syzygium aromaticum. The sequence goes on from CM044885.1 coordinate 15,444,679, forward strand.
GATTGTCATGTACAAGGACTCATTGAGCAGCTTCTGAAATTGAAACCAACTAAGTTTATGAAATTAGGAGATCCCAGTGAGGCAAAAAGGTGGATAAGAAGTTTGGAGAAAATATTTAATCTGTTGAACTGCAATGATGCTGACAAGTTGATCTTAACTGAGTACCAGTTGGAAGGGAATGCTGAACATTGGTGGAAGGCATCCAAAGAAATGATGTTTTCAGCAGGTAAGGCAGTAGCATGGGTAACTTTTGTGGAAGCATTTTATGAGAATTATTTTTTTGATTGTGCAAAAGATCAGAAAATAGCGGAATTCATGCAACTTTGCCAGAATAGTTTGACAATAGATCAATATGAAGTGAGGTTTTCTGAACTCTCTAGGTTTGCACCTCGTATTATTAAAATGGGGAAGATAAGGCCAAGAGATTCTCGAATGGTTTGAAGGTTGAGATAAGAAGGCAATTAGTGCTACTAGGTGTAAAGGATTACTGTGTGCATTATAGGCCGGCTCAACTCATTGAGCAAGAGCTAATGAAAGGAAGAATAGGAAGCAAGGCACCAGGACGATCATGTCACCAAATTATGTGGAACAATGCTAGGTTTGGTAAGAGACTTGCCTAGTTTGGAAAAATCCATTTTGATCCTGACAAGACACGCCACAATGGAAACCCCGGAAGGTCCTGGAATGACCAATCAAGAGGACGGAGACCAATTTCGATGGGTAATTGTCGTTTGTGTGGAAAGCAGCATGGAAATGCACTGTGTCAATCACAAAAGCAATGTTTTAGATGTGGATGGTATGGTTAGATGTTCAGGGATTGTCTTCAAGGGAGACCACAACCACAACAAATAACTCAGAACGGAGCACCACAACAAACAAATTTACGGAGGCCGCCCAATCAAGGAAAAGTTTATGCAGTCACTTCGGAGGAAGCTAAGGCTTCCAAGACTGTTATCTCAAGTATGCTCTCTTTATGCAACCAAAAAGCTTACACCCTATTTGATACTCGTGCTATCCACTCTTTTATATCTACCAATTTTGTGCAAATGGATGGACTAAAATCTAAGTTGTTTGATGTGCCTCTTAGTGTCTCTACACCTTTAAAAGACGAGGTGTTGTCAACATCAATTTGTACAGATTGTAAGATATTTCTAGGTGGGACTATCAGATGATAGATTTGGTGGTATTAGTTATGTATGACTTTACTGTCATTTTAGGCATGTATTGGCTTAGTAGGCAACGAGCTAATGTCGATTGTTATGGAAAAACAATCCAATTTGATCCATTAGGTCACCCTAGTTTCGAATTTCTTGGAAGTGGGATAGACCCCACTATGCCTCTTATTTCGGCATTGGAAGCACAACCACTACTTAGCAATGGTTGTCAACGATGTATAGCGGTCGTTAATTATCAAAGTGAAAAGGAATTGAAGCTTGAGAAAATTCGAGTGGTCCAAGAATTTCTTGACGTATTTCCTGAGGAATTGCCATGATTACCCCCGGAACGAGAGGTTGAATTTGTTATTGAATTAGCCATAGGAACAGAGTCTATATCGAAAGCCCCTTGTAGAATGGCCTTAACGGAACTGAAGGAATTAAAGGTGCAGTTACAAGAATTGCTTGATAGGGGGTTTACATGACCAAATGCATCATCGTGGGGTGCGCTAGTGCTGTTTGTGAAGAAGAAAGATAGATCCTTGCGCCTGTGCATCGAATATAGGTAATTGAATCAAGCAACGATTAAGAATAAGTACCCATTGTCTAGAATTGACGACTTATTTTATCAGTTATAGGGAGCATTTGTATTTTCAAAGATTGACCTATGGTCTAGGTATCATTGACTACGGATCAAGAGAGAAGACATTGCTAAGATAGCCTCCCGAACTCGATATGGATATTATGAGTTTACAATTAAGCCCTTTGGATTGACTAATGCGCCAACAACATTTATGGATCTAATGAACCAAGTGCTTAAACTGTTTTTGGATCAATTTGTGATTGTCTTCATTGATGATATCTTGATATACTCGAAAGGGCCAGAAAAGCATGAACAACACCTAAGGACGGTATTTTAGTCTCTTCGAGAATACAGGTTGTATGCGAAATTTGGTAAATGTGAGTTTTGGCTAGACTAAGTAGTATTTTTGGGTCATGTGGTGATTGGCGAAGGTATATCAGTAGACCTGATTAAAATCAAAGTGGTGATTAATTGGCCTAGACCAAAAATAGTAATCGAGATTCGAAGTTTTTGGGAATGGCTAGTTACTATCAGAGATTTTTTGAAAGATTTTCACGTCTCACAGGACCGTTAACCCGATTGACGAGGAAGGATACAAAGTTTGCATGGGATGAGAAGTGCGAGCAAAGTTTTCTGGAACTCAAGAGGAAACTGACTACAACACCAATTCTGACAATACCATCGGGATCGTAAGGATTCATGGTGTATAGTGATGCTTTCCACAAAGGACTTGGGTGTGTTTTAATATAGCACGGGAAGGTCATTGCTTATGCATCAAGACAATTAAAGCCGTACAAGTTAAATTATTTGACACATGATCTAGAACTTGCGGCGATTGTCCTTGCATTAAAGATATGGATACGTTATCTTTATGGAGAAAAGTTTGAAATTTATACTAATCATAAAAGTTTGAAGTATCTGTTCTCTCAAAAGAAGTTGAATATGAGATAGAGACGATGGATGGAATTATTCAAAGATTATGATTGTGAGATTTTATACCATTCGGGAAAAGCAAATAAAGTAGCAGGTGCTCTTGGTTGAAAGTCTGCCTCGACCGTAGCAAGTTAATGGTTAAGGAGTGGTGTTTACTCGAGAGGGTTTCTGGATTGGAATTTAATCTCGAAGTACAAAATCTTTCGAGTTTAATAGCTACGCTCAAAATTGAACTTGAAGTTATACAGAGAACAACGATATTGCAATAGGCAAATCCTGGAATCTTGAAGATACAAGAAGAGATAGCGAAAGGAAAGAAGATGGATTTTCAAGTGACGGATGAAGGCATTGTAAGATTCTGTGGACGTCTATGTGTGCTTGACAATGATGAGTTAAAGAGGGAAATTTTGACGGAAGCTTATCAGAGTAATTATAGTATTCATCCCGGAAACATGAAGATGTATCATAATCTTCGTCAGCATTATTGGTGGAGTGGAATGAAGACAGATATTGCAAAGCATGTAGCTAAATGTTTGACATTAACAAGTAAAGGTAGAGCCCGTAACCTTGTAGCATTGTTGAAGCCATTAAAAATTCTCGAATAGAAATGAGAACACATAACGATGGGTTTTGTATACGGTTTACCAAGGACATCAAGTGGTCACGATGCTATCTAGGTAATTGTGAATCGTTTAACTAAGTCTGCTCATTTTGTGGCTGTGTGAGTGGACTATACACTTGAGAAGTATGCAGACTTATATGTCAAACAAATAGTACGATTGTACGGAGTGCTTGTGACCATCACATCGGATTTAGAACCGAGATTCACTTCGAACTTTTGTAAGAGTACATAAGTGGCTCTAGGAACGAAACTTCAGTACAGTACTACATTCCACCCACAAACGGATGGGTAGTCAGAACGAGTAATTCAAGTGTTAGAGGACATGTCACGGGCCTATATGATTGATTTCAAGGGTAATTGGGATGAGATGTTACATCTAATGGAGTTTGCTTATAACAGTTTTCAGAAAAGTATTTGCATGACCCCATTTGAGGCTTTATATGGAAAAGCTTGTAGAACGCCTATCTGTTGGAACGAAGTAGGAGAACGAAAGTTGACAAGACCAAAGTTGGTGTAAGTCACGACTCATGCAGTGAAAGTAATACGCAATAGATTGCCCATAGTCGACAAAAAAGTTACACCGATAGACGTCGGAGACCATTAGAATTCAAGGTGGGTGATAATGTATTCGTAAAAGTGTCGCCAATAAAAAGAATATCAAGGTTCGGAAAGAAGCGAAAGTTAAGCCCAAGTTTTATAGGACCTTTTGAGATACTTGAAAGAGTAGGAGAATTAGTTTATCGATTGGCGCTGCCACCAAAACTATCTAGCGTACATAATGTGTTTCATGTTTCAATGTTAAGGAAATATGAACCTGATCCCACACATGTTTTGGATTTTGAAGCTGTACAGGTCAACGAACGAGTAAGACACATTGAGGAACCAGTGCATAGATTGGATTGTAGTGAACAGACCCTCAAGAATAAACTATTCCTCTTGTTAAGGTACTATGACGGTGAAGAAGTGTGCCGTGTTTCTTGGTACCAATTGCTGTTGCACCAATTGTTTCCGATGCCGCATCATCACGCGACCTGACCCTTTTACCGCTCCTCACGTTCATCTTCCTTCCCTTTTCCAGCTACCATGCCACCCGGAATGCTACTGTCACCGCCCTTCTTTTTTCCTTCTTGTTGGATCACCACCGCCCTCTTCTCTCCTCTCTTTTCTTCTTCTTTTTCTCTTTTCTTTCCCCTCCGCCACTTGGCGGAGGAAGAGTGCTAAGTGGCACCTGCCCTTGGTCCAGTGGCTCCACCGCCCCACTCGGCCAATGGCTTTGCATGCAAGAGAAGGGGAAAAGTCCTTGACTCTCCATCTCCTCTCTCTCATTTCCCCCTCTCTTCCTTGCCAGCTCTCTCTCTCACTCTCTTTCTCTCTCGTGTCTCTCTCTTTCCACCCGAAACTCGCCAGCAGCCCGACCCAACCATGGTAACTGCCCACCGCACGACTCAATCTAACCAATCATCACTCCCTTCGCCGTCCCGTCTCCTCATGTCAGCAACAGTAGCCACCGCAAGCCCAGAAACCGCCGCTTCGTGCTCTCTTTCCCCACCAAGACCTGTACGCCGTGCCGCCACACTTGCTGTCGAGGCAACTATGCCCTCTCACTCTATGTTAACCATCATAGTATTTGCATGTTGAGTTCGGGTCTCGGATTGGATAATGTGGTGGCTAGATGTTGTGGGGGAGAATGGTTTGTTTGTGTATTTGCCTAAGCATGTTGGTTTAGACCTTTTGGAATGAGTTTTGTGGGTATAGATTGCTAAACCAAGTTGGAAATGGATGTTGCATGTTGATTTGGACTTCTAGTTTTGAGTTTTCTTGGATGAGAATTAGTGGGTTTCAAGTTGGAGTCGTTTTCTTGAACTTTGGCTTTGGTTTCCAAAACTGAAATTGCTGGACTTTTACTGTTTTCCATTTTTATAGAGCTTTTAATGCTCTGAAATTGCAAAACTTTCTTCATAAAAGCTGTTCAAAAAATCATGGACTATAACATACTTTAAATTCATATTTTTCTTAGTTCAAATGTGTTGCACGAAGACCCTATTTCTTACTGTATTAAATTTGTTCAATACAGTAAAATCAGTAACCTTTATGTCTTCTCGAATTTTATAAAAATTTTTAGTTAGAAATTGGATATACTTCCTTCACAAAAGTTGTTAAAGAAATCCATGTCTACAACATATAAAATTTTCGAAGTGTTTTGAAATGGTTTGGTTTGTGAAACGAATATTTCTTTTAGTTAAATCATTCTGTTCTAGCGGGATAGTTTTGGTCTGACTTAGAGCTACTAAAAGTTGGGTTTACATAAAGATTCAGAGATTGTGTTCTTCACAAAAAATATATGCTAAAGTCCTTTTAATGACATATTCAAATTTTGGAATTTTTGGGGTCCATTTACTATGATTTAAGTATGATTTCTTGAACAATGCAAAACTACCCAGTTTTGCTAGATTTCAATGATCCATCATTTCCCATATGAGAACATTGGAATTTGGATTCAATGTCTTCTGGAAACAAAATCTATATATTCTGAGCTTTCCATTGAGGTATTAATAGTCTTAATATGATGAAGCAAATTTGATACTCATGAATTGATTTGGAGTCCGAGGAATGCATGGTATGTGGTAAATTAATTGTGAGCTATGCATATGATAAATGAAAAGATCGTTTGTGCATGTGAATGTGTGACTAAGAGATGAATTGATGCCGTCAATTTACAAATAACGATGCCCCGAGGAGCCGTAGGGATGCCGTGGTCAGTGGACTACGATGCCTAGGAGGTGCCATGCCTTAGATGCCCCAGAAGTTTGATCGGGATGCTGTGATCAGTGGACTAGGAAGCCCACGCAGGCCGATGAGAATACCTGCGTATACTGCAGTAGACCGAAGGGTGCATTGGACCTTGCTACATGGGATGTTCTTCCATGCGTGACTGGCGAGCGCACCGAATATGTGCCTTGGAGTGAAGATTAAAGTTGATTAATGACACATAACGCATGCAAAGTGTGCTCGTGATATTGTCTGTTCATCGATTGACAATCTTTATGCTTGGTGATTAGTAGCATAGACAGAAAAGGGAGTCTATGGATACTATGGCTGGCTTGTTGATTGGTTTAGTTGTTTATCTGATTGATCCTATTGATATGTTGACATTATTTATTTAGTATAGTGTGATTGAGTTTACTTTGCTGAGCTTTCGTTCATTGTTTATTGTTGACAACTTTTTACAGATCTGTAGCTATGCCGATACTTCTCACATCGACCTCTATTAGCTACGGAGTGCCCATTGATTTTGGGGGCCACTTGTCTAAGTTTGTGGATCCCTCTTCCCGAGGATAGTCTTTGTCAAGTGTATTTCTATCTTGACTGTAGAAATTGGGTCCCCTTTGGGACCCATACTTTTGCAGTTTATAGTCGTCTATGTTCATGTTGGAGGATGGCTGGTGGGACCTCTCCTACACTCGGGGCAGGATGGAGCAGATGATGGTGCTAGGAGCGAGGTTGAGTGAGGACGGTATCAAGGAGGGGGAAGGAGCATTTTTTTGGAAAGATACGACTGTGACTTTTTGGGATAGAGTTGTGTGTTTGGGTGATTGCTTTTGTTTTTTAAAGTGAATGGTGGGTTGATGTGAATAGTTCGGGTTGTAGTAGTGCCTATCGGTAGTCTCCCCAAGTGCAAACTAACCCTTGTATCACCCTTGTTATTAAAAAAGCTGAATGGTAATTTCATATCTTGCGTGTTCTTGCATTTCTAAATTTCTATGTTTCTATGTCACATTCATGTTATAAATGTTGACCTTAGAAAGAAGTATCTTCCACCTACGAAAAATCTGATGACTATTGAGAATTAAAGGATTATCTTTCGCTTGCGAAAAATCTAATGATTATTGAGAATTAGAGGATTCAGCTTAAAAGGGGTGGGCCTAGGATGTCACATTTATGAATGCATTTAAGGGAGAATCAACTAGCTATGGGGTTGAGTGGCATTTCACTCCCTAACCACAACTTATCCGCCAATTCTTCAACATTAGTCAATTTGTTATTTGCTTAGTTTCACCCAAGCATCATCCTAGTCATGGATGGATCACCTAGGTTTGGGTCCATATGCAGTGCCTATTAATGATGGAGGTGCAATTTGCGCTTCTGAATTCATATCCATGGTTAGCACATTCATCCTAGTTAGAAGCTCCGGCTCCGTATCAAGGTCACGATCAATATCATCACTATCCTCAATATCGATTTCATGAATAAGAAAACCTTTAAGCTTGTGATCCAGGAACTTTTTTAGAATTACTGTAATGAAAAGAACATAGGAGTTTATCGCTAGGAATTTGACCAAATAATATCGTCTAGTTCCTATATAACCTATCACTAAAATAACCCTAGAGGGGGATAAGGCTAAGCGGAGCAATAATGGTTTTTCATGAGATGTGAAATGAAAACTATTAACCACACACGACTAAATCTTCTTTCTTTGCCTTTAATTACATCTGAAAACGATTTGTGAATCTTATAATGACCATCCCTCATTGGCTGTTCGCGAATTCCATTTTTGAAGAAGTGTATCCATGGCTTATTGCACCAATTTCTTTTGATACCTACTAATTTCCTGATGTAGATCTACTTGTTGTTAATAGATCGGTAAGAGAATTGTTCCGATAGTTACTCTTATATAGAGTTCATTAATATCCAAGCTCATTATCTTACCTCCATTTATCTGAGTGATGGGTCATATAGTTCAGGAGGAAGACTGGCAGTAGACTTTGGAGATTCCACCTTATGAGAGTTTAAGATAACTTAGTACTTTTTAAAGGATAATTACTAACTTGTCATTAATAAGAATTTACAATCTAATTACAGTTTTTGAGGAAAATTACTGAGTACACTCGCTATCATCAACGACAATTTGTGATGCTATGCTACTGATCACTTAGGCACTTACTAAGGGTTAACATTGCCAAGTTACGAACTTTATAGTGCAAATACTGTCCATAAAGATGAATTGCTAATGGTAAGTGAAAGGGGTTACACTCCATGAGTTTAAATTACTACATATAGGTGTGACGAATCGAGGATGATTTCAAATAAATCACAACAAATTTTAGGAAATTATGGCTTATGGACCAAATCCCATTTTTTCATCAAGACCCTAGAAGCACCAAAAGATTAATTGAATTAACCTCTGTTTAGTTTGTGGAAAATAAATGATTTGAAAAATATTTTCCTAAATATAATCGTTTGTATCGCTTGAAATAATTAGTTAATAAAACACTTTGGATTATCAACAACAATTCATGTCTATATATTTTTTGAGGATGATGAAAATTTTTGTGTTGTTCATTTTTTTAAGCGATACAAGCGATTATTTTCAGGAAAATAATTTTCAAATTATTCATTTTCCGTGAAACAGACACACCATTAACAGGAGAAACTTTTTGAGGCCTCGCTTGATCAATAGTAGAAGAAGCTTAATTCAGATTCCCAACGAGATTGCTATTATTCTGTCAATAGAACAAGCTCGCCAATCTTAGACAATCGGGTTGTGGGCAAAATAACCACGCCTCAATCCAAACATTATCTAGAGGTGAATTTCACTAGTCACTTTTCTTCCACTATTTTTATAGATAAAAGAAAAGGGATAAGTGTATATGAATTTATAAAACTTGTTACGAAAGTGCAATTGAGTCATAAAATTTTCATAAAGTGCAATTAAGTCCGAAAACTTATCACGAAAGTGCCATTGAGTCCTTAAACTTTATAAAAGTATAATCAAGTCCTAAAACTTGTCAAATTGGTCTAATCAAGTTTTTCTGTTAATTGCACGTTTTGAAAGTTTTAGTACTCGATTGCACTTTCATGACAAGTTTTAGAATTTGATTGCACTTTATAAAAGTTTTGAGACTCGATTGCACTTTTATGACAAGTTTTATAACTTGATTACACTTTTTTGAAGGTTTTAATACTCAATTACACTTTCGTAGTAAGTTTTAGGACTTTCAGTACGTTTTTTTTTTTTTTTGGTAAGGTGGACTTTCAATACGTTTATTCCTAAAAAAATAAATAAATGCCTTAAACTTTCATCGCGAAGACATCGTTTTGATAGTCTCCTTTATTTATTTTAAGGATTTTTTTAATGTTCAGAAGAGTTTATTTCCACCGCCAATCAAATCCTTTTCAAACAACCAAGTAAGGGTGCATTTGGTAACTTATGTTCCTAGAAACAATTTCTGCTTAGAAATAAAAAAAAATTATTCTGTTCTCGAAAACAATTTCTAAGCATTTGAAGGTATTTGGTAATGACCAAAATTTTCATTCCTCAAATAGAAAAAGAGCAGAAATGCATTTGATAACTACAAAAATTTCTTTTTATTAATAATATTTTAATATTTATTTATTTTTAATTTTTAATTTTTTTCTTCTTCTCTTTCTTAGTCTTGGCCGGCGACTAGCCACAGGCCAGGGCCAACGAGGGCGTCGGGGCTCTCGCCGACCATCAGCTATAGGCCAGGAAAGAAGAAGAACTGGTTGCAGCCAGGAAGGAAAGAAGAAAAAGAAAAAAAAATTTCTCTTCTATTTTTAATTCTTGTTTCCAAAATCAAAAATCAATTTTTTTTATTCTTGATTCTAGAAATAAATTTGTGCATGGGAACAAAAATTTACCAGATGGATTTCTATTCTTTTTTTGTTCTTGAAAATAAAAAAATAAAATTAGTCACTATTTAATAAATTACCATACACACCATAAACAAGCTGGAGATGCTCCTTTTTCCTCCTTAATTTCATCCGCTAGTTCACTCCATAGCATCAAAGGATATGCTTCTGCAAGTGAATAATCCCAAAGGCACCTTCTTTTTGGAAACAGAGACGGTTCACTCCATAGCATCATGGTTCACACATGGACCAGGACCAAAACAAAGGACGAAACAACAACAACGAACGATCGGAATCCATTGCCTGAAAAATCAAAAGACAGGATATTTCCTCCTCCTCCTCTCCTACTGGCTGGGGGCCACCCCAAACTGGGACAATTTTCTGGCGGACACGATCTGACTATAGACACGACATGACAAGACCCACAAAATTAGTCGTGTTCTTTTCATTTGCACTACCGATGTTGATATCTTTAAATGGGTCATTCCGTTTATACACGAATAACAAAAAACGTATTGTATAAACACATTTAGGCGTTTTTATTTTATGTGCGTCCGAACATGTTTTATTAGCACGTCTAGCTACAGAGATGAATATGTTACGGTGTCAACTCAACGCGTTCAGGTGCATTTAGATATGTTTGCGTACGGTTAAACACATTTCACACAATTATATTTGAAGATACGTATCTTAGACGTGTTGAGCATATCGTGTCATTCATGGGTTTCAAAACTATGACACGATTATTAGAACCGCCATGTTCGAATTGAACCGACATACCATTATGATACAATACACTTACAATAGACCTATCAAACGAGTGAATTGGGTCAGGTCAACTGGAAAATAATCCTATCCAAATTGACTCATTTAACTCGTTTTAACTAATTTTCATGCAATGCAAATCTATTAACCCATATCCGACTTTATCCACATTATTAAAATACGGTTTTATCAAATTTTAGGAAAATTCATATCCAAATTGAGGTAAGAACGAGAAGTGAATGAGCACAAGATTGAATGAAAGTAAAAGAGAGTTATAAAAATGAGTCAAGTTTAAATAAATTGTGAACTCATTTAACACTCATATTGTTCTTCATTATACCATTTTCAATCTATTTATGACCCAATTAATAAATATAATATACCTAATAATAACTTCGAATATAGGTTATAAAATGAGTCTATGACGGGTCTAACTTACGATAAGAAGACACAAATTGCCATCCTACAATTTTTTTGTTTGGCCAAAATAATTACTTGAAAGTTCAAAACACACACTTGGGAGTTGGTTAATTTTTAGCGCAGTTCCAGCTCAACTTTTCCGAATTGTCTCTTAAATCCAGAACAATGTGCCCAGGCATATGTGTGGACAGAACATATAATCATTCCTTGCTCTGCTTAATCATCATATGTAATTACCCGAGCCAATTACTGTTGATTTTCATTACTCTGTTGAGTGTCGCGTATGATCTTCAGTGGAGGGAGCACAGCGGCCGCCACGGGTTTATCCGGAGATTCGCCTTCGTCGATTATCAGTCTAAGGCCTTGAATGTGAAGCTTTCCATGATGACCACTCACCAAAATCGTTGGAGTTTCGATTAGCTCCTAGATAAGATCACAAACCAAGCATCAGAACCGCTACAACACTTACAGCAACTTCAGAAGTGCATCCTCAGGAACCAGATTGCCCAATGAAGAAGGCTTGCTAGAATTCTACTTCTTTTAACCAGAAATGCTACACTAGATTGCTTTAATATAAAGTCATGAGATTCATCAACTCTGGAATGTCCCAGACATTTTTCCTTCCAGCGATAGCCTGTATCTTTGCGATCCGAGTGTCCTTAGCTTGCAGCGATCTCAGTTGCTCTCCAACGTCTTTCCCTCTCTCCAACCCAGCATGGACAGCCTACAGTGCTTGATTCCTTCCGGAGTAGCTATACAGACATCATCCTGTCCAAAGAGAGCGCGCTCAAATTTTGGTCCTCGACACTGATAATAAGTGCAGTAAGAAAGCCATGATAAAGAACAGTAGAACCCAGTGATTACAATCCTTGTAATTCTGCAGAAGCAGAGAACGCAAAATCGATCAATCCTGACCTCTTCATGGACCAAAACCATACCAGCAAGGAACTTTTTATGTTCCTCTGGAACCGCCTTAACCAAATCTGTCTAGAAAAATCGAGTCTTTAGCATTTGAACAATCAAATGAAGAAAACCATGGCCTAAAGTACCATGAAGCAGCACAAATCACTTGCTTTTGCCTAGCCACAAAACCAGGATGCACTAAACGCAACATCCATGACCAGCTGCATACGAATTACTGATATGAATTACTAAGAGCTGAATCAAGATGGCGCTCGAGTATCACAATTCACCATACAACAACCCCAAACAACTCTCTTCAGCATTTGAACGGCGACCGACATATCTTTGCAAATCAAACGGTGAACACCATGAGATCCATTTCCCAACCAGCAGCAGTCAAGAAGCACAGATCCCAACATGAAATCCAGCTAAAACATCTGAAATCAATCGATTTTAAACGATGCACTAAACACAACAAAGACAACCAGCTACATACTGAATCAAATGGACTGCACAAGATTACCTTTTTAAGCATGAATCAAGCGTGACTGAAACTCCACGTTCAAAACCACAAACCCCACTCCCCATCTCTACTCCCAAACCTCGTACCTGCAGATCCATGAGCCACGCCATACGATTCGAAAGTTGGGGCGGCGTTAAAGATCGAGCCCTTGAACTCCTTCCCTTTGGCCTTGTTGAACCCATCCTTCATCTTCCCGGCCCACCTCCTCCCATGCAAGTGCATCTTCTCATGCCCCTCGCCCCTGTACCATCCCTCGCTCTCCTCGCACGCCTTCCACCCCTCCCTGAACGAGTCGACGCTTCTAGGGACGGCGCCGACAAAGTCGGCGAAGGTGAAGTCGTGGTTGCCGGTGAGGAACACCGGGTCTGGCGGGGGTAGGTGAGGGGAGGGAGAGGAAGAAGTCGATGACACGGCGGGTGTCGGGGCCGTGGTCGCAGTAGCCGCCTAGGAAGATGACTATTAGAAATATTAAAATCATTTTTTGTCTTCATCAAACTTAGTCCTCAAGGTTGTAGATCAAATTTGGTCTTCAAGTTCAACAAGTCAAACTTGGTCTTCAAGAAAACTTCACCACCTTAGGAGTAGTATAAATAGGTTGTCTCCTCCCCATTTGTGTTAGTGTGTGAAAAGCCATAAAAAGAGAGAGTTGAGAATTGTGAGAGCTAAGCTTGTATTTATCTGTGTAAAGCCTAGAAAAAAGGCATTTGGAATATTATTCTCTATCGTTTGTATATTTATGTGCTCCTCACCAAAATCTTTAAAGTTTGTCTATATCCTTTTTGGTTCCTACAATTGGTATCAGAGCTAGCAATGGCATCCACCAGTTCCGTTCAATTACAACTTCTAAAGTTAAATGGAAAGAATTTCAACAACTAGTCTGTTCACCTTACCAAAAAAAAACAACTGGTCTGTTCAGATGAAAGTTCTCTTCAAATCGCAGGATTTGTGGAATCTAGTGGAAAATGGCTACACCGAAGTAGCCAATGCTGAAGAATTCGGGGCTTTAAGAAAGGAGGAGAAAGACTCTTTGGTAGAGTTTTGGAAGAAAGATCAAAAAGCATTATATGCGATCTTTCAAGTCGTGGATGAAACGATATTTGAAAGAATATCGAGTGCAGAGACCGTGAAAGAAGCGTGGGATATTTTGCAAAAATCCTACAAAGGTGATGATCGTGTTAGGTGAGTGCGGTTCCAAACACTTCGAGGAGATTTCGAGTATTTATGCATGAATGACTTTGAATCTATCTTGTCGTACTTTGATTATATGCAAACCATCATTAACCAACTGAAGGTTAATGGTGAAGAACTCCAAGATGTTCGAATTGCAGAAAAAATCTTAAGGTCTTTGACCGAGAGATTTAACTACGTTGTTGTGGCGATCGAAGAAAGCCATGATATATCAACCATGATGTTGGAGCGGTTGATGGGTTCATTGTGCTTGCATGAGCAAAGAATGAATCAAAAGTCCATCGGCTCAAATCTGGAGCAAGCATTGCAAAGTCGGTTTGTTCCATCAAGTCGAAGAGGCTATCAAGGCGGTCGAGGTCGTGGAGGAGGCCAAGGTAGAGGTGGAAATCCAAATTTCACTGGAAAATTTAAACCACATGACAAATCAAAAGTCAAGTGTTTTAAATGCAATAGATTCAGACATTGCAAATCTGAATGCCGGGCAAAGGCGACGTACAAATAGGCAGAACATGCACATGCCATCGGTGCTGAAGAAAACATGGTACTAGCACGTAAGAAAGATGAATCGAGTATTGAAGACACCAACATATGCTACCTAGATATTGGTTGCAGCAATCATATGACTGGCCAGAAGTTATTCTCGCAGCCGGACGAGACAAGTCGATGTGAAATCAACTTCGGGGATAAATCAAAAGTTCCCGTGATGGGCAAAGGTAACATAAATATTAAGTCAAAAGATGGTACTAATATTACTATTGCGGATGTTTACTTTGTGTGAGGACTTTTTTGGAATTTGCTAAGTGTTGGGCAACTTTCTGAAAAAGGCTACAAGCTTTATATTGAAAATGGAGTCTACACCATCATAAGTGTCAACGACAAGTTGATCATGAAGGTACAAATGACAAAGAACCGGATGTTTCCCCTGACTCTTCAAAAGATGAATCTCTTGAGTCTTCAAGCGATGATGAAAGACGACAACTGGTTGTGGCATCTTCGATTCGGGCATCTAAATTTTCGTGGACTAAAATTATTTGTCCAGAAAAAGATGGTGACTGGCATGCCTTTAATTGATTGTCTAGATCGTCCATGCGAAGAATGTCTTGTTGGAAAACAACATCGAGAAACTTTTCCAATCGAAAAAGCCAGAAGGGCAAAACAACCTTTGGAGTTGATACATACTGACAATGTGGCCCTCTTGAAGTTGAATCATTTGGACAAAAAAGGTACATGTTAATTTTTGTGGATGATTTTACCAGAAAAACTTGGATATATTTCTTGAGAGAAAAATCTGAAGCTTTTGGCAAGTTTAAAGAATTTAAATTCTATGTTGAAAAATATAGTGGCTTTAATTTGAAGACGTTGAAATCAGATAGAGGTGGAGGATTTACCTCAAATAAATTTGACGAATATTGTAAAATTCATGGAGTGAAACATTAGTTAACTGCTAGGTATAATCCTCAGCAAAATAGTATAGTAGAAAGAAAGAATAGAACGATTTTTGAATGGTAAAGAGTACGCTAAAAGCTAAAGATTTACCAAAGAAGTTTTAGCCAGAAGCCGTTGCTTGTACTATATTTGTGCTAAACAGGTGTCCAACAAGGAGTGTTCTTAGAAGAACCCCAGAGGAGGCTTGGAGCGGCAACAAGGTAGATGTTTCATTCTTACGAGTCTTTGGGTGTTTGGCATATCCTTATATACCAGATGAACAGAGGAAGAAGTTGGATGACAAAAGCGAGAAGTGCATTTTCATTGGCTATAGTGACACAAATAAAGGTTATAAGCTGTGTAACCCAATCACCGAAAAGGTAATCATCAGCAAGGATATCCAGTTTTTAGAAGATGAAGCCTGGAACTGGAACCAAAAAGATGACCAGAAAAATATTGCCATTGAAGATGAACCATTGGATGGAGATACAGAAAAACCTCTGTTATCTTCGACCAGTGGTGCATCATGTTCATCGTCTTCAACTGGTGGTGCATTTTCTTCCCCAACAGCAGCTTCAGAACCACCTTTACGTCGTTCACAGCGATTGTGAGAGACTCTAGCAACATTCAAGGATTATATGGTCACAAGGGACAATGTTAGTGATAGTGATGAAATCACTGATGAAACTATGGTAAACTTTTGTTTATTTACTGAATGTGACCCTATATCCTATGATGAAGCTGCTATAGATGAAAAGTGGATCCAAGCAATGGATGAAGAAATCCACTCTATTGAAAAGAATGACACATGAGTGCTAACTTCTTTACCATCTGGTAAGAAGCCCATTATTGTCAAGTGGGTGTACAAGACAAAGTATAAACCCGACAGTCAAGTGGACCTTTACAAAGATGAATTGGTCGTGAAAGGCTATAAGCAAAAGCCAAGGATTGATTATTTTGAAGTATTTGCACCAGTCACTCGAGTGGATACCATTCGGATGGCATTAGCACTCATAGCTCAAAACCATTGGAAGATCTATTGAATGGATGTGAAATCAGCATTCTAAATGGGCTCCTTGATGAGGAAGTGTATATGGAGCAACCACAAGGCTATAAGAAGAAAGGGCATGAAAATCAAGTTTGCAAATTGAAGAAAGCATTGTATGAGCTAAAATAGGCACCTCGAGCTTGGTATACAAGGATTGACACATACCTGTTGGAGCATGGTTTTCAAAAGTGCCTATATGAGCATACACTATATATCAAGTCAAATACTAATGGTGATAATATAATTATATGCCTTTATATTGATGACTTGATATTTATAGGATTCTGTGAAAAGATGTTTGTTGAATTCAAGGAAGCCATGACGAGCTAGTTTGAGATGATAGATTTGGGATTGATGTCATAATTTATAGGCCTTGAAGTGAAGCAAACAAATGATGGCATATTTGTTTCACAGCAAAAATATGCTAATGATATTTTGAAGCGACTCACTATGGAATTGCTCAAATCAATTCGAAACCCCGTGGTAGAACAATTGGAGCTGAAGAAAGAAGGAACCGGTGAACTAGTAAATCTCACTTATTTTAAAAGTATTGCTAGCAGTTTAAGATATTTGACCACTACTAGGCCAGATATTATTTATGGTGTGGGAATTATTAGTCGATTCACGGAAAAACCATATCAATCACATTTGCAGGCAGCAAAAAGAATTCTACAATATGTCAGTGTAACTCGTGATCTTTGAATTTTATATTCTTACACTGACAATTTCAATTTAGTAGAGTATGTAGATAGTGATTGGGCAGGTGATATTGAAACGCGAAAGAGTGCTTCTGGATATGCATTCTTTCATGGATTAGGAGTAATTTTGTGACATTCCAAATTTCGACCAATTTTCGGGATTTATAAAACATGTAATTCGTTAATGTACTTATAATAAAATCTCGCCCGAGAACTAATCACTCTTGGTTATTGTTTTTAAAATTGAGATTTCGCTAAAATCGCATTCGATCGAATTTTGCCGTTATTTAAAGCCCGACCTTTAGTGTCGAATTTTTCGGAGTTTTGTGACGAATTTAATTGGACGGTGTCGATATTATTGTGGCCAACCTCGATATTACTCGGGATATGTGAAAAGTAAAATTTTGATCAGGTGCGGATTTGGATTGGTAGACCATCCTCGTAGTGTGTTTTAATTATTTTCATTTGGCCCTTTTTTCCTAATTATTAATTAGAATTTTCGGGGACCATTGGATCGTTTTCAGATTGGAATCGTGACCGTCGGATTACACTCAAGTGCAAGGGGGAAGAACAACAGAAGTATCAAAAGTTGTGTACGGAGCTCATTTTGGTGCAAAAAGTTCCATTTAGATCACTTAAGTGCCAAAAAATTTGAAAAACGATCTTTTAAGTGCCAACTCCGATCTGATTGGTCGGAAATCTGACGTGGCAATTTTTTATGAGTATTTGAAGCCGACGTGGCTCGCTGGAGAGTACAATCAGTGTGCAAACAATAAAACAACGTCGTTTTATTCATGATACCTACACTACGTCGTTTTATTTAGCTTCTCCACAAATAAGAACCCTAATCCCCAAATTGAAAGATGGAGGGCGGAAGCTTAGCAACGACTCACATTCGGGATACCTAACCCGCGAAAATCAAAACCTTAAATCCCCAATTATCAGCTCACGCTTGCAGATGGAGGGCGGAAGCTTCAGCAGCGGCTCACATTCGATTAAAAAAAGCGAATTAGATGGTGAGTGTTACTGTTTTTGTGGGTTACCGAGTCCGAGAAGAACATCTTTGACTCAGTTAAATCCCAGGAGAAGATTCCATGGATGTGGTAGGTATAGAGAAGGCTCAAAGTGCAAATATTTCAAATGGGTTGATGCCAAATTCTCCGATCGAGCCACAAAAGTGATCTTGCAGCTACTTGAAAAACGACATCAATCTCCACCTACATTAATGGACGAGTTAGAAGATGTCAACTCAATGCAAGCTCAAATGAAGGGTTTAACATCATTAGTCGACCATTTGAAGAGGGAAGTTTCAAGGCTGAAAATTGAAATAAACTTTTATTGAGCATTGATTGTGTTGTTCTCTTGTGTAGTATATTCAAATTTCAAGTGAGTAATGAGAAGAAGTTTGTATGTCTACCATAATCAAAGATGTGGAATATTTACTTGCATTGGGTCATTTGTAAGTAAAGGTAGACCTGGTTTGCTACAAATTGTATGGAACAAAAGGTTTTGTTCCAATCTATGGGGGAAATGGAAAGTTGGAGTTGGAATTCATTGGTTGTGAGCACTTTAAAATTTTTTTGCTTGGTTCTATATTGTATATATTGGTTTGCTTGGTTTTTGCATCAAATGTAATGGTTTGCTGTAACCATTATTGCAAACCATGAAGAAATTAAGGGGTGGTAACAATTCACGAGTGACTATTTCAGTGCCATAAGTTGTAAATAGTGATTGTTTCAGTGCCAAGTTGTTCTGAAAGTGATTATTTTAGCGTTAATCGTGATGAAAAAGTGATCACTTGTGTTGCACGAGTTCAAAAATAAGAACAAGTTAGTTTCAATTATATTTCCATTGGCTTGCACCAGTCATGGTGCATGTTGTTGCACTAGTTGAGTTGCTAGTGCATTTTGTTTTTGCACTAGCTCATACAAGTATTGGTGCAAGAAGATGCACCAATACCCAGAGTTGCACCGAGAGCTGTGTTGGTGCAATAGGATGCATCAACAGCCACAATTGCACTAGTGCTATGCTAGTGTATCTTGTTCTTACACCAGTACTTGTATGTAATAATGCAAGAAGATGCAGCATCCACCACTTCAACTAGCAGGTACATCTAGCACCCACGACTTCAACCAGCAACAATAATCAACCAACCACTTCCAAAAACAACATCAGCCTCATAACATGTGCAAGACAAGAAAATAACAAAAACATTGTTGTTATTAACATTGATTGGTTCTTTACAAAAATAAACATGTCCATAAAAAACATCAGTCCCCCAATCAGTTAACGATCTCTTCCCACTTAATATGTCAAAGCGAACACATAAAAACAATGGCAGCAATCCCCATCAGTGAAGATACCATGTCTAGCACCCTCCCATTAGTCAATAAGCACAACACCCTCGGCTCCTTTTCCTTTTGCACTTTTGAATTGATTCATAATTCGAGCACTCTTACGAATTGGACACGTAAGTTCATTAACTGGCATTTTTGTCACATTCTTCTTAGCATCAACATTTGTTTTGTAGCACATGTCATGTGTGGAGACCTCTCCGTAGGAACATTTTTTTTTCGAACTAGTACTGGTTTTGTTGGTTGAGATGGAACTGGTACAACTTTATTTGTTGGTGGCTGTTTTGAAGTTGTACTCGCTGTCTTCTTCATCTTCTTTGTGTTCTTCCTTGGCTGTGCCCTTGACTCTTGAGTTGGCCCACCTTGAGAGATAAGCACCTTCGAAATTCTTCCAAGCTACAAGAATATAATCATATTGTTAACCAAATGAATTGAAATACCATAAATTAAATACATGAGTCCAACAAATCTTACATTGAAAATAATCATTCCAGTACGTTCATCTGTGTAAATCCTATAACCATATTGCCTTATTCTTTTTCCAAGAATCTCTCTTGTTCGCTATGGTGCATCACTTTGAGCAACTTGTGGGGAAGCAATTTGTACAACTTGTAGGGGAGCAACCCGTGGGGCTCTCTGTCCTTGTGCAACTTGTGCAGTTGGTCGTCTTCTCACCTGAGAAACACATAACAAAATTAAACTCAACCCATAAAAGACAAACACAACAATGTGCAGCTTACTAGATATTTTTTCCTCGTTTGTTCAACAGTGGATTCAGTTGTTGTTGCTGTCCTGCCCGTACTTGTCCCTGCACTTGGGCCTAGAACAGGGCCTTTTGTTGGCCTTTCAGTAGGCCCAATAGCAACCTCTTCAGTAGGTGTTGTTTCTAGCCCACGATCAGCTTTTGTAACAACTTCTTGTTCACGTCGCCTTTTCAACTGACAACCTTTCTTATTGTGCCCTTCCTTGTGGCAATAGGAGCATTTCATCTTCACCCCGGTCCTACTCATCCTCTGACTTGATGCCTCTCCCTCCTATATTCTTCGTTTTTTCTTTGGCCTTCCTATTTGCTTCTTTAGTGGTAAAGGTAGAGGGCTTTCATGATTTGTTGGCTCCCAAAATTTACTATTTCGGATAGGCTGCATCATGAATTGATACGAATTAAGGTATGGGATTTTTTTGTACTAATCATATAAGTAATTCTCTGGCCTTTCTTACTTCATCAAAATGGCACAAATAGCATGGGGACAAGGAATTCCACTTAGTTCCCAGGCTCGGCATGAATACTTTCTTCTATCTAGGTTGACCACATACTTATCATTATTGTGAATGATCTCATATCCATTTTCTCCATTCCAAACCGGATGGCAAAACCTACTAATAGCAATGTTCGCATCCAATTTCTTTACAATTCTAGGACCGCATTCTCTTCTCTACTTAGTAGCCTCATCTCTTTGCATGTGCAGTTTGGTCATGACCATAACGTGAATATCATCAAGCATGTTGATGATTGGCTTGCACCTGGCTTCTAAAATTCTACCATTGAAAGCTTCACTAAGGTTGTTGTCAATTATATCACATTTAAATTCTTCGCTGAAGAAGGCTCGACACTAGTGCTTAGCTTTTGTTTGAAATAGTGCATCAAAGCCTTCCTTTGTCAGCTGCAACAACCCTTGTTTGGCTAATCTGAAGTCAGCTATGTTGGTACTCTTCGCTATTTGCCGAAACTGCTTTTGCAGCATATCTCCTTTGTAGTTCTTTGCCCAATTTGCATATATGTGCCTCGCGTACATTCTATGCTCGGCATATGGCATCAACTCAGCCAATGCAGGAACAAGTCCCTACAAAAATTCAAATCAACAAATACAAGTAAAAAAATACTCAAGTAATTAATATTAAAAATTAATTAAAAATGAATTAATTGACAATGGTATTACCTTTTGTTGGTCGTTCATGAATGCCCATCCTCCCCCATCGTTTATGTCAAGATCAACCATTAAATTCTTGAGGAACCAGACCAAGCATCCTTGTTCTCAATCTTGACAACTGCTCAAGTTATCAGAAACATTTAATTGTTGGCATCTCTTCCCACAGCAGCCAACAACTCCCCCTTGCATAAACCCTTAAGGAAACATCCATCCAATCCTACAACTCTTCTACAACCAGACAAAAAGCCTCGTTTGCATGCATCAAAACAAACATAAAATTTATCAAACCTAGGCTCACAATCAGACAGTGGCCTCTCTACAACCTTAGCATATACCTACTAGATAGGTTTTGAACAACGCACTCGCGGGCATAATCCCATACTTGCGCATATTCTTCCTTGTACCGACCATCAAAATTTGCATCACCCTCTGCTTAGCTCTCTTGCATTGATTCCTATACACATTAACTCCTATCTGCTCCTTCACTAACTGCTTACATTAACTCCTATCTGCTCCTTCACTAACTGCTTAAATTGAGGGCATTTGATCTCGGGCATTGCTTTGATTCTATTGAAAAAATGTTTCGACAACCGCACACTTATTACCCTTTTGTTATCAAAATGAAATGAACAAGTATGTTCCTCCTGGAAGGATCTAATCTGAAATGACCCCTTCCTACTCACAGCATTGTACAGCTTTTAAGGATAATTGGGTTGTGAGCACTTAGCTCTCACAAACTCCTTCGTATTTCTAATGAATTCTACGCTTCTCTGTTCAACTATAGAACTCTCCACAATAGCTTCTTTTAATTGTTTTGCATCATCAAATTTTATGCCGACACATAAAACAGGTTTATTGACATTTGGATCATAGTAAGAGTACTTACTTTTCCTTCAACAAATAGGTTCTTCATTATCATTCTCCGAACCAGTAGTTTCATTGCCGCAACTTTCTGTATCTTAACTTCCATTACCTCCAGCTGGAACTCCATCCAACTCAAGCCTTTCTCCTAAAGCTAGGAGTTTTTTTTCTAAAACATTCCCTTTGGTTTTGTCTTGACTGTTGGAGTTCGTCATCGTCTTCATCACTTAGGAAATTGACAATTGGCAAAGTTTCATCTTCTGACACACTATATTGAGCAACTTCCCATAGTCTTCATCAGCCACATCTTCAACTGAGACTTCACCCACATTTCTATCAAAATCTGTTTCCCTCTCTTCCCTCACTTGGCTCTCATGTTGCCCTCCATCTAACGTAGACTCATCCCCAACCTTATTGCTCGTTTGAATATGATCATCATTTCCATCATCCACATCAACCTCATCATCACTATAATATTCAACATAGACCTTAGCTTCATCGCCATGAAAATAATAGTAAATGATATCCTTAATACCATTATCGTCACTAAAAAATCTCAAGCCATCCTTCAATTCCTTCCCAGGAACAAAATAGTGCAATTTTTGCACTTTGCATCGATAAAAATACACCAAATCCCTTACAAAATCAACGTATGATGGCTTCCCAACATTGACGTAAATAGTACCTTTGTTCCAACCACAATATTCCCAATCGTCAGTGCTAATAACAAACTCTCCACTATAGTAAACAATGACGCCTACATGATTCCCCTTCATTTCGATGCTGCACCTAAAGAATAAAAACAAAAAGTCATTCATTGGGACTATATAGCAGAATCATCAACAACTTTACATTTAATTGATTAAATAATTATCGAAAGAAACAAATGAAGCCGATTTATTCAATTGATTAAACGACGTTAGGTCCCCAACACACATTTTTTCAATTCAACCCCATTCTATCCCCACGGAAACACTAATTAACTAAATAAAGTCGAGTCCCCACCACTATCCCAGCACTCCAACCAGTTTCCATCTGCACTGAGCCCTCATTTTTCCCTCCATGCCGTATTTTTCGATTCAGTCACATTCGATCCCCACAATTTTGCCCTCCCCACAAAAGTGATTAAACAAAAGTGAGGTCCTCACCATTTTTCCCTCCCCATAAAAGCAGTCCAAGCTGAGCCCTTATTTTGCCCTCTGTGCCCCAATTTGTCTGTCAGAACCCTAAATTCTCCACCTAATTGACCCACGGCAAGAACACGATGAACCCTAAATTCTCTCGCCGTTGGCACCAAAGTGATTATTTTTCCTCCGATTTGGCACTTAAGTGATCCAAGTGGAACTTTTGGCACCAAAATGAGCTCCGTACACAACTTTTGGCACTTCTGCTATTTTTCCCCCCAAGTGCGATGTTTGACTTTCTATCTCTCTCTCTCTCTCTCTCTCTCTCACCGGTCACCTCCCTCTCTCCATGCGTCTGACCTCCCCACAAAACCCCATCATTCCCTCATTTTTTTTCTTTTTCTTTTCTTTTCTTCTCTTCTCATTCGCTAGTTTGCTTCTGTCCGTGCTTCTGCTTCTCCTTTGGCTTCTTCACTTGCTACCACCGCCGGCTTGTCCTCGCTAGAACTAGCCGCTCACCGCGCGCCGCCTTCCTGCCGCGAGCCACCGCTATCCCGGCTCCGCTCTAGTCGAGCCGCGCCACCGCTCGTTGCCGCTTAGCCTCCCTTGCCAGCCCACCTGAGCTGCACGCGGGTGCCGTCTTCACCCGAACCAGCGAACGCCTCCCTTCGCCTCGCCACCGCTTGTCGTCCACCCCAACTCACCCGTCGTCACCCCTGACCGCTGCTATCACCCCTCAACCACCGTCTCCGCCACCCACAGCCGCTCCTCCATCACGCCGTTCACTGCTGCTGCGCTCATCGGTCCGTCGCTATCCAAGCCGCCCAGCTGCCACTACCAACCGCCATTCCCGCCTGGAATAACCCCATGCCACACTGGAGTAGCCTCACAGCAGCCGCTTCTTCATCACTTCCGTTTGCCGTCGCCTGCCGGCCGCCAAGCCTAAGTCGGAAACCGCCGAAGACTGCCCTCGTCGCCGCTGTCGTCCTCGCGTCTTCGCTGACATTAGCCAAGTAAGTTAACTCCTAATCCCGTATTTAAGATGTTAAACTTACTTAGAGTAATTTAGATTAGTTTAAATTAAGGTTTTGTTTAGTTAATTGGAATTAGGTGATAAGTTATTAGTGGTTGTGTGATAAGTTATCGCGAATGTGGTGATAAGTTATCAATTATTTTCATAATTAAATATTATTTTATTATTAAATAAATTAATTTTGAAATTAAATATTAATATTTTATTAATAATTAATTAATTTTGAAATTAAAAATTAATATTTTCGGAAAATTTCTAACGTCAAATTGTGATTCCTATGCTTGAATTATAATGTTTATGCTGTGAATTGCTGTGTTAATTAGTTGATTTAGCTAAATAATTTTAATAACTATTTTCATGAAATGATTTCGAGTTTTCGAAAAAGAATTATTTGTCATCGCTAAGTTTACAAAATGAATTTGATGTCTTGAGAATGTAAGCATATTTGAAATGAGATTTATAAGTTGATTGACTATTTGCATGTGTGACCACTTGGTTTGTTATGCGGCATTGTGTGAGCACTACTCATGGACGCATGAGCAAATTGAAAAAATAATAATTGGCTGGAATGCTTGTGTGCTCGTGTGGTCACACGTCGGAGCCATTGTGACATTCTAAAATTTACTCATTTAGGATTTATGAAATGAATGATTTTATGAACGTACTTATAGTTAGATCCTGTCCGGAACTAATCATTCAAGGGATACAAACCATTAGGGAAAGGTTAATTAAGGATTTAAATTCATGCGACTAAAGAAATTCGATCGTAAACTGACTTTCGACCATAGAATTGTCGAAGTGACATTTTGTGCCAATGTAGGCCGATCTTAGGATGGTTATGGGCCGATTCATCACTGTTATACGAGTAGATCACGGGTGATTCCGTTTGACCATGAGGTGAGTTGGCAAACGATCCAGAACCTATACCGAACAATCGTGCCCGTCGGAACTAGTGATCGATCGTTGCGATTATATGATAACCGAGGTCGTCACGATCGGAATGAACTTGCACGTGACGTGATTTAGTATCAGTCATGGGTCGAATATGCGAATTTCTCCAAAAATTGCCCGTTTGTCTGAGATACGCTCAAGTTGCGTTATATAAAATTCAGTTATTAATTAGAGACCAATTTGGGCATTGGAAATTAGGAAGTCACGATAGGACATTTGGACGACGTTGTTGTTGGAATGTTCAGCCTTGGAATTGTCTGAATCTTTCAGAAAAACTGAATTTCGACGAAGGATGGAAAATGACCGTTTTACCCCTAGGAGTTTGTTAAGGCCAAGTGTATATGGGGAAGGGCATTTTGGTCATTTCACCCTAAGTTTAGAAATGACAATTTTTGGACAAATTTGCCCTTGGATTTTTTGTGAAATTCCCAAATTACCCTTGGATATTTTTTGAAAAGATTCGATCTCAGTCGTCGATTTCAAGATAAGAACGAATCTCGGCCGTTGATTGAAAAGTAGAGAGAGGGGCAAGATGGTCATTTCACAAGAAGAGGGTCAAATTATTGGTTTTTAAGACCAAAATTCTCCCCTCTCTCTCTCTCTCTCTCTCTCTCTCTCTCTCTCTCTCTCTCGGCAACTCCCTCCCCTTCCTCTCACCAATCACCCTCTCTCCCCCTTGACTACACCACTGCTGTCCAGCCGCCCGTCCACCGCGCTACTGCTGTCCTGCCACTGATCCGTGGCCTTATCGCCCTCACGCCACCGCCGTTTCCCCCTCTCCCTCTTGGTTCACTCTCTCCTTCCCCTTGGCCATGAGGAGCCAGCCAAAGCCGTCGACATCGCCGTCTCGCCGATCGTTGCTGCCGCACGGTCGCCGCCGTAACCGCCTAATCAACCTCGGATAAGTTGATCTTGCTTGGAAATTCCAAGTAAGTTATATTCTAACCCTTGCCTAGTATATCGGGTATTATCGGACTAGTTTAGATACGGTTTGGTGTAGACTAGGGGCTGAATTGAATTAGAGGCCTTAAGATTGAAATTGTGGTGTTTTGGTGGAAAATTATAGGCCAATTAAGGATTGAAATTTGCTGATTTGAATGCTGGAAAATGTTGTTTGACGCGTAGATTGGGTGATTTGATTCGGTGAGTAATCGCGTGAAATTGTTGTGTGGTGCTGTGAATTGTTGTGCTGTGAGTTGCTGAGAAAATGACATGATTTGTGATGGTTGTATGTGTGTATGTGGGTTGAATTGAAATGGTTGGAATTGATGCATTAATGTGCGTTTAATTGATGTCTGAGTGTGTGCACGTGTGAGAATTGAGGCGTGCGATGTGCGTGTAATCACTAAAAGGCCTCGAGGTATGTTTACGCGGGGAATAGACAAAATACGGTGTGTTAGTATGTTCGTGTGATCACTAAATTCCTAAGGCATGTTTACGCGGGTTGTGATACGACTGTGGGATCGGACCAATACGTGTTTACGCTGGCTGAGGAAAGAAAGCGAGAATGGGATAGAACTTGAGGCGTGTTTACGTAGGTCGCGATCATGTAGGCCTGAGGCGTATTTACACGGATTGAGAAAAGTGATTGAGTATGAGATGATATGATGTGGCAAGTTAAACGAAAATGATGTGATGGTGCATGAACAAGTGTAAATTGCGGAGTTCGGAAATATGGTGTGTTTAACATGGGCTTTTGAGCATGAGATTGAGTGGGAAAGTGCATGCGTTTTGTAAATGTGAATTTAAGACTAACGTGCAGATTGTGTGTACTGAGAGCCCAGGTAAGTGCGATTATGTGGATGTTGTTTGTGTGTTGCTTGATTTGGTGTCTGGACTTGTCTGGAATACGTGGTAGTCTAGGTGGGGCTTAGGTTGTGAACTTATTAAAAAGTGTCTCATGGTTGTTTCAACTAACAATTTTAGAGTACCTGCCTGAGCCATGAACCTTTCGCTGCTACCGCCGCAGTGTTTTGGGATTCCTATTCACACCGACCATGATGTTGTAGAGTACCTTGTAGGTGATAATTACACATGGGTTAAGTATACTATAGTAGTATGAGTAGACATAGGGCTACTTCTTTGGCAAGCTCATACATACACTACCTGGGTGTTTCAGGATGGGATAGATGAGTTTAGCCCCATCCGTGGTTTTCATGTTCCGTTTGACGAAGTAGGGGACTGGGACCCGTTGGCTATACCCCCTCTCGATGGCGAGATGACTAGCTTGGAGATTAGTCTAGCTTAATCAGGGCACCAGCACGTCCCTACAGAGCCTGAGACAATAGTAACGGAGCCGAATCTGGAGCCAAAAGAATCCCAGGCAGGATATGATCCAATGGATGTGGATCTAGATGTAACATCCAAGATAGAGATAGAGGAGGAGTATGAAGAGGCCCTTAAGGAGGAACCAGAGGCGAAGGAAGAGGAGAATAAACTAGCAGCTGAGCCAGGGGAGGATAAGGAGGAGTCTGACGAAGAGAGGACTGAGGTTCAGATAGAGTCAGGAGATGAGGATAACCCGATCGAGATTAAGGCCGACTCAGAGTCTTCGGATGAGCACGTACCTGATGAGGTTTCAAATGAGGATCCTGAGGAGAGCGAGTCAGAGTAGACGCCATCTAGGGGGCGTAGGGGTTAGTTTTTGGAGTGAAGGAAGAGTTTGGAAGTATTCCATTTTTGGTGTAGTGCTAACCTTGGGCTACTGATCTTTGTGATGTCGGTGGTGTACAGTTTAGATGTTTGGTATGCATGATTGTTTTGTGGATTGTAAACGGCAGTTGTGTCATAAGTTTGAATTGTATATGGATATTATGCATATATTGAGGTATAGTTTAATATTTGGTGGTTTGGCAATTTATTCTCCCTAGTATACCTGGTCAAATATTGTCTAGGTGTTTGTTGCTTCCGTCACAATTAAACTTTGATGGGATCGTTTGGTCGGCGATATTTCCTAGGACGTCGCACTAATCTGACCGAATTTGGGGTGTCGCGCATTCGATGGGGATTCGGGGTGTGACATCTTTGTTCGAATTGATATCAGAGTAAGGACAGCTTGATCTAAGTTGGTTGAAGCTGGAGTGATAAGGAGTGGAGATCCCAGGGTAGCTATAGTTAGCTAGGGAGACTTTGGTGAGCCATAGGTGTGCCTAGCGCTACCCGTATTTCGAGACTGTTTGTTGTGATTATTGAATGAATTGAGTGCTCTAACGATTGGAGTGCGAGTACATTTGGACTCGAGGTAAATGCACGAACCTTATTGATTGTGATTTGTGTTGTGGTGGTGAATTGCCTACTAAGTGAATTAATGTTGTAATTCACTGCCTAGGACTAGACTGGTATAGTTGGCATAGGTCTTTAATTCCCGTATGGAATTATAGCAGGTAGGAGAGTGATAGAAGTGTGGAAATGACAGCCAAGGAAGAGGTGCTCGAAGGGGTACAGGAAGAAGAGTAAGAGGTCGAGGTGGTGCTCGAACTAGAGCTGTAGATGACCTCTGAGTTGATCCTAGACCTATAAAGGACCCCAGAGTTAATGCTAGAGTTGTAGTAGACCCCAGAGTTGATGGAATTTTAAGGGCCCTTGAGGAGGTTGGGACTTTAATGGGCAGGTAAACTCAAGAGCGAGATGCCACTATTGCCCAAGCGATTAAGGCCGCCGCAGCTGTTGCCATCAATGGCAACAATGGAAATCAAGAATAGAGGCAAGTGAATGTGAATAGGCAAATACATCAGCTAGTTGAGTAGTTTTTGAAGTTAAAGCCCTTTAAGTTTGATGGTAGAGGCGATCTCGAGGTCGCATCACTTTGGGTAGAGGAGCTGGAAAAGGCTTTTGAGGTATTGGGGTGTACCAATGAGGAGAAAATGACGTTAGCAAGGTATCAATTGCAAGGAAATGCAAGTGATTGGTGGAAAGCCACCGGAGGACGGGTGTTCCCGATTGGTGCCGCTCAGACTTGGGCGATGTTTGTGGAAACCTTTAATGGTAAATATTTTTCTGAGAGTGTGCTAGGGAATAGAAGTTGGCGAAGTTCATGAGGCTTCGTCAGGGGCAAAGAACAGTGAATCGGTACGAGGCTGAATTCATTCGGTTGGCTAAGTTTGCCCCAAGGATGGTGGAGGACCCATTAGACAAAGTTTGGAGGTTCCGAGATGGTTTGAAACCGGACCTTCGCAGCCAGATGATTTCTCTAAATTTAAGGGATTATAATGAGATATACGAGCGGGCTCAAGCAATTGAGTGTGATTTAGCGGATAAAGCTGCTGCTTCTGGGTCGAGGAACGTTTAGCTAGAAACAATCGAGAAAAGACTGATGTCGGGGAATCAGCGTTTTATTCCCTCCGTTAAGAGAAATAACGGAAAGCTGAACCAATATCAGGGTGCGATGTGCCAGTCTTGTGGTGGAAGACATGGGACTGAACCTTGTCCGAGTAGGAGTATTATATGTTATAGATGTGGCGAAGTGGGCCACCAAGCGAAGAACTGTCCCAATAACAGACAAGCTAGGTCAACTGTGCCACTACCACCGCCACGAGTTGGAAATAAAGTTGGGCCGCCCTTACCCACGAACCAAAACAGGCCATCGGCTCAAGAACGAGTATATGTGATGGCTAGAAGAGAAGCTGAGAATACGTCAGGCGTGGTCATAGGTACGGTCTCTCTCTGTGATCATGCTGCACATACTTTATTCGATCCGGGGGCATCGCATTCGTTCGTGTCTAAACAGTTTGTTAGATTAACTGATATAGAGCCGCGATTGCTTGATGTTATGTTGTGTGTTACCACCCCATTAAATGATAAGATTTTAGTCTCGTTGGAGTGCTCAGATTGTAAAATTGTAATTGGTGATAGGAAAGAGAAAATTGATTTAGCGGTTCTAGCGATATTTGATTTTGATGTGATAGTAGGCATGGATTGATTGATTAAACAAATGGCGGTAATGGATTGTAGTAGCAAGGTGATCCAATTTAATCCCATTGGATATCCTAGATTTAAATTTGTGGGAATTCGAGGAGGAACCTCAATCCCATGGATTTTATCGCTAGAAATGACTAAGTTGTTGGATGAAAGGTGTGAAGGATTCCTAGCGGCTGTGATTGATTTGACGGCTGAGGAGCCGAGGCTAGAGGACATAGCCATAGTGCACGATTATCCTGATGTCTTTCCTTAGGAATTGCCGGGATTATCACTAGAAAGAGAAGTAGAGTTTGTAATCGAGTTGGCCCCTGGGACTAAACCAATCTTGAAGGCACCTAATAGAATGTCGTTGTCGGAATTAAATGAGTTAAATGTGCAAATGCAAGAGTTATTGGACAAAGGATTCATTCGTCCAAGTGCGTCTTCATAGGGAGCACCAGTCTTGTTTGTGAGGAAGAAGGATAGGTCACTGAGGTTATGTATTGATTACCGGCAGTTGCATCAAGTGACAATTAAGAATAAATATCCTCTGCCAAGGATAGATGATTTGTTTGATCAATTGCAAGAGGCTTCGGTATTTTCTAAGATTGATTTAAGAACATGATATCACTAGTTGAGGATTAGAAAGGAGTCCATACCGAAAACGGCACTCAGGACGAGATATTGACATTATGAGTTTACAGTAATGCCATTTGGATTGACAAATGCCCTTGCTGCATTTATGGACTTAATGAATTGAGTGTTCAAGGAGTTGTTAGACTAATTCGTCATAGTCTTCATAGACAACATATTGGTGTACTCGAAAAGCTTAGAGGAGGAGCATGAGTTTCATTTGAGTAAGGTTTTACAGACCTTGAGGGAACACACACTGTATGCTAAGTTTAGCAAGTTCAAGTTTTGGCTCAATCGAGTAGCATTTCTTGGACGCGTGATCTCTGGGGAAGGAATCTCAGTAGATCTAACGAAGATTGATGTTGTAATGAAGTGGTCGAGGCCAACGACGGTGACAGAGGTCCGAAGCTTTTTGAGTTTGGCCGGATATTACCGACTCTTTGTAGAAGGATTTTCGGCAATAGCAATACCATTGACACATTTGTTGAAAAAGGAAACGAGGTTTGAATGAATAGACAAATGTGAAAGGAGTTTTCAGGAATTAAAGCATAGATTAACCACGGCACCGGTGTTGACTATTCCATCAGGACCAGGAGGATACAAAATTTATAACAACGCATCGTTGAAAGGATTGAGATATGTATTCATGCAAAATGGATGAGTAGTGGCCTATGCATCAAGACAATTAAGACCGCATGAGTTGAACTACCCGATGCATGACTTGGAATTAGCCGCAATAGTGTTCACCCTGAAAATTTGGCGACACTATCTATGCGGAGAGAAATTTCAAATTTATACTAACCATCAGAGCCTCAAGTATTTATTTTCTCAAAAGGAGTTAAATATAAGGCAGTATTGTTGGATGAAATTGTTGAAGGATTACGACTGTGATATTTTATATCACCCCGGAAAGGCAAATCGGGTAGCGGATGCATTGAATAGGAAGTCAAGCATCACGCACTTGATGGTCAAGGAATAGACTTTGTTGGAAAAAGTACGAGACTCGGAGTTTAAATTTGAAGTAAGTCAAGTCTCGAGTTTGCTAGCCACATTAAAGATTGAACCAGAAATTCAATCTAAGATTAAAGCTATACAGTCTACGAACCAAGAGATTCAAAAGATTATGGAAATGGATTCCACTAAGAGAAAACCGGACTTCCAAGTATCCGAGGATGGGATCTTGAAGTTCCGGAGACGATTATGCGCGCCTGATGATGCGGAACTTAAGGAAGAAATTTTATCAAAAGCGCATCGTAGTAGTTATAGTATCCATCCGGGAAGTACGAAAATGTATCAGAATCTGAGACAGTACTATTGGTGGAATGGTATCAAAGTAGATATAGCTAAGCACGTGGCTAAGTGCCTGACGTGCCAACAAGTGAAAGCACAATACTATAAGCCTAGAGGATTGTTGCGACATTTGGAAATCCCAGAATGGAAATGAGATCATATCACTATGGATTTTGTGATGGGATTGCCAAGGAGTCAAAGAGGCTACGATTCCATTTGGGCGATTGTTGATAGATTGACCAAGTCAGCGCATTTTTTGGTAGTGCGAAAGGATTTCGCATTAAATCGATATGCTGATTTGTATGTGCAATAGATTGTTCATTTGCAAAGAGTACCGGTGACGATTACATCGGACCGTGATCTTAGGTTTACCGCCAACTTTTGGAAAGTCTGCAGACGGCATTAGGATCGAAGTTGCAATTTAGTATTGCCTATCATTCGCAAACAGATGGCCAGTCTGAGAGGACGATTCAGACTCTAGAGGATATGCTTCGGGCATGTGTGCTAGATTTCAAGGTAAGTAGGAGGAACAATTGCCCTTAGTAGAATTTGCGTACAATAACAGTTTTCAGCAGAGTATTGGAGTGGCGCCATTTGAAGCATTGTATGGTAGGGCATGTAGGACGCTCGTATGTTGGGATGAAATGAGAAAAAGAAGTATAACCGGGTCAGAATTAGTCCAACAGTCGGTTGAGGCAATTAAGATCATACGTGAAAGGCTGAAAATAATGCAAAGCCGTCAAGAGAGTTATGCAAACAAAAGGCGAAGACTTTTGGAATTTCAAGTAGGGGATCACGTGTTCCTTAAGGTATCGCCTATGAGAGGATTATCCTGATTTGGCAAAAAGGGAAAGTTGAGTCCGAGGTATGTTGGACCTTTTGAGGTGTTGGAAAGAATTAGAGACTTAGCTTATCGCCTTGCGTTACCGCCAAGTTTGTCGCAAGTGCATAATGTGTTCCATGTATCAATGCTGAGAAAGTACGAACCGGACAAAACTCACGTGCTAAACTATGAAGAGATAGAAGTTGACGACAGAGTGTCGTACATCGAAAGACCAACAAGGATCGAGGATCGAAAAGAGCGAGTTCTAAGGAACAAGACGATCTCGATGATCAAGGTTGTTTGAGAACATCACGGGACAGAAGGCACGACTTAGGAAAGTGAAGAACTAATGCAACGTCAATACCCCCATTTGTTTGAGCAAGTAGTTGGATTGTAATTTTGAAGGACGAAATTTTTGTAAGGGGGAAGAGTTGTGACATTTTGAAATTTGCCTATTTAGGATTTATGAAATGAATGATTTTATGAACATACTTGTAGTTAGATCCCGCCCGAAACTGATCATTCCAAGGATACTAACCATTAGGGAAAGGTTAATCGGGGATTTAAATTCGTGCAACTAAAGAAATTTGATCGTGAATCGACTTTCGACCATAGAATTGTCGAAATGACATTTTAAGCCAATGTAGGCCGATCTTAGGATAGTTATGGGCCGATTCATCACTGTCATACGAGTGGATCACGAGTGATTCCGTTTGACCACGAGGTGAGTTGGCAAACGATCCAGAACTTATACCGAATGATCGTGCTCGTCAGAACTAGTGATCGATCGTCGCGATTACATGACAACTAAGGTCGTCACGATCCAAATGAACTTGCACGTGACGTGATTTAGTATCAATCGTGGGTCGAATATGCGAATTTCCCCAAAAATCGCCCGTTAGTCTGAGACACGCTCAAGTTGCGTTATATAAAATTAAGTTATTAATTATAGACCAATTTGGGCATTGGAAATTAGGAAATCACGATAGGACATTTGGACGACGTTGTTGTTGGAATGTTTAGCCTTGGAATTGTCCGAATCTTTCAGAAAAACTAAATTTCGATGAAGAATGGAAAATGACCGTTTTACCCCTAGGAGTTTGTTAAGGCCAAGTATATATGGGGAAGGGCATTTTGGTCATTTCATCCTAAGTTTAGAAATGACAATTTTTGGACAAATTTGCCCTTGGATTTTTTTGTGAAATTCTCAAATTACCCTTGAATATTTTTGAAAAAGATTCAATCTCAGCTGTCGATCTCAAGATAAGAACGAATCTCGGCCGTTGATTGAAAAGTAGAGAGAGGGGCAAGATGATCATTTCACAAGAAAGGGGTCAAATTATTGGTTTTTAAAACCAAAACTCTCTCTCTCTCTCTCTCTCTCTCTCTCTCTCTCTCTCTCTCTCTCCTCCTTTCTCTCCCTCTCACTCTCTCGGCAACTCCCTCGCCTCCCCCTCACCAATCGCCCTCTCTCCCCCTTGGCCGTGCCACCGCCATCCAGTCGCCCGTCCGCCGCGCCACTGTCTTCCCGCCATCGATTCATGGCCTCATCGCCCTCACGCCACCACTGTTTCCCTTTCTCCCTATCGGTTCACTCTCCCCTTCCCCTTGGCCGTAAGGAACCGGCTAAAGCCGCCGCCGCCATCGCCGTCTCACCGATCGTCGCCTCCGCACGGTCGCCGTCGTAACCACCGTGTTCTAGCCGCCTAATCAACCTCGGATAGGTTGATCTTGCTTGGAAATTCCAAGTAAGTTACAATCTAACCCTTGCCTAGTATATCAGGTATTATCGGACTAGTTTAGATGTGGTTTGGTGTAGACTAGAGACTGATTTGAATTAGGAGCCTTAGGATTGAAATTGTGATGTTTTGGTGGAAAATTATGTTGAGAAAAACTCCTAATGATTTTGAAGTTAAGAAAACTTTCCATATTCTTAATCTAATACTTATTCTGAATTATTTTATTCCAGGTATATATTCTGGAAGTTCATAAGGATATATCAGAAACAAAAATTCAAACTCATAACCAAAAGTTCAGATTCAGACTTATGATCATCAAACTTTATCATGCAGATGCAGACGCAGACGCAGAAGTGATGCAGACGCAGACGCAGAAGTTATGCAGATGCAGACGCAGAAGTTATGCAGGCGCAGATGCAGAAGTTATGCAGACGCAGAAATTTTTCAAACGCAAAAGCAAAACTTATTCAGAACTAAAACATAATAGCTAGTGATATGATATGGATTTCACAGAAGGAAAGTTTTGATTGATTGACAATCAAATATTATGATAAGAATGCATTACAATGGATAAAACTCTGCTTATGGAAACTAAGATTCTGATTGTATGGGCGACCAGAATCAGCGGGATTTGGATTTTGTCAACCAACGGCTACTCAATCCTTTTTATACAAATCTGTCCAAGGGTGAATATTGGAAGATGATCCTCTAAAGACTGTTCAACGGCTAATTTAGAAGTTGAGGAGTATTTAAGGAGATCAACGAGTAGCAGAATAAGATGATAGAATCAAGAATCAACAAGTCCAAAGTCTGAGCATACTCCAATCCTTTTTCTTGTCTTTCTTGTACTGAATATTAAGATCTTGAGGGACATTTTATAAGAGTGAGTGTGTGAAATAGAGAGTCCTATCAAACACAAGAGTTATATCACTCAGAATCTGTATTTTCTCTTGATTACATAGTGAAATCCAGTCAGTAGGCTATCAGTGTGGGAGAATGGACGTGAGCTTGCTATAAGCCGAACCGCTATAAACTTGTGTGCAGTTTTTCTATCCCTTATCTCTCACTTTATATACTGCACATCTAAAGCACAGTCTATATAAGTTGTTTTGATTCTTAATTGTACTCAGATTCAACTGTAGTATTTCATTTCCGCTTATATTTGCAAAAATTGTTTAGGATCACCTATTCACCCCCTCTAGGTGATCCCTACTAGTCACATCAAATTAGAGGCCAATTAAGGGCTGAAATTTGCTGGTTTGAATGTTGAAAAATGTTGTTTGATGCGTAGATTGGGTGATTTGATTCGGCAAGTAATCGCGTGAAATTGTCATGTGGTGCGGTGAATTGTTGTGCTGCGAGTTGCTGAGAAAATGACGTGATTTGTGATGGTTGTATGTATATATGTGAGCTGAATTGAAATGGTTGGAATTGATGCATTGATGTGCGTTTAATTGATGCCCAAGTGTGTGCACGTGTGAGAATTGAGGCATGCGATGTGCGTGTGATCACTAAAAGGCCCTGAGGCATGTTTACGTGAGGTACAGATAAAATACGTTGTGTTGGTATGTTCGCGTGATCACTAAATCCCTAAGGCGTGTTTACGCGGGGAATTGAACCGGCCTGAGACGTGTTTACGCGGGTCATGATACGATTGTAGGATTGGACCGAGGCGTGTTATACTCGGGTCGCGATCATGTAGGCCTGAGGAGTGTTTACGTGGGCTGAGAAAAAAAAGTGAGAATGGGATCGGACCTGAGGCGTGTTTACGCGGGTCACGATCATGTAAGCCTGAGGCGTGTTTACATGGGCTGAGAAAAGTGATTGAGTATGAGATGATATGATGTGGCAAGTTAAACAAAAATGATGTGGTGGTGCATGAACAAGTGTGAATTGCGGAGTTCGGAAATGTGGTGTGTTTGACATGGGCTTCCGAGCATGAGATTGAGTGGGAAAGTGCATGCATTTTGTAAATGTGAATTTAAGACTAACGTGCAGATTGCGTGTACTAAGAGCCCAGGTAAGTGCGATTGTGTGGATGTTGTTTGTGTGTTGCTTGATTTGGTGTCTGGACTTGTCTGGAATACGTGGTAGCCTAGGTGGGGCTTAGGTTGTGAACTTATTAAGAAGTGTCTCATGATTGTTTCAACCATTAATTTCAAAGCACCCACCTGAGTCATGAACCTTTCGTTGTTACCGCCGCAACGTTTTGGGATTCCTATGCACACCAACCATGATGTTGTAGAGTATCTTGTAGGCGATAATTACACATGGGTTAAGTATACTATAGTAGTATGGGTAGACATAGGGCTACTTCTTTGGCAGGTTCATACATACACTACCTGGGTGTTTCAGGATGGGATAGATGAGTTTGGCCCTGTCCGTGGTTTTCATGTTCCGTTTGACGGAGTAGTGGACTAGGACCCGTCGGCTATACCCCCTCCCGATGGCGAGATGACTAGCTTGGAGACTAGTACAGCTCAATTAGGACACCAGTACGTCCCTGCAGTGCCTGAGATGACAGCAATGAAGCCGGAAGAATCATAGGCAGGATATGATCCAATAGATGTGGATCTAGATGTAATATCCGAGATAGAGCCAGAGGAGGAGTATGAGGAGACTCCTGAAGAAGAACCAGAGGCGAAGGAGGAGGAGAATGAACCAGCAGCCGAGCTAGAGGAGGATAGGGAGGAGTCTGACGAGGAGAGGATTGAGGTTCAAATAGAGTCGGGAGATGAGGATAACCCGATAGAGATTGAGGCCGACTCGGAGTCTTCGGATGAGCACGTACCTGATGAGGTTTCAAATGAGGATCCTGATGAGAGCGAGTCAGAGTGCACGTCATCTAGGAGGCGTAAGGGGTTAGTTTTTGGAGTGGAGGAAGAGTTTGGAAGTGTTCCATTTTTGGTGTAGTGCTTATCCCGAGCTACTGATCTTTTGTGATGTCAGTGGTGTACAGTTTAGATGATTAGTGTGCATGTTTGTTTTGTGGATTGTAAATGGCAGTTATGGCAAAAGTTTGAATTGTATATAGATATTGTGCATATATCGAGGTATAGTTTAATGTTTGGTGGTTTGGCAATTTATTCTCCCTAGTATCCCTGGTCAAATATTATCTAGGTGTTTGTTGCTTTCATCGCAATTAAACTCTGATGGGATCGTTTGGTCGGCAATGTTTCCTGGGGTATTGCACTAATTCGATCGAATTTGGGGTGTCGCGTGCTCGATGGGAATTCGAGGCGTGACAGCCGTCTTGCTATTGATCACTTGACGATGCCTAATTTATCGGGGTCTTGCTATAGATTGCTTAATAATACTCGATTTATCGAATGCCTGAAGATTATCTGGATTGCTGATACTCCGGATGCCTTGTCGCCGCCCGAGGCCAGACTCGATACTCCTTACGGGATACCATCTTACTGCAAATCGTTTGATGTTGCCGTATTGGAATGCTGTCTTACTGTAGATCGTTTGACGTAGCCGTGCCAAACGGGGCGGGATGGAACCCGATTATACAGGAAGACTGTCATCTTGTTGCATATCGCCTGATGTGTAGTGGCCATGAGGAGGCATAATAACTGGAATACATGTGATACATAGTGCATGATTATGTGGTTGAAACTGCTAGGTATGGTATAGGATGTGCCTAAGTGGATTCTATCTTATAATCGAGACACGCAAGCCTGTGATGCATTAATACATGGGAAATCTCTTTAAATGATTCAAGTATGTGACATGTTCATTTCATCAACGAGTGTACCAAGGCGAGGTAAGGGTGCCTATGGTTATTTAATGATGTTGCTATTGGTGTAGTATTGCTTGGTTAGGGACCCTCGTGTAAGTTGGCCTTTTAAACGGGGTTTAGGTCGTTAGCTTATTGAAACTTTTGTCTCATTTGTTGTTGTTAACCTTTTTCAGGCCCTTAGCATGTGGATGCACCCAATTTAGTTCAGGGTGTCTAGAAGCTGGTTTTTTGGGATTTACCTATTGGTGGAATAGATTGACCCCAGCCTGATATCTTCTTACTGGCTTTTTGTGGAATGCCCGAAGTGGGCTTGTAAGAATGTTCACAGGGGTTAATCAAGTGAAAATCAAAATAGTGTTGTTTGACTGTTGCGATTTATTTTCCTGACTATTCTTATTTATTATTGTTGTCCGAGGATTGTTGTGATCGCTTCTGCATGCGTAATTAAAAGATAAAATGAAGGGTCGGCGACAAGTCCTAGGACGTCACATCTCGTGACGACCATAATGGGATGTTGCGCATCCGTAGGGTTCAGGGCATGACATCCCCGTTTCGAAGTGGTATCAGAGTAAAGTCAGCTCGATCCAAGTTTGGTCAAGACCTTGAGTAATAAGGTGCAATGGGTTTTGGCATAGTGAGCTAGGAAAACACTTAGTGCCTGTGTTTGTTGTTAACTTTCTCGTTCGTAAGCGAGTTGCTCGGGAATTCTAATTCCTTGTTAAATTTGAAAAGCAGGTTTCTGTAAAGATCCTGCGATATGGACAATCTTGAACCAAGGGCCCCTAGGTGGAAGGCCAAGCTAGGTCAAGCTGGTGCCAGAAGGAGAGCACTAGGGGATCCTAGATTGGACCGGATCATGCAAGCTTTAGAGACCTTAGTAGAACAGCAGGCTCAAAATCAAGCCGCCGCTGCTGTGCCTACACCTACACCTGCAAATGCACCTGCACCTGCACCTGTGCCTATAGATGTTTCGTTGGTTGGTAATGGAAATGGGAATCAGCCCATACACAAGTTGGTGGAGCAATTTCTGAAGCTCAAGCCACCCAAGTTCACTGGCGCGGGTGATCTTGAGGCTACAACCTCTAGATCAGGGAGTTGGAAAAGGCTTTTACCTTGCTAAGATGTTCAAACGAAGACAAGGTAATGATGGATATCTACCAATTGCAAGGTAACACCAGTACTTGGTGGGAAGCTACCCAGAGAAGAGTATTTCCAGAAGGTACGACCCCGGTGTGGGGTGCCTTTGTGGATGCTTTTTACAATAAGTACTTTTCAGATTGCGCTCGAGAGCAGAAGATGAATGATTTTCAACGTCTCCGGCAGAACCAGTTGTCAGTAGACCAGTACGAGGCAAAATTTGCTGAGCTATCCAAGTATGCCCCAAGGTTGATTAAAGACCTAGTGGATACGGCAAGAAGGTTTAGGGATGGACTGAAACCTGAGATCAAGGATCAACTGGTGCCCCCGAATATGAAGAACTATGATAAGCTGTATGAGAGAATACAATTAATTGAAAGAAACTTGGCTGAGAGGACAGCCGCGTCTGGATCGCGGTTTGTGCCAAACAAGGATAACAATTGGTTTAGAAATAAACCGATGGTGGGGGGTAGATTTCCCATCCCTCCTAACAAGAAAGGTGGCACAAAGAAGCCGGTGTACAACAATAATGGCCCCTTGTCGCTTATGTGAAAGGCGCCACGGATCAGCCCCGTGTCCTGCTAGAACAGGTGCTTGCTTTGGTTACGGCCAACATGGCCATCATATTAGAGATTGTCCAAGTTAGGCAGCGGGAGCGCAAAAACCAATGCAGCAGGTAGGACAACCTGCAACTAAAGCCCTGCCGAACCAGTTGAACCAACCGCAAGTGCAAGGAAGAGTCTATGCTGTCACAAGGAAGGAGGCGGAGGACTCACTTGCCGTAATTACATGTATAGTTTCGTTACACAACCATGCTGCCTATACTTTGTTTGATCCTGGAGCTACGCATTCATTTGTGGCTAAGCAATTTGTGAAATTTGTGGGGTTAAGTTCGAAACCGCTGGGAGTAGTTTATAGTATTTCTACCCTTTTAAAGAATAGCATAGTGTCTACAGTAGGCTGTACTAGTTGCAAGTTATCCGTTGATGATTGTGAGGACAACATAGATTTGATTGTTTTGACAATGTTCGATTTTGACGTAATTATTGGAATGGATTGGCTTACCAAGCAACGAGCCACGGTAAACTGCTATCGTAAGAAGATACAATTTGAGTCAGTAGGGAGTGTCGGTTTTGAGTTTGTCAGGAATCGATGAGGACCTTCTATCCCTTTGATCTCGTCACTCGAGGTGACTCGGTTATTGGATGTGGGTTGCCAAGGTTACTTGGCAACTGTAGTGGATACGTTGGTAGAAAAGCTAAGAATGGAAAATATTGTTGTAGTATAAGAGTTTTCGGACGTTTTCCCTGAGGAATTGCCTGGATTGCCCCAAGAAATAGAAATAGAATTCATGATTGAGTTAGCCCCTGGAACGGAACCGATTTCTAAGGCACCTTACAGAATGGCGTTGTTGGAATTGAAGGAGTTAAAGGTTCAGATGCAGGAATTATTGGACAAAGGATTTATTTGTCCTAGTGCATCGCCTTGAGGAGCGCTAGTTCTATTTGTAAAGAAGAAGGACGGGTCATTGCGCCTTTGCATCAACTATTGACGACTCAATTAGGTAACGGTTAAGAATAAGTATCTGTTACCCTGGATAGATGATTTGTTCGACCAACTTCAGGGAGTTTTCGGTATTCTCGAAGATAAACTTGAGGACAGATTATCACCAGTTGAGGAATATAAAGGAAGATATACCGAAGATGGCATTTAGAACACGCTATGGACACTATGAGTTTACCGTGATGCCGTTTGGTTTAACAAATGCGCCTACAGCTTTTATGGACTTGATGAACAAGGTGTTCAAAGAGTATTTGGACAAGTTCGTGATCGTGTTCATTGATGACATTTTGGTGTATTCGAGAAGTTCAGAGGAACACCAACAGCAATTGAGAACAGTGCTGCAGATTCTTTGAGATCATAAGTTGTATGCCAAGTTAAGCAAATGAGAGTTTTGGCTAACTCGAGTGGCTTTTCTTGGACACGTGATTTCTGGAGAAGGAATTTTAGTAGACCCAGCTAAAATTGAGGCAGTTATGAATTGGCCTAGACCAACGACAGTAACTGAAATTTGGAGTTTCTTGGGATTGGCTGGCTATTTTAGGAGGTTCGTGGAAAAGTTTTCTGCTATAGGCATGCCCTTGACGCGATTACTGAAAAAGGACACGAAGTTCGAATGGACGGATAAGTGTGAGCGTAGTTTTCAAGAGCTTAAGCAGAAGCTAACTACTGCGCCTGTTCTAACGTTACCGTCTGATTCAGGAGGATATGAGATTTACAGCAACGTGTCATATAAAGGATTTGGATGTATTTTATGTAATATGGAAGAGTTGTGGCATATGTGTCTAGATAATTAAAACCACACGAATTGAATTACCTAACGCACGACTTAGTATTAGCTGCTATCATATTCGCGCTTAAAATTTGGAGACATTATCTGTGCGGAAAAAGATTTCATATCTATACGGATCACCAGAGTCTAAAGTATCTATTTTCGCAGAAAGAATTGAATATAAGACAACGTAGATGGATGGAGTTGCTTAGGAACTATGATTGTGACATTTTGTATCATCCTGGTAAGACTAATAAGGTAGCCGATGCGTTAAGTTGAAAGTCCTCGATTGCGCATATGATGGCTCAAAAATGGATTTTGCTTGAAGGAATTCGGGACTCAGATTTCAGGTTCGAGGTAAGTCACCTCTCGAGTTTAATGGCTAGTCTCAGAATTGAGCCCGAAGTGCAAATCAGGATTAAAGCAGTGCAACTTTCGGATCCTGAGTTGCAAAAGATTCTGCAAATGGACGCAAATAAGAGAAAACCTGACTTTCAAATATCCGTGGATAGGATCTTGAAGTTTCGTGGACGGTTGTGTGTGCCCAATGATGAAAGACTTAAGGAGGAAATTTTAGTTGAAGCTCATCGCACTACGGTATTCATCCGGGCATCACAAAGATGTATCAGAATCTTCACCAATATTATTGGTGGAATAGCATGAAAGGAGATATTGCCAAACATGTGGCTAGATGTTTAACGTGTCAACAGGTGAAGGCTCAACACTGTAAACCCGACGGACTATTGCAACCGCTGGAAATACCAGAATGGAAATGGGAGCATATCACGATGAATTTCGTGATGGGTCTACCGAGGAACCAAAGAGGTAATGATTCCATCTGGGTCGTGGTAGATAGACTCACAAAGTCTGCTAATTTCATTCCGGTGCGAAAGGATTTTTCCATGGAC
This sequence comes from Syzygium aromaticum, assembly GCA_024500025.1. NCBI lineage: Eukaryota > Viridiplantae > Streptophyta > Magnoliopsida > Myrtales > Myrtaceae > Syzygium > Syzygium aromaticum. Next base: position 15,487,346 of record CM044885.1, read on the forward strand.
AAGTATGTTGAGTTGTACGTGAGACATATAGTTCGTTTTCATGGTGTACCGATGACGATCACGTCAGATTGAGACCCCAAGTTCACCGCCACGTTCTGGAAGAATCTTCAAGGCGCCATGGGAACAAAGTTGCAATATAGCACTGCTTTTTATCTGTAGACAGATGGACAATCCAAGAGAACGATTCAGACTCTCGAGGATATGCTGCGAGCCTGTGTTCTGGATTTCAAAGGGAGTTAGGTAGAGCAGTTGCATCTTATCGAATTCGCGTACAACAATAGTTATTAGTAGAGTATCAAAATGGCACCTTTCAAAGCACTTTATGGCAAACCCTGCAGGACTCCAGTTTGTTGGAACGAAGTTGGAGAACGAAAGATTTCGGGACCCGAGTTGGTGCAACAGTCGTCGGATGTTGTTAAAGTCATCAGGGATAGGCTAAGGACTGCTCAAAGTCGCTAAAAGAATTATGCAAACTGGAGACGTAAGCCTTTGGAATTTTAAGTGGGGGACCACGTTTTCCTCAAAGTGTCACCGATGAGAGAATTATCACGATTTGGCAAGAAAGGAAAGTTGAGCCCTAGGTACATGGGTCCATTCGAGGTTTTAGAGAGAATCGATACTCTGGCCTACCGTCTCTCACTACCGCCAAATTTGTCCCATGTTCACAACGTATCCCATGTGTCTATGCTAAGGAAATACGAACTGGATTCAACCCATGTGCTGAATTATAAAGAAATTGAAGTGGATGACAGAGTATACCACCAAATTTATCCCAAGTTCACAACGTATTCCATGTGTCTATACTAAGGAAATACGAACTGGATTCGACCCACGTGCTGAATTATGAAGAAATTGAAGTGGATGACAGAGTGTCGTACGTGGAAAGGCCGGTCAGGATTGATGACAGAATGGAACGAGTGTTGTGGAACAAGACAATTCAGATAGTTAAGGTGATTTGGGAGTACCGTGGAACCGAATGTGCTACATGGGAAAGCAAGGAGTTAATGCAATATCAATATTCCCATTTGTTTGAGTAATTGGGTTGGATTGTAAATTTCGAGGACGAAATTTTTGTAAGGGGGAAGAGTTGTGATTTATAAAACGTGTAATTCGTCAGTGTGCTTATAGTAAAATCTCACCCGGAAACTAATCATTCTCGATTATTGTTTTTAAAATTGAGATTTCGCTAAAATCGTATTCGATCGAATTTGACTGTTATTTAGAGCCCGAACTTTGGTGTCAAATTTTTCAAAGTTTCGTGACAAATTTAATTGGACGGTGTCCATATTATTATGGCCAACCTCGATATTACCCGAGATATGTGAAAAGTGAAATTTTGACCGGGTGCGGATTTGGACTGGTAGACCACCCTCGTAGTGTGTTTTAGTTATTTTCGTTTGGCCCCTTTTTCCTAATTATTAATTAGGATTTTCGAAAACCATTGGATCGTTTTCAGATTTGAATCGTGACCGTCGGATCGCACTCAAGTGCAATGTTTGACTCTCTCTCTCTCTCTCTCTCTCTCTCTCACATCGGTCACCTCCCCCTCTCCATGCGTCTGACCTCCCCACCAAATCCCATCATTCCCTCCCTTTTTCTTTTTCTTTTCTTTTCTTCTCTTCTTCTTCTCCTTCGCTAGTTTTGCTTCTGTCCATGCTTCTGCTTCTCCTTCGGCTTCTTCACTTGCTACCACCGTCGGCTTGTCCTCGCCGAAACTAGCCACTTGCCGCGCGCCACCTTCCCACTATGAGCCACCGCCATCCCGACTCTGCCCTAGTCAAGCCGCGCCACCACCCGTCGCCACTCGGCCTCCCTTGCCAGCCCACCTGAGCTGCACGTGGGTGCCGTCTCCACCCGAACCAGCGGATGCCGCCCTTCGCCCCACCGCCGTGCGTCGTCCACCCTAACTCACCCGTCATCGCCCCTAACGGCCACCGTCACCCTTCAGCCACCGTCTCCGCCACCTACAGCCACTCCTCCGTCACGTCATTCACCGTTGCCGCACTCGCCGGTCCGCTACCGTCCAAGTCGCCCAGCTACTGCCACCAACTACCATTCCTGCTTGGAATAGCCCTAGGCTGTGCTTGAGCAGCCTTACAACGGCCGCTTCTTCGTTGCTTCTATTCGCCGTCGTTCGCCAGCCGTCGAACCCAAGCCGGAAACCACCGTGGACCGCCCTCGTCACCGCCGTCGTCCTCGTATTTTCACCGACGTTAGCTGAGTAAGTTAACCCCTAATCCCGTATTTAGGGTGTTAAACTTGCTTATAGTAGTTTAAATTAGTTTAACTTAATGTTATGTTTAGTTAATTGGGATTGGGTGATAGATTATCGGTGGTTGTGCGATAAGTTATCGTGAATGTGGTGATAAGTTATCAATTATTTTATTATTATTGATTATTTTATTAAATCTTTCGAAATTAAATATTATTTTATTATTAAATAAATTATTTTCGAATTTAAATATTAATATTTTATTAATAAATAATTAATTTCGAAAATTAAATATTAATATTTTTGGAAAATTTTTAATGTCAAATTGTGATTCCTATGCTTGAATTATAATGTTTATGCTATAAATTGCTGTGTTAATTAGTTGCTTTAGCTAAATAATTTTAATAACTATTTTCATGAAAGGATTTCAAGTTTTTGAAAAAGAATTATTTGTCATCATTATGTTTATAAAATGAATTTGATGCCTTGAGAATGTAAGCATATTTGAAATGAGATTTACAAGTTGATTGACTGTTTGCATGTGTGACCACTTGGTTTGTTATGCGGCATTGTGTGAGCACTACTCATGGACGCATGGGCTAATTGAAAAAATAATAATTGGCCGGAATGCTTGTGTGCTCGTGTAGTCACACGTCGGAGCCGTTTTGTTGTAGATTGCTTGACGATGCCTGATTTATCGAGGTCTTGTTGTAGATCGCTTGAGAATACTCGATTTATTAGATGCCTGGAGATTATTTGGATTGCCGATACTCCGGATGCCTTGTCGCGGCCCAAAGCCGGACTCGATGCTCCTTACGGGATACCATCTTACTGCGGATCATTTGATGTTGCTGTAGTGGAATGTCGTCTTACTGTAGATCGTTTGACGTTGCCGTGCCCGACGGGATGGGACAGAGCCTGATTATACCGGAAGACTATCATCTTATTGCAGATCGCTTGATGTGTAGTGGCCTCGATGGGGCGTAATAATTGGAATACGTGTGATGCATAGTGCCTGATTATGTGGTAGAAACTGCTGAGCATGGTATGGGACATGCTCAAGTGGATTCTATCTTATAATTGAGACATGCGCGTCTATAATGTTAATGCATGGAAAATCTCTTTCAATGCTTCAAGTATGTGGCATGTTCATTTCATCAATGAGTGTATCAAAGCGAGGTAAGGATGTCTGTGGTTATTTAATGATATTGCTATTGCTGTTGGTGTTGCCTGGTTAGGGATCCCGTGCGAGTTGGCCTTCTAAATGGGGTTTAGGCCGTTAGCTTATTGAGACTTTCGTCTCATTTGTTGTTATTAACCTTTTTCAGGCCCTTAGCATGTAGATGCACCCAGTTTGGTTCAGGGTGTCTGGAAGCTGGCTTTTTGGGATTTACCTGTTGATGGAATAAATTGACCCCAGTCTGATATCTTTTTGCTGGCTTTTTGTGGAACGCCTGAAGTGGGCTTATAAGAATGTTCACAGGGATTAATCAAGTGAAAATCAAAATAGTGTTGTTTAACTGTTGTAATTTATTTTCCTGACTATCCCTATTTATTGTTGTTGTCCGGGGATTGTTGTGATCATTTTTGCATACGTAATTAAAAAATAAAATGAAGGGTCGGCAACGAGTCCTGGGACGTCGCATCTCATGACGACCATAATGGGATGTTGGGAGTCCGTAGGGTTCGGAGCGTGACAAATTTCGTGGTCCTCAAAAAAATAACAAATTATTGCGCTTTCAACAACTGAAGCAAAATACATGGCAGTAGCTTCGGTAGCGTGTCAAGGGATATGGCTTCATAGGATGTTTCGTGAACCGATGCATAAACATAAAGGTCCTACAAAATTGATGTATGATAACAAGTCAGTGATTGAATTAGTCAAGAATCCTGTTTTTCATGGTAAGAGCAAACACATAGACATTAAGAATCATTATATCTGTGAGCTGGTCAAAGATGAAGAGATTGAACTTGATTTATGTAGATCCGAGGATTAGATTGCAGATATTTTGACGAAACCATTAAAGGTAAATTTGTTCAAGAAATTGAAGATGATGCTTGGTGTTGTTGATTTCAAAAATCAATTTAAGGGAGGCTGTTAAAAATATTCTTTATCAAACTTGGTCTTCAAGATTGTAGATCAAACTTGATCCTCAAGGTTGTATATCAAACTTGGCCTTCAAGTTTAACAAGTCAAACTTGGTCTTCAAGAAAACTTCACCACCTTAGGAGTAGTATAAATAGGTTGTCTTCTCTCCATTTGTGTTAGTGTGTGAAAAGCCATAGCAAGAGAGAGTTCAGAATTGTGAGAGCTAAGTTTGTATTTCTCTGTGTAAAGCCTAAAAAAAGGCATTTGAAATATTATTCTCTCTTGTTTGTATATTTGTGTGCTCCTCACCAAAATCTTCAAAGTTTGTCTATATCCATTTTGGTTCCTACGGAGGGCAGTGCGGAAGTCGTGGGGCGGAATGGAAGACTCGAGGTTGGCCCAGAGGGCACCAAGCTTGGCGAAGTAACCATAGAACGCAAACGACGGTTCGAGGCAAGGCCATGGCCGGGTCGGGGTTCGGGGTCGGGAGAGTTCATTGTTTTGTGATGTCAGTCGATTAGCAAGAATGATATGTTAAGTGCCGAGATTTAATAGTTCAATTTAGTACAATCGCTGCATCATGATTTTCAACTTTTGATAGTACGTGCGGATGCACCGTCCAACTCAAACTTTAATATCAATAATATTCAAAGCGAGCTCCGCATGATTGTTTTTGTTGAGGACTTATTCCAGTCGTAGTATTTGAAAAATTAGTTTTTTTTTTTTGGTCTTGCAAAGAGAGTATGTAATAAAGGAGAAGTGCACTAAAAGTTCTAAAACTTATCACAAAAGTGCAATCAAGTCTTAAAACATTTTAAAAGTGCAATCGAGTCCTAAAATTTATCAAATTAGTCCAATCAAGTCTTTTTATTAATTGTACTTTTTGAAAGTTTCAAGACTCGATTACATTTTTTAAAAATTTTAGGATTCAATTGCATTTTCGTGATAAATTTTAAGATTTGATTGTACTTTTTAATAAGTTTTAGAATTTCTTCTGCACTTTTCCTGTTTAATAAACATAACTGCAAAAGTCATTAGACTTCTGTAGCAAACCGCATGGCCCATATCGTTGGCCATTGTCACTGTTAAATGCAACGCAACTACCACTTAATAGTCTGATTCTGTCGCGGGTAGAATACAGTGCAAAAGAAGCCAGGGAGCAAAGAACGAAGATAGAGATGGTCTGCCTAAATGATGATATGGTGATCAGCATATGGCACTGGTGAAACCTCACATCAGTTTGGACAGTGTCTACCTGAATTTAGCAATTTCTGTCAGATGTGCTTCATCGTAAGTTGGAACCGTTCGTTAGCCGGAACCGTTCGTTACTTCATAATCTTTGAGCAAAACGAGCAGCATCAGCAGAATTCATCAATCCGAATTCAAAATAACCCTTATGGCCACAAGGTCTTGATCACATAAACCGAATAGAAAGGCAAATATGCTAGTCTTATTAAAAAACACTGACACACACTCAGCATAAGGGTGTCCAAAAAGCCCACGCCAGCCCGGCTCAACCTGCGCCGGCCCAACCCGACCCTAAAATTTGGGTTATTATGGGATATGGGCTTGTCTTTTATAAATAGAGCTTTTTAGTTGTGGGCATTATTAGAGTTGGGTTATGGTCGGGCCCGACCCATGACACCTTGGTACCACTCACAAATCCCCCTCTCTTTCCCCTCCTCTCTCCTCTTTGTCTCTACACGACGAAACCCTAAGAACATTAACCATTGAAGCTCACGACACTAGCAACCATGCCGCTCCAATCTCGGCCGTCCGCCGCCGTCGCCGCCACTGCCTCTGCCTCCGCCTCCGCCTCCGCCTGGTGGCATGGCAATGACGAGACGTCCGCATCCTCCAGCTTCAGCGAGCTGCACCGGGAGCTGTGGGTGCTATGTCACTAGACGAAGTCCTTGCTGGCCGCGAACCTGAGCTCTGGCGCCCGGAACGGCGATGGCGGCAAGGGTAGCATCGATATCAGTAGCGACCGTGCGCGGCTGTTGCGTTGATGGACGGCTGGCTTTGCGAGCAATGGGGGCTTCAGACCCTAATCCCATTCGTGAATCTACATCCCCATTATTCATACAGACATCATCATCCCCATCAATCACCCAAAATCCAACCTATTTACCTCTTCCAACACCGAATCCGCGTCCCCCACGAAACAAGACGCTTGGCGAACAGATCCATGCTAGAGCCGCTCCCGTCGTCGAGCTTCCAGAGCAGATCGTCGGAGTAGGGATCGGAAGCGACGTGGCTGCTCGAGGCTCCAATTCGATCGGCAACGGCAATCGGATCTCAGACGGGCAGCGTTAAGTTATTGTCGGAATCAAAAAGATCGATCACACGACGGCTGCTGCGGCGGCAATCAGGGCGGCGGAGGCGGGAGGTTGAGGCCTCCTCTGACATGACCTTGGGGTATATGCTGATCAAACCCGAAACCCAACCCGGCCCGACCCAATCCTTGGGGTATATGCTGAATAGAGTCTTGGACTGGGTCTGGGCAGGTCAAGCGTGACCCTATTTGTTTTGGGTGAGGTAGGGTATTATGAAAGCCCAACCTAACCTAACCCATTGACACCCCTAACTTAGAACATGCACGTTCTCTATAGTCAGCCGCACCCAATAACTTGGATCACTATAGTAAATGGGAGAAGGCAGAATGGACAAATAGGGGAAGGGAAATTCCATAACAACCTTATTTTGCCTCAAAATTGAACAAAAAGCCGTCTCACATGCGACGCTACCAAGTACCACCAGAGGAACCAAGTCAGTAGCCATCATCTACCAAAACTACAGAACCGAGAAGAAACAGTGAAATGGTACAGCTATTTGCTTAAAGGGATTGCACAGCGACACCATATGAAGTCAGATCCTAAATTTATTGTTGAAAGCGCACTTTGTTCTACTTGAATATTTTTATTTCGTACTGACAGTTCAAGTAGCACCTCCTCTGCTACCTAGCTTACTGAAAGACTTGAATGTGCCCAAACTTCGCAGAAAATTCTTCGAAATATGAAGAATCTGGCATCAATGCCATTCACTTGAATAGAGATTAATGCAACAAAAGATTTAAGCTATCCCAAGTACGACTGATTACAAAATAGATGTAAAAGATTACAATCAAAGATGGATACCATCTCATGCCCACCTTCAAGAAAAGATTTTATTATTAAAATATTCCTTGCTATACCCAACCATTGTAAATACTTATTGGAACCATTTAGTGCGAATTCCATTACTCTGTCGGAAGAACGTCAGTGTCACGTATAATCTTCAGTGAAGGGAGCACAACAGCCGCCACAGGTTTATCTGGATACCCACCGCCTTCGTCAATTATCAGTCTAAGACCTTGAATGTGAAGCTTTCCATGATGACCACTCACCACAATCGTTGGAGGTTCAATTAGCTCCTAAAGAAGAGTACAAACCAAGCATCAGACCATTGATTCACCACTTATAACAACCTCAAACAAGCTTCAGCAGTGAAAGCAAATTTCTACTCTGCAATCTGAAGAAAATGATCTTCACGAACAAAATTTCCAAATGAAGGAGGCTTGATAGAATTCTACTTTTTTAAACCAGAATGCTACGCTAGAATGCTTTATCATGAGTTATAAAATTCATCACCTCTGGAATGTCCCAGACATTTTTCCTTCCAGCGATAGCCTCTATCTTTGCCACCCGAGTGTCCTTGGCTTTCAGCGATCTCAGTTGCTCTCCCACATCTTTTCCTTTCTCTAGCCCAGCATGGACAGCAATTAATCTACAATGCTTAGTTCCTTCTGGAGTTGTAATACAAACATCATCCTGTCCGAAGAGAAAGCGCTTAAATATTGGTTTTCGTCACTAATACTATGTACAGTAAGAAACTCGCGACAAAGAAAAAAAAAAACCCAGTGATAAATCCTTGTAATTCTACAGAAGCAGAGAAAACAAAATTGATCGATCCCAACCTCTTCATGGACCAAAACCATATCAGCAAGAAACTTTTTATGTTCTTCTGGAACTGCCTTAACCAAATCTGTCAAGACAAACTTAGTCATTAGTATTTTAACAATCATGTGAAGAAAACCATGGCCTAATTACCATGAAGCAACACAGATCACCCTTAAAACCAGGACATAGAGTACAATTAAAAGCATCTGAAACTGGTCTACCTTAACAATGCACTAAACACAACATCCATGACCAGCTGCATACTAATTACTATGTGACATAAACTACTAAGAACTGAATCGAGCGAGTTTCGCATTCACAATACAACAACCCCAAACAACTTTCTCTTTCAGCATTTGAACGGCAACAAGCATCTCTTTACAAATCAAACAGTGAACACCATTGGGTCGATTTCCCAACCAGCAGCAGTCAAGAAGCACAAATCACTCGAGCAATCCCGCTAAAACATCTCAAATCAATCGAATTTTCAGCGATGCACTAAACACAAGAAAGACAACCGGCTGCATACCGAATCAAACGAACCGCACAAGATATCCATTTTCAGCATGAATCAAGCATGACTGATACTCCACATTGAAAATCACAATCCCAATCCCCATCCCTATCCCGACACCCGAAACTCATACCTGCAGATCCATGGGCCACGCCGTACGATTCGAAAGTCGGGGCGGCGTCAAAGATCGAGCCCTTGTACTCCGTCCCTTTGGCCTCGTTGAACCTGGCCTTGATCTTCCCGGCCCACCTCCTCCCCTGCAAGTGCATCTCCTCGTACCCCTCGCCCCTGTACCACCCCTCGCTCTCCTCGTACGACTCGTACACCTTCCACGCCTCCCGGAACGCCCCGGCGTCGCCGGGGACGGCGCCGAGGAAGGCGGCGAAGGCGAAGTCGTGGTTGCCGGCGAGGAAGACGTGGGTCTGGCCGGGGTAGGCGGCGGGGAGGGAGAGGAAGAAGTCGATGACGCGGCGCGTGTCGGGGCCGCGGTCGCAGTAGTCGCCCAGGAAGATGACGAGGGCGGCGCGGAAGTCGCGGGGCGGGATGGAGGCCTCGAGGTTGGCCCAGAGGGCGCGGAGCTTGGTCAAGTAGCCGTGGACGTCGCCGACACAGATGACGGTTCGCGGCGCCGCCGCCGCCGCCCCTAGGTCCGGGTCCGGGTTCGGGTTCGGGTCGGGATCGTTCATCGCTTTCCGGGTTTCCGTCGGCGATTGATGGACACGACGAGTGGCAGGCAGCAGACGGAAGAACCCAATTTGGCGACGACGACGAGAGAGCGGTGGAGACACCGCCAGGGGAAGAGCGGCTATTTAAGTCCCGTTCCGAAATCATGACTTCTTTCGGAAATTATAAATAGAGGGAGGGGGCCGCTATTTCCAATCCCGTTTTGGCTAAGACACTCGTTTTTCCTCGTTAACTTACCGAAATACCCTCCTCTCGATCTTCAATTTGACGTCTCTTTTCTTTTTTATCGGGCTAATCAACAAAATTGCCTTTATTTCTCTTATCTCTCGTGTTAGTTTCACAATACAAATGCTCCATTACACCTAACGCAATATCGTTTTACCATACATCTTGTTATCACTTTGCCTGGACAATATTGTCAATTTTAATATATGTTCTCATATCTTCAATCACAAAATATTTCTATTTATGACAGCTTATGAACACGTAATTAATTGCCTACCTTTTATTGTCAAATAGTATGAGCGAAACCATATTTCAGAGTCGAAAATTAAAATTCAATTTAACTATTTAGCCGATCTTTATCAAAAATGGAAAAGAAAAATCTATCAAAATATGAAAAAGGTTAATTTGTTAGGAGCATGATCAAATGTCGAAAATATTTAACAAAAAATAGGCACATAAAGGAAAAAAAATGAAACTTCTTGCACTTCTAATCCTACAATGAAGAAAGTAATTAATATCGACTACAAATTCAATCTCATGTCAACTGGATTAAAACTTTTAAATATGCTTAAAACACTCTTTTGAAAAACCTGATGTAAGTGAAGAAAGTGTAAATTTATTGTCAACACTCATTTTCCAATTCTTATAAATATTAAAAGCTCAAAAGAAAGCACTAACCAACGATACTTAACTTTAAAACCATATGAACTTATTTCGGAAAAAACACCCACAATGTCAAAATCGGTTAGATGATTAGATAGAATTTTAGGGTGGGTTTGTTTGATGAAAGTGTTTTCCGGATTTCATCTATTTGGTTCTCCAAAAATACTTTTCGGTCAATACAAATATCATGTTTAATTTTAGGAAAGTGAATTCCCTAATCTAAGAAAGTGAAAACATTTTTTGGAATTGCATATATTGAATTTGTTAATATTTTTTCTATTCTTCTCGTTTTCTTTTCTTTCGAAGAAGGAAAACATTCATGTATTTTCTTTTCTTAATAAAAATAATTTAAAAATAACAAATAATTTGAAATAATTTAAAAAATTTTAAAAAAAATTTGATAATTTTCACCATCATATTTTCCTCACCAAATAACTGAAAATACTTTCCAAGCGTTTTTTATGTTTTATCCAAACACCGAAAAATGAACTCATTTTCTTGGAAAATAGTTTCTAGGAAAGCATTCCCCAGAAATAGTACATTTTCCGCAAAACAAACGCATCCTTAATTTCCAACTTTGAAGTAAAGCTCCCTCAAACTATTTGATAAAAAAATAGACAAATTAATTGTGTGTTCATAAGCTATCAAAGTTAGAATTTCTAATATTCTAGGTAACTTTTGTAATTAAAAATATGAGATCATAAAGTAAAATTAACAACATTCTCTAGGCAAAGTGATAATAGGATGTAGAATAAGATAATATTTTGTGGGTGGAATTTGACATTTATATTGTGAAACTGATAAAATAAGTAAGATGATAGAATTAAAAGGTAGTTTTGTTGGTTAGCTTGATAGAAAAAGAAATGGGTTGGCCTGATAAAAGAAGAAACTATAAATTGAAGAGAGAGGGAGAGAGGAGGGTATTTCTATAAGTTCACTAGAAAAAATGAGTGTCTTAGTCAATATGGGGGTGGAAATAGCACTGTCTATAGAGAAAATGACAGTTCTTGAACTTTTGGGTACATAAGGTTTTAATTTGTTCAATGTCGTCTTTGAACTTTATTCTAATATGTAAGGTAGCCCTTAAACTCTTAATTTGTTTAATGTAATTTTTGAACTTTTAGTACATGTTTAATTTATTCCATGCATGTTGCCTCTGAACTTGAATTAATGGAATAAGAATGACAATATTAAATATTTTTATATATTTCAGGAAATAATTTTTTTTTGGTCAACTAGGGACTAAATTGAACATGTACCAAAAGTTCATAAATCACATTAAACAAATTAAAAGTTCAGGGACCACATTGTATATTGAGGTAAAATTCATGAACTACATTGAACAAATTAAAAATTAACCATTTGTGCCATGACCACCCCTCATAAATACGACATTCTATACATAATGTAGGTTTTTTGAAATAAGAAGAGGGTATTTGATATAATATAGCAAAATAGAAGATGATTTTTGCTGTTGTTCCTCTCTCTTTTTTCCCTCAATTTGTTTTTACTCATTGTCATTCCTCGCTTTTAGCTGTCTTTTACGACAATATTTCTCTCCGGCCATAGTTGTAAAAAAACTCCATAATTTGGGGAATTGCAGATTATGGATACTACACACATACAAACTTTTAAGCATGTGTGATGTCTATACTGTAACTCACCAATCAGAGCCATAGTTAGAGAGAGTTTCCTCTGATTTATCGCCCATTTTATACGTAGAACTTTTTGTCTTGCAAGGCAAGAGAATTTAGATTTTTTTTTGTTGCTAACATTGAGCATTTTAGAATCGGATTAATATTGATTCAAAGCGGTAACGATCAGGGATATATCGCCATGTCCAATGTACTTTTCGACGTGGAGTACCATGTTAGCATTTATTCGGCCACAATAATTATGTGGACTGCCACGTCGTTTTCCTACAAAGCAATCTCTTTTTGCTTTTTTTTTCTTCATAACATTCATTTAATTTTTCAAATTTATGAACCAGCCAATAACAACATTTATTATATTACAAAATAATAATTTTGTTATTTGCACTTTTGTAGCCGCGAGAAAACTGGTAGAATCGATTTAAGCTTATTTGGAAGTAAACTATTTTTTATTTGCACTTATGACTTTCCCCCTAAATTTTGAAAATTAAAAACTATTGTGTATATTAGAAAATCATGAAAAACATATATATGATTCAGCACGTGTAAAATTTTAGATTTTTCAAATTAAATAAAAGTCAAAGTATGAGAGATGTAAGAAATCCAAAAATTAAAATTAAAATTAAAAGCAGAAGTCTCACCAAATATTAGAGGAGAAGTCATCGTACACTAAGAACAATGGATAATTACCTAATCAATCCTAAATCTATTGTCCGAATTATTAATTTAATCATAAATTTTTCGACTTTGTAAATATAGTCTTAAATCTTTGTGCAAAATTCAAATCTAATCCTTCCGACCAATTTCCCATGATTTTCCAATGGCAAGTGACTATGAAGGATTACATTGGAATTCTGTGCAAAAGTTTATGAATAAATTGGTAAAATTGAAAATTTTACAACCGAATCCACATAATAGATTTTGGAATAAATTGGTAATTTGCCCCAGAGAACTATCGACAATATATTTCTAATTTTTCATATCCTTCGCTTCCATTATTATTGAACATCTTTATTAACATTTTTAGGTCTGTTTTATACTCTATGGAAAAGAAGTCATTAATGAATGGGCATAAGAATCGAACAAAAGAAAGAAAATGAAAATGATGCCACATGGGGCAGTGGAATTAGATTCCACCTTATGGTGGGAGTGACTCCGCATCCAAAGCCAACTAGGTTATTCCCTGATGAACTAAGATATTGCACCTTTAACATATACAACCATGATTAAGACGGTGGTTTTGTCTCACCAATGCGCGGATGACACGTGGCAGCTATGGGAGAAGACCTTATGTATTGTGAAGTCGATATTTTTCAGCTCCTCAAATAAATCTTGGTAGAGTTTATAACTTCAACCTATTTCCAAATCAATGTTCATATAGTGGGTATTTTGGAAGATCGATAAATGTTGGCAAGTGCACTCAAATAAAAGTTGATAATTTCGCATAAGAGTCGGTAATTTTATATGTTGTAAGTTGTGAAAATAAATCTTGGGAGTTGTTGGAATAAGGGATAGTTTAAAAATAATTAAAGAAATATTAATAACTGACTCAAATAAGAAATAGTAGTATATTAGAAGAATTGGTAACTTAAGTGCCGTAAACAAATGTTGAAGTTAGTGAAATAGTAATTAGATTTCGAAGAACGGAGTTTTCGGTAAGTGTTCGTAATTTCGTGTAGAAGTTTGTCACTGTAACTCGTTGGTAAAATCCACAAATGCTTTGTCTCTCTCCTCCTTAGGGTTTTCTTTTCTCCCTCTCATCTTCGCACAACTTTCTTCTCTGATCTCCATAGAGGAGGGGACGTGAACTAGATCTCCCCTTGCCCTCTCTTTTTCCTTTTCTTTTAGGCCAATTCCGTTCTTAGTCTTTTTTTTTCCTCTCGTTTTGAGTAGTTTTTCTCTTTTGACTTAATCTCGATCTGGAAACTTCTCTCTCCCGTTTCAAGGAGGTTTCTATCTATCCTGATCTAGTCTATATTTAGCAGTATAATTTCGGGGTTTCGCTTCCTTCGGATTTCATTGATGTGTAAGTCCAGTTTTGAAGAAGATCAAAGGAGTTATGTGAAGGTTTCACTTTCATAGGTGTCAGATTTGTGCTCATTAAACCTTGTTACTCCGAAGGGCGATGGTGTTGGGGATACTGAACCTAGGCGCACATAGTTGAAATGTAAAGCCATAGAAACATAGAGATCTCGGTGTATGTTTATTACTAAAAACGGATTCAGTGATTGGCCGTCGATTTTGAATTGAAGAAGTTAGAGATATGCTCTTTGAGCGTGTGGCGACTAACCCTGTTTTCATGATTCATTTTATTATTTGGAGCTTGTTTTATTTGAAGTTATCTATGACTTGTCTTGGTTTACCGTTGGACTGCGTGATTACTCTATGAAATGTTATTTTGACAAAAAAAAAACTGCACAAATAATTAGTGGCAAAGTGTTGGAACAGCTTGTTCTTTTGAAACAATCAGATAAAGGTTCGTAAGTGGAATCAAACAAGGGTTAGTGATGGCATATAAAAGTCAGCGTAACACGTTGGTAAGTTGTGCAAATATAAATTGGTAAGTTATTTCAACGGTAGGTAGTATCGAGATATTCAAATAAATGTTGTTCTTTGGCTCCAAAAGGACTTAATAATTTCATATAAAAATTGGTAATTTTAGCTCTCCAAATAATTTATAATTATTGGAATAGCTAATTATTTAGAAACAAATAATTTCTTAAAAGTTGGAACTTTAGCCCCCTGATAAGATCCCAGACAAATGTTGGTAAAGTAATTGGAACGTTGGTAAGTGGACTCAAATAAGAGTCAATAGTTTCATATGAAAGTTTGCAATTTTATTAGTTGGTAAGCTGCACAAACAATTGTTGGCAAATTAGGACAGTTGGTAATTTGGAAACAATCTAATACATGTTGGTAATTGACTCACATAAAAGCTTATAATTTGACAAAAGAGTTGTTAACTTAACTTTCATAAATTATTATAAATTTTCCAAAAAGATTTGCTCTTTGAGCAGGAGACTCCTAAGCCTATTTTGATAATCCATTTTATTATCTGAAGCTTGTTTTGTTTTGAATTTGTCTGGAATTTGTCTTGATTTAGAGTTGGACCGTGTTGTTTTTCTCTCGTATTTTCGTGGAAATGAATGAAATGTTACTTTGACCAAAAAAAAATTATTAGACTAGTCATTGATTATGGAACTTGTTGGAAAGTTCGTGTAGAAATTGGTCATTTAATCCGTTAGCAAGCTCTGCAAATATTTGTCTGTAAACCATTGGAACAGTTGGTGTTCTTGAAACAATCTAATAAAGAAAAGTACTTGGACTCAAAGAAGCGATGGCAATTCACATAATATTTGGCGACTTGAAAATATTGGTATATTGCGAAAATTAAAAATGGTAGATTATTGGAAAAAAAAACACAGAGTGGTAACTAACTTAAATAAAAATGGGTAATTAGACAAAAGAGTTGGTAACTTAAGCTCCCTCAAAAAAAGTTGGTACATTAACAAGTCATTAATTTTGAAAAATGTCAGTATCTTCATATAAAACTTGATCATTGTAAACCGTTATTAAACTCTCCGCAAATAATTATGAGTAAATTATTGAAACAGTTGGTACTTTTAAAAAAAATACAATAAAATTTGGTGCGTGGATTCAAAAAAAAAAAGTTGGCAATTTCATATAACATTTTGTGACTTTAACATGTTAATAAGTTGTACAAATAAATGCTGGTAATTATAGTAAAAGTTGGAATTTCGAAACAATCATATAAAAGTTGGTAGCCGGATAAAAAAAAAGAGTTGATAATTTCATATAAGAATATTTAACTTAGACTTTGCAAATACATGTTGCCAAATTGTTGAAATAGCTGGTAATTTTGAAAAGAGTCGATAATATCTTAGAAAAGTTGGCTAATACAAGTCGATAAGAAATTCAAATAAGAGTTTTTACAACTAAAGTTAGACTCAATCAGATATAAGTTAGTAGAATACTAAAATTACAATTAGTAAATCTGTATAAAAGATAGTAGTTTTTACGCATTGGTAAGCTCCGAAAACAAATGTTCAAATTATGACAACAATAGATGATGTTGATATAATGAAATAAAAATTAAGTAACTCAAATACTATTTGCCAAACTAAATAAATTGGTTCATTTCGCATACATGTTAGTAAATTTAACACATTGGCGAGTTAAAAAAAAATAATTGTTGGCAGATTATTAAAACAATTAATAATCTTAGAGGTACAAATAAATCTTGCTCTTTTCCAAATAACTGTTTTTAAGTTACCAACGAGTTACATGCCGAATAAGCTACTGGTCAAAATTTAGTCACCAATGCATTTGGAAAGTTATCAAAGTTGTGTCATGGATTCTGGGCCTTCTCTCTTTCCACAATCCCTGAAATTATTTGTTAACATGTCCCGATGTTTTTTTCTGAGATTTGATTCCATAATGTCTTTCTTGATGCTTTTGCAAATTGCAGAATTTTGCTGGTTAGCTTCTCTGTCTGGCAAACGCAAGTTTCCTAGTTCAGTGAGATCTCAAGCAGAAATCATTAAATCATGCTGCTCTCTCTTATCTTTTTTTGGCCAAAAGCATGTCCAACCGCGATTAGCCCTCAAATACTTAAACTTTACTCCTGTTTGATTCCCAATCGGACATTTTGAATGTACTTCGTCGAAAGGCATCTTCCACCTTTATTATGTCACAAGTGTTGTCCTAGATATTGCCTCCCTGGATGCGTGCACGACGCGATGCCTCGTCATCTACATTGCTCTGTGGAGTTCTTTTGCTCTGCATAATTTCATGATGCAAGGAATATGGTACTGAAGGAATTCAATTCTCAGCTCAAATCAAGAGAAGTTAGAGAACCACACCACTCTTTTGCATTTCGAACAAATTATTTGTCTCTTCCGCTCTACAAGAACAGACACTCTTAGTCTATTGTAGCAGCGGTAACAAGGAATGCTAATGTTACACAGAAGCAAAACTTACCAAAAAGTGAAGAAAACAGGATGCCGCAAACTCTTTAGTTGCCTATCATCCTTAATATACATGATGGACCTACGTTCAATGTTTCAAAAGCCAGCCAGACAGTAAGAACTGTGGCCATCAGTTTTATCTCCTCTGGAAATTGAGGAACTTGATGCCGTAAGCAAAGACAAAGAAGAAGAGCAGGACCCAGCCGACGTGAGCAACCGCTACAGCAGGAAGGAAATCGTAGTCAAAACCCAGTTCTTGTTTCAGGAACTGCTTCAAAGGCATGTTGCCGGCTCCTGGTATTTCAAGATTGCCATTCTTGTCGCCCACTTGGGAGGTGACGAGACCGTACAGCGTCCACGCCACTGGTGAAGCCCAGTAATACCACCTCCACCATATAGGAATTTGCTGCATCCGTTAAAATGAAACAGAAAGATCAACACACGATTCTCATGTTGTACTTAACTCTAAAGTTTGTTTCTTTGACCACGTGCCAAAGAATCCACTGCACAGAAAGAAGTGCGTATGTGGAATAAGCTTCAGATTGTGATGCTTTGTTCTGAAAGCTGCTGTCGTGCCAGGATTGATTATGCGATCAAGACCAAGAACAAATAAGTTTTGTACAAAAACTCTGTACTTAATTTGACAAGCTAGAACTTCATGAAAGTGAGCTACTGAAAATGCCTTCAGGACAAATGTAATACGCCAAATTACCAAATGAAAGATGACATACCATCCTAGGGATAAGGAAGCCAGAGAACAAGTTCCAGAAGCTCAGGAAGAAGGACATCACGATGGCAGCAATCTGGTGGCCCGGTGTCAACGCTACAACCATCATCCCATACATTGTGAAGTAGACGAAGCACATCAGTATGTAGTAGTAGAACCACAAGAACTTCCCCGCCTTCCACTTAAACCCGATCATTGAGTAAAGGAGAAGAGTGTAGACAAATGTCTGAATTGCTACGTAAATTGTCTCAATGGCCACCTGCAAAAAATCATCTTGTACTCTCAGCCTTCCCATCATTGGTGTGGCAATTGTATTCTTCTATTCTTTTACGCTTCAAAGAAGACTTGGCCTTGCTAATTACCATGTTCCTACCTGAGCAAATGCATATGGCAGCGGAGAGTACATTCCGGCCGCTCGTTCACGGTAGAAGACCGTCCTCTCAATGGCAACAATAGACTGCACAGCTGAAGCATTTGTGGCCCCAAGGAAAAGAACAGCTGCATACATGGCTCCCAAAAGATTCATCAGGTCTTGTTGCTGGGTCCTGTCAAGAGATTAGTCTTAGCCAAAGTTTGAAAATGCCCGTATAATGAATGACTTGCATTTCTAACATCTAATGATGCGGTATGTATTTCTGTTTGATCACTTTGAAGAATTTACTTAGCAAAACAGATAAGATGAAAGAACTCAGAACTTACGTCTGCTGTCCTTTATTCCAGAATATCAAACCAAACAAAACTCCGATGACTATGGTCATGAAGAACCGGATGGCGTTGTACTGAGGATTTCTCCAGTAAGACCAGTGCTGTTTCCAGAAACAAGCCTTGCACTGAGTGCGGAAAGGTTGCGAGTACTCAGTCGGGAAGTAGAGATCTTGGGAGCCCGGAGCTGGGGTACTAAGCTCTTTGATCAGTTCTTGGTTCCTCCTGAAATTGATTCAAAGTAAACGCAATTGTTAAATTAACGCTGGCCTTAATGAGCAACATTATTTTCAATTACGCATTTGAAACTTGAATCTATAAGAAACTTACTTATAAAGGTCAGAGTTTGCGTAAACATCTGCGAAGTCAACAGCGAGCTGAGCCTCGACTGCCGGAGCACTCACTTCAAGCATCCACGTGGCCGGATTGTAACCATCACTGATCTTCAGAACCCCTGGGACAGCCTGGTGTAATACACATGTTAGCAGAATTCAAGAATAACCACAAGATTCCGAGGAAAAGTAGCGACCAGGTAGAGGCTAGGTATTTTGGAAACAGAATAAGCTCACCTCAAAATATTCTATGAGCTTACGGGATTGGCGACCAAGAGGTCCAGCATAAATGATCCGCCCACCTCTTTTCATTAATAGCAACTGCAATAGGCACGTTTCTGAGTCAATTACTCAAAACAAGGCATTTTAAACAACAAAGATAATAACATCAGAGGATTAGCAATCGAACCTCATCAAAAGCTTCAAAAATGTCAATGCTCGGCTGGTGAATAGTGCAAACAACAGTCCTCCCTGTATCCACTGTGTTCCTCACCGTACGCATCACGATGGCAGCTGCTCTAGCATCAAGGCCGGAGGTTGGTTCGTCCATGAAGATAATAGATGGATTAGCCACCAACTCTACAGCTATTGTTAGCCTCTTTCTTTGCTCAGTTGAAAGGCCATCGACACCAGGAAGCCCAACAAGCGCATTTCTGATGGGGTTGAGCTCGACCAACTCCATAACTTCTTCCACAAACATCTGTTTTGAAATTAGAAGCACAAGACCAAAATAGAAAGACTATTAAACCATCTGATTTTAAGTTTTTCCACAGAAGAGAATGTGAACTAGGCCCCAACAAAGGTTGGGCGTGTCGAGAGAAATATTCCCTACCTTTCGAGTTTTAGTCTTAATGGTGGAAGAAAGACGAAGCCAGGCTGAGTATAGGAGGGATTCGTAGACAGTGACATTAGGCGAGTGAATGTCGTTCTGTTCACAGTAACCACTGACCCGAGCAAACGTCAATTGGTTTTTAGGGTATCCAGAGATGCTAATACTTCCTTCTATGTAACCACCTGTCTTCCTTCCGGCAAGCACATCCATGAGGGTTGTCTTTCCAGCACCACTAACCCCAACCAGTGCTGTGAGCACCCCTGGTCTGAAAGCGCCGCTGACATCTCTCAACAGTTGGAGACGGTCTTCCTCAACTCCTTGACTCTTCATTTCCTGGTATCATGAAACATATCAGTTATTATCCCTACTCTTTTGCCTTAGGATGATAAGAACAGAAAGTTCAGTCCAGCAAAATCGCAGGTTAATTAAAATTGGACAAGAATGACACCAGACAAAAGAAAAAATGACAATGAACGACAATATGTAGTACTACAGATTCGCATGAGATCATGGTTACTTTTAGGAAGAAGTTGCTGCTTCCAAGAAAAGAATAGATTGTTTAGGATTAAGGGACTCACTGCAGGCATATCCACGTAGTAGTTCACATGGTTGAATGCAAGAGAAAGGGGTTGGAATGGCAGAACCATCCCTCTCCTCTGTATATTCACCGCAGCGCTAACGATTTCTGAAGAACTTCTGACTTGCATGTCAATTCCTGGGATTTCATAACAAATGTCAAAGGTCAGGCAACTCTTTTTCTCGACAACTAATCAGGCAACTTATTTTGGATGTCAACTATAGAAATTCCTTAACCCTAGTTTTCTTGGGAAATTGCTCCATCAGCTATACGATCGTGACTAGAGTCTAGCAAGTTTTTCAACTAAAGTAGCCTAAAGAAGAAAAGCATTGAAAAACTGACGACTTTTAAAAATGTGCAAACCTTCTTTCGTAGATTGAGAAGACAATGATTTGTTTTTCTTCTTATCTGCCCCTTCATCCAAGACAACTGCTTTTGTATCTCCCAAAGCTGCAGGCAATTTCATGCTGGGAGTGTCAACACTATTACATCATTTGTGTATTAGATTCCAATTGGCACTGATATTCTAATTTAGCCGACTTACGATTTAACCAAGTCAATGCTGCAATAAACAAGATGTTGAAGAGGAGTGAAAACCCAAACAGTGCTCCGATGCAGATCCAATACCAATACTCTTGCACAAAGAAGCCTCGAGACTTCAAAAGCACTCTTCCAACTGTGGGCTCACTAATTCTAGTATCCAAGTTAGGCTGCAGTTTGTACGATGGCAATCAGGTTTCGATAATGCATTACCTGTGTATTATGAAGGATAACTGATTAGTGAAAGAATAAACAGATTTTACCTTGCTCCATCTTTTGTCGAGGAATTCATTCATCACTATAGCATTTTGCCCATACATCATAGGAGAAATGTAATATCCCCATATCATCCATGGCTCAATGTCGTCTGTGAATGTGAAGAAAAGAAACATGTCCACATTAAATTAAACATTATTGAAGGCGCGAGAAAAACCGGTAGAACTGATTTAACAGCACACAAGAATCTATGAGCAGCCTGGAAACAAATGCTTTAGTCAACAAATAGACATAGTTGGCCAATGTATGAGGTAACTTGTACTTACTTTTGGAAACAATAAATCCTCCAAGAACGAAAACCATTAGCAAAGTGAAGGTTCCCAGGGTATTTGCAACAACCTGAGTTCGCCCGAGTGCTGCAATGAACCGAAAGAGGGACAGTGCCATCTGATGGATGCCAAAGAAAGCCAAGAATTGCTTGAAGAACCTGATAAGAGTGAGATTGATGAGTTTCCTAGACTTTTCCTTCTTATCAAACACAGCCCAAATATTATGATTATATATCCTGAAAAACATTAACTCGATGGTGAACCCAATGGAGAATTTCCACGTACCTGCTGGCAGCAGGAGCAAAACCGATGGTGTAGTACGTTAGAATGATCCATATCCCTGATTCCATGAATGACAATGGAATTCGGAGGACCCAAATAGGCAAGCCGAAAGCCCAAGCGGGGTAAAACAAGAAATCTCTCTGCTTATAGAACACAGGAAGCCTGAAAACGGTCATTGCAAGTTCTGCCATTCCATTGAACATGACATTGATCAAGCTGAAGAAAAGTGCTCCGAAAAACTTCCCTCCATTTTCCACCGTCCCTACCGGCATTTCAGTCCTAAGGAACACCGTCATAGCAATAAGCGACATGATAGTGATCTGGGTGGTCTTGAATATGTAAACAAAGGAGTTTCGCTTCATTAGTAGCCATTCTCTGGCAAAGCATGCCTTGAACAGCTCCATATTCGAAATCCCATATTTCTCTTTGACTAGTGCAGCTGGGTGAGATTTTGATTTGTCATAAGGAACCCTAAGATCGGATGAGAGCTGTTCGCCAATGTGAAAAGATTTGAACCCATGCACAAAATCATCCACAGAAACATATCGGTAAGGTTGGTTCTTCTTGAACCAATACTGTTCTTGATCTTTCTTAGATGTCACTTCTTGCAAGAAGTCGGCAACTCCTTTCCTTTCAGGGCACTTGAATCCCATGTACTCAAAAAACTCGAGGACGTTCTCTCGTGGACCTTGGTACACAACTTGACCCTCCGAGAGGAGGATAATGCCATCGAAAAGGTCATAAGTCTCAGGTGCCGGCTGAAGCAGTGAGATGATCATGGTGACATCCATTATATGAACCATCTGCCTCATGAATTTGCAAATTTGAAAAGTAGTGGAACTGTCCAACCCTGTGGATATTTCATCCATGAAAAGAGCCTTTGCTGGTCCTACTAACATCTCTCCTGCAAGAAATCAAACAAGAAGCTTTTAGTGTGGAGAATGGTGCAATGAGGAGCACAAGCAATGTAACACCAGCAAAATCCCAAATTTTAGCAGTTGCCATTTCATAAACCAATATGAACCTTAAAGGGTAATTAATCACCATCTTAAATTAACAAGTCCTAAAGAAACTTGATTAAGGGAGAACTATTCCATAAAATGGAACAGAAGTTCCAAGGACATACCGGTTGTAACACGCTTTTTCTGTCCACCTGAAATGCCCCTTCGCATCTCATCTCCGACCATAATGTCTGCACAGATATCCAATCCAAGAATCTGCAAGATGTAACTTGGGAGGTTGGTTTTCATGAAGCAACTCCTACCAAGAAGGAATCAAATATAAAAAGAGACTTGAGAAAACCAACCTTGAGTACATAATCAGTGACCAAGCTTGTCTCTTGACCCGACACAGCTGTGGCCTTCATGAAAGCATCGATTTCGGGATCGGGTTTGATTCCGGCTTCCCTCTCTCGCCTGGAGAGTTCTGCAAGCATCTCGTACCTTGTCCCTACACCCAAACAGCGACCCGAAAAGTCCAATGTCTCTCTAACTGTCATTTCTCCATAGTGAAGATCATGTTGGCTGATATAAGCGCATGTCCTCTGAGGAACGAATTCGTTTAGCTCGTGACCACAGTAGGTGACTTTCCCAGTTACCTGTCAAAAGTTTAAACAAATGGATGTCACAAAAGGGATAGTTTTTGTTGGAATCCTACGATAACCATATGGGACAGAAATCAGAAACGGCACCCTCAGATCACTGTCTAGTTTCCCGGCAAGTGCCAGCAACAATGTTGTCTTCCCAGCTCCTGGAGGACCCAAAAGTAGGGTCATCCTGAAATTAGCAGGTTCAATTGAGGATTGATCACAAGGCATCGAAATTGAAACATGACAAACGAATGAGCCGAAAACATAAAATATTTTGCCTAATGACAGAATGAGAAAAGAATACAGAATTTGGTATTCCAGTTATTGCAGACTTGAGGCATATTTAACCAGTTACTGGCCCCATGAGACCATTAAAGATGTTTCACTTTTCCAATTGTTGGTTCAATGCGTCCAAAAAGGATTCTGCAATGTTGGTAAAAGCATAAAAATACCTCGAAGGCCTGACTAATCCACTCACGTCCCTAAGTATCTGAATTTTTCTCTTCTTTGATGGGGCTAGCCGAATAAGTCCAAGAACACTCTGTTGCCACACACAAGGTGAGAAAGAGTTATCGATAAAATCAAATATTTCTAGTCATATGATGACTACAGCACTAAACCAGGCAAACGAAATTGTCTGGTCAGTTGAAAGTCAAAGCTCATATTAAACACGCTAAAGTATTAGGAACAAATACACTAGGTTAACTTCAGAAATTTCTCTGACCAAAAAAAAAAACTTCAGAAATTTCAGAAGCCGTCTCTACGCAAAATCATTGCCAGCTCCAACAAATACCGCCAGATCATGAAATCATAAAATTTGAACTTGAAAATTGTTTAAAACAGAGTACCTCTATTGTGTTCAGAGTGGCATTGAGAAGGGTAGGGAGAGCTCTGCTTCCAACATACACATCTCCTTCCACAGATAAATGCTCGTACCGGACTTCAATCTTCGGAATTTCGATCCCGACCCTGCACTCAATAATGAGGTGTCACCCAAAACACACAAAAAGAACTACACTGAACAAAATTCATATATAATCAACCCAAAAAAAACAATTCCCTGACCTATCAGTCCTGTCTCTCAATCTCCTCAAGAACCTCTCATTGTCTTCTTCCGCAACCTTAAGTATGCTCTCCATCAACTGCTTCTTGTCCTGCATTCCGAGGTTGGTAACATCCACTTCATGCTGGACCACCCTTCCAGTGTCGAGCACTTGCTTCAGCATGCCTTTTCGGAGGCGGTCATACGTCGGCAGCCGCTCGATGGCGGCCCACCGGAGCTCCTCCTCATCGTCCTGCCTCCCGCTCCGTGCGAACACGTCCGGTGGGGCGTTCCACACCTCCCGGAAGCTCGCGGAGGCCCAGCTCCGGTGGCTCCCCGAGGCCCAGCTCCGCCGGCTGCTTGTGGATCTAGCCAAATCATCGCCCGCTAGAGCAGACGCCATCGACGACACGAAAAACTCACCCGCTACAAAACCAGGAATCGCCCAAGTTGCTTAACTGATCAATGGACCACTGGCCAAGTGAACGAACATGCACAAAAAATATATCAGCTTTGCTTGTGTTGTGGGCGACGGATCTTTCTTTCTTTACCCGTGTGATTCAGTAAAAACTATCTGTTTATTGAAGCTTGACAGCTTGTGCTGATCCTTCTCTCAATGAAGAAGAGTCCTAACCACTCCAAGCCCCTCTCTTTCCCGCTGTATCACGCATCCTGAACGCTCAAAAAAGGCATCGAATCTTTATCCGAGAGAATCAGTAACAATGCCAACTTCTGTCAAGTGGCTAAATTCATGCTTTCTGGGCAGACCCTTTTCGAGAAAACAGTTGCGGGTAGCAATGAGAGCGAGTTCAGAGGACCAACCCTGAGCTTGTCAGAGGAAGAAGCAAATCTGCGAGCGAGAGAGAGACAGGGTGACGGAGATGGAGGTTGAGGTAGTGGAGTAGTGAGGAGAGACGAAGACGGATATAAATGGGAGAGGGAGACAGAGAGATCTGCACGCTTTTTCCGGTCAAATCATCGGCCGATGGCGAGGACATGAGATTAGGAGGACTATACTAAATTAACTCATGAGAGAAACCGGCCCGTTCTTTTGCTAAATGCAGCTTTTTCGAGGTTAACTTGCGATCGGAACATAAGATAAGTCGTTCATATCGAGCACATAAGATTTGCAACATACATGTCAGTCTCTTAAACCCGATCTCAAGAGGGTCTTATCGAGGCAGAACCCAAATTCGAAAACCCATTTTGGTCCAAAGTGCAATCATTCGACACGCAAACCCAGTACCAAAAGAACTTTTCCGCAATTTCTTTCTCTTTGCGACTTTTCGAGGAACCATCTGAGTTCGGTCGGTAGCCGCTGAATAGCAAATATAGATCGATCTCGGCAGTTCAGGGTGGGGTTACAACAGGCAAACGTCTAATGGAAAGCAGTCGAGATCCAACTGAGAAACGACTGGTACACCGGGAGAAGACCTATGGTTATACTTGCCCTTCTAGAACGCCTGAAGACTTGGATGGAAAGAGAAGAGAGAGGTGATAGTGCTCGGATGGCGCACTAACGTAAAGTGGCAGGGAGGGAATCGCTATCTTAAATGGAGTTGCGTCCTTCCGTCCTTCCAGAAGCTCACGGCCCCCGCAAAACCATAAAGCGTTCCTCCAACAGGAATTACGGCGCGGCCGGACGACCCCATTCAATTGGGGTCGACACCACATGGTCGTGTTATCTTAGCCTTAGATATTTATGGATGCATCGGGCGCATGTAAACCTGGCGTAGCTTGATCGCTCGATCATGCCGGTTTCACGTGAAAAGTACCAATATCGGACGTTTGAATGTATTGGTTTACATGGGTGAGGATCACCCGAAAAAGTGTTTTCTTTCTCTCTTTTTTTTCTGCCTTTGCCGTGCGTCGCCTGGCATCGGCCCAATCCACGTGGCCCTAGTCTTGAATCAAGAGATATTTTGTCATTTTTTTGCTCGAATTGGATTCGCTAGCTAACGAAATGCCTTTCACCGAAAATCTTTTTTGATTTTTATTAGAAGAGACAAATTCAGTGGCGACTCCGGATAAAAACTATCACAGGTAGATAAGATAATTGATAACTTCACTTCAAACGAAACTGAACGTACACAAATTGTATCGGAATTTGATCGATGAAAAAGCCTGACAACGCAACCACTTCGACGGAACCGAACATATACAAACAATGCCAAAATTTTATCAAGGACAAAGCATGCGAACATGAAGAATGCAACGTTGGAATTTAAACGTGGATGAGATACCAATGATATATAGCAAATATACGTGTCAGAATTTAATCAACGACGCTGATATGAAAACTATAGCTATTACTGTGCAAGAAAGTAAATATAATTGAAAGATAACATGTTTGGAGCCTTCGAAGAGTGCAATGTGACTATTTAGCCTACAATCGATAGTTATCAACGAAAGTTACAAAACGAGGTTACAAATGGTTATCAAACGGTTACATTGACCCCATTACCTCGACAATATTTTTGACTTCACTATCTCGACGGCCACTTTATTCCACAACGTTGACTATTGCTTTTTTTACGGTTGCATCCTTATTTGTCAACTCACTTTTTGTTAATTCCTTCAAGCTATCAATTCATCAAGTTGTTGATAATTTTGTTCATAAATGACCAAATTTTGCTATCATTGACTAAGGCTATCATATGTCGATAATAAAAGAAAAAATGGTCATTTTTATTTGTTGCAAACGGTCTCTTTTTGTGCTTTGGTGTTATGCATCCTATAGTGGTTTATTTTTAACCTTTTTGTTATCGAACTTTCAATTTTTTGTCGCGGCTGATTTATGACGTCGGTTAATGAATCTCATGGTGTCCTCCATGCTTATGCAACACTCTACACTAAGAACTCTGCTAGAAAGCAGTGGCTCCTTGCTAGGAATGCAGCTTATTATTAATTCAAAGTGAAAGCGTTGAAGCAAATTGGCAATAGTATGAAAAAAGGGAAACATACACCACAAGTTCTATTTCTTATGTGTGGATTGCAGCCGAGATCCGAGCTTTTCAGATGATTTAATCAAGTAGGCAAAAGAACTGTTCAAAAGAATTTGATTCCATTTTTTTTAAAAAAAGGATTGGGACTTGATTGTATACCTTGAACAAGGTTCAAGACTTGCGGTGCACTTCTTTGGAAAAATTGTCCAAAAAATTACGAACATATTATACAGTAGCCAATTCAGTCTTAAATCGTTTCAATTTTGTAAATTTAGTCATAAATATGTTGACGATTTGTCAATATCGTCCTTTTGACCAATTTTAGCCAGAAATACTTACATCGATACTCAATCAAAGTCGTGTCGGGCGCTGACGTAGATAATTTTACTAACATTTTAAAATTTTGTGAATTTTTCCTTTCCTTTTTTTCTTTTCTTTTCTTCTGCTTTCTTACCCTAACCAGATTTCCGCTGGCTACCCCACCAGCTAGAAATTTGATGAAGAAAAAAAAAAGGAAAGAAAGAAAATTTTAAAAAATTTTGAAAAAGAATTACAAAAATCGTTCACGTCAATATCAGTCGTGTCATGTAAGACGACCAATGCTAACTGGGTATCCATGTCAGCATTTCCCAATTAAAATTGGTCATGAGAACTATATTGACAAATTGTCAAAAGATTTTAAACTAAACGTGTATTGGAGTGTTAAAAAATGACAACCTTCTAAAAAGAGAACTCAAGTGTTGAGCAATAGGATAGATCGCCCTTAATTATAAAATTAATACTACGAGAAAACCTAAATTGGTACACGCGTAACATATTTACCCTCTATTAACTTTCGTCAGATTTTGTCGTTAATTTACTGAGTTGAATGATACATGACAGTTGACATAACAAGTCCACGTCGAAATCTATGGATTAATACCACGAAAAATCCAAACTAGTACATATATGATAAATTTAAACTAAACTGATATACGAGTGACACATTTATTCTCTGTTAGCTTCCGTCAAATTTTACAGTTAAATTTAGAAAGAACTATAAATCGTCTTCCTCTTCATCGAGTCCTTCATCATGGTCTTTATCTAAGGTTGTTGAAATTGCGAACACCCTTTAGCAAGAACTCTTTAGTGACACTTTTAGTGGATCTTGCTCTGGCTCAATATCGCTATCGCTATCATCACTCTTACTATCATCTTCAACAATATTACCATCACCAAGAGGAGCTCCTTCAATGTATACTTCAATAATACCAAAACTTGATTCTAGACCCACCAATTCTAGCACTCAATCATCACTAAAAACCTATAGAACGCCACCTCTCAAGGAATACTCAAGAATTTGGTACCACAACTTTTAAATTGTGTATCCTAGACCAATAATAGCCTTAACAATTGCATTATAGTTCATTACCATTGACTTAAAATCATGGAGATATTTTACATGGCAACCCATGTACTTCGTCATGTCTTTAAACTCCATAACCTTACCCAGATTAAGTGCAATTGTAAATACGTTAGACATCTGCAAGAGAATAACAAACAAACCAATTAGTTTGTAACAACCTATCACAAATAACTAGCAAAGATGGGAAGATTAAGTTCGACAAACGAGATGAGAAGATCAAGTTCGGCAAACAAGTTGCTTGGCATTTTTCGAGTTCCATATACAAGCCAAAAAACTAAACTCTCATAAGACACATTGAATCACACTCAAAGTAAACCCAATATTAACAAACTTATGCAAATTTGATTCTAGCATTTCATCAAGCATGGGGTGTACAAGTCAATCAAACCACTCATATGCAAGTTTTATGTTATAAATCGACACACATGTGATTCAAGGTTGGAAAGACCACGTAACGCTAATGAGGACATAAACTTACACAATTGGTTTGTTAACAGATCAGGGGTGGAAGATTCAACAGATGACCAACATAGCAACAGCGATACGTGAGCATACAAAGAGATTTCCGGACAAGCAGTGAGACGAGACATAGAAACATAAGACCAAGTTTGACACAAACGACAACGAGCGAAGTAACCAAATAGGAGATTAGAAGGTTATGGCTAAGAAGTCCAACAAAAATGAAAGGGAGGGAGGTCCTCGGAAACATAGAGCCTCAAACACAACCGATACAAATCGGTGGAATGGAGGACTCTTTTTTTCCTAAAGAGTTCTCACTAAATGGTGCTCGCAATTTCCACAACCTTAGACAAAGATGACATTGATGGACTCAATGAAGAGGAAGATGATCTAGAGTTCTCGCTAAATTTAATAGTAAAAATTGACGAAAGTTAACGGAGGATAAATATGTCATGTGTGTACTAGTTTAAGGAAAATTTGTCATAGGTATACTAATTTAGGGCTTTTTATGGTATCAACCCGTAGATTTCTACGTGGACTTGCTACGTCAACTGTCATATCTTATCCAGCTTATAAAATTAACGGCGAAATATGACGGAAAAATTCCAAATCGGTACCCAAAATGGTGCCAAATTCTTAAAAAAGGGTCCAAAGTGGATACAGACTCAAATAAAGACCTAAAGCATCCAATTAGTCTCAAATAATGGCTGGAAGTGCCCAATTAGTCTCAAACAAGGGCCTGAGTTCGCCGGCCGGTCAAATGCTCACTAGCCGACGAGTATGTTACTGTTCCAGCGACCAAAATAAGGATAGTTCAGTCTTTTTCTCTCTTTTTTTTCCTTTTTCTATTTTTTTCTTTTCCTTTTCCTTTTCCTTATCTTTTTTTGTTTTCTTTTACTCGTTTCCCTCCTCCAGCCATAGCCAAGGCCGGTGGAGGTTGTCGGCCTCAGGTGGAGGCCACCCTCGCCGACGTCGGGCTAGGGCCACCCTCGCCGGCGTCGGGCAAGGGCCGTCCTCGCCCGACGCCAGCGAGGACGGCCCTGGGTTTCTCTCCCCTGGGCTGCTCTCTCTCTCTCTCTCTCTCTCTCTCTCTCTCTCTCTCTCTCTCTCTCTCTCTCTTGACAGGGTCGAAATTGGCGACACCAATCACAGCACAGAGAGGAGCCTCCTCGCGAACAAGGATGATGCTACACATTAGCATGATCCGTTGAGTGGAAACCCAGGGCCACCCTCGTCGGGGTTGCTCTCACTGGATCTAGTGAGG
The DNA here is from genome assembly GCA_024500025.1 of Syzygium aromaticum. Classification (NCBI taxonomy): domain Eukaryota; kingdom Viridiplantae; phylum Streptophyta; class Magnoliopsida; order Myrtales; family Myrtaceae; genus Syzygium; species Syzygium aromaticum. The sequence continues at coordinate 15,517,551 of CM044885.1, forward strand.
TCGCCTTTGCTTGCCCAACCCAGGCTAGGGCGGCCTTTGCTCGCCCCCGGCAAGGCGGCCTCCGCTCGACGCCGACAAGGGTGGCCTTTGCCTGAGGCCGACAACCTCTGTCAACCTCGGCTATGGCCGATGGAGGGAAAAGAGTAAAAAAAACAAAAAAGGAAAATGAAAAGGAAAAGAAAAAAAACACAAAAAGGAAAACAAAAAGAAAAATACTAAACTATCCTTATTCCGGTCACCAGAATAGTAACGTGCTCGTCGGTCGGTGAGTATTTGACCGGCCGGTGAACTCAGGCCCTTATTTGATATTAATTGGGCACTTCGGGCCCTTATTTGAGACTAATTGGACACTTTATGCCTCTATTTAAGACTATGTCCACTTTGGACCCTTTTTTGAGAATTTGGCACCACGTTGGCTATTGATTTGGAATTTTCCCAAATATGACCGTAGTTAATGGAAGGTAAATATGTGACACATGTGCCAGTTTAATGTTAAATTAGTTTTGAGTAAATTTATCACTAGTGTATCAGTTAGGATTTTTTGTAGTGCTAACCCTTTTTTATATTAAGTCACAAGTCATCTTTAATATGACGGGGAATCAAGGTATTTGAAAAATGACAGAACTTCTCAAAAGAATTAGATAAACCGTCAGGGGAAGTATATTCCTCACACTAGTCGTCAATTAATAACCATGGTCAAGAAAATAACAGCAGCATGGGTAACCATATTAAGCAACGCCAATAAAATCTAGGCAGAAATGTTGGTCAACCGTATTACGCGGCGCCAATAATATCCAGGCGGATATGTTGGTTGGGGGTCCCCACAAATGGTGACATCGTTGAACAATGACTTCGGAAACGCAAGTAAAGTCTCCTTCGCGTAGCAGCAATGGGCAATTCAGGGTCACTTTCTTCTTAGGAAACCCTGTTTTCCTTTTGTCAACTCGATAGCGTCAACGCGATGTGTCTAGACGTACCAGTGTCGTTCACACGTTTCCCGGTATTCTACGTATCTCTACGATTCGTTTGCGGATCTTAGTACGATGACATGTGCGGGCCAAAACAACATAGTACGACACTTCAGTTGGTTTTTGTCGATGATGCTTCTGAGTCTTGACGATGATTCATAGAAAATTTTAAAAAGGACCACTAGTCAAAAGGTTCTGAGATCAGCAATCTTCTAGAATCCAATGAGCTCCTCTTCATCTAGAACTTCATTTGGTGTGTACTCTACGTATATAAAACTAGTGGTTTCACGCCTGGTCTTTTCGATATGTGGAAATCCTCATTGCATGGAGTGCATCATTTTAGATGGGAAGAAGAACAACATTTCATGTCCCGTCTTTGGCTACGTTTGATCATCTAGACATCTTTACTTGATAGAATAAAATCGAATAGAATAAGTATAAGATATGATTTGCAATATCTTAACATTTTTTGATAAATGTTGGGATACAATAGAAATACATACATGCTCGCCATACACATTTCCCTCTCCATAATGCCTATACCTAGATCCGATCAAGCCGCTTCCCCTACCCACGCATTGCCAACGTCGCTCAAATCTTGCAATCGGCATGTCTGAATTTATTCCGAGTGCCACAAGCCCATCTCACCACGTACAACTGCAGCCGCCTCTCTATCCCTCCTTGGCGCTTGACCTCCGCTACGCACATAGCTCTCCAATCTTTCCCTTCCCTGTCACTACCATGGTCACACAACATCACACGAGCATGAGTCGAGATCAATTGCCACTGGAACCTAGGTCTCTAGAGGTGGGGATTGGCCTCCCTTACACAAACTAATCGGGAGTTAATACCGTTTTCCTGATGATGGCCACGGTATGATAAAACCAATTGTTGTGCTGAAATGATTGTGTATCTTGCTCAATAGACTGAACACTCAAGCTAATATGGGCGTTGTATGATCAATAAGAAGGACACAATTCGGTATACAGTTCTTGGAAATGATCTCTTGAGGGAAGGTTGGCCTGGTTTTTAAGCTCATCAGGCGCCATACAAGCTCGTATTCAGCCAGGAAGCTCCCGGCCTATGACAAATGGTATCAGAGCTGGTTTTCCAAACTGCTTGAGCGAATCTTAATAAAAAATCTTATGCCATATTTCCAACAATAAGAGAAACCTCTATTGGTTTGCTAAGCTCAAGTGAAGCCTAGTAGGCAAAAGAAGGTGCTGTCAAGGGACCATAATTGGCTCGGGATGCCACACTTGTCAAGCAGAGCACAAGTGACCAAAATTTGTCAAGCAAATTTGTGGACAATTCGCTCAATTTTTCCCTCTTCTTCAAACCTGATTCAAATTGACGATTTTAGGGAGAAATTTAGAGTTGAATCTTGCAATAGAGAGGAGAATAACCACAAGTGGTTAAAATTCTTGCCAACAAAGCCAAGACGAAGGTGAGTATTACTGCTAAATCACTCACCTTTTCCCTTTTGCAAAATTCCTCCATTTGGCACCAAACCCTAATTTTTTTCCCTCTAAGCATTGAGCCGTAAAATTTTTTTTTCCTGAGTGAGTAAATGAGAGAGGATGATACCAATTGAGTGAGCAACCATGTGAGAGAGACAACGCGCAAGCCAGAGTTTTGACAAGAAGTGCGAACAGCAAGAAGAGAAAGATTCCAAGTCAACATGGAGAGGGATTTGTCTATTTTTAGAGAGATATTCAATTTGACGGGTGCGGGGTCATTTAGGTATTGAAAGGCCACCCATTGTTCATGTTGAACTCGAATTTTTTTATTTATAGAAAAGCCACCTGTGAATTAACATTTTAATAAAAAAACCTATGTGGGACTTTTTTCCGGAATCTATTACTAGAAGTACTTTAAGCGATCATTAGCGATCATGCGAAAAATTTTGGCACTAAAGTGAGCATCCTAGAAAGGCGTGGCACTTCTAGGGTCCTTTTCCATTATTTTTTGCTACATTAATTGCCATGGTTTAATAGAACTAATTACTTTGCGACCGGACATGCCTCTCTCTCTCTCTCTCTCTCTCTCTTCAAAAGCTTGCATTTATAAATCTTGAATAATGCCACATCCTATGTAGTCCCCCGAGCTTGTCAGCTCCGAACATATTTTATACAAGCGCATATAGCACGTGACATGTATTGATGCGGCGTGGTAGACCCAACTAAATAACTTTTCGATTTCACAAAACGAGTGGGGACTCCACTTTAGCAGGTGCATCCAAAGGCAAGTTGGTTCAACGTTTCCTGAAAACACGTTCATTACTGGTGCTTTTGCTCTTTCTAGAAGCAATGGACAGCTAAAGCGTCGAGAAAAATAAGGAAAGGAGTGTGGGAGTGATCTTCGAACGATCGTTGATGTCTTTTGGGTTTGGGAGATGGTGGTGGGGGCCCGATCGGGACTGTTTAGTGACGGAGGCACCAAGCAAGCCGAAGGAAAGGAACAGCACGCTCCACATCTTGACCATCTTTTAAGAAAGCGAATTAGCAAAAAAACCAGCCTCTCTCCACCAAACAAAGCCACTTACTCTTGGACTTCCTCTCTTCCATCTAAAGTTTCGACTGTATTGCTGCTCCCACAAAATTTGAATTTCAAATCCCGTGTTGACACTCAAAAGATTTCAAAAAAGTCAGAAGAAAAGAAATTTGCGGGTCCAATATTTCGATGGACTTGGCCAATCGGGATAGCAGACAGGACGTGGGAACAAGCTCATCCAAAGACGTTGCTCCGAATTTAGCGGAGTCAGGACTGAGATAATCTCTCCTTGACAGACAAATTCAATGCGAGAGGGGAGGAAATTGAATTGCCTGATTAACCTGACCCGTGCTTGAATATCTGGTCCAGCACCCACAATAGGAGCCATTCGTTGGTAAATGCTTCCAAATGTAGAGCCCTTAGTTTAATCAAGAAAGGTTCGAAATTTGATGGGTCCGTGAAAGATTGACCCCATCTTTAGAATTTGATGCCATTGCCAGTGGGAATGGTGGCTGGCGACCACGTTTGTTTACGGTAATTTATTAATTAATAAAATCCCATAAAAGCTGTTGTCATGGGAATCGAGAAGGATTGGTTAATTAGCTTAGGTATTCATCATTAATATAAAGAAAAATGGAATATAAAAAATTGGTTGCGGCCATCCTTCATTGAAAAACGGGCAAGATGAACATAAAAATCGAGAATATATATATGCGCGCGCGAGCGAAATCGGCTGTTGGCACTTTACTCAACTACTCTTCAATTTATGGAAAATTTTCAAATGGGTATCCAAAGTGCCATTATTTTCTCAAAAGATGATTCGAAGTAAACTTTATATCAAAAAAGGACTCGAAGTAGTCATTTTGTTTCAAATAAGGCCTTGACTCGTTAGCCGACGAATATATGCATCTCCTGTTCATATTCTGGCAGCCGGTCGGGGGTATTTTTGTCAAAGGCGTTTTAATTTTTTTTTTCACTCTTATTCCTGTTCATCATCTTCTTCTTCGTTTAACCAAAAAAAAAAAAAATCTTCTTCTCCGTTACGCATTAGATTAATGTCGTCCAAATCGAGGCCCTAGAGGGAGGCGAGCTCGAGGGCAGAGGGGGAGCTGGAGAAGCCGTCAAGCCAAGAGCGACAGTGGGAGGAGGGGATGAGGAAGGCGACGTGGGCGTCCCGGTCGCAGTCTTGGCAAAGGACGAGGTTGTCGGTGGAGCAACGGGCGGAGGTGCTTGCGAGGGAGGAGGATGGCGGAGTGGGACTTGGTAGTCACAAAGAAGGCAGAATTTGGCCGCATCGCTTCCATACTTTTCTTTCTTTTCGTTCTTGTTTATTCCCCTATACTGATCTTCTTCTCCATGGATCTTCTTCCTCCCCAATTTTGCTTCACCATGGTACCATCGGGAGCATTCTCTTCGGTGCGACCTCAGATTCAACCCCTTCACAAACACCATGGCCGTCTCTTACATTCACGCTCGCGCTAAAACCTCCGCTTAATTCAGAATCTTTCGTGTGAAGGATGAGTGTCGATATACACGTATGTAAAACACTTCGAAAAAAAGAGAGATGTCGTATTTTGCATTTTTCATGTGCCTATTTGAAACAATCCCAGCAATCCTTACCCAAAAATTGATGAGCCTCAATTTTGCCTGTCTTCTCACGGAAACTTCTCTCTCATTTGCTACTCATACGTACACCACAGTTGTAGGTAAATTTCTCTGAGAACACAGAAAATGGTGTGCCCCAATTCCGGTGTTCTTCATCTGGGCAATGCCTATCTTCAACATTGACGAAGAAGAAGATGAACAGGGACACCATGGCTCGGATCCAGAAGAAGCTGAACAGGGTGAAAAAAGAGAAAGAAAAAAAATATCTTAGGACGAAAATACCCCTGATTGGCTGCCAAAATACGAACGGGAGATGTATTTGTTTGCCGACCGGCGAGTCAAGCCCCTATTTGAGACTAAATGATTACTTCGGATCCTTATTTAAAACTAAATGACTACTTCGGGTCCTTATTTGAAATAAAGTTCACTTCATGTCTTCTTTTGAGAAAATAATGGCACTTCATATCATTCTTTGAAATTTTCCCTTAATTTATTCAAGCAAAGATAAAAAAAGGTACCCATTAATTCAATCGGATTTGTTTTTAGTAAACCGAGATGGCTAGAAGAAAAAACTCAAAGTTAATGTTAAATTCAAATCTTCATCACCCTATCGGTGAAAATATATTGAGAAAGTCCAAGTGTATCTTGGTCTTTTTCTTTCTCACTGAGATTTCGAAAGCAAAATATATACATATCCGAGGCCCTATAAATATATGGAAAAAGAGTTTTGATTAATTTTACATGTCGATATTTTTATATTTAGAATTATGTCTTGGATTTTGAATCCGTGAAAATTTGAGGAAACCCCAATCATACGGAAGTGAATATTTGGGATGTCCGATCTTGGAGTACTTCTGTCCTATGTCGCAGTGTAAAAACAAATATTTTCCTAGTTGAAGTTGGAGTCGAGTTTTAGTCGGCCAGTCTTTTCGTGTTGAATATAAGAATGGTTTGTTGGCCTGCCGTGTTGTTTTGATGTGCTGCATGTGCACCGCTGTTGATGTGAAGTGCATAGAGTCGCGTGCAAAGTGGAGAATTTCCATTAATTACATCGACGGAGTTGTTATCCATAACGTAAACGAGAAGAAATTATAAAGATTAAACATCGTAAAATCATTTAATTTAACTGAAAAATCGAGCGCATTTGAATTACTCGATTTCGATTGTAATGCATAATATATCATTTAATTAATAGTGAAATCGTGTACTCATCTTTTTATTGAGTAAATCACACCGATCGAATCACGTAAATATATATCAAAAAAAAAAAAAAAGGAAAGAAAGGGGACCACTCAAAATCATTACTGAGCTTTTAGCACGTCAAGCATGACCAATTTGGAAAGTAGGCCGAGGAAGTCACGCCGAAAGAAAGAAAAAAAGAAGGGGTCCGCCAAATTGAAACTTAAATCTCTCTCCCACCATTTACCGGCTAAGAAAAAGTGAAACCCTTCGAAACTATTTTGCTTTTTAACTTCAGCTGTCCAGGAGTCAACTTTAGAGAAAGAAGAAAAGGGAAAAAAATGGAAGAATAAAACAGGGGCAAAAAGGGAGAAAAAAAAAGGACAAATACTCTTTATATATATATATATATATATATATATATATATATATATATATATAAGATTAGCAAAAGCGTGATAAAAAACTTCTTGTCGAGTTTTATAAACATTGGTTACTACACGGACAATTTGGACAATGTGATTTAATATGTTGATGTGTCGATAATTTTATTCTCAGTATCACCATCTATATTTCATTCATAGATTACATCATGAGAGTTTATTTTATCAGGAGGTGTGCTCTATGATGCGTGCATAGGCAAGTGATTTCGGAAATGAGGTTTTTTTGGATTATGTGTATGTATGGATGGGTATGTGTATGTAGGATGTATGTTGTTGGGTAAAATGAAAACGGAGGATAGATTACAATCACCACCAAGGTATAAAGGATACGCCACTAACCAAGGATGAAGATCGAGATTGACAAAGTTCACTACCAAGCTTAAAGGACAAGCCGTCGGCTAAGGATATAGGACTTTGGGATAGAAGAAGCTCACCATAAGGGCTTAAAGGGAAACCATTAGCCGAGGATAAAACGCTTCTTGGCGATGAGTAATTCATTCTCCAAGGATAAAAAAAACCGATATAGGAATTACCATTCTCCAAAGATATTCACTCACACAAAGGAAAATCTCATATATTTTCATTCATCAAAGTTTTCTACATTATAATGGAGAACTCTCCTAAATATATAGAGGGGCTGAGACTCAGGAAATAGGCAAACATTAAAGAAACATAAGAACTATCTAATCATGCTTGGGAATTAGAAAGCATTTAAATATCTAGGAACTAAGGTTTTGATTCTTGAAACCTTCATAACATTTAAGAATGATAAAGACCAATGAACTATAAAGTACAATAAAGACATGGAAACTTGAAATATTGACTCTTTAGCCCTGTGGTTCTTCTCCCAAAATTTGTGCTTCAATCTTGACCAGGAAATAATCACCTAAGGAAATTGTCATCTATCATAAGAAATTGTTCGGAACAGTCTCCCTTCGACAAGTTATTGATTAGTTTCAAAATAGGTACCGATAATTATAATTGGTAACTTGGTCTATAGTCTCATCGTCAATGATCCATCGAAGCAAGTTATAATCAAAATTTACCTTTGCTTGAATGAAGATTGACGGTGCCAAATTTGTTGATAGAGTTTAGTTAATGCTCCTGCATCACTTTAGTACTCTAGTACGTGTGTGTGAGTGTGTGGGGTAGTGGAGTGCTGACTTTGAGCATGAGTCAAGTTGCGTAAGAGGTGGTCTCTTCCGGTCTGGTTTTTTGGGTGCTCGTGGGGATACGATGGAAGTTGCGTGCACGCTCACCCAACATTGACTGCTGTGAGTGGGAGGATGCGAAAGAACTTTCTCTGTACCTTCTCCTCTTTATCTTGTTCACGTTTCCTTCCTCTTCTCCACGAGACGGAGAAAAAAAGGGACGTTTTCCGCAGTTGATCTTTTTCCTTTCAAAATTCTAGTGGTCCTGGTCTTCCAATTCAGGACTTTCTTTCTAATGGGAGTTTCCTGAGGACTTTGTCTTTTTGGATGAGGACCGCCTTCTTAGCAGCAACACCCTTCGACTTGCATCGCCTATTTAGAGGAATTTTGGGGATGTGCTTTCTCCCCTCTTGGGGGGGTTGGAAGTAAAAGACGTAAAATTAGGCTCCGTTCGTTTTGTGAAAAATATAGATATTTATGGAAAATGTTTTTTAAGAAGTTAAAATGACATTATTTTATGATATTTGGCTAAAACCTGAAAATGAGGTAGAAAATATTTTCCGCTGTTTAGCATGGATAATTTGACTTGATTTTCTTGGAAAAAAATATCGAAAATTTTCGAATTTTCAATTATCTTTTATTTTTCTTATTCCTTCTAACTCAGCAGGTCGTTGGCCATGGTGATGGCCAATGACTAGCTACAGAGGAATAAGAAAAAATAAATATACAATAATTAAAAATTCAATTTTTTAGAAAAACATTCTTAGAAGAATGAACATTTCATTATTCAAGGACCCAAGCCCAAGAGCCGAGGACTCGTACACACGAACCCACGCCTAAGTGCTGGGGACAAGATCTCAAGCGTTGGGGACTTGAGCTCGACCTTGTGGATGCAAGCTTGGGTGCTGAGCAACAAGGCATGGGCAACAGGAGTTTGGGCCTAGCCTCGATGGACCCAAGCATGGGCGTTGGGGCCCGAGCCCGACCTCATGGACCTAGATTGGCCTTGATGGACTTGGCCCGAGCGTTGAAGACTCGAGAACTAGCGTTTGGTTATCCGTGTTCAAACGTAGAGTTTTAGTTCCAAGCTGCAATGCCTAATCATATTTTGGAAAATATTTTCTAACTTTTTCAAAAAAGAAATTATTTTCCTGAATCTAAACATAAATTTTACGTTGATTAGGAAAATATTTTCCGTTGATTCATTTTTTTAAGTGAACCAAATACCGGAAATAAGAAAAATGTTTTCTCAAAAAAGTTTTCCGCAAAACGAATAGAGCCTAAATTACAACCTTGGCTATGGATTCACGGGACATGGCATCGAGTCCCGATGAATGTGATTTTTTGAGGAATCCAAAGGGCTCTCGTCCCGGCAAAAAGAGGACCGCAAACTACAAAGACCCGATTGAATTGATCACGTGTCCTAAAAGGTCCGAACCAACAAATATTAGCACCAGCTACACAAGCGAATCTCCTCCACTTGTAGCATAAAAGCACTTGCAAAAGCAGAGCATGCTGCTGGGATTCAAATTTGGGTTGATGCTAGACACTGCAGAACAGGCTTCTGGCGCAATGCTAAGGAACCAACACGAACTAGGAATGAGGCCATGTGTTTAACTTCAATGAACTAATCCTTCATGTGTGGATGAAGAACCAAAAGGTATGAAGGAAACTTTCCAATTATTTTCCGGATTGGTGGCGTATAAACATGAACATCATCTGCATTGATATACTATTGAATTTGCACATATGTGAGATCCATAATCTGTAGCCCATCACTCAGGGGTAATTTAATAAAAAAAATTGAAGGAAAATATAAGCCCAAAACAAATGCTAAAAATTTCACAGGTGCGCACTCCTGGGCCTGAGACAATCTCAGCTGACTTCCCAAGTTGTGGCCTTAAAATAAGTTAAATTTACCCTTCCTAACCGGAATCAATGAACAAAATGAACCAACCATGAACAAGATTACATCATGGATTTCATTGTTTTTATAATAAGCACTTCCAAGAAGAATTAACATTCCGCGAATTGGAAGGAGTGAATAGATAAGCAGTACAAAGTCAATTGAGTTTGTCTCGGGTCTGTCGATTGGTCTTCCCAGTCAAATGCTAAGCATACAACACTCCATCCACCGGAGAGTTTCCCGGAGATAAACATAAAACTCTTGAGAACCTAATGACTCTTAGCGTGTCCCCCAAGAGCATGCAGAAACAAAGTAGATATTTATTGCGCACATTGGAGGTGAGTGATCAATCTCCACTCGCACAACCCCTGCAACCGCAATGGACGCACTCTATCACCTTCTCCTCCCTCAAATGCTTGGGCACCCGACACACGCATGTGGTAGCGAAATTATGGTCCCGAGGCTGGATGCACCGTAAGCAGCAGAGCCGCTCATAACCAGGCTGCACAGCAAATAAAGGACATGAAATTAAAAGTTGAAACACAGAAAATCAAGTGATTGACATGAGAATAATGGACATCATGTGGGAAAGAGAAGAGGATGGCATATTTTTCTGTTAAAAACAACAGTTTTATGAGCTGGGAAAATGTTTAAATCCAGAATGCTTCCTTCACCATGGAATACCCATTGACACGTTTCCCAAATAAGCAGAAATCAAGCTTGCCAAAGAGAGCAAGACAGGAAAGAAAGATTGAAAAAAAAAGTTCTCATATTTAGTTGAAATTTCCTTCTATCTCGCATTCACCTTTTTCTTTCATAACAATGTTTTCCCAATCAAATCATCTCAAGGCACATCACAAACTCATCGCCTATTATTATTAATTTATCATTAGCAGATTCATAGGCTAAGCTGTCATCAGTTTATAAACATATAAATCAGGTCCTTGACAATCATGAATGCATGCAACAAAAGACTCAATAAATAGAATGTTCAACAAATGACTACACAATTCAAACCAAACAATCGCGAGCAGAAAACACCAGCAACATTGGCATGGGATGAAGCAAGACCAACCTTCTTCCATTTAGCAATCAGGTTTTTATCCGCATAACCTTGGTCCAAGCAGAAATCATACAATTCTTTTGAGATTTCTTTCCTCCGATAATACAGATCGTATATATATCGGCTTTTCTGATGAGCAATCTTGAAAATAGGCCACAAAGCCTCACATTTTCTCTTTCCATCATGAGGGTCATTCTCAGCTGCCATAACACATAAATCAGCATAAAGATGTCAACTTCACGAGAAACCATTTAAGACTACCATCAAAGAAGAAACGAAGATCACAAGATCAAATAACTTAAATTGCAGAAGATATCAACATTCTCTGTCACAACTTACAATCACCAACACTCTTATAAGTAACCAGAAAGTCGAGCAAGTAGAACAAAGAACAACAAACCTTCTCTCATCTTTGATTGTAATTCACGAAGTGTAGGTTCTATCAGTTCCCATCCTTCTGGGTATTTGACACGGTTGGTCTTCACCTTGGGCATACTTACACCTGCATCAAATGCGAGAGTAAATGATCGGTGGATTCATCCTCACAACTTCCTTCTGTGTCACCTCTAGATCGACTAACACAAAGTTCCCAGGAACGTCCACATATCAGTCGTCTATGTAGGAAAAACTGAGCTAATTTCCACATTCTTTCCACCATGTACTGAATGAGAAGATCGTAGGAGCAGCATCACAATCAACAATAATCAAGTTCAAAGCAATCCCAACATTTTAAATCTCATATTTGAGTTCTGTGCATCAGAGAGAGACAGAGAGGGAGAGAGAGAGGTGTTGGTGTTAATGCGATGACACAGCAGAAGAGGTGTCATCTTAAAAACTAACAATTTCCTCAAAACTGTACTGAAACACAAATAGTTTCAATACACTGATATCAATTGTCCTCGGGGGAATGATTTTCTGAAAGCATTCATACTGCAGCATTGGAGAAACAGCAGGGACAATAAATCCAGCACGAAGAATGAGCCGACAGATAAAGTGGATGTGTTTACATTGATTTCCATCGTAATCCTGCTCTAGCAGAATTTATTTTATTCCAAACTGTAAGAAACATGGCAGGCCTCATTTCATGGCCAAAGCACCTAGGATCCATCCAATAACTAAAGGAATAGCATAGAAATTAGATTGCGAAAGTTGCAGTCTAAAAGCATAAGATCCAGTAAAAAGTGGAGCTCAAATGACGATAGTCGTTGAAACTGTTCACCATTTGCGCCATGCGACCTCTCAACTGGCAAAACACATCCGTTACGTAGACAGTGTTGTCCTCTACTTTGCTAATATCACGGTTCCATCAACTATCGAAACCAATATTGCTCGTGCCAATTAAACTAGAAATCTCTATGAATTTTAACTGGCTAACGCACCTCGCAAGCAATACACGAGACTACACGGAGCACGGCGAAAGAAACAGCGGAGAATTCCCCATTCGTCGGCGCTTCAACCCAAATTTACACTACCCACATGGGCCAAGCAGCCCTCCAAAAGATCCCGCCCGCGCTCAAGGACCGCGAAGAGAGAGCGCCACGCCAAAGACAAAACAACCAACACAGCCCGGATACGGAACACTCTCAACACAGAGAATCAAGACATCGGCAGCATTAGCACGTCGATCGCTACTTAGAAACGAAGCCATGCGACGAATCGAGGTTACATAACCTAATTTTCTGTGGGGGGGGGGGGGGGCCTGCATACAAGACCCAAGCCACGCAACAAAAGGGAAGGGGGGACCCAAAAAAAAACTCAAACCCTAGAGATGGTTGCAGGAGGACGACTTCCGCCCAGGACCGAGGTGGGTAAAAGGGACGCAAGGCGCACGAACGTGCAGATCGGAACCCCATCTAAAGAGCAAATCGAGAAGCGAAATTCCTAGCGAGAGCTCGTCGGCGGCGAGCCAGGTACACCGGCCGCTAGAGAGAGAGAGAGGGGGGGTACCTCGTTAAGAGAGAGATTCGCCGCCGGAAGGAGATTCACGACCGGTGAAGGAGAAGGAGAAGGAGAAGGAGAGAGAGAAGAGAAGTGATGCTTGGCTTTTTACTGGAGAAAGGAGGGAGGCGACGAAGTGTCGAAGGAGGCCTCGCACGGCTTGAGTTTTCTCCTATTTTGAACTTATCTCTCCGCTCTGGGTATAGATAAAACAGAGGCCCTCGCGCACGTGCGGAATTTGCAATTTATTTTTAATGTTCTATATGTTGTTTTAAAGCTTAAATTATTTCGCGAAAAATAAACGATTTGTAAAATATTTTTCTAAGCATTGATTGCTTGTCGTCGCTTGAAATAATTAGCCAATGAAAAATATTTTCATTATCAATATCAATTTATGTCTAAACATTTTCGTAGACAATGTAACTATGTTTCATCCATTAATTTTTACAAGAGATATAAGCGGTCATTTTTCAGAAAATTATTTTTCAAAGCATTCATTTTTCACGAAACAAACGGAGCCTTAACAGACTTTTAGATGATACTTGTGAAGAAAAAAATAGTCGCGGCTTTTTTTGGCTTATTACTCTAAAAAATCCCTAACTTTAACTCGAGCATCAATTTTGTCAAACTTTTTTTCATCTCATAAAAAATCCACAGCTTTTGATTCAATCACAGCTCTACCCTAATTTTTTTTTTCATCTTATAAAGAACCACAAAATTTACTTGAATATCATATTTGCCCCCGTTATTCCTTTATCCAAAATCACCCTCAGTGATGCGGCATTCCCATGTCATTACTCTAGTATTTTCCCAAGTTTCATAGACAAGAAAATGTCTTTTAGAGATGAATTTCCATGTCAACCCAAACGATGTCTTATTGGATTTGAAATTTGGGTAAACACTAGAGCAACTAGGGTTGGCTTTTTTTAATTGCTCTTACTCTTAAAAGAGTCTTCCTTTCATCTCTTTCGGAGAATTTCGATTTTGTGCTCAATCTTCAATTTCTCATGCTCAAGAGTCTTCTATCTCTCATTGTCAAATAGCTCACGCTCAAGACACTCCATTGGGGGCACTCGAACAACTTTCACTTGGAAGTTTTCCATCTCTTGGATTTTTTTTTTGTTGAACTTCCATCTCTTGGTTGGCAAGAGAAATTTTGGATAGAGAATTAATAGAGCAGATTTGGGACTAAAATAAAAAGTTGGTGGGTTTTTACAAGACAAAAAAAAGTTTAGGGTAGAATTGGGATTGGACCTAAAGTTGGGGCGTTTTTTATGGGAGAAAAAAAGTTTAGGGTAGCATTGAGACTGTATCTAAAGTTAGAGAATTTTTATGACACAAAAAAAAAAAACTAGGGTAGAATTAGACCTGAACCTAAAATTGAAAGTTTTTTAGGCATTAGGTATGTTTGCATTGCAAGAAAAGATCTTGCCAGTGAACTCATCCCTTCCGTATAGCAACAAATGTTAGACCTGATATGCTAAAAAAGCCCCAACTTTAAGTCTAGGCTCAATTCTACTCTAAATTTTTTTTTGGTCTTATAAAAAACCTCCTAACTTTTGGTATAGTCTCAATTCTACTCTAAACTTTTTTTACCTCATAAAAAATCACAAATTTTTACTTGAGTCCCAAATCTGTCCCAACAAACCCTTCTTCCAAAATTTCTGTTGACAACCAAGAAATAGAAATCTTCTGAGTGGGAGATGTTCAAGTGCTCCAAAGAAATCTCTGACAATGAGAGTTGGAAGACTCTTGAGCACTAGAAATTGAAGACTAAGCACTAAATTGAAATTCACCAAAAAAGATGAAACAAAAACTCTCTCAAGAGTACGAGCAATTGAAGAAAGCCAATCCTAATTACTCTAGTTTTTACCCAAATTTCAAATCCAATGAGACGTCACTTGAGCTGACATGGAAATTTATCTCTAAAAGACATTTTCTTGTCTATGAAACTTGGGAAAAAAACTAAGGTAATGACGTGGAAATGCCACATCACTAAGGGCAATTTTGGACAAAGGATTAACGGGGGGCAAATATGGGATTCAGGTAAAAGTTTGTGGTATTTTTATCAGACAAAAAGGTTCATAGCGGAATTGAGAGTGAACTTAAAGTTGGTTGTATTTTGTAAGACAAAATAAAAAGTTTATGGTAGAATTTGGACCGAACCAAAAGTTTGGGGTTTTTATGAGGTAAAAAAAGTTTAAAATAAAATTGGACTACAACTTAAGTTAAAGATTTTTTAGGGTATTAGGCCATAAATATCGTGTGTGGCCCCAATGTAATTGATTTAGCTCTATGTAGACACCCAATTTGGTACCAAAGTTTCATCAAACTTTGATTGAAAATCGAGATAATTACAATTACGATTAAGGGATACCATTGAGTCATGCTCTGCTAGTGCTTTCTAACAATACCTAGTTTGCCTCAATTGGATCGCTGGATATCACGGCTTTTAACAAGAATTGTCCAATCTTGATGGACTTTCATAGATCGATTGATGAGGTCATGTAAGTTTCCAATACCTTGAGAATTACTTCAATCGGAATTTTCTCGAAGAAGATAGCGTGACTTTTTATCTCAATCATCCGTTCGGCCCGTTTCACAGAAATTCGGGATCCCAAGACATTTCAAGAAATTGGATTGCTATTTTGCAAAGTTTGGGTCGCGAGCTTGCCACTGTGAGCGCAAGAATCAAGTCGATTAGATGTTAGATGAAAGAGTTAGATTAGATGTCAGATGAAAGAGTTAGATCAAAACTTAAGAGAGATAGATATGTATATATCATTGTCATTTTTCAAAAACAAAAAATCCATATGACTTCACATGGCGCCCGCTCAAGTGCTGTGACAAGCCACATGCATGTGGCTATTTCAATATGTATAGGCGTGATGAGATATACGTTTGAGCTGTGCTAGAAAATCTCATATAGAAGAATTGATGGAATGTGAAACAGTTAATATTATCCTAGTCGACCCACAACACATAAGATTAATCTTTCGAGTTAGGGTAGTCCAACTGAATATGTTGACGGGCTTGGATTCCTTTGGCGAACTCTTCAAATAAAGGTATTGGGCTTTTGCTACACGCTCCCAACAAGGTGGAAAGAACACAATTCTAATCCAATTTGATTAAACCAGTTACCTTATTTCAAAATCACTTCATCAAAATCATATATGTGGATCATGTTCTCGTTGCTTTGAATGTCTTTACATTCCTATTGAATTCTCATGTGAAAGATCATTCAAATTTGTGTTTAACACGGATTGATATAGCATATCGGTTGAAATAAGCATGCGCAGTTTGGTGGCATATTGAATGTCGGTCACACTGATTTGAATTATTGAATTGAAACTGCTCGTTAGATCAGATAAACCGTTGATCGAATTCGAACTAATGATAGAATAATTCGTTGATATGAATGCTGGTTTGAATGAAATGCCGATCGACTAGACCGATTTGCAAGCTGTTATGTCCTTCTTGGTTTTGATCTAAACTCACGAACTGGATTCGTCCCCACTATTTGCATTCTAGATATCATCCAGTTGTTTTGATTTAGAATATGGTTCGTCATACATTAGGTGTATTGACTGCTTGTGCTGGCTGGCTCGTGTGCTTTTCGACATTTGGATTCGTGCCCGTTGCTCAAATGCTTGGTTGATATGGATTGGATTCGTCCATTGTTTGTTTGAATTTGGCTGAATGTGTGCATTGCATATTTTTGAAAAGATGTTGATCGTACAGTCCGCCTCATGATGTAGCAATTTCGCATGAGGGCGAGCGGTGAAGTTTTCAGTTTTCACAACCTATAAGAAAAACCATATGTACGATAAAATTAGGAAGTCTCGCAATATCGCAGGATGAAACTTAAGTAAGAAATGTGATATCGAGAAGGCGACATGGGAGTTTCAACCCTTCTTTACGCATAACCGAATTCCGGAACCTACATTTTTAGTTCCGATAGACCATTTGATCTCGATTCGTTGACTCTCCCCTGAAAGCCCAGAATATTAGGTGTCCCCGTCGACCTAAGGGATATTTGGTGGCAACTCCTAATACGGTTCAAGATTTGAATTATAGCAATGCACCTTAGCCCAGGGAAGGGAAGACTTTTGACACACTACCCATTTTTGCATACGAATGCTGCTTACATGAAGTCTCGAGGGTCCGGCAATGGCCAGTCCAAACAGCCTAGATTGCACCGGAAAAACATTAATTAAGTTACACATTTCCTCCACTTCTTCATGATTGCAGCAGTGCAATCGGAATTTCG
Source organism: Syzygium aromaticum (assembly GCA_024500025.1). Classification (NCBI taxonomy): domain Eukaryota; kingdom Viridiplantae; phylum Streptophyta; class Magnoliopsida; order Myrtales; family Myrtaceae; genus Syzygium; species Syzygium aromaticum. The sequence continues at coordinate 15,534,567 of CM044885.1, forward strand.
AGCAAGAGTAATGTCATTAGCAGGGAAAAGTGAAAGGCAATGCAATCCGGACACTCTCGATAGAAACCCCGGAGCTGTAGAGACGACAGCTTCAGGATTTGGGGATTTGCAAGAAAGATAAGGCAAACTAGACCGCAAGCTACGAGTCCAAGGGATGAACTGTGCTTGGACAGCGATAATGACTTGGTATGAAGTTCATGCATGCTTGTGGAGAAAGCAACCGGTGCACCTAATGATGGGCAGTCGGCAAGAAGAGGACGACAGCAAGAAGAATGATTTGTGCAACTCCAGCAATGTCCACTGAACAAAGATGGAGCAGGACCAAAGGAAACTCCAGCATGGGTTTGTGCCTATTTTGAACTTTTCTATTCCCTGTCGTGTGTTGAACTCTGCTTGTCTCTGCATTTCCAAATGACCAAAAGCTTTGGTGACGAGCCATTAGATGGAGTCCAGGGGGAGAAAAGCCATAAGACAGAAGCAAACTGTAAGCGCAAAACCCCCCCACCAAGAGGGGAGGAAAGCTGCTTCCTCAAAAATTTTACAGCAGATGATCAATAAGAGCAATTATCGACTAAACTCTCCTCGGATATTCTGTGCTTTAAGCTTTATATCATTCCAACATCTGCGACCGAATTTACATCGTGAGCTACGCACAAGTTACAAAACCCGAACTCGAGCTTTCGGGAGTAGGAAGTTCAAACGGAACTCCACTCGCCTCACCCGGACCAGAGTTTTTACCACTAAAACAACTCGAACTCCAAATGCTCTGCCGTAGCTTTACAATCTAGGTAGTTGCTCTTCATCTCCCGGGCCCCCATATATTTAACTCCATATTCAAATGACTCTGGTAATTCTGGCGGAACGGCGCAACGTATTAGCGCCCAATTCAAGCCCTGGAAAAAGGGATGCTGCTTAATTTCCGCAGCCCCCTTCTCTGATCCCAAACGATTCTCGGGCTCCTTTACCAGCAATCCCTTCATGAGGTCGTGAGCTTGGAAGCTCACAAATGGGCATTCCGGGAACTTGAGGCTCTGTAACACCACGTTCGCTAGGGTTTCTTCATTCCCCGGACCTTTAAAGGGTGTTTTACCATAGAGAAGCTCATAGAGAAAAATTCCAAACGTCCACCAATCCACTGCAGCTCCATGACCCTCCCCTTTGATGATCTCCGGGGCCAAGTACTCATGGGTCCCGACAAAAGAATTGGATCTTGCGTCAGTAGGCTCAGCCACAAGCTGCGGCAATGATCTAACATGGGTTCCAATATCAACTTTTGCCTTCCGTGTCTTAGCTGAAGCAGGTGAGATCCTTGGGCTGAAGCAAGGGACTCGACAAGCTGGTTCCACACAGAAAGGGTCAATGCAACTGGATTCTGTGCATGGACCAGAAACCTTGGCAGGTTCAGCAATGGAAGATGATTCGAGGAGAGTTGGACTGACAGTGCATCTTAGAGACAAGTCGAAATCTGTAAGCATAATATGGCCATCTTCACGGACAAGAATATTCTCTGGTTTCAAGTCACGGTACACAATTCCAAGCATGTGCAGATACTCCAAGGCTAAAAGGACCTCAGCGACGTAGAACCTGCAAATCCCAGAAAAGACAGAAGCACATGCTCAATAACTAAGCAAAATATAAGAATGATGTGGTGTATGCATCCTATCCAATGCTTATCTTTATCAAAGGGATGGACAACCTTGCCTCACAAAATCAATTCGAGGGGGAAAGAAATCGTAGCTAATGATGCAGCTACCACAGATAGGTAAACCATAATCGTGGAATTTAAACCTCTTCAAAAGTGACATGGCATAAATACAAAGCTCGATAAGGAGTCAACTTTATCTGGAGTTAGATATGCAGGTAGGAAACCGATTTACTGAAGATATAAAGAAAGGAAATGACCACTAGGCATCAAATCGATGGTAGCGCAGTTGAATTCACAGACGAAGATCAAGATCCAGACACTGGCCATCACAATGCATATTAGTAAGAAAATTAAGGCAGGTACATCCTATTTAGGATTTGACTCAATTGAAAGGAAGGCGGTAGTCATCTAGACAGACTATTGTAAATAAAACTAGCAAATATATAGAGCTATTCGAAGACACGGAAGATCATTCACAACTTGAAGTAAGTAAATCTCATGCATGTACGCTTAAGGATATATAGAAAAATTAACAGTGCGTGCTATTTATAGACAAAGAGTAGGGAAACATTCCAGTGAAGTAAATTGCTAGAGTAATCATAAATGATATAATGCATGAACTTTCGAGAAATACCCACCTAGCTGCTGGTTCAAGAAAATGCCTTCCTGGCTGTTTTTGCCTAAGGACGTGCAAATCTCCACCTGGACAATACTCCATAACTAGACACGATAAATTGTCTGATGTGAATTGAGTGTACAAAGTTGGAAGAAATGGATGATCCAGGATTCTCAATATTTCTCCCTCTGTTTGTGCCCTTGGCATTTTTTTCCTTCTTGCCAGAAACTCATTATCCATCACCTTTATGGCAAACAAGCAATTTGTACCAATTAATTCTGCCAGATAAACAGTGCCAATGTCTCCACAGCCGAGCTTCTTTAAAAGATTGAAATGCTTCAACCCCAAGGCTCCATGTTGTCTACGCACACGACGGACGGCTTCCCATCTGAAGTCCTTTGACATGTGAGGCCTGTTGCTGCAACTAGACCTGCTGAGATTGCTCTCGTCACTCATGCTTGTGGTACTGCTACTGAAGTCACCTATGCTGCTTTTCGAACTTTGAGAAAACTCGCCCTTATCTCTCAGCTTCGGGTTCGCTTTTGCCTTTACTACATCTTTTTTGCTGCCATTGGGAATGCTAGGAATGAATTCTGGCCTGCTCAAGCCCGGTTCAATGTTCGTAATATTTGCTCCGGATCTTGAATTGGGGCCCCCGGCGGATGCATGAGTTTGATTAGACTCGTTATTTGAACCCACCAAAGCACACTGACATCTCTGACAAATTAGGTGATCTGTACTGGTAACTGTGCGTTTGTTGGCTTCGGCCTGTGTTTCGGTGTTGCCAACAGCAGAACTACCCAACTTCGACTTCCTTTTGGCAACACTTTTACTTTTGACGACAGTTTTGCCAGCGCGAGGTGTACTCCTACCCAATCTGCCAACCCTCTTCACATTAACTGAACCAGATGATGAGGGCGAAATCTGAACTCTTCCTTTACGTCCCGGTTTCGATGGTGAAGCTTTGTTACCTGCTTTGGCCGAGATGGTGACATCATCCTGTGGCTCAAAATGTTGACCCCCTGCAGCAGGGGAATATTGAGAAGATGTTGATTCCTGTGCGCACTCCTCCTCAGGGGACGTCTCCACCTTCAATGTTTCAGTTCCAACCTTATTCGACCTACCAACGGCATCCCTTTGCATTAGAATACTAGCGGTACCTTTGGGCAACGTTGGAGCTATTAATCGAGGAGAACGAGGTGTCTGATTGGACGATTTTAACGTGGCCAGTTGAACATCCCTGGTTACATCCTTTGAAGAGCTTGTGAAAGAAGACGATGTCGAATGACTATATGTATCCACGGATCCAGCAAATCGAGATTGATTTTCAATTCTCTTCGTTCTGGAAACTGCCTCGTTTTTACTTACTATAGGATCCATGCTGCGAATGCCAGGAGGAATTACTCCAACCACATGTTGGAGTGAAGATTGAGCATTGCGATCTGATGTTTCGGGTATCCAAACTTGCCGAGACACCTTCTTTCCAGAATAGCTTGAGCTGCCCTCTTCGGGCACCAGAGATATTTCCACCATGCTCCCCTTCCTTTCCTGTGAGGAAGGTCCTGAATCGCTGACTTCGACAATTTTGGTATTGTATAACGTCTTAATCCTTCCAGCCTCGGAGACTCCCGAAGTAGATGGGCGCTTTGACAATCGTTTCATGGCGGCCATTTCTGATGCCTTGGACAAACAAACATCTCTCAAAGCTTGCTTTATTGACACAGGCTCGGAATGACCAAATCCAGGCGACCGAGGCACTCCTACCGTGATGGGCTTTTTCAAAGCATTCTTTCTAAGAGGACTCGAGCCTAGCTGGCTTGCAGGGCTCATACACCGCGAGGAACTTCTAAGATTAAACGATTCAAAGAGCTGATTAATATCATCTTCCAGAGAATCCCTGGATCCTAGTCGGAGAACGGACAGTTTTCCATCTTTATCGTCCAAACTAAACCCGGAAGTTCCTCTAGGATGCCGAACAGAAGTCGGCTCATCCATTACCTCGGAAATTTCGCAAGTTCTGGAAAGCGAACCCATCTCGAAGGATACTAACTATGGAACCGAATCCCTCTCAGTAGAACAGAGGGGGCCAATCGCGAACAGCTTTGGCAGTCTTTCTGATGAAGTTTCCTCCGAAACGCAGATCTTTTCACACAAGAAACGCCGGAAACTGTTTCACAGCCTTCTTTTCCTCTTCAAGATTTCGAACCCCCTGCAACCCATAATCCCGAAAATGAGACAACCAACGTCGGAAAGCAGAAATAGGCAAAAACCAATTGGAATCGCCCCAACCCCATAACCATTTAAAGCAAAAGGGTAATCAAGAACAACGGAGCCCATTTGGGCTTTGTACCGCTTGAAATCTAACAAATCTGCCCCCCTCTCTTTTTTCTTTTTTCAATAGGTCGATTTTGCAAGCAACATGGTGGTAATGAGAGCCCCAATGTTCGGTCAAGAATCTGCATAAGACTTCTTCCGCGTCGAAGAAGCGACGGCACCATCCCGCTCGTCCTGTGAGGAAAGATTCGTGATTTCACCGCATGAAATTCAACCGTGGACTCTACTGTATAGCAGAAGCAGGAGAGAGCCGTCACATCCAGCTTCAAAGGCGAAGCCCGCAAAGATAAAAAAACTCCACAAAGAAAATTCCGCGACGGCGAGAGAAAAGCAAAAGACGAAAAACCAGGGAGGCGCGACTCGCTGTCGCTGATGCCGAGTCGAAGATCGAGCCACGGGACACATCCGAGCGCGATTACTAAAAAGAAGGAAAAAATGAAGGAGAAAACGGGAGGCGAAAGCAATCGAGGCGCGGGTTCCCAACACGGACTCCGCGTAGCAGGATCAGCTCAACGACGGCTGAGCCAGTAGGTGATAAGAAGAAGGAGGAGGAGGAGGAGGAGGAGGAGGAGGAGGAGGAGCCGGAGCAAATCTGCGAGGGAGGGAGGGAGGGCGGCGAAACCGGGGGCTTGCGAGAGCCGTACCGTGAGCTCCGAATCAGAGAAGGGGCACCGCCGAGCAGCACAGCACCGGGAGCGCCGAGATCCGATCGAGGCCGCGCCGGAGGGAGGAGGGGGAGGAGCCGCCGCCGCCGGCGGAGGAGGAGGAGGAGGAGGAGGAGGGCGGCATTGCCGCGGAGCAGCAGCCGAGGAGGGAGGGGAGCGAGAATCGGGAGCCGGGGAAAACCCTAGGCGGGGGGACGACAGGAGGGAAGCGGGGAGGGTGGGTGCGCTTGCGAAGAAGGAAGGAGAGAGGGACTAGAGACGGTGGAGCGGAGGAGAGAGTGGTGGTGGCCCTGGCGGGCGGGTCTGTCTGTCTGTCTGTCCGTCTGTACATCCCCCTCTCTCTCTCTCTCTCTCTCCTCTTCTTTCTTTCCTCTTTTTTTTTTTTTTTTTTTTTTTTTTTTTTTTTTTTTTGACCATGACTGAGGATGGGGGGGGGGGGCTCTGATTATTTTGAAGACGGTGGGGGCCCACCCTGTCCGCCCTTCCCGTGGGGCCCCCCACCCCCTCATCGGATCTCAATCTCAATCTCTCTGTCTCTGAAAGAGGTCAGTCAGCAGAACTCCAGAAGGAGAAAAGGAGAGGGAGAAAAAGTTTTTGAATTTACGGGCGAGGGGATGGGGAGAGACTGATAGAGAGAGAGAGAGAGAGAGATAGAGAGAGAGAGGGAGAGCGCCAACGAACGTAGCACCTGACTGAAAATGAGATTTTGATGTCTGGTCTATCAATCAAAACAAGTGTGAACATCAAATTAAAATAGAGACGGAGGGAGATGGGGAGCACAGACTTTCAAGAAACAATCACGCCTCCTCCCTCCCTCTCCTCTTCTTCTTTTCTTCCTTTTCAGTCACATTTTTTCAATTTTTCATTTCGAGGCACGCCCCCCCCCCCCCCCTCCCTCTCTTTCTCTTCTTTTTTCTTGAGGGGGGGCGGGAGAGTTGCGGGGGCACGATGAGGCTGAGAGCGACCATCAAACAACTCCCATTCTTCGAAATTTCGGCTATTATAGATCCATATTCATACCATCCGCCTGGGTGACGCTGCTGGAGCGCGCACTCTTCCTCTCGCAAAAGGTTGAGTGTTCGAATTCCGGGCGCCGCAGGGTGACTTAACCGGTGGCACGTGTGTGATGGCTAGCACGTGTCGCCTCCAGGATTTACTCCCCGGCTGTCGGCCGTGCGGGGGTTCCCTGGATTATCAAAAAAAAAAAAAAAAAAAAAAAAAAAGATCCATATTCATCACTGAATAGAATAGTTCATCGAGCTCGTCTTCTTGGTGTGATTTACCCTTTCGATAGCTTCGGATATAGGAGCGGGGCGCGGCGTGTTTTTCTTACGAGGCGCTCGAAGAGAGTTTCGCCACGGCACTTTCGAAAAGCTAGCTAGCCGCATGTAATTTTCAAGGCCGCGCGGTTTTCCTATTCTTCTCTTCTTTTCTTTTCTATTTGCCGACGAGGTGTTATGGCTAATATAGCTTACGCGTATAAATGCTAACGATTCGCGGGACCGTGATGTCGGCATTTCCTCTTATCGGAATGAGCTCGACATTTAATTCGGTTCGGGAAAATGTACCCGCCAAGGACTTCTCGCGTGTAAATCGAACTGAAAACTTTTATTACTTTTAAATTATTTTCAAGCGAGCCGCAAGAGAAATGTTCTTGGGTTTTTCTTCTCTTTTTTTTTTTTAATGTGGTGGGTGGGGGGGGGGGGACGAAAACTGGATTTATTTGGTGAAAAGTATTCCTTTTTTTTTTTCCTTTTAATCTTCCCTCTTTAGAATTGTTTAATTTGCCTCGGGTTCCTGATGGCCATTATCTGTATCTGCCATTACTTTTTTATTTTATTGAAATTAGGAAGCATTTCGGATCTCGCGTTGCACAGCGTAGACACGGCATGAGGAGATGAATCCCTCTTTAAAGCAGTAAATTTATATTTGAAAAAAACATATGATTTTTTTATGTCCCTTTTTTTCGGTGATAAGACTGATGGAAATATTTTAAGCAGCAGCAGCAGCAGCAGATTCGGTTCTTTTCTTTTGCCTGCAGAACCTGGGGGCTTGGGAGGTAAAAAAAAAAAAAAAATTAGATGGAGGAGAAGCATCTTTTCACCTGTCGTTACCAAATCAGAATCCCGCTGTTATTGACCGATGGATGATGGGCGGTGGACATCACAATTAGAGGTCAAATTCCGCCATTATTGCTTAATTATTGTAATGTGTACAAACCGAGGAACGCATTAGCGACAACGCTCGGCTAATACAGCCACCCTAGCCAGTTTGCCCTGTTTTTTTCTCGCGCTTGCAATTTGGCGATGTTAGGTGCTGCGATTACATACTTAATTTTGGATCTATTTTTCAAATTTTTTTTGAATTACGGGCTTCGAAGTCACGTCCGAGAAAGTTCCGGGTGCAAGTGGCTGTGATGCGATCGGTCGCTTCGGTTCTTCCCGCCTTGTTGGTTTACTATGGATCGCGGCGTGGATTGCATGTGGGAATTTACTGCTATTGGCATGCGATGGAGCGACGTATCGCCACTGACCTAAGAAAGAATCGCGGGCGGGTATCGTAATTTGAATTGATGGGCAAATGGCATGGATTTTGACGAAATAGCATGGGATGATCAAGAGTATATATTTTTTTTGTAAATGTGGGGTGGGCACCACACTCGATCACCTCAAAGTGGGTAAGACTTTGCATCGCTACGTAACAACTTAAATTATAAAATACCAAATAAAAAATTGCGGGCTTAAGTTTATTAAGCGCTGCATGTGATGACTACCGTATCGATATTTACACTCACCTAAAAGAAGGTTCGACGTGAAGATAATTGAGCTATGTTCTGAAGAATGGGACAATTGTCCAAAAAAAGCCCAAGTCTAATGTACGTCAGCCAATTAGCTCATAAGCTTTTCGATTATGCTAATTTCGTCTTGAACTTTTTGACAATTTGTCAATATAGTTATCATGACCAATTTTGGCCGAGAAATACTTACGTGAGTACCCAGTCAACGCGGGTTATCTTACGTAGCATGATCGATACTGACGTGGATAATTTTGTCATTTTTAAAATTTTTATTTTTATTTTTTTCCTTTCTTTTCGGTTTTTTTTTGTTGAATTTTTGGCCGCCAAGCAACCCTCGCCGGCCATCACCATGGCCTTGGCGACCCTATCAGCAGGATATTTAATAAAGGAAAGAAAATAAAAAGAAAATAAAAATAAGAAAATAAGGGGAAAAGAAAGAAAAATTCATGTCAACAATTTCCTATCAAAATTAATCGAATGGATTATATTGGCAAATCGTTCACTAAATTTATCAAATTGAAAAGCTTGCAACTTTTTGAACAATTTTTTCTTTGAGACGGGGATCAAGAGTGCATACATCTAACCCACTCGATATATCTTAGTTCTCGATTATGGCAGATCCTAAATAAGCACAACGAGAATCAACAGGGAATAAGTTGTGCAACGCAAGATCAATCTCTAAATCGAAACCGGATCGATCATAAAAATGTTTATAGACCATAGCATGTGAATAGGATAGATTCATCTTTTCGAGATCAACAACAACACTCCTACGAAGGATAAAAATCGAGCTATAAACTTGCCTTTTTTTTTACTCGTGGAAGAATAAAATGAATCAATCAATACAATAACGAAAACTTTCCATTGAGCAGAAAAAATTGCCATGAAAATGCATTGATTTGCCAGCAGCAACACAGTGTCCATGGAAAGCACGATGGACCTAACTCAACTTGGTACGAAAAAGTCAGAAGAACGGAGAAGGAAGGAAACACAAACAAGACATTGCTGTCATCATGATAGATTTTACCAAACCCAACCGATCCTCAGCTGCATCATTGAATGTTGATTGTATTAGAAGAAAATTCAATTTGCCCTTTAACCACCGTTCAATCCGCTGACTTTGGGACCCCCCCAAAAAAATGAAAATGGAAAAAAAAAAAAAAAAAAAGTTAATAGTGACTAACTATAATGCTTGTTGCTTTTTTTTTTTTTGGGAAAAATTCTGAAATGCACTTTGGACCCGGACGCGTTCTCTCGAAAGAGCCCGAGGGCGGCATTCATCTCGACCGACCTCTTGATTGGACTGCCGTGTTCCGAATGGTCCCCAACGCCTTGCTGCTCTTGATTAGAAGTGCCGAAAATGCTCCCCCATTAATGGTATCAAACAAGCACGCGGTGGCCACTATGCGGTACTTGTAGTACTTTTGTGTTGCTTGCAATTAGTCTTGGCAAAATATATCACAAGCTCATTTTTTAACTCATATATATGATGGACCAAGTTATTATATGGGTTAATTATATTTAGTAAACGGGTCAAAATAGATTTAAACATAATATGAGTATTAAATTGATCAAAAATGGGTTTACAACTTGCTCATACGCAACCCACTTTTTCACTCTCTCTCCATTCTCTCTTACTCTTACTCGATCTCGTGCTAATTCACTCTACACTCTTACCTCAATTTGGGTATGAGTTTTTTTTAAATTGAGTTAAATGAGAAAGTGTTTTAGTAATATGGTTCAGGTATGGGTAACTAGATTTTCATTGCACATACATATGTCAAAAGCGAGTTAAATCGATCTATTTGGGTCGGACTATTTTTGATCCGATCCATCCATTTGATGGATCTATTGACAATGATGCTTGGGTTCATCTAGAACGTGGTGGTCCAATCTGAAGGTCGTTCGAGATGAATGTCATTGCAAGGGGGAGTGGGCAAGCCTCGCCCTTTTGCCTCTAGTCGGTCGCCTAATTCCAGCAACCGACTAGAGGTTAAAAATGAAGGAAGGAAAACAAAGAAAGAGAATAGGAGAGAAAAAAAAAAAAAGGGAAATAAATAAATAAATTCGAAAAATTATTGAAAATTGTCCACGTCAGCTCCCACTGCATCACGTAGGACAGCTGTCATCCATGTCAGTACTGGTCAGAATGAACCGAGTTGACATAATTGCAATAGATTTACGATCGTTTCAGTAATTTTTTCATATTACGGGGTGTCTTCTTGAGAAAATGTGTCTAATTTGGGGGTGCAAATTGGGAATTTCCCCTCGCCTTTTGGCCTTCACGTTAATCATCATTACGAAGGTCGCCATCATGGGGAACCACCACCCCCCATCCGGGGAGGGACACAACCACCTTGTAATCCTTTCGATTTTCCCTTTGTCCGATTGATGGGCCAGCCATCACGTAGCTCGATTTTGACTTCGTTTAAAAAATTCAGCCGCACGAAAAAGGGCGCCCCCAGAAAAAAAAATAAAAAAAAACGGTAGCGAGGACCCCTACGAAAGGAGAATTTATATTTAATTCCATATGCTCAAAATGCAACTAAAATGGCTCAAAAGTAGGGGGCCGAAAAATAAATAATAATTTGCCGGGGGGCCGGATGCAAGCGGATCAGGTCGCGGGATGCGGATTAGGGGAGTCGTGACCGACCATACCTCGTTAACCTGTTCTTTTTGTTTGGCAAAAGTGACAAAAAAATCTTAAATTATGTTCATTGTGACACATTTACTGTAAATTATTTTTTCCCTAACACTAATAATCACAAATTTGTACTCGTGTGGCACATATACTCTCCACCAAAATTTCTGCCAAGTGAAATTATATAAAAGAAAATCTTATTTTGATTGAAAAATCATTTGATGAAATGTTGACGGAGGATAAACGTGTCAAATAAGTATAAATTAGAATTTTTCCGTGACTCTTGTTTATTTGGGAAAACAAATTAAATGCATTTTTGGACCGGCTCGACGTCGGCGACGGATACGGGTCGCGGGTTCGACCCGAACGATGGAGGATGTTGATGTGTCGTTTCTGAAACGTGAAGATGAAGTGTTCAATAATAGAGGCGAAAGGGACGATGGCCATGTGTCAGTGTACTGGGGAGGGGGGGGGACATCGTGAACGAGGAAGAGGCGTGGCGAGGGTGGCCTAACCTTGGGAAACGTCGGTGGTGGTGACCCCGGCGAACGTGACGTACGTGATTCGAGATATTTTTTGCATGATGCATGACGATGTGATGAAGTTGTCGTACGAGAAATTTCGTGGATGAACAGAAGAGAAAGAAAATGCGAGATTGCTCCACCTTTCTTCCGGGTCATGAACGATTTTGCATTGCACCCTCCGGTTTTGAATTCTGACGGCTATCTATTTGCATCTTTTGGTCGAGACCCAAACTATAGAAGGATCGATTTACACACCCCCTCCTCCCTCTCCCGTTCTCTCTCTCTCTCTCTCTCTCTCTCTCTCTCTCTCTCTCTCTCCTCCATCCGTCGATGCCGGGGATGCCGCCCTTGCATTGCGCCCATGACCGGTGTCGTCGGAGGGGCTGGAGGCGGCGGCGGCGTGACTTGAGGGGACCGCCGCGGCCACAAGGCCGGACGTCGGCAACGTCGGAGACGGGGTGGAGAAGCGGCGGAGCAATGGGTTGGTTCGAAGGACTTCTTTTCCATGTTGTGGGCGAGTTTCTAAAAGTGAGAGGGGGCGATTCGGAAGATCGAGATTCTGAAAACGAAACCACGATGGACGCTGGATTCAATTTGAAATGTAGGGCATCGCTTGTTTCGCGTGAATTTTCGTATTAAAGTAAAATGCTTCCCGTGAAATTTCGAAAAACTAATTCCAGAAAAACTCTTCCACTAAAACAAACGCATCCCTAGTCGCAAACTGAGGATGCAAATTGTATGTTTCAAACATTAAGGGATGCAACTTTGGTCATGTGAAAAATGGGGCGGATTTCTGAAATTATGCCATTATTATTATATCTACAATCAAAATTTTGCAGATGTTTGAACACGTTTTCATTTATTTCAATTTCCATCTAGAATCCGTTACATCATTTCGCTAGCCATTTCGTAAATCGACTTCCGTGCCCACTTTCCCTAACGTCGTGCTTTTCATGTCTTATCGATCGCATAATTGAGCGGTAAAAAGGTTCGATTTCTTTCGGCATCAAGAAAGAACGAGAGCCCATCTCGAGTCCGGTTCCAGGATCAAATAGACAGTGAACACACGGGAAATTGAAAAAAAGAAAAATGGAGACAATTCTGAGGGAAGTATCTAGTAAGTTGCGTTAGTGTGGTGGAAGAGGAAATGCGGAATTTTTTGGGCACAATAGAGGGTGCAAATCTGATCAAGAGATTGAGAAGGGAATGTCCTGGTTTCTTGTTAGAAGGAGTAAACGTGACATAGAGAAAAGACTCTTTCGTGGCTTTCAAGCATCGAAGAAACTTCATTCCCAATCAATTTCTCACCTTCCATGTCCACACCCCCCTCGTTACATCCTTCTAGGGTAGGCAAAAAAAAAAAAATTTAAAAAGGGGGATTTTTTTAGCCGGTTTTTTTCCTTAAGTTTATTGTACTTTAACTAAAATTATCGTGAAGTCGGTCGCACCTATAGGTGGTAATTTAATTTTATGGGTCGTTAGTGTACCCTGTAATTTAAGTTACATGTAATGATCATAACTAGTGTGATTTACCTTCATAGATGTAGAATATATAATGTGAGGATGTCGACGCTCGGTAATTGATGACGGCTGTGCGGTGCAGTTGTTGTCAATCGGTACGACTTTCCTAAACGCCCTTGCAAATTCAGTACCTGTTCTTCATATGTGGTAGTTTTCCTTAAAGTTTCGTACGGCTAAATAATCTAACATTTGTATTTCATGAAAAATCATAAAAAGCGAAAGTTATTTTAGATTTCTCTTTTTTTTTTCCTATTTTAAGTAAGTCGTCTCAATAATCGCAATACTTCCTTCAGAGTTCGTAAATTTAAAGCCCTTATCAGAGAGTAATTATTCTCATATGTCGCAATTTCTTTTTTCAACCGACGGTAATATTGACAATCTTCATAACTTTTCAAAGAGGCTCGTAACCTAGTATCTAAATATGAAACCGGTCCGAAAATTACTGGACTGGACCATAGAATTATGAGTTCCGCGACCAAACTTTCATCACTGTACTTTAAGGTCTCTACCGGAGACCAAACTTCGACTGTGTATAGACTCTCTGTTCTTTTCTTTTCTTTTTCTTTTTCTTTTTCTTTGTGGAAGATGAGTATAACTATAGAACTTAGCCATCATGGTCATCATTGACATGATTAAATTTTATCTTGGTACCCTCTTTTCGGTCTACTCTTTGGTCAAAATTAGTGATGACATCTGACAATGAATTGAAAATCCCAGCATAAGGCAACAACCAAGAGGGGAGAGGTGAATTTGGTCAAAGATGGCGGTTTTAATTGTCTTTGGGAAATTGTAATAAGGAAATCATATACTATGCAGTATTCAAATCACTAATGTTGCTCACGGGCTACATGTACCAAAAAGAAAGAAAATGGACATGTTACAAAAGCTTCCCTGCTGCAGCAGCAGCAGCAGCAGTTCCTGCTATAACTAGAAGTTCTAGTACAAGCCTAGTATCTCTCTCTCTCTCTCTCTCTCTCTCTCTCGTGCTGAACGTTAGAGCTTTTATATGAGCTTTATTCCTACCTTGCTTGGCTGTGATCTTGTCGTCGTTGTTTAATCGTTTCTTTCAATGTGAAGAGGTGATTTTGGGACTGAACCAGAGATCTGTGTGAAGAAATCGCAATCCGTGGAAGGTAGCGCGGAAACCAGTCGGACTCAAAAATGAGCGGCGGTTTGGTTTCTGCCTCAAACCGAACATTCCCATAACGGGTCTGAAAACTCCTGTGCCAACGCCCCGGGGAGTTGCCGACGTCGATTGCCCATTCGCACCCTTTCTTTTCACATCTATCATGTTTGGTTTTTCTTTTTACCGATGCGTTCATTAGGCATGGACAATGTGAAAAATAGCATCGACTTTACAATGACTCGCTCAATGCTACGTCGAACTCGCCTCTGTAACTGCATATTTTGCATAGCTCAAGACATTAACCGAATCAATAAAAGGTCGACGCACGAACTTTTTGATATAATAAATTATGTTAACAAATGCTCTCGGGGCACTGGCTAATGAGTCCCGGACATAATCCCCACATCGTCCTCTTCGTTTTCAGCACCCCGACACGTGAATAGACGCGTGGCATCGATCTCCTCTTCTCGAAGTCAAGCAAGCTAAGACACCATTGCAAAATTTCCAATTCTTCCCCAAGGCTCCCCCATTCAAGATCGAACTCGATCCTCATCAATAATTGATCGGCATGGGGGCCTATCGGAGCCGCTCATTTTGAAATGTGTCCCCTCGTCCCCGTCAACTTCGGTTGGACGCTTCGACGACCGCCGAATTTGCTGACGCTCGTCGGTCCCATCCACGTTTCTAACACTCCCGACACACCTTACCTTCCCGCCCTCCCTCCCTCCCATCCATCCATCCATCCCTCTGCTTGGATTCTTCTCCGCACCCTCCGCGACAAATCCCATCCGTCTCCGTCAGGTAGAGATTAGATGGGTGCTCAAAAAACCAGAGGCGAAAGGAGCGGTATCGTGACTTCTTTCTCCGTCGCGTCGCGGACGATAGGTCGCTTTGGGTTTCTCTTTAGCATGAACGAGGTTAGTGCAATGGCCGCGAGTCCCGAACGCTGCCCGTAATTCCATCACATGCGCGCAAGCCGTGTCGTCTTTCCAACACTAGATTTGCCCGAATCTGCAGTTGGGATCCACAGATTCTGCATGCCTGCTTTGTATGTTCAACAGCATTAGGCCGCATTCGGAAGCGTCTGTTTTCCACAGAGAACCATCATTTTCCACATGGTCGGTCGCGACAGAAAGAACGGTACGTTTAGCAACAGGACAGTAACGCTGTCCGAGTTCGACATGAACAGAATGAGATTGGATCGGTCCCGATGAGCTCAAAGAAACAAAATGTAGTCATGGGAGAAGAAGAAGCTCCGATGAAATCGAACGGCAGCGGAGACAAGCACGTTGTCGGTAACACCTTGCTTAACACCTTGCTATTCCTCCAATCGAAGAGACCAAAATCCTTGTCCTGCAAAGCGAAAGAATGAAAACGAACCGATAGAAAAGCGATAAAGCAAAGGCGTAGCGACGTAAGTGTTGCTAACCAACGTGAAAACTTTCCCTCGATCTTGCTCCTGCCCTCGATACAAGGGTTTCAACCAACTGAACTAACAACTGCCAATGCTAAAAATCAAATCGGCTCATCCGACTCTTCTTTCACCTCGACCTTTTCCGCTTCCTTTGGCTCCGAAGCAGCTGGGGCAGCACGTGCACCGCCACCGCCATTAGCAGCCACTGGAGCTGCAGCACCACCACCAGAAGGCACGGAGGCTTGCTTGTCCTGACCGGAGGCGATAAGCTCAGTTATGTCCTTACCCTTCGTGCAACTGCAGAAGAAGATGGACGGTCATTTCAATTCAATCCACTTCATATCTTAATTCGTCCACCAGCAATCACTCTATTAAAAGAGTAGAAACTGATAACCGGTCGATCGAGCCGGAAAATCTCGTCCTGTATGGCGCCTGGTCCAACGTGAGCTTTTGCACTACGGTCATGGATTTGGTTCGCCTCGTGGAATAGCGCAAACGTGCTCCGTGGCGACTCCGGCGAGGAGAAGGCCAATGGTTACAGAACCTATCTAGCCTGATGCGGTCGAGTTCAGTCTACGAGTGCAATACACTAGCCAGCATAAAGATTTCCCCTGAATACACTGTCCATACGAGCCAAAGCACTACAAGCACGTCACTTTTGAAGTTCAAAACAATAAACGCGGCCAGCACGGCGTTTTAAGAATTCCAACCATCGCAATTCGACATGAGGATGAGCACACGCCAAGACGTGCAAGCAAGCACAAGGAATTACATTAGCGAAACTCAAATCTCGGTACGTTGTAACGACATATAACCCAGACACCGACACTATCGCCAACACAAACAAGCAGAAAGATTCATGCAGCGTTGAGTCTCGGAGACTGATTTGCGGGACGAAAGTAATCTGATCCGTAGGTAAAAGGATGAGTCTCTATTAAAGGTGATCGGTTTCAAGGTGAGTCGATTTTCACCTTGGAACCTAGAAGTGGACCGGGCAAGATTGGTTCCAACCTTGTGGAATCGAGAACCGGCCCATTCTAGAACCGGACCGGAAATCACCGATTCCGAGACAATCCCCGGAACTAGACCAAACCGATCAACCGACCCACCCAATCTTGGAATTGGACCAGAAATCACCAGTTCTGGGACCAACTCTAGAACCGGTGATTTCTTTTTTTTTGGGGGGGGGTTTATTCTATTCCCTTCAAGTGGAAGTTTCCCAATGGTAAAAAAAATTACTAATAAGGGTTTGCTTCTGCACAAAAAAATAAGAAAAAATTTAAAAATCTTGACTGGTTCATCGGTTTGGTTCCTTATCTGGAATCGGTATCTGGACCAGTAATTCTCGGTGCCAAATTTTTTGAACTGGGAACCGGACCAGTCCCCTTGGGTATCACCCGGCCGGTTCGGTCCGGTCTAGTCCGGTCCAATTCCTGGATTGTACCGCGACCGGCGCACACCTTTTTATGCAGCGTCGCGGCTTCTTGGCCACTGAGGATATGAATTTGGGCCTACTTGGGCCACCGAATTGCTTCATGGGCCGAAGGAGTAATTTCATTTGTTTAGCTTAATGTTCTCAGTAGAGTGTGGTGTTCTCGCGGCGGTCGCCCTTTGAACATATTTCGTACATGCTTGATTATTAATTTTTCTGTTCAATGAAAATTAACTTCATAGACTAGAGATAAAATGGACTCACATAAAAGCACTTTCAATATATCCTTCCTATTTGATTTATAAATTTAAAAGTAATGGGGAAATTAATTCCACGCAACAATTTGCAATATTTCATTTACTAATCAAAATTTTCTCATTGTTTATAAATTTTTAAATTTAAATAAATATATTGCATGACACATTCGTAATCATATTCTGCATAGGCTATATGTTTTAACTTGCATTGCAAATTATTAATTTTTACCTATATGTTCTGTTAAACTCATGAGAAATTAAACTTGCGAAGCAACAAATCAACATGCTAAGAAAGATTCTATTAATGGATGACGCCCTGAGGACACTTATTAAATGCCTGTTTAAGGAAAGATTATATTTTCCAATGCATTGGCTCTCTCAGTGTTATGTGTAATCAATACAATGAAAGTAAAAACATTTCCTTATTGAGTATGCTTGATAAGTGCCCGAAGGAAGGCACTCGTTTAACAAGCCTCAATTGAAAATACTAAAGATTGCGCAAAATGTTAAAAATTATTAAAATAATTTTGAGAATTACATTTTCAAAGAATCTAATTTTGGAAAAGCCGAAAACAATTGGACAGGAGTTGACTTCATTATCTAAAAGACCAAGAGGGGAATGGGAAAGAGGGCTTTGTATTCAGCAGAGCACGTCAAACGGATGGGAATGGGCCTAGGAAAGACTTTGAATGTGATGGCGACTTTTCAAAAGGGCTACGGAGAACTCAACAACCAAATTAATTCACTCCCTCATTTTCCTAAAAATATTTAGGGTCGATACCACGAAAAACTTCAAATTAATACATCTATGATGAATTCACTCCAAATTAATTTTTTAATCATAAAAAACCCCAAATCATTACACCTGTGATCAATTTACCCCAAATTTATTTTTTGACTATCAAAAACCCCAAATTGGTATATTTGTGATAAATTTACCCTCCGTTAGTTTCTATTTAATTGGATTAATATCACGAAAATCTACAAACTGATACACATGTGACAAATAGAAGCTAAAACCGCAAACTAGTATACCCGTCAACTGTCACGTGCCATTCAACTCAGCAATTTGACAGTAAAATTTAACGGATGGTAAATTTGTCACAAGTGTATCAGTTTGGGATTTTTTGTGGTATTAATCCAAATATTTAAGATTCTTTGTTGGATATAACAACAAAAATACTATTATCCACTTTGAAATAACGTGAGGACGTTCTCAGGTTTTCGGTTTAGGAACCAGTGGTTGTGGGTTGGATTCCTGTGCAATGAAACTCGAGCTACCGTGCTAGTTTCCCTTCGGATAGTCAGATAACTACGGCCGTGCCCACGAATTATAAAAAGAAAACATAAATTCTATTAAGGGTGCATTATTACTGCATATTTTCTCTCTCTCTTTTTTTTTAAGTCAACTTCTTTATTATAAGTCAACAGCTAATCAAATGCTGAAAACGAAACTATTTTGGGTGGAGAAGAAAAAAACAGGAAGACCTGTTAGGGTTACTATGAAACACGTGCAGGGTTTGAGTCATTCCTGTCATGCTTGGTAATAGTACAGCGAATTTGGGTTCAAAAGACAAAAGAAAAACAGCTGGAAGCTTCGTTTCTTAGAGTATTTAAATTACAGCAATCAACGTCTAAACTAAACACCATTTGTCTCTTGCATGGTCGTACACTTACTGTGAAATTTTAGTCAAACGTTTCTGCATTATGAAATGCCATATATTATGAATGGATGAGACCATTTATGTCAACTGTGCGTTGCTCTATTCACAGTCGTTAGGTATATTAAAGATGTCGAACCTAATAATTAAGGGTGATCAGTTTCAGAATAGGCCGATTCCCACCCTGGAACCAACCCACTCTAGAACCAGGAATCGGACCAGAAAGGTTGGTTCCAGTTTGTGGAACTTGGAATTGGCCCACCTAATCCTTGAACTAAATCTTTTGATTCGGTTCTTAGGTAGATTTAAGAATCGGTGTGATTTCTTTCTTCTTCTTTTTTTTTCCTATTCCCTGGCAGGGAATTGAACATTGGAATCGGTAAAGGGATTGGAAAGAACAATTCTTTGAACTCTCGTAGGGAACGGAACTCTCTTGATGAGTGCAAGTGTGTTTATGAATGTTGTTTTTGTTCTCTTCTCTAGCCTTTTGGCAATAAAAAAAAAAAATTAGTTAGGTCCAATCTAGGTGGTTGAGTCCCCACCCGAAACTGAGAATTGGACTCATTATCTCCTTCAATTTGCAAAACTTCATTTACTTATCAAAATCTTCCCATTATTTATAATTTTTTTTAAATTAGGTGGATTTATTGCATGATACTTTCGTAATCATATTCAACATAGGCTATATGTTTTAACTTGCATTTCAAATTAATATTTTTTTATCTATATGTTTTGTTAAACTCACGGGAGATTAAACTCGCGGAGTAACAAATCAACGTATTAAGAAAGATTCTATTAACAGATGGTACCTTGAGGACACTTATTTAATGTCCGTTGAAGAATTCTGTTTTCCAATGCATCGGCTCCCTCGTGTTATGTGCAATTAGTACAATGAAAATCAAAACATTTCCTCATTAAATATGCTTAACAAGTGCCCGGAGGAAGGCACTCGTTTAACAAGAACCAATTGAAATAAGCTCTTGGTTGCATGCAACTTGATTTCGATTTCAATCATATATGATATATTAATTCAAAAAAAATAATAAAAGATTGTGCAAAATGCTAGAGATTATCTTAATAATTTTGAGAATTACATTTTCAAAGAATCTAATTTTGGAAAAGCCGAAAATAGGAGTTCACTTCATTATCTCAAAGACCAAGAGAGGAAGGGGAAAGAGGGCTTTCTCTTTGGCAGAGCAAGTCAAATGGGTCGGAATGGGCCTAGGGAGACTTTGAATGTGATGGCGACTTTTCAAAAATGCTACATAGAACTAAACAACCAAATTAATTCACCACTTTCTATCCTCAAAAATATTTAACCGAAGCTTCGACAAGGGCCTTTGTAGCCTATCCATTTACAATGAAGTGATGACGGATTTTATGGATGTGTTCCTTATTTTAACGTGTCGGTACCCGAATATCTTACCCTCCCCTCAATCCCTCCCAAATCTTTTTCTATCCCAAGAGAAGAAAATACCCTCTTATTGTTTTATATCAAGGCTCCCAAGGTCTAGACAAAGCCCAGGATGAATTAGTTTAAGAATATGCTGAGGTCCAATATTCTATGCTAGATATAGCAACAAAAATGCTATTACCCACTCCGGAGCAACGCGAGGATGTTCTCATGTTTTCGGTTCAAGAATCGATGATTGAGTGTTCGATTCCAATGCAGTGACACTTGGGCTTAAGCAAGGGGCATGATGTTGGGTTACAGTGCTAATTTCCCTCCGAATAGTCAGCTAATTACGGCCGTGCCCACGAATTATAAAAAGAAAACATAAATTCTATTAAGGGCGCATTATTACTACGTGTTTTCACTTTTTTTCAGTCAACTTCTTTTTTTAAGTCAATGGCTAATCAAATGCTAAGCACGAAACTTTTTTCGGTGGAGAAGAAAAAAACAGGAAGACCTATTAGGGTTGCTATGAAACACGTGCAGGCTTTCAGTCATTCCTGTCATGCTTGGTAAGAGTATTGTGAATTTGGGTTCAGATAATAAAGGAAAGCAGCCGGAAGCTTCGTTTCTAGATTATTTAAATTACAGCAATCAACGTCTAACTAGACATCATTTATCCCTTGCATGCAGGTACTCTTACTGTCGGATTTTAGTAAAAGGTCTCTGCATTCGGAAATGCTATAGTTATGAATGGGTAAGGCCATTTATGTCAACTCCGCACGGCTCTATTCACGATCGTTAGGTATACCAAAGATATCGAACCTAATAAATGGGGGTGATTGATTCTAGCATGGGCTAGTTCCCACCCTGACCGAGAATTGGACTAGAAGGTTCGGTTCATAGTTTGTAAAATCTGGAACCCTGCCCACCTGATCTTGAAATCGAACCGACCAGTCCAATCCGGTTTCCATGTGAGTTTAAAAACCGGCGTGATTTCTTTCTTTTATTTTTCTATTCTCTGGCAAGAGATGGAACACTGGAGACGGACAAGGGAATGGAAAGAAAGTCGTTTTTGAACTCTTGCAAGGAATGGAACACTCCTGCGGAGTGCAAGTGTGTATATGAACATTGTTTTTGTTCTCTTCACCAGCCTTTTGGCAATAAAAAAAATATATATCAATTTGGTCTGGTCAGAGTGATTATGTCCATATCTGGAACCGAAAACCGGATTGATTATTACCGGTTCCAAATTTTAGGAATCGGGAATCGTCCAGAATCAGCCAGTTTAATTCGGTTCCTGTACTTGCCCCTACTAACAATGTAGCATCCGCCAATAAAGCGAACAATGTCCGGGATTCATAATCGATACGGGATGCATAAAACGGCCTCGGTCGATTGATTTACGAATCGTGACTATGAAGGTTGGTCACGAGGTTACCCAGAAGGTGGCTCGATATAGTTCTCGGAGTAAAACAAGTGTCGGCACCTGGAACCCCTAAGTTTGGACTTAATGACTATAAAGAACTCTCTAGTTGCCCTAAGCTCTCTCCATATCCACCTCTAGAGAGGGCTATTAAAATAGTCCCCCTCGTTGAATCTCATGCAACTATATAATAATGCCATCATCACCTTACTTTAATCATCTGATCTGTCCTATATCAACTCGTCCAAACCAAAAAGTGGCTAGACTTTTCAAGCGAAGCACTGCGGACAAAAGCTAGGCGAGTAGGATGCCGGGGTCCAGCACAAAACAAGTTCAATATTCACGCCAAAAAGAAAGTCACGTGGCTGTGGAGCCATCTGACCCTGCCGTGGTTTTCCCCTTTGCAACGTGATGGATGACGATAGGTAAGACCGGTGCTCACTCCGAGGGGGAAATCATTTTCATATGTGCATGAGCCCACTGGACTTGACTATGGACGGTGATGAAAAAATGATGATAACCATGGTCTAGTCAAAGGGTCAACCTCCTGTTTCAAAAGAGCATGTGTCATGATAGTCTTTGTTTGTCCTGTGCTGTTCGAGACACCGGGAAGATAAGAGGAAAAATGGGAGCATACGCCGGTTTTGTGAAGAGATAACTCTATGCAAGCGATCTAATCTATCCATGATTCGAGGGTTTTAGTTATCCACTCTCTCGGTTAATATCGAATCTAGAGCAAGCTAGGTAGAAATTTGTGATTGTACCGATGGCGCGTGCTATGATAATTGATAAACCAAAGTCAAGTGCTGGTGATTGACGATTTCCACCTTTGAAAATCTAAGTTATAATTGCGAAAGAGTGACATGACGGACTTTGGATGGTCGAACAACTGAGTATTATATGAGACGTTAACAAAAACAAGTTAGGTAATCACGATTTTGTGGTGAAGAATCAATGTTAGCTTGCCAACAACCTCTTGTCTAATTTCTTTAGGGCTTTGTTTCATTTGCCTAGAAGCCATCGAGCTAGGAAGACAAATATATGCATTGTTATTGTGAGGGAGAACTTAGAATCTAATCTTATGAATCGTCTCTTGATGTAGAATGGAGTGCGAAAAAATAAAAAAGAAGAATCTAATTTCCGAATCTCTTGCTTCCCCAAGATAGAAGGTCCTACGACTTTATCTACTGCGCTAACCCCCTATGAGCACTAGCAAGATGCTCATTTTTTTTCCTTTTGATTACATAAAGAGCTTTCTTTATCTACCATACAGATCGTGTCTAATTACGCGGTCGTCCACGAAAAATTGCACATTTCTCATTTTTATTATCGTAACTTCTTTGTAATATCGTGCTTGTCAGAAAACTTCTTTCGAAGCACGTCTCTCGGCAAGCACGAAATTACCATATGAAAAAGAAAAATAAGCAATTAGAGCACATTTACTGTTGCTGGTCGTGTTGCAAGAAGTTTGGGATTCTCCCGAACGGGCTTTAGTGGCTTGGTTCCTCGTCTAGGTAAGCATTAAATGTAAGTGTGGGCAGGTGTCAAGGTACCTGTCGTACCCTAATTTATACATTTAAGGTCTTACTTTGATTTTTTTCCAAGGGGGTGGTTGGGGGTAGGAAGCCACCATATCGATCTTGTCTTTATTGGCCCATGCAAGGGGCGCCGTACATGGACTATCCACCAAAAAATAAAAAAAAAAGGGAGGTCACGACAAAAATTTCACCTGAGTTTTCAATTTTCTACAAGTAAATATAATATATTTACTCTAAATTAATTTTTTAATCATAAAAAATTCCAAATCGATACACATGTGATAATTTTACCTTTAAACTAATTTTTTGACCATAAAAAATTCTAAATTAGTACATTTATGGCAAGTTTACCCTCAATTAAATTGAATTAATATTACAAAAAATCACAAAATGATATACCTGTGACAAGTGGAGAGTAAAACCCCAAACTGGTATACCCGTCAATTGTTACGTGTCACCAAACTTAGAAATTTGAGGGTAAAATTTAACAAAAACTAACGAAGGGTAAATTTATTACATGTATACTAATTTTGGGATTTTTTTAATGGCATTAACCCTTTAAAAAACTAATTGGAATTATCATCATTTAAGTGGAGATAAGCACTCGAGAAGGAAGAATGTACGAGAACAATAAGAATATCGATTGCTTGACCCAATGTTAAAACTTTCTAGCTATGACTTAATTTTTAGTTTTCAAAGTACATAAACAGAAAATCAGCTACCCTATGCAGGGTGAATACATTGCATACAAAACAAAGGCAAAAAATCTAGATATGTACATGATGGACAAATATAAGTATTTCAATTATTTCCAAATTATAGGTTGTCTCAATATGATTTTCATAATCTGTGTCATCTCCGTGATATTTGACATATCTTTTGAACTTTTTTTTTTTTGGGGGTTAAAGAAACATTTTTTTCATTACCATAGATATACAATAGAAATACGCAATCCGATTGCAAATTAAGACAACAAAACAAGTTCCACATAAGAAGATGAATCATAAAAACAAGGTTATGGGTTATACACTTAAAGAGTAGATCTTGGACAATCTTCAAACCAAAATTGGCGGCTAATCATTGAATTCGTCTTTAGTAACGAGATTTTCATATGTTGCTATGGCTTTGTCTTTTAGTAGTGCGCGCCTAGATTCGGCATTACCAACATCATCGCCGTGCAAAGTAACAAGGTTGAACGAGCACAAATCTGATACTTATAAGAGCGAAACCTGAGCGAAACTCATTTGATCTCCTTTGAAACTGGACTTATACACCAACAAAACTTGAGATAAGCCAAGTCCCAAAATCATATATGCAAAAAAAAAAAAAACCTTAAATCTAGCTAGATTGGGATAAAAACCTTCCTGAAATGGGAGAAAGAAACTTTTATATCTAAACTATATCGGAAGAGAAAAGCTCCTTCAAAATGGGAGGAAAAGCAAGAAGAAGAGAACAAATAACCAAATCAGCTAGGGAAGAAGGAAAAAGGAAGAGGAGGGAGAGATCTAGCTAAAGCCCTCCCCTCCATAGAGATTGAAGAAGAAAGCTGTGTGAAGGTAAAAGGGAGAGGAGAGATCTAGCTCAAACCCTAAATCTCACATTCATTGATCATATGCTTCGAACTTAAGGTGATAGAGAATGCCGGCAATAAAGATCGCTCAGAAGTAAGTGCTTCTGAAATTAGCTTTAGGGGCTAAAGCTAAAGCAATGAAAATCATTTTAAAGTTATCACATTTCAAGCAAATTCTATGAAGAGCGAAATAACACCTTGCGAGATCGAGCTGCATCAAAATCGACTTTTTAGACTGATGGTCTTAAAGGGCGATAACACCATTCGCGAGAGTGCATCATCATGATCACGTCTCGAATAAACAGTAAAATGATATTTTGGAAATGCGTAGCGGAAGCCCGATACCTTCACCCATGGAGATCGTTATAAGAGAGTCTAAGTTCGAGCCCGTCAACATATTAAGTTGTATCCACATTCACTGAAAAGTTTAATCCAATGAGTTATGAGTTAACTAGGATATATTAACTGCTCCATACTACATAAATTCTTCGATATTGGACTTTTCTAACATGATTCATACGTGCATCCTAACACGATGCACTCGAAAAATAACTTTATGATGCCGAGTTATAACCATTCGAATATAGAGAGGATATTTACGGGCTTACAACTTCAGGCTTATTCACGGGCGTCAAAAAAGAGTTCTGGAGAATTCAGCAGAGCACATCGCATCGTAAATTTATACACAAAATGTAATTACACAATACCCACAATTAACCCAAAACGATTTGCAGAAGTGCAAATTTTCGTAGTCAATATAAAATCTCCAATGAAAAGAAGAGCACGTGCCTTGACTTTGCGAGAGCGAGGGATTGAGACAGTTCTGCACTAATGTGTGGGGGGTCAGAGCTGATGTTCAGACATTTGATAAAGACGTGGGCCTTTCACCACTTCTTTCTGCCCTCTTTTATTTTAAGTGGTGGGCCTCTCTCTTCCATTACGTAAGGCAGGTCCCGTCCCCTTGTGTCATAATCGCTTTAGGATTAATATATAAATCTGCTCTGACTTTGATCGCGTCTAAACGACCCGGCGCTAATGCGAGAAGCACGTGAACCTTTTCTCACCAAGTAAAACGGGTCCATGTTGCATCGTAAAACGGGGTTAAAAGAGGGTCGACTCGCACATGACGCGTTTGATAGTCGTGCAAAAAATGTGCTTGACTTGTTTTGTAAGGGAGCTCGTTTTAAGCTAGGGAGGCACGCTCGGGCGTGTGTTGCGTACCCGTCGGGTGGCGAAATTACATGTTGTGTGAACGAGTCGTGTCGAAAATCGTCGGCCCTCGATCTAAGGACATGTTGGGTGAATCCAGTAAGGGCCGGAAATTGATGATATGTACGCGTAGAATTTACCTCCATCTCTGATCGGAAGAAAATTTCTTCCACTAGGCTTCTGATTGGTAGGTTATAAGTCAATGAAAGTCAACCCGTGTACAAATTTGGCTAAAACAAAACATGGACGATGTTTTTAACCAGATTACGATTAGGGAGTTAAAAGTTATCGTCTTAAAAGTCAATTCGAGAGGGGAATTCAATGCGGATTAAGCTTAGGGCTCGAAAGCCACTCCTCCAATCACGCCATGATAATTAGCTACGAATTTGACTTTCGAACGGCCGATTACAATCGCTAATTGGTTATTTTTACTAGTTACTTACAAATTTTAAATAGGACACAGACTTTGACAATTTTCATGAAAAATCACAGTCCAGCTCTCCAACTTCTATTTTCGCATAAAAAACACCTTAATGGGGGGATTTGTGTGCGCACTCAATCGAGTGCGCAGTGGGCTCGACCGTAATCACGATGGTGCCGAGAGCAAAGCCACCATGGAAAGGACAGCCGGTTCGACCGGGTTACTCGTGTGTGTGGTGGATCGAAACTCCAAGGGATCGAACCGGGTTCAATAATCAATGGTCAAAGTGGACCACGTGATTCACCCGGCGCACCAAAGTCTATTTTCGTCGCCTTCGTCTTCTTCTCCTGCTCCTTCCTCTTTCGCCGCTTTTCCCATTGTTTTTAACCTTTTCTGTTCCCCCCTTTCGGACTTCATTTTTTTCTCAAGCAGCAAAATCTTCGATAATAACTGCACACATGATTTCCGAACTTCTAATTCCCTCGACGTGGTCCCTCAACTTCGGCTCCAAATGCAAATACCATCCCTTGACTTTTAATTTATACGACATGGATTTCAATATTCGATGTAGTCTTTAGTTTATACGAAAATATTTTATAATTCGCGATCGGCATTGCATATTGAATTAAAATTTAAGAATCATACTGAATAAATTAAAAATTTAAAAATGATATTATGTGTTAAATTAAAATTTAGAGATAACATCGAATAAAATTAAAAAATTCGAAGACGACGTTGTATAACGAATTAAAGTTTTCAGGGGCTTGTTTCGAAAGTTTCGACGCAAGCAGACAAGAGTCCCACTGTCTCTGACCCTCTGGTCCTCTCTCTCTTTCTCTCTCGAGAAAATATTAGGTGAGTTTAATACTCCACGTCATCCATGCAGCTCATCATTCAAAAGTCGACATCTGGCAATCGGGGCCCACCTTCTGACTACTCTGTCTCTCCGTTACTTTTTCCCTCATCTCCTCCCTCCATTAGATACACGGACACTCCCTCCCTCCTCTCTCTCCCTCATCTTCTTTGCACTGCTCCGTTCGCGACTCTGCTCTCTCTCTCTCTCCCTTCCTCTTCACGATTGAAACCACCCATGCCTCTGTTCGCCGAAAGGCCCGATTTTTTTTCTTGCGGAGGGTCGATGCAAAGATGCCGGTCTACAACTTGTCGTTCGTGAACATCAACCTGTCCAAGCCGACCTCCATCTTTGTCCTCCTACTGTGGGTCAATCGGTATATTCCTCGGCTCCCTCATCATCGTCGCGCTCTTCCTCTTCTCCTTTTGTCTCACCTACCGCCGGCACGATGGCGGGAAGGGCGCCGCCAAGCATCGCGCCGACCTCGACGCACCGGCCACCGCGCCCCCATCTTGAAGGAGATCCTCGAGATCGTGCCGTCGAAGGTGCCTCATGCAGCTCCGGCTCCAAAGATCCAGGTGGAGCACTATGTGGGCTACTCGGATTGTTAGATAACGAATGATAACCATTCTATTCTGGAATGAGTTCCTGAACCAGAAATATATTTTTCTGAACCAGAAATAGATTTTTCTACTTCTAGTTCCTGGATGAGTTTCTGAGAAAAAAAACCTGTTTGATAACAACAAAAAAAATTTATTTCTAGAACAGAAACCCGTTTGATAACAACACAAAATTTCTATTTCCTGAAACAAAAACCCATTTGATAAACAATAGAAAATTCTATTTCCAGGAACAGAAATCCATTTTTTTAGAAATGGATTAAAAATAATAAAAAATCCGAAAAATTCATAAAAATCTTCAAAAAAATTCAGAAAATCCCAAAACATTGAAAAATTTCAGAAAAAATCATCAAAAGGTCGAGAAAATAAAAAAAATTCAGATTTCGGGAAAATAGGAAATTTGTTGAATTTTTTCAAAAAAAAATCAAGAAATAAAAAATTTTAAAATTTCACAGAATTGCTTAGAATATATGTGGCCACCCACTTTTAGTGAAATTTCAATTTTTTTAGGTGCCAAAAAAAAAATCAAAAAATCAAAAAATTCAAAACTTCACAGAATAGTTTAAAATACATGTGGCCACCCACTTTGAGTGAAATTTAAATTTTTTTAAGGTGCCCAAAAAGATTCAAAAACTCAAAAATTTCAAAACTTCACAGAATGGCTTAGAATACCTGTGGCCACCCACTTTAAGTGAAATTTTAAATTTTGGAGGTGAACAAAAAGCAAAAAATAAAAAATTTCAAAACTTTACAGAATGATTTATAATACATATGGCCATCCACTTTGAGCAAAATTTTAATTTTTTTAGGTGAAAAAAAAAACATAAAAAATCAAAAATTTCAAAACTTTACAAAATGACTTAAAATACATGTGGTCATCCACTTTGAGCGAAATTTAAATTTTTTTAGGTGCAAAAAAACATAAAAAATCAAAAATTTCAAAACTTCACAGAATGACTTAGAATACATGTGGCCATCCACTTTGAGTGAAATTTAAATTTTTTTAGGTGAAAAAAAACATAAAAAATCAAAAATTTCAAAACTTCACATAATGACTTAGAATACCTCTAGCCATCCACTTTGAGTAAAATTTAATTTTTTTTAGATGCCCAAATGGTATTTTTGATTTTTTTATTTTTTTTTGGTTTCTAAAGAAAATTAAATTTCACTCAAAGTGGATGGCCATATGTATTCTAAGCCACTCTGTGAAGTTTTGAAATTTTTGATTTTTTGCTTTTTTTTTTCAGCACCTAAAAAAAATAAAATTTCACTTAAAGTGGGTGGCCACAAGTATTTAAGCCATTCTGTGAAGTTTTGAAAATTTTCCTTTTTTGCTTGTTTTTATTTTTTTTCAGACACTTAAAAAAATTAAATTTCACTCAAAGTGGGTGGCCAGAGGTATTCTAAGCAATTATGTGAAGTTTGTTATTTTTTATTTTTTTTATTTTTTTCGGCACCTAAAAAAATTTAAATTTTTCTTAAAGTGGATGGCCACAGATATTTTAAGCCATTTTGTGAAGTTTTGAAATTTTTTCTTTTTTTCTTTTTTTATTTTTTTCGGCACCTAAAAAAATAAAATTTCGCTCAAAGTGGGTGGCCACAGGTATTTTAAATCATTCTGTAAAGTTTTGGAATTTTTACTTTTTTGCTTATTTTTATTTTTTTTGGCATATAAAAAAATTAAATTTCACTCAAAGTGGGTGGTCACAGGTATTTTAAGCTATTTTGTGAAGTTTTGAAATTTTTTATTTTTTATTTTTATTTTTTTCGGCACCTAAAAAAATTTAAATTTCACTTAAAGTGGATGGCCACAAGTATTCTAAGACATTCTGTGAAGTTTTGAAGTTTTTGATTTTTTGCTTTATTTTTTTATTTTTTTCGGCACCTAAAAAAATAAAATTTCACTCAAATTGGGTGGCCATAGGTATTTTAAGACATTATGTGAAGTTTTTAAATTTTAGATTTTTTTATTATTTTTTATTATTTTTGGCATCTAAAAAAATTAAATTTTGCTCAAAGTGGGTAGCCATAAGTTTTCTAAGCCATTTTGTGAAATTTTGAAATTTTTATTTTTATTTTTTTCGGCACCTAAAAAAATTTAAATTTCATTAAAAGTGGGTAGCCACAGATTCTAAACTATTCTGTTAAGTTTTGAAAATTTTGATTTTTTGCTTTTTTTTCTCACCTCAAATATCGTGACTTCCATATGAATATGTGTGTTGAAGAAAATGAATTCCTCAGAAATGGTTCTCACTTTTGTTCTAGAAATGAAAAACTAACTTTTTTTTTGTTCTCATTTCTGATTTCAGAATCAGTTTTGAAAGCAAATTTGTCCCGAAAATAGAAAAATGAAATTGTGTTATCAAACGGGTTTCTGATCCAAAACTGATTTTAAGAACAAAAAACCAGTTCTGGACAGAACCAGAATGGTTTTCATGCGTCACCTTAATCAAGCGGGAAGAGCAGGGGGACGGAGAGGAAGCGACGGAGTCTTGAACTGAGAGAGAGAGAGAGAGAGAGAGAGATAACGTCCGATAAACGCAAAAGTAACGGAGCAAGGGAGAGAGACGGAGGAGTCAGAAGGTGGGCCCGGATTGCCAGATGTCGACTTTTGAATGGTGTGCTGCATGGATGACGTGGAGTATTAAACTCAACCAATATTTTCTCCTCTCTCTCCGTCTCTCCATCTCTTTTGGCCTGCGTGACGACCGCCCGTTTTTCTCACTAATAAAAAAATATTTTGTCCCCGTTGACCGTTCAGTCTCCCGGGGAAGCGAGCAGTCCCTCCCACCAGTCGCCTCCACCAGTGGCATCCATCAGCAGCGGCGCCCCCCTCTCCCCTACATCATCTCCTCCTCCTCCTCCTCCTATATAAACTCCTCCTCCTCCTCCACTTCCTCCCTCTCTATAGCTCGATCCTGCCGTGCTCCGGCCACCCCCGCTTCCCTTCCCCTCCTGCGTTTCGTTGGTTTTTCTTGGGTGATGGAGTTCGATGCCCTCCGATCCCCGCCGGACTTCGAATTCCGGGAGAAGCTCGTGCGCCCCCGCTCCCTACCCCCCGCCGCCCCACCCGCCCTCGCTACCCCCGACCTCGACCTCCCCGACTCCCCGGCCTCCGCCGCCTCCACCACCGACGTCTCAATCGCCAGCGGCCCCGAATCGCCGGGCAATGCCGGGTCCGACGGCGAGCTCCCCGTCGAGCGCGAAAGGCCGTGGCGCCCCGCCGCTGGCGGCGGCGGGTTACGCGAGTTGATCCTCGGGCCGCACGCTGGCGTCGGCTCCGGCGGTTCGCCGGCGGCGGTGGTGGCGGCGGCGGCGGCGGCGGCGGCGGCGGCGGTCGGCGGTCAGGAGGAGCCGGGGGCTGAGGCGGGATCGAACGTGCTCCGCGCGCCGGGGAGCGCGCCCCCTGAGTCGAGTGCCGCGGTGAAGCTGCAGAAGGTGTATCGGAGCTACCGCACGCGGCGCAGGTTGGCGGACTCCGCCGTGGTGGCCGAGGAGCTGTGGTGGGTGTACTGGAATTCCGTGCTATTCGTCCGCTTTTCCTCCTCCTCCTCCTTCTTGGTCTCAGCAATGGCTGTGAATAATTCTTTGCAGGTGGCAAGCACTGAATTTCGTGAGATTGAATCGCAGTACCATCTCTTTCTTCAATTTCCCCGAGAGTGCTGCTTCGAGGTGGACTCGTGTCGGCCTAAATGCTGCCAAGGTTAATGAACTCCTCCTCGTTCGTTGTACCGAATGGTTAGGTTGGATTTCCGTGTCGGAGCCGCGAAATCGCGCGTACAGTGGACTGTTTCTCCGATGCCGAATTTTGTCCCTGTTACCGATCTTCGCTCGAACGCGTTGATGAAAAAGACGGCTCTACGTTGACTGAGTTTTGGACTTTCTTGGACAGGTGGGAAAGGGTTTGTCCAAAGACGCTAAAGCACAAAAATTGGCTTTTCAGCATTGGATCGAAGCTGTAATTAACCTGCCTTCTCTGTTTCCCTGTTTGAAATTAGCGTCTCTTAAAATTTGGCCTGGCAACTTGAAGATTGAGATGTAGTTTGTATCTTGATATTCAACATGCACGTATCGTCTTCTGGATTGTAGATTGATCCCCGGCACCGCTACGGGCATAGCCTGCACCTGTACTATGAAGAATGGTGCAAAGCCGAATCAGGACAACCGTTCTTTTACTGGTGAGTAACATGTTTGTCGGGCTAAGAATGGGAGATTCTTATAAATATGTGGAAGCGATTTACTTGATGGCAGGAGCTTCCAGCTTGGTTTTGCTCGGAGTTTTCTGCTAACAGAGCTTGATTTTCTGAGATATTATTTGAACTCGATCCTGCTGCTGAACCTCTGTCCATGGGCTGGATGGCAGTTTCTCTCCCTCTTCTGTGTCATCAAAATATGTGAACACTGAACATATATCTTGTTATTTGCTTTTTGGTCATTTCGTGTCAACGCTTTCTTTGTCTGTTTTATAATTAAGTAGGTCTTTAGTCTTTATGATGATGATTGAATTAACATGGTGACCAGAGTTAGGAATCTAAGCATGGTTTTTCTTCCCCCTCATTCAGAGATTCTAGTCTGGAGTGTAGTAGGCTTGGGCTTTATATGAGAGGCCAACATTCTTCGATAATGCTATTGTCTCTTGAGTAATTCCTAGTGAAGGACAACGGTGCAGGGTTACCTGGGATCTACTTCTGGTAAAAAAAAAAAAAATTTCTTCAGTGGTGATGCTGAAGAGATGCTGTGTCACTGAATGGACATTCCCTTTTTGAGAAAATTTTCATGTATGAAGTTCATCTCAGCCTTATAATCAGGTGTGCTTAATGTGGGACTCTTGTGATATTGGGCCATGGGAACTGTAATTGCAACAGAAATTGATTGTACTAAAGGTTGGGCATTCTGCTGTGGTTTGTTTCTCCTTTGTGTTTTTGTAGTGCAATCTATCATAGCCATTAATGTTTGGGAGAGGGCTGAAGAATGAAAATGGTTAGAACATACAAAACAATTATAAACTTTGCCGTCCATATCCTTCTCACAAAAATTTCAAAAATTTCCAACCAATTTTCCATTTCTCCCATTTTCCCTAACTTCCCAAACATAGTCGAAGTAGAATGGCTGTGTTCTGAAGTTTCTCTGTTTGATTTTTGCAGGTTGGATATAGGAGATGGCAAAGAGCTTGATCTTAAAGAGTGCCCAAGATCAAAACTCCGACAGCAGTGCATTAAGTATCTTGGACCCGTGCGTATCTATATTCAGTAGTCATACTCCTATCGATTGACTGGTCTTGCAATGCATTAATTGTGTTTCTTTTATCTCTTCAACCATGACTAACGCTCGCTTGCTTTCTCCCTTTCCTTCTTTTTCCTCATTGAAACCAGCAAGAGAGAGAAAGCTATGAGTATGTTGTCATCAAGGGGAAGATCATCCATAAACAATCTGGAGAATTCCTTCATACAAAGAAAAGTTCAGAAGGTGCTAAATGGATATTTGTGATGAGTACTTCAAAAAAGTTATACACTGGTGAGGTAAGCTGATATTTCTATACAGATGCAAACCTCTGATTTTATTATGATTGCTGATGTTTGTGTCGTGAGAAGTTGATCCTCTAAATTGTTTAGAAAAAGAAAGGAGTATTTCATCATTCCAGCTTTCTGGCTGGAGGAGCCACTATAGCGGCTGGAAGGTTGGTTGCAGAGCATGGAGTACTTAAGGTACATTGCACATTTTGTCGTGTTTTTAACGTTCTTCTAAAATTTAGATATACAGTTTTCTAGTTTTAGTTCCAATTGCAATCTCCTTTTTTACATTCCAAGTCCTAGATTGGAGTTTTTCTCTCTCCTTCCCTGTTATTTTCATTTGGATCATTAATGAAATCGTACAAAAATAATTTCCTTATTTCAGTTTGACTACATATAAATGTTAGTTTTTATGAATTGGTTGTGAAGCGCTGTTGAAAAAGGGATTGAAAATGATATGTCATGCCTTATGGTAGCTCTTGTTATAAATACCATCTGCTTCAATGTCGCCAAGTGGTTTCTCGTTGTTCCATTTACTGAGATACGCAACAAGGTGAAGGTCATCGAGACCTAACTAAAACTGCAATGCGATATGCAAGTATTCTGCTGAACTGTTGGCAATGTCAAATGTTATTGTCCAAAGCTGCCAAAGAAGCTTATTCAGAACACCTATCTCATCCTCTGTAATAACATCCAAACTTCATATCGAAGTTATGTTAATGCAAGATCTACAAATGGTTCTTTGAGCCATAATGTCGTTTTACCTCAAATGATCCTGCATGCAGCTTTGTCTCCAAGATTTCCTATCGAAGAATCACCTCCTGTTACCTTTACCCTTATAATGTGATCTGCTATTTCTTCTGTTGGATGGCAAAGCAAAAACCGAATCAACAATTGGACACGCGTTTATTTTTAGAAGGAATCGTCGGTTAGGGACTTAATATTTATCTATCTGAAAGTTTCTCGTGCTCTCTCTGGTGTGCTGGTAAGCGTTAATGATCTTATTAAATGTCAGAGTGTTGGCTAGTCTGGAATAATTTGTCAGTATGAACTGACTCTGGGCAAGTCGAGACAGGTCAGGATAGAACATTGGTTTCATTCATTCTTTTCTTGATAAAGTATCAGCTTTCGAGCTTCAGCTTTTAGTGCAGTCTTAACATCAACATAATGACTGTTAAAGCTGGCATGACATCTGTATTGCTTTTTATGGTGCCTGACAGTGGCTTGTTTTGTTTTTCCAAGTCCATCTCTGCTTATAGTGGACATTACCGACCAACTGAAGATAGACTTGACAGCTTCTTATCCTTTCTGAAGGAAAATGGAGTCAACCTGGAAGAAGTCGAGGTAGCTGCACTCCTTTGTTCAACTGAAAATTGTCTCTCTGTCTAAGTGCGCAGTGGTTTGTTTTCCTTCTTTTGGACAATATAGAAATCCACAGAA
The DNA here is from genome assembly GCA_024500025.1 of Syzygium aromaticum. Lineage (NCBI taxonomy): Eukaryota > Viridiplantae > Streptophyta > Magnoliopsida > Myrtales > Myrtaceae > Syzygium > Syzygium aromaticum. The sequence continues at coordinate 15,569,180 of CM044885.1, forward strand.
TTCAACTCTTTCAGAGAGGTGAAGCATCCAGTGAGAGTCATGGACTGTCTCATGATTTCACTATCATGTTCAGCCCAATTCAAAATTGGCTGGTCTTTGCACCACCTAATGCCTGTGGAAAGCATTCTATTTGCTTTTCTTCCTCTGTTTTATTTTTAACACCTAGTATTCCCAGGTGCTGTAACTGTCTCTCTGATGGTTTGTTATATGTCTCGTTCCAGGTATGCAAGGCCAGTGAAGATTCTGATATGTACGAAGATAACAAACCAAGAGTAAGGGGAGGTTTGGTTGAAACTTCAGGAACCTCAGAACTTTCCCAACCTGAAATTCCAAAAGAAGAGATGGAGAGCGAATCTATTGAGTTGACAGAAGCCACCGGCCCTCAAGGAAAAATCAATTACAAGAGGACCTTGTCTGGCGGTCTACAAAGCCCTAGAGCCGAGGTACCCAAGAAGGCAATCTTGCAAAGAATAAATTCCAAGAGTGCGGCGAGGTCATATCAACTAGGGCATCAACTCTCACTCAAATGGTCAACAGGTGCTGGTCCTAGAATTGGATGTGTTGCCGACTACCCATTAGAACTAAGGCAGCAGGCACTGGAGTTTGTTAACCTTTCTCCTAGGCGTCCGCCTACTCCTTCGACCTATCGGGATATCACCATTCTCTCCCCCTCGGGCCTTTGTCCCTCTGCATGATCTAGCAATGGCTGTGGATGCTCTCCCCAAACTGGAATAATCATTAACTCTCCTGCAGTGTTGGAAGGTTATTGTGGATAGAAATATCTCTCTCCATACTACGCCGATGCTCACCTAAGTGCGCATAGCATTATAATACTTACGCTCAATTGTCTGATAATCACTGCTCATCCACTATGAGTATCGTGAAGTTTTAAGTGCTCCAATATTCGTATCTGATGGCGAGGTGGCATATTTATAGCCTGAGACTTAGTATTATGTGATCAAGGTGACATGACTTGGTTTTCATCCTGAAATCAAATCATTGTAACTTTGATGCGCATACCACTATTTTCTTCTAATGTAATTGTCAGGCCAAAAAAATCTCTTCGCACATATGGTATTTCGTCTTCATTTTAGGGCAATTTACTTTGGGCCATTCAGGGTTACGGTTATCCTGAAGCTTTATCTGGGACTGTAAAGGCTCTGCTTAATTCGACGACAAATGTGACTATCCTGACAATATAGTTTCATGGCATCTTTGTTGGTACCATCAGTGCGGTCGTTCCTTTTAAGCTCTGGATTAGGAAAAGCACTGGATCGAGAGAACAGGATCTTCTTTTCCTACCCAACGCATTGCGGCGTCAACCATTCATTAATGTGGAAATTAAAGAGAAGGAAATGAAACACCTGCATCGAATTCTAGCTCCAGAACAGGATTAGCCTTGTGTTTGAGACAACATAGCCAGATCAGAAGACAAGATTTTATCTACTCTATACTATAATTGGTTGGTCTGTGGTGAAAACTAAGATTGGACTCTTAACACGATGTCTCGAGTCTCTCCATTCAAGTGACCCTGACATGGTGTGTGTACCCTTCTCTACCCGACCACCCTCCACCACGACCTTGAATGACCGGTTCTCATGCAACTTGCCGAACTTCAGAGTGTCCGGGACGACCTGGATGGAGACACCCTTTGGAGCAGTCACTCTGGCCTTATACACAGTTTTGACGGGCCCAACGTTCGTCACGGTTCGGTAAAAGACGGCGGAGATGCGAGCGCTTGTATCCGTGAGTTGGAGATGCATGGAAGGGTAGTTTAGGCCATCGGTGCCATGTGCGGGCTTAAAGCTCGAGCAATTGAATTTCTTCTTGCTGCCGGTGAGCAAGGCGATGGCTGTGCCATTGTACCCTTCCTTGCATAGGAAGCTGATGTATGATCTCATAGGGATATCGTATACGAGGCCAGGATTCACCGCCTTCACTGGATTTATTTGGCCTGACCCCGAACTTAGCTCGGCAAACTGGTCCTTGATTTTCATAGGCACGGCTGAAAGGAGGAGCTGATTAGTATGACTCTCCTGATTAGTAAGTCTATCGTAAGGACACAGAAAGGAGTGAAAGCCTCATCCTTACGAAAATTTGCTAAAAAATGCCTCTTCTTTGAACATCTGAGACTAATATCCAAAAGGGCGGGTTTAACTCTTTTAGTTCTGTTGAAAGTAATAATATTTGGTTTGGGGTTGTTCTAAAAATTTTGAGACAGACTCACCGGTAGTCATTAGAGCAGACTTGATCGCGGCCGGTGACCAATTTGGGTGAAATCTCTTCACGTAGGCTGCTGCTGCTGCCGCGTGAGGACAAGCCATGGACGTTCCTGATAATATGTTAAATGTGGCATGTCGATAGTCTAATGGATCCTCCGTCACTGGCGGAAGTTTTGAATAAGCAGCTAGTATGTCGAGTCCGGGTGCTGCAAGGTCAGGCTGTGCATATACACAGACGTTGACATGAGAGAGAGAGAGAGAGAGAGAGAGAGAGAGAGAGAGAGAGAGAGAGAGAGAGAGAGAGTTTCTACCTTAAGGATGTTGAGCGTGATTTGTTGGGGTCCTCTGGAAGAGAAAGCTGTGATGAACGGCGCATTCATCTTGGTCGTTCTTGTCCTGGATATGACAGCTCGAGGATTTCTGCTCGACATAGGTTGAAGAATATGAGTTCAGACTGTTACCAAATGCGGAAAAACAAAAACCTAACATTGCAGAACTGTTAGTAGCCACATTTTCATGAACATTCATCTGACTTTTATCTAGGAATGATCCAAGTGCGTGCAGGAAATCCAGTAGAATAACCTAATCAGATCAGGTAGAACCTACTTGGTAGAGTTAATATAGCGGTCTATCTTTTCACCGTCCTTGCTGCTAACTGTAGTTCCAGGCATAGACATGATGAAGGCGACGTCGTCATCCGCTGAGCTATCACTGGAAGCGACGATTCCAATCCCACCCAGTTGTTTGATTGTATCATCCTGGCCATAATACCCCTCACAATATACAATTCTTCCCTTTACCTTCTCCTGGCTTAGGCTCCCATAATCACAAGCACTGTCGAACGAATGATTGTCAGGGACAAAATACTGGCCAGTGACTGAACAATTAAATAGAGAGGACTTTGTCGAGATGTTTGACAATGTGCCCGGATCACAACTAAAACAAGATATCATCTTCATTTTTTCTTGTACTATTGTTTTTTGATTTGGTGCAAGATCAGTTCTGGTTATTTGACGAGTTACGCATTTACATTCCTACCTTGCATTCAGATAGCCCTGCTGACTAGCATTGGCCGCAAGTGTTCCGCTTATTAAAGGGTACATCCGCTTCTTCGGCGAAAAAGTATTGATTGAAAGTCCCTGTCATGCAATGGGAAATATAGTTATGACTGTTAGAGAGAGAGAGAGAGAGAGAGAGAGAGAGAGAGAGAGAGAGAGAGAGAGAGAGAGAGAGAGAGAGAGAGAGAGAGAGAGAGAGAGTACATTATACGATACGCCATTGCCTAACTTAAATTCTGTTTGGAACTGTCTGTCGATGCTACTTGCGGCAACTGTCATAATCCACGGCGCAACATTTTCGACAGTGTAATCCGAAGGCCCGTCATTCCCTCCTGAGCAGGAAGTCAGAACCCCGCGCTTCATGGCGTGGAACGAGCCAATTGCGATCGGGTCGCTGAAGAAGTCCTTGGAGGGCCCGCCTATCGACACCGAGATCAGATCCACGCCATCTGCTATCGCATGGTCGAAACCGGCCAAGAGATCCATGTCAGAGCAGCCATTTCCCCAGCACACTTTGTACATGGCAATGCGGGCTGACGGCACACCTCCCCTTGCAGTCCCCTTGGCTATGCCGTAAAAGCTCGCTCCTTTCACAGCTATGCCAGCCGCAGTGGACGAGGTGTGGGTCCCGTGGCCATCGTCATCAGCAGGGGTCACTGGTCCGGTCGCGATATTGTCTAGGTTGAAGTACTTCGCACCGATCACCTTGCTGTTCAAGTCACAATGGGACAGGACATGAGAAACCTAGGAAAAGCCAAACTGCAGGGACAAATTTTAGCCCAAAACATTGATCTCTAGGAGTAGAATCTTGAGGATCGTGTACATAGCAAAATGCTGTCACATTACATATTCAATTTTGACAAAAGAAGAAATTTTGGAACATCCGCGTCTCCCATTTTGTTATCACAGAGAGAGAGAGAGAGGGGGGGGGGGGGGGGGGGGGGGGGGGGAGAGGGAGAGAGAGGGGCTACTTGTTGCAGCCAGTGAAGTTGACACCCTTCATACAATTGCCTTTCCATTTGGCTGGGGCAGGTCCAAAGCCCTTGTCATCAAAACTTGGGGCGTTTACATAGATGCCTGCATCATTCAAATCCTTAGAAACATTACCAAAAGATAAAAATACAAAAAACAAATCGACATCCTTGCAATCTAATTTGTTAAGTGCACATTTGATACGACTGTGTCCTTACCTGTATCTAGAAGGCCAATGATAATGTTACTCTCAACCTTGGAGTTTCTTCTCCCCGAGGTCTCTGCCATTCCTAGGAAGTCCCAAGATCGAGTCGTGTGAAGTTTCCGTTTTGTGTTGGCAAACACCGACACGACTGTGTCTTCATCTGTAGATGAATTAAACAGATTGAAGAATCCAGAAGACTACAATCCTAGCAATCAGGGAGCATTTTTGTGTTGCTTGTGTACCTGATAGCTTCTGAGCTTCCCGTGGCAAGAGCCTGGCCGCAAACCCATTAAAGCTCTTACCATAACTGTAGATCTTGGCTTGTCTTGCTGTGTCCTCACTGAAAAAGAAATATTAAACTACACTAGGTAAGATAGGCGATGACATGATCAAAACATTCTAATTACTACGAGAAGAATCATTACTCTCTGATTGCCGCCATGAGCAGGTTGTGGTGTTCGTCCTCAATACTGGTTTTGGCCTCCGGCACTTCTCCCATGTATACAATGTATGGCTGCATTTTGACAGGTAAGAAACAAAATCATGAATCAGATAGGAATTTGCCAGAAGTACACCGACGAAAAAGTTGAACGCTGAGAGAGGAAATCATATCGATGTTGCATATAACAAAGTTTTATTATGAATTCTTGTTTAGATTTGCCAATGGCATTGATTCAATTGACCATATGTATTTCCTGGACCACAGGCACTTGCTTCCCAAGGGCTTACAAATACTTATTTGTTGTGCCAGCATGATCTATCATTAATACGATCCACTTGCCTAATGCAATGCGGGTAATACTAATTCCTTAGGCCATACATATTATAGTTCGATGTACATATTGAGGCGACGGGATTGATTTTCTATGGGCGATTGGCTTTGACCAAACGCGCTAACCATGTTAATGAAACCAAATAGTAGATTGCACGAAACAAGACTGTACATTTCTGATTCGATTTTCATGCCCATGATGCACCAGCCATCAAAACCTACCTTCCTCTCATTGTCGTGCAATCCTCGGACGAGAGTGGCAAAAAGACAGAGCACGAACAAGAACACCACTGGTACCCCCGACATCCTCGCTTTAACTCTTTAAGCTTGTTAGAAAGCGCAAATTTCACTATTTGCTCTGCTAAGAAAACAAGACAAGTTTGCGGTTTTATATAGAAAAAGGTGGGCTCGAAGGCAAGCGAAAAACCACGCCTCGAGGGTCAAAATATTCACTCTCTAACGCGTACAACCACACAGAAATTTTCTGCTCGAAACAAGAGAGTTAAGAGGCACGTAATTTGGATCGTTACTGAAACTACTAGATTCATTCTCGAGTGTGTAGCTGAGCGATCATATAGGAGATCACCTTCACAAGAATAATGCCAGTTGGTTTTGATCCAATATAAAAACCCAATTGACGTGGAAATGAATGGTGATCTCTTCAGAGTTTTGATAAGGTTGCGTTTTGTGAATTCGTGGTTATTGAAGCCCCTGGGCATGCATCGTCTTATGCTGTTTCGCTTCTGCAGAACAATTTGAAACTCTGTCTGAACTGAATCAATGTCACATTATACGCGAGAAACATGGACTACCACATGAATGATTATGGGCCTGGGCTTCAAGTTACACAGTCACAAGTAAGGGTGAAAGATTCCAAAGTGGATAAGTTCTGGCTGAAACCTAAATCTTACTATGTTAGAATTGGTTCTTAGTTTTTGGAACTCAGAATATATTCTGTTTGTCTTGGAACCGACCTCAGAACCTAAACTGTTTGTCTGGTCTAGTTCTAGGGTCTATTCAGGAACGGGATTTTTTTTTTCTTTGCCTCATTATTTTAAAAAATCAAAACAAATAGCAATTACAGTAAAATAGTATAAGCAACAAAACAGCTTAAAGTAAAATATTGATACAAAACAAATGGAAATATAAAGCAATTGGGAAATTAATCTCATCTAAGAAAGATAAATCATTTTCATCCAACTGATTCCTGGATGAGTGGATTGGTTCAACACCCAGAACCTGAAACCTACCCGCACATTACCAGTTCCAAAAATTTGAAATCGGGAATCAGATTTGTTTCCATAGGTGGTCGGTCCAGTTCCCAGATAGAACTGGATTGGTTGCATAGCCCTAGCCACGAGTCCACAACAAGAGCTCTCCATCTTTTGGAGATGATCTGGAGACCCTTTTAGTGTTCTTGTCTTCATTTGGAATGTCAAAATGGACGACTTCACTCACATTTTGTTGTTTTGGTCCTGAATTTACGCGCCTTTTCTAATCCAATTTCTCGAACATTCAATGTGAATTTTCTAATCAGATTTCTTCGACAATATTACCGATCAATGCTAGAGCTAACGCGGCCGCCGGACCATGCTAGAGTATAATGGCGAAATAAAATTTGGCTTCATGCACAAGCTGCTACCATAGCAAATTTTGCCTCCACCGACGAGCCACAAAGCCACGGTGGAAAAAACTTTTTCCATGTCATCCTCCGGCATGGTGCGACAGTCATGTCCACTTGAACTAGTCGGACTTGATTAGAACATTATGTTAGTTCAAGGATTTGGTTAAACAAATCTAAAGTTTAAGGAATTGGTTGGAAAAAAATGTAGGTTTAGTTTTTGTGACATAAACACAACGACAGAAATCACACTTTTAGATTCGGGCTCTCGTTATTAGATGTCAAATCTTGACCCACAAAATCTTACACACGCAAGTTTTTGATTCGAAGAAATAGCAATTTGATTCCCATTCTTTTCCTGATAAAACATTTATTCCATCATTAAATAGCCCAAATAGTTCTTATACTAGCTATTTTCACTGCATCAAGAAGAAGTATTTCCAAGCTATCTCAAGAGTGATGGAGAAAGCAAGTTTTTTACATGTAAGTAAAGTGAGGATAAGAGAGGCCGGAGGTGTGAGTAGGCCTACCGATGATAGCCCATTTGAGTAAATACGATGGGCCAAAAGCTTATAGAGCCTAACACGCTAGCCATATAAAGTAAAGTATATAAAGTAAAGTGAAGATAAGAGATGATAGAGATGTAAGTGAGCTTATTGGTGGAAGCCCACTCAGCACATATAATGAGGTAAGAGCTTATAGAGTTCAACGGCCAGTTGCCAAAGGGCTTACCTTAGAAATTGCAAAATCGGGTTATAAGCCACTCAACTTAAGGCATGGGTATTCGATGTGAGCCTTCAATTCACCTCATCCCATCATAAGTTTGTGCTTTCTCAGGAGTTTCACCCTTCTACAATGATGTTTTAACTTTCTGTTGATAAGTAAAATGAAAATGAGAGACGATAGATGTACAAGTGAGCTTATTAGTGGAAGCCAACTCGAACTAAGCTAGATCAGTTTTTTAATCCTATTCCAAAATTTTCTCAAAGCGATCTGCTTTTTTAGACTCTAGCATGAGAAACATGGTTTAGCCTTGTACAGTCCAAAATAATCTTGAATTCCAAATATATTTGAATTTTAAAAATTTAATAGAAAATAAATAAAATTTCCGTAGGAATCCTAATATAACCCTTAACAAGTTCTAATCGACTAAGTAAAAATCAAATGAGGTGGAATAACGTGGTGTTGGGGTCGAATTCGAAAGATTGGCCAGAAAAGTGCCAAAAACAGTTAATTTTGATGTTGAAAGTGGCCTTAAAAAGGTCCCCAATTTACCCCTAGCATAACACTCTCATCAAGCTTTTCCATTGGGATAATGACACAAATAGCTCCAAAACTCTGACCAAATGTGCAATTTGATCAATTAACTTTTAATTTATTTAATGTAGTTCCTGAACTTTAGTTTAATGTTCAATTTGATTCCTAAACTTTTAATTTGTTTAATGTGATCCTCAACTTTTGGTACATGTTCAATTTAATCCCTAAACTATATGAAAATATTTAATGTAGTCCTTGAACTTGAATTAATGAAAGGACTATATTAAACATTTTCATATAGTTTAGGGATTAAATTGAATATGTACTAAAAGTTTATGGACCACATTGAATAAATTAAAAGTTCAGGGACCAAATTGAACATTCAGCTAAAGTTCAAGGACAATGTTGAACAGATTAAAAGTTCAAAGACCAAATTGTACATTGGGCCAAAGTTCATGGATTGTTTGTGTCATTTTCCCTTTTCCATTGGTATCACGGGCATAAATCACCTCAATTCAAAATTGGTGCTTTGTGTAAAGGTTGGTAAACATTCTTTCTTTAGATGAAATTTATAAATTTTCAACAATAATTTAGTGTTATTTATTTAACATATCGAATCTTGAGATTTTTTTTTTTGGTCAGAAAAGGAAATGACTTTCATTACTGGAAATAAGTATAGGATACACTTCGTTTGCTTCGGAACAAAGAAGCTCCAAGAGGGGTGGGGTGGGTTCAAAAGCCAATTTTGTGGTAATCTATTTTTACTCTGAGCTTTAACCACCAAATCAGCAATTCTATTGGACTCTCTATTAACATTGGCTAACTTTAAATCCTTGAAAGATTTGAGGAGCGAGTGGGCTTTTTTGATAAGGTCTTGTACTTCTCAGCTGATTTGCGCTTTACTAGTGAGTGTGCTTATCAGATCAGAATGGTTTGACTCCACTTTAAGTGAGACTTCAGTTCGCGTGGAGAAATACATGAGAGTTTCCACCATGGCTTGTGCCTCCGCCTGAGCTACTGAAGATGCCCTAATAGATCGCATGAAGCCATCAATTAGTTTCCTAGAGTTATCTCGGCAGACACCCGCCATTGCCTCTTCATTTGTTCCAGGCAAGTAGGCTCCATCGATATTAATTTTTAGTTCTTCCGGTTCTGGTGGCCGCCATTGATGGAGACGGAAGCTTGCTGTTGTTGTAGTTTTCTTCTTCCCAGGAAGCCACCGATCATGATTTCGTTTCGTTGCAGTTGCTTTAGCCAATACTTCCTCTGGGTTTGGCTTTTGCGCTCGAAAAACAGAATGGTTTCGAGTTTTCCAAATTTGCCAAAGAACAAATGTTAGAAGCTCAAAAGTAACCGAGGTATGTTTAAATTTAGCTTACCACACTTTGAATCGCGTCAAACCTTGAGCAGAGACATTGATGTTCAAAACTGTATTTTTCCAGATTTTCCTCATCCATGGACAAAGAAGGAGAGTGCGTTCTACCGTTTCGGGGCTTTGATTACAGAGGGGGTGAGGTAAGATTTTCCTTTTGAAAAGGTTATCCTTGGTAGCCAAGGCATTTTGGCAAGCGCTCCATAGAAAAAAAATTATTTTGGGGTATGTGTGGGATTGCCATATCTTCATCCACAATGATTTGGGGATTTGATAAGAGGAAGATGCCTTTTCTGAAGCTTGTTTCCTCTTTATTACTGTTATATGCACTCTTTACCATAAAACTTCTTGATTTTGAAGATGTCCACGCCATTCTATCTTCCATTTCCTGGCTCCCCAAGGCAGTAGCTAAGATTTCATTGCTGGTATCTGGATCAAAAAGCTCTTGTACTAGTTGCTCATTCCAACATTCCTCTTCTTTTATAATTAGATCTGACACCATTCTAGGTTCGTTTATGTTCGAGGGTCCCCCAATCAAATCCCGTTTAAGCCATCTGTCTTCTCTAATATTAATCTTTTCCCCATTACAGACTACCCATCTAATCGGTGGTTGCATGACATCTCTTCCAATAACAAGGCTTTGCCATTCCCAAGAAGGTCTACTTCCTTTCCTAGCGCACCAAAAATTCTCTCTTGGGAAATATATTCCTTTTAGAATGACTCCACAAAGATGAAGGATTTTGTGATATCCTCCACGCTTGTTTTCCCAACATAGCCTTGTTGAAAGTCAATAGATCTCGAAACCCTAGGCCTCCAGCATCCTTTCTATACTTCAAGGTTTCCCACCTTTTCCAATGTAAACCTGTTTGCTTTATGCTGTTTTTCCACCAAAACACAATTATCTTTTTCTCGATAGCTTGGCAAATGGAGACTGGAACTTTGAAAATCGACATGGCATAATAAGGTAGTGCTTGTACTATTGATTTAATGAGGACTTCCTTTCCCACTTTTGATATCGGATTTTCCTTCCAACCTTCAAGCTTCTTGTTTACTCTCACGATAATCCAAGCAAACATTTGTTTTTTCGATTCCCCCCAATCAGATGGAATGCCTAAATATTTGCCCATTTTTTCTATCTCAGGGACTCTCAGTTATTCTGCCATATTTCTTCTTAAATTCTGTGGGCACTCCTTACTGAAAAAAAATCCTGACTTGTTTAAATTGACTGTTTGGCCTGAAACAAAGTAGTATTGGTTCAGAACTGAAGCAATATTTTGGCATTCAGTGATTGTCCCATCTAGAAAGAATATTGAGTCATCTGCGAATAACAAGTGGGATAAAATGGGGCAATAATTGTTGAAATGAATTCCTTTGATGTTTTCATCCCCCACAGCTTTTTTCATCAACAAAGACAGTACATTAGCAACCAATATAAACAGATAGGGGGATAACAGATCACCTTGTCGGATACCCCTCGAAGGTTGAAAATAGGGCAATGGCTCTCCATTTAATTTAACACTGAAAGTCACTGTGGAAACATATTGCATTATCCAGTTTACCCATTTTGTGCAAAAGCCAAATTTCAGCAAGCAAGCTTCTAGGAAATCCTACTCTATTCGATCGTACGCTTTTTTCATATCTAGTTTTAACACCGCCCAGAACTTTCTCTTTCTCTTTCTCATCCTTAGTTGATAATGCACCTCTTGGACAATTAGGATATTGCCTTGGATCTGTCGTCCACTAACAAAGGCACTTTGCTCTTCACATATCAAATCTGGAAGCCAAGGCTTTAGTCTGTAATTGCACAAACTTATAGGGTGATACTGTTCCAGTGTTTCCGGGTTAGGTCCTTTGGGAATAAGGGAGATATGAATCTTGTTTAAAATTGGATTAACATTCCAGATGTAAAGAAATTCTGCACCTCCTTGAATACATCCTGCTAAACCTCTTCCCGAAAATGTTGATAGAATTGCCCATTTAGTCCTTCCAGCCTTGGTGCCTTAGTGGATCCCAACTGGAAAACTGCTGCCTTTACTTCCTCTAGTGTCACTTCAGTTGTTAGACAACAATTTATTTCTTCTCCAACCAAGCTGTGACAATTTTCTAACACTAGTTGAAAACTGCGAGAGCCCTTTTAAGTATAAAGGTTCTTAAAGAAATTCTCTGTTGATTGCTTTAATTGATCAACATCTCGTATCCATTCCTCATTTTCAGATTTCAACATTGTAATTTTGTTCCTCTGTCGTCTTTGTATGGTGGTAGCATTAAAATACCTTGTATTTTTGTCTTCCCACTTTAACCAATTTATTCTTGATCTTAATCCCCAGTACATTTCTTCCTGCCTCCACAATTTTTCGATTTCTTCCTTCATCAATTGAACTCTTTGTTGGGCTTGTCCTCCACTTGAATGGTTTGTAAGTTGCTAGATTTCCTTCTTCAGGCTCTTGATTCATTTATGAGCATTTGTGAACTTGCTTTTACTTTAGACTTCTAGTTCACCCGAAACTCTTTGTAGCTTTGTCAACAAATTCTGGTTTGTTTCTTTTGCCTTCAGCCAAGCATCTCTTACTATTTCCCCACATTCGATCTCTTCTAGCCAGAAAGCTTCAAACTTAAATTCCTTTCTCCTTTTTGCGTGTCCTGAGGATAGAGAAATTAATAGCGGGCTATGGTTGGACCCAATAGCTGGTAATGCATAAACCTCTGCTTCCGGAAAAATGACTCTCCACTACATAGAACATACCGCTCGATGTAGTCTTTCCTTCACATATGCATCCCCTTCCCTAATGTTAGCCCATGTATATGCACACCCTTTACTCTCTAGGTCCATGAGGTAGCAAGAATCTAAGAAATCCTGAAAAGCCTTCATTTTGTAGTTCTCCACCAAACACTTTCCAACTTTTTCCCGGAGGTAAAGAACTTCATTGAGATCCCTAGCACAAACCCATGGAAGGTTGTTGGAGTAACTTATCTGGTACAATTCCCCCCAAAGGTGAAGTCTTGCTTGAAAGTCATTTGGTGCATAAACAAAGGTGATACGTATTCTTCGCCTACTTGCTATCTGCTCCCCAACCACATCCACAAAGTGTGGAGAGTGAGACTCCACTTTAACCAAGATTCTATCGTCCCAAATGAGTGCCAACCCCCCTGCAATCCCTATTGGATTCACCACAAAAAAGTTCCGATACTGCAAATGTTGCTTTAAATGAAAAACCACTTCTTCTTGGTTTTTTGTTTCCATTAAGAATAGCAAACTGGGCCTCTCCTCAGCCACTAGAGCTTGGATGGCTTGAATTGTCAGGGGTGTGCCCAACCCCTGACAATTCCAATACAGAAATTTCATGTGTAACTTGATGGCTTGTTCGGGCTAGCCACCAGAGCCCATTGTTCATTCCCTGCTGCCAATTGGACAGGGGTATCAAGTAACTGGGTTTCATCAAGTATCGACATATTAGAATGTTGACTATTGTAGGGGTTGTACCTCCTTGCTTTCTTGCCAACTGGAATTTTCTTTTCGCAAAGCTTTTTCTTCTGATAAACTGGGATTATGGTCTTAATTACCTCTGTTTGTGCAAGATTCGTGACAGAAGGTGGGATTACTTCAGTCATTTGGCTGTCCTGCACTTCAAAATTGTAATCTCCAGTAAGTACCTCCTTTCCCTTCCTCACCTTGCTGCTGTTTGGTTGCTTCGGTTGGTTGGAGGTCCCTGGTTCATATAGCACCATTTGTCTTGGGTTTGCCGGAGTACCTAGGACCTCTTCTTCTTCACTGCTAGCTTTTTCCTTTCTCCCATAAAAAATCTTCTAGAAAGGGCTATTTTCTTGATCCTCAGTCTTCAACCATGAGCCAAAAATACATTCATTCTCTGAAGCGAAAATTTTTTTGTTGTATGGCACCTCCTCACAGTAGGTAGCATAGTGACCTATCTTGCCGCAAGAGTAACAATATTGTGGGAGCCTCTCATACTTAAAGTCATGCCAAACTTTCTTCTTGTCGTTGCTGATAATAAAGCCCGATTGCAGAGGCAACGATAGGTTAAGTTTCACTCTAGCTTTTCCTATTTTGATAGAGGCATTTCCTTTTGTTTCGATTTTAACAGCCGGGATCACTCCAATATCGTTTGTTATCCAGCCAACCGCATCTTCCGTAATCCATTCACATAGCAGCCCATGGATATGAACCCAAAAATCACACGAACTAAAATCATAGCATTGAGGAGCAATATTTGCCTCCCATGGTTTTAAGACAAGTAGATGGTTTGCAAAGGACCGAGGACCAAAGTCCAATACCTTGTTCTTAGCAATCTCAGTATCAAAAGTGAAACAGAATATACCGGGTCGTAGCTAGGTGATTTCCACACTTTCTAACCTCAATGATTTTCTCATTGTATTTTGAAATGCCTGGAAGTTAATCTTTAGGTTTGTACGTAGCCGTCCGAGAAGAGCGCGTTCACATTCCTTCAGTTTTTCCATGGAGGCCATATTCTCCATTGGCTTGATGATGTTGGTTGACCACATCCTCCCTAATCGTTTGCAGAGGGATGCCAATCTTTGCTCTGAGTCTTCCACGTCATCCATGGCGACCAAGCACAGAAAAAGATTTACTCCTCAATCACCAACCACCGCCAAAGAAAATACATCACTTCGCTGACAACTTTCTAGCAGGCATTAAAACAAACACTTGATGTGTGCTCACTGACGCCTCGGCAATTGAAGTACAAACGGGGAGCCACTCGATCATCGGCATCACTAAGCACCACCAAATCGCTACTGAAGGAGCTACCGCTTCACTGGCACACACCCGGCACAAAATATTACAGCACGGACGGAGCAGATAATCCTTGTCTCGGTCGGGGGGAAGTCGGCGACCTTGGGTGAGAAGTGGATGAAGAAGGAAAGTGAAGTTGATGTGATGAAGAAAGAGAAAACTCCAAACAAGTGGAGAGAAAGACTCCCATTGAGGGAGAGGAAGACCCTCGAAGAGGGAGATGGAAGCTCTCAGGAGCAGAGAGAGCAGAGTGCATCCGAAGTTTGAATCTTGAGATTGAACTATCAAGAAACGATATTTTCTGAAATGTTTCTTTTATAAGTAATTTGTTTTCTTTTTTTATGAATGGGCTCATATCAATCAAACAGATAAAAAATCTCGTCCTACACATGCTTTTTTTTTTTTTTTTTCTATATCAGGATCGATCTACATACTGTGCTCAGTTTGTTTTAGATATCCTTAAATGCCCGGCCTGACCCACTTCGGCGCAACTATTGCACCGCCATGTACCTTTTAGCATTTATTATAATCTATATGGGCAACAGAAATTGAGAAAATATAAATTACTAAAGTCAAACAGTTAAATAGTAACAATAATAATTGTACTAATCAATAAATAGACTTTGTAATTAATAATGTGTTACGTTTAGGTGGTTATTGTAGCTAGGAATATCCCCAATAAGATAAAAAAGAAAAAAGTAATTTAATATTCAACTTTGAGTCATAATACTATTTTCCATAATTTTAAGTTAATTTTCATTCATTATATAATATCAAAGTATGTATAATTCTAGTTTAAGTTGTAATTGTCTTGCACACTTCATAATTTTTGCCGCTATTTTTCTAAAAAAATATTTACAATTACATATCTATAATTAAAATATATATTTATGAGATAAATTCATCTATGTACTATTCATAATTTTTTATTTATATAAGGAACTCTAACTTTAGACTTCATTGTATTTAAAAAAGGAACTATAATCATATCCAAGTGATTTTATCGTAAGGGAGTTCATACTTCATAGTTAAAATAAAAGGATTACTATTGATAAAAGGTTCATAGTCTATTACTATCAATTATAAAGCTGTTTCTCTTCTTTTATTTAAAAAATAAATTGGATATTTGTTCTGGTAATAGTAGGGAAAATTGGGCTTTAATTGCTATGTAGATTAAAACGAGTGAAAGGGCAATTTGATGTTGTTAATAAGTTATTCCTCATGCTGTTCCAGTGAATATTTAGCCAAACAAAGACAATTCTGAAGTTGGTTATCCTATCCCACAAACCAAACTAAGAAGACCATTGTACTGCTATTCATACTCTATTCTATATCTAGAGAATAGTATTTCATACCAACGATGTCCTAATTTGTGAAACGTTATGATTAGAAAGTATGAATCTTTCAATTGAACTTTTGCACTAATAAATTACCCAAAGAAAAGCACTGACTCTTTGCATCCTAGAGCGAATTTGAATTTCAGTTTCAGGATAACTTTGGTTTTTTGATAACTTAGAGTCACTAGCCCAAAGATCCGGCTATTTAGAGACTTGTGGAAAGCCCTACAAACCCCATAAAGTGAGTACAGTTCACGCCTCTGGTCTTTGTGGATGTTTCTGAACTAAAATAATTTATACGTAATTGGTAGAATTTGAACGGTGTAACCTCTATTTTCAAGAGATGGAAATTCCCAGGTGACCTAAACCTAAGACAGTTAACTCCAGGGTACCTTTCCACTGATTAGCCAAAAAATGACAAAAAATTGCTCCGACCTGCTCCGAGTTGACTGCAGTGAATCACAAAGCCTAAAAACAACTATTAAGCAACGATGTGAATTAAAACCAAATTGGTAAAGAGTTTCGGTCTTCAATCCATGATTGTAGAATCGTCCGCCTCGTCTCTGGCGTATTCTCTTTCCATCACTTGGTTTTTCTCTTTCTACAAGATCCTTTCGATTCTTATAGACATTTGTCCAATGGCTTCTTCTTCTTCTTCTTCTATAGAACTAAGAAACTTCTGCATTAATTATACGTCCAGTTGTTAATATCATGTGTGCATATAAACTTGGTAATGAGAGGCATATTTTCTCTGCTCTCCGAAATACATGTATTATAAATGTGTTACCAAATCAGTCAAATGGGTGGGTTAGGTCGGATTTGGGTCGGATTGAAAATGGTCTAATTCAAATTGGCCAATTTAACCATTTTTGACCCATTTTTATAAAATACAAATTTAGTGACGTATACCCAATCTAATCCATATTGTTAAAACGCTTATATATTTAACCTAATTTAGTAAAACTCATACCCAAACTAAGGTGAAAGTACGAAGTGAGCAAGGGTGAGATCAAGTGAAGGCGAGTGAAGGCAAGTGAGAGTTATAGAGGTGGGTTGGTTCTAAATAATTTGAAACCCGCTTAACACTCATATTAAATCCATTTATGACCCATAGAGTTGTGTTTAAACACTTTTATGATTTATTTATTGAATATAATTAACCTATATAATAACACCTTTCACCAAATATGGGTTAAGAAATATATTTATGATCCATTTTGACACATCGATCTACTTGCAAAAAATAATTTTTTCTTTTTTGTCTATTCTAGAATTGTCCATTCCGCTAGTTAATATGTTGAAGTACTTATTAAGCTGGTGATTGACTTACTTAATAGTGAGGCAGACGCACTCATAGCTTATACAAACTTTTGATATTTTGACTGTGGTGTTTGGGGTACGTGTATGAACGCATGCTCACCTTTTCGAATTTAGTATTATGTGCCCAACAAAGAGAATATTCTATTTTTTAAGGATCTCAATCACTTTTTTTTTGCTCCAAAACTCCTCAATTATATCAAGGTAACCACTATCCACAACCTTTTTGACTCAACACTTTATCTCTAAAAGACAAAAACACCCTGCATTTAAACAATGTAGCAACTTCAGCCCACTCACAAAATATTCAGGATCTATAAAGCCACATCAGCGGCTGATGTAACAAACGATTATTTACTCATTTCTAATTATGACTTGACACGGACATTGACTGGGAATTAAATAAGAAAATTAAAAATATGATTTTTCTATCTTTTCCTCCTCCGTCTACAGCCACCCCTCCAACCGGCTATCCATGGACTTGAGAATCCAGTACGGTGTCTCCACCGGGAAGCCGCCACAATCTCCATCGTCAAGCCCACCACCTTGCCGTGGCCACTGCACCCACCGGCGAGCTCCCTTCCTCTGCCTTGTTGTTGCATCTCCATGTATCATCATCCTCTCTTTCAAAACCTGCTATTGTTTGGATCGGCCAACACCACCGTTGAGCTCATCGCCTGTGGCAAACTCGATGCAGCATTGAGCTCCGTGTTGGCGCGCGATGTTGTTGGCCCAAATCTGGAGTCGTGCCTCTAGATTTTACCTAACCGAATGCCATCATGCTTATGTCCATGCCTGCGACTAGCGAGGTCGAGATCCAACGGAGCCAACCATGCTCGGGAATAGAAGTCATGCTTGGGAAGACGGAGCTGACCACAATGACGATAGAGAGGCTGGCTTGGCTAGGACACCTGATAAAGGTTGGCCTGGACGCAGTGTGGGGCAATTCTGTTGGTGGCAACGGCGGAAGTCGGTCTCAAGGTGACTATAGATGGAGGAGGAAGTGAAAGGTGGATGGAGGAGGGATAAAGAGAAAAACTAGATTTCTATTTTGTTTCAATGTCCATGTGTCAATTTCTAAGTGGATAATAGGAAATATATACTCGCCACATTAGCTAGCAATATGGAATCGCCGAATAGTTTCACCCTTCCACGTAGTGTTCCGCAACCTTCTGTTGTTATTTAACGCAATAATTGATAGACTCTTGCAATTTAAATCAATGCGAGATAATTAGAGAAGTAAACAAGGAATAATAAAGGACACCGGAAATTTACGTTATTTAGTCCGAGTGTTTGTACCTACATCTATGAGGAGAGTCAACAGCAAATAATTCACTATAATTGGAGAATTAGAGTTATAATCGCTTACACGTTCGAATGTTTTTCACACTTATATTATACATATATCCAAAGTTTTTACAAATAAATAACTCAATTGAATATGAAACTCATAACACAAATTATTGGGTATATAAAGCTCTACCCACGACCAAGCAAAAGGAACTCAACTCACGGCGTTGAGGAGTTCACTGTGCGGCCGCTCTTCAATTCCTTCATTGTGCGTGCAGCTTCATTCAACAACCCACTAGCGGCCACACTTCAAGGAAAAGAAAGACCAAGGGCAAGAGCCAAAAGAGAACCTATATGTTTTCTTTTCTTTTCTTTCTTCTTAAAACTCTAACTGAGCTCGCATATCTTATAAATAAATATATACTATAAGAAAAATTATCAAAAAGGTCATAAATCTATTGACAATTTGCCAATTTACTCATAAACCTTTTAATTTTACCAATTCAGTTTTAAACTTTTTTATAATTTACCAATTCAATTCTCTTAGCCAATTTGGCTTGGAAAATGCTTACATGGATACCCAGTCAGCGCTTGTTGTGCCTGACATTATACATGGCTAGACCAATGGATGGCCGGCAGTGACATGGACATTGGTAAATCAAAGCAGCATCGTTTCCTCAATTAAAAAAATCTATCGCTATGGAAGTGACTCTTTTCTTGCCCCAAATCCTCGAACGCTCACCAACACCCCAATCCGAAAAACCCTAACCCAAGATTTTGCTCACCCAACGCCCCAATCTCACTCAAATCTCTTTAATCTCAACTCAAATCAAACGAATTCACTCACGCATGAGTTGTTCTTTTTGCAATTTAGAGAAAACGCATATCATTGTTTTTCTGAACCCCTTACTCGCTTATCTTCCCCAAATCTCAACTCAAACTGCAAATTACAATGGAAGTTGCACTATAGCTTGGACTTGGAACTGCTCTAATAACCTCAATTCCTTGCTTGATTGCAATTCATGGCTAACGACCATGTTATCAAGGTAAGCTCCTCTATGCTCCAGTTTAATGATTATGATATCAACATTCCTGAACATGATTTGGAGGAAAAATCGTTTGCAATGGAAGCATTTTCAGTGATGTAAATGTGTTTTGGTGACTTGATCGTTAGTTAGGGGCGAATCATTGTTTCATTCTTACATCTATACCTCTTGATTGAAGTATTTGCTAGTTGTTTGTGGAAAGGGAAAACACCATAAAAAATTTCAAATTATGCTACTTGTGACAAATTTACTCTAAACTTTTTTTTTGTGATACGAAAAATCTCAAATTATGCCATTTGTGATAAATTTATCATGAAATTTTTTTTGTAACACAAAAACTTCAAACTATGCCATTTGTAACACATTTATCCCATGATACTTAGGCCATGGGCATTTTCGCCTCTTTTCCTTTTTTTTTGGTTTTTTTTTACCTTTTATTTTTCTTTCCTTCTCTGGCAAGGACAGCCCTCGCCAGCGTCCGGGGAGGGCTGCCCTCGCTTGCCCAGGCGAGGGCGACCCTCGTTGGCGTTGGGAGAGGGCAACCCTCGCCTGACTTCGGTGAAGGTCGCCTGATGCCAGATCCGGCAAGGGCAGCCCTTGCCCGACGCCAGTGAGGGCTGCTCTCGCTGGAGAAGAAAAGAAAAAAAAAAGGAAAAAAAAATAAAAAAGGAAAAAGACAAGAATACCCATGGGTTAAAGTATTGTGGGGTAAATGTGTTACAAATGGTATAATTTGAGATTTTTTGTGTCACAAAAAAAAGTTCAGGGTAAATTTGGCACAAGTGGCATAGTTTGGAGTTTTTGGTGGTATTTTCCCTTGTGAAAATGCCCAAGCGAGCTTTTGTAAAATCTCCCTATGGATCAAGAGATCCGAACATTGATCACATATCCAAATCATAATGACCACTTTTGATCCATTCATTTACTCTCATTTTATGATTTTTGAATCTGAAAATAAGAATAATGTAAGGATATTTGCTTCTTTGTTTAATGTGCTATGTGTTGTGGCCTTTAATGGTGGTTTTCACTGAGAGATATGTTATGGAATCATTGATACACACAGTGATTTTTTGGTGACCTTCAAGCTAGCTGCACACCAACTTCTCTTATGTTCATGTACCATGTGTCTCTATGATTTGTGGCATGTTGAATGGTTGGAAATCAACAACAAGAAGCCATTTGTTCTACAATCAGAAGCAAAGATTTTCTTGGAAGTTAGGAGGCATACCAATAAAAAAAGAAATAAGAAACTTACCTTTTGCCTATCACCAATTATGACTTAACCTTATCCATATATGCATATTATGTTGAGATCCCATATCAAATTTGTCAAGAACCAAGTCCAGCTGTCTTTACTCTCAACTTTGACAACTGCCTATGCAATTGGGAACACCTTATCGTTTGCATCCCTTCCAATGGCATACATGATCTCCCATTTATAAATTTTCTTTAAGAAGCAACCATATAACCCTACAAATTTCCTACACCCATTGAGGAAGCCTCTTTTGCAAGAGCAAAACAGATACACATTCTCTCAAACAATGCCTTTGAGTGTTTGTTGGGCTTTTCAATTTTCAATGTAACAGTACTCTTAGGATTTGTCTCCTTAAACTCCTCTGCAAAATCCTACAACTTTGCATATTCCTTCTTATAGTTTCCCTTCAAAACTTCAAACACAAACAGCTTAGCCTTAGTATATCGATTCATATTTACATTTAAGCCTGATTGATCTTTGATAAGCTTATTTGAAGCACTGCTTTTTATTGTTGGCATTACTCTAGTTGTACCAAGATAGTGATTTGCCAGTCAAAAATTAGTGACCCTCTTATTATTGAAGCTAATGCTACATGCATGTTTTTTGTGGTATGTCTTCACATGAATGATCTATTGCTAACATCAAAAGATTTAGAAATCTTCCAAGGACAATTTTCATCTGCACATTTAGCTTTGACAGATTTTTTTTCATTCTTGATAAATTTTATTCCTCTATGCTCGACCACAAAGTACTTTTTGAGAGCATCTTTCTATTGCCTACTACAATCAAACTTCATAAACGTAGAAAAAAAAAAGGTGTTGCATAGTGAGGATCATAACTTAGAAACCTACTTTTTCTTCTTGTCACATCAACTTCTTACTCTCTGTTAGAATCCAAACTCTTATCTTAATCTATTTCATAATAGTCTGGGTGCTAACTAGCGTTAGCAATGACCATATCAGATCGTGGGGGATTATATGATTCTCCAATAGATTATTGAGATGGTACAACTTCTGTGAGTGGTTCGGCTATAATCCAATTCTTTGTGGCCCTTGTGTGGAATTCCCTAATATTTATCCTTCTTTCTACAAGGTCCTTATAATCCTTATCCTCATCATCAGTCTAGAATTTTGCATCGACTAGAAAGTCTGATTGTTTGTTATTCGAATCAATTTCCTTACCTTGACCAACACTCTTATGAACTAGGAAATCATAACATATACCAACACACTCGCTGGCACCTCCACAAATACCTTCACCCTAGACGACACTCTCACCAATGTCCTCACCTTAACCAACACCCTCACTAATGCCCTCATCCTGAACAACACCTTAACCTACCTTATCTTCAAGATATTCTCTATAAACCTCAACACACCCCCGATACAATTAACAGAAGAGTAGATCAACAACAGTGCTATCTTTAAATATGAATCTCAAACGATTTTCGAGAGACTTCCTAGGAAACTTAGAACAAAGCTTTTCAAATTTACCATTTGTTGCATCCTCATTGTTTGGGGTGAACCTTTCATAACTCATTGAGCTAACATCTAGGTATACTAGATTCATCTTCCCCCCAACATACTCAAGCATTGGGCGTTAGACAAATATTCTACTATGAAAAAGACAAACTAATGTTGACTTTTAGCTCATCTTAACCCTATACAAAAAGACAAAGTATATTATAAGTAGACTCATAATGGAGGGTCAATATAATAGCACACGTGAATATAATTTCTAAAAACATTATGTATTGATAGTATAATCAAAGAATCATTTACGGCCAAATATTTAACATGTTATAACGTAGAGAGGGTCCATGAAATTAGCAATTTAAATAGATATGATGCAACTTAATTATCATGTGAAGTGAGATTTGTAGAATAATATAAGGCTCCGTTCGTTTCAGGAAAAATATTTTTCCGAAAAACATTTTCCGTGTTTTCTGGTGTTCGAGGGCGGAAAATGTTTTTCGTGGGAAAACATTTTCTTTCCCTTCCTCCAAATCCTTCATTGTTTTGAGGAAAATGATTTCCGCTTCTGAAAAGTGGAAATCATTTTCCGCCAAACTCTTCCTTCCCCCCTCCGGTCGCTGGTTGCTAGTCGCCGGTCGCTGGCTGTCGTTGCCCGCCGCTCGTCCGCTGCCGCGGCCAGCCGCTGGCCGTTGCCGCTCGTCCATTGCCGCGGCCGGCCGCCGTCGCCAGTCGTCGCCGCCGCCGGTTGCCGGCCGTCGGTCACCGGCAGCTGCTTGTCGGTCGCCGCCGCCCCTCGTCGGTTGCTGCCGGCCGCAGTCACTGGCTGTCGCTGGTCGCTGGCGGCCGCTTGTCGGTCACTACCTGCTGCTTGTCCGCCGCCGCGGCGGGCCGCCCCCTCTGGTCGCCGTCGCCACCGCCGGCAAAAAATATTTTTCAAAATTTTTTCATATTGATTGCCGAACACCGGAAAATTATGTTATGGGAAAACATTTTCCAAAAATGCAATATTTTCCGTGAAACGACCAGAGCCTAAGTTCTTTTTTGCCAAATATATTGAGTCTCACACAAAGGACTACATAAACCATCATTCATGGATCAAAATTCTTGACAAAAAATCCATCTTTCAGGCTTCCAAGCATAGAAGTGTTGAGTACAATGATGGAAAATGAGATATCCAAGTTTTGAGACCCCATTTTACAATCCTAATAGCATTGACAAAATGTTTCCAGAAAAAGCATAGCAAATGCTAACCATTGACCTCAAAAAACTTATATATGAACATCATTTCAAGGATAAAAATGTTGGAAAATTCAAATGCCGCAAAGACAATGAACATCACTTATATGTCGCATTCAAGTGCTCGTAATGATGAGAGAAAATTCTAACAGCACATGTGAAGACAACCCCTTTTTCGTCACATTCAGGACTAGGAAAACATACCTTTATGTTGTGTTGGCTAAGTGTCAACAACACAAGCAAATCGGGACCACACACTTTGTCGTGTTTGCTGTAGAATCTCGAGTTCAAATTGGGTCACCATTGAGTTACGAGTGAATCGAATCTGCGATTTGGATGAAGGCGTCAGGACTTTTGGACCTAATTTTTAGCATACACGTTAGAAAGTGAGCCTCGAATGTTTAAAGAAGCAATGTCATCTTTAGATTCTCCTTTCTGGAAAGAAGCTGTTGATAGAGGTCGCAAAATGGGTCATAAATCTATATTTTAACTCACATTCAATTTTATGGGTTATAAATGTGTTGGATTTAGTTTTGAAGATAAGCTTAAATTTGTCATAAATGGGTTACTTATTAACTTAATGGGTCTTAAATGTGACACAAGTGGGTTGTCTTTAGTTTTAAAGATAAGCTTAAATGGGTTGGGTTTAGTTTTAAAGACAAGCTTAAGTGAATCTTAAACATGTCATTTTTTTAAGGGAAAATGAAATAAATAGTCCCCAAACTTTGACTCAATGTGCAATTTGGTCCCAGAACTTTTAATTTGTTCAATCTAGTTCATGGACTTTAGCCTAATGTTCAATCTGGTCATTGAACTTTTAATTTATTCAATGTAGTTCTTGGACTTTTGGTACATGTTTAATTTCGTCCCTGAACTATATAAAAATGTTTAATATAGTTCCTAAACTTAAATTAATAGAAGGACTATATTAAATTTTTACATATAGTTCAGGGACTAAATTGAACATGTACTAAAGTCTAGGGACCACATTGAACAAATTAAAAGTTCAAGGATCATATTAAATATTAGGCTAAAGTTTAGGGACTACATTGAACAAATTAAAAGTTCATGGACCAAATTGCACATCTAGTCAAAGTTCGAGGACTGTTTGTGTCTTTATTCCATTTTTTAATTTTATGATTTTAATTTTTTTTTTATAATTTTCTCTTTTCATATTTTTCTTTTTCACTTTTTTTTTTCTTTCGTGGGATGAGCTTGCTGATTTGGCGAGGCCGAGGCCTCAAGCCTTGCCAGATTGGCAGGTTCGAAGCTCGCCAAAGGCTTGTGAACTCTTTGACCAAAAAAAAAAAAGGCTTCCGAGCTCGAGCTTCGCCGATAGCCGGTGACTGGTTGATGGAGAAGGAAAAAGAAAAGAAAAAAATAAAAATTAATAAAAGAGTGTCAGTCATCGGTTGCTGGTTATCGCTGGTCATCGAATGTAGAAAAAAAAGGAAAAGAAAGAAAAAAAAGAAAAAAAGAAAAAAATTAGATTTTTTTAAATTATAAATATTGTCCACAGTATTTTAGCAGTATATATACTTCAAAAAAAATTACGATCTTTTTTTCTAAATTGGATTTAATATTAAAGTGTTTTAGCAATATAGATTTGGTCGAGTTTGGGTCACTAGATTTGTATTGCATGAATATGGGTCAAAACTGATTAAATGGGTCACTATGGGTCAAACCATTTTCAACCCGATCCACCCATTTGACACCCCTAGTTGTTGACAATGAGTTTGATTCTATCATTAGTACCATATTGGCAATCGGTTGATCTTCCCTTTGGAAATAAACCAATTAGATATAAATGAATATTCAAGAAGAAGCACGACGTTGATGGTTCCATTGATATGTATAATGTAGGTCTTGTTGCCAAGGAGTTTAGAAAAAGAGAGGGTCTATATTATTTTGATACTCGTTCACTTCTAACAAAAATAACATCATTTAGGATGTTGATTGTTATAACTTCACTATACAATTTGTAGGTACATTAGATGAATGTGAAAATTGCATTTTTTGAATGGTGATATTGATAAGGAGATTAATATGAACCAACCCAAAGGATTTAAGGTCAAACGACAAGAATACAAAATGTGTAGATAGACTTGTTGAATCATTGTATGGACTTAACAAGCTCCTAAACAATGGCATGGCAACTTTGATTGTGTGATGATCCAAAATGGGTACAAAATTAATGAGTGTGTTAAATGTGTGTACACTAAATCTACGATAGTTGGATGTGTGCTTATTTATTTCTATGTCGATAATTTTCTTATTCTCGGAGATAACGCCTAAAAAACACCAAAAAATGTTTTAAGAAGAACTTCGAGATGAAAGACTTAGGTATTGCAAATGTTATATTTGACATTAGAACATCAAAATTCTAAGAAATTCTGATGGTTTATGTTTAATACAATCTCATTATATCGAAAAGGTAATTGAGAGGTTTAAAGGGTTCGGCATTAGATATGCGAATAATCATTTTTCTTACACACTTAACTTTAAGAAAGAATACTAAAAAAAATATCAGGTAGTTAGAGTATTCTCAAGTAATCGGCAACATCATGTATATCATGAACTGCATTAGATCGGATATAGCGTAATTAGTGGGAAAACTAAGCATATAATAGGTAATCCAGGTAACGATCATTGGACTATTTTTTTGAGAGCTTAGGTTAAAATTATGTTATGTAATATGACAAATATCCAACTGTTTTGGAAGGCTAAAGTAATGCCAATTGGATTTTGGATTTTGATGACTCGAAATTAACTAGTAGATATGTGTTTCCGCTAATAGGTGCTATAGTATCATAGAAATCCTCAAAGCAAACTTTAATAGTGCGCTCCACGATGGAATCATAGTTTGTTGCTTTGGATAAAGTTGTTGAAGAAGCAATGTGGCTTCGACAAAATTTAGAGGATGTTCCATTGTGACCAAAACCAGTACCTACGGTATCTATTCACTGTAACAATCAAGTAGTGATTACAATGTGCAAAATGTAATATATAACTTTAAGTCTAGACACATTCGTCTTAAACATTAAATTGTAACGAAGTTGTTCTTGAATGGAATAACTTCTTTAAACTTTGAAAAGTCAAAGGAAAACATTGCGGATTTGCTGATAAAAGGTTTGTCAAGAGAGCAGGTAAACTGAGCATCAAGGGAAATAAGGTTAAAAAACTTAACTCAATAAAGATGTTCTAAGATGGAAACCTAACCTAGCAATAAGAGATCCCATGGATTAGGTTCAACTGGACAACACAAATTTTGGAAACTCTAGTGTGCATACTGTCTCCTACTTCTGTGATGGAGTAGTGCTTCCTACAACATTTTAAGGGTACATTATGCATTTAATGCTTCCTATATCTAGGGACTCAACATCCTTGCAGGGTATGATAAGATACCTTTAATAGAAATGCACCTATATGCGTGGAGTTGACCGACTCTATGAAAATCTTTAAAGGCTAGATTTTCTAAAGCACACATGAATCACGAGAGGTTCAAGGTCGTAAATATGAACACAACCGAGAATCAATCTTGAATTGAAGAGAAAATGTGTGAGGTCTATTGTTTAGGCTTACGCCAATAATTGGTGATTCAAGGCTTAGTCTATCATTTAGTTAAGTAAGTTCGATAGACTTTCACTAAAGAAGGTTCAAAGCGAAACCTACCTATCTTGAAGCAGTGTTCCTCTACAAGCACACTAAGAACTCTTCGAGTAAAAAATGTTTTGTTGAGCCATTAACATGGGGGATTGTTGTAGTCGTAGATTATTAATGACTCAACATTAGTCAGATGTCTTCAATTCACATGCATAAGATTTAATAGTCGTCTCTTTAATTCATGTGCAGAAGATTTAATTGTTGTCTCTTCAGTTCATTGTTGTCTCTTCAGTTCATGTGCAACAGCTTTAATATATATCTCTTGAGCTCACGCGAAGGGTGCGACATCTGGAAATTTCTATGTTCGGTGATAATATTTCGAATGATTTTTTAAGACCGTATTCGTCCAGAATTCAATGCTTTGAGATTATATGGAGAGATGATGGTAGTTGATTTACCACCATATTAGTTGTGGAAGAGGACTGACATGCTCCGAATTATATTTTGATGATTTTCCAGTTTAAATTTACTGAATTAATATTTTCCAAGGATCCGATATCTTATTCTAATAATTTTAGTAAGCTCAAAATATTTTTCTGATTTAGTAATGCTTGGAATGGACACTGATTTTTTTTATTTACATACTAATTTATTATATATTTTTGTGTCTTAACAAAAAATCTACTTTGGGAAAACTCTATAGTAAAGTCATTGAGCCTTCTTTTGTCACGCCCCGAACCCTATGGCATGTGACAACCCTACCGAGGTCGATTCAGTGCGACATCCCAGGACGCGTCACCGACCCAATGCCTAACACAGAGAACAAAGCACACGCAGAAGTAATACAAACACTCGTACAATATAAAACAACATGACCAAGGATAGCATTGAAAACAATAAATACAACTTGCATTAATAACAAGGATTTACAAAATCTATCAATACAGAACTAAACGTTAACCAAAAGTGGGTCAATGGCCACTAACATCAAAAGGGGGTACGTGGCTCCGCGGTCAAGCACTATATCTAGCCGGGGCTACTCCCAAAACATATCGGTACGCTTGTCATCCTCAAGGCTGGGGGTCTGAAAAGTTTGGTTTATACAACAGTGAAAATAAATCTCAGTAAGTAGGTTCCCTAAACCTAAACTAGGCTGACATGCACCTTCTGATGAGCACTAAACAACACACAATCTAGAATATGAATGACTTAGGCCCTCGGGCCCAAATCCAAAACTTACCTTGGCCCTGTAGGTTAGGCACTTATAATTCACAATAATAATGCAGAACCCAATTACGGCACATGCACACGTCACTTGGTCACAACGCATGTCATGCATATGCCGGTGCTCACACTCGTGCTCATGCCTCATCAATGCACTTCGCACACTTGCAATTTATCGATTCTCTTCCGACCCGCGTTAAATGCATCAGGTCCGACCTACGTAAAACGCATTAGGTCCATCACTTCGAGATCGATTTCTAGCCCGTGTAAAATGCATCAGGCTCATGACTCAAAACCCGCGTAACACGCATCAGGTTGGTCATCTTCCGGTAGTCCGAGCATCATCCTGTGTAACACGCCTCAGGACGGGTCCAATACTCCGCGTAAAACGCATCAAGGCTTTATGTGATCATACACTTATATACACCAGTTATTATCCAAACCCCGTGTAAGACGCATTAGGGCATTTTAGGTGATCACATGCTCATGTCATTCATGCACACTCACATATGCACATGTTATGCCGATGCTCGAGATGCACACTCATGGCCACAATGTCACACTCGGCATTCGTGAAATTCACACTGGGCACTCAATATGATTTGGCTATTCATTCAAATAACACCTCAACATGCTCAATTCACATTTCAATAAGGCCAATGAACCAACCAAACCAAATCATTCACACCATATAGTTTAGCACCCAATTTCATGCAATTAGACATCAAAACTACATATGCCGATAGCCTACCAAACATCTCATAAATTGGCCATGCTAAGCACATTATAGAGCATTGCACAGTCACTCTCTAGCCATGACTAACTTAGCATTCTCATGGGCCAATCACCGTTCCCTAGGCAATTCGCCATAAAACCTCGATACATCAATTATGGCCCGAATTGACCCGATACCAAATCAGCCATGAACAGTCCATTTTATGCCATCAAATCACTTCTGAATCATCCCATTAGGCCACAAAAATCGCCATGGAAACAACCACCACTTGGTCCACAAATTACACTCGCCTAATCTACATTTTCGCCCCAAATCAATGTGCCTATGCACAGCCACCGCACAACACTATATAAGCCACTGAATCTCAATTAGGTTATCACACTAAGCCCTCAAAACAACCACCAGATCAGTCCCTATTGCCCGTCACAATTTAACCCCTAAATTGATCGTGCCTAGTCTAGTTTAATCCTGGTATGGACAGCCACTAAACAGGTCACTCTAGGCCAATATATATCCTCAAAATGCTCCATTTGGCTCTCCAAGACATCCCCCAAATTAGTCGCCACGAGGACAATGCGAGGCATGCTCAAAATTCCACAATTGAACTCGAACTTAGCCGAACTCGGGCCAATTCAATCTAACATTTCTAGCCAACACACAACCCAATCTAAGCCGTTAATCCTCATCTAAATTATCATAATAAGCCACAAAATCAGCCACCACATCAACCCCTATCAATCTCCACAATTTAACCCCTAAATTACCCTAATTAACCCTTAAAACCCATCTAGAAATGTAAATTAGCCTAATTAGGGTTTAGGGTTGTACTCACCAAATTCCTAAGCTCCAAACAAGCTGAACAAGTAAGGAAAATGGGCAGTCCAAGGTGGTCTCGCGGCGGCGACAAGCGGTTATCCTCGGTGGTGTTCATGGCGGCGGTACGCAGTTATTTCCGCGGACGGCGATCCAAGCCGGCAAACAGGAGAGGAATGCTAGTCGA
This sequence comes from Syzygium aromaticum, assembly GCA_024500025.1. NCBI lineage: Eukaryota > Viridiplantae > Streptophyta > Magnoliopsida > Myrtales > Myrtaceae > Syzygium > Syzygium aromaticum. The sequence goes on from CM044885.1 coordinate 15,598,946, forward strand.
TGGTGGATGAGAGAGAGAGAGAGAGAGAGAGAGAGAGAGAGAGAGAGAGAGAGAGATGGTGGTGGTGCTAGGCGGGGTGCGGACGGTGGCGGTGCCAGCATGCGGCGGTGGGGGCTTCCCGGCGGGCGACATGCAGTCGAGAGAGAGAGAGGGAGAGAGGAGAGGGTGGGTCGGCTGACTTGGGGAAGAGGAAAAATAAGAAGAGAGAGAGAGAATGTGAGAGATATAGGTTTGAGGAAGATGGTGGGGTGGTTGACCAACTTTTCAATAACAACCATCATGCCCCTAATCTAAAGGTTGGGGTTAATCTAGTCAAAATATCTTGGGGGAACAATTGTCCAACATTACTAGCAATAATAGAAGCTAATTTAATCCCAATTTATTCTCTCAAAATTCGGAATCCAAGCTTAGGGCACAAGGGGTAAAATGGTAATTTTTCAATCCCGGGTTAAATTTCTAATTTTTGGCCCCATTGATCCCAAATATAATTGGCCACATAAAAATGATGTTGTTCTTGCAATATAGTCGCGTACGTCCATGAAAATCGACACCGAAGTCCGGATTCAATTCCACGATTGATTTCACTTAATTTGTAGTTTTAGCGTCTCTCATTAACGGGCGGTTATTTAGGGGTTACGCGTATCGACCTATGCTACTCGAGTTGTGACGATGTCGATTTCCTCGAGAACACGAGGATCTATTGCTAATCTCGGGGGTTGCGGTCGTTCGGAATAAGTTCGGGATTGTTCGCCGTGCATACTTTCGGTCGTACGGAATCACTCGCTATCCGATCATACGTCGTCAGTCGAACCAAATCCGTCACTCTCCTTGGATTGGCCCACATTAGTACAAAATGTCCTCTTGTCGTATCATGGAATCGGACTCAATTCACGGTCGAGTTCTTGGGTCCAAGTACCATTTTTCCTAATTAGCCTTTCCCTATTGGTCAGTATCCCGAGATTGATCAGATCCGGGCGAGACTTACTGAAATGCAATGAGAAATAATATCAATTTCATTAATCACGAAAGTTGATCGAATTCAGGACGTTACATCTTTAATATGTGCAAGCATTTCCTAAGCATTTTGACCCACATGCTCTTAAGTTTGAAATATTGAATTTGGCTAGCATTACATCACTAATGACAACGTAGCACATTAAAGTCCTTAATGATTCATTTATTTTACTTGGACAAGAAACTTTACTCTCATCATTTCATTTTACTTTGACAATAAGTTTAACTCATTTTTAATCATTTGACTTGGCTAAGAAGGCTCTCTCTCAAAATATCTCCTTTATTAGGCCACTTGAACCTTTTAAATTGAAACATGTATATCTTTCTTCATGCCCAAGGCTTTCAACCCAAGATCATCAATTATTTTAACCTTAGTTATTGTTCAAGTCAATCAAATATGGCCATGTGTGATATTTTTGATCATATTCATTCAAAATCTTGCCATTTATAATAACTCGCATGCTCTTAAATGGTGACATTGAACTTTGCCTATCAAATTAGATCATGCATGACATCATGAATAACATAATGTTCTAACTCTAGTTTCATAATTATAACCTTAGCCCATTAATGCATTGATGATTGATTTCCTCTTTGCTTAGCCAAGAAGGAGCTATCTTCATTTGAATCAATGTTTCTCCTCAAAGTTCATCTTATTAGAACACTTGTACACCCTAGCTACTCTTAGGGCCATCTAAAGCATTTCTATTGGAACACACATTCTTCTACCTCTTAGACCTAATGATATAACCCAAGGGCATTTATTATCTTAACCTTGGTTAATCTTCTCATTCTTACAATCTATATCTTGGTCGAGTGTATTGACCTTGGCGAGCTTTCACCTTCCCGAAAATAAAAGCCTTCTCATCATTTACTTCTATTTGCCAACTTCCTTTTCCTACTTTCATTTTCAAGTCTTGAGAACAAAAGCAAAGACACCACTTCATTAACTTCCAACTTCTCCTTAACTTTCATTTTCAAATTCTGTGAGTAAAAGCGGAGGTCTCGCACTTGTGTTATTAGAGTTTCAGTCTCAAATCTTTCTAGTTGGACAATGTGATTAAAGCTTTGCGTTATCAAGTCATTTTTAAGGCAAGTGAAAACTCTAGGGGCTAAGTTAGATTGATCTACTTAATACTATTGACTTGATTGTTTGATGGTTGTGGATTTTAGTTTGATCTTTGATGTTAAGTGTGAAAATATTTCAATGATTTATTGTTGATTTGTTGATATTCATTTGGCTTGAATCAACCTTTCGGAAGATATGGTCGTATAATGAATAAGAAAAAGGGTCAAGACGTGGTATTTGGACTTGAAGATGATATTATGTAATCCTTGCTAAGTGATCGATTGGTTAAATTAAATCGTTGTCAATTTATTGATTTTTTTTGAGATACCGATTTGCGTTTTAAGTTGTCGATTTCTAACTTGTCTTTTTCTAGTGATAATATTACGTTGTGTTTGTTGACTTGAATAGATGAGTCTCTGCATGCCGAGTTGTGATTAATTGATGTCGTAAGATTCGATAGTGTAGAAAGTAGAAATGGTGAAATTAAATTAGAAAGTGATATTTTTTTTAATTCGATTAAGCTACCAATTTACTGGCTAAGTGTTGCTGATTAATCATGTTATTGATTATTTGGGTGTTGATGTTCATGTGATTGATTCTTTGAGCAATGTCCACGTTGTTGATTTTCGAGTTGATTTGTCGATTAAGACCAAGTTGTCGATATGCAAGAAGTTGATTGATAAGTTACGTATTTTGTGTTATTAATTTATAATTTGTCGACTGTTGATGAATTTACCAATATATGATTATGTTATTATGATTCACTTGGGAAATGAAAGGAGGTAAATGTGTTATTTCTATTTATGTAAGTGATACATGGAAAAGACATGATGATTGTTTCAGTAACGTTTTTGCATAAGATGATGTCGTGTACCAAATGTTGATTCTGAGGATGGCTATGCAAGAGATGATAAGTGAGTATTGATTTTGTTGTTGATGTAAGGGTGAGGTTATTATGTGCACTATCGCTATATGATTAATTGTGGAATAAGTATTATGAAAAGCAAATTCCGCCGTCCACATATATGTGGCGACGATGCCCCAGAGTTGGGTTGTCCTGGGTAGTGTTTCGGGATGCCTCAGAGTGGAGATGCCCAATGTGTTGGGATGCCTCGAAGTTGAGATGCCCTATATGTCGGAATGCCCCGGGGAGTGTTTCGAGATGCCTCAGAGCGGAGATGCCCCGTGTGTCGGGATGTCTCGAAGTTGGGATGCCTTGAGGGTTGGGATGAGATTGAAATACTAATAACGAATATAATGCTTATCTATGTGTACAAATGCAAACATTCATACATGCCTATTCATGAATTAATTGGTGTTAATTATGCAACACAATATGTTATGTCATTGCACTAGCATTTGATTGAATGATCTTATGCAATGTTGTTAATGGTTTCTATTGGTATATCATAATAGTCTAGAAAAGATATTCCGTGTGTATTGCCACTAGGTGATATTGGTGTATCATGAAATAATGTCATCTACTTGTTTTGAGTGAATGGACTTCTATTTTGTTGATTAATGGTTTTCATTGTCATATCATGATAAAAAAAGAAAGATCGCTTGCTTATGCATTTGTCGTACATGGTTATTACCTTGAACTCATGTTGTTTGTGTGTACTAGGTTGAGTGTTAAGATGATCTCTTACCTTAGACTTAGATATTTCATTTACTGGGTTTCGGCTCACTCCTTATTTTTCATATTTGTAGGATGGTTCCTTGGATATGTTGATGGAGGGGATGAGATAATGTTGGAGGCTATCAACCCTTGAGTTGGATGGTGGCTTAGTTAATGTTTAGACTTGTCTTTTGGTTTAGTATGGGAGTAGTGGTACTAGTGGACCTAAACTTCTTTCCAGAACTTTTGTAATGAATTGTATGTGTTGGTAACTAGTGTTGTTAATATAAAGAAGCATATGTGTATTAATTAAACTCGTGCGATTTCTTGTATGGGGTGTTGTAAATAAAAATTTTATTGTGCTTCCGTATGTTTATAATAAGGAAAAACACTACAAAAAATCTTAAATTATGCTACTTGTGACAAATTACCCTGAACTTTTTTTTGTAACATAAAAAATCCCAAACTATGCCACTTGTGACACTTTACCCCACAATACATTTGTCTATGGGCATTTTCGTTTTTTTCTTTTTTCTATTTTTTTCCTTTTTTTTTCTTCTCTCTTCCCCTCTACTGTCATCGACAGAGGGAAGCCGGTGAGGGCGACCCTCGCCGGTGTTGGGCTAGAGTGGCCCTCGTTGGCTTTCCTCTGCCAACCACGGCGGAGGGGAAGAGAGAAGAAAATAAAAAGGAAAAAATTAGAAAAAAGAAAAAGACGAAAATGCCCATAGACAAATGTATTGTGGGGTAAATGTGTTACAAGTGGCACAGTTTAGGGTTTTTCGTGTCACAAAAAAAAGTTCAGGGTAAATTTGTTACAAGTGATATAGTTTGAAATTTTTTGGTGGTGTTTTCCCTTATAATATTATAAGTAAAAATAGAATAGACACGTGTCGCATGTGACATTTTGGGGCGTCACAAAGGGGGTTCTTTGTTTTTAAGAAGATGTGTCTCTTTAATTTTTCAACGTTTGTACTCTAGGTGTACTGATTTTGAGAAGTGGTCGACAAAATCCTGTTCGTATAGTGCTAATACAAATTGATTAAAGGTATTGTATATTAGAAGGTATAGTTCACAAATCTGTAAAGTACCATTGGTAGGAACTAATCGCCTTAAGGAGATTTGGTAATCTATATCTCACCTCATGTTTAATTTTTTTTTTTTCGATTTTATAGCAATTAGAAAGTCTATATTTGGTGTGCAATTCAGTCATCTTTATTTGTTAAGATTATATAAAAATTGGCTTGGTCGTTGTTAAATTTGTTATCGCTTTCTTAAAGTTATTATCTCTAGGGTTAATACGACAAAAAACCTAAATTTGTACACATATAACAAATTTACCATAAACTAATTTTTTGACCACAAAAAATCTAAACTAATATACCTGTGATAAATTTGCCTTTCGTCAATTTCCGTTAAATGTCACCGTCAAATTACTGAGTTAAATGACATTTGGTGGTTGATGGGGATATTAGCTTAGAGTTTTACCTTCCGTTTGTCATAGGTGTACTAGTTTGTGATTTTTTGTGGTATTAATCTAATTTAACGGAAACTAGCGGATTGCAAGTTTGTTGTAAATCTATTAGCTTAAGATTTTTGGTGGTCAAAATATTAGTTTGGGGATTTTTCATAGATGTACCAATTTGAGGTTTTTGATGGCAAAAAAATTAGTTTAGGGTAAATTTGTCATTTGTGTACCAGTTTAGATTTTTTGTGATATTAACTTTTCTCTATTTATATGTCTGGGTTACAACAAATAGTATTGCACAATAATAACAACATCTTGTGTTACTAGAGAAAAGATTCTAGAACTCATCAAAATGCAGTATAGAAGTAATGTCACCTGGAAAGAATGGGCTAGAGTATCAATAGGAAAAATAACAGGAGAAAAAAGAAAAGGCTTCAGAAGATGTGCAAGAAAGAAGGAAAGATTATTCATTAGACAACCTTGCAACGATGATCTTCATACTCTTTTTCACCCTTAGTTGTCGGAGCATAATCAGCAGTGGTCAGCGGCAATGACAATCACCGGTGGTTGGAAGTGATGACGATTGGCTCTTGTGGTGGTGGTCTTTCCGCATTGGTTGATGAAGCAAAAATTGGATGCGTCTCTTGTCCCTCAATGTTGGAAGATATCAAGATTTTGGTAAGATTATTTGAAATCTTTTTGTCCAATCTAGATTTATCCCGCCCCCTGTTCCGGATTTTTTATCTCAACATTTTATTATAGGTATATCCGGTCTAGAGGACGTCGCCAAACATCGGATATAATGATTTGTTTTTCTATCTAGACTCAAATTCGGACTACTAAACGCAGCCTAATTATATTTTGCTATAGATAGGGATACTCTTATTTTTAAATTTTGAAATTCAAATAGCTTTATGATTTTCCTGTAGCTCTAATTGATGATAAGCGGCATATCTAATAACCAAAAAAAAAAAAAGTTCTTTAATTCGTGGGTCGAATCGCATGTCGACAAATATATTATAGACGGATGAGGTCTTGAGCAAGCTTTTACTGGCATGATTTCTATTTTCATCTATATTCTTCTTGTTCCAAATATCTGTACTTGCCCTGGAAATCAATTAGAGATTTCAAGCGTGAACCTATACAAATCATTACTGGGTACGAAAGAGCCGACACAAACCCACGTGAGGACACACCCAAAAAGTGATTTCGATGTTGACATTTTGGCCTTGGCCACTGCTACCACTCCATGCACTCCGCAATTGCACCAGAAAAATTATTGACGTCCTAAATAGTTGAGGTCGAAATGATAGATGGAAACAAGAAGTGACAATTTTGGCCACACTCGACGGCCATCCCTCACCGTCGCTGGTCGGCATGAGGCAAAATTTTTTTTGATTTTTTTAAATCGTCCATATCAATACTAACTATGTTATGTAAGATAATTGTTGTCCACGTCAGTGATTTCCGATTAAATTTGACTGGATAAATGACATTGAAAAATTATAAGAAGATTTATGATTAAATTGATCAAATCGAAAAGTTTATGATTGAATTGATGACCACACAATAGATTTTGGCTTCTGTGAGCTCTAGCTAACTAATCTAGACTAAAAAAGGTTTAGAAATGTGCTTAATTATGGGTTAATTACAATAACATTGCGAGTTCAAAATAAGATTAATGATAGCATCCTTTTTTGTTTGGGATAATGACACAATTGATTCATAAACTTTAGCCTAATATTTAATGTGGTTAATAAAATTTTAATTTGTTCAATGTGATCGATGGACTTTGGGTACACATTCAATATAGTTTATAAGTTATATGAAAAAGTTCGATATTGTTCTTTCATTAATTCGAGATCAGAGACAACATTGTACAAACTAAATTGAATATGTACCAAAATTTAAGGATTACATTAAATAAATTAAAAATTACATATTTGACTAAAGTTCCGTACTATATTACACATTGAATCAAAGTTAAAGGATCATTTGTGTTATTTCTGCTTTTTGTTTTCTTCTTTGACACTTGGGAGGACATAATCCAAAAGAAATCTTTGAAGGGATGCTTCGCGTTGCTGTACTGATTATTTATTGCAAATGTATTTTACTATTTTTAACGCATGCTTCCATAAAAACTTAATTATTGGACCTTGTTGTGATTTTTTTTAATCGCAGTGCCAAAATCTTATTTAAAAATGAAAATTGACAACAGAATGTCAGCTTTGGATTGAAAAGTGATAACTCTCAAAATCCTGGAGTTAAAAATATGTACAATAACGGGGATTCAAGAGCTCCGCGGAAAATTTACGCGACGGGTCCCATATAGATTCGTAACTTTCCTTAAATTTGTCCTAACCTATGTGAAATCGTTGTGCTCTTTGTCACTCCCATATGTTATAATTTAACTTTATAAGTCGTAATTTTTCTGTAGTTGCAGGAACTTCTTATCGTTCATAATTATCGATATATCTTTAATTGTGGTAATTTGATTATAGAGTTTGTAACTTAAAATTTTGACACTTTTGATTAATAAATAGCACAGTAAAGACAAATTGGCCTAAGTGATGTTGTAATGTACAGTTAGAAATTTTCGTCAACAATTAATTTTCTGTAATTATTTGTAAATGACAAGTTAGTAATCATGCTTCAAAAATAGTAACGTCAAAGTCTCGTGAGATTGGATTTCCTAGCTTTTGAAACTTTCCATAAAATATCATGAAGAACTTGAAATTATTACAGATTGTTCTTTTCCTAATCTTAGTAACTTACCTCAATAAGAGCTCTGTCAGTGTGTAATTACCCCAAAATGTCCTTAATTTTGCTTAACCAATGGTAACACTAATAGTCTTATAAATTCGGGCAACTTTTTTTATATGATCATAAGTTTTTATCTTTCTGAAATCATCCCAAGATGGAAATTTATTGTTTTTTAGGGTCTGTTTCTTTCATCAAAAATTCATGTTTTGAAAAATATTTTTCTAAAAATGATTACTTGTATAGCTTACAAAAAATATACGAACGAAAAATATGTTCATTATCCAAGAAAATATTTAGTATTAAATTGTTATATGAAAATATGTTTTATTGGCTATCCCAAATTCATAACTAATTATTTTTTAAAAAAATATTCTTTAAATTATTCATTCTTGGCGAAATAAATAGATCTTTAGTCTAACTTAAATTGTAGGAGACCGACTAAAAAAAAACTGAGCGAGACCTGTCGGTATTTCTTCTACACGGACCATAGAATATCCCAATTATGGCTACGATTGATTGAAGCATCCCATCACATCTGAAAATTGGACTCCTACCGACCGGGTTGTAAGAACGACCACACCGTCACAATAAATGTGTGGCTTCGTTCTATTAACGTAAAATAAATATACGAAATTTATACTCGAGTTTCATTAGAGACAAAAACATTCATTAGTTTCTTCTGTAGTTGATCTTGCGGTGCATTGATTCGTGCTCGTGATATACGAATGGAATCCTTGCAAGTAGAGATCGAAAGGAATATCAACGCAAAATGATTATTTTGCTTAAATAATTTTCTCTCTCTCATGGTGTCTCTTAGGGTTTGGACCGACATGTGGGCTTTAGCCTCCTCTTTCAACGGAATAGGACCTTTCAGAGATATTTTTAGAATGATTAGAGATGGGGTCGACATGCAAATTATATAGGTTTGGAATCAATCATAACTCAGAAAGAAAAATTATTTACGGCTCACGTCATTTTAGGTAAGGAACGAACATCCGTCTTATGTGTGCTCTAGCATGTACCTCATCACCGACACAGGGACAAATTCATAGATGCTTAAGAAATTTTTGGGTGTCTGAAAAGTCTCACACGATTTTCGTAACATGGATGGCATATGGTTGAAAATTTTTACGAGAGATGCCTCATGGGTCCGCCCGGAGAGCTTATTCTTACTTAGGATGTATTTAGTACGATCTATAATGATGAGCCTAGATAATAATTTCCCTCGACCCGTCTCGCGGACCAAGAGATAACCGTTTATGTAATTTGAGCTTATATTGTTCTGCAAGCATGAGAGAATTGCCTCGTCTTTTGATGAGTTGTGTTCTCAGTAGGACGTGGAGCACAATAACTTGATCTCTTATTCAACATTTGATTTATTGAGAAATGGAAGCTGAATACCAAATAAAAGCGTGTGAATGTCTTGAAACTGACATGACATAACACGTTTTCATTTCAAATATAATGGGAAAATATTGATCACCAGCCTTAGTTTCAAGCATTGCAAGAATGTGATGAGAAAGTAAAAAGTGGAGGGGCCTCCATTATGGGACACCTTGCAAAACCCATGAATATGTAAAATCCAGGCTTTAGCCTATGCTGGTGGTTTTAATGTAGAACGGTTTGTATGCACTCGGTGCCAATTGAACATATGACCCCATCTCTTGAGCAGGAAATCTCTTTAAGCTCCAATCAATTGTACAAACCCTAGGGTTTGGCTGTTTCTGTGTTTCTATAATACATCTTACCATTGTTTTCCTTCAAAATCGCCTTCCTACTCCTCACCAAATTATATTAAGGACTTCAAAGAATAGCCATGTTTACATAAGCTATAAGTAGATAACAAAAGACCCTCCACCTTCTTCGGTGAATTAACATAAAATTCAAAAGTCCTCTAGTTTAATTTCGCTCATGTCCTCGAGATCTCACTTCATTGGCACGCTCAACTAAGAAAAGGATGCATCCATAACGTGTATACTGATAATTTCGCAAAAGAGATTATGGGACGCTAATTTTTTTTAAAAGAAGAGCCACCGATAAAGCAAGTATCAATCAAAATAAAGTCATGCAATTTTTAAAAGAGATTTAGACTATCGTAATAGAAAGAATTCAAAGTGCTCCATGACAAGAAGTAACATGGAATGGTCCTTCTCATTGAGGCTGCTATCATGGAATTCTTCTTATCAAAGATAATACTGAAATCTATAAATTCTACACCGATATTTCTGGAATCGAAGGTTCCTAATTCATGCCATCTCAAAGATTACAGACCAATTTCGTGCTGCAATGTTCCATGAAAGACCATGTAGAAGCTACTTGCAGCAAGTATAAGCTGTATTCTCCCCTTGGTTGTCGCCCACCACCAAATTGCTTTCCTATTGGGATGACATATTTAAGAGAATATTCTATTGTGACAAGAACTCTTACACAACTACTATAAGGCCGGCAATGGTAAACGTTTGGCAATAAAATTGATCGCAAGAAAGCTTTTGACATGGTAAACACTACAAAAAAAGTTGGTTTTAGCGACGAATTTTGCCATGAAAAATTTGGGAAAATTCTTTGCTAAATGAATTTGCGGCCGAAAAAATTCATCTCTAATAGGCCATCGCAAAATTTTACGACGAAAAATTTCAATTTTCGTCGTTAAATTGCGATGAAAAAAAATTCGCCGCAAAATTCGTCGCTAATTCTTCGTGGAAAAATTCGTGGCTAATTTGCCACGAACTGTATTTATCGCAAAATTTGTCGCTAATTATTCATGGCAAAAATTGTCGCTAATTTGCCACAAACTTTATTTATTGCAAATTTCGTCGTTAATTATTCGTGGCAAAATTCGTTGCTAAATATTCATGGCAAAATTCATCGCTAGTTTGCCACGAATCGTTTTCGTGGCAAAATTCGTCGCTAAATAATTGTGGCAAAATTCGTCGCTAATTTTTGTCGGATTTTTTTTTGTTGGTCATGAAATTGCGATGGAATCTATTTGTGATAAAATCAGTCGTCAATTATTCGTGGTAAAATTTATCGTTAATTTGCCACGAACACATTTCGTGGCTAATTTGCCACCATTTTTTTTTTGTCAGCATTTTGTGACGAACTTATTCGTGGCAAAATTTGTTACTAATTTGTCACGAAAAATTTTGACTAATTTGCCACGAACAATGAATTGTTCCGAAACGAATTTGGCGATGAATTTTTATGAATTATTTAGCGAAGAAGTCTATGATGAATGTTGTTTAGGGACGATTTCGATTTTAAATCTAATTAACAGCAATTATAGAATTTATATTTAACATTGATAGAATCACAGTCACGACAAGAACAAGCACAAAAAAAGAAAGAAATGGAACAAAGCACTAAATTTGTATGAAAAATCCTAGAGAGGATCCAACACATTCAACTGCTTCAAATCCAGTTCGCTCTCTTGTTGCAAACTGTTGATCTTGCCAAGAAGTTCTTCCACGTAGTCTATAGTGTCTCCAAGAATCGATGTCCTGTCCATCTGCAGAGCAAACCGAAGACATCACAATATCAAACTCCCAACCCCTCTTAATTTTTTCACATCTATTCAACAGCAGAAAGAGGGGTCTACAAAAAAAAATATATTAGGCTATGCTCACACAAAAGATTGATTCACGAAAGAGAAAGTGAGGCAATGGACGGTGTTCTCCTCTGTAGAAAGGACCTTCCAAGCGATCTCTTGCTCATATGAGACATGTCGCCCCATCGTCGACATGAACACCTCTTAACTTTTCTGGTCATAAACGAACATGCACAATACAACCAAAACATCAAACCCTGCCTGCCAAAATTATTTGATGCCCCGAAAAAGGAATAAGCTTGGGGATATAAGGCAATCCCATCTCATTACCAATCACTACAATCTACAGGTGAAATAAAAGGTCCTATCAAACAGGATATTCTAAGTAAGCTGCTGAGCATCCACTTGCGTTAACTGAGAGTAGATGTACTCGTCTACTTTCTGTTTGGCCAGTGCTACCTGTTATTCACATAAACAGGGAATGAAAATCGTGAAATCGGTAGCTTACTTAGACAGCAAAACTTGCAAATGCTTCTCTTTAAATCCATTCTCAAGGTTAGTCAGCCAATCTATTGCGTCCTTTACATGATCCTTGATTCCTTGAGCGGTTATTACCATAACCAATTAAAAACATGGCGCGCGTTAACCGAAAACTGGAAACACAAAAACCACAAGTACAGAGATTTTGCAACCGACAAGCAGGTCATCACGAATGATGCACCATTTAGGAGGACCCATGCCGGGATAAGGTCAAAGAGAACTTGGATAATGACATTGACTGCCAAGAACTTGGCAAACAATATTGCTTCAGAGGGTCCAAAACAATTCATGGAGCCCCAGCTAGACATTTATAAACTCAGTTGAAATGATTTCTAGAATGCCTATCCCACGATTGCATCCCTAGCGATGCATTCACAATTTGGCAACATACAGCTCCATCCACAAACTCCAGGTTTCCATAGACAGATCTCCATTCTACGCCATTGATAGCTTTCAAGTTTACCAATGCTATGACAAGTAATAATTGGTAGCATGACAAATAACACATCTCAACAAAAGAAATGATACCTGTTGAGTAGTACCACCAAACTGGATCTGCCTATGCTTCTGCTCACCTTTTCCACCATAAGCCTATGCAAGTAAAGAATAATGAAGCTGAAAGATAAAATGTAAAAAGAACTTTTGCCTTGTAAAGAAAGAGAAGCCCATAGTTAGCCAGTCATGACAAACATATTCCAATTTGTCAAGTATCACATTAGGGAAATGATAAGAGTTCTTGACGAAGGAAACTTGCACAGAATAAAATCAAGAATGATATAGCTTACTTCGAGTTTGAAAATTTTAACTAGCAAGGAGGAACATCATCATCATCATCATTGTGTCACTCATCATTGTACCCATCACCTACTGGATTAGTGGGAGGTACAGGCGGCACCTCATCATGATCGAGGTTGAGGTGTCACAATATCAATTGCATTTGTTGTTTCATTTCTCTTATTTCTTCATCCTTCTGTATAAGTAAATGTTTCAGTTGGCTCAATTCTTGAGTCATTTGCTCCTCATATCGTGTCCTCCTTGAAACAGCCGCATTAGAGGATGAAGTTGCAGCAGCCTGCGTTGTGTTTATCCTTGACAAGGATCCCATCCCAAATATTTGTCTTCTTCTCATCTTACCCGATGCCTCCACCCATAATGCTATACTATCAACTGATGGCTCGGACGCAGCAACACCATCACCACTACTAGCAGCAGTGCTCATTAAAAGTTCATCATATTTTTTCTACATTAACAATATAGATAAAAATAAAATAACTTTATATATATAACTACCACTAATAGCATTCATGGTTTTCAATATAGTTTCTAAAAAGTCCAAAGTATAACCTTAATAGATTTTGCTCGATCGTTAGTCCATGTTTTATCTTTTTTATAAAATGTGCGTTCAAATGTAGCTATAAATGTCGGTTCTGTCCCCAATTCATCTGCCTACAAAATATAAACATAAATGAGTAATCATTGAATTAAATTAACTTACAACATGTCATGTTTAACAGACTTACCAGCCTTTTTTTATGCTCTCCGATGTTGATAGAGCCTCCAGCATATGTGGCAGACCCTTCACTAGAACTAGAAGCTTGGTTCTTCTTATTTTGTTCACTAATTTGCTTATGCTTTTCAATGTCCCAAGTTCTCTTAATTTCCGACCAATTGTTAGCTGTAATAAAATCCGGCTTTTCTTGACTTCTCTTTGCTCTGTTCATCACATTTCGCATGTGATCACCGGTTTTCTTCTTTAAAATTCTTCTAACTTTTTTCTCTTTCGCTTCATCCCATTTGAATTTTCGCTACAATCAATAGAAAAACAACTGTACACTTATTATGAGGGTCACATATCCATTATCATGCACCATCAGTATGCTACACTAAACTTAGTTTGTGAGAAAATAAAAGGACAATACTTACCTTGAACTCATTCCACCACAAGTCCTTTACTTCTTTTGGAGTGGTGGTCCAACTAATATACCGCTCCAACCAACAGTTATTAACTATTTTATTAAGTTCCTTCATAATATACATAGCATCCGTGAATTTGCAAATAAGTTATAACGATATGGCCAAGAAAGCATACGAATAATTTGCAACATGGACAATGCAATTGACATCCATAATAATAATTTACATATACTTAAAAAAATGAAGTACTTATGAACCTCCACATGAGCATATCATGAATCGGTTATCTTCTTCATCATTCGAGTGTTGCACTGAAGAAGAAGGTGGAACTGAAGGAGATAGAATTGAAGGAGATGGAACTGAAGGCGATGGAATTGAAGGAGATGGAACTGAGGTAGATTCAATTCGCATGTCTCCAAGTTGCCCTCTAATATGTTCTTGAGGGTCGGAGGAAGGGCCAATGTGTCCATATTGTCCATCAGCATGTAGTGGCTCAAGGTTAGATAAAAGGGCATGGGAAGAGGAAAAGGATGGGGACGAGGACAAAGAAGGGGAAGGGCCTGGTTTTCTTTGTGAAGCTACACCACAATGCATGTGACCTTCACATTTATACTAACAAGTTGGAAGGTTAGACAGATATATTAAAAAATATGAACATGTGTTAGGGACATCTAATGACATACGTCGTGAAGCTTACCATTTTGTTTTAGAGAGCAAGAGATAAACTTAATTGAGAAAATGAAACAAACTTGCTATCGCCCCTGATAAAAAGCAAGTTGTTCGGAAATGTCTACGAGCTTCTTTAGCTCGTATTTTGCCACAAATAACAGTTGTGGTATCTATCTATAAAAACATTCAACAAGCACTTAAATATTAGCTACTAGCTGAAATAGAAAAAGTTCTCAAGCTACTCTTTAAGTTCACATTAAATGTTAGGATTAGAAAAAGTACATAAGAAAATAGAAAGACCTGACTGAACTAGAAGAATAGCATGATTTGGAACAAGTCTCTTCATGTTCTCATATGAAATTCAAAGCATTCAAAGATCCTCCTCTCAATTTTGGGTAAAAAACTTCACTCTTTGTCCTTACAGCATATGTTAACATCTCATAGTCATACTTATCTTCTTATCATTGACCTTATACATCTCAATGTCCATAATTAACTCTCATCGAGAGGGAAAATTGTCTAGATACCCGCTCTCCTTCAAGCATTTGTTAAGTCACTACCCGTACTTTAGTTTCAGCAATCCGAGTCCTTGGACTAATATTATCCGCGGCAATAATCTACTGTCCAATTGCTGTGAGAACTTGTAATGTATCTATTCTGCATAGTAGCCTAGGAATTCAATAGGATGTTGTCGCGATTGTCTATTTTCACAAACGCATATAGTACAAGGACATATCATTGTTACAAATGATGTGGCGCTTGTTTTGGAAGTAATGTGGAAAGCAAGGAGATTATGGACATTTTTATTTTTCTTACACCCAGAAAAATTGTCTAGATACCCGTTCTGCTTCAAGCATTTGTTAAGTCACTACCCGTACTTTAGTTTCAGCAATCCAAGTCCTTGGACTAATATTATCCGCAGCAATAATCTACTCTCCAATCACTGTGAGAACTTGCAATGTATCTATTCTGCGTAGTAGCCTTGGAATTCAAAAGGATGTTGTAGCGATTGTCTATTTTCACAAAAGCATACGGTATAGGGACATATCGTTGTTACAAATGATGCGGTGCCTGTTTTGGAAGTAATGTGGATTGCAGGGAGATTATGTACATTTTTATAGGGACAAGCATGTGTACATTGACAACATTTGTCATCACATTATAATCTTACATTAGATTCCACGAAAAATGATGATTTCAATTTTTAGTAGCCTACATGACAGGATCACAGTAGCCTATCTTTGATTGGTTTCAATTTTCAAATCTAGATATAAATAAAACAATAATGAAACGTCTCCAAAACGCCCAAAAAAACTCAAACCGAACCGAAATTACTGTTCAAAAAGAATGGTTTTTTTTGCTCAAAAACTCGTGTAAACAACTTTGAAATGCCAAAAAATGACATGCATCACAGCCAAAGGCAGTGAATAGTGACCAGCGGGCCGTTTCCACTTTGCCGACCAGATTTTAGCTCATTCGACCAAATTTCAACAAAATTTCAACCCAAATCTGACCCAATTTTAGCTCATTCTGACCAAATTTCAACCCAAATCCGACCAAATTTTAGCTCGTTTCCACTCAGCGAACAGAATAAATTAACCGGAAATTCTAATTACGGCCGACAAAACAATACATTCAACCCGAGATAAGTCGAATCAAATTCGCCGCAAATTGAAAGCTAATTCCAGTTACCACGAACAGAAGTAGCAGACCCAACATAATTCGAAAATAGAAGCAAAAGCAAAAGCAGCAGCAGCAAACAAATGTCCATCCTTGTTTCGAAACCGAGCAATCTCTGCCCTACCCATCTAAAAACAGTGCTTGCCCTAGACCAAAAGTGCAAAACATTTAGAGAACGTACCTCCTCTAAAACTCTCGGACGACGATCCTCGTCAGATGGATCCTTGTAGTGGGTCCTCGCGCTTGCGCTAGGTTGTTGCGGTTGCGCTGGGTCTGGGTCCTCGTGCTTGCGCTGGGTTCTCGCGCTGGGTCTTCGCACTTCCCAACATCCACTGAAGGGTTCCTCTATTCCTCTGTCCAAGAAAAAATTGCACCGAATCCAAAGGTCGTCGAATTCAAAGGTCGCCGAATCCTGAAGGTCGCTGAATCCGAAGGTCGCCGACTTGTCAGAATTCATCTAGAATCGATCGATCGATTGAGAGAGACAGAGAAGAGGAAGAGAGAAAACCCTAAATTTTTTTATTGAGACAGATAAGAGAGAGATAGAGAAGAGAAACTAATACTACTTGTACCTGCAAATAAAGACGATGCCGTTTTGCTAATTTCCGACGAAATTAGCCACGGATGAAAATTCGTGGCTAATTTCGTCGCAAATCAGCCATGAATTTTAATTTTGTCAGAGTAAATTCGAATCGAACTATAAAATTGTCGCGGCAAGCCCTAATTTTTTTTCTGTGGCTAAATCCGTGGCTATTTAGCCACGGAAATGAAGTCTCACCGCATACCCAAAATTTTTTTTAATCCGTGGCAAATTGAAGTCTCCTCACACACGACTAATTTTTTGTAATCCGCGGCTAATTAGCCACGGATTACAAATCTCACTTCATACCCAATTTTTTTTTAATCCATGGCTAATTTGCCACAGATTTAGCCACGAATTTAAAGTCTCCTCGCACACGACTAATTGTTTTTTAATCCGTGGCTAAATCCATGGTTAATTTGCCATGGATTTAGCCACGGAAATGAAGTCTCACCGCATACATTAATTTTTTTTATTCTGTGGCTAATTTGCCACGGATTTAATCATGAATTTGAAGTTTCCTCGCACATGGCTAATATTTTTTGATCCGTGGCTAAATCCGTGGCTAATTTGCCATGGATTTAGTTACGAATTTGAAGTCTCCTCGCACATGGCTAATTTTTTTTAATCCGTGGCTAATTTGCCACGGATTACAAATCTCACCTCATACCCGATTTTTTTTTTAATCGGTGGCTAAATCCATGCCATGGATGCCACGGATTTAATCATGAATTTGAAGTCTCCTCGCACATGGCTAATTTTTTTTGATCCGTGGCTAAATCTGTGGCTAATTTGCCATGGATTTAGTCACGAATTTGAAGTCTCCTCGCACATGACTAATTTTTTTTAATCCGTGGCTAATTTGCCACTGATTACAAATCTCACCTCATACCCGAATTTTTTTTTAATCGGTGGCTAAATCCATACCACGGATTTAGCCACGAATTTGAAGTCTCCTCGCACACAACTAACTTTTTTTTAATCCGTGACTAATTTGCCATGGATTTAGCCACGGAAATGAAGTCTCACCGCTTACATTAATTTTTTTTATTCTATGGCTAAATTTGTGGCTAATTTGCCACGGATTTGAAGTCTCCTCACACATGACTAATTTTTTTTTTATCCGTGGCTAAATCCATGGCTAATTTGCCACGGATTTAGTCACGAATTTGAAGTCTCCTCGCACATGACTAATTTTTTTTAATCCGTGGCTAATTTGCCACAGATTACAAATCTCACCTCATACCCGAAATTTTTTTTAATCGGTGGCTAAATCCATGCCACGGATTTAGCCACGAATTTGTAGTCTCCTCGCACATGACTAACTTTTTTTTAATCCGTGGCTAATTTGCCACGGAAATGAAGTCTCACTGCTTACATTAATTTTTTTTTATTCTGTGGCTAATTTGCCATGGATTTGAAGTCTCCTCGCACATGACTAATTTTTTTTTGATCTATGGCTAAATCCGTGGCTAATTTATCACGGATTTAGCCACGCATTTGAAGTCTCCCTGCATAGGACTAATTTTTTTAATCCATGGCTAATTTGCCACGAATTTGAAGTCTCCCTGCACATGACTAATTTTTTTTAATCCGTGGCTAATTTGCCACGGATTTAGCCACGAATTTGAAGTCTCCTCACACACGACTAACTTTTTTTAATCCATGGCTAATTTGCCACGGATTTAGTCACGGAAATGAAGTCTCATTGCATACATTATTTTTTTTTATTCCATGGCTAAATCGGTGGCTAGTTTGCCACGGATTTAGCCACAAATTTGAAGTCTCCTCGCACATGACTAATTTTTTTTTATCTGTGGCTAATTTACCACGGATTTAGCCACGAATCTAAAGTCTCCCTGCACATGACTAAGTTTTTTTAATCCATGGCTAAATCTGTGGCTAATTTGCCACAAATTTAGCCACGAATTTGAGTATTTCGGCACTTCACCCGACTTTTTTTTTTTTTTTTTTTTTTTTTGGTGGCTAATTTTCCAGGGAAATGAACTCTCCCTACACACCTGACTAATTTTTTTTCGTGGCTAAATCCGTGACTAATTTGCCATGGATTTAGTCATGAATTTTAGTCTTTTGGCACCTCACCCAACTAATTTTTTTTTCCGTGGCTAAATCCATGGCTAATTTTCCATGGATTTAGCCACAGAAATGAACTCTCCGTACAGTCGAATTTTTTTTAATCCGCGGCTAATTTGCCATGGATTTAGTCACAAATTTGAGTCTTTCGGCACCTTACTTAACTAATTTTTTTTTGTGGCTAAATCCATGGCTAATTTGCCATGGATTAAAAAAAATTAGTCATGTGCGAGGAGACTTCAAATTCGTGGCTAAATCTGTGGCAAATTAGCCATGGATTAAAAAAAAATTCGAGTGTGAGGAGACTTCAAATTCGTGGCTAAATCCGTGGCAAATTTGCCACGAAAAAAAAATTAGTCAGGTAAGACTTCCTTTCCGTGGCTAATTAGCCATGGAAATAGAAATAAATGAAATTATTTAGGTGAGCGGGGAGAACTCATTTCCGTGGCTAATTAGCCACAGAAATAAAAATAATCGGGCAAGTGCCGTGACACTTTATTTTCTTCGCTAATTCCGTTGCAAATTAGCGACGAATTCAAATCCGTCACTAATTTGCGACGGAATAGTGACGGCGATGATCTTTCATATTAACAATTCATCAAACAAAAATTTTCTGACGAAATTAGCGACGATCCTTTTACAATTCGGCAAATAAAAACGTCACAAATGTCGTCGCTAATTTTGTCAATTAGCGACGATCCAAATCCAATGAAAAATAAAATATCGCAAATGTCATCGCGCGAATAGTATTTCACTTGTGGCCATTTAGCGACAAATTTCCCGACAATAACTTTTCAGTAACAATAATAGCAATAATAATAATCAACAACAACAATAATAAAAACGATAATAATAATAATAATAATAATAATAATAATAATAATAATAATAACAATAACAACAACAACAATACTAATAATTACGACAACAACAACAACAATAATAATAAATATGACAACAACAATAAACTCATGTCGCAATAATAATAATAATAATAATAATTACGATATAATTAGTAAAAAGTCTAAAAAATCATAATCTTCATCTTCATCTTCATCTTTACTCTTCGTTTTCATCTTGATCTTCATCTTCTTCATGAGCATCATCATCATCATCATCATCATCATCATCTTCATCCTCTGTCTCAAAATCAGATTCTGTAATACCTTCTAAATTTGATTCGCGAATTTCAGTTAGATCTACATCTATCATTGTTTTACATGGATCTCGTAAAGTTAGAATGTTATATTCCTCAGTTTCAACTGTATTACAAACTTTTTTTTATTGATATGTTGTATTCTTCTAGTATTCCTCGATTTTTCTTTGTACTTTGGTTTTACATACAGCCCACCAATCAATTTTGTCATATTTCAAACTAGGATATAATGCATAATATACTTGAATTGCTTGTTGTGCCAACATAAACGGTTCATATTTCATATACCTTTTATTGTGATTATTTCAACCAAAATAAATTGCGTATGCACTTTCATTCCTTTGACGAGATTGAACCACATGTACTTAAATAACACAATCCACAATAATGGTTCATGGTACGCTATCTCTATGATTTCAACCAACAAGCCGTAAAAATCATCTTTTGAACTCTACTATTTGATGACTGAACACATACACCACTATTTATTGTGATTTTTTCCATTCCATATTCTTGAGTGTGAAAATTATACCTGTTTATGAAATATGCTAGCTAAGTTCGTACTCTTGACTTTGGACTCCATGACAAACGATATAACAATCTTTACTTTTCAACTTGATCATTAATAACTGGTTTTGGTCAATAGGCAACTTACATATGTTTTGAACCATGCTGTAAATTGTTCATGGCACAAACGGTCGAATTCATTTGGTAGTCCATACATTGAAGTTTGAAAAATCCTAGTAACAATTTGCATTTATATATTAGTAAATATTTGACACGCAATGCATATATTTGCAAATATACACTTACTCGAAGTATGGCTCTACTTCTAGACAGTTTAGTAAAATATATGTATGAGCTGTCTGCCATTCTTCGCATATTAAGCAATAAAACTTACATGCGCTGCTTGGTTGACCGAAATAATTGAAAATAGAGAATGATTTGCAATTGGGATCAATGGGACCCTCATCATTTCTTCTTGCTCTCTTCCTCTTGCATTGCATGTGTAGCTCAAAATAGTATGATGCAAATGTTGTCACTTCTTTCACAATATATACATTACAAATTGAAGCTTTAACACGTGCCTTATTCTTCACCTTGTTCTTCAAATGATATAAGAACCTAGTTGCAATAGAAAGAAGTTTATCATAATATAATATATAATAAAGTATTTTGAAATTTATTTTAAAAAATTTTTACCTCTCAAATGGATACATCTATCGAAATTGGACAGGACCAGCAACTTTGGTCTCATAAGGCAAGTGAACTAAGAGATGCTCCATTGAATCAAAAAACGATGGAGCAAATATCCTTTCTAAGTTGCAAAGAATTATTGGAATGTTTCTGTCTAGTTTCTTCATGTGTGATGCTTTTAACACTGTTGAGCAAATATCATAAAGAAAATTACTTAACTCTATAATAGCGCCCATACAAAGTTTGGTAAAAGTTCTTTGAAAGCTATTGGAAGTAGTCTTTCTATAAATGTGTAAAAATCATGACTCTTTAAACCTGTCAACTTGCATTCATTCAAATCAACACATTTCTCGATGTTTGAAGCATATCCATCGGGAAACCGCACAGATTTCAACCATTGACAAACGACTCGTCTCTGCTCCTTATCCAATGTATAAACTGCTTTTTGGTTTTGATCCCCTGCTGCTTGCATCCATATCTAGTATTGGTCGATCACAAATATCTCTCATATATTTTTTTGCATTTAAGTTGTCTTTTAGTTTTGTAGTGACATCTATCACAGTATTTATGACATTGTCGAAAACATTCTTTTCATTGTGCATGACGTCAAGATTATGATGAATAAGATGGGCCTTATAATATAGTAGATTCCAAAAAATACTGCATTTAGTTCACTGATGTGTACTTCCGTACGTAATAATTATGCCATTAGGGTTTTCAACAATAGTTGGAAAGTCCTGCACTCGCTCCCAAATTTGATCACTAGTCAACCTCAATGGTGGATGTGTTTTTTCACTCTTATTCTTAATGAACTCTTTTTTATTCCTTCTGAATGTATGATTTGTCGGCAAAAATTGTCTGTGACAGTCAAAGTAGCTAAGCTTCTTACCATGTCTTAATATGAATGACTTTGATCTCTCCAAACATATCGGACATCCTAAAATCTCAGATGTACTCCATCCAGATAATATTTCATAAGCTGGAAAGTCATTTATCATCCAAAGAAGAGAAGCCTTCATTACAAATATTTGATCAGTGAAAACATCATACGTAACGACACCGTCATCCCATAGCCATTGTAACTCTTTAATCAATGGTTGCATATAAACATCTATCAACTTTTTCGGATTTTAGGGGCGAGTCACGATCAATGTCAAAAATATATAAGGTGTCTTCATGCACATACCGGGTGGAAGATTGTACGGAGTTAAGATAACTGGCCAACATGAATAACTTTTTCCTGATTTCCCAAATGGAGCAAATCCATCAGCACAGAGACCTAACATAATATTTCGAGGCTCTATCGCAAACTCAGGATATATTCTATCAAAATGTTTCCATGCCTCTGCATATGAAGGATGACACATTAGATCTTATTTTGTTTCATGATTTGCATGCCAAATCATGTGTTCAGCAGTGGCTTGAGACGCATAAAGCCTTTGCAATCGGGGGATTAAGGGCAGATAAAACATTTGATTGCATGGTCTACACTTCTGATTGTGACCCCGCCTCCTGTTAATATTGTACTTAGGTTGGCTACAGAATTTGCAAGATTCTGCGATTTCATCATCTCTCTAATATAACATACAACCCCTACTACATATATCAATTCTTTCAACTGAAAGACCTAAGTTATTCACTAACTTCTCCATATCGTAAAAATCACTTGGTATGATGTTATCACAAGGCATTGTTTTCCGTATTACTTCAACAAAAGAGTTGAAGCAATTCTCAAACACATTATGCTCTGCCTTGATATTTAACAATCTTATTATCACTGATAACTGAGTATAGTTGTCACAATCTACCCATGAAGGTTCATTTGCTATTTTCAACACTTCCTAGAACTGATTAGATGGAAAAGTTCAATTACACAAATTCTCATCAAAACCTGTTACTCCTATCTCTTCCAATTATGATGCATGCCTAGTACCCACTTGTTCAAGTGTAGGAGTAAAATTATTACTTTCATGATTCGATTCTGAAACAAAATTATAACTAGCTGCATCAACCATCATCTTCTGGTACGGGTTCAATTGGTCATAATCGCTACATTCCTCTCTAACTGAAAATTGGTCACTTTTTCGATATCCTTCATCAGATATCAATGGTTTACCATGGCAAGTCCAATTATAGTAGTTCGGAATAAACCCAAATCTACAAAGATGTTCTTTAACTTTATCACACACATGAAATTTACCATTACTGCACTTGTTACACAGACACCTTAACTTATTTCTATCAATTAACTTGTATTTACTACTAGCAAAAGTCCAAAAATAGTTCCAACCCAGTATGAAACTTATCGATCAATTCTCGATGTCCAGGTAAGTTTTTATTAGACATCCAAGCCTTGTCTATTTGCATTGTGTTTATATAAAATAAAAAAATCTCGTAAAATATTAAAAATGCCGTATCTATTGTTTAATATTCTTAATTAAAATAATAAAATTCTAAAAATTAAAATTTTGTTTCAGACAAAACAATTACTAGAATTACCATGTCAAAAAACTTACTCAATTATTTGACTGAAATTTTTGTAGTAGAAAGTGATCAATTTGATGAGAATTAAAACGTTCACTTGGATTGTGAGACCTTTAAATGGATGCGTACCTAAAAAAAAAAATTACTTAAGATTTTTTTAAATTAATTTTTCGATTTTTTATTTCAATTTTTTTTCCTTATATTCTTCACCGGTTGCCAATCCGGCGATCGGTGACTGATTGAAACCACTGAGTTCGACCTTGCCGGCCATGAGCGAGGTCGAGCGGCCTCGCCATGGCCACTTGACCTTGTTGTCGCCACAAATTTGGGCGGCGGCCATGGTGAGATCTTGGCAAGGTCAAGCGGCCTCGCCATGGTTGCTCGACCTCGCTGTTGCCCAGATCTGGGGCGACGGTGTGATCGAGCGGTAGTCATGGCGAGGCTGCTCGACTTCCCCCAGATCTGGTCGAGGTCACCTCGGCGGCCACGGGCGAGGTCACCTTGCCCATGGCCGGCCAGGTCACCTCACCCATGGTTGGCGAGGTCTCGTTGGTTGTCAGTCGCTGGACCAGCGACCAGGTACGAAGTTATAAGTTAGGAAAAA
This sequence comes from Syzygium aromaticum, assembly GCA_024500025.1. NCBI lineage: Eukaryota > Viridiplantae > Streptophyta > Magnoliopsida > Myrtales > Myrtaceae > Syzygium > Syzygium aromaticum. The sequence goes on from CM044885.1 coordinate 15,623,340, forward strand.
AAAAAGAGAAAAAAAAGTCAATAAAATAAAAAAATTCGAATCCAGTAATGAATAGTTTTGCTACGAACCGTCTTCATCACCAATTAACCACGAAATTAGCCATGACACTTACCGGCGGAAAAGGTTTACCAAGACTGATTTGCGCGCCCACAAAGAGATTTATTGAGAGAAACGAAAGAGAGAGAGGGAGGGAGAACAATGAGGAGGGATATGAGAAATTAGCAGAGAGAGAGAGAGAGAGAAATTGGGGGTGGGGATATATTACAAGTAGCGAGGGGGACAATTAGCGATGAATTTATTTTCCGTCACAAATTAGTGTCACAAATTAGCGACGAATTTATTTTTCATTGCAAATTCCGTCGTAAATTAGCAACGAATTTTTTTTCGCGACAAATTAGCGAAAAAATTATTTTTCGTCGCAAATTCCGTAGCAAAATTAGCGACGAAAAAAAAATTCGTTACTAAATCCGTTGCAAATTAGCAACGAATTATTTTTCATCACAAATTACGTTGCAAATTAGCGACGGATTTTGTTTCGTCGCAAATTAGTAACGAATTTTTTGTTCATCGCTAAACCCATCGCAAATTTGCAACGGAATTTTTTCCGTTGCAAATTAGCAATGAATTTTTTTCTGTCGTAAATTAGCGACAGAAAAAAAAGTTGTCCCTAAATCCGTTGCAAATTAGCGACGGATATTTTTTCGTCACAAATTCCGTTACAAATTAGCAATGAATTTTTTTTTCCGTCGCAAATTAGCGACGAATTTTTTTTCGTCGCTAATTCCGTTGGAAATTTGGGACGAAAAAGTTTTTGTCTCTAATTTGCGACGAATTTAGTTTTCATTGCAAATTCTATGGCAAATTAGCGACGAATAATTTTTCGTCGCTAATTTCCGTGGCTAAATTCTTGTTTTTTTGTAGTGAAAATGGAAAGTAGTACTTGGGGTTCTTAAAGCTATAAACACATCCCCGTTCTTGGTTGATACGATCAATTAGTATATTACTTTAACGAGGTTCTCAATTAACTTCAAGAGCGAACAAATTGGCTATTTTTGTAGCACTAATGGGCTATGATAAGGTGATCCACTCTCTCCATATCTCTTTGTTTTGGTTACGGAAATTCTTAACAAAATTGTCAATGCAAAAGTTGCTACTTCTTGCTTCAAGTACTATTGGCGCTGTAAAATGTAAAATATTACTCGCTTATGCTTTGCAGACAATTTGTCCTCTTTGCTCACAGGGATATAGATTTCCTCCTCTGCCTTGTTAATCCACTGGATGAATTTGTAGTTCTCACGGGATTGTAGTTTAACCCAGACAAATGTCAAATCTTTTTCTCTAGGTTGATCGAGGATGAAAAAGCTCGTCATTCTAGATCACACACTTTTCTCTGCAGGTACCCTCCCTATCACATGCCTTGGCCTTCTACTTCTTACTACAAGGCTCACACATACTGATCTCTACTTCCAAAGTAAACTTTCAATGAGGTTGAGAAGAAGATTAAACAATTTTTGTAGGTAGGAAATAAAGACATGAATAGATCCCACAAAGTTCCTTGATAATTAGTTTGCTCACCCAAAATTGGCAAGGTCTTGTTAAGTTGAGATATGGCCTAACGTATGGCCTAGGGTTGCTCGATTTGAAATTTTGGAGCTAAGAACTGCTAGGCCACATGCTTTGGAACCTCATCAGTTATCTATCCTCTTCCCTATGGTGTAATTGGGTTCACAATACTAAATGCATATCACTCCAATTATGCAACTCGACATCAAGGGCAGTATGGCCTAGAGTTGGCAAGGTCTTGTTAAGTTGAGATATGCTTGAATTTTAGTCTTATTTAGCTCTAGGAAATGTTGTAGAGAGATTTATGACGAACTTCGACAAGTTGGACCGGTTGTGGAGCGGCATAACCTAATTTGAACCAATGGTATCAGCAAACAAAATTTCATCCGCTGGTTGCTTTGCATAGAAGGCTTCTAATCGTAGAGATCGTATCATGATCGATGCCTTCAGTTGATATCTAGTGCAATTTCTATATGACCGGTATAGAAGGCAGAACACATTTTGTTCTTCCAGTGCAATTGGATTGGAAGTACATGATGCAATATCCTAGCACAACATGGAATTCGACGTTTGGTAGGAGGATGGAATGATAAACTTCAATGGATGATCATGGTTATCGGGGCAAAGACATCACAGCAAGGCTCCTCAAGGTATCGTTCTTAGCGACCATATATTGCATTTAGATTGAACACAACCGCAGACATTTTCAAAGCAAGCCAAATGATATCCATATTATTTTTGCTAAATGCCCATAATATTTTCACCAAATTGATACAAATTTGTAATATTTTTACCCATGAACACAAATTTTATTGGAAATATAGCTGTAAGAATATTATTATCATGAAAACTAACAATGACAATTCAATAACATACAAATGCTACTGTAGTTCTATAGTTAATGTATGACAAATATATCGTATCATTTTTGTTAATTCTAATGATATATAACACATTAGAACGGAACAATTCCAATCAACTATTAGATTATTTATTTCTTTGGTTAACAATTAACTCGTTATATATTAAAACTTTCGTGATTAAAATTATATGAACCTGTGCAATAACATAGTTAGCTTTTTACAAATAATTATAATAGCTATTGCCTCAGAGAGACTAATTATTGATTTTGAATATTTTGTCACTTCAAAATATCATAGTGTTAAATCAAATAAAGTAGGGCAAATACCATTAAAAATCTCAAATTATGCCCACCGTGACACAAATATTCAAAAATTTTATTTTTGTGACCAAAAAACCCTAAATTTGCCCATAATGACACAAATATTCCCAACTTTTTTTGTGTTACAAAAAAACCCAAACTTTATACATGTATGACATATATGTCCTTTATTTCAGTTCCATTCAAAGTATATTTGTCATATTAATATAAGTTTGAGATTTTTTATGACACAAAAAAAGTTTAGGGTATTTGTGTCATAGTGTATATAGTTTGTGATTTTTTTTTTGTAGTATTAAACCCAATAAATTAATAGGGAACATCCACTTTTTGTGTTCTAACTCTTGTCAAAAGTAGAGTGGTGTTTTCGTACCTTTATTTTTAAAGCAAATTCGAATTTGTTGATTTATTTGATTTGTCCAATCAAGGGCTTCAATTAATATTCCATGAATTTGCTGACATTGTGGAAAAAGTCAATATTTGTGACGAGTAATGAGAGGGTTTATCGGACAACGTTGCTTTGATATTTGGCTTGGCTCCTCTTAACTAATCCTAATGGAATTTACTCTCGGCCAACGCAAAGTTTATCAAGATCGGTCTACAGCAGATGTGGCAGATTGGAAGTGAGACATTAAAACAATATTATCATTTCCAACTATCAATAATAGTTTATTAGTGCCACATTATTTGATGTACAAATTATAGACTAATCTTAGGCTATGTTTGTTTCATGGAAAACAACTTTCAGGAAAATCTGTCTTGGATTTTTCGGGCGTTTGGTTTACAAAAAATAAACTAGTCAATGAAAATATTTTCCGTCAATAGAAAAAACACCTTCAAAAGTGAGTAAAATGATTTCCTCCTTTTGAAAAGAGGAAAACAGTTTCCCTTGTCTTTCTTTCACTCAGACCAAGCTTGTTCTCCTTTGTATACTCCTTTTAATTATTTTTTATTTTTATTGTTTCTATTCTTTTTTCTTTTTTTAAAAAATTCAAATTTTTAATTTTTATTTATTTGCTTTTTCTTTTTCCTCTTCGTCAGTTGATCGCCGGCCACAAGCGAGCTTGGCTGGAGACCAACCGAAGAAAAAGAAAAAGGAAAAAGAAAAAGAAAAAAAAGAAAAAAAATGATTTTTTAAAAAAGAAAAGAAAGATAAAAAATTATAAGAAGGATTGCATAGAGGACAATCAAATCACGTTTCCATACTAAATAACGGAAAATATTTTCTAGTTTTTTTTTGGTAAGGAAAATATTTTCTAGTTCATATCAGGTTTCATCAAAACACTAGAAAATATTGTTATTTTTTTTAGAAAATGACTTTTGAAAAATAATTTTTAGAAATGTCATATTTTTCATGAAACAAACGAAATCTTAATATTCTTATAATTACTCTTTCCTCCTTTTGCGACGACCAAGTAGCATCGAACAACAACTCGACGAACACAATAGTCAAATTGCTCTCAATTCAATCAAAGTATGCATTTAAGTTTAACAATGTTTGGTTGGAATTTGACTGCGTGACTATATATCTTTCACTGAAAGTCGTTCTTCTCTTTTTATTTGGAGGAAACAAATTCGATGGCGATTCTAGATATAAAATATCACAGTTAGATAAGAAATTGATAAATTCACTTCAAATGAAACCGAATGTGCGCAAACTATTGCGGAAGCCATGTGATTGAACAGTAAAATTGACAGAACAAGAAAATAAATGGGACACTAGATTTTTGTGATTCGGTCATAGTGACCTACATTCACGGGGAGAGCAACATGAAATTTCACTATAGAACAAGCGATACAACGGAAATTACAAGCACACTCGAGTTACTCAAACACTCTAAGTATTTCTTAAGCTCCAATTACACTCAATAACTCACGCAGTATTTAGCTCCACATTTCCTGATGAAATAATCTCTCAATCTCACAAAGGAATTATACACAAATCTTACCACAAGATTTAATCGCTACAAACACTTGGATATCTTCACAGTATAATTTCCTAGCAGAAGCTCCTCTTTGATGATCTTCATAAATAACGTCCCCTTCTTTTTTATAGGCAAGAATTGGATTTAAATTAGGAAACCTCTTTTGAGGAAACATTTTCTAATTAGGGAACTTTTTCCAACTAGGAAACCATTCAATTAGAAAACTTATTCAAAATAGGAAACCTACTTGAATTAAGAAACTTTTTTCTTCAAGGCTCAAATCAAGACATAATTTAACAATTTCCACCTTGGTTTGACATTTGAGCCAAGTCACAATTGCTTTGTCAGATCTTCGCTACTACTCTTCCACAGCCCCAATGGGCTCCACCGCCACAAACATCTTTTAAGTCCAAGCCTCGCTTGAAATTCGCCATAACCGTGAATCTCATTAAAACACCAACTGCACATATATCTTTAATTACTCCGTAAGGATTTTTCGACACAAACTCCTCAACCGCATATAAAGCAAAACCATAATTACTTCCATATCTATCTGGAGATTGAATATGCACTTTGTCAATATCAGTAGTTACAGTAACCGTTGGCTCTACATGCTCTATTTTGCTATAAGCACTATCTGTGTCGATTATTTCACTAGTACTCTCTACCTCAGGAGTTTCTGGTTGCAACTCCACCTCAAGTTGAACACCGTTCATATCTGTATAAACACTGCTATAATCACTCATAGCCAAAAGTACTGGAAACTCGTCAAACATAACTTCTTTGCTGACTACAGGTGAATTTAATTCCGAACACCACAACTGATAGCCCTACTCATGTTATGCATAACCTAGGAACATGCACTTTCTTGTCCTTCCATCAAGCTTACCATCACTAACTCAAACATAACATGGACAATAAAATATTCTAAGAACATAATAATCAATAATGTTACCTAACCACATTTCTTCGAGAGCCCGACATCCAATCGCAGTCGATGGGGACCTATTTGTTAGGTAGCTCACCGTACAAAGTGCATTCGCTAAGAATTTCCTAACCATACCAACACTAGAGAGCATTTTGTGGGCCGTCTCTAGTAATGTTTTGTTCATCAACTTCGCAACATGTTGTGATTCATTGGCACTAGTGTGGTGTCTTACTATGCCTTCCTTCATGCATAATTCGTTTAACAGCTCAGAGTAAAAGTCCATACTATCGTCAGTCCTCACCTGCTTGATCGTTATACTAGTCTCTTTTTTTATCAAAGCTCTCAATTGCTTGATCCTGAAAACAACATCAAACTTGTGCCTTAGCATAAACACCCAAGTCTTTCTCGAGTAGTCATTTACAACTGTTAGCATAAATTTAGCACTTTTCCTCGAAGGAAACCGCGATAACCTACAAACATGTAAGTGAATTAATTCTGCCATATCCGTAGTTTCTCTAACAATCATACTAAATTGCACTTTCCGCTGTTGATCTAAGTTACAACACCTGTATACATTCAGTTTGTCAGCAACATAACCACATAACAAATTCCTTTCACTTAGAACCTTCAAGCTTCTCTCACTAATGTCCTCCAGACGCATATGCTACAATTCAAACTCTCAAACCGATGCATCCAACACTGTGTGGCGAATTCTGTCACTGTTTTACCTTGAAGCTCATATAGGCTATTGTGCTTGATTCCTTTCATTATCACCAAGGCACCTAGAACAATTTTCAGAACTTCACATTCTGAAGAATACAGACACCCAGCTGAATCCAGGGAACTTAATGAAATAAGATTTTTCTTCAACTTTGGAACATACCTCACTCCGGTCAATGTCCTCAAAATACCATAATGCATTTTGATTCTAACATCACCAACACCCACAACATTGCACTTCGCGTTGTTCCCCAACTGTACTTTATTACTATCTGTGCACTGATAAATAGTAAACTAGTTCCTGTTGGGTGTAGCGTGAAAAGGACAATCATAATCCAAAATTCATCCACCAAATGATGAATAATTAGTGACAGACAAGACAAAATTAGCATTATTCAAATTACCATAAGCTATAATGGCAACATCATTTGCAGACTCAACTCTAATTCCCTTACCCTTCTCGTTCTTTAGCATAAGGCAATCCTTTCTAAGATGCCCCCTCTTGCCACAACTCCAACATACAACACCACTAGTTATAGACTAATTATGTCTATTTGAGTTTATACAACTTCTGCTAACATGTGTACTAGTTCTTCCTGTGACATCCCCAATTTAGACCGAGACGACCAAAGGAAAATGACCATGGAAATAGTAAGCGATCAGATCGGAGGGTTAGTAATGGAATGCATAGTATGTTTAGAACGATTGTATTGAGGATTGGCCAAGGGATCAACAATAAAATGACTCCCCAGTCTCGCAAGTCGATTAGAGTGATTCAATCATGAATCGACCTTTCGACCATAAAGGTCGCTAGTGGGACAGTTCGGGACAACCATGGGTTGGTGCCATGCGGGCATGTGTTGATCGCAAGTGATTCTGCTCAGCTATGCATCGATCGCGAGCAACCATTGATCGATCTCGTAGCACTGGGTTCTATGTGGCTACATGATAGCCGAGGGTCGAACATGGATCATTGATGCTCGAATGTGGATCAGTTGCGAATTGGCCATGGTCGTTGTGTTGAGCTGGGTAGGCCATAGACAAGCCAACAAGTCGCGGATCAGGCTTTGTGCCGGCAGTGCAAGCCATGCCTTGTGCTCGGCCATGGACCAGCCATGAGCCCGTCTACCAGGCCACGGATCGGCCCTGTGCTCGGCCGTATGCTAGTCACTGTGCCTGACACTTATGCTAGGCTTTGTGCTCATCCGTTCCAATCCAAACTTAGTCTTGTGCCTATCAGACTTGGCCATAAACCATGCATTATGCCTGTCCGTGAGCCAATGCAAGTGTTAGGCCCATGCGTCGGCCCTCACTCATGTGGCTCAGCCATGCACTCGGCACACCGACCGTTCGATTTGGCATCATGCTCATGCAGTTGGCCTTGTACCGTCCATTCGGCCTAACATTATGCCCGATGTTGTGCCCATGTAGCCCTGGCGCGTGCCAGGCCCTACGCCCGGTCAGGCCTGACCGAATAGGATATATGCCTGGTTAGTCCGACTCGTCAAACCTTGCACCATTCAAATGATTAGTCATGCTTGGACATATTTCTACACAAAACTCGGTTTGAATAAGATGGTCGATCGTTTTTAGATACATAAATTCCCCTTTGTATAGTTTGCCTTTGCTAGTATTATAATGGATTTTGGAAGTTGTGCTTAATGAAGAAGGTGAACCAGAAGTTAGTTGTTCTTAGAGGATTATTGGGTGTTCTTGAAGGACAAAGAACAAGTGTCACACACCCAAACTTGGGAAACAAGAAGCTGAATAGACTAAGTCAACATTGGACCAATAATTGTAAACTAATCATTAAGGAATATCTTATCTTCTAATTTGTCTTTAGAGAGACAAGGCAAGCCACATGCCCAAGAAGCTTGGAGAACAAGACAAATAGAAGACCAAGTCAATGGAAATTATTGGAGAGTTATCATTAGAAGCTTAGTGTTCTCTTGGCAATTAATGGGAAAGGTGATTCACATACCCTAAACTTAGAGCATAATGACCCTAATAAGAGACTTGTAGAACAAGTGGGACATTTGTTAGACAATTGAATCAACAATAATTGAGCCTAAGATTTTGCAAGATTTTCCCTCTATTATTAGGTGCCAATTTGATACAAATGATTGGTCCATTTGGCAAGGCCACCATAAGAGGTTGGGCTATAAATAGAAGGGCTACCCTTCCATTCTCTTGTTTCCTTCAACCTTGCACACACTCTCACTCTCTCGGCCACTCTCTCTCTCTCACCCCTTCACTATCACTGAACACCCCATTTAGAATTACTTCTTGACACTAGTAGTAAGTGAATTATCTATTCTTTGATTAGGATGGGGTGTTGCGTAATTGGACTCGAGTGATGACCTTGTTTGTAGTAATTTATACTTGCATGTGTGGTTGTTTGTTCTTGCATCATGACTGTGAGTCAAGGCACAAATGGGTCACGAAAAGGGGCTTCGTATGATCTTGTACCCATGTTGTGGCGTAACAGACCGAGCTCAAGTTGGTGCGAGTTTATATTGAGGTGTATAGACCTAGGCCAAGTTCAGCTCTAAGCCGGCGTTTGGCATGGTGGACCGAGCCACGAGCCCTAGATCGCACCCGGCATAATAGGCATTTTGTCTTATAGATCATAAAATACACGAGCACGGCACACCTTCGGGCTTGGATGAATGGAATAACGTTAACAATATAAGAAACTGGATTGTTTGATGCTTCTTGCATGATCACACGAGGGATTAAAAGCCATCACCGATGGATTTTGGAACGTTGCCTGATGGATTTCATATGCTCGGTGAATTTCGAAAGAATCGATGGATTTCGGTTAAGAAATAATAAATCCCGTGTGCTGATCTTTATATGCAATATTTAAAAACCATGTTTGCTATTCTCTTGGTTGGTGTGTGTGACATAATTAGCACATAGGCAAGGTAAGATGCATTTTGCTATTGATCTACCATCAACAAGTGAAACGGTAATGGTTGATCTCTTGTTCATGGCGAGGCTTCCTCTTAGCCGAAGTATAGTGAATTTACTTATTGAGTTGCGACTTACTCGTATCATTTTCAGGTTTGTAGTTATAGCATCGCCACCCTCAGTTCGCCGTGGGCTTTCGATAGAAATGCATGTGTCTATTATTGACATAGTTAAAGTAGAGTCCAAAGTCACGTATCGTAAATTTACCACTACGATTTGGATGCAAAAAGATGCCAATGACTTAGTCCCCCACCACTATGTAGCTTAGTTCATTTGGTTTGACAGAGATTTGCTTTGACCCCTTTCTGACTTTGGCAAGCCACCCGGAGCCGCTAATGACGATGCACCTAAGGGGACATGGGCAAGCCATAGGTAGCTGAACGAGCATGAGAAAACCGACTTTTGTTTTTGTTTTTTTTAGGAAGGAGCCAGGGTAGAGGAGCTAGGACTACTCAAACCACGTGGATAGTACGTAGAAGACCAGATGCAATCCGAATGTATGTAAGGAACAAGGCCTGTAGTGATAGGGGATGTAAAATATGCACGTATCATGTAAATTAATGGTGTGCTTGTGAAATATATTTCTATCCCATCTTGGTTGTTTGTTGTTTTGTTAGGTGTCAAGTATAATTGCTTTCACTTGTTCGTTTCAAAGATAAAAATCAATGGGATGGCAATGTACCTAGGACGTCACATCAATAACCTCGAAGTAAAGATGGCCATGAGTCTGGACAGAGTGTCATGGTCTTGGTTCAGGTCATGACACTTCCTCTATTTTCACCTACTAAAGCAATAGATACATACTTACTAGATTTTTTTCTATAGATGTCTTTACTCAGAATTAAATCTCGAACACCATCAAACATCAAACTTGTTGACCCAAAGGAATTACTAATAGCAATAATAGTAGTACTCCAACTATCAGGCATTGAGGATAATGGAATTAAACCACGTACCTCATCTTCAAAGTCAATCTCAATTGAACTCAATTGACTAACGATTACATTGAATTAATTAATATGATAAGCAACTGACACATCTTTTGTCATCTTCAAATTAAATAGACGTCACATCAAGTAGACCTTGTTGTTCGCAAAGGGCTTCTTGTACATGTCTGACATGGCTTTCATTAAAACCGCAGTGGTTGTCTTTTTCACAATATTAAACGCGACGTTACGAGCCAATGTTAGTCGAATAACACCCAAAGTTCGTCTATCTAGCAATTCCCCGTTAGTTTGCTTCATCGTCTCTAGCTTCGTCCTAGACAGGGGCAAGTGCAGTTTTATTTGATATAAATGATCCTCAATCTGCATCTTCCAGAAATCAAAATCCTTCCTATCAAATCTGTCGATTCTCACTTTTCCTTCTTTTGTTGAGATCGATTCGCTTCAACTGAGCCAAGCTTAGCTTTGATACCAATTGTTGCGAAAGTCAAGCAATCGGACAATAAAATTGACAGAACAAGAAAAGAAATCGGACACTAGATTTATGTGATTCGGTCGTAGTGACCTACATCCATGAGGAGAGCAGCATGAAATTCCATTATTGATTAAGTGAAACAATGGAGATTACAACAATACTCGAGTTACTCAAACACTCTAAGTGTTTCCCAAGCCTTAATTATGCCTAATAACTCACGTAGTATTTAACCTCACAATTTTTCACGAAATAATCTCTCAATCTCACGAAAGAATTATACACAAATCTTACCCCAAGATTTAATCACTATAAACACTCAAGTATTTTTAGAGTGTAATTTCCTAGCAAAAACTCCTCTTTGATGATCTTAATAAATAACATCTCATTCTTATTTATAAGCAAGAATTGGATCTAAATTAGAAAATCTCTTTTCACGAAACTTTCTCTAATTAGGAAACCTTTTTCGACTAGAAAACCATTCAATTAGAAAATCTATTCAAAATAGGAAATCTACTTGAATTAAGAAACTTTCTTTTTTGGGCTTAAAATCGAGACATAATTTTAACACAAATTGTGTTGGAATTTAATTGACGATAAAGCCTGAGAATGCAACCATTTCAACAAAACCAAACGTAGACAAACTATACCGAAATTTAATTGCCAACAAGGTACCCGGGGTATACAGCAAAGACACACACCAGAATTTACTCGACAATGCAGATCTGAAAACTACAGCTAAGAAACATGTCGGAATTTAATTGACGACGCAAGTCTAGAAACTATAACGATGGTGCGTAAATTTAAAGATAATTGAAAGATAATATGTTTGTTTGTTTGTGTGTGGGAGGAGGGGGCGTTTCCAATAGACGAACAATGGTATTTATGGTGTTCCTGACATAACCGCCTTGGAAGAGTTCTCCTGCAGTATAGCCAAGCGTTCATGTCTCCAAGGATATGGGGACCACATTTTCACCGTCTTCAAGCGGTTGCTCCGTTAAAATCGCGTTTTGAACCTTCGTGTCCATTTGTGTTGCCTCGTCCATCCTTGCTCAACGTTTTGCCGGTCTTCCTAGCTTCACTCACTAGTGATTTCAAATTCAAAATTTTGTAACTGCATCCTCACGCCCTCTTGGTATCTAGTCTTCTCTTGGTGTTTCAATTGATGGTCTATCAACCGTTTTAATCGATATCCTTGTGGACAATTGCCAACCATACTTTGTTGTATATCGACAATTGATTAATGGTCATCAATGTAGATTAATATTGATAACATTTCTTATAGTCGTCAACAATGGCTCACATGTTTAATAACAACTTGCATTCTAGTCACGTGCCTATCCATATCAACGACTTGATATGCCCTCTTTTAAAAGATTTGAAAGTAATTTTAATTCTTTTAATCATTCAAAACGTATAAGTTTCGATTCCTCAGATAGTACAAGTCGTGTATTGTACCTTTGACACTTCATACTATGTGCTTTGACGGCTATCTTGTAGTGTCCCGACACATTGCTTCAATCGATATGATTCACGAATCATCATCATTATGAATCACATTTTTATGAATCGCCATTCCTTGAATCGTCGCCTTGCTTTGAAAAGTATAAAATGGTCAAGATTTGATTTTTACTCTCCTCCTTTTCATTCTCGACTCAAGCCCTATTCACCTTTCCGTTCATACTCCATGAATTTGATGAAATGGTAAAAGATTAAAGTTCATGACGAGTGATGAGAGGGTTTATTGGATAGTGTTGCTTTTATATTTGGCTTGTCTCCTCCTAACTAATCCTAATTGGATTTTTTCTCGGCCAATGTAAAGTATATCAAGATTAGTCTACAACATTGCCTATGTGGCAGATCGGAAGTGAGACATTAAAATAAGTCCTATCGTTTCCAACGATCGATAACAGTCTATCAGTGCAACATTATTTTGTACAAATTATAGGCTAATCTTAGTATACCGATAATTTCTCTTTACTCCTTCGGTGATGACCAAGTAGCACCGAACAACAACTCGACGAATGCAGCAATCAATTGCTCTCAGAGAGAATCGTTCCTTTGGTAAGAATAAGACAATGCACAAAAAGTTTCGAAAGCGTGGAACATGCCTGAACGAGTACAAATGTTCGACAGCGGAACCGATTGTCAAATCAAAAACAGACAGGTCGTTCCTAGAAGGTTGGCTAGCACAAATCGTACATGGCGGGCTTTAAGTGGTAAAGAGATTCCATCTCGACATGTCTCCATGTGAAATGAATTCGTACAAATTGACTACACACCGAACGCGATTTTATTGCCTTTTCATTTTCCAATGTCTTATATTTTGTGCGTCTGACTTTTTTGCACGTTATATGTTTTTCTACACTATTCTCCTGTGCAAGTTTGTGGAAGTTATATGCGAGAAAACACGATCTCCACGTTGGTAATCCTTTATATGGGGATAAATTACATTGCTAATTCTTGTTCTCATAGAAATAATTAAGTAGGATCGGTTTGATTTTTAAGCCCATATTTGTTTTTCTTATTGGGTTTTTAAGCTCAGAGAACTAAAAACCCGGATTCACAGGATAGGGTCCCGGTTACGGGCGGCAATTCCAACATGACTTGAACGCAATACAAAATTTACTGAGAGAAATCTGACCCCGAAACGATGCATCATGGCTAAACTTGAAACTGACATAAATTCATACGTTTTCACTCACTGTTAATAAAAATCATAGTGTGATTACGTTGAAACATTTTTATAATGACCGGAATTATTAGCAGACAAGAACACGACCCGCGTACACAAATTACCAGCCCTACTTCCAGTGTCTTATCTTTGACTAAATGACACTTTCATGTAGTTGGAGTCATTGGCTGAATAAAGAGGCAGCTTTATATCCTCGTAAGTTAGACTTTTCATCTCCATTTATCCATTTATCAATCATATGAGGGCGTAGGTTTTCAAAATATATTGGGTGATGGGCTGCCAGTTTTTAAATTATTTATTGACGAGTTTTAAAACGATTACCAACAAATCCAAAAGTGATACGGACGATATGAACATAACGTACAAAAGTTTTTATTGCCTAATTAGCAGAAATAAGCCGTGTTTTTCCATTACACAACTTGACATGATTATAAAACTCGAATATGACATGTAAACACGAACCGTCAACCCTTCGGAGTATCATAACCATCACCAATAGGCTATTGAAACCCACAACCTCGTGTGATCGATATATAGATGATTGAAGAAGAAAAATCTAACTTGGGGAAAAACCTCATCTGTTCTCTTAATCTCTTCCTAAAGTTGATTTGATCGCATGAACTTTCATGGAGTTGGAGTCATTGGCTGAATAAAGAGGCAGCTTTATATCCTCGTAAGTTAGACTTTTCATCTCCATTTATCCATTTATCAATCATATGAGGGTGGAGGTTTTCAAAATATATTGGGTGATGGGCTGCCAGTTTTTAAATTATTTATTGACGAGTTTTAAAACGATTACCAACAAATCCGAAAGTGATGCGGAAGATATGAACTTAGCGTACAAAAGTTTTTATTGCCTAATTAACGGAAATAAGCCTTTTTTTTCCATTACATGTCTTGACATGATTATAAAACTCGAATATGACATGTAAACATGAACCGTCAGCCCTTTGGAGTATCATAACCATCATCAATGGGCTATTGAAACCCACAACCTCGTGTGATCGATATATAGATGATTGAAGAAGAAAAATCTAACTTGGGGAAAAACCTCATCTGTTCTCTTAATCTCTTACTAAAGTTGATTTGATCGCACGAACGAAGCTAATGGCAGAAAGTTAAGCCAGCATTGGTTGTACCAACGTCCGAATGATCCGACATGCTGTCGAGTTATCACGGAGAACAAGTCCCTCACGCACAACTAGCTTGTGTTTGGATCGCTCCTTTTGACCCTTGCACTAAGCCATCACCAGTCACTTCCTTCTACAATGTATATGATAATTCTAATCGAAGAAAACATTTTCTTTATAGCCAAGAGGATTTCAATCATCAAAATCACAAGAAAGCATAGGGATATTCAGATATCAAAAGTATATAACAAAAAATAAGTCGTTTGCATCACAGAAATGACAATGATCATTCGTTTGATCAGTCTTTTGTTTCCCACAAGAATACATTTTCTTCGCTCCCCAACACTACAGTGGGGCAAAGCACAACACCAGCGGTCCTTCCTATAAGCTACATGAACTTTACCTAACGAGAATTTTTAAATTAAAAACAAGGAAAACAACAACAATAAAGAACGTCAACTACCCATCATTTTCCACAAGAAGGAACTCAGAAGCCATCCCCAACGCTAGCCAGACATTTCTGTTCATCTGGGGGAAGAGAGAGAGAGAGAGAGAGAGAGAGAGAGAGAGAGAGAGAGAGAGAGAGAGAGAGAGAGAGTCCCTGAAGACCATTTAAATCAATTTCAGACCCACCACTTCGACCTTTATTTTCATGGATGACACCCATCAACTTTTAATTGGTGTATCAGAAGCGGGGAAAAAAAGGACTACCCACACGCATATTCAGCTATATGCTACCAATACGGACGATGGAGATGCAACAAAAGAGGAAATATCACATGGTATTTGGACAACATAGTACGCTATCGGCCCCCTTATGGAACGGCAAGCTAGCAACCCAAACGGGACGAACCTGCGATGTCTGCTAGTGGGGCTTCAGATTCCTATTACAACAACCGGAAGACCCCCGCGGATGGTGGCGGTTAGCCCCGGCGAGAATCGCATCACTTCGTCCGTGGTCACCAGCTCTATCTCGAATCTCCGGAGCAACGAGACTGCCACGCTTTTCAGCTCCAAGAGAGCCATTTCTTTCCCCAAACAAACCCTAAGTCCGGCTTGGAAGACCGGGTACTTGTACGGGTTCTCCGCAAAGAAGACACTGTTCTTTAGCCACCTCTCCGGCTTGTACTCCAAACAATCCGGGCCCCATATATCCTCGATTCGACCCATCGCGTATGGGTGGTAAGTAACCCTTGTGCCTCTCTTCACAAATGTCCCGTCGGGCAAAACATCGTCTTCCTTGCAAAATTTTGAATCGAATTGGATGGGTGGATAGAGCCTCATGCTCTCATAAATCGCGGCTTGCAAGTAAGGGAGTTCTCGGATTTGATCGTAGCTCACCAGCTCTTGATCGCCCATTACACGATCCAGCTCGGCGCGAATTTTCGATCGCACTCGAGGGTTCTTGGCCATGAGCCAAAAGAAGCTGGTCAGGGCCGACGCAACTGTGTCGCGGCCAGCTAAAAGAAAGCTCACGATGATGTCCCTAAGGTATGTCTCGTCGCTCACTGTGCGCATGAAGCGGGACAGGAGATCTCTGTGGCTAGAGAATCCAATCTTGCGCTTTTGCCTAATGACTTCGAGGGCAAGAATGTTGATCATGTTAATTGCTTCCTTTAGTCTCTTCTCACTCCCTAAATTGAACGACCTTTTGATCTTCCACACTAAAGGTGATGCCTCCATGGCTCGTTCAGCGGACAATTTAGATGCCAAGTCGAACGAAAGAGCGAATTCCGACATGGGCAAGGACAACTCTAGGCATCTCGGGTCCAGGCCGAACGAAAACCTACATATGCAATCAAATGAAAATCTTTTGAACACATCTTGCAAATCGAGGACAGCGCCCTCTTTGCCAACAACGGACGAAAAGAGAGTTACGAGCCGGTTCTCGATCTCACACTTCACAATCTCGAACGCGTAGGATCGAATCGCAAACCTATCGAGCTCTAGGTTCGCCATCTTCTTCTGAAACTTCCACAAATCGCCATCGACGTTGAAAATCCCCCGGCCGAGGAAATCCCCCAAGATCGTCGAGAAGGGTTTCCCCTTCGGGTAGTTCTCGAACCTCGTCTTGAGCATGTACTCGACGTTATCCGGGTTGCCCGTGATCGTGCTGCCGAGGACGTGTATGTGGACTGTCTTGGTTGGCGAGCTCCGGAGGAGATGAGCGTACCAATCGCAGAGATTGACATACCTCTTCGACCACCCGAGGGACAGATAGGTCTGGCATATCTCGCAGTTGCACCACAGTTTCGGCCTCGCGAGGTACAAGACGGAGACGACGAAGACGACCGTGACGAGGAAGACGATGAAGAAGCTCACACGGTCTTGAAGGTTCAGAAAACACCTCCAGCTTGGGGACTCCATTGATGTTTGTTTTCCCTTTTTTAGATAATGAGAGAAGTTTAGTGGAATGAGTGCACTGACCAATGAGGGCTTTTAATCGATGCCACATGAATGGCCGAGGTCTTCTTTTTTTGGTCGATTGCTTTTCTTATTTTCTTTTCCCCACTTACAAACAAATGACAATAATAGATCGAATTGATTGTCTATGAAACACGTGCTCTATAGAATGAAGTCCGCAGTTTTTTCCTTCCTTTGTCGAAAAAGAAAATTATTTTCTTTTGCCAATGATGAACGCATCTAGTGCGTCACCCAACGTAAGAAATATTCATTAGCCACTGTCGCCCACGATCCGATACGCCCATTAGCCTCCCACTTGTTGAAGATGACACTAGTGGATATATTCATAGGGTAATGCAAGTTATATTTTTCGCAATCACTTGCTAATGCCTGGCGTACCTAGGGTTTGCCAAGAAAGAAAAATCAATGTTCAGCTCGAATACTAAGGAAAAGAAGAAGAAGTGAAAGATCCTTATCTTTAGAATCCATGGTGTTTCGTGTCATTGACACGTGTAAAAGGATTAAGTAATTTTTTACCTTCTTCCTTTTAAAATGATCGGCTCATCTTTTTACGACGCCATAAAATACTTTCTTCTAACGTTCTTGAGAGGAGAAAAAGTTGTTTGCCCAGCAATCTCGGCCCTAGATTATAGGCGGACCAGAAGATGAACACGCTCAGTCAGATTTGAGACGATTGAGTGTTAGGCACAACTTAATGATTTTAAATTGGATCTTGCCCCTTTCCTCGACAAAGTTAAATCTTTGTCCAATTTGTACAATTGGACTCATTGGGTGCTGATAATTGACTATTTTATAATTGATAAATTTAGAAAAAAAAAATTGCACCTCGCATTTGATGAACAAAGCAATTCAATAAAGAATACATTATGTACTGTTTCGTAGGATGTATGTGCTTTGCTGAAAGTGAGAGAAACTATGGAAAATATAATTACAAATATAACCTATGATCTATAATATAATGTTACAAAGTCCAATCCAAAAACCTAACCTTATAGATGGAGGAGATCATATAATTTGAAGAGCCTATAAACTCCATAAACAAGTAATGTGTAGGTACTTTAACCCTTATCTCAAGTGCAAGCCATATTAGCAATGATACGAGGAATGTGGCACACGCGGGACTGCACACACAAAATAAATTGGGGCTAAACTTAGCTTTGATACCATATTAAAAATGTTAATTCAAAAGCTAACTTATGGGTGGAGAGAGATTACATGTATATAAAGAGTATATAAACCCCATAAATAAGAGATTTACTAATAAGTAAATCTGTTATTTCTCTTCATAACAACACCAAATTCATTTTTTTTGGGTAAGGAACAACACCAAATTCATTCACTCTTTCAAATATCAATAAATTAATTTTTGATTAAGTTTTGGAATTATTAGATTAGAAAAAAGCATTACTTGTCCTCTATGGTAGAATGGAATTAGAAGAATTAGAAAATGTGCACTTTGCACGAATAATTAAATTAGAAGAATTAATTTTATAGAAAGGTTAAAATGCATTTTTTCAAAAAATTAATTCAATTGTTAACCAAAAAAACTGTTAAGGAAACGAAGGTTAGGCCGCTTACTTACTTACCTGTAAAGGTCCTTGTGAGATTTTGTAGGATTACTGATATAAAAGTTTAAGCTATTAGATGAATGTGTGATTTAATATTTAAGTATTCTATTACTAAAAGTTTAAGCTGTTAGATAATACGTGGTTTAATATTTAAGTATATTATCACTCCCCCTCAAGTTTAGTAAGTATAGACATATTTAATTAAGGAGACAAATGTGGTCTGAAAATATTTGAATTTAGGATTGCCCGCTTTGATACCACGTGAGACTCTGTATGACTAATGCCAATGGTTTTAAAAATTTAAGCCGTTAAATGAATGCGTGATTTAATATTTAAGTATTATACCAGTACTGATGTATCCTCTTGCATATCGTTGAACTTTTTTTTGTTTTTTTTTCTATTTGGTCTCCCGAAAATCCAATTTCAATAACCCTTTTTCCCAAAAAAGGCCCCGGATTCCTAATTTGAAAATCTGCCGGGCCCGATGAAAAATATATGTACAGAAGAATGGAATCTCTGTCTCTACTTTTCTTTTATTTGCTGTTTTCGAGCTCCATTTATCCCTTTGGCCCTTTGGCTCTTTGTCGGAAGAGGAAGCATATCTTTTGCACATCCAAACGAATTAATAATATATTATCACGTGTGACTAATCGTAGTTAGATGCAATTGATGTGGTCAGTACTTGAGAATACAATTCTTTTGGTATAGTCGTAATAATTAGTAGTGATGTTAAAATGTAGTGAATTAAAAAGTTACGAGCTAGTAGAATCGAACTTGATAGCTCTACACGCTTTATGCGTGTAATGAGTGGGCCGGGCATAACTTTATAACCTTTTGCAGGGTGCTTCTAGGGTCCCATAAGCAAAAAATCGTAATTTTCCTAAATTTGTCATAATTTACCGAAAACAATAGTAAAATCGGTCGCACTTATAAGTAGAAATTTAATATTGCGGGTTGTAATTTAACTGTAATGATTGTTACTCGTTTGCACTTGTAATTACTAATTTACCTTTACGGATGGTAATTTAATTGTAGAGTTCGTTACATGAAAATGTCAACCTTAGTAATTAATCAATAGTATATTAAAGTGCCTCAAATTATCATTAGTGAAGGTACTTATACTTTCTGGTTAAAAAAGAAAGTACCTAGACTTAGTAATTGTCCTCAATAATTGTACCTTTTCCTATAAATGTTTGTAATGACAAGTTAGTAACGATAATTCATATGTAGTAATTTACGTAAAAAAATTTTAACGTTGAAAATTGTAACGGTCATAATTGTAAGATTCAACTATTTTAAAAGTTTAAATTGTTAGATGAAACTCACGCTTAATTTGGTTTTTTTGCCTAGTTTTAGACGTGGAAATATTTCATTTGGGAGACAAACATGAGCCTAGAAAAATTTGAATTTAGAACCTCGTATTTTAATATCATGTGAGATTTTGTGGGACTATTACAAACTATTTTAAAAGTTAAATAAAAGCATAGTTTAATATTTAAATATTCTATCAATAACTTTCACAGAAAAATCACAAATAGCTTGACTTTATGGTAAATCTTTTGTTTCTATTCTTTAGACTTCGTTTATTTCACGGAAAACAACTTCTTAGAAAACATTTTTTGGATTTTCCGGCGTTTGGTTCATAGAAAATAAGTTAGTTAGGGAAAACATTTTCCATCAATGGAAAAACACCTTCAAAAGTAGGGAAAATGATTTCAAAAGAGGAAAATATTTTCCCTCCTCTTTCTTTCACTCAAACCGAGTACGTTCTCTTCCATGCACCCATTTTAATTATTTCTTATTTTTATTTTTTTCTTTTCATTATTTTAAAAAATTGAATTTTTAATTATTATTTCTATTTATTTTATTTTTTAATTTTATTTTCCTTGTTCTTCGGCTGGTTGCTTGCGACAATAACAACCAGCGATCAACCATAGGTGAGGTGAGCTCGCTTGTGGTCGGTCATTAGCCGTCGCCGTGGTCGGCGACTGGCTGAAGAAGAAGGAAAAAGAAAAAAAATTAAAAGAAAAAAATTAAAAAAATTAAAATTTTTCAAAATAAATAAAATAAAATAATTGTTAAAAGGAGTGCAAGAAGGAAAATCAAATCAAATATTTCATACCAAATGGCGGAATTATCTTTTAGTTCATTTTTAGTTCAATCAAATACCAGAAAATAACTTTTCGAAAAACATTTTCCAGAAAGATCACATTTTCTGTGAAACAAACGGAGCCTTAGTAACTTATCTCTATGATCATAACATTGCTTCATAGTTTGTAGACGTAATAACCTTGTCAATGAGTAATTATCCTCAAATATCGGAATTGTCATTAATGATAAGTAGCATTAGCAATCTTATAGTTAGTAATGTTCCCTACACGTTTGTAAGTTATTATTTTTTTGTAAACCATCCGCGGTTGAAGTTCTTTTTCTTTAGATCCAACGGTCCAAATTCCGTACGGGCACGCTTCCGAAAACTACTTCTTTTTACGCAACTTTATGTGGTATAAAACAACAATAGGAGAGCTCCACAACCAATCAAAAAGAGACACGTGACCGTCTCCAGAGAGATCTGACTAGGTAACATCATCTCGGTATTTTGAGGATGTAAACTAGTACCAAATGATGTACATGTACGCTGAAAGTTAAAGTATTTACTTATATCCAGATGCACAATGCATATTATTCATAGATTTATCTTCAAAACCCTAAATCTTTATTAGAAAACAGTTTACTATTTTGTAAAAGTCTTCATTGGACCCATAAAATCTAGTACGTTACATCTATTTGCAACTCCAACTCCTGATGATCGCGTCACACCCATTGAAATTCGAACATGACTTGTATAATATTCCATAATTAATGATTTGCCTCGTTCAAGCATGAAGAACACATGTTAAAAAGTGCTTGGATAAGGCTAAACATGTTGTGTTAACAAAAAGATAGTTAATTAAGTCGCTTAGTCAAGCATGTCCAAAATGTGCATGATTAAGTTAAGAGGATTAGCTAAATGCACCACGCAGGTCCAATTACTTGTGTTGCCCAATCCAAGCGATTTGATGGTTGCGTCGCCTACTCAAGTTTTATCTCTTTACTTATTTGGTTCATGACATTAGGGAGGTATTTCGTGACTCAAGAGTCTCACAAAATACTTCACTAGTTTGAGGTTTACTTATTTCAGGTAGCTTTTGGCGGAAAAACAAAATAATTCTAGTTTTTGGTTATAGTCCAAAGGAAGGAAAATTACTCAATCAACCCTAAACTTTTCAATTTTTTCAATTTATTCCTAAACCTTTATATGAAATTCCAATATAATCTTTTTGGTTAATTTTTGCTGAAAATCGGTAATGTAGTGATCTAGTTTTCCAAGAAAATTGATTGGAAGGACATTATTTAATTTTGTGCAAAAATTTAAAAATAAATTATCAAATTAAAAAATTTAAAATTGAATTGATATCCATACAATGAATTATAGAATGATTGGATAATTTTTACCGGAGAGAATAAGACTTCCATCACTTTCTATCGGTTATTGAATGTGGTGACATGATGTCTCCACCGGCTGCTTAGGTTAGAATTATAACGAAGCGAATCATTACGGACAGCAGATACTTTTTGGTCGAAAGAGAGCAAGTACTTACCAGAAGAAAACTATGGTCATGCTGTAATTTGGGCAAACCGACAGCAAGTACAGGGTTGAATTTCTAAATGTTTCGATCCTCCCTCAAAATTGTGCTTCGTGAACATACTTGGATTGCACGAAGCACATGCACACGCCGGTACGGAGTATGGGCAACTGGACGAGGAGCCTCTTATCTCAATTGGTGTCATCATCACCTGTTTCATTCATTACTCTCGTCCTACATCCAACTCAATTGTTATGCTAAAAAACCTAACGAATCATGAGCGCATACCCACACTGGCATGTTAGCTCACGCACCCTTCGTTGTCCTTTGCGCCACAGCCACGACTACCACCGTGCCAACAACGATGATTATGACCTTCTCTCTCTCTGCATGGTGAGCTGTGCCTGAATTAGTCTCGAGATCATCAATTGTGACGGAGCTCAACATTGCACATTGAGCTCTATTGTTCTCGTCATGATTGCCCATCAATGGGGATGACAGATTTGGAGGAGGGGGACTCGTAATTTGAAAGCCCTTCCTTAGTATTGCTATGAGATTTTTCAAAATTACTGTCAATTATTTTAAAAACTTAAGTTGCTAGATGAATACGTGATTTAACATTAAATTATTCCAACATCATCTTTCACACGTAAGCTGGATTTTGACCTAAGACTAAAAAGTGAAAATATATAATAGGGGAGACTAATGGGGATTTGTAAATATTTGAACTCTTGATCTCATGTTCTGATACCATGTGACATTTGTGAGGCCACCGCTAATTATTTTAAAAGTTTAATCTCTTAGAGAAGACATAGTTTAGTATTTAATTATTCTAACAATTGCGAAGGCCCTCCCCCTAGGTTTGGCCAGTACTTTGATTTCAAACTCGATAAGGCCTCAATGATAGTATGTAGACTTTGTCGATGTTAGGGCATGATTCATACTTTCCATCAATAGGAAAGTACAGGGGTCCCGCACTTCATAAATAGCTACGACTTATATATAATATCTTTATCATGTAATCAATAGTTGTAATAAAGAGGTGAGATGTTCTACTAATAGTGGAATTCCCTATTAGATATAACCCTAGTTTAAGGGTAAACCAAGACACAACTTTACATCTCGATTTCTCTTTCTTGCATTTACTGTTTATTTAATTGTATTTATGGGCCTAATCCTAACAGTTGAGCATTGGAGAGAGAGAGATTTTATGGCTTGGTAGGTGTAGTGAAACTCACTCGAGTCGGTTACACTTCTCAAACTGGCATTGTTAGCATAGAGGATCTCCCATTGTACGCAACCGTGGTGAGTTCTAGATGGAAAACTAATTTACAAAGTGATATAATTGTTAGTAAATAACAAAATATGTTCCACCGACTTTGGTAATCCAATGGTTGCTAGGTCAAACAATCTTTCATGAGGTTACAAATTCAAGCCATATCATGGGCGAAACTCTGGCAAGTTTGGAGCTTGGGCATTTGCTATCTCATGTGGAGACAGTTCCTTGCTTGTTGCACACCAGTGGGGTTGTGGTGACAAGCTCGTACACCTATGAATGGACTGAAAAGCTATGGCTCAAGCCGAATATTTGATAGTAGTGTGAGATCTGGACACCTACATATGGACTAAGTAGTTATTATTAACATTCAATTACAGTGTGGGACCCGTACAATGATCTAAGTAATTATGACTCAAAATGAACATTCGATAACGGTGTGGGTCCCTTATGTTAATGTATAGAGACGTGAATACACTAGCTGCCTCTCTCACCTTTTAACTAATAAAAAAGGATCTAATTATGTAGGTGACATTACTCATATATATCCTGCATTTTCCTTACCCCACATAAACCAAATTGGTTAGCCAAGGGAGATTTTAAATTCTTCGTATCTAATACGAGAATGGTATTTTATCATTGGGGTTTACCAATTTAATGTGTTCATCATAAAAAAGAAGTTAATAACTTAAATTATTAAAAGAGTGTGACATATTCTATTTTCTACTACTTAAATAAGTGAGACATATTCAAGCACTTCATAAAATACAGGAAAATCATTATATATAGATTAATGTTTTTATAAATATGTATCTCTACACCTAGTATCTATCCTTTAGCTGGGAATTGAAACACATATTCTAACCTTTATTTGTTAGAAGGGAATCTTGACATCCAAACATAGCGACAAGGCCACACCTTTTGCTGCCAAAGGAGGGCTAGCAACAACATGATGGAAATATTTAAACCACAAAAGCTAAGAGAGACGACATGGTGAAAGTACGCTTTATAGCTTTTGGCATACCATTTCTTTGCTCTGTTTTTGTACTTAAGGAGAAGAAACAAATAAAAGCAAATAAAAAAAAATTTAAGAAAAAAAAAACCCTTTTCTTCCTGCATATACCAACTGTTACCTAGTGCGGATCATGTTTGTCATGTGATCACATGGACCAAAGTCTAAAAGAGAGAAAAATCTAATGAAAAAGTCATATGATATCGAATATACGACTTTGTTACGTTCGAAAACAACTACTAGACAAGCTGATTTTTCATCTAATTGAGCAGATTTGACAATGTAGGAGAGATGCATTGATTCAATTATGTGGAGGGATCGAGTCTCATTGTAGCCGACAAGGGTTTAATGATTGAAACTTTGATAAACACATGGATTCTAAGCACTCATTTCTTGCTCACATAATGCAACATCATCTCAACATCTGGGGGGGGGGGAGTCGGGTGAACTTACACGACACGATGTAATTTGCTAACCCTACTTTAATTCTATGTGCGTCGAGGAAGATGCTCCACATGGTTTGAGAATCAATCACGTAAAGTGCTCATCATAACCGAGTTGAGATAAAGTGGAAAGCATCATCATTTGGCATTTGATGGGATGAAACACATAAGGTGGCATCTGCTTTTTCGAGGACATTCATGTGTCTTAGGTTCACTTTCAAGCTTTATCCTCAGTCGTAATTATTCCATGTTTCCTAGGTTGTTGATGGCCCGAAGAGTTTTGTACTCAATCAACTTAAAAAGAAGAGAAAAAGCTTGCGCACATGGACATTTATTGGGCGATGTGTAGAAATCTAACAAAGAGTTAAGTGAATTAGATAACTTAATTAAATGATGTAATCAATTCCTAAACTTTTCGACTCGTATAATCATTTTCTGTTTTTGTTTTTTATAAGTGAAATCGAGGTACGTCGCCAGCATTCGTTTATACGATAGCCAAAATAATTACTTATGTAGCAGTAACTGGAAAATGCTTTAATTGTACAAGTTGTAAGTTTTGGAGGAAAAAAAAATTATAACTTCATCGTACCGAATATTTGCTTAGAATTTGATTGCATTCCGTACGAAAGTTTTAAAGTTATAATGATATTTTCTCGGCTAATGATTAAGGGTCATGTTAAACTACAACTCCTGGTGTTGAGGGCATCCGGGAAAGAAAAATGGTGGAAGTGAAAATCAAACAATCCGCGTGCGAAAGAAATCAACGCCCTCTCCATGCAAAGCCATCAGCCCATCACTTCTCACACTAAGGTGATGTTGGCTGGGTCCGCCTCATTTGTGGGGCCCAGCCAATATGATAAAAAAAGAGAGGAAAAAGTCAAAAAGAAAGAGAAAGGGGCTGCTCCGTGTGCCCAAGTCTGCCCAGGAGAGAAAAAGAGTGAGACCACCGAGAGAGTGCGTGGAAGAAGAAGAAAGAGGGCTGAATTTTGTGATCCGATTTCTAAAGCCAAATGTTGTCGAAATTGGCTCAAATTTTAGTATGTTGTTCATGAGATCGAGGGCTACGAGTTGATCGGTTTCATTCATTGAGAATCTCCTCCAAATTCTCCAATAGCATTTATAAAGTTATTCACCTTTATAGTGATGAAAATGTTGTTGCATTGTTAATATTATGCCTCTAGTGTGTGACTATAGAAGAACTTTGTGTATCATACTATTTTTGGTGATTAGTGGAAGTTTTTAAGGCGGTCCGTAATTTTTCCTTCATTGGATTTCCACGTTAAATCTTGGTGTCGTTATTGCATTTCCACGTTGAATTGCTGAAATATTGTTGGTTGTTGTTAGGATTAAGTCGATTTTAGTCGGTTTAATTGTGGAGAAATATTGATCTTGGATTGGGTTTGGTTCTTGATGAATTGTTGCCCCGGTTCTCCCCAACAGGTGAGTTGGTAGAAATGCAGTCCCAGCCTAGGGAGGAGGGCAAGACTTCAATGACAGAGGCTTGGATATGATCGCGTGTGCTTGGAGAGAAGTTGGGATTCACATATAAGGAAAGATGACAGACAATTGCTTCCTTTGTTTGGGAAAGTCGGAGCGAGTGTTTCGGAACCTATGAGTACATGGTAGGTTTCGGAGTTTAGGGGTATGCACCCACATCGTACCCTGCACCATGCAACCTATGCAGGGTACCCCTAGATAAGGTCGCGGCCACGGCCGGCCACAGAGGGAGATTTTGGAAAAGTACTTATCAAGGAGGCACCTGAACCATTTCCATTCAGGATAAAGAACATGTAATGTGACTGTAATTAAAAGATGATCAAAAGACCTCAGTGCTCTAGAATAGAAATTCTCTCTCGCTTGGGGTTCTTTTGGTCAATAGAAATCTAACACAGCAAAAAGAGACCTTGTGCCGAAAATCCATTACAAATCATAATAAAGACAAACAAATGTGCAACATAATAAGTGCCAACGGGAAGAGATGTTCATCGCACCGGCTGGGATCATAAAGCGATTTGGGATAACGGAAAGGGAGGAGTTGGTTGTTATGCCTATGGATTATAGGCAAACCTTCCCGAGCTAAAGCCCTTGAATGTCGATTCAAGACATGCAATATATGTAGTGGCTAACAATATCATATCAAGGGGGGGAGGGGGGTGAATAATTGATTTTAAGAAAACTTGACGAACTTATGCAGAATTGTAAATGCCAAGTTAAATGTAGGTGGAATAACAAAAGCAATTTGATATAAGCGAGAACATGTAGTTAAATCAAACA
Source organism: Syzygium aromaticum (assembly GCA_024500025.1). NCBI lineage: Eukaryota > Viridiplantae > Streptophyta > Magnoliopsida > Myrtales > Myrtaceae > Syzygium > Syzygium aromaticum. The sequence continues at coordinate 15,650,493 of CM044885.1, forward strand.
GATGTGAAAATTAAGTAGAGAGATAGAAAACGATACGCGCAAAAATTTATAGTGGTTCGACTTGGTGTAAATTTATGTCCACTCTCCCAAACTAAGAGCCTATTGGCTATATTCTACTAGCAATCTTCTGAATATTTACAATAGTCTATGCCACTTATGCTTAAAGCACTTCTTCCTGAAACTGTTGCTATTGACAGCCAAGAAGATAGGTTTCAATATTTCATATCTAAGCACAGACTATGACATTGCTCTACTTCTCAAGAGATTACACTTTTCAGTATACACTTAGATTAAGGGTACATATTTAAAGCTTTCTCTATTGCTTGGATTTCTTGTTATTCTTGATTCTTCTCTCTCTTCTTCAGTGTTTGTTAATCTCCTTTTACACTCATCACTCTCCAAATTTACTTGTTAGACAACCTTTAATAGGATCAATCTCCAAGCTATATGTTTGGACAATTGTTGAGAAGATCAATTTAGCCATTGAAGTCAATCGGTCCGAATATTTGAGATTTAATTGTCCATACAATTAAATCTTCCGGCTTCCATAAATAGAATAGATTGAACTATGGAAAGTAATATGTATCTTGGATGATTGTCAATCAGTCAAGATGTCATGCATAATTAGGATCTTCCGCGTAAATATTTCTCTGGATTGATAATCAATCAATTTCTTCGTTTAGGAATCAATGCCAGATCACTAGTTATCATATGTATTCATATTAAAGACGTCATGGGATATTTATATCTAGATTTCTAGAGCACGTGATCAATCGTTGCATAGGTAATGTAGCTGCTCCACTAAAATTAGCCCTTCCTGATGATAATAAGTTTCTTGGTGATATTGTGTTGCGTCTAAACTGGCAACTCAAGTACGTTAGTGACCGTTCATTGTGATATCTCCAAGCCCTTTCACATTATTATAACTTGTTCATCCTTATAAATTCATCCCGTCTTTCACGAATCTTTTTGCTGTGTGCATATAAATTCCTTTAAAGCGGATACTACCTGAAATATAGATAATATTTGCATATATCAAGTTCATAAGGTAATTATGGAATGTTTCTCAAAAATTTATTCTTTAAAGAAAAAAGTTAGCAAGAAGGCTGAAATCGTACCAACCAATAGATGGAATCTTGACTCGACAGGGAATCCTTGATTTAGGAAAGAAAATGTGTTTCCCAAGTCAACGCTTCATTATAATTTAGTTTTCCTTAACGGAAAATTGGAAATAGGCCTTCCTTGATTAGCGGTTGCTCCTGAAAATGACGTCTCAAGTAAGCCAAAATAAAAAAAAGACAATAAACACTTATTTTATTCAAAACATATACTTTTAAAATGAGAAACTTTATATTTAAAAAGGCCAGGAGTGCGGGGAGGGGCCGTTATGAAGGTAAGGGTAATTCTCATGGTCCGTAAAGTGGAAGACCAAATTTTTTTCTTGACTATTTAAAAAGTTCTATCAAAATGTATCACAAAATTAATTCAAGTTAAAATTCGATTATTTATAAAATTTTATTATTTTTTACCGACTTCAATTATATTTTCCTTTTTCCCCCCCCCCCCGAGCCTTGTTGTTAGCATAAAAAGGTAATAGTCGAGCATACTAAGGTTGGCTAACAGTCTAATTGCTCGATTCCCACTTATGATAACCTTGCAGGCCACACGCTATCACCAATTAAGGCTCCATTTGTTTCGTGAAAATTGAATAGTTTGAAAAAAATTACCCTAAAAATAATTATTTGTGCCACTTACAAAAATTAACGAATGAAAAATATTTTTATTGTTTATGAAAATACTTAAAAATAAGTTCTTGCAATAATGAAAATATTTTTCAATGACTAATTATTTCAATCGATGTGAGCGATTATATTTAGAAAAATATTTTCTAAATTATTTATTTTTCGCGAAATAGACGGAGTCTTAATTGAAAGAATGAAATATTTTTGTATTCCAAAGGAACAGGCGGAAAAGAGCACAATAAACCAGTGGTCAAAGCTTCACGCCTAACTTTTGATTCTTCACATTTCTTAGATGAACAAAATAACTTCCTATATTTAATAAGAAAAAAGACTTCCTATTAATATAAGGGCAAAAGCCACCAAAAATCATAAATATGCTTATTGTGATACCAATAATCTTAAACTTGTATTTGTGTGACACAATTACTCTTTATTAAAATTCAGTAAATGACCGATAAAAATCTATCTATATGAACGTCAAAAAGCAAACAATATTAACCTGACGTCTACGTAGTTTAAGAGAAATAAAGACGTCATTGTTTTGGCTAAAAAATCATTTAACGTAATCTTAATAGAAGGTAAATGTATTATATATACAAGTTTGGGGTTACATGTGACACGGTGAACATAATTGAGATTTTTGATGTCATAAATTTTTTTCAATATAAATATGTCATATGGACATAATTTAAACTTTTTTGTGACTTTTTTTCACGGCAGAATATACCCTTTACGATCAATTCGCCATTTACATGGTTCTTATCCATATCCTCACAAAACGTTACATTTCAAAAGCAGTACGTAATTAATGATTGCGGGGGGCGTGAAAAGGTCCCTACCTAGAATATTTCACACACGTCTGACATGCATTTTACTGTAGTCTGTGAAAGCAACCAGCCTCTCACCGGAAATTATCCAAGAATATTTAGTTCTATATTTAAGATTAATTGGGTGTGAATGACGAATGGATGACGTGGAATTTTAGTTAGATGAACTTTTAGTGATTTTTTCTCATTTCAATCCCATGCTTTATTATCGAGCTCATACACATACATTACTTGCAATTCCCACAAACATTTAATATGACACGATATAACTTGATCCAGCTCGACTTGAAATTGTAGCTATATCTTGAATCTAACAATGAAATAAAATGGAATTTAGCGAATCAAAACTGATTTGATCCACCGCTTATCGAAATATTCGAAATCTGAGAGCACATAAGACTTGCAATGACCCGAATGATTGGACTCGTATTTGGATATAAGACAATTGGGCAAAATCGAACCCGAAATGATGCGGATTTAATCCAAAATGCACTCGCGATTATGTAAATTTAAATGACCAGAAACCCATATATAATCCGAAATCAAATCAAAGGTTTGGACTTGAACTCCTTTGAGATCTCCTTTGTATTCAAAGCATATATTTTATTGCACGGGAAAATATTTGATACCTCATCTTAAAGAGACAAGAGGGCCTAAATCTAAATCCATTAATATATCTAGTTAGACTTACTTTCATTCAAAAAACTAAGCTAGTGAGTTATACAATAATTGCACAAGTTAACTGCACCATAAAAATATAGTTTTTTTCAATATGACTCTTTCACCTAAAATCCTTAAACACGCACCATGAGAATCTACTCCTCACCCATGAATATTTTGTTAGGCTTGTTAGGCTTGCTTTCTCTTAATTCAAATACTTTTCTACACTAGGGTATCACAACTTGACTGAATGAGTTGTGGGCCAATTAAATATATTAACTACTTCGTATCAATTTGATTCTTCGGTATGGACTCTTTAATTCGTATCAATTTGATTCTTCGGTTTGGACTCTTTAACCAATACAGAACATGTGCACTTCAATATTATAAGATATATTGGAAGTTATTCTAAGATGTGAATTCTTTATCCCGTACGATTCTCCCATAGGTGCCTCAGTACATTGATTTTTTAAAATTAGATTATCATTAATGGTTGAGCAGGCATGCACTCAATGTTCCTGAGGGAGCACAGTATCGGGTTGAGGATCCCTAACCCCTAATTCAGCCACATCTTCCTTGAAAGGGGTAGAGAGCTTGGTAAACGGCAAAAAGATTGGGTTTTGAACTCGAGGTGGAGATCCCAATCCAAGACCACATTGACATGATGAATTGATGCATATCTAATTATTCTTTTATCCAACAAAATCTTTCATTGCCGAGTTCACATTAAGATGCTTCTGATAACGACACGAATGATATGCATACTTGACAAGAAATGACATGACACGGATTGACAATAAAACAGGTCTTAATGGAAACACGGTACCATCTTTGTCTAACAAAGATTGACAAAAAGGAAAGAGAACATATAAAAAAAAAATTCATACCTCACTTTTGATCCAACGGTCACTTACATATCTCTATTTTTACAAATACCATTCACATATCTCTAAATAAAAACTCACATCAAAATGATCAAATTGTCCTCCTTGCAAACTCACTTTATCATCTTGATTAGGTTTTGGCTTTTAGTTGGTTTCGAGTGCTTTGGATGGACGTAAGAATTCGCAATTTTGTCGCGACCAACCTCCCAGGATTTTTTGAACATGCTCAGAAAATGAGGGGCTCGCTTGGTACATGCTAAGTCTAAATTCGGGACTTAACTCGGGCTCTCCTAAGTCCATACCATATCGCCACTTAAGGTTTAGATTTTAACATGCAAGTGATTTACAAAAAGAAATCGCCACTAATCGATTTGGAGTGGGTTAATTAGAAATCCAAACAGAGTAATGAGAGAATCACCATATTCCTACGAACCAGAAATTGACTGAGCTCGAGGACTTGGTTACATTAGTTGGAAAACTAATGCCCTTTCGGTACCATTTTACCTTGTTCGTTTTTTTTTAAAACATTTATCAAGTAATTTGGATTGATTTTAGGAATTTTCTCCTAACACGTGAGGTAATCAAGCGAGTGCATAATCAAAAGTGATTAGTAGTCAAAGTAGATATGCAGCTTAAGGTTCTAACTCTAACTAAGTCAAATGATATTCAAAACACAATAATTCATGCAATTAAAATTTAACTAAAGATATGCATGATAGTCATACAACAAAACACGATCACACAGGCTTATCTATTCAAATATGCGATTTATGTAATTAAAAATAACATGTATAATAAAACAATGATAAATTAAAACAATCAGATAAAAAAACATTAAAAAAACTTTTTTTAAATTTTTTTAATAAAAGATAAGAAATAAATACGGTAAAAACAAAAATTTTTATTATTATTTTTTAAAAAAATTAAAAAAATAAAAATAAAAATAAAATGAAATGGATTGGGTCAACGGATTCGGGTCAGTTTGACCGACCCGGGTCAACGAATTCGACCCGAGCGTTGACCCGGGTCGGGTCGGCTGATCCGAGTCGGTTGGAACCGACTCGAGTCAACGGATCTGATCCAAGCGTTGACCCGGGTCGGATATGCTGATTCAGGTCGAAACCAACCCGAACTCGCAGACTCGCGGGAAGGGGACGCCGGCAGGGCCAACATTGGCCGTCCGCCGGCTGACCCAGACCGACGTCGCCACCCGAATCAACCCTTGGGGCCACCACCAACGTCGCCAACCGCCTAGCTCGCCGTCCGGCCATCAGTTCGCCGGCCGATGACCAAATCAGAATCAGTTTCTCTGGGGTCATTTGTCAAACACTTGGCGAACACGTGGAAAAACGGGGAGTTCAACCTCGTCCAGTGACCTAGCCTACTCCGACGGCTTAGGCTCGGTCTCGATGGAGAGTGGAAGTCGGGACCAGTGACGGCACCGGCCGGGAATCGCGCAACACGGTCGGCACGAGTCCCGGCCCAACCGTGTCTGAAAAACAGAGAAAAACAGAGGTGATCGGGACCGGGGAGGTTCACTTGTCAATGGCACGACTAGGCGGCTTTGGCTACTTCACGGCGATGGCAACGCTACTGGTTTGTTCCGGTGAACTCCCGGTCTGCTTCCTTTCTCTCTATTCTCAGCTCTCTCTCTCTCTCTGTTCTTTCTTTCACTCTATTTCTCTCTCTAGCCGACCGTCACTCTCTCTCCCTTTTCGGCCTATATAGCCAGCGATGATGGGCCCCCCTGCTCTGTGAGTCTACATGACGATTGGCTTGCACCGGCCTACTCTAGCTGTGACTTTCGCGGCCATTAGGCCGGTGCAGGGGGGGCCGACTCTGTGACGGGGGGCAGAGGAAGAGAGGGAGGGGAGATTCGAGAATCTTGGGCGAATGGGACCGGCCATTAAGGCCAGTCCAATTGGTGTGCTCCTCCGGGCCTCCTCTGACTAGGTGGCGATGATGGCATGGCTGCACGGCGACGTCACGCTGGACGTCATGGACAGGGGCGAACAGGGGAAGAGAAAGGGACGGGCGCATGGGGGAGAAGGGAGGAGAAGGTGGGCTGGGCTGTCGCGGGGGGAAGAGATAAGGAAAGGGAGAAATTGGGCCGGGGGAGAGAAAGGAAGGAGAGGAGCGGGCTGGGCCTACGCGGAGGGGGGGGAAAAAGAAAGAAAAAACATACGTCGGGTTGACCCGGCCCCGACCCAGCCTAGCTCGATTTTTTTCGATTTTTTTATTCACATTTTAATAGACTATATTAACGCAAATATGTCTAATTTTTATATGTAATGCACTTAATAGAAATATTTTTTCTTAGGAATTAAAGAAAATTAATTCCTAAATTTTATGTAATTAATTTTGGGTAAATTAAAAATAGGTGTCAACAGTTGCTTCTCTTTGAAGGTGATCTCATAGAGATTGTGCTCACAGAGATTACGTTTAAAGACAAAATGACACATAAATTTGGCCTATGCATGCTCAATGAATGTTATTTTTTGCGAGATTGTGAGTCTCATTTTTTATGTGATAACATGATGCGTGCTAAAGCAAATAAAAACATATCTAGGGCTACTTACTTTGCCGAAGGGTAAAGTAATTTCAGATAGTTTGTATCAGGTTTCGAGGACTCGAACCTATCTTCGATTGCCTCGACTAAATTTCTTTCATTTAGGACTCGAACTTATCTTCGATTACCTTGACGAGAGAAATTGTTTGTCTAGGACCCGAACTTTTCTTCGGTCGTCTTGATTGGGGAAAATCGCTTGCCTAGGACCCGAACCTATTTTCTGTCGCCTTGACTGGATCTTGTTTATTGAGGACCCGAACCTTTTTTTGGTCGCCTCGACCGGGAGAAATCACTTGCACAGGACCCGAACCTATCTTCGGTCGCTAGCTGGATTTCGTTTGTCGCGGACTCAAATGTACCTTCGGTTGCTGTGACTAGGGTGAAATCGCTTGCACATGACCCAAACCTATCTTCGGTCGCCAGCTGGATTTCATTTGTTGTGGACCCGAACCTACCTTCAGTTGCCGTGATTGGGGGGAAATTGCTTGCACAGAACCCGAACCTATCTTCGGTCGCCAACTAAATTTCGTTTGTTGAGGACTCGAACCTTTCTTTGGTCGCTTCGACTGGGAGAAATTGTTTGCACAGAACCCGAACCTATCTTCGATCGCTAGTTGGATTTCGTTTGTCGCGGACCCGAATCTACCTTCGGTTGCCGTGACTGTGGTGAAATCGCTTGCACATGACCCGAACCTATCTTTGGTCGCCAACTGGATTTCATTTGTCGCGGACCCGAATCTACCTTCGGTTGTCGTGACTAACGTGAAATCGATTGCACAGGACCAGTACCTATCTTCGGTTACCAATTAGATTTCATTTGTTGCAAACCCGAACCCACATTCGGTTGCTGTGACTGGGGTGAAATCGCTTGCACATGACTCGAACCTATCTTCAGTCGCCCGCTGGATTTCGTTTGTTGAAAACCCAAACTTTTCTTCAGTCGCCTCGACTGGGAGAAATCGCTTATACAGGACCCGAACCTATCTTTGATCGCCAGCTAGATTTCGTTTGTCGCGGACTCGAACCTACTTTTGATTGCCGTGACTGGGGTGAAATCGCTTGCACAAAACCCAAACCTATTTTCGGTCGTCAGCTGGATTTCATTTGTCACGGACCCGAACCTTTCTTCGATCGCCGGACTGGGGCGCCTAACAGTTTTGGTGAACAGAGGATCGATCCAATGTTCAAGGGGTACCTGGGGGTCCTCGCCCGAGGATTTGACGATTTGCCTTGTGGGTCCTCGCCAACAAGTTTTGGAAAGACTCAAACAATGAGCATCTGGGGGTTCTCGCCCAAGGATTTGATGTTTTACTTTTTAAGGGCATGTCTCCTGCCAGACAAGTTAGTTTTTGTGCAAAGACATACGTATTCATCGGAGAAATAGCCAACTAAGGTTATTCTAGAATATTATATGAAATATCTTGACTGCAAGTCAAAATGCATTTCATTTTCAAAACAACACATGATTCATTCTCTAGGTAGTTTGAAAAGAATTTATCTTGGAATCAGGTAAGGGTAGAATGTACTTTACCTAGGCACGATCATGTGCATACATACGTATTCATCAAAAAAATGGACAACTGAGGCTATTCTAGAATATCATATGAAATATCTTGACTACAAGTCAAGATGCTTTTCTTTTTTAAAGGAACACCTAGTTTACTTTCCGGATAGTTTGAGAGGAAATCTGATGAAATACCTGGTGTTTTTTACCTAGAGGTTTGATGCATCATCTGATGAATAACCAACCATTTTCAGGGCATCTTTCTTGGGATGACAATGAGGGCTTTCTCAGTGCCCATATTTTCGTATTCTATCACTGGGGATCAAAGCTCTAAACTGTCAAAGATGATTAGCACAAACGTGCATGCCTTCATCAAGAATATACAAGCTAAGCTATTTCAAAATGTGCATTCACGCAAAGTGATTTTGCCATGTTTGCGTCACGAAATATCCACCGAGGGTCAATCACGACAATTTTCACTCCCATTGTGGACTTCTCGAAATGTTGAACGAGAGACCTTTAGACAGAAAGGACTTTACACTCGCTTTCATTGAAAAATGGTTGTTTGTCTCATCCATTGAGGTAGAAACATAAAAAAACACTCAACTTGATCGTTATTACATCAACAAGGGTCTGAGTTTTCTCGCAAATGGTACGACGCTGCCAATCTGAGAGGTCTTTTTCAGGATCGTAATGCTGGCTTGGTCAATGGCTTAACAAAGGTGACTGCTCAAGTCAAGGTCATGAAAGAAAATATTTTGCAATTATCTCTAGGTTTACAAGTCAAGAGCCTTGCAAAACGAAATAGAAGTAATCTTGCTCGCACTTTCTCAAACGTTATTTATAAATATCTGAAATTCCACGTTAATCCAAGTGCTCTAGTCAGAAGAAACTTTACGAGGGATGTAACGTGGGCTTGGTTCACAGGTTGAGGAACGAAATGCTTGTTGGGCTAAAAAATGTATGTAAGGCTGAGAATTGGTGATCATCTTGGCATTGTCACCACTTTTTTTCTGCATCGACAAGATCCTTTTGGAAAATTCTCCGGGTAATGTTGTGCTTTGACTTCTTGAACAACTTTTTCTTGAGGAGCTTCTATGTCAAGCATTTTCCTGGATACCATTCGATTTCCATCTCAATTGCTTTTTTCAGAATAGGTTCGTCTTCATCCATCAGACAGAGTTCCTAAAGTAGAGATTTGTATAGAAGAAGAACTCAAGTTTAAATCCTTTGAGGTTGCCTATTTTACACCACTTAACAACTTTGAGGTATTTAATAACACCTTCATCACGTTCAGAGATCTTCTCAGTTAAAACTTCATTGTGTTTCACAGCAGTCACCCAGAAATTAGGAACTCCTTTCTCTTCATCTTTTTCATCGTTTTTCTTCTTCTCCTTTTTCTTTTAATTTGGTTTTTATTTATGGACATTGGCCTTACTTTTACCAGACACACTGCTTTTTCATGCCCCTAGTTTTCAGCATTTTTGCTGTTTTTTTGGTGTTGTCAGGGCTAGCCTAAACAAATTTGAACAGAACAATATTATTGGGCTCTTAGAGTCTTCATCTTCATTCGGTACTTTGAACCTTGATACTCAAATTGTGATGACTTTTGCTTTGCCCCGGTGTGGGGGAGCATAATCACCAACTGGATTCGTACAAAATGAAGTCGCCGGCTCAATTGAGCTAGCAAGAGATATAAGTGTATGGGATAAAAGAAAAATTGCTCTTCATCATTCTAGGGCACTGAAATCATCGTGAGAGTTCATCTACAATAATAACACTCAAAGATTAATGCGAGTGAAAGCAAGAAAATTTCTATTCATCTTTTTCACTTTGTGCGAGCTGTTGTGGCCGATGATTATAGAAAATTTTAGATATTACAAACTCATCATCCTTCTTGTTTTGTTCAGTTCCTAGGTAAGAACATCACTGTTATCAATGACATATTAATATTTTGGATATGTTCTAATTAGTTTGTTGCTTCTCTTTTGATAAAGTCCTCTTAGCCTCGACCGTCCTGTCGTCGATGGTGTACTTGTCTTGGAGGACCTTGTCGAGGATCGCCAGATTCATGAAGATGACGAGGCTACAGCCGCAAGGTGGCAATTGAAAGGGAAGGGCATTTTTCTTGTTCCTTCTGAGTTTGAATCCTTCTTGTGATGCTGATTTACCTCAAGCTACCCCACTGCGGAGTAGTTTTTTATAGGGTAATTTAAAGAAAATCTTCAAGTGTATGGGTTTGGAGATGGTCAAACAAAAGCTCAATGGTAGTATATGAGGTAGAAAAATGAACTGCCTCTCGTCACTTTGGCTATCGTACCTTATACTAGAAATCCGTTTACCTTGTAAAAATGGAACCGTTTCGCTCATCTTGCAAGGGTTTAGTATGTGAGAATGTATATAAACTAGGGATTGCCTCTCATCATCCTGACGCCTCTCGTTCAAGACATCTGAGCAGTTTGACACCATTCGTCGAATTGTCAAGATTTTCACGGTGAATTGATAAATTAAACAGGTAAAATTATGGTACAAAGTTCTTCTCAAAAGATATGTGACTCACTTGGTGGAAGGTTAAGTATTTATTTGTTTTGACACGTTTCTTCCTTCTTGTTTCTTTCTACTATTATGTAAAAAGTTTGTAAGGAACGAGATACTTACTTATGCTGTGACGACAAGGCAAACCTGCAAGGTAAGAAAGACCATGTTAATGAATGGCTCTTTAAGGGTTAGAAATTGGGAACGATACAACAGTACCCTTCATGATTCCCTTCATTTGAGACTAGATTGACAACTCCTTGAGTTCTCTCGAATGTTGGTAATTCTCTTCTAACGAAAACATGAACTCATGTTAGAAATGAAACGGTTGAGAGTAAATTGAGAACAATACAAATTACCCTTCCTCCAGTTTGTCTTCAAAGTTAGCAGAGTCTTTTCTCCTCTTTACTTTGTTCAATCTTCTCTGTCCCAGTCTGCTCTTCCATACTCTTGGTCTTGAAGCTCGAATGAAATCTTCTATAATTAGGGGTGCTTTCGAATAGAGGGTTCTATTGTCAGCGTATGCTGTGTTAATGCGGTTCCAGCATGTTGAGGAGTTTCTCGTGGATGCTTCAATTCCTGATTGCACAGGGCATGTGCAATTGCTTGCATGGGATGTTTCGCAGCAAAGTTAATTTCTATTTTAAAGGTCTTCGACAGATGTGGGCATGGCTACCATCGAGACTTCTGTGGTTGTCAAGATCGGCTTCGGCGCCATTTTGTCATATGCAAAGTCCTTTCTAGCTGCTTGCACCATGAGTGTTATTTACTCAATTTCATCCTATGTAAAAGAAAAAAATATGTCATTTCTATGCTAAAGTGGATGAACTTTAGGAACAAAATACACCATTTTTGATGGACTGGGGGATTGCATGCCCCCCTAGTATACTCTTCCAATTAAGCACTTCTTCGTCATGTTTCATTCGAGAGGTTCTAACATTGGTGCTCTATCTAGCTTGCTAGCACATCAGAGTCTAGCATGTTCCCCAATTCATTATCTACAAAAGAAAAGGGATGGAATGTCATTTTCAAAATTTGTTAAGACATACATTTTTCTTTCAAAAGGGGTAATTTTTTCTTAATCTACACCCGACTTGTATACAAAACGGTGTTTGGCTCATTATAGAATCAAGGAATGCTCAGCATTCTCTTTGACTCTCTGGGGCTGATATCACCCACTGGTAGTAATGAGATTTGCTTCATGTTTTAACTGAAGATTGGATGATTTTCGCTCGGACTGCCCCTATCAGATGAGTTGGTCCGCTAGTATCACCAGGGTCTAATGTGCTCTCCAATTTGTGTCATTTCCAAATGTCCCATTTGTAATAACAAATCAAAAGGAATATGTCTTGAGACACGAAGTGAGCAAGTTAGAAAAACAAATAGGGTTATGAGCATGCATGCTTTTTCACCACCGTTTTTTGCCCTTTTGAAAAATGATAAAACGTTTGTTTTATTTTCAAAAGTTTAGAAATAAGGAAACATGAAGAAGCCCAGGCCTCAGAACATTTTCCTTTACATGGCTGGATATCATCAACGGGCCGGTTTGGAATACTTCTTCAAGCCCTCAAAACAAAACATTTGTAATTATTTTGAATAATTCAGGCGAATTACATTTGTTGGAATGTAAATTGCAATACTAAAATTCCAAGCATAATTAAAAATTCAGAAAACTGAGAATCTTAGAAAACAGCTGAGGCTTTAGAAAGCAAGAAAAGCTCCCACATAGTGGAGGATTCAAACCATTAAATATGCCTCTATTCTAAGGGAGTAAAATTGAGTCTTCAATTTACTCAATGACGACATGTGCGCTTCTTGCTTGATTGGGTGGTGCATTGCGGAATGAAAGCATCTTTGTATCCAACAATTTCTAGACCTTATTTTTCAAGATGACACTGTCATTGACAAAATGTCCCATTTCACCTGAATGATAATCACATGCCTTGGAGGGATCGTAGTTGGGGAAACGCTCATGATTTTCACGCTTTGTTTCTTTAGCAAGCAACCATTTTTTTAGGAGAATAGGTAGGATCTGAGACGTAGGCCAAGGGAGTGGTGTGAACTGTTTTTTGTTATTTCGCCTTTGGGGCGGTTGGCAGCCTGAGGCCGGTTGCTGTCCACTGCTCATCTAAATCATCGGGGAAGGACGAACAGTTTGTGTGTATGCAACATCCGCATCTGTCAGGGGTTCTTTTTACTTCTTCATGTCGAGCTTCTTGTTAGCGGAAGTGGGGTTTGTGAACCACCCGTCGTACAATCCCATTTCAATTTGCTTGCCGATAGGAACAAGACGATTAAGGGATTCGGCAGTGGCACCAACCAAGTGGTGTCTATATTCATACGGAAGAGACTTAATGAATAACTTCGCTTGTTCATGATCAATGAGTTGTGGGATAACCTGGGTGGCCAAGTTTCTCCACTTGGTGGCATACTCCTTGAAGGACTCACTCTTCTTTTTTTCAGTGCGTTCCAGATCGTCTCAAGTAAAGGTGATATCAAGATTGAACTGGTACTGCTTGAGAAATGCATCAACGGCGTCATCCCAATATTTAAAAGCATCCATGTCTTTTAACATATACCATGTCAACGCTGGCCCCGTCAGACTTGCCTGAAATGTCTGAATCATGAGGGGTTCATTATCCACGTACTAAGTCATCCGCACATGGTACATGTGTAAATGGTGTTTGAGGCATGAAGTGTCGTTATATTTTTCAAACTCTGGCATCTTGAACTTTTCTGGCACTTTGACCCGTTTGTATATAGATAGGTCAAGCGGGATAGCATGTTGTGGGCCTTGTAACTGTTTCAGCATCTCTTTGACTTTCATAAGGTGTTTGTCATGTTCTGTCATTAGGGTGCTCTCAGGTTCAACTTTCCTGATAGCCAGGAGAAGCAGATCGTCTTCTAGCAGGGGCATTTTATCGTTGCTGGCGGAGGCTTTGTCTTTCCCAGTAGACGGTGGTAGTAACATCACCTCAATTGCTGCGGGCGTGGGTGTGAGCTTGACATTAATAGACTTTGTTTACTTGGTGAGGTTTTCCAGTGCATTGAAAACCATTTTCATTTCGTTTTCCATATTATCAAGACGAATGTTTTTTTCGTCAATTTTTTGTAACTACCTATGAAAACGTTGAAATGAATGAGTATAATGCCAAATAAAGAATCATTTCATGAGCTAATCATGATATTATTGCATACTTTATTTATTTGTGAAGAAAAAAAATGAGAAAAACGGTTTTTATCAATATTAACATTACAAGTGGCGTCCCCAGGGTTCGAACCCCGGTCGCTTCGAACAGTTCGGCTTCACACCCGGATACCACTGGGCCGATGGCCGGGGTGGTGTCATGAAAGCGCAAAAAAATTATATAAAGAATAAAAACTGTCCGAGTTATATTAACAATATTATAACCTAAAAATACTTTTAAAGAAGAAAATCAAAATCTCTAAACATCAATATTAGGATAAAATAAAATACATAGGCTTTTAACAAAAGGGAGCCTTTCCTGAATGCTTATTTTATAAACGATGGGGGAAGCTACAGTCTCTCGGAGTCCCTTATTTTTACGGACAAACTCCGCAATAAGCGTATCCTTCGTCTCATCGGTCCCACCATGCCAGAAACTTCTTAGGAGCATGGATGAATTGGATATCAGCTCTTCCCATCGCATATAGAATGCAATCAACGGGTGGCCGAACAATAACAAATCAATTGAACAAGTATACCGCATAATAAAATAAGAATGGGTAAAATATATACCTTTCCTTAAATCATGACGATCACAATAACATGCACATGAGGAGTGAAGTTCGATTTCTATTTTAGACTAGTTCAACAAAATGAAATTAAAAGGGTGCATGACCATCGCAGTCCCACTTTGGTGTCAAGTCCTTTTAATCTCGGCTAAATCGAAAGGACTATCTTATAGTCACACAAATAGCGGCTAAAGATATTTCTTTACGATTTTTTAGGAATAAATTTCGAGGAAAACAAAGGCAATCTTTACATCGTGGGCTCGCGTTCAAGGTCATATATCTCTTAACACCATCTTAAAATGTCATATTACGGCCCAGGTCCGGCAGCGTGGTTATGTGTACAACAGTGTAGTGATAAATCATCAAAGCATGCATAACTATTTATACACAATCAACTTGAACCTGCAAGAACAAATAACACCTTGATGTTAGGATCATACTTGGAGTCCTTGCTGCCAAACAAAAATTATTTTTGAACATGGCAAAAATTTGGCTTAAGTCCACTATTAAACAAAAAGTCCCTAGCGGAGTCGCCAGTCTATCGCGACCGATCTCTCGATATTTTTTGAACATGCTCAAAAAATGAGCGACTCGCCTAGTATGTGCTAAGTCTAAATTCGGGACTTAACTCGGGCACTTCCAAGCCCATACTATATCTTGACTTAGGGTTTAGATTTTAACATGAAAGTGATTTACAAAAAGGAGTCGCCACTAATCGATTTGAGATTGGTCGATTAGAAACCCAAACAGGGTGATGGAAGAATCACCCCATTCCTACGAACCAGAGTTTGACCGAGCTCGAGAACTTGGTTACATTAGTTGGATAACTAATGCCTTTTCAGTACCTTTTTACCCTGTTCATTTTTTTTGAAAATATTTGCTAAGCAATTTAGAATATTCTAGGACCTTTCTCCTAACACGTGAGGTGATCAAGCGAGTGTATAATCAAAAGCGATTATCAGTCAAAGTAGATATGCAGTCTAAGGTTTTAGCTCTAACTAAATCAAATGACATTTAAAACACAACAATTCATGCAATTAAAATTTAACTAAAAATATGCATGATAGTCATACGACAAAACACGATTACATAGGCTTATCCATTCAAACATGCGATTTATGCAATTAAAAATAACATGCATAATAAAATAATGAGAAATTAAAACAATCAGATAAAAAAAACTTGTTTTAAAAAAAAATTTTAATAAAAGATAAGAAATAAATACGGTAAAAAAAAATTTTGTTTTTTTTAAAAAATTTTTTAAATAATAATAAATAAATAAAAATAAAATGAAATGGGTTGGGTCAACGGATTTGGGTTGGTCTGACCGACCCGGGTCAACGAATTCGACTCGGGCGTTGACCTGGGTCGGGTCGGCTGATCCGAGTTGGTCGAAACCGACCCGAGTCAACGGATCCGACCCGAGAGTTGACTTGAGTCGAATTGGCTGATCCGGGTCGGTCGGAACTGACCCGAGTCAACGGATCCGACCTAGGCATTGACCCGGGTCGGATCGGCTGATCCAGGTCGGTCGGAACTGACCCGAGTAAATAGATCCGACCCGAGCGTTGACCCGGGTCGGATTTGCTGATTCGGGTCGAATCCAACCCGAACTCGCAGACCCATGGGAAGGGGATGCCAGCGGGGCCAAAATTAGCCTTCTGCCGATTGACCCAGACTGGCGCCGTCACCCGAATCGACCCCTGGGGCCGCCACCAACGTCGCCGACTGCCTGGCTCGCCGTCCGGCCGTCGGTTCGTCGGCCGGCAACCAAATCAAAATCAGTTTCTCTGAAGCAATTCATCGAACACTTGGCGGATGCGTGGAAAAATGGGGAGTTCGACCTCCTTTGGCGACATGGCCAACTCTGACGGCTTAGGCTCGATCCCGAAGGAGAGTGGAAGTCGGGACCGGCGACGACACGGGCCGGGAATCGCATGACACGGCCGGCACGAGTCCCGACCTAATTGTGTCTGAAAAATAGAGAAAAACAGAGGTGATCGGGACCAAGGAGGTTCATCAGTCAATGGCACGACTGGGCGACTTTAGCTGCTTCACGGCGACACTACTGGTTTGCTTCGGCAAACTCCTAATCTGCTTCCTCTCTCTCTATTCTCAGCTCTCTCTATCTCTCTCTCACTTTGTTTCTCTCTTTGGCCAACCGTCACTCCCTCTCCCTTTTCGGTTTTTATAGCCGGCGACGATAGGCCCCCCTGCTCTATGTGTCTGCGTGACGACTGGCCTGCATCGGCCTACTCTGGCCATGATTTTCGCAGCCATTAGGCCGGTGCAGGGGGGCGACTATGTGACGGGGGGCAAAGGAAGAGAGGGAGGGGAGGCCCGGGAATCCTGGGCGGACGAGACTAGCCATTAAGGCTAGTCACGTTGGCATGCTCCTCTGGGCCTCCTCTGTCCAGATGGCGACGGTGGCGTGGTTGCCCGGCGACGTCATGGACAGGGGCGAACAAGGGAAGAGAAAGAGACGGGCACGTAGGGGAGAAGGGAGGAGAAGGTGGGTTGGGCTGGCGCGGGGGGAAGAGAGAAGGAAATGGAGAAACTGGGTTGGGGGAGAGAAAGGAAGGGGAGGAGCGGGCTAGGCCCGCGCGGAGGGAGGGAAAAGGAAAGAAAAAACATGGGCCGGGTTGACCCGGCCTTGACTCGGCTCCACTCGATTTTTTTTCAATTTTTTTAATTATTTTTTTATTCACATTTTAATAGACCCTATTAATGCAAATATGCCTAATTTTTATATGTAATGCATTTAATAGAAATATTTTTTCTTAGAAATTAAAGAAAATTAATTTCTAAATTTTATGTAATTAATTTTAAGCAAATTAAAAATAGGTGTCAACAAATTTGAGGTTGCATAAATTTTATAAATCAAATGATAATTTCGTAAATAGAGACATATGGATAATTGATGCGAAGGTGCAAAGCAGTCTTCAAAAGACCCGAGTACACATTCGGGTTTTTTTTTTTCTTCTAATATAGAAATATGGAAGTGGTCAATAAGCAAGATGCGACGTGACTTTTGGCATTCTTCCAAAAAGAGACGTTGGGGCTCAAGGTGATGTTGATGGCCGTGTGGATGCATCGTCAGCCCTGTCTCCTTTTGTGATAATTTGATTTGCTGATGTCTCTTGATTTCGGCCCCGAATCTCGCAAAGCCTCCCTCGCACCTTTTTCTACACCATGCGGGCATGCCCTCATTGTGGAAACCATACAAAGACTTGGCTCACTCAAACGTCATTAAAAATTGAAAATCACAGTCACGGTCACAGTCATGTGGAGTTACATGCAATGCACCATGCACACACCTCTCTAGTGATAACGACCCATTAAATATAGACTAAGGAGACATCACAATCGAGGGAGAGCTCTTTGCGTTCTTCTTCATTCGATTTTGAATATCATATCTTTATGATCAAAGGGCCGATACTGTTCTTTCCCCAGATGTGTCACTTTCTAGGTGTGCCGTCATTTGGACTTGATGAATGACGCGCCGGACATTATCTTATTCTGAATAAGAATTGGAACGTTCAATCGCTCAAAGTTTTTCGGGCCATGACCGCACTTGCCCAGTCAAGCTAGAACTCATCTAGGATCCTTTTATCACTGAGGTCCATTGCTTTCATTTATGGTAGTCCCGCGGCATTGAAATCGCTTCAGTTACACGAGCCACTTAAGTCAGTACATACACAGCGAATCTCCATCCTGACTTTTAGATAATGACCATGGCCTAGTCACTACCCCGCCTTGATGCAGCTCAACGCCACCGCTCTCTCCATCTCTCACGGGATCTGCGACCACCGTGTTGATAAGCCCAGGACCTGTCTGTACCTGGCCAAAAAGATGGACGCCCTTGGCACATCGGGCGACGGATTCCACATTCACAGACACGTTTCAAGGGTTTTCTTGACCCAAGCTTCTGTCCCATTGAAATTTCCAAAGAAACATCAGAGCATATTCGTGTTTCTTGGGAAGTGGGGACCTATCTCCTTTCCTTTCAGTAAGCCATAGCAACTGCAGCTTGGTTCATTAGGCTCTATTTGCCACCAATATCGTCTGGCCTGACCTCTCTGCTCCGCATTCCAGAGCTAACTTAGTGCTTTATTATGTCCGCATATCATGTCTCCGTCTTCATCAGTCTTTCGACGTCTGAACCTGACAATGAAATAAGACATGTCCTCGAGCACATATAGACTTCTCTATGAAGTTACAAACAATCGGGATATTTCTTGCGCTCCTCGACCTCAAACAGAATTTCTGTGGACCTTATTGAACATACTGTACTGTATCTGTGGTTCATTTGGAGCAGAAATATATTGTTACTTTTTAATATTATGCGAACTTTTTGCGTGCCGATAAATTTCAGTAAAGTGTTGGTAATTTTAGTAAAAGGTCGGTAAAGAATGGGTGACCTTTTTCTCAATTAGCTTATTATTGACTTACTATCATTTCACAAAATTACTGGCTTTTTATTTGCTTTGCATATTTTACCAATTTTTGTTGGCAAAACTTACAAACATTTCAAATTTACAAATTCTTAGATTAGATTATCAACCTAAATCGGAGTGATTTTCTAACTTTTGTCAAATCAAATTACCAACTAGACTTGATGGTGAAAATTGCACCAACAACTTTCAACGTTGGGCCTAAATATGCAATCAAGTCTTAAGTGTGTGAAAAGTGCAATCAAATTCTAAAGGCTTTGAATCCGAGCAATCAAAATCTTTCGGCAACTGCTTAGCCAATTTTTGTCGTGTGGCACATTGAAAATCCACTGTGGCCTTCTCTAACAGATTTTATCATACTAGACTGATGTGGAGAGGTTGTGATGCCACATTAGGAAGGCCGAAATTGAAAAAAATTAAAAAGAATTGAGAATAAAAAAAGCAAAAAATTTTAGAGAAACGAAGAAAGGGCCAAAAGTTATGTGAAAAGATGAGTCAAACTTTTAAAAAAGGGAAAGAAACCAAAATTCAAAAATATGACAAAAAAACCAAAAACTAGAAGGAAAATTGAAACAAAATCAGCTCGTTGAGAAAGAGAGAGAGAGAGAGGCACCATAGTAGGATTGAATATTGGAGGCAGTGTTGATGCCCCCACGTTGCTGGCATGGGTCGGCAACCCTCGCCCACTTGTGGTGAAGGGCTAGTTGGCCCACACGGATCGGCTAACCTTGCTACACATTATGAGGGCCCTCGCTTATTGCCAATGAGGGTGAACGATACTCTCTAATCTTCAAAACCCCTCATAGTGCCCCCCGTTCAAAAAATAATGGAAAGCGTTATATCGGATTTCGGTATGCCATGTTAGCAAAATTGGTTAGTAAAATTGGATGAGAGGTCGCTACAAAAACTTGATTGGACTAGATTCAAATTGTTCAGGACTTGCACTTTTTAACCTTTATAACTTGAGTGGAAATTGGGCAAAACGTTCTGAACTTTTAGTACGACTTACACTTTGATATGATAGTGAGAAAGTGACACAAAAGTAAATAAGTAGTGAGAGAAATCTTTTGTCAAATACAAAAGGAGTTGATAATAAAAAAAAAAACAAAAAACGTTGATAACTAATTCAAATGAGAGTTGAAAATACTCAATCAATTGGAAATTTAACTGTAGAAAAACATTGGTAAGTAAGACAAATGTAAGTAAAAAATCAATATAAAGTATGGTTAATTAAAAAGAAACAAACACACGTTGGTAAGCAACTCAACTAGACTTGATAACTAAAAACTAGTTGGTAACTTAATCGGACAAAAGTTGGTTAGTTACAAAAAAATGTTGGTAAATTTAAAGTGTTCCTAGGAAGTACATAAAATTGGCAAAAGGTAAGAAATTTTATTTGTTAGAAATAAGAGAAGTTGGTAATAAAAAACAAAAAGTAGGCAAATGTTGATAACTAACTGAAATAAGAGTTGGTATGTTGTTTTTAATGAGTGATTAGTTGGTAACTCGATTGAAGAAATATTGATGATCAATCTAATTGATAAGCAAGGTAGATAAAAATAGTGACACTATAGAATAGTTAGTATATTTAACAAAAACAAATAAATGAGAGTAAGTAAGTCTAATGAGAATTGGTAACCTAAAACTAGTTTGTAACTTAATTGGAGGAAAGTCGGTAAGTGTCACAATAATGGTTGGCAATTTCCATAATATTCGGTAAACATAAGGCTTTTCAAAGAAAGATAAATAATGTTTGTTGTCAGAAATAGTAGAAGTTGGTAATAAAACAAAAAACCAAATAGATGTTGGTAACAAACTAAAATAAGAGTTTGTAACACAAAATTAGCCATTATTATGATCAGAGAAAAATTAGTACTCAACCTAATTGAAGTTGGTAATTCAATCGGAGAAAGGTTATAAGTGACACAATTAAAGATTAATAATTCATAATAGTTATTAAAATTAAGTCGTTGCTAAGAGAGGTAAATAAATGTATGGTTAATGATGATGTTGTAAATGAACAGATACCTTACTATCGTTTTTTTATATATTATTTCATAACAATTTCTGTGACTCTTTCAACTCTCGAGCCAAAAACACATTGGCACCATATACCTCAATTCTATTTCCAAAAAATCAGTTTTCACAAAAAAGTTCATTAGATAGTCAGTTTGTATCCGTCTAGAAGCATCATAATCATAACCGAAAAAGCATGATTTCTTCTACTAAAGGATAATAACTTGTTCCACAACACCAATATAAAAAATGAGTAGTAAGAAAAAAAATCTTAAAAACATGCTAAAAGTCCATTTATTTTATCAGACAAAAGAGTGAACCGAAACTAACCTAAAACAACTTCAAAAGAACCTTTGGTTAGCCTTACCTATGGAAAATTTTAAAAAAATATTCGAAGTAATTTTCTCTGTTAAGGCTCTATTTATTTCGTGAAAAATGTAACATTTGGGAAAATATTTTCTAGATATTTATTTTTGAGGAAAATGACAATACTTTCTGGTGTTTCGCTGAAACATGAAAATGAATTGGAAAATATTTTCCGTTGTTTGGTAAATAAAATATGATTTGATTTTCTTAAATAGATATACATTATTTGAACGCTAGTAACTTGTGCATAGATAGCCAGTGAACTGGGTATAGGCACCAAGGTCTCGAGTCTGGCCTTGATAGACCCTCGTCCTGGGCATTGGGGATCCAAGCTTGGCCTCGATAGACCCGAGCACTAGGGCACGAGCTTCGGTGTCTTGATCCCATCCTCGATGGACTTGGCATAGGTGTCGTGACCCTCCTTGACACGGTTGTTGTGGGGAAGCAGGGTTTAGAGGTAATGCTCAAAAGGCAGGCCGACAGCTCTCAATTAGCCATGGGTTCTCCTAAACCCTTACCTCGCGCGATGTTGGGATTCATTTAAGTTTGATTTAGCCTATGAATATTATATGTGAAATGAGAGTCGCCATTAGTCTATTAGGGTTGGCTAGAAACCAATCGAAGCATAGGAGATTGTCTCACTTCCTACACAACTAGATATTTTCTAGGGTCGGGAAATTGATTACATTAATAGTTTCTATTAGTGTTCATGTGATGGTTTTTAGGGATTTATTATGGTCCTAATACTTATCTTAACCATTTTAAAAATAAAAGATCAACCAATGTAATGAAAGCGTGGGAATTAAACACCTAAGTATTGAAAGGCTAAAAGTAAGGTACGAAAAAGAAAACGCGATACTTGTTGGGCAAAGAATATCCCGATACATGATCCCCATGAGCTTGATGCTGAAGACTATGTCTAATTCCTATATTTAAGCTAGATAAAGGCAGGCCTAGCTTCTACTCATTTATTTGGAATGAAAGTACTAATCTAGACTAAGCTACACACTTATTAAGAGAGTGATTCTAAGTCTAAATTGATTTTCATTTCCTAACTAGACTTATTTTGATTAAGTCTATTACTAATTCCTAAGTTTATTAACTAAACTAGCCTAATTAATACTTGTCGCGACCTAAAATTTTCTCAGGCTAATGGATTATTAAAATTAAGCTTAACTTAAGCCCTCCTAAACCCTACCAATTTGCAACTTAGGGTTTAAGTTCTTAACGTGCAAATGTTTTATGCTTAGAGTTGCCACTAATCTATTTGCGGTAGGTCGATTAGAAACCTAAATAAAACATAGGGAGATATGTTTTATTCCTACGAACCAGATATTCTAAACTCGGGGACTTGATTACGCTAGATCTAGTCTAACGCCCTTTCGGTACCTTTTTTTTTCAAAAAATGTTTTGGCAGACAATTTGGATTCATTTTAACTTAGTCACTAGCATGTAAGGTGATGATACAGATGCGCAAACTACCAAAGTAACGCCAAATAATCAAAACATTAAATAAATTGCAAGATTGAGAGAATTACTTACCTCGAAGCAACGTAAGCATGTGCATTGTTAGCTAGAAAATCACATCGACAATCATAATATGATTTCTAATTAACAAGCAGTTCACTCAATATTTTTTTGGATTTTCACTTATTTAAATGAAAGCTAATTTATATGTAATGACGTGCAAAAATTAACATGCGATTAATGCAGCTTAACATGCAAACTATACGACATGCGACAATATAACCTATTACTAATGACGAGCAAATGATTTATTTTTGGTATTTTTCCAATGAAATTCGAAATTAAAAAAAAAATGCCTAAATTAACATGTAATCTATTCTAAAAAAAATGATAATTTAATCTATCCTAAAGTGACTTCTTTTTAATATATTTTTTTATTAAAATTCGAAATTAAAATCACCCCAAAACGAATCATCGAGATCATGATAATATCTAAATTAAACTAGGAAATAAATTACTCTAATTCCTAATTTAAATAAAAAGGTTACCCTATCTTCTAGATACATTTAGGATTTCCTAAACATGCAAAACTCCTAATCTAAATCCTAACTAACATATTTTTGGATTTTTTATTAAAAAAAATCAAACAAAAATAACAATAGCATTCAAACAATCCATGCAATCTGCAAGATTCTTTTTATCATATTCGAATTAGGAAAGAAAATCGAACTAACGGTCATATCTATAGAGTTATAGATATCGATGAAAAGTTGATTGTTCGAATTTGGAAAGCGAATAAAATCTATTATCGTATCCAAGTGATTATGGATAAAATAATAATTTTTTCGTATTGCCGCGTATCGTACCTTAGGGATAAGGTCGGATAGTCGTCCAGATACATTGCAAAATTAGGAAAAATTCCTAATTTTGGACATTCTAGAACATTGCGGATAGAGAAAACATTATCCTAAAAATTTCTAGCAATCCACAGAATATTCACCAAAATATTTGAAATATCGAAAAATTAGGAAATCAAATATTTCGAAAGTATCGAATAACGTTCTTACCTAATTTCGAGATATTTCCAAATTTGACCTCGCAGATCGGGATTGCAAATCAGGATGACCGACGGTAGGTGGATCGATGATGGATCACGAGCAGCTCGTCTTGATGGTAGTTCACGGTGGTGACACAGCAAAGATGTCACGGTTCAACTTGACTTTTCTGGACTTGGTGGTGACTGGGAACCCCCTAATACTTCACTGTAGAGACACCACCAAGAATCTTGTAAGAAGCAACAGTAGCAACGTTGATCGTTGGTCAGCGGTCAGACTCGAAACAACAGCAGGCTTTGTTATCTCGCAGTTAGAGGGCACGGCAACGTTGTCATCGGGACAGGGGAAGCAACTAAGTCGGTCGTAGCTTGCTCGTTGCCAACACAATGAGGCAGCAGCTTCACAGAAGAAGGAACTCGGCTGTGTTCGTGGAGACACACGGCTGAGGAAGAAGACTCCTCTCTCTCTCTCTTGCTTTGTGTTTTTTTTTTTGTGTGTCGTCGAAGAAAGCAACAATGGCAGGGGGGCTCGTCGGCGCAAGGGCAACAGTAGCGGGGACGGCGGGATGGCGCGGCAAGGATGGTGTCTCCAGGGCAACAGTGATACACGGCCACAGGTCTAGCCGTGAGCAGGTGCAACGTTGGTGGAGACACGGCGGTGAGGCAGCACGGATGCGGCAGTGGGACAAGTCCACCCATGATCCTCTCTCGCTATTTCTCTCATGCTCTCAAAAACGTCTTCTGGAAATTTTCCGAAAATTATGAGAGTCCTCCTTGAAGTGAAGCTCCCCTCCTCCTTTTATATACTTTTTTTCACAACAAATCTTTGGATGCATGCATATTTTCTTTCCTCTTTCTTTTCAATCAAATATCCCTTTTGTTGACTAAATCTTGCTCTCAATTGTTTATTCCCTCAAATAATTGATCTCACAAATATCACAGGAATTATGTCGATTGCTTCTTTCTTATTTGCCATGTGACCAAAATCTTGATAATATCAACCTTTATAGCTTCAAATTTTCATCAAATTTTCCTAACTTGATACGCATGATTTCGGCCACTACAGGCTTAGTCAAGTTAAGTTCAGAATTATTCACTCAAGTCCACCTGCCGCGCTCCAATGCAAATGTAACTATATGACTCTCAATTCAAATGTTCCCAATTTATGTGCAATTTAACTAATTTTTTAGTTTAGGGACTGGGATTGATTCTTAATTTTTTATGTAACGAACGACTGACTGGATTGTTAAAATTTAGGTGTCAACAATACTAAGGTAAGCCAATGAATATAAGCCTAATCACCATCATGGATCGCCATTCCAAGCTTTCAGCCGCCTGTCTTCATCGTCAATCTCATCATGCATTCATGCAATTACTCAATCCACACATTAACAAGTTTACTAAATCAAACAATCACCAAGAGCATCGAGTTCGATTTAGGATTTAATGTTGACATAAAATTTGATTACCCATTCACCTCGTAATCAACTAGGTTTAATTAATTAATATCAAGTGATTATTAATCCCCACTTGCAAAAATTCTCAAGCTATGGGCTTACATCACTAAGCACCTAATTAAAGTGTACCCCCGTCACTAAGCTACCCACAGATGGTATCATGCATCAATAATCGAAATTGAAAGTAATCAATCATCAAGTCAATCACGAACAAGGTCAAACGGACACACATTGAGGCTAATTGGCCATAGAAATCACTAAATCAATTCGTTGATCAAGAGGTCAACTTCAATTTTACCCATGATTTTGGCCATTTAAGTTTTAATCCAATTGAAGGACTTAATGAACTCCAAATTGAGTGATTTAAATTTTCAATTAAATATTATTAAGTCCTATACAACTTTCATTAAGATCACTTTTCATAATTTATGGCCCAATTAATACATAAAATTTAATTAAACCGGATTGCTCTATATTTTGCCCTGTTTAGACCAGCTGATTCTTTAAGACTACGAAAAAATATCAAACAACCGTCAAAAGATACCAAATTTGACAGACAGACTGTTCATTACACGTTTTGACAACTTTCATTTTTTGAGATTTTATAAAATAGCCTTCTAGCTATGAGAAATTATGCGATTTACCCTATGGACTCACCTGTATCAGTTTTGTAGAACAATTCTGACTTTGACTTTATTCAATTGAACTGACCGCCCGATCCTACGTAGAATTTTATAAATTTTTGTGTATTTTTAGTTCAGGACCTCCTCTACAACTTTCATATGTTTGCCTTCTGCTAATTATTCCTTTAACTTTTTTATAATTGCAAGACAAGTTTAGTCGACGCTGAGACCAAATTTCCAGATCTGACACTCAATTACTCCAGGGGTTTTTTACTCAATTTTCCCAACCTTAATGATCTTCAAATTCTATGAGTCATATTAAATTAAAGCAATTATTTTCAAATGCAATTCATCTGAAGATTATTTTTCTTGATTCTAAGCTGATTTTCCCGTAAAAATCAATATGAACTCAGAATAGTCTGATTTTCCCGTAAAAATCATTAAGCACATTCATCTACTCCTAAAACACCTTCAACTCAAACATTTGAGCATTCAAGCACATCTTCGACATTCAAACATCAAACTCTGTCATCTAACATTAATTGAACCATGATTTCCAAGGAATTTACATGATTTCAATTTAACTTGCTCTTCAATCAACATTCATGCAATATTACTTCAACCTATGATCAATTACTACTCATATCAACATCAAATTTATGTTCTAATGATTTCAGCCAACATAGAAAAGTTTCGAAATAATAACAGCACCGTACTTTTGTACGGCGCTCATTTGAGTGTCATAACTTTTTTTTTTCGCTCATTTAAATACCATATCCGTGTAAAAACATTCACTTGAGTGCCTATTTTGGCAATTTGTCATATGTGGCATTTTAACATAAATTTTCCTTCCAACGAGGCATTTTAAAAACAAATTGAAGTCCAATGTGGAAATTCTTCATCCAACATGGCTATACTAACAAAAACGTGGTCGTTTTTCTCTTTCTCTCTCTAAATGCTTCCTCCACAGAAATGACGGCATCTCTCTCTCTCTCTCTCTCTCTCATCTCTGAAACTCGCAGACTCCATAGAATTGCAAGAATGTATCGGTGTTGAGCTCTCTGGTGAGGAGGAAGTGGAGGAGTAGGGTTATTAATTTGGAGTAGTCCTTGATTTCCGTCTCGTTGTCGCTCTTGATCTTGTTTTGGGTCTTTCTCTCACTTCATTCTCATTTTCTCCTTTGTCATCGGCGCCTTTGGAGGGGGAGCTTTCATGGCTGCTTTGACCATCTAATCTCCTTTGTCATCTAATCTCCTTTGCAAATTTGATCAGTTTATTTGCCCTAATTTGAAGAATTAGAGCTAGGGTTCTTCGTGAACCAAATTGAATTTTGCCCCAATTTGATTAGATTGGATAAGGATCTTCAATCATATCACTGAACGACATTGTTTGCCTTCTCACTTGCTGACTTCATCTTGTCTGCAAGCCACGTTGGATGTTATAAAATAAATTTAAGCCATGTTGGATTTTTCGGTGAGATAAATCACCAATGACACTCAAGTGAATGATTTTTTATAAATGTGGTGCTCAAGTGAACAATAAAATCTGACCAAAAAAAAGTGAGTAATAAAATAGTTGTGGCGTTCAAGTGAACGCCGTAAGAAATTAATTACACTTTTAGTGTTCTTATCCCAAAAGTTTGAATCAATCATGCAAAACTTCAAAACCAAACTTGAACTATGATTAATTTCTAAGAAACAACAGCTAAACTCATAGAATCAAACACAAATTCATGATTACTAATCAAAACTCATAATCAAATACTACTTAGGAGGTTTTGGCCACATGAAATTGAACATGCTGGGGAGTCTAAAACATGAATTGACAATCAATCTTCTAAATTGAATCTTATGCTTTAACTATTGCTATTTGATTTCATCACACCTTACCTTGAAATTCAATCATAGATTGAAGTTGTGACTTCAATTTTGGACTATTATTGAGTCAAGGATTCTCGGATGATCCTTTGTAATTATCATCACAAGTTTATTAAGAAAACTTACCTTTAAGTGATCACCGGTGAGGAATTATCCAAATTCGACAAAATTGAACGAATCTGTCAACAAGAATGAACAATGATCAGCATGGCTAGCTTGCGTATAGACCAAGGAACGTTGTTGCACAACAAGCTAGGTATATCGGCGCGATAATCATGATGGAAAATGGCCGGAATACCAACGGTGCAAGGACATATGAGAGAGAGATGTTTTTTTAGAGCACTTTCGTGTACGAATGTCTTGTGTTCTCAGAGAATTTCTGTTAAGAGAGGGAAATTTTGATTTCTTCTCTAATCTTAGCCCTTGATTCTCATTTTGATCTTATGGTTTACTTTCATTCCTTAATGAGCAAGGAATGATATGATTGGCTCTTATTAAGTCACATAGATCAAGATAGGTGACATGACACATTATATGGCTACGGTTAGAAAGAAAATGAATGGGATTAGCTCTCCTTAAGGATTGATGACATAAAATTTAATTTTGATAATTGAAGATATGTCATTTTGGTAATAATATTAAGAGGGGGCCAGCCATGGGATCTATGGGCTAAGTGAGTAGACTTTTTTGGGTTGGCTTTGATCAAACAGGCTCGACCTGGGTTGACCCAAGATTTCTCAATTGCGTTATTTTCTTTAAATTATCTCATGATGCCTAAATGGTATTAAAATTGAATTTATTAGGCTTGATTGGATTTAAAATGTGTTATTTGACTTTACTATGAACAGTCAACCATAACCCTAAACTCGTGTTCGAATGTTGACTATCCCATCCATGCCGAGAATAATTGAAATTGGGCTTGAAATATTTGAATTACAATAGTCTTTGGATCAAATGTTTAAAATAGGAATCAAATAAATGAATTTTGGAATTTTTTTATTAAGGGTCGAATTTAGACAAAAAAAAATCGAGAGTCAAAGTCTTCAGTTTGACCAAAGAGTCAACCCTCAATCGTTTTTATAAAAAAAAATGAAAATTATATGATTTATACCTTATGAAAATCACAAAGAGGCAATTTTATCCTTACATCATAGTTAGGCTTTTAATTTTCAGTTTTTTATTTTGACCCAAAAACAAAGTCAACCTTTGATTTATTTGGAAAATGATACCCAAATACAAATGAAATGGGATCCTCTTAGTCACTATATTCAAATGGGACTCTAATGGCATGTAAATGACTCTTTTTGGTTGAGAAACGGGCCTTACTGCGATCAGGAATCCTAAGTCTCGGGTTTTATCTTTATTGGGCCTATTAGCAAAAATTCAGCTGTCAGCGGTTGCTTCTCTTTGAGAGGAAATCCTATTAAAAATTAAATGATATCTGAATTTTAGTTTAATGACTTGATATAATGAAATGGAAACAAAGGAAAGAAGTGAAAATGACATTCGATTAATGATGTGCTTTCGGAGCTTACATGAGGCCCTTGAATCATTTAAAGCGCATTTAGCCACTATACTCTCACTCTTCTCTCTCTTGAATTTTGTTTTTGGGTGGGCGATTTTTTTCTTTTAGTAAGAAGACTTACCTATTATTGTTTGTTAGGAGAATAAAAGGTACTATAGGCAACAGAAACTCGCCGTGTTGATGAAGAGAACTTTGGGCTATAGCAGCTCACCATGTCAATGAAGGGTGCTTTGGACTACCAGCTTTGATGGACATGGGCCTGGGGACTTGGGCACCAATACTAGGTTACAATCCCGGCCTTGATGGACCCGATCTTGGGTGTGGGTCTTAGACCTGGGTGCTATGGACCTAAGCTCGACCTTAATGGACTCGAGGCCCGAGAGGAAGAGATCTGGGCACAAGCACTAGGGTTTTAGACCTAGCCTCTGTGGACCAAGGTTGGGGCACCGAGGAGTCATGCAATAGTACCGTAGTCCTAGGCCCAGCCACGGGCACTAGTGTTCCGAGCCCAACCTCGGTGGCTTGGCCTTGATGGATCCTAGTGGACTCAGCCCAAGCTAGGGGCCATTGTCAAGGGTCAAGGAACCCCCAAGAACAAGTGTTGGGGCTCTCGTGCCCAAATGTAAAGTTTTTGGTCCAAGTGTCGATATTTAGCAATATTTTGGAAAATGATTTCCGATTTTTTAAAGATGAAATCATTTTCTTCAATTAAAGTATTGATTTTCCGTTAAATTCATTTTCCTAAATGATTTTTTTTGGTCAAAAATTTCCTAAACGATTCAAACGCAGGAAAATGACGAAAATATTTTCCCAAAAACTGTTTTTCGCGAAACAAATGGAGCCTAGAAGACCTTCCACTTTTTCTTTGATGAAAGACATGTTGATGGGGATAAGAACAGTAGAAGTGTCATAACTTTCATACGGCGCTCACCTGAGTGCCATAACTCCTTTTTCGCTCACTTAAGTGCTATATCGGAATAAAATCGATCATTTAAGTGCCATTTTCGGCAAACCCTCCTACATGGAATTTTTTAATTAATTTTCGATTTCGATGTGGATTTTTTTTTAATTGTCCACATCAGCACCGGTGATGCCACGTCAGATTTTCCAGCAAGGCAAATCGCGAATGGCACTTAAGTGATTGGTTTTTCAAATTTGTGGCACTTAAGTGAGCGTTGTACGAAAGTTATGGCACTTCTAGTATACTTATTCCAAAAATGCTAATACATGTGTCCATTGAAGGAGTGATTATTTAAATATTTGGGAAAATTATCAATTTAGTCCTCAATTTATTGTATAGATGTCAATTCAATTTTAACTTTCCAATTTTGTCAATATAGTCCTACACATTTGCACAATATTTAAATGTAGCCTTTCTTGCCAATTGCCGTCGCAAATTGCGACTTGGAAATCAACAAATTGCCATCCTAACTTTCCACTTAGGATGGCCGGCCATAACTAAACGTCACGTCAGCGATTTTTTGTGGCAATTGGCAGGAAAGACTACATTGGAAAATTACTAAAAAATTTAGGACTACATTGACAAAATAGAAAAGTATGGCTCATTAAGTGGAATAATTAGTTATTGATAAAAAAAAATTATGATAATTGTAATTGCATTATAAGACAATCCAATCAAACCATTGGCAAATACATATTTTTTTGTCAATTCTAAATGCATCAAAATTTCCAAAGAAAGAAAAGAAAAGAAAGGTAAGAAATAATCTTAAATCTGGACCTGCAAGAGATATTATGGTTAGTTTAAGGTAATAGGGAGCATCGAAAGTCAAAAAATAGATGGAAAAAGGCCTTTTTGCGTTTATCCTTTTCACATAATTACTCATTTAAATGTTGAACCTAACCTACTTAATTATATTTGAGTTGATGCGAGTAAAATAATGAGAGAGTATGATGGGTTTCTAGAATCAAGGGTCGTATGGTGGTTGAGAAAAAAAAGAGTCGAATGATATAATTTATAATTAATACTATTTATGTATTAGTACATAATAATTGTTTTGATGATATTTTAATTTTGATCTTTGTTGAAAATTAAATTTAAAATATTTTGGATTTCTATTTAATGGGCCTCATTTACGAGAAGTACCTAGTTTTATAAATATGGTACTTACTTCTATTAATATGTTTTATAAAGAATTAATTAATGCAAGGCATTTGTCTACGTGTGACCCTTATGGTAAAGTTCAAAATGAATTGCATTGATTGGCCCTCCTCAACCTTTTCGCTTATAAATAAAAATGTTTTGGATATGGACAGTAGGAGTGTCATAACTTTCGTACGACGCTCATTTGAATGCCACATCTAAGTAAAATCAATCATTTAAGTGTCATTCTTGGCAAATTGTCTTACGTGGATTTTCTTATTAATTTTCCGTTCTAACATTGATTTTTTTTTATTAATTATCCACATCATTGCCGGCAATACCACGTAGGATGACCGATGTCTACGTTAGGTTTTTTAGCAAGACAAATCACCGATAGCACTTAAGTGATTATTTTTCCAAATTTGTAGCACTCAAGTGTGCCAAAAAAAGTTATGACACTTAAGTAAACGCCGTACGAAAGTTATGGCACTTCTGTTGTTCTTATCCCTATGTTGATACTTTGCGTTTGGAAAGGAACTTGATGGAAGTATATCCTCAATAGATCTGTTCAGTAGAAAAAATCAACATGTGCAACATGAGGCCGCAAGGATACAGTTGGATATGGTTGACTCCCATTTGTGGAAATTTGGGTGACGGCTTGTGATCTTGCACTGACAAGGAAAATTCTATTAACTTTCAAATTTTGTCAAACTTGCGCATCATATGTTTAGCAGATATGCGCACTCTTAATTCGAAATTCCCGAAAGAAGAAACTGGGAATCGCTCGCAGAAGCCACTGACAATCGAATGCTCTTGTCATGGTGTCTTGTCGTGTCGAATTAGTGGGACAGAGAGTTTGAAGCAATGGATCTATGTAATCTTCCACTTCTATATACAATCATCATCATAGTCACCCTTTTCTTTTTTTTGGTCTGATAGTCACCCTTTTCCACTAGCAAGGTTTTGACTGGTTTTTTTATATAGTTTTGGATGGAGGAGGAGGGCCTCCTCCTATCTCGGTCTCGTTTCCTACTTACTGTATCATTGAATATGCGGCATGTGTCAATTTATACAAAAGAAACCCTTGTTTCGCTTTCTCTGTCGCTCTATTGTTGTTTGAGACGTGCAGCAAAAGTGCGGTACGCTTCAAGAGCGAGAACTCTCAGGTCTGCACCAATTAATAGTATGAGGTAATGAGTTATGACCTGTCAGAGATTATTAACCGCCCCACATCAGGTACTTTCGTAGATGTGCGACTCTTTTGCCTTATCCACTCTCACACGTTCATCTCAAAATTCTCAACAATCACTTCCTATTTTTACCCATGTCTCCCTTCCGGCCGGACCCAAAAGTGACTGAAATTTTCGCTCTGATGATGATGGTCAACAAGACCTCTTCGTTGAGATGAGCAGCAAATGTCGATGAATCATTGAGAGCCCCACCTAGCAATCAACTTCTCCGATATTACCTTTGTTCCTCCTAACTATGGAAAATCGTGAAAATGAAGCTAAAAGTCTACGCGAGTTCACATATTCACTTAAGCATACAATCTCTCATAAATGCAAATCAATGAGTTATGGGCATCAACTATATATTATTTACTACTCAACACCATATTGATTCTTAGGAATGGGCCCTTTCGCCTAATGCCTTCACATGTTTATTTTGTTAGCTGTCAACTACCCTGCACCCACCATCCGTGGCCTGAATTCAACCGGTAAATATGTATGCATGGAGCTACATCATAGATTTAATTTACATAGGACCAATATCATCATAGTCACTGATATTGTAGACTTCACAAGATAATTACCAAGTCAGTTAAAAACCTATTATACGAATACTAATTCAGTTCTAAAATTTCTTATATTGCCAAAAGTCCTAAATATTTGTGTAAAATTTCAATATAATAATTCAGGTCAATTGCTGTCAAAAATTGCTTATGTGACATTTAGCCATTGCCAACCGTTCCACATGGCATGCTGGCGTGGATAACTTTGTTCGAATGACATCTTATATGAGTGATTGTCAGTGGCAATTGGCCAGAAGGATTACATTAAAATATCGCATAAAGGTTTCGACTAAGGCTTCGTTCGTTCAGGAAAAACAACTTCTAGGAAAACGTTTTCCAGATTTTTCGACGTTCATTTCACGGAAAATAAACTAATCATGGAAAATATTTTCCTCAAACGAGAAAATAACTTCAAAAGTGTGTAAGCGGAAGAACTTTTCCATATCTTCTTTCACCTCATTTCCTTTCTCAAAACACATTTTACTTTTATTTTATTTTTTTCTTTGTTAAAAAAAATCAAATTTTTAATTAGTTTTAATATTTTTCCTTTTCTTCTCTTTTTTTTTCTCTTCTTCCTTCCTCTGCTAGTTGCTAGCCACCATGGCAGGCAACTAGTCACAGGCAAGGCTCAGCCTTGTTCGCTAGCCTCGCTCACCAACCTCGGGAGAGGCCGAGCTCAAAGCCGGCAAGGCTTGCCTATTGCTAGTCGTTGTGGCTAGCGACCGGCAAAGGAAGGAAGAAGAGAAAAAGAAAATAAATATAAAAAATTGTTAAAAAAACATTAACAAATCGAATATTTTTTTTTAAATAAATTTAAATAAAAATTATTAAAAGGATGTAAGGAAGAAAATCAAGTCAGATTTTTCATACCGAATGGATGAAAATATTTTCCACTTTATGTTGAGGTTTCAGCCTAATACCGGAAAATATTGTCATATTTCTAGAAAACGTTTTCCAGAAATGTCATATTTTTTGCAAAACGAATAGAATCTAAATTAGCAAAATTGAAAAGTTTAAAACTAAAATGACATTTGTACAATTGGTTCAAGATTGGATCGGTAATTTGCCCTGGATTTCACTGTAAAGCCTAGACATTCGATGACCATGATAGTGTTGATCCAAGTGGCGTAGGAAATTGCCCAAGCAGGAGATATGATGCTGTTCGCGCTAGGACGAAATAATTGGGCCAAACATCATTGTGTGGCCTAGAAACCAAGCACGCATCGAGTGCATAGTCACCGTACGATCTACTTGGCTAGTTTTCAATTTTAGATATGTGGCCCAGATGCAATGATACGAACAGGTCATCAATCCATTCATGACGTCATCCCATGTCCACGTTGGGTTGATGGGTCATTACCGTTCTACGTGGGGGGCAAAATGATCACCTTGTTGAATATCTTCTGGTGTTCGACATCTGATGCTTGTTATGATATAGAACACTAATTTCACTATAACTTAGCATTTTTATAATCAATATCTATGCTCGCGGGTCAACATGAATGTGCAAACGGTGCTTGATTCAAACCCTCAATGATCTAACCAGCAACTGAATAGTCAATATCTCATTTGGAGATCATGAGGAGAGAGTCCAATTCTGAACACGTCGATTTACATGTTCAATTTGACTCACATCCATATGAAAATTTAAATTAACATATGAATTATGGGTCGATCAATTTTCAATTGTTTCAGCATCACACCTATTTTTGATTTGGAAGTCTTTCACCTAACATTCAAGCCGGCCACTCACATGTGCACCTCATGAACAGCTCTTCCCGTCATATGTGAGCAGTTTGTTTGGGTCCCCTCCCTCTCAATTGAAGTGTCCTTTTGAACTAACACATTTTAACTTGAATCTCCATCTCTTCCTCTAGACCGAACTTTGATGGAAATCCTTACTTGACAACTCCGCCGATCACAGGATTTATTTATTTGAGAAAGTCATCGAACACCAATCCACATTGAGGGTCAACTAGTTAATTATCGACTATGATATTGCTCCACATACTAGAAAGATAACTAGAGAAAGCCTAAGACTGAGTACATGTTCTATATTCAGAATTACCCACCTCACTAAAAAAATTTAAGCCATCGAGTATGGACAACTAATTTAAATTGGCGCATGCCACATCAACTTTTCGATAGAGATTTCGCTTGTTATTCTTGCACGTACATTATATATAAGGTTAAAACTATCCAAGTGTACATAGTTATTAACACACAATACCCTGCTCTCTCTCTCTCTGTCGCGTTTCCAATTCGAGACCACCGAAGACCATTCAAGGTTTTTTTCCACACTGAAGACCGTGAATTATTGAGTAGTAAATGGGAATATATCAATCTATACTAGCTTGAGATGGGGTCCTAATGTAGAAAACACAGCTCCCCAGCCCTCCTGCGTAGGGTGCACCATGTCCCAAAAGAACATACCTCTCGGGTCCTTACACAGTTCATATTGCTTCTGCCCACTTTCATCCACACTCCCGCACGAGTAACTGTTGTTTGTCCCCACGCAGCAAGGTTTCAGCGGTTCCTGAAACTTGGTACTTGCTGGAAATACAGAAACATAACAAAGAACAACGAATAAACCAAGATTAGGAAATGGTCGTGCTTGTGCGTGAGCATGTCTAGATTGTCCCATCGAAAAACTTAAGTTGTTTGGTGAGGGGAGACTGCGAGTACAAAGGACCGGTCGACCCAGTATTCCTTTGATGGGGTGGGATAAAACGGGTTAGTCGAGGAATCTAGATATTCAATACGTACTAAGTGCAAGACAAGTTACCTTTGTCATTAAGCACGGACATGAATGAGGTATAGAGATCGACGACAACGAAAGCAGGCGACGCCCGTGTCTGGTTGTTCAGCTTTGCGACTGCCTGCTGCAACAGTTGGTTATGGAAGGTTGCCAATGAATTTACAGTCACATTGCAAGTTCGGAAAGAGTCAGAGACGGTGCTCCTAGGAAGACATCCCAAAGGCTGTAGACCTGCAACGGCTATCATTTTCAAGCCCAGGTCGTGGATGCGTTTTATGTCCAAAGCGAGCTGGTTCACCACCTGTGTTACGAATTTTGGCAAGTCCTGACGAGCATAGACAAGCCCTCAAGATTTCAGCATCACCGCAGCAAACAGAGACAACCGACGAGACAAATATCTATGAAGTGTAACACAATGGAAGCATCAGTTAACATGAGAATACTGGCAAGTGACAATTGAAGGCAAAGCTAATGAATGTGCAGATTGGTTAGCAGCTCAAAATGAAAGGAAGATGTGCCTAAGGGATCGGGTGACTTCATCCACATCTTCTTTCATTAGTGAATCATGCATTCCACGTCGTCGGAAAACAAATTAAATTCCATCTGTGGTAGGCTTGAGTACTGTCGATAATCATCGCAACCGTTCCAATTCAACTCATGGCTCATCGAGTCCATAGCCTTCTGCTTTGATCTGATTTAGACACCGGTTTTTTTTGGCATAATGCACGAGTGTTCTCATATTTTGGGAGGATCAGACCATTAAGGGATCGGATTAGGTAAGATTATGAAAGATGGTGAGGTCGTGACTGAGTGAAAACCATTGCAATTAAGACAAGAACGTCACAGGATGGGCCACTGCGCATATTTGGTAGCCCAGATCGTGGCCGTCAGGTGCATCTCGTCCAAAGTGCACCGTGTCAAGCTTCAGACATTTTCTGAGGAACAATGTTTTCATGCGAGAAGCGTTGTAACCAGCGCTTTTGTTTTTTCAAAATTCAAATATTAACTTCACTATCTTTACATCGTTAAGTAGAAAATGTACTGTTCTCCAGATCCGATATGAGTTATTACCTCGTAAGAGCCACCCTTGGCCAAGTATGTGGAGTAGTCGTTGCCGGAGTTGGTAACGAGAGCGAGCGAAGAATGAAGATCTGGTCCAGTGTAGACAGATTGGGCGATGAGCTGTTGGAACCGATCGATCTGGAGCGTCATATTTGGCTGAGTAAACAGCGTGTCGAACACCCCCGTCCCTCCGTACGCGAAGTTCATTCCGTATTTCACATACTTGGACCCAACCTTCCTCCACCTATACGGGATCGGTGATCTCACTCCAATATGTGCAGCTGCATGTAATAACAACGACCGCATGTTAGAAGGGTGACAGAAAGTGAGGATCAGATGGATGTGTCGCCGTTTGTCCTTATCAAAATCAAAGCAGCCGGTCCTAATTCTTTTAATTGGCGATCTTATAGGCATTTGAGTAGGTTGTCAGATACCAGACTAAGTCCACGGCTACAATCGGATCAAGGACAGGTCATGCACGCCGAGATTCCGGCCGGATTTGGGCAGCTCGCAAGAACTTCTCACCTCAAGAAGTAGATGGGCCGAATATGTTGGACTAAAATCGACTGAAGCTTGTATTAGAATCTTTTGGTGGTCCATGGACCCTGTATCACTATCAGCTGTTTTTGGCGACTAACCAGTCAAAGAGAGAAAAAAGAGTAAAGTGGTGGCCTCTTGGCATGTGATAATGGAAAGGTGGGAATCTGAGGGAAAGGTGGTAGGCTGATCTGAAAAGACAGAAGATAAAAGGCAAAGGCAAAACATTTGCAGAAAAAGCAATGCGAGAGGCACGCACAGGAGGCACTACTGAGTAAGTGGCGAGACAAGGTTGCAGAGGAACCCCACCACTTCATATTCATATATTCACACTGGATGACGAGCCTCTTCTTCATGTGTTCTGTTCTAGAATGATTGATTAGTATGGTAATGAATCGCAATCATGATGTGATGTTCTTCCGTTTGTGCAGATAAACAAAGGATTAATGCAATTGGGATGACAGCACGTCATCCTGTCTTTTTAGCAATACGTCCAGACAAAAAAGCGTTCAGTTCTCTCTTCCTGAATTGAAAGGTTTGTTCTTGTTCATTAATAAACGCAGGGAACAGAGAAAGCTCAGGGGAAGAGAGACACTGACCGAGGAAATCGGTCAAGACCCGGCCGTCCGAGTATCGACCGGTGGGTTTGCCGGGGAAGGCGATTCCGTAGGGAACCTTCCACGAGTTCACCAAGCCTATCGGGTTGTTCCCTGTGTCTGCGTACGAATCTCCGAAGACAAACATCTTTGTCGGACGAAACACGGCGTGGCGGTCGTTGGTATGGTGGTGGTGGTGGGAGGCGCATTCAACCAAGGACGGATGTCCTGCACAAAAAGGATTCATTCTACAAACCTCAGAAGTAATTTGAAACAAAGCGAACATTTGAGGGAATTAAGGATCGACTGAAAGTGATCGGAGGAGACGAGTTTTTATCGCAAACCTGAAACGTAAAGAATCCAAAGCAGCAGGGGACTGAACAAGAATGAAACTACTAGCTTTTGCACCACCATTTCTGAGAGAGAGAGAGAGAGGAGGTTGAAGAAGGGGAAGGCTTGGAGGATGGCTCTAGAGACGTGAACACTTCTTTGGAATGTTTTGAGGGCGTGCTTATATACAGGGAAGGTGGCGAGAAGAAGGGCGCAGATGGCTTGACTTGATCTTTGTGGGATCTATTACCATCTTCGCTTGGTTTTGGTGGTGGTGATGCTGACTCAGGTGTTCTCGTGGGTGACATACTGAATCGGATTATCGTCGGGGGATTGTTTCGCTCCGAAATCGCTCATTTGGACCGTCTATCCGGCAGTAAAAAGTGAAAAACTGCGGCTTTACTTGCTTTGTTTCTGATTCAACTGGAACATTTTCATCGTCATATCAAATTTATGTTTCGTCCAGAGCATCTATTAGGTGTGAACAACCATCACGGATTCAACCATCTTAGAGTCAATTAGAATTGCTTTCATTCATGGAAATGCGTTCGAAGGTACAATCGTAACTCGAATGCTAAGTACAACCCAAATATGGTAAT
Source organism: Syzygium aromaticum (assembly GCA_024500025.1). Lineage (NCBI taxonomy): Eukaryota > Viridiplantae > Streptophyta > Magnoliopsida > Myrtales > Myrtaceae > Syzygium > Syzygium aromaticum. The sequence goes on from CM044885.1 coordinate 15,689,584, forward strand.
CTTCAGTGTACAAACGAATCTGTCCATGCTGCTTCAGGTCCGGCATATTCCAACCAAGCACAAAATCGATCTCCTATTCAGTTTTGACTTTGAGCAGCAGCTACTCCCTTGCTTCCGTCATGACTCGGTCCGACGAGAGCAAGGAGTGATCGCTCGAGCTAGAGGGTCCGGACAAGAATCGGCTCTTGGCAGACTTCTAAGATAGCAAATGGAGTAGGAAAAAACCGAATTGCACACTGAATAGGTGTTGGAAAAATATTAAAATAAGAATTGTTGTAAATCTATTGGAATAGATGAGAAAATAAGAACAAATATCTTAGCCAAAGTAATGTCAAATATCTTAGGCTAGCCCTCGGAGTACGAAACTCAGTGCGTAAGGCTTAGTGGCTATTCTCCCAATACAACAAATTTTACTCTTTACTCTACATAGAATAATAAATGGAAAGGAATAACATCGTTATATATAAAACCCATCAAATAAATGGAAAGGAAAAATAGAGTTTCTTGTTTTTGGTAGGTTTTTAATGTGATTTGAAGATTCTCTTTATAGACAAATAAACGAGAGTTAATAAAGAAATAAATCTAATCAAAAGTTACAAAATCGTTACAAATTGATTGTAGTTATAATTTTCATTAAAGTCATTACAAAATTATTATTTTGAATAATTCAAAACTGTTGAAATATCCAACAATGCCCACATATTTCAAAAAGTTTTGAAAAAAATAGAAAAATAAATGCTGGGCTAAACTCAATTTACTGTAATGCATCGAAACTGATGCTTGCCAGGCTATTTATCAAACCTATGAAGAATATATGTCCCCACGTATTTTAAAAAGTTTTGAAAAGAAAAGAAAAGAAAAATAAATACTGGGCTAAACTCAATTTAATGTAATGCACCAAAACTAGTGCTTGTTAGGCTATTAATCAAACATATAAAGAATAAAATGTAATTCACGAAATCATTGATAAAGTTTGAAACTTCTATGAACCAATAATTTCTTTTGTGAATTATAAATTTTACCAATCACTTTACACTCCTAAAAACTTTGTTGTTCAAAATTCTCATAAGAGCAGTCCTACTCTACACTCAAATAGGTGATTACATTAAGTGTATTTTGTAATTTGATACACCACCAATCATAGCTATGGCATTAAGAGCTTGGATCGGCCTCTTTCTCATTGTAATCTTGCGCTATTCTCACCTTAGGAGGACAAAATTTTTTAATAGTGCATCACTTGATCAACAAGTGACTTGTTATTATCCATACGAACCTAATTCCTGGGATTGCCAATCACATAGGCTAGGTGACCATCATGGATTGGCCAAATCCATTTCTAACTTTATATAATCAACCGAGATAATTTGTCTTTAAATAATTGTTTTACCGCTTCACATCTTAACCGGATGTGTCTCTTTACCATTGAAAGAATCATTCTTTGCAATGGTTACTGCCACTCGGCAATCACAATGCTCAGACATGTAAGGTGGTAGTTTCATTCCCTTTTCCCAAAAACTTGAGCAATTATTGAATGACCAAGATAAATATTTTCTTCTCCTTCTCCTATTAAAGGATAAACCATTATGTTTGTACAAATATGATAGGTCACACCTGAGTCTACCACTCATTCTTTCGCATTTCCTACGATATTGGCTTAGGAATGATCACAGCAATTACGTCATCAGAACATATGCTCAACCAATTCTACTTTTGATTTAGCAAAATTGTCATTTTCCCACCATTTTTTGTCGTACTGATTTCCTAGTTGTAACACCTCCACAAGGTGAACATATATCCATTAGTGGATTTTGTCCCATCTGAATCCAGTATCCTGTTCACATCATTGTATGCTTTTAATATATAAAATGCCTTAATTATATCACAGCGAGGCATCCTGGAGAGTGGGGAACATATAGCCCTTAGCCATGCCTCCATATCATATTGTCAGACTACAGATCAATCTTGATGAATGAGGTATCCCTAACAATGAGAATATCAATACGAAGAGCAGAACAGCCTATAGCTAGAGCGTGTATCATATACAAACATTCACCGTGTCATAACAAGTGATATAACATGTATAGACATAAGATCAAACATATAGATATGCATGTTCATGTTGTAAAGCAAAATAATGCCAATTATATTGAATATGGCAGTGAATCTTTTCAGCAAGCATCCAAAGCTGATGTATACAAACATAGCAAGAATATTCTTGCCATGTGTCCATGCTGGATGTCAAAAGAAATAGCAAGAATTTTCGTCAGTTCGGCATTACGTGATTCATGTTTGCCCTTAAAAACAGAACAATAATCCCATAAAATTCATTTGCCATTTAACTGAATCTGACTCTCCACAGGGAAAATGAAGATCTGAGGAAAATAAAGATTTGCTAATGATAATCAAACTAGGAGTTCAAGCACTTCAGATACCATAAGGAGTCAGCTAGCCAATAGAAGTGTAGAAATGGCGGCAATGTATACGGTGTAGCATGATGATGAACAATATGCAGCAGAGAGGTACGAATCAAGTCTGCACTTCATTATCTCTACCATGAAGAGACAATCTTTGACAATCAGAAGTAAGAGTTCAAAACAAGCGAAGACACAAAGAAATCCATATCATCCTAGATCGCTACGCAGTATAGTAACCACATAATTCTCTTTTGTTTTCTCCCTTAATAAGCAACTGAGTTTCTTATGCTGATCAAATATCACCACTACGATTTTCTTTGCAGAAATCGGGACACAAAATGCCTATTCTCACCAAGCCGTTCACAGCTACAGCCATTCACAGTGTGCTTGTTCTGTCGACCCCTACATTCTATGTGGGACAAGGCACTTCCAAGTTTGATTTATAAACAAACTACCAAGAGTGGTGACTGAGACCTCAGCCTCTGCCTCGGCCTCGGCGAGAGTGGACATCAACAATTGCACGTGATGTTTCCTAGTTAGTAACAAGACCAAGAGAGAAGGGAGATTGCTTGGTAAGTATGTACATATTGACGCCCATCAAACGACTGATCGACGGAGCACAAGAACATGTGGACACTGAACAGGTCCTCCCCTTACCGGAATTGGTACGTTAGCTTACATATGAAGCTAAGCATATGCCTTGACTCTCCCATGCATCATGCTCTTTTTCAGTGGTGGGAGAGTCCGAGATAATCAGGAGGTAAGTTTGCACTGAAGGTTGCTTACATTATGCGACATTTGACATTGGAGCTGAATCATTTAATTTTCAATTTAATCACGTGCCCGACATATTTAAGGAAGCGTAAATTGGAGAGAGAGAGAGAGAGAGAGTAAAGCAACCTCAACCTTAGCTACGGGTTCTCGTAGAAGTCAACGAAGATATACTGTATCCTCGTAACGGTACAGGCGAGCAAGTTCCATGGAAGGTGGCCATAGCAGATAACTTGAAAACAAAGCAAAAGACGCTGGCCATGCGAACTAATTTGAAATCACTAGGCATGTATTTGTTTCGCCAGAAGAGCTTTTCGCTAATCAATTTTTCGGACTTTCACATGTTTGGTTCGTCGAAAATAATTAGTCAACGGGAAAGACATTTTCAGTTGAATAGAACACCCATATATTTAAACTTTGAAATATGAAGGGTTAATACCACGAAAAACCCTAAACTGGTACACCTATGACAATTTTACCCTGAACTATTTTTTTGACCACGAAAAACCCAAAACTGGTACACATGTGACAAATTTATCCCGAACTATTTTTTTGACCACCAAAATCCCCAAATTGGTACATTTATGACAATTTTACCTTGAACTATTTCTATGACCACAAAAAACCCCCACTGGTACACCTATGACAATTTTACTCCTGAACTAATTTTTTAACCACTAAAAACTCCAAACTTGTACATTTGTGACAAATTTACTCTCCTTTAGTGTCCGTTAAATTATATTAATATCACAAAAAATCACAAATTTGTAAATTTATGACAAATAGAGGGCTAAAACCCAAAATTGGTACACATGTTAATTATCACGTGTCATTAAACTTAGCAATTTGATAGTAAAATTTAACAAAAACTAACAAAGGGTAAATTTGTCACAGGTATATCAGTTTGGGGTTTTTTGTGGTAAAAAAAGTTTTAGGGTAAAATTGTCATAAGTATACCAGTGTGAGGTTTTTTATGGTCAAAAAAATAGTTCGGGGTAAAATTGTTATAGGTGTACCAGTTTAAGATTTTTTGTAGTCAAAAAAATAGTTTGGGGTAAATTTGTTACAGATGTACCAGTTTGGGGTTTTTTGTGGTATTAACCCAAGTATGAAATTTCTGATTCTGAACAGAGGAAATCATTTTTCTGAGCATAATAAGTCCCTTATCATAGATGCTCGGTAAATTCTTCATCTTCTATCTTTAGATAGAGTTTTTACGTGCTTTTCAACGTACCGTCAAACGAAGGAAAACTAACCATTTTCCTTGAAAATGATTTTTCCACAAAAGTATGCTCCTTTATTATGAAATTTTCAGCGAAACAAAAACATTGTTAATCACATTCTCCATTATGTGGTCTCTTGAGCAGGACAAGCTCTGTATTACCACGGTATCGATCGAGTCCATAATGAAGATGAAGGAGAGAGAAGCAGCACCTTCTTCCTAAGTGTTAGAATAATTAAATATTAAATCGCGCCTTTATCTAACAACTTAAGATTTTAGAATAGTTGGCAGTGATCATACAAAAATGATGTAATGTGTTATGGATTCAAGAGATATGAGAAGTACACACTCTTGGTCGTATTCTAATTGGTTTCTTCCAAAATTCGCCAAATGGATGGCAGCCCCCCTTAAGGAAGACTCTTTAAATGAAGACCAAGGTCTGAACTTGCGGTATGAATAAACACGTGATCGTTGTATAATTGGTCAGACGATCTATACCTTCGAAAGGAACATGATCTAACCTTATCCCCATCGTCTTACTGGCTGACCGAGCAAAACAAAAGATCAGTGAACGAAAAACTCGGATAAAACAAGTAAAAATCTTGCAATTTGGCTGAGTGCGAGTGTCCTTCGTGCTTAACACGTTCTTTTTTGTAGCCATGAGCCTCTAGAAATTCACCTCCGCATTCGAAGATTTGTTACCCAAGTTTTGGATGTGGCCCCATAGGCTGTTATCGATCTTGGACGTGCCCTTATAGTTGTGAGCCTTTTAGATCTCATATATAGAAATGTGCTACATCACTTAATAGACTTTAAACAAGTAATCATATTCGATATACGAGAAACTATGCTACACTACTCGATAGACTAGTTGAAATACATTTATGGTTATCATTTATCGCACTAATAAAAGAGCACATGTGGAGAAAAAACTTAAATATGTATGGGGGGAGACAAATTTTCGAAACAGCTAACAAATTTAGGAAACAAATGTAAATGATTTCGTAAAATGGCAAAGATCAACGTTCAACTTACCGAAAAAAAAGAGGATGTCTATCATATTAATTGACAGTTATCTTTCTTATCAAGATTGCAATTTTGTCCATTGTAGGGTATTTCATGGAATTTATTGAGAAACTTTTGAGATTGAAACCATTGTAGGGTTTGGCCGTATAAAGTGGAGATTGTTTAGGGCTTTATGATTGGTAACTTTAGGCAGAAACCTCAATCCCAAGAGCTGCACCTTCTAACATCTTGTGAAATCTAGTATGCTCAATCCTATTTGTATATGCCTTATGGTACTTATGGACTTGGCAAAATAAGAGCATCTTTGATCCCGTTGGCCGAGCAATTCTCATTCCTGTACTTCCAAGTGAGAGCTAGAGCGCTTCTTTCTTTCTTCGCCCTTTCGAAAAAATCGGTGGATAGCAGTTAAACGTGATCGGCCTAATAAATCTAGAAAACTAATTCTCCTAATCAGGCCAAATTGATTAGTCATACGGGTTGGGTTTAAAATTCCAAAATATATTTCAATTGGGCCGGTAGGGAACGTATATCCCTATCGGTCTATCGATGTGAATAGTGCGGACCAGAACAACTCACGTTTGTACTGGATTTTTGAGTGGAACAAGTAACGACCGCATTTACCATCGAGCCTTCAAACCCAACACTTAGAATAAGGGCATAGGGTAGGTGCACATATATAGTCGAATCAAGTCTTTGAGTCTGAGCTGATACTGCCTCAAGCTCGATCTCGACTCGACTCCGCTTGCATATTTAGTGCTCAAAACTCGACTTGAACTCGATTGAGTATTTAAATACCTACTCGAGCTCGGCCCATGTAGAAAATTGAGATTCTCGACACAATTCATACAATCATTTAAAGAGGAGCTTGAGGTCGATCATGAAAAGCTCGTATACCATGGGTCTATCATGAAGATTTTTGTGTCTTTTTGTATGACTATCATATATTTCTTAAACAAATAATAGATGTTCAGTTATGGTCATGAGCCTGGCGAGTCGACCCCAAGCTATTATTGATCTCGTAGGATGCTATGGTGTACAAACCTTGAGACGTGAGTATATTAAATACATAAAACATGTTCAGTTGCTCTTACTATCAAGCGCAAATAACCCTATATTTACTGGTTAGGCCAATTGCACAGGTTTAGGTTCCCTTTTTAATTAGCCCACGAAGTTAGTGGGTTATGTCATAAAGTCGAAGTTAACCGATCTAAATTGTGCTTCCTTGTCTTACGAGAAAAACAAAATTATTAATAACCACACCTCACCAAGAAATGTTGATCGGATAGGGAATCAACTTAATATATTGGGTTTTCGTTGTTACCTCGTACGTGCATTGAAAATTGATCAATCCAATTATGAGAAGTTTGGAACGGTTTTGGCAGGTGGAAAGAGGGTGACAATTTCTGACGCAACAAAATAACACAACTCGAACACGACTTGAAATTAGTTGGTTTAGATTATAGCTGATCGTGTACTGATCAATTTCGTGTCAACCCATGAGACATGATTAATAAAGGTGTTGTGTTTGTGTTCAACCTGTCGGACACGAAATTGACCCATATAATCTATTTAAATTAACACGTTAGCATTGAAACGACCTAAATGTGCGATCTATTTATACACGATTAGCTAAAAGACTATTTTTTTCCATGCTTTTCACCTTCAAGATTTTTAAATTGATTACATTTCATTGACCACGAACATGTTTTAATTTCATTTGATGATATTATGATGACGGATTATTATTATTTGCATATAGAATTTATGAAAATTGAAGGATATTTCATGTCAAGTTCCATATTAGTGAGAAAAATTTTATTTTACTAGGTTGATTCATATAATAGCAGGTCATGACTTGTGTTGACCCATCAAACCGTCATTTTTTCATGTCATGTCAAACCGTAAATTCTTGGATCTTGTTCGTGTCAAGTAGGTCGACATGATTAATTAGTCGTACTGTGTTTGGATTTACAGTATATTGTTTCACCAACATGATACGAACACAATCTATGAAACTGAATTGCCCTCTGTAGGCGGGAACACATTGTGCCCCTCCAATACGGTTTAGCAAAAGCATATATGGACGATTGATCACATTTGGGATAATAACACAAACAATCCCTGAACTTTGACTAAATATATAATTTGGTCCCTGAACTTTTAATTTGTTCAATGTAGTCCCCGAACTTTAACCCAATATTTAATGTGAATCATGAACTTTCAATTTGTTCAACTTGGTCCTTGAATTTTTAGTAAATGTTCAATTTAGTCCTTGAACTATATGAAATGTATAATATAATCTCTGAACTTGAATTAATTGAAGGACTACATTGAACATTTTTAAAAAGTTCGGGGACTATATTGAACATATACCAAAAGTTCATGGACCACATTGAATAAATTAAAAGTTTATGGACCATATTGAATATTGGGTTAAAGTTCAGGGACTATATTGAATATTAGGTTAAAGTTTAGGTATTACATTAAACAAATTAAAAGTTTAGGGATCAAATTACACATTTAGCCAAAGTTCAATGACCGTTTGTGTCATTTTCCCATCACATTTTAGATAGTGCTATTCCTAGCCTTTGTTCTAGATTGAGGAAGGTCACCAATAAATATTGTCAACACCAATTGTGAGGGATAAGTACACTAAAAGTGTCATACTATGGTGCTCACTTGAAGGCCATTACTTTTTTTGCACTCACTTGAGTATCACAAATTTGAAAAATCAATCATTTGAGTGTCATCGGCAATTTGCCTCACCAGAAAAGCCGATGTGGCATTAATTTATAATACATCATCCGACGTGGCATGTCAGAAAGCTGAAGTCAGCACTTAAGAAGGCAAAAGATGTGGCTCGGAAAGCTGAAGTTAGCACTTAAGAAGGCAAACGATGTGGCTTAATTGTCTGATTGAAGAACAACAGAAGTTTCAATAACTTCACGAATGATTGTTTCAGTGCCATAAATTTGTAGAAGTGAACACTTAGGTTCATCAATTTTTTTAAAGTGACCGCTTAAGTAGGAATAGGGAGAGTTTGAAAACGGCATCGTTTGAGGAAGAGAGAGAGTCTGAAAATGGCATCGTCTAATTGTGGAAGATTTTAAAGAAACAATGACATTTGTTATACTCTTGCCATGCTGACAAAAATTTCTACGTTGGACTTCAGTTTATTTTTAAAAATTCCATGTAAGAATGGAAAATTAGGAAAAAAATCCATATAGGACGGTTTACCGAAACTGGCATCCAAGTGATCGATTTTATACTGATGTGGCATTCAAGTGAGCGGAAAAAGGTTATAGAAATCAAGTGAGCGATGTACAAAAGTTATAACACTCCCAATGGACTTATCCCCCAACCGTAAAGTGTGAAAGAAACGTCACAATTAATAAGTTCTACGAAATTTAAATCACATTTAAGGATCTATTAAAGTATTTTCACCATGATCACTCATCAAGCAAAATTAATTAATTTGGAGATAAGTGCACTAGAAGTCTTAAAACTTATCACAGAAGTGCAATTCAGTCTTAAAACTTTTAAAAAGTGCAATCAAGTTTTTAAACTTATCATGAAAATGCAATCAAGTTCTAAAACTTTCAAAAAATGCTATCAAGTCCTAAAACTTATCATAGAAGTGTAATCGAGTTCTAAAATTTTCAAAAAATGCAATTAATTGAAGGATTTGATTGGACCAATTTGACAAGTTTTATGATTTATTTGCACTTTTTGAAAGTTTTAGAACTTAATTTCATTTTCATAACAAATTTTAGGACTTAATTTTATTTTTTAAAAGTTTTAGGACTCAATTGTACTTTAGTAGCAAGTTTTAAAACTTCCAATGCATTTATTCCTTAATTTAAAAGCATTTTCATTTTCTCTTAGACAGGCTTTAGGAGCACCCGGTTTCATATTAGAGAGATAATTAGAGGGAGCCGAAGATCGAGCACATATTCCACATCCAATTAGACCCAGTTCACAAAAAAAAAAAGGAAAATTTTAAAAGCCCTAAACTTATTGCATTTTTGTCAATTCAGTCCTAAATATTTCAATTTTGTCAATTTAATAATTGAGTCATATTGGCCAGAAATTGCTAACATAGACGCCAATCGTTCTGCGTGACATGATCGGCGCTGACATGGAAAATTTTTTAATTTTTTTTATTTTTCTCTATTATTTTCATTGCGTAAGCAAGGGTCACCGGCGACCCTCCCCGGCTAGCTAGGCCATGATGGCCTCACCCAGGGCCGCCTTTGTGGCCCCACCGGCTGCTGGCGAGGGTACCTTCACCCAGAACTAGAGAGGGCCTTCGTGCCCTTGTTGGCGACAACCCTCACCGGCACAATGAAAAAAACACAAAGAAAAAAGAAAAAGAAAAATAAAAAAATCGTCCACGTCAATGCCACTCATGCCATATAGGATGACTGACGTCCACGTCAACAATTTCCGGCCAATACGATTCAATTGACAAATTATCACAATATTTATGACTAAATTGATAAAATTTAAACGTTTATGACAAAATTAACAAAAGTACAATAAGTTTACGACTTTTTGGACAATTTTCTCCTAAAAAAACCTTAAGCCAACGAGTATGTGATGGCGATTTTTGCCTATGACTATGGCTATCGAGGGAGAGAACGCGTTGAAGGGGGGCCATTTTTTAGTAGAGGTCATGTTGGACAACCCCACTTACGTTGGCCACCCCTACCACTCGAGAATTGCACTGAAACCGAGTCTAGAATTCATGTTTTAAATCGTACGTCAACTGGTCGTTAAAATACTTGAATGAGATGCTGGAAGCTTAGAACACCGAATTCGATTGTGAAAATTTTGAGTGAGTTTCGATGAATTGAGATGGGGTTGATATGAAATATGTTGATTCTGGTCTTTATGTATCACAATTGAGTCGAGAATCGCATTGAATCTCATGTTGGAATGTACTTCTTAAACTGCATGCTAGCTGTTTGATGAAATGTGTGAATGAAGTGTTGAATCAATCCGTGAATGAAGACGTCCGTTTGAATCACAGTTCATGCTTGATTGGTTCTAAAATAATTATTCGCTCACTCCCCTACGTTTCTTTGTGATTTTTGTGGCATATTAGTGTTTCTCCGAGTGGGCCATGGTTGAAATTTTCGCCGGATTCATTCCCCTCGCCAAAGATGTGCCCGCAGTTTAAGGCCGCTACCCGTAGTTTTCTATCTCTGTTTCATGCAAGTGATTGCTTGTTTGTTTAGATTTAGGATTTGTTGTTGGGAAGTTTGTTAGCCGTAAAATGGAATTTGGTTGCCGGAGTTCATTTTCATGGCCGGAGTAAGCGGTGGTCTGGTGGTCCGTCGATGGCCGTGAATGGCGACGGTGAAGATAGGTTGTTGTTGACGACCGGAATGTGATGACCGGTAAGTATTGACGGGCAGAGAAGGAAATCTCAGTGAGCGTGGAGAAGATGAAGCTCTCGGTGAAGAGAGCAAAATCTGGGAAGAAGACCAAAAAGTCAAAAAAAAATAAAAAATAAAAATACAATAGAAAAATAAATAAAGAAATAGAATTCGGGTATAATGAAGACCGGGTCGAGTACGGGTCTGGGTTGGAGAGGATCCGATGGGCTAGAATCTGGGCCGAACAAGGAGTAGGGATTCGATTTGGGCCTAAATGAATAAAAGCTGAAATCTGACAATTTAGGCTTTATTCACATTGAGCCCAAGAGCATGCCCTCTGGGTCCGGGTCAGACCTGCGAATTGGACCGGGTTCCTTGACCCGGTCCGAAGTCCTTTTTTCCCAAAATAAAATATAAAAAAAATTCAGAAAATTCAAAAATAAATAAATAAATAAATAATGTGAGAAAAGCTAAAAAAAAATGTAGAATTCTCTTAATTTAGGGCTTTCAATAAACACTTTAGGCTTGAATAAAAGTTGAATCTAAAATTGAATAAGCCTTTAGGGCTTTACTTTAGGAATTTTTTATTGGTTTTTCTTTTAGAGATGATGCTAGGTCGTTGTTTATGCATTTTCATTTTTTATTCCAATTGATTGTGCATTTTAAATACTTTGTTTGTTGTTCTCTTTAGAATGGTTAGGACGAAATTTCAAAATTTTTGATTAGTAAAAAAGACTCCCCCAGTATGTTGGTTAACAAATAGTCGAGTTTAAGTATCAAAAGGGCATTAGTTGAAAAACTAGTGTAATCAAGTCTCCAATCTCTAAGAATCTCTAGTTGCGAATGCATCAAGACGATACTCCCACGTCTCGATTTTAGAATTTCTAGCCGACCTTTAATCGTGGCTAGTGGCGATTCCAAATAGAGCATGACAATCAACGTCACACGAGGTACAAGCTTAGGGAGTGTCTCATAAAGTACCTCTAAACCTATCCTCTCGAGGCAGCCCTCGAGGGTTAGGTTGCGACAGTAGCCACTAAGGAGGATGAGATGAAATGTGCTAACAAATAGAGATAGATAATTGGGAGGGCCTTGATTAGGTCTAAACTTTTTCCTGGACACCTTTATGACAAAAGATTTATAAATTCTTCGGGTCAACTAGTACGCACCGTGGCGGGGCCATTAGGTCTGACCTAATATGTTATCCAAGCTCATCCATAATAAGAAAAAAAACACGTTTCAATTTATCGGGACGGGACGGCACTTGTTGGGCTTTTTAGCTAAGTAGCCTTACCCAACCCTGCCCAAATTACTCTTTGGTTGCCACTTGTCTCATGCGAGACCATTGGCCGCTAGTGGCCATGCATAATTACAAGAGCGACGAACTAAAAACATAGAGAAGATAGATTAAGGTGATTAAGGTTTCGTTTGCCTACATAAGTTCAAAAAATCCATTCTCAAATTGTTGATGTGATATCCATGCAACGCGGGTATATTGACGTGTCAACAATCAATAATCAAATAAGGCCTGAAGAACTTGTTCCACGAAAGAAACATGTAATTATTCCATGAAATCACACTATTTCCTAATTCACATTGCTCTATAAACGAATCAAATAGGAAACAATTAAGATGAAGGGATCACAAGAGACACTCTGTTATTGACGAGAGGTACGTAAAACACTGAAGACCGTGAATTATTGAGTGGTAAGAGGGAATGAACCAATCTACAGTTGCTTGAGATTGCGTCCTAATGTAGAGAACACAGCTCGCCAACCCTCCTGCGTAGGGTGCAACGCGTCCCAAAAGAGCATTTCTTTCGGGTCCTTGCACAATGTATATTGCTTCTGCCCACTTCCATCCACACTCCCGCACGAATAACTACTGTTTGTCCCCGTACAGCATGGTTTCAGCGGTTCCTGAAACTTGGTACTTGCTGGAAATACAGAAAGAAAACAAAGAACAACAAATAAAACCAAGATCAGAAGATGGTTGTATTTGCATGCCCATGTTTAAATCGTAAACTTAAGTTATTCGGTGAAGGGAGACCATGTGTACGAATGCCCAATCAACCCGGTATTCTTTTGATGAGGTGCGATAACACAGGCTAGCAGAGGATTCTAGGTTAGGCGGCCTAAGGACTATCCTGTTTTTGTGTCCACCACCCAAAAGTTGTGTCCTCTGTGTAGCGGATCTAGATATTTAATACATTCAAGATGAATTACCTTTGTCATTAAGCACGGACATGAATGAGGTATAGAGATCGACCACAACGAAAGCAGGTGATGACCGGGTCTGGTTGTTCAGCTTTGTGACGGCTTGCTGCAACAGCTGGTTATGGAAGGTTACAAATGAATTTGCAGTCGCATTGCAAGTTCGGTAAGAATCCAAGACGGTGATAGAAGGAAGACATCCCAAAGGCTGTAGACCTGCAACGGCTATCATTTTCACGCCCTGGTCGTGGATGCGTTTTATGTCCAAAGCGAGCTGGTTCACCACCTTTATTATGAATTTCGGCAAGTCCTGACAAGCATAGATAAGCCCTCAAGATTTTCAGCATCACCGCAGCAAACAGAGAGCCGATGAGACAAATATTTATGAAGGTAACATAATGGAAGCATCATTAACATGAGAATACTGGCAAGTGACAATTGAAGGCAAAGCCAATGGATGTGCACACTGTTTAGCAGTTCAAGATTGAAGGAAGGTGCCCCTAAGGGATTGGGTGACTACATCCACATCTTCTTTCATCAGTGAATCATGCATTCAACGCAGGCGAAAAACAAATCAAGTTCCATTTGTCGTAGGTTTGAGCACTATTGATAATCATCGAGGCCTTCCAATTCAACTCGTGAGTCCACAACCTACTTCTTCGATCTGATTAGACCCCTTTTTTTGGCATAATGCACGAGTGTTCACATATTTTGGGAGGATCAAATCATTTAGGGATTGGATTAGGTAAGATTAAGAAAGATGGTGAGGTCGTGACTGAGTGAAAACCGGTGCAATTAAGACAAGAACGTCGCTCGTGTCAACTACTTCGCGAATATGGACACTGCGACATCGGATTTCCTGGAACCCAGAGATCCGCTGAAAACGCCCAAGCTTTTGACATTTTCTGAGGAGCAATGTTTTCACGCAAGAAACGTTGTAACCAACCCTTTTGTGTTTTTTCAAAATTCAACGTCGTTAGATAGAAAATGTACTGTTCACGAGAGCCGATGTGAATTATTACCTCGTACGAGCCGCCCTTGGCCAAGTAAGTAGAGTAGTCGTTGCCGGAGTTAGTAACGAGAGCAAGCGAAGACTGAAGATCCAGTCCAGTGTAGACAGAATCGGCAACGAGCTGTTGGAACATATCGATCTGGACCGTCATATTTGGCTGAGGAAACAGCGTGTCGAACACCCCCGTCCCTCCGAATGCGAAGTTCATTCCATATTTCACATACTTAAACCCGACCTTCCTCCACTTATATGGTATAGGTGATCTCATTCCAAAATACGCGGCTGCACGTAATAACAAACGACCGCATGTTGGAAGGAAGACAAAGGGTGAAGATCAGACTAATGTGTCGCCATTTGTCCTTACTAAAATCAAAGCAGCCATTCTTTTTTAATTAGCGATCTTGTAGGTATTTGAGGTGACTCTCAGATACCAGACTAAGTCCATGGCCACAATCGGATCAAGGACCGGTCACGCACGCCGAGATAATCGAGGAACTTCATAATTGAGCCTAATTCTTGCCACTTCCCTGTAATAATTACAAAGAATCAATGTCTCTGGTACGGGTGATCTTTGGACCACATCTGGGAAAGCTGACCAGAATTAACCTCATTACAAGTCGATGGACACTGTATCACTATTAGCTGGCTTTGGCGACTAACGATGCATTTGATAATCATTTTATTTTTAAAAGTAATTTATGTTCATAAATAATTTTTTTCATTTTATTTTCAGAAATAATTTCTAAACATTTAAAAGTGTTTGGTAATGGCTCAAAATTTTCATTCCTGGAATAAAAAACGAACAGAAAAGCATTTAGTAACTACATAAAATTTCTTTTATTAATAATATTTTTAAATATTTAAATATTTCTTTCTTTATTTTTTCTCTTTTTTCTTTTCCTTTTTTTCTTCTTCTCCTTCTTGACCATGGCCGGCGAGGGCGTTGCGGCCCTCGCCCTAGCCGGCGAGAGCCACAACGCCCTCTCCGGCCCTAGCCTGTGGCCGGTCGCCGGCTAGGAAAGAAGAAAAAGCAAAAAAAAAATCTCTTCTATTTCTTATTATTGTTCCTAGAATCAAGAATAAACTTTTTTTTTTATACTTGATTCTGTTCCAAATCTGATTTTGGGAATAAATTTGTGCTCAGAAAAAAAAAATTTATCAAACAGATTTATGTTCTTTTTGTTCTGGAAATAAAAAAATAGAATCAATCATTATTTGGTAAGTTACCAAACACACCCTAACTAGTCAAAGAAAGAAAAAAGGTAAGGTGGTGGCCTCTTGGCATCTGATCATGGAAAGGTGGGAGTCTGAGGGAAAGATGGCAAGCTGATCTGAAAAGATAGAAGATAAAGGGCAAAGGCAAAACAATTGCAAGAAAAAACTACACAGAAAAGGCAATGCGAGAGGCACGCATGGGAGGCACTACTGAGTAGGTGGCGAGACAAGGTCGAAGAGGAACCCCACCACTTCATATCTATATATTCACACTGGATTAAGAGCCTCTTCTTCGAGCGTTTTGTTCTAGAATGATTGATTAGTGTGGTTATGAATCGCAATCATGATGTGATGTTCTTCCGTTTCTGTAGATTAACAAAGGATTGATGTAGTTGGGATGATAGCACGTCATCCTCCGACTTTTTAGCAATACGTCCAAACAAAACAGAGTTCAGTTTCCTCTTCTAGAATTCAGAGGTTTGTTGTTATTCATTAATAAGCGCAGGGAACGGAGAAAGCTCAGAGGAAGAGAGACACCGACCGAGGAAATCTGTCAAGACCCGACCATCCGAGTATCGACCGGTGGGTTTGCCGGGGAAGGTGATTCCATAGGGAACCTTCCACGAGTTCGCCAGTGCTTTCGGGTTGTTCCCTGTGTCTGCATACGAATCTCCGAAGACAAACATCTTTGTGGGACGAAACACGGCGAGGCAGTCGTTGGCATGGTGGACGCGATGGTGATGGTGGTGGCGGTCAGAGGCGCATTCAACCAAGGACGGATGTCCTGCACAAAAGGATTTCAATCTACAGGCCTCGGAAGTAATTTAAAAATAAAGTGAACATCTGAGGTAATTGAGGATCGACTAAAAGTGAGCAAAAGAGTCTCAAGTTCACTCCAGCATCGCAAACCTGAAGCAAATAGAATCCAAAGCAGCAGGGGACTGAACAAGTATGAAACTGCTAGCTTTCGCATCACCATTTGATCTAGAGAGAGAGAGAGAGAGAGAGAGAGAGAGAGAGAGAGAGAGAGGGATTGGAGCATGAGTGTAGAGACGTGAAACACTTCATTGGATGCTTTTGAGGGTGTGCATATATACAGAGGAGGTGGCGAGAAGAAGGGCGCAAATGGAAGTGTTTAAAAAATATGAATCGGGTCGGGTATGCGTTGAATTACATGAAAATGGGTAAAAATAGGTTGAACAGGTCTATTTGGATCGGACCATTTTCGACTTGACCTGACCCACCCGTTTGACGGATCTAGTCAGGGCTTGTTTTGCTCGAAAAATGCTCCTTTTCTGATTTTTTTTTGTCGAACTTTGTTTCTAATTCAACTAGAACATTTTGCTTGTTATATCAAATATATGTTTTTAGCAGCGCATCTATTAGGTCTGAAAAACCATCACGGATTCAACAATCTAAGGTCCGTGTCTTTTGTAGGAAACGGATCATTCAAAAAAGATTTTCTTAAAAACTAATCGCTTATATCATTTGAAATAATTAGTCAATGAAAATTTTTTTCACTGTCGACAAAAATTTATGCCTAAACATTTTCGCGTATTTTTTTTTTTGTTAATTTTTTTAGTAAACGAAACAAGTAACCATTTTCAAGAAAACGTTTTCCAAAATATTTATTTTTCGCCAAAATCCCAAACGTGGAAATTTTCAGTGTACAAACGAATCTGTGTATGCGGCTTCAATGCCAGCATATTCCAATCAAGCACCAAAATCAATCTCCTAGTCAGCTTTGACTTTGAGCCACAACTACTCCTTTGCTTTCCATTCACAAGCTACGAATTGCGAGGCCTTTAGCCAGTTCAGCGATCTTTAACTCCACCAAGGCCGACACGACTCAATGACTGCGATGGAACACAGTGATTTGGAGGGTGGAGTAAGATAAAACCACTAGAACTAAATTATTCAATCATCTGAATCGTTGACTAGAAATTATGATGTTATATTGCTAACAAGAAATAACAAAACTAATATGACACTGATACGTATTATACGCCGTTTTTTCAATTGGATACAAATTATAAACGCCCGTTCTCAGTAAATTAGCCAAAACCCTTGCCGACCACGAAGAAGGATAGGTGTTTCCAGGGTGAATGAATTCTTGTCGCGGTCCTGGTTGTTGGCCCAGTTAGGACCATGTGGCGTGTGCTTTCCTCGGTCACGAGTAGTACATCAGGTGACTTAAGTGTGCAATGCCTCGATGCTAAGGCATATGAACAGTTCGCAAGATCGTTTGTAACAAAGAAACAATGAAAACGGGCCGTGAAAAAATGTTTTACTCAGTTTCATTAATCAATGGGACAAGCGTTGTACGTCAAGGGATTATCGGGATAGGGGAGTTTGAGTAGTTTAAACTCTAAAGAGCTTTACAAACATTACCTATTTTAGCATGAGTAGACATTACAGGTGCTTGAAATGGCATCATCTAGAATTTTTGAAACACCCTTACACAATGTTGACGGGTGCTTCTCCCAAGCGACTATGGACAATGCGCCTTGGACAAACCCAAATCAGGGCATTCATGAAGGACTTGCGACCCTCTCTCGACTCAATTAGTCATCAGTAACTTGCTTATCCTTTTCGACCAAGCAAGCAAGCAAAGTCGATAAGCAACTTTGCTACTTTGACCATCACTGGCACTGGACCTTCATACTTTCGGAAGGATCCTCTGCGTGACTAGGTTGCCTGCCCAGTACTCGACAGGCCTCCTCTTTAGAACGTTGGAAATAAAGAAGAAATTGCATATTAGAGGAAGATACGTAATACTGTTTGCTGTAATCAGAAATATAATAAATCTGAGAAAGCTATAACAAAAATAAATAGGAGGTGAGGTACTGCTAATTGAATCTTCTTAAGACAATTAGTTACTATCAACGATGCTAAGCAACTTCATGAACTATGCTTTTCAAGATACAATACTTTGAATCTATTTGAATTAGCACTTAACACTTCTTGAAGCCAGCACACTTAGAGAAAATCGAAGTGAGGAGATGTAGATGATTCCCGTGATTCTTGGAATAAATAATTTCAAATCTATTTATAGAGTTTTAGAATTCATGTATAGAAGCAATACATGAACTATGAATTAAATAGATACAAGAATCTACCCAAGAGATACACGAATTAAGAAGATACATGAATCCAATAGATACATAAACTCGAGAAATACATGAATTAGTGAGATACATGAACTGAAGAGACGTATCTTGTGTTGCTCACTTCCATTGATCCATTGACCCACCATAATTACAACATAGAATTAGCCCACTTTTTCATCCGCTAGGAGGCCTTCTCGAGATGAGCTCAGGTATCATCAGTGTTTTGCCTCCAGTCTTTGATGAAGTTGTAGGCTCACAGGATTTCCCTGCATTTGGTACTGCCATTGTGCGAGGAAACAGTGGCTGCTAGCCTGTCACCACTTCAAATGGGCTCTTGCTAGAGGGAGAGCTCCGCTCAATGTTGAAAGAGAAATGGGCGGCATTGTGCAGGTTCACCCGATTCTTTTGGTCGGCAGTCATGTAGTATCTAAAAGACAAGTGTAGCTCGGACCCCGTGATTCCGAGCAACTCTGACAAGAACTTCCCTGTGAAAACTTGGGGTCACGATTGCTGACTATGCTCTGGGGCACATCCTCCTTTATGTGCGGCAAGTAGTAACCTTTTTTCAAGAGACCCATTTGTTCTCACCGGGATGACCAACGCACAAGGTATCGTGATACTCTCGCATGAGCGTCCTCTTCATGTTTCCTGCTCTCAGGACAAATAGTCTCCGCCCCTTGGTAAAGATCAAGAAGACTCACATGACATTAAGATTCGCGATCGTTAATTTTTTCATGAGAATTTAATCGACATATATTTTTTTTTTCTGTAACTACTTATTGGCGATACAAAGTGGTACAAAAGGGCACTTTGGTTGAGGTTAGTAAGGGGGGAGTGTGGAAGTTTCCCTCGAATATAGTGGCTTCAAAACATAAAATTTGAAGTAGGTTTTAAGATTATTGCGGGCCTTTCGAACCAGGATGGGGTTGATCCACGGGCTGCTCCAATTCTCAATGACATCTTGCCGCCAATCGAAATTTAACATATCCTTGGAAGAAGGCAACCCTGTAGCAGATCATTTGGCTAACTTAGTCGCATCAACTCAAGGGAATGCAACTTTTTATTCTGAGTCCACAGCTTGATGTCTCTCACATGATATTAAGAAGACAATTAACTAGGAGATAGAACCACCCAATAGCTGTGAAACACAACTTTCTTAATATTATTTAAATATTTGAATAATAAAATTATGCATTCATCTAACAATTTAAACTTTTAGAGCAGTTGGCAGTGATCTCATAAAATCTTACATGATATTAGAACAGGAAGTCCTAATTAAAAATCTTTTCAGATCTCTATTTGTCTCCCCAATTATATATTTCAATGTTTTAGGCTTAGGCCAAAGTCCAACCTATTCGTGAGGGGGCTATTAGAATATGTAAATAATAAACCATGCATTCATCTAATATATTAAGCTTTTAAAACAGTTGGCAGTGTCATCAAAATATGCCACATGCGAATCACCAATTCAAATCACCCTTTTAGAAATGTAAATTACAAGGATTCCAATAGAAAAGCGAGAAGCGTAGATTAAGGCTGTCTAAACCAACACCATTATAGCCATCGGAAGAGGTCCTCAATTTCTAAGGTTTCAACCGAGAGAGAGAGAGAGAGAGAGAGAGAGAGAGAGAGAGAGAGAGAGGTGGAGGGTGCTCGAGGAGCGACGGTGGTGGCCGACCTCAGCCACAGCGAGAGTGGAGATCAACAATTGCACGTGTTGTTTACTATTTAATAACAGGACCAAGAGGGAATGGAAATTAGTTGGTCAATATATACACATAACGTCCATCAAACGATTTATTCAATGAACACATGGACAGGTCCTCCGCTTATTGAAACTGGTACGTTAGCTCGTGCAATAGTTAAACACACGTCTCGTTTTTCCCATGCATGTTCTTTTTTGACCTAATAAAGAGCAAACCACATGCATGGACACTTTTAAATGTTGGGAGAGTACGAGATAATCAAGAGGTAATATGTGGGTAAATCTTGATTCCCGCTTCCTGGATGCTAATTTCTATATGTTACTTGCATTATGCAACATTCGACATCGGAACTGAGTCATCTTATTTTCCATTTAGGGATAACAATACCAGTAGTCCCTCAAATTTGGCACAATATGTACTATGGTCCTTGAACTTTTATTTTCTTTAATATAGTTCATGAACTTTACCCTAATATTTAATGTGTTTCACGAACTTTTAATTTATTCAATATAGTCCCTAGACTTTTGGTATATATTCAACTTAGTCCCAAAACTATATGAAAATGTTCATATAGTCATTCCATTAACTTTGGTCAAATGTGTAATGTGGTCCTTGAACTTTTAATTTGTTCAATATAATCTATGAACTTTAGCTTAATGTTTAATGTGGTTCTTAAACTTTTAATTTGTTTAATATGGTCCTTGGACTTTTGGCATATATTCAATTTAGTCCATGAACTATATGAAAATGTTCAATGTAGTCTTTGCATTAATTGAAGTCCAAGGACTATATTAAACATTTTAATATAATTCAAAGGCTATATTGAATATGTATCAAAAGTTTAGAAATGTTATTGAACAAATTAAAATTTTAGGCATATTGAGTTAAAGTTCATGAACCACATTGAATAAATTAAAAACTTAAAGACTACGTTGCATATTGAGTAAAAATTCAGAAACTATTTGTGTCATTTTCTCCAAGCATTCATTCTTGTGCCCAAAATATTAAAGAAGCGTAAATAGATGAGAGTGAGTATAAAGAAGCCTTAACTTTAGGAACGAGTTCTCCCGGAAGTCAACGAAAGTCTATTGTAGCCTCCTACCCGTAAGGGCGACGCAAAGTTCCATGGGGGAGGTGGCCATGGCAGATTACATGAAAACAAAGCAAAAAACAGTTGACCATGCGAACCGATTTGAAACAGGCAAGTCGTGATTTTTCTAACGTAGGATGTGCCAGAGAAAGAGCTTTTTGCTAATCAGTTTTCTCGGACTTTCACGTGTTTGGTTCATTGAAAATAGTTAATCAACAAAAAAGACATTTAAGATTAAAGAGAAACATCTAACAGAAGAGGTCTAAACCAACACCATTATAGCCATTGGAAGAGGTCCTCAATTTCTAAGGTTTCAACTGAATGAGAGAGAGAGAGAGAGAGGTGGAGGGTGCTCGAGGAGCGGCGGCGGCGGCCAACCTCAGCCGCAGCGAAAGTGGAGATCAACAATTGCACGTGATGTTTACTATTTAATAACAGGAGAGGGAAGGGAGATTATTTGGTCAATATATACACACATGACGTCCATCAAACGATTTATTCAATGAACACATGGACAGGTCCTCCGCTTACCGAAACTGGTACGTTAGCTCGTGCAATAGTTAAACACACGCCTATTTTTTCCCATGCATGTTCTTTTTTGACCTAATAAAGAGCAAACCACGTGCATGGACACCACTAAATGTTGGCACAGTACGAGATAATCAAGAGGCAATATGTGGGTAAATCTCGATTCCCGTTTCCTGGATACTTTCTATATGTTACTTGCATTATGTCACATTCGACATCGGAGTTGAGTCATCTTATTTTCCATTTAGGGATAACAACATAAATAGTCCATGAATTTTAACCCAATATGCACTGTGATTCTTGAACTTTTATTTTATTCAATATAGTCCATGAGCTTTAGCTTAATATTTAATGTGGTCCATGAACTTTTAATTTGTTCAATATAATCCCTGAACTTTTGGTATATATTCAATTTAGTCCCTGAACTATATGAAAATATTCAATGTAATCATTCAATTAACTTTGGTCAAATGTGTAATGTGGTCCTTGAATTTTTAATTTGTTCAATATAGTTTATGGACTTTAACCTAATGTTTAATGTGGTTCATGAACTTTTAATTTATTTAATATGGTCCCTGGACTTTTGGCATGTATTCAATGTAGTCCATGAATTATATGAAAATGTTTAATGTATACTTTACATTAATTCAAGTCCAGAAAATATATTGAATATTTTCATATAGTTCAGTTACTATATTGAATATGTATTAAAAGTTCAAAAACGTTATTGAACAAATTAAAATTTTAGGTATATTGAGTTAAAGTTCAGGGATCACATTGAACAAATTAAAAGTTTAAAGATTACGTTGCACATTGAGTCAAAATTCAGAAACTAATTATATCATTTTCATTTTCCATTTATTCATGTGCCCAAAATATTAAAGAAGCGTAAATAGAAGAGAGAGAAGCCTTAACTTTTAGGAACGGGTCCTCCCAGAAGTCAACGAAAGTCTACTGTAGCCTCCTACCCGAAAGGGCGACGCAAAGTTCCATGGGGGAGGTGGCCATGGCAGATTACTTGAAAACAAAGCAAAAAACAGTTGACCATGCGAACCAATTTGAAAACACGCAAGTCGTGATTTTTCTAACGTAGCATGTGCCAGAGAAAGAGCTTTTGGCTAATCGGTTTTCCTGAACTTTCATGTGTTTGGTTCGTTAAAAATAGTTAGTCAACGAGAAAGATATTTACGATTAAAGAGAAAGACCTTCCTCCCCAATACTTAAAATTAGGAATATGAATTCCCGATTTTAAATGGAGGAAGTTATTTTTCCAAATATAGCAAGTCTGTTAGCACATATGCTCGATGAATTTCTTCACCTTCTATATATTCAAATGGAGTTTTACATGCTTTTCGGCGTACCACCAAACGAAAGGAAACTAATCATTTTCTTGGAAATCATTTTTAGGAAAAGCAATTTTTTTTATCATGAAATTTTCAGCGAAACATATGCATTCTTATTCACATTCTCCATTCCGCTGTCTCTCGAGCAGGACGAACCCCGCAAATACCATGGAATCAATCGGAGTCCATAATGAAGATGAAGGAGAAAGAAGCAGCACCTCCTTCCTATCTACTAGAAAACGCATCCTTCAACAGTCCCAACATGCAAAACGATGTAATGTAATATGGTGTCTAAGAAACATGAGAAGTACGCCAAATGGATGACAGCCCCCCTTAAGGAAGACTCTTTAACGAAGACCAAGCTCCGAACTGGCGAGGAACATGAACTAAGCTTATATGAGTGAGAGTTGAGCAAAACAAAAGATTAGGAGCGAAAAACTCGGATAAAGCAAGTAAAAAGTCTTGCAATTTGGCTGAGTGTCCTTCGTGCTTAAGACGTTCTTTCTGTAGCCATGAGCCTCTTAGAAATTCACCTCCACATTCGAAGACTTGTTCCCCGACTTTTGGACGTGTTCCTTAAGTTTTGGATGCGGCCCCATAGGCTGTTATCGATCTTGGACGTGCCCCTATGGTCATGAGCCTTTTAAATCTCATAGAAATGTGCTCCATCCTTAATAGACTTAAAAAAAAGTAATTATATTCAATATCCTAGAAATATGCTATAACAATTAGTGGACTAGTCGCAATACATTTACAGTTATCGTTTATAATACTAATTAAATATCACATGTGAAGAAAAAACTTGAATATGTCTGGGGAGCGACAACTTTTTGAAATAGCCGACAAATTTAGGAAACGAATATGAATGATTTCGTAGAATGACAAAGATCTACGTTCGACTTTAAAAAAAAAAAAAAGGATGTCCATTATATAAATTTTCTTATTTAGATTGCAATTTTGTCCATTTTATAATACCATGTTATTATACTACACCTTAACTAGGGTATTTCATGGAATTCATTAAGAAACTTTTGAGGTTGAAACCCTTGTAGGGTTTGGTTGGATAAAGTGGAGATTTATTAGGGCCTTATGATTGGTAACTTCCTTAAACGTGGTCGGCCTCATGGATCTAGATAAGTAATTCTCCTAATTGGGCTGAATCTCGTGCTTCTACTTTGGCGGGCCCGAATCGAATAGTCATATGGGTCGGGTTTAAAATTCCAAAATAGGCCTTCAAACCCAAGTACCGACAACATTTAGTATCGGGCCTTCAAACCCAACACTTCGAATTAGGGCATAGGATAGGTGCACAAGTATAGTGGAGTTAGTCTTTGAGTCAAGCCGATACAGCATGAAGCTCGATCTCGACACTCGACTCGACTCGCACATTCAGTGCTTAAAACTTGACTTGAACTCGATTGAGTATTAGAATTCTTGCTTGATCTCGGCTTGTGTGTACAATCGTTTCAAAATGGAGCTTGAGGTCAATCATGAAATGCTAGAAAATTGTGAGTCCGTCATTAATAGCCACACCTCACCAAGAAATGTTGATTGGATAGGGAATCAACTTAATATACAGGGTTGTCACCGTTAACTTGTACGTGCATTGAAATTTGATCAATCCAATTAGGAGAAGTTTGGAACGGTTTTGGCATACGGAAAGAGGGCGACAATTTTTGATGCGACAAAATAATGCAACTCAAATATGCCATGAAATAATCGTCGTGTACGGATCAATTTTGTGTTAGCCCATGAGACACGATTAATAATGGTGTCGTGTTCGTGTTCAACTGTCATACACGAAATTGACCCGTATAATCCATTTAAACTAACCTGTTAGTATTGAAACAGCTTGTATGTGATCAATCTATGCATAATTAGCTAAAAGATTATTATTATTTTTCTTTTTTTTCACTATTAATATTTTAAATTGATTACATCTCATTGACTACGAACATGTTTCAATTTAATTTGATGATATTATGGTGACGGATTATTACCATTTGTAATGAGATTTTACAGAGAAATTTGAGGATATTTCATGCCAAGTTCCATGTTAGTAAATTAATTTCGTGTTAGCAAGTTGATTTCATACAACAGCGGGTCATGCACTCGTGACCCATCACCCCATCATTTAATCGTGTTACATGGCTCGTGTTGTGTCAAACCGTAAATTCTCAGGCCGTGCTCGTATCAAGTAGGTCGACATGATTAACTAATCGTGCCGTGTTCGGATTTACTATATACCGTTATCCCGACACAATACGAGCACAACCTGTGAACCCGAATTGCCATCCGCTACGCACCCTCCAATACACTGGCTTGACCAAAGCATTTGTGCTTGATTGATCAGATTTTAGATAGTTCTCTTCCTAGCCTTTGTTCTGGATCTAGGATGGTCGCCAACAAATGCTGTCACCACCAACCGTGAAGTGTGCACACGAAACACCACAATTAATAAGTTCTCCAAAATTTGGATCACATGAAAGGATCAATTAAAGTATATTCACCCTGAAAAATTTGCCCCATGATCATTCATCAAGCAAAATTAATTAACTTGAGAGCATTTTCATTTTCTCTTAGACAGGCTTCAGGAGCACCCGGCTTCATTACTCGGCGTCGATGAATAGGTAACCGTTAGCTTTGACGGAGATTACCCAGTTGTTCAAAGAGCTCCGAATACCTAACTATCAAATCCCGAAAAAAGAAAAGAAGAAAAATGCTACTAAATCTACTATTGTAGTTTTCAACGATGAATAAACTAAAGATAATTACCTTACCAAAAAAAAAAAAAAAAAACTAAAGATAACGATAGTCTCGATCATTGCTGCTTCAGCCAAAACTTTAGCATCTCCATCGCTGCCTCAAGAACTCGGATTTTGTGATCAATGAAAATCAAATATTCCCAAAATTAAATGTATTTAGCAAAATAACTTATTAGTACCCAAAATATCAATATTGAGAAGTCATTAGCAAGTCAAAATTAGCAATTAAACAGCATAGAAATGAGGTGCGAGAGGCCGAAAAATCTTCACGCCTTTGCCCCCGGATATAAAGTTGCGAAACGCTGTAGTTACTTCCCAAGCTTATAACTTCACGTCTGGTTTCATAAACACTATATACTCAGCAATAATTACACTGAATACCGAGCGACCGGGGCCAGGATTATACACCGGCTCCTCTCGGCCGGATGCCGTTTACACCGAACATGAACATTTCACTGCAAACTCAGTGTGAAAAAAGTAGAGAAAAAATCGGAACCGGAAGAGGTTTCCATGTGCCTCGACGTGACTCACTTGAGTGTTAAAATCTTTGTGAAAAAGGGACAAATTCCCTATAATTTCTCCTCAATAACACATTACATAATTAAGCAAATGCCTTCACACAGAGAGATGAAGCAAGCTCTCTCTACCTCTTGCTGGAGGGGGTGATCCTGATGACCAGGCCCGGGAAGACGTCGTCTGGGTCGTGTATGTGCGGGTTCCGTTCGACGATGTACGGGTCGCTGCACTTGTCGCCGATGGTCTGTAGGGTCTCACCTTCTCGGACCACATAGATCTCGTCGCACGGCCTATTCATGCCCTGATGGTGCCTCTCTCGGATCGCGGCCCCCAGCTCGGCCAGCGACGGCTCGCCCGGCTCGCAGCAACTCAGCACCAGCATCAGCGCCACGAGCAGCGCGCAGTACCACGATGTCCTCTCCGCAATTGCCATCGACGAAGAAACACGAGCCATGATCGCTCGGTAATTTAGGAAGACCAAGCTCTTCTTTTTTTGGTTGTGGAAATGGTCTCTGCATGCATAAAACAGATTGAAGCATCTGATGCGATGCGAACCTGTAAATATATACAAGAATGAGAGAGAGAGAGAGAGAGAGTGTGGGGCATAAATGCTTTTTTTTTCCTTTGGAATAATTAATGCTAACCATATTTATGCCGAACATATACAAAATTCATATACTAAAAGATAAAATCAAATTTTATTAACGATGTGTTTATTTTATGGAAAATGAATAATTTGTAAAACATTTTACGGAAAGTGATCGCTCGTATCGCTTGAAATAATTAATTGATAGAAAAAAAATTTTCATTATCAATAGTAATTTATGTCTAAATATTTTCATAGTTAATAAAACTAATTTTTGTCCATTCATTTTTGTAAATGATAAATACAATCATTTTTAGAAAAATATTTTCTAGATCATTCATTTTCCGTGAAACAAACGAAGCCCAAGTATTAAATACGTTCCACTTTTTTTTGGGGTCGGAAATATTTTTCCCTTATTTAAATGTATGCTCTATGTACAATAACTCGTAATATTTTTATTTTTCCAATTGGGTATATATCAATCTTAACATATTTTTTTTTGGTGGAGGTAGGCGAGAGTTGAAGCGGTTCCTCACCGGTGGAGGGTTAGGTAACTGCCAACGGCGGCGCATTGAAGCACAAGAACAAGAAGGACGAAGATTAGGTTTAACTGCTTTTATCTAATGGATTTGGTCTTCCGATTTTGACTCCATTTCGTATTTGGAATTAGTCTTCGAAGCCCATTAATTGATTTATTTATTTTTATCTCGACCCCCTATTTTTTTAAAAGAAAATTTCAATTTTTATTTTCTGGGGTTGTATCCTTCTTCTTGGATCTTGAGTATGCAAGTCGGAAAACATCCTTTGACTCTTGAATCAACCAACGTTAGCTCTTCTTCCCCGCAAGACTTCATGTGTTGACCTTTTGCTCACTGCCTGAGCATGAGCAGGTCACAGTTAGCTTGCTCATTTATGAGTGAATTGATTGAGTCAACCCCTTCGGCCAAACAAAATAAAATAAAATTAAGTCAACCCCAAGAAGTGGCTCTTTCGAGTAGCTTGTGATCAGCTGACCAAGTCCTATTCTTTTTTTTTTTTGGTAAATCATAAAATTTGAGACACTTATTCATGTACAACTTTATTTTCATACTTTTTTGGAATTGAATAAACTATGAAAATACAAGATCCCTGGCTTCACAACTCACCTCGCCTTCGAGAAAGGGAAAGAGATCACCCTCAAGCGTGTGTTGCGCCACACTCTAAATAGCCACCGATAGATTACCCATTGCAGGCCGATCTGATGAAAAAAATTGTAACATTAGTTACCCGATGCTAAGATGACGACATTCCGCAACTTTGTATCAAGTGGTTGCATGAATTTCCTTTTGGTGCTTTTCACCAAATACTACAAAATACAGTTGCAATCAGATTGGTTGGTTCCGTTGCTTAATTATGTGATGCAACAAGCAAGGATTGCCGCGGGATAATTTGAAGTGAAGTTGGTGTATGAATATGATGTGGGAGTCAAAGCAAAAGTCTCCAGTCAAAGCATGCTTACCTCTTTGACCTGATACAATTTTTATTTTTATTTTTTTTTATTTTACGATGAATTCCAGCTCTAGATAAATTAGGGCTCATGAAATATCCTACTAATCTCTGCATTAGGGATAAATATTGGGAAAGGAATTGATGTTGTACATGGGTAAAGAAGTACATCCGTTTTGCTATTTAGAAAAGACACTAATTAATCAACTTTTTATGTGTAGTCGAGCAGATTGTGAGGGCATTTTAATCCATTGACTAAGCAAATCGATCACGTCACAATCCCATATTGCGAAAGAGGAGCTTCATATCGTGCCATTATCTCATCATGGACTAACTCGTAGTTTTGGTAGAAGTAATCATTTTGCAGGATCTCGTGTTATTTCGTGAACAAGGAATCCTCAAGTAGATTGTCACTCCAAGTAAATATCATTCTTGGAAATTGATTGGAAGGTCAATATCACGAAAAACCCTAAACTGATATTTTTATAATAAATTTACCACAAACTAATTTATTTGCTATAAAAAATCCCACACTTGTACAATTATGACAAATTTCAAATTTATCCCAAGCTAATTTTTTGACAATAAAAAGCCTCCAAACTTGTATATTTATGATAAATTTACTCTTCATTAATTTCTATTAAATTAGATTAATACTACAAAAAAATCACAAATAGGTATGCTTATGATAAACGGAGGGCAAAACCCCAAACAGGTATACCCATCAACAACAATTTAACGGAAACTAGCAAAATGTAAATTTGTGATAGATGTATCAATTTTGGATTGTTTGGGATGAATTGAATACGGATGTATCAATTTGAAATTTTCGTGATACTATTTTGATTGGATGGCGAGATATTTTGCCTATTATGAACGAATCTTTTTCATTGGCGGTAGTGGCCAGCAATCGAAGATCCGCGACGAGCGACTCCTGATGGTAAATGTCGACCGGAGACCGGCCACAGATAGGTGTGGCGGCGATGGTCGCGGAAGTGGGGTTTCGACAGTTTCGTGATGAGAAGATGTAGAATTGAAATCATCGATATCAACTATTGTTAGGTAATTCAATTTCGCAATTTTCGAGGAATTCCATACCACATGGAATCGAAATCCACATTTTGATATCTCTGCGAACAAGGAATCCAATTCCCCTTCGAACCAAATAAGAAGATACTTGATATTAGATAAGACATTTCAACCAAGCCATTGTTTTGTATAAGTGGGTTAGGTAGAGAAATTTCTTCGTCATTAATGATTTGTGTCCCCGTGGGTTCCTTGCTTATATCATGATAATTCACAAGAACGGTATAATGATTTCGATCTGAAAATGGAATTCTAATTTAATTGTGATTGCAAACACTAATGCCCCCCAGAGAATGGAGATAGTGACAGCAACTTCCGTATCATACACGGAATGTTTTTGCAACTTTGTATGCTGGTAATATCCTACGGTGAATCAGTGATCGTATTCATCTCGTGCTTCAGGAAGAAGTTTGGAATCTTCGGACGAGGTAGAAAGGTAAGTCAATCGAACCCGAAGAACATTAGAAGAACTAAATGCAACTGAAAATGAAAACAAGGATTCTCTAAAAGATTTCCTGATGCAACAGACAACCTCATCTACATTGACCGTCCAAGAACTGAAAAAAGGAGAGGAGATCGAGCAAGGGTTGCTCGAGTTCCATGTATTTCAAAATGGCAGTCAAATCAATTGTATATCAAGCCAACAGAAAGCACAGAAACTAAGAGGGTCAGCCGATGTATGGGTACCTCTTCAGACTCTGATCGATCAATCTGTGGCCCGTAAAGATTCCATGTGCCTCGATGCTCAGAATTCACCTCTGTGAGTAAATGGACCGCAGGGAACTAGCGACACAAAATTGACACAATCGTGAGGGAAATTTCTGGAAAACGTAAATGGAATTCGTATTAAAAAAATGACTTGACATGAGCAAACCTTCGCGAAAGAGAATCCTAAACGTATCACAACATAACATGGACACCATCGCACCTTGACATGCCAATATCTGTAGAACATTCGCCTTTCTAACAATTTGAGCATGCTTTCCCCCCGAATCCTCAAAATAAAAGAGGTCAGAATCTAAAACTTCCACATTACAGTTCTTAGAAGGACAAAATTATTGAGAAAACAGAGATTTTAGACTATTATATTTTACGAGTCAGAAAAGCAACGATATGGTTTCACTTGGGTTGTAATGTGTATCCTCTCAACACATCTTCAGACCCGCAAGTAAACACAATACTGGCTGCTTCTGGATTCCCAGAAATCTGCAAGTGATCATAAGAGGTATTTAGGGACCCAAGTAAACGATCAGCTAAGCAAGATAATCAAGTAGGGCCTTGAAGGTTTAGTAGGAGATGAAATATAAAGAAAAAATAAGAAAGAGAGAGAGAGAGAGAGAGAGTGAGAGAAGTTCATGTGCAGTGGCAATTTGTAGCTGATCTGTGATCCTAAAATCAACTTCCAAGCCTCTGAATTGTCCATTGCTCGTAATGCCAAAACAAGGGCAGCAAACGGTAGTGAAAGTTAGAGATTCTGACCCTTGACCTGGCAAAGTGAAATTGAGGCCTCTTTCTGCACCAAACAAATAGGACAGCTGATTACAGTTTGTTTGTTGCATGAATATGTACTTCATCAGATCAAAGAAGAAATTTTTGATCTGCAGAATCCTCAAGGGATTCTTTGTTAGTTGCATGAATATGTACTATGTACTTGCAGGATGGGAGAGAGGAAGAGAGACTAATTACAGTTTCTACTTTCATCAGATCAAAGAAGAAATTTTTTGTTGGCTTCTGCAGCAGTATTTACATAACTCAACACGAAGAAAGCACCAACAACAAAACTTTCTTCACCTTGCTTGCATAGGAAGAATCCCTTTTAATTGCCTGAAGGAGATGAAACATAAGTAGCAATTGTAATCAGACCAAAAAATAAATAGCTATTGTAAGAATGATGCACTTCAGCATTAGAGATCACTGCTAACGATGGCCAAGTTCGTCAGCAGTCCAAGAGCAAAGGCAGATACTCCACCCAGAAACTCAGTGACTTTATCAATTTAAAATTCTGGCACACATTTCTCAACCTTTATGTTGCCCATACCATCAGGACAGTAGGCAAAGTCAGCAACATATGGCTTTCCCCACTTCTCAAAAGAAAATAAAAAAAATGTGGGCTACCACAGAAAGACAGCAACAAATCGAAGAATGAAAGACAACATAAAGTGGTCTGATCCTGCAGGTCATCAGACAGAAACAATGGTGCCTGCCAAGATTGGAATTGGATACTTGTAAATCAAGATGCAAGTCTGACATGCTATCAAAACTTGCATTTTAAATGCACGAGAGCTTGAAATTCTCTGTACCCTTGCGCCATTGAGTCCTGTTCATTTTCAATATCCTGTTTGTGGCAAATCAAGATTAGCTACCATTGCTTTCTTTGAAAAAGAAATTCTTAAGGAAAAAGCAAGAATAAGAACCGCCACAGAAGCACCTTAAAGGGTTCAAAGTTAATTCTCACTATATACGCGATCACAAACTATTATGACAGTAGAAGTAGACAGTCATCTGATAGGAGCCTTCTCAGATCTCAATTCTAATGAAAGTCCTCCAAATCCATGCACATAAAGTGATTCTACCTGCCTTTTTGACGAATAAATTAGGATTCTTTAACTTCATTGCATTCAGAGAGCATTGTACACTAGGGCATGATATTCCTATACAATTCATTGCATTCAGAGAGCATTGTACACTAGGGCATGATATTCCTATACAATTCTGCCAACTGAGAATATGGGTTCACAAAAGTCCACGTAGCCATGACGAAGATGACCTCTTTGTCTTCCAAAAATAAGGTAATACCAAACATTGTCCTAGTTTTACAGCCAAAAGATCATTTGGTAACTGGATTCAGCCCCATCACTCATACACTGACTCTGCAACATCCTCAAATAAATAAAACCTGAAACATAGAAATATACTGGAGACCTGGCACAATTTGATGAATTTTAACATGAAAATTCAGTCTCTTGCTTTTGGTAGGGAAAAGACCGATAATATGCTACTCAACATATAGCAGTTTCGTCACATATCTTTAACCTGTCATGACACCTTCAGAAAGATGCTAACACATGCAAAGTATTGAGTTATCTAAACCATTTGTCATTCAATTATGAATGGACATGGCATGAAATATATCAGTAAGATCAATCTTTCAATAATACTAGTTAGATGAACTGAAGATCACATTAGCTTACCAAAAGTTATATTCAACTTGAACTTGAAATTTGGTTTTTGGTATGCTTGAACTGTCAGCAACATCCTTGAAATTTGGTTTTTGGTATGCTTGAACTGTCAGCAACATCCTTGAAATTTGGTTTTTGGTATGCTTGAACTGTCAGCAACATCCTTGAACTGTATGAAGGCAACTCATCCGTTTCCAGTATATAAGCTTCTTTAGTAGATAGACCCGATAGCATATAAAAATAAATAAAGAAATTCAATAAAAGCATTGATGTCAATGCCTGTAAGATTCTTAATGAGGATACTACAACTATGTACCCTAACAACTTAGTCCCACTGTCAACTGAGTAAGATGCAAAAACTTTTTTCCATCAACCAACATAGATTAAACTAATTGACAAAATCTTCTAATAGAAGAGTTTCTGCCTGCACTACATCAAACTTCTTGATCGTGATCAACTGCTCCTTTTATGTGTCTCAGCATTTTTGGCACCCATGACTCCCTTATTAATCTCTAAAAGTTGGCTTCTTCTGGACAACTGCACAAAAGTTGTCTTCTCCACCCCTGCTACACTATTGAGCTAGACAAAGCCTACTCCAAAGCAAGTGATACATGATAGATGACAGAAAAGCAATGAACTGGAATTCACTACATAAGCAAATGAGGATAATGATAAAGAGCAGAAAATCAAAAAGAAGGGATCAGAACCATGCATTCCAACAGTTCAAATTGCTAAGTTAAATCCTAATACTCAGTTGTTATAAACAAATTAAAGGAGACATTGCAATGTCCTTTCTATCCTTAAAAAAGGAAACAGAAGGAACTAAATCCATGATAAACCCCATAATACCAAGTATACTGCTGCAATACCATCATCATAAAGAAGGAAAAAGAAATTGAAAACAGAAAAGATTGCTAGCATGTACAGGAAATTGAAAGTTAAAGGCACTCAAGGTAAAGCATTGTCCATTTTTCAAGACGTACGCTATCAACCTTCCCACACTTACATAATCAGGACATGCACGAGTAAGTTGAATAGACAATGACTTTCAGGATTTTCAGTACATTCTATTATTTTTCCTCTACAACCATCATGACGAAGTTTGACAAAGCAGCCGCCAGAACATCTGCCTGTAGAAAGTAACTCTCAAATATTTGTGCGGCAAGTGCCATGTAATATTTAATCTTTACAGTGCATCACAATAGAACCATACAAATCGTATACAACTTTACAACAGTAAGTAGTTGGTAGCCATATAAAAAAATTCAAGGAGAGAAACAACAGAACATGCGTCATTTCTTCTGCTTGTTCTCTATATAGCTAATGTTAATCAGCTTCATATCATGACAATGAAGTTCTCATCCATTTAAGCTTTTGAGATTCCTCAAAGCGACCCATGCGTTCCAGAAGTTCAATGACTAAAGTGTAAGATTCTCCAGATGCCCTCATACTATAGTCCACAGACATTCGGTTAAAGATTCGGTAAGCATCATCAGCAAATCCAGCTTGGTTGCATATGTCTAGTACTGCCCGAAAAGTGAAATCATTTGGAGTAAAACCCTCAGATATCATCTGGTCAAAAAGATTAATTGCATCTCGATACATGTGATTAATTCCATATGCCTCAATGATGGCAGTCCAAGTCATAGAACCCTTGACAGGGATTGAACTAAATACAGACCTTGCAGTAAGGACTGATTGGCAACTTCCATACATTTTCATTATTTCTGAAGAAACGAAAGGGATCATCTCAAAGTTTTTCTTCAAAACCTGTCCATGGACCTCCTCCCCAAGTTTCAAATCTTTAAGTTGAGCACAAACATTCAACAGCCTTGCCAGTGCAACAGAGTCTGGCCTATGCTTCGACAACTGCATAGCTCTAAATACATCCAGAGCCTCATAGAGAAACCCACTCTCTGCACATGAGTCAATCATTGCTGTCCAGGAGATCACATTTCTCTGAGGCATACCTTCAAATAACTTGAATGAATAATTCAAGATTCTGCATTTTGAGTACATCACAAGCAAGGAAGTAATCACGGACACATTGTCAACAAATCCATTCTTCGTAGCATAAGCATGAATCTCCTTCCCACGTTTTAAGTCCTTTAACTGAGCACAAACCGGCAAAACAGTGGCAATCGTGACAATATCAGGCCTGCAACCTTCTTGTTGCATCCACGCAATTGATCTCAAGGCCTGCTCCAGCCTCCTGTTTGAGATATAGCCCGATATTAGAGCTGTCCAAGAAATAGCATTTCTCTCTGATGAACCATAAAATACCTGTCTTCCAGATCCCATGTCACCACACTTGCAATACATATCAATCAATCCAGATTGTATGAACAGTTGCTTTGAGTAACTCCTTGTCTTCAGCACATAGGCATGAACCTCCCGGCCCAATCGTCTCGCCTGTAACACCCCAATCACAGGCAGAATTGTTGTCAATATAACTGAATTTGGAGCAATCCCTTCACTTATCATGATTTTTGTATACCCTATGGCTTCCATTTGCAATCTATTATGTGCAAAACCTGCAATCATTGCCCCCCATACAACGACATCTCTCTCATCCATCTCGTCAAATGCTTGGCAAGCCAACTTAACTTTGCCACATTTAAAGTACATGTCAATCAAACTTGTCCTCAAAAGGCTACTATCTATAAAACCATTCTTTATCAGAAGAGCATGAGTTCTCAAACCCTGTTTAAGAGCTGATGCACCAGCGAAGCTTTTTATCATGGAAGAAAAAGTATATTCATTGCACTCGACACCTATCTCCCGCATCTCTGAGAAAGTAGAGATGACATCAAGATAACGCCGCCTTCCAGAAATAACAGCACCTCTGATCAATGCATTGTACGGATAAACAGTCTTGCTGCAGCACGTGTCAAAAATCCTTTTTGCATCTTCAATGGAACCACAAGATGTGTACATGTTGACAAGCTTTGTTCTCAAGAACTCATTGCTTTCAAGCCCATTTATTCTAATATGTGCATGAATCTGCTTTCCTTCGGCTAAAGATTTTGATCGAACACAAGCAGCAATAAGGGAAGAGAAAGTGGTGACATTGATGGGAATGCCTTGTTGGTCCATGTAGTCCAAGATGGTGAGTGCTTCTTTGAGCTTGTTTTGTCTTGCAAATCTTTGGATGTCTTTGTAAATTGCATGGGGGTTTCTTGTGTGCAGTGGTAACGAAGAAGGGAATACATCCTCCTCAGAAAACGGTTTTATAGCATATCGATCGCGTTTAACCGGGCGGGTTACTTTAGGTGGTTTTCTTGATACTCCATAACTGGAAGAGTGATCGCTCTTGCATTTCTGGCTTTTATCCTTGATCTTTGATTGAACAACTTGAAACTGCAAGGGAGGCAATGACAGAGAGGTGACTTGCATGGTGTCACGTATACTTGGACAAATAGTCAAACTTGGAAATCAATCAAGGCTGCTCAAACTCTGCTTGCTTCGTTCACCATTGATCTGCAAAAATTAAATAGCTCGAAGATGAGGAGTAAAATAATTAAAAAGACCTAACGCATTTGCCTCAAGCCCCGAAATATGAATTGGCCAAATTCCGGCCGTGGAATTCGCCATTCCATGGCCATCGATTCATGAAACGGAATCCCATTCACAAGTCATCAAATTCCTTGGAGAGGGACGCCCTTTCTCATGTTTGGTTTCAGCTTAGGAATGAAGGAGCAAGTTCAATGCGTATTGCAAAATGAAGTTAAAACATATACGGAGCGGGGAACCCGTAAATGGTTTATCAAATCCACGGACACAAAATGGTTAACTAATATAAAGAGTTTGACAGATTCTGAACGAAGAATCACGTATAAAGATGCCTCCCTAAGTTCCCCGTTATCGTCCTCCAAAAAAGAAAACATATCTACAGCTCACACAAGGATTTTCACAAACACTTCATCTGCAACTCCGCAAAGGACCGTTGTTACCCCAGCAAAGAGCAAAGTCGAGCCGTTGGGACCAAACCCAGATAGGCAAAAGACGAATTCAGGATGGGGAAGTTACCTCAAGCCACGGTGACACCGATTCTCATCTTCGCCGTGTTCCGAGTCGAAGACCCGGCAACGAGAACAGAATGGAGGGGACAGTGCCTCTGCCGAGTTCGCGAATGGAACTCTTCCTGTTCCCGCGACAACGTGTGACGCTTGTTGTCGGAGCAATTCAGGTTATCATCATGGCGTCGCAGCTCAAAGGTCAGAACTTTGACGAAAGAAATTGTTCGACTCAAATGATGGTTTTATCCATTTTAAGGGGAAGGCTAGAAAATATCGTAAAATATTTGAATGAAAAAAGAATTTTATAAGAAGAAATAAAATGAACTAATTGGTAATGACCGGACGCACAAACCAAAATAGAAGGATTAACACCACGAAAAATTTCAAATTATTATATTTGTAATAAATTTATCATAAATTAGTATATCTGTGATAAATTTTACCCTCTTTTAGTTTCAGTTAAATTTTACCGTCAAATTATAAAGTTGGATAATACGTGGCAGTTGACCGGTGTGTCAGTTTGGTGTTTTACCCTCCCTTTATCACAAGTGCACTAATTTGTGATTTTTTGTGGTATTAATTTAATTTAACTGAAATTAACGGAGAGTAAATTTATAAAAGAAAAATACACCAATTTGAGGTTTTTTTGTGGTAAAAAAAATTAGTTTTAGGTAAATTTATTATAGGTGTACTAATTTGGGATCGTTAAAATATAGTTTTGAGTAAATTTATCATAAGCATATCAGTTTGAAATTTTTTATGGTACTAACCATAATAGAAACATGCCCGATGGATGAACTTCTTTAGTTAAAAAATGCTCTGTTATTGGGGGAGGGGAAGATGATCCAATCATCCTAAAGAACTTAAAAAATCTTTCATCCTCCAATGAAATAAGGTCTGTCGGTCCATCATGACCATTGATCATTGATACCCCATAAAAGGTGGAGCTCATGTGATCAACACTGGAGATCGACTCGGGTCTAGGCAAACATTTTCCCATCTCATGGAATGTGCATAATTTGCTGTCTCTAGAGATGTATTCCCAAGCAGATCAATACATTGTCGCGACCCTCCTGAGCTGGATTTCAGAGTGGTTTAATGGATTGTTAGGAGGACCTTCTCGAGAGATAGTATTTGCGCTTCGCACCGACTCTACCTAGAGATAGTCACCACTAATTTGTTCTAGGCTAGTCAGGAGCCGAGTAAGGCTCATTGTATTCCTGCAAATCAAAGATTTATGCTGCATTTGGTAAACTAAATATAACTCCTAATAAGATAATTTATATCCTATATGGTGTTTGGGAAACACGTAACCCAGATATATCCAGATATAATCAGGATAACAAAAATCCCATTTAGGAGGTGTGATACACCAGGATAGAATAAGAATTCGAGAGAGAAAAAATCACGTGCGAGTTTTCACTTCCACCTCAAAGACAGTTGAAGACCAATGCACAACCTCAAATTGGAGGTTGCTGGCCTCAGGGGACTAGATCCGGGGTCACCTGAGGCTGGACCTTGACCTCGGCATCGGTCATTGCCTCCATTGTCGTGGCTAACGCGGGAGCTTGCAACCACAAGCTCGCCTCATGTCCCTTGAAATTGGGGCCGTAGATGGGGGACTAACAGAGTTGGCATGAGATCGGTGATTAGCAAATGGCAATTCCAGGTCAAAGCTTACGGCAAACTGGGCAAGGCGAGGTTATGATTCATGGCCATGCTATTGGGTGCTGGTCCAGTGGGAGAGAGATTGGTGAATGATAGTATAAGAAGATTGTTGACACCTAAATTTTGACTAACAATTTAGTGATTAATCACACAAAAAAATTAGGGGTCAATCCCGACACCTAGCAAAAATAATAATTGAATTGCATATAGATTCCAGGAGCATTTATAGTAATAAGCTCACATAGTTGTATTTGCATTAAATCAACGACAAATGGGCTTAGTTAAAAGCCCATGAATAAAGATTTTTACCAAACTTGTTCATTATCATGGGTGGAATTTTCGCACGCGGCATATGAAGAATTTTCGGAATATATGCATAATTCTCGATCAATATATTTTTGGTTGGGCACTTGTGCAGAAATATCTTTCATGATATCCTGAAGATGTCCACGATTTTATAGACTTTGTTTTTCGGATATTTGTGGAAATATGCAAGATTTTGTTGGCAACTGGGAAAGGAATATTCATGTGAGGACGTATATTATTTGAGCAATATATCTTTCTCAAAACAAGAAAGAGTATGCTGCTAAGAAGACCTCCCCGTGCCCGTGATCAAAAGAAAGATATAACTCTAAGGAAGGAAAGGAATAAAATATACATTCAGCATAAGGAAAGTTGATCACGTTCTTTCCCGAAAAATCTAGGTTGTCTTTCATATAAAAGCGGACTCTCATAATTTTCGAAGCCGCAATTGGGAGAGAGGGAGAGATGGCCATAGATTGAAGGAGGGAAGCTCTCTTTGCAAAGTCAAGATTATACAGAGAGGATAAAAAGAGAGAGAGGACTTTTCTCTAGGGTTATTCATGCCACCATTAGGAGGAGACGAGCAATAAAAGAAAAGTTCTATGGTTTTTTTTCTCCCCAGGTCAACCATGGACACATACTAAAAAGCTTGATACCCAAAGAGAGAAAGCAAAGTGGATATTTTTGGCTTGGTCTGTCCAGTCCTTACAGCGAAATCAGAATCTCCAACAAGCCTTGCAGTCACACCTGGCCATCTGCTCCAGTCACGCCGAGATCAAAAAAGTCAGCATCCCCGCGGGTTCTTGCCGCTGCACCAAACCACTCCTTGACCGGCGTTCAACTATTTCGACAAGCTCCTAGTTCCTAGTCAACACCGAGTGATGCAAGAGCGGTAGTCTAACAAAGCACCTCCGGTGATTGGTCTTATTTTGCAAGTTTCACGGCGAATCTCAAGTGACAATTAGCCACTGCTCTTGCTGATTTTGTCGACCCATCGTCAGGACCCTACCGTGAGCCGAACCAAGAACACTGCCGTGACACACTGCTACCATGGCCGTGCACAAGCCAAGTACCACGGACCAGCCGTAAGTCATCCATCGGGGAGCATCCCTACTATCGTAAGACCCACCGTCAACCACTGCCACCATCGCCGGTCATCCGATCCGCAATCCCGATCCACGTGATTCAAATTTGGAAAGTGATCCGCAAATTTAATCCGGAACCGAGTTCGAATTTGGAAGATATCCGCAAATTAGTTAAGATCATTATCCAAATGTTTTCTGAAATATTTAATTTCCTAAGTTTTCGGTGTTTGAATATTTCATGAATATTGTATGGATTGCTAGATATCTTAGGGTAATTTTGTGATATCCGCAATATCTGAAAATACTCGAAATTAGGAATCATTCCTAATTTGGCAACGTATCTGGACGATTATCTGACCTTATCCCTAAAGTACGATACGCAGCGATACGGAAAATCGTTATCTAATCCATAATCACTTGGATACGATAATAGATTTTTATTTGCTTTCCAAATTCGACCAATCAACTTTCCGTCGATATCTATAACCCTATAGATATAACCGTTAGTTTGATTTCTTTGCCTCATTTAAATTTGATAAGAAAAATTTTGCGGATTGTGTGGATATTGATTTGATGGTGGTGTTTATCTATTATTTGATTTTGTTTCTTTAAAAGAAAAGCCAAAAAGATTAGATGCAATTTGAATTGATTTCTTAGAAGATAATGTTGCATGTTTTGAATATATCTAGATAACTTTTTTGAATAGAATAGGACAACCAAGATTTGCTAGAAAGATAAGATAATTTCTAATTTAAATTAGGAATTAGAGTAATTTGTTTCCTAGTTTAATTAGATATTATTCTAATCTTGACAGTTCATTTTGGGTTGATTTTAATTTCGAATTTCGATAAAAAAATACTAAAAAGATTACTTTAGGATAGATTAAATTATTTTTTAGAATAGATTGCATGTTAATTTATGCATTTTTTTAATTTCGAATTTTATTCAAAAATAAATCATTTGTTCGTCATTAAGTAGGTTACGTTGTCACATGACATATAGTTTGCATGTTAGGCAGCATTAATCGCATGTTAATTTTTGCACGTCATTGCATATAGGTTAGTTTGCATTTTAATAAAGCGCAAACCCTAAAGAGCACCTCGAGTGTCTTGTTTTGTTAATTAGAAATCATATTAGAATTGTTGATGTGATTTTCTAGCTAACAATGCAGATGCTTACGTTGCTTCGAGGTAAGTAATTCTCCCAATCTTGCAATTTATTTAATGTTTTGATTATCGGATGTTACTTTGGTGGTTTGCGCACCCGTATGATCACCTCATATGCTAGTAACTAAGTTAAAATGAATCCAAACTGTCTGCCAAAACATTTTTTTTTAAAGGAAAAGGTACCGAAATGGCGTTAGACTAGATCTAGCGTAACCAAGTCCCCGAGCTTAGAATCTCTGGTTCGTAGAAATAAAACATATCTCTCTATGTTTTATTTAGGTTTCTAATCGATTTACTACAAATAGATTAATGGCGACTCCAAGTTTGAAAACATTTGCATGTTAAGAACTTAAATCCTAAGTTGCGAATTGGTAGGGTTTGGGATTAAGCTTAACTCGGGCCCTCCCAAGTCCTACCAATTCGCAACTTAGGATTTAAGTTATTAACATGCAAATGTTTTCAAGCTTGGAGTCGTTATTAATCTATTTGTAATAGATTGATTAGAAACCTAAATAAAACATAGAGAAATATGTTTTATTTCTACGAACCAGAGATTCTAAACTCGGAGACTTGGTTACGCTAGATCTAGTCTAACGCCTTTTCGATACCTTTTACTTTTAAAAAAAAAATTTTGGCAGACAGTTTAGATTCATTTTAACTTAGTTACTAGAATATGAGGTGATCACACGGGTGCGCAAACCACCAAAGTAACATCCGATAATCAAAACATTAAATAAATTGTAAGATTATGAGAATTACTTACCTCGAAGCAACGTAAGTATCTACATTGTTAGCTAGAAAATCACATCAACAATTCTAATATGATTTCTAATTAACAAAATAAAATACTATATGTGTTCTTTAGGGTTTGCGCTTTATTAAAATGCAAACTAACCTATATGCAATGATGTGCAAAAATTAACATGCGATTAATGCTGCCTAACATGCAAACTATATGTCATGCGATGACGTGACCTAATTAATGACGGACAAATGATTTATTTTTTAATGAAATTCGGAATTTAAAAAAAATGCCTAAATTAACATTCAATC
Organism: Syzygium aromaticum; assembly: GCA_024500025.1. Lineage (NCBI taxonomy): Eukaryota > Viridiplantae > Streptophyta > Magnoliopsida > Myrtales > Myrtaceae > Syzygium > Syzygium aromaticum. The sequence goes on from CM044885.1 coordinate 15,731,526, forward strand.
TATTCTAAAAAAATAATTTAATCTATCATAAAGTAATCTTTTTGGTATTTTTTTATCGAAATTAAAATCAACTCGAAATGAACTATCAAGATTATAATAATATCTAATTAAACTAGGTAAAATTACTCTAATTCCTAATTTAAATTAGAAATTGTCTTATCTTTCTAGCAAATCTTGGTTGTCCTATTATATTCAAAAAAAGTTATCTAGATATATTATAAACATGCAACATTATCTTCTAAGAAATTAATTCAAATTGCATCTAATCTTTTTGGCTTTTCTTTTAAAGAAACAAAATCAAATGAGAGATAAACACCACCATCAAATCAATATCCACACAATCCGCAAAATTTTTCTTATCAAATTTAAATGAGGCAAAGAAATCAAACTAACGGTCATATCTATAGGGTTATAGATATCAACGGAAAGTTGATTGGTCGAATTTGGAAAGCAAATAAAATCTATTATCGTATCCAAGTGATTATGGATTAGATAACGATTTTCCGTATCGTCGCGTATCATACCTTAGGGATAAGGTTAGATAATCGTCCAAATACGTTGCCAAATTAGGAATGATTCCTAATTTCGAGCATTTTCAAATATTGCGGATATCACAAAATTACCCAAAGATATCTAGCAATCAATACAATATTCATGAAATATTCAAACACCGAAAACTTAGGAAATTAAATATTTCAGAAAACATTCGGATAATGATCTTACCTAATTTGCGGATATCTTCCAAATTCGAACTTGGTTCTAGATTAGATTTGCGGATCACTTTCCAAATTTGAATCACGTGGATCGGGATTGCGGATCGGACGACCGGCGGCAAACGGACCGGCAACGGTGGCGGTGGTTGACGGTGGGTCTCACGATAGTAGGGATGCTCCCCGATGGATGACTTACGGCTGGTTCGTGGTACTTGGCTTGTGCACAGCCACGGTAGCAGTGTGTCATGGCAGTGTTCTTGGTTCGGCTCACGGTAGGGTCCTGACGATGGGTCGACAAAATCAGCAAGAGCAATGGTTAATTGTCACTTGAGATTTGCCGGGAAACCTACAAAATAAGACCAATCACCGGAGGTGCTTTGTTAGACTACCGCTCTTGCATTGCTCGGGTGTTGACTAGGAACTAGGAGCTTGTCGAAATAGTTGAACGCCGATCAAGGAGTGGTTTGGCGCAGCGGCAAGAATCCGCGGGGATGCTGACTTTTCTGATCTCGGCATGACTGGAGCAGATGGCAAGGTGTGACTGCAAGGCTTGTTGGAGATTCTGATTTCGCTGCAAGGACTGGACAGACCAAACCAAAAATATCCACTTCGCTTTCTCTCTTTGGGTATCAAGCTTTTTAGTGTGTGTCCATGGTTGACCCGGGGAGAAAAAAAACCATAGAACTTTTCTTTTGTTGCTCGTCTCCTCCTAATGGTGGCGTGAATAACCCTAGAGAAAAGTCCTCTCTCTCTTTTTGTCCTCTCTGTGTATAATCTTGACTTTGCAGAGAGAGCTTCCCTCCTTCAATCTATGGCTATATCTCCCTCTCTCCCAATTGCGGCTTCGAAAATTATGAGAGTCCGCTTTTATATGCAAGACAACCTAGATTTTTTGGGAAAGAACGTGATCAATTTTCCTTATGCAGAACGTATATTTTATTCCTTTCCTTCCTTAGAGTTCTATCTTTCTTTTGATCATGGGCACAGGGAGTTCTTCTCAGCAGCATGCTCTTTCTTGTTTTGAGAAAGATATATTGCTCAAATAATATACGTCCTCACATGAATATTCCTTTCCTAGTTGCCAACAAAATCTTGCATATTTTCACAAATATCCGAAAAACAAAGTCTATAAAATCGTGGACATCTTCAGGAAATCATGAAAGATATTTCTGCGCAAGTGCCCAACCAAAAATATATTGATCGAGAATCATGCATATATTCTGAAAATTCTTCATATCCCGTGTGCAAAAATTCCACCCATGATAATGAACAAGTTTGGTGAAAATCTTTATTCGTGGGCTTTTAACTAAGCCCATTCGCCGTTGATTTAATGTAAATGCAACTATGTGAGCTTATTACTATAAATGCTCCTACAATCTACATGCAATTCAATTATTATTTTTGCTAGGTGTCGGGATCGACCCCTAATTTTTCTGTATGATTAATCACTAAATTGTTAGTCAAAATTTAGGTGTCAACAAAAATGAAGGTAGATGAGGATGGGGGTGTGTGTGACTTTCGAGGCTGTTTGGTGTTGAGTGAACGAACCTTTCGTTGTCGATGAAGGTTATTAAGAAAAGTCGGTGAAAAGGAATCTGATGGTGTTGTAGTGATGACAAGAAGGCGAGACTCGATGGAATTTGAAGTTGCAGAGCATCTGACAACGGTGGACTGAGGGAGAAGAACCGAGCCACCTTCCTTGAAAGATCCCTTTTTCGATCTTTTTGTTTCTTTTTCCTCCTCAAGTCTGCATCTTGGGCTCCTTGGAGAACGGTTGAGGAAGTCGTACGGCCCTGATTTGGGTGATGTCGTTGGTGTGCAGCATGAAGGCGAAGGCGTTGTTGACAATGGTTTAATAGCGATAGATCTCTTGGTTGATAGAGCAGTTCTCTCATTATCCATGTTATATCCGGACATTCATTAAATATTTGACATCATATTATAGATCACATCAATATTACATCCTACCTTATCCTATCTGATAAGAAAATCCTAACAACCAAATGCAATTTTATGATTCGGGGAACTTACCACACAAGTTTTCGCTAACTCCTGCTGCTAGTACCTTTTCTCTCTTTTTAAGAAAAGGTCTTTCAAGCATTTTAGTCCAAGTTTATCACTATTCTACATAAAAAATAACGCACTATCTTCGTGTTAATAGTAAACGCAAAGATACACCTAAGATGCTCGTTGCAAAACTAAACTGGTGTGTATCATGATGCATATCGTAGACATTATTTCTAAAAGGAAAAAATGAAACCATTCACGAATACGTGCAAAAGCGTCTGATGTAAATGTTTTTTTTAATCGAAATTTAAACGTACTTTATTCTCTTTGTTTCCTTTTCGTTATTTTTTTAGGACAAAAAGAAGTCATGCAAGCATGAAGATTAACTCGTGTAAAATAGGAAACGTCATCGGTGGAATTCCATACGCTACAGGGGAAGATGAAGCCACGAATCGTGGCCCACGATGACATGGGGCCGTGACAATGCGGATTGACACAAGCCAAGGGCCGTTGACGGGGATCGAGAACCCCTCAACTTAGCCCCGTGAATCGCTCCCCCGGCCGCCCACACTGCGACCGATCAGAGCCGCCCAAAACCAGGGTTGAACAGTCACTGTTCAGATCGAGAAGTTGGTCTGCAAAATTGGCCTAAACGCCCTGTTCTCATCAGTGAACGGAGCTACCAATTTCGGCCATGAGTTATGACCGCTGGAGAGGGGAGAGAGGTTAGAATCGGGCCCGCGTGTCGAGAGTTTGGTCTTGATTAGCTCGATGGTAATAGCAGTGGAGAAAGTTGATGATGTGAGAGTATGCAAAGCGAATATTTTTGCTGAGAGGTCAAATTCTGATGATACCGATTGATTTGGGGAGGGCCATTCTAAGTGCCCACTTAGCTGGTTTTTGATAACTAGATATACTTTCCGTCATGATGTTTTTTATTATTTAAATGTGCTTAGTTATCTTATGGAAACAAGCCGGAGAAGGACGCGTCGGCATGGCTGCAGCTGGTCGGCCATGGCAGACGGCAGCGTGGTTTGTCTTAGAGAATAGGGGAAGAAAGATTAACATTTTTGAAGATTTATCTTCTTTTTTGAAGATCCATCATCATGTTTTTATTATAATTTTGTTGAAGCTTCCTAATTTAGTGTGATTGTCCCTTCTGCTTTTATTCCAATTCTGAAAGACTTGCTGTCAAAAGAAAATTGGTTGTTTCATGCGAGTACAGAGCAACTATACTTTCATGAAATTCTTCTTTTGACTGCTTCAAGAAATAAATTCTTGGCCTTTGTGCTTGAAAATAATTTATTATTTTCTTGTTATTTATTGGCATTATTTTACCCTATGTCTTTGATAAAAAGCGAGTAATGACATTTTCCGCTGAAAAAATAAGTACTCCTATAAAAATTATTGACTTAATCTCTTTTCATGATGTGTTTACATTTAGGTGTCACGTATTCACCGTATTACAATTTAAAAGAGCGTCCAGATAGAGCAAGTGAACATCTGGAGTAGAAATGAACAAACTTTCCCTAAAGACCATTAGACCAACCGGGCCGCTTGCAACTAAAAATTGAAAGGCAAAGGATCTGCAATTAATAAGGGAAGAGAGAGCATCTTAGTAGAGTTTTACATCGTTATGGAGATGGATTTACAACGGGCTTTCACTGTTTCATCAGATACTTCTTGATGCAGCTGACAACCTCATCCACATTGACTGTCCACGCGACCGAAACTGGAGAATACTCCGACCAGGGGTTGCTCGAGTTCCATCTGTACGAAGCGGAAGACGGAACCAATCATATGTCGGGCAAGCAAGAGAAAGAAGGCAAGTAACCAACTCGAAAAAGTCAGCTGGTGCATGCGTACCTCTTTAGACCTTGATCCATCAAAGTGTGGCCCGTGCAGATTCCTTGCGTCTCCACCCTCACAACTCCGCGTTTGTAAGTGAAAAGATCGGGGCGAACTAGCGCCATGAAACTTACGGGGTCATGAGGGAAAATTCCTGGAATAGGCGAATGAAGTCCATGTGAAGGGATAGACATAGTATAACCAGGCTCTGTAAAAGTACAGTTCTTGAAGTATCAAACCGTACCATAGATCCCATCGGACTCAACATGCCAATCTCTGTAAAACTTGCACATATCACTGAGAATTTGAGCATGCTTTCCCTTTGATAGCCTCAAATCAAGCAGGTCGGCATCTGAACCACCATCATAACTCTCAGAAGGATAACTCTTACAGATAACAAAGAGATTCAAACGAACTTTTAGTAGTCACACGAGTAAGAGAAACAGTAGGGGCACCTGTTAGTTTCACTTGGGTTGTGATGTTTATCCCCACAACAACAATTTCAGCACCCGAAGTAAACACAATATCAGCAGCTTCTGGATCCCCAAAAATCTGCAAGTGATGATAAGAGGTACTTAAGGCCAACTCAAGTATATGATCAACTTTAGCAGAAGACTCAGTTTAATGATAAAGTTGCTGACACTTCGATAGGAAAAACAGAAACAAAAGGAGAGGTTTATATGTAACCATGGCTATTGGTCACTGATCCGACATCACAAAATCAAGTACGGAAGTGTTGGTGATAGCAAGGGGAGTAAAAGACAGTGCAAGTCAAAGCTTCCGACCCTTGAGCTGAGCTGGCACAACGAAATTGAGGTTTTCTTGTGCACCAAACAGCTGGGACAACACATTAGAAATCCAAGCAAGAGTTTGCAACCACATATGAGTTTGCATGGACAGATATATGCTACATCTTTGCAGGGGAGAGAGAGAGAGAGAGAGAGAGAGAGACCTATTACAATTTCTATCTTGATCAGATCTAGGAGGGCAGCTAGAACTTACGTTTGCTTCTGCAGCAGGATTTACATTTCCCAATGCAAAGAAAGAACCACCAAGCACAACGATTTTCTTCACCTTGCTTGAAAAGGAAGCATCCCTTTTGATTGCCTGAAGGAGATAAAACATGGCGCCCCATGATATTGAAATTGTCAGAATGAAGCAGTTGGGCAAGAGAGATCACTACTTACCAAGGCTAAGTTTGTCAGGGGTCCAAGCGCAAGTACAGATACTTCACCCGGAAACTCAGAGACCTTATTTACTAAAAACTCTGAGGCACTCTTCTCAACCTTCTTTGCATTGGGAGGAGGTAAACATATGTTGCCCACACCATCAGAACCGTGGATAAAGTCAGCAACACTTGGAATTCCCCCCTTCTCAAAGGAAAATAATATACTTTTAGGCTACAACAGAAAGACGGCAATAAAATGCAAAAACTAGAGACACCTCAGAGAGAGAAAAGTAGCTGCAAAGTAAAGGGTTAAATATTTGCGACTCCTGAGGCAATATCGTACATCCTATCAAAACTTGCATTGCAAGTGCACATGAGAATGAAATTCCCTCCACTTTTGCACCATTTAGTACATTCCATTATCAATATCCTGAATGTGGAAACAACAATCAAGTTGCATCTTTGGAAAAAAATGTTCTTGAGTGAAAGCAAGAATAAGAGTCACTTCAGATGCATCTTAAACCTTTTAATAGCGCAAATCATCCAAATCCATGTACTTATAGTAATTCCACTAACCAAAACACCAAATAAATAAGCCTTCATTCCATTCAGTGAGCATCCAACACCAGGGCATGAGGTTTATATACTACTGAGCTGATCAGTAGAGAATATGCTTCACAAAAGTCAGTGAATCCATTAGCGAGATGACTTCATTGACTTCAAAAACCAAGTTAGTTTGGAACATTGAGATAGAGAAATCGATTCAAACCAAGTCAATTTAACAGATGGATCCCCCTTACACAAACAACACATTATTAGTGTCCCTATGTTAAGCTTCCTTAAATGGAAAAATAGAAACGGAAATTTCTTTCACATAGATGAAGATCTCTCGTTCCATGTAGCAACAACCCAGGCATCTCAGTTGCATGATCTACTATCATAAGGTGACTACCTCTTGAATAAATAAAAGGAGAAACAGGTATCTAAAATGGAGACAGAGCACACATTTTGATTACTCATAACCAAAAATTTGCTCTCTTGGTTTTGGTTGGGATTATAATACGGATATGAAGTAGCATCTATCAGACCTTTAACCTGTGATGACGCCTGTAATCATCCACACTATGTTGATATACATGATCTCAGGCAGAATATCACCATACAGCACAGTAGACAAATGCAGGTGAAGGAGAATAGTAACCCAGCTTAGAAATCCGGAGACATATTCAGAGATTTAAGTTTATCGAATATGTACACAGACAGCACAGAACAGGTAAAGAATTCTAGTTGAAGTAAGGAAGCACATTCCTATCTCATTGAATCCCCAGAGTGAACTCCCATATATCGAACTAGGAGTTTTAACAAATGAAACAATTACCTTTAAAGGCTCATGGCTGCCTTCAGCTACAGGAACACCTGGACGTCCAGCTATTTCACACTATCCTTTTGCACAATAAAGACAGTCATTGATCATGAAATATTCCACAAACAAGACAAACTTTTTTATCTTCAAAAAAAGGACAAACATGTACATCATGGGGAAATATTTGTTAAGATGGAATACGACTAAACCAGATGAAACGAATACGTACCAAAAGCAGGGCATTGCGAGTGGCAATTTCTGTTGTAACATTACCAAATATAGTGGTGAATCCCAAGATCTCCACCTCAGGAGCTTGAAATGCCATGAAGATTGCCATGCTATCATCTGTTAGTCAACTTAAACCAATCAACCGAGGAAGGCAAATTGCATATTCTGGATCGATTGCCATGTAGTGCAGTTGAAATAAACAAACATGGCCCACCTCCCAAACTGCATTGCTCATTTCAACAATGTAAACAGCCAGCTCCATGGACACAGGCTCCATTATTCCCTACTGATCTAGCGACCTATTAACAATTCCTCTACACCAATTTTTCAGGCTATAGCCACAAAACCAACTCAATCCATCAAAGGAAGTTAAACTATCTAAGTAGCTTCACACAGCGACTTCCTCTTCATTTCCACATAAACAAGGAAAAAATATTCCCCTAAAAATTTCATGTTTTTTTTTCTTGTTTGTTAATTAAGAGAAATTTCACAACAAGAGAGATGCCTACACGAAAGAAACAAAAGGCTTGGACCTTTCCTCTAAACGAGAAACACATATGAAAAAGTCAACTGAAAAATAAAAAATTTCTCCCATGCATCTGGAGAGATACCAATAAACAAAGAGAACCCGCCGATCGCTTCTATTTCCCCTTCGAATTGCTTCCACATTTCACACTATCAGCCGATCACTCGTTGCTTTTTTTCTTAAAAGCGATCTTCTTTCTAGCTTAAAAAGGAAACAAGTGGATATACCCCAAGGTAAACTATACACTTTAAAGTTGAGTCTTTTCCCAGACTCTTCTTTCTGGGTCCACAGAAAGCCACATTATTCTCCTGATTTCAGCAATCTCTTCTACTGTTGAGGAAACCATCTGATCCCAAACAAAGATTCACACACACACACACACACACGAGAACAAGATGTAAGACACTATGGACCAGCAACCAGACCCGTCACAGAACAATCGATCACCATCACGAGAAACAGGAAGAACCCCACACAGACGTTTCGGAAAACCCGACACGCAATCCACGAATGCAGCCAAGAAAATGCGCGACGAACTCTAACCGAACCAGAAGAGATGCTCGGGGGGCGAGAGAACTCACCGATCCCAGGATCAGTGTCGATGATGACCTTCTCGGGACCCGCCGGCGAGCCGAACGCAACGCCGCCGTTGGCAACCGCCCCCTCCATCTTCCCCGCTCCGAATCGTGGGACGAAAACTCGAGACACCCGCTTCCTCTTTCTTCCGCTTCCCTCCAATTCAGATCACGCAAGACGACAGCAGCAGCAGCAGCAACAATCAATTCAACTCCGGTGCCTCTCTTTTCGTGCGGCAGCGACGAACCGATCAGGATACGCTCACGTCACCCACACACATTCCGTCGTCCCCGACTCGGAAGCGACGACGGAGCAGCGGGCCGACGCCAATCGCTAGCTTGCTCTCCCCAAGACGTCTCTCTCCCTCCTCTCTCTCTCTCTCTCTCTCTCCGCAACGCTTCTTGCTGGTTGGTGCTTCTGGCACCAGTGGGTAGGGCGCGCTTTATACGGGAGAAAGGATCGGCGGGGGCGGCGGGAATGACGAAAGAGGGCCCCGCCCCTGTACGGACCGGGCCAGTGGGCGAGCGACGCGTGGCACCTCCCCCCACCGGCCCCGCCCCCCCGGCCCGGGGGGAGGCGATGGCGGGGTGGGGTAAATTGGGGAAAGCGCACGGCTGTCGGGTTAGGCAGGCACGTACAGCTCAGCTTGACGTAGCGTTTGATTTTATTTTACTAGAATTAGCACGCCTTTTATATATTATATGATTTGGATGGGGTTTTGGGGGTTGGGTGCGTGGTTAAGCATGATTATCGTGGGATTCATTTCCATGTGGGGGTTCTAAGTTGGTCTTTCTTAAGGGCGGGAATTATCAAACGTTTTTAATCCTTTGTGCTATAGCTAATCGGACGGTAATCGGGCTCGGTGTCATGCGAGTTTGGTTTCTTTGCGATCGATGAAGATTTTGAAACTATTTATCACGATCGATTTGCTTCTTTGCCGGTTGCCGTTAGGCAATGCCCCAAAACCTCCCCGTGGAGATGGGGGGGATGGCAACGCTAGGCCTGTCAATAAGTTTGGAATGGTAAAGCCCATAAATAACTCGAGTGTTAAATGAATTCATAATTTACTTAAACCCAATTTACCTTTATTACTCTCTCGTCCACACTCGATTTCGTGCTCGCTCGCTCCATGCTCTCACCTTAGTTAGGGTATGAGTTTGAATTAAATATATGGGTTGTTAGAATTGTGTTACATAAAAATTAATCTGATCATTTTCAATACAATCCATTCATTTGATGAGTCTAGATGGCGCCGGTGCACTCTCCTTCCATTGAGATGCTCTCGATTCGGGTGTCTACTTCGAAAAGCTCGCCCATTACTTAAGAAAACGTATCTTGATCACCTGTACATTCTCGAAGAACAATGTGCCGCGATTTTAGGGTAATGGCAACTGTGCCTTTTCGCGTTTGCTTAGTAAGCACTTCCAAGGTGACGTCAAATTTGATCCAACCTATGTCGCAGTAAAAAATTATCCAAAGTCACTTGTCACTAAGGAAGGCTCCTAGCCCTTCTCTTTCCCTTGCTCGTCCCACGGCCTTGTTCGTTCTTGGCTGTTAGAAACCCATCAAACGCCACCCGTCAACGCCACCCGTCAACCTATAACTTATCTAAGGGAATTATTCAAATCCGAAAAAGAAGTGATTAAATTTGTTACTCAAAGAATCCAACCGTGGATATGCTTACCAAGATGACAAAGTTTGGCGTTCTTCGTTGGCTTTGGCTCCCGTAGCTGTTGCCTCGGTTTGACCAACACCTTATCTTCAATACTACACTCGGGTGGTGGGCGTCCTAGTCAGCACGGTGACTTTGCTAATCCATTGCATCACGCCAAGACAACCATTTGCATGGTGCGATCCGCCAGAACTTTGCATAATACGTGACAATAGAACTTGATGGAGCCATCGCATGATCCATCAGTTCGATCGGAGGATTAGTCGCAAATGACAAGATTATTGGGGCTGTGTATTTGTTGCCTAATACATCCGTTAATCCGGGGTAATATCCAAGGTCGTGAAGAAGAGATTTATGACCGAATAGATATCCCAAAAGTCAAGAACATATTAGATTTTAGCTTTTGGACTTTGTAGCATTGAAAGGCCAAAATTGGGAAAAGCAAAATGGTCATCTTGTTGATGAGATAAACGATAAATATTTTCATCGTTCATGAAAAATATTTAAACTTAAATTGTTATCGATAATAAACACATTGTTTATTGACTAATTATTTAGGGCGATGTGGACGGCAAGTTTTAGGAAAATATGTTCCGAATCTCTTTCATTTTTCATGAAGCAAACGGACCCTTAAAGAGAAAAAAAAAAAAAAAGACGACTCATGCAATTCGAAATTAGTTGCCCAATTATAGGACCTCAGATTGTTGTTTATTGGGACAAAATGCCAAAATAAACCAGATAATAAACATCTGAAAAACTAAATAAAAGAAAGTTTCAGGCAGTGGAAATAGATTCGGTCCAAATTTAGGGCAAAACTAAATTCTCACTTACAACTAGCAAATACTCATATTTGAGTAAGACCGTAGGAGTGGAGAAAATCATCTTTATGTACTTTTAATCTATACTTTTCTATATTATTATAAAATTTAAAAAGAATCTCCTACTTTTTAGGGATCGCAATTCTTTTTTCTTCCCCAAAATTTCTTCAATTATGTAATTTATAAATATTCCATCAATTGATAGATTCGTAAAAGAGAGTTAAAGTGTACGTTTAGCCTTGAACTCTTGGGTACAATAAAGGGTCAATTCAACTAATGTTATTGCTCTAGCTAGACGAAAAGTGCGTGGGTTGCATGTGAACAAAAAAAAGTGAGAACGTTTTGGAATTATTGAAAAGCTAATTAATTGAAAAGGCCGGTCTAATTGAAGAATATGAATTTAACATGTTATAAGAGCGGAAAGATAAGAGATTAACGGCATACTTTACCTTTATCTCAATCTCAAATTAGGAAGGTGAGGCATTCATGGCTTACTTGGTCTGCGTTTGTTTTGCGGAAATGAGTGATTTGGAAAATATTTTCCGAAAAATAATTACTTATATCGTTTAGAAAAATAAATAAATAAATAAAATTTCATTGCCTACGAGAATAGTTGTGCATAGATTGGTATCAATGATGAAAGTATTTTCCATTGACCGATTTATCTAAATGATATAAGTAATCGTTTTTCAGAAAATATTTTCAAATCACTCATTTTTCGCAAAACGAACACGCCCTTAAACTATGGTTAAAATACGCACTACGGACATGCGTATGATTAGGTCATTATGCATCAAAAGAAAATGAGTAGCTACACATGAAATAGGTAGTACGAGATAAAGAAAGTAAGGATATTTTTTTAAGGAAGTCAGAAAGTGAGGAGAGAAAAAAAAAAGTGGGTGATTTTATATGAAATGGGTTATTATCGTAGAAATAAATAAATAGTAAATTAGGAAATCTAAAAGTGAGACAAAGGGTGTTTTGGCCAATATATATAGATTATCTTAGAGGAGTAGATAAGGATTGGATAAATTAGTAAACATAAAGCATAGAAGGAGTCAAGCACAAACAAAGCAAAAAGAGGAGGAGCGACGTGGGAAACACTCGCACTTGTTACTTGTTAAATAAAAAGTCGGAAGAAACATCGTTATCTTGACTAAAAAAATGTTCACAGGAACGTGTGAGCTTTGCATTGTCTCTTTTTTCTTGTCGATCGATATATTTCAATCGGAACGTATCAAAATGTTAGGAATTTTAATATCCGAAAAAGGGAGGGAATTGTGGGAAACGCTAGGATTAGAATATAAAAGTAAAGTGCAACATCGATTACTTGAGATTTGCCACTTGATCGTTTCTAACAGAGACGCTAGGTAGCATTGACTACTGTGCAAAAAAAGAAAAAAAAAGAAATCCCTTGGACTATGTACCACATGTGCTACGCGTGAATACGTACAAATAGGCTAAATAGCTATTAACATTTTCTTATATGATTCTAATAAGGGTGCTCATCCCACGTGAAGCAATTGGATCCGAGTTCCAAATGTAATCTACATTGAATACTAGCTACAAATACGTTTCCTATACTAATTCTAGTCTGGAAAGATCGGTTCATTTGTAACCTTTATAAAGGTTTTTGAATACATAATTAATTGCTTATTTTTTTATGAGTTAATACCACAAAAAACCTCAAATTGGTATACATGTAACAAATTTATCGTAAACTAATTTTTTGACTACCAAAAATCCCGAACTGGTATACTTGTAACAAATTTACCCCCCACTAATTTTCCTTAAATTTTACTGTCAAATTGCTAAATTGAATGATTGGTGGTAGTTAGAGAGGCCTGAAGACCCATAAACTGCATGAATAATGGCAGTTAGAGAGGCCTTGACACAAGCAGATAGCCAGGGATGGCAAGAAACAGCAGATAATGGGGACTACACTCAGGGCTGCTCAGCTGAGATTTTGTTGCCAGAAATGAGAGAGAGAGAGCAAAGAGACTTATGAGAATGATGTTTCAGTCAAATAGAAGAAGCGCTAGTGAACGTGCAAGTCAGGTTGTAGTCCATTTAAAGAAGATGATCGATCTAGTCGATTGGATCGATGACCCTCACGTCTTCTCTGTGGGATCTTTGCATGTGCTCTTGTTAGGAATGATCCCTGTTGATGAAGAAGACCACCACATAACATGTTTTGATGGAATCAACTGTACGTTTTACTAGCTATACAAGTACATAATGACTGCAGGAAACACTGCCACGTCAAAATGGGTGAGTAATCCAAATGACCAAGTAAGAGTTTCTCTGCATTCAGCAATATATTCATGTGAATCTCACGACAAAGTCAGGGCCCAAAATATACTCATTCTGCATTAAAGAAGCCCTAGCTTCTTGCTTCAGACTTTCTCGTGTATTGCCTTTTCTGCTCAGCAATATGATGAACTAGAACCTCACATATAGAATGTGGCCATATCATGGTTTTGGTGACCCAGTGGAAGTTGATCGCATCATGCCAAAGCAGAGCCTCTCTCTGTAAGCACAATTAGGTTAAAAAATTGGATGCACCAGTTAGGGGTAGAAATTTAAGTCTGTCCAGCACATCAGAGTGTAACGATCTCAAGCTCGTCAAGGAATTCTGCACTTAAAATCTAATCTATTCAAGCCATGATGAAGGTTTTAGTAATTACCCATTGAGTTTACTAGGATGTGGACAGTCAACTGTGATGCCAAGTGGCAACTTGCATCATGAGGTCAAAGATTCCTCAGGGGAAACTGCACTTTCATTGTTAAGCACTTGATAATGTGTCAGGTTTTCATCCTCAATGGCTTGTACAACTTCAGGTTCCTTCTCGCTGGACAACGAAAACACCATCAACTTTGCACGAAAACACTTCCAGAACGAGGCACATCTATATAGAACTTAAGCACTCTTGTGGGGTCATATTTTAAAGGATCATACAAATTGATGCTACCCCAACTCATAAATTAACCAGCAAAAGATGCCACCATCATTGCAACTTTAAGCATGACATTCCCTAACTGGTTTTTCCAAGCAGGATAGATGGAGTTACACTTCCCTCCTAATGTTTTGAAACTTCTGTTATTAAATATAATGATGTAACATAAGTAGGTCAAAAAATGGGATGATCTCTCATACTTTAATTACTCTAAGTAAATGGAATGGGATGCTTAAGACTAGAGAGTGAATTGCAGTCACGAATAGTCATGTACAGACCCCGTAAGAATTCCTTTGATTCAACAAGACAAAAGAAAGCACCCAGGATAAATTCAGCCAACTGATAACCATAAACACAGGTCCTTTGATATTGCCTTTATTGTCTTTATCTTTGATTAATGCTAGACATACAAAGGTTGGTTTACAAAACAATTCACAAATTGATGCAGGAGAATCTTATTAATGCCAAATATTATCTACTTGTTTAAATACTCACATATAGTTTGTCACACAGTTTATAACAAATCTTTGAATCCCTCTCATATTAGGGTCGGTTTGTTTAGAATTAAGTTCCAATAAAAAGTACTTTTTGACTCATGCCAAAAACAAATGATCCAAATATAGAAAAATTATCAAAAAAATATGTCAATCTACGTTTCCACATTTGCACATTATGAAAATTTTAAGTGCTTAGGATTAATAATAAGAAGTCAAGTGCGTGCGTCACAAGATTTAGATTAAGCAAAAACAAAAGCTAAATGTACATCCAGACACACCCTTGCTCTTTTATCTTTTTCAGATTTTCATTAAATGGAGGCATGGCCTTTCTATTTGGGGTCACTTATTGTTTTGGAATCACAAGCCAAGGCTCTCTTCGGAATGGATGGTGGTTCACTGTCTTGACTTGAGTTATTATCTGAGAGTCAGATCGCTTCTTAGCCAACCAAGTCAATGAGAAAGAACGGAATTTCTAGCTATGATTAAAAAGAAAAAGAATCAAAGGTTACGCTCCTCGAAACAGGTTATTTTTCTAAACTGCAATCAAAGGTTAGTGCTAACAAGCACAAGTTGCTCAATAATTCAGTTACTTCATCTTGACAGAATTTCTTTCCTGTGATGGATACTTGCACTTGGCCAATGGAAAATGGTCGATTGGCTGGGCTACGCATGAGAATATGCACCATAAAGTTGCATCTATGCAAGAAATACAGGCATATCGAGGACTGTAAACTAAAACAATGGAGAGGAACATTCTGTGGATAAGACATGACACGTACTTTTTCGAGTAAATGACCAAGCCAACTACCACGATGGCGAAAGCAAGATAGTATAACCAGTCAACCTGAAAGAAGGGTGAATATTGATCTGGTTATGCAGGCACAAAATGCTGACATGGTGTCAAATACGAAACTAAAAGCTGCCAATGGAAACCAAATAATGTGAATGATTGTACCTGCTGATTATAGATGAAGATGCGTACAACAACTGCCCACATATCAGATGTGAGTAGAGAGAGATTGAACATTGCGGCTCCACTCATCTGTAGGCAACTTATTCTCATTAGAGATACCGAGATTTACTTCTTAGCAAACATTTAGTGAAGGATGGCTTTATCTCATTTCTTTTGTCATTATATTAGAGATCTCACCATAAGATTACACCAAAAATAAATAAATATATATATTTCCAATAAAGATGGAAGAAGATGCAGAGCGGTAAATAATTGCATCAATCACAATGTTTCATATGGCTACCATGTACATCAGAGGAGGAGAAAAAATGAACTTAACTCGAACTATCATAAGTCTAGGAAGATATTTGATACTTTCTGTCAGGACAATTCAACATTAGCTCTAAACTAGATCGTGGGAGTGTACATATGTACATAACCACACTGCAAGATCTTGAGACTTCTAAGGGAAAACAATATTTACTGGCACCAAAAGAGCAAGAGTACCTTCAGGACTGAAGGAGCAAATGTGTAGAATGCAAAGCATGACAGAGCATAACCAACAAAAGCTAGTACCTGAAACAGAAGCAGAGGGCTTAGAAATCGAAAGAGAGGGCAAAGTACTGGAGAATCTGAGATGTGCAAGTCAATGGAACACGAGGTACAAAGAGCAAAAAATACTCACAGAACACAAAGTCTACTACCAGTAATTGGAGGTGGTACTATAAATTAAGGTACGTTTAGAGAAAAGACAGGAAGAATGTCAACTTGATATGCCATTAGTAAGCATGCTTAATTTTCTAGGTAAAAACTTATCAGCCAAAAAGAAAGTTGAAATTACCACTCTCTTGACATTTACACCACTCATGTTTTCATGAAAGTTTGTACTATATGCCCTTTCAAGTAATGGCTAGAACTCAATGATACCCTTGCCAGACAGCTACAGGCATATCGTTCTTTTTTTTCCTTATGGGGGGAGCCAAACATGCATATTGGTTGATATTGTCATTAAGAAGAATGACTCATTTGGTGGATTACCAAAATAACAATTTTTAAATGGATAATTGAAAAGGCACAGGATGATTTTAGTTAGGAGGCTTTCGTACTGTACATTGACTCAAAAGGCCATAATTGAACTTTAGACAATTTGAACAAGAAAAGTGATGAGGAGGTTTAAAAGTACTTTTTACTCACAAGTTCTGTAGACCACTTGATAGATTCAATACTCTGCCTTTCAAATATGGATCTAATCAGAATTAAGGAATAAGATTAATGTCACCATCCAGTAGCATAAGTAACATTCCCCAGCCATATTTGCAACATATGAATGAGATACAAATTACTGACTGCAAGAGAGTACAAGCAGGTCGAAGCTCAAGCTTTAGATGGGACACTTTCTGTAAATAAGCACCCACATTTCCAGCATCTATTTTCTAGCACCAACATGGAGGATACATCTCAACCACACTGACTAGTGATCCATAAAGTCCAATCATGGACACCACTTCCACTAGATCCTTTTTCTTTACACAGAATTCCTGCAGTACTAAAAGGGAAAATGAGGAATTAGTAAGTCTATGAGAAACTTAGAAAAGGTTAGTCAGAGTCTTTGGAGTCTGAGATATTCCACGTATAACGCCGTCTAAAAACTGAAGTAGATTCCATTAGCATTCACTGACCTCACCGACATTGCTAATGGCATAGAAGACAGTCCCACCAATAACAAGTATGTCTCCCAAAAGAGGTTTTGAACCACCTGAATAGAAAATTCTGATCATACATTTGGATTGATGTTGTATTTTCCAAAGAAGATGACAATTTTCTTTGATACACATGTCGAATTGCTATGATTCTAGAGAACCAACTGACAGTTGAGACCAAAATGTCCATATGCTATCAACATGAACTAATCCAAGATAATTTGTGTGTAAACTTGCAAGTTCATCTTGTATGCAGAAGTTGGAAAAACGTTTGGTCCAAAATAATAAATCTATCACCTCCTCCTCCCACTCCAGCATCAGACAGAAGCACTAAACCAAGGCCTAGAACACACGATGCGGCTCCAAACAACTGTAACAGCGAGTACCGAGTTCCGAGAAACACCCAGGTCAGGACTAGGACCCACGCTATTGTCCAGCAATCCAGAAGCGTCACACTAGTAATCGATGAGTACTGGAATGCCTTGTTAACTGCCATCAAGAAGTGTGAGTGATAAGTAAACTGTAAAAAGATGCCATTCCTTATGGCAGAGAATCAAGTTCCTGTACAGATAAAACGCGAAGGGAGATTTTGCGTGATTTGTGTTACTTCACTGCTAATCGGACAATAGTACTGCCGTTCAATTGCTTAAAGAGAAATTGTTTTTCTCGGGAAGAGAGAGAGAGAGAGAGAGAGAGAGAGAGAGAGCTTTTCAACTCACCCAAATAATTTCCTTGAACGTCAACTATTCCCAAAAGCAGATACCAGTACCATGAAACCTGTCAAAAATAAAAATCTCCTAAAAGATGAGATTCCATATCAACGAGTTGCATGTTAGATTCAGCATTTGAACTTGCCAACCGAGTGAAAAACATGCCAATTTCTTAACAGAGCGCAGTAGCTTGGCTTGGCCGAAGTCTCGTACTTAAAAACTGATTGACTCTCTGTACACGGAGAAGAACAAAACAGCGAATATACCAGAAGCCTGCGTCGCCTGTGAAGCAAGATGCTTCCGAAAACCAGAGCCAAAGCTAAATAACCAAAGAACATCTGAGTGAGAGGCGCATCTACACCTGCACAAATTTCGCCAAAAACCAAGACGACTTGACTCGAATCATCACACTAACGCATTCTATCATTCACGGTCATGGCAAATTTCAAGAAACCGAGTAATGGGACAAAAAAAACTAGTACTCTCTTCCAGTTGTTACCGAGATCAGCTATCAGAGAAGAAGAGAAGCTCTCAAGTGCCATTACGAAAGAGACGACCTGACCCAGGAAGAGCAGGTACACCATTCGCCACGTCCCGTGGCTTCTCCACCAGCTGCTCACGGCGTCGAAACAGGTCATTCTTTCAAAACTTGGTCCGACCCAGAACAGAACAAGATCGCCTATAACCGAAAGATTGGTCCTCTGACTGCAGTCCTTTATCCCCCGTTGCATCTGCTGATAACTACCAACTCGTTATATCTACCATTCTTTGGGTTGGTTTGGGTTCTTGAAGGGCGAGTGAGCGGGAGAGTAGGTGTTCACCAACGTCGGCAGACGCGGAGGCAACTCATTAGGCAGTAGGCTCCTCGGTTGGGCCACGATGAGATCTCAGCTCCGTACAAGCATCATTTTCTTCTGGCGTTCTTGCCCAAACTTCGCGTGCGTTTTACCTCGAAATTTCTATGAATTACTTGTTGATTGTTACTTCAATTATTACTAAAAACTCATATTGTACTTTTGCACATTCTAATTCTATGAACGTGAGAATTCGTTCTTAATTGTTGTAAGTGGTGGAACTAAATATATACGGGAAAATTTTTACCAGAAAAATCCTAAATTTATTTTAATTGTGCCAATTCAATTTTAAATATTTTTTTATCAATTAAATCCTAAATATTTTGCATTTTTATCAATTCAGTCCATCCGATTAATTTTAATCGTAAACTACCGACATGGATGCTGGCGGTCCTACGTGGCGGGCCGGTATTGACATGAACAATTTTTAATAATATTTTAATATTTTTTGAATTTTATTTATTTATTTATTTATCTTTTTTCTTTTTTCTTTTTTTTTTCCTTCTTCCTCTGGCCGGTTGCCAAACCTCAGCAACTGACCACAGGTGAGGGGGCTGGGCAAGGCTCACCCTAGACAGCTAGAGGAAGAAGGAAGAAAAAAAAGGAGAAAGAAAAAAAAAGGAAAAATAAAATAAAATATAAAAATATTCCACATCAGCGTCGCCTCCACCACGTAGAACTGCTAACATCCATGTCAGTAATTTTCAATCAAAATTATTTGGATGGACTGAATTGACGCTAACGCAAAAAGTTTAGAACTCAATTAGCCAAAAAAAGTTTAGAACTCAATTAGCCAAAAAAAGTTTAGAACTGAATTGGTATAATTACAATAGGTTTAAGACTTTTTTAATAATTTTCATATATATATCATATAGTTGAAAATTTTGAAGTACTTCTTTCTTATTATATTGTCTTGCACTGTGTAAAGTCGAATCAATTTTATTATGTGCACATGAATCATGACATGGTTAGATATTTTAAAATATTTCTCTCTACTTCATAACTACCTCTACCTAGCATAGTCAATTTAATTGCTCATATGCTAACACAACTAAATATTTATATGCACATTTCGAATTTAAAAGAATTTCCTTTAATTTTCACTTTGCTGGGAGAACTCCTTAATTTATTTTTTCGAAAAAGAAAGGTCTCATCCCATTTAATTTAGTTTAATTTCCATTGTTCACCTCCTATAACATATATGTAAACATACAAAACATTGATTTTTTTGAAAAGGAAAAGATCCATTAGCCTGATTCTATCTATTTTAGTGCATTTTACTTTCAAAAGTTTATCTTACTATAATATGCTAATAATAATACATAGTCAATTTAATTGTTCATATGCCAATGATAATACAACTAAATATGTATATGCACATTTGGAATTTAAAAGAATTTCCTTTAATTATCACTTTGCTGGGAGAACTCCTTAATTTATTTTTTCGAAAAAGAAAGGTCTCATCCCATTTAATTTAGTTTAATGTCCATTGTTCACTTTCTACAACATATATTTAAACATACAAAATATTGATTTTTATTTGAAAAGGAAAAGATCCATTAGCCTGATTCTATCTATTTTAGTGCATTTTACTTTCAAAAGTCTGTCTTACTATAATACTAGTGCTAGGGTCCATCTTCGCACGGGTTTTATCTTTAATTGTTTTTAAATATTACACTTTAAAAAAAATCATATTATATTGTGTAGCCAAATTAATTGTGCATGTGAATATGAAACATGTTATAGTTAAATATATGGAAGTATTTCTCTCTACTTCATAATTATTGCACATAATCGATTTTATTGCGTGTACAAAAATAACAATATGAATAAAAATTTGTATGCACGTCAACATTTCGAAAGATATTCCTTTAATATTTCACTTTTTCAGCAAAAATATTAAACTTCTATGGGAAAATAGATGGACTTGTTCCTTTAAATTTAGTGCACTTCATGTCTAAAAGTCTATTTTCTTTCAACTTTCACTATCTCAGCAAAACCATACAGTTCTATTTTGAAAAAGAAAAGACCCATTCCATAAAATGTAATGCACTTAAAGTGAAGAATTCCATCTTACCATATTTTATTTATTTGATGCTATTATTTGTCTTCGGGCCAAAAATAATTCTATACAAATTTCTCAATTCTAACGTGAATGGCTTACATTTCACCGGATTGAGAGAATGGAGCGAGACGTGGCTTGAGGTCCAAAGGAAAATAGCACAAAACTAGGATCAGCATTCACGCCAGAAAATTATGAAGATAAAGAGTAGTTTAACAGTGAAATTTAAGGGCAATTTGGGGTTGTAAAGCTCCATCAACCTGATTGCCAACTAAAGTGATATCGACTTTGATGACCATGATGAACTCTGTGGTCTGATGGAGTCCCACGCCATTCCCCTGCATGAACTTCAAAAGCTAATGGTCCCATGAATCTCTCAAAGAGTCCCAATCAAATGTCAAATCTCGCAAGCCTTTCCCAACCTTCAATGCGTGGAGCCGCAACCCCTTTTTTTTTTTTGAACGAAATAGATATAAATTAAAACTTAAGAGTTCTTGAAACTATAACCCGACAGAGGGGCGTCAAAACATAACAACTCCCATAACGGTTGGGGGGACGAGCAAGCCAAAATAAATTCAGAGAATTTCTGTGATGCGCTTTGGCGATCCAATCAGCAGCTTGGTTCGCAGATCTGTTACAATGGGTCACAGTTAATTTACTGAACTGGGCCATACGGAGCAGGGCTTCGTGAACTATAGCTTCCTCTTCCCAACCAACTTGATTTTGGTCATTCAGCATAATTACCATATGGAGACAGTCTGTTTCCAGAACTATTTGCTCCCTCCTCCAGTCTGTGAAGAATTGAAGCGCGTGCAGCAACGCTTGTAGCTCTGTGTGCAGCGGCGAAGTCGTCGGGACTATTCTAGCGAAGCCATTTAGCAAGGTTCTAGACGCGTCTTTGAGGATTGCCGCTACTGCTCCTTCTGTTGCATGTTCATGGAAGGCTCCATCGATGTTGATTTTGAAGGAGTTCCAATCAAATGTCAAATCTCGCAAGCCTTTCCTAACCTTCAATGCATGGGGCCGCAACCCCCTTTGAAAGCACGACCGTGGAGGTCGCTTTTGAGGTGATTTGCACATGCATAGAAGTCCAAATTGATACCGACATGGTGACATCACTGCCACTTTTCAACGTGTTTATGACACGTTGGATTGGTGCACATATCCACACGTCAAAGTGAGGCTTCCCAAAAAGAAGCTGCTTTCTTCCAAACTTTTTTTCCAATCCAAGTGACCATTTTTCCCCATTTTCAAAATATATTTCCTCTCTTCTTCTCGAAATTAAAAAAAGTACTAATGCAAGATAGAATGGAACCATCCACTTTGAGGCGTGTAGTCACTTTTGTAAAAAGTGATAATTTTACTGCATCACATTGCTTCTAGATTTAGGCAAAGTCACCTATATTATACGACAAAATCACCGAATGCAAACAAGAAGTAATACGAGTATGATTTACTCTTAATTTCTCTCGAATTTTCTTGAAAATGTTCAAAATGAAAAAAATCGATTCACAAACAGATGACAACGTGAAAGGTGATTGTGTGTAGTTGTAACAACATGTAAAGTACTCGCCCCGTTATCTTGTTGTATCTCTTAAACGAAATGGCATATTTTCTTAATTCAAACGAGTGTGGTCTATAATCATTTGGGACTTCTTACGTTTAATGATAAATTAAGGCGTTGACATGTCCATCGTCATTTGATGACAGAGATTGTTATATCTTGATTTGAGATAGATGTTTTACTTGGATAATTGATTTATAACTTTTTTTTGTCCACGTCCAAACTTGACTGATTGAAAACCACATCAACAGATCTTGTGAACTAAATTAACGATAATACGATATTGAACATTTTCTTATAATTTAGATATTAGATTGAGCATTTACTAATAGTTCAATGATCACATTGATCAAATTAAAAGTCTAAAGACGACACTATTTAATACACCAAAGTTCATATACCATTTGTGTCATTTTTCCCAAACCGATAACATCACACAAAATACAACATCCCCTTAGTACTCTCAAGGCCTTATATTTCCTCCAAGTTTTCATGAACATTTTACAAAAATAAACCACACAACCCCCATGTTCATATAGATCAAGTTCCTTTTACTTGCTTCAATAGGCACTTTTATTTTTCATTTCTAAATTTTAACAAGAAAAATTGGGTAAGAGCATACATAGTTACATCCTTGCCTCGGGGTTATAAATGCGACGTTACAAGCGCATCGCTGCCCTGTTTCTTTTATCTTCTCATTAATAGCATGACATCCCATTCAATTTTATCTTATCGTTACGAACAAGCGAAAGTATAAACGCGGGACAATCAAACAAACAATGAGGTTAAGACAAACATCATGAGCAAACCTTATATCTATAGGATGGCCTATTTATTACATGAGTGTATTCTACAAGCCCCTTTCTACTGGCTTTTTTTCCTTTTCAATACACTACATGTATCCGCATAGGCTGGGGGAAATTCGTATCTCCTCTAGCATGACTATAGCTCCCAAAACTGGTGGGAGATTTCCATGTCTACAAATCTAGAAAACAACAGAATGAGTCAAGGACTCAGTAAGTAAAACTCATTAAACTCCGGATAAGAGGATGCCTCGCCATTGAACTAAATACATGTCATAGCCACATCAATTAATAGCATATCAATAGCAAAGATGCTTTAAACACACTCGTTTTTATGTGTAAGATGATCTCTACTTGCCTTTCTATTCTAGTAACAACATCTCAACTAAAAGCATCCACACGGGGGATTCATTATCTCAACTGTTCGTATAGTTCTTCTGGAAATTCTTCGGATAACGTCCCTTAATCCAATGGCGACGGCTATTCATCCGAACTTAATTGGGCAATGTCCCCTAATCAAGGGTGACAACTATTCATCTGAACTTAATCAACAATGTCTCTTAATCAAGGGCAACGGCCTTACTTTTCCCTTGTGCGAACAAGCCAACAAGCATTAAACCAATTTGAGTACTTCACACGAAGTGTGTATCATGCCATGTTGCCTCTAAAGTCATAAGTCATGCTGAGCACGAAACCAAGCTCGTGGCCCAAACCGACTGGTCATGGCGCCGACCTACACCAAGCAAGGCTTGGATCGGTATGCCTCAATACCGATCCTCCAAGCAAGATCCGTTCCGACATGTCTCGACACCGATCTGAACCAAGCAAGATTCATTTATGGCTTGAGGCGTGCTCTCGCACATGACACCGAATATATGAGCAAACCTTACAAAATGCATAAACATGCGTGGTAAGCTATATCAAGCATTTCATAAACAATGGAATCCACGCAAGTACAATAGGAACATGACTCGCCCAACAACGTAACATGACACCCTAGTCAAGGTTTAGTAAGTCTACTTACTACCCTCCAAGGTCGTGGCCGAGTGTGGCCTTAAGGTGAGCCGAGCGGCAAGGTCACGACAAGGACACGGTGCGGCACGGGCATGGGCGCGGCCAAGAGAGAGAGGACAGCCAAGAGAGAGAGGGCGGCCAAGAGAGAGTGAGGGCGTGAGAGAAAGAGTGGTCATAGTGAATGGTGAGCCAAAAAGGTGAAAATGCAATAGAGGGCTACTCTATTTGTAGGCCTCTTGCCAAATTGTTAGAGAAGTTAGTCAACTTGCAAGGTAAGTTATTCAAGCCAACTTGCAAGGTAAGTTATCCAAGCCCACTTGCAAGATAAGTTAGTCAAGCCGACTTGCAAGATAAGGTAGCCGACTTGCAAGGTAAGTTATCCAAGCCAACTTGCAAGGTAAGTTATCCAAGCTAACTTGCAAAATAAGTTAGCCAACTTGCAAGGTAAGTTTCTAATAAAGCTATTGAGTTGACTAAATCAACTTGTCTTCTTATCCCAAGAAGCACTATAGGTGTGAATCATGTGGCCCAATCATTAACACTCAATAATTGAGGTCTTTGCTAATTCTAATAGCATATCTTCCTTTGAACACCCTATTTTCATTAAAACTTGACTTAATAAGGAAATAAGGTAATTAGAGGATTCAATTGCCATCAATGATTGACCATCCCATTTGGAACCAAGGTTTGGTGTAAAAATATGTCTGAGTGTGATTGGACACAACCGAGCCAAAGACCGACCTGAACGGTGCAAAGCCGGACCAGCCAAACTAACCAGGCACGAGGCCTATTCGATCGGGTCTGACAGAGCGCAAGGCCAGACACAAGGCTAGGCCACACGGGCACAGGGTTGGGCACATTGCTAGGCTATACAGGCACTGGGCCGGCTACATGGGCACAGAGCCGAGTGCACGAGCACAATGTCGGGCCACACGGACAATGCGCCGAGCGTAAGGTTGAGCCACACAAGTGAGGGATTGGTTCATAGACCGAACACATGCAATGGCTCATGGACGGGCAAAATGCATGGCTCGTGGCAAATTCTGTTTGGCATGGAAATAGGTCGAAGCCGGATCTGATGGGCACAAAGCCTGGGCCAGGCACGATGACTAGCACAAGGTTGAACACAGGGTCGGTTTGTAGCCTAGCTGACCGGGACAAAGCCTGGTCCGCGACCAAGTCACAAGGCTCTTGGCCTAGTATATGGCTCGTCCATGACCTTCCCAACTCAACGCAATAATCCATGGCCAATTTGTGATCGATCCATGTTAAAGTATGAATGATCCATGGTCAACAATCTGTTGTTATGTAGCCGCGTGGAATCAAGTACTATGAAATCAATACATGGTTATTTGCGATCGATGCATAGCCAAGCAAAATCACCCGTGACCCATACATGCTCGCATGGCGCTGATCCATGGTTGTCTTGGACTATCCCACTAGCAACCTTTATGGTTAAAAGGCCGATCCATGGTCATATCACTCCAATTGGCTTGCGTGATTGGGGAGCCATTCCATTGTTGTTCCCTTGGTCAATCCATAGACAATTTTTCAATCGAGCTATGACCAATCCTTAGTACACTCATTCCGACCGTACTATCCGTTCCATTACTGACCCATGGATTAGACCACTCGCCAAGTCCATTATCATTTGCCTTTGGTCGTCTTGGTCCAAATTGGGGATGTTACATACATATTCATCCTCGTTTCTGATTTACCACTGATTTTAGTCATCTTAAGTGAATTTTCAATGCGTTTTCCAATTTCTTATCACTAGCTTGTTCTTTCCCATTGAACCTTTAAAAAAAAAATTAATCAAGATACAATATTTTGGGTTACCACTAATAGAGACTTTTATGACATATGTCTAAAGATTCATTCCAGTTGATTTAACATGACTATTTCTCTCAAGAATCCTTTTGTTAATGTAACTTACTTGACCTCACACATACGTTCTTGGGCATATTCACACCTTAAGCTCAAATGTCTAGATTTTTAATTGCATATTTTATTAAAACATTATATGTAACAACCCGATCCGATGAGGGCGGGAAGTGATCACTGGGGGCAAAAGGGCCTCGACAAGAAGAGGCTTTTGGCAGGCTTCTAGGATAACGAAGGGGGCAGGCATAAACAGAATTGTGCACCGACTAAGGGGATTCTAGTTTTTGGACATATATCTCTCAATATTTTGCTATCCTAGAATCTCTAATAGTAAAAAATTTGTGAATGGTCTTGCATATCAAGGGAATCCGGTCTCTAGACCTATGAAAGTTAACAAGTTGCTGAGAGGACTCTTAAAAGAATGGAACAACATCATGACCTCACTATGAGAAACTCAGAGAATCATGCCATTATCTATTGATGAACTCATAAGAACTCTTCAATCCTATGTGATAGAGCAAATAAATAAGGAAAATGAATCCAAAGGTAAGAGGTCATTAGTCTTAAAATCTAACATTGTTTCTGATGATGCAGATTCAGATGAAGACAGTGATGAAGAGTTGGTACTTATCATCAGGAAATTAAGAAAAATGAAAAAGAAAGGAAAAATGCTCAAAGGAAAGAAGCTTAGTGAGAAGAAGAAGATTCCTGACAAAACAGAAGTTGCAAAAGATGTGATTTGCTTCCATTGCAGAAAATGTGGACACATAAAGCCAAATTGTTCACTTTTGAAGAAGAAGAAAGGGAATTATGAAAAAGTGAAGAAGGCTCTTACAGCAGAAACATAGAGCAACACAAAATGTGAAAACATTGATGAGGATTATGCTAACATCTGTCTAATGACAAACTCAGACTCAGACTCAGACTCAAGTTCTTATTCTGACTCAAAAAACGAGGCAGATATTGAGGTAAAATATCCAAATATTCCAATTGAAGTATCTAATTATATTGATGAATTATGTTCTAAATTCAAATCTGCTCTTAAGAGGATCTCTGAATTGGAAAAGAAAAATTCATTACTGAGGCAACAAGACGTTTCACAAATGGATAAAATAAATTGTCTAGAAAAGGAATTTCATCAAATCAAAGAAAATTGAGATTCTCTTTCCAAAGAAAATACTACATTGAGAAAGGAATTCTTTTATCTTACTTCCAAATTTTCAAATGGCTCAAAAACTTTGGAACATATACTTTCCATACAGGTTTCTTACTATAACAGGTCAATACTTGGCTTTACTAAGGAAAGTGATCTTTTGATTGATTTTCTAAAGGTCAAGGAGAGACTAAAGCAAAGACTTCCTAGACAAGCTTATAAAAATCACTTTCGAAAGATTTTGTAAAACCTATTGGCCGAAATGCACTCAAGTATTCAAATTGTGGTGACCCACAACACTTTGAGAATGATTGTCCTAAAGTCTGGAGACCAATTCGGAGAAACTGGATTAAGACAACATATACTACTAAGTCCAAAGGATCTAAACAAATTTTGGTACCAAAGAAAGCTTGAGTTTTTCTAATTCTTGTAGGTATCTAGAAGAAAAAGGAATAAATGGTACTTGGACAGTGGATGTTCAAGACACATGAAGGGAGATTCTAGCATGGTCATCAAACTCCAAAAGCTAAATGGTGGAAGTGTGTCATTTGGAGGAAACAACAAAGGAAAAATCATAGGCAAAGGAACCGTTAGAATTGGGGGCCCGTTGATAAATTATGTCTCCGTAGTAAAAAATCTTAATTACAATCTGATCAACAGAAGTCAATTATGTGATACAGGGCTCAAGATCAACTTTCAAGAGAGTATATGTTCTGGATCAAGCAAAGATTGTCCTCAATAATTCACTGGTCAAAGACATTGTAACATTTATCTTCTTGATGTAAAATTTGACACTGCTCAATGTTTTGTTTCCATCAAGGAAGATGGAGACTCATGGCACAGAAGGATGGTATATGCTAGTATGAAACAAATATCAAAGCTATCTTCAAAAAGGCTTGTTTGAGGACTACTAGAGCTTAATTTCAAAAGGACAGAATTATGTACAGCTTGTACTCTGGGAAAATAGGTCAGAAGTTCTTTTAAGTCTATACATCATATTTCTACTAATCATTCATTACAGCTTCTTCATATGGACATTTTCGACCATACAAGGAATAAAAGCATTGGTGGTAAGAAATATTGCCTTGTGATTATTGATGATTTTACAAGATTTACATGGATATTCTTTTTTGCTCATAAAAATGAGGCTTTCTTATACTTTTCAAAATTTGCAAGAAGAATTCATAATGAAAAAAGGTTATGCAATTGCTAGCATCAAAACTAATCATGGGAGAGAATTTGAAAACCAAAGTTTTGGAAATTTTTGTGATAAGAAGGGTTTTTAGCATAATTTTTCTTCTCCCCATACACCAAAACAAAATGGTGTTGTTGAAAGGAAAAATCATACTTTACAAGAAATGCCAATAACTCTATTAATAGAAAGCAAAATTTCATATCATTTTTGGGCAAAAGCTGTCTCTACAGCTTGTTACATCATTAACAAAGTCTTCTTAAGACTAATTCTTGAGAAAACCCCCTATGAGTTTTACAAAAGCAGAAAACCAAACATTTCTTATTTTCATATATTCGGATGCAAATGCTTTATTCTAGAGAATGCAAATGACCGTGTTGGAAAGTTTGATGAGAAAGCAGATGAATGAATATTTCTTGGGTATTCCACAACAAGCAAAGCCTATAGAGTCTACAACAAAAATACTCAGACAGTTGAAGAGTCTATGAATGTCAAATTTGATGAGCAGAAGCAGATTCAGAATGATGAATCTGAACAATCTCAAGTGATTGAGAACTTACAAGAATCACAACAAAACTCTCCAAATGATGTTCAGTTAATAGAAGATGACAAAAATAATGATCGGACTCAGCAAACATCTTCAGAAGCCAATGGTGAGGAAAATGACAAATACAATAGAAATTGGAAACACAAATCCAGTCATCCAAAAAATCTCATCATCCAAAGGGTAGAAGAAGGCATCAAGACAATGTCAAAATACAAGGAAAACATCAGTACCTTGATGCTTATATCCGAGATAGAACTAAAAGGAATCGAAGAAGCACTCTCGAATGAAAGCTAGATCGAAGCAATGCAAGAAGAACTCCATCAGTTTCAAATAAATGAAGTATAAGAATTTGTTCAAAGACCAATGAATCATATAGTGATTGGAACTAAGTGGGTCTTTGGAAATAAATTGAATGACAAAGGAAAGGTGACTAGAAACAAGGCAAGACTAGTAGCAAAAGGATATGCTCAAGAAGAAAGAATAGACTATGATGAAACTTATGCTCCAGTTGCCAGGGTAGAAGCCATAAGGCTACTCCTTTCCTATGCTTGTCTTCATAACTTCAAATTATTTCAGATAGGTGTCAAGAGTGCATTTCTAAATGGATATATCAAAGAAGAAGTATTCGTGGAACAACCACCTAGTTTTGAAGAACCAAGAAAGTCTGACTATATGTATAAGCTGAAGAAAGCACTATATGGTCTAAAGCAAGCACCTCGTGCTTGGCATGAAAGACTAAGTAACTTTCTTACAGATAATGGTTTTGAAAAAGGTAAAGTAGAAACAACTATTTTTATCAAAAGAGAAGGTAATGACATTGTACTCATTCAAATTTATGTCGATGATATAATTTTTGGTTTCTCTAATGAACTACTTTGTAAGGGTTTTTCAAAGATTACGTAGAATGAGTTCGAAATGAGCTTGATGGGAGAACTAACATTCTTTCTGGGACTTCAAGTGATGTAGATGACCAATGGGACATTTATATGTCAAGAAAAGTATGCTAGAGAAATTATGAAGAAGTTTGAAATGGAAAATCGCAAGAGAATAAATACACCAATGTCTCATTCTTCCAAATTGGACAAGGATGAGAAGGGTAAAAAGGTTGAATAGAAGCTATACTGAAGCATGATCAGATCATTATTATATCTTACTGCTTCTAGACCTGATATTCTATTTAGTGTGTGTACGTGCGCTAGATTTCAGTCAAATCCAAATGAGTCACATCTTACTGCTATTAAAAAGATAATCAAATACATTGAAACTTATCCAATGTTAGGACTGTGATACTTGAAAGGACCAGATTTTACACTAACCATTATTCTGATGTTGATCTTGCTGGTTGTAAAGTGAACAGGAAAAGTACTTCAGGTACATGCCAGATAATGGGAAACATGTTAGTATCCTGGTGTTCAAAGAAAAAAGGTACAATTGCTCTATCAATAGCAGAATCAGAATATGTAGCATTCGGGAGTTGCTGCTCCCAGATTTTATGGATGAAACAACGATTGAGAGACTTTGGAATTGAAGAGTCATGTACTGAGATCAAATGTGACAACACCAGTGCAATAAATTTGACCAAGAATCCAATCCTTCATTCCCGTGCAAAGCATATTGAAATCGAGCATCACTTCATTAGATATTATGTTCAAAACAGTAATGTAAACATTAAATTTATTGATTCAAAGGATTAACTAGCTGATATTTTTACAAAACTGTTGGATAAAAACTTTTTTGAATATATTAGAAACAGATTAAATATTACTTATCTATTTGCTTGAAGTTTATCAGACAGGAATGGGATCAGATTCTAACAAGCAGATTATGCAAAGTCTAGACAACTTGCCAGATGCTAAGTCTCAGACGGAAAATAGTCTCACCATTCATATACATTTAAATTCTGGCGGGTAAGTTTTTATTTTGGAAATAATTAGGTAATAATTTGATTGGATTATTTTTATTTTGTCATATTTGAATTTCCTGTAATTTTGGATCTTGTAAGAGAAACTGCCAAAATTTGGTTTTTTTAAAAACTGCCTATTCCTTCCCATTTAGTCATGACGGTTCAATTTATCGATTCAAGTTTTCTGAGAAAACCTATTCCTGCTCTCATCTTCCTTTACAAAAGATCAAAACTTTCTCATCAAAATCCATTCGAAAGTTGAAATGTCTCCAAAATTTGAAGCATCTAAGAAGACTCGATGCTCCTCATGCATTGCAAACATGGAATCGAAGACGAAGAAAAGTCCAGAGCATATGGAAATTACAGATTCTTTTGAAATGGAATCTGAAAAGGAACCAACTTCACCTCCTGCATCTCAACCCAAATCGTCAGTCTCCACAAGAAAAGAGGATTTTTACTTCAAAAATTCCAAGTATGTCTGGAAAGTTTATAACTATCTCAAGAAGGGAAATGCCTTTAATGAAGTTATGTTTAGATTCTTCAAAGATAATGGTTTTCGTTCTGAAGTAGATTTTTTGCTTGCCCATACATCTGAACCATTACAATTAGTATTGCCTTTGAGTGACTTTGCAAAGAATGAAAATGTGTCCAAAAAGGGGAAAGAGAAAGTAGGAGAACCTTCTAAACCCAAAATGAAAGAATCTGTTCTGAAATCCCTAGAATCCAAGAGTGGTTCTAATCGAAAAGGGAAGGAAAGAAGGAGGACAATGATGACCAGCTATTTAGGAATTTTGAGATTAAAACATGAATTGCTGTTGGGATAAAGGGTTCTATTGACAAATTGTTTAGAACTAAACTGCACTAAGAGTATTATAATCTTCTTTTGTCCAAGGGAGTGATGAATCATCGCATTGTGGATTTCCCCTTTCTTGATTCCATTGGCATTACAGTAAGAGAGCACTTTGCAAAATTGGGTATGGAAGAATTTTGCTTTCTATTATCCCCTGCATACCCTGAATTAACTGCTTATTTCTATTCAAATTTGTCATCTCCCTCTCTAAATAGAATAAGCTTTACTGTGTTTGATAAGAAGTATGATTTGGTTGCATCTCAACTTGCTAAAATATTGGTGCCATGTCATACAATTTTGTCCCTATTAAAGTCACCTCTGAGGAAGCATACAAAGTCATCTCTGACAATCCCCATTTCACTTGGGACTCAAAGACACACATCTCTTGCTCAAGTCTGAATAAGAAGAACATGATTCTGCATAAGACCATCATCAATTGTCTCAAGCCAAAGGCACCATCTAGGACTAACCTATCAAAGTTTAAAGAAAAAATGATTTGTGCCATCATAAATGAGGTTACTTTCTCTCTGTCTCATTTTATCATTCTTCATATGTACAGATTTGTGCTAAAGAACAAAGGACAACTTCCATATAGTGCCCTTGTTACAAGGATATTAATTTTCTTAAAATTGAAATCCTACTCAATTTAAGAAGAATTGTGTTCCTGCAATGACTATTGGTGAGAAAATATTTTCGAAGATGAGATTCACACAGCTTGAGATGAACACAAAAGGATAGATTTCAGAACAACCTGAGAAGGTGAAAAGAGAACAGGCATCAGAAAAGCAGGAGAAGTTGAAGAAAGAACAACCCTTAGCAAAGTCTGAGAAAATAAAGAAAGGGCAGTTTGCTCAAGTCTCTAAGAAAAAGAAGAAAATAAAGACTATTCTAAGGGATGAAGATGATGAGAAAGAAGTTTAGCATGAAGAAAGTCCTATAGAGAAGAAAGGGAAGAAAGATGTTAATGATGCTCAAGCTCTAACCCAAGAAAGTAAGTCTCCACCAGCAGCAGACCTTGAAGGCTTAGAGAAGCAATTAGAAACTGCTAATGTTCAAGGGGAGCTTAAAAAAGATAAAGGGATTCAATTCAAACAACTAGAGTTTCAAAACTTCTAAGGACAGACCTCCCATGATGAAACCATCCATTCTTTATCGCTTGAAATCAATGCCAAACAATCTGCCTTAAGTGATGATATGCAGAACTTGAAGACTTTAGTTGAAGACAAGCTACAAAATGTTGATCATCAGGCAGAACTGGCAACACTTAAGAAGGCAACTGGTCAATGCATGTCTAAGGTTGAGGATGCTGTTTAGAACTTGAAGAACTTTCAACTTGGTCGAGCCCCTTTTAAGCTCTAACCTATCTATTTTCAAAACTGTGTGATAGTTGATTTTAACATTTGGTTTGTTTGACTGACGTTTGGTTTGTTGACTTGATATTGTGGACTATTATTATGGCTTGATATTGCTTATTTTGGTGGTTTATGATGCTGACAAAAAAGGGGAAGAAAGCATGCAATGACAGGATATTTACAAGATATTTTGAATACTATGCTTATGTCGATGGTTGGATATTTTGACAAGATATTATGGATAATTTGCAAGAAAAAAGTCACAGAATCACAATAATAGTTGTTGATTCAGATTGTATGACTTTGTTCTCTGTACTTCAATTCAATATCATAAATATTTGTTACTTATCTTACTCACAATTTATTAAATCTATTCATTGACATGGAAAATTTTGTCACCATAAAAAATAGGGAAATTGTTGATAAAACCTCCTAACATATTTTGAAGTTGGCAAAACTGTTTAAGAGATATTGAAAGTCTGACAAATATCTTTGAAGTTTTTCTAAGTCCAGGAAGTCACTTTTTGGATGTTCAGACTTTATGATGATAAGAAGGAAAAGTCTAAATTCTACACAGTAACAAACAAAGTTCAAACTTTGTGTACAACAGTTGAAGAATTTCATGCTATGATTGGAAACGAAAGGACAACCCACCTTGACTTATATTCTGAAGGCAAGTCAAGAATCAGATCTTATCCAGACTTTATCGCTAACTCAGAATGAATGCAACGGCTAATAATCTAGTTTGGGTTTCACAAATGAAAAGTCTTGATTGATTTGATCTTAAAAGGCTATTTTGCAAGGAACATTAATATTACAGGATATCCCTAATTGATTGACAATCAATCCCACAACAAGTCTATTTCCAAATGAAGAAGCTTTGCTTATGGAAACCAAAGTTATGATAGTATGGGTTATCAAAATTAGTGGGATTCAGACTTTGTCCCCAATGGCTACTTAATCCTTCTTATACAAATCTGTCAAAGGAGAAGATTGGAAGATGATTATCTGAAGACTGTCCAATAGCTAGTTTGGAAGCAGAGGAGTATAAAAGGAAACAAATAGTCAAAGAGCAGAAGTAGATAGACGAAATCCAGAATCATTCATTCCAAAGTCTGAGCAAACTCTGACCAGTTTTTACTTGTCTTTCCTGAGCTAAAATTTGTGATCTTGAGATACTTGTTGTAAGAGAGATAGAGTGATCCATCTGAATATCACTCAGAACTTGTAATTTCTTGATCAATCATCTAGTAAAATTCAGCCAATAGGCTACAAGTATGGGAGAGTGGACATTGGCTTGATCTAAGGCGAACCACTATACATCTGTGTGCATATTCTCTCTTCCCTCAAACTCGTTTATTGCACATTTAACATTCAAATCACCTATTCACCCCATTCCAGATGATATTTGCTAATCTCATCAACTATAACTATATCATAAGTTTTGATCGCTTAGAATAAGCTATACACGATATCTGGGATTGACTTTATCTAGGGTACCTTTAGCTCCCAGTCGAAGATCGATGCAACTCATTAGATCAGTGAGGTACTCTTCACGAATCCTATTCTCATTCTCAATTTCTTCATGCATTTTGAAAATCTAAAACTTCAACAAGCAATTTCAAGCTTCTACAATAACAACATACTCTCTTATAATCTTGTACTTCCAACTAGCAGGGAAAAGAGAAAACTGCAATGTCAACAAAGTAGGAAAAGCAACTTGCTATGTGTTCATGTTCTACCACAGAACAATTACTTATGTTGACATAGAACACTTGTCCATCCTAAAGACACTTCAATCAGTTCCCACACCTGGTTACTATTAAAGGATGATGTTTTGGCTGTACCGCAGCAGGACTCTCTTTAACAACAATCACCCTAAAGGTCTGAAGGCTAGATTTCTCACAGGACTTGTGAGGTATGGCATGGATACTCATTATCTAGCCAAATCTCAACTTAGAGAAAAGCAACTCTGGAAAGAGGAAATTGGAAAAGAAGGTATTTAATTGAACCATCACAACATGATAAATAAGTGGAGAAAGTTCCAAATAAGGGCTTAAAGTATTCTCATTTTTTCAAATAAGGGTATGAAGTTGACATTATTTTAAATAAGGGTCTGAAGTGGGCAAATCGTCTCAAATAAAAACTTTTGGCCGGCCGGCCAGCCAACATGTGACTATTATGGCAAGGGGTATTTAAGTAAAAAAAAAAATTATAAGTATATATTTTTTAATTTTTTGATTTTTTTACTTTTCTTTTCTTTTCCTTTCCTTTCCTTTTTTTTCTTTTTTCTCTTCCCTCCCCAACCATTGCCACACCTTGTCAATGGATGCTAGCCTTAGGGGAGGGCCGCCCTTGCTAGCATCGGGCGAGTGCCGCCGTGGGCTGGGCTGGCAAGGGTATTCCTCGCCAAATCCGGCGAGGGCAACCCTCGCCCTTGCCTGGCCTTACCAGCCTAGACTAGGGCAACCCTCACCAGCATCGGGCAAGGGTCACCTCGTTTGAGTCTAGTGACCTCCGCCGGCCATCGACGAGGCCTGACAATGGCTGGGGGAGGGAAGAGAAAAAATAAAAAAGAAAAAAGAAAAGAAAAATTTTAAAAATTAAAAAAATACACTTAGAATTTTTTCGAAGAGGCTCGGCAATGGTTGACAGAGGGAAGAGGGAGAAAGAAAAAATAAAAAATAAAAAAAGAAAAGGAAAAAACATAAAAAATAAAGAAGAAAAGGAAAAAAATTCAAAAAAGTAAAGGATGAAAATGCCCTTAGGCCAGTGATGACAAATGCTTCTTTGAGACTGATATGGCCACTTCAGGTCACTACTTGAAATAAGGTTCACTTTAAACCTTTATTTGAGAAAACGATGGCACTTTAAGCCTTTATTTAAAACAATGTCTACTTCAAACCTTCATTTGAGAAAGTGAGGACACTTTAGGCCCTTATTTGGAATTTACCTTAAATAAGTGAGAGATTTCTTGTTCATCTTGCATCTCATTCCTACATCAAGATGCATGGCTAACCTATGCAGAGTAAGCACTCTGGTCTAGTTAACAACATATGATCATTAGTTACTAAGTAGTACTAGCAAATTGAAAGAAAAGGGACATTGATCGCAATTAAGTCCTTACAACTTGACAGGATTTTGAAAATATGTACCTAGAGTGTGTGATTCTGCCAAGGTGAGACATATAAATTTTCCCCATAATATGAGAACTCTTTCCACCCGGTAATAAACAAAGAAATTTGTCCACTCAACTGTATACTTTATTGGACAGTCTAAGCTACATTCCTTAAAAGCATACTATAAATGCATGTATCTCAAGACACTCATCGAAATTGTATCAACACCTCTGATAAGTATTGATCTCCCCGCTTATACCCATGCTTTAGCTCCATTAAAGTATCCAATATATATTTATCAAAAGCAATATCAAAGGTTTTGTTTGAGAGCTGGTGCAAATGCTAACAGGTAGAATTAATGTTGAAAATGGGAAGTTAAGAGAAAGGAACATAAGAGAATACTTAGAATACTTTTTGATATTTTTGTGGCTTAGCTATTTTTAAATGATTCAATCGCAAGCCCTTTTATAGGTACATAAAGACCCTTAGTACATTGTATGCATTTATTAAGATCTCATAAAACTCCTAGAACTTTGTAGTACATGAATCTTGAAAATCTAATGGACTAATTAAATGCATGACACATACATGAACTACATTAATGCACCTAGGAAGAAGTACATGGATAATACCAAGCTTAGAATAATGCACCTAGATTCATGAATCAAGTTTAATTTTCAACACTCCCCCTTAAACTTGATTATATCTAGTGACTCTAATCTAAGCACGCAATCTTGCAAAATCTTCAAACTTCGATGCCTTAGTGAAGATGTCGGCAATTTGATAATTGATCTTCACATATGCAAGCTTCACTTCTTTCTTCTCAATGCACTCTCTTATGAAGTGAAATTTTGTGTCTATGTGCTTGGTTCGATTATGAAAAATGGGATTTTTTTCCAAAGCAATAGCAGACTTGTTATCAACATAAATTGTGGTAGCAACCTCTTCTGGCATGTGAAGCATCTTCAACAACTTTCTTAGCCATATTACATGACATACACATGATGCAGTAGATACATATTTGGCTTCACAAGTTGAAAGAGTCACAATTGGCTGCTTTTTTGAACTCCAAGTAAATGCAGTATCACCCAAGAAAAATAAGAAGCCAGTGGAGCTTTTTCGATCATCAACATCACCACCCCAATCACCATCACAATATCCATGAAGCTTGAAGTTTCTAGTGGGAGAATAAATTAAACCGTAATCAAGAGTACCTTTTATGTATCGAAGTACCCTCTTGGCCATCTTCGTGTGATTCTCGGTAGGTGCTTCCATGTATCAACTAACAAGACCAACACTATCGAGGATATTGGGTCTTGTGCAAGTTCAATACCTCAAACTTCCAATAAGACTTCTATAAAGAGACGCATCTACCTTCTTACTTTCATCAAACCTTCACATCTTTGCTCCACATTCGATGGGAGTGCTCACCGGCTTACATTTCTCCATTTTGAATTTCTCAAGAATTTTCTTTGCATAAGCTTCTTGAGAAATGTAAATGCCACCATCAACGTGCTTCACCTCAATTCCAAGATAGTACGACATAAGCCCAATATCGGTCATCTTGAACTCTTGAGCCATCACCTTTTTAAATTCTTCAAACATTTTTACATTGTTATCGATGAAGATCAAATCGTCGACACACAAGCATACGAGCATAAAACCTCCAGCTTGATCTTCTTTGACATATAGAGCATACTCATGTGGACACTTGATGAATCCATGATCTTGAAAATATTTGTCAATGCGACTATGCCAAGCCCTTGGTGCTTGCTTTAATCCATACAAAGCCTTCTTCAACTTCAAGACCTTTTCTTCATATCCTTTGACAACATAGTCCAAAGGTTGCTGAACATACACTTCTTCCTCAAGATAGCCATTCAAGAAAGAGGACTTAACTTCCATTTGATAAATTTTCCATTTATTTTGAGCTGCCAAGGAAATAATCAAACAAATAGTTTCCAAACGAGCTATAGGAGCAAATACCTCATCATAGTCAATGCCATGCTTCTGACTGTAGCCTTTCGCAATGAATCTTGCTTTGTTTCTTTCCACTTTTCCATCGGCATTTTTCTTCACTTTATACACCCATTTTACGCCAATTGCCTTTTGTCCTTTAGGAAGGGTTGCTACTTCCCATGTGCCATTATTCTGAATTGCTTGAATCTCTTGCTCCATTGCATCTCTCCATTTTGTATCCTGCACCGTTTCTTCAAAGTTTAATGGTTTAATGTCAACAAAGAAACGAAATAAACTTGGAGTATCAACAACTTCCGTTTCTTCATATATCTTGATAAGATTCCTTTTGCGCACCGGCTCTTTAGAGGAGCTATCATGGGAACCTTGAGAAGTAGGAGATGGAGGTGAAGTAATAACATCTTGATGCGTTCTTTGGCTTGATTCTCCCTCTTGTAAAGGACTGACATATTCATCATTTTCAGCAACATTTCAAACCCATGAGGCATTTTCATCAAACTCTGTATCTCTACTAATCACGATCTTCCCATTGGAAGGATTGTAGAACTTGTAGTCTTTAGATTTAGGATCATAGCCGATGAAGACAAACTTCTCACTTTTTTCATCAAGTTTAGATCTCTTCTCATCTAGAATATGAATATAAGCAATACTTTCAAAAACACGTAAGTGAGAAACACTAGGTTTCTTACCACTCCATGTTTCTTGAGGTGTCATGCCACGAACACTTCTTGAAGAAGATACGTTGGACAAATATACCGTACATGCAACGGCCTCGGCCCAAAATTCCTTTGGCATCTTTTTGCTTCTAAGCATGCTTCGGAGCATGTTGAGAATGGTTATGTTTTTCCGCTCTACGACACCATTTTGCTGTAGAGACCTTGGAGCAGTCAAGAAATGACAAATCCCATTAGTGTCACAAAAAGTTTCAAATTCCCTGGAAGTGAATTCTCCACCTCGATCAGTCCTTAATGCTTTAATATAATAGCCACTTTCTTTCTCAACAAAGGTCTTGAATTTTTGGAATGCTCCAAAAACTTCATTTTTGGCTTTCAAAAAATAGACCCAAGTTTTGTGAGAATAATCATCAATAAAAAGTAGGAAATAATTGGCTTTACCATGTGAGGATGGTTTGATGGGTCTGCACACATCGGCATGAACAAGTTGGAGTGGCTCCGATGCTCTTGAAGTGGCCTCCCTAGGAAAACTTTTTCTAGCTTGTTTGCTAAAAAGACATCCTTCACACAGATGGTTGGGATGATTGATTTTGGGCAACCCATGCACCATATCTTCATTCGCCAAAGTCTTCAAGCTACCAAAATTCAAATGGCCAAATCTCAAGTGCCAAAGCCAAGAAGTATCTTCAACACAACTCTTCAAGCACCTTGGATGATTAACTTGAACATTGAGCAATAACATTCTATTTTTCTCCATGAGCACCTTTGCTATCAACTTGTGAGAATCATCTCTCAAAAGAAGGCATCGATCTTTCAAGTGAATATCATATCCCATCTCAAGTAATTGTCCCAAACTTAGAATATTAGACTTCAAAGTAGGAACATAATAAACTTGAGATATCAAAAGATGACTTCCATTTTTAGCACGGATTAAGACATCACCTTTTCCTTTGATTGAGACTTTAGTATTATCTCCAAAGATGATGTTGCCATTCACCGCCTCATTAAGAGTTGAGAATGATTCTATGTTGCCACTCACTCATGTGATTTGCGGCACCGGTGTCAAGATACCATTCTCCTTTCTCTCTTTCTTCATTCGTTGCCAATAACAACAATGTCTTGTCTTCTTCTTCTTTAAGTTCAATATAATTGACCTTCACTTCATTGTTTGTAGTGGCACTCCTACATTCATTAGCATAGTGCCCAAATTTGTGACAGGAATAACATTGAATATTAGCTTTATCATACATTCTCCTTTCACCTCTATTGTAGCCATAATTTCCATGTCCTCCTATTTGAAAGCTTGACCATTCATTGATGGAATGTTGGTCTCTGCTCCTTCCACGACCACGACCAAAGTTTCCTCCACGGTCATGACCATGACCACGACCACGACCACGATCACGGCCATGATTTTGACCTCTTCCATGAGACCATTCTTGCTTTTTCACTTGATCTCCCAAAGAGACCTTAGTTTGGAGTACTTGGGTCGCTGTCTCTCCCTTCTTCTTTAATCTTTCTTCATATGCTTGCAATGACCCCATGAGCTGATCAAGGGTCATAGTCTCCAAGTCATTGGATTCCTCAAGGGCAACACCAACAAGATCAAGCTTTGAGTCAAGCGATCTAAGAATCTTATCAATAACACGAATATCGTCAATATTTTCGCCATATTGCCTCATTTGATTGGTTACGGAGGATACTCTAGTGAAGAAATCAGAAACGGATTTGGACCCCATCATATGTTGAGATTCGAACTCACCACGTAGAGATTGAAGACGTACCCTCTTCACCTTTTCAATTCCTTTGAAATTATTTTCTAAAATATCCCAGTCTTCTTTGGCCTTTGATGCTAAAGCAACTTTCTCGAACATGGCTTCATCCAAACCCATGTGAATAATAGAGAGGGCATGTTGATCACCTTTACGAAGCTTGTTCAACACGTTCTTTTGATTTTGATGCAAAGGCACTTCATTCTCCGGTTCATCATAGCCTTTTTGAACAACTTTCCACACATCTTGTGAGTCAAGCAATGCCTTCATGTGAATGCACCATTGCCCATAATTTTGTTTCGAAAGCTTGGGAACGGCATAAGGAAAAGAGCTATTCATCTTCAACCGAAGCTCTGATATCACTTTGTTGAAAATGGGAAGTTGAGAGAAAGGAACACAAGAGAATACTTAGAATACTCTTTGATATTTTTGTGGCTTGGTCATTTTTAAATTATTCAATTGCAAGCCCTTTTATAGGTACATAGACCCTTAGTACATTGTATGCATTTATTAAGACCTCATAAAACTCCTAGAACTTTGTAGTACATGAATCTTGAAAATCTAATGGACTAATTAAATGCATGACACATACATGAACTACATTAATGCACCTAGGAAGAAGTACATGGATAATACCAAGCTTAGAATAATGCACCTAGATTCATGAATCAAGTTTAATTTTCAATAGATAATGGTGGAATCGAAAACAAAACTGTAAACATCCTTCTGAATAAAACAAACATATAAAAAAGTCAAAAGCAGCATAAGCAATCAGACAGAGAAACAAGACAATACAGTTGAAAACCAAACATGTTGATGGAAGATCCAACATAAATGTACAGCAAAACTGAAGACTAGCATTAGTGCATTATCCACCCCCTCTCACTATAAAAAAACATACATCACCCTCCAGCAGCAAGCAAGGTCAACAAAGTGACTTCAAGTTGATGGATGATGATTCATGATCTAAAATTACATAAACAAAACCCACGGGCTATCAAAAGCCAGTGCACTGCAGCAAAATGATGTGATGAGGCAATGGTATGGGCATGGGCTTGCACGTGGGTATGGACATTATATCCAAGTGACAGACAAGCCACTATCAAAGTGCCTCCATTTAGCTTTATTGAGCTTCCTCTCCTAGTGGCTCTTATTTGCCAATCCAGTTCAATCATTTATCTTCCTCTATATGTCGATCAAGCTAATGTACGGTCTCCCTGCTTATATCTGCTGAAAATAATTCTTTTGACCATACATTAGCTTGATCGACATATTTAGAACATAAGAAAGACAAATAACTTCAACAACAATGCGTTCGATGAATGAACAATATTGAAAAAAATTAAATTCCCAAAATTAACTACAGTCAGATTTCACCTCATTGATTATGAGACAGACTGCGTATGCCTATCAAACACGCGTGTTAAAATATATCTCGAGTTTGAGTTCGATAGACGAAATTCGATCTAAGATTAAATATTATTTATAGAAGTTTGAATATTTCAAATTGGATATTTTACGAATGTTCGAAGTTGGCAAAG
Organism: Syzygium aromaticum; assembly: GCA_024500025.1. Lineage (NCBI taxonomy): Eukaryota > Viridiplantae > Streptophyta > Magnoliopsida > Myrtales > Myrtaceae > Syzygium > Syzygium aromaticum. Next base: position 15,773,522 of record CM044885.1, read on the forward strand.
GAAAATATACGAAATCAAATTCCGAATTAAAGGTGGAATGTGCATCGGAGTCTTTGCCCACTGAAACAGGAAAGTCGAACGTGGAGCTTCCACGTTGAAATCGGTCAACAAAGAAAGAAAGGAAAGGATATTGTGCCCAAGTTGATAGAAGAAATAAAATAAAAATAAAAGAAAATCATCGCTGGATTTTGTTTCCTGATCCCAGGCGTGGACCTCTTTTGTTGACCAACATGGGACTACTTTCAGGCGGTGGATATATATGTATATATATGCTCACGATCAGGGATGCTTTTAAAGAAGAAAAAAACTTTGCCATGCTTGACGTTCGAAGACGTGCTGAGGGAATTCGTGACTTCCATTCATGAAGTCAGTGTTCAAGCAATAAATTCATGTAGTAAGAATTTGTGAGTAATTCTTTTACGAGATTGAGAGATTATTTCGTGAGAAATTATGGGGCTAAACATTACATGAGTTATTTGGTGTAATTGGAGACTTGAGAAACACTTAGAGTATTTGAGTGACTCAAGTGTAGTTATAATCTCCATTGTATCACTTGATCTATAGTGAAATTTCGTGCTGCTCTTTCTGTGAACGTAAGTCACTATGACCAAATTACGTAAATCTGGTGTTCGATTTATTTTTTTGTTCTGTCAATTTTATTGTTCGATCGTTTGGCTTTCGCAACAATTGGTATCAGAGTTAGGTTTGGTTGAGTTGAAGCAAATATATGTGATGGAAGAAGGAAAAGTGAAAATCGACAGATTTGATGGAAATAATTTTGGTTTCTTGAAGATGCAGATTGATGATCATCTATATCAAATGAAACTGCACTTGTCCCTATACGAGAGAAGCCAGAGATGAAGCAAGCTAATTGGGAATTACTGAATAGACGAACTTTGGGTGTTATTCGACTGACGTTGGCTCGTAATGTCACATTTAACATCATGAAAGAGAAGACCACTGTGGGTTTGATGGAAGCCCTGTCAGACATGTACGGGAAGCCCTCTACAATCAACAAGGTTTATTTGATGCAATGTTCGTTTAACTTGAAGATGAGCGAAGATGCGTTAGTTGTTGATCATATCAATGGATTTAATGTGATCGTTAGTCAATTGAGTTCAGTTGATATTGACTTTGAAAATGAGGTATATGTTTTTATTCTATTATCCTCATTACTTGATAGTTGGAATACTACTGTTACTGCTGTGAGTAATTCCTCTAGGTCAACAAGTTTGACGTTTTATGATGTTTGAGATTTAATTCTGAGTGAGGTCATCCGAAAAAGATAATCTGGTAAACATGTATCTACTATTTTAGTAGGTGAAAATAGAGGAACAACCGGCACATGTGTTAGCATGAGTAATATAAACTCAAATAGAAGTAGTCAGTCTCGGACTGGTGGTACTGTCTGTTGGAGTTGTGGCAAGAGGGGATATCTTAGAAAGGATTGTCTTAAAGGGAATTAGAGTTGATCCTGCAAATGATGTTGCAGCTATTGCTTATGGTAATTCGAATAATGCTGATTATGTCTTGTCTATCACTAATGATTCATTGTTTGACGAATGGATTATGGATTCTAGTTCGTTTCACGCTACACCAAACAGGAATTGATTTACTACTTATCAGTACACAAATAATAGTAAAGTGTAGTTAGGGAGCAATGTTGAATGAGATGTTGTAGGTATTGGTGATGTGAGAATTAGAATACATGATGGTACTGTGAGGATATTAACTAGAGTGAGGCGTGTTCCAAAGTTGAAGAAAAATATGATTTCCTTCAGTGCCTTAGATTCAGCTGGGTGTCAGTATTCTTAAGATTGTGGAGTTCTAAAGGTTCTTTGAGGTGCCATGGTGATAATAAAAGGAATCAATCACAATGGCCTGCATGAGCTTCAAGATAAGACAGTGACAGAATTCGCCGTGGAGACGTCGGATGCATTTGTTCGAGAGTCTGAATTGTGACATATGTGTTTGGGGCATATTAGCGAGAGAAGCCTGAAGGATCTAAGTGAAAGAAATTTGCTATGTAATTATGTGGCAATTTGCTATGTAATTATGTGGCTAACAAGTTGAATGTATGCAAGTGCTATGATTTATATCAACGGCGGAAAGTGCAGTTCAATGCAATAGTTAGAGAAACCACGGATATTGCAGAATTAATTCACTTGGATGTTCATAGGTTGTCACGATTTCCTTCGAGGAAGAGTGCTAGATTTATGCTAACAGTTGTGAATGATTACTCGAGGAAGACTTGGGTGTTTGTGCTTAGGCACCAATTTGATGCTATTGTCAGGATCGAGCAATTAAGAGCTTTGATTGAAAAGGAGACTGGGAAGACAATCAAGCAGGTGCAGATTGACAATAGTATGGATTTTTGCTCAGAGTTGTTAAACAAATTCTACATGAAGGAAGACATAGTGAAACACTGCACTAGTACCAATGAACCACAATAGATTGCAAAGTTGATGAGTAGAACATTACTAGAGACGGCCCATAAAATGATCTCTAGTACTGGTATGGCTAGGAGATTCTTGGTGGATGCGCTTGGTATGGTGAGCTACCCGAAGAATAGATCCCCATCGACTGCGATTGGATGTCGGACTCCCGAAGAAGTGTAGTCATATAATGTTGCTAATTATTCTGTTCTTAGAATATTTAGTTGCCCATGTTATGTTCGAGTTAGTGATGGTAAGCTTGATGGAAGGGCAAGAAAGTGCATATTCCTTGGTTATGCACAAGGTGAATGGGGTTATCAGTTGTGGTAACCAGAATTAAATTCACATGTTGTGAGTAGATAAGTTATATTTGACAAGTCTCTAGTACTTCTGGCTAGGAGTGATTATAGTAATGTTTATACGGATCTGGACGGTGTTCAGCTTAAGGTGGAGTTGCAACCAAAAACTCCTGAGGTAGCGGATATTAATGAAGTAATCGACACAACTGGTGCTAGTAGCGAGGTGAAGCCTGTAGAGCCAACAGTTATTGTAACTGCTGATATTAGCAAAGTACTTATTCGATCTCCTAATAGACATGAATGCAACAATAGATTTGCTTTATTTGTGGTTGATAAGGTTGTGTCGAAAAATTCTTGTAGAGCAGTTAAAAATGCATGTGGAGTTGGTGCTTTGATGAGGTCCACGGTTATGGTGAAGTTCAAGCAAGACTTGGACTTGGAAGATATCTATGGCGGTTGAGCCTATTAGGACTGTGAGAGAGTAGTAACGAAATTCGAATTCTATCGAAACGATTGTAACTTGGCTCAAACATCAAGCCAAGGTAAAAATTGTTAAAATATATCTCCAGTTTGAGCCCAACAGACAAAATTCGATCAGAGATTCAATATTATTTATGGAAGTTTGAATATTTCGAATTGGATATTTCACGGATGTTCGAAAGTTAGCAAAGGAAAATATACGAAATCAAATTCTGAATTAAAGATGGAATGTGCAACGGATACCTTGTCCACTGTAACAGGAAAGTCGAACGTGGAGCTTCCACGTTGAAGTCGGTCAACATAGCAAGAAAGGAAAGGATATTGTGCCCAAGTTGATAGAAGAAATAAAATAAAAAGAAAAGAAAAGCATCGCTGGATTTTACCATTCATTCGGAGGAATCCTGCATTGGCTGTGAAAATTCTACACTCAAAAAATGCTTTGCATTTGAGAGAGAGAGCTAGAGAGAGAGAGAGAAGAGGATTTGTTGTAAAATTTTCGGACTTAATAATAATGATCAATCTTTTGTCTACATTAGATTTAACTGCAAATGCTTGAGAAATTTGAGGTCGTACTTGACCGCCAACTTGGCGTCCACGCTAGCTAAATGGCACAACCATGACAGTAAGGCACAATTCAAAGTGGGCCTTTTACTAAACATGGAGGCTTTGATCGTGCGAATTCCAATTTGAGGTCGTCCATGACTGCCAAGGCACAACCATGCGCCGTAAGGCACAACACGTGGGGGTTTTGATCGTGTAAATTCAAGTTTATCCTTTTAGAATACACTCCATGCATGAAGCTCCCTATATGAACCACTTCAATCTCTCCCTCCTCTGCCCATCAATCCAACTTTACTCTAGAGTGTTCAACTTTGCATAGTTGAACATGAAGAACCTTGCAACGTCTCTCCACATTGCTCTCTTACTGGTTATTAGCTTCGCCTTCTTTTCATCTCTTTCTCATGCGAACTCATGTAATGGCCTCTATCAAACACTTGATGATTGTGATGACCAATTGATTTGCATCAATGGAAGGTGCACGGACGACCCTCAGGTGGGCACACACATATGCAGCAATTTGTCTCCATCTCCATCTGGTGGAGGATGTTAGCCTTCAGGCACTGTCTTGCAACAAATTATCTTACCCTAAATATAATTGCTCCGCGCCGGTGACATCCTTGACACCCGAGTTACCCTGACGAATAACTACTTCATCAAAGAGGTGATGGCGGGAGCCTATTGGAATGTGATGACAGTTATCACGAGAACTTCGAGCTGATTGTTGCGCTGTCAATTGGGTGGTATGCTAGTGGATCTCGTTGTGGAAACGGGATCAAAATAACATTTATGAAAATTGAGAGGAGCGTGATGGCCAAAGTGGTTGATGAATGTGACTCAAGGAATGGGTGTGACGATGAACATGATTATCGGCCACCGTGCAGGAACGACAACGTTGATGGGTCGGATACAGTGTGGCATGCACATAGATGTGGATGATGAGGATGTGGTTCGGTCCATTGCGTAGTGTTTTGGTCGCCAATATGTCATCATATTGTCGTCTGGGCGTTTGTAGTGCTATGTAAGAAAAGAGTGACGATTAAAAGTTGCACCTGTACAATTCCATATATATATATATGTATGTATGTATATAGGTCTAAAATTATGATAGGAGTCATGCCTTTACATAGAAGCATCCCTTTTGTGTTTGTTCTTTCTTCCTCGTCTTTTCTTTTAGATATGCCTTCTTTTTTATTTTCTTTTTGTGCCCTTTAATTAGGTAGGTATGACAACTGAAATTCTATACTATGTATGGTCCATCAATCCACCGAGGATATTTTGAACGAGTTACCGGCAAATAATTGTCTGAACCCTTGCTAAAGAAAGCTAATGAGAGTTTTTTTTCATTTCAATTGTAATTGATATATTGAGAATTAAGACTTTCTTTTGTAAGTATGCTTTAAAGCCGAAAAAAAAAAAAAACAAAGGGAATGACTAGGGGCGCAGATGATAACCAATTCTATTTTAGAAGTAGATTTCTGACATGAAATAGATTTTTCTGTTTCTATTACTTGGACTATGCGTTTGATAATGACACAAAATTTTTACCTTTTACTCTCTTTTCCATTCATCAACTGGCGACAAGTGACAGTGGGAGGTGGCGGGCAACGGGGGGTGGCGGTGGCTGGCAGTGGGTGGTGGTCAGCGAGCAACCGATGGTAGCGGAAGGCAAGGGGTGGCGATGGCCAGTTGGGGGCGGCAGTCAGAGAGCAACCGCGACGGGTGGAAATGGCTGGCTGGCGATTGGCAACAGGAGACAAGGGCGAGCAAGGAGAAAAAAATTTATTTCTTTTTTTGTTTCAGAAATAGAAAAGTAGAAAATTTTTACTTCTCATTTTTATTCAAAGCCTATTTTTAGACTAAAAATTTGTTCGAAAAATAAAAAAAATGAAATTGTGTTACCAAATGGATTTTCATTACAAACCTATTTTCAAGAAATAAAAAAAATACAAAATAAATAAAATGATTATTATGCACGCCCTAAAAAGCTACTTCATTTAGGAGGAAATGAGGGCCGCTTTTTAGTTGTAGCCATCATAAAGACATGACATACTTCAATACCAATAGTCCCACACAGACCCTTTCGCCGCCTGGGGGAATATCTGAATGTCTGGGAACCACAAATCATCTAAGTTATGGGGGGTTTACATACAAACAACCGTTTGTCAATCGGAAATGGCGCTTAGGAGGTCGAGGTTGAAAGAATACTAGCAAGAGATCATAAATAAACCGTGTTCCTATGGGGATTCTGAGCTATATCTGAGCTGAATTAGACACAAAAACCACGACTCCCTCCCTTCGCTACGAAGGCCATGCCCACCGAGAATCTTTCGAGAGATGGAAACTACCTCGGATTAAAATGGAAGAGTGAGAAGGAGGTCGGTGATAATAGAAAGAGAATCTCATTTCTTGGACTTCTCTCCACTTGGATCATAGTCCAGTGACCATCTCGGAAGCGCCTCCGGTTGGGAATGGCAAACCATCCATTTCCTACTTGTCACTTTACATGAAGGATGTACAGTAATGTCGCCTTTGATGATTGCGGTGTCATGCCTCGTAATATCTGTACCGCACTCTGGCGTCCAGGACAGGCACATCCACATTCCCGTGAAATCTGAAGGAAGTTGCCACCAAGCACAGCTTCAATGTCTATCCACAACAACATGGAATTCTGGGAAAATCAATGAATACCGCAAAGCCTACAGAAGTAGCTCCTCCTATTGGATTAGGACACCCCAGAAAGATCCGTCTCCTGCCTTGGCAGCATGACCACCAACTGCAGCTTGCCTTGCTGGCACAGTTATACGGGGTTCTTAAAGATTGAAACCCTCGCAGTGTCATTGTCTACAAGAACCACATGCGCTATGCTGTAAGATTCACCCCATTCAACGGCAAACTGCCACTCTCTGGTGGATATGTGGAACCAGTCCTTCCTTTCAAATGTGGTTGCTTTAACTTCAATGTACTCTCTATCAGCTTCATTCTCCCTAATAAGGATGTCATATGGAAGCCCGGTTTCACTAAGTTCATTCACCCAGTTCACTGTTGTCGTACCAGCTTTCCCTGTAAAATATCTGAAAGCAACAAGCTCACCAAGCCTCCCAGTCAACATTGCTTGGGCTCTATCAGGGTTGCCAGTATTAAGCTTCTTTCTCCGGCTAAAATTGGGCGAAATCTTCACAGGCACATCGGTCATAGCATTTGAATCAACAGAATTCAATTCTGTGTCCATAACAGTGTCACAAAATTGGGCAAAATGTTCTTCAGAATTTTGAATGTTCACCAGAAACCCAGATGATGCTGCTGCATTTCCTCCAATGTTCCAATTGGCATCAATCTCCGTCGGAACCACATTTTCCATCATTGCAACCATAATTTCTGAATCACCGTCAATTTTGTCATGTGAGATGCTATCTACTGCTTGTGCCCCGAAACCATTTTCACAAGCATAACGAAAATCTGGAACAGTTTTCCAATCCACCAGTGGCCGATTTGGGATGGTACCTGACTTCCTCCTGGACTTGAAAAAGGTTTGTTCGCTCATTCCTCCTAAAGCAGAACTTATCGAGAGGGGCTTATCAAGGTCTCTCAAAGACTGAAATGCAAGGGACCAAATGGTTCCTTCATCAGGTATCTTTGTCACTTTCTGGCTGTTCTATATGAAAATCTCTATCTGCTCCTCAGTGGAACCCGATTCCACCATCGTCGTAATCATTTGCTATGTGTAATTCTGGATTTCCATCAAACCATAATCAAGAGAGCTCCAAAAATAAAGCATGAGAATCTGATTGTTGGGCAACATAAAGAACATTTCCCTGCAAAAATCAGATATAGGACATTATAGACACAATCCAATCTGCTATTCATGGCCACTATCGTTACACAGTAACTTTATCTGGGTTTGTTTGCATATGATGATATCTTAGCCCAAGTGTAGAGGGTCCTCCACGTTGGTCAGCTTGTACTCACAGCTGCAGATCTATGAAGGATTACCAAGTATATCTCTTTCAAACAAAGCTCTACACAATAATCAGCTTGGTTTAACTAAAACATATGAGTTCCGTACTCAGAACAATAGTAGTTGAGTCTCCTGAAAACAAATTTCACACTGAAAGTAGGGCTGGAGGTCTTTCTGTAATCTGGACCAAAAGTATCAAGATGAGAGAGCAAGCATCTAAAACAATTTTCAAAAGGCCCCCTCATCAGATATTCCTAATCAAGATTTGACTTAGCTAGAGGTGATTTTCTTTTCCTAGGTAGACAATGATTTTTCAAATGATATAGCAACATTTTCTAGCTTCCGCACTGTATCAAAAACTACTATGAGAATTTGACTTCCAACATTCAAGAAGCTTCATACCTCCAGTAAACAATTGCAGTTGTATCTCTTCTTGGATGAACTGCCACGACTTTTGATCACATTTCTGTAGAACAATTTTTCAACTTCTACTATTTGCAACTGTTTAAGACTGTCAAAACAAGACTGCTTAAGCTGTAAATATCGCTGAGGATGCACACTGTAGATGTAGCGTTGGGCATAGGGAAGTGCCCAGTCAAACAACTGGGCTTTTAAAGTACTATCTGCTGAACCATAATATATTGCTTCACGAGTTACAACCTGCCAAGAAATTATAGACAATGAGAAGAGCTTTGTCAACAACTGAAAATTTGCTGGACTTACATGTTTGTCAATAAATGCTTCTACTACTCCAAAAATAAATAAATAAACGCTTCTATACTTGACAGTTAATAAAATACTTAGCACAGGTAAAGTTGTCTTGAATTTAACGTTCATACTTCAATGTTACTGCAACAGCATCAATATTCAGCATGCTACAAGTGCACCCTAATATTGAGCCTTCTGTGAAGTGTATGACGTGCATTTTAGTGCCATAGTCAACACAGCTAAAAAAACATACAGATGCACAAAATTCATACAAAAACTTGCAGTCCAATTATTTTCTTTTCACTATCCAAATGGTGTTTCATATCACAAACCACGCCTTCTATTAGTCAATGGGTTTTCACTATCTCAATGCAAGAAATTCATACAAGATTTTTTCATTACAGGTTTACCAGGTCATTCTGCCAGTAAATAATGAGTCATAGTAAACACAGGTCTGTTAAACTGACATATTAGGTCTGTGTTGAGCATATATGCTAGTGCCGATTGCTCATGTGGCTTTGTGTCTGGGGGGGGGGGGGGGTGGTGGGTAGGTTGTCATGTGTACCTCAGAAAGTGCAGGAATCCCCAAGGTCCTCAGGAGCTTAGCAACATTTGCAGGAAGCATCTCTTGATTGTCGCTGGGTTCACCAAAGTACAGAAAATCAACGCCTTCCACATACTTAAGTTCCTTTCTCAAACTCTCATTGTCAGACCAGCACACAATACCAAAAGAAGGATGCACGGATACCCACTTATCTAGCACCGTGGGGAGCACGGTGTATTCTGGTTTTGTCTAACATTCTTTGAAATAGTTGATATCCTCCGCAGTTATGGATCCTGACACTAATCCATCATTCCACTTCAAAAAAATTTGAAAAACCTGAAACACGAAAGAAAAATTCTTAGGCCTTGGGACCAACAAACCTCATCACACCCAAGTACACTTCAAGTTGGTTACTCACTATATTGGCTACTTGTGAAGGTAAGGCAGTAGCAGACAACTCCACCAACATTTTCAGATAAACGTGAAGAGCAGGGCCCTCAAGAACACCGCATTCCCTGACACAGAAATCATAAAGACCCGGGTAGATATTGTCCAATGTCTTGCAAGGGACGCCAGCAGTCGCACCCACCAATCTGCACTGAGAATACACTTGATTTATTTGTTTCACTGAACCAGTGGAATCATGCCAATACACTCCTTTAGGGGAACAAAAGATGCCAGAAACCAGCTCCTCCTGCCGAGATCCAGAAGCACTTGGAACAAAGATAAACTGACTCGTTCTAATCTCTTCACTCATTCTTATCTGAGAAGAAGCCAGTTCCTTCCAAATAAATGAATATAACCTTGCCATTTGAGATACACTGAAAAGCAAATTGACACATAAATGAGAACACAGATTTGGGGAACAAAAATAAAATAATGAGTATGAAATGAAGGAAGCCAACCTCAGATATATTCAATTACGGTAAATAGTGTACAAATATCTTAACGATAGACTTTTAACTGATGCAATTCAGCGTAAAAATTTCATGTGACAACGCGTTGAAGAGTTTCGCTCATACTGTTTCATAATTATAAATTCCTTCAGCTGGATCCAGAACGCTATGTTTGGAAGAGATTTCAGACAATGATTGAGTAAACATATAATCAACATATAACGGAAATAGTAGGTCTCAGCAAATTTATCTCCATCTCTCTATTGAAACTTCTAGAAAGAACACAGAAACACGTATTTGGAAGAGAATTGTCTTCGATTTTGCTTTCTTGATGAAATTTATCATATATCCAATGATAGAGTCGAAGAGACACGAAATCCAAAGTACACAGCAATAAAACAACACAAATACGATGTGAAGCTGGTCAGGGTGAAAGGAGAGTAGCACAACACGTCAGAAGTACCAATTGGTTCCACATTCTGACCACACACCTTTTGGATGAAAAGCTTCATCGGAATCAGGAAAAATTTGCAAAACTGAACATATCACCACTTGCAAGGGGAAAATTTACTCAAAAGGTGACTAATTTCAAAATTTTGCGAATGTTTGTTGTTCAAATATAGAGAACCTTGGTGCACCAGAAGGGTGGACAGGCATTTACCTATTGAGGGAGAGAGAGAAGAGATCGGAACAAATGGGGTTTTAAAGAGTGGTCGTGAAAGTAAGTCACTAACTCCCATATATGCATCCCAAGATCTCCCAAGTCACATTCTCCATTTGATTCTTATGTCTTACAAAAAGAATAAGTTTCATTTCCAGCACCATATTCGAATAGAGAGCATCGATCTGCTTTACCAAAATCTCCATCATAATAACTACCTATTCAGCATTTAAAATAAATTACACTACGATAAACATCAAATTGACAATATATCCTAGAATGTTTCGTTTTCTCATACAAGCAGAAGTTTCATAATCCATCGGTGTCTAGTATTATTACCGACCAGAAGACTTATAAAATAGGCATTTAGACAATGGTTCGCTGTTGGCACTTGAAGGATGAGATGTCGATCACTTCCTAATATGTAGAATCCCAACCTTCACGACTTATCTATCAAAATCATATTCATTAATTAGCAGCTCAAACAACCCAATTACTGCATAGTGGCAAAAGGCAATCTTTCACCAAAGCAGTAAAAAACGATGATATACTGCAATTGACTATCTAAGTTCATAATTCATAGTAGTAGAGCAGAGTAGATCAGATATCTATGGCATGAGAACCAAGATCTGGTCCTCTTCCCCCATCCTTCTTTCTCTTTCTTTCTCTACTTTTCCCTTCCCAACCAACGTGGCTGTGGATGATTTCCTTAAGAAAAGAAAATCAAGAGTGATTTGCAAACTGGACGTGGAGAAGGCCTATGACCATGTTTCGTGGGAGTTCTTGATGCATACGTTAAGAGGAATTGATCTTGGTGACTAATGGCGTAGATGATTCCAAAATGCATTTCTTCACCCACTTTCTTGGTTTTGGTGAATGGCAATGCAAGAGGTTTCGTCAAGTCTTCTAGAGAATTGAGGCAGGGTGATCCTCCGTCACGTTTGTTGTTTCAGTTGGTTATGGAAGTATTGAGCAAGATGCTTCTACTGATGAGGGTTTGTATAATGGTTATAAGGTTGGCAATGCTAGCGATGTAGTTTCCATATCCCATCTTTTATTTGCAGATGACACCGTCATTTTCTTGGAGTATGACATCAAAAAAATTTTGCACTTTAGAGAAATATTGCTTTGTTTTGAGGTTGTTTTGGGACTAAAACTGAATTTGGAAAAAAAGTTAACTCCTGTGAGCTAGAATGTAAATGTGCAAGCAATGTCCCGCATTCTTAGCTTTAAGGATTTTAGCTTACCTATTAAGTATCTGGAATTGTCGTTGGGATCCACTCATAAAGCAAAAACTGTTTGTCATTCGATGATACAAAGATTTGAGAAGACTTTAAGTGGGTGGAAGATGGCTTATCTATCTAAGTTAGACTTGCATTGTTGAAGTATGCGCTCTCCAATCTTCCAGTTTGCTTTCTCTCTTCGTTTCCAATCCCTATCTCATTGGCAGAAAGACTTGAGAGCATAAAAAAGATTCTCTGGAGAGATTGGGATGACAATCCAAGATTTCATTTAGTTAATTGGAGCATTGTAATACAACAGGTTCCTAATGGGGGTTTGGGTGAAATGTCGTTGGTATTTATAAATAAAGCTTTGCTTGGGAAGTGGCTGTGGAGATCTAATGTGGAGACACTATCCTTTAGGGGAGAGTACTGGTTGAGAAATTTGGTTTGGTAGGATATAGATTGGATAACTAAATCTAGTTGAGGAGCAGTTGGAGTCGGGGCTTTGGAAGCACTTAAGGCAATGATGAAATGCTTTTGAAAACAACTTTCTTATTAGATTGGGGAATGTTGGATTGACATATGGTGTGAAGACACTAATTTCAAAGACTTCTTTCTGAAAGTGTATGCACTTGCAAGAAACAAGAGAGCTAGGGTGCCAATTGTTGGAAGACTAAAACAGAGAAACAGTGTGGGAGATCAACTTCATTGATAGGGCTCAAGATTGGGGCTTGAAGCTTTCTTGAATGTTTGTTGAGTTGTTGTATCAGGCAATGTTAGATGAAAGTGAGAATGACATGCTACGGTCGAATTGTTGTACCTCTGGAAATTTTTCTATCATATCCTACTATTTGGATCTCATCTCCACTCAAACGCAATTACAACAGAGCACAATCTTCCCTTGGAAATCTATTTGGAAAGTCAAGTCTCCCTTGAAGCTTTGATTTTTTGCTTGGGAAGCTACTTGGCGTATTCTTAACTTGAACAATCTTCAGAAGTAAGGGAAAATACTAGCTCATAGGTGTTTTTTTGTGCAAGATTGAAGAAGAGAGTGTGAATCACTTACTTTTACAATGAAGCTGGACCAAAAAGATTTGGACTACAGTTTTTGCAATTTTAGGAGTAAATTTGAGTGACATCAGGCATGGTGCATCAGGAACTTGGGGCTTGGAGAGGGACTATCAGTTTGTGTATTGGACAGAAACAGATAACTAAGAAGATTCCTCTCCCTGTTTTTGGTTCATTTGGACAGAGGAACAAGAGGGCATTCCAAGGAGTTGAATACTCTGGGGATTCCTTTAGGGATAATGGGTTGTACACCCTTCACTTTTGGCATAGCTGGAAAGTTAAACCTCGTACATTTATTGGAAATGTTACAAACACTCTTTTGTGCATATTTCTGTATATGGGTGATGTGCTGTTTGTATAGAGTGGGTACCCCCTTGGTACCTTCTTAATGAAATTTTATCTATCATTCAGAAATGAACTCAACTAAGTTTATAAAATATTAGATCTCCCACTGTAAGCTTGAGCTAATTGCTGTGCCATACTCTCAAGAGAAGGTTTAGTCAGGCAGATTTGCCATACAAATTAAGAAATTGGATATTTAAAAGCAAGAGCGTCGGAAATGGTTGAAGTAGGAGTAAAAGGGGCCTAATTTGTCATTCTGGATGCCCTTATAGACACAACAAATACCATCAATGGTTGACTCCCAATAAAGGCTTGTAAAGATGTTTTTTGTCTGACCAAAGAAAAAAAGGAGATGCTTTTCGGCAGGGCAATTGACAAACAATTCAGAGAGTTTCAAATGTGCAAATGATTAAACATGCCAACAGATACCATCAATAGTCGCCTCCTAATAAAAGCTTGTAAAGGAGATGCTTTTTGTCTGACCAAAAAATGAAGGAGATGCTTTTTGGTATGGCAGTTGACAAACAATTCAGAGAGTTCCAAATGTGCAAATGATTTTACAAGCCAATGGAGGGGAGGAAACTCATTATTTGAGCCACAAACCATACATTTTCACCCTGATCTTGTTGGTACCTAAGGAGGTTCCATCAAGAATCAGATCTGCAGTTCCTATCCATTACCATACATCACAGAATTCTCCAGTTGAGGAGATTTTGGCATTATATTTTTCAGTAGAGACTAGATCCAAACCTTATACGGATCAAACACCACCAGACAGATCCAATTTTTCATTTCAAAATATTGAAGTTGAACAAAGTAGATTATCCCTATAAGCTCAATTGCTTCTAGTGGTTCAATAACCTAAAGCTTTGAATGAACTTGTGTTGATGTGTGGTTCATACTCCCCATCGAGAGGAAGGCTCAGGAGTCCCACTCCCCAATGAGCGGGTGGGGGTCATAAGGGGCAGTGCCCCCCGCAACACTAGAGGGCTTTTACAATTTGGACCCGTATTTTATTGGCAGTTTGGATTTTGCTCATGAATAGCTACTGAGAATATATAATCTCTTTTTCTTATAATTGAAAGTGTAATTGAGAGGTGAGAGGTGTTAACTATAATGGAATCCTCTATTGGACATAATCCTAATTTAAAGGTGAACCAAGATAAAACCCTGTGTCTCGATTTCTCTTTTTTGCCTTTACTCTCTATTTCGTAGTGTTTGTGCACCTAATCTTAATTGCTTGGAGGAAACTCTATCAAATGCATGACTTGAAATTCCTTGGAAAATACTTGATTCCATATGGAAAAACTGAAAAGCTAAATAGGCAACAAAAACCTAGAGGTCTCTGAATTTATACACCATTCTCATAGAATGTGCAGAATTGATGTTTTGTAAATGAATTTCTCATAGAGGATATACCTCTAGGTACCACATCAATTTAATTATTCTTTTTATCAATTAAAAGATTATTTTCCACCGTGTGATGTCGAAAATGCATACCTCAAAGTAGTCACATAACAGAAACATTTATCAGACTATTATATGGACCAAAAATGCCGTGAAATCTCATAAATTGGGTTAGCCTGTACAGACTTGAGGTTTTTGAACTCCTGCAAATTGTCGACAATGTGCTGTGCACAAACAACCATAACATATCTTCTTTCCTTTTAAATTTAAATAAAAGAACAAAGGAGATGAAACAATTATCAGCTTTCCTCTTTCAAAATAAGAAACCGCAAAGAAAAGACTCAAATAGGGATCCTAAAGTATACCTGACCTTGAAAAGGTTGCCATATCTTCTCCAAACTTGTAACATTGCCAGAATATCATCTAGGTTAACTTCAGTCTCGAACCCAATATCACTTAGCAACTTTTCACCTATTGAAAGGACACATGGCACACAAAAAAAATAAAATAAAGTTCTTCCAGCATAGGCGTAACGTTACAAAGGACAGACAGGGCCTCGATTTCGGTCATTAAGAATTTAATGCATGCCAAATCATCAGTTATGCTTGTTCAATTATGCTTCTGAGAAACATGTCAATGAGTCAATGTCCCATCAACATCATCAAGATGATTGGCGAAGTTTACACAAGATCCAAAACTTGTGCTCATTTTTGATAAAAAGCAAGATATATGAATATTGTTCACTAAAATAACAGCAATCAACATAGAACAAGTTGAAGTAAAAGGGAGCATATAGGGCTTTGACCTCAGAGCTAACCAAGTGGCATCTTTAAAAACAGACAAAGAAGAAAAGGTAAAAACTAAAATAAAATCTTGTTCCTAAAGACTTTATGAGTGGAATGTTGAGATAAAATTTGCACAGGAAAGTAATCTAAAAGGCGAGACTATGGCCCAAGAAGTAAAGACTGCCTGCCTAACCTTTGGGACACCGTAGGGAGCAGAAGCACCCAAAATTAAACGCACCGCCTCACAATCATGGAATAAATCCTTAGGGCAGTGGAGATCATCATCCGTGCTTGCTACTACCCACTGGAGATCACAGATACTGTTCCTAAACGATGACTTGAAGGGCTTGGGATCCCCATTAGAAGTAGGGTAGCAATAACCTTTTACTTTATCACAAAAAAGACGTTCCCAATAAGTATCAAGAACCTCCAACAGATATATGCAACTCTACTTATTGCCTGTTTTAGAAAACTGGGATAACATTTGAACTAACTCTTTTGATTCCCAATCTTTCACAACCAACCCGGGGGTGATAAGGTCCATATCCAAAAGCATTCTCTTAGAGGTTTCAGGAGATATGTCAGTAATACTCTTCTGAACTTGAACTACTTGCAGAAAATCAGTAATACACATTACCTGAAAAAATTCCCCCCACTTCATCTTTCCGCAAGAGAATGACTTGGTGACTGGATGTTTCAAATAGGATGAGTCAACCACAAGCCATCTCATGTCTGTAACATTAATCAGCTGATGTATTTTTATAGAATTTCCATAATCTTCACTGAAATGAATTGGCACCTCAACAATGAGTTTGAAGCCATAATTTGTCAAAATTAAAGCTTTATTTCACAACTCTGATACGATTGAATCCTTGTCAACCAGAAAAGTTGGGTAGCCAGATTGCAGGTGGATCATCACATAGCAAACATATTCTATCATTAAGTTCTTATCCATGCTATTCCTGTTATTGGATAGAGAAGGCAAGATGTGTACTTTAACAATTTCATGCACTGATAGCCGCTGAACACCAATTTTGTGAAGCATTTTTGTGAGATTATCCACATAATCCAGATCCAAACATGAGAAATCATCTGTCACCTAGAAGAGGGCAGGGCTTACAATACAGAGTTTCCTATACATACTGGGAAATGCTCTTAGCCCGTGCTCACCGTCAGATCCACTGCTCATGCCATTGGTATGTAACCAAATAGTTCCTCTGTCTAGTGAGCTGTAAGTACCATCAGAAAGTGGAATAAATGCAATTTTCTGTAGGTTCTTTATGAGATCTTTCTCCATCCTAGAGACATCAGCAACAGGACCAGAAGACTGAAATGACATTGTATAAAGAATGTTTAGCAAGCGACGTAACCAGGACAGACCAAGTGACTGGAGACCATTTTCCTTGGTACACAAAGAAGACAATAGCTGCTGTAAAGTTTTTGGACCATATTCCTCAATACTTAATGCCCCTGCTAGTTGATCAGACAGAACTATGTCCTTGTTCAAGAACCCAAGGCCAAGGTGCTCTTGCAGCAAACCATCAGTTAGAAGAGTCCGAGCCTGTTCATCCCAACCTCTCAAAACCTTACATGGAGGAACCCACTTGCTGCAATCACCTTCCAGGAGTAAGCAGTTTGACATGCGGAGCCTGGAAATTATCATCCTTAGAAGACAAGCAAAAAAGCCATGTACTTCACCAAGTAGTGGAACAAAGCTCATATACGCTGATACAGCCTTGCCTGGATTCTCCCTAAAACAAGGAAGGGCACAAAAAGATTCCTTCGCACTTGCAAACAACTCAGGACACCCTGACAGTAACCATTGGTTCCAGGGACTATCTCCATCCACTTCCTCACTTAATGAGGGAAGTACAAAGTCACCTTGGAGAATAAATTTTAAACCATAAGCTCTCAGAGGAAGAAATGCAAATACTGGCTGTTGCGCCAGAAAAGGGATATAATAACTGCAATCTCCTTCCTGCAGTGTAAATGCCATTGCAATCTCCGTAATTTGCACATCACGCTGAATGAAATCTGAATGCAACTTTTGAGAAACTACCAACCATGTCATTTTGTCTTTCCCGTGAGAAACCTTGACAATATTATCGCCCAGAACCTCTTTTCTCATAATAATCAGTGAATCATTCAGCATGTTTTTAAACTTAATACACTGGAGACGATGAAGAAAGAGTAACAATGAGGGATGAAGATCTGAAAACATAGCTACAATGCTTTTCATGGCACTTCCTTCTGACAGTTTTGATCTAAAAGGAAGTACAATACAAGTGTTCCAGCAGCTACCATTCATTTCATCAGAATCACTAGAAACCAACCTAGAGAATAAATCGACATTGCAAGCAGGAATAAGAGTTGGCAGGATGAAACCAATTTGACCTTCAGTTATGTCAAACTTCACATGAAATCCATTAGAATGTATCTCTGGAGCATCTGTTACCTAGAAAAATATTGAGCAGAGTCAATTATGTTGATCTTAACTCACACTAATCAGACCATAAAACAACCTGACTTCAGATGATTTGTAATGGCTCTACAGAAAATGATACTTACAATTGAAGGGAGAGGTAAAAGGACAGAAAATATAAACACAGCTTGCGCATAGAGCAGTTACATTTTATTTTCACGAACCTACTATGAGAATATGCTTTCTCCCCAGACAGAGACAACACCCTTATACTCTCATGTAATTAAACAATGATGTCTCCTTCGACTCCGATTAACAGATAAAGACTGATTTCTTCAAATGCTAAAAATAAATTTCTTTCCAATTAACCATATAAGCAATGGGATCGGGTCTCAACCACCATCGCCTGTATCCACAAACAAGGTTCCTACTTGCCAAGAAACACCAGTTGTGAATATTCACTATAAAAAAGGACAAGTCAACTTCATGATTAAGCTCTCCAAGGATTTAAACCTTCAGATATAATAACATATAACAGAGGGTTTTTTTGATAAAAAAAGATGCATTGCATCAAATATAGAGGACATTCATGCACCTAATCCATAATTTGCATAGAGCAATTCTAAGCATCACGCACAGCTACATACTCAAAAGTCTCGCCGGCTTTTCATACTTAAAAATAAGGCATCTGCAATGATTCTTAACAAGGAAAAAAAGAGTTAATCAAATGCTCTATCCTTCACCTTGTTTGATCCAACACTTTGGATTTGGTAGCATATTGGGAGGAGAAGCAAGTTAGATTGCACTTCAAAAGTTCAATGAAGACATACAAAAGACCACGAGCTCTTAATTGCAAAATCTACAGTGAGCACTTAAAATCAGTGGTCAGCTCTCGATTGGATCTAGATTCAGAGTAAGATTATGGGTCTATTTCCAAGTAATAATCTTAATCACTGAAAACTCTGGCGGAAGCAATCCGATACAATGATAATGTTGCGGAATAACTGCTTGTTGCTTCCGCTTCACACATGTATGTGCCCAGACTTCTTGCATGTTTGAGCACAATCAGCGCCCCGTGCAAATGCATAATGTGCATGTGTGCGTGCGTGCGTGCGTGTGTGTGTGTGAGAGAGAAAGAGAGAGAGAGAGAGTTATTGTTCTCTTTTATTCTCTTTCAAATCACTGTGAAGTAAGTTGAATGACATAAAAGCAGAAACAGGAAAAGAGACTAAGAAAGGATTTATAACAGTAATGATGGCTTTAGTAACATGCCCAAAATACTGATTTGAAGCCTATCCCTTTCTGCCCAATGTATCCAGCACGAGATCCTTTTTTTGTTGAATTTCCAACATCACACAGAGCTCTGATATTTTCAGCCGAAAAACCTCGCTCGTTATTTAAAATGATGATACCTGAACCTTGAAGAATGAATGTCAAAGTTGGTTCCACATTTTCCAGATAAAGATTATCATCAGCGTTTTGGACCTCAATCAAATGTCAGGAGACGCAATCAATATAACACGATAGAATTTGACAGGTTGCCTTTGGCAATACAAACATACATGAACAAGTATTAAAAGATGGCAGCATGTTTGCGCAACTGTAAACAATGGTTCTGGGAACACCACAACAAAGAGAAATCATGTGAATCAATGCCTAAAAAATTAACAATACCTATTGAAATATACTGGAGAACTTCCTTATTTTTCACAGAATTTGCAATGCAATGTCCATGAATAAAACTTCACTATTCACCTAACAAGCATATGAATTGCAACATGTAGAGAATATAGTCATATTATTTGCATATAGAGGTGAACATATGGAGATCAAGGCCATATATACACATAAATGCATATATACATATATAAACACGTGTGTGTGTTAGTGCTCATCCTCTTCTTCACAAAACTCTTTTCTCGGAAAGAAAGTTTGAATTATGTACTTGTTTTCTTGCAATCTACAAGAACAGGCAGTCCAGCAAAAAGTTCCAACTCTATGGTCAGAAGGTCTCCTTATTTTGACTCCATTGAGAAGATATTATCAGAATCTAGCTTGAGGGGCTGCAACTTCTCCACGCATACATGCCACACATGTGAATCTGGATACCGTTTCTACCCACACTAATTTTATCATCCACAGGAATTTCTATACCCAATTTCTTTTGCGGCTTCTGATGAATTCAATTCCTCCCACATATTATGCATCTGACAGCTTGAATTGGTGAAAATAAATGAAAACTCAATATAAAGATTAAGGATATAAGATGCATATTAAGGATAACCTATAAACCCCTACACTAGCTCCAATTGAGGTCATTTCTAACTGGGAATTTTCCAATTACAAGAATGGATGAACAACATGACCACAAAAGATCATCACTGACCACGCATCAAACAAAAAACTAAAGCAAAAGCATAAGCGGGTATCCGATTGGTCAAATAGATATTGTAAACTCACAGTACTATCTTGCTAAATGATGACTGCTACTGGAGAGGAAAAACTAAGATTAATGAAAAACAACAGTGAACTTACTAACTCAAGAATAAAATGAGAATCCTGAGAGTATAACTCCTGGGAAAGACAATGAATTGCTCTACCCAGATGGGCATGTTGCTTTTTCAACAAGCTATGTTCTGTACTAGAGAGACTAGGATCAAGACCAAATTCTTCCCGCCAGATAGATTTGATGATTGAGTAAGCATCCTCGTATTCAACGGTTTCATTTTGTGCCAGACTCTTGTCTATGCAGACTTTTGGACCATCAGAACTGCGACAAATCTCATTATTCATAACACTCTGATCCTTAGAAACAAGAGAGAGCACAATCTTGTCTTCTTCTGCAGGAGATGATTTTTGTGGATTGTATGTAGCAGACAGTGAGCCTGTGCTTGACTTAGAGGTGTCAGCTTTGAACGATGGAGCTTCACAGGGCTTACACATCTCACCATCAGTAGAGGAACAGAAAACATGGTAGTCATCAATCCACTCCACAACACCTAGATATAGTCCCACTTCATGAAGCATGATTCGTTCCCCCATAAGTTTACATTCTGACAAGATGGTTGAAAGTACATGTTTAATGACAGATTGCATACCAGATAGTAACACATCAGCAGCAAAAGTACGAAACTCTGAAGGAATATAACCAAGGCATTCAAGAAAATATCTTGATGCAACAAGCATTGCATTACATGTGCCAGTGGAATTCTGCAATGATCTACTAGCATAAACTTCATCCAACAGCTTTGAGGTACCAGCTGCTTTTTCTTGCATCTGAAGATTCCAGCTGTCAGTCACTTCCTTATGTTCCAGATGACTGTTCAAGATGAGTTCAAATGCACGACGTGCATCGCATTTTAAAAGAGACAGAGGAAAATGTTTTCGTCCCCCAAGTATCGAGAACAAAGAGAGCAACTGAACAGCTGTTTGGAAAGGTGATGATTGAAGGGCACATTGTAGAAATGAATCCGAGCTAGCTGAACTATCAATCCGGATCACATTACCATCTTTTGTCACTAAACACAACAAGTCTGTTCTATTAACTTCATTCAACAACCATCCTACAAGAGGGCCAAGATGTGGAGCGAACTTAATGTCCCAATGTGACCAATGACTTAAATCTGACAGCATTGGCGCACTTAGTAAGACTTCAATTGCATCCTGAGATGAGATTGATTCCAATATTCCTATTTTCTGTGAGACATCACTTCCTCTACCAATGGTTTCAAGCTCAACTGCATATTCATCATCAAGCGCCAGCATAGCCTGACCATGGGCTCCCATCAATGTCTGAGAGAAAAGGACACATTTTGACATTGCGATACCTCTATACTCCCCAACAATATTTAGAATACCTCCACTGAACCAACTTCCATTTTGAAACTGAGATTGGGGTATTGGTTCAAAAGCAATGTCGAAATCATCTGTTTGGTCACTACTTCACCGTCCCACAAGCTATTCAATGCTTGTGATATTAGTACCATCAACTGATGCTGCAGCATGCAAACCTCAAAGTGGGACTTCTCATACATGTCACCATTCAAGAACTGTTTCAGCCCAGCAGGCATAAGAGATATGTGTTCTGTCACGAAACTGAAAAATTCTCCATAACCGAGTGACTCAAATTCATGAACGAAAAATTGCTTTGCCAGCCAAGAGTCACAATCAACAAGTTTTCTCAACAAATTAACTCTCATCCTCAGAACTGATTTGCTGTTGCTTGTTTTCTCATGATCAAGCTGATAATAAGCACCAATTTCTCTGGCAATGCCTTCAACAGTGACACCTATCAATTGATAAATAAGTGGATGATATTACAAGACTCGTCTATGAGAACACATCTCAGCATCAACTGCACTAGTGTGTGACATCTCAGAAAAAGACATGGAGAATAAAGGTGAACAATGAACGAGCCGCAGCAGCATACAAGCCATCTGGTTAGAGTTTCAATCAATCACATTTCTAAAAGGCCATTCGGTCCGTTGTCCTTGAGAAACTCAGAGGTTTGAATGCACGCGAATATATCTCAATCCAAAATCGAAAAATGAGTATCTTGATGAATAGTAGATAGTCCTTGATAAAATTCAAAGATCCCAGGGCGAGGTAGCCCAATTAAATATGTACAGATGAATAAAATTTCATCCAAATGTCATATATCAAGATAAATATCTATGATTCAGTCCTACAACTTTGTTCAAAATTATAGTTGACTCCACAGCTTCCAGTCAACTCATGCACGTAGTCTGTCCAATTTTCTTCCATAATCATGCACATACTCTAACTCAAACAATTTTTCCATATTCATCACATGCCACTATCATTAATAAATATTTGCCCAAAATGAATTTCCTACACACATGAAGGGACGTCATGATTTTCTACATCATTCATTAAAAAAAAAAAAAAAGAAGTTCGGTCATTACCTAAATTATCCTATTGTCTAAATTTTATCCGAACCACTCATTAATATAACATTACAAAATTCTGTCAAATTTCCTTAATGATGTTAATGATTGTCTTTACAGAGCATAAGCAATCAGCAAAACTCGTCTATATCTTAAATCAGGCATATCCTAAAACTTTCTGTTGCATTTCACAAAAAACGCAGCATGCACATGTAACAATGTCAAGCAAAGAATCGATGACAGGAATTCAATGATAGAAAAATAGGAAAGAAAAAAATAATAACAAAAGGAGGGATCACTAGGATTTGAAACTTTGGCCTGTGCTTTGTCACCATGTTAAGATGCTGTGTCCTAAGAGATGAGATTAATGGGCCCATTATGTATATCGAACATATATTTTATCAGACAAGATTAATGGATGTCATTCCAGTCAAGTCAAAGCTTACACAAATAAACTAAATAAATTACAGAAATCATTGGCTATCAGATAAAGTGACCAAGTAAGATATGACCGATGAAGCCAAAATCTTGATTCAACTAAAAGTACTTCAAGCAACCACTGTTTCAATTTTACAAGTAAAACCTTCAAAACTCAAATACCCCAAATAAAACAAAAATTGGTAACTAGAAGTATATCAAGCAACCCACTATTTCAATTTTACATGCTACTCATTTCTTCTGGTTGTAACTTCTAGACCATTACATAACCTTGTACTTTATACAAGATCAATGATAAAGAGTTGCAATTTGCATATCGTTCTACGTGAATTTAGTAAGGCATCATATTCTTGTGCCAGAGCCAATTATGCTTGCTTGTCTTTATTCATGAAACTGCCATCTTAAATGAGCAAGATCCGATGTACTTGTGTGCATGGCATAGTAAAAATGAAAGTTAGATTGATGCAAGAATAAAGGGAACAGTCAAAAACACATGCTTTCAGACAAATGTTGTAGACAACGAATATGTATATAAGAACCAATACTAGATAAATGACCCAGGGATGCATGCTTTGAGATGATACTTTTTGTAGGCTCGGCACTGTGCCAAGCATTGTCGGTTGCACACTCTAAAGTTGAATGTGTATCTTTGCTTTCAGGCACGGGGGTCGGCAAAGTGATCCCATCTGCCATTTGTTTACCAATAGCATCATATACATCTTCCAACATTCCACATTTGATACAAGTTACCTGCAATCAAGAAAAAGAAGTAACCTTTTGGCAATATAAGAATAAGGGCAGCCATGAAACTGACTTCCATAAACTCATGATATGGTAACAAAAAAGGTAAAATGTGGTCCAACCATCAAAATAAGATTTAAAAGGTTGTATACTAGAAGTTCAAAAAAATAGCCCTTCCAGAAAAGTTTAGTTAGTACAACGTAATAAAGCCACCAGAGAAGTTCTCATGCCATTTGTCACAAATTCAGCAGTTCAGACAATCTGCAAAATACTTTTCTGCTTCATCAAGACATTAAATCGGGCATGTTTGAAATGACTCAAACTTTTTTGCTCTTTACAAATCGCGTGGCATGAAGTTGACTTTAATTTAACAACAAACACCTGAAACCTTTTCAAATATACAAATGTTGCCTTGTAAATTTGCATTTTTTAGATTCTTTGAACTCTAAAATATTTTCTAATTCATATTTTTAATTAAAAGAAAGGTAAAAGTTGGGTTTTAACCAAAATTTTCGGCTTCTTAAAATAATTTGATAAGGTCATCGAACAGATAACTGGAGGAATATTAAAGATGCACGGATGGTGACAATCTTATCAAGTTGGTTTAAACTGCTTTTCCTGGCTGAGCATTATTGCAACACTAACTACCACATCTCCATTTGATAATGCTCTCCACTGCACGTTCATTTATGCGTTGTAATGTCTATAAAAAAGAGGAGGTGAAGCCACCAACAGATTTCCTTTCTGGAAAGAGTGGGAACTATTAGATGCTCATAACTTTCACCAGGTTCAGTGGGATGCTATTTGGAACCCTTCTCCTAAGGAAGGAAGGAGGCAGGGAGAAAAGGTATAGAGGGAATGCAAGCTTAGGAAATTCTTTTTTGGTGGAAAAAATTTAGAATTTTCGCTCAAGCTCTTCTAGGAGCAGATTACGGAAGAAGCAGGGTCTGGGATCACTACTGCGTATGCATTCCTGTATTCTCAAACTCACATGGAACAAGACCATAAAAGCATGCAGGTGTTGCAACAATTTTCTAAGTTCATCTAGATTCATGTTTGGTACTCATTGTCAGAAACTGTTGTTATCCAAGACCAGAGGAGAAGCGACAGACCGAGAACTGTGCTACATGGCATAGCAACAGAAGATTTATTGTTTGACAATATCATAAGGGTCTGACAAAAAAGAGTAACATTTCTTTCCCACGAAGGCTATGTTGGAGGTCAAAGCTCCCTCCAAAGTCCTCATTTTGTTTCTGGGGAGTCCGGAAACCATTTTATACAATATATTAACAGGTTATAATGTGGGACTACCTCAAACTGCTAAAGCATGTAAATGTTGCTTTTGCATTGAAAGCTGTGAATCATCTTCTGCTTCATTGTCAAGAAACAACAGAGATTGGATCCAACTTCATATCATTGTCTACATTTTCTAGGGTTATGACACAACTTGTCAAAAGGTTTCACATATTAAGATTTTGTAGGACCACTGCCAACTGTTCTAAAAGTTTAAGCTATTAAATGAACGTGTGGTTTACTATTTAAATACTCTAACATCACAAGCACCGGATGTGGTGCCAAGGAACAAGAAGTGCAGTTCTCTAAGCTAAAAGCTATCATTAATAAAGATCAAACGGAGCTATAACTTAGTTCTCATTTCCTCTGTTTTGTTACTCCCCCTTTTATATGTTCCAGTTAAACTTGTATCTAAAATACATCACTCTGATACTTCCTGAATACTTGAATGAACCAGGGTTTATTGGAAATCTTTCATTATCTAACACGAAAGAGGAAGCCTTTGATGGATAGTTTACTGAAGGTATTAACTATCAGCAACTCCAAGGAACACAGATTAAATAAGTTCCTCCAGAACAAGAACAACTTGCTATTCCTTTATGTCAGAGGAAGATTTTATAACCATACCCCAAGTTTGCTTAGTGAGAAAAGAAGTTTTAGATAGACCAACTTGCTAAAATTAGTAATATTTGTTCCTATGAATCAGATGATTCAAATTTCAGGAGCAGTTAGAGTACATTTCTTGGTTAAAAATGAAGGAAGCAGCTAAACATCTAGATGTTCAGACAAGAAACAGCCTCTCTGACTTTCTCCTCATCCTACTTTTCCCTCATAGCTTCATGTCCCACTTTCATCGGCTCCTCTACAGACATAACTTTGTGGAGCAAAACAAGGTATCAGAAACAGCTAGCACGTAGAAGTCAAGGTGAAAAATGGAAATAGGTAAACATCTTTCAGGAGAAAGTGAGATCTGCTTTTACTGTCAACTTGAAAATTGAACTTCGAAAGGCAAAATATATTGTCTAAAGGAAAAATATGGCCAACTTACAGAGACATTCAACAACCCGACCAAGGGATATGGAAGCATGGAGCAAATCTTGCATTGCCTTGTCTTGGATACTTTGTACATGTCTAGCATTTTCTCAATGACCTATAAAATGAAGAACTGTTTGAGAAGCTGTGCATGCTGAATTCTAATTAAACACCAAACTATTGCCTTAAGACCCTTTCTGACATTATACACTTAGTCCAAAATTCTAAGTTCATCTATACTTCATACATTTTGTGCGTATTGAGTCATGACGGTGAGAGGTTGAAGTAACTAATGCAGGGGAGACTGCAGATCAACCTCTTCCTATTTCCTATAGCTGATATTCATTAATGAAAGAGGATAAAACATAAAGTCAACCTATGACTAGATCCAGGTGGTGAAAGACCAAGGAAATGCATATAAGCCTCTAATCCAAAATTCTGAAAGAACATATTTGGAGTTTAAGTGCCAAGTATCCTATAATATGAATGCCAAGGCAGTCAAATTGCATTAATATGACTAAATCGGATAAAAAGCGTTCAAGCACAGTATTGGCTATTATATTACAAGTTTAGTACATATTTATATTGTTTGCTCTGTTACAATCAAAGCCATAACAGTCATTCCATAAGTGCCCAGCTCTCTTTTCTCTCAATTTACTCGTATTAATAATTAAAAACTTTCTTACACAACTACTCCAACTATAATATCATTACTAGTATTAATGATGATTGTACTAATAAAGATGATTTTTTTTATATAAAGTGATCTAACGTACAATAAAATAATTACACACCACACTAATGATGGATAAAATGAGCAATAAATAAATGCTATAATTATTGTCATATGGATATAAATATAGTATCTTAACACCATTATTGTTAAAATCATACAATTCATGACTCGAATTGTTCAATTCAATTAGATTCACATACAAAGCGATTCATTTTGTGGCTATGAATCAGAAATCCATCAGAATTGCAAGTGAATCTTATGATTTGATACAATTAAACACGACTCAGTCAGTCTATATACTTGTAATTGTTGGGCACCAAAAGTTTTGGCACTATTCTTTATATCATAGTTATCCAAATCGTACGGTTCTCGTTTCGTACCATAAGGTTTGATTCAATTAGATGCCCTAGGATAGGCATCGATTAGGTATATAGCTAATCACCTAACTTGTAAGCAAATCTATCGATTCACTAACGAATCTACGATTCAACGCACATCTATAGAGTCAGATTTTTATACATTTACCCATCAAAATGATGTAACTTTGTCAAGTTTTACTACATATGCTGAATTTTCATAGATATAGAATAATTACAATAAAATTTTGCACTGCACAATGCAATGATAAATGGAATGACATATAACGAATGGTGATTTATATTTAAATGTAGTCTTTATGTTAATAAAACAACTGAAAATCATATCTTTTTATGCATAGGGATCATCATATCCACTCAAAATTAAGATTTGTATTTCCAAGATCATAAAACTAAGTCAAAATTTTACATCTTAAAGTATTGTTTATATAACTCATGAATGTGTACGACACAAAATACTAATTTATGATTTTGATTCACAATGCATGTCTTGGTTCAACAACTATTCTATATACACATTTAACATTGCAAATATTTACATAACACACTTTCATTGACAGAGGTGTCATTTGAATTTTTTACATCGGTCATTTGGGTTCATCTTATGCAATCGCGTGATATTTCTTTGAAGATTATATGGTCAGATGTCATTTTTACAATTTTTTTCTATATTTTGGCAACTAATACGTGGGCTTCAGTAAGACATCCCTCTTTTTTAGTTATTCT
Source organism: Syzygium aromaticum (assembly GCA_024500025.1). NCBI lineage: Eukaryota > Viridiplantae > Streptophyta > Magnoliopsida > Myrtales > Myrtaceae > Syzygium > Syzygium aromaticum. The sequence goes on from CM044885.1 coordinate 15,801,558, forward strand.
AAAGGTTTTACTGAAATTTATGATTTGCGATTTGATTTAATTCATTATTCAGAAAATGAGCTTTACAATTCACGATTGGAATCTCGATTCAACAACATTGCTTATAGCACATAATGTTATATTACATATCTAACTTATTCATGGTAAAATTAGAATAAGATTTAATTACTTAATTAAAAATCATGTATGAATTATACAAAATTTCATAATTTACTCTGAAATCATGCAAAATATAATAATTAAACATTACATCCATATTTAACTCTAATACATCATATAGAACAACGTACAATTTTTTAGAAAGTAATGTAACTCTATTTCTTGTATGATATTGTAATAATTATTCAGATATTAAATGAAATATATGACATAACTAATAGTATAGTTTGATGATACATAATTATGTATTATGCATAATAAAATGAGTACCATTTAGCTGTTATTATATCATAGAGTAAAGGCAATTTAGATCTTTTATCTCTATCCCTTTACTACTATTGCGTCAACCTAAACAAAATAATAACCATTTCATTACCAAAACCGAACAACATAATAGCCTATTACAGTAGTATTCCACTATAGCCATAAAAACCATATTACAACCTAGCTATTAAGGCAACCGAAAGTATACATAGTTTCAACTATTAACACAGACATCAAAGAGACAAAAGACCCTACTATCCAGGAAGTTCGACAGCTAATCCCATTTGTAACCCAATGGTATTGGCAGTTGAGCATGATAGAGAATAATCACGCAAGTTAAGCTATTTTCGATGTAAAAGAGTAGCAGGAATGGATTTTGTCGGGTTTATTACTTTAGAGTATTAGCAAGTTGGGGATATTTGTGTAAATGTATTAGGCTTAATCCTAAGCCTATAAATACTCTTTGTTATCTCTGAAATAAACTAAGCTACTCTTTTATCATTAACATGGTATCAGAGCTAAATTAACACTTCTCACAGTAAACCCTAGCCACCATCACTGTAAATCTCACTGGCGCCACTATAGATCCCTCCGGCGACCTCCGTCTAGTGTCGCCCAAGGCCGGCAAGCCTCCATCCAAGGTCGCCCAAGGCCGACGACCTTAGATCCGACGAGATCTAGGTCCGGCGACCCCACTCCGGCGTCACCCAGGGCCTGCGCCCTCCGTCCGGCGTGGCCAGGCCCCGGCAACCCAAGTTCAACGTTGCCCAGGGCCGATGACCTTAGATTCGGCGAGATCTAGGTTCGGGAGGGTCACCCAGGGCCAGCAACCTTAGATCTGGCGAGATCTAGGTCCCGGCGACCCAAGTCCGGCGTTACCCTGGGCCCGCGACCCTCTGTCCGGCGTCGCCAGGCTCCGGCGACCTCCATCCAAGGTTGCCCAGCTCTGGTGCACCTCCGGCAACCTCCATCTAGGGTCGCTAACCTCCGGCGACCTCAATCCAGGGTCGCTAAGCTCTGGTCTGACCATCTAGGTTAGAAATCGATGTTGTATGACCATTAATTCACTCGCCTCAGATCTCTCATGTGTTTTGATGTATTGAAACCCATAAATCGATGCTATCAGGGGAGTTTCTGAGGCCGAGGGTTGTGTGGAAGTGATTTGTGGAGTTGAATTTGCTGTTTTTTCATTGTGGTTTGTGAAGATGGAGCATTGAATTTGGTGGTGCTGGTTTTTTGACTGAATGTGATATTTTGAAGTGTCAGTTCTCTGAATTTTGTGTTCTATAGTTGGAGTGACATGTGGAGTTATTAAGATTTGCGGATACTTATAGAAGTTATATAATAAGTGAGGTGTATTATACGTGGGTCAAGTTTCCAGTGATTAGTGGTTTGTGAGGATGTCTACTGGTTTATCTGATTCACCATCTATTACTTCGGGGTTGGGCTCCTCTAGTGCTTCTTTGGGTTCAGTATCTTTTGGTTCATATTATAGTATGACTAATCAGCACAATACCTTGATCAAGTTGGACGGTACCAATTATCCTTCTTGGTCGATGGCTCTTTCAACTTCTATTTATTCTAATCGCCAGTCTAGATGGCTTGAAGAAAAACTGCCTACAGATTCAGCTAGTCTAGATGAATGGAAGTACGTAAATGCTACTTTGCGTACACTTTTATGGGGAAGTATGGCTGAATCTATTCGCCATCTTTTCATGGATTGCACTACAGTTCGTGAGGTATGGATAAAGTGGGCTTTATTGTATTCTGGACAGAATAACATGAGTCGAGTTTGTGACATGTGGGAGGCTTTATTTGAATCCAAAATTGGTGATGCTAGTTTGGCAGAACATTATGCTTGTTTTGCATCTTTGTATCAGCACCTCAAGTCTTATTTTCCACCTGCTACCACAGTTACTCAGATGCAGCAACGAGAAGCGGACATGATAACTGTGCTCTTTCTTCGTAGCCTTGGTCCAGATCATAGTGCTCTTTGTCAACAGATTACCTCTCAGAGCACTCTTCCTTCCATTGAAGAAGTGTATTCTCGAGCTGCTCGTTACACTTCCAGTCCCAAGACTTCAGTAATTTCAGATAGTAGTGCTATGATAGCTCATAGAGGTCAAGGGACTCGTGGTCGTATTAACGGCCGTGGACAATGGAATTCTGATAGTTCTTACCGTGGTCGTGGTCGTGGTTTTCAAGGCCGAGGTGTTGTTCGTGGTGGTGGTAGTAATACTTCTAGAGAAGCACGTGGTGGTGGTCGAATGAACCGTTTTTGTACTCATTGTCAGCTTTCTGGACACACTATTGATTATTGTTATGACCTCCATCTTGAACTACAGGGTCTATATGCTTCTATTGATACTAAACCTTGGGCTCCTTCCCCTGGATCTTTTTCTGGATAGGGTACAGTACAATTGACTCATGCAGAATATGATGAGTTGGTCAGAGCATGACAGAGTGAAAGTGGTGCTATCTCTAGTCCTACTGCTACTTTAGCACAGCGTAATGACCCTACATGTCTATTGTCCAGTACAACTCCTCCTCGTTCTTGGGTTATTGATTCAGGTGTCACTCATCATATGACTGGTGATCCTCGTCTTCTCACATCCACCTCATCTGTTCCTTATATGTCAATCACCTTAGCAGATGGTTCCCAATCCAAAGTTACTGGTACAGGTTGTGTATCATTGAGTTCCTCGGTGTCCTTACCTTTTGTTTATCATATTCCACACTTTCCTTACAATCTATTATCATTCAGTTCTATTACTCGTGATCTTGATTGCGATATTATCTTTTCTTCGTCTTCGTGTGTTTTTCAGGATCGGAAAACTGGACGCCGAATAGGTGGTGGGTGTGAAGCTGGTGGATTGTACAGCCCGGAACCTGAGATTATTGCTGCTGCTATAACAGTTTAGAATAAAGCTGTGGATGATCCTTATCGATTGCATTGTTGTCTTGGTCATTTATCAGCAGACGTACTCCGACGATTTCCTTTCGTGTCTAGTTCAGATCTTCAGTTTAATTGTGAAACATGTCAGTTAGGTAAACACCATCGTGAGTCTTTCTCTCCTCGTGTTTTGAGTCATGCATCACATCCATTCGAGTTAATTCACTCCGATGTGTGGGGTCCTAGTCGAGAGTCTTCGTTTGGATTTCGGTATTTTGTCACTTTCATTAATGATTGTACTCGTACAACTTGGTTATATTTAATAAAAGATCGTACTGAAGTTTTTTATTCTTTCTGCCAGTTTTATCATGAAGTACGTACGCAGTATGATTGTTCTATTAAATGTTTGCATACTGACAATGCTCATGAGTACTTTTCATCTACCTTTATTTCGTTTCTCAAATCTCATGGTATTTTACATCAGAGTTCTTGCGCTTACACTCCGCAACAAAATAGAGTTGCTGAACGTAAGAATCGTCATTTGTTGGATGTTGCTTGCTGTCTTCTTCTTCATTCATATACCTAAATCTTTCTGGAGCTATGCTCTACTTACAGCGTGTCATCTTATTAATCGACTTCCGTCCTCCGTGCTGAAAGGAGCTATTTCTTATGCTCTTCTTCATCCTGATCGTCATTTATGGTCTGTTCGCCCTCGTATCTTTGGATGTGTCTGTTTTGTTCATTCTTTGTCTTTTGGATTAGATAAATTATCACCTCGTGCTGAAAAATGTATATTCGTTGGTTACTCCCGTACTCAAAAGGGATATGTGTGTTATAATCCAACTTGTCATCGGGAGTATGTTTCTGCTAATGTGACTTTCTTTGAGGATAAAGCATTCTTTAGCGATGATCATCCTCAAGCACCATTAACCTTGGACCTTCTGCCACCCTCTGCACCTACATCTCAATTGGAGCCACCGTGTTTTACTTCTGATGCTGCTTCACCGGATCCAGGCTCACCAGCACCGACCCTTCTTCAGGTCTATGCGCGTGGTCCTCGTTCTATTTGGGGTAATACATCTTCACCAGCAAGTATTCCACCACCACCACCAACTTCGGTCCAGGCTTCCGATCTTCTTCCACCGTCTCCTGACAATTCTCCTATTGCTCACCGTACTCGATCTCGGTATCCTCTTTCTAATTTTGTGTCTTATCATAACTTAAGCCCTCAATTGTCTACCTTTATGTCATCTCTTGCTTCTGTGTCTGTTCCTAGTAATGTCCAGGAGGCTTTGGCCCATCCAGGGTGGGCTTGCGCTATGGAGGAGGAGATGGCTGCTTTACATCATAATAAGACTTGGGAGCTCGTTCCCTTGCCGGCTCATAAACAATTAGTAGGTTGTCGCTGAGTCTTTGTTATCAAACACCATCCATATGGCTCAATTGAGTGCTTAAAGGCGCGTCTTGTGGCCAAGGGCTATACTCAAACTTATGGTATTGACTATGATGAAACTTTTTCTCCGGTAGCCAAAATTCATTTTGTTCGTATCATTATTTCCTTGACTGCTCGATCTCAGTGGACTCTTCATCAGCTTGATATCAAAAATGCCTTCCTTCATGGTGATCTTCACGAGGAAGTATATATGGAGCAACCACCTGGGTTTGTTGCTCAGGAGGAGAAGGTGTGCCGACTACGAAAAGCTCTTTATGGACTTAAGTAATCTCCTCGTGCTTGGTTTGGCCGGTTCAGTGATGCGGCTATTACTTTTGGCATGCATCGGTGTAGTGTGGATCACTCAGTATTCAGTATATCATCTTCAAAAGGATGTGTTATTCTTGTTGTTTATGTTGATGATATCATTGTCACAGACAATGATGTTGAAGGCATACAACGACTCAAGCAATTTCTTCAAAAGGAGTTTAACACTAAAGACCTAGGTCGTCTGCGATATTTTCTTGGCATTGAAATTGCCTATGCCAACGGTAGCATTGCTCTCTCCCAGAGAAAGTATACTCTTGACATTCTTAAGGAGGTTGGCTTACATGATTCTAAATCTGGTGACACACCTATGGATCCTGGAGTGAGGCTTGACAATGAACAGGGAGAACTTCATGATCCAGAGAAGTATCGTTGGTTAGTAGGCAAGTTAAATTATCTTACCATTACCCGTCCAGATATTTCATTTGCTGTTAGTGCGGTGAGTCAATTTATAAGCTCTCCTCGTACTAATCATTGGCAAGTTGCTCTACAAATTGTTCGATATTTGAAGAGAGCTCCAGGTCAAGGACTTGTGTTCCATAATCAAGGTCATCTTCGTGTAGCTGGTTATTCCAACCCTGAATCTTTGGAGGTGATAGGATGTTCTTATGCAGATTGGGCTGGTTGCCCTATGGATCGACGGTCTACTTCGGGATACTATGTATTCCTTGGTGGTAATCTTGTGTTGTGGAAAAGTAAGAAACAGTTTGTTATTTCCCGATCTAGTGCAGAGGCCGAGTATCGTGCTATGGCTAATGTTACCAGTGAACTTCAATGGGTTCGTATGTTGTTAGCTGAGATTGAACTACATATAACCGGATCATCTATTCTGTGCTGTGATAATCAATCTGCTATTCATATTGCTAGCAATTCAGTGTTTTATGAGCGAACGAAGCATATGGAGGTGGATTGTCATTTTGTTCGAGAAAAGGTGAACTGTGAAGACATACGGTTGGTACACACACGTTCTGAAGAGCAACTAGCAGACATTTTCACAAAGCCTCTTCGACGTGGACAAGCTTCATATATTTGTCATAAGTTAGGACTTTTTGATATGTACGCTCCAACTTGAGGGGGAGTGTCGGGTTTATTACTTTAGAGTATTAGCAAGTTGGGGATATTTGTGTAAATGTATTAGGCTTAATCCTAAGCCTATAAATACTCTTTGTTATCTCTGAAATAAACTAAGCTACTCTTTTATCATTAACAGATTTTAAATGGAAGTTCTTTACTTAATGGCATCAATCATGTCAAGGAATGAAAACCATGAACTTACCTCGGGAATAGACCATGCTTGACACGCTTCCTTCCATGTTTTCATGAAAATTCTCATATTACTAGTCTCCAGAACCAGACTGGCAACTTTCTTTCTTTTACCCTTTCTTGTGTAATTGGCTTTATTCGTCAGAATTTTGTCCCGCTCTTCCATGTCTCTTTTAAGCCATTCTGCATCAATGTGCATGTTTTGGCCTGATTTTTCATCTCGATTACAATCATCATCGTGCTGCTTATCTTCATTTGAGAAGTTACCACCATCTTCATCATCTGACCTTGAAGAAACGAAATTTAAGTCCTTGCCAATAAAATCTTCCTTCAATGGGATACATATATCAACCGGCCCCTGCTCATTAGGTTGTCGCGTCAGCTCCTTCATATATATCCTCAAGCACGTCTCTTCCAATCTCTTTGCATCTAAGATAAAGGATATATGAAGCCTGCATATATAAAAGGACAAAAAAAATACAAAGCCTTCATTAATAAAGCACAAGTTAATAGATGCGACAAATGTAATGTATTTAATCTAGTTGATACAACAGATAAAAATGTGTACAGACCACACAATTGTCACCATCAAGAAAATTTAACTATTCATGCTTGAAATCTCATTATGATTTATTGCCTGATCATAATACAATGAGATGTTTGTCGATTTTCCCTCATTTTGACTTACAATCTGATCTAACATAATTCAAGGAGTCATGACCTAATGTGCCATCTCATGGTAGGAATCTTTGCACAACAGGAAAGATAAAAAGAATATGCCAAATGGCTTTGACACATTGAGATGAGAGGGTACAAGAATGACTAACCACTCTCAATTAGAATAACAGGTGAAACTAAGGTGGTCATATTAGAAATTCAAATCTCAGAAGGGACCTATATCCATCCAAAAGCAAATGTTGATATGATGATTAGTCCGACGATGGAAGTGGACAGGTTCCTCATACCTTAAAGTCTCTCGTTGCAGTCCTCACTCACTCTATACTCCACCAGCACATAAAAAAAAAAAAAAAGCTACCAGAGCTTCCAATTAAAGCATTCAAAGTCAATGCACGACATGGACAATATATTATCAAAAGAGATGGCCGCATGCAGCAGGTTAAGGCAGAGATCACCTCCATTGTCTCTACACTGCCTCAGGAAAGAGAATTGTTCCCCAACCCACCATGCTTTCCATGCATCAGTTGTGTATTGTTTTAACAAACAGGAGATACACTTAAAGATGCATAGACCATTCAATAGGACACATTAATTGACTTGAACTCCAAAAGGCAGATTAGTCATCCGCATGTCTGATGAACAAAAAAGATCTGTTTTCTACAATTACTTCAGCGCCTCAAATAAGCAAGTGGAGTTGTCTGTATATTCTCGAAACCGCAACTTGACCCTGGGTTTCTTTTAAATCGATTTCTTGTTCATCCCATTTTCCTATAATTCACTAATCCTAAAGATAAAACGTTATTATGTTTGCAAAATAGAACACCCTCAACAAGACAAGTTCAACTATACGAAGCTACACCATATAAAGAAGCTGTGCCTCTTGCAACCATCAAGTTTAACTGCTCATCCTATGAGAATTTAGCACACAAAATCAGGAGGAGTGCATAATAGAGGGAAACTTTAAAGTAGTGAACCAATATGGGGAAATTTTCATTTCGAAAAGGTTTCTTTGCCTGTGCTAATTATGGAAAGTAGCTATCAAGCAGCACTAAATAATTAAATAATTGAATTGTAGTAGTCTGTGCCGTTTCTCTAAAGAATTCAATCCTTAAAATCTAGTACCAACTTTGTTAAGCAAGTCAATTTAGTATCTGGGAAACATCAGTGAAATCAAGTTTTAGAAATAAGAATCCAAAGCTAATAAAACTACCTCTAGTTAAGTTACATTCTCTGTCCTCTAATAATTTAAAAATTGCAATCACTAATCTTTGTGTCTAAAAATCCAAATAAACTCAAGAAAAAAATATCAACAACTATGCATAAAGGACAAAGAGTGAAACATTTGCAATAGCCAATTGGAGTCAAATTCTTGTCTACAGAAAACAATTCTCAAGAAATTGGAAATACTTGCTTCTCTAAGCTTATAAAGCGGTTGATGAAGCAACGAAAAAAAGAGTCAGATGAGAACAATGGCATGGACAAGCAATGGACTCTGCATATCAAATCAATCTAATTTTTGTTACTAGTTAAAACAAATTGAAACCAAAAAGTACACACCCCAGGCTCCGAATTCGTACTCCAAGCTTTTCCACTTCTGAGAGTGATTTATTTTTGGCAATAAAGCTGAGGAGGTCCCCAATCTCAATGCATTTTCTAATCTTGTATTCAGATAAGAATTCACCAAGGTGACATACAATCTCCTCACTAGATATCTCGAACACTTCAGTCACATTGCTGTTCAGGGAAAAGTAATGCGCAACAAGCGGATATCGCAGAAAATAGCCCAATTCAAGCTCTTCAAATCATTCAGTGCCCTCGTTTTTGCAGATTGCTCTTTCCAGATCATACAATGAGGCGATTCTCCAGGCTTCCACAAAGCAATGGATAAATGAATTTATCTGACAAATGTTAAACAAACAGAGAGTCAAAAGGAAGAAAGTCAATATTTACAGGTGTATCATTTACATGAAAAATCTAATGGAAGAGGGGCAAAAGATTTGCTTAAAAGACCCTTCTAAACATAGATTAAACTTTATTTGTAACTTGTACTAGATAGAAACAAATAGAAACCCTATCTGGGTGTTGACTTCCTCAACTTTTCTACCATTTGGACAATCATTTAACTATGAATTCTCCATGGTTATATCATTAATCCCACAGTTTTTCAAAAGACACCACAAGTAGGTTGCCGCCATATGTTTAGCAATCATGAGAAAGGCAAAGGAAAGAGAACGATGATGAATCATGGTCCTTGTAGACTATTTGAATATCTTATTTGGGAAATACTTGCCGGGGGAAGAATGATAATGCAACGGGAAGCCAACTATTTTAAGTCTTAACCCAATGGGTTTCTCAATCAAATAATAAAAGATTTGGAGAAATCTCCTCTTGTCTTTGCAAAGAGCCCACTAAATTGACCCACAAACGTATGTAACTCACTTAAACAATGAATGGAGTCCATTAGCATTTTGTTCCATGAATTTGACGATGGAATCTCATAAGAACAAAAATTACATCAGTAAAAGCACATATTAATTGCAATTGTTAGGAAAGAAAAGCAAAAGCAAAAGCAAAAAGGCCAAAAAACCAGCAAGCTCATGGCCTCCACTAACCATCACAGTACCACGACCTTAGAGAAAGACCTTGACTTTGAAGTTAACTTAAAAGTCCTTAGTCGTTGTCCTAAGCCCTGCCAAGCATCTTCATCCCCTATATTTCCTCTCCCAAAAAGGAAAATACAGGAAAAAAAAACTACCAATCCAGATTGCAGAGAGCAAAGGCAATCACAGATCATCCAAGCAGATGCAACCCAAGCTTAGCAAAGTTCTCTGATTAAAAATCCTCTTCCTTCAGCGCTGAGTACAACATGGTAAAAAAAAAAACAGAGACAATTTTCCTAGGCCATTTCTCATTCCACACACTTTCAAGCAGTCTCAAAACAGAGGAGACGAAACTTTCAAAACGCTCACAAATCCTTTACCTTTCCTTCAACATCCATTAAGCTCTGAAGAGAGGGCACTTGCTGCATGCTGAACTCTAAGGAGCTCCACGACTCGACCTGCAGAGCCGAGACTGCGGCCTGCGAGACCTTCCAGGACGAGACGCTCTCTCCGGCCGCGAGGAGATCGCGCCGGGCCTTCGTGACAGCCCGGTCGATCCTCTCCAGCCGCTCTACGTTGATCGGAACAGAATGTTGCTGATGCTGGTGAGGACGATGATGATGATCTTGTGGTCTCACGAGAAGAGTCGGAGGAGTCCGGGCTCTAGCGTGAGGATAGTCAGGATTTTGGCACTGCTGCAGAGGAGGCGGGGGTCCACTGCCGCGTCCGCCGCCTCCTTCGCCGCCGCGGTTGGGATGGCGAGGGCGTAGTGGCGGTGACCGGTCCATCTTCTTCGTCGGAAGCAGTCGGAAACGCACCGTGACGCGCCAGAGTGAGAGTGTGCGTGTGTGTACGAGAAAGATAGTCGACAACGGCTGTGGTCAATTTTAAAGCAGGGAAAACCGAAAAGGCGGGGTTAGCTTTTGTTAAGTTTGGCCATTTCTTTGTACTAATTGCTAAAATAGCACCAAGCTTTGGGATTCTTTTCTATTTTCTCCTCCAATACTTTTCCTGTTTCAATTAAACCCCTACTGCTATGTTTAGGAAATGGATGAAGTGGGGTGAACGGAAGTTTTAAGGGAAAATGGATGGATGATTTGTAAAATATTTTCCTGAAAATGATCGATTATATCGTTTAAAATAATTAACTACCGAAAGTGTTTTCATTATCGACGATAATTTATGTTTAAATATTTTCGTGGACAATGAAATTAATTTTCGTTCATTCATTTTTGTAAGCAATGTAATCGATTATTTTTAAGAAAACATTTATCAAATCGTTCGTTTTTCACGAAACAAATTGAGCCTTAATATTTTTACGAGACAAAGATGAGTAAATATTTAAAATTTGTGCATTTTCTTTTCAAATTTTCCTTACTCTTCCTCGCAAAGTTAAACATAGTATAAGTATTTATTGTGTCTCTAATTATCTCATTTGAGATCCGTCCATAATTTTTCTTGCAAGGGAAGGTGATACCGAGAAAAGCGGAGCTTTCTAAGAGATTAGGATGTCAGTGTGATTGCCTCATTCCCGTGCTCTTTTATCTTTCATGAAATCACAAGCCGGGCATGCTTATGGGGCCATGCTAACAAGCTCACTAATCACGAACCTTAGTGTCTCAGTTAGGGGTAAGAGGTTTCAGGTTCCGTACAGGTTTCATTTAGAACTTGGAACCTATCAATGGGAATAAGTTCTTCATTTTTTGGAACAAAAAACCTACTCTACATACCTTGAAACCCGAAACCCAGGGGAGTCGGTTCCAAGATCTACTAAGGTTTCACATGTATTATTAATTGAACAATTACAATAAATCATACATTTAATGACCACCACTTGCTGCTATGATCTATTAATCACAATTTATATTTAGAGACATGAAAAATATGAAACACTAATAAGTCCTCAAATGAAAGTTCAGAATAGTGGTTCAAGATTATACACTCATCATCTAATGCCATGAAACACTGTAAGATCACGTGAAGACATGACTAAGAAAAAACACATAAAACTTGTTTAAGGTTTCAGGTTTCAGGTTCCATCTATCTATAACCTAGAACCTACTAGTCGAAATAGGTTCTCCAATTTTTGGAACTTGGAACATACCATGTATATCTTGGAATCTAGAACCCACAGGTTCCTACTAGTCAAGTTCTCAGGTTTCAGGTTCTACCCTAGAACCATGCTCACCCCTAATATCAGTGATGCTGAGTAGTTAACTCTTTCTATGATGAGTAAACTAACTTTAGATATGTAAGTGTCGAGCCCATTAAATATTCTACTAATCGTAGGGTCCAATTAAAATGCGAGTCAAAGCTTGAAAGCTCATCCAAGTATGGAATTGTTTCCACTTAATTTGTCATATATCATGCACCTAATGCACTTGTGCTAGGTGTTATTCAGTTAAAAACTAAATATGTTGTAACAGGTTGAATCTTTTATGGTAGTGTCTAGGGGGCCACAAACATTGGTCATTCTTCTACGCCTTTTAGATGGAAAAACAACACATGAGAGGGAAAAGTATGACAAATAAATTGAATAACAATTACATCCAATTTGTACATATTATAGAAAAAAATCCCAGTTGGCACCCGATGAAAGCTTCTTCTATTTGTTCTCAAATGATTGAGAGAAACTAGAATTTAGACTAACAATACTGGACATGATACGTGGTAAAATAGGAATTACTAAGAGAATACTCGAATATGACAGAACATGATACATTTAATCTATATGTTGACACAAATTGACACTAGAGCACGTTGAATCTCGTGGGCCAGGGATCGCCACACTAGTATCGCCTTTAAACCCTAGTATATTTCCAAACCCTAGGTTCGAGCAAACTATTGGATCAAGATATGATCATGAACATAAATATCATAATAGAGTCGCCCTCACCACCAACCAATATAGGTAAACCTAAGTCGATTGACACCCAAAGGATCCATATAGTGATGGGAAAGTCAACTAACTAGGTGTTCATGTAAAAGGATTGGTCAAGCAAAAACCTAAAATCTTAGGTTTAGCCGTTTAGTCACGCGTAGGACGATTCAGATCCCATAATGGCCTTTCGATACAGTAAGCCTGTTTTTGGTTAAGCATTCATCAATCGATTTCCCAAACATGTAGATGTTTTTGCTGGAAAATCTTGAAATGTTGCAAAACATTTATTCAACGTTGTTATTGATTAACAAGAACGCTTTCTCGTGTATACTAGCATAACTCTGTTTGTGTGTGAAAGTGTGTATGAGACTATTAACTCAAAAGCAAACTTCAATCATGATGTACAAGAATGAAATAACATGGCCATAACAATATACAACTAGGTATGATAAATCAAATGGAAAATAGGATAATGACATGACATGACATGACAACAATCAATGCAACTTGACATGGCAACAAATGTAAGGCACAACAGCGAGATGACACGACATTGCAATAATAATATGCAACATGACACGATAAATCACATGCATGACATAATGACGAGATGATGACATGGCAATAATCACATGCAGCATGACATAGTAAATCAAATGCAATAAATAATGATGAAATGACATGATATAACAATAATCACATGCAACATGATATGGCAAATTAGATGTAGAACAAATAATGACATGACATGGCAATAATCATTGGTAGCATGACATGACAAATCAAATGTAAAACATAACGATGATGTGAATGGCAATAATCACAGGTAGCATGACATGCAAACTAGATGCACAACATAAAGGTGAGATGACATGACATGACAATAATCATATGCAACGTGACGTTACAAATTAGATGCAAAACATGACAATGAAATGACATGACATTGCAATAATCACATGCAGACTGCATGACATGACAAATTAGATGCAAGCCATAACGATGAGATGCCATTTGACATGACATGGAAGTAGTAACATGTAATATGACATAAGACACAATGATGAAATGACATAAAATGGCAATAATCACATAAAACTAACATGACAATTCGGATGCAAAGCATAATAATAAAATGATATGATGCATCAATAATCACATCCAACATGATATGGGGAATCGGATATAAGATATAACAATGAGATGACATAAAATAGTAATATTTACATACAACATAATATGGCCAATCGGATGCAAAACATAATGATGAAATGATATGACATAACAATAAGCACATGTTGCATGACATGGCAAGTCATTAGCAAAACCTAATAATTACATGGTATGGTAATAATTACATGCAGCATAACATGGCAAATCAAAACATAAGGACGAGATGACATGATATGACAATAATCACATGCAGCATGACATGACAAATCAGATACAAGACATAACGATGAGATGAGATGACATGACAATAATTACATGTGGTATCACATGGCAAATTAGATCTAAAACATAACGACGAGATGACATGACAATGCAATAATCACATGCATAATGACATAGCAAATTAGATGCGAGACATCACAATAAAATGACATGGCATAACAAATCAGATTAAGCATGACATGGCAAATCAGATGCAGGACATAATGATGCATGATATGGCAATAATCACATATAACATATCATAGCAAATCAAATGCAAAACATAACAATGATGTGCAATGTAAACTACATATGTAAGGAGGTTTATATAGAAACACATCATCTTCCTTTCGGCCAAGTCAATATAAAATCTTTATTTGATTTCAAAATCATTATTCAAATCAAACTCATGAAATGAGTGGTCGCATGCTTTGAGCCTCTGTTCATGCGTTCGAATTGTGATGGCTATTTTTTTGACCTCTAATCGCATTATCAAGCCTATCCTACACTTGAACGCAATCCCTTCGGTACATAAACTGTGGATTAGTTCACAAATAAAGAGATGTTCTAGTGTCACACTTTAATTTATTCCTCCGAGCTTGACCAAGGAAAGATAATCAAAGAAATGTTAAAAGCAATGTGGCATTTTAACATGACTTCTTTTCTTGGCTTGGCCTTTCTATTTAGCTTTCCCATCTCACAAGGCAAATTTCTTGAATTTGGTAAAGCAAATTTATTCAATTCGGTAAGAAGATGCTTACTTTACCGTGTAAAGAGTACTTATAGTAAAGCCTTTAGCTTCATTTGTTCTACCCTTTGTGCGTGACCCGAAGTAGCTGGATTAACTATGAATGTAACTCTTCTTTATGTTTATGCAGTAATAGAGGCAACATCTTGTCGGGAAAATCTCCTATATTGTTTTGAAGATGAAAAATAATCAAAGGCTAATAATATATGTATCGGTTGTGTTTCGGCTAACTAGGCAATCTAGAGAGGGTGAGTAGGTTGTTTACATAGAAATTGTAGATTATGCAAAAATCAATAACCAATACTTGAAAATCAGGGAAAACATCTAGTAACAAGATCTGGTTAAGCTGATGTGCAACTCGTCAAATAATAACAATTTAAAAGATGGCACGCAACAATTTATAGCAATTGAACTTTATCATTAAGCCTACATCTACTCTTCAAACTAACAATCGCAATTTCGGCTGAAATGCACTAGTAATCACCAAGATAAGTTACAATAAGAAAATACCAATTCTATCAAATGATAGATCACACTATCAGGACTCATGTGCGGCTATTGTACACTTGATCTTCTCACAAGTACAAAAGCAACAAAAACACTACAAAGGAGATCTCAAATTAATGAAATGCTATTTAATCAAAATACAATGATGAACACTTTTTGGGTTGTTATATATATTTCATCCAATCCTTTTAGGCTTCAATGGCATTCTTTATATAGACATCTTCAATCTTCTCATTAAAGATAATCCCGAGAAGCAAGGAGCCGTTTTGATTCTTCGCGAGCTGCTATTCTGAAGCTAGACAACCCATACAATCGTTTTCCTTGAACATCAACAAGTTTTTCGGAAATAAGTTCTACCATTGCTGTCACATCGCTGGTTGCTTTAACAGTTCTAATAAGTCTATTTCCAGTTCTCTTTCTAGTTCTTCTACTGTGCTATTCCAGTTGCCAACAGCTATATTTTTGTCCTTAACAGATATCCTCAAATGAGCATTACACCAGCATCATCAACGACTTGATATCCTCGCATCCGTTACTTAATATCATTACGAGCATATTATCACCAGTTAGTTGATGTTGTTTATGGATAGGCCGTACAAACATCAGCACTTATCATAGTAAATATTATATTAAGGATAGTTATGGAATCATCAAAATTCCAAGGGATGTTTCTCCAACAATCTCCTTCTTTTTATGATGACAAAACTACCCCCATGTGTGATAATGTAGATTTAAATGAATTTGCAAGAATGATCTACACAAATGATAATTTTCAATGAGGTGTATTCAAGCAGAAATCGTCTAGAAGATATAAAGGGTATGAGTGAAAAAAACACAAACTTAGTTTAGGAACAATCTCATGATAATTTAGAAAAGATGATGGATAAAAGCAAATAATCATGAAATTTATTCAAAGACAAGCTTTGAGAGATATCATGCTAACAATTGATATAAACTATCATCACACTCAAAGTTGCTTCCCCTGTCTTGGTGCCATAATCATATCGACAATCACCAGAAGTAAAATCATCACATAGCTATAACACATCCATTCTCCTCCTTTTTGTCATTAGCAAAAGGACTAAATAGTATGCAAGAGACAATTTCATTGATCATCAGGGAGGAGCATACATCAAACATCAGCAAAAACAAACGAGCGCTAAGGATGAGATAGTCTAAGCAAGACAAGGGCACTTGCATTACTAAGAATAGAGTGATGGGGCAAATCGTTTAGATATTGGACGAAGAAGGTTGTAACAGCTGAGATTGAGAATGGTTTGCTCAAGCTACACTAAATATTGTCCATTGGACGCAGTGGATGTCTTTAGTTCCTTGACACCCTTTTGAAGTTGTGCAAGAGTAGGAGCAATATTGGTAGGCAACTCCCCCTGGGGCGTTGATCGTTCAGGTCGGGGGGATGAGCAGAAGACTGCCACACGATGGGCGTTGGTGCTTTGGCCTTCCTTTTCCTTTTATTCTCAGCTTGCTTGTTCAGTCGTTCCTTCAAAGCATTTTTTGCTTTTTCATCATTGCCTTCGCCGATAGAAATTACCTCATTCCTTGGATTAACCCAACCTTCAGGAGTCATCCTCAACATCATTTTCTTCAAAATTTCCTTCCCAATTTCTACGTTGACCAAGCTCCAGCAATCTACATTAGCAAAGTCAACGCCCTTTGACCGCAAGATAAGAGTGATGAGGGCGCCATAGGGTAGCTTGCCAACCTTCTTCATCACGCATCAGTACATTTGAAGATAATCATGTAAGAAAGGGAGAAGAAAATCTTGTTGAGAATGGCCCAGATAAGTCACGCCTTATAACGAGATAAATCATTAGTTGAGGAAAACTTTGGACGAAGGTATAGAGTCAAGATCTTTTGAATGAAATTCACTTTAAGGGGCAAAAGGCTCAAGTGGACATTCTCTTTGTAACCTTTGGTAAAGTTAGAGATTTCCAACACGAAATTGTGAGCTTCATCAGGTCTCACAGGAATTTTGACAAAATCATACAAGGGAGCGTTGATGAGATCAAATAAATCAGCGGCAGTGACAGTGAGTTGCTGTTTTGCAAAAGTGAAGACAAAGGAATCGCGGCTAGGAAAATGAAGGTTAGAATAAAGTAGGGCCATAAGATTTGGAAAAACATCGTCTTTCATAGAGCAAAAGAATTACAAGTGAAGATGTTCAAAAAGTTCAGATATATATTTGCAGTGAGAATCTAGATAATCAAAATCTACAAAGTGATAAGGAACGGGTCCTCGAGTGAGAAATGATTGGAAAGCAAGTTCATGATCCTCACACAGAAAAAGATTTCAGTCAAGAGAATCATCAACATCAAAACCAAATATGGGTTCGAAAAATTGGAATACCCGTTCATCATCAGCTTCTCTTCGCTTATCAC
Organism: Syzygium aromaticum; assembly: GCA_024500025.1. Lineage (NCBI taxonomy): Eukaryota > Viridiplantae > Streptophyta > Magnoliopsida > Myrtales > Myrtaceae > Syzygium > Syzygium aromaticum. Next base: position 15,819,143 of record CM044885.1, read on the forward strand.
CTGGGGCTTCCTCTATTTCAGTGCGAGGCTCACTGTGGTCTATAGTCCGGGTTGGTGTTTCTTGGGTGGATGGTATCACGGGTTGAGGTAGATCCTCAAGGAGTTGTTCGATGAGCATGTGACGCTCAATATCTTCATTGGTTTCCTCCTCGCTGTCAGTCGAAGATTCCTCAATGATTTCTCCTTGTCTTTGGCAAGGCGAGAAGGTTCAGCCACATCAGTAGGAGTAGGGGTTGGTGCTTGAACTTTGGGAGCAACACTTTCATGAACATGCACAATAGGAAAATTTGGCGTCTTAAGGAATTGCTCAAATAGCTGCCGGAGGGTCACCAATTGTTGTGGTGCTAAAGCACTAGACCGAGCAGTTGCGCCTATTACTGGAGTCAAAATGGTCAGGATGGAGACAATTTCCCTTCCAAGTCGAAGTGGAGACTCGGGGGTTTTCACAATAGGCATTTATCCTTCAGTTTGAGATGGTTGGGCAGTGCTCGCTATCGCTGATTCTCAATGTTCACCAATGATTTGAGTTGTGGGCACACTTAGACTTTGTGTCCCTTCCAATGTTTCTTCAGGTTGTTGAGTGAGGTCGATTTCAAATGGTCCTTTGGGGGCTCTGGATAAAACAGTAGCAATTCAAGTGGATTTGCGAGTTTTAGATGGTTTGATGAAGGTACGAGACTTGGGAGCCATTTTGAATTGATGAGGACAACGGAGAAGAAAAGAAGGATTTGGAGCAACGAGGATTAAAAAAAGAGAGACTAGAGAGAGAGAGAGAGAGAGAGAGAGAGAGAGAGGATTAATTCGTGGTTATTCATGAGTAACCATTATGTCCATTACCTCCATATAAATAAGAGCAGTAGAACATGTTGAGAGCCACTTCACCATTTACAATAACAGTTAACTATTTTTCGAATTTTAAGAATTTTAAACAAACTAAAGATATACTTAATAGCATTAAATGGTAATAAGATTAATCAGCAATCAAATTCGTACAATCATTGTCAGAACGGTCAACAAAGTGAGACAAAGAAAGTCCTGAAACGATAACTTTTTCAAAATAATACTTAATGATATCCATTGTTTTGCCAATTTTCGATCTAATTTCATTGTGTTCATGCTGACGATGAGAGTTACCTGCTAATATCATGGAAATGAAACTTTTACTCGAAAGGATAACAAATTCCAAGTTCTTCTGATGAACTCGATTGTATTCTTGTCCAGCGTCTTAGTGAAGATATCAACTAATGATGCTTAAAATCAGGAAAGTAAATGCATATTTCACCATTATTTACATGATTTCTAACAAAATGATGACGAATCTCAATGTGCTTAGCTTGAGAGTGCATAATTGGATTTTCGTCAAATTGATTGCACTAGTATTATCACACATAATAGGAATGCTTGCACTCCATTATCCAGTCACTGAGTTGTTATTTTATATTCTAATAATAATAATAATAATAATAATAATAATACATTTAAATATTTATATTCACATTTGGAATTTAAAAGAATTTCCTTTAATTATTACTTTGCTGGGAGAACTCTTTAATTTTTTTTTTCAAAAAAGAAAGATTTCATCCCATTTAATTTAGTTTAATGTCCGTTGTCCACTTACTATAACACGTAGACAAACAAAATATTGATTTTTATTTGAAAAATAAAAGACTCATTAGTCTCATTCTACCTATTTTTGTGCATTTCACGTTAAAAATTCTATCTTACTATGATACTAATGCTAGGGCCCATCTTCGCATGGGTTTTATCTTTAATTTTTTTTAAATATTACACTTTTACCAAAAAAATCATATTACACTTGTGACTCATTCTAATTCCATGAATATGATAAATGATTCTATTATATTGTGTAGCCAAATTAATTTTGTATGTGAATATGAACCATTGTATAGTTAAACATTTGGAAGTATTTCTCTCTACTTCATAATTATTGCACACAGTCGATTATATTGCGTGTACAAAAATAAAAATATGAATAAATATTTGTATGTATGTCGACATTTCGGAAGATGTTCCTTTAATATTTCACTTTTTTAGCAAAAATATTAAACGTTCATGGGAAAATGGATGAACTTGTTCCTTTAAATTTAGTGCCCTTCATGTCCAAAAGTCTATGTTCTTTTAACTTTCACTATCTCAGCAAAACCATACAACTCTAATTTGAAAAAGAAAAGACCCATTCCATTAAATTTGATGCACTTAATGACCAGAATTCCATCTGACCATATTGTATTGATTTGATGCTATTATTTGTCGTTGGGCCAAAAATAATTCTATACAAATTTCTCAATTTTAACGTGAATGGTTTACTTTTCACTGGATTGAGGAGATGCATGGGTGTAGTCCAAAGAAGGGATAAGGGTACTAGGAATATCTTAGCTTTTGTACGATGCTCAATTTAGTGCCATAACATTTTTTTAACTCACTTCAGTGTCAAAAATTTGAAAAAGTGATCACTTGAGTGCCAAATGTCATTTGGCAACCAGAAAATTTGATGTGGCTTCGCCGGGGCCGACGTGGATAATATTTTAATATTTTTTTGAATTTTTTTACTGTTAATTTTTTTTATTTTTGCAAAAAAAATTTCAATGCCCGCGAGTGAAGGCCTCGCCCAAATTGGGCGAGGACCCCCATGACCTTGGCTGCGAAGGCCGTTTCGCCGGCTGCAGGCAAGGCGACCTCGCCATATTTGGAGAAAGCCTTCAGCACTGCGTGCAAGGCCTTCACCACCTTGCCCATGCCCGCAAGAATGCAATGGCCTCGCCAAGTTGCGACTGCGGGTAAGATGGCCTTACCAGATCTGGCGAGAGCCTTCGCCGCCGCACTTGTAGCCGGTGAGGTCACGATGACCTTGCCAAGGGCATTCGCAGCTGCAAGCGAGGTGACCTCGTCAGATCTAGCGAGATCCTTCACGGCCACAGGTGAGGCAGCCGTTGGCGAGAGTCACCAGCAACCCTCACCAACCTTAAAAAAAAAAATAATAATAATAATAATAATAATAATAAAATAACATTAAAAAAAATCCACATCGGATAAAAAATTAATTAAAAAATCCATGTAAGCTCATTTACTAGAAGATGGCACTCAAGTGATCTATTTTTGTCGGAAGTGACATTCAAATGATCTATTTTACTCCGATGTAGTACTCAAGTGAGCAAAAAAAAGTTATGGCACTCAAGTGAGTGTCGTATGAAAATTATGACACTCTTAGGGTGCGAATGATAACTATTTTGTTTCTGCCCGAAACTAGTTTTCTGTTCTCGGAAACAAGTATGGAACAGAAACTCGTTTGGAAATGCAATTCCATTTTTTTATTTCTGGAACAACTTTTTGTTTCAAAACTGGTTCTGGATCAAAAATCAGAACAAAAAAAAAGTAAGTTTTTTGTTTCTGGACGAGAAATAAAAATCTTTTCTAAAAGAACATGTCTTCTCTTTTCAAAACACATCTCTTCCTAAATTTGGCCATGGTCAGACCAATTCGAACTGATTCGGTCCAGTTCATTCCTGGCGGGAAAATAAAAAAATTAGAAAATTCATAAAAAAAAAATTAGAAAATTCATAAAAAAATCAAAGAATTCATAAAAAATTTTAGAAAATCCGGAAAATTTCTAAAAATCTCAAATTTTTTTAGAAAATTCATAATAATTGAAAATTTCCAGAAAAATAAAAAAAAGTCAAATTTCAGGAAAATAGGAAATTTGGTGAATTTTTTCATAAAAAATCAAAAAATAAAAAATGTCAAAACTTCACAAGATGATTTAGAATACATGTGGCCACCCACTTTGAGTGAAATTTAAATTTTTTAAGTGCCCAAAAGGTATTTTTGAAGACTCCTTATTTTAGGGATTTAAAAGGGGTTTTAACCCCTAAAAAAACTCTAAAATGGGTTTAACCCCCCAAAAGGGGTTATAAAAAATAGATTTTTGTTTCGGGAAATAGAAGTTTGTGTTGTTATCAAACAGGTTTCTGTTTCAGGAAATAGAAATTTTATACTGTTATCAAAAGGGTTTCTGTTCTAGAAATAAAAATTTTTGGTCGATATCAAACGGGTTTCTTTTCTCAAAAACTCGTCCTAAAAACGGAAATAAAAAAATCTATTTATGTTCCAAAAATTATTTCTAAAACAGAATGATTATCATTCGCACCTCTAGTGTCCTTATCCCGACTAGAGAATGGAGCGAGATAATGGCTCGAGGTCAAGAAGGAAATGGCACAAAAAGCTAGAATAAACATTCAAGCCAAAAAAAAAAAATGAAGGATAAGAGTAGTTTAACAGCGAAATTTAAGGGCAGTTTGGGGGTTGTAAAAGCTCCATCAACCTGATTGTCAACTTCAGGAGAAAATATTCAGTGGTTTATTATCACCACGTCACATGCTCACGTGGTGTATATTTGTTCTCGTGGATCCATTAAAAAATCAGCACGTGGCATTTGACGTGGAGTGATATGGAGAAAGAAAAAGCCCTATTATGGGAGGTTCTCTCTCCTCTGCACCCCGACTCCCGCTAAAAGAAGACCTGGGGAAGGCACGAGCATTAATTGACATCCTCTCTCCTCGTTCTTTTTCAAGTTTGAATGAAATGTCTCTCCCTCACTTTCTGAAACTCTTCTCCTTCCCAGATTGTTTCTCTCCCTCCTCCTTCATCTTCGCTTGTGTTCTTTGCTTCCTCCTTCTGATGAAAAGCGGACGGCCTGTCCCCTCGTGGCCGTTGGCTCTGCTACGTCACCATCGCCTCCACCTCATGGTTGTCAGCTCCGCCTTGTGGCTGTCGCTTCCGTCTCGTGGTTGTTGGCTCTGCCTCGTGACTGTGGGCTCCGCTCATCGCCGTCAGCTCCGCCTCGTCACCTCCGCCACGTGGCTGTGGGCTTCGCTTGTTGCCGTTGGCTCTGCCTCGTGACCGTCGCTTCTGCCTCGTGGTTGTCGGCTCTACCTCGTGGCTGTGGGCTCCGCTCATCACTGTCGCCTCTGCCCCGTCGCGTCCGCCACGTGCCCATCGGCTCCGCTCAACTCGTTTAGCCTCGTGGCCATCGGCCTCATGACCGTCGGCTTCGGCTCGTGGCCATTGGCTCCACCTCGTGGTGTGGGCTTTGCCTCATGGGCCCGACCTCGTGACCTTTGCCTCGTGGTCGTCGGCTTCGCCTTGTGGTGTGGGCTCCCCTCATTGCCATGTGCTTTGCCTCATGGCCGTTGGCTCCACCTTCGCCTCATGGCTGTCACCCCCTCCTCGTCGCCTTTGCCTTGTGGTTGTTGGCTCTGCCTCTCTATCTCGTGGCCATTGGCTTTGCTTGTCGTTGTCGCCTCCACCTCGTCGCCTTCGCCTCCGCCTATACGTTCGCCTCTAGAGCCGATCAAGTTAGGTGCTATAAATTTTAATCCACCACAAGTAATAAATTTTGAGTTCATATTAAAGTTGTTTAGAGCCATGGTAATCCACTTTGTCCATGTCCATATCAGGTTAGGTGCAATAAACTTTAATCCATCTCTCCATCGGCTCTGCCTCGTGACCGTCAGCTCCGCTCGTGGCCATCGGCTCCGCTTGCGGAGCCGGTCAGGTTAAATTCTATGAACTTTAATCCACCGCGAGTAATGAAATTTGAGACCATATTAAAGCATGGTGATTTGCCTCGTCCATTTCAAGTCCTGCTATAAACTTTAATCTGCCTTTGCCTTGTCTGCTCCGCCTCAAGCTCATCGCCTCTACCTTCGAAGCCCCATAGGCTCCAAAGTTTTCAAGTTTTTCTAGGTTCTCAGTGATTGAATTGGAAACTAAAGTTTGCGACTTTAGTGAAATTTTGACATACCACGATTTAGGAATGGATGTGTTGTTTGTGTTGTTTTCATGGAACTAATTGTTAATTGTTAATTGGAAGGGCTCTCAAGTGAGTATAACTATCTTCGATTTCTTCACACTATTATATTTTCGACAACTGATGTTATATTAGAGTGCCAAAAAACTCTGTTTGATGTTGAAGCTCTCTGCAATTGCTGATCGAATTTCACTATATGTGGATCAAAAGCAATTCTTGATTTTTCTTTTTTGTTCATATGTTAGTTTTGTCATTGTAGGTCACTAGGTGAAGTTTAGAGCACATGCTTATCATATGTAAAGACATGATAAGTGGTCTTATTAAATGATTTTGTTAAATGAACTAAAAAGGTTGTATAGGTTTTATTATGAAGCTTTTTACTTATCTATTACATTGATTTGTTATTCACAAACTGTTATTTGAATTACTTTTTGTTGATTAAATCTAATCTAATTTCGATTATATGATATTATTACTTTAGTATGACATCTCGAGGATCTTCGAATTGATCGGTTGATTTGCCATCCAAGATATGTCCATGTCCTCAAGGGAAATTATGCATGGTAAAAAAAGTGCAAAAGAATCCTATTAATCGAGGAAGGTTATATTATGCTTCAACTTGTAATGTAAGCGTATCAATTTATCATATTGTGCATGTAGTGACATTTGTAATACTTGATATTGCTTTACACTAATTTTTTTTCAGACAGATAATTGTCGAGGCTTTGTGCAATGGGTTGAAGATTATATTGAGGAATGTGGAATCTATTCACCTAAAAGTGTGGACGTAGTCAATTCTGGAGAGGCATAAAGCGAAAATGAAGAATTAGCAATCATAGAAGGAGATTTGAAGTTGATTAGATGAAAAATAGGCTTTATTATGTCAATTATAATATTATATGGAGCCATCATATCTTTCCTTCTTGGAATTGTGATATCTATGTTACTATATAGGTAATTATAGGAGTCAATCTTGATGGTTATGCAGAACTTGTTTTACTTAGAGTACAATGAATTTGTCTTTCTTAAGGCGATTATGTAGAGGTGATTTATGATTATTCGGCAATGGCTCGTCCGATTTTGATTCCATAATTAATCGAATCAAACTCAAGTTTGAATTTGGTATTATGTCGGGTCAACTCAATTTGTGATGTAGCTAGCAAGGATCACCTAGAGGGGGGTAAATAGGTGATATAAAATAATTTTTATCAATTTAAGCGAAAATAATTGAACATAGTTGAGTCTGAATAAAATTCAGATTCAAAACAGTTTATATAAACAGTGCTCTTGATGTGCAATATGTAAAGTAAGAGATAAGGGATAGAAAAACTACACACAAGTTTATAGTAATTCGGCTTATAGCAAGCCTACGTCCACTCTCCCACGCTAACAGTCTGCCTGCTGGATTTCACTATGTAATCAAGAAGAATTATAGATTCTGAGTGATAGAACTTCTTATGTATAATAGGACTCTCTATCTCACACAATCACTCTAACAAAGTGTCCCTCAAGATCTTAATATTTAACTCAAGAAAGACAAGAAAAATGATTGGAGTATGCTTAGACTTTGGATTTGTTGATTCTCGATTTTCTTCTACCTTTCGCTCCTCGTAGATCTCTTTTTATACTTCTCCACTACCAACTAGCTGTTGGACAGTCTTCAGAGAATCATCTTCTAATCTTCATCTTGGACAAATTTGTATAAAATGGATTGAGTAGCCGTTGATTAACAAAATCTGAATCCCGCTAATTCTGGTTGTCCATACAATTAGAATCTTGGTTTCCATAAGTAGAACTTTATCCGTTGTAAAGCATAATTGTCATAATATTTGATTGTCAATCAATTAGACTAAGATTGAGTTAATCAAAACTTTCATTTTCTAAAATCCATACCAGATCACTAGCTGTTGTGATTCCTTTTGAATGAGTTTTGCTTCTGCATCTGAAAATCTTCAGCGTCTGCGTTTGCATAATTAGTGCGTCTGAAGAATTTCTAATTCAGAACTTGAGTCAGCATAGGTCTTCAGTAAAATCTGAATATTTCATAATTAGAGTCTGAATAACTTCTATGGTAAAGTCTAAAGATCTTATATTTGAGTTTGAACTTTTAGTTCTAAAAATTTGTAAAGTCTAATATTTATTTCTAAACTTCCAGAATATATTAACCTGGGATTAAATGTATTGTTAGCTTCAAAATTTATTAGGAGTTTTCCTAAACAATTTGATTACCCTATTACTATTAGACTATAAGGTAATTTCGATCTTCAGTAAAAATCAGTTCAAAATTGACTGGTAAGTACATTAGGTGATTGGCTCTTGCACACGGCAAACAATGGTTCGTATAGGACTATTGCTTCAGACAATTTAGTGTTAGATGGAGATGGAGAGAATTCGAATGCATCCCCTTGTTTTATTTCTTAGGGACTTTTAAAATCATGTCTTACCACATAGGAGTAGGAGGTTGACAGTATACATATGTCAGTCAAGAGCAAACCATTTTCATGCATTCTTGTGAACAAATCTATCTAACTTGCCATTCACGCTAAACGAAGAATGCCCCAATGATACAAGTTCTAAGCTACATGAAAGAAACTTATATGCATTCTAAGGTAACGTCTCATAGATCACTCTGTCATTAATTGATGCTGTGCAGGAGATCGGGATATGGAAAATTGACATAAGTGGAAAGGTTGCATGGCATGATGTTACTAAAAAGTACTTTACTTGTCAAATAATAAATGAACTGGTGGGTGATTCTGCAAAAACTAGCAAACATGCCTAATCCCACTTGTTTAAAATTGATTGATGGATTGTGCTTGATCAACATTTAAAACATAAACGTGTTGTTTAGTGACAGATCTGCTTTATCCGAGTAATTCAGCAATTTCTAACTCCATCTACCCCCGACATTCATACCTATTCATGCTACTACCATTGCACTTATCACGCTCCGTCAAGAAAATTTAATGGACAGAAGGTCTTCCTCAAAAAATAGATGACTGGAAATGATGGAAAAAGCACATAAGATGTTTATGGATTTATTGTGCCTTACATGTTGATGCATCATCATATACCTTACAGTCTACTTGTCGAAATCAATACTTCAGTAAAAATCAGTTTCTTCACAAAAAGCAAACTGAACACTAGACCCTGCAAAGATTAGGCTCCGACTTAGCTATGATGCCATGAGCCGCAAAAGCTAAACATCAGCATTAGCATGGCAAGCAAGTTATGTTATATGTAGGAGAGAGAGAGAGACAGACAGACAGACAGACAGAGACAGAGACTTGCGGCACCAATCAGCATCATCCGCTCATGCCAAAGTCTTCCGCATGATGATACAAACTGTAAGCTCCTGGTACTTCCATCTTCCCACCCAGATGCTCATTTCTTGCAGGACCATTTAGGAACTTATCAAAAATTTGCAACTCTAATTGCGGTTAGGCAAAATTGGCTTTCTGCTTTGGAACATTTGCAATTCAATTACCATCATGGAAACACAATCTCCGTTATTTAGGTGACTCTTACTGCTCCTCTTGCTATTTACTCAAAACACCATTAGAGGAGGAACTAAATAACACTGACATTGTGAGAGGTGCAAAGCTTGTGCCATCACTGCAAGCTTTTTCCACAAAAATTGTGCCATCATTGCAAGATATTTCCACAAAAATTGAGCTTTCGCAGGCCACAACCATTAGGCAAGATCACTAACATCTGACTTGATTCAAGAGCTTCAAAGCCATAATAACTTGGCCATGAAAATCGTCCACCTAACTCATTCAATATGCAGACTCTTCCAACAATATGTAAGCTCGGTATTCACAAAAATTGACATTGTCAAGTTGCTAGCAATATAATCCAGGGTCAATCTTTCACAAAAGTAAGAGTATCATAATAACTTAATGCATTTAATTGATTAAATACTTTGCATAAGAATAACTTCATGCGTTTCATTGATAAAATCATTCTATCAAATTAAACAAGCATCATACCTAGTGTAAGGTGCCTCCTGTGCATGAAGACGGTTTTCTCTTTTGCTTTTCACTAGCACCCTTCAATCGAGTGTTTGGTACACCTTTTGGTCTTCTCCGAAGAGGATCAAGTATTTGAATTTCACCATTTTCTTCAACTTCAGCTTCATTACTTTCCACCGAGAAATCGATACAATCATTACCTGTCAAAGATTGCATTTTGTTTGTGATATGGGAGCGAAGACGCAACAAAGTTGTAGTTGCAAGCTCCTCCGTAACATCATGGTTTGCACTAACATTCATAACACTGAAAGCCAATTGCATCAATCTCTTCAAGCGCAATGTTTTGGACTCTACCACAGCATGAGAGCTTTGTCCAACATCACAATAAGTCCCTTGTTTTGCAGCTTTTGTCCATCTCTTCAGAATGTATTGTGAATGAATGTTTGTAACATTTACAACTTGTTTCAAGATGCATAAAGTATTCCTACACAACCATCATTGCTTTTCAAATAACTTACAATTACATGTAATGGTTAAATCACTTGGGCTAAAACAAACAACATGCCTCATTTCACTACTTTCAATTGCCACGATATAAGTGTGCACTGGCCCATCGGTTTCTGATCTACAAATAAACACAGACAAAGCATGCAAGAACTCATCCTGGAATTTCCTATAAATGACATGAGTGTATACATTTGCAGCATGTTTCAAAATTTCACTATTTTGAACTATAATCTGCGGCTTTCCTCGTGCACACTCAAAGTCATCAACAAATTCAAAGTAGCGCATTTTTTCTGCTTGCTTCTCATAATGATTGACAAATTCAAACAAAGTCATGGTCTTACACGCCATATCTCGGAAGACATTATTTGTACTCTCACTTCTTTGTGTGGATCTAATTCCTGCGGAAAAAATATCTCGGCCAAATGCAAGACACCATTTATGACGTAGCCGGTACAAGTTATCCAACCATTTGTGGTCCCCCAAGCTCCATTCTTGACACATACATTTCCAAACATTCTCCATTTCCAATTCGGATTCGCAATGATATAAAAGCTTATGCCAATAGTTATCACGAAAATCCGGTTTTCTAAGAAGATACCCAATATGATGCATAGCATTTTTCGCAATGTGCCATACACATAAACGATGATTACTAGTTGGAAGAACAGCCTTAATGGCATTTGCCATAGCATGATCTTGATCGGTGAAAATAGTCTTGGGTGCTTTTATTACCCATTGTCTCTAAAAAGGATTGAAATGCCCAAACAAAAGAAGCAATAGCTTTATCTAATAAAAATGCACAACCAAAGAAAACATTCTTCCAATGATGATTCAAGCCAACAAAAGATGCACATATCATATTGTACTTATTTGTATGATAAGTTGTATCAAATACCACCACATCTCCAAAACTTTCATAGTTCAGCTTGGATATACCATCAGACCAAAAAAAGTTAGTTAGTCTTTTATCCTCATGCAGTTGAAATGTATAAGAAAAATTGCTTCCATTTGATTGTAAGAAATTAAAATGATTAATGAGACTTTGACAATCACCCGCACTAATCAAGTCTCTTCTCTTCGATTGTAAGAAATTTTGACAATCATGTAAAGTAAAACCAATATTCTCCTGTCCTCTTGCTTCACCACTCAGGTAAGAATACGCTTTCGTAACCCTTATACCAGCTCCAGCCATTGAAGTCCAAATACTTTTATTAGTATTTGTCATATGCCGGTATGATCGTATCAAATGTTTCTGTTTATCGTCAATAAAAGGATGATTATGAATATCCTTAAACTTATCGACTATCCAAACTCCATTTTCAATTTTGAATTTTATGTAAGCTTGACATCTAGTTCTCTTCATTGTCCGATAGACATCTCTTTGTTCATGAGATGAGATTGGTGAATATCCTTCACAATTACAAAGAAATGTGCATGTTCGCAATATTCCTTTACTAGTGTTTGCCTTTTGTCCTCTTCTCACTCCAAATCCATTGAAAATTGCATATACATTATATGTCTTATATGCTTCATCCTCATTAGCAAATATCATGCCAATTCTAAATTCAAATTCTTTGTCAACATTATGCACGATGATATTATCCTCAGTAGCCTCTACAAATTATTAAAAGAAAAAATCTAGTCATTTAAATAGGGCATATAAAGAGAAAATAAACTTTAATTATAAAAAGATGAGTTATACCTATTTGTCCCGAGAATAAATCCAGCTAGCAAATAAGTACTCATAATAACCTGTCGAAAATTGGTGCAAATGTAAGTAAGTGAGTATAAAAGATTGCGAAGTGTGCATATTTCAATCATAATAGAAAACGACATACTCACTTCGAGTATAAAAGATTGCAAAATTATCATAGCTTGGCCGGTTTCATTCATACTGATTACAGTGGGCGCTACTGCACTTTAAACTTTTGTCCATATGTCTATTTTATATAAACTTTAATTACTCAGTGGTTGTTTGGATTCACTCGGCTGAGAAGTTGTTGATGAATCTTGCTGTTAAGTATTTGCTTTGTAGTTTCCAATGAGAAAGTACTGCTTAAAGTGATACCTGACCTATTCTAAGAAACAACAAAATTTTGACTTTTCTTTTTGTGCCTTATTGGTGCTTACGATCCTCACTCAATTCACGGGAGTGTGCATATTTCAATCATAATAGAAAAAGACATACTCATTTCTTTGCAAGCCAATTTTGTTTTTGTCCTTGCTCTTTGTTGTGCAGCCAACATGAACATTACTTCCTCCAACTAGGCGGAGCTGATGGCCATGAGTAGAGTCCATGCCACGAGGCAGAGCCAACGGCCACGAGACGAAGCCTATGGCCACGAGTGGAGCCCACACCATGAGGTAGAGGCGACAAGTCAAAGCCAACGGTCACGAAGTCGATGGCCACGAGGCAGAATGAGTCAAGCAGAGCCGACGGCCACAAGACGGAGCCAAAGGCCACAAGGCAAAGCGCACGACCACGAGCGAAGCCCACGCCACGAGGCGGAAGCGATGAGGCAAAGCCGACGGCCACGAGGCGAAGGTCACGAGGCCGAGTCCACGAGGCAAAGCCCATGCCATGAGGCGAAGCCGATGGCCACGAGGCAGAACAAGGCGGAGGCCATGAGGCGAAGCCCACGGCCACGAGCGAAGCCCACACCACGAGGCGGAGGTGACGAGCCGAAGCCGACGGTCATGAGGCTAATGGCCATGAGGCAGAATGAGTCGAGTAGAGTTGATGGCCACAAGGCAGAGTCGACAGCCACGTGGCGGAAGCGACAGGGGCAGAGGCGATAGCAACGAGCGGAGCCCACGGCCATGAGGCAGAGCCAACAATCATAAGGCGGAAGCGACGGCCACGAGGCGAAGTCGACGGCAACAAGCGGAGCCGACAGCCATGTGGCGAAGGTGACAAGGTGGAGCCGATGGCGATGAGCGGAGCCTATAGCCACGAGGCAGAGCCAACAACCACGAGACGGAAATGACGGCCACGAGGCGGAGCCGACGACCATGAGGCAAAGGCAACGGCAACGTAGCGGAGCCGACAGCCACGAGGGGATAGGCCGTTTGCTTTTCGCTAGAAGGAGGAAGCAAAGAACACAAGCGAAGATGAAGGAGGAGGGAGAAAAACAATCTGGGAAGAAGAAGAGTTTCAGAAAATAAGGGAGAGACATTTCATTCAAACTTGAAAAAGAAAGAGGAGAGAGGATGGCAATTAATGCTCGTGCCTTCGTAAGGTCTTCTTTGAGCGGGAGTAGGGGTGTAAAGGAAAGAGAGCCTCTCATAATAGGGCTTTCTCTTTCTCTGTCTCTCCACGTCATATATCACATGCCAATTTTTTAATGGATCTACGCGAATAAATATACTTCACGTGAGCATGTGACGTAATGATAATAAATCATTTGTTATTTTTTCCAACTTTAGTGATGTCGACTTTTGATGATCGTGAACCCTGCCGACTTTTGTAAAAGCTCACCTGCACGAACTTCAAAGCTAAATTGGTCTGGTCCATGAATCTCTCAAGAGCCGAGAAAATATTAGGTGGGTTTAATATTTCACGTAATTCATGCAGCGTACCATTCAAAAGTCGATATCTGGCAATCTGGACTCACCTTCTGACTCCCCTGTCTCTCCGTTACTTTTTCCGTTGTCTCCTCTCTCCGTTAGACACACGGACACTCCCTCTCTCCTCTCTCTCCCTCATCTTCTTTGCACTGCTCCGTTCATGACTCTGCTCTCTCTCTCTCCCTTCCTCTTCACGATCGAAACCACCCATGACTCTGTTCGGCGAAAGGCCCAATTTTTTTCTTGCAGGGGGTCGATGTGAAGATGCCGGTCTACAACTTGTCGTTCGTGAACACCAACTTGTCCAAGCCGACCTCCATTTTCGTCCTCCTGTGGGTGATCGGTATATTCCTCCGCTCCCTCATCATCGTCGCGCTCTTCCACCTCTCCTTCTGCCTCACCTCCCGCCGGCGCGACAGCGGGAAGGGCACCGCCAAGCACCACGCCGGCCACCACGCCCCCATCTCGAAGGAGATCCTCAAGATGATGCCGTTGGAGGTGCCCCATGCGGCTGCAGCTTCGGCTCCGGAGATCCAGGTGGAGCACTGTGTAGGGTACTCGGATTGTTAGTCGAGCGGGAAGAGCAAGACGACGGAGAAGAAGCAACGGAGTCCTGAATTGAGAGAGAGAGAGAGAGATACGTCCGATAAACGCAAAATCAACAGAGAAGGGGAGAGAGACAGAAGAGTCGGAAGGTGGGCCGGATTGCCAGATATGGACTTTTGAATGGTGTTCTGCATAAATTACTTGAAATATTAAACTCACTTAATATTTTCTCCTCAAGAGTCCCACTGAAAGGTCAAATCTCAGACGCCTTTAGCCATCATGGCCATGGGGGACGCAACCCCTTTCGAAAGCTCGACCGTGGAGGTCGCTTTTGAGGTGATTTGCACATGCAGAAGACCAATTAGATATTGACATGGTAACTTCCCTCCTACTTTTCAACATATCGCTGACAATGGATTGGTGCATATATTTACATGTCAAAGTCAGGCTCTCCGAAAAAAGAAGTTGCTATCCAAACGTTTTTTTTCAAATCAAACAACCATTTTCCCCCTTTTCCATATGCATATCCTCTCTTTTTCTCCAAATTGAAAGACAAACTAATGCGAGATTGAATGGAAACCATCAACTTCAAGGTGCGTAACCACTTTTTATAGAAAGTGATAATTAATCTCCATACGTTGCTTCCGATTTAGGCAAGGTCACTTATAGGATACGACAAAATCACCGAATGCAAACAAGAAGTTATACGCTGTGTGATTTACCTTGATTTTCTCTTGAATTTCTTGAAAATGTTGAAGATGAGAAAAATCGATTGATAAAGAGATAACAACGTGGCAGATGATTGCGTAGTTGTAACATAAAAAGCACCCGCCCTGTTATCTTGTTACATCTCTTAAATGAAATGGCGTATCTTCTTATTTAAACAAGCATGGTCTATAACCATTTGAGACTTCTTACATTTAATAATAAATTAGCGCATTGACATATTCATCGTTATTTGATGGCAAGGATTATTATATCCTAATCTGAATGAATGACTTACTTGGATAACCCACGTGTAACTTTTTTTTTTGTTCATCGTTCAAACTTAACTGATTGAAAACCACATCAACAAATTTGGTAAACTTGGATCAACAAAATGACAATATTGAACATTTTCATATAATTTATATATTAGATTGAGCATTTACTAATAGTTCAATTATTACAGTGATCAAATTAAAAATTCAGAAACGGCATTTCTCATTATGCCAAAGTTTATATACCATTTATGTCATTTTTCCCAAATTGATAGCATCACACAAAATACAACATCCCTTTAGTACTCTCGATGCCTTATATTTCCTCCAAGTTTTCATGAACATTTTACAAATTATAAACCACACGACCTCACTCCCTATGTTCATATAGATCAAATTCCTTTTACTTGCTTCAATGTGCACTCTTATTCTTTATTTCTAAATTTTAACAAGATAAATTGGATAAGAGCACACATACTCATCCTTGTTTCTGATTTACAACTAATTTTAGTCATCTTAAGTGAATTTCGATGTGTTTCCCAATTTCTTATCACTAGCTTGTTCTTACCTATAGAACCTTTAAAAAAATTGACCGACTTCCAATTTTTGGGTTACCTCTAATAGAGACTTTATGACATATGTCTAAAGATCCATTCCAATTGATTTAACATGACTATTTCTCTTGAGAGTCCTTTTGGGCATATTCACACAAATGTCTTCAGACCAAAAAAAAAAAAAAACAGCTCAAATGTCTAGATTTTTAATTGCATATCTTATTAAAACACTATAGACATAGTCCTTTTGATGAACGACTGAATTCTTTTCTGAACCAATTTTTTTTTCCCTAATATTGCCATTTTGATTAGATGGGTTGAAAGTGAGTTCTTTCATGACTCACTAAAATCCATCATTAATCGGGCTTTGCTCTATTATACTCATTTCAATCTATATTTTAAATTTTAGATAACCTGTGATTACCAAGCTCATTAGATATGAGTGGGTCAATGACCCATTTTGCCACCTTTAGTCCTTTAATTTAGACTTTATGATTTGCAACACGGTGGTTCACGTAAGGGGCAATTGGAATAATATGTAATTTAGGGATCAAATCTGCCAAAAAAGTATAGGACTGAATTAAGCATATTAAAAAAGTATAGAGACTGGCAGTATCATTATCCTAGAGATAATTGTATTTTATGTTACGCTAAGATACTACAAAAATTGAGTTTTTTACTGGGTAGTATATGTACTTACCTTATTTGTTGAAATTAATTTTAGGGAAAATTCCAAATAAATGTTTGAAGTGCCCTTATTTTCTCAAATAAATGATTGAAGTGAACTTTGTGTTAAATAAATACTTGAAGTGTCAAATAAATACCTGAAATGGCCATAACAGTTTCGAATAAGGGCTTGACCTCACCGGTCGTTGGTCGGCAAAATATTCCTACCAATCAAGGGCATTTTTGTCAAAATAAAAATTTAATAATAAGTTATTTTTTTCTTCTTTCCTTTCTTTTCTTTTTCCTTTTTCTTTCTTTTTGCTTTTTTCTGATTTTCTCTTTGTTCTTCATCAGCGACCGGCCACCGGCGAAGCTCGTAAGGGCTAGGTGAGGGTTGCCCTCACTTGATCTGGTGAGAGGCACCCTCACCAACAACAAGCAAGGGACGACCTCGCCAAATCTGGGCAAGGGTCACCTCGCTAGCTACTAACGAAGGACGGCGAGGCCAC
Source organism: Syzygium aromaticum (assembly GCA_024500025.1). NCBI lineage: Eukaryota > Viridiplantae > Streptophyta > Magnoliopsida > Myrtales > Myrtaceae > Syzygium > Syzygium aromaticum. Next base: position 15,836,273 of record CM044885.1, read on the forward strand.
TCTCGAAAGCCACAGGCGAGGGTCGCCCTCGCCTGTGGCTTTTGAGGGGGTGGCCTTGCTTAGGGCGAGGGTTGCCTTGTCCGAGAGAGGGATGGGGCGAGGCCGTCCCTTGCTTGTTGCTGGCGAGGGTGGCCCTTGCCAGATTGGACAAGGGCAACCCTTGCCCAGCCCTATTTTGGGCCTTCGCTAGTGGTCTGTTGGCTACCAGAATTGTCTATCGGCGAAGAACAAAGAGAAAACCAGAGAAAGGAAAAAAGAAAAAAAAATAGGAAAAAAAGAAAAAAAAGTTAAAAGAGGAAAATGCCATTACTATTTGGAAAGTCAGGCTCTTCTTTGAAATAGAAACAATAGCTAATTCATATCCTTATTTTAAACAATATCTACTTCATATCCTTATTTGAGAAAATGAGGGTACTTTATGCTCTTATTTGAAGTGTTCCCTTAATTTTATCTTAACTTGCAATTCATCTTAAACATCATATAAAAAGAAAAACATTTCGATAAAAAAAAATTAGTAAAACGTCTATTTCTTTTCCTATAATTTCAAATAAGTTGTTTTCTTTCACGTTACTACTAGCGTCCATCATGTACATTGAAGTCTTTGTCTAATTTCTTTCTTAGAAGGAAGCTGATTAGCCCTACTTTTATTCAGGAATAGAAATCCTCAATCAAGTCAACAGTCTTTCCCTAATAGCAGTCTTTCCAAAGTCTAATTTGAATGTTAGGTTATGCATAATTGTCAGAACATCTATTATACCACTAGTCACTCAAACTTAAAGCATAATTCAAGTACTTCCCATAATGTGAATTTGATGTTCGATTTAGTCCAGCCTGGATATGAACTTAATATTTTGATTCGGTCTAGAATGGGAAAATTGTCCACAAAGTCATACACTTATTACACTTTTATTAATTTAGTTCTAAACATTTTAATTGTGTCAATTTTTTTTTGTCGGATAATTGTGCCAATTGAGTACATTTAGTCAATTGTGACAAAAACTTGCTGACGTAGATATCGACTATCCTCGCTAGCCATCCTATGTGGCACAGCTGGCTAGGACAACCAATGTTAACATGAACAATTTTTAATTTTAATAATATTTTCAATTTTTTTTTTTCCTTTTTTTTTTCTTTTCTCTCTTTCTCTTTTTTTTCTTCCCTTCTTCCTCTAGCTAGTTGCCGAGCCTTAGCAATTGGTCAAAGGCAAGGGCTAGCGAGGTCAAGCCTTGCCAAGGGGCGGGTGAGGCTTGCCATCGCTGGGCTAGCGAGAGCGGTTGACGAGGGCAAGCCTTGCCTAGTGACGGCAAAGGCAAGCCTTGTTAAGGGCAGGCAAGGCTCACCCAACTTTGTTGGCCCTCGCCTATGGCCAGTCATTCGCCATCGTTGTGCCCTGACAACCGGCTAGAGGAAAAAGAGAAGAAAAAATAGAACGAAAAGAAAACAAAATTCCAAAAAAATATAAAAAATATTATAAAAAACTATCTATATCGGTGCTAGCCAAGCCACATAGGATGGCTAGTGCCCACTAGCAATTTCTGGCCAAATGGATGAATTCTATTGGCAAAACATGAAAAATATTTAAAACTCAATTGACACAATTTAAAGTATTAGGATTGAACAAGTAAAAGTGCAATTGTTTAGCATTTTTTGGACCGTTTTCCCACCTAGAACACATACTATTAAACATCTATACTTGCTAAGACAATGAATTGTAAATTCGTTTCCTCTATTTTTCTGTGATGGGAAAAATGGAAAATAAACCGCGTAAATCCAATCGATTGCTCTAGAAATTATTTGTGTCGTTAACAAAGGGTAAAAAAATCGCATCTAATTACAAGAAACTGTATCTAAGAAGGAATTCAAAGGGAAAAGAAAGATTGCCAAACAGGAATTTGGCTAAGTGAGTCCTTCCAACATTTCAACCCACACACATCAAACATGCAAATTTTACTTATGCTGAACCTATGTCTCTCTGTCGTGGTTACGCTTGTGCTCAAAGTTCATCCCCAAGTGAAGATGCTTGTTGGCCCATGCAAGTACTTGAGGCGCTCAGGCTCTCTAGCCAAACCTCGTCGGCGACGACAGAGTTGGTATCGTTGTTGCGGTGCCACGACCAGTGGGCATGCGTATGGTTGAGTACCCTCAGTCTCCCGTGTCCGAAGCTCGCCTCCCTGAACATGGACAGAGGCGAAGCTGGGTGCTTGTACCTACAAATTCATCACCTAAATGCTCAGGCGCTATGAAAGAGTACATTAACAAAGACATCTTCATCCAATGTTTCAACACAAGGCCAATGCGTCTAGCGATATATAAAATGAGGCCTACTCTTTTAGAATTAACGATAACTAAAATCTGTCTATATCTCAAAATTTGAGAATGAAACATCAAATTATCCGTGTTTTGTCCTATAAAAGATTAATGATAGATCAAAGAGTAACACAACAGCTTAGCATCAGTCAATTCCTCAAGGGTTTGTTTCTGCTTTTCATCCTACAATTCGACCAGTTGTTGATTGAGAACGAGGATTGAACATAAACAGCAGAAATTAAGTCAGAGAAAGCACACTTACGACATAGCAAGACCTTCTCTATTCCCTCCATCTCCAATGGTCACATACACAGGTCCACACGAGTCAGCCTTATTGTCGTAGATTCTAGTCTGCGTATAACAAAGAACGACCGTCGTTTTCTCGAAAAGGAACAAAAAGGAAACATTTTGTATTAAGCATCAGGCTATATGTGGACTTACAAATCGCTCATAGGCATGAACATGCCCGGCAAAAACGAGGTCAACCCGGGCACCATACAACAACTCCTCCATCACCTTCCTCATACTCTCACCTTCCCCTTGATGGGCCGTATTCGTATTGTACCATGGCGCGTGCATTAGCACAATCACCCATGGCGTCGTCTTGCGGTCGATCTTGGCCAGGTCCTGCTGAAGCCACTTGTACTGAGCCGAGTCAGAGTTGAACTCGGTGTACGACCCCAGCATGAAGATGTGGATGCTGCCGCTGGCAACATCGAAGGAGTAATAGAGGTTGGATTCGGACCCGCTTTCATCGAAGGGCATGCACCACCGGGCATTGTAAGCCTTGAACCCGTGGGGGTAGATGATGGGGTATATCTCAATCTCATGGTTGCCCTCGGTCACCATCCACGGTCGGCGGCTTGCGATCGGCTCAACCAGGCGGCCAAAGGAGTCCCACAGTGGCTGCTGGCTGTCGGCGTAGGAGAGGTCGCCTGGGAGAAGGAAGACATCGTAGTCCTTGCTCTCGACGTGTGTTAGGGTTGAGTTGGTCCACTCCGTTTGCCCTAGGTCACCTACATTGATTGGAAAAGCGTGATGATTAATGTTATTAGATAAACTCGGTTAGGAAAAATAGGAAGAAATTTGCTGTTATCGACTCAAATAAGACATAGATTTCATGTGTACTAGATGCTTATCCTTTGTTATAACAATTTGATCCTAGAGTTAGATCCCATTTGAATTTTGTTAAGTAAGATATAAAAGATAACTTGTTACATGGATCAGTTAAGAGCTATAGTAGTCGACCATAATCGAGCTAGAGTAGTTCATGAGAAGTGTTGAATTCGTGGCTCAAAGTTCTTGCCAACTATGGAATTTGGATCGAGTCCGGAGATCAGGATAGGTCTGAGACAAGTTTAGAGGTATTCGGGGTGCAAGAAAAGAGTGGACCGGGCGCCCAGGCCAAATGCCCAACAAAAAACACCCAAACTCCGTTGAAGTAAGGGACTTGGAACTATGGATTCCCTTGTGTGAGTGAAAACATGAGTGCTTCTCTGTTAACTGGGAGATTGACTTACATTAGAAAAAAATTAGGCTCGACGAATAGATTTTGAGCCAGAGATGGCCCAATTGAATAATGGTAGAAGGACCATGTGAAATCCCAACTCAAGAAGCCCAATTGAATCCCGGCGACTTATCTCAGTCATATTCCTAAATCCTAACTAGACACAGTGGACCATGGCCATTTCCGAAAATGAATGTTTCAAAAATCGTTTTCTCAAATGTAATTATTTATATTGCTTACAAAATCGAATGAACAAAAATAATTTTATCGCCTACGAAAATATTTAAACATGAATTGTTGTTGATAGTTAAAACAATTTCATTACTAATTATTTTAAACAATACAAACGATCATGTTTAGAAAAACGTTTTTCAAATCATTAATTTTCACAAAAAATAACGGTGCTTAAATTCAAATTAGTACACGAGACCCAAATCTGACCAATTATAGCTTCTCTAACACTATGAATGACAAATCATCTCAACACATGCAACGATCACTTGACAAATACTTTTTTCTGTAAAATTTATAAAGGACACCATCTAATATCACCTTGTATCTTCTAAATGATTAAGTGTACTTTACTTAAAGGCATAAAGGCACCACAGTCCCTAATCTTTTACCACATATCCAGTTAGGTCATTAACTTGTGTCTTTTTATAGATATACACACACACACACACTCACACAGGATGTTAACTTCATTTTAATTATATATACATACAAGGGACTCTTCATTTGGGCTCAATTCAAATGAGGGGAAATGAACTTAAACTTTTGGTGACACGAAATCTAGACGTAAAGTTTTGCGAAGGAGGCTGTGATGTACACTCTTCCTGCTCTCGTGCTGGTGTTGCTTCGCCTTAAAGCACGAGCTTGACTAAGAAAGGAACAACAGAAGACACCCTGATCTACTGTTTATGGGGGCTAGTGGGACTCGCAAATTTAACAAAAGCATAATAATTCTAAGCGCACAACAACTTGTATAATCCTTTTATGCATAACCACATCCATTGCCATAGATTTGGACAGTCGATCGATTTTTCAAGCTATGACCATCCATATCAATAGTCGTGAAATAATGATGTATGATAAATGAATTAGACCTTCACACCAGACCTTCACACCAAAAAATAAAATTAAATTAAATGAATTATACAGATTGCATATCATATGTTATCTCATGAGAGCGAGACATTTCGAATGATAAGTTTTGGCATCAAAAATTGAAAATTTAAGATAGTACCTGAATAAAAGAAACTATCACGAAACTAGCGAGATAGGATGGTAATATGCTTCGGAATATAATCAAATAATGTCCGGGGAATCTGATTTGTTGATGCTTGTGTTCACGTGCGTTGTTAGTTCTTCAAGAAGGTTTTTAAGGAATAGAACCACGCAACCTTTGGCAGGCCTCGCCAATGAAAGTTCCTTTCCCGTGCACGAAAACATACAAGATTCCAATAATGACGTGACCACCTGGAATGACATATTAACCCATGGAAGGACATCTTTTCTTCATCTTAATTTTCTGATTGCTTTATGATTGATCGTAAAAAATTTATTTCAGAACTAGAGCACCACTTTTTACCTCTAAGCAAAATGACAGAAACCCTATTATGTTCCTTGAGCTGAAATTCACACCTCAATTAGCAAAGCGACCCCCCACCCCCCCTTAAAGCAAAAATCCCAGAATTTCCTCATAGTCACAAATTGATATCCATTGCTTCTTAAGGTGAACAAAAGAGTACTGCTTCAAAGAGACTTACCAACCACCACAAATTCGATGGGGAAGGTGGAAGGCGGCATCCTGAAGGAGAACTCCGGGCCGCAACCCCCACAACGGTAGTAATAGGTCATGTCCGGCTCCAGCGGCCCGATCTTGACGTGGTGGATTTTGCCGGAGGAGTAGAAAAAGTACGTGTAGGAAGTGTGCTCTCCTCTTGCCACAGCGTTGTATTGTCCCGGAGCCGTGCCATACTCCACAGTCGAATGGGCCTTGTGGTCGTTTGTAACCCATGTTACTCGCATGTGGTTGCTTCCGGCGAGGGAAATATGCACCTAAAATCACCCATAAAATGCAAACGATAGCATTTAACTTACTTCGAGAAATAGGCGTGTTTTTTTGACGGCAATGGATTCAATAAAGCATTTTCACAATCAGTTATACGATCAATCGGCAATGAGATATCTACCTGCTGAGGCTCCGATTCCGATCGGTCATGCTTGGTGAAGATGATGCGCCCGGGAGGCTGTCGAGCGTATTCCTTCTCGGAAGCACAAGCGAACTGAGAACCGGGAAAGAAGATGAAGAAGACGGCAGTTAGAGGTAGAATAAAGGCCCGGGGACACCGAATCTCCATGGTTGAAGCAATGAAGCTAACAGTGTGCATTGACGAATGCTTTTGGGAGAGAGAGAGAGAGAGAGAGAGGGAATATAAAGAGAAGGTGGGTCAGGTTAATTTGAAATCGGAACACTATATTTGTAATCTATTAAATAAGAGAGAAGGCAATACCGTCAAGTAAGTTCATTGAAATATGCAGAATATGCTTCAAAGGCAGATATGTTCTTCGTCCTCCTCCATTTTTCTCCAATGCCAACAAGCGTGTGATGAGATAGCTCTTGGACTTGGCTTGGCTGGGGGAAGGAGCCTCTTTTCTCAGCCAGTAATCATATACGATCATTTATGTGATTGGATAGTTTTTGCTATTTATCTGAAACTCAAGATTATTGCATATCGAGTTATAGGTTTGTATTATTTGAAGAATGGCTGTTGAAAGATATTGGATCACAAGCAACCCGTCCGCAAGTTCGAGTGCTTACGGGTGAAGGTTTGCAATCGATACATAGCCAAATCCATAAAGATAAAATGGTGTTGGGTAATTTATATAAAACTGAAGAATGCGAAGTGAAAAAAATACCAAGTTAGACTTGTTGAGATATATGGTAGATGTGCATTGATTGTGGGCAAGCATGCATCACTCGGTAGTTCAAGCTTCTAACAAGAATAGTTATTAGGATTTTTTGTGTCGCAAGATCAAGTCCGACGGCCTGTCTGTTCTCTTGCTCGGCTCTTTATCTGATGTTGCTCCGGCCACCTCTCTCACAATCCACACGCTATATTCCGATGTAGATGACATGTATCAAGATGTGTACTCATGATCGTTATGTACATATACGGTCGTTGAGCAAAGATTTAATGCGTTTGCCATGTTCATTGGAGTTCACCTGTCGGGCCAGTAGAGTTCACTTAGCACGTGCACCAAGGGAAAAACGAATTCGTTGGGGTACACGAGAATCTCTCCTTTATATACATGATAAAGATCAACCATCGGCATAGTCTAAAAAAATTCCCAACTTTCAGTTTAATTTTAATTCTACTCAAAACTTCTTTTGTCCCATAAAAAATCTTCAACTTTAGGTCTAATCCTAATTTTACTATAAACTTTGTTTGTCCCATAAAAAATCTAAAACTTTAAGTCCAGTCCTAAACTACCCTAAATTTTTTTATGTCATAAAAAATCATCAACTTTAACTTGAGTTTCAAATCTACATTCATTAATCCTTGGTCCAAAATTTCTCTTGACAACTAAGAGATGGAAAACTCCCAAGTGCAAGCTGTTCAAGGGTCCCGAGAGCAAGCTCCTTGACCACTGGAAATGGAAGACTCCTGAGCACAAGAGATTGAATACCGAGCGTAAAATGAAAGATCCTTGAGCAAGATGGAAGACCCTTGCTCTTCAAAGTAAGATCAATTGAAGAAGGCCAATCCTAATTACTCTGGTATTTACCCAAATTTTAGATCCAAAAATATGTCGTTAGGGCTGACGTAGACATTCATCTCCAAAAGATGTCTTCTTGGATTTGACATTTGAGGAAAACTAGAGCAATAACGTGAAAATACCACATCACTAAGGGTGATTTGGAAGGAGTATTAACTGAGTCGAGGGATTTTTAGGATATTAAGCCTCGTTTGAATACCCAAAGTCAGAGTTGAGTATCTTCGAACCTATTGGAGACTTAGACCCATCTATTTATATTGCCTTTGTTCTGCTTTTCCTCGTTTTGTCTTCATTTGATTTTGGGCTATAGTTCAAATTGGTCCTATAACTTTTTAGGAATATTGTCCCAAAAGTCCTAAATCTATTATACTATGATCAATAATCTTAAACCTTTTGATTATGTCAATTTAGTTATAAACATTTTAACGATTTGCTAATTTAATTCTAAATTTTTCAATTGTGGCAATTATTCCTAAACATTTTCACAATTTACTAATTTAATTCTAAACTTTTTAACAAATTGCCAATGTAGTCCTTCTGACAAATAATAACTTTAGCACTGAATTGGTTAATTTTCAAAAGATTTAGGACTAAATTGGCTAATTAAAAGATTTATGATTAAATTGAAAAATTGTCAAAAAGTTTAAGATTGAATTGGTATAATTAAAAGGTTGAAAACTTAATTAGTAGCCATATAATAGATTTATGACTTTTTGGACAATTATCCCGTAACTTCCTTGGTTTTGTTTGCCCACCAAGGAAAATGTAGGGTTTGCCGGTAATGAAATTTCATCATTAGGCCACCTTATAGTAAGATGAAATCTCTCACCATCAAATAGAATCTCACAAAATCGAGGCTGTACATTTTCTTACTTGGTCATTAGGTTTCCCATTTCACAAAGGCCAATCAACCAAATTAAGCTGTTAGTCGACCAATCTCCTAGTAGACAATACTTTTTTTTTTTTTTGCTAGAAATAGTAGACATTACTTATATTTGTTAAAGACATATATTATGTGGTAAATAATCTTAATTTATTGTAAAATATTACACATAAATGGTAAAATTTATAATTTTCTAGTAATATCCCTTTTATCCCTAGTAAAGTATATTAAAAAAATGGTTCACAAGGTCAACCAAAACGCATTAATGCCAACCATAATAAAAAACTGATAAAACCTACAATCTACTCCTAGAACCCCGCGACGTGGCGAAAGCGAATCTTGATTGGAAAAAAGAAATAGTTTGCATATGTCTCATTCCAAGAAGCAATTTAGAATTGAACCAATTGTTTCAATTATTATATTAGCTTTTGTTGTGCCTTGAGAGTCGGATCGAACCTCTGCTCAACGTTTGGACTGACACACGTTTACAATGTGAAAACAAGTAATCAAACGATGGGAGAGAGTGATCATTTCGTCAACATTATCTAGAAGTCGCTAAAATTTTCATTGCTAGATCACCACGATGAGAAGATGATAAAGAAACAAACCAATGTCAGATTAGTACTAGTAATTTTTTTTAATCTATCTATACATTTCAATTTTCCAAAATAGGAAAAATTCCAATTAAGGACCCCAAGTTGGGTCAAATTCTCAAAAAGGGGCCCAAAGTGAACATTGTGTCAAATAAGGACCTGAAAAACTCAATCAGTCTCAAATGAGGACCCGAAGTGCTTAAAAAGTCTCAAATAAAGATCTGGGCCCCTGGCCGGCCAAAATACCCACCGACCGGCGAGAAAGTTACTGTTCCGTCACCGGAACAGTAATTTTTTTAATTTTTTATTATTTTTTTCTATTTTTCCTTTTCTATTTTTTTTTCTTTTTCTTTTCCTTTTCTTTTTTTTTTCTTCTTCTGCCGACCATAGCCGGGGCCGGCGGAAGTTCTCGGCGTCGGGCGAGGCCACCCTCGCCGGCGTCGGGCGAGACCGGTGAGGTCGAGCCTCGCCAGATCTGGTGAGGGTTCGACCTCGCCGGCAACTGGCGAGGTCGAGCCTCGCCCGATCTAGCGAGGGTTCGACCTCGCCGGCAACTGGCAAGGCCAACCTCACCTGACACCGGCAAGGCTCGACCTCACCTGCAACTGGCGAGGCCGGCGACCTCCGCCGGTCCTGGCTATGACCGGGAGAGGAAGAAAAGAAAAAAAAAAGAAAAGGAAAAGGAAAAGAAAAAAAACATAAAGAAAATAATAAAAAAATTAAAAAGTTACTATTCTGATGACGGAATAATAACTTTCTCGCTGGCCGGCGGGTATTTTGGCCGGCCAGGGACCCAGGTCCTTATTTGAGATTTTTTAAGCACTTCGGATCCTTATTGGAGACTAATTGAGCACTTCAAGCCTTTATTTGACACAATGTTCACTTTGAGCCCCATTTTTGAGAATTTGACCCCACTTGGGGTCCTTAATTGGAATTTTCCCTCCGAAATATAATATAATCGTTGTGCCATGTTTTCTAAAGTCGAACTTCTGACAAAATGGTGATCATCGGGTATGGATCTAGTGATCTTTCTATCTTTATTTTTGTATGGTGCTTGTGCCTTTTGGTATGTTCTCTTATTCACACCTTACATTTCACACGTAAAGCTCGATCAATACACAAATTCTGCCTTCTCCCAACTAATTAAACTCTTAGGGGAAACTGTTCGAGATGTTGATCAATTGGCTGCATTTCCGTCTCCGTGCAAGAGGTCTATTGATATCATTTTTTGTGGTGTTAGGAAGAGTGCAAGCTAGAAAAAAGGCTTTAAAACATACGTACGTGTGCATACATCTCCCGAAAACGATACTTAACATATCTTGAGATAGCCTTTGGCCAAATGTGATTTAGGGCTTATTTAGAGATGTGACCAGACAATTGCAAACTTTATTGGCCCCTAGATTCTCAAAGTGGAAACATCATTGCTTCCAAAAGGTTATTGCCAAGTGGTATTCGACCACTTCCTCTCGTCCAAACCCTAGAATGCGTGACGATAATTGGGGTCTCCCACACGAAAGGCTGAGAGAGATTTTCCGGGGGGAAAGTTTCAAATGATGAAAGAGATCAGTTGAAAATGATGCGACTGCTGTGAACTTCAGAGGCTAGAAGAGTTTCTTTTCTTTTTATTCTTTTGCTTCTAACCATTTTCTGTTTTATTCTAAGTCAAATACGGCACGTAAGTGACTTAATTGTTCTAGGTTATCGTGTAATTTCTGGTCAATTATTAGAAAAAAAAGGCCATTAAGCTCATGATTACCAAGACTCAAAGAGAAAGCAGCCAATGAACCCGGTCTATACAGAAATTTAGTGATGATTCAGTTCATTGGCAACGATAATACTAATTTACGAAAGTAGAGTCCGTTTGCACATTTGACACAATTGACGATTCAAATTTTCATCCGATTGCGTATGTTACTACAGATTTAAGGTATAGAGTTGACAAGCTCTAGACTCCCTATAGGTTTACAAAACTTTAAGTATATCTTGCTCGATTTTTAATATTGGGTAAATGTCATTGCTGATTCATGTACCTTTGATTGAAAATCAAAACCATCTCTTTACTCTATTTTTTTTTTTTTTTGGGTTCAAAATGTTCTCTCTTCTTCAAAAGTGCTACATTAATCCTTATGTTTCACTTGTTCTTACTCGTTGATTTTTGCTAATGTAGACTGTCTTGTTGAGTTGGACACTATAGTAAACATGTTATGTTATGATTGGACCACACACTAACCAACAAAAAAACGCAAACAAAATGAGAGAGAGAGAGAGAGAGAGAGAGAGAGAGAGAGAGAGAGAGAGAGAGAGAGAGAGAGAGTGGACTCTCGAGCTCGTGGCCGCGAGATCTGGACCTTGTAGATCTTGAGCTCATGATAGCTATGGCCATTGGAATTGAGCTGACAATCGCGAGATCTAAACCTTGTAGATCTCGAGCTTGCGGCCACCATCGCTAGCGCTGATCATGATTTGAGTATCTATGAATTAGAGGTTTTGCATTGTTGGTGTGCTAAATTTTGTGGTTTGGTTTGGATCCGGTGGGGGTTTAAGTTGAAGAAGAAACGGAAGAAGAAGAATAAGGTCGTTCAGAGAGAGAGAGAGAGAGAGAGCAAATGAAAAAAGTGAAACAATACAATCAACAAATTTTTAAAGGTGTTAAGTTCATGTCAGGAAATTACATCACAAAAGCGAACCATGAACGAACAGTGGCACTTTTTAATAAGTAAAAGGATCCTTTTGAACCAAAAAATTATACGAACGATTTTAATTTTCGAGCAAAAGTACAAGGACCTTGGTGACATAAACCCTCATATTCTGTTCTTCTGACAACATCCTTAACGTACGAGTGAAACTGAAAATCTTCTTTGGGAGCAAGAGTGGCATAGAGATGTATTCATGTTCCATCATCCCTCCTATTAATTCCTCTGGTTATCGGGTCACCGACTCTCCGACTTTAGGGCAAATTCAATTTGTCATTGTTTGCCATTTGCTTTTCTGGCTTTTGCTTTATTCTGTGGTTATTTGAGATTTACTATATAAGATAACATAGGATAAGATGCTAATTTAAGCTTGAAACGGTCACTCACATCCCTATTATTTTTCTCAAGTGGTCAATAGAGACAAATTAAAGAAAAAAAAGAATTGAGTCAATGAAAATATGTTGTACAGTCTAAATGGAAATACCATCACTTGTAATTATGGTAGAAGTTAAAGATAAAATATAACAATTTGATTTGCATGGGAATTAAATAAAAGACATTAGAAAATGTCTCCAAATGAACAATTTGTGGATACTCTGCTTGATGTGTTATCTTCATGCTGATTTGTGGAAAATTCTGCACTACAACTATTTTGATTTTTTGCCTTTTGATTTGTTACTTCAATACTTCGTTTCAAACCCGTCAATGGGAGGACCAGAGATTGAGTTTGATTAAACCTATCTCGAGTCAATGGTTTGGTAAAAATATCGGCAATTTGTTAAGAAGATAGAACATAGCGAGTTACAATGGAACCATGAGCAACCTTTTCCCGAACAAAATGATAATCGATCTCAATGTGTTTTGTCCAAGCATGAAAAAACGGGTTAGTTGTGAGATGTAATATTAACATATTGTCAAAGAATGTTGATGTTGGTAGATCCCAATGTCATGCGGTATGTATGAAATCCAAGTGAGTTCAGCAACTGCGAGAGCAAGAGCCTAATATTTGGCTTCACCTGTGGAGCGGGCCATGGTAAGTTGACTCTTGGCACTCCATGAAATACAATTTAAGTGAAGAAAAGTAAAATAACTAGTGGTGGAATGTCAGGTGAGTTTGCACCCAGCCTAATCTGCATCTCAAATAAATGGAGAGAATTACGAGATAAATCAGCATGAAAATAACACATCCAGTAGAGTATCCATGAGTTGATAATTTGGAGATCTTTTTTTATTTCTCTTTTATTTAATTCTCATGTAAATCAAATTATTATCTTTTATCTTTAAATTCTATCATAATTATAGGTGATGATAGCTCTATTTATTGTACTACATATTAATAAAAAGTAATGCTTCATCAACTCAATTCTTTGTTTTCTTTATGGTATCAGAAAAGATCTCCACATCATCAACTTGTGGATACTCTACTGGATAACGGATGTGTTATCGTCATGCTGATTTGTAAAAGATTCGACATTGCAACCATTCTGATTTTTTGCTTTTTGATTGTTACTTCAATAACGAATGATCTCAAGAAGAAGATTGATCTTGCCAAATCTAAGAAGATATAGTTATTTATCTGTTTCTATTGTATACCCGACGAGCTTAGCTTTATTATATTTGATTTAGGATTATTATCTTATACATATGAGTAGAATATCTAAGAAAATAGGACTCATTTAGTTCATTCAAAGCAAAAGTCGAAAGCAAGAACGGAGCTAGGCAGGGCAAACTGGAGGAGCAAGGGAAGACGTTACCTTTTCGAAGTTGGAGGTGGTCATTCTTTGGAGGAAGTAACTAGGAGGCGTCTGTTGGATATTTCATCAGTTTTGAAATATTTGTTATAATTTATGATTGCCATAAAGTCATCATTTTGTAATGGTTTTGCAACGGCCATATAACGGCTTTGTAATGTTTAATTTAATTCTTCATAAAGTCTCAATTATTTTATAACGGTCATATAACGATCACTTTTTTAATAATTACCAATTATTTTATAATGATTCTTAAAAGCTCTTTTTCCTGTACCTATAAATTATTACTTTGAGCATAATTATAAAGTGATAAATATACATATCAAAACAAGAATATTCTTTGTTCTTTCTTTTTATCTATCTTTCATTTCTTTGCTAAGATATACACATAGCATTGTTTATGTTCCTTCTAATATTAAGTGTGGAGTATAGAAGAAGATTTATTGTATCTCGGGAGGATAGCCACTAGAGTCTTACACACCGAATTTGTACTTCGAGGGGTGGAATTATTCTTAAGGACAGCGGCTAGCATACCTCAGACATCGATATTATTTTCTCATCCTTTTTGATAGATTCCAACAATTATTTTTCCTTGTTTTCTAACAATTTTTCCAACAATCTTAACGATAACTGCCTTATGGATTCCCTAGTTGTCGTCGTCTCGCACCGGTTTCTCCAACAGTTTGATGTTGGCTCACGGTTCCACTGTCACGACACCTTGATCATTGTTGTTGTGGCTCTTCTTAATCAACCACGACTCAGTTCACCTCGATTCTAGTGGAGCAACGATGACTCCGGCGGCTTTATCTGCGATCTTCCGCCGCGTCTTCAGCTCTGCCGTCATATATCCTGCTCCATGACGCTCAGGCGATGATGAATCCATAAACTAAGAGCAACACCTGCCAGGTCGCTTCGTCTCCGATTAACTTTGGAATTGATTTCGATTCATTTCGGATTTGTCTTTTGATTTCTATTCTATTTTTGTAAATAAGAAAACTGAGGGAGCAATGAACTTTAGGACGTTTGGTGGAAATGAAGTCGAGCCGTAGGAACATGATCCATAACACGGCCGCCTCATGATTGCCGTGCGTTACCACCTCACCATCGCCAGGTTGTCTTTTCGAATTAAGTTGCAAGAGTTTCCTGTACTCATGGATTTCCTACTCTGATGTTTTCGTTCTGTTTACTTTTGAGGATCATCTCGATCAAAACCACGATCAAACCTGAATCATCTCACTTTGCTGATTGAAGCCAAGTATCGTTATCGGACCATCTGGTCGTTTCGTATCCAATTAAAATCAGATTGGCCAATTTATCTCTGCTATATTGTGTCTTGAATTGTTAGCTATTCTGTTTATTGGGTAATTCACACCACATGCTCACAACTTGTTCGACAGAATGCCTGACTCAATCGTAGATAGTTAGTTCCTATTACATTCTGTCTATAAACATTTTGATGTCCAATTATTGTTGGGTTGGTTGTGTCTTGCT
This sequence comes from Syzygium aromaticum, assembly GCA_024500025.1. Taxonomy (NCBI): domain Eukaryota; kingdom Viridiplantae; phylum Streptophyta; class Magnoliopsida; order Myrtales; family Myrtaceae; genus Syzygium; species Syzygium aromaticum. The sequence continues at coordinate 15,851,281 of CM044885.1, forward strand.
GGACTTCCTATATATGGTTGATTGAAAAGCGAACGGAATGGATATATAGGTGATGTATGTTGGATGTTGTTCACAAGTGTTTGTGTATCAAATCTTGTTCATATGTGATTGTGCATGTGAAATGGTGCATGTTACTTTGAGATCGTGAGGTGCTGAAGGAAAGAGAATGTTGGGCGTTATCAATTAGATGTGAATTTGAATGAAATGGGCTTAGTTTGATTATTCTGTTAAATGTTCATGATTATGGGTAGTGTCTGATCTCTTTTCTAGGGTTCAAAGCATGTTTAAAAATCACTGTCAATGTAATTTGCTCTACATGTGCCGGAATTGCTAGGGTTTGTTGGATGTCCTTCATTGAACATGAATTCTGATGAATTTAGCTTAATTTGAATGCTGTTTGCGGCTCACATGTGTCGCGACCTACTTCTCGAGGGCTGAACTCAATGAAGCGGGTTTAAAGATAAGTGTTCATGAAACAGTCCGTGTAGTACATCATAAAAGATGGCTTACCGAAGTGTCAATCTTTTAGTCATCCATACGGTCCATTGATCATAAACGTGGATTTTCTCTAAATCCATGCCTTACGTGACAGCGGATTGATTTTATCTTTTTTAAGAGTCGCCACTAGCCTAAGTCGGGGGTTGGCTAGAATACCCAACCGAAACGCAAGAGTTTTGTTTCGGTTTCTACGAAAATAAAAAATCATGGATTCAGGAACTAACTCACATTAATATTTCTATTAACGCCCATTCGGTACCATTAAACTTATCGTGGTTGTCATCTCAATTGTCATGCATTTATTTTTTTAGCATTTTTCATGCCAAAATCTTAGTCCACTAGGTGATCATGTATCTTGTTTTTGTATTTTCATTTAAGATTCTAAACTAATCCTATTTTAGTCTAGAAAAGAAAGAAACATTCAAACAATTGTATTAAAAAACATTATGTAAAGTAAACAACTAAGGTATTAAAATGACAATCTATTCTAAGTGCGATAAAAGTAAACTTGCAACTCGTCGGGTGTTTATTTACAACACTGTTGACACCTAAATTTTACTAATCATTTAGTCGTAATTTGCATAGAAAATTAGGGATTAATTTTTAACCCCTAAACAAAAATATTTAAATTGCATAACATATAGTTAGGTTCATTTTAATTTAATCGCATTTTGCATCGGATCGGTGATGGCGAACGAGCTTAATTTCATCGAATGGGACTCGGTTCGTTCGGAAAGGCAAGGGCCGAAAATTACGAGTCAAATAGGTTTGGTCGTTTTAATTTGAGCTTAATTCAGCCCATTATGTTCAATTAAATTAAAACCCAAGTTAATTCAGCCCGTTTAGGAATTAAATAAAATCAGAAATTAGATTAAGACCTAAGCCCAAGTCTAAACCCATTAGGACTAGAGAGCCCATCTAATTGACCTAGGTTAGCATTATATAAGCATGTTTAGGTCAGAATTTTGGGGGGACAACACATAATTCAAATCTGATTTTTAGAGAAAGGCAAGTGTGAGAGAGAAAGTGACGTCGCGCACCACTACCGGGGGCACGCCGCACGCCGCCGCACCGCCGTCGTCGCGCCTCAACCGCCCGCCGACGTCGCTGCCTTCCACTAACGCTGCTGCCGATGATGTGATCAGCCGGTTCAAGCGGCTGAACCGACTGATCGGCGACTTCCTCCGGCGATCCAAAACTTGCGGCAACACTCCTTGGCGTTTTCACATCACTGTCGGCCGAGCTTTCCGAGACTTCTCCGTGTTGTTTTTGATCTGAATACGGAGGTTGTTTTTGATCTGAATACGGAGGCCGGATCGCTCGATTTCGTGCCGGAGCATCGTTAAACAAGGTAAGTGCACTTGGACTTTGTTCTGTAAAATCGTGTACATAGAAACCAGTATGCTTGAGATGCCGATTTCAGCTCGTTAATGTCAAAATCTTGTGAAGTGATGAACTAAAGAATCGTAAAGCACGTCTTAAGCTTTGATTTGATATATCATATGCCTCAATCGGACCTGATTTGCTATGTCAAAACTATTTCGGAAGTTAGGATCAGAATCTGGAATATGATGTTGAAGTCTGTTCTGATAATGTTATGACTGATGTTGTGCTGTTCCGTGATTTTTATGATTTTCTATGATCATTTTTTGAAAAAACTTTCTTCACGAAAATTGTAGATCACATCTTTGTCTGTTCACCATGACATTTTCATAAAATTCCAAGCGTGTTAGCATGATACGATCTGCAACGTCATATATGCATGAATCTGATAACAGATTAGTTCCAGATTGACCTTCATGTGTTCTTCAATTTTCATAAATTTGTGTGTTCGAAATCTGAAAAAGTTTTCTTCATGAAAGTTCATACTGAGATCGAGATCTTTCCATTGATACTAATTTCATCAAAATCGGAGGTCATTTGGATTTTCAAAAGGAATTTTCACAATTTGATCAATATCTGTATCCAGATCTGATTTTCATTCCTTTAGAATTCAGAAGATGTTTCTCCAAAATTGATAAAGTTGGAGATTATCTGCAAATTAGGTGATTGAACATTATCCTATATTTTTCAGAAAATTTAATTTCCTAATTTGCATGTTTTGAATATTTCATTAATATCATGTGGATATTTAGATATCTTAGGATAATGTTCGATATATGCGCAATATTTGAAAATATTCAAAATTAGGAATCGTTCCTAATTTAGCAACGTATCTGGACGACTATCTGACCTTATTCCTAAGGTACGATACGCGGCGATACGGAAAATTATTATCCTATCCATAATCACTTGGATACGATAATGATCTTTATCTGATTTCCAAATTTAAACGATCAACTTTCCGTCAATATCTATAACCCTATAGATATGACCGATAGTTCGATTTTTGTGCCTAATCCAAGTTTGAAACCAATTTGGCGGATCGCGTGGACGATTTGAATGTGGTTGCTATCCTTGTCTTTTTTTATTATTTGCTTTCCTTTAAACAGAAAATTCAAAAAATATCATGTAGGATTTGAATTTGAGTTTTGCATGTTTAGGGAACCCTAAATGTATCTAAAAGATAGAGTAATTATTTAATTTAAATTAGGACTTGAGATAATCTATTTCCTAGTTTAAATTAAGCAATATTCTAATCTTATTAGATTATTTAGGTTATTTTTTAATTCCGAATTTTCATGAAAACCCCAAAAAAAGAATGAATTGCTTTATGGTAGATTAGGATAGATTGCATTCTTAATTTAAGTAATTTATTATTTCGAATTTTAACAAAAATCCCAAAAATAAGTCATGTTAGGATATGTTAAGTCATCATAGGTTGCATGTTATTTTAGGCATATTTTTATTCCGAATTTCATTAGAAAATATCAAAAATAAATCATTTACCCGTCATCAGAATTAGGTCACGTCGTCGCATGACATATAGTTTGCATGCTAGGTTGCATTAATTGCATGTCATTTTTGCACGTTATTGCATATAGATTAGATTTCATTTAAATAAGTGAAAATCAAAAGAGAAATTAAGTGAATTGCTTGTTAATTAAAAATCATATTATGATGTTAATGTGATTTTCTAGCTAACAATGCAAATGCTTGCGTTGCTTCCAGGTAAGTAATTCTTCCAAACTTGCAATTTATTTAATGCTTTCCTGAGTGTTAAATTGGTGGTTTGCGCACCCGCATGAACACCTCACATGTTAGTAATTAAGTTGAAATGGATCCAAACTGCATGCCAAAATATTTTTGAAAAGAAAAGGTACCGAAAGGGCGTTAGACTAGATCTAGCGTAATCAAGTCCCCGAGCTTAAAATCTCTGGTTCGTAGGAATAAAACATATCTCCCTATATTTTATTTAGGTTTCTAATCGACCTACCGTAAAATGATTAGTGGCGACTCCAAGTATGAAGACATTTGCATGTTAAAAACTTAAACCCTAAGTTGCGAATTGGTAGGGCTTGGGAGGGCTCGAGTTAAGCTTAGTCTTAATAATCCATTAGCCCGAAAAATGAAAATTTTTTAGGTCGCGACAGCTTGGCGACTCCGCTGGGGACTAAGTTAAAACTCTTAGTGGACTTAGGCCAATTTTTCATTTCAAAAAATAATTTTTGTTTGGCAGCGAGGATCCCAGGTACGTCCCTAACATTTTAGGTGTTAAATGTTCTTGCAGAATGGGAGGTATAAGGGGAGGCGTGATTGTTAACCCTTGTTTTGCAGGGAGGTGTTCGGATGTATGGTTTAATTTATGCACCAAGCGCTGTTTGATATAACCTGCTGTGCATGCCTTACATTTACACTACACCGCACACACTACCCGCTGCCGGACCTGAGCGGCATAGGTTTAGGATGGTACCGAGGTAGTGGATACCCCGACCAAAATCATGTGGTACGGGTCGCCCTCCTCGGTCCCGAAATTTTCTTTCATGGTGTCATTGAATATCCACCACGGTTGCGCCCTTTGCAACCCGGGTCGGCTCTTTGACTAAGCCGGAGTCAGAGGAATCCTAGCCTAACCACCACTATGACTGGTTTAGCTCGGTAATCCTCTCGTCTTCACTTTGCAAGCCAGAGTCTAGGTAGAAATCGAACCTCACATTCCATGCGCATGTCTATGTGATTGCCATTACCCTACCCGGTGAAGTAAGTTTTCTCAACCTTTTTCTCGCGCTTTATTTATGTTTCGTACATGTGGTCGGTCCATGATAGGTCTAAGTCGATTGTAATTTTTGAAAGTAATAATCATTGAATTTCTTTTCAAAGGGAAAGAAAAAGAAAAAATAAAGCTTTAAAAAAAATTACTTTCAATTCTTATCATTATTTTCCTGGGTCTGTCATAAGTCATTATTTCCTAAGAAATTTGCCACCATTTTCACAAATACATGGAATAATGAAAAATGTCATGAAAAATGGGAATAAAAAGAGACGATTAGACTGAGTCATGGACCGATCGTTTTGAGGACGCATACTTACCATGCTTTATTTTGCAAATTAGGTAATTACGGACCGATCACGATCGCCTATTCGTACACGGTCGAGAGCCAGAATGGCCGATCAAACCGACTTGCAAGAGCGTGTTGTTGGTATGGAAGACCAGATGAAGCAACTCGTCATCGCAATGCAGCAAATGTCCGCTGAAATCAAGACTCTTCGGTCAACCCCCGTTCCAACATCCCTCGAGGCATTAGCTCCAAAGCATAAAGGTGGAAAGAATGTTGATCTTGAGGAAGATGACGATATACCTGAATTGGAAGATGACCCCGTCCAGATCATCGTCAACAAAGACAAACCAAATGAACGAGTCAACAAACTCGAAGAGAGAGTGAAGCAGCTGGAGGGTTCACAAGATTCACCCTCGATTGATCTGTCCCTGTACTCACAGATCAAAATCCCAAAGAAGTTCAAGATGCCAGACTTTGATAAGTACAATGGCACCACATGCCCAAAAGCCCACTTGCAGCTCTATCACGTGCAAATGACCTCGTACGTTGACAACGAGCTCCTGATGATCCATGCATTCCAAGCAAGCTTGACCGGCCCTGCTCTGAACTGGTACCTCATGAAGAAGATAAATGGCCTCAAAACCTGGAAGGAAGCTAGTGAGGCATTCCTGAAGCAATACAGGTTCATAACTGACATCATTCCAACCCACGATGACCTCGAGCGTGCTCAGATGAAAAAGACTAAGTCCTTCAAAGACTATGCCATCAGATGGAGGAATCTAGCCGCTCAGGTTGTCCCAGAACCTATTGACAGTGAGCTGAAGATGATGTTCATCAAGACTCTCCCGTTCAAGTACCGTAATCGAATGGTGGCCATTCCGGCTGACAACTTCAACCAACTCATCCCCATAGGCGAACAGATTAAGATAGGGCTGAAAGATGGGTGATTTGTCGAGCCATCTTCGTCGGCCAAAAGATTTAGTGCAAGGAAGGAGAAGGAACCGGTAGCTGAAGTAAATGTGACGTATAACCAACCGAGCCGGCGGAATACTAACCCAGCCCCAGCAATTCAAGTAGCAGAAGCTCAGCACCAAAACCCGTGTCGTCAACCTTTTCAGAGGAGAAACAACAAGAGGCAATTCACCCCTCTCCCCGGATCGTTGTCTCAAGTATTGGCAGTACTCCGAAAGAAAGGCTTGCTTACTACTGAGCCAAAGCGGCCCAATCCTGAGCAGTTCTATAACTACGACCCGTCAAAGAAATGCGAATATCACATGGGCGAACTGGGGCACTCAACCGATGATTGCTATGTCCTCAAGCACCGAATTCAGAACCTTCTGGACACGAAGGCTTTTTCGTTCCAACCCGCTAAGCCAAATGTTCAAAGCAACCCGCTCCCTGATCATGTAGGCAATGTGAGTGCCATATTTAGTTTCGATGCTAATCGAATCAAGAATGTCAAGTTATATACCACCGATGTCTACGGTGAGTTGGTGAAAGCCGGTTATTACCCGAGTAATGAAGTTCTTTCCCTGGCCATCATGAGAGAAAGAATCTCAGGGATGGTACAGGCTGGGTTGATCGTTTATGCTGATCACACCAGCATCGTCTCTACTATTTCCGAGATCGTCATTAATTGGGATGAAGAGTTTGCTACGTTAAACACCAAAAAGGACAAGCTCGATCCCTTACCTGAAGACATGCCCCCGCTCAAAGACGCGACCGATGATGAATGGATCATAATAAACACGCCCGCAGCTGATGAAGGGATAGTGATCGAGATACCTCAACCGTATGAATACTCGGATGATAAGGCAGTCCCTTCGTCCTACAGTCTCAATGTTGACTTAGTCACCAGATCTGGACGTGCCTATGGCCAAGCAAATGCTCAACCTGCAAAGCCTGTCACTGATGAAGAAGCTAAAGAATTCCTGGCCGTTATCAAGGCTAGTGAATACAACATAGTTGAGCAGTTGCGTAAGATGCCCGCGCAAATCTCTTTACTTGAGCTACTCCAGACGTCTGTCAAACATCAAAAGGCCCTGATGAAAGTGCTAAGTGAAGTCCACGTGCCTGAGACGATCGATCATGAGAGACTGGAGGAATTTGTGGGTTCCATACTCCTCAAAGACCTCATAGCCTTCTCGGATGAGGAATTCCCTCTAGAAGGCAGAGGACATACTAAAGCATTGTATATTTCTGTCAAATACAAGGCCTCGCACGTAGCCCGGGTACTCATTGATAACGGTTCGGCCTTGAACATCTGTCCTTTAGCAACTTTACACCGCCTCAAGATAGATCCTTCTAGGATAAATGCTGCGAAGACCTCCGTACGAGCCTTTGACGGAACGAAGAAAGAAGTGATGGGGGAAATCCACCTCGACATACAGATAGGGCCAACAGTGTTCAACGTCCTATTTCAAGTCATGGACATTCCCACTGCATTCAACTTTCTGCTGGGTCGTCCATGGATTCACACTGCTGGAGCTGTGCCGTCCAGTCTACATCAGAAAGTGAAGTTCGTGGTGGAGAGGAAATTAGTCACAGTACACGGTGAAGAAGAGCACCCAATTTATCATCCAACGGCTATCCCCTATGTCGAGCCGGACTGCAAAATTGAATCGAGCTATCGGTCGCTTGAGCTCGTATCGACCATTCATGCGTCTAGAGGATCATCGCCGCCAGTTCCTGAGGTGTCAAATGATGCAGTAATGGTTGGAAGAGTAATGGTATCTCAGGACTTTATCCCGGACGAAGGCCTTGGCAGAGATGGTCAAGGTATCCGCCGACTGGTCGAAGCCTCTCAAAGACCCCGTGCTTTTGGATTGGGGTACCAGGGATCAACTGTGCCGAACAATGAGAGACGTGGATATGGTCGAGGTCGAGGTCAAGGAGTTGAGCAGAATAGACAGCAATCCAATGAAGGGCCGAATGATGGAGAATGTGGGCGTGGTAGGTTGCCTTCACACATTCGCACTCCAGTCCCAGGCCCTGCAAGAATGATGCATAAAGAGAAGGAGGTGATCGACACTTTGGGGCAACCGAGCGGCAAGTTCGACTATTATGTGAAGTACTCAGCACCTCCGAGTTTCTATGTTGATCCCCGTGACATTGTCCCCGACGGATGGGGAGGTATGGATGATCCAACACCTCAAATGACAGGAGATTCTGATGATACAATGGAAGGAATTACTGCCCTATTCGATGATGTCTTCATTGGAGCTATCGAAGAAGGACCGTTAAAAGGAATGGGCACTGGCCCACAAGAGTAAAACCTTTACTTTTTCGCACACTCCCCTGCATAGGAGTTTTTACTGCTTTTTAGGATTTGCCCCATCTCGGGTGCTGCTTTCCGTTCTCGTTTCTAGGACTTGGTTGTTGCAATTTCCATTCAATAAATGTAATTCATTTCGAAATGATCAATGAAATTACATGTTATTTTCAGTTTTTTGAGGGCGTGTTGAGGTACATCAAACCAGCCCGGTGATGATATCCAACCGATAAAAGAAAAATATAGTCCAAGGAGAATTCTGAGGCCTGGGCTTCTTCATGCTCCCTCGTGTTAAAATTTTTCGAAATGAATTTTAAAAAAAAAAACAAAAATTACAAAAAAATGCAATGTTTAGCCCTGTTTGTCTTTCTGAATCACTTACTTTATATTTCAGGGCTAATCTTGTGGCACGTGAGGGTATGGGAACGGTACAATCTCATGAATTATGTGCAACCGAGCTTGATCCTAATGACATAGACGAACTTGATGATTCCTCAGATATTCAGCGCGATCTAGAGCGGCATGAAAGGTCCAAAGTCTTTACATCAGACCAAACTATCATTGTTAACCTGAGTGATTCCGGAGAAACCGAGGAGGTGAAAATTAGGGCAACCCTTCCTGAAGGTGAAGCCAAACGCTTAGTCCAATTACTGAAGGATTACCAGGATATCTTTGCCTGGTCATACGCCGATATGCCGGGTTTAGACCCTTCTATTGTAGAGCATGGCTTGCCTACTAATCCCGGCATGCCGCCCAAGAAGCAGAGGCTACAAAGACCCAAACCTGAGCTATCAAAGAAAATAGAAGAGGAGGTCGTGAAGCTTTTGAAAGTGGGATTCATCGAAGTCACTCAATATCCAACCTGGGTGGCCAACATTGTGCCAGTCATGAAGAAGGATGGCCGAATTCGGGTTTGCATCGACTATCGCGACCTGAACAAGGCCAGCCCTAAAGATGACTTCCCATTACCGCACATAGACGTTCTGGTAGACAGTACTGCTGGATTTGAACAGTTCTCCTTCATGGATGGTTTCTCGGGTTATAATCAGATAAGAATGAAGGACAGTGATAAGGAGAAAACTGCATTCATCACTCCTTGGGGTACATTCCACTATAAGGTCATGCCCTTCGGTCTCAAAAATGCCGGGGCAACATACCAACGGGCAATGTGACTCTTTTCCATGACATGATGCACAAGGAGATCGAGATTTATGTTGATGACATGATTGCAAAGTCTCGACCCGGAGAGAGTCATGTTGACACCCTGAAGAAATTGTTCGACCGACTCCGTGAGTTTAAACTCCTTCTTAACCCAACGAAGTGCATATTCGGAGCAACATCGGGCAAATTACTCGGATTCGTAGTAAGCAGTAAGGGCATTGAAGTTGATCCTTCCAAAGTGAAGGCCATATGTGAGCTACAACCCCCGTCGACCGTAAAAGAAGTGCGGAGCCTTTTGGGTAGATTGAACTACATAGCCCGTTTCATTTCCCAGCTTTCCGAAACTGCTAAACCGTTCTTCAAACTTCTAAGGAAGAATGCTCAAGTGAAATGGGACGATAATTGTCAGGAAACGTTTAATGAACTGAAGCAGTACCTGATGAAACCACCAGTGTTAGTCCCTCCAATGTCGAGCCAGCCTTTGATCCTTTACCTCACTATTCATAGCGAGTCTCTGGGAGCGATGCTAGCCCAGAAAAGTCCTAAAGATGGAAAGGAGCGAGCCATTTATTACTTGAGTAAGAAATTCACCATCTCGGAGTTGAATTACCCTGAAGCCGAGAAGACTTGTGCTGCACTAGTATGGGTGCTCCATAGGCTGAGACAGTATACACTGCATCACCAGACTCTCCTGGTGACTAAAAATGATCCCATCAAGTATTTACTTGATCAACCGGCTTTGGTAGGGAAGTTAGCCAAATGGCAGATCTTAATTTCAGAGTTTGATGTCCATATGATGTCACAGAAGTCAGTTAAAGGCCGAGTAATCGTCGATGTGTTAGCCGAAAATCCCAAAACCTCGGATGATGATAGATATTCCCCAGAAGACCGCATTCTGGTAATAAAGGAAGACACATGGACCATGTTTTTCGATGGAGCCGTGAACTTGTATGGTTCCGGCACTGGGGCTGTCCTAATATCCCCAGATGGGCAGCATTATCCAGTAGCAGCAAAGTTGGTGTTCCCGTGTACAAACAACATAGCCGAGTACGAAGCATGCATCCTCGGACTTCAAGCCGCAGTGGAAATGGGGATAACCAAATTGAAAGTGTTTGGTGATTCCGCTCTGATTATTCTTCAAACTGTAGGAGAATGGAAGACGAGAGACACCAAACTAGTGTCGTACCATGAATACCTCGAAAAAATCATAGAGGAATTCGAAGACATCTCCTTTGAGTACTTGTCGAGGTCCCATAATCAGTTCACTGATGCACTAGCGACGTTATCATCCATGCTGCAAGTGACTGGTGGAATAGAGGTAGAACCCTTGAAGATTGAAGTCCTAACAAAGCCGACCTACTGTATGGTTGTGACCGGAGAACCGGACGAGAAGCCATGGTATTACGACATCATGAATTATATCCAGAGACAAGAGTTTCCTGAAGGAAGCACTCCGGCTGATAGGAAGTACATAATGAAAATGGCTTCAAAATTCTTTGTCAGTGGTGAAAAGCTATACAAAAGATCTTATGATTCGATCCTGTTGAGGTGTGTAGAAGCAGCTGAAGCTACCAGAATCATGCAAGAAGTACACGAGGGGATATGTGGTCCACACATGAATGGCCATATGCTAGCTAAGAAAATCATGAGATTGGGATATTATTGGTTCAGTCTTGAAAGTGACTGTATCCAACATGTTCGAAGATGCCACCGCTGTCAGGTTTATGGGGATAAAATAAATGTTCCCCCCACAGAGTTACATCAGTTATCCGAGCCATGGCCTTTTTCAATGTGGGGCATCGATGTGATTGGCCCAATCAATCCCAAGGCATCGAATGGACACCATTTCATCTTGGTTGCGATTGATTATTTCTCCAAGTGGATTGAAGCCGCGTCTTACGCCAACGTTACCGCGAAGAATGTTGTAAGATTCATCAGGCGAGACATAATCGCTCGTTATGGTGTCCCCGAGGCTATTGTCACTGATAATGGGACGAATTTGAACAACAAGTTCATGGATCAGTTGTTCAGTGAGTTTAAGATCCGGCATCTGAATTCGTCTCCCTATCGTCCACAAATGAATGGAGCAGTTGAAGCCGCTAACAAGAACATCAAGAAGATCCTGGCCAAAACAGCTGAAAATTATCGTGACTGGCATGAGAGATTGCCATTTGCACTAACGGCATATCGAACTTCCATCCGAACCTCTGTCGGTGCGACCCCTTTTTCCCTGGTGTATGGCATGGAAGCAATCCTGCCTGTTGAAGTAGAAATCCCTTCCTTGCGAGTTTTATCCCAGGTGGAGTTGTCTGAAGCGGAATGGATGCGACAAAGGCTTGAGCAGTTAAACCTGATTGATGAAAAGCGGTTGAGAGCCATTTGCCACGGTCAAACCTATCACCAGAGGATAGCTAGGTTCTTCAACCAAAAGGTACGTGCAAGAAACTTCGAGGTAAATGATCTAATCCTAAGGAAGGTGCTGCCAATTTTCCCCGTTCCCGGAGGAAAGTTTGCTCCAAACTACATCGATCCATATGTGGTTAAGAAGGTACTTCCTGGAGGTGCCCTGATTCTCGCAGAAATTGATGGTCATGAGTTCTCCAATCCTGTTAATTCTGATGCTGTGAAGTTGTATTATCCTTGATAAAACCTGACATTCTGCAGTAAAAGTTTTCTAGTGTTTGGTTTTATACTTCCGAGTTGCAAACATTTCATTAATGAATAAATGATTTCGATCAATTTCAAGCTATGATGTTTGCATTGGCTTTAATTTCTGCATGGTTTTGTCGGTCTGTATCATTAGCTTCAAAGGGGAAGTCTATTTAGACAATCTGATAACTCATGTGGAATAAATTGAATGTGTTGAATGAGGTACATTGGGATGATGAAAGGCAAGCCATATCCTATACACAGTCCCATGCATTAATCCCTAGTGAGTTGAATTGAAAAAATTCCATGTCTGTAAGGTAAAGAGTTATCTCGCAAAAGGTACGACGACCGAGATGACAAGAGGTATTTCATTTCTCTATCTCAAACACTACAGTTTATCCATTGTTTCACCACTTTGAGCCTAAACACTTGGAGAAATTTATTCAAATTACCCCTGTCAAGAACCACCCCACATTGGGGCAAACTGGAGGTAAATCAGTATCATAAGATGAAAAATGAATTGAAATTTTCTTGCTCTCACTTGCATCAATCTTCGAGTGTTGCTTTTTCAGATGAATTCACGTGAAAGTTCAAGTGCCTTAGGATGATGAAGAGCATTTCTTTCTCTATCCTATACACATTTTATCCTTTGCTAAGCCCAATTGAGCCTACAATTTCATTTCTTAAACCCAGTTGGTGATCATCCCCCACACTGGGGCAAGGCAAAAGTCGTCATTGTCTACACAGCATATCCGAAGTGTCGATAGAAGACAAAAGACGATGAGCTTCTGAGTTCAAGCAGTAAATCAATCAGTCAGATTAGCTGGCCAGTGTTTACGTTGTAAGCAACATGTATTAAATGTCAAAAAAAAAAAAAAAGAGAGAAGGAAGGGCAAGAAAAAGCAGTGTGCCTGATAAAAGCAAGGCCAATGCCCAACAAAAAATGTGTCAGGATATGACATATCAAAATCATCCCCAGTAGAGCAGTAATCCTACAAGTCTAAAAGAAATCAAGTGATGAACTCTCGAAACCAATGGAACATCTACCGAGGAGATAATCCCTGGTGAAGAAGAAGACCGGTGACAATGCCAAGATGATCACCAACTTATTCACCCCAATTATACACATTTTGAGCCTAATGATCCATTCATTTCTCAACCCATGAACCTAGCCTACGTTACGTCCCTTACAAAGTCTCTTCAGATTATGGCACTTGAACTAACGTAGTGTTTCAGATGCTTATAAGCTTAGCTCGAAGAAGTGCGAGCAAGTCCGTTTCTATCTCATTTTGCAGGGTTCTTGACTTGTAAGCCCGAAGACGATTACGAAGGATATTCTTTCAATAGCCTTCACTCGAAGAGTCCCTTTTGCTAAGCCATTGACCAAGCCATGTTACATTCCTAGCAAAGACCTCTCATATTGGTAAGGTCGTACCGCTTGCGAGAATACTCGGACCCTTGTCCACGTGATGATGGTGAGATAGAGAGATTCTCATAAATCAGCTTTTTTCAATGAGAATGAGTGAAAGACCTTTCGGACTGAAAGTCCCTCATTCGACATTTTCAAGATACCCGCTTGTGAATTCGGATTGTCTTGTCATGATTTATCCCCAGCGAAGTTTGTAATGCTGGTTTGACGAAACCATCGTGCATGAAAAACCAGTTGAAATCATAGTACGTGTGTATATGTGTTCTTGATAATGCGAATGCAAATTACATGTTGCTTAAAACCGTGTCTAGCAGGAGACACACCCTCAAAAGTCGGAGATATCACCAGGTAAGTATATCTCTATCCCTTGGATGTTTATGACTATCTAAGTATTCCCAACATGTTCAAGCAATCGTCAGGTCTCATATTTGATCTTTTTGTTGCGATCTCTAGATGCCTTTGATGATGTTCAGGTGTCTATTGATCAAGCCCTTTTCAGGTACCTCCGATGATGTCCAGGTACTTTGTCAAGAAACCCTCGAACATTCGGGCTAGCCCCTTTGTTCACCAAATCACAAATTTTTACACAATCTCGAGAAGATTCCCCCGTGACTCACCTATGGAGATGTATAGGTGAAACGGCTAAATCTTTACAAGTACCTATGGAGATGTATAGGTATCTTATAAAGGTCGGAATATTCTCCCCAATCTCAGGTATTCCCCCGCTACTCACCTATGAGCAGGTATAGGTGAAGCGGCCAAATCTTTGCATATGAGCAGGTATATGTAAAGGTCGGAATATTCTCTCAACTCCAGGTATTCCCCCGCAGTTCACTTATGAGTAGGTATATGTGAGGCGGCCAAATCTTTGCATATGAGCAGGTATATGTAAAGGTCGGAATATCCTCTTAACTTCAAAAGTTCCCCCGTGATTCACCTATGGAGATGTATAGGTGAAACGACTAAATCTTTATGAGTACCTATGGAGATGTATAGGTATCTCATAAAGGTCGGAATATTCCTCAACCTCAGGTGTTCCCCCGTAGTTCACTTATGGAGATGTATAGGTGAAGCGGCTGAATCCTTATGAGTATCTATGGAGATGTATAGGTATCTCATAAGGGTCGGAATATCCTCTTGAGTTCCCCCGTGACGCACCTATGAGTCAAAGATATAGGCGCAGCGGCTAAATCTTTACAAATACCTATGGAGATGTATAGGTAGTTTGTAAAGGTCGGAACGTTTTTACATTTTTTTCGCTACAAACTGCTCTCGCGAATCCAGATGATGATTGGATACGTCGAGCTTTCTTCGTGTGTTTTGACTTAATTGCAGATCACCGAAGTTCATCAACAGTGTATCAGGCAAAACCTATGGGACTGAGCTCAGACATTTGCCGAACAACATACAAATCAGAGTCATATCTTGAATTGCATTATCTCGCGATATCAGGTAAGCAATTCCATGTATGTTTTCCATTCATGTCAGCATGCATCATTTCTTATTGCATTTTAAAAAATGGGATTCATAATCCCGACAAAAACAACATTCATTGCATTTGCATAGTTGAAATTTAGGTATCATTTAATCTTTGAATGCAACCTCTGCGAGCTCACCTTCAAAGAGGGGCAGCTGTTGACACCTAAATTTTACTAATCATTTAGTCGTAATTTGCATAGAAAATTAGGGATTAATTTTTAACCCCTAAACAAAAATATTTAAATTGCATAACATATAGTTTAGGTTCATTTTAATTTAATCGCATTTTGCATCGGATCGGTGATGGCGAACGAGCTTAATTTCATCGAATGGGACTCGGTTCGTTCGGAAAGGCAAGGGCCGAAAATTACGAGTCAAATAGGTTTGGTCGTTTTAATTTGAGCTTAATTCAGCCCATTATGTTCAATTAAATTAAAACCCAAGTTAATTCAGCCCGTTTAAGAATTAAATAAAATCAGAAATTAGATTAAGACCTAAGCCCAAGTCTAAGCCCATTAGGACTAGAGAGCCCATCTAATTGACCTAGGTTAGCATTATATAAGCATGTTTAGGTCAGAATTTTGGGGGGACAACACATAATTCAAATCTGATTTTTAGAGAAAGGCAAGTGTGAGAGAGAAAGTGACGTCGCGCACCACCACCGGGGGCACGCCGCACGCCGCCGCACCGCCGTCGTCGCGCCTCAACCGCCCGCCGACGTCGCTGCCTTCCACTAACGCTGCTGCCGATGATGTGATCAGCCGGTTCAAGCGGCTGAACCGACTGATCGGCGACTTCCTCCGGCGATCCAGAACTTGCGGCAACACTCCTTGGCGTTTTCACATCACTGTCGGCCGAGCTTTCCGAGACTTCTCCGTGTTGTTTTTGATCTGAATACGGAGGCCGGATCGCTCGATTTCGTGCCGGAGCATCGTTAAACAAGGTAAGTGCACTTGGACTTTGTTCTGTAAAATCGTGTACATAGAAACCAGTATGCTTGAGATGCCGATTTCAGCTCGTTAATGTCAAAATCTTGTGAAGTAATGAACTAAAGAATCGTAAAGCACGTCTTAAGCTTTGATTTGATATATCATATGCCTCAATCGGACCTGATTTGCTATGTCAAAACTATTTCGGAAGTTAGGATCAGAATCTGGAATATGATGTTGAAGTCTGTTTTGATAATGTTATGACTGATGTTGTGCTGTTCCGTGATTTTTATGATTTTCTATGATCATTTTTTGAAAAAACTTTCTTCACGAAAATTGTAGATCACATCTTTGTCTGTTCACCATGACATTTTCATAAAATTCCAAGCGTGTTAGCATGATACGATCTGCAACGTCATATATGCATGAATCTGATAACAGATTAGTTCCAGATTGACCTTCGTGTGTTCTTCAATTTTCATAAATTTGTGTGTTCGAAATCTGAAAAAGTTTTCTTCATGAAAGTTCATACTGAGATCGAGATCTTTCCATTGATACTAATTTCATCAAAATCGGAGGTCATTTGGATTTTCAAAAGGAATTTTCACAATTTGATCAGTATCTGTATCCAGATCTGATTTTCATTCCTTTAGAATTCAGAAGATGTTTCTCCAAAATTGATAAAGTTGGAGATTATCTGCAAATTATGTGATTGAACATTATCCTATATTTTTCAGAAAATTTAATTTCCTAATTTTCATGTTTTGAATATTTCATTAATATCATGTGGATATTTAGATATCTTAGGATAATGTTCGATATATGCGCAATATTTGAAAATATTCAAAATTAGGAATCGTTCCTAATTTAGCAACGTATCTGGACGACTATCTGACCTTATTCCTAAGGTACGATACGCGGCGATACGGAAAATTATTATCCTATCCATAATCACTTGGATACGATAATGATCTTTATCTGATTTCCAAATTTAAACGATCAACTTTCCGTCAATATCTATAACCCTATAGATATGACCGATAGTTCGATTTTTGTGCCTAATCCAAGTTTGAAACCAATTTGGCGGATCGCGTGGACGATTTGAATGTGGTTGCTATCCTTGTCTTTTTTTATTATTTGCTTTCCTTTAAACAGAAAATTCAAAAAATATCATGTAGGATTTGAATTTGAGTTTTGCATGTTTAGGGAACCCTAAATGTATCTAAAAGATAGAGTAATTATTTAATTTAAATTAGGACTTGAGATAATCTATTTCCTAGTTTAAATTAAGCAATATTCTAATCTTATTAGATTATTTAGGTTATTTTTTAATTCCGAATTTTCATGAAAACCCCAAAAAAAGAATGAATTGCTTTATGGTAGATTAGGATAGATTGCATTCTTAATTTAAGTAATTTATTATTTCGAATTTTAACAAAAATCCCAAAAATAAGTCATGTTAGGATATGTTAAGTCATCATAGGTTGCATGTTATTTTAGGCATATTTTTATTCCGAATTTCATTAGAAAATATCAAAAATAAATCATTTACCCGTCATCAGAATTAGGTCACGTCGTCGCATGACATATAGTTTGCATGCTAGGTTGCATTAATTGCATGTCATTTTTGCACGTCATTGCATATAGATTAGATTTCATTTAAATAAGTGAAAATCAAAAGAGAAATTAAGTGAATTGCTTATTAATTAGAAATCATATTAGGATGTTAATGTGATTTTCTAGCTAACAATGCAGATGCTTGCGTTGCTTCCAGGTAAGTAATTCTTCCAAACTTGCAATTTATTTAATGCTTTCCTGAGTGTTAAATTGGTGGTTTGCGCACCCGCATGAACACCTCACATGTTAGTAATTAAGTTGAAATGGATCCAAACTGCATGCCAAAATATTTTTGAAAAGAAAAGGTACCGAAAGGGCGTTAGACTAAATCTAGGGTAATCAAGTCCTCGAGCTTAGAATCTCTAGTTCGTAGGAATAAAACATATCTCCTTATATTTTATTTAGGTTTCTAATCGACCTACCGCAAAATAATTAGTGGCGACTCCAAGCATGAAGACATTTGCATGTTAAAAACTTAAACCCTAAGTTGCGAATTGGTAGGGCTTGGGAGGGCTCGAGTTAAGCTTAGTCTTAATAATCCATTAGCCCGAAAAATGAAAATTTTTTAGGTCGCGACAAACACAATTATGAAATCCTAAGACATGGTCGGGTAAATTGAATTAGGTACAAATTAAGACCGAATTAGACATCTGTCTATCACCAATGTCTTTAATGATTTTGGGGCCGCCTCCTCCATGAATTGCCTTTTGGGTGTCGTTTTTACATTCACAACATGCATTTACAACAAACAATGCACAAAGAAACAGCCAAAGCAAGGCAATGATACAAGCAAATCCACTAATCAAACACGGGCCTCGGGATTGGCCTTTGCTTTACATACATTTCGGTCATCCCACCCACTTAATGAACTAATGTTAATTGATTAATGGTTAATGATAAAGAGTAACCATTTGCATTCGCAAAACAATGACTCATATTGTTAATCCCTAAAGTCGGGTTTTAAGTTACCTTTGTGGACTATCCACTGAACATGCATCGGCCCTAATATACATCTAACAAACACATGCAAGACAATGGATAAAGCATGCACTTAGGGCCATGGACCTTGTTTCTCAACCAAACAAGCAATGGATAGTGGGCCTTAAAAGAGGTCAACTTGTTCAATCATTAATTGCTAAATTCGGGCTTGATTCTGTTTGAGTATGGTTAATTGACTTAATGATGTAAAAATGAAGTGATTCATGTGTCATTAGAAATATAATTTCATGAGGATCAAAGTTCATGAAGACAACTTTTTCTAATTTCCCACCGATTTTCACGAAAATGATAAATTTACCGTCGGAGACAGTTTGAACCTAGTTTGAATTTGAATTCAGAAAAAATTGTGAGAAGCATATTAACCGTTATTAAAACCCCACCAAATGTTTTGGACAATTAGGATTCTCCGTGTGTGACAGCTTTTATGTTTTGAGTTTTTACTAAAAAGCACCCCAATTTTGTATAAAATTCAGTTTTCATTGAGGACTCGTTTGCAAAGTATTTTTAAGGCCAGGAAGACCTTATTCGAGATTTTTAGCAAATTGATCCCCCAAAACATTGGTATTAGGCCCCCAAACTTTCCAATATATATAATAAGATCCTAATGAGAAACTTTTTAGTTTTGAGTTTTCGCAAAAAAGGACTCCAAGTTTATCAAATTCGGAGAAATGTTTTGGAATTCGGAGAAAGAAATTTCGGATTTGGACACGGAATCTGATTAAATCTTGAAAAATTCCTTTGAACATCCAAATGAACTCTCTTTTTGATAAAATTGGTATCATCAAGAATCTCTAGATCTCAGTGTAAACTTTTGTGAAGAATAGTTTTCCAGATTTTGAACAAACGATTTTATAAAAATCGAAGAACACATAAAAGTCGGTTAGAAACTCATCTATCATAGGAACTAATCTCATATGACGAAGCTAATCGTCCTAACCTAAAATACTTGTAATTTTATGAAAATTTTACTGTAGATATATCTGAGTGTGATTTACAACTTTCATGAAGAAAGTTTTATCAAATAACGAACACAGAAAATCAGAAAAATAGTCCAACAGAGCAAAGTCATTTAGTATCAGAGAAGAACAGAACACAACATGATTATTCCAGATTCTGTTCTCAACTTTCTAAGGGGATTTGACCTAGCAAATGATGTCCGTTCAGGGCGTGCAATCTATCAAATTGAAGCTTAAGATGTATTCTATGATTTTCTAGTTCATCACTTTGCAAGATTCAAGCATTTCAGAGGTCAAATCATCATTACAAGCAATCAGGTCATCAGGATCCAAGAATCACATGTTTGCACTTACCTTGTATTTTAACTCTTCGACATACAACCAAGCGATCCGGCCTCCATCTATAGCCTCAGGACACCACGGAGAAGCCTCAGAAAGCTCAACGATCCTCTGAAAGTAGAGTATACAAACCATGGCGAGGATCGGTTCGGTTTGACCAAATGAACTATCGATGGAAAATCATGTAAAACAAAGTAATCCGGTGGCCATTCGGAGGGAGGCCAAGCAGTCGAACCAGTGGGGGGAAAGTCTGGCCCAGAGAGAGAGAGAGAGAGAGAGAGAGAGAGAGAGAGAGAGAGAGATTTTTTGAAAAAAATGAGAAATTCCCCCAATTTTTGGAGGGAGAAAGCTTAAATACCTCCCCCAATTTGAATTCTAGCTCTTAGATTAATCTAATGGTTTAGAATACTCCCTTAATGATTAAGTATATTTCTTAGAGGCTAAAGATAGGTGACATGACATTATGGATGTGTATAATCTATTTTAAATGAATGGTCATGATTGATTTGCTTAACTCCTAAGTAATTTGCTTAATCCTTAAATAAGGGCATTTTAATAATTTCCACCTAGGGACATTTTTGTAATTTACAGTGCATGAGAAAAGGAGGGGCTGCTAGCCATGCCTTGGGCCGACTAGGGATGGCCAAGAATTGGCCATCTTGCCAGCGAATCGGTCGGACCGATCGGGCCCGTTCAGGCTAGCTCGTGTTGGCTTGGACTGGTTCGACCTAGATCGGTTTATCCTTTCAAATTTTATTTTATGCAATTAAACCCAATTTATGCTTTGGAGGACTAAATCACAAAGAATTTTTCCCCTATTAGCAAATTTGTGAGCAAAATCAAAATAATCTACTTAAACCTAGTCGATTAAACTTGGCCCAATTCATTTCCGATGTCCAATTGGTTAAGTTTGTTTGATTTTCAAAATGGGGTATTACCAATTCCATCTCAATTGACTTATTTTGTTCAAAATTGGGGATTTTTATCCATTGGTACAATTTGTGGAATTTTTATCTCTAATTGGCAAAATTAATTCTAATTAATCCTAATTGTTTCAAAGAATGATCAATTGGTTCAATTAGATAAGTTTGAAATCTTCCAATATGCTCAAATTGGCTTTTTCGCAATGACTTGATTTAGACCCAAAAAGGAATTGAAGTCTAATCATCAAATTGAACACTAGATTAGAATGGGTCAAGTCAAATTATACCAATTAAACCAATTTAGCTTGATTTCAGAAGCTGCCGATTGATTAAATTGATCAAATTGACTTGAATTCATGTGAATTTCTCAAAATTGATGCCGAATTTGAGTTTCATATAAGAAAATGGATTCATTGATGGCTTGAACACACTATTCATAAAAAATCGATTGGAATCATTAATTAAGGCCAAAATTGGGGGTATTTACACCCGGCTCAAAATTGTGAAATTGATTTGAAAATTAAATATAATACGACCTCTAGACCAAATGTTGTGAAAGAAATTATCCTAAAAAATGACTAGAAATGAAGTAATTTCATTTTTGGCCGATTTGAACTAAATTCTGCAAATTAGGGAAAATTTGATTCTAAATAAATTTTTCTAAAATTGATGATTCCAAAGTGAAATTAAGCTAAAAATGAATTGATTTAAAGGTTTCGAAATTTTTGAATTTTTTTGTACAAATTGTTGACCAAAAGTCAACATTTTAGTGATTTGTCACTAAAATGTCAATTAATGGGTCAAACTTTGAATTTTTTGAAAATTGATAGTGCAAAAGTGAAATTGACACTATTTTAGGATTTTTCATGAAAAAAAATCAAAATTTGACTTTGGGTTGACTTATGGTTAAAGTTTGACCAAAAAGTCAACTCATTGACTTTTTTGAAATTGAAAGGCAAAAAGCTAGAAAATGAATGGCTAATGCTAATTTAAATGCTAAATGACTCTTTTTGGTTGAGGATTCGGTTCTGTCGTGATCAAAAACGTTAATCTCAAGATTTTACCTTTATAACGTGTCGGTTAAAAATCAAGTATCAATAGCATATTAATAATTTTTAAATACTTTTGAAGTGAGTTTAGACCTCATTTTCAGTGCCAGTTAAGGACCATGTTTACTGAGTGTTGCTGGACCATATATACAAGCAATATGGTCTAACATATGTTATCAGAATTATGAGCAATAAATACTTTGCTACACCCATTATTGACATGTTGTGTGTTTAGTGCTTTAAAATTTAAAGTAGTGTTTGTGTGCATCCACTCATGTGCTTGCAAGTTGTAAGGGTGTCTCTGTGCAAGTGAATTCATAAGTTGTGCAGTCCCTAGTGTTATGAAGCGCTTGAGGCATAGCCTTCACCTTTTAAGGAACCATAAATTATGGCATCCTACGTTGTGGATTTTCCCCTATATTAAAAAAAAATATGCAGCGATGGTTAGTGAATCTCATATTCAGATGAGACAAAATCTACAAATGGATATGTGTTCGCCTTCGTGGAGGTGCTATAACTTAGAATTCAGTCAAACAAAAATTATGGGGGAAATGACAATCCTGCTAATTTGGCAGATGATCTGATGACACAATTGATGCGGTCATTCCCAAGCCAATATTGTGGCTAAGTGAAAGAATTTATGGTAAACTTTGGTGCTATCAAGCATAAATGTAAAAACAAAATGGTCTCTCCTCTTACACTCTTGTAGAGGAAGGGGAAGAAAATATATATCTTGGTGATACGACAACTAATCATGTTCTTGGGAAAGAGAATGGAACCAACACCTTACATGTGCCAAGTGGCAATAGTCATTGCAAAGAATGGTTTTTTCGATGGTAAAGAGACATATATGATTGAGACGTGATGTGGGAAAACAATTGCTTAAAGATGGAATTATGTCCATCAATTATGTAAAGTCATTAGTGATTTTGGTCAATCCTCTGACTATACATTGAGGGGAATGGGACAAGCCAGTTGAAAAAAATTAATAGTGATTGTAACCCAACCTATGTGATTGGCAATTTCATGAATGAGGTTCATATGGGTAATAACAAGTCACTTATTGATCTAGTGATGCACTATTAAAATTGTTGTCCATCCTAAGGTAAGAATAGTGCAAGGCTGCAAAGAAAAAGAGGCTAAGCTAAACTCTTAATGAATTCCATAGCCATTATTAGTGGTGCACTAAACTGTAGAATACATTTGATGGAATCACTTATATAAGTATAGAGTGAGACCATTCCTATGAGAATTATTGGTGATAATCTTTAGACCACTTACAAATAAACCAAGCACGCGCATGGCCTATTAGTGCAAAACCGTGTTGAATAACAAATTTTGTGGGAAGTGTAATGTGATTGGTGAAAATCATAATTCACAAAAGGAATTATTGATTCACTGAAGTTTCAAACTTCACTAATGATTTCATGAATTATATTTCATTCTTTCTAAGGCTGGTTCATAGCCTAACAAGCACCAGTTCCAATGCATTAAGCTCCGATAACCTAGCATTATTTTATGTTTACATTTCAAAACCTTTTGAAATATGTGGGGGATTGTTGGATAATTCAACAATTTTGAAATATTTATTATAATTTATGATTGCCATAAAGTT
The DNA here is from genome assembly GCA_024500025.1 of Syzygium aromaticum. Classification (NCBI taxonomy): domain Eukaryota; kingdom Viridiplantae; phylum Streptophyta; class Magnoliopsida; order Myrtales; family Myrtaceae; genus Syzygium; species Syzygium aromaticum. The sequence goes on from CM044885.1 coordinate 15,874,634, forward strand.
GTCATTTTGTAATGGTTTTGCAATAGCCATATAATGGTCACTTTTTTAATAATTGCCAATTATTTTATAGCGGTTCTTAAAGGCTCTCTTTCTTGTACCTATAAATTATTACTTTGAGCATAATTGAAAAATGATATATATATATATATATATATATATATATATATATGTATATATACACATACACATATCAAAATAAGAATATTCTTTGTTCTATCTTTTATCTATCTTTCTTTTTTTTGCTAGGATATACACATAATATTGTTCATGTTCTTTCTAATATTAAGTACGGAGTATAGAAGAATGTTTGTTGTATTTTGGGAGGATAGCTGCTAGAGCCTTATGCATCAAGTTTCGTACTTCAAGGGGCAGAATTATCCTTAAGCACAGTGACTAGCATGTCTTAGACATTAATATTATTTTCTCATCCTTTTCAATAGATTTCCAACAATTATTTTTATTTTTCCATGTTATCTAACAATTTTTCCAACAGTGTCTACGTGGTTGTGATGTGAGTAGAATGGGTCAAGTCTGGCGCATGAGCACTCAAAATCAAGCTCAACCGCCAGTGTAGGACCGACGGCAGAACGGTGGGGCGACAGGCGGTGATGGTGACACAAGTGGCACCTTAAAAGCAGGCAAATCGGGTTAAGCTCATATTGGTTTAGATCTCGAGAGTCCGTGTGTTAGTTGAACAGCTTGCTCAAGTGCTTGCCGAGGTATCAAGCTGTAGCGGCGACGCCATGGTGTTTCGCGTCGACATTGAGATAAGCAATGTCGTCCTCTTTACATTATTAAGGACAGGGCCGTGGAAATTGCTGCAGCTTGTGCTGTGATGCTCCGACAGCAATGGTGGAAGCATGAATCCCTCGGCGGACGATGAATTTTTCCTCGCAGCTAGGGCCAGCGTGGCAACAGATGCGACTGTGGCACCCGTAATCTGTAGTCGAAGAAGAATGGAACTGTTAATGCAGAAGATTAAATATAAGTGGAATGTGTTTGCGGAACTGAGAGCAGAGAAGGGTGTGCTATGTTAGAAATTAAACCAACTTTGTTGATACTTATTTTTTTGAGTATGTATGTATTTTTATATTTTGATTTTTCGTATTTATAGGTGTTAATTATAGTTTGAGCCCGAAAGAGAAAAATTTCCTAAGTCAATTAGATTTCTTATTTTGAATAGGTTTCTTAATTGAATGGTTTCCTAATCGGAGTAGGTTTCCTAATTAGAATAGGTTTCCTAAAAAGATGTTTTCTATTTTGAATCAAACTATGGTCTATATAGTCTATTTCTCTTGTAATTGAGATATGCAATACAAAGGCGCGAATTGCAATTGTTTCACCTTCAAAAATTTCTTCCATCAAATCAAGTTGTTGCCGCGTCTCTAACGCTCAACAAATTGGTATCAGAGCCTAGGGTTCGTGATCATGGCCTCAACAAACAATCAGCTTCCTCTTTAATTCCCTCGTCTTACCAAAGAAAATTATGGTAACTGGACTGTTAGAATGAAAGCTATACTCGGCGCCTACGGTGTGTGGGCACTTGTTAACACTGGCTATGATGTGCCAGAAGATGAAGCCACGTTGAACTAGAACCAGAGGAATGACTTGGAGAAGGTTCGAACAAAAGATCAATATGCCCTGTCAATCATCTATCAAGCGTTAGATGATTCCATGTTCGAAAAAGTTTCGAACGCCACTATCGCCAAAGAAGCATGGGAGATTCTTCAAAACGCACATCAAGGAGTTCAAAAAGTTCAAAAGATTCGCCTTCAAACCTTGAGAGGCGAATTCGAGGTAATTCATATGAAAGAATTTGAATCGATTGCTGATTATTTCACGAGAATTTTGGCAATTGTTAATCAGATGAAAAGAAACGGAGAAGACGTTTCCGATGTTCGTGTTGTTGAGAAAATACTTCGGTCCTTAGACAAGAAGTATGATCATATTGCAGTTGCAATTGAAGAATCCAAAGACTTTGATGCTATGACGGTTGATGAACTTATGGGTTCATTACAAGTCCATGAAGAAAGATTTAGAAAGAAAAAGATTGAATCAGTGGAGGAAGTTTTCCAAACGCAATTGACCATCCGAGATGAGAAGGAGCAAAGAAGACATCCTGTTCAAAATCGCGGGACAAGTCAAGATCGTGATCGAAGTTGTGGCCGAGGTTACTTTCGAGGAAGAGGTCGTGGACGAAGCAGAGGAGATCCTACTCGAAGTAATGGAGGATACCAGTACCAACGAGGTGTTCGTGGAAGAGGAAAGAACTCGACAAACCAATGGTATGATAAGTCTAAAATTCGATGTTATCATTGCAATAAACTTGGCCATTATGCTTCTAACTGCTGGAACAAAGAAAGTAGCAGAGCAGAGGAAAAGGCGAACTTGGTGAATGATACTGATCAAGTTCTCTTATTGGCATTCAAAGAATATGAAGAAAATCAAAGGGATACATGGTATTTGGATACCGGCGTAAGCAATCACATGTGCGGGAGAAAGGAGATGTTTGCCGAGTTAAATGAGACAATTAAAGGGACTGTCTCATTTGGTGATAACTCTAAAATTCTTGTTGAAGGGAAATGTACAATTTTGATTCACTTAAAGAATGGTGCACGTCAGTTTATTGCCAATGTTTATTATGTTCCAAAAATGTCAAGTAATATCTTGAGTTTGGGACAACTTCTAGAGAAAGGTTATACTATTCATATAAGATATTTTAATCTTATGTTGAGAGAACGAATTAACAAATTGATTGTAAATGCGAAGATGTCGAAGAACATGATGTTTATTCTTAACATAACAGTGAGATGTCTTAATGTCGAAAGGCGTGTATAGATGATCCTTCATGGCTGTGACATTTGAGGTTCGGCCATCTCAATTTTGGCGAACTAAATTTGCTTTCTCGCAAGAAGATGGTTTATGGCTTACCACATATTAATCATCCCGATCAATTATGTGAAGGGTGTGTTATCGGCAAGCATTCCAGAACTAGCTTTCCGAAGGAGACGACTTATCAAGTGAAAAAGCCGCTTGAGTTGATTCATTCTAATTTTTGTGACTCGATCAATCCTCACTCATATGGTAATCATCGATATTTTATTACTTTTATTAATGATTTTACTCGGAAAACTTGGGTGTATTTTTTAAAAGAAAAGACATAAGTATTTGATACTTGCAAACAATTCAAGAACCTGGTTGATAAGGAAAGCAGCTATTTTATCAAGGCTTTGAGGACTGATCGTGGTAGAGAATTTACCTTAGCCATATTTAACAAATTCTGTGAAAATCATGGTATTCGGCGTTTCTTAACGGCCCCGTATTCTCCTCAACAAAACGGTGTGGCTAAACGAAAAAATAGATCCATTTTTGATATGATTCGAAGCATGTTGAAGGGCAAAAATTTGTCCAAGGAACTTTGGGTTAAAACTGTTTCGTGTGCTGTCTATCTTCAAAATAGATGTCCCACATATGGACTTGAAGGCGTAACTCCACAAGAGACATGGACCGGAAGAACACCAAGTGTTTCGCATTTGAGAATTTTCGGGAGCATTGCCTATGCTCATGTCCCGGACCAAAAAAGATCGAAACTTGAAGACAAGAGCAAAAAGCTCATCTTTATCTGGCATGACTCATCATCCAAAGCCTATCGATTATTTGACCCTAACACTTTGAAAGTATATGTAAGAAGAGATGTCAAGTTCGATGAAGATGGAATGTGGGAAGAAAATCTAAAAGAATAAGCGAATGCTCGTGGTAATTCCGATCAAACGGAGTTGAAGGATCAACCTTCACCTTCTTCTCCAACATCTTCTTCAAGTTCATCAACACCATCCCCTTCAAATAGTGTCGATAAACCGCTAGTGCCAAGATCAAGAAAATTGTCTGAAATTTACGAAACTACCGAAGAGCTTCATCTTACATGTCTTCTTGCAGATTATGAACCACTTGCTTATGATGATGCGGCCAAAGAAGAAAAGTGGAAAAAAGCTATGAATGAAGAAATTGAAGCCATTAAGAAAAATCAAACATGGGAGCTTGCTAATCTTCTGAAGGACAAGAAATCGATTGGTGTTAAATAGGTGTACAAGGCCAAGAAGAATGAGAAAGGTGAAGTGACAAGATACAAAGCTAGATTAGTTGCGAAAGGGTACAAGCAAAAAGCCGGAATTGACTATGATGAAGTTTTTGCCCTGTCATCCACATGAAAACTATTAGATTAACTATTTCTATTGCTACTCAAAATAATTAGCGGATTTATCAAATAGAGTCAAATCAGCATTCTTGAATGGCATCCTTGAAGAAGAAATTTATGTCGAACAACCCATGGGGTTTGTTATGAAAGGTCATTAAGACAAAGTGCTAAGGTTGAAGAAAGCTCTAAATGGGCTTAAACAAGCACCGAGAGCATGGAATTCCAGAATTGATGCATATTTCAAGGCGAATGAATTCTCTCAATGTCCATATGAGCATGCACTCTATTTGAAGCAAGAAAAAGGTGATATTATGTTCGCCTGTTTATATGTTGATAATCTTGTTTTTACAGGAAATAATTCAGCGATGATTAATGCTTTTAAGGCATCGATGGTGAAAGAATTTGAGATAACTGATAATGGTCTCATGAATTATTTCCTTGGTATCAAAGTGAAGCAAAGTGCTGATGAGATTTTTATTTCCCAAAAAGGATATGCAGAAAATATCCTTGAAAAATTTAACATGATGAATTGTATGCTAGTCAATACACCAATGGAGTGCGGAACCAAGCTTTTGAAGTTTGATGATGGTGCCGATGTTGATTCGACATACTATAGAAGCTTGATTAGGAGTTTGAGATACTTGACACGCACGAGACCAGATATTATGTATAGTGTTGGAATTGTGAGTCGATACATGGAGAAGCCAAAATCATCTCATCTTAGAGCTGCAAAGAGAATACTTCGGTACATCAAATGTACTATTTCTCATGGCTTACACTATTATTGCTTTGACTCTTTCAAACTTAGAGCTTATTCGGATAGTGATTATGGTGGAGATATCGACGATCAAAAAAGTATCACGAGATTTGTATTTTTCTTGTGCGACACTGCTTTTACGTGGTCATCAAAGAAGCAATCAAGTGTTACTCTGTCGACATGTGAAGCTGAATATGTAGCTGCATCTTCATGTGTTTGTCATGCAATATGGTTGAGAAGACTATTCAAAGATATTCTTATGGAGCAGAAGAAAACAACGGAAATTTTTGTTGATAATGTTTCTGCTATTGCTTTGGTGAAAAATCCAATTTTTCATGAATGAAGTAAACATATCGATGTTCGATATCACTTCATCCGAGAACAGGTTAAAGAGAATGAAGTTGAAATATTGCATGTGAAGACCGGAGATCAAGTAGCAGATATTTTTACTAAACCTCTCAAGATCGATGCTTTTCGAAAGTTTAAGAGCTTACTTGAAATGATCGATGGAAGAAAATTTGGTTTAAGAGGTAGTGTTAGAAATTAAACCAAATTTGTTGATACTTATTTTTTTGAGTCTGACTGTATTTCCATATTTTGATTTTTCTTGTTTTTAGGTGCTAATTATAATTTGAGCCCGAAAGAGGAAAGTTTTCTAAGTCAATTAGATTTCCTATTTTGAATAGGTTTCCTAATTGAATGGTTTCCTAATCGGAGTAGATTTCCTAATTAGAATAGGTTTCCTAGAAAGATATTTCCTATTTTAAATCAAACTACGGCCTATATATAGTCTATTTCTCTTGTAATTGAGATATGCAATACAAATGCGTGAATTGCGATTGTTTCACCTTCAAAAATTTCTTCCATCAAATCAAGTTGTTGCCGCGTCTCTGACGCTCAATATGCTGGACGATGACTAATGAAGAAGGTGATGGAGGAATTTACTTGGTAGGTTAAAATGAATTGAAGATGAAACTCGCTTTTTTCATGGTTATGTTTTACGCTTCAGGAGTGATGTGAATTTCTAGATAATGTCTGTTCATTTATATATATATATATATATATCATGCCACTTAAGATTTTTAAGCCTGAAAATTACCCCGGCTATATGTATGCATAATAACATTATCAGTGGGGGAGCCGAGCCAGAGACAGTCTTATATTTCATTGCCAAGGCTAGCTTGTGATTTAAATCTATTGCTTTTATTTGCACAACAAAAAAAAAAAAAATTGCGTTCAGGTAGGCCTAAGCAAGGCTATTTAAGTGGGCTTGAATTCGAAATGAACATTGTATGCCTAGGCCTGCCTAATTTGTTCTTCGGGCTTTTGTCGGCTCGAGCAGGAAGGCTATCAAGCTTATGATCAGATCCAATGCATATTACATACATATGGAGATAGAAATGAAAGTCAGCTGGAGAATTTTATGAATGAGCCATAGTACAGTGTATATTCGCACAGTTTCTCTATTAAATACATCTACACTATATAAGAAAGGAGGGTTTTGCGAGGGCAAATGTCCCCTCACTCGCTACTTTCCTCCTCTTTTCTGTTGTCCTATTTCAATTTTACTAAAGGTCTCTTCCGTGTCACTCCATCCCCCTTTTCTCTTTATTTATTTTTCTACTATATTATATAATTATCTTTTTAATTTTTATTATTAGTTTGAAGGTGCCAATTATATTCCTTCCATTCTTTTTGCACTTCGTGGGTTGATGTCAAATTTTAGCGAAACTAAAAATTGTGGTGGCTAACTATATTACCTAGAGGGGTTGAACAGGTGATTTCAAGAAATTTGGCAAAATATTGACAAATTATAAGTGTCAAATTTGATATAAGCGTAATAACAAATATGAGTAGTAAATTGATATATGTGGGAACATGTTATATCGGTTAGTGCAATGCGTTTCTATCAGACAATAACGGATATAAGTAGTGAGATAGAGAACGATGCAGTCAGAATTTTATAGCGATTCAACTTGGTATAAGCTTATGTCCACTCTTCCAGAATAATAGCCTATTGGTTGTATTCCACTAGAAGTTATAGTAGTATATGTTGCTTATACTCAAAGCTCTTCTTTCCAAAATCGCTGCTGCTTATACCCAAGGAGATAGATCTCATTATCTCACACTTAAGCACAAACTATTATACTGCGACACTTCTCAAGAAATTACACTTTTAGTACACCCAAAAGACTATATAAGAATGTAAATCTTTCTGTTAATGGATTGTTCATCACTCCAATCTCTTTCTTCTTCAGCGTTTGTTGATATCCTTTTATATTCCTCGGTATCTAATTTTCCTAATGGACAATATTTATGAGGATCAATCTCCAAACTATCTTTTGGACAATTGTTGAGCAAATCAATTTTGCCGTTAAAGTCAATCAATTTGAGATTCGGGAGAGATTTGGTTGCCTATGCAATCAAATCTTCTAGTTTCCAAAAATAGTGTAACTCAAGCTATGAAAATAAATCTGTCTTCTATACGATTGTCAATCAATTTGGATGTCACGTTTAATTAGGATCTTCCACGTAGATATTCCTCTAGATTGATAATAAATCAATTTCTTCTAAAAAGATAATCCACACTAGATCACTAGTTGCCAAATAATTTGATAAAATAACTCATCATGGGGTATTTTCTTCTGAGCACGTGATAAAGCTGTTGTTGTAGTTAATATAGTCGCTCCACTGACATTAGCAGTTCCTGTATATATTTGGTTTCTTGGTGATGTCAGCTTCCGTTTATATCGAGTTTCTTGGTAATATCAGCTATGCTTTGATAGACATGCTAGATCTTGTGGTCCTGTTCATCATTGTAACTCCAAGTCTTTTCACATGTTTCTGGACTTGTTCACACTTGCGTTCAAGTCTTCACGAATCTTTTTCTTTTGTACATATAAGCTTCCTTAAACGGGTATTACCTAAAACATAAACAACGTTTGCATTTGTCAAGCTCATAAGATATACATGGACGGTTTTATCAACTTCAAAATATTGTAGAAGGTTTCTCAACAAAAACGAATCGTTAGAGTTAGACTCCTATTGCATAAACCTATTTTATTCAACACAATCTAAAGTATTCTCTTTAATGTAACAAGGGGAAAAATACCAAAAAAGTCATAAACCTATTGCATTGGTACTAATTTAGTCCTAAACTTTTCAATTTGACCAATTTAATCCTAAACATTTTCACGTTGTATTAATGCAATCCATTCGAATAATTTAAGCTGGAAAATCGCTAACATAAACGCTAACTGTCTCATGTGGCACAGTCGACATTGATGTGGACATCTTTTTTATTATAATTTTTTAATAAATATTTGTGAGTTTTATTACCTTTCTTCTTTTTTTCTTTTTGTTAGTTGCCATTTGCCAACCATTGGCCATAAGACATGGCCGGTGAGAGCTAGTCTTGCGTGGGCGAGGGTGAGTGCCGGTGAGGCCTGACGAGGCCGACCCTTACCTATGGCTAGCGGGGGCGGCCCTCACCGGCCATTGGCAAAAAGAAAAGGGAAAGGATAAAAAAAGAAAAAAAATATATTAAAAAATGTCAACGTTAGTACTGATCATGTCATGTAGGATAGCCGATATTCACGTCAATGATTTTCAGTTTAAATTAGCCATATGGACTGAATTGGTACCAATGTTAAATGTTTTAAACTAAATTGACACAATTGAAATGTTTATGTTTGAATTGGTATCAATTCAATAAGTTTTGGACTTTTTTGGTACTTTTCCTATATAACAAGATACATATATCTTGTATTCGGAATTTCATGTTATTTCTTTATCATTTCCTCATCGAAAGTATTTTTTTTTCTTTTGACTCCCTTTCTCCTGTCTTAATAATTACGATCAAATCTTACTTTAAAAAAACTTACTCTAGTTTATCTATAAGTTTATCGAACTATGACGGGTTCATGTCATATTTCTACTCTGAATTCCATGTAATATCCCGATAGGTAGACGCTAGAAAGAGGTTGAGTGTGTCTCGATTTGATCAACGAAATAAAATGAGTTCGTCATTTTATAACTGTTTGCTTTTGTGTTGAGCTGTATGAATTAAGAGCGCGATTCACTCATGATGAAAGTTTAGTCTACCGCGAAGCGAATGTAAATGTAACGCACCAGAGCAAAGATGAATAGGAGGGTGGGCTGACATGGCCTTCTTAATGTTGTGGTTGGATTCGACCACTAAGCAGTGCAAACAATCTCTGATGTGATCCTAGGCCTGCAACATGAGTTGAGCTCCTCATTCATTGGTTCTTTTCTTCCTTACTTTGAACTTTTCTCTCGCAAGAATATACTGAAAAATCATCCAAAAAGTCTTAAATCTATTGCTTTTTTATTAATTCAGTTTTAAACATTTTACATTTATGCCAATTCAATCTATCCGGCTAATGCTGACGTGGCAATTTTTTTAAAATATATTTTAATATTAAAAAAAAAAGTCTATCTTTCTTCCCTCTAGCCGGTCCAGAGGAAAGAAGGGCATCTGGCCAGAGGCGAGGTTGACCTTACCGGCCTCCAGCGAAGCTTGCCCTTGCCGGCCACTGTCAAGGGCGAGCCTCGCCCGCCCCTGGTTGGTTGAACCTCGCCAAGCCAAGGCGAAGATGACCTTGCCGTTGCTAGGTTTTCCCTTGCCTAGCGACACCCAACGACGGCGAGGTCGGCCACAACCAAATCTGCGAGATCGAGCCTCGTCCAGCTATGGTAAGGTTGACCTTGCAATTGCTGGGCGAAGGAAAACCCAACGAGAACAAATTTAGCCTCACCTTAGCTGGGTGAGGCTCGAACAACCAAGGGCAGGTGAGGCTCACCTTTGCCAATGGTCGGCATAGGCGAGCTTCGCCAGAGGCCGGTGAGATCGGCCTCGTTGGCCAGAGGGAAGAAGGGTAGAAAAAAGTAGAAGAAACAATAGAAAAAAGGAAAAAAATTAATAATTATATATATAATTGCAACATCGTTGGTCGGATGGCCAGCTTCCACTTCAATGCCGGCCAGCCAAAATTGGCTGAATGAACTGAATTAACACAAATGTAAAATATTTATGACTAAATTGGCAAAATTAAAAAATTTAAAACTAAATTAACAAAAAAATCAACAGGTTTAGGATTTTTTGGATAATTTTCCGTACTTTGAAAGGCCAAAGCCTTTGAGCCCTAATTTTTGCCCTTTTATAGTATCATGTTGCTCTTCACGCTTTAGAATATAGCAGCAACTCATGCCATATTCATCCCACAAAAGTTTTATATCTCACGTAATCTGGGTTCAACTAATCACTATGGGAGATTGATCGCGGACTTTAATGCGGACTCATCATACTCTAATTGCGCTAAGGGTTGAGAAATTAAGCGACAATGAAAGAAAGGTTATTTCATTGCTTTTCTACGCGGATCGACCATGCAGTGCGCTTTCGAGAGCTTCCAGTGTATTTAGGGTTTTACACGGGGGTTCCGGCTAAAGTTCCGCTTGGAAGAACGTGAATCGAAGTGATATCCATGGCCATAATTTTTTGGGTTTATACCACCGAAAATCCTAAATCGGTACATGTGTAATAATTTTATCCTGAACCTTTTTTTTACCACAAAAAATCTCAATCTGGTACACCTGTGATAATTTTATCCAAACTTTTTTTTTTTACCACCAAAAACCCCAAACTAGTACACTTGTGGCAATTTTACTCCAAACTGGTAAAACCGTGACAAATTTACCCTAAATTATTTTTTTTAACCACGAAAAATCTCAAATTGGTACATATGTGACAATTATACCCCGAACTAATAATTTTTTAATATTATTTTTTTGAATTTTTTTTTCTTCATCTTTAACTTCTGGCCGGTCGCTGGCGGGAGTCGACAAGGTTGGCCCCGTCGGCGTGGGCAAGGGCCGCCCTCACGGGACTCAGGCGAGGGCTGCCCTACCCAACGTCGGGCAAAGGCTATCCTCGCCCACCCAGGCGAGGTCGGCTCTCGCTCAACTTAGGAGAGGGTTGCCCTCACTTGCGTCGGGCGAGAGTCGCCCTCGCCTGGGTGGGCGAGGACAGCTCTCGCCCGACATCGGTGAGGGTCACCTTCGCCCGACTTAGGCAAGGGTTGCCCTCGCTGGATTTGGCGAGGGCGGCCCTTGCCCGAGTTGGGCAAGGGTCGACCTCGCCTGAGCAGGCGAGGATAGCCCTCGCCCGATGCCGGCGAGGGCCGACCTCGCCAGATCCGATGAGGGCGGCCCTCGCCCGCGTCTGGCAAGGGCTGTCCTCACCTAAGTCAAGCGAGGGCGACCCTTGCTCGACTTAGGCGAGGGTCGCCCTTGCCCAACGCCGGCGAGGGCGGCCCTCACCAGCAGCCGATGGGGCTGACCTCGCTAGCTTCTGCCTCTGGCCAGAGGTTAAAGATGAACAAAAAAAATAATAATAATAAAATAACAAAAATTCGAAAAAATAAAAAAATAATATTAAAATTTTAGTTCAGGGTAAAATTGTCACATATATACCAGTTTGGGATTTTTTGTGGCATGTTCAAAGTAAAATTGTAACAAATGTACCATTTTGGGGTTTTTCAAGGTATGTTCGGGGTAAAATTGTCATAAGTGTATCAGTTTGGGGTTTTTTAAGGTATGTTCGGGGTAAAATTGTCACATGTGTACCAGTTTGGGGTTTTTAGTTGTAAAAAAAAGTTCGGGGTAAAATTGTCACATATGTACCAGTTTGAGGTTTTTGGTGGTATTAACCCTAATTTTTTTTAATGTAATGGCTATTTCTTAATAGAAATATGAATCGGTTTTGATTCTCAAGATAGTAACTTTCAAAGGGCGCTTTATAAAATGACATTAAGCCCTTCGAACATGTCTCAAATTTTGCCTGCTGGTCCAGTTAAGACCGGGGAGGAGAGAGATTAAGAGGCTGTGTTAGAGAGTCAACGACGGAAGATTAGCGAAAATATTGGCGAATCAATTTTGCACCGTGGGCGATTAGCTGTCCCCGTAACACGAGGCACAAATCAGAATAATCCAAATTATGGGGTGAACCTACTTCGACCGCTTTTGATCGATTGAAGAATTGCATACGCGAGAACGTGACGAAGCATGGAATGACACAAGTAATCACGATCACGATAATTATGGGGATTCTTCTATCTTGGGCGAGCTAGTGGGATATACTCCCACCGGATTCTAGATTCTTGTATGCAAAGAGAAACTTAAGAGTTTAGGTCATGGAAACTATTTGATTATTAGGGTGACTTTATGTCGGATTTCGAGAGTGTAAGGGAGTGGAATCATAATTATTGTTACTTCCGTAAGTGCGCTAATCAGCATGTATTAAGAATGTTGGCCCGTTAAGTGACTTGATAATCAGTACGGGTTAAACTTATGTGATCCGATGAAAGATCAAAATAGCCATTGATCATCATAAAGTGAAACTTAATATTTTGCATGCCTTGTAGAAAGAACAATACTAGGATAGGCTAAGGTTGTTAAAAAAAACCTAGTTTTACATGCAAATACCATTTCAAATGCCAAATGATAATCAATTATGCCGAACTTATCATGGGGATAAAGTTAGTGTGCCTATATTTGGATTGCAAACCTGTTTGATCATGTAATTTTTGGTAAAATTAGCACCTTATGGCTGGTGTCGTGTCCGATCCCTCAGTGTCCATCTTCAATGAACGAAAATTGGGTTATTTATCCTCGATACTATCAAGGGTGATTAGGGTGTTATTTATTTATTTATTAAGGAAATAAATATCCTGCTCCATCTGCACTTCGATCACCCTAATTTACTTTGTCGAACGACTATTGATGGTCATCAAATCGACATCGATCATACGTGACGTAACAACTACACATAAGACTATAACTATATTTTGAATGATGATATAGACCTTATCCAAACGATCTTCTCTCAATCGAGCGGAACTACTATAGTCTTCTTTATCCATAAATTTCTGTTCAACATTTAGTTAAAAAGACAAGATGGCGAAACCGTGACCGCAATGCAACGTTGAGGAAACCAATGAATAGCCCCAAACCGTGACGATGGCTTCCAACCGTGAAACGCCAAATGAGCAAACCACCCAAGAAATATATAAATAAAATAAAATAAAATAAAATAAAAACAGAACCCAAAATTGGAAAATGGAAAATCCAATGAAACTCTCCTCTTATGCTTCGGAATATGCCCCCAAGGATCACCCACGTGTGCCCCCGTTTATTATTATTATTATTATTTTTTTTTTTTTTGCGGTGGGAAATTGAACTACTTGCTTACCCATCATTAGCTAGCTCTCTTCATAATCGGAGGCAAATATTATATTATAAGATTAATACTACAAAAAACCTCAAATTAGTATATCCGTGACAAATTTATTCTTAATTGATTTCTGTTAAATTTTATCGTCAAATTACTAAATTTGATGACACATGGCAATTGACAGGTGTACCAATTTGAGATTTTACTCTCTGTTTGTCATAAATATATTAGTTTGAGGTTTTTCGTGGTATTAATTTAATTTAACGAAAACTAATGAAAGATAAATTTATCACAAATGTATCGGTTTGAGATTTTTTATGATCAAAACATTAATTTGAGGGTAGATTTGTTATATGTATACTAGTTTGAGGTTATTAGTTTTTGGTAAATTTATCACAAATGTATCAGTTTAAAGTTTTTTGTGATATTAATATTATATTATAATATCGTATATTTTTTGGGGTTTTTTTTTTAAGCCACTGAATTGTCCGGAACGTTATTTCCCATGCCACGACCCGACCCGCTAGAGGCCGACATGAACATGTAAAAACTATAAAAGGAATCCGCATGAAGGACGAGAATAACTCACGAGAAGCCATACCCACCCGGACAGTTTCTCTCCATTTCAAACCTGTCCCCACCTTCCCCTACCCCTACCTCACATGCCATCCCTCTCCAACCTCTCTTGATTCCCTCCTCCTCCCCTCCCCCGTCGCGCGCCACCGTCCAAGAAGGAGGAGGTGAGAGACAGCCCCGGAGAAATGCGCGCTCCGATGAGGCCGCGCTTGGCCCTCCTTCTCACGCTGATGGCCGTGGCCTTCGCCTTCGGAGCCTGGTTCGACCGTGCCACGGCGGCCTACCATCGCCCAGGAACGCGCCCCGCGGTGTTCGTTCGCGACTCTGACGACGAGGATTCAGCTTCTCCCCAACAGGTACGTCGAAACGACGCTCGACTATCGACGTTCAGGGCGGTTTTGTTCATTGTCATGGTCTTTTCGCCGTTTCTGCTAGTTGTCTCTCTCTCTCCCCCTCCTTTTTTGTTGATGTGTTTGTGTGGTGATTTAGAGCAAGCTTGGGATGCTGATTGTGCTTGATTTCCGGGGATTATTGTCGTGCAAAGGTTGCAGATAATGGCCACGCTCGATTTCCATTTGCATGTACGCCGAACAAGGAAAGATTGAATCGCTCAATGCCCAGTGCTCGGAAATGCTTGAAAAATTTTGCCGAAAACGACGGATGTTCTGATGTAGCTTTTCTCATGATCGTTCACCAGCGAATGAGGATGTTTTTGAATGAATAAATAAAGTAAGGATGCCATAACTTTCAATCCACGGCAACCAAATTATGGGCAGATGACCAACAACTAGGAATTTTGGCTTTTTGAGTTATTTCTTTGGTGTTTTGGTAGAAAAGAAATCAGTGTAAAAATGGCAGGTGTCTGGGAGTCTAGCGTTGAAACGACAAATGTCAATTTTGAGGAAAAAAAAAACAAAGTTTAAAGTACATCCACCGTCGGATGAGATGGTACGTGTGAGTTGTGCTTACCTGCATCGGCTGCTTTCAATAATTGCTCGCTTTTGGAAAAACTAGAGAGTCTCTTAGTTTTGGCTACTTTTTATTTTCCTTTTCAACAACAAGAAAGGCCGCCCGGATCCTATCCCGATGAAAGACACATCGATGACGCGGGCAGAAATTCGAATCGATGATCGAGCACGGCAAATACTTGTCCGACTCGATCCTACCATGTTGGTTGGGGCCAATAATGAATTTTGAACGTGGGAATCGTGTGGACCTCACGAAATCCGACAGTAATAATTACCTTGTTGGGGGTAAGTTTTCTCCGAAGTTTGAGATGACACCTTGTGGTGTGAACATCTTGCGCTTAATCTATACGATCATGTCTGTTCTTTACTAATGAATTCCTTCAAAAATCTACTACATAAGCTAAATCAAATATCAAGAGCCAGTGTGGTGCGCTTGTGTTACTGCTGACAGCATAAGTCAACCACCTCACACGCGTCTCACACAAGAAAATGAACAGAAAGTCACAATCAAAGTTAGGTCTATCATCATAGGCAGACATTTTTGTGGACTTACTGGGCAAAAGAGGTGATGTGTGAAACATGACCTGATACATTTCCATTAACTTTTTGCAATAGACTTGATTACTCCTGATTCAAAAGACGTGTCCCCATGATGTGCTATTGTTTGTTGAGGATAATATCTAACTTCTTGTCCTGGGAATTTGGGTAACCCTAGTTTAATGCTGATGACTTTTTTGTAGATGTCTTTCTACCTAAACTTGTAGCTGTCTCTATATGTCTCGTGTCGTAACACTCGTTAATGCTTTCTCGAAGGAACAATAGAATCAAGACATCTTCGGTTGTTTATAGGTGGGTTGCAATGAGCATAATCAAGCTAACTCTACTCAATAGATACCCTTTGAACTCTAGTCACAGTGAGAAAGTGAATAAAGATGCTCGATTTAGACTTGATCTGCATCATTTCTACCTTGAGTTTGTTTTGAGTATACAAAAATATTTGACAGTAAAGGAAACATACGAAAAGCTACATAGTTGGATCACAAGTTTGCCGAGCCCAATGATTGTTGAGTTTGAAGGCAACTTGATTGAATGAAGCTCGGTCAAACTTGAGTTGCTCACGACTCGAGCTCGGGTAGCTTCAGAGAGCCGTGGTTTAGCGGCTCTACCGGAAACAATGTGCCTTTTTCCAGTCTTCTCCTGTGGTAGGCACAGATTAATTGAGAGAAGGGATATGTTATTCCTCTTTTAACCAGAAGAGACATGCATAAAGCAGTCCTTTGATGTAAAAGTAGCAAAAAGCTTCATATTCTATCTAGCCATCAAACATAATGATCCCCGTTCGCATTTTTCTCGGTATAGCGGGGGTGAATTCTTCTCATTACACCTTATGTGGTTCCTCCACCATATAGTGGCGAGTTCTTTTATTCTTTTTGGCCAGAGTCTAAGTGGGCATTTGGAATTACAGATTTTGATCAATTTAAAAAATAGTACTAGAGATTGCCATGGTATGTTTGGATGGGAAAATTTCATTTATTGGCAGTGTAAAAGCTACTTCTTACAATAATTGACAGACTTGTTTTTCACTTTTTCCTTCACATATCACAGACATTGAATCTAAATACCAACTTAGATTAGCGGGGAACAGATATATTAGCTAGGCATCCTAAAATCCCACAACTTTGTTTCTCAGGTGCATACATCTCTGGTGGGTCAAGATAAAATGCGGATCTCGTGGATCACCCAAGGCTCGGCTCCTCCGACTGTGGAATATGGCAAGTCGCCGGGCGTATACCGGAATTCAGCAACAGGAAATACAACTTCATACAAGTACGCAATGTACGAGTCCGGGGATATCCATGAGGCAGTCATCGGTCCGCTGGAACCAAACACGGTATATTATTACCGATGTAGTTCAGACTCAGTCCGCAAGTTCAGTTTCAAGACCCCTCCGGCACAGTTACCGATCAAATTTGCAATGGTAGGTACGTGCAAGCATATAATCATCAGCAAGGATTTTCATCCGGGTGGAAAATTTGATTGTGTAGTATACAAGAAGTCATGAAGATGAATCACACTCTAAAGTCCCTTTGGGACAATTTTTGGTTTGTTTTAGTGTTTGATCTGGTCCGTTCACATTGTTTTTGGAGTGTGTAGTAGGAAACATTTTAATGCAGCAACTCTGTTCATTTCATGAGCAGAAGCCTATTCTTTTCCCCGAAATAGGAGGATTGGACAGAACATGCATCTGAAACATGTTAATGCTTCTCAGGTTTATCTCACGGGTTTAATTAGTACTATGTTAAGTTTCGAAATATGCTTCTTTATAAAGGTGAGTTTGACATGGCATGATGCAGGTGACCTTGGACAGACAGGATGGACCAATTCGACCCTTCAACACATAGCGCAATCGAACTATGACATCCTGCTGCTGCCTGGTGACCTGTCGTATGCCGACTTCTACCAGCCTTGGTGGGACTCGTTCGGCCGCCTTGTCGAGCCCCTGGCCAGCCAGAGGCCCTGGATGGTGACCCAAGGCAACCACGAGATCGAGAAGATGCCTGTCATCCATCCTGACCCCTTCACATCCTACAACGCGAGGTGGCGCATGCCATACGAGGAGAGCGGCTCGGACAGCAACCTCTACTACTCATTCGATGTCGCTGGGGTCCACATCATCATGCTCGGCTCGTACACGGACTTTGACCCAAGCTCAGTGCAGTACAAGTGGTTGCAAGCCGACTTGGGGAAGGTGGACCGGACGAGGACCCCTTGGATAGTGGTGCTGATCCATGCTCCGTGGTATAATTCTAACACTGCTCATCAAGGGGAGAAGGAATCGGTCAGGATGAAAGCCTCCATGGAAGGTTTGCTCTATCAAGCACGAGTCGACGTGGTTTTCGCCGGGCATGTGCACGCATATGAGCGCTTTGTAAGCTTCCAATCCTTCCCCGTTGTATCTATTATTGAGGATATGCATTCCTCCTAATTTCTCATCTCTGCTTTATTGCTCTCCTTAGACCCGTGTCTACAACGGAATAGCCGATGCTTGTGGTCCGGTGCACATCACCATCGGCGATGGCGGCAACCGTGAAGGCCTTGCCAAAAGGTTTTTCTCGTGTTCCTTGTCCAAATGCTTCTTATCAGTCTTCAAAATTTCAAATCATTGCAGATTTATCTCTGAAACTGTGATGCGATCCTCTAGAATTCAAATGCATAATGAATATAAGTGACTGGCTTGCACAATGAAACCGAAATTGACTGAGAGTGGGAGAAAATCGAACTTCAATTTGCATTTTGCTGCAGCTGACTAACCATAAATGGATTTAACTCTAAAGCCGCTGCTTCCCTTGCCAGGTACATTAATCCAACACCGTCGATATCGGTTTTCCGGGAGGCAAGCTTTGGGCATGGACAACTGGAGGTGGTGAATGCAACTCATGCACTTTGGACATGGCATAGGAATGACAATGATGAGGCTGTGGAAGCAGATTCAACTTGGTTGACTAGCCTCTCATCCAACCCTACCTGTAAATTGTGAGAACCTTCATACAGAGGTATAGAAACACCCGAATGTACAATGTAATTGTTGGATATAAGCAAAGTTGGTTCGGGAATAGATTACATAAATTGTTCTTCAAGACAACTAAATTGTGTTCCATGTAAATATATTTGGGTCTCAAAAGGATATAATCCTTGGCCCTGTGCTCTTGTCAAATGTAAGGCAATCGGCTAAGTGAGGTGCTGGTGATATGTATTTTTGCGATCAAGAGGATCTAGAGGTGAGATGCGCCGGTATCCACTAAACCGTTCATCTTCATTTCTACGACATAGACATTGGTGAACATCAAGGCTATTTTTTTTAGGAAACTTGGCCCTTGATCGCGTTGAGGATCTTGAGTGATCTGATGTGAGTCTTCTCCCTTTCTTTAGCATCGCCCACCATGAGAGCAGATAGCTCGCCATGGATAATTTCTAGCCAAGTGAGGGCCATCACAAAAGATGCACTTGATCGTCTTCTTCTCCTAATCCTTGTGCGACTCGCCTCGGGGCTTCTTCCAGTTCCCACATGGGGGATTGGATTGACCTTCTTTCCCGGCTTCTCTCGCTCTTTGGTTTGAAAGAGTTGAGCTTAGAGAAGTCCACACAAGCTTCGGCCATGGTGAGGGCCTTGCTGATATCTTGGACATCTTGTCATTGGAGCTTGCTTCTTCTTCAAACCATCCACGAAAGCAATGAGAGCTTCCCATCCTCATGGTCGGGGATCTCGAGCCTAAGCTCGGTGAACCCCTTGACGTACTCCAGAATCTTTCCCATTTGTGTGAGCTGACAAAGCTTGCCTTGAGCCTCGTCCTTAGCGGACTCGGGGAATAATTTCTCCCAAAATTCCTTTACAAATTCATCCCAATTGTTGATGGGATTGACACTTAGCTTCGTCTTGCCACCCCTACGACGCCATCATAGCATTGCAACACCGGTAAAAAAACATAGAAGCGATTCTTACCTGGGTGTTCTTGTCTAGTATGCTTATGGTGCCAAAGTATTGCTCCATACCCCACATAAGTTTGTCCACGTCCTTAGCACATCAGTTGCCCTTGAACTCGTTGATTTTCGGCAAGGTGCCGCTTGAACGGATCCCATACCTTTTCAAGACTAACTCGGTCTTGAGCTCTTGAACTTCTAACTTCAATGCCTCGATAGTGGCTTCAAGGCCTATTTCTCTCATTCGAGTGGGCCGTGACGAAATTGTTAACACTTGACAACTCATCTCGGAGCGTCTCCTCCACCCTATGCACCCGCTCCTTCTGTCACACCCCAAATCCTATAAGAATAGGGGAAATGACACAATTCTTCTCTTACCTGGAGGACGCAGCCTCCAATGTAACCAACAATAACATGTTATCACATATGTGTGTGTATATAATTTATTTATTTATTTATGATAAACCAGCACGTTGGTTAAAGGATCAGAATTTCTACAATCCACCAAAAGTTTATATACACTTCCAACTCAACTAAACCAGACAAATGTCATTTTGGACATGTATCAGACTATCACAGCTTGTACTCAAAATTCAACTACCAAAGTTCCTCGTCAACATCACTCCCATCCTACTAGCTGACGGACCATAAAAAGATTATAATGAAAGTGATGAGCAATCACAGCTCAATGAGTAGTGCATATATCTTTTGAGTAGATCGATCATCTACCATGCATGTTTATAAGGCGATACCAAAACTCAATAATCTCAAATCTAGTATACACACACACATGCACAATATCATGAACAAGTTATAACCTTTCAACAAAATTTTTTACGTATCGGAAATACTCATTTAAATCAACAATATCAAAATAAACATTAATGGTCCAGTCTATTGATCAATATTATCAATTCACATATCAATAGTCTATTTTATTAACCAATATCATATCACATATCAATGGTCTATTCCATTTATTCATATCAAATCACACGTCAATGATCTATTCATCAACCAATCTATTTCTAAATATTAAATCATGACCACAACACAATATATGGTGATAAGGTGATCAAGATTCCCATTGGCACAGTCTCCATTTATAATCAATCAGTGGCTTAGCCCTCAAGGATATTCTCAAACCAAAGAATAATAACAGCATGAGTGCCATTATTTTCATACGACGCTTACTTGAATGCCATAACTTTATTTTTTTGCTCACTTAAGTACCACAAATTTAAAAAATCGATCACTTAAGTGTTATCGACGATTTGTCTTACTGGTTGATTATCCTACGGGAAACTGCTGGAGCTGATGTGAATAATTTTTGTAATTTTTCAACATTTTTTTATTTTTTATTTTTCTTTTCCTTTATTTTCTTTGTGCCAGCAAGGGTCTCACCTGCGTCCATCGTGGCCTCATTGGTCACAGGCGAGGGCGCGAAGGCCCCCGCCAAATCTGGGATAAGGCCTTTGCTACAGCCTCGCCCCAATTTGGCGAGGGCCTTCGCTCCCTTGACCACAATCGGCAAGGCCGCAATGGCCCTGGGTGAGGCCTTCGCAGCCCCACCAGCCATTGATGACGACCTTCGCAACCCTGTTGGCTCAGGCGAGGGCGCAAAGGCCCTCAGTCACAGCCAACTAGGATTTTTGTTTATTTTAAAAAGTTTCGCGTTGAAATGGAAAATTTAGTAAAAAAATCCACGTAGGTTGATTTGCTGAAAAATGTACTCAAATGATCGATTTTACTTTGATATGGCACTTGAGTGAACAAAAAAAAAAGTTAAAACACTTAAGTGAGTATCGTACGAAAATTATGTTACTACTAATGTTCTTATCCTTTAAACTAGTATGCATACCGATAAACCCCTAACTGAGTTCATAGTGATATTGAGCATCATGCCATCAACCTCCAATAAACCACACTACCAAATCCAGATCCATCTTATAATTACAATACATGTTACAATCGAAAACATGTATTCTTTCACGATCTGTTAATCAAATGAAATATATTTTGCAAATAAATATGTGTAACCTTTTGAAATTTCTTTCATAAGACATTTCTCAAACGATTCACAAATAACCGAAATGTCGTAAATGACTGATCTAGATTTTTATGTAACAAAAATGATATGTTATAACTCATATATATTGAATCTCTACCATTTTCAAGACATGAGTTTACAATTTCATAGAATAGATGGCACTACTTACATGGGAACGCCTACGACCAAATGACAAAGATTATTCGAATCATCGAACTCCCAATCTTATCAAATAAATGAGATATAACATCAAAGTCTAAAATGCTATTTGAGCTACAAATCTATTAAACCAAGCTTACTCACTAAAAAAAGGGAAAAGTGTCGAATATGACCTAAACCTTTTGGAGTTGTGTCAATTTAGTCATAAACCTATTTTTTGTGCCAATTGAGTCCTAAACCTTTTGATATAGTGCCAGTTCAGTCATTTTGGTCGGATTTTGTTGACGTGGACATCGGCCAGCCAACGACCGGTCATCGGCGCTGACCTTGCCAGCGGCTGGGCGAGGCTCGACCTTGCCCAATTTGGTAAGGTTCGGCCTCGCCCAACCATGGCAAGCCTCGCTGGCGGCTGGGCGAGGCCCGACCTCGTCGGATTTGACAAGGTCTGGCATCGCCCAGCCATGGCAAGCCTCGCCAACCCAGCGTGAGGCTTGCCCTCGCCGGCGAAGGTGAGCCTCGCCAATGGCCGGCAAGGCTAGCCTGAGGCCGGCGAGGTCGACCTCGCTGGCCTCTAGCCTCCAGTCGGTTGCCGGAATGGCGACCAGCTGAAGGAAGAGGGAGAAAAAAATTCAAAAAATATTAAAATATTATTAAATTTTGTTCACGTTAGCGCCGATAACCGATTGCCGGCCGGCTGACGTCCACTTCAGAAATTTCAGCCGAAAGGACTGAATTGGCACTATATCAAAAGGTTTACGACTCAAATGACACCAAAAATAAGTTTATGACTAAATTGGCACCACTCAATACATGTTACAATCCAAAACATATATTCTTTCACAATTTGTTAATCAAACAAAATATATTTCACAAGACATTTCTCAAATTATTTCGGAATTTATTTCATAAATCACATTCACAAATAAATATGTATAACCTTTTGAAATTTCTTTCATAAGACATTTCTCAAAAGATTCACAAATAACCGAAAAGTCGTAAATGACCGATCTAGATTTTTATGTAACAAAAATGATCTTTCATAACTCATATATATCGAATCTCTACCACTTTCAAGACATGAGTTTAAAATTTCATAGAATAGATAGCATTACTTACATGGGAACGCTTACAACCAAACGACAAAGATTATTCGAACCGTCGAACTCTCAATCTTATCAAATAAATGAGAAATAACATCAAAGTCTAAAATGCTACCTGTGCTACAAATCTATTAAATCAGGCTTATTCTCTAATAAAATGACTCCTACATGCCAGCGAAACTTTCGTCCGAAGCGGATATTCAAAGCTATACGCAATGTGGAACTCGAGCATGAAACTATAGAATTTCATTCCAACCAAACCGTTACTTCAAATTGACTCTCGTCATGCTCCATAGCCCCACAACGCCCTTATATACTATTTCCTTGAAATCCCTCATCTTAAAAACGTAAAAGTTGGGCATCGGAGTTCAAATTTCACAAAACTTTGAAATTGTGCTGTAATTCCAAAAACTGCTTCAATTAGACGAACGAATGATTTGAATTCTTACCGAGTGTTGCAAATCAAAAAAAATCCAGCTTGACAAGGTGTTCGTGACACGTAGGTACGAAACCCATCTTTCCCTTTTCTTTCTTCTTTCCATTTTCTTTCTTTTCTTCTTCTTTTCTTTCCTTTCCTCGCTTTCCTGCGTGCTCTACGTGCTCATTCTTTGCCCTTTTATATTGAAAGTCCAGTTCCTCTTTTCTTTTTGACTAGTCAAAGCTTTCTTTTCTTTTCTTTTTAATTTTAACCAAGTCAAACAGAAAGAAGGCAATATATTCTATCCTCTTTAAAATATGCTGTTTTTGCTGAAATATCAATTAATAAAACCTTAACAGAAAATAAATATATCATAGATATATAAATTTAATTTTTTATATCATAGGAAAAAATTTAGGATAAATATATCATAATTGACATAAATTAGGGCTTTAATATTGAAAAAAATTGAGAGTAAATGTGTCATGGTAGGTATAATTTGATATTTTGGTGACTATTTTCCTTAATTTTATCTTAATCTTGAAAGTCATATTAGCTATCATATAAAAATGGGATAAATTTGAGCTTTTTTTGTTAGCGATTGAAACAATTAAATGAAAATTACATTTGCTGAATATGGCACTGGATAAGATGGGATAATTTTTAAAAAGATGTTAAACGGATTATACAGTGGTTAGTTCAATCATTAACTTTTTTATTTTACCAATTTAGTCCTAAACCTTCCGACCAACTTTGGTAAGACATAGAAGCTGGTACTCCTATGCGGCATGACCAACTCTGACACAGACAATTACTACCATTTAAAAAAAATCAGAGTTATTCATTTATTTTTATTTTTAATTTTATTTTCTTTGTTTACTATATTTATCTTCCCATTAGGGCCGACATTGGTCACCGGGGACTCGGCAAGGGCCTAGGCCCTCGCCCATTTATAGATATCCACTTCCCATAATTTCTTTGGATTCATGTTCCCGAGCTTCTTCACGACTCAAATGAAATCTGCAAATCTAAGCGGAGAATATTGTCGTCGTCTCATAAAAAAAGAGCCCGTTGATTCTTGGATCCCAAGCACATGTAAGGATAGCTCTTGAGGGAGACATAATATAGATATGAATCGTCCACAACCGGCGAAGGCTTCACGGCCCTCATCTAGATCTGAGTGTAGGCCATAACCATCATTGGCCATCGCCGTGGCCCCAGCATCACTAGTCCTTCCAGGAAGATGAATAGTAGGAAAAAAGAAAGAAAATAAAATCAAAAATAAATATTTTATAAAATCTTCAAAAAAATTACAAAATTTGTCCACATTAATACCGGCCGTGCCACGTAGGATGGTTGGTATTCATGTCAGTGAATTCTAGTCAAAATTGGTCAAAGGATTACATTGACAAATCGTCAAAAGATTTAGAATTAAATTGATCATAAAAAGTTTAGGAATGAATTTGCCGACGTACAATAAGTTTAGGACTTGTTAAATAATTATCCTAGATAACGACGACCATATACTCTTAATAATATGAAATAAAATATTAAATACAACCATGTTAATTTTTTTCGAACTCTTCTTTTCTACAAATTCTATCACACTTCTATTTCTTTAACATGGTATAAGAATACCAGAAATGTGATAACTTTCGTATGACGCTTATTTTAAGGCTATAACTTTTTTCTTGCTCGTTTGAGGATCATGTTGTGGTAAAATCGTTTACGCAGGTGTATACTTCGGCAATTTGTGCTACATGGCTTTTTAAATTATGTTTTGAATCCGACTTGGCTTTTAAGAAGGGAAGACTAACTCTCTCCCTCTCTCACTTCTTCCTGTTTGAAAATCGAAGAATCTATAAAAAAAAAATTTCTGAAGCTTTCTCCCTCCCTCCCTCCCTCTCTCACTCACTCTCGCTCTGTCTTCTCTTGCTTCGGCTTGGAAGCATAGTCTAGCGACTTCGACACCGCTCCTCCTCTGTCATCCATTATCATTCTCTCTTTTCTGTCCTTGCGCCTGCTCTGGGAGACTGTTGACTCCTAATTTTGCCCACTTTCTTAAATCAATGCTTAAAATGTAAATAGGCCAAATCAGTGCAAGGAAGAGAATAAAATTATTTAAAAAACAAATTTAGAGAAAGGCCGGTCCGCCTCGGCCCGGCCCCCCCCCCCCCCCCCCCCCCATTTTATTTCCCTTTTATTTTTATATCAATCCAACCCCTCCTTTTGCTTATTAGTTTTTCTTCATTTTCCTCACTTGAGCTCGCGTATGCCCATTTTGGCCCGCTTGTGCCCGGCCAGTGCCTGCGTTTGGCCCGGAAGACCTGGCCCGGCGCCCGCTTTTGGCCCGCCTGTGCCCGGCGCATGGCCTGTTTTGGCCTGGTCATTTGGAATAGGACAAGGGGGACTGGTTCGCCAAAGAATAAAGGGGAGGAAGGTCTGTTTTGGTGGGGGGGAGCGTGGGACCGAGGAAGAGAGAACAGAGAGTGAGAGGAGAGACACCGAGAGAGATCTTGAGGGGAATTGGAGAAAGACGAAGCTTCGCTCGTTCGTCGGAGGACCGCCCCCAATCGCCGTCGAGCCCCCTCCGCCGTGCACTAATAGCCCGCGAACACCCGAGTTAGCCGTTCTCACATTCTGGGCCGTCGGAGCTCCTCTCGACCGAGCTGAGAGACCCCGCGGCGAACCCTTCGTTGCAAGAAGATTAGCGATCATCAGGAGTATTCTTACGTGGCGGCGACACTAGCCCGACTGATCCGGAACTCGGAGACTGAACCAGGTACTTACTTGCCCTGTTCTTTCCCCTGCATCTCGGTAGTCTCACGTACCAAGTTCACTAGGTGGTGTCGTGACCCAATTTTGTGATACCGAAGCTGGATCGTAGTGTATAATGACGACTTGGGTCTGCAAGTGTCATGTTTGGGGCCAAGAATCATGTCGAAATCAGATTCGCACTTCGCATTCTTAGTCGCATGCTTGAATGAGGCACTAGAAGCTGTGAGCATCGATTTGGGTCTGAAAGTTTCGAACGTTTTTGTGTAAACTGAGATGAATTTTTCGTCATACACGGCCTTTTAGAGTTGTATACATCGTGGTTAAAGCTAGAAATCGCATTCGAATTTCACCCAAGAACGTGTATCTCAGCTTCCATACCACATGTTCGACGAAATGCCTAAATAGAAGTCCGAATGGTTTTTTGTGGAATCGGTGCTTGGAACTCGATTTTTATGCCTTTTCGTTCTTATGCTTGTTGAATCAACACTGAATTTGTGATTTCTTTCGATCTCATGGCATGAAAATCGTTTTCCCGAGCATTCATGGATGAACGCCCTTTTCATCGGACGTCCATTCCCCTCGCCGGAGTTTCCCGCGGTTAAAGGCCGCTCCGGTCTTCGCCAGCGCTGGCGGCCTGAGCCGACGGCCGGCGATAGCGTCCCGGCGCGGCTTCAGTTAGAGGCGTGAAGCCTCGGGCGTGAAGGGGCCTTCGGTGAAGAGCAACATGAAGAAGAAGCCGTTCTGGGGAGAAGACGTCCAGAAAGAGAAAGAGAAGCCAAAAAAAAAAAAAAAGGGAAAAAAGGAAGAATAAAAAAGGGAATTAAAAAATTAGAAAAGAAATGTTCAAATGAGGTTCCGGGCGGGTCTGAGAGTCGGGTCGTAAATACGGGTCGGATCGGGTCACGGGACCCGGTCCTGAATCTTTATTTTATTAATATAAATATTCAAAAAAATTAAAATATTAAAAATTCAAAAAAATTCGGAAATGTTTGAAAATCCAAAAAATATTAAAAAGTCTGAAAAACATTAAAAAACACTAAAAAATTTTAAAATTTTAAAATTTAATTAAATAATTAAAAAAGTAAAATAAAATTAAAAAATTCAGAAAAATCCCAAAAAATCCTGAAAAATTAGGAAATGTTCAGAAATCACTTTTTGTCTGTGTAAAGCGCGAGCCACGTGACTAGCGTAAAACTTCTATATCTTTTTTTTTTTTTTTATAATTTCGAATAAATCGCTTCTTCTTTTTCATGTTACTACTAGCTTCCATCATCTTTCTTTTAGAGCTTACGTTCGAAAGTTTATTTCACACGCACATTGCGCGTATGCTAGTGCGCAAACAATTTTGTATTAACACCTATTTTTCAATAGATTGATGACATACATTAGTATTTATCTTACGAATATCAAAGTCTTTGTCTAATTTCTTTCTTAGAAGGAAGCTGATTAGCCTTTATTTTAATAGGGAATATAAATCCTCAATGAAGTCAACATCCTTTCCCCAATACCGGTCTTCCAAAGTATAATTTGAATGTTAGGTTAGGCATAATTATCAGAACATCTACTATCCCACCAGTCACTCAAGCTTAAGCATAGTTCAAGTGCTTCCCATCGTGTGAATCCGATGTTCGATTTGGTCCGTCCTGAATATGAACTTAAATCCCCATTAGGCCTGGAACACATAGTATTAAACATTGATAATCCCTAAGACAATGAATTGTTGTGTAAATTAAGGAAGAATTTCGTTTTCACTACTTTTCTGTGACGAGAAAATATGAAAAATAAACTGCGTAAACCCAATCAATTGCTCCGGAGGAATTATTTGTGTCGTTAACAAAGGGTGAAAATCCCATCTAATTGCAAGAAACTATATCTAAGAAGAAATTCAAAGGGAAAAGAAAGATTGCCAAACATGTAATTTTATCTAAATTTTTAGGACCTTTCAACATATATACCTACACCCACCAAACATGCAATTTGACTGATGCTGAACCTAAGTATCTCTATCGTGCCTTCGATTCTGCTCAAAGTTCATCCTTAAGAGAAGATGGTTGTTGACCCATGCAAGTACTTGAGGCGCTCAAGCTCTCTAGCCAAACCTCATCGGCGACGACGGAGTTGGTCTCGTTGTTGCGGTGCCACGACCAGTGGGCATGCGTGTGGTTGAGTACCCTCAGTCTCCCGTGTCCGAAGCTCGCCTCCCTGAACATCGAGAGAGGCGAAGCTGGCTCCTTGTACCTACAAATTCATCACCTAAATGATCAGGCGCCATAAAAGCGTACATTATCATACACAACATCATCCAATATTTCAACACAAGGTCAATGCGTCTCGCGATAAAAAGAGGCATACTCTTTTAGGATTAACGATGACTGAAATCTGTCTATATTTCAAAATTTGAGAATGCTATCTTATATCATCCTCTAAAAGAACATTGCCATATCTGTGTTTTGTCCTATCAAAAATTTACGACAGATCAAAGAGTAACACAACAGCTTAACATCAGTCAATTCCTCTAGGATTTCTTTCTGTTTTTCATCCTACAATTCAACCGGTTGTTGATTCAGAACGAAAATGAACATAAACAGGAAAAATTAAGTTAGAGAAAGCACACTTACGACATTGCAAGCCCTTCTCTATTCCCTCCATCGCCAATGGTCACATAGACAGGTCCACAAGTATCAGCCTCATTGTCGTAAATCCTAGTCTGCGTATAACAAAGAACGAGCGTCATATTCTCAGAAAAACCAAAAAGGAAACATTTTGCTTCATGCTATATGTGAACTTACAAATCGTTCATAGGCATGAACATGCCCGGCAAAGACGATGTCAACCCGTGCGCCATACAATAATTCCTCCATCGCCTTCCTCATGCTCTCACCTTCCCCTTGATGAGCCTTATTCGTGTTGTACCATGGCGCGTGCAATAGCACAAACACCCACGGTGTCGTCCTCCTATCAATCTCGGTCAGGTCCTGTTGAAGCCACTTGTACTGAGCCGAGTCGGAGTCGAACTCAGTGTATGACCCCAGCATGATGATGTGGATGCTACGACCGGCAACATCGAAGGAGTAATAGAGGTTGGATTCAGACCCACTTTCCTCATGGGGCATGAGCCACCGGGCGTTGTAAGCCTTGAACCCGTGTGGGTAGATGATGGGAACTATCTCGATCTCATGGTTGCCCTCGGTAACCATCCAAGGTCGGCGGCTTGCAGTAGGCTCAACCAGGCGGCCAAAGGAGTCCCAAAGTGGCTGCTGGCCGTCAGCATAGGAGAGGTCGCCCGGGAGTAGGAAGACATCGTAGTCCTTGCTCTCAACGTGCTCTAGGGTCGAGTTGGTCCAGTCTGTTTGCCCTAGATCACCTACATAGGTCGGAAAAGCGTAACGATTAAGATTACTAGATAAACTCAGTTTGGACAAATAGGAAGAAATTTGGTATTTGTCGACTCAAATGGGACAAAAAAGAGTGTTTGCATCAGGGATACATACCAACCACTGCAAATTCGATGGGGAAGGTGGAAGGCGGAGTCTTGAACGAGAACTCTGGGCCGGATGCACCGCACCGATAGTAATAAGTCGTGTCTGGCTCCAAGGGCCCGATCTTGACGTGGTGGATTTTGCCGGAGGAGTAGAAAAAGTAAGTATAGGATGTATGCTCTCCTCTTATCCTGGTTGTGTATTGTCCCGGAGCCGTGCCGTACTCCACGGTGGAATGCGCCCTGTGGTCCTCCGTAACCCACGTTACTCTCGTGTGGTTGCTTCCGGCGAGCGAAATATGCACCTAAAATCACCCAAAAATGGGAATAATAGCATTTAACATCGACATGAATCTAACCGGCACAACTTCGAGAAATATTCATGTTCTTCGACCGCAATGGAGTTCATAAAATATCTTTGGAATTAGTTATAAGATCAATGGACAATGAGAAATCGACCTGTTGAGGCTCCGACTCGGACCGCTCATGCATGGAGAATATGATGTTCCCAGGAGGGGGTCGATTGTATTCCTCTACGGAAGCATAAGTGAACTGTATGAGAATCTGAGGCGCGAAGACGAAGAAGAAGACAACAATGGTTGAAGGAAGAAGAAACGCCCGTGGACACCAAATCTCCATGGTTGAAGCAATGAAGCTAAAGTGTGTATATTGATGAATACTTTTGGGAGGAAGAGAGAGGGAATACAAAGAAAAGGTGGCCTAGGGGAATTTGAATCGGAACACTATAATCTATTAAACAAAACGAGAAGGCAATGCCGTCAAGTAAGTCGATCGGAATATCTTCAACATGATGCTTCAGAGGTAGATGCGCTCTCGTCCTCCATTTTTCTTCACTACCAGCAAGAAGCGTGTGATGAGGTAACTCTTGGACTAGGCTTGGCTGGGAAAGGGACCACTTTCCTCAGCCAGTAATTTTATAGGATCATTGATGCGTTTGGATAGTTTTGGCAATTATCCTGAACTAAAGAAATGAAAGCGTCTCGAGTTACGGGTTACTTTTATTTAAGAGCGGCTTTAGAAAAGTCTTGAGTCACAAGTAACCCATTCGCAAGTTCAAATATACACATGTGAAGTTTCGTAATCGATACAACGCTCAAAGTTCAGACCAAGGAGTTTTTATACTAATATTGTGCGTAGAAAAACTAACCGGATGAGACTTGTTAAGATATACGGTCGATGATTGTGGACGTGCATGCATTTCTCGATAGTTCGAGCTTCTAACAAAGCTAGTTACAAAGATCAAATTTTTGACGATCCGTGTGTTCTCTTACTCGGCTTGTTAGTTAGTTGATGCTGTTCCGGCCACCTCTCTCGTTGTACGCATGCAATATCTCGGTCGTTGGGCAAGACCCAAAACTTTTGCCAGTAGAGCTCAGCTCACCTAAATCTGAACCATTCACGTGGACTGAGCGAAAATGAATTTGTCGCATGGGAGAATTTCTCCTCCAGAGGGGACAGGACATGTCCGGATGGAGCCAAAAAAAAGCTAACCACCACCACCGTCTGAACACCCAAAGTCAGACTTCGGTGGTTCCCAACCTGTTGGAGACTCAGAGCCATCCGTTTTGCATTGCCTTTTTTTTTTTTATTCTTCTTCTTCTTTTTCTTCCTTGGTTTGCCAGCGAGGGAAATTACGGTTTGTGGGTCACGAGAATCCGCGCCGTTCTCTCTCTCACCTGCCCATTGGGTTTGCCAATTTCACAGAAGCCGGTTCAGTCGACCAATCTCCTAGTAAACACAATTTATGTTTGGTAAAGTCATGTTATCTGGTAAATATTATTGAGTTCCATTCGTTTCGCGAAAAAATAAATAATTAAAATATATTTTTTAAAAAATAATCGTTTGTATCTTCTAAAATGATTAGTTAGTGAAAAATATTTTTATTATTAATACTTTTCCTCTATTCATTTTTTCAAGTAATTTAAAAGATCGGTTTTTAAAAAATATTTTTTAAATAATTTATTTTTCGTGAAATAAACTCGCCTTCAATTCGTTGTAAAATTATCTTTTGTTTTGTGATATATCTACAAATAAATGGTAAAACTTCTAATTTTCTGGCAATATCCCGTTTTCTCCATTAAGGCGTGAAAAAATAATTGGCTCGCGTGGTCAACCAAAACACATAGGAAAGCCAACCATAAAAGATAAAACTGACGAATCTCAGAACCTATGAATCGAACTCAATGGTGTACTTGACGTCATGCTCCGAATATCCGAGGAATCTACTCCTAGAACCCCACGACGTGGCGGTGCATAACCCTACACTCTCTGATATTTGATTGGCTCTCTCATTAATCAAATCTTAAATGGGAAAAATGAGTTAGCAAATGTCTCATTTCAAGAAGCAATTTCAACCAAAGATTTCCATTACTATATCAGCTTTGGACACGTGCCTTGAGAACCGTATCATAACCTTTAGACCAACACACGTTAATGATGTGAACAAGGAATCAAACCATTCGAGAAATCGATAATCTCGTCAACATTATCTAAATCACAACGACAGAAAGATGATAAAGAAACAAAAAAAATGTCAGATTAGTACTAATCTTTCTAATATATCAATATTCCAAAGTTGAACTGTTGATAAAATGATATGTTCAAGATGATATCAAAGCAGATATTATAAAGTATGAATTTTGGTGCTCTTTCTATCTTTATTTTTAAATGGTACATGTCTCTTTTAGTATGTTCTCTTTTTCACATTTTATATTTCACCTGCAAAGGTGGGTCTACACGCAAATTTCGCTTTCTCTCAACTAATTAAATTTTTAGGGGAAACTCTTCAAGATGTTGATCAATTGGCTGCCTTTCCGTCTCCATGGAGGACTTCCATTAATATCAATTTTGTGATTATAGGAAGAGTGTAAGCTATAAAAAGGCTTTAACCATACACGTGCATACTATTGAGAATATACCTCCAATTTGAGCAGGTTTCCTAATTTTAGTAGATTTTCTAAAAAGGTTTTCCTATTTCAAATGTTTGTGTATGTTCTACCCCTAACATCAAATACAGAAGAGCAAACAAGAGGAGTATCGGAATTTCTTTTTGTGAGATTTTTGAGTGAGTACTCTATGAGAGATCATGAGATAATATTTGTGAGTTTGCTCTAGGCTTTATCTAGGTGTGGGAAACATTTGAGCATGACTCTCCTGTATCCAATGTTCTTCATTGTTTCTTGTTTATTTATATGGTGATTTCGCATTGATTTAATTACAATATTTGGTTAGCTACCACGTTATACTACAATACATACATCTCCCCAAAAGGGTATTTAGTATCTTGAAATAGCTTTTGGCCAAATGTGATTAAGGGCTTATTTACAAAGGTATCCAGGCAATTGCAAACTTTCTTGGCCCCTAGATTCCCAAAGTGGAAACACACGATTGCTTCCAAAAGGTGATTGTTAAGTGCTATTGGAACACGTCCCCTCGCCCAAACCCTAGAATGTGTGACGACAAGTGGGTCTCTACACGAAAGACACGAAAGGCTGAGAGAGAAATTCCGTGGGGAAAAATCCAAAAAGATGAAAGAGATTATAGTTGAAAACGAGTGTTAGGAGCTTCAGAGGCTGGAAGTGTTTCTTTTCTTTTTATTCTTTTGCTTCTCACCAATTTCTGTTTTATCAGATACGGTACGTAAGTGAATTAATAGTCCTAGGTTCTTGTATAATCCATGGTTAACTATAAAAAAAAAAAGGGCCATTAAGATCATGATTACCAAGAGTTAAATGAAAAGGCCGAAACAGAAATTTACTGATGATACAGTTCATTGGCAAAAGATAATACTAATTTACAGAAGTATGGAGTCCATGTAGTTTGCACATTTGACACAACTCACGATTAAAGTTTTGATCCAATTGCGTATGTTACTTTTGACCAAAAAAAAAAACTTGCGTATGTTACTCCAGATGTAAGGTAGGGATTTAACAAGCTCTAGACTCCCTATAGGCTTTACTAAACTTTAAATATATTTTCCTTTATTTTCAATAATGGGTAAATGTCACCACTGATTCATAGATTTTGTTATCAAAAATCAAAACGATCTCTTTACTTTTTTTTTCTTTATTCAAAAGAATCTCTCTTTTTCGAAAGTGCTACATTGATCCTCTGTTTCACTTTTTTTCTTACTCTTTGATTTTTGCTAATGTAGACTGGCGGATTTTTTTAGTAAGACTCTGCTGTGGACTTGTTCTGTTATGATTCGTACCACACATTAGACAACATAAAAGCACAAACAAAATGAGAGAGAGAGAGAGAGAGAGAGAGAGAGAGAGAGAGAGAGAGAGAGAGAGGGCTCTCCAGCTCGCAGCCACGAGATTAGGACCTGGGAGATCTAAAGCGCATAACCCAAAACTTGAGCTTGCAGCCATGGGTGCTCAAATTTTGAGCTCGTGGTAGCAATGGTCGCAATCTAAACCTTGTAGATCTCGAGCTTGTGGCTGCCATAACAGCTCGAGCTCATGGATCTCGAGCTCGCAGCAATGGTTGCTTATTTATGAATTAGGGGTTTTGCGTTGTTGAGGTGCAAGATTTTGTGGGGGTTTAAGTTGAAGAAGAATAAGATAGTTGAGAGAGAGAGAGAGAGAGAGAGAGAGAGAGAGAGAGAGAGAGAGAGAAGAGAGAGAGAGAGAGAGAGAGAGAGAGAATTTGAAAAAAAAAAACAATTATCAAATTTCTAACGTTGTTAACGCCATGTCAGGAAATTCCATCACAAAAGCAAATTGGAGACGAACAGTGGTACATTCTAAAAGGTGGAAGGATGTGTTGAACAAAAAAATTATATGGACGATTTTGATTTTCTAGCTAAAGTACGAGGACCTTGGTGAAAGCAGAGAAGGTTGTGTTGGAAGGATGACTAAAGAAAAAGATGATGGAAAACGGGTCCTCCTTCTCGAAACTATTGTTTTTATAAGTTTACCATGCACATTTGATCCCGAGGCATTCTACATGGCATGATACATTTACACAATTTGGAGATAAATCCATGTCCCCTAAATTTTGGAATGAAATATACTTGGTAGGTTAGAAGGAATTGAATATAAAACACGTTGTTTAATTGTTCTTTTTACGTATCAATAGCGATGTGAATTTTTACAAAATGTCTGTTGGTATATTATTTCATGTCAATTAAGATTTTTAAGCTTGAAAATCTTCTCACCTTTATGTATGCATAATAGATATGATCAATGGATGAGCCTAGCAGAATACAAGCCTAAATGTCATTGCCAAGACTAGCCCATGATTTAAAATATTTGAACTTCACTCAAAAAAGTAATCGAGCTTGAGTAGGCCCAAGCAAGGCTATTTGAGCGAGCTTCAACCCAAGAAAAAATTTGTATGCCTAGGTCTGCCTAGTTTGTTCTTCGAGCTTTGTCCGCTCGAGCGGGCTTAGAAGGTCATCGAGCTTGTGATCAGGTCCAATGTATCGTACTTATGGTCATAGAAATGAGGAGAATTTCATGAATGAGCTACTATCTCTATTTGAAGAAAAGAGGTTTTGAGTTTTAGCTAAAAAATAAAAAACAAGAAAAGAGGGTTTTGTGAGGGCACATGTCCCGTCGCTCCCTCCCTTCCCTCTTCTTTTCTTCAATTTTACTATAGATCTCTTTCGTGTCCCTCCATCCCCCTTTTCTCTTTCTTATGCACCTTGCTTGCTGCGCTCATTGCGGGCAATAGCAAGAGAGTGAAGAACGAATGATCCTCTAAAAAGAGTGATTTATTTCTACTATACTATATAATTATTTTTAAAATTTTTATTTTTAGTTTGAAGGTGGCAATTATGTTCCTTCCATTCTTTTTGCACTTTGTGGGTTGATGTCAATTTTTAATAAACTAAAATGAATCGTTAGAGTTAGACTACTTTGTTTTATGCAACACAATCTAATGCATTTCTCTTTAATGTAACAAGATACATGTCATGTATTCGCAATTTTTTATGTTAACTCTTCATTATTTCCTTCTTGTATCAAAGGTTTCTAATCCATGTTGCCTCAAGGATTTCATTCCAATTTCAAGTTGTAATGTTTTATATAAAATCATATCAAAGCCACTTGCAGAAATAATAACTTGCATTCTCGCTTCACTTGTTAGCCTCAACCAAATTGCTTTCATCAAGGAACGGTAGATTTTAGAAACTATTCTACTATGCCAAGAACTCTTGCACAACTACCATAAGGGCGGCAAAGATAAACGAGTGGTAATAAAAATTGATTTCATGAAAGCTTATGACATGATAAAATGGGATGCCGTTCTCATGGTTCTTAAAGCTATAAATACATACTACACCCAAGTTCTCAGTTAACTTCAATGGCAAACAAATTAGTTATTTTGCTTGAACTAGTAGGCTACGCACTTGGTGATTAAATTTCTCCATATTTTTTTGTCCTCGTTATGAAAATTCTTAATAAAATTATTAGTGGGAAAGTTGCTACCTCTTCCTTTAAGTTCCATTGGCGCTATGAATCGCAAAGAATTACCCCTCATACTTCACAGATGATTAGTTTCTATTTGCTCATGGGGATGTGAAGTCCGTCCTTTGCCTTGTTAATGCATTTGATGACTTTGCAGCTCGCACGGGACTACAGTTTAATCCAAACAAATATCAAATCTTTTTCTTTGAATTGACTAAGGATCAAAAGCTCCTTATACAGGACCACACACCTTTCCCCATAGGTATCTTTCCTCTTATATACCTTGGTCCTTTCTACTGGAAGGCTCACGCATGAAGATTGCAAGGGTTTGAGGGAAAATATCTTTATGAAAATAAAAGGATGGGGCATGAAACATACTAGCTATGTAGGACGACTTCAATTGGCCAAATCGGACCTTATTTTCATCTACACCTTTTGGATGCAAATGTTTTTACTACCAAATCAAACTATCTATGAGATTGAGAAAAAGATTAGACAATTTTTATGGGCAGGAAAAGCAGAAGTTCATATGTCGCGTGAAGTTGCGTGACAAGTAGTTTGCTCACCTAAAAGTGAGGGAAGGACGAGGGTTGCCCGATCTGAAATTTTGGAACAAAGTATTGCTAGGCCGCATGCTTTGGAACCTTATCAACTATCCATCCTCTTCCCTATGGAGTAATTGGGTTCACAGCACCAAATGCAAAGGCACTCCAATGATACAACTTGACATCAAGGGAAGTATGGCTTAGAGTTGGCAAGTTCTTCTTAAGTTGAGTCATCTCCAGCTCAAGTTACTATTGGAAAGAGATACATAAGGAACTCATATAGGTGGGAACAGCTATGGAGTGGTATGACCTGATTTGGACCAGCGGTATTTGCAAGCACACGCGAATAGGAAAAAAAGGTCTATTAAGGACAAATCTCTAATCCCATAGGTGGGCCAAATCTCCTATCGTCGTTGATCCAACCATTTCATTTTATCAGCTAGCTTGTCTGTAGAGATAGACAACCGACAGTAGAGAACATATTATGAACAATATAGAAGACAAAACCCATTTGTTCTTCAAGTGTAATCGGACTAGGAGTATATAGCGCAATATCCTCACATGGCATGATATTCGACATTCTTTAGGAAAATGGAATGATGAACTTCAGTAGATGATCAAGGCCACTAAGGGCAATGACTTGGTAGCGAGACTCCTCAAGGTCTCTTTCTTAGCGATTATATATTGCATTTGGATGGAGCATAGCTACAAAGATTTTCAAAACAAGTCAACTGAGATCTTCATTCTTTTCGTTAAGGTATGTAAAATTGTAAGTGACATGGCTTCACTCTACCAAAATTTTTGACCTTTCCAGGCAAATATTTTGTTGGCTACTATGTGGACACTTCATATATCCATCTTCTCCCATGATTAGTTCCATCTACAATGCTAGGGGATGCCTTCAAGCTTCTGTACTCATCTAATTAATACTGCTTACATCTTTACAACAGCAACAAAAATTCACTTAGTTTGATCTATGAACATATCGAATTATGATGGGGTAATGTCATGTTTGTATTATGAATTTCAAGTTATATCCCGAAAGTGAGACGCTAGTTTGAGATTGAGCATGTCTGAACTCGATCAACGAAATAAATGATTATATCATTTTATAACGGTTTGCTTTTGTGTCAAACTATATAAATTAAGAACGCGACTTTCTCATGAGAAAAGTTCATCCTACCGTGATGCGGGTGCAAAGCACGAGAGTAAAGATGAATAGGAGGGTGGGCTGACATGGCCTTCTTAACGTTGTGATTTGTTTTGTTCAATAAGCAGTGCAAACAATCACTGATGTTTTCAGTTCATGGAACGGAAACTATTTTTCGTAAATCGATTAGTTTTCTATCATCCAAATACCAAAAAGTTAAAAAATAATTTCCCGCGAATAATTTTCTTTCAAATAAATGGACCCTGAAGTTTTCTTTTGCTGGAACATACTTTGAAGGGTTAGATAGGACCTTTGAACCATAGTTTTGCCCTTTCAATAGCTTCAATTCATTATGATAAGTCCGACTTGTCACATTCTAATCACGCTAAACATTTCTCCATTAACAGTCAAAGTTCTTTGTTGCTATGGGCCGAGAAGTTAAGCACAATATAAGAAAGGATATTTCATTGCCTTTCTACGTGGATAGACCGTGCAATACGTTTTCGCGAACTTCCCGTGCATTTAGGGTTTTACACGAGGGGTCCGTCTAAAGCTCCGTTTGAAAGAACGCGAGTCAAAATCTGATATCCGTGGCGCAATTCTCTGAATGCAACAGCAATTTCTCGATGGAAATGTTAATCGGTGTTCGGTATCAAGACATAGTAACTTTCGAAGGGTGCTTTAAACCATAAATTACATCAAATCCTTCGAACACGACTCCAGATTTGCCTGGTGGGTCCAGTTAAGACCTGGAAGGGGAGAGATT
The DNA here is from genome assembly GCA_024500025.1 of Syzygium aromaticum. Classification (NCBI taxonomy): domain Eukaryota; kingdom Viridiplantae; phylum Streptophyta; class Magnoliopsida; order Myrtales; family Myrtaceae; genus Syzygium; species Syzygium aromaticum. Next base: position 15,912,738 of record CM044885.1, read on the forward strand.
AAGAGGCTATGTTAGAGAGACAATGACGGAACATTAGCGGGAATATTGGCTAATCAATTTTTGCACCGTGGGAGACTAGCTGTCCCCGTAATACAAGGCAGCAAGTCAGAATAATCCAAACTATGGGGTTGAAGCTATTTCGATCGCTTTTTGATCGATTGAAGAAATTGCAAGCGTGAAAACGTGACGAAGCATGGAATTTCACGACTGATTATGGGGATTCTTGCATCTTTTGCGAGCTCTAGTGGGATACTATACGCCCACTAGATTCTAGATTACTATATGCAAAGAGAAAATTAAGAACGGTTAATGCCACGAAAAACTTTAAACTGGTACATCTGTGACAAATTTACCCTAAATTAATTTTTTTATCATCAAAAATCTCAAACTGATACATTTATGACAAATTTACCCTTTGTTAGTTTCTGTTAAATTTTAATGTCAAATTTTTGAGTTGAATAACATGTGAGAATTGACGGGAGTACCAGTTTTGGGTTTTACCCCTCCGTTATTCACAGGTTTACCAATTTGTGATTTTTTTCGTATTAATCCAATTTAACGCAGGGTAAATTTGTTACAAGTGTATCGATTTGGGATTTTTTGTAGTCAAAAAATTAGTTTTAGGTAAATTTGTCACCGGTATACCAGTTTTGGGTTTTTTATGGTAAAAAATTAGTTCGTTGTAAGTTTGTTATAGGTTTTTCATGGTATTAACCCAACAAAGAATTATGTCATGATAAAAATTTCTTTATTTTTTTTTCTCTTTTTTCCTTCTTTCATTTCTTCTTTTTTTTCTTTTAACACTGGCAGGGTGTTAGAATTAGCCACACAAACACTACGAATTAGAGAGTAAAGGTAAGAAAGAAAAATCAATATATAGAGATTTATTCTAGTCCACTCTTAAACTAGGACTACATTCTACAGAAGATTCCGCTGTTATGAGCACCTCCCACCATTACAAGAGAGAGGGACCTCGTGCCTTTTAGTTGATGGGGAGAATGAACCACGCACCAACATGGGGGTTGTGCCAAAAAAATTATTAAAATATAGTAGATTGTCCACGTCAACGATTTCAAGCCAAAATTGATCGAAAGGATTACATTGGCAAATTCTCAAAATATTTAGAGCTCAATTGATAAAATTTAAAGGTTTAAGATTGGATTGGCATCCATGCAAAACATTGGGAACTTTTTGGTAATGTAATTTTCTCGTTAAACTTGTGTGATCCCGATCAAAGATCATATCGGCGCGAGAAATAGAAAAATGCAAATCATAATAATCATTGATCATTTTTTTCACCCTCATTAGCTGGCATGAACTGAAATTAATTATTTTGCATGCCTTGCGGAAAGAATTATACAAGGAGAGGCTAAGGTCATAGAAAAAACCTAGTTTTACATGCAACTACGATCTCAAATGACAAATGATAATCAATTATGACAAACTCACCATGGGAATAAAGTTTAAGTGTGTCCATATTTGATTGCGTATCTATTTGATCATGTAGTATTTGTTAAAATAAACACCTTACGGCCGATGTCATGTCCGAGCCCTTATTATCCATCTTGAGAGAAAGAAAATTAGTTCATTTCTCTTTGATACTCTCAAGGGTAATTAGAATTGTTATTTCACCTCACTGATCGAAGTGGCGTTGGAGTTCTCCCATACTTGTGTACCCTTGTGAGTGGAGGTAGGGGTTATCAGGTGAAGAATGAGTGATGCAAAATGGATGAATATAACTGGTTTGTGGGAGTAACATCAAGGTAGTTTAAGCTTGGAGTTCTAGGTTAGAATAAAAATACCCTTAGGAGCTTTGAGGGAAGGGTTGGCCTCCCGTGCATAAATTGGTCAGGAGCTAATGGCACTCTCCTGATGAGGCCTTGGCAGGCCAAAACAAATTGTTGTACCTAGTGTTATGCATGTCTCACTCGATGAACTAGACGCTCGAGCTTAGCTGGGCGTGATACGATCCGAGACGAGGAAACTATTCGCCATCCGATTCTTTGGAACAACTATAAAACAAAGGCTGGCTTGGTGTTATTGACTGCACCAAGCACCACACGGGCTATTCTGCAACCAAGAAACTGCCGGCCCACGATAGATGGTATAATAGCAGGATCCCTCCACTAGGCGAGCTAGAGTCGAAGAAAACCAGTGGTCTACCTGGTCATACAAGAGCAGAGAGTGAATTGCCAAGGCAAAATTTGTTTGGACAAAGCGCGGCTCTTGACTAGTGTCTAGGATGACAATTGGGGCACGGGATAGAACCGATTCCTTACTAAATAGGGAAAATGTTCTTGGATCAATTTGGCGAATCTCAATATGGGTTTGCCACCACGTTATCAATAAGGAGAGAAACCTCCATTAGTTTGCTGAGATCAGGAGAAACTTAGTTGGCAAAAGAGAGTGCTTCCAAAAGGTGCAGTTGGTGAAACGTGTCACACTTGTCAAGGAAAGCATAAGTGACCGAGGATACTCAAACACTGTTGATTGAAAAAAGCTACCAGTGGAGCATAGTGGCATGTTCTGTTGGGCAAGCATTGCCATGTGATGGATGATCCAAAAGTGGCACATCAGTGGTTGAAGACTATTGTATGACCTAGAGTGGCACATTAAGGGCTTGTTTGGCAACCAGCCAAATAGTGTCTGATTCTATTCTTTTGTTCTCGAGAACAAAATAAGAACAAAAGTTCGTTTGATAAATTTTTTGTTCCCAAGCACAAATTGGTTCTCAGAATCAGTTTTGGAACATAATTAAGAATAAAAGAAAAAGTTTATTCTTGATTCTGCGATCAAGAATCAGAAATAGAAGAGAATTTGTTTTTCCTTTTTCTTCTTTCCTTCCTGGCCTGTGGCCGGTTCTTCTTTTTCCCTAGCCTGTGGCTAGTGGCTAGCAAGGGCGTCGCGGCCCTTGCCGGCCACAGACGAGGATGGCAGCGAAGGTGGCCCTTACCCAGGCTATGAGGGTCTAGCCCTCGCCCTTACCAGCTATGGGCAAGGAAGGAGAAAAAGAAAAAAAGAAAAATTCAAAAATTCAAAATATTATCAAAATATTATTAATGAAAAGAAATTTTGTGTAGTTACCAAACGCATTTATGTTCTTTTTCTATTTCAAGAATAGAAATTTTAGGCCATTACCAAATATCTTCAAATACTTAGAAATTATTTTCGGAAACAAAATAAAAAAAATATTTTTAAGCAAAAATTATTTTCGAGAACAGAATGGTTATTAAATGCACCATAATAGTTGAATAACGCAGGGAAGCGACAGAACTGACTGCAACAAGGACACTTCATATATCCTTCTTCTCACATGATTAGTTCCATCTACAATGCTAGGGGATGCCTTCAAGCTTCTGTACTAATCTAATTAATACTGCTTACATCTTTACAACAGCAACAAAAATTCACTTAGTGTGATCTATGAACATATCGAATTATGATGGGGTAATGTCATGTTTGTATTATGAATTTCAAGTTATATCCCGAAAGTGAGACGCTAGTTTGAGATTGAGCATGTCTGAACTCGATCAATGAAATAAATGATTATATCATTTTATAACGGTTTGCTTTTGTGTCAAACTATATAAATTAAGAACGCGACTTTCTCATGAGAAAAGTTCATCCTACCGTGAAGCGGCTGCGAAGCACGAGAGTAAAGATGAATAGGAGGGTGGGCTGACATGGCCTTCTTAACGTTGTGATTTGTTTTGTTCAATAAGCAGTGCAAACAGTCTCTGATGTTTTCAGTTCATGGAACGGAAAATATTTTCTGTAAATCGATTAATTTTTTATCATCCAAATACCAAAAAGTTAAAAAACAATTTCCTGCGAATAGTTTTCCTTCAAATAAACAGACCCTGAAGTTTTCTTTTGCTGGAACATTCTTTGAAGGGTTAGATAGGACCTTTGAACCATTGTTTTGCCCTTTGAATAGCTTCAATTCATTATGATAAGTCCGACTGATCACATTCTAATCACGCTATTAACAGTCAAAGTTCTTTGTTGCTAAGGGCCGAGAAGTTAAGCACAATATAAGAAAGGTTATTTCATTACCTTTCCACGTGGATAGACCATGCAATACGTTTTCGCGAACTTCCCGTGCATTTAGGGTTTTACACGAGGGGTCCGTCTAAAGCTCCGTTTGAAAGAACGCGAGTCGAAATCTGATATCCGTGGCGCAATTCTCTGAATGCAACAGCAATTTCTCGATGGAAATGTTAGTCAGTGTTCGTTATCAAGACATAGTAACTTTCGAAGGGTGCTTTAAACCATAAATTACATCAAGCCCTTGGAACACGACTCCAAATTTGCCTGGTGGGTCCAGTTAAGACCTGGAAGGGGAGAGATTAAGAGGCTATGTTAGAGAGACAATAACGGAACATTAGCGGGAATATTGGCTAATCAATTTTTGCACCGTGGGAGACTAGCTGTCCCCGTAATACAAGGCAGCAAATCAGAATAATCCAAACTATGGGATTGAAGCTATTTCGATCGGTTTTTGATCGATTGAAGAAATTGCAAGCGTCACTACAAAAAAACATGTAATTTGCGACAGAAATTTGCGACGAACTTTTTCCGTCGCAAAATTGCGATGGATTTTCCGACAGTTTTCTATTTCCGTCGCAAATTAGCGACGGAAAAAAACCGTCGCAAATTTTGCGACGGAGAAAACATCCGTCGCAAATTTGCGACGGAAATATATAACCGTCGTAAAATCCGTCGGAAATTTGCGACGGAAAAAAGTTCGTCGCAAATCTCCGACAGAAAGTAAATCCGTCGGAAATTTGCGACGAAATCGAACGTCCGTCGCAAATTTGTAGTTTATTAGCCCGTGGTATTCCAACCCTATATGTCTTTCTCACTCTCTCTCGCTTTTCGCCCTCCTTTGTAGGTCTGAAATCGGCAAAATCCGCGCACGCACATATTAATCTCGGTGAAGTTTTTGTATCGGTAAGTATCATAGCTAGCTTCGTGACTATTTGTCGTTGGATTGTAATTTCTTTTTTTATATATATATTTATGTTTTTTTTTTTTTTTTGTATTTGCATCACCGGTTTAACGACCGATGACATCTCGCCAGCCTTTATATGAGGCTGAACGACCACGCTGTTTTGCAACGAATATATGAAAATTCCGTTGCAAATTTGCGACGGAATAAAATATCTGTCGCAAACGCAAATTTGCGACGGAAAGTAGGTTCCGTCGCAAATTTGCGACGGAATGTGGGATCCGTCGCAAATTTGCGACGGTTAAACTCCGTTTCCATCGCACATTAAAAATTATTAAAAAATAATTCTTGATTGATAATTTTTTTTTTTGTATGTGTCCAATTGAAGGTCTCGCAATCCAAGTGGATGTTGCAATTCTCATCAAATTAACCACTTTGTCCTACCAATATTTCAGTCAAATATTTGGGTAAGTGTTCTTTACATAGTAATTTTTTTCTATTTTTGCAATTTCATATTAATTGTTGCGTAAATAACAAAAATTATAATTTCCAAAATTTTATGGTTTTAATTAAGAACAATAGATATGATATTTTAAATATTTTACCTGAATTTTTTTATTTTAATACAGACACAATGCAAAGAGAAAGAGCTTTGATGTATAATAAGAACTTACCTGGACGTCGAGGATTGACAGATGAGTTTCGTACTGGGTTGGAACTATTTTTAGACTTTATTAGTAGTAAATATGAGTTCATGGATGGAAATAAGTTAAGGTGTCCGTGTAAAAAGTGCGGTAATGGTAAATTTCTTGTGTATGATCAAGTTAGAGAACACCTTACTAGATTTGGATTTAGTTTGAACTATTATAATTGGACTTCCCATGGTGAACCATTTATATCTAATGAAGGATATGAAAGAAGTGACCAATTTTCAGTTAGGGAAGAATGTGGTTATTATGAGCAATTAAACCCATACGAGAGGATGGTTATTGATGCAGCTAGTAATAATTTTGTTACAAAATCAAATCAGGCAAGTACTAGTTTTACTCTTACACATGAACAAGTGGATACTAGTCATGCTTCACAATTGGAAGATATAGGAGTAATGGGTTTTGCTGAGAATGTCTATAATGAAACTTTTCAATTTAATCAGTTCTAGGATGTGTTGAAAGCAGCAGATGAACCTTTATGGGCAAATTGTGAGGATCATACTAAGTTATCGATAACAGCCCGACTATTAAATATCAAGGCAGAACATAATGTGTCTGCGAATTGTTTTAATTCTTTTGTTGAAGTAATGCGGGAATCATTACTTCATGATAATATCATGCCAAGTGATTTTTATAATGTGAAAAAGCTAGTGGATAACTTACGTCTTCCGATTATAAGGATTGATGTATGTAGTAGGGGTTGTATGATATATTGGAGAGATGATGAAAATGCAAAATCTTGCAAATTCTGTAGCCAACCTAGGTACAAGATTAACAGGAGGCCGGGTCGTAATCAAAAGCGTAAACCATGCAAGCAAATGTTTTATCTACCCTTAATCCCCAGATTGTAAAGGCTTTATGCATCTAAAGCCACTGCTGAACACATGACTTGGCATGCAAATCATGAAACAGAAGAGGGTCTAATATGTCATCCTTCAGATGCGGAGGCATGGCAACATTTTGATAGAACATACCCTGAGTTTGCGATGGAGCCTCGGAACATCAGGTTAGGTCTCTGTACCGATGGATTTGCTCCATTTGGGAAAACAGGAAAAAGTTATTCATGCTGGCCAGTTATCTTAACGCCGTACAATCTTCCACCTAATACGTGCATGAAGACACCTTATATGTTTCTGACATTGATCGTGACAGGGCCGCAAAATCCGAAAAAGTTGATAGATGTTTATATGCAACCATTGATTGAGGAGTTACAACAGCTATGGGTTGAAGGTGTACCTACGTATGACGTTTCTACCGATCAAACATTTGTAATGAAGGTTGTCCTTCTTTGGACGATAAATGACTTTCCAGTTTACGGAATGTTATCTAGATGGAGTACAGCTGGGATCTTAGGATGTCCGATATGTTTGGAGAGGTCAAAGTCATTTAGATTTAAAACATGGAAAGAAGCCCAGCTATTTTGACTGTCACAGACAATTTTTACCGCCAAGTCATCCTTTCAGAAGGAATAAGAAATAGTTCATCAAGAATATGACTGAAAGAACGCGTCCACCATTGAGGTTGACTGGCGATCAAATTTGGGAGCGTGTGTAGAACTTTCCAACTGTTGTTGAAAACCCGCACGGCACGACTTTTGGGTACGGAAGTACACATAAGTGGACAAAACGCAGTATATTTTGGGATCTACCATATTGGAAAGCCCATCTTATTCATCATAATCTTGACGTCATGCACATAGAAAAGAATGTTTTCGACAATGTCATAAATACTGTGATGGATGTCGCCGGAAAAATAAAAGACAACTTGAACGCAAGAAAAGATATGAGATATTTGCGATCGGCCAATACTAGCTTTGGATGCAAGCAGCAGGGGACCAAAACCGAAAGCAGTTTATACATTGGATAAGAAGTAGAGGCGAGTTGTTTGTCAATGGTTGAAATCTGTACGGTTTACTGATGGATATGCTTCGAACCTCGGGAGATGTGTTGATTTGAATGAATACAAGTTCACAGGTTTGAAGAGTCATGATTGTCACATTCTGATGGAAAGACTAATTCCAATAGCTTTGAAGGAAGTTCTACCGAACTTTGTATGGGGTGCCATTACAGAGTTAAGCAATTTCCTCCATGATATTTGCTCGATAGTGTTAAAAGCATCGCACATAGAAAAACTAGAGAGAGATATTCCAATTATTCTTTGCAACTTAAAAAGGATATTTCCTCCAGCGTTTTTTGATTCGATAGAGCATCTCTTAATTCACTTGCCTTATGAGGCCAAAGTTGCAGGTTCCGTCCAATTTCGATGGATGTATCCATTTAAGAGGTAATATTTTTTTAAAATACAGTTCAAATTAGTTTATTATATAATATGTTCCGATAAGTTTCTTTCTATTTCAACTAGATTCTTATATCATTTGAAGAAAAAAGTGAAGAATAAGGCACGTGTTGAAGTTTCAATTTGTAATGCATATATTGTGGGAGAAGTGACAACATTTACATCATACTATTTTGAGCCGCACGTTCAGTGCAAGAGGCTGAGAGCAGGCAGAAATGATGAGGGCCCCATTGATCCCAATTATATAGCATTCTCTATTTTCAATTACCTGGGTCGACCAAGCAGCGCATGTTAGTTTCGTTACTTATCAGGCGAAGAATTTCATGTAGCTCATACTTATATTTTACTGAACTACCCAAAAGTCGAGCCATACTTCAAGTAAGTGTAAATTTGCAAATATATGTTCTGTGTGTCAAATATTTGCTAATATTTATATGATTTTTAATATTATGATTTTTCAAACTGAAATGTTTGGACTACAACTAAATGAGTTTGACCGTTTGTGCGATGAACAATTTGCAGCATGGTTCAAGACATATGTAAGTTGCCTATGGATCAAAATCAAGTTATTAAAATTATATACATCATTTAGTAAAATATTTATGGTAGACTTTGCATGTGCAATCTTAGGTTCACAATAATTATAATGAAATTAGAGGACAATGATTGTTATTTCATCTGTCATGGGGTCCACAGTTAAAAGTTTGAAGTTGGCCAGCATATTTCATAAATTGATATAATTTTCATACTCAAGAATATGGAATGGGAAAATCCACAATGAATAGTGGTGTGTTTGTTCGGTTATCCAATGGTGGCAGTTCAGAAGATGATTTTTATGGCTTGTTGGATGAAATCATAGAGATTGAATACCCTGGACCATTAATGATGCGGGGTGTGTTATTTAAGTGCACGTGGTTCGATCTTGTCAAAAGAATGAAGGTGCACACAAAGTTCAATTTCGTTGAAATAAATCACAAGAAAAGATATATGAAGTATGAACCATTTGTCTTGGCACAACAAGCAATTCAAGTATGTTATGCATCATATCCTAGTTTGAATCGTGACAAAACTGATTGATGGGCTGTATGTAAAATCAAAGCACGGAGGAAAATCGAGGAACACTAGAACGATAGAGCCTACCAACAAGAGGAAGTGTGTAACACGGTTGGAATTGAGGAATATAACATACCAACTTTACAAGATTCGTGTGAAGCAATGATAGATGTGGATCCAACTGAAATTTGCGAATTAAATGTACAAGAATGTTCAGAATCTGATTTTCAGATAGATGACGAAGACAAAGACGAAGATGAAGATTAAAATTTTTGTTACAAAACACTACAGATGTGTAATTACTAATGCTACAAGTGCTATTTTGGTTGTTATCATTATTGTTCTTGTTATTATTGTTATTGTGCTTTTTTATTATTGTTATTGTCGATTATTCTTTTTATTTTAATTGATCGTCCGAAATTTTGTCCCCAAATACCGACAAGTCAAATATTATTAACGTGCCCTAACATTTCTGATATTCTAATTTCCATTGCAAAATTTGAGATGCGAAATTTTACCGTTTGAAATTTACAACGGATAATTTAATCCGTCACAAATTTTGCAAAGGACAAGATCATTTCCAACGCAAATTTGCGATGGATAGGTAGGATCCGTCGCAAATTTGTAACGGATATATAGAGTCCGTCGCAAATTTTTTGTCGAAATTTTTTTCCGTCGAAAATTTTTTGTCGGTCCAAATTTTGCGACGGACAAGTTGAGTCCGTTGCAAATTTTGCAAGCGAAATTTTACCATTCGAAATTTGCGACGAATAATTTAATCCGTCGCAAATTTTTTGTCGATCTAAAATTTGCGACAAACAAGTTGAGTCCGTCGCAAATTTTGCAAAGGAATTTTTACCGTTCGAAATTTGAGACGGCCGCAGAATTTCCGTCGCAAATTTGCGACGGAAAATATCTTGTCCGTCGCAAATTTGCGACGGCCCGAACGCGTCCGTCGCATATCTGCAACGGACCGAACACATCCGTCGCAAATTTGCGATGGCTTAGGACGTTCGTACCAAATTTGCGATGGACGCGTTCAGTCCATCGCAAATTTTGCGACAAACATCCTCATCCGTCGCAAATTTGCGAATTATTTGTTGCCGCCGACGCGTACAACCCTAATCTCTCACACCGCCGATCTCCGCCGTTGCCATCGCAGCCGTCGCGTCGTCGCCGCCCAGCACGCCCGCCGTTCGTCGCCGGTCGCCCCCGCAAACCGGTCCACCCAGTGCCGGTCGTTGGCCAGCCCCCCCCGGCCCGTCGCTCGCCCCCCCCCGGCCAGTCGCCCCCTCGCCGTCCCAGCCGTCGCCGTCGCCTCCTTCCCTCCCGGCCACCTCGCAGATCCCTCCCCCGCCCAATGCCGGTCGCCCAGCAGGCCCCCCCAGCCGTCGCCTGCCCCCCCACCGGTCGCTCACCCCCCCTGTCTGCCTCGCCGCCATCACCCCCGCCTCGCCGCCCTCGCCCTCGCCTTCGCCGGCTCGCCTGGTTGCCCTCGCCGCCGCCGACCAGCAGACCTCGCCTGGTCGCCTTCGCCGACAGGCCAACCGCCGCTGACGACGTCGCCACCGTCGCTGCCACCCGGCCGCCGGCACTGCCACCCGCCGCCGGCCAGCCACCCGCCTCCCACTCGCTGGCCAGCCGCCCGCCTCCCACTCGGGGGCCGACGCTGTCGCCGTCACCGCCGATCGACACCGTTGCGGCCGAGCTCCCCCGTCGTTCACCCGGTTGTAACTGAGCACCTGACCGACTAGTCACCATTTGGTTTGTTCGTTTTTCTATTTCAATTATATGTCATTGTCTCCTTTGTTTGATGTGGACAAGAATTTATGGCCGAAATGATGTAAAAATAGCGACGAATATTTTACGCTGAATTTTGCAATCATTACAGTTCGTCGCTAATTTGCGACATTTAAATTTTGCGGTCGATTTTGCGACGAAATTTGTAACGAATTTTTCGACAAAATTTGCGACGGATAGTATTCGTGGCTAATTTGGGACTAATTTTGTGACGATATTTGCGACGGATTGTATTCGTGGCTAATTTGCAATTAATTTTGCGACGAACATTTGCGACGGACAGAGTTCGTCGCAAATTTGGGACGAATTTTGCGACGGACAGAGTTCGTCACAAATTTGCGACGGAATATTTGCGACGAATTTGCGACGAATTTTGCAACGAATTTTGCGACAGACATAGTTCGTTACAAATTTGCGACGAAATTTTGCGACGGATTGTATTTGTGGCTAATTTGCGACGAATTTTGCGACGAATGTTGTGACTAATTTTGCGACGAATTTATTTTCATCGCAAATTTGCAACGAACTTTTAAATTTTCCGTCGCAAAATTTTGCGACGACCTAGTAGCGACGGAATTTTTTCCGTCGCAAATTCGATTTGCGACGGATTTTTCCAAATTTTCCGTTGCAAATTTCATCGCTAATCCGGTGTTTTTTTGTAGTGCGTGAAAACGTGACGAAGCATGGAGTTTCACGACTGATTATGGGGATTCTTGCATCTTTTGCGAGCTCACGCCCACTAGATTCTCGATTACTATATGCAAAGAGAAAATTAAGAGCGGTTAATGCCACGAAAAACTTTAAACTGGTACATCTATGACAAATTTATCCTAAATTAATTTTTTTATCACCAAAAATCTTAAACTGATACATCTATGGTAAATTTACCCTTTGTTAGTTTCCGTTAAATTTTAATGTCAAATTTTTGAGTTGAATAACATGTGAGAATTAACGGGGGTACCAGTTTTGGGTTTTATCCCTCCGTTATTCACAGGTTTACCAATTTGTGATTCTTTTTGTATTAATCCAATTTAACGGAGGGTAAATTTGTTACAAGTGTATCGATTTTGGATTTTTTATGGTCAAAAAATTAGTTTTAGGTAAATTTGTCACCGGTATACCAGTTTTGGGTTTTTTATGGTAAAAAATTAGTTCGTTGTAAGTTTGTTATAGGTTTTTCGTGATATTAACTCAACAAAGAATTATGTCATGATAAAAATTTCTTTCTTTTTTTTCTCTTTTTTCTTTCTTTCATTTCTTCTTTTTTTTCTTTTAACACTGGTAGGGTGTCAGAATTAACCACACAAACACAACGAATTAGAGAGTAAATGCAAGAAAGAAAAATCAATATATAGAGATTTATTCTAGTCCACTCTTAAACTAGGACTACATCCTACAGAAGATTCCGCTGTTATGAGCACCTCCCACCATTACAAGAGAGAGGGACCTCGTGCCTTTTAGTGATGGGGAGAATGAACCACGCGCCAACATGGGGGTTGTGCCAAAAAAATTATTAAAATATAGTAGATTGTTCACGTCAACGATTTCCAGCCAAAATTAACCGAAATGATTACAATGGCAAATTCTCAAAATGTTTAGAGCTCAATTGACAAAATTTAAAGGTTTAAGATTGGATTGGCATCCATACAAAACATTGGGAACTTTTTGGTAATGTAATTTTCTCGTTAAACTTGTGTGATCCCGATCAAAGATCATATTGGCGCGAGAAATAGAACAATGCAAATCATAATAATCATTGATCATTTTTTTCACCCTCATTAGCTGGCATGAACTGAAATTAATTATTTTGCATGCCTTGCGGAAAGAATTATACATGGAGAGGCTAAGGTCATAGAAAAAACCTAGTTTTACATGCAACTACGATCTCAAATGACAAATGATAATCAATTATAAGAAACTCACCATGGGAATAAAGTTTAAGTGTGTCCATATTTGATTGCGTATCTATTTGATCATGTAGTATTTGTTAAAATAAACACCTTACGGCCGATGTCATGTCCGAGCCCTTATTATCCATCTTGAGAGAAAGAAAATTAGTTTATTTCTCTTTGATACTCTCAAGGGTAATTAGAATTGTTATTTCACCTCACTGACCGAAGTGGCGTTGGAGTTCTCCCATACTTGTGTACCCTTGTGAGTGGAGGTTGGAGTTATCAGGTGAAGAGTGAGTGATGCAACATGGATGAATACAACTGGTTCATGGGAGTAACATCAAGGTAGTTTAAGCTTGGAGTTCTAGGTTAGAATAAAGATACCCTTAGGAGCTTTGAGGGAAGGGTTGGCCTCCGGTGTATAAACTGGTCAGAAGCTAATGGCACTCTCCTGATGAGGCCTTGGCAGGCCAAAACAAATTGTTGTACCTAGTGTTATGCATGTCTCACCCGATGAACTAGACGCCCAAGTTTAGCTGGGCGTGATACGATCCAAAAAGAGGAAGCTATTCGCCATCCGGTTCTTTGGAACAACTATAAAACAAAGGCTGGCTTGGTGTTATTGACTGCACCAAGCGCCACACGGGCTATTCCGCAACCAAAAAACTGTCGGCCCACGATAGATGGTATAATAGCAGGATCCCTCCAATAGGCGAGATAGAGTCAGAGAAAACCAATGGTCTACCTGGTCATACAAGAGCAAAGAGTGAATTGCCAAGGAAAATTTTGTTTGGACAAAGCGCGGCTCTTGACTAGCGTCTAGGATGACAATTGGGGCATAGGAAAGAACCGATTCCCTACTAAATAGGGAAAATGTTCTTGGATCAATTTGGCGAATCTCAGTATGGGTTTGCCACCACGTTATCAATAAGGAGAGAAACCTCCATTAGTTTGCTGAGATCAGGAGAAACTTAGTAGGCAAAGGAGGGTGCTTCCAAAAGGTGCAGTTGGTGAAACGTGTCACACTTGTCAAGGAAAGCACAAGTGACCGAGGATACTCAAACACTGTTGATTGAAAAAAGCTACCGGTGGAGAATAGTGGCATGTTCTGTTGTGCAAGCATTGCCATTCGATGTATGATCCAAAAGTGGCACATCAATGGTTGAAGACTATTGTATGACCTAGAGTGGCACATTAAGGGTCTGTTTGGCAACCAGTCAAATAGTGTTTGATTCTATTCTTTTGTTCTCGAGAACAAAATAAGAACAAAAGTTCGTTTGATAAATTTTTTGTTCCCAAGCACAAATTGGTTCCTAGAATCAGTTTTGGGACATAATTAAGAATAAAATAAAAAGTTTATTCTTGATTCTGCGAGCAAGAATCAGAAATAGAAGAGAATTTGTTTTTTCTTTTTCTTCTTTCCTTCCTGACCTGTGGCCGGTTCTTCTTTTTCCCTAGCCTGTGGCTAGTGGCTAGCAAGGGCGTCGCAGCCCTTGCCGGCCACAGACGAGGACGGCGGTGAAGGTGGCCCTTACCTAGGCTGCGAGGGTCCAGCCCTCGCCTTTGCCAGCCATGGGCAAGGAAGGAGAAAAAGAAAAAAAGAAAAAAAAAAGAAAAAAATATTAAAAAATTCAAAATATTAGCAAAATATTATTAATGAAAAAAAATTTGTGCAGTTACCAAACGCATTTATGTTCTTTTTCTATTTCAAGAATAGAAATTTTGGGCCATTACTAAATATCTTCAAATGCTCAGAAATTATTTTCGGGAACAAAATAAAAAAAATCTTTTTTAAGCAAAAGTTATTTCAAGAACAGAATGATTACCAAATGCACCATAATAGTTGAAGAACTCAGGGAAGTGACAGAACTGACTACAACAAGGATGTTGTGGAATTGAGTAGGGAGAATGTCATAGACCGTAGTGACACTGGAGTTTTCCCATACTCGTGTACCCTTGTAAGTGAAACTTGGGGTTTTCGATGAAAAGTGAGTGATGTAGAAGGAATTAATACAATTGGTTCGTGGGAGTGGCATCGGGATGATTTGTGCTAGGAGTTTTACGTTAGAATTAAGATACCCTTAGGAGCTTTGAAGGTGGGTCAGCTTCTGGTGCACAAACTGGTATGGAGTTTATGCTACTATTCTGATGAGACCATGGCAAACCAAAACTAGTAATTGTACCTAAAGTGTTCCGTTTATCTCACTTGATGGATTAGACCCCCGAGCTTAGTTGAACATGCGCTTGATGGATTAGATGCCTGAGCTTAGCTGAACATGGTACGATTCGATACGATGAAACTATTCGACATATGGTTCTTTGAAACAATTATAGAACGAAAGCTGGCTTGGTGTTATCGACTTACCAGGTGCCACACGGGCTTTTTTGTAGTCAAGGAACTGCTGGTCCGTGACACCAAAGTCATAAAAAAAAAAACCTGATTTTACAAGCAAATACGATCTCAAATGACAAATGATAATCAATTATGCCAAACTTACCATGGGAATAAAGTTTTAAATGTGTAAATATTTGGATCGCATATCTATTTGATCATGCAGTATTTGTTAAAATAAACACGTTACGACGGACGTCATGTTCGAGCCCTTACTGTCCATCTTGAGAGAACGAAAATGGGGCCACTTCTCTTCGATGCTCTCAAGGGTGATTAGGGTTGTCCACTAAGGAACAAATTCCCAGTTCCGTCTACACTTAGATTAAGCTTAATTAACTTTGTTGGACGGCGATTGATGGTAACCAAATCGAGATCGATTATACATACAGTAGAGAGTACGTAAATATAGACCGAAACTATATTTGAATGACGTGAATATACAACTCATGCAAATATCTTGTCCTAATGGACCGGAACTACTAAAGTTTCTTATCCTCAATGTTCGTTCGAGAGATTTAGATCATAGATAACATAGCGAAACCCTGGCCGCAATGCAACGTTTAAGGAAAACCAATGAAAATCCCCAAAACCGTGACGATATCTTCCAACTGCGAAACGCCAAAAGAGAAAGCCACCCAAAAAAAAAAAAAGATAAAACAAATGAATAAATAGAAGGCAAAATAGGGAAATGGAAAATCCAATGTTTGAAGCTTAGAAATTCCCAATGGACCATCATCTTTATGCTTCGGAATATGCCTCACGTGTCCCATGTGAACCACGGGACTTTTGTCTAAACCATTTTCGTATGGGCACTGCTCTCTCTCTACTTACGCCTAAAAGGGGTTAAACCCTCCACATAATCTCATCAAACGTATATTTCGAAAAAATATACATCGGGCCTTAATTATTTTTTTAATGACGAGAAAACCCATATTAAAGACGCTCGAATATTTCGAAAACAAAAATACTACTTATACAATATTCGAGAAATTCCCGATAAATGAAAGATTGCGGTGAGAAATTACTTGCTTACTCCATAATAATTAGCTCCTGTCATTATCGCAGGCAATTGTTAATGTTATAATCATTTTCGGGCTTTTCATTTTCGGGGGTTGAGCGACTAAAATTGTCCCGGACGTTAATGATTTCCCATGCTGGACACGATCCGCAGGAGGCCGACATGAATCTATATAAATGGAAGATGGATATACACGAGGACGAGGATATAGCTCACAGGAAGCCACCCAGACAGTCCCTCCATCTCAACCTCTCTTGATCTCCTCCTCCTCCTCCTCCTCCTCCTCCCGCTGCCCGCGCCACAGTCGAGGAGAGAGAGAGGGACCCCGGAGAAATGCGCACTCCGATGAGGCCGCGCGTGGTCCTTCTTCTGGCGCTGATGGCCACGGCCTTCACCGGAGCCTGCTTCGACCGTGCGTCGGCAGGGACGACGTCGCCCTACAATCGCCCGGAGCCGCGCCCCGACGTGTTCGTTGCCGACTCCAAGAACGGGGATTCGGCTTCTCCCCAGCAGGTACGTCGGAACGACGCTCCACTATCGACGTTTAAGGGCGGCTCGTTCATCTTCATGGTCTTTTCGCCGTTTTTGCTAGCTCTCTCCCTCTCCCTCTCCCTTGCAGTGTTTGTGTGGTGATTTGGTGCAAGTTTAGGATGCTGATTTTGCCTGATTTCCGGGGATTAGTGCCGTGCGAAGGTCGCAGAATATGGCCACGCTCGCTTTCCATTTGCATACACGCAAAATAGAGAGAAGATCAAATCGCTCAGTGTTTGTCTTCCTGTGTTTTTTTTTTCATTCTCGGTTCTTCCGGCTTCGTTTGGAAATGCTCGTGAACTTTGCCGAAAACGACAGAGGTTGGTTCCGATGAAGATTTTTCCATGTTGGGTTCAAAAGTGCAATGATGATGTGCCTCAGTCGATCCAAAAGATAAAGAAACAAAATGGGGATATTTCAACTTTCTATCCACGGGCGACCATATTATCGGAAAGATAATCCACGCATTTTTGTTTTTTTCTGAGCTATTTTTGGTGTTTTGTTTAATTATGGCTATACCCTTTTCCCTTTTTTTCCCTCTTTGACTGCAAGGAAGGTCACCTGAATCCGATCCCATTAGGATGCACATTAACTTCATTGGAGTTTATGACACAAGCAGAATCTTGGATGGATGGCTCAAACACGGCAAGCGGTTGCCTGACTCGATTCTAACATATATTGATCGAGTCAATCATAATTTTTGGTCGTGTGAATTATGTAAATCCTATGTGAAATTTTAACGGTCACAATTACCTTATCTAGGAAATATATATATATATAGTGCACTTGATACATACACAAACGTCTATTTTTTTAATAATAAATCCCTTCAAGTATCTATTAAAAAAGTCAATTGTATAGCAAGGAAACGCGGATCTAAAATTCCCTTTTTTTCCTTCCCGCCTTGTCATGGCATGTACAGTGCACTCCGCGGGAATAAGTAGGTCACGCGGTATTAGATGGTGCGTGACTTTTAACAGTGTCATTAGTAGTCCCCACCGATTAATTAGATTAATTACGTTAATAGATCAACTAGACTTGTCCTTTCGATCCAGTTTGGTGTGCTTATGTTTTCTGCTGCTAGCAAATGAACGAAGAGCTAGGGCTATCTTCATGAGCAAACATTTTCGTGGACATATTGGATTAAAAGATTTGAAGTTTGAAGACTACCTTTCTCTCTCCGCCTTTTTTTTTTTTTTTTTTGGGGGGGGGGGTGGTAATCCAGAGAGTTTTTATTTTTCTATATTAAATCTCACTCTTTTATTTTTCCGGGTAAGTGTCTCTTAAGTTTATTTTAAGTATGTAATTGGTGGGCTAGATCAGTGGACAAAGTTATGTGACCTATGTGAACATTGTGCAAACATAACATGTATCATTGCATTTGAATATTTAGACTGTACTTCATCTAGAATTATGTATATGATGTGTGAATCGTGATCTAAAACAGTTCCATCAACTTCTTGCGATAGGCGTGATTAATCCTGATTCAACAGCTGCTCCTTACAATGATTGACAAACTTGTTTTTTCACTTTTACCTTCTCATATCATTGACATTGAAGCTAAATTCCATCTTAGATTAGTGGGGAAACAGACATGTTAGAAAGGTCTGCTGAAATCCCCCGGCTTTGTTTCTCAGGTGCATACATCTCTGGTGGGCCAAGGTAAAATGAGGATCTCGTGGATCACCCAAGACTCGGCTCCTCCGATTGTGGAATATGGCAAGTCGCCAGGCGTGTACCAGAACTCGGCGACAGGAAATACAACTTCATACAAGTACGTACTGTACAAGTCCGGGGAAATCCATGAGGCGGTCATCGGTCCGCTGGAACCTAATATGGTATATTACTACCGATGTAGCTCAGACTCGGCCCGCGAGTTCAGATTCAAAACCCCTCCCGCGCAGTTACCGATCAAATTCGCAGTAATAGGTATGTAGAAGCATATAATCATCAAGAAGGGTTTTCATCTAGGTGGAAAGCGACCGTGTAATATACAAGAAGTCAAGAAGATGATTTACAATCTATAGTTCTATTGGGACAATTTTTGGTTTGTTTTAGTGTTTGATCTGGTCCATTCACATTGTTTTTGGAGTGATGGTAGAAAACATTTTAATGCTGCAACTCTGTTCATTATGTGAGCAGAAGCCTATTTTTCCCCCCATATAGCGGGATTGGACAAAGCATGCATATGAAACATGTTAATGCTTCTCACGTCTATCTCGGCGGTTTAATTGGCACTGTGTTAAATATTCCGCAAAATGCTTTTTATGAAGGTGGTTTAAAGTTTGACATGGCATGATGCAGGCGACCTCGGACAGACAGGATGGACCACATCGACCCTTCAACACATAGCACAATCGAACTATGACGTCTTGCTGCTGCCCGGCGATCTGTCGTATGCCGACTTCTTCCAGCCTTGGTGGGACTCGTTTGGCCGCCTTGTCGAGCCCCTGGCTAGCCAGAGGCCCTGGATGGTGACCCAAGGCAACCATGAGATTGAGAAGATGCCGGTCATCCATCCTCATTCCTTCACGTCCTACAACGCGAGGTGGCGGATGCCATTTGAGGAGAGCGGCTCGGACAGCAACCTCTACTACTCATTCGATGTCGCCGGGGTCCACATCATCATGCTGGGCTCATACACGGACTTTGACCCAAGCTCAGCCCAGTACAAGTGGTTGCAAGCCGACTTGGGGAAGGTGGACCGGAAGAGGACCCCTTGGATAGTGGTGCTGATCCATGCTCCGTGGTATAATTCTAACACTGCTCATCAAGGCGAGAAGGAATCGGTCGAGATGAAAGCCTCCATGGAAGGTTTGCTCTATCAAGCACGAGTCGACGTGGTTTTCGCTGGGCATGTGCATGCCTATGAGCGCTTTGTAAGTTCCCTAATCCTTCTCTGTTCTATCTTTTGTTGAGGCTATGCTCTCCTCCAAGTTTCTCATCTCTGCTTTCATTTCACTCCTTACTCTTTAGACCCGCGTCTACAATGGAAATGCCAATGATTGTGGTCCGGTGCACATCACCATTGGGGACGGCGGAAACCGCGAAGGCCTTGCCGAAAGGTTTTTCTCGTGTTCCTTGTCCAAATGCTTCTTTCTGCTTATCAGTTGCTGGCTGCACAATGAAACCGAAATTGACTGAGAGCGGGAAAAAGTTGAACTTCAATTTGCATTTTGCTGCGGCTGACTAACCATAGATGGGTTTAAATTTAAAGCCGCTGCTTCCCTTGCCAGGTACATCAATCCGGCACCATCGATATCGGTTTTCCGGGAGGCAAGCTTTGGGCACGGGCAACTGGAGGTGGTGAATGCAACTCATGCACTTTGGACATGGCAAAGGAATGACGATGATGTGGGTGTGGAAGCAGATTCAACTTGGTTGACCAGCCTCTCGTCCAACCCTGCCTGTAAATCGTGATGACCTTGATACACAGGTATAGAGATACCCGAATGCACAATGTAATTGTTTTATACAGGCAAAGTTGGTTTGGGGATAGAATAAATGGTGTTCTGGATAAGTATCTGGATCTCAAAAGCAATGGAACATCTTATTATAAACGGGCTCTTCGCTTCATTCGTTGATATAATGATATAATGCTTGGCCCTGTGCTTTTGTTAATTGTGAGACAATCGGCTAAGTGAACTGTTGGTGATATGTGGTCTGGTGATCGGACGGATCTAGGGATGAGATGCGCTGGTATCCACTGAACCGTTCATCTTCGCTCCTACTACGACATAGACATCGGTGAACATCAAGACTTTCTTTTTCTTTAGCGCATTGAGGATCTTGATTGATCCAATGTGAGTCTTCTCCCTATCTTCGGCATCGTCTGCCATGAGAGCAGATAGCTTGCCTCGCTGTAGATAAACTTTAACCAAGTGAGGGCCATCACAAAAGAAGCACTTGATAGTCATTTTCTCCTAATCCTTCTCCTAATCCTTGTGCCCCTCGCCTTGGGGCTTCTTCCACTCTTCCCTTTGTTCTTTGGTATGGACGAGTTAGGATTAGAGAAGGCCACACGAGTTTCGGCTATGGTGAGGGCCTTGGAAATATCTTGGACACCTTGTCATTGGAGCTCTCTTCTTGTCCAAGGCTTCAAACCATCCATGAAGGCAACGAGAGCTTCCCATCCCCAAGGGCGGGGATCTCAAGCCTAAGCTCGGTGAACTCCTTGACATACTCCAGAACCGTCCATTTTGTGTGAGCTGACAAAGCTTACCATGGGCCTCTTCCTAAGCGAACTAGGGAGAAAAATTTCTCCCAAATTTCCTTTATGAATTCATCCCTAGTGTTGACAAGATCAACACTTCGATCTCACCGCACGTACGACGCCCGTATAGCAACATGGTCAAAAACATAGAAGTGATTCTTACCTTTATGTTCTTGTCTTGCATGCCGATGGGCCAATGGATTGCTCCATACTTCAAAAAAATTTGTCCATGTCCTTTGCAGAGCGGTTGCCCTTGAACTCTTTGGTTCTCGGCACGTCCACCTTGGGTGCTGCTTGAACGGATCCCACACTTTTGCAATGCTAGCCTTGCACAGGACTAACTCGATCTTGAGCTCTTGAAGTTCAAACTCCAATGCCTCGTTGGTGGCTTCAAGGTCTTTATTCTTTCCATTCAAGTGGCCCGTGATTCGTAGCACTCGAGAACTAGTCTCGGAGTGTCTCCTCCACCTTGTCCATCCACTCCTTCATTTCCTCGAACCCATTCTTCATGTAACCTATGGCCACCATTACCTTGTTTAGCCTTTCCTCAAAGGCAGACATGAGTCTCTCGAGCTAGCCCTCTTAACCTTCCCACGGTCGTCCTTCTCTTGAGCAACATCCATGGAGTTGACAACGTCGGGAGTTGGAAGCCACGGCGACAAGAAATATTGTTGCGATACCAATTGTCACGGGTCTATATTTGATCACATCAATTTGACAAGTTTCAAAATTTAACTGTATTATTTGAAAGTTTTAAAATTTGATCTCACTCTCACAACAACTCTTAAAATTTATAGTGCATTCATCCCATTTTATCTCTGGCGGCAACATTCTCAAGATTGTAGAATTGTATAACTAAGTTTTATCAATTCGAGGAGGTAAAGTGAAATGAAAATGTTAGGCAATGACGTTGTTCAACAATTTAGATTTGCTTTGTACACCAACGTTGCGTCTAAGAGGAACCATTGACCACCTCGCTCGGGGCCCCATTAGGCTCATCCCTTACTTCAAGCTCAAGAAAAACCTCCTCAGAAGCTTAGATATGTGCACTCGCACAGTTAATTAACTTGAAGGCCATCAATAGGAAGGTCACTCTCGATAGTCTGGACTTTTATTTTATGTTATAAGTTGTCAAAAAACTACATTACGATTAAATTAGGGATAATAACCGTTAGGATGCACATATAAGTTGTGTTAAAGAAATCTCACATTAAATAATTGATATGATGTAAAGCAGTTAATATATCATAATTGGCTCATATCTCATTGGCTTAAGTTTTTGAGCTAAGATAGGTACATTTGGATATTTTACTAGACTCGAACTTAAGCTCTCTCTTAGTGATCTCCCGGGCGAAAGGTATCGCGCTTCTGTTGCATACTCCTAAAAAATTGGTATCAACTTCATAACTTGATGCATATAAATATTACTTGAATTAAGGTGTAGATTGAGTCAACATTACTTGATGCATATAATGCACGTGTAAGTTGTGCTAGGGAAATCTTAAATCGGATAATTGGTGCGGCGTAGAACAGTTAATATATCTTAATTAGGCCGTAACTCATTGGTTTAAATTTTTTAGTGAAGATAAGTCCAATTGAATATTTTAACATGCTTGAACTTAGGCTCTCTCTTAGTGATCTCCACAGCTGTTGCACACTCCTAACAATAACTTTATTAAAAAAACTGTTCAACCTAGTCCTCATGATGTTAACATGAGCAAACAATATAGATGTAACGTGCCACATTATATTCTCCTTCTCCATAAAGACACTCCACGTAATCGAGTCGACATTAGTTTTGCATTTCGAACTTCCTCTCTGCGAGTTGAGGGACAAAATTCAGGTTTCTCTCTCGACATCATCTCAAAAGGCCAAAATGGGTCATCCCACAAAGTGTTTCCAGGCACAATTGAATCAAGATAAACTCTAAGAAAAAACATCAATCCACCCACAATTTTCCCTTTACGTCTTCCATTACCTGAATAGGCCTCAGCCTAGATGTCTTTTGCGGCTGCCAAAGTGCAACACTAGGCACGTACGTACAAGAGTCATGATTGATGAACACGATCCAATCCCAATAGCTCGCATTCACATTTAAAGTCAAAGTTATCTCCCTCGTGTGTAGTAATAATAAACCACGCAAATGCCAGATCAAAAAAGGTTAAAAGGAAAATTATAATTAAGGACCTCAAGTGGATTTAAATTCTCAAAAAAGAACTCAAAGTGAATAAGGTGTTAAATAAGAGCTTGAAGTACTTAATCAGTCTCAAATAAGAACTTGAAATGCCCAAAAAATCTCAAATAAGAACATGGGTCCCCGGCCGATCAAAATACCCACCGGCCGGCGAAAAAGTTACTGTTTCGATGCCAGAACAGGACCTTTTTATTTATTTTTTTAACTTTTTCATTTTTTCTTTTCTGTTTTTTTTTTATTTTTATTTTTCTTTTTTTTTCTTCCTCCGCCGGCTATAGCCGGGGCCGGCGACCTCCGCCGGCCTCAAGCGAGGGCTCGACCTTGCCGGCGTCGGGCGAGGTCGCCCTCGCTAGATCTAGCGAGGGCGACCTTGCCCGACGCCGGCGAGGTCGAGCCCTCGCCGACGCCGGCGAGGTCGCCCTCGCCAGCCCGACGCCGGCAAGGTCGAGCCCTTGCCTGAGGCCGGCGTCCTCCGCCGGCCCCAGCTATGACCGGCGGAAGAAGAAAAAAAAAATAAAAAGGAAAATAAAGAAAAAACAAAAAAGTTAAAAAAATAAATAAATAAAAAGTTATTGTTCCGACACCGGAACAGTAACTTTTTTGCCAGCCGACGGGTATTTTGGCCGGCCGGGGATTCAGGTCCTTATTTGAGATTTTTTAGGCACTTTAAGTCCTTATTTGAGACTGATTGAGTACTCCGGGCCCTTATTTAACATCTTATTCACTTTGAATTTTTTTTTAAGAATTTGACTCCACTTGAGATTTTTAATTGAAATTTTCCAAAGGTAACAAAGGTACACGAGGCTCAATACAAGTGAGACTCAGTGTGCGTGTGTAAAGCGGCGGCCATCACGTCCCTCTCGCATTGAAACGCTACGGCGGAGCATGATGATTGCCAACGCTTCCCGACGCCCGAAAACAACATGATGACCCGAAAGTAAGAATGTGGGTAACCGGATATGGTAATTGGTTGCCCGTAATCTATCCTCACATGGAGACAAGAATAGGGCCATTGATGGGCAGGGAGGGAGGGGGGGAGAGGTCATGATGGTTCGAACTTCGAACCGATCCATGCCCATCATTGCGTATCTTGGGGGACGCCCTATCCCATTTCTTTTGCTAGAGAGAGATAGAGATGGATAGCCGATCCTGAGGAGACCTTAAAAGGTTTTATTTTAATTTTTATTTGGATGTCCATACCATTAAATTCGTTCGAATGTCAAAATCATCAAAATGTAAAATTTTGGAAAAATATTCATTTTGATATCTTAAAAAAACAAAAATTCATAATGAATTGAGAGTACAATACGTGTAAATATATGACACGTTAAAATAAAAAACGCATCGGTAGAACTTGCCGTCCATGTATACTAAACAGACAAGCCACGAACGTCCAAAACTCCATTCATTCAATGAGGTTACCACTTGACAAATATCACAAATCATTCAACTTAATCACACAACAACGATATCCAGTCTATGCCCAAAAGGAAAAATCTAAAAAGAACCAAATCAAATCTAATAATCATGTGTGAGTAAGGTTGGATCACACTTGCGGGATTTCGTCAATAGAAGTACACGTTGCGAGATGTGATATCGCAATGATTTTCTAATTTTCGATGTTTCGAAAAAAATATAAGCTAACTTCTAGTTACAAAAAGGAAACCATTTTGTCCAACAATCACGAGATATCAATAATAATTTTTAGATTGTTGAATCCGTAAACACACTTGTACAATTGATTTATTGAGTATTTTCATCACTTGGTAATTGAATACGAGCACTGTGTAATATACTTTTTTCTTTAGGACGCTTGTCGACAACACCTACGTCCAGAGCTCGACACGTGGAATCAATTGGTTGTTCATACACTAAATCACATGAAGATACGCTTTCGCCTGAGTCGACATCTCCCGTGTGTTCTTTGGCGGTCCTTTAAGGTGTCAAGTGAAGATCTAAAATTCCTTAAAATTGAGAGGATCTTAATCTGTAAAGATGAACGGCAAATATTTTGTTCGTTGAATCAAGCCACCAGCACATGCAAACTCTCATTCCATTGAGCTATTGAACCCACTGGCCTCTACAAAACACGCATCCGAAGGTCACCAACTTGTGATATTTCGTAATCACGTGGCATACACTTACCCTATTTTATGTCATATTTTTTTTTATTGAATATCATTTTCCGACGCCTTAGTTTCTTTTAATCACACCTTAAATTGACGGTCGCAACATTGCACATCCAGCACATCTTATTTTGTCGAGTCTGTATGTAGCGGCGATGTTCATAATATGTAACCCACCCATTAAAAACATGATTGTTAAAAGATTTAAGCTAATTCTTGCACGACATTATTCATTCTCTAACCTCCCACATATTTTTGTGATCCTATTACAACATGAAAAGGGGGGTAGTGTGAGCAGTGAAAAGGGAGCAATAATCTTCCTCACAACATAATGAGGATCATCAATTCCGAAACCACTCATCAACACGAGTCGCCTTCCATGCTCACATCTCATGATTGCAGTTCCGGACAGAGAGACAAAATCCCCCCCATCTATCTTCCACTTTGTCCGCTATATAATTCACACTCCCCCTCTGGTTTTTCTTTTTTATCCTTTGTCCCTCTCCTGATGTTCCCCACAGCTCACGTCTTGTAACATTCGCTTCCTCTCTGCTTATTTACTCAGGTAACTTCTGCATGAGCTTTACGGGGCTTTAGTTTTGAGTGAGACTGCATGTTTATGAATCCCTTTTTCTCCCTTTGGTATATGACACTTTCGGTCAGGCAATTCTCTTTAGGAGGACATGGGTTTTCTTGCATGTTCAATCTAAACTGCCAAGGACATTTTGTGCCACAGATGTGGCTGGCCTCGTACACGATGGCCCGAGTCTTAGGGATCAGCAAAATAGCAATGAGTAGTTGTGCAGAGCCACAGAGAGAGAGAGAGAGAGAGAGAGAGAGAGAGAGAGGAGAGCTTTATCCCTTTCTTTCATGTTGGGGAAGCCGAAAGGGGAACAAGTCCTGAACAGTGCTGATTTGGGCAAATGTGTTTGTTTTATGATATTCCGTGTCTTCATCTGCTTTCACATTTACGCCACAAAAGCTCCCTCTGTTTGTTTTCTGGCTATTTATATCTGCCATGGATTCTGGGAAACGGTATGCATGCTCTTAACTCAAACCCAACAAGGCCACAAGAACAAGAGAACACGAAACACAGTGAAGGAGAGAGAGAGAGAGAGAGAGAGAGACAGAGACATCGGTCAGGTTTCTGATAGCTATCTTTGTTTCTTTAGCTGGTCTTGATTCTGCTCAGACAGAAATACTAACACTCCTCGTATGCCTGGCATTGACTAATGTATTGTGGTCAACCTCATGCTTAGAAAAGTACTCAGCAATACTTCGTTGATTCTGTGTCTTGGAATAATAACAGGGCAATCTGCAGAAGCAACACCGGTCGTCGGAGGAGCGGTTCAGTTGCCACTTTGAAAGCCGCAGAGATGGAGAGGCTGAACTCGGAGCTGTATCTGCAGAACTGCTACATAATGCAAGAGAACGAGAGGCTGAGGAAGAGAGCCCAGCTCCTGAACCAAGAGAACCAGGCACTCCTTTCCCAGCTGAAGGACAGGCTCTCCAATGCCAAGGAGGAAGGTCCTAGTCCTACCTCGAACACCACCATTCTCGATCAGCGCCGTGGCTCCGCTAGCTCTAGCTCGCGACCTGATTATTCCAATACCGGCACCAACGCCTAATATTCAGATGTGCCACGAATGCCCCGCCTGACCCCATCGACGATCCGCTCTCTTCTTCCAGTGTAATACCCAGTTAGAAAAAGAAGTTTGTCGTTAGATTCATCGGTTCGGTTTTTCTTTATTGACGATCTTTGCGGGTTGACGTGTGAATTTCTAATGAAGTCTCGGTCCATCACCAAATGCCAAATGCATCTCTCTCTCTCTCTCTGAGATTATGCTTTGTTCATCTTCACATTCAAGCAATATAGCTCGTGCCAAGTCCGCTAAAACTGAATCCTAGAAGAATGTTTGCGCTGCTTAATTGGAGTTCTTTACTGCGTTCCTTGCGCATCATGCATGTCTTTTCGTGCGCTAGAGAAGCACAACACCAGACAAAAGGAAAAGACAAGATGTACAGCACACGAATAGATACGGGTATTCTCAATCCAGATTCTATGTTAAGGATCGTGTCCGAGAAGAAACGTCAGGGTGCATTCGGTGGACAAAGTCAACACGAATCTTGCCCATCCTTCTGAAAACCACATACGTGGTATGGGGCGTTGACCCATTCGACCATCAAGCAGGCCCTCCTGAGTCTCACTCTCATGCACGTTTGATTGCAAGAAAGAATGATACCCTCTTAAGGATGATAATTTCCTCTGGGATGGCCAAAGAAACAGAAATTTTCTATCTTCAAACATACATCTATGAGCAAAAAAAAACATACATCCATGAGTGAATTCGCATCAAGCAAATCTCCTCGTACTGTACCACAAGCGGTACTCAAACTGGATTTAGGTCACATGTCATGAATGATTGCCACTCAAATCATTAGGTGAGGCTTTATCTTAGCCAAAGCTTTTTCAAAGAATTCCAAATACAAATACAGTGACATGAGAGCAATTAACAACCCTCTTCGCAAGATGCTTTCGAGGGAACCTAGATTTTTATGACAAGAAAAATATCCCTTACAAATCCCCATAGAAATTCTGCCAGCATCCTCTTCCGACTTCCGGGGAAGAAAAGAACGCGCGCAGTGATGCGCACAAAATTATACAGGCAGCAGCAGTCCATAAGGATGGGGATGATCGACAATCAGCACAAGTTCTGGGCTGCATCAGATTAAAGGACTTTAGAATAATATCTGCTGGGCTACTGTGTTTGAGCAGATGGACTTTCGTATGGATGAAAACAGAGAAGTTTCTTTTGGTCCTCCGATAAATCAGCCGATAGAGGAGTCGGTGAGGACATGACCCAACACCCTGATTTCATCCCTTTTTCTCAATTCTCCGATATATCCTCCCCGGACACAACCTCACACTGAAGACATATCTTGCAACTTTAAAAAGTTCAGATCCAGGAACAGAATGCATGCCAACATCTACAATTTTTAGTTCTGTCATTATAACAATCTGGCCTTGTCATAGGAAAAAGGAGCCATAGAAACCCCATCATTCCAGCTACAAATGCCACAGTTGCAATTCCTGTCACAGAAAATACAAGAAGGTGACCATCTGCAGCACAAAGATAAAAATGTTGAAACACATCTTTCATAATACTAGCACAGGCGATTTTACAGAGTATGGACAAAATTAAATAACATCAACCAAAAAAAAAAAAAAACAGAAGAAAAACAAAAGGAAAAGATGGTTAATCTGGGCAGCTTTATAACATGAGAGCAGAACCTCCAAGCATACAATGTCAGATGGTTTACTACAAACACGACTTAGCTAAGTAAAGAGGGATGTTAACTATGATTCTCCAAATGTTGCGAGGTCTATAATGCTTCCTGCTTCACGGTCATTTCAGATGGCACTTGGAAAAATAACTTTCCCGACTTCACACACCAGCACAAGCAAGATCAGGAGGTAACACCGTAGAAGAATGGTTGGTGAGAAAGACCTCTAGATGGTTTCAAGGCGAGGAGCATCTGCTAATAGAAATGATGATTCTACTTGGGTCATTGAGGTATATGTTCAGAACAATGATATAGACCAAAGTTGAACATTGCTAAAACAACAGTATATGACATCAAGATTTTTTCAGGGGAATCTTAGGTATATAGGACTCGTTAATATCAAGATTAGTACTCCTTTCTTTTGCCAAAAAAAAAAAAGAGTATAAAGGATGCCTTATTTAAAGGAGTCATTGAGCAAACATTCTGACAGGAAGACAGAACAGCACCAATAAAAACGAGGGCTGAGAAGTGACAATAAAAGGAGAGCAGGGGAAAAAACCAAACACACAGATAAAGTTGTATTCAACACGTCATCTATGGAGTATTAGACAATAGTCCATTTGGTCAATCGTACAGATCTCAAGCCAACTCTTAGTTACATACCTTTCCTGCGTGAAAATAGCACAGGCAATCCCATGAAATTGCAAAAGATATGAGCAACTAACGGGGCAAGAAGATGTCCTGCAACACCATACAAAACAAACAACTCAGAAGCAGTAACCTCTTGACCCAATAAAGCACAACGGAAAGAACATATGCACGCTACTGCAATAAATCCAGTATTGTAAAACGGATACATTTAGGTTTCATAGTGATATTGTTCAAGGCATGGAATTTGTTCCTTAAAAAAGTTTCAGACATCAAATGAACACCATTGCAAACCAGCTTTGACATACCAGTCCGGATAAATAGAAATGATGCATATGAACCAAAGACAACAGTGTATCCAAGCTGGAGGCCTGACAAAACAACAGATCATTGTTAAGAGAGAGAATGGCCTCATTCAGCAATTGAAATCTCACGAAAAAGAGAAGAGAATCACCAGAAAGATGACCGTGGGAGGAAAAAAATTGGTTGAAATTAAGCCTTAGGACCTTAAAAATTGCATCGAATTATAATAAAATTCAGGATAGAGTTTACCTATGATCATTGACGCGTTTATAATTTGACGGTTTTGCTGCATATAGATCTCCATGAAATGGTTCAAGTGTGCTGCAAAT
Source organism: Syzygium aromaticum (assembly GCA_024500025.1). Taxonomy (NCBI): domain Eukaryota; kingdom Viridiplantae; phylum Streptophyta; class Magnoliopsida; order Myrtales; family Myrtaceae; genus Syzygium; species Syzygium aromaticum. The sequence continues at coordinate 15,942,478 of CM044885.1, forward strand.
AAGATCACACATCAATCATGTCATGACAAATTCACCTCAACTTAAAATAGCAGAAAAGGCAGAAATACATTTTGAAGCATGTGCCAGAAGTTAAAACCAGCAAACATCTACAGAACTGGTAATGATAGAGCTGGTGCTTCACGAAAATAGAAACAATATTGATCACTTCAAATAGCTTTACAGTCAGATGACGTAAAAAATAAGGAACATTAGGAGCATTCAAAAGGGAATGCAAGTTAACTTTCACCAGTTGAAAGAACTCTACATTCTTCCCATTGATATGACAATTATTTCAATGAACTGAAGGATCCAACTCAAACACTAGTAAAAAGAGAACAGTAAGTGAAATCTACCCTTATTACATTGATCAAACATGTATCATTAAAAAGACCAAGAGGAAGAGAAAAGTCTTAAAGATGTTCACAAATGAACACCATGCCCGGTCACATGTTAACAAAATACTATGACTGGAAGGATGGACTCCAGAGACTTCCACATGGCTAAAAGCAAGAGACTCTGAAGCAATTACCGTGTGATAAAGCAGTCACTTTTTACTATGTATCACAGCATGCAGAATTGTTCTCATGGACCTAATCCAATTCTGATAAAGTGTATCAGACAATTCTGAATACATAGCCTATTAGCTCGGGAAATTGTAGTGAGTGAAAAGCAAATTCATCATTTATATGAGACAATACAGAAGTAAAAGAACATCCTTAAGATTCTAAAGTGCCAACTCAGATGACAACTTATAGGATGCTTTATTTACAATTGAAGGATGCAGGAGTTAATAAATACTTCATTACCAAATACAGACAAGAATGACGGACTTCAACATGCAGCACCATGCATGTGTTGCACTCGACCAATATCTCAACAAGGTAAGCATTATCAACCAAGATACACTGTAACTGCAATTTTTGTTGCGTGGATGGAATTGCTAAGGACAGGACAGGATTATAAGTTCATCAATCATATTACCCAAGCTGAACAAAATCGGGCCCAGAATAAGGATGCTGTACTTTTCGAATCCTCCACAGAGAAGTATGGATATCATACATGCTCTAAATACCAACTCTTCTGTCAGTGGCGCCTGTTTAAATAAAGGATGCAAATAGTAAAAATGAAAAAGAATCAAACATCTAGCAACTTATTCAAAAGTATCCAGCATGAAATTGAGAAACAACTAGATAGTCTTATTCTTAATCTACAAAATTATCAATACTTTATTATCCGTAACATAATGCGTGCATGTCGATATATTCAGAGACAGGCTAATTGCAGTTACAAATGATGTGAATAGATAGTAACTTTACCATATCCATAAAAAATCAACTTAAAATGGGAAACTACGACAATTATATCATTAACATGCATAGTTATGTGATTGGGTAAAGCAAAAGTTAAAATGGGTACTTAAACAGTCAAAACTCACCAAAACCTAATTGAGAGACCAAATGTCCTCTCCAAGCCACACTTTCACATTGCTTTAAGTAGTTAACTTTTGATGCATCGTATTTGTTTAGAAAAATCTATGTTTACTTGAAGTTGCAGTTTATCGACTTTGCCAAGTGTTTTGACATCACATGTGTTTAGATGCATGATTAGTCCGATTGAGATTTTGAATCATGACAAAGTCTTAATGTGCAACGAGCGCAAAGGGAACAAAACACTAACCACAACAAAGTTACGCCAAGCCAGAATATTCGAGGCCCTGGAGAGAATCCACCTGAATGGAAACTGCACAGAAGCGTAGCTATACTCGAAGGAAAAGCATCCGGAGCAATTCCGATGTTCCTTCCATGAATCCACCCAAAACAACAACTTGAGGGCCAAACTCCCGGCGTACATAAGCGAGGTCAACGACAGAGGAAGAACCACAGCTTGCCACTGTTTCATGCACATACACAAACCATCTCATTTCAGAATCTGCAGAACGAGGATTGAACGCACAACCACCGCGAGCGAAAATTCCTCAGTCCCGTGATCACGCAGACACACACAAAACTAAAATTAGAAACGCCGCACTTGACTCAGTTGACTCACCAAATGGTCTCCTCTGATGCCGTAAACAGCCAGCAAATCCCTAACCTCCCACCTCCTTATCTAGCATGCGGCAGGAAACCACATTGCCAACTCAAGATTACAGCAAATCGGCGTCGCGAATCGTTAAAAAAGAGGAATCTTCAAGTTCCGAACTGAAAAATTGGGACTCACCGGGAGAACGAGGGCGGTCGCGACGACCGAGACCAGAGACGAGACTACGGCGCAGGCGAAGCGACGGAACATGAAGCTCTTGAAGGATGGGGGAGGAGGGAGGCGGAGGAGCGCGGTGGGCGCGTAGAGAGTCGCGACGTAGAAAAGGGCCATGCAGAAGCAGGCGGCGAGCGCGGCCGGCTTCGGCAGGCCCGGGCCGCCGCCGCCGCCGCCTTCCATCGCCGGATCGGCGAGCCCTAGCCCTAGCGGCGGTGGCGACATGGGAAGGCGGCGCCGCCGCGGGAGGAGGAGGCGGAGCAGCTCCGGATGGGGGCGTTGCTCGGGGTAGTAGCGGAGGGAGAGTGAAGTTGACGAGCTCGCGGCCACCGCGGTTGCTGGCTCGCGGCGGTGAAGTACTTGGAATCTCCATTTTCCCCTCCGTTTCTACGCAGTTCTTCTCTAATAATAATAATACAAAAAAAATTATTATTATTATACTGTTTTAGAGATAATTAGACCTACTTCTTGGTGCATTGGAATTAACTGAAAATAAAGGGAAAAAGCCACCAAAAATCCTAAACTTTATTTCTTGTGATACATTTATCCCGAATTTTTTTTTGTGACACCAAAAATCCAAAACTATATTATTTGTGACACATTTACCTCAATACACATTGTCCATGAGCATTTTCGTCTTTTATGCTTTTTTTTTTCCTTTTCGGCGAGGGCTCCCTCGTCGACGTCCGGCAAAGCTCGCCCTTGCCTGGGCGAGGTCAGGTGAGCCTTGCCTGATGCCGGCGAGGCTCGCCCTCGCTAGTCGCCCTCGCCCAGGCAAGGGCGAGCCTCGTCGAACGCTGGCGAGAGCCCCCCTTACCGATCGCCAGCGAGGGCCCCTCTCGACAGAAAGGAAAAAAAAAAGCAGAAAAGACGAAAATGCCCATGGATAATATGTATAAGGGTAAATGTGTCATAAATAATAAAGTTTTGGATTTTTGGTGTCACAAAAAAAAAGTTCAGGGTAAATGTGTCACAAGAGATAAAGTTTGGAGTTTTTAGTAGCTTTTTCCCTAAAATAAATAAAGAAAATTAATCAAAAATTTGAAATTTTACACCTTGCACATCCTATTTTGGCCAAAAACAAAAAGAACATCCCGTTTTGGTTTTATTGTGTGATCTGTCTCTCCGTCTCGAGCGTTATTTTTCTTCGAATTTGGATCACTTAAACTTTGTTTGTTTTTCAAATAATGAATGATTTTACAAAATATTTTTCTAAAAAAAACAATCGCATGCAAACATGAATGAATAAAAAAAAAATTTCCTTGTTCACAGGAATGTTCACACAGAAATTGTCGCCGCGATGAAAATATTTTTTTCATTGACCAATTATCTTGCGAGATATAAGCAATTAGTGTTAGAAAATATTTTTTTCAAATCATTTATCTTCCGCAAAACAAATAGGACTAATTTTCGTTCGGTTGGTTAATTATGCGATGAATTTTTCGACCTTTCAATTTATATGACCTATTTTGTTGGTCAAAATTTAAATAACTTATGATTCAGATAAATAATCACAACTCGTTAGCAAAGTAATATCGATATGTGTGGCAACTTAGTGGCTTATTTGGCGAAAAATGAATAATTTAGAAGTTATTTTTCTAAAATTAATCGCTAATAAAAGAAAATAAAAATTACTTTTATTATATTCAAACAATCGTTTTCATAAAAGTAATTTTTAAACCATCCAATTGTTCACTTAAAAAGAGGCAAAAAAAACGATCAGAACCTTCATGCCCCAGGCAAAAAAAAAAAAACAACTCCCCCTTGTTCCCATCAGCACAGAAATGGAATCCACGCCCTACGAAGGTAATTTCACACCCCCACCCCCCCCCACCATCACCGGGCCAATGGGCTCGCGACACGTCGGCGGCACCCGCCAACTCCAATCCCAGATATGCCCTCCCGCTCCCCCCCATCCTTCGTCTTGTCACCCCAGAACCTCTCTCTCTCTCTCTCCGAATTCGCCGCTCCGATCTCGCATCGCTTCTTCTCCGCAATCGATCCTCGAAACCCTAATCCTCCTCACCTGAACCGGCGAGCTCCTCCCTCACCTCTCTCTCTGCCTCTTCGCCATGTCGAAGGAATTCGCCGTCCCGCCGGTGGTCTTCCCCGCCGGCGGGAACCCCGCCGCGGGGAACCTCCAGCAGCGCCGCGTCCCCACGGCGCCGTTCCAGCCCCCGCGCCCCTCAGGCTCCAGCCTCCCCTTCATGTCCTTCGACATCGGCCCCGCCACCTCCGCCGCCTCCTCCACCATCTACGGCGGCCCCATCGGCGGCGGCGGGGGCCCCTCCGGCTCCGCGAACTTCGACGACGAGGAGCCCCTCCTCGACGAGCTCGGCATCCACCCCGAACAGATCTGGAAGAAGACCCGGTCGATCCTCAACCCTCTCCGCGTGAACCCGGCCGTCCACAAGGACTCCGATCTGTCTGGACCGATCATCCTGTACCTCTCGCTCTGCCTGTTCCAGTTGCTCGCCGGCAAGATCCAATTCGGCGTCATCCTGGGGTGGATCGTGGTCTCCTCGATGTTCCTCTACGTGGTGTTCAACATGCTCGCCGGGCGTAACGGCAAGCTGAATCTGCACACGTGTACGAGCGTCGTCGGGTACTGTTTGCTGCCCGTGGTGATCTTGTCGGCGGCGTCGCTGTTCTTGCCGCAAGCGAGTGTGGTCCGGTTCGTGATCGCTGGGGTCTTCGTGTTGTGGGCGACGAGGGCGTCCACGGCCCTGATGGTGGCGCTTGCCGAAGGCGAGGAGGAGCATCGTGGCCTTGTTGCGTATGCGTGTTTCTTGATTTACACTCTATTTTCTTTGCTCGTCATCTTTTAGTAGAAATGGCTAGAGATGTGTGGGGTTTTCCAGTGATTTGTGCCGAGTTTTGGGTGGGGGATATGAAAGATAGTGAAGCCATAGTTCAGTTTACGAGTAATGGATGTAGTTATGATGTAATGAAATTGGATGATTCGCTGTAATTTGGTTGAGAAGTGGTATGTAGAGATCACAAAACTTTTAGATTCTGTCTCTGCTGCTTGTCAGATTTTAGTGGCAATGCCTGACAACATTTTTTGGGAGATTTGTGTGCAAGTTCTCCTCAACATCAAACGCAATGAAGATGTCTTTCTTTTTGTATAAATACTGAAATGCGCGAACTAATGTCTGTCTTGATCGAATTGACTTTACCTTCATGGGCAGGATATACATCGACATTGTGCAGCCTATGAATGGTTGACGTCATTGATGTGGATGAGTTTCATCCTAATTGCGTAAACTTCCGCTTTGTTGATTGACTGAATATTTTGGTCAATGAATGATTGCCTCTTGTTTCCAAGAATAGTTAGGTTAGCCTAGAAACCTTTCTCTTCTTGTTCCAATGTTTCACAGAGTTATTACGTGCTTCAATTGGCAGCAGGCAGCTGTGTAACCTATAAGGCTACTCCTTTCTGATGGAAATGTAGTGCCATTCAGTCAGAATGTTTTCACAATTTAGATGATTTATTCGAGGTTCATGACTCAACTTACATGTAATTGGGACCGTCTTTTTTTTTTATTTGCAAAAAACAGGCCAGTTATCACAATTGCCCCAGGCTTTTGTTGAACTGTGATAGTTCTTGTTGTCTCTTGGACATGTTGACCTTACCTTATGGCTGATCTGTTTTCTGCCTTTCTCTGTTCAGAGAAGATATTGTTTGCTAATGATAAGAAGAGCGGATGAAAAAGCGTTTAGTATATGGACATACAGACATATTCTTTTGCTTCTTGATATTTAGAATTGAGTCAGCGTCAATGGAATTTTCCTTTTGTGAAAAAATAGGCTGGTTGTTACCATTTGTCCTGGCTTTTTGTGTAAACTAAAACGATTCTTGTCTTCTCTGGGACATGTCCAACTTGCATGTTGATAGACCAGACAAATACAGTTTAAACTTTGTTCCGCTGTTTGAAATGCCAAGGTACAAGGCACCTGCTGGAATTCCATTTGGGATCCCTTGGTGGGACTGAAACTTTGTGATTTGTGCACAGTCAGAACTTATGAAAAGATCATTTCATGTGGCATTCTTCTTAATGTGTTTTTATGAATTTGCATTGAAGCAAACTCCCTGTTGGGACTTGGTGATACTAGGAGTGTAGAATGTAAGGACGACAATCCAACATCTATTGGGAGGACCTAGCCAGCTTTAAATCTAACAAGTCTGAGGTGCACCAGTTTGATGGTGAGACTGTACAGCTTGTGCATTCTTTCAGTAGACAGTATGTGTACTTATTGGTTGGATGGTAGCTGAAAGGGAGACATCATTATATAATAAAACCAGTGTTTTAATCAGTTGTGCTGCAAGCCGCTCTTAGAGTAGAAGAGTTCGAAATTATTCTAATGGTTGAAGGGTAAAACATGTTTTTTTGGCAGAGACAGTAATTTTACTATATTAAGGATATTAAAATTGCTTTTGTATTTGAGATCAAATAGTAAAAGTGGATCATGAAATCGTGAAATTTTATTGATATTTGAATTTGATATTTTAAACACAGTATACTTTTTGGGTGACATGGTTAAATGCAATTTCATATATCTACTGTTGTATAAGATCTATTGCATGTGGGCTAATTTTTTAATGTTGTTCCCACATTTTCTAGATGTTTATGAAATGGTGAAGATGTGGACAAATGTTTGATTTGGTAATATGTGGGGCAAAACTCGTGGGCTCAAGAAATTGAAGTTAAGAAAAGAGCCAAGAAATCACAGTAAGGGAGAAGGCAAGTGGGGTGGAAGTTACGGGTCAATGTGCTTTTGAGCCTTGAATATTTGATAGGGGTGAGCATGGTCTCAGAATAAAACCTGGAACCTGAGAATCGGACCAGTGACTGATTGTAAGTTACTAGGTATGCAGGGTAGGTTCCAAGTTCTAAAAATTAAGAAACCTTTTTCGACGGACGGGTTTCAAGTTCTAGGTAGGTAGAACCTAGAACCTGAAACAAGTTTTTGTATTTTTCTTGGTTTATGTCTTCGCGCGATCCTGCGGTATTCCGTGGCATCCAGTGACGAGTGTATAATCTGGAACCACTAGTATAAGTTTTCATTTTATGACTGATGCTTTTACTATGTTAATGATCCATATTCTTCGTGTGTTTAAATATAAGTTGTGATCAGTGAATTGTAGTAGCAAATGATGATCATTAAAAGTGATAATTCACTGCATTCGTTCAATTAATAATAATTCAAGTGGAATCTGGGAACTGATCCTAAAACCTATAATAGGGGAGGTTCCAACTTCCAAGGTATGTAGGATAGGTTTCAGGTTTCAAAAAATGAGGAACCTATTCTCATGGATAGGTTGCAAATTTCAAGTGAAACCTATACGGAACCTGGAACCGCTCACCCCTAATATTTGATACTTATCACTTTACTAATACTAGGTTTTTTTTTTTCATTTTCATGACTTGGACTATGTTTCTCAAGCCAAATGCTAATTGTAGTTTAAAGTAGGGTTCCTTTGTGTAATTGTTAGAATGGTTGAAATCATGTAGAAGATTGTGATTCCAACAATTTCAACAAGCTGAAAGGTTAGTTCACTATGATTTTGCTAACTTGCTTGTTTAAGTGCAATTCAAGTCGCTCATCAACTTTTGACTCAGAAGATCAGGGATCTTACAAGACGCAATTTTAATATATGCTAACTCATTGGAGTTCTTTATCATCTTTGCTTGAATCTGTGGTGCTGATTTGTGGTGTCTCTAGGATGCTTCTCATTTAATGCTTGTAGGTCAAACTTAGTTTAAGCCTGAAACTGCTAAGGTATGTGCCGGGAAACCATATGTAGCTTTTCTATACTGGAATCGGAGTCTCTTGTGAAAAAAAGGTATGTGTAAGTACTCTGAGGGTCCTGGTTGCTATTTCAATTGCCATGAACTAGAGGACAAATTGTAGTAGTGTGCTTAGGCTGTACATGGGGAAACTAACGATGGTTAATGTTTGTTTAACTTTTCATCGGAACATGGAGTTTGTTCCAAATTTCCGGAAGTTGTAGAATCACTTGAGAAAGACTAAATGGATGCTTCATATTTCCCTGCTATCATGTCAAACTTAGTTCAAGCATGCTTACTGAGGATGTGCTGGGAAAGCGAGGTTTTGTCCTTGACGTATGTATTGAAGAAACAAGTAACTAGTCTGATGAGGTTTTATACTATGCTATTTATCTCCATGAATCGGTAGCTTCACATACCAGTGTATTCAAGTAATATGCAGCAGAACCTGGAAGTGCAAAATGTACCTCTACGAGGTGATTCTCGTCCTATCCACTTTTACTGCTGGTACATGTTTTGTTCTCGGCTGCTCTGCTTGGTTGGTGGATCTACTACTCTACTGGTCAGTGAGATCCGAAGGTAAGAAAGTAGGCTTTGTTAGGTTGATCGATACAGGCCATGGGGGAGGTATTCTTTTTCCTTATTATCCCATCTGCAGCAGTCTCTAATCAAGGTAAGAATTTCGTGTCTGGTTGCAATCTAAGACTGGTTTAGAAAGAAGGAAATATTAAAGGTTTACAAAAGGGGCTGTTACATGGAAGTACTAGGAGTCTGGTCATGTTGAATTTTGCTGTCTACGAGTCAATCCCATGAATCCATCTGCTAGGACAGCCCATATGCTTAAAGCCATTAAGAACGTGGCTAGTTAAAAGGATAGAAAGATACTCACAGGAAATTGTGTCAATTTTTACACCCAGAAAGTGCTGGGACACCGGGAGAAGCTAAAGCTAAAATCACGTACACTTGGGTGGTTATGATCAAATACAACTCTTTTCTGAGGATTTTTGCTTGCGCTTATGATCTTGACATACGCAATTGAAATTGGCCTTGTAGATGGGGCTCATCAGAGATATCCACGATGGACTAATGCTTGTTATACTGAAACTGATTTGAGATCAGTATGAAATGAAATTCTCAGTGAGTTGTTTAAAGGTTAATGTGCAGTTTGTCATAATTTAGGATGCTTTTGGAAATTTTCTGAAAGCTAGTTTTGGCTTCCGAGTATCTTGAGTGATAGTTTCGGTGTTAATTTTTGACCAAGCATTTTGAGACCAAAATTGCCATTTCCGTAAGGGTTTTGCTGTAAGCCTTTCAACAGTTCGGGAAGCTGGTGGAAGGGATTAACGAAAGCTCGACTTGATCAGCACTCGAGAGTGACTCACCTAATTTGGAGTTGAGCTTGAGCTTGAGTATTTTTTCCGAGTCTGAGCTCGAGTACCTTTTTGAGTTGAGCTCAAGTTTGGCAATACTGAGCTTGCAGGTTCACGAGCTTAATCGAGTTTCTATTTCTCTAAAAAGTATCCAATGACTACAAGGAGACAGAGAAGTCCTAAATTTACATGTTGTACCCACGCACACGCGCATCCACACACATATTTATAAGTGGATCAAGTTCCATCAAGGCTAAGCCACGCGACAGGCAGACATGTGAGAGTTTTCTAGTAATTTTGCTTTTGATAATCACTTTGGCAAATCTCTAATCCGACCAAATCTTTAATCCTAAAATTTTGCATCTCTAATTCTTATGCATATTTTGGTAATAAATCTCTAATCGATGCAAATCTCAAACTTTAGGTCTTCAATTTTAATGCATATGTTGGAAATAATTCTTTAATTAATGTACTTGCCCAATAATTTGTTGGGCCGACTACCCTAAAAAAATCCCCCAACTTTAGCTCTAGACTTAATTCTATCCTAAATTTTTTTTGTCTTATAAAAAAATCTTCAATCTTAGGTCTAGTCCAAATTTTACCCTAAATTTTTTTTGTCTCATAAAAAACCCCAAATTCTATCATAAACTTTATTTATCTCATAAAAAAACCTTTGCTTTAGGTCTAGTCTCAACTTTACCTTAAATTTTTTTTGTCTCATAAATATCACTAACTTTTACTTAAGTCTCATATTTGTGCCTATTAACTCTCCGTCCAAAATTGGTCTTAGCGTGCGTTTGGTTCAGCATTCCCAAGGGACTTTAGGGAAATACAAATATCTTTAACTTAAAGCCTCTTAGAGAAATGTAAATTGCGTTTGATAAAAACTCCATTGTGAAGCTAGTTTGGCATAAATAGTGTTTGGTAAATCTTATTTTGCAAAGGGCTTTGGGATTTTTTTTATTAAAAAAAAACTTACCTTCATCGGAGCCGGTGATGGGCTACGGCTACCAGTGAGCTAGACTGGCGTTAGCGCTTCACCAGCCACCCTCAGTCCAAAAAGATGAACAATCATAAGGGCAAAATTGGAATATTGGAGAATTAGTGAGGGTAGTTTGGGAAGAAAAAAATTGGTTTAACATTAGGCAAATGCTGAAAGCTCACAGTTGGTCCGGACCAGCCTTGGACTTTCAACATTCCCAATGCTGGCTTTTGGTCAAGTGCTTATTGGAAATGCTCGCCAAACACCTCAAGGGGGAAATGTTGAACCAAATGCACCCTTAGTGATCTTACATGACATTTCCATGTTATTACTCTAGTTTTTCCCCAAATTTGAGATATGAGAAGATGTCTTTTGGAGATGAATATCCATATCAACTCAAACAATGTCTTGTTAAATATGAAATTTAGGTAAAAATTAGAGTAATTAGGGTTAGCTTTCTATAATTCCTCTTATTCATAAGAAAGTCTTCCTTGCATCTCACTCAAAAGATCTTTGATTTGCGCTCAGTCTTTAATTTCTTATGCTCGAGAGTGTTTCAACTCTCGTGGTCGTAGAACTCACACTTGGAACACTCAGCTCTGGACGCTCGAATAGTTTGTGCTTGAGAATTTTCAATCTCTCAGTGGTCAATAAGAAATTTTTGATGGGAGGTTAATAGGAATATTTGTGACTCAAATAAAAGATTGTGGTTTTTTTGTGAGACTGTAAAAAATTTAGGATAAAATTAGGACCGGATGGTAAAATTAAGATATGACATAAAGTTGAGAGTTTTTCATGGGACAAAAATGTTTAGGGTAGAATTGGGACTAAACCTAAAATTGTGAGTTTTTTACATGACCAAAAAAAGTTAAGGGTGGAACTGGGATTGGAACTAAAGTTGGGGTATTTTTAGATTATTAGGCCAATTTGCTAATATCCACTTTATCAAATCTCCTTTCCTAACAAATCTCCAATCTAAACAAACTTTCACATCTCTAGTTCTTATGCATATTTTGGTAAATCAATCTCTAATCACTACAAACCTAAAATTTTGCATATTTAATCCTTATGTATATTTTCATGATATCTCTCGTCGATGCAAATGAAATAAATATAATTATGCAATGATTAGATTTCCAATATATTATACAATTTCTCATATTTCATTAATGGATAATTAGTTAGGACTGTCATGATTAGATGCATAACTATAGTGAACTCAAATGTGTTAGTTCTTAATATTTATATTTGAGAATTACAAGTCAACAAGCATGCAAAACTCAATTAAGGGCTGTAAGTTTAATTTTTAACATTTATTTAAAAATGATTAAAATATTTATCAAAGATGATTCTTATCACTTTATCATTGATGACGAAAATCTCCATTGCCTTATAATTGGTGAGAATAAACTTTAAATTACGGATTACAATAAGTTTTTGAATGAGCTTTAGAACAAGTTTTAGTATAATTTGAATTTTCGATAGGTGTTCAAAATAGTATACTTTATTTTGAACGTATTTGACAAATGAATGAATATTACATAATGATAAAGATAAATGAAAAATCAACAACAAAGAGTTACTTATGATTTCGAAAAAGTTATATAAAAGTATATATGTGCCTTGGTGTTGCTTCTCCAAGAAAGATGAGTTAAATTGACACTGTATTGAAGCTACATTTGGTAATGATATCTAAGATTTCATTGTTGTTTCTCTAAAAAATATTGATAAATAGGTATGCGTTTGGACTCCTTGACGGAAAATAAAGCGATTTCGATAAATTTTATGAAGAGGTCCAGACAATATGAGTCAATATTTACTGTATCCAAGTACAGCTCGCCGGCACACTACAAATAACTCGAATCATCTATTGGCATCCTTGCAACTTAGTTTACATTTTCAATTTTCTAGGGAAGATTCCATATGGAAGTTGAGGTGGAGGCTTTTCTCGAAAGAGAGCCTCAAAGTGCACCGTGTCTAAAATAAAAGCTTAAAGTGACAAAGTTAGTCTCGAATAAAATATCCGAACTGGACAGCTGGCTTGTTCCGGTAGCCAGGGGAGGGGCGATTCATTCCAAATTTGCAACCGGGAAAAAATCCTAAAAACCAAAAAAACCCTAAATTGAGTTCTAAGATTAGGGTTCATCGTGGATTCAAGCGCAAGAAACAAGAAGTTTCTCGCTCAAGTGCGCACAGCACATGTTTACAGGTGGCCCTTCACAGCAACTTCCGAGAGGGACTCTGTGATTCTGAACGTCCTGACCCTTCTGTGCATCATCATTGCTGGGTTGAAAAATCAACACTGGTGTAAAATCCCGTTCTGTTCCTCGCTTGCCCTCGCATCGCTTCTTCTTGATGGTCGGTTTCGGCTCCGTTCTGAACCATTTTCTCTTGACATCTGGCGATGGTTCCTTCGCATGCTGAAGCCTGATTCTTGGAAGCCGCTGCCGAGCTCCAGAGTCCTGTGTTTATGCGTGTTGTTGATGTCACGACCTTGCATCCCCCTCTCTGCTAAAAGCATTGCACCTTTCGAACAATGGTAGGCATCTTTTCTGAAGATATATTCTCCCACATTTTTTTGAAGATATATCATCAAATTAAGGTTTGTGGTTTTTGGGATTTTCCCCCTTTTTTTAACCCGATTGTGAATTTGGATGAAATCGCCCCTACCCTAGTCGCCAGAACAAGCTCGGGGGCCCTTATTTGATACTAATCTGACCACTTTTAAAATTTTATTTGAGATAATGTGTACTTCGAAACCCTCTTTTTGAGAAGATAGCTACACCGTAAATCCTTTTTTGGAACTAGTATTACTATTCCAGAGCATATTTTTACAGCAGCAATGAGTTCAATTTATAGTCTGCATCACACTTTAAAATATATTCGAAGTAGTATCGCATGCTCCATTTAATATAATTTCAATTATCTTATTGAGACATTAAAGTATGGGGCTGCTTATGCATATTTTGCTGATAATCTCTAATAGATTCTTATGCATATCTTTGTAATAAGCATATTCTGGTAATAAATGTTTATCATTTGAATAGAAAACATATTGCAAAATTTCAAAATCAATATGCAAACTGACAATTAGTCTAGAGAAAGGACTTGTATATGTTAACTTTTCAATCCACTGGGCACACGGCCCAATGACAAAGGAATTGGGTGGGTGGGAGCGTTTAGTTGAGAAAGAGACAAAGATGAGTTAGAGCGGAACAAAGTAAAAAAGAACATTAATTAAATGAAAAAACTTTAAAATTGATTCGGAAACCCTTCCATGGAAAGCTTGGAACTTGATTAAGGCTTTTTCGCGTTAGGTACTTAAAATAGAAAAATAAAATGTTAGAGACTCGATTTTTTTTTGTTTTGGTCGTAGTTAGAGACTCGATTGACTAACAGCCAGAACATTGAACCCCGATTATCTTTTCACAGCATGATCCCAAAAATAAAGGGCCAAGCGAAAGGTGAAATCAAAGTAAGAGAAATGGAGGTTTGGGCTCTAAAAAGATTTGCCATCGCTCATAATTTTTTTTAGGTCAGAATTTGCTCATATTTAACAAGAGATGCTTGCTCATAAATCGAACCACAACTGAGGTCATCAAGGAGCACCGCCAATTTCCCTTTTTAATCTTCTCAAACGTTTAAAGTCAATAGCTTCTTGAAACACGGGCGCCAATTGGGCACGGAGGACATTCGCATTCATTTCTCGGTGGGCGATCAGAATTGTCCAGCTTGGAACGCAGTTTCTCTGCTGTTCCTTATGCAACAAGCTATGATGACGCAGATTGCACAGAGAAAACGAGAGAGCATGACGCGAAGTTCGAACAGTTCCTGCATCGGACACTACCGAAACATCACTTGTAAGGGAGATTAGGTTCTAAAATAGGAACAGTTGGTTGTGAATTTGGCTGCTGTTGGGTCAAGGGACATAAGGTTTTGTTGAGGTCGTTAGTCTACCTATGCTGACTCTCGTCTTGACGGTTTAGGTCGATGGTAGATGGCCATTAGCGTATCCTATTTGAAACTGTGGGTGTTGTTGGGCTTGTGTAGTTATGTCTCGCCCTTTTGATTCTTTTGCCAAAGTAATAAAGGCGAAGCCCTGTAGCATTACGTTTACCACTTAAACTAGGATGTTTCCGACGATCCTCGGAGAATGAATCCTGATCCCTTGATGACCGTCGGAGTGAAAAAAAAAAAAAAAAGAAAAGAAAGAAGAAGAGTAAATCTAGTTCATTGATTGTTACCTCTCGATTTCCGTGTGTTACGACATTTTGCATTAGAATTACATAAAAGATACAAGTTATAACTAATTATGGCCCGAAGTCCGTCCCTTGGGGAACCATCAATTCCAAGTGGTTTTAGCTCGTTCACAATAACGTCCGGAGGCCATGAGCAAGAGTGCACATGTTTACTGACCGATCATATGACAATTTACACTTGTTATGGCATTGAGACCACCACCGTGAATAAATTTTTCTACTAAAAATATATGCTATTAAAATCACGATGCTAATGCCGGTGTAAAAAATTAAGTTGATATAGCGATGGGGCAATTTAAGTACACATTCGACTTAGTGGATCATATTCAAACACCCAATAATTAAGAACCGTGGAAATTACTTTCCAAACCAATTTTCTGCTTCTGTCTTAATATCTTTAGCTGTATTCAATATGATTTATGACTGTTCCAAAAGTTCCCATCATTTGGAACCAAAGATAATGAGTTTTTTTTCCCTTTCTTTATAGTTAGATGGAACTACGGAATAGTTTTACCAAATAGACTCAATCAACCCTTCCAATCCGGCGAAAGGATTCGCTAGGAATTACTCGCTCGCAATGTAGCCCGAAAAGACCGCCCCTAATGGAAATCGAACCGGAAGAGCTCAAGGCTTATCGAGGCGAAATCGCAAAATCTCGAGTCGTTTCACCCCTCGGACCCGGCCTTCGTCTTCGATGTTAGGTGATTTTTCCACCCTTCAAAGAAACCTCACAACTCCAAAGAAAACACGAGCGTGTTCATAAGTCAGCAAGCACGTTGGATTGCATCAACAATAGCAACCAACCAGAAACCTATCAGCGGGAGATTTGTCGCAGGCGTTCTACTTACCCACACTCCCTCCCTTCCACCACTCAAAACTCATCCTATAAATACTCAAAAGTCTTTCATCATTCTCCATCACAGAATACCCCTAAAACCTTCCTCTCCCATGGCTTTGGTCGTTGGCAAGACTCAACCCAACCGCCTCGCCTCGGTCGAGGAACTAGAAGACGAGGAGGACGACCTCTTCGAGATCAACCTAGAGGCCGTCAACAAAAGCCCGCCGCCGAACTACTTCTGGGACGACGCCTCTTGCTTTGCTGCCGCCACCGCTGCCGCGACCAGCGGCGGAACTACGCGGTTCGCCAACTGCCTTTTGCCTGCCGAGGAAGTGTCCAGCGCCGTCCCGGCGAAGTCGTTCGATGAGTTACCCGGATGTAGCAGCTGGAGGTTGTCGTTTGCGGAGACGTCGAGGTTTCTGATTACGGGTGCTCGTCAGTCACTGACCCTAGGGAAGCTTCTCGAGCTCCCATTGTCAAGGGCTCTCATGTACGGTAATATAGCTAGAGGAATTTGATGCGACTTATGCGATCTTTGTAGCTGAAAAAAAAAACGAAGAAAGATAGTTGCGTATATAGTTGAAAGTTAGATATATGTCGGATTGATTATGTGTTTCTGCTTTTTGCACTATACTGCACGGTTGGAAGATGGAAACTTGTGCGGTTCAGATTTGGTGTTCTCGTTCGTGGAGTTTCAGTTGAAATCATCGATTCTTGCGTGGAAATTTAGGAGCTCAAGCAGTACAATATTCTTCGAAAGAATGATGGAGCAATGGACTGTGCATAAATGCACTGAGTTCAAACCCTTGCGATGCCCTTAACCTTGAAAACTAGAGTAGATGTGATGTACTGAATTCGACCCACTTTCGTAATTAATAAAATGAATGCGTATTTCTTATTTCATTTTAGTAAGCCTTACCTGGAACTGATCATTTTCGGAATACTGACCAATAAACAATGACTAACTAGAAAAATAGTACGTGGACCAAGGATTCGACCGTGAATCGACCTTCAATTCCGGAGAACGAAGAGAGAATATTTAGGGGTAAATGTGGGCCGATCAAAGGAAGGGTTGAGGATCGATTTGCCAATGGTATACAATCGGATTGCGGGTGATTCCGCACGACTGAGAGTACGCATGGTGACTAATCCTAAACTTGTTCCGAACGATCGCGACCTCCGGAATTAGCTACGGATCCTCGCGTTTTCTCGGAAATCGGGACCGTCACGACTCGAGTAACCTAGATCGATACGCGTAACCCCCAAACAGCTGCCCGTTAGTAAATGACACTAAAATCGCAATTGAGCGAAATGAATCGTTGAGTTGATTTTCAAATTTGAGTGTCGAATTTTACGGACATACGCGACTAATTTATCGGATGATGTTGTGAGACACATGGCCAACCTCGGTATCGCTTAGATTCGTCGAAAAGGTACAATTTGGTTCGGGGGTGAAAAATGACCGTTTTGCCCCTAGGGTTAAGTGTCTTTATTTGGATCAAGGGAGGGCAATTTGGACTTTTGGTAAATCCCTAGTGGCCAAAAATGGGGGACCATATTACCCCTCTCCCTTTCACTCTCTTTTCCCATTATATCCTTGGAGTTAGTGGGGTTGACTTTTTATGGCCATTGGATCATGAAGAACTTGATGGGTGTTTGAATCTTGGCCATTAGATTATGGTGTTAGTGGGGTGGGTGAGATGGTCTTTTTAGTGGGTTAGTTGATCAACCCCCACTAATCCAAGCACACAAAACACACACACAACCTCTCACTCACACTCATTCTCACACACACTCTCTCTCCCCCTTTCTCTCTCTCAGCTGAAGCTCTCCCCTCTCTCTCTCCTCGGCATTGCGTTCGGCCAGCCACCGCCGCGCCTAGCTAGCCGCAACCGCACCGTCGCCGCCCAGCTATTCAGCGACTCGCCGCCGCTGTTGCCTCGCCTTCGCCTCCCTCATCGTCTCTCTCTCTCTCTCTCTCTCTCTCTCTCTCTCTCTCTCTCTCTCTCCCATTCCTTCCTTTCTCGACCAACCCAGCGCCACCACCGACCACCAGCATCCCCAGCTGCCGTGTTCATCGCCACCCTCAGCCCGCTATGGCCATCCACCGTCTAAGAGTTGCCATTCAGCGTAGCGATCGCCGTTGCTCCCCTGCTCGCCCACTACATGACCAGCCGCCGATCGTCCCCCTCTCTCTCCCATTTTCGACACCGGCGACCTCGGTGCCACCACGTAGCCTTGTCCCCCACAGCTATACGTCGCTGTTTCCATCGCCGATGCCCAGATCGCCACTGCCCAGCAACCCACCTCCATCGCGAGCCGCGACCACCGGAGAGGACCGCTGCTCCGACGTGGCTATTGCCACCATCCGGCACCATTACCGTCGCCGTTTCCCAGCCGTATTTGCTTAGGATTAAGGTGAGTGAAAACCCTAAACCCTAATTAGGCTTTTGTGCATTATTTAGACGAGTTTAATGGTTATTTAGGGTAAATTAGAGATTAATTAAGGGGCTGGTGAACAGGAGCATATTGGGTTGATTAAGGTGCTAATTTAAGGTTAGACTAGAGTTAATTATTGGCCCGTGTGATGGCTGAGTGTTGTCAGTTTGAGTGGACTACATATGAATCACGGGTTAATTGCGGATTGTTATATGTGCTATTGTAGACGCATGAATTGGCTGATTTTGGGCATAGCATGGCTAATTGATTAATGTCATGAGGTTATGGTGATGCATGATGTGGCCAAGGAAATGAGGGGCGTTATTGGACCATGGGCATGTTGATTTTAATGAAGTATGTGTGCGTTTCGTCGAGGGCCTTGGCTGATTTGCAGTGGGTGATTGATTGATCACATGGTCATATTGATTTGTGTGATTAGTGTGAATATGATTGGCACCTCGATTTCGGATTAATCTGGCCATAGTTTTGTGCATATTGAGTGATGACATATTATGTGAATCATGCAAGCTTGTGAGTGCCATTGCGCATGTGATCACCTAAAATGCCCTGAAGCGTCGTTTACACGGGGATCAGATAATGAATTAGAAATGTGTATATACGCGTGATCACATAAATCCTAAGGCGTC
Source organism: Syzygium aromaticum (assembly GCA_024500025.1). NCBI lineage: Eukaryota > Viridiplantae > Streptophyta > Magnoliopsida > Myrtales > Myrtaceae > Syzygium > Syzygium aromaticum. Next base: position 15,961,058 of record CM044885.1, read on the forward strand.
GTTTATGCAGGGTATTGAACTTGTCTTGAAGCGTTTAATGCGGGACGATGCCCGGATTGCCGGACAATGGCCAACCTGAGGCGTCCTACACGTAGGTTGTGCAATGGACTTGAGGCGTGATACGCGAGTCTCGAGCAGTGATAGACCTGATGCGTTTAACGCGGGTCGGAGGTGAATTGGGAAAAGATATGCATGGGAGTTATGCATTGATGAGTGCAAATGTGCGCATGGCATGTGCTCGTGGTCCTGTGATAATGTGCATGCATCCTTAGCTGAATTCCTGCGTTATGCAGGGTTAATTATGTATTTGACTTTAGGCCTGAATGCCTAAATCGATGGATTGTTCAATTGGTCTTGCTGTTTAATTACTTGTCTGGAGGTGCGTGATAGCATAATTTAGGTTTAAGAGGCCCACTCGCTGAGATTCGTTCTCATTGTTGTTATTCCCTAACTTTTCAGACCCCCGATCTTAACGATGACCAGTGTGCCAATACGTTTTGGGATCCCGAGCCATATAGAGCGTTCGGTGATCGAGTACCCTCTTGGGTTTGGGGAAGCTTATATTAGGCATCGTACCATAGTCTGGGTTGACGAGGGTGGGCCACAGCTTAAGACCTACCTTTACCTTAGTTAGTGTTTCCGAGACCAAACTGATTACCATGGACCCCTTAGGACGTTTGACATCCCAATCAACAGATTAGGGCAATGGGATAAGGAGACAACTGATGGAGAGGTAATGAGCCCCGACCCAGTGTCTGAGACAGATTTTGATCCGCGGCCCATCATCATCGAGTCAAACAAAGAGGCCATGGAGTGAGAGTCTGATTCCAATCCGGAGCCAATGGAGCTGGAGCCAGAGTCGGAGGAGGATCTCGAGGCGATACCAAAGCCCAAGGATGACCCATAGGAGGAGCAGCCTAAGGTTGAGTTCGAACCCGAGTCGATGGATTCTGAATTCGAGTCTTCAGAATCAGATTCGGACTGGGTTCCACCTAGGGGTTAGCTTAGGGCTTAGTTAGCGCTGGGGTCGACACTTTTTAAGATGAGCCCTAGCGATCGTAGGTCTAACCCAATCGGACCGCGTGCCCCTTTTTGTTGAAAGTGACTGGTTGACCCCTTTTAGCCTATGTACATGCCCCTATGATTAATGGATATTGTATATCTCTTTTGTTTATATGATGATGTGTATTATATATATATATATATATATATATATATATATATATATATATATATATATATATATACACGTGTATGTGTGTGTGTGTGCTTTCTGTAGCTATCTTGGTCGTGTTTAATTTATGTATGGGAGTGTAATCATTTCCGCATGTGTATATTCTCTGATTTGTGTTCGGGTCGGCAACACGTCTTGGGGCGTCGCACAAATATGACCAAGGAGGGATGTCATGAACTCGATGGGGTTCGGGGCGTGACATCCTGCGTTAAATTGGTATCAGAGCAAGGTCAGCTCGATCCAACTCGGTCGAAGCCTAGAGTAATAAGGAGCGATGACCTTGGGTAGCTAACTAGGGAGACTTGTGTGCTACGTGTACCTTCAGACTGTTTGACTAATTGATTGACTGGTTGATTGCTTGATCGTTAGAAATGACATGTAAAGTGTAGGTGCAGCAGGACCCGAGTTAAATACGTATATCTCTTTGGTTGAAACCTCATGTGCTTGTGATCGCCTGCTTGCTGTGTGAATGACTGCTGTAACTCATTGCCTAGGGCTATAGACTAGTATAGTTTAACCTAGGTCTTTAATTCCCGAATGGAATTGTAGCAGGTATGTGAGTGGTAAAAAAGCCGTGAGAATGAGCAAAGGAATGGGAACATGAGGACAATCGAGCACAAGGGGCCAAGAGGCGAGAGACCCAAGGATTGATGGGGTCATTCAAGCAGTACAGGAGATTGGAAACCTAATGGGAAGGCAAGCTCAAGAAAGGGCTGCCGATATTGCCCAAGCTATTGTTAATGGGAATCAAGCCCATCAAGGATAAGCTCAAGTAGTAGTGAATAGGCAGATGTATCAACTGGTAGAGCAGTTCTTGAAATTGAAACCGCCGAAATTTGATGGAAAGGGTGACTCCGAGGCCGTGCTATGTTGGGTAGAAGAATTAGAAAAGACCTTTGAAGTTCTAGGGTGCACCAAGGTCGAGAAGGTGACCTTGACGGTGTACCAACTGCAAGAGAATGCCAGTGACTGGTGGAAAGCCACTAGGGGGAGAATATTCCCTGAGGGTATCGCCCAGACTTGGGCAGTATTCACTGAGAATTTCTACGGGAAATATTTCTCTGAGAATACCAGAGAAAGGAAATTAGCAAAGTTTATGAGACTCCGCCAGGGACAGATGACTATAGATCAGTACGAGATGAAATTTGTTAGGCTTTCGAAGTTTGCACCAAGAATGATGGAGGACCCACTGGATAAGGTCCGAAGGTTCCGGGATGGACTAAAAGTGAACCTTTGTAGTTAGATGATCTCGCTGAATATATGAGATTATGGAGAGATATATAAGCGAGCTCAAGCGATAGAAAGGGATAAGATGGATAGGGTCACAGCTTCTGGATCGCGATTTGCCCCAGCTAAGGACAACTACCGCTTCGAGAAGAGACCGATGGCAAGAAATAGGCGTTTTGTCCCTCTCGTCAAGAAAAATATCGGGAAGCCGAGTCATTCCCAAAATCGGTTTGGAGCATGCTTTAGGTGTGAGATTATGGACCATCAGATAAGACATTGCCCTCAACGTCAAGCTGGACCACCCATGTAATCTTAACTGCCATGGATTGGGAATCAGACTGGAAATCCCCCGCCAGCTAATCAGAAAATACCGCCAGCCTAAGGAAGGGTGTATGCGATGGCGAGAAGAGAAGTTGAGGACGCGCCAGGCGTGGTCACAAGTACGGTCTCTCTCTGTGATCATGCTGCATATGTCTTGTTTGATTCGGGAGCATCACACTCGTTTATATCGGAAGAGTTTGTTAGATTGACTGGAATTGAACCGATTTTGCTCGAAGTCATGCTTTGTATGACGACTCCGCTGAATGATAAGGTGTTAGTCTCATTAGGATGTTATGACTGTAGGATATTAATTGGAAATAGGGAGGAAAGGATAGACTTGGCAGTGCTACCTATGCTTGATTTTGATGTGATTATCGGGATTGATTGGTTAGTTAAGCAGAAGGCCGTAATGGACTGCGATAACAGGGTGATCCAATTCGATCCAATTGGACACCCTAGATTCGAATTTGCGAGAAACCAAAGAGAAACCTCGCTCCCCTGGATTTTCTCACTTGAGGTAACCAAATCGTTGGACGAAGGATGTAAAGGGTATTTGGTGAATGTGGTTGATCCGATAGTTGTAGAGCCGAAATTGGAAGAGATACAAGTGGTGTGCAATTTTCCCGAAGTCTTTCATCAAGAATTGCCGAGTTTGCCACCAAAAAGAGAAGTGGAATTCATAATCGAGTTGACCCATGGAACCGAGCCAATCTCAAAGGCTCCCTACCGAATGTCTCTGTCGGAACTAAATGAGTTAAATGTCCAAATGCAGGAGTAGTTGGATAAGGGTTTTATCCGCCCAAGTGCGTCTTCATGGGGAGCACTAGTATTGTTTGTAAAGAAGAAGGATGAGACCTTAAGATTATATATTAACTACCGGCAGTTGAACTAAGTGACCGTCAAGAACAAGTACCCACTGCCGAGGATCGACGACTTGTTTGATCAGCTACAAGGTGCTTCAATGTTTTCTAAGATCGATTTACGAACGAGATATCATCAGTTGAGGATTAAGAAGGATGATATACCTAAGACCGCCTTTTGGACAAGATATGGGCATTACGAATTTACGATTATATCTTTCGGCCTGACTAATGCCCCTGTTGCCTTTATAAACTTGATGAACCGGGCATTTAAGGAATTCTTGGATCAATTCATTATAGTCTTCATCAATGATATATTGGTGTACTCGAAGAGCCCGGAAGAGCATGAAGTACATTTGAGTGTAGTGCTACGAATCTTAAGATAACACACACTTTACACCAAGCTCAGTAAGTGCGAGTTCTGGCTCAACCGAGTAGCATTTCTTGGACATATAATTTCTAGAGATGGAATCTCGATGGGCCCAATTAAAATTGAGGCGGTGACCAAGTGGCCAAGACCGATGTCAGTAACAGAGATTTGGAGTTTCTTGAGTGTGGCAGGATATTACAGACATTTTGTAGAAGGGTTCTCGTTAATATCCACACCGTTAACACGACTGCTTAAGAAATAAACGAAGTTCAAATGTGACGAAAAGTGTGGGAGAAGTTTTCAGGAACTAAAGCATAAGTTGACGACTGCTCCTGTGTTGACTATTCTGTCAAGGTCAGAAGGATTTGAGATCTATAGTAATGCGTCGTTGAGAGGACTCAGATGTGTATCGATGTAACATGGAAGAGTGGTTGCGTATGCAACATGCCAGCTGAGGCCGTATGAAATGAATTACCCAACTCATGATTTGGAATTGGCTGCGATTATCTTTGCCCTTAAGATTTGGAAACATTACTTGTGTGGGGAAAAGTTCCAAATTTACGTGGATCATCAAAGTCTCAAGTACTTATTTTCACAGAAGGAGTTGAATATGAGACAACGTCGTTGGATGGAACTCCTCAAGGACTATGATTGCGACATCTTATATCACTCTGGGAAGGCTAATCGAGTGGTGGATGCGCTAAGTCAGAAGTTGAGTGTTGCGTACATGATGATCAGGGAATGGACCATATTAGAAGGGATAACAGATTCAGAATTTAAGTTTGAGGTGAGTCATGTGTCGAATCTGCTTGCGACGCTAAGAATAGAGCCGGAAATTCAAACCAAGATTAAGACACTGTAATCTACGGACCAAGAAATTCAGAAGATAGTGGAAACGGATGCTACCAAGAGTAAACCGGATTTTCAAGTATCCGAGAACGAGATCTTGAAATTCCGTGGACGGTTATGCGTGCCCGACGATGTGGAACTTAAGGAAGAAATTTTAAGGGAAGTTCATCGCAGTAATTATAGCATCCATCCAGGTAGTACAAAGATGTACCAGAACCTGCGGCAGCATTACTAGTGGAATGACATGAAAGCGGATGTGGCCAAGCATGTGGTAAAATGCCTAACCTGTCAGCAAGTGAAAGCGTAGCATTATAAGCCTAGAAGACTTCTGCGACTATTGGAAATTCCCGAGTGGAAGTAGAAACATATTACGATGGACTTTATCACGAGATTACCAAGGAGCCAGAGAGGGCATGATTTGATTTGGGTGATAGTTGACAGATTGACTAAATCAGCGCACTTCCTGACGGTGCGAAAGGATTTTGAGTTGGAAAGATACGTGGATTTGTATATGCATTAGATTGTTTGACTTCAAGGGGTGCCAGTGACCATCACTTCAGACCGTGATCCCAGGTTCATTGTGAATTTTTGGAAAAGTCTTCAAATGGCCTTAGGAACGAAGCTTTAATTTAGTACGGCCTATCATCCACAGACAAATGATCAGTTAGAGAGAACAATCCAGACGTTAGAAGACATGTTGTGTGCATGTGTATTGGATTTCCAAGATAAATGGGAAGAGCAGTTACATTTAGTTGAGTTTGCTTATAATAACAGTTATCAGCAGAGCATTCAGATGGCACCGTTTGAGGCATTATATAGTAGAGCATGCAGAACGTCAGTATGTTGGAACGAAGTATAATCGGGCCAGAGTTGGTTCAACAGGCTGTGGAGGCTGTCGAAATCATTAGGGAAAGGTTAAAGACATCGCAGAGCCATCAGAAAAGTTATGCCGATCGGAGATGGAGACCCTTGGAATTTCAGGTTGGAGATCATGTTTTTTTGAAAGTGTCACCAATAAAAGGACTATTCCGGTTTGGCAAGAAAGAAAAATTTAGCCGAGATACGTCGGTCCATTCGAGATTTTAGAGAAGATTGGAGATCTGGCCTATTGACTCACTTTGCCACCTAATCTGTCCCAAGTACACAACGTGTTCCACGTGTCGATGCTGAGGAAGTATGAGCTGGATCTAACCTACGTGCTGAGATATGAGGAAATAGACGTGGACGATAGGGTGTCGTACGTGGAAAGGCCAGTGAGAATCAAATATAGAAAGGATCGGATACTATGAAACAAGACGATACCGATAATCAAAGTCATTTGGGAGCATCATGGAACGAAAGGTGCCACATAGGAGAGCGAAGAAGTAATGTGACATCAACACCCCCACTTGTTTGAGTAGATGGGTTTGGATGTAAATTTCGAGGACGAAATTTTTTGTAAGGGGGGAAGAATTGTGACGTCCTAAATTTGACCCATTTTCGTGATTAATAAAATGAATACGTATTTCTCATTTCATTTTAATAAGTCTCGCCCGGAACTGATCATTCTCGGGATATTGATCAATAGGAAATGGCTAACTAGGAAAACGGTACATGGACTAAGGACTCGATCGTGAATCGACCTTCGATTCCGAAGAACGACAAGGGAATGTTTTGGGCCAATGTGGGCCGATCTAAAGAAGGGTTGCGGATCGATTTGCCAACGGTGTACAATCAGATCGCGAGTGATTTCGCACAATCGAGAGTACGCGTGGTGACCGATTCTAAACTTGTTCCGAACAATTGTGACCTCCGGAACTAGCGATGGATCCTCGCGTTTTCTTAGAAATCGGGACCGTCATGACTCGAGTAACCCTAGGTCGATACACGTAACCTCTAAATAGCCGCCCGTTAATAAAGGACACTAAAATCGCAATTGAGCGAAATGAATCATTGAGTTGATTTCCGAACTTGAGTGTAGAATTTTACGGACGTACGCGACTAATTTATCGGATGACGTTGCGAGACGCGTGGCCAACCTCGGTATCACTCGGATCCGTCGGAAAGGTACAATTTGGTTCGGGGGTGAAAAATGATCATTTTGTTCCTAGGGTTAAGTGTATTTATTTGGATCAAGGGAGAGCAATTTGGAATTTTGGTAAACCCTTAGTGGCCGAAAACGGGGGACCATATTGTTGAGGAAAACTCCTGTTGATTTTGAAGTTGACAAAACTGTCCATGAGTGTTTTATTGTGAAAGAGCTTCAGACTCAAAGTTCAGACACAAAGTTCAGACTCAAAGTTCAGACTCAAAGTTCAGACGCAGAAATTCTTCAAACGCAAACGCAGAAATTCTTCAGACGCAGAAGTTTTTCAGATGCAGACGCAGACGCAAAATTTCTTCAGACACAGAATACATAACCTAACATAACAGCTAGTGATCTGGTATGGATTTCACAAAAGGAAATCTTTGATATCAATCTAAATCAAATTGATTGACAATCAAAGATTACGACAAGTATGCATTACAACGGATAAAACTCTACTTATGGAAACCAAGATTCTGATTGTATGGGCGACCAGAATCAGCGAGATTCATATTTTATCAACCAACGGCTACTCAATCCATTTTACACAAATCTGTCCAAAGGTGAATATTGGAAGATGATCCTCTGAAGACTGTCCAACGGCTAGTTTGGAAGTAGAGGAGTATAAAAGGAGATCAATGAGGAGCAAAAGGTATAGAATGAAATCAAGAATCAACAAGTCCAAAGTCTGAGCATACTCCAATTTAATCTTGTCTTTCGTGAGCTTAAAAGTGTAATCATTTGAGAGGTGTAGACAGTGTTATAAGTGTGTGCTTAGGTGTAAGATAGTGTGATCTATCAGCTTGGTATAAGCAGCACCAGCTTTGAGGTGAAGTGCTTGTGTTTAAGCGGCACAACTTGTTATAACTTCTCATTGATTTGATTAGTGAAATCCAGCCAGTAGGCTGTAGCGTGGGAGAGTGGACGTAGGCTTGCTATAAGCCAAACCACTATAAACTTGTGTGCAGTTTTTCTATCTCTATTCTATTACTTTGCACACTACATATCAGGAGCACTGTCTTTATAAACTGTTTTGAATCTGAACTTTATTCAGACTCAACTGTTTTTTTTTCATTTCCGCATAAACTGTTTAAAATCACCTATTCACCCCCCTCTAGGTGATCCCTGCTAGCTACTTCAATTGGTATCAGAGCAGGTTGCTCGTTTATAGAAGTGTTTTACTTCTGAGTTAACGATCTATATGACTCGTTATGGTGCTCCAGGTCTCATTGAAGGTCAAAGCAATAATAAACCACCATACTTCGATGGCAAAGAATACAGCATCTGGAAGAATAAGATGAATGCATTTATTAAGTCAATTGATCACATGCAATGGGATGTCATCATCAGAGGAATCAAGCCAAAATCTTCTCAAAAGAAAATGCAGATGCAAGCAAATCAGAAGATCCTCCTTTATCTCAAACTGAGATATCCAAAAGAGAGACCTTAGATTCTGAAGCAATTTATTCTTTATATTGTGCTTTATCTCCTATTAAATATAAAAAAATTGCTGCTTGTGAATCAGCTAAGGAAATCTGGGATACGCTTCACATCACTTATGAAGGAACAGATCAAGCCAAAGAAACTCAAATCAATCTTTTGCTTGGTCAATATGAATCCTTCAAAATGAAGCCTGAAAAATCAATTGCTAACATGTATGATAGGTTTACTGACATAGTAAACGGTCTTGCATATCAAGGACAACCAGTTCCAGATGCAATGAAAGTCAACAAATTACTGAGAGGACTCACAATGAAGTGGGATAATATCAAAACATTTTTTCGAGAGACACGAAGGATCAAGCCTCTATCAGTAAATAAGTTGATTGGAACTCTGCAATCATATAAGATTGAACATCGAAATGAGGAGAATCAATCCAGAGGTAATAAGTCAATTGCATTAAAGACTAACATTGATTCTGATGTAGATTCTGAAAATGAAGACGTTGATGATGAAGAACTAGCTCTCTTCATAAAGAAGTATAAGAAGATGAAGATCAGAGGAAGAAATCTCAAAGGAAAGAAGTCGTTTGAGAAAAAGAAGTCTACTTATGAAACAGAAAAATCAAATGATGTTATATGCTTTCAATGTAGGAAACGTGAACATATCAAGCCTAACTGTCCTCTTCTGAAAAAGAAGACCAGATTTGAGAAAGCAAAGAAGGCCTTAAAGGCAGAAACTTGGAGTGACACAAAATGCGAAGACAGTAACGACGATATCTCGAATTTCTGTCTAATGACAAACTCAGAGTCAGACTCAGATTCAGATTCTGATACCAAAGTGAAAATCGAGGTAAAGTATTCTGAAATGCCTATTGAAGTATCGAATTACATTAACGATTTATGCCTTGAATTTAAAGCTGCTCTTAAAAGAATCTCTTCTTTGAAAAAGGAAAATTCATCACTGAGGCAACATGATGTTTCTTAAAAAGAAAAAATCAATTTCCTTCAAAAGGAATTTCAACAAATCAAGGAAAGTCGAGATTTTCTTTCCAAAGAGAATGCTATTATGAAAAAGGAAATTTTAGAAATTACTTCCAAGTTTTCAAAATGGTCAAAAACTTTGAAACATATCATTTCCATCCAAATTCCTTATTACAACAAATCTGGACTCGGATTTGTGAAGGAAAGTGATAGCTTAATTGATTTTCCAAAGGTTAATGAGAGATTAAGACAAAGACCTCCTCGACAAGTTTACAAAAATCATTTCAAAAAGAACTTTGTAAAACATGTAGGCCGAAGTGTTCTCAAATGCTCAAAATGTGAAGATCCACAACATTTTAAGAATGAATGTCCTAAGGTCTGGAGACCTGTTCGAAGAGAATTTGTTAAGACAGCCTATACTGATCGTCAAGGACCCAAACAAATTTGGGTACCAAAGAAAACTTGAGATACTGTAATTCTTGCAGGTTACCACGAAGAGAAAAAGAAAGTGGTACCTAGATAGTGGATGCTTAAGACACATGACAGGAGATCCAAACATATTCATTACTCTACAAAGTCTGAATGGTGGAAAAGTTTCTTTTGGAGGAAATACCAAAGGAAAAATCATTGGCAAAGGAACGGTTAAAATAGGAGGACTTACAATCAGTGATGTCTCATTGGTAAAAGGACTCAATTATAACCTGTTAAGCATCAGCCAACTATGTGATACAGGTTTCAGAATCAACTTTCAAGAAGACACGTGCTCATGAACAAGCAAAGATTCTTCTCAAACATTTACAGGAAGAAGACATGGCAACATTTATCTTCTAGATGTCAATCCAAGTTCCACTCACTGCTTAATCTCAATCAAAGAGGATGAAGATCTATGGCACAGAAGATTGGGACACATTAGTATGAAACAAATCTCAAAGATCTCAAATAAGAATATGGTGCGAGGTTTGCCGGATTTAAAATACATGAAAACAGAGTTATGCAATGCCTACACTCTAGGAAAGCAAGTAAGAAGCTCTTTTAAATCTATACATCATGTTTCCACTAATCGTGCCTTGCAGCTTCTTCATATGGATCTGTTTAGACCAACAAGAACACAAAGTTTCGGTGGTAAGAAGTATTATCTAGTTATTGTTGATGACTTTACAAGATTTACTTGGGTGTTCTTTCTTGCTCATAAAAATAAAGCATTTTCATATTTTTCAAAATTTGCAAAAAAAGTTCAAAATGAAAAGGGCTATACCATTTTCTGCATTAAAACTGATCATGGAGGAGAATTTGAAAATTAAAATTTTTCAGATTTTTATGAGGAGAATGGTTTTCAACACAATTTTTCTACTCCATACACACCAGAACAAAATGGTATTGTGGAAAGGAAAAATCGTTCCTTGCAAGAAATGGCAAGAACTTTGTTGATTGAAAGCAAGATTCCTTCCTATTTCTGGGCAAATGCAGTTTTTACAGCATGTTATATCATGAACAGAGTTTTTCTCAGACCCATTCTTGAGAAAACCCTCTATGAGCTCTACAAAGGTAGAAAGCCCAGCATTTCATATTTTCGAGTGCTTGGTTGTAAATGCTTTGTTATTAAAAATCCAAATGATCATACTAGCAAGTTTGATGAGAAAGCAGATGAAGGACTCTTCCTTGGATATTCGACCACAAGTAAAGCATACAGAGTCTTCAACAAGAAGTCTCAGACTGTGGAAGAAACAATGAATGTTAAGTTTGAAGAAAATATTCAGACCCACAAAGATGACTCTAAAATATCTTCCAATGTTCAAGAATTATCAGAAGCTTAACAAGAATTCCCAGAGAATGGCGTACATACAGAAAAAGGAACATAAGATATAATCCAGACGTATTCAGAACCTTTAGAGTCTGATATCATTCAGAAGGAAAAATATGACAGAAACTGGAAATATAAATTTAGTCATCTAAAGAACCTTATCATTGGAGAAATAGAAGACAGTATCAAGACTCGATCTAAGTACAAGGAGAACATCAGCAACTTGGCCTTGATATCAGAAATAGAACCAAAAGAAGTTGGTGAAGCATTATCAGATGAAAGCTGGATTAAAGCTTTGCAGGAAGAACTTTAGCATATCAGAATCAATCAAGTATGGGAGCTTGTGCCAAGACCTAAAAACTATCCAGTCATTGGAACAAAATGGGCATTCAGAAACAAGTTGAATGACAAAGGGAAAGTTACAAGAAATAAAGCTAGACTAGTAACAAAAGGCCATTCTCAAGAAGAAGGCATATATTATGATGAAATATATGCACCGGTTGCCAGGTTAGAAGTCATTCGGCTACTATTAGCTTATGCTTGTTTTCATAACTTTAAATTGTTTCAAATGGATGTGAAAAGTGCCTTCCTGAATGGATATATCAAAGAAGAAGTATATGTTGAACAACCACCTAACTTCGAAGAACCAAAGAAAACTGATTATGTTTACAAACTCAAGAAGGCTCTTTATGGTTTGAAGCAAGCACCGCGTGTTTGGTATGAACGATTAAGTAACTTCCTTCTCCAAAATGATTTCACCAAAGATAAGGTTGATACGACCCTGTTCATCAAGAAAAAGGGTAAGGATTTTCTGCTTGTTCAAATTTATGTTGATGATATAATTTTTGGATCCTCTAACGAATTGCTTTGCAGGGAATTCTCTAAAAATATGCAGAACGAGTTTGAGATGAGTATGATGGGAGAATTAACATTCTTTCATGGCCTACAAGTGAAACAGACCAAAAATGATACATTCATTTGCCAAGAGAAGTATGCTAAGGATATTGTCAAGAAATTTGGATTGCAAAATTACAAGAAAACAGACATTCTCATGTCTCATTCATCCAAATTGGACAAAGATGAAAATGGTAAGAAGGTTGATCAGAAGGTATACAGAAGCATGATAGGTTCATTATTGTATCTTACTGCATCAAGACCTGACATACTTTTCAGTGTTTGTATGTGTGCAAGATTCAATTAGATCCAAAGGAATCACATTTATCTGCTGTTAAGAGAATAATTAAGTATATTGGAACTTATCCAATGCTAGGTCTTTGGTATTCCAAAGATTCAGACTTTACTCTTACTAGATATTCTGATGCTGACTTAGTTGGATGTAAAGTGGATAGGAAAAGTACCACAGATACATGTCAACTGCTTAGGAATATGCTAGTATCATGGTACTCCAAGAAACAAAATACAGTCGCACTTTCCACAGCAGAAGCAGAATACGTAGCTTTGGGAAGTTGCTGCGCATAAATTCTGTGGATGAAGCAACAGTTACAAGACTTTGGCATTGAAGAATCAAATGTTGAAATCAAGTGTGACAACACAAGCGCAATCAATCTGACAAAGAACTCCATTCTCCATTCTCGAGCTAAGCACATTGAAATCAAGTATCATTTTATTCGAAATCATGTTCAAAATGGTGATGTGAATATACAATTCATTGATTCTAAGAATCAATTGGCTGATATATTTACAAAACCTCTTGACAAATCTTCGTTTGAGTTCATTAGACATAAACTGTGCATTGTTTATCCCTTTTAGTGTATCATCTATTAGACAGGAATTTTTCAGACTCAACTCTCAGTCTGAATGTCCTTCGCAGACTCTAAAGAAAGGTACGTCCACATTTCAAACTTTGGCGGGTATATTTTTGGTAAGATATTATTATATTGGAAACAAATCAGGTACGTATTCTAATTTATTTGTTAAATTGTGCCTAATATATTATCCTGATTTTATCATGTCTCTTTATGCTTATAAAGTATATTCTTGGGATTACTTTTTATTCTTTCTAAAAATTCTTTTTTCTTCAAAACCCTTCTGATTTTCTAAACCTTTCTTCTCCTTTATAAACCTATTCAACTCTTAACAAAACCCTATCAGTTCATACTTCACTCTCTAAACCCTTCCGATATTCAGAGCCGCTCCTTCTCTCCCTTCTCCAAAAATCAAAACTTTCTGTCTAAAAAGTGTTCACGATGCCTTTCAAGAGAAGATCTTCACGTATTCTCAACCAAAACTCTAAATCTACTGCACCGGCGGAACATCTAGAAATTTCAGATACATATTCAGATCATCACGAAGTTCCTTCCGAAGCGACACCACCAATGCATTCATCTTCTCATAAATCTTCCGGTAAAACTGACTTTCGTTTCCGGAGTATCAAATTTGTATGGGAAACATATCAAAAGTTGAAACGGTGTAATGCTTCTGCAACGGTTCTCCGTGAGCGTCTGCGAGATAATAATCTCTTCTCTAAAGAACATCTTGTGCAGACTTATACTCTGTTTTATTCTAAAAATGAAGTTGTTCCTACAAGCTCTACACCCAAAGCATCTTCTTCCAAAAATGGCAAAGAGAAAGTTGGAGAAACTTCCACTCCCTTTGAAAAAGAATCTACTCTCACAAGCCCTAAACCGATCAGTATCTCAAAATATGTGGTTCCCGATAATGATGCACGACTTTTTAATACCTTTAAGATAAAAGTGGGAATCGTATTTGGCTTACCTGGCACATGTGGATTATTTAGAAGTAATGAGCATAACATGTTTTATAAAATGTTGCTTGCTCGAGGAGTCATCAATCACAGAATAGTGGATTTTGGCTATCTAGAGAAGGCAGGAATCTCAGTAGAACATCTGTTTCGGGAATTAGGAATTTATGAATTTTGTCTTCAGTCTGGTAATGTTTTTGCTGAATTAATTGCCTACTTTTATTCCAATCTCTCCATTCTGTCACCAAATTGGATTCAGTTTACTGTTGGTGATCAGAAGTTTGACTTACAAGCGACTGATTTGGCAAAAATAATTGGAGCAAGACATTCCAAGTTCATTCCCTTGGCAGTGGATGTTGAAGAAGCTTCAAAGATTACTTCCGAGAATCCCAACTTTGCTCCTAAAGGACATATTTCCTATTCTGACTTATCAAAATGATCGGTGATCTTGTATAAGATTATTATCAACTGCTTAAAGCCTAAGGCAGCCTCTAAAACTGACCTTTCCATATCTGAAATCAAGCTCATTTGGGCTATCTTAAATCCTTTTCTCTTCCTCATGTCATCATTTTTCATGTGTACCGAGTATTGCAAAAGGACAAGGGACAGTTACCCTATGGGGCTCTAATTTTTCGCATATTCATGTTCCTCAAAATATCTATTCCTGCTGATTTGCAAAAGAACCATATCCCATGCATGTATGTTGGAGAAAAAATGCTCTCCAAAATGAAACATTTTGAAGATATCAAGGGAAGAGTATAAGGACAAGAGGCTCAACAGTCGGAGGGAAAATCTATTGGAAAGACAAGAGCAAAGGAGCCAAAGAAAAAGTCTAGTCTAGCCAGCAAAATGCCTGTCTCTTCTCCTCCAATCAAAGTGTATAGTAAGAAGAGAAAGTTTCTTCTACATGATGAAAGCAATGATGCAGAAACAGAACACTTTGAAACAGGACGCACTGTAGAAACAGTTCATGAAGATCCTATACCTTCTACAGACCAAGCACCTGTTCAGGGGGAGCATCCACCAGCATCAATCTTGGGAAATGATCAATCTGTACCAGAAAATGTCCAGGAACAGCGTTCAGATACTGCAACTATTCTTTCCCTACTGGTCGAGATCAAGGTCAAGCAAACTACTCTTGAACAAGATCTGAAAAATCTTCATCACATTGTTGAGGAAAACCATCAGACTCAGAATCTTCATGCAGCTCTGGATAAAGCAGAACTTACAAAGGCTATCGATCTGTGCTCCACCAACTTGGACAAAGCAATGGGAGAATGCACTTCCAAGATTGAAGAAGCTGTTTCCATTCTGGAAAATTTTCAACTGATTCGCACTCCTTCCAAAAAATAGCCTGTTTTTCTCTCCAAAACTATTTCATTTTCTTCTTGGTTTGTAATCCCAATTACATTTAAAACTGATTGATTGTTTAATGTCATTGATCTATTCTATTTTGTTTGCTGATGACAAAAAGGGGGAGAAATTATATGTAGCTATATTTTATGCAGATTTGATATACTAATATGTCGGATCATATGCATGTTACATACAAAAGAAGAGATAAACATAGATATCAAATGAGTTTGCTCTCTTAAATTTCAATATGTGACTCAATGCGCTTAATATGCTTATTTACTTTCAAATTAAATTTAAACTAATTCAATCTGCAGGAAAGTTTTGTCACCATCAAAAAGGGGGAGATTGTTGAGGAAAACTCCTATTGATTTTGAAGTTAACAAAACTGTCCATGAGTGTTTTATTGTGAAAAAACTTCAGACTCAAAGTTCAGACACAAAGTTTAGACTCAAAGTTCAGACGCAGAAATTCTTCAGACGCAGACGCAGACGTAAAATTTCTTCAAACACAGAATACAGAACCTAACATAACAGCTAGTGATCTGGTATGGATTTCACAAAAAGAAATCTTTGATATCAATCTAAATCAAATTGATTGACAATCAAAGATTACGACAAGCATGCATTACAACGGATAAAACTCTACTTATGGAAACCAAGATTCTGATTGTATGGGCGACCAGAATCAGCGGGATTCAGACTTTATCAACCAACGGCTACTTAATTCATTTTATACAAATTTGTCCAAAGGTGAATATTGGAAGATGATCCTTTGAAGACTGTCCAACGGCTAGTTTGGAAGTAGAGGAGTATAAAAGGAGATCAATGAGAAGAAAAAGGTATAGAATGAAATCAAGAATCAATAAGTCCAAAGTCTGAGCATACTCCAATTCAATCTTGTCTTTCGTGAGCTTAAAAGTGTAATCATTTGAGAGGTGTAGACAGTATTATAAGTGTGTACTTAGGTGTAAGATGGTGTGATCTATCAGCTTGGTATAAGCAGCACCAGCTTCGGGGTGAAGTGCTTGTGTTTAAGCGGCACAACTTGTTGTAACTTCTCATTGATTTGATTAGTGAAATCCAGCCAGTAAGTTGTAGCATGAGAGAGTGGACGTAGGCTTACTATAAGCCGAACCACTATAAACTTGTGTGCAGTTTTTCTATCTCCACTCTATTACTTTGCACACTTCATATCAGGAGTACTATCTTTATAAACTGCTTTGAATCTGAACTTTATTCAGACTCAACAGTTTTCTTTCATTTCCGTATAAACTGTTTAAGATCACCTATTCACCCCCCTTTAGATGATCCATGCTAGCTACTTCACATATTACTCCTCTCCCTCTCGCCCTCTTTTCCCATTATACCCCTGGAGTTAGTAGGGTTGACTTTTTATGGCCATTGGATTATAGTGTTAGTAGGGTGGGTGAGATGGTCCTTTTAGTGGGTTAGTTGACCAACCTCCACTAATCCAAGCACACAAAACATTTGCATTCTCACTCACACTCATTCTCACACTCTCTCTCTTCCCCTCCCTCTCTCTCTCTCGGTCGAAGCTCTCCCCTCTTCCCCTGCTCGGCGCCGCGTCCGGCCAGCCATCGTCGCGCCCAGCCAGCCGTCGCCGCGCTGTCGCCACCCAGCTGTCCCGACGACCCACCACCACTGCTGCCTTGCTTTCGCCTCCCTCACCGCCGAACTCTCTCTCTCTCTCTCTCTCTCTCCTGTTCCTTCCTTTCCCAGCCAACCCGGCGCCACCACCGATCACCAGCATCCCCAGCCGCCATGTTCGTCGCTGCCCTCAGCCCGCCATGGCCATCCACCGCCCGAGAGCCGCCGTTCAGCCCAGTGACCACTGTGCTCCCTTGCTTGGCCACCGCCCTGTTAGTGGTCTGCCCTAAAAATTAATCAATGTTAATACTCTAATATTAATTGTGGATTAGGTTGTGTCAGAAATATCGATCTTCACTATACTTAGGTAGTTATAATGTATTGCTAGAGACCGCTTATGACTTGTGGGTCAAAAGAGTTTTGAGCACACTGCTAATGTTTAGTGAACCTGCAGGGTCGCACATAATAACGAACGGACTTAATATTTTCTATGCGCCTTGATCTACTTAAGAAGTAGATTTTAATTTATTCTCTTATTTAAATCATCTATGCGGTCGTGCGCGTTATGAGATAACGATTAAATGTGGGCCCAAATCGCCCGGCCCACTTCTTTTAATTCCGCTGGATAATGAGGTTGTATAAATAGATAGAAAATCGTTATGTCTAGGGTTTTTTCAACAGAGTATCAAAAAAAAAAAAAAAAAAGGCGTTTGAGAAAAAGGAACTTCAAGATCTTTCGCTAGCACGTGGATCGTTGGAGAATTTCGTTCGTGTGTGTGGATACCGGTAGAGGCGTAACACTTGGGGCGCTAATTAAGACACAATCAGTTGTTAATTTATCCTCGATCCGCAAAAGGTGCGTTTCAAAATTCCTTTTCGATTTCAATATACACATGGATCATGTCTAAGGTTCTATATTCTGCTGCGTTATTTTTGTTGATGAGCCCTACACGCCCGACTAGCCACCGATTGTCCCCCTCTCTCTCCCATTTCCGGCGTTGGCGACCTCGGTGCCACCACGTAGCCTTGTCCCCACAGCTATACGTCGTCGTTGCCATCGCCGATGCCCAGATCGCCACTACCCAGCAACCCACCTCCACCGTGAGTCGCGACCACCGGAGAGGACCGCTGCTCCGACGTGGCTGTTGCCACCGTCTAGCACCCTTACCGTTGCCGTTTCCCAGCCGTATTTGCTTAGGATTAAGGTGAGTGAAAACCTTAAACCCTAATTAGGCTTTTGTGCATTATTTAGACGAGTTTAGGGGTTAATTATGGTAAATTAAGGGTTAATTAAAAGGCTGGTGAACAGGAGCATATTGGGTTGATTATGGTGCTAATCTAAGGTTAGATTAGAGTTAATTAATGGCCCGTGTGATGGCCGAGTGTTGTTGGTTTGAGTGGGCTACATATGATTAACCACGGGTTAATTGCGGATTGTTATATGTGCTACTGTAGACGCATGAATTGGCTGATTTTGGGCATGGCGTGGCTAATTGATTAATGTCGTGAGGTTATGGTGATGCATGATGTGGCCGAGGAAATGAGGGGCATTATTTGACCATGGGCATGTTGATTTTAATAAAGTATGTGTGTGTTTTGTCGAGGGCCTTGGCTGATTTGCCATGGGTGATTGATTGATCGCACGGTCATGTTGATTTGTGTGGTTAGTGTGAATTTGATTGGGGCCTTGATTTCAGATTGATCTAGCCATGGTTTTGTGCATATTGAGTGATGGTATATTATGTGAATCATGCGAGCTTGTGAGTGCCATTGTGCATGTGATTACCTAAAATGCCCTGAGGCGTAATTTATGCGGGGTTTAGATAATTAATTGGAAAGGTGTATGTACGCGTGATCACATAAACCCTGAGGCGTCGTTTACGCGGAATATTGAACCCGTCCTGAGGCGTTTAACGTGGGACGATGCCTGGATTACCGGACAATGACCAACCTGAGGCGTCCTACACGCGGGTTGTGCCATGGACTTTAGGCGTGATATGCGAGTCCCGAGCAGTGATGGACCTGATGCGTTTAACGTGGGTCAGAGGTGAATTGGGAAAAGATACGTATACGAGTTATGCATTGATGAGTGCAAATGTGCACATGGCATGTGCTCGTGGTCCCGTGATAATGTGCATGCGTCCTTGGTTGAATTCCTGCATTATGCAGGATTAATTATGTATTTGACTTGGGGCCCGAGAGCTTAAATCATTGGATTGTTCAATTGGTCTGGTTGTTTAATTACTTGTCTGGAGGTGCATGATAGCCTAGTTTAGATTTAGGAGGCCTATTCGCTGAGATTCGTTCTCACTGTTGTAATTCCCCAACTTTTCAGACCCCCGACCTTGAGGATGACCAGTGTGCCAGTACATTTTGGGATCCCGAGCCATATAAACCGTTCGGTGATCAAGTACCCCCTTGGGTTTAGGGAAGCTTATATTAGGCATTGTATCATAGTTTGGGTTGACAAGGGCGGGCCACAGCTTAAGGCCCACATTTACCTTAGTTGGTGTTTTCGAGACCAAACCGATTACCATGAACCCTTTAGGACGTTTGACATCCCAATCAATGGATTAGGACAATGGGACTCGGAGACAGCTGGTAGAGAGGTAGCAAGCCCTAACCCGGTGTCTGAGACGGATTTTGATCCGCGGCCCATCATCATTGAGTCAGACGAGGAGGCCATGGCATGGGAGTTCGATTCCAATCCGGAGTCGATGGAGCTGGAGCCAGAGCCAAAGAAGGATCTCGAGGCGGCACTTGATCCCGAGGATGACCTAGAGGAGGAGTAGCCTGAGGTTGAGTCCGAACCCAAGTCGATGGATTCCGAGTCCAAGTCTTCGGGATTAGATTTGGACTGGGTTCCACCTAGAGGTTAGCTTAGGGCTTAGTTAGTGCTGGGGCTGACACTTTTTTAGATGAGCCTTAGCAATCGTAGGTTTAACCCAATCGGACCGCGTGCCCCTTTTTGTTGAAGGTGACTGGTTGACCCCTTTTGGCCTATGTACATGCCCCTGTGATCAATGGATATTGTATATCTCTTTTGTTTATATGATGATGTGTATTATATATATGTGTGTGTGTGTGTGTGTGTGTGGGCGCGTGCGCACGCGCGCTTTCTGTAGCTTTCCTGGTCATGTTTAATTTATGTATGGGAGTGTGATTGTTTCCGCATGTATATATTCTCTGATTTGTGTTCAGGTCGGCGATGCGTCTTGGGGCGTTGCACAAATACAACTGAGGAGGAATGCCGTGAACTTGATGGGATTCGGGATGTGACAGTAGATATGGACTTTTTTAACCTTGTCGCGTTCTTTCCATGATCATCATGTAGGTAACCCGCTTCCAGCTCTGGAATATACAAGGAAACTCGTCCTGCTCGTGACTTATGAGTCGCAGCAGGAGTACGATCAGCACCGTTCTTTAAAAACCCGGTTACCCGTCGGTAATCTCTAGTAAGGTTAAAATCTTGGGAACAAAACCGGCTCGAAAAGGGGTTAAGCAATGGGCAGCTGTAGTCTTTGGGAACAAACCGGCTCGAAACGCCTCTTCTCATCCTAGACATGATCAGACTATCTTAAAGATCCCTGTACAAGAACAACTCACTAGAGTACCATTTTCCAGATTCCACGAAATCAGTCAAAACGCATGACAGGTTTGATAGACATCTCGGGTTTTTTTGTTTCAAAAAGATTTCACTTTTATGAAAGGAAGATTCATTCTCAAACAGATGCCAAGTCCCTCCACCAATTCAGAAATTGCGAGGTCACCAGCGTCACACCCCTATCTATACTGCGATGCGATGCAAAAAATACAAGCGAGGGCTGTGTAGTGAAATTATTGCAGACGCTAATCATCACAGAAATTACAGTACTCCATGTTTTTTTTTTGTTCAAAACAACAGTCTATGTTCATCATAAACATTATTCGCGAAGAACACGATCATCCCAGAGATGTAATATGAACAATAAGAAACATCGCAAGTAAGGACAACACCAATGGAAGGTGAAATCAATGCATGCATGTTCATATAAGAAGAGGCGATGCAAGAAATACCAAACAATCATCACAGATAGTTATTACAACTACTACTGTGTCTGTAAACTCAATCGACATGAATTACAAACATAAAGTACAACCTTAATTTAAGGCGTTGCATAAGGAAAACAAATTAAAATTCATAAAAGAAAAGCTGATAATTTGATTACTATAGAAAAGAGTGAGTAATTTCCTAATAGTGTCGGTAGGTTACAAAAAGGTTTCTCGAAATTAGGTGACCGGTAATTTTTTTTATCAATACTGCTTTTTTACACTCATCAATCCTTTCAGAAATCTACAGGCATGAAATAGGAATATATTTTAACAAAACGGTAGAATGTGTTCCACTTCATATATGTAAGGTAATTCACATGTCATGTCAGCTTGCAAAGGAAAATAAACTTGTATGTGATATCATTTTTTTCTTGTTTCTCTCACAGAAGTGCATGCCAACATCTATATCAAGCAGTCAGGTTCGAAAGATGGGCTTCGCTAAGAGAGAAAATTCAAATAGACAGTGTTAATAATTCATTTCCATTTAAGAAGTAGGGAAACCTATTGTTCATCTTCAAAAGTTATTGAAAATGCAATGTGCGCGAGTGCTAACCCTTCTCTCCATATATACGATCGAACCCCTGAACTTAGGCATCGAGGTTTCCGCACAAAACAAGCCAATGCGATCATACATACCTAAGATAATAAACATCACTTTGACGTATGACTCAAATTTAGAACAGAGAAGATTTTAAAAACCTTATTATCATGTACCGGGTATTTGAGCTTGCAAAATGTTGAGTTACTTCTGTGTACATCATCCTGCGTACACATAAATCTTTCCGAACTGAAGTACCCAATACGTACCATGCGTGTACACATCATCTATTCAGTTGGCGGACTTCTAGGTTTGGAAAAGTAATTGCTGTACATGTTTGGCAAAAGGAAACTTGCTGGTTTGGAAATAGATGCCGACATGCTGTCAAAACTAGCAAAAGAAACGTGACTCTGAGATAACTCCGCAAATCTGACAGTTAATAAGACTGAGAGATGGGAAATTGATGTTCCCTTGGCGTGATGCCAATGCTCCAACTTTATTCTTCATGTTTGAGGTGGAACACAACACACTCAGGCCCCAGAAGAAACCCCCAACTTGGCATTTAGCATAAAATAAAAAGCAAACATGCTGGTTCACAACTCACGTGCCATCTCATGATTTTCCTTTTGAATATAACAAGAAGAGATGATGAGAGACTATCGGAGAGAGAGAGAGAGAGAGAGAGAGAGAGAGAGAGAGAGAGCAGTTTTGACATGCTCAAATCTGGAAATAATCAGTCACAAATCCATTGTCTTTGGATGGAAAGACAACCATGACAGACTTTAACAGGTAACGACATAAAAATAGAGGGAGAGAAAGTTCAGTTCTCTTGGTTATTTGTGTTACAACAAGATCCCTGGACTGATTTTGAAGTGCGAATGAGAGAGAGAGAGAGAGACGGGGAGGGGGGGGGGGTGGGGGGTGTGGGGAGAGGGAGGGTGTTCAGATCAGCGTCTTCTTGCGGCGGTTTCCCTCTGGGCGTTGAAGTAAACAGCTGCAACCGGAAGGTCGAGGTCGTTCTCAGCGGCAAAGTTGCGGGTGCTAAAGCAATCTCTCGAAGAAGGCTGGCTTATTTGCTGTCGCTGTTTTTGTCTGAAGAGGATGAAGACAAACCGGTGGATCCCTATGTTAGGCCTCGGGATCTCGTAGCTCACCACTTCCCTTCCTGTCATAATTTGCAAAGAAAGCCTCAAACCAAGTAATCCTATGTCGTATGTCCACGCTCATGTACACATTTTATATTGAATGATTCTTGTATGGGCATAAAGTTTGCTCATAAATCCATCTGAATCATCAGACTTGTGAGTCACTGCTTCCAAAGTTATGCTAGTCCAAATAATGCAATGTTCCGACGCTATCACCTTAGCTAGGCTAGGCTTAACACAATTTCCTGACGATATTATTATCATACGGTTAGGATTTTAGATAGAATAATTCTTCAGATGTTGTAAAATCAATCAAGACATAAGTTGTTGCCACGGAGAGAGATTAGATGATAAATGAAGTAATATGAAGGATAGACATACCGAATGTTGCATCCGTAGTACCAGGAATATTAGTGACAATCCTGCCAAATGATCATGCACAAAATCAATAATTTGACGGAATACTCAATCAAAAATACATCTCATTTGAATGGGACTGAGTTAATGAAACAATCTACCGTAATTATGATGCAAACTCATGCACACATTATATGGTTTCTAGTAGGAATCACTTACCAGTGAAGGTGCTCTCTCAAGTAAGGATCACTCGGACCCGGAACATCTGGATCTGTCATGACCTGCCCGAAACGAGGAAAAGAACAATATGACTCTTATTATTGATCATCTTTGATGCAGAAATGAAAGTCCTAAAAGAAGATAACTTTGTGCGATACCAGAGTGAAGAAGGACCTCATGTCACCCTCATGAATCTCAACCCTAGGTCTGGCGGCAACTGAAGAAGGGTAGAGCTCATGCCCATTATTCACTTGCTTCCCATCGTATTTCACACTCATTCTTATGTTTGGAGTGAATGGGTCGATCACATCCCCAATCACTCTCCCAACTGTCAGAGGCTCGAAAGCCCTTGCCATCTCTCTCCCTCTCTTCCTCTCTCTCTCTTCTGAAGCAGAGAAAACTTTTAGGGTTGTGCAAAGAAATGATCTAAATAGGCACTGAAAGCGAGTTTCTTGAACTTGGAGACCCTTACATTTATAGTGCTGCAAACAAACAGCAGGTGTGGGCGCATGTGATTTGAGAGAGAAAATAACAATGCGTATCAAGTGTCAACCAATTTGTACATCGAAACAGAAAAGTAACTAGATTCTACCAGTTATGGTTTAGCTTGGACTCTTGACCCATTTGCGTGGTGGAAGCGGAAATCCTTTACAGAAGCTCTGGTTTTTATTCCTCATTGATTAGAGGGACTGATATTATTTGTCAGCTTTATGGGATTTTTATTTGATTGCAATTGATGATTTATGTGATTCTCTGTGCCATGCCTCTTCGTGTTGGGTCCCCAAGAATCAGTTCTTGATTAGCTCCCAACCCTTCTCGCCAAGTGTGTTCACTCAATTGGAGGGCGGTGAATGTTCTTATACTTCAGGTCGGAACGCAAATCATGAACACTATTTTCAATTGTAGGGTCCTCATAAGGATGCAAGTTGTCCATTTCTGGTCATATCTAGACATGAACAAAAGAAAAAGGAAAGAAGTGAATTATATACCTAAACCTTTGTTAAATACCTAAATGAAAAAATAACTTACATTGTCGATCTTTATTGTGGGAATGAAATTATCCTCTCCAATTCTCCTGTACTTAGATTGTGTCCGAATCCAAGTTCATGAATCCATCCGAAGTTCTAAAATCCTCTGTCATTGTTCACACGCACATGTTTGTGTCTGTGAAAATAGATTAGATCGGTACAAGGATTCGACCATTACGAATCATTTGTGTAAGTCACCTTAAGTCCCACCTAATTTGGTTTCACGACTTTGGCCTAAAGCTAGGCAACCTTTGTGGTTGAGAGAGAGAGAGAATTTGTCGTTGCATCCAATTTAACCCTGAGATCTTATTATTCTCATGTGTCAATCCCATACAGGGAACAAATTGATAATGTAATCTCGGCGCCTAAATAAAAAGCATCATCTTTATCCCTTCTTGTTATATAGCATAAAATTAACCGCTTTACAAGTCATATATTTCCTCATTAAGCAGATATGAATCCTCACAAATGCTTTGGACCACTCATCAACGACAAAATAAAAGGTGAAAGAGGAAGAGACGTCAGCGGGATTATTCCTGCTGTCTAAACATCAACCGACTTTGGTTAAAGAAGCATCTTTAGCATTTAAGGTAATAAACAGCAGAGACCAGGAATTGTGCTACACAGAACCTTCCCTTGAAAGCGTCTATAGATGGAGAGGAATCTACTGTTTCGGAGAGATTCTTCTGCTTGGCGCATAAAGGAGCCGCAAATTGCTCATCCATTAAGTGTGAGTGCCATGAGTCACTTCAAGATAAAGAGGGTCTCGCTAGGGTTCCATTCTTGGAAAGAGCAAGAAGGTGGACTTTCCATAACTGGAAACAGGAACTGCGTTTATTCCTGCATGTCTTGAGCTTGGGTGTTGTGAAGCGACTGCTCGGGTTCATGTTTGATGTTCCACTGTAAGATTCATTTACGTATTCTTTTTGTGTCCCCCTTTTTACATTATAGACTCTAGTAACTTTCATGTTCACTTTATATATGGCTTTATGGGAACACCTGTGTCCGTATGCATTACCCTAGAGATTCTCTCGGAAGTTATGGGATCCATGTACATATTGCTTTGTTATGAAGCTACTCGTAATGGTTCTATTCAGTTCGATTATGGAGAGAACATTTGAATTGAACTGATCCGGTTCATTCAATTTGGTACAATCTTGCTTATCTTATGTCCCATCTGAAACAACTTAGTATATTAAATGTCAACTTTGCTCTGGTCGAGAGTGAGTAATTTCATGTGTCTAAATAGTTTAATGCAATGTAAGCTCGATGATTTGCTAACTTAAATTTCTTACATGTAGAAGATAAACAGTAGAGATGATCAACGGGAAGTGTAGTCAGTGGCCAAGGTTTGAGTGTGTAATTTCGGGAAAATTACCAAACAAGTTCTAAACTTATTGCATTTATGCCGATCAATCCCAAATTATATCAATTCAGTTCTAAACCTTTCAATAGTATCTGCATCCTAAATCTTTTAACAATTTGTCAATGTAGCTCATTCGACCAATTTTTGAATAGAAATTGTTAACACGAATACCGGCTGTCCTACGTGGCATGCCAACGCTGACGTGGATAATTTTTACAATTTTTTTTAATTATTTTTCTTTTCTTCTTTTCATTTCTTTCCTTTATTTTTTTCTTTATGTTGGGCTAGTGAGGTGGCCAGTTGACCCTCACTAGCCACGAGTGAGGGCATCAAGCCCTTGCCCAAATCTATGCTGTATTGATGAAATTGGATTCAAATGAACACAAGGGATATTTTTATGGACTTTTTTTATTCCATTTGCTATTTTTCTTGATTTTCTCTATTATTTTGACTAAAAGAAATTAAGAAAAAATTCAGGAAAATTATAAAAAAAAAATGCATTTTGGTCTAGAAATAGGTCCCTAAGCTTGGCCAAGGTTCCTAATGCTAATTTTGTGATTTTTGAAAAAAATTAAAAAGTGAATTAAAAATCAGGTGTCAACAGCCTTGAAGTGTTCATTAATAAATTTCATAGGATTTGTTTGTTTAAACTTCTCAAAGGCGAGAAAAACAACTTTTTTACTATCTAGGTATGGTTTGAAATATTATTCACATTTTGAAAATTGTAAAAGAATTATATGTAAATTACTACATTAAAGTTTCGAGTGTTAAAAATTAGTAAAAAAGTTACATCAATGTTGAGGGAAAACAGAGAGAATTTATAGGGCGATCCCTCCACCATATTAGGGAGTTCCTTCTCCTGTCTCTCCTTGAGCCTTTCAAAGTCCTGCTCAGGACTAACATGAGATTTATAAAACATAAAAAATAAAATGCAATCATTGGTATCCAGTACTTGTCAATAAATTAAAAAAAAAATCTAGGTATTATGAAAAAGTCTCTTCCTTGTTAATCGATTGAGATAAGGAAATGATTTTTTTTGTAGGTATTGTTAATGAGTTTTTGCAATTTATATGTTAAAGTATGCTTTATTTAAATGATTTAATTTTTAAGATATAAATTGTGCATTACACAAAATAATTTATGGATTAGAAACCTTAAATTCCCCCTTTTACGATAACCAAGTGAAAGCCTAAAAAGATAAGACACCTCTATCCACTCATAATTGAATGCCAAGATTCACAGTATTGCCTTTTGTTAGGATGCACGTGTGGCCCATAGCAGAGAATGAACGTGGTGTATAGTACTTAATATATCCTAATTTGTTCATAACTCACTAGCTACTAGGAAGGAGTTAGCTGCTAGGAGTTGGACTCCCTCTTAATGATCTCTCTAAGTGAAGGTAACGTGCTTGTGCTGCGCTCTCAACAAATGATATTAGAGCATCCAATTTGTTCTGATGTTCGGAAAATATTTCAATAAAAGAATCTGATGACCTACGTGATGAGCATTGTGGTGTAGCAATAGGCCCGATTTAGTCTGGAGAAAGAGACCAAGGATGAACAACCCGGCCTTAATTGTAGATTTCACGATTTGATATGGAAAAAGAAACTGAAGATGAAATTGGGTGTGGCCGTTGATGGAGATTCGAGTTGATAAACCTTGATTCAAAATGATACCAAACCTAAGAAATCTGATGAACAACACCTTGAGCATTGTGGTGTAATAACGGGCCGTGAGCCAGGTCTGGTCCGGAGAAAGAGACCAGAGACTAGCAATGCCAGCTTGATGGTAGATTTCATGGTTCAATATGGAGAAAGACACCATGTATAAGTTGAGCGTTGATGGAATAACACTGAACTCGCACATAAGAGGCTCTTGAGTGAAGATTAATCCAACTGGACATATTAATGGACTCCCTCTCGATGATTCCCCCATCCTCGTGCCATTGATGTTGATTTCGCTCTGTTCGACGTACTGTCTCACGTGCATATGCCTTGGCCTCTCTTTTACTGTAATCTGTAAGATATCTGGGTCTGCTGTTTTTCGCCGTCCCGGAGCTAGAAAATGGCAGGAGGTGAGAACAGAAGGATTTCAGCCGCATCAGCGAGGTATCACACCAGAAGAACTAAACAGAGCTCTCCACTTATACTGCCTTCAGGTTGATTGTCCTTTTAATTTTCCCTTTCTTTCGTGAATTATTTGGGCTTTAATTGCTATTGTTCTTCACTGCGAATTTGTAATCAACGCCTAGTATGGACTCGCAATTTGTGCTTTCTTGGGTTTAATTTTTCTCTTTCGTTGCTTTATTCTGTTAAGATCTGTTCATTTTTCTTTTACCAGTTCTGACGTTTGAAAGAGAAGAGGAATGTGTACATCTTGGATGGAATTTTTCAGTTGTGGTGCTTGGTTGTAGCTGGATACGAGAGTTGTGTCGCTTGTGACGAAATGACTTGAAAGAACACCCGCCATAAAAATCATGTGAAATCTCTGTACAGAAGCTTCTTTTTGTAGCCAGAGCGTCTCTGCTTTTGTTTTTTTTTTTGGTAAAGGCGTCTCTGCTTTTGTTCGCGGCTTGTTTGGCATATAATGTCGGGCTGAAATTTCAAAGTTTCGTGATTTTGGAAAAAATCAACAGCATGTTCAACAGTTCTTTTTACTTGGTTTAGCTCGTCTTATGATTCTCATACAATTATGAGCTCTAGGAGCGTACTTTGTTATATGTTCTTCGTATTTGCACTGCTAAGAAGGTAAACTGACGAGAATTTCGGGTTGTGCGAAGAATAGCAGTTTCCTTAATAATTTGATCGTGTGACCCTTGAAATGGTATTGAATTTCTCTTACCAAAAGATTCCAATTGTTCTGGGATCAGTTTTTCTTACTCTTAACTTTGGCATTTTTCCATCTGAAAGCAAAGAAAATCGACAGCTTTAATATTCCGATTTCGTGCCTGTGTTGTTGAATTGCATTCTAATGGGAGTTAGTCTCAGGGATTTTCACCAAATTGTTGGCGATTTCATTGGTTGGAATTCTTGCATTGGCATATCAAGCGATCCAACCTGCCGCATTCCAGGAACTCCAGATGGTCCCCCTGTTACAGCACCAAGGATAAAGCTTAGAGATGGAAGACATTTAGCATACACGGAACACGGCATGCCAAAGGATGTAGCGAAGTATAAAATTGTATTCGTCCATGGATTCGATTCTTGTCGGCATTTTGCTGTTGTGGCCAACACTTTATCTCAGGTGCTCCACTATTATTTTTTTACCATTCTGAGTACATGCTGAGACTCTGAGAACGCTATTTTTGCATCCTTATCATTTCTTATTCACTGGTTTCTTCCAGGAAATTATCGATGACTCAGGTATATACATCGTGTCCTTCGATCGACCTGGTTATGGTGAGAGTGACCCTGACCCAAAACGAACACCCAATAGCATCGCAGTAGACATAGAAGAGCTTGCTGATAAATTGGGTCTAGGGTCAAAATTTTATGTGATCGGATATTCCATGGGAGGGCAGGCGGTGTGGGGCTGCCTCAAGTACATCCCTCACAGGTATCGATCACTTTGTGGAACAATTTGTCTTACCATGTGTGAAACTGCATTGCTCATGTTGTCTTAAGTTTAAATGGAAGTGGACATAGTTACACACGGGTGCATTCTCTATATTCTCTAATTGCTTCAAATGATCCGCAGACTAGCAGGAGCAGTCCTTGTGGCTCCGGTCATCGACTACTGGTGGCCCGGTTTTCCAGCAAACCTGTCGACTAAAGCATACTACCAACAGTTTCGGCAAGATCAATGGACTCTCCGGGTCGCTCATTACACTCCCTGGCTTACCTATTGGTGGAATACTCAAAAATGGTTTCCTGCTTCGACTGTTATCGATTATCATCCTGATATTTATACTCCTCCCGACAAGGCACTCATTTCCATGCTTCCCCAGAGAGGACCATACTTGGTATGTTAACTCCCTTTAACATGCGATGCGTATGCTTTCTGTTGTCCAGCTAAAGCTATTAGTTTGAAATTGAGGAGAATGAAGTTATATGTACAGCTTGTTTCTTTCTGCATATATGCCATCTCATAAAAGGCAATCTAAGTATCACGTGGCCCTGACTTGAGGTCCTGAAGCATTTCAATGTTCTCCCTGCGTTTCAGGAATCTGTTCATGGTCCAAGTTCTTTGGCTGCTATAGGAAGCTCTTCTAGAAATCTTGGTATCATCCCAATAATATATACAACTTTTGCTGTGCGGCATTGAGAATATTAAATTTGTTCTGTGAGTATTTCTTTCAAGTTTCAAGGGAACATCTTGTATTTCGTGTTGAAAGGTTTCACATATTACAATTCTACTCTGTGATTCTATTGTTCATTATATTTTCACTTTAAACATGCCAAAAATTTTGACAAAGTGGAAAGATTGATGTATTTTGGTGGAACAAACTTTTAGTTCCTCTATTCATGCTTTGAGTCACATTGTGTTTTCTAAAGTTAACTTCCTTACCTTGCATCCATTGCACTGAAAGATCAATCTTATGTCAATAGAAATGCCTCTTCTATACCAGAAGGAAATGGATTTTTTTTGTTTCAAAACCCTATTTGTGTTGATCAGTTAAATTGCTGATAGGTATGCCGAGAAAACATGAACAAAATCATGGACCGCGTATTCCTTTCTCAATCTTGCTATTATCTACAGCTCCTGTTTCTCAGAACAGCATGATGCGCCTTTTGTTCTCCTCAATGCAAATTGTGGTAATCCTTGCTTTATCTCAGATTGAGTTGTATTCTGTAATGATCAGGCACAGGTAAGACAGCAAGGACAATACAAGACTCTCCACCGAGACTTGACGGTCGGGTTTGGGTCCTGGGAGTTTGACTCAATGGATTTGGAAAACCAATTTCCCAATGGCGAAGGTTCCGTACATTTATGGCAGGGTGATGATGATTTGCCCGTGCCTGTCACACTGCAGCGTTTCATCGCCCACCCTGGATTAAGTATCACAAGCTACCCCAGACCGGCCACATGTTTCCTTATGCCGAGGGCATGTGCAATGCTATGGTCAAGACACTTCTAGATGGAGAAACCGCGGCTTCTGCATAACTATTGGTAGAGAGTTTGGATTCCTAATGTCATATTGATGCATCTGTTCTTATCAGGCGGTGTTTAGGCCCTTTGTTCTGAGTAGCGGACATGTTGTTCATCTTCTTCTTATTTGTTGTGGCACCATCATTTATATGCATTGTATGTGATGACAGAGGTCTCATTAGTGGATCTACTTCTTGGTCAGCCAGTTGAACAACTCCTTTGAAGACTTGAAACGATCATTTCAACTGAACCTTTTTCTTGGCTGTTGGAAGAAGTTTCTCAACTAGATCATTACAATCAAAGTATTGAGTAAGACAAAATCAGAATCATATTTATATCGTACACCATTCCAAAAAATTATGATAAAAACCTGCACAACAAAAAGATTAACAAACACTCCACCTCTTATAACTCCCTTCTGCAAGACCATTTAAAGCCGACGTTAATGGCATGCCTGGATTCCACGCTTGTTCACACAAAAACATTCGAAAAAGAAATTCAAGACTTGAGTCCACTATGAGTTTTGACTCAAGTATCCAGCAGAGTTGCCAAGCCGTTGCTACTTTCCTCAAGGTGAATTGTCAAGGAAAAGTTAACAAATTTACCAAGTGAAAACGTTAGACCCTCTCACGAGGTGACACTTACACTTAGCACGGACTCTCCTAAGTGCATTCGACCGCAACTTGGGTTCTTGATGCAATTGAACAATTAATTAATATGGGAGCTGCTGTTAGTCTATTTAGGGTTAATTAGAAATCCAAGTAAAAAAGGAGAGTTTGTCTTACTTCGGTGAACTAGAAATTTTGAATACGAGGACTTAATTACGCTAGATTAATCCAACGATTTTTTAGTATCTCTTCTCTTTAAATGAAAACATTTTGCACGCAATTTTTATCAATTTATTTCCTTAAACAGCTAACATGTGAAAAATGATCATATGAGTATGCAAACATGAATGCAACGCTTAATAATCAAGATGGTAAACCCACTACGAAAAAACCGAAGAACCTGGAAGCACGAGCAAGCAAATCCCCCTGATTGATCGTCGAAACGGGAGCTTATACAAACCATGAACCGGGAGGCAAATATGCAATGACATGATATATACAAAGACTATATGAAATGCCTAATTATGATGCATTATTATGCATGAATTAAAAGACCATAGATGCAGACTTAATTAGCATCCAACCTATTCTAATCATTTTGACACTTTCATGTTTAATTAATATGACAAGATGCAAAAATAGCCCCGAAGACATTATCTATATCCGTGTGCTTGAAAACGATAGACCTATTCATGAAGGCCTCGCCCTTCGATGGACCTATCCATGTACAATTCTCTTTATACTGCAGGGATAATGACAAATGGTCTTGACTTTTGACTTAATGTGTAATGTAGTCCTTGAACTTTAGCTTAATGTGTAATGCGGCTCATGAATTTTTAATTTGTTCAATGTAGTCTATAGATTTTTGATAAATGTTCAACTTAATCTTTGAAATATTTAAAAATATTCAATATTATCATTTCATTAATTTAAATTTAAAGATAATATTGAACATTTTTATATAATTTAGAGACTAAATTAAACATCTACGCAAAGTTCGTGGATCACATTGCATATTAAACTAAAGTTTATAGATCATTGGTGTCATATTTTTCTAGTACGTAATCTGTAAGGTATCTTGATTTTCTGCTTTTCGTCGTCCCGGAGGTAGAATATGGTGGGTATGGCTGAGCAGAAAGGTTTCAGCTGCATCAGCGAGTTCTCACACCAGAAGAGCTAAGCAGAGCTCTCCTCTTATACTTCCTTCAGGTAGATCATCGCCCTTTTACTTTTCCCATTTTTTCGTGAATTATTAGGGCTTTAATTGCTCTTGTTCTTCACTTGGCATTGGAATTAACGCCTAGAATGGGCTCGCAGTTTGTGGCTTTCTGGGTTTAATTTTCCTTTTCATGCTTTATTTCGTTAAGATCTACTCTCGTTTTTTTTTCCTCCAGTTCTGAAACTCGAAGGAGATTGGAATAGTGTATAATATTGGACGGAATTTGTGACGTCCTTGAATGAACTCATTCAAAGTAAAATTCGCTTTATTAACTCATTTGAGGTATTATTTATTTTACCTCGGCTTATTTCGAGCTTTAGGTTTTGTCCTTTAACGTATTCTCAGGAAATCAATCATCTTGCTCTAATCTAAACACTCTTAACTTTGAAACGTTGTGTCAAAAGGTACATTTATGAGTTAATTCCAACTTTTACATATATATTTTTAGTACACTTTTCTCTTGTTTGATGTACAACTCGGTTCATTTCTACCATCTTCGCCATTCTGAAAACCTGTCAGTAGTCGCTCATTGTCCAAACCCTTGTACCCTGACATTATTCCCTACCCTCATCAGATCAGGTCGTTACAGAATTTTCCAGTTGTGTTGTTTGGTTATCAAATCAGGTCGTTACAGAATTTTCCGATTGTGTTGTTTGGTTGTAGCTAGAGATCTCGTTTATAATTATTAAAGAGGGCTAAAATCAAAACGAGCATGAGTTAGGTGTTTGTAATATGAAGATGGAATATTCCGCTATGTATATAATGTCAACGTCATTCTTCCAGGTGAGTTGATATAAAGTCACACGTCGCACCCACGTAGTCATGGCCACGGGCCAATTTTATCCCGGAATCAGCCCAGTTAAACCCGAGCCCGGCCCGCGGTTTGGAACCAGAACCGACCCTTGGCCTACGGGCCCAGTTCCGGTTCCAAAAATTTTGGAACTGACCCGGAATCGGCGGTTTCGGGCTCGGTTCCAAAAAAATTTAAAAATTTTAAAAAAATATTAAAAAAAAAAACCTACAGCAGGCCTTGCATGTCTGCAAGCCCTGCTATAACCCATTGCCAATGTAGCCTTTTACCTAGCTTTTTTTTTTTAATCCTAAATTTTCTTTTCATTTTTTTCTTATAAATTCTCTCAAATTCTCTTCTCTCAAATTTTCTCAATACTCTAAATTCTCTCAAATTCTCTTAAATTCTCTCAATTTTCTTAATCTGTGCAATTCTCTCTTAATTATCCCAATCAATCCGCTCAATTCTCTCAATTCACTCAAAAAATAGCAAGTGGAAGTCAAGTGCCAACTGGCAAAGGTAAAAATATCATGACGGAATCCCATCATTCTTTTGATCCTCGTGATTATGTAGATTTTCAAGATAATGAAATCAACATTTTTCCCGATGTGGAGCGCGTCCCGACGCAAAAAGGTCTTCATCCTCCTGCTGAAATATCTACAACAACGGAGGCGGATCGGAAATTTACATTTGACATTTGGAATCACTTCACGAAAATGGAAAGGTTTAATATTGGTCAAAAAATGTATGATATAATTTGTAAATATTATTGGAAAATATATAAATATACAGGTGGACAAGGATATAGAACATTCAAACGACATCTTAGGAGCAAACATCCAATCCAAACGCTAATCGATATCAGGCAACAACAAATTTCCGGGTACGTCAATCCTAACACTTCCCCTTTATTTTGTTTTAATGAAAAAATTTATAATGAAGAATTAGGTAAATTTGTTTCCGTTGAGCATTTATCACTTAATTTTGGAGAAAAATTTGATTTTAATCAATTTGTACAAAAAACTTGTGTTTCACAAGCAAAACGCGTTCCTAGAAATTCACTTAAACGAGTAATTAAAGATCTTTACAAAAATGGAAAAAAAAAAGATTTACAAAACTTTTTTATGCAATTTAATGGATGTGTGCATATAGGTGGTAATATTTGGAGTGATCATTGGCAAATTCATTCTTACATGGGCATAACATGTCATTAGATAGATGACAATTGGAGTATTAAAAAAAGAGTTATTGCATTTAGAGTTTTCGATGGTAAGCATACGGCAAATAATATTTATAGAATAATTAGAAAAATTTTAGATAAATATTATTTGCTTAACAAAATTTTTTCAATTGGTTTTGATAATACCGCGGCAAATACCGCTTCAATTGCCAATTTAGAAAATATTTGCAAACTCGCTTTTGGCGGAAAATTTTTTCACGTTAGATGTGTTTGTTATGTTTTAAATTTATATGTACAAGATGGTTTGAAAACTCTTGACATTTTTCTTAAATCAATAAAAACGGCGATTCAATTTTTATGGAAACATCCCCAAAAACTGAAAGAATGGGGTAGATTTTGTAAAGAAAATGACAAAAAGCCAAAAAGATTTCCAAGAGATGTTCCAACTCATTGAAATTCTACTTTTTACTTGTTTAGTGAATCTTTAGCATATAAAGATTTATTATGTGCATTTATTTCTAATAATATACCTCAGATTAATTTATACCCACAAGAGTGGGATATTTGTAAAAAAAATTTAGATATTTTAAAGATTTTTAATGATGCAACTTATACTTTGTCCGATATTTATTATTTTACTACGCATTTATTTTTAGCATAGTGTATTAATATTGTTGGAGTTTTTTATGAATATGAAAATGATGTTGAATTACAACATACTATAGTAACAATGAAAATAAAGTGGATACATTATTATAGTGAAATTCCCATTATTTATTTAGTTGCTTGTGTTTTTTATCCGCATTGCAAATTAGATGGTTTAAGTGATTATTTGCGTATGTATTATCAATATTTACATTATGATACAATAAATATTAGAACCATACTAAGTGAGGTTAAAAACGTAGTAATAGAATTATATAATGAATTTTATACTAAATATAATTTAGGTGATATCAGATCTTCTCAATCTACCGAGATACAAAATAAGAGTACAGGTAAAATTAGTAGAGAGTATCAACTTTTATTACATAGACAAAAAAAAAAAAACAACAAAATGGAGCAATAGGAAATATTTATGAATTAGAGATTTATCTAACCATTTCCTTTGAGTTTATTGAATCCGAACGCAGTACATGTTTTTTAATTTTGGATTGGTGGAAGAGGCACGCAAGCCAATACCCAATCCTTTCTCTTATTACAAAACAAATTTTTGCAACCCCTTGTTCCACAGTTGCGGTCGAACAAGTATTCAGTACCGAAGGTAATATTTTAGACGAACATCATTCAATATTAGTTCCAAAATCAGTAGAGGCTCAAGCTTGTGTCAATGATTGGACGAAGGCTCAATACCAACAACAAGAGATAAATCGGAATATTGAATCCAAATTCTTTAACGACAGAGATACCTCCGCTACCGGTACTGGTATTGGAACGGGTAATGACGACTGAGGGTAAAAGAATTATTAGAGTTGGTAAATATTTCGGTGACCCTTATTTCTCATATCGAGCACGCCCACGTGAGCTTAAGGAAACCAAAGTATAATCCGACGACATGTAACCCATGCACACGGAATACTTAGGTTTTGGGAGTTATTTTAGGGCATATATATTGTGCACATTTTTTTTTATAGATCATTGTAACGAATTGTAAGGCGTTTAATGATAATTTATTAAGTTTAAGCCACATCTTTCTCTCTTGTCTTTTTGTCTCCAAATTTAATTACAATTTATATTTTAATTACAATTTATATTGAATAATTCATTAATTTTTTATTTCATAATTTATTTTTTGAAATTTAAATTATGAACCGACTGGGAATCGGCCGGGAACCGGAACCGGAACCGGAACCGGCCAGTTCCGGTTCATACTTGGCCATGAACTGGAACCGCCGGTTCCGAACCATGGCCATGACTACACCCACGTGCATGAAAACTTTACAAAATTTCCAGTGAAATTAATAATGAACTTGACTAAACAGACCTTGAGGTCCACATATTCTTCTAATTAGTGGCATCAAATGTTTTCCCAACATTAAATTATTTATGGCGATGGACCCCACCACAGTTAGTGAAGTTGATAGTTGGCACTGATATTTTTTTTGGGCCCGATATGGTTCCGGACTTTGGAACTTCTCTATGGAGCGCTTGGTAGGCCTCTAGCGGGCCGATTTGGGGAAACCCCGTAAACCCCTCTATCAAAAGAAGGGAAGTTTTGAACTCCTCATCTCATCGATCCTATATTTTTATTTTATCGGATGTCTTTGAAGAGACTCACCGTTCCTATGTGGAAATACTACTCTTTGCCCCTTTCTTGACAAATAGCAAGTGATTATTACTCTTCAATAGTCTATTTCACAGGAAATCGACAATTTAAAATCATTTTCTTAAAATTGATTTTTAATATCACTGATAAAAATAGGATAACGAAGAACATTCTCATCGTCAACGCACTAGATACCCACATTTCTGAAAACATTTATTATATTGAAAACTTGTCTTAAAAATCTTGTTAAGAACAGTGTTAGGGTACAAGTTAACTTCGCATACTAAAGAAATGTTTCAACTTTGAATAGCCTGATTGTACGTAACACATAAGTCACAGTATAATTACATACTTTTAAAATTAATAAATTTCACAGGATCTATTTGTTTGCACTTTCCAAAATAAAAATAAAAAAAAACAACTTTTCTACTTTCTGGGTAAGTTCGAAATATTGTTCGAATTTTCAAAACTTCAAAACGCAAAAAACAAAGTGCAATGATTCGCATCCGGTATTTGTGAATGAATTAAAACGAATTCTACATATTACGAAAAAGTCTCTCCCCTTTTAATTGATCGAGATAATCCAAAAAATGATTCTTTCTTTGAGAATAATGATTAAGGGTTAATACTGCGAAAAATCTCAAATCAGTATACCTGTGACAAATTTTTCTTAAACTAATTTTTTCACTATAAAAAACTCCAAAAAAATACATCTATAACAAATTTACTTTCGATTACCATCAAATTACTAAGTTAAATAACACGTGACAGTTGACGAGTGTGCCGATTTAGGATTTTATCCTCCATTTGTCACATTTGTACAAATTTGTGATATTTCATAGTATTAATTAAATTAAAAGGAAACTAATGAAGGGTAAATTTATTATAAATGTATTAGTTTGAAGTTTTTTGTTGTCAAAAAATTAGTTTATGGTAAATTTGACACAAGTATAGCAGTTTAGGATTTTGTGGTCAAAAAAATTAATTTAAGGTAAATTTGTAACAGATATACCTATTTGAAGTTTTTCGTGGTATTAATCTAATTGTTAATGGGTTTTTGCGATATATTTATAAGTTTATACTGCAAAAAACCCAAAACTGGTATAACCGTGACAAATTTACAAAAAAATAATTTTTTGATAATCAAAAACTACAAACTGGTAAATCTATGACAAATTTACCATTTATTAGTTTCCGTTAAATTTTATTTTAGAATTTGCTGACACGTAACAGTTGAGGGTGTATTGGTTTGGCATTTTATCCTCCGTTTGTAATAGATGTACTAATTTATGATTTTTCTTGATATTAATCCAATTTAATTGAAACTCATTGAAAGTAAATTTATCATAATTGTATCAGTTTGAAGTTTTTGGTGATCAAAAATTAGTTTATGGTAAATATGTTATAAGTGTATCAGTTTAGAATTTTTTATGATCAAATATTAATTTTGGATAAATTTATTATAAATGTATAAATTTAAAATTTTTCTTGATATCAATAATATATTCATTGAATAATATTTCTACTTTATATTAATTTAGTTTTTAAGGTGTGGATCGTGGATTACCCGAAAGAATTTTAGCATTAGAAACTTTAATATCATTCTTTCACGAAACCCAAGCGACAAAAAAAAAACACAAAAAAAGGCGAAGAAACCTCCGTCCACTCACAATTAAACCCCACGCTTCACAGTCTCCCACACAGTGGGTCGTGTCGTGGATTCTTTGCTCTGTTCGATGTTCTCTCTCTCTCTCTCTCTCTCTCTCGTGCATCAGCCTTGGCTTCTCTGCAAGATACTCGTGGGTCTTCTTGTTTTCGGTCGTCCCTGGAGCTAGGAAATGGCGGGCGGTGTGAGCAGGAAGATTTCGGCCGCTTCAGCGAGGTCTCACACCAGGAGAGCTAAGCAGAGCTCTCCTGTTGTCCTGCCTTCAGGTCGATTGCTTGCCTGCCCCTTTTTTGCCCTTCTTTTTGTGCCGAGAATTTTTTGGGGGCCTCAATTTGCTCTCGTTCTTCGCTTCGCGTTGGAACCAACGCCCCAGAGTGGGACTCGCGGTTCGCGGGTTCTTGGGGTTTCATTTTTCCTTTTCGTGTGCTCTGTTTCGTTTACATTTGTTCCCCCTTTTTCTTTTTCTCCCCAATTCTGACATTTGAAAGAGAGAATAGGATTGGGTACATCGGGGATGGGATTTTTCGGTTGTGTTGCTTGGGTGTAGCTGGAGATAAGAGAGCTGTGTGGCTTGTGACGAACTGACTTGAAAGAACATGCGCCATGAAATTCATGGCGAGCATTTGTTCTGGACTAATTTTGGGCAAACTTTTGCGGGATTTTTACTGCAGTGAACAATTAGTCATACCTTGAATCTGATTAAGGGTCCATTTATTTCGTGGAGAATCAATAAATTGAAAAATATTTTTCTAAAAATAATAATTTTTGTCGCTCGAAATAATTAGTTAATGAAAAATGTTTTCGCCTACAACAATTTATATCTAAACATTTTTCACGAGCAATGAAAATATTTATCATTCATCCATTTTTATAAGCGATATAAGTGATAATTCATTTTTCGCCAAATAAACGCATCCTAAATTTCTGTACGATTGCTTCTTTTGTAGCTGGACTGTCTCTGCTTTTGTTCATGACTTATTTGGCACATAATGTTGGGTTAAAACTCCAGAGTTATGGAAGAAATCACTTGTTTAATGGTTCTTTTTACTTAGTACAGCTTGTCTTATGTTGTCTAGTATTACCATTTTTGTTCTCATGAAATAATTAGCTCTATGAGTATATTTTGTCATATGTTCTTTGTACTTGCACCGCTGGGAAAAAAGAGATATTGCTTGAGCTCAGCTGACAAGAATTTCGGGTTGTGCGAAGAATAGCTCTGTTCTTGGTACTTTGGAAATGTGACCCTTGAAATGGTATTAAAATTCTCTAACCAAAGGATCCCAATTGTTCTGTTATTTTTTTTCTCACCTTTCTTAACTCTGGCATTTTTCCTTATCTGAAAGCAATGAACATCCACAGCTCTAATGTTCCGATTCCGTGCCTGTGTTGTTAAATTGCATTCTCATGTTTCAGGGATTTTCACCAAATTGTTAGCGGTTTTTTTTGTTGGAATTCTTGCATTGGCGTATCAAGCAATCCAACCTGCTGCACCGAGGATACCGGGAACTCCAGATGGTCCCCCTGTTACAGCACCGAGGATAAAGCTTAGAGATGGAAGACATTTAGCATACAAAGAACACGGCAAGCCAAAGGACATAGCAAAATATAAAATTGTATTTGTCCATGGATTTGATTCTTGTCGGCATAATGGTGTTGTGGCCAGCACTTTATCTCAGGTGCTCAGATATTTTTCTTCCCATTCTGCTTCCGGTGCAGTATTGTTCCTGCTAAGACTCTGAGAATTCTATTTTTGTGTCCTTATCATTTCTAATTCACTGGGTTCGACCAGGAAATTATCGATGACTTGGGTATATACATTGTGTCCTTTGATCGACCTGGTTATTGCGAGAGTGATCCTGACCCAAAACGAACACCAAAGAGCATCGCATTAGACATAGAAGAGCTTGCTGATAGATTGGGTCTAGGGTCAAGATTTTATGTGATCGGACTTTCCATGGGAGGGCAGGTGGTGTGGGGCTGCCTCAAGTACATCCCTCACAGGTATAGATCGCTTTATGTAACAAGGAGTCTTACATGTATGAAACTACATTGCTCATGCTGACTTAAGTTTGAATAAAATGGGACATAGTTACAAGCGGCTGCATTCTCTAGTTACTCTAATTGTTTTTAAATGATCCGCAGACTAGCAGGAGCAGTCCTTCTGGCTCCGGCCATCAACTACTGGTGGCCTGGTCTTCCAGCAAACCTGTCGACTGAAGCATACTACCAACAGCTTCAGCAAGATCAATGGACTCTCCGGGTCGCTCATTACACTCCCTGGCTTACCTATTGGTGGAACACTCAAAAATGGTTTCCTGCTTCGAGTGTTGTGGCTCGCCATCCTGATATTTTTTCTCCTCCCGACAAGGCACTCATTTCAAAGCTTCCTCCAAGACCATATGCGGTTTGTTAGCTTAACTTGCTTTAATATGGTTTCTGTTATTTTGCTAAAGCTGTTAGTTTGAAATTGAGAAAAATGAAGTTGTACAGCTAGTTTCTTTGTGCATATATGCCATCTCATGAAAGGCAATCTTAGTATCACGGGGCTTTGACTTGAGGGCCTGAAGCATATCCATGTTTTCCCTACATTTCAGGGATCTGTTCATGGTCCAAGTTCTTTGGCTGCTGTAGGAATCTTTTCTAGAAATTTTTGAGTATCATCGCAAAAATATATGCAACTTTTGCTGCATGGCATTGAGAATATTAAATTTGTTCTGAGTATTCTCTTCAAGGGAACATCTTGTATTTAGTGTTGAAAGGTTTGGCACATTACACTTCTACTCTGCGAATCTTTTGTTCATTATATTTTCACTTTAGCATGCTGAAGATTTTGAGAAAGTGGAAAGCTTTATTTATTTTGGTGGGGAGAACTTTTTACTTCCTCTATTCATGCTTGGAGTCACATTTTGTTTTCTTAAGATAACTTCCTTATCCTGCATCCATTGCACTGAGACATCCATGGCAATAGAAATGCTTATTCTATACCAGAGGGAAATGGATTTTCTCAGTGAAATGGTGATAGATGTACCAAGTAAAAATGAGTAGTTCTTTTCACGATATCTTTTCTCCCTGTCTGTTTAACTAACCATTCATGTAATTATACTAAAATGATAGTCCGCGTATTCCTTTCTCAATCTTGCTATTATCTACAATTCCTGTTGCTCAGAACAGCATGATGGGCCTTTTGTTCTCCTCGATTTGTGGTAATCCTTGATTTGTCTCAGACTGAGTTGTATTCTGCAATGATCAGGCACAGGTAAGACAGCAAGGAGAATACGAGACTCTCCACCGAGACATGATGGTTGGGTTTGGTACCTGGGAGTTCGACCCAATGGATTTGGAAAACCCATTTCCCAATGGCGAAGGTTCCGTACATTTATGGCAGGGCGACGATGATTTGCTCGTGCCTGTGACACTGCAGCGTTTCATTGCCCACCGGCTTCCCTGGATTAAGTATCACGAGGTTCCGCAGTCTGGCCACTTGTTTTCCTTTGCCGATGGAATGTGCGATGCTATAGTCAAGACACTTCTAGTTGGGGACACCACCGCATCTGCATAACTCAGAGTAGAGAATTTGGATTCCTAATGTCATATTGATGCATCTGTCATATCAAACGGTGTAGACCCTTTGTCTGGATAGTGGACATGCTGTTCTTCTGGTTTTATGTTTTTATTTTCCCCCAATCTGCGTAGTATGTGGAGACAGGGGTCTTGTTAGTGGTTCTACTTCTTGGTCAGCTAGTTAAACAACTCCTTTGAAGACTTGAAACGACCATTTCAACTAAACCTTTTTCTTGGCTGTTGGAAGAAGTGTCTTTCATCTTTCAAAGCATAGCTCACGGTTGACCCACGTATGACCATGAGAATTCCATGTCG
Organism: Syzygium aromaticum; assembly: GCA_024500025.1. Classification (NCBI taxonomy): domain Eukaryota; kingdom Viridiplantae; phylum Streptophyta; class Magnoliopsida; order Myrtales; family Myrtaceae; genus Syzygium; species Syzygium aromaticum. The sequence goes on from CM044885.1 coordinate 16,003,331, forward strand.
TCAGAGTGGAATGCTATGTATTTTACACCTACCCTTGTCGAGAGACGATGGTTTTTATGTCCTTGTGTTGACAAATTTTCTGTGCTCTGTTGAAGTAATACTTAAAGGAGTAGAAAATAGAAATAGTTCTTTTCAATGCTGTTGTCAAATGAAGAAATTTCACTAGCACTGCCCTTTTGGTATCTTCATACATCCAGCTAGACAATTCTTTTGCGATCCCTAGTCGCAACCTCGTCAAAAGCCGTATTGACAAGATCAACACAATTGTTCGACAAAGCAAGATCCGCAGTCGTAAAAGATCGTGAAGTGAATAGATCTTTCGGTCACAGCCTGATCATCAACTGAACTATTGGATTTTGTGGACTTCTTGGGAATTAGAGGGGAATCAGAAAGCATATACATTGGGGATGCTTTGTCTTGCCGGGATTTCATCTTAGTTGTTTGCAACTTGGGTAACCTGGTCTGGTTCTGGAACTGACAGCAACTGATACTATTAAGTGCCAAGCTGGTTCGGGGAACCTAGAATTTGGCTTAGAACTGGTCTGGTTCAGCGGTCTCGGGAACCAATCCCGCAAGGCCGTTTCATCGGCTCTTGGGATGAATTTATTTCTAATTCTTTTCCAAAAAGAAGAGATTAGACTTTCGCGCTCACCATAACTTGAGCCATGATCTTCAAGGTATGTACAAGTACCTAAATTAACACTTGATGAAGAGAATTTTTCGTGATAGAAAGGTGCAACTTTCATATTTTATCATAAACAATGTTGGTTCTTAGGTAGAAGTAGGAACTAGCATGGAACGGACTGCATCAAGATACAACCGGTTTATGTACCGATTGGTATCCCAATTTTGGGGATCAATTCTCATATCTAGGTCTAGATCCGATCTACGTTGAAACGTCCTATGTTCTGTTTGCCAAGTAAATACATATCATTTGTAGCTTTTAAATACGAAATTGTACATAAAAAGAAAAGATTGAATATAGGAGCAGGTGAACAAGTGAGTCGCATTGAGGGCCTCCTCTCTTCTTGAAGATTCAGCTCCTAATAATCATGTATGATATTTTAAGATATTATGCCAAAAATTATGAACTGCATAGCACGAGAGATTGATGATATGACCCAATCAAATCTTGCCTTTATTAGAAGATGTGATTGACTGCACATTTGAAGGAAATTTTCTACACGCGTTATACAAGGTGCTCTACCGACATTTTTATGGATTAGATAGATGTAATGTCTACAAGATTCGATTGCAACATTCAAAGTTAAAAGGTCTATAAAATGAGAAAATATTCAGTGATATGTGCATCCACGTCACATGCTTACGTGACATGCATAAGTTCATGTGGATCTATCAGTGGAGCGACATGTGGCTCTGACCTAAAATGAAAAATTACCATATTTTCAGACTCTCTCTCCTCTTACGCCCCTAAGAGGATTGACTTTCTCTCCTCTAGTGCCTCCAGGAAGACTGAGCACGCAAGCAACGCATTTAATGCGAGCGTTCTCTCTCTCCCTCTCCCTCTCTCTCCGTTTTCACGTACGTTTGAATGGCTCTTTTCTTTTTCACTTTGGAGTCTCTTCACCTTTCCCAGTAAGCTTCTCTCACCTCATCTCATCCTTCGTTCTCCGCCTCCACCTCCCGCACGTCACCTTCGCCTTCGCCTCATGACCTCCACCTCCCGCTTGTTGCCTCCGCCTCCACCCTACCGCCTCCCCTCGTCGCCTCCACTTTTCAGGTATCTTTTGGGTTTTTGATGATTGAAGCCTTTATGCAACTCATGCCTAAATTTCTTTATATGTGGTTCAAAAGTAATTGTCAGATTTCTTTTTTGTTCCTCTGATTACTGCTTTTCCACTTCTAAAGCTTGAAACATGCGGCTTTAACTAGTTTTGTGATATTATAAACGAAAGATGAGTCATTGTACATAATGTAGATCATGCTTGTTCACCATACACATTATAATAGGTCGTGCGATTTTCTGTTTCTTTTTGGACAAAATAAGATGAAACGATGCTGTGGCACAATTTACTTAGGTGCATAAATTATGTTTTTGTGTTTCTTTAGCTTAGAATCGACAGAGAGGAGAATTCATCTTACAAACCCGGTTTTGCTTGGGCAAATTTGAGTCAGAATACAATTGGATAAAAATGCTCAAAGTTTCAACTTCCGTGATGCAAACTATATTCTACTCCATTTGCATTTTCATGGGAATATAAGTGAAAATCTAGGGCTTTGTTATCTATGTAAAGAGCTTTGTTAATAAAATAATCTTAAGGATTGGATTGGAGAGAAGTGGGTATGGCATTTTCTATTATAATTGAAATATGCACAATTCACAATCTTTTATAGTCACTAACTTACATTTATACAAATTTTCGACAGATTATTTCGAGTACTTTGGTGCTAGCTTGATTTGTTCTCGGGGCAAATGAGTATGACTCATCTTTTTGGAATTAAAGTTTTCACTTTATCTACCTTCTTTAAATGATTAGAATTTTTCTTTTAAAAATTTGTAAAGGCTGCAAAGGATAATATCTGTTAGAAATTAAATCAAATTTATTGACACTTATTTCTTTTTTGAGTCTGTCCGTATTTTTATATTTTGATTTTTCGTGTTTTTAGGTGCTAATTATAGTTTGAGCCCGAAAGAGGAAAGTTTCCTAAGTCAATTAGATTTCCTATTTTGAATAAGTTTCCTAATTGAATGGTTTCCTAATTAGAATAGGTTTCCTATAAAGAGGTTTCCTATTTTGAATTAAACAATGGCCTATATATAGTTTATTTCTCTTGTAATTGAGATATGCAATAAAAAGGCGCGAATTGCGACTGTTTCAAAAAGTTTCTTCCATCAAATCAAGTTGTTGCCACGTCTCTGACGCTCAACAAATTGGTATTAGAGCTTACGGTTCGTTATCATGGCCTCAACGAACAATTAACTTCCTCTTCAATACCCTGGTCTTACCAAAGAAAATTATGGTAACTAGGCTGTTAGAATGAAAGCTCTACTCGGCGCCTATGGTGTATGGGAACTTGTTAACACTGGCCATGAGGAGCCAGAGGATGCAGCTACGTTGAACCGGAATCAGAGGAATGCCTTGAAGAAGGTTCGAACGAAAGATTAATATGCCATATCAATCATCTATCAAGCATTAGATGATTCCATGTTCGAAAAAGTTTCGAACACCACTACCGCCAAAGAGGCATTGGAGATTCTTCAAAAGACATATCAAGGAGTTCAGAAAGTTCATAAGATTTGCTTTCAAACCTTGAGAGGCGAATTCGAGATAATTCATATGAAAGAATCTGAATCGATTGCTGATTATTTCACGAGAATTTTGGCAATTGTTAATCAGATGAAAAGAAACGGAGAAGACGTTTCCGATATTCGTGTTGTTGAGAAAATACTTCGGTCCTTAGACAAGAAGTATGATCATATTGCGGTTGCAATTGAAGAATCCAAGGACTTGGATGCTATGATGGTTGATGAACTTATGGGTTCATTACAAGCCCATGAAGAAAGATTTAGAAAGAAAAAGATTGAACCGGTGGAGGAAGTTTTTCAAATGCAATTGACCATTCGAGATGAGAAGGAGCAAAGAAGAGATCCCGTTCAAAATCACGGGACAAATCAAGATTGTGATCGAGGTCACTTTCGATAAAGTGGTCGTGGACGAAGCAGAGGAGATCCTGCTTGAAGTGATGGAAGATACTAGTACCAAAGAGGTATTCGTGGAAGAGGAAAGAATTCGACATGCCAATGGTATGATAAATCTAAAATCCGATGTTATCATTGCAATAAACTTGACCATTATACTTCTAACTGCTGGAACAAAGAAAGTAGCAAAGTAGACAAAAAAGCGAACTTGGTGAATGATGCTGATCAAGTTCTCTTATTGGCATTCAAAGAATATGAAGAAGGTCAAAGCGATACGTGGTATTTGGATACCGGCGCAAGCAATCACATGTGCGGGAGAAAGGAAATATTTGCCGAGTTAGATGAGACAATTAAAGGGACTATCTTATTCGGTGATAACTCTAAAATTTTGTTGAAGGGAAATGTACAATTTTGATTTGCTTAAAGAATGGTGCACGTCAGTTTATTATCAATGTTTATTATGTTCCAAAAATATCAAGTAATAGCTTGAGTTTGGGACAACTTCTGAAGAAAGGTTATATTGTTCATATGAGAGATTTTAATCTTATGTTGAGAAATCGAAATAATAAACTGATTACAAATGTGAAGATGTTGAAGAACAGGATGTTTGTTCTTAACATAAAGAGTGAGATGTCTTAATGTCTAAAGGCGTGCATAGATGATTCTTCATGGCTGTGGCATTTGAGGTTCAGCCATCTCAATTTTGGCAAATTCAATTTGCTTTCTCGCAAGAAGATGATTTATGGCTTACCACATATTGATCATCCCGATCAATTATGTGAAGGGTGTGTTATTGGCAAGCATTCAAGAACTAGCTTTCCGAAGGAGGCGACTTATCGAGCGAAAAAGTCACTTGAGTTGATTCATTCTAATTTGTGTGGCCCGATCAATCCTCACTCATATGGTAATCATTGATATTTTGTTACTTTTATTGATGATTTTACTCGGAAAATTTGGGTATATTTTTTGAAAGAAAAAACAGAAATATTTGATACTTTCAAACAATTCAAGAACCTGGCTGAAAAGGAAAGCGGCTATTTTATCAAGGCTATGAGGACTGATCGTGGTGGATAATTTACCTCAGCCATATTCAACAAATTATATGAAAATCATGGTATTCTGCGTTTCTTGACGGTCCCGTATTCTCCTCAACAAAACGGTGTGGTTGAACAGAAAAATAGAACCATTCTTGATATGGTTCAAAGCATGTTGAAGAGCAAAAATTTGTCCAAGGAACTTTGGGCTGAAGTAGTTTCGTGTGCTGTCTATCTTCAAAATAGATGTCCCACATTTGGACTTGAAGGCGTAACTCCACAAGAGGCATGGACCGGGAGAACACCAAGTGTTTCGCACTTGAGAATTTTCAAGAGCATTGCCTATGCTCATGTCCCAGACCAAAAAAGATCGAAACTTGAAGACAAAAGCAAAAAGCTCATCTTTATCTGGTATGACTCATCATCCAAAACCTATCGATTATTTGACCTTAACACTTTGAAAGTATTTGTGAGTAGAGATGTCAAGTTCGATGAAGATGGAATGTGGGAAGAAAATCTAAAAGAAGAAGTGAATGCTCGTGGTAATTCCGATCAAACGGAGTTGAAGAATCAACTTTCACCTTCTTCTCCAACATCTTCTTCAAGTTCATCAACACTATCCCTTTCAAATAGTATCGATGAACTGTTAGTGCCAAGATTAAGAAGATTGTCTGAAATTTACGAAACTACTAAAGAGCTTCATCTTATATGTCTTCTTACAAATTATGAACCACTTGCTTATGATGATGCGACCAAAGAAGAAAAGTGGAAAAAATCCATGAATGAAGAAATTGAAGCCATTGAAAAAAATCAAACATGGGAGCTTGTTAATCTTCCGAATGACAAGAAATCGATTGGTGCTAAATGGGTGTACAAGGCCAAAAAGAATGAGAAAGGTGAAGTGACAAGATACAAAGCTAGATTAGTCGCGAAAGGGTACAAGCAAAAAGCCGGAATCGACCATGATGAAGTTTTTGCCCCTGTCATCCGTATGGAAACTATTAGATTGATTATTTTCATTGCTGCTCAAAATAATTGGCGGATTTATCAAATGGATGTCAAATCAGCATTCTTGAATGGCATCATTGAAGAGGAAATTTATGTCAAACAATCCAAGGGGTTTGTTATGAAAAGTCATGAAGATAAAGTGCTCAAGTTGAAGAAAACTCTATATGGGCTTAAACAAGTACCGAGAGCATGGAATTCCAGAATTGATGCATATTTCAAGGTGAATGAATTCTCTCAATGTCCATATGAGCATGCATTCTATTTGAAGCAAGAAAAAGGTGATATTCTGCTCGTTTGTTTATATGTTGATGATCTTGTTTTTACAGGAAATAACTCAGCGATGATTGATGTTTTTAAGGCATCGATGGTAAAAGAATTTGAGATGACCGATAATGGTCTCATGAATTATTTCGTTGGTATCGAAGTGAAGCAAAGTGCCGATGGGATTTTTATTTCCCAAAAAGGATATGTAGAAAATATCCTTGAAAAATTCAACATGAAGAACTGTATGCCAATCAATACACCAATGGAGTGCGGAACCAAGCTTTCGAAGTTTGCTGATGGTGCCGATGTTGATTTGACATACTATAGAAGCTTGATTATGAGTTTGAGATACTTGACATGCACGAGACCGGATATTATGTATAGTGTTGGAATTGTGAGTCGATACATTGAGAAACCGAAATCATCTCATATTAAAGCTGTAAAGAGAATACTTCGGTACATCAAAGGTACTATTTCTCATGGCTTACACTATTATTGCTCTAAATCTTTCAAACTTAGAGCTTATTCGGATAGTGGTTATGGTAGAGATATGGACGATCGAAAAAGCATCACGGGATTTATATTTTTCTTGTGCGACACTGCTTTCACGTGGTCATCAAAGAAGCAATCAAGTGTTACTCTATCAATATGTAAAGCTGAATATGTAGTTGCATCTTCATGTGTTTGTCATGCAATATGGTTGAGAAGACTACTCAAAGATATTCTTATGGAGCAGAAGAAAGCAACGGAGATTTTTGTTGATAATGTTTCTGCTATTGTTTTGGCGAAAAATCCAGTTTTTCATGAATGAAGTAAACATATCGATGTTCAATATTACTTCATCTAAGAATAGGTTAAAGAAAATGAAGTTGAAGTATTGCATATGAAGACCGGAAATCAAGTAGCAGATATTTTTATTAAACCTCTCAAGATCGATGCTTTTCGAAAGTTCAAGAGCCTGCTTGGAATGATCGATGGAAGAGAATTTGGTTTAAGGGGGAGTGTTAGAAATTAAATCAAATTTGTTGATACTTATTTCTTTTTTGAGTTTGTCCGTATTTTCATATTTTGATTTTTCGTGTTTTTAAGTGCTAATTATAGTTTGAGTCCGAAAGAGGAAAGTTTCCTAAGTCAATTAGATTTCCTATTTTGCATAGGTTTCCTAATTGAATGGTTTCCTAATCGGAGTAGGTTTTCTAATTAGAATAGGCTTCCTAGAAAGAGGTTTCCTATTTTGAATTAAACTATGGCCTATATATATAGTCTATTTCTCTTGTAATTAAGATATGCAATAAAAAGGGGCGAATTGTGATTGTTTCAAAAAATTTCTTCGATCAAATCAAGTTGTTGCCTCGTTTCTGACGCTCAACAGTATCATCGTGCACAATGTTGATAAAGAATTTGGATTTAGAATTGGCATGATATTTGCTAACAAGGATGAAGCATATAAGACATACAATGCATATGCAATTTTGAAGGGATTTGGAGTGAGAAGAGGACAAAAGGCACCCAATAGTAATGGAATATTGCAATCATGCACATTTCTTTGTAATTGTAAAAGACACTCTCCACCAATTCTACCTCATGAAAAACGCTATGGATTTTCACTAATATTCCCATGAAAATGCAAATGAAGTAGATCACAGTTTGCATCACAGAAGTTGAAAATTTGAGCATGTCTATCTGATCGTATTCTGACTCAAATTTGCCCAAGCAAAACTGGTTTACAAGATGAATTCTCCTCTCTATCGATTCTAAACTAAAGAAACACAAAAACATAGTTCATGCATCCTAAGGCAAATCGTGCCATAGCATCGTTTCATCTCATTTTGTCCGAAAAGAAATAGAAAATTGCACAACCTATTGCAATGTGTGTAGTGAACAAGTATGATCTATACTATGTACAATGACTCATCTTTCACTTATAATATCTCAAAACTAGCTAAATCTACATGTTTCAGGCTTTAGAAGTGGAAAAGGAGTAACGAGAGGAACATAAAAGAAATCAACAATTGCTTTTGATCCACAAATAGAGGAATTCAATCATGAATTGTAGAAAGACTTCAATCATCTACAACTCAGAAAATACCTACAAATTAGAGGCAATGAGGGGAGACAGGAGGGCGAAGACGGACACTAGAGGCGGAGGCCACGAGGGGGAGGCAAGAGGGCAGAGGCGAACGTCAAGAACAAAGGATGAGATGAGGTGAGTGAAGCTTTTTGGGGAAGGTGAAGAGACTCTAAGGCTCCGTTTGTTTGGCGGAAAATATTCTTCCGGAAAATATTTTCCGAGTTTTCCGGTGTTCGGGGGGCGGAAAACGTTTTTCGTGGGAAAACATTTTCCTTCCCCCCACACAAAATAGCCTAAGTCTATGGAAAATGACTTCCGCTTCTAAAAAGCGGAAATCATTTTCCGTCAAACTCCTCCTTCCCCCCTCCGGTCGCCTGCCGTCGTCGCCGCCGGTGGTTGCCCACCGTCGCCGCCGGCAGTTGCCCACAGTCGCCGCCGGCCACTGGTTGCTGGCCGCTGCTAGTCGGTCGCCGCTCGGTCGTCGCCGCTGGTCGCCGGCCGCCGCTGCCGGTTGCCGGTCGCCGGTTGTCGCCGCCACCAGCGCTGGCAAAAAATATTTTCCGAAAATTTTTCATATTGGTTACCGAACACCGGAAAATTATGTTCCGGGAAAATAGTTTCCAGAAAAATAACTTCTGGGAAAATATTTTTCAAAAACACAATATTTTCCGCCAAATGAACGGAGCCTAAAGTGAAAAAGAAAAGAGTAGTTCGTGAAAGAGGAGAGTGAGGGTGAGGGAGAGAGAGAATGCTTGCATTAAATGCGTTGCTTGCGTGCATAGTCTTCCTAGAGGCGCTAGAGGAGAGAGAGTCTAAAAACATGACATTTTTTTTATTCCAGGTCAAAGCCACGTGCTACACCAGTGGGTCCACATGAGTTTATGTACGCCACGTAGGCACGTGACATGACGTGCACGAATCACTGAATATTTTATTAAAAGCCTATAAAAGGGACAAAACTCGAACAAAAATGGCACTGTTGACAAGAATGAGAAACAAGAAAAATCGTGATCTATTGAAAGGATTTGGAGTCTATTGCCATTGTAAGTTTATTATATCAATTTGAGTGTTATTCTTAGGAGTTAGCAAGAGTGACAAACAAACGCTCTAGCACAAACGCTATTTGTAAATGCACAAGAAATTGTTTTTCTTATCAAAAATACATTTTTGTAGGTGAGAGAGACAAATTGAGAGAATGACCCTTTGCAAACACTAGAGACATGTGGTTACAATTTGGGAAGTGAGTCTATCATGTCATGCTTATTAAATGAGAGAAGATAATGAAGGGTTCCAATAATGATTGGATCTATAAGATAGATGTAACTGGAATTTAGTTTTGTGCGACAGAAACTTCTACGATTGTAGCAAATAAGGCTATTTGTACTCTTGGCGTAAGAAGCGGAATCTAGCCCATTTGAGCTACTAGAATTGAAAGTAAGGGTGTGCAACCGGATCAGATTTACTCAGAAATCGGATCGGCTCACCAGAAAAATAGGTCGGGGAGCCAGTTCCCGTTTGAACCGGTCCAAGAATCTATTCCATTTTTTGAGAACTGGTTAGAATCGGTCCAGTTTCCGATTCCAAGTAAAAACCTACCTAGACCGGTTTTAGAACTGGTTTTGTATGGAGGTCCATATGCAATTTATATGGCTAAAATTCAAAGCATTATATCAGGAAGGATGAGAGAAGTAATCATTATTTGCGAATAGTCTAGCTTAAAGACTTGTAAGCATTATAAGGAACAATTTCCTTTTTCTTAAAATTTTTGTTCTGTAACGAAAAAACTACATATCCAACTGGAACCTACGCTATTTTATCATGTCTATTAAATTATTAGGATAAGATAATATGCTTTTGTATTAATACTTAAGATTGTTTGCACAATCAAACTTATAATCTTTGATTTGAGTTATAAGTTTTCCTATTTGCTACATGGAAAAAATGAAACCAAATATATTCCGAGAAACATGATAAAGTTTGGTTACATAATCTCCCTCAAATTAGGGGATATTCTATATATTCCAAGAAGTATGACCAAAAAAGTTTGGTGTATAAATCTCCCTCAAATTAGGGTTTTGCAAGAATATGTTCATTTCCTTCTGGTAATAGCAAAACCAATAATTTATTGGTGAAGGGGCACACGTGGAGTCATGGAGATCAGCTTAGAGCCAGCAAAACAGGCTATTGTAGCGACACCTGGCGCGAACGTGTCAAGAACTCGAACCCACTCCATTTCCTTACCATAAACGGAAAGTGAAGGAGGAACTGTGTAATGACTGATATGACATTTGACTCGCACTGTCTTGTGTGGAGACCTAGTTTATGTTGGAAATATGAGATAAATTTATGGGTAAATGAATGAGAAATTGATGCTCAAAGAACACTCTTGAGTTGGAAGTGGGAAGTGGAAAAACATTAGTCCCACATTGGAAAAGAAAGAAGGCTATGGAGTACTTTATATACAGTTACACTTATTTGAAGTGGTAACTATTATAGCATAAACTTTCTGCCTCGCGTGCAGGCGCAGGGGGGTGTAAATTTGACACCCGATAAGCTGAAACTTGGGTGTGAGTGCACATCCCACGTACACGATTGCAGAACTAAAAGGTGGTTCTCGCGACGAGCCCAATTTTGCCTTCTGATTTAATTTTTCAATTCAAACAATTACAAGTTTCATAACGTGCGGCAGCCATTATTCGTATTGATTTTATAACGGTAGATTTAATCGTCCGTTATTCGTATTGATTTTATAATGGCAGATTTAATCGGTCGTTATTATCCCCGAATTGATCTCCCCTCTGTTCGTTGTCTTTTTTTTTTTTTATCGAAATCATTCTTCCTTTGTTTTTACGCTCTTTGCATTTGCACTGTTTTCGAAAGTGTTCATTTCGAGTTTGTTCGAGTTCGTCGAAAGCTTGGAAGTGCCGTGACCTCTTCTTCGCTGTTAACCGTTGTATCCTGGGAGATAGACATTCACCAAACCTCAATCGTGTGCTAGAGAGAACGAATCTGTTTTAAGGAAACTGTGTCAAACACAGGTCTCGGTATTCATTTGTATCGATTCCAACTTTATTATTGCAATTTCGTTTCTTCATAATTCTGTTTTGTTTCTAATATTTATGCTAATGCCAATTTGAATTTTCATAACAATCTTAAAACAAATTCGTCATTTTACAATTCACATGGCTACTGGAAACGAACTTGTGGATGTGGCTGCTGATAATATCGCCAAAGACTCTGCCAATGCCTCAGCTGTTCAATTGCTTGGCTCATCCTCTGTCCCTTCGGCGGTTTCTATCCACCATGGTGAGAAACCTGAAAAGTTCGACGGATCGAACTTTAAAAGGTGGCAGCAAAAGATGCTGTTTTATTTGACAACCTTGAATCTTGCGAGATTCTTGACTAAGGAAGCTCCTAAGTTATCCGATGAAGAAACGGATAAGCAAGCCTTCAACGCTATTGAAGCATGGAAGCACTCTGACTTCCTGTGTAGGAACTATGTCCTGAATGGCTTACATGACTCATTGTACAATGTCTATTGTGCAAAAAAGACGGCAAAGGAGTTATGGGAAGCCTTGGACCGGAAATATAAAACAGAGGATGTCGGAGCAAAGAAATTTGTTGTCGGTCGATTCCTTGACTATAAAATGGTGGATTTTAAGACTGTGATCAGTCAAGTGCAAGAAATTTAAGTGATCTTGCATGAAATTCAGGCTGAAGGAATGATCTTGAGTGAAACCTTCCAAGTAGCTGCTATTATTGAAAAACTACCTCCTAGGTGAAAGGATTTCAAGAACTATCTCAAGCATAAACGAAAGGAAATGAACCTGGAAAAGCTGATTGTTAGATTTCGAATTGAAGAAGACAATAGAGGATTTGAACGCAAAGGGTTCAATCCTACTACAGTTAAGGCAAATGTTGTGGAGCTTCGACAAGGCCACAAAAACAAGAAGATTGCCAAGCCAAAGTTGGGACCAAAAGGAGGAGTTTCCAAGAACAAGTTTCAAGGAAAATGCTTCAACTGTGGCAAGATGGGGCATAGATCTATGGATTGCAAACTTCTGAAGAAGAAGAATTATGAGGCAAATATGGTGAATGGCATCGCACAAGACGTGTCAAATATAAACCTTTCTGCAATGATTTCTGAAGTAAACTTAGTTGGGTCCAATCCGAAGGAATGGTGGATTGACACTAGTGCCACGAGGCACATATGCTCTAATAATGACCTGTTCACAAATCTTGAACCAATTAATGGGGAAAAGGTTTTTATGGGAAACTTTGTCTCTTCTGCTGTTGAAGGCCAAGGGAAGGTGTTGCTGAAGATGATCTCAGGAAAAGAGCTGACTCTAAACAATGTCCTATATGTGCCAGAAATCCGAACGAACCTGGTTTCTGGGTCTTTGTTAAATAAGCATGGATTTCGTAAGGTGTTTGAGTCAGATAAAGTTATTTTGTCTAAATCCGGAATGTATGTGGGGAAGGGAAATGTAACTGATAAGCTTTTTAAGCTCAATGTAATGACAATTATCAATAAAGATAATAAGTTTTCCGTTTATTTGCTTGAGTCTTCCAATTTATGGCATGGTAGACCATGACACGTTAATTATGATATATTGCGTAGATTAATTAACTTGGAACATATACCTTCATTTCAAATTGATTCAAAACATAAATGTCAAATTTGTGTTGAGGCAGATTAACGAGATCATCATTTCAAACAATTGAAAGAAACACCGAACCCCTTGAATTAATTCATAGTGATGTTTGCGATTTGAAATTCATACAAACGAGAGGTGGTAATAAATATTTTATTACCTTTATCAATGATAACACTAAATACTGCTATGTGTATTTGCTTAAAAACAAAGATGAAGCCTTAGAGAATTTTATTTTCTATAAGAATGAAGTTGAAAATCAACTTAATAAGAGAATTAAAAGATTGAGAAGTGATAGAGGTGGCAAGTACGAATCACCAATTGGTGAATTCTGTGCACAACACGGAATTATACATGAAATAACCGCACCTTACTCTCCTCAATCGAATGGTGTTGCTGAACGTAAAAATCGCATATTGAAAGAAATGATGAACGCGATATTACTAAATTTAGGTTTGCCTTAAAATATGTGGGGAGAAGCTATACTATCAAGCAATTACCTTTTAGATAAAGTACCTCGAAAGAAAGAGGATAAAACCCCTTATAAGTTATGGAAAGGTAGGAGACCATCCTACAAACACTTACGAGTGTGGGGGTATCTTGCAAAAGTGGTGGTTCCAACATCAAAGAAGACAAAGATAGGTCATAAAACGGTGGACTGTATCTTTATAGACTATGCACATAACAGTAATGCATATCGATTTCTTGTGCATGAATCTAAAATTTCAGATATACACAAGAATACGATCATGGAATCTAGAAAATGCATCATTCTTTGAAAATGTATTTCCTTGTAAATCCAATGATGGATCCAGTTCATCTAAACGAAAGAATGAAACTATGAATGAAGAAAGTCACGATTCGGCTTATGAAATTCATGACCCAGATCATGAACTAGAACCAAGACGTAGCAAAAGAGCAAGAGTGGAAAAATCTTTTGGAAATGATTTTCTAACTTATTTGTTAGAAAAGGAACCATTAAATTATGCAGAAGCTGTGAATTCTTCTGAGGGACCTCTATGGAAAGAAGCAATAAAAAGTGAAGTTGATTCTATTTTGCAGAATCATACTTGGGAGCTAGTGAATCTTCCTCCTGGTTGTAAGCCTTTAAAATCCAAATGGATTTTTAAAAAGAAAATGAAAGTAGATGGCCCTGTTGATAAGTACAAAGCCAGACTTGTGATCAAAGGATACAAACAACAAGAAGGCTTAGATTACTTCGATACTTATTCTCCTGTGACAAGAATAACTTCCATTAGAATGGTACTTGCAATTGCAGCATTGCGAAATCTCAAAGTACATCAAATGGATGTAAAAACAGCTTTCTTAAATGGTGATTTGGATAAAGAAATCTACATGGAACAACCTGATGGTTTTATAGTTCCAGGACAAGAAAGAAAAGTCTGTAAATTGGTAAAATCATTGTATGGCCTAAAACAAGCACCGAAGCAGTGGCATGAAAAGTTCGATAATGCAATGATTACCAATGGTTTTAAGATCAATGAATGTGATAAATATGTCTACATTAAAGAGACAACAAATGGCTATGTCATTTTGTGTCTTTACGTAGATGACATACTAATTGTTGGTAGTGATGATAAAATGATCAAATCTACCAAGTATATATTGAATTCAAGATTTAACATGAAAGGTATGGGACTTACTAATATGATTTTAGGAATTAAAATCACTAGAACGTCATAAGGTCTTATTTTGAACCAGTCACACTATGTGGACAAGATTCTTGAAAAATTCAACATGAATGATTCTGGTATTGCTAGAACACCATTAAACAATAGTCTTCATCTGTCCAAGAATAGAGGAGAGGGTATTTCTCAAGTAAAGTACTCTAGAATTGTTGGAAGTCTAATGTACTTAATGAGTTGTACTAGACCAGACATTGCCTATACGGTTAGTAAATTGAGTAAATATATGAGCAATCCGAGTGCTGACCATTGGAAAGCAATAGTGAGAGTATTCAGGTACTTATGATATACTCGGAATTATGACCTGTATTATACTAGATACCCAACTGTTCTGAAAGGATATAGTGATGCAAACTGGATATCTGATATAAAATACTCAAAATCTACTAGTTGATATATATTTACACTAATAGGAGCAGCCGTATCTTGGAAATCCAGTAAATAAACTGCTATAGTCAAATCCACAATAGAATCTGAATTTATAACTTTAGATAAATGTGGTGAAGAGGCTGAATGGCTACGCCATTTCTTAGAGGATATTCCAAAATGGCAAAAACCTGTGCCACCAATAAGTATACATTGTGATAGTCGATCTGCAATTGGAAGAGCCCAGAGTAATATGTATAATGGTAAGTCTAGACATATACGTCGTCGACATAATACCATTAGACAACTACTCTCAACAGGAATTATCTCAATTGACTACGTAAAGTCAAGGGATAATATTGTGGATCCGCTAACCAAATGGTTAAATAGAGAGTTAGTTGAGAAATCAACAAAAGGAATGGGACTAAAGCCCATGAAAGAATAAGTTGGTATAAAGGAAACCCAACCTAGTTGATTGGAGATCTCAAGATATAGG
Organism: Syzygium aromaticum; assembly: GCA_024500025.1. NCBI lineage: Eukaryota > Viridiplantae > Streptophyta > Magnoliopsida > Myrtales > Myrtaceae > Syzygium > Syzygium aromaticum. The sequence continues at coordinate 16,018,592 of CM044885.1, forward strand.
TTCAAAGGGACAACCTAATTATATAAACTTAGTGATGTCACTGTGGGGGTTATCCCTAAAACCATTTGTATATAAAATAACAGTGATATTGCGAAGGAAAGGATAGCATTTTGCTTTAATGATTCTTAAGTGGAGTAAACAAATTACTCAAATTAAGTAATCATCTATGTGAGAGAAAAGTGGGGCCGCTTCAAAGGAGAATTATTTAATGGCTAAATTCTTTAGAAACTCTTGCAGAACCAGGTTGATGTTCATGGCCAAAACGAACATAACCATGAGAACTGAACAAATGTTTAGATGATTCCTGTGTGAAGTGTATGATTCATTTACATAAGAAAATTGGACAGTTCAAGGACATCATGTCTACTGGACAATTAGTAAAGTAAATATACTTTCACAAGGAAAGGTTCAAAGGATAACACCTACCTATCATATGCAGGTTTCAATTGTTGAACACTATCACAGAGTCAAAACTAAAACAATTTTCATTCATGTGGGGGATTGTTGGAAATATGGGATAAATTTATGGGTAAATGAATGAGAAATTGATGCTTAAAGAACACTCTTGAGTTGGAAGTGGGAAGTGGAAAAACACTAGTCCTACATCGGAAAAGAAAGAAGGCTATGGAGTACTTTATATACAGTTACATTTATTTGAAGTGGTAACTATTATAGCATAAACTCTCTACCTCGCGCGCAGGCAAGGGGTGTGCAAATCCAACGCCCGATAAGTTGAAACTTGGGTGCAAGTGCACATCCCGCGTACACAATTGCAGGACCGAAAGATGGGTCTCGCGACGAGCCCAATTTTGCCTTCTGATTTAATTTTTCAACTCAAACAGTTACGAGTTTCATAACGTGCGGCAGCCGTTATTCTCATTTGTATTAATTTTTTAATGGCATATTTAATCGTCCGTTATTCGTATTGACTTTACAACGGCAGATTTAATTGTTCGTTATTCGTATTGATTTTATAACGGCAGATTTAATCGTCCGTTATTTGCGTTGATTTTATAACAGCAGATTTAATCGGTCGTTATTATCCCCGAATTGATCTCCCCTCTGTTTGTTGTTTTTCTTATCGAAATCATTCTTCCTCTGTTTTTATGCTCTCTGTATTTGCACTATTTTCGAAAGTGTTCATTTCGAGTTTGTTCAAGTTTGCCGGAAGTTTGGAAGTGCCGTGATATCTTCTTCGCTATTAACCGTTATATCCTGAGAGACAGACGTTTACCAAACCTCAATTGTGTTTTAGAGGGAACGAATCTGTTTTAAGGAAACTGTGTCAAATACAGGCCTCGGTATTCATTTGTATCGATTCCAACTTTGTTATTGCAATTTCGTTTCTTCATAATTCTGTTTTGTTTCTAATATTTATGCTAATGCTAATTTGAATTTTCGTAACAGTTTACCTGCAAGGGGTCGATGTACATAGATTGTCCGAACATTGCAAGATCTTCTTTGGCAACAAAAACATATAAAAGAGGAAAGAAAATGGAAATCCCATGAACCAGAAATGAGAGTCCGACCCTTTGCTTCTGCTTCAAGGACGATTACAAGAATTCGGATGTTTCTTTCTTCGCTTTTCTTTAACCAGTGGAAATGACTTGATTGAGTTCACGTCCTTGAGTGCAAGGGAGTGAAGATTGGCTGGTTTGATCGATTCTTTGATCCCAAAGGATCGTGTGCGGACCATCTTAAACCTCGTTTGGGAGCTTCTCATTGTCAGCTGCGTCTTGATTTGCCCAAAAATAATATTTTGACCACAAAAATCTAAAATTGATAAATCTGTAATAAATTTACCCTCTATTAGATTCCGTTAAATTTTACTGTCAAATTTCAGAGTTTGATGACATGTGACAATTGATGGTGTACCGATTTGGTACAGATGTACGAGTTAGTAATCTTTTTTGGTATTTATCAAATTTAATGGAAACTTACTGAAGGTAAATTTATTATAAATATATTAGTTTTGGATTTTTATTAATTAAAAAAATAATTTTTGGTAAATTTGTCATAAATGTACTAGTTTGAGACTTTTGATAGTCAAAAATTAATTTTTGATAAATCTATCATAAGTGTACAAATTTAAGATTTTTCATGATATTAATAATATATTTATCGAATAATATTTCTACTTTATATTGATTTAATTTTTAAGGTGTGGATCGTGGATTACACGAAATAATTTAAGCATTAGAAACTTTAATATCATTCTTTCACGAAACCAAGTGACAAACAAAAAACACAACAAAGCAAAGAAACCTCCGTTCACGCATAATTAAACCTCACGCTTCACAGTCTCCCACACAGTGGGTCGTGTTGTGGATTCTTTACTCTGTCTATCTCTCTCTCTCTCTCTCTATCTTTCGTGCATCAGCCTTGGCTTCTCTGCAAGATACTCGTGGATCTTCTCGTCTTCGGTCGTCCCCGAAGCTAGGAAATGGCGGGCGGTGTGAGCAGGAAGATTTCGGCCGCATCAGCGAGGTCTCACACCAGGAGAGCTAAGTCTCCTGTTGTCCTGCCTTCAGGTCGATTGCTTGCCTGCCCTTTTCTTACTTTTCCCTTCTTTTTTTGCCGAGAATTTTTTGGGGGCCTCAATTTGCTCTCGTTCTTCGCTTCGCGTTGGAACCAACGCCCGCCCCAGGATGGGACTCGCGGTTCGTGGGATCTTGGGGTTTCATTTTTCCTTTTCGTGTGCTCTGTTTCGTTTACATTTGTTCCCCCTTTTTCTTTTTCTCCCCAATTCTGACATTTGAAAGAGAGAGTAGGATTGGGTGCATCGGGGATGGGATTTTTCAGTTGTGTTGCTTGGGTGTAGCTGGAGATAAGAGAGCCGTGTGGCTTGTGACGAACTGACTTGAAAGAACATGCGCCATGAAATTCATGGCGAGCATTTGTTCTGGATTAATTTTGGGCAAACTTTTGCGGGATTTTTACTGCAGTGAACAATTAGTCATATCTTGAATCTGATTAAGGGTCCATTTATTTCGTGGAGAATCAATGAATTGGAAAGTATTTTTCTAAAAATAATAATTTTTATCGCTTAAAATAATTAGTTAATGAAAAATGTTTTCGTCTACGACAATTTATATCTAAACATTTTTCACGAACAATGAAAATATTTATCATTCATCCATTTTTATAAGCGATGTAAGTGAGAATTTATTTTTCGTGAAATAAACTCATCCTAAATTTCTGTACAATTGCTTCTTTTTGTAGCTGGACTGTCTCTGCTTTTGTTCACAACTTATTTGGCTTATAATGTCGGGTTAAAACCCCAGAGTTATGGAAGAAATCACACGTTTAACAGTTCTTTTTACTTAGTACAGCCTGTCTTATGTTGTCTAGTATTACCATTTTTGTTCTCATGAAATAATTAGCTCTATGAGTATATTTTGTCATATGTTCTTTGTACTTGCACCGATGAGAAAAAAGAGATAAAACTTGAGCTCAGCTGACGAGAACTTCGGGTTGTGCCAAGAATAGCTCTGTTCTTGGTACTTTGGAAATGTGACCCTTGAAATGGTATTGAAATTCTCTGACCAAAAGATCCCAATTGTTCTGTTATTTTTTTTTCACCTTTCTTAACTCTGGCATTTTTCCTTATCTGAAAGCAAAGAACATCCACAGCTCTAATGTTCCGATTCCGTGCCTGTGTTGTTAAATTGCATTCTCGTGTTTCAGGGATTTTCACCAAATTGTTGGCGGTTTTTTTTGTTGGAATTCTTGCATTGGCATATCAAGCAATCCAACCTGCTGCACCGAGGATACCGGGAACTCCAGATGGTCCCCCTGTTACAGCACCAAGGATAAAGCTTAGAGATGGAAGACATTTAGCATACAAAGAACACGGCAAGCCAAAGGACATAGCAAAATATAAAATTGTATTCGTCCATGGATTTGATTCTTGTCGGCATGATGCTGTTGTGGCCAGCACTTTATCTCAGGTGCTCGGATATTTTTCTTCCCATTCTGCTTCCGGTGTAGTATTGTTCCTGCTAAGACTTTGAGAATCCTATTTTTGCGTCCTTATCATTTCTTACTCACTGGGTTCGACCAGGAAATTATTGATGACTTGGGTATATACATTGTGTCCTTTGATCGACCTGGTTATGGCGAGAGTGATCCTGACCCAAAACGAACACCAAAGAGCATCGCATTAGACATAGAAGAGCTTGCTGATAAATTGGGTCTAGGGTCAAGATTTTATGTGATCGGACTTTCTTTGGGAGGGCAGGTGGTGTGGGGCTGCCTCAAGTACATCCCTCACAGGTATAGATCGCTTTATGTAACAATGAGTCTTACATGTATGAAACTACATTGTTCATGCTGACTTAAGTTTAAATAAAATGGGACATAGTTACAAGCGGCTGCATTCTCTATTTACTCTAATTGTTTTTAAATGATCCACAGACTAGCAGGAGCAGTCCTTCTGGCTCCGACCGTCAACTACTGGTGGCCTGGTTTTCCAGCAAGCCTGTCGACTGAGGCATACTACCAAAAGTTTCGGCAATACCAATGGACTCTCCGGGTCGCTCATTACACTCCCTGGCTTACCTATTGGTGGAACACTCAAAAATGGTTTCCGACATCTAGTGTTGTGGCTCGCCATCCTGATATTTTTTCTCCTCCCGACAAGGCACTCATTTCAAAGCTTCCCCCTAGACCATATGCGGTTTGTTAGCTTAACTCGCTTTAATAAGTCTTATGCATATGCTTTCTGTTGTTTTACTAAAGCTGTTAGTTTGAAATTGAGAAGAATGAAGTTATGTACAGCTAGTTTCTTTGTGCATATATGCCATCTCATGAAAGGCAATCTTAGTAGCACGTGGCTTTGACTTGAGGGCCTGAAGCATATTTATGTTTTCCCTACATTTCAGGGATCTGTTCATGGTCCAAGTTCTTTGGCTGTTGTAGGAAGCTTTTCTAGAAATTTTCGAGTATCATCACAAAAATATATGCAACTTTTGCTGCATGGCATTGAGAATATTAAATTTGTTCTGAGTATTCTCTTCAAGGGAACATCTTGTATTTAGTGTTGAAAGGTTTGGCACATTACACTTCTACTCTGTGAATCTTTTGTTCATTATATTTTCACTTTAACATGCTGAAGATTTAGAGAAAGTGGAAAGCTTTATTTAGTTTGGTGGAGAGAACTTTTTAGTTCCTCTATTCATGCTTGGAGTCACATTTTGTTTTCTTAAGATAACTTCCTTATTGTGCATTAATTGCACTTGGAGATCCATGGCAATAGAAATGCTTCTTCTATACCAGAGGGAAATGGATTTTCTCAGTGAAATGGTGATAGATGTACCAAGTAAACATGAACAGTTCTTTTCACAATATCTTTTCTCCGTCTGTTTAACTAACCATTTGTGTAATTATACTAAAATGATGGACCACGTATTCCTTCCTCAATCTCGCTATTATCTACAATTCCTGTTGCTCAGAACAGCATGATGGGCCTTTTGTTCTCCTCAATTTGTGGTAATTCTTGATTTATCTCAGACTGAGTTGTATTCTGCAATGATCAGGCACAGGTAAGACAGCAAGGAGAATACGAGACTCTCCACAGGGACATGATGGTCGGGTTCGGTACCTGGGAGTTCGACCCAATGGATTTGGAAAACCCATTTCCCAACGGCGAAGGTTCCGTACATTTATGGCAGGGCGACGATGATTTGTCTGTGCCTGTGACACTGCAGCGTTTCATTGCCCACCGGCTTCCCTGGATTAAGTATCACGAGCTTCCGCAGTCTGGCCACTTGTTTTCCTTTGCCGATGGAATGTGCGATGCTATAGTCAAGACACTTATAGTTGGCGAAACCGCCGCATCCCTATAAGTCTAGGTAGAGTATTTGGATTCCTAATGTCATATTGATGCATCTATTATATCAAGCGGTGTGTAGACCCTTTGTCTGGATAGTGGACATGCTGTTCTTCTGGTTTTATGTATTTTTTCCCCCAATCTGCATAGTATGTGGAGACGGGTCTTGTTAGTGGTTCTACTTCTTGGTCAGCTAGTTAAACAACTCCTTTGAAGACTTGAAACGACCATTTCAACTAAACCTTTTTCTTGGCTGTTGGAAGAAGTTTCTTTCATCTTTCAAAGCATAGCTCACGGTTGACCCACGTATGACCATGAGAATTCTATGTCGTTAGAGTGGAATGCTATGTATTTTACACCTACCCTTGTCGAGAGATGTTGGTTTTTATGTTCTTGTGTTGACAAATTTTCTGTGCTCTGTTGAAGTAATACTTAAAGGAGTAGAAAATAGAAATAGTTCTTTTCGATGCTGTTGTCAAATGAAGGAATTTCACTAGCACTGTCCTTTTGGTATCATCATACATCCAGCTAGACAATTCTTTTGCGATCCCAAGTCGCAACCTCATCAAAAGCCGCATTGAGAAGCTCAACACGATTGTTCGACAAAGCGAGATCCACAGTCGTAAAAGACTGTGAAGTGAATAGATCTTTCGATCAAAGCCTGATCATCAACTGAACTATTGGATTTTGTGGACTTCTTGGGAATTAGAGGCGAATCAGGAAGCATATATATTATGGATGCTTTGTCTTGCCGGGATTTCATCTTAGTCGTTTGCCACTTGGGTAACCTGGTCTGGTTCTGGAACTGACCTCAACTGATATTATTAAGTTCCGAGCTAGTTCCGGGAACCTAGAATTGGCTTAGAACTGGTCTAGTTCAGCGGTCTCGGGAACCAATCCAGCAAAGGCCGTTTCATCGGCTCTTGGGATGAATTTATTTCTTATGCTTTTCTAAAAAGAAGAGGTGAGACTTTCGCGCTCACCTTAACTTGAGCCATGTTCTTCAAGGTATGTACAAGTACCTAAATTAACACTTGAAGAGAAATTTTCGTGATATAAAAGTGCAACTTTCATATTTTATCATAAACAATGCTGGTTCTTGGGTAGAAGCAGGAACTAGCATGGAATGGACTGCATCAAGATACAACCGATTTATATACCGGCTGGTATCTCAATTTTGGGGATCAATTCTCGTATCTATGTCAGGATCCGATCTATGCCGAAACGTCCTGTGTTTCGTTTGCCAGGTAAATACATATCATTTGTAGCTTTTAAATTCAAAATTGTACATAAAAAGAAAAGATTGAATATAGGAGCAGGTGAACAAGTGAGTAGCATTGGGGGCCTCCCCTCTTCTTAAAGATTCAGCTCATAACAATCTTGTATGATATTCTAAGATATTCTGCCAAAAATTATGAACTGCATCGCACGAGAAATTGATGATATAGCCCAATCAAAACTTGCCTTAATTAGAAGATGTGATTGACTGCCCAGAATGAAAAAAGTTTTCTACACGCGTTATGCAAGGTGTTCTACCGACATTTTTATGGATTAGATGGATGTAATGTCTACAAGATTCAATTGCAACGTTCAAAATTATAAGATATATAAAAGGAAGAAATATTCGGTGATTTGCACACGTCACGTCACGTGTTTATGTGACGTGCACAAACTCACGTGGATCCACCAGTGGAGCGACATGTGACTCTAACCTAGAATAAAAAAATGCCATATTTTCTGACTCTCTCTCCTCTAGCGCCCGTAGGAGGACTGCCTTTCTCTCCTCCGGCACCTCTAGGAAGACTGAGCACGCAAGCAACGCATTTAATGCGAGCGTTCTCTCTCTCCCTCTCCCTCTCTCTCCTTTTTTACGTACGTTTGAATGGCTCTTTTCTTTTTAACTTTGGAGTCTCTTCACCTTTCCCAGAAAGCTTCTCTCACCTCATCTCATCCTTCGTTCTCCGCCTGCACCTCGTCGCCTCCTCCTCCCGCTCGTCACCTTTGCCTCTGCCTCGTGACCTCAACCTCCCGCTTGTCGCCTCCGCCTCTAGCCTCTCGCCTCCCCTCTCGTCGCCTCCGCTTTTCAGGTGTTTTTTGGGTTTTCGGTGATTGAAGTCTTTTTGCAATTCGTGCCTAAATTTCTTTATGTGTGGATCAAAAGCAATTGTTGATTTTTTTTTTGTTCTTCTGGTTACTGCTTTTCCAATTCTAAAGCTTGAAACATGCAGCTTTAGCTAGTTTTGTGATATTATAAACGAAAGATGAGTCATTGTACATAATGCAGATCATGCTTGTTTACCATACACATTGTAATAGGTCATGCGACTTTCTATTTCTGTTCGGACAAAATGAGATGAAACGATACCGTGGCACAGTTTCCTTAGGTGCACAAACTATTTTTTTGTGTTTCTTTAGCTTAGAATCGACAAAGAAGAGAATTCATCTTGCAGACCTGGTTTTGCTTAGGTAGTTTTGAGTTAGAATACGATCGGATAGAAATGCTAAAATTTTCAACTTCTGTAATGCAAACTGTCATCCACTTCATATGCATTTTCATGGGAATATTAGTGAAAATCCAGGGCTTTGTTATCTATGTAAAGAGTTTTGTTCATAAAATAATATTAAGGATTGGCCTGCAGTGAAGTGGGTATGGCGTTTTCTATTATGATTAAAATATGCACAGTTCACAATCTTTTACTGTAACTAACTTATATTTCAATCATGGGAATATTAGTGAAAATCTAGGGCTTTGTTATCAATGTAAAGAGCTTTGTTAATAAAATAATATTAAGGATTGGCTTGCAATGAAGTGGGTATGGCATTTTCTATTATGATTGAAATATGCATAGTTCACAATCTTTTATAGTCACTAACTTACATTTGTACAAATTTTCGACAGATTATTCTGAGTACTTTGGTGCTAGCTTGATTTGTTCTCGAGGCAAATAAGTATGACTCATCCTTTTAGAATTAAAGTTTTCACTTTATCTACCTTCTTTAAATGATTAGAATTTTTCTTTTAATAATTTGTAGAGGCTGCAGAGGATAATACCATTGTACACAATATTGATAAAGAAATTGAATTTAGAATTGGCATGATATTTGCTAACGAGGATGAAGCATATAAGACTTACAATGTATATGCAATTTCCAAGGGAGTTGGAGTGAGAAGAGGACAAAAGGCACACAATAGTAAACGAATATTGTGAACATGCACATTTCTTTGTAATTGTATAGGACACTCTCCACCAATTCTACCTCATGAAAAAAGCCTTGGATTTTTACTAATATTCCCATGAAAATGCAAATGAAGTTGATCACAGTTTGCATCACGGAAGTAGAAAATTTGAGCATTTCTATCCAATCGTATTTTGACTCAAATATGCCCAAGCAAAAACGGGTTTGCAAGATGAATTCTCCTCTCTATTAATTCTAAACTAAAGAAACACAAAAACATAGTTTATGCATCCTAAGGAAAACCGTGCCATGACATCGTTTCATCTCTTTTTGTCCGAAAAGAAACAAAAAATCGCACGATCTATTGCAATGTGTGTAGTGAACAAGTATGATCTACATTATGTTCAATGACTCATCTTTCATTTATAATATCTCGAAACTAGCTAAATCTGCATGTTTCAAGCTTTAGAAGTGGAAAAAGAGTAACGAGTGGAATAGAAAAGAAATCGACAATTACTTTTGATCCACACATAGAGAAATTTAGTCATGAATTGCAGAAAAACTTCAATCATCGAGAACCCAGAAAATACCTGAAAAGCAGAGGCGACGAGGGGAGATGGGAGGGCGGAGGCGGACGCTGGAGGCAGGGGCCACGAGGGGAGGCAAGAGGGCAGAGGTGGATGCTGGAGGCGGAGGCCATGAGGGGGAGGCGAGAGGGCAGAGGTGAACGATGGAAGTGGAGGCCACGAGGGGGAGGCAGGAGGGCAGAGGCGGACGCCGAGAACGAAAGATGAGATGAGGTGAGGGAAGCTTCATAGGGAAGGTGAAGAGATTTTAAAGTGAAAAAGAAAAGAGCCGTTCAAACGTATGTGAAAGAGGAGAGTGAGGGAGAGGGAGAGAGAATGCTTGCATTAAATGCATTACTTCCGTGCTCAATCTTCTTAGAGGCGCCAAAGGAGATAGAGTATGAAAATATGGCATTTTTTTTATTCCAGGTCAAAGCCACATGTCGCTCCACTAGTGCGTCCACGTGAGTTTATGCATGTCACGTATGCACGTGCCATGGCGTGCACAAGCTATTGAATATTTTTTAAAAGCCTATAAAAGGAGAAAATATTCAGTGATTTATACACGCCACGTCACATGCCTACGTGGTGTGCGTAAACCCACATGGATCACTAATAATAAGATACGTGACTGTGACGTGAAATAAAAAAATAAAGTTATATTTGATTTCTCTCTTCTCTAACGCTCTAGGATAGAATACCCTCTCTCCTCTGTACCTATAGAGGAGTTGTTAGCAAGGAAATGAAACAATAAATGCGTGCATTAATTGATGTGTCTCCCTACCCCTCTCCCTCTCTTTTCTCTTTCACGTTAGTTTGAATTCCATTACATTTTCATTCTTCTTCTTCCCTTCCTATAACGCTTCTCCTCATCTCATCCTTCTTAGCTTTTCTTCTTCACTTCTATCGTCAGTGGCTCCGGAAACCACCAGTGAAAAGCAGAAGGCCGGTTGCAGCGGCTTGGTCTCGAGACCCCCTCCGCCTCCTCCTCCACTCTCCCGCCTCTCGCCTCCGTTCTCCACCCTATCGCGATCTAAAATTTCTCTCAAGCTAATGGATTGTTACGACTAAGCTTAACTCGGGTCTTCCCAAGCTCTACCAATTCGCAACTTAGGATTTAATTTCTTAACGTGCAAATATTTTCATGCTTGGAGTCGCTACTAATCTATTTGTGGTAGGTCGATTAGAAATCTAAATAAAACATAGGGAGATATGTTTTATTCCTACGAACTAAAAATTCTAAGCTCGGGGGCTTGGTTACGCTAGATTTAGTCTAACGTCATTTCGGTACCTTTTCTTTTTAAAAAATATTTATGCATGCAGTCTAGATCCATTTTATTATCTAATCACTTACATGTGAGGTGTTCATGCGAGTGCGCAAACCACCAATTTAACACCTAAGAAAGCAACAAATAAATTGCAAGATTGGGAGAATGACATACCTTAATATAATGCAAGCATCTGCATTGTTAGTTTGAAAATTATACAGACAATCCTAATATGATTTCTAATTAACAAAGTAAAGCACTTGAGGTGTTTTTTAGGGTTTGCGTTTTATTAAAATGCAAACTAACCTATATGCATGACGTGCAAAAAAATGACATGCGATTAATGCAACTTAGCATGTGAACTATATGTCATGCGATGACGTGACCTAATTCTAATGACGGACAAATGATTTATTTTTGATATTTTTTTAAATGAAATTCGGAATAAAAAAATGCCTAAAATAACATGCAATCTAACAAGTTTTTTTTTGGGTATTTTTTTATTAAAATTCGAAATTAAAAATTACTCAAATTAAGAATGCAGTCTATTCTAATCTATCCTAAAGTAACTCATTCTTTTTTGGGATTTTCATGGAAATTCGGAATCTAAAACTAACCTAAATAATCTATTAGGGTTAGAATAATGCCTAATTTAAACCAGAAAATAAATTATCTTGGGTCCCAATTTAAATTAAATAATTATCATATCTTCTAGATACATTTAGGATTTCCTAAACATGCAAAACTCCTAATTTAAATCCTAACTAACATATTTTGAATTTTCTTTATTTAAAAAAAGCAATCAAACAAAGATAACAATCGCACTCAAACAATCCACGCAATCCGCAATATTCTTCTTATCAAATTTGGATTAGGAAAAGAAATCAAACTAACAGTCATATCTATAGGGTTATAGATATCGACGGAAAGTTGATTATTCGAATTTGGAAGGCGAATAAGATTTATTATCGTATTCAAGTGATTATGAATAGGATAAAGATTTTCCGTATCGCCGTGTATCGTACCTTAGGGATAAGGTCGGATAGTCGTCATATACGTTGCCAAATTAGGAAAAATTCTTAATTTAAGGTATCTTAGAATATTGTGGATATCGCAAATATTATCTTAAGATATATAGCTATCCACTAAAGAATATCCACAAAATATTCAAACACCGAAAACTTAGAAAATTAAATATTTCATAAAATATTCGAATAATGATCTTACCTAATTCGCGGATATCTTCCAAATTCTAACTCGGTTTCGGATTGAGGCTTGTGGATCGCAGAACGCGTTGTGGCCAACGACGGTGGATCGGCGGTGATAGCGGCGGCGGTTTGACGGGGATCGGCTCAACTCGTGGTGGTGGTGTGTCGGACAAGCACGTTAGGGATGCGCGAAACTTCACCACGTTGGTATGGCTTCACAGATCATCAATGTCGCCATCCTCCTCCCATGAAGAAGTGCATGCGATGATGATGCCAGATGTGTCATCCAGAGAACACACTTGTGCATGTGATAGCTTTTTGCGTGAATATTGGTGGATGTCAGAAAGAATAAACGTGAATTAGACCAACACTTGACTTTTCTGGACTTGGTGGTGACTGGGAACCCACTAATGCTTCACTGCAGAGACACCATCGAGAATCCTGTCATAAGCAACGGCACCAACGTTGATCGTTGGTCAGCGGTCAGACTCGGAACAACAGCAGGCTTCGTTATCTCACAATTAGAGGGTATAACAACGTTATTGTCGATGGAAGCAAGGACGGCGGTTCACGGCCACAAGTCTGGCCGTAAGCAGAGGGCGCGGCAACGGACAGCAAGAGGAGCTACGGCAAGGGAGGCAGCAGCATGGGCAGTGACTCGAGTGTGGCGTGGCGGCGCGGCGAGGCATGGGATAGTGGATGGTCAGCTCAGCACAGGCACAACGTGGTAGAAACCAAGACTAAGGGAAGCTCGGCCAAGGGGGCCAACGACCACGGGCTCGGACAAGCGTGCGGATGCGGGTGGCCAGGCGTGGGAGGCACCGTCGGGCACATGCGCGAACAACTCTCTTTCTCACTCTCGCTATTTCTCTTGTGCTCTCAAAAGTGTCTTCTGGAAATTATGAGAGTCCCCCTTGAGTGAGGGGTATAATCACATATTTATATCGCAACCTAGGTTAATTGACCGGGCTTCCTAGTTTTAATGGGCTTTGGCTTAGGCTTTATCCTTTAATTTTTATTTAATTCCAAATTGACTGAATTAATTTGGGCTTTTCTTTAATTAAGCTTAATGGGCTGATTTAAGCTCAAATTAAGACAACCAAGGCCTTTTAGGTTTGTGATTTTCGGCCCTCGTCTTCTGAGTGAGCCAAGTTTCGTTCTGTGCTCGAGCTCGATTTGCGCCATGGATTTTCAGTTCACTTGTCACCACCAGTTCGATGTGGAATGCAGTTAATCTATATAAACTTAAACTACATACTATGCAATTTTAATATTTTTGTTTAGGGGTTAAAATTTAATCCATAATTTTCTATGCAATGAACGACTAATTAGGTCACCAAAATTTAGGTGTCAACACGCCCTCTGGCCTCCGCCTCTCCCTTCCCACCTCCTCCTCGTCACCTTAGTCTCGCGGCCTCCGCCCTCTTACCTTCCACCTTCGTCCTCCCACCTCCGCCTCCCCCTCGCAGCCTCCGCCTTGTCACCTCCCCCTTGCAGCCTCCACCCTCCCGCGCCTGTCCTCCTGCCTCCACCTCCGCCAGCTTCGCGGCCTCTGCCTCCGCCCTCCCACCTTCCGCCTTCGTCCTCCCGCCTCCGCCTCCTTCTCCGCCCTCCCGCTCGTTGCCTCCCTCTCGCGGCCTCTGCCTCCGCCCTCCTACCCCTGTCCTTTCGCCTCAGCCTCGTGGCCTCCGCCAAAGAAAAGTCGCCTCCGCCCTCCCGCTTCCTCCTCCACAATCAATCAAAAATTTTTTTTGTTGGTGTTAAGGTTTGACTAATCTTTATGTATAATCCCTTTTTTTTAGAAGTCTCTTAAGTTATATAACTCATTATTTGTGGAGATCAAAGTGACTAACTGAGAAAATGATTCCCAGGAAAGTTTGGAGGAAAAAATAAGACAACTAGAAAGAGAATATTTTCTCTGATTGGTGGGTATCAAATGCGGTAATCAACTTTCTACATCATGCTTTTTGTTGTTAGTTAAATTTTACTGGGAAAAATTCTGTCATTGTGGTTAATTCTATAAGGCAAGCTTTTTTAAGCCACGATTAGTGGAGCTGATAGATTTTGAAAATGATCCATAGGAACATGTAGTGGAAAAAGATTGTTGTAGGTTTTATTATCTATTACATTTATTTGCTTGGATTATTTTTGTTGATTAAATCTAATCTAATTTTGATTATATGATATTGTTACTTTAGTATGGCATCTCGAGGATTTTCAAATTGGTCAGTTGATTTTCCATCCAAGATATGTCCATGTCCTCAAGGGAAATTATACACAGTAAAAAAAGTACAAAAAAATCCTATTAATCAAGGAAGGTTATATTATACTTCAACTTGTAATGTAAGTGTATCAATTTACCATATTGTGCATGTGGTGACATTTGTAATACTTGATATTGCTTTACACTAATTTTTTTTTTAGACAGATAATTGTCGGGGTTTGTGCAATGGGTTGAAGATTATATTGAGGAGTGCAGGATCTGTTCGCCTAAAAACGTGGACGCAGTTAATTCTGGAGAGACATCAAGCGAAAATGAAGAATTAACAATCATAAAAGGAGATTTGAAGTTAATTAGAAGAAAAATAGGCTTTATTATGTCAATGATAATATTATATGGAGTCATCGTATCTTTCCTTCTTGGAATTGTGATTTCTATGTTACTATATAGGTAATTATAGGAGTTAATCTTGATGGTTATGTAGAACTTGCTTTACTTTATTATGATCAGTTTAACAAAAGTTAAGACGTTGGCTCTTATTTCTCATTTTCAACAACAAAGGGGAATCATGGAAATTGGTCCATCATATATCAATTTACTTTTTCTGGCTTAGAGAGCCTACAGGTTCGTCAACCATACGATTAGGAATGAACTCCCCAGTTATTGACAAATGGGTTATTTTTTCACAGGACAATAATGTTGTCTTAGGGAGATGGGTATTCATAGACCTCAAACACTAGCAATAAGTGAAGCTTCAATTAGTGATTTGCGATTGTTTATATATACTTGCTCGAATTCTTCTACAATAACCAAGAATTGTTCCATCATTATGGAAAGACAATAATGTTTGGAAAGACCATATTTCTTCTTTGTGCATTCATTTGGAGATTTCATTATCCAATAATTGGTCATGTAAATGGGTCTATCAAATTGAAGTGTGCGTGATATTCGATGTTTGTAATAACATGAACGTGTTTATTTGATATTCCTCCTACAGTTATTTCTCTCACGTTTCAGATTCATCGAGATGTTCCAATTTTCGAGCACCATGAATTAGGTTTATGATCACATAAGCGATTAAAGGCAATTCCTGATAAGCTGCCAATACATCTGGAGCTAAATAACAGAGTTTATTTACATGTCAAAATTTTATATAGAATATATAATTTACAATGACTAACAACAGAAGATGGCATGTTATTAAAACAAAACTGACCATTCAACAAGCCCAACAATCAAGAAAAAAAGAAAATCCTTAGTAGAATCTCAGCGGAAGTTTTAGTCACCTAGCTACCTATAACAAGTTTCGCCCTTCATCAATTTCGATAATGAGGAGATGCTCAGGGTCTGACCCCTTTGGTCCTTCAGAGTACAGTGTCGGGAGATAAGCCTCGCACGCTCAGAGGTAACAGGAGACAAAATCTTTAACCTACAAATTGCAAAACTTTTACTCTCAGAATTCAAAAATCAGATGACTGCTGCATGTACAACTAAAACCAGAGCATGTCAAAGACTGATAAACAGGAAAGCACCTCCTCATCGGACATCTTAGGATTTCCGGCCTCTCTCATGGCAATTTCTGTCTGAAAAGATTTCGCCAAAATGGTTTGTACACAGTTAAAATCATGACAAAGAAAATAAGTAACACAGTGAATTTGTAGATGGGATTCTACATTTCGATAGAACATAATGCGGTCATAGGGAAGGTGAGATGCTTGCCTGCAAGCGCCATTGGTAGATAGAACTGGTGTCCTCAATCTTGATGACTATCCATGCCTTGACAATTTTGTCCCACGCGTCATAATAAGCGTCAAGATTCTTGTTTACTGTCTCTAGTTGTATAACAGACTTAGAAGGTATTAGTCCAGTTATCATACAACACAATCTCTGTAGTTGCCAGTATTTATACCACCAAGTCATTGCAACTTTAACATCTCTATAGCCCATGCCCCTTCTATTGATTAGAAAAGACATACATAATCGATTTTTCAACTAGTGCAAGTTCATCCTCTCACCATCCTGCTGCCTTTTTTGTCTAGAAATATCTTACCATTAATGGCCCTTCTACTTCTGGCCAAGTCGATGGATCACCTCCGTCACCCTTTCCATTATAAGCAGACCGCAAGGCAGGAGAACTCAGCATTAGTGGCATAAAAATAACACCTGATGTGTAATGTTCGAGCTACATAATGAACTCTAAGGAAGAAACAAGTTTTGACAGGAATCAAGACCGTCAATCTTAAACCTGAAACCATATGCATCGATTCAGAGTATCTACAATGATCATTCATCAAGTCATCTGCAATGATCATTCATCAACTATAAATCTCCCAGTCCATCCACACTAGACCATGATGGATTCAAAACAAGAATTAGAGATGTTAGGCGCCCTAGAATTATAGACTTGGTAATTGCATTCACTTGGCTTGGCTAGCCAGTGGATCCGTGAGCTTCAAAGTGTACCAATGCATTCAAATGAGCATTCATTTCATCTCACATATAGAGAAAACATCACAAACTTTGGGTTTAATTTTCCAAAAGGATCATTCCACTCGGCATCTAAATTGTTTGACTAAAACCACATACAAGATGACTTCACCTCAAGCATCAGGGATGCAGAATAACAGCTAAAGCTATTCTACAAAAAATTTGTAAAAATGAACAAAAGATGTAACTATTAACTCAGGTGAATCCTCCAATCAAACCGAACTTAAATAAGAACTTCTTTTGATCACAATCCAGCATCTCGCTCATGCTACAACCAATGAGCCACTACAACCCATGTTCCTTTGGCTCAAAAATTTGTAACGTTGCTCTAGTCTATTTTCAAACTATGGGGAAAGAAGTCAAGATAATCAGCAGCTTCATCGAGTTGTCTCCCCATTATATCAATCAAAAACCTAATCCAAGGTTTTAAAGAGTTGTTAATGCTTTTAATCAAAACTGGAGGATAACCAGTCACCAAATTTGCTATCTACCTATCGTAGTGAATGATCGCCAAAGGTCAATCCTGCAAAAAAGGAAGAGTATCATAATAACTTCATGGCTTTCATTGATGAAATCACAAATTAAACAAGCATCATATCTTGTGTGGGGTGCCTCTTGCGCATGAAGATGGTTTTCTCTTTCTCTTTTCACTAGCGCCCTTCAATCGAGTGTTTGGTACACCTTTTGGTCTTCTCCGAAGGGGATTAAGTATTTGAATTTCATAGTTTTCTACATCTTCAGCTTCATCACTTTCCGCCAAGAAGTTAATATGATCATTACCTGTCGAAGATTGCATTTTGTTTGTGATATGGGAGTGAAGACGCAGCAAGGTTGTAGTTGCGTGCTCCTCCGAAACATCATCGTTTGCACTAATATTCATAACATTGAAAGCCAATTGCATCAATCTCTTCAAGCGTAATGTTTTTGACTTTATCACAGCATGAGAGCTTTGTCTAACACCACAATAAGTCCCTTGTTTTGCAGCTTTTGTCCACCTCTTCAGAATGTATTGTGAAGGAATGCTTGTAACATTTACATGTCTCAAGATGCATAAAGTATGCCTACACAACCATCCTCACATTTCAAATAACTTACAACTACATGTAATGGTTAAATCACTTGAACTAAAACAAACAATATGCCTCCTTTCACTACTTTCAGTTGCCACGATATAAGCGTGCACTGGCCCATCAATTTCCGATCTACAAACACCCACAAACAAAGCATGCAAGAACTCATCCTGGAATTTCCGATAAATGACATGAGTGTATAAATTTGCAGCATGTTTCAAAATTCCACTATTTTCAACCATAATCTGCGGCTCTCCTCGAGCACACTCAAAATCATCAACAACTTCAAAGTTGCGCATTTTTTCTACTTGCTTCTCATAATGATTGACAAATTCAGACAAAGTCATGGTCTTGCATGCAATATCTTGAAAGACGTTACTTGTGCTCTTACTTCTTTGTGTGGATCTAATTCCTATAGAAAAAATATCTCGGCCAAACACAGGACACCATTTACGACGTAGCTGATACATGTTATTTAACCAATTGTGATCCGCTAAGCTCCATTCTTGACACATAGCTTTCCAAACATTCTCCATTTCAAATTCAGATTCACAACGATACAAAAGCTTATGCCAATAGTTATCACAAAAACTCGGATTTCTAAGAAGATGCCCAATATGATACGTAGCATTTTTCACAATGTGCCATACACATAAACGATGATTAGTATTCGGAAGAACAGTCTTAATGGCATTCGCCATGGCATGATCTTGATCGGTGAAAATAGTCTTTGGTGTTTGATTACCCATTGCCTCTAAAAAGGATTGAAATGCCCAAACAAAAGAAGTAATAGTTTCATCCAATAAAAATGCACAACCAAAGAAAGCATTCTTCCAATGATGATTCAAGCCAACGAAAGGTGCACATATCATATTGTACTTTTTTGTACGGTAAGTTGTATCAAATACCACCGCATCTCCAAAACTTTCATAGTCTAGCTTGGATACACCATCAGACCAAAAAAAATTGGTCAATCTTTGTTCCTCATCCAGTTGAAATGTACATGAAAAATTGCTTCCATTTGATTGTAAGTAATTAAAATGGTTAATGATACTTTGACAATCACCCGCACTAATCAAATCCCTTCTCTTCGATTGTAAGAAATTTTGACAATCATGTAAAGTGAAGCCAATATTCTCTTGTCCTCCTGCTTCACCACTTTGGTGGGAGTATGCTTTCATAGCCCTTATACCAGCTCCAGCCATAGAAGTCAAAATGCTTTTATTAGTATCTGTCATGTGCTTGTATGATCTTATTAAGTGTTTCTGATTATCGTCAATGAAAGGATGATTATGATCATCCTTATACTTGTCAACCGTCCAAACTCCATTTTCAATTTTGAATCTTATGCAAGCTTGACATCCAGTTCTCTTTACTGTCCTATAAACATCTCTTTGTTCATGAGGTAGGATTAGTAGAGAATGTCCTTCACAATTACAAAGAAATGTGCATGTTCGCAATATTTCATTTTTATTGTTTGCCTTTTGTCCTCTTTTCACTCCAAACCCCTTGGAAATTACATATGCATTGTATGTCTTATATGCTTCGTCCTCGTTGGCAAATATCATGCCAATTCTAAATTCAAATTCTTTATCGACATTATGCACAATGATATTATCCCTTGCAGCCTCTACAAATTTTTAAAAGAAAAATTCTGATCATTTAATTAAAGCAGATAAAGTGAAAACAAACTTTAATGCTAAGAAGATGAGCCATACCCATTTATCTCGAGAACAAATCGAGCTAGCAGCAAAGTAATCGGAATAATCTGTCCAAAATTCGTACAAATGTAAGTTAGTGACCGTAAAAGATTGTGAAGTGTGCATATTTCAATCATAATTTGAAATGAGTGTAATGAAGCATGTCTTAATTCCAGTCTATCGAGTGTAATTCTAGGTCTTTGCATTCACAAAAGTTGGCATTTCTGAAGCATGATCACATACTCGGAAGCAAAAGCCTATTGCAATGTCTGTGGTGAACTTGCTAAATCTACACATTTAAAAAATAAAAATAAAAATAAAAAAACACAATGACTCAGAGATATCAAGGATGCGATTGGTGGCAAACCCTCCAGTAAGAAAGACGTAGCAGAAAATTCCCTCATACACATTTAAAAAAAAAACTCACACAAATCACATCACATATCTAAAGATAAATCATTTTCAATTTTATCTTTTATTTTAGTACTAATTTGAAATCCAAACTTGAATTTGATTATAGTTTATGTGGAATGTTGAGCCTGTCAGGTGTTTAAATTGGGCTTGATAATGTAAATGAAACTTGTTCATGTTTGAATGTGGTCTTGACCAAAAAGATTTCAGGTCATGACTAAATTGAGTTTAATTGTTAGTGAGGTTGACTGACTCAAGTTACCTAAGGCCCCTAATCAACTTCATCTGGTATATCTAAAGTGGCAGTGATTTGTTATCGAAACTCGGAACTTCACAATCTCTTTGAGAAAAAAATCTCCAAGTTTGCCTTCATCCTTGTTCTTGAGAGATAGATGAAAGACAATGAATCCTTTCCCAGTAAAATTTGACTAACAACAAGAAGCATGGTGTAGAAAGTTGCTTACCTCATTTGAGACTCACGAATAAGAGAAAATATTCTCTTTCTAGTTATCTTATTTTTTCCTCCAAACTTTCCTGGGAATCATTTTCTCAGTTAGTCACTTTTATCTCCACAAATAATGGGTTATATAACTTAAGGGACTTCTAAAAAAAAGGGATTATGCAGAAAGATCAGTCAAATCTTAAGACCTAACAAAAAAAAAATGATTGATTGTGGAGGTGGAAGCGAGAGGGCGAAGGCGACTTTTCTCCGGCGGGGGCCACGAGGTTGAGGCGGAGGCGGAAGGACGGGAGGGCGGAGGTAGAGGTCGCGAGGCTTAGGCGACGAGGCGGAGGCCGCGAGGGGGAGGCAACGAGCGGGAGGGTAAAGAAGGAGGCGGAGGCGAGAGGACGAAGGTGGAAGGTGGGAGGGCAGAGGCGGAGGCGAGAGGATGGGTGCGGGAGGGCAGAAGCCACGAGGGGGAGGCGGAGGCGGAGGCAAGAGGACGGAGGTGGGAGGACGAAGGCGGAATGTGAGAGGGCGGAAGCCATGAAATTGAGGCAGAGGCTGCAAGGGGGAGGCGACGAGGCGGAGGCCGCGAGGGGGAGGCGGAGGCGGGAGGACGAAGGTGGAATGTAAGAGGGCGGAGGCCGCGAGGCTAAGGTGACGAGGCGGAGGTGGGAGGGGGGAGGCGGAGGCCGGAGGGCGGAGAACAAAGGCGAAAGGCGGGAGGGTGGAGAATGGAGGCGAGAGGTGGGAGGGCAAAGGAGGAGGCGGAGGGGGTCTCGGGACCCAACTGTTGCGACCGGCCTTTCGCTTTTCACCGGTGGTTTTCGGAGCCACTGAGGATGAAAGTGAAGAAAAAATGCTAAGAATGATGAGATGATGAGAAACCTTATGGACAGGGAATGAGAAGAATGAAAAAGTAATGGAATTCAAACTAACGTGAAAGAGAAAAGAGAGGGAGGAGGGGGGGGGAGTGACATAGCAATTAATGTACGCATTTATTATTTCATTTCCCTGTTCACACCTTCTAAGGTACAAAGGAGAGAGGGTCTTCTATTCTAGGGCGTCAGAGAAGAGAAACCAAATATAACTTCATTTTTTATTCCACGTCACATCCACGTATCTTATTATTAGTGATTCACGTGGATTTACACATGCCACGTTGGCACGTGATGTGGCGTGTGTAAACCACTGAATATTTTCTCATAAAAGGGACAAAGCTCGGACAAAAATGGCACAATCGACAAGAACGAAAAACAAGAAAAATCGTGATCTATTGAAAGGGTTTGGAGTCTTTTGCCTCTATAAGTTTATTATATCAATTTGAGTGTTATTCTTAAGAGTTAGCAAGAGTGACAAACAAACGCTCTAGTAAGAGTGACAAATGCTATTTGTAAATGCATAAGAAATTTTTTTTTCTTATCAAAAATACATTTTTGTAGGTGAGAGCGACAAATTGAGAGAATGACCCTGTCGCGACCTAAAAAATTTTCATTTTTCGGGCTAATGGATTATTAAGACTAATCTTAACTCGGGCCCTCCCAAGCCCTACCAATTCGCAACTTAGGGTTTAAGTCTTTAACATGCAAATATTTTTATGCTTGGAGTCGCCACTAATCAATTTACGGTAAGTCGATTAGAAACCTAAATAAAACATAGGGAGATATGTTTTATTCCTACGAACCAGAGATTCTAAGCCCGGGGACTTGATTACGCTAGATCTAGTCTAACACCCTTTCGGTACCTTTTCTTTTCAAAAATATTTTGGCATGCAGTTTGGATCCATTTCAACTTAATTATTAACATGTAAGGTATTCATGCGGGTGCGCAAACCACCAATTTAACACTCAGGAAAGCATTAAATAAATTGCAAGTTTGGAAGAATTACTTACCTGGAAGCAACGCAAGCATCTGCATTGTTAGCTAGAAAATCACATTAACATCCTAATATGATTTATAATTAACAAGCAATTCACTTAATTTCTCTTTTGATTTTCACTTATTTAAATGAAATCTAATCTATATGCAATGACGTGCAAAAATGACATGCAATTAATGCAACCTAGCATGCAAACTATATGTCATGCGACGACGTGACCTAATTCTGATGACGGGTAAATGATTTATTTTTGATATTTTCTAATGAAATTCGGAATAAAAATATGCCTAAAATAACATGCAACCTATGATGACTTAACATATCCTAACATTACTTATTTTTGGGATTTTTGTTAAAATTTGAAATAATAAATTACTTAAATTAAGAATGCAATCTATCCTAATCTACCATAAAGCAATTCATTCTTTTTTTTGGGGTTTTCATGAAAATTCGGAATTAAAAAATAACCTAAATAATCTAATAAGATTAGAATATTGTTTAATTTAAACTAGGAAATAGATTATCTCAAGTCCTAATTTAAATTAAATAATTACTCTATCTTCTAGATACATTTAGGGTTCCCTAAACATGCAAAACTCAAATTCAAATCCTAACTGATATTTTTTGAATTTTCTGTTTAAAGGAAAGCAAATAATAAAAAAAAACAAGGATAGCAACCACATTCAAATCGTCCACGCGATCCGCCAAATTTGCTTCAAACTCGGATTAGGCACAAAAATCGAACTATCGGTCATATCTATAGGGTTATAGATATTGACGGAAAGTTGATCGTTTAAATTTGGAAAGCAAATAAAGATCATTATCGTATCCAAGTGATTATGGATATGATAATAATTTTCCGTATCGCCGCGTATCGTACCTTAGGAATAAGGTCAGATAGTCGTCCAGATACGTTGCTAAATTAGGAACGATTCCTAATTTTGAATATTTTCAAATATTGCGGATATATCGAACATTATCCTAATATATCTAAATATCCACATGATATTCATGAAATATTCAAAACATGCAAATTAGGAAATTAAATATTCTGAAAAATATAGGATAATGTTCAATCACCTAATTTGTAGATAATCTCCAACTTTATCAATTTCGGAGAAACATCTTCTGAATTCTAAAGGAATGAAAATCAGATCTGGACACAGATATTGATCAGATTGTGAAAATTCCTTTTGAAAATCCAAATGACCTCCGATTTTGATGAAATTAGTATCAATGGAAAGATCTCGATCTCAGTATGAACTTTCATGAAGAAAACTTTTTCAGATTTCTAACACACAAATTTATGAAAATTGAAGAACACACGAAGGTCAATCTGGAACTAATCTGTCATCAGATTCGTGCATATATGACGTTGCAGATCGTATCATGCTAACACGCTTGGAATTTTATGAAAATTTTATGGTGAACAGACAATGATGTGATCTACAATTTTCGTGAAGAAAGTTTTTTCAAAATATGATCATAGAAAATCATAAAAATCACGGAACAGCACAACATCAGTCAGAACATTATCAGAACAGACTTCAACATCATATTCCAGATTCTGATCCTAACTTCCAAAATAGTTTTGACATAGCAAATCAGGTCCGATTGAGGCATATGATATATCAAATCAAAGCTTAAGACGTGCTTTACGATTCTCTAGTTCATCACTTCACAAGATTTTGACATTAACGAGCTGAAATCGGCATCTCAAGCATACTGGTTTCTATGTACACGATTTTACAGAATAAAGTTCAAGTGCACTTACCTTGTTTAACGATGCTCCGGCACGAAATCGAGCGATCCGGCCTCCGTATTCAAATCAAAAACAACACGGAGAAATCTCAGAAAGCTCGGCCGACCACAGTGATGTGAAGATGCCAAGGAGTGTTGCCGCAAGTTCTGGATCGCCGGAGGAAGTCGCCGATCAGTCGGTTCAGCCGCTTGAACCGGCTGATCACATCATCGGCAGCAGCGTTAGCGGAAGGCAGCGACGTCGGCGGGCGGTTGAGGCGCGACGACGGCGGTGCGGCGGCGTGCGGCGTGCCCCCGGTGGTGGTGCGCGACGTCACTTTCTCTCTCATACTTGCCTTTCTCTAAAAATCAGATCTGAATTATGTGTTATCCCCTCAAAATTCTGACCTAAACATGCTTATATAATACTAACCTAGGTCAATTAGATGGGCTCTCTAGTCCTAATGGGCTTAGACTTAGGCTTCGGCCTTAATCTAATTTTTGATTTTATTTAATTCCTAAGCGGGTTGAATTAACTTGGGTTTTAATTTAATTGAACATAATGGGCTGAATTAAGCTCAAATTAAAACGACCAAACCTATTTGACTCGTGATTTTCGGCCCTTGCCTTTCCGAGCGAACCGAGTCCCATTCGATGAAATTTAAGCTTGTTCGCCATCACCGGTCCGATGCAAAAATGCGATTAAATTAAAATGAACATAAACTATATGTTATGCAATTTAAATATTTTTGTTTAGGGGTTAAAAATTAATCCCTAATTTTCTATGCAAATTACGACTAAATGATTAGTAAAATTTAGGTGTCAACAGACCCCTTTCAAACACTAGAGACGTGTGGTTATAATTTGGGAAGTGAGTCTATTATGTCATGCTTATCAAATGAGAGTAGATATTGAAGGGTACCAATAGTGACCGGATCTATAAGATAGATGTAACTGGAATCTAGTTTTGTGCGACAGAAACTTCTACTACTGTAGCAAATAGGGGTATTTGTACTCTTGGTGTAAGTAGCGGAATCTAGCCCATTTGAGCTGTTAGAATTGGAAGAAAGGACACCTCTATAATTCAGACTTGCAATTTCTCATTTTCTAAACTCTTTAATTTCCACTATTTATATTGCTAGTTTGCACAATGCGAAGCATAAATTTGTCGGATTTGGTTGTACAAAACCAGTTTGTATTTTCTTGAACAGCAAATTTACTCCTTAGTTTCTTATTCCGGCCTAACACATCACCCCAATTGCAAAAGTAGTCACTTATTTAAACACGCTACAACATAAAAAGAAAAAAAAAACTTATCTTTCTTTTATGGATACGCTAAATACATTCTATAGAGACAAGGCGCGAGTGAGAAGAAGCCATTGCCAACCCTACCTTGCCTCATTTTGTCACCATGTCAAATGCCTAGACCTGGTGAGGTTTTCCCCAACAAAATTTGATGTTTGATATAACTTTTAGGGAGCATACATTCTGTACATTCCAAGAAACATGATGAAAGTTTGGTTACATAATCTCCCTCAAATAAGGGGATATTCTATATATTCCGAGAAGTATGACCAAAAAAGTTAGGTGTATAAATCTCCCTCAGATTAGGGTATTGCAAGAATATGTTCATTTCCTTCCGGTAATAGCAAAACCAATAATTTATTTGTGAAGGGGCACACGTGGAGGCATGGGGATCTTCGTAGAGCCAGCAAAAGGGGCTACTGCAGCGACACCTGGCACGAACGTGTCAAGAACTCGAACCCCCTCCATTTCCTTACCATAGACGGAAAGCGAAGGAGGAACTGTGTAATGACTGGTATGGCATTTGACTACTTGTGAGGAGACCTAATTTACCCGCAAATGGTCGATGTACATAGATTGTCCGAACATTGCAAGATCTTCTTTTGGCAACAAAAACATATAAAAGAGGAAAGAAAATGGAAATCCCAGGAACCAGAAATGAGAGTCCGACCCTCTGCTTCTGCTTCAAGGACGATTACAAGAACTCGGATGTTTCTTTCTTCCCTTTTCTTTAACCAGTGGAAATGACTTGATTGAGTTCCCGTCCTTGAGTGCAAGGGAGTGAAGATTGGCTGGTTTGATCGATTCTTTGAGCCCAAAGGATCATGTGCCGAACGTCTTAAACCTCGTTTGAGAGCTTCTCATCGTCAGCTGCTTCTTGATTTGCACAGCAATAATGCCCTCTGATCTGAATCAGGTAGACCTTGTACAATCTCTCTCCCTCCCTTTCTTCTCTCTTTTCTAGAGCTTCTGTTTTTCTGTATCCATTTTGCTTGTTGCTTGATCTTCATCTGTTGTGTACTGCAGATCAATCATTTGTTAACTAATATAGCTTCCCGTGAAGTTAGAACCTATGAATAGGAGTTGATAGCAGCTGCTTGTAGAACTCTCTCTCTCTCTCTCTCTCTCTCTCTCTCTCTCTCTCTCTCTACATCACTTGGTTTTGTTGATTTGATTTGCAAATAATTAGGGGACTATGGGATTTTCTAAAGGAGGAAAGTATCTTCTTCTTTTTCTGGCAAGTGCCTAAAATGTCTCGTTTTGGAAGTGATGAACTCGTTCTTTAATAATTTAGATAAGACTAGATTTTCGATGTCAATTCTCGAACAGTTAAGATTTATATGTGGACCACCTTTTGTTTCTATATCCATCGTTTTCGTGGAGGAAACCGTTCTTTATATGTTCTACGTAATTCCTTTCTTCACCTCCACCCCCACTTTTTTAATTTCATATGTGGTGTAATTGAGTTAGCAAGTCATATGCAATTCTGTAATAGCCAAAGGAAAAACAGAAAGTCATTTTCAGTTGTATATGCATACAAGGTTAAACTTGTACGACCAAGTCTCAGTAGCCAAGTTTATCTGTCATGGCTTGAAAGCCGATGCCGCTGATTATGTCTGATCTGAATGTATACAAGAGCGGAATTTCTCAAGCACAGCACTAAAATATTGGCCCCAATGCAGCAGCATCAAGACTTGATGAGTGAAAGTTTTGCTTATAGAAGTCCTTGTGCCAGAGATGTAAGCCATTTTCTGGGTCAGGTTCTGTCTGAAAATGTTGAGATCAAAAGACTCCTTTTCGTTCGTTCTGAATATGTTTGACTTTTACAGATCACCTTACTGATTTCGATTCAGCTGGCAAATATTTATCGTTCTGACTTCTGTGTACTTGAAATACGAGGGAATCCCATAAATGTTAACAAAGAGTATTTGCTGGTGGCTGGTGCTATATTAAATTTGAATAAGATTTCGGCAGTTGAATCTAGTCGACCCAAACAATGGTAATTTGTGCAGCTAGTAATTTTCTGTGATACTACCAAGTAAAGACTCGCTCCGTGAATTGCGTCTTTAAGAGAGAGTGTGAAAGTGTCATAACAGGTAATTTCTTTTAATCCAACATGAATCCTGACTGTTTCGACTGTTTCTTGAAATGTGAATAGTTTGGTCTAATACGATGAATCCAGCTACTAATGCGTTTATGCTTCTGTCTGAGTTAGAAAGCGAGCTCATATTTCTCTGATAATAATGATCTGTCTCTTTGCTGGGTTAATTGGTAGAATTAAATTACCCAACAAACCTCGAAAGATCTCGGAGATTCCGGAATCATGTCTCTTTTCTCAGCAACACTTGCCTCTTAAGAAAAACTCTTGTCTGTCATCATTTATCATTCATAATCAATCAATAAATTTAAGAGTCCTCCTTTTTTTCCGTATGCTTTTTCTTTCTTTTGAAGGTATAAAAGGAAATCCAATTCAGATCACGAGATGGTGGTGTCAGAGGATGAGATCATTCCCCCGGAAGAGATAGAGTCCGAGTTACAAACCGAACAACAGCCCAAGAGCCATCCTTTCTCATCCCTCGGGAGGCAATCCTCAATTTACTCATTGACCCTGGATGAATTCCAGCACACACTCTGTGAGAGCGGCAAGAATTTCGGCTCCATGAACATGGATGAATTCCTCACCAGCATCTGGAATGCTGAAGAAAACCAAGCCATAAACACCTCCGGCAACAATAACACCACCAACAACAGCACTGAGAACGCAGATCAACATGCGTCCCTGGGTGGCACGTCCACCAGTAAAGGCATAGCCAAGCAGCTGAGCCTACCCTGCCAAGGCTCGCTCACTTTACCCGCTCCGCTGTGCCGCAAGACGGTGGATGAGGTGTGGTCCGAGATCCACAAGGGTCAGCAGAGCCATCAGCAAAGCAACAATGTGCAGAATCCCGAGGAAGCCCCTCGCCAGCCGACTTTTGGGGAGATGACGTTGGAGGATTTCCTGATAAAGGCAGGGGTGGTTAGGGAACAGCACATGCTGCATCCACTGCCGACTCAGCAGCAGCAGCATCGGTTCGGGATGTACCAGAACAACCTGTCAATTGGCCCCAGTTTCGTCCCCAGACCCATAATGGGAATGGGTGGAGCCACTACTAACGCAGCGCCATACCAACCAATGGCCGCTGTAATCGGAGAGGCATCGGTGTATCCGGCAAATGGGAAGAGGAATGACGGATATGTGATGGCACCAATGCCGGTAACTTATGGTCAGAGGGTGAGGAACGGAAGTGGTGGCGGCGCGTACGAGGCAGGTCAGGCAATGGGTATGGGAGCGCCAGTGAATCCAGTGTCTTTGGATGGGATGTGTGGCGCACCGATCGAGAATTGTGGAGGGCAATTTGGAATGCAGATGGGGGGAGCGAGAGGAGGAAGGAAGAGGATAATCAATGGTCCAGTGGATAAAGTGGTGGAGAGGAGACAGAGGAGGATGATAAAGAATAGAGAATCAGCTGCAAGATCTAGAGCCAGAAAGCAGGTACAAGTGCTCTATCAATTTGAAGCGTTCAGTTCATTGTGCTGTTTCCTGTTCTTCATTCATAACATCTCCTGGATACTTTTGGTACTGCCTCGAAATAAAGAAGTGAATGCATCTGCTACAATGATATAGTTTCTAAACTTCCTATAGCGTGCTACAAAGTTAAACACGGGAAAAACACAAACATAGCGATGATTATCATTGACAAGTTTTAAAGTATATGTATTTGATGCTCTTGATGCTTGTATCAAGATTTAAAGTTGGCAAGTAGACAAGCACTTGCTTCATTAGTATTTCAGAAAATTTTGTGTTGTGAAGTGTATGGTTAGACACCTGAATAAAAGACTCATGAAAGGTTGATGGGACCAGAATGGTCATCTCATGTTCTTCCATTGATGTGCACGTTATTGGACTTTGGCCGGATTCAGTTCATAAATCAAGGAGTGAGAATTGATCTAAAATTGTCTCCAATTTGGTAAAGGAATGGCAGGCCAAGAGGTTGTTTCGGAATGGAAATGCCTGTGCTGAATGCAGAGTTGTGGGTTGAGCGTGCTCACTCTGGTTGTAGATTGTTTGGCTACTGCATCACCTGGCATATTTTCACACACTGTAGTGCCTGGTGATTGTCAAGATCTGACTTTGAACACCCTGGCACTTGCTTATTGCTGGTGCAGGCTTATACAGTCGAACTAGAGGCACAGTTAAACCAGATGAAAGAAGAAAACGCACACCTTAAACAGGCACTGGTAATGCCGGCATCTATGGTAATTACTTCTATTGGGACTTGATCTATGTTGAGCTAATTCTGGTTCATTCTTCCCCGAACTTTAAACAGGCGGAGCTTGAGAGGAAAAGAAAGCAGCAGGTACTTGACATTGTAATTATAATTTGCTGCAGAACACACAGTTTTCTGCATGACAACGTTTTTGGTCTTGTTTACATGTGAAGAATGACCTCGAGGAACCAAACAATACAGGGACTGCTCGTATATGAGTTAGTTCGTGCATGATCATCTTATTCCGTGTCTTTTGATTGTTTGTTTGCTCATGTCGGTAGGACTGTTTCGCAGTATCGAGAAGAGCTGAGGTTGAAAGCTCAAAATCAAACCAGGGCATACAGAGCGAAGGAGAAACTGAGGATGATCAGGAGGAACCTGAGTTCCCCCTTGTGAAGTGAATCGGTATTTCTTTCGAATCCAATCTCTGCTTATTTCGTTAGCCTCTTCAGTTACTGAAAAGGCTTTACCTTTAACTTGTTCCTGATGAGTGAAACTTCCGCAGCAAATTAAGGAACTGAACAGGAAAGCCCTGGAAGAGATGGGACAAGTCGGAAATTCATCGTTCACCCGTGGTCTGTGGAAATGCTTGGCCGTACAGTCATCCTAAGGATGTATCAGTCAAAGATGTCGACGAAATGTTTTTCTTTTTTATGCTCTTCCCTTTTTTTCTTCTTTTGGCCATAGTTGTGAACTGAGAGTATTTATGCTTTTCTAATTGACGTCGGTATAGTAGTTGTCAGTAAAAGATAATGCAGATAAAAAGTTACAGACATGAAAGTTCAATTTTAAAATGCTGATCAAGGAGAATTGCATCTTCGGTTGTTAATAGCCATCTCAAGTCGATTCTTTGTTTCATTCAATTCCGAAAGAAACCCGATCTGACGTCGGTGCCAATTGCTGTCTTAGGTGGTTATATCATTCTGTTTCTATTATTAAGGGTGTGGATGAGCTTTGCATTGCATTTTCAGATTTCAACATGGTTGATATTAAAGCCTCGTGCAAGAATGTAAGAAAAGCTCGAGAGACATTCAATGACTTTTACCTTTTTTTCAACCCACGAAAAGCTCTAGCTTTAAGCAGATGAGCTACACAGATCTTCTAAAACTCTTGAAGAGAGCAAGCTGCATGTAGTGGTGGGATAGATTTGCTCTTTGCCTTCTTCGCAAGCACTTGGGCTTCTGTCTCGTTTCAAGCTTACACGGTGATGGGCATTGACTGATTTGAACTTGAAGAGCACCCAACATTGCCTTAGCTTAGCTCTTTCTCGTACATTGAAACATCGTGGCCTCGTTAATCGTTCAGAGTCAGACTTATTTCATTCATTTCAGTAGCAAATCGCAGGCTCGTGCACATCTACTACGAACCGCAGTCCTGGGAACCAACGATGTCAATACCAAAGGAGAGCTGACGTCCTAAGGTCTGGGAGAGTTGGTCGAGGTCTTCATCCTACGGAACCCAGTCACCCTCAGGTTTAATGTCGAGTTTGCAGAATCAGCGAAGTGCTGCTCAAAGGCAGTTTGTAATTGTAATCCCAACCATCATATCCACTAGTAGTTCTATCATGTTGCTTCATATTGCGATGACGAATTCGCATAACCGCTCGGCGATCGTCCATGCTTCAATCAGCTGAACCCGACATTCCATAATCACAGCCATCGCAGGCCCTAGTACATTAGAAACACCGGTGTCAAAAGCCTCCAATCATTAGATGAGATCTTACCGATGCAAGCTCTCGATCGTCTCTCCAGTCTTCCTTACGGTGAAGGATGGTCCGGCATGTTTTGAACCAGACGCTCAATTCCAGAAACTGCCCAGGACCATTGCCGTTGCTGCAATTGGTATGCTGCTGACAACAACTAGCACAGAATAATCGTTTTGAAAAACACATCTTCAGGTCATGGGGTTTAAAGCAAAGAAAGGCGGGACTGCCCGGCTAGTTGTCGAGTTGCTAGAGGTGGTCCGCATTTGAACTCTCAGGAACTCTCTTCTATGATAGCACGGTCTAAACAAAGTTGTCAGCACAGCTTTGTTCTGACCACAGTACAAATGCAGAAAAGAATGCCCTTGAAACTTCAGATCTCACAAGATTAGCACATAGTCAATGAAAAGAGCGCTTCTCTGGGGGGCCAGGCAAGAGGATGATGGCGAACATAATGAATTACTATGATTTTATATATATATATATATTGGTCGGAATACCATGATTCTATATTGCTCGGCACATAACTCGTCAAAAGAAGTAGCAACTTTGTTCACTATTTTTAAGGACTGAAGAAACAAAAAAGATTGCAAGATTTCTGAGGTCCTGTACCAACCAGTGATTAACTGAGACCTGAAAATTCAAAATTGATCTTAACATAACATCTATTCAAACTCGAATTGAACCTCTACCTCCATATATTTTCTCATAAGAGGAATCATTGATGTGGTGAAAATGCCCAACATACCATACTCTTCCTCTGTTTTGGCCTCTGATACACCCACGAAAATTATCAATTTCTTCAATCTGGGGCATCTCTCCAGAAGTCCTGCCACCCACGCTGAGAAGTGGTTGCTTATTATGGTCCATCCAAGTTCAAGTACAACCACATTCTCCAAGTTAGATGAACCCTGCAAACAGTGGTTTAAAACACCATCCCCCAGATCATAACTCAAAGCTAAGTGGCTCAACTGAGGAAAGCAAACAGAGATCATCTCCAAGTCCATAGCTTCAACTTCTTCATCCAGTGCAACACCCCATAGACGAAGCGTCCTCAACTTCGAAGATTTGGAGATCATATGGTAAAATTTCGGCCACATGACCGTGAAGTTTGTGACGTCCACAACCTCGAGATTTTCCATGCTTTCACTAATATCGAGATGTATAATACTAACATCATCCATCTTAAATACTCTTAATGCCCCTTTTCCAATCAGCTCAAAAACCTCAAGATTACAATCTCGTAGGTTCAAGTTCTGAAGGCTATCAGCCTCCAACAGAAACTTATCCAAACTTATCGCTTCCACATGTATTTCTTGCAATGAGTGACTTGTCAACTCCATAGTTGCCTGCGAATCCGACATGGCGATATCTGGATTAATAAGAGCCAATGACTCAATCTCCGGACAGATAGAAAGGAGGAGGCTCAAATCCAAGGCTGAGATGCTGACGAAGCTCAAAGAGAGCGATGTCAAGTGAGGGAACTTCTGATAACTCGGCTCAACGCCTGTGATAGAAGTATGAGCCAACTTCAATACTTCGAGCTTCTGCCTTCCGCATCGCTCCACAATATTGATGTTCGGATGCGTCCTCACGTTATAACACAGCTCACGCAAGGTGTCCTTGGTGTACATGAGCCAAGCGATCACGGGGGCAGCCGAGAACTCATCCGCATCCTCCATCGAGATGGACAAACACTGAAGGCCTCGAGTCTGGAATATGGTCTGTGTAATGAGGATCTCCAGGCTGGTCGTGCCTATATCGCGGTACACAGGCCAATCATTGGAATCGAAGGAGAGTGCTCGAAGGTGCTTCTTCCAAGCCTCTCTCCATTTCCGGCAAGTCGTGGAAGCAACCACGACATCTCTCGCAGCTTTGAGCTGTGACAGTATGTTCCCAATCACTTCAACAGGGAGATCATCCATATATGCAGTTTGCCGGCCGTGAAATAGAAAAACCACCAGAAACAATTCAAGACTGCACCGTGTTAAAGGGTTGTTCTTGTTGCAGCTTTTTCACCACATATAAGATCGTTTCTGCCAAATTCCGATCACAAGCGAGCTCAGTGATATGTTTAACGGGACAATATCGGAATTTTTTGACAGAGCGACTAGAAACCAACACCAACTCAGACGCCGCGAATGCTATAACCTGTGTATCCGCAAGACCATGGATCATCTGAATCAAAAGAACCGCGAACAGGAACGGAATCAAGAAACCGAGCAAGATCCCCCAAAAGCAATCAGGCAAAAGTCCAAGAAGCAAAACCCAGAAACGGATTTCGCAGTAACTCCAAGATGCAAACCAAATTCGACTCAAAAAACGAGACCCGGAAAAGAGAGAAAATCCCGAAGCGTCGGCAGTCAGCTTACCGGGTGCAGATGAACGGCGCCCGCCGATCGTCGCCGACCCAGAACAGGATCGAAAGAGCAAGCGCGAATCCGAACGCGCCGCGAGCGACGCGCGAGTACCCTTCAATCCCGAATCGCCGATCGAGCGATGGGTCGGAACCAGCAGGCACCTCAATCGGCCGAAGCAAGCGATCGGGCCTCCCCCATGACGCTATTTCTTGGATCGACGAAGTTTTAATCGAACTCGACGGGAATTGGTCGGAGCTTCGCACAAGTGCGGCGGACTCCGTGCGGAAGCGCAGCTGGTGTTGTTTCCCCCAAGGACCGAGCCAAAGGTGGACCAAAAGCTCGTATTTTTTTGGATTAATTCAACGAAAAATCCTAAACTGATATATATGTGACAATCTTATCCCGAATTATTTTTTTGATTACAAAAAGCTCCAAACTAATACATCTGTAACAAATTTATTCTGAACTATTTTTTTTACCATAAAAAATCCCAAACAGGTACACTTGTGACAATTTTAGCCCAAATTATTTCTATGATCACCAAAAACCCCATATTGGTACATCTGTGATAATTTTACCTCCGAACTAATTTTTTGACCACTAAAAACTCCAAACTGGTACATTTGCGATAAATTTACCCTCCGTTAGTGCCCGTTAAAATATATTAATATCACAAAAAATCACAAATTTGTAAACTTACGATAAACTTAGGGCTAAAACCCAAAATCGGTACATGTGTCAATTACCACGTGTCATTAAACTTAGCAATTTAATAGTAAAATTTAACGGAAACTAACGGAGGGTAAATTTGTCACAAGTGTATTAGTTTGGGATTTTTTGTGGCCAAAAAATTAGTTTGGGCGTAAAATTGTCACGGACATACCAGTGTGGGGTTTTTTATGGTAAAAAAAATAGTTCGGGGTAAAATTATCATAAATGTACCAGTTTAGGATTTTTTGTGGTAAAAAAAATAGTTTTGAGTAAATTTATCACAGGTGTACCAGTTTAAGATTTTTCGTGGTATTAACCCTATTTTTTTATATGGGAATACGTGGGT
Organism: Syzygium aromaticum; assembly: GCA_024500025.1. NCBI lineage: Eukaryota > Viridiplantae > Streptophyta > Magnoliopsida > Myrtales > Myrtaceae > Syzygium > Syzygium aromaticum. The sequence continues at coordinate 16,053,325 of CM044885.1, forward strand.
TGGTGTATGAATGTCGCGGAGCAGACACAAGAAATGACGTGAGTTTTTCACGGCGATAAACAGTGTGAAAAGGTTGTGGTGTTCCCTCTGTTCGAACGTGCTTTGCTTTTCACACCAGAAGATCCTTTCTTACCAGCTTCAAGTGTGTGTATGTTCGAGATGGAGAGGAAAGAAGGGAAGCCAAGAATGGAGGGATGCGAATGCTTCCGCTGGTTCTTTTGTGCTGAAGAATTGGTACATTGAGCGGTATCATTGCCCTCTCTCACAATCAAAATTGACAACTATGGGTATTCAGAATTCTTTCTATTGAAAGCTCCATCTTATTGTTAAAATTATGTCTCAGATTTTGAGCCCAAAAATGAGAGTTTCCTAATACAAGTTTAATAGGTTACCTAATTGGAGAAGATTTCCTAAGAAGAGGTTTTCTATTTTGGATTCAATTCTTGCCTATATATAAGAAGGGCATGTTATTTGTTGTTAAAATTATGTTTTGATTTTGAGCCCGAAATAAAAGTTTCTTAATTCAAGTAGGTTTCCTAATTGGAAAATATTTCCAAACACTTTATTCCATATTTTGGATTCAATTCTTGCCTATTAATAAGAAGATGGTGTTATTTTTGAGGATCATAAAAGAGAAGCTTATACTTGTGAATTACAATCTGAAGATATCCGAGTGTGTTGTAGTCAATTAAATTCTTAAGGTAAGAATTTGTGCAATTCTTTCGTGAGATTGAAAAATTATTTCGTGAGGAATTGTGAGATTAAGCACTATTTGATTTATTGGATATAATTAGGGTTTGGGAAACATTGAGAGTATTTGAGTGATTTAAGTATGGTTGTAATTTCCGTTGTATCGCTTAATCTATAGTGAAATTAATTGCTACTTTCCTCGCGAACGTAGTTCACTACGACCGAATTACGCAATCCGATTTATTTTCTTGCTCGGTCTATTTTATTATTAGATCACTTGCTTCTGCAATATGTTTCATGAAAAATCTTTTTCATGAAAAATCTTTTCCTCATTTTTCGATGTTTAAATTATTTAGGAAAATGAGTCGACGGAAACGTTTTCCTAGTCGACAGAAAACCTATGCATAAATTTTAGGAAATTAATTTCCTCCTTAAAACATCGGAAATCAAATTTCAAAATATGACAAGATACCGACACTTGGACCAGAAACTCTTTGCTTGAGTTCGGGTACCCTAATGCTCATTCTCGGGTCCTTGATGCCTAGGACTCGATTCCTACGCCCAGGCCTGGGTACATCAAAGCTAGTTTGGGTTTCCGGCGCCCAGGCCAAAGTCCATCGAGGCCAAGCCAGTGGCCCTAGTGCCCATACCCGATGCCCCAGCACTAGGCTAGGTCTCCAAAGACTAAGCACGGGATCTTGGTACTTGTGCTTGGATCCTTGGCACCTGAGCCCATGTCCGCAAAGGTCTTGCTCTAGTCCCCAGCGCTTGGGCATCCCTAGTGCTCCTGTCGAGATCCTCCACACCCGTGCCCTAATCCATGTAGACCAGCCTTAGGACCTCAACACCAAGGCACAAGTTCAACATGGTTGGGCTCGAGACCTTGATGGTTGATCCTCGATCCCCGGCACCCTAGCCCTAGTCCACAAAGGCTGAGCTCTTGACTCTAATGCCTGTGTCCGGATCCCTGGTGCTCGAGCTTTGGTCCACAAAGGCCCTAGCCCAGGTCCATCGAGGTCGGGCTCGAAACCCAATGCACTTTCCTAGATCCCTCATGTTTGAGCACGGGCATTGGGGACCTGGAAACAAGTACCAAGGTCCCAAACCCGAACTTGATGGACTAGGGCACGAACACCAGGGTCCCAAGCCTCAACCTCGATGGAACAGGCTCAGGGGCAGGAGACCTGGACACAAGCGTTGAGGACTCGAGCATGGCCATATCAGGCCCAACCATGTTGAACCCGAGCACGAGCACTAAGGACCCCAGTCATCAAGATCTTAAGCTTGAACTTTGTGGACACCCGAGTGCTAGGGATCCGGGGCCTTAGGGTCGGTCTCTATAGACTTGGGATCAACGCCTGTGCTCTTGCTCGTGACCCAAGTGCCCAAGCTCAAGTCTAGTGTCGAGGTCCATCGAGGCTAGACTCGAGATCTTGGTGTTCGTGCCTGATTTTCTGGTTGCCCATACACACTTCACTAGTGCCCAAATAATGCGTGTGTATTTAGGAAAATCAAATAGATTTTCCTTTTCAAAAGATGGAAAATAGTTTTCTAGTTCTTTTTTAAATTTCAGCCTAACACCGGAAAGTATTGTTATTTTTTTGGAAAATGACTTCTTGAAAAATATTTTCCAAAAATGTAACATTTTTCCATAAAACAAATGGAGCATACATGTAAGAATTGGCACAAATTAAAGAACTATAAATTTTCCTACTTTAAATATGTTGGAATTATGTCTTGAATTTGAATCCATTAGGCGAAACCCAATCCAAATGGGGACGTGTAAAAGCCAACTGTAGTAAGATTAATGAACACAAAAGCTAATGGGATCTTACAAATTAAGTCAATATGAAAGCATCAAAAAAATTAATGAGAAAGAATAAAGGACACCAAAAATTTACGTAGTTCAATTCAAGTATTGGTACCTACATCCACGAGAAGAGCTAGTAGAAAAAAATTTACTATAATAAGAGAATCTAAGTTACAATTGCTCACTCATAAATTCGAATATTTTGTCACATTTAAATCAAACTAAAATCTCAAGTATTTACAAATAAACAACTCATTTAGATATAAAAAATTCACAACACAAATCCCATATGTTCAAGCCCAAGAACATTTTCTACTTTTGGTTTCATGGGGCCGCTCCTCTCTCAAGAACCACCTTCACCTTCACTATCCAGCTCCATAGGAAGCGCCATTATGGGCGCGCATGGAATCCATTCCGGAGTAGAAATTCTGCTTCAGAATGGATTCCGGAACAAAAATACGTCTGTTAAAAAATTTCCGAAATGCATTCTGGATCAATTTTCACATTTTGGAATAAAAATGCGTTTATTAAAAATACTTTATTTCAGAATACATTCTTGATTACAGAATACAATTTTTATTCTAGAATGAGTTTTGGGCAAGAAAAAGAGAAGCTATTTTTTGTAGCTTCTCTCTTCCAGAATGCATTCTCCCTATTTTTTCTCTTTTTCTCACTATTTTTTTTTTTTTTTCAGAAAATGCATAAAAATTTCCAGAAAATAAAAAAAGTTAGATTTTGGGAAAATAAGAAATTCGGTGAATGTTTTTCAAAAAATATAAAAAAAAATTAATAATTTCAAAACTTTACAAAATGGTTTAGAATACTTTTGGGCACTCACTTTGAGTGAATTTAATTTTTTTATGTGCCCAAAAAAATCAAAAAATAAAAATTTCAAAACTTCACAAAATGACTTAGAATACCTTTGGGCACCCACTTTGAGTGAAATTTAATTTTTTTGAGGTGTCTAAAAAAAATCAAAAAATCAAAAAATTAAAAATTTCACAAAATGGCTTAGAATACTTTTGGGCACCCATTATGAGTGAAATTTAATTTTTTGAGATGCCCAAAATAATAAAAATATAAAAAAAATTTAAAACTTCACAAAATGGCTTAAAATACCTTTGGCACCCACTTTAAGTGAAATTTAATTTTTTTTTAGATGTCCAAAAAAATCAAAAAATCAAAAATTTCAAAACTTCACAAAATGGCTTAGAATGCCTCTAGACACCTACTTTGAGTGAATTTTTTTTTTTAAGATGGCCAAAAAAATAAAAAATTTGTACTAGAAATCAATTTCTGAAGTAAAATTAGTCATGTTTTACTAAATAGATTTCTCCTCTAGAAATCAATTTCTCGAAATTTATGACAAAAATTCTAAAAATCAATTTATAGTAAGAATTTGATTTCTGAAACATAATGATTACCATTTACATCCTATGTGACCATTGTCCTCTCATTGAAAGGAACCCACTCCACATTTCTCAAGAAAGGAAGAAAGAAGCTTGACAGCTACTATACTCCCAACGTGACAACCTAGGGCTCATTATCAAGAAGAGATAGGCTAAGGCTAAAATTGTTTGTTTGTTTCTTTTTCTTTTCTCTCCAAACTCCCTTGGGTCCACTTGGCCTTCCCTTGCACAGCCACAAGGTGAGGAAAAAAGTGTGCTTGCTTTTGTTTCTTTCTTCTCCTTTTTGCCCTCACAAGTGCAATACATATAATAAACTAAGTATATCCATTTTTTTTTTATCTTTTAGTGCATGAGTTTGAATTTCGTAAACGGCTCAAATTCAAAACATAATTTAATATTATTCCACCGTTACTCAACTTTTGAAGCCCAATCATGATGCTCATCATCTATACGTCCCGATAGATGCTCACTCTCTACATAAGCCGATTAAGCTTGAGCTTTGCCAAAGAAACATGCTTCGTTGTTATGTCTGTCGGGTTCTCCGCTGTAGCAATCTTTTTCACAACAACCTTACTTTTCACCAAGATATCTTGGATGAAATTATACTTGATGTTGATATGCTTCATTTGCTTGTGATAGACTAGATTATATACCAAATATATCGTATATTAGTTGTCACAATGTATATCAACACTTTTTTTATTTAAACTAAAGTCTGAAAGCAAACTTTATAGCTATATCGCCTTCTTCGCTATAAAGGTAAGTACCATATACTCTGCATCAGTCAAAGACAAGGCAATATGGTCCTGTAAGGACGCTTTCCAACTAATTGCACCATATGCAAGTGTAAACACGTACCCTGCCTTAAATTTTCAATATATAACTCCGTGCCATTATCGGTTCTTAGATACTTGATTTGTTTATCCGATTACTTCTCAATCAATGCCTTAAATTTCTTCAATCGATCGAACACATCAGATTTGTACTTCGAAAAATATTGGGCAACTCCTTATGAAGGAACCGAAGATAGGCCCTAGACGTATGAATGAATGTACTCAATTGATTGCTTGGTCAAGTGCATAGCTGTAGTAAACTTGGTCCAGCGCTACTTCCCAAAAATGCAATGTTCACATAAGTTCAATTTCCCTGTCTTCTGACCCCTTAACAATCCACTCTCACTTAACATTGTCATATTTTCCTTATTCATTTGCCCTAATCGCATATGTCATAACAGAGTCAAGTCAAAGTTGGACTCACCTAATGAAACTGTAGAAGCTCCTGTCATGATCTCTCCCTGTAGATGATAGAGAGTATTCACTTTCTTCTATTTCATTATTGTCATGACACCTCGAGAGATCTTTAGTGCTCCACCTTTGGTGGCCCGATGTCATCGAGTGTCCTCAGAGAAATAAGATTCTTCTTGAGCTCTAGTATGTGCCTCACGTTTGTAAATGTGCACACCGCGCCATCGTGCATCTGAATATGAACTATCCTAAAACCAATAACATTGCAAACTACATTATTTCCTGTCAGAACTATACCACCATCTACAATCTAGTAAGTAACAAACCGGTTCTTATGAGGCATCATGTGATAAGAACACTCTGAATCTAGCACCCATTCATCTCTTGACGAACTAGTAGTCACACACAAAATAATATTCGCATCACTAGTACTCTTCTTGACTATATTCGCTACACTGCTTATGGCATTCTGCTTGTCGCCTTGATCTTTCCGCCTTGGATAATCTCTCTTATGCCCCTCCTCCTAAAACTCAAAGCATTTCACGCGTTCCTTGGTCTTTCTATGGCGTGACTTCAACATGCTTTTACCTCTGCTGATACTAGACCCCCAATATTGATCTCTACCTCGAATCACTTATCCCTACGCTACATCTTGTGCTAGACTGGCATTTCGTAACTTTCTCAGCCACTCTTTAGAGAACAAGGCGAACTTTAACCCTTCCAAGATAATTGTAATGTGCCCTTGTAGTTGTGAATAAGTAAAGTGCTCCAATGACTCTAGTAAAGAAGCTAACAACATGCCATTCTCTTCATCATCTAGAATCTTACTAACGTTCTTTAAATCCATCATAAGTTTGTTAAACTCATTTATATGGGATCTAATAGATGTACCTTCGGTATATCTAAACTAAAACATTCTCTTAAACATGTACAAGCGATTGTTCAAATCCTTCGTTACATAAAGTGATTGAAGTTAGGCCCACAATGCTACATCATCCTTCTTCTTGGCCATCTCTATCAACACCTCATCTGATAAATTTAACAAGATTGTACTACTTGCCTTCCTTATTAACATGGTCTTTTCGATATCTTTATTGTTTCAGGCAACTTATTCTTACCCTCCAATGCTTCGGCCAAATCTTAAGTTGTTAATAGGCCTCCATCTTAATGCTTCACAATCCAAAGTTGTTCCTTCCGTTAAATTTCTTAATTTCTGCTTTTGGCCCAAACGTAATTGCAACAACATAATTTCTATATAATAATTATACAAGCAAAAGCTCCATACCACAATCCAAAAAACCCTATCCATAACTCTGATATCAACTGTTGTAAAATTAATGAACATAAAAGCTAACTGGGATCTTGCAAATTAAGTCAATACAAAGCACCAAAGAAATTAATGAGGAAAGATAAATGACACAAAAAATTTATGTAGTTCGATCGGAATATTGGTATTTATATACACAAGAAGAGCCATCAGGAAATAATTCACCATAATCGGAGAATCCAAGTTACAATCGCTTACTCACAAGTTTAAGTGTTTCTAACACCTAAATTAAATCAAAACCTCAAGTATTTATAAATAAACAACTCATTTAGTTGTTAAAAACTCACGGCACAAATCTCTGGAGGTTCAATCCCGAGCAAGGGCTAGCACGTTCTCTCCTTTTGGCTGCATGCAGCCGCTCTACTCTCAAGAAACCTTTTTGCCTTCCTTGTTCAGCTTCAATGGAAGAGTTACTGTGCGGCCATTGTGTCGTGCTCTCATTAAAGGGAACCCATTCCACCCTTCTCAAGAAAGGAAGGAAGAAAACTCTTTTGCTAAACTAGCTCCCTGCCCTCTCGTTAGGGCTTCTCTCTCTTCTCCATTGGCTATTTTGTCCTTGAAGGACCTTCTGTTGTAGAGATGTGTGCCGTGACTTCTGGCCTATGGCCGCGACAATCGTGCAATTACATCCGGGAGTAATTTCAAAAGTGGTTCTGTACCCCCAAATAAAAATTTCACGAACCGTTTGAACATTTGAAACTTTTTCTTCATGGATTTCACTCGATAATTTGTGCAATACATCCAATTGAGATAGCTAATCATGCCGAAAGTGTGAGTGTTTGGGCGAGGCATGTAATTTCCCAGTGAAGTAAGAACCGGCATTTGAGCCAAATTGCATAAATCTCTCATTCTTTTTTTGTTTGGTTCCTCGTTGATATTTTTGATAATTCCATCACCTTGTGTTACATTTTGATGGCAACATCCGTCAACCATTGCGTTAATTCGCAGCAAAATGGATTTTGTGAATTGATTCTCCACTAAAAGTTCTGTTTGCAGAATATCATGGAATTGATACTCCCTCACGGAAAATTCAGGGGAACTGGATTCTCTTTGTCAAGGGAAACGTAGTAATGTGTCTTGTCTTCATGTAAACTTGGACAATAATGGGATGTTTCATCTGCAGGCTGCAAAACAGTTCCTTAACTCTCTCTCTCTCTCTCTCTCTCTCTCTCTCGGATGAGCTATCGTTCAAAGTTCTGCAGCATGAGCCAAATGGGAACTTCATTAATCAGCAGATGATACGATTACAGGAGGGACCAAGATCAACATTTGGGATCGGCAACATGGTCATTAACCACTAATTGCAACTGTTTGGACCTGTCGTGATCTTCATTGTTTTCCAAATCCCACTTGCTTGGTTCTTCCACGACTCCTCTTTTCCTGTACTTGCTGTAGAGTATCAGTTGCAGCACGCCCAAAGGACTCCCCACCAGATTAGGTGACTGAATACAGTATAGAACATGTCAATATCACATTACAAAATTCGGTGGGACCTCCCTCGAGTCCCGAGAAAATGCACATGTTTTTAGTATGGATGATTCTTTCCATCGTACCATTCTTAGAATGAGTCCATATGAGTATGTTTTATATAACATGAAAAGACTGATTAATAGTTGTACCAACCGCGAGGAAGAGATCGCAGCCCAGTAGTCCGTAGGCCATCCAAAGGGAACTAGCGAGGAATGAGAACAATGACAAGTAGAACGGCATGAATTCCACGCTCTTTGTCAGTATCACTTGTTTCTGCAACACCAAAGCGGATAAGAACCATTACAAGATGTTAGTCACGTACTCAATGTTAGTATAGATGTGCTGCACGGACGATGTGAAATAGTGTGTTGACCACTGGTGCCTAATTAAATTATTAGATAATGAGAGGCAAAAATGAAGAACTCGTGTCAACAAATGAGTCGATGAGTCGATTTGTAGCCACCTCTAACTGATCATCAGTAAGTGTCTCTTTCACACAAATTCATAGATAAATTATTAAGTATCTCAGATGCAGGACCTTCAATTAGCATATGGAAGTCCACGAGTCTTGCTTATAGCTATGCATATTGCACCCGATCGAATGAATCAATGGTAGATGAGATCAATACCAGGGCTTATCTCGGTTGTTAACAAGTAATATAACTATGAAATGATCTGTGTGATTGTGAACACGAGGACTCGTATTGTTTATCAACTTAAGCAAATTTGAAGATCAGTTGTTGGCAAATTATTGATAGAAGAAAAACATTTTGGTCACTTTAATTACTCAGCTTTCCCATCTTTGTATTGGTCTGTTGCTATGGATAATGTATACATGGGGACATGGAAGAAGTGGACTTACAACAACTACCAGTGGAGATCCATACATCGCGACTGAGGCCACGAGTCCTATACTTCCTACAAATACTTTACGGTGATGGTGATCATGAATTATAAAAGTTGATGTGATGGCAATGACAGTGAAAATTGTGAGCACTCCCAGCGCCATCGCAGCCACCTTTATCTGTAAGTATACATTTCAAAGATCAGAAAAATTTATTCCCCTGTTGCATTGGCACACCAGAACAATAAGCTAAAATACTGAGTTTTTATCCATATAAAAAAAAATTCTGTCACCGATATAATTTGAATGAACGGACAGCAGCAACTAAATGGACTCATCTTGCCTTCTTTTTCGTGGATGCGAACCAAAAATATATGGCAATGAAAGAGCACTCCAGAAGAATCCCGACACTGTTGATTGTGACTACCGGAAAGTTTTCCCATCGATAGCTCACGATGGGAAGCCCGTACCAAGTGTAAACGAGGCAGTTCGATAACGCCAGGATGTATGGAATGCAAGAAAACTCCTCAGTGCTCTTCCTTCCTATAACCCTTGCAAAAGTCAATCTGCAACACGAAAAAATTATTAGGGTAATTGCAATCTGATTATTACATGGGAGCCACATAAAACAACAATGAAACAGCAATGGAACATGGAGTTCATTGAAACATTACATGGGAGCTGCATATAACAACAATGAAGCAGCATTTCCTGCAAGAATAGAAACAACCATGCACACACTGGATAAATTTGTATAAACCATAGGTAATTACAAAAAACTTATATGCTGATTTTGAACTTAGAAGAATGAACATAAAAGGGAAAGATGTATGGTAATGTACCCATCACTCCAATGGCAAGACGCAATTTATCTCCCATAGTTTTGCACTGTCAAAAACAGATGACAAACCCTAGGACGAACGATGTGTGTCTACAGACACTAGAGAGACTCTGAAACTATGCACTTGTTAGGAGCTTTTACGAAGTGCTTTGCGTGGACTGTTACTTCCCACCTCAGGCTATTTATATATCAGAAGACACAGGAAAGGGAATAGTAATATTATTTTATGAATTATAAAGGTGTCAGTGCTGTCTACGTCTACAATGCAGATCGTGGATGGGTTCTTGAACTTGTGGAAGGAAATCGATCAGCTCAAAAAAGATAAAAGGGGAATTTTATTTGCTCAAATGCAATGTGCAGAATGCTGTCGTGTTTGGACAACGCGAAAAGGGAACTATATTAGCTGGTTTTGGTTCTGGTTCTATACCATGAGCGCCAGCTACCGCAGAGAACTTCAATTCCTTTGTACGCCATAAGTTCAAAAGACACAAGGCACTGTCTATTCCGACAGAATCATTCCAAGCACTCTCGGGCGTATCCATCTTGCGGTCACGTGATATGCCGAGCTAGTTTTTACTCGTCAAGCTAAGTCTAATCTTCCCAGTTCGATTACTGGGCGAGAACATTTGAGTATAAGATTAGGAAATTTGCGAGAGATCACTTCGGTTTGGCGTGACAAGGAAGAATAAGAAAAACACGAGACCCATCATTTTTCCGAGCCACCAATTCTCCGCCGACTAAATCGACAGATTGCCATGGATTATACATGCATCTACATTAGACGCCATGTTTTTGTATTGCATGTCCATTCAAGGATCAATGTCTCTATTCGTCTAGTTCCCCTTTGCTTGCGTCTTTGGCCCCTACGTGCCTTATAATATCAGTGGAAACTGTAGACGTCCACATCAAAATAGAGAATATGGCTTCATTTGCCCATTTTGCTTCGATTTGTTTGAAAGTTTGAATATAACCTCGAATTAGAACTTTTCTTTATATCTCTAAAATTTATGATTAGGTTTGCTTTTTGGGATTTTCCCACCTTAAGAGCTACTCATTAGGAGATACTTTTTAATTTCACGTATTTTAATTGTAGTAGAAATGTGAACATGAACCAGGGACAAAGACATGCCCCACAGTTTTGTTGCCATTGGAATTTAGCATGCTGTCTTAAAAAAGGTCAATGCTAATGGAAACACATAAGCACCTTCAGAGGACAATCAATCGATTATAATGTACAAAAAATACGTGGAAACTCAATAAAGGTGAAAAGTACCAAAAAAAGTCTTAAACCTATTACATTGATACTAATTCGGTTATAAACATTTCAATTAAACCAATTCAGTCCTAAACCTTTTTCCATTTGTACCAATTCAGTCCATCGAGTCAATTTAAACCAGAAATCACTAACGTAGACGCCGGCCATCTTATGTGGGATGGCCGGCGCTAATGTGGAATTGTGGGACGGCCGGCGCTGACGTGGAATTTTTAAATAATCTTTTTGAAGTTTTAATGATTTTTTTAATTTTTCCTTCCTTCTCCTCGCTTGGGCTTGTGGACGGTTGCCATGGCAGGCGAGGGTGGCATAGCCCCTCGCCACCCGCAAGGGAGGGTTGCCCTCACTCAGGAAGGCGAGGGCTGGAGCCTTGTGGCCTGGGCATGGGCAGCCATCGTTGAATCTGGGGAGGGTTGGACACTCGCGGCCTAGGCAAGTGTTGCCCTCACCAAATCCAGCGACAGCCGCCCTTGCCTAGGCCACAAGGCTCTAGCCCTCACCCTCGCTAGCGAGAGCAACCCTCTCCTATGGCCAATCGCCAGCCATGGTGATCGGTCATAGGCAAGGAGAAGGAAGGAAAAAAAAAAGAATTTTTTTTTAAAATTCAAAAGATTATTAAAATTTGTCCACATTGGCGCCGATCATGGCACGTAGGACGGTTGGTGTCCACGTCAATGATTTCCGGCCTAAATTAGTCGAATGGACTGATTGGTACAAATGCGAAAAGGTTTAGAACTGAATTGGTTCAATTGAAAGGTTTAAGATTGAATTGGTTTCAATGCAATAGGTTTAATACTTTTCCCCTTAATAAAGTTTCCATCGATAAGAGGAACCCTATTGGTACCGAGCCTCTTGAGATTTCTCCATCGCTCAAAATGAATAGAATCGAAAGTGTTGTCACACTTTCTAGACGAGTTTTAGGATTCCATTGCAGGATCAAAGTCTTGAGATTCGATGCCACTCTTGTCATAAATTTCTAGACTATGGTACACTTATTCCTCGTGTCCATCTTCCTTCGATTAATCCGATAGGAAGGTGAACTTGACTCGATAAGCCTTTGTTGGGATAAAACCAACAAAAATTGTCATAACTTTTTTTTTTCACTCACTTAAGTACCACAAATTTTAAAATCAATCACTTAAGTGCCATTGAGGATTTGTCTTGCCAAAAAATCTAACATGGACAACAGTCATCTAGTGCCGATATTGACAATTTTTGTAATTTTTTTTTGAATTTTTGAATTTTTTATTTTTCTTTTCCTTTTTTCTTTGCTTTTTTTTGTGTGACAACGAGGGTCACCAGCAACCCTTGCATGAAGCAAAGGCCTTGCCCACGATTGGTAGGGCCGCAAAGGCCCTCGGCAAGTCCATCACAGCCTCCCTAGCCCACAAGTGATAGTTCGAAGGCCCTCGCCAAATCTGGGCTAGGGCCTTCGCGGCCCCACTAGCCGCGAGCGAGGCGGCCTCGCCAAGATCTGGTGAGGGCCTTCACGGCCCTGCTAGCCTCTAGCGAAGGCCTTTGTGGCCTCGTCGGCCAAGAGCGAGGGCGCGAAGGGCCTTGCCAGACTGGGCAAGGGCCACCTCACCCACGACTAGTGGGGCCACGAAGGCCCTTACTTGTGGCCGGCGATGGCCTCACCCATGGTCTTTGCAACCAATAAGGGTCATTGGTGGCCCTCACCAGCACAAAAAATAGCAAAGTAAAATTTTTTTTAATAATTTAGGTTGGAATGGAAAATTAAGTAAAAAATCCACGTAAGACGATTTGCCGGAAATGACACCCAAATGATCGATTCTACTATGATGTGGTATTTAAGTGAGTGAAAAAAAAAAGTTATGGCACTCAAGTGAGTATCGTACGAAAATTATGGCACTTATACTGTTTTTATCCCGGCTTTTGTAGGAGTCAAAAAGAAAAATGTCATGGGGTCTTAAAATGGAGGCCCTTTCTTATCTTCGAATCGACCAACCACTTATATTATTGGTCCTAAAGTGGAGAGTCACCTATACTTAATCACTAATTAATCAACTACATCGTGCGGGTCGTGGTGGCTCTATCAATTCAAATTGGACAGCATTCGTTCTTGGTTTTGGCTGTCTTCCATTTAGTCCTTCTTGCATCATCATCATCGACGGATTACATTATTCTTCATCGTCAAATCACAATTTGTGGGGTTCGGATGCTTCGTTTTGGGACATCGTTCCTCCAGACGGATGTTCTCCGGTTTTGGGAATCACTTGTTTAATGTTCGTCGCCTCTTGTTTTGGGGTTGCCCCTCCCAATCACTTCCCTATTCCACCTTGCAAGTCCCACTTTCGTCTCTTGCGTTTCTTTTATTCTCCGTATGAACTTTTCTTTTTTCTCGTTTGGGTTGCCATCGAGCAAGCTTGTGCCAAGTTTATCTTCAGCCGCATATTTTCTCAACGCATGCCGCCTGTGTGTTTACACTCAAAAAAAAATTTCGATAGTTTTCACGAAATGTACGATCGAATGCGACGGCCCAACCCCACGAATGGTCATCCGTCTTCCATCGAATACAAATTGGAGTCGTGTCGGGAATGAAACTCTGTTCAACTTGTGCCTTGAGCGTCGACCATCAGATGAGGGAAGTCCCCTCGACCCTTTGACATTGGCGGCGGTTCTACAACAAGGGACTCGTCGATTCGAACCTTCCGATAATAAGTGAAATGAGGAATTATTCTCAAATGAAAAAAAAAAAATTATAATGAGTATGACATGTACCATTGTGATAACGCTCATATTGAGTGGCTACACCTGTTACCCATTTTCATAAGTCGAGTTTCATAAATGAGGTCAAATCGGAGACATGTATTTTTATGATAACGTTCAGATTGAGTGGCTACACCTATCGCTCATTTTCATAAGTCGAATTTCATAATGTGGTCAAATCGGAGATGTGTACCTTTATGATAACACTCCAATTGAGTAGCTACACCTATTACTTATTTTCTTAAGTCGAGTTCCATAAATGTGATCAAATCGGAGACATGTATGTTTATAATAACGTTTATATTGAGTGGCTATATTTGTTACCCATTTTCTTAAGTCAAGTTTCATAAATTGGTCACATCGGAGGCATGAACTCAATTAAGGCTGGAAATTAAGTTGGCACGAGCATTGTTTGACCGGGACCATAGTACCAATAATAAGCTTGCCACTTATTCAAGTGTACTGCTAATTCGACTTTCACGGTTGAAACACAAAAGTGGATGGATGGTTGAAGTTCAACCATCAGAGACATTGACGTTGACAGTGTTTACATCTCTTCGCACTCGACTGTTCATGTCCAAAAGCGAGTAAGGAGAACATATTCTAAAGTACACAAGTAAATTCCTTTTGTTGGTGATGATGTCGAATGCATCTGATGTATCTTGATGTGGACACATGACATTCTTCAATTAATTGGGATTGCTGATAAAGCTAGCACAAGCCTTGAAAAGGAAGTAAATCAAATAGCGTAATAATTGGAAGTTACCTGAATAAAGTCCCACATTAAACGTACATGGATGAGTTAAGTCGCTTATAACGTACGATTCCACGGTTTCTAATGTCTAGCTCGATTAGGCTTCCTTCAATTGGAAGCTTGTTTATAACTTTAATCATGAACTTTATGCCAAATTTATGGAATATATACTATCTACGCGCTTCTCGCTCGTTAGGTCGATTTCCTCATAAATGCTCATGCAAGATGATGGGTATATAATAACTCGATTCTTTTCCTCTTTCCTAGTAACAGGAGTTTGATACTTTGAGTCAAGTGCTGGAGGTGAGAATAATGCAGGCAACAGAATCGAGTAATTTCTATATGTTTTTGTATATCATAGTGAAGATTACATAGTCTTTATTAAATGGCTATATGAAGTAACAAGATAAACATAATATCGACCATAATCAATTAGCTGTGAGTAGGTTGTGAGCGTTATCATTAGCAGGAGGACTTTTTAGGTCAGGTCTCACGAGTTTCAAGTAATAAGTAAAGAAAATCAAGTATCGTGATGGCTCGGATCATAAACCCGAACCAACCTGAAATAAATTAAAAACTAAACATAAAAACCTAAACACTGAATTGGTGGAAACATTGTGGAGATTTTTGTAAGTTTATTTGGGGTGCGTTTATTTCATGGAAAACGTAACGTTTTTGGAAAATGTTTTCTAGAAAATTAATTTTCAGGAAAACGGTTAGTTTTCCTTTATTTGGTAATATATGATCGAAAATGTTTTCTGGTGTTTGGATATTATTTGAAAAATGATTTTAATCTCATGACCTTATTTTGGACAAAAAAAAAATCAAATCTTTTATTTTAAAAAAATTCGAATTTTATATTATTTTTATTTTTTAAAAAATCAAATTTTTAATTATTTTATTTTTCTTTTCTTTTTTTAAAAAATTAGAATTTTTAATTATTTTTCTTTTTTCTTTTTCTCTTTCTTTTTCTTTCATTTTTTTTCCTCTTCCTCCGCCACAACTGGCTAACGACGGCCATAGGTGAGCTCGAGGCTCGCCCGGCGACGGCCACAGGTGAGCTCGAGCTCGCGGGCTTCGCTTGAGCTCGTACTCACTTGGCTCTAGTGAGGAGTTTGTCGGCCTCCATTGAGCCAGAGTTTGACTCGCCTAGATCTGCGAGCCACGAGCTCGCCGGCCTCGATGGAGCTCAGGCTAATGAGCTCGCAGCTCATGGGCCTCGGCCGAGCTTGGGCTCACTTGTGTCTAGCGAGCTGCGAGCTCGCTATCCTCCGCCGAACTCGAGCTCAGCTCACCTAGATCAAGCGAGCTCGAGCTCGCCAGCCTTGATGGAGCTTGGGTTGACGAGCTCACAGCTCATCGGCCTTGGCCGAGGTTGGGCTCGCCTGGATTGGCCCAGCTTGAGAGGTTGCCCCACTCCTGTGGCCGGTTGTTGGATGTCATCGAGGTAGGCAACTGGCGGAGGGAGAAAGAAGAAAAAAGAAAAAAGAAAAGAAAAAAAAGAAAGAGAAAAGAAAGGAAAGAAAAGGAAAAAAATAAAAATAAAATATTAACAAATTTAAAATAATCAATTTGGAAAGTGTTTTTACCTTTTTAAATTAGAGAATTTACTTTCTTAAATTTATATATGAATGTTTTTCTTGATCAGAAAATATTTTCGGTTGATAAAATCATTTTCGGACAATCAAACGAATGAAAGTCCGAAAAACACTTTCCCGAAAAACTCTTTCCCCAAAACATACGCACCCAACAGTGAAAGAGACGTCCGAGCAGGTGCTATTGTTTGTTGGATTCTTGGAAGCTTCAACCCAAAAGCGATGGCTACCGCGTCGGTGGATGCGGAAATTGAACCTTGACTTCCAATATTCAGCAACGCCTCCTCCAAATCTATGCGAGCAGCTCACCATCAAACTCTACCGGAGCCGTTGTCCATGGTCGTCAAACTCTTCATGGCAATCCAGATCTCGATACGGCCATGGACATCCAAATCTCTAGAGTCATGTCGATGGTTGTCCACACTCGAGCTCTGTTTATCTCCTCCATGGCCGTCTAGATATCGACAAGATCAGAGCGATCATGGAGCCTCATCCTCTCCAAATCTAGAGGAGACTGAGGCCTTGTGGCCGATGAAGATTGCTTACGTGATGATCTCGAGATGGACCAAGTTGCTGCGTTCGGAGCAAGTTGCTGCGACAAAGGCATTTGAAGAAGAAGCCTTCATTTTGGCTCTGTGTCATTACGGTTAGATCTTTCCTTATTTTTTCATCAAGATACAAAACCGATAACCCCAACCGCATCAAATTGACCCTAACCGTCATTTCAGTTCGGTTTCTTTACTGTTTGGGTCACTAAAGATATAATACATGTTCGAGTTGGTTCAGGTATTGTTAGAAACCCGAACCGAACCGCCCATCGACAACCCTACTGACAGCCATATTAAATTTCCGTGTATTCTTATATTTGATTGTTATAGATATAACCAACAATCGATCAAGCAGCCAAGCTTAGCGAAAGTGGTTACCCCTTTTGCCGTTTTGTAAGTGGCGCGATTTAATTTTAATGCAATGAATGCTATAATCTATGAGATTTCAAATAAAATTTCTATATTTTGTCTCCCTGCCCGTGATTGCTATTTTTAATTCCTTTTATCTTGTCACCTAAGATAGATATCGCAAATTTCATTTATCTAACCCCTGATGTTGGCTTCTATGCATTCACTGTGGGATATATCTCCTTGACAAACTGTGGTTGGTTATCCGGATTTGAATTGGGATAGAACAAGATAAAATGAGATTAGATATACTCCAACTGTCCTTCGAAATGTAGAAAGTTTCATCACATATTTGGTGCAATCCAAGAAAGGATTAAAAATCTTTGAAAATCTCACTTACCTAGCATAATTCCTGCGATATACAAATCTCACCACTAGAGCGCCCTCACAAGCATCTCAAACCCTCTCTCTTCTGCTTTCTCTGATTCATCTCCTTCATCGCCAGTTTCACTAGATCCACAGCCATCTCTACCTTCAAATTGTAGTTCTCGCTCAGTTTCACTGTATCAGAGGCAATTCGGACACTGGCGAAGATGAGTCATGGGTCGCCGAGGGCATTGCGGAGCAACCAAGGGAGGTAGCGGTTGTGTAAATCTAGTAGACAAGGCAACAACGATTGATGAAGAGGTGAAGGGCAGCAATAGGGTGATGGACGCCACGTGTGAAGTACAAGTGCCATTTGACGTTGAAGCGACAATCTAGGGGTAGTGACGGGCGGAGAGGAGGTGGACAGAGGTCCACCAATGGACGGCACTGGGAGAGCAAGTAATGAGGGCATACGTGCCTCTATTGTGGACGACAACCTCGAAAGTTCCAGTGAACTCGTGAAAGGATTTGCATTCTTCAATGGTAATGGCCATGTGAACATAAGAGCAAGATTAGCTAGACGGCAATGGCAATTGCACGGTGGTCGGAAGTGACGAGGATCGACTGTCGTGGAGGTGGTCCTTGCACGTTGGTTGGCTAAGCTGGATGCATCACTCCATCACTCTATCATTGAAAGAAAATTGTTAAGTTATTTTTTAAAAAAATTATCCAATGCGGATTTATCCCACCTCCTAACGTGGATTTCTTATCCAGCATTTTATTGAGGTATATCCAATCCAGAAGACGTCACTAAACACTGGATAGGATAATTTGTTATCCTTCCGAGTTACTAAACAGACCCTAACTCTTTGGCAAGAAAGTCGAAGAATTGGACATATGACTTTTCGACATTCTCTAATAATTGAAGGAACTGTATCATTGTACCAAGTAATTGTTTTTTTGAAAAAAAAAAAAGGAGCAGTAATACTACATATATTAAAATTATATTTATTAAATCGGTATGTTAAATAATGTGACAGACTTCAAGTTAACTTTTGTGCAAATGAGTCATGTCAAGCATCTAATGTTAGATCAACCTCTCACGTTACTTGTTATCGTATTATTTCTATAAATCAGTCTGGCTTGGTTGATACCACTTGGTTCATCTGTTCCGAGTTTATTTTATCCAATCCGCACGAACAACAATCAGTGAGCGTGGCAAAGCATCTAATGTGAGCAGTCATGGCACACACCAAAAAGTTAAAGAGTTCCTTTCATTTTCTACCATACTTTAAGGTAAACATGCATACTAATTAATGTGTATATTTAGGCTCTGTTTGTTTCGCAAAATATGAATTATTTGGAAAACAGTTTCCTAAAAATGATTTTTTGCATCACTTAAAATAATTAGCCAATGAAAAATGTATTTATTATCGACAATAACTTATGTCTATATATTTTCGTAAACAATTGAAAATATTTTGGATTCATTATCGATAACAATTCATATCTAAACATTTTTGTGAACAAAGAAAATATTTTTCGTTTGTAAGTGATGTAAACGATCGTTTTTAGAAAAATATGTTTCAAATCATTCATTTTTGCAAAATAAATGGTGCTTCAGTTAAATGTGATTGCGAAACATGTACATATAGGTCAATTTTGGCAAATTGCCCCTACTAACCTCTTAAATTTATTTTGTGTGATTATTTTACTCTAAACCAACATTTGATGTCATGATTTTATGAGGTTTAATGCACTAGGTAACTATTCTCTATGACCACATCTTGTTGGATCTACCAGTGCAACCTAGAGGGGGCACATAGGTTGTTTAGAGATTATGACAATCTTTTGCGGAAATTGACAAACAACATTTAAAATTAGCTGAAAGAGATAATATCAAGTGAGCTTGGTGCTATCAGTAAAACATAGATGATAACGAGCAAGTAAAGATAGCACATATCAAATTATAGTGGTTTAACTTTATCTTCAAGTTTACGTCCACTCTCCAGACTAACAGTCATAACGTGACCTATCCACTAGTATTCTTCAAGACAAGTTACAGTTAGCAAGTATTGATCCTATCAATGATAGATCACACTATTATGACTCAAGTATCGCTATCACTCTTGTATACTTGATCTTAGCACAGCTACAAAGTAGCAAAAGCACCACGCTGGAAATTTCAGACGAGTTCACCACATTTTGATCAGTAGATAGAATGACAATGAACGATAACAACTTTCTCTATTTTCTGTCCAACTTCTTGAGCTTCATTGATCCTCTTATATAAACATGTTCAATCTTCCCATTGGAGATGGTCACAAGGAGCAAGGAGCCATTGAGAGTCATTAGGACCTATTTGTCTGAGAATAGGATTGCCCATACAACCTTTTTCCTCGAAGGTCAGCATATTTTCCCAAAATGGAGTACGCTGGATTTATCACATCGTCGGGTACTCTAACAATTTGACAAAAAGGCTGTCAACTGCTCTCCGACAATTTCCGTTTTTCTGTTGTGGTACTAATGGCTAATCTTTGTCTATAACGGTCATCTTCGGATGAGCATGTTGACAGCATCATCAATGACTTGGTATCAGCACGATCCCATGCACATAATCAGCACGTGCACATTTTCACCTATATGTTGATGCTGCCATCAAATAAACCGTACAGAATCACTTGCAATGTTACTTGTAATGATACTTCTAAGCATAACAACTTCTAAAGACTTCACAGATCAACGATGGTCCCTCCAAGTCCTTATGAACAGCTCGTCATGTTTGACTTGTTCACATCTCGGAGAAACCTACATGACCGTAGTTAGTCATCACTTAGCTCTTTTGGCTATCATGGATATCATCACAGTCTTTCAAACTTCACCATGAGCATTTGCATTTATCCTACCAAATATTATTCCAATGATAATTTTTTAATCATCAAAATTTCATAAGGAAGTTCTCCAACACATCATCTCTCGTGTAAGTGTTGAACTTCATAAAAGCTAAATTGCATCAAGTGTTAATTCATATATACTTATCTCTTTGAATCGTGAAATCTCGATTAGTGGAGAGCAATGACTTCATTCTGGGTCTGTTTATTTCTAGAAAAATAAATGATTTTGAAAAATATTTTCTTAATAATGATTAGTTATATTGATTGGAATTATTTCCCAACAAAGATATTTTCATTATTGAAAATAACTTATGCCTAAATATTTTCATGGATGATGAAAATATTTTTCATTTATTCATTTTTAGAAGCGATATAAGCAATCTTTTTTTTCAAAACGTGAATTTTCCACAAAACAAACAAACCCTTAGGCTCGTTTCGTTTGGCGGAAAATATTCTCCCGGAAAATATTTTGCGGTGTTCAGGGGGCGGAAAACGTTTTTCGTGGGAAAACATTTTCCTTCCCCCCTTATAAAATAGCCTAAGTCTATGGAAAATGACTTCCTCTTCTGAAAAATGGAAATCATTTTCCGCCAAACACCTCATTCCCCCTCCGGTCGCCGGCCGCCGGCCGCCAGTCGCCAGTCGCCGCCAGTCGCCAGTCGCCGCCAGCAAAAAAATGTTTTCCGAAACTTTTTCATATTGTTTGCCGAACATCGGAAAATTATGTTCCGGGAAAACATTTTCTAGGAAAATGACTTCCGGGAAAATATTTTCCAAAAACACAATATTTTCTACCAAACGAACGGAGCCTTAATCTGAAAATCAAACCAAAAGAGAAGTTTCTCCTCCCAAACAAAGCCCAGTAAGAGGTTTCTCAAACTAGCCAAATTGAAATTGTAAGACCTTTTATTGATACCTAATTTTTAGCCGACGTATCATTAAAAGCAGAAAACTCAATATTAGGGTTTCCGAACGCGACAGAACCTGTTTCTTAAACAAAAAGTGTGATTTTTTAATTTCATCTGTTGGCTTAGCTTTTGTAGACGGTTTACCATTCATTTCATGCAAAAATCTAAAAAGTCAAATGGTTGACTTTTGGGTTAACTTTTTTATCAAACCTTTGACCAAAAATCAACTCAGGATCAAATTGAGACTTTTTGCATAAAAAGATTCCTTTCAAATTTAATTTCACTTTAGAAGTGGAAATTAAAAATTCAAAGATTTGATCATAAAGTCAAACTCCTAGTGAAAAGTCAACTAGGATTTGACTTTTAGTCAACCCTTTAACCAAAAAATCTAAAATGCAAAAATCCAAAAATCATCTTACTTTACATTCAATCTGACTTTGGCATTTGAAAGTTTGCAAAATTGATTAAGAACCTACTTTTTCTCAATTTATGGAAATAGATTCAGAATCAGCCAAAAACAAAATTACTTTCATTTTGTTCATATTTTAGCTTAGTTTCTTTTATGACATTTGATCCAAAGGTCATCATAAGATTACTCGTGCGACCAATTTTGTAAATCAGCACTTTGAAATGAAAACCCCCAATTTTATCCCTAATTAGGGGTTTGAATCAATCATTCACGATTTGCGAATGGTTGATAGCATTTGACTCATCCGAAGTCAATTTTGCAAAATTGATTTGAGAACTCTCCAAATTTTAGATTTTTGCAAAAAAGTCCCTGGGTTTTGTGAAACTACAAAAATGCCTCTAATTAGGTCCTTAATTATAAAATTAATCAAGACCATTGATGAGATTAAATCATGCCCATTCAAATTAGTACATGTTAAATGAGGTCTTTGCTTAACCTCAAAGTAAAAGATAAATACAAATCTCAACCGTCGAATCAAACCGACAGCTGAGATTGAGTCTTGAAGGGAGTGTATAACTCATTTTCCCTCCAAAATTTGAGATGGGGTCTCATTCTGCAAAATTTTGGATAAAATATCTAGAACTTTCTCCTTCTCCCTCTGCCTTTTCTCTCCTTCACGTTCTCTCTCTTTTTTCTCTCCTCTAGAAAAAACCGCTCACGCGGTTTCTCAAAGGGCCGCCGGTTCACCCCCACCGACGACACCACTAACACCACCACCCCGTCCGACATCCACCTTCATTCCTTTGATGTCCCGCTGGTCGGAGCCTCGCCAAAGTTGCCTCCGTTTGCTCCGTTTCTCCTTCTCTTCCCACGGCGTCTTGAGTTGGTCCGAATCAAACCAGTTCTGTTCAGCAGCTGATCCAGGCAGTCCGACCACCACCGATCTCTCCTTAGGTGTTTTCCCGACCTTGCTGTGGTCGAAGTTTCATCAGAAAGCCACCAGAGAAGTTCTGGTGGCTCTTTCTTCCCCGGCAAATTAGATCAGTCCAACCGGAATGATCTGATCCTTCTTCTTCGCCGGTATTGTTCTGGCGCTGTTCCGACGTCACCGAACACTCCCTGGTGTCCTCTGGTGGTTGCCGTCCATCCTTGGTGAGCTGAGGTCCCTCGGAGCGCTTCGTACAACGATTGACACAAACCGATTGATCGTGTTTTCGCGCGATAACAAAAAGTAATCTCTCGGTCTTGAATCCGATGAAGCGAGGTTACAATAGGTAGTTGGGGCTAGGATTCACCCTAGGACTTCCTATGGACTCCATATTGATGGTTTATGGTTGCTGACTACATGTTTGATGATTTGATGATGATGTTCTTGAGTTGGAACCTGTTCTGCAATTTCGATTTTCTGGACCTGCTTTCTATTTTGTCGATTTTGACCTATTAAACTTCATTTCTGGACTTCGACACCTTCTGGACTCTTGTAATACACTTCCAGAGCTTTGATTTGGTATCTTAATGGCGCTTGATTTGATATCGTTTGCTACCTGAAAACCTATTCTAAAGTTTGCATCAGAATCGGAATTTTTGTTGTTCTGTTTCTTCACGTTTTTACACGATTGAAGCAATTTTGCTTAATTTTTTCCGATTTTTCTGTTCAGATCTGGATGTTTAGGTCCGCATGAAAGTTGCTGAGAATCATCTTGATCATAACATATGTTTTTTTCTAGATTTTTCCGATGAATCTAGATGAATGAAATCCTCTGTGAATTGACCTAGGGTCTGAAACAGCTTTCTGCATTGATTACTCTGAATCAAGTTGTTCGGTTTGATGATTTTTTGCTGCATTGTGTGTTGAGATTCAATAGGAGTTGTCCGCATGAAAAATGATCTAAATCAGGTTGGTTATAACATAGGTTTTTCTGAGAATTTTTGGAATATGCCTAAGTATGGAAAACTCATGAAATTTGACCTCTACAGATGCTGATTTTGCCTGACCTGCACTGTTGTCAATTTTTTTCTGATTTTTTTGCTAAGATCTAAACTTAGGTCTCTTCATGAATGTTGACACCTAATTTTTTAGCTCATTTTTCTTAATTTTTCAAAAATTTCAAAATTAGGTCTAGGAATCTTGATCAAGCCTAGAAACCTATTTCTAAACCAAAAAAATAATTTTTTAGCATTTTTCTGTATTTTTTTTAATTTCCTTTAGTCAAAATAGGCGAGAAAATCAAGAAAAATAGCAAATGGAATTATAAAATTCCATAAAAATAGTCATTAGTCTTATTTTAAATCCAATTTCATGAATGCATTGTCAATTTTGGAAAATCTCAATCGGGTACATGTTTTTCCCAAAATTGGGCAAAATTAAACCCAAATTGAACAAAAATGCAATTAAATTTTTTCTAGTCATTTTTAGGTCATAATGCCTTCACAACAATTGATTCTGGGACCTTGAATTGCATAATGGTCAATCCAATTACACAATTTAACATAAAAATAAAAAATTCCCAAAATTTGATTGAAAATTAAGAATTTTGAACCCAAATTGGGAATTGTGCCGAATATGAAATTGTCAAACAGTGAGACTATCATTTCTAGGGTTAATCTGATGTGGGTAATCTAATTTTGGCATCAATTTTGCCTAATCAGGTCATTAGGGCATCAAATTAAACAAAACTCTATTAACCCAAATTTAAAAATGAGAAAATCCGGGCCACGATTATAATCAAATTGGGGAAAATCACATATTTGGGTTTGGAATATGATAGGGATTTCAATTTTGGGGTTTAATTTGAAAATTTCTATTAAAATTGGGCTTAATTTGCAATTTTGATCAAAATCAGAACTGCCGGGTCGGGCAGGTCGACCCGAACGGTGCATCTTTCTTACCCAGCTCGCCCGAAGCACAATAAACCCAGAAAAATTGACTCAAACCCAAAACTTTGTCGATCATTTCCCATTAATTCAGCACATGGAAATTGATTAGGCCAGCTGGAAAATGTCTAGCTGACTTTGGTTAACGACCCAAACCGATTGGAATTCAGTTCCAACAGATTTCGAGAGGGAAATCAATTAACAAAAACGAAGAAAAAACGGACCCGAGGAGGGAGAACCTGTTCAACAAAATTCCGCAAAGGGGGAGAGAGAGAAACGATGGCAAAAAAATGCCCGAACAAGAGAGGTTGTACATAGAGGTCTCGGGAGTTGAGCGATCAGCATTGTTCCGGCAAACAACGCCGGCAAATTAGCTCCGATCATGGACCTCCACACCTGATAATCCAGAGACAAAGTTGATCATCAAGGCCTAAAAATCAAGCTCGATTGGCGAGTTTGGATGTTTTCCGGCGAAGCAGAGGTCACATACTGAGAGATCAATTGTCAAAGAATAGTCCTACGGTGGCAGATTAGCTCAAAGACTCCTATTTGCCCTCTGACGAAGCAGGTAAACTTCGTTCGTTGTCACAGTTTTCCCGATTTTCCAGAATAGGTTTTAGTTCAATCATGTATGTGCTTCTTGATTTTAGCTATGATTGATAATTAAAACATGTTCTGATAACATATTTCATTATTTGGTTGCATTTTGAACGATAAATCCTACATAAACTGAGTCGGCCATGGTTGTTGAACTTCGCCGGAGCTTCCCTGACTTGACCGGAACGTCACCATGATCATAAGTCATCCAAGTCAGTTTTCTTTAACATTGATTGATGTTTTTCTAGTATTTGGAATCATTGTAGACGGCTAGGGCGTGCTGTATGTAGATTTGTAGAGTATAATGGATCGATTATATTCGATTTTAGATTAGGATGTTTGGGCCTGATTCTCACAGACCAGCGAGCGTCCAACGGTGATCTAATTGACCTAAACTGATACTAAAACATATAAACTTGTTGATGGTACGATCGAAATGGCGAAATAGTCGATGGAAGGTCGCCAACGACAGGCCCCTGACGACAGGCCCAAACCAGTGGCCTTGCGAACATTAAACTGGAAATAATGCACACCAAGTGTTTATAGAAATGCCCCAAGGAACATAGGGCAACACGGGGCCGTTTTGGCGTGCTGTGCCCGCCGGAGAAGAAGACCTGCGTCGGCACCAGTAACAGCTGGTTCGATCTCGGCCGAATCGGGTTGAATCGGTCCAGTCCGGTTCATTTCCCCGATGGGAAATTTCAAATAATAAATAATAAATCAAAAAATAATAAATCACAAAAAAAATATAATAAAAAATTAGAAAATATTTTTAGAAAATCATAAAAATTAAGAAATTTATAGAAAATTCAGAAAAAATCCAAAATTTTCAGAAAATTCACAAAAATTCAAAAAATTCAAAAAATACAAATAAAAAAATTTGCAAAGTTTGAAAAATTAATAAAAAAATGAAAAATTGGAAAATTCATAAAAATTTTCAGAAAATCATAAAAAAATCAATTCTCGATTTAAAAAAAATTTTGAAAAAAAATCAAAAAAATCAAAAATTTTGAAAATTCACAGAAAGGTCCAAAATCTTCGTGGCCAGCCATAAAAAATGAAATTTGAATTTTCAGAAATTAAAAAAATTAAAAAAAAATTAAAAATTTTGAAAACCCACAGAATCGTTTAAAATCATCGTGGCCAGCCATAAAAAGTGAAATTTTAATTTTCGGAAGTGCCTAAGTGGTATTTTTGGAAAATTTCAAATTTAAGGTTTAACCTCTAAACCTTAAAACCCTAAAAATGTGTAAATCATGAAATGAACAAGCTATTAGAGCTTCATTAGGGTTTAGGTATTTTGCTTGATTTTCATTTTAGTGGCCAAATTAGGGTTGTCATGATTGATTTGCCATTGACTGTGCATTTAATTCTTGAGTGCTTAATTGTTTGTTCATGATTAGATTAGTGAATTGACCTTAGGGATCTGTGTGATACGTTAGACATGCCATATCGTTCTTAGGTACCGAAAGGGCGCTAATGGTCTCAATTTGGGATCATTAACATAACCAAGTCCCTTATTCAAAATCTTTGGCTCGTAGGATTGTGGTACTTCTCCCGTATTTCAATTAGGTTTCTAGTTAACCTACCGTAAATGACTAATGGTGACTTCAAATTCAATTTTAGATCAAATAAACCCCGCTGTCACGTGAGGTATGGTGTGGGAGAGACTCGTGTACCTCCATTCTAGCACGCGAGAGCGTGGCGTGACAAGCTTGGCGACTCCGCTAGGGAATTCTTAGGATTTTAAGTGGATTTAGGCCTAGATAGAGCATTATGCATATGTTTGTCCTCGCAATAATCCCAGGTACGTTCCAATAATGATGTGATAAATGGTGATGCATGTGGAAAATATAAGGGGTATAGTTGGTGCTTATCTTTGTTTTGCAGGATGGTGTTGGGATTGAATGCGATTTCACCAAATTTTAGAAGTACTGTTTGGTTATAAATTGTTGTGCTTATCTTTAAATTGCTTTAGCACTACACTTTTAGCACACACCACCCGTGGCCCAACCCCGGCTACATTTAGGATTACCCTTAAGAGGTATGTATTTGTGTGAAACTGTGAGCCTATTGCTCATGGGATTGTTTAAATACAATACCGATCACCGAGATGGAATAATATTCCATTACTTTAAGCCGGTCACATATTGGAATGGAATCCCTTGTCCATTAAGGTGATGACCTTTAGCCTTTAGTATATCCCCCTTTTAGGTGTCAAAACCTTACTTGTTGCATATGCTTGTCTTTGTGGTTGGTATACCTAAAACCAAGCTAAAATGTGTCTGTAAGTAAGTGTCGTTTCACTTCTCTCATCTTTTTGATTATGCAAAGTTAGTTGACATAATTTTGTTAAAAAATGCCCAAGTGACAATCAATGTTTGATCAAAATGCCTTTTTATGCTAGAATGAATGAATAGGGTGACGTGCTCTATTGGGTCATATTTTTCATTTCTAGATGGAATGTATAGGTCCATAGTGATTTTCAATGTAATTCAAGTAGATTGGGTGCTTAAGATGTGACATGTACAATCTCATTTGCCAAAAGTCTATTTTTGATGTATTTGAAGTTGTAAACCATATAATAAGACTTTATGGTCAAAATGGAGCATGACAAAAGACATTTGCATTAAACATTGGTTTCATTCACCTTTTCAAGTATGTGCTCTTTTAAGGCATAAATGGATTAGAAGTGGCATTTGTATTACGTCGCAAGTATGCAAATGTAATTTATCTCCATTTTTTTCATAAAAGGACATATAATTAAAATGAGGACATTTAAAATTGATGTGAAATCCAATGGTGATTAATAATGAACTTTTTTGCATAATTAGGCTCAATGGAAAAACTAGACATTCAAGTGGTTCCCATTCTATAAAAAGAGCTCATAGCTTGGTGGAAAGGCATGACAAAAAATAACCAAGTTTATGTCCAAGATAGGTTGGGATACCTTCTAGACTTGATCCATGTGGAACATTAAGTCAGTTTGATCCAAGCATTGACGCATTTTTGGGAAGTGTCCACCGCCACCTTCCAATTTGGAGAGCATGAATTGACACCGACTTTAGAAAAATATCAAGCCGCCATTGGAATTGATTCCAAGCCTAGGGTCGTAGAGCCACCCATTGGATTTAATCCCATAAGCATTCTTACAGAATTCCTTAACCTCAAAACTTCCAAAATCGAAAAGTTAATCAAATCAAATACAGGTAGATTTCCATTATCCTTTCTAATAGCCAATTTTTTCAAACTTCCTAGGGAAATGAGAAACACTTCGGCTCGGGTTTTCATTCTAGCTTTCTTTGGCTTCGTTCTATTCTCCGTATCTAGAACAGGATTCGACCCTTTAGTTGCAATAATCGTGAAGCAAGCATATCTCAAATGGGATTTCTCTAATATGCTTCTTGCCCAAACCATCATTTTTTTGAACACATATCAAAATCATGGAAAGGGAATCTTTCAAACTTTTACGGGTTTCCTATCTCTATGGTTCATCTCACACATTCGACCTTGGTGTCGTTTCATGAACATTCGCGAAATTTGTTTAACAATAAATCCAATTGAGCAATACATTCGCATTCAAAACAAATTACCTAAACAATCTTTCTTATATTGGGCCAATTTTATTAGAGCCTTAACTCCCAATCAAATCCAATGGCGGATCAATTGGCCAAAGATTGACAAGGCAAGGATTATAAACTAAGAAGGAAACGTGGTACCATTACTCGGGTTGAGTAGGGGAGCCGTCTATTATCCCTTAAGAGTTGTCAGACAATTTGGGATGCTTCAACAAGTTCTACCGGTATGGAACCCTAAGGAGTTTACCTTGGACATCCCAAGTGGAATTATACCCGAAGAAAAGAAAAAAGACCTTCAAGTCAATGTTCACAAAATTATCCTTTCTTTGGATAATTCACCTTCACAAGTAGTGGAATGGCCAAAGAACTGGGAATGAGACATAAAGATTTATATGGTGTCCAGGGAATACATCAAGTGGATGGAAAGTAAACAACCAATTGATGTGGAGCCATACGTTCCATTGAGCATTATGACGGATCCCGAAGAGGAGTATGTCTCGGAATACATTGTCCCACATGTGCCTGGAGTTGAGCCTTACATCCTCAAAGAAGTCATGATCGATGTTGAAGAATGGAAATCTCGAATCAAGGAATTGAAGGATTACCACGGGGCGGAAGCTACCTTAGTTAGTAAGAAGCCTAGACTTGGATGATTTATAATTCCCATTTGAGTTTAAAGTCATTGTGTGAAATAATCTTAGATTTTATATGAAATGTTCATTTTCAAAATCTGTTTGGATAAATTCAAAACATGATTAAAAGAAGGATCACCATGGATTACAATTCTTTGACTGGTATAATTCCTTGAGAAAAACATTGGTGAGAAGTTGTATGCAAGGCTAAGGCTTGTGTAAAAATTCTTATCCTTGTTAATCACAAGAAACCATACAATTAAAAGAGTGTGGGTTTTCATATTCATTCCACCAATTCTAATATCCCGATGGTTTTCATGAAGCAAGTTTTCTAGAAACGGAAGGCAAAAGACCCTGAACCTGTTTGCAAATTAAAATGGCCAAGGAAGAAACTTACACTCGATTAGCTGAAGTGGAAAACCAGATGACGCAAATAGCTGCCATGATAGCAAAAATGAAGGCCTTCATTATAACTGCGAAGGGATCTTATCCTACAGTTTCAAATCCAGGAGCTGCAAATGCCGCTGAAGTACCTGCTGAAGAGTCAATGAAAAGTAAAGAATCAATTCAAGAGAATCCTCCAAAAGCTACACCTGAAATAGTGGATCTGGAAGAAGACATTCGAGATAGAAAAACATCCAATAATGAAGATGAGGCCAAACGATTGGCCAAAATTGAAGAATGTCTTGCAAGCCAAAGATATGAGCTTCAAAGGTTCGATAAATTCTCGCCCTACTCAAAGATGGTGATTCCAAAAAACTACAAAGAACCGGAGTTCATGAATAAATATGATAGAACTAGCTGTCCTAAAAGCCACTTGAAATATTATCTCCGCGTGATGGCAAGATATGTAGACAATATGCCACTCCTTATCAGCACATTTCAAGATAGTTTGAAAGGAGCAGCCCTGGCATGGTATACCGCTCTCAACATAGAAGATTTTACCGAATGAAACCATTTGGCGGGAGAATTCTTTCGCCAATACAAATTCAATGTTGAAGTACTTCCAACCTGGGAGGACTTAGTCAGAACCAAGAAACGAAGAAGCAAAGGATTCAAAGCCTATGCTCAAAGGTAGAAAGTTGTAGCCTCGCAAGTTAAACCGGCAGTAAGTGAGGATAAGCTTATTGAACTTTTCTTGAAGTCGTTACCAACTGAGTATTACGACAAGCTGCATATATTGGGCTATCAAACATTCACCATGTTGGTGAAAGTTGGTGAAAGAATCGAATGGTCGTTGAAGGAAAAGAAATCTCAAGAAGTGATAGCACGAAGACCGTATCCTGGAAGAAAGGATAAAGAACCTATACGTGACGTGGCTATGGTATCTAGCCCCAATGTTAATCAGGCTTCATTCCCAAAACAATCTGACGTCTCTTGGAGAAATCCAAAACAGTTTAAGCCAAAGAAAAGACTTGTGAGGCAATTCGCTCCATTGCCACGACCCTTATCGAAATTACTACCGATGCTGTTGGAAAGAAATTTGGTGGCCAAAGAAGTGTCGAGAGATAATCCTGCAAGGTTCCCTTGGTACAATGAATCAAAAACTTGCACATATCACATGGGAAAAAGAGGACATAATGTAAGCAATTGTCCAATCCTGAAATACAAAGTTCAACAGCTCATCAACAAGAAGATATTAAGTTTTCAAGAACCAGAGCCAAATGTGCATCAAAACCCTCTCCTGAACACAACGTGGTAAATATGATCTTTACAGAAGGAGAAATAATAAGGCTTGATAATGAAGATGAATATGAGGCCAAATTAAAGATTGCCCGACAAGGAGATGCTTGCTTTCATCATGAAGCATTCTTAAAAGGGGAAATTATAGGCAACTTGGGGGAAGATTCTGGCAAATACAACTTCCAAATAAAGTATACTCCACCACTGTGGGCTTTTAAAAGTGAAGTGATTGTGCCCGATGGTTGGGGTGGCATGGACAATGAGCTTAGCGAACAAAATGAGACTCCATCCGGTGATGAAATAGATCAATTCGAAGAACAAAAAGAAAGGATTCAACAAGGTGAAAGACGATTTACCCAAACATCACTTGAGCAATGTGACACTATAGAAACAGGGTGAAAGGCGATTTAACCAAATATCACTTGAGCAATGTGACACTGTAGACCTCATTGGTCAAGACAGTGGAAAATACAACTTCCATATTAAGTACACACCTCCACCTTGGGCTTTTAAAAACGAAACTATTGTGCCTGATGGATGGGAAGGCATAGATGAAATCCCAATCAATGAATTAAGTCTTGAGGAGAGAGAAGATCAAGACGAGAAAATGAAGAAAAATGCTCGCCAAGGAGATAGACGATTTGTTCACAAAGCGCGAAAATAAGGCGAAATTGTGGATTATCTTGGACAAGACAGTGGTCGGTATAATTACTGTGTTAAATACATACCACCTTCATGGGCATCCAAAGATGAAAATATCGTGCTTGATAGTTGGGGTGAAATGGATACTATTGAAGCTGACAAAAGCATGGTGTCCGTGATTGCACTACTATTGATCAATCTTGATGAAGTGGATAGGTTTGAGGAAGAAAAAGATCATGTTGAACCAATTATCATTGAGCTCCTAATTGGTCAACTAAAAATCGAAAAGAAAATGGTTCAGCCTATGATTATCAATTTGCCTCCAAAGGAGAAATTTGATACAAAATGTGTACCATGGGATTACACGCCTAAAGAAGTTGATGCAATAACCAGATAGGGAAGATGTCATGTCCCAAAAGAAGGTGAGCATGAAAAGAAATGAGTAACTGAAGAAGATGTCAAGCAGTTGTTGTCAGTCATGAAGACAAGTGAATATGAGGTAATTAAGCAATTGAGGAAGATGCCGGCACAAATTTCATTATTGGATCTTTTCAAAACCTTAGAAAGCCACAAAATGGTGCTTATGAAGCTTATTAACGAAGTACATGTTCCCGAAATGATCAACAAAGTGCAATTAGAAGATTTTGTCGGGGCTATTCTATTGAAAGATCATATAGCTTTTTCGAACGAAAATTTTCCAATGGATGGCCGTTCACATAACAAGGCTTTATACATTGCCGTCAAATACCGAGGCAAGCAAGTATCCCGCGTGCTAATTGATAATGGCTCTGCGCTTAATTTGTGTCCATTAAGCACGTTGCATCATTTAGGTATTAATGAAGAGTTCGTCAAGCCTTCAAAGGTGACTATACGTTCATTCGATGGGATGAAGAAAGATGTTATCGGTGACATCGAGCTGGAAGTAAATATAAGCCCTGTGCCTTTCTTGATCGAGTTTCAAGTGGTAGACATTCCAAGGACTTTCACTCTACTACTGGAGAGACCTTGGATTCATATGGCTGGTGTCATTCCTTCTAGTCTTCATCAAAAGTTAAATTTGTTATTAATGGTAAAATGATTACCATGCACGGGGAGACAGACTTCGCCACTTATAAGGAAAGTGTTATACCTTATGTCGAGCCCGAAATAAAAGAAGAGCTCAGTTATCATTCCTTTGAGATGATTTCTATGATACAAATTCCCGCTGGTAGTGTCATGAAGTATCCGGAACTTTCAGCATCGTCTATCATGTCTGGAAAAGTATTATGCCAACATGGATTCAATCTCGGTGATGGACTTAGGACAAAAGCACAAAGAATTAAAAAAACCCATTATCCCATTTGGTACAAAGAAAAAGTATGGGGTAGGATTTGAAGTCACTAATAATCACCATGGAGGCCAAGGCCAAGGTCATAAGAATCATGAAGGCCGTGGAAGCTGAGGTGATCGAACTATTAACCCATCAACGTGGAAGGGTAAGACTAGAGAGTTACCCTATCATCAGATTCATATTAGAAAAAGCTTTCCTGGACCTTTCAAACTGTTTTCAGAAGAAAATTTACACGCAGAAGAAGAGTCTATCTTGTTGGGTTTATTTGAAGAAGACATTATCAGCGTCATTATAACTGAAGACGAAGACACCTACGCATTGGAGTAAGAAGATTCTTTTGAACCATTTCCTTATTGTTGCCTTTATAATTTATCTGTTTCATATTGATTTTGTTTGCAATTTCGGTTTAGTTGTATTTCTCATTCTTGTTAATACAGTTGTAATCATGTTTTGTAATTCAATAAAAGTGTTCAATATTTTGTTAAGGGCATAAGAAAACAAAACCAAACTAATGATGAATATTACTCTCACACGTGAGGCTTGAGGCTTTGGGTTTCCATAAGACTTCTAATTGTGAAAAACGGTTATAAGAGCAATGATGTCCAAGGATATGAGGATTAACTCTATTCTTTTGATCTCTTCAAAACAAATTTCAAAATGGTTTTTATTAAACCTTATGCATCAATTCATCTCATATGCGATTACTAACCATGTTTATTGCATGCCAAGCATGAGCATTCGTATATCCATGATAGGTTCATATGTGACCTAAATCTTTCTGAAGAGATCACTTGCGATATTGAAGTGGATAATGAAGATTAGGAATGGGTCAGAAGAGAATGGATCCGTCATAAAGAATCAAAACCACTCACGTTAGAGAAAATGGTCACTGTTAATCTTGGTGATAAAGAGAATCCCAAAGAGGTTAAGATTGGAGAAAGTCTTCCCTCATCAAAAGTAGAAAAAATCACAGATTTGCTGAAGGAATATCAAGATATATTTGCATGGTCTTATACTGACATGTCAGGCCTTGATCCGAGTATAGTTGAATATTCTCTGTCAATTAATCCAAGTATTCCACCAAAGAAGCAAAAATCGAGGCGAACAAAGCCGAAATTGGCAAAGAAAATAGAAAAAGAAGCAATGAAATTGCTCAAGGTCAATTTTATCGAAGTAGTGCCATATCCAAAATGAGTTGCCAATATAGTGCCCGTAATGAATAAAGATGGTCGAGTGCGGGTGTGCGTTGATTACTGCGACCTAAACAAAGCAAGCCCTAAGGATGATTTCCCGCTTCCACATATTGATGTATTAGTGGATAGTACTGCTGGGTTCAAAACATTTTCATTCATGGATGATTTTTCAGGATATAATCTAATCCTCATGAAGAAAGAGGATAAAGCGAAAACATCCTTCATAACACCATGGGTCACATTTTGTTATAAGGTGATGCCTTTTGGTTTGAAAAATGCTGGTACCGTATATCAAAGAGCAATGGTGACTCTGTTCCATGATATGATACACAAAAAAAATCGAAGTGTATGTGGATGACATGATTGCAAAATCCAAACAAGGAGAAGATCATGTTAAAGTATTTCACAAATTGTTCGAAAGACTTAGAAAGTATAAGTTGCGGCTCAACCTCGACAAGTGTGT
This sequence comes from Syzygium aromaticum, assembly GCA_024500025.1. Classification (NCBI taxonomy): domain Eukaryota; kingdom Viridiplantae; phylum Streptophyta; class Magnoliopsida; order Myrtales; family Myrtaceae; genus Syzygium; species Syzygium aromaticum. The sequence continues at coordinate 16,087,777 of CM044885.1, forward strand.
ATTTAGGACAAAATCTGGCAAACTACTAGGATTTGTGGGGAATCGAAATTGACCCTTCCAAGATCAAGACAATATATGACTTAAAGACTCCTACTACGGTAAAAGAAGTGAGAAGCTTGTTAGGGCGATTAAACTACATTACCTGTTTCATCTATCAGCTTTCTAAGACTGCCAAACCATTCTTCAAATTGGTGAAGAAAATGCCAAAGTAAAATGGGATGTAGAATGTCAACAAGCCTTTGATAGGATCAAAGAATATTTGGTATGCCCACCAGTGCTAGTACCACCAATTCCTGGAGTCCCGCTAATCTTATATTTGACGATTCATCATGAGTCGTTAGGAGCGGTGCTTATACAAAGAATACCAAATGATGGTAAAGAGTAAGTCATTTATTACTTGAGCAAGAAATTCACAATATTAGAAGTGAATTACCCAGCAATTGAGAAGACATGCGTTGCATTGATTTGGGTGTTACACAGATTAAGACAGTACACTCTTCATCATCAAATTTGGCTAATGACCGAGAATGATCCAATCAAGTACCTTCTTGAGAAATCCTCCTTGGTTGGGAAATTAACAAAATGGCAAGTTTTGTTATCGGAGTTCGATATCAAAAGTCTATCCCAAAAGTCAGTCAAAGGACGAGCGATAGCAAACATACTAGCAGAAAATTCGCAGAATATCGCCAGTTCTAAAAAACGACTTGCTGACCATATATTGACATTAGTCGATGACAAATGGACTATGTATTTTGATGATGTAATCAACTTATATGGATTAGGAACTGGGGCAGTACTGATTTCCCTAGAAGGCCAACACTATCCGATATCTGCAAAATTGGTATTTCCATGCACCAATAACATAGCTGAATACGAAGCATGCATTCTTAGCTTGCAACTAGCTCTTTCAATGAAGGTAAAGATGTTGCAAGTATATGGAGATTCTATACTCATCATATTGCAAACAACTGGAGAGTGGCAAACTCGAGATGCCAAGCTGATTCCTTATCACAGATATTTAGAAAAGATGATGGAAAATTTCGAAGAGGTAACATTTGATTATCTTCTAAGGGCTCAAAATCATTTTGCGGATACTCTTGTAACTTTGTCATCCTTACTACAGGCTGAAGATGGTATGGATATAAAACCATTGAAAATCAATATTCTCGAACAACCAGCTCATTGTATGATAGTCCAAGCAGAGTTTGACAATGAACCCCGGTATCATGATATCAAGAGGTACCTTCAGTCAGGAGAATTTCCTGAAGAAAGTCAATCAGGTGACAGGAAGTTTATAAGAAAGATAACCAACAAACTCTTCCTCAGTGGTCAAACCCTTTACAATAAATTATTTGATTCAACTCTATTAAAATGTGTGGATGCTACAGAAGATGAACAGATCATGAAAGAAATTTACGAAGGTGAATGTGGACCACACACGAATTAACATCTTCTAGTTTGAAAGATTATGAGATTGAGATACTATTTGATGACAATGAAAACAGATTGCATCCAACACGTGAGATGTTGTCATCAATGTCAAGTTTACAGAGATAAGATCAATGCACTGCCAAATGAACTACATCAAATGTCCAAGCCATGGCCATTTTCAATGTGGGGCATTGACATGATTGGTCCAATTAACCCTAAGGCCTCAAATGAACATCGATTCATCCTGGTCTCTATTGACTATTTCACTAAATGGATTGAAGCAAACTTCTACACAAATGTCATTGCCAAGAATGTTGCAAGATTCATCAGGCGGGACATCATTGCTAGGTACGGAGTTCTAGAAGCAATAGTTACAGACAATGGCTCAAATCTAAACAACAAAATTACAGATTATCTATTTGAGCATTTCCATGTCCAACATCTGAATTCATCTCCATATCGTCTACAAATAAATGGAGCAGTTGAAGCGGCAAATAATAATATCAAGAAGATACTAGCCAAGACAGCCGAAAATTATCGTGATTGGCACGAAAGGATGCCGTATGCTCTAATGGTATACCAAACCTCAATTCGAACATCAACTGGAACGACTCCATTTTCTTTGGTTTACGAAATGGAAGCAGTGTTACTTGTTAAAGTGGAAATTCCTTCATTAAGGATACTATCTCAATTAAAGCTTTCAGACGCTGAGTGGAATCAACAAAAATATGAACAGCTCAACATGATTGATGAAAAGAGATTAAGAGCTATATGTCATGGACAAGCTTACCAACAATGAGCTATTAAATCCTTCAACAGAAAGGTGAAACTGAAACGTTTTGAAGTGGATGATTTAGTAGTGAAGAAAGTCATCTTCAACAATTCAAATCTTCGTGGCAAATTCACTCCGAATTATGAGGGTCCATACATTGTCAAAAAGGTTCTTTCTAGGGGAGTATTGATTCTTGTAGATATGACATGAATAGAACTGATTGGTGGTAGTCGAATTCACCAAAAACAATTTCTACTCTTTAAATCACAAATAAATTGTACTTAGGGTGAACAAAGTCAAATCTATAGAGACCGACAAATTATTAATTCTTTGAAAACAAAGTAAACAATAAAAGCGAAACTAAACAGGGGGTTTATGCAGAATAGACTTAAATAAAATAAACAAACAGAAATTAAAGAAAATCAGATTATGCAACATCTAGCAAAGGTAATCTCATTCAAGTTCGGAAGTTGATAATTGAATCAAATGATTAATCTCAAACACTGCAATAGATTGATTATGATTCTTGCAACGCTTCTAACAACCTAATCTTTTCTTAATATTAGATTAACCGGACACACGCATATGATTAACCCCTTATTAACGAATAACCCCGACATGCGCCAAGGATTCAATTCGCTAATGGCACGAAAAATAAGAAAAACCCAACCCTAGCCAATAAATCATACGCGTAACTTATTCAAGCTAGATCATGTATTCTCATAATACAACTTGAAAATCCGGTTTTAATCAAGTCATATTATTTGCCATTATTATTAAAACACCTAAACAATTATGGGTTTGGGTATTTCAATTGGCAAACTATCACCCTGTCAATTGCACAACGAGCTCTTATTATAACAACCAACAAAGCAATGGTAAACAATAAAACAGAGAATATATAAATACTACAGGAATTAAGAAGGAGAATTAAGTTTAGATCTCACAACTTGAATGAACTTGAACTTTGATAATCTTTTGCTAGATTAAAAAAGGAGTTAGCCACACATGGCTACAAAATGCGCAAAAGAGAAAATAATATGTTTCTGAAATTTCTGGGATCCTCTCTCCTCTTGCGTTCAACCTCTTAAATAGAAAAAGAAAGTCTAGAAAAAGAAATTCTATCTAACATGGAAAGAAGAAAAAAAAAAAAGAAAAATTTTCTCCCTAATGTCCCTAATTAAGAGTCCTATTTAAGTACAAAAAATCATCCACAATCAAATCTAGAAAATATGGAAATTAATGGCCAAATCACGTCCTCAAATTCTACACCAGCTTTACATCCGCGCAATCTTAAGCCGTGAGCACGGATATCTGGAAAATAGATCTTTTACATACAGAATCCCAACCAACAGCTCAAAAACGTCTAAAATCTTCGTGATTGCATCATTCACCATCACCTAATCACAATGCATAAAAACAAATAAATTCCACTCTATTTATTCAAATATTTTCCCAAAATACCACCGAATATAATCAAAATATAAGTCAAATATACACATCATCACTGACATATCCTGTAAATGCAGTTGCTGTCAAAATTTTTTACCCATGAAATAAAGACGAACATTCAAGAAAAGATTCAAGTCACTTTAGAACATGTGCATATTATGCATATCATGCATACCATGCATTTCATAAACATGTTTATTGGTTTTGCAGAAGAAAACAAGTTTAAGTCTGAACCAGTTGACAATTTCAGAATTCCCAATTGAGTTATCAAATGGTAGAAGGAAGTATCATTTCCAATTCTATTTTCCATTGATATCCTTTAACGTGCTTTTCTTTTTATCATTCACAGGGAAACAAAGAAAAGGGAGAAACGAAACAAGAATCCACAATGTAACCAAAGCAAAGGCATACAGACAAGAGAAATCTTGGTAAGTTGATTAGACAAATATCCCTGAATCGTGAAGGTATGTGCTAAAGAAGTTACATTTCTAAGAGAAAAATCAAACTTTTTTTCTCAAGTAGAATGACACTAAGGCTGAGCAAAAACAAAATAAAGTATTTTGCAAAGGAAAATACTTCAAAAAGGTTTCAATCAAAGATTTTGAAACATGCTTTCTTTGAAAATGTACTAAGCATCAAAATTCTCTAAAAGGGATAATTTGACAAAACACTTTGAAAAAATTCATAAAAAAAGTTTGGATCAAATCAAATGGAAAGACCTTCAAACGATGAAAGGTAAGCTATATCCAAGCACGTCCCTTACGTAATATTTGGTAAAAAAAAAAAGTCAAAAAGTAAAAAGGTATGCACAGTGGACGCTCGGCACTTCTTTTTAACCGAGAGCTTGCGCATAGCAGGGAAGAGAAGAGAAGAGAAGAAAGAAAAAGAGAGAAAGGGAAAGAAGAGGAAGAAGAAGAAAGAGGAAACGCTCATGTCATCGGAGCCTCGCCAGCTTAGATCAACTTCATATTGCAACGCCCGGTAAGCATTCGCGTCCCTCGTTCATCCGATTGGAGAAGTTTTCAAAGTTAGGGTTTAAATTCGGAATTTTGTGAAATTCAAGCCGCAAAGTCCGATTTTTGGTAGTTTAGGATGTTGTGGAGCCGTGAGATTTTACGGATCTTGATTTGGACTTGCGGTTTGCCTAATATGAATTTTTGAAGTTAGTCACGCAAGGTGAATAGTACGCAACCAGAGGTTTTTAGGCTGATTTTTGTCGGTTTTCAGCTCGATTTTGGGACGGTCAAGTTTGGGTTCTTGTAGTGCTCTGAGTAGGCTTTCTATTGACTATAAGCTCGCTTGAAACGGAATTCGGTAGAGGAATTTATGGTGCGATCAAGTTTTGCGTTCAAACTCTGCGTTGCAAACAGTTTGAATAATTGCTTTGGAAAAGCGATTTGTGGGCGCATTTGAGTTATCTTGTTAGCATTTAAGCGTCGTTTAGCCGTTTCGTAATTGTCGTACTATTTTACTTGATCTTGACGTCAATTCTCATTTAATTGTTAGAATTACGAGATCTTCAGTTCAAATGAGCGTTGTTATTTGATTTTGGGGATTTCAGGTAAGTAGTGTCATCTCTTCTTTGAGTTTGTAAACTCATATTTCAAAAGAGATATGAATTAGATATGTTATAAGTTAAAGAGCATTGTTGTTGCATAAAAGCTCAAATCAGGCATTTACTACCTCGTTGATTATTTGAAAATAGCATGATAAAGCATTTCTAGAAATGGCTTATATTGATTATCGTGAAATAATTTGAGAATCGTTTTGGAAATGTATTGTGAAAGGATAAATATGTATATTTCGTTACGAACTAGTTTGTGAAATGATTTTGGAAATGATTCAAGAAATGCCGAAATGTATTTCTGGAGGTTGAGTTGTGTTGTGAGAAAATTATTTGTTTGGATTGTGAAACGTATTCTGGATTGGATTTCTGATATTGAATGATGATTGTTTGATGTTTAATATGACTGTAAACCCATTGAGGGGTTTTGAGGTATGCATACCGGGTTTAGGATATCCTTCTGGGTCGAACTACCGGCTTTATAGGTTGAGACCTTGCCAATGGGAGAATCTTGGTAGCATTGTCACAAGGCTTTATGTCGTGACCATAGTTAGATATTGAGCAATAGATTGATGGAATGGACCATCGATGTGTGATGTGATTTGAGATTAACTAATAGAATGGACCATCGGCATGTGTTTTTAATGAGATTTATTAATGGAATAGACCATTGATGTGTGATTTGAGATTAGTCAATGGAATTGACCATTAACATGGTTTTTAATTGAGATTGATCAATGGACTTGACCGTTGATGTTTATGATGATTTAAAATGAGCATTTTCCAAATTGTATAAAGCTTTGATGAAATGAAATAACTCTTATGTGACTCGATATGTATTTTATATCTTGAGTTTGACTTCTGGAATTTCTGATATGGCTTTATGTATATATGCATAATGGTTGCTCAATCTGCTTAGAAGAGATACGCACTGCTTACTGAGCTATGGTTACTCACTCCTTTCTTTCCCCAATCTTTTCAAATTCTTTGGTTAGTAGCTAATAGAGCGAGACCGATATCGTAGGGAGTTTTGGGTGGTTTGAGACTACGTCCTTTGGATGAAAGGACGGCCGTGTCATCCCCTATTCTTGTAATCATTGCGAATATCCCCTATTTCCTTCGGCTGAGTTTTTCCTCACTCACTTTTACACTTTGACTTTGAGGATAGGGGATGACACGGCCGTGTCAGCCGAAGGAAATAGGGGATACTCGCAATGATTACAAGGATTGAAATGATGAAAGGCGATCATTTCACTATCCCAAACATATATTTATCCCTCGCAAACCAAATTTGAGCCAAAACAGTGGAGAAGTTTTCCTAAAACAACCCAGTTAAGAACCACTCCACACTTGGGCAAATCAGGAGGTTTGTGGATTAATAGCTATGGAGAATATGATCAAGAAAGATCTTATTGCATGCTATTACATCAATCTTTCTGAGATAACTTCACATGAAGTCATATAAAAGCTCAAAACATCCCAAGAAGAAGAAGAGCACTTCATTTCTTATACCCAAACACATTACCTTTGACAAAACCTAATTGAGCCTGAATATTCATTTCAAAACTCCAAATTGGTGATTATCTCTTCACGCTGGAGCATGAGCATATGATCCACTTTAAGAGATAAGAAACAAAAGGGCAGAATACAGAGTCCTTAGAATTCAAAAGATCAAAGACAAATGAGACTGGAGCTTGAAAAAGCAGTGTACCTGGTAAAAGCAAGGCCAAATGCCCAAAAAAAATGAGAAAGAAATGCGAGTGCAAACAAAGCTCAAAATGACAACGGTCGTGACAAAGTAAAATTAAGATCATGAGAGATCATGGATCACAACAAGTGAGAATAAACAAAAGAAAAGAGATTATGATGAATGTTAGAGGTCTCTGATGTTCATAAAAGAAAGATCTCCAGTGGACACAAAGAAAATGTGGTATTGCCAAGAAGATCACCAATTTCATGGAAACCATGAAATCAAACACATGAGCCTTTTGAGCCTACCAAATACAAACATTACAACCTCTCCCCAAAGACTCTTCAGATTAGAATGTTGAGAGTGAAAAATATGATTTCATGACAAAAGCCATCACTCAAAGAAGTGTGTGCAATATTATCTTGTCATGTCCTCGAGGTTCTTAACTTGAAAGCCCGAAATCAGATACGATGAAATCCTTTTCTTGGCCCCAGAATGCCTATCCTTTGAATAGACATTAACCAAGCCAACACTACAGTATTCCAAAAGACCTTATCGGATCAATTGGATTGTATACATTGCGAATATCTCCAAACACCTAAGGATTGGTTAAGAGATAAAATTGAGGGATATCATATCAGTCCCCTTTCAATCAAATGAAGAAAAGACCAAATTCATAGATTGAAACAAATCCTTTTTAATAAAGGTCTTCCAAGTGATTATTTCAAGCATTTCTTGCAAATTTGCAAGCATTTTGCTCAGATACTTCCTTGAAAAGGAAATTTGATTGTTTGAAATGCATACAAAGAATGCATATTTCAAAACCAGGTTTCAAAAGTTTTTGGTCAACTTCAAATCAAGTTTTCAAATAGTTTGTGGTAAGCTAAAAGAAAAACCATATTTCAAACGATTTTGATTAATTTCAAAACTACTTTTCAAAATAGTTTTTAGTCAACTAAAAACCATATCAAGGTTAGTGAAACCTCAAAATCACAAAACTCACAATTAAGGCATTTATTATTTGAAGTCTTTCCAAAGTCCTATTGGAAAAGAACCACTAGGCAAAAATTCAAGTCCTATTAGCAAGAAGCTTTTAGGCAATTTCCAAAATCTTACGGGTGAGAAATCTCATGGCAAGTCTCCAAAATTCAAATCCCATTGGCAAGAAGCCTTTAGGCAATTTCCAAAATCCTACGGGGGAGGAACATCATGGTAAGTCTCCAAAATTCAAGTCCTATTGGCAAGAAGCCTTTAGGCAATTTTCAAAATCCTACGGGTGATAAATCTTATGACAAGTCTCCAAAATTCAAATCTTATTGGCAATGAGCCTTTAGGCAATTTTCAAAATCCTACAAGTGAGGAATCTCATGATAAGTCTCCAAAATTCAAGTTTTATTGGTAAGAAGCCTTTAGGCAATTTTCAAAATCTTACGGGTGAGGAATCTCATGGCATCTCTCTAAAATTCAAGTCTTATTGGCAATAAGTCTTTAGACAATTTCCAAAATCCTACGAGTAAGGAATCTCATGGCAAGTCTCCAAAATTCAAAAACCTACTGGCGAGGAGCCACTAGGCAAAATAGATATTTTAAAGCAAATTGTACTTCGTAGCCTCTGAGTGATGATTCTCATGAGTGATCGCGATTTTGTAGCTTTGAATATGGTGATTTTTATAACTTTCTCAAGTGATTATAGGATTGTAGTTTCGGAGCTATCACCTTTCGAGTATTCGCAACTGGTAGCCTTGGATAACTTTTTTGGCCAAAAGCATGGCCTAATTCAAAGTCCTACTGGCAAAGAACTACTAGACAAATTCAAAACCATACTGGTAAAGAACCACTAGGCAAATTCAAAGCCCTACTGGCAAAGAACAGTTAGGTAAATTCAAAGTCCTATTAGCAAAGAACCACTAAGTAAATTCAAAATCTTACTGGCAAAGAATCACTAGGCAAATTCAAAGTCTTACTGGAAAAGAATCACTAAGCAAATTCAAAGTCTTACTGGAAAAGAACCACTAGGCATATTCAAAGTCCTACTAGTTAGGCAAATTTAAAGTTCTACTGGTAAAGAACCATTAAGCAAATTCGAAATCTGTTCGTAAAATTCTGCATGTGTCAACGAACGTGTTGAACAAGTAATATAATGATGAGAAAAGTATCGTCCTACAGAGATTAATGATAATAAACCAATTAAATATTAAAAATAGACTAATTCTAAAATTTATCTAACTGATCAAAATATAATTGAGAACGAATAAAAATTGACAATTTTTAAAAACGAAATTTTATAAACTAAAGGCAGATAAACAATCAGGTAAAATCTCCTTACCAAAAAAAAAATAATCAGGTAAAATATGTTAGAGCATCCGATTTCACCATAACCACTAGATATGAATTTCAGATCATTATGCATACAAGAACAATATCAAACATGTGATAGTGGAATTTCCTAGTCTATTTACTATCATATCTCTAGGTATAACAAACCTACTCAGTTTATCAATTCACTATATTTCTATGTGAATTGAAATAAACATAAACGCATTAAAATCTGTGAATATTCCCGGTTTACAATGAATCTTTTGGACCACCTTATCACCGAAAGCTACACAAATAACATGGTATATTTCTATCCACATTTAATTTATGGTTATATATTATAATGAGCAATTGCACATTATTACTTTTCAATCTCAAACATGCACATCAGATCATTCAAGTGGTGGCTAGTCACCTAAACGCATTAAGCACAATAATATATAACTCGCCTGAATGAAATTACTTGCAAAGCATAAAAAGTATAAAATTCATATTATCATAGTTAGGCTATATCGTAGCATTAATAAAGAAAATTAGAACATAATAGAAGAAGAAACTACAATAGAAATTAAACCAAGCATCTTGAATCAAAAAACAAGAATTCAGTCACCACTTTTGTCTTCTCTTCAAAATACTTAAAAAAACTCTTATAACACTAAAACAAAAACGATCTCTCTCTTTAAAAAAAACTCCGTGTTCCCCAAGTTATCATATTTATATAATAGCATCCAAGACTCATCTCATAAGGCAATTACTTCTTTTTTCGCATAAAATTAGGGAATAAATCGCAGAATTTCCAATGTGATATCCACATTCTAACTCTTCTCTAGGTTGCATATTCATTTCCTTCTTTTTGCCATATTTTCCTTATTTTATCCATATCTCAATATTCTGCATAAACAAGGAAATATTAAGTAAATAAAAGGAAATCCAAATATATTCTAACAAATATTGCATTATTTGTTGCCTAAAGTAGATAAAATAACTCTATTTTTATAGAGTTATCAAAATCCTACAGGCGAGGAGCCCCTAGGCAAATTCAAAGTCCTACTGGTGATGAACCACTAGACAAATCTAAAATTCTTAGGTATGGAGCCTTAGGTATTCATGGTTCATGGGTTCGTTCTTAAACCACGAAATCTGAATAACCATCATAATCATCACCACCATCAATTCATGCCCTTGAATAAGCAATGAAGAAACTCTCACAAACAGATAAGTTTCTCTCCCTCGATCATCAAAAATCTTTCAAGATGTTCTCAAAAAAGAGAATTTTTGGATTAGATCACAAATTTTAAAAGCAAACCCCTAATCAGCTGTTGTGAAATTTCCATCTTATCTTGTTTAGTGAGTCGACTAAAAATTCAAGTGTCACCTTGTCTTTGAGATTAGCCTCCAACGAGCTTAATCTCAAAGAGAAGCAATTGTTGACATCTAATTTTTTAGGTCATTTTTTCTCAATTTTTCAAAAATTTCAAAATTAGGTCTAGAAATCTTGGCCAAGCCTAGAAACCTATTTCTAAAACAAAAAATAATTTTTTAGTGTTTTTCTGTATTTTTTCTTAATTTCCTTTAGTCAAAATACGCAAGAAAATCAAGAAAAATAGCAAATGGAATTAGAAAATTCCATAAAAATAGTCATTAGTCTTATTTTAAATCCAATTTTATGAATGCATTATCAATTTTGGAAAATCTCAATTGGGTACATGTTTTTCCCAAAATTGGGCAAAATTAAACCCAAATTGAACAAAAAATGCAATTAAATTTTTTATAGTCATTTTTAGGTCATAGTGCCTTCACAACAATTGATTCTAGGACCTTGAATTACATAATGGTCGGCCCAATTGTACAATTTGACATAAAAATCAAAAATCCCCAAAATTTAATTGAAAATTAAGAATTTTTAACCCAAATTGGGAATCGTGCCCAATATGAAATAGTCGAAAAGTGAGACTATCATTTCTAGGGTTAATCTGATGTGGGTAATCCAATTTTGGTGTCAATTTTGCCTAATCAAGTCATTAGAACATCAAATTAAACAAATTCTTATTAACCCAAATTTAAAAATGAGAAAATCTAGGGCACGATTATAATAAAAATTGGGAAAAATCACATATTTGGATTCGGAGTATGATAGGAAATTCAATTTTGGGGTTTAATTTGAAAAATTCGATCAAAATCAGGCTTAATTTGCAATTTTGATCAAAACCGAAACTGTTGGGTCGGGCGGGTCGACTCGACTCGACCCAAACAGTGCATCTTCCTTACCCGGCTCGCCCAAAGCACAATAAACCCAGAAAAACCGACTCAAACCCAAAACTTTGTTCATCATTTCCGGTTAATTCAGCACATGGAAATTGATTAGGCCAGCTGGAAAATGTCTAGCTGGCTCTGGTTAACGACCCAAACCGATTGGAATTCAGTTCCAACAGATTTTGAGCAGGAAATCAATTAACAAAAACAAAGAAACAACGGACTCGAGGAGAGAGAACCTGTTTGACAAAATTCAGCGGAGGGGGACAAAGAGAAACGATGGCAAAAGAAAGCCCGAACAAGAGAGATTGTGCGTAGAGGTCTTGGGAGTTGAGTGATCAGCATTGTTCCGGCGAATAACGCTGGCAAATTAGCTTCGATCGTGGACCTCTGCACCTGAGAATCCAAAGACAAAGTTGATCGTCAAGGCCTAAAAATCAAGCTTGGTTGGCGAGTTCGAGTGTTTTCCGGCGAAACAAAGGTCACATACTGAGAGATCAATTGTCAAAGAATAGTCCGATAGTGGCAAATTAGCTCGGAGACTCCTATTTGCCCTCCAACGAAGCAGGTAAACTCCGTTCATCATCACAGTTTTCCCCATTTTCCAGAATAGGTTTTTAGTTCAATCATGTATGTGATTCTCGATTTTAGCTATGAGTGATAATTAAAATATGTTCTGATCACATATTTCATTATTTGGTTGCATTTTAAACGATAAGTTCTGCATAAACCGAGTCGGCTATGGTTGCTGAACTTCGCCGGAGCTTCCCCGACTTGATCGAAACGTCGCCATGACCATAGGTCATCCAAGTCAGTTTTCTTTGACATTGATTGATGTTTTTCTAATATTTGGAATCGTTGTAGATGGCTAGGGTGTGCTATATGTTGATCTATAGAGTAGAATGGATCGATTAGATTCAGTTTTAGATTAGGATGTTTGGGCCTGGTTCTCGTTGGCTGGCGTGCGTCCAACGGTGATCTAATTGACCTAAACTGATACTAGAACATATGAATTTGTTGATGGTGCGAACGGAACGGCAAAATAGTCGCCGAAAGGTCGCCGGCGACGGGCCCAAACCACTGGCCTCGCGAACGTTAAATTGGAAATAATGCACACCAAGTGTTTGTAGAAATGCCCCAACGAACATAGGGAAAAACGATGCCATTTCGGCATGCCATGCCCACCGGAGAAGAAGACCGGCGCCGGCATCGGCGACAGCCGGTTCGGTCTTGGCCGAACTGGGTTGAACCGGTCCGGTCTGGTTCGTTTCCCCAGCAGGAAAATTCAAATAAAAAATAAAAAAATCAGAAAATAATAAATCACAAAAAAAATCATAATAAAAAATTAGGAGATTTTTTTAGAAAATCATTAAAATTCCGAAATTTACAGAAAATTCAGAAAAAATCCAAAAATGTTCAGAAAATTCACAAAATTTCAAAAAATTCGGAAAATACAAAGAAAAAAATTTGCAAAGTCTGAAAAATTAATAAAAAATTGAAAAATTGGAAAATTCATAAAAATTTTCAGAAAATCATAAAAAAATCAATTCTCGATTTAAAAAAAAATTTCAAAAAAAAAAATCAAAAAATTCGCAAATTCACATAAAGGTCCAAAATCTTTGTGATCAGCCATAAAAAGTGAAATTTGAATTTTCGGAAATTAAAAAAAATCAAAAAATCAAAAATTTTGAAAACCCACATAATCATTCAAAATCATCGTGGCCAGCTATAAAAAATGAAATTTGAATTTTCGGAAGTGCCTAAGTGGCATTTTTGAAAAATTCCAAATTTAAGGGTTTAACTCCTAAAGAACCTTAAAACCTTAAAAATGTATAAATCATGAAATGAACAAGCTATTAGAATTTCATTAGGATTTGGGTGTTTTGCTTGATTATCATTTTAGTGGCCAAATTAGGATTGCCATGATTGATTTGCCATTGACTGTGCATTTAATTCCCGAGTGTTTAATTGTTTGTTCATGATTAGATTAATGAATTGACCTTAGGGATCCGTGTGAAACGTTAAACATGTCATATCGTTCTTAGGTACCAAAAAGGGCGTTAATAGTCTCAATTTGGGATTATTAACATAACCAAGTCCCTTATTCAGAATCTCTGTTTCGTAGGATTGCGGTACTTCTCTCGTACCTCAATTAGGTTTCTAGTCAACCTACTGTAAATGACTAGTGGCTACTCAAAATTCAATTTTAGATCAAATAAACCCCGTTGTCACGTGAGGTATGGTCTGAGAGAGACCCGTGTAGAAAAATATCTCTATTCTAGCACGTGAGAGCGTGTTGCAACAATGAACAATGTTCACATATGTCTTTGTTTTTTTGATCGAACACATATGTCTTTGTTGCAACATATAAAATTTTCAGATTTTTTGGAGATAAATAGATAGGTGAAAATGTACCCACCCATTAGCGACCGCAATGGTTTGCGCTCAGTTCTTTTCACGAGAGGTCTTGGGTTCAAAACTCATAGATACCGGTGATTTAAGTAGAGAGTCATAGTGATGGGATGCTGCACTAGCCCCCCCGAGGACTAGTCGGGCTTCACTGTTGGTTTGAGCGCAAGCTCGCCGGCCGCGTAAACACCTCGGTCATAAAAAAAAAAAAATAGATAGGTGAAAACCTCTATAAACTAACCTTATGTCTTGTTTGCTTTTACTGGAACCCGAAAATAATTTGCTCAAAATTGAATGTGCAATTATGATTTCTTAACCCCGATACCTTCATGAAAGTCATAGTATAGTTCATTACCTTTTCAAAAAGGTATAAAACATTTCATTCGGTCATCATTTGCATGGTCAATTGCATGATCAATCTTGAATCCTTGTTCTGTAATTGTTGATTTCAAGGAACCCGATCTGTTTTCCCTTTTTTTTCTTTTAGAATCACAATTAGGTTTGGATTTCTCATGAAAAATGTTCATCATGTTGTATACTATTCACATGATTTGTATCACATTTTTTGCCATGTCATGAGGATTGTAAACAACATGTATCTTGTGAGCTCATCTGCTACAATTCATTACTGATATGCATCATTGTAGAAATCTTTTCAATTGACCATAAAATTGATGTTAATCAAACTCGATGCTTTTCAGAAAGTCTTAGAGAACGTCTTAAGCTTTCTAATGATGCCAGGATTGTCTCATTTGCATGTCCATAGGCCCCTTTATTATTTTTTATGAGGTTCCCCTGAAATCTGGAAAATTGTGAATTCAGAATTCTTGATGTGCCAAATCTGTGTTCGAGATTTGCTGATTTTGTGTGAATTTTTTGGTAAAGATTTTGATGATGAGTTCTTCATGAACTTTGATTTTCATTCCCAGACCTAGGTCGTGACAAAATTTGACAAATTTTGGACATTATTAACATGCCCAAATTTTGATGCGGTTGCTTTGAAAATCTGTTCCTATGTTATGTTTTGATGCACTTCTTCATGTTCTATGATTTTTGTAAATTCTTGTGTAGCTTATCTTAAGGAGTTTTCTTCACAAAAAAATGTTCGTTGTTGTGTGCTTGATGTACCATAAATTTTCCATAAATATTTGATCATGGGTCCTTTTCCGATTGAATGCATCTCGTATCCCTTGTTCTGTTGTCCTTTGTTTTTCTTTTATGAATTGTCTTTTGTTTTAGGATGTTTAGAAAATAATGCATGCTGAACCAGTTTTTTAATGCCTTCATGAGCTTTAATTCTCACAATTGATCGATTTTCTAGTGCATGTGCTTATGATTGGCGAGTAATGAATTGAATGAAGTGACTCAATGTCAGTTCACTAATTTTAGCAATTGGATGAGAATCAAGGTCTTTCGACCTGTTTGCATGCTTAATTTACCATTATGCATGTGATTCTTAGATGGATGCCTAAGGACGGTGCATGATCGTGGACCCAAATTGGGGATTACATATAGAAACTAATTTAGGGATTCATGGCATTAATTTCTGTTGGTGAATACCAATGGTAGTTAATAACCATGAATTGTGTCTAAAACGAACATGGGTAGATAATAGAAGGCATCGATGCATGTTTGAATAAGGGCCGACCCCAAGGCCACCTTTGAAATTCTTTGTGCCTTGTTTGTTATCTTTGATTGACTTGTAATGTTGTGTACTTTGTGATTGTCTATTGTTTGTTGTTGTTCTTTCTTTAGTTTCAGTTTTAGATTAGGGTTAGAATAGGTCGAAAAAGACGGTCTTGAATATGGTGAAGGTCGATGTCCATTTCGACTCTATTCTTTGTATACGACGATGGTCGATGTCCATTCCGATCTATTTTCTTGTAAAAATTTATTCATTTCCCGACATATGTCTCGGGTTTCTTATATGCATTGGATAAACATCCGACGAGTTGCGGGTTTTTCTTTCTTGTACTTAGAATTAGCTAGTTCTTTTAATACCTTGGTTGTTTATTTTACATAATGCTTTTCAATACAATTGTTTCTTTCTTTCTTTTCTAGACTAAAATAGGATTAATTTAGAATCTTAAATGAAAACACAAAAATAAGATGCATGATCACTTACAGGAATAAGACTTTGGCATGAAAATGGTAAAAAATAAATGCATGACGACTCAGATAACAATCATGATAAGTTTACCAGTACCGAAAGGGTGTTAATAAAAATATTAACCTAAGTTAGTCCTCAAACTCATGATCTCTAGTTTTCGTAAAAATTGAAACGAAACTCCCGCGTTTCAATTGGTTATTCTAGCCGACCACAACCTAAGCCAGTGGCAACTCCTAAAAAAGATAAAATCGATCCGCTGTCACACAAGGTATGGATTTAGGGAAAATCCACGTTCATGACCAATAAACCATATGGATGACTAAAAGGCCGATGCTTCGGTAAAACTATCTTTTATGGTGTGCCATATGGACTGTTTCATGAACACTTACCTGTAAACCTGCTTCATCGAGTTCGGCCCTCGAGAGGTAGGTCGCGACACTTTTGGACACCAATTAACGAGGATTATGCATACTATGGCATATAAATGAATATCACTACATTTTTTTTTTGGTTGGATAATATCACTACATTAGAAGGACAAGAATTCGATGATCAGTCAAATTCTTAGGGGTGATCGGTTCCAGGGTAGGTTGGGTCCGGACTTAGAACCTGAAACCAACCCTGTTATAACCGGTTCCCAATTTTTGGAACCTGAAACCAACTCTGTTTTTCCTAGACCCTGTTTTAGAACCGACCCTGTTTTTCCGGTTCGGTTTCAGGGTCTACCCGAGAACCTATTTTTTTTTGTTCCTTTTTTTGGTTTCATTTTTTCTAGCAAAATAATATAGGTAGTAATGAAACAATTTAAAATAAAAGATGAATAACAAAAACCATTATCTGCCACAAGTAACAATCCACAAAATGAGCAATTGAATTTACAATCCATCAAAATCAACAATCCAAAAGCACTATGTGGCAAGACATAGTCCAATCGCATAAATCTTTAAGAGTCACATTTCCAGGGAATTTATTCAACATGTTTAGTTCTTTATTTTGCGCCATAATGAGATAACTCCTCACTTCTGTTTCCGAATAAAATATCTTGAAAGAAAAATCAAAAGACTTAGCGGTAAGGCATCTGCTCTCACTAGAAAAATGTCTATATATCTCATCTAAATCACACAATATTTAGATGACTTTAAGGGCCGTGCTGTTTCGCTCATAGTTGTGAAACATATTCCAATATTAAATAGGAAATCGGTTCTAAAACCGATGAAGTAGGATAACGTGATATAGGCTTTTTACTTTTTTGTACATTATCTCAAAACCGGTTCTAAAACTGGTTCTAAAACAGGTCTGGGTTGGTTTTTACTTGGAATCGAAAATCGGACCGATTCTAACCGGTTCCCAAAAAATGGAACCGGTACCCGGACCGGTTCTTGTTAGAACTGGTTCCCGAACCTATTCTTCGGGTGGGTTGGTCCGGTTTCCGGGTAAACCCGGTCCAGTTGCACACCCCTACAAATTCTAACCAAAAATGCATAGGGAGGCGACGGGGAAAAGTGTCAAAAAAGTCCTAAATCTTTTACATTTGTGCCAATTTAATCATAAACCTTTTTTTGTGACAATTTAGTCTTAAATCTTTTGCATTAGTGCCAATTGAGTCCTAAACCTTTTTTTGGTGCCAATTTAATCATAAACCTTTTGTATTTATGCCAATTCAATCTTAAACCTTTTGCATTTGTGCAAATTCAGTCCTAAACCTTTTTTTAGTGCCAATTTAATCATAAACATTTTGCATTTATGCCAATTCAGTTTTAAACATTTTGCATTTGTGTCAATTCAGTCATTTGACACGTGAATAGCTATTAGTCAGAAGGACTAAATTGGCACCAACGCAAAAGGTTTAGAAATGAATTGGCACTAATACAAAAAGTTTTGGATCGAATTTGCACCAAAAAAATATTTAGGACTGAATTGGTATCAATGCAAAAAGTTTATGACTAAATTGACATAAAGACAAAAGGTTTATGACTGAATTGACGCAAATGTAAAAGGTTTAAGACTGAATTGACACCAAAAAAAAATTTATGACTAAATTGACACTAATATAAAAGGTTTAGAACTGAATTAACACAAATACAAAAGTTAATGGCTTTTTTTTTCCACTTTTCTCGGAAAGGACGATAGTCACGTACCAAGAAGTCCTCGGAAGCAGCCACGTGTCGCCATCCCGCTTGAGAGATTTGAGCCCCATGCACGACGCCGCCCTCATGTGATGTAATCCATGCACGACGCCACGTAACCCCCTCCCAGAAGCCCCAACTTCCCTTCTGTCTCTCCCTCGACTCAACCTCTTCCTCATCTCTCTCGCTCTCTCTCGCTTCTTGATTTTGATTTCTCCTGCAAGAGCCGAAACCAAAACCCTCGACAGACAACCCAATTTCGCCCTCGGATCCGGAATCTGATTCGAGTTCGGCACGGAGATGGTGAAGCTAGCGTCGGCCCAGGAGATCCGGATGTACGGACCGCGGCTGGCCCGGAACCAGTCCGTGTACGTGAACGCGGGGCTCTACCTGTTCGCCACCATGGTGCTGTTGGGCGGGTTCCTGGCGGAGCTGTCCAAGGAGCGGAAATCGGGCCTCGTGGTCCTGCTCATCGCGGTCGGGATCATCGCCCTCGTGAACGTCCACGACCTCATGGCGCACCTCGCGGGGATCGATTACCGGGTCTCGCTCGTGGAGTACGACGGGCAGCTCGGGCGCGTGGAGTTCGCGGTCCCCACGGTCCAGGCGTTGGGATCGTTGCTTGTGCTCTTGGGGATTCTGTTTCTGTTCTTCCAGGTGCATTGCTTAATTAGCTTCTTGTTTCGTTTAATTGGATTGCGGATGTTGGTGATGGTTGATTAGCTCGCTATGATTTGTAAGCTCGTATTGATTTTCGCTCGTGTGTAGACTACTCTATTAGTGTCGATTGGCGAGAGTGTGCATCCGATCCTTGAGCGTGCAAATGTGTATGCCAATGATGGCCTGTCGATGAGGTGAGTTTAATTCGAGTATGAATTGTAGGATATCCACGTTTGTTATGGTTAGATGTTCAGAAAGTTCGGCGGTTCTCTCGCACCTAGACTTGGTTCGAGTGAAGGACATGGAGATCGCAAACAGAGAATTCCCTTGTTTTTAACCTAGAGGACCTCCCTTATACTTTAGTCAATATTTACAATGTGACAATATCTATGTATGTATCTATGCTTATAGAGATTGCAGGTTCACCATTGGGCCTAACGCTCTAGGCAATTAGCCGGCCGGTAGCAGTCCTATCGCTGCGCGATACTGGCCTTTCCCAACATTTGAGGCCCAATTGCTTCTTAGTGGCTTTGCTTGGTTTCGACAGTTCAATAATTGCTATACTCAGGCCTATGTGGTTCAACTTTGGAGGAATGTATTTGATAAAATGCAGAGGTTTTTGGACTAAAAGGATTTTCCAAAGTGTAAGTAGTATTTGATAATGTGTATTTTAAAATCACGTTTAAAAGCAACTTTGATTTAAATACCGTTTGGTGAAAACTAATTTTGTAAAGAATTTTTGCTAATATTTAAAAAAAAAATTGGGTGGAGCTTAGCCACTGGCTAGCCAAAACGGCCGCCGGCCAACATCCGCTGGCCAGCCTCACCTGAGGTCGCGTGACCTCAGGCGTCGCTTGGGTCATGCGACCCAAGCCAACGCTTGCCTAGGTCATGCGACCCCTCATGCGGCGGTCACTGGCCTCCGAACCAGATCCTCGGGGAAGATGAATAGTCCATGAACAGTTCTACTAGCATTCTGAAAATGCAACTTGCCAAAGTGCCTCCAGACCTGCCTTGGGTTAAGGGACTTTAGAGGCCTTTGAAAATGCAATTGCATTTCCCCGAAGTGCTCCAAAAAAATTTCCAAACGCCATTTACATTTGGTCAAGGGATTTTATAATCTCAATGCTCATTTCAAATGCTAAACCAAACAAAGCCTCACTCCCCCCTCCTAGTTTGCTGTCAGCAAAAATCACTTTAATCCTCTCTGGTTTATTCCGTAAATTGGGCGATGCCGAAGAAGGAAGTGTTTGGAGTGTCTAAATTGGGGTAGTTTCGAGTGGTTGGATATCATACCATAGAATAGTAGCTCTTGGCTCATATTTTGGAGAAAAAACAAGGTCTGTAAGGACCGAAATTGATTTAAGCCTTCGAATGTGGTGCCCCCATTGAGACCTGCTTGCGAAAAATAAAATTCTCTGTTTCCCTTGGGGAAGAGAAGGGATCTTTAAGTGTTGATGAACTGTCAATGAGAAGATTGAGTATATATGTCTGAGATGTGGCAATGACTTATACATGATATTGCAGGCCGAAAAAGGATATGGTTATTACGAGCTGGAAAAGCATGCCCTGAACTTGCTTATTGCTGGCCCAGTTTTCTGGTTGCTCGGATCGATTTATAACTCTTGCCAAATTTACGAGAGAGCCGATGGACATGTCCAGATATTGCAACAGAGCGTCCACATCCCGTTTCTAGCCGGAAGTTTGCTCTTCCTGGTTGGGGCAATCATGAACAGCCGAGAGCAGGCTGGGTCTCCCTACCACGGCATGGTGCTGCTGGTCAGTTCCTCTGCTCCTATTTCTTATCCGGTTGCAAATAATTCATTGGATCGATTTCTAGATTCGGCTCAGATAAGATCATTTCTAGGAGTGAGATCCTAGGGCTGATGGTAGAGTCAATTAATTGTATGAATCCAGCTAATAGAACTAGTACATGTCTGAACAACTTGAATCATAGAGAAAAGCATGGGATGTAATTAGTATTAGAGCAAAAACAGTCATATTCTTTCGGAATGCGGCTTGTACATTACAATTGATTTCAAGTAAATCTGTGAAACAGGGGTCATTTTCCTCCTTTGGCAAGCTTCAAAACTGTTCTAGAGTTTTTGAGGCATGTGAATCCTAGCACAAGACAGTCACCACACAAGTTCCAGCAAGTGGGTATGCACCTTATTTTAATCAAATGCCAAAACTTTGATCACATTGAAATTTTGTGAATGCAGGGAGGGAGTTGGATATGGTTGGGCATCTTCGGGAGCCTCTTGTTCGTTATTGGGGGATTGGCGAACGTGGTCAAGGTCTTCAAGATGCAGCAAATGGACGGGCATCGGCTCGAGAAGCCACGAGGAGGAGCGCACGAGCAGTTGATCCGAGCGAGAGAAGGCCAAATGCCGCTCCTCTCGGACGATACCGAGCGGCATAGGAGGAGGAAGCCGGCCGAAGAAGCGCAACCGCCAGCCCCCGCGCCGCCTACACCTTACAAGGATGTCCTTGTTGGGCAGGCTTGATAAAGATTGCTAACGAAGGATGCCATTGAATTTCTTGTCCCATTTTGCTCGATTGGATTTGAGTGAGGTTGTAGCCATTCAGCCAACTTGACTGCCTCTTTTTCTTTAATTGGATTCGAAGATACCATTTCTTGTTTTGGCCGACGAAATTGTGTCTTTAAGCAGCTGAGGATGGTTTCACATTACAGAAGAGAAATACTTTCTTTTTTAACGTTTGGCCAAAAGATTTACTTGACTAACCATGTACCTAGGCTGGAAGTACATTTCATGTCAAACAAATAATGAAAGAATCGGTCAGAAATATTGTTTAGGTACGGTCGCATATTTGAGACGTGGTGTAATGTGGAGCCGCTTAATTGGTTCATAATTTATGTACTTAAATTTTTTGAATGAAAGCAGGTTCAATTGAATATTATGATGAACTTGAAGTTGTGCTCTCTCTTACTAATATCCCCGAATAGAAAGCATCGATTGCACAATTCAATAATTGCTTACTCACCTTATGTATTGGTTATGGCGATTACTTCTTAAGAAAGGAATATTGAATGTGACTCTCCAATCAAGGTGACAGTTGGTGTTCCCGCCTTCTCGTTGAACTTATATGGGGCAAAGGCAATTGAGGCACAGTCCGAATGGCATTTACTTGTTTACCCCAAAATCTATCAAAGTCGGCTGAGCTATGATGGAGATTCGAATTGAAATGATACTGGTATGGAAAAATAGCTGGATTAAGAGGGAGAGGACCTAATGTAGGAGCCTCACATGTTGAGGTGCACGTGTAAAGTTATTAGGCAAAGAAATCACACATTTGAAATGTAGTGTGTGTTAAATTGTTAATAAATCTTAGTTGATTTATAACTTATCGGCCTAAACTTTTAAATGAAGATGGGTTTACCGGACTCAATGATAGCTCAGAGTTAAACCCCCTCATAGCGATTCTCTGGACGAAGGTTTCTATCACACGCCACAACATATTTTAAGACAGATTCAGGAGGGAGTGACAACTTCTTGCCATAGTAAAGGTTGATCAGTTCCAAACAAGTCATGCTCGAGAAAAGAACAATTTATTTAGATGCAAGTGTTGCAATTTTGGCTAGGGTTCGTCTTAAATCGAATAGCTATATACACACCATCGAAACACTTCTTTTCACAACTTGTTTGCCTTGCAAAGCGCGGTGTGCAAATACGGTGGGATTCATTACAAAGATACATGGGAAAATGGAATAAATAGTTCATGAACTTTAACCAAATATGCAACGTGGTCCCCGAATTTTTGATTTGTTGAATATTGTCTCTCAACTTTTGGTACATATTCAATTTAGTCACTGAACTATATCAAATGTTTAATACAATCCTTCCATCAGTTCTAGTTCGGGGTCTATATTGAACATTTTCACATAATTCATGAACTACATTAAATATGTATCAAAAGTCCAAAGATCGCATTTAACAAATTAAAAATTGAAGGACCACGTTGAACATTAAGCTAATGTTCAAGAACTATATTGAATAAATTAAAAGTTCAAGGATCACATTACATATTGAGTTAAAGTTTATGAACTGTTTGTATCGTCATTTCAAGATAAATTGGTAAAGGCACTTAAAAAAGCTGTGGATCCAGCCATAATGGGTTGGAAATAGCCTCGCCTTAACGTTTTTCTCCCAAAATTGAACATAAAAGGTATTATTTGAATATTAAAAAATTCAAAATTGAAGATAGCGTTCGCTAAAAATACGTTAATATCACCTCGCTTGCGATATTTCCATGTATTTTGACGTCTTTTTCACCGTTGCAATCTCTCTTGTCCGTATTCTTGCGTTCCATCGTAAAATCACATCTTCGTAATTTCACTTTCGAGGGGTCCGCTCGTTTAGCAAACAATTTGTTGTCGAAAAATATTGCCTCGTTTTTTATATTTGGAACCTTTAGAAAAATTAGTAGAAGGAAAATTTTTGCATTATCGATTGAAAACTTATGCTTAAATTCAGAAAAATAAAATTTTCTTTTACAAATTATAAATTATTTCTCAAAATATGACTGAATTACGGTGCTTGGACATGTGGCCTCAACGATGAGCCTTGGTCCCTCAACGCTAGACCCTAGGCCTCAATGGTCGTGCTCAAGTCCCCGACACTCATGCTCAGGACCCTCAAGGCCGGGGTTGGGGACCTCGGTGACCGGGCACAAGTGTTATGAGCTACCAATTCCTTGGCCGCGGAATAACCCGCGCAATTCTTGGCGAGGTCGTTCACACCAGGTAAGCCCTAGTTCTGTAACTGTTCCAAAGAACAATACGGCGGATATCTTCCTCATATCACACCTAGCATAGCTTGGATGTCCAGTCCATCTAGCAAAACACATAAATCTATTTAGATACGGTGATTGGTTTTAGCATGTCATGACCTCATCAAGAGAGTCATATCAACTCTCAACCAGTTTATACACGGAAGACCAATCTCGCCTTCAAAGCTGCTATGGGTATATTCTTTCTACCACAGAATTCCTAACACTAACCATCTTGACACCACTCCAATGATCCAATTGTATTTATCCCTTGTAAATCCTCACTCTTCACCCAAATAACCTCGAGCACCACTCACAAGGGTACACAAGTACGAGATAATCATGGTCCATGACATTCTCCCCAACTCAATTATGCAATACCCTCCTTGCGGGCTGTTCAGTCACTTCCCTATGTCAATTCTCACTATCAATGCCGCTTTTTTGGGAACTATATGAGTGGTGGACGCTCGCCCATCATAACTACTTCTCTCTACTGGTGGCTTTTCTCGATCAAAGGCGTTCGGCACCTTCAATCACTTGTGCTTTCCCTGTCAAATGTGGCATTTTTCACCAACTGCATCATTTTTACAGCCCCATTCTCCTCCTATTTCGTTTTCTCATGATCTCAGCAAACCAATAAAGGTTTCTGTCCTTATCGATGACATGGTAGCAGACGACCCATCATGAGATTTGCCAAATCAATCTATGAACATTTTTCCTATTCGGTGAGGAATTGATTCTTTCTATGCCCCCATTGTCATCTTAGAAGTTGGTTGAGAGCCGCACTTTGTCCGAGCATCTTTTGGCTCCGGCGATTCACTCTTTGCCCACGTAGGATTGGGTATACCGCAAGTTTTTTTCTGCCCACGTAGGATCGGGTGTACCGCAGGTTTTTCTCTGACTCATTCATTCACTATAAGGATCATACTCTGATACTATCTATCACAAGCCAATAGTTTGTTGATTACAGAATAGCCCGTGCAGTACCTGGCGGGTCATTCACACTAAGCCAGCCCTCATTCTGTAGTTGTTCCAAAGAACAATACATCGAATATCTTCTTCATATCATATCGTACCACACCTATCATAGCTAAACCGTCCAATCCATCAAGCGAGACACATATATCTATTAAGTACGACGGTTGATTTCAGCCTGCCATGATCTCATCAGGAGAACGACATCAGCTCTCGATTAGTTTATACACGGAAGGTTAATCCCACATTCAGAGCTCCTAATGGTGAACTCGTAATACCAACTGTCCTGATGTTATTCTCACGACATAATTGTATTCATCTCTTTTGCATCATCACCCTTCACCTGATAACTCCAAGCACTATTCATAAGGGTATGTGAGTACAAAAAATCGTTGCCCCGTGACACAAGTGCCAATAGCCAAGCTCGGATCTCTAGTAATCAAACCAAGGATCGCGAGTCCTAGGTCACAATTCCTCGAGACCAGGCGCAGGACCCTAATGCCCGAGCTCAAGACCTAGGATCGTACTCGAAACTTTTTCCTAAAATATAAGTCACTATCGAAAATACGTTTCCGACGGTAAAATTCATTTTTCACGGAATAAGAGGAGTCAAGTTTGTACTGATTGCTATTTCCAATTTTCCATGCAAACAGGGGAAAATCATTAAATATATATAAACGAAAATAAAGGAAGCCACAGAGCCGGCGCCAATTTCAATCGAGATAAGGTCCTTCAACACTTCTTCGCTCCTTAACCACCCCCCCCGCAAAATCTTGTGGCTCTCTCTCTCTCCCTTCTCCCTCGCTCCCTCTCTCTCTCTCTCTCCCTCCTCCGTCGGCGAGGACGAAGACGACGGCGAGCGCGCACTCCGGCGCGCCCACCGCTAGCGCCGCCGAGCGAGCGAGCATGACTCTGCTTCAAGCTTCCCTCCTCTGCAAGGCCTTCCCCCCTCCCTCTCCTCCTCCTCGCTCTTCCACCTCCTCCTCCTCCTCCGGACAGAGTCTACTCTGCCACTCCCGTCTCCGCTGCCCCCGTTGCGTGACCTTCGACCCTCTCCCCACCTCGCTCCGATCGAAACCCGGGCCTCGGAACCCCCGATTCTGCGCCGTCCGCTCGCTGATTCGCTGCGCATTGCGGCCCGACGGCGTGGAGGCGGGCCCCGAGCCGGCTCCCTCCGGCGATGGCGAGGCGCGGTTCGGCGAATTCGGCGCGGGGAGCTCGGGCGTCGCGGCGGGCGGTTTGGAAGTGCAGGAATTCGGCGGCGGGAGGTCGGCGGCTGAGGCGGAGAGGGTGCTCGGGGGGGTGAGCTTGGAGGTTGGTGAGGTGGTCGGCGAGCGCAGTTCGGAGGGGATTGAGGGGGAGAAAGATGGATACTTGGTGGAGAAGGACGGAGCGAAGAGTAAAATCCCGGCGATGGTGTTTCTGATGGGGGTGTGGGCGATGCTGAAGAGTGGGTACGAGAGGGTTTTGGCGGGGGATTGGCTGAGCTGGTTGCCGTTCTGGAGGCAAGAGAAGAAATTGGAGCGTCTGATTGCGGATGCCGATGCCAATCCCTTGGACGTGGCCAAACAGAACGCTCTTTTAGCTGAGCTCAACAAGCACAGGTATTGGAACTAGTAAAAGCTTTGTTCCTGGACAGAAAGTATGGCTTTTTAGTGTCGCTTGCAATGTCTGTTTCTGTTGTGGCTTTTCAATTTGCATTTTAAGCATCGCCTTATTGTTAATTGGTGTGTGAATCTTGGTTTACCATGCTGGCTTAGGACGAACTTACCGTATTGGAGTTTGAGTGGCGTCTTGGCTCTCGCCTTCTCAGTATAGCGTGAACATGCACTTGAACCAATGGTTCTATCACTTTGGATGGCGCTCGTTGTGTTGTCATCAATCGACTCATCTGTTGTTCATTTCATTGATGAAAGAAACTCTTATAATCTTACTGATTTATTAAGCTCAATGGATCAAGTTTTTGGCATCAATCTTTGGATGCTTTACCTTGCGTTAGGTCATTTGTCCTTTTCTAACTCTTCTGTTCCTAAGTACAATGATGTTTGCCATAATTTTTGTTCTTCTCAAGGGACAAAATGTTCCACTATGCTGGCAAATTCCGTGCGGGTTTATAGTAAAGTTTCTGGCGACAGAGGAATGCATCTGTGGGTGTTGCTGTAACTTTTTCGTTTGATAATGTCATTGTTCTTTTACTAAAATTAGCTATGTATGACTTGGCTCCTTTTCTGTTTGTTGCCACAGTCCCGAAACTGTCATCAAGCGTTTTGAACAAAGAGACCATGCTGTTGACAGTAGAGGAGTTGCAGAATATCTTCGAGCTCTTGTCGTCACCAATGCAATTGCTGAGTATCTTCCAGATGAGCAAACTGGAAAGCCTTCTAGCCTTCCGACACTGGTAACTTGGTTGCGCGCAACCTTTTTCTGCCATTGTCATGTAGTTACATGCATTTCTTCTCTGGAGAATTTAGCAGACCAAGTGAAATTTTTTAAGTCAATCATATGAGAAATTTTTTCCTTCACTAGTCCATTTAAAAGATTTCCGTCACTCATCCACTCTTTTATTTGAAAAATGTGCTTATTCCATTAGTGAATCTTATATGTAGTTGCAAGAATTGAAGCAGCGTGCATCAGGAAACATGGATGAACCTTTTCTAAGTCCTGGGGTATCTGAGAAGCAGCCATTGCATGTTGTTATGGTGAGGATTAACCATTTTGTGATACCTTTGAATGTGGTAGTTCTTTTTCTTTGTTGCCTCTTGTTTAAATGCCATATGATGTTATCTCTCATTAGGTTGACCCCAAAGTTTCAAACAAATCACGTTTTGCTCAAGAGCTTATCTCAACAATCTTGTTTACCGTTGCTGTTGGGTTAGTATGGTATGTGCTTTTGCTCTGCCATTATTCTCTTCTTTTTTTCATTTTTCTTCTAGTCGAAATATTATGTGTGTGTGCCTCTATTGACTAAGCTGGTTACAGGTTGATGGGTGCTGCCGCACTTCAAAAGTATATAGGAAGCTTGGGTGGTATCGGTGCTTCAGGTGTGGGCTCGAGCTCTTCCTATACCCCTAAGGAGTTAAATAAGGAAGTTACGCCTGAGAAGGTATCTGTTAGCAGTTCTTGTGAAATAGCTGATTTTATTTTTCATCCTATCAAACTCTGTCTTACATATCCTTTGAAGTCATATATATTTCTAGTAAACCACTTCATACATTGAAAAAGTATGCCTGCACTAAAAATTGTTTTTCCTGTAGAATGTGAAGACATTTAAGGATGTCAAAGGCTGCGATGATGCAAAACAAGAGCTAGAGGAAGTGGTGGAGTATCTCAAGAACCCAACTAAATTTACTCGCCTCGGAGGAAAGTTGCCTAAGGTTTGTTTAAGTCTTCATCGGGATATCTATCTTCCGTTGATTATCAATGGCTGCAAGTGCTACAGACATTTTATTCAACACTATTCTTCTAATGCAGGACAACTGTATGTATGTTTCCTTCATGAATTTTTATGATAACCAGATTAAATCCATCTTAAAAAGCTGGAAAATTTTCACCTCTTGTGTAATCATATAATATTATAATGCCTAAATGCACAGATTTATTGCCCAAACATCAGTTTAGCATGATATGAGTTATTTCATTGCTAATGCTCTTGCTCTTGAGGTCAGCTTCAGTTGCTGCTTGCTCTTAGGAAAGGAGACGTCACATCAATTGGCATTTATTTATTTGCATATTACAATGCAATGGCAATGCCTTGTGGACCCTGTCTGTGTACTTACATGAGCTCCTTATCTGCCTTCTGCAGGGAATTCTTTTGACAGGAGCTCCTGGAACGGGGAAAACTCTCCTTGCAAAGGTATATGCTCCTTGTCTGCTGCTCGGTAGTTGAACGGAATGCATTGCTATTCACTAATTGTACATTTGTCCTTGACTTTTTGTGGAATGAGGAAATTTGAGATTGCTCGTCTGCTGATAGCGGTTATTTCAGTTTTTTATCATGGCTCTTGGTGGTTTGAGATTTCTGTAGTGTGTCACACTGAACTTTGACCTTCCCCTTTTCTCTCTAAAAGCCTTAATCGATTGCGTTATAAACATAAGATAATGGATAAGATTAGGTTTTAACAACTCTAAACAAGTTCCATGGGGCTTATATTATGGCCACAGACGTTTCAATATTAATAGGCTATTGTGGACAAAGATGCAACAATCTTAAAAAGTGATCCGTTGTTGGGGTACTGGCATTTCCTCATGGTCAGTGATTTCTGGGTTTCCTTGGTTTTTTGCAGCAAAGTTCATATTAATACATCCTGAACTTTTCCAATTACTAGTTGATAAGAGGAATGAACTTAACAATTATCACTTTTCTCCTAAGTTTGTCTGATATAGGGTCACTTGGCTTAATGATTTTATCCTTGATGATTTCTTTGAAGTTTCTTAGCTATTGAAGTTACTAAATGTGTATCAATTAATTTGCATCTTGAAGGCTATTGCTGGAGAAGCTGGGGTGCCTTTTTTCTACAGAGCGGGGTCTGAATTTGAGGAAATGTAAGCCATTTTTCCTTGCTATGCTATAGATTTCGACATTAGCAGGTTTCTTTGTTCTTCATCTAGTGTCAAAATTATGGCATACTTGTTTCCCAGTTGCTTGTAACAATAATGTCTTCCAGTAAGCTCAGTAATTATTTAGTGATAAAGTAGCTAGAATGACTGTTCTGTCTATTGAGCAATTGCTCGTACGAATGATGTCACATTTATTATTTTGCATTACTTAGTCTATACAGATGGAAAGGTCTGAAGAACTATTGTTGTTTATTAAGCAAAAATTTATGCATCAAAGTGACTTGCTGTTGAAGCAACGGTGGACTGGGGTAGACTGCGGCATAGTTTCTAGCAAAATTATTGAACTATTATATAGTTGTTGATTCATCTCTTGAAAGCTTGTTATTGTGATCGAGTGTATTGCTGTTACAAGCACAATATACCCATCAGTTGCCACTTAGGTGCTAGACAGCTACTCTCAGCTTGAGAATATTGAGGTTCTAGGTGAAAAGAGCAAATGTTTTAAGTATCGCCTGCATTTAGATACTGCAACCATACACTATTCCACTAAACTGCATTCACCCAGGAGTGATCAGTACAACAAAAGTTGCCTTTTTCCTATCTTTGGCCTTTATAACTTGGCATTTTGAAATTTTTTCTCTTAGTGCTGCATGGGCAGCTCTTAGGTGACGGTATCTAAACTGAACCCATTTAAGGCCCTTGTCCTTTGCACCTTGCAATGGTGCTGGGCTAATGCCTTAAGAGTGTCTAACTATATCTCTCTGGAGCTACAAGGACTTTTGTTTCCGTAATTTATTAACATCATACTTTTCTCTCGTTCGCATATGGCTCTAATAGTCTATCCTCTTTCATACAGAATGATCTAAGTTATGACTGTCTTGGTTCTGTGGATTATTCAGATTCCTCTGTTGGCTTGTGATCTTGAACTATAAAATCTTTGCATTTGAACTTTGCAACTAATTTTTCTATTTTTATTTAGTCAAAACTCAAAAATTAGTTGCTTCCAACTTGTATGACAGGTTTGTTGGGGTTGGTGCTCGGCGTGTGAGATCCTTATTTCAAGCAGCCAAGAAGAAGGTAAGCTATCTTCAGGCAGTCTCACTGGCCCATGAATTTGTATTGTTAGCTTGTTAAGAAGAGGGTTTCCCAACATAGGACAAAAACAATGAGTAAGAAATGGCTTTGCGAGGATTCAAATTGCCTTCAAGGGAGATTCAACTTGAGTGAAGCACTTTTTTTTTTTGGTGAGAGAGTGAAGCACTTTAATGCTGAGTAAATTGAGAGACATAGAGTTACTGTCTATCTTTGACATGCACGCACAGGCCGAGAGTGGATGGCTTCTGTGTCCCTGATTTTCATTCTTGTTATATTGACAGTTTTCACATGGTTGCACAAATTCTGTACTTATTTGTATCTATGTCTTATTTTCTTTGCATCTCATTTAATAGGCTCCCTGCATCATATTCATTGATGAAATAGATGCAGTTGGTTCCACAAGAAAACAGTGGGAAGGCCATACAAAGAAGACATTGCATCAACTGCTTGTTGAAATGGATGGTTTTGAGCAGAATGAGGTATAAATGGAGTAATCTTACCCCCTGATGGGCTTTTCTGTATCCTAAACCCATGAATTTTATTTGCAGGGAATCATATTGATGGCTGCAACAAACTTCCCTGACATTCTTGACCCTGCCTTGACGAGGCCTGGCAGATTCGACAGGCATGTAAGTTCTTTGATCCTCCATAAGCATCTGGTTTACTTTTTATATATGTCTAGATATACCTTCTTTGCTGTTATATTGGGCTCCGATATCAAATGTCTTCCAAGTTCAGTAATCTAATTATATGCTAAAAGAAAACCAAAAATGGAATAATAGTTGAAATTTCTTGGAAAAGTTATCAATCAATATGGCTGTTATTAGCCATATGAGATTATAGCTATGTCTTAACTTTGTCTTTTCCATTTTCTTTAAGAAGTCCAATTTCGTGTCATTTAGTCATTAACCTTAAAAGTATTGGTCTCCATTTGTAATATCCTCAGTATATTACCTATATGAGATTATAAACTCTTAAGGATCTATATTAGCTATATGAGATTATAAACTCTTAAGGGTCCTTTCTACTGCACCTGACTTTATATAAGAGCTCTCTCTCTCTCTCTCTCTCCCCCTTTTCATGTTATGTGTGCTTGCTTTTGTAGACCCCAATAAGAAGTTACCTGATTAATTGGTCATAGATGGAAACTTTGTTGTTTTTAATGTGTAATGAACTGTTTATGGAATTGATGGGACCTTAAAACTGGTAAACTTTCATTTTAGATTGTCGTGCCAAATCCAGATGTCAAGGGTCGACAGGAGATATTAGAGCTTTATTTACAGGATAAACCTTTGGCAGATGACATAGATGTCAAAGCGATTGCTCGTGGCACTCCTGGCTTTAATGGGGCAGGTGACTTCTCTTTCTTGCTATCTCAGTGGTGTCTCTTACATCTGGAAGA
The DNA here is from genome assembly GCA_024500025.1 of Syzygium aromaticum. Lineage (NCBI taxonomy): Eukaryota > Viridiplantae > Streptophyta > Magnoliopsida > Myrtales > Myrtaceae > Syzygium > Syzygium aromaticum. The sequence goes on from CM044885.1 coordinate 16,119,380, forward strand.
TGTTTTGTTGTAGCTCTTCACTGTTCTGACCACTGCCAATTTTGATAGATCTCTCAAATTTGGTGAATATCGCTGCCATCAAAGCTGCTGTTGAAGGGGCAGACAAGTTAACTTCTGCGCAGTTGGAATTTGCTAAAGATAGGATAATAATGGGCACTGAACGGAAAACAATGTTCATATCTGAAGAGTCAAAGAAGGTATTCTGGAACATTTTTTCCTCCAAATATGTCGACAGATTAAACTATATAGGCACAGTTTGATGCTATGTTCATAACAGGTCAATTGGATCCTGCCGTCTCTTGAATTAAGTCAAAAAACATCTTTGCCATAATATGTTTTGTACTTCTGACTCTTAACACCCATTTTCTCAGCTCACTGCATATCATGAGAGTGGCCACGCAATAGTTGCCTTTAACACTGATGGAGCACATCCAATTCATAAGGCAACAATCATGCCTCGTGGATCTGCTCTGGGAATGGTCACTCAGCTCCCATCAAGTGATGAGACATCTATCAGCAAGAAACAGTTGTTAGCCCGTCTTGATGTTTGTATGGGAGGAAGAGTTGCCGAAGAGCTCATTTTTGGCCAAGATTATATCACAACTGGTGCAAGCAGTGATCTTCAAACGGCTACTGAACTAGCGCAGTATATGGTAATTTCCAACCGCCATGGTATATTGGTATATTTTATATGTAAGGAGCTGCAGGTGCTTGTTAATCATTTATGCTTAGAAGTGCATTGATACTCAGTCAACTAATATTGTAATTATGAAATTATTCTTTTGAGCAGCAGTCAGATTTCAGTTTGGCTGTGTTTGTTTTTTCTTTTTCTCCAGTTAAATTTGTCAGCATCAGGATCTGTACAATGCTCTTTTGTTATATTAACTTTTCATCATTTCATTTTGATTGCTTAATCTGTGATTTTTTTGGTTTAAGGTGTCAAATTGTGGGATGAGCAACGCAATTGGTCCAATTCATATTAAAGAGCGACCAGGCACAGAGATGCAATCTCGCATAGATGCAGAAGTATGATTCTTGTCATATGCATGCATGGAAGTATTTTTGTGAGCTATTTGTGCTAAGTTTTCTATGGATGGTCATGCAGATGCTTAAGCTACTGAGAGAGGCATATGATCGCGTGAAGGCCCTGTTGAACAAGGTTTGTTCAGAGATTTATTTGATATCAGTGGTCTTCCTGTATAAGAACCTAGGTTTAGTTCAGCCATGTGGTGTTCTTGCTCAGCTCATATAGAAATCTGGTTAGTGAACAATAGGCATCATGGGCGTGCATTGAATTGCGTTTTATATCACTAATCTGTCCATTTTTCAGCATTGACAAAAGGCTAATGTGTTGCTATCACTATACTCTCCATTATGGTGGTCAGCCATTGCTGCTGAGTTGCTGGATTATGGTATTAGTCAACACAGCTGGGAAACTCCTTAACTGTTAAATAAGCATTCTAGCTTTCATCTTGCCTCATTGCTCTTCTTTCTGACACCCCACCCCACGCCATGCCACCCCGAAATTCCCTCCTCCTTAATATTTGCTTAGGTGCATGTCTCATCTAACTGTGATTGACTTGGCCCTTACCAATTCCGCAGTTACCTTACATATTCTGTCTACTGCTTTGGGGCCATTGGCCCATAATCAGCATTGGCACATCATGGATTTGCATGAACACCTACCTATTGGAAAATATGTAAAACTTAGTCATAATGCAAATTACGGATTTCAGTCTTTTGACATTATTTCAGCATGAGAAGGCTTTACATGCATTGGCAAATGCGCTTCTGGAGTATGAAACCCTTAATTCAGAAGATATAAAGCGTATACTACATCCTTATCGAGAAGGAAGTCTGCCTGAGCAGCAAGAACAAGTAGAAGAGGGTGAACTTGTATTGGCATGATTGGAGTCCCATGAGTAGATGCCTGAAGGACAGTATCCAAGCAACAGAGAAACATGGGAAAATGGAGCAACTGTGTCGAGTTCTCTTGCTCCAGTGTAACAAACTGTAGGGGCAGGTTGCGCAGCTTATTTGAAAGCGTAAGAGGTAATTGTTTATAATGTATTCTCCTTTTTTCCCCTACAAGCTTCTGTTGACAGGAAAAGGAAGAAGTGAAGGTAAAGATTATATTGCCTTACATGTAGCATCTCCAAAGAAACAGTGCTCTTGGAAACCATGAGGAGATGGTTGTCATAAATCATCAAGAAGATGGTGTAAAACTGTCAGACCCACCCATTCTGGGTGAAATTTTGGTTAGCTTTTGACAAAAATGTATTCTGTCTTGTTATTTATGAAGTATTCATACAAAAAAAGGAGGAAGAAGAGAAGAATAAGAGATCCCACTTATTTCGTGTCTTTTCTCCTTGTTTAATTGTAACTAGAAGCTGACCAAAAATAAAATAAAAATTGTAACTAGAAATGCAAATGCAGTTCCCTGGAGGAAATACTGGAAATGTCATCAAAGATCTACTGCAAACTACAATACTGGATAACAGAAGTTATGACCATTACATAGTTCAATGGAAGTTTCTTTTCTAGCTACTAGTTGAAGATACTGTATGAGATTTCCTTTCTTAGATAGAATTTGTCTCGTTAAGTTGGAGGCAAGACACCATTCCATGAGAGAGAATCTCCTAAGGCAAAATACGCAAGATCAAACTTTTCTTTGTTTTTCTTTCAAAATGCCCTTTTGAATGAGGTTGGGGTGTGCTGTCTTCTGCGCATCCAATCCCCGTCGGATTACAGTAACCCATCCGACTTATTACTTGGAGAGCTCTTAGGGGGTTCGTTACAGTGGTCATGGCCGTACTTTGCTTGCTTTTGTCTCCTGCAACTGATTCCATTCAGATTTGTCTTGGAAAAATTGTCATGGAATAAAAAAAAAAAATCAGGGGTGAGCATAATCTAGGTAGGCGATTCTCACATTAGAACCAAAAATTGCCCGTTGGTTCCATAGATCCACCTGAAAATCGGACTGCCTGTCCAATCCGATTTCCAGGTGGGTTCACGGAACCGGTCCCACTAGGCAAGGATGGAGACGGAGATGGAGAGTTGGAGACAGTGAGGTGAGCATCAACCGAGAAGAGAGAGTGAGAGTGAACATGAGGCGAAAGCGAAAGAAAATGATCTCAGCTCAATGTAAGACTGTGAGTGTCGAGTAAATTATGTTCAGTTTAGGGATTTAGGATTTTTCTTTTTTAAAATAAATAAATATATTATATTTATTATTATATTATTGGTCCGATCTGGGTTGGTAGGTGGGCGATTCCATACTTGAAATCGGGAACTGGAACGGTACCCATCAGTTCCCAAAAATTGGAATCGGGAATCGGACCGATTCCCTTAGGAACCAGACCGATTCCCTTAGGAACCACTGGTTCCGATCCAGTTCTAAGCAGTCCGGGCGGTTCCCAATTCTTTTGCATACTCCTAACAAAAATGCGTTTGATAACTGCATAAAATTTCTTTTTATTAATAATATTTTGAATTTTTTCATATTTCTTTCTTTTTTTTTCCCTTTTTTTTTTCTTCTTCTCCTTTCTCGAACCATGGCCAGGGCTAACGAGGGCACCACGGCCCTCGCTGGCCACAGGCCAGGGCCACCCTTGCTGATAAGGGCTAGACCCTGGCTGCCGCCCTCACCAGATCTCGCCCTCGCAGCTTGGGCGAGGGTCACCCTCACCGAACTCTCGTCAAATCCAGCAAGGACGGCCCTCGCTTAGGCCATGAGGATCCAACCCTTGCCAGCCCTGGCATGTGGCTGGCCACTGACCACAGGCCAGGAAAGAAAAAAAAGAAAAAAAAATTTCTTTTCTATTTCCGATTTTTATTTTCAGAATCAAGAATCAACTTTTTTTTTTTTTATTCTTGATTATCTTTCAAAACTGATTCTGGAAACAAATTTGTGCCCGGAAATAAAAAATTTACCAAATGAATTTATGTTCTTTTTTTGTTCTAGAAAAAAGAAATAAAATCAGGTACTGTTTGGCCGGTTACCAAATAGATCTTTAGAGGTGACCTAACTAATATCGCAGAGCGGTCACATACTCCATTGAGGTACTAACAAGGACTGCTGTGTCGTCTTGTTTGCAAAGTTCAGTCCGGAGGGAGTGGTTGAAAGGCGAAGACGAGAACGGTAAGTGAACTGAGCTATGAAAGAAAAGAGCCATTAGTCTTTAGGTTTGTTGTTTGGATAATAGGCTGTACCAATGCGAGGACGATTCCTGTCATCATTTGCGTTTTGAACGCACTGCAAGTAAGAGGAATGCAACATCAAACTATCAAATCGCCTTTTCCATGGAGAAAGGTGGTGAGTGGAATAACTTCGACGCATGCCAATCTTCAAACCGCCTGTCGACATCGCGTATAGAGCGAAAATGCGAGGGAACACAGCGAGACCAATCAATCCCACCAAAGGCGTTAGGACGCATGAAGCCGCTGATACCCTATATGAGTGCAGAGGCGAGACTGCCCATCTCATGGGGTCGGCAAAGGTTACGAAACAAGAGTAGAACATCGTCACGGCGCTTATGGTGATAACTAGCACGAGCAGACAGAGACTACCCAAATTGCAAGACAGACTAGAAACCCGTGAAGAAGTACTAGTAGCCCTCGTACTGAATACAACTTTCATTACCAAATGAAAGCAAATGTACACGACTTTATCCAGCACATATACAAAGGCACGAAACAAACTCCTCTCGGAGAATCATGACCCTTTTTCTTCTCTCATCCTTTAATATCATAAAAGGAGCTCAGTAATTCTCTAATTCTTGTGCCACCAAACATGAAATTGAGCAAATGATTTTGAAGTGGTGATGAACAACTGTTGCAGCGCCCAAGAAAAAACCCAGAGAAAAAGAGTGTGACAGTATGATGAGATTAGAGAAAAGAGTAGTGCCAGTCTGTCTCCAAAGCCTCTTCAAGTGGAAAGCTTCAGAAGCTTCATCCTCAGCAACCTAAAATGCCAACACATCACGGCCCCTATGTTCACATCATGTCGATGGGCTCAGTCCGGTCCTGCACTGCTAGCCGCTCTGAGACATCAGCAAGAGATTTAAGATTGCACTTGATCAAGGCTTCGACGAAGTAACAAGTCTCATCCTTGGTATTACCCTCGGGAACATCCACCACATATGATTCAATCACCAAAGTCCCTGGCCTTCCTTCAATGATCTCTGGATGAAGAGAAATGATTGAAGAGTAGTTCTGAAATACAAACAATGAAAAACCAGAAGTTATAGAAATTTGACCAGGAATGAGGGACTCCACATGTGACTAATAATAAGCATCATCTCTGCCCAATTCAGTATGCATTGTAAATAATAATGTTAGAAGTTTCATCCCACTATAGAAAAGGTATAGCAAAATCAGATGATAGGATGCCCTATGCAAAACATATTCAAACACCAAAGGGCCGCTTCCCAGAATATTAAGAACCTGAATTCTCAAATTAACACCGCATTGAGCATAGGCTTCAATGCAGCATGAAAACTCTTTCCAACATCATCCCATTTCGAGGACTCACAAAAGCCCCTCAGATGGTTTCACAATCTGTTCTGCATACAACATTGTGTTTTATTCCTTCAACAAGTCTGCGCATAAGATATCCAACATCTAATGTTCGTACAACAGTATCCACTATTCCTTTGCAGGCTCCATGGCAAGTAATTACATATTCTGCTAAAAGACAGTCCATCATGTAAATTTCGTTGAATGGGAAAATCAATCATTTGTCCTTTGAGGATCTAACTTTTTTTCTCTCATACGTAGTAGTTAGTGTACTTGAGATGCATTTCCTCTTGCTCCCGAAAAAGATATTAGAGGGACTGGATTAAAGGGGTTTGTCATCCTAAATTAGGATTCATTTCACAAGATATAGCAAAAGAACTCAGTGCCAAAGATTATTTTAGCTTTTTTCGTCAAGTGAGGTATCAAGATACTGTGTACAAATATCAATACGTTCTAAAAGTTGATATGTTGAATGTGAACAATGATTGAGCACCTGTACTGATCAAACACATAGTGACGTGCATAGATCCAGCAGCTAAATTCTGGTTTCTACATCAACTTTTGAAACAATGAGTGCTCTTACATGGGCTTCAGAGAGAAAACTACTGTTTTTAGAAGAATTCTGGGAAAAATGATAACATTGGACGCTAAAGAATGGGACACACAGTAAGAGCCAAGGAGAACCAAGAGATCAAACAATTAGCAGACAAACATACCCTAAGCCTGTGATCCCCACCGACGATCCTAATGCTCAGGATATGCTCATCATCATCAAGAAGCTCCAATCTCTCTGTACTTGTAGTGGCAGGAAGTCCGGACTTGACATCAACTTCCCTCAGACTACCAATTTCGAGATTTCCACGCACAACGCACCTGCTGACAAAAGGCTTATACTTTTGGGGCTGATCAAACCTTCTCACCAAGGACCAGACCTGGTTGAAAGGGCACATGAACAATAATCATCAAATTGACTTTTTCAGACGATAGCATAGACATTTTAAAGGAATTAATACAGAGAAAGTTACGTGAAGGCTCAAAGAGGAAACTTTTTATTTGCCATTTATGACGTCACTGGCGCCATTAATTACTCCCAGATCTCCCATCTAGTTAATTCAAACAATCAACTGATAGATAGAAGCATGGATTCCTGTTTCCTCTGATTCCCGAGCAAAATACCCAGAAAGGAAACTGGGCCAACTACCAAAGACAATCATTCCAACGTTATCAAAAATCAAAAACAACAACCCCCTCCAAACCAAGACCAAGATCAATTCTTCCCACAAAAAAGGTTTCTGTCAATCGTCGATCTTTAGCTTCTTTCGTTCTATTTCCTGAAAGAAACAGGGGAAGAGAGTACGGAAGCTCGACACTGATCGCATGCAATCACACCAAACCAACCCTTCAACCCAAGAAAGAACATATCCCGGAATACAATCGAACACCAGCGAATCTAGAGCGAGCGAGAGAGAGAGAGAGAGAGAGAGACACGGGCACTTTGCTAAAGCAATCCAGCTCGGGAAAACATCGCTCGCCCCATCGATGACCACTCTGTATCGGTGCACCAATCAACGCGAAACAGATCAAGCGACGAGTCCTATCCAAAAACAAAAAAAAAAAAAAAAAAAAAATCCTTCCTACTGATGCAAACATTTGCATAGAGACGCGCGCGCGCGCGCGCAGATTTGACCCCCCATCCCACATCCACAGAGCCACGGAAAACAGGCGTCCCACACCGAGCGCGTCGAGAGGAATTACGAGCGGGACGGGAGCCCTGATGTGCTTGACCAGCGCGGAGCTGCACTGGTTCTCCGCGACCTCGTGCCTGTGGTGCCTCCTCATGTACTCCCGCTCCATGCCCCCGATTTCGCACCCGTTCGCGACGGCGCTGGCGTTCATCTTCCCCCGGCCGCCAAGAAACCCTACGAGAAGCGCGGGCTCAGCTCGCTCGCCGCCACCCTCTCGGACATCGGAAACGGAAAGGAACAACGAGGAGGAGGAGGAGGAGGCGGCGGAGGGCGGAGGCCGACAGGCAACGCGGCCGGAGCCGGCGGCGGTCGCCGGGGAGCGGATCTCCGGCCGATGGATCACCCTTCGCGAGCGCGCGATCCTCTCTCTTAGGGTTTATGCTGCGAGCGCAGAGCGTACGTCGAACACCGCCATTGCCGAAGCTGGAAAGCTCTTATCGCTTCCTCCCATTTTCATTCAACCGGAAAAATAATTAAATTAAAAATAAAATAAAAAAACTCAAAAAAAATTCCCTCTTTTTTTCATTATTTGCTTTTTCGTCCGCGGAATTTGCGATTCTATTCCAATTTGCCCCCCTCCACGTGCAATTTCCACCCCAATTTCGCGCGATCGAAACGCCCCCCGATTCGGGGACTAATTACGATCGTGCCACTCCTTTTGTCCGGTTCTGGTGTGTCTTCTGGCGTTTTGTGCATCGCCTCCTCGCGTTCTGACGGAAAAGGACACGGTGGGGGGCCGGTCGGTTATTTCCTTTTTCGGGATGGCGAGCGAAAATGGGGAAATATTAATTTTATATTTATTTAAGAAATGGGGGGATATTTGAGTTTATATTAATGCCCCCGAATTTAATCGCTAGGGTTTCGGTAAAGCCACATTTCATTATGTCGTGAAAAAAGTATTATAATAAAAAAATAACTGGGAATACTTTTCTGTCGGCTGCATAAATTATGTCGGCCATGTGGCTGGACATTTTTCGTGTATTATTTAATGGCGAGTTAGATCGGGAAAAAAAAATAGGAAAAATAGTAGTTGGTGTCTGGTTAAACATTAATTAATTGGTCTCGTGTCGCCATATATTATTTAATTTTAGGGTTAATATCACAGAAAATTCTCAAACTGATACATCGGTGATAAATTTATTCCCAACTAATTTTTTGATCATCAAAAACCCTAAATTTGTACATCTGTGACAAATTTATTCTGTGTCAAATTGCTGAGTTTAATGAGGCGTGACATTTGACGGGTATACCAGTTTCGGGTTTTACCTTCTGTTTGTCACAGGTGTACAAGTTTAAGGTTTTTCGTAATATTAATGTAATTTAATGGAAACTAACAGAAGGTAAATTTGTCACAAATGTATTACTTTGAGATTTTTTATGGTCAAAAAATTAGTTTTGGATAAATTTGTCACAAAAATTACCAGTTCGAGGGGTTTTTTGTAGTCAAAAAATTAATTTAAAGCAAATTTATCGCATATATATTAATTTGGAGTTTTTCGTGGTATTAACCCTCAATTTTACTTTCCTTGAATTAGGGTTTGGAATTAGAACGTCCTCATGGTAAATTGATGGACAAAAATCTGAAAATTTCGAAGAGAATAATCTTTTAGAAATTTTTTTATTGAGTCAATTTTGTCGATCTCCAAGACCCTTTTTCCAAAAGCCTATGCCTAGGTCTTCGGAGAGTCAAATTTATCGTTTATCGAAGGATAATAACTTCGCGTATAATCTTTATACCATGATGAATTTATCGAAATTTAGAGCACCTCTTCCTTCCCGCATTACGTATTTTCATTATGATGTCTAATTTGATTTCGTGAAGTGAATGATAAATTTCGTGAGGTTTCTTTCCACTTTTTCAGTCTACCGAAGAACAAGCACGAGGGAGACGTATCTCATAAGCCGCAATGGCTAAGTATCAAAGTCTAGTTTTTCCTCCTCGTTCAACCTTGAGCTTTCTCCATCCAAGTAAATTGATAATCAAGCCAAAAGGATAAAATAAAAAGGGACAGAATAATGACTCCACAAGTCAACCATAGGTTAATGAATTTCCTTTCTGAAAAGTTAAAAAATATTTTTTTTAAATATAATTAGATATTATTTCTTGAATTTGAAATTTTACGCTTAAGTACAGAAATCCCAACATTGATTCTCGAGTCCTTGACATTTAAGACTAGGTCTTTGATGCTTGGGCCCCTGATACCTATGCCCGTGTCCATTAAGACAGAGCCCGAAGCCTTGGTGCCCGTGCCTGATGCCACGGCACCAGAGCTCGGGGTGCATAAAGGCCGTGCTCATGTCCCTAATGCTTGAACTCTGGTCCTCAACACTTAGCGCTGGGTCTACGAAGGCCGTGTTCGAGTCATCGTCACTCAGGCTCGGGGCGTGCATGGGTATGGTTTCAAGCTAGGATTTCCAGTTTCATGACCATATCAAAGCACCAAATTTCAACTCTACCCATCAATCTAGAACCTCTCTTTTCCATCAGACTCTCCGACCCACACGACATGCGCGAGCAGTCTTTCCCCCATCCGTAAGCGAGAACGACGCAATGGGGAGCCATTAAGAAGAGCGCGAGACGAAGCTGTGAAATAATATGCATAGAGCGTTGACTTTGGACGTCTAATCCAAACCCTCCACTTAAGCCCTAATTTGAATAGCTTGGTCGATGATCACGATCGCGCAAGAAGTTAATACCGCAAAAGCATTGATTAGGTTGGCAGTTGAAGAGGCTTTAAGAGCCGGACGAACAAGAACGAGAAGCTGCCATTTAGGGGCATGCCGTATCTTTCTAGAGAAAGCTGTGGTTTTGGCTCAAATGTCCAGCGTTATCTGGTTTTTGTTCAGACCAAACAGGACGTTTTGGAGTGAGATCTCGATGTCATCGTCGTCATTGTTCAATCATCCACCTACTTATCTTGGAGCCAATCGTCTTCGTTATCCCACCGCCACTCGGTGAGCTAGGGGACCAGAGGGCATCCATGAACAGTAAATGACAAAAGGGTAATGTCGTGCGTACATCGGGATCGGTGTGTAAAACTAGTTTTACTAGATGATGTGGTAGACAATCACACGTGGTTTTTCGAAACTAGCGACTTGCACTGAAATCGAAAAGAGTCTTCACCATTGCATGTTATGTCGGTTTTGCATATCAACTTTATCAGTTTTGATAAGAGCGGCATGAATTATGATGAGTTGTAGCGAATTTTGCTGTAAAAGTGAAGGAGAAGCATGACCTTTGTCCAAGTAGCGGTGAACCCAAAAATATCCCGACTAGGATAAGGAGTGGTACGAAGATGTATGGAGTCTTAATAATGGGGAGGTGCGAAATTTCCTCACATGTCAAATTCCGTAGAACATCGATGTATTTTAGTGATAGATTATACCTAAGCACTCTGCGACCATCACGACAGAGGCCCTCGCCCATGATGTTTACCATTTAACATGTATAGAAAAGAATCATTAATCGAGACAAACTATATCGACGACGAAATGGAACGACCAAACCCAAACACAGTCACATCAAAGTTATACATACCAACAACATCGTCGCAACTAAAAAGAGCAAAAACGCAGCCAAGTCATATCCTTCCCATCAGCCCAATTGATGACATAAACCTTCCCAAAAAAAAGCAACTCACCATCAACCAACATCAACTAACACCATCTGCTCCTGTGTCTATCTAAAAGCAACTCACATAGCAAGAACTCAGTTGCCAACAGGGAGAAACCTGGTCAGCCTGTCCCGATCAGCTCTTGACTTCTTTCCATCAACCAACTTTGCCCGAAATGGCCGCAAAGTCTTTTGGTACTGCAACCAAACACAGACCAGACTAGGAATGAGCAATTCCAGGTTCCTCACAGGTTCTATCTAGAACCTGAAACCTACCTTCAGGTACAGATTCCTCATTTTTTAGAACCTAAAACCTACCCATTGAAACGTGAAACCTGGAATCTACCCTATTACAGGTTCCAAGGTTGATTCCAGGTTCCAACAGGTTCTTTTTTTTTTTAGTTAAACAAAACAAAAATAAACATTCTTCAAAGGGAATACAAAAGACTAGTTATTGAAAAGTCACATTTTTCTTAATAGAAAGGGGATAGATCAATAAATAGCAATTGTTGGGATGCAATACATATGACTTTAAATTCCAAGGTAAGACAGTAGAAAAGAAAATGCAATTTGAATCTCAAGCAGCTCTGGATGGAAAGATATGCGACATTCCCCTAGTAATCCTAAAAAGTACCAGAAAACTATACATACACATTCACTTGAGGTTAGTAATGCAGTCATCTATAATAGCCAATAATGTGAGATGAAGATATTATGCTGAAACTATTTGTAAGCTCGTGCAAATAAGCATAATTAAGAGCACTCGCAAGCATTCAAGGCGGCTGAACAAACCTAAATATGGACAACATACCTGTTCCTCTACTTTTTTATGCTTTGAGAACAATTTGGCTGGATGGCACTCCCTAGTTAGTGACTTAAAGCCCTAAAGAAATAGAATGAAAGTGTTTTTTTTTTGTGACCGAAGTGTCCGCGCAGCCAGCGAGCTTGCACTCAAACCAGCAATGAAGCCCGACTAGACCACGAGGGGACTAGCGCAGCATCCTATCGCCACTACCCTCCACTTAAATCACCGACACCTACGAATTTTGAACCCAGGACATCTCGTGAAAGGAACTGAGCGCAAGCCATCGCAGCCACCAATGGGTGGGTAATAGAATGAAAGTGTTTTTTTTTTGTAAGGATAGAATAAAAGTGTTAGTGTCCAATAAAAGCATTAAATAATCATGCTATATAATTGCTAGAGTTGGAAATTCATTTTGTTATCTTATAATTGCGTCATGCCAAATTCTATGTATAACACATATTTGCCCAACAACAACTGGAAAAAAAAAAACTACAAAAACCCCCCAAAAACAGAACGTCAGGAACAACATGGACACCAAACGAAATCTCATTCGACTCTATGGATAAAGAGACCCCCCAAAAACAGAACGTCAGGAACAACATTGATGTAGAATGAAATCTCATCTGACTCTATGAACTCGCTACATAATAAATCAATCAACACACTACATAATAAATCAATCGCGTAGCATATATGATTTCTCATGAACCAAGTTCAATGGAAAAAGGGGCCACATTTACTCATTCCTATCTTCAATATCTCAATTTGCGTTTCAATTTACCAACCCTAGACTCACATGTTCCCATGTAGCCACAGCTTCGCAGAGATTGAAATTGAAAGACAAACCTTCAAGTTCTCCAAATTTTGGATCTCTCTGTCATACAAAAACCTATTTCACACTCAAAGAAAACCAAAGAGAAACGCAACTGCCACAAACAGCGGGAAGATACAGATGACCTACCCATTTGGATTTGGTGTTGGGAGGGAAGCTCATGGCGACTTCGCAAATACTCTTCCCGCCGACCGCTTCCAATCCTAATCCGTTTGCCTTTTGCACATGAACAGCAAGGCGCGAATCATAACCTGTGCCCACCATGCGCGATCGATCCGGAGATCAAGGGAGGAAAGGAAAGAAAAGGGGAGGGGAAGCGATTGACGACGCATTTTCGAAACTGGCCCTGCAAAGACCGCAAGGCATCCATATCGTCGCCAGAGAGCCAGTAGCCGTTGCCTGCAGTGGCGCACAGAGCAAAGGCACAGACACGGCGGGGCGGTCAGTAAAAAAATCGGGATGGCGAGGAGGAGGAGGAAGACGGAGGCGAGCCCGAATAATCAGAGCGAATTTGCGTGGGGAGATCACAGGGTCGGCAAAGAAGGCGGAGCGAGGCGGAAGGGGAGAGAATCCGCGAGCTTTGGAGGGATGATAGAGGATCATGCGGTGATTCAGGAGGAGAAATCCTAGTAAGATTTGGGAATTAGGGATTATAAATTTGTAATTTCTGTTTTAACCTTGCTTTTTTGGTGGAAATTTTTAACCTTTACGATCCTGATTCCCGATCCCAGTTCCGGTTCCGGTTCCGATTCTTAAAAATGGAGAATCATAAACCGGACCCTCACTTCATGGAATCTAGAATCAAATCGGACCCACCAGATTTTGATTCTCCAATTTCTAGTTCTATCCTAACATCGTGTCCACACCTAAACCAGACAACAATGGTGGGATTCTCCACAAAGGGGAAGAGAACAAGGAACAAACCCCTAATGCACCTTTCCCTTCTCTTTTCCTTGTTTTTTCCTCCCGGTGTCTTCGAACTTCGCAAAGCAGAGCGTGGACATCCATGCAATGGCATGGACAGACGCGACACGTGTCTGCCCCAGATTCCGGTTCCATGAAGAAAAGTGGGAACGAAGGAGGAAAAAAAAAAAGAAAGCATACACCCTACTGGGGCACATGCACAGATGTTGTAGCAGAAGAGAGCAGAACATGTCCGGCGACTCTCCGACATGTGTCGTGGCGTTTGATTTGTCGTTTTTGAGTTGGAGATGTTTTTTGCCTTGCATTATTTGAGGCATACCCTTTCGCAAGTGCGTGCCCTCGATGCCGTTAGCGCTGTCTCCCTATATATAGGTCATATCTAAATAATAATCAAGAAAAAGAAAACTTACTTCTTTAATATCGCCATAAGATTTGAACCTCGATGTCATAGTGAAAAATTATTTTCGGGACAAGTTACCTGATCAATCATAAAATTATTATACAAATATTAATTCAATCATAAATCCTTATACTTACAATGCAGTTCTCCAGGCCAATTTCCAGTGAAAGTTGCTGTCACAGAGATTTAGTCATCGACCATCCTACGTGGCACACCGCCACGTCAGCCATTTTCCAGAGGAATTCAGTTAGAAGAATCACATTAAAATTTCATGTAAATATTTAGGACTAAATTGGCAAACAGAGAAAGTGTCAGAATGAATAAACTTCGTACAATAGGGTTAGGATTGATCGGACAATTTCCTTGTATATAGTTCCTGAACATTGGCCAAATGTGGATCCTGAACTTTTAATTTATTCAATGTGATACCTAAACTTTAATTCAATGTGCAGTGTAGTCTTGAACTTTTAATTTATTTAATATTGTTCTTGAATTTGAATTAATAGAAGGACAATATTGAACTAAGTTGAACATGTATCAAAAGTCTATGACCACATTAAATAAATTAAAAATTCAAGATCACATTGCATATTTGGCCAAAGTTCAAAGACCATTTGTGTCATTATCCATTTCTCAAAAAGTTAAATGGGTCTAGCATTCGAGTACATGATATAGTTATAATCAAATATAATGAAGCATTTTTTCTTCTATAAAAAATGTCGGTCATTTAATTTATAAAATTGAGGAAATCCAATAAGTGCTGGTCCTTAAAGTGGGTTTGATCCCAACCCTAAGGGAGGCTATATGTTTGGTGAGTGGGTCTTTAGCTAAAAAGCTTATTTGATGCGACCCTTTTCATTTGGGATCAAGAATATGGCATCCACTGTTAATTAAAAAATTCTATAAAAAGAAAGTGCGCTATTATTATTCGCAAAAATAATAAAATAATATAAATGTACTGTTTAGTACATGATATATGGCGAGAAAAATTATATTTTTCGCCAATTATTATACATAGGGTGATTAGTTTTGAGGCAGTCTAGCTTCTGGGTAGGCCCACGGAACTGTTGACATATTTAGCTTTTTTTTTTTCGTTAATGTTTGAGATGAAATTGAAGATATTCTTGATAATCAAGGCGTTTCTACAATCAGGAAGTTACGTGTAATATTGTAGGTTTCACAGAGATTTTTTCAATTTATGGTAAAATTTGATCGGAATGAGTAACTACTATTGTATTATGATTTGTTTTTGTCGTCTTATTCATGTGCACAAGTAAACGTAATCACTCCAGCCTTGAAGAGCTTTTTTTTTTGTGAAATGAGAGATAGAAAAGGATTTTCAAGAAATAAAAAATTAAAAAACAAACGGTTCGGTGCGATGGTCCGGGTGGATGGTTCCTCCTCTGGAACCAGGAACCAAAGCAAAATTCACCAGTTCTAATTTTATGGAACCATAATGGTGCCCTCGAGAACCTCTCGAAATTGGCCACTCCAGTCCAGTCTAGATGGTTCCCGGTCCATACTATTCTTTTTGCTCTCCTCTAATTATACGATATCGTTTTTATCGATCATACAAATCTCATTTGCATAATGTCACACTGATAAATTAGAGGCCTCGATTTTTCTATAGAAATAGGATGGCATGATAAAGTAGCAGAGGTAATTAGAAGCGTTCGTTCGATGTCGCGACAAGTACATGAGCCACCAAACATCATGGTTCAAGGAGACGCCAAGAAGTAATATGAAGATGTAGTTGAAAAATTAGGAGTGTGGTTGATGCGCTAAGTTGTCATGAATGAACCTACTCCAATGTTTTGAATGTTGGCCATCCTTTGCGTCATCAAGCACGTCAAGATGATCCACCCAAAATCGAGTTTCTTGTCGCCAGCACACCATTTGTGCACCTAGGAAAAGGGGGGCTAGTGAACGCGACAGCCTTGTTTTCTCCGGTGTGTTCATTTGCTCAAAGAAAGGAGATCGCAAGAAGAAGCTTTTTCTGTTTTCCTAATGTTTTGGGGTACTTACAATTTAAGCTCGGTCTCGTCGCGTCCTTTGTTAATGATCTGGGCGGGCCAGTGACCTTATCCATCCCCGGTCGGCGTAAGGGCAATTCGAATGGGACCGAGCAAGCAATTTTCTTTTCGAGTATGAAGAACCCACCTCATCAGTTCCAACCTGAACGATCTTACGTAAATAATTTCGTCAATCTTTAGCCACAGGCTAGTCCAGCTTGGCCGAGGGCACACTTAGGCCTGGCACTAGGCTCGACTCACTCATCGATCAAGCCTACCCAACATTGACTGTGCTTGCCAAGTTAAAACTAGCGGGAATCGCTTGTGAATCTCGCTCAACCCCATGACCCGTGGCGCCCTGCGCATACGAATCCTCGGGGTGCAATTAGCTACTTTCTCCATCCTAAACATCAAAAGATCAATCGAACTCTAATTGAACAAGATCAAGTCTCGCAAACGACCGACAGTGTTGCCGAACAACTTGCATAGACGATCCAAGCATTTTAAATGGTATAAGAGCTGTCCGATACCGTATACAATTCAGTAAAAAAGAACCCTTTGCACTATAGTATGGGCTTCACATGCAATTTATGGAGTCCAGCCAGATCCACGACCCTCGATGACCTTATTAAATTAGTACCAAAAAACAAAAAGAATTAGTTCTTGGACCACCACATTGCGATCTTATCGAAAAGCAAGAACTCTCCTAGAATCTTGAGAGAGTAATTAAATCGCTAATCAGATATTAGTACTTGGTAATTAAACAGGTGCTTGGCTCTTGAAAAGACGAAAGGCTTAAAAGAAGCCAAAAGGATTCTCTCGCTTTAGACCGAAAGAAAGAAACCCAACCTGGCGTGGCTCTCGAGAAACGCCTCGTTGATTATTCTAAAGTTTAAATTGTTAGATAAATGCATGATTTAATATTTAATTCATTGACAAATAAGGAGCTTGGAAAGATTTAAACTTGGAATCTCATGCTTCGATGGCATGTGAAATTTTATGAGATCACTGCTAATTGTTCCAACCACGACCCTCAATGACCTTGAATTAATAAAAAAAATTTAGTTCCTGGACCACCACATTGCAATCTTATCAAAAGCAAGAACTCTTGTAGAATTGTGAGAGAGCAATTAAATTGCTAATCAGAGATTACTACTCGGTAATTAAACAAGTTTTTCAGCTCTTGAAAAGACAAAACGCTTAAAAGAAGCTAGAGAAATGGATTCTCTCGCTTTAGACAGAAAAAGAAACCCAGCTTGGCGTGGATCTCAAGAAATGCCTCACCAACCATTTTAAAGTTTAAATTGTCAAATAAAGACATGATTTTTTTAATATTTAACTCATTGACGAATAAGGGACCCATAAATATTTGAATTTAGGATTTCATATACCGACTGTATACTGACTGTATAGGAGATTTTGTGAGACTACAACCACTCGTTCCGAAAGCATGAAATATAAGATTAAGACGTGATTTGATATTTAAATGTTCTAATCGTATTAGTTACTTAATTTCATTGTATAATTTCTTTAACCCAAGAAAGTGTGTGGAATCCCTCTCCAATTAATTAAGAGCATAAAGGGTTGGAGCCTTTTTAGGGTTTCGCACTCTCCCTCACATCTTTTCTTGCCCTGGAAGAAGCTTAAATTACTCGAAAAATCCTGTGAAGTTGGAAATCTGATTCTTGTGCCCACTTTCACTATAAAAATAAAATAAAGTAAGAGAGAAAAAGACAAACTATAAGGACTAATAACAGTTCTTCCACGATGCGCGCACAAGAATGTGGAACGGACAATGGCAAAATGATTATGTATGGATACGATGGTTTTAGTGCACTGAGCTTTTTCAAGAAAGTAGTTGATAGTGACCGGATTTCTCTAGAGTCTAGTAATACAAAAAAAGTACAAAAGTCACCAAAACACTCAAAATTATGCCGATTATGACAGATTTATTCTAAATTTTTTTCTGTATCATCAAAAATTTCAGACTTATATCTGTGTGATACATTTATCATTTTTCAAAATTCGGCGCTCACGTGACTTAAGTGAAATAAAAATAATGCCGTTTTAGCTAAAAATTATCTAATGGAATCTTAATGAATGATAAATATGTCACATAAGTATAAATTTAGAATTTTTTATATCATAAGAAAAAGTTTAGGATAAATGTGTTAAATTGGCCATAGTTTGAGATTTTTGATGTAAAAAAAAAAAAGTTCATGGTAAATGTGTCATAACGAGTATAGTTTGGGATTTGGGGCCTTTTCACTACTTTCGTTTCTATTTGGTTCTCCCAAGCTCCTTGTAAATGAAGGAAAATTACACTTCAAATTTCAACTCATCTCATTTTTATTCTATGTTTAAAGTTTAATGGGAAAATGACACAAATGATCCATATTTGACTCAATATGCAATATAATCCATAAAACTTTTAATTTATTCAATGTGGCCTCTGAACTTTGGCATAATGTGCAACATGGTTTTTGAATTTTTAATTCATTTATGTGGTCTTTGAATTTTTTGTACATGTTCAATTTATTCCATGGACTAGATAATCTGGGGACTATGTTGAATCTAGAGATATAACGATCCATGGACTAAATTGAATAGTTACTACCAAAAATTTAAGGTCTACATTGAACAAATTAAAAATTTAAGGATCACATTACATATTAGGCCAAAGTTCAGGAACTATTTGTGTTATTATTCTAATTTTGATTGTAACTTAATAGGTGTAGTAAACAGAAGCAAACCACAAGACCAAAAAAAAAAAAAAACAGAAGCAAACCTCCTTTGTATGTTTCCCATACTAATCAAGATACATACTCATCCTTTTCCCACATGTGGAAAAAAGGAAATCGCAAATGTCATAACTTTCGTACGGAGGCCCATTTTTTATGCCATAATTCTTCAATTGATCCCTCGATCACCATGACTTTTTTTTAAAAAAAAAATTGTTTGCTTGAGTCATGCCAGCGATTTCTTTTGCTAGAAATTCCGAGGCGGCATTAAAAGCATTTGTGTGACAAACGTTGTTTAAAAGTTATAACAATCAAGCGATATATTAAAATATTAAAGAATTCAGCTAATTGATCGAAATGTTATGACATCAAAGGGAGCACCGTAACGCATTTATAGTGTCTTTTTCTAGTGTTCGTTTCTTTAAGATCCAAATATTTCAATCCTCAACCCAATAAAAAACAATTTAGACTGGGTGAGATGAACTTTTGGTACCTACCCGACATCCACAGTGGGTTCAGCTCAGCAAGGGTGAAAAAATCTCCCATTATAATATGGCGGATAAGCATTTGGGAGGGAATATACTTCTGCTCAACTCTCTCTCTCTCTCTCTCTCTCTCTGATTAAGACATTTATTGAACTGTTTCTTCTTTAAGCTTCTCAGGCCCATGCATGGCCCGTTAAGTAATAAGGACGCCTTCCTTACATCTCACTCTGTCAGTGAATGTCCCAAAACCGGGAAAATTATCCTAGTCCATGGGATGTCCACGTCAGGAATTTTCAGTTAACATTATCCAGATGGACTCCGTTGAAAAAAAGTGAAAAGATTTAAGATTAAATTGACGAAAACGCAGACTCTTTGGACAAATTTCTCCCCAAAGACCTTACGGGAGTCTCCAGATTGTTGGTTTGATGCTGTGTTTTGCCCTTTTGTTTGAAGTTCAAAGGGTCAAAACCCCTCTTTATCTCATTCAATTCAATACCCATTAAGTAGATTATCCATTAGTTCAATTAGCAATAATAAAAAGAGATGACCATGGGCTATCTTTTTCCTTTTGTTTCTTTTTTTCCCTTTCTGCTGAATTCTTTTTGACCATGCATGTTTTCAGGCCCAGGCCTTTGAACCATCATCTTTCACCCTCTGTGTTGGCATTGACACACCAGTCTAAACCACATGCCATCCATCTTCCTAAGGGTGTTTCCCAAGCTTTGCCCATCTTACTAAAAAGGCAAAATTTCACTCTGAAGCAAAGAGAAACCCAATTCTACCATCTAAACAAGTATGTATGTATGCAAACGGTACCGGCGAGCAAAAGGAAATGTATATAGATTATAAGTGTAAAAGAATAGTCCGTCAATCATGCTATGGCTGCAAACATGCCTGCATAACTATCAAAACATGGTCACTCGTGTAGGAAGCAGAACCTTGTTGGGTGAAGTTTAAATATAAGCGGTCACCTTGCCTTCTATCTCAATCGACTCACTCTCTTCCTTTCCAGTGGAGTGTAAGAAAGCTACAGGATAAAAAAGAACAACAGCCCAAACGTATGTGGGCTGTTATCGCATCAATGCTAGAAAAGAAAGTGCGTTAATCACATCAGCTCCAACAGGTTCCAACAAAACTCATGTATCCTGTCAAAAAGTATGTATGACCAACTATATACGGAGACTTTTAACACCGAGAATCGATCTAAAATGGTTTCTCCAGTTCTGCTCCTACAACACCGAATGCAGAGCCAGTGCCCAAACCTATGTCATTCGCGTGTTGTGTTCACCATGTCATACAACAAGAAACCAGAAAAAATCTTTTGGGCTAGGACAGCTCTAGAAATGCTATGGCCTCCAAAAAACAAAAAGGACTGTCCTTCATATTTCATGTTAGACTTACAAAATCAAAAAACTTTCTAACCTTGGTGTATAGCTTTCTTGATGTTCCGATTGAGAGAGCCTCCAGCAATTTCTACATCAGCTTCCTACGCCTCTTGATCAAAAGCACTATCTCCCATCCTCAGCTTTTCATTAATCTCCACCACCCTGCGCTCCTCATCTTCTGGACCATTCTCATTCTCCTTAAACTTCACTTCACCAATGCTTTCATCAGCCTTAGCACATGATCTTTTCAGCTTCCGTTATCACTTGAAGGAGTTCTATAGGAATAGCAGCAGGGTCCAGCTCCCGGCACCCGTTGGGAGCATTTGCAGCTTCTTGGCCGGTGAGCATGTGATGAGGAACTTGATGAGAGAAGCTGAACATTTCTTCTTTCGGGACCCACTTCGTTTCCTTCGGATCCATGTGCCTACGAAACACTGTCCTGAAACCAGCAACCTTTATTAGAGGAGCGACACACACACCTCGTTCCTCATTATAGTCCTCGAGAACTTCCACCACATTGTACTTGTGCCTAATGTCATCCGGCATGTCCTCATTCCAGTTGGAGGACCAGTTCCTGTAAAGAGCCCAGATTTCCCCTTTCCTAGGAAGTATGTGTACGACCCCGCGTAAACCTTTTGTCCAGACTACCCTATGTGAAAATGCATTAAGGGCCATATTAATTTCAGGCCTGCCAACCCGAAAATCACCACAAGTTTTGGTGAAACCAGACCCTATCCAGTCAAGGGGGCCAAACTCGTCACTGCTTTTCGAGTTAAGCCAACTGATCTGTATCTTAAATGGCTTCCGAGAGATAACTTTCTGGATTTTAGCATAGAATCGAGGCATCCCATCATCATCATCATATGAAGCCCATACTTGGTCAACTTCGAAGGAACTTTCACTGCGGCCCAAATCAAAATTGTGAAAATCAGAATCTGGAACATTGATTGACAAGGGAGCAAATGCCTCACCATTCCTCAAATCTACGCGAGTGCCTTCCTGTTTTCCTTTACCCTCAGGCATGCCTTTCCTCTCTTTTGCGTGTCCAACCCTTTTCTCTGGTTTATCTGCTTCAATTGCAGGGGACCACTCTTTCAGTTTCTTCCGGATCTCAACCCGTGCCTTCTCCATCAATATTTGTCGTGTTTCCGGATACGGCAACTCCTTCTCGGAGGGCATCTTGTTTTTACCAGAAGAATAGTACATTCTATCCATCTCGTTCGCTACAGAACCTCCAAAAACATGGGAATGATGTTCATCCACTCTTCTTTTCTTCAATAGATTCTCTCCTTTATGAATAAATTCCTCCCTCCTAAAAAGGTTACTTCTCTCACTTTCAGAAGCTACCTGATGGTGAACCCTACTCGGACCTTGACTAGCAATAGAAGCTGATACTCCAGAAGCGGATTTGTTGTTACTCCCACCAGCACGATGCTTGGAGTTCTGTTGCATCTGGTCATAAGGCAAGTTTGATGACTTAAAAACATGTGCAGGCGGTGCCTTCTCCACTGCAAAGAAAGCCTGATGACAATTCGGGCAAAGGAGATTGTGGTTGAGATATATCCTGAGATATTCATAGTGGGTCTTGCATCTACTGCAAATAGTCCAAAATGTATCAGCTTTCCGACAAGTAGGTACAGAGGTTGCGTTCCCCCGAGTACTTGTATGCTGCGTCCTCACATTCGGACCGATGTTATCATAATAGGTCCCATTTCGATGGGATGCCGCTGATGGAAAAGTGCTGGTACTAGGAGTTTTCTGGTCGGAAACTCGTGAATTCCTCCTCTGGTTGTAGGCCAGTCTTTTAGATTTATCTGATAATAGACTCCATGCTTCGGAAACCAGCTTAAATGCACCATCGGCACCTAAAGACTTGTTTTTATCGGGGTGTAGCATAAGTGCAAGTTTCCGGTACTGCTTCCTGATTAGCTCATCATTATCCCAAGGGTTCACGCCCAGAATGCCATACCAGTCTGCCTCCCCACTTATCTTATTTTCCGCACATAAATGTACATCGAAAATAGTCAACATCTGAGTAAGGCCGTCAAGTCCAGGATATAAACTCTGAGCCTTCAGAGCAAACCTTTTTGCACTAGCATAATCCCTCTCCATGAACTTTCTATCAGCAATTTCTTTAGCCCTAACTGCATCATCTCTGTTACACTCCATCAGTCTGCTCAGAGTCTTGATAAGTTGCTCTCTCTTGCTGCACTAGTCTCTCTGATTTTACCTACACAGAAGAAGTTACTACGTACTAAAGTGGAACAGTGATCTTCTTTGAACCATGTCTCTTTTTACTCCAAGAATGAAAGGCAACAATTTCCTCAATTCAAGACCTGTCCAAGAAGAAAAAAGCTATCAACAGATGAGCATATCTATAATTGAGGGAGAGAGAGACATTCAAATGGATTACTGCCTTCACTTGCAGTCAACACCTGTCCAAGGCCTGTTCACAAAAAATGAAGCTGGTCTTCAGCTGCTAGGATGTGCATGTCTCTTATTGACATGTTCTATGTTTCTAAACGACATGCCCGTGACTTCACATGAATGAGGGCATGCAAACAACAAACGCAAAGGAAAGGAAAAAAGCACGAGTTTATATCTAATAATTTCGCGAAGTTTATCTAAGAAGCATATTTGATCCAGTGCAACAATCAATTTCCACATGCTTTATCTTCAATTCTTGAGACTACAGGATGGAGACACAATTTTTGATAAACCCCACTTGGACGACCATTCCAATTCATGTATAATTATTGCGCTTAGAGATTTTCGTACGGGAGAAAAAATCTCCCTTGGAGGAACTTAGGCCACACTAAGGCACAGGCGGGATTTCGTACAGAGCAGATGCCAGAATCGTGAATAACAATGGAGATCTGACTTCAAGAGGAAAGAAAGACGAATCAAATTTGACAAATCGAGAATACAACGATGGGAAGACATGCGCTGAGAGTATGTCCCACTTGATTAATTTCACAGATGAAAGAATGGTCCAGATACAAATGAACAGAAAATCCACAGCAGCAAACAACGCGACATTGACAGCAACAAAATTGACTGGAAGAAGAACCGGTTTAACGCAGACAACATAATTCACGGCGAGTCAAACCCACGTCAGCAAATTCTCCCAGCCAAAAAAGGTGCATGAACTTTCGCGGACGAAATCTAACCGAACCGTGACGATCCAGATCCGACCCAAGAAAGGAATCAAGACGGCCAGAACCGCGCCGCGAATACAAAAGCATCGCAACATCAAGAAACCGTGAACCCCAACACGCCACACGACCACCCAATTCTCCGGGATTCCGCGGAATCCACTTCTGGGTCGGAGAGGGAACCCTACATTTCCTCTCCGCCAGACCCAGTTAAGCACAGCAGCAGCTCCGCGCGCTGATTACATTCTCGGGGAAGAGTAAAAATGGAAGCTTTAAGGTTCCAGCAGGTACCCATTATCGCGGAGGCCCTCCGTGCACGAGCGGATTTGAATCTGAGACCACCGGCAGCATCAGCAGCGTCCCCAGCGATCCATACGCTGCTGGTCTGACCGGGCTCGAGCAGCACATGGAAGGAAAAGTGGGTACTCGATGAGCATATGAAAAAGGAGGGGTACGAGTATGGTTAGTATTTTACTCATCTCTTGGTTAAGCTGGGTCATCACTGTTCATGTGTTAAGGCCATGAAAAAGCTTAACCATGGTTAATTTTTAACCTTCGGAGAGTATATGTGGATTTGGAGATTTTTTTTTTTTTTAATCATTGGAGGGGGCTAGGGAGGTCCAAAGACCGCGTATCTTTAAACACACCCGCCACTCGGAACTTGATTTCCGATATCGTTTTCATTCAGGTCGCCTCATTCAAGTCACTAGAGGAGGACCGTCCGAAAGTTGATCACCATAATCAAATTCTGCATTGAGAAGCTTACTATGAAAGGTACCATGCTGAGGTCGCATAAATCTTTTTGGCTAGAACCATTTTCGCCCGAGTCTTTTAGCCTTGTGAACTCTCAAAACAAGTCTTCAAGTTTCACTACTACACAATTGAAAGAAAAATATATAATCAATTATGATGATGTAATGTCTGACATAAAGAATTGAGGCAAATTGTCGTATGATGTCCATGGTAAGTTAAAAGGAGTGTCAAGTGAATTGAATCACTAAACATCTTGTCATATAAATGTTCTAGTCTAAGTCACATACTAATCAGTATTAAGAGTATGATCCTTACATTATATTCTCATATGGTCCTTAACTTCGAGTGTGATTGATACTTGATCATCAAAGTTATATCAATACCTAACAAGTTCTAAAAGGTTGCAAAGATCTCATGCATGACACGTGAAATCGGCCCTAGACCATATCTAAACTCCCACGATCACAAAGCGGTTCTCAAGTAGAACCGAATCCGAAACTCATCATTCCACAGTTACAAAGGTTGCAAAGCCACATGCACGGCACGTGAAGCCGGTCCTAGACCAGATCTAAACTCCCACAATCAAGAAGAGGTTCTTGGGTAGAACCGGATCCGAAGCTCACCCGGCTTATAGTGATATCAACTGGCTAATACATAAAGATGTAAATTCTGCCATCACTAGGGTTTCAACAAAATTACCGGGACATGCCGCGCACCTCGAAAGTCATTTTGTTGGTCTCAACTTTCCCTCCCGGTCTAAATCAGTTTGATCTGTCAAAAATCAAATTAGTAAAGTACGAAGAGTTAGCTTTAATCTTTTTCAAATCCACGTGGAGTGAAAAACTCACTTGGAAGGCCCAAATGTACCATGGCATGGTAATGACAATATCATGTCATGAAATATAGAATTAAACCACGAATCATGAAGGATAGTAACAATCAAACAACACTAGGTGATATTGCAAAGTCCGGGTAGAATAGGTAATCCAATAACTTCTATGGTTCATCAGCACGGAGTATTTCGAGCTTTCTCCTCGCGAACAGGTCATGCAATTATTATTTATGATTGTTGCTCGACATGGTTTGTGTTTTTTCCGCGATTGGGATGAAGCATGAAAAGCTTGTTTCTTAAGCTGGAAGTAACTAAGGCAATGATATTGACATTTGGATTGTGAATGTATGTGATTATATTTAACTTCACTGTTCCACTACCTTATATATCAGGGAAATGTCATAGATAATATCTAAATTTGTCGCAATGTATAATGTGATCCATAAACTTTTAATTTGGTAAATATAATTCTTAAATTTTAACTCAATGTGCAATGTGATCTATGAACTTTCAATTTGATTAATATGATCCTTTGACTTTTGATACATATTCAATTTAGTCCATGTACTAGATATTCCAAGGACTAGATTAAATCAGAGGATAAATTAATATAGGGACTAAATTGAACATTTACCAAAAATATATGGATCACATTGAATAAATTAAAAGTTCAATGATTAAATTGCACGTTAAGCAAAGTTTATGGACCATTTGAGTAATTATCCCTAAATATTGTGACAATCCTATTAGACGGAAGACGGGACTTCAATTGAAGATTGAAAATTGAAAAAAGATTAATAATGATGAGGAGGAGAGTTTTGAACATCCGAATGATATGATAGTATGGAAATTATCTTGTTCCATCGCCAGCCGAAAATGGAATGTCCACCTTAATTTTTTGTGTTTCATTCTCTTCATGTCCTTAGGCATTTCTATTACAATATATCATCTTTCATTTTATATATGAATCAGGGGATAAATTGAACATTTACCAAAAATATATAGATCACATTGAATAAATTAAAAGTTCAATGATTAAATTGCACGTTAAGCAAAATTTATGGACCATTTGAGTAATTATCCCTAAATATTGTGACAATCCTATTAGACGGAAGACAGGACTTCAATTGAAGATTGAAAATTGAAAAAAGATTAAGTATGATGAGGAGTAGAGATTCGAACATCCGAATGATATGATAGTATGGAAATTATCTTGTTCCATCGCCAGCCGAAAATGGAATGTCCACCTTAATTTTTTGTGTTTCATTCTCTTCATGTCCTTAGGCATTTCTATTACATTATATCATCTTTCATTTTATATATGAATTAGAAATCCTACACAAAAGATATGAGAATTCCTTATACATAAAAAAAAATCGCCACATCAGATCTTATTACTTCAAAATTACCACAATTTAAGTTAATAGCTGCCAATTAGGTGTAAAATGTTTGAGAACAAACTTAATTCACCCAAATGCAAATTAAGGACATAATAATTTATTGGATTATAAGAATGAGATAGTCAGATATCATAGAAAAATTAAAAATCAAGAGAAAGAAAATAAATAAGAAGTGGAAGGTATGAGATTCATAAAAATAGATGTATGAACTTTGTTCTTATTTAGAAGAAGTCATCCGAAGGCTTCTTCACACTAAATTCAAAGGACAATCTGCATCAACTTTAAAAGTAGCATAATAACAAGTCAGAAGCAAAGTGTAGAGTCACATGCGCTGACCCTAAATTAATTTTGATGATTACAAAACCTTCTCAAGATTGAGTTATTCATTTATCTGATTATTTAGTGGAATTTGTAATATTGATTTACACAGGTTCGCGAGTTTCGAAAGTTGCAGTGAAGTGAGTCCGAGCAGAATCGAACGTCCAACTACGATTGGTTCAGACGTCCAACATCGAAGCCCTCTTGCCCAAGAGTCTGAAGAGAGTTAGATGTCCGGCTTGCAACTATTTTGGATTTGGTCATGTGTCATTGACCTTTCGGATGCACATGGATTAATAATTTTACCCTTGTTTTCGGGCGTGCGACCTTTCCAGTCCGAACGTCCAACTTCGCAAACGATTGAAAAATTAGCAATTTAAAATGTGATTAACGGCTAATTTAGTTTGGTTTTCTTATAAGCAAGACTCAGTTCAAATCCAAATCATTGAGAGAACTGATTTGTATCGAGAAAATCAAGTATAAGAGATTTGATTGATCATTATACCAAGTTGTAAAGAAGAGTTCCCTCCATCGACAACCAACTTTTGTACAAGTTTTTTACTAGTGGATTGGGCTCAACTCACGATTGGGCTCGGGGGAGTAGCGCGGGCACTAATTTGGACCGAACCAATATAAATTGGCTGAGCATTTCTCTTTCCCTGCTCTCTTTATTAATATGCATATTACTAGTATGCATATCACGTGTTTGATAGATTGTCCACTCACATTTGTGTTTATTTAGTTGAAGTTTGAAAGCATATTTTGGATATCCAGGCCAACAATTATTCAATCAAAAACAAAAGAAATTTATTCAATCAAAAGAATATTATGAGATGTAAAATAAGCATCGGCAGTTCATATCTTGAAATGACAATGAAAAAAAATAGGAAATTTATTATTAAACACTCTATACAATAATGAAAATGAAAATTATACGATATATGTTGATAGTTTGTTTGTAAAACAAACAAAGAGGTGTCTTGTCTTGTCTTGTCTTGTCTTATCCCACGTAGAAAAGATGGGAGTGTGTGTGTGCCAATATATAAATGGGGACGTTTTTTAACATTACAGTTGAATATAATGGGCTAAGTAGGCTCTACTTACAATACGTACGTGCAGGTGCCTAATTATTAGGCACAATTAGCACTTGACGTGCTCGCGGATCAGAATTGACACTAATCGACATTTATTATTATTTTTAATATGTGTTAAAGCCTCTTTATGTTTATTGTTATTGTTATTGGGCCTAATTAGGTGGGCCTAGTTTATTTATCTAGTTGTCTTAGGATTGAGGTCCATCGCTTCCCTATATATATTGTATATTTTTCTCTTTTCAAAAGGTAGAAATTATTCTTTCTCTCAACATGGTATCAGAGCCTAAAGCCGTAACCTAGCACCCCTTCCTTTGAAACCTGCTGCCATCTTCTTCTTCCCAACAACTTGCGTCCCTACCTTCCTCCTTTTCGCTCTTAACCTGTAGTCTCTCCATGCCCTGCTTTTGAGAGAGCCTCCCTACTACCGACCAGCCTTGATATTTTCTGGATCATTCCTTATATGATCTAAATCCTGTTTTTTTTTTATACAACCTATCATCCGAGTCCATGTCAAAGAAAAAAAAAAGCTTTGGACTCTCTTGGAGAATTGAGCTGTAGTGTTCCTAGTGTTTATTCCTCTTTTCCGACAAATCCCATCAAGTTAGATGGCTCCAACTATCTAATTTGGTCTCGCTCTTGCTACCTTACCATTGTTTCACGTGGTCTTACCGGCTACCTTACCGGAGAGAGCGTGCAACCTACTACCGGAGATGATGCTATTCGCAAGTGGATCTCCGAGAATGCCTTGGTTATGGCTTACCTTGTCAATTCAATGACTAACTCTATCGCTTGTGGCTACTTATTTTTGGACACAGCAGCCAAGATTTGGAGGCTGCTAAGGACACTTATTCTCAAGTGGGCAATGATGCCCAAATCTATGAACTCCAGCAAAAAATTCATGAAACGAAGCAAAGGGAGCTGTCCTTATCTCAATATTATTCTAAGCTACGTAGTCTATGGCATGAACTGGGTTTTTATGATGATTTTCATCCTACCAACCCTTTTGATGCTGCTGCCTTTCGGAAAAGGGTGGACAAATTTCGTGTTTTTAAGTTCCTAGCAGGTCTTAATATGGAGTATGATCAGATTAGGGCCCAGATCTTGTGTCGCGTGCCTTTCCCGACCTTGGAACAATCCTATGCCGTGATCCATCTAGCGAAGAAGCGTCGGAGCGCGATGCATGAACCCGTTGTCCCAGAACGCTATGCCCTTTATACTATTACTGGAAGCGAATCTCGCAGTCGTTCTAGCAATGACAAACAAATTGTGAAGTGTGATTATTGTGGAAAAGAACGTCACACCTATGAAACTTGTTACAAACTTCATGGACGTCCTTCCAATGCTGGCCGTGGCTGCGGACGGGGTCGTACTGGACCTCAGGTGCACTTAAGTGAGGCCCCAGGTCAGCAACCAGCTGCTCCATCATATTCTTTATCTACTGCTGAGTTGACTAGTTTGTGCTTCCTCTTAGCACGCAACGTAGACAACCCTGCCACCTCCACATCATCAGCCTCGGGCACTTTGACCTCTAATTTCGCACAGTCAGGTAGTTTTTTCGTTGGATTATGTAAATCTTCTCGGCCGTGGATCCTTGATTCGAGTGCCACGTATCATATGACTGGAGATATTACATTTTTTGCTGATTATTCTCGTCCTCATAAACCTGATTGTGTTACTGTTGTTGATGGTTCTTTAGCCCCTATCGTCGGACAGGGCTCGGTGTCTATTACCCGTGATATTACTCTATCATCTGTTTTACATGTTCCTACGGTTTACACTAATCTTCTATCAATTGGTTCCTTGACTCATGATCTAAAGTGCCGAGTGGTTTTTTTCCCATCTTATTGTATTATTCAGGACTTGGCAACGGGTCGGGAGATTGGTCGTGGTAGAGTAGAGGGGGGCTTATATGTGTTCGATTCACCACCATCAGCTCATCTTGTCACTCCAACTTCCTCGGCTACCCTATTTGAGCTCCATGTTTGGCATCGTCGTTTGGGACATCCACCGCTTGGAACTTTAATAAAGATTTTTCTAGATTTAGTTGACAAATACAGTAGTCAAAATTTCTTTTGTGAGTCTTGTGTTCTAGCAAAACAAACTCGTGTCACTTATTCTTCTAGTAATAATAAAAGTGATGCACCTTTTGCTCTTGTGCATTCAGATGTTTGGGGCCCTGCCCGTGTTTCCTCCATTTCAGGTCACCGTTGGTTTGTGACATTTATTGATTGTTGTACCCGCACTACTTGGGTTTATTTACTGCAATAGAAGAGTGATATTTTCCAATGCTTTCAGCAGTTTTTGGCAATGATTCAGACACAATTTGATGGCAAGCTTCGTATTCTTTGAAGTGACAATGGGACGGAGTACACTAGATCAGCTTTTCAGGCTTTTTTACATGACCATGGTATTCTCCATCAGACGAATTGTGTTAATACTCCTGCGCAGAATGGTGTGGCGGAACGCAAGAATCGCCACCTCTTGGAGGTGGCTCGTTCCCTTATGTTTGCCATGAATGTTCCAGCTCAATATTGGAGTGATGCTATTTTGAGTGTAGCTTATTTGATCAATCGCCTCCCATCACACATTCTCCAATATCGCTCTCCCATTAAGGCTCTTACCGGTTCCCATAAGTTTTTGGTCCCTCCGAAGGTGTTTGGGTGTGAATGTTTTGCTCGTATTGCTCACCCGGCCAGTAAGCTTGCCCCTCGCAGTATTAGGTGTATTTTTTTGGGTTATTCTCCCACGCAGAAAGGCTACAAGTGCTATTGCCCTTCCACTCGGCGCTATTTTATTTCCATGGATGTTATCTTTCATGAGTCTCAGCCGTTTTACTTGCAGACACCTCTTCAGGGGGAGTTTACTCATGGTGAAGATGTGTCCTCCAGTTTGGATGTGATACCCTTGCAGAGGGGAGTTAATTTCTGAAATTTATGGTAAACAATTAGATACTACAGCCACTGCCAATACAGAAAACACAACCCCACCAGCAATTCTAGTAGACTCAGCTAGTGCTAAAAATCCTAATTCTGTTAATGCAGAAAATTTAGCAGAAGCCCCTCCGATTCAGGAGCAGTTTCAATACCCGATTGTGTTCCACCGACAGAATTTTCGTGAAGCCCCCTCTATCACTACTCTACTCTTCGACCAATCTCCTCCTACTAGTCCTATAACCGCAGTTCCGGGTAATGGCACCTCCTCTCAGATTATTGATAATGACGACACAACTAATGACTTACCAATTGCACTTATGAAAGGCAAACGTTCATGTACGCAGCATCCCATATCCAATGCTGTGTCATATGATAGATTGTCTTCATCCTACCGTGCCTTTTCTATATCTCTGCTGACCACAACTGTCCCCAAAACATGGCAAGAGGCCCTAGCTAACGAAAAGTGGAAGGAGGCTATGTTAGAAGAGTTGAGAGCTCTTAAGAAAAATGGTACTTGGGAGTTAGTTCATCTTCCCCGAGAAAAAAGTACCGTTGGATGCAAGTGGGTATTTGTTGTCAAACAAAAAGCTGATGGAACCATTGATCGCTACAAAGCTCGTTTGGTGGCTAAGGGGTACACTCAAACCTATGGCCTTAATTATACTGAGACATTCGCACCGGTTGCTAAGATGAACACTATTAGAGTTCTTATCTCATGTGCTGTCAATCTTGGATGGGACTTACAACAGCTAGATGTGAAGAATGCATTCCTTCACGGGAAACTTGAAGAAGAGGTGTATATGGACATTCCCCCAGGTTATTCTGGCCCGGAGACAGAAGGTCGAGTGTGCAAACTCAAGAAGGCATTATATGGCTTAAAACAGTCTCCTAGAGCTTGGTTTGGGCAATTTCAAAGGGCTATGATTATTTTTGGTTATACTCAGAGTAATGCTGATCATACTTTATTCATCAAACGATCAAGTACTCAGGTTATTGTTCTCATTGTATACGTCAATGACATTGTAGTGATAGGGAATGATGCAGTCGAAATTTCTCGTCTTAAACAATATCTGGGGAGAGAATTCGAAATTAAAGACCTAAGAGCTCTTCGGTATTTTCTAGGTATCGAAGTCGCTCGATCTGAAAAAGGAGTATTTCTCTCCCAATTGAAGTATATACTGGATCTTTTGGCTAAGGTTGAGATGCTTGGATGCAAGCCAGCTGAAACCCCTATTGAGGCCAATGGTCACTTGCAGTCTAAAGAGGGAAAGCCCATTGATAAAGGAAGTTACCAATGATTGGTAGGTCGCCTAATTTATCTCTCTCATACTCGACCTGATATAACATATGCAGTGAGCTTGGTGAGTCAATACATGCACGATCCATACTCCTCGCACCTTGAGGCGGTTCATAGGATTCTTCGTTATTTGAAATCTGCTCCAGGGAAAGGGCTTTTATTTGCACCCCATGGTCATCTTTCTGTGGAGTCTTATACGGATGCTGATTGGGCTGGATCTTTGGATGATAGACGATCTACTTCCGGTTACTATAATCTTGTTGGAGGTAACCTAGTCACCTGGCACAGTAAAAAGCAAGCTGTGGTTTCCCGCTCAAGTGCTGAGGCAGAATTTCGTGCTATGGCTCAAGGAGTTTGTGAACTACTTTGGCTTAAGACCCTTCTCGCTGATCTCAGAGTTGCTGTTCCACAGCCAATACGACTTTATTGTGACAGCAAGTCTGCTATAAGTATTGCTCATAATCCGGTACAACATGATCGCACCAAGCACGTGGAGATTGATCGTCATTTTATAAAGGAAAAATTGGACAACAACCTCATCAACTTGTCCATCATTGTCTATAAGGATCAGCTTGCTGACATCTTCAGCAAAGGCTTGAACGGGCACACGTTTCATGCCATTCTCTGCAAGTTGGGCATGTCCAATATCTATGCTCCAACTTGAGGGAGAGTGTTAAAACCTCTTTATGTTTATTGTTATTGTTATTGGGCCTAATTAGGTGGGCATAGTTTATTTATCTAGTTGTCTTAGGATTGAGGCCCATTTCTTCCCTATGTATATTGTATCTCTTTCTCTTTCCAAAAGGTAGAAATTATTCTTTCTCTGAATAATATGGATGCTCATTTTTTGGCTAACAGTTACTAGGTATCTTATAGCCTTTGAAATCTTGTATCTTTTCAGAAGTTATAAAATTTGGAATAAAAAAATCGATTATCATTTTTTTTATCGGAATTTACGGTTTGTCTTTTGAAACAATATCTATTCAAAATGCAATGTATTCAGAGGAGAGGTTGTACATGTTCTAAAACACATTTATAAGTTTGTTATTTCCGTTTCGATACCTTGTACTGGTCGATTTTCCTTTCTAAAACAAATAATGGTCATTGTTTTCAATTGTTTCCCTTTTGAGAGTTCTTGGAAAAATACCAAAATTGCTATCTGGGTTGTAGGGCAGTTAATTCCTTAAAAACAGTGTATTCACGCCTCAAAATCTAATTCCATTCGTCCCTATTGATTTTTCCCACAAGTTAAAAGGTAAATAAACTGAGTTGATCACCTGATTACTACGATCTTATTTTAGCACATTTTTCATGCAGCAATTACTGATAAAAAGTGATGCCCTGGCTTCTATTAAGTGTATGTGTCACAACTGTGACGTCCTTATTATAGTTTGTAAACACCGTCTCATCCGATTTTTAGGTTCTAATGACCGCCCGCAGTATTAAAACATGTGGCTTTAGCACTTCATAGTATGCTAAAGCACAACACATGTACGACACGGCCATTGTTACACCAAACAGAACACAACACGATAATCAATCTAAGATGGTCTAAACGACACTCCATTTAAGTCAATTTTGATGCATCGATGTAATTAAAGATGATGCGGGGGCTGAAATCTTGCTTAATTCACTTAGACTAAGGCTTTATTCGTTTCGCGGAAAATGTTACGTTTCTGACAAAAAGCCATTTTCTTGGAATATAACATAGTTTTCTGGTGTTCGGTTAAAATCTGAAAAAACTTCGGAAAATATTTTCTGTTGTTCGGTATGTAAAAGATTTTCCTCCTCGCAATACTTTTAATAATTTTTTATTTTTATTTTTTAAAAATGTTTTTAATTTTATATTTTCCTTTTTTCTGGCAACTAGGCAGAGAAGAAGAAGAAGGAAAAAAAGAAAAATTAGAAAATTAAAATTAAAATACTAAATAATAATAAATTAGAATTTAAAAAAAAATAAAATAAAAGTAATTATAATGAATGATGAAAGAAGGAGGGGGGAAAATGTTTTCTTCTTTTCAAAACGTGAAAAATATTTTCCTCACTTTTGAAGGTGTTTTGTCTATTGAGGGAAAATGTTTTCTGCGGTTAGTTTATTTTCCTCCTCCCGAACACCGAAAAAGTCTGGAAAATATTTTCCGCGAAACGAACGGAACCTAAGAAACTAGCTTGCAATGCATTCATTTGCATAATGTAATGGGTCCAATATGGTACGGCATGGTACTAGAATAATTATATTCAAAGCTTTCGAAACATTATCCATAAATATTACTGATAATGAAAAAAAACGGTTCTCGAAAAATAGATTTAAACCATGAATGGATAACAACCACCCAACAATTCAAAGTAATAATGCCAAATTCTTGCAAAGATATAATTTTTTTTAAAAAAGAAACGAAATTTTAAGATTCTAATAAGATAGACTATTTAACTGCAAACTAGAAGAAGTGATAACCAAGCTCAGCTGCTATAAACTTCAAGTTTCCTATTTCCACTCAAACTCCTCTCACCACACTCATCCTTTTAAGCTTCATTTTCACGAGGATATCTCTTTGAATAGATGGAAGATCCGACTTGGTCGAAGATTGAAGGCTGTACAAAGTTTATTATATGACGAGGAGAAGAGATTTGAACATCTGAACGCTCTCGAATAGTACTCCGTAAATCATGTTGTACGGTTGCTAAGCGAAGAAGGAAGGTACAACTTATTTATTTTTCTCTTTGGAAACATAGGATAGTTCCAACATTGATTTGAACATCCGAAAGCCAGAACACCATGTACATCATCTTGTACCGTAGCCAACCACGAAGACCGAACGTGCGACTCACTTCTTCTTGTTGTTGGAAACATAGGTTCAAAGCCATGAACGGATGACAACAATCCAACAGAGTCTGGCCAGAATCCAAGAAAATAAGTTTCGAGATGTATTTTTGAAAAAAAAACAGATTTTAAACAAAGATAAGAAGGATGTAAGAGGACAGACTATATCAACAACCCAATTAGAGGTAGGTGATAAACAAAGCTCAACTGCTATAAATTCCTAGTTTCCTATTTCCACTAGAATTCCACTCACCATACTCATCCTTTGAAGCTTCATCCCACGAGGACATCACTCCAGCAAGTAAAGGAAGCATCTCATCCTCGACAAATCTGTTCATTCAACCTGTAAGTTGAATCAAAGAACACTGTATGTTCGCATGTTGCCCGTTAGATTTCTCCTTCCATGTCCATATTCAGCGACGATACCATAGAGTTTAGGACTCACGTATTGTTCTGATACCTGTTTTGTGTTACTGGAGAATTAGCTCGACCGGTTGGCTAAGAGAAGATACTCACCATGGGAAAGAATAATCTGAGGCCGGCGCCGAGCAGTGGTCGCGGAATAGAAGACGATGTAAGGCACTCGAACCGCGTCCCGTGACGATTCCGTCCTTTTTCGTCAATGAACGTTTTTGGTACGTGATCGCTTCTCTTGTATTGATGCAGTGTTCAATGCTTCTTCCATGTAGGTCAAGGATTTGATTGAGAAATGCTTGCAACTGTACATGAATATGCACGAGGTGATAATCGCTCTAGGCGAACATTTTAACATAGAACCTCATCTGACATTCTTAGGTAAGATTCTGCTCTCCTCAATTCGAATTGGGCTCGTCTTCTGAATTAGGGTTTATGTTTCTATCACTCGCCTTGATTGGAGCTGCTTTTCCTCAAGAGGAAAGAATCGGCAGCCCTCCGTAAATCTTAAAAACCTTGGCATATTTAACTGATTATTTGTGCTTTCTGAGTTGACCCTGACTGAGATGAATTTTCCGAATTCAGTGTGGAAGAAATTAGAAGAGGACAACCCACGATTTTTCCGTGATTACTACATTCGCTTGAAGTTGATCAAACAAATCACTAGGTTCAATCGGTTGCTTGAGCAACAACAACAGTACGAACTGATGCTACAAGAGGCATTTAGGAAACTGACACCGCCTCAAAGCGAGCCTTCTCCTGATATTGCTGGTGAGTCTTTGCATAGTTCTTATTAAAGCAACAAAGTTGTACAATATGTATGATGCACGCTGCTCTTGTCGCAATTTAGGCGGGATTTACCAGCAACAGCTCTCAAATGCGATGACAGTGCAGTGTGGCCACCATGTTTTAGGCGGCATGTGTGGGGATCATTGTGCTTCGAATGCAATTGCTGCGGTTGCCTCAGTGGAAAGCCCTGTCCAAGCTCACAGCTTTCACTCTATTGATCGGAGAGAGTAACTTATTTCATGCGCATCGAAACTTCTGCTTGCATTGTTTATCTCATGATCAGGGGTCATCTATGGGGTGCAACTAAAGAATGAAATTTTAATTTGCTATCACAATGTACTTGATCACTGAAACATGCATAAGTATCCCTGTTGAACAGCAATATCACTATCCTTGTCATAATCAGTGTTAATACTTCAGGTTGTTGACACATGCGAGCTCGGAACAACCGATACCGTCGAATTGCAGTGTCCCTTTCGACCTGCTAGGGATGTGTGAACAAGGTGCAAATCCCACGCCGTTTGATATGCAGAATCAAGGCCGCTTAAGCCGCCTGAACGATCCGGCTTCTTCCAGCTTGCCCGATCATGGAGGTGAGACATCATGCGATGACTCTACATTACATGCCCCTCCTCGCCTTGACGTCGATAGCTGAGACCTTTCCCTCAATTTAGTTAGGTTACAGCATTAGCTAAAAACCGAAGCAACGTTCGGCATCCCTAGTCAAACTAAACTAGCAATTTGGTCGTGTAGCTTGTTCTTGATTTTGCAATTTCCTGTGCAAAACAATGATCTTGCGGACAAAATCATCGCTTGCTTGTGTTGTTATCGGGTGCAGTTTTTGAAACGGATGCAGATCAACCTGACTCTCTGGATTTTCTCCTCGACTCTCCAGAGCACTACGACACTGGTAATGATCTTCTCCGTCTTCCTTTCACCGGTCTTTTGCTTATTCAAACCGTTAGTTGCCTCAACCGGTGCTAACTTTGCGCATCTCGCTTCTGACCGACCGGAACTCCGCAAACGTTCCTGAGATTAGGCCTTACGTCTGATTCCGACCGTCGCCGTACTTTTTTCCCTGCAGGACGGCTTCCTGACACGCCGCCGGAGCCTCACCCTGGATCTCAAACAGCCTGAGGCGTTGCTCGTCGTCTCTGCTCAACATCACTTTACCGCGGATTGCACGCCGCGCCATTTGCTAGTCATTGCGATGTACAAATCGCTTCCTTTTCGTAACATGCAATATTATGCTAGATACTCATGTAGTTTCAATCGATATTTGTAATCTACAACATATATATTTCGATCAGGTCAATTTTTTTCGTGACGGTGGGAAAGAAAGTTCATCATCAAGAGAAATCGTCACAATTTTGTCGTTTTCTTTTTTAAATTTCTTATATCTCGTGAATTATTATAAATACCTTGCATGGATAATTGTTTTTTTTTTTGCTAACTTATTTAGCTAAAATTGGCGGCACCTAAATTACTAATGGGCACGCGATTTAGCACCATAGAAAGCGCTCTTTGATGGGAGACTTACACAAATATGACGTCACGCCGAGAGGATTGACCTTAACAGCGAAATTAATGACTGAGAAGAGGGTCTTGTTATGACTTATGATTACTGTACTTTCACTCAAATTACCAAATCATTGGTCATCCACGGATGTAAATTTGATCATAAGATTTTCAATTTTACCCATGTAGTCACAGGACTTCATGCGAAATTCTAATATAATCCTTTAGGTCAATTATCTTTGAAATTATTGACGTAATGATCTACAAATTGTCCACGTCAACATGCCACATAAAACGGCCGGCGATGACTGGACACCACGTAGCCTAAAGGACTAGTGATTTTTTGCGGTAATTAGCTTAAAGGACTACATTACTCCACACAAAAGTTCAGGGTTATATCAACAAAATTGATTATATTGAATTGACATACATACAATATGTTTATTACTAATTAAGTAATTATCCCAAAAAAGTATCATTGGTCATGCATGAACGTGATGGATTTTGCTCAAGCAAATTCCTGACTTGGACTTGATAGGAGAAGCTATATTAGACCAAATCCCTCACCCCTTCATTGAGATACATACGTGAATTATGTTAGAGAAGTCCCACATTGAAGAATTGGTGCGGCATGAAATAGTTAATATATCTTAATAAGTCCAATTCATTAGCAAAAGTTTTTGAGTCAAGATAGATGCAATTAGATATATTGAGGAGTTTCACTGTGCCCTCTAGTTTAGGGGTCTTAGGGTTTTCATATTTTTAAATTTTTTATGTTGTTCATTTAGCACCTATGTAACACCTTGTAAAATATCAAGCGAATCATAACACGACACTTGTATCATGACGTATGCAACTCATCGATTCGACTATCCATGTCAGAGAAAATCGACTCGCAAGAGGAAAAAAATATAAGGATTATGAAATATTTAAAGGCGTCAGAATGAACGATTTCGAATTTCTGGCCCATTTGACCTTTTTGGCCCATTCGACCAAAAAAAAAGGGTTATTGATACACCAAAAACCCCAAACAGGTACACGTGTGATAAATTTACCTAAAACTAATTTTTTGACCACCAAAAATCTAAACCGATACACCTGTAACAAATTTATCCTCCATTAAATTAAATTAATGCAACGAAAAATTACAAATTGATAAACATGTGATAAACGAAAGGGGTAAAACCCCAAACTGGTATGCCCATCAACTGCCTCATATCATCAAAAGGTAAATTTATTACGGATGTACCGAATTATGATTTTTGATGATTAAAAAATTAATTATGAGTAAATTTATTACGGATGCACTAATTTGGGTTTTTGGCCGATGAATCCAATATTTAAAGGCGCAAAAATGAACGATTTCCGAATTTCTGGCCCGGCCCAATGGCGAAAGCGTCATATCACAAATCTCACCGGCTAAAAACCTCACCGTCCGACGTCAGCCTTCGCTTCCCTCCCCAGTCCTCCCCCCATCTCCTCGCGCCCCGACGTCCATGGCTTCTGCTTCTCCTCCTCCGTCGTCGCTCTCCCTCTCCTTCTCCTCCTCCTCGCTTCCCCGATCCCCACTTCTCGAAGGCGCCGCCGCCGCCGCCGGCAGAAGAGGCGCGGCGGTGTCCCTCCCGGCCCCGTCGTCCCGGCGGGTGGTCCTGTGCGCGTCCGCGCCGCCCGCGAGGAAGGGCGCGAGCGCCAAGCCCTCGCCGCCTTCCTCGGCGGCCACGAAGAAGAGGCACTGGAAGGAAGGAGAGTACCCTGGGATCTCCGAGAATTCGGCGGCGGCGGCGAACGGGAGGCGGCGGCGGCCGCCTCTCAAGAACGCGAAGAAGAAATTGGACCGGCGGAGCAACGCCGCGGCGTGGGCTTGTACCGTCACCGAGGCCCTTTCCGATCGCATTCTCAAGAAGCAGTGGATGGAAGCGCTTGAGGTGAGTGGGTGTGAATTCGTGCTCGATGATTTATCGAGCTTCAGGTTCAGCAGGTATCTGGAATGGAATGGCATGATAATGCTTAGCTAGGAAGTATCTGTTCCTGCTCTTATGGGATGGTTGTGGTGCAGCAGATACGTTCAAATTTGTGTTCTTGGACTCAAATTTCGGTTGTCTCGAAGTCGAATCGATTGTTTCTCTGCATTGTCTCACTGATTATTTCTTTGCCGTTGCGCAACTTGATGAAGGTCTTATCTGTATTGGCTGGCCTTAGTACGTGTTGGATATTCTTGTTCTTCAAAAGATGACACATTGTGGCTGAATTAGCTGGTTTTGTGTACTGTTTGTTTAACTTGGCATTGCCGATGAAATCTGTACCAGATCGTTGCTACGATGTCCCATGGTGGCAATGTTTTTCAGTAGGTTAATGGTAGTTGCTTTTTGTTCGTCCAGGTTTTCGATATGCTGAGGGAGCAGCCATTTTATCAACCAAAAGAAGGGACTTACATGAAACTCCTCGTTCTGCTCGGGAGATCGGGCCAGCCCGACCGTGCTCGCCAGCTCTTCAATACGATGGTCGAAGAAGGATGCGAACCCACTTATCAACTCTATACAGCTCTGCTGGGGGCTTATTGCAGGAACAATCTCATCAATGAGGCATTCTCAATTCTCAGTCGTATGAAGGGCCTCCCTAATTGTCAACCGGACGTTTTCACATATAGTATCCTAATTAAGGTATGTGTTGACTCTTCACGTTTTGATTTGGTCGAATCACTTTACCGGGAAATGGCTGATCGGTTGATAACTCCTAACACCGTCACACAAAACATAGTTTTAAGTGGTTATGGGAGGGCTGGAAAATTCGATCAGATGGAAAAGGTACTTTCGGGTATGCTCGAGAGCACAGAGTGCAAACCTGATGTCTGGACAATGAACATCATTCTCAGTGTGTTTGGCAACAAGGGGCAGATTGATGTGATGGAAAGATGGTATGAGAAATTCCGGAATTTCGGGATTGAACCAGAAACTCGGACTTTTAACATACTCATTGGTGCATATGGAAAGAAGAGAATGTATGACAAGATGTCGTCTGTGATGGAGTACATGCGTAAGCTTCAATTCCCTTGGACAACCTCGACCTACAATAACGTGATTGAGGCTTTTGCAGATGTCGGAGATGCGCAGAACATGGAATATACTTTCGATCAGATGCGCGCTGAGGGCATGAAAGCAGATACCAAGACATTCTGCTGCCTTGTACGTGGATATGCCAATGCAGGTCTCTTCCATAAAGTCATAAGTAGCGTCAGATTAGCTGGAAAGTTTGAAATACCTGAGAACGCATCATTCTATAATGCAGTCATATCGGCATGTGCAAAAGCTGAGGATCTATTGGAAATGGAGAGAGTATTTAAGAGGATGAAAGACAAGCACTGTCGCCCGAATTCGACCACCTACTCAATTATGATAGAGGCATATCGAAAAGAGGGAATGCACGACAAGGTCCATGATTTGGAACAGGAGAAAGAGGAGACTGTTCTTGATGGGTCTGAGAACGAGTATGTCCTCGGGCCAGAGTCAGCAGAGGACGCTTAAGGAAACCTGAACAAGTACTGTGGCTTAGTGCGGGTGCGCCATGGATCACTCGCAGGTTTTCTCATACAGCATGGGCTTTTTCCATGCTGCAGATAATGCGGGTTCGGCCTCTCGACAGTCCTTCGGATCCGATGATGCTTTGGGATAGTTTGCTCAGGCGGCCCAAGCCAATGTACGCAGCCGATGTACCAACAGAGGTAACTGGTGTGCTCTAATTGATGATATCTTTTCTGGCGGGTGGGAAAGGTGGTCATTCATGTATCTGTGCGATTCATAGCAAGTAAAAGAGAAGCTGTGATTAAGCATTGTTGTATGCTCTCTGTTTTAATGTGTTCCGCAGCTTCTTTAGTAGAGGATAGGTGATATGAATTAGAGAAGAAAACTCGAAGGCACCGCACTCCATTAACTTGGTCTGCATTCGATGGCTCTGCAAGTGTATACGCCTTTATTTGGCTCAATTCCCTAAAAAAATCACCAGCTTTAAGTCGAGTCCAAATTTAGCCCCGAACTTTTTTCGTATTATGAAAAATCACCAGTTTTCACATTTAACCCAACTTTGCCCCCGGTTTGCTTTCCATCCAATCATTACCGTTAATGATCTGATGTGGCAATTCTGCGTCAGATTTTTATTTTTTTCCTTGTCTTTCCTTTTGTTTTTCTTTCTTCTTCTTCCTTTCAGTTTCGCCGTGGGTCCCTTCATCGTCTCCCTGTTCTAGGTCCTCACCGCCCGTTCCAAGATCTAAGTTGTCATGGAGTTCGCCAAGGGTGGCGAGCTCTTCACCAAAATCTCCAGGGGCTGCCTCCCTGAGGACTTCCCAATGATCTTTGCCGTCAGCTACCGCCGCACCCGTGGTGTCTTCCACCATGGTCTCAAGGCCGAGAACCTCCTCCTCGACAACACAGGCGTCTTCAAGGTGTCCATCTTCGGCCTTAGTGCTGTCACTGACTAGATCCGGTCCAACGGCTTGCTCCACACGCTCTGCGACAGCGCTGCCTGCATGGCGCTGGACACCATCAACTCCGACCTTCACCACCACCTCACAAGAGATCAAAACATAAAAGGAAATGACCTGGTGAGGTGAGTAATAGTGCCTGTACACTGTCATTAACTCGTCGATTGAAAAATAGACACAGTTTGTAGTTGCCTTGTTCAACCGGCAAGAACTTTAGATAAGTAACCTACATCTAAACTGAATTCTTTCTGGTTGAAGAATTTAACCTAAGCCTTTAATGGACAAGAATTGAAAGTTAAAACCCCAATCTTCCCTGCTCTCATTGGGAAAATCTGAACCTAACTCAGCCAACACGGCCGCCAACACCACCACAAACAGTTCCGTCGCA
Source organism: Syzygium aromaticum (assembly GCA_024500025.1). NCBI lineage: Eukaryota > Viridiplantae > Streptophyta > Magnoliopsida > Myrtales > Myrtaceae > Syzygium > Syzygium aromaticum. The sequence goes on from CM044885.1 coordinate 16,162,025, forward strand.
GGCCTCCATATCTGCCACTTATGGGTGCATTTCTCTCTCTGTCTCGCGAATCCAACTGTCGCTAGACGGAGCTCTCAACAAGGCGTCGAGCTCAACAAGGCGTCGAGCGCCTTGCTCCAACGGGAGTTTGATGCAGCGTGAGTTCCGTTGAGTCTCCCTCGACAAGCCCTATTATATCGAATGCTGCGAATTCAATGGCTCTCAGCCATGGGAGGGAGGTCAAAGGCATCAAGCTCCGTGCCATCGAGTGAGGCGGAGGTGGAAGGCGACACACGGGGTTGAGCTGATCGCGGGCTGAGTTGATCTTGTCCACGGTGGAAGCAAAAGAAAAAAGAAGGAAAAAGATAGTAAATAATGCATATTTTTTACACGAAATTGTCATATTAGACCATTAATGGTAAGATTGGACGAAAAGATAAGGAAGGCAGATTTGGGTAAGGAGTGAAAATTGATATTTTTAATGAGGCAAAAAAAAAATTGGGATAGAATAAAGACTCGATTTAAGTAGGTAGTATTTTAGATAACAGACCTTTTTATTTTGTCTTTGTTTTCATATTTTCTTTTAGTAATAGCATAAAAAATCCAAAAGTATGCACAATACCAGCATCTCAAACTTTACTTTTTTCACCAAAATCCTCAAATTTTTACCAATTTGACGAAAATATGCTCAATTTATTATCAAAAACTCAAAACTTTGTGCACTTCGTCTTCTTGTAAATGGTGTCAGCGAGAGAGAATCGAGTGTCGGAGGTATTAACTCGATACCGCAAACTTTTTCTCAATATCCTCAGTATCCAAACTTAATATGTGTGACCAAAATACCGTCCAATACCACAAAAAATCCTAAAATTTGCCTAATGTGTTACCACTATTTCCAAACTTGAACTAGCAACCAAATGTATTTTTGTGAAAATTCACTGCAAATTTTCTAAAATCCAAAGTTTTGGTAAATAAATGGTATTTATGTTATACTGATAAATTTTTTGTGATTTTATTAATAAAAAAAATTGGGTATTGGTGGAGATAGTCCTTGGTTTTGATGACACAAAAATTTGTATGATATTAATGTCATAGAGACAGAGAAGACATATGGTTAAATCTCAACCGTCCATTCTATGCACAATGACCTCATCTTAACTTGACAAATGTATACCGCACTAGGGTGCGTTTGTTTTGCGAAAAATTTAATGATAAAGGAAAATATTTTTCGGAAAAACATTTTTCAAGAAAACACTTAGTTTTCCTTTGTTTGGTGATGCATAATGGAAATTATTTTTTTATGTTTGGATTTCATTGGAAAATGATTTCAATTTCATGATTTTATTCCAAGCAAAAAAAGATCGAATTTTTTAATTATTTTTTTATTTTTTTTATTTTTTGAAGAAATTGGATTTTTAAGTTTTCTTTTTTTCCTTTGCTTTTTCTTTTCTTTCCTTTTCTTTCTCCTCCTTCCTCCTCCGCAACCAGCCGGCAACGGCCATAGGCAAGCTCGAGCTCGCAGGCGTCAGGCGAGCCGCAAGCTTATCGACCTCGATTGAGCCTTGAACCCGCTGGCCTCGGTGAAGCTCGGGCTCACCTAGATCTGGTGAGCCGCGAGCTCACCTGTCCAAGCCCGAGCTTGCCTAGATCCGACGAGCCGCGAGCTTGACCATGCTCGGGCTCGCCTGGATCGGTCGAACCCTAAGCTCACCGACTTGGGTTTTGGCCGGTCATTGGGTTGCTGGCTATTGCCGAGCACACAATCGACGAAGGAAGGAGGAGGAAGGAAAAGAAATAAAAGGGAAAAGAAAAAAAGAAAAGAGAAGAGAGATTTAAAAAAATAAAAAAAAAATCGATTTATTTTTAAAAAATATTTTATAAGAACAATTTCAATAATCAAGAAAAAAAAAGAAAGAAAAGAAATAATAAAATATTAAAAAATTCAAGATGAGTAATTTCAGAAAGTGTTTTCACCTTATTAAATTAGGAAATTCATTTTCCTAATTTTATACAAGAATTTTTTCTTGACCGGAAAATGTTTTGAAGTTAACTTATCATTTTCGGTGAACCAAACGGGTGAAAATCCGAAAAACGGATTCCTGGAAAACACTTTCTCTCTCACTAAAACGTATAATTTGTAGAAAATATTTTTGAGGAAATCATTTTACAAGAAGATGAGTTCATTTTTCAGTATTTGGCTAAAACCTAAAAAAGACTTTAAAAGTATTTTCAATTGTCTGGTGAAAAAAATCTGATGGCGAAAATTATCAAAATTTTTTGTATTTTTTTAAATTATTTCAAATTATTTGTTATTTTAAAATTATTTTTATTAATAAAAGAAAATACATGAATGTTTTCCTTCTTAGAAAGAAAAGAAAAGGAAAAGAAATTAAAATAAAAAATATTAACAAATTTAATATGAGCAATTCCGAAAAGTGTTTTCGCCTTTTTAGATAAGGAAATTCACTTTCCTAAAATAAAATATTGTATTTATGCTTTCCCGGAAAGTATTTTCCGTTAACCAAATCATTTTTGGATAACCAAACGAATGAAAATCCAAAAAACACTTTCTGGGAAAACATTTTCACCAAAACATTGTTTAACGGAAAACGTACCGTTTATGAAAAATGTTTTCTGGGAAATCATTTTCCAAGAAAATGAATTCATTCTTCGGTGTTTGGCTAAAACCTAAAAAAAAACTTGAAAAGTATTTTTAGTTGTTTGGTGAGGAAAAATCTAATGGTGAAAATTATCAAAAAATTTCGTATTTTTAAAATTATTAAAAATTATTTTGTTATCTTTTTAATTATTTTTATTAAGAAAAGAAAATACACAAAAAAAAAGAATAAAGAAAAGAATAAAGAAAATGAAATAAAAAATATTAACAAATTCAAGATGAACAATTCCGAAAAGTGTTTTCACATTCTTAGATAAGGGGAATTCACTTTCCTAAAATTAAAAATGATATTTGTATTTATCGAAAAGTATTTTTTATTGATCAAATCATTTTTTAAGAACCAAACGGATGAAAATCCATAAAACACATTCCGGGAAAACACTTTCACCCAAAAAACCACATCCTTAGTAAGTACAGAGAAACTGTCATTCGGGATACAGATCCCAAGGAAAAGGAAAAATATTATAAATGAGCGTGCACCCAAATTGAAATTTTCAACGGCCTATTAACAATAGTTTCTGTGCAAAGCATGGGGAATAGTCTCACATAAATATACGGCTGCACTGGCGGCGGTACGCTAGTCCCTAAGGTCACACAGATTCAAATTGATCCGCCCGGCAACTCGAACCACCTTGTACCCATCTGCGCAAACAAACCGAACGAATAGAACATCCCAGTACAAATCAACAGTGCCTTTGTATTGCTGAAAATAAATAAATTTGAAAAAAAATCCATGAAAAAGATCATTCGTTTCGCTTGTGATCAAACAAAACATATTTCTAACGTTCACAAAAATATTTAGACATAGAACTGAAACATACTAATTATTTTAAGCAATACAAATGGATCATTTTTTAAAAATATTTTTCAAATCATTTATTTTTCACAAAGCAAATGAAGCCTAAGTCTGACGAAAAAAAAAAAAAATGGAGCCTAAGTCGAACGGTAAAATAGGTGCACACCCATGATGTCTCGGGACTTCTTAGAAAGTCGAATTCATAAACACCAGCAAGCAAGACTCGTTTCAGGGAGGAAAGCGTTCGATTAGATCCAAACTGCAAAATTGTATGTGTATAATTAGAAAAACCGCAATACTCACTAATGAACCACAGCTTTCAAAGATAAACAATGCACAATGAGCGAGCAATGAGTCCCAGGTTTTCTGCCTTTACGAGGGAACGAGGAACACAAACAATGAATGAACAAATTGCCGCCTCCTTGTCGAGCACAATCAGCTCAGCACGTGTGCGCAGATCACAACGTTAAATTACTTACATCTTATACAGAATCTACACATGCAACGTCACCTTGAGACTCCCTAATCAGAGTTTTGGCGCTGATCCTCCATAACAGTCGATCCAATTCGGTTGTGATTAAACTTTACCACGATACACGTGATGTTGTCTGCACTTCCCCGAGTAAAAGCAGCCTCTGTCAATTTCCTGGCTGCTGCTTCTGGCTCTTCTTCTCCACGGGCGAGTGAAACAGCATCCTGCGAATCAAGGACCCACGGTGAAATAACAACAAAACAAATGATGAGCCAGGACGTTTCTCATTTTGAGAATCAACTATGATTCAAAGTAAAATTCATAAGCATTGTAAGACTCATTGTGATTGAAGCAAGTCGACGCTGAATCTGGACATTATGTTCAGTCCTGATGTTTTCTTGAAGTCAATAGTTGAAAATTGACCACCCCTCAGTAATTGTAGCTACACTAGTCTGCTTACAAGTAAATTCAAAGGTAAGACAACGTTACAAGGACGGACCGTCAGATATATTGTTTTTAGATCATTTCGCCCATTTGCTTACGCTTATTATTTGCAAAGAAAGGGGACAATGCAACCAAATGAAAGATGTACAGTATCTGTACCTCATTAGGGACCACATCCCACAGTCCATCGCTTGCTAGCACAAGCAATTCAAATTCCTCATCTATCTCTTGATCCTGAAACGGCATAATCATAACTTAAGCATGCTAATCTTGATAAACAAACCTGGCTCTACATCATGTAATGCCAACAATTCTATCATTGTCAAAATAATCTCTGTTTTTTAGGCTAAATCTCCCTCCATACAACAGAAGTCTTAGAACCCTCATGGGCAGAACCTGTTTGCTATCGCTACGACTCTTAAACAAGGCATGGAATTCCGGAACAGTTAATAGATAGTCAAGCAGACAAAGGATGCGCAGATGACAATAAGCTCAGATTTTCATTTTTATTGAAAAGGTCCTGGGTTCAAAACTCGTAGGTGCCGGTGATTTAAGTGGAGGGTCGTGACGGTGAGATGCTGCGCTAGCCCCCCCAATGACTAGTCGGGCTTCACCGCTGGTTTGAACGCAAGCTCGCCGGCCGCGCAGACACCTCGGTCATAAAAAAAAAAAAAAAAAAAAGGGGCACCTAGCGAATCAACAAATATAAGATGACCCAAAACATTCGACCCTACATGGATAAGAGAATAAGACTCATGCTTCTGGCTTATGTCACACACTCGAAATCCTTTTTTCCGGTCATAATAAGATGACTAAATGCCAAGCAATGGTTACCTGAATCTCAGGTTCTGCAACAACAAATTGCTTCAACATCCGATTCCCAAAAGCACGAGACATAGCTAAAACACCTCCTACCCGCCAGGTGCCTGGTGAATATGCAAACATCTTGACAACTTGTCGCTAAAATTTCTAATCAACGTAACAGTACAGCGCCAATAAATGACAGAAATTATCCAAATAAACAATTTAACACCACTAGCTGGTGCATAATGCAGTACACATGAGAACCATGGCGGCCTTTGCAACAACAGCAGTCAATTACAAGAAAGTAGTGGCAAAAGAATGAATAAACTCAGACATGCTATCCTGACAATTGAAGTCAGAGAGGCATAGTACAAAAACAAGGAGTTGACCATGCACATAAAAGCATGTCTTTAACGTGTCAATTTGAGAAAGCCAATTCTTCTCAAGCTGCCCCTGTGATGTTAGCCCAAAAGCGTTGAGAGTTTCAAACATTTGAATCCAACCACAATGAGTCCATTTTAATTAAAGTGTCAATTGCAAAGGGTAATCAACAAATTGTCGGCTCTGAAGGTAGGAAGATTGTCCATATTTCCACATCAGTGTTCTACACTTCTAAAGGAAGAATTGCATTTCAAGTCTCATTGCCCCAATGAACAGTCTACCTCGGGGCTACAGGACTGAGTGTAAAAGCAATTTCAGAAACAAGGGTATCAAGACTCAATTTCAACACAACATGCATCTCTCAAAATTTCAGCTCTCACATGAAGAAGATAGAACAGAAGCATACCTGCCCACATAACAACACCTCCAGCATTTTCAATTCTTTTTCTTTCATCACTTCTATTTGGTTTATGATCTTCAGAAAGAGGAATAGCTGTCCAAACGATAGAAGTATTTAGTGAACTCAAACCACAGCTCCAGAGATCTAATTGGCTCTTTAACATGTGGATATAACTGCAAATAGTATATATTTACTATATATGATTATACTCTGCTGAAGCAAAAGTACCTATTTAAGGTGGCAATGGATTTCTTGAGGTCACTAGATTTATCGCCCAGTAATAAATAAAAAAACTGTTATTAACAACACGGATTAAAGGTACTAAAACTAAGATGACAGATATAATGCATGCCAAAAGGCGCACAAAAGTTTTCAACAACATCAGTAGAATTTGCTCAGACGACAACATGCCTCACATGAATGGTACCTTTGCCAGCTTTTGATATTACAGTCCGAGAGTCTCCCACATTCGCCACAAACAGATGGCTACCCATCAACACTGCTGTCGAGGCAGTGGAACCATCGTCCCGAAAAGTATCTCGTTCAGATTCCAAAAACTCCACATCAGTCTGCTGATATGTTTCACCTGCAATCAATGTTAAATTCCAAGAGATGTCATGGAATTACACCAACCGATAGTAGGCAAAGAAAAGCTGCATTATTAGATGTAGCAAGTGATTTTCAATGTGATGTTTGCAGTAAACAACATACTGCACCGTCACAGTTCACGTCTCAAAAGTAACTATCAGCATCAAAGCAATTATACAAAGGAAAGGAACACACTTATTGCTAATTTTGTTTCCGTCATAAATTGTGGATGCTTCATAAGATTGTCAAACAAATGCTCCTTCAGATACTCAGCAGCGCGAGAACCACCATGACCTGTAAGATATATTAATGGCATGATATACTTTAAATACTCTGCCATACAAGTATGAAGTGGTATTAACAGCCTTTAAATCTATTATTAATAACATCACACTATTTTGCTCATAGAAGTATCTTATCTTGATTATTACAGTACTTTCACCTGGCTAACTTTCACTTTCCAACAATACATCATCAATTCTGGGGCAAAGTCCTCGGAAACGATCTACAGAATTACAAGACTGTGACGCCAACCTTTTGGCTAGAGATAAATGTTTATTGACAGATTTACATGACCACGATCAGAATGAGCAAGGAGCCTAACCAACAAACAAAACTAATAACTCCCCCACACACTGACAATGTCACCTACCTGTAATCGTAGAAGTTTAAGAAACAGCAACTTCTCAATGACAAACTTTCCTAGTAAGGTAAACACGAGCGACAATGAAATTAAGTCTTTTCAAAGTCCTGGAAGTTTGATCAGGATTTGGCAATAGCTTCCCATCTTATCATCCTCAATTAACTAGCTTCAACGATAACGCCTGGAGGTTTAACAGCTTCAAACTAAAGACTGTATTGTCCTCATTCAGTCTGCTGCCACTTAACTTCGAGCTCACGTGATCATTTCACTTGTCCACGTCCTCAATGTGTCTTGGCATGCATGCATGACAAAATGTTAAACCTGATCCGTGATAAACAGCTACATGTGTGCCTATACCATTCACCCTCATACCTCCACCCCACAAAATGGCACGAATTGAAAAAAAGACAAGACACCAACTTCCATTTCAGAAGCTGTAACGAAGCGGAACCGTGACTCCAAGACACCCATATTTTTTTTTCTAAGAAGTCAGCAACCTTATCTTCACTTGACATAATTATAGACAACAGGACATGAAACTCTTCTATCTTTTCATATATAAGTGTAAAAGACAGAATCTAACCATCGAATATTCCAAACATGCAGATTGTTTCTCCATCAATCTTGGAAGTTTTAATATCATAAAAGTCCTCCATGGTAACTCTCTTTCCACGGAAACTGGAGTATCCACAGCTCAGTTTTCCGTCTTCGCTGCAAAAAAGAAAAGAAAAGGAGAATCGATTACTAAACAACCAGTTTCACCTTAGAACAATAAACATCGAATCAAACTAGCCAAAAGCACGCAATCATGAGCCTACGCAAAAATTCCAATTATTTCTTGCCAATCTCCACAAGAGAGAAACTGATTAAAAAGAAGGCGTGAGTGTTTGACGAAACGGTTCTGATTTGGCAATGGATGAGGGAGTCAAATGGAGTAGCAGAAAATATAGTATGAAGTGGTATTTCAATATCTGCATCCAAAGAACTAGCTGAATAGATTCTTTTCTGTAGATAAGCTCCAATTGCATCATAGTAATTACAAAGAAAAAGTTCTTTCTCTGAAAATGTAGAAATGGACTTCAGATTGTTCGCTAAACACATGACATACATCACATGAGAGAGGAGACTCAGATGAAAGTAAACAAACATCGAAATGTGAGCTCTCTCCGAAATCGAACCCCCACCACTAGAGAAAAATGATGACAGGAAAGAGACTGCCCAAATTAGCTAGAACAATTTGACCCAAAAAAAAAAAATTAGCTAGAACAAGAAAAAACCATGTTAGAGTAAGCTATTGGTAAAAAAGAACCTCTTCCATCCTCCACTAGCAATTCCACCATCATCCTCTTTCTCCACCGTCATATCAACAACTGGTTCTTGATTCTCCATCGCTCCTGTGTCAACCATCATCTTGATGCCCGTTCTAATTTTGCAGTTCCACGGCCGATCCAAAGCTAAACCAGAATGTACAGCTCTCACGAAACTGCTTGACGGAAGCCCTCCACGGGTAGATATTCCAATGTGCCCAGCTTGAACAATGACACTCCTTATGCAGCTGGTGCATACCATCTAAATCCCCCGATCCAGGCCTCCTGATGGGTACTTCGCGAATGAAACCGACACAACTGACAAGAAGAAGAACAAAGATAATCGCAAAGGCAATTACTAAATCTTCTCAAGAATTATTCAGACCGCAACCAATATCGACAGATCATTCATGTACTAATCGACCTGACAAATAGAATCATCCGTGCCACAAAAAAGTTAAATATAAATATATATGTATGTATTAATCGTAAGGGTCAAAGATGGATTAACAGCTCGGAAAAAGCTAATCTTAGAAAAAGGAAGAAACCAGAATTGACCAAAAAGGCCGGGGGGAGGGAAAAAAATCACGAGACGCACAAAGTAAACAATCCAAACCGCACGACTCGATCTCGAGCTGCTCGATCGCGTTTCCGAAAGGGCGCCCCTCTATCCAATTAATCAAGCAGAACGGATCGAAAGAGCGGAATCATCGAACGACCGCCGAGCTGAATCTCTTAAGCCGAATAACGAACGGAAGCCGGTGCGAACGCTCCCATCACGGCAGATCTCGCGCGACGAAACCGGCGAGCTCCGGCTCCTGGAACGAAGCGGCTGACGATCCGGCCGATCGGAGGGAGCGGCGGCGATCCGGCCTCGGCGGCGGCGGCGGGCGGAGGGATCCGGATCCGAATCCGACGCTGCATATACCAAAGAGCAACAGGCGACCACTCTCCCTCTCTCTCTCTCTCTCCAGAATCCGCAAACCCTCCCTCTCTCTCTCCCTTGGAGAGAGAGAGCGGGGTTGAAGATGGAGGCTTATATAGCGGAGGCAACGAGCGCAGGTGAAACTTAGAGAGAGAGAGAGAGAGAGTGACTAGAGTGGCTTCTCGCAGCTTGGCGCACCGAAGAGGAAAAGGCAACGCGGCACACTTCATGCCTCCACTTGGGAGATCCGATACGATGCGGTCGAGCCTACGGGACGCGCGGCCACCCCCCCCATCCCGGTCGCTTTCTAATTTGACCTACGGCCACGTCACCTGTAGCTTTCAACGGGCCCCCCCCCCCGCCCCCCGGCCTAAAGAGAGCTTGACAAAATGTTCGAGGGAGAAAATACTGGCTACTGCACTGAAGCGATGACAAGTCAGATTTAAAAAAAAAGTTGGCCCATTCGCCCGGGCCGACCTGTCAGAAAAATCTCTATCTTCGGCGCTTGCTCTCTCTCTCTCTCTCTCTCTTCGCTGCGGTTTCTTCTCGGCTATGGCCCTTAGCTCGAGCTGCAGCTCCGCGTCCACGGCCGCCGCAAGTTTTCAAATCAAAGCTTCCATGGCCACGAGACTCTGGGATTAATTGCCATAGCCACAAGCTCGAAGCTCCGTCGGCATGGCTTACGTGAGCTTGAGCTTAAGCATTCATGGCCACGAGATTTCACAACTCGGGCCATCATGGCCGATAGCTCGACGTGACACCCCTGGACGTTACGTGTGACATGATGTCCCTTTCGATTATAAATTTTAATTATTATTTACATGCAGAAGCTAAACGAAATTTCCTCGACAAACTCTAGTACAAGAAAATCGCATGAGTTTACGTATGCTTCTTTATTTATAGAAAACATCAATTCACAAATTTACGCCGTCCAAACAAAATACAAAAATCCTGGGAAAAGAGTTGGGTTCACTAGCACTAGTACACCAATGCTAATTAAGGTACCGCATGAAAACCATTCTGGTTCTGTTAAGAACTGGTTTTTTGTTCCCAAAATAAGTTTTGGATCAGAAACCCGTTTGGTAACGCAATTTCATTTTTCTATTTCTGGGACAAGTTTTTGTTCCAGAACCGATTCTGAATCAGAAATCAAAACAAAAAAAAAAAATAGATTTTCTATTTCTAGACCAAAAATGAGAATCATTTCTGAGAGAACTCTTTCTTCGAAACACATGTTCATATGGAAGTCACGATCATTGAGGTGAGAAAAAAAAGCAAAAAATCAAAAATTTCAAAACTTAACAGAATGGCTTCGAATATATGGCTACCCACTTTGAGTGAAATTTAAATTTTTTTAGGTGCGAAAAAAAATTAAAAAAATAAAAAATTTCACAAAATGGCTTAGAATACCCATGGCCACCCATTTTGAGCAAAATTTAATTATTTTAGATGCCAAAAAAAATAAAAAATTATCAAAAAATGTAAAATTTAAAAACTTTACGGACTATCTTAGAATACCTGTGGCCACCCAATTTGAACGAAATTTTATTTTTTTAGGTACCGAAAAAAATAAAATAAAATAAAGCAAAAAATCAAAAATTTCAAAACTTCACAGAATGGCTTTAGAATACCTGTGGCCATTCACTTTGAGCGAAATTTAAATTTTTTTTAAGTGCCAAAAAAAATAAAAAAATAAAAAAAATTTCAAAGTGGGTGGCCACAGGTATTCTAAGTCATTCTGTGAAGTTTTGAAATTTTTAATTTTTTACTTTTTTTTCACCTCCAAAAATTAAAATTTCACTCAAAATGGGTGGCCACAGGTATTCTAAGCCATTCTGTGAAGTTTTGAAATTTTTGAGTTTTTGAATTTTTTTGGGCACCTTAAAAAATTAAATTTCACTCAAAGTGGGTGGCCACATGTATTCTAAACTATTCTGTAAAGTTTTGAAATTTTTGATTTTTTGATTTTTTTTGCACCTAAAACAATTTAAATTTCACTAAAAGTGGGTGGCCATAGGTATTTTAAGTAATTCTGCGAAATTTTAAAATTTTTGAGTTTTTGAATTTTTTTGGACACCTTAAAAAATTTAAATTTCACTCAAAGTGGGTGGTCACATGTATTCTAAACTATTCTGTGAAATTTTGAAATTTTTGATTTTTTAATTTTTTTGGCACCTAAAAAAATTTAAATTTCACTAAAAGTGGGTGGCCACAGGTATTCTAAGCAATTCTGTGAAGTTTTGAAATTTTTGATTTCTTGATTTTTTTTTTTTGAAAAAATTCAACAAATTTTCTATTTTCCCGAAATCTGAATTTTTTTTATTTTCTCGACATTTTGATGATTTTTTCTAGAATTTTTCAATTTTTTGGGATTTTCTGAATTTTTTTAAAGATTTTTATGAATTTTTCAATTTTTTTTATTATTTTTATTCCATTTCTAAATAAATGGATTTCTGTTCCTGGAAATTGAATTTTCTATTGTTTATCAAATGGATTTTTGTTTCAAGAAATAGAAATTTTGTGTTGTTATCAAACGGGTTTCTGTTCTAAAAATAGAAATTTTTTGTCGTTATCAAACGGGTTTTTTTCCTCAAAAACTCATCCAGGTGCCACAAATAGAAAAATCTATTTATAGTTCAGGAACTCATTCCGGAACATAATAGTTATCATTCGCTACCTAAATCACCATCCAAGCTGAGGGTTGATGGCCTTCGATATTTTCTCGTTCCCTCCATCGTCATCTCTACGACCATCCTTCGGAATTGAAAAATAATGGATAAGCCGAAACTCAGTAAATGAAATATCCAAATTTAAGGTAAAAGATCCTTTGACACTTAACCTGGTACCAACAAATATCGTGAGTTCAAGTAGTGAATAACAATTGTAGAAGCGCACACTTCATCTTTCTTAAAATGATATGCCAATAGAAATCTTTAACGATATTGTATAAGATCATTCGCTCAAATGCAAGCAGATGGCAAATTATTTCATGATGCATGAGGAATATCTATTCAGTTTTGTCATGAAGTTCACCAACCCTTACAAGTGAATTTGTACTTGCCACTGGTTAGGATCCATCTTGACTCATGAGGCATCCTAAACACTCATGAGGCATCCCAAACACGTTGCTAGGAGCTGGTTCTTGTCCAAGCCCTTTAACCCCAGCAATCACTTCCCATCCTTATCGTACTAAGTAGTTATAAGCTCACCAGCTTCCGCCTAATTCGTCTCCAAATCATACACCTACTAGAGAGAGTCCAAGTTTGGCATCCCTAGATTATATTATATAACCGACAACGTGACATTGACAATTAATATAATCTATAACATAAATATCGACAACTCAAATAATCGATAACGTGAACATTTACAGCTCAATTAATGGACAATGTGAACATCAACAACTCAAACATTGACCACGTGGATTAATCGATACACTTAGCTAGTAATTTGACAACTTAATCAAATACAGAACTATCACTTTTAGGTTGAGTATTTGTTGTTTCCACATCTTTCACACAAAAATTGTCATCACGTCATAGAAAAAAATCAAACACCCCTTAGGAAAACCATCAAACACTTCCGAGACAATCCATCAATCACCTACTAAGCTTAACAATCAAATTCAAGTGAATGCAAATATTTCAAATACCATTATTAAAACTGACCTACACTAGACAGCAAAGGCAACAAAATATAACAATCATCAACCAACCAAGTTAAGATACCAAGTAGATTAATTTAACTTAACCCTTGGAGTTTTCACTTACCTTAAACAAGATTAGGCTATTTAAGGCTTCGGTCACCTTGTCCAACTTGAAAGATTGGGATAGAAACTTTGATAATATGAGTGTGGAGCCTTCGCTTTTACTCACGGTTTTAATGATGTAAGTTGAAGAAATGAGTTGATGAGTGAAAGTTGGTGAAGTGGGGGCTTGTGTTCTTTTAAAAGTCCCTCTCAGTCTACTAAAACAAGGAAGAAAAGAGTGGAATTGATTTAACCATGGTTAAGGCATTAATTATCTTAGGGTTAGAATAATAAGTGTATAGAGTAAGTGTTCCAATGAAATTGATTCATGTGCCCCATATGCTAATAGCTAGGGTGCAAATGGATTGATATCATTAGCTAAGAAAAGTAATATTTATGTGAAGCCTTCATTTCATTTGGTCAAGTGCGAGCAATAATTAGGAGCGAGCATGATTTTAGGGTAGAACCTGGAATCTGAGAACTTGATCGATGGGAACTTATTAATTTCATGTTCCAAAGTATGCAGGGTAAGTTTCAAGTTTTAAAAATTGGGGAACCTTTTTAACATGTAGGTTTTAAGTAGGTGGAATTTTGAACTTGAAGCCTTAAATTTTAAACAAGTTTTTTGTTTTTTTTTCTTGATCTATGTCTTCGCGTGATCCTATAATGTTTCATAGCATTAAATGATGAATGTATTAAGCTTTCATTTTGTAACTTGTTAATGTTTCATATTAGTCATTTGTCTAAATATAAATTATGGTTAGTGGATTGTAGTAGCAAGTAGTAGTTATTAAAGGTGATTATTTACTGTAATTGTTCAATTAACAATACAGGTGGAACCTGGGTAGACCCTGAAACCTGTGATAAGATAGGTTCCAAGTTCCAAAAAATAAAAAATCTATACCCGATGATAGGTAACTGGAATCTGTAAGGTATCTGAAAATCACTCACCCTTAGCAATAATCATTCTAAGCATTAATGAACCAAGGCCAAATTTCATGAGGCAATGCATGACCTCATCATTAACAAGCTCCATATCTTTAAAAGGAAAACGTGTGAGGGATTAAATACTTAGGAAAAATAGAAAAAATAAGCACTGATGGGAAAATTGCCAATTGGTTTGATTATAAGATTTTCATAATAAATATTTTGTTAGGTTATCAAAGTATCTACTAAATTAATACGTAATAAGGAAATCGGTGTTGATTCTCAATATCGATAAATCCAAAAATATTATTACAGAGCACAAAAATTTTTGAACGTTACACTCAACATATGTCAGCCATGGTCAAAAGGTTGTGCTCGAGCTCACGCTCTAGGCTCGAATCCCAAGCTCCACGGCTATGGCGATGGCAAGACTTTGGATTGAGAATCCTTGGCCATAAGTCTCTGGATCTAGGCGCTATGGACGGGATTCAAAACTCAAGCGACCATGACAAGCCATGGCCATAAGCTTGAAGCTCGAACATGCTTGCAACTGTGAGCTCGAGCTATATCGCCATGGAGGCCGAGATGTTGGGCTCAAGCTCAAGCTCCATGGCCATGGTGGTCGCAAAGAAGTGAGAAGAAAAGCAAGTGCAGGAGAGAGAGATGAGGCGAAAAGCAAGTGCAGAAGAGAGATATTATTTTAATTGGTGGGCCCGCAAGCTGACACATGACGAACGATAAATGGGCTAGTCTTTGTTAACTTGTCATCGCTTTGGTCGCCAATATTTTCTTGAGTTGAGGTGTTTTGGAAACAAAATAATAAAAGAAAAAATTATAAAAAAATTCCAAACTATATTCACCATTACACATTTTTTTAAAACATTTTTTGCGATATAAAAACCTCAAACTATATCTATGACATGACAACTCATTTACCCTGAACTTTTCCTGTGACATCAAAATTCTGCTTGAACAAGTGTTATACATTTACCTTCCATCGAGAGTAGATGATTTTTTAGCCAAAACAACGTTATGTCAACACAGTTTGCCTTTACAGTCCAAGAAGGGATATTTTTAACAATGTTCATTGACAGAATATTGACGATGGTAAAGGTGTCAAACAAGTCAAGTTTTGGACTTTTGGTATCACAAAAAAGTTTAAAGTAAATGCGTCACAATGAGTACAATTTGAAGTTTTTTGGTAACTTATTTTTCCAAATTATAAATGCCTTTGAATCTAACTTAGCATCTCCAAAAGTCCTTAATTCAATGCAAGTCCCACCCACTATTGGCATTTAGCATTTTCAGAATGCTCATTTCAAGGTTAATGAATTCTTTTTTTTTCCAACTTTGCCCTCACCAATATTCTCATATTTCAGTTTTGCCCTCAAAATCACTGTTCATGTTCTCCTCATTGAGCCAAACATTCCAAATCCATATCTGGTCGCTGGTATGATGCCCCACTAATTGGTCATGTGGCTCGCCAATGGTTGTTCAAGGTGACAGGGTCTGGGTTCGCGCAACTAAGTCAACGATCGAAGGGATGAATCGCCAAAGTCATGGGAGCCTCGGTGCCACCTCGCCTGACCTCTTTGACAATTCAATCCTTGCCAGTTGATCGCTCCGAAAACCCTAGCTTCAATCCGGTTCGTGTTGTCGTCATTGTCGAGACCACTGGTTTGTCAGTTTCTCAAGGACCCATCTTGGGTTCATGTTGTATGGGGCTTGAGTCTGTTAATTTAAGCTTTAGATGAAACCGGAGAAAAGTGCCAAAAAAATCCTAAACATTTTATATTAATACCAATTTAGTTTTAAACCTTTTTTTGTGTCAATTCAGTCCTAAACCTTTTGCATTTGTGCCTATTTAGTCCTAAACTTTTTTTGGTGCCAATTCAGTCCTAAACCTTTTGTTTTTGTGCCAATTTAGTCATTCTGGTCAAATTTTAACCGGAATTTGCCGACGTGGATGGCTGTCGGCCGACGGCCGATCACTGGCGCTGACGTGGCGCAGACGTGGACAATTTTAATAATATTTTAATATTTTTTTGAATTTCTATTTTTTTCCTTTTTTGTCTTTTTTTCCATTTTTTTTTTTTAGTCTCTCCCTCCTTCCTCTGGCCGATGTCCATGTTGGCAAATTCCGGTTAAAATTGATCGGAATGACTAAATTAACACAAAAACAAAAAAGTTTAGGACTGAATTGACATCAATTTAAAAGGTTTATGACTGAATTGGCACAAAAAAAAGATTTATGACTGAATTTGCATCAATTTAAAAAGTTTAGAACTGAATTGACACTATAAAAAGGTTTATGACTAAATTAGCACTAATACAAAATGTTTAAGATTTTTTTGTCACTTTTCCCGATGAAACCGGGTTGGTACTTGAATTCTGGGGTCATTGCTGGCTTGAGTGTTGCGAAAGTTTATTTGGAATAGGGTGGGTTTGTAGATGTACTTTTTGGTTCGAATCACACTAATTGCTTGCTCTCCTGCTTTATTAGAAGATGGAGAAACTGAAGTTCGAATACTATGAGCTTGCGGTTGAGTGTTGATTCTTAATAGCTAGCTAAGTGGGTGAAGAAATTCAAGTACCGAGATTCGTTCTTCAATGCCTAGCCACGATTTGATTTTGAGGCAAAGCGATTGATTTGTTTCATCAGGTTTGCTTCCACAATGGAGACGATGAACAATGGTCTTGCCCTCTGTTTTTTCTCTTTTTCTTTTAACTCCAAAGCTACTATGGAAAACTACACCAAACGTCACTTAACCAGAGGATATTTGCTTAATGCATCTTGAGTTAATGATATTTGAGAAAATCACTTTGCATTTACCCCAAACGTTGCCAAACGCGCGCCCTGAACTTACCGGCAATGTAATATCCTCACCCTGGTCAATCCAGGCTTTTACTTAAAGGAGTTCTTTTGGCCCAATTGTAGTTTGATAAGGAGAAATTTTTAAGATATAACTACTTCGGATAATAGGTAAAAATTGGGATACTAATACAAACAGTCTCTGAATTTTTGCTCAATATGTAATGTGATCTCTTAATTTTTAATTTGTTCAATGTATTCTTGAACTTTAATCTAATGTTCAATATGGCCCTTGAACTTTTTAATTTGTTCCATGTGGTCTCTATATTTTTTGTATATGTTCAATGTAATCTTTTAATTATATAAAAATATTAAATGTAGTCCCAGAACTTGAATTTACGGAAGGATTATTATATTGAACATTTTTATATAGTTTAGGGATTAAATTGAATATGTACAAAAAGTTCAGTGACAACATTGAACAAATTAAAAGTTTAGGGACTATATTGAATAAATTGAAAGTTTAGGGATCACATTGTATATCAGACCAAAATTCATGGACTATTTGTGTCATTTTCTCAGAAGAATTTGAGCTTGAGAAGATGAGATACAAATTTTTCATTAAATTAGTATGTATTAGATATTTTTTAAATTATTTTCCCTTCAAACTAAAGGAAATTCTTGAACCTGGGGCCTAGTCCAGAGTTCCTTGAGTGAAAGTTATAGCGTTTGGTAAAAAAATTTAGACCATCTTGATTCAATGCTAGCATTGGCAACATCCAAGGTAAATCTTCCATTGTTTTGGCTTTGCAGCACTTTTTCTCATGGGTTAGTTGATTTTTTAATTCCAACTTTGCCACATTAATACTTTTGAATTCCTATTTTGCCATAATTTGCACTTTTCATGGCCTCTCTTAACCAAAAGCACCTACTGTCTGCTGCTCTAGATCTCATGTTGACGCCAAGTCTAGAGTCGACGGTTGCCAGGGGACATTTGTGGGGGGTTGAGTGTCACCAATGGTTGCCAAGAATTGAGTTTGCGGGATCTGCATTCTTGCGATTTGGGTTGCCAAGGTCACACGGCCCTCGGCCCGGCCTCACCTTGCCTTGGCTACCAAAGGACCGTGGGCTTTATCTCAAAAAAGTCTCGATTTTGCGACCCTCGATTTCACCTTGCGAGGGCTGCCTGAGGTCACGCGACCTGAAGGGAGGGCCACCAAAGTTCACATAACCCTTGGCATCACCTTCTCTAGGTCTTCCAAGATCACACGACCGTGGCGTTGCCTTGCCTATCCTCTTTGACAACTTAATCCTCGTCGGCTCCAATTGCTTCCACCAAGTTTGTTGATTTAATCCTCTCCATTCTCCGGTAGCCATGCCCTCTGTTTTTTCCTCTCTTTTTTAGCTTCAAAGTTGCCTTGCATAAAATACACCCCACATGAATTGACCAAACAATATTTATTTTGAGCAAATACACCTCGAGCAAAAATCTTTCAAGAAATGACTTTACAATTCTCAAAAGCTCTCCCAAACACACCCTCAGTCAGCCGGTGACCATCTCATTCACGTATGGATCTACGAAAAAGATTAGTTTATTTCAAACATCGAGACCGATATGGGATGAATCAAGAAACCTTAATAAAGGATTGCTCATTAAGGATAGTGATTTATTGCTGACAACATACAGATTGAGAAATCAAGTAATGAGTTGATGCAGGCTATGATCCAACAAAAGGCTACTGTCCTCAAAACCATGATTTCGGACAACCAAAGATCTATGGAGTCGGTAGGAAAGCAAGTTGAGAAGCTAGTGGGCTAAACCGAAGTTCGACCCCCATCGCAAGACAAAGGAAAGGCCATTAAGGTTGATGGCATTCCACCCCCTCCACCTAAACCCGACTTACGGTACGGGGAACGTTCACATCGCGAGTTAAAAAAACAAAGCCGAGACATTAGTAAGCCGAGGCACCCATTACTGTCGACCGAAGCCGGAGTCCAAAGCAAAGTGACGCCCGAGGGGCAAGCTCATGACCAGTCCATTCCAAACCAAGCCCCGCGCTTACCATATGTAACGCAAGTAACAATAAAATGTTGAAAAGAAATGCAAGTAAACATCGAAATCAAAAGCTGAAAAAGACAAGAACATCGAAACGAGACCTATGCACTTGTTTAGTGTGCTGAAAAAAGAAAATGGTTAACATCACGAAAAACTCCAAACTGATACACTTGTGATAATTTTAACAAAAACTAATTTTTTAACCATAAAAAATCTCAAACTGGTACACATGTGACAAATTTATCAAAAACTAATTTTTTGACCATAAAAAACCCTAAACTGGTACATTTGTGACAAATTTACCCTTTGTTAGTTTTCGTTAAATTGAATTAACACCATAAAAAATTACAAACCGATACACCTATGATAAATGGAGGGTAAAACATAAAATTGGTACACCAGTCAACTGTCGCGTGTTATTTAACAAAACAATTTGACCGGAAAATTTAATGGAAACAAACTGAGAGTAAATTTGACACAAGTATATCAATTTGGGGTTTTTGGTGATTAAAAAATTAGTTTGGGATAAAATTATCACAGGTATACCAGTTTGAGATTTTTCGTGATATTAACTCAAAAGAAAACGTCTTCGTCCAAAAAAAAAAAAAATGTATTTTCCTTTTTTTTTTTCTCTTTCTATTTTAATCTTTGGGTTGCAATTTGCAGTAGAAAATCCACCCAACCTGCGCCTTTAAAATGAATGTCTGTCGCCTCGCTCGTCATCGCCTCATCGGTGGTGACCGCGCACTCCCTTTGGACTTTGCTCCTCCCTCTCTCTTCCTCTCTCTCTCTCCAATTCCATGCTATTTCCCCCCCGCCCAAAATTAAAAAAAAAAACAAAAACAAAAACACGAATTAACAATTCGTTTTCCGACAAAGAAAGAAAGATAAAGGAAAAAGACAAAAGAAGAACAAGTCAAGCGCAATCAGTCAGTCAGTAACCCACACACGCACACACTCTCTCTCGCCCTAAGACGCTTCCTCGAACTTTCTTCCTCCCTTCCTCCATCTCTCTCTCTCTCTCTCTCTCTCTCTCTCTCCGTGTGCGCCTATAATTCCATCGCCATCGAATTCAGCGGCGTTCAGTTTCCTCCTCCCTCCGCCCGAGCAGCTTCTCCGTCGCCTTAGCCTCCGCCTCGTCTCCCTCCGCCGGACGCCGCCGCGGATGCCGCCGGCCCGAGCCGTCGCGGACGATCGTGTTCCGGTTCCGGTGCGGCGCTTGAGGTCAGTTTTTGTCTCGGCGGGGTTTGCTTGTTGTGTTGTTGTTTCTGTTTTCTGTGTTTTTTTTTTTTTTTTGTTTTGGGGGGGAGGGGGGAGGGGGGGTTTCACGCCGTTTCGAGCTTTGGTTCTTGTGTCGAGACTCGCGTTTAACTGTCGCCGCGGACAGTTACCCTTTTGCTCCCTCGGTTTCCTAAGACTCCGGATTTAGGCGCCGGCGGCAGCTCCGGCGGCTCTCTTGAATGACGTGTTGCCGTGTTTCTCCTGCCTTTTTTACGGGATTGGATGTGGAGGCACGCTTGCGTTTTTGGTGTTTCGAGTGAAATTGGGGAGGGATGATTGCTTTGGTTTCAACTAGCACGGAAAGGTTTTGTTGACTCTTGTGTGAAGCTACACCGTTTCATAGAGGCATTTGATACTGAATTTGTGTGGAGATGATGGAGCAATTATGTTTTGCCCCGTGCTTACATGGTAATTGGTGAGTGACGCTTTCGAATATGGAAATGGAGGGTGCTGGCGCTGGCAGTGGGTAATGGACTGATTAAGGAAGTAGTTTTTCCTTTGGGGTTGCTGTAAATCATGGGAATTATCCTAGATTTCGGTTTCCTGTCTCTGAAAATTATGATATGTGACTAGTTCGATCTTCATGTTTTCCCAATCATATGTGTGATTCACTAGCAGCAGAATTAGTTGACAATGTAAATTCCTTTTTCCCCCTCCTTTTGCATCTGTGTTCACAGCTAGAGCCAGTTCAGTTCATGGAGAGGATCTCGGACTCTGATAGTGTATTGGTCGGGATTTCTTATTCGTGACGGTGTCCTGTAACTGTTGATAGAAATGGATTATCAGGCAGAGAAATTCGTAAGGTATCTTATCCGAAATCCCAAAGCAGCTCTTCCTTCTGCTTCTCTCGCTTTCCTATGGGTTGTGGTAGCCATCGAATTTGTAATATGTTAGGTACGAGATAACTTGCCTGTAGTGTGTTGAACATGGAAGAAGGGTTAGTTTACGTGAACCAGGATATATGATGACCTATTCTGAATATGTTTCTCTTGAACTCTAAGCATTGAAGCTTGGAATTTTACTGCTCAAACACAACGTTGCTTTGGTTTCGATAGGACAAGATGTTAACAGTATCTTCTACCATTATTATGTGGTTTTTGGCATTTTTCAGGTTTCAGCCCCATAGTTCTGATAAAGCTAATGAAAGGAGATATGGTGGAAATATAGGATTACGGACAGGGAAATTTAGAAATGTCCTAAGTTCAGCTTCAGACAAGTTTCAGCGAGGCTTCGAATTTGGTTCTGGACGTATGAAAGACATTGGAAAATCATGGAAATCGTGTTCCTTCACTACCATCCTGGCAAATGTATTGCAATCCAAAAAGAGAGTTCTTGATCCACAGGGTCCATTTCTTCAGAAATGGAATAAGATATTTGTGCTTTCGTGCATTCTCGCTGTGTCATTGGACCCTCTGTTCTTCTATGTTCCTATTATTAATGATGACGAGAAGTGCCTTGACTTGGATAGAAGGATGGAGATTACAGCCTGTGTATTACGTTCCTTCACAGATGTCTTTTACATCCTACATATTATCTTTCAATTCAGCACAGGCTTCATTGCACGAGATTCTCGAGTGTTCGGAAGAGGTGTTTTAGTTGAAGATACATTGGCTATAGCAAAGAAGTACATAGTTTCGTACTTTCTAATTGACATTCTCGCGGTCCTTCCCCTTCCGCAGGTGCTGGAAAATTTTCAATGACCTTTCTCAAGAAATATATTTCTTATCATTTGATATCTATATTAACTAACACAAATTTCTTGCTGGGTTTTGGCATTTTTGTGTATCATTTAGGTTGTGATTTGGATTGTTATACCAAAACTGAGGGGTTCGAGACCTTTGAATACGAAGAACTTATTGAAATTCGTAGTTTTCTTTCAATACATTCCAAGGGTTATTCGTATATACCCATTGTACAGAGAAGTAACAAGAAGTTCAGGCATCATCACAGAGACTGCATGGGCTGGAGCTGCCTTTAATCTGATCCTGTATATGCTTGCTAGTCATGTAAGTTCTGTTACTCTTTTGCCTATTCATGGATGCCTCATTTCTTGCTATATATTGATATATATCATCTTGTGCTATCTTACATTCATAGAAACATGTTGCTTTCATACTCTTCATATTTCCTTTTTATTTACTAAGTTGAACAAGCCGTTGTAGAGAAATTAGTTTTCTCTTGCAATTTCTGTTAAGCTTTCACTTATCTGTGGTTATTATAGGTTATTGGTGCCTTTTGGTACTTATTCTCAATAGAACGAGAGACCACATGTTGGCAGCAAGCATGTGATGATCAACATGGATGCAACCGTACTTCTCTGTATTGTGATGGCCCTCAGGATACAGCCAATGCATTCCTCGATTCTTCTTGCCCTATACAGACACCAAATACAACTCTATTTGATTTTGGAATATTCCTGAATGCCCTTCAATCTGGTGTCGTGGAGTCAACTGATTTTCCTCAGAAGTTCTTTTTCTGCTTTTGGTGGGGACTGCAGAATTTGAGGTACACATGAAAGTCGAAGCATTTTACACTTGTTACAAGTGCTGATTACGTATACTAAGGATTTATATCTTCTTGTTGCATGGATGAAGATATCATAGATTTAAAGTTTTCTTATGGCAGCATGTGCTGTTCCAATCGCTTTGTGATTCGGTACGGTGGCACTGAGTCTTCCATTGTTGTAGTAGACATGTCGTTATCTCCTAGTCTAAGGAGTCATTTGGAAAGAGAATGGATAGTTAGTGAAGCTGTGGAGAACATTTATTGCTGAGCCGTCCTTATTTAGGTAGATGATATGTTATGCCTATCTCAAACGCGGTTTCAATAGAGAAGGACACTTCAGCTCGGTTGGGGGGATCTGTTGAGCTTGGCTTTAGTTGTCGTGTATGTAAATCTTTTTGGTTGGAGTAATCGATGGGATCTCTGTGGTTGATTACTTTGTAAATTAATTTGAACTTATACATGCTTTTCCTTGCAGTTCTCTTGGTCAAAACCTTAAGACAAGTGTATTTGTCTGGGAAATCTGCTTTGCAGTTTTCATTGCCATTGCTGGCCTGGTGTTGTTTTCTCTTCTCATTGGAAATATGCAGGTTGGTTTCGCTTGTTTTATTTTTTTTAAGACTTATATTCAAATGTTTATGTGTGAATGGGCCACTTGTAAAGTCGGGCTTACTCCTTGTCTGAAGGAGTGTCCTCATAAGCTTTCAACTCAGGGTTACCATGCCGCCTCCATCCAATTCCCTCTCACTCAGTTTGTGGATTCTGATCTTGTATCCCATGGACTGTACTGTTAGAATGTTTAGTGAAGCTAATCTGGGTCATGAATGTCTAGGAAAAGTTCTGTTTTGTATTGGTTGGTTGTGTCTTTATTACTAATGATCTTGTCAGCTGAAGTCTGTACTGATAGGCGAGATCTTTTCTTTGAAAGACATATTTGCAATCAACAACAAGAAGATTGGAGGAGATGAGAGTAAAAAGAAGAGATGCAGAGCAGTGGATGTCCCATCGTCTGCTGCCTGAGAATTTGAAGGACAGGATTAGGAGGTACGAACACTACAAATGGCAGGAAACCAGAGGTGTTGATGAAGAGAATCTTCTACGCAATCTACCCAAGGATCTTCGAAGGGACATTAAACGCCATCTCTGTTTGGCTCTTCTCATGAGAGTGAGTGTTTTTGAATGAATTTGTTTTCATCTATCATAGTGCTTATTCATCTCTTCTATATTTTTGTTTGATTTTCTTATTGTTAGCATGAGCATTTGGCTAGAGTTTCATAATGGGTGCTAATATTTGAGAATTGTAATATAATGGGATAATAACACAAACAGTATTTGAATTTTGACTCAATATGTAATGTGGTCTCTAAATTTTTTATTTGTTCAATGTTGTCCCTGAACTTTATCCTAATATTTAATGTGGTCTTTGAACTTTTGGTACATGTTCAATATTGTCCCCGAACTACAGGAAAATGTTCAATGTAATTCTTCCATTAATTAAAGTTTAAAGACTATATTGAACATTTTCCTATAGTTCGGAGACTATATTGAACATGTACTAAAAGTCATAGGACCACTTTGAACAGATTAAAAATTCATGGATTACATTGAAAATTAGGCTAAAGTTCAAGAACTACATTAGACAAATTAAAAGCTCAAGGACCACATTGCATATTAAGCCTAAATTCAAGAACGGATTGTGTCATTCCCAATTGTAATATGGCATTGTGATTGTAGGATGGATATAAGTTTTATCTTTAGATATAAATCCTATGAACGGGGGAGAAAAGAGTAAGTGTTAATGGGTATCTCTTGTTATAAGTGGTGCTTGACTGGATTGTGAAAACACTGACTGTTATTTTCTCCCTTTTTTCAATGCAAAAAGGTGCCAATGTTCGAGAAAATGGATGACCAACTGTTAGATGCAATGTGCGACCGTCTTAAGCCAGTTCTTTACACGGAGGAGAGCTATATCGTTCGGGAAGGGGACCCAGTTGACGTGATGCTCTTTATCATGCGAGGCAGGCTATTGACCACGACCACCAATGGTGGGAGGACGGGATTTTTCAACTTGGAATATCTCAAAGCTGGTGACTTTTGTGGAGAAGAACTTCTCACATGGGCACTTGACCCACATTCCTCGTCAAACCTTCCAATCTCGACCAGAACTGTCCAAGCCTTAATAGAAGTGGAAGCTTTTGCCCTGGTCGCCGATGACCTTAAGTTTGTTGCCTCTCAATTTCGGCGGCTTCACAGCAAGCAGCTACGACACACTTTCAGGTTTTACTCACAGCAGTGGAGGACATGGGCAGCTTGTTTTATACAAGCCGCGTGGAGGCGCTACACGAGAAAGAAGCTGGAAGAGTCTCTTCGAGAGGAGGAAAACAGGTTACAGGATGCTTTGGCGAATGGTGGTGGGAGCTCACCAAGTTTAGGTGCCACCATCTATGCATCACGTTTTGCAGCAAATGCCCTTCGCGCCTTACGAAGTAAAGGGGTGAGGAAGGCGAGGATGCCGGAGAGAATACCTCCAATACTACTTCAGAAGCCGGCAGAGCCCGACTTTACTGCTGAAGAGCAATAGTCGGTAGCATTCGGTGATTTATGTGATGCTGATGTATAAAAAAGAAAATTTCATTGCATTAGAGCAATGTTGCGTCGCTTGCCATAGGTCTGTGTATATCTTTTTTGATATTTTATATACGGTCACTGCTGCCGCTGTTTGTCATATGGAGTTAAGACAGGTGATTAAACCGAATCGTGTGTAATTAGTCATTTCACAGCCAAAAAAAATCGGTGAGATTCGTATTTTCTCTCTGGATTTCTCCAGCTTTTAGTGTTGGAAGAACCACGATTAGTCTCCTTGATGTTGCCTTGTCCCACTATCCCAAAGTTCTATTATGTCAGCCACTATTTGCAGGTTATATAGCGCCGAAAATCATGTGTTTTTTTTTTTTTTCCGTAATGAAAATCCCGTTGTTACAGAGACCGTATTGTTTTGTGTAGCTGATTGCTTCTTTCTTTTCTATTTTTCTGTTCCCACCCTTTTCTGGAGGGAACATGAAGAAATTAATAAGAAAAAAAGACCTTGGTGCCCACTGGTCCAGAGCGAAAGTCACACTTCAGTCACCAACTTCTGTTATTTTCTTGTCAATAATGCAGCAATTGATGTTGAGAGGATAAGACTTGAGGGTTTCCAAATTTTGCATATCCACCATTGACTCAGCGGAGCAGATATATGCTCTTACATTTTTCAAAAAATCCTAAATTTATTCCACGGCCGGCCAGTTCAGCTTTAAATCTTTCAAATATGATAATTAGGCCTAAATCTTTCAAACTTTTAGAAGATTTGCCAATTTAATTTTAAAAATTTTAACGATTTGCCAATTTTAATCAGAAATTACTGACGTGATGGTCAAGTTAGCCCTGGCCATTCTTCGTGAAATAGTCGGCACTAACATAGATAATATTTATTTCACTTTTTTCTTTGTTTTTGTTCTTTTTTTCTTTTTTGTTGTTCCCTTTTTCCCTATGCAGGGGATCGTCGATGGCCGGCGGAGGTCGTTGGCCCAAGTGCAGGCAATATAGCTGCCCTCGCCCGATTTGGGAAGGGGACCCAGTAACTAGACTTTCCTTTCACGGCTAGAGTGATAGTCGTGGACATGAGATGCTTCGCTCTGGACTTCGTAAAGTGATTCTGTTGGTAGTCGAAAAATCAAGCAGAAACAACGAAAAGAAAAAGACTTGGAAGTGAGTGTTTTTCACTCTAGTCCTGTGAAGTCGATGCTTGCTGTGATGACACCTTGTACTATGTTCCATTCAACTGGAAAAAGATTGATTCTCTATGCTACTCTGCAGAAGAATATACTAGCTTTGAGCTGTTTTATTATCCTGGAATAGAAAGAAAAAAATGTGAAGGAATTACGAGTCTATTTATGCCTCTGATATTCTTCGTCACCAATCAGCAAGAGAAAAAATGGTGGTGAAACTCAATATCTCGAGTTGAAGAAGACTTGATCTGGTAGAATAAATCTGGACAATATTGATGTTACTACGGGCCTACGGCAATGCTTTATCTCGTTCACACCCTCAAAACTTGTGCTTGTCAAACAAATCTTGAGCGAATGAAAGTTCCGAGAGTCGTGACTCGGTAAAATCAAGTTGGAAATTTCCATGTCTCACTCAGCAAACAAAATGTGCTTCACTTTGAATGCTGTTTCTTGGAGTGTAGTATTTGGCCCAACTTGAGATGATCCACTTTTTCTTATTTTGGGATAAGGCACATGTCAATATCTCCACTAAAAGCCACAATTACATTGTTTGTAATTGTTCCATCCTGAGTTACAATAGTGAAGTCGGCTCAAGCGCTGTATAATTCAAAAACTGAAGCTGAACAAGGGAGGTTTATGTGCTTATGGGGCAAGTTAAACCTTCTGTGTTCACGTGTTTTGGACATGAGTCGACCAAAGTAATAAGTTGGTTCTCAGTTTCTGATAGACTTGCGGCTACAGAAAAAAAATCCAGTGGCCCATTAATAATTCTGGAGCTGAATCACTGTGCATTCAAAGGAAATAACTATGGGAGACTAAATCCTGCGTGCTGATCGCAGTCGTAATTCGACAGTATGCCATAACAAAGAAGCCACCTTCTTCCACATATTCTCTTGCAGAAGAACTTACAATGGGGGCCTTATAAGAGAAATCCCGAACTCCTGTTTACAAAAATCATCACGAAAATAAGAAGTTATGCATATTGTTTGTCACAAAATTTGCGATTCTTGTGATGTTGATATGCATCAGTTCACTTGGTTTACATTTTACCTGTATGATTGTGAGCGTTTAATCTCTAGAGCATAATGCCTCTATGATATTTGAGAACCTAACTCCGAAGAAAAAGCCATTGCCAATTCTAATATGGAAACTCGAACATGTTGGCAAAAGGGCATTTCTCGTCTTTCCGGGATTATAGATTTGTACAGATGTAAAACGAGGGAACTATTCTTAAAGGTCTTTTTTCCCCTCAGGATTCAGAGTCAGAAACCTGAGAAGCATGTTGAGGAGCATCCTAATATTACTGGACTAAAATGTGCAATGATTGCAAAAAAAAGAACCTGACCGGAACTCTGCATTGTGGCCATGATCGTGGCCTTATCTGCAATCCTTATGAGGATGAAGAATATTATGTTAAGTCCGATGGAGGCTTCTGTCAAGGAAGATATCTTAGTGTTGTGTACCGTCTGAGTCTCAGTGGATCTTTTTCTCTTTTATATATCGAAGATCAAATACGGTCCAAATACCTCGAAGTGGACAAAAGCCTAAGGACTATAGCAATTGTCATGCAGTCATCAGTAGACCTTCTTCATGCAGTACTTCTGCTGCTTTCACTCTGTACTGAAAACCCATCACCTGGATCTAATAGAATTGCGCAGCTAATCAGCTTCTTGCAGATCTTTCCCTTCCTCAGTTACGAAGAAAACTTTTTCTGCAGAAGCTAAAAAGCAAATGCCCGAAGTTTTGTGTAAACTAAATTTAAATGTTTTCTCATGTTCCTACGGTACTTATCAATTAAATGACTCATCGTATGTCTGATAGTGGAAGATTCAAACCATACCTCTATCACCACAGATAAAAAGGACCCAACGGCTCAATTGTTAGCTGATATTTTCAATTGCCTACTCGATTCTATGTTGATTTAGTAGAATTATGTTATCCAACGCTTATTCAAAAGAGAGACTCCTTAAAATCACGCAGCTAGTGTCGATGTTATGCCGTTTGAACGGTCAGGTGATGATTTTAGTTGTCATTTCATTGATGAGAGGCCTGAGATCCTTCAAGCAATGAATATACTGAAAGTAGTTGCGCTTTTCCAACATGTTCCCGTGTTCGTTGAATCATCCCCTCATATGTGATAGCCAAAAAACATCTGGTACACCTTCTAAATATGGATGGGCTGATGCTGCACTAAATCTCATCCTTTACATGTTTGCTAGTCATGTAAGTATTGCTAGCCAAATGGTTTTCTCTAGAAATCTGAGCAAAACGCCACATCTTGGCTTGTATGTCATTGGAAATGGGAATCTTATGAGGTTTGTTGCATCTTTTTAGGAAGGAATGAACATGTTGAGAAACAGGTAATAGACCTGTGTCCCCAAGGAGATGGGAGAGGTTCTCGATTCGTCATGCAATGCAAATTTAATCAGAATCTCGTGAACCTCGTACTGAGTTTAACATTTCTATCTGGTGGCTTGCTCGTATTCTAGGTATTTGGAGCCCCTTGGTACTTGTCGTAGAAGAAACATGGTGTGTTGGACACAAGCGTGCAAAAGCCGCGTGGATTGTGTCGTTACATCTTTGTACAGTGATGCACTTCAGGAGATAAGATATTCCTGGAAGATCTTTCCCCTATTCAAGCACAGACGGTGAATGTCTCGATGCCTTCAATCTTGCATTCAGGGCTCCACTGATTTGGAGAACGAGTCTTATTACTGCTTTTGATGGTGCCCGCAAAACGTGACCTTGTGCTCCATTAGAGCCTCTTAAAATTTCTTCATAGGTTTTATCCCATGCTAAACTCACAGAAGACAAAGTTCCTAAATTAGAAGCTTCATTTATGACTCGGCTTCAGGGCTTATCTTCTGACTAGTGCACACTACTGGCAAATCTTTAGCAGTGCTCTGGTCAGAACCTGAAATCAAGTTCATATCGATGGGAAATCTGCTGTGCGGTTTGTATTTCCATCTGGGGCTTGGTCTTATCTCTGCTTATTGAAAATGTGCAGGTTAGTACTTTGCCAAAGGGAGAGAAAAGATGGTTATGAGCACCTGTACCTGATATTTATGCCTGTTTTTTAGACTGTCCCCATTTTGAGACCATGCAAATAATTTCTGCTGCATTATTCAGCTTTACCTGGAGAAAATGTGTTGCGTCAGCTTCCAGCTGAGGCATTCATATCTTCAGACGAAGACGCCATTGAAATTGGAGAAAATGTGGGAGAAAAAGCGAGATTTGGAGAGGTGAAGACAGTAGCCTTTAATCCTGAATAAACTGAGGAAGCAAATAAGTTGGTGTCAAGCCATCAAATGGCAGGAGACTAGAGGTGTCAAACTTGAGAAATTGCTCCACAATATCCTTCTGGACTTGAGGAGGTACGTGAAGCACCATCTCTGCAAGGAGGTCTTGAAAAGAGTGAGTTCTCTAAGTTATATAAACCTGGCATCTGGTCCAAAGATACATGTTTCCATGAAATGCTGTTAGTCGAGCATTCCTTCTTCACATTGGGAAGAAAGAGGTTGAATCATTATGCAGGCTTTGACCATTACATGACATCAGTCACATAGAAATTTCCTCCTCCTACATGCATATGAAGGTGCCGACTTTCCAAGAGCCAGTTAAAGGATCTTCCAAGTGGGAAAGCCTCTGCGACCATCTCAAGCCAGTGCACTTTGCGGAAAGAAGCTATATCCTTCACGCCAGAGACCTAGTCCACAAGAGGGTCTTCATATTAGAAGGCAAGATTTCATCCTTCGTCAACAAGCATTATGGGCTCGGGGGGTCATGTGGCAACCATCTCAGAGACACTTGGAGCGGTTCATGCATTCCCCTTCATTCAAACTACCTCTGGCCGCCCTATTATCCAAAAGCCTAAGGGGAAGTCCCAGCCTTGTAACGGCAGATGAGTTGAGGGATGTGCTCATCCGTCTGGAGCGGAAAGAGATCCTGGCAGCCTAAACCATACAAAGGGCATGGCCAAAGCATCAAGGAAGCAACGAACAATGTGCCCCGGAGAGGCAAGAGGGTAAGTTTCTTAAGCTGGGAAGGGAGGACCCCTTGGACTTGATGCCATCGTCTTCCATTACGCAGCAACAGGTCATACTGGTGGGTCATGGTGATAATGACGGTGAGTGATAAGACACTGACAACGTGAAGAACACAGGGATTTGTGCCATCATTCCTGTGTCTAGACTCTGTATGTGCTTTAATTTCTTCAGGTTATCTGAGATTGCAATCCTGCTGCTCCTCTTGTAAATGTAGTCCATCAGGTCAAAATGGTTCGCACTGCCAATTTTAGTATCCCTTCGTCAATTATAGCGCAGGAAGACTGCACATCATATACGCTGCTTTCAACACTATCATTAGGGCAAAACAGTTGAAATAGGGTGCAATGTCTCCTGGGTTAAGCGACAACATGATGGCATAACTTACTCCATTCCACGGTATCACAAATACAACAAAAACAAAGGCCTGCATAAACCATCAATGGAGTTTTGGCTCTAGTTCGCTGTCAATGTGAACTGCCAGCGATGAAATCAAACCATGTATCACCACGACAAAAGCTGGACCTCATCTCTACCAGATGAGAAAAACCATCCATAAAAACTGACTTGTTTATCTAATCCGCACAAATGGCTTGTATTTTAACAGCCAAGAAGCTCTAGAGTGTTGTTTCTTTTCTGGAAGTCTACTCCTATGGATGATCAGACATCAATACTCGCAAGTGTGGTCATAAGAATACTAACAATACTTTATATCATGTGCATAGAAATTGTCAAGAAACAGTACATAAGAAGTCATCATTGCACAAGAGCCTCAAAGCTAGGTCTCCATGATTCACACAAATTCAATATTCAGCAATAATCATAATTTTCTGTATGGGATAATCCTATACTGCTAAATAATAGAGTTGCTGCTTCGACCCACAAGAGAGCACAGCGTCATCGCACTGGATTCTGAATTTCTCGCAGTGAGCTCACCTCCCGCTTCAGAAATGTCGGCAGTGCAAATGCAGCTGAGTGCATCTGGCATTTCACAAATAAAAATACGTCATTTCGTTTTAGAGTAATTTTTGTTAGAATTATATCGTTAAAATTTATCTAGCAATCCCCCACATAGAACTGTGTTTATTGCCCCATGACTGATTGATACCATGTATAGAAAACACTTAACATGTTTTGTGACAAAAGGAAAAAAAAAAAAAGGAATTCTAGCCCTAGAAAAATAGTTTTGGGCCAAGCCCTTCTCACGAAATTTATACTGTTTCAGCACCAGAAATGCTATCAACCTACGTTTAGACTGCAGTAGTTTTTTTTTGTTTTTTTGGGTCATAAGACTGCAGTAGTTAAGTGGTGAGAAACAGGAGAAAGAAGCCAAGAATTAAACTGCCACAAACAAACTGAAAGCAAGGAGCAGTTGCAACAGCCAGGATTTTGCTGATTCTCAATATAATTGATGGTTACTTATACTATCAAAGATCAAATCAATATCACTGCCAAAAAATGCCTCAAATCAGCATGGCTGACATTTTGCTAAGCATAACTTATGCATCTTTAATCTTCCTACTAGGTATAGATCCCATCCACGATCTTAGGTCAGCAAAACATACTGTGAATTACACAAGATTGAAGTCACCAATGCAATCTAATTGAATTTCAGCAAGACCAAAAGTGCTTACCTCCGAATTGTAAAACCTAAGTTCTCTTTTATGCTTTGTGGCTCCTTCTAACTTCTCAATAGGGTTAACAGGATGAATGAAATCAACAGGTGGGCCCTCTGTCGAGCATAACAGAAATCCAATCACTCCACTGCATCGCAAGTAAACAGCCCAAATGTGAGAAATATTTCCATAGTATTCATATCGGCATTTACGTACCTACTCATGTTATATCACATCAATACCTACAAGAAGCTAAAGAAATCACTTTACACAAACATTACCGTGATTATTTCAACAAATCATGTGATAATGATTTTCTAAAACTTCAGCAGGACTACTTCAACAATTACCTTGGATATGTAGGAACGCTTGCCCATGCATAGTGGACCAATCCTTTAAATGTTTCACGGCAGATAGAGAACATAGCTTCTATAAGATGTGTGTGGAGCCACATGCTTTCTGCCATGTTGCAGAGAACACCACCTGGTCTTAATGCCCTAGCTATGGTCTCAAAAAATGGCTTCTCCACCAGCTCCTGAGCAGGACCTGCACACAGATGTGCAATCTGATGAGAACATTTCTTCTTGATATTTTTCTTAGATGCTAGCATTTTAGGAGACCCAGAAGCCGAAAAACTTAATGCATAGTTATCAACAAATTCAAATCGCATATCATAAACGTCAAAAAATTCTACTTAAACATCAAGGCAGTAGAAATGTTGTTTAAAACAAGAGTACAAAACATAAATTGCTCCACATCGTTGCATATATCTAGAATTCCTGCCCACAAATTTTACTTTGAACTCAAGGTGAATCCAGAATAGACTATATCCATAACCACGTTCGACAAATAAAACAGAATTATTAACACAGATCACAATTCACATACCCACAGGGTCCGATGAATCAACAATAATTGCGTCATACTTGCCCTCAGGAGCTCTCCGAAGAAATTCCACGGCTTGAATACATACCAAAAGAGATAAATAATAAGATACACTAGCAAATTACATAAAGGATAGTACAAAAACCAAGAGAGCAAACAAGAGATATGGATATTTGAATACCATCACCAACATGCAGGTGAACCCGGGGATCCTCAAATCCAACTGCTAACTCTGGAAAAAATTTCTTAGACACCTGAAGATTAGATGCTAAAAAGATCAGCTCGCGAACTTGGAAAGAACCAACAAAATTGTCAAAAGTCAAAGAATAGCAAAAAAGTTACTTACATCAATTACCAATTGATCTATCTCACAGATATCAATAAGCTCTACAGAGATATGTCGAGAAACTTCTCTCAGTACCCCACCATCACCTCCACCAACAACTAAAACCTGCATCAAAAAATATTTTTACGCTGCTGAACTAACGTCAAACAAAACAAAACCTAATGCAATGTAAAATATACCCAAGGATCGATAGTCTAACTTATTTAGGCATAGAGGTTCAGAGCAACTGGCTATGCCCACAGAAAATAAGCAAGATTTTCCTCCATCTCTGAATTATGATTGGTCGCGCAATTTTACCATCGAAGGAATATTATCAATTGATTATAAAAGAATAACGATGAAAAGGATTCGCGACAAAGATATAGCTCATATATAATTTCTCGTCTTCCTTTGCCTTTCTTGAGATATAGGACAGAATCAGGAATAAGTCAATGTAAGTTACCTTCTTCGGCGATGGTATTGAACACAAGGGAAGATGTGTAATCATCTCTTGGTAGGCACATTCATCTTTCTCAGTCAGTTGTACAATGCCATCTAGAACCAGCACCTTACCATATGCTGAGGACTGCAGAAAAATTTTCTGTGAGACTGATTGCCGCATTCTCTAAGTCCAACTCAACTTTTAGCGAAGCATCAAAGATAAAATGAAGAAAAGCACCTGAAAAACCAGAACCTCCTGATATTCCGACTTTCCCTTGTACAATATCTTCTCTACTTTCAGAGAATGTGCTTCCCCTGCCAAAGAAAATGCAAGTCATCACTACTTATGCATGATGACCATAGGAAGTGTTGCATTTTCCAGCAAAATGCTATATCCAAAACTCAGCAAGAAAAGAAAACAAAGGTACCCGTAAGATACTTCCAAAGAATCACCTAATCATGCCAAGCTAAATCAGGCTGAACAACAAGGGTAAAAACTAAACCCAAGGAGTTAGGAACCTCAACAGGAATTCAGCAATCTCGACCGTGCTAGATATACAAAAAAAACAATCAAAGTTCTTTAGTCCTTGATATAATGATGCAGAACCTCAATCTCTAAAATGCTCGCGGTTAAGCAACTCTTCATGTGTCAACAGTTCGCCACCAGGAAAAGAATACTGGTAGAACATAAATCTTGCAAAATCAAAGAACAGAGATTAATAACCACCTGGCCACATTGGGTTGTTGAAGTAAACCTCTTTGCCAGCTTCATCAGCTGCAGAGATCAACATTTGAGAAGTGTCAATATAAACTCATACCTATCTTAAGCTCCTAAACCCTATGTATAAGACATTGGATAAAGTTCTTAATTAACCTGATAATTAGATGTTGGTCCCACAGAGATAACCTAATAATCAAATGATCTAAAACCTGAGCATTGGACTAAAACATCAAAGATACAAACAGTGAGAGTCAACAAACAGACCAGCAAAAGTTTTGAACTCCGAAAACCACCCTGAAACAACAGTGGAGTGGCACTTCGCATCAAGCTCGGGGGCGGAGGCCATAGCCTTTAAGCAACAAGAAGGGATCACCTTCTCCGAACCATTCCCGTTATTCTCCCTCCCATCCATAGTCTTCAGGCATTCCAAACCTCTTTCTGCGCCTCCCTCCATATATAATCCTTTTCTTCTCTGGCTCCAGTCTCTGAACGTTCCACCAAATAGTCAGAAATTAGATGATCTTTGAAATAGAACGGCTCAAGTATCATTGCACAGAAGCACCCACAGACATACAAGCTGCTTTAGATTACAGCATCCATTTACATCTGACAGTAGATAACGAACATACAATCAGAACTATAAGGTCAGGGATTGGAAAAGTTCTGAAAGGCCATGTCATACACAGGTCGAAGATATCAAATCGATCATTCACGAGATTTTCAAAAAACAGAGCTTGCACAACACATCTTGATCGCCAAGTTCAAACAATAGTACCAGATCGTAAGCTACTCAGCGAGCATTAAAGCCACAAGACAATGGAAGAACTATACCTGTTGGGGAGAACTCCAAAGAACTACAAACTGTGCAATCCCAAGCAGAGTATTCTATCGAGAACAGATCTAGCAACAAAATAGCAAATTTTTGCCACTTTGGCTATGAATTAGGAAAGAACCGATTGAAATAACAATACAGAATAATGGGCATGTCAGGTCTCAATATCAAGCAAAGTATGAAGCATATTTTATACCCCAATTTACACCAAGAAGATCTACGATAATCAACACTAAACAACACAAGCGCCCTTTTAAAACCAAGGATATAAAATTCATTGAGAATAACTTCCCATTCTATTAAAATTCCCCAAGCAGCTAGTGATCAAAGTCAAACATACAAAATGAGAACACCGACATCATCAAATTCAAAACCAAACAGTCCCCGTCAGCTCGGTGGAGTGAAAACAACTTTCTTTTCCGTTTCTGTTCACGCATACGCAGCATTTAGCGGCATACCCATTTCAATACCTTCAACAGAAAACGAGAAAGAAAAAAACGAAAAATTCAATTTTTCCAGCGCGAAAGGACTCAAGCATCGATTTTTATCCACACCCACTTCGTTTTTAACCAAGCACGAAGAGAGCCCGGGCTCAAAAAACACATCGAGGACGCAAACAGAGAATCCAGGAGCAGCTCATTCCAAGGGAAAAAAAGCAAACAACTTTCGAAGACAGATGAAGTCAGAGAGAGACGGAGAGATCTTGCCTGTGGTTAATAACGGTTGGGACTAAGACGTAATCTTTGCCAAGAAATCTAGCAAGAGGAAGCAAATAACGAAGAGGTAAACCGAGAGGAAGAAGCGGTAACGAAATTTTCCTTTGCCTCCTGCTTCCCTCTCCCTTTCCGCCTGCAGATTTCTCTCTCTTCCCCTCTGCAGCTTCCGCTCGCGGCCCAGATGAAAGTATATATACACCTGCAAATTTGTAGCATCAGGGAATATAAATAATAAATATGGCGCAAAATATATAAATGCTAATTAGATTACAATATCGAAAACGTGTTCACGCCCTGCGCTTTTCCCACCGTGAACTCTTATTCCTTTTCCCACGTACTTCCCTTTACAATATTGAGCAAAATTCGATCTTTAAAGACTGGCATGCTCAGTCGTCGCCTGAATGGGAAAGGGTCAATTTTCTTCCGCTCTCCTTTTCACAATCGATTAACGCCACGAAAAATTTCAAGCTAATATATCTATGATGAATTTGTCCAATGTTAATTTTCGTAAAATTTTAATCGACAAATTTTTGAGTTGGGCGGCACGTGACAGATGACGGATGTACTTATTTGGAGTTTTAACTCCGTTCGTCGCATGTGTACCGATTTGTGATTTTTCGTGATATTAATCCAATTTAACGGAAATATACGAAAGATAAATTTATCGTAAATATACCTGTTTTGAATATTTAGTGACAAAGAAATGATTTGTGATAAATTTATTATGAGTGTATTAATTTGAAATTTTTCGCGACGTTAATTTATTATTTTCTTTGTTTGATGTGCTTGGCCGTAAAGAAATTTTTTCCTTTTTCTGTTTATGATGAGGTGGGGAATGAAGAATCGAAGGGATGGTTGGTCCAAACGCACGCGAGGGAAAAGTAAAGTCGAGACAAAAGAGGCGAGGTCGCTCCCCTCCCCCCACAAAAGAGAGTGTTCGCGGTCATCGAGAAAAAGGAGAGAAGGGCATGATTCGCAAATCATCTTTCCCGTGGATTCCGATTGAGCTGAATGATGATGGTCTTTGCGGTGGATGGAGAGAGCTGGGCAATTACGCTCGTCCCCCTCTCCGACCACGCTTTGACACTGACCTGTCGGATCCTAAGTTCTCTTGCTCTTCTGAGACCAGTAGATAGCACAGGTCGCGCAAGCGTGCGCGCGCGTGTTGTGGAAGAAAGGAAAAGGGCGAAGTCTGCGAGTAGATGTGACGAATGGACGGGTACTGGATGGGACGGATCAGATATCGGGGTCTAGAAGATGGTTTAATCTGGACGAGCCTAGGTGGGTCTATGGTGGTTTCGGACCTGATCGGTTTGTGCGGGATGTTAGCCTCGAGATCAGGTCTCGTTACCGAGCAGCGCTGAGGACGAGAGACATCCGATGCAATCATCTAGATTCAAAAGCAAAAGGGATAATGCCGTAAATAATTAATGAATTTTGGCCAAATGTACAATGTGATGCTTGAATTTCCAATTTGTTCAATACGATCCATGAACTTTAATCCAATGTAGTCCATAAACCTTTAATTTATTCAATTTGATTCATAAACTTTTGGTACATGTTTAATATAGTCCCTAAACTGTAGTCACTGATTACATTAAATATTTTCATTTAATTTAAGGACCAAATTGAATATGTACCAAAAGTTCATAGACCAAATTTAACAGATTAAAAGTTTATAAATCACATTACACATTAGATCAAAGTTTAAGGACACCATTGAACAAATTAAAAGTTTAGGAACCACAATGCACATTGACCCAAAATTCATAGACTACTAATATCATTTTCC
Source organism: Syzygium aromaticum (assembly GCA_024500025.1). Classification (NCBI taxonomy): domain Eukaryota; kingdom Viridiplantae; phylum Streptophyta; class Magnoliopsida; order Myrtales; family Myrtaceae; genus Syzygium; species Syzygium aromaticum. The sequence goes on from CM044885.1 coordinate 16,199,905, forward strand.
CAAAGCAAAATTAGACAGGATGCTTATAATTAGAAAAAACGTATTTGCTTGATTGCACCACTATTAGTCAAGTAAAATCATACCTAGGATGAATCTATTGTACATCTTTCAGACTAAAATCATGCCTCGAAAGTTTCACAAAACAAAGAGTTATAATAGATAAGTTACGAATATCTAGTTAGTTGATCGTTATATAATGAAAGTTATCGGGCTTGTTCTTGTACCTGGGCTTACGACACGAGTTTAAAATTGCGACAATTACAAAGGGGAAGAGAATATGATTCCCCAGATCGACTGTTCGAGCTCTCCATATAAATAAGCCATTCTTTTACACCGTCGAGCATATATGGAGTTGGGAAAATAATCACTCTTCCTTTTGATTGATTTAAGTCTTTAAAGAATAGAGATGTTGAGAATGTACGTATGTCCCCCGTTGTCGTGTGTGCTTTTGCGAGGTATAGCAAGTGCATTTTCAAGGCCCTCTAGCTTCTTTTCTCATTCTTGTCAAAAGCTAAAAGGCACCTCTTGCTCGGTAGAGGAAAGTGGCGTCACGTATATGATAACGCGACGCTTTTGAGTTCGTGATCATCATGCCTGGATGAGCATCGCATCTACTTCTAGAGCACCAACATGAGCCATCCACATAGGAAAATGGGACATTCTCGTAGTGATAATTATCAAAACGGTTATTTACTTGACTATGCGAATGTCGATTCAGTCATAAACATTTTAATTTGGCCAATATGACAATACCATGTATGACGGTCAAGGTCCACGTTAGTCACTTTCGGCCAAAACTGGCTGGAAAAATTACATTAGTAAATTATCAAAAGGTTTAGGATTAAATTTGTCAAATTAAAAGGTTTATGACTAAATTTGCATCCTTATAATCGGTTTAGAACTACTTTGATAATTTTCTTGATTCTTGAGTAATCGAAATCAAAGAAGAAAGTGACAGAGCACAAGCATAAGGTTACAGAAGAACTTGACACTTCGTTTCATCCCCCATGCTGCTGAGTGTAAATAATTGCATATTTGGATCATTCTCTTGAAATCTTTTTTTTTACCTAATTCATGAGATTAGTTGGCATTTTATGAATTCGGACTAAATCCATCGACGAAAGAATTCACATCATTAAAAGAAAATGAAAACAAAGCGAGACTTACTTTTAAGAGTTTAGGAGATGGCTAGTACACAACTTTTCAAGCCAAATTCCCAAAGGAAAAGACTCGCGAAATTTCGCTTGATGGACAAAATTACCCCGACTTTTCAAATGACTCAAAAAAAGCCCCAAGGGATAAAAATTGCCATTGTTAAATTTTCCTTTCATGCTAGTTGATGTGGCACGCGACATGGCTACGATTCTGACATGTATAGAAGACAAGTCGGCTTGAGCCAAAAGACCGCACAGACACGTCGGCAACAACTAGATGACACCGTATTTCTTAGGAGAAAATGGCAAAAGTGGTATATAGATACGACATTTTGCCATGACCCCAAAAGTTTGAGTCAGGTTATTAGATGCGTAGTTTAATATCTACTTGAATACATCTCAATCCATAAATACAAAAATCGAATTCTTGAAGATGACCCACTTTTGGTAATCAAGGAATGGCGCACTTGAAATCTGTCAAATATGGTTTGGATTTGTGATGCGCACGTTTCAAATCGACGTGGACAGCTCAACAAACAAGACCTTGGCAGTGACCAGAGAGGCCGGGACCCGATTTTTTAACGTTGGCATCAATTCAAAACACGACTATGGGCTCTCAAATTTTATTTATATATTTTCTTTTTTCCATCATTTCAACTTTTTCGACACACGCAGACTAAAAATTTTTTAAAATAAATCATATAAAGTAAGAAGAAAGAAAGGAAAAAGAAAAAAAGAATCAGGTCATTTCATGATCAATGGATCCGTCATTTTTTGCACATGCGTACAGTCTCGATTTCATAACGCGTCTGAATTAACTTTTGTTCTTTACTGTTCGTTTAATTTAAATCTTGCGATAGTTGCAATTCAATTTTTTTCTTAACCCTAAGTATTTGGAAATTTTTTCCAGTATGCAAGTGTTGACATGATGATTAGGTGTAAGTTTTTTTTCTTGCAATTTTCCAAAAATTGAACAATATCTTAAGTTTTGACAGAAAAATGAGAAATAAATACTTTTATTTTTTTTTTTACTTTAACTGAATTCTAAACAAAAAAACTTCGATTTGTATCTCTCGATGATTTCAAAACAAATTTCACAAAGCATATAATAGTTTATTGGCTTTACAAATGGCAGATGGAGCCCCAGTTTTTTATTGTTGTACCCCAAATTCTGTGTGCAATTAGGCTCTTATGCTCGAACTAAGAGTGATAGAAGTCTTGCTCGTCCTACCATTTTTCACACCTGATTTTCAACAGGCCAAAAACATAAAAATAGAAAATAAAAGAGGAAAAAGAAATGGAAATATTCGTCATTGCTGTCATAAGATAGCAACTTGTCATGCTCATTGCTCAGGCCATACGCTGCAAATGCAATTTTACCAGAAACGGAGGGCAAAAAAAAATGTCAAAAGTTCATATCATATTTGTGGACGAACAGTATGTGGAGACTTGTAAGATGTCAAGTTTACTTGCAACTCTCCCTAATTTTATATTTAGCAGAAGTACGACCGACAAACCTACTGCGGACTTCTTCGTCATAAAAAAACGTAAAAAAGAGACATGCGAATCCTTAGGTGGGAGTAGCCCTCTTTCTATTGCAATTCGATTTTAGTAACAAGGCACGAGTTAACAAAACCCCTCTATCGGGGTACTGTGCTTAGGGCCGTCTAATTAGGGATGAGGTTCCAGGGTAAAATCTGAAACTTGAGAACCTGACCGGTGAAAACCCGTAGGTTTTGGATTTCAAAGCGTGCGGGGTAGGTTTCGGGTTTCAAAAATTGAGAAACTTATTTCGACGGGTAAGTTCTAAGTTATAGGTAGGTAGAATCTGGAACTTGAAACCTGAAACCTAAATAATTTTTTTGTATTTTTTTATTGGTATATGTCTTTGCGTGATCATGCAGTATTTCATGGCGTTGATGATGAATATATAATTTAGAACCACTAGTATGAGCTTTCATTTTATGACTCGTTAATTTTTTATATTTTTCGTATGTCTAAATATAAGTTATGGTCAGTGGATCATAACAATAAGTAGTGATCATTAAAAATGATGATTCATTGTAATTATTCAATTAATAATACAGGTAGAACTTGGGTAGACCCTAGAATCAACTTAGAACCTGATACAGTGGGTTTCAAGTTCCAAAAAATGAGGGACCTTTTCTCATGGGTAAGTTCCAAGTGGGACCTGTATGGAACGTGGAATCGCTTACCTCTGGTATTGATTTCTCATTTTAATTATTTTTATTTGAACCGTAATGTCATGAAAACTAATCTTTTGTATTCTCTTTAGTGAATAACAAGCTTGTTCATTATTGTTGTGTTCATTTTCTTTTTGTTTAACTAAAAATGAAATTAAAAAAAAACTTATTAGACCCTAAAACCTGTCCCAAAACTTATGACGAGGTAGGTTTTAGGTTTCAAGTTCCAACATGTAGGTTTCAGGTTCTAAAAAATGAGGTATCTGTACCCGATGGTAAGTTCCAAGTTCCAAGTTGAACTTATAAGGAACTTGAAACCGCTCACTCTTACATCAGATGGGTGGGTCGAATTGGGTTTAGATTGGGTTGAATATGGTCCGATTCAAATTTTCCCTATTTAATGCAATACAAATTTAGTGACTCATACTCAATCCAACCTATAAAAATCCGTATTCACCTAGTTAACCCACCGTATATGTTATTTAGATAAAATCACTATTTCAACTACAAGATGCTAAAGAATTGGCTTTCAACATTGCATTCAATTTTCAATTTTTGTGGGAAAAAAAATTAAATTTAGAACTTGGTAGTGAATTTATAAAATTACAGCAACAAATAATGTGGAGGAATTGAAATTTTAATTAATGGAATGTATGATATTGAAAAAGATGATTTATGCTGATCTTGGATTGCAATGACAAGAACTAATATTTGTCGAATACAAGCGAAACTTACAATATTAATAAAAATAAAAAAATAATAGGTAAAGAATGAAGCCATCTTGATATTTTTTTAAAAAGGTGAAGTCAGCCTATCTTGCGGGCTTACTAAGACTTCTCTTAATTCTTCTCTTAATTTGGAACAGTACGAGGAGTCCATCATTTTTTCATAGAGGGTAAAGAGATAATTGTAAAGGTAAGTTGGATTTGGGTAAACTGAGAATCCATTTAATACTTATATTTTTTTGGGGTTTTGTCATTCTAAACCCATTTACAACCCATTTACTACATTTAGTTAACCCATACAATAATTCGGCCCATTAAATATGGGTTAAGAAATAGGTCTATGACCTATTTTAACAAATCTACTATATGCTCGAAGGTGAAATGATAATAAGATCCATGAGTAGCATGAAATCAATTTCAACACTTCTGTTATATGGTTGTTTTTACTTTTTCATACATCCAAAGTAACTCTTGATTTTTACGTGCCCCAATTTGGTAGAAATTGATTTTTGCGAAGCTTATGCTAGAGTGTCCAATTTTAAAGTTTAAGCTAATTGCTAGAGGGAGGAGATATATATGTTAAAAGCAGATAAACCCTATTAACAAATGACGTGAAATACTTTGACACCCATTCATAGGCAAACTGGATATAAAATGATACATAGAATCCGACAAATTGGAACCCGCACAAGCAAAACAAACTGAAGCAAAACCCAACTCTCATAGTATGTTAGAATGTCCAATCTAAGAGTTTAAATTATTATATAAAGGGAGATACATGTATATAAAGAGCACAAAAATCCGTAAACAAGTAATGTGAAATACTTTAACATCTTTATATGGCAGCAAGGAAATGCTATCTTAATTTGCTTTTTTATATCAATTCTGCGATCACTCTTTGCTCTCTTCCGTTTTCTCACGCGGTGGTGGCTTGAGGAAATCACATTAGCGCTCATGCGAAGGATCGGGCGGTGCTTCTTTTTCACATGACATATAAAGTACAACCTCCTTATAAAGAAAAAAACATGATCTTATCCTAAAGCAAAGTGGACATAAAAAGAAAAAAAAAACCATCTCTTAAGTACTTTTTTTTTTGTTGAAACAAAGATATCATTTCATTAATCCCGAGCTCAATTACAAGAGTAAAGGGCATCGAATATAGGATCTCCCAAAAATGGGAATGAGAGGTTAGAAACTCAGCTTTGGAGGAGGATCTTACATCTTGATGCCTTTACAACCCATCCTTTACTTCTTAAGTACTTGCTAGGTCATGTTTTGGTAGGCTTGGATTTAAAGCCTACATACGATAACTCTTCATTCTTTGATTTTAAAAGATACATAATTACAATTTTAAATTGTTGAAAAAAATAAAAATGATAAAATAATTATATAATATTGGGTTAATACCATGAAAAGCCCCAAACTGGTATACCTATGACAAATTTATCCTAAATTAATTTTTTGACCAACAAAAACTTCATACTAGTATATATGTGTCAAATTTATCTTCCGTTAGTTTTCGTTAAATTAGATTAATATCACAAAAAACAAGAAACATATATATATATATATGACCAATGGAGGGTAAACCCCAAAATAATACATCTACTAACTATCACGTGTCATTTAACAAAACAATCTGATAGTAAAATTTAACGGAAACTAACTGATGATAAATTTATCACAAATATACAAGTTTAGGGTTTTTGGTGATTAAAAAATAGTTTTTAGTAAATTTGTCACATATATATAAGTTTAGAGTTTTTGGTGGTATTAACCCTATATTTTTTTCTATAGCAATTGCCCTAGAATCCTTTTCGATCCCCAGGGGAATGCCCCATTTTAGGTAATGATTAGACAAGCAACAAATAATTACAAACACATCATAGAAAAGGCAAAAAGGTCCCTACTTACCCTTATCAATAATTTTATGTCACTAATCATCTTTAAACCGTGAGAAAAAGACGAGAGAAATTGTGAAGACCGGAAATTGCACCATGTGGTCTGTCCAAGGCAAAAAAAGGTCCGCGACATATTCACGATGGATGATGGGCTGCTCCTCCACGGCTCCACCCACTTGCACCTGCTTTTCTCTACCGTCAACACAAATATTTAAAGGAAAAAAAATTCGAACCACACTATCATGATGAGAAAATCATCGAGTTGGCATAATACTCACGGGGACTGAAATCCATCGGTCATTTTTCTACCTAATCCGACCTATTTGGTTGGAAAGGTGCCGAACAACATATCCAAAACAATGGAAAATTTAACCCAAAAATTTAAACTCGAGAATAAAGATTGAAGAGAGAGCGCGTGCATATAAAAAGTATATAAATGCTAGCGACATCAAATGTGGCTTATGAAAAGGAAGTTTAGAGCAGAACAAGGAACAAGCCAACCGGCGATCGAGAGGCTAACGCAATTGAATATCAAGGGCAAAAAGAAGCGATCAGAAGCGATCTCCACGAAGTGCGGACATGATATCTCTTACACGCGATTCTTGATTGCACCCCAAAATTTCATAGAATGGGGGCTGATACTGTATGCACGATCCTTTTGTGGTCTTAATGCGCCAGTGTTCTATGGAATCCCGTGCAAGTGTCCCCACGTGGTGAATCCATGCAAAACACGTGATACGAGAGAGATAGAGACGAATCCAAAGTGGCCTTTGTACACGAGATTTATCTTCAACAGTCGCAATGATTGGTCCTTCTCTTTTCTCCAAGATGTGGACATCCGCAGTCGCGTTGACGGTTGTCGACGGTCGTTGTGGCCGGCAAGGGCCTGGCCCCCCCGCCGGTCCGCGCTTAGTGGCCGGCATAGGTCGCCTTCCCTTTAGATAAAAGAAGAACAAAAAAACAAAAAATAAAGAATAAGGGAAAGTTAAAAAATTAAAAAAAATTAAAAAGATTATTTATGTCAGCTTTAAGTTAGCCATGGGCTAACGTAGGATAGCTAATGTTAGTTGGACTGTCACGTCAGCGATTTCTAACCAAAATTAACCGAAAAAACTACATTGATAATTCGTCAAAACATTTAGGACCAAGTTGACACATATAAAAGGTTTATAATTGAATTTGTTGCCGTACTCGTTTTGGGATTATCAGCTGTATGAGTCATGACATATTGTAAAAAAGTTAATAGAAGAGTCCCCAAAAAAGGCTGGACCCAAAGGAGAGTAATCAAGCCCATCATCTTTTCAGTGCTTTTATGGTTGGAATTCGAAGATAGGCCTCGTTTGGTTCAGTATTCCTAAGAGGTTTTGGGCCTTGAAAGCTCCTTGGAGAAATGCTAGGGCGTTTGGCAAACATTTCCAATGGGCTTTCGGCCGAAAGCCAGCATTGGGAATGCTCAAAGCTCAAAACTGATCCGAACCAGCTTTGGATTTTCAGCATTTGGTAAATGCTGTAACTATTTTTTTTTCTTCCCAAACTAGCCTAGCTTATTCTCCAATATTCCGATTTTGCCCACTGTTGTTACTATTTATCTTATTTGAGCAAGAGCGGCCAACAACCCTCGCCCTCGTAGGCCAGGCGAGGCTGAGGGTCACCCTTACTAGCCTAGGTGAGGGCTGCTCTTGCCCGCCCAGGCGAGGCCGAGGGTCGCCCTTGCTGCCTCACTTGAGGCCGGCAAAGGTCGCCGGCGATGGTTAGGGGAGGAAAGAGGGAAAAAGAAAAAAAGACGTGCAAGGAAAAGAAAAAGAAAAGGAAAAGGAAAAGAAAGTAAAATAATAGTCACCAACCGGCGAAAAGTTCCTATTTGAGCCAATTTGGCCACTTCAGATTTTATTTGAAAAAATAAGGGCACTTCAAATCCTTAATTTTCCCAAAAATAAATTGATTTCTTTTAAGTCCACAATTAGACAATTGAATTTGCGTATAATACGTGACAATATTATAAATGACAGACTGTCTAAGATACAAACAACACATTGATTTCATACCAACACACTGCGTATCTACTATGTAGTGTTAGCAATAATGCAATCGATGATGCAGAAATTCATTATAAAATAATCTTAGATCTTCATGATTTATTCACGATAATAGGGATTAAGGCAATACCTTTGTCCATAGCAATAAACTTGAGAAAGTAATATTTTTGATAAAGCAATAACCACGAGCTTTCAATTGTTGCGGGAATAAGAGAAATGATGAAATCCGATTTCTTATTAGATGGATGATGGAATACAATGTAGGTGAAGAGAGGACTATACTTCTTTTATAAGTTATCAATAGATGCCTTCAATAAATGCCTCCCATCAAAACACATAAAATATTCTATTTTCATAAAAGTGGCAAATTCTTATATTCTATCTTCAGAAAAGTTGCAACTTGTCATATGATATCTTCGTAAAAATTGCAACTTTCATGGCTTATATGTTTTTAGCATTTAAATAAATATTAAACCCTTAATAATATCATGTGTGCCGCAATTTTTCTTATGTGTAGTCCCCATTTTGGGGATTGATTGGGATTTCGGGACAAGATGTGCTGTCCACAATTAAATCGAGCTCCTTGCGGGTTATCTAAATTTGGGTATCATCCTCAATTAAGGGTAATTATTTGGCGATGAAGTGTATCAAAATGCAAAAGTGCTTGCCCTCACTTCACAATAGTTTCAAATTATGTTGACCTGTGCCTCTACAACTTTGCTCAAGTGCTACAAACTTCCTACTATGTTGTGGAAGGCTTGCTGAAACTTCCAATTATGTATTTGTCATGACCTTACCTCCCGCGGTGCACCATCTAGGGGCTCAACTAATGGATTATTAAGTCAAAGCCTAATTCAGGCCCTCCCAAGCCCTACCAATTCACAACTTAGGGTTTCAGTTTTTAACATGCAAATATTTTCATGCTGAAGTCACCACTAATTTATTTACGGTGGGTCGATTAGAAATCCAAATAAAATATAAGGAAATATGCTTTATTTCTACAAATTAGAGATTTTGAGTTCAGAGATTTGGTTATGCTAGATTTAATCTAAAGCCCTTTCAATACCTTTTCTTTTCAAAAAACAATGTTGAAGCAGGCAGTCTTAATCCATTTTATTACCTAGTTGCTAACATGTGAGGTGACCATGTGGACGTGCAATCCACCAATTTAACATTACAAGCATCATAACTTATGTGAGGTGTCTCCTGTGCATGAAAAGGCTTTTCTCTTTCGCTTTTCACTAGTGCCCTTCAACCAAGTAATTGGTACACCTATTGGCCTTCTCCGAAGCGGATCAAGTATTTGAATTTTCACAATTTTCTGCATCTTCAGATTCATCACTTTTCTCCAAGAAATTAATATAATCATTACTAGTCAAAGATTGCATTTTGTTTGTGATACGGGAGTGAAGACGCAGCAATGTTGTAGTTGCAAGCTCCTCCCTAATATCATGATTTGCACTAACGTTCATAACACTGAAAGCCAATTGCATCAACCTCTTCAAGCGCCACGTTTTGGCTTTACCTCATCAAGAGAGCTTTGTCCAACATAGTCCCTTGTTTTGCAGTTTTTGTCCATCTCTTCATAATTTATTGTGAATGAATGCTTGTGACATTTACAACATGTGTCAAGATGCATAAAGTATGTCTACACAACCATTGCATGATATGTAGATGTAGATGTAAATGGCGGGACGGTCTGACCTTTGAGAGGATTTGATGGTCCCCTTGAGCATGACGATGGAGGGGACGTGATGGTGCCAAAGGCCATCAACCCCACGTTGGATGGTGGTTTGGATATGAACATGCTCGCTTTTGGGTTAGTATGAGTATAGTAGTGGTAGTTAGCCAAACCCTCTTCCTAGAATTTATGTAATGTATTATGTTTTGTTTGGATGTTTGTATCAAATAATAGTTACAAATGTTAATATAAAGGTAAATATGTATATTAATTTTAAACTTGTTGGATTTCTTGTATGGAATGATCTGAATATTTCATTATGTTTTCCGCTTGCATAAAAAATAAAAATATGCATGTGTTGCATGTGACATTCTAGACCATCACATTAGTCACCGGTTGGGCAATGTAGGATGGCAGTCGCTGACTTTGTAGCCTAAATTCTCCAGCCTTACTCGAGCTAAGGTCTATTCCAAATTTGACCTCAAAGCTAGGAACGAAATTTCCAAAATAATTTACTATTCCAAGAAATTGTTGAACCTGCTTGAAAGAGAAATTCCAACATGATGCCATATTTTTGGACCAATTCAGCAAATCGGCTTAACAATTTACAATGAGAATCCTCATATGGGCTGTAGAGAAGGATATCATCAATGTAAATTTGAGCGTTGGCCAAAATAGGCTGGAAGATTTTGCACATAATTATGAAAATCCGCCATCATTAATGTAGAAATATCAACTGCTAATTTTCAGCAGGTTCGAAGGATTAAATCTCAGACCCAATGGGCTGTATCTAGAATAACCTTTCATTCATCCTATCTCCCTCAATCTTGAAGATGAATTCCCTAAGGAATTACAGGAGACAAAAGGACAAAGGTAGTTCGAACAACTCTAATGATGACAACACTGAGGAACCTATCCATAAAAATGATCTCTGAAGCCTTGCCAAGCATGTTGAAAAAATCAGTTCATTGTGTTTGAAAAACTAGCCCAATTTTCGGGAAATCACTGTTCATGCACTGTTCGGCACTATTCATGTATTGTTAATACACTGTTCGGCACTGTAGCAACACTGTAACAAGAAGAAAAACGTGTAGAAGCAAAGAAAAATCGTTGTCTACAAGTGTTTTTGACAGACAAAAATTGTAGCAAGTGGAATCGGGTAAATGTATTCCCCATCATTATTTGGTCGACTAGACTACTGAAATGGAAAAATTACGTAAGCAAATTAAACTCATCCAGGAAGGAAAATTTATTCCTATTTCTTGGATTACCGACATGCCTGCATTAGTACAATCCAAATCACTCTAAATGCCAAAACAGTGTTTGTTACATTGTTTTCAAATTTAGATCCTATCATCCAAACCCTTCTTGGAGCATGTGCAGTTCACTTGCCTCAATCATTGCAGAAGCCCCAAAAGAAGGTCTATCGTCTAAAAGTGTTTCAGTCATCTATTAGTTGTAAAAGTCTTTACGTGTCACTTGTCAGTTAAACATGTTACCCAAATGCTTAAACTTCTTTTCTCACGATAGAGGTCCTTTCCAAAGGCAGAAAGTTCGAGGGCCATTTGATCACAAACAAATTGCTTGAGACGTTTTAGAAAAAATTGCAACAAATGGAATCAGGTAAATATATTTCCCATAATTATTTGGAAGACCAAATTGCTGAAATGGAAAAGTTACATAGGAAAATTAAACTCCTCTAGGTCTGTATTCGTGCCTATAAAATGTCGTGCTTGTAATATTGGCGAACAAAATCCGCTCCTCAAGAAATAAAACTTGTATGTATTATGAAACCCTGAATCTTTACTTCTACTTTTTTGCCAGGTATGATTCTCTAAACAAATATACGTGCGCTAATTAGTCCTACTAGTATACTCTGTACTTGCTACGGTATGGAACTTGTGCATCGGAATTCTGTTTCTATAAAGCAGTTCTAAGGTGCAAATAATCTTCTATAAACCCATCCAAAAAATGGATTAGGAAAAATTCCTATCCATTTACCTTTCAAGAAAAATGAAGATATCAATCCTACCAAAGCAAACTCTCGTTCTGAGTCTTCAACCTCCAAATACTATTTCACACTTGATGATATTCCATATACTAAATGGCCAAAAAATATTGGACTGCTGGTTTATTTGAACAAATTGATGGCAAGCGTAAGATCTGTGGACACAAAAGTGGAAAATTTATGTTAAGTGAAATGCATTATCACTCAACCTTCAAGGAAATCTTGGCAGTGAAATATGAGACGACAAAGAAAACTCTATCAAGCAACAATAAAGACTAACTACAACAAAAAAGGTCACTTTGCAAAGAATCGTCCGAAGGCAACATTCCATCAAAATGTTTAAGACTGCATTGGCTAAATTGTAAAGCTTAAGACTAAACTGGCATTCGCATGATAGGTTTTGGTTTTTTTGGACAATTTTCCCATGAAATGCTACGATAAATTGATTTCACCTTACTCAAAAATTAAAAAAAAAACCATTAATCGAACAATTCAACTCTTCCGGTCCACAAAAATCAACACTTTTTCGTAATGACACATGTCTAAAAAATTTGAGAAGTGTCAAAAAAATTATTGTAAAAGAAAGGGCTAATGTCCCAAAAAACCCTAAACTGGTACACCTGTAACAAATATACTACAAATAAATTTTTTAACTATTAGAAACCCCAAACTGATACATCCAAGACAAATTTACCTTTCGTTAGTTTATGTTAAATTTTACCATCAAATTTCTAAGTTGGATAACATGTGATAAATGACGAATGTACTGGTTTGAGGTTTTTCCCTTTGTTTGTCATAGATGTAAAAGCTTGTAGGTTTTTAAGGTCAAAGAATTAATTTGCAGCAAATTCGTCACTAGTGTATTATTTTGAGATTTTTTATAGTTAAAAAATTAATTTGAAATAAATTTATTACATATATATCAATTTAAGGTTTTTTGTGATATTAACCGTGAAAGAAATCACGCGTTGCCCCATTTCCCAATAAATAGTAGATACCATACCCAAACTCTTATGAAATTATCTTCTTCTTTTAAAAGTATACATATTACATCTCTTTATAATCTTTTATCAAGTTTCATTTGCCTTTTCAGTATCAGGGACACTGCAACTGCACAGATCCCTCCAGAGTTCCTGGATTGACTCGGTGAATCGTACAGGATATTCAAGCGTGAACCCAGAGAAGGCAACCTTTAAGCAACGATCGACAAGTATGTCCAGAGCAGCATCAAGAAACACAACAAATCCAGTTCGATAATTAAAAAGGGAACCGCTAGCTCGGTCCGGCGAGCTCCACCACAATCACGCTGATGTTGTCTTTGCTTCCCCGCGCCATTGCAAGCTCAGCCAACATGGCCGCCGCTTCGGTGGCACGGTTCTCGATTGCGTCGCCCTCCCGAGTTCTCCTCCTCATCTGGCCTGCCAGGCATTGGCGCACGACCTGGCAGGCAAACTTGTTCGAGACGACGTCCCACAGGCCATCGCTGGCAAGGATCAGAAATTCGTCCGCGTTGGTCCGTCTGCTCACGTTGATCTCCGGTTCCGGGATCACAAATGGTTTCATATATTGATCTCCTACATGTAAGAAACACGCACGGAAGAGTCGTCCCAAAATTACAATCTTTTGAATTGCAATAAATATAGAAACTCCCCCACGCTAGTGGTATAAGGGATATGCATTTCTCGACTTAAAGTAATTCATAATAACTTAATTTAGATATCCTCTTCTGTATAAAAGCAAACTGTACAAGAATAGTAATAAAATGGACAAATAGCATAATTTAAATAGTAAAGATAAATGTGAATTGATCTCATGAGCATCGTGCCGTTAAAATATTTAAATATCAAATCAGCCTTCATTTAACAGCTTAAACTTTCATAGTTTTTATTACCGTTAACAATAATCTCACATTATATTAACCAACTTCTAATTTGCATCTTCAAACATCTCTCTCCCCAATTAACGCATTTAATTCTTCTTATGATATCTTAAGAAACCTATTAAGACAGAACGAGAGACCATTATGCAACCAGTCGATGCCAAAGACTCACAAATACTAATACACCATCTCTACTCTATTACGAGAAAACAAAGCTGGGAACTTTTGGGACGACTTTCGATCGCAAGTTATATAATGTTCATGAAGAACCCAGACACAATGTGCCTACGGACCTATAGATCTCGAGGTAGAGAGGACACCGAGAATGCGGTGCCCGTTCCAGTTTATGACCCATCCCCCAGCAGCTTCAACTCTCTTCAATTCATCGGGCCGATTAGGCTGCACAAAGCATGAGCAAGAGTCATTAAAAATATCAACGCATGCAAAACCTAAAACGGTTTGTGCATGGAAATGATACCCAGCATTATTAGCATATTGATTTCTAATTTCATTCTTGGCCTAAAGAACTAACACTGTTTAAACAGATAAAAAAGTTTCGACCAGAAAATTCTAGCAAAAGGGGTTGTCAGATGGGACCGAGCGGATGAATAAACAGCAAGACAAATACATCTGAGAGTTTGATAAGAATTAGATTAATTTTGACGTCTACATCGGGGTTAACCGGAACCGTTGTGAAGTGCCTATCATGAGTAAGTTATATGGGTACCAAACGAGATCTAGATCTATTAAAAGAATAGCATTAGCCAAATGAATTGAGGGGGGAAAATGAGAAATGCAGCATCCTTAAAATCGCCGAAAGGTCCATCGGATGCCCCACTTTATAATTCCATGGGGCCTTTACTGTATAGTTCACCTTTCATTTTACGCAAGCGGAGCGTATTTCTATTGTTGCGGTAAAATCACGAGAAAGCACTCCATGCCACGGTGTATGCCACCCTCTTTTGGATCCGGTGGCAATCGCAAATTTCAATTTGGTACATCTTTTGATCCAACAAGTATCGTGGATTTCCAGAATTGGAATGCTTCTTATTCCACAAATTAAAGGACTAAGCTCAAAATGACAAATTGAAGTTGCTCCAATCTCGTCCATGATCTCCACGATGAATGATTCACAAGGGAAAATCCTCTTGGAAAATCTCAGTTTCGCCAAAGATCAAGATTGCCTAAACCCTCGTGAACAATACAAAGATCAAGAAAGACATCACAAAAATGTTTGACGAAAGAAATCGCGCTTCTAGCTAAAGCAACTACTGTAACGGTCAAATATGAAACCTAGAACCTACAATATATGTTGTGTGTATTTATACATATATATATATGTACCTTATGGTCATCCGTCAAGGCCATAGCAACACCTCCTCTACACAACACCGCCCTCGAGTCCCCGCAATTCGCCACCACCACCACCTCCCTCCCCACCACCGCCACCACCGCCGTCGACCCCACCGTGTTCATCTCCTCCGCCGCGCCGCCGCCCGTCACCTCTCCGTCCATCTTCTCGAAACAACCCACCATCGTCCCCTTCCAGTCCATTTCCCACCCGGCCTCCTGGTCACGGCCCTCCAACTCCTCCGCCAGCAGCCGGTGGAGCCTCTCCCTGCACGCCTCCGCCACCCGCGCCCCGCCGTGCCCGTCGTAGACCCCGAAGAAATCGTACACTTCGCCCGCCTTCAGCCTCTTCGCGAACCCCAGCTCCACCCTCACCGCGTCCTCCATCTCTCTCCTCCTCCCTATCACCGAGAGCGACCCGTGATTGATCGAGCGCTCGCTTCTCTTCTCGCGGGCTCCGCCTTCCTCTTCGCACACCACAACCCCGTCGTTCTCCGACGACGAGGAAGAGAACGAAAGGGATATCTCGATCGGCTTCTCCTCCCCATCCGGACGCTTCGCGACCGGCTCTCTCTTCCGCGCGCGCCGACTGCCGCTTCGGTGAGCTCTCCGGATCTTGAACCTCCTCCGGGAGCCGTTCCTGGCCTTCTCCGGGGCCGCCGCCGGGTACAGCTTTCGGTCCTTGTTCATTGCATGCAGATAAAGCCAAGCGGAAAAGAAGAGGGTGGTAATGATGCAGTGTGCACAGCGCGCGATCGGGAGCAGCGACGACACCGATGTGTGGGGCATTTATTTGATGCGACAGCACGAAAAAGGCAATCGAATCGTGGCCGTCCAGCTCGAAGGGGTTCCGTCCGCCTGTGGTCGCCACATGGGCAGGCTACGCGCCTCTTTGCTTGGATTTCGGCAAGACGGAGACGTGGACGGCTCGGATCGGGCTGGCCGGACACGCGGAGGCCGGATCTCGAGGCTAGTGATCTTTGGGTACTCGTACGGCCGGAGACCACGGAGGGTTGAAACGTGGAGGATCTGCGATGCTTGCGTTAGGTGGGTTTCCTGCCTTTTTATTATATTATTCGTGAAGCAAAGCGGAGAAGGTAGGGGAGGGGGAGACATTTCACGGCTTTCGAGTGTTTTTGCCCCTGACAAGGAATGTTGACCAGTCGGGGCCTCCCGGGGACACGTGTCTGGACACATGGCGGTCGCCGTTTCAAAAGAGCATGTCCCTCCGTACCATGTGTCAGGCTATGACCAAGATATTTCCTCCCTTCTTTCGTGCATGCGTAGGCCCTGTCTTCGTTCGCGCGTCGAGGGCTGATTGGTCCGGAGCATCTTCCGGGAATCCAGCTGGCCTCTCTTGATTGGTTCTCGTGAGTTCAAAATTTTTGACGACCTTGTGCATACGATGCGCCGTGAGAGTATTGTACGTAAGAGGGATTGTGGTCAAAAGATGGTGTTGTTTTCGTTGCATCCACCGATCGCACGGGTCGCAGGATGACAGCTGATCTCGATGGCTCCGTGCGTGTGACGCATGAACTGGAGAATTCGCATTGGGACTATGCTTTTGTCTTTTAATTCTCTCTCTCTCGTATGGTTGAGGTCAGAGGAGAAATAAATCACGAGAGTCCAGAAATGGCTGAACAGTTGGGCAAAGCATCGCAAGAAGGAAACGCAAAGAGAGAATGCCATTGAGTTCGGTCTTTCCATCGAACCTATCTCGTCCCTTCTCCTCTTTACTAACTGGAGTCGTGCTTACGCACCTGGATGAGCGCTTTGAATGGTGCCTGCGTCAGTCCACAGGTGGCATTGCCATCGATAATGCACTAGAAAAAGAATATGATGGAGAAGCAAATTAAGGATGCATTTAACAACCTTGTTTTTTTTTGGTCGAAAAAGTACTTCATTCATTAAGTGCCATGATCAAAACAAAGATGTTCAATATCGAAACATAAAAGATCCCAAGGGGGTTGGGGGGTTTAGTGATCCAATTAGAGCGGAGGACATTTCTACATAAAACTTTGGCAATCCAATCCATCACATGATTTGCTTCTCACGGACAATGGGCTAACGAAATGCTTTTAAATAGGGCCAAACTCCTTTTGCAATACTCTATAACAGCCCGGATGCACCATGGGCTTGGAGAAGTGCCTACTGTGAGCCCACATATTGATAAGCTATCACTTTCGATCTATACCTTCAGATCAGCTTCTTCGTTTGTAGTAAAGCACGATGCCAAGGAAGAGAAACCTTCCTTTAGAGCTAGGGCATCCGCTTCTTCAGCCGTTGCAGAGGGGGTCGATTAAAAATCTCGAAGTATGCTAGCAATCGCTCCGTCCGGTTCACCCTCGACGAAAGATCCGTCAACATTCAGCTTAAAGGTGCCTTTTTTAGGCGGTTTCCACCTCGCAGGTTTGCTATCTCTCTCTATCAGCTTCGAGTCCTTCGTGAGGTTCCAACGCGTGTAGCTTTTGTTTGGAGCGAACGCTGCCTCCACTATTGCGCTTAGGCCCGGTCCGGCTTCAGGTTTTGGAAAATGAATGCGTATCTTGATTTCCAGATATCCCACAAAACACTAGCCATTATCTCCCAGGAAGGTGTGTTGTCGTTACACTCCGTAACTTCCTGTATCCATAGTTCAATTCTTGTCGTTGTTCGGTCTGGAGATGGAAATACTGATGCGCGGGTCTGACCAAATTTCCTTTGTCCATCGGCATAGCAGGAGGAGGTGTTCTACTGTTTCTGGGGCTTGACGGCAACATGGGCATAGTGGATGCATTTGACCGCTTACTTAAGAGTTCTCTTCACACTAACGCAAGATGTTCTAATTTTTCCTTTATTTTTGCAGAATTCACATGCATATGAGTGGCCTCATTTCTGTAATCATCCAAGTGAACACCATATGTTACAACATAATCAACTTGATGGAAGATATGTAAGGTTCGGATTTTACTTATGACGGTTATTATGAATTTTTGTAGCGATCACGCTCTATTAACTTTTACTTAACACAAAGCATTTAAAATCTTCAAAAAATATTCATAAAAGTGATAGGTAATTTTTATTCTGCCATTAGTAGTTTGATTATTGACAACATCTGGTTCTATAAATCCCCAGGTGAATGCTCCGGTTTTGGAGGCATTGAGATTTGTTCTCCCGAGAAAATTAACAAATAAGGATTTTGTTAAAGATTGTCCCTAGGACATTTTATAAGATTATACTTTGAGACATGCTTTATTTACGACGACGTACTAAAAAGAGAATCGATTTTCAAAATTCAATATTCGTCAATGTCCATTTAGAATAGTTCTTTCTATCTTTAGTTTCTATAAGTACACCATTTTTATCATATAATTTTTGTCACGCCCCAAAACTAATAAGAATTGGGGATGACACGATCGTCTTTTCACTTGAATCACACAGTCTCAAATAACAACAAAAATTATGTTATCAACATATATATTTCCATTTATATATATGATAAAAAACAGGTGAGTTACAACATTAAAATTTCTATAATCCACAAAAAAGATTATGTACAACTTAGAACCCATCCCACCCAACAAATTATTAACAACCATATTTACAACTCCCTTAAGCCATCCCAACATCCAACTCCCAAAAGTCCTCGCAATAGCGCTGTTGTATCATTAGCTGCTAGCCAAGAAACTTGAAAAATATGAAAGATGAATGGAGTAACAACCACAGCCTAATGAGTAATGCATTTATTCTAAGTAAATCGAGCAACTACTATACACATTTATAAAACCAAACCTTAACTAATTTAGCCCAAATCCAAAATACAACAAACTTCAATTTCAAAATTAGTTTTTTATATATATATTACTTCAACATAACATATTCATAGCAGAAATGCTCATTTAAATCAATAATATCGAAACAAATATCAATGGTCCAACCCACTGATTAATTTCAAAACGCATGTCAATGGTCTATTCCAGTGACCAATCTCGAGCTCAGATATCAACCATGATCATGCATCATGCATTGAGACAAGGCGACCAAGATCTCCATTGACAAGGTCTCCACTTATATTATCGGTGGCCGACTCATAAGGATATTCAAAGTTAGTATGTATACCCACAAACCCTTTATTGGGCTCGCAACGATATTAAGCACTAACATAAACTCACAACAGTATCCTCCACAATTCAGAAAGCCAAACCAAAAATGTATATTATAAATCGGTTTTGCAAACCAGAACACATAATCTTTCCACAACCCATCTCAACTCATCCATCAAAATTCTTTTTGCAACTCATTTCATAAACACTTTTTTAAACCATTTCAGATAACAAATAGAGTACTAAACGCTTGATTCGAAGTTACGCAACATTAATGCTTTAAATATCATTTTCCCTTTTCAAAGAAATATCAAACATGTAATGCCTCTTTACCTCAGAATATGTATATTTCTATCATTTCAAGATATGAGTTTTATAAAATCAAAGAAAAGAAGTACTACTCACTTGAGAATGCCCAAAGACCAAACCACATGCAGTTATACGAGCCAGATGATTTTGTAATCTTAACAATTAAACAAAAATTAACGTCAAAATCGAGTAAAACATTACGACAACTACGAAACAGCTAAACTACGCTTAAACACTAACAAAACGACTCCTACGCGACAACAAACCGCTCACTCAAAGAAATTACTCAAACCTAAATGCAACACTAAACTCACATGCGAAACCCAAAAATTTCACTCCGACGAATCCGTTGCTCGAAATTGACTCCCATTAAAACCAACAACTCTACAATGCCATATCCCACCATTTTCATGAAATCTCATAGCTCAACAACTCAAAAATCAAATTTCGCAACTCGAGTTTAAGTCCTAATTTCGAAAACTTCATTCATTGGATGAACGGAAGACGCAAAGACTTACCGGGCATTGCTATACGTAGTAATCCAGCTAGGCGGTGTGTTCGTGCCATGTACAAGCAAAACCCCTTTCCTTTCTTTCCTTTCCTCTCTTTCCCTTTCTTTTTTTCCCCCTTTCTCGCGTGCGTCTCGGCCTTATATTGTTTAAGGTGCCTTCTTTCCTCATTTTGTCGACTTTTCAACGTTAATTTTTTTTCTTTTCCCCTTTTTTGACTTTTCAAATCCACATTTTATAATTTTTTCCTTCTTACCAAAAATTCATCCTTAAAATTTAGATATACCTTAATTACCAAACATTATTTGGTAAATAAGTGAAGGTATTTGCATCTTGCCTTCTTGTCCCCCGTTATCGCAAAAACTTTTCCGATGGCCCTTGAAGATTTTATTGAGGCCTACCAACTGCAGGGGCATTCTTCCGCATGGAGCAGTTGCGTGTTAAGTGTCCTGGTTGTCCACGCACAAATTAAACATACTTTACTATCCATAGGCACATCCCTCTGCATAGGACAATCGCGAGCAATATGTCCCATTTTGCCACAAAGGGAGCATGCTCCAGTCATAACAAGGGCTGCCATGATGTCTCCCACAAGTAGTACAAGATCCCTAAGTATTTTGAGTTCTAAACTTTCCTAATGGGTCACTGCTTCTTCGCTCATTACAGTTGCTTGCATCGCTTTCTTGGTAACCATTTCTAGCTCGGTGATGTGTTATTGGCGTGTATATGCAAAACCATTTTTCTTTTTTTTCCTTTCTTGTCTTCTTCTTCTTCTCTTTTTTTCCCCTTTCTCGCGTGCGTCTAAGCCTTATATTGCTGAATGTGCCTTTATTTCTCTTTGGCAAAAGGACACTAGAAGTGCCATAACTTATGTACAGAGATCACTTTACTGCCATAACTTTTTTCGAAACACTTTGGTGCTAACTTTTTTGAAAAACGATCATTTTAGTGCCAATGCTGACGTTGCTCGCCGGAAATCCGATGTGGCGCTGACATGGCACGTCGAAGAGATCCACGGCTCGCCAGAGAGGTCCAGTCAGCATTAAAAACCAAAAACGATGTCGTTTAGCCTGCTGACGTGTAATTTTTTAGAAAAAAAAAATTAAAAATTATTTAGAAAAAAAAAACGTTGCAGTAGTGGCCAGGGAGCCCTCACCGCTGCTGCTGCCAACCCACCACCGCCAGGAAGGGCCGGCGGTGGTGGGCAGAGTGGTCAGCGAGGGTCGTCGGGCCTCGCGACGGTGAGGTCTCGCCTCGCCCAGCAAAGGCAAGGTCGACCTCGCCGTCACCTGGGTCGTGATGGCGAGATCTCGCCTTACCCAGCAAAGGCAAGGCCGACCTTGCTGTCTCCTGGGTCGCGACAGTAAGGTCTCGCCTCGCCCAACAAAGGCGAGGCCAGACCTCGCCGTCGCCTAGGTTGTGATAGCGAGGTTTTGCCTTGTTGGATCCGACCCTCGTTGGGTCTCGCCTTGCCAAATTCGACCCTCGCTGGGTCTCGGCGAGGGTCACTGGGCCCCGTGACGGCGAGGTCGACCTCGCCGTCGCCTGGGTCGCGACAGCGAGGTCTCGCCTTGCCCAGCAAAAGCGATGTCGACCTCGCTGTCGCCTGCGTCGCGATGGTGAGGTCTCACCTTGCCAAATCCAACCCTCGCTGGGTGTCGGCGAGGGTCACCGGGCCTCGCGACGACGAGGACAACCTCGCCATCGCCTGGGTTGCGACGGTAAGGTCTTGCCTCGCCGGATCCGGCCCTCGCCGATCACTCCGCTCACCACCGCCGGCCCTTCCCGAAGGTGGTGGGTTGGCGGCAACAGCCCTCGCTGCTACTGCAACATTTTTTTTAATCAAAAAATTAAAAAATTCAAAAAAGGCTATCTAATTTCCATATGTACAAGTTAGA
This sequence comes from Syzygium aromaticum, assembly GCA_024500025.1. Classification (NCBI taxonomy): domain Eukaryota; kingdom Viridiplantae; phylum Streptophyta; class Magnoliopsida; order Myrtales; family Myrtaceae; genus Syzygium; species Syzygium aromaticum. The sequence continues at coordinate 16,221,641 of CM044885.1, forward strand.
CTATTTTTTTTAATATAAATGACAGGTCAGCTTTTTGGTCGAAATTTTGGCCGGAGTCACTAAAGTGATTTATTTTCCTCTAACTTGGTACCAAAGTGATCCGAAAAAAAGATATGGCACCAAAGTGATCTCCGTACACAAGTTATGGCACTTATGATATCATTTTGCCATTTCTCTTTTTATTAACTTTTCAACGTTTTTTTTTTCTTTTCCTCATTTTGAGTTTTCAAACCCCTATTTCGCACTTTTAGCATAAGCAAATTAGTCGTCGGTAACCGCTTAACCATGTCTTAAATTTGGTCAAATGAATCAACTTGATGAAGCTTTGAACAAAGTTAGACCAAGTATAGATTACTCGAGAGTGAAAACCTTAAAATGGCGCTAAATCGTGGGATTTCTAATTCCATATAGATTAGATTTGAACTTCGAAAGCAGGGAATCAGATGCCTACTGCTGGCCAAACAACTAGGAAGAAGTGCAAGTGCCGTACATGCGACTTGAGAGGCTTCTCTTGCACTATATTATATAGTGGTTGAACAAATATAGCCCGTTATACTAGTTGATGTGAGAAATCGAACCTACACCGTGCATTTAATCTCAACACACAAGTGTCTATTCGAGACTGGACAAGGATTTTCTTTTTTTTTTTTTTTTCAAGTCTTGTGTTAATAGCCCGATCACATCACTAATCACTGAATTCTACATCGCACCGTGCCCGACCCTTGGTGATTTAGAATTCTCATTCGAACGCGGTTTGTCTAATCGACGAAACCATTTGTTTCCCTGCGAAGGGTCAACTGAGAAAAAGGGTGGAACTTGCTTCGTGAGTTCCGTGCAACTCCCTTCACCAATACTAGTTCCGCAGAGGCGACTGACAACAGAGTAGACCCTTAAAAGTCCAAGTCAAAGTCATCTCTTGATCTGGACGAGCCGAGGACTGAGATTCATGCCTTCACATCGCTTGTCGATGAACATTTGCCGTTCTGGTTTCATCTCTCGGACAATCCTAATGAGCATAAATTAGAGAAAGAGAGTGTGAGGAACCAGTTGATCCATCATCATCCCATAAACCGCAAAACGTCACGCACATCCCCTCGTATTCATCAACACCAAGACATCCGCCATGCTCCCTTCTATTCCCTCTCTCTTCTTCTTCTTCTTCCTCTGCTTCGCGGATGGCACCGCCCACCACGCCACCCCGACCCAGGACCCTTGCCACCCCAAAAGCTGCTCCGGCCGGGGGCCGCAGGTTCAGTTCCCGTTCAGGCTCGCACCCCTCCAGCCTGCCAGCTGCAGATTTCATCCGGGGTTCGACCTTTCCTGCGACGAGCATGGGAACACTCTGCTCTTGCTCCCAAACACCACACGACGGCTCGTCGTCAAGTCCATCAACTACGCCAACCGGTCCGTCGTCGTGCAGGACCGCAACCGGTGCCTCCCCTTGCTGCTGGCGAACCTCAACCTCTCTCGCTTCTCCTACCAAAGGCTTTACAACGACCCGTATGGATATGGGTCCCCGTATGGATACGGGTACTATAACTATACCCTGTTCAAGTGCCCGCCTCCCGCGAGGACCAGCATGACCCCGATGGTTTGCCTGGGCATTCGCGGGTCGTACGAAGTCTACGCCGTCATGTCCAGATCCTATGTCGGAGACTTGCCGCTGGTGTCCTGCGAGAGGAACGGGAACATTGACGCACTTCCGACAGAGATCGAGAGCATGATGGTCGAGGTTCGTTTGGCCTGGGACAAGCCCGACTGCCATAAGTGCACGGAGGTAAATCAGTGGTGTCGACCGAACGGGAGCGACATCATATGCACTGAGCCTCCTAGAAAACACTACGGTATTGCTTAAATCCTAGTCGAAGGCGCGTGCTTTTGTCGGTTCCAAACTTTTTGTGTTTCGTGAGACTTTGCTCGACTCTTGCCTTATTTCACTTTCTTAGTTTAAGTGATTATTGATGCTTGGGCTTCTGCGAATACAAGAATACTTTTAAATGTGCAATTCCGTTGGATGGACGCATTTCCACATGTTAATTTATATCACATGATACGTTTGTACTTTAAATTGGAGTTCCTCAATCCAGATTGCCTCTTACTCTATAAATGATCTGATGTCCTGTAATGAAGGTCGCTCATGGTGTTAAGTGAAGCTGACATGACTAGCTCTGAGGGTTTTTCTTCTAGTAATTTTATCATTCGCGTGAACTTAGGCGGAAGCTCAAGTACTGACTTCTCTGATTCTGCAGAAAAATTAAGGGCAGAGATCGCCGGAGGAGTCGTGGGCTGGTTTTTCCTTCTTGCTGTTGTGATTGGACTCGGCTACATCCTCAACGAAAAAAGAAGAGATAAAGCATTCCGACTCAAGATCGAGAGCTTCTTGCATGACTACGAGGCCCTCAAGCCGACCCGTTACTCCCACAACGACATCAAGAGGATAACCAATGACTTCGAGGAGAAACTAGGCCAGGGGGCTTTCGGAACGGTCTACAAAGGGAAGCTTTCGAACGAGATTTTCGTCGCTGTAAAGATGCTTGACAATTCGTTCGGAAATGGAGAGGAGTTCATCAACGAAGTGAGCACTATGGGAAGGATTCACCACGTCAACGTGGTTCGGATGGTTGGTTTCTGCGCGGACGGGTTCCGAAGAGCCTTGGTGTACGAGTTCCTGCCGAACGAGTCTCTGGAGAAGTTCATATTTCCAGGTGAAGACGCTCTTGACCCTTCCCTTAGTTGGGAGAGGCTCCACGACATCGCTCTCGGAGTGGCCAAAGGCATAGAGTATCTTCACCAAGGGTGCGATCATAGGATCCTCCATTTCGACATCAAGCCGCACAACATCTTGTTGGATGACAACTTCAATCCTAAGATTGCAGATTTCGGTCTGGCAAAGTTATGTTCCAAGGAAAAAAGTGCAGTGTCCATGACTGCGGCCAGAGGTACCATGGGCTACATCGCCCCGGAAGTCTTCTCCAGGAACTTTGGAAGCGTGTCGTCTAAGTCGGACGTGTACAGCTTCGGAATGCTGCTGCTCGAAATGGTCGGGGGGAGGAAAAATGTCGACGTGAACGCAAAGAACATGAGCCAGATGTACTTCCCGCAGTGGGTCTATAACCATCTGAATAAGGGCGAAGAGCTTGAAATACGAATCCGAGAGGACGGCGACCATAAGATTGCCAGGAAACTGGCAATCATAGGGCTCTGGTGCATTCACTGGTACCCGGCCGATCGGCCTCCCATGAAAGTAGTGGTTCAGATGCTGGAGGGAGAAGAGTGCCCCGTCATGCCGAAAAATCCTTTCGTTTCCTCCAGTTCAGGGGAAGCTGCGAGCATGCAGGGGAGACTCTGGAACACGAATCTAGAAATTATCGAGGAATAAGTACGAGTGCTCTTTCGCAGTATGTCATCTCCCTTTGACTGAAATGGATGTCAAAAAGTGAGAAAAGTAAGTAGATCTGTGATCGAGAAGCCATCAGCTAAATTTAGGAACTCTCTCTACCGAGAAATAGCCTGTCAGCCATTGATGCGCACCCTCTACTTACCTTTCGTATCAGATGCAATATGTATAGAGGAATTCCTTTCCTCTTATATTTCGAACTAGGTTAGTTATTATGTAATACTAGAATCTATCTACTTATTGGAAGTTTGTAATATATTAAGTATTCTGGATTTAATCACCCATCGCAAATGCAGTTCATCCTATGTGCTCCGGGGTATACAGCAGCAGTTGGTTTTTGGGACAAGAATTGTGCCTTTTATTAATTATGTCTTGAATTTTATGTATACGGTCCGGTTTATGACCCGACCCGACATATTTTTGTGCGACCCGAAAAAGGAGATTTAGCTCGCGACGCGGAGGGTTGGGCCAAAGGCCCAACCCATAGCAAGTGAACAAATTTCTATAGCGGTCCACTTGAGCCGAAGTAAGCGAAGGAATGTCTTGGGGGGTTCGGGGGCGTAGCTCTCGAGAAAATTTTTTTGGAAAGCCATATTTATACAACGGCTAGGTTTTCTCATTAATAGAGAGAAAATTTTGTTTTTTGAGGGTTTGGTGAGCCGTGAGGTTTTGTCAAGTTGTTTCGACTTCTAAAAATTGTACTCTCTTTGATTATAGTGGAATCTTGATTTGCCTCGCCCGTAGACATAGGTCATCTTGTGATCGATCCACGTAAATCTTATATTCTGTATTTTGTTTTTTCGCACCTGTTTTTTTAACACCTTTTGTCTGCTTGAGGAGTTGAAAATATCTAGCTTCAGCAAATTTAAGAAGGAACGAAAGTACTACTACGACTCCGTTCGTTTGACGGAAAATATTATGTTTTCGGAAAATGTTTTCCCGAAAGTCATTTTCCCGGAAAATATTTTTCCGAAACATAATTTTCCGGTATTCGGCAACCAATACGAAAAAGTTTCAAAAAATATTTTTTGCCGGTGATAGCGGCGAGCGGCCGGACCGGCGGACGAGTGGTCGACGACCGGCGGCGGCCAGCGACCGGCGGCGGCCAGCAACCGGCGGCAGCGGCCGGAGACCGGAGGAGGGAAGGAGGAGTTTGGCAAAAAATGATTTCCGCTTTTCAGAAACGGAAGTCATTTTCCATAAACTTAGGCTATTTTGTGAGGCGGGAAGGAAAATGTTTTTCCACGGAAAACGTTTTCCGTCCCCCGAACACCGGAAAACCCAGAAAATATTTTCCGAGAGTATATTTTCTGCCAAACGAACGGAGCCTACAAAAAAAAATTGACCCTTCTCATGAGGATGACAAATTTTAAAATATGATAAGTCGCAGACGACGAATTTGCAGAAGCACTGAAAGAAATATGTTTTCGAGGTCGATTCAATCAAGATTTGAAATGACATCGGTATGAAGCTGCTTGAAAGAGATTGCGTCAGTGAATAAGGCTGGCATGAGGGCTTCATTGACAGAGGGAGTTCTTACCAATGAATGGGGACTCGGCTGACGAATTTGGTTAGTTATATGCGCCGTAACTGGACAACGTTATCGTTTCAATCCTTTCGAATATCTAGTTGCGTGTCCTTTTGAGCGAACACAATAAGACGTTCATCTCATCCATGCGCATTCGATTGAACTCTCCATCATTGCCTTCCAATTCAAGCCAAGCAAAACTAATGGTCTGGTTTTTCTACCACTCTTGAGCTCTTTCAGCTAAAAAATACAACAAAAGGAGACTTTTCGACTGTCAAGTCGGTATGCACAAAAGTTCAAGCACCACAGAAACAGGAAAAGCACCACCCAAAAAATGGCTTCAAAGCCAACTCACATAGATGGAAAATGCTCCTTTTGACGCATCTGAGCATTTTATTCTACAGTAATTCTTGAGAAGACTTCTTCAACCTGTTTGACCAATTTCAGTTGGTGGCTGTCTCATTTGGACGTATGCACTGCATAATTGGCCACTTGGCAGACCGTTGAACAATGTTTTGCACTAGTATTCAAGATCATTTACTCTCCTCCGACCTGGACAAAGAGCTTAAAGTCTCGAGTTTATCCATCACGAGTCTTACACTGCAGCGATCAATTCAAGTCCTCGAAATGTAAAATTGCAGGATTATCAAGTAAATGACAAGATGTACCCGTCATCTGCTTCAACGTTTCATAACTCCCAAAACTTCACGCTTTGAGTATACTTCAAATGTACACTGTCCCACAACCCTCTCCAATGAGTCGGACCTTTGTTTTTTTCTGCAAGACCTGAAACAATCTATTGTGGTTAATAGTGTAAAAGAACGAGATTAACCTAATATAGGAGTACTTTATCCACTGTTGCCAGAGATGTTTAGGAACTGAGCAAGCCCTTGAGCCCGCACAGCCCGCCCCAAGCCACGCACCTCCCGCACCGCAGCAACCCCCACCGGCACCGAAGATCGTCACTGAGGTCCGACAAGATGACCTGCTCGTAGAACGGCCATTCGACCGTGATGGGGACGGTCTTCGTGAGGGCGCAAGGGAGGAGAGGCTGCTCAGGACACCAGGTTGAGGAGGTTGAGAAGACCGTGTAGTTGGAGCCGCCGAGACAGGCAATTGGGTTCAGGCCGTACTCTGACGTTGCACTTTGGAGAAACGATGCTAGATCGAGGGGAAGGAAAAGGCGTCGAATGGTTGCAAGTTTGACTTGTTGACCAAAGATTAGACGGAAGTTATTGTTCAAAGAAGTCAAAGCATGATGGAAGTTCATGGGACAAGTATGCAAGTCGTGATTTCCCCTACTATAAAGTGTCATCACGTAACGCCACCGGAGTTCTGTCTTTTCATTGTATCTTTCAATTCCCTGCATTCACTTTTCATGTAATTTCCAATATATGCACTTCATTTCCTTATAATTGCAAAGTTCAATGTAATTAACCCTTCATTGCACGGTGCCCTCCGATGTCCTGATCACTTTAGCAAATGTTGATTTTCATCAACACCTCTTTTATATACATCCACATATCGATTTTCCCCCAACATGTTCACGTGCACTCTTAACTAGACCCTATCAGTAATTGTCCATTAGTATAGTTTTTTTTTCTTTCACAACCAAAACATTTTTCATCTCATATTTAGAAATCTTTTTTTTTTGTTGCTAAAACTAGTATCTAGAGATCTTTCAAACATCCAATCGACAAATCAGACAGGCCACGCAAAATCGGAAGAGTAAAACTAGTATTTTGCTAGAAAGGAAAACATTTTGCTCAACACAAGCATAACTTTATAGAATTCGAAACCGCTATACTTCTTGCAGAGTGCAGGAGTCGAACTCCGCACTATAATCCTAGCTCCCCCACTCCCCCGAGTCCATTTACCAGTAGGGCGTCATGCTTATTGACAAACAAACATTGAATTTGTCGTAAAAAAAGTACTCGCGTTTCAATCTCGGACATTGCTTACAATGAGGACTAGGTTTGAGAAATATTTCTAGTCTTGGGCTGTATGTGGCCTGAGAGCAAGATCGGCACTAAAACATGGAACTTCTAATTCTAAATAGATTAGGGCGGAACATCCATACAAACTAAAGGCTCGTACATTTAATTTGAGAGGCTCAAGTTTAAGCCGCTCAACTATGGAAGGGGCTCAGCTCAAACTTTAGGAATGCACGTTTCGAGAGGATTGCTTGAACTTTATTGGACTTTTTTATTCTACGGTTACCAAGACATCACGCGTCAGACTCAATAATGCGAGATATCGAACTCACCCCGTACCTTTAACCTCCTCACGCATGTCTATTGGGGACTGGAAACGGAATTGTTTATCCGTCCCCCTTCTAAATCTCATGTAAATAGCTCGATTACATCACTAATACTTGATTACACAAATGATAATTGGGTGATTCATAAAGGCTTGCATAGCTCTCTCAAAGAATTCTCATTTGGACTTGAAAAGGGTTATCGACCAAACCCCCTTGTTCTCCTGGGAAAATAGAACTCATCTCCAATCAAAAGGGAAAAAAAAGAAAAACGCTGGTTGAGCTCGATCAGCAGAGCCCCAAGGATGGTGGGTCGGATGAAGAAAGAGAAGGGGGGGGGCGGTGGTTGTGGAGGACTTGCTTTGCGACTTCGGGCTTGACCCGGCAAAGTCGCGTGCGCGCTCTGTCCAGCAATGATGGTGCGTTAGTCCGGTACACGCAAACCGACAGCAGAGGAACGTGAGAAAAAGACAGTTCAGGTCAACTTTTTGTTTCGATCTAGACAAGCCGGGGAAGGAGATTCATTCACTATGGCTTGTCGATAAGCATCGGTTTTGTTCGGTTTCATCTGTGGGACAAAGCCGTCGCTTAGCGCTTTGATCGGAGATACAGACACATAACCCTTATGAAAACTGCTGGGGAGAAAGGTGTGCTGGCGACAACCTGGTGGTGTCAACGGCGTTGCTGAAGACGATGAAGCGTTTGAGCCTACTGCACGAACATCTTCTGCAGTGGCATGTCCGCAACGATGGAGAGTTACTGTGTTGCGACGGCAGAGTACCCGGTTTGTATACGATTTGACTGTGGATACCGTATTGTTCTGCACGAGAAAGTGTTTCGATGGTGGTGGCGTGGTACCATGTCGTGGGGCCGACGTGGCATGCGATTTTTTTACCGAAATTCAGTTGCAAACTAACACGTGGCGATGCCGTGGATAAGCGTAACAAAATTAAATGGGATAAGTGCATTCAAAGTTTCAAAATTTATCACGAAAATGTTATTGTGTCCTCAAACTTTCAAAATGTGCAATCAAATCCTAAAATTTATCAAATTAATCAAATCAAATTTTCGTTGATTGCATTTTTTAAAGTTTTAGGATTTGATTGCAGTTTTTAAAAGTTGTAGGATTCAATTGCACTTTCAGGACAAGTTTTAGGAATTGATTGAGCTTTTTGAAAGTTTTAAGACTCGATTACATTTTCACGACAAGTTTTAGGACTTCCGTTACGCTAACTCCAAATTAAAACAAGCAATCATTGGAAGCCACCGGCGGCCGTGGACCTCCGATGAGCTGCTTGTTTTTATTTAGGCTTTTTGAGGCCATGGACGACAAAAAGCTAGCGGCCATGAATAGCAGCGTCGCCGGCCATCATCCTCACGAGCTTGACTCGTCCATGGCCGTCCAGATCTGGAAATATGGGCCCTCGCGGCCATGGCACCGCCGTCGGGGTCATCTAGACCCTCGGCCGGATCTGGAAGTCTGGGGAGCACGCAGCCGAGGATCCGTCCTCCGCATCATCTAGATCTGGGACCTTGGCCTCTAGCGACGTACATGAAGAGGCTGCTTTACTCTCCATCATCCACGGCTTAGATGGCCCCTGTTTTTTCGGCCTTGAGCAAGAATCTCAGATTTGAGAGTTGGGGGAGGGAGAAAAACATGGCAACATGGGTCAAAACGCAAAGTGGATCTTTCGGCCTAGGACCAGCCAAAAGGTACTGAGAGGCCTCAGAAGACATGGCCGCAAAGCTTCTGTCGTCTAATGTTTCCCGTCTTCCTCCTCCGCCATCATACCCGGCTCAGGAGGCGGCGTGGCTAGGAAGCGGTGCCGGCGAGACTCCGCCGGTAGCGACGTCGAGGGGAGGTTTCATTACACTTGCCCGTGTCATCGCCACGTGTCAGTTCGTGATTGGGTTTCTATTAAGAAAAAAAAATAGGTACCCGTACGTGACCACTGCCTATGGAGATGAGAATAAAAGGGCCACCAGATCAGCTACCATTCCTTCCGAGAGATGAAAGTGTAAGGGAAACCAGTCGCTCCATCCATTATCAATAACCCAAACAGACCCTCACGTAAGACCTCAGTTTCATCAACACCAGCACATCCCCCATGCGCTCGCCTCGTCCCTCTCTCTTCCTCTTCTTCCTCTGCTTCGCCCATGGCACCACAGACAGCCACTACGACGACGGTTGCCGCGCCAAAAGGTGCCGCCACGGGCCGGAGGTCCGTTTCCCGTTCTGGCTCAAAAACCAACAACATCCCGAGTGCGGCTATCCGGGCTTCAACCTGTCCTGCGAAAAGGACGGGCAGACTAAGCTCTCGGTCCCAAACACCCCACAAGGGCTAGTCGTCGAGAAAATCGACTACCACGCCCAGGTCGTTACCCTGCAGGACCCCACCAAGTGCCTCCCCTTGTGGATCCCGAACCTCAACCTCCTTGGCTTCTCCGCTCACACAGAACCGTATTCGTACCAGGACTCCTACAACTACACCCTGTTCAAGTGCCCGCTGCCGGAGAGGACCGAAATGACCGAGTTGGCTTGCCGAAGCGAGCCCGGCCCATACAAAGTCTACGCCGTTGACTCCTCCACCTACGTCGGAGAATGGCCGCTGGTGTACTGCGAGAGGAACGGGAGCCTCGACTCGCTGCCAAACTCAATCTACGGAATGATTGACAAGGCTCGTTTCGACTGGAAAACGCCGGACTGTAGCGAGTGCATGATATCCGGGTCGTGGTGTCGATGGAATGGGAGCAACATCAAATGCATTCCGCGTCTTCACGGACACCCCGGTATTGTTTTAATATGAGTCGAAGGCCCGTGCGGACGGTTCCGAAACTTGATATTTTTCATGAGACTTTGCTTGACTCTGTGATATCTCACTTTCTCTAGATCAAGTGATAATTAATGCTTTCCTACTTTATTTACGCCATTCATTCCAAAGTTTTATAACTCAGGTGATGGATATAGCAAAGTTGCTTTCTGACTTATGGTTGTCGTAATTCGTCAAGTTTATCTTTTGTAAAGATAAGATCCATGGAGCGCAGACGAAGGAGAATCGTAGTTTCTGCACAAGAAATAGGTTTTCTGCCAAACTAAGATTACTTTTATACGTGCAGTTGTCGGATGGATGTATTTCCATAAATTGGTCTTATTTCACATGATACTGTTTGTACTCTAAATTGAATGGAGTTCTGAATCCTGATTGCCTGTTATATATAATGATCCGATGCCCTGTAATGAAGAAACTGATATAACTAGTTTTGAGGGCTTTTCTTTTAGTTATTTCATCATTCATACGAACTTCAGCCGAAGCTCAAGTACTGACTTCTCTGATTCTGCAGAAAAATTAAGGGCAGAGATCGCCGGAGGAGTCGTGGGCTGGTTTTTCCTTCTTGCTGTTGCGATTGGACTCGGCTACATCCTCAACGAAAAAAGAAGAGATAAGGCATTCCGACTCAAGATCGAGAGCTTCTTGCATGACTACGAGGCCCTCAAGCCGACCCGTTACTCCTACAACGACATCAAGAGGATAACCAATGACTTCGAGGAGAAACTAGGCCAGGGGGCTTACGGAACGGTCTACAAAGGGAAGCTTTCGAACGAGATTTTCGTCGCTGTAAAGATGCTGGACAATTCGTTTGGAAATGGAGAAGAGTTCATCAACGAAGTGAGCACTATGGGAAGGATTCACCACGTCAACGTGGTTCGGATGGTTGGTTTCTGCGCGGACGGGTTCCGAAGAGCCTTGGTGTACGAGTTCCTGCCGAACGAGTCTCTGGAGAAGTTCATATTTCCGGGTGAAGATGCTCTTGACCCTTCCCTTAGTTGGGAGAGGCTCCACGACATCGCTCTCGGAGTGGCCAAAGGCATAGAGTATCTTCACCAGGGGTGCGATCATAGGATCCTCCATTTTGACATCAAGCCGCACAACATCTTGTTGGATGACAACTTCAATCCTAAGATTGCAGATTTCGGTCTGGCAAAGTTATGTTCCAAGGAAAAAAGTGCAGTGTCCATGACTGCGGCCAGAGGAACCATGGGCTACATCGCCCCGGAAGTCTTCTCCAGGAACTTTGGAAGCGTGTCGTCTAAGTCGGACGTGTACAGCTTCGGAATGCTGCTGCTCGAAATGGTCGGGGGGAGGAAAAATGTCGACGTGAACGCAAAGAACATGAGCCAGATGTATTTCCCGCAGTGGGTCTATAACCATCTGAATAAGGGCGAAGAGCTTGAAATACGAATCCGAGAGGACGGCGACCATAAGATTGCCAGGAAACTGGCAATCATAGGGCTCTGGTGCATTCACTGGTACCCGGCCGATCGGCCTCCCATGAAAGTAGTGGTTCAGATGCTGGAGGGAGAAGAGTGCTCCGTCATGCCGAAAAATCCTTTCGTTTCCTCCAGTTCAGGGGAAGCTGCGAGCACGCAGGGGAGACTCTGGAACACGAATCTAGAAATTATCGAGGAATAAGTCCGATTGCCCTTTCGCACTATGTCATCTCACCTTGACCGAGATGGATGTGAAATAGTTGGAAAATAAGTAGAGCTGTGATTAAGAAGCCATATTGTAAATCTAGGAACTCTCTCTACCGGAAAATAGCCTGAATACGCTCCCACTACTTACCTGTTGTATCAGATCCAATGTATAGAGGAATGCCTTTCGTCTTATATCTGTAACTAGGTTAGTTATATTATGCAATACTAGAGTCTATCTACTTTATTGGAAGTTTGTGAGATACTTTAGTCCTGGGATTTGATCGTCCATCGCAAATGCAGTTCGTTCTGGTGTGCATTTGATGTCTTGAAATCCGGAAAATATGGCAAGAGTTCATTTTTGGGACAAGAATTGTGCTTTTTGTCTATACAAGATTTGTGGGACCATACCAACTATTCTAAAAACTTAAACTGTTGAATAAATGCGTAATTTAATATTTAATTATTCTAACAGTGTGGTTGGAAGGAACTGAGGAATACTTAGCTGAAGACGTTGGCCAGAAGTTTTAAGGAGATAGGCTGAGAATCCGAAGCGGTCTTGACAAGCTGATGGGACACGAGGTTGGCAATATCAAGGCCGTAATCACGTAAGCTTCTTAACATTTTCGTGGATGCCAACCCCAATGAAGATGTGGTGAGGGTCACAGAGAAAGTAAGCTAGGGACTTGGTCTTCGTTAAGGGTGATCGGTTTCCGGTCTGGTCCGGTTCCCTTTTCCACCTTGGAACTGGAAACCGGACCGGTTGGGTTTAAGACCGGGAACCGGACTGGACCGCCGGTCCGATCCGGTTCAATGGAACTTATTACGCATGCATGGTGATTGGTGATTTACTAAAGCCTGCTCAGCTCTCTCGGAGAATTCTCATTTGAACTCAAAAAGGGTTCGTTTGAATCGACCAAACCCCTCTTGCTCCTGTGAAAAATAGAACTCATCTCCAATCAAAAAGGAAGAAGAAAACACTGGTTGAGCTCGATCGGCAGAGCCCGTGGATGGTGGGTCGGATGAAGAAAAGGGCGTGGGGGAGGACTTGACTTGCTTCGCGACTTGGAGCTTGACCCGGCAAAGTGGCGTGCGCACTCGCTTCAGCAATAATAGTGCGTTAGTCCGGTACACGCAAACCGACAACATACGAACGTGAAAAATTGAAAGTTCAGGTCCACTTTTTTTCTTTTGATTTAGACAAGGAGGGAAGGAGCGATAGAATCTTACAAATTAGATCAATATAAAAAAAATCAAAAATATAAATGAGGAATGATAAATGATACTAAAAATTTACGTAATTCGATTCGAATATCGATATATATATATTCATGGGAAGAGCCAAAAATAAATAATTTATCATAGAGTTACAATTCGTTTATACGCTCAAATATTTCTCACATCTAAATTTAAGTCCAGACTCAAAGTGTTTATGAATAAACAATTTAATTAAACGAAATAAACTCACTCCATAAATAACTGTGTTTGGAAAATTCATTGGTATGATTTCTCTTGGGGGATTGCAACATCTTCTTGTGTGGCTTTCCACATCTCAAAAGAAAAACCCATAGTTCTTTTTCTTTGTATATCCACGCGACCACTTTAGGTTAGAGAAGAGAAAAACATATCATTGTTTTTGTTGTTTTCTCTCACAATGATCTTTATGCCCTTGGATAAGACAAAAAAACAGAACTCTTCAATCGAACAACGTGAATGATTTAGTCTTCTGTTCTTTTACTCTAAGGGTCCACAAACTATCCACAAAAGAAATATAGTAGAATATGTGTGTCCATCTTTTATCCTGTAGTGCGAATATGTCCTTTTTGCTGAAGACGTCTACAGTACGTACCAAAAGAGGATTTCTTGCAAGCAATCTTGAATATTATGTCCAACAGTAAAAATATCTTTACAGTCAAATATGAAAATCTATCCAAACGAATCATGTTTCGTAAACGATTCAAACTCGAATCATAATTTAACAATTCATATGGCTTGTCGAGAAGTATCGGAGTTTGTTTTTGGGTTTCATATGTGGGACAAGCCATCACTTGGCGCTTTGGGCCCTGTTTGGTTTAACATTTCGAATGTTTATTTGGGCTATAAAGTCCATTGGCCAATTGCAAATGGTGTTTGACAACTTTTTTTACTCACTTTAAAGAGATGCAATTGCATTTGAAATGCTCTCCAAAATACTTTTGGCCAATGCAAGGGTAGAGGTGTCTTGAAAAGTTATATTTTCGAAATGCAACTTGCACTGTTTATCGCGACTATACCTATCTTTCAATCTCAGACACTGCCTAGAAAAAGGAGGGCCGGTTGTGAGTAACCCTTTCCGTCTTGGGTTGAATGTGGCCTGAGAGCAAAAAAACGCATAGAGGGGGAACATCGATATGAACCAAAGGCCCCTAAATTTGATTCGAGAGGGCTTCTCCAAACCTTATCGGACGTTTCTTACATCGCGATCACCGGAACATCGCATGTTACACCCGATGATGCACGAAATCGAGCCTTGGTCGCGCATCGAATCCCCTCACACGCGTCTGCTAAGGACTCGTAACAGCAATTTTTTCCCCCTAACTCCTGTGTTGATAGCTCGATCACATCGCCACCAACCACTGCATTCTGCATCACGCCAGTGCAGTGCACGACCTGTTAGCGATTGATTTGTCAAGGCCGGCTTGGCTCTTAGAGAAACTCTCAATCAGCAAGAGCCCGACTAGGATGACGGTCAAATGGGGGCCAAAAAAGAGGAACTTGCCGCGTGAGTTCGAGCTTGACTAAGTAAAGTTCCGTGCACACGCTTCGCCACTGACGACAACGGATGGACCGCGTAAATTCCAAGGGTCCAAGTCAACTCTCGATTTAGACAAGCCGAGGAAGGAGGTTCATGCGATGCGTCCGTAGCGCTTTGTCGATGAACATTGGTTTCTTCGCTTTTCACTCTCGCTCGGACAGGCCTGGATGAGAATAAACGACGAGAGAGAGAGAGAGAGAGAGAGAGAGAGCGCGCGCGCTTGTCAGACACCAGCACATCCTCCATGCGCTCTTCCAATCCATCCCTCTTCCTCCTCCTCCTCCTCCTCCTCTGTTTCGCCCATGGCACCGCCGTCCTCGCCGTGCCGGCCGAGGACCGTTGCGCCCCCGAAAGGTGCCCCCGCCACGGGCCGCTGGTCCAGTTCCCGTTCCTGCTCAAAGAAAGGCAACCTGACGACTGCGGCTATCTTCCGGATTTCGACCTGTTCTGCAGCCAGGATGGGGACACTCAGCTCTGGCTCCGAGACACCTCGCGACCGCTCCTCGTCAAGTCCATCGATTACGACAACCGGTCCATCCTCGTGCAGGACCCCAACCGGTGCCTCCCCTTCCTGCTGGCGAACCTCAACCACACTCCCTTCTCCTACGACATGAGCCAACGTGACCGTTATACGTACCCGTACACGTACCCGTCCTCGTACACGTACGCGTACCCGCCCTACAACTATACCCTGTTCCAGTGCCCGCCGCCGGCCAAGAGGAACAGCATGGCCCCGGTGGATTGCCTGAGCCAAGCCGGGTTGTACGACGTCTACGCCGTCGAATCCGACTACTACGTCGGAGACTTGCCGCTGGTGTCCTGCGAAAGGAACGGGAGCATAGACTCGCTTCCTATGCCGATCCCGTCCATGATGAGCGAGACTCAATTGGTCTGGAAAAAGCCAGACTGCAAGCACTGCACGAGATCCGGGTTGTGGTGTCGACGGAGCGGGAACGGCACCAGCTGCATCAAGCCTCACGATGGACACAAAGGTATTGCTTCAATCCTAGTCGAGGGCGCATGCTTTTGTCGGTTCCGAAACTTCTTTTTGTATCATGAGACTTGACTTGACTCTGTGTTATTTCACTTTCGTAGTTTAAGTGATTGTTAATCCTCGAGTTCTTTTATTTAGGCCATTCGTTCCAAAGCCTTTTAAACTCTGGTGATGGATATAGAAGGGTTGCTCTCTGACATATGGTTGTTGAGGTTCATCAAGTTTCTCTTTAGTAAAGATAAGATCCATGGAGCGCAGAGGAAGGAGAATCATAGTTTCTACACAAGAAATAGGGCTTCTGCAAAACTAAGATTACTTTTATATGTGCAGTTCTGTCGGGTGGATGCATTTCCACGAGTTTGTCTTGTTTCAGATGATACTTTCTGCCCTTTAAATTGAATGGAGTTCTGAATCCTGATTGCCAGTTACTGTAGAAATTATCTGATGCCCGGAAGTGAAGGTCACTCACGGTGTTAAGTAAAAGCTGATATAACTAGTTTTGAGGGCTTTCCTTCTATTTTTTTTGTCATTCATACGAACTTCGGCGGAAGTTCAAGTACTGACTTCTCTGATCCAGCAGAAAGAAGGTTAGAGATCGGAGGATGTGTCCTGGGCACGTTTTGCCTTCTTGTTGGATTGATTGGACTCGGCTATGTCCTCAACGAAAAAAGAAGAGATAAAGCATTCCGACTCAAGATCGAGAGCTTCTTGCATGACTACGAGGCCCTCAAGCCGACCCGTTACTCCTACAACGACATCAAGAGGATAACCAATGACTTCGAGGAGAAACTAGGCCAGGGGGCTTACGGAACGGTCTACAAAGGGAAGCTTTCGAACGAGATTTTCGTCGCTGTAAAGATGCTGGACAATGCGTTCGGAAATGGAGAGGAGTTCATCAACGAAGTGAGCACTATGGGAAGGATTCACCACGTCAACGTGGTTCGGATGGTTGGTTTCTGCGCGGATGGGTTCCGAAGAGCCTTGGTGTATGAGTTCCTGCCGAACGAGTCTCTGGAGAAGTTCATATTTCCAGGCGAAGATGCTCTCGACCCTTCCCTTAGTTGGGAGAGGCTCCACGACATCGCTCTCGGAGTGGCCAAAGGCATAGAGTATCTTCACCAGGGGTGCGATCATAGGATCCTCCATTTCGACATCAAGCCGCACAACATCTTGCTGGATAACAACTTCAATCCTAAGATTGCAGATTTCGGCCTGGCGAAGTTATGTTCCAAGGAAAAAAGCGCGGTGTCCATGACCGCGGCCAGAGGTACCATGGGCTACATAGCTCCGGAAGTCTTCTCCAGGAACTTTGGAAGCGTGTCCTCTAAGTCGGACGTGTACAGCTTTGGCATGCTGCTGCTCGAAATGGTCGGGGGCAGGAAAAACATCGACGTGAACGCAAAGAACATGAGCCAGATGTATTTCCCGCAGTGGGTCTACAGCCATCTGAATAAGGGTGAAGAGCTTGAAATACGAATCCGAGAAGACGGCGACCCCAAGATTGCCAGGAAACTGGCGATCATCGGGCTCTGGTGCATTCACTGGTACCCAGCCGATCGGCCTCCCATGAAAGCGGTGGTTCAGATGCTGGAGGGAGAAGAGTGCCCCGTCATGCCGAAAAATCCTTTCGTTTCCTCTGGTTCAGGGGAAGCTGCAACCATGCAGGGAAGACTCTGGAACACGAATCTAGAAGTTATCGCGGAATAAGTTTGAGTGCCCTCGCAGCATGTCATCTCTACATGACTGAAATCGATGTCAAACTGTTAAAAAGTAAGTAGAGCCGTGATCAAGAAGCCATACGTTAAACGTAGTAACTCTATACTGTGAAATAGCCTGAAAACTATTGATGCGCTCCGTCTACTTACCTGTTGTATCGGATGCAATATGTATAGAGGAATTCGTTTCCTCTTATATTTCTTACTAGGCTAGTTGTTATGTAATACAAGAATCTATGTACTTACTGGAAGTTTGTAAGATAGTAAGTAATTGGATTTGATTGCCCAATGCAAATGCAGTTCGTTCTGGTGTGCATTTGATGTCCTGAATTTCTGGAAATATAGCAGCAGTTGGTTTTTGGGACAAGAATTGTGCTTTTTGTCTGCTTGGGAGTTGAAAATATCTAGATCTAGATTCAGCAATTTAAGAAGGAATGAGAGTACTACTACAAGGAAAAATGGCCCTTCTCATGAGGATGATAAGTTCTAAAATTGATAATAAATTGAAGACGTATTTGCAGAAGCGCTGAATGAGTAAAGGGTTATGTTTTCGAGGTCGATTTAATCTCAATTTGAAATGACATCGGTTCAAAGCTTCTTGGAAGAGACTGCATCAATGAATTAGGGTGGCGCGAGGGCTTCATTGACGGAGGGAATTCTTACTGAAGAGTGGCCATTCAGCCGATGAATTTGGTTACTGAAATGTACTGTAATCGAACAGCTTTATGGCATCGAAGTATCTACTTGTGTCCTTTGAGAAAACACTGCGAGACATTCTTCTCATCCTTGTGCATTGGTCGAGCTCTTCATCTTTTCCTTCAATCCAAGCCAAGTTGAACTAGTTTGTCTGGTTTTTCTGACATTCCTTGAGCTCTTTCAGCTAAAAACAAAAAGACTCTTTTAACTGTCAAGTGGCTTCTAGTTTTATACACAAAACTTCAAGGACCAGAGAAACAGGAACACAACATGAAGCACGCTGTCATGGCTGGGGCGGTGAGTTCCGGCAAACCGGGCAAGTAGCATTCATGCGAAGCCACTCATCGATGCAATCCACATGGAAGCAATGGTTGCATTGCGGTATGGTTTTGAGGGTCTCTTTGGGCTGATAGTCTGACAGGCAAATCGGACAAGTGCTGTCGTCAGGCTTCGGAAGTCGCTTGCTCTCTCCTAGGACGATTTTAGGGTAAGATTCGATGACCACCACATTGAGGCCCGGCACATGGGCGGAATGCGGCGCGACCGCCGTGGCGAATTCCCCAATGACGGGGCTGCGCCCTCTCGCATAGGACTTCACTCTGCCGCAGAGGAAGCAAAGCAAGCCCAGGAGGAACAGAATCGCGGGGAGCCCGACCCCAACAATGATTGCGTAGCGGGCGGCTCTCGGAATCCCTGAAAGTATGTAAGCCTGTCATATCTTTAAGTTCAAGATGATTTTGCTTAATCAAACAGATAAGATGGATAGCGATATACCAATACCATATCATATGCATTTGGTCTTCGTTCATGCGTACCACAAACCTATTTCAAATCAAGTGCATCGATGGGTAGGCCCAGCTGTTTATATACTAATGGCCTAAAGTAGGTCTGAACGAAATCAATCTCGAGCCAATGTCAAAGTCAACCAGAAGCTGAAACCTCAAGTTACAGCACGAGGTGGGGGGGGGGGTGGGGTTGGTGTGCGGCAGGCGAGGAAAGAAAAAGAGAGCAAGCCACTTGGAAAGCAAAAGCAATAGATGGATTTTACATCTTTTGATTGGTCCACTTTTGGCTCTTTGCATTTGCTTCAGTCAACGCTTATCCTGATCAAGAATTGCCGCATTCCATTCATACCCTCACGAGACCAAAAAGAAACAAAAGCACAAAAAAGAAATCTTGACCACTTGTGGTCATGAAGGTACCACAAAAGAGATGGCTTCAAAGCCAACGTTAGATGAGCTGCATTGACTTTAATTAAGGTAGCACCACCGTTAATGTTGCTTTCCTATCGTGATCATCATAATCACACCATCCCCCCACCATTGTTAATTCCCGCCGTGATGATTACCACTCATTACGTAGTCTGAATGTTGATATTAGCAGCGTTACATCGTTTCTCGGCCGATGATTTGGGAACAGTTGGAATGGCTCTTTACTCAATGATTCTAAAGATAATCTACACGCCGGATTGTAGAAAAGGCCACTAATGTAGTAAAATATTACCATGAATCGACCTTTCACTTTTTTTATCTCATAAAAAAAACTCAATATCTCTATTAACTTTCACGTACTCGATTAAGTCTGCATTTTTTAATTCGATGGAAGATGTGACTTATCCAGCCTCTGGTTGATGGTTCTCAAAAAATAAACACTACTTATATTTGAGCATTTGTGCAGTTTATCTTGAAGTAATTCTTGGGAAGAATTCTGCAGACTATCTTATCAATCGTTGATGGCTATCTTATTTGGTGGTACGCAATGCATGGTTGGCCAATTGGCAGACCGTTGAACAATCTTTTGTACCGATACAAGATCTTTTACTCACCCCTGACCTGGACAAGAAGCTTGAAGTCTCGAGTTTATACCTCAGAAGTCTTATACTGTTGTAATCAATCAAATTCTTCTTGTATTAAATTGCAGGATTATCAAGAAGATGACAAGATGGACCCAACATCTGCTTCGACGTTTCTAAACTCCCGAAAACTCACGCTTTGTGTTGACTTATTTAGTTTTTTCTGCAAGACCTGAAATAATCCACTGTAGTTGATCGTAGCATAGAGCCAAATTAATCTGATATAGCAGTACTTTATCCCCTGCTGACAGAGATTTTTCTGTTTGCTGGGCCTAAACTGCTGAGAGACATCAGAGAGACTGAAAACCAAGGAACCTGAACAGACCACTTCACTACACAAGCCTAAATCCTTTCTTTTATCCATAAAGTACTCTATATGTAGCTAGATGTTCGTTGGAACGAGGTTATTTGATTCTTTTTCTTCCCTTAGTTCTGAGAGTTCTCACATGTTCGAAATTTGCTGTATTACCTTCATGCTCGCGTTACCAGGATGATATGCAAGATAGATGAACATACTCAAACTCACGTGCACATACTCAAAAAAGAAGTCTGTGTAGACTGAACAGAAAGATCATTCTTACCACGCTGGCGGATATTGGTGCACTCGATCTCAGTGGTGGAATTGCCCTTGAGCCCGCACCTCCCGCCCCGAACCACACACCTTCCACACCGTGGCACCCCCCACTGGAGCCGGAGATCGTCACTGAGGTCCGACGAGATGACCTGCTCATAGAACGACCATTCGACCGGGACTGGGACGGTCTTCACAGGTGTGCATGAGGAGGAGAGGGTGCTTACCATTCCAGGTGAGGAGGTTGCAAAGACCGTGTAGTTGGAGCCGCTGAGGCAGGCAATCGGGTTCAGGCCGTACTTGATGTAGCTGGAGGAGCAGTTAAAGAAGGTGTAGTCCTGGGAATAGACACTAGCGAAGGGCGAGCCGGGGAGGCTGAGGGAGAGAAGCCTCTTGGGGAGGCAACCCTCAGGGTCATTCACCCATAGCTTTTGCTCAGCATAGTCTATGCTTCGGAGGGTGAATTGGCCTGAGTTGGGCAACTCTAGTATGGTTTGGTTCATCCCATCGCACGACAGGTCAAAGCCCGGGTACCCACAAGATTCAGGCTGGCGGGTTCCAATCCGGAAGGGGAAACGGATCATGGGCTCATCACGGCTACAGAAGGCGGCGGCACAGGTCTCAGCACTCGCTTCTGTGCATAACAAGATAAATAATAAGGTCACAAATGGTGTGAGGATTTTCATTTGTATCTGGAGCAGTGAAAGCATCAGAAAAGGAGGCAACAAGCGGGATAGATACTGGAGTTTGTATTAAATTTTTCTGTGACTAATAAGAAGGGATGAAGAGGTCTTATATATCTGTACAAAATATTCATGGGGTGGGGCGCACTTTACAAAATTTCTACAACTGTCGTGGTCAGGGGGAGGCTCCACCGCATGATGTCAGGCTGGATCGAGTGAACTGGGGTATTAGATTGAAGAACCAGTCAAGATTGACGTTAAAATTAGCATTATTGGATGAAGAAAGTCATTGTTCATGGGCTCAGTCAACTCGTTGAATCAAATGGGGGACATCGCAGAACGTGTGGGCTTGAAATTGCCCTTCTCTGATCTTTACTCGTTGAACCACTCACAGCATAGATAGGTACCCTGCATAAACGATAATACAACTACTGGCGGAGCTTGCTTGTATAACGCCAGATACCTAACAACATCAGCCCACAAAATATACCAATAAGCTAGCTAATTCGCGACATGATTCCAATTGAATGTTGAATGTGAGTCACTCGTTGTAATACATAGAATGACTCTTGAGATGGTGCTATTTGTGCACGACTATGGAGATTATTCGAGCCGACAACTTGTGTCAGAAGAAAGAGGACAGAAAAGCCTATGGAGCTTTTCTTTCTTTCTTCTTTTTGTGCATTTCAAAACGTAAGTTTCATGCAACCAGCGATAACGATGGTCGATGTATGTTCTCCTTTGAACAAATTAGATTAGATTAGCTTTAAATGGCAACTGGAATACCTGCTCTGTAGTAACTATGACTTAAGAGTGCTTCCAATAATAGCGACAGTGGGAATAATTAATAGCAAGTTGAAGGGTTCATTATCATTTTTCGTTCTTTTTGGAGCTGACGTACCCCAGGCATTTATCATATAATCGTCCATTAATGGCTAGATTTACTTTTATATTATAACATCAATAAGAAAACCAAAATAAAAAAAGGCAAAGCGATGGCATTCTTCATGTTTGTGCCAATTCAGTTCTAAACATTTTAATTGTGCCAATTGAGTTATAAACTTTTTAGAATTTGCCAATATAATCCATCGGGCTAATTTTTGCCGGAAATCGTTAACATGGATGCCAACCGTCCTACGTGACACGGCCGTTGCTGACACAGATAATTTTTAAAATTTTTGTAAATATTTTATCGTTGTTTTTTTTTCTTTTTTTTTTCCTTTCTTTTTTTTAATCCAATTGTGGGCCAGCAAGGTCACTGGCCAACCCTCATTAGCCACAAGAGAGGGCCGTGACCCCCGCCTATTGGTTGGCGAGGGCCTAGATCTAGGTGAGGGCCTAATGCCCTGCCTAGGCTAGCGACACCCTCGCTCATGGCCAGCAACAGTTGGGAAAAGGAAAAGGAAAAAGCACAAAAAAAAACATTTATAAAAATTATCCATATCAGCGCTGATCGTCCGATCGTGCCACGTAAGACAATCAGAGTCCATGTCAGCGATTTCCGATCAAAATTAGCCTGACGGACTATACTGGTAAATTGTCAAAAGGTTTAGAACTCAATTAACACAATTGAAAGATTTGTGACCGAATTGGCATAAGTGCAATAGATTTAGAAACTTTCCGGCAATTTTCCCCTTGTTCTGATACGTAGGAACAAGATGAATTGACTGGAGTTCTTCCGATTAGACGTAAGTTTTGCCGGTCAGATTGTATTGATAATGCAACGTGTTGACTTGTGAGAATTTCATTATTTCTTCCTTTTTATTTCGATGCTCTATGGATGGCGCTATTTTTGCGCACCTATGGAAATTAGTCGAGCCGATCACCTTTGTTAAAAGAAAGAGGACAAAAGAGCCAATGAAGCTTCTTTGCCTTACGGATGGTGCTATTGATGCGCATCTATGCAAATTGGTCATGCCAACGACTAGTGTTAAAAGAAAGAGGACAAAAAAGCCTCTGAAGCTTCTTTGCTTTTTTTTGGTGTGCATTTTCAAGACGCAAGTTTCATGCAACCAACGATAACGACGGTTGATGTCCGTTCTCCTTTGAACAAATGGGATTAGATTACCTTTAAATGGCACTGGAATACCTCATCTATAGTGTTGGCGAGCCGCGACTCGGAACGCTTCAAATAAGAGCGACAGTGGGAATATTTAATAGCAGGTTGAAGAGTTCGATCATCATCTATCTTTCTTCTTAGAGCTGTCGTACCTCAGGCATTCGTCATGTTGAAATCGTCCGTCATCGGCTAGATTTGCTTTGATATCCTAACATCAATTAAGAAAACAAATAAAAAAACCAAGAGAACTTCACGCCAGTTCGGATATGCAGGGACAAGATGAATTGAATGAAGTCCTTCCGGTTTGATTTGTTTAACAGTAACCATTCCTCGTTCAAGTCATGAATTTAGCCGGTCAAATCGTGTTGATAATGCAACATGTGTTGACTTTGGATTCCCCTTCGGGCATTTCCGTCGAACTTTTGTTTGCGCATGCTGCTCTGGATGCATCGCTTCGTGAGAAAAAGGACAAAGACATGGTGGAACCATCATCAGTTTGCAAAGGTGAACGGTGTGGGGGGAATTCTCGGAGAGGCACTAAAGTTTCTGACAATTTCGAGGGAAGCATTACCCAATCCACACGCATTTGAGTCATTTTAGCCCATCTAAGCTGTACTCATTTGACTGAATTCGTAAGTAGTGACCGTGCCGCAATGCCCCCTTCGGTCTGCATTTGTTCAGCTTCTTCAACGGAGTTCACATTGTCACTTCATCAGGAAGGAAGGTTGCACTAGATCCCTCTTCGGCGTTCGTTTTTGCTCCGTAACATTACGACACAAAACCCCCCATCAACCGTATCGATTCACTCTTCAACACGACCCGTCCATGCTCGAAAAGGGATAAGGAAAGGGAAGGCAAGGATGGATCGGCTTGTGTAATTAGGAAAGAAACGGTGCAGTCCTCCGAATCACGGGCGCTGTTTCGAGTGAACTTTGTTCTAGTCCAACGTTAAAACATCGGAACGTTCCAACCCATCAAAACAACATCTCTCTGAGAATTGGACGCAGGAAGGGCCGGTCAAAATTTGTGAACAGATGGCGTTCAAATTAGCATGGCGTTCAAATTTGCCGATCATTGATTAGACTAAAAGCCCCCTCCCCCGGAAGAACCGGGGTTCGTTCAAAGGGGTTGCCGCCGTCGCTCTCTACGCTTTGAGCTATTTCTGTTCAACGAAGCAAAAGTAAAGAACAAGCAACAGCGACGCGGTGGCCCGCCTTTTTTTGCGGGGCCGCCGGGGGGGTGGTCCACCGCACAGCGATTGGGAATCGTCTTCTTGGGCGGAGCGTTTCTGCGTGCTCTCTGCACGCCACACCCTCCCCCCAATTCGATCACGCCGGAGCTCGATCGATCAGAGGATTCAGAGGCAGTGGGACGAATCCGTTCAGAGCCGACGATGCGATTCTGGGTTTTCTCGACGGAATCACACAAACAACAAATAGTCCATACCGATCACTAAAAAAAACGGGGAGGGGAGGGGAGGGGAGCAAGAAAAGAGGGTACACAGCGAAACGCGTCACGCCACCGGGAAAAGGGGGTGCCTCAGAAATCGGAGCAGCGGCCGTTTCGCTCCCAATCGCCGTAGCGGGTCGGTTCGGGGCCCCTGGGGCCGCCGATCTCGCCCGTCTCTCTGTTGACGTGCCCGCCCTCGTCCTCGTCCGCGTCCTCTTCTTCTTCTTCTTCTTCTTGGGGTTCTTCCTCTTCCTGTTGATGCCGGACCTCCTTCGAGGCGTCCCCCCGCGGCTCACCGCCGGGGATCCCCCGGGGCTGCTCGGCCGAGGAGCCGAGCAGCCGGGCCGCCGCGCCGGCGACGGAGCGGGCCAGGGACTCGGACCCGGCGCGAGCGAGAGCCAGCTTCGGGGCGGAGAGGTCCGCGAGGGAGGCGAATCGGCGACTCAGGTTGACGGCGGCCATGGCGATCCAGGAGTGAGGGAGGGAGGGGGGCAAGCTTTTCCGTGATGAATCTCCGGAGGACAAGAAAAGTTCGAGGAGACGAGGAATAACACCGAAACGACGGAGCTTGAAGGAGGAGGGACGTGCAACGACTCGTCGTTTTCTCTCTCTCTCTCTCTCTCTCAGGGCAGTGGCGTTTTGCCGCCACTTGTTGGGCGACGTGGACATGGTTAGAGTCCATTGTGTGTGGTGTGTGTGACCTCTGGAATTGCAATTCAATTTTGCTGCGACATACCCAAAATGGTTCAAAGCATCGGTGCACCCGTTGATACCGCTCTGCACATATTCTCGAACCCGGAAAAAAGTACCAAAAAAGAGTGCACTTGCATCCATTTGGGCTAACATGGACGCCCGGTCATCCTACGTATCACATCCAATACTAATGTTGATGTATTTTTTTCTCATCTGTGAGTTGCCGGCTTATGAATCCGGACTATCGGAGTTCTCTTTCCTTTCTTTTTTAAGACCCTCCTGCCGAGCTCCACGTGACACTCGCATGACTTACAAACCTCTCGAGCCATAAAATTCTTGACATGAAGTTACCAGGGCGAGACTCGCATGACTTACAAACCTCTCGAGCCATAAAATTCTTGACATGAAGTTACCAGAGCGAGCTGTCGTCGAAGATCGAACCGAAATGTCTGAGTTTTGCTTGCCATTCCCAGATTCGTGCTCATTGACAAATTTCATTGCAAAGATAGAAGAGACAATCGAAAAAGAAAACGACACGTCTGCTCAAAAGAAAGAAGATGGTTTCCATTGCAGTTGCACAAAGCTGTGCTGTAGCCTTCTCATTCATAGACATGGGCACACATTACGTTCCATCCCCTTGTTACACCACAACGAATCCACGGCAACGTCTCGAATGAAGAAGCTACCGGTTACTTAAAAACCGAAATGAATAGCAAACTGCATCGACTGCTCAATAAAATATGTCCCCCTATATAACCTTGTCCGTCGACGACGAAAACTGTACATTGTTATTCCTTTGTAACAATCAAGAACTTGCAAACCTAACCCAAACAAGACTAAAGAATAGAGACCCACCAAAAGTAGAACAGCTTCCAACTTATGAAGCCCTCAGCCAGCATGAACATAGCACACATAGCCTGCCAATCTTCGCCTTGCTCATTCCTCCCCTCAGGCCTCGTAACAGTGTTTCGGATCTACAGCATGAACTGAGCAGAGGCTCCTCTCACACATCCACGACAGGCTCGCTTCACCCTTTTCGCCTCCGCCGCATAGAACACTAGAATCTGCGGACCTCTACGTCATCATGGTGAATTTGCTGCTGCCTTCTTGCCGCTTGTTGATGTCTTGTTGCTGCAAGGTCGAGTCCTCTTGGTTCTTGGGGTCGACGGTAAGATCCTCCTCTTTTGGCATGAGGTATCTATCGACCTGCGCGGCAGCTTGCCTTCCCTCAGAGATGGCCCACACCACCAGAGACTGACCACGTCGACAATCCCCAGCAGCAAAAACTCCTTCCACACTGGTTGCAAACCGGCCATAATCAGCCTTGAAGTTTGACCTACCATCTTTCTCTAGACCTAACTTGTCTGCAATTGTCTGAAGAGGGCAAAACAGCAAAAACAACAGGCACAAATGCTGTCAACCAACTGTACAGAAAATAAGAACATATTTACATTCACCCGGCATTTAGCTGTATGCACCTAACCCCAAGTATGGATTAAAGGTATCCTCACATTCTTCATTATTTTCTTAACCGGTTCATCTTTTCCATATTATATGAGGTTTCCAAGGGCAATAGTGAGTCTCTAAGGCCCACATGCCAATCAAATTTACTTTAGCGCATACACTGAACAACCAAGTTATACTGATGCCAACGAAGGAAAAACAACTCATTTACACGCAAATTTGACCTCCCCACGCTAAATTCATTCTTAGCACAGTTCAAACTATATGAGAAACATTTCGTCAAAAAAAAAAAATTTATGAGAAATGTGAGAGAACGATTCAAATACTAACCGATTCTGGACCAAGGAATCCCATGGCTAGTAAAACCAGATCAGCCTCAATTGTTTCCTCAGATCCCTCGATTTCTTTCAACTGAAACTTCCCATCAGCATCCTTCTCCCACCTAACACGCACTAATTCGAGCCCTCTAACGACCCCATTTTCATCACCAATAAACCGCTTAGTTAGCACTTCATAAGACCTTGGATCTTTCCCAAATTTAGCCGAAGCTTCCTGGTGGCCATAATCAACACGGAAGATACGAGGCCACTGTAAACAGCATTGAACAGAGGAAAAGAACCGTGAGTAAATATGACAATGTGCATGCTATAAACTAAATGATAATGCAATAAGCAAGAGTAATCCTGTGATTATCAAGAGAAAAGGTAACTCATGCAATATTTGTACCTGTGGCCAAGGGTTGCCTGGAGCCCTACTCTCCGGTGGCTTAGAAAGCAGTTCCAAGTTTACAATGCTACTGCAGCCATGCCTGATAGATGTTCCTATGCAATCTGTGCCGGTGTCACCTCCACCAATGACCACCACCTTCTTTCCCTTTGCAGATATGTAGTTACCATCCTCGAGATTGCTGTCAAGCAAGCTCTTTGTGTTTGCATGAAGGAACTCCATGGCAAAATGGACACCTGACAATTCGCGTCCTGGTACAGGAAGGTCCCTGCACGAGGGAAAATTCAATCCACAGGCATAAATATCGCTTTTCTCATCAACCAGAACATGGTGCAAAAACTCCCCCAACATGTCCCCAAAGTTAAGTGTCAGTGAAGTTACCTTGGTTTTGTGGCGCCAACAGCTAAAACAATAGCATCATTTTCCTTTTGGAGCCTTTCAAGAGAGTATGATGAATCCTTCCCAACATTGGCATTAACCACAAAATTGACACCTTCCTGAGCCATCAGGTTAACTCGCCGTTGAACTACATCCACTTTGTCAGTCTTCATGTTTGGCACACCATACATCATAAGGCCCCCAATTCGATCGGCACGCTCATACACTGTCACAAAATGGCCCGTCCTGTTCAGCTGGTCTGCGGCAGCCAATCCAGCCGGTCCACTTCCCACAATCGCAACTTTTTTCCTGAGAGCATAAAGAAATTGATGATACTAACTTTAGAATAGTCGACATATTTTGTCACAACCAACCCTGAAATCTGATTGGTTTAAGCCAAAAGACTCTATGGGAAACCAGGCTAATTCTTAAGCATTATGAATGAAGGAATAGAAGGATTTAACTTGAACAGGAACACTGGAGAAAAGAAACATCTCTAGGGAATATAATAGATGGCCTTGACAGAGATTTTCAAGCAAGGCCTACCAATCATATTCTCCAAGCACATAGTAAGCAAAGCACAGATAAAATTGACCAGTTAATGTTGTTGAATGAAGAGACAGCATACCCTGTTCTCTTTTGGGGTGGCCGGGGCACCATCCACCCCTCATCAAAGGCCTTGTCTATGATCGAGCATTCAATATTCTTGATGGAAACAGGATTCTCAATGATACCAAGAACACAAGAGCCTTCACATGGTGCAGGACACACGCGACCTGTAAACTCAGGGAAATTATTTGTCTCCAACAGTCGATCTAGTGCTTCACGCCACCTATTTTGGTATACTAGCTCATTGAACTCGGGTATTTTGTTTCCAAGAGGGCATCCAGAGTTTTCCTGCATGGTAAAGCCACAGGAACAGATATAAGATAAAATGCATCTAGAATACGTACAAACATACATACATACATACATACATACATACATACATACACACAGACACAATCATAAAATGACATCATTACAACTCTTACCTGATGGCAGAAAGGAGTGCCACAGTCCATGCACCGGGCAGACTGAGTTTTTAACAGGGGACCTGGTTTGGACTCCTCCATGACTTCCTTCCAATCATTCATCCGAACATTAGGATCCCTATATTGAACACCTTCGCGCTCATAAGCAATAAATCCTCCATGCTTAATGGCATCAGTAACTTGCGTAGGCCTCTTGGGAGCCTCGACAGATTCTACCTTCTATAAAAACCAAAAGTTAAAGTCAGACATCTCATCAAATAATGGTTACCAGCTGAATCCTTGATATCAGTCTGCCCCCACATAAAGCACATAAAGAAAAGGTTAAACTTGCCACAAAACGAAAGCCACAGACTACCCTAAAGGAAGCAAGTGGCAAAATTTCAACTTTTGAAAAATTATCCAAAACTTATGAACCCTAGAACAAGATATTCATGTCGTGCATTGAGACATCAGCCGTCTATGACACATTTGCGCCAGCATATAGACGCGCGCACACAAAATCAATAAGCAGAGCACAAACTCAGGAGGAGAAACTTAATCCAAATATCAGATCTTCCAAATTTTTAAAACTGACAAATAACTATCATATAAGTTGGGGTAGTCTAACGTTGAAAAAATTTCGGTATAACGGAGGCTTAGTGTCACACATGAATGATCAATAACAACAAGCATGGATGATATGGTCAGGCTTTTCTTTTATTTTTCTTTCAGTGTCAAGGATTGACATCAAGCATTTAAATCATAATGTTTGAAGAGAGCACTAGATGTTCAAAAGCAAATCTCATTTATCAGATACATACCTCACTGGCTTTGGCATTGATTGATGCAGCTGCCATCTTCTTAAGCTCTTCGAAAGCATTTTGCCCCATCAACTCTCCCTTATCTTGCTCCTGTTCCTCCTCCATATTTTTCTGAGCATTTTTGGAAGCTTCTCCTGCTTTCTTGTCCGCTAGAATACGCTTGTAATCCCTGGGGAATACCTTGATGAACTTAGGCAGAACACTCTCGAAGTCTACTAACACCTCTTTTGCCAATTGGCTGTTTGTATGACGCTGGTGTTGCTGAATCATCATTCTGAGGGTCATAATATCCTCCTCTTCCTCAACTTTATCAAGATCTACCAACTCAAGATTGCAACGTGATTGGAATTTACCATCCACATCTAGAACATATGCAATGCCACCACTCATACCAGCAGCAAAGTTCCTGCCAGTTTTTCCAAGCACAACAACCGTCCCACCAGTCATGTACTCGCATCCATGATCACCAACCCCTTCAACTACAGCTCTTGCCCCAGAATTGCGCACACAGAATCTTTCCGCAGCCATTCCATTGAAGTATGCCTCCCCACTTGTGGCCCCATAAAGAGCCACATTTCCAATCACAATATTCTCTTTCGGATCAAATTCACTTCCCTTTGGAGGATAAACTACAATTTTTCCACCTGATAATCCTTTGCCAACATAATCATTACCGTCACCTTCGAGCTCCAGTGTGATGCCAGGGCAGAGAAAAGCTCCAAAACTCTGGCCAGCACTTCCAGAGAGTTTAATATGGATGGTATCTGCAGGTAGTCCAGCCATGCGATAGCGTTTAGTCACCTCATGGCTGAGCATTGTTCCAACAGCACGATTCACATTGCAAATAGGCATTTCAATATAGATAGGGAGACTTTTTTCTAATGCAGTTTTGGACAGGGAAATAAGTTCCTGGTCCAAAGCCATATCCAAGCCATGATCCTGCTTCTGGACACAATACTGAGCAGCATCAGGCCTTATCTCAGCTGCAGGTCTAAGAAGCAAGGAGAGGTCAATATTCTCCAGCTTTTCATTGTTCTTGGTTACTTCTCTGTCGACCTCAAGCATATCAGAACGACCAACCATCTCATTAATCGTCCGAAATCCCAGCTGAGACATGATCTCCCGAACTTCCTCAGCCAACATGAAGAAGAAGTTAATGACATGTTCAGGTTCTCCAGCAAATTTCTCTCGGAGAACAGGATCTTGAGTAGCAATGCCAACAGGGCAGGTGTTCTTGTGGCACTTTCTCATCATGATGCAGCCGAGTGTTATGAGCGGAGCGGTGCTAAACCCAAATTCCTCAGCTCCGAGGAGTGCGGCAATGGCAACATCTCTTCCAGTCTTTAGTTGGCCATCAGTCTGAAGAACTGTCCGACCACGAAGGTCATTTGCAACCAGGGTTTGATGTGTATCAGCCAAACCAAGTTCCCATGGAAGCCCCGCATTTTTTATACCTGTCCATCGTGAGGCCCCAGTTCCTCCATCATGCCCCGAGATCAAAACATGGTCGGCATGCCCTTTCACTACACCACTGGCTATTACTCCAACTCCAGCTTCAGACACTAGCTTCACACTGATTCGAGCTGCAGGATTGGAATTCTAGAATAGCAAACAAAGACAACGAACGATTAGTTTGCACGAGCCAGGATCTAGGCACTGGACAACAGAGACAAAAGGGCGTAGAATTTTACCTTAAGATCATGAATTAATTGGGCAAGGTCTTCAATTGAATAGATATCATGATGTGGAGGGGGACTTATCAGTCCAACACCAGCAGTAGAATTTCTGGTCACTGCAATATCTCCTATTACCTTGTGGCCAGGGAGCTCACCTCCCTCACCAGGCTTGGCCCCCTGCATTAAAACACAAATGAAGTCAAAATCAAATAAATCCATTTCGAATTAATTATTTTTAGCACATGTTAACCTCACCAAATGCCACATTTGGATATCAACTAAAGCAAAGACACCGCATGGTGCTTTGCTGACACAGCATCATCTGCCATGAACATAAATGAATAAACAAAGGGAAGCTCTGTTCCAACAGGAACACAGGGGGACAACTGTATCAAAATCAAAGTCAACCATAGATGAGGATTCTGCATCTTTCTTGATAGAACCAACATATACCTGAGCCATTTTAATCTGCAGCTCGTCAGCATTAGTAAGGTAGTAACTCGAAACCCCAAATCTCCCACTAGCAACCTGCTTGATGGCACTCCTCTTTGGATTCATAGAGCCATCTGGAAGAGGCTCCATGCGAGATGGTTGCTCTCCTCCCTCACCTTCAACAGAGAACATAAAGGAACAATATGAATCCAATTATGAGGAGCAAAACTCCTCACAAGTAAGAAACCGCAGCAGTCAGAGTTACAGACGACGTAAAACAATCCCAAATCTGAGTAAATGCAACAAAACACAAACAAAAGCTTCACCCACGATATGGTAACATGAACTTTTTTTTCTCTTAATGAGTTTAGATATGTTGTGATTCACACATCTAAGAGACAAAGTAAGCTAGTTCAAATTGAATTTATGGCAAATTAAATTAAATTATACCCGTGTTTGACTTGCCCCCAATTCTGTTCATTGCCATGGCCAGAGCGGTATGTGCCTCAAGTGAAATTGATCCATAGCTCATAGCACCAGTGCAGAACCGCTTAACAATCTCACTAGCTGGTTCAACTTCATCCAGAGGGACTTTGGCTGCCACTTCCTTAAATTTCAAGAGACCACGCAAATTGCAGCTTTTGTTCAATTCCTGGATGCGCCTCGAGTACTCCTTATATGCAGCCACACTATTACTTCTGGCAGCTTCTTGCAGCTTCGCCATAGCAAGAGGGTCATTCAGGTGAATCTCACCACCCTTCCTCCAGTGATAATCCCCAGGGTTAGGCAGCGCAATGGCTTCCGCGCTACCGGGCGGGAAGACACGATTAGGAAATGCCAACCCATGCAAATCAAGCGCATCTTGGGCAAGCATCTCAAATGTTGCACCCTCCACCCTGCTTGGAGTTCCAGCAAAGCACTTCTCAATAACTTCTGATGAAAGACCCAAAGCTTCAAAAATCTGAGCACCCTTATATGAGGCCAACGTTGAAATCCCCATTTTTGCAAGAACCTTCATCATTCCATAGTTGCTTGCCTTGAAATACTTCTTGACCAGCTCGTCCTTTGATAAAAATTCACCGTTTGCTTTGGGTGGAATTTTTCCATCAACCTGCAATCTCCAAATTGCCTCTATTGCCAGATATGGGCATACAGCATCAGCACCAAACCCAACAAGTGTACAGAAATGGTGCACCTCGCGTGGCTCGGCAGATTCAATAATTAACCCCACTTGAGTGCGCTCAAGCTTTCTTACAAGGTGGTGATGAACAGCACCCACAGCCAAGAGAGAGCTTACAGCAACACGCTCCGGGGAGAATGCTGCATTGGAAGAAAAAGTAGTTAAACTCCATCCTGTGTACAAGTTCCTTTAAGAGGAATAAGATCCAGTTTAGCAATGAAATACCTCTATCGGACAGCACAAGAGTTTTATAGCCTTCCTTGATAGCTTTACTTGCTTCTTCACAGATCCTATCCAAGGTTTCCTCCAGTCCCTTTCTACCACGTCCCTTGGAGTAAGTTATGTCTATGATTTTGCTTTGCCAACCTATGTGATCCATCTTTTTAACAGCTTCAATTTCTTGGATCGACAGAAGAGGACCTTTTAGCGAGAGGCGATGGCACTGTTGCTCGGTGGTCTCTGTAAGATCACCTTCTGGCCCAATCATGCATTCCATCGAAGTAACTATCTTCTCTCTGATTGGATCAATAGGAGGGTTTGTCACTTGAGCAAACATTTGCTTGAAGTACTCAAATGTGAGCTTCTCTCTATCAGACATGACCGCCAAAGGCGTATCATTTCCCATTGATCCTAGAGCCTCCGTACCGTCTTTTGCCATGGGAAGCAGCAACATTTCTAAAGCTTCAACGGTGTAACTGCAAAAGGGAAAGCTTCAGAACAAGAAGAAGACCAAAGAGAATGTTCAGTATTTAGTATATAGAGCAACAGAGTGTACCCGAAAGCTTTCAGAGGAGCCAGTAAACCATGAATTCCCATATTTTCCATGCTGTCGTCATCAGCAGATACCTGATAGACATAAACCAAGATGAGAATCCCACACAAAAATGAACAAAGGAAATTAGTCAAGCTCATACACTTACTGCCGCCACCCCAGCAATGGCTGGAGCATTCCTTTTAGATTCAGGAACAGAGTCAACTATGTCCTTGAGTTCAATCTTTTGCCTTCTAAGCCATTCTCCATAAGGCCTCGCCATAGAATATTGTTGCTTCAAGGCTTCATCGTCTACAACGATATGCTTGTCAAAATCCACCAAAAGCATCATCCCGGGGTTCAGCCTTCCTTTCCTAGACACATCTTCGGGAGGAATGTCGACTACACCAACTTCACTTGCCATTATTACCCTTCCGCTATGAGTGATGTAGAAACGACCAGGACGCAGGCCATTGCGATCCAATGTTGCTCCAAGGTAGCGGCCATCAGTAACTGCAAGTGATTCTGCAGATAAGTAGATAGCACAAGAATTTGCTTCAAATGGTACTGTAATGCGACAAATTATTACATGAAATCAAAGCTGGCCCATCCCATGGCTCCATAAGAGCTGAGAAGTATTCATACAAAGCCTTTCTTTGAGGATCCATGTTCTTGTCATTTTGCCATGCTTCTGGGATCATCATCATCACAGCTTCAGGAAGACTTCTGCCAGCTCGAACTAGAAGCTCAAGAACACCATCAAAAGCTCCTGAAAGAGAGAAGTTTTCCGAAGTTAGACCATGAGATCTTCCAAGTTTATGTCTGTAGAGATGTTGACTCCAAATGAACCTTGCTAGTAGGTGGTCCCACTAGCAACAAGCACCCACGATAAAACAGAATAGATTTCCACCTGAATCAGATGAACTGGCATCTACAATCGGTAGAAGCTTCTTCAACTCATTCTTTGATAGACCAAGCTCCTTGCATTTTAAGAGACCCTCACGTGCTTTCATCCTAAGAAGAAGGAAGAGTGTCACACTGTGTCAATACAAAAAAGATAAGGCAGCAGTGATAACAAAAAAGGTCTCTGAAGAAAAATACAAAGACCATCTACCCGACATCATAGTCTAATTGCAGGTATAAGATTAGTCTATCTCTTACAGTCGACGACAACCCTATCGTTCATGTAACTAACAAGGTAAAAGTTCGACAAGCCTAGCGAAGCAAAACCTGTACATTGATAGCAGAATTCAACATTGGATTCTTCTTAAACTAGAATTGGAGATTTTATATGTCAAAAGAGTAGAAAGCAACAACTTTGAAAAGAGGTGAGGCATACAATTACTGTCACATCCAAAGATTTTATCCCTCTTGGCTGTTATTCCACGATATTCCATGTAGGAAGAGGAGAAAATAATAGCCAATAATCGCACTAAACAAGCTCATTATCAGAAATTACCAGTTCACGTTGCCTCTGAGCGTATTAATCTCCCCATTATGACCTAAGATTCGCATTGGTTGTGCACGATCCCAGCTTGGGAATGTGTTTGTCGAGAAGCGGGAGTGTATCTGCACCAATACACCAGCCAATACAGTCATTCCACAGTGCAATTGCATTATTCAACAGGGGAAATCCGGAACGAAGTCCACAAACATGGAACTGTGACGCAGATGAAAGTATGAGAATACTGGGAACCTATGGCAGTCTGAATGAACACATCCCTCCACTAAATAGATCATCCCATCCTTAAAGACTGAGCCTACGGCTCTGCACCAGGTTTCAGTAAACATGATTCACTTGGCAGCGAGGTTTCTTACCAACTCACTCAGTGTCAGTATCAAGGGAGTGGAAGAACTTAAGGGATCATTCAAACCTCAAGGCTTCAGAAGTCACTCCTCAACCTTGCATCCCGTCAGTCACTCGTTCCATGCTGTTTGTTGAAGTATGAAGTTAGTGGAGAGAAGAAAGTAAAAGGTCAATATATTTACCAGGGCCATGTAGCTCGTGAACCTTTCATCGCCAAGATCTGCATAGTAGTAGTCTTTCAACTGAACAGGTTTCAGCTGACCCTTGTAGACAACGGTTCTGCAAATTTGGATAAACAGATGGATGAGACATCAAGCGGGGAAAGGTACTGAACCAATGTGATATGATTCGATCTCATGCACAAACAAACCTTGAGGAAAGAGAACATATGTAGAAGTCCCTAGCACCGCCGTGTTGGAGGTTCAAGGCTGCACGAATAGCAACCATTGAGACCCTCCTGAGTATGTACATCTAGTAAAAAATGGAACAAGCACATTAGTCGATAAAAAAAAACGAAAGTCAAAGTCAATTTCTGCAAAACAAAGATCTTAGGATGGACAACAAGATCCGTAGACATTGAAATACTTCACTATCTTCAGATGGCTGAATATTAAGCAAGTATTAGTAAGTAAATATAACCAATTAGCACATAAAAGTTTCTCCTTTCTTGTCCTACGTACAGCATTGACTCTTTTCAAAAACACGAACAAAGCATAACCCAACCCAATGGCCAAGAGACGTAGGAATTCCCTCTGTAAGGAACCCATCACCATGAAGGAAGGACAAAGGAAAAAAAAAAAAATCTTGGACTCCCATCTCTCGGTCAAGATACAATAAATTGAGATAAAAAGCGAGTACCTGTCGCTCCAGATCAACTTTCGACCTGGAACTCGGCGTAAGGAACACTTGTTCAATTACAGGTTCCGTCTCCAAAGCTGACTTGCCCAACCCCGAATTATCAGTTGGCACAGATCTCCAACCTATGACCATGTGCCCCAGAGACTCTGCAACCTTCATGAGATAAACCACCACACAACTATATCAGACTTGAAGACAGAGCGAAAGGTGCAAACAATGCAACTAAGCTTTAAGACATGATGCAATTTCGGTGCGTGGATTAGCTCAGTGACCACTGGGGGCAGAGATAGAGAGAGAGAGAGAGAGAGAGAGAGAGAGAGAGAGAGAGAGAAACGGTCTCGAGACTACCTTTTGGAATACTCTTTTACTTTGTTCCCTTCGAGTCTCCGACGTTGGAAGAAACAACATGCCGACAGCATACTCGCCGGGAGGTGGTAATTTGAATCCATTCTCTTTGACGACCTGAGGGAAGGCAATCGAGCAATGATCAATGCACGAGCAAAGAACCAGAAAGACACTGAAACAAATGTAAAACCGCAAAAAAATGTTCGATACCTCGAACAAAAATTGTAGGTCAATGTAACCAAAAAAACCAGCACAAAACTACAAAGCAAAACTTCATTATTTTTTATTTTTATTTTTGCAGTAGCACGGAATTACTATGATTATCGCCATCGAAAGGTTTTCTTATTTTGTTTTCTGTTTTCATATGATACACAACGAGAGGAGAAAATAGAAAGGAACAAGACATACTTCCTGGTAGAAATCATGCGGAAGCGCAACAAGAATTCCAGCTCCATCGCCAGTATTAGTTTCGCAACCGCAAGCACCACGGTGCGACATACGAATCAGCATCTCCAAAGCATCCGTCACCTGCACACGAACACATGAAACCATTTACGCACCCATCAAACAGCGCAGGTAACCCGAATTAACATCTACTACACCCACAAAATTAATCAGATCAAACACGAGGAGATAATTCCTCCAAGTAAACTGGGAACCGAGCCCGTGGAAAATGCACCTATAAAAACAAAACACGAACGCGAACCAAAGAAGTAGCATCATATCAGGTAAATTAACTTCATGCACACACGGAAGCAAACAAATACGAATTGTGCATGAATAAAGCATGCGCAAATGAACGACCAAATCACTCACCGTCTTGCGGCTGGTTTCGCCAGACAACTCGGCAACAAACCCGACTCCGCAAGAGTCCTTATCGAACTTCGGGTCGTAGAGGCCAAGAGGCTTCTCCGGGACCGCGGACAATGCGGACCGCACGAGGAGGCGGAGCTTCGACAGCCGACCCGACCCATCAGACGCCAAGGCGCGGAGCCTCTCGGATCCGGCCTCCTGCTGGAGCCGGGGCCCGAAGAAATTCTTCTCCAGAACACCCGTTGACTTCTTGGAAACAGAGCATCGGCTCGCCCTCGCCCTCGCCCTGCTCCCGGAACGAGACACGCTCAACTGAGGCGTAATGGACGGCTTGGCGAGCGACGCGGGCAGAGCGGGAGCTCGCGTTTTCGGCTGAAGGAGCGAAGAACTCGACGAGGCGGACGACATTATAAAAAAACGACGAAGGGACTCGTATTCGATTGGCGCGGCGCTATGGACGAGCGATAAAGATGAGGCCTTTCTTCTGAGAGGATAAAAGGGTGTCTAAAGCTGATGTGACCGGAATCAAATCCAAGCGAGATCAGGGAAAGGATCCGGTAGCAAACCGACGACAAAACCCACTTCCCCCACTCGACCCAAAACCAAAATCCTCAGGGCACAGATCTACCGATGCGGCTATGCGACGCTTCCTTTCCAACCCCAAGGAAAAACCCACCTCGGCCTCCGTTCTCACGCCCCGAAATGCCCAGCGAGCGCAAGCGAAGAACAGGGTGGACGTGGTACACTCGGAGGGAAAAAGCCAAACAGACAGGAGCGCCGCGCACCCCCCACCTCTCCCCCCGGGGATTCACGATTCCGAGGCTTCCAAACGCGAGAGCCGTCTCCGCGCGGCAATGCTCGTTGCTATCAAGAAGGAACGAAAACAAGGGAAAAGGCGAGAGAGAAAAAAACAGAGAACAACGCGGGCGACCCGCTATAAGAATTCACGAAACATAAGCCATTTTTACGGGCTCGCTCGTTGGCCGAGCGGATTCTTCGAGACCAAGAGGGATTCCCCGGGGGGGCGGAATACAAATGTGGGCAAACACCGATTCCCTCCGCGACCAGAGCTAAATATATATCCCCCCGCCACCCCACCACACACACACACACACACACACACACACCCCACCAAATGCAGACACGCAGGGTCACACAGAGAGAAAGGCAGGCGGGCAGGCAGACACGGAGAAACAGAGAGAGAGAGAGAGGGAGCCGCGGAACAAGATTCGATTAATGATTTGGACAGAGGGAGTAGTGTGTGTGAAGAAGAAGAAGAAGGACAAGAAGGTCGAAGGGGGCCTTGGGAGGGAGGCGGAGCAGGAGGGAGCGACGACAGAGGGGCTGGCTGCTGCTGCGCTATCTTTGGCTGCGGGAGGGGGAAGGTGGAGGAGGAACTGGCTTGGCGAGAGCAGTCGATTTATAGAACAAAAAATTGACCACCCCCCCCCCGGAAAAAAGAAAAAGGAGAAAAAAAAAATTTTAAAAAAAGGAAAAACTTGGCAGATACAGATAGATCGAGGGATTGGTGGGCGCCGCCCACCCACCACCACCGCCCCGGGCGTGGGCGGAGGACGGGGGAGGGAAGTGGTGGTGGGGAAATCTTCACCCGGTCCACGTCAGCGCCCGACCCCCCCGTTTAAATGACAGCTCAGGGCTCGCCGGGCCGCCGCGTGCGCAGGGACCGCCGATGCGGCACCCGCCAGCCGCGAGCGGCTGGCTCTGACCGGGCCCTTTTTCGGGTTTTCCTCGGTTTTCTCTTCCGTTTTTTTTTTTTTTCCTTTCCTCGTGTGCGTCCCCGCTCTTTCGCCACAACCGCCCCGATAATTCACAAGCAAAATCCCTAAAGAAAACGTAATAATAATGAAGAGGACCCAAAAGGGGAATCAATAAACAAAGCAAAACGTGGACGTTGCTTCTCCCTTCCTCTTTTCTCTCCTCTTTCCCAAATTCAAAGTCCCGATTTGGGATCAGGCTCGGCTCCGACCCACCGCGCCGCGAGATCCCCCCCTTCCCGGTTAAAGTTCTGATTTTTCCCCAAAAAAAAAAAAAAGGAAAATTCGAACTTTTGGGAGAAGGATTATTGAGCATCGTTTCCATCTAAGACAACTGGGCTTTAACTTAGCTAATTAATCAATTGATTATCCACTAAGCATCCGCTTTTCTTGGTAATAACCACCAGGCGGGGGGGACATCATAATGCATTTGCCATCCATGCGCCCGCGTGGGGGCTTTTCCCCTGATGAATCCGACACGTGCGCGGCGCAACGGCAGTGGTTAAGGTGCCTAATCTGGGCGCTTAGGTTGGTTTCCTCGGTCGGTCCGGGTCCAAACCCGGCTTTTAATTAGATTGCCCCGATTTGGCCATCTCAGACGATTCGCTCGCTCGCTTTCGATGTGGCGATGCTTTCGTCGAGAAAGCCTCCGCCTCGAAAGCTCTTGAAATCGGACGAGATGCCATCATTCCATCGACGCCGTGACCGACGAAACCTTCGAACGAGGACGGTCTCGATGATCGATTCGATTGCCTAACGATTCTCGAAGCGTCATTTCACCGTTGTCCCTGTACCCGAGATGCTGGGCTCCTTTTCTTTGTTCCATGGGGAGATGAGTTTTGCGGCCATGGATGCCCGCTTGTCATCCTCGTTGACTTTTCTAGCGAACGAAGAGACGAGCCGAGGACTTTGCCAATCCAATCACGCTCTTTCCTAATCGAATTAAACATCCCATAACTTGACGCATGTACGTTAGCAACAGAGAGTAAGAAAATCACGCCACCCCTGCCCACCCAAAAAAAGAATAAAAACAAAAAAAAAATTTTGCTATGTGCCGGGCCGGGGGCGATACGGCAATTGCGCGGGGCCCGTGCGCGATTTAGAGTTGACAAAACCCTTCATTAGTGACGGAATGGATGACGGTATTAGGGAGGGGGCGCGATTATCTCAATAATTAATCGCCCTTACGCGGCCACCTGCGCGCGTGATGTCTTTGTCTCGGCGGTGCCGGCGGGCTTCTGCGGCCGACGGTGAGAGGGACGCTTGCCCGATTTTTATAAGGTCGATTTCCGGCGGAAACATGGGGTATGGACAGTCTTTGCCGCATGGGAAAGTCTTCTTCTTTGTTGGGGTCGATTCTTTGAACAGTGTAGCCTCCTTGTTCTTGGCCCTTGCCGGCGTGGGCAGAAGACGAGTGAGTTTAGGTGACTAGGGCGGCATATGGAAGGTTGGAGAAGAGGATGCTTTTGGGGTATGTTCTTGTGGGCATGCCCATGGATTCTTCTGCTAATCTGTGGTCAAAGAGGACACGCCAAAGCGGGAAGTTAGGCTTTTTGTTCTTTTTTTATCCCATCTTTTTATTGTTTAGAGTCGAAGACGGGCGAACGGGAGATCGGGGCGTGCCTGTCGATTTTCGTGATCGTTTTATCGAGGCATGCGTGTCTGCAATTCGCGTCGGTCGTTTAGACGGAGCTATGAAGATTTTTTTTCGATATGGCGGGCAATCCAGGGATGGGGGGAGGGGGCGGGTGAACTGCAGTGACGCGATAGGATGGCATCGGATGGTGTCGTTTCCGAAAGGTCGGGTTGGGGCCGGTGCTTGACTTACAGCATCCGCCCGGCGTAAGTATGGTTCTTGACGCGGGGAGGCGAATGGATCTGGATCGGGGCTCGTCGATTACCGGGTTGTTCTTTTTTATGAAATTTGTCCGGTGGGTTTAGCTTAAGCTTAGACAAACCCCCCAAGAGAATTTGCAAAATTGGTCATTTAGTTTAATATAGCCCTAGCCCTAGGCATTGGGCAATGAATGTGTGTTCTAGTCAATAAGGGCACGCGGCTACCAGCGAGAGTCAACAGGGCGCGGAGGCGGGGCGCTGAGTTTTGTTTTTTTTTTTTTCGCTCCCTCCCCGAGTGCGAAATGTCCGAAAGAGGCCCCCCCCTTCCCAGGAAGAAGGGCTTTGCTAGAGTCACCGTCGGTGACCTCGGGGAAGGAAGAAGGCTCGCGCTCGTTGGCCGACACCTAACCCCCCCCCCCCCCCCCCGTACCCCCCGGGGGTAGGTGTCCATCTGTCTGGTCCTGCTTCGCCGCGGTTAAAAAGTCCCGCTCCGGCCCAGTCGTTCCGCCCCCAAAACAGGAGACGCGGGGGTCAAG
Source organism: Syzygium aromaticum (assembly GCA_024500025.1). Classification (NCBI taxonomy): domain Eukaryota; kingdom Viridiplantae; phylum Streptophyta; class Magnoliopsida; order Myrtales; family Myrtaceae; genus Syzygium; species Syzygium aromaticum. Next base: position 16,263,214 of record CM044885.1, read on the forward strand.
GTCAAGGTGCAAATCGGACATTTCGTACCGCCACCCATTTATGACGTCATAATTGAGCCCCGTCCTGTGTATTGGAAAAACGGAGGGGGGGAAAAATGGATAAAAAGACGAAGCGTCGCCATCTTTCTTCGCTCCTTAACAACGCCGTCGTCGAAATCCAATACGTGGATGCCTTATCCAGTCATCGACTCAATCTTCTTCATCCTCGGCGAAAGAGACCCTTTTTTTTTTTTTTGGGGGTAAAAAACGGGGGCTAAAGTCCTAGAGTGACGATTGCACCGTTACTCTCCTGATAAAACTTGATCGTGCCTGATCTCCTATCAAGAAAGGAGCAGAAGTCTCGGTTAGACCCGTAAAATGGGTTGGTCGGATCGGATCGGGTCGGGTCGAAAATGGTCCGGCCTAAACGAAACGAGTTTACATGCGCCCAACTTGATTCATGCCCAGCACATAGCCGTCCTGACCCGTATTACCAAATCACTTTCATACTTACCCAAATCTATGAAAACTCGTGTCCAAGCAGAGATAAGAGCACAAGGTGAGCAAACACGAGATCGAACGAGGGTGGAGAGAGTGAAGAAACGGTCGTAAAAGTGGATTGTATCTAAATAAATTGTGAACTCATTTTTTTATCAACAATTGCGAACTTATTTAATATCCATATTATTTTGAGCTTTATGATTATAAATCAATTTATGATCTATTTACAGAGTATCATTAACTCATATAACAACTCATCCCACTAAATATATGTTAAAAAATTAGTCTATGACCCATATTGATCGATCTATTCTTGGTGGCCTATGTAATGCCAGAGTGTCATTTGCATTTTGATAACCTGACACGAGTTTTCTTCCCTAAAAGTATGTACAAATTTTGATATGTTGGAAATACTCTAACATTTTCCCAATTTGAGAAAAAAGAATATCACCAAGATTGAGAGAGAGAGAGAGAGAGAGAGTTAAATGCGAGTTTCACATAATAAACGCACACAATTCCTTTGCAGATTTCAAGCCGATTTGGAATTTCTGAAAAAATCAAAATACATGCGTTGTAATATTTCCTTAAGCAAGAGGGTAAAAATAAAATTCAATTCGGAGAGACTCGAGTAGCGTTGAAAAATAATATTTATGGACTTTTTACCGATTGACGGTATTTACTTAATATGAAATTTTCGAGCGAATGGTCGAATCATATGCCAAATTTTTTTTTTCTTTAGAGCCAAAATGAAAATCCGACACCCACTTGGCTCATCTCGCACTCATTATCTTCGTCGGGTTTACAAGTCATGCACGGACATACACCAGGCCAAGACGACATTGACGACATGGAACCGGACACGGAAAGATGTCGTTTTGCACGGGCCGAGCCCTGTCCCCCAAAGTGTACATCGAACGCAAAAGAACAAGAGCGTCGCTTTGGGTGTTTTTCCTCACAGGGGATGGACGAATCGACCAGGCGCACTTCGAATCTCCATTCGATGGGGAGCAAAATCAAGAAACCTGCATCAGTCGTCCCCTCAATCGCCTCTTTCTTGGTGGGTCGTCCTTCGACAACAATAATTCATCATACTCGTAATAATTCAAGATGGACAATGACCTCCATCATTAGCCTGGGCAGGCATCTTGTCGATTGACAAAAGTGACGGAACGTGTCACGGTGGTGCATCGTTTCTCTCGAGGGCCCTACTGACCTAGTGCTCTCGAGATTTTTACCAAATATAATTAATAAAAATCTAAGATGTATTTAGTTTTGAGAGTGTTAATTGTACATATCACGAGAATGTGCATTGAACATCGCAGCATTCCCTCGTTCGATAACTCAGCGAATGCCCAAATCGAACTTTTTGGCAAAATCCCGTTCGTGGATTCCGACAGACCCTATCTCGACCTCGACCGACGTTTTCCAAGTCGGTTGCCCGCCAAACGCAACACGAGCATATAGGGACGTGTGAGCGTACGCAAATTATCAAAACAAAAGCGGAGATAAAACAACACGGAACGCTAATATCATAAATTGTTCTTAAACTTTGATCTAATGTGCAATGTAGTTCACGAACTTTCAATTTGTTCAATATAGTCCCTGCAGTTTAACCTAACGTTCAATGTCGTCCATGAACTTTTAATTTGTTCAAACTAGTCACTGAACTATATAAAAATATTCGATATAGTGCTTCCTCTATTTCGCGTCAGCAGCATTGGTGTGGATGGACCAACAAGATCCGATGACTTGCATGTCTCCTCTCATAAAGCTTCTAAAAATGACGGGTCGGCTTTGGTTCCCCTACTTTCTTCTCCATATTCGTAAATTCAGAGATGCTACCGTATGGTGGTCCATAGAGGTACCAAAATTAAAAAAATTTAAAAAGTTTTGAGATAAAGAAAGAAAATATCACGTCGCGAATTTTAGTATATAACATTTCGACTCACGCGAGTTTTATCTTCTCAAATGAAATTAGTCGTATCTAGAAAAAAGAGCAAGGATTAATATCATGAAAAATCTCAAATCAGTACACCTGTGACAAATTTACTCTAAATTAATTTTTTTATCACCAAAAACCCTCAAACCGGTACACCAGTGATAAATATACCTCAAACTAATTTTTTGACCTCCAAAAATCTCAAACTGATACATTTGTAATAAATTTAATCCCCCCATTAGTTTCCGTAAAATTGGATTAATATCACCAAAAATCACAAAATGGTAATGGAGCATAAAATCCCAAATCAATATACACGTTAGCTATCACGTATCATTCAATTCAGCAATTTGATAGTAAAACTTAACGGAAATTAACGAAATGTAAATTTATCACAAATATACCGGTTTTAGGATTTTTTTTTTGTAGTATAGTGAAAAGATAGTGAAATTTTCATGGAGGGAAAATTACTAGTCATAATCTGTTGTCCATATATCAATTAGACGTCAGTATATTTGTGGAGAAAATTAGCCGAAAAGACAGTATTGAATTTATGACGCAAAGGTTTAGGATTGCATTAGTAAAATTGAAAAGTTTAGAATTGAATTGTCATCCTTACAACAGGGTTACAACTGATTAAGTAGGTGACAACTGATTAAGTAATCATCACTTTCAAAGAATATATATATTTAGGATAAAATGATTAAAAAAAATGAACATATAGTACTCATTGCTGCTGCATACAGCATCGTGGCAAGCCATCACTATATTCAAATTAATCATGCTGTGATATGGTTTTTTTCCTCGAAATTTCCGCTCATTATTCTAATATTTCCAAACCCCTATGATGTTCGCCACTTCCTTCTTGCTTTCTCTCCTACTAAGCCCCGATTATTTTATGTCATGTTATAATTTAATGATTAGGGCAACCAGCGACGACGGGGAGCGGCCACGTGACCTTCATGTTACATGGGCAATTCACAACATGGTAATAAATTTTTAAATTTCAGGTGAAAAGAATCTGCTCTGGCCAAAAATTATAAAAATAAGGAAAAAAATAAAATAAAAGAATCTGTAAAATAAGGAAAATATAATATTATGCTAAAAAGGCGCTTTGGGCCCATGAAATGACTGCTGGAAATTGGACAATAGCTCGGCTCTAGCTGAAGGTCCACATGTTGCACCACCTTCTGTCAAGTTTCTTTCCGGTCCAAGCCCTCACCTAACCCCAACCCCCCTTGTCCACGTGGAGCAAATTAAGCCTTTAATTATACTTAAAAACGATCTCGTTAGTGAGCACCTCGAGACCCTCGTTAACCATACTTAAAGCTAGGCGACGTGGGCTCTTCGTCACCTGGGACTGTAGCACTTAATTGAACTGAACTATAGTGGTGAATGTAATTTGTTTGATTAACATGGGAGAGCAGAATGGGTGGCGGGTTTTCGTTATAAAGGAAAGGCACAACGCAAGACCTTTGTACTTCGCTTAGATCTTGGAGGAGTAGGACATGGTCCATCCCTAATTACGAAATCCAAACAATCAATTGGTTTAATTGTTCAGAGTTTTAGATATCCTGACACTTCTCCTCACACATAAACTTAAATTTGAGCTACAATTGAAATTAGAGGTGTGAAAACGGACAGGGTTTACCCCAAAACCGAATCGGATCACCTGAAAAGTAGGTTTGGAAATCGGTTCCTATTTCATTTTTATTATTCATCTTTTATTTCGAATCGTTTCATTGCTAATCATATTATTTTGTTGAAAAAAATGAAACTAGAAAAAGGAACAAAAGAAAAACATGTTCTTAAGTAGATTCTAAAACTAGATCGGAAAAATAGGGTAGGCTCCAAAACAGATTTTAAGACAAACAGGATCGGTTCAAAAAATCGGGAACCGGTTATAACCTACTCGCTCTGAAACTGATTAATCTAATTGAAATATTAAAATCGATAGTGACTATAAACGTGAACGAAGGCCCGATGAAATTTGATCATAGAATCCCATCAATGTCATGTAAACATTTTACACAATTATTGCCCATTTTTATTAGACGACGACATGATTTGACACCAATATTCCGACCAATCGAGTGCGAATCTTGGATAGGCAACCTACCAAGAATGAGATATTACCAAGTATATTCTCACGGCGTTAAAATTAAACTTTGGGTTTCCAAATACCAGGGAAGATCGGATTGAGACCAGCATTTTCCTCAGAAAAGTATCAAGACACCAACAAAAGATGGGACATCACAGTCACGAACAAGACCGTCCGATCCATCATTTTGGGCGAGTCACGTGTTCTTGAAAAGCAAGTTCATCCAAGTTATTCCACAGTGTTCTTTTTTATAGGAACAATCCCAGAACCTCTTTCTCCTGTCTTGACCATATACTATTGCGCGTTCAAAGGGTCCATCTAGGTTGAATCCATTTATCGAATCTAATTTCACATGTCGATTTCGAAACCTGATCTTCATGAATCAATCCCGCTTCCCATTAAGTAGAATAAACTTCTCCATCAAAGAAACAGCTTCTTTGTCGACCCTCTTACTTCGGTTGACAAATTCGTACCGCTTCACGTGTAATTTAATTTAATGTTGTACTCAGATAAGAACCTGTCGCTTTCTTTTGGCATATCAACAAAACGACCCGTGTGAATGATTGGGACAGGCTCCTAACACCCGCTCGACTAGCTATCAAACATTGATTAGTGTAACACTATTTAAGCCGAGTTAAATCACATAAATTTTAAATTAATCGCGCAATTTGTAATATACTAGTCATGATCCAACTTTATTGTCGTAATTCATCTGAAATTATGAATCATATATAAAAATGTGAAGAGAGAGAGAGAGAGAGATGTCCCTTGCAAAACGACGAGCCTAACAAGTCAACGCTTGTGGAGAAGCCCCAGTATAGTCGATGAAGGCACTTTGCTTAGCTGTCAAGGCACGATTGATAAATGTTATTACTTTACGATATGTTGTCCTAATCTTAGAGAGCGGAATTCACCTTTTTCCTCTATAATTTTTTTATTCATTCTATGACCAATCGACCTATATAAAGGTGAGGCGACGCGTCACGTAATTTCGGAAGCTAAAATTATTTTTTGCGGGTTCTTTATTTTCCCTGAATTTTCCTACACTATTGTTTTTTTATTCTCCCTTTTTTTTTCGTGGACGTTTTCGGTTTTTTTTTTTTTCTGAGATTGACAAGTGATTATGCAATTCGTCCCGAGTAGAGCGTCGCCTTCGCACGAGTCGCTCGATGTGCTGCATTATGTATACTGGGGACGATGACATCCTACCTATTTTTCGGTTGGCCGTACTGACATTTTTTGTGAAAATCTAGCCACTTGATTATTAAAAATACGAAAAAATATAGATAAATAAGTACATAAAAAAAAGGGGGGAAGATGCATGTACAAAAATTTCAATTGATTGAAAATCTGTGGTGGACCACGCGACAAAAGGAGATACCACAAATAACAATTGATTTATCGGCATATAAATCAATTTATAATATAAAGTAATAAATATGGTTGGTGGTGGTGTAAATTTACCTACCAAATATTAGGATCGAGAGTCAAGCTGAAACATTGGCCGAGAAGAAAGAGCACAATAGAAGAGTTGAGTCATATCAATTTCAAGCATCAAATCGTATTAAGTTCGACCTCGACCTAGAGTCCATCCCGACTAACTTTGACGGTTTATGGAACAGTGGGTTTTGATTTGAGATGTGCTGGGATTACTTTGATCAGAGCAGGAGCAAGAGTAAGAGCGTCTCGACCTACTTGAGTTGAGAGTGGGAATGCTTACAAAGTTTAAAAAAGGAAAGAAAATCGTCCGTGAGGAGGGAGTTACCGCAGAACACGAGATTACTATTGGAGTTACTGAAATTATAGAAGACGAGAAGATCATGGAGCTGTGAAAAAGTCAGAAAAGGAATTTGCACGTGAATTTTAATGACCATTGAAAGAAATATCGGGGAGTATAATAGGAAAGAATTCATAGGAAGAACACATGCTCGAACTATGCCAAAACTCTGTCGATTTTCGTTTGATTGTTTTCCCATCAAAACAATGGCGTTCAAATTTTGTTTTAGTCTTGATTTCAAGTTTTCTCTTCATTATGTGTATCACGAATGCAGCTATCGCGTTCATTCAAACATTTTCATTTGAGCACCAATGGGGATAATTGTCCAAAAAGTTCTAAACCGATTGCACGACAGACAATTAAATCCTAAACCTTTCGATTGTAGCAATCAAACCTTTATTTGAATATTTGGCCAAAATATTGCCAATTTATTTACAAACCTTTTTTTTGTATCAATTTAATCGTAAATATTTTGAAAATTTATCAATTTATTCCTAAATCTATTATTTGAATAATTGGCCAAAAGGAATATATTGACAAATCGTCAAAATATTTAGGACTAAATTGACAAAACATCAAAACTTTTAGGACTAAGGTTTATGACTAAATTGGTATCGGGCAAATCATCAAAAGGTTTGACAAAGCATCAATTTAGAACTAAATTAATAAATCATCAATTTTCATAATATTTTTTTTTCCAAATAATTTATTTTCCACGAAACGAACTCATTCTTAGATCGTTCAAACGGTTTCTGCATCACTTTTTACTCAACACTTTATAGTCGAGCTCGAGCCAGAGAACAAGCTCTCTCCCAATAACCCGTTTGTCAGATTTGCTTTAGATCAATTTAGATCAAGGGTTCTTTTCTTTGGATATTCATTTTATGGTCCCCAAATTTTTTTTTTATTTGGATGCATAATCGTTTTTCTTTAATATGTATTAAGCAGCATAGCTGTTGCTTTTGGAAACCATCTCCCATCTTCTAATCAATCAGGTGGCAACCAAATGAACAGTTTTATTCAAACACCAAGTTTTGGTTGTTGAGCTGAAATGACGTGATAGGGCATGTGCTCCCCGGTGCTGCTCACGTGGAGTCGAACAGAAAGAATTCAGCGGCAGCGAACTTCGAAATTCGATCGGCTCGTTTCACCATGCACTTGCCCTCTTCTCGATATTCGAAATCCGGCTTCACAAAATTAGTGGGATGACATGATATGTTCTTCAGCGGTTCGTGGTAGAAAGACCGACTCAAAAAACTTAAAATTAATAGACGACAGAAGACCGCGTGCTCATGTGGCAAGGTGGAGTAGAAAGACATGTGAAATTTGACGAAAGTCCGACAGGGAACCTATATCCCATCGACGAGCGAACCGAACCGAATTGGACTGGTTGGCTCTGGGCGGTTTTCAGGGACACAAGTCTAGTTCCTAGTTCCAAAAATTTAATACCGGTGATTTTCGATCCGATTCTTAATTTCATGTATGGAATCGCTCACCCGGAACAAACCGGGCCGATTTTTTTTTTTTAATTTCTTACAAATTTGTAAAAACTGCAAAGCCTAATTCTTCCTTCGCAGCACAAACCAACGGCTCAATGCTTGGTGTATGTTCATGCATAGATGCCATACCATGGTCGCTGAATAAACCTGGCATGGGATGATGGTGATTGTGCTTCCATAGCACCTAGAGTATCTCCATAATAAGAACCCTAGAGAGCTAGAACCTGCAGTAGACACTTAATTTGAAAACATACATCAAACACCGATTTGACGATATTGCAATAATTTAATGAGAGAATATAACGAAAAATTAAAATAAAAAAAAAGGAACACGCCGCCGATTCCATTGGCCCACTCGAGAATCAAACCGAACCGATCGGCATGATTCAGTTCCAAGGGACACCAGTCCGATTTCCATGATAACCTAACTAGAGTATTGATTTCCGGTTCTTGGGTAGGAGCTGAATCGCTAGAGAATTGACCACCTCTAATTAGAATATTGTCAGAATATCCGATTCTCGATAGAATTAAGTAAAACCTATGGCTTATTTGATCCCTACGAAAGCGGGTTTTCCGATAGAGCCGCCCCAAAGCAAAGAACCTAGGTTGTGTAATTCGGGGACCAAAGATTGGAGCCTAGGACCACTTGAACAATGGAAAGGCAACCTTTTGTAAGCTCCGCTGTTGGTGTTTGCTTATTAAAATCTAGTCATGAGATCCGAGAGGAAAGTTAGGATGCTTTTTCTCTAACAGGAATCCCTCGACATTACTTATGTCCCATCCAGCTCGAGGATTCATGCACGCCTACTAAGCACCGGCATTTAATTAATTCGACCTTTTGCCTCCTTTCGTGATGAAAGGTCGATGCGGTCCTCTGTGGCGTTTTACGCCATTGGATTGCATCGTCCCGATGGTGAATCTCGCGTGCTCACAACGAATCATATTTAATCGTCGTGTGTTGTCGTCGTCGTCATTTTTTTTTGTTGTTTTCTTTGTATTAGGTGACGTGTGCTCGTGTGAAATCTGCGGACTTTGGAATGATGTGGGTTAAATGTTGTTGAGGAGATCATTGTCAAATGACTCGGATCTTTTTCTATATGTCTCTATGTGATTTATTACTACAAATCTAAATTTTTTTTCTGGAGGTACATCGTCTTTAGTTACTTTCTAAATATGATCAACTGCCCGAAACTCATCCAAACTAGCTCTACTTGTTTCGCGAAAAAAATGACGATTTGTGCCACTTACAAAAATAAATGAATGATAAATATTTTCATCGTTTACGAAAATGTTGAGACATAAATTGCCATTGATGATGAAAATATTTTCTATCGATTAATTATTTCAAGCGATATAAGCGATTACTTTTAGCAAAACGTTTTTCAAATCATTCATTATTCGCGAAATAAATTGAGCTTAAACTATTCCCCCTTCTTCCTCTTTCTCTCTTGTCGCGCTCTTTCAACCTTACTTTCTCTTTCTCTCACCCCTGCCCTCTATCTCCGTGGTAGGCTCCCATCATCGATTCCGACCATAGGCCGTGCTGCTGTTGATCTAGGCCGAGCCCTCGGTGCGTCTTTCTCTCTTGTAATGCTCTTTGCGCCTCCCTCTTCTTGGCCATGGCCAACATCAAGCCGGATGGGTCTCGGTCGAGCTTGACGGGTTGCGGTTCAACAGGGTTACGACGGCAGCGGAAGGGTAGGGGCCGAGCAGTAAGGTGGGTCGAGTCATAACGTTTGCAAGCAATTGGATTTTCATTGTGCGTGAATTTGAAATAGCGGGAACAACAAAATCGAAACGAAAGTAATAAAATTCGTAAATAAGATCGGATGTTAGATGCAACTTGGGTTTCCATCAAAATTTATCGGGCAAATAAATATGAGCTTAAAATGTCATGATAATTTCAATATTTCCCTTTTCTTCTTTGTTTAACCGACGAGCTACTTGATTTGATCAAACATGAGACCCGACACACGCAGTCAAGTAGTTTTGTTTTGGTGTGTGACGCCATGAAAATCGGCAGAAAGATGCAGGGAGAAGCCAACATGGATGCGGCTACCTGAAGCAGGTCGATCGAATATTAATATGAATTAACGTCACTGAAATAAAATAAAATAGAAAAATTAGACTTATTATTATTATTTTTTTCTTTTTGGAGATAAGACAATCACGTATATAAACAAACGTGTTCTGTCTGACGTCCGCACGTCATGATGCAGTCCCGACGGCAGCTCCTCAGTGGAGTCATGGTCGGCAAAAGTGGATACTCAACCTTGCCAAATTGGTTTTGGCCAACATATAAAATATAAAAAAAATAAACTCAACTTGGCGTTATAAATTTAGAATTATATTACGCATCCCATCCCATCAAAACTGTATAAAAGAATCAATTTATGACGAAAATGTTACATATACTCAAAATTATCGTTCTAATATTCATTTGCGAGGTGATATGACAAGTTTCAACTTGATATTAAAATAAGCAAGACACACATTGAATCAGTGGCTTCTTAAAAGTTTGTCAATAAAAAATCATCGCATCATTCGGTAAAAGTCAGACCCCAAAAAAAAAAGGTCAGCAGAAGATTTTGTTTTACTAAGATTTCGTAGTATACATAGGACTGCTTAAATTACATCTCGCTCCATAACCTATTCATATCGGAATTTGACTTTTCAAATTTAGATTCATATGCTGCACGCAATTAAGATAATTTGTGCAGATCAAACTTTTTATACAAATTATTCACGTAACCCATAAAAAAATTCCATTAATTTATTAGTGAGACTTGTAATGGCAAGTTGGCCTTTTATTTTTGGTTTTTTCTTTGTAAAAAATTCCATTAATTTTTTAAAGGGGATATTGGAATAAAGAAAGGAGGGATTGGCCGTTTGATTGGTTGAGGAGGCCATGCCTTGGCATGTGCTTGGCGATTGTACTCCTTCAAGGAATCTAAAGGTCAAGTCCTGGCCAGATGAAGTCATGGAGAGAGGGCCAAGCACTCAAGAGCCAGTCAACCCTTGTGCTTCCACCATATCCGATTTCTTGATATAATGATTATTTTTTTTAATGGGTGTCCAATTAAATTAATTGGCAAATATAAACTAAAGTCAAGCACAGTGAAAGTTGTGGCTTGGTAGACCTACTACATGAGTTTGGTCACTTGGGTCGTTTCGAGCTCAAGTTTATTAAGCGGTCGTGAACTTTTTCGAGATTTATTAAAATCTAAGTAAGAATTCACGGTAGATTCGTTTGCAGGAATTCGGAAGGAAGTTCCTAATTATTTTCATTTTCCTTTCACTTAAATTAGCCCAGTAAGGTGCTTTTGTAAATCACTCTGCTCTTCTTGGCAAATCCTTCGATTATACAAAGTAAGCAAATTGTTTACCACGCACGAAAAATAGTTGAGTTTATATGGTATATCTTAGGAGTGAGCAAAAGAATCGGATCGAATCGGAAATTGCCCGAACCGGCCGATTCTGGGTGATTCCCAATTCCTAAAAATTGGAATCGGATTACTAAAGTTACCCATTCTTCTCACTGAAAAGTGAATTAGTATTTCTTCTGTGTCCCCTTTTGATGGTTAGGTGCGAATCCAAATGAAGAGCATGTGTTTTTGTTTGATTAAGTTTGTAAATCAGTTTGTTTAGTTCGTTGAGTTAGGAGTGGCGAATGTGATGTATTGGCATATATATGTGTGTGCACGCAAGCGCGCATGGTGGTATTTATCAAGCAGTGGGATTTGTTATTGGATTTTTCTTCTATGGAGACATGACAATTTATGATGTCCTTGCATGCTTGTATATGCGAATCTATCTTGATAATTTTTTTCAAGTATCTTAATATGCTCATCATGATGTAGTTGTAATTTCACACACAATGCACATACCAATGCTTGCATAGCAAACATAGTAATAAAGACATCGTAAGCAACTTTATTTGAGGTGGTATTTCACATCATTTATGTAGAAATTTTTTTTTATCACGGAAAGCTCCTGGACCTACTCAGAAACCAGCCCTTTTGGTCTAGTTCCCAATTCCGAGGTGGGAACTAATCACTCTTAGTATATCTGCGGGATAAAACTTGCCTCGAGTGTCCACTTTTCTTAAAGAGAGATGTGTCACCTAGGGGTGAGCAAAAAAACCGGACCAAGCTGGCCATTTCTAAGCGGTTTCTAGTTCCTAGAATTTGGAACTAGTGAATATCGGTCTGCTTCCTGGTTTCAAGTGCAAACCCACCCATCTGGATCGGAATGATTTTTTTTTAGTTATTATTATTATAAATTTCCAAACCCTAATTCCCATTCTTTTCTTCCTCAAACTCAATCACGCAGGCTCATTGCTCACGCCTCTCACTCTGACTTCTCTCAATCTTAGTCACATAGCTCTTGTGGCTCGACGCCTCTCAAACTTGGTTATTGATGATCATTATAGCTCTGTTTGTGGAGATGATCATCATGTGTAGCTTATCACAAGCTTATTTTATTAACATCACTCATGTAGTAGTTTATATTATGCAACAACACTTGCAGTCTTTCAAGGAATAGGCAAAAAAATAAAAGGAAATACGATCGGTTCCTAGATCCACCGGGGGCATGGATATATCCTATTTATCTTGGAACTGATCATCCCTAGCGTCACTTGTCACATGCTTTTTGATCGTTAGCATTTAGATTCTCCTATCAGTAAAAAGGGGAAAGATGAAAAAAGATTGTCCTTTCTAGCATAAACTTGAGTTGTGAAAAAGAAAAGGAGAGAAATTGAATAAACGAAACATACGTACGAGTTATGTCAAAAGAGACTCAAATAAGAGGTATGGTATGATATAAAGTAATTAATAGATTATGATTCATTCACGATTCATTTGCTTAACATTTTGAGGGGGAGAAGATTAGCAGAAGTGTCAACACTTGTGTACGGCGCTCACTTTAGTGCCAAAAGTTTTCGTTGGCTCACTTAAGTGCCAAATCGAAGGAAAAACGATTATTTAAGTGCTAACGGCGAGATATTCTGGCCAAAATGTATACGTGGCATTTTTAATTAAATTTTGTAAATGACTTGGCAAATTTTTTAAAAAATAAAGTCCATGTGGACTTCAAAAACGACGTCGCATTGCCTACATGGCTTGGGAGAAGAATGCGACATCGTTTCCCCCTTGATAATTGAACAACGTGCACGAAGAAGACCAAATTAGGTCTCATCTGGCCATCGTTCAGGCGAAGGAAGTTCCCGTCGTCGTCGTCGTCGTGCTTCGTCGCCGCCGCCGCCGCCGCCGCCGCCGCCGTCGGCTGCCACTCGCGTGTCATCTCTTACCCTTAATCATTCAGATTTGTATATTCTCTCCATGGCTCCATTGGATGGCAAAATTAGGGCTTCAAGGGCACAATTATGGCTCCGAGAGCAAAACTAAGGCTTAAGGGGAGAGATAAACTAGACATGACAGTAGTAGAGAAGGAATTACAAAATAGTGATTGTGGGGACCTCAAGTTCTAACTGCGAAGGCAAAAGTAAGGCTCGGTGCCAGCTGTGTTGCTTCGTTTGTACTAAATGACAGCGACTGAGGTTATTTTATTTCGACAATGGCAATTTGTTTAGTCATTTAGTTGCGGTTATGGGCTCCTACATGTGAACTTGTTGGCTTTTGTGTGTTGTGGTCCCAAAAGGTAATTATTTTATTTTCTTTTGGGATCCTCTAGAGTGTAATACACACGTTTCTTTCTTGCATTTTACTCACATGAGGCCAAGTAAGTAGCGAATTCCACATGTACATAATCGTCACCCTTGTAGTGTCACAACAAAGAATTAGTCAACAATTCAGGAGGTCTGTAGGCGACGGAAGGATTGAATTCCTTGTGGATAGGGTCTCTCCAGAATGGCTATGCACTCCAGAGATATGTGAAATCGGATTGAACTTCAGAAGAGTGTCAATCTGTCCCTATGAAAATAACAAAAAATCTTGTCAAAAGTTGGCTATGTTTTGAGGGTTTAATTTGAGTAACATCAATGATCAGAGCATACTCAAAAACTACAAGTCTAAATGTTATTTATCAGGTTCCAATACAAGCATATGAATTATGAACTCAGATGTACTCCTACATATCTTACGAGATTCGACAGACCTATGAACATGTTTGATTTGGTGCATTGTAACTCTGAGCTATCTACTTCTTCATTAGGTAAATTTCATTGTGCCACTGTACATTGAAACAGCTTGCAAGGGTCTTGACTTAGTCTAACGAGACAATTAGAGCAACTTGTTGGCTTTTGTGCGTTATGGTCCAAAAAGTTGATTATTTGTTTTCTTTCGGTGCAGCATGGGCATAGGGGACAATGTTGTCACCATCATTGTTTGCTAAGATGGGGAATTTGTCATTGGCACCGAGGAATGGGAATATGGTGGTGGAAATGAAAGTACTATTTTTTTTTTTTAATGTAAGGAGGCCATCATATATTAAATTCATGAGGGACATAGTGCATTATTTACAATGCAAAGTAGAAAAATTGCATTATGGTGTTCTTGGGAAGGGCTTGAAGGACAGATTGAGATTCTTGAATGATGATAATAGTGTTAAGGACATTATTTACCATTATCTTCGTGGCAAGGAAGCTAAAGTCTATGTTGAGTATTATATTGACTGTGAAGATGATGAAGATGATGAGAGTACTGAAATAGGAGAAGTAGGAGAATGTACTCATGCTGGGGACAAAAGGCAACATCTGAGGCCGAAGACGCTGGCAAGTCATATAGAGAGAGTTGAGCAAACAGGAAGATGTCCCCAAGTTTCTAGTGAGGACGTACCTGATGAAGAATTGATCGAATTAAATTGGGAATTTGCTCAATCTAGTGAATCGGATAATGAAGTTTTGGGAAATGTAAATTTCCTAAGTGATGATGATGATGATGATGATGAATTTGGAGAATCAAGGCAAAATCAGAGAGACTTTCTGAGATATAAATTTGTTTCATTAAAAGAATCGCATGAACCACAACCAGTGAATAGCCACCAAGAAGCTCTAGCTGATGGTAATCAGACTGAATATGAACTGAGTGGCGGTGAATATGAGAGTGCTAGCTCCGAGAACGAGCTTGAAGATGACGAAGTATCTGTCCATAGAAGGAAAAATAAGTATCCTTCCTATGATCCAACTACTGCATGTTTTGTTTTGTCTATAGGAATGAAATTTGACAATGCAAAAATGTTTAAAGAAGTTATTGTCAAGAACTCCATTGCTAAATAAAGGAGTATCGAATTTATTAGAAATACGAAAGAATTTGTTAGAGCTAAGTGCTTATAACCAAATTGTTAATGGAAGATCTATGGTGCATTGAATAAGAAAAACAGGTCATTCCAGATTAGGTCATTGCAGAAGGAACATACTTGTTCCATTATTTTTTACAATAAAAGATAACAAGTGTATGGTTGTCGAAACACTTCTTCAATACTATTAAAGCGATGCCCGAGATTAAGAGTCCTCGGTTAAAGCAGTTGGTGAAGGAGCAGGTATGGGTTAATGTATCGAGAAATCAGTACAAAAGAGCAAAGCAAAAAGTGATGAGTACACTGATGGGTCGGTACAAGGAAGAATATGGCCAGGTTTGGGATTATGCTTGCGAATATATGCTTCAAAACCCATCAAGTAGAGTATATGTAGAGGTTATTGAGAGGCCATTGCCTGATTATTGGACTAAGTTCGATAGGTTTTATGTTTGCTTTGATGCATGCAAACGGGGATTTTTTGTTGGTTGTAGTAAAATTGTACGATTGGATGGATGTTTCTTGAAGGGTTTATGCAAGGGAGAGTTATTAGCTATTGTTGGGAGAGATGCCAATAACCAAATGTTTTCAATAGCTTGGGCTGTTGTCAAAGTAGAGACCAAGGACACTTGGTCCTGGTTTTTAAAAAATATAATGGCCGACATTGAGATAACCAATGGGAAAGGTTGGACATTCATGAGTGACCAACAAAAAGTAATGCCATTTAAAACTGTTGGCTTTTTAATATTAATCGCATATTTTTTTTTACAAGTATTTTTTAGTTTGAATTATTGTAAGGACTTGTTTCTGCATTAGCTGAATTGATGCCATATACTGAACATAGAATATGTGCAAGGCACATATATGCAAAGGATAAGCTGCAGAAGCAATTTTGGCATATAGTAAAGAGCACAAACATAGCTAATTTTAGAATAGCCAAGCAGGAGTTGTTTCAGTTGTCAAATGAAGGTTTTGAAGCATTGTTCGAAACGGAACTTAAGCATTGGTGTAGGGCCTTCTTCAACAAAGAGTTCAAGTGCGACATCATTGACAACAACCTCAGCGAAACTTTCAATGGCAGAGTACTAGAGGCTAGGTGCAAACCTATCATTAGCATGCTTGAAGACATACGAGTTATGGTCATAACTCGGCTCCAGAGACAAAGAGATGAGGTTACAAAGTGGACTAGGCAATGTAGTCCCAGGATTGTAAAGAGATTGGATGAAAACACAGCTGTAGTAGATTCTGTCATCCAATTTGGAATAGAGATGATGGATATGAGATCATGAACAATACTAATAAGTATGTCGTCGATCTAGAGAGGCGAAAGTGTTCATATCGAGCTTAGCAACTAACTAGAATTCCTTGTGCACATGCTATTTATGCCCATGCCATTTATGCCATCTAGTTGAAGCAACTAAACATGTGTTGCTTCATACCAATTCATGATATAGCCTATCAGAAGTAGCAAATTCTAGGAGCCAACAAACCATGAAACCCCTAAACCTTTGCCACTAAAGAAGAAAATTAGAAGACAAAAAAAAAACGAAGAATACAGAAGGGAGAGATTTCAACTCAGAGGATGAACAGGATTGGTGTAAAGATAACGTGCTCTTATTGCCAAAATGAAGGACACAATGAAAAGGTTGTGCATTGAAGAAACAACATCAACAACAACAACAACAATAACAGCCATATGTGGGGCCTGATACAGGGCTAGCCCAAGAGCTAATTGAAGGGCTTGCTGTAGAGTCAAGTGTAGGGACTGATGCAGGGCCAGCTAAAGGGGCTAATGCAAGGACGATTGAAGGGCAAGCTGTAAGGCCAGCTCAAGGGCAAACTGAAGAGTTAGCGCAAGCGCCAACTGAAGGGCCAGCCCAAAGGCCAACCACTGAGTTGACTATTGAACAAACGAGGAGAAAATATCTTGTAAGTTGTACAATTAGTGTTTGTGTTATTTTTTGGGCTGAAGTTTAACATTGATATGTCTTTATTAGGCGAGAAGAACACCAACTGCAAAAGTTTCTAAGAGTGAGGCGCCACTACGAACAAGAGGGGCTCTCAAGAAAAGGCTAAGACAATTTGGTTATGGCCTTTTTACAGACAAGCGCACCGGAATGGCTATTTCGAATGTAAGTTTTGTAGGACTCCTGCATTTAATTTATTTATGGTATTTCCTTTTTATTGATAGTATCGTTATATTGTTGTAGCCTGGGAGAAGTTCGGAAGTATTTATCTCTTAAGATGACTCAACTCAAGAGTCAACGGCTGCACCGAAAAGAGGAACCCAAGTGGCAAGAAGAAAGACAAGGGGGACGGCGCCAAAGACCATTGCCCCAAAAAAGAAGACATCATGTGTAACTCCAAAACAACTACCAATAAGGAACCCAACACCAGTTGCATCTCAGCCAAGTGATCCTAAAACCAACATTGACCCTACTCAAAGCTCTCATCAAATGACACGGCCTATAAAGAAAATGGCAGCTGCTAAGAAGAAGGTATATGGGATAGGAATGCTAGTTGAAAAATCTGCACAGCTAGTTAGAAAGAGTGCAAGAATCATGAATCAAGTCAAACGTCTATTTACAGGAAAAGAAACTGGGGGTTGTTCATATTGACTAATGGGAGGGTGCTAAATATAGTAGTTTTTCTTTTTTGTTGGGAGGTTGTGCATATTGACTCGTGAAATTGACATTATACGGCGTTGAGTAAGTTTAATGTTTTTGTTTGATGGGAAGCCATTCCCTGGATGTAGATGTTGTAATTGGTTATTCATATTGATCAAATGTAAAAACTAAGTTTAATGTCAATGGACCGATATTTATTTTGTCTATGCTTTTGAAATTTCTATATTTTGTTATTAGTTGTGCTAGTTGTGCTGCTAGGGTGCTAGTTCTGCTGAATATTCTAGTTGTGCTAGTTGTGCTTGACTGGTGCAGTGGTGGTCGTGGTGGTATAGTGGTGGTGCAGTGGTGGTGGTAGTGGTGCAATGGTGGTCTCGTGGTGGTATAGTGGTGATACAGTGGTGGTGTTGGTGGTGCAGTGGTAGTGGTAATGTTGTAGTGGTGGTGGTGCAGTGGTGGTGGTATAGTGCTGGTGGTGGTGGTGGTGTTGTTTTCGCAAATTTAGGTGGTGGTGTTGTTGTGGTTGTGGTGGTGTTGCAGTGGTGGTGGTGTTGCTTAGCTCGTACAGGTGGTGGTGTGGTTGTGGTGGTGTTGCTTGGCTGGTGGTGCTGTGGCTGTGTTGGTGTACTGGTGATGCTGGTGGTGCATTAGTGATGGTGGTGGTGCATTAGTGGTGCAGTGGTGATGGTGGTACTTGGTGACTGGTGCAAGGCTTGCACCAGTAGTTATATAAGCTAGTGCAAGGTGCAAGTTGCAAGTACGCTAATTCACTAGCTATGTGTTGGTGCAGCTTAAAGGCATCTTATGCTTGCACCAGCTATGTATTGGTGCAAGCATAAGATGCACTCTGTGCCAACACAAAGCTGGTGCAAGCAAGCACACTAGCTATGTGATTGTTGCTGGTGCAGTATCGGTGAAACGAACATATCAACAACCAGCACTTAATCACTTTTGAACAATAACTGGCACTTAAGTTATCAGTTTTCACCACGATTGGCACTTAAGTGATCACTTTTGACCACGATTGGCACTTAAGTGATCAGTTTCAGAAAAATTTGGCACTTAAACGATCGCTATTTACAACGTATGACATTGAAATAAGGACTTCTGAACTTGGTACCACTCCTTCATTTGACAAGCGTTTGCAGCAACAATTGCAGCAAACCAGCATCCCATTACCAACAAATACTGCAGCAAACAATTACTAGCAATACCAGCAAACTATTGCAGCAATCCAAACATCTCAAGCAAAACTAAGTAAATAAGAATTGAGAATACATAACTAAGCAAGAGAACTTGTCAATGGTCACAATCAATGAATTTCAACATTCAATTTCCACCATAGATTGCAGCAAACTTTTGTTCCATACAAAAATAGGCTATTACAACTACACTTACAAATTACCCAATACAAGTACATATTCCACTCATCTTTAACTATGGTAGACTGAGAAATTTCTTCTCATCACTTACTTTACATTTTACAATAAAATAGGATACACAACAGAATAACAACACAATCAATGCTCGATAACACTTTCTTTCAATTTTCTTTCTTGAAACTTCCTTCTTCAAATAATTGGCCAGAGATGCTAATGCCTTCATTTCAGCTTGCATTGGGTCCACATCCTCCAATTCATCCATTAATGTAGGTGGGCGTTGATGGCGTCCTTCAAGTAGCTCCAAGATCACCTTTGTCGCTCTACCGGAGAATTTCGCATCAACCCATTTGAAATATTTACACTTCGAGCCTTTTCTATACCTGGCGCAACCATTAAATCTTCTTCCGGGATTCAACTGAGTCCAAGATGTTCTAATTGGACTCGGTAACCCGCAAAAACAGTAACATTCCACTACAAAAAAAGAACTGATTAGCGATGAATTTTGCGACGAAAATATCGGCAAAATCCGTCGCAAATTCGCTACTAGGTCGTCGCAAAATTTTGCGACAGAAAATTTCAATGTTCGTCGCAAAATTGCAACGAAAGTAAATTCGTCGCAAATTTACCACAAACACTATCCGTCGCAAATTATTCGTCACAAAATTCGTCGAAAATTTGTCGCAAAATTCGGCGCAAGTTTCGTTGCAAATTAGCCACGAATACTATCCGTCGCAAATAATTCGTTGCAAATTTGCCACGAACACCATCCATCACAAAAATTCGTCGCAAACTAGTCACGAACGTTATTCGTCGCAAAATTTGTCACTAAATACGTCGCAAATTTAGCACGAACTTTATTCGTTGCAAAATTTATCGCAAAATTCGTCGCAAAATGTATTCGTCGCAAATTAGCCACGAACTTGATTCATCGCTACTTAGGTACTGCATGAAAACCATTCTGGTTCTGCCCAGAACTGGTTTTTTGTTCCCAGAATTAGTTTTGGACCAGAAACCCGTTTGGTAACGCAATTTCATTTTTCTATTTCCGGGACAAGTTTGCTTCCAAAACTGATTTTGAAACCAGAAATGAGAACAAAAAAAAAGTTGGTTTTTCATTTCTGGAACAAAAGTGAGAACCATTTCTGAGGAATTCATTTTCTTCAACACACATTCATATGAAAGTCACGATCTTTGAGGTGAGAAAAAAAGTAAAAAATCAAAAATTTCAAAACTTAACAGAATGGTTTAGAATTTGTGGCTACCCACTTTTAGTGAAATTTAAATTTTTTTAGGTGCCGAAAAAATTTTAAAAAATAAAAAAATAAAAATTTTCAAAATTTCACAAAATGACCTAGAAAACCTATGGCCACCCACTTTGAGCAAAATTTAATTTTTTTAGATGCCAAAAAAAATAAAAAATAATAAAAAAATCTAAAATTTAAAAACTTCACAGAATGTCTTAGAATACCTGTGGCCACCCAATTTGAGTGAAATTTTATTTTTATAGGTGCCAAAAAAAATAAAAAAAGTAAAAAATAAAAAATTTAAAAACTTCACAGAATGACTTAAAATACCCGTGGCCACCCACTTTGAGCGAAATTTAATTTTTTTAAATGCCAAAAAAAATAAAAATAAGCAAAAAAGTAAAAATTTCAAAACTTTACAGAATGGCTTAAAATACTTGTGGCTACTCATTTTGAGCGAAATTTTTTTTTTTTAGGTGCCGAAAAAAATAAAAAATAAAAAATTTCAAAACTTCACAAAATTGCTTAAAATACCTGTGGCCATCCACTTTTGAGCGAAATTTAAATTTTTTCAGGTGTTGAAAAAAATAAAAAAAATAAAAGATAAAAAACTTCACATAATTGCTTGGAATACCTATGGCCACCCACTTTGAGTGAAATTTAATTTTTTTAGGTGTCGAAAAAAAAATAAAAATAAGCAAAAAAGAAAAATTTTCAAAACTTTACAAAATGACTTAAATACTTGTGACCACCCACTTTAAGAAAAAAATTTATTTTTTTAGGTGCCGAAAAAAAAGCAAAAAATCAAAAATTTTTGAAATTTCACTCAAAGTGGATGGCCACATGTATTCTAAGTCATTTTGTGAAGTTTTGAAATTTTTGATTTTTATGTTTTTTTTTTCATCTAAAAAAATTTAAATTTCGCTCAAAGTGGATGACCACATGTATTCTAAGTCATTCTATAAAGTTTTGAAATTTTTGATTTTTTTCTTTGTTTTCACCTCCAGAAATTAAAATTTCACTCAAAGTGGGTGCCCACAGGTATTCTAAGCCATTCTGTGAAGTTTTGAAATTTTTGAGTTTTTGAATTTTTTTGGGCACCTTAAAAAATTTAAATTTCACTCAAAGTGGGTGACCACATGTATTCTAAACTGTTTTGTGAAGTTTTGAAATTTTTAATTTTTTGATTTTTTTTTGCACCTAAAAAAATTTAAATTTCACTAAAAGTGGGTGGCCACAGGTATTCTAAGCAATTTTGTAAAGTTTTGAAATTTTTGATTTCTTGATTTTTTTTGAAAAAATTCAACAAATTTCCTATTTTCCCAAAATCTGAATTTTTTTAATTTTCTCGACATTTTGATGATTTTTTCTGGAATTTTTCAATTTTTTGGGATTTTCTGAATATTTTTAAAGATTTTTATGAATTTTTCGGATTTTTTATTATTTTTATTCCATTTCTAAAAAAATGGATTTCTGTTCCTGGAAATAGAATTTTCTGTTGTTTATCAAACGGGTTTTTGTTTCAGAAAATAGAAATTTTGTGCTGTTATCAAACGGGTTTCTGTTCCAGAAATAGAAATTTTTTGTCATTATCAAACGGGTTTTTTTTCTCAGAAACTCATCCAGAAACCAGAAATAGAAAAATCTATTTCTGGTTCAAGAACTCATTCCGGAACAGAATGGTTATTATTCGCTACCTTATTTGTCGCAAATTAGCTATGAGCTGTAATGGTCGCAAAATTCGTCTCTAAATATTCATCGCAAATTTTACACTATTTCGGCCATCAAATCATGTCTATATTAATAGGTATGCATTAATGAACATAATGTAATGCATTCAAAACAAACAAAGGACACGAGAAAACCATATATTCCGCTTCAGTAACAAAAACCGAACAAACTGGACACAATGACATATAATTGAAAAAAATAACTGAAGGAAAGATGCTAGTCCGCAAAAAATAATGAAATATGCAAAGTTGCAAAGTATGACATGATGCTATTTAATATCCACTCTTATAATATATTCAAAACATTTATTGGAGGCGGGACAACCATAGATTCTGCTTAAAAAAATCATGAAAAATCGACAAACCAAACATAAAATTAGGCAGCTTTGTTACTCGGCAGGACAACAAAAGTAGTCACTTTTGTCGACACCTGATGAAAAGTGGATACATAAATAAAAATACTTGAATTAGTCCAAAATATAAAAGAAGTGTTTATGCATGGATGTAGAACTAGGTATAAAAAAACAAGAGGGTTAATAAAAAAATATTTCAGGACGAACATCAATGTTTTTACATATGACTATGAGTCAACTTATGTTATAAAAGATTGTGAAGCAAGCTTACCCAAAGTAACTTTATATATATGTATCTACCATAACTTTACCCAAAGTATATATGAAAATAAAATAACTTTATATATATATATATATATATATATATATATATATATATATATATCTACCATAAATATTGAAAGCATTTACGGTTTCCATTCTATTTTCCATAAAACCCAAAGTATAACCTTACATACCTTAATAACTTTCGCTCGATCGCTAGTCCATATCTTATCTTTTTTTTGAAATGTGCGTTCAAGTGTAGCTGCAAATGTCGGTTCCATCCCCAATTCCGTCGACTACAAAATGTAAACATGAGTAATTGAATTAAATTAACTTATAACGTATTTGACAGACTTACTAGTCGTTTGCGATGCTCCCCAATGTTGATAGAGCCCCCAGCATATGTGGCTGACCCTTCACTAGAACTAGAAGATCGATTCTTCTTATTATGCTCATTGATTTGCCGAATCTTTTCAGTTTCCCAAATTCCGTTAATTTTCACCCAATTGTCAGCTGTAATGAAAGACGGCTTCATTTGCTTGGTCTTCGCTCTATTCATCACATTTCGTATAAAATCACCGACTTTCTTCTGGAAAATTCTTTTTACTTCATTATCTTCCTCTTCATCTTACTTGAACTTCCGCTGCAATCAATAAAAACAAAACTGAAAGTTATTACGATGGTAAGATATCCATTACCATGAACCAGACAATTTGGCGACCGATTGTAAAGTTCATCTCTGGGGAAATATCTGGTCCCTTAGGTACCGAAAACTAGAGAATTGTTCTAGTTCTTTTACATCATTCTTGATCATCAATATACTACACCGAACTTAGTTGGCAAAAAAATAGAATATATAAAACTTACATTGAACTCATTCCACCAAAAAACTTTCACTTCTTGTGGAACACTTCTGTAATTAATATACTGCCCAATCCAATAGTTTTTCACTATTTTATTCAGTTCCCTTATAACAAACAGAGCATCTATGAATCTGCAATCATATGGATATTGTGCAATATCGACAATTTAGTTGACATCTATATCTAAAGCCATAAATATTACATATACTAAAATAAAAATGAAGTACGTACGAATCTCCAAATGGGCATATCATGAATCAGTTATCTTCTTCACCCATGTTTCCGTCATTATTCAATTGTTCCGCTAAATAATAAGGTGGAACGGAATAAAAGGGAGCTAAAGGAGATGGAACTAAATGAGATTCAGTTCGCATGTGGTCAAGTCCCCCAACATCTTCTTGAGTGTTGGAGGACGGGCCAACGTGTCCATATTGTGACGGAGCATATTATAGTTGAGGGTTAGATGAAAAGACAGGGGAAGAGGACGAGGAAGAAGCTGGTCTTCTATGCATGCGACCTCCATGTTTATACTGACAAGTAGGAAGGTTAGGTAAATATGTACAAAAATAATAACACATATTACGGACACATTATGACGTATATGACGAAACTTACCATTTTGGTGTAGAAGCAGAAAATATTTCCTCGAAATGAGCTAATGCCAAGTGCTTATGACATGCAATTTTCTACGAACAAATATACTATGAATTGCACTCATTTTGATATCAAACATCAATATATGAGCACGATATGCCATGTTAAGCCGACAATAGCCATAATTAACTACACGATCCACTTGTTGATCCACACAATAATTAATCAAGTAGAAGATCAACCATGAAACATCAATTTCAACCACATGATCTTCGTTCTCGGCCACACGATCATCAATCAACCGACACGATCGAGCCATAGTTAACCAATCATACACATTTAAGCAAAGCAACCACATGATTAATCTACTTAATCATACAATTGGCATTAAACAAGTAAGGGTGCGAATGGTAACCATTCTGCCTGAGAAATCAAAATGTTGGAAGGAATTAAATGTTCACATTCTTGCTAGAAATTGGCTTGTGAAGGACAAATCTTTTTGATTTGTTGAATTTTATTGCCCAAGAAATTTTTTTTATGCACCTACAAAAATTTAAATGTCACTGAAAGTGGGTGGCTAAAGGTATTGTAAGTCATTATGTAAAGTTTTGTAATAAAAATAATTTTATTATTTGTAAAATTTTTTGGGCACCTAAAAAAAATTAAATTTCACGAAAAGTGAATGGCCACAGATATTCTAAGACATTCTATAAAGTTTTGAAATTTTCATTTTTTTTTACTTTTTTTAAAATTTTTTTGAGGAACTTAAAAAAATTTAATTTTACTGAAAGTGGGTGGCCGCAGGTATTCTAAGCCATTATCTAAAGTTATGAAAATTTTTAATTTTTTGTATTTTTAAAATTTTTTCGACATATTATAAAATTTAAATTTCACTAAACGTGGGTGGCCACAGGAATTATAGGTCATTATGTGAAATTTTGTAATTTTTTAAATATTTAATCTTTTTTGGCCACCTAAAAAAAATAAATTTCACTGAAAATGGATGGCCACATGTATTCTAAGCAATTCTGTAAAGTTTTGAAATTTTATATTTTATTATAAATTTTTAATTTTTTTGTGCACCTAAAAAAATTTGCATTTCTCTCACAATGGGTGGCCATAGGTATTGTCTATAAGTTTAAAAAGTTATGAAAATTTTGAATTTTTTATTATATTTTTTTACCACCTAAAAAAATCTAAATTTCACTCAAAGTGGGTGACCACAGTTATTTTTTGTCATTTTGTGATATTTTGAAATTTTGGTTTTTTAAAATTTTTTAAATAAAATTTAGCACTAGATTTAATATTTTCTCAAAATATGACTTTTTTAAATTTTGTTGAATTTTTTTTAGAATTTTTGTAGAGTTGTTCAATTTTCATGCATTTTTTGAGAAAACGCATATACCGCCTCATCCGATCGTCATTGAACGCTTCATCGGCGACATAATGGACAAATTAACCAGTCGAACATCGATCAAAATCACATCAAATCCTTAAATCAACCCCTAACTTAGCCTACCAATCAGATACTAAACAATCCTTAAACAAGTTCGATTAATACTCATTATACATACGGGCTGTGGGAGTTGCTTACTTGGTTCAAGGACAATAAAAACACTGGTTGGTCAGTGGTGGACTCGGCGTGGGCGTGGCCCCAAATGGTAGCTAGTCGGCCACGGCCGGGTGAATGATGGTGGAGCTTAGTGGCGACAGCGTCGGGCGGCGGCTAGGCGGCAACGACGGTGGTCGGCGCGGCTAGGCGGCAGTGACGATGGTCAGTGGCGACGGCCTCGGGAGGCGTTGGGCGACGGCTAGCCGGCGGCTGGGCGCCGACAGCAAGTCCTCCAGCGAGGGCGGCGATGTCGATCGATTCAATCCGTTGCGCAGTGAGGCGGGGAGGCGTGCGAGCTAGCTGGCGACGGTGACAGCGATGGCGGGGCGGCTGCGAGCTCGCCCAGATCTGGCCGGTGAGCTGGCGCGAAGCAAGGAGGCGCGCAGGGCGTTGGCGACAGTGACGGCTGGGCGGGGAGGCAAGCCGGCGAGGCGTGTTGGTGACGGCAGGGCGAGGAGGCTGGGTGGCGATGGCAGGGCGGCTGCGAGCTTGTCCAGATCTGGCCGATGAGCTGCGAGCCGGGGCGGGGTGGGAGGTGCGCGGGACATTGGCAACGGCGGGGCAGCTGCGAGCTCGCCTAGATCTGGCCAGCAACCTGCGAGCCGGGGCAAGGCGGGAGGCGCACGGGGCGATGGCGGGGCGGGGAGGCTACGCGGCAACGGTGGCGGCGGCTCCAAGCAAGCAGATCTGGCCAGCGGACAGTTTGCGAGGCGGGGCGAGGTTCGGGAAGAAGATGAAGAAGAAGAGGAGTTAGTCCGTCGCAAATTTAAAATAGACATAAAAATTTGCGATGGGATACAAAAATCCGACGCAAATTTGCAACGAAAAAAAAGTCCTTCGCAAATTTCAGAACGAATATTTTTTGTTGGTCTGAAATTTGCGATGGAATACAAACGTCCGTCGTAAATTTGAAAATTTGCAACGGACCAAAAATATCCATCTCAAATTTGCGACGAACAAACATAATCCGTCGCAACTTTGCGACTAACTTGCTTAGTTAGTCGCAAATTTGCGACGGACACATCACGTCCGTCACAAATTTGCAACGGAACAAAGTTGTCCGTCGCAAATTTGTGATGGACCATAACCATTCGTCGCAAATTTGCGACGGAAAAAAAAGGTCCGTTGTAATTTTAAAACGGACAAAAAAATTTACGACGGCATACAAAAATCCGTCGCAAATTTTCGATGAAAAAAAAGTCCGTCGCAAATTTAAGAGCGAATATTTTTTGTCGGTTTGAAATTTGTGACGGAAAACAAACGTCCGTTACAAATTTGAAAATTTAAATTTGCGATGGATATTATGTCCGTCACAAATTTTCGATGGATTATATTTGTCCGTCGCAAATTTGTGACGAACCATAACCATCTGTCGCAAATTTGCCACGGAAAAAAAAAATATTTTGCAATGGAAAAAAAAGGTCCGTCGCAATTTTAAAACAAACAAAAAAATTTGCGATAGCATACAAAAATCCGTCGCAAATTTCTGACAATCAATTAAATTAATAAGAATAATCAACAATAACAATAACAATAATAACAACAACAATAATAATGATGATGACAACTAAAACAATACTTGTCGCAATAATAATTACACATCATTAGTGTTTTGTCACAAAAATTTTAATTTTAATTTTCGTCTTCGTTCTCGTCTTGATATTGATCTTCATCTTCATCGTCTATCTCAAAATTAGATTGTGAACATTTTTGTACATTTAATTTGCAAATTTCAGTTGGATCCATATCTATCATTATTCCACATGGATCTTGTAAAGTTTGAATGTTATATTCATCAATTTCAAATGTGTTACACACTTCCTCTTGTTGGTAGGCTCTATTCTTCCAATGTTCCTTGATTTTTCTCCGTGCTTTGATTTTACATACAGCTCACCAATCAGCTTTGTCACGTTTCAAACTAAGATATAATACATAACATACTTGAATTGCTTGTTGTGCCAAGACAAATGGTTCATATTTCATATACATTTTCTTGTGATTTATTTCAACTAAATTAAACTTTGTATGCACCTTTATTTCTTTGATAGGGTTGAACCACGTGCACTTAAATAACATAACCTGCATCATTAATGGTCTAGGGTACTCTATCTCTATGATTTCATCCAACAAGTCATAAAAATCATATTCTGAACTACCACCATTAGATGACCGAACAGAGACACCACTATTTATTGTGGCTTTTCCCATTCTATATTCTTGAATGTGAAAATTATATCCATTTATGAAATATGCTGACCAACTTCGAACTCTTAACTGTGGACCCCATGACAGATGATATAGCAATCCCCGCTCTCCTAGTTCCTCATGATTACTGTAAACCTAAGGTTACACATGCAAAGTCAACAATATATATTTTAATAAATGATGACCAAAATTTTAATAACTTGGTTTTGGTCCATAAGCAACTTACATATGTCTTGAATCTGTTGCAAATTGTTCATCGCACAAACGGTCAAACTCATTTGGTTGTAGTATATACATTAAAGTTTGGAAAATCCTAATAATAAAAACCATTTACATATTAGCAAACATTTGACACACGATATATATATTTACAAATTTATACTTACTTGAAGTATAGCTCGACTTCTGGGCAGTTCAGTAAAATATATGTATGGGCTGCATGAAATTCTTCGCCAGTTAAGTAACGAAATTGACACCGCTTGGTCGACCCAGATAATTGAAAATGGAGAATGCTTTGCAATTGGGATCAATGGGGCCCTCATCATTTCTGCTTGCTCTCCGCCTTTTGCACTGCACGTGCGGTTCAAAATAGTATGATGCAAATATTGTCACTTCTTCCACAATATGTGCATTACAAATTGAAGCTTCAACACGTGCCTTATTCTTCACTTTTTTCTTTAAATGATATATGAATCTAGTTACAATATAAATAAGTTTATCGAAACATAATATATAATAAAGTAATTTGAACTTTATTTAAAAAAAAATTACCTCTCAAATAGATATATCCATCGAAATTAGACGAGACCTACAACTTTGGCATCATAAGACAGGTGAACTAAGAGATGCTCTATCGAATCAAAAAACGATGGAGGAAATATCCTTTCTAAGTTGCAAAGAATAATTGGAATATCTCTCTTTAGTTTCTCTATGTGCGATGCTTGTAACACTGTCAAGCAAATATCATGCAAGAAATTGCTTAACTCTGTAATGGCGCCCCATACAAAGTTCGGTAAAACTTCCTTGAAAACTATTGGAATTAGTCTTTCTATCAATATGTGACAATCATGACTCTTCAAACCTGTTAACTTGCATTCATTCAAATCAACACATCTTCCAAGGTTCGAAGCATATCTATTAAGAAACCGCGCAGATTTCAACCATTGATAAACAACTCGTCTCTGCTCATTATCCAATGTATAAACTGCTTTTGGTTTTGGTCCACTGCTGCTTGCATCCACATCTAGTGTTGGCCGATCACAAATATCTCTCATATCTTTTTTTGCGTTCAAGTTGTCTTTTGTTTTTCCGACGACGTCCATCACAGTATTTATGATATTGTCGAAAACATTCTTTTCTATGTACATGACGTCAATATTATGATGAATAAGATGTGCATTCTAATATGGCAGATCCCAAAATATACTGCATTTTGTCCACTTATATGTACTTCCGTAAGCAAAAGTCGTGCCGTGCAGGTTCTCAACAACAATTAGAAAGTCCTGTACACGCTCCCAAATTTGATCGCCGATCAACCTCAATGGTAGACGTGTTCTTTCAGTCCTATTCTTGATGAACTCTTTTTTATTCCTTCTGAAAGGATGATTTAGCGGTAAAAATTATCTGTGATAGTCAAAATAGCTGGGCTTCTTTCCATGTTTTAATCTAAATGATTCTGATCTCTCCAAATATATCGGACATCCTAAGATCCCAGCTATACTCAATCCAGATAACATTTCGTAAGCTGGAAAGTCATTTATCGTCCAAAAAAGGGCAGCCTTCATTACAAATGTTTGATCGGTAGAAACGTCATACGTGGGGACACCTTCAACCAATAGACGTTATAACTCTTCAATCAATGGTTACATATAAACATCTATCAACTTTTTCAGATTTTGCGGGCCTGTCACGATCAATGTCAAAAACATATAAGGTGTCTTTATACACATACTAGGTGGAAGATTGTATGGCATTAAGGTAACTGAACAACATGAATAATTTTTTCCTCATTTTCCAAATGAGGCAAATCCATCAGCACAGAGATCTAACCTAATGTTTCGAGGCTCCATCACAAACTCAGGGTATGTTCTATCAAAATGTTTCCATGCCTCTACATCTGAAGGATGACACATTAGATCCTCTTCTGTTTCATGATTTGCATGCCAAGTCATGTATTCGGCAATGGTTTTAAACGCATAAAACATTTACAATCTGGGGATTAAAGGTAGATAAAACATTTGCTTGCATGGTCTACGCTTCTGATTATGACACGGCCTCCTGTTAATCTTGTACCTAGATTGGCTACAGAATTTGCAAGATTCTGCATTTTCATTATCTCTCCAATATAACATACAACCCCTACTACATACATCAATTCTTACGACCGGAAAACCTAAGTTATCCACTAGTTTTTTCATATCATAAAAATCACTTGGCATGATGTTATCAGGAAGCATTGATTCCCATATTATTTTAACAAAAGAGTTGAAGCAATCCGCAGACACATTATACTCTGCCTTAATATTTAACAGTTTTGCTGTCACCGACAACTTAGTGTGGTTCTGAAAACTTGCCTATAAAAGTTCATCTGCTGCTTTCAACACATCCCAGAACTGATTAGACGATGGAAAAGTTTCATGATAGACATTCTCATTAAAACCCGTTACTTCTATCTCTTCCAATTGTGATGTATGACTAGTACCTACTTGTTCATGTGTAGAAGTAAAACCAGTACTTGCATGATTCGATTCTGAAACAAAATTCTGATTAGCTGCATCAATCACCATTCTCTCGTATAAGTTTAATTGATCATAATAGCCACATTCTTCCCTGACTAAAAATTGGTCATTTCTTCGATATCCTTCATCAGATATGTTCACCATGGAAGTCCAATTATAATGGTTCGAAGTAAATCCAAATCTACAAAGATGTTCTCTAACTTTATCACACACAAGAAATTTATCATCACCGCATTTTTTACATGGACACCTTAACTTATTTCCATCCATGAACTCATATTTACTACTAACAAAGTCTAAAAATAGTTCCAATCCAGTACGAAACTCATCTGTCAATCCTCAACGTCCAGATAAGTTCTTATTATACATCCAAGCCCTTTCTCTTTGCATTATGTTTGTATTAAAATAAAAAATTCTCGTAAAATATTTAAAATATCATATCTACTGTTCTTAATTAAAACCATAAAATATGAAAATTATAATTTGGTTATTCACGCAACAATTACTTTGAAATTGCAAAAATTGAAAAAATTACCATGTAAAGAAGACTTACCCAAATATTTGACTAAAATATTAATAGCAGAAAGTGATCAATTTAATGAGAATTGCAACGTCCACTTGGATTGCCAGATCTTCAATTGGACACGTACCTAAAAAAAATAATCACTTAAGAATCATTTTCTAATAATTTTTAATTTTTTTCTAGTTTTTTTAATTTTTTTTCTTTTTTTTCCCCATTATGTTTCTCCGGTCGCCAGTCCGGCGAGTTCGACCTCGCCGTCGCCCGGATGTGGGTGGTGGCGAGGTTGATCTTGCGATGGAATTAGGTTTCCATCGTAAATTTGTGACGAATCAATTACGTTATTTCTGTCGCAAATTTGCGACAGAATTCTTATTTATTCACCGTAAATTTCTGATGGAAACCTAATTCCGCGACGGATAAAATTTCCTACGCAATCTCGGCCTCCTCTCACGGCCTGCGTGGCCGTTCGGCCTCCTCCCAAGGCCGGCGAGGTATCGACGGTCGTTGAAAAGGCGATGAAGTTACGAAAAAAAAACTCTAAAAAAACGACGAAATTCCAATCCAGCGATGAATAGTCACGAAATTAGCTATGATACTTACAGGTAAAAAAGCTTCACCGAGATTGATTTGTGCGTGCACAGATTTTGCATATTTGAGACACACGAAATGTGGAGAAAAGAGAGAGAGAGAGAGAGAGAGAGAAATTAACGGGGGGTGGAAATACTGGGGAAGGGTAGATAAACTACAAATTAGCGATGAATATTTTATCCATCGCAAATTTGCGACGGAAAACTTGTCGTCGCAAATTAACAACGGATTTATTTTCTGTCGCCTATTTGCGACGAACTTTTTTCCGTCGCAAATTAGTTTGTTGCAAATAGGCGACAGATAAAAAATTCGTCACAAATTTGTGATGGAAATTAATCATCGCTAATTTGCGACGGAAAATGAAATCCGTCGTAAAGTTCGTCGCAAATTTGCAACGAGAAATTTCCCGTCGCAAATTTCTGTGGCAAATTACATGTTTTTTTGTAATGTTCGGCCTCTTGTTCGCTTCGTTGAAACGAATTTGAGTCGCCGCCGAAGCTGCTACTCTCCATTTGCAAGATTGAGCTTGTAACTATGGTGGTGAGTCAAAATAGGGTTTCAATTGGGGAGAAGATAGCCGGTTAGGGTTGCAAATTGAGGGATTCTCTCAATTTGGGGATTTATGGTTCTTATTTGGGGGAAAGAGCACTAAACTGCGTCGTTTTAGGGATGGGATGCTGACTAGACTCTCCGGCGAGCCACGTCAGCTTAAGAAACTAATAAAAAAAGACCACGTCGAATTTCCGGCCAAACTGATCAGAGATGGCACTGAAATGAGCGTTTTTCAAAATATTTGGTATTGAAGTGATCCAAATGAAACTTTTGGCATTAAAGTGAGCGTCGTACACAAGTTTTGGCACTTCTGCTATTCTTCTCCCCATTTTGAGGGAATATGGGTCAAACTACATATGTGCTCATCACTAGGTGAATGATTCAGACTTTTATCATGCCTCCCAACATGTGATATTAGAACTTATGGTTGATTCCTTGACTCCCAATTTGGATCAATGTTTAATGAACATCTCAAAAAAAATAAACCTCCTAAGCAATGTAGTTTTTCGGACAGCCTTCAAATTGGCAGAAGAGATTAAGGGTGGATGTGGGCATTGTGAAATAGCAATGCGTCGTTAAGGATGGCCTTGATGGTTTGATCTAGCAAAAGGGACCAATGACAAAGGTGGGCATTCTGGTCGTTGCGCTCCTCACACCCAACAAGATCAAGATTCAAAAATATATTGATGTAGAAGGTACCTGATTAGGGGGAGCTTGCCTCTACCATTAGAGCTCAACATGAGGGGGAGATTATTTAAATGCACAATTAAAGAAGTTTCACCATCAGAGATATGGTGTAGTCTAGAGCTGCTAATATGTCATAGTTGATGCAATTCATTGGTTTTTTAAGTTTTTGAATAAATATAAATCCAACTGGATATGTTAATAAGTTGAGACTTGAATTTCCTTTTAGTGATGTCCTCAAACCGGTGTCTAACAAGACTAAATCCTTTTACAAACTTTGTTACTAAAAATGTAGAGAGTAATGCGACCTTCACAATTCATTTAACTCCATTGAATTGACGAATTCGTTTGGCAAGAATAAGAATGGAACGTGTGATAAACAAGTTATGGAATGTAGATCGATTTCGCCAAGAAACAAAAAGTCATTACATACATCCTTATAGTGATGTAGTTATTTTTTTTTTTGGCTTTTTTCAAGGTACACAAATTTCAGTGAAAAAATACTATAAGTACTGTAACTTTCATAAATCACTCATTTTGGTATCAAAACTTTTTGCCGGATTGCATCAGTGCCATTTTTGAAAAAAAACAAATTACTTAAGTGTTAACTCTGATTTGAAATGCCGGAAATCTGACTTGGCATTTCTTTTATCAACTCCGACCCACGCGGCTCGCCTACATGCCCAATCAACATTAATGGTCTCAAATAACGCCTTTTACATGTTTGCCCCAAATATGAACCCTAATTTGGACAAATCAAGCCATTTCCCCAAATTTTTCAAACCCTATTTCAGACAAGACTTGATGAAGCCAAGCACGATTGATCAAGTATTGAAGGACTACTTGAAGCAATCAAGGATTGAACTTGAGCAATACAGTCACGAAAGCAATTTTGAGGTTCGGATTTAACAAGTGAAGTAATGGCGGCCGCGGCATGAACTCTTCAGCAATGGCGTTCAAAAACAAAGGCGAGTAGAGGTTGGCTCGGCATGGCTACGGGCGCAACGGAAAGAGGTGGCCGTGGCAGTTTTCTAGCAACTTGAGGACAATAAAGAAGACCCAAGATGAATCAACATTTTGAACCAAAACTCCTCAAAAAAGCGATTAGCTTTTGGGAGTGCATAGCAGAACACCCAATACCTTCACCCATGGAGATTACCAAGAGGGAGCCCAAGTCTAAATTCCTCAACTTATCCAATTAAACCAATCTTCACTCAAATCTTATGTTCATGAGTTATGAGCTAACCATGATATATCAACTACTCCGTACAACACCAATTCTCAAATATGAGACTTTTCTAAAATAACTCACATATGTATTTCAACAATCACCCACTCATGTATGACTCAGTGTTAAGTCTTCTCCCCTTAATCCATGTATCCTTCCACATCTGGATATCTCAACTCAAATCTCCATCTACACCCAACTTCATCCCTAGTCTCTTTCTTCAAATCCAACCATGAAGTTTACTATCGGGCTTGCATTGTTACACCCCAACACCTGCGCGGAAACTACGTTGGTCACTAGAGTCCTTCCTTGAGATATTTACCAAATACCGGAACAAGAGCCCATTGATTTACCATCGGGTTTGATACCATTTGCTAGGAGTGTGTGATAGAACATCCCATATCCTAAGTAAAACCAACACCGATATGCGCCACATGACGCGCCACATGACACGCCGACATGTCATTTCTCAAAAAATAGAAAATTTCGATATATTGGGACATGTTATATATTAAATATATATTTTTATATAGACATGATAAATTATTATTTTTATGATTAATTTGATTGAAATTCACAAATAATTAAATAAATAAAAAGAGTATCGGACGAGTGTTGGAGTCCGACATGTGTCTGACACCGATACGGAGGCCCCGGAGAGTGTCTGTGCTTCCTAGCCGATACCTTCACTCGGGAAGATCACCAAGAGATAGCACAAGTTCGAACTCGTCAACATATCCAGTTAGACCTATATTTACTCAAAGGCTTAAACCAAAGAGTTGTAGGCCAACTAGGATACATTAAATTCTCCACACCACACCAATTCTCTGACATGGGACTTATCTAACACAGCTCGTAATTGTATCTCAACACAGCTTCATCATCCCATCAAACACCTTCCTTGCAAACTCAATTTCCCCCTCCACAACGCAACCAATGGCAATAGAATTTGGCAGACAATAAGAGAACGGAAAAAACAAAACAGAACAAAAAGTAGAAGATAAATTAGAAAGTAATCGAAGTCATATTTAGAATTTTATTAAACTCCATGGAGAAAGTCCGAACGCGGTGCATTGGGAAAGGCTTTCCTCTGTTGCCATTGAAATAACTTAGAGATTAAATCGATTGCTCATTGACCAGCGCTATCACAGCGGGAAGACTCATGGATACCGTCGCGCCAAAGGCCGCTCGAAGAAGAATCGCCAGGTCTTTGCCTGTTTTCTCCACGCAGGCCACTCGTTCAAATCTAGTCGGCTCCGCCACCATGACGCTAGAACCGATCAACCAGACATCTGCCACCGCGAACGCAGAGGAACAAAGACCGCCTCATCGATCATGGAGTAGCTACGGCAACCGTGGACGATGGCTCATTCGGCGCTTCAGATAACGACGATGGAGTGTTTTCATTGTCTGCATAGACTTGATTGAGCAGTGATGTAGACGATGTGGTCTTTTTTTCTAATAAAAAAATCCACTTGGACTTTCTTTTTCTCATAAGAAAATCTACATAGAGAATAATATCTAATTAAAAATGTCATTTAGGACTTTTGGCCGCGGAAGCACTTAAATGATAGTTTTTTCTCCGATCTGACACTTAAGTGATCCGACGAAAAATTTTGATATTAAAGTGAGTACCGCAGAAAATTATAGTACTTCTAGTGTCATTTTCTCCAAATTTCAAGAAAATATTCTGATACATCTAGTCCTCCTCTTTTCGAAATCCATGTGGAGTATTCAAAGGCAGAGTACTTGTTGCATGCATAGCCCTTCAAAAATCTTCTCTTGATCAAAAGGTACATCTCATGTATGTACGTACTTGTGTTTGGCTTCGTGAATGCGTGTTCCGCGTTTAGCAGAAACGTCCAAACGCAATGACATGCAAAAGTGGGTTCAGAACATCACTTCACTGTATCATTCAAGTGGCCATGAGCACATTTTGTCTCACGTAACTGTCCGCTAATGCTCTTCCACTAAAAGCAGGGGTTGACGGGCTTGACCGCCATACCCCGCAATAGTGACAAAGTCTCGTGGCTCGTGATTCACCACGTTGAGAAATGGTACGAATCTTTGGTGATGCTGCTTGGCAAGAAGTCCTCCCCTAATCAATGCGCACTAAGAAGCATTTCAGACTTTTTGTATCTGCCTGTGAAGCTTCCTACTCGTTATCTTCATGAACGGGTAATGTAAGTGTTGCCAATGGCATATAAAATTGAGAGTGTAATGATCAAGAGTAAGCCGTTTAATTGTATATGTATAGCTAATCTTCTGGAGCAGATTTAGGTAATGTGCAAATCTAATGTTACTCGGTGGTAGTTGATGATATGCACGTGTGGGTAGTTTGGAATATGATGGGTATGAAAAATTAGTTTCCTAGTTTATGTCGGTAACGATAATAGGTTTCTTCATTCGCCTGCCATAAAGAGAACAAAATAGTCGCAAGATGATGATTCCCAGCCCTACCAACGCCAAAACCCATTTTTGATTATTTGCTTTCCCATCGCTAGCATGTTTCCATGAAGTTTCACTTCCCTTTTACACGATAGTCATCTAGTCATTGTTAGTCAAAACCAAACTTTTGCTACTTCCCGCATAATTGTTATAAAGAAAGCAAAAAGACCATGTAAACAAAATAGGACCATTTGGTGTTTTGGTGATGTTACATGCATCTCTAAGTGATTCAGACGTTTCGAGAGAGAGAGATGGAGCCTGGAGTTTTCCTTCCACCAAGACAAGTCCTCTTTACAATTTTCTTTATGGATCTGATCTGATACAGTTGAGTTGATGAAAAGTGGGGGACATCTAGCAAGCTGTGTTGTGTGTGTGAACTCGATTCTACTACTGTTGAGCGATGCTTCCTCGAAACCAGAATGACAAGGGCCCAACAGTTTTGGCGTGCCTTTCAAAAGGCAAAATCATTTGCAAGAAAAGACTTGCAACTAGTTGAAATCTTTGTAGTGGAGGTTGCTGCCTCAGCATCATCTTTTTAAAGTCATTTTGGAAAGAACCCAGAACCATCATTTTTTTTTTAAAATTAACCCTCAGCATCAGATTCACGTGGTGTCAATTTCACTGTGTATGGGTGAATTACATGCTCAATGATGACTTCCACCTTTAAGAAAAGCAAAACTTCAACCTTTAATTTATTATGTTGTCTTTCATGATAACTCACGATGCCAGAGAATTACGTCACGTGCGAATTTTATGAGCCATCGGCCTCTTCAGTTGGCAAAAGCAAAGGTGATGAAAGAGAATCTGAGGAACTAAGTTGCGATCCATGGTAGCGGTCCCGAGTAGTCCAAGTGGATACGATCAGAAAACAGAATTTTATCATGTACGACAAAGTTGCGAGTAGATGAAATTGGCATTGACAACTAAATCAACCTTAGCAAGCAAAGTGTATGGTTGGTGGCTGAGGAGCATTTTGGTATGATGCAGTAGGTGAAAAACAGTAGGACTAGACTGAGGTAGTTGAGTATCAACTTCACAAGGGTTGTTGGTGCGAACTCATGTCAAACAGGGGCCACTTCTGGGCTGTAGGAGAGGGCTACGAGCAAGAGAGCATGCTTTTCCATTACCTAACACCTGCTTACTACAAGCACTCCTACTTATACGTTCTCTGAAGAAGCCCTTCACCATCTGCATGCAACTGGAGAGATTCTTGGTGGGGTAGTTGGCACAATGAAGATCCAAGAATCTGAAGGGATCTTCTTGTGGCAGAGGAGTGTCGGATTAAAAAAAGGGTCGATTGTGGTTGAGATTTGGACAAGACTTCACTATGAAACCCTCTTTGATTGGGGGTGCTTTGGACTTGGGGATGATTTTGGCCCTGCAATCTGCATGCTCTAGTCCACACCAAAAAGTAGCCACGAGAAATTCTTAAAAACAAAATTGCAGGAATGGTCTTCGTCCAACATGAGTAGGCTATGCAACTGTTCATTACGTTGTCCTTGAGCCATCATCTCTCAAATCAACTTGAATTAGAGGTGTTGAAAGATAGTGGATCACAAGGGTCAAGCCCACCATAAGCCCAAACAACATCAAATGACTAGTGCTTCCAGGCTGAAACCTCGTATTTGCACATTATTAGTCAGCCAAACATTTAAGGCTTCCCTTTTCTGTAATGTCTTCATTTCACGAGATGCTATCCTGAGAATGTTTATCAGACACAGTTACTGCAAGTTGAACTCATTGTTTTCTCAGCACAGGCCAACAGGGCTCTGGCTTCTTGTAATTTGATCTTCCCAAAGGCAACCGTCCCTATTTTCTGGGCCCTTGTCCTCAAACAAGAACAGACATTTGCAATTATTATGGACAATAAACCATGTAGATTCGTTTCTTATCTCCAACCTGATCAACCCGATCAATTCGACACAGAGCAGAGAGATATTGTATCTAGAATATACTTGTTCTTCACTTGCGTTGGTGGACTACCCTTTTCTTCTTCCGAAGATGTACGGTATTATAACCATTACCAACCCTTGGCTCAACAATATTCAATAACAATGAGCTTCCAAAAGTTTTTGGGACCCAAACTCAAGTGCAAAATAGATTCAAGAAACCAAAGCAAACGGTTCAATGAAGAAATGAATATGAGAATCTGCCGGTCATCAATCACAGGCTCAGGAAAAGAAAGCCAAATGACCACACACCAGAAACCCCGAGTCATAAAAATATAAACCAAGTCCGAATGGACTTCCCCTACAACTCGGTGTCACAAAGTCTAACCATCAAATCAGAAACCATTCTTCGGGCAAAAGGAATGTAGCTTAAACTGTACCTGAAATATAGCAAACAAAGTAGTTGCTTTAGCCTTTACTGAGCTAAAAAATGATACAAGCTACAAAGACAACAGTCAAACATAATGTTCTTTCATCACCAGTAACTCCATCACGAGCCCAAAAGTCAACAAGAGAAATGCCAAGGCATAAATATAGCAAGCAAATAGACAAAAGAAAACAACAGACTCACCAGAAAAGGGCGCAGATCTCGCAAATGATTACTACAATGGTCAAAACTTTACTATGTATCTGAAAATTAGGATCATGAAAAAATAAGAACATTTTGTGAGAATATGACTAGCTGCCTCTATCTAAACATTATATATGCAAAGATGTGCCTTAAGCCTGTACACCCTTAGGGAATATTGCACACGCTAGAATACAAATCAGTGAAGAGCACCGTCAGAGACTAAATGGACGAGATCACTAGACGCTGAAGGCTACAGGACCGTACAGAAGTGATTGGTTTCGACCATCCACAAAAGTCCTCAAGAGTAGTGCCCATCTTGTATGTTAAAGGGCGGTGTCGGGAAATGATAGACAGAAAACTTTGTGAGAAGTGCTCTGATATTAAACTCTATTTCCAACTATTTCATCGAAAAATGCAACATGGGAATGTTGAGCTTTAAAAAAGTTTCAACAATCAAGATCCAAGTAAATTACAAGGGATAATTACGTGGAGAACCAAGTTAAGCACACCACATAGCCAAGTAGAAAATGCATCAGAGGAAGGAATAATTTCCAAAGCAGAGAGTCACATAAGAAAATACTCCACTAGCAGGAAAAAATTAATAGGAGTAAAATTAGATTAAGGAAAACTTTGAAGCTCAAAGAATCCATTTTAGTGTCTCCTGCATTATGTTTGCTATGAGAAAAACATCTTAACAGGATAAATACTTACCCAAAGAGCACAGATGAGAGCCAAAACGACACATCCAAGGTAAATGGCAGTTGCAAAGACTCGAGTTGGGTCAAACATCATCCTCATTTGTTGTGCAGCTCCAATAAGAAAGACTGTGCTGCCAGACAGGAAAAAAAATTCAGAATCTGGAACGACAACTTATTCTATGGGGCGATTCCTGGAGATATGTAGATAATTCTAATCACATGCATGCGGACCAATAGCAGTAACATTTGCTCTTTATCTAAAGAGGTAACATGGCAAAACAATAATTAAAGTGGTGAGATAATACGTGCAACATCTACAACACCTAGTATGGTCAACCATGGTTGGAGGCTTTAACTCTTGCCTTTCCAAGAAAAGATGAGCAATTTATACAGATTACAAGAGAAAACACTGCTCTATTATTAGGAACGACGAACGAGCATTGGGACTAGTCACAGGGAAAGCACCAGAGAGAGGGTAAAGGTGTGCTTTCTCATATAAACTGAATTAGACAAATTAATGAATAAAATGTCGGGCATAACTTTGATGGGCGAAAGCAACATATGAAATATTAGAACTAGGTATATGGAGCTAAGACATTATTTTCTGCTCAATGACCAAATTTCACTCACCTGCCAACGGCCAAAAGATTGCCGCAGGTGAAAACAACTGCGAATTTGATAGGCTTCGCAAACACAATCAATGACTGCGAGAAGCGAAGTTAAAGGAAATAAATCTTAGTATTGCAGTTCCAAGTTCCAGCAAATGGGTTAAATACCAAAAGGCGGAAAAATATCACATTTGGAACTCATCCATCACCATGAATGGTTCCCAAACAAGCAACCAAACATTCTCGCCCTCAATCTTTCATTTCCGAGCAAGCAAAAGATAATGGCGCAACATTCAACATGATAATCAGAAAGCAGAAAAGCAGTAAGCATTGTAGCAAAATGGAAAGCAGGCTTGCAAAACGACCGGACCGCGAATCACCCAGAAAGCACAAGAATTTCGACACGCAGCAATGAGCAGTTGAATCGAACCCACTGAGATGGCGCGCGTGATCTTACCAGGAACGTACATACGAGGCCGACGAGAAGACACGCTGCGAAGGCGTAGACTCTCTGCTCCACACCCACCCCGGAAAAAAAGAGAGAAAACCCAGGAACGGCATCAACGGGGAGGATCAAACAAGGCATGGGTATGCGCAGAATCGGCCGAATAGAGGAAGGAAAAGGGCGAACTCGACCTGCATAGGAGAGAGATTGCAGACACCATCTGAATCATCAGCCAGGAGCTCATCTTGGCCGCCACCTTCTTCCCCGCCGAACAATGACTGGTTCAGCTTCCACATCGCGCTCGAAGGTTTGGACCTCGCGGCTTCGGATTCGCGCTACGCATCGGCAGAAAGGAAGCTCCTTTGAAGGAGCCGGAAGGAAAGATGGTCGGTTTGTGCACCGAGAAGAGCGAAGGGAGAGAGAGACTTTGCAAATAGAAAATGGTAAACGAGGTAATTAAGAAAATCAACTTAATACCGCCAAAAATCTAAATTAATATTTATGTGATAAATTTATCCTGAATTAATTTTTTAATTATAAAAAAACTCTAAATTATTATATCTAAAATAAATTTACCTCACACTAATTTTTTGATCACAAAAAATCTCAAAATAATGTATTTGTGACAAGTTTACTATCCGTTAAATTGGATTAATACTACAAAAATCCATAAATTGGTAAACTCATGACAAATGAAGGGGTAAAAATCCCAAACTAGTACACTCTGCCACGTATCATCCAATTCAGTAATTTGACAATAAAATTGTCACATGTATACTAATTTTGGATTTTTTGTGGTCAAAAAATTAGTTTTAGATAAATTTATTACAGATATACCGGTTTGAGATTTTTCGTAATATTAATTAAAAATAAAATGAATTTGCCAAAAAGGAGGATTTTAATGTTCAAATCACGAATTTGTAATGGGAAACTTCTTCTAAACAGTAAACAACTGTTTTTTTATTAGCTTCTCAAAAATTTATTTGCTAAAAGAAACTTAAGACCATTTCAATTAATGAATTAAGAACATAATCCTCAAAAGCGAATCGAGTGAAGTGATTTTTTTATAGAGAGGATTATGGTTAGAGCGAATGATAGGTCATGCAAATTAGTAGATTCAGATATCTCCTGTGGTCAATCAATTTTTATGCAACATGTTATATAACTATTTCACAATTTTCTGAAGCTTTAAATATTTTTATATTTACTATAAAAGTACTTCGAAAGAATCTAATCATAAAGTAATGCAGTCTAGACAATATAAG
This sequence comes from Syzygium aromaticum, assembly GCA_024500025.1. Classification (NCBI taxonomy): domain Eukaryota; kingdom Viridiplantae; phylum Streptophyta; class Magnoliopsida; order Myrtales; family Myrtaceae; genus Syzygium; species Syzygium aromaticum. Next base: position 16,305,432 of record CM044885.1, read on the forward strand.
CATAAGCATTATCTAGATGTTTAAATTAAAAAACATCGTTTATCTCACTTTTGTGTTTCTCACTTTTATAAACTTATTCGCGTTAATTGTCAAGCAAAGAGGAAATACAAGCGATCTGTTTTACAAAAATATTTTTTAAATTATTTATTTTTTTGTTAAACAAAAGGAATTTTGAATGGTCCATAATACGATTTGAATAGCCAATTTCCTTTTTTCTTTTTTTTATCATAGATAATTCTAAAAAGGGAAAATGACATAAATTGTCTTTGAACTTAGCATAATCTGTAATGTGATCTCTCAATTTTTAATTTATTTAATGCGATCATTAAATTTTAGCTTAATATACAATGTAATCCTCAGCCTTTTAATTTATTAGTTTGATTTTAATGGTGTCCTTGATCTTGTGTTAAAGGAAGGAACACATTAAGCATTTTCGCACATATCCCAAATGTTTGGGATCATATTGGATAATAAACTAAAATTTATGAATTAAATTAAATAAATTAAAAGTCGATGAATTACGTTTCCTACTCGACCAAAGTGGAAGGACGATTTGTGTCATTAACCCTTTAAGAAAACTCCGGAGTTACGGATGGGGCGAAACGACCGCGTTTGTATCGTCGTTTTTGTCTTCGACGTCCTTCCATATCCATCTGCGACTCTCCGCCATTGCTCGAAACCCTAAAAACCACCCCCGGAAATCCCCAAAATCGGGAGAGAGAGAGCGCGCGCGCTTCCGCCGCATCAGCTCGAGCCGAGGGAGGCGCCGGAGAGAGACGATGTCGTCGACGTTGCTGGAGGTGACGCGGGCGGCGCACGAGGAGGTGGAGCGGCTCGAGCGCCTCATCGTCAAGGACCTCCAGAACGAGCCGCCGAGCAGCAAGGACCGGCTCTTCCAGAGCCACCGCGTCCGCCACATGATCGACACGATCGCCGCCACCACCGAGAAGCTCGTGAGTCCGTTCTCCCGATCGGCCGCCGAGGAAGGCCGCTCGTGCCATCGCCGAGCGTGCTTTCCGGTGCGCCGGTTCCGGTTCTTAACGAAGCGAGAGCGTTTCGGTCGAATTGCGGCATAAGTTCGCTTCGTGCTCAATGTTTTCTCTTCTGCAAATTTTATTTTGTTTGCAGATTGAGGTATATGAAGATAAGGATGGTGCAAGGAAAGACGAGATTGCGGCTTTGGGAGGCCAGACTGCCACAGGAACGAACGTCTTCAGCGCTTTCTATGATAGGCTGAAAGAGGTGATCTGTTATCTCGAGTATTTGCATATATAATGCGACATGCATCCGTAATTTTTCGCTTTGTGATTCGCGAGGAGTGAAATCGTCTCGTGTCCGTGGTTATAAATTTCTGAAGATTTTGGAGTAGCTTTGGCCGGGTGCCTCTCGGCGGTGATTCCTAAGCTGACAATTAAGATGTATCATCTGTTTCAGATACGCGAGTACCATAGAAAGCACCCGGCTGCTCGTGTTGTTGATGCCAATGAGGAGTACGAGGTGCTTCTGAAGGAGGAACCTCAAATTGAGTTCAGTGGGGAGGTGGGTCTTCGCCTCCTCTTTAGCAATGCTTGTTTTAGTTACGAGTTACCGTGCCATGTCTTGTCTTTTAGTTTGAATCGGATGGAATGTATGCTTTGTTGCCTCCATTGTTGTTTTCAAATTTGCATTTATTTTTTTGTTTGTCCTCTCTCTCTCCGTCTAGGATGGAGCTCTTATCTAGCAAAAACAATAAAAGGTCTCGTGACATATTCCATCCTCTTTTCCTTTCCATTCTTTTCTCGTCATGGAGAGCTTGTATGATCCTTTAGCAATTTGGATCGCCTTGATTTTATCTTCTAATTGATTCATCCAGTTTGCAATCCTTTTAGTTTTTTCAACGCGTTTTGTTTTTAAAATGTACATTAAATTGGAAGACAAGATTTTGGTTTAATGTTTATGAAGACAAATTTTCTCAAACTGAAATTTTCCTGCATTTGCTTTAAGGTGCAGGATTGTGGCTATGAACTTTCCTTCAGCTAACATATTTCTTCTCGTTTCAGGAAGCTCTTGGCCGATACCTGGACATGCACGAATTGTTCCATCAGTACATCAACTGCAAATTTGGAGAGCCCATCGAGTACTCTGCTTATCTTGATGTTTTCTCGCAGCCAGAGAGGATTTCTAGGAAATTGAAATTAACTAGGTAAATTTGGATTATCTTTTTAATCCAAAGTTTGGTAGGAGATCGAGTAGTTCTTTTATTCTCATGTTGTAGTTGATGCCAATCTTGCTTGTATGGCTGGCGCAGGCAGTATAAAGAATATCTGGAAAATCTTCTGGAATACCTTGCATATTTCTTTCAGCGAACAGAGCCTCTGCAAGATCTGGATAGGATATTTGCAAAGGTTTGATTCTTTATATGCTTAATTTCAGTTTCTGAGTCATTATGGTAGTTTATTACCTATATTTTGCAAGTTCTGTCAATGGAATAAATGTGCTGCAGTTTCAATTTAGATTTCTTGTGTGAACCTTTTGGTTAAAATCTACGGTTGCGCGGTGTTCAAATAAAATTAATAACCATGTGGTGTCAAAATGTAGTGGTATGGCAATCTGTCAACCATAAATAGCCATCCTTGCTAAATGGGGACTCTGTCTTTTAAATTTAAGTTATTGATGCAATTTGGCAGTTTGAGGGTGATTTTGAAGAAGAATGGGCGGATAACAAAGTTGAAGGGTGGGAGAATGGGGGTCAAGAAAATGGACATGCTGCATTGCTGAATACAGTGATTGACCTGGACTATTATAGCTCTGTTGAGGAACTGATGGAAGTCGGTCCTGAGAAGCTAAAGGAGGTAATTTAAATTCATCCCAATCTTCCGATTATAATTGCTACAGCCTTTTTGTGGTCGTGTTTATGATTTTATTTCTCTAGTCTGTTATCTTGATGCCATAATCAGTTCATTTGCACGAGTGTGGTTTTTCAGAGCCACAAGCTCGATGGTAAAAGGCGTAATTGTTGTTTGTGGCTTTGTAGTAGTTTGTTTAATTAGAGCTAGCAACTTGTGCAAGACATGCAATTTGGACGATGACATTTTCCCATTCCATCCTGTGTTATTAATAGCTATGATAGATTGCTAGTTTAGTGCTTTTTAAACGGATTTGTGCTTGTTCTTGGAATTATTTCTAATGGTTGTCAACTTGAAAGTTCTTTAACCAAAAAGAACAACTGGGAAACTTTTTACTATGAGCTCAGGATTGCCTGCGACTGCTATAATCTCTATCATCTAACATTTCATGTTGTTGGGATTTGTCTGAAGTGACGGCTTCTTTTGATAGCTGGTTATAAATGGTCATCCTTTTAACACTTTGAACAGAGTAATCTGTATAAATTACAATGTGGTAGTCAAACCTGTCTATCTATTTATTTGTTTATTTTTCTTTTGATAGGTGACCCTAAGCCTGGGCTGAAGGCAAGTTGTATTCCCAATTTGGATAAAGGCAAGTACAGAACCCAGGCCCAGGGGTCTGTCATCCGAACTGTGCTCTGAGCTAGATAGTGCCTTGTTGGAGCTATTTGTCTGTCTTGTTGGCTTAGTTGGATTTGAAATCGTGAAATTCTTGTAGCTCCTGACTGTTTATCTGGCCTTTTCTTATGGCTAGTATTGGAAATGTTCGCATTTTTGGAACTTGAGCAGCTTTTTTATTTGTTATCATTGCCACGTCGTGTACATGGATTAGGAAAGCTTTTATGCTGTTTTTCTTTTGGCTGATAAATTCAAACTCTACTTCACAGTATTTGATGGTTAATTGTGATTTGGCAGGCATTGGCAGCTTTAGGATTAAAGTCAGGTGGCACAGTTCAGCAGCGTGCTGAGAGACTCTTCCTTACAAAGGTAAGGTGCTCATGTGCAGCAAGATACATAAATTTAGACTTATATTGGTGTATCAAGTGTGCTTGTGTATGTTTTTGACGTTCTTAATCCTTAATCCTTCGTATCATTGGTGGAATTTTTGTGTAATAACTACTTTTTCTTTTTAGGTGATCCTTTCTTGCTGAACTACTCACACAGACCCAAAAAAAAAAAAAAAACAAAAGAAGAAGCCAAGCTGTAATGATTTTAACTGAAAACCAAAAAATTGCTGATACTAATAGCAAAAAATAGTTTTAATTCTGATCAAGCAAAATAAAATTCACAGAAGAATTTGATGACAGTTTCTTTAGAGACTTTAGTGTTGATTTTGATAAAAAAATGCTGCTCTTGTTTGAATTGAGGGTTGGCAAAAGCTTTCAATTGTAGGCCGCCCCATCATATTGAGGACAGATCATGGCTATTGTCATGGTGGTTAAAAATGTGTTGCTAACCATTAATATATTTTCTTTGCGGTAACTCTGTCCTCATTATTGGTTTGCATGCAGTTGATAGTGTAATATATGCGAATCTTAATAAGTGGTGGGTTATATCTAAGCTAAGATATTTATTCCTAGCGTGGGTCTGTTTCAATTTCCAATATTGTGATGTCGTTACTATTTTTCTATTGTTCTTTATTCAATTTATGCAGCATACGCCTCTTGATAAGTTGGACAAAAAGCATTTTGCAAAAGGTTCTCGTGGGTCAGAGCAGAATGGTGTAGCTATGGCTGTCCAACAGACGGACAATGGGAAAGATATTGCTTTGATGGAGGCTAAAGTGAAAAAACTCTGCTCGCTGCTTGAGGAGGTGAGTGATGTACATCCATTAATATTTAGAAATATCTTGTAACCTACTTATGCATGGAGATAGGCTCAGTTTTATTTGTGAGTACATGTATGAGGATGGCACGCATTGTTTATGTTATTTTTTTCCCTCATAGTAACTGCTTAACTTATGCACACGCGTTCTGTGCTCACAACCAGATATAGCCGCATGAGTGTCCATATTTGAATGTGAGGAAATGCACAACTGCTCCCTCCCCCACATCCAATAAAAAAAAACTGGAAAGAGAAGTAGAGAGGAAAAACTTGGCCTCTTAATTTCTTGCCTTGATGTTTCTGTGTTGATGTTCTTTGGATTCTGCAGACAATTACTCGAACAAAAGAAAATGTGGAGAAAAAGCAAGCTTTGACATACGAGGAGATGGAAGCAGAACGTGAGGAGGTGCTTAATCATACCTCTTTTAAGAATTTGGAAATTCTTTATGATCTTTAGTTTATAATAGATATTTTCACCACTATGAAGACCTTGGGAACAAATACTGTATGTATTAATGTTAGCCATGTATGTGATGTCTTGCTGTGCCTTCATTAGTCATGACCTTCTGCCTGGTCATGACAAACTGCCTGGTGACAGGCAATTTTCCAATTGGCTTTAGGAAAATTCTGAGAAAATTTGCAATTGAAACTTGGGAAGACCTATTTGAATGAGATGGATCTCAGCAGTATAATTGCCAGTGTAAGGGCCTTTAGCTTAGAAGCACATGCTGTGTGCTCAGAATGGAGCATGTTCTTAAAGTCTTTAATTTCGTTTTAGCGAGGGGTTTATTCACATTTTTTGATGTTGGTCAGGAGCTGTTCGAAGTAGATAAGTTACTTGGGTTTTGGTCTCTTCTAGTCATTGTTTACAATAGCTTGATGAATTGGGAATGGCGTGCAGGAAGAGACTCAAGCTGACACTGAAAGTGATGATGACGAGCAACAGATATATAACCCCCTCAAATTGCCAATGGGTTGGGATGGGAAACCTATACCTTACTGGCTCTATAAGCTTCATGGTCTTGGTCAGGTATGCCCATACCTCCTCATCTTACCTTTTATCTCTTCTCTGTCCGCCTTTGATTTTTTTCCCAAGTTGCACTATAAATGGTGGATGCTGTACAGTCCTTAACTTTTCCAATTTTCTCCTTGTGCATACTGATTCCCACAATATACTGGCTTTTATGTATTAGAGGTGCTCTCCTTTCCTTTCATCCTGGGCAAGATAAGATAACCCTAGCCCACTGCCTTGAGATTCTGGCTTGTGATTGTGCACAAGTAGTGCAGCTTCTAAATGAGAGGGAGAATGAAATCCAGAAGCCATGATATATTTTTCTCTATTGAGGTCGTGTCTGACAACTCCATTTCTCAGGAATTCAAATGCGAAATATGTGGCAACCACAGTTACTGGGGACGGAGGGCTTTTGAGCGGCATTTTAAAGAATGGCGGCATCAGCATGGCATGCGGTGTCTTGGCATACCAAATACAAAGAACTTCAACGAGATTACGTCCATCCAGGTAAGAGCCTTCCTTCAAACTTGTCTTTGACTGAACTTATTGCAAAATATCTTGGTTTCTTACCAGAAAACTAATAAGTCAATAGAATCATTTGCTAGTGATAAGGATGAACTTAGTGGTTTTCTGTTCCTGTATGAAAGAGATCTAGGAACGTACTGATGTTGATGCCGTTTTCATTCAATAAAAGCTGTTAAGCAGTTGTATGAAGTATCAAAGAATATGTTAACTACGAATGAACTGGATTAAAAACGCATCATCTGCCTATTTGCTTCTTATAAGAGGCCTAAATGAGGGTGAGCAAGGGAAGATTGGCCATGCTGGCACCAGAGAAATCCACTTTCGAATTGTCTTATGGGCTGGTTTTGAAGATGCGTGACCGTGATCTTGGAAAACGCATCATGTGATTCACCCAAAAATGACTTAACAGAGCTTCCACTATCGTGCAGGAAGCACAAGAACTCTGGGAGAGAATACAGGAGAGGTCGGGACTGAACAAGTGGCGCCCGGATCTGGAGGAAGAATACGAAGACAAGGAAGGCAACATCTACAACAAGAAGACTTACACCGATCTTCAGCGCCAGGGTCTCATCTAAGGCACCAGATCCCAGTAGCTTTCCAGTTTCTTGTAATTGTAGGAAGGAATAGTGTGATTCTCATGTGCTTTGGAGGGACAGCTGCGACTAAAAACATTCGAAAAATCCTTTCGCTTTAGTTTTTGGGTTTTGATAGCACTCAAGACCATTTTTTGTATAAGGGGGCTTGCTCCTGGTCTAATTCTAAGCGCTACAGTGTAATGCTAAACTTCTTGCACCCAATCTGCTTTATTCATCGGTGTCATGGGTTATGCGACTGATATTTCCTTCTACATGCAGCAGAGAGAAGAATTGTAAGCCCAAAGTGCTACTTGACAATGAGAATTAAGAAAGCACGAGCTGCGTATATAACGAAATCTATGGAGATCTATATGAAAATGTAAATTATCTAATGAAAGTTTGGCGCGCGCGAGGAAATTTTCTAAAAAGTCAAATTTTCTGCATGATTTGCTTTGCAAGCATGGGTGTCGTAGACCTTTTCCGAGGTGCACCCGTGGGTAGGCAATGTCAAATTGCAGGATCTCAGGCATCTTGAGAAGGGCGGCTCGTTTAATGGACGAGCATTTCATGCCAGAGAATGAAGATGTGTGGCACAGTGAACCGGAAGAAAGCTGTACCATTCTATGTACTGAACTGTTACAGACTGTGGCCGGAAGGAAGAAACCCTCATCACCTTGGATTTTCATCCCCACAAGATCTCGTGAACAACAAGGCCGATCCATTGACACTCCGAAGCACTAGAAGCCTGGAGTCGACATACGTACCACACACGAGTCTCGACAAGTCAAACATTTCGGGAGGGATTTGGGTTCTGACTTCTTGGAGTACTTTCTTGGCACTATCAACCTCCTGATTCAATGGCCGACCGAGGTTGAGCAAGAGCTCGATGTCATTGGCCACAAATGTGGCCACAGGAAGGCTCGAAGGGAACTCCTTATAAGGAATAGCTTTTCCCCACCTTCCACTGGCAAGTTTCTGGAGCAAAGCATCTCGGTCGATCGACTGACCGAGCGAAAAATAGCCCTTGCTATTTTCCTCCTTCAGATAGAGCTGTCTACCAGCTTTCAAATTGAAAACAGAGTTCACTTGCAACTGTCCAGCTACACCGCCCTTGTTGTGGGGCCAATCCGGGCCAATCAAGGCGGAAAAGCTAATCTCAGATGTCATCGAAAGATTAGTGCTCGACTCAGATGGTCTTGAGACGACAAGGTGCGCATTTCCTATAAGTGCCCGGATAGGAGGTTGACGGAGAGTCAGTCCTATATGCCTTCCAGTGTAATACAAGAGACGCCATTTTCCCGGCATCAATTCCAGCCAATTCTGCTCGTTGTTGAATGACATTATAGAACAAGCTTCAGTTAAAATAAGACACAAAAATGGAAAACAAAAAAAATAGTTTCGATTACTGCAGAATCCCCAGAGAACTGGTTTATTTTTAACCTTTATCAATGTCATTTCACTGAATTTCTTTTCTCCATCGAAGCCAGTTACCTGGCACAGGTTGGTCCAGTAAAAGAAGACATGATCTTTAGATACTGAATAATTGGCGTGGGGGTGAGAGGACATTGGCCACTTTTCCGAGGATTTTCTAGTGGTCTTACTTATCAGTCACTAAAACAGTTTGAAGGAAGGGGTAAAGACAAATGGATTTTCAACAACCAAAGTCTATTGCCGAGTATTTGTAGGTTACAATTGCTAGGGCATTCATCTCTTCGGACAAAATAATGATAATTTTGTGTTCAAACAGACAAGAAGCTAAAGAAGGAGAACTGAAGAAGGAGAAAGCGAGGAAGGAAAGTAAAGCAGAGTTACCTTTGGCTTTGAATGGGGATTCAGCATCTCCATTAATTCAATAAAGTGGGCCAGCCTACCGCGCTAAACAAAGTAAAGGAAAATTAGAAGTTAGTGCAACTTCAATATCACGGGCTTTTGGAAAATCGAAGAGGGGAAAAATTATGCTATCTATTCTTTCCAACAAGCCTTTTTTGCTAACTACTGTTCAGACTGAAGGTGTCCATTTACTTTAGAAGAGCATAAATCAAATTTGCTCATTATTGTGTAAGGCAACGAAAATTTTGCTCGAGGAGAATAAGATGAGAACAAGGACTCAGAAAAAAAATAAAAAACGACAATAAGCATGGAAGTAAGATTGATAGGTAAAAGAATATGAATCACCTGACGCTGAACATAGATATATTCCTCTGTAATTCTTACAGCAGTCGAACCAAGACCCCATCTGATTATATTCATTGATGGCATCACTCGCCATCTTGGTCCACACAGAAATGGGTGTCTCAGGGCCTCCAGACAACTGGCGTAAATCACAAAGAGAGTTACAAACTAAATATTACATCACATGCAGCATTTATTTTAAATGAGTTCATCTAAAAAATTATGATGGAGACAAGGTAAATTTATCATTGGTGAGATTTTCCTCCAGGGTACACCGCATCAACAAGCTAACCATGAGACAAGAAACAGTTCAAGGCATGAGCCATTTTACACTTAGCAAGTAGTTCGCAACTGAAATTCATCGAGAGTGCCCCCGCCATGGCACTTGTTAAATAGCCAGGAAAGACAATTGTGCACTTTCCAATTCACCACTTTTCTCATGTTACGTGTCATCGGTAAATGGGAAAGCAAAACATCTCTCTATTATGTATGATTAATGAGTGGCCTTAAGGCAGTCGTTAACAAGACCCTCCACGTATTCATTTAGAGAAGTTTTGCATATCACATAATTGACCAAAATGCCATAAAACACTGGTTGCAAAATATCTGTCATTGATTCCGCATAATTATCCTTACAGGAACTTAAGATATATTACCTGATTCTTCTGGATGGTTTGGTTGCAAGCAGTAGAGACAAGAGATTCCAACCGGCACCCCAATTCCGATCAAGTATCTAGACACGAGAAGGTAGATTAATAATTGAATCTACAAGAATAAGTGAAAGTAACCCCTTAAATTCCAGAGACACCTACTTGAAGTCCGCAATTACCAGATGACGAGTTCCTGTCTAGGACTTGCAGCAAAAATTCGCGCAGGCATGAGGGGTCATTCCCCTGTGCTAGCCAAAGAAAGGGAATTATCAGAAGTTGCACAAGTCCGATAAATGAACAAATTCACCATGCTGGCGGATCTGGCTCATTATCAAAAGATCATGTAGGTTGTATAGTACATTGAACCATTCACAATGATGACCAGAGAGTAATCTGAAGACCCTTTGGCTATTATCATGCATGTGTCCCAATAAGTGTACCAAACTTGATAGACAGCCTAGCCTAGCATATATTCATGTAACAATCGAAGCACACGCCCCCTAGTTCTAGGTTTATCAGCCTAATAACTGTATTTCATTTCAAAGGTTTGGTAGGTATTTCACAAGTACTTTGAAAAATACAGGTGAGGCAGTTAATTTAACTTTCTTCTGCTTGACAAGATAGGAACATCTCCAAAACTGCACTTGTCCACTAGGAGGCGCAGAAAAAGCAAAACTGCTGTGAAGTTCTCTATATTTTCTGTCATTGCTTCCAAATTAATAATTGAGAGAGTCATTGCTCTGCTGCTAAATTACAGAGCATCGATATCTTGAGTTGGAATAAATCAGACTACGATTTTGTATAAGCCTGTTCCATAAGATTAAAGTCAGGATGCATGATTAAATGCCATTTATACCAAAGATAAAAGGAATCATCAAGAGATTGTGAATCCAAAAAATGAATGAAACTTGAAGAGATTCTATGTTTAATACCCTTGCAAAGAATGATTTGAATTTTGCAAAGACTAATGGATCCATGAGTTCCCGTGACACCATTTTTGCCATCATGAACCCAACACACCTATGCAATTCATAGAGAACGGTATCAGCTTCTCAGCATCTCCTATGAATTTAAAAAGAAAACGCAACAAAGCTTAGTTGCTTTCTTCCACCCACACCTCATGTCAAATGCAATCATCATCTGTCGTCTATTGAGGCTGCTATCCACTGTTGATATAATTGACCCCTCCTCATGAAAATCCGCAGCATTTCCCAGTATGCCAACCTGACAACGATACATTATAAGCTTAACACTACCCAAAACTGTCCACCTGGTGAAAATTTCAGGCATATTGACAAAGTAATAGCAGACACGATCAGACAGTGAGGCAACCCCATTCTTCACCAATAAAATTCTCTGACAGTAAGAAAATAAGAACTCAGAACACACAATATTTGCATGACATCATCATTAACCATGTTCCCACATAGCAATCAAATCTACGCAGTCATGTGTTAAAGCTACAGCATAAGGAGGATTGCATTGGATGCAAGAAGACTTTTATGAAGTTATATTCAACTACATTATTCTTTGCATAATTTTAAGAAACTATTAGCATCCAAATGTTTTCAGGTATCCACAATGTTGGCAGAAAGTCATAGCACGCATTATCTCTTACTGAAGAATAACTCCTATTGATTTAAAGTGAGATCCTCTCTTTATATCTATCAGTAAAAGAGAACCCCAAAAATAGAAAGAAACAGAGCCAGATTTGGACAGATAACTCTGTGCTTACTTTGATATGTCTATCCACCGGGCTAACGTGCACATTCTCAAGTCGCAACTCTGTATGAGCTAGGCCATGACTATGCAAGTAATTCACCTGACATATATGTAGTAGCCATTCATCATCCCCAAGCCAATTAAGCATTGGATAGCAGAATTGTTAGAAGTAATTGCACGTACGCCAATCAAAAGATCCCTCATTAATATGCGAATAAGCCTCATTTTCCGGGTGACTGCTGGTCCTCCAATTGTATCATCTCCTACCCTTCTAACAGACTCCTCATCCAATGCAAGAGTGGCCTCCAGTGTTGGGAGCCAGTCAACTTGTTGAAGCCAATGTCTCAGCGAAAAACTGCCATGATACTGGAAGAAGAAGAAATGCCTCGAATTTATCTCTGTGTTGTTTGAATTTCAGCATATACTGAGCCATATGAATTGAGAATTTAGAGAGCAAATGGTTCTCTGATTTGGAACTGGCATAATTCCTCAAGGGGATGGAATTTGAAGGCAAAGTTTCTCTTGCACAAAAGTAAAAATGTAAAAATCCAATGGTAAATTCAGGTATGCATTGCCATGCAATTAGCAGCATAGGTGGTTAAATGACAGAGGAGCTTACTCCATGGACCAGCGTGAGTAAGCCACGACTGCTCCGAGATGAGATGTAACCATGAACTTGCATTGAATAAGAATAGTACATGATTTTATGACGAACCAACTTCTTCAGTACCTGCCATCAGATCCCAATTGGAAGTTTACTATGAGTTATCATATGCTACACGATTTATAGGGTTCGGATATCAGTTCACCAACCTCAATAGCTCGTTTCCCACGACGTTTAGCTTGAGAAGAGATGAGTCGTCGAAGAACAACTCTTGTATTATACAGAGGGCTGCAATCAATCCCATGTGACAGGCATTAATTCGTCATATTTCCTAGATAGACCGAAACAAACTTTCTCCCTCCGGGCAAAACAAAGGCACCTCACCTGTTGGGATCCGTTGCTATGGCTTCAAAGACCACCTCATCTGCCTGGATAAACCTTCGAGTACTTAGGACAGACTTAACCAAGATTATCAAAGAAACATGTAATGTAGCAAGACATGCGAAATAGCTCATACCCGTCCGCCAAGGCCAATGCTGACAGAATCAAGAATCTTAAAGTCAGACATCTGAAATCTTATAACATGATCCAATTCTTCATCCATGGAAACCGAACGAGAACTCTCAGCAACACCCTTTGATTCCACGGGGGTTGAAGATCTTCTCAATAAAGAGAAGCACATCTTCCGACATCGCCGGGGCGGCATATACAATGAAGGTCCACCAAAATATGCAGACGAAGGTCTTACAAGAAAAGTCGACAGGTTTCCTCTCAAACGTGTTGCTTCCATGCTTTCCACACCCCGAGACATATCGGTGCCGCATAATGCCATGGACTAATTACCTAAATTAGAAGAACACCATAGAGGAAGTCATCCTTCGGCAGACGTATGTGGAGGCGTAAGCATGATCATAGCAATTAGCGGACGTAGCACGCTTTAAAACTGTGATCCACGTCTATCAACTTTTATATTCGACCGTTTAAGTTTCCCATCCTCATCTCCCTCTTCGAGAAAAGAATAAAACCAGTGAGGCCACGGCAATAAACAGGATCATTAACCGGCACATTGATTTGCTTATCGAAGTCAGTAAATGAAATTTGAGATATGCCGAGAAACGAAGATTCCGAAATTGAGCCAGAACAACCGGCTCGGCAGCTCGGCCAGTAACGAGAGATCACGATCCGCCACCGCAACACCAGCCGCGAAAACAGTCGGAAAAAAGAGGGAAAAAAAATCAAACTACCGAGCCCTCCATATTCGAACTAGCGAGGAGGCTCGGAAGCATTCTAACGAGCCCCAAACAAGCGTCGATCGCGCGGCGAAACGGCAAACAAGACAGAGCTCGACTATCAAGCAATGGGAATCGCGAACGTATTCTGCGGTCGATTCTTTCACCGAGAGCCGGCATGAGAAACCGACGAGAAACGGCGGCGAAGAGCAGGGAAGCTTCGCCGAGGAAACGATGCGATTCCGGGGAAGCTTTGCAGAGAAACTCACCGGAGAAGACGGCCGGCGGCGATCGAGATGGTTGGGCTGAGGGAGAGAGGCGGGAACTGGAGCTTGCAGGGAGAAGTCGGATGGAGAGAGAGAGAGGGGGGGAGGGAGAGTATATGAAGAGAGAGAGGAACGTGGGAGTTGCGTGGGAGAGTACGGTACGAGCGCAGTCGCCATTGGCTCGGCTCACGTCTACCTCCGCCTCCTCCAAATATCTCTCGTCTCCCCTACGCCGTTTCCCACGTGACGCGCCACGTCATCGCGCCCCCCCCACCCCCCCGGGGCGGCGGTCCTCGTTCGGTCGCTCTCTCTCCCTCTCTTTAGTCCGCGGTTCCGCCGCGACACCGTCCTTACGCCGCAAAACTAGTGAGCCGGGTTGGATTTGGGTCCAATCCAAATTGACTTATTTAAACCAATAAATTTGGCGATTCAAATGTGGCCCGTACTTAACTTAATATCCGACACATCATGATATATTTTTAATAACGTTTCTCTTTAAATTGTTGCCTTTGAATGATGAGCGGCTCCATGAACTAACTCGTGAAGCTAATAAAAGAGCTTGGGGCTCAAGATAGGACGGGGGCGTGAAGGTGGGGCGTGAAAATCCGGTTAGAGCCATCCATAAATCATGGTGCGGGTTCATGCTTTGATTTTGGGTTAAATATGTACCGGGAATCTAAATATATTGGATTTGAAGAAAAACCCAACTTATATTTCTCTCGTAACCAAAAAATATATGTACAATTTTATGTTCTTTTGATCATATTTCAAAATTGCACATTAACAAATATACTATGGATTTCCTACACAACAAGATACTTATTGAGCAATTATTGCATCGTCAATTGTATTCTTTCGTCAAGAGGAAATACATCAATCTAATTCAAATCTAAATAGCAACAAGAGAGTACTTAAATTGTCTTCGAAATAATACTACAAGGCTAGCAGCCTATCATCGTCGTGAAACGTAATAGTCATACACTCAGATGGGTTGGGTGTGGGCATAACCTAAATCATTGAAATCCATATTTAATTGGACTTGATAAATCTAAACCATCACAACCCATTTTCTTAATTTTGTCTAACTTGTATATAGCCCGGCTCATTAAATATAAGTTAGATAGTAAGTTTTTTTCACACATTTCGACACCTCTAGTTATCAATATCGTTTGAGCCCATTTCATCTCAACCGTTATGGCCCCATGCGAGATGTTCTAATAGCTGAATTGAGATAAAACGGGCTCACCCGTATCAAATGCAAACAAAACTTGCTCAATCATATATCACCGATGACAACCACCTTGCACTTGCAAGATTGCTTTTACATTGATCTTCAAAATCAAATTTTGTTATAAAAATTAAAAACAATTGATTTAAACATGTGTGAAAATCTTAATTATTAATTTAATGATTGAATTTGAAATATTTGTTAATTTTTTTGGTAAGATGGAAATGTAAGTTTACAAGCTCGCAATAATAAATTATACTTTTGTGAAAAGAAACTATGAAGCAAATTTAAAAGCACGATTTCATGAATTTTTCAAATTAATTTTCGATAAGGTTACTTTTTTTTTTAGAATAACTCGTCACCGCTAAATCAGAATGACATACATGGCTTCTTACGATCTCGTTTATGGTTTTGTCTAGCTTAAGAGCATTTTAATAACGTTCATTGCCATTTCAATATTTTCTCCGGTTGATAAAAATAAAATTTATGCAATGTTTCAATTTCTATTTTTGACCCTACTAAAGAAAAGTGACAAATATAATTTTTTTTTTCCGATTTCTTCTATTCTTATAGGACATAGTCAGTAAATTTTAAGAGAAAATGACACAAATGATCATCAAATTATGACTTAATGTGTAACGTGGTCCTTAATCTTTAACTTAACGTATAATATGAGCCTTAAACTTTTAATTTGTTCAATATGATCCATGAACTTTTGGTATACGTTTAAATTAGTCCTTAGATTATATGATAATATTCGATATTGTTCATGAACTTAAATTAATAAAATGATAACATTAGTGTTTTTATATAGTTTAGGGATTAATTTAAACATTTACCAAAAGTTTCAAGATCGCATTGCATATTGGACCAAAGTGAGGGAGCCACAATAAACAAATTGAAAGTTTGGGGACCACATTACATATTACGATAAAGTTTATGGACCATTGATGCATCATCCCAGCTTCTTAATATGCTTTATTGCGACATTTGCTCAACTAAACATTGGAGCGGAAAAACCATTTTCTATGCTTTTCCTCAGGAAAAATCGAACAAGAAACTCAATGAAATTTTTTAATATACTTCTAACTAAAGAGGACTATAATATGGATTTCTTAATTTATATTTAGTAAGATGGAAATACAAACTCATTTTTTCTCATTTTCATATTTTGTAACGATAAATAAACCCCAATGAAAATTTTAATGTCCAATTCTTGCTAGAATGAATTTACGTATACAGCAGAATATAGACTCATATTTTCTTTGCTCTAAAACATAAAGTTCAATTTATCCAATCAATTACATCGCTAAGAGACTACGAGACTACTGTGCAATCAGAATACGGGATTGTTGATTCGACGTGATACCGTGATGGATTGAACTATATGCTCCACTCCGATGTTTGTGAATGAGTTTGTGATTTTGACAATGCAGATTTTCTACTAAAAAAGAAATAAAAAAGGGTCTTGAAGCCATCGTCAACGACACTTGTATTAGTTCACTTCTTCAATTGTTAGGACGACTGAAATAAACGTGATTTCCGCAATCCAAGAAAGTAATTACACATTAAATTGGGCTTGGTCGCAGTCGTTACAACACAGAAACATATTGTCACGAGAAAAAAAGTACACAATGAGTTAGCCACCACAAATCGTCAAAATAAAATGGTCCTTTAATTATTCAGCGAAAAAGGAAAATTATATATATGAAGTGTCCATTTTTGTTTTAATAAATTACAATTATTACAAGTAATAAAAGATATAACGTGATAAGATTAGATCACCGCAAATTTTACTTTCTAAAAAAGTTTTGTACTTTCGTATTTTTTCGCCTCCTAAAATGATTTTTCACACATGAGATGAAATCAGCATTAACGGTTTTTTTTTTTTTTTTGAGCTTAACCACCTATCCATTTCACTTCCCCAGATTGATCCTTCTTTTAAATTTTTTTTTTCAATCTAAACTGCTTTCGAAACTGGCTCACGAAAAGCTGTCCCTCCGAGGTCAAATTTAAGACACAAACACAAGGACAAACCCCCACAAAGTACAGACACCCCGAACGAATCTCTCCCGGTCCTAAAAACACCCGACCCACGACCCGACCCGAACCGGATCGGCTCCGCCAACGTCAGCATGCCATCCCCCCGACGTGTCGAGACCTAACTGGACGTTGCGCGCCTAGGCAGGCTATCTCGAATCACCACCGTCCGTCGGAAACCCCTCGTACCGCAATCGACCGTCGCGGCGGCGGCGGCGGCGGCTCAGCCAAGTCTCTCTAGGTCTTCATTCCCCCCCTTTTTTTAATTAATTTATTCAAATTTAGAAATTAAAAAAAACGGAAAAAAATTGGGAAAAATTTCAGGGTAATCGTCGAATTCACCAAAATACCCCGCCTCTGATCAACCCCCTCTCGAGTCTCGCAACACGCACCCTTCTCCCTCTCCCTCTCCCTCTCTCTCTCTCTCTCTCTTCTGGCCCATGCTGCTTCGACTTTAATCCCTAGAACCACCCGAGCAGAAAACTTCCTCGCGGTGGTCTTCTCGTCATTTCGTCCCAATCTCCGGCGATCTGCCTCCGTCTCCGCCGCCGCCGCTTCCGGTTAGGTCTTCCGTTCTCCCGCTCCAGTCCTTGCATTTGCTCCGGGGTCCCGATCTTCCTGTTCACCACTCGCGCGATTTTGATTCCGTGGGTTTTGCTCCGTCCGCGATTCGACTCGCTCAAATTTTAGTTCGGGACGCTCGATACAGTTGATTGTGAAGTTCCGGCGGAAGTTTTGTCGGAGCGATTTGAGGAAGTAGGGTTTTTTGTTGTGTCGGGGGGGGGGGGGGGCGGATCTTAGCTTTCTAGTGTCCGAGTGTTGTTCGAGGATTTGCGGTTAGGGGTTAGGGTTTTTGATTGATTACCAGAGATGCCGAGGAGTTCGCGCCACAAGTCGAGCAAGCACAGCTCGAGGGACGCGAGGGATTATTCGGACTCGGAGGACGACTCGGGCTTGAAGGAGCGGAAGGCGAACGAGGAGGGCAATGCTAGGGTTCCAAAGGACTTGGGCCCGAGCGAGAAGCGGAAGGTCGATCCGAAGGATGGCAAGGAGCTGTATGGTTCTGGGAACGGAGAGTACTTGGATGAGTACAGTTCTTCGAAGAGGCGGAAGGAGAAGGTGGTCGATGGAGCGAGCGATAGGTGGAATGGGGGCGGTGAAGCGGATGAAAGAGGGGGTGACGGCTCGAAGAAGGCCAAGGGGGTGAGCGAATCGAAGAGTAGGCGAAGGGATGATGAGATTGAGGAGATGAAGAGGAGTGGTGGAAAGAGTGAGAAGCACAGGGAAACGAGTCGGAAGGAGGGGAGAGATAGTGAAAGGAGAGGGAGAGAAGCCAAAGGAGAAAAATCGGGTGATAATGAAGAAGGAAGGATCTCTAAGCGTGAAATTACTACTGGTAAGGTAACTTATCCCTTGTAAAATTAGTAAGTCTTTGTTTGGCCAAAATGCAGGGATAATAACAAGCATTTGTCAAATATATGCTGAGATTCATTTTGTTAAAAATATATGATGGTTGAATCGTGTGCGGATTTGCTTGGTGGTGTTACAGTGTAGAAGTGTTATTGAGAGCAGGTGAATGGTTGAATTTTTAAGTGAAAATCTTCTTAGTAAAAAGGCCTCGGATTGTAATGGTGCCCTGGTTTGCTTTTCTAGGTCCCCAGATGCCAGTGCTCTTGCAATTTGAATTTTGTGACGGGCTATATTTGATGTATAAACAGTTTGTTACTGGCTTAAGGGCTTCTATCTATGCCTTTCGGGGTGTAGACACTGCTTTTTGGAGGCTTTGATAGTTGATGCCAATGCCATATTCAATATAATTTGAGAGTGCATTGTTGAAGATTTTAGGAGTACTCGTGTTGGTTGTTAATAGAAGCAGGTGTGCTTTCAGCCTCTCTGGGAACTTATTTAGGAATGGACCTGAAGAATGTTTGTGATAATCAATTGATTGGAGTTTTACATTACTCAAGGGCTTTTGCTTGCATATTTGTTCTTTGACGTTTCTCGTTTTCCACAAGATGTTCGTTTCCTGAAAGTGAAGAATTGGGAGAAAGTAAGGAAGAAAGAAAGAATTAGTGTAGACAAGGACGTCTGCTGGCCAGGATAAGTCTTCTTGTCAAGTGACTGCTCGAAGCTTAAGCCTCTGATATTTCCTGTTCGTTATCTCAAGGTTATTTTGCTGCTAGTGCTTAAGTCTGAATCTAGTGCTACTAGCAGACATGCTTTAACATAATTTATCTTGATCTGACTCGTCCAACTTTCCTCTTCCTCTGGAAAAAAAGAAATTACTTATATTTTAAAATTTTTTATCTGAAAAACTATGTTGCACAGTGAATACAACGGGTCCCTTAGTGTGAAATGTGACATGCACTTGTTTGTGGTATTTAAGTTCTATCTGAATAATAATAGCGGACCAGCCTCTTTACAGTTTGTTGGGGAAATTTTGACTTGGGGAGCGCAATGAAAAATTGTCTTTAGAAAAGCCATTTCTGGCTGGTTCTTGTAGTGGTAGTTCCTCTGTAATGGCTTGCAGCTTGGATTTGTATGTTTGGTTTTGCAGCCATTCTCTGCTGCTTCTTTGTCTTCTTGAGTTGGAAGGGACGTTGATTACACCTTTTTTCGAGCTTCCTGATTTTAGATACCCCAGGGCCTAACATCCATGACAGTGCAATAGATTCTGTGTGATGCTCAAATTATGAAATAGCGTGTAATTATTTTCTTTCGATTCTGCTGACTGGAAATTGGAAAGCGAAGACAATCTAAGCTTTTGGATTTGACTTTCTTTGAAGTCAATTCTGCAACAACTTTGCTATTCAGGTTGTTAGATTAGATATTTTACTCTTAATGGCTGAAGGGATTGGATTTGCCGGCATGTAACTTCCCACCCAGTCAAATTTGATTGGAATGTTATACACTTGCCGAAATAATTGCTTGAATTTCCTTTTTCGCGCTTAAGTGATGGGTCAATGATCCTCCGCTGTACTTATGGCGGGGCTCAATTGAGGAAAGTTGAGCGTCTTTTTAGTAAAGTACATGTTGGGTGAGAGGCTGTATTTTTACATTATTTGATTCAAGGTTGGCTGTCATACATTTTGTTGGGGAAGTTGGATTTGTTTACTTAATGGGGAAACTTCCATGTCACCAATAAGCAGAATAAGTGCCTTTGATGTGGAGTCTTCTGGGATTTATATTCTCTTGATAGTACAGTGGGCGTAGAGAAAGAATCAGGGTATGAGGATTTTCAAAATTTCTAGGTGGCGTCGGAGAGGTCATCCCTCCCCTCCCTCCCTCCCTCCCTCCCTCCCTCTCTCTCTCTCTCTCTCTCTCTCTCTCTCTCTGGGAGTTTAGTTTGCTTTCTCTGTGCCTTGCTTTCATAATCTTATTAATATAATTTTACAATCTTGTTATAGGATTGAATTTGTGATTTAGATTCTGCAATTTGTCGTCTTATCTAATAATTATACTTCTTCCTTTCATAACCTTGCTGCTTTGAGGGGTTCTGTTTGTTGTAAATCTGATCTCTCGCTTGTTGAATTTAGTTGATGTAAATGTTGCCCAAGGTCAATTGTAGCAACAGCTCATTGTTGAATGTCGTGCTCATAACTGGAAGCATCTTTGATGGTTTAGAATGCCAAACCCTGAAGGCATATAACTTGTGCTGTACATATTAAATTCCCAAATTATTTTGTGTCATTTATATGCAGTAGAGTGTTAAAATTCTTTTCCTTGCACTCTTGGACATTTGTCATGGGACATTAACCTTCTAGATTACTAATGATCTACTCATGATGATACCCGATCCAAATAGAACGTTTCTTGTAAGATTACACTTGCAACCATGGTCAGGCCTCATCTGCTTTATTTTGGATTTGTAGAGCTTGGATC
The DNA here is from genome assembly GCA_024500025.1 of Syzygium aromaticum. NCBI lineage: Eukaryota > Viridiplantae > Streptophyta > Magnoliopsida > Myrtales > Myrtaceae > Syzygium > Syzygium aromaticum. The sequence goes on from CM044885.1 coordinate 16,326,046, forward strand.
TCCTACTCCTCCCTGTTCTCTTTCCATTTTACATGTATATGCTTTCAATGTCCGTCTGAATTTGTCACGACCTTTAAATGTTGTGCATTAGCCTATGTGGCTTGGATGCTATATTTCAAGCAATTTATTTTTATGTCTGATTCTCCTCTTGTGACGGCAGCTTAGATTTTATAATCCTTTTATTTGGTGTCAAGCATGCAGTTTTGCTTTTGCCATCTACTGGTACTTCTGCAACACCATACACTGTGGCTTGGATGCTAGATTTCAAGCAATTTATTTTTAAGTCTGATTCTCTTGTGACAGTAACTTAGATATTTTAAGCCTTTACTTGGTGTCAAGCACGCAGTTTTGCTTTTGCCATTTACTAGTATTTCTGCTACACCATACAAATGCTATGAACTATTGTAACTTTTATTTATTATGCATAAACAAGCATGAGTTAATAATTAATGAAGGGAGGATGGAGTTTGTTTTGGTGCGATCTCCCATTTCTTTCTACGTCCTAAATTTTTCAATGTTCTTTTAGGTGATTCATTGGTGTCAGAGTAATTGCTTTTGCATGTGCAATAATTTGATTTACCAATGAAGAAGTTTGTTGGTTTTAGCTAAGCTAACAAAGATAGTTCAATTCCCTTGTTATCCACAGGCAACATGCAGTTTTTAAGACCAAGCATGGGGACAGGATTGATTATTTAATGCTAGGCTAATCATAACTGTTGACTAAGTAGCTATTTTTTGGTTCATGCGGCTACATCTACTGTGTCTTGTCGACTGGATAGCTTGCATTATATTTCATGCACGACTTTTAGTGAAATTTGTGTTCCATCCTTCACAATTTGGTTGTGTTAAACAAGGTGATTCTTTGATTTAGTACCACACAAAGATTAAGCTTATTGTCTTTACCAAAAAAAAAAAAGATTAAGCTTATTGTTATCTTACTTTCAGAGTCAAAAGCAGAGGCAGCAGTGCAAAATCCTGACTCATTATTGGAAAGCCTCCTTGAAGGACGAAGTAAGAGGAGGAGAGATGACTCTGCTGATTGGAGCAAGTATCAAGATGACATTGGCGATGGAAAGAACAGGCATGCTTCGTCTGTGGAGGATGCTGCGAAGGATGTAAGGCGGAAAGATGAAAAGCAGAGAGATGATAGGTACAGGGATCGGTACCGGGAAGAGGTTGACAGGGACAGCAAGAACCGTATTGAAAAGAAGAAAGATGAGTTTCCTGCAAAAGATCGCACTGGAAGCAAATCCAATGATAAGTACTCGAAGGATGATCGAGATAATACTGAGGCTCGACAGAAGAAACCTAAGCCCCATGATGGACTTCGTGAGCATGATGTTGATTCTGCCCGTGATCATGACCACGAGAGGGACCAGGACAGGGACAGGGAGCATGATCAGGATGGATACCGAAGTCGAGATCGGATTCGGAGTGGTGAACGTGATCGTAATCCTGCTCGGGATAAGGAGAGGGATCGTGACTGGGAGCATGATAATGACCGAGACCGAGATCGAGACCGTGACCGTGACCGTGACCGTGAAGGGGAGGTTGAGCTTGCTTATCATGATGATAGAAGTATTAAGTACAAAGATCGCAGAGGAAGGAAAAGATCTCCAGATGATCACGATGATTATAGTGATAGTAAACTTCGAGGTAGTAAGGCTCATTATTCTGATTCAGAAAAGAGGTCTTTGAGTGGAAGCAAAGTTGAGGCAGATGGTAGGGTTGGATCTCAATCTTGTCAAGCCCATGCCGAAACCACTGTGAACAGCAGTAGACGCCGAGCCTCACCTTCTTTAAGCTCACATGGTGGCACTGATGAACATAGGTACTAAAGCAACTCATTTGCTATCAACTTGGTTTAGAAGCTTGCTTGTCAAATTACTTTGTCTTTCTATTCCCTTAAGAAACTTTTTCTATCTGATTTTGTTGATTTTGATAGCGAAATGTTATTTTTTGTTTAATTCAGGCATGTTAGGCAAGATGACCTAAAGTACAGGGATCTGCCAATCGATAGTCGGCTGAAAGCAACAGAGAGAGGTTCAAAATACAGATCTCTGGAAAAGGCAAGTAAAACGGACGATGGTCACTATGTGGAGTTGTTGGGTGAAAGATCTTCAAGCAAGGCATCACCCATGGGCTTGGTGGAAAGATCTCCTTCATCACCCAGTATAGAGCGTAGACACATGCATAGAACTGGTGTTAGGAGAAGTCTTGATGTGGAAGAGCAAGGACGAAGTAGCCGTGCTTCTGCTGATGCTAGAGATGTGTCTGTCAGTGAGGGGAGATTCACTCGGGATATACCGCTGGACAAACCAGTATTAGATGAGTCCCCTCAAACTGATTCATCTTTCTACAATAGACCTGGTCAGAGGAGTTCTTCAATACCTCCACAACCTTTCAGGGCTGGAGTGGAAAGCCCTACTTTCATGGGATTGGAAGAAGATGGCAGGAATAACCTAAATGCCCGTTACAAGCGAAGTGGGGATCTGAACTTGGGGAGAGGGCCCGTGAATAATTGGAGGAGTGTACCAAATTGGTCTCCAGTACCAAATGGTTTCATGCCTTTCCAACATGGACCGCCTCATGGAAACTTCCAAGGATTGATGCCACATTTTCCTTCTCCTCCATTATTTGGTGTTAGACCTCCAATGGATATTAATCAGTCTGGTATACCTTATCCGATGGCTGATACTGACAGATTTTCTGGCCATATGCGCCCACTGGGATGGCCAAATATGATTGATGCATCTGGCCCTCCTCGCTTGCATGGATGGGATGTGAACAGTGGTGCTCTGAGGAATGAACCTCCGATATATGCTGGACCTGATTGGGATCATAGTAGGCATCAGGTGAATAGTCGAGGATGGGAAACTAGTGCAGACATGTGGAAGGGACATTCTGGTGGTGCTAACGTGGACTTGCCATCCACATCCCATAAAGAGTCCAATCCAGGGCTCTTTCCCATGAATGAAGGCTCTGCTGGGCAAGGAACTCAAAAGCCCAATAATGAGGATAGCCATGAGCTTGTTCAGGCAAAAGCTGCTGAAATCAAGGCCAGTGTTACTTCTTCCGAGAAAGAAACCTCCAATTCTTCTACGGAGATAGCTGGTGAAAACGGACCCGATTCTTCCAAGTCATCAGAAAGCAATAAGCGCATGAATATTAGCCGGATCTATCTTTCTAAGCTTGACATCTCAAAAGAGCTTGTTCATTCAGAGGTGTATCAGTGCTGCATGAACTTATTGGACGGGGATCTAAACTGTACTGCTGATGAAGACCCTATAGCGCGTGTCATTCTTAAGGTAAAAGCTCTCTCACACGAGCACACAGCCAAGCGCATACACACATCTTATATGCACTCTTTTAATTATTTTTGGTTTTTGTGCAATAGAATCACCCAAGATTGGAGCCGAAGGCGTCGGATGGTTCATTGAGCAGTTCGCTGTTTCCTGCTATAAATGATTCTGTTTTTCAGGTGAGTTGAATGGATGAAGATGTGAATTGCTTGTTGTATGTATTCATTTGTTACAGTGCTGGTTGTTGGTTTGATCACATGGAACTGCTTATTCAATAAATTACTTTTATTCAAGAAATTACTTTTCATTCATTACTTGTAGTGTTGAATATGATAGGATTTGTGCAGTCATGATTCATGAATGCTGAAATTGTTTTATCTTGCAGAAAGCAATGGACCTCTACAAAAAGGAGAGGCTAGAAACTAGGGATATTGCCATGTCGAAAGGGGGATTGCTTGATTTTGTATTGTCAACTACCCTGAATAAGGTGAAGGAGCAAGACCGAGTCGGCCACGTCGTTGAGAAGGAAGAGCCAGCTCGTACAGTTGATGAAAGGATGCAATCACCAACTTCAGCTGCTGATCAAATGGAAGTAAGAGCAATTTTAAGTGCTGCGGAGGAGGAAAAGCTTGGGGACTCGGTTGCGATTTCTAGGAAGGATGTTCCAGAACCTATACTTGTTTCTTCTTCCATGAAATCGGGAGAGGTTCAAAAGGCTCAGGGGCATCTGGGGGAAGATCCAATAGGATTATCTCCTGGGGGGAAGGGAGATTCAATACACATGTCAGTGAATCTGGATGATGCACGTGCAGATCACATTTTATCGCGTGATCATGCTTCGCAAGCTGCTGCCATTTTGCCCATTGATGACAGTGGCACAGAGTTGGTGGTCAAGACTGCAAGTGATCATGTTTCTGAGGAAACCGGGCATTTTGGTAATATAGTAGGCGATTCTTTAGTTGTTGATGGTCCTTCCAGTACCCACGAGGCATCAATGCCTGGGTCAAATGAGTCTCACCTGGTAAATTTAAGTCGGATACATCATTCTCCTGAAAGTACACATTAGACGTTTTCTATATCCATGCATTTGTATGTGCTTTAGTTCCAAAGTTATCTGCCTTCTTCTTATCATGTTTCTCTCCCCTTTCAGCAAGGAAATAAAAGAAATCCTGTCTCTGGGCCCCCCCAGAGAGGAGGTTTTTGGCGTATTGCATTTGTTTTTCTCTTGACCTTTTCCTTTACCTGCTCTCGTCTTTGGTTCTGGCCGTCTACTGCATAGTTTTTGCAATACATCTGAGATATATCCTAATGAAGAGAAGTTCGGTTGCTTTTTTGTGGATGGCAAGTTTTCACATGAACTTTTTGAGAGTTTGACCATATTAAACAAAAGATGGTCACTCTATATTTACGTTCCGCAGTGCCTGAGGAAAAATTATTTTGTAATGGCGGCATCTCTGATAGAAAGCCTAAATGCATTACATTGTTGCCTTTGGACCTTTGCGCGAACATAATCAGCACTTCGGCTGTTAAGATTAGAGTCTTACTGCATAGGATTTCGTTGATCATCTTGGTTCATTTTGAAGTACTAGGTTTTTGGATTCAACCTGGCCATTGTTTGAGTCAGGATCGATTGTTGATTGGTTGATTTGAAGTATTCGAGCATGCTGATACACGGGTCGAGCTTCAGTTTCATTAAAGTAAACGAGTATTTTATGCTACATAATTGTTTAACTTTGGTACGTCGAATGTGCAATTTGTGGACTTGACGAGTTTTGAGCCAATGTGGCAATTAACGGACTAGTTTTCCAGATACTCATTTCTCCGCTCATGCTTTAGTTCTTTCCTCTATTTTTTTTTTACTAAGGAGTGACTGAAAAAATAGTATGCGACTTCCAAATGCCATTTTTAATGGAAAAAAGACTTCTATTAAGTATTTTATATAGCTTGTCCCATTTTAACCTTATTGATTGCGAAAGGTTTTGGATATAATTCACGTGTTTCGAATTTTTTATTGTTTGATCCTGAAATTTAGATTTAAATCTTAAAAGAGAAAGATAGTAAATATAATAAAAAGGTTGATTGAAACAATAGGATATACCTGAAAGAAGAATATTCCTTTTTAGGGTATGGCAAAGTTTAGGAGGCAAGGTTACCAAATTCAAGGTGAGGATAATACCACATGCCTAAAAGATCTTGTCGTGGCTTTACAGATTGCCTACTAAAGGGCACTACCGATAGCGGGATTCGAACCTGAGTGAAGAATTCGAATAAGCAATATTAAGTATCATATACAAAATAGCAAACCTTCCTAGAAATCGAGTTGTTATTTTTGTTCGGGTCTGTACTTTGGGTTTTTATTGATATATGACTTGTTTCTTACTGACAAATTCAAAAAATAAGACAACCTTCATAACACGTGCAATATGTAGTGCCAACAAGCGTGATATAACAAGTTTTGCAAATATCATGTCTTGAATGAAAAATAACACAAATAGTTTCTTAACTTTGGTTTGAGGCCAGGGTCGGCGAGGGCGTCGCAGCCCTCGCCAGTGGCTGGTGATGGTGGCTCGTGGCCGCGATGGCGAGGCCTCACCTAGCCATGGCGAGGTTAACCTCGCCGTCGCCACCGGCGAGGCTAGTGGCGAGGGCCGCGAAGCCCTCGCCGGCCCTGCCTGTGGTTGGTCGCCAGCCTAGGTGACGGCGAGGTCGGCCTCGTCAGATCTGGGCGAGGTTGAGTCTCGCCTAGCTAGGGTGAGGCCGACCTCGCCGTCGCCACCAGCGAGGGTCGTGATACTCTCATCGGCCCTGGCCTATGGTTGATCACCTGCACCGGTCGGGAAAGAAAAAAAATAAAAAAACAAATAAAAAAAGAGAAAGAAACATTAAAAAAATTAAAAAATTATTAATAAAAAGAAATTTTGTGTAGTTACCCGACACATTTATATTCTTTTTCTATTCTAAGAGTAGAAATTTTGAACAGTTACCAAATACCTTTAAATGCTTAAAAATTATTTCTGGACACGGAACAAAAAAAAATCATTTCCGAGCAGAATTTGTTTCCGGATACAGAATAGTTGTCATGCACAACCTTATTGCAAAATAATACGGGAGCTGCCTAATCTCGTGAACCAAGTCCATTGCTCAGGAGAAATCCGAGCTAAGCTAGGGCTTTATAGACGTACGTGATAGTTGAGTGTCTGTCGGGGGCATCGATAGAGTTGACATGCATGACGAGAACTATAACTTGGCTGCAAACATGAAGCTAAGGTAAAGAAAACATTAACCTATGTCTCGAGTTCGAGCCTGTCATGGAAAGCCTGATGTGACAGAATTGCAGCCTATCTTATGTATCTGCTCATGGTATTGATTAAGAAAGGGATAATAACACAAACATTTCATGAACTTTGACACAATATGCAATATGGTTCATAAACTTTTAATTTGTTAATATAGTCTCTGAACTATAACATAATGTTCAATTTGATCATTAGACTTTTAATTTGTTTAATATGATTCATGGACTTTTGATACATGTTCAATTTAATTTTTGAATTGTATAAAAATGTTCAATGTAGTCATTGAATATACCAAAAGTCTTGGGACTACATTGATCAAATTAAAAGTTTAGGAACCAAATTGCACATTAGATTAAAATTCAGGGATTATATTGAACAAATTAAAAGTTCATGGACCATATTGCATATTAGATCAAAGTTCAGAAACTATTTGTGTCATTTTTCCATTAAGAAGAGCCCACTTGAACTTTGTTGTCCTAGCAAATTCGGTGGAGCTGATCTTGGAATTAAAGGAAGAGAAAAAGGGCTTCCATGAGTCTGGCAAACTTGTGACTTGACTTTGCATTCTTATATTGACGGCCTAGTTGTTTTCGTATTCCATTAAAGCTGAGTTTTGCACGAGAAGGAACACTTGGGAAACATCCGAAACAATAAATGTTAATTCTGCCCGCGAGTTGCTTATTGAAACAAATAAGATGAGTGGTACGGATTATTCCTCTGTAAATGTTATGGATAACTTCTTTGTGAGAGATTGTGAGAGATTATGAGATAACATTTTTGTGGGTTTGTTTGGATATAATCTAAGATTGGGAAATACATGAACGATTGAGCCATTGTATACTCTGTAACTCTCCGAATACATAAGGGATTTCTTTGCCGTTGACTCTTCCGGTGGCATGATACCTAACATTCTGACTAAGCCACGTATATTTTCAGCTGTCCTTATTCCTTGTTCTCTCACATTTGATATTGAATTGCATGATCCATTACCTTCCGCATTATTTCACTACAACTTCGACTACTGCTCTAGCAAAAAGTCCTTGACTCGACATATCTAATTCAACTTTATAATAAGTAAAAGCATATGTCCATATTAAAGAGTGAGATTTTCCTTCGTGAAGACTATATACTGCAATCTCAATTTGGATTTTGTTAATGAGTACCTCAATACATTAGTTAAGCAACCAATAAGGAAACTTCGGGGTTTTCACCGCATGATTGTCTCGTGTCATGCACAATCGGTACATTAAACATCTAATTATTCCAAATAAGTATACTTGATAAGTATTTTGAGAGTATTAGTTAACAGCACCCGGCCAATTTAGCAATTTATCAGACCCTTTAAAAACATAGGATTCCAAGCATCTTACGTTAAACATCGAAATCTGTTCCTAAATTTTCCAAAAAGAGTGTTTGACGATTTTCCTGCATATAAAGGTCAGGTTCCTGACTGTATAGATAAGGAAGGTTGGGCCGTTCTAGGTGTCTTTGCAGCCTACCTGAGGCCATCATGAGCCGTCGCAGACATTTCATTTTGTTAGTCAATACAAAATGTCGTAAATTACTGCATATACTTGTACAAAAGAGCCTTTGAGTAACACATCTACTTTAGCATAAATAAATATAAGGTGCTTTATCTTTGACTATTTCGGTACGATAACATCAGCTTATTTAGGATAGCTTACTAAGGAACGTGATGCCCGGTGAAGACATGGCCCGAAAGTAAAGTTGGTACCTATATAGAGTCGACTGTTTCAACTTAAGGTCGATATTTTTTTGCAGGGCTGGTTCACATAATGCATATCCGTTTGTTTCACAAAAAATAAATGATTTTAAAAAATATGTATTTTAAAATAATTGCTTATATCATTTGAAATAATTAGTCAATGAAAAATATTTTTATTATTAACAACAATTTATATCTAAACATTTTCATGAACGACCAAAATATTTTTCAGTCATTCATTTTTATAAATGATATGATCAATTATTTTTAGGAAAATATTTTCCAAATTATTTATTTTCCGCAAAACAAACGCACATTGCTTTGTTTGATTTGAGGTTTTTCATACTAAGATTATTTTGATCAACCCTTTTATACACGATTAATGGACTGGTCGTGTATACTTGACATTTTTCATACAATTATGTTGATTGATTAAGTGTTTAATTTGAATGTAACAGATCTTGTATACAAATATTAGTGTTGTATGGAGCCTACGCATACCACCTTATGGGTGAAGTCTTACTTAATACACGTATATGTTGGGATTGATTGATTTGAAAAATTCAGATAATTAATATGTAAAACATGTTTTGTAACTCATGAGACACACGTCAGGTTTGCGTTTGAAAGTTGTAACATGATTAACAAGAATGTCATGATCTAAGTTTTAAAGGGAAAATTGTTAAAAAGTCCTAAACCTATTGCACTTTTACCAATTCAATCTAAATCTTTCAATTTTGTTTTGCCAATTGAGTTCATTCGGCTAATTTTGGCTGAAAATCACTCACGTGGATGCCGGCCATCCTAGATGGCACGGCCGACGCTTAGACAATTTTTAATAATATTTTAATATTTTATGAATTTTTATTTATTTATTTTCCTTTTTTTCCCCTTTTCCTTTGGCCCGGGCCATGGCTATTAGTGGTGGTCAAGATTTAGAGCTTGTGGTTGCCGTGGCCACTCAAGCTTGAGCTTTGGCTCATGGCCATGGTCGAGATATGGAGCTCGTCGCCTTGCAGCCATGGCAAAACCCTTGAGCTCGTGGCCTTATAGCCATGGCTATTGATGGTCAGGAACTAGAGCTCGTGGCCGCCATGGCCACTTAAACTCGACCTCTGGCTCGCGGTTATGGCTGGGATCTGGGCTCGTCGCCTCGCGGCAATGGCGAAACCCTTGAGCTCTTGGCCCCACAACCATAGCTGTCAATGGTTGGGATTTGGAGCTCGCGGCGCTCTAGACTCGTGGCCATAGTCGGGATTTGGAGCTCAAGATCCTATCCACCACCGACAACCATGCCTCCTTTGCCAATGCTTATATAATCGATTCGTCGCCATTGCCAAAATCCTCGACCACAACAACGTTTGTGAGCACGACGACGAATTACTTCAGTTCGATCTAGAGAACAACGATCGCATTGCTTAGGGCTTTCACTTGATGAGCGATTTCGGTTCTCTAGGGTCATGATCTGGTCCCATCTCCATGAGGATGACGAGGGTTTTTCTTGGAAGTGCTTCCCAAAAGCGTCAATCACGACTCCGACGACTATGCTCGCAACTCAAGAGCCATGGGGGACCTCGTTTTGTAGCTCTAGTCTCATATTTTGAGCTTGTGGCACCTCGCAGCCATGATTGTTGTGATATATGGGATCTCGAGCTCCAGATCTCGGACATGGCCACGAGTCAAGAGCGCCACGAGCTCCAGATCCTGGCCATCAATAACCATGGTTGCGAGGTCGCGAGCTCAAGTTATGTGAAGCCGGCCATGGTCGTGAGCCATAGCTTGAGCTTGAGTGGCCATGGCGGCCATGAGCTCTATAACTCGACCACCATTTATAGCCATGGCTCGGACCGAGGCCAAGGTCAGCGAGGGTGGCCTTTGCCTGAGGCCGGCGATTTGTCAGCCATCAACGAGGCTTAGTGGTGGCTGGTGGAGGGGAGGGAAAAGGAAAAAAAAAAAAAAAAAAAAAGAAAAAAAGAGAAAAGGGAAAAAAATAAAAAATATTGAAAAATATTATAAAAAATTTTCCATGTCAGCACCAACCATGCCACGTTAGCAATTCCGGATGGACTTAATTGGCAAAATGTGAAAATTTTTAGAACCCAATTGACAAAATTTAAAGGTTTATAATTGAATTGGCAAAACTGCAATAGGTTTAGGACATTTTAGACAATTTTTCTAAGTTCTATAGGATTTATTTATGAAACCAAATAAGCATGATGCAAAAACATGAATTGACGGCTTAGGGCTTGAACGATAACCATTCTCTTCCTCGGCCCTATTTCTTTGCTAAAATCTATTTTTATTCCCGAATGAGTTTTTGAGCAAAAAGTGGCGTTTGATAATGATACAAAATTTCTGTTCATGGAATATAAATTCGTTTGATAGATTATTCTTAAATTTTTGTTCCTGGTAAGCAGTTGTGGGTGGAGGCAGACGTTTGGTTGCGGCAGCGAACGGATAGTGAGCAGCAAGCATTCTCTTTGGGTTAGAAGCTTATGGGCCTCAAGCTCTGCTACAACATTGTGCTTTTGTTATTAACGTAGACACACAACATGTCACGCCCTGAACCCTAACGCGCTTGTGACACCCCTTCGATGGTCATATTGAATGCGACGTCCCAGGATGCGTCGCCAACCCAAATGAAACACGCGAAGACAAACGCAAGCAGAAGTGGAAATCAAACAACCCAGATAATTAATAATGACAACATGGTAGTACTTGCACAAAACAATAAACTCTTATCATTAGCTTGAGACCATAAAATTTGTCCAGTGGGTTTCTAGGGTTAGCATCTACTTTTATCATAAAAAAGGGATAGGTGGTAAGGTAGAATAGCTATCTGCACAAAAATGGCTCTACCAAAAAGAGCTTCTAGGCCCAGCACTTGAACACTCCTACGGTGCCCAATTTGAATCGAACCTGAAGTCTCCAACTCTGTGTCCGAGTCGATCTTGATCGGTTCGGACACCATAGGCTCCTTCTCAGGCTTGGACACCATAGGCTTCTTCTCAGGCTCGGACTCGGGCTCCGGTTCTTCTAATTCTTTCTCGATCTCGGGTTCCATGGGCTCCTTCTTAGGCCCAGGCTTCTCAAATTCCTCTTCAAGCTCAAGGTCTGCAGGGGCCATAGGTTTAGGTATGAGCTCCGGCTCAGGACTAGGGTTTACTGGGGGATCTCCGGGGTGCAGGACCTCACCATCAGGAGCAAGAACAACTGAGGGATCCCACTCGCCTACCCCATTAAACGGAACATCAAAATGCCGAAGCGGTCCATAGACTCCATATAAATCCCAATAACAGTATGTCCGGTATGTATTGGGCTACAACTCTGGCCTACCCACATCTACCTACATCACCGTGGTATGCTTACATAGATCTCACCATCTCCTACGGGGTACTCCACCGCCGAGTGCTCAGTATGCCTCGGGATCCCAAAACGTTCAGGCGGATCACTCATGATGGGGGTCGGGGGTCTGAAATGGTTTGTATTACAGCAATGAGAATAAATTTTAATAAGCAAACAACTTATACCCGACCTAGACCAATGCATACCCAGACGAGCCTAAACGTGCAATCTAATAAGCAACAAACTAGAATTCACAAAACTGTACTTACCTCGCCTCAATTCATATACCAACCCTGCATATTAGTCAAGTCACTATAATGCAATAAAATCCCATGAACATATCAAAATCATACCAGCACCATACTCACGTGCATTCACCCAATTCAATCAAGCACATTCCACATGTGTGTCCAGCTAACTCTCCACGACCTGCGTCAATACTCATCAGGCCAGCCCTTCGATCAATCCGGGTTTAGTCCCGTGTAACCATATCTTAGGACATTTCTCACTTTCCCACGAACAACATAAACACGCCTCGGGTCAGTCCTCCGATCAATCCGGGCTTAGTCCCGCGTAACCACGCCTCAAGACATTTCTTACTTTCCCATGATCTGTGTAAACACGCCTCAGGTTAGCTCTCCGATCAATCCGGGCTTTATCCTACGTCAACACATCTCAGGACCTTTCTCACGACCCGAGTCAACACCCCACGTCCTTTCTCACAACCCGAGTCAACACTCTACAGGTTGACAGCCCTCCGATTGATCTGGGTTTGTTCAAACAAATACACATGCCACATAATTCAATCAATTTCCACGTCTTGTACATAATCAAATATCACTCAACCATTTCCAAATGACCGTAGCACAATTCACCATTCTAACACGTCATAAAATCCAAACTCTAGTCATAGGCTCACCAATTTAACATTCAAGTTGGCCACATTCGAACATCAATTTCACTCACAAACGTCACGACATTCCGATCATTGAACCAACATAAATCAGCCATTATTTAAGCCACACAATCACCACAATTTAATTTAATAATTAATCACATTCTAATCACAATTCAATCCCTAACTTAGCCATTAAACCGATACTAATCACACTCTAAATAAGTCTAAAATATCCATTATGCTAAGTAGGATTTAAAAAGTTACTTAAATTTGGCTCGGGAAAAATCGGTACCAGCCCAAAATGGCTTGGGTGAACAGTGGTGGCTCGGCGTGGGCGAGGGCATAGTGGTCGGCCACGGATGAGGCGCTTAGCTACGGGCGGGGCAACGACCTGGGCAGACAGGCGACGGCTGGGTGACTCAGCCGTGGGCTGGGCAGCGGCTGGGTTGCTCGGCCGGCGAGCTGGGGCGAGCGGCGAGTGCTCGGCCATGGTCGAGAGGTGGCCAGGCAACGGCAACAGCGGTTGGGCGGCAGAGGCTCGGCCACAGCTGGGATAGTCCGACCAAGGCTGAGCTAGGGTGGCTCGGGCTGTCCAGGTGAGCATGGTGGCTGCTGGTGGCGGCGGAGCTACTAGGGGAGTTGGGTGGTGGCGAGCGGAGTAGCGGCGGTCAGGACGGCAGTGCGTGGCAGCTGGGCGAGCAGCGGAGCTGGGGTGTACTAAAAACAGGGGAGGCGTCACACTACAAAAAAACATATTTTTTCCGACGAAATTTCTAACAAAAAATTTTGAAAAATTCGTTGGAAAACGAATTTCTAACAAATTTTCCAACGAAAAAAAATTCGTGGGTAATTCGTCGTTGGAAAATTTTCCAACAAAAAATTTTAATTTTCATTGGAAATTTGCGACAAAAATGTTTTCGTTGGAAACTTTGTGGGTAAATTAGTGGCTAAATTTCTTGGAAAGTTCGTTGGAAAATTCGTCGCTAATTATTCGTTGGAAAACTCGTGGAAAAATTCATCAGTAATTATTCGTGGGTAAATTCGTGGATAAATTCCTTGGAAATTTCGTTGCAAATTTCGTCGCTAATTATTCGTTGGAAAAATCATTGAAAAATTCGTCGGTAATACTACAAAAAAACCGCCGTTTTGCCACGAATTTTCCAACGAAATTAGCGACGAACAAAAATTCGTTGGTAATTTGTTGTCACAAATTTTTCCGACAAAAAATTTAAATTTTCGTTGGTAATTTGCGACGAAATTTTTTCGTCGGAAAGTTCGTTGGAAAATCCGTTGCTAATTATTCGTTGCAAAAATCGTGGCAAAATTTTTCAGTAATTTTTGGTGGTAAAATTCATGGAAAAACGAATTTCCGACAAAATTAGTGACAAAAAAAAATTTGTCGCTAATTCGGCGTTGGAAATTTTTTGCGACAAAAAATTTTAATTTTTCGTTGGTAATTTGCGACAAAAACAGGGTCATTGCCGGTATTTTGCCACGAACAAAATAATTCGTTGGAAATTTATTTTCGCAAAATTTTGTGACGAAAATTTGAATTTTTGTTGGTAATTTGAATTGAAAATTAATTCGTGGCTAATTATTCGTTGCAAAATTCGTGACTAAATTAGTTGCAAAATTTGTTAGAAAATTTGTCGCAAAACATTCATTGCAAAATTCGTGAGAAATTTCCCACGAATTTTGCAACGAAATTCAAATTTTCGGCATAGGCGGCTTTTTTCAATTTTATGGCAAAATTCGTGGGAAATTGAAAAACCCAGTATTTTGCCACAAACAAAAATATTCGTTGGAAATTTTTTCCGTAAATTTTTGCGACAAAAATTTTAATATTCGTTGGTAATTTGCGACGAAAATTAATTCGTGGCTAATTATTCGTTGCAAATTTCGTGGCTATGGAAAATTCGTTGGAAAATTTATCGCAAACTATTCGTTGGAAAATTCGTGGGAAATGTCCCACGAATTTTCAACGAAATTCAAATTTTCAGCTTTTTTCAATTTCGTAGGAAATTTCCCGCGAAATTGAAAAACCCGGTATTTTGCCACGAACAAAACAATTCATTGGAAATTTTTTTTCGCAAAATTTTGCAACGAAAATTTAAATTTTCGTTGGTAATTTGCTACGAAAATTAATTCGTGGCTAATTATTCGTTACAAAATGCATGACTAAATTAAATGCAAAATTCATTGGAAAATTTGTCGCAAAATATTCATTGCAATTATCGTGGGAAATCTTGAATTTTGCCGCAAAAAAATTTGAATTTTCATTGGTAAATTGCGACGAAAAAAAATTAGTGGCTAAATTCGCGAGAAAATTCGTTGCAAAATTTGTCGCTAAAAATTCGCGAATTTTGCAACGAATTTAAACATAATCTAATATTTTATTTTTCGAATTTTAAACCCAAGTAAAAGAAAAATTAATTTCTAGAATTTATATTTAATATTGAGCACTTAGTAACGTCAAAATATTATAATAATATGAAAATGAAATACATTCATCAACGTTTTCCACAAGAATGACATAAATATTTTTCTTTATAGTACACATAATGAGAGAATAAATAATCTTACACAATAAATAATGACGACAAAAATGAATAAAAAAAAACTATCCTACTTTTAGCGACAATCCCCATCATATAAATACTAAACAAAACTACTAAAGATACGGTCCATGTGTGATGCTCACTTCCTGCTCCAGTTTTAACAAATGCTAGTTGAAATATTGTTGCAACCACTCATTTGCATAACTTATGCAGAAATTGCCACGACAGCCTCTCTCTGTATATGCTGTACTTCCGAGGTTCTACCTGCACCAAAGTGTTATCTTAGCCATAATTTTCTGGAATAGATAACCAAAAAATAAGAGTAGGCTTCATTAAATCTACAAATTCATACTGCATCTTCAAATTCCAATACCAAGTTAATCACCATAAAATTTCATCATACTCACCGAGGCATATCTTACAGACGCAACTCAAAATGGGCAAGAAGAGAAAGTTACAAATATCAAATTCAAAATCCAATAAAATCCCAAAAACTACAAAATGAATAGTTAAGAAAGCATACTATTAGATCAAAGTGCAGCATAAGTATGGCAACCAAAGGTTTTTCATCATCTGGAGCACTTCGTAGATACAAAAGTAGAACATGCATTGCATTGACCATCTCTTCATTGGCCAACTTACCCAAGAAAGATACAACATCCTTCCTCATGTTATTTCAAACAAGAATACTATGTATCATGCCAAAACAATGTAGAATAGCTTCAGTTCAATCTGCTACTACAGGTTCTCGATATGTTTAAGTTACTTCCTCAAAACCAAAACCACACTCTCGAACATAATCAAGGGAGACCAAGGTACTAAAGATACATAGATATATTATAAAAGGACATTCAAGTATTTCATACCCTGTAATCCCAATCCCTTTACTGTGAACCCTTCAAAGTACATAAGTGAAAATCCATTGCTACTGAAATGAGATCAACAACACGAAATGGTTATGACAATCGCCATTTGTACTAAATGATTACTTCACATAACATTTTAGACAAAATATGTCCATCCTGATATGTCTAAGTTCACAGTATATTCTCTGTAATGATTGATTACAAATTATATCTAAAAGTACTTTAACACATGAGACAGAATAAATTCTATAGAGAGCGGAGTCTGCAAGATAGCTTAGATCTAAATTAATTGCAAACACTACATCTTTAACTAAACATAGATTTACTTGCAACTCATACTCTATAGATTGACTCAACAGAGTAAGCAAATCTTCACAATTTAACCGGTGGTCTGATGGGTTTTACTGCAGGTCCCATAAATTTGTAGTAGATCCTCAATAATCGGACAAAGTATATAAAAACAAATGCCAAGCGCAATGTCTATACCTTGAGCTTAATGCCATTTCCAAACTACACATCACCAGTGACTTTCAAGCTATCCAACTCAACTACACTGGGAATAGACTTGAAGCGGCTCACAAAACTTCCCAATTGAAAAAGGCAGATATAATGAAATATGACATTAATATTCGTAATAGGCGGAATAAGAATACAAACCTAAAGTAACCTTCACCTTATCAAATTTAGGTCCCAACTCGATAGAAGGATCTTTGGGATTAGTTCTGGCTGCATTTCTAATTAGAACTCCATTGGATGCGGTATATAGATCTAACTGCATATGAACATTAGAGTAACATAGCCTTCATATCAAGTATAAAATGCAGATTGGAGAGTGTTCTGTAGTTTGTAATACCTGGAGAAGAAGTACATCTGAAGATGCATTCAGTGGAAAATAACGGGATGAAGGGACAGAAGTCTGACGACGTGGTGGTCACCGACGCGGTCCCTAGCCTCGGTGACGACCACGCTGGAGGCCTTGTCGCGGTGCTTCGTGGTGAGAGCCTGGGCAATTGAGAGCCTGGGCGATGCAGAGCCCGCTGATCCCGCCCCCAACCACCACGCAATCAACTAGTCCCCCGTCGGCGGTCCTCGGCGACGAAGCACCGGATCCCGGCTTTGCCCATGGCCGCCGCTCGCCCTCGTCGTCGCCTAGATTTGGGCGACGGCGAGGTCGAGCAGCCATGGGTGGGGCCGCTCGACCTCGCCTAGATCTGCACGAGGTTGAGCGGCGGCCGACCTTGTCCAGATTTGGGGAGAGGGAGGGCTTGTGGGCGCGGAACGGGCATATGGCGACGGAGGAGGAGGGCCGACGGTGAGGTCGAGCAGCTATGGGCGGGGCCGCTCGACCTCGCCCGGATTTGCACGAGGTCGAGCGGCGGCTGACCTCGTCCAGATCTGGGGCGAGGGAGGGCTTGTGGGCACGGAACGAGCGTATGGCGACAGAGGAGGAGGCAACGGCGGCTGTGGCAGTGATGGAGGCCATCATGGCTGGCAGAGGGGAGGAGGGAGCAACGGAGAGGTGGTTGGAGGCGGCGGGGGGCATCGCCGCGGCCGTCGTTGGCGAAGGGCAAGGTGGCGGCGGTGGAGGAGAGGGGCTTGGCGGCTGGTTTCGAGGGCTTCTTCGAGGCGTTGAAGGAGAGCTTCATGCCGACCACCAGCTTCTTGCAAGGAAGGACCGATCTTCTTCAGAGCTTCGCCGGAAAACCTAACCGAGCAAGAGAGGAACAAGAGACCGATAATTGACGAAAGACGGGAACGATTGAGGAAGCAGGATTAGGAAGTCGCTCGTTTTGAGCATGAGAGGGAGAGACACGGACAGAGAGAGGGGAGAGAGAAAAATTGGGGTTAGGGCGAGGAGATTAGCCACGAAAGGGCGGGGAGCAAAATTGGCGATGAAGTCTTTGTTCGTCGCTAATTTTAGCGACGAAAATAAAAGTTTGTCGCTAAGGGCTCGTTTGGTAACGTGCCAAACAGTGAAAATTTCTATTCTTTTGTTCCCAGAAATAGTTTGAGAACAGAAATACGTTTGGTAAACTTTTTGTTCCCGGGCACATTTTTGCAAAAATTTGTGCAAAGAAATAGTTTTGGAAGAGAAACAAGAAGTAAAAAAAAGTTGCTTCTTGTTTTTCGGCACAATTTTGAAAATGAGTTCCTTTTCTTCTTTTTCTTTTTTTGCTTTTCTTCTTTGTGTTGTTCTTTTCTAGGCCGTGGCTGGTCACCGGCGGCTATGAAAAAAAAGATATTATTAATAAAAAAATATTTTATTGGCCATGGCCGGCGATAAGGCAAAAAAAAGGATAAAAATATTTTAATAAAAATGTTAATAAAAAAAATATTTTACCGGTTATGGCCGGCGACTAGGCCATGGCAAAAAAAAAAGAAAAAATATTTTAAGAAAAAAATTTTAATAAAAAAAATATTTTATTGGCCATGGCCGGTGACTAGGCCATGGGAAAAAAAAGGAAAAAAAAATTTTAAAAAAATATTATTAATAAAAAAATGTTAATAAAAAAAATATTTTACCGGCCATGGCCGGCGACTAAGCCATGGGAAAAAAAGAAAAATAATATTTTCATAAAAAAATATTATTTATAAAAAAATGTTAATTAAAAAATATTTTACTAGCCATGGTTGGCAATCAGGTCATTGGGAAAAAAAAGAAAAAAATTAATTTAATAAAAAATATTATTAATAAAAAATATTTTACCGGCCATGGCCGGCGACCAAGCCATGGAAAAAAATAAAAAAATATTTTCAATAAAAATATTTTTTATTAAAATATTTTAATAAAAAAATATTTTGCCATCCATTGACAAAAAAAAGAAAAAAATATTATTAATAAAAAAATTTTACCGGCTATGGCAAAAAATGATAAAAAAAATTATTTTTAAATAAAAGTATTATTAATAAAGAAATTTTTTGCCGGCCATGGCCAAAAATAATAAAAAAAATTATTTTAAATAAAATTATTATTAATTAAAAAATATTTTATAGGCCATTGCCAAGAAGGAGGAGAAGAAAAAAAGAAAAGAAAGAAATATTAAATATTTAAAATATTATTAATAAAAATAAATTTTATGCTGTTACCAAACGCATTTATGTTGTTTTACTATTTCAGGAATAGAAATTTTAAACTGTTACCAAACGCCTTTAAATGCTCAGAATCAGTTCCTGAGCACAGAATAAAAAAGAATCATTTATGTTCAGAAATAGTTACCGGGCACAGAATGATTGTCATGTGCAGCCTAGTTAGCCACGAATTTGGTGACGAATTTGACCTCACACATTTTAAAAAATTAAAAAAATTTGCCACGAATTATTTTTGGCTAATTCCGTTGCAAATTTTTTTTTATTTTTTAAATTGGTAATGTCGAATTCGTGGCTAAATCCGTTGCAAATTAGCCACGAATAATTTTTCGTGGCAAATTCCATCACAAATTAGCGATGAATATTTTTTCGTGGCGAAATACTTGTTTTTTTG
The DNA here is from genome assembly GCA_024500025.1 of Syzygium aromaticum. Classification (NCBI taxonomy): domain Eukaryota; kingdom Viridiplantae; phylum Streptophyta; class Magnoliopsida; order Myrtales; family Myrtaceae; genus Syzygium; species Syzygium aromaticum. The sequence goes on from CM044885.1 coordinate 16,345,518, forward strand.
TAGTGAAACAGTGAAGGCAGTTTTATATCTGTCATTTTCATTGATTTGTATTTGCCAAAATCCTGATTTCATATCAAATTTATAAAATAATTTTGAATTGTGTAATCTATTCAATAAGTCTTTTTTATTAGGAATTGGATATTTTATCCATTTCAAAGCTGTATTTAAAGATTTATAGTTGATTACCGATATTGAAACTCTTTCTAATTTAGCATTTTTGTTTACATAGAAAATAGAGCAACTCCAAGGTGATTGGCCCTTTCTAATGAGATTTTTATCAAGAAATTCTTGGATTTCATTTTGACAAAAATTCATGACTTCCTGATTCATTTAGGAAGGTATTGCCTTGGTCGGGATTTCTTTTTCAAAAAATTAAGATTCATAAGGTAAATCAACTATATGATATCTTTTAGACCAAAAAGCATTAGGAAGTGTCGAACATATAGAACTTTTTATGCAAATTTCAAGATTAGCAATTATTTTCTTGATAGTAGAATCAGAAAATTTTTGCTCAATTCTTTTATGTTCAAGGTCTTCTTTTAAATATTGAAGGTGGTTTTCTTATTTTGGATAATACAATTTATTTCAGAAATGGATTGTTCTCGAAGTGTACTTAAGTTCTTGGTTTGTGGTTTGCTTATAATATTAAAAATTATTTTTCTTTTTTAAAAATTTGGTCTCGATACCATCATTAGTAATTTTAAAAGGTTGTATAAGTCCTATAAAAGGAGTCCCTATAAGTCCGTAAAGTGATAATTTTAAAAGGTTGTATAAGTCCTATAAAAGGAATGAAGTTTTATAAGAAGTATTATCTTTTGTTGTTTCAGCTTCTGGAATCTTATAATTAATATGTAATTTTGCGATGAACTTTTTTGTTCGTCACTAATTAACCACGGAAAATAATTCATCGCAATTTTTTTTTATTTTCTAAAATGTTAATGTCAAATTCGTCGCTAATTAGCCACAGAAAATAATTCGTAGCAAAATTTTTTTATTTTGTAAATTGTTAAAATCAAATTTGTCGCGAAATCCGTCAATAATTAGCCATGGATTTTTTTTCGTCACAAATTTTCTAAATTGGTAATGTCAAATTCATCGATAAATTTGTCGCTAATTACCGCGAAAAATAAATCGTCGCAAATTTTTTAATTTTTAAATTGGTAATATCGAATTCTTGGCTCAATCCTTCGCAAATTAGCCACCAATAATTTTTCGTAAGAAATTAGCCACAAAAAAAAAATTCGTGGCAAACTTTTTTTTATTTTTTAAATTGGTGATTGTTTGCTGGCTTTTTTTTAAAAAATTTGTGGCAAATTTGCCACGAATTTTCCAACGAATTTCAAACATATTAAAAAAAATGCCATTTTTTGAAATTCATTGGAAAATTCGTGGCAAATTTGCTAGAATTTTCGAATGAATTTAGAACATATTACAAAAAATGTCTTTTTTGAAATTCGTTGCAAAATTCATGGCAAATTTGCCACAAATTTTGTAACGAATTTAAAAAAAACACATTTTTTGAAAAAGAAAGAGAGAGAGAGAGTGGCTGCATGGGGAAGGAAGAGAGAGGACATGAGTAGCTGGGGGGAAGTGGACGTGCGCGTAGGGGGCGCGGTAGGAGAGAGAGAGAGAGAGTCAACGCACTCAAGTGTGATTTGACGGTTCTCGTTCAAATCCGACAACGATCAAACGGCCCACGAAAAATCCTAATTATAAATTATGAAAAAAGCTAAAAGATAACAACGAAAACACACTACAATGGAGGTCTACTAGTCCAAATTTGCTTCCGGTCCAAATTTCACTTTTCATTTATCCTGGGCAATATCGAGACTGGCTACAATAATATCGACATCATCCAATTAAATTCATCACGAAACTCCCAAAAATTCAACACCAAAATTCAGGCTCTAAATAACGGCCAAATTCAATCGAGGGCAATTCTAGCGAAATCTCTTATTTAAAAATAACTCAAGAGTGATCAGTTCTGGGCGAGATTTTATTATAAGCGTATTGACGAAATACACATTTTATAAATCTAAAAAATGGGTCGAAAATCGTAATGTCACACAACATATCTTGAAGCTTGTTTTGTAGGCTTCGCCACAAAGTTGAGCTCTCTCTCTCTCTCTCTCTATGGCTACAGAAACACCTATCGATACCAGTGAGTTATGTTAGAAAGTTTTACATTGAATAATTGATGTGATATGAAGCAATATTAATATATTATAGTTGGCCCATAACTCATTGACTTAAATTTTTAAGATTCGTAATGACCTCGCTAGAAAAGATATGGCGAGGCCTGTGACACCCACGCCCAGGGCTAGTAAGGTCGGCCAACGACCCTTGTTGGCCCAAAGTCTAGGGAAAAAAAATTATAATAAAATTCAAAAAATTATTTAAAAAATATTCACGTCAACGTCGGCCATGCCACGTAGGCCGGCCGGCATCCACGTTGGCGTTTTCGACCAAAATTAGCTGGATGGACTAAATTAACACAAATGAAAAATGTTTATGACTTAATTGGCCAAAAAAAATTATGACTGAATTTGCATAATTGCAATAGGTGTTGACACCTATTTTTTATTTGCTCAAAATTAATTGCACAAAACTTAGGAATTAAATTTCTTTGATTCCTAAAACAAAAAATATATATTTTTATTAAATGCATTGCATATAGAAATTAGACATTAATAGTGCTTATTAAAATGTCTATTAGAATGTTTGTAAAGATTAAAAAAAAATGAATCAAAATGAGGAAAATCGCGTTGGGCCGGGCCGGAGCCGAACCGGGCCGGCCCCATTTTCTTTTTCTTTTTCTTTTTCTCCCTTCTTCCCCCCCCCTGCGGGCCCGGCCTGCTCCCTTTTCTTTTTTTCTTTTCCCCCGGTCCGGCCTGTCTCTCCTCTTTCTCTTTTCTTCTCCCCGCGCGCGGGCCTAGCCCGGCCCGGCTGTCCCTTTCTCTTCCTCCACGCGCCCGTTGCTTTCCCTTCCCCTGTTCGACTCTGCTCCGGTTGCAGAGCGGCGAACGGCCGAGCAAGGCCGCACCGTCGCCATCACGCCAGAGGAGAGCAAGGGAGGCACGCCAACGGGACCGGCCTTAATGGCCAGTCCCGTCGGCCCGGGATTCCCGGGCTCCTCCCCCTTTCTCTCCCTCTCTTCTTCCTCGTGCAGAACCGGCCCCCCCTTTTTGCACTGGCCTGAGATCGCGGGATTCGCGGGGCACAGGCCGGTGCAGGCCATCGTCAGCCGACGTGGGGGAGGCACAGGGTCGACGTCGCCGGCTATAAAAGGCCACAGAGAGAGAGAGAGAGCAGGGTTGGCCACATTTTGAGAGAAAGACAGAGAGAGAGAACACAAAGAAAGAGAGCCGATAATAGAGAGAGAAGAAAGAACCGGGAGTTCGTCGGAGCCGTCTGCATCGTCGCCGTTGTCGGAAAATAGCCACGAAGCAGTCCCGAGTGCCGTCGACCGGTGAGTATTTCTCGACCGAGACTCTCCCCTGTTTTGCTCTGTTTTTGGGTGCGGTTTGGCCGAGACTCGCGCCGGTCGTCTCGCGCGAATCCCAGCCCATGCCGACGTCGGCCCCGGTCTCTGGTCTTCATCGAAGACAAGCCATGGCCGTTGGAATCGATATAGTCGCCGGAGGAGGTCAAAATTTCCTGTTTTGGTTATTGCTTCCCACCTGTTCGACAGAAAGCCTCAATGAAACCAGTTTTTAAATCCGGTCGCCGGTCGACGAGTGGCTGTCGGACGGCGGCCCAGTGGGCGAAAAGGCTTGGTGGTGATCTCAGGAGCTTGATTTTGGCTGGTGCTGGTTTGGGTCAGTCGGCAAAAGGCTGATTTTCGGCTTCGCCGGCGTGTTGCTCCGCGCGGGACTGTAGTTCGATTCAGATTCGACCCGAATCAGCATATGCGACCCGAGTCAACGCCTAGATCGGATCGTTGACTCGGGTCGGTCGGGACCGACCCGGATCAACGAATCTGACCCGGTCAACTCCCGGGTCGGATCCGTTGACCCGGGTCGGAACAGTCCGACCCGGATCCGTTGACCCGACCTATTTAATATTATATTATTATTTTATTTTATTAATTTTTTAAAAAAAAATTTTCAAAATTTTTTTAAATTTTTTTACCGAATATATATATTTTGAAAAAAAAAATTCAAAAAAAAAATTCAATTTTTTTTTTTTATGGTTTACTTGCATGTTTTAATTTATTGTTATATTATTATGCATGTCGTTATAATTCCGTGTTTAAATAGATAGGTCGATTTAATCAGGTAATGTTAGTTTACATGTTATTATCGTTGTGCTTTATTATGCACGTTTTTAATTGCCTGAGTTATTGTGTTTTTGAACGACATCCGACTTAGCTAGGGTTAGAACCTTAGGCTATGTGAATTATGTGTTTTGGACTGCTAATCGTTTCGGATTATGCACTCGCATGTTCACCTCACATGTTAGGAGAAAGGTCCTAAAATCAACTCAAACTGCCTGACAAATGCTTTTTTTTTTTTTTTTAAAGAAAAATGAGATGAATAAGATAAAAAGGTACCGAAATGGCGTTAGTTATCCAACTAATGTAACCAAGTCCCCGAGCTCGGTTAATCTCTGGTTCGTAGGAATAGGGTGATTCTCCTATCATCCTGTTTTGGTTTCTAATCGACCCACCCCAAAGCGATTAGTGACGACTCCTTAATATAAACCATTTGCATGTTAAACACTTAAACCCTAAGTCGCGATATGGTATAGGCTTGGAAGAGCCCGAGTTAGGTCCCAAACTTAGACTTAACGCATATTAAGCAAGCCCATCATTTTTAGAGCATGTTCTAAAATGACCTGGGAGCTTCAGTTGCGACAGACTGGCGATTCCGCTGGGGACTTGTTTTTCTTTTAAGCGGACTTAGGCTAAAAATTTTATCCCGCTCAAAAAATAAAATAATTTTTATTTGGCAGCAAGGACTCCAGGTATAATCCTAACATTGAGGTTTTATCTGTCTTGCAGGTTCAAATTGATTGTTTATAAATTGTTGTGCATACTTTAATAATGTAACACTACATTCTTACACACACAACCATGCTGCTGGACCTAGGCCGCAATAGGGTATTTTAGGATGGTGTTAAGAAAGATACGACCTCGAACATGAGCTTGCGATGTAGAAGTTGCCTTTCTTTTCCCCGAAATTTATTTCTGAAAATCGTAAAGAAATATCTTTAACCGCTATTCGCATGAAGATATTTCTTTCGATTTGGCCGAGATTAAAAGGACTTGACACCAACGCGAGTCTGCGACGGTCAGGCACCCTTTTAATTTCATTTTGTTCAACCAGTCTAAAATAGAAATCGTACCTCACTCTTCATGTGCGTGTCGTTGTGATTGACATGGTTCAAGGAAATGTATATACTCTATCCCTTCTTATTTTATCAAACAGTCTACTTATTCATTTGATTTGTTACCAACAGGCCATCCGTTGATTGCATTCTAAACACGATGGGAAGAGCTGATGTCCAATTTGTCCCCACTCCCAAAAAAGAACTTCTGGCATGGTGGGACCAACTCGATCAGAATGGCCAACAGTATGTCAAAGCAAGAATCGGTCGTCTGCTCCCACTACTCAAAATCAACATCCATTCTGGCATGATACAAGCTTTAGCACACTTCTGGTGCCCACAGACATCCATTTTCATATTCGGTAAATTTGAGATGACCCCGACTTTGGAAAAATATAGTACTGCCATTGAAAAACCTTTGGGATCTGAGCTCATCAAACCGCTTCTAGGCGTGTCCCCTCTGCTCGAATTATCCCAATTTTTGCAAACCAAGAGTGATACTGTGAAAAGAGTCATTAAAGCCTACTGTAATGCGTGTCCATGGTTTTACTTAAATGAATGTTTTGAAAGCCAACCTATGCCACAAAAAGCCAAAATTTTTATCCTTGCTTTTATCGGGTGTGTCCTCTTCCCTTATCGCAGAAATTTAATAAACCCTTCAATTGCTTTTGTAGCCAAACAAATTTGCACCGGCTCGAACTATGTTAATTCAGTTTTGGCGGAAACATTTTTGTCTTTAAACCGTTTTAAACAAAATGATGACAAAATCATGCGGGTCGCTCCAGAAATTTTACAAATTTGGTTTTTATCCCATTTGAGAGGATTTGGACACCTCATGTAACTTTTTGATGTTGATGACCTCACGCACCCGATACAAAGATTTGAGGTTTTAAAAAATCATTCCCCTGACAAGGATTATGCTACATGGATAAATTTTTTGAAGGACTCCGATCCCAAGGTGTTCCTATGGTATGTTAAATGGTTCCATGAGGGTCAGGCTCGGTACGCCTATTAGTTCTACAACCCTATTCCGTTGCTCGGTTTGTCAGGCGTCACCTCATACTACCCATATCGAGTAGCTCGATAATACAAAGCCCTTCAGGAGGTCCTGCCACTCCTCAAAACAGACATGTTTCGAGTTCGATTTACCCGCTCGAATTACAATTATGCCGATGAAATTCGTGTCACTCAAGGGACATGGATTAAATGCCATCCTGAGAACTTCCTAGTGCCTAGGCTATTGAAGGGGCAGGAAAAAGTCCATCATGCTTTTCTGTTCTACATTTCGCATCATCAAATCCCGCCAGAATTGCAACCGAGAGTCCCGAATGTAACCAATAAGCCCACTCGCCAAGTACAAATCAATCAACTCAAAAAGACTGTGGAGACGAAGGATACGCTTATTGCGGAGCTTGTCCGCGAAAATAAGCGACTCCGAGAGACTGAAGCCTCCCCATCGTTTATAGAATGAGCATCCGAAAAGGGCCTTTTTTTTCAAAATCCCTTGTTTTTTTTGTTTTCTTAGTATTAATGTTTAGGGGTTTTTTGTTTATTATTTAAGAATGTTTGTAAATTGTAATATATTTTTTTATGTAGCTCGGACCGTTTTTAAGCCTTATGTATTTTTTGGGCGACTCCATGACACCACCGCGACCTTTGGCCCAGTGGTATTCGGGAGTGAAGTCGTAGGGTCCAACCTGACCGGGGTTCGAATCCCGGGGACGCCATTTGTAATGTTGATATTAATAAAATCCCTTTTTCTCATTTTTTTTCTTCACAGACAAATAAAATATGTAATAATATCATTGTTAAGTCATGAAAATTTTTCTTTTGCTCATTCATTTTAACATTTTCACAGGTAATTACACAAAATGGCTGAAGAAAACACTGCCTCGATAATATGGAAAGCGAAATGAAAATGGTTTCCAATGCCCTAGAAAACCTCACCAAGCAAATAGAATTCATCAGTGGCAAACTCGCGCCTGCGCCTGCAGCAATTGAGGTGGTAATACCTCCATCATCCACTGGGAAAGACAAGGCCTCTGCCAGCGACAGTAAAATGCTCATGTTAGAAGACGATCCGGTTCCTCTTGCTGTCAGAAAGGCTGAACCTGAAAACGCCCCGATGACAGAGCATGACAAACGCCTTGCAAAGGTCGAAGAAATGTTGAAACAACTACAGGGTCCGCAGCATACTGTCCCGCTTGACCTGTCTATATATAAACGGGTCAAAGTACCAGAAAAGTTCAAGATGCCAGAGTTCGAAAAGTATGATGGCACTTCATGCCCTAAACATCATTTGCACATGTATCATGTGCGAATAACTTAGTACGTGGACAATGAACCCCTCATGATTTAGACTTTTCAAGCAAGTTTGACGGGGCCTGCCTTAACATGGTATATGTCAAAGGACGTGGATACTTTTAAATCCTGGGATGACGCTGCTGATGCATTTTTTAAGCAATACCAGTTCAATCTCGATATCACATTTACCCGAGACGATCTGGAGCGTACCGAAAAGAAGAAGAGTGAGTCCTTTAAAGAGTATGCAACTAGGTGGAGAAACTTGGCCGCACAGGTCACCCCACAACTCACTGATCATGAACAAGTCAAGCTGTTCATCAAGTCTCTTCCGTACGAGTACAGACACCGCCTGGTTGGTGCCACTGCCGAATCTCTCAATCATTTTGTTCCTGTGGGCGAACAAATCGAAATGGGACTGCGTGACGGATGGTTTACGGATCCCGCTTCCACTAATAAGAGACTCAGCATGAAAAAGGAGAAAGAAACCCTACCTGACGCAAATATTGCATACACCCAGACTGTTCAGCCCCCACGAACAGTCAAGGTGAATAGTAAACAGCAGCCAACTTCAAGTCATCAACCTCCGAAGCGACATAATAAAAGGCAATTCACTCCTTTGCTCGGATCTCCCTCTCAAGTCCTGCCCATACTCCGAAAGAAAAACCTACTGTCCACCGAGCCAAAACGTCCTAATGCAGAAAGCTTTTCGAATTATGACCCGTCCAAGAAGTGTGACTATCACATGGGCGAGATAGGACATTCAACGGACGACTGCTATACCCTCAAACACCGAATCCAAAATCTGCTCGATACCAAAGCTTTCTCGTTCCAGACATCCCGACCAAATGTTCAAAATAACCCGCTGCCCGAGCACGAAAACCGAGTTAATGTGATATCCATTTCCGACTCTTGTCGAATTAAGAGTGAAAGGGTGTGCACTATTGATATTTATAACGCCCTAATGAAAGCGGGGTATTATCCTACTGGTGAAGTACTCTCTTTATCCTTAATAAAAGAAAGGGTTGCCAGCATGGCGAAAGCAGACGTAATTATACGTGTCAAGCACATTGGTATAGTAGCCACTATCTCTGAGATCATCATCAATTGGGACGAGGAACTTTCAGCCTTGAACGCCGAAACAAGTATATCCAGCCCCATGCTTCGAAACGAACCTTCGTCCGATAACCCAGAGGAAGAAAATGAGTTGACGATTGAGGTACCCCTAATTGAGGGACATATAGTGATAGAGGTACCTCAACCTTATCGATACGAGAGTGACAAAGCGGTCCCATGGTCCTACGAATTGGAAGCTGATCTAGTTACCAGATTTGGACGAACGTATGCTCAAGTTGATGCGCAGCCTCCGAAGCCTGTCGCTGATGAAGAAGCCAAAGAATTCCTGGCCATCGTCAAAGCTAGTGAATATAGTGTGGTGGACCAATTGTGCAAATTGCCTGCTCAGATCTCTTTGTTGGAGTTACTCCAAACGTTCGTAAAATATCAGAAGTCCTTAATGAAAATACTCAGCGAAGTGAACGTACTAGAGTCGATTGAACATGACAAGTTGGAAGCATTCATAGGGTCCATCCTTCTGAAAGATCAGATAACATTTTCGGAAGAGGAATTTCTCGCTGAAGAGGGCATATCAAGGGTCTCTACATCTCTGTCAAATGTAGAAACTCCCATGTAGCTCGAGTCCTTATAGACAATGGATCAGCGTTGAACATCTGTCCGCTGGCAACCCTGCACCGCCTCAATGTGGACACATCCAAACTCCGTGCTTCCAAAACCTCAGTTCGAGCGTTTGACGGAATGAAGAAAGACACCGTAGGTGAGATCGACCTGGATGTTCAGATCGGCCCGACAGTATTCAGTATTTTGTTTCAAGTAATGGACATCCCCACTGCATTCAGCTTTCTGCTGGGTTGCCCCTAGATTCATTCTGCTGGAGCCGTACCGTCTAGTCTTCACCAAAGTGTGAAATTTGTGGCTCAAGGAAAGTTGATCACAGTCCTTGGGGAGGAAGACCATCGAATTTATCAAGAAACCGCTATCCCGTATGTTGAGCCAAGTAGTAAAGTGGAATCTAGCTATTAATCCATTAAGCTCGTATCCACTGTGCACGGGTGTCGAGGAACTTCTCCCCCTGCCCCTGAAGTGTCAAAAACCTCGGTCATGGTGGGAAGGGTTATGGTTGGAAACGGCTTCACTCCTGGCCAAGGACTTGGTAGAGGAGGCCAGGGCATCCGGGAGCTTATTTAAGCCACCAGGAATCATCGCACGATTGGCCTAGGGTATCGCGAGGGAAACCCACAAGTTAACAAAAGGCACGCGAAGGGTCAATCTGGCTTATTATTTCCCCATATTCGGGAAACCTTCCCGCCACCTGCTAATTTGCTACAAGATGAGAAGGCTTATCTTAATTGCACAGGAGAATCAGAAGAGAAGTTCAATCGGCCTGTCGAATGTTCGAGTCACCCGAACTTCTCGGCTCCTCTTGCAAACCTTGATACTAACCGACATCAAAACTCAGATAATCTCTCGATAAAAGATTGTGGACGAGAAGAAGCGGTTAATAATGTGGTCACTCTATTCGACGACATCCTTATAGGAGCCATACACGAGGACTCAACCTCAGAAACGAGTGCCTACCCGCTTGATTTGTTTGCACGTCTGCGACATCAGTTAGGCGAGCTACAGGATTTGCTGACATCCTTAATGGATACCATTCACCGAATTTCTGACATGACACCACCGTCGTCCGACCAGGAGCAGGCAACTCAAGAAAATGAGTCCGAAGGAAATCCATTGTCAGGGGCCCTTCCTGACGCAATTTGGAAAGACATCCAACTCTTACAGTGGCAGGGTAATGTACGACGATACTCACCAGTTCCCAAATCCATGGAAGTAGTATTCCCTATCCTTTTGCAGAAAGGGCTAATTGCAAGAAGGCCAAAACACCCTACTCCTGAGTACTTCATCAACTATGACTCCTCCAAGTCCTGTGATTGTCATTCAGGCGAACTCGGTCACTCACTGGATAATTGTGATGCTCTGAAAATTGAGGTGTAAGACCTACTTGATACGAGAGTATTCGCTTTCCGTACCCCATGGTTGTGTCATGGTGAAGATGATCTTTTGGTTGTACCTAACCTTCGTACCACTGCCCCCGAATTTTCTGATGCGGCGCGCAAAGAAAAGGCGATTATGGATACCCTGGGTCAGCCCAGTGGTAAATTCGACTATTACGTTGATTACCAGTTACCATCAAGTTTTTATGAAGACCAGCAGAATAGCACTCCTAACGGATGGGACGATACGGAAAAGCTGACACCATTAAAGAGAGGAGCTGAGGAGTTGGATCCTTGGAACGATACTTTCGAAAGTTTTTTTCGTCGGTGCAATAGATGAAGGACCAGTGGAGGGAATGGGCGCAGGCCCGCTTGAGTAGAGTCCCTCTCTTCCCTTTTGCATGAGTCCCTGGAAAAGAGACTATCCTTGTGTTTTGTTTTGTTTTGTTTTGTTTATCGTCGTTTCTATTGGAAGAAATGTCTTTTTGAACTCCCCCCCTATTTGGAGGTTGTAAATCCATGCATTGTAAATAAATAATGTTTGAGGACATGAGGTAGTATCCCAAACCGGCCCGTTGATGATAGCCAGCCACGAAAAGAAAGATATTCTGAGGCCCGGGCTATCTCATGCTTCCTCGTTTCTAAAACTCTTCAAAAATCAAAGATATTTCTCGACTTGAAATGCTTAAAGAGAAAAAGAATAATGAAAAAGCCATATTCCCATTTATTTTTCTAATTAATTTGTCCTGTGTTTCAGGCGTGATCTTGCAACTTGCGAGGGATTTAGTGCGGTCCAGCCCGATGATGTAGATACTCACAGTAGCGATTCGGACGATTCAAGTTATGACCCCGCTGAAATCCAAAGAAATTGGGAACACTATGAACAATTCAAACCCCTTACAACTGAAGACACTGTTACTATCAATTTGAGCGATACTCAAGATCTAAAAGAAGTCAAGATTGGAGTCAACCTTCCCGAAAAGAAAGCTATGTGTCTAATTGCTCTTTTCAAGGATTACCAAGACATCTTCGCATGGTCTTATTCTAATATGCCAGGACTAGACCCCCAGATTGTTGAACATAATTTGCCTACCAATCCCGACATGCCTCCCAAGAAGCAAAAGCTACGAAGGACTAAGCCCGAGCAATCGAAAAAGATTGAAGAATAAGTGATGAAACTATTGAAAGTGGAATTCATCGAGGTTTCGCAATACCCTGATTGGGTAGCAAATATCGTGCCAGTCAAGAAAAAAGATGGTCGAATTCGAGTCTGTGTTGATTATCGTGACTTGAATAAGGCTAGTCCAAAAGACGATTTTCCACTCCCCCACATAGATGTCCTTGTGGATAGCACTGCTGGATTCGAATTATTTTCTTTTATGGATGGATTCTCCGGGTATAACCAGATCAGGATGAATGAGGAAAACAAGGAGAAGACTGTGTTTATCACTCCACGGGGGACTTTTCATTATAGGGTTATGCCTTTTGGTCTGAAGAATGTCGGTGCAACGTATCAACGTGCTATGGTCACTCTCTTTCATGACCTGATGCACAAAGAAATTGAAGTTTATATCGATGACATGATTGCTAAAACTAGATGCGGAGAAGACCATGTTGAAACCTTGAAAAAGCTATTCAGTCGCTTGCGCGAATTCAGATTACGTTTGAACCCTGCAAAATGTGTGTTTGGGGCAACATCCGATAAATTACTCGGATTTATTGTGAGCAGCAAAGGGATCGAAGTCGACCCCTTAAAAGTCAAAGTAATATGTGAATTGCAGCCCCCGTCCACAGTAAAGGAGGTCAGAAGCCTTTTAGGAAAGTTAAATTACATCGCTCGATTTATCTCACAACTCTCTGATACTGCGCGGCCTTTCTTCAAACTCCTCAAGAAAGACGCTCAGATTAATTGGGATAAAGATTGTCGAGAAGCATTTGAAAGACTGAAACAGTATTTGATGAACCCTCCGGTATTAGTCCCACCGGTCCCAGGGCATCTTTTGACTCTCTTTTTAACAATTCATAGTGAATCATTAGGAGCCCTGTTGGCTCAAAGCCACACTGATGACGGAAAAGAACGAGCCATTTATTATTTAAGTAAGAAATTCACCATTTCGGAATAGAATTATTCCGAATCAGAAAAAACCTGCGTTGCACTGGTATGGGTGCTACATAGACTCCGACAATATACCTTGCACCACCAGACGTTTCTAGTAATTGAAAATGACCTTATCCGGTATTTGCTTAACCGACTGGCGTTAGTGGGAAAATTAGCCCAATGGCAAATTCTGATTTCAGAATTTGACATCCAACTATCATCACAAAAATCAGTGAAGGGTCGGGTGATCGCTGATATGTTAGCTGAATGCCCTGGGGAGACACATGAAGATGATCTTCCATATGACAGTATTTTATCAACAGAAGAACATACGTGGACCATGTTTTTTGATGGAGCAGTGAATTTGTCTAGTTCTGGCACAAGAGCAGTCTTGATATCTCCAAATGGACAACATTACCCGATAGCCGCAAAACTGGTGTTCCCTTGCACCAACAACATTGCCGAATATGAAGCCTGCATTCTCGGCTTACAAGCAGCAATTGACATGAAAATAACCAAGCTAAAAGTATTCGGCGATTCTGCCTTAATCATACTCCAGACTGTGGGTGAATGGAAAACTAGGGATACTAAACTAGTACCCTATCACGATTATCTAGAAGAATTGGTTTCATTATTTGAGGAGATCTCATTCGAATACCTGTCTAGGTCTCATAACCAATTCGCCGATGCGCTGGCTACACTGTCATCCATGTTACAGGTTACCAATGGTTTGGAAATAAAACCTCTGAAAATTGAAGTCCTGACCAGACCAGCTCATTGCATGACCGTGACCAAAGAACCTGATGGTAAACCATGGTATTACGATATCATGAATTACATTAAGCAACAGCAGTTCCCGAGGGAAGTAGCCCTGCAGACAGGAAATACATAATGAAAATGGCAACGAAGTTCTTTGTTGAGGATGAAAACTTATACAAAAGGTCTTATGACTTTGTTTTGTTGAGATGTGTGGACGCGACCGAAGCGACACATATCATGCAGGAATTACATGAAGGAGTATGCGGCCCACACATGAATGGTCACATGCTGGCCAGGAAAATAACAAGATTAGGGTATTACTGGCTTTCTTTGGAAGGTGATTGCATCCGACATGTTCGAAATTGTTACCGTTGTCAGATCCATGGAAGTAAGATAAATGCCCCTCCAATAGAATTACACCAGTTGTCTGAATCATGGCCATTTTCGATGTGGGGCATTGACGTGATTGGTCCGATTAACCCGAAAGCATTAAATGGGCATCGTTTCATCTTGGTCGCAATTGATTATCTCTCTAAGTGGATCGAGGCTATGTCATATACCAATGTTACTGCTCGGAATGTGATGAAATTCATTAAGCGAGACATAATCGCCCGTTATGGTGTCCCCGAAGCCATTGTTACAGATAACGGGACAAATCTGAGTAACAAGCTTGTTAACGATTTACTTGGTGAATTCAAGATCCGTCATCTGAATTCATCTCCTTATCATCCTCAAATGAATGGGGCTGTTGAAACTGCCAACAAAAATATCAAGAAAATCTTAGCTAAAACCGCTGAAAATTACTGAAATTGGCATGAAAGATTACCTTTTGTGTTAATGGCATACCGAACATCAATTCGGATGTCTACTGGGGCAACCCCTTTTTCCCTGGTATATGGCATGGAAGCAGTCCTACTTGTCGAGGTGGAAATCCCTTCACTACGGATATTGTCCCAAGTCAAACTGTCTGAGGCAGAATGGAAACAGCAACGATTGGAGCAGCTGAATATGATTGATGAAAAACGATTGAAGGCTCTTTGTCATGGGCAATGTTATCAGCAGAGGGTAGCCAGATGATTTAACCAAAAGGTACGCCCAAGACACTTCAAAGCAGGCGATCTCGTCCTTAGGAAAGTGCTACCACTACCTCCCGAACTTGGAGGTAAGTTTGCTCCAAACTACATTGGTCCCTATGTTGTAAGAAAAGGCACTCACCGGAGGGGCCCTAATTCTGACTGAGATGGATGGACGCCAATTCTCTAACCCAGTCAATTCTGATGCAGTGAAAAAGTACTATCCTTGAAACAATTTCTATATTCCTATTGATGACAAGGGAATTGACAGAAAAGTTACTTATAAGGGCACTTTTGTGGTAAGTCTAATTGGAGAGAACTTCGCATAAAACAAAATAATATCGAAACCGACCCTGGCAACCACGAAGGTATTATTGATAGCTATGCTCACATCAGTTGAAGACCTTTAAAGTAGAAATTAGCTTTGCTGCGAAGTTCCCCATGCAAGCAATTGCACATACCCTGTGCAACCAGGAATCGGAATATCCACCAGCAGCTCCTCTACATGCAAGGATTGCATTGATTCAACCCGTGCTGACAATAGAACCCTCTATTCAGGAGCACCCCTAATTATAGATGATTTCATTCGAGCTTCGAAACTTAGAGTATAGAGGAGCGGGCTGAGATAGAGAAGATCGAACAAAGTAAAGAGGAGAAAAGACTCTGCTAACTGTGAAGACAAAATGGAAGAAGGGTAATTTGTATCGTTTTCAATTTACTCTCAAACATCTCATTGCTAACATAAGCTTATGTTTTAACAGAAAGGAATCATTGACATCCGAGAAAACTCAAGGAGTTGTCAATTTAATCCCAAATAAGGGGGAGCACGAAGGGTAATGTTGTATCGTTTCCAATTTCTGTCATTTAGAGCCATTCATTAACATGGTCTTTCCTACCTCGCTGGTTTGTCTTACCATTGCGACATAGGTAAGTGTCTCTTTCTCTAAAAATTTTGCACATGAGAATAGAATGAAACAAGAAGGAAGAAATATGTCAGAACAAATAAAAGCATAACATTCCTCCAAGTGCGTTGCATATCTTTTGAGAAGAACTTTGCACGGTAATTTTACTTGTTTAATTCACCAATTCACTGTGGAAATCTTGACAGTTCGACGAACGGTGTTGGGCTGCTTCGATGTATTGAATGAGAGGTATCAGGATGAAGAAAGGCAATCCTTAGTCTATACACATTCTCACGTACCAAACTCTTGCAAGATGAGCGAAAAGGTTTCATTTTTACAAGGTAAAAAGATTTCTCGCATAAGATACGATAGCCAAATGATGTGAGGCAATTCATTTTTCTTTGCCCCTTACCCTGCCATTGATCCTTTGCTTGATCATTTTTGAGCCCACACATTCAGAAATTCATTTCGAATAACCCTATTAAAAAACCACCCCACATTGGGGCAGCTTGAGGTAAATCAACCTCACATGATAGATTCAAACTTAGAGAAAACAAAAAATATCCCTTCCCTTCACTCATCACCCTTGTGGTTACGGCCTCATCGCCTTCACGGAGCCGGCAGTCCTCAACAGGGTACTCCCAGACAGACACACCATCGACGGTAGGACAGTCAAGGTTAAGAGGGCTTTGTCAAGAGAGAAGCAGCAAACTAATGCCTGTCCAAAATGCAAATATCTTATTGATAACAGTGATGTTTTCACTAAGCAAGACAAAAAGAATGAGGAGTTTGTAATATCTAAAAAGTTTCTATGATCATCAGTTGCAACAGTTCGCACAAGGCGAAAAGATGTATATAAATTTTCTTACTCTCATTTGTATTAATCTTTGAGTGTTTTTATTGTAGATGAACTCTTGCGATAATTTAAGCGCCCTAGGATGATGAAGAGCAATTCTTTTTCTATCCCATACACTTATATCCCTGCTAGCCCAATTGAGCCGGTGATTTCATTTCGTACAAACCCAGTTGGTGATCATCCCCCACACCAGGGCAAGGCAAAAGTCACCATAGTTTGAGTATCAAGGTTCAAAGTACCGAACGAAAATGAAGACTCCAAGAGTCTAATAATGTTGTTCTAGTCCTGACAACATCAAAAGAACAGCAAAAATGCTGAAAGCTAGGGGCATGAAAAAGCAGTGTGCCTGGTAAAAGCAAGGCCAATGCCCATAAAAAAAAAAGGAGAAGAAGAAAAATGATGAAAAAAATGAAGAGAAAGAAGTCTCTAATTTCTGGGTAACTGTTGTGAAAAACAACGAAATTTTAGCTGAGAAGATCTCTGAGCGTGATGAAAGTGCTCTCAAATACCTCAAAGTTGCTAAGCAGCGTAAAATAGATGACCCCAAAGGGGTCTAAACTTGAGTTCTTCTTCGATACAAATCCCTGCTTTAAAAACCCTGTCTTGGCAAAGATCTGCCATGATAGACAAAGATGAACCTATTCTGGAGAAAGCAACTGGAATAGAGATAGAATGGTATCCAGGAAAATGCTTAACGCAGAAGCTCCTCAAGAAAAAGTTGTCAAAGATGCTAAAGCACTGGATTACCCAGAAGGTTTGCCAAAAGGACCCTGACGGTGAAAAAGAAGACTGGGATGACAATGCCAAGATGATCATCAATTCTCACCCCCTATACACATGTTTTTAAGCCCAACGATCATTCCGTCCCTCAACCTGTGAACCAAGCTCACGTTACATCCCTCATAAAGTCTCTTCTGACTAGGGTGTTTGAATTAACGTGGAATTTTAGATGTCTATAAACAACGCTCGAGAAAGTGCGAGCAAGACTACTTCTATCTCTTTTGCAGGGTTCTTGACTTGCAAATCTCGAGATAATTGCCGAACATTTTCTTCAATGGCCTTAACTTGGACAGTCACCTTTGTTAAGTCATTGACCAAGCCAGCATTACGACCCTGAAAAGACCTCTCGGATTGGTAGTATCGTACCGCTTGCGAGAAAATTCAGATCCTTGTTGATGTGATAACGATCGGATTGAGTGTTTTTGATGTCCCCGTATTAATGGTCGGAACAAATAACCCTTTTTCAATGAGAATGAGTGGAAGATCCTTTCTAACTGATGGTCTCTCGTTCAGCATCTTAAGAAAGTCCACCTTGGGAGTAAATATTGTCTTGATTAACCCTCGGTGGATGTTTGATGGCACAAACATAGCGAAATCATCTTGCATAAGCACCCATTCTGGAATAGCCTAGCTTGTCTATCCCTGATGAGGGCATGCATGTTTGTGTTAACTGCTTTTGTCAACCAAGATTTTTAATTTCCAGTGATTGAACAAGGAAATTCAGGCACTGGAAAAAGCTCCTCATCATCATCTCAAGACAGATGCCTCAAGAAAGGTCGATTATTCAGCAGATGATGCATTAAACCTTCAGACAAGAAACCCTAGGTTTTTCATCCAATTTCTTTTCAAACTACCCAGGGAGTCAATCAGGTGTCGCTTTGAAAATGAAATGCATCTTGATTAGATAGTCAAGATATTTCATATGATATTTTAGAATAGCCATAGCTTCTACTTCTCTAATGAATACATATGCTTTTGCACAAACAAAAACTTGTTTGACAGGAGACATGCCCTTAAGAGGCCGTACCGTGTCCAGGTAAGTATACTCTACTCATGCCTGGTTCCAAAAATCCATGTACCTCGTTATGGTACCCTTCGAACATTAGACTAACCCCCTTTTGTTCACCCTCCTGAGCATGGGACTGACCCCCTCTGTTCTTATCAAGTCTTTTCAGGTACCCCTTATAAGATACAGGTACTCTGGCAAAGCAAAATCCAGTCAGTCAAGGCGACCGAAAAAAGGTTCGGGTCCACGACTAATGAAATCCAGCTGGCGACTAAAGAAAAGTTCGGGTCCTGTGTAAGTGATTTCCCCCCAGTCACGGCAACCGAAGGTAGGTTTGGGTCCGCGACAAATAAAATCCAGCTGGCGACCGAGGATAAGTTCGGGTCATGTGCAAGCGATTTCTCCCAGTTAAGGATACCGAAGAAAAGTTCGGGTCCTAGACAAACAATCTCCTTCATCAAGGTGATCAAAGATAGGTTCGAACCCTAGATGAAGGAAATTCAGTCGAGGCGACTGAAGATAGGTTCGAGTCCTCGACATTTGATTCCAACTATCTTAAATTATCCTACCCTTCGGCAAGGTAAGTAGCCTCAGGTATGTTTTATTTGCTTTAGCATGCATCATCTTATCGTATTAAAAAATGGGACTCACAGTCTTGCAAAAAAAAAACATTCATTGAGCATGCATGGGTTAAATTTAGGTATCATTTTGTCTTTAAACGTAACCTCTACGAGCTCAATTTCTGCGAGCTCACCTTCAAAGATGGGCAGCTGTTGACACCTATTTTTTATTTGCCCAAAATTAATTGCACAAAACTTAGGAATTAAATTTCTTTGATTCCTAAAACAAAAAATATATTTTTTTATTAAATGCATTGCATATAGAAATTAGACATTAATAGTGCTTATTAAAATGTCTATTAGAATGTTTGTAAAGATTTAAAAAAAATGAATGAAAATGAGGAAAATCGCGTTGGGCCAAGCCGGAGCCGAACTGGGCCGGCCCCATTTTCTTTTTCTTTTTCTTTTTCTCCCTTCTTCCCCCCCCGCGGGCCCGGCCTGCTCCCTTTTCTTTTTTTCTTTTCCCCTGGTCTGGCCCGTCTCTCCTCTTTCTCTTTTCTTCTCCCCGCGCGCGGGCCCAGCCCGGCCCGGCTGTCCCTTTCTCTTCCTCTACGCGCCCATCGCTTTCCCTTCCCCTGTTTGACTCTGTTCCGGTTGCAGAGCGGCGAACGGCTGAGCAAGGCTGCACCGTCGCCATTACGCCAGAGGAGAGCAAGGGAGGTACGCCAATGGGACCGGCCTTAATGGCCAGTCCCGTCGGCCCGGGATTCCTGAGCTCCTTCCCCTTTCTCTCCCTCTCTTCTTCCTCGTGCAGAACCGACCCCCCCTTTCTGCACCGGCCTGAGATCGCGGGATTTGTGGCGCACAGGTCGGTGCAGGCCGTCGTCAGCCGATGTGGGGGAGGCACAGGGTCGACGTCGCCGGCTATAAAAGGCCACAGAGAGAGAGAGAGCGGGGTCGGCCACATTTTAAGAGAAAGACAGAGAGAGAGAACATAGAGAAAGAGAGCCGAGAATAGAGAGAGAAGAAAGAACCGGGAGTTTGCCGGAGCCGTCTGCAGCGTCGCCGTTGCCGGAAAGTAGCCACGAAGCAGTCCCGAGTGCCGTTGACCGGTGAGTATCTTTCGGCCGAGACTCCCCCCTGTTTTGCTCTGTTTTTGGGTGCGGTTTGGCCGCGACTCGCACCGGTAGTCTCGCGCGAATCCCGGCCCATGCCGACGTCGGCCCCGGTCTCTGGTCTTCGTCGAAGACAAGCCATGGCCGTCGGAATCGATATAGTCGCCGGAGGAGGTCAAAATTTCCCATTTTGGTTGTTGCTTCCCACCTGTTCGACAGAAAGCCTCAATGAAACCAGTTTTTAAATCCGGTCGCCGGTCGACGAGTGTCTGTCGGACGGTGGCCCAGTGGGCGGAAAGGCTTGGTGGTGATCTCAAGAGCTTGATTTTGGTTGGTGCCGGTTTGGGTCAGTCGGCGAAAGGCCGATTTTCGGCTTCGCCGGCGTTCTGCTCCCCGCGGGTCTGTAGTTCGGGTCGGATTCGACCCGAGTCAACGCCCAGGTCGGATCGTTGACTCGGGTCGGTCGGGACCGACCCGGATCAACGAATCCGACCCGATCAACTCCCAAGTCGGATCCGTTGACTCGAGTCGGTTCCGATCGATCTAGATCCGTTGACCTGGGTCGGAACAGTCCGATCCGGATCCGTTGACCCGACTCGTTTAATATTATATTATTATTTTATTTTATTAATTTTTTTTAAAAAAATTTTCAAAAAATTTTTTTAAATTTTTTTTACTAAATATATATTTTTTTTCGAAAAAAAAAATTTCAAAAAAAAAGTCAATTTTTTTTTTTTATGGTTTACTTGCATGTTTTAATTTATTGTTATATTATTATGCATGTCGTTATAATTCCGTGTTTAAATAGATAGACCGATTTAATCAGGTAATGTTAGTTTACATGTTATTATCGTTGTGCTTTATTATGCACGTTTTTAATTGCCTGAGTTATTGTGTTTTTGAACGACATCCGACTTAGCTAGGGTTAGAACCTTAGGCTGCGTGAATTATGTGTTTTTTACTGCTAATCGTTTCGGATTATGCACTTGCATATTCACCTCACATATTAGGAGAAAAGTCCTAAAATCAACTCAAACTGCCTGACAAATGCTTTTTAAAAAAAAAAAAAGAAAATGAGATGCATAGGATAAAAAGGTACCGAAAGGGCGTTAGTTATCCAACTAATGTAACCAAGTCCCCGAGCTCGGTTAATCTCTGGTTCGTAAGAATAAGATGATTCTCCCATCACCCTATTTGGGTTTCTAATCGACCCACCCCAAAGCGATTAGTGGCGACTCCTTAATATAAACCATTTGCATGTTAAACACTTAAACCGTAAGTCGCGATATGGTATAGGCTTGAGAGAGCCCGAGTTAGGTCCCAAACTTAGACTTAACGCATATTAAGCAAGCCCCTCATTTTTAGAGCATGTTCTAAAATGACCCGGGAGCTTCGGTCGCGACAATAGGTTTATAACTTTTTGGTAAGTCTTCCATTATTATCCCCAGTTCGATTAGATAGCAAGCTTTGCAAATAAGTATTCCTTTGGAAACTGAATAAAAATTTGTAACATTTTCCTCATCGATCGCTTGTTTATAGGATGATAATAAGCCTTATATTCATATAGATTTCTTCCTCTCATCTATAAGCTTGTGGGTAGTATCTTCTAATCTGGTATGACAGTCAGGTTTCACCCAGATTTGTTTAGTGGGTGAGACTTCTTGTTTGTCTACTCCGCGTGTCATTCTCAATGTAGACTTTCTAACTCATCATAGCAGGATCACCTCCTCCAAAAATATTCAGTTTGAACCGCGTTATTTCGATGTTAGGTATGACCTAAATAACATCCCAAAATATAATAGATCATGCTCTGCTTTCCTCGGAGGGAATATCATGTGGACCCAAAGAATGCCGTAGGCTACATGTTTAAGGTGGTACCTGGTAATGGCAAAACAATAAAGGCAAGTTTTGGTTTAAAAGAAAGATACACCCAATGGAAGTTCTACTTTGGGATCTAAAGCGTTAGGAATGAGAAACTTCAAAGACAAAAAAAATCAGAGAAGAAGACATGCAAAGTTTTTCATGTGAAAAATTCTTTAAATTTAGAAAGGGAAAATCAAGGTGCTGCACTAGGCAATTTTTTCATGTTCAGTATCGAATTACGATTACAAGAGAGATCGCTTCAATATATAACACGAGTTTAGATCGACCTTCTACATATTTCACCATGGTGGCGAAGCCTCCGATTTTAACTTGCGGACTTGCTATGATTGTGAAGAAACATCAAACATCTAATTCTTAATTATGATAATGCATAGTGTTTTCACTACATGTATTTGACCTAATTTATATAGATGAACAAATACAATGCTTTATCGTGCTCTTCTCTTCTCGGAGGGAACATCTGAACTTAATATATATGATGGGGTTTAATAATGGAAGTTGAAACTCTTTCAATGAAGATATCAATTAATACACTCACAAACTGCCTGACCATTTATAGAAGATTTTGCGTGTTAATTAAAAATTTCATGTGAACCCAAAGTTTTCCGTAGGGTACATGCTTAAGATGGTACCTGGTAATGGCAAAACAATAAAGGCAAGTTTTGGTTTAAAAGAAAGATACACCCAATGGAAGTTCTACTTTGGGATCTGAAAGCGCTAGGAATGAGAAACTTCAAAGACAAAAAAATCAGAAAAGAAGAGACGCTAAGTTTTTCACATCTTTAAATTTAGAAAGGGAAAATTACGGTGTCGCACTAGGCAATTTTTTCATGTTCAGTATCAAATAACAATTACAAAAAAGATCGCTTCAATATATAACACGAGTTTAGATCGACCTTCTACATATTTCACCATGGTGGCGTAGCCTCCGATTTTAACTTGCGTACTTGCTATGATTGTGAAGAAACAACAAACATCTAATTCTTAATTATGATAATGCATAGTGTTTTCGCTACATGTATTTGACCTAATTTATATAGATGAACAAATACAATGCTCTATCGTGCTCTTCTCTCCTCGGAGGGAATATCTGGACTAAATATATATGATGAGGTTTAATAATGGAAGTTGAAACTCTTTCAATGAAGATATCATTTAATACACTCACAAACTGCCTGACCATTTATCAAAGATTTTGCGTGTTAATTAAAAATTTCATGTGAACCCAAAGTTTGCCGTGGGGTACATGTTTAAGGTGGTACCTGGTAATGGCCAAACAATAAAGGCAAGTTTTGGTTTAAAAGAAAGATACACCCAATGGAAGTTCTACTTTGGGATCTAAAAGCGTTAGGAATGAGAAACTTCAAAGACAAAACAATAAGAGAAGAAGAGACGCTAAATTTTTCACATCTTTAAATTTAGAAAGGGAAAATCACGATGCTGCACTAGGCAATTTTTTCATGATTGGTATTGAATTACAATTACAAGAGAGATCGCCCCAATATGTAACACGAGTTTAAATCGACCTTCTACATATTCCATCATGGTGGCAGAGCCTCTGAATTTAACTTGCCTATTCACTCTCATTGTGAAGAAACAGCAAACATGTAATTCTTGATTATGATAATGCATAGTGTTTTCGCTACATGTATTTGGCCTAATTTATATAGATGAACAAATACAATGCTTTATCGTGCTCTTCTCTCCTCGGAGGGAATATCTGGACTTAATATATATGATGTGGTTTAATAATGGAAGTTCAAACTCTTTCAATGAAGATGTCATTTAATACACGCGGAAACTGTCTGACCATCTATAAATGATTTTGCGTGTTAATTAAAAATTTCATGTGGACGCTAAGTATGCCGTAAGCTACATGTTTAAAAGAATAATAAAGGCAAGTTTTGGTGTAAAAGAAAGATACACCCAATGGAAGTTCTACTTTGGGATCTGAAATAATTTCTCATTGAGACCACGTAGCGAAGGTGAAACTGTCTGGTTACTTCACAAGGCGTTGATCATTAGAGCTGGCAAGCAGTTATTCTAATAATCTTACGCGCTCACGATGATTTTAGAGCTTGCAAGCAATTATTTTAATAATTTTACGCGCTTATGATAATTTTAGGGCCGTAGGAGCTTCGACATATCCTAACTAACTATATATATATATATATATATATATATATAGGGCCAAGAATGTGCTTTAGGATTCAAATTGCCCAACTTTCGAGAGGTATCCGTTTCGTCCGAACGACCTTACTTAACGAGTCATGGCCTGTTCTTCTATTCCTTCCTGGCTGACGGCAGTTACTCTTTTCGCCACCACACTGTTGTTTTTCCTCCATCCGTCGAACGCTCAACTAACAGCTGATTTTCATGGGAAGACATGCCCAGGCATATCCAGCATCGTTGAAACTGTGATCCAGGAGGCCCTTCAATCCGATCCACGCATCACCGCCAGCCCCCTCCGTCTCCATTTCCATGATTGTTTTGTCGACGTGAGTCCCTAGCTTCCCATTAACAACCGTACTCCTGATCTGATTATCAGCTAGTTAGTCACATAACTAATGCTTGAGCATGACATCTGTGTTGAAAGGGGTGTGATGGATCGCTCTTGCTGGACAACAGGCCAACCATAAAGAGCGAGAATGATGCAGCACCGAATTTTAAGTTTGCAAGAGGGTTCGATGTGGTGGACAAGATCAAAGCCGCTATTGAGGGCGCTTGTCCTGGGACCGTGTCTTGTGCTGACATTCTCGCCGTCACTGCTCAAGCTTCCGTCTCTTTGGTATGTGCAGTTATAGTCAAAAGGTTCCTTACTATTACTTAGCCTACACGAATTATAATTGTGTTTCTCTTACGAAACTGCAGTCAGGAGGTCCATTTTGGATGGTGCTCTTGGGGAGGAGGGACAGCCTGACGGCGAACCAAGAGGGAGCGAACACATTGATACCCGGCCCTTTTGATAGTCACGCCAAACTTATTTCCAAAGTCTCTGCTCTTGGCTTGGACATCACCGACCTTGTTGCTCTTTCCGGTAAATAGAACAGTTGAATTCTGAGCATTTGCATATATTTTGCTCTGTTAGCTAACTTTTTGTCCATGCATATGCTGACAAAACAGGAGCCCACACGTTTGGACGTGCACGGTGCAATACATTCAGCCCTAGGCTCTATAACTTCACCGCGAATGGTGGCCCTGATCCCACTATAAGTCCGATATACTTGACCACTCTCCAGAAACTTTGCCCTCAGAATGGCAACAGCAGCGTCCTTGTAGACCTTGACCTGACGACCCTGAACTTGTTTCACAACCGCTACTTCTCCAACCTCCAGAAAAATGAAGGGCTTCTTGTGTCCGATCAAGAGCTGTACTCAACCGCTGGTGCCGCGACCATCTCAATCATCAATAGTTTCAGCTTCAACCAGAGTGCATTCTTCGAGAGATTCGCTCAGTCTATGATAAACATGGGAAACATAAATCCTCTCACTGGAAGTCACGGGGAGATTAGGCTCAGTTGCAGGAGGGTCAATGGGGATTGAAAGTGTTTTTTGGGGGGTTTGGGTGTGTACCTGAAAAATAGTTGCGATCAAATAAACTTCAGGCATTGTTGGTGTTGAATTGTTGACCCATTTTTTTTTAGAATTCTCTAGTCCTACGTGAGAAGCAAGAAAAGCCAGCTGCAAAAAGTCTTAGGCGGTGGCCAAATTGTCAATATTTGCAGAGCGAAATCTTGAAGAGTCGGTTGTTGAAGTAAAAAATTGTAGGACAAAAAATATGTAAAAAGTATAAAATTGTTGGCTCCATAGTCGGTGAAACTTGCCTCCAAATAGGCAAGGATGATCAGTCTGGAAGACAACTAGTAGTGTATCAACTATCACACACACACTCACACGTCCTCCTCTTGTAATACTCAGACTATTTAATAAACTTTTCCTTTGTGCTTTCATTCCCTTGCCAATTCCTGTCAACCTTTGCCCATTTGCCTTACTTTAACTTCCTTGCCTTGAAGTGGCGTGAAGAACTCACGCACATGCACACGCACACACTCACCAAAAACCAACTCACGCTTCCACAAAATCTAACAGTTTTTTTTTTTTAAGCACTGTCAGATTTTGCGCAAGACTGGGGACTAGATATCCATGGTGAATATATTTGGGGCCTTTATTTGTTTCAATGACGATGGCTCCTTTTCGTTTCACTTTGACCAATGCGCTGTTGCCCAATTTCACTTGGGATTTCACCAACATATCGATATTAGTAAATATGAATATATCCCCCGTCATATGATTGCTACACCCACTATCAATGTACCACGTGTCATTTTCCTTATCATTTGCCGGTTGGCTTGCATAGAATGTGTTGTCTTGACTTTCTTTTTCTTCAACATAGTTGGCTCGATTATTTGTTTTCGAGCGACGATATTTTTCTATGTGGCCATCTCTTTTACAAAAGCAGCATTGTGGTTTATTTCTAAACTGGCAATCTTTCTTCTGATGATTAGTGTTCTTGCAAATTCCACAAGATGGATAGTTTCCCTTTTGAGTAGTATCTCCTCCTCTATTATTTTTCCGTGACCTCCTTCTACCATTTTTAGATTGATGAGACCGTATGTTTATTTTAGACTAAAAGGCACTTTCAACTGAATCTTCATCTTGTGCCATCAATGTTTTCTCATGTGCTTCTAGAGAACCAATTAATTCACTTATTGACAGGGTTGTTAAATCCTTAGTTCCTTCTATAGTTGTGACAATAGGGTTGTATTTTCTAGTAAATGACAATAGTATTTTTTCTACAACCCTTTGATCAGTGATTTCATCTCTATAGGTTCTCATTTGATTAACTAGTTCTTTTAATTTTCCACAATATTCTTGAACGGTTTCATTTGCTTTCATTTTAGAATTCTCAAATTCTCTTCTTAGAGTTTGAAATTGAATGGTGCGTACCTTAACCGAGCCTTGGAATTCTTCTTGTAATATTTCCCATGCCTTCTCACCATCTTCGCTCTAATTATCCTTGGAAACACCGTTTCCGAGAATGCTTGCTGAATAACACATAATGTCCTTGCGTCCTTTTAGAATTGATCCTTTGGAACACTTGCACCTTCTTGCGGAGCCTCATAACCCTTTTCTACGATGTCCCATAAATCTTGGGCCATCACAAAAGTAGTCATTTTAATGCTACAATAGTCATAGTTATTCCC
Source organism: Syzygium aromaticum (assembly GCA_024500025.1). Lineage (NCBI taxonomy): Eukaryota > Viridiplantae > Streptophyta > Magnoliopsida > Myrtales > Myrtaceae > Syzygium > Syzygium aromaticum. The sequence continues at coordinate 16,372,457 of CM044885.1, forward strand.
ATCGAAAATAGGAATGGGAAATAAGGATGATGCAGAGTTGGCCATAGTTTAGTTGTTGGATATTTGGATGGGTAATTTTAGGAACGGGTGGTATTGAAGCCACGTCTTAGGTTGGTATTGGGTGTTCGTCCTAACCACCCGTTCCTAAAACTACCCGTCCAAACATACGTTAAATCAAGTAGATTAATGAGATAATAAAACTACTCCACGTTTTAAGCACATCTCGTTTCGATAATAAATTGGCGTTCGATGGTCCGTGTAGGCTTGGTATTTTAACCTTGATCTGCGATGATCTTCTCCAAAGCTATCTTAAGTAGAAGAATGAGAAAAAAACAAGCCTATCAGTTCCAAGATGGTGGCCACTTAAATCAAGTATACATTATTTTGATTCAAAATTGAGGTATTTCAAATTCTATCTCATGACATCATTTATTTTTCTACATAGTTATAAAGTTTCTTGAGAAGAGGTTCTTACAAGATGCATTGAGAATTTGCACTTTTCTTCACCACGAGATTTTTTTTTTTCAAAAAGAAGATATGTTCAACGATCATGCTAAAATTTCCTTGTCATCGGTCGATCAATTAAGTCATGTTATACGGGTTCCCAATAAGATCTTTGATATGTAAATGGCTCATTAGCAATAAATTTTTTGAAAAAAGTCACTAACGAATCTTAGGTTACCAACTGTCATTTAGAACTCTTTCCAATGTTGATTTGATTGATTCTAGGCAAAAAAAAAAAAGAGCTTGTAAATTGTCAGGATAGCTGGAAATTTTGAAATGATAGATAAATATTGGTAAATGACTGGAATAAGAGTTGGTAACCAAAAACTAATTAGTAAATTCATGGGCTAAGTAAAGTTGATAGGTGACCTCCAAATACAGTAAGTAATTGATAATATTATTGACACCTAAAATTTGACAATCCAATTAATTATCCATTACATAAAAAAATTAAAGATTGATCTTGACACCTAACAAAAATATCTACATTGCGCTTATATCCTGCATTTAGCAATAAAATTTTGAGCATGTTGGCGGAGTATCGGTTGTGGGTGTCTTAAAGTTCAAGGGAGCGTGGATTGGTTTGATTTGGACAAAGGTTAATAAAATTGGTGCTCGTCTAGACCAAGGTTGACTGGGATTGCCCAAGTTGATTGAATTTCAAAATGAGATTATCCGTGTTGGTCCAATTTTGATTATTCTTGGACTAGAAATTTAAATAAAACTTGGACTCGAGGTTGATTCAAATTCATATTCAGGATCGATTCAGATGGGTCAAACTTGGAGAAAGAATATGCGATTCGGTTAATCCATCTGGACTAAGATCAATTGAAATTGAAAGTAAAGTTGGGACGGGCAGGATGGGAAAGGAAACTTTCATAGGAGAGTGCATATTTTTGGTTGGGTGCAAATTTTATTTTGTCATATATATGGTGATCAAGGGAAAAAGGACAAGAAAAGGGGAGCACCCGTAATATACTTGACTGAGATAGGCATATAGAGATTCTCCCTGAATAAATTGAGCACATGGAAAGTGCCACACCCCCAACTGAACAAGAACATGGACAATGATACGGATGTCCTTTCACGTAAAGGATGCAGTCTCAAACGTAATTTTAACTTAACTTGAAATTGAAATATATATGTCCATATATATTTAATAAAAATTCTTTTGGTTATGATATCGGCGTTTTCCACAAATAATCAAAAAGATATATATATATCACTTGCCCTTGCATCAAATTTCCCAATGTTGTCATTTCTGTTCTTGAGAATGAAGTATTTGCATCCAAAGACACGGAAATATGATATATTAGGCTTTGTTCCTTTGAATATTTATTTTTAGTTGTCTTTCTAACTGAAACAATTTTAATCAAAGAGCTAAGCTAATCTTGTTTATTAGTTACACTAAATTAACCATTGCAAGCTCGAGACCGGATAGGACATCGGTCTTTTGGCACCATCTTCGAGAACCTCGATCGCCTCCTCCATGGACCGCCTCACATGGCCATTGTCGGTGGTGTTGTTTCTCCTTCATCCATTCACAAGCAATCACTCAAACAAAAAAATCAACAAAGTTCAATTCAATCAAACAATTGGAATGGCCTCGGGATTGGCCTTTTGGTTTTCATGCATTTCGATCATCCTAAATTCCTAATGGCTTGGGTTCACTGATTAATGGTTAATGATGATTGGTCATCATTTGTAGTCACATAACGATGGTCAACATCAATTAACCCCATAATTAAATTCTAATCAAATCCCAATAGACTACCCATCGAGCATGCATCGCACCTAACATACATCTAGCAAGCACATGCGTAGGCATTCAATTGAACACACATTTTGGTCACATGACCTTGATTCACAATCAATCACACAAGAGGAAGTGAGTCCTTGAAGGATCACTTATTCATTTTAATAAAGGTACTATAACCCACCGTTGACAGTCCCATACAAGCAATTGTTGAACAGTTATTAACTTCTCACATTGCTCTTATTATTCAGAAACACTTATCTATAAGAAGTTATAAGTTCCCAAATTAACGGCTCTACTATCTGACAATTACAAATTCATGTCGATCTTCTACCCCTACCTTCGCTCTATTCGTTGATTGTTCCCTTTCAACGCTCGATCACAATCGAATAGAGTTTGTTGTTGATGACCCTATCGATCAATACTTGAATTCCTGATGAAGACTCTTGTCAATCGTGCTTGACATTGAGTTGCCGATCTTCTTAACTGCCGTAGTTCTCTAACTCTGTTCTTGTCTACTAGACTCTGCGTCGATTATCACTCAACACTTGAGACTTTTTTGGTGTTAATGGGTTCTCTAATGTGGTCCTACTCAATATTACTCCACATTTAACGCCTCTGATCATGAGTACTTTCATAATTATTAAATTTGTACGCTTCAATCTGATTCAAGGCCTTAGCGGTACCTATCTATTAGGTGAATCGTTAATCACTTGAACCACAAGCAAATATGTCGATACAATAATGAATCTATGATATGATAGTTTTTATCGATTCAAGCAATTCAGTTTTTATACATTTACCTATCAAAATGATGTAACTTTGCCATATTTTACGATATATGTTGTACTTTGCTAATTACAAAATAACTAAAAATAAATGTTGCACCTTACGATGCAATGATAAATGAAATGACACAAAAATTTGTTATTCGTGTTTGAATGCAGTCTTTATTTCATAGAAACACAATTGGAAATTATATCTTCTTATGCATAGGGATCACCACATGCACTTGAAATTAAGATTTTTTTTTCCAAGATCACAATCCTAGCTCAAATTGTAAACCTTATAATATTTGTTTATAAAAATCTGCGAAAGTTTGTGACACAAATACTAATTTTAGTTATTTTTCCGAATCTTACGCTCAATTGAATTATCTTCATGGTTCATAATTCTTATCTTTCGGTTCACAATGCGGATCTCAATTTAACAATTATGATTACTTTTCTTAAACTACCTTAGTACTATAAAAGGATTTAAGAAGAACCAAAATGTTCTATCACGAATAATTTATGATCCTCTTGGTGACCGATTATAATTTCTCATATGCACCCAAATTGCGAGAGCCAAATGCATAAGCTAAATGACTATCAACAGAAGTTTACTTGATCTACATTCCAAGAATGACACAAAATGGGTAAATAGCAACTGCTTAAGGGTGAGAGACAACTGCCTTATGCCCCTTCTCTTTCCCTCTTTGTGGTATCTAGCCAAATGGCAGCTGATTTCTCCAGTTGAATAAGATTTGGCAAAGATATCAATCAGAAGCTCGCGCTCCGGTGCAACCGAAAGCCCATCAGCCTGGGCGACAACGCGCTGATCCTAATCTCCCTCAAGTGTTGGAGCCTCACACCGCTCAAGCTCCGTGGCTGCCGCGAGCTCACCAATCTCGGTGTCGCAACTTTATGCAGATCGGAGGTTCTGATAATTACTGTTAAGGATTGGCGAATTCTGAGGACAGATCTTTGTATGCAGCTGCTCCTCAAATTCCTAAGTTTTGGTGTAGAGAGAGTGTGTGTTATGGTTGCGCGTGGAGTGGGTAGGTGAGAAGAACATCGATCAGAAAATAGAAATAAATGGAGGAAAATAATGTGGGTCGACTATAGATTGAGTTTGGATCGGGTTGGATTGGGTATGTGTCATACTAATTATATTATATGGAAATTGGTCAATGTGGATTAAATTGGTCAATAAAGGTCGGACCATTTTTTACCCGACCCAAACCTGACCCACTCACTCATTTAACGAGTCTAGCTATGACAACGTTGTTTTGGTTTTCTCCCCCATCAAATATTATACTTGATTTGTAGCTGATCTTACGTGGCAACTCTTATCCCAAAGTAAAAAAGAAGAAACATTAAAGATAATATGGCAATTCTTCTACAAAATAAAAAAAGGAAAGAATATAAAAGATAATACGAAATTATCCCAGAATATAAAAGAAGAAAAAAAAAGGTAATGTACTAATCCTTATCCCAAATATCGTGCTCATTGGCAAAAAAAGGAAACTTTGATAAAAGGCAAAGAGGAACAAAAGTAAAATAAGGAAAACAAAATCAAAGGACTATGGAAATTATAATCCCAGAGTATAAAGACGCAAAAATAAATGTAATACGGATATGGCAGAAAAATAAGAGATCCTCCATTCTCCATCCTTAAATAGCTGAATGATGTTGATATAGAGCAATGTCTGCCACGATGGTGAACTCATCAGCTAAGCTCAAATTTATCTTTTCTTTATTCCTCGTTAGTTGTGTGAGAGATGTTTGTGGCAAAGCATATGTTGAGATCAATAACAATTTGCCGATTGGAACTCGTCTAACAGTTCACTGCAAATCCAACGACGAAGATCTCGGAGTCCATGATATAACATACCACAAGTGGGGATTCTCATTCAATCCCAGTTACTTTGGGACGACGTTAGTCTCTTGCACCTTTGCATGGCCGGGTCAACTTAAGTATTTTAATATATATGTGCAAACTAGGGAAATAGCAGAGTGCGACACATGTATTTGGAAGATCTTCGCTGATGGTCCTTGTATGCTCAGTAGATCGTCTGGAAAATTTGATATTTGTTATTCATGGAATCGTCCTACACAATCAGGGAAGAAACCTCGTATCTAAACATATGGCACATCACAATTTAAATGGAATAAGAATCATCTTAGTTATCTTTCAAATATACATATATACTGTGTGTGTTTCCTCTAGTATTCTCATCATTTAATTTTCGATGGGCATCTCTTTCTTTATAGTTTTCTCTCTTCGTTTGTGTCCTTCCATCTGTTGTTTTTATCACTTCAAAGCGTTTCAATGTAAATCTTTTTCAATTGGAAAAAGGTTAACAGGTGTTCAGCTGTGTTAGTTTCAAATTTATAAAGCCGGTGCCGTATTAAGAATTAATATTCTTGATTTGTTGATGAGAGCACAGTTGACGGTGTATTGGGCCATTGATCTTGGAGTAATCCTAAAAACAACCTGGCAAGAGAGATTTCCAATGGCTAGTTCAGGCGTGCGCCATGGGAGAAGAAATCACATTCTTAACTTTGACTCCAAGTATTGTTCCTGTTCCACTTGAAGAAGTTGAGATTTTAGGCCATATTCGTCGGGATCGGCAACGATGCTATGATTCTAAATGAAAAGGTTATGGCACTGACACTATCGTACGTAGAATGGAAGGGATGTAGCTCTTGGCTTAAAGGGTTCGATTGTCGCCTGTTGGAGATTAGTTTCTTTTCTTTTCAAGCTATAATTGTTACACCGGATCGAGAAAGGGTGCGCTTGAAACTGTTTGAGATAATCGGGAATGGTAATTTTGGAAAGTACGATGTAGTCCCGAAACGGGATGTTTTCATGCTCCCACACAGGGTTAGGGATAAATGGGACTCAGACATTAAAAAAAAATTGGATAATAAAAAATGGAGAAACAAAATATAAAAGCATCCCTCATTTGGTTGAGTCATTTCGTCACAATAATGGAACACCCTGCAGCAAAAATCAATTTTCCCAGTTGAATGAATCACTTGAGCTCCATGGGCATAGAATCCGAAGATGTTGATTGGCATGCGCACAATTTACGTTCAAGCAAAATTGGCCAGCAACATGTATTCTCGGTGTACCCCAATTACCCCAAAAGAATCGGAACATAAAGAAATCTGGGAAAGGACACTAGAAGTGTCAAAAGTTATGTATGGCGCTCACTTTAGTGGCAAAAGTTTTATTTGGATAAGTGTCAAATTTTTTAAAAAACGTAAGTGCCAACTCCGTTTAATTTGACCGGAAATCCGACGTGGCATTTTTTTATTAATTTCTGAAGCCGATGTGGCTCACCGGAAATACAATTAGCACTTACAATCAACATTTTTTATTTTAAATAATTTTTGTTCTTTTCTTTCTTTTTTCCTCTTCTTTCTTCTTTCTTTGATCACCGCCGGTGACCGGAGGCCGGCCACCGGCCACCTAGCCTCGCCCGGACGAGGCCGCCGCCGCCCGCCATAGGTGAGGCCCGGTCGACCCTCACCTGGGCAACGGCGGGCAATCCTCGGCGAGGTCGGCCTCGCCTTGCATGGGCGAGGGCGAGTCCCAGCGGGCGGCGGCGGCTTCGTTCGGGCGAGGCCAGGCAGCCAGTGGCCGGCCTCCGGTCATTGGCGGTGACCAAAGGGAGAAGAAAGGAAAAAAAAAAAAAAAGAAGAAAAAAAAGAAAAAATTCAGAAAAGTATTTAAAAAATCGAAATATACACATGAAAGTGCCACATAGACTTTTTTTTAAAAAAAAATTCAACTAAGATTAAAAATTTAATTATAAAAGCCACGTATTAATTTGACAGAAATTTCTCGCCGTTAACACTTAAGTAATCGTTTTTTCTCTAATTTGGCACTTAAGTGAGCCGGCGAAAACTTTTGACACTAAAGTGAGCGCTGTATACAACTTTTGGCACTTCTAGTATTCTTCTTCCTAAAGAAATCACACGGAAAATATCAAAGCTTCAGATGGAGATGTGATTTTGAGGCCACCAATGGGCCAGAGAGATGAGAACTTGGATCTTTCTACTACGAAGAAAATAAGCAACTTATAGCAGAGGGTAAATTTGTCACAAATGTACCAGTTTAGGATTTTTAGTTGTCAAAAAATTAGTTTGGGGTAAAATATCACATGTGTACCGGTTTGAGGTTTTTGATGGTAAAAAAAATAGTTCGGGATAAAATTATCACAAGTGTATCAGTTTGGAGTTTTTTGTGATAAAAAAAATAGTTCGGGTAAATTTGTCACAAATTTACCAGTTTTTGGTTTTTCGTGGTATTAACCAAAAATAAAATAAAACTTTGAAAAAAATTTTCCCATACATCACTAAACAATCGAAAACTAATTATTTTACCTTATAGATAATTTTCACGAAAAACAGTTTTTTAAGCAACTTTATTTCCACTAGCTACACGAAACTTGCCCTACTTGTTTCCTTTCTTAGCATCTTGCGCATATCGCTAATTTTACAATTTTCCTAATTCTCCTAATGGTATTGATAAAATTTAAGAATAAAAACTAGGGTAACTTGCTTGAGTCCAAGCCAAATTACCTTCAGGTTTCAAATATTTCCCTTTTCAATTAGAATCGAATGACATGCTTAGTTTCCTAATTTAACTAGGGATAAACTATCCCGACTTCCTGAAAGCCGATATTTCTTCTATAAAAATCCATAGATGGAGAGACAAGTCTTTAATTAGGGAAATATAATTACCGAGAGAGGAGAGGTTGTTAGTCATGGTGACTCCCGGGAGTTCTGGGAAATTAGCGATGGATTCCGGAGTTAGGCTGGAAGATTTCAGCAGCGTCAAGAACGAAGGAGTCTCTGACGAGTGCTTTCGGTTCTGGGCATTGTTGGAGGTATGCAAGGTGGCCAGAAAGAATTATAGAGAGGAGAAGAAGTTGCAGCAGAGGGAAGAAGCCAAGAAAGAGAAGAAAGAATCGCAAGCAGCAGTAGAGGGAAAGACGACGTTGATGAATGAGGAACCGATGAAAACTGCTGGCGGAGCTAGTGGGAAGAGTACTGGGAAACGTAAATATGGTGACGATGCCGAGTGGGAATTGGAGACTCGTGCATCTGCCGAACTAGAAGACGCCGAAGAACCGGGTTTCGTGGGAATGCTGTCGCCGTCGTCGTCAAGAAAGAACCAGTGTTGTTGCAAGAAAGCCGATGAGGAAGCGAACAAGGATCATCATCCTGAGTGGAACTTGGAGACGCGCACGTGCTCTGAATTAGAAGAAGCCGGGGGATTGGGTTTGGCCGGAACGTCATTGTCGAGAAAGAAGTGGAGTTACAGAGAGAAGAGCGGTAAGAACGTGAATAAGAAGTGCTCTGTGAAGGACGACGATGGTGAGTGGGACTCAGAGACACGTGCATGCTCCGGAATAGAGAACGCTGAGGGATCAGGTTTTGCAGGAATGTCGACGTCAATGTCGCCATCGTCGTCGAGAAAGAAGGGGCAGAGTCCTTGGAAGAAAATCAATACTAAAGTGAATAAGAAGCGCGCGAATGACTGTGAGGACCGGCCCAACATGCCTCAAGAGTTGAAGGATCATATCACTAAGGTTTTGGGCGGCAAAGAAGTGCGATTGGTCATACAAAAGCACTTGACCCAATCGGACGTGAGCAGCGAACTTTGTCGCGTGTCGATCCCCAAGAGTCAGATCATCGACTCTGAATTTTTGAGGGAGGACGAAAAGAAGTTGTTGGAAGCATCTGTTGACAAAGATGTGAGGGCGCTGTGCTACCGTTCCCCAGAAGAGAAACTAGGAGAGAAGGTTCTCAAGTTGAGACTGTGGGTGATGCACAAAAAACCCAAAGGTCAAAGGGCCGCCGGCAGGAAGGAGAGAGAGTCTTTGGAGACATGCACAGGCAGAAAGGATCACAACGGTGGCGAGGAGGAGGCGTTGAAGAAGGGCAAACCAAGAGGAACGGATGGTGGCAAAGGGCCAAGACCATCGTGGATGTACATCTTGAGGACCGGCTGGCCCCAGTTTGTAAAGGATAATAAGCTCGAGCTTCACGAGGTCGTTCAGATATGGTCGTTTCGGGTCGACTCGGACTTGGCTCGTGACGAGTTATGCTTGGCCTTGATCAAACTACCTGGAAAACAAGCAAGAGAGGCTAGGAGCCACCTGATTGATTAAGTATGGTCTCCAAATTAGTTATAAGGATTTATCCAGTTAGTGGCACTGAACTTGTTTTCTTTTCATTGTTAAACAGCCGCTATGTTTGGTAAAAGGAAAGACTGAAATTCTTCCTTATTCTTGGCCAAAACCTTATTATTGTTTTACTCATCGAGTCAATTTAAGTGACATTTCCTTGATTCATTCTGTCTTTTGTCTGGCAAATTCTTTAGAGATTGGACTTTGATAACAGCTAATTTTGAGGAAACATCATATTATAGGTTCGATAGACGGGTGGTGTTATACAAACTCGGGATAATATTTGGGAGAAGTATCTCGTGGGAGATCCTTACAATACTCGACTGGCTAAACTTGTGTTTCTTATAGTATTCAGTTGGTTAAAGTAATAGTCAATATTCTTCCCCATAAACCTCTCAGCTAAGAATTTATATAGGCGGGAATGTGAAAGTAGCTCATTTTATAAAGGCTAAATGGAGTCATCTGTACAATTTTCAATTATTTAGTTAAGGCTACATATATTCTAGGAGCACTGTATAACTCGTTAATTTTCTTTTCACAAAGGTTTGTTTCGAAAATAATATGTTATCATCCTCGAGAACTTTCTAAGCGTTTCATTAAAATCATTCATAATTCCTCTTAAGGCACAGTTTGAAATGTATAGTGTAAGGTCCATGGAGGCCTGCAAAAAAATTTCATATTCAAAAAAGCATACGTGGCTGCATGCTACATACGAAAAGAAAATAGTTATGGTAAACCCATCAACCGCTAAAAATGATATAATGGGAGACGGCTAATACTGTCTCCAAAAGCCTAAAAAGCAGTCGCCGATGTCATCAGCCACGGTATACCGGTGGTGCTAATGCCATTGGCGGTGGTTCGTTGATCGGCATCTACAGATTTGCTGCCAAACACGATAGGGGACTGCCCCGCGCAGGGAACTCTACGAGAGGGCCGGAGCAACGTGTCCCTAAAGGCGTGCTGCAGCGACGGTTTGCCTGTTGTCAATACCTCTAGAATTCGCTGGCCCATTTACGAAACTCTTTTAGAAGCAGATAAGCAGTCCCTAGAACTGAAGTGGGGTGGGGTTTGTGCTTGATATGGGATTGACCTTCAATAGTCCTTGTAAAAATCTATGTTTTCACCAGAAATAAACTATATAATTAGTTCCAGAAATTTACAACTTTCATTTTTTAACATATCAGTATAATTTTCGAACCGTGCTGGTTGTTACTTGTTACCCAGATTCGTTAATCTTTCAGGTGCTTTCCGTTGGGTCATCTTTCTTTCTTCTTGTGACAGTTGAACTGGGGTTTCGTAGTTAGTTTCTCCACTGGTACTACATAAAGGTGGCGCTGAAGATTATATGGGTACATCCCACTTACATTATTCACGAAAGAAAGAGAGAAAAATCAAGAAGAGATCGTAGAGTGAATTTCTTCTTCTTTGTCCTTTCTTATTGAGAAGAGAGTGGTTTCACAGTGGATGAACGCAAGAGGCCGCTACGTTCCGAAGATTTCGAGGGCTGTTTCATGGACCATCTCCCACCCAACGAGATGCTCGGGTTGGTAGGCAGAGCTGCGAAGGAGAAGCACCGGGGAGAAGGATCATCTCATGGACAAGAAAATCGCGCATTGTCCATCGAAACCTTGAGCAGTAACGCGTCAAGAGGAGGTGAACCACTGACGAATGCGGGGTGCGGTATGCAGCCCGTAGACATTCATCGAAGAGTGGGAAATAGCGTAGTTAGGGAGCAAGATGTTCAAGAAAGAAACTCCCAAGAAGGATATGATCCGAATGACGACAGTTTGAGGAAGCGGATAGCAGAAATATTGTTAGGCGAAGGAGGAAGCTCGGCATCTGAAGGCGGCGAGGACAAGGAATGGAGATCAGGAGAAGACGAGAAGAGCGGTGGCAGTGGCGGCGGGTCGAAGAGGAAATCTGGGTCGCTGGACAGAGAAGCCGGAGAGGGCAGCAGCAACAAAAACCAGAGGCGGAGGTTCTCCAAGAATGACTTGCCACCTCTTCCCAACTCACCACCAGAAATGCCTGGAGAGTTCAAGGACAAGATCAATGGGCTGGGTGGGAAGGAGGTCACACTGGTCATGCAAAAAGTGATGCTATACTCGGATATGAGTAGGCAAAGGTGCCGCCTCTCGCTCCCCAAGAACCAATTCAAAGAAATGGGTTTCCTGAGAGAGGGAGAGAGGAGGAAGTTGGATGCGAGAGAGGAAATACCCGTCCGGGTGATTTTTCCGAACCTGTTGGAGAAGGTTCTGATCTTTACAGTCTGGGAGATGCGCAAAAAGGGCAAAAGCAATGCGAAGAAGGCGGAGCTGACGCATAACAAGGATGGTAAAGACAACAGGGAGAAGAGGGCGAAAACAGCGCACGGCCAAGATGAATATGGTAAGACGGAAACTAAGAAAGCGAAGTTGACCGATGAGCAAGACGAAGACGGTACAAAGGAACTGGAACCATCTTTAGTGTATGTCTTGAGGACTGGCTGGAGAGCCGCGGCTGAGGAAAGTGGGCTAGATGTACTCGATAGAATTCAAGTTTGGTCGTTTCGCGTCAATTCTGATGCTTGTCAAGATCAGCTTTGCTTCGCTTTGATCAGACTACCAAGAGAAGACCGCGGTCGAGATGCAACAGGGTGCAGCAACTTCGAAGAATCTGGTGCTTGCTCAACTTCAGAGAAGGGAAGCCAGGCCCCTCAGAACCAGGACTAGTTTGTGTGTCCCCAGGAACTTCCACTGATTTCGATCGATTTTCGTCAGAGTAATTTGAGTTGGCATTTGACAACATGTTGAGGGCCATGTTTTTTGTTTCTCAAGTATTTTCGGGCTCATAATCGTACCGAGGTTTTGTTTGGAGGGACATTTACAGCATCCCAACTGTGCAGAGTCTTCTTTTTCAGCTGGCGTCAATGATTTTCCTCTTTTCATGTGTGATCATGTAACGAGAAGTTGAAAATTTTGCGACATAATTGCATGCTTCGGGGTGTGATATTATAGACCAGCACATCCGCCCTTATAGATCAGGTGGACGCGCCCCACCTCATCCGCCAGAAGCCGGCAAGTGTTTTTCGAACTTCCACCCTTGTAGTTCAATATCTGAGTAGCTGGAACGTCTTCGATGTTCGTATTAGACACAGCGGACGCCACACCTCCCTCAGATTTACATGTTTTCATTTGGCATTCAATAGTTTACATGTGGTTAATTAGCAGACAGCTGATGCAGAGCTCGAGCAAATTCCAATACACGAGCATGCAGATAGCCCTGGAAAAGCTCTGCCATGGTCAGCTTCAATCGCTCTCTTGAACTTCAGTGAATCTCCATATCTGTCGGAAGTGGAATAGATGAAACGACAAATATCACAAATTTCCTGCAATTTTCAATTTTTAGATAGACAAATTTTCATTTTTTTGTATTTCGTGTTTATTCGATTAAATTTAGTCAAATTAGTGAATTAAAAAAACTAAAATGGCAGGAATATCAACTTGATGCAACTACTTTTACTATTATAAAGATCATAAACAATAATATGCTTATATAGAACCATCTTAATATTTATAAAGATAAAAAAAAAAGTAAGAAAAAGATGGCAATTTTTTTTGTTGATCTAGGAAATGGATTGAAATAAAGTCATTGTAAAATCCAAACAATTGTGTAATTATGAGAACTATTTTGACTTTTTTTTATGAAAAGTTAAGGGGCTATATTAAACAAATTGAAATTTTGGAAACTAGAATGAACAATTAGGAATAGTTCAAGAACCTTATTGAATTATGGATGACATTGCATATTAGGTCAAAGTTTAGGGATTATTTGTGTTATTTTCTCTTCTCTTAACTAATTGGCTCTATGACAAAAAAAAAAAAAAAACAATGGATCAATACATTTCCTTGAAGCCGTCACTTAATTAGCTTTTTAATTTTTTTTTAATGAAGTCACGACCTTAATGAATAAATAAATTATTATTCCTAAAATGAGAGGGTATCTGTTTTTTGGCAAAAAGGAAAAAAATTTCGAATGTATTTGTTTTCATGAAAATGATTTGCATGAAATAATTTTTCAAACTTTCACTTATTTAGTTTGCTGAAAGTGGATAATCAGCAAAAAAGATTTTATGGTCAAGGAAAACCATTGTAATTAAAATTGAGCAAAGTAATTTTTCTATTCTAAAAATAAGAAATTGTTTCCCAAGCTCCTTTTCCACATGTATTCTTACGCGGAAAAGCAAATCGCGGTCATGTGAAGTTTAATGAGCAATAAAAGATTGAGTTTGTTAATTGTTTGCATTTACTATTCTTTTGGCATCCTGTCTTCAGTGGCTTTATTTTGATAATAAAAAACTTAAAAATTGCACTTCATAAATGAGTCATATCTTAGATAAGGATTTTGGTATCGCCTTAGTCTCTTATATTATGAACCAAATATGATTATAACAGAAAGAATAGTTTGAAAATAGGATTTAAACTTCGAAAAAAATTTTTCTACGTCACTAAACAATTGAAAACTAATTATTTTACCTTAAACATAACTTTCACGAAAAACGATTTTTTAAGCAACTTTATTTCCACTAGCTACACGAAACTTGCCCAACTTGTTCCCTTTTTCTGCATCTTGCGCATATTGCTAATTTTACACTTTTCCTAATTCTCCTAATGGTATTGATAAAATTTAAGAATTAAAACTAGGGTACATGCTTGAGTCCAAGCCAAATTACGTTCGGGTTTCAAACATTTCCTTTCCAATCAAAATCGAATGTCATTCTTACTTAACTAATTTAATTAGGGTTAAACTATCCCTACTTCCTGAAAGCTGACATTTCTTCTGTAAATATCCATAGATGGAGAGACAGCTCTTTAATTACCGAGAGAGGAAAGGTTATTATTAGTCATGGTGACTCCCGAGAGTTCTGGCAAAATTAGCTATGGATTCAGGAGTTATGCTGGAAGATTTCAGCGTCGTTAAGAACGAAGGAGTCTCTGACGAATGGTTTCGATTCTGGGCATTGTTGGAGGTGTGCAAGGTCGCGAGAAAGAATTACATAGAGGAGAAAAAGTTGCAGCAGAGGGAAGAAGCCAAGAAAGAGAAGAAAGAACCGCAAGCAGCAGTAGAGGGCAAGACGACGTTGGTGAATGAGGGAGGACGAAAAGAAGTTGTTGGAAGCGTCTGTTGATAAAGATGTGAGGGTGCTGTGCTACCGTTCCCCAGAAGAGAAACTAGGAGAGAAGGTTCTCGAGTTGAGACTCTGGGTGATGCACCAAAAACCTAAAGGCCAAAGGGCCGCCGGTGGCAAGGAGAGAGTCTCTGGAGACACGCGCAGGCGGAGAGGATAACACCAGTGGCGAGGAGGAGGCCGGATTGTTGAAGAAGGGCAAATGAAGAGGAACGGATGGTGGCGCAGGGCCAAGGCCATCGTGGATGTACATCTTGAGGACCAGCCGGCCCCAGTTTGTGAAGGATAGTAAGCTCGAGCTTCACGAGGTCATCCAGATTTGGTCGTTTCGGGTTGACTCGGACTCGGCTCGCGACGAGTTACGCTTGGCCTTGTTCATACTACCTGGAGAACAACTCTTTAATTAGAGATTGGACTTCGATAACAGCTAATACTGTGGAAAAATCATATTATAAGGTTCGACAGATGGGTGGCTTCATACATATTTAAAATCATATTTGCGGGAATTATCTCATGGGAGGAGACCCTTACAGTCATTTGTGAGAGAGTAATGGTCAATTTTCTTCCCTATAATCCTCTCAGCTAACAAAATTTATAGAGGCGGGAATGTGAGAATAGCTCAGTTTACAGAGGGCAAATGGAGTCACTTCCACAATTTTCAATTACGTAAGGCAACGCATATACTAGGAGCATTGCATAACTTGAAATATTTTACCATCCTCGAAAATAACACACTAACATCCTCGAAAACTTTTTAAGCATATCCTTAAGATCGTTCATTATTCCTCTTAAGGCACAACTTCAAATGTATAGTATAAAGTCCATGGAGGCCCGAAAAAAAATCATATCCAAAAAAGCATGCTTGGCTGCATGCCACATATGAAAAGAAAATAATTATGGTAAACCCATCAACTGCTAAAAATGATATGAGAGGAGAAGGCTTACACCGTCTCCAAAAGCCCAAAAACCAGTCGCCGTTGTCATTAGCCACAGTTTACAAGTCGTGCTAATGCCACCGTCTCCAAAAGCCCAAAAAGCAGTCGCCGTTGTCATTAGCCACAGTTTACAAGTCGTGCTAATGCCATTAGCGGGGGCTCGTTGACCGGCATCTACAGACTTGCCGCCAAACATGATAGGGGACTGCCCGGCGCAGGGATTTTTACAAGAGGGCCGTAGCAACCGTCCCTAAAGGTGTGCTGCAACGATGGTTCGCCTGTTGTCAATAGCGACTCTAGAAGTCGCCGGCTCGTAAGCAGTCCCCAGAACAGGACGTTCAGCACGAGACTGGCAAATCCTAGTATGGGAAGGTTACAGCATTGAAGTGGAGTGGGATTTGTGTGCTTAATATGGGATTGACCTTCAATAGTCCTTGTAAAAATATATGATTTCACCAGAAATAAACTGTATAATTTTCGAAACCCTGCTGGTTGTTACTTGTTACCAGATTCGTTAATCATTCAGGTGCTTTCCGTTGGGTTATCTTTCTTTCTTCTTGTGACATAGTTGGACTGGGGTTTCGTAGTTAGTTTCTCCACTGGTAGTGTATAAAGGTGGCGCTGAAGATTATATGGGTGCATCCCGCTTACATTATTCATGAGAGAAAGAGAGAAAAATCAAGAAGAGATCGTAGAGTGAATTTCTTTCTTCTTTGTCCTTTCGTATTGAGAAGATACTGGTTTCACAGTGGATGAACGCAAGAGGCCGCCGCATTCTGAAGATTTTGAGGGCTGTTCCATGGACCATCTCCCACCCAACGAGATGCTCGGGTTGGTAGGCAGAGCCGCGAAGGATGAGCACCGGGGAGAAGGATCGTCTTGTGGACAAGAAAATTGCGCATTTTCCATCGAAACCTCAAGCAGTAATGCGTCGATAGGAGGTGAACCACCGACGAATGGGGGGTGCAGTAAGCAGCCCGTAGACACTCGTCCAAGAGTGGGAAATAGCGTAGTTAGGGAACAAGATGTTCAAGAAAGAAACTCCCAAGAAGGATATGATCCAGATGATGACCTTTTGAGTAAGTGGATAACGAAAAGTTGTCAGGCGAAAGAGAAAGCTCCGCATCTGAAGGCGACGAGGACAAGGAATGGACATCAGGAGAAGACGAGAAGAGGTGCGGCAGCGGTGACGGGTCAAAGAGGAAATCTGGGTCGCTGGACAAAGAGGCCGGAGAGGGCAGCAGCAACAGAAACCTGAGGCTGATGTTCTCCAAGAAAGACTTGCCACCTCTCCCCAATGCACCACCAGAAATGCCTGGAGAGTTCAAGGACAAGATCAATGGGTTGGGTGGCAAGGAGGTCACACTGGTCATGCAAAAAGTGATACTATACTCGGATATGAGTAGTCAAATGTGCCGCCTCTCGCTCCCCAAGAACCAATTCAAAGAAATGGGTTTCCTGAGAGAGGGAGAGAGGAGGAGGTTGGATGCGAGAGAGGATATACCCGTCAGGGTGATTTTTCCGAACCTGTCGGAGAAGGACCTGATCTTTACAGTCTGGGAGATGCGAAAAAAGGGCAAAAGCAATGCTAAGAAGGCGGAACTGACGCATAACAAGGATGGTAAAGACAACAGGGAGAAGAGGGCGAAGAGAGCGAAAACAGCGCACGGCAACAATGAAGATGGTAAGACGGAAAATAAGAAAGCGAAGTCGACGGATAAGCAAGGTACAAAGGAACTAAAACCATCGTTAATGTATGTCTTGAGGACTGGCTGGAGAGCTGCGGCTGAGGAAAGCGGGCTAGCTGTACTCGATAGGATTCAAGTTTGGTCGTTTCGCGTCGATTCTGATGCTTGTCAAGATCGGCTTTGCTTTGCTTTGCTTTGATCAGACTACCAAGAGAAGACCGCGGTCGAGATGCAACGGGTTACAGCAACTTTGAAGAAGCTGGGGGTTGCTCCACTTCAGAGAAAGGGAGCAATACAGCTCAGAACCAGGACTAGTTTGTGTGTCCCCTGGAACTTCCACTGATTTCAATCGATTTTCGTCAAGAGTAATTTGAGTTGGCATTTGACAACATGTCGAGTGCCATGTTTGTCAAATGCCATGTTTTTTTTGTTTCTCATGTATTTTCGAGTTCATAATCGTACCGAGTTTTTGTTGGAAGGGACATATACAGCATCCCAACCGTGCAGAGTCTTGCTTTTTCAGCTGGTGTCAATGATTTTCCTCTTTTCATGAGCGATCACGTCACGAGAAGTTGAAAATTTTGCGACATAATTGCATGCTTCAGGGTGTGATATTATAGATCAGCAACTTATAGATCAGGTGGACTCGCGCCACCTCATCCACCGGATGCCAGCAAGAGTTTTTCGAACTTCCCTTCCACCCTCGCAGTTCAATATCTGAGTAGCTCGAACGGCTTTGATCTTTTGCATTAGATACAGCGGTCGCCACACCTCACTCAATTTACATGTTTTCATTTGGCAGTCAATAATTTACATGTGGGTAATTAGCAGACAACTGACGCAGAGTTTGAGCAAATTCTAATACACAGGCTTGCAGATAGCCCTGGAAAAGCTCTGCTATGATCAGCTTCAATTGCTCTGTTGAACTTCCATGAATCTCCACATCTGTCGGAATTGGAAAAGATAAAACAACAAATCACATATATCCTGCAATTTTCCGTTGAACATTCAGACACACAAGCACACGCAACCTGAGAAAATTTGGTTAGCATTTGATTAGGGAAGATGAAATATGAGTATGAACAGATATACACAGACCCGAGAAGCCGAACATCCTGACGAATCAACAACTTTTATTGAGCCGAAAAAAAAACAATTGTCAAAAAGAACCAGATTTGATTCTGATCTACTCCTTTTCACAAGAATTACAATCATAACTCTGAAACCTAGAAGTCACTCATTTCGCAAGATGGGTTAGTTTGCCTCCTTGTGGAGAAACAAATTGACTGTGCTGTGCAAACCTAATTCATGAATTGCCGGCAGTTTGGAGCTTTGCATAAGCAGGGGACTTTGAATTCATCTGGCTCATCAGGATCAAATAAGTAATCATACCTGCCGCAAAAGCCACAGATAATTCAGATACACACGTGCGCACATACATATATATGTATGTATGTATATATATACACACACATATAGAGAGAGAGAGAGATACGTTAGTTCATCCCCGGCTGATACGTTGGTCTTGGCAATAAGAACTATTCTGCTCTCGTCATGGCCTACACTCATGATCCGTGCATAGCAATTGGGCATACACTGCATGAGAAACAGAGAGATCATGAGAAGAGTGCTACATTGAATTACAGAGAGGAGGGTCCATGTTTGAAGAAACCTACCGAATGGTTGATGAGACGCGCTATATTTCCTTTATCAGTAGCATCCACCACTACTTCTTCGCTGATCTTAAATAGCTGCAATCGGGATTAGCTCAAATTCAATTTCTTGAGAAAGAAACAGTAAATTAATTGAAAATAGCGTATATCCAGGAGAAAACAGGGACGGAGTTCTGAAGATTTCTGCACTCCGATGCTTAAAAACTTACATAACAGTCCTTCCCTTCCTGTCGGTACTTTGCCTCCCTAAGATCTGCAACGCTACGCCTCACTTGCTCCCCTCGATATTCGATAACCTGCAGAGAACAGCACGATATTCACAATGCATGAATGGAAGTATCTGTATCAAATGGTGACCAATAATTACTGGATGCAAATCTCCCATTTTCCTCTGCATTTTCCAGATCAAATAGGTCAAAAGAGAATTACCATACATCGGTCCCAGGTTGTCAGCTCAAAAATACGAGACAGACAGTGCACCAAGAAAATAAACCGGCATTCCTCATTACAACACAATGTCTCGTGCACATTTCTTATTGCTATGCCATATGAAAATATGCTCAATGCCCAAGGTCCACGCAAGGAAAGAGCACAAAAAAGGCCAAAGGCATGGTACTTACCATCTCTCCTTCTTGGATATTCCTCCTTGCAAATAGTCCCCACCCATGTATTCCAGATCTACCAAAGCAAGCTCGATCATGTTCAGTTCTCTGTAGTCATATCAGTAACACAATGTGGAATTAGAAAGCAAGGGAAAACGAAAAGACAACACAGCAAAAGAGCATGAAAGGAAGAGCATTTGCCTGCAAGTGTAGTAGTCTTTCACGGAATGATGAGAATGTATTGGGCTCGTCTATTTCCTGTAGATGCAATGATAGCAAATTTTAATAATGAGCTGCACATGTCTCAACTTTTGATTTGCAGATTAAAAACACAAAAGCAACTAGAAAAGGACAAGGGTATACTCTAAATTTGTTCAAACTGTCAACTATGCCTAGAGAATGATGGCAAGATCCTTTGACTCTGTGAGGAATAGCTTCTTCCCCAGATCTCTAGCAAGATGAAAAGTCAAAGGAAGATAAGTACAAGATTATCCTTGTCATGTTATGCATGCAACAAAACAATCGGATAGATCGAGAAAGTTGTGAGATGAACCTTCCGGTTATTTTTCAATCTTCTAAAGACCCGGCATCTTGCAGTAGAGAGTGGATCCAATTCACTGATTTCTGCTGCTGGGACATCTTCAAGCACTCGTCTAGATGAAATGAGCCTTGAACCACCCCTCCTTTTGTTTTGTATGAGGCTTTTAGCGGAAAAAACCCCTGCAGGAGTTTGTATGATGAGAACAGTATCCGGATTTGGGGCCCTGAACCAAAAGAAAAAATCATTAAGTCATAACCAACAGTGATAATGAGTTACGAAGACACGGGCAGTGCTTGGTGATCCAGGCAATTCATTGAAAGGAATTGTAGAGCCATGAGTTTGGTTCAAGTTTCACTGGGTAGATATGGCTAGAAGGAGAACACATTCTCATAATTGGAGGAGGGAGGTGCTAAAGCTTTCCTTCTCTAAGGAAAGAGAACATATTCTCGTAGTTGTAAATTGAATACAAACTGCACAGACATGTGCAGCGTTCTATGGGTGGTATAGTGACTGAACTTGCAAGAGAATGAAGAGTGCTTATCCATAAGTAGGCATTCACAGAGGAAAGGAGAGACAATGGAGAGGGCTTAAATATTTGGCAAGATATCCAGACTACCCATTTAAGGAGGTAAATAACCTATAATAAGGAAAAAACAATGAGAAGTAGAGAACAACGAATAATATGCTGCGGGTGGACAGTGGAGTTAAGCAGGGTCCGTCATTATTGTGAAAACACAGATGTGAGTCCATACCGGTGATAAGCGCAATAAGAGATCATCCTTGTAATCTGTTTCCCATTTTTCTCCAAGCTATGCAACTGAAAGCCAAAAAAGAAATATACTTTAAGAAGAGACATCCATGTTTCCAGTCTGTTTGCTGAAATAATCCAGACAGATACGTTACTCATACTAGCCCAAAAGTACCTAAAAAGTTTGTTGGCTCCAGTTATACCATCAAGCAACAGTATTGGACTTTAGCCAAATGAATATAGTAAACTGGACAACTACCCAAGTTCTGAAGGTTGTGATGACTCACCTCCATTCGATACCCTGCCCTTGATGCACACATTGCATGGTAATAAGTCGAGCATTTGCAGCATTGCGTACAGGAACCATGAATTTGCTTACAAATAACGCATATCTGAAGTTTAATTCACGTATGTGTCAGCAACATATTCAAGTGAGATAAAGCCAAACACACCAACAGGACATACACCAGCCTAGACAGCAATGGTGAGTTAGAAAGGATAATTGCAGAAATGATAAAAGACAAGACTAAACATGAAAATTACTGACGTAAAGATGAGAAAAATTATAGCAAAAATAACATACACTACAATCATAAAATATGTAATATACTTGACATTTCTATCATTCAGGCAAATATTATATTTG
Organism: Syzygium aromaticum; assembly: GCA_024500025.1. Taxonomy (NCBI): domain Eukaryota; kingdom Viridiplantae; phylum Streptophyta; class Magnoliopsida; order Myrtales; family Myrtaceae; genus Syzygium; species Syzygium aromaticum. The sequence goes on from CM044885.1 coordinate 16,393,684, forward strand.
GAATGATATTCCTGGGTTATTAAAAGATTCACATTACTAAAACGAGTTAGCATCTCTTGATTCATAAAAAGCAAGATGCTGAATAAGCATTTTTTTGGCATAGATGGCGAACTAGGTTGAATTTGTTAAAGAAAAGTAAAAGTAAAAACTGGGAATTCAATTTCTGAGACAGGCTTTAACCTTAACAAAAGAATTTGATGGAATGCTTAAGATCCCAATGGCAGGCTCCATCTTCTCATCACTTGCAAAGGCAACTTCAGGTCGAAACCAAGCACATGTAACATGAACCCATAATGGCTCCACATCAGTTGGCTTCAGTGCACCACCTAAAGAGAAAAGGTTCAGCCATTGAGCTCAAGTAAATATGAAGAGACAGGAACTAACCTACTGAGCAAGTTCTCCCAACCACATACAACTGAAATATTTTCAGACATGGATTGAATAGAGGAAGCACAGGTGCAGAGACCCAAAAGTGCTCAAAACATTAGGAAACTGTTTCTAACATGACGTCTGAGGAGTAAATTAAAAAGCAACGGACATTTGACATATATATATATATATATATATATATATATATATATATATATATATTTGACACACACATACACGCATATAAAACATATATAAAACAATGGAACTTTGTTCCATACGGCTTGGCTCTGATATATATAAGGGGATTTTCATATGCGCAGATAAAAATTCAATAGTCCTCTCCAGACTAGTTCCAGATAAGATACATCATGGCACTACCCTAACAAATCAGATACCACAAAGATAAAAAGCACCAATGAAGTACCTTTTACAGGACAAAGACAGCATTCCCTCTTGATGTCAGGTGTTTCACAAGCTTTGCATACCCATGATGTTAAATCTCGCACATTTCTTGCCCCATAGCACTCTTGATGAACCGCTATTTGACATCTAATAAGTACACAGTGACATAATTATGATTCCAGAATAACCTTAGTGCCAAAAACAAGTAAAGGAAGGAAGGAAGGAAAAAAAAATCATAACAAGCATTAACAGGTCATTGGACCAAAATAATGTGCTAATCCTTGGGTCTCCTGAAAAAAAAGGCCCAGAATAATATCTCCTGCAAAGGTACTTTGTCAGAACTAGATACTTGCAATATATAAGGTGGGTACAAGATGCTCTGCTCCTCCCGTAATCCTAGAGTATAATCTTAATAGGAGGTCGCTTGTTATGATTGAGGTGGAAGTTATTTAACCACAATTTTATGGTGATTACCTGTTGCAGATAATAATTTTGTTGTAATCCCAATCTTCAACCCATCTACAGACAGCACATCGCTCGGTCGTCCATTTAGCATACACTGGTTCATACCTCTCTGTCTCAACGATAAAGATTGGCAAGTAAGAATTCGCTCTTTCAATCAGAAGAGTATATGCTATTAAGGGTAAGCAAACCTTGCAAAAATGCGAGCAGCTTCTGCTTCCTCTCTTTCATAGGAGGCCGTTTAGGTGGCTTCCCAGAAACTAAAGTTTTTTCATGGTATTCAGCCAATTGCAGCATCTGCAAATCCAAAAAGGATTTCAATATACCTCTCTCACGTAACTGGCCACGCTATTACCAATCATGGAAGACAAGTTATATTAAGGTTTCAAAACTCAGACTCAACAGATCTCTGCTCAGCATATAAAAACCCAACACAGGCACATCATCTAACAGAAACACAAGAAAAGTTAACGGTACTAGAAAAGATGATCCACATCCATAAGAGGAAGCAACCAACAAGAACATCAAATCTCTCTCAAAAAATTGAGAACCCCAGATTTAGACTGATTTAGAGACTGTCCAACTCAGTTAGAGATAGGGAAACTGCCTCACTGATTCAGGAACAAAGGAACCCAGAGACTTGGCTTTACCAACCAATCAAAAGAAACTAAAATCAGTCAACGATAAAAGGCACACTTCTTTAACAGAAAGATCAGTGAGGTCATGTAAAATTAAAATTTGCAAAAATCTGCACAAGGGCACAAATTAGGAAAGGAGTTTGCTCCTCATCTTTGTGGCTTTTGCTTGTCTTTCAACTCAAGGTTTGGCAAGGATCGGCAAAAGAAGGGAAAAATTGCATTGAAAAAACCTAGCTAACTTATCTTGGCCCTTTCCTTCCCTCAGGCTCAGATCTTGCCACTGCTAACTTATCTTCATCATTGCAGTAGATTCAACATAATATTCTACTTTGAAGGTGCTGACCACTTAATTCTAGATTTGTGGTCGTATGTGCACTTGTACTCAGACATTGCCTTCACCAAGATACGAAGGGTTCAGGCAAGGAAAAGGCTCCTTCTCAATTGTATACCATGACCAATGACATAATATTCTGCACTTCTGGAGAAAGTAGCACAAGTACCTCATCCCAATACATTGCTACAAGGAGATTTCCTCCTTGGGCTACATCTAAGACCAGACACCACTAGCTACTGGAAAGGTACGTCTCAACTGCTGACCAAGTGACAGTCTAGTAATTAAAATTATTGCTTGATGCTGACAAATACAAAAAAAAAAAAAAAAAAAAAAAAACCCACAAAAACCAGCAACAATTTTTTTGACACGTCATAAATGTGACGAGCATAATGCAAAAATTCGGCTTAAGCACATACCCATTTCTCCAGTGGTAACATGGAACCTTTCACCTTTATGCTGGTTTTCCAATTCCTTAACTTGGAATTTGTATGTCGTTCCCAGTCACTCAGTGCTTGTTTTTTTGATCCACAAAGCCCACACTTGCAAATAACTCTGAGTAGACAAGGAGAAGAAATTAAAAAGCAATTCATCAAATTAACCAATTGGTGTATTTCTGAGGATTGCAACAGAACCAAAGTTTGGACAGTTATATGAATGCAGAAAGTCAGAGACCATGGAAAGGATATGCAGAGATGCAGGACACTGTAAGTTAAACTTACAAATGAAGGCTTGGAAAGTAGATGCCCTCAACACCAGCACAAACGACCGTAACTTTGTTAGGCAGCACCAACTGGCCACTACTCCTGTTCATCCTTCAGCAAAAGGTAGAACAACTATTTAGCAAGTGAGAACTAGACAAAGTTACAATGCTACGTATATAAAAGCAGTACATCTAGCATTCTCTCAGTAACAGGCAAGGAATTTCCAAAAGTGAGAAGGTTTATTTCTGAATAAAAACAACTGGCAGAGAGAGAGAGAGAGAGAGAGAGAGATGGTGTGCAATTACTTTATTATAGGATGGGCCTTTTCGGAATCAGATAATTCAAAATTGAACTTTGCTCTACAGGCAGGGCAATAATAATCAGTGCCACCCATCTCCTTCAAAAACAGTAAAATACAAAAGAATAGTCAGAGGTTGGACCATTTGCCAATGCAAAACAGAACGATGTAAATGATAGTAACTGTACCTTAAAACGGTTACTTGAGATTTTATCACACTCCGCATGAATCCAAACTTTACAGCCATCACAACGTACCTAATGCCATGAGAATGTTAGAAAATTTTACTATAAGGAGTTACGGAAAAAAGCAGTATATCAGATTAAACCCGCCAAAAGGTCAGTTCTCCTTACCCAACTCCCGCTGTCAGAATGATTCCATATCTTCTTGCATATGCCGCAGTAATGATTTGATTTTATCATCTGCAAACAGAAAAAGTTCAGGTAATTTCAGCATTTTATATATGTCTTAAATGCTATATATAGGTTTTGCATACCCGTCAGTGCCATGTAGTCGATTTATTTCTACCTATCATATGAAATTATAAGTCATATGCCATTACAGGAAAGATGTACAGACCCTAGAACATAATCTGCACAGTGATTGCCCTCCAGGAGTTGAAACTTTCTCTTTCTTTGTCATTCTCACTGGAAGGATAGATCCACAGCCTTCACAGCACCGTGGTTCTTTCTTCGTCCCAGCTACATCCTGCAGGAGAAAGTTCAACCACGTAAGGATGATCATGAACATCATCACATATATTTATCCCAATCATACTACTGACCAAGGTAAGAGGAAGATAGGCATGGATGATGATTCCCACCCTCAAGTTTTGGTCCCCCCCACAACACCCAGAAACAAAAGGAAAATGAAATCTATCCTAACTCCATTGTCATGCAAAGATGAACCTCTGCTGGCCAACTGATTCCATGAAAACCAAACCCAGGAAAATCCAGATATCATATAACTATCAACTAGACTTGAGTGTCATTAGCACTAAACATGGACTCTAAGAGATGAGTAATAGATCTATTCGATATGTCAAGAATGTTCCCCAATGGATAGAAATTAAGTATGTAAAGAAAGAGGCACCTTAGAGAAACCTACCGAGTTAAGATAGTTAAACTCCTGATCTTGATTTGAACCAGTAGCCTCCTCAATCCCTCTATAAACAAAATCAGCAGCCGTCGTATTTCCAGCAGCCAAATTAATGTCATGTGTCAACTTTTCAGTAAAACCATTTTCTGCTAAAAATGCCTCCTCCATTGCAATTTGGAAGTCGCTGGGTTTGCAGTCGTTCAACTCAGGCTGCTCCTGAAACCTGCAAAAAGCACACTTTGGGCTCAGGACAATTGAGCCTTATCCTAAAGATCCAATGTCTGAGTGAAATGAAGCACCAAGCACCGACCTTTCCACAAAGTCCATAAATGGGAAAATCCTCCCTCGTCTCACCCACGCGAAATCCTGATTATAAACGCTTGAACGTTCAGAACAAGATGCCAATTATTTACACAACAGCTCACGTATATATTTCAGTAAATAGAAACCAGCACAAGTAAAGAAAGTACTTCCTGTGCATACCCTATGATCCTCACTCCCAGCATAACCAAAGAACATCACACAAGCTGCGTCAGCGATACAAGCTCTTAAGACCAGTTCTGGAGCTTGTGTCAGTGGATCAATGACAATGGCAGGCCAAAAAGGCTCGAATTCCCCAGATTTCGCCCACACAATATCGCCTGAATAGAAGTCCTCGGGCCCATACAATCCATCTTTCCTTTCCTCACACCAATCCATTAAGTTTTCCTTTCTGTCAGTTTCCTCTACATCTAACCTGCTGAACTCACCAAGATGGTCCTGTATAGACGTAAGCGAACTGCGGGAGGTTGAGTACTTCCTTATGTCGATATTCCCATGCCCAACTTCTTCTTCCTCAGCTTCTTCACACAATGTACCATATCCGAGATACCCGAAACCAATTTCATCCTCCTTTCTCCTATTTTTCAAGCCATTACTCAAAGTTCTAGCCACTTTATTACCGAATTTCGGCTTTTTACATTCGACGATCTCGTACTCGTCGACGTCACTGTCCAACAATCCAGCCTTAGTAGTACTCTCTTTCCTCCAGTTATCAATAACAGAGTCATTGAACCGAGAAGGCAATACCTGGACTCTTCCCCTGGAGGTCCTCACCAGAGGGGGCCGCGAAATCTCCACCGCCCGGCTCGCCGCCCTCCCCGAATCTTGAGCCTGGGATTCCAACTTGGCCTCTTCCGGGGAACAAGACAATTCCGTGCACCACGAGGCCGCGAATTGCTTCTCGCCCAGAATCCCGGGGATCACGCCCGCGGCCACCTCGCCGAGGAGATTCAACGGGTAGTAACCGTTGCCCAATTTACCCTTCTTCCGCGCCCCGGCCTCCCCGTCCCCGTTCGGCTCGGCCGCCGGGTCCCCGGGCTTCCTCCGCTTCAGCCTCGGCATTCGCGACTTCAATTTGCGCTTGATTATCATCTCTCCCGTCCCCGCGAAACGATCGGAACCCCACGCAATTCTCTCAATGCGCCATGCTCGCCCTCAATTCCCGCATCGAGACCGGAGTCCCCGAGCTAAGGCCGGAAACCCTAATCGGACGAAGAGCTCGAAAACAAGAACAGGGGAAGAATCCGGAATCGCCGCCGCCGGAGCGATTCGTGAGGAACGAAGAAGGGGAAGAGAGAGAGAGAGAGATGGAACAGGGGATTTCGAAGAGAGAGAAGAAAAGGGTCGAAAGCAAATAAAGGGATCTGCGAGATAAGAGCTTTGCTTCAATCCCAACTTCTTCTTCTTCTTCTTCTTCCTCTTCAGGGTAGAGAGAGAAAGAGGAAGAGGAGAGAGGAGAGAGAAAGATTGGTTTTTGGCTCGGGAAACAGATAATACGGGAGGAATCGCTCACTGGGTCGATTTGGGTTTCGAGAATTGGAGCGAGGAAAAGGGCGTCATCCTTTTTATTTTTTTGGTTGGGAATAGCAGTTTCCTCTCTGCGTGTATCTTTCAGGGGAAAAATAAAATTTTTCTAGAGAGAGAAAGCGAGCTGACACAGAAGAGAGAGAGGGAGCGTTATCTCGTGCGAGAGAGAGAGAGAGAAGAGTGTATATAATGCATGATGTTGGTGACGAGAATGAGTCGTTTCGGGCTCACAGCTCTCGATCTCAAACTTGGGAACCACGCGAGATTGCTTAGAGCAATTTTTATAAAGCCCGGGCATACATTTGCACGATCGAAATCGATCGATCCAAATTTTGCTGCTTCCGAATTCACTGGTTCGTTCATCATTGCTACTTTGCTTCAAGGTCTCGAATTTCTCTCTCTTTCCTGCGGCTCTTTTTCCCTTTAGCAGAGGTCAAAGGTTTTGGTGACTGAAAATTTGTCGGGGTTCCCAATGTGCGACGACGTTCGAGCGGAAGCTCCGGAGGAGTTGGAACACTCGTGGGCGCGACTCTTCGGATTCCCATTTGATCGGCCTCGATTCTTCGGTGTCGTTGGTAAGCGATCGTGTCATGCTGCTTTGGAGCAAAAAGTGAATTTTTATCTGTTTTGGGTACCATGGTTATGTGAAGCGTGTGCGTTAGAGTTACTATGTTCTGTCACGAGGATCCCGAAAAATTTCTTCGAAATGTTGTTTCATGGGAGATCCCGAAATCCACGAAGGGGGTCCTCGCGATGGTGATGTAGTACGCACGAAGTCACGGAGGTACAAATTTCTTTGATGGGTCCATCTTGTCGATTCGTGGGTGGGTTTGATTTTTGGGTCCTCTTCAAGACGAATGCGGCATCTTTCCGGCGATTCTCGGCAGCGGGTGGCGGTGCTGCGGCGTCTGGTCACGGCGGTCGCCGGAGGGGGTGGTCTCTCTCTTTCAATTTTCGAGGTTGCTCTCTTCGTCTGTTTTGGCGGTTGGGTTCGTTGGTGGGTCCTCAAAATTTTCTTTTCCTTTCCCTTTTTTTTTTTTTTTCCGAAATGGAATGGGTATTGGGGACGATGGTGCCTTTCTTCTTCATTAATGGCAGTGTCGAATTACACATGCATCCTCTTCCCACTTTCGCGGAGGATTAGAACTTGAGCAGAGAGAGGTTTCTGAGTCTCGATTCGACGAAGCGACTATGGAGAATCCTTAATGACTCCGAAAAAAATTGCGTAGTTTCATCATCTTCCACGGTGCGCTCCCATGCGATTCGAAGATTTCGAACTCGGGACGAGATAAGTTGGAATAGAATCAGTCGAACTTTTTCCTCCCCTGTAAATGATGGCTGTAGACGGGTTCACTGAATTTGTGTGATTTTTCCTAAGAAAATTGATTAAGTCGCAAGGTGGGTTGTCTCTTCTTCTTCTTCTTCTTCTTCTTCTTCTTCTTCTTCTTCTTCTTCTTCTTCTATTTTAATATATTATCGAATTTCATTTGGAATGGGGTGCTCTTCTTCTTCTTCTTCTATTTTAATATATTATCGAATTTCATTTGGAATGGGGTGCTCTTCAGAGTCAAAAGCTTGGGCTTTTTGCATCAATGGCATCGTCCGCTGCAAGCGACAAGCCGAATTTCATGAAAGCTTAGTCATTTGATGCCAATTAAACAGAGCTTCGTGTTACGTCCTTTTTGTTGTTATGGTGGGTCACTTCATGGGATCATATATACTAAGAAGAGAGAGAGAGAGAGAGAAGCGGGGCTTCATGAGGGTTTGGCCATGGCAAGACCTTGGAAGAAGAGGAGGAGAGTAGGGGCTGTCGAAAGCTACCGTTCTTACTGTGGATATTGGTGACGAGATCATAAGCCTCTCTGTACCGTCCGATCGATTTTTCGAACTTAATGTGCAATAGGTCCGACCGATCATGGGGATGGATCCTCGAACTGTTGCTGGGTAGGAGACGACGAGTTTTCATGGTTAATCATTGGTCGCTTTTTGATTTATAAGAAGCAAAGTCTCACAAGCTTCGCTCAAGAGAGGAAGGGTCAAGGTCAACTTGCGTGGGAGTAGGTGAAGTTGGAGCTTTCAAGGGGAAAGGTCACGGCAAGAGAGATAAAGTTTTGGATGTAAAATACATTATACAAACTCTTCTCTGTGCTTGCTTCTTGATAGGAGGCAATCTGCGTCTGCGAGCACAGAGGACGGCGACGTGTCCTCTCCGACTCCAGAATTGTCCCCTGATGTGGTTCCAGCCGTGTGGCGGCACGGGCGGCCTCCGTGCTTGCCCGTTGAATACAACTGAGTGCCATTGGGTGGTGATTGGAACGAGTTTGGCTTGTGTCGTCGGAGGACATATCCCCGCTTTGCGGTCGAAACCGTAATTGTCGACCACATACGTTCCCTATCAATCTCATGATCAGTATTCAGTCGCTGATCTTTTCATTTTTCTCTGAATTGCAGTAAGGTAATGGTTGGGTTGGCTTTTAAGTACACTAAACATACTGAAGTCACATTACTAATTTAGACAACGGCAAACCGGCCGGTCATGCCGCTTCCCAGATTTCGAGAGTCGTGGGTTGTTCACGGTTTGACTTTCGACATGAGCGTCGAGGAGGAATCGAACTTCAGAAAGGCGCAAAATTTAGATTGCTTTGTCGCTGTCAGATTTTGCGCGTCTGATTTCTTTCGACGGTTTTCTCTTTCCTTGGAACGGGAAGTACAATACATGGTGAGGTTGACTCCTCAGATCGAGTCTTCAGGTAACATGGCAAAGGCCGCTGAAGTTACATCTAGAGATATTGGCTCAAACAGAGGCACAGGCACATAGTTTTCAGAAGTCGCCCCTCTATTTTTCCTTGAGCCTTGGAATGGTATCGCGTCGCGGTTACAATTTCATTCCCATTCCTGAGCAAGACGATAGTACACTAAAATCTAGAACTCACCTTCCCCCATATTTGTTCCTCGAACTTGCTAATGTACTGTTCTGACATTCCTTAATCTGGGAGCCGAGGCAATAAGTTATCGATGAATTCCAATTTCATTCCTGCATCGACAATTTGAAGGTTTGAGTGCCGCCCTGGGTTAGTCACAATTACAGTGTCGAGACATGTTCGACTTCTTCGTGTTACTTTCATGACTTCAGCTGCAATATGCCTCGACAGAATGCCGAATTAGCTTTTTGCTAATCATTCAAGGAACTTATGACCCCATCAGGAGGGACATGCATTCGATCGAAAGCACAGCCATGCTACACGTTCATTGATGCAGGTGAACTTCATAAAACTTAGTCTGATATCACCAAACCCTCTGAAGCTTGGAGAATAGAGTGCCGACATGATCAGCTACAGAAGAATCCGACGAAACCAAATAACACTGCTCTTACTAACATTATTAAATATGTCAAATACATTCTTCTGGGCTTTAACTTTATTCAATACTCCTCACGTACAAATCTAAATTGACCATTTAAGTCTACTAACTAGTCCCAACGATTAATAACAAATTAAACCTAAATCCTCCAGTAGTCATTTCGAGCCTTAACTGAGTCAGCCTCTGAGAGGGGTGGACACTGATCTTGATTTGTTATTTCATCTATCTATCTCAGATTGTCGCGACTTCCAAGTCCGACTTGTTACCAGTTATTACCCTTTTGAAGTGTCCGACTCTTCCATCTTGGCAAATCTTCCTCGGATCCTTGGTTGATTATCAGCGAGAGCCTTTCTGCAAGCATACTGTAAAGTACCATTTTATGATCAGTGACCGGACCGAACGGTTTGGAATAAACAAAATACATTACAGTGCCTAGTCGCATAACACTAAGATGATGCGGATTTTGTCTCAACATGTTTCCAGAAAAGCAGAAAACAGTAAGGACTAGAATCATGCAAAATGAAGTGATGGTTTCGCCTTTTTCTTAGGCATGAAAAAGCAGTAGATTGTTCGAAAATGAGTCTTGCGAACACATTACCTTGATCTTCCTGCCAAAGTTCCTCTTGCTCTTCTTGTTTCTGTATCTAGAAAGCTTTTCCCAACGTCCTTCGGAGGTGTAGTTGCTGAAAAGTATCGGCTGCTGTAGTGGAGATTGGAATCCCACATTACCACCATCAAGTGTCTGTCACAAAAATACAAAGTGTCAATGACGAGGCCTCAAATGGTTTTAGCATCCATGAAAGTTGACATTTTCACAGCTTTTAGAATTGCATAATGCATCAATGCAGTCTTAATGGTAGATAACTGATAAGTTTTGGCAACTTAAGCTACTGAGATACGATGAGGTAAAAATTAAAATAAAGACATTTATATCGACTTGACTTCACTGAACTGGAGGTTAACTATGCTGAGGAAAGGAATTAGGATCTCTATGAAAAATGTCAGCAACGACGACAAACTGAGAACTATCTGTGTTGCTAGATACAACGTCCACCTATCCACGCAATCAAAAGGCCCGAAAATAGACAGAGGTCACTATGCTTCAGTAAGATGATACCCCAGTTGACAGGAAGAGTGAAGCCAGCCCACCTTTACCAAGAAGTGAGAATCTCAAACTATTTAAAGCATTCGATGTCTATTCTCTTTTTTAAAGTAAAAATGCCAGATGATGAGAGCAGACCTTTCCAAGTTCCCCCAAATAGAAATGCATAATGAAATTGTATGAAATAGTCACATTGTACTTCGATAACTAAGGAATAGATGAGGGTATTCCACTAAGAAAAGCTCATAAATACTACAAAACAATCGAACTTGACCTTTATGTCTCCTTCACTAAATGCCCTCCGCATTCCACACACCGTTCCATCTCTAAAGTCCACCTCGGCAAAATCGAGGAAACTTGGCTTCAGTCCACTAATGATTCCCATGGAACTCAGACTTCCTGTGCTAACACACTTGGGGAATGGTACCTGGGGAGGCAAATTGTTCTCTTGAGATTGGTTCTCATCAATACTCATCAGAGGAACTTTCACGTCCATGACTTCGGCAATCGAGGCACCGAATGCACCTTGTGCCAAGAGATCCTTCTTACACTCATAGAAAACCTCACTTAAGAGCGGCTCGCCCTGAATCAATACGATATCACCAGATTTGAGGCCTTGAGAGGAAATGACATCTTCCGGCCCAGAGATCATTGAGATGGCTGCTGTCATGGGATCGAGCCTCGCAATTGGCTCCTCAATTATTGGCTCTGGAGCTTTGAAAAGATCCCCCACCCCACCGAGGTCATATTCCGATATGGTGGAGACCCGAACCACGTTGTCCTATGAGGGGCACCGAAAAGAATAAAATCAGAAAAGAATTCGGAGAATATGGAAACCAGAGGAATCAAGCAGAATGACAATTCATAGGCAAATGGCTTCTCAAAAAGAACTACAGATTACTTGAATGAGAAACAACTTACAGTTACAGATTGAGTCAGGAAAAGAAATAAGTAAACATCAAAGCGTAAATGGGAATCTGTATGCAGCAACAACAAAGTACACGCAAAGTAATGGAAGGCTGGCTACTCACAAGTAGTCAGGAATTAGCAGCCTCTAACTTTGACCGAACTACCATATAAGCAAGTCAAACTGTAGCATCAAACTAGGAGTTGTCATGCAGCTATGCGAGCCAATTACTCGTAGATCTCACCTGTAAGCCACATCTTTATACAGGATCCCAACATACTGCATATCCCATACAACAGTCTAATCGTGTTATGGACCTCAATATTGATTTGTTGAGTTATCTATGCAATTAACAACGACTAGAAAGACTAACATCCCAAAATTTCATTAAGCCTTCCCTGCTGTAAACATAAATCAACAGTTTTTCATCGACAAGAAAGAGCGCACAAGTTTAAATTCAGAAAAGCTCAATCAGAAAATAAATAAAATTTGAGACGACTGATAGGAAGCATTTATTCGGAAATAAAAATTCTTATCGTGCTTTAAATTCTCTACTTAAATGCGCTTCCCATAGTTATGTTATGTGCCACTGAAATTAGGAAGACCAAGGAGTTGTCTTCATCCCACTGCTTTGAGTTCAACAGTCGAATTAATTAAGTCTGTTCACCGCAGGCACCCAGCAAGGTATCCGTTTTAAGCTTGCAAGTTGCAATCATCAACTTAGCCTATTACTTTCTTGGTCTCAAGTTTACGGCTAAGTATGAGAAGTATACAGGACACGAGTAATTAACTGTGGTTAGCCTATTACTTTCTTGGTCTCCAGTTTACGGCTAAGTATGAGAAGTATACAGGACACGAGTAATTAACTGTGGTTCTTCTTTGCCTTGTTTCAGCGTCAAGAAATCATCAAGAAAACATGCAAAGCAACCCATCTCCTCTGTTTTCTTCTTCGATGGAAAGGAATGAGAAGCCCATCTAACCCAATCACAAGTAGAGGGCCAGAACATCAAGAAATTCATGTTCATAGACATACATGTACATGGTTAGAGAAAGAGACAGAGAGAAGGAGAGATTAGTACCAGAGAAGAAGTTGATTTCTGAGCTTTATAGAACTCTTCAAGCTGCTGAACATCTGGGTAGAAATTCTGGAAGCAAGGGAACAACAGTCCAGTCTCTGCGTACATTCTCCCTCTCCTGCCTCTCCTCCTTCTCTCTCGTCGCACAGTACACAAACAAGAACGCAGTTCCAACAATCAAGGAGTGACTTCTTCTTCTTGATGTGCTGTGGGTACTGTCAGAGCATAGGACAGCAGCTACACAATGGACCAAACTCTTACAAATATGCCATGATGAGCAGGGACTTTAATGGGTTTCTGATCGGTGCTTGGTGATGTTTAAAATATGTTTTTATAGGATGTGGACAAAACAGGGGAAAAGAGACAAGAACAATTTTAATAATGCAATTGTCCCCCCGACACCACCCCACCCCCCCCCCCCCCCCCCCACTCTCTCTCTCTCTCTCTCTCTCTTATCATGCACTTCTTTTTTGTTTTGACATTGAACATTTGCTTCACAGTGTTCCCCTGGACTTCGTGATATTTAATGGCAACTTCTTGTGCGGATGAATGCATCAAGTGCATCAGCACGAAGTGACGACTGAGAGGGACATATTGGGTGCCATGACTATTCGGGTCAGTCAAATTTTTGTACTTCTTTTTTCTTTTTGCAGTCTCATTATTTTAGCATTTTCTTTTGTATTGGCATAATGGATATCAACATCTAACATGTAGAATTACAAGAGGAGTTAGCTACTATAGCCGAATCAAGGCATCATCTACTAAGGCCCAGCCGTTGCTTCAGTCTTACCCACAAGTCATAAGAGCTTGGAATGCTTGAAGTATCACCGTGTAATCTCTTGCTTCCAGAAAGCATGTCCATCTCTGGCTCCTTTTTCGCTTGCCAATCTGAAAAACATGCAGGCCCAAATGGTCTTCTTGCTCAAGAGATCGTTGCAGAAAAAGCAAACGAAAACATAAAATATGAGTGTGAGATTAAAAGAAAGAGTGATTCTGCTTTCCATACTGAGGAAAAAGAAAGGAAATTATTCAAATTCTCATTGGAGGTGGAGTGAGCTATTCCTCCACAATTTGCAGTTTGGATTCAAGCGCCAATGCACATTATTTTACGGCGTCTCAACCACATGTCTTTTGTCTATTTCTCCATCTCAAAAGTCATAAAGCAAAAGAACCTATTTAAGCCTAACAAGTAATGATAATCAACATAAATGGAGACAAATTTACATTTCACAGAGAGATTCTTTTCTCGTGCAGGCATATGGCCATTATAATGAATTGTGTTCATCATTGTAAAAGACTGAGTTCATGGTCTATTTTTTCTCAATTATGAAGACGAAATTACAGTTTATAGTTCACATCATCGAGCCACAAGAAATTCTCTTCTTGCTGCAGTCGTATGGTCATTATGATGAACTGTGTTCATCATTGTAAAAGACTGCGTTCATTGTCTATTTTCTTCATTGTAACTGGTGTTCCATTCAAAAATCTAACGCATGGAGGATTGGCTTCGATTACACAAGACTTATGGTGACCCAAAACGACTCAAAACGTTACTTTAAAGAAAGACTTTTCACGTTGGTCGCCCCATCTCATCCTCCTTTTTTTTCTTGTTAATTTTCGACATGTGTCGTTTGTATATCAGGCATTCCAAAGAAGAGCTCTAGAGAAAGGTCCTTTTGTAATCTTGTTGAGAATGGCAACATTTTCTTTTGTATTGGCATTATGGATTTCAACATCTAACATGTAGAATTACAAGAGGAGTTTGCTACTACAGCCGAATCAAGACACCATGTACTAAGGCCCAGCCGTTGCTTCAGTCTTACCCACAAGTCATAAGAGCTTGGAATGCTTGATGTATCACCATGTAATCTCTTGCTTCCAGAAAGCATGTCCATCTCTGGCTCCTTTTTCGCTTGCCAATCTGAAAAACAGGCAAGCCCAAATGGTCTTCTTGCTCAAGAGATCGATGCAGAAAAAGCAAAAGAAAACATAAAATATGAGAGGGAGATTAAAAGAAAGAATGATTCTGCTTCCACACTGAGGAAAGAGAAAGGAAATTATTCAAATGCTCATTGGAGGTGGAGTGAGCTATTCCTCCACAATTTGCAGTTTGGATTCAAGCGCCAATGCACATTATTTTACGGCGTCTCAACCAAATGTCTTTTGTCCATTTCTCCATCTCAAAAGTCATAAAGCAGAAGAACCTATTTAAGCCTAACAAGTAATGATAATCAACATAAATGGAGATAAATTTACATTTCACAGAGATTCTTTTCTCGTGCACATGTATGGCCATTATAATGAATTGTGTTCATCATGGTAAAAGACTGAGTTCATGGTCTATTTTTTCTCAATTATGGAGACGAAATTACAGTTCACAGTTCACACCATTGAGTGGTTTCTTTTCTTGCTGCAGGTTTATGGCCATTATGATGAACTATGTTTGTCATTGTAAAAGATAGTATTCATGGTCTATTTTCTTCATTATGAAGATTAAATTACAGTTCGGTCTATTTTCTTCATTACGGAGACTAAATTACAATTCACAGTTCACACCATTGAGCCGCAAGAGATTTTTTTCTTGTTGCAAGCGTATGTCCATTATGATGAATTGTGCTCGTCATTGTAAAAGACTGTTCACTGGCTATTTTCTTCATTGTAACCGGTGTTGCATTAAAAAATCTAACGCATGGAGGATTGGCTCTGATTATACAAGACTTATGGTGACCCAAAACGACTCAAAGCATTACTTTAAAGAAATTACTTTTGACGTTGGTCGCCCCATCTCATCCTCCTCCTTTTTTGTTCTTGTTAATTTTCGACACGTGTCATTCGTATATCAGACATTCCGAAGAAGAGCTCTAGAGAAAGGTCCTTTTGTAATCTTGTTGAGAATGGCTACATCTTATTGGCTACTTTTATGTGTGGCATCCTTGCTTTAGTGCCACTTTAGGGTTGTCCATGACATTAGTAGAAGCATATTAAAATCGAAAAAATCACAAAGAAAGGGAAAAGCCACTCAGAAATACTTCGATCAAAAACTAATTTTTGTCAAAATAGATTCTTTTTTTCAATACTGGAAAAAGAGACGTCATGGGAGGAATATTTTGGCCAGTGCGGTCTGTAAAGCGATGGGAGAAAAGCTCAAATCGAATTTCAACGTAAATGAGACGTTCTGTGAAATAAACAGGCCAAAAGAAAAGAGGAAAAGGCAAATGATTCTTCTTTTGGGTAAAGTTATGGAGGGATAAATATGCACTTAGCGATGGCTCGTGGGACAGAATTGAACTTGTAATAAGAAAAGGCTCCATAGAATCTTTCATTTTTATCAAATGCATATATATATAAATTATGTACGTGAACTAAGAGCGATCAGTTTCCGATCCGATTAAATTCGAAAGTAGAACTGGAAACTGGAAACTGGACCAGGAGAAGTAGTTCCTAAAATTAGGAATCAGGGACCGAATCAATCTGGTTTAGTCCGGTCTCTAATGGAACCGGTCCCTTTTTTTTTCCTCACTACTTGATATCATATATTTTGAAACTAGAATTTTATTTTCCGTGCCGACTACACATAATCGCGAAAAACAAGAATGCAATTTGAGCCAATGCAATGACGAATTGTGTTTCCCATACCGACTACATATATGTTTTAAAATTGGAATTCTATTCCCTATGCTGACTATACATAATAAAAAAAAAAGAGTACATATAGTCGGTCCAATCCGATTGCTAGTTCGATTTCCCTTGGAACCAAAAACTAGTGTCCGAACATTTTTAAGAATCAGGAACTGGACCGACACTTTCAGAAACTGGATCCAATAAATTGGTCTAATTCAGTCCAAGCGATTTTTGATTTCGGCGATCCATTTTGCATGTCTTAACGTAAACAAGTTCAATTTTCCCTAGCCGATATCGCGAGAAGACATTAATTGCATTACATAGGGATTAGCCACAATCATGACACTTGGCATCCACCGACAAGTGTTGGGAACTTCATAATAAGCCGACAAAAGAGTAGAACGACTCGCTATCACCAAGCACATCGAGCGGTGCCATTTTCTCTGGACATGTCATGTTGCAAGTTCTTCTGTTCTTGTGAGAGAGGATGAGAATTGACAGGTCCTACTTTACTTAAGACTAATTAGCATTCCGTTGATGGAAAACATTGTCAGCTTTTGGCGCGTGTTCCGACTTGGAACACGTGTTTAAACCAATGATTGTCGTGTTCGTTCCGGTTCATCGACGCCGGACCGAACTGTCGTCTCTCTCCGGCACTCGGCCTTCCCTCTATATTGTTTTTTCAATGAGATGTTGGCGTTCTACGTTCAGCTCGCGAACGCTCGACATGTATGTCCAATCGGAAATGTGCCATTTCAACAGAACTTTACACTAGTGCATTGTTCTTTTTGTTCCCGAGTTCTTTTTTTTTTTTTTTTTGGTGGGCTTAGAATGGAAACGACAAGGAGGGAGATGCCAAGGGAAGAAAGTTTGCCCAAAGTTGGGAAAAAGTCCAATCACGAGTGGGTGAAGTTGACACACCGACTGAGCTTAGTGGGGGAGAGGTGGACGAACGAACCCGATCATCATCATCTTTCGTCTCTTTCAGATTGTGAGACAGCTCCATGTTGGCCCTAGAGAATGCTCTTTTTCCTGTCCCTATTCGTGCTTTCTTTTTAGCTGAAAGTGTTCCCACTAGGCTCCATGCTTTGGGCGCTGCGAAGTAGAACACAAAATGTTGCAAAAAAAGGAAAATTACTACATCGAGAGTTTGCCTCAAAGATGGAAGAAGTTGCTATTTTGAGTTGAGCAAATGAGTGAGGGCTAGATATTTTTTTGATTGAAGGAAGTGGGGTGCTCGAATTGTATATTTGTAAATCAATTTTTTAGGGATAGTTTTGGAATGAATAAGGAGCAAGTTGCTTGAGTGTTTTCACTTAATTAATTGAAGATATATATTCTTGTACCGAAAATTTAAGGGTTTGTTTAAGCCCACTAATATGATGGCCTGATTATGGGAAAAGTGCCAAAAAAGTCTTAAACCTTTTGCATTAATACCAATTTAGTTCTAAACCTTTTTTTGGTGTCAATTCAATCATAAACCTTTTGCATTAGTGTCAATTTAGTCCTGAACTTTTTTTTGTATCAATTTAGTCATAAACCTTTTAAATTGGTGCTAATTCAATCATAAACCTTTTATTTTTGTGCCAATTTAGTCTTTCCATCCAATTTTTATCGGAATTTGCCGACGTGGACGCCTGCCAGCCGGTGGCCAGTCACCAGTGCTGACGTGGACAACTTAAATAATATTTTAATATTTTTTGAATTTTTATTTATTTTTCCTTTTTTTCCTTTCCCTCCTTTCTCTAGCCGATCGCCGACCTCGCCAAATTTGGCGAAATCGAGCTTTGCCCAACCAAGGCGAGGCTTGCCCTTGCCGAGTGAGGGTGAGCCTTGCCAATGGCCGGCGAGGTCGAGCTCGCCGGCCTCTGGCCCCTGGCTGGTCGCCGGACTGGCGACCGACCAGAGGAAGGAGGGAGGGAAAAAAAAAGAAAAAAAGGAAAAAAATAAATATTTAAAATATTATTAAAGTTGTCCACATCAACGCCACGTCGGCGCCGGTAATTGGTCGCTTGCCGGCAGGCGTCCATGTCGGCAAATTCCAGTAAAAATTGGCTGGAATGACTAAATTGGCACAAAAATAAAAGGTTTAGAATTGAATTGACATCAATTTAAAAAGGTTTAGGACTGAATTGGCATCAAAAAAAGATTTATGACTAAATTGGCACTAATGCAAAAGGTTTAGGATTGAATTTGCACAAAAAAAAAAGTTTAAGACTAAATTGGCACCAATGCAAAAGGTTTATAACTTTTTTGACACTTTTCCCGCCTAATTCCCTAAAAATGACCTCAACTTTAGGCCTAGTCTTGATTCTACTTCAAGAAAAAATTTGTCCCGTAAAAACCTCTAATTTTAAATAATGTCCTGATTCTATCATAAACTTCTTTTGTCGCATAAAAAACCCCATATTTCGGTCCAGTTCTAATATATCCTAAACTTTTTTTGTCTCATAAAAAATCACCAACTTTTACTTGAGTTCAAAATCTGTCCTCGTTAACCATCCGTCCAAAATTTCTCTTGACAACCGAGAGATGAAAATACTCCCGAGCATGAGCTGTTCAAACATCCGGAATACGATCTCTCCAACCGCGAGAGATGAAAGACTCCGAGCATGAGCTATTGAATACTGAGTGCAAAACTAAAGATCCTCGAGTGAGATGCGAGGAAAACTCTCGTAAGAGTAAGAGCAATTGAAGAAGGCCAACCCCAATCACTCTACTTTTTACGCAAATTTTAGATCCAAAAAAGACATCATTCAGGCTTATGTGGAAATTTATCTTCAAAATGCGTCTTCTTGGATTTGAAATTTGGAGAAAAACTAGAGCAACGACATAGAAATGCCACATCACTAAGGGTGATTTTGGATGGAGTATTAACGGAGGTAGATATGAGATTTAAGTAAAAGTTGATGATTTTTTAAGAGATCAAAAATATTTAAGGTTAAAATTGGGACTGGACCAAAAATTGATGACTTTTTATAAAACAAAAAAAAATTATGATAAATTGGGACGTGACTTAAAGTTGAAGATATTTTAGGATATTAGACCATAATACGATAGATCGGAATTAAAGTAAGAATTGCCTCCACGCTCCATTTAGCAATCCTACTCTCGATTTCATCACTCTACTCGATCATTCTTTTTCTGGCCAAAAAACTAAACTGGTTGATCGAGAAGAACAGAGGAACTACTCAATAGTCAATGCGATCACTGGTGCGCAAACGTGTTTCCCTCATGATCTTTTATGTAGATTTCCTCTTCTGTTTTCTGGGGGCAAAACAATCTTCATGCGATCGAGTACGATTTGCATAGGAAAGGCACAAACAAACAGCAAGAGAGCAGCACTTCGATTCCTCTATCCCGCATGACGAATTTAAAGTTAATTAGAGGGTCCGCCGTCGTGTGTTCCAAAGCATGCTCTAGCGAGAGAGACAGAGAAGAGATAATATTCTCAGATTCCATCGATGCAAAGCTGCTTCGAACGTTCCCGAAAGTGACAAATTCTAGTGGGGAGGCATGCTCACCTAAAAAACCTGAAAAGACAAGCGCGCGCATTTGGCCCCTCTCTCATCATGCTTGGGTCGAATCACATGTGAATTGAATAAGCACAATGAGATGCATCGATGGACCAGCTCCCGTTATATTTGTTATTTCCATAGACTAGTGACGTAACCGACTTCGCTTGATTTTTTTTCTTCCACCTTTCTGCATTTTTGTTGTAGGGCCTGCTTCTTATAAAGTACACATAGGTGATTGGTCTTAGTGCTGGTCTTAAATGGTTTTATCTGTTGATAATGGAATTATCTATGCTTGGTTCTTTATTCGACGGACTTTGGTACAATTAAAGCCATTCGAACACCGAAACGTATGGTCCAGAACATGGGCTTGTGCCGGTTCATAGGATTGGGAGGACAACGGATGGAAGTTTGGCGGTACGTCATGTCCATAACTATGGTTGGTCCCTGATTGGTCGGTCCGAGAGCAGAGAATATTTCCTAAGTTAGAAGAGAATATTTAAGAGCTGATGAAGAGCCATGAAGGGCACACGCAAGCACCACTTGTACCACCGGGACTGTTAAAGGAATTTCCATTAGAATCCACGAGATATTATGGGGAGCGACCTTTTTTTCGAACTCAGTAATAGACCTCGTAACCAACGTAATTTATTAGGTGAGTAGAAGAATACCGAGCAAATTCCGAGCACATTCTACCCAACAGCCTGGCCTTGCTCCCTTATCACGTGAAATCCTTCTACTATACTATTTGCAAACGTTTTAAACTTCAAAATGCGAGTACTAACTTATGCAATATGATATCTCCTGTACTAATGCTAAAGGATACTCATTAATCGGATCCACATAAAATTTAAATAATATAATCAACAAACGACTCTTCCCAATTCCCAACAACTCTTCCCAATTCTCACTTTGGAAGAGGGAGGAAGGGAGTTCGGTCCCTCACCTTATTAGGAGGGATTGGGGGTGGGAACGAGTGGGTGTGGGAGCATGGTTTCGAAACCTGCGAACACACATAACCCACACCATGACTTGTAACATAGAAATAGGATAGAAACGGACCAAAAAAATCAAACGAAGGTGTATCACATGCTACGATACACAGTGAGAGCTATTTGAAAACTGTAATTGCGTTCTTTTTAACATTTAAAGATGGCGCAATAAAATTAAATCCCTCATTGGTACATAACTTGGTCATTTTTGTTTTGTTACCAAAACATGATGATTCGACGTTTCCTTGATCATTTGACCAACCTACCTTATGAGGGCACGGAACGATCTATTGAGTCGTGGCAGAATCGAGGACATGAAATTGGGCTAGACACCGCACTCAATCCCGACCATTGTCCCAACCGTGGTGTCACGTTATACCCTATTTGTGAGGACCATGTTGCAATCATGTCTACATTGTCCTCAACCAAGACTATTCTCCATATTAGTGTTTTCACAGTAGCAACTTCTTTCAGCAGTCATAAAAAAAGAAAAAAGAAAATTGTGAACCAAGAGCAGATCACTTCTAAGAGAGATGGGAGTTTAGAAAAACAAACCACAAGCCTCTTGTTAAAACCACCAAAACAATTGAACAAAAGCTTGGTCATCCGCGCCCAAAGTACTCATGCAATGATTTCTGGATTTATCATAGTATGATCAAGCTAGAGAAGAAGCAGTCGAACATCCCCCCTCATGCAATCTTTGCTCTTGAGAAGTCCATCTCTGGATGCTGCAAGAGAGGTCGCCAGAAAGAAGAAATTAGCAACGTTGATCTACAGATACAAGAACGCTCATCAATAAGAAAAGCAACCAATATCCACCTCTGCCATGAACTTCTTTAGAATCTCCTGTTTCTGCATCTCATCACTGGTAGGAAGACCCATTGCCTTTTGTCTCTGATCAAACTGATAAGTTAAAAGCAAAATGTCAGTATTGTATTTGCAAGGAGACATGCAAACACTCCAAGGCCACCAGCATTGTGCTCGTCTACATGCACATAACAAAATACATGCAATGTGTGTTTGTTTAGTTAATACCCAGAAGGAGCTTAAGAAAGAGAGCCACTTACCATCATCTTCTCAACTGTCTGTCGAGTTTCTGGGTCCAGGTCAGACAATTTGCTATTCTCTGGTTCTACCTTCTGAGTATCAATTTCAGGATCCCCTTTGACCAAAGATTTCCACCACTCCATTTGATTGTGCTTAGTCAAGAGAATGGAGATCGCACTCTGGTCCTCTGTAGATTCACAACGTTAAGATGATCGCGCAACATGGAATTGACTCATAATACTATTAACTTAACAACAGGAGGCAGATCATTCTTGTTTTTGTGTTTGAATTCATATGCCATGTGATATTCTTGACTCAATCCACTACATACCTAAACTCCAGTAACAATCATCAGGCTTGACAGTCTGGAAAAGCTCCCCCTGCAAGTAATCGTACATGGTCAAGAGAGTTATGTAAATAAAGCAAGCTGATTAAATAAACTCAAATTACGCACACTCACTTCTATGACAGGAGGTTGACCCTTGAGTCCAACTTTCAAGTGGTTTTTCTTTATGTCGCATACCACAAACCTTCCTTTAGTACCCTTAGGAACTGGAACATGGACGGTAACCTCCTGCAGAGTCTGAGTCCAGGAATAATTCTCAAGATCAAGGCCATTGCCTTTGTTTGGCACTGTTCAACCAGAAACAATGTCAGAGCAACTAGGGAGGCAACATGGTATACTTTACACAATATGCCTTCTAAACATATGCATCCACCTTGTAAAAGGAATCATAACAAGACAGTCTCTTATAGAGTTGCACTTTCCAAAGCACACTGGGTAACCTAACTGGTCATCTCAGCTAAAGCTATCTGAATCATACTCAATGCAAGAGCTAAAATCAGGCTCAGTTCACAATTTGGGTATGGGGATTGTCAAAGTCATAACTAATGGTCCATATCAAATGTTGATGCTGAGGTGGTCAAGTTATCACTTTTTAATTGGTCTTAAACAATTTTAATTATGAGTGCTAAATCTTTTGTCCAGCCATGCTAAATCCCAAAGGCGGAAAGGCACTAACCAATCCCGAAGTTCCACAAAACAATCAGACATTCTATGATTACAGTTGATCCATAATCAGATCACCTAGTTTTCCAGCTCGTATGACAAAAAAAAAATACAAGATTACACTTGCAAAGTAGCTTCTTTTCCTAATTTCCAAGGAAAATGGGAAATCCAATCAAGCATAAGCACGCAAAAAAACTTGCAAGAACCAAACACTGCAACGAGAAGACATCTCCAAAACCAAAAGCAAGAAGCTTACAGCAAACCTTCCATCACTAGAGTACTTGAATAAGCCAACGCACGCTTAAACAGATTATAGGAGAGATCAACACAAGAGAAATTTAATTATTCGGGAGAGTTCAGATTGCTGAACAAAGGAGCAAGTACCCATCAAAGAATATCCACACTTTAGCGAAATCGATAGCATAATAGAATGAAACATTTTCCCTGCCCATCGCCATTAAATAGCCAACCAGAGAAAACATCCAAGCTATATAGATGACTACGGCCACGAAACCGTCACAGCCTAACTATAGCAGGAGAAAAGAGCCACATCATGAGCGATCACTATGTAATGTACTTCTCATCTAATCTCCCAGATGTCTCAACCCCAGCAGCGTCTCGAGAGGCACTCATCGCGCTCATACGTAGCAAGCAACAAATCACGACACTGTCCAAGAAAAATCAAAAGCTCTTACCTATCGCTCCACTCTTCTCCTCCTTCTCTTCCTCCGCATCCTTCATCTCCACCTCCTGCACCTTCTTCTCTTCCTCCACCTTCTTAGCCGCCGCATCAGCCGCCGCCGCCGCGGCAGCCTTCGCCTTCTTAGCCCTCTCCCGCTCCCTCTCCTTCTCCCTCTCGACCTGCCTCAGCTTCTGCT
Organism: Syzygium aromaticum; assembly: GCA_024500025.1. Lineage (NCBI taxonomy): Eukaryota > Viridiplantae > Streptophyta > Magnoliopsida > Myrtales > Myrtaceae > Syzygium > Syzygium aromaticum. The sequence continues at coordinate 16,417,344 of CM044885.1, forward strand.
TCTGCTTCTCCCTCACCGCCCTCAACACCGCCGCGACGTCCCTCTCCGCCGCCTCATGCGCGAGGAAATCGCTCCGCTCGGCCACGAACTCGAAGGCCTTCTCGATGAACCCCAGCGGGCTGGACGGATCGAACCTCGCGCTGAACTCCGCCGCGGCAGAGGAGGAGGCCGAGGAGGACGAGGCCGAGGGCTTGGCCTCCGGTTGCTTCTCCTCTTCCTCCTCGAAGTCGGAGATGATCGCCATGGACGGTGAGCTCCGGGAGGGATCTAATCGGAGATTGCTCGTCTCTCGCGCTGCGAATCCGATCGCCACGCTCGGCTCGGCGTCTTTTTGGGGGTTTTTAAAGGGTTTGGGCTTCGGCGACTTGGCGTTGACGGCTTCGTGGAGAACTCCAGAAGGATGCGGTTTTGCTTGTGAGGGCCCCCCCGACTTCGTCGAAATTCTGAAACGGTCCCCGGGTTTCCGAAAAAGTTTGCAATTACGTCAGCTTTCGTCTTCTGGTTTATAATCTACGTCCCCCAATTTTGTAACGAGTATTCTTATAGACCTATCTACTAATGAATTAATCTCGATAAGATCGGGATTTAATTTCGGAAAAGTAGGGTTACTCGTAGTGTAGAAAAGTTGGTGCATCTAGACAATTTTATCGCTTAATTGTTTAGGTTTGTTTGGATCGATTTTTTTTTTTAACTTTTTGCTTAATTTGAATTTTGCTACTCACGCAGTTAAACACTTTTTTTTTCTTTTAATCCAAAAAATCGTGAAACTTTCGTTGCACAACTTACACTCAAAGCATTGACATGTAAATCCATACATACGATTCTTTTTATTTTATTATTTTTTGAAATTCGAATAATAAAGAAAGCAAGAAATACATGTATGCCCTTATTTAGTGTTTGTTTCAATAAATTAGGTACTAATACCATAATTCTATATCACACGTTATGTATCGTCTATATATATTAATATGCTTAGATCAAAATTGGATTTTGTCTCACTTTTCGGTTTCCCATTTAACCATTATATAATCGTTCCTCCGGTTGTTAAGCAGTTTCAGCTCTCGATTAGCTAACTATCCACTTTCACATTTCCACTAAAAAATTGCAATTGTTAAAATTTTTTAATTGTTCTAACAACGCAATAACTAGCTTCATCTAGTTTGGAATGCCTGCCCCATTTAATTCTCCATCCAATCAAAATTACGAATTTTATTATCAATTTATTATGCGCATAAGAATTGAAAACCAACCATGCACGCGAGTAGTTGTTCAACCGAATTCGGTTGATAAACTAAACATGCATAAAAATAATTAGGGAAAAAGTTACAAAAAAAATTCCAAACTATGCCCATCGTGACATCAAACTTTTTTTTTGTAATATCAAAAACTCCAAAACTACGTGCATCGTGATACATTTACCATAAACTTTATTCTTGTTGATAAAAAAAACCCAAAACTTATACTTATGTGACCCACTTATATATGATTTTTTCAGTTAAAATAACATTGTCTTCATTCACTTAAATCACGTGGGCGTTATGTAAACATTATTTGCTTTTTGGTGTTCATGTAAGCAGATTTTTCACGGTTTCATTGACAGAATTTTGGCGAAGGGTAAATGTGTCACATAAATTCAAGTTTACGATTTTTAGAGCCACCAAAAAAAAAAAATTAACGTAATATGTCACAGTTGACATAGTTTAGGGTTCTTTGTGGCATTTGTCCATGTAATTATAAACAAAAGAGAGCCTAATAAGTATATTGGGTTAATAGGACGAAAGATCCCAAACTGGTGCACCTGTGATAATTTTACTCCAAAATAATTTTTTAACCATAAAAAATCTCAAATTGATACACTTGCGCCAAATTTACCCTGAATTATTTTTTTATCACAAAAACCCCAAACTCGTACACCTGTGACAATTTTATTCCGAACTAATTTTTTAACAACTATAAATCCCAAACCGATACATTTGTAATAAATTTACTCTCCGTTAGTGTCCGTTAAATTGGATTAATATCACAAAAAATCACAAATTAGTAAACTTGTGATAAACAGAGGGGTAAAACCGCCAACCGGCACACCTATCGACTATCACGTGTCATTAAACTTAGCAATTTGATAGTAAAATTTAAAGAAAACTAACGGAAACCAAATTTGTTATACATGTATTAGTTTGGAGTTTTTGGTGGTCAAAAAAATAGTTCAGGGTCAAATTATTACGGGTGAACTAGTTTAAGATTTTTCGTGATATTAACCTAAAGTATATCAATAGCTAAAAGGGCTTCTCCATTTGACTTGGGCCCCCATAATTGTAGCCCTCAACTCATACTCACAAGCTTGCTCACCGAAGAAGCCCACGAGAATATCATAAAGCCCTTTTATTGCAAGCCTTAGCCAATGAGTAATATGAACATGGAAGCCCGTGAAGGGCAAAAGAGGCCCACGTTTCGGGCGGTGCACGAAATCGGCTCTGCTTCCCCCTGTTTTCGCGTCCGGAAATCTCGAAGTGGCGAGACCCCATTTACAGCTCATTCGTCGGCTATAATGTAGAGCCTCAGCAGTAATCACAGCTCTTGTCATCGATTCAGCCATTGTCGAATCTCTGTCATAGTCCATTGAAGAGGTAATTTCATTTCTCGTTTCTTCTTCTCTTGTTTCGGCGAAATATAACACCAAGCGGCGTTCATGTGGCCCATGTGAAGATCACCGGAGATCTCGGTAGTATTTTGGTGTTTCGAGACAGCTTTGTGGTCCTGATACTGATATTAGACGGAAGCATAACTTCGATTTCATGACCAGATTCAGTCACTCCGGTGCACGTCGATTGTTTGATGAAATGCCTCTTGAGCGATGTCGATGAAACGATTCCCGATCCAGTTCAATCTGAAGAGTTCCTTAACATAGATTACTTGTTGCCAGTCAGTCCATTATTATTCAAATTCGATCCTTATTGTGATTCGTTGTTATCAAGACCATATCCAAACATCAAATTTCTGTGATCTCGCTCCATGTCTCGCTTACGTTCCTGAGAAATAATGATTGGAGTCGACGAACGGTGGTCAATCTCCTGAAATATCCACGTAAGTTCGTCTCTCCAATTCGTGCTCTGAACAGTCTTACCATTCTTGCGGTCGTGAATATACTGGATGGGGCCCAGTCACCGGAGGCAACCGGTAGTCGAGGTCCGGCGACGGACGTATGTGATCAACGGTGACGGAGAAGTTATTATCGATTTGAAGTTTGAGAGCGTTGATTACTGGTTAAGCTGCGCATGTTTCGGAGTTATTGTTTCGTTTTAGGAGTGCTTAATCTGTAACAGGAAGAGAACGCCTGTAGTAGCAAGAAGAAGTTACGAAGTGAAGATTAGGCTAAAAAGAAATAGTAAGATGGGCTTAATTGGGCTTGAGATAAGAGCCTGTTCGTGTTCAGGGCCAAAGCCCCGTGGGACCCGAGTTGGCCCATGTTCGGATCCGGCCCAAAGCCCCAGCCCAAATCCTATTTTCAGAAAATAATAAAAATAACAAAAATTCGAAAAATAAAAATTGAAAATGGTTAGAAATAGAGACCTTGATTAGTTTGTTAAGTTTTGGCACTAGACTTAGCTTAGTTTCATTTAGTAAGCACACATTTAATTTAGGGGTTTTAGTGAATACCTTTGATATTGCTTAACTTCAGTAAATTGATTTTTCAGGTAAGAAATTAGACTTGGTTTGAGTTTAGCTCATGGGAGTTGCTGTCTTAGGGCTTAATAACAATGCCATGTTATACTTTTGACTAACTCGTATGAGATTGCTTTAGTGCACTCTATCTTTTGATTCTTCCTGGGATAATAACACAAACAGTCCCTGAATTTTGGCTCACCGTGCAATGTGATTTCTGAACTTAGGGATGTCAATGGATCGAGTCTTGTCGATACCCGACCCCACCCGAAAATAAAAGGAAACACCTTTTTGTGAACCGACTCAAGACTCGAACCGTATGGAACCCTAACTGAAAAACGGGTGGGATCGGGCCGGCTTATGGGTTTTATTTTTTTAACACGCCAAACCTTCAACCCACCTCTCAAAAGCCAGTGAAGACGCTTGATAAGGAAAACACTAAGCACACAAGCCTCCCTAGCTCTCTTCCTCCTTGTTCCCATGATTTTCAAACCCTAACAGCATTAGCAAAATTAAAAATTCCTCTATCCAAGCGCCAGCCACTGCCCTTGAATGCCTGTCTCATCACCTCCAGCCACCGTCTCTCAGTATCAAGCTCCGCCACGCCATTTCGGCCGCCATTGCCGCCACCAACATGAAAGCCTCCCCTCTCTCAACCACCCACGGCACACGAAACTTGGCATCATAGTAGCACCACCTATTGAGGCTTGACATCTAAATCTTGAAGCTCCAAGACCAAATCTGGCAGCTTGATGGGCCATGGAGGCGTCAACCCTCTATATCTAGAGGTGACGGCTCCTCCGTGGTCATCGAGAATGGATGGCGAGGCCGAGGTCTAGTGGGAATGGAGGACCCGTCAACCTTGGTAGCGATACATCAAAGAGAGATGATAGGGGCCAAAGGGGTTGGGGTCTCGCTCGAGAAGGCAAACTGCGTTGAATGGTGCGGAGGCCATGATGGGTGTTGGCTACAGGAAGAGAAGAAAAAATGAGGAAGAAACAGAGAGAAACGAAACAGAGTTCTGTTTGATTTATATTTCTCTGAATACAAAGAGAATCTTCATCATTCAAAAGTCCATTATACATTTTCTTTGAATCTCTTATTTATATTGTACAGAACTATCAAAAGTAGTTTTACAGCTCATCTAACAGACTAACAGACTAACAAATTAACAGAAGTAAATTCGGTTGTTCATTCAGTTAAATACACAAAACAGAGTAACGGTTCTGCAGTGGAAGAGTTGAACACGTGAAGCTGGAAGTTTTCTTGTTGACTTCATCTCTTGCCTTCTTGGTTGGATCAGCAACATCTTCATTTCTTTCCTTTGTTGAAACAGAGTAAAAGTTGTTCTTAACATCCCCCCGCAAATTGGGAATGGTTCGAAAGCCCAAACCCAATTTAGTTCTGATAATAATGTGAGCCAAGCATGACAAAGATTTGGTAAAAATATCTGCAAGCTGATGAGCACTAGGAACATAGTGCACACTTAGAGAACCCGAGGAAACTTTCTCCCGAACAAAATGAAAGTCAACTTCGATGTGTTTTGTGCGAGCATGTAGAATAGGATTGCAATAAGAGAAATGGCAGACTAATTATCACAAAACAAAAGTGTTGGGGAGGAGAGACATAAACCAATGTCACATAGAATAAAACTGATCCATGTAAGATCAGCAGTAGTGGATGCAAGTGCTCGATATTCAACTTCGGTGGAGGAACGAGATACAGTAGGCTGCTTCTTAGTTGCCCATGAAATGAGATTAGAACCAAGATAAGTGCAGAATCCAGTAATGGAGCGTCTAGTATCAACACAACCAGCCCAATCACCATCGGAGAATCCATATAATGTCATGGAGCTGTGAGAACGAATAAAAATACCAAGATGAATGGTTCCTTTAACATAGCGAAGAACCCTTTTCAATTTATGAAAATCTCCAACTGTTGGCTGTTGCATCTTCTGAAATAATAGATTTGTGGCATAAGCAAGATCATGACGAGTGATTGTAAGATACTGAAGACCACCAACTAGACTTCTGTATTCAAGTGGATTAGCGAGTAGGAGTGCATCATTTTTCATGACAACTGTTCTTAGTGGCAGAGGAGTGGAGACAGGTTTACATTCTGTCATGTTAGCTTTTGTCAGAAGATCAAGAGCATATTTGGTTTGACATAGAAAAAGATCATTAGTGGTGCGTTTGGCTTCAATCCCTAAGAAGTAATGAAGATGCCCGAGATTTTTCATGTGAAATTGAAGACTGAGTGATTGAATTAGTTTAGTGAGAAGCTTATCATAACTGCCAATCAATATAATATCATTTACATAGAGCAACAAAAGTATTGTGTCTGGGCCATTACAAAGCACAAAGAGTGAGGGATTAGTAGTGCTACAGAAGAAACCAGCTTCAAGAAGAAAATTGCTAAACTTGTCAAACCAAGCACGTAGCACTTGACAAAGACCATATAAGGATTTCTTGAGAAGACATACAAAATGAGATTTCTGAGGATGTGTAAAACCAGGTGGCTGCTCCATATAAACTGTCTCATTTAATGTTCCATGCAAAAAAGTATTTTTAACATCAAGTTGATGTATTGGCCAGCGTTTCATCATTGCCACTGAGAGCACTATATGGATGGTGGCATGTTTGACAACAGGACTAAATGTTTCTGTAAAATCAACTCTCTCTTCTTGATGAAATCCCTTAGCCACTAACCGAGCCTTTAATCTTTCAAGACCTCCATCAGATGTTAGCTTAGTTTTAAACACCCATTTGCATCCTATGACATTCATTTGGTTGTTTCGAGGAACTAATATCCATGTCTGATTTTCATGCAGAGTATCTATTTCATCATGCATTGCTTTATGCCAGCCTTTATCTACTAAGGCTGATTTAACCGACCGTGGTTCAAGAGGAACTTTGTATTCAGCCAAACATGCATATTTGGGATTTGGCTTGACAATGCTAGATTTTAGTCGAGTTTGCATAGAATGGGTAGAAAATGTACCTTATGAAACTAGTGGAGGATTTTGCTGAGTTTGGTTGATAATAATTTCATCTGTTGTATCAATTGTGTGAGGAAGAACTACTGGTGTATCAGTAACTGCTAGTGCATCAGGGACTGAGTCAGACTGCAATTGTAAGTGAGATGAATTTGATGGCAATTCAACAGGATGAGATGGATTTAAGTGACCAACTTTCAAGATTCCATTATCACGTAAATGTCCTAGATGTCCATTTGAGTGATACTGCACATGTTCTGCACTTGTAGAATCCAGAAGGTTAACTTCTTCTACCCATTGTCGATACAGAGTAGTATATTGATTGAACTCTATTGATAGTGTCCTAGTGAAAGGAAAGAAATTTTCGTTGAACAACACATGTCGACTAATGTATATACGACCAGCAGCAGGTACAAGACATCGATATCCTTTATGACGTTCGCTATATCCCAGAAATACACATGTGAGTGATCGTGGATCAAACTTATGTTGTGCATATGGTCTGAGACAAGGGTAACATGCACATCCAAAGACTCTTAGATGTTCATATTTGGGCTCATGTTGATAAAGTTTGCTGTAGGGTGAGTGCATTTGTAACTTTGACGTAGGAAGAATGTTGACAATGTGGTTGGCTGTCATGAATGCATCAACCCAGTAGTTTAAAGGAATTCTAGCATGATAGAGCATAGCTAGGCCCAGTTCAACCACATGGCGATGTTTTCTTTCAGAAATCCCATTCTATTCTGGTGTACAAGGACAAGAAACACATTGTTTGATTCTACAATTATGTAAATGAATCTGAAATTTGTTGCTAGTGAATTCTCCTCCACCATCACATTGAAAAAATTTGATTCTATGATCAAATTAATTCTCTACTTGCTTCTGAAACATGACAAAGATATCATAGAAATCTGACTTCAATTTCATTGGATAAAGCCAGCTATAACGAGAAAAACTGTCCACAAAAATGATATAGTATTTGAAATTCTGAAAAGAATTGACTAGTGATGGATCCCAAATATCACAATTAATTTTCTCTAAAGGAACAGTAGACATAGATTCAGATAAAGGAAATGGTAATGCAGTACTCTTGGCAACTTGACAACTTCTACATATAGTTTGAGTTCTAGTAGTACAGTGAATCAATTTCTGAGTCTGCAGATGCTTCAATGTTTTTAAGTTGGTATGAGCTAACCGCTTGTGCCACACATCTTCTCCTACAACTTTATGTCTTTGAGTGAAGAAAGCTGCTGTGACTTGTGGATCCACTTGGTAAAGCCCTCTAATTTTCCTTCCGAGCATCACTGTTATGTTGGTGCAATTGTCCTTTATATAAACCCCATTTTTATCAAAAACAAATGAGCAGGGATAAGCATCTGTTAGTCTTGATACTGAAAGGAGATTCTTTTTAATTTCAGGGATAATCAGCACATCATTTAGAGGTAAAGAATTGATTTCAGTATGTAACATAGCATCACCAACATGCATAATAGGTAAACATGAGCCATTCCCTATCATAACTGTATCAATCCCATTGTATTTAGATGAGTTATGAAGAATACTCGAATCTGCAGTAATGTGAGCAGTGACACCAATGTTTGGATACCACTCACTACCTTTAGAATCTTTAAGATGCAATGCTGCTAAGGCTATTGGTATCTCCTCAGCCTGGTATGAATTGTCAAATCGATACCAGTAATGAAGTGCATCATGTCCAGGACGTTGACAGATTTGACATTCCAATTGAATAATATCTATTATTTTCTCATCCTACAAATGTTTGTTCAATGTTAAACTTGGAGAGGGATATGATTTGGTATCTTGATACCTTTGTGAAGAACCTGCATATGAGCGAAATCCTTGACCATAACTAGAAAAATTATTTTGATTCAACCTGTAACTTTGATTTCTTCTAGGATATCCATAACTATGATTTCTACTGTTAAACGGACGTCCTCTGCCATAACTACGTCCTCCACGATTACTACCTCTTTAACCTCCAAAACCAAAGTTATGCAAACAGGTTCTCTGTCAGATTCCACCTTCTATTGAGCTTAAGATTTTCTTTGTCCATAGTAGGCTAGATGAGGATTGTACTGGCTTGAGGAATAGCTTTGTAATCTTGTTTTGAACCTTTCTAACTGTGATATTACTTCATCATATTCTGGTTGAGGTTTTAAGCAATACATGGTAGTTCTGAAATTCTCATATTCAGATCCTAATCCCTCAAGAACACCAAACATCTTAGTTATCTCATCTACAGGCTTCCCAACAGCATTTAGCTGATCACAGATTGATTTGCATTCTCTGAGATAAACAGATAAAGCTCGATCCCGTTTCTGACAAGCTTGTAGCTTCCCACGTAGTTCAAACTCTCTTGCTGCAGACTTTTGTGTGAAACGATTAAGTAAAGTTTGCCATATCTCATATGAAGTTTCCAAACCAATGATCAAACTTAGGATATTCTCAGACACAGCTCCACTAATCCATGATGATACAAGTTGATCTGTTCTTATCCAATCTGTATAGTCGGGATTCAGAGCTTCAGCTTCACTACCTTCAACTTGTAATGTTTGAGTAGGTGATGGAATTTCACCACTAATGAATCCAAATAGTTCTTGGCTTCGCAAGAATCTGTGAAACTGTGCTTGCCAAAGAAGAAAGTTGTCTTCAGCTAGCTTGATCGTGACGAAGTTGGAGATGTTAACATGAATTGGAAAAGGATATTTCTACGTTCTGGCTGCCATTCTCGCGCTCCCAGACGTAGCTCTGATACCATGTGAAAGCTTACAAACAGGAAGAGAAGAAAAAATGAGGAAGAAACAGAGAGAAACGAAACAGAGTTCTGTTTGATTTATATTTCTCTGAATACAAAGAGAATATTCATCATTCAAAAGTCCATTATACATTTTCTCTGAATCTCTTATTTATATTGTACAGAACTACCAAAAGTAGTTTTACAGCTTATCTAACAGACTAACAAACTAACAGAAGTAAATTCGGTTGTTCATTCAGTTAAATGCACAAAATAGAGTAACGGTTCTGTAGTGAAAGAGTTGAACACGTGAAGCTGGAAGTTTTCTTGTTGACTTCATCTCTTGCCTTCCTGGTTGGATCAGCAACATCTTCATTTCTTTCCTTTGTTGAAACAGAGTAAAAGTTGTCTTAGCATTGGTGGCGGCGTTGCACAATAATGGATGGGATTTCTACTGGTTCCTTAGCATTGCTACGCATAGCATTTGTCTCTTTCCCAGAATATGATGTGGGCAATGCAACTTTATTTCAACATGTTTTGATTAGATTTGAGTACAAACATGAACCGAACCAAAACAATGACAATACTCATTTTAGAGCCGTATACCCGAACACAAACAAAACCCGAACTAGAGGATCCAAAAATTTCGGGTTGGGTTGGGTTGGATTGGTTCATGTTCGGGTTCTTGATTTGGCTTTGAAACCCCTATATTCAATGTAGTCTTTGAACTTTAGCCTAATGTTCAATGTGATCCATAAACTTTTAATTTGTTCAATGTGATCCTTAGACTTTTGGTGCATGTTCAACGTAGTCCCTGAATTATATGAAAATATTCAATGTAGTTCTTGAATTTCAATTAATGGAATGATTACATTAAACATTTTCATATAGTTCAGGAGCTAAATTGAATATGTACCAAATATTCATGGATGATATTGAACAAATTAAAAGTTCAGGGATCACATTGCACATTGGGTTACAGTTCAATGACTACATTATTTATTAGATTAAAGTTCATGGATTATTTGTGTCATTTTCTCATTCTTCTTTTATTAATGTTTTGATGAATTGGTTGCAACCTTTTTATATTGCTTTTGCATCTTGATTTGCTTGTTCTAGTTAAATGGTTATGTTACATTTTTAGGATTATAATAAACACAAAAATACAGTGCATGGACACTTAACGGATAGACATTTAGGACTTATAATTTGGTAAAAAGACTGTGCGGATACTTAGTTAACAAATCAATTAAATTAGGGTACCAAAATGACATTAGTTTGAATAACTAGCATAACCAAGTCCCCAACCCTAGAATTCTTGTTATGTGGAAAGTAAGGTATCCTCCCATGCCTTACTTGGTTTCTAGCCGACTCCAATAGGCTAGTGGCATATTTTATAAAATCCTTATAGGCTAAATCGAATTACAATGAAAATCCCAAAATGTCGCGTGAGGTAAGAGTTTGGCAAGAACTTGCGCCAATTGAGAACCGTTGATCCTTCACTCGACATTATCTCTAAACCTGTTTTCCCCAAACTGCTATAGGAGGGTTGCGACAGTAGTGCGTACATGAAGACTAGTAAGCTTATTAAATCAAAACTTCTAGCTTATTAAGTCAAAACATCCTTTCCATCCCACTATTACTCTTCCTCCTAATAGAAACATTATCAGTTGGAAAAATATCAGTTTATTTTCGGAATGAGATATATTCTTTTAACCTTTGAATTAATAATTGAAATAGATAGTTTTATCTTTCATATTCTTATATTACAAAAAAAAAATCATAAGTACTAGCCAATATAAGAGTCTTTTTTAACGAGTGCCATAATACACTTAACAAGTATATACTTAATGACAAATGTCTTTATTTTTAAAGCATTAATTATACATGAAATGGGAAAGTAGTGTATTGAAAATTATAATTTTTCTTTGTTTGATTACTCAACATGGAGGCACTTGTAAATGAACTCCTTATATTAAAACGCTAAAATTCTGCATTAATTTGATAATTTTGAAATTTTAAATTAAGGAATTGAAAATCTATAATTTACAACCTTAAGCTTAGAGCTATCAGCAAAAGGGGTGCCTCACTTTTCTCAGGCCCGAAGCCAAAAGCAAGGTACTTCAATTCAATTCAAGGCAGATCTTTCTAAAGAGAACTTTCACATAGCATATATGGGAGGTTACCAAGTACTAAACATCGAATTATATACAGCTCAAGAAAATATTCAAACTTTGAGGTTATGTTTGTTTCGCAAAAAATAAATGTTTTTAGAAACATTTTCCTAAAAATGATAGGTTATATCGCTCGAAATAATTAGTCAATGAAAAGTATTTTTATCAACAACGACCTATATCTAAATATTTCATGGAAGATCAATATTTTTTCGTTCATTCATTTTTCCAAATTATTTATTTTTGGCAAAACAATCGGAGCTTGAATATGAATATTGATTCTCGTGTGTCTTTTTTATATGCACATTGTAAGATGTTTGTACGTCGTTGGTTCAGTAGTGAGTGGAAAGCCGATAGTTGGCTCCAAAGATGAACTCTCGCATCGTTCAAAAGATAATTTATAAGTTTTTCAAGTAAATATTAGTATTGAGACTAGCGCTACTCACGTGCATTAAAAAAAGAATTTTTTTTTTTTTACGGAAACTGGGTGATTATGTAATCGAGTGGATCTAGTGGCCAGTGGCTAGTCATCAAATTTGTGAATCGGTGGTTACTTTGTGAAAATAGAGTAACAGATTGTTTTTATTGTTACATATTTTGATGCGAGGGCAATAATGAAACATAGAGTAACCAAGAAAAAGATATGTTTTACCATAAATATATAATATAGGTATAGAAATATACGTGGACCAATCACAATTTTATCATAAAAAGGAGCCATCCTTAATTCTCGATCAATCTCATGGTACCTTAGGCGTGTGGATGTGTACTTAACTTGTGGGAACAAAATGGAAGTCACGAGTTTCAACTTCAAGATGAGCGACACAAGAAGAGATTCTACTAAGAAACGACTTCAAAAATGCAAAAGATGATATCTGGTGACTAGTTGACGAGTCCCCTTTGAATCACTGCATCCTTGGCCGATTGAAGAGCCGCTCCGATATCGTCGCAGAGCTGGTCAGGATCCGGAATCGCATCCTCGTCGACCGCTATGAGCATCGTCATCTTCTTGATGTAGCTTATGAAGTGAATCGACAATGTCTGTGCACCACAAAAATGTAGCACCAGCAAGGAAAGATAAATGAATTTTTTGCAGGGAAAGAGAAGATCACGTTTCAACTATCATGGCAAGAACTAGTTAATGATGTATGCTTACGCGTGGGTAACCGTAAGTGCCGAAGGCAATGTAAGTCAGGGGATGCCCTAAATAGTCCACCTCTTCCAACGATCCGACCATGTTTGTGTATGTCATCGTCGTGTTCAAGAGTATTCTGTAGTACAGTGCAGCTATTGCCTGCCAATCATGTTACCAGAAGTTCAAACTTCGTGCGATTCATTTTACGTTTTGGGCACAGTTTGTTCTTTCTAGCTAGGAACATATGGTACCTTAAAGCCAAAGTATTTGAGGAGGATGCCCGTAATGTACAAAGAGAAGGAAGCTTCGAGGGATGATTTCCTCCGATCCACAGCGGATTTCGCATTGTGGATATATTCAAGAGGGTCATTTCGCATGGCTATGGAGAAAGGGAGGAGGATATACCCGACCTTAGTACCTGTCACAACCTTGATTTTCTTCTCATCCTCAGTATGAGCCAAAGCCTGCTTAAATTGCGCAATAAACCAAGACATGAAGGTCGCCAATGACCAAATGGAGATGGGGTTGGTCCACATAATCTATAGACCATACAATATTTCATCGAGATTATGGTAATAATGTTCATCTTTGTGTCCAGTGGAAACATGTTTTGTACCTTTGATTCGGTGGGTGGTATTCTTAAGTTCACGTAATGTGTTGCCCTGAGAAGTATATCTTTGGGAAGGTTGTCCTTCTTAGCTGATGCACCGGTAATAACTTTGTCGTCCTCTCCTGCTGATGTACGTATGAAGTGATTAAAAATAGCCCATAGAGCGAGATCCATCATACATCCCACAAGAACAATGCGTGATATACTTGATCCAGACTTTGTGCTAATAACCCAAATTAAGATAATCCGATATGGTGGAAGTAGTTCTTTAACACGAATGTTGCACGTTCAACATCAACCAGAACTGTTAGCAAAAAAGGGGAAAGTAAGATAGACTAACCATATCTTCTGTTGAGATAGCGAGAAAGACCGGCTTCTGTTATTCCGAGCAAAACATCGTTCACGGTCTATATCATCCGTGGGCAGAATAGCGCGAAATGTTGCCAGGGAGTTTGCATAGAAAAAGGTTTAAGAGAATGAGATTCTCGCACGACCAATTTGATATAAATTAGCATTGGAAACAAAGAGAAAAGCACGTATGACTACACGTACCCCGTTCATGGCATTCTTCACTAATTTTATGTCATCCAAAGTGAACGTCCTCCGGACAAACCTCTTAGGGTTGAGCTCCACCCTCACGCCTCCTTTGATTGGCGTCTCCGTGTCTTTCAGAAAGAGTGCCGTCGCCAGCCACAAACAAACACCGACGAATGTATTCCAAATCATTTGCAAACTCAATTGAGCCATATCGAGGAACCGTCGCCAAAAACCAACTCTCTCGATTTCTTTCTTATCCTTGAGTGACGACTTATGAGGTAGAGATGGTTTACGGTGAGAGCTGGCAAAGAGATAGGACATAAGAGAAGCGCCGTCGCCGATGGAGTGATGAGAGCGGACGATGATGATGGCCTCGGCATCAGAGGTCTGCAGGTTGAGGAGGTGGAGCTCCCAAAGTGGCTTGGACAGGTCCATGGGGGTCATTGTGAGGTTGGCAACGTAGTCTTCCACGAACTTGTCTGGAGATTTGATGTTGTCAGGGTCTATACTCGGGACGATCACGTGGTTATCTACGTCAATCTTGGTTTTTCGCCATTTCATCTCCCCTCGCATTTTGTCATCCATGACCTAACACAACAGTTGTCTTCACGTTGACATTGATCATCATATTTGTTCATGTTTCATCTTGTTTGTGCAAGTAGAGAGAATGTTTGTCTGATTATGCTAACTAAAAAGTAAAATAATGAACAAACAAATTTTAGAGTCCTCTCTTATCATTTAGTTAAGGGACTTCTATTCCACACATTAACGTCGAGAAAAAACCCAAGTTCGACAAGGTGATGGTACTTGAATTGATACGTGAATATAATGAAATTTTCATTCGCAGTTCTTTTAAATTCGCGGATGGTTGGGAGGAAATTATCACTGCCATAACCATCACGGCTTATTTGCATATTGATTTACCAGGACAGTGGAGAAGTGAGGATGCAGAGGGTGCTCTAAGCCAGCTTTGATGGCATCTACGTTCAGCTTCGTTCGACTGCCCAACATCGATACGACGCAGCAGTTCAATCCAGGGGCATGGAACAGACGAGCTTTCGGACTCAACGGCTCATCGTCTTCCTCTTCGTCCACCTTCTTCACCATCTCTTGCTCTATCTTGATGGGGGAAAGATCAACACGGGCTTTGCTCATTCTCATCATCCCTGATTCCTCTGAGTACGTCTTGCTTTCAAATGGTGCAAGTAATCGCTCTTCTCGGCAAAAAATTTGCTCTGCACTGACTTATATAGAGTTGGAGCTTCCAGTAGTGTTGAGCCCACCTAGTTTGCTTTATTCCTAGAACCGGGCAATTGAGGGAGTTCTTTCATTCGCTGGGCATTTAATCAGATTAATGAACTCATTCACTGCTGTACGGGTATCCTAGCTCCAAAGTAGTACCTGGTCTTAGCCGTTCCTAACTTCTGGAGAGGAGGTAATAACTGCGATTGATCCGTCGGTGTAGGCTTGATTAGGCTCACCCATAGAAAGATCGGCTCCCTTTTGTCCTTCGCTGCCAATATTGTATCGGAATCGCAAGCTGGTAACTCTATAAGTAACCCCTAGCTTGCCTTTTGCCACTCTAGCATAGGGAATTGATGCGGGAGCACTGGCTTCCATCGATCGACTCTCAGGTTCAATTCCGACCTCGTCGATTGATCCGACTCAATCTTTATTCGTGCGTGAAAAGACCAATTTTGGGCACAACTTAATTCGATGGGTCCTTGCTTGAGGATGTTGATTCTACAAAGGAGTTGTTGATTTCCTTTTGTTGTCGATTTTGAGGTTGCTAATCTGACTACCTAGCAATAACAAATTGTTTTGGTCGATTGCCATTGCCAAAGGTGTTTGTTCCATTTCCAAGGCTGGCGCATGAATTTGGAACAGTCAAAGTTTAAATTTCTTTGTGTATTAATTTATTCTCTAGTTCCTAGATCTTTATTGGACTTTCTAGTTCCTATGTCTTTAATATTAGAGTTGTTCCCACGTCTTTAATGTTTAACTAGTTTTCATGTCTTTGTAGTTCCCATGTCATTACATGTTTGGCTATTTCTACACTTTAGTTCCTCTATAAGTAGAGGTGTAATCTCATCTGTAACACGGACATTTTCTTAACAAACTTATAAAATGGGCAATCAAGTCATAAAATTTATCAAATTTGTACAATCGAGTCTTTTCATTAATTCAGTCAAACTTGGCTAACGGAAAATGCTAACGTGACTTTTTTTTAATATTTTCTCTTTCTCACGTGGCGATGATATAGCAATATACTTTATGCTGTATTTTGAATGTCATCTGACCTAGTTAGGACTAGAACTTTAGGCTGCATGTCTGTCTTTGACTGCTAATTGCTTTTGATTATGCACTTGCGTGATCACCTCACATATTAGGAGAAAGGTCCTAAAATCAATCCAAATTGCCTGACAAATGTTTTCAAAAAAAAATGAACAGGGTAAAAAGGTACCGAAATGGCATTAGTTATCTAACTAGTGTAACCAAGTCCCCGAGCTCGGTCAATCTCAGGTTCGTAGAAATAGAGTGATTCTTCCATCTCCCTGTTTGGGTTTCTAATCGACTCATTCCAAATCGATTAGTAGCGACTCCTTTTTGTAAACCGCTTGCATGTTAAAATCTAAATCCTAAGTCGCGATATGGTATGGGCTTGGGAGAGCCGAGTTAAATGCCAAATTTAGACTTAGCACGTATTAGGCGAGCCCCTCATTTTTTAAACATGTTAAAAAAAAATCACAGGAGGTCGGTCGCGACAGACTGGCGACTCCGCTGGGAACTTTTTGTTTTAAAAGTGGACTTAAGCCAAATTTTTAC
Source organism: Syzygium aromaticum (assembly GCA_024500025.1). NCBI lineage: Eukaryota > Viridiplantae > Streptophyta > Magnoliopsida > Myrtales > Myrtaceae > Syzygium > Syzygium aromaticum. The sequence goes on from CM044885.1 coordinate 16,434,039, forward strand.
CCTGTTCAAAAATAATTTTTGTTTGGTAACAAGGACTCCAGGTATAATCCTAATATTAAGGTGTTATTTGTTCTTGCAGGTTTAAATTGACTGTTTATAAATTGTTGTGCATACCTTAATGATTTAGCACTACACTGTTGTATACACAACCATACTGCCGGACCTGGGTCTCAATAGAACATTTTAAGATGGTGTTAAGAAAATGGGCAATCAAGTCATAAAATTTATCAAATTTGTGCAATCGAGTCTTTTCATTAATTCCGTTAAACTTGGCTAACGGAAAATGCTAACGTGACTTTTTTTAATATTTTCTCTTTCTCATGTGGCGATGATATAGCTAAAACATGAAACATAAGCCTTAAACAACATCGTTTTGGTCCAAAATTGATTTTTAATACAAAAATTTTTAAATTAATTAAAAAAATAAGCTAAATTAAAAAAAAAAATAGTGGGGGCTAGGAATTAGCCCTTGCCGTTGCCACCCCACCATTGCTGGTTCGTGCCCCGGCCAGTGGCCGCAACCCTCATCGATGCTAGGGGAGCAGATTGGAGATTCGCTAGCAGCCAACAACTCACAAAGTTGCTTCTAACCCCATTACTCAAGAAGACTTACCAGCTCGTGGACGATCCGGCGTTGGACGATTTGATTTCGCGGAATAAGGATGGGACAACTTTCATCGTGTGGCGGCCAACGAAATTACGGTTTTCATTTATCTTATTTTTAATTTAATTTAAATTTAAATTCGCATTAAAAATTAGATTTGGACCATAACGACACTGTCTTAGCCTTATATTTCATGTTTAAGTCACATAAGTATTTTCTATTAGTCAAATTAGACGGAAACAGAAGGACTCGATTTCATAAATTTAACAAGTTTTAGGACTTGATTATATTTTTTATAAGTTTTAAGATTCATTTACACTTTTATGATAAATATTAGGATTTCTGGTGCAGTTATTATCCCAACAAACAATTCAAAGTATGAAAGTCTCTCGAAATATACTTGTAATATTGAAACGTCACAGCTGCGCAGGAGGTGCAAATACATCTGAACCACTTACGCCCGATCGAGATATGCATTAGCTCCCCACTTCGATTCACCCTAAAGTCAGTAGGTAATCAAATCGGTTGGGAAATATTCATTAAGGTTTGGATCTTGTGAGCTCTCAATGATATACAGTACATATTCCAATTACTTTGAGAACTTTGACTTTGACCAGCACATGCCATCGAATTCACCGGCCAAACGTGCACTTGACTTGTCAGAACATATTAATGTTGGTTGACATTTGAATTCGGCTCTCCTCCTTCATCACATGGCTGATTTATGCTGTGCATATCGACTTACAAGTCTTTTCTTATGTTCCACTTGATTCGTTAAAAATGAATGATTTGAAATATATTTCCGTAAACATCATCACTTATCTCACTTAAAATAATTAATTTATAAAAAATATTTTCATTACTAAATATTTCCGTGGACAATGGAGTTAGATTTTATTCATTTTTTTTGTCAGCGATACAAACGATCATTTTTAGGAAAATATTATTCAAATCATTTATTTTTTGCAAAATAAATGCGGACCTAGTTTTGTGAAAATTGCCAAGTTCTCACTCTCCGACAGTGATGAACTCTTGTGGCCTCCATAAATACAGGAAATGTGGGAGGAAGAACCGGCATTGCTGCAGAAGGAAGCCCCCCAAGAGTGATTCTACACATCTTTTACATTTCACCTGTAGCAGGTACTGTGTGTGCTGCACATTTCTCTCTTCCGTAGTAATGCACATCGGAACATTCCAATTTCTTAATAAAACAAGTCTAATTGCATTTGGGTCGCTCTCCCTTTATCATGGAAGACAACATGTGTGAGAATTAGAAGATAGTGCAGATTTCAGAAATCAGCAGTCAGGATATTTAGAAAGAAGTACAGATTGTTACACCTTATGCCCCTAGGATGGCGACAGAAACATAACTAATGTAGAAGCAAAGTAAAATGTCACCGGCACGTATTTACATGATCAGTGGGTTTCTTAGAATTATCAGTGCACTTCTCCCGACGAACCATTTAAAGTATGAAAGTCTCGACACCAAGCAATATATGTATAATAGTGAAAAAATTGGATTTGGACCAAAACAAGATCATCTTAACAATATACTTCATGTTTTAGCCATGTTATCGTCACGTAAGAAAGTGAAAATATTAAAAAAATCACGTTAGCATTTTCTGTTAGCAAAGTTGGACGGACTTAATGAAAGGGTTAATTAAAAAAAAAACACTAACTTTAGGTTGAGTGACAATTCTAACCTCAACCTTTTTTTATCTTATAAAAAAGCATCAATTTTAGGTCAAGTGATAATTTTAGTCTCAATTTTTTTTTTGTTTCATAAAAAATCACAAACTTTCACCCTTATCACAAATCTGGCTCTCCTTCGACTCTTTTTCTCTCTAAAGTCACTCTTGTTTGAGAAAAAAGGTTATGACCGTGAACTTGACGGATCTTGTTCATGGCATCTGTCGATGGGCCACCGTCTACAACTTCAGATTACGACAAAACGACAAATTCTGACCAAAGAGATTCAAGCTAGAGATCTTTTTGACTTGCCAATCAAGTGAAGGAAACGAACAGTTTCGCCATTATGCTTCAAGCTATGGCTCAGAGAAGAAAATAATGAATAGTGCTTTAAATCCACTCAGCAAGTCACGTGGATTTATTGCTGATGATGAATAGTCAAGTTGGATAATTAATGGTTCTAAGTCAAGAGGGGCCAAATTTGAGATTTAAATAAAAGTTTGTGATTTTTTATGAAACAAAAGAAAGTTTGGACCAGAACTATCACTCGACTTAAAGTTGACGTTTTTTTATGAGACAAAAAAAAGTTGAGGCCAGAATTGTCACTCAACCTAAAGTTAATACTTTTTTTTGAAATTAGGCCTTTAATGGAATGACACAATTGTACTAATTTGATGAGTTGCACTTTTTGTAAATTTTATGACTCAATTGTAATTTGCGATAAATTTTAAGATTTTCAATACAATTCTCCAAACAGATAATTTTAAGTATTAAAGTCTCTCGAGATCAAGCAATATCAGTATAATATTGGAAAAAAACAGGAAAACGTTACGGTTGCGCAAGAGTTACCAATACATCTGAATTAATATACGCCCGATCGAGATATGGATTAAGTCGAAAGGTAATCAAATTGGTTGGGAAATATTCATTAAGGTTTGGATCTTGTGAGCAGACAATGATATACAGTATATACTCTAATTACTTGAGAACTTTGACTTTGACCAGCACATGCTATCCTATTCACTGGCCAAACGTGCACTTAACTTGTCAAAGAGAAAATTAATGTTGGTTGACTTTTGAATTCGGTTCTCCTTCTGCATCACATGGCTGATTCATGCACTGCACATTGACTTACATCCTTTGTTAGGTTCCATTTATTTTGCGAAAAATGAAATCCTAAAAATAATCGCTTCTTGAAGTAATTGATAGATGAAAAATAATTTCAATACGAATAACAATTTATGTTTAAATATTTTCGTGAACGATCAAAATATATTTTGTTTATTTTTTTTTATTAGTAATTCAAGCAATCGTTTTTAGGAAAATATTTCTCAAATCATTTATTTTTTCACAAAACAAACACACCCTTAATTCTGTACAAATTGCGAAGTTCTCGCTCTCTGACAGTCATCAACTCCTGTGGCCTCCATAAATACAGGAAATGAGGGAGGTAGAAGTGGCATTGCTGCAGAAGATAGCCCCCTAAGAGTGATTCTACACATCGTTTACATTTCACCTGTAGCAGGTAACTGTGTGTACTGCACATTTCTCTTTTCCTTAGTAATGCACATTTGAACAACATTTCTCTCTTCCATAGTAATGCACATTTGAACATTCCTTTCTTAATGGTACAAGTCTAATTACATTTGGGTCACTCTCGCTTTATCATGGAAAACAACATGTGTGAGAATTAGAAGATAGTGCAGATTTCAGAAATCAGAAGTCAGGATATTTAGAAAGTACAGATTGTTACACCTTATGCCCCTAGGTTGGTGATAGAAACATAACTAGTGTAGAAGCAAAGTAAAATGTCACTGGTACGTATTGACATGACCAGTTGGTGTCTTTGAAATATCACCCCCTTTCTGATGCGTTGAGTTACTCGGTTGTTTTGCTCCTTTTCATTGAAGGTCATATAGTTTTGTTGCATGTGACCGTTTATTCCAAGAAACAGTACCTTCTCTCAAGGGCGTCGGCTGTAACACACCCAAGATGGATGAGTTTAGCCATTCAGGGCCATCACATCTCAAGCGCATTGACTGGTAATGAAATCCGTCTGATCTGCCCTCATCTCCAATTATCTAATTAACCGATGTCAAAACAGTGATCTGACTTTTGAGGATCTTATAGGGACGATGCGTATCACTGCAGAGCTGTTGTTGCAAGCTTAGTTAATGGAGTTTACGTGATGGAAAGGGATCGCCAGAGGGGACGGCAGGGATCCCAGGCTCTCGCTCCGCCATGGTGGGAGTTCTTCCATTTCCAGTTATGTCACGTTTTAGTAGATGAGGTTGATTCCACTATCTTTGGCGCCGTTTACAAATTCGTGCTTCCTGATCGGGCAAGAAATGCCCCAGCTTATGTCATCACTCCCAGAGGAGCGATGCTTACGCCGGCCACTTCGGCATGCGATTCCAAGCTAGTTTTGATGTGTGTCTCGAATACGCTCCACAGGTGCTCCCGCTTCAAGTCTGCTTTAGGAGTGGTGGAGCATCTCTTGCATTCGGTCCGGGCACCTAATGTGTGTTAGATATATGCCCTAAAGTCATCATGTAATAGTTACATGTTAGGGATTTATGGTGTATTTTCAATTTCATTATTTATTTAATGGCAATGACGTATTCATTCATTTGTCCAATTATTTAAATATATGAATGATTCTATAAGATTAGTTGTGACTGGACATATTCTTGAGACGTTAAAAATATGTATGACAGATTCACAGTTAGACTGAATCTTTAAATTATTCATGGTCGATGGATCATTGAGTGGATATCAATAATCCTGTTGAGATCAGTGTGTTCTTAGCTTTATCGTTAAGTATTGGATATTTAAGGGAATAACAAGTCACGAGTCATTAGGTATTGTGATGCCCAAGTTAGAACACAAGTGCTTGTACTAGACAAGTTCACTGAATGTGACATATAACGATTAACAACATGGAAGTTTTTAGCGTGGTCAATGCCTGATCGTTCATGCTATAGTCTTGTGTAAATAATCCTTAGACCTAAGGCACAGTGTTGACTCGTGTGCTGGATGGCTATGGTTCACAGGTGCGCATATTGCAGGTTCGTTGATCCTTCTCTGTACTTGATGGCCATAGTTCGTTCACATATGAAGTTACACGTGTGCACAAAATGGAATCTGTCTTCTTGTTATATGCAAGGTACAATAATGATGTCCTATGCAATCTAATCTTGACATTGCATGAAAATCCTCGGCTGGGGTTGTAATCAAGAATGAACAGTTCATGTCTCATATAAAATGCATGTCAATTAGGTTTGTGCATATGATTGAATTGGTGACTTGACAAATATTCCATAGTCTTTGTTCGATCAGGACATAGTAAGGCAGAGGGATTAATTACACCGTAACCAAAGCTGATAGATTTATTATGTTCTTAAAGCATTCATACTGTCTGGGTAGCCATGACATATTGCTAGATGTCAATCATGACTTGTAAAACCTAAAGATTGATCGGAACAATCAATTCTCTTGGAAGTACTAATGTGTTAGTACAAGTCTTACTACTAGCTCAATGATGAACTTAGGGATATCACATGCCATAACCAATTTAGGATGACATTGTACGGCAGAGACGATACTGTAAATATGTTTGCAAACGAATTGAGTCGGACTAAAACTAAATTAAATGGGATTTTATTTAATTCAATTTTTGTCTTGGGCGTGTGTGCATATGATGCTTACAAAAATACACATATGCTGATCATGCACTTCTATGTTTGTATATATATTTATATTTATATTTATATATAAATTTAAAAGTGCACGTGGACAGCAATAGTTGCTGTTCATGTACATTTTAATTTTATTAAAAAAAAAGGGGCACACGATCAACAAACGGTTGCTGATCGTGTGCATCATGATTGGCAACTGTTGCTGATTGTGCTTGCGATAAGCAACTGTTGCTGATCGCCATATTAAAAAAGTGCGATCAGCAACAGTTGCAGGATGATGAAAATGTGCATATATAATTATCATGTGTTCGTTAGAGTTAAGAAAATATGTTTTCTCTCTTCCGACGTCGTGACTAAAATATTGAGAGTGCGGAGAATTATTGCCACAAGATTGCTAGCACAATTATATTGGTGATTACCTGCAAGCTTTTCTTTCCGTTCGTTGTGCAATTGGTGGTGTGTCTGAACTAAAGGTTCGATGCTTGTGGGGCTCAAACTGAAGAACATTCAAATCAAAATCGTTCTGGACACGCTGCGAAAGGTAATCCGTTTAACCCACTATGGTTTCCTAATTTTTTATTGAAACAGATGAACAACGCTTTTGGAAATACATGTATGGTTATATCTTTTTGCTGCGTTTATATTTAATTTAATTATGCATATTCCGTAGAAAACCCACAATATCTTAAACTTAATTAAGGACGAAGATCTGAAAACTACAACTACGATACGTGCTGGAATTTAATTGATGACCAGATATTTGAAACAACAACTAAAGCACGGGAATTGAAAAATATTAAAATTGTGGAAAAGTGAAGATAAAAATAAGTTTGAGAGAACATTAAGCTCTTTGATTGATCGAAGCAAGCTTTATGAAGAGTATGATGTGGAGGACGATCTGGCTATTTATAGCCCACAATGGACGATTACATGCGGTGGTTACGACCTTGGAATTCAAATAAATAAATAACTTCCGATGATTACAAGAAGTTGTTATCCACTATTATCTAAAATCTTATTCACAAAAAGTTATAAAATCCCTAAATAAGCGGCAACAAAACATAACTATCAGCGGTTATGTCTTTGTGTCGATTGCCCACTTCAGATAACTTTGTCAATCAACATCTCAAGTCTTGATAAAGGTTCTCGTCGATAATTGATGTTGTCAATGACTTTTTAAGTGAGTTGTTGATTCCCTTCATGTTGTCCATTGTTATATTCATTGTTAACCAAAATTTGCTACAATTGACTAAGTCTGATAATTGTCGATAATAACCAAAAACTTGGTAATTTTTGGAAAAAATTTACCAAAACAATTTTAAACCTATTGCAATTGTGCCAATTCAATCTTAAATATTTTTTTGTGCCAATTCAGTCCTAAACCTTTTGCATTTGTGCCAATTTAGTTCTTCGGGCCAATTTTTGCCGGTCGACAAATGCTAACGTGGCAATTTTTAAAATAATTTTTTTTTATTTTTTCGAATTTTTTTATTAAATTTTTTTCTTTTTTTTTCCTTCATCTTCTTCAACCTCTAATCGGTCACCGGATTAGTGACTGGCCAGAGGCTGGGGCTGGTGAGGTCGGCCTTGCCTAGTAATGGTGAGGTCTCATCCTTGCCAGTCGCTTCGAGTGAGGCCGACCTTGCCAGTTGCTGGCGAGATTGACCCCTCACTAGGGATGGCAAGGACAGCCTCGCTCGACCTCGCTAGTGGCGAGCGAGGATGAGCCTTGCTAGATCTAATGAGGTCTCGTCCTCGCTGGCCTCAGCCTTTGGCCGATCGCTGCTTCGGCGACCAACTAGAGGTTGAAAAAGATGATGGACAAAAAAAGAAAAAAATTAATAAAAAAATTTTAAAAATTGCCACGTCAGTGTTCGCTTGCCTAAATTGGGCGGATAGATTGAATTGGCATAAATGTAAAAGGTTTAGAATTGAATTGGTATAAAAAAAAATTTAAGAATGAATTGGCAGAAATTGCAATAAAATCAGAACTATTTTCCCAATTTTTGTTGTCAACGAGGTGACCATTTTCAAACAGAGCTATTGGGAGTAATGACAAATTATAGGAACATCACCAGTGATCCATCCAGGAGGAACATGTTTAACCATTCAGGGACCTCACATCTCAGTGTGATTGACTGGTACTCAGATTATGTAGCCTCCCATCTCCACATTCCCAATAATACAGATCATCGAAAGGTAATTGACAATCCGAGGTTCTTGCAGGAACGACGCATATCACCAGAGAGCGACCGCCGTGAACCTAGTTAAAGGAGTCAATGACAACGGCACAGACCGCAGGCTCTTGCTGCACCGTGGTGGGAATTTTTCGATTTCTATTTAGATCGTGTGCTCGTATATGATTTCGATTTCACCATCTTTGGTGCCATTTTACAAGTTCCCGATTCCAACCCAGCAGGGGGCTCGGCCTTTTGTACAATCTGCCCCGACTTCTGTTGTGGCCTTTAGAGGCGCAATGCCTCAGCAAGCCACAGTGCTAACGGACTTCAAGCTGGACATTATGTGTCTCTCGACAAGCTCCACATGAGCTCGTGCTTCAAGATTGCGCTACAAACGGTGGAAGATCTCTCCGGTTGACTGCTGGCGGGCACTCTCTTGGAGCAGCCTTCCGATACTCGTGGGGAAGATCCTGGCCAGGTAGGGTGTTCCTCTTCAATCCGCCATCCGTCTTGGTCTCATGCAGTGCAATGGTTGAAGCAATACAGGATGTCAAGAAAAGAGTATTTAATACAAATCAATAGGAGTACAGAGATTATGAAGTAGCTGAATTTGGAGAAAATCGAAAATATTTGTGGGAGATATGATAGCTTCGGTGATTTGGCATGGTTCGATCAGGCTATACACTAGCATTGTGAAATAATCCTGCATGTGTTACAACAGTTGATGAACTTCCAAAACGTTTGGATGTTTGTTTACCAGTTTCTATTACTGCCCTATTATTGTCCTCGCAGGTGAGGTGGATCTTCTAGGATTATCATCCATAGCGCTGGACGAGCAGAGGATAATTGAGTCATGGTCCCCGAGAGTTAAATATTTACATGTTCAGTGCCGTCACATCTACCTATTATTGGCTAGTATTTCGACAATCTACACCAATTTCCTTCATCATCAGAGAAAATCTTCTTGTTTTACTGGCTACTTGGAGCATAGTCATTGCTCGAATTTTCATCTGCCAAAAGAGTTAGAGCATATAACCTGAATTGTCGTATACTATACTTCATGCAAGCTATCCACCCTTCAGAGCATCTTGCAGGAATGACATACATCAGGCCAGAGCGGTCGTTGCGTGCCTAGTTCATGGAGTCTATGTCATTGAAAAAGACTGCCAAAAGAGGCGGCTAGCAACCGAGGCTCTTGCTCCACTGTGTTGGGAGTCCTTTGAATTCCATTTACATCATGTTGTTATGGACGATGTTGGTTCCACATTTTTCAGTGCCATTTTCATGTCCAACCCTTCTGCTTCATCTTAGCATTCATTGCTACATAAAGCTCCCAAGTACAATGCACCATTGCTTGAAATGAGGTCGGTGCTAAGTAACGTCAATCTCGATCTGATGAGCACCTTCCACGCGCTCCGCAAGGGCTCATGCTATGAGATAGCCGCAGAAATAGTCAGAGACTCTGGTCACTTCTGTTGGCATCACAAACGTTTGGTTGGCGGGACAATCTCTAGGATGAGCCATCCCTTTCCTTGTTGGGAAGAACCTGGCCAGGATTGGCTTTCCTCTTTGGACATACCTCTACAATTGGCCATTTGTGTCCGCGCCAGTTGAGCTGATCAAGAACTGCGAGCTGAAAGCTGGGTTTTGATTCGTGAGCCGCATGATCAGAGCAGGAGTTCTCAACAGCATGAGGGCTTATAGTGACAATAAGCCCATGATAGATGGACAATTTGAAGGTTTGACCACATGGGTCCCCAACCAATTTGTGAACCCACATAATGACACGTGCAAAGGCTAGTCGTGGGACTTTGAGGAGAGGAAGAGGATCGAAGAGATTGGAAGAGGCGGAGGGACAGAGAGAGTTGCTTCACAGAGTTCACCGGTCAGTCTGCTTTTGTTGGCAATGAGGAATGAGGATTCGGAGTTGCAGGACATCTTTCCTTCAGCTCATCTGAGCATCAATTTGACTCCATTTCTTTAGCACAGCGCAAACCCTCAGCCTCGGACAGTGGCGGAGCACTGGTACCCCAAATCAGTCAACTTTCCATGTACCATGAAGAAGGGAAACTGTTTTTTTATTTTAATGTCATGATTAGTTCGTGGTTTGAGAGGAAATTTAAAAACATGTGAGGCAAATAGTAATCGTGTCAGATAAGAATATGCGAAAAAGAAAATTATATACTTTCTATATAGTTAATAATGAAGACTAATTGACATGGATATAAGTTTTACGTTACTATCTAAGGTAAGAAATAATTAGAAGCAAGAAAGCATACGCAATCCAGAAAGATATATGTACCGTCTGAAGAGATATGGAGAATCAAGAGAGATATGGTAAATCTTTTAACATGTTCCTTATACCGAGATAAACAGATTAATTGGGATTTGAAAAAAAAAAAAAAGATCCTTAGTTGGATGTGCCTAAAAACATCATGGTCTGCAAACCGATTTGATCAACTGACTTGCACAACAGGTTAACATGGCTGCTCACATAGCAAGCTGCGCGGCAATAGAGTAACGTGGCTACAGACGTGACAGATACACGTTTGAGTTTGACACGGGTAGGGCTACACAACGTCAGGCTGACATGGCAGGCTGCGACAACCAGCTGACATGGCAGATGCACCTTTGAGGCAAACATGGACAAACTACACTACAACATGTTGACGTGATTGTTGACAACATGGCCGCTAATGCGGTAGATACATGTTTGAGTCTGACTTAGTGCAGGCCAGGTGACAACAGACTAAAATGGCCCACAGCTGTTGACGTCACCATCAAGGGTGATGAACAATGTTGAGGATCAACAGGAGAGAAAGATATTAGTAATATAAGAAACAGAAAATCGTATAGCTTTTGCATATTCAGAAACAAAGAGTACATTAGATATTCATAGGTTTTACCCTTTGACTATTTGAGGTAACAAGCAATTATAATCAATTAAGGATATGCACAATTAAACAAGATATTTGTATTGGGAGCACACATCTCATACCTTCACCAAGGGAGAGTCAAAGTCTAAGTCTGTTCCAATTGGATCCACCTTCTCTAAAAACATGAAGCCAATGTTATAGGCCAATAAGGATATACTTATTGCTTCACCACACAAATATTATAGCGTGAGACTTTTCTAATACAATTCGCCTTTATGTGAGAGCTCGGTATTAAAAACGCTCTTGATTTAGATATTCTTCTGTCTCAATATATCTTAACTTGAATCTCTACTCTGTTACCTTGTGAGGATTGCAACACCCACTTCATCCTTAGTCTCATTATCCAAACCAAACCATAAAGACTGTTGTTGGAATCGCGTTGTTATACCACAACACCCACCTTCACCCCCATGTCTCTCTCACCAAATCAAACCATGAAGACAACCCGAAAAGTGGAAACTGTGTTATCCACAAATTCCTTCCTTGAGATATTCACCAAACTTTGATACACATTGAGAATGGGTCATTAATTAATCATCTATTTTGATACCAATTGTTGTGTAAAACAAGCGATGAAACATTAAGATAATTAAAACAAGAAAATAAACCAAACACCGGATTAACGTGACTTGGTTGGTGGAACCTACTTTACTAGAAGAACAGCACAATATCTCGCTATAGATCAAGTCATACAGTGACAAATACAATCACACTCGAGTCTTTCAAATATTCTCAATATTTTCCTAACCTCCAATTACACTCATTAATTAACATAGTGTTTGACCATCACAATTCCTCAATAAATAATCTCCCAATTTCACCAAAGAATTCACAAATCTTAGTGCAAAAATTATTGGCTTCAACACTCCGAAATTGCTTCAGCTGTAATTCATGAAGAAGTCAACTCTTGGAAGCTCTTCATGAGGAAGCACGAAGAAGACCCACTTCTTATATATAGAAAGAATTGGATAAGAAAAGCTACTCAAACTAGGAATCCACAGCTAGAAAACCTACTCAACTCAGATTTTCTTTACGGACTCGAACTTAAGACATAATGTCAACAATATTCACAATTTCGAGAGAAATGGAGAATGAATGAAGATAAGGTGAATCTCCTAAATATATTTTTAACAGTCTAAGAGACACATATGTAATATATTCGTTGAACTTCAAGTGTCCCATTGCAAGACATGAAGTCCAATCCATGGGCTTATCATTACGCTGTGGAAATTCAGTGCAAAAAAAGATGTGAATATCATTACCAGTATCACCATAGCCCACTTGGCTTCAGAAATTGGGAAAATTACAAAAAAAATCCTAAATCTTTGTAATTGTACTAATTTAGTTATAAACCTTTTGTAATTATGCTAATTCAGTCTTAATTTTTTTTTAATTGTGTCAATTCAGTCCTAAACCTTTTGCAATTATGTCAATTCAATCCATCCGGCCACTTTTGGCCAGCCAGTGCTGACATGGATGCCGGACGGCTAACAATGCAATATTTTAATAATTTTTTAAATTTTTTTTTGAATTTTTTTCCCCTATCTTCTTTCCTGGTCGCCGGTCCGGCGACCGGCAAGAGGCTGAGGCCGACGAGTTTCACCTCACCGTCGCTGGGCAAGGTTGACCTCGCCATGGTTTGGTAAGGTCGAGCTTGCCCAACGACAGTAAGGCCTCGCCCGACAACAATAAGGCATTGCCCAGATCTAACGAGACCTCGCCCAGCGACGGTGAGGCCTTGCCATTGCCGGGCAAGGTCGAGCTCGCTCGGTGACAGCGAGGTCTCGCCAAATTTGGGCAAGCTCAACCTCGCCCGGCCATGGCTAGGAGAGGCTGAGGTTGGTGAGTTCCACCTCGCTGGCCATGGGTGAGGCTAGCCCTCACCGTCAGCCATGGGCGAGGTTGGCCCTCGCCGTCACTGGGCGAGGTCGAGCTCGCCCAGCAACGGTGAGGGTTAGCCTCGCCCATGGCCGGCGAGGTGGAACTCACTAGCCTCAACCTCTCGTTGGTCGCCGGTCCGGCAACCAAAGAAGAAGATAAGGAAAAAAAAGGAAAAATAAAAAAATAAAAAATTCAAAAAATAATAAAAAATTATTAAAAATATTGCCACGTCATCCACATCAGCACTAGCCGGCATCCACATCAACCCTAGCCGGCATCCACATCAGCGCCGGCCTGCTAAAAGTAGCTGGATGGACTGAATTGGCACAATTGTAAAATATTTAAAGTTGAATTGATAAAAAAAAATTTATGATTGAATTAACATAATTACAAAAGGTTTAGAACTTTTTTGGTAATTTTTCCTCAGGAATCACTTGCTGCCTCTGGGTGGCCAATAGAAAACTTCTCAACACTGTTTTGGAAAACCATGACCCCCGGATCAACCATGGCATAAGCGTGGAAGAGTACTAGACCCTTGAGGGGCTTTTACGCCTTGGGCCAAATTTGGTTCTTTCGGGTTAATGGGGTCGAGCAATTAGCTGAAGCAGAGGCACACCAGACCCCAAATTGGACAAATTCGGCTAGTCCAAGCCCAAAAAATTTGTCAAAAATCTCTTTTGGGCCTCAAAGGGCAGCTACCAATGTCTGTCGATACAGTGTCTGCTTCAGCGACCTGAGCACGACAGTACTGCTCAGTGCGAACTGGATTTGATTCACGCGACGCTTGAACCGACTGATTGATAATAACGTGCTCTTTTTTGTTGCTTTGTTGCTGTTCAGTTCCAAGTGGATGCCAAAAGGAGGCATTGACATTACGGAGTGGCGCCAAGTCTTGCCATGTAGGGCAAGACCATAGTGGCCAAAAAAAAAAAAGCACAGACAATATCAACAACATGATCTTCGATTTGTCCACTAATTATTAGAACCTCCCAAAGGTTGCACGCCAAGAGTTTCTTTTTTTTCTGAGGAAAATCAGATGCAGAAATCTCCTTTTTTGTCCCAGGGTATACATAGATTGTGTGGCTATTAAGCTATTAGAACAAATGACTCGCTGATTATGTTATGTATACGCACACCCATTTAAAGTCCACTGTCAAATTCAGTTGATTGGATTGAAAGCTGCCTCTTTATCTCGTGTTTGAGTGTTGACCTCTTCACCCCCTAGCCACAGTCCCCCGTTAAGTTCAAAAACCCTATTTAAGTGCCCGGTTATGAGCCCGCATCGTGCCCGTAATACAAAAAAATTTGGCGTAGCACCTTCGTACCGTGACCTCGTGGAAAACAAAAAAAAAATTATGAATTTATGAAAAGATGGGTTTTCTTCATTTTTTTTTCACGAGGATAATATCGGGACACGGTAGGAACTCTAGATAAATGACTATACAAAACCGACATTGTATTCACCTATATGTCGTTGGCACTAGGGTATGATGAAAGATGTCCAGCACTTGATTTACGTTTTCAACTAGAATACAAGATCGTCATCATTGTTGATTGCATCCCCCATTGAATTTTGCTTGCAATGTTGACTGAAGGTGGATGGGGGTATCGAAGACTTCAAGTCACATAAAAAATAAATGTGGGCCTCTAATCATATTATGGCCTGTTGCTATCGACCTACATAGAGTGTAGGTCAGGGAAAAAAGGATGTCAACACTTGCTAGCATTGGATATAATGTGTCATGAATATGTGAATTATGTACAATGATTGTGTTGGGAGTCCAACACCTAGCATTGCTAGTGGAAAACTAGTGTCTCATATCACTAAGTACTAAAAAAATAACATATGTATTATTGGAGAAGTTACCTAATCGGTTCTAAACTTATTGTACGAATATCAATTCAGTTATAAACTTTTCAATTTTGTCAATTTAATCTTAAACTTTCGTGCGAAATTCCACCGTAATCCTTCTAATCAATTTTCTCCAGAGATTGTCAATATAGCGATTTAGTCATTGCCAGCCGTCCTACGTGGCATATACCACAACATTAGCAATTTTTGACGAAAATTGATCGGAAGGACTGCATTGGAATTTCGTACAGAGGTTTATAACTAAATTGACAAAATTGAAAAGTTTGCGACTGAATTGACATTCATATAATAAGTTTATAACTAATTTGATAATCTTTTCCAAATGACGGGCATGCTCTGGATGTGACCAGAACATGTTTAGTGATAAGGTTACACTACTAAGTTGGATTAGTGGGGATTCTAAGATGTAAACATCAAGATCAGTGCTTTTTCTTAAGGTGCCCCTTTCATCCCATCTATATGCTTTAATTGCTTTCTTTTTCAATAGTCCTAAGGACGAGCCCCACATTGAATAATTGCAATCCCACGAGATGAGTGCTTCTCCACCTTCTAAAGTTTATTTCTTATCATAGGAAAATGAGTAATAAAGAAGAAAGCATGATATCAGCGGGCGGATGCTTGAGAAGCTCATGGCAATGGCTAATCAAAGCTGATCTGGTGCTTGAACTTGAAAAGTAGTGGTCCTCCTCCCCAACTAGCCCCAATGCCTATCCACTCCAACTTGAGCATTGGCCCTTAGCTTTTGCAACCAGCCCAATCATGGTTTAATTCTTCTTCTTCTTCTTCTTGTGAGCATGATGGAACCAATCATGTGATAATTGAATGAGCAGGACACGAATCACGGCACCTAACAGGTCCATAAGCTCGATTAGGTACGTTAACTCACGTCACGAAATAATTATCTGGTTGGAGTGATCACGAGCCTTTCATAGTCAATTTAAAAGTTAGTGGATAGGCTAAATAAATGACATAGTCCTTTGAATAATTTCTAGTTAATTAGTTGAGGCTGCAGGACATTAAAGAGCTGAGAAATAAAGGGAAATGCCACAAGTGATTCCTTAATTTTTGCTCAATATATAATGTGATATCTGAACTTTTAATTTATTCAATGTAATCCCTAAATTTTAGCTCAACGTAACACTGAACATATTCATATAGTTCATAAGACTATATTGAACATGTATCAAAAGTTCATGAATCATATTAAACAATTTAAAAATTTATGAACGATATTGCACATTTATCTAAAGTTCATGGATCACAGTATATGTTGAATCAAATTTAATGATCATTTATGTCTTTATCCCAAGAAATAATTATGATATAAGTTGCTGAATCTTTCACGTGATCTCGCATAGGGGCATGGCCAGGTGTGCCCACCGCCACCCATGGAAGGTATGCACGTGCCTTGTTGGATCGGTTCGTGGCCTCAATTCATCGTTCCTCCACGATCTCGCCATCACCCACTGTCAGCTGGCTCCCTCTCACACGAGGCTAGAGAGAAAGTATGCAGTAGCGTCAGCAAAGCCCGTCTTGTCCCGCGACACGTTGGCTAAGGTTTAGATAGAAAAGGTAAGCTTAGACTTGGATTAGGACAATCATGTGGCGAGGGAGATTTTTACCCAAAAAGGGCTTTACAATTCACATTGGCAAAGTTCCTCCTTCAAAGTGAACAAGATGTTTCCCCCTTTTTTTGAGTGTTCCTATAATTACGCTAGAAATATCAAGACTCGTCTATAAAAATAATTGATCAAATGACGTGGTAAACTGTAGGGTTATGCAATCGGACCAATTCTACCACAGAACTGGATTGGACTGCCCTAAACACCAATTCGATTCTCAGTTTCGAATGAAGAACTATCAGGGAATCGAACTAAATTTAGAACCGATTTCATAAAACTTAAAAACCCTAATTTTTCTCTTGGCACCTCTTTCTTAGTCTCTCTCTTTTTCTCCGTCCTCTCCAACTTCACTCAAACAGTTCACGACTCTCTCTCTCCCTCGCGACTCAACCTCCTCCTCACTCACCCGCGGCTTACCATTGCTTGTTCGAGGCTTGCAACCCTCGCTCGTTCCTAACTTACATTTACTCACTTGCTCTCATTCATCTTTTAATTTGAACTATTTTGTTGCTCATATTATTTTCCTGTAAAAATTGAAACCAATAAAAGAATCAAAAGAAGAACAGGTTCCAGAAAAATATGATAGGTTTCAGAGTCAGTTCTAGAGTAGACATAGTAGGTTCTGGGTTTCAAAAACCGGGAATCGATTTTAGCAAGGTAGGTTTTTTTGATCGGGTAGCAAGGCAGGTTACATGTTTTAGACCCGGAATATATGCACCCTAAAATTGATTATTCAAACAACGTGGTCAATATTCAATGTTCTAGTAAGAGCCTCCGTTATCGCTCCATGGATTAATTTTGCGAACAATATTTTAGTATCGCTAACACTCTTCTTTGGGGTTTTATTCGTTGTAGGAGCAGACTTCACTCATGATAGGAATGAGATTCGTCTCTTCTCCGGACAGAGGGCATTCGTGGTATTTTCGAGGACCCAATGACGATAAACGACGTCCAACAAACTTCCTAGAAACAGAGATCCCTACTTACCACAGATTGAACCCGGGGAAAAACATAAATCTATGTCTGGGAAGCAGGAGAAGACGGTTATATACCCTCATCGCTCGTGTTATCATCGGAATTTCGAAGTAATTAGTGTGCTCACGGACAAGTAAAGATAGAAAAAGAAAAAAGGTAAGCTTCTAATCTGTTTCCAAAGACAACAAGCAATGTAGGCGCGACAAATTCGGACGACACAAATCAGTGTAATAGCAGGAAAGCCCACAGGGCTCGAACAGCGTAGGCTTCGTCGTCCATTGCATTCGCGACACCACCGTTTGTCGCCAAAAGGTGTCGGTGAAGGCCATAAAAGCGCGCCCGGTGGTCAATAAAGGCCAAAGATCGATCGTCCATCCACCGATTTCATCCGTTTGAATGAGCGACGCTTTGGGGTTTGGATTAAACAAACCTTCGAGCGACTTTGGGTGCCCACGTCAATTCCTGTCCTGTCTTCTTTTTCTCCCGCTGTTTTCTCTGTTCGAGAAGATGATCATGGAGGGGGGCTGTGCTGTGGGACTTGCTCTTACTGTGGATCGTCAGGTCACGACTGATGCCCGCTGATGTTACTTAAAAGCAACGGGTTGAATCGATTAAAGTAAAGATAATGACATAAATAATTCATGAATATTAGCTTAATATGTAACGTGATTCTTGAATTTTACTTTTAATGTATAATATGGTCTTTGAACATTTAAATTATTTATTGTGGTTCATGTATTTTTAGTATATATTCAATTTAGCCTCTAAACTATATAAAAATATTCAATATCGTCATTTCATTAATCTAAATTTTGAGACAACATTAAATATTTCCATATAGTTCAGAAACTAAATTGAACATGCACCAAAAGTTCGAAGATCATATTACACATGAGGATAAAGTTCAAAAATTATATTGAACGAATTAAAAATTCGTGAGCTACGTTATACACCGGGTCAAAATTCATAAATTATTTATGTCATTTTCCCATTAAATTAAGCCTCAGCGAGTAACGTGGAGCTTTGGATCCCAGGATTGGATAGGAGGCTCGAATTGTCTCGATCCTGAAGGTGATTGATCCAAGATGGGGGAAAAGTGGGCATGGCTTTATGTCATTTGGGGTGTGTGGGGGTCGTCTTTAGTGGTGCCCTTTTGGCATTTCCCCTTTCCAAATCCCGCACTAATTTCGAACAATATTCAAAGGGCGTCCAAACAGGGCATCGTCAATAAGATTGTCGAGATCCGGAAGGATCGATGGGTCCACGTACAAGAAAGCGGTGTGTCGATGACATATGTAGAAGATGATGATTCTCCTTCTTGTTCTTCTGTTCGCAATTTGCAGCTCTTACGGAGAGAATAAAAGCTTTTGAGGGACCTAATGTGAGATGGCATCCGAACGATAATCACTTCATATTATTATCAACATTCCATGTAGAAACTTTTGGTGACAAAGTCACCAACGAGCACATAACTTTGCCCGAATGTTTTCCCAGATCTCGTCACGTCATCGCTCGTTTTGGTCGAGACGGGCGGGTGTATCCGCTCTACTGTCTATGTATTGTCGGTAAAGTGATGCGCATCTACAATACGTATACACTGTACATACATTCAAAAGTGCCTTATGACATTAATATGTCTAAGTCCCATCATATCTGACGGGGGGACATGCGTACATTCTCGCACTAATAATAAGGGGTGTGCACCGGCAGCCGAAACTGAAATGGCCATTTTACCCTCGAAGTTAATGCCTTTTTTGAGGGACAATTTAATGATAGGAGGGAGGGGAATTTTATCCAGAATGCCTTCAAAGCTGCTTTTTGGAAGTACAGGAGTCTTGAGTTTTATAATGAATTGGATAATATAATTTATCTTCTACACTAATTAACTACACAATTATATATTTTGGGAATTCCTTGGTGACCAAAGGACAATATTCTCTATTGGGTAGTAGGCAAATTATTTATTTTATTTGATCGGGTCAATGGACAATTATGACTTCGGTGTATGGTTGGTGAGGGACCGAGGGTCATCGTTGTCAATCATTAAAATTTTCGAATGTGCACATGGATTGCGGTTGTAGAAGTACTAAGACGAGATATGAGGTCGAGAATGTATTACGCGTTTTGCAAGTCCGACGTCGTGTCTTAAGAGTCGATCTTTATGAAAGCGGTGTCCGGTCGTCAATGATTGTACTGTTAATGGAGTTTTTTACCCTTGGCAAATGAGACAGTGAACATATGTTTGGAATCTAAATGCGCGATGTAAGAATATAGAAATCTTTATGGAATTTACATGTCACGATATTTTACATTTAAATCACAATGGTACTTGTATGACCATATCATGTTACGGCTAGCAAAAGATTTTTAAGGACCGTGAGTAATCTTATTATGGGGGAAACATTTGTTTAGACCTAAGTCTATTTAGGTGAGGTTTATTGATCACAAGAGTTTCGTATGAAACCCACATGAGTTTCGTACATATTAAGAATATGTCTGGATCGACTTTCACTTCTTGCTTTCGTGGTTCATGCGCTTCAAACTTTTTCAAAAGGTCATGTTGACAAACTAAGTGAAATTTGGAATTGCACTTTTGCAAGAGTTTCTGAAAGTTGAAAAGGTACGCATCGTAAGGGGCTTATCTACATCAGATGGAATCCTCTGCACTTCCAAAAACACAATTAATAATGTTTGACAAACGTCACAGGGGCAACCTTGAATGTTCTTCTTTTTTGAAATCCAAACGCTTAAGTGTTGACCCGAAAATTCATATATAATTTTCTAATATTTCTAAAATTCGAGTTGTAATTTGAATTTTGACAAGAAAATGAAATGATTTTGATCGCATCATGAATCACGATACGCGCAATTTCGAAATCGATTATGTAGGAAGGGCATATCAATGTTTTCGGCTTAGGATTGGAGGGGTTTGTGGGTTCGAGTTCTGTCCCGGAAAACTTAAGATTTGGGTAGCATATCGTGACGGTGGTTTAACGTGTTAGTTCTCTCTAAGCAGCTTACTTTTTATAATCACGATATTAGTTATAAATAATGTATAAAATGTTTTCCATATTCTAAAGGGTAGAACTTGAAAGGAAAAATTGATGAATGAACGGTGTGAAAAGTCCCAAATTGCGTTCCTTCACTGGCCTAGAGTTCAGTGCTACAAAGTAGAAGTGAGCAGGGAGAGGGCAACAGCAGTAAGTGAGTAGGAGACAGCTCATGCATCCCGACACAGACTCCTTACCAGCCTCCCTCCCTCTTCTCTTCCTCCACGTCCTCCTCCTCCTCCGCCACGACCTCGACCACCGCCACCGCTTCCCTCCACCACCATATAAGAACCACCTCCATCCTCTCACTCTTCATCCCCAACTACACCAACGCATAACACATCAGAAAAGAACCCACCATTTTTTTCTGTCTGTCTATCTGCCTCTCTCTCTCTTCCCCACCACCACCGCAGCAAATGAACTACGGCAGGCTCCGACCCTCCGACCCCGGCGGCTCCGACCGCTACGACAACTCCGACGCCCCCAGCCGCGGCGGCGGCAGCAGCAGCAGCACCCTCCGCCTAGTCCCCCTCACCATCCTCTCCCTCGCCCTCCTCCTCGCCTCCGCCGCCGCCGCCACCGTCCTCCTCCTCAAGCTCCGCCCCGGCGGCCCGTCCGGCCCGAAGCTCGCCCCCACGAGAGCCGTCTCCCGCGCTTGCGGCCTGACGCGGTACCCGGCCCTGTGCCTCGACGCGCTCGCTGCGTTCCCCGGCGCCGATGCCGCGAGCGAGCAGGACATGGTCCACATTTCGTTCAACGTCACGCTGCAGCGGTTCAGCAAGGCGCTCTACTTGTCGTCGACGATCGGTCACCTCCAGATGGAGCCGCGCGTGAGATCGGCGTTCGACGACTGCCTCGAGCTCCTCGACGACTCCGTCGACTCCCT
Source organism: Syzygium aromaticum (assembly GCA_024500025.1). NCBI lineage: Eukaryota > Viridiplantae > Streptophyta > Magnoliopsida > Myrtales > Myrtaceae > Syzygium > Syzygium aromaticum. The sequence goes on from CM044885.1 coordinate 16,455,433, forward strand.
CCGCCGCTCCCTCTACTTTGTCGCCCCGCGCGGTGCCAAGTCCTCTTCCGGGTCGGCTCAGGTAAGGCCGGGAGCTCGCGTTTCGCCTTGTCAAGTCAGTCAAGTTCCGTCGGGGTTCAGAACCTGACAGCCCCCACCCCCCCCCCCCGTTTCGTTTGCGTGCAGGACGTGGTGACGTGGCTGAGCGCGGCGATGACCAACCAGGACACGTGCACGGAGGGGTTCGCCGACGTGTCCGGCGGAGTGAAGCAGCTGATGGCCCAGAGGCTGCGGGACCTGTCGGAGCTGGTGAGCAACTGCCTGGCTATATTCTCGGCGACGTCCGGCGAGGACTTCGACGGCGTGCCGATACAGAACAGGAGGAGGAGGAGGAGGTTGATGGGGAGCTCCGGCGGCGACGGCGACGGAATGCCGGGGTGGCTGGGGAGGAAGGAGAGGAGGTTGCTGCAAATGCCGGCGACGGCGATACAGGCGGACGTGACGGTGTCGCAAGACGGGAACGGGACATGCAAGACGATCTCGGAGGCCATCAAGAGGGCGCCGGATTACGGTACACGCCGGTTCATCATTTACGTGCGAGCTGGGAGGTAAAAAGAAACGTTTTTTTTTTTCCTTTTCTTTTTATTTTTAGCCTTGCTAGTTGCTACTTACATGTAGGCACGTAAATATTAAGATTAATCCCAAAAAAAAAAATGCACTACTTTTCAAAAATTATATTATTGCTGTAATTTAGCTCGGAATATTATTTAGCATTTTAAGGGGCATCTTTTGGGGCTTGAGTCTTCTCAGTTGTCACTCTCATTGTTCTTCTCAATTTATTTATTTTTTAATTTCTTTTGTTCTTTTCTGGCAAGAAGGTAGAGAGTTTATTGATAATACATGCACGTGACATATTCAGTGCATCGCAAGGCATTAATATATTTCGACCAAAAAAATAAAAAAAAGGTATTGATATTATTTCGACCAAAAAAAAAAAGGGTACATATTTTAATTAATTTTTTTGTGGCGAGCTAACATTCTTTTATGAGAATATCATTAGTATTTTTCTACAATTATTATTATTTTTTATTTTCCAAACGAGGTATGTCATCTCCTTCCAAACTATGTTCACGATCAATTTTCCAGTCATGTAGAGTGTTCTTGAGGATACTATCACGCCCCCTCGTGGGCCATAAGTTAAGTCTCTTTGTACTATGCTTTTAATGAAAAGATAGTGTCAGTGCCTCAATCACTACGCCACAAATTGTTCCCGCGATGGATTCACAGTTAGGCTCGGTTTTCCCCGGATCGACCCCGGAATCAGTCGGTTCGGTTCTAGGGCCGGTTCTCGCGGGGACCGACCCGATGCCCCGAGTCTAAAAATCGGGAACCTCTCTCCGATAGGGTAAACTTCGGGTTCTCGATTTGGGCCTACATGCTCTGGATTCCATCACCATCGGTCCATTAGTACTGATTGACTTCACCGGCCGTGCACTAACCCTGCAGTCTCCCTTTTTTTTAACTTTTGGAGTCGTGCAATTATGAGTTCCGCTCGTGAACTCGCTGCTTTCTAACCTTTTAACCTTTTCTGACTTTCCACCGAAGGTGACTTAACCAGCTTTCGAAACTTCACTTTGGGAAACTTGTGTCGCCACGCATATTGAATTTCGAATGATTGATCCGTTCCTTTTTCGGGTGGTGGTGGTGGTGGAGCCGGTGGCGACGGGCGGCGGCGGCGGTGTTGGTGGATGACAGAGGACAACACCGCCTCAGCTTTGTCCATTTGTCTTTCCCTTTTGCTTTGAACGATGGTCGCTGGTTTATAATCTTGGATTTTCGTATTTTAATGATCCAGGTACGAGGAAGATAATCTGAAGGTGGGGAGGAAGAAAACGAACCTGATGTTCGTCGGGGACGGGAAGGGCAAGACCGTGATTTCCGGCTGCAGGAGCGTCTTCGACAACATGACGACGTTCCACACCGCGTCCTTCGGTAATATAAAAAACAAGAAATCCCTCCCTTTTTCCCGTTTCGGTCCCGTATTTTTATCGGACTTTCGCAAGCCACTATCAGATTAAAAAAATATTGGGATGAATGTATTGAAAGTCCAAATCTTGCCACGAAAATACCATTAAGTCCTAAAATTTAAAAAAATTGAAATTATGTCCGAAAATTTATCACGAAAGCACAATTAAGCGAAAAAACTTTTGAAAAGTGCAATAATGTCTTAAGACCCGTCAAATTGATTCAATTAAGTCATTCTGTTGATAGCACTATTTTAAAGTTTTAGTATTCGATTATATTTTCGTGACAAGTTTTGAAACTTTTCAGTGCACTAGACTAAAATTTCTATAATAATAAGACAACGAAAGAAGGCAAAAGTAGAGAGAGAGAGAGGGGTCATGTGATGCGAGCAAAACGCACGTGGACTGTCGTTTGAGGCCTGAGGGCGGGATCAGAACTTGGTTTCCATCGTTTTCTTTTCGTCTTGCTTGTCGTCCGACTGGGATGTCGCCTTCGCGTTTGTCCACATTCAAGAAATTGCCTCATTAAAGCTGAAGATTCACCTGCGCATGGCGCAGCAGCAGTCACTTAACAATATGAACTGTCAAGCTTTTCGTGCGGAGGGCATCGTGTTCCTCGCCAGTGAAAGTAGACAGAGATCACTTTCACAGACAGTCGCACGATCGAAAAAAGAGAAAGCACATTAGACCTAAAGCTCGTGTAATGCGATGATAGAGAAATCACAATGTTTGTTTTCTTTATATTTTTCCCTACAGAGTCCCCACGCACGTTCATCTTCAACCTGTAGATGAGGCCAACACCACCCCCCATCTTCCTTGTGCTGCACGACCTTATCATCATCGATGTCATCATTGCGAGCCCGTCTTCCTTTTTCTCTCTTGTTTTTTTGGTCCTTTGTCTTTCTGAGTGGATGTTGCGCTGTCGGTCCCAACTTGGAACCGGAAGCTGTAGAGAAAAAGATTGTGAGAAAGGAGACTACCATCTACTCCATGTATAGGTGGGGACATGATCATGATTCCTTACGAGTGTCGATCAATCTTGTCTTCACTTAGATGCGGCTAGGAGTTATGAACCAGATGAATCGATGACTTGAGCAGAAGGTTGTTGCCATGATGAGTTTTTAATGCCCCGTGAATTGCTTAATGATGGGTGCTTTGGTCCATGCCGCGTGCAGCTGCCACCGGAGCCGGGTTCATCGCTCGGGACATTACATTCGAGAACTGGGCCGGGCCCGCGAAGCACCAGGCCGTGGCGCTCCGCGTCGGGGCGGATCACGCGGTGGTCTACAGGTGCAACATCATCGGGTACCAGGACACTCTGTACGTCCACTCGAACCGGCAGTTCTTCCGGGAGTGCGACGTGTACGGGACCGTGGACTTCATCTTCGGGAACGCGGCGGTCGTGTTCCAGAACTGCAGCCTCTACGCCCGCAAGCCCATGCCCATGCAGAAGAACACCGTCACGGCCCAGAACCGCAAGGACCCGAACCAGAACACGGGCATCTCCATCCACGCGTGCCGGATCCTGGCCGCATCCGACCTCGCCGCCTCGAACGAGAGCTTCCTCTCATTCCTTGGCCGGCCGTGGAAGCTGTACTCGAGGACCGTGTACATGATGTCCTACATCGGCAGCCACATCCACCCGCGGGGCTGGCTTGAGTGGAACGCCACGTTCGCGCTCGACACACTCTACTACGGCGAGTACATGAACTACGGGCCGGGTGCTGCGATCGGGCAGCGGGTCAACTGGACCGGGCACCGGGTCATCACGTCGCCCGTGGAGGCCGGCAAATTCACGGTAGGACAGTTCATATTCGGATCCTCCTGGTTGCCGTCCACCGGCGTGTCGTTCTTGGCCGGGCTAACCGTCTAATCAAACCGTTCTCGAAAAACAAGAAAAAAATTGAAAAAAATCATTGTGGGTTCTTTCTGTAATGTGATGGGTACAGTTTGGAAAATTTTATATTTTTCTTGGGTATTTTTTTTGTAAGCTGTACTAATAATAATTGTACAACGTCGCTGCCCATTTGTCGATGCCATGTTTAGCGCTCATTTCCATTGAAGAACCTACGGGACTAGCGAACGAACGATCCTGCGCTTTCTTTCCCTTCGTTGGATACGCAACGTATGTCTCCACATCCACGTCATCATGAAAGAAATCCAACACAGCAAAAGACAATTTCGTGGACAATAATGAATTGGAGAGAGAGAAGGCACTTGCGCGCAAGTCAAACTCGGGTGTCGCATGAATCTTGTCGGGTTGTGACCGCTTTTGCCTCGGAAACGAGAGGTCTGCGATGTGGGTGGTGTCGGTGGCGACGGAAAAAATGAATGCTGTGAACCGTGAACCACCTTTTTCTTGATGACCCACGAACCCCGTTTTGAACATGATCCATGAATCTGACCAGGGGAGCGCAAAGTACATTGAATTCGTGGGGCGTGCTGGGACATGGGGGGGCCAAAGCCACCGACATTTACTTTCTTCACGGCTCAAGTCAAGTGGGTCACTGACATTTCCCAACCACTCTCGATGGATTTGCATGGTTATAGTGGTCTGCAGAGCTCTGGACATACGTCTGTGACTGGAAATTTTCGTATATTTATTGAATGAAAACCATCTGCAGACGAAACAGATCGAGCCCGAGACTACTCTTATCAGTCATCTTGCTTCTGTTTTCCGGCCCCGGTTTAAGTTGGAACTCTTTGACACATGCGCAAGACGAGCCGAGTCATTTCTGTACAAATCGAAGCCGCGAGCCATCGACATCCTTCAACAAGGCTCCTTGTATGTAGTGAGACTAACCTCGAATTGTCGTCGCGTCGCGAATGATTCATGTACCGTCATCGAATTACCCCAAGATCCCCCCGAATTCGAGGTTTATAAGTGTTTGCAGAACTAGAGTTTGGAGCACTGAAAGAGGAGACTAGAAGCTGAGACTGACTGATTGATATGGAAAGTTACTAAAAGTTGGTAATGTTTCGTAGGTTAAATTTCTTCACAGCAACTTATTAATGGCTAGGGCTATACCCTTTTTTACATTGATTTTAGATTACTTCCTAATCACGTGAAAGATATTAATAATCAAAAAGATTGAGATAATCAAACCTCATGAAAAATTATGATCACAAGAGAAAAACTATCAGCAAAGGAGATAGACACTTACTTTCCAATATCAAGATACTGAGCATGATGAAAACAAACTTAGGAAAAAGCTAACATATCAAGCTTTACTTCTCACACGAAAAGTAACTAATCGCGTCAAAGAATTTTCGATTACTCAAGAGGTTTAAAGTTACTTTTTCTTAATGAAAACTTGCTAATCACATCGCAAAATGATTAACATGTTATCAACCACCGTGCTCAACCTCTTAAAAGAGTGAACACATGACAATCTAGTGGTACGATGAACTGCACTGAACGCTTCGCTGAATCAACAAGAAGCATGCACAGTACCAGATGTATGAATATGGTTAACTTCGACATTATTGATATTTTTGCAACTTCCCCATTAAGCTCCTTAAAATTACAAAGCAAGAAAGCTGCACTTAAATGACATGAATCGCTTACACCCTCACATCCCATGTATGACTTCTCTGGAGAGCTCACCCTCATCCGCAAGAGGTTGAGATATCGGCAAAGGTCGATTGATGGACGATTCAGTGACCTTGCTGGTCCGCATCGTGTTGGATGCTCTCTTTGTGCCGATGACAGATGTCGTCGTTGTTGCTTGCACTCATTCATGGCGGTTAATGGATTAACTTCAGTATGCGGGTATTATCTGAAGCTTACACCTCTGAATCTTCTACCTCGGAACTAAGCACAAAACTCGGGAACGCCAGCGTAATGTCCCTGCAAAAAGAAACGAAACTTTTCAAGAATTGTCCCACTATTCAAGAAATGTCCCACTAAGATGTATGCGAACTATTGCATGACCCGAAAATCTCAAACGCCGCAAGGTGAAAATGCAATGAGTGAAGTGGTTAGTGAGCACGAATGGGACCTCGCCATGAACAAGGACGTGCTTAGAATGATTAAGAATTCGTGAAAGTGAGTTTGTGCCTCGCGTAATTCGTGCATCATGATGACAGGGCTCAGCGGAAAGATGCAAAAATCAAGCATTTCATATAGATTTAATTAAGTGTGTAGTCTATGAGTACGCACTTCAAATACGGTAGCGTCATGTTCCTGAGCAGCGAAGGGTTCTTGGACACAAACTCCTTCCATTCTTCCTGGTCGATCTTCCCATCACCTTTTGCATCTGCTTCGCTAAAGGTCTGTTGAAAAGAATAAAATATCAGCAAGAATCTTTCATTTGACCTCTCTCGATTCGAAGAGAAACAGAACGTAAGAAATATGAGCACCTTATCCACAATTGTTTCAACAACATCCTCTGAAAGAACCAGATCTGACTCATGTAGAAGTGCCAATACCATCTCCTTCAACTGTCCAGGCCAGCCACAAATTACATGAGCAGAGAGATGTACTATAGAAGATAATCATTTCTAAATGGGGGCATCAGAAGGCTCGAAGAGATCGGGCATATATTGGAGAAAACTATTCAGACAGGTTCAGTCTCCTTAAACCAAAACAAAATGAAAGGGAATTAAAGGAACACGATTGTCTGCATTGGAACTGTAGGCAGCACTCACCTCCTCTTGCTCAATGTATCCAGTGTGCCTCAAGTCGTACAATCTGAAAGCAACTGATAGAAAGATCCTCGGAAATTAGCCAAAGCACATTCATTTAACTACGTAAAGCAAAGAAACTATAAGATTTAAAAGTAGAATCGAAGATAAAATGCGACTCCTCTTACATGCAGTTTTGTCTTCTATTGGTGCATTTGGGTGAAAGACACCCAGAGATCTGACAAATTCTCCAAACTCAATGACACCATTTCGCTTCACATCAAATAGATCAAAAATCTGGAAAATATCAACAATTTATATGTATTTAGGTAGAGATAGAACATGTCTGTATGCTAACAAATCAAAAGCAGGAAGCGAAGACCAAGTTGACACTGCAGCAACTTCAAATAACGCTTGCTCTAAAAAGTTGCACTCAATTTAAATGCAGCAAATGAGATATTAAAAGTAGATGATTAGCCATCTGTTCATTTCTTTTGTACTCATTTCAGGGGATACATCATTTTCATGGTCAACAACATACAAACTTAAGTCCGAAGAATCATAAAAGTAAATAAATGAGACAGCAAACAGACCCTGTCAGCGAAGAGATTCCTCTTATTTCTGTTCCTGAGAAGAGCAAGATTGAACTCTTCCTGCAAAAGTTGCGATAAAGAAAATTAATCATCCAGTTCTACCAAGCATGAATATGAGAGCTTTGATCACAAAATGATTGAATGGACCTATTAACGAGATAGGGACTGCAACCAACATTTTATAACTCCCAAGTTCAAAAACAAAAGCACACCTTGTGAATAAGCCCGTCATCAATAATTGAGCTGCTTAGTTTCCTAAAGAGCTCGTACAACGCCTCCACTTCACTTACGGTAACTGGAGTCAATAAAATCAAAGTCACATTAAGCCATCAACCTTATGAACGCACTGATATAAGAATACCAAAAAAAAAAAAAAAGACAAACGATTCTTTATTGGATACTGACTACTAAGAGGATTAACAAGTAAAAGAACTAACGATATTTTTAGCAAAAATAACGCTGGCCAAAGTTAATATTTCCTTAGGGGTAGAATCCCTAAAAGTGGCTGTTACATTCAAAGAACATGAAAAATCATCACCTCCATAACCATGCACTATTAAAAATTGTTGAGCAGGCCAACACCTGAATCTTGAACTCTGTACTTAACATATATATAAGTCCAGTGATCTAAAGAAGTCTCCCTCATCCATCTATACCAAGACTACATTCCCCATTGAAGATACATTGAGAATTGAGATGAATTAAATTAGACTCAGGTTGTATCCTAGCTTGAAGTAATGCTCAAAATGAATAGGCATATTCAAAATCAAGCCGTCGTGGCCGTTTAACTCTACGACATAAATGCATACTCACAAGGCGTCTCAGAAGCCAGAACGGTAGGCTCCTCGTACCCAGGCGTCTGCTTAACACCTTTGGAGCAAAAGCAGCCCATGTACTATCTTTCCATCAAAAGTATGACAACCGTGCTGTAGGACTGAACAAAGAAACACCTGCGAATTCCACAATATACAGTCTGTTTCCTGAAAAGAAAGTATAACAGAGCTTAAAATCCAGCCTTTCATATTAGTCGTCTCTGTGAACTCTGTGCTCCTGATAAGCAAAGGAGAAACAAGGACTGTCCACAGTAACACATCAACCAAACAAGACAAGGAACCTACAATCACATCCAAAGCAGAGTCGTGGATGTACATATCTAGTCATGAAAAGATGAAATAGTATGCGTTATTTAGAGAAAAAAAAGGGAGTAAATAATAGAAAAAGGAAAGAAGCTATTGCATGCCTCCGAATTTTTTAGGTTGATTACCAAACCGCAATAAAGCATATTACGATAGATACAGATAACTTCAACCCAGAGAATGAAACTTGAGCGACTGGCTGTGCATCACTACGATAGACAGCCAATTGAATACACGTATTGTGCTTGTATACTGACAAAAAGACAACATGTCCATAGAGACACTGGAATCATTCAAAAGAGATAGCTATGGTTGAGACCGCTACTCAATGGCGCCAGTTATAAGTAACTGGCTCGACAGGACATGTAATCTGAATGCAGGAAAGAAAAAGAGCAGAGTATCTGGATAGTAGGAAGAATGGTCGTCAAGTAGTTTTTTAAGCATGAACACGAGACTAAGGTAATACTCTTAGAAGGATTTGTTACAGCAACCTTAAGTGGAATTAAGGAATATCTCTCGACGAGAAGTCCCATGAGACCACGAAACATCATATCACTGTCTTAGTAGTATATTTTAAGAAACGAGTATATGGTATCCAGTGCATAAATAAAAGGACAGGTAGGAGATTTCAGACTCTTGCGGGTGACAAAGACCAATATCCTTAATAATTAACAAGTCGTTGTCACTGGCAAAGCCTCCTAACCAGATTGGACCTCCCCTAATTAACTCCTAAAGTAGTTCTACGACCAAACTGGCTCGCGAAGAAACCAAAAAACCAGCACAGAACAACTAACGAGCACAGATAATAAATTCACAAGACTCACTCCTTGCGGTGAAGCAGAAAAGTACCCAGATTATTATATAGAAGCATAGAAAATCGATCGACTCCAGAAATGTTCACGTTCAGTAGCAGACAGAATGTGAGCCGATTGTCCGCAAAACAAATGACAGATTAAGAAACGTTGACGTATCTCTGAAGGGACCAAGCGAGGCGCATTACGCCATATACAAATCGTTCATTTGTTTTTTTTCACTCAAGTCAATGCAAGACGTCCGAATCCTCGAATATAAAAAAGAGAACAGAAAAGGAAATCCGTTGCTAGAGGCGAAAACTAGTGCAGTAAGATCTGGAAACCGCGTAAGGACAAGGAAAATCAAGAACGCAACATCATCCTAGATAAGTGTCGGGCATCCACTGGCGAGAAAATTTAATAAAAAAAAAGAAAGCAAGAAATCGCTATTCTTCCCCTCTTTTCCAAACGTTACAACGCGGCGCAAAACAAGAAGTCTGCAGCAAAAGTCCTGCTCGGAGGCCTCCCATCGGTTCGGACCCAGGAACGATTCGACCGACCATCGTGTCCGACGAAAGCAACGGGGCACGCGATCCTTTTCCCACCTCCAAGCAATCCCACGGGGAACCCAAGAAGCCCCCCCCCCTTCGGACATCAAAAGGAATCCCCCCGCTCGTCCCCATTTCATTAAAAATGGAAAGCTTGCCCGAACGGACCGAACAAACACACCCGGCAATCGAAATCGCACGGCCGAAGAACAGGGGGAGCAAACGTTCGAATCGATGACGGGCACAGCGAACGATCACCGACGTGTCCCCGGAAGGACGGACTCGCGAGGCGGAGCAGGAAGGGCCAAACTCACCTGGACCCCGGAATAGCGCGCGCGGGGGGGCGCGAGGGGCGTTCCGAGCTTCCTGGAAGGGAGGGGCGGGGCCCTCTTCCCTGAGCAAATCCCCAGGTGGGTTCCGCGCTCCACCCGTCGCTCGGAGGATCCACCGCAAGAGGGTCTGCGAAGGGCGAAGCTGGCGCTCGAGCTCGATGGAGAAAGGCCGGAGCTTTCGACGAAAGAACTGAGCTTGCGGGAGATGAGGATCGATGGCGTATTTTTATAGAGACGAAGACAGACAGAGAGAGAGAGACGTTTGACACGTTCCCTTCGAGTCCAAGTGTCCCCACAGCGCCATCGCCATGCTCCTGCTCCCTTTTTTTCCACATTTTTTTTTTTCCGAAATGTGTGAAGGTTTGCCTCCTTCTTCGTTCCTTTTTTTTTTCTTTGTTGTTTTAATTTTTTGCGTTTATGGCTTCGCGACTTTGCATAAATTCTAAGAACGACACCACCTCTTTAACGAATATCTCGCTACTACTATGGACCCCGACGCTCGTTGTGGTCACACATTGCAGTCCCTTTCTCCTTTTCTGGATGATATTGAAAAGTCAATAACAGTGACGACTTGCATTATCCGGAAAACACCGAGACCGTTCGTCAAATATCGCCGCTGACGCTTATCAATACGCCCTCGTGTCCCGAAAATCGGCCATGGTTTCTTCGGGATTATCGACATCAGGCGGCTGCTGCCACCGCCGGTCTTTACAGGCGGCGAGGTTTTTTTTGGATGAAGACGCGAGTTCCGATAATGCATCTCTGGCTAGCTCCGATATTGATAGTGCTGAAGAAAGTAGTCGTAATCTTTGGAAGCGCGAGCGGATCTGGGATTAGAGTGAAAGTCGAGGAAATTTGACCTTTTAAGATCGCATGTAGTTTTTTTTGTTTTTCTCTCGTATAGAAAATTCGATTGGTGGGTGTTCATCAAGAAAACGAAAAATAAAAAGGGTTGTTATTTTTGTATGGGTTAATATTATCAAAAATCCCAAACCGATACATATGTGATAAATTTATCCCAAATTAATTTTTTGACTACCAAAGACTCCAAACTTGTACGCATGTGATAAATTTACCCTATGTTAGTTTCCGTTAAATTTGATTAATGATATGAAAAATCATAAACCGGTGCCAACGGAGATAAAACCTCAAATTGTTATACGTCATGTGTCATCAATTCATCAATTTGACGGTAAAATTTGACGAAAACTACCGGAAGGTAAATTTATTATGGGTATATCAGTTTAGAAATTTTCACGGTCAAAAAATTAATTTGAAATAAATTTATCACGAATATATGAATTTTGTTAAAGCTTAGGGTAGCGAACCGGGAACCACGATCCAAATTCAACACTTAAAAGAGGCCAAAAGGAAGAATAAGATCGAGCATACAAAAATCGGTTTATTAAGTGATTTCGACTCGCGTATTTAACGCCTCAATTACTATCTGTCGCATTAACTGGTCAAGTAATTTAGCGGATTGAATTTAGTATATTTACCATTGACGGGGCCAAGTAAAAGCCCGAAGAATGGAGAAAAGTCTTAAGCAAAACGCGGGTGTCCTCGGATACGGTACAAGTGGACGCGGACTTTGACAGCGAAACCCACGACTTGTTGCTCAGTTGCTCTTACCTATCGAGAATTTTTGCTTTTGTTTTCTTTTTTCCCAAATGAAGAAAAAGGAATTTCGACCCAAAAAAAAGAAGACGTAGTAAGAAAAGTCATACAGCAGGCCACGCGACAAAAAGGGAAAATAAATAATTGATTTTGTAACCCGATTAATTTTGGGTAGATCAAATTTCTGGATGAAGTTCTCTAAATAGTCATGGAGTGTGATGGTCGGTCAGGTGAATTTCGCTCATGAATAAATATCTTATGATGATACACATCTGATATAGAGGTGATTGGCTTCTGGGTAGGCCAGTTTACGGTCTAGAAATGGGGACCGACCTTGTAACTCCTGGTTTCAAGTTTTTGGAATAGGTTATGGAAACCAAGAATGGGCCACTTTTGTTTTGTTCAGAAAATCAAATTTTTATAATAAAATATAAAGGTTGCACCATTTCGTTGTACAAACATAGTCGAGTGGCTATGTTGTTTTTTTTGTTCATGTTGCAAGCCATGCTTCTAATTTTTTTGTTTTTTTATGGAAGCAAAAGTGTTTCCTTTTTGTTTTAAAAGAGGGTTCGAAATCGATTCAACCCTAGTCCTAGGCTCTCAGAACCGATAGCCAAATTGGTTCTCGCTTGAACAGATCCCGGTTGGTTCAGTCCGATTCTACTCAAGAACCGAACCTGCTGTCTGTCCCAAATCCGATATGAAATTTGATACATCAAAAAACTGAGCATAGGTAGCTCACCATATGAAAACTTCCTAAAGTGAAAGTGTGACGAGACGAAACTTTCCTAGTTAATTAAAACTTTTAGAGAAAAGTGCACTACAATTCTTAAAAATTATTAGAAAAGTGAAATCAAATCATATTGTCAACTTCGTCTAATTTGACTAACGAAAAATGCTAACGTGATTTTTTTTTTTTATTTCTCTTTCCTATGCGGTGTTAAAATTAACTAAAGTACTAAAATGATGTCGTTTTGATACAAATGCTAATTTTTTTACACAAAATCTTAATTGTACCAGGTTGAAAAAAGTCTAAAAGTTTTTCCAAAAAGAAAAAAAAAAACCAACTGAACAAAAAGGAAAGGCTAAATGTTAAAACAAACACAAAAGAAGAAGAAAAAAACCACAGGCGGCGGTGGGCCCGGCTCTCCCGCCTGTAAACCTTTTTTAAGTTTGTCTTTTATTTGGAAAAACTTTTGGACTTTTTTAACCTAAATTAGGACTAGACCCAAAAACAAGTTCGTTTTAGTGCATCACTTAACTTCAGTGCCACGTAGGATGCCAAGTGGGAGAGAGAAAAAAATAAATAAAACGTCATGCCAACATCTATTGTTAGCCAAATTTAATAGAGTTAACGAAATAATTTGATTGCACAAATTTATCAAATTTTAAGATCTGATTGCACTTTTTAAAAGTTACAGTTTCTTGAAAAATCTAAGACTTGTAGTGCACGTATCCCAAATTTTCATCTTTAATATTCAGGATCTCATCTCATTTCCCATCCTTTTATTTTGTACGCAGAGTCCCTTTTCTTCTGAAACTGCAAAAATTAGCCGCACGAATTGGATGAAATTTGTCCCACCACCCCAACCCAGAACTTACTGGTCCTTAACAAAACCTAATGAATTTTCCTATTAACCCCGCAATTCAATTCACTCGAAAGTTCTGTTATTTTAGGAGAAAGTAGATTGACAAAAATACTCCCCCAAAAAAAGTGAACATAATTTCCTGAAATTAGACTAAAATGAGTTGTGCCAGGCATAATTAATTGACGTAGCAGATTGACATGCCACGTGCAGGTATGTTATCACTAAATCAATAATGCTTCAAAGCGAAGCATTAAAAATGTGAATTATGCGGAGCAAACGAGCATGAAAAAGAAAAATAGTTTCGTTAGGATAAGATACATGAACCCCACGTGATCAAACCCGAACGAATTGGAGCTGCATTGCCTCACATAAATAAAAACAATCATTTCATTTAGATTCCCGGGACACACGTAATTGTAGACCCTTGTCTCTGCAAGCTGTACGATGGAGAAACTTCCTACGATGTTCGAGATTAATTAAGGACATAATAGGAGGAGCATCATCAAGCAAAAAAGAGAGCACGAGACCTGGGGCCCTTGGTAGAGTTGGGGTTGAATCATGCGGCAAATGCCTCACATACGACCTTCTCGGAAGTGAACTGCCCAGTTCCTTGTCCATTTTGCAAGACAGGCTCTGCCCATGGCTTGAGCACCATCGGATCTGATTCGCGCCGGGAAAACGACATGGATGGTCTCTGAACCGGGACCTGATGTGCAATGTCGTCTTTGGAAGTTCGATTTGGTCCATGAACTGTAGGTAAAATGTTTAATGCAATTCTTGCGTTGGCTCACACGACAAATCGAACATCATTTGATTACGTGGATTATTATGCGTTGAGTTGGATTTTTAGAACTGACGGGTCAGCGTGTCCATCTTTTCCCGCATCTACTTTAGAAAAGAAAAATAAATGGGACGGCATTGCATATTAGGCCAACAAAATTCAAACTTGACGGATTGAATGTCGCGTAAGGCAGATTCCATTTACTTAAATTAACGAAAAGAAGGCAACGAACATTTTTCATGTAATCCCGGGGATTAGATTGAATATTTAACAACGGTTTAAGGATCACATCGAACAAATCAAAGTTGAGAGACGGCATTATATATTGGATCGAAGTTCGGAGACTGCTTGTGTCATCTTCCCATTCATGTTCTTATATCAACATACAGTAACCGGTTGTAATACCTGGAGCGCTCGTTAAGGAGAGCCCTTTCGACTTTCGAGAACCCCGTTATTTTCTTTTCTTGGGATAATTCAGATCGCAGAGATCTAGCTACAATGTTGCGTGATTTTCTATGTATGATAAATCGTGTAGTACGGGAGTTAGGCACGCAGATATGATCACGTATAAAGTGCACGCAATATTCCAAGGCTTTGTAGATCTCAACAAATATATTTAGCTCGGAGTTCTCGTTAATTAGGTCCCTTTTTACCTTTGGGAATGACATTATTTGCTTTTTTATTTTTGGTTTCTCTAGAAAATCCGAATCGCAGAGGCCTGATCATATGAGAGAATAACGTTATTGTTGTGACTGTTAATATAAAACTAATCGAGTTCTAGGTGTTCCGAAATTACGATCACGTCACGGTGCGTTATTTTTATGGTATGATTTGGTATCTTATCTCCACGACGGTCTTTCGTCTAGGCGATTTCACAATTAGCTTCCATCCTTGCTCATTTCACACATGATTTGATATATTATGCTGCACAATCGGCTCTAAATCAATTTGTTACTTGAACTGATGTGGTCCCGAACTTTGAGAAAAAAATGCAATTGAGTCCTCTCGGTCGGACGATAGCTTCAAGCTCAATCCGAGACAGAAAAGGAGAAGAATAGTAACCAAAAAAAAGGAAGAAAAAGAAGAATAAAAAGAAAGAAGAGAGAAATAAAGAAAAAGAGAATAAAGTCCGAACATTCATCAAGATGAAATGGGCATCGTTCCGTTTAAAATTGTCCACGTCGCGAAACGTGATTGGATTACTACATCAGAAAATTCAAGAGACACTTGGCTTGGAAGACATGATTGCATTTTTCATCAAAAGTTTAGGACCGCCATAGTTCAATCGGAGGTCTAAGGATGAATTCAAATCCATATAATATGTAATTCTCCTTTTAAAGTAGCATATCGCAATTGCAAAATGCCATCTATAAACATTTTGAGGATTGGATGACTCGAATTTCTTTATTTTATTTTGAAATCGAACTCGGTCACATCTCTATTTTTTTTATTTTTTATTATTTTTTTGGCCAGAACTTAAAGTCCCGATTTATTTATCAGCTTTCTGTGTTCCCAATCCCCGCTCAGTGGCTTGGGCCTAAGAAGACTTGAGTTCCTCAAACGATGTCGAGTGAAAAGAAAAATAAATAAATAAATCTTCTTCTTCTTTTTTTTTGTGTGTACAAAAAATAAAAAATATCTGAGCTGGACCATGCAAGGAAGGCACGTACTCCCAAACTATTTTTTAAGTCAAGGATTAAAAGGGCTTCCACTTTATGAGCACGTGAAATTTGAGATTGGTCGCGCGTCAGCAAAAGGCGAAGATGACGTCACGTCGCACGACACCAAACAATAATTGCCTTGAGCCACCAAACAACAATAATTGCAAATAATTGCCTTTATTTAATGTATTAAATAAAGCACATCCATCAATCTTTTTAAAAAAAAACGGCATCTTCAACAGAGGTGGCAGAAAGAGAATAAAACCCACATTTTAACTCGTATTTAATTAATGAGTTGCATTAAGTTTTAAAATAAATGAGTTACCAAATAACCTGATAGGTTTTAAATGGGATTTAAATGGTTCATAAATAGATTATGTAACAGGTTTAAGTGAATTATAAATAGGTCATTTTTAAATTTAAAATTTTCTGATTTTTTATTTTTAAAATTTTTGATTTTTTTTTTTATATATTTTTTCTTTTCTTTCTTTTACTACGAATTCCGGCAAGGGTTGCAGGCGAGGGTCAGTCGGGACTCTTGTCGACCCTCGCCTATGGACTAGCCCTCGCTTGTGAGCTGGTGACTCTTGTCGAACGTACAAGAAAGAAAAAGAAAAAAAAAGAAAGAAAGAAAAAATAAAAATATAAAAAATTCATTTTTTTAATTATATCGTACTGCATGGAAGTGTTTTAACAATATAATTTCTTTTAAAAATCATAAGAAACAACTTTTCTTAGATTGAAATAAATATGGAAGCGTTTTAGCAATATGAATTGGGTCATATACGGAACGAGAAATTTGCATTACGAATAAATTCCATTTATGACCTGACTTACCCGTTTGACAAGTCTAGTATTCACATAGAGTGAGGATTGTTTCACTTACTGTGTACACCAAAAGATAATCCACTTTTAGTTATTATCGACATGTATTGAATTTAGTCGATGAGAGCATAGTTTGATTAACAATGAGAAGAACAATAGACAACTCAAGGGAATCGTAAGTTGCCAAGGAAGACATTGACAACATTGTGAATTTATCGACAAGAGCCTTCATCATGATTTAAGAGTCGTTGAAGCGAGCAATCGACATAAATATATAACTACTCGATGGTCATGTTTATTACACTAATTTAGCATATTTTTATAACTTCTTATGAATAAGTGTGCTGGATAATATAGGCAAATGTGTAACTTTTTGTAACTACAGGATTTTTTTTGATAAAAAACTACCGGATTAAGAAGTTGTTTCTTTATTTAACTTTAAAAACCATTGTATGTAATCATCAGTACAATGTCATAAATACTGTATTTTGTAAGAACTCCAAGTCATCGCAGTAAGCAATCGACATAGAAATATATAACCACTGGATGGTTATGTCTATTGCCATTAATTTTGGATTTTTTTTTTATAACTTCTTGTGGAAAAATGTGCTAGATAATAGGAGATTGTACAACTTCTTGTAACTACCGATAGGATTAAAAAATTGTTTCTTTATTCAACTTTATTAACCATTGTATATAATTATCGATAGAGGGCCATAAATACCCAAGTGTATTCATCGTAAGAACCCCAATTAATCACATAACTAAACTTGTTTTGCAAATATATCTTTATATTTTTTTTCCTGTAATTTACATTGCTGTCGTGATTGCCTCCATTCTCTGTCCTTTAATTTCTTGTCATTTACTTTCCTATCCAAATTTAACAAGTGACACTTCTCAACTTTTATCAATTCACTTGTCGATCTATCCACACTTTGAAAAGTCTTTCCCCATCAATTTTTCGGTGAAACATTTTTTTACCATGCCTTGGATACATTTTATTGATTTGATTTGAGGAGACTATGATGACAAGAACTATAAATCAATAAGATTTTGACAATACTATTGGCAACAACAACCCGTTACCCCAAGGTGGTAATGAGATGGCCACGCATTTTGATACATCCGCCGCTGGAAGAGCAGCAGAAGGAAATCGATGCAAAGAAGTTGATTTTCCAAGGCTTCTTAATGAAGAATGTTGCTCTAAATTTTGACATAGTATCTGCCGTGAAAAGAATGTTTGAAGAGCAACAAAACTATATGGCCAACTACATTGTGAGTTATTTATTCGATGTGATCAAGTCAATTGTCATAAATGCCGTAAATGATGGCCTCTCGAGGCCAAGATTGTCCAACAGGGACGTTCCAAGCACCTTTCCATTTATTGACTCTAATAATATTGGTCAAAATAGTCGACCCCTATAAGAATTATGCAAAGGCCCAAATCTTCTAATCAAGGTCAGAATAAAGGGAATAATCAAGTTAATGTTGGTCAAAATAACCATATTGGTAACAATAATATGAAAAAATTAAACTGGTCGGCAGCTAGTAATTGCCATTTATTGAAAGTGCAAGGCTGGCGGCTCTATGGATACCACCTAATGTGAATATTCCTGTTGACCCTAACACGCTGATTAACGTTTATAATCCAACATGATTAGCATCACCGCCAAGGGGGCACGGTGGCTAACCAAATCCACATTTAAACTCTTCACAATTTGCCGAAACAGTTCAACAACATTGGGATTAGACATTGGTGTTATCATCATACATATTTTTAGGAAACCACATCCCGAATGGGTCGCTAATTAGCATTTTCCAAGAGGTTTCAAAACCCCTGACTTGGCGAAGAAGAACAATCGACCCTTGAATACACTGTTCAATTTACAGCCCAATGTGGGAAAGTAAGGATGAATGAGTTTTTAAAATTTAAGATGTTTCCTTTGTCTTTGTTAAAAACTTCTTCAACTTAGTTCTATGTATAATTGGGTAAAAATGGAAACATAATTTCATTCTCGATTTTATAAAACGATACTTGAAGTATTTATTGCTGATTTGGCTAGGCTATATAATAGTGAGTCAGTCGATCAATTTGTTGTTCGATTTAAAAGGGCTAAAAATAGATGCCTCACTTCGCTCTTAGATAAAGAATTCGCGAATTTAGCTTTCAATGAGTTAAAAGCTTAACATGCAAGAAAGACTTGAAGGCCAATACTTTGCCGATTTATTTCAATTAGAACGAGAGTGTATAAATAAGAGCAATCATTAAAAGAGAGAATTAAGAATCACATGAATACTTTACACAAAACATGGCTCTAATGGAAATTTATGAGTCAAAGTATGAATCGGATCTGAATAAAAGCATTGAAAATGTGCCAAAAATGATGCTCAACAAGCCTTACATTTGTTGATCCTTAAAGCCTGACAAAATAATAATAAAAACATAGCCTGGGCCAAAGAATCAAGTATAATCGTTCAACATTAATAAGTTGGATGTAATCTTCAATTTACCCTTAAAAGATGGCTTGATAAGATTAACGGAAGACCAGGTTTTCTTGAGTGAAAAAGATTTTTTAAACAAAAAATATTGCAAGCGACACCATTCATGGATTAATTGTATCAAGAAAACAATTCAAGAAGCTATTTGGCAAGAAAAAAAAAATCAAATTTACCAATGAAAATGGGCATACGATAACTCTTGATTATCTAATTTTAAAAAAAAATTGAATAGTCGATGAATCATTCCATTCTTTTAAAATGGGCATATGTTGACATCTTAAAATTGCCAACTTTTGGTTATTATCGACAATTATCAGATTTAGTCGCTAAGAACAAAGTTTGGTCAACAATGAACAAAACAACAGACAACTTGAATAGAATCGACAACTCCCTAGGAAAGTCACCTATAGCATCGTGAAAGTTATCGACAAGAGCCTTCATCAAGACTTGAGAAGTTGATTGATAGCGAGCAATGGACATAAAAATATAACCGCTGGGTGCTTATTTCTATTACCTCTAATTTAGGATTTTTTTTTATAACTTCTTATATAAAAGTATGTTAAATAATGGGAAATTGTGTAACTTCTTATAACTACCTATGGGATTAGGAAGTTATCACTTTATTTAAATTCAAAAACCTTTGTATTTAGCCGTCGGCCCACTGTGAGGACCTCCAATCAATCATAGAACTCGACCTTCTTTTTCAAAATTATCATTATCTTTACTTTCTTGCAATTTACATGGCCGGTCGTGATTGCTTCTCGTCTCCGTACCTTTTAAAATTTCTTACTTTCCTGTTCGACATCAGCAAAGACCCCTTTTGCGACCATTGTCGGGTCACTTACGGATCCACTCGCATTTTGAAAGGTTTTTCATCGTCTGCTTTCGGTGAAGACGGGCACCCCTTGTAAAATACGTGAGCAAAGCGCGCAAGATCTGACCTGCATACGAGGTGCACGCCGCGCGCATCACCCTCAAGGTCTCCGTAAGTCTCGCGACACGTCTTTCGCCATATAAAAAGCGGTTTTGTCGAGGAGCGGAAAAGGTTTGGCCTTTACAGCCTCCGTTCATTTGTTTAGTGTAGAGCCACTCCAGCTTGTCACCTCTCTCTCTCTCTCTCTCGTTCGTCTGCCTTTTCCACTCATCTCCCATCACCTGACCGAGCTCATCTTCCGTCATCTGACCGAACTTATCCCACGACACTGTCGAGAGACTGCCAAGGGCGGCTGCTCTCTTATTGCTTGGCCTCACGGGTCTCTCTCGAGACTTGAAAATTCAGTTGTTTTGTCCAGACTTTGGGAATTTTCCTTTCTTGAGAAAAAGCCACAAAAAAAAATTCTTAAATTATGCTTATTATGATATATTTACCATAAATTTTTTCACGTGGCATAAAAAAACCTCAAACTTATACTTATGTGACACAATTACCCCCCGTCAAAATTTCAATAATTTTATTTTTATTAAATCATGTGAGCGTCATATCAATACTATTTGCTTTTTGGCATCCATGGTTCTTATTAATAGAATTTTAATCGAAGGTAAATGTGTCACATATATATAAGTTAGAAATTTTTTATTTCATAGAAAAAAGTTTAAGATAAATATGTCACAACGGCCCCAAATATAGAGTTTTTGGTGGCTTTTACATTTTTATTTTACTTGGGCACTTCTGCCCCGATCCTTTCTATTCTGCATATTTTTTTTGCTAAAATCCTTTCTATTCTGTATTGGCACTTCCCCAAGCTGTCCCGCAAACGAGATGGCCATGCCAGATCCCCAAAGTTCTGAAAAAGACTGGCTTCCAATACATGGATGGGGCCAGTCCAGGGTCAAATAACGTTGTCTGTTTTGCGGAACATTGCTTTTGACCGAAGCACTGGTACAGTAGTTCGATGCAGACGTTCTAAGTCCCCCTTGTATTCTTTGACTTGACTCATAAGATGTTGAAGTGGGTCCTCTCTCCCTATCTCTGAAGAATGAAGAACTCATGCCAAGGCTAGAGGAGATGAACAAAATTTGAATGTGAGATCTCAAGCTTTTTATAGCGCAGAATTTACGCCACTTTATTACCTCAACTAACTCACCGGCGAAGTACTTTACTAAGTTGGATTAATGTATTTCCCGGCAAACTGTTTCGACAAATGCTTGAATCGCCGAACAAACAATACTACACCTATGAACCAGCAAATCAAATAGAGAAGAGAGAGTTCCTGATGACTTCAATTTGCAATATGTGGAGTACAACTCCAGAGCCTAATGTTATTAGTCACACGATGATGATCAAGATGCTTATCCTCCATTTGACAGGAGAGACCTCAGAGACTTCTCAAAACTTCAATAAACATCACAATCAACAGAAAATTTTCACAGGTACAACAGGACTGCAGTTTTCACAAATATTCTAATTCGGAAAATTGCATCGAAAATCACTTTGGTCTTAGCTACACAAATTCGGTATGCAAACTCCAGTCTCTGGGTTTTGTTGTTCCTTCCATATTCGCCCTGTCACTCTTAGCTTCAGCTCCTTCCTATCCCCACCCGAGAAGAATAGTGCCATGTTCCGCTGGATTATAAGGCCATCGTGACTATCCCTGACCTTCCGATGGCTATCGCGGATGCTTCGTGGGGTCCCCTCCCATATGAGTTTCCGGCCGTTCGCTCCAACCTCCAGGCTATAGCTGTAATTCCGAGCCTCAGTCTCGTCGCCCATGAAACGGAGAAACGCCATGTAAACAGGGGCCATGCCAAGCTGGAACGCCTCGAAATGGAGGCAGAAGTATTGACCAAAACAATGAAATACCTGACAAAAGATACAGATTTTTTACCAGATAAATAGCAATGCAATGTACATCCTCGAGTAAAAATTCCAACAACAGTATGGAGAAATGATGCAAAGTCTTCCGGATAATGAATACTCAGGTATCATCTATTGAACGAATGTACAATGTACTCACAGGTTTCAACAACATTTTTCAGATAAAAGATGCAAATAAGCTTGCCATGCCACCATATTCATCACACACAAGGAGAGTTGCTCTACAACATAGCTGTCGCAGCTATGCGAAACACGCTTACAAAATAACTACAGCTTTACCAACCAGGCGAAAACCACACTACAAGTCATTTACTCCACAGTTATTGCCATTGGAAAAGAAGGCTATTCCTCCATAAGTAAAACAAACGGGATAGTATAGCCTAGACAAATAAACTCTAGCAAAAGATCAGAGGGCAAAGGAGAAACTCACAGTTAGCATCCACGTAGCATTTTCTACTTCCCGAGGATTGGATTTTACATAACGATGATTAAATGTGGATCCTGTGTGCATGTCCACCTTGTGATCATCCCTCAGATGTGTGACCAAAAATGGGATATCGCCAACGACAGAACACTCTGATCCAGCATACGGGCAGTTGTAAGGCCTAAAATTGCACAATGCCTCATGCTTGAGTTTACTGTAGTATGGAAATATCCCTGGGCATCCCAAAGAATAATACTTGCAGGGGAGCTCGAGTGACTCAGCCACCTTCTCCAATGCTAAACACCTAATATCACCGAGCTCTTGTCTACAGGTAGGGCAACGGTTATGCACCCTCGTTTTACAGGTCGAGCACAAAGTATGTCCATTGTGGCACTGCCAAAAAGAGAAAACTAGTTTCTCAGATCAAAATTCAAAGTCTAGGAGATGTAACCAACCAATCTACACTAACAACCAAAACGCAACTAATGTTAAATATAGGTTAGGTTATTGGGAATGGTGCCCCCAGTCTTTATCAAAACAGCCAATGCACCAATGAACCTGGCAATGACAACTAAAATTTAGCAAGTTTCTCTGCACGTTGGTTTGACTTTAGGTGAAGTTTCTTCATGCAATTGCACAATCTACAACCGATACACTAAACTTCTCGATACTTTGCAATGGTACCTTTGCATCACGAAAGCCTTGACTGGTGCGTACTTCAGTGGCTCATTTCCCCATACACACAGACCAAAAGTGCATGACATATCCCGTGGCCCAATCGACGAAATGAACGTATTAGTACTCAGTTTCTTTAGAATTTTGAAAAATGAAAATTAAATAACTTCTATGATGGGAGAAGATGTAAAAGCACATGAGTTATGTGTCATGCCGACATGGTTTTTCTAATCTGATCATGCCTCTTCAAACCTTCAAAATTTTTATAACCATCTAGTAGTAAAATCTCGAAAATAGGAAAGGCACAATTGGCTCATACTCGATAAAACCACCAGACGCTAACATGTGATTTTCTTGGTCTGGTCTTCAAAGCCTTGTGTTCATTTTAAGCCCTTCAGTCAGGAATTAACATTCGACCTTCTCTCCTTCGCCTCTCATAGATGGATGCATGTGACATGGAGGTACGAAATGCAATATCCAGGCCATGATGACTAAGCAACAAACCTAGAAGTGAAGGTTGAATTAAGACAACACAACTGGCCACATTGAGGTACTAAGTCTGTCCCACTGGAAGGGAAAAAATGAGTTCAGAGCAGCCAATTTATACTACACGACCCACTTCAACCCCAACCAAATCTCAGAGGTATATAGAGACCTATTCCACTACAAGTCTCTCCAAGGCATTTGACTACACTTGCAGCCCACCTGAAACGAATTTTGAGTGATCCCTTTCCGAAGTCGAGATAAGGAGACCTAAAACTTTCTACAAAGGCCAAACCTAAGAGCACCAATTAGCCCTGTGCAACACAATGTAGCCCTACACAGCAATCACATTGTACACTTGCCATCAGTATCGCATGATCTAGACCTAGATCTGCTTGTAGAAAAACGGGGAATTCTCCGAATCGCCATGCTTGGCATGATCAAACCCCGATCTACTCTGAAACGAATGCGGAGCAACACAGATTCTCTGAAATCCAACAAATCCGAACCCGTCATCTAAATCGCATTGCCTACCAACACCATCACCCTAGGAAACCAAGAACACCGCAATGACATCAACTGCGAAGAGAGACAGACATTCAAAACGCGAAGGGGTCATCAGAAACTACGCGATCAAACCTGGTGAATGGGCGGGTACATGGAATTGGTGCACACGGGGCACTCGAGCAGCTCGTGGACGCTCGTGGCCGGGGCGATGGCTGCGGGGCCCAGAATGCCGTTCGGGGGCGGGCTGGCATTGAGGGGCTTCGACGACGAGAACGGCGGCGGCGGCGGCGGGGGTTGGAGATTGTTCTGGTGGAGGTGGGGGTGGTGGTGGGGTTGGTGGTGGTGTTGGTGGTGGTGGTGGTGGAGGTTGTGGATCTCGCTCTCGTCCGCCCCATCCACAACCGACACGCACTCAATGTTGTCCAAATCCATTCATAAAGGACGAGAAAGAGGGAAAAAGAAAAACCACCCACGACGGCCAAATGCACGAAAAACCCCACCGACCACTCTCTTCCTTTCACCGAACCTCAAAACCGAACCAGAATCGACTCGTGTCGGCCGTTCTTGTTCTTGTTCTTGTCCTTGTCCTTGTTCTCCTCCCTTTCTCGTTCTGCAAGTTCTTTCTTACTTTCCGGGAAAATCCGGCGGACGGGGAAAGGCCAGAGAACGATGGAGAAGCAGGGGAGGCAACGGACGGACGCCACAGCACCCCGAACAATCTCTCTCTCTCTCTCTCTCTCTCGCTCTCGCTGCTCGAGAGGAAAGGAGGCTCCTTTCTTCGTTGGCTCCTTCGCATCTCTCTCTCTCTCTCTCTCTCTCTGCGCGCGCTGACAGAGAGATGTGGATGGCCGTCGATGTCGCCAGCGGGGATCCTGATCGGACGGCGTGCCATTTTCGGTGTCCTTCACCGCTTTTCTTTTTTTTTTTCGCCCTGCTCGCTCCTTTAATAATCATTATTTGTTAGATCAAAGCGGAGTGCGACGTGACATACGGAGAAGCGTGCCAGAGAAGCCATCTTCGGGGTCATTTTCATTATTTTTTATTTCGTTTCAAATTAGGCGGAATTGCGACATCTTCTAATGTACAAAATTTCAAACCCCCCTCGGCACTCTCCTCGTATAATTTATTAATCACGTGCATTTAGGTCCCCCTTTTTTTTTTTCTATCAAATGTGTGTAATTTAAGTGGAAGATGGCAAAAGAGAAAGAAAAACTCGAGCGGTGGCTTATTTTTAAAAAAATTTTAACCTCCACTTATTGCCACTCTCGGGTCGGGGCCTCGCCTCGTCGAAAGGCCCATTTGTCCAAAAGGTGTGTGGATCATGCCGGGGTCCGGAAAGTCCCGTCGAATATTGTTAATTACATGCCGAAGTAATTGGGCGTCCCCGTGTGCGGTAGTACTAGCTTGTCATTTCATTTAATTTCATTTTGGTGCGTATGCCTTTTAGATAACGAGGACGAGCTTGTTGTGTTGACCGAAAATGGAGTGTTGATGGGACTCGACTAAGATTATAGGGTGTTTGGCTCGGAATAAAAAAACGGGTGAGATAATATCTTGTGCACTAGGCCAAAAAATCAAAGGAATTTGAGAATTCCGGGGATTGGTCAAGGTGTTGATGTCCAATCAATAGCTAAAATTACGATTAGTAGTTGAGATTTCCAATTTTAGGTGGTTGACCTCCGCTCATTAAATGTCTGTGCTCATTAAATTGAGATTTCCAATTTTAGGTCTAATTGGCTTTTCAAAACTTCTCGAGGTGTAGCCTCATTAATTTTGTTTTTAAAATTTTCAAATAGGTCTAATTACCTTTTCAAACTCGTCGAGGTGGAGTAGCCCCATTGAAATTTTTCTTTCTTTTTAATTCTCTATCCTCACAATTTAAGGACACTGCCGTCGTTAACCGGCTACCTGAAAGGGAACTAGCACAGTAACCTACAATCATGCCGAACCCACTTGAATTTGGATTTTCTCAACGCGAGTATCGGATTTGCAATCAACGATTACCGGTTCAAAACCATGGAAACGCCCTTGCCGCTGGGGTTTATCCCAAAGTGGGTAAGGTTCCGGGCAAAATAAGTCGATATCACTTCATTCCGCCATTCGGATTTCAGTAGAAACGGGAGGGAAAGAAATCAAATACGCCGTCCATGCACGTGCTATTCGAGGACCAAAATATGTACACGGTTGCAACGGTGGATCTTCAGGGCAAATGACGTAGAGAGCAAAATCGAATGAATGGGTTCCGGATGAGAGGTGAGTGTTACCCAACTCTCTCCATCCAATCCCAAAAAGGGAGGTAAGTTGCAAAACTAAGACTCTTCTCCTTCCCAATGAATGTAACCCTCCCTCTCCCCTCTTTTTTTTTTGGTTTCAATTATTGTTTTTTTTCCCTTTACAGGAAAGCAATTGCACCAAATCAGCTAACTTGCTCGCATATAATCTCTTCATTTTCACGCCTTTGGAAGAACCTCGACCATACACACAAAGGGGGTTGCAACCGCGGGGGAAATATATTCAAAGCTTCGCGGCTCAGCAGCCAGAATTCAAGATTTCTTTTTCTTGGTCAACAAATTAAAAGAAAAAATATATATGAAAATGGGCCAAAAAAACACAAAAAAAAAGGTGGTAGTGCTCTCAAAATGGGCTTTAGGAAAGGGAGCAGTAAAAAGGAAATTCCTACAAAATGGGTGACGAGCAAAAAAAAAAATTCTTTTTTTATAGGGCTAGGGAATAGAGTAGATATGGAAAGAACTTACGAAAATTCTAGATTTTTTCTTTTTTTTTTTTTGGATTGATTGAATGTGTTGTTGACATTACTTTGCACTGTCCATTTACGTCTAATATTTTACAATACAATGATGCTCGGATGTCTTATACGCCACTCATACTCAATCTAACAACACGAGTCAAGATCATGTTAGCAAGATCCGTTCACCTGTTTAATGCGTAAGTCATTGGTCATAAGGTTCAAAACTAGAAACGAGAAATATTATGCTAATAATTCAATATCGGTAGCTTCCATATCTAGATAGAAATGATATGATCATCTTTCTGCTTACGCATAATTATAAGTTTCCAAGTAAAGAGTCTTTCTTTTCCCTCCCCTCTTTTTTCTCCCTTTTGTTAGATCAAATCATGGAGAGAAGGGCTCCTCGCAATGGGGGGAGTAACCACAGGAGCAAATTTCTCTCCTCAGTTACTTGACATGATCTAGGTAGTAAAGTTGACCAGAAAAAAGAGTATAAGAAATGGCCCAACTCCAAAAAAAAAAAAAAAAAAGCACCCCAGTTTTACCTCGAGTGACAATTTTGGCTCAAACCTTTTTTTTTTTCCTCGTAAAAAGTCACTAATTTTTACTTAAATCCCAAAATCGGGCTCGAACAATTTGAAAATTTTACACCAGGGGGCTGGATTTGAGATTCGAGTAAAATTTGATGCTTTTTATCGTCGAGATAAAAAGAAGTTCGATCCATAATTGTCACTCAAGGTAAAGTTGACATTTCGTTTTTTCGAATTAGCCCTAGAAAAGAAACACGCATTATTCAGAGAGGCAATAAAAGGACAGGAAAAAAACATGTTACATCCTGCCCTTTTTATCTTTTCCCTAAAATAAAGATAAAAAAAAAAACCAAGGAGAAAAAAATGACTAGCGTGAAGAGAGTAAATTGTGCCAAAATCGCATACGAGGAGGAAGGCAACCCCGGGGGGGAGCGCCACGTGTCCGCGGCCCATTGGGCCTCGGCCCTCGGCCGTGTCCGCTGCGATCGAGCTCGCGGGCCAGCTCGTGACTCCGATAAATACCGACGGCGAGCGCGCGGGACGGCAGTTACTGCTCTCACATACCTTCCTTCCTTCGTCCTTCTTCTTCGTCCTTCTTTCATCCTTCTTCATCTTCATCATCTTCATCTTCTTCATCATCTTCTTCTCTCTCTCTCTCTCTCTCTCTGCTTCACTAGAGATCCAGATGGACACGCCTCGCTCTGCATGCGCTTCTGGGATCAGAGCGACAGTCCGAATGCATGTCGAATGAGCGAGACCGTGCTCCGAGTGCGTCCAGGCCCCCACTCAACCTCTCAGGTGCGCCACGTCTCCTTCTCTTGCGTCCTTTCTCTCTTCTACCTTCATCTCGATCTCCTCCGTCGACGGGAGCGCGTGAGCTCGCACCTGCATTTGGGTTAATTGCGGAGGCGTCTCGGTCCGGTGGAATCTGAGGTGGGACTGTCGCAAGTTCCGTCTCTTTTCGAGCTCTTGAGCAGATTTGGTTTCTCGTTTTCTTGATGGGTTTGTGCGGTCTCCGGGGAGGGGTTGGTTCGCGCAGTGCTTCATGATTCTAACCAGATTTCTGCATGTTCCCGCACGTTTTGGTTCATGCAGCAATGGTTATATGAGGCAATTATCCATGGATAAAGAATTGATCTCTCTGGTGTAGGGGATGGCAAAGAAAGGGAGCGGCTGGTTCTCGTCCGTGAAGAAGGCTTTCAGATCTTCTTCTCCAAAGGAGTTGCCCGCGAAGAGGGTAATTTGACTTTTTCCCTCCGTTGATCTCTCGTCATGCCCCGTTTCGTTCAACGCAACCGACAGGCAAAGCTAGGAAAACCCAATATGATCTCCCCTTCTTTGCGCCTGAATCGCCATTGGTTGCGCTTTCATTTTCGGAACCGGCCTCGAGCTGTAGCGCGACGGTCCGCACTGCGGCAGGAACTTCTACCGTTCTCTTGCGATCTTGTGGTACAAGTTGACGTCTTTTAGACATGTTCGTGCCGATTAATCCTTCCGCAAAACGATTTAAAACAAGAAAAAAAAATTCTACAGCTCCTGGCAGATTCACGGACTAGGAAACTGTTTGGATACTGTGAGCAGGCCGTTGAATTATTACAGAAACTTAGTATCCTCTGAAGCAGCATGTATCCCAATTGTCAACTATATTAACGTTTAATAATCGAATCGATTAGCCCGTGATGTGATCTGCTTAATGGTCGATGCTAGGAAGAAATTTTTTTTTGGTGGGTGTCGTTTTTTTTCCTTTTTTTTTTTTTACTTCTTTTCGAGGTTTTCAGATCATCAGTGACTATCTTGCAGAAGCAGCATTTAACCATATCACCTACCATGACATTGTCTTTTGAGGTCATGGGGGCATGAGACCTCCCATGGTCCCCCTGGCATGAAGCGTTGTTGTCGGACAACCTAAAAAGCCGTCCCACCAGGAAAAAAAAAAAAAATCATCTTTTCCCATCTTTCATGTGCTCCTTCACGTTAGATCACCATCAGGCCTCCATGGATCTTGCATTCTTTGGGAGTAATTTGAACTTTAGTTGAGTCGCAATCGATCGACATGGTCGTATGTGATGTTGATTTTTTTTTTTTCGATTTTGCAGAAAGATGGTGGCACCGAGAGATGGCGGAACGACGCGCCGGAGGTGGTGTCGGTTGAGCATTTCCCGACCGAGAGCTCGCCGGACATCACCAACGACGGGAGCGTGTCTTCGACCGCTGTGACCGAGGATAGGAATCACGCGATCGCGGTGGCGGTGGCGACCGCCGCGGCCGCGGAAGCCGCCGTGGCGGCAGCTCAGGCGGCGGCGAAGGTGGTTAGGTTGGCTGGTTACGGAAGGCATTCTAGGGAAGAGAGAGCCGCTACCCTCATTCAGTCCTATTACAGAGGCTACCTAGTAAGATTTGATGTCACGCATCTTGTCTCTTCTAAAACGGCAATTAAATAAAGTGGTTTAATATGATTGATAGCGTGATTAGGGAATAGAACCTTGTGTGCCTAATCTAATTAATTTGTGTGCACGAGAGAGAAAAGTACATAGTATAGGATAGGTCCGTATGAACCCTCAATTGGTAGGAAAGTAATTTGATTTTACCATCTTCAATTATCGACGGTATGTGCGATTGTGATTAGGCACGGCGTGCGCTGCGAGCGTTGAAGGGGTTGGTGAGACTACAAGCGCTGGTAAGAGGCCACAACGTGCGTAAGCAAGCCCAGATGACCATGCGGTGCATGCAAGCCCTGGTCCGAGTCCAGGCCAGGGTCCGAGCCTCCAGGCTTCAGCTCTCCCCCGACAAGCTCATTCACGACATGGCCGATGACGGTGGCCAGCGGCGAGCACCGATTGAGGTGGGCCGCAAACCTTACAACAGCCCCGTCCTGAAGAGCAAGTACCACGAGATGTCGTCGGACAACTGGGATGGCAGGCGCCGGAGTTCCGAGAAGATAAGGGAGAATTCTTCCAGGAAAAGTGAAGGTGTGATGAAGAAGGAGCGAGCTCTTGCTTACGCCATAAGCATTCAGGTTCGTAGTGGCCATATGTCTCTTATATCTATGCTTGTACAATACACTTGCGGTTCCTCAATGGTCCTTAATGGCTCTTTTCACTGTAATTCGTTCTGTAGATCTGCCGATGGTAATGTCAGGACCAAAGCCAATTGAAACGATTAATCTTTCACTTTTATTGTTCATTAATATACTTTTTCTTCCATCTTTCCACAGCAACAACAACCGATGCAACCGGAACCGAGCAACATCGACGAAGGACTTTATGCTAACGAAAGGGAAAAGGCACAGTGGGGGTGGAACTGGCTCGAGCGTTGGATGGCGGCACAGCCATACCACGTCCAGCAATTGGGGGTGCCGGACCACCCTTACGTGGCACTTCCCACCATCACCAAGAGCACGACCACAACCGACGACTTGTCCGAGAAGACGGTGGAAATGGACACGGTGACCCCAGAGAACATGAACTTGGGCTTTCTTGGTAGGGAATCCAGTGATACTAGCACATACCCCGCCCGGCATCAACGCCAATCGAGCTCGAACAACATCCCGAGCTACATGGCCCCTACTCAGTCTGCCAAGGCCAAGGTGAGAGGTCATGGCCCGGCCAAGCAGCGGAGTCCGTTAGGGCCTCAGTGGAACACTTCGACTAAGAAAGGTCCGAGCACCGAAACGGGCTGTGATTCCTCGAGCTCCGGCGGAGGGATGACAACCTACCCAGCACCAAGAAGCCCGAGCCTTAAAGTTCACAGGCCACAGGGCCAGGGCAGGAGAATCGCGGGTTACAGCCCCGAGCATATGGGCATTGATGACTGGACGCTGCCTGTTGTTGGGCGTACATTGAGGCACGATTTTGGTTGATGTTGTGGTGTTCTTGCGTCTCTGGGTATATACATCAAGCTGAATAATTATGACAACGAGCGAAGAGTTCTCTTGTTTATTTGTCCATGAGACTTTAAATTTATGGTAATGTAAAAGTTTATGGATTGACGTTATGAGACTTTCCCGTTAAAATAAAAATGCAAGTGTCTTTTGCCCTATCAGCCCTACTGTCGTGGTTCTCTAGAATCAAACAGGCTGTGTTGTTCACCAGGAAACAGTGTTAAACGTTGCAGGAGACATGCCAAGCTTTAGAATAACAATCTCATCCGAAATCACATGCTACCCAGCAACATAACTCTTGGAAAGGCATAAAGAATAACAATCTTACCCGAAACCGTGATAATTTACAAAGATTCTCATCAGCAAAACTTACCAAAGAAAAAGCAAAAGGTATCGTTCAGACATGCAGGAGAAGCTTCACCAGCAAGAGAGGAAACGTGGAACAGATTCCCCCCGTGTTCACCCACAAGGTGTGAGTTTCTTATTTCCTGCCCCGCGAGGATTGTCATCTTTCCAGTCATCCCAGGCTCTTGCCTTCTCTTGAGCAGCATCATCGTCTTCGTCCTCATCTTCAACTGGCCCTGGCGGTTTCTGCTCCTTGTACCACGAGGAATTAGCCTCTTCCATGAACTTGGCATTTCTCTCTTGAAACTTCTGCATCATCTGCATCTCCTTCAAGCCAGCTTCCTCTATGCTCATGGTTGGCATCCTGATGCATGCAAACAAAATAATTCAATTCACATGAAAACCACCCCGCAGGTACACAGCAGGAGGACTATACACAAAAAACGGTATCAATATTCAAGGACTAAGATAACATCCAAGGATCCTCTAATAGTTTCATAGAAAGAAGAGCAATATCAGGAGTGGTGCATACCGGTGACCTGGTTGAAACACTTGTGCTGCCATTCTATCCCTCTCGCTAGTCAGACTCCCATTTACGAGACTTGCAGGTCCAAATATCAGGGGTTGGTGTTTATGTTCGTGAGCATCTGAAACGTTTGCCCTACCTTCCAAAACATCTTGTGCAAAAGTAGCACATGTAATAGGCTGTGCCGGTTTAGTATATCGTGCACGAGTTGCAGCATTACGGTGCCAAGCTTCAGCCGTCTTCATGCGCTCATCCAGAATAGCACGAGAGAACTCCTTTTCCCCTTCCTGTTAATACAAACCACTTCTTTATATCCATCTAATGCACAAAACGTATTATGCCCGCAACTGGGAGAACTACAGCCACCAATGTCGTGGTCCAAATTCAATACCTTTCCTCAATTATACTGCTCAGCCTGCTCCTCAGTTTTAAACAACAGGCATGAAGAAGATCCAAATCAAATGAAGAACAACGTATCGCCCTTTATTTTTATTTACTTTATTTTTTTGCAAATCTTTCCTTTGCTTCTCTGTGTCAGCACTAACAATCCGCAGCAAGGTGGTGAACCTTGAGATTAGGACCAGTAGGGTATAGTGGTGCCCTCAGCTATCACATGTTTATTCGGTACATGCTAACCCAGTAAACAAAAGGAATAGGGGCATGGCTTCTTCACCACTAATAAAAAATAAATGCAAACAAGAAGTAACATGAAATGCTCAAAACAATGGGATTGGGAATCCTAACACCCAAAAAAATAAATTTCCTATATCAAAGTACGTCAACTATGATTAAGATGGAAGAACTGCTACATAAAACAGCACAGCAGCACCCCGTCAGTGTAGGAAGTACTAATTTTTCTAGGGACTGAACCGGCAGTACACTTTATTTCATCGTGTCCAAATATTCTTCAGGTAGCACAATCTACAAAAATATACCTTTGACTGCTTCTCTTTGATAGCAGAAAGCATTTCTTCCTCTGTCTTCAGCATTTCTAGTAAATCCAGAGCCTGCAATGTCCATGGCAAGAGCATACTCATCACATCAATACATAAGCAGTAAACAACCAAAAGAAGAGTATCTAATAACCAAACATGACCAATTGGATAAAGCTAACCTTACAAATTGCTAGAGAGATTGCAATAAGCCAAGCCTGCGAGAGAAAGAACGTTCAGAATAAAAATATTAAGTATCACCCTGTGGAAGGGTAACAGAAGAAAGGCAATCACATGTTAAAATGTTAAATAACCAGTCTCAGTATCAACAAGAAATGAAAAAGATAATCTACATCAGAAACTACTCGCCTTTTCATTTGTAATGCCAAGATCAGGAAATTTTGACCATGAGATTCGTGATGGACTTCCAAACATGAGTATTTGGCATCCAACATGATGATTAGCCTCAATTTTTTTTTGAAAGTATTGAAATAATTAAGTGCAATAAGGCAAACTTTCAGTAGTTATGTGACTTGACTTTCTAGAAGATAGCTTGAGAAGCTCCTATGTCAAACACAAACCAACATATGCATAGACACAGAAACCTTCAGCAGTAAAGCAAACTACCTAATGCGCTAGTAAGCTGTGGAGGACATATGCTGAGCAAGTGCATCTAAGCATCTTTAGCTCTTGCTCACAACTTGAAAATCTAACTGCCATATAGAACCAACCTCACGCTCTTCCTCACTGTCGTCATCGACCATTTCTTCTTCTCCTGCCTCCACAGGAGTAGATAAGGCAGCTGCTTTGGTTGACCTCCCACGCCGCTCTTTCCGTTCCTTGATTTCAAGCAACTTTGATTCAGCAGCTTTTTGACGTTTAAAACGTGCTATCTGCCAAAAAATAAAAGAGGTATTCATTATTAAATGGTCATTTCACCCACGGTTGTTACGATCGTGACTGGAGATCTTGTAAGATCTTGATCCTACCAAGGATCCTAATGATCCTTGTCAAGACAGAGTGTTCATTCTTCAAGCTAAAGGAAACAGAATTTTGGGCCTTGCTACTGGTCCAAGAGTCCAAGACCCACTCTTTCTTTGGGAACACATCACTTGGCTTTTTAGCAAAATCAGGCTGACGAATCTACAACTGGTTCAAATAGACTCTGTATAGATTGAAAATTCCTGCCTACCACTAACTTCTCCTCCATGATGCACTCATCAACCTTCGAACTTCAGCACATTCTGATTGAACCATTTTTCTGGAGCTTCCTCTCTATTCGTTATACATTTTAAATACTTGACGCTTCTCAACCTTCGAACTTCTCCTTTACGTGCTGGTCGAACCTGCATTCTGATTTTGAAGCTTTCTTCATTCTTTTGGTTCTTAATTTTTTATTTATCTGTTTGCTGTGTGGCTCTAATCTACATATCTTCTGAAGTTTTTCCCTGTTTTCTTTTATTAAAATTTCTTTACTGATTTTGCTGAATTAGATTATCAATTGTTGCTTCATTCAAGAGTTTGAACAGTAACCACTTTGGTGAGGAAGAATTTAATAAAGAGGACTACAATGTGATGGGAAGATGATAAGCCCAAAGATGAGGATTTTAGGGATGAGTCATTTTTGGGAATCTTTTTTTCCTCTCTTTTTTCTCGCTGAATAGAAAGGTAATAACTCTCACTGGTGTTTTCTGAATAGCTTGCACTTAATTCATTTGGTTAAAATTGTTTTGTCAATTTCTTCATACTTAAGTTGGATATGGAGATTGGAGAATGCAAAACTCAGAACTTGACCTTACTTGGGCTTTACTCTTTCTTTATTAAAAAAATCGGCATATGATTGGATTAAACAATGTAAAAATTACATTTTAGGTATCGATTCATTAATTTTCTAGGATCTCACGATCCTTGAGCAGATCCTGCTTAAAATTCCAATCCTCCAAAAGATCCTACTTAGAATCCCGATCCTGACAAACTTGGTTTCACCAAAAGCACCATTGTCCTTGCCTCCCAATTGCTTCCATGTGCAATGGACCGAGTACAGTCTTAAACAAACCAACTAGCCCCAGTTGCTACTGGGCATAGTGTGCAACAACAGTGAACCATCAATTTATTAATTTTTGAAGATCTTATGATCCTCGATCCGATCCTATTTAGAATTTCAATCCTCAAAGACCTCCAATAGATCCTACTTAGGATCTAAATCCTGACAAACTTTGTTTCACCAACAGCACCACTTGTCCTTGCCTCCCAATTGCTTCCAGGTGCAATGGACTGGGTACACTATCAAACAAACCAACTACTCCCAGCTGCTACTGTGCATAGCATGCAACAACGATGAACTAAAGAAAAGCTTCCAAATGAACCAAACTCCCAACACAATACAACCAAGACAAGACTACAGAACATGTCCTCCAAATCAAGCTTGTCGATGTTTCTGTGAACCATTGGTCAAGGTATGATACACCAAAAAAACCTCATACTTCTCTATGACCGTACTTATCACTTTCAATGTAGGAAGTACCCTAAAATTATCCAGCACCAGAGAAGCACACAGCTCCAAATGTCCGAAAATTTTAATCAATCTTAACCCCCATTTGGAGAAGCCAAGCAGTGCTTAGTAAAAACGATAGGTGAGAAAGAATATGCACCAGTACCTTTCTAGCTCTTTGATCTACCATTTGATTCGAACCTCCGTGCACAGATGTCTCTAACTCTTCCTTGGGTAAAAGTTCCATTGCTTCACAAAAAGACACAAATTCCTGCAAGACATGGCACCCACAATTTGTCATCATTGTATACACCTGCTCCAGCAAGAACTCCAAAAAAAGTTAATAAACATAGCAAAAGCCCCCCCTCCTTATAGTCTGCATATCCCAATCTCAAAACGTCCTACACAAAGAAGTAAATTAGAACCACGGAACAAACCTTTAGTTTTTCCTGAGAGGCTTTAATGATGGGTACCCTATCATCAGCAGCAACCCTTTCTGTCAACTCAGCCAGATAAAAAGGGACCTGCGAAGAAGAACACACAATGAAAATCCCACTTAAACATTTCAACTCGTGGCCCAAAAAACAGCGCCGCCGCCACCCTCTGCGGTAACTCAGCACGCAAACGAATGCACAAACAGCTCCTAAGCATGATAGATGATAATCCCATTTGCAACAATTGGCGCCCGTCCCTAACAAAATGCGAATATACCCCTATTCATCGCCAGCTCCATCATGCTCATGCGCTAATTAGTAAATATAATCTCAAGTTTACTTCTTTACCGCGAGATTTAGGATAAAACATCGATGAAGATTACCAGTAGCATCGTAGCCATCGTGCCCACACGAAATCAAACAGAAAAAGGCCAGAAAGCAACTGCTCACCAGAATATACTTGAGATTAGAAGTGCTGATATCATCCTTCGTCTCGTTCGCCGAGAACAATCCCAGCTTACTTATCATGTCCTCGCACTTCCGCAAAGCCTCGATCCCTCTCTTCACAGCATCCTAGAAATACATCACCCACCGCATTCGTTAACGAAAGAGCTCGCGACCGCATTCTTCACAGAACAGCTCGCGAAAACGAAAGAGAGACCCCCCCCCCAAAAAAAAAAAAAAACACAAGGAAACTCCGGCACGCCGGAGACTCTCGGCTCACCTGATCGACGGCGGACTCCGTGGCGGCGAGATGAATCTTGCGAGACTGCTCGAACAGGGACGGCAAGGGCATGTCCTCCATTTGCAATTCCCCCATCGCCAACAATTCGAGAACCTACTCGATCAATGGTCTGCGCGCCAATGAAACCGAGGAAGAACTCGGAATTCAATTTCGCAGATCGCTGGGGCTCTGTGCCAATTGAATGGAAGATGGAAAAATCGGGTCTGCTTGGAGAGGAATCGGAGCGCCAGCGAAAAACGAAGGGAGATGAAAATGGGTTTAGAAAAATAAATAAATAAGATTAAATTAAGAGAAGGGCAAGGGATGAGAAAATTCGCGTGGGCTTTAGAAGTTTCTAGGCCCAGACGAAAGCGGTGGAGGAGACTCTCTTTTTTTTTATTTATCGTTTTTAAGTTTTCGCGTTCCATGTATTTTAACGGAAAAATGACACAAATGATTCATGAACTTTGGTTCAATATGCAATATTATACCTGAACTTTTAATTTGTTTCGTATAGTCTTTAAATTTAAACTTAATGTGTAATGTGGTCTCTGAACTTTTGACTTGTTCAATATAGTCTTTGGACTTTTAATAATAGAATGACTGTAGTGAATATTTTAATATAGTTTGCGAACTATATTGAACATGTACAAAAAATCAAAGGATCGTATTAAACAAAATTAAAAGTTCAGAGATTACATTGTATATTGAGTTAATGTTCAGAGACTACATCAAACAAATTAAAAGTTCATGAATCACATTGCATATTGGGCCAATGTTCGGGGATTATTTGTGTCATTATCTCTATTTTAATTGGAGCTTCTATTTAGAGTCTTTGAATTTTTTTTTTTAAATAATGCTTCACTTTACAAATGTGAATTGAACGGATTAATTATTACAAAATCGATTGGTTAAAGACTAGGATGCTAATCATAATTAGGAGATTATCATAGATGTATTGCTTTTTGTTGTTGCTTTAAAAAGGCCTAAAATATTTTGACACGCAAGTAAAAGAGGAGCTCCAAAGTTTCTTGCAACGAGAAACTTTATCTATGAGATTTGCATGAAATTTCTTCTTTTTGCCATGCATTAGAAAGAGCAAAATTCTCTTCTTATCTAGGATTAATACCACGAAAAACTGCAAATTAATAAATTTATGATAAATTTATCACAAACTAAATTTTTAACTATAAAAAATTTCAAACTTATGCACTTGTGATAAATTTACCATCCGTTAATTTTCGTTGAATTTTACTATCAAATTGTTAAATTTAATGACACATAAGTGTACAAGTTTGGGGTTTTAGCCTCCGTTTATTATAGGTGTACCAGTTTGTAGTTATTCATGGTATTAATCAAATTTAAAGGAAATTAACGGAGAGTAAATTTATTATAAATATATCAATTTGGGGTTTTTGGTGGTCGAAAAATTAGTTTAGGGTAAATTTATCACATGTATACTAGTTTGAGATTTTTGGAGATCAAAAAATTAGTTTGAAGTAAATCTATCACAAATGTATCAGTTTTTGTGGTATTAACCTTTCTTTTACTTTGTCTTTCAGACTCCGTAAAGATTTTTTTGAAAAAAATCATCTTTTCCAAATAGAAAAAAAATAATGCTCGCTAAGGCCCTTAAACCAGAGCTTTTATCATTACTTGTCAATATTGGATTCATCTCTCCCTCTCTATATCCAAATTAGGAAGTTAAACTCCTTATTACAATATCCGAACTAATAATAGGGCCGCACTTTTTCCACTCCTACCATAACTAAAAGTCTAAAACACTCCCTATCACAATATTTTGACAATTTTAACCTATGTGGTCCCATCTTTTTTATGCATTCTTTTTTGCTTGGTTGTGGTGTTCCATTTGTTTTCTTATTTATTTTTTCTTGTGGGTCCCGTTTTCCTCATCCTTCGTTCCTTCTCTCCGTTCCCTCTTAATTCTGATCATCGTTCAAGCCTTGGTGGTTTCTGTAAAAAGAAAAAAAAGGAACACTCTCTTTTGTGGTCTGTCTTTGTCATTTGTTGTCCCCGCAATGTCGCACTAATCAGTTTTTCAATCGTTAATCGGAATTTGATATCCATGAATACAATAGACCTAAAAGCTCCTGCATTGAACTCAACGCCTATGAGAACACAAGAGTTTGAACAATTGACGGTGGCTCATCGCATAAGGGCTCGGACTTGAGAGTTGAGTTCACAATCACCCCTTCAGTCCTCTCAATCACCGACGGCGACAGCTTGGTAATTGAGAAGGGTGCGGAAGTTAGAGTAACCAAGAGGGCGAGGAGGGGCAAATCCTTGCCGGTTGCATTTTCGTTTTGCATAAATAACTTAACGAGATAGGGGAAGATTCGAGCCATATATTTGAAGGCAGGTAGGTAATGGCGAATTGGCAATGAAGGTGACAATTAGGACCAAGAAGACAAAGACAAAGAAGCGGGCATTTTTTATGAACTTGATGAGGTTTTGGGCAGAGGTTCAACTCCTCTATCTGAATCTTTAATGGGGTTTTTTTTTATCTTGTTTTCATGATCAATCAATCGAAGAGTTTGACGAGAAATGGGATGATGAATAACACAGAGCGAAAGTGATGGAATGGGAGTGAAGAGACATGAGATTTTTTTTACTTACAATTGAGCTTTGAGTTGAAGAAGTGGAGATGGAAGATGACTAGTTGGGTGACGAGGAGGTTTTCGCAAATTTGGGCTTCAACACAGATTATTTACATGAAAGGGATGTTTTAGAAAGAAAGAGAACAAAGAGAAATAAATGAGAAAAAGAAAAGTAAATCTGCGAGATAAGAGAAAGAAGAAAAGCAAACGAAGAATTCTTAAAAGAGATGGGACCTATAAATGTTAATATTGTCAAAATCTTATAAGAGGAAATGTTTTAGCCATAATGGGAGTGGAAAAAGCGCGACTCAATGAATATTGTTAATATGTAATTTCGCATGTACTGCAATTCTTCCTATTTCCTCCCAAGCTGTGGGCTGTTATTTGAAATTGATTGGCCTTTGTTTAGTTGTCCGTGAAAGTTTCGTCTTGGAAATTTAGTGAATTTCAGTTTTTAGGTAACAATCTTCGGCATCTACGGAATGCGTTCTATTGGGGAAATAGGGCTCTTGGGTAACGTCGAATTCTTGCATTATTTTCATTATCAAACCCAAGTTGAGGGTTGAGATTTGTTAAAAGTGTTGCCCTCACCTTTTGTTGGGTTCTCTATAAATTGAAGGTGACTTTTGCAATGTCCTAATTAAGCGCATATGTTATGCAAACTCGCGACCTGTATGGAATTCTTTCCATTTGATTTTAATGGTGCGCTTGTTTAGAGGAAAACTCCTTAATAAAGGAAAATATTTTTCAAAAAATCATTTTCTAGAAAAATGGTTGCTTTTTCTTCGTTTAGTAATATATGACCAAAAACGTTTTCTGCTTTCGGAAAATGATTTCAATCTTAAGAATAACAAAAATTTCTAATACAAAAAATTTGAAAAGAAAAAGTTGCGGAATGAAAAATTGAGAGAAAAAGACCATACCTTTCTCTGCTCCAAAACGCTGTGGCCGAAAGAAGGCTCTCCAACCCTAATCAGCATTACTGCTGCACTGGTTATCCTTCTCCATCGCATTTTCCTCTTTGGTAATCTATCCTCGGCTTGCTTGCAGCTCCAAGGAGTCGACTTTCAACCTTGAGCTCTCTAGGATTAGGGCTAGAACCGAAGCTACGGTTTTTAGCCAAGAACGCTTTGCAGCCGACCTTCCTCTCCCGCTTCGAGTAGTGGCTCCAGACGATCATGTAGTGGCTCTGGACAAGGAATCGATGATTGAATGCCACATGCGATTTAGGCAAATCTAATTACTTCAATTTTTTAATTAGACCACTGATACTCTTTCTGCACAATTTATGTTGATAAAACTTGCACAATTTGAACCAGATAGTATTAGGACGTTAAGTCATTGCTACAATCTCCGAATCAAAGAATTTTCTTAATATGTAATTGCAAAATTTGTAGGTTGAGCGTTACAAGGAGTGGCGCATTTGTCAATCCCCTGTTTTGTAGTCAGCATTCGAACGTATAAATGAATGATTGAGATTCTATTGAAGTGATGATTGCTTTATATTTAATGCATGTTTAGTCGATTTAGCACTACATAATGCACACGCAATCTGCAATTTAAATTCCCGATCGCATTAGTAGCAGCCCAATACCCTAGAAAACCTCAAATTTTAATTTTTGTCTCAATTCTATTTTTTGTCTCATAAAAAGTCTTCAACTTTAGATTATGTTCCAATTCGATCCTAAATATTTTTTTCTCATAAAAAACCCCCAACTTTAGATCTAGTCCCAATTTTACCCTAAACTTTTTTTGTCTTGTAAAAAATCATCAACTTTAGGTCTAGTACCAGTTCTACCCTAAACTTTTTTTTATCTTATAAAAGAATCCCGGCTTTAGGTCCAGTTTCAATTTCACTCTAATGTTTTTTTTTTGCATCATAAAAGATAAAAATTTTTACTTGAGTTTTAAATCTGCTTTTCATTAACCCTCCATTAAAATAGCCCTTAGTGATCTTGCACTTGGTCTTTGATCTCTCGTGGTCGGAGATATCGTGCTTGGGATGCTCAAACAACTCATGCTTGGAAGTTTTCCACGAGAAATTTTGGATTGAGGGTTAATGGGGATAGATTTGCGACTCAAGTAAAAGTTTGTGATTTTTTATGTGAATGTAAAAATTTTAGGGTAAAATTGGAATACAATCTAACGTTGGGGGTTTTTCATAGAACAAAAAAAGTTTATCGTAGAGTTGGGATATGACTTAAAGTTGAAAGTTTTTTATGTGACAAAAAAAAGTTTATCGTAGAATTTGGACATGACTTAAAGTTGAAGGTTTTTTATGAGATATAAAGTAAAATTGGGATAAGAGTTAAAGTTAGAGATATTTTAGGATATTAGGGCCATTAGTAACTAACAGGAGCTTTCTAATGATATCAATTCCATCGAAATTGAAGTTCGTTTGGTCGTTCGACACTCAGATATGAGAATTTGTTTCTTTGAACGTCCAAAAGTGTCATGCAATTTTAATGAACTTGAGGTCTTTTCTTGCAAAAAGTCAAAATTAAAAAGTTGTTCATTAGAGTCTTAATTTGTAAACTAAAGACTCATTTATTTAAGGATGAAGGCGCTCACAGGCCTCATATCTCGCGCAACATCTTCTTTTTAATAATCTAAGTTTTTATCTAGAGTCCCCAGTAAGCATTTTTGGTGGGTTAGTCAGAATCCAATCGAGTGATGGGAGATTTATCTCCGGTTACAAGAACTCTAGATCTGAAGACGACAAGACTCCATGACCGTTGATCTCGTCGAGATCCGAATGGCCATGGAGGAGAGATAGAGCTCGAGTGTGGACAAC
This sequence comes from Syzygium aromaticum, assembly GCA_024500025.1. Lineage (NCBI taxonomy): Eukaryota > Viridiplantae > Streptophyta > Magnoliopsida > Myrtales > Myrtaceae > Syzygium > Syzygium aromaticum. The sequence goes on from CM044885.1 coordinate 16,497,361, forward strand.
CATGGACACAGCTTTGGCGATCTAGACAATCGTGGACTGGTCAACATTTCAGCAAATTTGTGAAAATCAATAAAAGGACATCAATTTTATCTTTGCAAGCACAAGTTAGGCTTCTAATTTTTAGTTTTTTGTTTGTAAAAATGATCAAGAGTTGACTTTACTGCAGTTCACCGTAGATTCTTCACATTCTCTAGAGAGCTTTGGACCGTCATTTAAATTTTTATTTGGTAAAAAAAAGTCATTTAAATTTGATTGGCCTTTGTTTTGTTGCTTGTGAAAGTTTTGTCTTCGAAGAAGAGGATGGATTTTTGGAAATTTAGTTAATTTCAGCTTTTGGGTTCCAATCTTCGACATTTACGGAGCTATGTTCTGTTGGAGAAATATGCATGGCTCGTGTACCATAGAATTCTTGCTTTTTTGTTCATTATCAAACCCAAGTTGAGTTCGAATAAAAAAAGAATTAATATCACGAGAAATTCTAAACTGGTATATATGTGATAAATTTATCATAAACTAATTTTTTGATAATCAAAAATCTCAAATCTGTACACTTGTGACAGAGTTACCTTCTATTAATTTCCATTAAATTGGACTAATACTACGAAAAATCACAAATTGGCCCTAAACTGGTACACCCATCAATTGCCACGTGTCATCCAACTCAACAATTTGACGGTAAAATTTAACGAAAACTAATGAATAGTAAGTTTATAACAAGTGTACCAGTTTGAGATTTTTTTTGTCAAAAATTTAGTTCGGGATAAATTTATCAAGTAATACCAATTTAAAAGTTTTTCGTGATACTGACCAAATAAAAGCCGAGATTAAGGGTTTACATTTGTTAAAGTGTTGCCGTGATGTCATATTTTGTTGGATTCTCTATAAATTAACGGTGATTTATGCAGTGTTGTAAGTGCACGTGTGTTATGCAAGCTCGCGGCCTGAGGAATTCTGTCTTCCATTTGCCTCGTTGAGTGGAGTAAATTTTGTTTTGAGGAAAAGATAGCAAGTTGGTAGGAGTGTTGCATTTTTCTTGGAGAGACTATAAAGCTATGATATTCGGCAATAGATTTTTTTTCTTCCTGAGCAAATTGGAATAATTTTCTAGCCAATGAAACTTAAGATCACGATGTACTTTAGTGTTTTTATGCTTTGTCAATATACCGTTAAACCTAGAAAAATTTATCATGTATGCTGAGAATAACCATGCGTTTAAACTAGCAAATCAAAAGCATTTGATAAAAATATTGAAAAATGACATATGATACTCGCAAGAGTGTTCATCATGATCGTCAATTGATCCACGGCCGCGATTCATGATCAATCCAACGACATGATCCTCGGCCATAGTAAATGCAATCCCCATCCATTTGCCTGTGGACCGCTCGTGTCCCGTTGCCGTGCATTGTGTCCTTGTGCCTTGCTTCGTGCCTGTGCACCGTGCGACCATGTGCATCGATGATCCCTTGTCGATCCATGGCCAGGACTCACGAGCGCTCCATCCAATCCATCAGCAAACACCGTTGCCTCCCTACCGCACCAAGCATCCCCCACACCGAGAACATCACCCCGGCAACATCTGCCTGCCACGTGTGTCCCTCGCGGCTCGCCCTTGCACACTGGTGCCCTAGAATCAAAATGAACACCATCACAATAAATTAAATAATTTGAAAGCTCGTAAAAGTACAAGATCAAGCATATGACATTCATTAAACCTAGAAAAACTTATACTGTCATCCGAGAATAATCCTGCATCTAAACCGGAAAAGCAAAGCACTTGATAAAGTATGAAAGAATGATATTCGATACGTGTAAAAGTGTTTTAGTTGACACGATCGTAATTTCATTGACAAGAAAATCATTCCAATTTGCTCGGTAAAAGGCAAAATCCTATCGCCAAATATCATAGCTCCATAGTCACTCCAAGAAAAATGCAAGAATTCTACCAATTTGCCGTCTTTTCCCCTACAAATTTACTCTACTCAGGAAGGCAAATGGAAGACAGAATCACACCACAACTTCCGACCATTAGCTTGCGTTCAAATCACTCCCTCACAGGCATGACACATGCACTCATAACATTGACATAATCGCCAATAGTTTATATACAGAACCCAGCTCTAGATGACATCATGACCACACTTTAAGCAATCTCAACCCTCAATTGGGTTTGATAACTGAAAAAAAAATGCAAGAATTCTACGGTACAAGAGAGCCTTATTTCGCCAAAAGCACTTTGGTTTGCCAAAGATTCGTGCCCAAAAACTGAAAATCACTAGTGTCCAAAACATTGTCCTCTTCAAAGGCAATTAAACCAAGCCAATCAGATTCATGTGACAGTCCAAAACTCGAGAGAGAAAATGACGAAACTGAAGTGAGCTGCTTTAGATCTGTAGCTACATATTAACAATATTCGCCGTGATTGTAGCAGAAGTGATTCTAAAAGGAGAGAAGCTCCGATTTGAGGGCGTGAGTGAGATCAATTTGTTTTACTCTCTTGGGAGGAATGATTTTGTAAGGAAAATCTTTGGAAGTGTTTGAAAGACAGAACAAAAAGAAATGAAGAGAAAGTTTGCTCTTTTGAATGAAGCACGGAGGAGGAAGAGCAAAAGGAAGAAGATTTCATGTAGATCTTTTTCGTGTAGCTGAAGAACGGCTAAATGACTAGCATTACCACCGCAGCTTCTTCGTCTAGTCCTAGTTGTGCACAATTTCTTGGTCTAGTCCAAATTGTGCGGAACGGATCCCACTTGACATTTGCATCTTAAATAAAAAAATAAAATGAGTTAGCCTATATTTGCACGCGTGACAACCGGTGAGTGGATTTGTATAACCTATGGGGCAATCAAAGGGAGTACTCCACATTTTCTGCCTTGCAACTTCTGACTATTTGTATAAATCCTATATGGAGACTAGTTCGGCCATTCATCTAGTTGACAGTCACTAAAGAGGATGTTCACGACATGGCTCCACAATATCTCTGAGATTAGACCGCTCTCCTCTTTTAATTTAGAATTAGGTCTAGATCTAGGGATTTTACTCTTGCGAACTATATCTACATATAGATATGCGAGTTTCTTACAGGTATTTGATCTGTGCTCTTTCAATATTTTAATGTCGGTATCTCTGCACCGCCATCGTGATGAGGACATTAAACCTAGACGCGTACTGCAAGCCATTGCAAATGGAGCGGGAGATCTCGGTATTTACTCATCACTGAATTTGATGATCGGCCATTGAACATATACGGTGGCAAATATGTTCTTAAGCAATAGAAGTATGTTTCTAGCTGCAGACCGTGCTTTAATATTTGCATTTTGACATTTGCTTTGTTCTTCAATTATTTTGGATTTGTTAAGCTTGAAAACTTATATGTACCTCCCGAGTATTATTATGAGATATGAATGAAATTTTCTTTCAATAAAATAAAACTTCCAACTATAGGTATTATTTAGAGTTTTTGCTTGGTTAGGATTATATCTTTTTTGGAGTTCTCATAATTTTGTTTTTATTTCACTTGAAATATTTTTATAAAAAAAAAAAATTGAAAGCATACATATATCGATATGTCGATTGGTGTAAGCGATTTTCATTGTAAAAACCTATTGAAAAAGAGGAAGAAGCAATGTTCCCTTTCTTTTGTGCAACCATATAAGCTATTTTAAGAAAAATAATTTCCTTTGTTTTTTTTTTTCTGATTTGGCTCCACACAAGAACCAGAAGAAATTGGAAAACAAAACATTCCTTGTTGATAGGCTCTATAATCATTTTAAAAATTGACTATGATCTCTCATGATAGGGAATGATGGAGAGTTTCATAAATTATTGTCCCAAATTAGGGACTGCGGGCAATATGATGTCGCAGGAAAAGTAGCTACTCATTGCATTGCTCGGATCGGACGGACCCGGTTCCATGGGCCGAACCGGAAAACCGGTCCTTATTCCGATCCGATCAAACCATATAAATTGTTCTGGTCAATACCCAGATCAAAACAGGTTTACTCTCGATAGTCGATCCTATCGATTTAACAAAAATATTTGACATCAAATTGAACAAAACGATGGAGATGCTTTATTTTTATTTTATTTGTTTGGTCAGAAATGGAGATGCTTTGTGATGAAATTGTGACATCCCAATTGGCACAGTTTGTCCTTTAGTGTACATGCATGCATTTTTCCAGGAGGTCATTCATCCGAGTAGTACTATTGCCTCGGCATGTTTAACTTTGGAATTCTAAAGCAAAGCCTGTCGTTACGTCAAAAGACGCCTTCGTTGGTTAATTCCAGTGTTCACATGTACACACACATTTCAAAATCGCAGCACCTCTATGAGTTAATTATATATAAATCTCATAATCGATCTTTTACTGTTCAGTGTACAGTTCGATTCATTCATGCTCTCTTCGCCATCTTAGAAGTTTGCCAGGGATCGCTTCTTGTCTAGGTCCTCTAGGCCTGACCAGCTTCCGCGTGGTTCATCCCCAAACCATACACTCATAGGATAGGGTGCTGCTCCGATACCATATTTTGACATTCATAGATTAGGTTGCTCGAGGTATTGTCCGTTTTAGCTTGTTCTGTTCCAAACCTCATGGTTTTGTCCTTTGGCATGTAAGAGAATATTTTCCCAATAGATCACCCATTCTAGTAGTGTTTCAGCCTTAGCACACTTAATTTTGGAATTCCAAAGCAAAGCCTTCCGCTTCGTCAAAAGGCGTATCTGTGAGTTAATTCCAGTTTGAACATGCACGTACATCTTAGAATTGTTCATCTATTATTTGGTATACGATTCGGTTCATTTCTACCTCATTTGCCATCTTAGAAGTTTATCAAGAGCCGCTCATTGTCTAGGTCTTCTCACCCCGGTGACCACTCTCTACCCTCATTGGACCGAGTCAATTTAGAAATTGGAAAAGACAAGCACGGCGATATGTAGGTTTAAACGAGAAAGATGGAAATGCCGCTTGACAGAATAGCTTTTCATTTCTTTATTCGGTAGTTGGGTCGATGCACCTTGTTCATGTTATGCCAAGAAATTACTGTTCATGTTTGATGTGGACCATCCACATGTTCATCGCATCACAAGTGTGTTTGCTTCTCCCCAAAGATGCAGATACATCGCCACGTCCCCGATAATCCCATAATGCGCGTGACAAGTGGATTACCTTATGCGACGGAAGTCGAATCGGGTGTTCAAAGAATCCCGGGTATCCTAACGGACGTGCCAATGGCCCTAGGAATGCGATGTTACGAGATAGCTGAGGAGAGAACAAAAGGAAAGGAGACCGGCACATCATCGACAGCAAGCCACGGGATCGCGCGATTGCTTTTAATGACTCGATTACAGAGAGAGAGAGAGAGAGTCAAAGGATGTGTACGAAGTCCTACCACGAGAGGCGAGCGCACATGCCTTTGTTGGATCCATCGCCAAGCAAAATGGACACGAGTTTCGAACCGATCATCGCTCGCAGATTTCGATTCCGCATCTCGTCCTTGCCTTTCAACAATTACATAGGACTCGGGCCGGTTCACGATCCTGTCAGTCACTGTTGTTGTGGTCACCACTGTTGCTCCTGTCTCCTCCTCTCTCCTCCCATCATAAATTCTGTCATAATTCAAAGTATTATCTATATTTCAAAAAACTATGAAAAGATATATTTACGAGTTGATTTGTGCATATCAAGAAAGTCTCGTGCATTTGAAGTTAAAATGAATGTCACGTTATAAAGCAAATCGTGAAAATCAAGCCTGATATCCTATCTTTATCTATCGGCTTGATTATCGTAATTCTGTGATCAATCACGATCGAGTTCGATAGGTGCAAATTTCCCCTATGTGGGAACATGGGGTATCTCGCCCCGGATCATAACACCCCGTTGTAGCGCGTTTTTTAGTTTTCCGGTTGGCCATTTTCTTCCTTCTCAAAATTTATATTTTTTTTTCCTGGAAATATTCAGGAGTGGGGAGATTGCTTTCGAAACCATATTTCTAAAGTATAAGTAAATGATGAAGCCAGCGAAACAATGCCCAGATTTCAAGGGCAGATCTTGGACAACTCCAAATAAAAAATCAGAACAGGGATGGAATACTGCAGACCGAACTTAGTAGTTAGTACCACACAATGTTTCAATCTCTCTCCCTCTCTCTCCTTCTTCTTCTTCCTGTATTTTTCGGGTGATATTAGGCAAATGATTATATGCTTCATGTACCAACTTTCTGGAGCAAGTGCCTGCTTTACAGGGCCTCCCCCGGCCAAAGGAAGCCAAACTTGAGGACCATATGAAAAGAGAGGCTCGGTCGCTCTGGTCCACCATGAAAGCCTGGCGGCCTCCTCCGGTCCCTTGCATCCATCATGACAATCCACTGACAGCGACCTTCTTTCCTGCCTTTTCCCCCCTATCCTTGAAACCCCTCTCCCATTTGCATAGCGTGATCCCCCCTTGGCTAATATGGACCTTAAGCAAAACTTAATCACATGACAGATTGGTCTACTTTTACGTACGGGGAGGGTCCTTCTTCGAAACTTCTGTCTTTCGACGTCGCGTTCATCAATTATGGGAATTGGTTTCCGCGCGTGGCGTAGTGTCGATCGACCCAATTTCATTCGCGGAACTGAGATATGATGTTTCCAATTGTCTTAGCTTCAATGAGCTCCGATGTTAAATGCTGTTTTTAGTGCTTGAGGGGTGGGGCTGGGTAGGTGCTTAGCATTAAACAGAGGGGGTTGCCTAAAAAATTTTTCCTGTGATGGGTTGTCTCTGAATTTTTGTCTAGATTGCTATAAGAAAAGATTTTGCATTTGATACTGGTCTCACCTGCATAATGCTGCTGATTACGTGGTCCGAGGTCTTGTCATTGGTCTTTTATGCGGTTCCTTCCACTTGACATCACCCGCAGATTATTTTCCTGAATCCACTTGTCTAGCTGGTAACCAAAGACCTTTCTTTTTCAATTCTGCAAAAATATCTCTTCTTGTGTTGTTTTAAGCCGAAAATCAAGGAAAACTTAACGAGGAAATAGAATCTGCTCACTGCTGTTTAGTGTTGCAGCATGTTCAAGTACATTATTTTATAGGGGAGAGAGAACTTTTATGCTCAACCTATCTGGGTTTACTTGGGTGATCCACCCTGGAATAATACGAACTTTCTTGGACTGTTCTCATAAGGAAGTTCGTTTCTTTTCTCTTTGTTTCTTTTTTTGGATCAGCCCTTTCTTTCTAATCAGTAACGTTGACAAAACTAGCAGGAATCTAGTGCCTTTTGCTTCCTGCTGTTGCAGTCGTGACTCACCAAGAGAAAGATGAAAGAGCAGACGAATTTTATTGGAGGTGGGTCAGTTTTCTCACTGAAAACCAGGGAACACTTTCTGTTATTTCTCTCATGTTTTCTTCTGCTTAAAGCGCCTTTTTTGAGCAGATTTTGCAGTCACTCACACGTGTAAATTCCACTCACCCCTCATGCTTGTCATTCTCTAGCTCATTCATAATTCATTTTTGCAGCACAATTTCTCTTCAGTTCTTGGGTCCAGCTGATGCTTGAGATCTACTCCTGATGAGTCCTTCACAACTGGGTTTCAATTGAAGCCTTGAATCTGTTGCTCTCGTGAGTTCTCTCATTATCCCTTTTCACTTGCCTCATTTGTCTCTGCCTTTGTATTGGCTTTCCTTCATTAAAATTCTTTTGTCTGATTTTAGTTGTCTGTGCCTGCATTTGCAAAAACTGGGTATCTTGTGATCATTTCAAATGAGTGAATTGTTCTATTGTCGATAGCAACTGCTCGAAATAATGCTTCTTCCTAACCGACTTTTGACTTTTGGCTCCCTCTTCATGTTTCTCAAGGGAGAAGCAGCGCGTTCCAGCTCTTGACAAATGGATGAGAGGAAGATTCCAGATTCTTGTTTGTCACCCTTGTTCTTATGCGAAGAAAAGGTCAATGACTGGTATCCAGTGTACTTTGGTGTGTCGTGCGCGTACTTTGCCCTGAGACTCTTGCCTGGTCGAGAGACGGATGATGACAAATGGTCTGAGGTATGGAACACGATACTCCAAGGAAGCGCTCAGTTGTTGGGTTTGCTCGTGTGGAAAGCTCAGAGAAAGGGAAATGATGAGGGAAAAGGTGCGCTCTTAGCCAAGCTAGAAATGGCTGAGCGAGAGAGAGAGGAGTTGAAGAGAATTAGACATGAAGATGCAAAAGCCAACGAGAAAGTAGTCAGTATTTTTGCGGCGCAAGAGCAGAGATGGCTTAATGAAAGGAAGAAGCTCCAGCAACAGATCAGAGCACTCGTGAATGAGGTGAGGTTCCTTGGGAAAAGGAAGGATGAAGAAATTTCTGGGTTGAATGAAAGATTGAAGGAAATGGAGCTTCGGGTCCAGTCAAAGGATAAAGAATTGCAAGAAGAGGGACTAAAGGGAAAGGAATTGGAAGAAAAGATCAAGAAGGCCGAGAATACTGCAGAAGAATTGAGGGAGAACGCAAAGCGAGAGGCTAAAGATCATGCCTCTGAAATTTGGAAGCACAAAACCGCATTCATCGAGCTCGTGTCGAACCAACGGCAGATCGAGGCCGAGATGGGTAGGGCCCTCAGGCAAGTGGAGACCACAAAGCAAGATCTCGAGTTGGTTTTAGAGCAGAAGGAGGAGTCTGAATTGACGGCCCAAAAATTGTCCGTGGAGATTGTGAAGATGCAAAAGGACATGGAACAGAAAGACGATATTCTGTCTGCAATGCTGAGGAAGTCCAAGTTGGACACGGCGGAGAAGCAGATGCTTTTGAAGGAGATTAAGTTGTCAAAAGCTAAGAGGAAACAGGCAGAACTAGAGACAGAAAGATTGAGGTCCGCGTCCGAGGCCAAACATGGGGGACTCTCGTTGAGAAGTATGTTGGCTAACCAAGTCAATCTAAAACTTGAAGGTATATATGGAACAAGAAAACTGAATTCGGGTGCGACGGGGTCGTCTCTCATTGGAAAGGCCAGGTTCCAGGCAAATAATCTTCTTGAATACGAGAATCCCAATTTTTCTGGGGAGATAGAGGCATGCTCTCCTGATTATGATAGCTTTTCTCAAGAACAAACTGAGGCACTAGGTAGAAGCTATAGTCTCTTTCCTGGCTTTCTTTGAATTTCCTCTTGCTTATTCTTGAAACATGAATTACGTATAACTCATCATGAAATTCTTGGCTAGGATGTTTTCTGTCTACTTTTTCTGTCTCTCCTTGAAATTCCTGAGTGTTTATCTGTTCTGGTCCTTGAAGCTATCACGACTGATGTTAAGCAATTGGAACACTGGGTACATTCGGAAGCAGAGAAATATGCAACTTTAGTAGAGGAAAGGCATCACCTTGAGCTAAATGCCTTCGCTGAACAGATGAGGCTCAAAGATGAGAAATTGGTAGCTTTTCGTTGGCGGATGCTGAGCATGGAAATTGAGTCTAAGCGACTGCGGTCCCATGTTGACACTTTGAATAGAGACATATCTCAACTCAAAAACACTAATACGAAGTTGGAAGCCCTGTTGCTTGCACGAGAGGACGAGCTCAGTGTTTTGAAACAGCAGCTCTCTTCACAATCAAATCATATTAATTTCCAGAGGCCTTTAAATGATCCATCTATCCATGATCCTGAACTAGTTGAAGGTACCATTTGGTCTGAAGTTAAGATCGTTAAGAGAAGACCGGGGCATAAGGAAAAAAAAGCAGATAGATTTGCAGCAAAAGCTTCTCGAGACGAAAATGCAGAAGTAACAGTTGAAACTGCATTAGTTTGTCAGCCCGCTGAAGTGATGAAGGTCCAATCTCCTCAAAAAGTTTCTAAAGTACAGGAGGATGTTGGTGATTCTGTTCCTATAAGAGAAGAAAGTGGAAGTTCCACAGATTTGGGCACTCTCCAAAATTTACCGTCTGTGAGCCAGATTTCAAGCAAGACAAAAAGTTCTTCCTGGAAAATGGATCTTCAAGCTCTTGGAGTTTCGTACAAGATCAAGAGGCTGAAGCAGCAACTTCTCATGCTTGAGAGGTTGATGGGAAAGAAAGAAAGCAGCAAAACTGTCGAAAGCAAAGATGATGGACCCAATGGCAACAAAGGTTTCCTTTCGCTTGTTTCTTTGTTGACCAAACAAGTCGGCCGGTATCAGTCGCTCCAAGAAAAAGCCGATGATCTTTGCAAGCGAATGGTAAGCTTCTCCTATAGATAATGCACTCTCAACTTATGGACTTGGTACTGACAGAAATATCGTATGGTGAAGCCTAATCCATTGAAATATGTTAATTGATTTTCCCATTGGGTGGTTGTTTTATTGCCAGGCAATAAATGAATTGTTTAGCATCAGCAACAGCAAGTTTGATATTAACACTCATCTGAAAAGATTCCAGTTCCTATTTTTATCTAGCGAAGAGATTCCAATTCCTGTCTTTTATCTAGTAATAGATTACTCTCACAAGACTTACAAGCCGAAAAGGAAAAGAGAGAATTTTTATAGTCCTCCCCTCAAAATCTCTACAGTGCTCTCTTTTTCCGCCTCTCTGTGCTTATTTAGAATGACACTAACTGTAATCTGATCCTTATCTAAATTTTCAGCATGAGGACAATCTGGATGTGAGTCACGTGGATTCCAATGTCCCGAAATCGAGGGGAAAGACTAAAACACTAGAGAATTTTCTCGAGGAAACGTTTCAGCTTCAACGGTACATGGTTGCGACCGGACAGAAATTGATGGAGATACAACCAAAGATCGCCGTTGGATTTGTTGTAGCAGCTGAAGAACTAGCAAAATCTGCCAGCTTTGACATAAAGCGGTTTGCCGATAGCGTGAGGACTCTGTTTCAAGAAGTCCAAAGAGGCCTGGAAGTTCGAATAGCTCGTATCATCGGGGACCTTGAAGGAACCTTAGCTTGCGATGGGATAATACATCTGAGGAGATAACCGATGGGATGAAACAGAGATGAGTTTTAGGTGAACTGTGTTGAAGGGATCGACCATTTCTTCTCATGTTTCCCCTTTCTTTTACCTCTTTTACCCTCTGTAATGTATGTACGTAGTTACTCGACATTGTATAGGATTATGCATAGTTGCAACCACAACACAAATTCATGTGACTGGATATAATCTCAACCTGAGGAGATATGTCAGCTCAGAAGAGCAACTCATGCCGAAACTTATTTGGGTAATTAATCACTTTAATCTTGCCTCCGGTACCTTCTCTCTAAAAACATCAGGTTGCTATAAAACATTTTTATGGTATTTAGTTTCATATGCAACGATTCTTGAGGGAAATAACTCGGTATCCTCAAAAGGGACGGCATTAAAGGAAGTAGAGAGGCGATGCTCGACTTTGCTTGTGAAGCTGAAAGAAGCTAGGCATATTGGTATATTCCACAGGTATAACTGGAATGTTTCCCTTGTCCAAGAAATAATATTCCATGGCATATGGCATCTTATTAAAAGACTCTTTCCTTACTTCTTCCCCCTTCTCTTTATTCTCCTCATCCTGCAACTGCAAGATCTCTTCACAGAGGTTCTCTCCTCTCAGAAAAAGTATCAATCAGGCAACTCTCTCTCTCTCTCTCTCTCTCTCTGTATAAATTTACTAAGTTTCTTTTTACAAAAACTCCCGTCGCCCACGTTTGTGTTTTGTTCGTAAGTTAGACGTCTTATTTTCTGGTGATATTGCTTGTAGTGGCATGTACATGGCCTCAAATATTAGAGTTAAAATGCATGGATCTGAAGAACGAAGAAAATTTTCAGACCGACTCACAAGCGTCGGTACCGCGTTCCTCGGTCTCTCCATAGAAAGGTTGGGCTTAAAGGAAATAAGGTGCGGGGAACGATAGCCATCCGTCAGATCTAGGACCTCCCATGTCTGGAGATCTTAATAACAACGGACCATCACCGGGCCATCCTTTTATCCAGAAAAGCAGAAACATGTAGCAATTGTCACTCCAAATTTCAACAGTTGATGGAAAAGAAATCGAATGTCACACCGCTATATTCCTGTAAACCTTGTAAGAGATACGCTTGTCTTATAGATTACTTGAAAACTCACTTGGAGTCTCTACTGTTTTGTCAGTATCATTCGCATGAATGATGAAGTACTTCCATGTTATTAGTCATACACGCGAAATAAACTCAAGGTCTAGGTCGTTAGGAGCACTTCCACGACTGGAGAAGCATTATCCACACAAGACGGACTGAGAAACTTCATTGAATATTATTAAGAAACGGCATCGATTCATTAAAGATATCAAGAAACATAGTTTTTCAAGTCAATAGTTACAAATTTTGTTGATACTCCAATGGAATACAATTTAGTGTTGAAAGGGAGGGGTTCTCAATTCTCAAATTTGTCTCCCCCTTTGCCCATCCTAGAGAAATCTGCCTTAAAAGTTGGCTTCTCTCTGGACGGGCTTGACACTTCTGTCGTCAAATTCTTGTATCTTCAGTAGGATCATGTTACAGGAGCCACTCTACTCTGGTGAAAGAAACTCTGCAATGTAAAAGGGAGCAAAGAAACAGTCAATATTCATTTTCCGGTATCTAAAAATTTAACTACGCCCGCATGTCTTGAAAAGAAGTCGGGTCTTAAATTGGAGACAGAAATGACATTACCAGTCAGAAAGAGGGTCCAGCGCATTAATAGCTTTGTGAATACGTGAGGGCAGGTTGGACCTTGATAGGCTTTAGGAATTCCATTGCCTTTCTTCCAGACTCAAATCCCATCATTAACCAACCAAAAAAGTGCCACAGGAAAAAATTTAGCTTTTCAATAATGCCATTAACAAGACACATAAGTAAGTCTCCCTCTGCATGTGTTCTTGTAATAGACATACTTGTCTCTGGCAATCCTGTAAAAGGATCAGTAGATATCAGCACTTGCAGTTCTTTCGGAAACGCATAAACAGATTTAACCTAACAGATATTGTAGTGCAAGTCTCATTTTTGTTTAGATAAGATCAATGCCAATGAATGGGATTAGGCTTGGCCCATATGGTCTTTTACATGATGGGCATGTGCCTATACACAGGTCACCTGTGCGTATGGTATATGCACGCATTTACATACATATATGTGACCTCACATTCATCTAACGTGCACAAATGCTTCAGAGAATGAATAAATGAGACCGGGCAATCATTCTGAGCATGGATATACTCACCAAAGCTATTGTTAGGCAAGTCAGTCCAATCATGCTGTGCGCCCTTCATTTCTGATACCTTGATCAGCTCGAGAAGAGCTTGATTAACCTGAACATGAGCATAGCCTCAATCCATCTTTTGCAGTTCAACAATCAAGCCCAGACAATTAAATCAACTTGTAAGACCAAAATATCGGAACAGTTTGATGTGATTCCCTCATTTTTGAGAGACTCTGGACTGCAATAATATGTTCAGAAGCCACATCTAAAAACCTCTCGAGTCTGAATAAACTTTACAAATTCCTTTTGATCTTAATTCATACACACAACAAGTCAATTGAAAAAATTAAAGTATATCCATTTCATTGATAATTAACACAAAACCTATAAGCACTGTCTAGAATGATTTCATCCAACTTATTCACATGTTTGTCCATTGCACTTTGAAAACCTAATTGCCCTCTATAAATTATCATGGAGCAAGCATGTAGTAGTGCCAGAAAAACCGCCCTCTAAAAAAATATCTAGTTTTCCAATTATTGTTCCAAATAAAGTACCTCTTTAGTCCTCTCATGACTCACTAGGTGCCCTCCATCAAGCTCTATCATTCTAGCAACAGGCTTTAATTTCTCTGCCAGACTCCTTGCATGGCATATTTGAGCAACCACGTCATGCCTGCATACAATAAGGTAAACATACAGCAAAATCGCCAACATTCTGCCAAATGACACGGATTGCAATTGAATATAATAGAGAAATCTTAATCATCTCTGAAGTAGAGTTACACTGTTTGCAACAAGCATTTGAAACTATCTGAAGAAATTTAGAGTTGAGAGAACGCCTCTCAAACCATTCCACTAAATCAGGAACTAATGCTTCTTGACAACGATAACTGATTCTGTCAAATCACCTATATATCTTGGTTGGTCCTTGTGGAAACGTGATGAGAGCAAATGGTTGATGTTGGGAAACACCCAAAGGTGCTCATGTGCCTCTATCATTACCGGGACACTGCTGGGGGAGGCATCATCAAGTTACGTATTAATTGAGGAGAGGTAAATATCAACATTGAGGACATTGTCCCATTAAATTCCTGTTTCCTTAACCTACTGCAATGTTCTCATTCAATGTTCTTACAAATTTTCTGGTGAACTGCCACTATCATTTGTCATGTCAGTTCATAAGGTTAGTCGTATACCTTCCATGAATGATTGATACAGGAAATCCAGCCCAGCGGATTAATTCTATCTCTGTTCTTGTCATTCCATGCTTCCAGCAAGCATTTATCTGACCCTGAAAGCCATAGTTTGACTGCAGTCCTGTTGATGTAATACTTTTTACATATTCCTGCAAGTGATTGGATCTAGTCCTTGGTCAAGTTATCAATGTTATACTGCAATTATAAAATCAAACTAGTCAAAAACCAATTATTGACTTCAACAAAATGACAATTTTCAGAAAAGTAATCTCTTACTAAGCTCATTCAGTTTCAATAAACTCCAAGCAAAGGTGTATAGTCATAAGTGAAAAAAAGTTGCCTAGGTAAAATACCATATTTCACCATGGTTATTCAGAGGTAGGTCCATTTGACTGTGAACACCAAAGCAAATGCATCTCTGGAAATCCTAAGGATACGAAAACTCAATGATAGTTTGGCACTTGTTTATATGGCATTGTTGTGCATTTAAACCTGGAAAACACTCGTAGACATAAACACTTACTAAACCTTAGAGAACCCTCTGGTAGTCTCTAAATAACACAGAGTTACCAAGACCATGCAGAGTTAACTCCATTAAGTTAATGCTACACCAAAGAAACTGGAGATTTCTCAGGATTTCTTACTTGGTGGAGTACTTCCCTCCGGGTGCAAGATCCAACGTATTCCTCAAGATATTCCTGCACATAATACATTACGCTTCCATAAGAGAAAGAAAAATAAACCAACCGCTTTACCCTGTGGATTGCTCTCTCTCTCTCTCTCTCTCTCTCTCTCTCTCTCTCTCTCTCTCACACACACACACACACACACACACACAGATTATCTGAAACCTCTGTCCGAGGAAGCCTAAAACATCAATGCACTTCGATGTCCCAAAAGAAAGACTCCAATCATAAGAACATGATTGAATTTACTTGGAGTCCTTAATTCATATTATCATGGAGCCACTGATTGCTCTCCTAAAATCCTTATTTCTTTCAGGATGGAGAAAGACTAAGTACTTCTCCTTGGACAGGGATGGAAGAAGGATGCAATGGATTTTACAATGATGGTTTAAGTACATAGGTACTGCCTACCTTTGAGTAGTGGGTATCCAAATCAACAGCAGCCCTTTGTTCCGGAGTTTTAGCCCTAAAGAAGCGGATTGCAATTGAGATGGTTCGCCGGTCAATCTACATGAATCAAAAAATCGTTGTTAGACTACTCAAATAGTGGCTCAAATGCGGTATCAGGACTGGGTTCAACATTTTTTTTGTTTTAAGCGACAAAGCAATTGCATCATCTAAACCAATTTAATTTACATAGTAAATAGCACAACTAGTTACTTAATACAAGTACGTGAATTTTTGTGGGAAAGTAATAATGAAACCAATTTTCTTGAGGAAAGTCAAAACAGCTTCCACTCCCCCGATCACAATGTTCCATCATATGGTGAGGTCAAGATACAGAATATGAATGGATTCAAGTGAACAATAAGCAGTTTCACCATTAAAAGGCAAACTGTGAAAGGACCCTTTTTTGCCTAGATGAAAACACGGAATCATCTCAGGAAGACTGCAACTGCAATGCATAAGGGCTCTCGCTAGATATTGATCTTTCTTAGAATATCTATCTCAAAAAATCATTGTTCCCGCACAATATCCAAGGTTAAGTCCTATGCCTCTGCATTGCTTCTCATTTTCACAGGGAAAAGGACTCTTGTAGCTAATCAACGAGAGATCTTTTGAAAAAATAACCATCTCTATGATTTTGTGCGGTAGCTATGGCTGGGATATTCAGGTGATGCAATGAGATCTTTTGAAAAATTTTCCATCTGAATGATTTTGTATGGTAGCTATGACTGGGACATTCAAGAGACGCAAACTGTGAAAGCAACTTCTGCTATCATGCGCAAACATTAATAAGGAACATTCTTGACATGGATTAAAATCCGCAAGTACCCAACCAGTAAAAGTTCATAACGGCTCCTTTCTAAGCAGTATGTTAGTAAAAAAATCCATTTCCTCTTGTTCATGTGGTTAAAGCAAAGCATAGGAGCATGGAACAGGCTCAGCATGCGATAAATGAACAACCTGTCTGTATAGTACTGAACGGCAAACACCCACGCAAACAAATGGTTCTTTTAATGATAAAAGAAACCGGGAAGAACATTATTTCCCCTTTTAGTTTGCATGGAGAAAAATGTCAATCTCTATTCAAAGGAAGGACCATCCCATACTGAAATGGATGCAATACCTTTGGGAAACATTCATAACCTCCACCAGTCACATTGAGCAATCCTAAAGATAAAACTCTGTCGGGCGCCATGGCAGCCAACTTGCAAGCGATCATAGCTCCTGTTTTGACAGCCAAAGAGGGCAGTTAGGCACCCTGAAACAAACAGGAACCCGATTTGGACTCACAGGCAGACATGTCATGGATGTGAATTTTAGTTCATTATTAAGTTTAAAACATGGCCAGATAAATCCAGGCATCCAGAAATTGCAATCACAATGGTTGTTTCAAAATCTCACATGAACCACAGAGCCAAATAAGCATCCATGAAATTTGGGTCATTCAAAACTCACCCATTGAATGACCAATGACATGGGCTCTTTCCCATCCCAGGTGATCGAGTACAGCAATCGCATCTTTCGCCATAATCTTTGTCCTGCACCAGAAATCACATTGAAAGTCAAAGTCAATTTTCGTTAAAAAATTTTTGGAACAACACCAAATTATCATCAAACTAAAAGACTCAATGTTCACGATTAGTCCCAAGGAAAGCTGAAGCTGCATTTCAGCTTTGCACCAACTGACAACCAATTCTCCGGAGAATACGCTTCCGATTCAAGAAACTCCACGAAGCAGCACACACTCAAACGAACTAGAAAGCTCACGGTATGCGTCGATCGGACTCACGTGTACTCCGACTTGTCGGCGGGCACGGAGCTCCGGCCGGCGCCGCGATTGTCGAACGCGCACACCTCGACCCCACCATCACCACCGCCAGCGCCGGCTCCCCCCAGAGCCTCGTCGTTGGGCCGGTCGGTGCCGGCCAATCCTCGAATCTGGGGTCCCCAAGAATCGTGCGTCCCGGCCAGTCCTGCTCGTTACCCATCACCGACAAACATCACATCAGGCGAAACAGGAACTGACCCAGAAAGCGAAAGAAGCACACCATGTTCGGAATCCCAAAGAAGCAGAGTTTTTTTTTTTTTTTCTTTTTTTCTTTTGCGGGGGGAGAGACCTATGATGAGGAGGACTTTGACAGGGCCGCCGCCGTAGGTCCGGTAGAAGATGTCGGTCCCGCTGTCGTCCACGGGGCAGTGCGGCATTGTTGCCTTCCACGTCGATCGACGGAGCGAGAACGAAGGGAATGCAGTGAACGATCGAAGAAGCAGAAGAAGAAGAAGAAGAAGAAGGCACAGTAATGGTCCTGTGTGAACGAGAGAGAGAGAGAGAGAAACAGAGGAAGAGAATGAATGTTCAATAAAAGGGGACGGAGGAAGGAAGCTGCGGACGTGGCGGATAAGCAGCGGCCTTTCGCCACGTAGGATGGTCCGAGGAGGGGGTGGGGTGGGCCCGCCGAAAGTCAAAGTTCGCCGCGGGGGACAACCCCTCGGGGATCAGGATCGGAAGGGGCTGGAATTTCGACACGTGGAGGGTCGGAGGGGGATTGACCGAAACGAATATCATGTGCGTTATTTCCGAAGCTCCGCAAGTTACTCTTACGTATCATTATTATCTACATGCACTAACTCCCCCTCCTCATAAATGCACATCTAATCATCATGGTCTGAATTAGCAAAAATCATTGAATTTCCAAAATTTTAGAGAGGCAGATTCTCCGGAAAGGCCCTCACACTTTAGCTCTAATTTCAAGTCTGTGCCGGACTTCTTTTTGTCCAAATAACTAAAATTCTCAAACTTTTATTTTAGTCTTGAATCTTTTGATCCGTCCAAAAATTGCCATTGACTTTTTTCAAAATTATCAATATCGGGAGGATACAAAAGTGATGGTATTCATAGAGACGGGGATTCTGATTACGAACCTCATATCGGCCCCCATATCGATAATTTTGAGGGAATTCGTGACGATTTTTGGACGCGTGGGCAAATTCGGGAATTCCTTTCTAGACAAGGAAAAAAAGTCCTCTGCAAAATCGGGATCTTACCTGAAATGTGGGGATTTTTTTCGAAGGGATTCGACCAAATTTTTTATCTGTTTTCTCTTAATTAAAGGCAAAGAGAGATATGGTCAAGAGTTGCCACCGACAGTTTCTTGCTAGCTAAGCTCCTTCGCCACAAAGCACGGACCCAATAATAGCAAAGACTTCAATTCAAGCGCGATCAACAAAGTAAGTCAATTTGTAACAACAACAACAACAACCAACATGTCTCCATGTTCATTACTTGATCTCTGGGAAAGTTAACAATTCAATAGCAAGTTGAAGTATGTACCCATGTAGCAATGATCTCGTACAAGGACCCGTCAACTAATTCTTCCCCAACCGGGGACGTGGGCTCCTCCTTCTACCCCACGTCCTTCGAACTATTTCTTTAATCGAAGTCCTAATTGGTATGTTAATCGGCGGCCACGCACGGGTCAAATCCAATCATTTTTGCCAAAAATGATTTCCGCGAAGTTTCTCCGTGGCCAACTCGCGTGTTGATTCGACCCATTAAACACGTTTGCGTAAGAAACAGTTGGACACTGAGGCAGATTTTGCATTATAAAATTAGCCGACGACGAGAAGCATTGGAGAACCGAGCTGCATGTTTAGATAATGTCGAATTTATATGCATGTATGAATAGATGAGTGGAGAGGAGAGCTTGGGTAGGCTTTTGGCTAATCGAAGTTGACGTGGGATCCTGATTAGGTCTGGAATCAAACCGAACCAAAGCAATGAAGGGGAAAACAACAACAAACCAGCCCAAAGACTAGGTCGCCGTGGCGGCCGTCATCGTCATAAAGAATGCAGGAAGAGAAGAGCAGGACCTAAACGTCCGTTTTGGGACCAGACATTCTGGTCCAGAACTTGTAACTCTTCTACAACCAACCAAACATCACATGGGTCAGCCGCAAGGAAGCAAGTTCCGTAACCGAAGAGCATTTGATAACCGATACCGGAATAGAAAAAAGCCCCAAGATCGACAATTGCTGTTTTGATAGCTAGTATTGAAATGGGCTTGGTACTTGGTGTGTTGTTGAAGCACACCCACATGATTGACCCGCTAGTCTTAGGAATTGTGACGAACAATTTGATCTGCGCGCATGATGCCCAGACACAACATGGTCATACAAAGCAAGTGAATCAAATCATGTCCAGGAATTTTTGCCTGACAAACTCTTGCATAACCTTAGAGAGGAGAATCGACAGGGAGAGTTTCAAGTTCGTGTCCAACCATTGTGCCTCTGGGCACCGAGCGCATTCAAGAAGCATTCTCAGGGAAGGAAAAAACAAGACGCAGAAAAGAGGCAACTGATCATGGATAAGAATTTAAGACCAACATGAGATTGTCTGGGTAGAGAGTATCTGATATCACGAGTGAATGTCAGATGATCCTCAGTACGAATTCCAACTCAAAACTCGTATTAATAGACACTCGAATAAGATGAGTCACTCTTCCCAGCTCCCCACCAATTACATCGAATGCCGGGAGAAAGCGGCTTCTTCATTGGAGGCAAAACACTTCAAAATTTCAGCAAGAAGGTAGGACCTTTCTCTCCCACTCTTTTCCTTTCAGTGTAATTTGCAGACTATCATCCAGGACAGCTACTTGGAAAGAGCACAACACCATTCTTCGAACAGATAGTGTGGAGACTAGAACCACTAACCACTGCAGTTGATACTGGCTCCACATGGCAGTTATATGTCGGACAAAAAAATTCACATTTAGCGTCCATGCCTTGTAGCTGTCAAAACATGATCCCTTCCAGTTCCCTGAGTCGGGTTGCACAATTATCTACTTCTTCCCCTTTATGTCAAGTTATAAGTACAAGAGGTTCTCTGTACAAAGAACAGGTGAAGGTGATCTCAACTGTTATCCACTATGATTAGCATCAGTCGAAGGTTCTCTTATCACTAGTAATTTTCTTTTTAAAATTGAAAAGGGTGAGAGGGGCGGCCAATTAGCTACCTCCCTTGGAAGTAACCATAGGGACTCCACACCCTGCCACAAATTATTGAGTTGCAGGTCCACCGAGTCTGACATTGCATCATCACTACTGATTATGAAGAAGGTGGTGACCGTCGTATGTAGGGATGTATTTTTCGGATATTGCCTGGTGAGCTACTTGTTGCCAAGAAACCCCTGTTGCTGACATCGCCTTGCTCCTGAAAAGGGATCAAAGAGGCAGATAGATGTTTTAGCAAAATTTACAAGGGGCTAACAACTAGCAGAAGTTCTTTCTATCGATTACCTGTGTCTAACATTCTTCCATCTATGATCAAATCATCTGAAACTAAATTTCAGTATTGAAATTATGGTTTCTTTAGAATGCCAATAACTCCGAAAGCATGACAATCTGAGAACAATGTGTAATCACAGTATAGACCATAGTATTACAGTACTAGCCATCAGAACTAGGTGTCACAGCCATCACAACAGTAAAGGCAACTTGACACATGAATGCTGCAGCCCATAAATTTAAATATGATCATAATAAATTTAAGTATTAGAACTGTCTGCAGCCAATTCACCAACCTCCGCTGGACATTTTTGTTGCCAGGGGTAATCAATAAATAAGTAAACTGATGACCGATTCCGCACGAAAATGCTCAGAGAAGTATTTTTTTCTGATTTCGAAAAGAGAAACATCAACAAGGCATCACTCTTCCTTCAAAGCCTTTTCACTGCTGTGATCATAGATGATATGAAAGCAGTAATTAAAACAGATCAAGAAAGGAATCTAAAGTAATTAGAGCAGATCAAGAAGGGAATCAAGTGCTACCTCAATGACCGATAGTTAGATGAATTCGCTCTTCTGTATGTTTAACAAAACTGCCGTCCTCATAGAATGCCCATCCCAGTCACAGCCGCCAGTAATTAAATGAATCTTCCGACAAGTTGCTTGAGTAAGTAGGTACAAATTCAACAACTATGGCCCAAAAATTCCTATCTGACAAGGCAGGATAAGGGCATCTACCTAAACCACGAGTTCCTGATAATATCACAACATCAGGATCATGTAGAGGTATTCACTTGATTTTCAAAATGGTCCCACTTGTGCATACCAAATCACCCTGAAGGAGATGGAAGCAGATGTGCCAAGAAACTAATAATGTATCATTTGCTTGTATTTCATCTTGAGTACAGACAATCTTTTCTGCAGCTGAACTTTTTCATCCCTTCTTCCTAATTTTTCCAAATAGAACACAACTTTTTTCAGGGTTACCGCAACTTCTTCACTCTCATAACCTATCTCTTTCTCTTGGATTTTTAGAACTCTCTGGAGAAGCACCACTAACTTGTCATCATCCTTTCCCATGCGAGTCTGGATCGAAATTAAACAGTCTAGAGCCTCCCCTGCAAGACAAATCAGGTGGGGGAAAAATATAAGCTGCCAGCCTGCAATAGAATAGGGAATTCCCAATGTTTTCAAGATGTCCAGAAAAGCCACCCAGTCCATTTGTGTAAAGATTAACATTGCATAATGCAACTCCACAAAATAATGTTTCCTATGAAGACAGAGACAATGAATAGAGATAATATTAACGAAGACAGGAAAAACTAGAGTTTACCAACTGGTAGAGAATATTCTCCAAATGCTTTCTCGCGAATCAGCAAAGCATCCTTGGCAAGTTCCTCAGCTTCTTCATCCCTTTTCAAATTGTATAGAGTCACTGCAAGATGAAGCATAGGAAAGCTGACAAAGGGATCATCAGGCCTCAAGGTCCTCGTCATTATATCTAAACCAGTTCTTAGCAAGCGCTCTGCCTCCACAAAGCTTTTTGAGCGAGAATAGGATGTTGCAAGATTTATAAGGTGCCTAACAGAATCTGGATGATCCTTTCCTTTATATTTCTCAGAAATTAACAAGCACTCCTCCAACAACTGTCGCCCTTCGTTACCCCTACAAGTGCCACATTAAATCAAATGAAAAAGTGAACTACCAGCTGCCTTCACTTGTCCGGAAAATAGCGTTGTTTTCTTTAAATTTTCATTCTGTGAAATCTCAAATGCATAATCAATTATTATACACTCAGATAACTGTCAGATTGGGAATGTTTTCTTCATGGATATTCGAATAAATACCACGAGGGTACTAACCCATATTCATTATCAAGAATACCAAATTAAACACCATGAAATACCAATTAAAGGACAAACACCATAAAGCCCCAAGAATCATAGGCCCAATTAAACCCACAGCTTGCCCCCTTTGCAGACCAAGATTAGACCATTTACCAGAAGAGATTAATGAAAGACTTATGAACATCTCTTGTACGTTGACCCTGCCCCTAAAAATGTCAAAGCCACATCCTCAGTCAGCATGTCAGAAGAGTACTTCCTTGAAAGCCATCTACATGCTATTCTCAACGGCAAAAGGGTAGATGGAAGAAAGACAGGCAAGCTCTATGATTATGTGAGGAATCCAATAAACATGCCCCTTAATACTCTTAGCATTATAATAAGTATGACAAAGAAAACTTCAGCTGAAGTTCAAAATATTTTAAGACCAAGTGTTAAGAAAAAGTACATTGAATATGCATCTTATGATGACAGATTTCAAAACAATAATAGCATGAAGTAATTCAGCCAGATAGAGTAGTAAATGTAAACCTTCCAGTAACATGAAGTAATTCGGCCAGGTCTATTCTCATCTTCTCCATCATGGGATCATCCAAAGCCATAGAATTTGAATCCTTGATGATCTGAAGAGCACTTTTGTATAAGTTAATAGCTTCATTGACATCTCCTGTAAACATGCAACTTAACATTAGTTAAGGAAAATATTAAATAGAAAAATTAGTGAGAAAAAGGATAGTCATACAAAAACAAAACTCGCTTTCTAGGTGCTGGAAAGCTTATATCAGAAAAGGACTTTATACTATCACCCGCTATAATTGCTTTCATTTTTCTCAAAGCATGGCCCTCTCATCACCCAGACTGATCTACACTAAGTTTCAACTATCAAAAGGATAGAGTATTGAAGCAAGGTAAAATATTACAGTGGGAGTAAGAAGGAGATCCATATTGAGAGTAGGAGAGAGTAAGAAACTACCTTTTGCACATTTCACATGGGCAAGAGAAGATAATGCCATTCCAACTCTTCCATCTTTGTCTCCATATAAGGTTTTATATATGCTTACAATTCTAACAGAAACATCAAGAAGGCAAGTTAAACCTATATCACAGGGTTCACTACTGCTTAATAAGTAGTACACATCAGCAAGCAGGATTCAGTGCAAACCTAGCAAAAGGACTCTCTGCATCGTCAACCTTCCCTTCCATTATCAGAAGATTGCCAAGACCAGATAAAGGAACTACCAAATCTTCACTTTCAGGGCCTCTACTTAATTCTAGAATGCTAATTGCACGACAGTATATCTCTGTAGCTTTAGATGTTCTTTGAATAGAGCCCAGAGCCTTTGCCATTCCCAGTAATGGCATGACAAGAAAAGTACTAGTTTCACCTACAGTTCAACAAATAAAAAATAAGCGAAGAACAATTGCTCGCATTTAGCATTTCTGCTCTAAGTGAACTCCAAATTGTGAGAAAGATAAGAATTGGCATTATACAAAATAGCAACAGAGTGAAAGTGTAACAGCACCGTGCATTCATCACAAGTCTCGGGTTTTTGTATTGACAGAAGATAATCAAGGTAGTCAAAATCGCTTTTTTCTCTAGGACTGCTAGGGTGCTTAAAATCGTAATGGAAGATCGCATCTAAAATTGTAAAGTAGCTTAAGAAATGGTAGTGGAATCACAAACACAGTTGAAAAACATCTTATAAGGATTAAATGAAATTTAGTGTATAATACATTGAACAGTACAATCCAATGGACATGTCCATCACACATGTCATAGCAATAAGCAAACCTAATCTGAATTTTTTTTATGCATATAAAATTAAAGTATCAAATTGTTGACTTTAATACCAACATCCTAAACAACAAAAGTAGTACGTTTAGAAAATCAAGATAATGTTTTGTTGGTAGCAAAGACTCCAGAGGTATCCTAATATTAATCCAGTTGAAAACGAAACAACATCCATCTTCTTCAACTACCAAAGGTTTAGATTGATGATTTTTTAAATTTGCGATGCACCACATCTTTCATTAATCAAGTCAAATGACTTCATTTTGAACATTCATAACCTTAGACAAAATCCAAGATATTACGGAGACATAACAAGCACATGGATGAACATGAGTTCAGATAAATTGCACTCAATGCAATGCAAGTTCTTGTCAAATGATAGATAATAGCAATTCCTCTTACTTCAAAAACGTGAAATGGCATTCAAATTGCTTCACATCAATATAACTAGCACAAGGTAATCAGATAAAATAGACAATCTGCCAAACATATGATTTTAACAACTAGTTCACGCAGCTGCAGTCAACATTATGGCCACCCCGTTAGCTGCTTAGTCCAACATAGTCAAGTCAGCAACGTAACCATCCATGCAAGATCAACCAACAGAGCTATCCTATTGGTCTTTAAGCTAGACCCAAGCAAACCCATTGAGTTTAAGATTGAACATCGCACATACCATATAGCTGTTCAAGAATGCTAATAGACCTTCGGTACATGACTGTTGATTTCTCAAACTTCCCCAAACTGGAATACATGCTTCCCATATGCATAAGTACTGATCCAAGAAGACGTCCATCGTCATATATATTGCCAACAACTCCGTTCATCTGCTTATGCATGATATGAAACAACAGATAAGAGAAGAATCACGGCCTCAAACATTGAAGAAGAAAAATATCATGATTGATGTGCTTTAGCATCCAACACAAGGCTTCAGATCTAGGTGAATCCATCACAACATCATTTCAAATTTGAGATGAAGAGTATAATCACAAGGGGAATTAGCCAGGCAACAAGTCGTTGGATCTCCCTCATACAACAGCACAGTCAACCTCCAGAACACAGCACAGGCAAGAAAATACGACAGAAACACACAGACATATTTATTGATTATTCCTCTTAAGAAAGGCGCCTGACAAATCATATCATACCAAGGCACCACCTTTTCCCCGTGTAACACGAAAGAAACTATAGACACTCTATCTCAAATTCATCCTAAAGGTCCACCTAATCAACCCCCCTCCCCTGGGGCGCGTGCATTACCCTGCAACTGAGCAATTATTCAAAAAAAAGAAAGAAAAAAGATTACCATCTCCAGTAGGGTCTCGACCATTTTGAAGTCTCCCATGCGCATGTACCCCAAGGTTACAACGTCAAGAACAGCAGCTTCTTCAATGCTCCTAGAACCTGCATCTATTTCTCCCTTTACAGCTTCGAAATTCGCTCGAAGCAGGCTTACGGCATCCTCATGCTTCCCTGCGGCAATCATTCCTTTGACTTCATCGAACAACTCTTGCAACTCTCCCTCAAACTCATGCACGCCTCCCGAGGAATCCGCAGTGGGTTCCGACCTGCCAATTTTCACACATCGAACACCGACCGCACTCGTCACGCCTCGGGCACTCCCAAACCACGCACCCTCGGAACATTTTCTAACCACAGAACTTCAAACAATCAAGCACAGTATTCAAAAGCCGAGGACGAGGAGATAGACCCTACCTCCCGAGGTCAGCCGCTGCTCCGCCGCCGTGATCCTTACTCGTCACGCCGGAACTAGCGACGGCTCGAATCGGACCGGCGACGACCCCGCCCCTGAACGTCCGCCGCCGGCGATCAGCAACGGAGAGCAGCGCCCCGGCGGCGGCAGCCACCGGAAACGGCGGTCTCGTCCTGGAAAAACCATGGTTTTTAGAGCAGAGGAGGAGGAATTCAGCTATCCGAGGCGTCCCGGTAACCGACCGTTACGCCTTCGAAGCGGTGACGCGGCCGTCGCGTCGAGGAGGATGAGGATTTACCTGTAGGCGATGGGGCGGAGAGAAGGCAGGAGAGAAGACGACGGCGACGCCGCCACCGTGCCGGTCAAAGAACAGAGGAACTCCATCTTCCGGGGACGGAGAAATTTGCAGGGATCGAATCTACAGCGCGCGAGGCAGGCCTGGTGGATGGGGACTGATGGGGGTTTCTGATAAAACCCCTGCACGGTTCGGTCTCTGTTCCTCCCGTTTTCTTCTTTGGAGGGTCGGACCGGACCGAGATGATCGTGCGGTTCGGTTTGAGCACAGGCGAACATGCTTTTGCTTTGCGGGCCCACAAGATTTACGGGGTAATTCAAGACGTACTTGTACTTCACTCGCTCGTATTTATTTTTAATTTCTTTTTCCGGGTTATACGTAGGGTTGTGTATCGATCCCGATCCAACCTAGGATGCGAAATGAACCGAACCGAACAGGTCGATTCAAGGTAGCTCTTAGAGGGACCGGTCCCAAGATTTCTTAATTTTTGTTACTTTTTTTTTTTTATCTTGAAGCAAATCCTAATTCGTAATTTATTTCTTTCTTTCAATGTCGAGGAAACTCCTAATTGTAGGGAATAGAAAAAACCGAAAAGGAAAAATCATCGATTTCGAAACCAACCCTAAAATCGGACCCTACCAAATGGGTCCATTCTAGGACCGGGTGGGCCAATTCCGGAATTCTAGGTTTCAGAGTAGGAATCGACCCACTATGAAATCAGTCACTCGCAGTTATGTGTGTTGCATATTGCAATTTATAAATTCAAATTTGCTTATCATTTTTTTCGAAATTTTCTTCAATTAATCTAATTTAATTTATAAAAATGTTGGGGTTGGGCCAACCGTGCCCGAGCGCGGCATGTGGGCTTGTCATATTTCCCGTGGCCGCTAGCCACCACTCCCAGGATCTTACAAAAAGATGACTGAAGTGACGAGAAAATATTAGAAAGGCTAGTTTTGCCGCGTAAGCAATAAAACACTCAATTCAAGTAGGCTTTTTTTTTTTTTATCCTTTTTACTTTTCTTTCCCTTTGGCATATAGCATGTACTTTGCCACGCAGGACTACTCTTGCAAGGGCTGGCTCAGGACGCACATAGAATCTATTCTGGAGCAGAAATTCTGCTCCAAAATGAATTTTGAAATAGAAATGCGTTTGTTAAAAAATTTTCTGAATGCATTCTGGAGCAATTTTTATATTTTGGAATAAAAATGCGCTTGTTAAAAACACTTAATTCCATAATGCATTCTTAATTCCAGAATGCATTTTTTATTTCAAAATGAGTTTTAGGCAAGAAAAAAAGAATCTACTTTTTGTAGCTTCTCTTCCGGAATGCATTCTCTATATTTTCTCTCTTTTTCTCACTAATTTTTTTTTTCAGAAAATGCATAAAAATTGAAGAATTCTAGAAAAATTTATAAAAATTTCCAGAAAATAAAAAAAGTTAGATTTTGGGAAAATAAGAAATTTGGTGAATTTTTTTCAAAAAATATAAAAAAATTAAAAATTTTAAAACTTTACAAAATGGTTTAGAATACCTTTGAGCACTCACTTTGAGTGAAATTTAATTTTTTTGAGGTACCAAAAAAAAATCAAAAAATCAAAAATTTCAAAATTTCACAAAATGACTTAGAATACCTTTGAGCACCCACTTTCAGTGAAATTTAATTTTTTTGAAGTGCTCAAAAAAATAAAAAAAATTAAAAATTTCAAAACTTCACAAAATGACTTTGAATATTTTTGGGCACCCACTTTGAGTGAAATTTAAATTTTTTGAGATGCCCAAAAAAATCAAAAAATTAAAAATTTTAAAACTTCACAAAATGGCTTAAAATACCTTTGGGCACCTAATATGAGTGAAATTTAATTTTTTTTGAGGTGCCCAAAAAAATAAAAATATAAAAAAATTTCAAAATTTCACAAAATGGCTTAGAATACCTTTGGGCACCCACTTTGAGTGAAATTTAATTTTTTTTGAGGTGCCCAAAAAAATCAAAAAATCAAAAATTTTAAAACTTCACAAAATGGCTTAAAATACCTTTAGATACCCACTTTAAGTGAAATTTATTTTTTTGAGGTACCCAAAAAAATAAAAATAGATTTCTATTCCATAAATCAATTTCTGGAGCAGAATTAGTTATATTTTACCAAACAGATTTCTCCTCTAAAAATCAATTTTTGGCAAAAATTTCAGAAATCAATTTTTGGCAAGAATTTAATTTCTAGAGTAGAATGGTTACCATTCAAGCTCTTAGACTTGACCTTTGCAGCTTGGGCGAGGGCGAGGGCAAGGACAAAAATCAATGAGTGGATTGATGACGGAGAAGGAGCCATTGATGTAGAAGGAGATGTTGCTTGTGCAAAGAAGAAGAAGCAAGGCGGGTAGGAGAAGGAGGAGGAAGAGGAGGAGGCGAGAGGGAAAGAGGTAAAGAGACAAAATCTAAAAGATTGATACTACCAAAAATCTCAAATTGGTATACGTGTGATAATTTTATCTCGAATTTTTTTTTACCACTAAAAACCCCAAACTGGTACACATGTGATAATTTTACCCCGAACATATCCTAAAAAATCCAAAACTGGCACACTTGTGATAATTTTACCATGAATATATTGCAAAAAACCCAAAACTGATATACATGTGACAATTTTACCATGAACTAAAATTTTAATATATTTTTTTATTTTTTCTAATTATTATTATTATTTTGTTTTTTCTTTTCTTGTTTTTTTGTTTATCTTCAAGCTCTTTGGCCGGTCGCCAGTCAGAGGTGAAAGCCGGCGAGGTCGGCCCCACCGATTGCTGACGAGGGCCGCCCTCGCCAGCGTCAAGCGAAGGCAAGGACAACCCTCGCTCGACGCCGGCAAGAGCGACCCTCACCTAACTCAGGCAAGGGCTGTCCTCGCCCGCCCAGGCGAGGTCGGTCCTCGCCCAACTCGGGCAAGGGTCGCCCTTGCCCGGGCGGGCGAGGACAGCCCTCACCCGACGCCGACGAGGGCCGACCTTGTCAATTTGGAGTAAAATTATCACAGGTATACTAATTTGGGATTTTTTATGGTAAAAAAAAAAAGAATTCAAGGTAAAATTATCACACATGTACCAGTTTAGGGTTTTTGGTTGTATTAACCCAAATCTAAAACATGGGCTTCATTTGAACATGTGGCGATTAATGAATAGAGTGTCCTACCGCTTACGTGACAAGACCGGTGCTTACCTAATATTTTCTCCAAAAGTGATAAGGTGAGCATCTAAATCTAAAGTGACGGCCGAACGGGATAACTCAATTTCGCCCGCAAATCACACGAGGCCCGTCCGACTCGGCACTTTCCAGCGCTGCAAGAGAAATCTCCTCCGTCGCTCCAAATCGGTCACAAAAAATTTCAGTTATTAGTGGCCAAGCATCCTCCTCTCCTTCTCTTATCTCTCCACCGCGCTCGGCACTGCCCACCACAAACGAAGAATCTCTGCTCTGCTCCGCTCCGCAGAATTCGCCGGGGCCGGGACAAACTCGGTCCTCGAACTCGGTCCATCCATGGCGCTGCTGAGCCCCCGGCTGCAGCGGTTCCTCTCGGCCAAGCTCGCCCGCGACCCGGCCTCCAGGTCCCCGGCCAAGGCGGCCGCCGCCATGGCCGCCCCCAGGCCGAAGAGCCGGTGCTGCTCCGCCATCGCGATCGACGCGCCGTCGTCGCTGGCTGAAGTGTCCGGCGTCCGATGGGGTTTCGCGAGCTTGCAGGGGGCCCGGGAGGAGATGGAGGACGACGTCGTCGTGAGGACCGAGGGCCTGGATGGCTACTCGTTCGCCGCCGTCTTCGATGGCCACGGAGGTTTCGCTTCCGCCAAGTTCCTCAGGTTAAGATAATATGCCGTTGTAGTTTCTGTCTATATTTTCCTGACGATCATGAGTGCGAATGCACTTGTTCTTTCGTTTAAGGTAATGCTAGTTGCTTCACCTCGCGATTTTCTGGCTGCGAGAATGTGTTGTGGTGCTAGAGCAAGGTTTCAGTTGTTGTTTCTTTCCGAGCTTCAGTGGAGCGCATAGCACGCGTACAATTCACTCTAACCACTTTGTTCGTCCGAGGCACGTAAATAATATCGACACTGCTCTTCTGGACAAGTTTGAAGCTGCCGTTGATGTTGTCCTTCAAATTGGCATAACTCTCTTTCGCATCTAAGCCTGAATAATCTAGAGTTGGCGACGTTGTTGTTCCGGGTTTTGATTTGTTCTGCAGAGATATTATAGGCTTTCAATTCAATCCTTAGCTTAAATTCGATGCTCTGAGTACAGGGACGAACTGTTCAAAGAATGTGTCATGTCCCTACAAGGTGGTTTGGTCCTGAGTAAACAAGACATCAACTCCATCCAAGAGGCACTGCGGGAGGCTTTTGCAAATGCGGATGCGAAATTAGTGAATTGGTAAGCTTTGTTTCTCCCGGTCGAGAAAATTTGGTGCAGTTTAGTCGATAAAACTTGGTTCGGTTTTAGTTGATAACCAATGAGAATAAGCCCCCATAAAGTGTGTTCTCAAGTCGTGGCATTGAAGTTTTGTATGATCTTTCATTTTGGGTAGGCTTGAGACGACACAAGAAGAAGATGAATCAGGTTCAACAGCCACTGCTATATTCCTTGGGAGTGATAAGATCTTCATTGCACACGTTGGGGACTCATGTGTGGTACGCAATCTTTTTGTGAATATACAATAGGTCATAATATCTCCAGGCTTATGGAATTCATAATTGAAGGGATTTATTGTATTCCAAAATATGTATCGGGCCAATGTGAAATATGTATTGTGTTGGATAATGCAGGGTTGCATTTGCTTCTGTTATAGCAAATTTCTTGAATGAACTTTACATTGCTCCCGATAACGATATCTGGCACAAAAGCGTCTAATTATGACGTCATTTTTTATTTGTCTGATTGCATCAACCACAATGAACCCTCTGAACTTCTGCTGCAGGTCCTCTCCCGTTCTGGAAAGCCGGAAGTTTTAACAAACCCCCATCGACCATATGGAAGCAGCAAAGTTTCTCTTAACGAAATCAGAAGGATCAGAGAAGCAGGTGGATGGGTGTGTTTTCCTGTACACCGTTTTGCTTTGTCTTCTCAATGATAAGTTCTTTTTCTGTGTCCAATAATTAGAGCGTAATCTTGAACTCAGAAAGTACCTACTTGGTGGTAAGCAGACTAGATTTTCTAGCTTTATCATTGTTTTCTATCTCTGGTTATGAGTTCTTAATTAAGTAATACTGCGGATGATTCTCTGGCTAGTAATTTGAAGCATCGTGACTTTCACATAAGCCATAAATGACTTTCAATCCAGTTCTAGAATTTTTGTTTTTTTCTGTGGTACTCATAGTTACTATACAATATGTGGATGGTGACTCTTGTGCACGGGGACCGTAGATTAGTAATGGAAGGATTTGTGGCGACATCTCCGTCTCTCGAGCTTTTGGTGACATACGTTACAAGACAAAAAAG
Source organism: Syzygium aromaticum (assembly GCA_024500025.1). NCBI lineage: Eukaryota > Viridiplantae > Streptophyta > Magnoliopsida > Myrtales > Myrtaceae > Syzygium > Syzygium aromaticum. The sequence continues at coordinate 16,529,228 of CM044885.1, forward strand.
ATCGAGTTAGTTTCTGCAACTCTCATTTTTATGTTGATAGTGTTTGTGCGATATCCTAAACAATGACCTCTTAACATGCCTCATAACGTTTTTTGATAATTGAGAAGGATGCTTCAGAAGGGAGTCAAGGAAGGAAGATGGTCAGAGAAATTTATTTCTCGGTAGGTAACCACCTAACTGTTCATTATTGTTTGCTCCCCCCTACTGAGGAGAGGTGGAATGCTTGGGGTTCAAATGAACTGTCTTTTCGTGAATTCACTCTATAGCTCCTCCAACCAAACAAATGGCATATCTAAAGAATTGATCTTGAAGTTTGTTGTAACGCAACACAGTTGAAGCGAGTTGGTTGGTTCATTTCACTGAGAGATGCTTTTAGTATGAAGATGTGTTCCGATGCTCTCAACCAATCTAGTGTGCCTTTCGCCCCAGTGGCTTAAGGGGGATTAGCACCTTCATAAACTTATTATGCAATTTTTGCTCATTCATTATGATGAACTAAAAATGAGCACGGGTTGTTAAATATGGAATAATCCTTTTGGTAGTCGTAAGCTTGCAACAGGTGTACATGTACACTTGGACTGTAACTTTTCCTAGTTGCTGACGGTTTAGATTTCATAGCTTTGACCACAGACACAATTAATTCTGTTTCAGCATTCAGTTCAATGGGGACTTGGTCATTGCATCTCCAGACATATACCAGGTAGCTCTTGGTTCTGATGCAGAGTTCATAGTGCTAGCATCTGATGGCTTATGGGACTACATGAATAGGTATTGCTCCTTATTTGTTGATGAAGTACGGTAATATGGTGAAGTTCTTTCTTTCTTTTTTGGTTTCTCTTTCTTCCTAAGTGAGGAGGTAAAAATAACTTTCTGGTTATCATTTGTTTTTTTTTTTTCAGCTCAGATGCCATTGAATTTGTCAGAAACCAACTTCGGCAACATGGAAATGTTCAGGTAATTAAGTCATGTTGTTTCAATGACGAATCTGCCTTAAATCTACTTTACTTGCTGATCGTCTCCTTTCCCTAACATGCTTGATAGTTGATTCTGATCTTACTGTAAGTTCCTTTCTTTTCATTAATGCAGCTGGCATCTGAAGCACTTGCGGAAGCAGCTCTGGTAATTATAACTAGCAGCAAAAACTATTCCATCTCCTAGAAATAATTTCCAAGGCAGTGCCACTAACTCGATAATGCATGCATTTGCAGGACCGGCGCTCACAAGATAATATCACCGTTGTGATTGCTGAATTGGGGTACGCGCATCTTCGATCTACATGATTTTAGTACTTATGTTACTTAATTAGATGGATTGGATTTGATTATGACTGGACTACAAGAAAAGCCATGCCTTGTTGATTAACATCAAATCGGTTCTCAACTACCTGAGTCATCGACTTGAATTCAAAAAATAATATCTATGGCGGGTTCTATTTTGCACGTCTGTTGTAACCTTGTTGTTGATCAATCTGTGTAGGCGAACGGACTGGCGCAATTTACCAGTGCAGCGACCAAATGTAGTTTTTGAATTCGGGCAAGCTTTTGCCACTGTTGGTCTCGTGTCTCTTGGAATTTGGATGTTTTCCCTGCTGTCTTGATGAAATTGGAGCATGCTCAATTCCCCAAATGTATATAAGTCGACATAGAGCTTCGATTTTTGCTCTTTTCATGTAATATTATTGTAGATAACCTCACTTAAACCTGATATATAGCGCATCTTAGAGTAATACAATACAAAATTCTTCATGCAATTTTTCCTTAGTTATGAAGGTATGTTTATATGTGGTCCATCCTATCCTCAGTTACAGATTGCGCTGTGGAGAAAGCTGGAGTTTAGGCTATAAATCAAGTGTACTATCACAAATTCTTCCCACCCAAAAATTTAAATTGATAGGTTAGGGATATTCCATGAACGTGATGCCCATTGAAACTCCATAGACAAGTTATGCGGGATGCTTTTAAGAGATCGAGAGGGCCCTGAAAATTATGGTTCATCCCGAAAGAAGGTGAAATTGCGGGAGGGATGGTTCCACCAAACGCCCATCAACTCTCAAAAACATAAATCATCTCCGTCAAATTCACATGGCGTAGCAGTTCTTTTATCATGCTCAAGTAAAATTTGACGTAAGTAACTAGGTTGTAATCCACGGATACCGATTCAGGATCTCTTACCGCCTTCCATAATTTCTAAAGCCGTGACGACTATGTGGATGAAATAGAACCATGCCACACATCTTTTGCTCGATACTCGGGACAGTTTGTAAGGTTGATCACCACCACCGTCACTGCCGTTCTTGTCTTTGTTCATCTCGTTTACCACTTCATGTTTCCAAGTATGCCTTGTATGTGTGCACAGAGTTTGGTCTATATTTTATGAAGGAATTTCGAGTTTTTCAGTATTGGGTAATTTTTGACAGATTAATATTTATTTGGGAAGTATTATTATTAGCATGTACAAAGTCCACGTATACAGGCTCAGGATTTCTTACTACCTTACGAGATCGAGATCGAGAGAGATCTCCAGAGAGAGAACTGAGATGTATCGAAGCTAAGCAATCAAAATCAACATTTATTGAGCCTTCATACACGTAAAACAAATATTACAGAGAGGTACACAACTGCATATAGGCAACGTGCCATGTATTGGGGTATCATCACACACCCAAATTATTATTCGTCGGGGTCGTTTATTGTAGAATGCCTTGCAAAACATATATATATTCAGAAAGAGAGAGAAGGAAGTTAATAATGTGGGGGTGGGGGTGAGAGTGAGATAAATGATGAGCGTTAAGGATTCTAGCAACCAGGTTTCTTCCTGGGATCGTGCTTAGTGTTGGCACAGACGTCGTCATAATCCAGCATCGCCTCCATCCCCATCGCCTTCTTTCCCTTTATCCCAGCAACAACGCCATCCTTTAGAGAGACAGAGAGAGAGAGAGATGCTAGTTATCAGCTGAAACTAATGAATTCCCACTATGTTATGTTCACCTTTGCTGGCGATATGAAAAATTCCCACTTTTTGACAAAGGCGTGCATGCATGCATTTTGTACTGTACCCCCACGATTCTTAAGTGTTTTCCTCGCGCAGTGCACAATCCGGAGGTAAGCATCGCGTTGTCTCATTGCATAGCGATGAGAAATATATTTGGACTCTTACCCTTCCCTTTATTGGGAAATGAGAAAATTCATAACACTTATCACCTGACGATTGACGTGAATGAATGACCACACGCTATGCTAAAAAATAATGATATTCCATGTCCTGAGGTTGGAGTTCCGAACATTTTCTATTACTCAAAGCCGTAATGGCTTAATGGTGTGGTAGGATAATTCGGGCACACGCAAGAAATATTCTATTTGTATTCTTAGCAATAGAAACTATGATGGTATATGTGCTTACCTTACGAAGTGAAGAGCCAGAGATCTTGTCATCCAGTTCTGTCCTTCCTGCATTCGAGAAAAGAAAAAGGGAAAGGATGTTTAAACTATGTGCTGCAAGCTCAATCTTAACATGATCTTTAACTTCCTGACTAATGCTTTTTGACTTGCACCTGAAGAGAGAGTACTCATGATCAGGAGGGAAGCGAGAAGGGCAGCAGGGAAGGCCTTCAGAGCCATGGCTCGTGCAAATGCAATCTCTCTCTCTCTCTCTCTCTCTCTCTCTCTCTCTCTCTCTCTCTCTCTCTCTCTCTCTCTCTCTCTCTCTCTCTCTCTCTCTCTATGTTGAGTCGTATTGGAGCTGGAGATGGTAAGGGTCTTCTTTTATATGAACTCAGTAGCAACACATAAAAGCTGTGATGGCGACTGTGCTTCCCGCACCAATTTCAGCGCAAATTGCAACTCCTTGTTTCTTTACCTTCTTTGTGTCACAGGCACCAAAGAGTCAACTATACTGTTCCCACGTTACATCACCAAAGGGAGCACTTTGCATAGTTCCGCCCTGCTGATTATGTTTTCTTCCCTATAACTATTTTGACGCACAAACTCAATAGTCGTTAATTGATCAGTGACAGCATTTTCCAAGTCTATATCTTACTCGCCATAGATAGGGAAGACTCTCCGAATTTACATTGCGAGACCTTTCAATGCTTAAGTCAGCATACGTAGAGAGAAGCAAAAGAAGGCTAATTGAGTTAGAGAGAGAGAGAGAAGCCATCCATACCTCACGTCTTTCTTTTTTCTCTTTGCCCTGTACATGACTCCATAACTTCCAATTGACCATTACACAGAGAGGATGAATGTGGGCTACGTGGTGTGACTTAGATTATGGGCCAGCTTTTCTCTTAGGTCAATCTACAAAGGGCTCGATTATAATGGATCAGTGACTCAATCGCCCCTTTATTACTTTCCTTTTGCATGTACTCTCGAAGCTAGCCAATCTTATATGTATATCTTCTTCTTCTTCTTCTTCTTCTTCTTCTTCTTCTTCTTCTTCTTCTTCGATAAATGAGTGAGGCACTAAGGGTGAAAAGGTAACTTTGACCTGGGGCCTAACTTGGCCTTCCATTCGAGCTGGTCAACCTGTGATCCTCATATCTAGGCTTCTTATGACGTTATGAGAAAATAAAAGTTGGCAACTATGGGCTACAAATACAAAGGACAAAATCGAAGGGGAAGCCTTTAGGAGCTTAAGTGACTATCCCTCGAATTAGCCAACGATTTGAAACGAAACTAGAATATATAGTGTTATCGTCCCTAGAAATCACTTGACGCTACTCCAATGAAGCTAGTACTTTTTATCCTTACACATTTCTCCTCTTAGGATGCGCCCTTATTTCACTGAAACCTTTATAATAAAGGAAAATGTTTTTCATAAGCTTTCATTTATTTAGTGGTTTAAGGAAAGTCCTTTTTGCCAGAAGAGGAAATAGTTTTCCCCCAATCTAAATTTGTTATTTTTAGTCCATGGAAAATATTTTCTGTAAATTGATTAGTTTTCTGTCATCCAAACACTGAAAAATCATAAAATAATTTCCCCAAAAACAGTTTTCCCTGGGAAAAATGGACCCTCAATGTTATTTTAAGGTGGCAAAAATAACATAGACACTGAAAGTTTGCAACAAGCAAAAATCTATGGAAAGCATTAACATAATAAGTAGATTTGTCAAAATGGGTCATTGACCTATTTCTTAACTCATATTTGATGGATTGAGTTATTATATGGGTTAACTATGTTCAATAAATGGATTTAAAATGGCAAAGCTCAAGAAATTTTCCCAAACTCAACTCGCTTTTATGATTATTTCTTCACCCTTTAAGAGAAAATGATGGACTCCTCGGACTGTTCCAAGATCAGAGAAGTCTTGGTGGGCCCGCAAGGTGAGCTCAACTTTACCCTTATTAAAAATATCAAGACAGCTTCTTATTTTTCCTATTGTTTTTTCTTTTTATTAAAGTTTCGTTTGCTAGTTATTAAAGTATATCTTTTCTTGGTTGCATTTGGCATTGTTATTTCTAAGTAATATTCTAATCTTAATCTTATTATTGCAATCCCTGGTCACAAATTATATTTTTCAATATCTTACATTCCATTTAATTAAAATTTCAATTCCTCCACGTTATTTGTTGCTGTAATTTTATAAATTCTCTACTAACTACTAACTTTTTCATATCCTTCATTGTGAATCAATACAAAAATTGAAAATTCTATGCAATGTGGAAAGCCAATAATTTAACATATTATAGTCGAAATAGCGATTTTATGCAAATAACATAAACACATGACGAGCTTAAAGTGGGTTAAATAAGTGGATATGAATTTTCATGGGTTGGATTAAGTGTAGAAGTAGTTTAGTAATAGGTGGATCCGGTATTGGTCACTAAATTTATATTACATATAAATAGGTCAAATTCGACTTGACCCGACTCGTCCCATCTATTTGACGGGCCCTAGTAATAAGGACTTTGAACTCTTAACATATACTGTTTTTAGGATCAGAAATTAACAAATAACCATCCTCTGAGCATACATTGATTTTGAACATTTATTTTGTGGACGGTAAATGATGAGATTTATCCAAGCTGACGAGCTACGTCGGATCAATGACATGTACACTAAACATTCACCTTATTTAGCCACGCAAATGGACCCCTGTCATCAAGCCGTCGTGGTTGTCGCCGCCCTCATCGTAACTTAGTTTGCTTACCCGCGATGTTTCTAACGGACTTCTGTTCTGATTTTTCTTGGAGCGTATACTTTGCTTGTAGTCAAATCCATGCCAAGCTGACAAACAAAGTGTTGTGAAATTGGACAAAGCACATGGTGCGCATGCAATTGTGCAAATGAGAGCATAGAAATATGGCAATGGCAACGCCACCGCCCACAAGTGAATGGTGAGTGCTATTCACTTCCAAAGCTGACTCAAGAAAGAAAACTAGGGTTTCGGTTTTCTCTCTTTATTACTTTGAATTCGTTCCTTCCATTGAACGTCCCAGCTTTCTTCATCCATCCCTGTCGTGCACAGACACAGCATGGGCTCACATGGAGTGAGATTTAATGAATGGAAACTCGAAAATAATGGGAGCAATGAAACTGGGCCACATGAGAAGTTCCAAATTCATCAAAAGAAACTGGTTAGGTTGGTAGCATGAAGGTCATGTCACAAAAGCAAAGAGCACACCACTAAGGCACAAACCACGTTCTCTGAACCACGCCACTAAGGAAGTAAAGACCAAATTCGTGTCCCTTTCCCTTCCATGTTTGTCCATGTTTGGAGGAACTTTCCCCAGACTGGTGTGCGCTCAACTGTAGCGGTACTACTATAGCACTAGCATGTCGCTCTCGTTTTGCTTCTCTATTTCTTCGATCCGCTTCTACCGCAAAAGAGGACGATGTCGACATCTCCCACTCGCGCCCCACTTTTCTGTTGCCCTCCCTGTTGGCAAGCTATCATGCCCGTCGTGTTCCGGGATCGCCTTTTTCCGTGCTGAGCCGAAGCAGGAACGATAATGCTTGATTCAGTAGAAACTCAACCGGGCAAAGTCGCCACGCGAATATTCTTTTTAGGACTGGATTCGTGTGGAGTCCCAACATGAGTTGTTGCGTTTTTCTCAGTGACCTTTGTCACCTAGGAAGATGACAGATCATATTGATCATTAACAGGAGAGGGTTGAGGCTTCTGTGCACGTTTTGAGGATGAAGTTTCTGTTGTTGGCTATGTTCGTATATCAGAAATTGAAATCAAATATGAGAAGACTAACCTGAAAGCAGCACAAATAAGTAAAGCAAAATGTTGATCCGAGCCCGACGAAGTAACGTCATGTCTTTAAGACGAATTTGGCCCCTCAATCAATACCCGAGGATATTGGACAATCGTCTCCCAGAATAAAACGGATCTCATTCCTTCGAAGTGGTATGTATTTGGAGGACTCCTTCAAACGCAATTTTGCAGAATAATCGCACAAGAAATGATAATAATGAAGTGAAAAATGTCTCTAGTGTGTCAGGAAAATGTCTCGCGGGAATGCAAAATGCCACGAAGTGTCACACCCCGAACTAAACCGTTCGAATATATGTATATGGCGAAAATTGAAGAGTTGCGAGAGTGAAAGGTCGCCGGCGGTTCTCACTCGATTCGTGAACAGTAGCGAAGGTTCACTTGAACCGGTTCGGTTCGTGAACAGTCGCAAATGTTCGCTTGAAATTTCGTTCGAGCGAACAGACATGTTTGTTTGAAATAATAATAATAATAATAATAATAATAATAATAATAAATTAATTTTTAACAACGTGTTTGTTCGGAGAAAATAAAAAACCGAGAGAGAATGGACCCGAACCAAACCGGCCGGTCGGACAACGGCGCGTGCGCAGGGGGGAACCGACTTAGCTCGACGTAGGTCCTCTCTTTTCCACAAAAGTGGGGTACCCCTTGGGGTCCAAACCCATTTGAGAGGCTCCTCAAAAATCAAAATAAACCCTCTCCCATCACCTCTTCTATCATATGTGGGACACTTTTTTTTACACACTTTTCATTCAATTCTATGAGATTTGGATGCCAAAATCCCAACAATCCCCCACATGAATAAAAAGTACTGATATCATGACTCTTCGTGTATGCATGAGATGCAAAGTGCGATTATTCCATAAGAAAACGTTGCATCAGGATAAGTAGTCTGAGACTTTGAACTTTCCTTAGTGAAACCTATTGGACTTACTCGGTCAATCAGTAGACTTGATGTTTTTGAACAGTCGACCTTTGGTGTAAGTCTAGACAATAGAAATCACACAACTGTTTCTTGAACAAAATTGGTTCTCACTGTTGTGTTCGTTTTGGCCATGAACACCGCCTGGTCTCATGAGTGTTTTAGAGAATTCGGCCTTTTCAATTCTCACAGAAGCGGCCCTCACTTCACACTCACATAGGTGATTTCTGAACATATAGTATATCACATACTCAATTCAGAATCATTAAAAGACTTTGCTTAACCTTCACAATTAGTACTGTCTTCATCCGGGAATGAGTAAAAAAATTTGACAGTACACTACACTGTCTTCATAACTTAGTTGTCTTTTTGAACCTAGATCTTGGGATCTCCAGTCAACTAGGTAGGGTTTCCGCTATGATGACTTGTTTATAGGCCTTAAACCCATTCCCCTTAATATTTTCACAACCATCTCTCTAGTTAAGCCTTTTGTCAATGGATTCGCAATATTATCTTTTGACTTTACATAGTCAATGGTGATAATTCCACTAGAAAGAAGTTGTCTTACTATGTCATGTCTTCGATGTATGTGTCAAGACTTACCATTATACATAACATTCCTTGCCCTTCCTATTGCCGCTTAACTGTCACAATGTATACATACAGCGGGCACTGGTTTAGGCCAATTAGGAATATCTTTCAAGAAATTTCGAAGCCACTCTACTTCTTCACCGACTTTATCCAAAGCAATAAATTTTGATTCCATGTAGATCTAGCAATACAAGTTTGTTTGAATGATTTTCAAGACATTGCCGCCCCACCAAGTGTGAATACATGTCCACTTGTTGATTTTGTGTCTTTAGTGCCGGTTATCAAATTTGCATCACAGTATCCTTCAAGTACAGCTAGATATTCTGTATAATGCAAATCATAATCTTGGATATGCTTTAAGTAGCCCAATAGACGTTTCATAGCTTTCTAATGATTTTCATTTGGACTAATTGTAAATCGACTTAGCTTACTCACAGCACAAGTTATGTCCGGCCTAGTACAGTTCATGACATACATTAGACTGCCTAGTATACTAGCATACTCATTTAGAGCTTTGCTTTCACCAGTATTCTTTGAAAGATGTAAATTAACATCTATCGGAGTCTTTACTGGTATAATATCTAAATTCTTGCACTTTCCAAGAATCGTCTCAATATAATAGGATTGTGATAGAGCTAAACCTCCACGTGTCTTATGGATTTTAACTCCTAAAATAACATCTGCAACATCCATATCTTTCATATCAAATTTACTTGTGAGCATGCGTTTGGTTGTCTTAACAACCTCACTATCGCTGCCCATTATAAGCATATCGTCTACATATGAGCACAAGATGGCAAAACCATTATGAGTATTCTTATCATATACACATTTATCACACTCATTAATCTTAAAATCATTCGACAATATGACTTGGTCAAATTTAGCATGCCATTGTTTTGACGCTTATTTTAAACCATAGAGTGACTTAATAAGTCAACAAACTTTCTTCTCTTGTCCTGGAACAATAAACCCTTCGGGTTGTTCCAAATATATTTCTTCTTCCAAATCCCCGTTTAAGAAAGCCGTCTTAACATCCATTTGATGGATTTCAAGCCTATACACCGCTGCTATAACAATTAACATTCTTATAGATGTAATTCTAATAACATGTGAGTAAGTATCAAAATAATCCAGTCCTTCTCGTTGCTTGTATCATTTTACCACAAGCCTAACCTTATATTTATCAATAGTACTATCTACTTTCATTTTTCTCTTGAAAATCCACTTACATTGTAGTGGTTTATTACCAGGAGGAAGGTCAACCAATTCCCATATATGGTTTGACAAGACGGATTCAACTTCACTATTGATAGCTTCTTTTCAAAACGGGACTTCTGGCGATGTCGCAGCTTCTTTGAATGTCTGAGACTCATTCTCTAACAGATACGTTAAGAAATCAGGTCCAAAAGACATGGAAGTCCTTTGTCTTTTACTACGTCTAGGTTCATCCTCCATTGGATCACTTCTAGATATAGTATGTTGATGCCTCTTATTATTATCAATTGGCTCATATACTATGTTATACGGAAATATATTTTCGAAGAACGAAACGTCCCTTGATTCAATAATCGTATTAACATGTATATCTGGGATTTTTGACTTGTGAATAAGAAACCGATATGCATTACTATTCTGAGCATATCCAATAAAAACACAGTCAACAGTCTTTGGTCCTATTTTAACCTTTTTAGGCTTAGGAACCGCAACTTTAGCCAAACACCCCCACACTTTGAGATAATTCAAGTTAGGCATTCCACCTTTCCATTTCTCATAGGGAATTTGTTGTGTCTTCTTGTGAGGTACTCTATTTAAAATAAAATTTGTTGTTAGGACAGCTTCCCCCCCACAAATCCTGTGGTAAACCAGAATTGTTCAACAATGCATTCATTATTTCCTTTAGGGATCAATTTTTCCTTTCCGCCACACCATTTGATTGTGGTGTATAAGGAGTAGTCATTTGGTGAACCATACCAAACTCATTACAAATTTCCTCAAAAGAAAATTCATATTCACCTCATCTATCACTTCTTATCATTTGAATTTTCTTATTTAACTGAGTTTCAACTTCACATTTATAAGTTCTAAAAACATTCACAGCCTCATCTTTGCTACTAAGCAAATAAACATAACAATACCTTAAACAGTCATCTATAAATGTGATAAAATACTTATTACCACCTCTTGAAGGTATTGATTTCATATCGCATATATCTGTGCGTATTAAATCTAAAGATTCTGTAACTCTATTATCTACGGAATGAAAAAGAGGCTTAGAAAATTTAAATTCAACACACACTTAGTATTTCTCACTTAGACAGTCAAACTTCGGCAACATTCCCATATTCATTAATTTCTTTGTCGACTTATAGTTAACGTGTCCTAGTCTAGCATGCCAAATATTAGAAGACTGAAGCACATAAGTAGAAACAACTTTATTCAAATCATCCTTGGTTACAACAGTCATTACATTCAGATTGAACAAACCATCACTCAAATAACCATTTCTTACATACATCTCATTTTTGGAGAGTACAAACTTATCAGATACAAAAACCAACTTGAAACCATTCTTGCTAAGGAGAGATCTGGACACTAAATTCTTGCGAATATCTGGCACATGCAGAACATTATTTAGTGTCACAATCTTTCCAGATGTCATCTTTAGAGCAATCTTTCCGACACCTTCAACCTTAGAGGTTGATGAATTACCCATATAAAGTTTTTCATCACCCCCCACAGTTGTGTAGGATGAGAATATCGATCTGTTTGCACAAATATAACGAGTTGCTCCAGTATCAATCCACCACTCCTTGGGATTTCCCACCATATTACACTCGGATATCATAGCAGTTAGATTGATATCATCAACACCATTGAAAATCTCTTCCACCACATTAGCCTGAGTTTTCTATCTTTTTTTGGCCCTGCAGTCTTTGGCTCGATGTCCAGACTTGCCATAGTTGAAGCATTTGCCAACGAACTTTTTCAAGCCTTGGGTGAATCCCTCTCCAGACTTGCTAGGCATTTTCCTCTTCTTGTTGGGTTTCGATCTTTCTTCAACAACATAGCCCTTGAAATCTCTAAGTTCTACCCAACTTTCTTCTCAAAGAGCCTATTGTCTTCCTCAATCCTCAACTGAACAATCAAGTCTTCAAGTGACAACTCCTTTCTCTTATGTTTGAGATAATTTTTGAAATCTCTCTAGGATGGTAGCAGTTTTTCAATGAAGGCAGCCACTTGAAATGTCTCACTTAGAGTCATTCCTTCAGCATGAATATCATGCATAATCACTTGAAGCTCTTGAACTTGACTTAAGACGGTCTTTGAATCAACCATCTTGAAGTCTAGAAATTTACCGACAATGAATTTCTTCAATCCGGCATCTTCGGTTTTGTACTTCTTGTCTAAACTATCCCATAACTCCTTAGCCGCTTTCAGCGAACTATAGACGTTATAGAAAGTATTGTTCAGACCGTTGAGGACATAGTTACGACACAGGAAGTTAGAATATTTCCATGCATCCACAGCAGCAAGCTTTTCTTTATTTGTCTCTCCAATGTCTAATTTAGGACCATCCTCATTGAGAAATCTAGCCAAGTTCAAGGTCGTGAGATAGAACAACATCTTTTGTTGCCATCTCTTGAAATCCGTACCATTGAATTTTTCTGGCTTTTCTCCGTGATTCGGAATAGGGTTGATCGAAGTTGAAGTCGAAGCCATTTCTGAATTATAAAAACTGAATATATTCATGAACAGAGTCGGAAATATATGATTATGAACAGAATCGTTTGTTCATGAATAGAATAGAAAATTTCTTATATGAACATAAACGAAAAACTTGTTCACGAACAGAATTGAAAAAACGAAAAATTTTTCATGAACAGAATTGAAGGAACTGGCAAATAGAATGAATAGCGCATAAGAATATACAAACAGAACCGAATCAAATTAGTCTTGAGATTGTTGTTGGCTATGTTCGTATATCAAAAATTGAAATCAAATATGAGAAGACTAACTTGAAAGCAGCACAAATAATTAAAGCAGAATGTTGATCCGAGCCCGACGAAGTAATGTCGTGTCTTTAAGACGAATTTGGCCCCTCAATCAGTACCCGAGGATATTGGACAACCGTCTCTCGGGATAGAACGGATCTCGTTCCTTCAAAGTGGTACGTATTCAGAGGACTCCTTCGAACGTAATTTCGCAGAATAATCGCACAAGAAATGATAATGATGAAGTGAAAAATGTCTCTAGTGTGTCAGGAAAATGTCTCGCAAGAATGCAAAATGCCACGAAGTGTCACACCTCGAACTAAACCGTTCGGATATATGTATATGGCGAAAATTGAAGAGTTGCGAGAGTGAAAGGTCGCCGGCGGTTCCCACTCAGTTCGTGAACAGTAGCGAAGGTTCACTTGAACCGGTTCGGTTTGTGAATAGTCGCAAATGTTCGCTTGAAATTTCGTTCGAGCGAACAGACATGTTTGTTTGAAAATAATAATAATAATAATAAATTAATTTCTAACAACGTGTCTGTTCGGAGAAAATAAAAAACTGAGAGAGAATGGACCAGACCTGAACCGGCCGGACGGATGGCGATGCGTGCGCACGGGGGGGGAACCGACTTAGCTCGGCGTAGGTCCTCTCTCTTTCACAAAAGTGGGGTACCCCTTGGGGCTCAAACCCATTTGAGAGGCTCCTCAAAATAAACACTCTCCCGTCACCTCTTCTATCCTATGTGGGACACTTTCTTTCACACACTTTTCATTCAATTTTATGGGATTTGGATGCCAAAATCCCAACAGTTTCGAAGCTAAACATTTGTTTTAACCTTTTCCCTTTCATATTCCCGAAGGCAAGAACATATTCTTGACGGAGAAAGCGGGAAAAGTAAAAGGCAAGCCCTCATACTTCATCGGACATGTTCAACCAAAGGCAAAGAACATGTTCTACCTTTCCAATTTTAAAGGAAAAGTTTGTTTTTTCTTGTCGCACGTTTCTTAGTTGGTAAGTGCCAAGAAACTGTATTTGTCATTCATCGATTTTCCCGAAAAATTTACCGGCACTTTAAAAAAAAAAAAGTTACCATTTTTTCTTACGTTCTTCGAATTACCGACTCTCATCTTTTATAAAATAATTTATTTATAATTCATATCAACAGCTTAAATTTAATTTTTCTGAATTATGGACTTTTCTTATCTTTGACCAAAAAAAAGGTTTCTTATATTTGACTGGTTTTCATTTACTTCTTATTAATTAACGCCTTAAAGTTACAAACTCTGATATGAAATTACCAACTTTTCTTTGAGTGAATTATCAATTTTTTCCCGATTAAGTAATCTAATAGAAAAGTTGGAAAAAAAAAACAAATAACTGTTGGTATCTAATTCGTATTAGAGTTGATAACTTAATTGGAGAAAATTCGATAATTCACTTAAATTAAAGTTAGTGATTCTATGTACATATAAGGTGTTGTTAAGAAATATAAACAAAATTTTATAAAAGACAAAAAAAAATTGGTAATTGAGAGTTTGACATCCAGGGCAATGAAAAGTTGATAACTCATTAGAAAAGTTGATAAATTAAAAAAATTGAACATTGACTAGGAAGCTCAAATGAAAGGTGATAATCCAAAACTAGCTAGTTATTCAATGCGATAAAAATTGGTAAGTGGCTCTAATTAAGGTTGGTAATTTCATATAATAGTTAGTAAATTTAAAGTTTAGTAAGTTATGTAAATAAAAGTTAATAAGTTAATACAAAATTTAGTAAAGACAAATACAACATGAGTCCTAAAGCCTGTCATGATGATGTATGTAAGTCCTTAAAATTTACTTTCATACATTAATGTCCTAAAATTTATCACGGTCATCCACCTTAGTCTTTCGATCGGTTCGCTCGGTTATTTGTCAATGGATGGAAGGTCCACGTGGCATTATTTATTGATGGCCACATAGGACAAAAAAATATTAAATAAAGGCACGTGGTGCTTTTCCTTCACTTGAAATTGAATGATTAATGGAATGACCCAAAGTGCCGTAAAGCTGCAAATTTTAGGAATTAAAAAATGAAAGTTTTAGGATTTTAATTAATCATCCTCACAAGATTTAAGACTTGCATTGTAATTGACTCGAGTTAGGAATTTCCAAACCATAAAAAGCTGGTAATTTCATAAAATTTGGCAAGTTAAAAAAAGGTCACTTATCATTTTTTTACTGACAGTTTTTCGATACTTACCAATACTTACTGAAATTTACCAACACAAAAATAGTCCATATTTTATGGTGCAGAAAATTAGAATTAATTATGCGATTCACTTCATGCACCAATATTTTCATTTCAAGTGCATCTTTTGTTTCTCTTCCCCTCTTTCTGCTGATCCCTTTGCCAGTCCATTATGATTCCTCTAATTCCATAGAAAGCAATCGATTGAGAATTCAGCCTAAGATATCGCACCTATTCTCGAGTGAAATACGATAAAGAGAGATTGAATTGCAGACAAAGTTCCTCTGCTAATTGCATTGAGGCCAGTCCCAATATGACTGTCGTCATATCGAGTTACATCGCAAAAAACGAGTCGTCAGGACTAATCGAGTTGAGCGACTCGAGACCGATTTGCCAAGCGAAACAAGAAAGTGCAAATTTATGTCTACGAGCTAGAAATTCCATTTGGCTAGCAGACTTCTCGCGGCATTTGCCTTTTCTAACTGTCTTGACTCTACCGTGACAGATGAAACGTCAAATGTAGAGTTTAGAGCTACGTAGCAGGACTAGACGAGAGATGTAGTTGTCTCAAAATTGGAGAAGCAAAGGAGATGGATGTTCTGTGCTGTTCTTCTTGCTAATCTTTATGAGTGAGAGAAACTCCATCATCCGTGGTATGTGCATTTTCCATAGCCTGAAATTGATCAAGAAGCAGAACAGTCAATGAAAATCAATGAAAATCTATCTTGCCCTGAATAATCAGCAATGAGGAAGACCATGGACTAACTTGGATCGACGGTGGTAACAGCTCCGGTCTCTTTGAAATCGCAATCATAGTCGTTTCTTCCCATGGCTTGGTAATACACATTCATGGCGTATGCCGCGTGAGCACGGACCGTGTTAGGCAAAAAGCACGCGCCGTCTTCTTGTATCGGTCTGCAGTCCAACCCGAGCCCGCATATGTAATCGATATTTCTCTGCAGAGCATCTGGGTCTGCTCCTGCTTTGGGCAGGCACCATTGTTTTCCGTTGGGCGGTGACATGGACGCCGGACTTGTCGGCGGTTTCACAGAGCTCGGGACTGGAACGGGGTCAACCGGAATTGATGATCTAGCCTGCCAGAGCCAAGTGGACAAAGCAATCAAACAAGCATACTTATAAGGGCGATGACTAACAGGAACAAAGGACGGTAACTCTCGGCTGCAGCGGCTACCGTGGGCCTCAAGATCCCAGCGTCGTACACTGGCGTCATGTCCGGCCTGAAGAGTCCGAAGTTCCTCTCACACAACGGTCCCGGCTTCAAATTCTCGTTGAAGAGAGCAAAAATGTAGGTCTCAAATGTCCGTTTTGGCATGAGGGGCGTGCCAGCGCCCGATGATACATGGCGGATGAGATTACTGTTGTATTCTGCCGCTGTCTTTGTATTGACGCTGACTTGGGTCGAGTCGCCCATTGAGGGCCATCCCGTTTCGGCTATCACGATCTCGATATCGGTGAAGCCCAGCACCTTCATCGCTGAGTAGACGGCGTCCAATTGCCCGTCCAACATGTTCATGTAAACAAGTTTGGTATTCTCATCCACCACCCCGGAATTTGGCCTGAACAGTGCATAATTGAGAGTGTCCTCAGAGAAGCCGAAAAACGGGTATGGGTTCACCAAGAAAGGTGAGCCGGTCTCCCTGTGGAAGCTGAGCAGCGGCTTCAAAACGTGCACGTCATATCCCTGCCGGAACTTCCCGCTCGATGGCGGGGTCGAACTGGACAAAATTCCTAAGGAGTGAGGCGTGGAAACCTTGATCCTACGGTCCAGTGACGCGTCAATGAGGGCTGTGTGCAGCATCTGCATCGACGTCACCAGGCTGCTTATCAGCAACTTGTTCGCAGTCGACAGCACTTCGTTTCCGACCAAAATTCGAACGATGTTGGTGGCGGGAACATAAGGCTCGACATTAGTTCTCACCCAATCTTGGGCATTGCTCAGCTTGGTAAGTTGAGGGATGAGCTCATTAGGGACGGTGATGGTGACGGCAATGCTGGTGTGAGCAAAGGCTTTTATTATGTCCGGGTTCGCATCAAAGAGCCTGATGCGGTTGATCGTGGTGGACTCGAGGAGGAAATGGGCCACCTGGGCAGGTGGAGGTAAGTCGTTTGCGACCGTGCCATAGTTGACCCCAATGTTAGCATGAGCTCCTGAAGACAAAAACGAGAGCATTCGGTTATTGGTCAAGGGTGTTACAATTGCAGCGCTAAAAGTACAAATTTGGACAACTTTTGGTTCGAGAAAAAGAGAGACAGAACAGACCTTGCACGAAGAAGGATGAAGAAAGAAGCAAGAAGACGATGCCGAAGACTGAATCTGACAACATTTTGGGGATGATCATTGTCATCTCCGTGATCATAACAATTGCAAATGTGAGGGTCCAAAGGATGAACGAAGGCGTAGCATGACAATTTGAGAATGGCAAGTTTGATCTCCATGTCTAAAAGCCAGAAAAGTGGGAATTGAGATACTTTTCTTTGCGTTGAGTGTTTGCTGCAGATGCTTGAAGACACAGCTTTGTTCTTTTGAATTGGGGAATTTGCTTTAGGAAGATTTTGTGGGCATTTTTTAGTGCTTTTCTCTCTTTGAACCTGTCTGTCACCGGTCCTTTTTTGTCCGGCACAATTACTGTGAAATGTACTCAAAGTCTCCGTGGAAATCAACCACATTTCTCAGATCGTATGAAACTTCCAAACGAGGTTAGGAGACCAGATTCTTCCCTATTCGTTCTTTGTACAAGCTTTGCAAGTCTTTTAATTTCTCCACTTAGATATCACATTGAACCGTCAAAGATTCTTCTGGGTCGCTTTTCTCAGTCCAGATTACACATGTATCTGGCAGTTCTCTCTACTTTGGGCTTCACCCTCTGAACTTTTGTTGAAGTTGTTGTTCTAGGCCCCCATCAGTTGGAGGCCTAATAGGTACTGTACCAAGCTAGTCCCAAGGAGTGGCAAATGACCATCGGCCAAATACCCTAAAAAATCCTCAATTTTTGCTTCAGTCTCAATTCTATCCTAAACTTCTTTTTTATTTTATAAAAGATTCACAACTTTATATCCAGTCACAATTCTGTACTTGGCTTTATTTTGTCTCAGAAAAGACTGTTAAATTTCATTTGACTCTCATATCAGCCCCCGTTAACCCTTCATCCAGGATCAGCCTTAATACATCTACATGATATTTTCACGTCATTACTCTAGTTTTTCCCAAATTTTAGATCTAAGAAAATGTGGTTTGGGCTGACATGGAAATTCATATCCAAAAAAAGGTCTTCTTGGATTTGAAATTTGAGGACGAACCGGAGCAATTAAGATTAGCTTTCTTCAATTACTCTTACTCTTAAGAGAGTCTTCCTTCTATCTCGCTTGAGGATCTTCGATTTTGTGCTTAGTCTTCAACCTCTCGTGCTTGGGAGTCTTCAATCTCTCGTGGTCGAAGAGTTTGCGCTCAGGACACTTGGCTCAGGGATGCTCAAACAACTCACACTCGAGAGTTTTTCATCTCTTGATTGCCAACGAAAAATTTTCAACAGAGAGTTAACGGGGCAAATTTGGAACTCAAATAAAAGTTAATGATTTTTTATGAGACATAAAAAATTACAGTAAAATTGAGATCAAACCTAAAGTTTGGATTTTTCTAGGGCATTAGGCCCTAAGAAGGGAAATTGTTATATCTATATTAGATCTCCTAATCACCCTAAAGCACCCTCTTGTCCTCATACTAAATCTGAATGCATTCAATCATCGATTAAGACCTTGATCTAAGACAGTCATGCTCCGACCAAAATGGATAGAATACCAATGTTTGTTAAACGGGAAAGCTTCCAGTTCTAGTACATGTGAAGCAACCTGCTCTAACCCAACTTATAAATGGACTAACTTAGGATACGTTTGGTAACCAAACTATTTTCGAAAATAATTTTTGTTCAGAAATAATTCTTTTTTTTTCCCTGCTCAGGAATAATTTCTAAGCATTTAAAAACATTTGGTAACTACCCAAAATTTCTATTCTTGAAATAGAAAAAGAACAGAAATGTGTTTGGCAACTGCACAAAATTTCTTTTTATTAATAATATTTTGAATTTTTTAATATTTCTTTCTTTTAATTTTTCTTCTTCCCCTTCCTTGGCCATGGCCAGGGCCGGCGAGGACGTCGTGGCCCTCGCCAGATCTGGCAAGGGCTGGACTGTCGCCGCCGCCCTCGCCGAATCTAGCAAGGGTTGGACCCTCGCCGCCACCCTCCCCAAATCCGGCGAGGATGGCTAGCAGCCTGGGTAAGGGCGGCGGCAAGGGTTGTCCATGCTAGATCCGGCGAGAGTGGCCCTCGCCTTCAATGGTGGTCAGCAACTGGCCACAGGCCAGTAAGAAAAAAAAATCCTTTTCCATTTCTTATTCTTGTTCCCAAAATCAAGAAGTAACTTTTTTTATTTATTGATTCTATTCCAAAACTGATTTTGGGAATAAAAAATTTACCAAATGGATTTCTATTCTAAAACTGATTTTGGGAACAAAAGAATAGAATCAGTTACTATTCGGCCAGTTACCAAATACAGCCTTAGATATTCTTACTCTTTCTCGTTTCCTTTATCTCTTCCAACGAGTTTCTCAATCAAGAATCCGAGATATTTGATATTTGGGTCTTTGGATGCTGCTCGTTCTCTAAGTTAAAAGCGACGTATCGCATTGCATCTTATGCCTTAATCAACCAAATATGATGGGGAGGAAATATACTCTTTCGAAAAAAGCCCATGAATGATGATAAAGCACGCGATAGCCAACCATTCTTTGCGTAACATCAGTGGCTTTCGATTGGCTTTGGCATTTCACCTCAAGGAAAAAGAGAAGACAGCTACGTCTGGTCGCACGGCGTCCCCAGCCTTTCATGTGGCTTGTGTCTGTCCCTTTATGCCTAATAATGATGCTGTGGACTTGTCCGGTTTGTCCTAGTGCCCAAGACATGCTAATCCCTGAAAATTGCTGTGCTATGACCATTCGCATCGAGCATGAATAGGAGCAGGAAATTATCCACATTGCGCCGACACATAGCTAATTACGTCCTTCTTTTTTGATAGCTCTTGCTCGCAAGATTCAATCCCGATTCATGTCCATGCTTGCTTCTGCATTTGCTTTGATTGTGAGTAGTCAAAACCCCGGTAAGTAACTACAAAAGCGGTAATTCAAGGCAAATGGACACCAGTTTAGCAGAAAAATTGCTGAACCCATTCTCTTTCACAAAGGGACAAGCATATATAATCCTTCTTCACTGCACTAAAATTTTAACTAGCTACTTGTGAATTACACTGGGATGTAAGCTACACCGGACGACATTCCTCCTATACTTACTGGAATAGAAAAAGGAAAAAATTCTGTGTACTTGGAACTATCTAAGAGAACATACATCCTCAATTTAAGTTAGCAGAAGCTCCAGCGCATTTTGGAGCTCGTGCGGCAATGGAGGTCGGTCCTCTGCTTGCCTGAACCAAGAAATCAATCTGACCGAGCATGGCCCAAGATGTAAGCATTTCGACTCCAGGACAAGCCAGCGACCCCATTTCTGGACAAGATCCGGTGCAGTTGACCCTACGCTGAAAACTGACCGAAATGGCAGACAATTGCTTCAATCAATCAGACCAGCCAGCATGATACCATGGTGAACCTCCCCCACCATTTTCTTTCAAGTATCAACTCCAACCACAAATCAGGATATGCCCTATCTCAATCTTCTTTTAAAGGGGCATGCATAAGGAAGAGCTCCTAATTTAGGCCCCACAACTCAAGCACAATCATCCATTATTACCCAACGATATCCAGAGATGGGCTCTCGGAATGCAGTATGTATTGCACGTCTTTTCAGGGCTGCCTGGACATGACCTTTCGGATTTAAGGAATCAACAGCGAATTAAGCAAGCAATCCGAGTAGCCCACCTCGACCACTTGCAGATTCCTAGCTGGATTATTATCACAACCGATGAATTGTCGACACCTGTCGTAGCCAACTTGGATTACTATACATTGAAAATGTGCTCGATGAGTCCTGAACCTGAACCAGCTGACACCAATCATTTGAACATGCAAAACAAGGTGTTGTCTACCAAAGATAGACTAAGGACATGAACAAGCCAATTCAAGGGCTACTCACAATGCTCCAAGGAACTTTTAGATAAGCCACTCAAAATCTCAATGAGGGACTGGCAACCCATAATTGAGAAAGGATCTGATCCTTCCATCCCAACCAGCGGTCACGATAACTAATCCCCATGCGTGGGCATTCGATGTGCTCTGGCAAGAACTCCTCAGAATCTTGGACTGGGTTTTGTGCATAGCATGTGATGGTGCCCATGGGCTAGAAGTGGGAAGCTTCTCCTCGGGCCAAGTGGCGGAGCCCTTGGGAAAAGACTCCAACAAAAATTCAGGGCCCTGGGAGAAACAAGCTGGTGAGGATGAGAGAGCTTCCAGTAACTTCCCAACCAAGTCATCCAACTTCAATCCATCGGGTGAATTACTGTAATTGAACCCACACCATGGTATTGCCACCGATGCATTAGAGGAGAAACGTTCACAAGATCTGATGACTTTAGCCTCAGAAGGAATGAGCCCTTTTTGATCAAGGCACTTCCAGATATATACACTTGAGTCCTCAGATGCTGAAATGATATGCTTCCCATCCAACGTCAAAGATGCAAAGTTTTGATTACCAGCCCCACGGCAACCTGCAATCAGCAGAGCATTTCAAGATCTCATGATTAGAACTCAATGATCATAGATGAACGAACTACTTCTGTAAGACTTCAAAGGCGTGAAGGAATAATCTTGCATCCTACATTTACAACAACTCTGTTCTGTTTTAACAAAAGCTTAGGAAGTAACAACTAAGACAGATCTTTCAGATATGCAATGAGACATAAATCAGTTATGAGGCTCCTAGAGAGACAAGCAAACACAATCAGGAATGACAGATAAATAAAATACTAAAAAGAAACAGAAAAAACATACCTCTGTATCTGCTGATTATATTAATTCCATCCAGAATTCTTATCTGTGAATCCGCGGAGGTAACCATTACCTTGCTTGAATCGTGCGGGAAAAACTGCATGGAATCACAAGACAGATTTGAACACAATCCCACAAAATGCAATAAACAGAACGAACCAGAAGCAGCAAGGAAGCAAGCATCACTACCTCAAACCCCGTTATCCTTTTACAAAGCGACTTCTTCTTGCTGCATAGAAATATATCATCCTCCAGCTGTAAATGATTATCTGAACCAAACAGACATAATTATCTCATCAAGCAACAGTCTACCGTGAAACGATGGGACCAAAAGGCACCATAAATAACAACTCCATCATAATGCAGCAAGACTAGAGCAATTTCATTATCCCCAGGCTAAAATAAAACTTATCAGCGGACCATTGATGGGATTGAAAAGGACAAAAAAAGAAGAGCCAAAAGAGCCAAACTGCACTACCCTCAATCAACACTTTGAGCTACCACTTATTAGTTCACAAAATTTGCCTGAGCAAAGAAGGGGAAAAGAGTTCTGGCAAGAAAAAACAAAATAATAGAAGGGGAACAGAGGGGTCAAACAAGATACTGCCTGCCATGCCAAACTTGATGAAAGAATGAA
Organism: Syzygium aromaticum; assembly: GCA_024500025.1. Taxonomy (NCBI): domain Eukaryota; kingdom Viridiplantae; phylum Streptophyta; class Magnoliopsida; order Myrtales; family Myrtaceae; genus Syzygium; species Syzygium aromaticum. Next base: position 16,551,832 of record CM044885.1, read on the forward strand.
AAAGCATTAGTAATTAAGAGGATGTACCCGACACGCTGTAAAAGCGGCAACTTCCCGACATGCACCCAACAATCATCCCCTGTTAAGATGGAACATTTTTTTACAGGAATTTCTCACCTCTATATCCCAAATTTCTCATTTCTTCAATATGAGAGAGAGAGAGAGAGAGAGAGAGAGCGCTCTATACCTGTCCATCTGGACGATAAGAAACAGCAGTCACAATTTCTCTAACATCAGTCCAGTCAACAACTTGGCAATCATGAACCGCCCATATGCGCACTTTGCCATCTATCGAACCACTTATGAAGTAGTTATTGTCCACAGGATTGAACTGAACACTAGTTACTGTACCATACAAGCAACAAAAAAAAATGAAAAGACAGCCTGAGTCTTTGTTTCGAACAAAAGCGATGAAATCAAGAGTATTGTCCAAGCAGGGACAATGCCCAGACCAAGTAGATTTAGGAAAACATGGTACATCTAGGTGCTCACCGTAACTTGTATGCTTAAAGACTCTGAGGCAGTTGTCAGACCCTACTTGCCACCGACGAACGGTATTGTCCATGGAAGAGGAAAGCAGATACTGCACCATCAAATCAAAGAATGAGGTAACGATAAATTTTGCCAACTATTGTCTTTCAATCATGACTGTATACATTTGCTTACATTATCGCTCGACCACGAAAGGTCCAATATTGTGCCTTTGTGCCCCCGGAACTCGTGTAATGGCTTCTCCAAAATCCGGAAAACTTTTGGAGGGAAAATGACACATGCAGAGTCTGATGTATTCCTCAAACTCCTTGGTTTGCCCATTTTCTCTTTCTCAGCATAGAGTGGAGTTAATTCAGAGACATGATTCACAGTGAAATATACACATGATGGGTCCATTTCAGGAATGTCTAGATCATCAGATCTGTCATCCTCCACCACCTGCCATATTTTCACGAGCCTGTCCTCACTAGCACTCGCAAGGAACCGCCCATCAGGGCTGAATTTCATCTTTGAAATAGCACCACTGTGAGCCTGAAAGTCTTGCCCCATGAACAATGCCGACAATTCCTTCAATCGCTTCCTATAATGCCGAACCTTCACCCTCCGAACCGTCAGACCTTCTAACGCCTCATTTTTGCTGGAGCACACTTCTACCTGCCTATCCATGGCACAAGTCATGGAACGCAATTTAGTAAGCCACCTCTTTCTAAGTTTCTTCGTAATCTCCTCCTTGCCATTCGCTTCTGCAGGTTCACTCTCCTCAAACTGGTTTGCTAGTGGAGATGAACCAGTTTTGCACTCGGTCTCTTTGACCCTATCTAACCAATTTGATCCCATATCCTGACCTTCACTCATCTTGACATCCAGATCATGTACATAACCCTCCCTTGCCCCATCCCCATTCCCTGCTCTACATATAAAATTTTCCTCCCCCATAACTAACTCTCTTGCCCATTCTGAATTATCACTAGACGAAGACGACTCTGAAGATCTACTGGAACAAAGCTCGTCCTTGAAACCCGAGTTCCTCAACACGGCCCCACTACTCCCTTTAACTCTATCCACATCCTTCGGCGGATCCCTACCTACATCTGCTGAGCTTTGACAGGCAACGGAATCTGAACGGACACCCATCCAGTTCAAGAATTTAGTCCGCCGCTCTTCTACACTGCAGGGGCTATGCATCCAAACATCATACGCGAAAGTTGTGGAGGCGCCGTCACCAGGGACACGACGAGAACCAGCAATCTTGACATCACGAAGGCGATCGCCATGTACATTGTCTGTGAACGAAATTTCTTCGCGGGCATCGAAAAATTGATAATCTTCCTCTTCCCCGGAGCTCCCCATCGTTCTTCGAGTTCAACCCATGAAACCCCCCACCTCCAAATAGCCCCTTAAATACCCAAGGCCAACGTGCTGTGATCAGGAACCCCCCACAGACAAGCCAACCAGCAAGGCTAGAAAAAAGAAAGAGAAAAAAAAAAAAAACAAACACACACACACACACACACACACACACAGGGCACAGATCCCAGCATTAGTATAAGCAGCAGAAATATATTAAGCCCAGCAATTCTGATCCCCTCCCATTATTTAAAAAAAAAAGCGACAAAACTCAATAAGATCCAACATAGATCCCAACCCAGACCCATTGAACCTAGTCCCCCCACGCCCCGAAAAAGCCGCGATTATAACCAAGACTCGGGCAATAAAGAATCACCCGCGAACAGAGTATGTGCAGCAAACTAGGGTGTACCGACGTACCCAGCACCCCTCGGACCGCGAGGATCAAGAAACCCAGCACCCGGAATCGAACACCGCAGAATCGCAAACGGAGAAAGCAATCCAGGACCCGAAAAGAAACGAAAGGAAAGGAGCAAGCGAGAATGCCAAACCACACATAACGGAGATGAAATGCCGTTCCCAGAGCGAGACGGAAAGGAGATCTTGCCCTCACCCGAGCCTGCCCCCACCTTCAAGGCGTTCCCTCGGGAGCGAGGAGGGCGCGGATCGAAGCGCCCATTGGCGTTTCTCCTGGGAGCTCTTCCGGGGTCTGCGTCTGTGGAGGAAGCAGGAGGAGACACTGAACGAAAACCAATGGACATAGAAAAAATGTATATATATATATATATATATTTATTTATTTATTTTTGTTTTTTTGGGGATTTAAAAGGAGGAAAAGGAAACGAGAGGGGGGAGGGGCAAATAAGGAAAGCGTGGAATATTGAAAATGCCGCCATTTTCGCGAACGGGTTTGGCCCGAGAAACGAGATTTCGCGAGTAGATGTTTTGTGTTTTCGTGTCCGGCTCTCGATATTTACCGCGTGTCGTGAAAGAAGGCCGTCTTGTTGTCTTCGGTTTTCCAAAAACGACGTCATTGATGCCAAATCCCTTTCCGCGATCAGAACCGTTAAGAATCTGCCCACGTGGACGCCGGAAGATAAACGGTATTAACACGGCGCTCGCGCGGTTTAAGCGAAGTAAGAACGGCGCTGTTCCGACCGAAAAATCACCCGGCGGAAACCTCGCTTTGATAGTTTTGGACCAGCAGTATACTAAGCAACTTCACGGATGCGGGAGCGGCTAAAGAGGAGGGGTCCAGAAACTAATGGGATTGGGACTGCTAGATGAGATCAGCAAAGTGGGTTGGGCACGACCAACTTTTGCTCCCCCCCCCGCTAAGCAAAAAGCAAAAGCGAGCTCCCTTTCTACTCCTGGGGTCAAACCGTCAGAAACGTTGACTCCGAATTCGGCGTTGAATGGAGATGGATGGGACGAGTACGTGTACGTAGGCGTGCATTAAGGAGAGGTTCATCACTTGATTACGAGGTAATAATGCCCCGATCCTCTTTCTTTTCCCCCTCAGTTCGTCGTGCTCCCCGGCTCTTTCCCCTCTCTCGGACTCGTACTCCGCCCTCCCTCTTTACAGAGCATGGCAGTCGAACCCGGTATCCGAAACTAAACATCCTCGCTCCTTACAATCTCTTTCCGTCGGGTCGCGTTCCTCGTGGGCAGGTAGGTATGGTGCCGGATTAATCGAGCCAATCATATTAGCTAGCCATTCTCTCCGCTAGCCATGTTAGCCCCGATTATCCGCGTGCGTTCATAAAAATCGGACGCTCGGCGTCCGAAAATTCACGGCGGAGTAGAGGAGGCGGGAAAATCGAGCTTCTAAGTGACGAGTTCGGATTATTGGAAAATTAACGGGGGCCGATGAAGTTCCGATCTTATGTTAGCAGAAGAAGATTCCGGCGAATCCATCCGTTTTCACGGAAAACTCGAGATTTGAAAAACATTTTTCCGAAGAAACGATTGTTCGTATCGCTTGCAAAAATGAACGAATAAAGGATCGTTATCGATGGTGAAAATATTTTTCGTTCACTAATATTTCTCAATAATATAGCCGATCATTTGTCGAAAAATATTTTCGAAATCTTAAATCTTTCATGGAACAAACCCCGCAATAATTTTTCAGTGACGGTTTTGTCCCCGGGGATTTCCAAATAATACCCAACATGACCCGCCCTGTCAAGTCAAAGCTTTCTCGTTGTCTTTTTCCAGGGCGTGGGCTGGGACGTCTCGCCCATCCACATCGTCCCGAAACGATCAATCATCGGGTCCTCGTTTCACGTTCGTGTCGCGTGCCAACATCGATAGGACGCTCAATCAGTTTCCGATTTACCAGGACATAACGTTATCGATTATCAACATCGCTCGGTATGCCATCGAGCGAAAATGCTCGATCGGTCGGCAATACCCCCGCCGGCGTCGGCGCTTTAATATCGGCGCCATGTTGCGACGTATGTCCATCGTGGGGCGTTACACAACAGAGCCGACGAAATGCTCGGCGGACCACGAATGGCAGATGTGGTCGACAGATCGATTACCATCTTGCTTGGAAATGATTAGCCACGTAATGCCCGCGACAGATCTTGGGGAATCGATCACTTTCGTGTTGGTCTTGTGACCCGGAAAAAAGTTTGGGGATCAAATAGTTCGATCGCGGCAGCCGGGGGGCTAGCAAACACCAACCCCACTTCGATAATGATGATGTTTCGAACAGTCGGCCATGGCTTTAACACGGTTTTCCGAGGTAGTGGGCGTTATGGTAATTTAAATTCCGTGGGTGCTTAATATCGGCGCGACATTGCGACATACATCCACCGTGGAGCATTATTCAACGGAGCGACGAAACGCTCGGCGGACCACAAATGACGCACGCGATTGACAGATCGATTATCATTTCCGTTTGGAAATGATTAGCCACGTAATCCTCGCCAATGATCATCGGGAATCGATCGCTTCGTGTCTTTAATGGGACCCGGGAAAAAAGTCTGGGGGGGGTCGAACAGCCCGATCGCGACGGCCGGGGCGCCAGCAGACACCGACCCCACTTCGATGTTATTGATTTCTCGGACCGTCGGCCGCTACTTTATCGCAATAATCCGGGGTCGGCGTTAAGTTAATTGGAATACATGGGAGCTTTCGAATCGGGTTAATCATTAGTGCTAATTAAGTCAAGGGGCCAAAGGGATTATGCCACCATTAGAGCCATGCAAAGAACGAGTTAATAAAACTCGAAGGGGTGAATAATTAGCACTTTGTTCCCGATTAATCCGACCAATTGCTTTCACCATGTCTCTCCAAACTCTCTCTCTCTCTCTCTCTCTCTTCTCTGGTCTTAAGTTGATAATGAAATAGACTCGATTAAGCTCCTAAAGTCAGCAAAACAAACCAAAGGTGAGACGAATATCTCACCTTTCTTTACATGCTGCTTTTATGACGTCACGGGGGTGATGCGTAGACATCATAATACGAACTTGAGACGAAATGTGCACCCGGATTTATGGTACAAGTTCGAAAGAAAGGGCCTAAGCCAAGAGAAATTGATACACGATATCCACGAGCATCGAAAGGGAAATCCCGTTTTAATAATCTCAATCGGACCGGCTCAACTCTACTTCCGGTCTTCGACATGGTTTTCTGGCCAGTATAACTTGTCGATTCTGAATCCAATTTGATATTCGGGAAATTTTTATCGAAATATCGAGGAAAACTGGACTGAAAACAACTCTTAGGGTCCGTCTATTTGAAGGAAAACCTGTTTTTCGCGAAATTATTTTCTAATTTCCGGTATTTGGACGACAAAAAACTAACCGATTTACTGAAAAAGTTTAAGATCGAATGACCGAAAACAACAAGTTTAGATCGGGAAAAAACAAGTTTCCACTTTCACGAGATAGGAAATCATCCACCAAACAGACGGAAATTAACCAATCTCCTCTAAAACGATCTTCATGGAAAATGTGAAATAAACGCGTTCTTAATTGCGGTTACCGTAATAGCAGAACCAGCTTCTTCTTGGCATTACCCTAGAGAGAGAGAGAGAGAGAGAGAGAGAGTAATTAAATAAGGTTAAGATCGAATGTTAACGCAAGTTGGGGTTGCGTTCTTCCTCTTGGGTGCTGGCTCGAGCGATGCTAGTCATTGTCGGCAAAGGCGCATGGAGCATCGGCGAACCCATCATCGTTTTTCCCATGTCCTTTTTGGTTGTGTAAGATAATTGATCAAATCATGTCGATTTCTCGGGTAAAATCGGGTCATGTCAGTGTGCCCAAAAAAAAAAAAAAAATTTTTTTGCACAACTTTTGTCGACTTTTTCAAGGACGAAAGGGATGTCGGTTGCTTTCGCCCGAACGACAAGAGATGGGTTTTGCTAGCCGCCTGAGCAAGTGCATCTAACTCCCACCAACTGGTCATCTCCTCTTCAATAGAGGGGGACAACTCACCCACAAAGACCTGAGGAAACCCTAGCTTCCAAATAACGAAGATTACGTGCCTTCTGATGATACTGAAGTTATGATAATTATCTCCTTAATTGTTATGACCGGCGAGAAACGATTCGAGTAAGATATAAATTTGGGAATTAAGACCTGAGCACGAGCGGGTTTGCGTGTTCTGCCAGCGATTTGGCCAATTCATGGGAAGAGATCGACGAGATGGCTCCGCTGTAATCGATAGATATGAGAATACAGTCGCTCAAGCGTACCCACTTATAAGTGTTTTCAAATCCTAGATCAATCCCACGCAAGAAATGAGTTTTCTCGCACTCTTGACACTCTTGGATGACGGGTCTTAACGCTCTCCTTGTGTCTCGGGAGTTTCGTGCATTTTAGGCGTGCTCATTATGCACACCGGACCAATCTCGAATATTTTATATGCAAAAAAGCTATGAGCCATTCCCATTGACCACAAACTTCAACTTCAATAAGTCAGAAACAGTCAGTGTGAAAATCAATTTCTCCTTTTTGCATCACTCACGGTTCTGCTGGCAACAGTTCAATTTAGACTTTCCGAGCATGAGCTGGGGGCATCCTTGCAATTCAATTATGGGTCTGACTTCGAAGCAATTGAGATTAATTTCAAACCATAATCAACAATAATTCAATCATCTTCGCCGAGGGCCCCAGGACCGGCGGAGGGAAGATGGCGAATAAGGAAAAACAAGAAGACAAAAAAAATTGAGGAAAAAAAATTCAGAAAACTTAGAAGGAATTGCAAACGTCGGTGATTTTCGTCCAAAAATTGCTCAGATAGACCACATTGAAAAATGTCAAAAGATTTAGGATCGCGTTTTTGGCCCAATCGAAAAGTACATAACTAAATTGATGACCTAACAATAAACTTAGGACTGTTTGGACAATTTTTCCCTGTGTCTTTTTCATTTACTTAATCCAAGGCCACGAACCGTGCCACTTACTATATAGGTACAGGACCGTTTAATAAAAGGTAAAAAGAAAAAAGAAAAAAAAATTAGAAAACTCAGAAGGAATTGTAAAAATCGTCCACGTCGGCGCTAGCCGTTCCACATAGGACAGCCGGAACTGACTGGACTTTCACGTTAGTGATTTCTGACCAAAAATTGGCCGCATAGATTACATTGAAAATTCGTCAAAAGGTTTAGGCCAACATTTTTTTACCGAATTGAAAAGCTCAGAATTAAATTGACGGCCATACTATAGGTGTAGGACCGTTTAGATAATTGTCCCGGTGTCTTTTTCATTTACTTGATCCGATGCCGCGAACCGTGTGACTAGACCTACTTTTATGGATGCCAATGATATAAATAACACAATGATGAAGCTAGCTTTAGGGGAATATCAAGACCTTGGCGATGCTGCCGTGTCTTTGGCACGACAAAAATGGGAATTCATCGGTAGGCGTAGGCCTCAAGCTAAAGCTCAAATCGCACCTCATCTTTGGAATAAGAATGATAGGAGTGACGACTTTCCATATATACTTTCGGACAAAGAACCCGCCACATGTTCAAGGATTTACGTCTTCAAAGATTATAAACAACATGTACCTCGGTACTTAGGTCACATACTTTCTTCACCATATAAGTTGAAATGGTCGTTTCACACTGACTCCGTTCATCGAACACCAACTCATTCTTATTCTTCTTCTTCTTCTTCTTCTTCTTTAACCAAATCGAACATGGGTTTTGCGAAAAAGTGTAACGGTCCTCACACGGAACAATTATCCATTCAACCCTAAATTCAGAATGCCTTCTTTTGAAAGCAACAAATCTTATCGTTTTGGTGTAATCCACGCCCTCCCAAGATTCTAGCCTTAATAATCTGTCTTCGCATATTCGGAGTACTTCGTTCCTGTTCGTGCTGCAATGCTTTTGCTCGATCATACCAGCACCAGATTCTTCCCACGGTTGACTTCCCTTTGATTTTTCCTTTTTCCTCCTTTTCCTTCTTCTAAATTTATTTTTCGGGAACCGCCCACTTCTTTTTTTCTTTCTTTCTTTTTTTATCCCCTTTTAAAAAATATCACATGATTTTTTTTTTTTTTTTAGGGTTTGCGGATCCCCTCTTCACACTAATAAACTCACCAAACCAGGGGCTATTTCTAACCAACTGGGGTTATATGTGCCTGTCCATTAAAGCGGCGGGCTGCCGGATTACGTTTCTTATTTTAACATGCCGGTACCTGCATGCCCAACTCCCTAATCTCTTCCTGTATGTTTGTACTGCCACAGTAATGAACAGTGACTGCTACAACACTTTGTTACAGTACAATGCTATAGTACTTTTACTACAATCAACCATTGGTCTAACCGTTAATGAGAATCCTCATCTCGAGACTGTAGAGGAGGATATAATCAATATAAATTTGGACATTAGCCAAGATAGATCGGAAACAACCGCACATGACTTTATGGAACAATGAAAGAATATTCTCTTGTTGGTGCAAACGAAATTTCAGACGAAGCAGTTTTATCTCTTGTTTAGGAGGATTCCTCCTTTCCCTTTCCTAAATTTATTTTCCGGGTACCCCCACTTCTTTCTTCTTTCTTTTTTATCACCTTTTAAAAAAAAATTTCGAGATTGCATTATCACGAAGACTTTCTTTTAGGGTTTGCGGGTCCCCTCTTCACCACCCCCTACGTTCTTTCTCCTCTCTCTTTATGAGTCCACCGTTTTCATCTTATCCCCTCTCTCTCTCTCTCTCTCTCTACGTAGGGTTCATACAGGCCACATGAATGTCCCTAATCTACTCCTCAAAGTTGGCAGCCGACACCATTAAAGAAATGGCCGATGAGAAGAGAAGAGGGGGTGCGATTCGCTTCCATTTTCTGCAGGTTGATTGATGAACAGCGACTCTTTGGGAACATGTTCCAGCCAAACATTGGACAGCGCTCCCCTCGTTCAGCGACCTAACGTTATTCGAGTTGGAAAAAAAAGGCTTTGTTTGTTCTGAACTGGGCGGAGACAAATCTAGCTTTCTGTTCATTAATATATATCTGCTGTGGATATCTACCTCTTAAAGTCAAGCCTTATCGTGGGATACTGCGGGAGATGGGAGCTTTAGGAATAATACCTTTTTTCTATCCCATGTCATCATCTCTTAGAGGGCTTGACGAGAGAGGTCGATTTGGATGCCCTAGATTTTGTGTCTAAATCGCGACGTCTAATTTGTCAAAATAAACTCTCGCATCTATCAGTTTACGGATGCATGGAGCTTTTATCTGATACGGGTGAGTGGAGCGGCTTGCATGCATCCGTTTAACATTTGATTGAACTGACAGTTTAAAGAGAGTATCTTGTCACTTAAAAAAAAAGAGATAATAAGACGGGACGTGTATAATGTAAGATTAGAAAGAGAGGCGATTGAAAGGTATATCAAAACCACTTAAGAAGTTTCACTCACGTCTGGGATTCCAATGTTTACATGGAAGGTAGAATTTAGGTTCGTTATGGGTCACGAGATAAAAAAAAAAAACTATCCAAAAGATTGCAGGTAAGAGTATTTTTGCTAATGTCATCTCAAAAACGGAAAGTAACTAACGTACAAAGTTCGGGCGATCGAGTTGAATGCGACACATTCAGTGTCCATATCACAATAGTTCTCAAGGGCCACAATTTATATGGGCTAAATTAAGAAAAACATTTGAAAAATATTTTACTCATTTCAATGAACCGATTAAGCTCGGGCCTTTGCCTTAATATAAGTGGCTCTAATCTAGAGCAGCTTGCGCGTGATCGATAGGGTCCAAATTTGCGATCTACAATCCTTAAATAAAAATTTCCCAAGGTCATCTCAATCGATCGTGCCAACTTGGAGGGATTGTATCCCTAAAAAAAAGAAGCGAGGACCAAGCACATGCATGGGGAAAAGTGCCAAAAAAGTCCTAAACATTTTGCATTAGTGCCAATTTAGTCGTAAACCTTTTTTTGGTGCCGATTCAGTCATAAACCTTTTAAATTTGTGCTAGTTCAGTCCTAAACCTTTTGTTTTTGTGCCAATTTAGTTCTTTCGACCAATTTTTCTCGGAATTTGCTGATGTGAACACCTGCCAGCCGGTGACTGGTCATCAACACCAACGTAGCGCTGACGTGGATAACAACTTACATAATATTTTAATATGTTTTGAATTTTTATTTTTTTCCCTTTTTCTTTTTTTTTCTACTTTTTTTTTTGGGCTTCTCCTTCCTCTGGCCTACGAACTTGATCTCGTCAGCCACTGGCGAGGGCAGCCTCGCCCTCACCACGGCCTCTGGTAAGGGCTTGAGCCTCGCCTAGCTGCTAGCGAGGCCCGACCTCGCCAGATCTGGCAAGGTTGAGCCTCACCTAGCCGCCGGCAAGGCCCGACCTTATCAGATCCAGCGAGGGTTCGAGCCTCGCCTTGGTTGGGCCTTGCCATGATCGGGGGAGGCCCAACCAAGGCGAGGCCGCCCTCGCCAGTGGCCGGCGAGGTTGAGCTCCCCGGCCTCTAGCCTCTGGCTGGTCGACGGACCGGCGATCAGCCAAAGAAAGGAGAGACAAAAAAAAGTGGAAAAAAATAAAAATTCAAAAAAATATTAAAATATTATTTAATTTGTCCACGTCGGCGCTGGTGATCAATCGCCGGCCGACAGGCGTCCACGTCGGCAAATTCCAATCAAAATTGGCTGGAATGACTAAATTAACACAAAAATAAAAGGTTTAGGACTGAATTCACACCAATTTAATAGGTTTAGGATTTAATTGGCACCAAAAAAATGTTTATGATTAAATTGGCACAAATGCAAAACGTTTAGAACTAAATTTGTATCAAAAAAAGGTTTATGACTAAATTAGCACTAATACAAAATATTTAAGACTTTTTTGGCAATTTTTCCCGCATACATACATGCATGCTCGAACCCAAGGACTACCTTCTTCCAAAGCTATGATAAAAACTACACGAAAGCTGGCGCTCCTGGGGGGGTACTCTCAATGCATTGAATACGTCCCTCAATCGACAGTCGGCCGATAGACAGCTTGAAACAGTTGACTTTCCGGAGATTGCCCACATCTGTTTAGGGCAAAGTGCCATTCCCATTTTTAGACGAGAATTCATCGTGGGCACGGATGCTCCTCATCTCCAAAGGCAAAAGAAGGAAAAAAAGCATGCCTTGCAAGATGCAGAACTACAAGTTTAAGTTTAGATAGAGAGAGAGAGATCTTTTGATATCGACGTGTGAAGCGAGTCGAGCCTAGCACATACCACGGTTGGATGCGTCCTATGGCCAAACACATGCTTGATATGGCATTATGGTCCACTTCATGACTCGAAACATGTGATGATGTTAGTTTGAAACGCCTGAATGCCTCGTACTATAGGAAAACGCGGAATGTTAAACGGAATTAGAGAGTTCGAATACTTTAGGCCCGATTAAGTGCTGATACCAGGGTTGTAAATTCTTGCTTGGGCACGTCCGTGATCAAAGAAACCGAAAGCTTCCACATAAGACTGATCGGACTCGGGGCGGGCGGCCGGGCCGAAAAGGACAAATTTAACTTCGTGTGCCCAGATAGGCCTAGTCAAACGCCATGGCCAATATCGCCTCTATCGACACCATCTCTTCTCGTTATTCTGTCTGCTTCTCTAACCCATTTTCGCATTACCATATTCACCGAGTCCCATCATCTGTTTTAACTAATGGGGTTACATTACTTAATGTACAGAATCTTTCGCGTGTAAAGATCCGATTTAACCGGGGGAGATTTCCAAAGAAACATATGATTACATGCTTTTGCGGTTCTTTTCTTGAACAGTTCTTTAGGAACTAAACCGTGGTGCCTAACATGTGTTGGTGGTGGTGGTGGTGGTGGTGGTGGTGGTGCTTGGAGACTACTGCTGGTTTGCCACTAAAAAGGCGGTGGTGGGGTTGATGGGTGCATTTGCCTGCAGTGCTCTGTTTAATGTGATGACTGATGAGTGCCCACTGCCCACTAACTCATATCCGACTCGTTTGTCCTTTAACCATTTGGAACCTTTTGTCACTCTGTTTCTCGCGAAAGTGTTCCTTTCCTGTTGCGCATTTTTGAACCGGGAAAAGATGCTGCAGAAACATTGAAGAATTTGAACCTAAGTCACGTCATTGATACACGAATTTATTGGTTTACCTAGGTAGCAACTAGAGTAATCGCAGAACGGATGACATACGATAGCTTTTATCGGTTAGGACTCGTTCACATGAAACGAAACAACCAAGTAAACCGCGTAGAACTTTTTAACGACCATGCTCTTTTTTCTTGTACAGTTACTAGATGTTACCGAGTGTTCACAAGACTGTAACCAGCAGCCCATGATTTCCAGCATTTTGTCCCGAACGAACCAACAGCAATTATGGAGCCGCACAGAGTTCTGCAAAACAAAAGGACTCGGCTGTCATTTTGGGCCAAGACAAACAGGAGATCTAGAGTGAAGGGCAAGCGGATGAGGGCTCGTAGTCATGGGATCTGATCTTCTGATTTAATCAAAAGTCTCTCAGAGTGACATAATATCACCTGCATTCCGCCACCGGCACCACGCAACACCCAAACTCCCAAAAGTAAAAACAGAGCACATCTGACCTCTGAAGATCCTAACTTCAATTTGGACCACCAGTTCTTTTTCGCTGCGACGTTAGGATCAAAATCGGACGGCGAACGCTGGACACATTCAATTCCACGGCAACAACAAAATCGAATGGGACCATCTCCATCTCAAAGTGGGGTCATGGCTTTCTGATGTACGATCAGACCCAATGGCAAATGCTAATAACAGCCTACGTCCGTGCTTGCGAGTTTGCTTCTGCCAGCTACGTATTTTGTACAAATTTGGTTTTTATGGGTAAGTCGCCCATCTTTAGGACCACCCTATAAGAGGAGCGCTGGGTTTGAACCCAATCAGGGTGGTCCAAAATTTGATCAATAATCATCATCATGAGAAAGAGAGGACAGGAAAGTGCTTCAGTGGACTGACTGTCACTTTTGTACAACTCAATTACTGATGCATGAATGAATTGCATCGCGATTCCCAACCTAGGCATCCAACGAGTCCCTTCACTGAATTTTCTCCATCCACAGCAACTATAAGTAGACTGCATCTTCTCTTGTTGGGCCAAGAGCTTGAGCAACTGTAGGAATGACCATGACCAGTTTTCGACAAAAGATCAGCCCAGATTCATTGCTGGTGAAGTTGATAGTTCGGCCCATAATGTGGCTCAGTCATTGAGGCCGACATGGCCTGGCAATTCCCAGCTATTGATTGCCCTAGACTGTGGACCTGAGAACAAAGTTGGTCTGTAACTTATTGGTTCTAACTTGAATGTTGCAATTCTGATCTCACATCATGAGGTACAATGATACACTCACCTGCACTAGCTACAATATGTTCTTTCAGTGATCAAGTTGCCACTAACATTTTTCCGCAATCGACCACCTGTGTGTATTTAGCTCAGGACCGAGTTTGGAAGGGCCTCAACATTGTCCCCTAACAGCATCAGGATCACAGATTGCAGAGCAGTCGAAATTGATAGGGAATTTAGGCAACTGCAATGGTTCCGTTGTTTGCTGCGTGACATAGACCTGTTAATGTCCGGTTCAACTTTGGACATGCTGTGTTTAGTTTCGATACAAAGTGAGGTAAAATGATCTCAAGATAGCCTGAATAATGATTCCCATGCATAGTCATGATGTGACTGAGCTAATCCACTGTGAGGATGGAAAAAACGCAAACAGTCAAATGGAAGAAACCGGTCTGACCAAAAAGGTCCTCATTTCTCTTGCCATTGATTTATCAGTGTTGAGATCGTGAATTGATAAACAACAGGTGGAATTGTGTCTTGTGTTGTGTGTGCATACAATTGGCTTGTTAGTTGTCAATTCTTCCTACATCTTATGACAGAGAACAACGGCAGCAGAGGCTAGACAAAATGTTCAGTTGGGTATTCATGCTCATGTCCATTGTAATCATAGTACAATCGCTCCCCCTTCGATATATCTCTGTTAGCAACCAGTAGCACCCGACACTCCCCATCAACATCGAATCTCACGCATTTGAGGTTCTGCTTCTTTTTCCCTTCCCTGCAGCAAAATGGAGTTTATTAGAATAGTTATGCCGTAAGAGATATTGCCAACCAGTAATGGACTTACGGAGTATGGTTGTTAATGCCATTGATGAATCGAGCTATGTTGGCGCGCTTATCTGGGCAGATGACAAGGCTTCTTGAAGGGTTTGAAGCAGAAAGCAGCGTCATCATGCTATCCCCATCGTCATGTTCCCTATTCTTCAAGTAATCCACATCGCCAGTATACTCTGTTATGATAGTTAGATCCTTGATGAATCTATCAGCCTCGACAGTAAACCTGACATTTAATTTAAGTATTCTGCTGTGAGTAGCAAGCATCGAGAAAAACTACCACGTCGAAAGGAACAGACATCAAATTGGCAATGAATGTAAACAACAAGTATGCTCTCACCCCTCTTGAGGATCGAACACAACCATGAGCGGCGGCCATTCCCCCCTTCCCATCATGCTCTTGCACAAATTCAAGGTTTCAACATCTTCCTTTGGCAAGACCTGGAATGTGCAAGTTTTTACTATGGATTGCTGAACATGAAAGTACTCTACACATTGTGAAAATAAAAGCAACACAACATAAATCCCACATAGCATAATCACTTGAAGACCAAAATTCTCAAGTATGTCCAGAAGTTCAATAATTGTTGACCAGCAGGAATTTGCACAGAAAATGCCTAACAGCAGCCAAGGATTGGTCAACTTGCTTTGTATAGTATTTCCCTTGATTTATTGTTGCTTTATTGGGAAAAGTTTTCATTGCAGATCAGCAATACAATTCAGGTTTCTTGTCTAAAGTTGGGTTTATGAAGACTCGCATTGCACGATTGCATCAAATCTCTTCCTAAAATAGCTAGTCAATGAGTTACCTGCATCCCTCCCAGTTCAAATGCTGCTCGGTTGGCCGATCTCTGCGCCATGCCAGGCACGTAAGTAAGCTCATTACTGAACTCAGCTCCAGTAGCTGTTAATGCCGTTGCCAGTGAAGCCATTTGTTTCAATCTCCTAATAGGATCCTCACTCGGATTGAACTGAAGCAATTTCCTCTTTTTCTTCAACACCACTAAGCTGCTGCTTCGCTTGCGCTTCTTATGGGTATCTTAAAAGCAAATGGAAGAAGATGCCAAAGTATCAGTGAATCATGATACAGGGCCGCCAGTGCGTGCATAAGAACACAGAGCGAGATGTAAAACATCCTCTTACCGTGAATTGACTTTTGGCTCGTTTCCTTTGTCGTCTGGATACGAAAGAAGTCGATGATTTTGGTCTGAACAAGAGGAAAGGCTGCATCAAAACAATCATATTAGAAACGCACAAGGGTTTGCAAAAAAGAGATTGATGGCAATGAATGAGCAGAGATTTCTGTATCAGATCATTTCGAGGGGGAAGAGAAGCCATCTACATAGCCCATCAATTATTCATTTTTGGTCATTCGTAGAGCCTACAGGAATACTAAAGAGAACCGAATCGCTCCAACTCAATGCATCCACGTCCTTTTTCAGTTGTCATTCTAGCGGTTGAAAATTGAAAGAGGACAATCACATTGGTTCAGTTCAGGGTCTACTGAAGAGATGGTATTAGGGGCATCTCATCAGTTCTTAGCTAACAACAAGTAAAGAGAACCATCAGTCGATCTGTATATCTATCAATCCGACCACCGAGGCGATTCAAAAGGAAAAATGCGCATCACATCCAGCTGGAATCAACCTGAGCAAGATCTTAATAAGATACCCATCAAATCTTCGAGAGCTAAGCAACCAATTCCACGAACTGGACACGACTGAGAATCGCCCGACATCAACCCCAGAAAAAACAGAGACCTCAAGAAGCCAGCCAAGCCAAACCCAGATCAAAACAACGAACAAGACCGACCCTGAATCAGATCAAGCAAGCGACAAAAAAATCGAGCTAAAGCAACGAAAGCCAAAGAACATACATTTGAGATGCTTGCGCTTGGCGCAAGCGGGACAAAACCACGACCCTTTGGGCACGGCCACGAGGACCGGCCGGAGGCAGAACAGGTGGTACCCTCGGTCGCACCCGTCGCAGAGGAGCAGCTCGTCGCCCGAATCTCCCGACCCGCACCTCTCGCACCGCACGTCGCCGTAGCAGTCGCCGCCGTCGTCCTCCTCGAACGGGGGTCCAGAGCGTGGCTTCGGCGCCTGAGTCCGGCGACCCAGCAGCGTCTTGGTCGTCGTCGTCGTCGATGGAGACATGATCGTCGGTGAGCTGAAGAGAACGCGAGCGAGCGAGAGACGGAGACGGAGACGGAGAGAGGTGGCCGTACAGCGAGCGCGGTCGAGGGGCATGGGGGTCATTTTAAAGCCCGCGAGGTTTCGCGCGGAAATTGCTGTTTTGGCGCCACTTTGCGGGATTCGGTAAATAACGAGCGAGCCGAGTGGCGCCAATGCCCGGCCGCCCGGGCTGCCGGGTCGGGCCACGGGCCGTGGGCTCGGCCCACATTGCGATTGCATCGCACGCGCTTTCCCTTCTAACGCCTTAGCTCCTCAAGGCCCATTTGATTCGCACGACCTTTGTCGTTTTCGTGTTGTAGCCAATTATTCGGTTTTTCGTTATACTCCACGTGCTAATTATAAGGATTATGAAGAGTGGCGATTGATTCGTAAAATTTCAATTCTCTCTTTATTCTAGAACTAGATTGAACGTAGCCACGATTATCCATCTATTACTACTTGAATAAAACTCATACCCGCCCATTTAACCCAAATCCAGCTCAATCCAACCATTTGACTAGATATGAGTGGGTGAAATTGAATGGCAAAGCGATTTCAAGGTCGCTTAAAGTTTTACTGGAAACCTACTCTGTAGCCTCTGGAATCGAACGGTTTCAGGATTAGTTCCATAGTCTACTCGGGAACCTACTAGGGACAAATTCACATAGACTTGGTATGTGAATGCGGTGAGCAGTTTCATGAATGTGTTTGTATTCAAAGCAAGTGAGAGATTAACATCCAAATCTTCAAGCCTTTATTCTTAAACCAGCAATAGGAGGTTTTCCGGGGGTGTTGTCGTTGGAAAGCAGGCTGCACTTCAAGTGACCGAAGATGATGAATTTCAAAATTGATCATCGGTCAAGAAACTTTGGGAATTCATGAATCGAGAGACATTGTACCTTTTTCTACGGGACGTTTTTAGTTATGAAGTCTTAATCTCCCCCTCTTAATCTCAGTGAGTCTGTTGTGTAGAGAGAGAGGTTAGGTGGAGAGAGAGAATAGAACCCAAATGCTAAGAGCGAGAGGCGGGCAACAAACAAGAGATGCAAGAATGAGAAGAGAGAATTTAGGATCACCGGTTCTCGGTCGAATTCGGTTCAATTGTTATCCGGAAAACTGAACCACACAATGATCGGTTCCAATTTTCTCCGGTGCTTGAATCAATTTTTAGGGTCGGTTCGATCCGGTTCCCAAATTTACTCGGGATTCGTGGTCACCGCTAATGGATCAATTTGGATCGGATCACATTCGATCCAATCCGTCCCGACACGACCCGCTCATTTAACGGGCCTATCGTGACGCTGGCTCTCTAATTCGGGGCTCGAGACGTTAGCCCAAAGTAGTTCAATCCAACGTCGGTTCTCTACTTAAAAACCGCGTACGGACGAATCCCATCGCTCTTTCCGCCTTCTCTTCTCTTCTCTCCTCCCTTCATGGATTCCGAGCACCGAGCGCCCCTCAAAATCCACCTCGTCTCGGCCCACGACTCGCCCGAGTTCGCTCACCTGGCTCGGGCCCTGACTCGCTCCTCCGTCGTCGCCCTCGACGCCGAGTGGAAGCCCGCCCGCGGCCCCCGCCCCATGCCCGCCTTCCCCTCCGTGACGCTCCTCCAGCTCGCCTGCCGCCCGGCTCCCCTCGCCGCCGCCGCCGCCGCGTCGTCGGAGGAGCCCGCGGTGTTCCTCCTCGATCTGTCGTCGGTTCCCCTGCCGTCGGTCTGGGAGCTCCTGCGGGACGTCTTCGCGTCCCCCGACGTCCTGAAGCTCGGGTTCAGATTCAAGCAGGATCTGGTCTACCTGTCGTCCACCTTCTGCGCTCAAGGATGTGATCCTGGATTCGATCGGGTGAGCGTTGGGACTCGGGAGGATTTTCGAGCCTTCTTACGGTTATGCATTGCAAAATGTTAGAGGACGGATATACGTTCTTTGATTATGTCGAGTTGCAAGTAGAATTTGCTGAAGAACCGCGGAAGATTGCTACGAGTCTGCTTAGTCGACATATGTTATTACAAAATTGGTCAGTCGCAAGCAAGTTAATCGTGCATATTCCGCTCTAGTGGGTGCACTGCTCTTCCGTAGTTCTCGCTGGTGAGAAAAGTAGAGTCGGTACCTGTTCTTGTTTTGGGGGGACAAAAGCAAGATGTCTGAGCTCCATCTAGCTTATGATGTTTTGCAGGATATTTTTGGTCACGACGCTGTATGTGATTGGAGTAGAAAGCGATTTACCCCAACAGTATACATGACAAATTTCTTCTTAGGAATACATTTCTGTTGCAGAGACTGCTTAAGACTTAGATGGTGGTGAAGAGGGTTGCCTTGCTCGCTGCTTTAGAATTAATTGAAAAAAAAAGTGTTAGGTTGGAGGATCGATCATCAAATGCCGATATTTTACTTTATGGGTTAATTTACTAGTAAGCATTGGACAGGTGGAACCCTACATTGATATTATGGGTGTGCATAATATTCTGCGACAAAAGCAATCGGGAAGGAAGACGGCTAAAGTTTCAAAGAGTCTGTCTGCTATCTGTGAAGAACTTTTGGGCTATTCTCTTTCAAAGGTTTGCTCCTGGATTCTATATTTGAACTTCTGTAGAAGGAGGATTGACTCTATTGTCGATGGACACTGAGTGAGAAGATGAATATAATGTGCATGTCATTTGGTGTGGAGCAGCACCTACTAGTAGAACTTGATTATTGTTCAAGATAAAACCCAAGCAAAAAGGCTTCTTTTAGCATTTCCTTATGCTATAATAATATGTATGTTATATGCTTTCATATTGCTTCTACATAGAGATTCCATGTTGATTTGTAAATCCGAAGCATACTGAAGAATTCATGATGATTCCTTATATGTGTTGGGTAATTTGGATGAAGCAAGGGTTGCTCTTATGGTATTCAGTTGCTGTCTCTGCAAAATTCTTTTAATAAGTTGATAATGTGATTAATCTCTTTAGGAACTTCAATGTAGTGATTGGTCGCAGCGTCCTCTTACAGAAGAGCAGAAAGAATATGCAGCAAGAGATGCGCTCTGCTTGCTTGAAATTTTCAGTGTCTTTCAGGCCAAGATTATCAATAAAGGTTGTACCGCTGGAACTTCCAAAATTCCTGTGACATATCTTCGACATTCATAATGCAAAGAAAATTCTCTGATCATCTGGAATATGTCACATGGCTTTGCAAATGCAGTATTCCTCTTTATTCCAACTTAGTTTCATTTGTGCTGTTAAAATTGAATCTGCCAAAACAATTTGCTTCTCTTCACATGTTGTGGAGATAGGGTCAAAAAGGGATGTACGTATTAGTTTTGGAAGGCTGAGGACTGTGATGGTTCTTATCTCTTCAGTAAATTGTCCCTCTACTTGCAGCATCTTCTTCAGCACAATGGCATGTGCCTTATGTTAGCATTCCCTTTTTCCACATGTCTCAGCTTCAGGTGATGGTTTTTTTCTATTCTGATTGATTAATTTTTTTTCTTTTTAGGAAAATGTTTAAACGGTGATGTGGTCCTGCATTCTGATTACACGAATCTTGGATTGAAAGAAGTTTTCAAAGAACCTGATACATGTAGTGCAATTCTGAGGATTAAATCTGTTGAAGCTTTACACATCTTGCGGGCCACTACAGCTAAATTTCCTCATGGGATAGTTACAGTAGATGAGGCATCTTTTGGGTCCTCCTTTCGAAGTACTGAACCCATGGATGAGGCACTTCTGCTTGTTGTGAGAAAATTTGGGGAAAAGATTTTGCTAAAAGAATCTGATCGAAGACCTAAAGCCTCCAAAAAGCAAGGTAGAAAAAGATCTTCATTAAATTCTGTTTCCAAAGAAAAGAGGGAAACTTTTGATGAATGGCAAGGGCCAGCGCCATGGGATATTTCAACGGGTGGTGATGGATGCCCTAAGTTTCTGTGTGATGTGATGGTAAGCATTTCTTTTATGCTTGAAGTTTCCGCCAATGGCATATGTTAATTTCCCAATGAAGAACATGATCTAGATATGGCTAGATGTCATGATTGTTTAGTCAAAGCAGCATTCTCCTGTACCTTCCGTCATTGAAGTGTTCAATATCTATACTTGAACTGCAGATTCCCTGTCAGTGTGATGCAGGACTTAAAATCTTTTTGTCTTTTCTCATGGAAGAAAACCTCTTCTCAGGTTGAAGGCTTGGCAAAACATCTTCGGTGTGTTGGGATAGATGCTGCCATTCCCCATTCGAAGAAACCAGAGCCCAGGTTCTTCTCTCACCTGTGACTTTTTTCTCCCCGTCTGTGTGCTCCCAATTACTCTCTTGCATGTGACTTGCAATCTTGAAAAAACTTCTTTTGGGAGAAATGACATTCTCTTCTACTATTGCAGGGAGCTGATTGCACAAGCACATAAAGAGAAGAGAGTTCTTCTCACACGAGATGCTAAGTTGTTGAGACACGAATACCTGTTGCAAAATCAATTATATAGGGTGAATAGTCTATTGAAAAATGAGCAGCTGCTGGAGGTATGCATGCAGGAATTTCAATGCCAATTTAGTTAGATAGGACCAATTGACTGGCACTTATCATATTGATGTTCCAAAATGGACCAATCCATTGTTGAAGCGCGTTAGCGGTTATTTTCATGAGGTCAAGACACACTGATCTTGAGAATGTTTCGCAGGTAATAGGAGCTTTCCAATTAGAAATTTCCGAGGATGATTTGATGTCTAGGTGCACCAAATGCAATGGTAGGTTCATTCAGAAGCCCCTATCAACTGAAGAAGCTGTGGAAGCCGCAAAAGGTTTCCAAAGAATTCCAAGCTGCCTGTTTGACAAGAATTTGGAATTTTGGCAGTGCATGGACTGTAACCAACTATATTGGGAGGTATGATTTGGGTCTGCCCATTCTTTTCCTATTTCTTTGGTTGATTTGTTTCAGATCTTGATTTTCTCAAATTGTGTGTTGCGAGTCCTGTTGAAAAGGAACCTGCTTCGATCAACTGCACTTCTAAGAAGTCAAAAACTCTTAACATATTATATTCTACTCCCCATGCTCCAATTACTAGAATTGTACCCTCTACATCTAACCCCAGAATTTCTTGCGTATCACTATTTTGCAGGGAACTCAGTACCACAACGCGGTTCAGAAGTTCATTGACGTTTGCAAGTTGAACGAGTAGAACGAGTAGAAGGGGCTAGTTACTAACTCGATCCTATTGCGTCGGAATGCCAATGTAGCGTGATATCCTCGTTTCGAATGTTATCTTCCTGTATCGTATGCATGTTTTTTTATCAAGAAACCAAGCCGATCGCCAGTTCCAGGTAATATCTATGGTTCTGTACAACATATGTTGTCCCGTAAAATGAGAGGTCCCCTCATTGACGGGTATACCATGGGCGAACGTGTGCAGACATCGGACCACCGCTGCTTCTTGGTAAAATTCTGGCTCCCGGCTTCGAGGATCTTTCCATTCGATCGTAATGTCGGGTTGGGGACCCGTCGACGACGATTTCAGCTTAGTGCGTTGCGTGGGGTACGTGTTAGTCGACAGCCCCACGTTATTAGTTCTCGTGTAAAATGAGAAAAATGAGAAATTGCAATTCTGGATTGGGTTCAGCGGTCGTTTTCTTCCTGCGAGGAATTTGCCTTGGGAGGAGCTAACTAGCAACTGATTCGATTTTCTTTCTAAATTTCCGTGTCGAATTATGTCGAATGAATCATTGCGAGACCTGTTCCCCAACGTATAATAAGTTAGCCTACGCTTTCTGTGTGCCGTCGTGTGCTCAGTCGGAACGTGTCAGAGCGGAAGGCTAGAGTTAGAATTACGAGCCGCGCCGTCACTGCAGCTTAACGGTGACTGTTCTGCCGCTCTCAATTGGCGCACCTCGAAGCTTTTTGCAATGCCTAGGCTCTCTGTCACGATATTTGGTTAACTAGACCTAAAATTTTAGGATAGAAGCTACCAAATATTTCAAATTATATCCATCATGATACGTTATTTTAAATTTTTTTTTAAATTTTAAATTTGTACTTATATCTCCATTAAAGTTCTATTAATGAGAACAGGTAAAAAGATACCTACATAGATGACAAGAAAGTAAATAGTGTGGACATGATGTTCACGTGATTTAAGTAAAATAAAAATAACGTTATTTTGGCTGAAAAATCATTTAGTGAAATCTTAAGGAGTGTAAATCTGTTTTATAAGTACAAATTTGAGGTTTTTTAAGAAAAAGTTTAGAGTACATGTGTCGCAGTAGACATAGTTTGAAGTTTTTAATATTACAAAAAAAATTCAGAGTAAAGATGTTACAGTGGATATAATTTGAAATTTTTTTTTGTGGCTTTTTTCATAAATTGTAGGTAAAGCTTACAGATTAGATGTGAAATCAAAAAAAGGGAGAAATTCATGGACATAGGATAGAAAAAAGAGAGAGAGAGAAAAGAAAATAAAGTTGAAGCGTAAGTTCTGAAAGAGTGTCCAACTCTCAGAACCGTAAATCTACGATTCCATAGGCATATATTTAGGCGATGTGAAATTGATGGACATAGGATCGAGGAATCCTACAAAAGATCTGTTCGAAGTTCAATGCCCAATTTAGAAAATATTGTACGGAACCCTGAGTGTCAAGAGGCGAATTACACTGGCTGGCCCTTCTTTGGATCCACCTCTGGTTAGCTGCTTGCTTTTATTTTTATTATTATTTTTTTATTGCACGTTCATTTTGCGAAAAATAAATAATTTAAAAAATAATCATTTCTATTATTTAGAAAAATTAGCCAAAGAAAAATATTATCACCATCGAATAACAATCTATACCTAACTATTTTCATAAGCCATGAAAAAATTAATCATTCATTTATTTTTCTAAACGATATAAACGATCATTTTTTGAAAATTAATTTTCAAATTACTCATTTTCTGCAAAACGAACACACCCTAGTTAGTCATTATAATTCTCATCGTTGGATCTTCTCTCTAGTTGAGTTTATTGAATTCGGTATGCTTAACAAATCGAACTTATTCAATCACATAAAACCACAGTGTATTACTAATCCTAAGATGAATTACGTAGATCGAGACACTTGTATTCGTAGGGAAAAATTAACCAAAAAGTCCTGGACTTATTATACGGCGACTAATTCAGTCTTAATCTTTTCAATTTTGCCAATTTAGTCCTAAACATTTCGACAACTTGCCAATTTATTCCTAAACCTTTCAACTGTGTCAATTTAGTCATAAATCTTTTAACGATTTATCAATGTAATCCTTCCAGTCAATTTTAGCTGGAAATTGCTGATTTGGTCATCTTACGTGACATGGCTAAAGCTAATGTGAACAATTTTTTACACTTTTTTTTTTAATTTTCTCTTTTTTCTTTCCTTGTTCCTCTTGCCGATCACAGGGCCTCGAAGATGGCTAACGACCCAATAGAGGTGAGGACTAGTGGGACTTGACCTCACTCAACCCTTGCTAGCTAGAGGAAGTAGGAAAGAAAAGAAGAAAGAAAAGAAAGAGAAAAAAATTATAAAAAGTTCATATCGAAAAAATTGTCCATGTTAACATTGACTGTGTCATGTAAGATGGTTGGCATTGACCAGACCACCACATTAATGATTTTCGGCCAAAATTGGCCGGAATGACTAAATTGGCAAATTTTTAAAAATTTAAGATTAAATTGGCAAATTATCAAAAGGTTTAAAACTAAATTGATAAGTTATTTAAAGGTTTAGGACTATATTGTCACAATTGAAAGGTTTAGGACTAAATCGGTCGTCGTACAATAGGTTTACGACTTTTTGGACAACTTTCCCGTATTTGTGGTGAGTTCAATATGAGGTTTCTATTTTCGCCGGAATAATGTTAGTGTTGATCAACTCTAAGTAGAGATAGATCAAGAGATCACTCAAATTCAGATTTTCAGAAGTTTTAGCTACAGTATCATTGGAGGCTATGGACACATCTACTAACGTCTCGAAAATTTCTCCATCACATAATACATTCGATTCACGGTACGGCGCGCATGCGCAAGAACGTCGATGAGAAAGACAAAGGGACCGAGCGTCATAATCTTACCTAAATTCTGTTGCCGGTGGACTATCACCTACCAACGAGGATTTCATCATGCGGTGGACGAGTAAAGAATGACATCCACCAAGTCAAGCCCTCGTCAAATGACGAGCATCACATTGGATTATTAGGAAATAAATCATCATCGTAGCTCCAGAGAGATTCAGACTTACGCAATTGGGACTCCAAAAGTCAACGCCTAGCTGTAGCTAATGCATGCTAGAGCATTCCACCACCCGCAATGCTCACTAGAAAAACGAGGACCCCTTTGAACTTTCATCGGCATGCAACAACTGGTTGAGACGCGAGCATCCTGTCTTTCTGGTTAATGAACATGCACAGATGACGAAGCTGCTGAGTCCTTACCCCATGTCACGACTTCTTGATTCCTTTTGTTTCTGATGACCTAACAATGAAAGGGCTGCTTCTGTTCACTCTGCAATTGCATGTTTAGTCAGCATTAGTGCTGGGGGGGGACTTGAATAGGCATCATCACTACTCCTGCGATGGCGGCAACAAAGACCCAAGTTAGCTTCGTGGGAGGGCGTGGCATAGCCGACCTACCTGCGCGCACTCACTCTCTCTCTCTCTCTCTCTCTCTCTCTCTCAGAGAGAATTTTTATTAACGTGCAAATAATTGCGAAGGGAGAATGGGAATGAGAATGAGAGGAAAATTCTCAGTCACTTGTTGTGTGGTCTGGTCAGAAAGGAAGAACCCTCGCACCTTTAGGCCCACGTAGGATTTGCACCAAGGCACCCTCTGAAGAAGAATAAAGTTGCCAATCCCAAAAAGATATACGGATGTCGATTTAAAATTAAAGAAAAAAGCGCGTGTCTATGGGAATTTTCATGCGATGTTTCATCATACAATTAATTGGGACAGCGAAAGACTAACCGATAGACAAAACTAGCCCCCCCGTTCTCTCTCTCTCTCTCTCTCTCTCTCATCACTAATAAGATTATACAAGGCAACGCAAAGGGGAAGAAGAAGAGGAGGAGGAGCTGCAAGGAACCCCTTTAAAGGTGTTCCATATCTTTCTGATTCTGAAGTCTCGAGAAGGAGAGTGACTCAACCCTCTCTTTTTTCTTCCTTTTTATCCCATGGATACTGCTCAGTGGCGACAGGTAAAGACAAAAAACATTTTGTTGTTGTTTCTCTTTCTCTGATCATCATCATCATTTAATTTGCCCTGTGTTTTTGTGTCTGTGTCTGTGTCTGCGTGTGTGTGGGAGATTTTCGCAAGGTGTGCAGAAGAAAAAGTTTCAGCTTTGAAAAAGCTTTCGGTTGATTTTATCTGCTCAAAAAAGTTAACTTTCTTTCCACCCATGAAATGATGCTTAGCTTCCCACTAAATACTACTGCTTTGAATTTTGTGTGTGTAGCTTTCTTTCTTAAGAAGAAATCTTTCATCATCATCATTATCTTACAGTTGAAAGTACTACACTCTTTTTCTCTCTCTCTCTCTTTCCCACCTTCTGATAAAGGGATCTGGGAAAGTTGTTCCTCTTTGTTCTTTTGCCCTTGTAAACATGTAATAACCCCCTCAAAGTTGTCAAAAGTTAACTGCTTTTGTTTTCTTTTCTTTGTCCAGTGTTTTTTTTCCTTTTCTTCTATTTCTCTCTCTTTCTCCCCCACAAATTCTGAGTGATCCAATCTTTTTCATGCTGTTGGATGATGGAGTCCTAGACTTTTTTCAGTTTTCTTTGGCACTTTTAACTATTCTCTTTTTTTTTTTTGTTTGTGTGGAATGATGTTCAGGGAATTGGGGTTATTAACGCCATGGAGGGCTCATCAAGGCCTGCCCCAAGGTCAAGGCCTCAAAAGGACCAAGCTTTAAACTGCCCAAGGTGCACTTCCACACACACCAAGTTTTGTTACTACAACAATTACAGTCTCTCTCAGCCCAGATATTTCTGCAAGACCTGTAGGAGGTACTGGACTGAGGGTGGTTCTCTCAGAAATGTACCTGTGGGTGGTGGGTCAAGGAAGAACAAGAGACCATCATCATCTTCGTCTTCAACATCATCGCCATCATCAAAGAACAAGATTATTCCCAATCTGACTCCACCACCTCCAACCATCCTGCACCCTGACTCTCAAAACCCGAATAATAAGCTCCATGAAGGCCAAGATGTGAGCCTGTCCAGCTACTTGCCGGCTCAGGCTTACGCTGCCATTAGTCACCACCTTCCAAACCCTAGCTCTTCTTCTTCCCCAATGGAGCTCCTAAAGAGCGGTGGGGCTTGTCCTAGTGGTTTGACCCTGAGCAGTTTACTGGCGATTCCCGGGTCTGATTCAAGCGCCTGCATGTATTCATCACCAGCTGGGTTTCCTATGCAAGAACTCAAGCCAACCCTCCAATATTTCTCTCTGGCTGGCCTTGAAGCTGGGGAGTTCAAACAAGCGCCTTCGAGGACTGCTGAATTCGAGCAAATGAATAGGGGGCAGCATGGAAATTCATCAACTGGGTATTGGAGTGGATTGTTGGGTGGCGGATCATGGTGATGACATGGTCATATGACAGAAAGATAGCAGCTCTTTTTGCATGAAAAGCATTTGCAAGAGATCAGAATGAGTTTGATTTTTCTTTGATTTATTTTTCCTTTTTAAATATTTCCCTCTCAGTGGTGTGTGACTTGTTTCTAGGATGATGAAAGGCTAGATAGCGGATAGGGGTAAAATGGTTGGTTTCTTCATTTTTCTTAGTTACTGTCATCCCCCTGAGTGAGTTTGGTTGCTTTGTTTTCCTTCATTTCATTGGTTTCTTGTATTCTTCCGTGCTTGTGGTTTTTTGTTCACCTTGTCTTAGCTACTTGATCCATGGTACGTCTGAGAGGTTTCTAAATGGAGAAATTAGTACATTCCGGAGAAATCCGAAAGAATGTATAAACATCACATAAAAGTTTTGGCTAAAGTCTAGTATCAGCATCTTCTTCCCTCGTTGCAAGAGGAGAGATCACAGAGCTAGCTTAGTATTTGCATTGGTATTTGCGGAGATGGCTTGATTAATACTAGCGCATGAGAAAATTATTTTAACTTGGGAAGGCACGAATGTTTGTGGTCATTCTTCTTTTTCCTTTTTATTGGTAAAGTGGTGTTGGAATGATGGCTGTCAATACTTTAGCTTTACAGCAATTATATATAATATAACTCTGCGTGCGTGCTACTCTCTTTCTTCCCTTCGATCTGAAGTGTCTGGTCTGGTCTTATCAGCGCAACATCATCTTGGCAAAGATTCTTGCAGCCCAGAAAAGCTGATTGAATGGAGGGAGTAGAGAGAGAGGGGTTTGAAGAGAGATGACGTGAGAGCGAGAATATGAAATGAGTGGGGAAGGACCAGAGGTGCGTGTAATGTGTACATGAGTATGACCCATCTTCCACTTTGCCTCCCTCGCCAACAAGTTGTGCGCAGCAGCTTCACATGGTATCCCACTTTCATTATCAGGGTTTCTCTCTCTATATATAAACTTAATATAATGACAGTGGGATAAGCGAAAAATAGTCTTGAAAATTTCTTGCATTTAAATTCATTCAGTTCTACACATTTTAAATCTAGTCAGTCAAGTGCCAAAGTGAGCATATGTGTGGTGGTTGTCCACTCTAAAATTCCTGTTGGTAGTGAGCCTACAACTTGACTAACCAAAATCGAAAATGATTGGAAGCTAATCAATCGAAACAAAATATGGACTTGAAGGACTAACTTGATCGATTGAGTGAAAGGTTCTTGACTGTTATAGTATCTATAAATATTTATATATAGTTAGTGCATGCTTAGTGGTGAAATATTGTCTGCGAATGCAGTGTGTGAATGCAGTGTGTTGATTGTGTGAAAAATCTTTCTTGACTAAATGTGATAGAGGTGAGAGCACAGCTGTCGTACATGGCTAACTAAGTATCTTATAAGGTAGATATTATTAACATAAGGTAGGTTTCAAAGATTCGAAATCTATAGATGCATTTTGTTCTAAGTTACATTCGAGTCATACCCTTTTTTTTTAAATTAACACATTAATATAGGCTTAATCCCCTAAAAAACCTCAAACTTTAGGTTTAATTCCAATTCTGTCCCAAACTTTTTTTTGTTTAAAAAAATCCTCAAAATTTAGGTCTAGTCTCGATCCTGTCCCGAACTTTTTCTTGTTTAAAAACCTCCTAACTATATGAGTCCAGTCCCAAATTTGGCCCTGTACCTTTTTTTTTGTCTAAAAAAATTATCGACTTTAACTTTAGTCCCAAATCTGCCTCGAACTTTCATTTTATCTAAAAAAAATCACTGACTTTCAATCTAGTCTCGAATATACCTCCGTCAACCTCCATCCAAAAATTGCCATTGGTTGTTTGATGTGGTATTTCTGTGTCGGTAACAAATCTCCATTGGTAAGGTAATGTGGAAAATTATCTTCAAAACGAAACCGTTCTTTGATAAGAAAATTAGGGAAATTAGGGATGACTAATGACAATTTTTAGACAAAGGGCTAGCGGGTGTATTCGGACTAGAATTAAAGTTCATGATAGATTTGAAATTGAACCCAAAATTGAGGTTTTTTTTAACAAAAAAAAAATTCGGGATAGAATTGGAATTAAATCTAAAATCGAGAGCTTTACCCGAAAAAAAAATCTAAAATTGAGAGTATTTTAGGGAATTCCGCCGTTAATACATAATGAGCTTATCGAATCATGACTCTATGCCGAGGGGCTATCATTCCCTAACTACACTAGGATTCATTCCTCCTCTCCCTTCTTCTCCATGCAAACGAGGAATGAATTTTGGCCCCTAGGCTTGGGTCCTAAGGACGCCCCCACCGACAAAGCCCTCGTTCACCGTGAAAGAAGGAAAGAAAGACAATCTGCAACATCCCCGTCACTTCTCTCCTTCCCCCCTCCGTCAATGAAAACCATGCAGGAATTCCGCAGCTTGGTATGCAGCCGTAAAAGCTGCAATTATTATTCTAACGTCTGTTCTTTGACGAAGCGGTGAAAGGTCGCGAGCAAAGGCCGTGATGATGATGACGGGGGAGTGCGGGGTTTTTGCCAAACTGGGGCCACATCCCATTCCTCTCTCTCCCTCTCTCTCGCCCCCACGGTCTTTTCCTTCGTGTCCCTTCCATTTCTGTGAAAGCTGAAACAGGCCGTGCGCGGGTCTGAGTTCTGATGTCATCGCCATCTTTTGCTATTATTGTGCTGGGCCTCGAAAACCCTATTGTGTCGGTGCTAATTGCTGATTAGGTAACAACATGTGTTAGCATTTAGTTTCTCTCTCTCTCTCTCTCTCTCTCTCTCTCTGTTTCTGTCATGGCATTTTTGCATGTAGCTATAGGGTTTTGAGACTGGCTGAGTGGCCGAACCTAGTGACATTCATCCAGTCTACTGAAGGTTAACTCCAAGAGAGACTAGCTTCTTTAGCTTTCGGCTCATCTTGGTATTTATGGCTCTCCTATAATTGCAATTGCTGCGCCCTTGGCAATTTTAGCCCGGTAATGTAAACGATTGGTGTAATCTTGTCGAGCTGAATGAAATCTCTTTTGGATGGGGCGGTTTATGATGTCGCGGCGCGGTGCATGTCTTTGGGTTTTGTAAAACACGGACGCGATCATTTATCAGGGAACGCATCGTCCTTGGCAAGTTCTTCGATCAAGATTTAGGGACGTTTTGTAATGGCCTGCGATGAAATGACTATATTCAAAAGTACGATTTTACGACGGTTGTGTGATGGTTGATGACCAAATGAATGTGTTTAAGAGCACTTACAAGCCATCGGCAAATCCATCTTAGGTTATATCACTGAGATGTAGACACAACCCAGCTGACATTTTCTGCGCAAAATCCAAAAAAGCCCAAATGTTAGATCTGATTGTATTCGGTAGTTTGAGAAATGGAACTTGTCTTGTCCGCTCAAGTCAGACAACAAGTCCGGTCTTCAATCACCGAGCTAACCCGTGGGGTTTTGCATACACGCATGATGAACAGATCATAGAGCAACCTCAGACAATAACGGAGAAGATATCGAACTGCCTATGCTACGAAACGCACTGAATTAGGTTAGATGACTCAGATCTCCGTGTATGCATTTGGGCTCCGTTGTTGACCTCTGGGTATGGACCGGTGGGTTCAAAGTTCTTCCTCGTCAATGTCTTAAAAATTTCAGTAGTTACGGGAAACGGGATACAAAGGTTCCACCCATACCATCACTTTTCACAATGTATAATCAGCCTTAAAAGTTAAAAATGTTGCTTCAGAAACACGTCTGTCAAAGATGGTCATTCCTCTAGGTTTAAAAGACCCACAAAGTTCACCCTTTACAGTGGCTACCGTTTTCCTAGCCAACCATCAGAAGAGCACGCGAAACAGATGCAACAAGGAAGCTAACTGCATAGACCTTGTTCATATTCGCACGTGGTAATACCTTTAGTAAGCTATAACAACCCATTAGAGAATTGTAAATACAGAGACTACCAATTCAATGTAAAGGATGTGCTTTTTCCAGGAAAAAAGGAAAAGGTTGACGTGGTGAAAGTGAATCTGCAACTCCAAGAGGTAACCAGGTGTTTTTGAGCTCTAGCGAGCGACATCTCCACGTCCAACCCGGACTCCATTTTAGAGCACACATAATAAGCTATTGTCACAGACTTGGTGAGATACGGGGAATACAGGGGTATCGCCATATCAATGAAGTCAGATAGTTCAGCACAATTGACTCACAAATTCAACTTGAACAATCAACTACTTACCATTTTCCAGAAACCTAAGCTGAAAAATCAGCCAGTTATGTACATAACACTACCGAATGCCTTGAGGATAGCTGACACTGGAGAAGGAGCTTTCATAGAATAATAGTCAGGAAAGTGAAGTGCGACGGGGAATTGTGAAATCACATAGACAAGTTTTTATGAGCCACCTAAGCATAATCTAGAGATTCTTCGTAGCCCAACTTCTCCTTTTCTTTTTTGGTCGAACAACTTATCCCATTAAACTCATGTGTTTTAGCTCTTGGACCTCTGGAATAATGGAAATACACCTCGACTTGATCGACTCAGAAACATGAGAGTAACAATTTACTCCATCTCAGAAAAGGACAATGTGAAACTACTGAAAAGACCTTAGATCTCCACCAAGCAGCAAGTTCGACACGGAAACATGAGAGTAACAATTTACTCCATCTCAGGAAAGGACAATGTCAAACTATTGAAAATACCTTAGATCTCCACCAAGCAGCAAGTTCTTCTGCGTCGCAAGCAACCCAGAAGCATTGCAGAAACCAAAAGGGGAAGAAAAGAAAACAGGAAACACTCCAAAGCAGCCACCTCAACTTAAAATCTTCTTCTGAGTCGTGAATGCTTAAACAAACTGGTCGGGGATCTTATGTTTCTATAATATTACGGCTTTCTTTCGCCAGCTAGGAACCTCGAAATTCAAGAGCTAGATGTCAAGAACCTATAAATTCACAGCTACTAACTGAAGGGAAGGGAAAATCCAAGTAGAATCAGACATTTTCATATATACAAAAAGTGAAAGCGAAAGCAGCCACTTTGACTGAAAATCTTCTTGTGAGTCGTGAATGTTCAAACAAACCGGTTGGGGATCTTACGTTTGTATAATACCATGGCTTACTTTCCCAAGCTGGGAACCTCGAAATTCAAGAGCTCAATGTCAAGAACCCATAAATTCACAGCTACTTACTCAAGGGAAGCAAAAATCCAAGTAAAATCAGACATTTTCATATGTACAAAAAGCGAAAGCAATGTGCAACTTCCAGACACCACACATGGCAAGATTCCACGGTTCCTAGGACCAATTTTTAATCCGCGGACAAATCTCTTTACACAGAGATCGCGTTATCTACACACTCACATGAGCATGAACATTTATGAAGATTAATGTTTTGACAAGCATAAACATCAGCCGGTGCGCTACCAATTTTCCTTAACAATCTTCACCTTCTCAAATATGAATTTTCCTTCCTTATACTTCTGTGAAGCCTCGTAGGCCCTCTCATACTTCCAACCCAACACCTCATGGCAATCGGCACAGGATATGTCGGCAACCGTATGAAGACCAGTGCGGAGACGACGATTTTCTTGGGCCCCCACGACAATGCTCATGGCATGAGAGAACAGAAAAGCCCGGCCATTTATTCCCTAAGAACAACAATCTCCAGACCCCTATTAAACTGATTCATATGCTTGAATTTTGATAACTGACAAGAACTTGGAAATAATACCAATAGCCAAAAACAAAAGTAATGAGATCGAACACCATTTAGCCATCTAATGTGAGACAAAGGCAGATCCTCTCCTAACTGTAATGCCAAGGACAAATCTCACCTTCTATCTGACAGCTTTAAAAAGGCCTTAAGGCATAAACGGAGTATGAACTCAGAATTTAAGACACGACAAGACATTTTGCTGACTCTGTTCAATTAAAATTTTTTCCCATCAGCAATCTCTTTGCAATAGACTTCATACAGCCGACACGCAACGAGGGTCGCACCGATTACTCAAGCACTATCCTCAAATGTGTTGAAAAACCCCAAACAACAATGAACTGAAACATCGCGAGCCCACAGAACATTCAAGAACAACAAAACATTCTCTCGGAAAACCAAAAAAAAAAAAACCCGCCTCACCTGGAAGTCCTTGGAGATAATATCATCGTGAAGACAAACATGGTTTCGACAATTGTAGCAGCTGTACACCCGAGGCCCCACGAATCCCTCCATTGATGGAAAAGGAACTCGAGCCTTTCTACTCAAAGCCAAGCTGTGTAAGCCAACTAAAGCAGTGAGCAAAAAACCAAACGCGAATC
The DNA here is from genome assembly GCA_024500025.1 of Syzygium aromaticum. Lineage (NCBI taxonomy): Eukaryota > Viridiplantae > Streptophyta > Magnoliopsida > Myrtales > Myrtaceae > Syzygium > Syzygium aromaticum. The sequence goes on from CM044885.1 coordinate 16,585,283, forward strand.
AGAAGACCAACAAACCCAGAAGTGGAATCTACAGACGAACCCAAGACGGCAAAGAAACCGGAGATTCCTCTCGCCCGCACAAGGATTCGGCCACGACCCAGGAGTCCAAAACAGGGGCTTTAGCGTGCAAGCTCGCAGCGGGACGGACTTCCTCCCGGTCGAGCAACAAGATTTCCACGGGAAGGAACGACCGGTCCGACAGGGACGGAAATGGGTAAAATTAGAAGAACCCCAGAAGCGCACACGATCGAAAAATTCAACTCGTGTGATCAGCGACCGGGAAGCAGTGACTTGAAGCAAAGAGAGAGAGAGGGAGAGAGAGAGAGAGAGCAGAAAAGTCCAACGCGACCCCGAATGGCGCGATGGCCCACTAGGGGGCAAATTGGGATTAGTATATTAGGAAATGGATTAGGATCTGAGGTGTCGATCGTCCACCCGATCAAGCAAACCGCTGTCGGGAGACGATCTTGTCGGTCGACGCTCGTCCATTTTCGTGCTCATCGCGCGAGCTCTGGACATTAGGTGAATCGGGCCGGTCCGGACCGGACCGATTACCAGGGGGAGGGGGAGGTGCACGGAGCCGTGGGCCCCACGCGCCGCCCTGGTGGGTCCCGGTCCGCCAGTGGTTTTTTTTGCGTCGTACCGCTTCGCAACAAACCGCGCCCCCCCCCGCCCCCCCCCCGCGAGGCCTGCTCATCGGGATCGTCTGGATTGGACGTGGGTCCCACGGGATTCGACGGCAGCGATGGAGCGAGAGGGACCAGGCATCACGTGCTCAAATCCTCGCGGTACCTAGCACGAGCGAAGCTCAAATTTCCACCCCCCTCCTTTCGTACTAGAGTCCACGTTATCTCGCGCCCGGCAGTCAAGTGCGTGAGCCGATTCCCTTCCGCTTGGATAACTTTACAGAGAAAAAATTGGACCCTCTCGTGTGTTCTTTGCGACGAGTCGTGACATGATGATGTTCAACGAAGAAAAAGTTGCACGCAAATGTCCCCAACCGAGACCGCCAATCTCGCAAATCACTTTCACCCACTTCCACCGGCTCTCCCAAATTCCTCGTCGCCCGTGATCCCGAGCTCAGGACATGTTTGTGCCCAAAAAAAAAAGGAGAAAGCGCCTTATGATAAGGGACAATGCTCTTTTGGGAAAACGGAAATTCATTTCCCTAACTTTAAGGATGCGTGTTTCCCGTGTGACCGTAAATGACTTCCCGTCGACTGATCATTTCCTAACGAACCGGACGCGTGAAAGTCCGGAAAGCTAATTTGCGAAAAATTCCTCTGCTCAAAGCAAGCGCACCATTAAATAAATGGCCCGGGTGAACCGATACTATATTTGACTATTCCCGCCTCCGTACGCGCCGAATAAAGCCATCGTTTCAGATCCTAGTGAATCATGTCGCGACCCACACTGACCTTAGCCGATTCTTTTATATGCATGAAAGGATTAGTACTAAACTGGCATGATTGAAATGCTTTGGACTAAATTGACAAATTATCAAAAAGTTTAGGATAAACTGTTTAGGACTGAATTGGTTGCCGTACAATAAATTTTAGACTTTTCGGATGATTTTTCCTATGTTAAAGCATCATGCATTACTTATCAGTAGGGTGTATAGACTTTTTATATACATGTGGTTTCCTTTCATTTATAAACTTAAATTTTTAGGTTAAACTTTTTAACATTTTATTAGAGCCCAAGTTTATTTCGTATATACACCGGTTCGTCAAGTTTCGCATCTTAGTCCCTCCACCTATAGAGTAAGTGTTTTTGCTGGATTTTTTAATTAATATAAACTTGACAAATTTGAAATATGTTATGATTTGAAGATTTCTGATTGTATGAAACAATATTGATTTTGAGTGCCAAATTCGATATGCACTTACTAGCATTTATCATTCTTTCTTTATTTCGTCACCCACGTTGCTGGGATCAAATTAACGCTAGTTTACATTATAAATATAATTAGTACGATAAAGATCAAGCAGCTTTGGGATCAACATGGATTCACTTAAGAAAATGCCACCCGCGTAATCATATCTTTGCTTTAGCTAGTCGTGAATTTTTGGTCTTTCCACATTGTCTTTAATTTCTTGCTTGTTTAAATAAATCCCATACTAAATTGCCAATGCATTTGTTTCACGTGCCAATGCATATGCTAATATATAATTTTTTTTTTGGTAAGGTAAGAATTTTATATTTATTACCTTACCAAAAAAACAAAACAGGGGAAAGAAACCCTAAGTTCTCTAATCTCAGCGTGACTATAATAAATTATATATGAATATGAACATTCAAACGTTGTTTTAGTTATAATAATAATGTAAATTCAAACGTTGTTTTTAATTATACGCGAAGACGAACATCATCCGACGTCGTTTCCACGACAAGGGAGACGTCCGGCACCTCGAGATTTCTTTACAGGTGGAGGCGGAGACGCAGCTTTATTCTTACACGGTACGAGAAGCGAAGACGGGAATGGCGAGAGAGACAGGTTACGCGCGGACCGGCATCGGCATCGGCATCGGCATCAGTACTCCTTCAGGATCTTCGACAGGTCGATGATGAAGCGGCCTTCCTTGTACTTCTGCTTCGGATCGTAGGCTCGCACGTACTTCCACCCCATACCCTCGTGGCAGTTGCTGCAGTAGATGTCGGCGACCGAGAAGGCCCCCGTCAACAGCTCCCGGTCCTGCGCCCGCGCGATGGCCACGTTCGTCGCGTTCGTGAACATGTAGGCCGGCCCCGATTTCACCTGACGTGGGGAGTGATCGGAGATCGTTTTTCAGATTCTTCAAGAAAAGCACGGTCGATTGATAGGAGGAAACAAAAAAAGGGTGGATTTCTGGGGAGGTTCTCTTTCGTTTTCCCCTTACTCGGAATTTCCTGGAGTGGATGTCGTCGGCGAGGGCAACGGGGTTGCGGCAGTTCCTGCAGCTGAAGAAGGGGCGGCCGACGAATTCCGCCATCAAAAAGAGAGCGATGAGATTCCGATGAAGAAGAAGAAGAGAGTGCTCGAGTGCGATCTGAATGTCGAGTTGAAGAAGGGTGATGGGGCAGGTACTTGAAGGTGCAGACAGTTGACCAGCTGACCCTTGGAGAGCAAGTTTGTTGGTTGCTCCCGAGAGTACCGTGCGTGAAATGAGCCCGTATTTGTAGATTTGCCATGTGTCCTGACATTGTCTAAACTTGGTTAGAGGACCGACGGATAACCACCTTAGGATTTGTGGCGAAAAACGTGCAAAAATATTTTTCAAAAAATCATCGCTCACATCATAATATTTTTTAAATAAAGTTATTGATGAAGAAGTTACTGATGAAGCGGGTCTTGACAGCGATGTCGAGTGGCTTTGAAACTTCGCGGCGGCTGCATCCAGCCTCTTCAAGGCTGGAAACAAGTGAAGGCTCATTAAACTTCAGTGTGGTCTAGCGGCTCGTGCTTGCGGAAGGATGGCAACGGAAACCATTGTCGGGATGGACATCAATAGCTCGAGGCCCGTCGGGTCGAGGGTGGCCTCTTCTCACGAGAAAGCCACCGGCTTGCTCAAGGAATCGCAGCTCGAGAGCGCACGACGCAAATCCAAGCTCAGGTCGTCTAAGACCGGGCCAAGAAAGTCGGGACCGAGACCATCGCTTCAACGAGCCCCTCACAGCCGAGAGCGTCGTTCCTCTCCAAAGCTCTTTGACGGGGTCGCGAGTGGTCGGAGAGTCCACGTTCGCGGGCATCTCTTCATCGGCCGAGAAACTCGTCGGTGCGCGCACTGCGTCCTGGATCGGAGCTCCGAGACGGGGGGGGGGGGGGGGCGAAGCGCGGCGAGCGGCGATTAAGTGTGGCTTCCCGCGAAATCAGCGGGCTTCCCTGGTCAGGCCGAGGGAAGAAGAAGAAGATGAGAGGGAGATGTTTTGAAAATTTTGGAAGCGGGAGTTCGTCGGCTCGTCGGCGCTTCATATGCCCATTCGAAACGGCCGTTGGTTCCCCAACAAGTCGTGACAATGTCAGTACACATGGCATAATTTCACTGGTTGGGCTCATTTCACGCGTCGTACTCCGGAAGGGACCAATTATGTTTCTCTGATTCGTGGGAATCTCAGCTACTTTCGAGATTCTTCTCCCGCTGCCGCCACGTGTCTAGCGCCAGTTGGCCCCTCCAAAAAAATTTCAGTATTTATATTATGTAAAATTAATTTTTTAATCATGAAAAAACTCAAAATCGGTGGACTCGTGACAAATTTACTCTCTATTACTTTCCGTTAAATTAGATTAATTTCACGAAAAATATACATTTGTACACGTGTGACAAATGAAGAGTAAATCCCAAATTAATACATACATCGTTATCCAACTTAACAATATGATGGTAAATTTTAACAGAAATTAATAGAGAATAAATTTGTCGCATGTAAAATAATTTGAGGTTTTTGATAGTATTAACATTGTTATATAATGCATGAAATATGATTATATAGAATTAATACATCAGTGGTTGGGCCTGATGTTAGCGGGGCCAAGTCAGAGGTTCGATCTTGGTCTTTGGCTCCGAGCTTTTTCTCTTTTTTTTTTCTGCATTTCTTTCACAAATTCTTTTCCTTTCGTTATGCCCCTAAAAAAAATAGAAATAACAAGTTTTATTTTTCTTTTCTCTCCTCCTCTCTTTTTTTTGTTCTTTCCAATCTGATCGAAGATATTCGAAATTTTTTTTATTTGAGTGTACTATTTCTTTTGTATTTCATAATCAACCCACTTGCGTAGTCAAGTTTACAACTCTTTTTCCTTTCACTTTTAAGTGTATAGTAGTAATAGTCCTTAAAAAAAAACAGGAAATCTCCATCCATAAGTAAATCGTTTAATAATTCTCGTATCTACTTAGTACTAATCGCTTTAAAAAATAGAATTAGGATAGAGTTGCTTTGATACGTACTATAATCAAACGCTATTCTGCATATAGATTTTTAACTTCAACTAATCCTCGCATACGTTAAGACGTGGTGTGCCGGGAAATTAACATGTTTACCATAATATCCATTGGTTACTTTTATTTTTCCAAACCATGCACAAAAAATAAAAAGACGTGTCTTCATTTTTTCAGTTCTAAAGGTATAAAAATTCGACAAAGACATTCTCGATTAAGAAAACAATGATATTGATATAGAGTTTTTCATTTTGATGAGTGTATTTACAAAATAAAATATAACCTTTTCTGTCGCATTGGGCGGGCTTTCTCCTAATTTAATTAAAAGCGATAGGTTGGAAACGAGATAAGGGCGGGTTTAGATAGGCTGAATAGCCCTCTTAAACGGTTGTATTTTAATATTCCGTCTGGATGAAAACAATATTTTAAGTTTGAAAAAAGAAGAAAAATTCTGGTGACCATCAAATTCTACGTTGAGATTTATATATATCTAATATATATAGATATAGGTATATAGATATATATCTATATATAAAGATTAGGATTTGTCGTGTAAAGAAAATAAACTTTTTTAGTTTTAAGAAATATAAAAAAATTATAAAAACCTTTACCAATATATATATATATATATATTAACTCTCTACTTCCCAAAAAGGTCTTGTCCAAACACGCCCCAACCGAGGACTTCAATTTACTGGAAACTTAATAAATTTGCAGCACGAATAAAAAAAAAGAGAAAAAATAGAATCTATAAAGATTTATTAGTTCGCGCGGGTTAACGTGGATTCATATAAGGGTTAGCACAAGAAAACAGCGAAGCCGATTTAGCAGGACAATGAATTTTTGATATGGATCGCAATTAATGGCAAAGCAAATGAAGCAAAGACAGTTGAAACTCTCTTTTTTCCATTTATGGTAATTAAATTGAGTAAAAAAATATATATATGAGAAATAATTTTGGGCAATACTTAAAATTCTGTAAATAAGAAATTAAATATGGGCTGCGAGAAATGGCGAAGCCGATTTAAATACGGTGCAAGATATTCTTTTTGCTATATATGGTAATTAAGTTATGTAAAGGGATTTTCAGCCTAATTAGTAATTAGAGCTAAAGTAGAATCCCTAATAATTGCAGAGGATATGACCACTCAGATGCAATGTTTTCGAAGTTGGACCAGGCTCAGGGCAAGCACGTGAATGCACCCGAATTACAAATATCCATATATTTGTTTGTCAAATGATTAATACCCAAAAAAAAAAAAAAACTGTGCACATTCTTGCAATAATGCATATCATATGTATGTATATCTCACCAATGTCACGAGCAATCTAACGTGTTATCATTTAATTTAGTCCATGCATTCCAATGAAATTAGCATAACAACACGTACCACCCCACTATTCGTAAAATTGGGGGGGAAGCGCGAAATTAAATTGCAGTGGTGATAAGATGACCACGATGAGTAAGCAGTTATGATTCATACACATTTTTCCATTTATGGGTCGATGCCCGTAATGATATCCAACGGTCGACAGTTCTGGCCGGTCCTTCCACCGCATTTTTATTTGAAAAAAAAAAAGATGATTCAAATTTAGCAAAAAAAAATTAAAATTAAAAAACCATGGTAGAACCTTGTACTTTTGGACAGTATATACACCTATATATAATACAACAAAAAAAAAAAAAAAAAAAAAAGGGCGAGCGGGAGCAACGGAAGCAACGGAAAGAAGGGAAAATTAAATAAATAAATAAAAGGAAGGAGGAGCAAAAAGACTCCCGATACCTGTTTCTCAAACTACGAAAAAACAAAATCTGCGCGCATTTATTAACTTCACTTCCCCACTTCACACACACACACACACTCGCTCTCCCGTTGTCTCCCTCTCTCTTGTCGAGCCCAGAGTCCTCCTTTCCTTCTCATTTCTCCCTCCCTCCCTCCCTCCCTCTCCCGCTCTCCACCTCCACCGCCACCTCCCTCCTCCTCCCTTCCCCGTCGCGCCGCCCTCCTCCGCCGCGGCGTCATGGCCGATCCTTACTGGGGGGGGCAGCAGTTCGGCGACCCTCGCCAGGCGCCCTTCTTCCCGCCTCCCCCGCCTCCCCCCGCGAAGCGTCCCCGGGCCGAATTCGGTAAGGCGCTCTCAATCCCTCCCCGATCGCCCCTCCCCCGCTTCTCCGCCGCTTGATTCGGCGCCCTCCCGGCGCGGGGTTCTAGGGTTTGTTTGCTCGGGGCTCCTCATTCGCTTCGCCTTCCTTCCTGGTCCGTCGCCGATGGATTGAAACGAACGGAGGACGAGGACGGCGGATGGTTGCGGTTTTCTTCTTTTCTCTTTTCTCGAGCGGGAGCGCTGCTTCCTCGTTTCTGGCTCGCCTGACGTGTGATTTGTCGTGAAAAAGGGAAAAGATGAAGACGGTCGGAGCTCAATGCAGCTCGGCGGCTTTGCTGCGAGCCGTTGAGCTCGTCCTTCGTTAACCTCGGTTTTGAAAGATTTTCCAGATAACGTGTTCGCGCTTCTTTTCCCGAATTCTCTGGAACCCAATGAGTTCTTTAGGCGATCAAATGGTCTAGTTCTGTTATCGGGGTTCATTTGCAGTGGATTATGCCCATACCTCTCTGTTATTGCAATTTTAAAATGTTCGAAACGCGTCAACCGATTTTGCTCGATGCAGGTTTCGTAATTTAGGTTGTCTGTTGACCGACCGACTTATGACTGAAGGTGGCAGCTTGAATGCTTGAAATCTGGAGGCCCTCGAATGGTGATTTAGGTTTGTGGTAGCTATTGCCGTTGGTTGCGTGCGGTCGGTTGATGCTACGTGTAGATTTAACAGGGAGGGGATTATAAGTTTCAACGGTTTCGATAGAGCTGGCGTTGGGTCTGCTGATATCATTGGATGCGACCTTGCTTGCCATGCTGGCTAGATCATCCTGACCGTTGGTTCTGCAATATGAGGACTAGGATTTCCATTTGTGTTTCAGCGCATGCGCCAGTTCTATTTAATTGTGATATGGAAAAATTAATAGTCAGTACTCAATGCACTAGTCGCTGGAAATCTCGGGTGGACGGAAAACACGGATAAAGTCAATTAGCTTTAGATGAACCTTCCACGTGTATAAAAAAACATGTATCCGTTAGGCTTATTATAGATTTGATGAAGAGTTTGGCATGTTGGAAACCTGCATTAATTCCATAATTTTAAGGCTAGCTAATTTAGCAGCAGGTTGTTTGCTGGTAGATCATCTTGACGGTCACTTCCATGATTTTACAAGGATTCCATAAGTGGATTCAGTGCATGTGTTAACCTTACTTAGTCTTCAAGTAAGGTTGTCCCTGATGGATCGACAGTCGGTTGTTGCTTCCTCTGATCTAGGTAAGTTGCATGGATAAAGAATGTGGATAAAGGCCATAGCTTTTAGATTAATAATCCCTCCAATGGGCACGTGCGCATGGGGGGGCTGGAGACTCGAGCAAGATATATGCATTCTGGAACACTTGCATGACTTCCATGGTTCTTGGCTTATTCTCGTAAGTCAACTGATAAACTGGTGTTTCTGTTACTCCAGGACATGCATTGTCCTGTCTTAGCAGCTAAATCATCTTGAGAGATAATTGGGTGTTTGTGAACGAGTTTTTGTACCTGGGTACTGGGGCACATGCCAAGGTTGCACATTTTCGGTTTTTGGGATTTGCCTCCTCGGTCATGGGAATTTTGTGGTGGATAAAAGAACATTACTAGAGGTCAAACAATTATGTATCATTCCACCATCTACCTGAAGGTCACGTGGACGAGGGGGTGGCAATAGATTTGAGCCATGTATTTGCATTAATACTCTTTCACATTGGAGCACAGGGCACGGCAGTCTTTGCCAGAGTTGTTAGACCTTTGTTGGATGAAAATGATTCAGTCAGTAATCTCAAGCTATATCTGGTTTCAACAGGCTTTTTATCAAAGATAACAAGTCATTGGCATTGCTTTCTCTAGTTTAGATGCATTGCTCTTAAATATGTCGCTTTTACACATTCAAAAGGGGTTTCTTTGCTAACTAGCACAAATAAAAAACTGAACAGTGCGAGAGAAAAGCGCATTCTGGCTCGAATTGATCGTTATGCATCTTTGAGTCACTCCTATCTGTGGGATTATGATTTCAGTATCTAATGGCTTGAATTGATGGTGATGGATCTTTGAGTCACTCTCGCGGTAGCAACAGATTAAGGCTTGGTCTTTGCCGTTTAGTGTATTTATGTTGCCATTCATGTATGAAGATCAGATAAGTAAATTTCTATACCTGTCATGAGTTTCCACCAAAGGCCACTGGATGTTCAATCTAAAATATTCTAGTTGCGGCTGTTTTCAAAATGTAAAAATATCGAACTTGTAAAGTTTTAGTCCAATTAAGAGTATGTGCAGTGCTTTTACTAATTTCCAGAAGATAATGATGAGGGCTTCTAGTTTACTTAACACCTGGTCTGCACTATCTGAGTGCCTCTTCTACCAGTCTGTTTCTCGTTTATTTCCGGCAGTGTGGATTGTTGCTCGTCCTGACATTTTTTCTTTCCAAATTTGTACATGTTCCTGCAGGTGCTGGCCATGGCCATGATTTCCAAGGTTATCTTCCCATAGATGATAATAGAGGAGCCCTCCCTGGAATCCCAGATACCGAATCCCTTGGAGCTTCCTATGATCTTTATCTGCATACTACTGTATGTCATACACTTCGTTGCATAAAGATTTTGTTCAATCCAAGCCTCGGTTCAGATCTAATATATTGAAATGTTCTTCCAGCAAATGTCGCCATTTAGCGGGGCACAGCCAGTTGGATTGGTAGGTGCAGGGACATCTGTTCACTCCTTTGATGATTTACATATGGCGGGAGTCGCAGGATTGGGCCCAATGACACCTATGGCAGAAGGGACCTTGCCCTTTGAAGGTTGGAAGGCTGAGGTTCCCCTTCCACCTGATGCTTCGAATACGCTTTTTGTGGAGGGCTTGCCTCCAAAATGCACCCGGCGGGAAGTGTCTCGTATCCTTTCCCACTCGCCACCTTTTGTTTTGGTTTGGTTCCTTCACAGGTTGTACTCCTTTACTAGAGTTTAGATATCTTTCGACCTTTCGTTGGCTACAAAGAAGTGAGACTTGTGAACAAGGAATCGCGACAGGTAAACCAAATCATGTGCTGATGTATTGGACATGCATCAATCAATAAATGAAGACTGATTACATGGATGTTTGCAGACTGGGAAAAATCCTGTGGTGCTCTGTTTTGTTGATTTTGTGAGTCCAGCCCAAGCAGCCACTGCCAAGGATGCCTTACAAGGTATGTTCACCCTAAAACAGCATTTTCAACTTATGGTTTTATATTCACGGTATAATTTCTGGCTTATATCTGTCATCCTTGAGTAAACAGAGTTGGCAATCTCTGATACCCATTAGTTTCTTCTTTCTTTTTCTTCTGCTTTTGGGTTTCCCCCTAGTAATTTGTGTTTCCTTCTATTCTGTCCTTTAGAGAGCAGCAAACGGTTGCCGTCCATCTTGTAATTTTGTGTGCATTTCCAATGTCGCAATTTTTAATGCATCAATCAATCATACTAACCACTGAGATTCTTGTGATAATATTTTCCTCTAGCAATCATTTTATGAGAGTAACAACAAATCAAAGCAGCGTTGTTTTTTTTCTTTCTGGGGGTAAGAGGAGCAGCTGTTTTCAGTTATTGCAAATCTTCCATTTCTGCCTTATGATCGGGTTGCATTTGAGGCCTGATCAGAGAGATTTTGTTTTAAAATCCAGGATCCATTACCTACAATAGAGAGTCTTCTTTTATCTTCTAGGACCAAAGCGGCTCTTATGTAATGTAGGCTGTCTTGAAGTCAGAATAAAAAAATCTTGAAATAAGAATAGAATTTTCCCGATGCGTCTCTTATCTTCCATGGCTGATGGCCATAATTCCCGAAACACAAGCTCAGTTGGAGCATAAAATAGTCACGCTCACTTTTGCAGGTTATGTCTTTGATGAGCAGGACCGTGACTCGGTCGGACTGAGGCTGCAATTTGCTCGCTACCCTGGTGCAAAGTCAGGTGGGGGGTATCGTGGCAAGCGCTAATTTACATTGTCTTGCGGGTGATCATCCTTGTTTTCCAACCAGTTAACGTATTATATTTCAGGTCCCTTAGATGCTATTTTGCAAAACATCGTATTGGGACAATGAAATTGAGCTAAAGTCTGGAAACATTATTGCTATGTATTTGGGAGGGTACATACTTTATAACCGATGATAAAGAGCCTTGCCGTTTCGAGAGTTATACAAATTTCCAAAATGGCGGTTTGATAGGACCAACATGAACTGAAGTTTTTGTTAGGACTGGCATAAGCCGCATGTCCCATTATCCATATATATAGCTACAGAACTGATACTCTTTTCTGTTAGAACTGCAAACTATGTTTATCTATGTATGTGACTTAATTGCTGTTGGCATTTTGTTATGTCCTGGAACTTATATATAGTTGAACATCTGAAGACTTTATTACCTTCTCCGTTGTGTGTTGGGTGTTATTGTCACGGCATATGGATGTCAACAGTATCTCTGAATGCTCTATCAAAAGAGGCCAAATTCTTTTTACTTTTTAGGGGGTTTTGGATGGAAATTACGGAGTAGAAAAGAAGATTTCTTTGCTTGATCTTCCCAGGTCACCATAAGCAATAGCTCGTTGGGCATTTTTGGTACTTGGTCTAAAATGCTAGAGAATTTAACTGCCCCCTTCCCTCACTCGATTGTTGAAAATGATACTCCTATTCTCCTTTTACTGTTGTCAGGAAACTCATCACCTGGTATGATTAATGCTATGGAGGAATTAGGATATCCATTAACACCTCGATATTTAATTGCTTAGCAAAAAGGGGAAGAAATAAAGTGGTTGCCTGGTCAGTTCCTCACCGTGCCTAGATAGTTAACACCACCAAGCCAACTTCTAGTCTTCCAGTTCTTATATTTGCCAAAGTTCTGCATTTGATGACCTTGAATTAAGAATTGCTTTGTGGATTAAATATGTAGCTTACTTCAAAGCCATAAAATCTGTGAGTTGCTATCCGATTATCTGCTCTGTGTCTAACGATGAAATGTAAGCAGTCTTCAAGGAGGTTGTGAGTGCAATCTCATTTCTCTAAGTTTGTCATTCTCTAGCTATCTAGCTAGATAGAACCTTGCAAGTTCTGTCAAGCAATTTATGGGTATTCGGTTTGATTGTTTGACCCTGCTTACCAAGTGCAGTCCTGTAATTCGCTTCCAGTTCTTTGTGGAAGTTCGTTGCAGTTCCTTTTTTTATGAGGAATGATCTTAAACTATTCCTTTTGGGAGCTTCTCCTTCTTTCAATACCCCACTCTCGTATTGCCTGCAGCTAGACAAGAAGAAAATATAAGATTGCAGAACTTCCCCCGTGCCTTTCCTGTTTGCCTACTGTTCTTTTCTCGACCTCATAGAGTTTTGATCTTGTTGTGGATGTGTGCACTAATGCATTGATGATTGTTATCGTGATGGTTATCTGCTTGTGGGATAGAAGGAAAGCACTATTGTCACAGAACTGATATCATGCTTCTGTTTTGCGCTTTGCTGGATGAGACTCCGAACGCTGTTGCTTCCTATTGCTATACTTTCACTAGAAGCATTGTAGTCGTTTGTATCGAGGGCAATGCTGAGAATAACGATGAAGACAGCAAAGTTTATGATGATTTTTAAAACTACTGTTGCTCCATTCTGCATTTTTCTATTTTACTGTTGCTCCTGATTCCTCATTGGGAGGGGGGAGGGGGTGCGTGGGCTGTCTTTGTGAGCCTAAACGTTGGAATCTTGTTTTGGGCACTGGACTCAAAGTCCTGTCATGGACCCCCCCGGGCATTATTGATGGGGACAAAAATTATTACTTTTATCGCCCCACTTGAGTAATGGATCATCCTATAGATTCTTAGCCCGTCTTAGATACGGCCATGTTCGGCTTGGGGTTCCTTCACCACCAAAAAGAGTATTACTTTGTTTATTACAGAAAGGAGAAAGAATACATAAAAATATCGAATTCCTACGTTGGGAGTGGAAACCAGTTTCTTGTGGGTGGAACCAAGCTGTTGACGCTCTTTTGGTTTTTATTTTTCCGATTTTTTTTCTTATATCTCCTGCTTTTTGAATGGTTTGCGTTGGGGTTCAATTTCAAGATGTGGGTGGCTTTTCCTTATCCTCATCAGATCGGGAAAAAGGCCAAACTTTCGAAACTTTGACGGAAAAAGATCACAAAAAATCTCAAATTATGTCACTTGATATATTTATTTTGAATTTTTTTTGTGATACTAAAAATTTCAAATTATACTATTTATGACACATTTATCTAATTGTACTTTAATCTTTGGGCATTTTCTTCCTTTTTGCTTTTTTTTTTTTCTTTTTTGGTGAGGGCGGCCCTTGCCGGGCCCTTGCCAGATCCGGCGTCGGGCGAGGGTTGCCTCGCTTGGACGGGCGAGGGTTACCTCGCTTGGGCAAGCGAGGGTGGCCCTTGCCCAACGCCTCGTTGGAAAGGAAAAAAAAAAAAACAAAGCAAAAAAGATGAAAATATCCATGGACTAAAATATAATGTGTCGCTTTTTAGTGTCACAAAAAAGGTTTAGGTAAATGTATCGCGAGTGGTATAGTTTAAGATTTTTGGTGGGTTTTTCCTTAACTTTGACTTGCTTGGATTTGAATTGAATGCTAATCTTGCTGTTCCCAACCATCTCTCGAGTGATTTTGGTGGGCCGGAGCTTCCTCGTGCTTTTGTCTCGTACCACCCAACGATACAGCTCCAGGTCAATATCCGCCTTGATGAAATCAGTTGAAATCTCGTCCCCAGTGTTTTCTTATACTATAACAAGGTAGGTCTTATTCAGGACACTGATATCGATATTTAACAGAGTGGTTTACCCATTAAACTCGGGAAGAGAGAGAGAGAGAGAGTTTATGTCTGTTTTGGCAATGCAAACAATGTGGACGTCAAGGCGGTGGGTATGGACACTCTGACCTTATTGAAGATGCAGTTCCGAGTGACAGGTGGGCGATGGAGGGTGCTAGCGAGAGAGGGGCAGTTTCCTTGTGTCCGTCTGCAAAGAAACGTCCTCCCACGCCCGGCACTCCACCTGCAAAGCTTTTCACACCTCGCGATATTCTCGCGCAAAATTCGGTTGCCAATAAGTCTTAGTCCAACCATACATCTGAATCTGCGGAATCCTCAACAAACCTGAACTTTTCCGTTCCGTCCTCTTTCATCTGATGGGATTACGTCTTGCTTTCGCGCTCTCTGTACCCCTTATCTGCTCCTACTCTGTTTCTGTTTGCCCCGCCTCTTGAGATGCATTCCGCAGACTGATACTCTCTGTGCACGTCTCTGTGTTTCTCCACTGAGATAGGCTTCTCTCGGGGCACCCGGTGAAACATCCCTCTGAAAGCGAGTGCCGTCTCTTCACCATTGCCATGGCTGAGACATTTCAGGTCCAGGGCAAGGAAGAGGAGCTCGACGGGGAATGCCCCGTCAAACAGGTGGAGCTGACCGTGCCCAAAACCGACGACCCGACTCAGCCCGTGCTCACGTTCAGAATGTGGGTTCTGGGCGTCGGAGCCTGCGTCATACTCTCTTTCGTCAACCAGTTCTTCTGGTACAGGCAGAACCCCTTGTCCATTACGTCCATCTCCGCGCAAATAGCTGTGGTGCCCATCGGCCATCTGATGGCGAGGACGATAACGAAACGCGTCTTCTTCCAGGGGACGAAGTGGGAGTTCAGTTTGAACCCCGGGCCTTTCAATATGAAGGAGCACGTCTTGATCACTATTTTTGCAAATTCGGGTGCAGGCACTGTGTATGCCACGCATATCTTGAGTTCCGTCAAGCTTTATTATAAGAGAAAGCTCACCATTCTTCCCGCCTTTTTGGTGATGCTGACTACTCAGGTCTGGTACTAGTGATCTTGTGGAGATCTCTGACGACAAAGCTTTCTTTTCTGGGATTTTTTATTCTCTTTACTTTGTTTATGGTAGCTGTGAATTGGTGATAGCAACAGAGTGATATATCATATAGTTGCAATCTGAACTCAGTGTTGGTTTCTGACGAGATGAATTCTATCCAAAATCTTCAATTTTTTTCATGACAAGAAGCCGTCTTGATCTACTTCATGACCATAACACGTCATATTCTGGAATTTATCATAGGTTCTGGGCTTTGGTTGGGCTGGTCTATTCCGGGAATATCTTGTCGAGCCAGGGGAAATGTGGTGGCCGTACAATCTGGTCCAAGTATCCCTATTCAGGTAGTTACATTCTGTGCGGCATCATATGGAGTGGTGTTCTTTCTGATTGTGTAATGGTTTGTTATGAATCGCAGGGCTCTACATGAGAAGGAAAAAAGGCAGAAAGGCAGCTTCACCAGGGACCAATTCTTCGTCATTGCATTGATCACCAGCTTTGCTTACTATGTCCTTCCTGGTTATTTGTTTATGATGTTAACCTCATTTTCTTGGATATGTTGGATCGCTCCTAATTCTGTTCTTGTTCAACAACTTGGCTCGGGCCAAAAGGGCCTTGGAATTGGTTCTGTCGGGTTTGATTGGGCTACCATTTCATCATACCTTGGGAGTCCATTAGCTAGTCCATGGTTTGCAACTGCGAATGTGGCAGTTGGTTTCTTCCTCGTAATGTATGTCATGACGCCGCTTTCATACTGGTTTGATGTGTACAACGCCAAGACCTTCCCGATATTTTCCCAATCTCTCTTCTTGTCAAATGGTACAAAGTATGGCATTGCCACAATCGTGAATTCCGAGTTCCATCTTGATAGAGCTGCTTATGCCAGGAATGGTCCAATACATCTCAGCACCTTCTTTGCGATGACTTACGGCCTTGGTTTTGCCACACTTTCGGCTACTGTCGTCCATATTTTCCTCTTCAATGGAAGGTAAATACTATCGAGTATCGGTTTTTTTGCACAGTGCAAGTTGTCACACAGAAAGAGATGGGATTGAAACGTTTGATGGAATATTGACATATCTTGGGATTTATTTGATTGTTTCTGTCTTTTGGTTTCTTCGTGCCTTGACATTAATTGAACAATATTATCAGCATGAAGATTCCACAGTATCCAAGTTCTTCGTTGCTTTTTATAAAGTAAATTTCATGATGATTCTGTTCATTATATATTTTTTAAACCAGGAAAACTTCATCTGTCAACTTGGTAATTTCACTTGTTATCTCAAAAGTTGGTTTAGACTTAATACCCTGTTGTAGTGAGATGGGACTATTGCAATCCAATTGGATTAGTCACATGCTCTTAGAGACTTAGACACCCGATGTCATTAAAAGGAAAAGAAAAGAAAATCACCTTGGTGGCGATGAGTGCTTGCAGAGTGTTTTTTCCCTTGATCCAATATTAATTTTACTTGCTCTGCCTCTTCTTCATGCAGTGACCTATGGAAGCAAAGTAAAAAAGCCTTTGGAGGGAGTAAAAAAATGGATGTACACACGAGGCTCATGAAGAGATACAAATCAGTACCCATGTGGTGGTTTCTTGCTATCCTGGTCGTTAACATTGCCTGTATAATTTTTGCTTGTGAGCACTACAAGGAGACTCTTCAATTGCCATGGTGGGGCATATTACTGGCATGTGGCATTGCAATCTTTTTCACCCTGCCGATTGGTATAATTACTGCAACCACAAATCAGGTACGTTGCGGAACTTGAAACTCTTCAACCTCTTTTTATATTTGTATATCATGAACTCGCGCATGACCATCGATGCGAACTATGTTTTACTCCAATTGTGAAAATTTCATCCTTGAACTTATGCTCTCCTTGGTAACAGACACCCGGTTTGAACATC
Organism: Syzygium aromaticum; assembly: GCA_024500025.1. Taxonomy (NCBI): domain Eukaryota; kingdom Viridiplantae; phylum Streptophyta; class Magnoliopsida; order Myrtales; family Myrtaceae; genus Syzygium; species Syzygium aromaticum. Next base: position 16,602,074 of record CM044885.1, read on the forward strand.
ATCACCGAATATGTCATTGGTTATATGTACCCGGAGCGCCCTGTTGCAAACATGTGCTTCAAAGTCTACGGATATATAAGCATGACTCAAGCTCTGACTTTTTTGCAAGACTTCAAGCTGGGCCATTACATGAAGATTCCACCTAGGTCAATGTTCATGGCACAGGTGGGGTTCTTTCATCTCTTGATCAATTTTTTTAGGCTTGGTTACATTTTAAACCCTAAATGAGGATAGATCATTTTGGATTGGAATTTCTGCCTGTTAGGTTCAAATATAACAACCAAACGAGGGGGTGGGGGGTTTGAATTCGTCGAAACTTAACTGGATAGAGATTTTTCAGATTCTTTTCCGGCAAGTGCCAATTTTAAAACTTCTAAAAACTGCAGATTTTGAAGCTTCTGTAAACAGTCTCGTGAATGCAATAATGAAAGTGGTCAATGCAAGTGCAAGCAATAATGAGGGATAAGGATAGAGAATATCAAGATGAGATTTATAGTGGTGGTTCAGTTTTCCTTTTGCTTACTCCACTCTTCCAGCTCTGGCAGCCCAATTAGGCCATATTTACTAGTATCAACAAATATTACAGACTGCTTCCGCAAAAAACTTGTTTCTCCTGCAGTTTATCTTAGGCAAGACTAGTTCCTCTGGCAGTGCCCTACAGCAGAATCGATCATTTCTTTCTGTTGATGCCCCACAACAGTACTAGAGCTCTCACAACCTCTCCATTATCCCACAGTGGATTTACAAATCCCTTTGTCAAACACTTCGACAAAAACACAATTCCCTGTGTTTGCGGAACGAAAAGGTTCTTCAAACGCTTTTAATGATACTCTTGTTCTCTCTCATATATACTCAAGTGTGTACAATTGTAGAACAAGCGTTGAGAATATTTACAAAGAAACTGTCGACTCTCAGACTAAGAATAACCTATGGGCAACTACTCAATGAACAGTTTCATAGCTTCACTTCTCGTCTATATAGATCTCCAAATCTGAACGTTGAAGATTGAATCAATAGCCATTGCATCAAATTGAGTTTCCTTGAATAATGTAGTTGTTGGTCCACGAAATCGGCTATTGCAGATATTTTCCAATCAGTCCATTTGACTCATGTTTGCAGTCTCCTATATACGTGTATATTGTAATCATTGATTTGTCATCAATCTGATAAATCAAGGTATATCTTTGCCAAAATTGGGTCTGCTGTAGCAAAAAACTGTCTATGAGGTGGGTCTTGAATAATTATATTTCCACGAGCTTGATTTATATATGAGAACTTTTATATGACTGATGCAATCTTCTGCATCAGTGATGTAGAACATATATCTTTTGATATGTCCACTTGTGTTTCCTTCCATTTCAATAATAATCACTTGAATGTAACATTTAAAACATGTATCTCCACTTGACATTTCCGTAGGTGTAGGTCACTTGTGATAGCATGGACTAGTAAAGGATATTTAACCTGTTATACTTCTTTTTACATTCACCCAGAGAACTCATTAAATACTTTATAAGGTTTTGTGATCATCAAAATAATCTAAGGGGTTTCAGAATTAATTTTCAGTTGTCCAATACTTCAAAATATAGCATCAGACAGACTTATGTGCAAGATCTGGGATTTTTCTGGCTAACCCACTATTTCAGTAGAAAATTGAGCAGGTTAACCGTCAAGTCCTCAGAATGTTGATTTCTGTTTCAGGTCGTTGGAACAGTAATATCGGTAATTGTTTACCTGTTGACTGCTTGGTGGCTCATGGAGACTGTCCCAAACCTTTGTGACACATCCTTGCTGCCGCCTGACAGTCCATGGACTTGCCCACCTGATGGCGTGTTCTTCGATGCATCTGTCATTTGGGGTCTTGTTGGGCCCCGTAGAATTTTTGGGGACCTTGGCGAGTACGGAAATGTGAATTGGTTCTTCCTGGGTGGGGCTGTCGCACCTTTGCTAGTCTGGCTCGCACACAAGGCATTCCCCAATCAAAACTGGATTCGCTTAATCCACATGCCCGTCCTCTTAGGTTCAACAGCGATGATGCCACCTGCTTCTGCCATTAATTTCACCTCTTGGATCGTGATCGGCTTCCTCTCTGGATTTGTCGTTTTCCGGTATAGACCGGAATCGTGGAAGCGCTACAATTACGTGCTTTCTGGAGGTCTTGATGCGGGAACCGCATTCATGACGTTGCTGCTGTTTCTCGCTCTGCAGTCAAAGGACATCTCCGTTGACTGGTGGGGAAACAATCCAGAAGGATGTCCCTTGGCCACTTGTCCAACTGCAAAAGGAGTCGCCATAAAGGGATGCCCCGTCTTCTGATCAAAGCCATTGCTCTCGTGCTTGTGTTTCCTCAAACCTGTATATAGTTTCATAAGTCTCTTACTATTATGCGTTTCCTAGATTTATAGGCAGAACAATTTAGGTTGGGTTTTCATTGTTGAAAAAGGTGCACTTTGTCTCCATAGTCATTTGAATGTCTTCCTGTTTTCCTTTCTGAGCCGGTGCGGCATTTGAATTTCCTTAAATGCAAGCGCAGATGAGACGCCTGATAATTCTGAACAAGCGGTCTGCATAAGACTTTGTTCTTTCTTTTCCTCCATTTGCCTCTCGATCTCAAGCAAAACAGGCATCAAATGCCTTAAAGCCTTGCATGATGCAACCATACAGAGAGAAGATTGTGCACGGGTAAGGTTAAAAATTAGTGAAGACTCCATAGGACATTAACATTAACATGTCTGTGAGCTTTATCAGCCAATTACTCTGATATGTGACGTTCTTTCAGTTTTGTTCCAGAAATGACAGATTACCTCTTCCTCGTATAGCTATGGATACGATCATTCGAATTTTGACTTGAGAGTGTCATTTGGTCAACAAAAAAAAGAAACTCGAAAGCATCAATTTGTGCTAGGGCTCTGCTAGCTGAAACTTCCTCTGTTGAGGATCTAGATTTCTTCTATCGGCTGTAAGTTGACAGAAAGAGATCGCTAGTTTTATTAATTGGAACTATGAGTGTTATCTTCTTTTCTTTTCCTTTTTCTTCTCTGTGCAACTTCTATCGTCGAATAACCGAGCGCAACAAGTGCATGCAAATGCGATGTCGTTTGCACCCAATGTTGTAGATATCTCTTCCTATCTAATTTTCCAATCACTAGCTTCTGTTCTCATTCTTGTTTTTCCATTTGCCCTCACACACAAGATTTTATGTGCACAATATGGTGAGGTACAATACAGTAGATGATAATTTCAAAAAATTGAGAAACCCTATACTGTAGGGATCATAACTTCTCGTCTTTTATTGTTTATATTTGAAGAATATTACTATTCTCATTCACGATGGGCGCATGTGAAATTAATGAAATCGAAAATGGAAAATATAACATCAAATATCATATTTAACCACCAAGGCTAGCAGCAGTTATATTGCATTCTTGACATTGGATTCACCATGTTGGCTACATTCTAGACTAACAATCGATATTAAAGTTGATTACATTTCTTTTCGATCTACATCAAGGGTGCGTTTGTTTTATTGAAAACTTCAAAATTAAGGAAAATATGGAGAAAAATGGTTAGTTTTCATTTATTTAGTGGTTTAGAGAAATCGATGTCTTTCTTTTGAGAATGGGAGGTTGTTTCCCTCCAATTTAAGCTTCTTGTTTTCAGTTCATGGAAAATGTTTTCGTAAATCGATTAGTTTTCCGTGATCCAAACACCGGAAAGTCAGAAAATAATTTTCTAAAAACAATTTTCCCTCCAATAAATGGACCCTAACTTCATCTTCCAATCTTACTTGGTAATTCGGATGACATAACTTTCTGACAACCTTTGGAACACGCTTAAATGTGGACAACAGTTTCTACGCTTGATGTAATCGTGGTGCTTGATGCCGTTATGCTTTGCTAATTAAGTTGTAGTTATGACTGAGTTTTATTGCTAAGCGATAATTTCTAAAGTGATAAGTGGGATGGATGTCTTATATGAACAAGCAAGTTATTTACTTTTGGAGGGAGATGTATCACCTTAAGAATTCAAAAATTTTAACGTTATCTAGGCTAAAAGCAACCGTAAACGTGGAAGTTGGAAAAAACATCTTTAGACTATGTGAAATTTTGCTTCAACCGGTCGAAGTCTTGTCATAGATCTCGAGAAAAATGACAATAATAGTCCATAAACTTTAGTTCAATATGCAATATCATTCTTGGTGGTTTAGTTCATTTAATTTGGTCCTTGAACTATTCTAAATGTTCAGTGCAATCTTCTTGTTTGATTAAACTAGGGAGAAAGTCACCGCAAGTTCCTAAACTAGTGTGAAATATGCAATCTAGTCTTTAAACTTTCATTTTGTTCAATCTAGTCCCTTAGCTTTCTTTGTAGCAAAGTCAAATCAAATGTTTAATACTATTTGCAAATTTTCATAATTTCAATATTAACTAGATTTTAGAATACTTTTCATTTCAATTCATTTGCTACATCAACAAAAAATGCGCTATCTTTGTATCATCATATTGGTCTAATATTACTCTAGTTCCATTTAAGTATATTTTTACCTTATCTATAATACTAAAAGTAGAACTTTATTGAGAGTTGTATTGGTATGGTCAAACAATAATTGACATTATAGCGCCATGTACTCAGAGCTGTTATAGATATGACAAACAAGGCGAGGCCTAGATTTGGATAAATGGCCGAACATTGGGCCTTCGACCACCATGGAGCCAACTAGAGGAGGTGGCGGAGCGATCAACATGGGGGGCTAATGATGACTGTGAACTGAGCCGATCATAGGAGAATCACAAGCTCGGTTGATCAAGCAAGGTTTGTCCACCATGTTTTTGACCAAATTTTTTGCCCTAAAACTAGACCCTTAGAATGGGGGAGTGGTGAAGTAATATGACCGATCAAGGCATGACGAATAATGGATGAAGACGAGGCATTCAGTTTTGAGGAAATCGTTCTTCCTACATGAGGAGTCATGGCTGCTGATCATCGAATAAGAGAATTGAGCCGTTGGTGACCATGGTGATAAAAGGGATCTTAGTCAGATGGGAGTTCATTAAGGGCTTAAATCACCAAGTAGTTTGTCGGAAATTTAAATGGAGCAATTGATTGTGATAAGAGAATCTGTAATTGACTTCAGATGCCAACGATGGTAAAAGATGGATTGGTCGGGTTTCTTGACAACATTCTAAAAATCAAGCTTTACTCCAATTCCCATGGCCGCGCAACAATTAAAAGCATTGTCCTAGAGAGAGCCAAACTATTGAGATGCTTGAAATCATGAACTTATGAAAAATCTGGATTGTGAAGGTCAAATTGATCAAACTACAAAGACACTAAGGGTCTGTTTAGTAACGTTTCTGTTCTTAGGAACAATTTATGAGAAATAGTTTTTTTTTTTTTTAATTATGATCCTAGGAATAGTTTCTAAACAAAAAAATGTGTTTGATAACTATACAAAATTTCTATTCCCAGAATAAAAAAAGAAGATAAATGCATTCGCTATGACCTTAAAAAATTCGACTCCCAATTTTTTCATTTGATTATAAAATGTGAGTGGAGACTTAACAATTCTTCATGTTTGGATAAAATTGGACTAGAAATATAATTAGAATATATTATGATATAGAATTGGATTACCTTAATACAATCACAAAGAAAATTACCCCTTATAGACAAAGCTAATACCGGATGGTGATCGAGGAAATTGCAATTTAGGTTTATGATTTGGGGTTTAGGTTTTGGAGTTTCGAGGTTTGGAGTTTTAGGATTTAGGATTTCGTGTTTCGGGTTTTGAGTTTAGGGTTTTAGGATTTGAGCTTTTGGGTTTTAGGGATTTGAGTTTTGGGGTTTGGGTGTAGGATTTAGAGTTTAAGGTTTTAGAGTTTAGTGTTTCGGGTATGGGGTTTGGAGGTTGGGGGTTTTGCGGTTTAGGATTTTAGGATTTAGGATTTGGGGTTTAGTGTTTTGGGTATTGGGTTTTAGGGTTTGTGATTTAGGGGTAGTGTTTTAAGATTTAGGATTTAGGGTTTTAGGGTTCAGCAATAGATTTGGAACGGAATCAAGAAGCAGCTTTACTTCTTGATTCTGTTCCAAATCTATTCCCTGCCGCTTTTTTGATATGAGAAACAAAAAAATTGACCGACATTACTAAACGGGTTTTTGTTCTTTTTTTTGTTTCGAGGAACAAAATAACAGAAAATTAGAGAATCTGGAGTGTTACCAACCATGCCTAAACTATCTAACCTGGGTGAAATAGGAGGATTGACCTCCATTGTGCCATTATGATTTTATGATGAGTGATAGACTTTATGTAGACACGAAAAAGACCCATCCATATAACTAAGCTAATCGTTGCAAATTAGAATAGACTCTAACTTAGACTTCCATGAAAAATAATTGTATGCATGAAGCTTGATAGAGACGAGATTTGTGATGTTGTGAACAACTAGAGACAATGAGGTTGAGTGTAGGACCGTAATATGAAAACTAGGAATTGGAGCAGCAGGGAAGAGGGAAGAAGGGGTGGAATTGGGCGTAGTTTTGGGGAGATGGATAATTGAGATTTAGGAAACATAAGAGAACGGTTAAAGAGGTTTTGGAGAAGAAGAAAAACTGGAGATGCATCCGAATGTTGAGATAGAAATATGAGTAAAGGAAGTTCTGAGTTGTGGGGCAAAGATATTGAGGAATTTAATAAGTTTTCCTGCATCAATAACATGTGAATCTTTAGAGTCAGAGATAAAATAAAGATAGAGTGTTTATAGTGGTTTGGCCCAAATTAGGATTACGTGATAATATATATACAAGAGTGATTATAGTCAAGATACAGATAGAAACATAATCACATAGAGACCTCATAATACATATCAATTACAAATTAATAATATTTCCATGAAACATCTGTTCCATTCTAGGGTTGCTTTTCAAGAAAAGAACACATACTTCCCAATTCTTCATAAATGGTTGATTCTATCTATCTCATAATGTGCCGATTTACCCAAGATCCTGCACTTTCTTGGCTGCTCGTAGATTGATTGGTTGGGCGGTGGCTGAGCGGACTGCCCAATGTCAACTGGACAAGGAGAGACACTCCTCTCATCGATCACGTGCGTAAAGAGTTCCGACTCCAAATCCCAGAACGAAGCACACGAGGACGAGATCTATGTTAGATCCACTGTTTCTCAGGATAATAACTTATGAATTAATCCATACACACACTATTTCTTGCGGGTCCCCCATGATGTTCATCTTGCTGTTCTTTAGGTCAATCTTTGTTCCACCCAAAGATTCCCAGAAGAGTGCATGCTCGTAGCCCAATTCATGCGCCTCTTGAAGCTGCAAGTACCTCTCGGTTGAAATTAAGCAACATATGTGTTGTTAGTCTGCCGATGATATAAGAAAGCATGTAATAACATGTGGAGTTCTTTGGTATGAGTATAGCAAAGAGTATGCAGATTAACTTGACCTCCTCCATTTTCTCCACACTTCTTCATCCTGCAACATGTCAAATCAAGGGGTGATTATGTGGTAATAGCTCACATGATGAACAGCGATAAGTTAGCACGATATGTTGGCTAAACTCGTTCTACGGATGATACCTATACAGCTTTTATAGCATTGCATAAATAAGTATATACGCAAGTATAAAGATGGAGTGATTCATAATGGACAGTCTGAAAAGCAAAAGATTATTGACTGATGCAATATATGGACAGTAGTGTAGCCAGCAGATCTCAAGAATCAACTCAGACACCCATCCTTTGAAAGAACACATTGCAAGATATCAAAGAACTTTGAAAGGAAAACTTCCATATGCAAAAACACGAAACTTGTTGCATACATTTATCCACAGATCTGAGAGAAGCTTCCCAAACAAACGGAGTCTCACCTTGCGGAAGATGACTGATGTATTTAGGAGAAAAACACGCATATCTGAGCTAAGTATTCCTCATAGGAGCACAAAAGAACTGAAAAAAACGCCGACCCATCAAGATGTGGCGCTTAGGGAAGGAAAACAAGGAAATGGACCAGACAAATACCGACAATTGCTAGGGCATGATTCAAAAGAACATAACAAGATGAGAGGTCTCTTCATCTCAGAAAGAACAAAAAGGAAAGAAAAACTAGGAAAAGAAGCATACAAGAGTGATATTGATTCGGCTCGTCTTGAAGATATTACATAGCTAATAGTAAGCACGAAACGCAGAAAGATGAGCCAGACCAATATCACGCCATGTCTACTTCTCCCATCAACCTCCACTCGCTCTTCTTCTTCTTCTACTTCAGTAGAGAGAGAAGAGAAGCTATTTAGGGCCTGGGTTTTTCTGTTGCAATTTCTTCTCCCTTTTATAGTGTGGAAATGGAATATCATCAAGGGTTTTGACGCTCCCTCAGAAAGGAATACGGATAAAGTAGAGGTTTGTATCGTGGAAATTGATCAACCAAATTGATATCTATATATATTGACGATCTCTCGTTAAGTATCAAATGTTGCCTGTATGTAATTTGGTACATCGTTCTGCTGCGCTGATTGGATCAACAAATTTAGTAGCCGAGATAAGTTAATGGCAAAATTCCATTTATAAATCGATGCGGTAAACTTTTGTTCGGTTTTGAAAACGACTTACTTATCTTAATAGTTATTTATCTTAATAGTTCACACATCAATCCATCTTAAACCATATTTTATATTCCTAAGGTCACTATTGTTTTGACCAGGCATGTGGAACATGTAAATAAATTACGGTCCATCAATAGCGAATCCAGCGAGCAATGCCATCCAGTTTGCCACCTCTTTATTTTAAACCCTAGGGAGGATTCTTGCAGATTTCATGATTATAATATGGCCACTTGATGCATAGTACATAGATACCTCCTCCATCCATTAATGTCGGGGCGATTCTTCTAAAATGCCGGCATCACAATTACGGCCCAGGCACGAGAGGATAATTAGCTTTATAAGATTGAAATATTTTCCCAATCAATCCTCCATCATATTATTTGAGTTTTTTTTTGGTGATAAAATGTTAGGTCGTTACAGTTTTCAAGAGTCGATAATTTAGTAATTACTGAGTCCAAATTACTTGGATGGATAAAGTTTTTCTTAAAATAGAACGTAAGTGTTTCAAGTTCTCAATTGGATAATCTCGTCCGTGATTTTGTTGAACTATGAGTATGCTTTTGTTTTCCGACGGGGATCCATCTACTAAGTATGCAGTTTTGAACGACATGGACATTAATTAAATTTTCGAATTTCATCATTTACACCCACAGAAGCTAACACTTTTTCTTTTAAATCTACCATTTGCTTCTAAATCCTGTTATAGCCTCAAACAAAACCCGTCTTGGGAAAGTGAATTTCGTCCTGCCTATTACCGATATCTTGCCTACATGAAAACGTGCTTCATTTGTAAGGAAACAAAAGGCACATTAGTGGGGGAGAACAAAAGCCTATGGTCCCCCGTATTTTAAGCCCCAAATTGTGATTGGTGACTTGTCTCGAAAGGAGGAGGGGACAAGACATAAAGCCGAAGACAGGATAACTTAAACATAGTTTTGTGCAAAGGACTCGAATTTATAAAGATAAACCGGCGATCATTATTAATTGCATTCTCCTCTTGCTCCAATTAGAGATTTTAATTATTTCTTGAAATTATCGTTAACGAGTGCCCCCGAGACTTTAATACAACCCGATTGGTTAGAATAAGTCTAGTTTGCGATGTCGGAAAAAGAATGAATCGTAATAACAAGTGCTTCGAAAACACGCATCGATGAATTCATTTTAAAACACTAATTGGTGTGGCCGGCCCTAAAACCTCTCTGGTGGTTTATCAAAAACCCCCAGAGAAAATCTAGGGCCCCAAGTCTAAAAGGCAAGAGAATCTAATCCTTTTTGCAGCGTAGGGAACTGCCAATGGATCCTCTTTTCCTTCTTCGTTCATTTGAGTGGCTCGTTGAGTAAGAATACGAGTCAATTTGGAAAGTTCGGTCGTCGCAAGTGATTCCAAAGTAGGCCAAAACAGGAGACATGTGCATCTTTATCGATATGTGTCGAATTCCCACGATTCTGAATAGATATGATGCCGTCTCATGCCTGTTTTTCCAACACGTGCCAGTCGTCTTCTTTACCGGTATTTTAAAGATTAGCACTAGAGATGGAGCTCGAATATGAAGTTATCAGATCGAACCGTTCAAATATACAGGCTGCAACTATCTCCTTTTACGATCGTTTGTTAAATACGCATACTGAAGTGCATCATCAAACCAGTCAAAAAACTTCAGTTAGCAGTAGAATTTGGACATGGGGCAATGATATCAAACCAGATCATTCAAATTTAAAACGATTGATTGGTCGACGGCATTATTCCAAAATGTTCTGCCCCTCTCATTGCCTGTAACTTGTTTGTAAAACAAATCAAGAGGTGCATTGTCTCTTAAAAGAAAGTGTGTGACGGTTACTTTTAATACCGGCGATTATTTTTTTGCTAACAGTTATTTGGGCGGACTTTGAAAGGTTGTATCTAAGTTATAAACTTCAGAAGTAAAAAAAAAAAATTTAAAAAGGTTATTTTTTTTATTTAGTTTCAGTTTATCTTTTAAAATAGTAAATCTGTTCAGAATGCAATGTTTAAGAGGAAAGATCATATATGTTCAAACAAGGTTATAAATTTGACCTTCCAAGTTTTTTTTTATTACTTTAACATCTCGGTTTTCCTTTCTAAAAGAATACAACCAATGTTTTTTATTGTTTCCCTATTGAGAGTTCTTGAAAAGTACCATAATTGATATATGGTATTCTCATTTGAGACTTTGTTGTATCCTGTGAAATTTTTGCAAATAACCATTAACAACGTTGTGAGACAAATAATTCTTTAAATACAGTGTATTCTTCATACCTCAAAATTTGGTATTCTTCCCAATTGATTTTTTCCCAACACTAATGACATGAGATGCCGTGTTAGTTTTAGAGCGAGATGTCTAAAGTTCGATCCCTCACACCACTTCTTAGTAGTCAATGTTTGTGGATTTTCCTTTCTCAAGTGCCTTGAGTCTCTACGAATTCCGTCATTCACACACACTTGAAGTTGCCAACAACATGCTCTCAGTCATTCTACGACAGCTTTTGCATGAGGAGAAGTGTGTACAAAACACAATTCACGGCATGCTTTACAATCTAATACGCATACTCATCTAACCCGAAAAATAATTTAAGCTTGTAGATAAATTGATTCGCATGTGAGATCCGAAGTTTCGATTCTTAAGGCCCCGTTAATAAGTTAATGGTTATTTGTTCATCATTTTGCTCATTCTTCAACTCCAAGTGCATTCTAAATTTACGGTTCCATTCCAATTTACACATAAAAAAGGGAGTCTTCAAACTATAGTGGTCATATCTTAGTTGCATCATCTCTTGGGGAAGTCCATCGTCCTCTCCCTTCGGTTAAGTCTGAGCTCCCTTTGGAAGGTGGGGTTGGCAAGTTCCTTCGGCTGAGATGTCACCTCGACAGGCTATGGTCGGTCTTCCCCTTATATTCTCAGACTTCTTGCTTTTGTACTTGTCTGACCCCGACCTCTGTCCATGGAGTGGAATCTTCTTTTGGTGTTGTCCCATCGAGCTGTGCTCTCTTTTTCTTGCTCGCTTCGGTGCTATGTTGGTTATGCCCTCATATAACCTTCTTTGTTAGCACAGTTTTTCTTTCTACCATGTCATATTTTTAATCAAAATGAGAACATCCTGTATGATGTGTGTCTGTTTATTCTTCTAGTTAAAACCTGATCAATCTAGCTTCACCTAATTTTTAGGGGTATGTGGTTGCTTTAGCTATGTATCACTTATCCTTTGCTTCTAGACGACCTGTATAGGGATGCCAAGTCAATATTCAAAACCTTGAGGATATTTACACTCAACTAATAGAAGATGAGATTGATTGCTTGCAGATATCTCATTGTTTTCAACATGTATGTTTCCTTAGTTGATCCGGCCTTGAATTGTTTACTTGAGTTTCAATTCAATACCATTAGTAATATATATTACACTACCTCAGTTTACGCTGAAGAAGGAAGGTTTTATTTCATGTCCGCTCTACTTGCCCTTTTTGTCCAAAAGAGACAGATCCGAAGGTTTTTCGCAAGTTAGAGAATTTTCCTTGCCGTCTTTCTTTCAGTGAGTCCTAACTTTCTTCTGTTCTGATTAATCTTATGAATCGGTAATCGTATCGATAACGGGTAAGAGGCTTTGTGAAGGTTAAATTTCTTGATTCCTTCCTTGAACCGCATTGGAATAATTCCTCCAATCCTTCCTCCAAAATGAAAGTAAAAGCTAGTCTTGGCCTGGAGAATTGATTGAAGCCTCTACTTTTATTTCAATAAGGAATGCGAGCAAGGAATTCAATCCAGGGATCTCGTGAGTCCCAACATCGGCTAGACCTTTCCAACTCTGATTCATTCGTGAATAGCAAAAAGAGGAGATCCTATGAGATTTTGGTGGGATCATAACCAACTGTTCTAAAAGCTTAAACTGTTAGATGAAGGCGTGGTTTATTATTTAATTACTTTAACACTCCTCAGCACGCTTAGTCTGGTCTTTTTTTAACGAAGTGTGGAAATATTTAATTGGGAAGGCAAATGAAGCTTAGAAAGATTTGAACTCAGAATTTCCTGCTATGTTATCATATGAGTTTTTGGTAGGACTACAATTAACTGTTCTAAAAATTTAAACTATTAGATGAAAGCGTGATTTATTATTTAATTACTCTAACAGATTCAATCCTATTCTCTCAAAAGACTTATTCGGGTGCGGGGAAAACACCATAGATTCGTGAGGGGGGGCCGTCTTTGATAAGGAAGTAAAGGGAAGAATATAAATCGAATGATAACTCCGATCCGATGGCTGTTCTCCACTAACCACAAGGACATAGGTCGTCTTCAGTGTCATTGCTGGAGTGAGGGCACATGCTTCTCAGTATCGTATCGTATGGAATTAGCAAGACTTGGCGATCAAATTTTTTGGGGAATATCATCAACTTTATAATGTTTTAATAACGGCGAATGCTTTTTTAATGAACCTTTTTTATGGTTATGCCAGTGATGATATGTGGATCTGATATTTGATCTGTTCTGATTTTGATAGGTGCACCGAACATAGATTTCCCACACCTAAATAACATTTAATTTTCCTTAGTTGCCACCAATTCTCCTGCTCCTATTAAGCCTAGCCTTAGCAAAAGCGGGTACCGACGCAAGGTGAGCGGTCTGTCCGCCCTCAAGTAGTCTTACTAGCCATTCCAGAGGAGCAGTTGATTCAGCAATTTCTAATCTTCCTTATAAGCAGAAGATTCATCTAGTAGCAATAAGAAAAGCAGGATAAAATACTAAGTAAGGAAACATGCGGCAATCTATCTAATCAAGTTAAGAGGAATGCAATTGAAGTTCCTTCATAAGCCCCGGACAGCTAGTGGGAAATATGTCTAGTCCGTCTATCCCAAGTTCCCCGAGCCAAACAATATGTTCAATCCAACAAGCAAATTAGGTCTAGCCAAGTCAATTTGAGTGAGAAACTAAGTCTCTCTAGTTGGATAGTAGATACGATGTTAAGCACATATATCTTCATTCCATAGGGGTAAGTCTATCCAGAAAAGCAAAGAAAAGGTCAACGATCGATCTATAAAGATCTTGTCTTATGATAAAGCTATTTCTAGGTGGTCTCACTCCCTTCGAGTAAGAAGATAAGGGATTCGATGGCACCAAGAGCTTATCAAATAGATCTCCTTTGACAGTCGAGCAAATAGGGTTCTTCAAATGAGTTAGAAGTAGACACTTTGGGCGCAAGTCAACTTTTGAAAGGAAGCAATGGGCTCGCTATCAAGCGATCCAATGAGAAAGCAAAAAAGCTTACGCTTAAGCTCTTTCGGAAAGCTAGAATTAAGTTCCTTTGCTTCGCCCGCTGTAGATAGGTCCGTCGGAAAAGGCTGCTAGCTCCACTTGTTCCTGTCACTCTTCCGGTGATGATTGGTATATGTACCGGTCTAACCAGCAAACAAGCGAGACTTTTAATCCTAATATTATTTTGTTTAACAGCTTAAACTTATATGGGTTGACACCCCGATCGTAATTTCGCAAGAGTTCTGCACTTTCGTTAGAACTACGGTCCATATGTATGACGTATTACTAGAAGATTCGCACTAGGCAATCACATCTACATGTACCTATCGTAATACTACATGTTCGAAAGAGGGGAATTCCGGAAGAAAGCACTGTTACAGCGGTCACTCCACTCGATTAAATTTACAGCAAAAGCCTATGTGACGTATAACTAGTTTTATGCGACAAATCTCAACACTGATGAGTACGGTCTTCAGTGTTCGTCCATGAAGCAACTCTTCCCTACAATTCTCGTATCTCTGTCCGTGTGGAGAACATGGAAAAAGTGTGCATTTCTCAATTACTAGTAGCCTTTTCAGATAAATAAAATAATTGTCCAATCAGCCATAAACCTATTGTACGGATACTAATTCAATCCTAAACTTTTTAATTTTGCTAATTTAATCATAAACCGTTGCACGAAATTTCAATGTAGCTCTTCTGGTTAATTTTCGTCAGAAATCGTTGGCATGACAGTATACCACATAAAATGGTCGGCGATGATTAGACCTGCACATTGGTGATTTCCGACAAAAATTGATTTGAAGGATTACATTGAAATTCTGCGCAAAAGTTTAAGACTAAATCGGCAGAATTGAAAAGTGTATGATTGAATTGGTATTTGTACGATAGATTTATGATTGATCGGGTAATTTCCCCACGGATAATTTATAAGTTATTACGTGGAAAGTTTACTTCTCTAGATTATGAGAAATTACTTATATCTTCACGTGTTTGTATGTTTTCATACAAAGAAAAAGAAGTAAGTTTTAGGGCCAGTTTGCTTGCTCTAAATCAAATGCAAAGGAGGCCTTTTTTTCCGTCATTTGGTAATTATCTAAATTAATAAAGATTCCATCGTCTATTTGAAATCAAAAGGGCAAGATTTTAATTAAATAAAAAGTAAAAGTCAATCCAAATATGCTTTGGGCATTGATAGCATAAAGAGATTATAACAAACTCTTTAGCGTGTAAAAAAAAAGAAAGAAAGAAGTATCCCGCATTGGCTACTATCGATTTGATGGTTGTTAAGATATATATATTTTTTTATGATTTTAACCTTCATATCAAATATAACTAAGACTGCCTATGAAAAGAAATTCACATATGTATGCTAGTATTCCATTCAAATTAGCATTTCATGTGAATTTTTTCTTGAGATAATGATATAAATAGTCCATGAACTTCAACTTAATGTGCAATTTGATCCATGAACTTTTAATTTGTTCAATGTAGTCCCTGAACTTTAACCTGATGTCCAATTTAGTCCTTGAACTTTTTATTTGTTCAATGTGGTCCCTGAACTTTTAATATGTGTTCAATTTAGTCCTTGAACTATTTGAAAATATTCAATATAGTCCTTCTATTAATTCAAGTGCATGAACTATATTGAGCATTTTCACATAGTTCAAAAACTAAATTGAACATATATTAAAAGTTCAGGGACCACATTGAACAAATTAAAAGTTTAGGGACCAAATTGAACATTATGTTAAAGTTCAAGGACTACATTGAATAAATTAAAAGTTCATGGACCAAATTACATATTAAGTCAAAGTTTATGGATTATTTATGTCATTATCCCTTTTTTTCTTCTTTCCGGTTTTCTTACCTCCTGCTTTTTGGTGGGTACTTCGCCCATTCACGAAGCTTTTCAAGTTTCGCGATAAGAAAAAGGAAACTCACGGTGCCGATCGATGTTGCACGCACCAAAGTACAATTTAGGTCCTACTCGCGATCCCCAATGAAAAGCGAGCCGCTCCATTTCACCTTGTAAGAGACTTAAAAAAAATACGGCAAAGTCACCAAAAACTCTAAATTATATCAATCGTGATAGAAAAAATTTTAAGCTTTTACTTGTATGACGCATTTACCTTCTTCTGTCAAAGTTATGTCAATGAAACGTTATAAAGTAAATAATGTTGACATGGCATCACGTGACTCAAGTGAATAATAAAAATGTTATTTTGGCTGAAAAACAAACTATTGAACTCTTGACGGAAGAGAATAAATGTGTTGTATAGGTATAAATTTGAGGTTTAGACTAAATGCTATCATAATGAACATAGATTGAGATTTTTGATATCATGAAAAAAAAAAAGTGCGAGTAAATGTGCCACAATATAATTTAGGGTTTTTGTGATTTCTTCTTTTAAAAAAAAAAAGGGAGAGACCCTAAAAAGTGCAGAAGCTTTACGGGTAGAGCGAGTACCAGTTCGTGAACTACTCGAGCGATGAGGGGTTAGTACCGCGACACGTCAAACGTTTCGGACTGTTCCGAGTGGGGGGAAGACGCTGATGCGAAGCCTGCCCACCTAAGAAGGCATCGCGACAACCTCATCATCATCATCATCATCGTGTCGTCATCTCTCTCTCTCTCTCTCTCACGCACACGCACACTCTCGATCTTGACTTTTGCCCCAGAAGGCCATTCGAGAGGGAGGGAGGGAGGCTCGTGGGCATTCGGGAAGCTCTTGTTCAATGGAGAGATTGCCGGAGGAGCTCTGTTCCAAGATATTCTGCTCGTTGGATCACCAGAACCTCGCCACTGCCCTTCAAGGTCGGTCGGTCGATTCCCGGATTCCTGGATTTTGTCGCGTCCAAGTTCAAAATTTGGAATTTGATGGGTCTTCTGTAGTGTCTGATCTGAGTTGGGTTCTGCTGATTCCTCGCGAATTTGGGTTCTTTGCAATGTTGACTGCTCGCTGGAATTCTAGCAGACTAAATCGAGATTTGTCGTTTATCATCGGTTTGCTAAATTTCTATTGAGATTCCGATAAGGGGGGGCGGTATATGTTCGTTGTTGAATGTGAGCGCTTTTCAAAGGCTTGATTGGTTGATGAGGAGCTTGCATCTCGTGCAATTCAGTTGAGGTGATCACAATCGGAGACGGTTGGTTTTAACTTCAGTGAGATTTGATTAGAATTCTGTGGGGGGCCATATTGTTTCGAATTTAATGAGAGAAAGATGCAACTCGCGGTTGCAAAGTAGTTCAGATCTGCCTGAGAGGGAAACGGTCCGTTTTGGCGTGGTCGAGTCGTTTTATTGACTTTATACTGAATAAAGCTTTTGATGTTTCTGTTTACATGTGAAATGTTTTGATATTGTTTCCAGAGTTCAATTCAAAATTGTTCTTTTTCCGCGAGGAGATCGAGCGCAACTGTCTTATGCTTAATAAAGTTTGGTAGGAATGTGCTTGATTTTGCTGATGATAGGTGATCGTAGACGCATCCGTGGAGGCAGTACTTGAATGCAGCAAAGTAGATGACTGGCAAAATAATGAAATTTGTGATGATCTCTAGATCGAATCTATGAAACCTTTAGACTCATTGCGTATCTGGTCCTTGACATGATCTATCGCAATGGTGATGTAGGAAGATGGATTTAGATGAAAAATTTGCCCTGGCTGAAAAAGTGGCTATCTAGCGACATCGGTGTATATATAGCAGGCAATACTGGATAACTTGAAACTTCAGAAAGTATATTCCAACTTAGGGTGGGATGAATGCAAATGGACTAGCTTTTGATAATCAAGGGGCAAATGAGATTCTACACAAGAATATATAGTTGTTTGTGAACTGTTAGATCTTTTCTTTAGCTCAATTTTGCTTCTAAAAGTTCAGTTAACATGATGAAATTGGTGATTAACAGTTTGCAGAAAGTGGAAAGTCTTGGCCTCAGCCAACACCCTTTGGAGTGATTTGTTCAAAGAGAGATGGGGAGAAGATCGTGCTGCATTCTATGATCCTGCCAACTCAAAGTCCTGGAAAGAGGTGTATGAGGTGCAGGACCGTTGTGACCGTGTCGGACTGTAAGTTTGATCTTTCTGATTTGTATGGCGATCTTTTTAAATTCATTTCTTTCTATTAATGCACCTCCAAAAATCATTTATTTGAGACAAATTAGACATATCAGTCATTGGAGTTACTTCCCTTCCATCATGTAGAGTTGCTAACAGAAAAAAGTTCTCCAAAAGATCTGCTTCATATGGTGGCATTGAATACCCAACTCCGTTGATGATTTCAGGGGACTAAAGATAATCAGGGAGGGAGGTGAATACTTTATTGTCCACCAAGGTGAAATTCAACATCATCTAGGTTCAAGGACCCCTTGCCCTTCGGGTTCTAAAAGGCATCAAAATGGGGATGAATTGAGGCACGAGGAGACATCCTGCCGAAGCCGAGGTATTCTTGACAGGATCTTCTTCTTCATTGGGGACTTGGAAGTGGCTTCCACGGATGCAAAACGTCGTCGGGTGCTATAATAGCATCTATGTTCATATGTTTATAACATTATCCTGTTTGTTGTATGTAAGCCCTTCATGTAGAATCCGCACATTTTGATTTATAAGCGAGGAGGGCCCTCTCGTGTTTTGTATTCATCGCCTGATGTAGAATGGCCTATGCAGATTTGTGTTTATCTTGCGGTTCATTTCAAACTGAAGCAATTTATCAATCCTAGTTCATTCAGTACTTAGAAAAATGGTTCTTTCAAGAACTTCAACCTTTTCTCAACCCGTTTTCATAAATTTAGACTCTCGTGATTTATAAGCTACTTGAGCAGTCAACTCCAAAAAAGTGACTCTGGACATGTAGTGTGTACAATTCACGCTTGATAAACGGATCGTTATGCATCATACATATTGCGTCACTGGTCAATGTTTTAGAATTTAAAGAACAGATTTCCTTGCTTCAATGAAGATACTGAAATAGTATCGGGTTGAGTCCCCATAACATTATCGGACGTATCCGGCCGAGGATTTTAGCTCATACGAACTATATGTATCAACATAGTTAGGGACTCCGGATCCGTAGTTAATGCAAGTAAATCACCCATATCAGTCGATTGTTCTAGACTAGACTACTTCAGCTGAAACTCAAGAAGAGGAATGAATTCGCTTTCATCTACACACCCGCTTCCATCTAATTTGATCTGTTCAACTCGATTCGGCTCTAAAAGCTTGTCTCTGCGAGTTGATCGGAAAACATTACAGCTGCATAAAGTGAACCGAAAGGAAAGGAAAGGAAAGTTATGCAACAAAAGTGCATGAAACTTGACAGATTTTCCCTAGGAATAAGCAATGGCTCGAGCGCCACAAATATAGATCTCTGTATGAATGTAGTGACATATAAAACTCTGACGAGCCAATGTGAATCCATGTCCGAAGGAACATATGTAAAAGATACATTTAGGCGCGCGTAGCAACAGATACCACTTTTAGGCTGAGAAACAAAAGAATGACAAATGGAACTACTACATAACCGGAGTCTCCTTTTAAAGAAGGGAAAAACCAAAAGAAAAATGAAAAGCTAAAGTAGATTCGATTGTAATCTAGTCTTGCACTCGATTGCCCACTGGAAGGAGGTCAATAGCCATTTAAAGATCTCGAGTGTTCCCCGTCTTCTCATCTCCCTTTTTTCTGTTTCTGCTTTATCTCCATATCTTTAATTTTCATACAAAAAAGAAAAAGCTCATACATCTGCTATCCAGCACAAACTGCGACGTCATGCGCAGTTAAATAACTTGCTGTTTTGCAACTTTCCGAGACTTTCCCATATTCGTCAGCACAAACAGTAATCATATATTCAATGGCTCAGTTTCTGGGTCCCTTTCCTTCGCCAGTTCCCTGTCTTCTGTCTCTGTTGACACAACAAGTACTTCCAAGTCATTGAAAGCAGAATATGGACAGGAGATGAACGAGAAACAGACTGAATTACAACATATTTAGGGATTCAAGTTCAGATGTATGCACGTGTGGTTCTGGACCAGAGGCAAAGATTTTACTCACTCGGCTTATCTGCAATGACCAAGAGCCGCCTCTGCAAGAGGGAAGCCACAAAGAGGAAAATAGAGCACATGCCAAACATCACAGTGATAGGGAAAGCATCGACCTTCAAACACGATTCATGAAAACTTTCAGTTAGTTCTAGGATGGGGTGACACTACTACTAGATAGCTCGCCATGCACTGGCCTCAGATTTCGGTAGTTCACCGATCTTGATTAAATAAAGCCAGCAACTTACATTGTACAGCACTACGCAGACAAAGATATTAAGAGGAATCCGGAAGAAGTTCATGATGGTGCTTCTGGCCTCCTCCGGAATATACTGGGACCTCATCTTCATGATGGACGGCCAGAAAATGCCAACACAAGCCTCAAAAGTGCAAAAGCCAAGAAGCTGGAGACAACCTGAAAATGAAATACCTCCGCCTTTGACCTTAGCAGGCGTCACAAACATCTGTTCCAAATCAACAAAGTCAAAATGGGAGTATATCTCCATGTACAAACACAGATATAAACCTACAAAAAGCTGTCACAAGATTCATGCAAGAACGTGCACATGCTTGTGCATGCTCACACACTCACACATACACATACAAACATATAGAGAGAGAGAGAGAGAGAGAGAGAGAGAGAGAGAGAGAGAGAGAGAGAGAGAGAGTTACAGTGGTTAAGATGGGGAGCAGGAGAGCGGCAGCAGATATAAGAAAAACAATCTGCATGTAACTTTCAACTCTGGGTGATGTGCGAGCCATCAATCGGGAGGCAAGAGAGCTACCCAGCATGGAAGCCAACATGAAGGTAGCAAAAATGAAACCATGGGGAATCTCCTCCCCATTTGGGCTCAAAGCAGGAGTCCACAGAAATACAAATGTATACATTGAACCTTCAAAAAGTGATTGGATTGCACCCAGCAAAGCGATTTTCTCATCTGACCATAAAACAGAATTTCGAGGTTAAAAATAAAAACAGATCAGTGCAGTGCAATATAAGCAAGTGAAGAACATTTGAAACAAACATGTATACAGAGGTGACAACTATGAGCATTGCATGTGTCAATATGGCAATCTACAAAATAATAACTGGTTTTTGAGAGAGAAAGAGAACCGCAGAAAGATATCTGAGATTCATTGAAAAAGTAAGATCAGGAATCTACCAGAAGCAATGGCTGTGGCCGCCCCCTTGAATTGAGTGAGTAAGTCCTTATTCTCTGAAGGATCTCCATAATTCTCAGTCCACGAAGACAGAATAACTGCCATGCCGATAGCTAAAAAGCATGAAGCAGCATCGAAGGGTGCCACAGGCCCTAGAGAAAGTGTATCAACAAGTATATTTCCAAATAACCCAGATAGGATAGCAACAAGGCCATTGCCAAGAAAAATTGCCTTCGAGAATGTTATAGACAGCCATTGTTGTTCAAAACCCCTCTGCGCAGATTGTGGGAGAGGACATTAGTATGAGAATTCTTGAATTCCTTTAATCCAGTAATAAGAATAACTACAGGAAAAAACTGCACCATCTCATCAATATTATATTCAGGGGAATCGACTCAGCAATGATTGACAGTCTGAAACCACAGGAGCAAATTCTCAAGGGTGGAATGGATCAGTCTATAAATGGAGACAGCTAGAAATATATGTGAATTCACTATCTCATCCTCCCACTGGCATACACATGCCGAACAGACTCGGATATATAATATATTCAGGGGAATCGACTCAAAGTGTTTGGACATCCTAAACCACAGGAGCAAACTCTCAATGGTGGAATGAATCAGGCTACAAATGGAGACTGCTGGAGAAATATGGTGAACTCACGATCTCAACCCCCCCCCCCCAACACACACCAAAGGCGTATGCATGCCAAATAGATGCAAATACATGAACAGGTTTCAAGTGTACATATGTATTCTTAACTTTTGGAAATTCTACCTCTTCGCACAAACCGTGAGCCAGACAAGACAGTAAATGCAAAGTATCTAAAGCATGTTTGATAGAGATTGTGTCAGCCCTAAAGAGAAAGTATGAAAACAAGGAAGTTCAAGTTTAGATGAAACCGAATAACGTGCTTTGTTCTACTCGGCCTAAATGATCCGAAGGGCAACAAAGTCCAGTTCATTTGACTTAATGTTTCCAAATAACTTAACTATTAGAACACGAAAATGGGGAAACTATGTTCCAATCTCATCAAATGAAAATAAACTTCCCAGGAAGAAATCTAAGGAAAGCATGAGGGATAGTAGCTTGTTACTGCATTTACTCCTTAATGATTACGAGTTACAGGGCTAAAAGTTTCAAAATGCATAACAACTGTCAATGAGTAGAACTGGTATTCAGAGACAGAAGTTTCCCAACGATCAACTTTCATGCATCTTTATTATCCAACAGAGAATAAATTTATCCAGCTATGTACTAATTTTTTCAGCATTACAATTTATTCAATCATCTGAGAAAAACCAAACAAAAGAAAAGTAAGGGAATAGCCGCCCATCTCTTACCTTATTGTGCTCAGCAACAAGCCAGGACTCAAATGCTGAGAACAATAGAGAAGTGGCAATACCTCCTAATACACGGCCCAGCATCAGCACTTTGTAGTGAGGAGAATGCTTGGTGATGCAGCTCAGTATGTAAGTGATACAATAAGTCACACACGCCCTCTTCCGACCCCTAATTAAGTGCAAAAAGGATCAGTCGACCACGAAAGAAATTCCCGAATAGTGGAAAGGTATGCAAAAACAGCACGTAGTGGAAGCCTCACTGTTTGTCTGCCAGGGATCCGACAATTGTCCCGAACAACATGGAGGAGCCAAAACCAGCAATAAAGAGTTGTCCTATATCTCCTTTTCCGTAGCCATACTGACTGTAAAGGTAGTAGACATAAGGGCCCTGCAACCAATCACCGGCTTTCGCCATGAAGAACACAGACCGTCAGATGAAGAGTCGCAAAGCATCTCAACTTCCAAAAAGTACATTTCTCCGCAGAGTTCGCCAAATGAGCAGCTGATCTCGAAGAAAAACTACAGATCCGTCCTTGACGGTCTCGTGAGATAGTGCACTCCTCTTTGCGGATTAACGAACGACGGTACGGAACGTCTAATGATCTAGATGCCCCTAGAGCAGAAACAGGGTAGGTCGGGGAGAACGCGTCGACATCAAACAAAGACAGATACGCAGCATACGAGCACAATGGCCAAAAAGCGAGATTGATCGATGATGCAATTGAGCTGTAGCCCTACACAATCGAGCATCACTAATGACAGCAGATTCGATCCTGATATTCCCTTCGAATCTAGGAGGAGCTCCAACCTGCAAAACGAATCCGCATTTCCACAAA
Organism: Syzygium aromaticum; assembly: GCA_024500025.1. Classification (NCBI taxonomy): domain Eukaryota; kingdom Viridiplantae; phylum Streptophyta; class Magnoliopsida; order Myrtales; family Myrtaceae; genus Syzygium; species Syzygium aromaticum. The sequence goes on from CM044885.1 coordinate 16,625,325, forward strand.
CAGTTCTATAATAGAGGCCAAACCTCCACAGCCCACACGCAATCAGCTAAAACACGAATGCAGCTGCAGATCCACTCCGCACGCAGCGTCCGGAAACACACGCAAGAACCGCAGATCAAGCCCGGCGACGCCTCAAATGCGGGACCGTCGGCGCCGGCATTCTCGCCGATTCGTCCAGATCTCGACGGGAAATCCTCGCGACGCGCCAGATCCACGCCACAAACCCTCGGCTCGAGGCGCGAGCCGCAATCGCGCGGGGGCGCCGCGCGGGAAGGAAAGCGAACGGGGAACCCGGGCGCGAGATCCGAGGCGGGGAGAGAGAACGGAGGGGGACGAAGGGAAAAAGGAAGGCGCGAGATGGGGAGATCAGAGGAACCGCGAGATTTACCCATCATGAGGGAGTAGACGAGGAGGTAGTTGTTCTTGAAGGAGTTGAAGGCGGAGGTGGTGTTGATGCGGTCCTTGTTGTTCTTGCTGAGCTCGAGGGCGGCGACGACGGCGCCCAGGGCACCGAACACCATGTAGTAGAACACCTCCATCGCCTCCTAAGATCCCACGGGATTCAGATTTCGTGCGAGCGACCGACGCAGTAGAGAGTGAAGAGGGGGGCGTGGGGGGGAGAGAATGAAGCGCTCTTTCGCAAGCGAGATTTAGTAGGATGCTTTTTCGGAGAGGGAGGAAAAGTTATATAAAGTGAGGGGAAGAAGGAAGACGACGCGGGCGTGGGTTTGGGATCCGGTGCTTCGCGGCCTAACCTTGGACATTCGGCGGGGGAAGGGACAGGGAGGTCATTTCCCCCCCACCCCCGGCTTTCGACGAGCCCCGTGGGGGACGCGGTTTCTCTCGGTCTGCCGGTAATTGAATTTGACACGTGGCGAGATCTGAGGCCCCGGGATCCGTGTCGATCCGGTGTCGGTGCTCTTTTTCGGTCGCATCGCAATACGCTCTCTCTCTCTCGCGCGCCGCAATCGGGCCCCTCTCTCGTTCTTTTAGAGCTGCCTAGCGTGCCGATGCCTTTCGACTCCCGTAACTTCCGTTTGTTTTCTCGATATACAAATATTACGTTACACGCCTAGCGAGACGGGAGAGGGTCATATCTAAGCAAAGCCTTTTTACTGGATCATTTCGATCGTATTGTACGTTTTCGTCTCGGGTCTCGGCGAAGAAGTTATCGCCGTTCATGTGCGATTCATGTGCACCGCGATACGAGGTCAAAGCTACGAGCAATTACGGGAAAAAAAAGTGAAAAGACAGATGACTACCCTATTCAATCAGGATGGGAACGGACCGGTACGTCGAAGCACTTGTCGCAGAACGACTTCCGCCCCTCCTATGTCATTCGATTTGGATGACAGAACAACTCGCTAAAAACAAAACAAACCGCTCCGGCGGCGGCGCCATACCTTCTGTAGGAGGGGCAAACTCCGGATATGTGAAATACTACGATAGTCTCACGCTTCGCATTTCTCCAGTTTATACAATTATTCGACGAAAAAATTATCACCTTCCCAACTTCTTTAATCTCTTTTTTTTTTTTTTCTGAGGGGGGACGCAATGCCCAGGAAGAGTACAATTTGATTCAGAATGGCATAAGGTTGTCCTAGTTTTGTGGGATCATTTCGTGCGTTCTTGTCGCTACCCTTCAAATGCTTGGCTTCATCTGCCGAATATAGTCCCGCTTTCAATTAGCACTCCCTTCGTGAGCTGACGGCACATCAAACGCCCAAGAATCGAAAAAGGCTTCAAGAAGGGGCAGACATTTGCTGGCCCCACCATGCAAACTGGGCACGAAATGGTCCAAATTTGTCTAATATCCGACACATCAATACATGGGATTACAAAAGAATGAGCTAATTGCCCTCCCATTAAAATCTGAAACCTGTCGTGACATGGAATGTCGATTTACTTCCCCATATGTATTCATTAAGAACTCGTCCCCTACTAGCCATCATCAAACTAATTGAAACACAGAGCACAAAAGGAAAAAAAATTGGTGACAAGTTGCAAATTTTCCAGCAGGAAATACGATTTGATGCATCCGGTGCTGAGTATTAAAGCAGACAAAAAGATATTAGAGGACAGATTCTACAGACAAGAGGAGGCTTAAGATGGAGATGGACCCCCCTTCAAGAATCCTGCGAATCCGGTCGGAGGTTCATGATCTGGGAGAGGACCAGCCTTGATAGCTCGTTCATGGCGGCTTGAACCTGATAATCGTCAGACTCGCTATTCCTTGGCCAACTGGGTGACTGTGAGCTCAACCTGGTGTATTCGGTGGCTGCAAGCTTGGTCTTTTTCGAGGTCACGAGAACTTTCTCCAAATCAGATTGTAATAAGGGCCTTGGTGCCTGGAAAAGATGCACACATTGGCAGAAACCGCTTCAGTCTATCTCGAGATAGGAACATCATCATAGACATACACAAAACTACATGCATAAAACTAGCACCACACAAGTCTGTACAAATAATCCAAATGCTCGTCACAGAAGTTTGCATTTAAAGCAGTCATTAATAGGAAACTAATTATCATGATCCTGAAGCATATTTCATGTCATCGTAGAGGCAGCTACAAATGTTCTGGCAAATTTATCATAAAACTACGCAACTCCACAGGCAACACCAAGAATTCGCCCGGTACCAAAGATTTTTGCAGTTGAACACCAAACCATACACACTATCTTTTCCTCCTTCAGAAACTTAAACCTTTAAAATAATGAGTCCAAGAGAGTCTTAAATGCAACTTAACTAGTGAAACGAGTACTCACTTGAGAAGGCCTTCCCTTCTTCTCTTCATCTAATAGATCCCTGATTGGAAAATAAGCCGCCTTCTTGCAGAGTTCAAGCAGATCTGAGCCTGTGTACCCTTCACACAAGCTGGCAAGGTAGTCAAAATCAATGTTCTGTTCAACTTTCTCACCCTTCAAGATCACCTTCAGTATCTCAGCCCTCTCCCTGCGATCAGGTATACCAATCTCAAAAGCTTGAGGAAGACGGCGAAGTATTGCTTCATCAAGTTCAGATGGACGATTGGTTGCAGCAAGAACCATAACCCGAGCATTCTCTGTAAAGAGAGGGTAAAATTGTCAGAACCAAAACTTACTGCTCAAATTGACCAGAGGAACAAGCTCGTGACATAGTAGCAGCCATGTATAGTATACTAGCATCCACTTCTAATGTTTTATGTGTGCACATGCATGTGTGTGCGTGTGAGAGAGAGAGAGAGAGAGAGAGAGACAGAGACAGAGACAGAGGGGGGAGAGAACTCACGATCTGTCGTGAAACCATCCCATAAGGCCATGAATTCAGTCTTCATGTTTGTTAATGCCTCATGATCGGTAGTTTTACGCTGGCCCAAGAAACTATCGACTTCATCAATGAATATGATAGCCGGCTGCAGTTTGTAAGCCAAGCTAAACACAGCAGCCACTGCAAAGCAGTACCATCATATATTTAAAATCAAAGCACCAGAGTCGGCACTCTAAATATGAGATGAAAGTAAAATTGAAAGATTCCCTCTGATTAGCAACACTATAAAACCTAGGATATCAAACTCATGATAATTTTCACGGACTATATAACTCCATGAATAAATACAGCGGTTTTAACAGTTAGCTTCATCTCTAAAGAACAAGAACGAAAAATATGTCCTAGAAATTACAAACACAAATACCCCCATGCCCCATGAAAAACCAAACATGCCGCGTGCCATCAAGAGACAATAAAGAATATGTTATATCCAAGAAGATTTGAAAAATTAATTAAACCGAAAGCTCAACCAAAAGCCCAATGTATTAAAAGCCACTAAAAAACCAATAGCACCGCCAAAGCTTCAGCATATAATGCAGTTCAGTCTATGGTCGAAGTTATTTCTTTCTATTTGGGCCAATTTGCTGCAATAGCATCCAACAGAAAATAATACGCATTTCAAACAAGTGGCCACTGACTAGCCATGATGCATGAACAATATTTACCTAAATTATGCCTCACCGTGACCAACTTCACTGCTTAATCATATCTGACTCCTCTAGCCAAAAACTCTATCTAAATTCCACTAAAACGAGTTTTAATTATCTTAAATATACTCACTCTGTGCATTCATCTCAGCTATCACTGTACAAAAAGAAATTACAGACGTGCAAACTCACCCAGTTTTTGAGCATCTCCAAACCATTTGCTCATCAAGTTTGATATCCTCACATTGATAAAGACAGCTCCAGATTCTTTTGCTATGGCCTTGGCAAGCATGGTCTTTCCAGTACCAGGCGGTCCATAGAGTAAAACACCTTTTTGGGGACCAAGAAGTTTTCCATGTGAGAAGAGATCAGGTCTTCGAAGTGGAAGAATAACCAGTTCAAAGAGAGCTTGTTTAATGGTTTCCAATCCTCCAATAGAGTCAAATTCCACATCAATATGGTCAGGATTTATGACATCACATGCTATCACATCCTGAAATTGTAAAGGAGAAAAATTAGAAGAATAACAAATCCGAAATTGACATTTGAAAGCCCAAAAAGCCTCTTGAGAGAAGAACACTTTTCACAAAAGAAGCTATTTACTGCAGCTTGCGAAGTAACCCAAGATGATGAATGATGACTGACCAAACAACAAGATAACATTAAACATGCCCAGCCCCACTGCATATACGTAACAGGCTATCAGTTAACAAACTAGTCAAAACCAATCTAAAAATAGTTTCAATGGCAATCTGATCGGCATTCACCATAATCTTAGTACATGTCCAAAACCCCTCCTTCACCACTTACGAAATTTTGACAACTTTATAAGGCATTCACAATAGTTTCAACAAGAAATTCGGGCATTTAAGGAAGGTCTCTACATCCAAGATGGTGCACGACCATCAATAGTGACAACAACTTACAAAGATGAGACAATAGTGGAGTGTATCGTCATGCAGATAGAACCTTAGCATTAAAAATGAGAACGACAACCGGGAGGACAGCGCTAATCCCTCAACTCCCGTCCCACCTTCCATATGAGACTCTTTAGTTCACTTAACCAATTCAACACTATTATAGACAGGAGCTGCTGTCCATGGCAAGAAATACAAATATCAATCACCTTAAGTAAAATGAGTATCTTAAAAAACATATGTGCTCAACCCAATATCACACTATAGCATGCCGGAATCTCTGCCCCTTTCGGTAAAGAATTCTACATGGTCGAACGTATATAGAATCACAGTAGAGGTACCATTGATTTTTGGGCAGAGCAATACAACAAATGAGATGAAGGAATCCTATCAAACACCGAACGAAATATGAAGCAGACAGAGCATTTAAGCATTTTTGCTGGGTGGCAAGCAATTCGATTCATCTCATCTCAGTCACAAGGTCATAACAACTTGAGGGCTCCCAAAAACCTCGCAAATCCTCCCACACAAGCACATCAAACACTGCACAATCCTCCATCCAAATCACAAAAATCCATCTCAGAGCACACCACCCTAAACCTCAAATCCCAAACCCACGCGCAGGGGGGCAATACGATTCCAACGAGCAGAAAATCCGAAGGGTTCTGACCTCGTACGGGTTGGTCTGGACGAGGGGGCGACCGAGCCGCTTGGCGATCTCCTTCTTGTGCTCGAGGGCCTTCTTGGAGGCCTCCCGGTTCGGGTCGAGGTGGCGGAGCCCCGCGAACATGACCAGGCAGCTGAGCGCCGCGCTGGCCGCGTACAGCACCAGCTTCTCCAGGAACCTCGCCTCGGAGCCTTCCATGGCTCCCCGCGGGGCGGTCTCGCGCTCCGGCCGGCGGCGGCGGCGAGGGGGAGCCCGAAGGACCTGCTTCTCACCTGCGTGCTCTGCTGCTGCGCCGGCGAGGATCCGAGGAGGAGGAGGAGGAGGAGGAAGACGGCGACGAGGAGTCTCTCCGCTTGAGGATCGGAGGAAGAAGATGAAGGGAAGGGAAAGGAAGGGAGGGGAGGGTTCTCGGAAGAGAAAAGTCGCGGGGACTCGCAGGGAGGAGGGGGCCCATAGTGGCAGTTTTGGTAAATAGCGGTTGGTGGTTGGATCCGTTTCTTTCTTCTCCGGGCTCTCCGGTCCTGACCCGTCCTCTTTTGGGCCGGGTCGGGTCCCGGACTTAGCCCCGGCCCGGTCGTTCCTACGTGTCGCGGTCGGCGAGAGATGGGGCGGACTTTCCGCGTGCGGCTTCGAATCCCGCTCGCCAAAACGAGCGGGTTGGGGGTTACCCCATGAACTGCCAGAAGCCTGCCATCGGTTTTTTTTTTCTCTAACGAATGAGGTGGGGTGATTCGTCTAGGGTGGATGCCTCCTAAAAGAGTAACAGAAAGAGGCGGGCGAAGGTAGGCTCGAGCTGAGATTATGCTTGTCGGCGACGGCAGTTCTATGAATTCGAAATCTTGTGGTTGGTGGAGATACCCAAAAATTCGATGTTGGCTAGAGAGTTCGCGAGAATCTTGGAAACACAAATAGTTTATTGAGAAGCATATGTTACGTGGGTTATCATATTCCACATTATGATTGTAAGCTCTTTCTGAATATGTGGTTTTCATTCGCCCGTTAAGTTAAACTTAAAATTTTTAAAACGGTTGGTATTAATATTAGATGTTTCGAGTTTAAATAATTTCAGATTCATTATTTACGTCCCTATCGTGCATTTCCACGGTCACTGCTGTGCCAAAGTCCAATCTAAACGTGCAAAAGGAAGTGCTAAAATATTTAAATATTAACTCTCGCGTTTTCGTAGAATACCTTTAGACTTTTGAAATGGGCTAGCGTGCAATGCATTATGGAGTTCTTGTTTTCTAGTGCGATGGGCCATCCAACCTCGCGGGAAAACAGTCGCAACTAGCTCGAATCAACGGCCAGGATCTTGCCGTCTCCCCGTTAGAGACGGCCCCACACCCGCGCCGTGTGCTGCTCCGACGCAATTCCTCCGTCCCCGACAAGAAAGAAAGCTCCTCGCGTCGCGCGCCTGGCCACGCCATTTCCGGCCAATAGCTTTCGAGCACCGCGACGGGCAACATCTTGGCTCTTTTCGTGCGTGCGTTGTTTCTTCCGTTCTTTCTTTTCTGCGGCGACGGCTATGCCGGCGGCGAACATGGACGGCGAGGAGTTGAGCGAGCCCCTGAACTTTGAGGGAGAAGGTCCGGAGGGAGCGCCCGGGGGGCGAGCGGGCTTCGCGGGAGCCGCCGCTCCGTGGACGAAGCAGATGACGGTGAGGGGGATCGTGGCCGGGTTGGCGGTCGGGATCGTTTACGGGGTGATCGTGATGAAGCTCAACCTCACCACCGGGCTCGTGCCGAATCTGAACGTCTCGGCCGCGTTCTTGGCCTTCGTGCTCGTGAAAGCGTGGACCGAGGTGCTCCGCAAGGCCGGCGTCATGTCGACCCCGTTCACCCGGGAGGAGAACACCACGATTCAGACGTGCGCCGTCGCGTGCTATAGCATCGCTGTCGGAGGTGGGAGACTCTTTCTTGCCTAACCTTCTCCGCTGACTCTTTTTTAGCATCTGTGTCGAGGACACTTTCGGCGTTACGTTCGAAGCAATCTGTGTCTCTTGAGTTTCTGCGTGCTCACTACGAGGATCTGTTCCCTTTTCCAGGCGGTTTCGGGTCTTACCTGCTGGCCTTAAACAAGAAGACTTACGAACAAGCTGGGGATGCGCCCGGTAATACTCCCGAGAGCACAAAAGAACCCGGGATCGGTTGGATGACCGGCTTCCTCTTTGTTAGCAGCTTTGTCGGGCTTCTGGCACTTGTTCCTCTCAGAAAGGTAATGCCCTGATGATCCACAAAAAGATCAGACTTTATGCTTCTCGACGGATTCTCGATGTTCCTTAGTAACTCGAATTTTGAGTTCGTTTCGAACCAATTGCCTCTTTGTAAGATCTAGAATTTAATGCCTGTGCAGCTTTGTGGGTCTACAGATCATGATAATAGATTACAAACTGACTTATCCAAGTGGAACTGCTACGGCTGCGCTTATTAATGCGTTTCATACTCCTAAAGGAGACGGCATAGCCGAGTACGCATTTTTTTCTTTTATTGATTGAAGCGTGCGCCACAGGTCCGTCCTAGCTTTGGTAAATCGGAGATCTCAGGGAATTGTATTTGCAGGAAGCAGGTTCGGGGTTTCGTGGAGTTCTTTTCGATCAGTTTCCTGTGGGCTTTTTTCCAGTGGTTCTTTTCAGGGGGCGAGCAATGTGGATTGTCGCAGTTCCCGATTTTCGGATACAGCGCCTGGAAAAACTCGTTCGTGTTTGAATTCTCTGACGCTTCTTTTTTGCTGTTTCCCTGAGCGACTTGGCTTTGCTTGCGTCGGTTGAGCATTTGGCTTTTGCAGATTTTACTTCGATTTCAGCACGAGCTATATTGGAGCTGGAATGATCTGTTCCCATATCGTGAACTCGTCTCTGCTGCTCGGCGCTCTGCTCTCCTGGGGAATCATGTGGCCTCTGATCGGTCGCCATGAAGGGGACTGGTTTCCCCATACGCCAGCCGAAGGCAGCATGAAGAGTCTCAATGGTTACAAGGTGAATGAATAATTGTGAATGTTCATGATTCGATCCGTGATTTTTGACCGATAACATGTCCTTCGGCAGTACTGTAACATATTCAGTACATCGAGTTATGTGCCTGCAGGTTTTCATTTCAATAGCTCTCATTCTGGGCGACGGGCTCTACAATTTCCTTAAAGTACTGTATTTCACTACAAAGAGCGTCTGTGCTAGGGTGAACAACAAGAACCGTAAGACATGTAAGTCACAAATGAACTTTACTTGAGCTACCCTATTTTTGAGTTCAGGTGAATCATGTACTTAACCGCCAAAATTATGTAATGTTACTGTTTGAGCGCGCTGCTGAAAGCTTACATTATCTTCTCTACGGCAGTTCCTGAGGATGAGAATCAGTCTCTTGATGATCTTCGGCGGAACCAAGTATTTGTGAGGGACAGCATTTCCATTTGGAAGGCCTGTGCAGGGTACGCTTTCGCCTCCATCATCTCCGTCGCTGTGATCCCCATCATGTTCCCTGAGCTAAAGTGGTATTATGTAGTTGCTGCTTACATGCTTGCGCCCCCCCTTGGCTTCTGCAATGCCTATGGGGTGGGACTCACGGATATGAACATGGCCTATAATTACGGAAAAGTAGCGCTCTTTGTGCTAGCATCTTCGGCTGGAAAAGATTCCGGCGTTGTCGCTGGACTAATTGGGTGCGGTCTAATTAAATCTATTGTTTCCATCTCTTCCGATCTGATGCAAGACTTCAAGACTGGTCATCTGACAATGACCTCTCCCCGAGCAATGCTTCTTAGCCAAGCCATTGGGACAGCCTTAGGTTGCATGGTAGCCCCTCTAACTTTTTTCCTCTTCTACGACGCATTCGATGTGGGAAATCCGCAGGGTGAGTATAAGGCTCCTTATGCTATTGTTTACCGCGGCTTGGCCCTTCTAGGAATGGAAGGATTCTCCGCCCTCCCCCAGCATTGCTTACAGCTCTGCTATGGCTTTTTTGCCTCTGCCGTGGCGGTAAACTTGGCTAGAGACCTCTCGCCTAAACACGTAGGGAACTGGGTACCGCTTCCAATGGTAAACTTGGCTAGAGACCTCTCGCCTAAACACGTAGGGAACTGGGTACCGCTTCCAATGGCTATGGCCGTGCCTTTCCTAGTTGGTGCCTACTTTGCAATAGATATGTGTGTGGGGAGCTTCATAGTTTTTGCGTGGCAAAAAATCAACGGTGAAGAGGTGGGCTTGATGGTTCCTGCTGTTGCTTCTGGTCTGATTTGCGGAGACGGTTTGTGGATCCTTCCATCCTCGATCCTTGCTCTCGCTAAAGTTCGTCCACCAATCTGTTTGAGATTCTCTCAAACTACTCAGTTCTTTTAGAGGCCAACTGCTTTTGGAGGTGAAACAAACCGATATGCTTATCAGATGAAGGAACTATACACAACCCACCATCTAATCTGAGTTAAGAAGCTGGCCGAGAAGTTTCAGTCGCAGCAAACTAACAGAAGATCGATCATGGAATTATACAGATGAAGGAACTGTACACAACCCAGCATCTAATATTATGAGTGAAGAAGCTGACCGAGAAATTTCAGTCGCAGCAAACTAACAGAAGAACGATCATGGAATCATACACATGAAGGAGATACACAACCCAGCATCTAATATGAGTCAAGAAGCTGACCGAGAAATTTCAGTCACGGCAAACTAACAGAAGATAGCTATTGGAAATACTTAGAGGCTTCATATATTCATCTGATTAAAGTGATTTTGTAAATATAGCAAAGAACCATTTCTCTGCTGATCTGAATGTCCGTGGGAATGGATTGAATGGAAGAATTGAAGTGCTCTTGAAGAGGTGGATTGTAACTTAAAGGATGTCGGGTTCTCTCTCCTAAGCAAAAAGGCTTACAAAGGAAGATCTCACCTGTGAATAGAACACAAATTAAGTCCGTGTAAAGTTCAACAGGATTGAATCGAACACAACAATCTCGCATGCTTGCATAGAATTGGGCGAGAGCATCTGATTGCTTTGCTAAAAGCTCTGCACAGGCCTAACAGTAATTATTGATAGACATGATTATAAGTTGAATAATATAAGCTGTGAGTTTGAGAAGAATTCCTCAATGATCTCTATCTTAAGAAACTACAATAAGATCAAATGAACAACCTTGTTGTACAGTAACGAGTCCTATGTTCGACATGCTGGATCCTTTTTCACTACACCACTCATGCAAAATTGATCAGCCAAACATGCAATGGAGTTCAAGGTGAAAAACTGATTTTCCTAGGCTGGTGGCCTATGGAGGCGTCGCTGTCCGCGCTGTCATCACGTAACAATGGTAGAGACGAAAACCAATCTTACATCTGCTTGCTTTCCCCTCCTGAAGCTCAGGAATAGTGTCCTGACCGATTCTTAATCCCATTTAGAAACTTCAGACTTACTCAACTTACTGAACTTTCTAGAGAAGATACCATCAAAATGATGAATGTCAATAATAAGGGAGGAGCATCCACAGTCAATGGACTGATGTCCGAAATCCGAGGGTAAATGTTCTGCAGTAGCAGCAGCAACCAACTCTCTGAAACCCCCCAAAGAGAAAAATGAGAACAGAAAAACCTCAATGCTAATTCTAGAGATTCAAGATTTTGATTTGAATTCTGCAGCGCTGACTGAACACGTTCTTGTTCCGAAAACACCCTATCACAGTGATCGTACAAAAGGGTGTCACTGGTGCTTCAATACTTCAGTGAAATGGGCAGAGAGACAGAGTCAAACCTGAGCACTAGAGCTTTTTCTTTACTCGAGTAGCTTCAATAAACAAATCAAGCACTTGACCCCCTGTCGGCCCAAATGAATAGTTCTCAGATGTTTCTTTCTTAAACAGTCATTACTAATCAGAGCCTAAAGGGTCACTTTCATTCACAAGCAATGATCTTGGAGTGGTTTTTGCTTGAGCATCGTCGGAAAACGATGCAAATTACGTGGATCACATGAGCGCACTTCCATAGATAGCGTCACCAATGTGTTACACACACACTTTTGTCTTTACTTGAAACGGAAAATGTCTCTCCATGGTTGGCGCATTACAAGCTGACTCCGACTAAGAACAGTATGTGTTCGTAGGATAAAAGATCCTCACATAAGTAGCTAAACCTTTTGACCAAAGCACTAAAAAAATTCATCATGTTATTTATCCACAAAGCTAATGGGACTTAGGGAAAGTTGGTCATCTCTCACACGATAGTTAATAGCCCTAAGCACTTTCAATCTAGAAAACCTGTTTTCCTGAAAACAGCATTCCTGACTCGCCTCAAGTCCCTCCCTTTCAGCGTCCTCCCGGCACCTTCAAACACCGAATACGCCATTGTCGCCCGCGACATGGCCACCATCTCATGCGGTGGCACCATCTTCTTCTCCGGCCAATGGTCATCCTCCGCGTCGATGTCCTCGCACTTCTCCCACTCGCGACGGTCGGTCCCGGCCACGCTGCCTTTGACCCACTTGGGCCAAACGGGCACATCCACGGGGGCCGACATCCGGGCCCTCCCAGGACCCGACCCGGACAAGCCTCCACGGTCCGGAGAGGACGGGTGCGGCGCATGCGGGATCGCGCGCGCAGCCGACAGGGCAGACAGGGTCGGGTTTATGGCGGGTTTCTTCTGGACGAGAGGAGGGTCGACCAGCACTGCGGTGAGCCCGAACATCGAAGCATGTGGGTGGCGGTTCGGAGCGGCGGTCGGGGTCGCGGGCGGGGAACTCGGGTCCGTGCCGTGGGACCAGACGATATCGGACTCTTCCCATTCCTCGAAAGAATCCTGACCCGTGTAACACCGTGAGGGCGAGCTGCCTTCGAGCCTGTCCATGGCTGAATTCAATTCTCTTCTCTTCTTCTTCTCTCTCTCCTCTCTAGAGCGGTCTTCTTTGGCTACTTCTGTGGCTTGAGATTCAATGGGAAAAGAATGAGAAGCACCCAGAACCGAGTAGAAGAGCTGAGATGGCGATGCGCAGCTGGCGAGGCGGCAGTTGCAAGATCATTTGACGCCACATGTTTCGTGCTAGTTTCAGGAGGACCACCCAAATGTCGGGGAACATTGAATACGACTGTACGAGAAAGATGCTCACTGGCCATGATTCATTTCATCAAAATCTTGTTTCATGGTGAATCCTTTGCTTCGTTTGCTTTTCTAGAGACTTTCCGAGGATCGAGTCACGCTTCGGATCTGTTTTGCCTTCGCAGAAGAATGGCTGGTGAGATAAAAACATGGTACGCGCGCACCGGGAAAATTGTACAAACAGTCCTAAACATATTACACTTTTATTAATTCGGTCCTAAACTTTTCAGTTTTGTCAATTGATTTTTTTTCCTTTTCTCTCTTTTTTTTTCTGATTTTGAAATTAAGGCCGGGGAGGGTGGCCAACTGACCCTCGCCGGCTCTAATTTTAGAACACAAAAAAAAATGAGAGAAAAGGAAAAAAAAGAAGGAAAAAAACATTTTAAAAAATCATAAATTATTAAAATGTTATTTTAAAATGTCTACATCAACGCCACGTGGCCATCCACTTCAGCGATTTTCGGTCAAAATTGATAAGATGAACTCAATTGGCAATAAATGAAAAGATTTAGAACTTAATTGGTAAAGTTGAAAGGTATAAAATTAAATTGGCAAAAGTGTGATAAATTTATAACTTTTTTGACAATTTTTCCTACGCGCACCCCCACCATTTTGGCGACTTCTGAAAGAACGAAAGAAACAGATTTTTAAACCAAGCATGACTTTATGATTGATGAAAGTACATGCTAAATAAAATTTGAGCGATCAAACACAATAATAAGTGGGATGGCAAAAATAAATTGTTGTGCATTCTCAACGACCGTCACAACCGTCCTCGTCGGCCGGACCCAAGACCCCACCACCCGAATCGCTGGACCCAGGCCTTGGATCCCACCCTTGGATCTTTGTGGCTCGAACCGAGACCCGGCACACCCGGAGTAATAACAACATTCCTTAGTACATCTTCCGGGGTCATGCCTTAAGATTAGGAGATTTATGGCCAGACAAAGAACTAACAAAACCGTGAAGCCTATGCTGTCAATGAATTGAGCGTGATATCAACGAATGCATGTGATTAATGTTTTGGCGATTCAACTCACCGAGCCGTCTTTGTCGGAACGAATCTAATGGAGCTGACTCCGAGGAATTTCGTCTTCCATTTTTTGAGAAAATTATCAAAAAAATTCTAAACTTATTGTAATTATATCGATTCAATTCTAAATATTATTTTTATTCGATTGGATTATGAACTTTTTGTATTTATATCAATTCAGTCTATTCAGCTAATTTTAATCAGAAATCGCTTACATGGATGTTGGCCGTAACGCGAATAGCACTGATGTAAATAAATTTTTAATAATATATTAATTTTTTAAAATTTTTTTAATTCAATCCATCTGACCAGAGGAAGAAGGTAAGAAAAAAAAAAAGGAAAGAGAGGAAATGAAAATAGAAAACAAATAAAAATTTGAAATTTTTTTTAAAATACTATAAAAAATTGTCCATATCAACGTCGGCCGTCCTATGTACCGACCACGCCACATAGGACGCCCAATGGCTATGTTAGCGATTTCCTATCAAAATTAGCCGGATGAATTGAACTGACACAAATGTAAAAGGTTTAGGACTCAATTAGCCAAAAAAAAAAAATTTCGAACTGAATTGGCATAATTACAATAAATTTAAGATTTTTTTGGTAGTTCTCCCCCTTTGTTCTAAGGGTTAATACTATAAAAAATCTAAAATTGGTACATTTATAATAAATTTACCCAAAATTAATTTTTTGACCATTAAAAATCCTAAATTGGTACACATGTGATGATTTTACCTTCTGCTAATTTTCGTTAAATTTTACCGTTAAATTTTTTAGTTGGATGACACGTGGCAATTGACGGATATACCAGTTTAAGGTTTTATCCTTCATCTATCACAAGTGTATCATCTTATGATTTGTCGTGATATTAATCCAATTTAACAGAGATAAATTTGTCACAAATATACCAATATTGGGTTATTGGTGGTTAAAAAATTAGTTAGGAAAAATTTGTCACAGGTGTACCAGTTTAGGGTTTTTTATTGTCAAAAAATTAGTTTTTGGTAAATTTATCATAGGTACACCAGTTTGGTGTTTTTCGCGGTATTAACCTTTTTTTTCCTAAATTGGCAAAGCTTGGCTAACTTTTTAGTCCCATTGGAGAATTGTTGCTCTCTCTCGCGTACCTTTTGCCCATTTTTCATTTCAAGGGTTAATATCACAAAAAATCCTAAATTAGTACATTTGTGATAAATTTATCACAAACTAATTTTTTGACCACTAAAAACCCTAAACCAGTACACCCATAATAATTTTACCCTCTGTTAATTTTCGTTAAATCTTATTGTCAAATTTCTAAATTAGATGACATGTGGCAACGAGTATATCAGTTTGGGTTTTATATAGGTATACCAATTTAGAGTTTTTTGTGATATTAATCAAATTTAACGGAAGGTAAATTTGTCGTAAACATATCAATTTTGAGTTTTTTGTGATCAAAAAATTAATTCAAAGTAATTTAAAGTATACCAATTCAAATCCCAACGCTGTCGTTAGGGATATTTAAGCGCGACGCCGTGGTGGTGGGTCCTGCGCTAGCGTCACCCGAGGTATAGTCACTGTTGGCTGTCGGCCGTACCTGCGAATCCTCGGTTATCAAAAAAAATAATAATTTAAAGTAAATTTATTATAAATATATTAATTTGAGATTTTTTATAATATTAATCCCGGTCCCAATTGAAAAAAATACTGTCCGAGCTTATTATCTTGGGAACACGCGTGGTTGCAGGTCAAGAACATGCTGCCGACTAAGTATAGGAGGTGTCAAAAACAAGCAAATGCATGTAAGAGACCGGTTGGGGTGCCCATCGTTTCTGACCAAGCCAGTTGACCTGCTGACTCTCTATAAAAAAACAAAAGCGAAAAAAAAGAATTGTTAATACATTGCATAGAGATGATAAAACGAATGATTGTCAAACTTTAACCTTATATGTAATATGATCCCTAACTTTGATCTTAATGTGCAATACCGTCTTTGAATCTCTAATTTCTTCAATTTGATTCCTTAACTTTTGATACATATTCAATTTAATTCTTAGACTATATAAATTAATAAAAAGACAATATTGAATGTTTTCATAAGGATAGAGACTGGATTGAATATATATAAAAAGTTTAGGGACCATACTGAACTAACTAAAAATTAAAGGACGACATTGGCACTGGGCTAAAATCTGGGGACCACATTAATCAAATTCAAAGTATATAAATCATATTGCACGTCGAGCAAAAGTTGATGAATGATTTGTGTCATTTACCTTATTATCCTTTTGGAGCACTCTCGAAAGAGCTCGACAATAGAAAAATACATGAGCAAAACCAAACGAGCGGTGGGACCAAGATTTTAGCATAAAGAAAAAGTGGTGGGACTAAGAACGAGCCAAACAAATGGAAGAATCATAATTTGATTTTTGGAGCTATATATATCAGTGAATCACGCATGGGGAGCTGTATATATTAGTGAATCATGCATGCGGGTGAGCAACAGTTCAGGGTGGACCCTGGTCAACCCTGGATTGGTCAATCTTGATCCGATCCCCAAGGGGACTGGGTCGGCCATTGGTCCTAGGACCTTTTGATCCTGTATTGTGCGGGTTGGTCCTCAATTTTGAGAGTTTAGGGTTGGCCCAACCTGAACCAACCCTATATACATATATTTGTTTTTCAAAGAGCCTAAAGCCCTTCCCTCCTCTTCTTCTGGCGTTGAAAATAAAAATTCTATTGACTATCGAACATCACCTCTCTTCTTCCTTCGCTTCTCCGTGATCGTTCACTAGATTTGCCTCTCCTCTCCTAGCTTGCCTCTCTTGGCCCACCTCGACTCCTCACAAATGACAAACACAAGTCGCCTCACTTGGCCATTCTCGGCATACCACAAACAAGATATGAAGTTAATTGTTTTATTTTCAAGTGTTCAGAAATTAAAGCAATCTTTTAAGAATGAACAAGATATGAAATTATATAATTGATGGTTTATGTTATGTATTTTGACCATTTTACTTCACGTGTTCGTATACTACTAAGTGGAGATTTTTATTGTTGCGTTATCTCGAATTTTTATTTGATTTGTATCGAGGTCCATAGTTTAGTTACTCGATATTGTATTGTCAATGAATATGTATTTTCATATTGTATCGTTTGTCCTTTCAACGTATAAAAAAAATGAAACAGAAAAAAATCGATTGATCCTGGATTGACCCTGTGATCGGACCGGACCCAAGGGGTCGGTCTAGCCCTCGGTCCCGGGCTTAATAAGATCGGTCATCAGTCCCAAAAATTGGTGATCAATTTTGTGCAAGTTGATCCTAGAGTTACGTGTTGGACCGATCTAATCCAGACCACCCCCATCCTTAATCGTGCACGCAAGTCAGTCTTCACGAAACTTTTAACATCATCCGGTCGTGTTTTCTCCTTTCTCCACCTAACACAGGATTCTAATTTTTAAATGTGTTTTGAACATTCTCTGTCCGCTAAGAAGAAGAGGAGGAAAAGGAAACATCGACGGCAGCAGCGCCAACAACAAAGCTTTTGTGCTAACTTTTGTTGTGTAAAAACTAAGACTGAGGCTCTTCCAAAGTACCTAAACTTAGGTCGATAATTACTACCCTTTTGGACAGAGCAAATCGCAGAACATAAATGACCATATTCTTATTGTTCTCTTATTAATTCGATGGTAAGCTAAGCTAGGTAAATTTTATTTATTTATTTATTTGAAAATGAAATCTCGAACTATTTAGAGAAAACACAAGGAAAGAGCAATAGGTGTTCCGCTTTAGGACGCATTTACCCCCTGCCCAACTCCGGCATCTGGAGAACACCGCCGCGAGTTGTCCGGAAGCGGAAGGGGCGTTTCGGACACTTCGGGCAAAGAACATGGCCGCGTATAAAACCGCAGGGCGTCGTGTGTGTTCGCGTTGCCTCTGAGCTTGACAGGCGGCGACAAGATCGAGGGGGAGAGAGGGAAGAGTTGGGGGGGGGGAAGCTAATTTCGATCCGTCTTCCGTAGACGCTCTTCTCTTGCGTAAGTTGGGGGCAAGATCCGTTGCTCTGTCTGATGCCGATTCTGATCCAAGATCTATGCTTTTGGTGCTGATTATTTCTTGATGCAGTTCCTCTTGCGTATGTTGTTTTGAGGTGGACTAGATGTAGATATCGCGGGGTTTATGCGTTTCTGGGGGGTTTCTTATCCTTAGTCACTCACTTTTCAATTCACTGGTACCACATGACGCAAGATTCAGTACGAGTTGAACCTTTTTTTGGCGCTAATTAAATTCTTGATCGACTTCACTCGTGTGTTCAGAATCAGACTTGATGAAGATGTTGTGGGCTTTGGTTCTTTTGGGTTGCTTTTTTCTTTTTTTTTTCCTTTGTCGCTTATTTTTCATTTGATTAGCGCAATATGATATTTGATTCAGTGCAAAATTGAAGTTTTTTCGTGCTTTTTGGATCGGTAGCGGCTGAATAATGGCTTCGGACCGAAAGCTCTTTGCATTCGAGGAGGTCGAGAAGCACGACAAAACCAAGGATTGCTGGCTTATTATTGCGGGGAAGGTCAGAATTAGATCTCCCTCGACCGGATTTGTGATCGCTTGTGTGTTGCATTTTTGGATTGTTAATTGCTAAAGCACTAACTTTTCAATTGTAGAAGTAAAGAGTTATTAGAGGGTCGGTTGAGTTTTGCATTGTGCTAGACCGAGTTTCGAAATTCAGGAACTTTAGCTCCTCAAGTTGTTTTTTCTGAAATCTATTCGCAGCGCCCTTTTAGCATGGTTTGGTTTTTTGGGTGTTATCCATCTGCTGCGGGTGAATATTGAGTGAACTTTCTTCGCTTGAAACTGACCAGGATTGTGCATATCACAGCTGATATGTTTTGGATGTTTGTCTTGTGTAAAGTAGTTAAGGCAATGAGTCTTCAAGTTTGATAATCTTCTTGTCAATTATCGTGTTGTCAATCGACATAGTTATAGTAGGAAAACAAGACATGAATCATAAAATTGTTGTATGTAGTCCTGGAAGAAGATACTTAGAGTTTCAAATATGAAGTGGTAAAAAATAAATAAGGGAACGAAGGATCCAGATACCTCTTTTCGTTCTCACAAGAAATTCCATTGATGGAGTGCCTTTATAAGTCTATTGCTGAAGCATGAGATGATGCTATAATGCTAAGTGTCTGATGCCGGGCATCAACAGTAAGACATAGACATTGATGAATGATATACGCATTCAGGTCATATTGGAAAACGAGCCTTTTGTCTATGATTCAGATTTGCAACAGAGAGTACTATGTACGAATCTTGTCAAATGTAGACTGTCTCTCTCTCTCTCTCTCTCTCTCTCTCCATCTACTAGGCTACTTGCCTTACAATTTCATAGGCATAATATCTAGGTGGCTCTAAGAAATGGTTTCCCCCCGCCTTCATTTTCATACACTTGCCTATAGGTCAGATAATTTGTACTTGAAGAGGTTTAACCATGAGGATCCTCTCAGTCACATTCCTTTATAGTGCTCCAGACACCATTACAAAATCGGCTGAGTGCTCTGTGATGGAAAAGAAAATGCCACTTTTGGTGGTTAAAATCATTACTCAGATAGAAACTGCTACATACTATTGCAGGTATATGATGTAACGCCATTTATGGATGATCATCCTGGAGGAGATGAAGTTTTGCTATCTGCTACTGGTATGGAACAATTTCATCTTACTTAATTCTTCATCCTCCCTTGAAAGGAAAAGCGTTAGAAAACTTTAAGCCACTTTTTTCTGAAGGTGGTAGCTTGAACACAATCAGTATAGGTTTATGAGTAAGATGGCGGATGTATAAGGAGAAAAGTGAAAGATTGGAGGGCCAAAAACAAAATCTGCCTTGAGTTTTACTATTTCCTTATATTTATCTCCTTGTCTTGGCTGAGCGTGGTGTGTGCTCCCACAAATTGCAGGAAAAGATGCAACGAATGACTTCGAAGATGTTGGCCACAGCGATTCAGCTAGAGAAATGATGGATAAGTACTACATTGGTGAGATTGATGTATCAACTGTTCCGTCCAAGCGCACTTACATCCCCCCGCAGCAACCCAATTACAATCATGACAAGTCTACGGAATTTATCATCAAGATTTTGCAATTTCTCATTCCTCTTCTGATCTTGGGCTTAGCATTCGTCGTGCGGCACTACACGAGGAAAGAGTAGGACTGGGAACTACTGCTTGGAGATACCCCCTCCCTCTCATGAGGAGTGAACTGTTTGTCTTGCATTACCTTTAGCAGTTTGAAGAATTATAGCCGGAGAATCATAATTTGGGGTTCTGTAACAGCAGTCAGCTTGTTGTCGAGACCTAAATGTCATGGGTGAGCCCCCATCGCTGTTGTCAGAACGACTTCTCTCTCTTTCCCTACCTCTCAACCCGATGTTCTGTTTCAGTTTAAACCTGTCATCCTCTCGAACCCAATGTTCTGCTTTAGTTTGGACCCTGTCATTTTCCTTGCACACTTTGTTAATTTTTCTTCGAAAAGTATCTTCCGAAGAATGTTCTTATCGCTTTACTCGTCCAATATGTTGAAGTGATCCGGATGACGATTGTTGTTGAGTTGGAGTGACACTAAGAAACAACATAACCAAGTCGATGATTATGTTGTTCGACAGTATCATCAAAGGTGAAATTTACAATGCCAAAGCCCTTTTGTTTTGCTGGAGAAAGTTAGTTGGCACTGTATGTAACTGGGTGAAACAATTATTGAGAAGCTGCAATGGTGCTTCAACGTTGGCAAACACCCTAAAAAGTCAGCACTCCTTTTGCAACTCTCTTTTTATCGCTCTAGCTTTATGAACCAAGTACCCTGTGTTAAGGTGATGGCACAGCTACCAACTAGGAGAATCACACAAGTATCATCGAGTCACAGACCGATGAGACTCGACTATGGTGACTTAAGTGAGAGGTTTAGACTTTAGGACTTGGAAGACTTGACCAAAATATCAGTAGAGAAGAATAAGAGAAGCCTCAAGTTCAAATATTGCGAGCCAAATCTGAAAATCTGCAAGGGAAAATAAAAAGTTGCCGCCATGTCTTTCTTCTACAGATCTGAATTTTGTGCTTTCCATCTCACAGACTGACGGAAGCAGACACGGCTATGCCCTTTCAGACTAAAGAGGTTTTGTCGCTGAGAATAATACATTGAGGCATCTTCTTGCCGGCTGTCGCACCAGATGCAAACAGTAGTAATTTATAGCATAGCTGCAGACGTCTACTCTAATTAATGTTTGCCCCTGCCACTTCCTCAAGCCTTGATAATGTAAAGCCATGGCAAACAGGCAGTATAAGCTACAGAACCGGGTGCTCGTTGCTCCAGTCCCGAGATCAGTGGAAAAACCACATAAACAATTAGCCAAAAATCAAATCCACAAACTAATCATCGGAAAGAAGTTTCTATTTTCTCATGGAGGGTCACCACCAGGTCGTGTGCATCATCTAAAAGCTTCCACACATCAAGGTGCCCAGCCATGCTATTGCATTCTCTCAGTATCTCATCCATGCTGTTGTACCTCTCTATGATCAATTTCCTCTTCTGCAAAACCGAAGCAGCTATTGCGTAGAGCAATAAATCCTCTGTTGGTGGGGCCCGCTGTCTTATGCGGCTCCATGCCGATTTCCCGACCCCAGCCCTTATAGCAGCCTGGTCAGCCCACATCACCTCCCAGAGGCAAATCGTTTGTTCAAAGGATAATTCCCTTCTAAATAGTACAACCACCATCCTATAAACGAAGAAACAATCTTCTGCCTGGAGCTTCTCCAAGTGCCTGTAAAGGTGAGAGTCCTTGGATTTGATAATTTTGGATACAGTATTGAGCTGCCTTCTTATCCCCACCTCATCGAGCCTAAAATTATGCCGGGCCTTCCTCATGAAACTAACGAAACACCAGAAAGCCTCATGATCTTCGGTGATCACAGTAATTATTGGAGAAAGAAGATCACTCATACCCTGGCAATAGCCAATTTCAGGGTCATAAAGGGCATAGGCTTCGAGAACTGCAACTAGTCGAGCAGCATGGAAAATTCTGCAAGGCTCAAGATGATCATAGTCCTTCAAACCAACAGCCTCGGCAGAACGCCGAGCCCTAGCTTCTGATACTGTGGCCTGAGATGGGGAGTACGGTATCCATTCTGGGTTGGCACGCACAGCATCCAAGCGGATAATCCGCTGCCATGTGGCAAAGTCCTCATCAGTGTGGAGGGAAGATTGAACTTCTGTCCTGGAGGGAGAGAGGTTCTCTTTGGGTGGTGTATTGGGATCATCATCCCCAGTCTCTAAAGAGAAAGATGCATCAATTATTTCAACATCCTCTGATGAGTCCGTATCTGATGAGTCCGTGTTCAATGTAGAGGTATCAGCATTTGTAACTCTTCTTGAAGAGTCATCTCCTTCCAACAATTTGCTAGAAGAATCATCCAAGCACCCACTATCTAGGCCGCCTTCCCCACTAGATAGGGACTCCCTAGCACTTTCCACTTCTTCAGAGCTAGGAGAATATGTGCCTTGAATGAGCCGCCCACTATATCGCCTGCTGCTGAAGCTCTTGTCAAATTGCCTCATCAACCGACGGCATTGCATTCGAAGTTTTTCATATTTCTTCCTGCAAAGAACAATGGCAAGCAAAATGCCAATTAAACGGAGCTGCATTAAAGGTACAAGGACAAGGATTGTCACAGAAACAGTGACCAGATTCAAATTGAAGAGGGAAAGCACCTGTTTTGGGTCCTTGTCATATCTCTCTCTTCTTTAGAACTTTTCAAATCATACCTGATAGTAAAGGAAGCAAAATGAACAAATTCCTTGCACAGAAATTTACTGTTACCACATCCTAAGTCATAAAGGTACAAACTGCTGATACAGAACACACGACCAATATCACAGAAACTAAAGAACTTCAGAAGTATCACTTTCAACAGAGGCAAAAATGTTTCTGTCGATAAGGGAGGAAAAGTTCTACAGAATCACATCAATACCAGTGTGCATATATCTAATGAGGGAAAGCCATAAAGATCTTCAAAGGTTCAAATTCATAACTCATATCACAAGAACTCCAATTTGGAATTAGCACACTCCATGAAAATTAAATTCGAGAGTATCAAGAATCTGTCTTACACTCCGAGAAGGAAAGGCCAAACCTCTGCCCTAATGCTTGGATGAATTCCCTGGAGAAGGATATGAACTTTTAGCTCACACGTTATGTACACTGAACAATACAGTTTAGATACTTCTTGAAAAATATCCCTAGAAAGACTTGATTACTCACTCCACTGCGAACTTTCTTGAGAAACTTGACTCCACCATCTCGAAGTCTCCCATCGGGTGTATACAAACTTCTCCATTGCTTGGGCAAGAGTGCATGTTTCCTTTTTCGGCGAGACCATGGTGATTTAAGGCGGCCCCTGATTTTGATGACAGGAAAAATTAGCATATGCAAGAAGGGGGAGAAAAGAAAACAGCATAAAGATAAGCAAGCAAGAGTAAATTGTGCACTTTAAACAGATGCTTGGTTTCCCTATGGCCCGTTTTGCAATATATATATATATATATTCCAAGTGAGTGCTCATGGAGAAAGCAAGGACCAAAGGCATTCAACAATCCTAATGGCCTTCCAGTGATCATCAAGGAAAATGGGTAAATCCAAAAACTAAGACCACCCTAAAAAGGGACCTCGAGCCATAACACCATAAGAATGGAATAGCACTTATTATAGAGCAAGAAGCAACATGGGGAGAAAACATATTACAAGTGATAGTGACATTCTCAGATAAGCCGAGTGTACAGCAGCACCCACACGGCACAAAAATTTCAACGAAGCATGCAAACATTGGTTGGCTAGTTCGGTTTTCTGTGTTGCGTTCCCTTGCATCCATCTGGTAATATAGGTTCAATAAATTGACAGGTTTCGATCGTCTTTTTAAAAAGAAAGATTTCTCCAAGCTGCATTGACAACCTAGAAAGCATTCAAAGTTGGCTTGCCAGTGTGAACACGATTGATCTAAGCAGAAGGTTTTCAAACACATGCACTGGTGCCAAGAAAAAACGAGGGAAAAAACAACAAACTTCCAGCCAAAATGGCTATCGAGGTTTTTCAGACTTCTAACACCTGCTTTCTAGCCAACAATTTCCATTGTTTATGGCCAATCGGCTTACCACAATTTCCAATTACGGAAAGCATCATCTATTTCATGCACCGTTATTACCTATTTAATAAGTACTTTGATTGACCGAAGACGCATAAGAACGCGTAAATCACAAACTGACAGAAGCTCGAATAAAACCAAAAGGAACAAACAAGTCAAACACCATAACTGGAACTAGCACGACATGAGTATGAACCCATGAAACCGCACAAATCTTCGAATGAAACCCAATCTTCGATCGATCAAAGCCAAGCAAAAACAGGCAAATTTACACTAGCCTAGTCACAGAGAGAACAGCATCCATCTTCGTAACTCCGATTTAAACAATCTCCCCCAAAGTCGGCCGCCGAGAACATTTCCCTGAAAACGGGACTAACGAAATGAAGAACTTGGGAAAGTATAGAAAGCAATCGGAAGCGAAGCTAGAGAGAAAAGATTTTGAGATTCAAGACTTCGACTTCAAGATCTGAAAGACAGTAGAAAAGCGACATAAAACTAGAGAGAGAGAGAGAGAGAGAGAGAGGGGGGGGGGGGGGACTCACCTATCGAGGGAAGAAGAACAGGAAGCTGGCGACGAATTAGCTACGACGAACAGGACCGAACGCAAATGGATCCACGACGACGAGTTCGAAGAAGACGAAGTGTGGCTCCGCTTGAGAGCTTTCATCTACGTGATGCACACGCGAACAACACGGTCTCCCCCTAACACTCCCCCCCCGCCCCCCCCCCCCTTCCCCTACCTAACGAGCCCGAGCCTCTCTCTCCCGGGGTGTGTGCCTAGGGTTCCACAGGAAGAATTCGACTTTTGACCGAATCAAACTTCCCGACGCACGACCGACCCCCGATTACCTACGAGCGGAGCAGAGCACGGCAGCCAGCACCGCGAGCCCGGCCAGGACGGTGAACAGGGCCACGGGGAGCGGCGCCGCCGACCAGAACCCGCCTCCGCCGCCGCCGCCGCCGCCGCCGCCGCCGACGAGTCGTCGTAGGGGGAGCAGGTCGGGCATGGCAGTGGGGGAGTGGGTGGGGGAGGGTCAATACCGCGGGACTTGCCCCCCCACGGCGGCGGCGGCGGCGGCGGCGGCGGCGATCTCGGCTGCTTCGAGGGGGATGGGAGATTCTCCTGCGCGCGGAGAGAGACTGGCCGACTGAACCCCAACTGCTTTCGCTTTGATCTTCTTCTGTGCTTTTCTTTCTCTTTGTCTCTCTTCCGTTTCCGTAGAGAGAGAAATAGACGCGTGAGGAGAGAGGAGAGAGAGAGAGTGCGCGCGCGTGTGTTTGTGGAGGGGTGGGTGTGGGTAGATCGTAGCGGAGCGACTTTGAGAATCCACGCTGCGCAAAATATATTTTTCTCTCTCTTTCGAGCGAGATGGCGCTGCCCTCGAAACGACGTCGTTTTGGCCCCCGAAGGGGAAAAAAATTGAGGGAGAGAGGAGGGGCAGAGCGAGAGAGATGGAGCTTTGTCTTTGTTTGGACACAGCGGATGAAGATGATGATGATGATGATGATATTAAAATTGGACAATGGACGGAATTTGCATCTACATCTATATAGAGAAAAAAACCAGAATAATCGACCCACCTTCGCTGATTATTCTAAACAGGTCAAAAGCTTTCGAGTGCTTTTGACAATACCCACGTTTGCGAATACCTACGATGGAACTCCAGCAAATAGCACGCGACGAAAGAAGGGATCGATTAGTTTGGCAGCGTGTAAATTCCTTATTGTTGCTTCACGTGAAGGTCAAAAGTTAAGACGCGCCGAGTAAGTTCGGCGTATACTGCGTTGATTTTATTTGAGCCTATGATTATGTTCGAGGAGATCAAATGAAGAGCTTCCGTCGCGAGTTATGCAACAACGAGATGCCCCCCCCCTCTTGATCTTTGTCGGATGTGCTCGAAGGTCTTTCGAAATATCCTCGCATTGGAGATTTCTTACTCCGGTTGTTCCGGGAGTCGCCATTATTCAGACCCCGTCCAATAGACTCCCTGTCCCGGGCTCATTCCTTTCGCAAGCGGGTCGATCGGTACGTTAGACCTTTGGTTTCTCGACTCGGAATGGACCGGCGGATCGCACGTGGCAAGCAGTTGTATGGATTGCCTCACATGGTACTCAACATCAACTGATAACTCTTCTTCTATCTCACCCAATTCATCATGATCGTTCTACGGTACAACTCCTTGACCAAAACAAGGAGGACATCCGAAATGTGAAAAGTAAAGAATGGTCTACATTTTCCTTTGAAGCACAGAAGGGAGGTTGGCTTATTGAGAATGGAGCAAATCATGTCTCTCCCTTCCCTTCCTTTGCTTCCCACCGGCTCTACCATACCGTCCGTGATCCGTGCACATCAAGAAAATGCCCAATATGCATCGGCCGAGCTCGGCCCGGGAAGACTAATCTGATCCTCGAGTTCTCGGTTCGTGCGTAGAACAGTAGCTCGTGTTCCACGAGCCGAATGATCGGAAAAAGAAGAAACTTGTCTCTTTAATTCATGTTTGTCTTGCCCTCCTCCCTCTTGAACTGTTCATGTGGATTGGGGCAGGGCGGAAGAGTTGAAGTGGATGCATATTTTTGCGATCACCTTGTCGGGGCAAAGGCGAGGCCAAAAAGCGACCGCTCACCCGAACAAAGATGCTTTCGAAGCTTTTTTCTGCCCGAGCGCCCTTTTACTCGGCAGCCAAGAGCCATTCATTCCCCTTGCGGTTTTCCGAGTCAACAAAAGCAGGCGCCACCACGCTGTTCGTCGAGCACGAAGAAGAGGAACAAGAAGAAGAAAAGCGCCATTCGTTCCGTAAGACGGAGATGAAACCCAGAAAAGGGTCGGTCACGGAATCAAAAGGCCTTAGCGTCGCGAGTGGGATAACCAAGACGAGAGATGACCCGTCAAGAAGTCCCGCTTTTCGTTCTTGGGTTGGGCATCGCTTTCCTCTCTTCCTTTTTTTTGGCTGGTCAAAAAGGACAAAACGGGCGGGGCCTCTGTCCACCGAGGGAGGGCGGTTTTATTCGAAATGCGGACCCGACCCTCTCTTTTGTCCTCTTTCTTCAGCTGGGTCGTGCTAGGTCATCATCATTAGCGCTAACGAAATCGATTAGGAGGAAAATTTAATGATGCGTGAAGTGGGGGGGGAGGGGGGCGGTCCCCATCCAGATGCGGGGCCTCTCTTCTCTCCGCCGTGTCGTTAGCATCACCTAATGCTTTCCACTTCACCAGCACAATCATGGGACGGAAGCCCCCCGGAGGCAGCAAGATTCCATGTCATTCTCTTTGGTTCGGGTCGGCCAACGGATCATCCTCCCTACTCTCGAAGCTTAATTGCCATGGGGACACCCTCTCCTTTTGACCCTTTTACGGCAAAGGCCGATTTGTCACTGAAAACGTGATGGACAAGCCAGCGCAAATGGTGGGGAGGCATCAGTGGATTGAGCAGTTTTGCGTACGAAGCACGAAGTCAGTCGTCGCGCGTTAGCTCGCGGTAGCGGATTTTATAGGCTTCAATTTTTACCAATTTTTTTTTTTTGTGGTCAGACAATTTTTACCAATTGCATGGCTATAGCCCCGTGAGAAATCGATTCATCTTTAAATATGCGAGCGACCTCCTCGCATCACTGATCAAAGTGCGGTATGCAGGAGATGAGAATGGACACGCCGTCGGGCGAAGAACGGTAAAGAGTTCTTCGACATCAGATGGAGCTTGAAAGGCTTTTTGAACAGCTCCAGAATGGCTGTATCTGGTAGCCATCTACTGTATGCACAGCGGTGTTCACCGTAGTGACAGTGAATCGGAACCCATGCATCGGCTGCCAAGAGCAAGCGAGAACAACGGGCGTGATAAAACCCAAAACAATGTTACATAACTCAAAAGTACAGGAAGCAGTTTACAAAGGAAAATGAATGTATCGAGTTCACGCTGTTTTTTTATTACGTCGATGCTGTGATCCTGTGACAGATCACAAGAACCTCACTGATCATTGCGCAATGTCATCAACATATCCCGGAGCTTGTACATGTAAAGGTACAGAACCCGTAAGATCTCGACACCTAAATTACAAAGAACAAACACCGCACAAATATAGCAAAGCCTTGCTACTACAGCTTTGAAGCAGCAGTCTTACCTAAATTATAAAGGAACAAACACCGCACAAATATAGCAAAGCTTTGCTACTACAGCTTTGAAGCAGCAGCCCTGTCCAAGAACCAAGTCAGCTCGCCCTCGGGCGAAACCATTTCAACAGGTAATTGGTCAGGAGATTGACTATTACCCAATGCAGCGTGCACTACAGTAGCTTTTCCAGCTCCAGCAACTACTAGCGCAATGTGTGCAGATGCGTTGATCACAGGGAAGGTAAGAGTAATTCTCTCTGGAGGTGGCTTTGGTGAGTCCTCAATGAAGGTGACCCATTTCTTGTTTTCGTGGACAAGAGGATGACCGGGGAAAAGAGAGGCAACATGTCCATCGGGACCCATACCCAGAAGCATGAGATCAAACTTTGGGAGCCCACTTTCTGATGATGCTACTACGCCACTCTTCACTAAATGCTTAATGCATGTCTCGTAATCATCCGCCGCACCCTCTGCCGACAGAGCGTCGTTAATTGCATAGACATTGCCAGGAAGTATCGGCACCTAAAGCAGGGAAAGTAGCAAGAAAAATGGCTGGTCAGTTGAGAATCTTACAAGTCAAAATGATCTCCCTTACAGCCAAAGAAATGTGCCATATCTGTTTTCATACATCTCAACCTTCGAGGCTGCACAGGAATTTTTCTTTTTCCTGATCACTATAAATGCAAAGCTTAAGTTTATCAAGCATAAGACGGATCCCCTGGATAGCCATTGATAGCAGGTCAAATAGATAAAAACAGACGACCCAATAGATCAAAACCACTGTAGACATCTGCCAAAAACTAGGTCTGGAAACTACGAACGACAGAAACCAGCACACGACATATCATCAAAGATGCATCACATCCCCTTTCTAGTGCACCAATACACCCAAGTAACTAAGCACTCCAATCAACTATATAAACAATCATGCACTCCCGATTTAGTTGACTGAGCTCTCTCTTAAATTGTCAGAGCAGCGACCCCTTAAAAAGCGGATCGGGAATTGCTTTGCCTTATTCAATCCTGATTCATCCATTTGATCTGTTTCAATGCAAAAATGCACCTCAAAGTAACAGAGCTCAAAAGCAATGAGTACCCTATCAAACTTTATGAAAAAGCTACATGCAATTGTGACATTCTGCGCAATCTAAATGACGAGACATGTCTTCAGCTGATCTACCAAGAGGAATAACAGGAACAAGCATATCCACACACATCATCAGAGCATGACCTTTGCATTTGGAGAAGCGTAAATGACATTCCAAAATGCTCGGCCCTTTACAAAAAATAGACACACCTGTGATAGAAAGCCATCATAAGCAAGCTTGTAGTTACTATCATCGTGATCCTTAGGCACAACTCTCTCATCCACCCAGAGAACGTGCCATTTCGACCAGTCCACCAAATCAATGTACGGCGCTTCAACCAGTTTCCTGAAATACATCTCAAACAATGAGCCAAGCTCTTTCCAGTGTAAAGTAAAAAAATGACACGTAATCAAACGACACTCCAATCAAGCCAAACTAGTGATGATTCTAATTCTTTATGCCAAGATGATTAGCTAATTGAAGCTGAAAGAGCCCAACTTCAAAGTCTAGTCAAGCACAATGCCTCAGAAATCTCGGTTTTGCTCACTAAACCAGCTCAACCACCTCCAAAGGCAAAACAAATGGTCGCCTGAATCTCCATCAGCAGTTCAAAAAAACTCTTATTTTACCGACCAGATGCACCTATCTTCAGCCAGATAAACTTGTGAAGTTTCGTTTTTTTTCCCACGATTCCTCCACTGAAAATTTCACTAAGTTGTAATCTTCCTCATTCATAATTCTCCTCCTCCTTCCTCACTCGCTAATTCTTCGGTTTAGCAATAACTCCTCTAATTCCCCCACAACGATCGACTGAACTACCGAAAGTTAGACAGAGTTATTTCCGCAGACACACAGAAGAATCAATGAAAATCAAGCTCCAAACCTGAGTGACTTGATCAACGAACCTCCGGACACGACGACGCTGAAAGCTCCTCTTTCCTCGGCGAACTTGGCGGACAAATCGGCGGTGTACTTCGCCAGAGAAACCGCGAGATCCTCCTCGGTGTCGAACACCTCCACCACCTTCTTCCTACAGCTCTCAGTCGCGGCTCCGGCCATCGAGGATCGCGCCCCGGGGACGAGGCTCCTCGAGCGAGCGCCGGTCAGAGAGAGGCGGCCCCCGAGAGCGACGGAGAAGGCGAGCCGCTTCGGCGGCGACGCGGCGCGCGGGGAGAGGAGGAGGCGGCGGCGTCCGGCGCAGAAGGAGCGGAGAGAGGAGGAGGAGAGGGAGGCCATTCGCGAAGTGGAGATTTATGGGTGGTTGGCGAGTTCGGTGGCTGACTTTCCCGTGGTGGCGGTGGGGGGCCGAAGAGGTGTCGGTGTCACCGGCGATGCGGACGATGATGACCGGCGAAAATCGTGGTGACACGTGGGAGGGAAGCGTGAATATTTATTTATTTATTTTATTTTAAATTTTGAAAAAATTGGTGCGATTATCTCACGGGAAACTTAAAATTTATAAAATATTTTCTAAAAGACAATTGTTTTTTTACTTATAATGAATAAATGAAAGTAATTAGGTGTAAATTGTTATTTATAATGAAAATATTTTTCATTCGCTGAATTTTTTAAGTGACATAATCAATCAATTTCCAGAAAAAGAAATTTAAATTTTTTTGAAATTCCCGTAAAACAAATACACCTTAATTACGAGTTTCAAAGGGTTTCTTTGGATTTAGCGATAGAAAAAAAAGGGGCATTTTGGTCATAAAATTAAGGAAACTAGGCATCTGGATTCACATAATCTATGAACAAATTTTTATGTAAAAACACATTATTGGGGCATTAATTCGGATTACGAGATTATATAAAGTAATTATGGCATCCAAAGCAATGTGTTTTTCCTTCTGCACATATACTTAAAACACTTTTTTTGCCTGTTCTATCTTTAACTCTTCTTACACTATGATTTTTGCGAATATGTATTCCTATTAGGTTCTTTGATTTAAGTATTTCTCAATAGAGTGAATTCAATTAATTTTTAAAAATGTTTTATTTTACATGTTGATGTGTCCATAGGCAAGTGATTCCAAAATTGGGGATTCAATGGGTTAAGTGTATAGATCGGTGTGAGGGTAAAGAACAAAAGATATTGAGAGTTCACCACCGATGATCAAAAGCACGGGCTGCCAGAAAAACATAAAGAATCAAGATTTATGATAACTCAACATCGAGACATAAAAGATTTCTCCACTATTTGAGGATAAAGAAGTGTTAATGCACCACCAATAACGTTAGGTGAAGAATTGAATAAGTAGAGAAATTTTCATATATTCATCAAAATTTGTTTTACAATTGAGAAATCTCCTCTATATATCAAGAGACTAAGACATAGGAAATAGACAAACATTAAAGAGACATGGGAACTACTCAAATATTAAAGACATGGGAACTAGACCTTCCAATATTTGTTCACCAACCTTGACCAGAAAAAAATTATCTTAGAACTTTAACAAATAACCAAAGAAATCGCTCAGAACAGTCTCCCATCGGTATGTTGTTGATTAGTGTTGAAGTCGGCAACTATACTAGTAAATTGGTAACTCAATACTTGATTGGTGAGGAAGAAATGGCAACTCCTCAATCGATAACCTAATCAACTTCATTTTTGACCCATTGAAGCAAGTTATGACTAAATTCTGCTTTAACTTAAATGAACATTGATTGCACTAAATTCGTCGATGGAATAAACATCATTAATTTTACTACTTCTTTTATAAACGCTGTGAAGTAATCTACGCTAAAGATTTATTGCACAAACAAATGATGAATATTTTGTGTACATATCACTTTTACCTCGCGTTGCGATTGACCATGAATAAACTAAACTATTCACTTTTATGTATAAAACCAATGAATTAAAGTTGAAAAAAAAAAGGGGATTGGTTGATTATGAATTGAATTTCTTCTTAAATTTCCTTAAATGCTTACTTTATTGAGGTAAAAAAAAACAACTATACCCTTGCTTATTCCACTAATTGACAATTTGAAGTAAAAACAAAAAAGATGACTTCGAAGGGACCGGTTGGCAATTGGTTTGTTCCTATCCCAGCGCGTCGGCGAAAGGGAAGAACCCGCTGTCCCTCGCAAGGATATCCCAAAACCAAGAACCAAACAGAGCCTAACTCCCAAAACCCTAACGACCTCGCAATCGCCTCGTATAAAAGGGAAGCTCAGACCTCCCCGCAACGGGAGCTGGCACAGCAGAAGCGTCTCTCGGCCGCGCGAAAATGCAGATCTTCGTGAAAACCCTAACCGGCAAGACCATCACCCTCGAGGTCGAGTCCAGCGACACCATCGACAACGTCAAGGCCAAGATCCAGGACAAGGAAGGTACGCGAATCCCCGATCCTCGACCTCTCGATCGATACCTGTATGCAGGCGCCTGACGTTCGGCGCTTCTTTCGAGTGCTTTGTCAGGAATCCCTCCGGACCAGCAGAGGTTGATCTTCGCCGGGAAGCAGCTCGAGGATGGCCGCACGCTGGCTGATTACAACATCCAGAAAGGTTCGCTCGTCCTGAACCTGAGCTCGCTTGCTTTTAGCGCTTTTAGATGGCTAGATACGTAGCGTAATGAATCGGCCGCTAGGAGCCGTGTGGAGCTTGAGCTGATTGTTAAAGGTGTCGAACTTTGGAGGATCGGTGCGTAGAATCTTATATGTTAGGTGTGTGATGATTGCAGTGTTCTATGCTCCGAATTAAGGTAGATATGTTCTGCTATAATCTCTGTTGTGTTTGAGGACAATGAAGGTTGAGGAAGTTTTCTGGCAAATCTGTCCTTTTCATACACGAGGAAAGGACGTGTATTGTTGGTTGAAAATAAATGATCAGATATAACAAAGTGGATCTACGGTTTCTTTTACAAGATAATCTCCTCGGTGTCGCAACATGCCGAGAAAGGGATTCAAATCCTTGGTTTTTGCAACTGATTCTTTTGCTTGGCAGTAGCGGTATCATGTGTAACTCGATGAGAACACGGCAATTAGTAATTAGGGTTAGAAATAGTTTTTGAGTATGTAGAGATTTTTTGTTGAAATATACTCATGACCACAATTCACTGGCCATGGCTAGTCATCTGCAAGTAGGATATTGCAAATAAGTGCCCATTCTCTACCTGTTTAAAACGAATGGATTAATCATACTTGTTGTTGCATTGTGCAGAATCAACTTTGCACTTGGTTCTAAGGCTTCGAGGAGGCATTATCGAGCCCTCGTTGATGGCACTGGCCAGAAAATACAACCAGGACAAGATGATATGCCGCAAGTAAGTATAGTTTTGGCATGACACGTAACGCATGATTCCTCACGTAATGGTTGTAACTGCTAATTCACTGGGTATCTCTCCATGCATTTGCTTGATGTGAGTAGATGTATGCTTTGGTGTCTGACATGTTTGAGAGCAGTAAATCTTGGTGCGAAATGATATACTTGTTTAACTGTGCCTTAGTTTCTCAAGGAAAAGATCGAATTCACCTATCATATTTAGAAGTTTCTTTTTCTTTGCTTCCCTCGACAATAATCAATCAGTAAAGATAGTTCTTAGAGACTACAATTCATAAAATGACCACTGAAGATGGCATCTTTCTAGCTCCATTGGCCTAGTACAATGTTTCCGTGTAGTTTCCTTAGTTAGATGCATTAGTCTTTAGTAAAATTGAATGTATATTTGGGTTGCTTCGAATTGTCAATGCTGAATGCTTCTGGGCTACAGATGCTATGCGCGCCTGCACCCTCGCGCTGTCAACTGCAGGAAAAAGAAGTGCGGACACAGCAACCAGGTAGATTGTTCAGTAATTCCATTCAGTTGCTTTGGTGTCTCTCCATTTCATTTCTCTATGTTTTTTGGGCTGAAATGTTTGCCTCCACATCTCTTCAATTGCAGCTGAGGCCAAAGAAGAAGATCAAGTAGATTGCTGATTTTGAAGGGCTCTGGCATGTGTTTTGTTTGGTGGATTTTGACTTTGAAAGCTTTAGTTTTTCAATAGATATTGTGAGAAGCAGAACGTTTTTTGGTTACCAGTATTAATCACTGGCAATACATTGTGCCCAGCATTTGAACACTGCATCTTTTCTCAATTTGATTCGACCTGTTGGTAGTTTCAATCCAAGATTTCCCTTCTTGTGTACTATTTTCTCGGAATTTTGTTGTTTGCAATCGAGGATATCGTTTTGACCGATGAATAATGAATATTGAGAACCATGCAACCATGAGCACATTCATAAGTGAATCTATTATTCTCTTGATCAACTATCTCCAACGAGAAAGGTTGTGCCGACAGAAAAAGAAAATCGTAGGTAAGAGGGACGCACGCACCCACACAATCACACACCACGTGCAAAGTTGGCCCCAAAACGACTAAACAGGCCGTGTCCAGATGCAATGCCACTGCTCAAAACTAGCAAGACAGGAGGAGGCACGACCCTTCTTGAAACGTTTCTTCAACCCGTCAACATTGACGCCATTGTCGATATCTCATCAGCTACAGCGGATATAAGCTCGTTACCATTGCCTTTCCATTCCCCAGCTATGAGAAATTCCTGTGCTTGATTGATCACATTTAGCCCATCCAACTTCAGATGAGCTGATGCTTTAGCAAATGGTGCTGTTCAGTCGCTGCCTCGCTGAAGTTTCACCTCGTCTGAAAGATGTTTTGGATCATTTTCTTCGGAGATTCTTCTGCTGCGTTTTCTAACTGAAGCATCTCACTGGCACTGAGGCGCCAACCTAAAGCGCCCAAATTTTCCTCGGCCTGCGCCACTGTCTTAACTCCTGGTATCGGAATCGCGCCCTTACGGATGCACCAGTTTATAGCAACCTGCTCACAGAACAATAATCCAACGTCACCAACCAACGGCAAAGAAATGTCAGGGATAAGATCAGGGGACAGGAGCAGCGCAGAAAGAGAAGGTAAATAATTGTGCAATCTAATTTTGATATTGGCCATCTCACAAGAAGGCCGGATGTCAAGAATCCACAAGAAAGAAGACGTAAAGCAGTTTACCTGAGGTATGGTTTTTCGCCGCCTTTGTGCGATATCTTCTAGCGAAGATAACAAGGGCTTCAGTCCAGGAAGAATTTGTCGGAACAGGAATGAACTGCGACGAATATGCAATTCACGAGAAGATAGTCGCATGCATAAGCAATTTTTACCTAAGTCACTTTACCAACATCTTAAGGTGAAGTAATAAAACTATCATACCGGGGACCCCGCGGTAGTTTGGAAGGTGTGTACTTTCCTGTCAGCATTCCAAGTCCCAGAGGACTATAAGCAATTAAACGGATCCCCAAAGAATCACATATCTTCTTTATCTCAAACTGATCTTCTCCCATGCTAAGCAATGAAAACTGCACCTGCGAGCACAAACGTAGTCACAATCCATAGTCTAAGCGAGAGCCGATTGCTGCTCGATGGTGAGCTTCTCAAAAGCCATCTCGGAAAGCTTTAATGGACAATGACTCAGAACAGTAACAAATTCTATCTGGAGGTATACATTCACCTGAGCAGAGCTTAGGGGGACGCCTCGGGCTGTGAGGTACTCATGAATCTTTACTAGCTGCTTTGGTCCGTAATTGCTCACCCCGACCGCTTGAACCAAACCCTGAATCATCAAGGCAAATTGTAGGAACTCGAAAGTACCGCATAACTGTGAGAGATTTCACGGCTTAGAGTGAATCATGATAACCTTTTCATACATTGCCACTAAACCATCCCACAGGGCTTGCTCCTGGAGTGGCGCATAATTTGCAGTCGACCAATGCAATTGTCCAATTCCGATTTGCTTGATCTGCAGTCTCTCCATAGAGGCCCTGCAACGATCCGCATACTCGTCACGATTCCTCTTCAGAAGACGGAGAGGACTGGGGACTTCCTCCTCCGTCCACGCTCCCTCATTCTTTTGAGTCACCGTACTGAAGAAGTGAGCATTGCCTTTTTCACAGAGCATAAAAGGTGAGTGCAACATACTTGCACGCGTCCACGAACTGACCTGGCGAAAGTCGCCAGGGGTAGGCAGCAAACTTTGTAGCGATCACGATCTCGTCTTGTCCCTGCTTGGTCCCTACGAATGCCATGGAACCGATCTGACCAGTTGGATGAGAAAAAAAAAACTAACTGCGCAAAGCATTTTCGGAGAACTTCTGTTGAGATTTCGATTTAACAAGCAATCTGCAAGTGTGATGCAATCTTACATTTTCATGGAGCTGATGTCTCTCAATATTGTAGTTGACATTTTCATGCAGTTTCACATTTCAATGGAATGAACATTTGGTCTCCATCTTCTACCGACTCGTTAATACCAATCACTTAAGACAGGAAATCAGCTTATCACAAGACTCAATATAAGGGTCATCCTCCTCGAAATGATCAGGTAACAACACCAAAGCTTCACTCGTTCAAGCACAGCAATTCGATCCCCTCATACGCGCAAAGTTCCACGGTCCACTTTCATCTATACCACAGAGAGAGAGAGAGAGAGAGACCTTGAAGGTCTTTGATGAACTTCCCCAGGAGCTTCTCGCTCTGCCCATTCAGCCTACCAGTGCCATAAGAATCGGCGGTATCGAAGAGATTGACCCCATTTTCAACGGCCAAATTGAAGACCCTCTGAAGATCAGAGTCCATCGATTCTTGATAACCCCACAGGAGCTGGTTCCCCCACGCCCACGTCCCAAACCCCATCGGAGACACGCTCAGCGGGCCCATCTCCACCTACTTCCAGCACCAGTTTCCAAATGCTTCAGACAATTCTCACAGAAAAAGAAAAGTAGTTGGCATCGCGTCGCGTCGCGTCGGGTTGCGTTTACCTTTTTCAGGTTTTGCCATGGCCAGAAAGCAGGGGGCCTGAGGGACTTGAAGAGCGAGGAAGGAACAGAGGCCTCGCCTTGAGGAGCGAAGAAGCTCGAGGGGCCGAAATACTTCGTGGGTTTTGATAACGTCAGGGTGGAGGACGACGCCATTAACGTTCCCATCTGCTCTCTTCGCTTCTGCTCAGCTCATCGCTCGCTTCCATGCTCTGTTTTCATTGTGTGGTCAGAAAACGGGGATTCGCGGGGTGCTGTTTGGATATTATTACAAGGACGGTTCTTCGAATGATATTCTGCCCTGTAGTTTTTTCTCTTTACGAAGTTTGACGCATCCGACCGTCAGTTGGCAACAAATTGGCATAGACCCCATGCGATTAATTTGCGAAAACATGCCAACCGAGGCATCGAACGAGAAAGACGAGCATGCTTCACCTAATGCACGGTGATCATATCGTGTACTAAATTTTAGCCGCGACGATGTTACTTTTCGTCCGTTCCAAATCGAGGATCAGTTTCCTTTTCATTTCGGTCTTTTTTCTGTAATTTATGCACGGTGCCTCACCTTGGTGGCACTATCGTGCATGTTTTCTTTAAGGTAGTCTGTCTTCATCGATTAAAGTTTGTAGATGCACAACAATAGGGAATAAGAAGGCAAAAGTTTGTTCAAAGGGGGTAAAGCTATTTCCATACCAACGGAAAATCAACGCATTGAACCCCTGATAACACTTCCTAGAAAAGATCAAAACGACACTTATAACTGTTCAAAATCGACAAAGATCCATCAACGCAAATTGATGTTGTATGGACACACAGACTTATCCTTGTTGGGGGTACTGGTGCTTCCAGGCTCTGAGCTCGAGCCACCGGGAACCGAGCTCGGACCGCCACCATTGTTGTTGTTGTTGTTTTCGTCGTTACCGTCACCTTGACCCGTGTCTCCTCCGCCGTTTCGTCTGTCGTCGTCAAGTTTGACCAGAGCAAAGCAAAGCCTGTCGCGACAGTCGTCAGAATCGACTCGGAACGACCAGATTTGGATCCTGTCACGTACTTTCAGTTCGTTCTCGGACGCGAAATTGTTCCAGCCGGATCTGAAGTTGTAGATCAATGACGGCTTCGCCTTGTTCCTGCTGCCCATCTCCACCAACGCAAATTTCAACACCTGCGATCGCTTTGGGCCGATCACGCTCACATCCATCGCGTTTTGCGCTTCCACGAATCGGTTCTCTTCGTCTCTGAGAAAGCTCAGATCGCGGACTTGGTTCTTGGGAATAGACACGCGACATATATGTCTATCCAAGTCCGTCCGCGATAGCTCTTTCTCGATCACCAGCTTGACCTCTTTCCCGCCCATGCCATCAATTTGGTCTTTGAATTCTTGAGGCATATCGGCCAGCGGATCACTAGGGGCCGGCAAACTCCCCTTGCTTTTCTTGCCACTGCCCTCTCCGGCTTTTGCGGTGAAGCCGACCTTTCTCCTAGTACCGTGACTCTTCTCTTCCCTCAAACACCATTCCTCGTCGCCGCTTCCAGCCGCGAAGCCAATACCCTCCTCGACAACTTCTTTCCCGGGTCGATGACGGCGCTGCACGTCCCCCCCAGACAGTGTTTCCTCCATCGCTTTCCTCTTTCCTCCTGCTCCTACCGGGTCACCAATGCCCGACCTGTTACTCCATCCTCGCCTTCCCATAATCTCTCCTTCCCTCGGCGCGACCCCGGACAGTGTTTCCTCCATTGCTTTCCTCTTTCCCCCTACTCCTACCGGGTCACCAATGCCCAACCTGTTTCTCCATCCTCGCCTTCCCATGATCTCTCCTTCCCTCGGCACGCCCGTCGAAGCCGTGGCCGCCAGCTCGCGGCTCTCTCCTCCTCCGCGGGGGGACGACATTTCTCTCTGGTGTTTGCTTCGAGCCGCTCGGCCGAGCGCTGTGAGCATCGACTTGAACGTCTCGCCCATGGAATGCCCCGCGAAGTCTTCGAGGCGCAGCAGCCATCTGCTCTGTTCCCTCCAACCCTCCATCGAAGACGATCTCTTCTTGATGCTTCTGAATCGATCGCAATGTCACTTATGGTTCAGGGACAAGAAGCCCTCGTATATTTGCAGGTGAGAGACGACAAGTGCGCGAGTAGAACTTAGCCCTAAGCAGAGTAGAACTAGGAAACTGGAAACTTAGTATCATGGGCGATCTAATTAAGGAAATATCCGAGATTGGTTTGGCGGTTCTTGATGAGAGAGAGAGAGAGAAACTAACGAAGAAGTTTCCTAATTTAGTCGCGGTATCCTAGGATTCCCCGAGCTTTATAAGATAATTATCCTGCTGAATATAAAACTATTATAGATCTCTTTTCTCTGATTTATCTTAAATTTGGTTTCAGAGGATTTTTTCCTGGCCAATATTGTTGTTACATTAGGTTGCAATACTCATCGGTTATTTTTATCTATTTGAATGTAAAGAGTAATTATCCAAATTTAAAAAAAAAAATAGGATTAATACCATGAAAAACCTTCGTAACAAATTTACTTCGAACTAATTTTTTGATCACTAAAAACCCAAAACTTGTATATTTGTGACAAATTTACCCTCAATTAAATTGGATTAATATACGAAAATTCACAAACCGATATATCCGTGACAAATGGAGGATAAAACCACAAACTAGTACACCAGTTAGCTATCACGTAACATTCAACTTGGTAATTTAACGGTAAAATTTAACAAAAATTAACGGAGAATACATTTGTCACAAGTGTATCAATTTTGAATTTCTGGTGGTCCAAAAAATTAATTTGGGGTAAATTTGTCACAAACATACCAGTTTGGGTTTTTCATGATATTAACCCAAAAAAATATGGAAAAAAAGATTATAAAGTATTCCATAGGTGGGTAATTAACTGTTTTTTATGAAAATTTTTAAATGTTTCGAATTAAACAAAAGTCGAAGCTGGGAGTTATCGCGAGATTTAAATGAAGTCGAAACCCTACTTGACCAACTTACTAGTCTGATTTATCTTATAATCAGGTACGGCGAGTGATTCCGGTGTCCGGCAACAACGTTAAAGATTGCCACGCAAGCATCTTCAACACGCCGGTGAAAGCCGCGATTTGAAGACTAGATCGAGAACAAGAGAGATGACTCACAGACAAATTTTACAAGCCAGAGGACGGTAATCAGATCTGAAAGTTGCATTAATGGCTTGATTCGAAACGCGAACGCTCGAACCCGGGTTTTGATCCAGACAAACGTTTCGTAACAGCGTTCGGGCCTCGTTCCCGACCAGAATTCGCAGCAAGAACGTCGGCCATGGATTGCTGATAACTCACCAGATGCTCCCAGCGCGATGAATCGCGTGCGTAGGGATGATTCGACTTAGGCTAACCAGAATATGTCGCACGCGACTAGTAAATCGAATCTAGTTAACGTTTAGTGCCCCTAACGTTGTTCGTTGATTATTTGGGGTTCTTTAGGTTAGCGAAATGGTGGTAGCAGCCAAGAAATACGTGCAGAACACAGCAAGAACCAACTGCTAATGCAAATGCCTCAACATGTCTTTACATGTCAACTGCACTACCACCACAATGGAACTCCATGTTTCAAGCTCTGAATTCATTTCATTTCTTTCCTCATCTGCCATGCCCCTATTACCGAGCGGTCTCTTCGTCTATGTTCGAGCAGGACCATTTACCCCACCAGCTACGCCATTCTGTACAATGTTTTAGCTAATGCTGAGACCCCGCGATGCATGTCAAATTCATGTTACACTGAATCCCGAAAGTTCAATCGCCTAGGCGGCCCCCTTCTCAGGTCCAGAAGTTCCACCACGGCGCCACATTGCTGCAATGATAGTCTAAAATGTCGTTCGAACCAAAGTTGCTCCATTTCTCTGGCGGTGCCACGGAACAATTTTCTTCGTCCCGGCTTAGATAGTCCCGCGCATCTTCTGACGACTTCTCTGTCTCATTTAATTGGTCATCAGGTGAGGCGACAATCAAACTCCGATCGAAAGATTCGTGTAGCCTGATCGGGCCGGCTTCGTTCTTGCAATTAGTATCTTCATCGTCTAAATTGCTAGCCTCCCTGCAGATACTGCCCCCACGTTGGCTTTTATCTAACATACCACTTAGCTTCTGCAGCTGTGAATGACCAAAGAAAGTTGTTATTATGAGGTTTCTATTTTTATTTCAGAACAACTCGTTTCCTAAAGCACTATGGAATGATAACTTATGGTGGTCATACGCCATAGTACCTACTGATTCTATCTAACGCTCGAGATTGAAATCATTTGGAGTTTTCGCTTTCATCAATCATTTCCTATAAGATGAAGTCAAGTATGTTGGAACTAAGAACAATCTTCACTTTTTCGAAATTCTTTGTCCTGAGATGATTTCTCCACGACCGTAATCAGAAGGATCAACTGCAATTATCCAGGAATTAAGTAAAAAGGGGATCAGTGCTACCTCTTTCTCTAAATCCAGCTTTTCTGTCTTCAGAGACTCGAACTCAGCCAACAGCTTCTCATAGCTGGCTCTAAGCACTCTGTACTCTTGCTCGACCTGCTTCGACTTCCACCGAGCCCTCCTGTTCTGGAACCATATCGCCACCTGCCGCGGCTCCAACCCCAGCTCCCTCGCGAGCTCCATCTTCCTCCTCGGGTCGGGCTTAGACTCGGACTCGAACATGGTCTCCAGCAACCTGATCTGCTCGTCGCTGAACCCCTTCTTCATGTTCTTGCTCTTCCCCTTCTTCTTCTTCATATTCCCAGCCACGCAATCCTCGCTCTTCTCCATCTCCAGCACCCTCGGTGGTGCCACCAGAATAGCAGTAAAGGCTACAGAACCGTCTTGGGTAGTGAGAAGGGAAAAAAATATGGAAATTGATATTAAATAGAGAGTGAGTGTTGATTTGATATGTCTTTCGAGAAGAGTGTGGGCTAACGTGGGCTTCGTAGCATAGCTGTGGAGGGTGGATTTTCTTTGACATGATTTGGATCATTTGCTTTCCGGGTGATGATGACGTGTGATTGATTATAGGATTGTTGGCTATCCAAAGCCAATCGGGTCAATATCGTATTGCAGTGATCTTGCTTATATTATTCCTGTAATGTAGCTTGTGGTAGTCACTATCTATCTCTTCTTCTTTTCCGTTCTGGTGCTAATAGTTGTACCTCAATGTTGATTATCGACCACTTGAGCTACGTCATTGAAAAGGAAAACTAAAGCTTTATCACCACCGTGGGAGCAGGAAAATATCAGTCCTCCTTGGAACCGCTCCTGTAATCGGAGTGGGCAGCCACAATTAAAGATCGATTCGGAAGAAGGGATCTTTACGTTGAACTCCGAATTTATCTTTCTGTTTCTCGAGAAGGGAAAGTGCCCACAGTGTGATCGGCGTTCGACTTCCTCGACGACGTGTGTAAGTTATACCGCACGTTCGATTCGGGAGAGTTGGTTCATCGATGAAGAATTGCACCTCGAACTTGTAGCTTAACGTATGTCTTCCCATTCTCTCGTCGCCAAGGTGCCAACGGAGGCGGAGAATGGAGACGAATGCGAGG
Organism: Syzygium aromaticum; assembly: GCA_024500025.1. Classification (NCBI taxonomy): domain Eukaryota; kingdom Viridiplantae; phylum Streptophyta; class Magnoliopsida; order Myrtales; family Myrtaceae; genus Syzygium; species Syzygium aromaticum. The sequence continues at coordinate 16,667,677 of CM044885.1, forward strand.
AAAGCTAAGAACGCATCAGTCAGAATCAGCTCGTGTGAACTCTAATGGGTAAAGCAGCCACTTGGCCAGTACACGTTGAGAGCGGATTTACTCAACAGTCGCGTCTCACCTAATCACAAGAATACGACGTTCCCGAAAGGATAAGGATCGAACCCGCTAGGGGACGACGGCGCCAGCTTTCGGTACTTCGATCATGCACCTATCCATATATACATTCGGACTTCCGTGGCTTCTGTCGCATTAGAGTCGCGCGTACGTGGCCATCCCGGTCACTTAGTCCTCGCGAAATCAGGTAGTCCACGGGGTAAGAAATGAGCACAGCTGGGGAAAGATTAACGGGTTTCGCGAAACGGAGTGCGTAATCACTGATCATCTTCCTGTCGTTTCCTCCATCAAAGACGTCAAGCGGAGAAAAGAGCATCTTTATCCTCCGAGTCATCACCAGGGAACGGAGATGGTGTTCATCATCGTCTCGTCTTTGCGCAACTCGCAAGCTGGTCCCTTTCGGGTAGCCTAATAGCGACAAACGACTTGTCGGATTTGTCAAGTTAAAACCATTTCCAAAAGTTCTTACCCTGGGAAAGAAAGAGAGAGCCACCGAAGCAAGCAAGGAGCCTGCAATCATAATCAATCATCGCCGTCGTCGTCGTCGTCGCGGTGGGTCAGGAGCTCGGGACGAAAGCTGACTTCACGTCGGCCTGGGTTTTGGAATCTATCGCTGGGATTAAAATATCATTCGCATCGATTCCGGGTCAATTCAGGGGACCACTTCGAGAGAGCTTAGGCTGAAGAGGCTGCTGCTTCAAGCAAGTTTTGCTTGTTGGGCGTGGCTTGTATGGTGTGGTGGGACGTCCGTGTCGTGGACCACTAGGTGGCTCCCGGAGGCCGAGTAACGAGGGGTCATTTTATGTACTTTTGCTCAGGATGATGCTCTTCTTCTGGTCCTGGATGTCAGCCAACTCCACCACGCCACGGAGCCGTCGATTCAGGTGCTCTAAACTTCGCGCCTGCAAAGAGCGTGCGTGAATAGTGTGATGACGATGGATCGATTTGGTACGAACAACGCGGACCCGATTGATTAAACGGCGACTAGATGCGTGGCGCGCTCGCTCCAAGATTCACTGGATGGAAACCCACCGAGTCCGCTGATCCGACGACTGAAAAAAGAAATGCCGCGGACCCGGAATTCATCGAGAGAAAGTTCCTCGAAAATTTGTTTGTTTGCGATGAAGAAATGGAATCACCAGGACGTTATCGTTTGCCGTTGCCGACTTTGGTTTTACCTGCTTTATCATGTATGTAATTTGGCCGATGCATCGTTGTAGGAAGAAGAGGCCGGCACGTTCTCGCTTCTCTTTTATGTATCAATGTAAGAAAAATGTAATCGAATTAGTACAAATTGATGATAACGATTCTTTGAAATGAAAAAAGTTACATCCTTTTAAGTTTTCGTATAACTACATTAATAGTATCAAAATTTACATAACTAATCTCATCAATATAGATTTTTTAACGAGTGTCTAGAGGCACCAGTTAAACATTTAAATAAAGAAATTTTGTTGCAACGATCCAGTTCGGGGAGTGTTTGCTTGGGCCAGAGAGTTTTGATAAGAAGCAGCTCATAACAGGTTTTTAGAATGGCGAAAGGAGAGTGTTCATAAGATAAATATGTGAAACTGGAATTAACTTATAAGAGGCATATTTGGCATAACGGCAAGTTTAGCATTGGAAATCCAATGTTAAGCGTGCTCGGGTTGAATCACCATTGAGATAGGAGACCTTTTAGAAAAGTACCCACGTGTACGTCAAATGACAAAACCGTAAGATTCGATATGAGATTGGCCAAAATAAATACAATATCTCAAGTAATTAACCTAGGGGTGTCACAATATGGTATACCCTCTAGTAGTTACGTAGTTCAGGGATGAACCACATGAAAGCTGGTGGGCTTCTAATAACTCGGTCCGATGAGCATAGGGAATGTTTGTCGGGGATTAGAGGGTATGAACAAGAAATGGGGCTTAATTTCCTGAAAATTCCCAAACTTTAAGGTTTATCCCAATTCTACCTTGAAATTTTTTTGTCTTGTAAAAGACCAAAGACTTCTACTCGAGTCCAAAATCTGCCCTCCCTTAACTTTCCGTCCAAGTCTCATGTGGCATCGCCACGTCCATAAAAATGCCACGTCAACTTCCCTGTCCATACAAACCGCTCATCTTCTTCAACTTGCGGTTACTGTTGATCATCTTCAACCTCCGGATTGCTCGATTTGTCATCCAACAAATACGTCATTTGGCATTTTACCATGATACACAATCCCAGCACCTCTCTCCCGATCACATTGTCGTCCTTCACACATTTGAAGATGTTGGAAATGGGGAAGTCCAGCTGCTCTCGCCTGATGTTGGTTTGGTGCCGGTTTTGATTTTTTTAACCTGATTGTCTTTCAGCTGACTGTACACATCATTAAGACTCTGTTCATCCTCTTCCTTGTCTTCTTCAACTTCTTCTACTTCTCGCTCATCTTGTTCTTCTGGTTCCTCATCTCCAGCTAGGTCAACTTGTTCTGCCTCCTCAGCTTGGGCTCCGTGTTGTTCTGGCTCCTGGGGGTAGCTCAGAGCTGTAATAGGTCTGTGAAAAGCTAGCTTCTTGGGACACACACTTGTAGAGATTGAACGACTTGAGCCTGTCCGACATTGAAGGAGATCTGGTCAAGAAAGGAGTTCCCTTTTCGCTTTCCCCCTCTTGTTCTTGTCCAAGCTCGGAGCCTTGCTGTAAGAACCCATGAAGGGTCTCCATTTCAAGGGTTTTGCCAAAATGGGTGTTGGGTTCTTGGGATTTGTAGCTGTAGAAACTCACAGACTTGAGCCTCTGCAACCTTGATGCAGATACGGCGAGGTGTTGAGGTTTTGGGCTATCTTCATGATTTCTTTGTTGTAGATGTGGGCCTCCTTCTTCTTCCTCGGGTTTGTGGCTGCTAAGGCTTGATGTGGTGAAAATGCTGCCAATCATGAGGTTGAGGAGCACGGAGAAAACACTGGGCGTTAACCAGCTGTGCATGGTCGCCCAGATTGACGGTGCACTTGTCACTGATTCTTCGAGCATGGCTGCAGAGAGAGAGAGAGAGAGGTTGAGGTGAAGGTGACTGGGTAAGTTAAGAGTTTCGTGTGTTTTGGGAGGTGAAGGTGAATGGGTCAGTAGAGTTCCGTGTCTTTTGATAGGCAGGTGAAGGTTGAAGACAATGAACAGTAATCGCAAAGAAGATGAACAGTTCGTGTGAACAGTGTCTGAAATCCTGACGTGGACTTTTTCTACGTGGAAATGCCACGACAGACGATTAACGAAAAGTTGGACAGTAGGTCAATAAATGACAGATTTGGGACTCCAACGAAAATTGATGATTTTTTACGGGATAAAAAAAATTCAAGATAAAATTAAAACAAATCTTAAAGTTTTAGGTTTTTTAGGGAATTAGGTTCAAGAAATGGCCACTTACAAACTTTTAAAATGGCGAAAGAGTTAAGAATATATCAAATTGCTCGCCAAACAAAGAGTGAACATTCCTAGGACATATATGTAAAATCGGAAGTACTCATTACATGCGCTTTTGTACAAGAATGGGTGACCTCTTGGAGAAGAGCCCACCTATAGATAAACTTGTCAAAATGAGTCGTAACCCTATTTCTTGACTCATATTTGATGAGCTGAATTGTTATATAAATTAGTTATATTTATTAAATGGATCATAAATTAGTTTAGAATAATAAACCCAAGATAATATATATATATCAAATGGGTTCACAATTTACTTAGATCCAACCTTACCTACCTCAGGTTTATGACTTTCTTCCGCCCTCACTCAATCTCATGCTCTCAGCCTAGTTTTGGCCCAAATTTTTCTAGATTTCGTTAAATAAATAAGTATTTTGACAATATAGATCGGTATAGATTGGACCATTTCCGACCTGACCCGTTTGACGGATCTACCTATATAATGAATGCCATGAAAACGAACATCTTTTTTTGTCTTGGGAGGCATTCATGAACGACTCACTATCGATCTTTACTAATTTGACAACGATCATTAGGGATGTCAGAACCGAATCGAACCGAACCTGAAAATTTTATGCATTTCGGTTCGGTTCAGTTTTCAATTTAGATAATGAAAAACGAACCATTCTTTTTTGCCGGTTTAGATAGTTTCGGTTCGGTTCATAATCCGAATTGAACCGAATAGTTTCAATCTTTCAATACCGTAGCAACTCCCCCCCCCCCCACCACAACCTCCTTCTCGTCCATCGCCGCCTTCCTCCTCTTTCTCCTCCAGTCGCATCGGACTCGCGTCCAACCCTCTCCCCACGATCAAATTCCTCTCCTGCAACAGCGCGGCAACGTCCGCCACCTCCCCATGATCGGTTTGGATCCGGAGCTTCAGCCTGGCGATCTCGCCGAGGAGGGACTCCTCCTCGCCGGCCCACCTCTGCTCCCTCGTGGAACCGCCGCTGCCTCCTCGCACAGCCACCGTTGTTCCCCCCGGAGCCGGCGGGACTCCCGGAGGCTGTAGTCGGGGGCTACCCGGGGATGCCGAGAGGACACGGAGGTGGCGGTGGGACTTGGGAAAGAGGCGGAGAGAAGAAGGTGGGACCGGGAAGGTGAGGGAGGATGGGCGTCGGTGGTGGACCTAATGGTGGGGTATGGAGTGGAAGAGAGCGAGTCGCGTTCAGAGAGATGAATGGCGAAGAAGACGACATGAGAGAGACATTTTGCGGAGAAGGAAGAAGAAGAAGGAAAACGATTTTCTCTTTTTCTTTTTCAAAAAGGAACGTGAGCTCGACTAGAGTATAAAGACAGAATGCGAAAGACCCGAATATCTGAACCGAGCCGAACCGAACCGAATTGGATTTTTGGTTTGGTTTGTTTTCGGTTCGGACCACAGTTTGGTTCATAGCAAGCTCGCGTCTTAACGATTTGACTCGATTTGAATTTTTTTGAAAATCCGAACCGAACCGAATTATTTACGCCCGTAACGATTATGCCCACCGTCGTTTCCATATACGTCTAGCGATAGTTTTTCTCTCTTAATGAGAACGGGGCCAAAAGTGTCCTGGTGCGAATCCCACTCATCCTTTGGGCCCATCCACCCATCACCTCGCAAGGCCGGTCCTTTGGACAGTTCGGTGAGCCGGCAATTCTTCATCATGCGGCATTCGTAGCATTTCGTATCGTTACAAAGGGATGCTCAAGTTCGACATGATCGTAGAATGATTTCGACTAACAAAATCGAGCGAGAACGTGTCGATTCATGCCCGTTTCGAGTCAAGTCGGGACGTGCCATTTCGAATTTGTACTCCTCTCTATAAATCCGTATCGGGTTCTCGTATCGTATCCGGAACGGCCGGCCCCTCGGGTACCGTCTCGTCGCATGCAACAGTTTACCGATAATCGATCACGGCGCAAAAACCTGCATAAGAATCAGCGCCTTTTCATGAGGCCGGTGCATAGATTTCGCGGCCTCGCCGTGTGTGCAGCTCGTCGATTTTGTTGGGTTAAGAAGATGGACCTTGTTCCCGTGCAAATCTATCGGCGAATTCGTAACCCATCTACCGGAAGGCTAATGGAATCGATCGTTCGTGTAGCATCGACAGAACCGATACGAAATGAAAGATGGATACTTGATTTATGCCGAGAGAGAGAAGGGCGCACGTTTGATTAAATGAATTAAAACAAAAAATTAAAAAAGGTGGGAGTTCTAGTGGTTCCCCGTTTCGTGGGCTAACGGCTCCAGGCAATCATATGCTTTTGGCAAAGATCTCCCTTTTGTTATTCTCGGCCGTCCCCATTTTTGCGGGGGTTCATTTAAATAACTAAATAAATAAGTATATAAATACTATCAAATGTAAAAAAACCAACATTGAATCCGCTTAAATAAAAGGAGAGTTAATACCACGGAAAACTCTAAATCGATACGCTTGTCACAGATTTACTCCCGAACTAATTTTTTGACCACCAAAAACCCCAGGACGGTAAACCTGTGGCAAATTTATCCCGAACTGATCTTTTGACCACTAAAAATCTCAAACAGAGATACTTGTAACAAATTTACTCACTGTCAGTATATGTTTAATTGGATTAATAATACATCGAAAAACCACAAATTGGACAAATAGAGGGTAAAACACCAAATTGGTATACCGTTCTCAACTGACAAACCGGTACACCTGTAACAAATGAAAGGTAAAACCCCAAATTGGTACACCCATCTCAGCTGACATGTGTCGTCCAACTTAGCAATCTGACGTTAAATTTGATGGAAACTAAATGAGGAAGATAAATTTATCACGGGTGTACCGATTTGAAGTTATTCGTGATATTGATCTATTAAAAAATCCATCTAGAAAACATAGGTGAAAGGAGGGTTTTCCAAGGGAAAACCAAATTGATTTTACAAATGCAAATTCGGTCGTGAACTTTTCATTTTTTTGCCTAGTTAGTCCTAAACACTTTTGCGAAATTCTATCGTGGCGGTCCAATCGTTACCGACAATCTCACGTGCCGCCACATCGGCGATTTCTAAAGGCAGCTGGTCAAAAGGACCACATCGAAATATCCCGTGAGGGTTTAGAGTTAAATAAATAATATCGAAAAATTTAGAATTGAATTGGGATTCATGGAATGATTTACGATGGATTGAAGAATTTTCTCGCTTTTAAACGATATGGCCGCAGCAGTAGCGAGAGTATGATAGTAGGGTGAGCCGGCTTCGACTCTCTTACATGCTCATACTGCTATATTACATCATGAGTGAGTCGTAAGAATACGCATTAGTGTTTATTACTCTTTAATTTTGGGGGGGACGCATATTACCCAATTTGAAAGCTCTCGAAAATTACTTGCTCTCATTGACTTCTCGATTTAGTGCTCCGTTTGTTTTATGAAAAATAAATAATTTGAAATGCGAATGATTGCTTGTATCTGCTTACAAAAATGAATAAATAAAAAATATTTTCATCGATTCACGAAAAATTTTAAGCATAAATTATTTTGGGTTAATACTATGAAAAATCCTAAACTGGTACACTTGTGACAATTTTACCCAAAACTATTTTTTTGACTATAAAAAACCCCAAACTGGTACACTTATGACAAATATACCCTGAACTATTTTTTTGATCATCAAAAACCCAAAATTGGTATATACGTGACAATTTTACCCCGAACTAATTTTTTAATATTATTATTTTTATTTTTTCTTTACCTTTATTTTTTCTTTTCAACTTTAGCCGATCGACGGACCGACAAACGGCCAGAGGCGGAAGCCAGTGAGGTCGGCCCTGCTAGCCGCTGGCGAGGCTCAACCTCGCCGACATTGGGCGAGGCTGACCTCGCCGGCGTTGGGCGAGGTCGGCCGAGCCTCGCCAGATCTGGTGAGGCTCGACCTCGCCGTTGCCTGGCGAGCGAGGCCAACTTCGCCCCGCAACAGTGGGGCCGAGCCCTCGCCAAATCCGGTGAGGCTCAACCTCGCCATTGCCTGGCGAGGCCAACCTCGCTAAGCAACGGCAAGGCTCGGCCTCACTGTTGTAGGGCGAGGTTGGCCTCGGCAAGGCTCGGCCTCGCTGTTGCAGGGCGAGGTTGGCCTCGCCAGGCAACGGTGAGGCTGAGCCTCACTGGATCTGGCGAGGCTAGACCTCGCCGTTGCCAGGTGAGGCCGACCTCGCCTAACGTCGGCGAGGTTGAGCCTCGCCGGTTTCCGCCTCTGGCCGGTCGCCGGTCCGGCAACCGGCCAGAGTTGAAGAAAAAAAAAGTAAAGAAAAAATTAATAAAAAATTAGAAAAATAAAAAATAATATTAAAAAATTAGTTCGGGGTAAAATTGTCACATGTATACCAGTTTGAGGTTTTTGGTGGTTAAAAAAATAGTTCAAGATATATTTGTCACAAATGTACCAGTTTGGGGTTTTTTATGGTCAAAAAAATAGTTTGGGGTAAAATTGTCATAAGTGTATCAGTTTAAGGTTTTTCATGGTATTAACCAAATTATTTTTGGCAATGAAAACAGTTTTTTTTATTGGAAAGGATTTCCAATATCTCTTCTTCATTTCTTGAGTATGGGAACAACCGGCCCTTATTAGATAATACTGAATGATGAATGACTTGCCTATCGAAATATCGGTCTCGCATAGCACAAGACAGTTAGTAAGATACTGAAAATTGTAAAGCCTCCTCAATCAGCTGCTTAACAAGGGAATTCGTTAACAGAATCCGAATTCAAAATTGCATCGTGTTTTGCTAGTATGGGGTGGTGACTTATGAGGAAGACGATTATGTAGAAATCCCATCAAACGAAAGTTTAAAAAAAAAATAATTCGATTTGATTTGTTCAATTCGATCTCTTAACTTTAAGACATATGATTTATGCAAAGAGGGTGAGTGATTTGAAATGTGCCAATCCATATCCAACGTACACGTCTCCTGAAAATCTAAAAATTGACTTTAATTTGAAAGATCATCAGAATATTGTGTACTTCCCACCTTCTACCTTAACAAAATATCCTGTAATTTTTGCTTAACAGCAATTTCTTCCGTTGATCGCGGCGTCAGGTCCGGTCCACCAGGCCCACGGGTAGCTAGATTTTTCAGGAAAAAATAAAATTGAAATCGAGGGTGATTTTGTCATTAGCCCAGTCTTCAATTTTGTTATAAGATTTCGCTAATTTCACAGAAAACAAATAATTTAAAAAATATTTTTCTAACTTACAAAACAAACGAACGATTAATGTTATCATAGTCCACGAAAATGATTAAATATAAATTACTGTCGATAATGAAAATTTTTTCGTCGATCAATTATTTCAGGTGATACGAACAATCATAAATAGAACCTAACGGATCGTTCTAAGAAATATCCATCAACTTATCGATAAAAGAAAAAATTTAGAGTATTCAACTTATTGATTGTTGTTATCATATTATGGGTGATGGGAATCATATAAATTGACTTGAGTGCTTTCAAATAAAATATGCCTAAATTTGGTAATATCGTGTGATCCCGGATTTTAAGTTAAAGGGGGAATATTTTTCTTTTGGTCAAAAAAATTTTAAAGGGGAAATTTTTTTTTTTTTTCGGTGGTAGGACAAATTTAAAGGGGGAATTAAGAAAGAAGGGAAATGATGAAAACGTCGGGATTAAGTTAGGAGCTGACCAAGACCCAGACACTGATGTCGCCCTTTTCGCGCCGAAGACTTTGTGCTCACCAGCCGCGCCAATTGGCGAAAGAGTCCCCTTCCCTGCTGACGTGTACCGACAGAACCTGTCGGTCAGCTCGGCTCGGGTCGGCTCGGGTCCCCATCATCGTCATTACCGGCCCGCCCCACGCGAGCAGACGTGGGGAGCGCCCGCGTTCCACGTGTCCCAGTGGCTGGGCGACGCGTGTGGACCGTGGGCCCGGGTGGGTCCGCAACGGTCGCACTGGCCTTCCCTGGCGAGCTCGTTCTGCTGCTGCGTCCTGCCCGGGCTCCGTTCCGGCGATCCGATGCGAAGCTCCAGTCATTTGGAAACAAACAAGCGGGTGCGCGGTCAATTCGTGAAATTTAAAGTCTGCAGTTGGAGATCGACGTTGAAACTTGCGAGTCAATTCACATTTTCTTTTTAATTTTATTTTTGGCAATAGTCTTGATGTGAAAACACATTTCTTAATATGTATTGTAACTATTGGGATAGTTCCGACCAAAAAAAAAAAACAACTATTGCGATTGAAAACAAAACCTACAAAAAAAAAATCTCAAACTATATCTGCTATATGCGACACATTTACCTTCCGCCAAAATTTCATAAATACAGATCGTTAAAAATCTGCCTACATGAACACCGGACAGTTAACGGCGTTGACTTGGTGTCCATGTGGTTTAAGTGAAATAAAAATAACGTTATTTTTTCCGAAAAATCATTTGACGGTTGGAACAATAATATAAAGCCCGTGCAACAAAAATCACCATCCTCGATTCACTTTCTTATTTGCTGGTTGCTTGAAAAATATAAAATGGCAAGTTTGTCAATACTTTAAAAATAAAAAGTACCCCGTTTTCTTTTCTTTTACATAATTTTCAACATGGGAAATAGATAGGAATGGAGGATTGATGTAGAAAAATAGGCGTGACCCCGCGGATAGACTGCAAGGTATACATTGGAACAATTTCTAGGAAGGAGGGATTCGATGTTATAATTGCATTCAATAAGTCAATTAAATCTTTTTTTTATATTAACAGTAATTTACGGTCATGCATTTCACGCCATACATTCCACTTCGAGGCGTTACCAGACATGGTTTCTTATTTCGCTTCTTCCTTCATTTCATGCCACCTGTGAATATAAAGAGATATTAATCGAGCATCACATCTCAAATAGACACTTAATCGCGTGGATTTGATTGCTTTTTGAAAGTTTTGGGGCGTGATCGCAACTCCGCAACAAGTTTCAGGGCTCTCGATGCACTTACCGCTAAAATTTTAAAGGGTTAATACTTAATACTAAGAAAAACCCCAAACTAGTATGCCTACGATAAATTTACAAAAAATTAATTTTTTAATCGCGAAAAATCTTAAATTGATAAACTTGTGATAAATTTATCTTAAACTAATTTTTTTATCACTAAAAATTCCGAACCTTAAAAATTCCAAACCGATACATTTATGACACATTTACTCTCCGTTAAATTGGATTAATATCACGAAAAACCACAAGTCGGTGTACCTGTGATAAACGGAGGGAGTGTAAAATTTTAAATTGGTACACCCATCAAATTGCTACGTGCCATCCAACTAAAAAATTTAACGATAATTAACTGAAGATAATATTATCACAGGTGTATCGATTTGAGATTTTTATTGATAAAAAAATTAATTCGAAATAAATTTATCACGTGTATACGAATTTTAAAAAGAAAGAATGAAGAGGATCCCGGCGTGAACGCGGGGATAAAAAGAAGTCAAATAGGGAGAAGCTTTGAGAGGGAATCCACGTAATCATCACGTCAGGCCCCGCTCGCAATATATCCTGGAAGTGGAAACAGCAAAAAGTCCTCTAATCCTGGAAGCAGCCGCAGCACCTTCTGATCTCCAGCTGTAAATTACCCCGAAACTTTGACAAAGGAACGATCCTGATCTCATCATCTTCATCTCCATCTCCATCCTCTTCTTAGCGAGAGGGGGAGAGAGAAGGCACAACCAGACCAGAACCACCTGATCTTCACAGTAATGACCCACACGAGATATTGACTGTTTCATCCTCCCCTCCTCTCTCTCTCTCTTGCCTTTGTTTATAAGCTAAGCTAAAGCCAAAGCCAAAGCGATACCCTACACGAAACAGAACACCAAACGCCAAAGGGCCGAAGCTCCTCCGTCCACCGCCCTCTCTCCTCCGTATAAAAGGCCCCACCTCCGCCAAACCACCTCCTCCTCCTCCTCCTCCATCCCCTTCAAACACCCCCCCCCCCCCCATATGTTGTTGATCGGTCATCGTCGTCTACCATGAGCAACATCCCCAGATCCTTCACCGACTCCTCCTTCACCCTCTTCCAGCTCGCCATCTCCTCCTCCGATCCTTGGCCTTTCTCTCTCCTCTCCCTCTAGCAGTCGTCCCCTCGACCCCAGCTCGCTCGCTCGGCGCCTCTCTGCCCCTGTCTCTCTGTCTGGTTTCTTCCTCTCTTCTTTTTTTTGCTCTCGCTCTCTTTCTAGAGGCCGGCGATGGGAAGCGGAGACAAGCTGTTCCACCTGCACTTGCCCCACCACCACCACCAGCGGCAGGAGCACGATGTGCCGAAGGGGTGCCTGGCGGTGATGGTGGGGCAGGGCGAGGGGGAGAGGAGGAGGTTCGTGATACCGGTGATGTACGTGAACCACCCGCGGTTCGTGCAGCTCCTCAAGGAGGCCGAGGAGGAGTTCGGGTTCGACCAGAAGGGGCCCATCACCATCCCCTGCCACGTGGAGGAGTTCCGCTCCGTGCAGGAATCCATCGACCGGGAGAGCTCCCCCCACCACCACCACCGCCACCGCCACCACCCTTCCCTCGGCGGCTGGCACGGCCACCACCACGCGTGGTGCTTCAGGGTTTGATCACATGGACACCGTGTTTTTTCTTCTCATCACATGCTAGGACTTCCTTTCGTTGTTATAGATTGTTCTTGGTCTGTCGAACGTCGGTCGATGATGCGTGAATCACTTCTGCAACTGTGAAGAATCACCACTTTTCTTTTTCTTTCTTTTGCCTTCTTTTTAGGTCTTTTGTTTCAGCTGAAATTTTTTGGGGGCGACGATGCTCGGGTTTGTTTCGTTGGAGACGATGATGATGTTGACGAATGCGTCTTGGTCCGATAAACGTGGATGCTTGATTTCTGCTTTTTCTCCCATTTTCCTGTAAATATTCTCCACAGGAAAAGCGAAAAGAAGAATATTGCTTTTGTTTGTAAATTATATATGCTCTCCTTTACCGGTTCGATCATGTATTGGAATAAAAATTTTAGAAAAAACAGCTATTGGTGTTGTGAATTGTCGATTATTTCAAATTCGAATTCCCAACTTCGGGACATTCTCCGGGTCAAATTCACCGATTTTCGCAAGTGGAGGTCGTTGGGGGGGGAGAGCGTGCGAGGTGGGTACTTCAAACGTGTGGAGCACGATTTAAATGGAGAAAAAAACATGATTGGACACTATAAATAAATATTAATTTAAATAATGCCAGATTTAATTTTAAACGTTTGGGGTACGCCATGAGTCTATCCGTTTGAGCCGGAAAAGACGCTGCGATTGGCGAGGGTCTCTATAGTTGTGGGACAGGGGGTGATCCGTTCCACATTAAAAGTCTCTGGGATTAATAACCGACCCCGTCCACCTTAAAAAATATTAAAAATATTAAAAACGGATGTAATGTAGGCCGATTTTGCTGGTTCGGTACGGTGTGGTGTGGTCTAAGGGGGCACATGAAATTTATTCTGGAGTAGAAATTCTACTCCAGAATGAATTTCGGAATAGAAATGTGTTTGTTAAAAAATTTCCGAAATACATTCCGGAGTAATTTTTACATTTTAGAATAAAAATTGCATTTATTGGAAATACTTAATTCTAGAATGCATCCTTGATTGTAGAATGGATTTTTTATTTTAGAATGAATTTTAGGCAAGAAAAAGAGAAGCTACTTTTTATAACTTCTCTCTTCCAGAATGCATTCTCCCTATTTTCTCTCTTTTTTTTACTAATTTTTTTTTTCAGAAAATACATAAAAATTGAAAATTTCCAAAAAAATTCATAAAAATTTCTAGAAAATAAAAAAAGTTGGATTTCAGGAAAATAGGAAATTTGGTGAATTTTTTTCAAAAAATATTAAAAAAATTAAAATTTTCAAAACTTTACAAAATGGCTTAGAATACTTTTGGACACTCACTTTGAGTGAAATTTAATTTTTTTGAGATGCCCAAAAAAATCAAAAAATCAAAAATTTCAAAACTTTACAAAATGACTTAGAATATCTTTGGACACTCACTTTAAGTGAAATTTAATTTTTTTGAGGTGTCTAAAAAAATAAAAAAATCAAAAATTTTAAAACTTCACAAAATGACTTAGAATACCTTTGGGCACCCACTTTAAGTAAAATTTAATTTTTTTGATGTGCCCAAAAAAAATAAAAATATAAAAAAATTTCAAAACTTCACAAAATGGCTTAGAATACCTTTGGGTACCCACTTTGAGTGGAATTTAATTTTTTTGAGGTGTCTAAAAAAATCAAAAAATCAAAAATTTTAAAACCTCTCAAAATGGCTTAAAATACCTTTAGGCACCCACTTTAAGTAAAATTTATTTTTTTTGAGGTACCAAAAAAAAAAAAATAGCCTTACCAAAAAAAAAAAAAAAAAAAAAATAGATTTCTGTTCCAGAAATCAATTTCTAGAGCGGAATCAGTCATGTTTTACTAAATAGATTTCTCCTCTAGAAATTAATTTCTAACAAGAATTCAAGAAATTAATTTCAGCAAGAATTTGATTTCTGGAGAATTTGATTTCTAGAGCAAAATAGTTACCATTCGCACTCTAAGCATTCGGTTCAGTTTCTGGATTGGACAGAGATTGATGCATACCCTTACCGTGGGAGACTTGGAAAAAGATCCTTAAATTGAACATTTTTATTTGTTTTTGGAGATCCTACAAACAAAGCTACTTTGTCCTACAACGTGGGCGATTTGGAGGTTAGGATATGATGCCGAATACAATTTGTTGGTTTGGATATAATATGGTTGTTGGGATGTAATATGTCCAATTTGTTGAAAGAGGGGAAAAGGATCATTGGAAAACGGATTATTTTGTTGTGTGGGACTTAAATTCGATGCTCCTAGGAAGTAATAACCTTTTAACCCAGGTATTATTTTCCCTAGGCCCTCGTTTGTGTGTTGTGTAGGGGTAATCGGTTTTGCTGTGAGTTAGTTGATTCTCGACTGAAAACTTGAAATCTATTCAATCAAGATTAATTTTGAGAATCAAGGACCGAATCGGGATCTTTATTGAACTGGCCTCGAAATCGAACTGGCTGCTTCCAAATTGACTTTAGTGTACGCATGAGAACCGGGTTGTAAGCCCTTTCCTTTTCATTTTTAACATGTATCAAATTCTTTCGGGTAGGAATCCCGTCCCTACCGCAAGAAACAAATATTTACCCCGCCACCGCTCCGTGCCGAGTTGAAGTGATTTTGCCTTCACGGGGACAATGGGGCACCAACTAGGACTTTTTTTTTTCATTCTCGAAGAGAACTAATACCACTTGCTAGATGAAAAATTGACATTTTTCTTATTCTTACTATTCTTTATAGGAAAGAATGGCTTTATGAACGGATTTTGTAACAGAAAAATGGACTATAGAGATGTTCTTCCAAAGCTTACATTTTCTATGCGAACAAAACTTGTAAGCAGGAGGCGGATGATACCGGCCTCAGCCTACCCCGTGCCCCGCCTAATGCCGCATTCGAGTCGGGGCAGCATCCTGCGGGGCACGTGTTCCTAGCGTCCCATGCGCATCCCTGTACCATAAGTAGTTAATTTCTTTGAGAAAATACCAAAATGGGTCCCCGCCATGGACAGACCTATGTTGAATCGAAGGCAATGAGGCTCTTGCCCCGACTTTTTTTTCCTAATATTTGATAAAAAAAATGATTTTAGATTTTGCTAAATTATTAGGGCCTAATGAATAAGTTTTGACTCCTTTAAATTTCTCCAAAAAAATGCACGACTCAGTCAATAGTGACTATATCTTCATTGCATTTGCCCTCACAAATTGATGAAACTCAGGAGGCAATTCTACAATTATCAAAATGCAGCTAGTTTAGACAAACAAAGCCTACATAACATTTCATCATATCGAGTAATACACATTATTGATAAAATTTGGCCCCCCATTGGAAAAAATTCTCTAGATCCATCCCGAGTCTCCGCACTCTTACTTGATGTGCAATTTAGTTCTTGAACTTTAATTTCGATCCAATTAGTTTGAGCGTTCTTTGATTCGAACCAATTGAGTCATCTTAGTTGACATGGCAATTTAACTCACATTGTGGAACCCATATTTCCAATGTGGCTATACAAGTGTGCAGCCACGTCAGCAAATTAGCAGAAGATAAGATTGGTTCGACTAAAAGAGTACAAGTATCAAATTGATCAAAATCATAATTCAAGATCAAAATGAACGTCAAATAAAAGTTCAACCACCGATTTTTACATTATCCCACCAATAATTGGCGATTATTCACATCCGCCGAACCATCTCTCTTTCCAATTGCAATTTTTGCCGGTCGTTGTATAATGCAACTGCATAATAGGAGCCTTTGGCTACTAGCCGAACATATTCATGCCTTCGAATCCCTTCATATCTTTTTCCCCTCAAATGCTTTCATGCCTCGAATCAGTAGCTGTACAAGCAAGGATATTACCTTGCCTTATTATTCTAATTAGGTTTGCATGCAGGCGACATTCATGCCCGTAACTCGGAAAAATTACCAAAAAAGTCTTTAACCTCTTACAATTGTGCCAATTCAGTTCTAAATCTTTTTTTTTTGGGTCAATTTAGTCTTAAATCTTTTGCAATTATGCAAATTCAGTCCATCATGCCACTTTTGGCCGGCCGGCGCTAACATGGATGTCGGCCGACTAACGTGGCAATTTTTAATAATTTTTTTTATTATTTTTCAAAAATTTGTTTTCTCTTTTTTTTTCCCTATCTTCTTCATCGGTCATCGGTCCGGCGATCGGCGAGAGACTGAGGCCGGCGAGGTCAATCTCGCCATGGCTAGGGCGAGGTCGAGCTCACCTAGCGACGGCGAGGCCTCGCCCAGATCTGGCGAGGCCTCGTCGTCGCTGGACGAGCTCGGCCATGGTGAGGTTGACCTCACCCGGTGACGGCGAGGTGGACCTCGCCGGCCTTAGGCTCTCGTCGATCGCTAGACTGGCAACAAGGGAAAAAGATAGGGAAAAAAAAAAGAAAGAGAAAAAAAAATTCGAAAAAAAAAATATTATTATTAAAAATTGCCACGTTAGTCGGCCGGCGTCCACGTCAACGTCGGCCCGGCCAAAAGTGGCATGATGAACTGAATTTACACAATTACAAAAAATTTAGGATTGAATTGGCCCCAAAAAAAGATTTAGAACTGAATTGACACAATTGCAAGAGGTTTAGGATTTTTTTGGTAATTTTCTCCCCGTTGCTCTGTGAGCAGAGGCATGGTTGGAGGAATTTCCAACCATTGATTGAGGAGAACATTGCTCAAAAATTAGTGGGGTTCGGACCAGAATAAAAGGAGGAGGAGGAGGTAGGCACATGCACATGCACAAGGACCCAACATATAAGATGCTTACCAATAACTTTTGATAGTCGGAACAGAAGTTGGCAGAATCGTGGCTGTAAAGACATCTTAGAAGTCAAAAACGAACGTGAGCCAGTCATAGAAGAGCACCAGAAGAAATTGACCAAAAGGCAAATGTCTCGGGCCCAGAGCATTTTATTATCATCCACGACCTCGCGTCTTCTTTCGAGTGGGCGTGAAACTGGCCATTCCGCAGCACTCGAGGACGATGACCAAATGACAACGCTTGGTTTGGTGCGTGGGTATAACAGTTGCGGAACATGCTTCTCCATTGGCAAAGAAGGGTTGAACCTCGAGCGTTGACAAATGGAATGGGCTCAAGAAACTCGTGCGTATTCAGAACGAGATCCGTTCAAGGAAAGCTTCTTGTTCGGGGGAAACGAGCCTCTCGGCCGACCATGACATCGTTGACTTTCCCATCGATCTTGCGGGTCCGAGGGATTGGGAGCGTGAACTGCATTGCTCCTAAGAATAATGTCCGAATCACGCGTCGGTTTTAGTGCTCCGATTCGTATTAAACAACTACTCACCTGCCGCTAATCGGTTATTTAAAATGGCAAGTCAACGGTCTTATCTTGAAGTGGTGAAAAGATCGAAGATGGGTTTGTTGTAGCCGTATTCCTCCTCCCCCCTGCGCATGCATTCCCACCATGTATTGTGTGAACAACTTGATCTTACACTTAAGAGGGCAATCTCGACCCAAATTCTTTGGTCTTCTCTTTTGATTTTGGCTCGATTTGCAATACCAGCTTTAATGTGACCATAGATCAAGATTAGATCCAACAAAATGAGTCATTTTGGAACTCAATTTTATGTGAGTAACCCGTTTTTTATAAAATGGGCCTAAGTGGGTAATAAGAAAATGAAAGCCTAAAAAACAGATCATGATAGGTTTATCTATGACCCATATCTAGCTAAATGGGTCTCTCTTCACCTCCATCTTTCTCTCGTGCAAGATCGTCCCTCTCTCTCCCCTCTCTCTCCCCTCAGTCCGCTCACGCGTCACAACCATATTTACCGCCGCAAAACTCTAACGCCACCCTTTCCATCATGCCAGCATTCGCCCCCCAATCATCCGCACGATCAACCTTGACCTCCCCATCAAGGACCTCGAGACCAAGGTCTTCGCTTTCTTTTGGAGCCAATGGTGGCGCGCCAGCGGCGCCGTGGTTGACCCGCACTCTGTATTATCATACCAACAAAAGATGGTGGCCGATCCACCATCGCAGCACACCGATAATAACCGCAGCTGTGGCTGAGCCAGAAGGGTGTCAACTCCCTCGGTGACGTCGTCCTCTTCACCAACAAGCTCTACTCCGGTGACCTCCAGTGCCGCCTTGGCGTCTTCTCTGGTCTCTGAGTCCTCATCCAACTTCTCCTTGACAAGTGCAGTGACCACGACGAGGCCATCTACAGCTTTGCTTCAGCAAGTACGAGCACATCTCCGTCCAAGGCCCCTACCTCACCTACCGGCACACCTTCCTTGGCGTTGCCTATGACTCCGACATCTTCGAGGGCGTCCCCGGCATTGTGAAGCTGCAACAAATTGTCTTCTACTTCAAGCTCTTCGAGGGCGGCTCTCACATCTTTGATTTTTTTTTTTTTGAGATTTTTTCGTTTATGTAGTTACATCTTCATATTTTGTGATTATACTTTTTTAATTTGATATAAAATTTTATCTAAGTGACACATTAACATGAAGAGCCTAAAGTGGGTTAAATGAGTTAGTGTTTATTTTCATACTTAGAAGGGAAAATTTCAAATAAAGACTTGAAATGCTCTCATTTTCTCAAATAAAAGTTTGAAGTGAACTTTGTGTCAAATAATGACATGAAGTGAACTTATGTTCTCAAATAAGGACCTAAAGGAGCTATAATAATTTTAAATAGAGATCTCATCTCGCTGACTCGCCGACCGGCCAAATTTTCCGGCCGACCAAGGGCATTTTGGTCCAAAAGCAATTATAACATAAATTTTAGTTAAATTAGATTTAAAATTAAAAAAGAAGGGGCAGGGCTGGCCTCCCCTTGTTTTTTTCTTTTACTTTATCTTCTTTTTTTTTTTCATTTTTGAGTTTGTTTTTTATGGAAAAAACTAAAAAGAAAAAAAATCAAAAAATTTAAAAGACGAAAATGCCCTTGACTTCGGTGAGGTGAGACCCTTTTTTCAGACTGAGATGGCCACTTCAAACCCTTATTTGAGACAAGGTTCACTTCAGATCCTTATTTGAGAAAATGAAGACACTTCGGGCCTTATTTGATACATGGTTCACTTCTGACCCTTATTTGAGAAAATGAAAGCACTTCATATCCTTATTTAGAATTTTCCCCAGTTAGAATTAAGTATGAATGTATTTTAGTAATATGGGTTAAGTCGGATATGAGTTGAGTTATAGGATGGGTCGTCAAAATTGTATTTCATAAAAATGGGTTAAATTGGTCAATTTGGGTGCAACCATTTTTTACTTAACCCCCCATTTGACACCCCTAGGCAAAACTTATTGAAAAGATGTGCTAGTGTTATTGTGCCGGGAGTTACAATTACATAGCCCAACACACCAATTTTAGAAAAGCCAACTAGAAGAAAATACTGTCTCGACATGACTCACATTCAATCTAGATCCACATCAGTGGTGGCTCGAGGTGGGACGAGGAGCCAATTCTAAGATGGTGATGCTAAGCATAGGAACACTAATTCATAGCATCGATGTGCCGAGTGATGCGACGATAAACTCTTCTCGAGAGCCCATCGAATCTTTCATGCTTATTGGACCGGTCCGACCCGTTTGGTTCCGCAGAAGTCAAGATGCCTGTGATTCTAATGCGAGGGATCATCATATAAGTGAGCGGGCATGGACTATGCATCTTGATGGGATCCATGGGCTCATAAATTTAGATAGGTTTGATACATAGTTTCGACTCTTTATTAAACCGGGTCCCTTTTAGACCCGATTTAGTCACACCGTACATCATCCAAGCCCGAACACTTTTGTACATCATCCAAGTTTTGTGGGCTTATGGCCCGGCCCATAAGCCCACCAGAGCTAGAACTCTTCTCAAAGCAATCTAGGACGGGAGGGGGCCGAATCCCGTGCGGCACGCGCCAAAATGGGGTGCGTGAGCTTGCCAATCATGTGAGCCCCTTATAAATAGCGGGAGTCTCCGCGGTTTCGAGACTTTGCACATCTAAATCCTCTCTCGCTCTCTCTCTCTCTCTCTCAACACTCTCTTAATTGCACTCGAGGACCTCCAAAACCCCGTATTCCCAAAACCTCACTCGTTTCGCCCCTGAATCTTCAGCTGCGTGCCCCCCGGCTGTTCATCCCCGCCGCCTGCCGCCCGCCCGTGCCGCGGCGGACCTCATTCTTCTCCGCCGGCTCCCAGCCCTAATCCGTCGGCCGGTTCTCTCGATCCGAGGTCTCTCTCCTTTCCTCTTTTTTGTGGTCTAGGGTTTGTCGGTGGGAAAGGTCGAGAGCGGGAGCACGGGGAGGACGGGGGGAAGGGGTTAAGGGTTGGAGCGGCGCCGGGTGGGGTTCCGACTCCGATGGAGGCTCCGGCCGGTGTGGCCGCCAATCGCGCCGGCTCGTCGCCGATGTCCTCGTCCCGGAAGGAGTGGCGCGCCGTTTCTGAGCATCAGCCGATTCGGAGCCCTGGAAATGAGGTTAGAATTTAAACCTAAACGCTCGAGTCGTTTGGTTATCGCGTAATGTGAATCGATTGTTTAGGTAGAACGTGGAGTTAGTTTCGGGAAGCCGCGGTATATGCACGACTCTGAGCAACTGTCGCGAGCCTGTGGGGGATTGATTTTTATTTTGGCACGGCATATGTGTTGTTTAGTGGTCGTCATCATTGTCTGGTGCTTACATTTCTCGACTTTGTCCGCACTGTTGGGCGTGGAAGATCATGCGCGAATCGTCGTCATGTTGGGCGTTCTTGTGATGCGATCATGGACAGTCGGACTCATTCTAGTTTATATTCGAAAAACCGTTGCCTTTATAATCTGAGTGTAGATAATGTCTGTTTTCTATCCTTCATGTCCGGTGGAGGGGAAAAGCCAAATCATATGATTAGGTTCGGTATCCTCTTAGGACTTGTACTTTTTATATTCCCTTTCTCTAGAATCTTGATGTACAAGTTAAATTTGCAAATGCTTAGCTAGGTCCAGCCTTTTTGCTGTATTGGCAGCCTGTTTTTCAAAAAAGTTTAGGCTCCATTTGTTTCGAGCAAAATGACTGATTTGGAAGACATTTTCCTAAAAATTATAGCTGTGAACGAAAAAAAGTTCAACCGTCTATGAAAATGTTTAGACATAAATCAGTGTTGATAATGATAATATTTTTTATTGACCAATTATTTCAAGCGATCATTTTTAGGCAAATGTTTTTCCAAATCGGTCATTTTCCATGAAACAAATGAAGCCTTAAAGAGAATTAGAATTTGCCTCTCACTTTGTCTAAACTATTCTTGGTCTTTCTGGTAATTTGAATAGGCAATTCGGCTTGATGATAGCATAATCATTTGCAGGTCCAGAATCTGGGTGCCAGCCTCACTGGTCCGCTCTCCCCCACTTTGGTATAGGAAAAGAGATTGCCCTTTTTTAATTTCTTTTTTTCCTTTTGGGGGGGGGGGGTATACGGTTAATGTAGATGTGAATCGTTTAGAATAGTCATTCTACTCATCATCTCTTATTTACTCCCTCCATTGATTTCTCCTGACATGTTAATTGTTTACAGGATTTGGAGAGGTCAAAATTAGGTCAGTCTGATGAGAGAACAATATATGAGGTAATAAACATGATGTTGTGGTTGGGACTTATTCAATGGACATAAAAAAGTGATGTGCTTTGCTGTTAATTAAGGTGCAGCAGGGAAGACAGCCACTCGACTTCTGTACAATTACAATTGATGGCAATTCGGGTGACGACCTATTGGAGCAGCTTCAAAGCATTGCAACGAAGAGAGAGGATTTGCAGCATCTAGAGATTGAGCTTAGATCTCAGATGATTGCCAAATCTGAGATTGCTGAAATTCAAAACTCCTTTGATTCTCAAATCAAGGGGCATGCGGATGCTGCTGTCAAACTTCAGGTCTGCTAAAGTCAGAGTGAACTCTGAAGTTCTGCTCTAATAATGTACTTAGAGGGAAGAATTGGTTTTGCAACTTCAAACATATGTTTCTTCATATACAACATAAAAGTTTGCACTGGAAGTACTTGAGCTTCTGCATCAACTTGTTTAGAGCCCAGTTAGTAGGAGCACTCTCCTCGATCATGGACAACCTCGATTGGCATTCTCATTTCTTTTTGATATCCTTTGGAGCTCAAGTGAAACAGTCAAGTTTATTTCTTATCTTTCTGATGAGTAATATGATAAATTTTAAATCCAAAATGAGCAATCATAAGTCCATATAAAGGCTTGGAACATGCGTGGTCTAGAATAAAAGGCCAGCTGAGCATTTCCCATTTTTTCAAGCTGCGCACGCAGCATGCCCAATCAATGTTCTCCTGCTTTGATAGATAATGGTATTTCATGTTAGGTTATTGGCACCCCATAGCTCTGACCAGTCATCATGGACTAAATCTTTTCAAATATATCGGTAGATTGATATATATTAGTCCCTGTCCTTTAAAATGTGATGTTATTTGGCCATGCAGGAGCAACTACATGAAAGAGAGCAAGCAATCCATGACTTGGAAAGGAGGATGGAAGATAAAGATCGAGAGCTTATTGCTATAAAAAAAGACAACGAGGCGGTTTGTGGACCTTTTTCATTTTCTTCTACTTTCATTTCAAGGCTTCTTTCTAGTCATCACTCTTAACTGTCCCTTTGATTTCGCAGGCTTGGGCCAAGGAGGATCTTCTAAGAGAACAAAAGAAAGAATTAGCAACTTTTCGGTGTGTCCTTAACTTTGAGTTCTGAGCTTATGCTCTAGTTTGATATGAGGTGTCACTTTGCCAGATGATATGAAAAATTTCTCTTTGATTGTGCCTTTGGTGCGATATTGTCAACTCATTTGCATTGAGTGCTTTAATTTGTATGCTTCTTGACATTTTTGTCTTATTTCTACTGCAGCTTTTGTACCTCGTCAGGTTTTATTCCTGAGATTTGGACAGTCTGATGCTTAGAGACTTTAATGGTAATTTCTCTCTTGTACTCTGTGCAGAAGGGAGCGTGATCATTCTGACGCTGAAAGAATGCAACACTTGCAGCAAATTCACGACCTTCAGGAACATTTTCAGGACAAAGAGAGGCAGCTCATGGACTTGCAGGAACAGGTCGGTGCTGCTTAACAGAGGAGTTGCTTAGGCTTCTCAAGTGAAAAGCTTTTCGAGAGTTAACGAATTTCAAACTTATTGGCATAAGGAAATCATATCTTTTATCCTTTTTGTTCTAATTGAATTATTTGGTTGATGTGCTAGTTTACTTTGGTGCGATAATGTGGTCTGGATAATTTACTCCATTTATTATTACTTACTCTTTACCCTTTTTGCAGTATAGAGTTGCTCAAGAGACAATCATATATAAGGATGATCAGTTGAGGGAGGCCCAAGCTTGGATTGCACGTGTTCAGGAAATGGATGCTTTGCAATCTCACTCTTTACAAGCTGAACTGCGCGAACGAACTGAACAATGCAATCAGCTCTGGATTGGTTGGCAACGACAGGTTTATCTGCTATGATCTCTCTTTCATACTTCTAGATTGCATCTCTGATCTGCGATTAAGTTAACCTGTTCGTGTTTATATTTTTGGTTCATAGCATTATTTGGCTATTCCGATCTTCATATGCTGACCCTATACTGTGTTACATTTGTTAGGTGGCAGAAATGGAGAGATTTCATGTGCATACAATGCAACAGCTTCAACTGGAATTGGCTGATCTGAGAGAAAGATGTGGATCCTTTACTGATGAATCTCGTATACCACAAACAAATGTGAAAGATGTATCTCAGTTTGGACAGAATAATGACAACCGATTAGATTCTAATGGATCCAGTGGAAATACTGTTGTGCTTTCAAGTGATAATTCTGGCAGTGCATCCAGCAATGGATCATCCCAGGTATAATGCCAAATATGGGATATTCTTTTTATCTCAATGATTGGCCAAGTTAGATTCAGGGCCAGAAGAAGATCCAGATCCTAGGGCGTTCATTTCGCGGAAAAATAGCTGGTGGAAAACACCTTATCTCTGTCTTTGGCTTTGCTTGGGCTATTGAGTCAATAAAAATGTTTTCATTTTCAGATTTGGAAAGAGAACTTTCTTTGGTTGTTATGCGGAAGATGTTGGTCCTGCATATTGAATTAGAAATTCAGAAATATTAGTTGATAATCGAGTTTCATTACCGTACCTTTGTGTTTTACTGAAATTATGCTAGTAATTATTTGTTGAGATGTCTCTAACTTCCAAGCATTTTGGATACGTGGCAATTTCAAATTAGATTGACCGAGCTACTGGTGTTCCACTTGGGTCGTCATCACTGCTTGGACTGCCTGCATACCTATCACCTGCTCAGGTCCCTACCATTCATCCATTTGTTATGCATCAACAGGGAATCCCACAATCTGTGCCATCAAATGTTCCTCACTCTCAGCTTAATCAATATCAATCAATACCTTCACTGTCGTCCAATCAGCAGTGGCAGAATCAACAGGTTAGCAGAAATAGCATATGATCCCTACGTGCCGATGACCGAATTTTCTTGAAGTATGGTGATCAGGTTCATATCTGCAGGATGTATCTGGAGAAGAACATATATCAAAGCACATACAGCATTCAGAAACTCAGAACGAACAGAACTTACTGAAATCTGATTCCGGATATGGCTATGAGCTGACTGTTAATGGCGAAGTCGTTCAAAGAGAATATCCAGATGTTCATGTGAGCCAAGTAATAGAGCCTGATTCTTCGATTTCATCATCTACTGGAGAAGCAAAGGTGGCGTTTACAATCTCTGTTTAATCATTGAGAAATTTTCACTTCACACTCTTGTCTACGATTTCAAATTAAATAGCACAATCTTCGATCCGCTAGGTTACCGAGTCTATTGATAGAAGCTACTTGGGATCCTCCCAGCATGAGCAGAGTTTGAACCCGATTGCATCTCAATTTCATGATTCTTTGACTTTGGATGGTCATCAACAGAGTATCGAATCTAAGGTGGGCTGCTGTTTATGCCTTTGTAACTTTTGCAATATCTTTTACTTGTGTCGCGAGTTCATCCTCATCAGGCAGCTTGTATGGCTAACAGAAGTTTCCGCTATTGTAATGGTATAGGAGGAGGTTTCCAGTGTGACTAATCAAGAAATAGAGGTTCAAGCATCGAAAGCTGAACAGCCAACTCCAATTTCACTTCATCCTGCAAATAGTGATGCCATTGGCAACAATCACGCTGCTGATGAAATTGCGCCTGAAATGGTTATTCCAACTGGGAAGGCTATTAAGTCAACTGGTGGAAGAAATCCAGAAACTAATCTTCTAGATGAAAGATCCTTGTTGGCTTGTATAGTTCGCACCATTCCACCTGGTGGTAAAATACGAATTAGTTCAACGGTTAGTGTTTTTCTCTGGAAATAATCGTTGCGAGCTGCTTTGTCCATCTTGCATGAAAGATTGATTCAATCTGATGAGCCATTTTTGTCAATTACAGCTGCCAAATAGGCTGGGTAAGATGCTGGTTCCCTTACATTGGCACGATTACAAGAGGAAGTACGGGAAACTTGATGAATTTGTTGCTAGTCATTCAGAAGTGAGTTTTTCGATAAGCTAGTTTGCATTCTTGCACTTGTGCACACACTCGACTAGTTTAAATATCGTTGATATAGGGAAAGATCCAATATAACTGGAGAATGTGATGTGCTATTACAGTTTTTTGTGATCGAGGGGGACTACATTCAGCTGCGTGAAGGTGCTCAAGAAATGATAGCTGCTACGGCAGCTGTTGCAAAAGTAGCTGCGGCAGCTGCAGTGTCAGCTCCCAATTCCTCATCGATGCCCTCTGTGGCTCTTACCCCCGTGGCACAGGCCCGATTAAGAAGTGCTTCAGCCATTGATGGCAGACAGATGAATGCTTCTGCAAATAATTTCAATGTCACTGAAGATTCCTTGCGCCTGTCATCGATGCATATGCATTCTAATGGAATAAACTTTAGCATTACAGGGAGTACTTCCAAAGCCACAGTACTAAGCAAGTCTAAGGAAGCTCTGGGTTCAAACGGTCTAGAAACAAAGTCAGGCCAAACCCCTGGGTTCATTTCCAACGGGGCACATCTTGATACGTTCGGTGTGAATGCTCATGGCAAAGGGCTAAGTAACGGAAGGGCTGGCTTAAATGCTGTTGGCAGACATCCAGGAAGGTATTGATCGATGATTAAAAGTGTCCTTTCTCTTTCTTTTCATCCGATGCTTTTGCAGTCGAAATTATTCTAGAGCATGTGCTTATTCATTGTACTGAATTTTGACAGGGCTGGCAGCCATACTTCGATTCCCAGAAGATAGTAAGTATCGTATCCTTGTGGTTGTTGTTTGCATGATTAGTCCAATCTACATTACTTAACTTGCATGTCCATCTTTTTTATTCTTTTTCGGTGCTAGGCTTGTAGAGAATTATTTTTGTTTTTTGGTGATGCAGGAGATGATTGGGCGTGCATGGATAGCAAAACAAGGAACAACGACCTCTCAATCGCGACGGCGAGTGGATGAATACGTGACTGGAATTCTTTCAGACTGACGTTGCACCCCCACCCTTTCGCTGATGCTCAAAGTCCTCTCTGATTGAGATATTTTGGCTTATTTATTCTCTCATTTTGCCTGGTCCAGTAAAATCACAACGTGAATCTGCGTACATTACATTGCATACTAATTGACAAGACTGCATTTTTGGCGAAAATTTTTATGCGAAGCATCCTTCTATTCCATTCCATTTTGCTCAATCGTATTGTTAGGTGGTGGATTGGGTAATAAGTGTCCAGGGCAGCGTTTCAAGGTCTCCAATTTGTCCCAAAGACGATGAAAACATTAAACATACCGGGCGTTGAAATGCGAAGTGGTAAGGAACTTCCAGTCAAGTTTTCCTTTTGAGTTCTGTGAAATGAAGCAACCATTTCAATTTCATTGAACCCCATTAAAGATGCACGGTAGCTTGAAGGTTTTGAGGGTAGCTGTACTTCATATTTGATTGGCATTGCCCTAGTTTTTCATTGGTATTATGAACGTTTTGTGATGTATATCATCTATCTTTGCCCTGGACATACATGATAATCAGACGAGTCTCGTTCGAAATGTCTCCGACTGGAATGGTCGGATTTGCTTTCGACCCTGGCTGGGTTCATCGCCAACCGATGCATGAATTACCTTACGGGAGTGACTTTTGTCGAGTGACGATGCATTACACGAGCGTGGTCACTCGGGTGTAATCATCAATCCGCCCAAAAAAGGAGAGAAAGAAAGAAAGAGCCAACTTCAAAAAGGAAGCAAGAGAAATATCTGATGCTGGGTCCTAGAAGATGGACGTGAAAAGGGCAATCACATGCATGTCACAACACCAAGCCAGCTTTGTTTCGGAAAGGACCTAGTGGGCCAACACAGCCCAGCCTAAGGAAGGATTCTTGGCCCACTTGGTCCCTACAGGCCGGTTCGATCTCCAATTCGATCTTTCGGCCGGTTCGACTGCCTATCGAACACCAATTCCCCCCCCCCAAATCCGAACGACGAATTTGCAAGTAACCCATTCGACGGCAACTTTAGGAGGAGTGAAGGTGGTGAAGTGAAGGCAATGACAGTGTCTCCTTCGCGGTGGCAGCAAACCACTCGCGCGACAACAGTTCTGCGCCGTCGTCACCTATTTGTTTACTCGCGGCATGGAGGCACAAAAAGTTCGTCTCTTTCTTCCGTGTACACTGTATCGGAGGGGACCATCGCTGCTCTTTTGGGGGGCGGGGGGGTGCACGTACAAATCGGCCCGCTTTCATGGTGGCAAAAATTCGTCATTATGAGCATGGCTTGTGTGGTGATCGGAGCCAGGTCCTGATGACTCGATTTATTACTAGCAACACTAACGGTAGCATAAAATTTAGAACACGAGAGACCGGTCAATTTTCGAATTACCGATAGCCATGGAAGCTTTCGCTGCAAGGACATGGAGCCCGAATGGATGCATTTTGAGCACGACCCTTCGCGCGTGAGGGGGTCTTCATGGGGACGTCTTTGTAGGTTTTTTCGTTTTCCGACGACGTGATCGAGAAACATTTCGAACCTAACTTTAGATGAGTTGTCTCACGTCGTATTTATGTCCATCGAATGAACGGCCGCCAGGAATTACCTCACTAAACGGGTAGAAACAGATCGCCGATTGATTGGTCGGCGTCCGTAGTAGGTACGAGAAAATTAGCGAATGAAGGAATGCGAACAGCTCGGTAAATGCGAGCGATACGACGAAGACGTCGAAAAACTTTTACTATTATTGCAATCTCAATTGTGTTCTTTAATGGAGTGAAGTATCAATCCCGTACATATACGATGCTTGCAAAAGACCGATCGGATGTAGCCTCACACAGGGACCGACCATAAAGGAAGGGTAGTTGGGGCTGTTGCCCCCGCTCATTTTTCTAAATATCTTATAAAATTCAAGGGGTTTTTTTTTACTTTATGCGAAATTAATTTAGCCTAAAAAAATGAGTTTTGCCTCCCATTAAATTTCTCGGCAAAAATTTTGAGACTAAAGTCCACGGTACATATTTTCATTTCACTTCGGCCCCGCTAGTTCATAAAATGGAAAATGACACAAATGGTCTCTAAATATATGTGTAATGCAGTCCCTGAATTTTCAATTTGTTCAATGTGATTCCTAAATTTTAGTCTAATAAGCAATATAATTGTTGAACTTTTGATTTGTTCAATATGGTTTCTAAACTTTTGATATATGTTCAAATTAGTCTATGGTCCAGGGATCACGTTACACATTGGATTAAAATTCAGGGACCGTATTGAAAAAATTAAAAATTCAAGGGTAATATAATACAATGAGTCAAAGTTCAAAGACCAATCGCGGCATCTCCCCCTTTAGAAAAACTTACTTACTTTTTTCACCATGTTGTTAAGGGTCGGAACGTGTACTTCTACTTACTATTAGTAACCATTCATCGAATTTTGTCCCCACCACAAGCAAACAAACCAAAAAAAGGAAAGAAGAAATTCTAGATACATCTCACGTCAACATCTGGACAACCTTTCCTTCGTTAGAGCTGTCGTGCCTTGTCGAGTGCAGACATAATTTCTCCCCAAACTTTCTCTTTCTTCTTCGTTTTTTTTTTTCTCTCTTGCTACGTTTCAAAGAATTGCGACGACAGAAGAAGTTAAAAACCGATTCGTGTTTTTTCTTCCCCAGCGATCTTGACAAATCGTTGTAAATGAGGGGCGTGGGGGGCGACGACTTTAGGGATGGTTTTGCCGATGGTGGGGGCAGGAGGCGACGAGGAAGGTGCCAAAATCCAGGGCAAATATCTCGTTTTTCGGTACGACCGCTGCTGCCTAATGTGCGTGTCGCCATTAAATTGGACAAGACGGAGGCTATGACTCCCCCCCCCCCCCCAAACCAGTTCGAGAATAAATATTAGCTTTTGATACCTACATTAGTTGGGAAAATGATGCGAAGAAGCTCTGAATTTTGGCCCGACGTATAATGTTGTTTTTGGACTTTTGATTCTTTTTAATGTAACCTTTGAACTGATCCTGCATGTTCAGTTTAGTCCATAAACTTTCTGACTTCAAAATGATAAGATAACACATCATCCCGATATTATGATCTGTACTCTGCACTCGCTTCTGTGAGGATTTTGTGCATCGGAAATTGAGGTCAGAATGTCTTATGTTCGGAAATAAGGGTTTAACTGGATGCTAAAAGTTGGTCCCGACAAGGTAAGGCCTAGGGGATTGAATATGTGCATTTCCTAAGTTTTTGTTCCAAACATAAACCCCTCTCGTGAAAATATTACGACAGTTCCATTTATTTATATTTCAGCTTATAATCTATGTAACAGTTAAAGTAGAATCCCTCATTTAGAGCTGTATTAGGTTGATATCCTTGCTATGTTGATTTCCTAATTTAGCTCAATTTAGTTAAGAAAACACAAAACACAAAAACTTGTAATTTATCTATCTAAAAAATTAGGAACAAGATTTAGATTAACATAAGAACGAGAAATCTACTAGAAAAACTAATACCATTATTAAATATCCTTACGAAAATACTTATTTTTAAAATAAAAAGAACATGAATCCGATATAACCCTAAATGAGGTTATATTTTTACTGATATGGAGATTATCGGTGAAAATATATTTAAATAGAGCTATGGTATTATTTATAAAGACCAGTAAGGTAAAATGGTGATAAAAAGATAGCATAATCTCTGTTGATTTAGGAAATAGGTTTAAATGAAAAGATATTCTAAAATCCGGTGACAATTCAATTATGAAAACTCGTCAATGGTATTAAATGACCGATTTGACTTTGTTAGAGAAAGTTGAGGGACTTGATTGAACAAATTAAAAGTTTAAAAACCAAACTATTTATTCAGGAATAGTTTAAGCATCATATTTGAAAATTAAGAGTTTAAAGATGATATCACACATTGGGCCAAAGTTTAGGGACTATTTGCATCAAAATTCACTCACCTAATTTATTCCACCGTCAATATAAATCAATTGATATTGTCATAATTTAATAAATGAGACATGCAAAAATGAAGTTATATGATTAACTCGATCGATTTATACGGTTGTAATTTATTGTGAAAAAATTTCTTAAAAAGAGAAGACTGAAAACTATTTGGTATTGTTCTAATCATGGGTAGGATTAAGGAAGGTTTTTAAACTTGATATTCGACTCTGCCTTTTTCATTGATTAAATTTAGATACGAAGAAACTTGGCGTAGTTTTAGTTGCTCATAATTTGAAAGTTCTTTCCTTCTCCTGGTAATGTTTTTATGAAATTTTTTATTTCAAACATGGGCAATATGACACATCAAAACCAGTTTGATATAGGAAAAGGGAAAATGACATATATAATTCATAAATTTTGGTTCAATGTACAATATTATTCATAAACTTTTAATTTGTTAAATGTGGTCCTTGAATTTTCGTAAATATTCAATTTATTCCTTAGACTATATAAAAATATTTAATGTCATCATTCTGTTAATTCAAATTAACGGAATCTACTGAAGGGAGTCCCACATCTCTTTAGAGAAGTCAATCCACTCTATATATAACATTTAGGGCTACTCCTTCCACTATCATATGCATCTTTTGGTGAGGAGAACCTTAGTTGGTATCAAAGCCAAGGTCAGTGGATCTGAGTATATGTTAAGCCCATGTAGAAGGGAGTCCCACAACTCTTGGAAGTCGCTAATCCACTCTGTTTATAACCTCGGGGGCCGCCATCTCAATATCAAATGCATCTTTTGGTGACGAGAACCTTAATTGTTAAGTTTGGATGGTGGATCTCAAATCATGATATAATAATCTACGTCATCAAATAACGGCTAGCATGTTAACGCTCTAATCTTTTCCATTCAAAAGATGGACCCGTTGCCTCATCATCTTTAAGAGACCAATTCATCACATACCAGATAACATTAGGCGACGAAACACGTTGGATACAATAAAAGTTTAGGGGGCAATGTTGCGTACCAGGTCCAAGTTCATGGTTATTGGTGCCGTTTTTCCCACTAGAAAAAAGAATAAAAAAAGAGAGTTAGTATCACGAAAAATGCTAAATTGATTCACCTGTGACAATTTTACAATGAAATAATTTTTTGACTACCAAAAACTCCAAATTGGTACATCTGTGATAAATTTACAATAAATTATTTTTTTTACCACAAAAAATCATAAACTAGTACGCCTGTGATAATTTTACTCAAAACTAGTTTTTTGATCATTGAAAGCCTTAAAATGGTACACCTGTGACAAATTTACTCCAAACCAATTTTTTTGCCACGAAAAATCCCAAACTAGTACACTCGTGACAAATTTACCCTCCATTAAATCGGATTAATATCACGAAAAACCACAAATTAATAAACTTGTGACAAGCAGAGGGGTGAAACCCCAAACTGATACATCGGTCAACTATCTCGCGCTATCAAATTTAGCAATTTGACAGAAAAATTTAATGGAAACTAACAAAGGGTAAACTCGTCACAAATGTATCAGTTTGGATTTTTCGGTGGTCAAAAAATTAATTCGAGATAATATTGTCAAAGGGGTACCGGTTTGGAGTTTTTTACGATCAAAATAATGGTTTTGGGTAAATTCATCACGGGGGTACCAGTGTCTTTTATGGTATTAATCCTTAAAAATAAAAAAGAAGAAGGATTTCACCCGGCCAATATGCGGGGCCGTGCTGGCCGTTGGATAAACCCGACAGATCCGATCCAAAGGCGGAGGCGGCGGCGGAGGCGCGGGGGGGGAGAGCGTGATACCAGTACGAGCGCACGAGCAAAAGGGAGTCCTCCCAAAAGGAGGTAATGACAAAAGAAGAAAACGCGAAAAAAAAAGGTAAAAAAAAAAAAAGAAGAAGAGGGGCTCATTTCCAGCTGTCTCCCCCCCATGCCTGCATAATCTCGTTTGGTTGTCTTTTTTCTCCTCTTGATTTTTGGTAAGAAGAGGGCAGGGGGGAGTGGCCACCGCCGCGCCCATGCAAAAGGCGCTCCATTTCAACCATACCTGCTCGCTTTATTCGTGCACATGTACGAGCCAACCAGCGGCCGTCGTACCGGATCCCTCCACGCGGGACTTAGCAATTGCCCCCCCCGGGACACAAATTGGTTTTGAAAACCTCGCCCCATTTGTACGCCCCGAACTTATGACTTCACGAGGAACGCCCCGTTTCATCGCCGGGCTGCCGTGCCCTGCCTGTGGCCCCGTGGTATTCTCGTTTCATCGGTTAACATTTAAGCTTCTTTTAAGCCTCCAGTGCTCCTGCTCAACATCCAATAGAGAGAGAGAGAGAGAGAGAGAGAGAGAGGATGAGGCTTTCGATACATTTGGATGTTCTAGTCTCGCGTGCGATCGCTGCTTTGAAAAACAGTAGGCTCTTGCAAATTAGGTACGTTTAACAAGCGTGTCTCGAGCCACGATAGGGATTTTTTTAGAACCCTGGGAACACGAGCACGGAAACCCTGTTAATTTATTCGTAAGATCATGAAAATGCCCTGCAAACCTTACGGAACGATCAAAGACTTAATCCCAACCTAAGGCGATTTACATACAGTTGATGAGATTTCAACGGACAGCGTATAGTCAGTGAAATCTGAACAAACGAGATTGGATTTCGCTGTAGACGCGTGCAGCGGCGCGCTTTGTTAAGCGTGCGGAGCGTTACTTTATCCGGAACGGCGTTTAACTTTCAAAAGCGCTCTGCCGATTGCGCATAATCCGAGGTACATTTGTACATTGAGAAACCGCAAAATTTTCTCGGCCGGGATACTCAACCGCCCTAAGGGCATACATTAATTGAATTGATTATTGTTGTTATTATTATTACTACTAGTATTGGTTTTGCTATTGCGGAGGGTTTTGGGGGATTCGTCCTGTTCCCCTTTTTCAAGGCCAATAATGTCGTTGTTCTTCCCGATGGGAACGTGCGATTGCATGGCCACCGAGCGAAAGGATAAAAAGGGTGGGGAAAAAAGGGGGTTGATGGCGCCATCATAAATGGCCGTAATCCCCCTCCCCAATGAGATCAAAGTCCAACGAGGCCCACCGCCCTCTCGAAATTAAATGTCGCATCTTCTTCGTATTCTATTCTTTTCTTTCCTTTCTTTTCCAGAAAGTTTTTAATGACGAGGGACTGTCTTAATAAGTGGGGGCGAAGTACGCATTGAAATCGCGTTTGTGATACCGAGGAGGGGCGAAAATTACTTCAACGCGACGCAAACTGGAAACGAAAATAGCGGGGCCTTGGATCGGGGCCGGTCGTGCGCGGGGTCAATTCCGTGCCGACCCGGAAGACAGGACTAACGGTCGCGTCCAACCCGAATAATTCGCGGGGTTAATATCACGAAAAACTCTAAACTGATATACCCGTGATAATTTTACCTTGGACTATTTTTTCGATCATAAAAAACCTTAAAACTGGTATACTTGTGACAAATTTACCCCGAACTATTTCTTTGACCACCAAAAACCCCACACTGGTACACCCGTGACAATTTTACTCCCAGACTATTTCTTTGATCACTAAAAACTCCAAACTGGTACACCTGTGATAATTTTACCCCCGAACTAATTTTTTGACCACTAAAAACTCCAAACTGGTACATTTGTGACAAATTTACCCTCTGTTAGTGTCCGTTAAATTATATTAATATCACAAAAAATCACAAATTGGTAAACTTGTGATAAACAGAGAGCTAAAATCCAAAATCGATACACATGTTAATTACCATGTGTCATTAAACTTAGCAATTTGACAGTAAAATTTAACGGAAACTAACAGAGGGTAAATTTATTACAAGTGTACCAGTTTGGGACTTTTGGTGGCCAAAAAATTAGTTCGGAGGTAAAATTGTCACAGGTATATCAGTATGGGGTTTTTGATAGTCAAAAAAATTTGTCACAAGTATACCAGTTTGGGGTTTTTCGTGGTATTAACCTTAATTTGTACAAACTAACGAGTTAGTGTCGAAACGAGCTGTATATAGCTTTTTGGGGGCACCATTAAGTATCCATGCTATTCACTATTAGAAATTTTACTTGTTATCGATCGTGACCATGTTATTTGATCTAATTTGGTAATGTTCCGTCGGTCGGCTATTGCAATTTTTAGAAACATAATAATGAAAAAATCGAGGATTTTCTTTCGTGTTAAATTCGTGTTAATGGGATGATTCAGTATTGTGTTGACCCATCGATCGGTTGTTCGATCATGTGCACAAGTCGTGTCACGCATGCTTGACAATTATTCAAGTCGTGCACGACCCAAGCGGGTCAGCACGATTGGTTTAATCGTCTCGTGTTCGATTTGACGTCTCGTGTTCGGATCGACGTATCCAGTAGGATCCCCTTACGCCGATACGATACGAACACGACTTGCCACTCATAGCAGCAGCAAGTGGTCCAACTAGTCTGTTAATTATTCCGATTCGGGATAGCTTAATTTTTCAAAACAATCGCGGCGCATTACGATAATAAGTCAGTCTATTGAAAAAAAAGTGCGGAATTTCTCGATTCGCTATGTAACAAATACCTCCCGAAGGACTCGTTAACAAAATCCCACTAGACATCTACAATGCCCT
Source organism: Syzygium aromaticum (assembly GCA_024500025.1). NCBI lineage: Eukaryota > Viridiplantae > Streptophyta > Magnoliopsida > Myrtales > Myrtaceae > Syzygium > Syzygium aromaticum. The sequence goes on from CM044885.1 coordinate 16,702,863, forward strand.
TCCTACGGCGTTATCTTGTTAAGTGCGATCGATGCTTTGAGAATTATGTCATTCCCTGCAAAAATAAGATAAATAAAGTATCTAATACTAAAGACACATGAGAAAATGCTTAGAATTCCATTTAATTTTCCCCTTAAATTTTTTCTTATTTTTTTATTTTTATTTTGGGAGAAGCCCCATCCCATTATTTTGAAATTAGGTACCAAAATGTCGGTTCTCTTTTGTCATCTCCCCCTCCCCCCCCCCCCCCCCCCCCCCCCCGAGGAAAAAAGTCCACTCCCATCCCAACTCGCACCGGCCCCGCGCGTGCCCGGCACAGCCCAATCGCAGCTCCCGCGAGCGAAACTCCCCGGCTCCCCAGCGGCGCGTGGCCCGCACTCGCGGAGGCGAGCGTGAGCGCGTGGGGTTGGGGGGGGGGGGACGCGACGGCTGCCGTACTGGTCCAAAGGGGAGGGGAGAGGAGAGGGGGGGTGTCTTTAAAGCTCTCGCTTACGTCAGCACGTGGGCTGAGGGGGGTCGGGCGGTGGTGGTCCCTCGCCGCTTCGAATTTTTGCACGACGAGTCACTCGAAAAGCCGGGCCTGTTCTGTCATCGGTGCCGATCTCGTTTCGATCTGCTCCGTCTCGATTGTCTGCTCCGAATGGAAACAGCCGCAACAGCAACAACGGCATTAACAGCAAACAACAGCCTCCTCAAAAAACTAAGGCGCACGCTGGGTGGGGGGAGCCCTCTAAGGGGGGGCAGATATGTCCGGCGTGTCGGGGTTCGGATCGAGGGAAATGTTCGATATGAGCCGCGACTAGGGCACCCGTCTCCCCCGTAACGCCCGGACCTGGACGGACATGGGTCGAAAGATTTGGCATTGATTACCGGGGGTGGTGGTGGAAGAAGATCGTGGCCCGTTCTGCGGGAACGGGGGTGTGCGCGCTCGGATTCCGACTGGTATTTCTGGCGTTACGGGAATAATTTTTGTATACTGGCGGGTACTTGGTACTGGTGTCTGGTGTGTGGTGGTGGGGAGAAAGGAGATGGTTGGGTACGGAGGTGGTGAGCATTACATGCAGATAACGATGGACCCGACAATAATGAGCAGAGAGAGAGAGAGAGTGGTGGGGGGGAGGACATAATTATCTTCTACTACTTTGTCTAGTAGCGTGGTGCGAATGTTGGAAGCATGGAGGCAAAGCAGAGGCCGAGAGTGGCGGCAACCCATTCCTCCACCTCCTCAGCCTCATACCGAAAACCACCACATTATCGCGCTATTATTGTCATTCTGGCCTTTTTAGAAAGCGAAAAGAATGGGAAAATATCTGCGGTATAAGACACGGGTCCTCTCTTAGTCACCTGCCTCGGGAGCTCCTCTTGAGATCTCTCTCTCTCTCTCTCTCTCTCTTTCTATGCCAGGGTCGCCTTAGGCCTGTCTGAAGCAGAGAGAGTTTTGGGGAAGAGAAGTTGGGTGTCTTTCTTTCCTGGTGTGCTTAGAGAACGACCTGGAGATCTGCCATTTTGGTAAAAGTTCGAATCTTTATGAGGGGAGATGGAAATGGCAATGTTCTTGGGACTGATTTGAAGCAGTGACTGAGCTGAAGCATACCCTTTTTTGCGAGACCATGATGGTACATCACGAGAATCACCCCGGCGGCGGCGGCGGTGTTGGAGGAGGGGGTGGTGGTGGTCCCGCCGGTGGTGTGTTTCCCAATGTTCTTCTTCTTCCTTCTGATGTCTCCGGTGGCGCTCGTGGCGATAATGGTGGACTGGGCGGTGGATTTGTGAGGACTCTGCAGCCTTATGACATGGCTTCTGCTGTTCACACTGCCTTCAAATCCCCTGGTATAGCCTCTCACTTTTGGAAGTCACTCCACTTCGCTCTGTTTTAAGTGTTGCTGTGGTTAAAGATTGCATCTTTGTCTCACGAACCACTGAGAAAACCTGATGGGTTATTGTGACAGTCACTGAGGAAGCAGCTCTCTCTCTCTCTCTCTCTCTCTCATCTCGTGGGCTTTTCGATTTTTTTTTTCTCTGCAGGCGCAATGTTGGGATATCCTTTCACGCATGCACAGTGGAAGGAGCTTGAGAGGCAAGCTATGATTTACAAGTACATGATGGCTTCTATTCCAGTACCTCCTGAACTTCTCATCCCTATCTTAACGCCCAGAGACGGTCCTCCTCGTTATTCCTGTAATACCTCATCTCTCTATCTCTGCTCTGACATGCAGACTATACGCATTGCTTCAGCATCTGTTCTCCTATTTTTCTTTTTTTTTTTTTCTCTTTCCTTGTCTTTTTGGGTGCTTCTCTAGTTTACCAGCAGAAACAACTTTTATATTGGCTTCTCTTTTGCGCTTGTTGTATCCTTGATGTCTCTTCCATCCCTTTTGCTTCAATGATACTCTGTTTTCTGCATCTGATGAAATGGACGGTGTCTGCTGATAACTTCTTTATGACTCTCTGCGGAAAAGCTTCAATCTATGTTTCCTTTCCTTAGCTTTCCCAGATTGTTGTTTTACAGGCAGCTGTTGGTCACCGCTCCTTTGATGGCTTCAGTATCTATCTGTTCTTACCCCTTTAAAGTTTCTTCTGTAATCCCTACCTCTAGCAAAAAACATTCTCGCTGGGGTCTACTACATCAGCGTCTTCATCTATTTGATTTAATGCATGGTGTTTCTACACAGCTCAAAGAACGCTTAAATCTATATATGCCGTGTGCTTGTCCTTGTTGAGGAATAACTGCTCTATGGTTGGGTCAAGTTGGGTTTTCAGTCAAATCTGTGTGTGTGAAGACTGATGTAGTGGGTTCTTCTTCTTGTGGTGGCGATGGCAGTTGGGAATGGATATAGTCTAAGGTACTCAAGCAATGGAGATCCAGAGCCAGGGAGGTGCAAGAGAACGGACGGTAAGAAATGGAGGTGCTCAAGAGAAGTGGCTCCTGATCAGAAGTACTGCGAGCGTCACTTGCACAGAGGCCGTCCTCGTTCAAGAAAGCCTGTGGAACTCCATCCCTCCGTTTCCAAAAAGACCCGCCTTCTTCACCAACCCAGTCCTCTTCCAAAAGCGAAGGACCCTCCTTTCTTTCTTCACAAAACCAGTCAGAGTTCTCACTCTCTCGCATCTCCCCTCAAGGAAGCTAGGTGAGTGAAAAATCCACCCCAAAACCTACAACTACTGAGTAGCTACTATTCTATGTTTGGATTTTGATTATTTTAGTCTTCAGCAAAGCAACCATGCTTGATTAGTTGTACATCAGTGTGCCCTCAGGATTAGGAAAAGTCAGTTTAAGCTATTACGCATGCACTCGCTTTCGTGCGGAACATGATGAAGTTACGGAGATGCTTATATAAGAATCTTTAGTGACTTTGATGTTATAATATCTAGATTTTGACTTGTTTCTGCATAATCCTTTTCCAAGGAACACGGACTGGCTCGTGATAGGAGAATCTTCTCCAGTTCCAATGCTGGATCAACAACAATGGCCAAGTTCGATGCATAGCAAAATAGGATCAACTGCTGAGAGCTCACTCGACAATTTCAATCCTTTTCTAGCGAAAGAAGAACCCCTGAACCTAAGTTTTTCTACTGGTTATCCTTCTGGTGAAATCCATCATTTCACCAAAAACCAATTTTTCCTCAACTCATATTCACTTCCCCTTGACAAGCCCCAGATTGAGAACCCCAAGGGATTCACTGATGCCTGGTCTAATTCGGTATCAGCTGGCAACAATAGCCGCTGTTCTGTTTCATCAGATGAAAATATCTCTCTTTCCTCACTCACTCTGTCAGTGGGTGGCAATCATTCAATCGAAGACGAAATGGGCCGAGCGCATTTAGGCTTCAGTCTGTTGGATTCTGACCGGAATCCAAGCAAGAACAACTCTCATGCCACTTCTTGGCTTGGTTCGACTTCATGGGTTTCTTCAACGCCTGGAGGACCATTGGCCGAAGTGCTTGGACCTGGTATAAATGCGACCCTTTCTAATCCTCCATCTCCTGGCGCAGGAAACGAAGATCCTGGTAGTGTTTTGACGACCACAGTTTCTTCTCCTTCAGGGGTCTTGCTTAGAACGTTGGCTTCTTTGTCTGATAGTAGCGGCGGTAGCAGTCCGACCCCCTCCAGTTCCATGGCTAGGTCAGAAATCACTGTTAAGTGGTTCAATCCTAACAAATTGGCGTCGTCTAATTGAGGAGGCAGACTTTTCTTATCATCTTTGTGCGTGAGCTGTTCTTGAATGTGTTCCTGATGAATTTGCATTGCAATTTACTTTGGGCAAGTTGTAAAATGATTCGTGAAGTTGAACACCTATTGCTGGAAATCTAGACAGATTGTTAATTTGAAAGCACGCAACCAGCATACGAGTGCTGCTGATTCGTTCCTTTTCCCCTCTCTTGCTCACTGGAGATACTCCTCGTTGTTTTTAGGTGTTGCTGCATAAGTGCAGAATAAATTTCTTATATGTTGTCTACTAACAATTAAATAAGCTTACAAGTATTTTATTGCAACACAATGGCAGCATTCCCTCCTCAAGTCTGAATGTTTTTCATCGATCCAAAACAGTGTTGCAGCGTCGAGGCGCTAATCCGAAACATTAGGGATGTATCATTGCACTAGGATGGACATTCAAACTTACTGGATACTTGGTTCATGATGACACCATTTGCACTTGCACATGCTCAGCTTTCCACCATTCATCTTCGAACTTCCAAATACAAGAAAGAAACCATCACATACAGGGCTGGCTACGTTCTGATTGTCAGTCGCTCACCTAAAATCAGATCCATTTCTTACCTTGAATGATTTCTGGGATCATTCCACGAACGGTTGCTTCCAAGAGCTCCTCTCTCGTTGCTCGGGTTCTTCAAGCAATGATGAAATTCACCATCCATTTGGCCAAACGGATCAGGAAGAGGAAATGACAGGTGTTTTCTAGCTAATCCTGTCCTTTCTCTCACTGGAGTAGGAATGCTCTGCCTTGGTGCGCTCTGGGACCGTACCCTAGATTTTGCAGATGCAGTTGCAGCCATGTAGTTCGGCTTCCGTCCAGCGCTCGAGCCACTTAATCTAGGTTCGGGACTGGAACCGTAACCTGGTGCTTGGGGCGATTCTTGGTGGTTCTGGTGATATCTGAATAGGCGGGGGCTCGAAGACAGTACGACTTGGGTATGATGTCTCGACTTAATTGGAGATTGATACGAAGGAGAGGCTGGGCGGTGCCCGCTTGTATCGACTTCAATGGTTTTTATGGTTTCTCCTTGGTCACACGAGATTCTACTTTGATCGCGTCCTGTTATCCTCTGATCAGAACTCCGGGGCGCGTCCAGGGTTGGTTCTTCCTCCCTATCAAGTAGGTCTCTGCTGCAATCACTCCATATCTTCTAACAGATCATGCAAAAAAGTGAAAGTGTAACTAGATGCAAAGCAAAGGCAGGTGAGGTTGGATGATTGCAGAAGCACAATGGGGTTTCCAACTGAACCTGTTGAGAGAAAGCAAAGGCTAGGTCTCTCTCGCTTTTCCAAGCGACTTCCTTCCCCTTCTCCAACATGGATTTGGTCTCCGCTAACTTGTGCGGCAGGCGATAGTTATTCCTATCACAGGAAACGCTTCTTCCATCTCTAGACTGCAATGAAAGTTGTGAGTTTCAGCAAAAACTGAAAATAGCAATAGCAGATATGGACAGACCGGTCCACATGGAGTCGACCAATGTCGCTGCTGAATGCGGCGAACGCTACACTAGTCTTGTTGACTCGGCAAAATCAGAAAATAGTTCGGTTTTCTGAACCTTATAGTGTTGTGGCCTGAAGCACGAAAACCCGGTTTGTCATAGTAATATTACTGTCTTGACTACGATATTCTCCGGTAAACAGAGCAAGTGATAATGAAAAGCCTGAACTTTTGCTTCTCGTCATTTTTTCGCTCTTTCTCCGCTGACACTCAACGACAGGCAAGTGCCAGGGCCCGGCATCTGAAGGTTGATGTCCATAGATCACCTACGCTTTATGCATTACTAGCGATCGAGAAAGGAAAGTAATCTTACGGCGAGTTGGAGGTCGAGAGAGTCGATAGAACTCCAAAAGCTGCTGAATTCGGGAAACCTGCATTTTGTGCTCCCTGCATCCGAGACCGAGAGCCTCTTACGTTGCTCACATACCTGCGCTTGAACTCGAACCAAAGCCAGCATGCATTTGAGAGTCATCTCCGCTCGCTTTCTCACATTGCGGCCTCTTACTATTGCCTGCAGCTTCACCAATCCTTTAAGCGCCCGAAGAGCCCTCCTCGCCTAAGATTTACACGACACAACGCGACCTTAGTCACTATTCACACGGTGGTGGAAATATAACTATCAATCAAGGCAGCTTTACCACGTGTTTCGAGAAAAAAGTTAAGTACGTATGTCGAATGTGAGTACTAATTTACCAAATATCCTCTAAAGCTTGTCTGAAGGACAATGGCCGCGCAGTGTTCTTTCTGAACATCAGTGCGAGGCCTACTGATATGCGAGAGGGCTCCAAGAGCCACTTTTGCCTTTGCGACCGCCGCTTGTGCAGCTGCCGTGGTCGCCATTGCTACTTCAAGTTCAGTACCATCTGCATGGCTTTCTTCGACGACACCTCTCATTGCTGTCGTGCTTATGGTCCGTTCGCGGCCGCATTGTCGGGTTGTCGCAGCTTCTTGATTAGCAGGCCTCAAGAACGTCCATCTTCTCTTCCCTCTCCCCTGCAAAGTAAACAAAAAATCAACAGAAAAGAAAGGAGAAAAAAAATCACTTCCTTGACCCTCTGAGAAAATTGACGCATATGGATATGTACCTTGTCTTCTTCGTCTTCTTCCTGAAATTCTTCTCTCCTCCTGCAAATCCTTTTCAAGGCACTGAACCAAGAGCTTCGTCCACTACTTTTCCCCATGAATCAAGAAGCTAATGTAGCATCAACTCGACAAACGTCAACCGAAGCCAAGACATGCGTCGAAGGAAAGAATCTCTATCTATACGAGCTTGGCCTGGCTTAGTACGTGGTTGGAGTCATTGAATGCGAAAGGGAAAGGAACGGAGCTGAGATGAGACTTGTGGGTGCAATCAATGGAAGTGGGCATTTATGGTCCATTCATGTGGGAACAGACGCTGCCCAATATTATGTGAAACGTCCATATATGTGCCACTGTGAGAGTGCAGGGCTCGTATGATGTCGAAAAGAAATGGGTGCTGCTTTTGCGGCAAAGTTGCATCAGTCACGCCTGAGACAGTTCATGAAAGAGGGTGAGCAACCTCGAAAATGATGAAAGCCACCCACATGGAGAGAGAGAGAGAGAGAGAGAGAGTCCTCGCATCTCCTTTCCTGTTTACATGTTTCTGTAAAATCAAGTGAATTAGTCAATCATATCAAGATCATCTGGAACGGGTGAACGCCATCTTAACTCCACACTTTTATATTAGACTAGTGCTGAAGGATGCCGTGATGTTATTAGGAAAAGTAGGATTGCTAAAGGTGAGTGCGCTGAGCAGTCTTGAGTTCATTTCAATTCGATAAAGTTGGAGAGAATAACTCCATACGGTCTACTTTTGCAGAGTTCAAAGTACACAGCTTTAACTTTATGTAAGTTGAAGAGAAAGGGGTTGTCCCACTAGCGAAGAAGATTAGTCAAAGTGCCTAGGATTCTCTGGGAGGCTGTTTGCTTTATTCGTCTGGGTGCGTTGTGTTATTGCCCTCAAGAATCAAAAGAAAAGGTAGAGGAGAAGGCTATAAACTGGCCATTCATAGGGGCACCAAAGCGCAGAGACCCGAGGACCAGTAAGATTTAATTCTTGAACTGTTGAGAAAACCTTCTCACTCCTTTGCACGGTTTTGGGCTATTTCTAGGTTATGCTGTGAACATTACCCAAGTTCGTGAATAAGATGTTGTGAACAGTGTGGGAGTTGAGGCGTGTCTTTAATATAACAAAACTTTTGCATAATGCAAGAAACGACCGACAGCAACATCTTGAGCGGTGACAGACGTTGGAACCCAGGGACTTCTCGTAACCTCTTCCCTGCACACGTATTACACTTATCGACCTCGCAAAACTATCCACAGGAGAATCATATTCAAAGCTCGCACTTTGGATCACACTCAACGTTAACAGAGCATCTGGTTTTAGTGAAATGGCCGGGTCCTTATTGTCGTACGCTTCACCTTTCATATGGGTAGAAGCCAGGGTTCTGCCTAGAGCGGCAGCACCACAGCCGCTGTCGGTTGGGCTTCCGTCGAGGAGTTGTCGCCGCCGTTTGTTGTGGGATTAAAGAGATTCAGATAAATTTTGACTTTAGATCCATTTTAAGTCATATATATTATATTTGTATGAAAGATTATTGTAATGAGTAGTTATGGTTATAAAATGTAAATGTTATAGTGAAATTCCTTTGCAAGATGTAGCCCTATTCTGAAGTGAACCTGAGTAAACTCGTATGTCAATTTTTTTTTCTATTATTTATATGATTGTTTTGATTCGATTCGGATTTGACTCCATCACCCGATACATTTTATCTGATGGAAGGGATGATGGATCATCTATCTCTGATGAGGATGATGCGCCAGATGCGCGACGCCATTGACCAGGCCTTCCATGGTGACATGGACAGCGGCGGGGGATGGGAGATCCGCCCCCCATGGGACATCCATGAGGACGACCGCGAAATCAATACGTGGTTCGACATGCCGGGGCTCTCCAAGGAGGACGTCAAGGTCTCCGTTGAAGACGACGAGCTCGTCATCCAGGGGGACCACAAGCAATCGAGCGGAGGAGACGGCCCGTGGTTGGCCAGGACCTGCGGCTCATCCTATACCCGAGCTCCCCGACGACTGCAAGAGGGACAAAGTCAAGGCCGTGCTCAAGAACGGAGTGTTGCTCATTTCGATTCCGAAGGCCAAAGTGGAGCGCAACGTCATTGATGTTGAGGTCCAGTGACAAGTAATGCGAGTAGGATTAACCGTGTCAAGTGCCTGTTATGGAGATCTTGTACTGCTCGTGTCTCTGTTGTGTTCCCTTCCCTCGTCTTATATGTGCATTTGTTCAAGAAACTAACTTTGCCCACCATCTCTTTCGGATCTCGTAGCCCCTATAATGGGCTTGCTGAAGTTGAGCCCAAGATGAGCAGAAACTGTTCATAGCAACAGAGCAAGAGATCTTCGCGTTTCGATGCACCTTTCGTTTTCATTTTCGCTCGTCAAGAACTGTTGTGATCAAGAAACGTGGCCTCCTAAGTGGCAGACAGTCGGCAAAGATAGCCGCCGTAGTGAGAGCCCACAGAATGATGTCAAACCTTGGATACTTTGCACCCAGGTTACCCGATGGTTTGACTCTCGCGTTTCTCTCCTCTCTTTCTCGCCACTGTCCAATTGGTGTTATAGCCGTTGCCTTTCATCGCTTTGCCCCCGGTATCTAATGCTTTCCAAGAGGATGCTCAACGTACACCAGAACACGAGATTTACGACGAAATGAGTGTGTGTCGGTTTTCGTTTTCCACTGTTTGTCTTTTCCTCTGGCTAATAATGCCTCGTCGCCCATCCAAAAACAAGAGATGCCCGCACGTTGCGACGTCGAGACTCGTGCAAGAACGTTCGTCGACTTCGGCCGCTGGTCGAGGGGCGTCATAATATTCACGCCCCCGAGCATACGAACATGTCGCCAATGTTTTCACACGAAAAGGGGCGCATTAAGACCCATCCATCCCCCCAACATCAAGAATTGCATGGTGATGGCTTCGCAAGAAAAGCGAGGCGACGAGATATGGAAAGCGAATATAACAATAAACAATTCTTGGATGAGCAGAGAGCGAGATGTTGAGAGTTGAATACAGCGAGGCACGTATCGCCTTCGGACCCATTAAAAGTGGAAATTCGTGGTGCTGATACAGATTAACTATGGAAATCAATATTAAATTTATCGCTTTCTTCTTTGGAAACCTCTTCTCTGTACGCTCTAACCACCCTGCGCTCGCACTGTTCTTGTCGTTTCTTTCCTTTATTCGCCATTGAAATGATCTTTGCCCTCCATGATTTCGTGCATGTGCATAAATTTTTGTCACTTTTCGCGTTGATTTCCTTCTGTTCTGATCTTTTCCTTCCCCCCCTCTATCAACGGTTCCAGTTGAAAGTTTTGCTTGGAGGCGGTTCTCTCCTTCCTTGTTGAGGGAATCTTTGCCTGGGGGGGAATCTGATAGGGCTCTATGCGAATGTTTCTGATATCAGCTGGTCCTGCTATAAAGTGAAGGAAGCACACTTGATGACCATGATCATGGTCCTAGACTTTGTTTTGACCAGATTCTTTTGCTAGCTGCTTTTGGGTTCCTGTTTTTTCGTAGGGGTGTATTTGAGATCACACGGGCTCTCTTCACTTTCTCCTTCCTAACCTTTTTCTTGCGATTTTTGGGTTTCTTCGAATCCGAATCTTCGACGCATGTCCTGCTGTTCCTGTTGTTGTTGGCAAGTTTCCGCCCTTCGGACTTAAAATGTCTCACTCGCAGCCGGCACAGAAGGAGATGGTGAACGTGAGAGAGGCCTCGCAATCGGGAGACACGACCTACACCAAGATTTTCGTGGGTGGGCTGGCTTGGGAGACTCGGAGAGACACGTTGAAGGGCTACTTTGATCGGTTCGGGGAAATCCTAGAGGCCGTGGTGATCACCGACAAAGTCACCGGAAAATCCAAGGGATATGGCTTCGTAAGTTACTGATATACCACCTTTCCTTTTTCGCAACTGTGTCTCACCGGTGGTTGTTCAATCCTGTTTGATCATTTTTTGTACCAGGTGACATTCAGAGACCCGGATTCGGCGAGCAGGGCTTGTCAGAATCCTTACCCTGTCATTGATGGGAGGAGGGCTAATTGCAATCTTGCTTCTCTCGGTGCTCAAAAGAATCGATTCTTGACAAATCAACAAGGTGCTGACTCTTGATGGTCTCTGACAGTTTCTTTAGGAGTCCTATCAATTTGTTCAGCTGCAAGAAAATACATCAGTTGCATCGACCATGGAAAGCTTCAATTACTCTGTTTGGTTGCTCCTGCAAAGTAACTAGTTGTCTGGTTTCTCATTTTGGTGTTTCGTCACTTCTGCGGACGATCTGATGGCCATTGGTTGTCACTAGCTAATGCCTTCAGGAGTACTTTTAAGTGCATTTCTACTTTTCGTGAATAATTGATATAATACCGGCTTTGCTCGCAACGTGCAGGAACTGAGAAATTTAGGCAGAAATCCGCATCAGCAGCACCCTCCAGCTTCAATGCCTCCTCTGCATATTTTCCGCAGTCTGCCCCCAATAATGCAATTACTTACTCTGCTTACGGGTATCAAAACAAATCATACAGTAGACAGTCATGTCATGCACATGTTTTTTCATACTACCATCCTTCTCTGCTCTAAATTCCATTTCTTGACATTTCAGGTACCCGGGCTATCCTCACAACTTATACGCAATGGTTAGTCCAATTCCTTGCACTCATTGTAGATACCACGCATTCGTAGTCATTTCAGTGCTTAATTCAGAAGTAGGAGTTTATTGGGAAACATTTGCACAGTCAAATTAGTTAAAAGCCTATTTAGATGATGACTCTAGGAGGGAAGGTTCTATACATTTTCATGCATCTTTTGTTGATCACTTTGTGCTAGTTGATCTCGTTAAGGTAACAACTTTTGAACGAACCGATTGTATGCATTGCAGAATTATTACAATGTATATGGGGGCCAACAGCACCCGACTTATTACCCTTCTCCGGCACCTGGGTCTTCGGGGTTCTATCTAAACTACTATCCATTCTATGCGCATCATGCACAGAGTAGTTCGACGCAGTACCCGAAATTGATGCAATATCCGCTTCTATCTCCAACAGTCCGTGCCCTAGAGTTCTCATCAACAGCTACCTCGGCTTCTTTGCTGCCTGTTGTTACCAGTTGAGTATAATAGTGCTCCTTGTCTAAAATTTAGTATTTCGGTTTTAACCCGCGGAACGTAAAAAGATTGTCCCTGTACCGGATGGTTGAATTGCAGCACAATCAACTGCATCAGCAGTTCCTGCAGAAACGAGGGACACACCAGTGCACAAAAATGGCTAAAAGATTCACGGGGCAGGCATAGGAGCAAGGTTCAAAGTCTCTAGGGGCTGCTGAGTCCAAAAATATGCGGAGGCATGAAGGAGCAAAGTTTTCACTTTGACCATCTTGTAGGCTAGGTCTTTTCTTACTTCTTTTTTATTGATATGGATTACAGAAAGTCATATTCAGCTTCGTTTCGCACCATCACACACATTCACATACACGCATATTGCATACTACACTCGACATGGAATTATCTTTTCTAACTAAAAGTTGAACTCAATTATTGACATTGTTCTGGTTTATACCTCTATAATGTTAATAAACAGCACTAGTGATCGTCCTAATCCCCGAGTCAGAAATCCTTCTGGGCCTCGTATGGATGCCTAGTAGCTTCACTTACTGGCCAAGTAAAATTCAGTTGGGCATCTTCAATTGAATAACCATATAAAAACGCCAAAAATATGCATTGTCACCCGAGAAAAAGTGTAAGGAGAAGGGTTGATCGCGCATTTGCATCTTAGCTTTGTATGTAGGATTGCACAATCGCGCAACCGCCAGATGCTATTTAAGATTGTTGACACTGGAAACTGCTTTGCTGAGGAACAACATTCCCATCAGACGAGCAAATTCACTTCCATAGAATGCATTAAGATGAAATATTTTCTTGGCAAAGCCTCGTGCTGAAGATTTTTTTGAACACTTTCGAGATACCATTTGACAGTAGGTAAATGCTCTCGTGACATGCCGACGCAAATGCTCCCGTGACATGCCAAGACTTATAGAGTCAATTTGTCCTGTAGTATCAAAGGTTGTCTTGTAGCCTATTGAGTATTTGTCATTGGGGTTTTTTTAATCCAGAGACCTTTGACATTGCAAGCAACAACATAAAAATGAAAATAAAGAACCAGACCTTTTACACGAATGATTAGGTTGCTAAACCAGTGTTTCGTAAGTACCGATGGGCAACCATCTACTTTTGCTCATGAAATTGCTGAGACGATAGAAGTTGAAGCTCCGGCCTCTGAATATAAACAAACACTGACCGAAAGGTTTTCCGAGTCTGGTGACTCGATAAAGATTGCTCTCTCTCTCTCTCTCTGGATAGCCACCTGAATCTTATAACACCCAATTGAAGCTGATAATACTGCAAGGATATCCATTCCACTAACAAATCCAATTAACCGAAGCTCAAATTCATTTAACAGCTCATATGTCAACGGCAAAACATCCAGGAGTCAAACTACACAAATGGAACAAGCAAACAATAAAAAACTTTTGGGGTTCTTCAAATATCACAGCAATCCTCCAAGGGGCAATCGTTCCACTGAAAATAGGAAGAACTCCATTGCACTATGCAACATGCACTAGACCACTCATATTCTCAAGATCTTCAAACTCTCCATGCTTAACAAACAAAACATGAAGTTGTCCTACATGTCCGAACAGATCAGGCTGAGATGGAGGAAAGGATACAGATAGATAAGCGGGCACATTGCACGTTGCAAGTGCCATATAGCGACTATGTACCTATGTATGTGTGATTAAATGTCTATCATCAGCAGATAAGTCCTAGAAAGATGACAATTAATGCATTGGAGAGTGAGGAACTCGAGGCCTGACAGGGGTCTTCGATGGACTCACCCTGCATGCATATTATGAAGAAAACTGGTTAAAAGACAAGTGATTTCTACATTAATCTGGAGTTGGGGAAGGACAAATAGTTGGATCACAGATATCATGAAGAGATCACGAGGAACAACCTTATGGGCAAAGATCCCAAAACCACACCACTGCAACTAAGAGCTGCAATTGCACTTTCAGCCTGCAATTATGGTTAAGATGATCAATGAGCAGTAGTGCAGGGTCAGCCAATGGCAACTGAAACCAAACTAGTCATAAATATATTCTACAAATTTTTCTGAAGACATCATAAGGCGATGCTCTATAATTCATAGATAGTGAACACAGAAGGAGGCTTGTCATAAAAGAATCCAAAATCGACATAGATTGTCACGCCAACATCAAGTGAATTTCCAGAACCTTGACAAAATAACATACCCACAAAGACAGGACACCAGACTATGGTTGGTGATTTTTACGGCTATCCTATGTAGCAACAATACCCCATACACCAATGCCCCAGCTATTTGCTCATAATTACCAACAGTGAACCCACTACAAGGTGCAGCAAGGCTTTTTTTCCCCCTAATATTCTCTTTCTCTCGAGCATTACAAAATGATGAAACCATGGATAAGCAATACATGCCATGGCTAATGTACCATACATCTATGCATGTACTAGAATACCACTGGTTCCGTCCAAAAAAAAGGAATACCACTGATCACAACTTCGTCCTAGCATAAAATATATATTTTTGTGTATTTCATTCAAATATCTACAGGTGAGTTCCATGAAATCAAATGAGAGAAGACGGCTTAGGAGCGAATGTCTCAACAGTTCATTGGCATTGACCAATTAATACCAACAGGACAATGCACCGCCGCATCAGTTATAAATGTCTTTCCATTGTCTTGTACATAAAACAATTACACTGTGATGATATACAGCCACTCATAGCAGAACATTGATAGAAAGGCATTTAAAAGCTTAATTTCATCCTCGGCAAAGCAAGGCAGAGGGAGCCTTACTCGACCACACTAGAATTATGCTGATCTGTTTGAAGCCATCAGCAACAACAAATGCTCACCCAAACCTCAGAAGAGGCAACATTTGCTTAAGAAAGAAAGTATTTTCTTCCTCTTGAATCAGTACAGGACTAATCCATCTCAGGTGTAGCATTCTGCAAATTTTTATTAAGCGCTACTATGGACCTTACTCTACACTTTAGTCCCTAATGTAGCAACACTTCTGCTCACCTGCCACATGCCAACCTCAGCATGAGTAGTCTATAATTTTTTGTCTCAAATTTTTTATTGAAGTGCTACTCAACGTTAGCTAAAGCTCACTGGACAAGGCTTCATACTCAATGAGAGTCAAACTTCACACTATGCATTTCCTAACAAACCAGCCTTTCGATTTTCAGCTCGAGTTAAAAAAAAAAAAAAAGACTTTCAGCTCGAGTAGTCTATAACAACCACTCCCTGAGGGCCCTAAAACTTCAAACCAAAGAGGTTCAGCAAAAATCCACAGGTCATAAAATTGTTTAGTAAAGTGTTACGAGTAATTAAGATATGAACTCTATAAACCGGACATTTCCGTTGTCATTAGACAGGCAAAACCCAATTCCGCATGTAGGGACACAAGAAAGCACTCCAGTCGACTTGTGAGGATCAAACTCAGGTAATCACAGAGGATTCCAGCCGGCACCAGTAAGATGCGGTGTCTATTTTGCTAGAGAGATAATGGGAGACCATCACCACCAAGCGGCACTAACAGCGAACCTGACATTGAGGACCACTAAAAGCTAAAATTTTTTCAGCACCAGTGCTCAAAAAATGAACAGCAGACTATAAACAGTGTTTTAGGAATACTATATTCCATATGCGTGATTTCACAGATGCTGAGGATCCTCTTTTAGGCATGAAGAGAATTTCCCAAATGTACAAGGAAACAGTGAAGCAAAGACCTGAGAGAGGTCGCTTAGTTGCAAACATCCCCAAGTTAAAAATTGTCAAAATTGAAATACTAGAGAGGGTCAACTGCTCAATAAAGACACCAATGTAAATGTGGACATGAAAAGACAAAAACCTCCACAAGGAAAAATTAACTAACATGATATAATAGAAATATAGACAACAGCATCGTTCTAAGTGACTGGAAGGCCAAAACACCCAGCCATCACATCCCTCGGAAGTAATCTAAATTAAAAGGATCTCATCTCTTGGATTTGAAAATATTGCTTAAAGGGAAAAGATTCTTAACTTACTATGAAGAACCTGAATTCAAATTGTATCATTTCAGAGAGAACTTATATTCATAGACTGTAGTGGATAGCTATAGGAATTAAGCATCAAAAGATCTGGCTTTACCATCACAAACTCCACAAAAGCAATACGAGTTGAATGATGGTAGTCTCCAAGTAGCCTCAGACGGTGAACCTGCAGGAAGCGAATCCATACGTGTTCAGCGAAAGGTAATCAAAGTGAAGCAAGGACTAAAATATTGCTTAAGCTGCAACTGCTCACCTCTCCACAGAGTGACTCAAAGAAGAGCTTAACATCCGCTTGAGTAACCTGCATTGATAATCAACAAAATGAATAAGCGCAAACGCAATTCCACCCGGACATGTACTTCCAAAATAGGGAAAGTTCATTTCTACCATTTTGTCAATGTTTGTGCAATAAACAGTTCTCGAGCACATCTCGCGTTCATCCTCGGACTGAAACCATGATGAAATCAGTACATAGTGACAACAAACAGAACAAGATTATAATGATCTCAGAGATGATGGAAACACTTAGGTCAATACCAGAGAAAAAGGAATGATGAGATAACTGGTACAGTTTACTTACCCTTGGCAAAAATGTTGGATTAACAGGTGCAATCGCAGTTTTGGAAGGCTGAACCCTAATAGGATAAAAACCAAGAACAGTCCCCGAAAGATTCAAAGCAGCCCTTGCACCATCTGCGAGAAAAAGTAATGATTGTGTCAAAGTGAAAAAGTTTGCCATGGCACTATAACTATAAGTATGTTCAACCATATACCTTCATCAGTAAACTCAACAAAAGCAAACCGGAGACAAGAGCTTGGATCGCCACATACACGACAGTCAACAACCTTCAGCAGAAAAGAGAAGCTCTAATGAAACAGCACCGAAAAGCGTCAAACCAGTACACCGAATCAATGAAATTCCGCTTACCTGCCCAAAGCTATTGAAAAGAGCTGCAAGTTGCTCTTCAGTTACCTATTTCAGAATAAATTACAGACACATTCAAAACCAGAGACAGGTTCTGGTAAGAGGGATAGAATAAAACATTACGAGCAACAGATCACATTTCCATCAATGTACAATAACAATCTAGTAGAGCCATATGGCATGAACAAAATGCTTACCTGTTGATCAATGTCAGTCACATACACGGTTCTTCTAATTACCTCATGACGCTGCGCCATACTAGTTCTACTATTTATTCGCCGCTTACCCTGGCTATTGTTACTCTTCCTCTGGAAGACAAAAAACAGAAAACTAAGGTAAGCAATGTGCTCAGGAGTCAGCAGACAATAGAAATGAAAGTTAGATTAAGAACTACACATAAAAAAAACCACAGCCCGGTTAACTTCACTGAATGTTAAACTACTCATTCCAAAACTGACAATAGTCCAACACTGGCGACATTCCTTTACTAATTCAGGATAAACGAAATGAAGATCGCATCATTCAATGCTCTCACTTTTCTCAACCTTCTGAACTAACCATCAGATAACATTACGGAAGATTTCTAAAAATGAAAGTGCAGCTAGCGTCAATACCCGTCTCCCGGTATGTCCATTGCCATCGACCCCATCAATCTGCAACACAAAATTCTGGGGGTAGCCAAAGCCGCCATTAGCTAAATAAGCAAAGGTCTGACCCAGTGAAGGTGCTGAAGGAGGCACGAATTCCTCAGCCAGGGGATTCAGCTTCGACAACATATCCACCAGCTCCCTCACGTCGTTCACTCCACTCGACCTGAAATTACTTCCGTTCCGGCGAAGCCCGTCCCTCGCCAGACCCATTTGACCATTTCTGCTGCCCCTGGCGACCATGACTCTGCTGCTCACATCGTCGCCGTTGCCGTTGACGGGCCGATCGAGCCGGGTCGCGGCATCGCTCCTGGGCTCCGATTTCCCGGAATCGCTCGAAGCGCTCCCGTCGGACGACAGGGCAGCAGCGTCCAGATTCTGACCCGACGCGCCGACCTTGACCCCAGCATTCTCAGCGACGGCCATGATCAAAGACCCACCTTTTATTCTTCCTCCTCCTCCCAAAAAGCTCCTTCCTTTTCCTCTTCTTCTGCCCCAAAATGAAAGACGCCTTATCGGGATCGAACGATACAAATAAGGAAGGAAATCCCAAAAATGAATTTAAGATAAGCAGCGAAGCACGTTCGGGGGGTGGGGGGGTTGGGTAGAGCACAAATTACCTGCCTTATCTGATTCGCATTGACCCAGAAGCCGCCCAAGAACACAAGAAACGAAAGACCCACCGCCACCACCGCCAGCCAGATCGCGTCTCCCCCCCCCCCTCCCCTGGAAACCCAACAAGAAACAGGGCAATCGGAGAAGCGCCCAAGATGATCGTCGTCGCCGGGGGGCGTATGGAAGGGCGGGAGCGGGTGCGCAAGGCGAAGGAGAAGCACCCCACCCTCTGCCTTTTATACTCGAGTCGTTGTCTCAGTGACAACCCGTGCGAGGGATAGAGAGAGAATGGAAGTGGGTTTTAGAGAGAGAGAGAGAGAGAGATGGTGGTAGAGTCGTAGGGGGGAGCTCGTTCGTCTTCGGATCGTCCGTTTACGTTGTACGCTTGGCCGTTTGGACCGTGGCCTCGCGCTTCACGGGACGCCCCCGGTGATGTTGCGTGCGCGACGCGGGGGTAGAGAGAGAGAGAGAGAGGGGATGAAAAGTCTCATTCGAAAACCCGCTTTCCCCGTCGAGTGCCCAACCCATAATTTTGGCCAATGCAATACGCATAGATCTATCCTCATGATGTGGCCACACTTGCTTTTTTTTCCAGTTTCGGACTCTGATTCATTACACGAGATGAACTACATATGAAATCAACGATGCGCGATCCGAGCCTATTATTGTCTTTTTCGCGATATGTTTTAGCGGATTATAGCATTCGTTATGCTTTTTCGCGAGATGAATTACACCTTACGCCGGCGTTACAGTGGGCATGCAGCGCGGCGGATAGGGGTTTCGGGCTTCGACCGATGGTGTTTCCATTCGAATCTGCATAATACAGAGAAGCTTACATGTTACCATGCGTGTTTAACCAAAGAGTTGTCTGGCTCCGTGACCAAAAAAGGAATCGAAGAGTTGTCGTCTTACTTTATTGGTGAATCGCCTTGGTTGTGTCCACAAAGGCAATTCGCTAGTAATGACTTCTTGAATTCTCCTTTGAGGACCCTAGGATTACTCGATCCATTTGATCTGACTTTTCTGTTTGAGCTCAATTAAAATCCTTACTATCGATGTACTTTTTTATGGTTTTATTTAATCCAATACGACCGCACTTTTAACAATGGATAAATGCTTGAATGCATATTAATCTATAATTTGTTCGCGATTTCTCGGAATTTAGATGATATTTTAAACGTGTGCAAACGAACATGTGCCGTAAAGAGCTGTGTTAGAGTTCTTTAATTGCGTGAAAAAAGACGGCCACTTATGTGTGGTCGACGAATAAAATTAAGAGAAAAAATCACTAAAAATTTCAAATTTTGCCACTTATGACACATTTTCCCTAAATTTTTTTTGTAATACAAAAAACTCCAAACTTTACTATTTGTGATACATTTACCCTAATATACTTTGTCTATGGACATTTTCGTTTTTTTTGCTTTTTCTTTTTTCTTTTTACTTTTTTTTCCTTTCCGGCGAGAGGGAACTCGTCGACGTCGAGCGAGGGCAACCCTCACTGGCGTCAGGTGAGGGTCGCCCTCGCTCGCCGCCGGAAAGGAAAAAAAAAGTAAAAAAAAAAGATGAAAATGCTTATGGATAAAGTATATTGAAATAAATGTGTCATAAGTGGTAAAATTTGGGATTTTTGGTGATTCTTTTCCTAAAATTAATATTGCATTTAAGAACTTCTTGTCAAAATTTATTGTCTTTCAATTAAATTTTGGCAATTCGTATGAGGTGGGGGCCGTGGGGGAGAACGCCGTGCGGCGGCGTCCACGACTGGCGTGGTGGATAGACGGCCTCATCCGCCGCCACGTGTCACTTGCCAAAGTCCTGAATCCTGATCAGACTACTTGGAAATGGTCACCCCCGCACCACCCCCCCACCCCCCCCCCCCACGATGATAAGGTCAAAGATAACATAAGAACAAATTCTCTCATTCTCATCCATTACCCGGTGGCGGCTTTGACGAATCCCCGGTTCCGATTGGGCCTGGGCCTTCTCTTGTGGGCCGGCAGCGCCGCCCGATCAGTGAATCGGCCCATTAGGCCGGATCGGGCCGAAACGCGCCCGACCCGTCGGCCGCCCGTCCCCCCGGCTCGGATCCCCGAAGTAAAAGCCAAAAAACCGCAAGGAAACCAGCGCGAGCGTCCCACAGACTCCCAACGCCGGCCAGCAGAAGCGAAACCCTAGCGCTCGCCTGCTCTTCCCTCCGTTGACCTCGCTCGGAGCTCCGGCCCGCCTCTCCTCTCGCGCTCGCTCTCCGGAGGGAGCATCCCCGGCGCCGTCGAATTCGGGTACGGCATTTGTCATTTCGCGCGCTCGCAGACGGTAGCGTTGCTTCCTCGAGATTTGGTGACGGAAGGATCGAGTGCGTCTTTTATGCATCTGGAGTTTACGCTGCGTCTCTTTAGCTTCTGGTGTCGTGTGATTTGGTTTTGCTGACGAGGAACGATCGGGGGGGGGGGGGGGGGGTTGCGTAGCCGAGTTCACCGTTTTAGGGGGCTTTGGTACGGTGTCCCTAGGTTCGGTCGCGACTGTGTGGGAATGCGGTGTTGTAACGTATCTATTTCGGCTTGGGAATTGGGTTTGGAAATGCGATGCCGCGGTGGGGATTCGTGATAGAGGGGCGGTTCTGATGGTCATCACTTGTTTTTTAAGCACGATCGAGCGAACTGTGTGCGAAGGACATGGGGCGTTTTTTTTTTTATATTTGAGTGTGGCGAGTGTTGTGTCATCTTTTCGAACAAATATGGATGTGTTGGTCATTTCTGTCAAACTGCAAGTGTGTGGGGGGAAATTTAGCTTGCAAGGGAATGTTGGGGCCATAACTTTACCTATCTTCTAATGAGAGTATGATCATTTGCTGTCAATTTTCACTTTCGTCTATGTGACTCTATTTTGTTGAGAATGAAGGATGGTAAGGACTGCTGAGTTCCCAGTAATATTTACTGATAATATGGTTGTCTTTGTATCGTGCAAATTAATTGGAGAGAGAGTTATGTGACAGGGTGCAAGTTCTTTTAGAGGTAACTGCAATTTGGGATAAAGTGCATTATCCCTGAAAATTGATGTGATGCAAGTATTTTTTTGTGCTTGGGAGGGCTTGTGTATTGATTTTTCGAAACTTATACATTCGGTCTTATTTACATATTGGAGACAACTGGGCTTTGATTGAGCACTCACTTTCATTCTGCCCTTTGAACTATGTCATGCTACACTCAGTTTGACGTTAGCAACCAATAGGAAAATATGTCCATCAGGACAATCACTACAAGGCGGGTTTTACTGATCCATTGCCTCCTGGCGAGTAAGGCATAATCAAACTAGTGACTCGCTAACAAGACATGTCTGGCTCATTACATACTTTTTTTCTACGGTGGCCTTTTGGTGTTTAATCAAATCTACGTTTTCATTAGACAGAATACATGTTTAGCAGGCTTTTTAAACTCCGACGATCTTAAAGAGAGATGAGTAAGGTGAATGAATTGATGTTTCTCAATCTTACCTGATCTCATGACACGAATCCTTTGTTTATGATAGATGACGAGTGCTTGGACAAATATGAGCTTTGCAGTCATTCGTAGGGATTTAGAGAGGGAGTGGGAGAATCAGGGAGGAGTAATGGGTATTTTTTTAAATAACTGGAGACCTTGGTCACCCTCAGAAGATCTATACATCTGCGAATTTTCTGGAGAGGATCTGGAGATCAAATTTGTTTTCGAATTTAATATAGCTTTGGAGCATCTTGGAGCAAATGAGCAGTGGAGCTTGTGGAGCATGGCTCACCGCGGGATTGCTCTCTTGGTTTGCTTCATAGTTTTGGTCTTTCTTTATTTTCGTTACTCTTGACAGCAGTGGTTGACTGATCATGGCAGCTGGGTTATGTGTCGGCGAATTGAGTAAGGACAATTTAGCTTTCAAGCTTCACTAACCTGTTCCTTGCCCTGTTGCAGTGAATAACTTTTGAGATAGAAATGAGTAGCCGCTTTTCTCGCACAATCTACGTTGGCAACCTGCCATCTGATATAAGGGAATGGGAAGTCGAAGATCTGTTTTACAAGGTCTAGTTCAAAGTTTCTTCCTCCTATAGATGTTATCCTGCCATATTTGCCTTGTCAAATTAGCTATCAGATATTCTGGAATAGGTGGCTGTGACAGGTGTCTGAACTGTAAGGTGTTGTTTTACCCATCCAGCTTCATTATATCAATATGATTGAATTTCTTGCATATAAATTGCTTCTTGTTACCTAGGGCTGTGAACGGTGGATCAATCTGAACTTATCTTCTCTATTTCCACCAGTTCTATGTGATGCTTATAAAATATGGATAGTCAGCTGTGTAGCACTTGAGTGTCTTGATTCCCTAATACATTGTCTACTTAAGGTTGCTGTGGATTTTATGTTGCCATATGTCTATATAGGTTGCATTCTGTAGTTGCTATAATATAACTGTGGGGTTGAGGTTCCTATGAGTGGGCTCTTTTCTTAAATGACTCATTCTCAGATTTTACTGAGCAATGACTGGATTAGCCAGCTTATTTGAGTTCTTTTGCCATCTGCAGTATGGAAGGATATTGGATATTGAGCTGAAGATTCCGCCTCGTCCTCCGTGTTATTGTTTTGTGGAGGTACCTCACAATAGCCTTCATTAGTGTTGGTAATGCTTACAGTCATAGTGATCTACTTGGCGAATGTGTATCATTTATGAACAGTTTGAGACCTCTCGAGATGCCGAAGATGCAATTAGGGGTCGTGATGGATACAATTTTGATGGCTGTCGTCTACGGGTGAGTTGAATGTTTTCCCCTTTGTTGTGTTCTATAGCTCTTCCTTTTTTTTCCTTTGGCTTTTGACCAGTCCTTGATGCAGGTTGAACTTGCTCATGGTGGTAGAGGACAACCATCTTCAAGTGATCGTCGTGGTAGCTATGGTGGTGGTGGAGGTGGAGGTGGAGGTGGAGGTGGAGGTGGTGGGGGGCGCTTTGGTATCTCACGCCATTCGGAATACCGAGGTACTCAATTTATGACTCTTCCAAATGCAATTATAGATGTAATAGGAGAACTGTGGTTTGAGTTTATGTGAATGAACTTAACTTTTTGTTAAATTTAAACACAGTCATTGTTCGAGGGCTTCCTTCTTCTGCATCCTGGCAAGATTTGAAGGTGAGAAGCTTTTTCATATGCGTAAAAAGCTTTGAATCTGGCATTGTTTTCTTTCCGCTTGAATGTTTACATCAATCGCAGGATCATATGCGGAAAGCTGGTGACGTTTGCTTTGCGGACGTTGCGCGTGATAGTGAAGGTTTGCTATCAAATTTTAATATGCATTGCACTAGCACGATTTTCTTCTATCATTTCCCTTTATTTTGATTGAAATGGAAATAATTATTGTGTGCTACTTTTAGTTGACAAAGGCTGTCTTGTTGATGAATGATCAGCAAGGGTTTTGATCAGTTTGTTAGAGTTTCTATCTTTCTCAAGTGAAGCTGCAGATATTTATTTGAGTCATTGTGCACAAGCATTGACCACTTCATCGCCCCAATGTCGAGGGAATGAAAATTAAAATAACATCTGCATCTGTCAATATGAAATTGTTAGCTGACTTGAATTCTTTAGGATTGCCTTGCCTTCAAAAATTTAAAGTGGCATCTTCATGTCATACAGCGGATGGGTTCCCTATAATGTACAGACATCATCGCCAATGTTAGACAAATGGATTTACTTTGCCAATTGTTTTCTTGTTTTGGTCATACTCTGAGAACCAATCTTAAAGTGCCCAGAAATTATGTGAATTTTTGATTGCTTGTGCTAAATAAATTTCTTGAAAATACATGCGGAGACTGTGTGAAACTTCCAATTATGCTTATTGAAGCAGTACTCCTTCCTTCTTGGCATAGATCTAAACATGGTTGAGGCTGACTTGAAGCAAGGGCTGCAGATGCTCATGTTTTAATGAGCTGAGCTGGTCATCTTGTGAAAACTTTCTTTTTTATGTTGGTAAAAGAGTGTGGCCTTATACGAAATATTGATTTCAGTGTTTGAATAATTCCTTCTGCTTCCCTCCACTTTTATCTTTTACATTTGAGGGTCTGAGATGCATATAGGCTCATGAATGTATATTTGTGGGTTTTATGATACTTATACATAATGAGAGAACACTGTACTTTGGTAGATATATCATGGAAAATGAAGTTTTTGATTTACTTTGTACGCTTCTGCCCAACTTCTGATGTCATTTCTGTGTGGAGACCCATTTTCATTGGGAGAACCTTTGCTCTGATGAACCGCTAGATCTGGTCCAGGCTCTTGGTTATAAATAATCTGTCATACTGCTTAGAGCATGATAGAGATGATTAGAGTCTGCACCATGCATTAATTTTGTGATTATGGACATGCTTATCTTAAGTTAATTTTCATTTAGAAGTGCTAATATATGAGATATGTGCAATCAGGGACTTATGGCATTGTTGATTACACCAACTATGACGATATGAAGTATGCTGTAAGTTTATGAAAAGGAGTGCTTAACTTGCTGGAATTATCTTCTACGGCTCCTAATTTTTTCACTCTTTTTCCTTATGTTGTGTAAAAACCTTCTACTTGTTCAGATTCGGAAACTTGATGACACTGAATTCAGAAATCCCTGGGCGAGATCTTATATACGGGTGAGTTATTTAATGATTTGGTTTATATATTTGATATTTTAGACTAATTAATCTTGGTAGGAGAACTGAGTTTTTAAAGTAGAGGTTGTACTTCTAAGAAGATGGAGTTTAAGTCACTTTGCTTGTCTTCTTCTGATTTGCATCTTTTGGTCACTTGGCTAGGTGAAAAAACATGAAAACAGTCCTTCTAGATCTCGCAGCAGAAGCCGCAGTAGAAGCAGAAGCGACAGAAGGGAACGAAGGTTCTCCCCCCACTCCCACCACCCCCCCCCCCCCCTTCTCTCTCTCATGGTGCTCTAATATGCCTTTTTTCTTTCTCTAGTAAATCACCCGGTCGATCTGCATCAAAATCGCCATCTAGATCTAGATCAGCATCTCCAGTCAAGTCTTCCAGGTATGTAGCTTTGTGTTTTTATCTTGATTTCCTTCTTTGTGCTGTCTTCCATGTCTTATAGTATCGGTCATTTTTCCTTTGCCAAAACACATAGACCAAGGTCCAGATCAAGGTCAGCATCTCCCCGTCAGGTGAGTTGTTTTCCCCCTGTGTACTACTATGCATGTTATGCTCGGCAAATTCACTTAGAGCTGATCAATTGAGTCTTAGGGTTCTGTTTCGGAAGTTAAAAACTAGAATCGCAATGATATACGAGATGACAGGTCCTCCTGTGTTACCTTGAGAGGAAGGAGATGAGGGATGTCCTCATCCAGGAGTAATTGGTAATTTCATGCAAATGTCTTACAACTTCTGTAGACGAATTGCTCACCTTTTATGTATCTGGGGGGTCCTATTTGAGTATGGATACTGATAGGAAGGTTGTCATATTAAAGTGGATACACAACACTCCTGTCCCTATGATTGTGCATTTGAAATTGTTGAGTCTATTAAGCCATCAATATGCACATAGGATGGATATAAAATCCTAGTTCCTATGGAGGACAAAATTTTATTTTTAAATCAATGAAATACTGGTATTAACAATTTTATGTTAAACAGTAATAGTTGGTCTTTTCTTGGTTGGTGATTCGTGTGCATCTCTGAAGATATCTTTTTTTTCTTTTCAGGTGAGATCAGGTAGTGGCTGATTCCTTGTAGCAGAAATCCCGGTGCTCATGGCTGTAATGAAGAAAGTGAGTGAGTTAGGGAACTTTGAGATCCATCTTTGTTGGGATTATGATGCGTTAGTCCAAGAACTTTCGGTACTCGAGAATGCCTGATACTGTTTCATGACGGTACTTTAGTGTTGGATTTTTCAATGCGTCGTCTGAATATCATGTAGCTTGCTATCGAGATCTTTGAAGATGCTATGGTAGTGGTACTGTTTGAGATGATGACGGCTCGGCTCAGATCAAGTCCAAGGGAAAGCGCATCCTGGTTTTGAATTAATGCCGATGTCAAACCTCAAAGCCAGTGTTCTTAGAACTATGCTTGTCCTTAACATCATGGTCCATTCCATGTTAGCTGTGCGGAGGAATCTGAACTTGGTCTTCTAGTGATGTTTGATGGATTCACAAGGCTATCTTTAAGGCACTTTTCAACTTGATTGGTCCCTACCATCATAATGCAAGAGCTTTCACTCTGGGCACCATCTACCTTGAAGCAGCTTTTGCACCCGGAGCGCATCGTATTTTAGCTGGAGGTTCCGTAGACAGACTGCTCTCTTGTTTTTTTTTTGGGGGGGGGGGGGGGGGGTCAGAAAACAGACTGCTTGATAGAGCCACGATTCCGATTCTTCCAATTAGATACCTTCGATAATGTTTACCAAATCTGATGAAGTATATACAGAACTACGTATTCGAAACAGAGAAATGAGCATCGTATCATCGATTATGGTCAAGATAAACGAGCAGCAAAACTGGTTCTCTTGCGTTTTAACATTTCCTAACCTAAAAACTGACAACCTTCGTTCATCCCTGTAATTTCGCGCCATTTAGGGTATGAGCACTTGATTTTCTAGTCTGTACACCCTAAACCCACAAGTTTTCAGCTGTTCCTCGTTGTTCCGAACGTGCAAAAATCTATAAACCAACAGCAAATTGCCCCAGGAATGTTCACTGTAGCAACATTATTGGCCATGCCCCCCCTATAGGAATCCACGATATGAAAGAGGCCTTTGCAGAATATTACGTCGTTGAATACTCTTATCCTAGGATGATCCCGGAGGCACCTCCAATTACCATCTCCAGGATCAGAAGTGCTATCCTGTAGATCCCGCCGTACACCACCATGACCTAGTATTCATTTGGAGACATTACCACGACCTCGTGCCCATTTCGGAGAGGAAGTAAGTCTCACAAGACAAAGCAGCTTCTTGATGTGGTAATAGTGATAAGGATCTTGATCCTCCGCGCCATTGTCGTCTACTACTTCCTCTAACATTAGGGGAGAGAGAGAGACTCTCGTGCCGGTGAAAGGGTTGAAATGGTCACCTCGAAGGCTCCACCCACGAGAAACAACCATCCACTTGATGACCCGGAACATCTCTTATTGTAAGGCGCTTCGGCTTGAAACCTTAAGCTTTGATGCCTCTGCTGTCGTATAAGCCGCCTGCACATTTCTTTGCTGTTATCCCTAGCCGGGATCAAAAGTAGGAGAAGCTGCGGTCACGACATGGGGAGGGTACTCCACTGCTCGCCGCCATCGTGCGCGACCGACGACCATCTATTGCAACCGAGACCGAATCGGAGGTAGTAGGAGAGAGAGAGACCAACTCATTGAGAATTGAGGAAAGAATGTGTCCAGGGGGCCATGCCCATTCCCAATAATTTCATGCCTAGTTGTTGAGATCAGCACGGTCCTATGTTCCTAAGACGTGTGAATGTGTTTGGTTTTGGCTGCCTCTAATTCTCATGATCTTTTATACAAACCAGAGAATTAGGTAATCTTTATTGTTCGGAATTTACGGTGATGGTTAATTGAAGTTCGGTATCCATGTCACTTTAACAAAAACTGAAACGAAAATGATTTTTATCAAGTTAACCAACGATGTACAAGTCATTTTTCATATATCTTTGGACGGAGGATATGCGGTTACATGACCACCTTTAAGGACACGTCTCATCTACCATAATTGTTTATATTGGCAGTGGATTTAATAATAATCCAAAAAAAATTTTAGTTAAAATTTGAAATTTTCCGTACTCTCAAGCTAATATGTTTCGACAAAAAAAAAAAAAAAAAAAGAAGAAGCTAATCGGTCTTGATTTAAACTATCGTCTTTCTAAAGAATCGAAATCAGTTACAAAAATCCTGGCAATAATCCGACTTGGTTACATCTTTCTCCAATCAAAATCGCTCAAACGTCGTTTTTTTTCACAACTGGCCCCAAAATGGCCGGCCCAACAACCGTCGGCGTTCATTTCGGCCCAGCACGCAAGTCACGTGCCGCATCCACGTGACAATGCAAACCCTAGCCGTCCCCGATGCAACATAAGTACGTCCCATCTTCGTCTCCAGAGCTCCACGACGGCACTCTCGCTTCCTCCAGCTCTCTCTCTCTCTCTCTCTCTCTCCATCTCAAGCAGGTTACGAAGTCGAAGGTCTTCTCCACCGCCGCGAAGATGTCCACCGGCGAGGTCGCTTGCACCTACGCCACCTTGATCCTCCACGACGATGGAATCTCCATCACCGTAACTCTCTCTCTCTCTCTCTATATAATCGGAGGCAAATGAACGTGTCTTCCTTCTCTTGGTTGTCGTCGCTGAAACGTCGAATGAAACGGAACAGGCGGAGAAGATCGCCTCGCTGGTGAAAGCGGCCAACGTCTCCGTGGAGTCGTACTGGCCGAGCCTCTTCGCGAAGCTGGCGGAGAAGAGGAGCGTCGGGGATCTCATCATGAACGTCGGTTCCGGCGGCGGCGGCGGCGCCCCCGTCGCCGTGGCCGCACCCGCTGGCGGCGCCGCCGGAGCGGCTGCCGCGGCTCCTGCTGTCGAGGAGAAGAAGGTAGGGTTTCCTCCTCTTTCGTTACTTTGTCTATAGACAGCCATGAGTCTTGATTGCGGTTGAATTGTAGAGGTCTTTCTGCATCTGATTGGTTCTGTGTTGGAAAATGGAAATTAGTTTAGTCAAATTTTTTAGGCTTTGTTTTCTTCCTCTTGATCTGAATGTAGAACATCACCAAAGGCTTCTGTATTTGCAATGTTAATGCGAAACGCGATCATTACTGAACATCGCAAGAACTAGGAAATTTCGTTATGACGGCGATGCTCGACTGAGTTGGTGTTTAGCTACTTAGCAATTGGATTCTTAAGCCCTCAGTATTGTTGTTGGAGGACTATAAAACTCGACAGAAAGACATCTCAAAAGCCTTATGCAGTGATCTTGATTTGAGGAAGCAACGATCATATCTGTAGATGGTATCTGTAGATTGTATGGAAGTTTGCATTCCGCACTTTCAGTTTCCGTCATCTATGGGGAACCTCGGAATACAAACTAGTGCTTTTCTCTGTGAACTGTGCAATGATATGTTTAAAGTTTCTCTTTTGTCATTGTTTAGAGTTTAGAGGATTGAATTGGAAGTGAAGAAAGCTAAATATGCAATCGCGACACCAATTCTTCTGAAAAAAATCTGCATGAGAAATCTGCAGGGATGTTCGAGTTCTTGTGCTATATGAACACCATAGCTAGAATTAGTCGGAAATTCTAAGATTTCTAATTTTGCCTGGTCTAATTAATGTCTCCATGACTGGATCATTTGTCTGAGTTGCTCCTTTTCGCTCTTGAATTGACCACAGGAAGAACCAAAGGAGGAGAGTGACGACGACATGGGCTTCAGCTTGTTTGATTAAGGAAAACAAGTACTCTCATTCTGATTCGTCTGGATTTTTTGTTTGGTTCCTTCAGATTAGGATCTCTTGGAATGTTTCATCCTCAATTTTTGTTTGGTATAATGTCGACATTTAGCTTCAACCGGTCTTTTTCTACGATTCAGTTGACTTGAAAACAGAATCATGTCTATTGCTGATCATTTGATATCGAACCTTATGATGCTTGAAATGTTCAGAGTTTCTTTCTCATGAAAATTCTTGATACACACGGAAAATTAGTAGCTATAGAGAGGTGCACATTTACTTGCTCAAAATGAAAAATCGCCTGTTGCGGTGAATGACCTTCGTGGCTAGCAAGTAAATGCAGCATTCGAGAATTGCTCTTGTAGATCATAAACAGTCGAAGGTCATTTTTCCGCTGTGGCAAATGGGGTACATTGCTATCGTTTGTGTAACAAGTACAAGTCTCTCCACAGTCACATACCTTCAATGAGACGTATAACTACTTCAGAGAAGCGATCTATTCAATACGACAGATTGAACATAGATTTGTCTAGGCCCTTCCATTCTCATTGCCCTCTGAACATAGCTAATTTTGACATTCGACAGAGTGAACATCCATCACCTTCTTTGAGTGCCAGTCGGCAACGGCAAGCTCGACATTGTGACATTATGTAGTAACGGTGAACGATAAGCTTTTATGTTGCACCAAAAGAATGAGGGACAAAAGAGGGCTTTTATGTAAGATCGCCATTAGGGTATTTTTTATCTTTTTGATGAGGGAAACTGTCTTGTTTCTTGTAGTCAGCTGTTACGGTAGTTGGTGAGTTCATTGGAACATACTGAATAGCAGGTATCGGAAGCTGACCAAGCTTAAGGAGTGGCCACATTCTCTTTCGCCAAAGGAGCAATCTCCTCCCCGTCGACTCCAGGTTCGCTGCCCGCGACCTCGAGACTCAACAGCAGTTTCTCCCAGTTCTTTGCTGGTCCCTGTCACAGCAAAGAGGCAGCTCTCAGAGAAGAAGCTGGAGAAAATGATAGCATATGCATTGATTCTAGACGAAGACAGCTTAATATATGGGAATGGTAGTTTTTGAATGTGCTGATTTCCCTATGCGGTTCTTTCCTTTCTGCTTAATAGTCAAACGTGATTCTATAACAATGATCAATGTCCCACGATGCCAGCTGCGAAGTAAATATGACAGGGTAACAGTCTTTGTGACCTTCCAGGAGAGATCTTGAGCCATGCAGTTTCCAATCATCTCCTTCAAAGCAGGGGTGCCGTAAGTTGCTAGTGCCCTTTTGACGGTCTTAGCTATCGCTGCTACATCAGCAGGATCAACAGTTTCGCACTGAAAGGTAGAAAGCACGCAGCTTGTTACGCGGCACGAGTTCATCGACTCTCTCTTGCTGGATTATAAATTGAAAGGGATGTAGAATCACCTCGACATTGAAGGCGCCCATTTGGAATCCGGTATAACCTTCTAATACCGTGTTGACGAGGCCGCCGGTGGATGCCACGATTGGTACCTGTATCCACGGTTGAGTCTCAAACTCGTGTCTAACGAGAGGTATATGCTTAGTAACAACCGCGAGAAATTATCAGGTTACGAAAAGATGGAGGGAATCTCATGTTCGTGGGCGACATAAGCTTCATGGCCAGATGCAGAGTGAGCTATCGTATAGAAGATTAGAAAAAGTGAGCGTGCATACCGTTCCGTATCTCATGGCGTGCAGCTGAATGAGACCGCATGGCTCAAACCTACTTGGTACCAACATAAAGTCGGCACCGGCCGTGATCATATGCGCAAGGGGAACATTGAATTTCGCGACTCCCCTGGCGTTGTTAGGGTACTCGATCTCAAGCTCTGCAAGTTGTTTCTCCATGTGTTTCTTCCCAGTGCCCTGAACATCAGTAACTTAAATTGTTAATAAGTAGGCAAGCAGTGTGCAGAGCGACCTAGTTCTGAAATTGCAGTAGCGGAAGCAACACTTGAAAGCCATTCATCTCTATCTTTTCCATCCTTACTAGGACAATTATCTGGACATCTTCGCCGATGAACTGAGGAATTGCTTGCGTGAGAATATCGGAACCTTTCTGCTCTTCAAGCCGGCCAATGAAGCCTATTACGGGGATATTTCTACCAATTGGCAATCCAACATGAGCTTGCAGTGCTTCCTTCAGTAGGAGCTTCGCTTGCATCACCTGAGAATTATTGAAGATGTTGAGTAATGCGGATTCGTATTCACCGGCATGCCAATTCAAGTATTTTGGACAAGGAGTGGAGAAAGTACTGGCGCTGAGGATCTTACATTTGTAGCGTCGTATTTGACGTCAATGTACTTGTCCGACAATGGATTCCACTCTTGGACATCCATGCCATTGACAATACCAGTGACACCAGTCATTCTGCAGATATTATCCAATTCTACACCTTTTTCTATGCCAGAGACGAGTTCCTCTGCATAGTATGGACTCACTGTTACAACCCTGTCCGATTCTAGTATTCCAGCCTTCATCCAATTAATCTTCCTGCCCTTCACAGGCTTGTCGTAGCTTTGGAAACCAAAAGGCTATCAGATCAGATGCAGGTTCGATATATACTTGATGGAAGGTTGAAGAAAAAGCAAAAGTAGTCATACCCGTCAATGAAATCGAAGGATGCCCTGAACCGGTTTGGAAGGTTCAACAATGAGAAGTCTGCATATGCGAATCTGCCCTGGTATGCGATGTTGTGGATACAGAAAGCAACCTAAAACCATTGTCACGAAGAGACTTAGCTCGCCAAGCTCTTGAGACTTGAATGAGAACAGGCAACTACACTAAACAGCAAATATATACCTTTGCATTTTTGTAGATTCCTCTAGGCTTGTACATTGATTTTAAGTAGCAGGGGACAAGAGCAGTGTGCCAATCATTAGCGATAAAAACAACATCCTCCCCTGCACAGTTTTGTGAATTTGTCATGCATCTAATCATGAAGGATCGAATAATTTAAAGTTTTCGCTCATCCTTTTTACTTAGCAAAAAAGAAAAATAAAGAAAAGAAAAGGAATGGCGCCGCACCATATGGTCCTGAGAAGTACTTGCTGAGGTTCAAGTTTAAAACTCGAGGTGCTTCCAGGGCTGCCTGATGATCATGGGCAGTCCATGTTAGCGTCAAAGCATTATAATGGTAACTATGACAGTGGTAGTGGTCTTAACACAGGTAAAGTGCATGATTGACTCTCCTTCTGTTTGATTGAAGATGAATGTTTTTCCAAATTAAATGGTAAAGATGACAAACATCCATGAACAGCTAAAGAACTGACCTGGCATAGCAAGCTGAATCTAAGTTGGTTATCGGCATAGTCCTTTCCAGCCTGGGGACCATAAATCTTGGATCCAGTTTTCCCCCACACCTTATGAGTCAAACCATGAGGATGGGTTCAGCTAAAGAGATTATTACCGATTCAATTTCATTAGTCAATCCCACAATGGACAGTCTGAAACTTACTTTTTCGAGGAACATGGGGTGATCTACAAAAACACGATCAACTCCTCTTTTATAGCAGTGGAAAAAGCGAATGGTTTCCATTCTATCACCGACTTTAATCTGCAGAATGAAAAGCAACCTCCGAAACATATTCCGTGGAATGTGAGCACAATACAAGTATGAGCAATCCGAAAACTTTACCTTGGCCAGCACCTCTGTATCCCAAGCATCTTTATACTGATCATAGCGAGGGCATACAGTCATGACTCGATGGCCAATTGCCTGGAGAAGAAGCATAGAACATCGGCTTATAACTGTAATCATTTGAACTTCTGAACAGGAGCCAGAAGAGCGTTTGTCAATAGACAGAAACAGAATTATGCTGTAAGACATGCTCACTGCCATTGCTGGCGGAAGTCCTCCAAGAACATCACCAAGTCCACCAGTTTTGCTCCACGGACCAACTTCTGCACCTACAAAAATTAAGTTCATCCCAGTTCCACATTTAATAACTCCTGAGGGGCTCGCAACCTCAGTCTTTAATGCCTTTCTTCTTGATTGTCTGCTAGCTGCCCTTAAATTAGTCCTAATCTGCGGCTTATCCAACTTGTTCAAGGACCTCAAGCCACGGTGTGCCATTGGTTGGTTTTTCAGGTCATTGTGGGTCAATACTGTTTTGGAATCTGACCCAGTTGCTCCCACAGAGCTGAGGTAAGAACTCCCAGAGACGAATCGAGCAGCACTCACAGATGCCATTAGGGGAGAGATGCTGCACACGATTGCCTGGAAGGGTACACATGATTTGATGATGTGAATGATTAATGCGAAACAGCCATAATCAAATCATACACATATTTCATAGCCAGGCCAGTTGCAGAAATATTGATTCCCAGAGTACATTTTTGCAGCTCTATCACGGCTATTTGACTTATTTCTGATCAAAGAAAGCGCCAGCATGTTTATCAATTCTCAGAATCAACAACATTGCATTTGAAATGGTTTAAACACCACAGTGGAGCCAAAGTTGCACCAATTTAGCACACTCGGTCCTACACAACGTCAAATCTGCTCATATTCTTACTAACCAGCTGCAACTTACTATTTACATGTTCAATATATTGAAATCAACCATGAACTTGCACCATCACTAATGAACAAATATAATAATTTTAACACAGAACCATCATGCAAATGAATAATAGACGGACTGGGGCATCTCCGACACTGGTTTCTCCATCGAGTCATGGGATACTATGCTGGTCAATAAAGAGAAGCAGGGTGCACTTGGTAGTTATTTCTGTTATGACCCGACTTATAAATCTTGTCAAAATAGATGCATCTACTGAATTTAAATGCTTCTGTATAGCCTTCATCGGCTTGCCCATACCAACCTCTTCTTAAATAGACGTTCTTCGTTGATTGTTTATGCTAACCGGGCGTCCACATGAACATGTCTATAAAATGTGAACCGCAATCCTAAATGGCGAAACTCAGGCCGCATAGTTCGACCCATCTTCTTAACTTGGTTGACTAATCTGAATTGCAAAGCAAACTCAACCGACTCCTACTTAAGGTAAAGGAAACCGAGTCTGGAGAGGCCCTCGCGACAGGCGTCCATTGGCCATTCAGTCAACCGAAAGCGTATGCTTAGACATGGCTGAGTCGGCAAGCTTTTCTACGGAAACCACAACAAACAAGCAGAAAGAGGAGAGAATCGAGGACGCTTGTTTAAATTTGATTAAACTTAACATCATTTATGTATTTGGACAGCGACGTAACCAACCTAAAAGCCACCGAGCGCCGCATAAGTATTTGGCAATCATACATAATCACGGCGCACATGAATAGAAAACATCGCACATCGGTCAAGCATCCCCTCTCGGAATCAACAGATAAGAAGCTGAGTTCTACCTCACAAATTTTAGACAAAAGGAAAAGGAAAAAGATACCATAATCTACGCAAAACAATGCAGAGACTCGGAAGAAAGATATGCTGATGCATTATATAAAAAATGATAGTAAGCTGAATCCTCCATGACAGCAACGGTGAGAGAACCACGGATCAAACCGCACGGAGTAGCAACACAAGCCAGGAAACACGACACGAGAAAAGGTCCAAACCATATCACGACGCTTCTCTCTTCCTTCACTCACCTGGAGAGCTAGTGCTAGAGCAGTGTGCTGTGGGTTCACCGCAAAACAACGCCTCGACGTGCGAGCGAACCGAGAGTGCGTGTGAGCTCCAAGCACGGAAGAACGGCCGCCCATTTGTGGCGGAACCGGGTCCC
Organism: Syzygium aromaticum; assembly: GCA_024500025.1. Classification (NCBI taxonomy): domain Eukaryota; kingdom Viridiplantae; phylum Streptophyta; class Magnoliopsida; order Myrtales; family Myrtaceae; genus Syzygium; species Syzygium aromaticum. The sequence goes on from CM044885.1 coordinate 16,738,180, forward strand.
CCGGGGCGCCCGCCAGTGCCACGTGGCGGAAGAATAGTGGCCGGGAGGTCCCTCCAAATCATTGACGACCTCTAGCTCCGATTTGAGGCCGTGAGCCTCCATTTGGAAGCGGGGCCCACGGTAGCCCAAAGCGAATATACGGCAATTCCTTATTATTATTTTCTTGTTGACCGAAAAAGGGAGAAAATTCAGAAAATTCAGATATTTAATTTATTTTTCTCGTTCGATGTTGGACACATCAATGACTGTGGCCCAATCCGAGCCGTGCAACTGCAACCGGTTTCAACATCCTTTCCATTGTTAAACCGTCGACATTTGTTCCCCCTCGTGGGGTATGCTAAAATATCTCAATTCCAGTCAAATATTTTAAAAAAACCACAAGGCCGCTTTACATTTTTTGCGGCTCCCCGAGCAACTTCGATTGAAAAGACAACATAAACTTACAGGGCAATCAGTCCCTAAACCTTGGCTTAATATATAATTTGATCATTGAATTTTTAATTTTTTGAATATAGTCCATAAACTTTAGCATAATGTTCAATATGATCCCTGAATTTTAACCCAATATTCAATGTGGTCTATAAACTTTTAGTACATGTTCAATTTAATCCTTAAACTATATAAAAATGTACAATATAGTTCATGAATTTGAATTGATTGAAGGACTATATTGAACATTTTTATAAAGTTCAAGGATTATATTAAACATGTATCAAAAGTTTGGGAATCTCATTGAACAAATTGAAAGTTCATGGACCATATTGAACATTGGGTTAAAGTTCATGGACTATATTAAATAAATTAAAAAATTAGAGATCAAATTGCACATTGATTCAAAATTCAGGGATTGTTTGTGTCATTTTCCCTAAAATTATTTGTGTGGTTGCATTGTCTTTTGCTTGTGTAAAGCATCATATTTGTTGGTACCATTTATTTTCTTTCGAACAATTGTCCAAAAGGTCTAAAATCTGTTATATGTAGACCAATTCAATTTTGAACTTTTTGATTTTGTCAATATAATGCAAATCTTTTGACGATTTATCAATTTAGTTCTAAATCTCTTGACAACTTGCCGATATAGTAATTACAGCCAATTTTGATTAGAAATCTTTGATTTAGACAATTTTTGTAATTATTTAAAAAACTATGAATTTCTTTTAATTGCAAAAATCTTCCACGTCAATGTCAGCCATGTTGGTGATTTAAGGATTATATTGGCAAATTGTCAAAATATTTAAGACTAGATTGGTGAAATTAAAAAGTTTATAACTGAATTATCCAATATGTAATAGGTTTAAGACCTTTTTTCTAATGATTTTCACCATTTTTCTTTTGTGTATAAGACACGCCAAGCAGGGGTAGGGCATCTTTTTGTTCTCATTCTTTTCAACTCTTCTTCATTCAAGCATGATGATATGATGATGAATGATAGGGAAAATTACTAAAAAAGTCCTAAATCTATTGCAATCTTGTTAATTCAATCATAAACAATTTTTTTTTGGTCAATTCAGTCCTAAATCATTTGCAATTGTTTCAATTCAATCCATTCAGCCACTTTTAGTTGGCCAGTGCTAACGCAAACGTCAGCTAACACTGGTGTGACCATTTTTTATTATTTTTTTTCGAATTATTTATTATTTTTTTAACTTTTTTTTCTCTCTCTCTCTTTTTTTTTTTTGCCTATCTTCATCGGTGATCGCCCAGAGGCTGAGATCGGTGAGGTCGAGCCTCGCCATGGCCGGGCGAGCTCACCTAGCAACGGTGAGGCCGCCTAGATCTGGCGAGACCTCGCTATTGCTAGGCAAGGCTACCCACATCTCGCAATACCTTGCCATCGCTTGGTGAGGTCTCGCCAAATCCACCCTTGCCATCGCTAGGCGAGGTCGAGCTTTGCCATGGCCAGGCGAGCTCGACCTCGCCCACTGACGGCGAGACCACCCAAATCTAGCAAGACCTCGTTGTCGCTGGGCGAGGTCGAGCTCGCCCGGCCATGGCGAGGCTCGACCTCGCTCGGCGACGGCAAGGGCCAGCCTTCGGCGAGTTCCACCTCACCGGCCTCAACCTCTGGTCGATTACCGGACTGGCGACCAAGGAAAAAAATAGGAAAAAAAAAAGAGAGAAAAAAAGTAAAAAAATTCGAAGAAAAACTAAAAATATATTAAAAAATTACCGCGTCAGCGTCGGCCGGATGTCTGACACCGGCTAGCGTCCACGTCAGTGCTGGCCAGCCAAAAGTGACCGGATTGACTGAATTGGCACAATTGCAAAATGTTTATGACCGAATTGGCCAATTAGAAATGTTTAGGACTGAATTGACACAATCGCAATAGATTTAAGACTTTTTTTATAATTTTCCCTTGTAACATTGGCGCAACACAAAGGGTTGTAGTTTTCAGGCGAGTCAAGCTGAGATGACCACGATGAAGCTCGCATGTATCTATTCCAATTTGGGCCACACGGCATCCCCGATCGACAACGATCAACGTGTCATATTGAAGGGAACCGATGGGATTGTGACCAGCAGGAATTATCTCCAAGGTAGTAATAACTTTTGCGAAAACAATGTGACAAAGAGCTAGTTGGGGAAAATAAACGAACCGCTTCTTAACGACGATACATAGAAGTAACTGGATAGTTCGATATCAAAAGGTTACACTTGAGTCTCCAATATTCATAGTCGGCACAGAATGGAGAGTGTCGTTGTGAAGGTTATTTAGTACCGGAAAATATATATTTAGGGAAAGCTCGTGCATAATGCAAAAGACTTTAGGTTAAATGATCTTTTCGAAATACAAATAGCATTTATTAAATTGCAATTTAAAAAATGCATCAGGAAGACACTTCGGTTTAGTTGCCTTTTGGAAAAAAATTATATTTGTAAAAGACTTTAGCTATTCTTTTAAATACACGAAAAAGAACGAAACTCAATCATCGGTAATGCTCAGGCAAAGGATTCAGGCAGCAGCCGAACACCGGCAAGGCAGATTTGGCACCGACGGCCCTTGCTTGAGGTCGTGTGACCCCTAGCGGATGTTTGAGCAGCCCCGACGACTTTGACCTCAATGACGTCGCTCGTGGGTGAGGGTAAAATTGGAATTTCAAAAGTTTAGCTAGGGCAAGGTTGGAAGATAAAAAAGATTCTTTAGCATTGCGGAAATGCTCAGGGACAAAACTGGGTAGGACTTGGGGTTAAGTGATTTCTTTTATTTTATTTTTTTGGTCAGTCAAGCGACTTTGGAAAATGATAGTTTTGACTCGAGGCCTTTGAAATTTTGCTGCTAAAACATCTCGATTTCGGCTCAAAAACCTTTAGAGGTCCAAAACCCACTTTGAAATGGGGAAAATTATCAAAAAAGTTCTAAATTTTTTGTAATTATGTCAATTCAGTCATAAATTCTTTTTTTTTTAGCAATTTCAGTTCTAAACTTTTTGCAATTGTACCAATTCGGTTTATCCGGCAACTTTTGGCCGACCGGCGTCCACGTCAGCACCGGCCGGCTAAAAGTGGTCGGATGGACTGAATTGGCACAATTGCAAAAGGTTTAGGACTGAAATGACAAAAAAAAAAGTTTAGGACTGAATTTGCACGATTATAAAAAGTTTATGGCCTTTTTGGTAATTTTCTACGCCGAATGCGGCCCAAATCATGTGCTGTTCTCGGCCTTTTCGCCGAAGATGAGAAACGGAGTGGGGAGCTGGTCAAAGGCGACGGACCGTTTTGACTGCAGACCTTTGCTCGTCCTCCTCGCCTGCTTGCCTTGGGGAAGACGGAAGTTGACCCGTTGACCTAGAGGGTTTTCAGAAGCCACCCGTCTGGATAAGCTCCAAACACCGCAGCATCGTGTCATCAGAACGCACATCACCGCTCACAAAAATCAATCAGACGGTGATTACCAACTCCAACGTGTCCCATCCATGGAAGCTTCGACCACTCTCCGGTCCGTCGACCCGGCACGCGCCCACACGCCTCTTTCTCGTACCCGTCAAACCGAACGGGGGAGTCCCCTCCTCTTCGCCGTCGACGACGACCCGTTCAACGCCCGACCGAACCTCGCTTCGATGCGTCCCACGTCGTCGCCGTCCCCCAGGTCCGACCGCCCGTGAACGGTCAAAGATCGGCCCACGTGTCGAGCCGCGGCGTTGAACACATCGTCGTCCCACGACTCCCTCCACCACCACCCCCCACCTACCTTCCTCCAGCTTTCCCATGGACAAGATTCAGCTCCCCGTCCTCGCTCGTTCCAGGTCCTTCTTCCACTTTTCCGTCGCCATCTTTAAATACCCCCGTCCTCTCGAATTCTCCCCTCAGCTCGAACCCCAGAAAAAGCACGAAGCGAAACTACCCTCGAAGGTTTCCCTCCCTCCCTCCAAGCAAATCTCTCGCATCGAGTTTCTCCGATTTCGTCGTGATCCAGACAAAGATGATGTCCATCTTCAGCTCCTTCGACGCTCTCTGCGCCGAGTCGCGCGGCCAGAAGGTCACCTTCTCTTTCTCTCCCGCCAAGGCCCAGCCGCCGCCTGCGGATTCGCCGGCACCCGCGGCGGCCGAGAAGGCGAAGAGCGTCGCAGGCGGCAAACCGCTGCCCCCGGCGCCGAAGCAGCCGCAGCCGCAGCAGAAGAAGCGGGCGCCGAGGTTCGCGCCGGAGCTGGACGGAGTCCACTGCTTCGAGACGATCCTTCCTTATTGATCGAACCCCCCGCGACGCCGGTGGTAGCCTGAAATTCGTATTCTTTTTCCGCGACGATTCTTTTTGTATATGATTGAATACGCTTCTGGGTAAATCACGAAATACGAAGCTCGAGCAAAGTTTTGACTCCCATCGCGTGTTCCATAGCGTGTCTACGTTTTTCTTCTCTCTGGACTTCCGAGCGAGTTCCTGCTGAACTGCGATTTCGTTAGCCACGCGATTAGAAACAACACGAACGCATTAATGAAGATTCATGAATCACGCTATCGAACGATGATGACGATCCACTGCCTACGCTAGTTATCAAATTATAAGTCTTTGAGCTTTCCGATAAGGGTTTTGTCTCGCCAGAATTCGTCTCGGTTTTCGTTAAAAGAAGTTTGGGTTTTGTGGCGATCTTGTACGAGAGATATCACTAGAAAATATAGTAACGATACAGGAATTGAAAGATAAACAGATTTTGCTTAAAAGATGACAACTTTTTTTTGTTTGCGGGATTTTACGATGCGCCGATACTAGTTTTTAGCGTAACTGCTCGTAAGCAGTTCTTTAACTGTTTCAATCGTGCCTCCACATCTCTAAAACCTTCGGCTCAATATATGTTCACGTTGTCACGACATCTTACTGTTACTTCTTCAAAGTCGCGTCCTGACATGTTATTCCTTCAAATTGGCCTCCTGATCACGATCTGTCGTGCTTCATCGCCTTATCTACAAGCAGTTTCTAATTTGAATACCATTGTGCTTGAACCTCGCACCCACTTTGCTCGCAAAACGGTTAATTCTCAGATGATTTCTCACCTAATTGTCGATTGCCTTTCGATCAACATCTTTGCTTTTTTAAGCGTTTGGTCAGCTATATTATGACAATCATCAACCGGTCACTATCGTATATCGTTAACTGATCATACTGATCATGACCATTCATAAGTATGACCATACACAAAAACTCTTGTGATCAGAATGGCCATCGAGAAGGACTCCTGTAGTCAGTATCCTGCCAATAGCCACCTTAGTTAATCTCAAGTCATATACATTAATCCATGTCATACCAACTATAATGACTCAATTAATTTTTGATGTAAAAAGGATGGGAGAACTTAATGAAATGAAAATCCTTTCTCTAATAATTCAATGTGAATGGCCTAACAGATGGTGACATTGACTTGCTGTGAATAAGTCTGGTTTTGCTGCAAGATGTTTCGCATTGATCCATGAACCACCCCTCTCGTACTCAACTACTATACTCACTTAAGGCTAAGCCTTATATCGTGAGTTCCATCAGGGATGGATACTGATAATCTTCCACTTATCAGACTGTTACATGACAATCACTGTCATTACAAAAACTTAAAAAGTCTAAATAACAATTGCATAGATCTTGGTAAGCTATCGTAGTTTTCATTTTCACCTAGTTAGAATGCCCGTCAATCATGCAAGTCGTCGATTGGACAAATTAACATCATATAATTCATAACAAAAAGAGAATCACAAGATGAGAAACGTTCTGTAATAGCAGAAACTCGTTGAAGACCCCAGGAAATGAAAGCAAATGGGCATATATACCTTGCATACAGGTCAGATGATGATTACAACACCGCAAAGTGGGCTCTGCTTCGAAAGGTTGGTTTTCCATAAGTAGCTCTATGACGCTTTTTTTTTTTTTTGGTCGACTATGATGCTTAATCAGTTGTAATTTAGTCTTTTCAGTATGAGATCATTCTGGCAATGCTTGGCCTTTCAATGATCTCCTGCCAGGATGATTATGCCAATGATGCAAAAGGCCTTGAAAATCTTATGTTATCACATGGAAAGGATCATCCCCTTGCTTCACCTCGCCTCTCTCACTCGGCAAAGGACGGCTCTTTGGCTGGTTCCATGACCACAGGCTCGAATTTCTGGGCTTTACCATTTCCTTGTGGTACTATCAGACCATATCCCCCAGCTTTTCTCTTGTACAAAATGTTGATCTCACCTGGAGTGAAGGCATAGAATTAGTCGAGATCTGAGGAAAGATAGCTATGAGAAGAAAGCAACAAAGCAAAGCGACCATCATACCAGTTTCTTCATTCCGGAACCCATAGAAGTCGTGATCAACATTTTCCAGTTGCTCAATTGCTTCAGCTACCGTTAAAGGTGGCATTTCAAAGTACTTGGTCCTGACAATCTGAGAAATAAGTTGACTGTGAGTGTGACTTGCAGAAAGAGGGCATGAGCATGTCATAAGTAAATATAAATGAAGGGTTCTTCCAATTGCAGCGATTCAGTGAGATAGTAACCAGTCAGACTAACAATGGTGGGAAATATCAACCAGAACTACTAGTCGTAGTATCAGCCCGACTCATGAAAACTGCCGCAACTTATTGGGAGGCTAAATACAAGTTGTTCTTTTACATTGCAAGAGCCAATTAATGACCACCAGGACGTGTCAAAAGAGAACGAAGCTCGGCAGTGTCACCTAGACATAAATATAACAATCTACATTTTATAGCTCAACCACAACTTATAAGTAGGATAATCAACTGAGAAGTATCTGAATATAATTGCTATTATGGAAAACTAGGAACAGTAGAGTCAAAATACAGGTTCCCACAGTGCTTTTCTGGTGCTTCAATAAAAAGACATATAAGCAAGCTAAGTCTGCTATGAATGTAAGCATGCAAAGAACAAAAGAGCCAATGTATTGACAAGTGGTAATCATATTTATTTGCATGACATGAACAGAAAAACTTATCTCTAGGGGTTTGACTAGACAAGTTAGTTCATTTTGTGCAGATCATATATACAGAGATACCTTGTGGGTGGACTAGAGAAACATTGAGCAATATATCGAAGAAAATTGATGTTTTTATAGAAGGAGGAGCAGCCTTGTGATACTACAGATTTCAAAGTGAATGACACTTGACAGTCTGAGCAGACAGCTTCACAATTTCACCAATCCAGGCCACGAATTGAGCCTCACATCACTGATGCAATGCACCACATTCACTAATACCCAAAGTTGAAAGCACAAATCTAATCTTGAAAATAAGTGACTACCTATTTGTTTTATCTAATAAACTGCTTGTCTCATTGATTTGACTTCCCATGATAGTTATCTAATATTTACTCACACATGCGTGGGAAAAAGTGCATAGAAGAATGCCAGCAACAAGCCTCATCACATTAGTTCTAACCCACTACTAGAAATAATTACCTCACTATCAAACAGGCACTGGCATATGATTCGTGGCTACCAAGTGCAGAAACAGTAGAGAAGTGAATAGAGCACAAACTGATAGAACCAGACATTCAAGAACGGATGACAAGTGTAAACAAACAGTTATAACCTCATCAAAGTCCTTATCCTCTCGTTGAGGAACATCCTCTACATCATCTTCCACAACCGGCGGCACAGCCACCGGTTCTCTTACTTTCAGTCTATCAAATCCCTTCATGTGCCTACCATGATCAGATTCCTTCTCCTTGATCTTCCTTAACTTCCTTTGTATAATCGACGACACCAAATCAATACTTCCATAAATCGACTCCGCATCTTCCTCGGCTCGAACCACGCCATGCTTCTTGGTGAACAATGTAACCTGAAAACTAGCAGGAAATCAGAAAGCCAATCAACAATTTCAAAGAAGTCGAACCCCAGATTCAGTCGTAGCTACCTCACATCTCCGAACTTTGGGGCCTTTTCCAAACTCTCCGCCTCGAATCGATAGCCTGACATCGACCTCGCGCACGAGATGGCTATGCTTCTGTACAGCCTTTCCAACTTTCTCCTCAACATAAGACTTCACTGCACTGTTCATCTGCACCCAGTCATAGGAAGATCCACATTATTCTATCATCCATACCATTCCATGAATAACGGAAAGATAAAGGAAGAATCATGGCCTGTATGTCTGCAAATATAAAGAAACTCCAAACTTTAACTCATGCAATTGCTCGAGGCAGATACGTTTCACGCCCTCGCACCATCCCTTCTCAATTTCTTCACCCACCCACACTTTGGTTGGATTACTCTCGTCCACTACCAAATGCTCGAGACTAAATACCCACGATAGAAATTTGAAAAAAGAAAGCAAAGCAAAGCAAAGAGAACCAATCACCTCCAGATTTTTGCCTTGAATGATCAATTTGACGGAAGAGAGCGGTCCGTCCCAGGACATGCACACGACCAGCGGCCCGCGGCCTTCGCTCCTCGCCACTCTCGCGCTGCAACTACCAACAACGCTCCCGAAGCGGCTGGTGAAGAAGGACGATCGGCTCGACGACAGGCCCGGGGCCCAGGCCCCCGCCGCCGACAAGATCGGCGAGCCGAGGTGGGAGACACGAGAAGACGCTGCCGACGCCGACGACGGGGACGCCGGCGACAGGGGGTGGCCGCGCAAGGCCGTGTGCAGGGACGACGCGAAGAGGGTGGCCATGTCGGGAGCTCCCGGGAGCGGATCACGGCGGATACTTGGTCAGGTCTGGCAGCGCAGGGATGCCTAAGGAAACGCTCGGAAAGCGAGAGAAAATCTTGGGTTCGAGCAGGAAGCGGAGGAGGAGGGGATTCTTGAATATTCAAGTTTTGAAAAAGTTGGAATTTTTCGGTTTTGGATAATTCCTGCGTGTCGGAATTCAGGCGTGGCGGGTCATCCGGACAAGAGAGAGGAAAATATCCGACGGCGCGGAGGCGAGCATCGGGTCGGGTCGGGTCTTTCGGGGGGCGGCTCTGGCGCCAGCGGTGCACGACGACCGAAATGGTCCCGCCCGCGCTCGATCCCCGGCTAGGAGCGCGGCTCGTGGGCCCTACCGCCCTGTTTCCCCGTGTCCGGCGTGGGCCCAAGGCGACGGCCCCCGCCCACACCTTATCCGGATCGTGTCCCCTCCCCCGTGTTTCAATCATCCTTTTCTTCCTCCCGATTTATTTATTTTCACCCAAAAAAAAAATGAAGAGAAGAGAAAATGACACAAATAATCTTTTATTCAACGTGATACTTGAATTTTAACCCGCCTTGCTATATCTTCCTCGAATTTTTAATTTATTCGATATAGTCCATGAATCTTCAGTACTTGACTGTATGGAAGCATTCGATATTATTCTTCAATTAATTCAAGTTAAAATGGTCAACGAAAAACAAGTTACGCGTGGATTTTTCACGTAAGATATTCGATTCAAATTAAAATATAATAATCTTTTAAATTTGTAAATAATCATCCATGTTACTTGATGACATGTCCCGATTTGAGTTGCATATCTTATGTGGATAATTCACGCGTAATATTATTTTCTCGTCCACCGTTCAAACTTATTGGATTAGAAGCTAAATCATCAGATTCCGTTAACTTGAATTAATAAAATAATAACATTTGATATTTTTATATAGTCTAAGGATTAATTGAAAATTTATTAAAAGTTCAGGGATTACATTGAATAAATTAAGAGTTCATGAACGATATTGTGCATTAAGTTAAAATTTAGAAATCACATTGAACAAGTTGAAGTTCAGAGAATGTATTGCATATTGATCAAAATTTAAGGATCATATGTGTAACTATCATAGAGAAAAAAAGGCCTAATACCCAAAAAAACCCCAAACTTTAGCTTTTGTCCCAATTACTCCCAATTATATCCTAAACTTTTTTTTGTCCCATAAAAAACCTCAAACTTTAGCCTATGTCCCAATTATGTCATAAATTTTTTTTGTCTCACAAAAAGCCTCAAACTTTTACTCTTGTCCCAAATCTACCACTGTTAACTTTTCCGTCCAATATTACCGTTAATGACTATTTTTTATTTTTTCAAATTTTTTGATTTTTTCTTTTTCCTTTCCTTTTCTTTTTTTTTCCCCCTCACCTTCAACTTCTGGCTGACGAGGCTCGACCTTGCCGGCATTGGGCGAGATCAGCCTCACTCGCCTATGGTGAGATTCGTCTTCGCCGTGGCTAGGCCTTGCCTAACGCCGACGAGAATGCCGGTGAGGGCTTAGTCCCGCCGGCCTTGTCCTCGCCAATCTCAGCGAGGCTCGACCTCGCCACTAACTGGCGGGACCAAGCCTTGCCAGCCACGGCGAGGACGGACCTATTGCCAAGGGCGGGAGGGGACGAACCTTGCCAGAGGCGGGGCTTGACCTCGCTAGCGTTGGGAAAGGTCGGCCTCACCCACCCTTAGCGAGGGCTCGGCCTCGCTGATCACTGGCAAGGCTCGACCTCGCCGGCGCTGGGCGAGGCCAAGCCATGGCAAGGACGAACCTCGCCAAGGGTGGGTGAGGCCGACCTCGCCAAGGGCGGCAAGGTCGAGTCTGACCGGTCGCCGAACCGGCAACTGGCTAGAGATTGAAGGTGAAGGGAAAAAAAAGAAAAAAAAAGGAAAAAGAAAAAAATAATAAAAAAATTTGAAAAAATAATATTAAAATAATTATTAACGATAATATTTGACGGAAAATTTAACGGTGGTAAATTTGGGACAAAAGTAAAAGTTTGGGATTTTTTATGAGACAAAAAAAATTTAGGATATAATTGGAACAAAAGTTAAAGTTTGGGGTTTTTTTGGATATTAGATGGTAGATTTGGAACAAAAGTAAAAGTTTGGAGTTTTTTATGAGACAAAAAAAGTTTAGGATATAATTGGGACAAAAGTTAAAGTTTGGGGTTTTTCTGGATATTGGCCTGAGAAAAAAATAGAGCTCGTTAGGTGGTGCTTTCGTATCAATAGTTTTATTATTAGTATTATTATATACACACAATGTTGCAGATAATTCTCGCTCTATCTTACCTCATGTAAATGAGTCGATCCACAATTTTTTTTTATCTCCCTCCCTCCCTCCCTCCCTTCTCATCTTTCCTTTTTTTTTCCTAGTTGTTATTTTCGCGTGGCCATCCATGGCCGCGACCGCAATGGCTGCCTTGGCTTCGGAAGATGGGTTTTGTGACTTTTTGTTGATTACCCTTGAGGTTTATTTTGGGTTGTCCTTTTTAAACTTGTGAAAGACGAGTTTGAGCTAATATCGTCTCCACTGTGAGAAGACGCCGTGTCTTCCAATACATCAGTTTTTTGATAAGTTAGCGTGGGCATATTTGGAAGTAACTCATTTTGGCAAATCTTTGCTTGGAGTTCTCATAGGCCCGGATGAATGTGCAGTGAAGCCCACTTCTTGCTTCTCTGCGAGTGAATGTTCTTCTGATATTGTCATTCTCAGAAGGGGCTTTAATCATATATGTGTGGACATTTATAATTTGTCACGATTTTTTGTATTGTTGTATGGCTTAGTTGTGTGCATGGAGAATTGAATTCCATCAAACTTTCTTAATAGAGGCGTTCTTGCATGCGTAATTTGTTTTTGCACATAATTCCGTCACTGTCATGATTCATCTTGTTCGTTTGGTATTTCTCTTTTCTCATCATGACTTTATCCTTGTGTTTGTTTGTTCTATTGAACTTGATTTGCTTTCATTTATCATAACTATCTAGTAACTTCCATCCTGGTGCTTTAACAGCTACCCCTTCTATTATGCTTTTGTTTGGATTAAGTATTTGCTTGTGATACAAAGTTTGTTAACTTGACACAACCACTTGAATTATAATAATTTGATGTTTTAATTGTCATAGATCGGTAGATGTCTACTTCAATGAGTGAATCTAGTGGCACAGATAGAAAGAGGACGAGATCTACTGCATGGGAATACTATAAAAGGATAGAAAACCCAGACAAAGCTGAATATTTATATTGTGGGGCTCTTATTAGTCGTTCTACCTCTCAAGGGACTAGTGCGATGCATAATCATTTAGGTAGATGTATGCAATTTCCATATGTGAACGTTGAGAAAAGGCAAAAAAGTGTCCCAGGTCAACTTGTTGAGGTTGGTAGTTCTAGTTCATTTGGTCCATGAAAATTTGACCAAGAAACTAGTCGAAAAGACTTAGTAGCAATGTTCATCATTGGTAAATTACCCTTTAAGTTCGTGGAAAATGAGGCATTTTGGCAATTCGTGAGTAAGATCCAGCTGAAGTTTTCAATCCCCTCAAGAAACACATTGAGGGAGAATTGTTATAAGTTATATTTGGAGGAAAGATGGAAATTGAAAAATTATTTTTTTGATACGTCTCCAAGGGTTTGTCTCACAATGGACACGTGGACTTCTTGTCAAAATATAAGTTTACATGTGTCTCACTGCCAATTTTGTAGATGGTGATTGGAAGTTGCAAAAAAAAATCTTGAATTTTTGTTAAATCCTGGGACATTCTATTGAGATTATAGGAAAAGCATGGTGGAGGCTCTTACATGTGCTCAAGATTGGTTATGATCCACATCATTTTCACTTTCAAATGAGGAGGACTCAGAAGAACTCAAAAATTTTGAGTCAGGTGTGAAAAAATTATCGTGGAATATTTTATGTCCTTTAATATTGCAATAGATACTTTAATTCTTATTTTTATTATGAATTTAATGTAGAGTTGTCAACTGTGCCTGCAGAGCTAAACTCGATATTGATTTCCCTTTATGATTGACGAACAAAAGAGAAGTAGTCATCTCCTTGATGCGTAAAGAAAGTGAGTACTAGAAATTGTGTATTCTTTTTTGTAGCTAGTCCATTATCTGATTATTTTTAAAAAGGGCAAGGCTCAATAGCATGTCACTATATTGACTCGATTTCATATCATAGCTGAGTGAATGGCCGTCAAACTTTAAAAGAAAATTAGAAGAGGAATAATCCTAGCGATACCTTATCAGATAACACATGCCAAGAGATTCTTTAGTGACATGCAATTTATCTTGTGATTTTAACAGGTGCGAACCATTTGGGTCATTTGTGTCTAATCTTTTCACTGGACAAGGGGACCTGGATATCTCTGTTCAGTTACCCAATGGTTCATATATCTCGGCTGCTGGAAAGAAACTTAAACAGGCACTATTAGGAGACTTGTTGAAAGCCTTGAGACAGACAAGTGAGTGTAACAGAGAGTTGAGCACTGTTTAGTTTTTACAAACTTGGAACTGTCTGTGCTTGTGAAAGTTGGCGGATGGGACAAAATAGGGACTTTTTGGTTCCTTTAGGTTAGCCAGTTTTGATTGTGTTCTGCTGGGAAAAATCTAAATAGTATCTTGGTTAAACTTCTATTTGATTGACATTAGGCCTCAGTATTCATCTTATAAGTGTGAGTTCTTGCGTTAACTATTGTATATCTTGTAGTATTCACCAAAAAATGAAGAAAGGCTCTCATCAACTAACCCTGTACCTGGAGGACTGAGAGGAGACATCACAAAGCAGAAGCTTTTTGTAGAGCTGAGTCTTATTAATTTCTGACATTAGAATTAATGTAATCAAATGCATGAATTTTTCTTGCAAGAACTTCCTTTTATCTTGGTTCTATTACATTAAAATGGCACTTCTTGTTTTCACCCACTATATTTTACATCAGAGGCTGAGTTCATCCGCAGGTGTTGTATAGGTTGTGATTTTTTCCAGGCCTGAGAAGTGCATATTGTACCGGTTCTTTCTATGCAACATGTATGCTCACCCGGAAGGTGTTTGAGGAAATGTCCGAGAGAGAGATATCCATGTTTGACTATCTAGGTTGGCGATTAAGTTGAGCAACATAGAAAGCATGAATTTTGATACGTGGTTCGACATTGTTGAAAGTGGTCGAGAGTAAGATTGGCTTTTACGTTGTGAAAGTCATTGGCTTGGGCATGAAGTGATGGTTCTATAATCTGGTGAGGGGTTGTTGGTTTGCTATTTTGTTTGTTATTAGAATGTGACTTACTTCAAAAGTTTAGGATACCCGTCCATACTTTGCATGGATTATACAGTTTATAGTGTCATTTATGGTCTAAAGGCATATTTTAGAGAAGTGCGGATTTTGTGAATGGATGAGAATTTAATATCAGAGTATTAGTTTCTTTATTTAGTATACAAAATGGCGTGGTACATATGCGACGATGATTAAAGTCGAAATTCACTAGGCCCACCAGAAAAAAAACAAATGTCCCACGGCATTAAAATTCAAAATCTATAAAGTAAATGTCATTAAATATTAAAATGAATTATTTAAGTTTATTCTTGTTCGGAATGACATATTGAATTTATTCATTTGGAAGAGTCTTCTAACACAAATTATATTAATGATATCAAATGTCCTAGTTTTTTTTGGTCGGAAACTAGTTTAAATATGTGATTCTTTTTTTGTTTTTCAATTTTAAATAATGAGTTTTTAATTTGTAATATATTTACAATCACTCAACTTATTTTAATTTGTAAGATCGATGATTCTCTCACATTTTGACATTAAAGATTCAAATCTAGGAAATAAATGTCATAAATATTAAAAAGAATTATTTAATTTTCATCTTGTTTGAAATGGCGATTTAGCAATACGTAATTGAAATTATAAATAGTTGAATAGCGTAAATGACTAAAATATTTTTATAGGAATAAAAAGCAAAAAAAAAAGAAAAAAGAAGAAAAAACAGAAAACCGAGCCATGAAAAAAAAGCAAAAAAGAAATAGTAAAAAGAAGAAGAAATGAAAAACTGATTCGAACCAAACCGAACCAAATCATATTTTCGGTTTGGTTCCAAGTTGGTTCAAGCGAGTTTTAATTCGGTTCAAGGGGGCACCCTTAATGATTCGGTTCGGTTCGGTTCGGTTTTTCAAGAAAGTTGAACCAAACCGAACCGTTTATGCCCCTATCCATGGCCATGACCGCAATGGCTGCCTTGGCCTAGCATTGGAGCAGAGCTCTCGCTGACATCTTAGCTCTACTACGAAGCTCACATGGTTGGTCATGGCCCTCGTCAACACAAACCGCACCTTGTGCGGCTCAACGTAGATGCGAGCTTGGCCTCAAGCTTCGATCGCCAACTCGGCAATTGCCTCGAGTTGCAAACTAGCTCAACATAAATAGAGATAGGGGCACCGAGAGAGCGGTGTTGACGATAGGGTCCTTAATTCTTGATTTATTGAGATTTTATATTGTCTTACCTGCTAGACTCCATTTGTTTCATGAAATGTCTTCACTTTGAAGAATGTTTTTCTAATACCATTTACATCATTTAGAAAAATGAGTTAATGAATAACATTTCACGCAAAGGACTCCACTTTGAAGGATGTTTTCGCAAGTGTTCGTTCCAACCTCTCCCTTTGCTTGGAAGCACGATACTGTATTATCAAGAAAGTCTCGCTTCCCGAAACTCACTAGAATGTGGGAGTGACATAGCTGTCTTTCCACCTGAAGGGCATAGCCTCAAACATAACCAAAGAATCAACTCTCAAAATTCTCCATTGATAATGCTCTCGCTCTATTGGCTGCTAATTGAGGGATCTGAAAAACTTTAAGAAAGAGAGGAGTGAGCAACCATAATCTTGTGGGTAGTATATATCTCTTTTAAGAAGATCAATCAATCACTATGCATATATATATAAGTATAAAGAATACTAGAAACTCATAATCTAACTCTTTAATATACATATCAAATTATATACGAGTTGTTTCATTTCAACAAGTTTTATGCAATTAAGAAAATACTTATTTAAATCATCATAAACATCAACAGTCAAATCCATTAATCAATCTCATCAAAATCACATGCTAAAGGTCTATTCGATCGACCAATCTCGAATTACATGTTAGTGGTCCAATCATTGAACAATCTATTGCTCAATTTCAAAATATGGTCATGATACAACGCTTTATGACAAGGCAACCAAGATTCACTTCTTAGCAATGTCTTCACCTATTATAAGTTAGTGACTCGGTCTAGAAAGATATCCTAACCGATATGCATACCCACAAGTCTCTCAATGGGCTCACAGTGACACTGAGCTTCGACACCAATCCACAACAACATCCTCGACAATCCTCAAAACCAAATCCATAATCGATATCACAAGTTGATTTACAAAACAAAGCATATAATTTTTTGCAACTAAGCTCATCCACCAAAATACCTTTTGCAATTAATTTCATAAACACTTGTTAAACATTTCAAATAACAAATAGGGTAGTAAATACTCGATCCAAAGTTATTTATCAAATATGCCATAAACATCAATTTTCCTCTTTAGCCAAATTACACTTTGCACATAATATGTATCATACTTTTTATTTTCAAAATATGAGTTTATAAACTCAAAAAAGAGACACCATCGCTCACCTAGAAATGCCCAAAAACCAAATAGCGTGTAGTTACATGAGCCGACGATCTCATAATCCTAACAATTAAACAAAAGTTGACATCAAAATCATGTAAAATGATATCTCAACTACGAAACAGCTAAACTAAACTCGAATGCTAACAAAACAACTCCCTTGTGACAACAAATCGCTCCCTCAAAGAGATTATTCAAATCTAAACACAATATGGAACTTGCATGTGAAACCCTAAAATTTCACTCCAGTTAAACTGTTTCTTCAAATTGAATCCCATTAAACCCCACGGCCCCACAATGCTATCCACCAATTCCATGAAATTCCACAGCTTGATAACTCAAAAATCGGACTTCGTAGTTTGAATTTCACGAAACTTCGAATATACGACCTAACTCCGAAAACTACTCCAATTGGACGAACGAGGGGCGCAAATACTTACCAGGTGTTGCTATGTAATTGAATTGGCTTGGTGAGGCATTGGCAAGAACCTTCTTCTTATTTCCTTCTTCTTCTTCTTTCTTTCTTCCCTCTCTGTTTTTCGTTCTCTTTTCTCTCCCTTGCTATCTACGTGAGCTCTTGGTGCATCAGCTTGGCAATCATGTATGCACCACTTAGTGCGACCAAGTCCCAAGTGTTGAGACCTTGTTTTTGGAACGTGATGATCACTTAAGGCAAGTCTATGTTTGGTGCGGGAATGTCAGTGTTGGCTGCCGTCCTATTTGCCGTGGTGGAATGTTGTACTTGCCATGAAGGCCACCAAAGCTGAAATATGAAGTCAACCTTTTAAATTCAAATTGAGCTTTGCTTAGATATTCGAAACATTATGTATGTGCCCGGTCAATAAGGGTAAGTCTTGCAATGACCAATTTGCTTAATTCGGGTTTTCAAACTTAAAACAGAGTCAAATTATCTAAATGAACTTTGAAATACACATCCCAAGCTTTCTAAAAACACTTGAATCATGTCAATTGGACCTTGTTTAATGGGTTAATTGAATTGAAACAGAATCAGTTCGAACTTGAAATTCAACTGAATAAGTGACCCTTCTATGGTTCATTTCCCCTTGTTTGATTGATTGAGAAATAAGGCAATTTGGCCTAAATGCATATTTAATTTGATGCTTATGCATGTGTTTTGTTAGATGAATGGATGGACGCGATGCATGCTCGATGGGTAACCGAATGAGATCTCTTAGAACCGATTTTAGGGGTTAATTGACGTTGATCATCATTTTGTGCATGCAAATGGTGACCAATCGTTATTAATTAACAATCAAATTAGTCTTAGTCGATTAAGAGGTTGGGATGAATGAAATGTATGAAGTCCGAAGGCCATCGTTGAGGCCACTCTTTGATTGATTTGTTTGAACTTTGCTAATTGTGTTGATTGTTTGAGTGCACATTGTGCTAACAAATGTAATGAATGTTGGAAACCGACACCATCGACGTTGGCCATGCGAAACAATCCATGGAGGAGGCGGCCGAGGCTCATGAAGATGGTGGAAAAAGATGATTTCTTATGTGGTCTCAAACTTGTAATAGATAGTTCAATTCAACTAAATAAGCAAGATTGACTTAAATCTTTAATAAAAACGGTTTAGTTAGAAAGATCACCAAACATCCAAAAAGAATCAATTGTATAGATTAAGCTACACATTCAATAATAGGGGGAGTTTGGGACACTAGTGACTTTGAGGCTACTTGAAAGGATTAACGACGCACTTTATATCCAATGATCGGAATTGATGACCTGCCTTGGACAACTGAAAACATAGGATTTCTTGTGGCCTTGGTCATGAGGGAACGATTCCCCTACCTAACATAGGATTAGTTTTAGGACTTGCTTAGTTTCAATACAAAGCTTCCGAGGGCTCATGTCTCGAGACTCAATAATAAAGCCATGTACATTCGTCACTTGACCACTTCTTGAGTTTTCAACTTGTTTTGTAATAATCACTCGATGAGTTGCGAATTTTTCTTTATTGCACTTAAATTAGCTTGCCTTTCAATACATTGAATGTTTACTTTACACATCGCTTCTTAATACATTGAATGTCTAGACTAAGATAGATTAGTTTAGAACGATAAATGAAAACCGCAAAAAAAAAGATGTATGGACATTAGAATGGTGGCAAAAACCTCATTGGACTTTTAAATGCTAAACTAAAACAGCATGATCACTTTGGAAAACAACAAACTAGTTAGCGGTCGTGAAAAATGGAAACATTACCGTAAGTAAAAGAACATTAATGAAAACATTAGCGTAAGTAAGCCCCCGAACGTAGAAACTCTACTTCGTAGAAATCAAGATGCACCTCCCACCTCTTGATTGAGTATCTAGCCAACCTCCCACAAAAGCTAATGGCGACTCGTAGTTTGATATTTAGGTTGTTAAATAACTTAAAAATAATCTCTTGTCATGCAAGGTATGGTCTTGGGAGAGACAACGTTCAAGATTGATGGACTGATGAACCTAAAATGATGCATTTGAATCATTTTTTTGGGATGTGCTATTTGGAATGTTTGTTGAACAATTACCTCTAAATCTATCCTTGGGGTGGCCCTCAAAAGGGTAGGTCGCGACAAGTCTCGCCATTGCTAACCAAAGAAATGTGAACACATTGAGGGTCCCTGTCTGGAACACAAGATGCACGTCAGATATCTTCAGATCCCCTTTATATATGCTGACGCTACGCTCATCATTGTTTGGTCTGACAAAATTCAAAAAAGAAAATCTTATATCATTTCAATGTTCGTGCGTAAATTGTAAACATATACGAGAAATTGAAAACATAAAAATAAAAAAATTTCGTGCCCTATTTTCTTCCCTTTTTCCAGCGAATTTATTTTCCAAATGTATATGGTTATAAGATAAAAATGATGAGAAATATAAGTGTGATGTACACTATCCAAAATTAACTTGCTTTGCTAGAAAAAGGAAAAAAAGTGGAAATTAAGTAATGCAAGTGTAATATACGTGTTATACACGTGCAATATACGTGCTATATATGTGCAATATATGCACAATATGTGAAAAAAAAACGTATGATTTAATTGGCTTAATGTTTCCATCTTGACCATCGACTTCACAAAATCATCCCGACAGTCCTCCACATCATCACTATAAGTTTTCACTTGCTCATTCGTTGACCCATCACTGTAAAGTTCTTGATCAAAGTGTATCGAATTGAGCAGGCGAAGGATCCAAACCGGCGAGGTTACTCACCTGTCCAATATGTGGGCGCAAAGATCGGAGGCTCTGGCAAAATCAAGGCGATGTTGGTATCCTTGTATATGCGATCCCTGAAAACGCAACATTGCACGAACCCGATCGCGTGTGCACCACTTAGTGCGACCAAGTCCCAAGTGTCGAGACCTTGCTTTTGGAATGTGTTGATCAGTTCGAGCAAGTCCATGTTCAGTGCGGGAACGTCGGTGTTGGCGCTTGTCCTATTTGCCGTGGCGGAGTCTCCCCTTCCAAGTACTGCCCATGAAGGCCCTCCAAGCTGAAATATGAAAGCCAACCTTTTAAATTCGAATTGAGCTTTGCTTAGATATCTGCAACATTATGTATGTGCATGTGAGCCTACGCATAGTGTTCAGTGCATGTGAGCCTACGCATAGTGTATTCAGTTAGCTGGAGACTCTCTCTTTTAATTGTCTGCACTGTAATTTTGCTCAAATGAAGGCATCATATATGGCATTAAAATTAGACGTACCGCAAAAATGGAGTTACAGACCAGTGAATATCCGCAAGCTCTGTCGACCTTCGCTTTAATCCGATCGATCATTTCGAGCTCTCTGGCCGAATTGTTATTCGCGCCGGCGAGCTTTTCGCTGTCAATGATAGGGATCTTATCCAAAAGTATCTGTGAGTCTAATACTTTGAGCAGTTCGGAGTTCCTCAAGGAACGAATCGAGGATCATAAGATGCTATGAATTTATCAAATTAATGTCCAGAGTTTGAAATTCCAACATTGTTTTGCTCAATTATATGCAAATCAACAACTTAGGAACAGGTCCTAGGCAGCAAAAAACTCAAGTCCGAAACAGGGCAAGAGCATCTAGAACCTATCTGACCCTCTAGTACAACAAAATGTCACTATCAAATTTGAGTTTTCCCATTAGAAGTCCAATAAACAAGCTAACAATCAATCGATCTGATGAAAGAACAGATCATCAGTATTGCGAGAACTGCATCACATCCTAAATGTCATTTTTATTTATGCGACTTGTTGGGTTGGATAACTCAGTTAACAAGTTGAGCGTGAGTGTGACCTTACAGGTTGAGGGTCACACTCACACTATTCTAAACAAATCCCGGTTAAGGGATATACAAAACCCTAATCACTAGTTTAATCAATATTAAAGACCAAAATCCAGGCTCTTTTGCCCTCTGGGTCACCAAAAACAACCATAAAGTTCTCTTTTTTCTTTGATAAACTTATTACAGTTCATAATAATTAGCAGCATGATACAGAAAGAGCTCGAACTGTAGACATAGAAAAGCTTCTCATTAAAGCAGAGTCAATAGATGTGGGAAGTGTCGATGCGTCCTTCCCCATCACCATGCCCAAGCATTTCGTCTTGTTCATGATGAATCTTGCTCGATTGCCTCGGTGGTTTTCTCATCAAAGTCGCCACTGCAGAAGAACAGCATGTCAGTCTTTCCTTCTTCCCAATCAATCAACTGATTTTCACTCGAGGGGCGGTGTGAATTCGCACATCGTTCCGGAGATTTTGAAGCACGGGGGAACCCATGATGGAACTGGCCGCCATACACTGATCTCGAGACCATCTCCGAGCGCCCGGTTCTCTTCTGTAGAACCATCTCCTTCCCGACCGAGGTAGCTTTCCACCCAGGACAGACCAAGAAAATCTGAGTTGGAGGAGTAGTTGAGACTCGTTGAGGCACTGATTTCGATCACGGACTGCCCTACCCGACTTCTTCTGTCGGATGTTAGGAAGACCATCTCTGTTTTTAGTCCATGTGTATGCTTAGCCCCCTTTGCAACACAATTCAACATCTCCCATACAACATCCGGTCCATGTGCGTTCGTAGATTGCACTGCACTGATGGTAGACCCGCGAGGCGAGACAAAAGGTACAACAGCCACATTACCACTCCAAACGCTAACCAACTACGTAATTCATCGTCCGAGTATTTCGAGCAAACCCCGCAAAATAAAAATTATCAATAACCAAACTGTTGTGTGATAAAAAATCTTGTCGGTGCGAACATCTCCGGGACAAGTAGATATGATTTAAAATAAAAAATGAGGAAATTTGTGAAAGGATAACCATGCTTCCAAGATTGAAGCAATCTTCCGGAAGCCCCGTTTGTAATTGGCCTACTAGTTCCTAGTCACTCACATGCTAACAAAGGAAAGAGGGGATAGTATTCTACACACTGGCAGTTGGCACCGTACGGTTCCCACTCTCCCAAAGCTTTTGTCCATACCGAGGAAAATCTAGAATAGATATTCCGTCGCACAATTCATGTAAAGGTGTCATGTAGCTTCGCTTCATGGGCAACTCTGTAGACAAAACCAACGACGGTGCGGCATGCGAAACATTTATTTCTTGTAAGATCCTCTATTATTCTTGCAAATTCTCAATGAGTCATAGGTCTTGATCTAATGAAATAATTCCAAGCGAGATGCTAATTTATTTACTCGTCTATCATCGAGGGCTTACAGATAGCGATGATGAACAAGGATAAACATGTTCACAAGAATTCCCAAGCTCACATTATAGGCAATATGGTAAAGTAGTAGCATGAGCAAGAGCACATTATCTTGATTGAAAAGTCGGGTCAATCAAATGTCGAGATTTTTTTGGGTGGACGCAAATTAAACGGAGTCGCCGAAGCAAGAACTTCCGCGCGGCACCGATCATCCATTCGATCCTCATAGTCCTTTTCCAAGATGTGGGTGGGGGCAAACTGCCAACTGCCCACTTGGGTACCCTAGTGAACCCAATCTAGGATCTCAAGGGCAATCAATCACGCGCGCACCATCAATCAAGTGATTAGAACCCAAAAATATCTGGCCAAAAGCATGAATAAAACACATGTGGCCTCAACTAAAAGCATCACGCCATGAAAGAACAACCTTAATGATAACAACCACGACTTTTTTTAAACTGATAACAATACTAAGGTTTCAAGTAAAAACGCGTGGGCTCCAAATTGACCACGCACTCACCCAAAACGGATGGATCGCACGTCTCGTCCGGGCATCTATCTCGTACCGCCGATGTTTAAAAAAATGCCCCGACGTCGGACCCTCCCCCCAATCGGCGATCGACACGTGGAGCCCCGCGAAGAAGAATCTCGCGCGATGATGGGTGCGGTGGGGGGGGTGGAAATGAAAAGATAATAACGCAGCGCCCGACGACTCCGAAAAAAAAAATCGAAAAGGGCCCACGGAAATCGAGCCTCCCCTAAATATCCTCCACGTGTCGCGACGACGTCCATGAGATCCGTTGTCTCCCCCTCAGCACTCAACCTCCCGCAAAATATCTCCCCTTAAACAAGTATTTCCCGAGGCCCCACGCCCCGCCACGTGTCCAAACCCTCCCAAAAATATCCCGAGCACCACAAGTCCTCCCCCCCCCCCCCCCCCCCCTCCTAACCCCCTGCCTTTTTGACCTCACAAAAAATAAAAAAAAGCATGGGAGGAAGAATTTTCCAATTTTCCATTTTCGATTTTCTTTTCTCTTTTTGTGTGGGGACAAGGTCACTGGCCACCTACTAACCACACAAGCCAATGACTCTTCTGCTTTTGATCGACTGGCTCGGGGGGGGGGGGGCTCGGGCTCCGATAGAGCGGTGACGTGGCACGCCTCAGCCACACACGCGACCGGGCTCGAGATATTTTGCGCGCGCGCATTTGGGCGAGATATTTCTCGCCGTCGGATCCTTGGGCAGTTAGCGGTGGGCCCGGCGTCCTCGCCGTCCGATCTCCACCCCCCAAGTGTCCTATCGACGCCAGATTTCGAAGATATTTTGAGCAGCCAAGAAAAAACGAGATAAAAGAAGAAAAAGGAGTTACAAAAAAGGACACACGAAGGGAGGTGATCTCAGTTTCCCGTTTCTCCTCCAGTTCCGTCACCGTGTCGCGACGTGAAGGAGATGGGGGAGGTGGTGGTGAGCAGCAGCGACGCATTGGAGGAGAGGGAGGAGGAGGTCGTCGTCGTCGGCGGCGGCGGGACGGCGGCGGAGAAGCAGGCGGGGAGCCCGGGCGGAGTGGTGAAGTGGGAGAGGTTCTTGCCAAGGATGGTGCTACGGGTGCTGCTGGTCGAGGCCGACGACTCCACGCGGCAGATCATCGCCGCGCTCCTCAGGAAATGCAGCTACAGAGGTCGGTCTCGGCTCTCTCTCTCTCTCTCTCTCTCTCGGCTCGCGATTTCTCTTGTTTGGTGATTGCTTCGTCTGTTCCTGTCCTCCTGTACTGTGTGGGTTTTAGTTCACCACTCCAATAGTGGAATGGTGACGAAGAAGGTCGATGTTCGGAGTTTTAGTCCGGCAGGTTTTCCAATTGTAGTGAGTCACGGTTGAGGAGTGGCGTTGTTGCTGTTGTGGGCTCGAACGATCTGTGCTTCTTGTGCCTGGTGGTTGGCTGCTTAGGCAAATTGGCGTACAAGTCATGTGGTCGTGTCTCGATGACAGTATCGGAAACCGCGACCTCTGTGTCCATCTCCTTCAGTTTGCTGCTTTTGGGAGAATGGTTTCGCAAGTTCTTCTGTCGTTTGTCATTATGCGTGTCCTTTTCCTTGGATAGAACATCATTTTTCGCTCTCTACTAGGCAAGGAGGCCTTTGTTGGGTTTCGATTGAAGTGTTCATCTTGATGTCGTCACGAATCATCACACGTTGTCTGTTGTTGATGCAACATGCGAGCTGCTTGCTTCCTCATTCAGAAGAAGAGGTGAAGTAGAAAGTATTTCAGTGTATAACTGCTAAAAGAGGCTAATTAGTTTGAAATATGGAATACATGGTTTGTCTTGTGCCGTGTCTTGTAGTGCTTACTGATTAACATTGGTTTTCACTGCCTGCACAAACCAAGACATGCATTAATAGGTTGTGATTTGCTTTTAAGTTGTGGATGTCTTGTTGATGTAGACTCGTTCTGTCCGCCCTGAAAGAGGTTAATTAATCAATCTCCAACTGTATTTTCATACTTACGAGTTATGCACAGGTTTTTAGGGCTGAGGTTTAGAATTTCCTTCTGTCTCTATGCGTTTTAACATGTCAGCCCTCATAATGGAAATGACTTTATCCTTTTGTTGAGCAGTTGCAGCTGTTCCTGATGGTTTGAAGGCGTGGGAGTTGCTGAAGGGAAGACCTCACAACATAGATCTCATATTGACTGAAGTGGAATTGCCGTCAATATCTGGATATGCTCTTCTTACTCTAATCATGGAGCATGATATATGCAAAAATATTCCAGTCATAAGTACGTCATACATATCTATACATAGCAGATTCATATTCTTTACTGGTGCCATGGTCCAAAATGACTTATTTGCTATTCCGTTGTGATTTCGCAGTGATGTCCACACAGGATGCTGTCAGCACGGTGTACAAGTGCATGTTGAGAGGTGCTGCCGACTATCTTGTCAAGCCTATTAGGAGAAATGAATTGAAGAACTTGTGGCAACACGTGTGGAGAAGACAAACCGTAAGCCTCCTAACTTGCTTGTAAAATATGCAGGTCATTTAAGATATATTACTAACAATGGCTTGGCATTTTTCCATCTCATTTATATGTTTACTTCAAAATTATTGCTTGCTCTATTGAGACCCTGATATCTTTCCTGTTTCCGCAGTCAACCGCAAGTGCAAGTGGCCGAGAAGACGAGACTAATGCGTTGCAGAAGGTTGAAGCAACTGCTGAAAATAATGCTACAAGTTGTCATTCGAGTGGGTACATGGCTTGTGTCGAGAGAGACAGGGAATTAATTGAGAAAGGAAGCGATGCTCAGGTTAGTATCCACTCCCACATCGAGGAAGCACTCTTCTTTGCTAAGAGGAATAAAAGCACCACCTGTGCAGTCAATGTGATTTTCGTCGTAAAATTCACTGGCAATCTGATATTGTATATGCAATTTGGAGTTCCTCTTATCTTTAATATTTACCTGCAGATCCACTTTGTTTTAAAGTTCCATGTATTAATTATTTGTCAGATCCACTTTGCTTTTAAGTTCCATGTGTTAATTATGTGTTTGCATTCCTTCTCTGTAGAGTTCTTGTACAAAGCCAGACTTAGAAGCTGAGATTACAGAAATAGAACAGGTGCCAGATTTTTCTCGGCCTGGGTGGGACAAATCTTCCGTGAATGACAATAAGATAGCAATGCCTGAAGAGAAAGTGAAATCAACTCAGGAAGAACTTGTCTTGCAAGAGGATGCTGCTGATGGTATGCTATTCGCAACTTCTCCGTTTTTGTTTTGTTGCATTCAATCATTTAACAAAACACCTGACTCTCCACGTTCTTTCTGGAAAAGCAGCTATGGTGGATACCCACAAATGTTGTCATGCATCGACTCAGATCAAGGATGCCAGGTCTGAAGTTCACAGGGGGGATGAAAATGCTGTCAGTGATGGGTGTGGTGATAATGATGGAATAATGAACTCATATAGACAAGCGATTAACTTAATTGGAGCATTTGAGAATAATTCTCATGCCTGTTATGTCAATTGTCCATCCAACTATGGCATGAGACAGCCAGACTTTTCACCACATCTGGATCTTTCCTTGAAAAGATCTGATCCTAGTGCTTTCGGAAATCAAAAAACTGAAGAGAGGCAAACTCTTAAGCATTCTGATGCTTCAGCATTTTCACGGTGAGTTTACTTTTCGGTCTCTGATACTTGTTGTGCATCATAATTTTGGCTATGAGGAATAAATTTCAAGATGCAGCTGGTCTGTGGTGCATTTTCTGTTGTCGCGTTCTTCTCCTTTGCACATTTAGATACTCTCTCTTTAGTAGGATTGTCATCTTCAACTCAGTTTGGAAGTCCAAATGTGCAGGTATGTGAACAAATCTTCACAACCTTTGCGGCCACAGTCAGTTAATGTTCCTATTCAGCAGATGGCACATGGAAATGACCCTGATAAAGAGGCTTCGCATGTTGCTGATGATAGTAATCCTGACACTTCTGTTCCTGTGCAAAGCACTCCAACAAGTATGATTGCATCGGGAAGCACTCAATCTAGGCAGTCCGAATACATCCTTTCATGCCCTCAGCAGAGTGGTTTTCCAGCTCCCATTCCAGTCAGAGGTGTCAGGTTTGACAATCTAAGCACAGATTATGGTTCTGTGTTTCCTCGAATATACTGTGGGCAATCAGTTCCCTCACCAGTGCCAAGTCCGAGTACTGCTGGCCAGCAAGATGCTTTCTTCCGCTCTGAATCACTTCATCAGTCAAGTTGTGAAAATAATAATTGTGATCGCATACAAAACCCCCTCGATCAAAACACAAGCAACTCCTCCAACCAGAGTAGGTACAAACAGGAGTTTAAGTTTGATTCGTTGGAGGATCGAGGACATATTTCGCCGGGTACGGACAGGAGTGCAACTAGCAGCTTCTGCAATGGCACATTAACTGGGCTTAGTAGTCTCGACTGTGGAAGTATCTCTGGAAGTAACGGCAATGTGAATCAGGTCTCTGCAACGAGGCATGCTGGTGAGAGCATTGGTGGAGATGGTCTCGTTGCTCAAGATGGAAGCTCCCGACGAGCTACGCAAAGAGAAGCAGCTTTAGCGAAGTTTCGCTTGAAGCGAAAAGATAGATGCTATGAAAAGAAGGTAAATACTTTTACTTTGGTCCTGATTTTTTAGTTAGTACGAGTAGTCATCATATTTGACTACTTGAGCCTATTTCCTTTTGTTGTGAGACAAAATTGTTTAAATTTAAACCAATGGGTGTCCAATAGGGATTTTTCTTGTGGAAAATATATCTCAGGCCTTGAAATTTCATTCCCTGTGGAGTTCCGGGGTATCAGTTTGAAAACTTGAGTATTTTTGAGAATCTCATTGAACTGGGGTCAGCATAAATGTTGTCCGTTACTCTTACCAACAGCCTTATATGTGGTCTTGTTCCGCCTAGAAGTAGGGATTTTTCTGTCTCCTCTTCAAGGAATCTTCGAAGGCCATAAGGAGATCTTGGAGATTTAGGTGTTTTTCGAGCCTTGTGATAGAATGGAATGAATGGTTTCTCAGGCCTTGAAATTTTAGTGGCAGCATGCTGATTTTTAATCAATTCAGCTTCCAAAATGGAGTATGGATTTCTGAAACACTCTGTATCAAATCTTGATAGTTGAAAGTGAAACTCAGAATGGGCGTGTGTTAGCACGTGTTACATGGTTGATTTTTTTCTAATGGAAATGGGACCCCTTCTAATCTGGCTGGCTAGTTAAGAGTTAATTAGGTCATTTTGCTCATAACTTAGCATATGATTGTATTTTTTTTTCAGATCCCTTTGGTTTCGCATGATTTAGAATCTTAATAATGACAAAAATCAAAATCCCACCTAGTACCATTTTCCAGCATGTAGACTTAATTATGCTACTGGTCCTCAGGTTCGATATGAAAGCAGAAAAAAACTCGCGGAGCAGCGTCCTCGAGTGAAAGGACAATTTGTACGGCAAGTGCCTGCAGATCCTGCACCCGGGGAAACCAATCCTTGACATGGCATTTTGTCCACACGTGCAAACAATCTGCTTTCAAATGGGAGCCATGGTCTTAAGATAGCTGGATTTAAGACGCATTTTGAAGAACACCGCACCCATTTGTGATTGCTTGGTTAGCAGCGGAAGGACTTCCCAGGATGCGTCTTCTGACACCTTATTCTCACCCCTCTTTTGTGGATAGAGAACAGAGTAATCTGTGGGATTCTTTGTATCATGGTACTAGATCTAAGCAAGTCCTTTTCCCTTGCTTTTAGTTCTTTGTTTTGTGAGGTATTGGCATATGTGTTGTATTTAATCAGATATATATGTTGTCCTTTTTTTTAGCAGAAGTTAGGGATAGGTTCCCCGTATAAAACCGAATGAGGCTTATCAACTGGCTGCCGCTTGACACGATATGCGTAGCTAGTGTTTTTGTTTATTACTGCAGACTCGTTGCTGCCCTCTTCTTTTAGGTGGTATCATTTAAGTTGTATGTGCGTCGGATGGATTGGTCCTCCATTTGGGTCAGGAGAAAAATCAAGGCTCGCGAGTGCATCTACTGAATATGTTGTTACTGCATCTGTTCTTTAAGTCAAGTCAACTATGCAGAAGTGAAACTTAGAGTTCAGGCCTTCGAAAGAACCGATGTGAAATCGGCAACTGAAATTTTCACGGGCACCAATTTAAGTTCAGCCGAAGAATTTTCCTCCTTCTCGTTCTTCAGGTGAATGTCGATTCATATCTCTCAACCGAACATGATGGATCTTTATTTGGTTCGAGAGTCTTGGCATCTAATGAAAATCTGGTCACGCAAAATTTTCTCGTAATTGACAGGATGACGCATTAAAATGAGCGAAAGACGTTGCCAAAGCAAAGCGAATCCGGGAAGATTTCGAACCAGAACCAGCGCTGAGCGTAATATTCTCTCGAAGATCCTACAGCGTTACAGTGCCGTGGCCCATTGGCTCTTTGTCGCATGGTCAGTCAACTCGAGGCGCAGCGGTACATGTGTGAGCATGAAACTTGACGAGGGTCATTGTCTTGTTCGATTTTTTTTTTTTTAACGTTAACATGTAATGGGATTCATCGGTCTCAGGAATCCGATGTCACTAGCACATCAACACGTGGACTTCTTCTCTTTGCGCGGTTCAGTTTCTTAACCTGAAAGAAATGAGAAAGACTCGAATAAAAGCGAGGCAATCATCCTAAGAAAGTATTATTCCCATGGGGATACTGGAAAAGTCGTTCTAGGGGGACGCACTCCATGCTTTCTCCACCTTAAGCTGTCTGTTTTCATTGCTCGTCAAGAAATTTCCTTAAAGTCAAAATCGGAAGTACCCTTTTCATGGTAATATTCATATCGATGTATACGTTTTTCACACTGTAAAACCTGGCAAATCCCTGGAGCAGTTTCTACGCGATCCGCCAAACCAAAAAGGGCAAGGAGAGCGATGCGGGGATGCAAAGATGATCCTAGTGATAGCTACATGTCATGTAGAATGCGACGGTGCATGACCATGGACATAAGCTCATGCTCATTGGATCTCCAAAAAGCACCACAGCATCATCGAACCTGCCACTGCTTCGCTTTGTTAGAAAGCGGCAGATTATAAAAAAGCACACGTTTGTTCAGCTTTTTCCATCTGAAACTTTGCGGGCTAGTGGATTGGCAGATACACATCAAGACGCAGCAGCACACATTTACCTGAGGCCGATGGTGTTCGACTCCGGATCTAATGCTCAACTGTCTCCCAAATTTCGTTTCGTTTACTTCCAAGAAAGGTTGTACAGGGATAAGGCTGCTTTGTATTTTGCAAACGGCATTGTCTCCGACTCTCATGCCGCATGATTCAAGATGCCACTGGGTGCCGCTTACTTCAACTGAACACTGCTCTCAGGAAGAAGAAACGGGACAGAAGAAAATGTTCAGCAGAACAATCAAAGCTTGGATCCTTTATTCACGTAACACTTCGAATTCATTAACTGGAATTATGAATTTAAAGTTAGAGCGACTTATCAACTTTTGTCCGATTAAATTAGCTACCAATTTGAAGTCGCCCTTATTTGAAACAATGTCCATTTGAAGCCATTATTTGAGAAAATAAAAGCACTTTATGCCCTCATTTAAAACAAATTCCACTTCATGTCCTTATTTAAGAAAATGAGAGCACTTCAGGCCCTTATTTGAAATTTTTTCTAAGAAATAAGAGAAGTTGTTAACTTAAAAAAATAAAAAAAAAAACATTGGTTACTAACTCGAATAACAGTTGTAACGGAAACTAGTCCATGATACAATCGAAGAAAAAGTTGGTGCGCATTTATTGAGGTTAGTAATTTGCACAAAAAAGGTAAAATTTTAAAAGTTAATAAGACAAATAAAAGTGACAATTCAATAGAAAAGTTGATAAATTAAAAAATTAATAAATAAACATACATAAGCAACTCAAATGCGAGTTGGTAACCCAAACCTAATTGATAACTTAACGAGAGAAAAGTTGATAAGTTACTCAAATAAATGTTGGTAATTTTATATAATAGGTAGTAAATTCGAGGAGTTAATAAGAAGGGTAAACAAAACCTTATAAAGGATAATATAAGCTTTTTTTGTCAGAGATAATAGAAGTTGGTAATTCTTTTAATAAAAATAAATATCAAATAACTAACTCTAATAAGAGTTGGTAATCAAACTAGCTTTGTTAATGTAATTGAAGAATAGTTAGTGATCACTTTAATTATATTGGTTATTTATAAAAATAATTGGCAAATTTAGCGATCGACAAGTAAGGCCAACAAAAGCTGGCAACTTAATATCAAGGTCGACAAACTTAAAAAAAAAACCGAAAATAAACATTTATGAGAAACTCAAAGGAAATTGGTAACTTAATGAGAGAAAAATTAATAAGTCTTACAAATGAAGATTAGTAAATCCGCAAACGAGTTGATAAATTTAGGACGATAGTAAGAAAAATAAATAAAAGTCAGTAAACGCTAACAAAAGCTGATAAATCTAAAGAAACTAAATGAACTTCAGTAAATAACTTTGCTAGATTATTAAAATATTAAACCACTATGCTACTGATATATCAGATGATCCGGAAAACGTTTTTATCAACATGCTTTTTAACACTAATCAACTCTTTCCGAAACCTATGGTGATGGGACATCACAAGGTCTTTCTGGTGAAAGAATGGTTGGCACATTGAAGTTGAATCACTTGATACATGTTAAGATTTACAAGTGACTAAGTATGCCCCAGATAATCCTTGGCTACTGGGAACCCACAAGAGGATCTGCAAGTCAAAAAGCATGAAAGCTAAAATTATTGCTGCTTTCTGCCTTCTTGCCCACCTTTTATTTAACTCCCCCTTCTCTCATTCCTTAGCATGCTAAACCACCCCCTCTCTCTCCACTCACCTCGTTCAGTTCCTGCAAATGTCTCCAGTCCTCACCAGTTCACCAGAGCACTGCGCAAGGCGAGGATTCAACATTGACAGGCGCTGCAAGAAGCTGCTTTTCGCATTCTTCACCACCCTGACTTCATTCCTCGCGCTGGTTATTCTTGTTTGGCTCATCCTCCACCCGGCCAAGCCTAAGTTCACCATCAAGGAAGCCGATATCGACCAGCTCAACCTCTCCAGCCCTCGCCTCAACTCCTCTATCCAGCTCACTTTTCTCGCCGAGAATCCTAATGGAAAGGTTGGGATTTACTATGACGACCTGCAAGCTTATGCTGCTTATACGGGTCAGCAGATAACGGTTGAATCCGCTCTTCCTCCTTTCTATCAAGGGTGTCAACACAGCGATCTCCTGACCGCTTCCTTGGTTGGAAACGGACTTCCAGTGGCTGCTTCTCTTGGTTACCAAGTGGGACGCGATCAGACGGCTGGGAAACTAGCGTTGAGCATCAAGGTGAATGGACAGCTGCGGTGGAAGGTCGGGACTTGGGTTTCCAGGCAATATGTGCTCAATGTCAATTGCGTCGTGGTCATGGCCTTTCAGCCTGGTGCCCTGGTTACCCCCTTGAGTTCGAAGCAGGAGAGTCTGTGTTCGACTTCTGTATAAAATTGACATGTACTGAGTCTACTGACGTTTTCCGGGTCTAACAGTTTTCTTCCTTATCTATGTTTACACTTTGTTGATATTGTTTCGTACGCATTCTGCGCCTGGTAAATCCAGTGGACGGATGGTTTGGCGTAAAAATGAAAGTCAGTGCTGTGTGAGAATGAATTTCTACGTTCAGCTTTTCATCGTATTTCTATATCTTATCTTTGCATATCATCATTCATACAAAGGTTTGGATGAGTGGAAATCGAAGGGGATATGTCTGTAGATACTACTTTTTCCACTCTCCTTTTGCTAGTGAGTATTGAGAAGGGGCTGATGTGGAGGATTATTCAGGCTTTGGTTCTTTGCTTGGGCTGCAGAAGAAAGAAGGATAAGTTGGCACGAGATGAGATTCAAAGGGGGCAAAAATCAAAATAATAAAGGAGAAATTAAAGGCGGGAAAACAACTGCTTTTTGGATGAGAATCTTGGCACATCCTTAGCCTATTGCCCTACTTTAATGATTGGCAGATTAATGGAGACCACCATCTACAAAGAGAACATTGCCTAAACTCATCATCCCAACTAAAAACAGCGTTTTTTATATGATTTTGTACCGTGATTGGTTCTGCTAATTGAGTATTTTAATTTCATGGAATGGGTCTCTACGATATTTTTTGTGGTCCGCTTGCGTGATGAGCATGAACAGCCTCATGCAACAATTCCGGGTCCCAATCTTTTCTAAGGGTATATGAACTTCTTGAATTCTTTCTGCAATATATGATCTTAATCACAGATGAGAGTTGAAAAGTCAAGAACCACCACAACAACAACAACAAAATTGAATGGACGAGGATTCATTTGGTTCTGGTTGCCTGGAACATAGACAAGACACAGACTCGAGGGCGTCTTTGGAATGAACGTACCTGTAAGCATAACATGAAGAGTCCTAGGTATGCTTCGCTCTTCGGTAAAACCAGCATATATGAAAGAGTGCAAACTCTTCGGTAAAACTGACATAATCCGGACACGACTTTGTTGGCTCTTCAGATTCCTAAACAGAGGATTAGCTGTCGAATTCTACAGCGAGTTCGGATTCTAATCCAAAGTTTACAAGCTCTTTGTCGCATCTGTCGTCTTGTACAGCGAGGTCGGATTCTAATCCAAAGTATACAAAGAAATCTGTGTCGAATAGTGCGACAGAGACGTGTCTTGGTTATTCTTCGAGAGAGAGAGAGAGGGAGAGAGAGTTCACAACTATCAAAAGTCCTCACGACCACCAGTTATCTTATCTTTTCATGGCTTTATTATGGAATGTCAGTTGGATTTCTGTTTCTGGCTAGATTTCCCTGTAACGTGAGAATTCAGGACATGAGGCAAGCTGAAGGGCCTTGGAAAATGTCGTTCTTATCGAAATCCAACAAAAACATACCAAACCCCGCACGTCGTCAAAGTACCGTGTGTTTGAGCATGTGCTAGAAATTAGAAGAACACCCATATCCACAGTGAAACTGCATTGTCAGCAACAGGTTTAAGCCCATGTGTATGATCACGTGATTAATTTCTTACATTAGCTGCTCACCAACGCATCTTCTTTCGAGAAAAGCTTTACGCAAGTAGAACTCACACCAGCCCAAATGACAATAACTTGTACTATTCAAAGACAGTCAACTTTTTTGGCCCAGAGTACAAAAGCATTCAACTTGTGGTGCCATTCTCTGAACCGGATATGATCAGATAAGATCGGATATAACTCCGTGATACAATGTCTAACCCTAGGGCTGATTTTTCTCCTTTCAAGCAACATGTGGCTTTTAAGTTGTCGACCCAGTAAAGCCGTACCCGTTTCCCGCAATGAAGTTGACTACTCGTCAAACATGTCCAGCTCAATAACTTTCAGTATCTCTCCCTCCCTTCCTCCCTCTCTGATCAGTTCCAGATCTCATCGACTACTGCAATTTGGCTGAAACTTCGGCCTATGACCAAGAGGCAAGTAGCTGGACCAAATGTCCGCCTGAATGGGTTGCCGAGACATGATCCCGAGTGTGACCTGGTCCCATGGCTTGTCCTCACGGTCACCGGCCTAGATTTCAGCCAAATCGCACAAACTTGCAGTCAACAGTTGATTTGCAATTGTCCACAGCCGGTCGACAGGCCATAGGCCAGGACTTTATAGGCAGGGTGTCTGAGAACGTCCGATAGTTCCTATTCTTACGCTCCAAGACAATCCCATCTACATCCTGATGCTTGCCAAAAACTTCTACTACATCTTACGCCGCTAATATTTCACTAAGAAAGTTTCTTTTATAATCGAATTCCATCGTAGCTGGAATTTCAAGGGGTGACTGGAAGTCATAAAGTATACCATTTTCAAGTTCAAACTCTATCAAATTAAAGTCCATTGCTGAAGATCTAACTTTTACGTAGTTCCGGACCTTGTGCGGTTCGATATATACAACCTTAGTGAGGCCCTGAGCAAGATGTACAGGAGGTGGAAAGCAACAGAGCACCATGAGAACTCAAAGAATCACATTACTGAAGCTCATCATATCACTGAATAAGAGATGTCATGAGCGAATTTACATCAGGCTCGTCATAAGCTAAAAAAAGCTCTACACAACCGTCACTCCATCTGAAGATGCAAGCTCTACACAACCATCACATTACCAGAGCTACAACCATCTTGACGAGCTCACGTAAGGCTCAACCTCATATACGTTATCGGATCGCGTCTTATTCTCTATCGTATACATAATAAAAGAACAGAACAGAAAGAAAGCGAAAAAACACCAAAATTGTCAAATTGAAGAGCCAAAACTCCCAACCCTCCAGCCAAAAACTAAAATTTCAAGATTCAATAGAATCAGCACTCACCCATTTCCAGAAATGCCTCTTCACAGAGACCGCCCTGTTCGCAACGCCTGCATCGCCGCCGCTGCATTCGTATTCCTCCTCCTCCTCCGTGCAGAACTCCGCGTCCTCCGGCAGCCCCTCGACCTCCACCTCGAACGAGTGCAGCATGTAACACGCCGGCAACCCCGGATAAGACATCGAATTCCTCTCCTCCACTTTCATCTCATACGATCCCGGAACAATCCTGACAACGTCCCCGAAATTCCCGACCTCCACCCGAATCACCGACCCCAATTCTTCCCTCACGGCCCTGATCACCGCCATCTCGGGAGTCTCGCTCGGCTTCATCTTCTCCGACAAGGGCCTGCACCGCTGGCGGACGCTGCCGTCGGACAGTTCCTGGCGCGACTCGACGAGAACACGACCGTCGGCTCCGACGACGCGGACCGAGACGACGCTGACGGTGCGGATCGGGGGCACGGAATCGGCGAGCGAGGTCTCGCCCTCGGATATCTCGAGCCAGAGGTTGTGGACGTTCTTGGTGCCGGGCTTGACGCCCCAGGAGGCGAAGGAGTCGGAGGGGAGCCGAGGCCTGAGCCAGTCGGAGAGCGACTGCGGGGTGGCGAAGCGGTGGCGGGTCTTGGGGCCGGGGCGGGACATGGTGGGGATTCCGAGGAACCGCCGGGGGTTCAAGGGGCAGGACAAGAACGGGATCTTCAGGGCTCTGGCTTTAGCGGCGGCGGCGGTAGTGGAGGAGGAGGAGGAGGAGGAGGAGGAGGAGGAAGAAGGGTGGGAAAAGAGGAAGAGGACCGAGAGGGCGGTGAAGAAGAGCTCGGGCAGGGCGGCGGTGGGCTGGTGGCGGAGGAACGGGAGGTGGGTGTGGTGGTGGTGGTGGGGGTGGTGGCTTTTGGTGACGGGTTGCGGCGGCTGCGACATGTCAACGGTGTTGTGGGTGATGATGGGTATTGCTCCGGCGGCGATCAAGATCAGACTTTTGGGGTTGTGGTGGTGGCGATGGCGAGCAGTCCATAGAGAGAGAGAGAGAGAGAGAGAGAGAGAGAGAGAGAGATATTCTTTGAAGAGGAAGAAGGAGGAGGAGATGGAGGAAAGTCTGCTGTTCTTGATTTTGTGGGTTCTGTTTGATGGAGATTGGGGCTTGGTGTCTGAGAATAAGAGGTGAGGAATACAGGTGGGTTTGGGATCAGATATATTGAAATTGATGTCCTCTACTATTCTCTCTTTTTTATCTGGTTCTTCTGTCCTTTTTTTTTTAAAATAAGGTTACTGATAACGTGGTTTCAAAATTTTTAATTTATTGAATATAATTCATGAACTTTAACTCAGTATGCAATGTTATCCATAAACTTTTAATTTATTTAATGTGGTTTCTGAATTTCTATCAAATGTGCAACGTCGTCCATGAACTTTCAATTTATTTTGTATGATTTATGAACTGTTGATACATGTTTAATTTAGTTCCTAGACTATATATTGCTTATGAACTTGAATTAATGGAAAGATAACATTAAATATTTTCATATAATTTAGAGACAAAATTGATTAAGTACCAAAAGTATAAATGCCATACTAAATAAATTAAAAATTTAAAGATCACGTTACATATTAGTCTAAAATTCATCAATTATATTGAATAAATTAACACTACGTTATACACTCAATCAAAGTTTAGAGATTATTTGTATAGTATTTTTTTTTGTTGCGTCATGGACGCGGTGGCATTGCATCAATTTGATCTGGGCCTGTCTTGTATGTCTGAATCTGGGCCCTTGAGATGGGTCAGTCACATCCACGGTGGGCAGTCCAGATGTGTCTTGATATATCTCTCGATTGTGACCTCGATCTTGGGCTTTTCGGATCCGATCCGGAAAGCCCATTTTTGAAGAAAGACTTCGTCGTTGGGGAAGCATAGAGGGAGTAAAAAACACAGTAAATAAAGGTGCGTTTAACAATCATTATATTCCTAAAAATAATTTATATTCAAAAATAATTATTTAAATTTTATGCATGAAAATAATTTCTAAACATTTGAAGGTATTTGATAATTGCACAAAATTTCTATTCTTGGAACAGGAAAATACATAAATGATATGATAACTATATAAAATTTATTTTTATTAATAATATTTTGAATTTTTTAATATGTCCTTCTTTTTTTTTTCCTTCATCTTCCCCTTCCTTGGCTATGGCTAGCGCTGGCGACCAGCCGCAGGCCAGAGCCGACGAGGGTGGCTCGCGGCTTGGACGAGTGCTACCCTCACCGGATCTGGCGATGGCTGGACCCTCACTGCCGCCCTCGCTAGATCCGACAAGGGCGGCTAGCGGCTTGGGCAAGGGTCACCAAGGTGGTGAGGATCCAGCCCTTCCAGAAAGAAGAAGGAGAAGAAGAAGAAGAAGAAGAAGAATTTTTTTTTTCCATTTCCGATTCTTGTTTCTAAAATTAAGAAGCAATTTTTTTTTGTTTTTTTATTCTATTTCAAAACTGATTCTGGGAATAAATTTTTGCAAACTTGTGCCTAGGAATAAAAAATTTATCAAACGGATTTCTGTTCCAAAACTGATTTTGATAGCAAAAGAATAAAAATAGTTACTGTTTGACCGGTTGCCAAACATGCCCTAAGCATTACGCATCACATCATCAACCGTGCCGCTTAAGAGCCCAAATCCTGAATCGCAGATAATTAATGTCGGCAAAATCGTGGCAATGGGACCAATCCTATGCATGGTCCGATATGAATGCTTTGTCGCACGTTGAACTACTTGAAGGTGTGACATGTTGTTTCTCCGTAATTTAATCCGTAAGGAAACAAATACCGAAAATGGATCTTCGGCTTTTAATTGAAGGACGGGTTCTGTGGTGATTTGACAGGAAATATCCAAGCGATCATAAAAATCAACGTGGAATTATACAAATCTAAACCAAACCGGAGTTTGACTCGATGGAAAAGTTTAGGAGGTACTATCGAAACAAACTTCGACGGAATTTGACTTGAAGACGAAGCTTGAAAGAGCGGCGGTACTACGCCGGTATTTGACTTGACGACGAAGCACCAAGGATGAAGATTCATATCGGAGGACGACTCGGCGACGTGAATCTGAGCATTAGAACTACTCCTAAAGAATTAAAGCTTGTAAATTGCTGGAAAATAATGGCCTTGGCCAAATGTAAAGGTATGAGTGCAGGAAATGTAAAGATAAAAGAAAGATAAACTGATAAAGAACGTAAGTTCTGTTGTTGATTCGGGGGGGTCTTTACAATATACAAACTTGGGATATTTATAATCTCGAACAAGCATTTACAACTTTTAAATTTTAAATAAAAAGTAACTTTCTAACGGTGGTTATTATCTTTATATTTTCTAGGCACTCTCCACGTTCAAATAACCACCTTTATCCATAAGCAGTTTTATTATTACTCATCTACTATCGGTAAGTTACTGACGCCAAAGCTCCCGATGCCTATTTCCATGATTTTTTTTCACTTTTTGGTGTAAACATATGCCTCCTTAAAAGAATTGAGTGATTTACCAATTATTCGATTCTTTTAACTAATGGCCTTCAAGTGCCCCATAACTCTTCTGTTACTTGATAGAAGCCGAATCTGCCTCTTGGCATCGGTAACTTTTCTACTACTTGACAAAAGCCGAATCCTGATATTTTGTCATTTGAAGAGCATACAAGTCGTTGACCATCCTGCCCCCTAATCCTTTCGCATCGGTTTTGAATTCACGAACATAGAAGTTGTAGAACTTAACTCAACATCATTTGCTGTTGCAATTTGTGGAGTCTCATTTATTGGTTGGGCCAATTCTGTATCCTCCTTATAGAAGCCATTACGATCGAATTTTCGTCTCCAACTGTTTTCTTTGCTCATCGGTAATTACTTCGGGATGTTGACACCTCCTTCTCGCTACTTGTCCAACCAATTATGCAAATGATAACCCAAAACACGACCAGGATGGTCAGGATCAAGTTGAGTATGTACCTTCATACTTCCTCGAATCAGCCACATTGGTCCCACCAGGCGTGCCAATTTGTTTCTCCGTAATTTAATCCGTAAGAAAACAAACACTGAAAATGGATCTTTGGCTTTTAATTGAAGGACGGGTTCTATGGTGATTTGACAGGAAATATCCAAGCGATCATAAAAATCAACGTGGAATTGTACAAATCTAAACCAAACCGGAGTTTGACTCGACGGAAAAGTTTAGGAGGTACTATCGAAACAAACTTCGACGGAATTTGACTTGAGGACGAAGCTTGAAAGAGCGGCGGTACTACGCCGGGATTTGACTCGACGACGAAGCACCAAGGATGAAGATTCATATCGGAGGACGACTCGGCGACGTGAATCTGAGCATTAGAACTACTCCTAAAGAATTAAAGCTTGTAAATTGCTGGAAAATAATGGCCTTGGCCAAATGTAAAGGTATGAGTGCAGGAATTGTAAAGATAAAAGAACGATAAACTGATAAAGAAATGTGAGTTCTGTTGTTGATTTGGAGGGGTCTTTACAATATACAAACTTAGGATATTTATAATCTCGTACAAGCATTTATAATTTTTAAATTTTAAATAAAAAGTAACTTCCTAACGGTGGTTATTATCTTTCTATTTTCTAGGCACTCTCCACGTTCAAATAACCACCCTTATCCATAAGCAGTTTTGTTATTGCTCATTCATTATCGGTAAGTTGCGAACCATCGGTAAGTTACCGACGCCAAAGCTCCCGATGCCTATTTCCATGATTTTTTTTCACTTTTTGGTGTAAACACATGTTAATTTAAATGCTCATCCACCCATCTCTTACTTTTCAATCGGAATTCTTTGACATACCGACACTGATATGATCATATGATAGTCTCTCACAAGTTCCGCTCAAGATGAGCGGGAGGAATAATAATGCGACTCGAGTAGAAGTTACACGGTGAATGGCGATGGCGAGGCACGACACATTACATGCAGAGGCTCTGATATTAGTGAGTTTAGTGTGTTTAAAGCTCACAAATGGAATCGACGTTACACGATGGATGAAAGGGCATAGTCCTAAGTTTTTTTCTAACAAGAGAGAGACTATAATATAATCAGCCAAACTCCAAACTTGTAGTATAATTTACTCTACTTTGCGTATCAGTGATTTCCAGTCGGACCCACAAAAAGAAGAAGAAGAAGCAAGATCTGTGATATCTCTTCGTGTTGACTCATGGAGCTAAGTAACATGGTCTCCCATGGTCTTCTGCAAAGGCTAGTATAGTCAATTTCTCATCTTCATCTTTGTGATCTTGATGCAACCTGGATTATCAGAACTCCAGATCCTCCCCAAACAAGTACACCATCCTCTCCGCCCTCCATGGATCGCCGCCCCCGTCTCCCTGCACCTCCGACGGATCGCTCCACAGCTTCGCCCTGCAGATTGGGCAAGTTTCGTGGCCCTGGTCGATCCAAGCGTCGAGGCACTCGCGATGAAAAGCGTGCGCGCAATAGCGAAGCTCCCTCACCTGGTCGCTCCCCTCCAGGCTGTTCATGCATACCGCGCACACGCCCGAGTCCGGGTCTCTCCCGCCGTCCGATGACCCTCCCCTTCTCTCCACGAACTCGCTATAGGACAACACGGGACACGGATTCCTCGCCAGCTCGGATACGTCAGAGGCGATCGGGAGCGGTACGAGCGAAGGAGAAGGCCGAGAGCCAGCTGCTGCTTCGTCTGGCACTTCATCCGTTTCCGAGGGTCCGCCGATCAGCGGGAGACGAGAGAGCAGCGACCCGATCACGTGTTTGGCGCGGCAGAGATCGAGATTCCAGGAGGCTACGGACGCGAGGCCCGGAGCTTGCTTGGTGCTCGGGTCTAGGGAACCCATGAACTCGCAAGTGGCGAGTCTTGACAGCGAGATGAAGGAGATAGTAGAAATACGAGCTAAATGACAATGACCGGCCGATATTTACATCCCACCAAATGATTCTTGAAGGGGCAATCCACGTGCTGTGGGATGTGGTCCTTCTTGGAGGCATTACTGACGACAAAAGGACGAACGTTACATATGCTCAAATTATCAATATTCTGCAATAACGAAATGATACGGTTCATGGGTCACATGCAACTTACTATTGTGGTACATAATTATATTATATTTGTCCACAAATCTCTTGTATCTTTTGCATAGATTGATGCGAACTAACTCTAATGCTTGTAGAGTGCGAGAATCGAACTCCACATTTTTTGCATAGGCCGGAGAAGCAACGAGCTTTGGGGCAAAGAGCAAAGATGAACCGGCACCGGAGTAAGCCGGAGAAGCAACGCAACGCAGGCCAAAGAAGCAATGAGCTTTGGGATAGAGAGCGAAGATGAACTTGCGCCGAAGCATGCTGAAGAAGCAACGCAACGCCCAGAGAAGCAACAAGCTTTGGGGCACAGAGCAAAGATGAACCAACGTCGGAGCGGGCCAGAGAAGCAACGCAACAAGAGTAGAGAGCAAAGGTTGTTGGATATATTATTAATATAGTCAAAATAATATGTTCACATACAAGCCTAATAGGTTTAAAGCATGGTCGTTTTTGGCCCATATGGGCTGGAGCTCAATAACTTACATATAAACTCTAGGATTTACGTAAGCTGGAGGTAACACTGTTGAGCGTTCCAAACTTGACGTTTCTTGGTGTAATACTTCAAGCAAAACACTATTTTCTCTCTCAAACTCATAACCTCTAACAATCTTGAAATATTAGATTCGTATGTTGGATTTGAGCAAGAAATGTGTCTACTTGAAGATCTCGTCAAGACGAACTCACAGGTATTATTTATTTTCGATTTCGATGAGAGGGTTGGCCGGGATCTGAGTTTGAAGATTCGGTAGACGAAATCTTTGATTCAAGAACCCAGAAATTATAGCCAATTTCAGAGAGTGAAACCACTTGGGTCTTGTTCTACTCATCGATACGAGCGTTTTGAGTAGTCACTCGCATTGAACAGAGTTCGGATAGCTGAGATACGACAACCGGAAGTTTAGTGATTTTTTGGCTTCCTGCGAATTTCGCAACTTCTCGGCTTCCAGCAACAAGTGCAGTCCATCTTAAGGTTTTTGGGCACTCCGGATTTGTTTTGGGGTCTGTTTTGGAAAACTCCACCTCTACACAGCAGTTTGACCAAGGTTAGAGGCTTTATTCGACTTTGTGTGCTCTATGGACTTCAAGGTGTACTCTCTCTACGTCTTTGCTCTGATTAAAATGGCAAAACATAGTTCCTATGATATTATCAAGCTGTAATCATTTGATGTCACTGAATTTCATGGTTGGAAATTGCATGTTCAATTTGGCATGAAAGAACGTGAAATATTCTACACTGTATTGAGTGAATTTGCATATACCATTGAAGATGTTGATGAATATCAATTAAACAAAGATAAAGATTTTGTAGAGATTACTTGTTGACCTCTTTAAATCCTCGTCTAGCTATGACTTATAGTGAGTTTAAGACAGCGAAAGAGATATGTGATCACTTGAACGCTCAGTTACAAAACAAGAGAGGCTCTCTAAAACTCTTCTAGCGGAGAAGTTCTTTGACTTTAAATTCAATGTGAATTCGAGTATCACTTCTCAATTAATTGAACTTGAGAACATGAGGAACAGGTTGAAAGAGGATAACTCTGATATGTACGATAATCTCTTTGTTGGTCATGTGTTGAGGAAGCTACCTGCTGAATGGAGTTCTTTCAAGATTGAAATGCACAGATAGAAAGAACATATGAGACTGGATGAATTAAAGAGGTATATTCACATTGAAGATCAAAACATATCTAGGAAGAGTTTGGAACAATAAGGACAACAAAAATCAGTTGCCAATTTAGTTTCACATTCCAATAAATCTCAGAAAAGGTTCAAGTCATCAAAAGGTGAATTCTTTTCACAGTTAGAGGCCAAAAAGACTATCTTCAAAAGGAAGAAGAAGGGCAAGTGCCATAACTATGGAAAGTAGGGTCACTGGGCAGCAGAGTGTAAGTTACAAAAGAAGCCAATGAATGACACACTACAAACTGCGACTAATATGTTAATTAGTAAATCTGAGCCTCAAGCCTTCATTGGAATGATGAAGAATGGAAAGGACAGCGTCTCCTCTGAATGGTGGTTAGATAGTGGCGCTACTTATCATGCTACAAATGACAAAAACTCACTCACTGAGGTCATAGAAGTGAAAGATACCGTAGAAAATTGTAATGGGGTTGAGGCAGAGGTGACTTATGCTAGAACTGCAAATTTGGTGTTTTCTTCAGGTAAATTACTAACTCTGAAACATATTAGAGAAGTACCTTTACTTAAAAAGAATTTGATATCTATGAGTTTACTTGATAAAGCCGGTATGTCCTTTTCAACTATGAATGGTAGAGTAACTTCATCTGTTAACTCATGTTATTTCGATTGTGCATTCATGGTTAATGGTATGTATAGGTTGAGTTTAGATACTGATAACATCAACCATATGAATTCTACTTTGATTGATCCAAAGTTATTACACAATAGACTTGGACATGTGAATTACAGGAAAATGCAACATCTAGTTAAAACTCACAACATTCCATTGGATACTTCTATTCGATTTGACAAATGTGAAGTGTGTACACAGGCTAAGATCACTAGAAAACCTTTTAAGTCGGTTTCTAAAAGCACACAACTTCTTGTGCTAATACATTCTGACCCTTGTGACTTCAGAAATTACGTTACTAGAGGTGATCGGCAGTATCTACTAACATTCAAAGACGATTTTTCTCGATATTGTCATGTTTATTTGTTGAAATTGAAAGATGAGGTTTTTGAAAAGTTTAAGATTTTCAAGTCTAGAGTAGAAAATCAACTCGACTGGAAAATTAAGAGGTTTAGAAGTGATAGAAAAGGAGAATATACAATGACAAGGTTCAAGGACTTTTGTACTTTAGAGAGCATAATACTTACCACTGCTCCTTACTCACTCCAATCAAATGGTGTTGCCGAGCGTAAGAATAGAACATTAACTGAAATGTTAAATTCCATGTTACTTACAACTGGCATGCCTTCCTCCTATTGGGGAGAAGCAGTTCTAACTGCTAATCACATCCTAAACAGGTTGCCGCACTCTAAGTTATCTATGACACCTTATGAGATATGACATAAGT
The DNA here is from genome assembly GCA_024500025.1 of Syzygium aromaticum. Taxonomy (NCBI): domain Eukaryota; kingdom Viridiplantae; phylum Streptophyta; class Magnoliopsida; order Myrtales; family Myrtaceae; genus Syzygium; species Syzygium aromaticum. The sequence goes on from CM044885.1 coordinate 16,782,724, forward strand.
GTCATTGTAGATATGATACTCTTAAGACTTGGGGCTGTGTTGCTTATGTAAGAATACAAGATCCTAAAAGACCTAAAGTAGGACCTAGAACCATTACTTGTGTATATCTAGGTTGTGCGGAAGATGGTGCTGCAAATAGATTTTTAGATCTATCTACTAATGCGGTGATAGAATCTAGAGATGCAGAATTTTTCGAAAACAAGTTTTTCAAAGATCATGGCTTGAATGTTTTTGAATCTACATATATGATTTCAGAGTCTTCTGTAAAAATTAAAGCAAGCTCTTCTGACTCTAATTCTCCACAGCTGTCTGTTGAATAAGTTCCAATTAGAGTATCTACAAGAGATAAAGTTCCCAAAAGTTTTGGTGAGGACTTTATTACTTACCATCTAGAGGATGATCCATTCTCCTATCAGGAAGCAATAAGATCTAGGAAATCCCTACTGTGGGCAGAAGCCATAGATGATGAAATTAGCTCTATGCTGCAGAACCACACTTGGCAGCTAGTCCATTTGCCAAAAGGGGCCAAGGCTATAGGCTGTAAGTGGGTATTGAAGAAGAAACTGAATAGTGATGGATCAATAGCCAGATACAAAGCACGTTTAATAGCTAAAGGCTATAAACAGCTGAGTGGAATAAATTATTTTGATGTCTATTCACCTGTGTGTCATCTATCAATTATAAGAATTTTTCTTGCTTTGGCATCTATTGAATACTTTGTAATGCATCAAATGGATATAAAGACAGATTTCCTAAATGGAGAGTTAAATGAGGAAATCTACATGGAACAACTAGAAGGATATGTCATGAAAGGTCTTGAGGACAAAGTTTGTAAATTGAACAAATCTTTGTATGGTCTTAAACAAGCACCTAAGATGTGGCATTTTAAATTTGACAAAGTGGTAAAGAGTTATGGCTTTTAGTCTAGTTATTCAGTTAAATGCCTTTACCATCATTTTATGTCAAATAAGATAGTCATCATTTGCGTGTATGTTGATGATATGTTAATTCTTGGTTCCAATCATTTTGTAGTGAGTGACGTAAAAGCTATTTTAACTAAAGAATTTGACATGAAAGATCTTGGTATTACTAATACCATTCTTGGTATGAAAGTGAGCTTTGAAAGGCAAGTCATCTCCCTTAGCCAGACTCATTATATGGAGCAACTACTTTTTACCTGGGGATACAGTGAGTGTAAACCAAGTGCGACACCATGTGATTATAATAAAAGACCGAGTCTTAATGAAGGGACCGGTGTCGATCAGTAAAATTACTCGAAACTAATTGGTAGTCTTATGTATGCTATGAGTTGCACTAGACCTGACATAGCCTTTACAGTTGGCATGTTGAGTCATTTCACTAGTAATCCTAGTAAAGAACATTGGGATGCCCTCAATAGGCTAATGAGATACCTTGAAGGTACTAAAGATTATGCTCTATATTATTCTAGTTATCCTCCAACTATGGATGGATATTTTGATGCCTCATCGTGCTCAAAAATTGAAAATAGTAAGTCCACTAGTATATATGTATTCACTTTGGGTGGAACTGCTATTACTTAGAAATCCAAAAGACAGACTTGTTTTGCATTGTTGTCTATGGAATCATAACTTTTTTCCTTAGCCTCAGTCGGCGAAGAGGTAGAGTGGATAAAGAATCTGATTATGGATATTCCTTTGACTCAGCTAAAGATTAATTCTTTAAACTTTTTTTGTGATAATCAAGCCACTATCCAAGTCGTCAAGAATGCTCTCTTTAATTCCAAGAGAAGGCATGTAAGACTAAGAAATGTGTTGTTAAATTATCTACACGAACAATGATTTATCACCTTGATCGATGTGCGATCGACGGATAACATGGCCGATGCTCTCACGAAGGGTATGCCTACAGATCAATTATTCAAAACAATGGGGGAAATGGGGTTATAGACTATGTAGGTACGTCTTAATTATCATTTACTTACCTTCTAATTGTATGTTTTGCATTATCGAATTTTCCTTTGTTGGCCACATTGATAAGCACAGTTTATGTGTTTCATCGATGTTCATGGTTGCTGATTAATTTGAAAAGGGTGAGTTGTCTTATTCCAAACTTGATAAAGATGACGTTAACCTAATTCAAAGGTTCTATCTGGGGAGCTTGTGTCATTCCAAACTTGATGATACAATCCAACTAGGTTGAGCTATCCTTTTGGTTAAATGATCTCATTCTAAACTTGATGCTAGATTATTTGACTTTAAGGAATTAGTAATTGTGGCGTTTCAAATTGAAACATAGAGATAGTTGTTTGCATAAGAAGCATGTTGGTTATTGTGAGTGACATGACTATTGGTCCTGTTCTTCGAAATTAGATAATAGTTATTCACTTACAAATAAACTGAAGTTGATGGCTCTTTGTAATTCAAACTGTTTAGGCCTTGTTCATAATTTATGAAACTGGCTTGATGCTTATGAACAGGATATTATGATGCTTATATGTTCTTCTCTGCTTGATTGAATTCATAATAATATGAAATTCATATTTGACATTCTACAAGGGATGGTAGAGATGGAGGAGAGCTTACTGGATGGGATCCAGACCAAGATGATCTACTAGATGAATGAATATATCATTTAGAGTATGTAGGAACTTGACAAGTCACTTGCTATTGTCCATTTTGATGGAGTCCATTTACTTGAGACTTCCATTTTGCTATCTCTATTTTGTGAATATTATTGTGCTTGGTTCTTGTATTTATAAGGCTTTGGACTATTTTGGAAGGCCTATTTATAATTGACTGTTATGCATATGTTGGTTGTGAACTGATTATGAGATTTATTTTGGATATTGGGATTTAGATGAGTTTAGACTTAATCTGAAACTCTTCAAATTTAATTTTATGTGTTGGTCTCGGAACATATTCACGATAAGGATGATTCACTTATTTAGATTGCAAATTATGATTGAGTTTAATATTTAATGCTAAAACTCTTTGACCGATCCAAGTTGATTGTCTTGGACTGAATGTGGATGATTCATATTTGTTTGAACATTACACCGATCACCGTATTGGATTGTGCTGTATGGTGAACATAGGAAAAGATTGTTTGATATATTATTAATATAGTCCAAATAATATGTTCACATACAAGCCCAATAGGTTTAAAGTATGGTTGTTTTGGGCCCATATGGGCTTGGGCTCAATAACTTTACATATAAACTCTAGGGTTTACCTACGCTGGAGGTAACACTATTGAGCATTCTAAACTTGACGTCTCTTGATGTAATACTTTAAGCAAAACACTATTTTCTCTCTTAAATCCATAACCTCTAACAAAGGTGATCCAAAATTTTGAATTCAGAATGAAAGAAAGGAGGAGAGGAAAGCTGGAGCGCGGGTTTAAAGGAGGAGAGAGAAAGCGCCATTAATGCGTGTAGCAGTAGGCTTACTTGCATGAATAATGACGGAACAGAACAGAGGAGAGAGAAATGGCTTGTGCAGAAATGGAAAAATGGGGAAATAAGGGGCTGTTTGGGGCGCAAATGATAACCATTCTACTTTAAAATTAAATTCTTGCCAGAAATTGATTTCTAGAATTCTTGCTAAAAATTGATTTCTAGAGGAAAAATATGTTTGATAAAACATGACTAATTTTGCTCCAAAAATTGATTTCTGGAACATAAATCTATTTTGATTTGTTGATTTTTTTTGCACCTAAAAAAAATTAAATTTCACTAAAAGTGGATAATCATGAGTATTTTAAGCCATTATGTGAAGTTTTAAAATTTTTTATTTTTTATTTTTTTTTGGGCACCTCAAAAAATTTAAATTTCACTCAAAATGGGTGGCCAAAGATATTTTAAGTCATTTTGTGAAGTTTTAAAACTTTTGATTTTTTTAGGCACCATAAAAAAATTAAATTTCACTCAAAATGGGTAGCCACATGCATTCTTAAGCCATTTTGTGAAGTTTTGAAAATTTTGATTTTTTTTTGTATCTCAAAAAATTTAAATTTCACTTAAAGTAGGTGGCCAAAGATATTTTAAACTATTATGTGAAGTTTTGAAATTTTTGATTTTTTGATTTTTTTGGACACCTAAAAAAATTTAAATTTCATTCAAGGGTAATTACATGTGTTTTAAGTCATTCTGTGGAGTTTTGAAATTTTTAATTTTTTTATATTTTTTGAAAATAATTCACCAAATTTCCTATTTTCCCGAAATCTGACTTTCTTTATTTTTTGGAAATTTTTATGAATTTTTTTGGAATTTTTCAATTTTTATGCATTTTTTGAAAAAAAATTAGTGAGATCTCAAAATGTTTTGTAAAGTCCACGAAAAAGAGAGAAAAGAGGGAAAATGCATTTTGGACGAGAGAAGCTACAAAAAGTAGCTTATCTTTTTCTTGCCCAAAACTCATTCTGTAATAAAAAATGCATTATGGAATCAAGTATTTTTAACAAACGCATTTTTATTCCAGAATGCAAAAATTGCTCCAGAATGCATTCCGGAAATTTTTTAGCAAACGCATTTCTATTCCGGAATGCATTATAGAGCAGAATTTCTGCTCCATAATGGATTTCATGCGTGCCCTTAGTAACCAATCAAATAGTAGCCATTTCTATTCTTTTGTTTCCCGGAACAAAAAAGAACAGAAATTTAGTTTGGCAATTTTTTTTTCCTGAATATAAATTTGTTCCCAGAATCAGTTTTGGAATAGAATAAAAAAAATAAAAAGTTGATTATTGAGTTTAGGAATAAAAATCAAAAATGGAAAAGAAATTTTTAAAATTTTTCTTCTTCTTCTTCTTTGCTAGTTGCCAGCCGACCACAGGCCATGGGGCGATAAGGGTTGCTTGCGGCCTAGGCGAGGTCCAACCTTTCTGGAGCTGGCGAAGGTGGCCTTAGCCTAAGGCTGGCGAGGGCCGTGACGCCCTCGCTGGCCCTAGCCTGTGGCCGGTCGTTGGTGCTGGCGACCTAGTCATGGGCCAAGGAAGGGGAAGAAAAAAAAAGAAAAGGAAAAAAAGGAAAAAAAGAGAGAAAGAAATATTAACAAAATACAAAATTTTATTAAGAAATTTTGTGTAGTTACTAAACGCATTTTTGTTCTTTTTCTATTACAATAATAGAAATTTTGGGTAGTTACTAGATGTCTTCAAATGTTTAGAAATTATTTCTGAGAATGAAATAAAAAAAATTATTTCTGAGTAGAAATTGTTTCCGGGAGCAGAATGATTACCAAACGAACCCAATATATTTTGTGCGAAAAAGCCAGTGGGGGCCACTCGCACATGTGAAGCCATGTGTCACTTCCTGATTAGTCCGAGACCACGTTGACGTGAAGGTGTGGGACCACATAATATTTTCTACTAATTTAGCCTTATAACTTTCAATTTGATCATTTTAGTCAAAAACATTTTGACAATTTACTAATGTAGACTTTCCAACTAATTTTTCCCGAAAATCACTAACTAGGATGCTGATCATCTTATGTGACACAATTGGTGCTGATATAGACAGTATTTATAATTATTTTTTTGATTTTTTTTTCCTTTTTTCTTTTGATTGAGGGTCGTCAATTGACCTTGGCAAGGGCCTACAACCCTCACGAGCGTTGGGCAAGGGTCGTGACGGTCTCGCCAAATTTGGGCCAAGAGAAGGCGGCGTCGCCCTCACCAAATCTAAGAAATTGCCAGCGACCTCTGCTAAAGAAAGAAAAGTAAAGGAAAAAAACTAAGGACAAACTTGAAAAAGACTATATGTTTTGACTTTTTCGGAAATCTTCCCAGAAAGCTCTATATATATTGCCTTGTCGTAGAAGATATGGGTAAGATCGTGAAAGGAGGTAAGACCCCGACGCCCCAAAAGCAGTCGCACATGCCTTTGACTTCACCTGTGCATCTGCAGCGTACCAGGAATCCAAGCGAGGAAAACCACGCCGAGAAGAAAAATAAACGGACAAGTGGAAAGGAGTGTCCAACCAAAATGAGTTGACGATTCAACTCCTAGAGAACCTTCTTCGCCGGAACAATCTCAATTAGCTTGGTGGACCCTCTTAGTTTTAGACTGTTATGCGAAGCCGTTCTTACAATTTCTCTCCCAATAAGCAAGCCGATTGAGCAATGCATGATGACCTGTGGGCGGACTAGGCCTGCTCACAAGCCCTTCAAAGTTACGTACATGTTTTCCGCATATTCGATTGCATGGAGCTCACCTCGAACCCGAAGTAGAGTTGATTGGTTTCCACTCATGAACCGAGAATTGAACCAGAGGGACCGGTTCCCCTTTTCTTGGAATGGGGAATTGGATCACCCGGCCCATTAGGTGGGCCAATGGAAGCGGAGGCATGTTCCTGAGTGAGCCAATAATCCGGCGGACCAATGTGTTCAATAGTGTGGAAGCAAATCAAGAAAGAGGGAATGCTCCATTGTTGAGCTCTCTCTCTATTCATGAACAAGATCCTCACGCTTAGGAGGACCCAACTAAGTGTGGCCTGCGGCTTCGCTTTTCTGGAGAATCGATTCGACCCAAGGAAATGGTGAATGCGACCCTTTGCCGTGCACTGCCCAATCCCACCTCCTGCAAATCACATCTTCCACCTCTCCTATACCCAGCTCGCTGCTTCTCAGACGCTCTCTGGTTATGGAGATGACGAAGGGCCAGGTCATTTTGGTAGAGGAAGATGAAGCTCCGAGCTCGTCGGAGATGGTCGCTCTTCGCCGGCTCATTCTCCGCAACGCCAAAAGCTCCTGGTCTGACCGTTCCCTTAGAGGTTCATTTTCTTTTCCGGAAAAAAGGGACATTCAATCACATAGTCGCATGCAACGGCTCTTGTCCAACAATGCGATTCTTTTTTCTAATCTAAATGTTCAAGTAATAAGTCTTTTGAGTGCCTAGGCAATTTTTGGAATCGCTCCAATCAAGGGAGGTGCTTCCACACATGGAATCGAGAATCAAACCGAAAATCACTGGTTCCAATTTTTTAGAACTGGAAACCGGACCGGTGCTCCCAAAAACCCCTTGGAACCGGCCAATTCGATTCGGTCCAAGCAGTTCCTTTTGGACACCCTTAACTCGGAAGTGAGAATTGATCAATGATCCCCATTTGAGGCAAGTTGCAGTAGTCTTGCTCGTCAACAGATCCACCTAATCGGAGAGATGCTCGTCATCGGACAACAATCAAAATTTCGTCAGTCTACGTGATTCAGTATCGATCCATGAAAACCAATACCAAACCAACTCCCTTATTTCGAAGAATTCAATTAGGATAGCCAATCGAAACATCCAAAGGATTGGCAAAATAACATAGTCTAGGATAAGTGAACAGAGAGAGAGAGAGAGAGAGAGAGAGAGAGAGAGAGAGAGAGAGAGAGAGAGAGAGAGAGAGAGAGAGACACTATTGGATGTTTGTTTGTAAAACAAACAAAATAATGCTTTTTTCTTTATCTCACATAGGAAAGCTTTGAGAAAGTGGGTAACTTTATAACTGTGAATATCTTCTTACTCCTTAGAGTGAAGACAATGAGGTGTGTGCTAGTCTACACAATACTCACGTGCGGGTGCGCGATTTTGGCGCGATTATTAGGCGGACTTAGCACTTGTTTGTGGCAAACAGGGACACTATGCCAATTATTGCATTCATCGCAAGAGCATATCAAAAGACAAGAACATTCCAACGGTGAAGGCAGATGCAAATTTGGTTGAAGAGAACTATGTGGCCATGATTTCAACCATGTTTTCAAATATGAACATTGCTGAAATCAATGGTTCAATGGCTTTGGTTTCTGAGATCAATTCTACTACTGTCCAATCCGGTTTGTGGTTAGATTCTGGAGTGACAGTCCATGTGTGCAAGGACAAATACATGTTCAAACAATTTGAAGAAACTGTTGACACAAATGTTCAAGAGGTCCTAATGGCGAATAATGTTTTTGCAAAGGTTGCTGACAAAGGCACCGTGGAACTTGACCTTACTTTTGGAAAAAAGGTTACTCTTCTTAATGTTTTTTATGCACATGAAATTAGGAAAAACCTAGTTTCAATTGATTTACTTTGTAATAGGAGTTTTTGAATTTTGTTTGAATCCGACAAGGTTATCCCGTCGAAGAATGGGATGTTTGTGGAGAAGGGTTATGCCAATGACGGCACGTATCAACTAAGTATCAATAATATTTTTGTATCTTCTGCTTCTACAATTGAGTTTGCTTCTTTATGGCATAATAGATTAGCACATATAAATTTTCGCTATTTAGCAAATATGAAAAGTTAGACTTGATTAATTTTAATGGCGAATTAGACAAATGTGAAATATGTGCTAAGTCTAAACTCATAAAGAAACCATTCCCTGGCGTTAATAGAAATTCGAATTTGTTGGATTTGGTGCATAGTGATATATGCGAATTCAATGGCATATTAACTCGTGGTGGTAAGAGGTATTTCATTACCTTTGTGAATGATTGCAGTACATATCTTTATGTTTATCTCATGAGGTCAAAGGATGAAGCTTTTACCATGTTCAAGAAATATAAAGCTGAAGTAGAAAATCAATTGGAGGAAAATCAAAATTCTACGTTCAGACAAAGGTGGAAAATATTTCTTAAATGAGTTTTCTTCATTTTGTGAAGAGCATGGTATTATTCACCAAGTTTCCGCACCAAACACTCCACAACAAAATGGTATTGTTGAAAGGAAAAATCGATCTCTCGGAGAAATGGTTAATTGTATGCTTTCGAATTCAAAGCTACCAATTAATCTTTGGGGAAAAACATTGCTTACTGCATGTTATATTCATAATAGAATACCATCTAAGAGAAATAACATGAGCCCTTATGAATTATGGAAAGGTAGAAAACCAAATATGTCGTACCTTAAAGTGTGGGGGTGCTTGGCATATTACCGAGTACCAGACCCCAAGAGGATGAAACTTGGTCTTAGAGCTATCAAGAGTGTTTTCATTGGATATGCTGAAAATAGTAAAGCCTATAAACTTCTTGATTTAGAGTCCAATGTCATTGTGAAATCAAGAGATGATGAATTCTTTGAGAATAAATGTTTTATGGGTTCTGAAATTATTGAAAATAATTCAAAACCCATAGAAACTCAAGTAGATTCTCATGAGAAAAGAACAAATGATTCTAGAGACATGATTAAATTGAGGAGAAGCACTAGAGCAAGAAAATCTAAGAATTTAGGTCCAGATTATATTACTCACGTTTTCCTTATTAAAGGAGACAGAAATAATAACGTGGTAAATAAATACCCTTTAGTATTAAATTTAGAAAACGATCCTAAAAGCTTTATTGATGCTATGTCTTCTAGATATGCTTCTTTTTGGAAAGAAGCTGTAAATGATGAAATAGACTCAATTATGTCCATTAATACTTGGATATTAGTAGACTTACCAAAAGGATCCAAGCCTATTGGTTGCAAATGGGTTTTTAGAAGAAAATATCATTCTGATAGTTTTATCCAAACTTTTAAGGCTAGATTAGTAGCTAAGGGGTATAGACAAAAAGGAATGCATAGATTATTTTGATACGTATGCTCATGTTGCACGTATAACTTCTATTCGAATTCTTTTTGCTATAGCTTTCATTTATGCTCTTTGTGTTCATCAAATGGATGTCAAAACTGCTTTCTTGAATGAAGACTTAAATGAGGAAATTTACATGGAACAACAAGAGGGTTTCGTTCTTCTTGGAAATGAAAGGAAAGTATGTAAATTGATAAAGTCTTTTTGTGGGCTTAAGCAAACTCCTAAGCAGTGGCATGAAAAATTTGATTCGGTCATATCGTCTAATGGTTTCATCCACAATAGTGCTGATAAGTGTATATACTCTAAATTCACTAAAGACTATGGTGTCTTAATGTGCTTGTATGTCGATGATATGCTTATCTTTGGAATGAATATGACTGGAATAGTTGAGACTAAGAAGTATTTAACCTCCATGTTTAAAATATAGGATTTAGGTGAAGTAGATACTATCTTAGGTATTAAAGTTAAAAAGCATGGTGGGGGTTATTCTTTGAGTCAATGTGATTATGATGAAAAAATGCTAAGTAAATTTCAGCATCTTGGTTTCAAGGAAATAAGTACTCCATTTGATTCAAATATTAAGTTAAATTATAGTACTAGTAGAGCGGTAACACAACTTGAATATGCAAGTGGTATAGGGTCTTTAATGTATGTGATGCATTGTACTAGACCTGATATTGCTCATTCTGTGTGCAAGTTGAGTAGGTATACTAGTAATCCAAGTATAGAACATTGGAGGGCTATTACTAGAATTTTTTATTATCTTAAGAGAACTAAAAATTTAAGTCTGTTCTATAATAATTATCCGGCTGTATTAGAAGGATACACCGATGCTAGTTGGATTACGAGTGTGGATGATAAACATTCCACTTCTGGATGGATTTTCACACTTGGCGGAGGTGTTGTTTCTTGGGTGAGCAAGAAACAAACATGTATAACTCACTCAACGATGGAATCCAAATTCGTTGGGTTAGCGGCAACTGAGAAAGAGGTTGAATGGATTAGGAATTTGTTGTTGGATATCAAATTATGGCCTAGTCCTATGCCTCATATCTCTATATATTGTGATAGTCAAACTACTTTGGCAAGAGTTTATAATAGCACTTATAATGATAAGTCTAGACATATTAGTTTAAGACACGAGTACGTGAGACAATTGATTCAAGATGGTACTATAACAATTGTCTATGTGAGGTCAAGTAATAATTTAGCCGATCCTTTTACAAAGGCTTTACTAAGGCAAAAGGTAACTACAACTATGAAAGAAATAGGGCCGAAACCCTTTAATTAAAATCACCAGTAATGGTAACCCAACCTTTTTTTATAGAACATCACTAGTTACAAGATTTAATAGGCAAGAACAAGTTACTGAATGTGATTATTTGATACTAACGCTAGCCCTTATATGAGAAGTTAGTATCATTTGTTACGTTTTAGAGGATAAATTGAATTATTAATGAAGTATAGTACAAACTTGTAATGTGTTAATAGTGACAGAAATATACGGCAGATTCTTCACCTATATGAGCTTAGAAGTGGTGCCGCTTCTTACAAAAGTTTGGGCTGCTTTCTAGAGAGCTCATTAAACATGATCAAGCACAAAGCCATAATAGTGCGGAGTAATATAGAACTTCTCGCTGAAACAAGAGGTTAGTCTATGTGCGGTATGTCCGATTCTATTATTTAAAAATACAAGTTTAAAGCCGAGCTACTTGTCCCTTTGATAGAGTTTTGAGATACTTGCACTAAGTAAAGGTTTAACTCGAAAGAGACCTTTATGCATGTATATTAATCTCACCGAAATCTTGGCTATATGATTTTTATTTTTATTTTTATTTAATTTTTTTATTCATGAAATCTTTGTTTTACAAACAAAGTGGGAAATTGTTGAATGTTTGATTGTAAAACAAACAAAATAATGCTCTTTTCTTTGTCCCACATAGGAAAGTTTTGAGAAAGTGGGTAATTTTATAACTATGAATATCTTCTTGCTCCTTAGAGTAAAGACAATGAAGTGTGTGCTAGTCCACACAATACCCATGTGCCGATGCGCGATTTTGGCGCTATTATTAGGCGTACTTAGCACGTTTGCGTGGCCGCAGTTTAATTAGCACTAATCCTTTTATTTTTTTTATTTTATTTCGTAAGGTTATCTCATTAATCTTTATTAGTTGAAAAGTTGTTTTTTGTTTATTAAATAATTTTCAAGATTATGAAAATTCGGAATTTTATTTATATATATTTTATTTTATTTTATTCTAAATTTTGCAACTTCTTCCGAAGGAACATTTTTGTTAGTTCTGCAACCTTTCATGAAGAGTTACCTATGTTCTTTAAGACCGATTTCTATAAATGTCAATTTTTTTCACAACAACTAAAAAGACATAAAATTTTCAAGTCTTCTTTAAAAAACTACGGGCATCATTTTCAATTATTTCCTAAAAAAATCCTAGAAAAATACTAGAATTACTATCTAGTATTCTCATTTTTTAGACTTTATTATATCCTGAAGGATTTTTGTCAGTAACCATTAGCAACATTGTAGAGCAAATAAATCCTTAAGGAAAGTAATATCACGCCTCAAAATCCAATTTGATTGCTCTTTTTATTTGAAGCCATTTATAATTTACAACAGACACCACAGATTCACGGCGTGAACTTGTTCACGATCCAATTACGTTAGCGAGGTTCTGATACCACGATTAGATTATGGGGACAAAATACACCAACTTGATCCGTCTCCGAGGACCCTGCAAAGGGAGAACAGACTTCACCTGACAACTGAATAATCTCCAACCGTGACGGGAGCAATCTCCATCCTACTATGACCTACTTGTTCTACAACCCACATACAGCCTGAAGAATGCAGACACGCCAATAAGTAACACATTCATCAAGTAGCTCCACGGTAGGCGACTCTGAAAAGATAAAATAGCAACTTCATGATACAACACCACACATGCTAAGAAGGATAGGCAAAAATGAGCTGACCGAATTAGGAAACCAGTAACAAGTAGTCTTGGAGTTTTTAAATCAAGAAGAGAGCGGAAATGCTTTGCACGCAGGATAACTGACAACAACAGCACTCGATAGAAAGATGTAAACCAGCTTCATCCTCCTAGTTCTAGCAATTTGTCCAAAGTTTTCATCCATAGTAATGCTACAATTAGGCAGGATGGTGACAACACTGCACTTAGTTAAGCAGCTCTCCCATGTCGCAAGACATTTTTTATGTATATATCATGCTTGATTTACCAGGACGAAAGGACAGACAATAACAAAAGATCTTGGTAAGAAATCTTATGGGCAGGCACATGCACTGCAGTATTTTGCTGGATTGATGGCGTAAAGGTGTTGTTATCAAAATGAAAAGCTTCTTGGTTAATTTTATCAGCCATTAAAATGAAATCTCAGCAATCTCATCAGGACTCATCAGCCTTTCCTGAACTTACAGAAACAGTATCAAATTATCAATCTAGTATCCAGTCTGAGGTAGCGGATGCAGCAAAGGCAGTAGAGAACAGATTTTGAAAGAGCAAGAAGATCAAACTACGTCATTTGAGAACGCATGTGCCTCAACCGACACATCTAAACAGTGGCCAGAGGAAAAACATTCGATCCATCTGGCCATAACCAAATGCTTTGGACTCGACTTGCCCTTGCGGTTTGAACTTCTAAAATAAGCAATGCCATTATTCAGGACATGAATTGCCAAAGCTGACTTGAGCAGCAGGAGAACATAATGGTACTAATATAGACCACGCAGGTTCATTTTATGTGGCAATGTGTCACTGACTTTTGACAAGATAACCAAATATAATGAAAAGAGGAGGCTAAGTGCGTGCTACTAGAAAGCTACAGTGGCTTAGCCATGCGTTTAAACAAAGAAAAGTCAAAAGATTCCATTTTGATATATCAACTTTAAGTGGACAATGTGAAACCCCGACCCTGCACCAGCTCTGAGCAGTTGATACTTCCTAGCTATCAACTTTAGTTAAAAGACTCCCTGAATAAACGGCAGACCATTTGTGAATGGATTAGACCGGCAAAAGATTATCAACAAATTGCTTGTTCGAGGAAGCCAATTCAATCCTACCCAAAAATCCACGAATGAGGCAGGAGAGTGGTAACATCCGACAGGTTGAGATTTCCAAACATGAGATGAGACAACATAACATTCAAGGAAGTTAGGGAATGAGTCCTCTGACAGGGTTCGAGAGAACTCGTAGAACACAAAGTCTCATCACTCTGCAGTTATAGTCAGTGACAAATGATATTATCCACAGTCTTGGGATGTTCAAAGAGAGCTCTCACTGTACCATTCAAAAAATCAAAAAGGCCACCTTCGGTAAGTAATGTTGGCAAATGATTTGAGCTATTACTACCAGGCAGCACATGCACTTCAACATGATGTCTAAGAACCAATATGAAACCCAATGAAAGCAATCAAGCTCCTGGAAAACAAGCTAGAATAGTTAGCCAACTATAATTCTCAAAGTAGAATTGGCCTTGCATAATTCTGGGATAACTAGCTCACGGGAAACAACAACAATTCATGAAAGCGAGCTTCAAATCACCTGATCTAACATATAACTCAACAACCACGAAAGAGAAATTTCAGACCTCTAATTTCCAAGCGGCTACATTTCATTCAACTTCTAAGAGCATTTCATTTAGGCAACGAACAACCTAAACTGTTCATCTAGACAGAACACTCATGCTCAGCGACTCCTAACTCCTAAGCATTGAACCATCCTGTGACCAAGACCATTGACTACCTACTGAGAAAGAGAGATTTTTCACACCTCAAACTTTCAAAAGCTGCATTTTGTTCGCGAACGAGATAGCAATCCAATCCGGCTGCGCCGCACACCACTGCAACTGGTTTATCTCGGACCCAGCAGAGTACATCGACATCGGGTCAATCCCGTTGGGCCCAGCAACGGTGGGCAACTCCCAAATGAGCGCCTGAGAGTCATCCCCGGCCGAACAGATGTGCCGACTACTCTGGGGAGCCCACGCAATCGCATTCACGCTCGCCCGATGCCGCTCGAGCTCCGCGACCGGCATCGCCGGCGACCTTATGTCCAAGATCACAACTTTATTGCTGTCCATCAAAATAGTGGCCATGTATCTCAAGTCCTGCTTGTTCCAAGCCAGCCTGAGCAACGGGGTATCGGGCTGAGGGCTCTCGTAGATGATCGTGGAATGCTCCTTGTCCCTTAAATCGAAGATCCGCACCGACCCATCAGCGGAAACGGAGGCGAAAACCCTAGCCTCGCCCCAGGCAATGTCGTACACCTCCTTGTCGTGGGCGATCAGCTGCGTCTCGACCACGTTCTTCTCGATGTCCCAGATGGTGCACGTGGTGTCGATGCTGCACGTGCCGACCCGCTTCGGCTCGATCTCGTTCCAGTCGAAGGACGTCAGCGGGGCGCAGAACTCGCTCGTCTTGCTGTTGTTGAGCACCGCGACGGGCTCGATCGAGCTCTCCCGGACCTCCCAGAGGCGGAGGTAGTCGCCGGAGGAGGCGAGGAGGTCGGACTTCGAGGGGTTGCCGGAGGCCGGGTGGAACATGAGCTTGGTGGGCGGGTAGGGGTGGTCGAAGAAGAGGGCCGGGTGGGCCTTGACGGAGAGGGAGTCCGGGTCGAAGGAGACGACGTCGACCCGGTTGGTGTACTCCTCGAGGAAGCTCCCGACGGCGATGCGGTGGTGGTGGCGGGCGGCGGGGGAGGAGGAGACGGCCATGGCGTAGAGCGGGTAGGGGGACTCGTGGGTCACCGAGTTCTCGGATCGCAGGTGGTGGGATTCCTGGGTCGAGTTCTCCATCTCCGGATTTTCTCGGGAAAGAGAGGGAAAATGTCCAGGGATAAAATTTTTTCCCGGGAAAATGGACGAGGCGGCGGCTTCGGGGGACTGCACGGGGGAGGAGAAGTATTTAAGGCCTGATGTCGTTTTGGCCCGACGGGGAGGTTCAAAACGGCGGCTGTCGTTCATCTAACTTTGCCGTTGGGATCGGGTTGAAGAACGGGGAGCCGTCAACGCTGACTAGTAGGAGGGGGAAGGGGGTGCCACGTGGGTTGGACCGAGACGCATGACTCGGTCAGGCCGGGACAGAGACAGGCCGGACACATCTGTTTCGACCAGTCTCGGCTCGTGAAGGCAGAAAGCAAGCCGCCCAAGAAAGATGGAAACATCGTGTTTTAAAGAAGGTCAGCATGCCATATTCTATGACCCTTTCGATCGCAAAGTTAGACTCCATACCGGGAGAGAGCAAGACTTGATTTGCCGAGAAATGATCCTAAGGAACGGGATAAGCCTCGAGCATCTTCCCAAAAAAATGTATATTTGTATTTAAAATATTTAAGGGTAGTCTTATATTTAATAGTATAGAAAGTAGTTGAGAAGAATGAATATAGATGGTGTTTTTCCTCTCATTTGTATCATTCAACATTTGAGCAATAGAATTATTTCCTCTTTCAAAGCCTCTCTCTCTCTAAATGCTTTCTCTTTCTACAAATCAGTTGATCTAGTGAGCGAGTAATCGATCATTGAGAAAAAAGGCTTAGCTTAAGTGATCCAACGAATCAAAGGAAGCCTAAGTTGCCGCACGGTCTCGATATCAAGTATCGGCTCGTGGCAATAGCGTGTAATCGCTGCCGTTAGAGCATAATCTTGATAATTGAACAAATAATAACAAAAAAGTAAGCTTTTTGCGGGCACGAAAAGATGTGACATCTCCTATTTGAGTTTTACGCGACGTAACTTCATTGGTTCATATCTTAAGAAGACGTTTTTCCCCCTACGAGCAACCGGGCATGGCGGGGGATTTCTTGAAGGAGTTACTGATGCTTCGGCTCTTGGACGATCAGAATCCAAAGTGTTGAATTTCTAGATGGAAAGAAGAGCTCAGGATGAGCGCGTTTAGTTCATGGAGGTTGAATTCAAATTAAATCGTACGATCCGTGTTAAAGCTTAACAACTCATGCGAGTTTGGCTGACTCGCATGATCTAGAACTCAGTGTAATCCAAGTTCTTTGTCAGAGAGAGAGAGAGAGAGAGAGAGTGTCTGTGCGTGTTTGACTCGTCAAAAGATGAGTTCGTGGTTTGACTGGGCTAACATGAATTGGGCCCAGATCTTTTGGCGATGGAAAGTGAGTGGGTCGAAACCTGGCCCTTTTTAACTTGCAACTTGTTGGATTGTACCGTCTGTACTGTTTAACTACAAGATGTTGTGGACCCGATAACGAACTCGGAGTCTCAAATTCCATCTGTAAAACCTGACCTCTTCGAATTGCAAGTGTTGAATTAGGCCTCGAACCATCAGCACGGCCCAACCCATGAGCTAGACGCAGCTCGTTTAAGTGCAAAGATGGGGCCTGTTACCTAAAGCTAAGAAATTCAAGATTTCCTGAAAACTCTGCAAGTTTAATATCTGTTGGTAAAAGAAAGAACAGATATCTGAGGCATGCAAACGCTGTTCTTAAGGATAATTTTGCCTAAGAAAATAGAGAATTTCTTGTTTTTGGTGTATTTTTATTTTGATTTGGAGATTCTCTTCATAGACATATAAAGGAGAAGGTTAACAAAGAAATAAATCAAAGCCAACGTTACAAAGCTGTTATAAATTGATTAGAGTCATACTTTCTATTCTAGTCGTTACAAAAACATTGCTTTGAATAATTCAAAACCGCTGAAATACCCAACAATCCCCCACGTATTTCAAAAGTTTTGAAAAGAAAAGAAAAACATAAATATTGGGTTAAACTTGATTGAATGTAATGCATCAGAACCGATGCTCATTGATCTATGAACCAAATCTAGGAAGAATGAAATAATAATGCACGAAATAATTGGTGAAGTTCGAAGCTTTTATGAACCAATAATTTCTTGCGTGAATTATAATTTTCACCAAACGCATGACACCCCACAAACTTTGTTGGTCAACTCGGTTTTGTGCTAGTAGGCCATGAGCCTGCCTAATTTATTCATAGGTGCTCTAAAGATTTTACCAAAATTCTCATAGGAGCGGCTCCACTCTATACTTATATAAGTGATTCTATCAAGTGTTTACTGCAATTTAATACACTATCAATAATGGCTACGGAAATCATTAAGAGCTTAACTCAAACTCTCTTTCATTACAGTTTTACACTATTCTCACCTTAAGAGGGACAATAATTTCTATAGATAAGTGAAATGGAAATTTTAAAATTTGTCACGAATATGCAATTGAATCCTAAAACTTACAAAAAATGCAATCAACTCTTAAAACTCGTCAAATTGGTAAAATCAAGTCATTTCTTTAATTTCGTCAAACTTAGATGACGGAAAATACTGACATAGTTTTTTTTTTAATATTTTCTCTTTTCTACATGGTGTTAATGTTAAAAGACATCGTTTTGATTAAAATATCAATTTTTTAACCTAAATTTTAGTTAAATTATATTAAAAACTAAGAAAGCTAATAGTTTTTAAAAAACCAAAAAAAAAAAAGAAGAAAATATAGGGGTGGGCCCTCTCGTCAGTGGCTACCGCCCCATCACTAGTGGGGCGTTGGTGATGGGTTGCCGGCGACACGGCGACAGCCACATAGGATGCTATATAGTAGAGAGAAAATAATAAAGAAAGCCATGTTAGCAACGTGTATGTGTTTTTTTTTTTTTTTAAAAATAGCTTTATTTGTTTTTTAGTTTGTTAATTTAATTAAGATTTAATGTAAAACTTAGGATTCAGATCAAAACAGTATCATTTTAGTGCTTTAATTAACCTTAACACCAAGTAGGACGCCACGTAAGAGAGAGAAATTAATAAAGAAAGCCATGTCAACATTTTCCGTTAATTGAATTGAACGGAGTTAACATAAGGACTCGATTACACCTATTTGACATGTTTTAAGAATTGGTTACGCTTTTTGAAAGTTTTAGGACTCAAGTGCACTTTTATGACTATTCTTAGGACTTCTACTACACTTATTCCTAATTTTTAATGGTGTATCACTCGATCAACAAACGACTTGTTATTACTCATATGAATTAAGAGTGAGCGGTTCTAGATTCCGTATAGGTTTTACATAGAACCTGAAACTTACTCTCAGGTACAGGTTTCTGAAACTTACTCTCGGGTACAGGTTTCCCATTTTTTGGAACCTAGAACCTACTTGTCCGAACTTAGAACCTGAAACCTACCCTATCACAGGTTTCTAAGTAAGTTTCAGGATCTAACAGGTTTCTTTTTTTTATTGCATTTTCAGTTAAACAAAACAAAACAAAAATGAATGCAACAATACTAAACAAGCTTGTTATTGATCAAAGAGAATATAAAAGACTCGTTTTTCTGGTACTATGATTCTAATAAATATAACTAAAATGAGAATTCATTGCGTGAATCGATACTAGAGGTAAGTAGTTTCATGTTTTGTATATATTCCACTCATCATAATAGGTTCTTCATTTTTTGGAACTTGGAACCTACCCTATCAGTTCGAGGGTTGGCTCCAGAGTTTACTCAAGTTTCATCTGTATTATTAAATGAACAATTGCAGTGAATCATCATTTTTAATAATTCCCACTTATTGCTATGATCTATTAACCACAATTTATATTTAGATATACGAATAATATGAAATATTAACAAACCATAAAATGAAAACTCAGACTAGTGATTTCAAATCATACACTCATCATCTAATACCATGAAGGATCACGATAAGACAGGTTCAGGTTCTACGTTCCACCTACCTAGAACCTGAAATCTATCCGTCAAAACATATTCCCTAATTTTATGCATGGAACATGGAACCTACAGGTTCTCATTAATTAGGTTTTCAGGTTCCAGGATAAAACCTAGAACCATGCTCACTCATAATATAAATCTAATTCATTGGATTGCAAATTGCATAGGAAGATTGGGTTATCATCATTACTGATTTTCCTCAACTAGCTTAAGTCTCGTTCCCCTTGATGTATAATAAGAGGATTGGCCGAATCCACTTTTGACTTTAAATAATCAATGGATATAATTTCACCTTTATGCAATTGCTTCACCACATTACGTCTCAATCAGATGTCTGTTTTAGCCATTGAAAGTTTCATTCTTTGCAATAGCTATTGCCTCTTGACAATCACAATGGCCCAAAAGAATATCTACTGAGGAGTTATTTAACTACTCGGTCTCATCTCCCGATGGGAGTTTGAGAAGAACTTTACCTTTCTCAAGAACTCGAGTAGTTCTTGAGTCACTAAAATAAATAGTATCTTCTCCTTCCCCTATTAGAGTGTAGGAGGATAAAAACATTTTTTTGTACGTATATGCCTGGTAGCAACTGAGTCTACCATCCATTCTTTCACATTGGTCACAATATGGGCTTGAGAAATAACCATAGCAATTATGTCATCATAATCATATGCTTTAACCGAGTTGACTTTTGGTTTAGCGGTATGACCATTTCCCTCATAATTTTGTTTAGCTGATTTCCAAGTCACAACACTTCCACCATGGGTGACCACATATCCACTAGGAGATTTTGTCTCATCTGAATTTGAATCTAGCTAGCATCACCGTATCTTTTTTATATAGAGGGAAATCCACCGTATAAAATGTCAGCATTCTCTTTCTGCATTGTACTGCAATTTTTGTCTCAACTATTGTACTACTACCAAACAAGTCACTTTTAATAAAGGAAATCTATATGCAGCACGATATTCAACATAATCCATAAATGTGGATACACAATTTAAAGTAACTCAACAAGCAAATTCGTAAAATGTCTAACATGGGGATGAAGGTATTAATTTCAATGACGCACACAAGCATACATATACCAGTATCACCTTTTACAAGATTGGGTCTAAATTGAACTCAAATTTCATCATATGTATTTGAATATGGCATTGAATTTTTTCAGCAACCATGCAAGCTAATGTATATCAACATAGCATTAAATAAAACTCAGAACATTCTTGAATGCCAAATCAACTTAGGGACAAACATGAATCACGTAAAAACTCATTGACGGAAATTTTTTGTTATTTCCAGCATGGACACATCACAAAAAAAAAAAACCAATTTGCATCAACTTTATTGACTAATTACAAATAATCGAGAAACAACTTATTAACATATCACGATTTCCTATCTCTTCACTCAACAGTTAACACATGAAAGAGAGTGACGACTCAACATACCTTCCTCTTTTTTGTGTTCACCCATGGTTTTGCTTGAGAAGACATGCAAAAGTGGAATATAAACCAAGGTAGCGAAGAGAATCTGAACATAAAATTGATTCTAAAATTCAATTAAAACAGAAACGACCTGATTATTGAGAATCCGAATTATTCTTGAGATTGTTGGAAAATCTATTGGAAAAGATGCAAAATAATAACAGATTTCCGAGGCGTGCAAGCAAATATCTTAGGGATAATTCCACCCTTCGGAGTACGAAACTTGGTGCGTCAAGCTCTAGTGGCTATCCTCTCGAGATATAATAAATCTTCATCTTTACTCCTCATAGAGTAATCGAGGGAACATGAACAACATAGCTATATGTAAAACTCAGCAAATAAATGGAAAAAAGAGAGAGAATTTCTTGTTCTTTTGTATGTTTTTATTGTGATGTAGGGATTTTCTTTATAGACAAATAAAGGAGATGGTTAATAAAGAAATAAATCAAATCAGACGTTACAAAGCCCTTAAAAATTGATTGTAGTCACACTTTCCATTAAAACTGTTACAAAACAATTGCTTCGAATAATTCAAAACCGATGAAATATCCAACAAAATTGACAAAGGAAAACAATTCCAACGATAAACATTAGGCCTTCCCAGTATTAAGTAAAGGTAATTCATGTATCATTCTTTGAAATCTCGTGAGGTCCGTTATGATTTGTGCAAAATGGTCGACAAAAATCGATTTTTCGTGTCTTAGCACTTTGGTATTGATACATTGGCATACATATACGATTAAACAAGCTGTCTTGCTACACCGCGACCCAAAATATGTGAAGCTTATCACAATACGTGGCCTTATCCCCGAGACCAAGCATTGACCTTGACTTGGGATATTTGAAGTCGTTGCTCAACGACACTTCCCATAATTGATGCTGGTGACCCACAAGGACGCCCACATCCACCATTCGATCAGATGCGGGGGAGCATGAAAAGTAATCTAAGGTACAAGGTTATCGAGCGTACAAAGTGAGGATCGTTTAAAGGTTCTTCTCTCGAAATCGAGTGGAAAACGGAATGAACACGCAAAAACCTAGGCCTCATCTTCTTACGTGTGGGGGACGAAGTTGTGGGCCGTGAAATGTGAACGGGTAGAAAACCGAGTCCAAGTCAAGCTATTGAGTACAAATGACAAGTGCGCAAGTTGCGTTATCTTTTGGTTTCTGGGGCCTTGCGATAGGCTTCGAGATAAGGGACGCTCTGCGTTTACTTCACGGTTGTCTCGTGGCCCATCTTCATCCTGGAGCAAGCTCATCATCATCCATTCCTGCCATCGACAAGGAGCGAACAGACAGGTACGGTGTGACCAAAAAGGGCGCTGAACGACGGTGAACTCGATGCCCCGCGCCACCTGTCTCTTCGCACCACTCAGAGGGTTTTCCACGGCGGGTACGATCGAGAGAAGTGATTTTCACGGCATCGCTGCCGACTTGTAATGCAACGTGATGATCATGACTAGATATAGAACGAGAATATATGGCAAATAATTTATCGAGTTACGGACAGTTCTTGAAAATATCTTCGTTGAATTAAGCCTTTCGCCCCGGAAAAAGAAAAATTGGGGTGGGTTAGGTCTTGATTTCTTTCGTTCATTCGCTCAACTATTTGTGATGGGAAAAATTATCCAAAAAGTTTCAAATTTATTGCACTTTTGCTACTTCAGTCTTAAACATTTTAATTTTGTCAATTGAGTTTTATACATTTTCACGTTTTGTCAGTTGAATCTATCCGGTCAATTTTAACTAGAAAATTGCTGACATGAATGCCAGTAGTGGCGCATAAAACGGCAAGCAATGCATGGACAATTTTTATATTTTTTTTGCTTTTTTTTATAATTTATATTTTCTTTTTCTTTCTTTATTTTATATATTTTCTACCAAGTTTCGTGACCATAGGTGAGGGCCAACAACCCTCATGGACTATTGGGTGAGGGTTGCAAAGCCCTCGCCGATTGTATGCGAGGGCACGAAGCCTTGTTGGCTGCGAACCAAGGGGCTAGGGCTTCGCAGCCCTTGCCAATTCTAGGCAAGGCTGCAATCGTCACTTGTGACCAGTGAGCGTCAGCCGGCCCTCGCTGGGGCTTGAAAGAAAAAAAGGAAAAAAAAAAAGAAAAATATTTAGAAAAATATTAAAATATTATTGAAAATTATCCACATCAGCGCTAGATGAGTTACGTAGAATAGCTGGCACTTACATCAGTAATTTCCAACTAAAACTGACCGGATGGACTCAATTTGAAAACATGAAATGTTTAAAGCTCAATTGGCAAAATTAAAAGGTTTAAAATTAAATTGACAAAAAATGCAATAGATTTATGATGTTTTGGATAATTTTCTCATTTTCGATGAATTGGATATTATCAGTCACCTTTTAAGTATTAAGCCAATCGTTTCGAAAAGTTTAGTTTTGTTCGTCTCGACAGGTCTTGTGGTTGAGGTTGAGGATTCTTTATAGGAGTAGAATTTAGTTAGTTTATTTAATTTAATTTCAAACGAGGCCCCCTGCTTTTAATTTCTCTCGTACTTTAACAGAAGAAAACTATGATTAATAGCTTCTCGATAAAACCGACATAAGATATTGGTTATTTGAAGGCGTGATATATGAAATAATCATAAAAAATTACTTCAAAGTCCTGTAACGAAGGGAATATTACATTTTAATTTGACTAAGAAAGTACAAAAAAAAATTGCATGTTATAATGCGATATCGCTTGATTAGAGCAACGACTCTTCTCGACACCATCATATTATTATATATTATGGGACCAAAAGCATGAGATAATAATAGGCGCATAGTTATTAAATGTCTGCTATAGCAAAATTGTGAAAAAAAAAAAAAAATTCCGTGACAAAGCGCAAGTATTCGGCTAGTTCCCTCTAAGGCTCTGATTATAAAACAAAATGCGTCTCCATGTAAATCTAATAGAACCAATCATGTTTATTAGGATTTTGTTAACAAGCGCCCGTTCGAATACTAAAAAATTATTATTTTGAAGATATTATTTTCCTCCTCTAGCGAATGGAAATTAAAAGGATTTCTTTTACTAGGTATGATTAATAAGTCTAGTAGAGACACCAGATAACAAAACCTTATCTATATCAACATGTCGCCACAATTTCTCTTTTGAGGATAT
The DNA here is from genome assembly GCA_024500025.1 of Syzygium aromaticum. Classification (NCBI taxonomy): domain Eukaryota; kingdom Viridiplantae; phylum Streptophyta; class Magnoliopsida; order Myrtales; family Myrtaceae; genus Syzygium; species Syzygium aromaticum. The sequence goes on from CM044885.1 coordinate 16,806,598, forward strand.
CTCTTTCGAGGATAGACTCAAATTTATACGGAATCGATCATTCTCTTTGCAATGAGATTTTTCTTGCGCTTTCCATTCATTCTACTACCTATTTATTACCCTTGTCCATTTCCCTCCTCTCTCTATCTTCATATCTCAACTCCTTCGTATTAAATATATTTCCCGCCTTAATATAATAGTACGGTTGCTAAAATGAAAATACATAAATCACATGAACTTTGAGATATACTATATAACTAACGTAGCATAACGAGTCAAAATATCACTTTAACGTCTTATTGCATGAGTTGCTCGAAACGATTCATATTATGTTAATATTAGCATTATATAAGACAAATACATTGATGGGAATTTCTCTCTATGCTTAAATATTTATATATAACTTTGAGTTATAAAATTTGTTTAACATTATTTTATTGCACTCACCTAATAATATTCGTCTTGTTTTCACATGCGCCTCTTTTGTCCCCATCCCACGAAAAGATTCTCCCTGTTTTGGCGTTACGAAGCGTGACTTGCCCACGTCTTGACAATAGCGAAAGAGTACAATTTACGCCGAAAGGTTCACGGGCTGTGTTTGTTTGGACCTGAAAAAAAGCCTTTGCCAGAATTCAAAATATTGTTTAAAATTCTAATAATAATACAAATAATCATATACAAATTCATGTGTCAATATTTAAATGTTGCGGAAAATTTCGTTTCGAACTTAGAAAACGTTGAAACGCGCAAACCACAATATCCAAAGCGTTAATATCACGAAAAACTAAAAACTGGTACGTATGTGATAATTTTACACTAACTAATATTTTGATCATTAAAAATCCCAAACCGGTATATTTGTGATAAATTTACCATACGTTAATTTCCGTTAAATTAGATTAATACCACAAAAAATTACAAACCGGCACACCCATGAGAAACGAAGAGTAAAACATAAAATTGACACATCAGTCAATTGGCGCGTGTCATTTAACAAAGCAATTTGACAGTAAAAATTTAACGGAAATAAATTGAGAGTAAAATTATCACAAAATATATCAGTTTTGAGTTTTTTGTGATCAAAAAATTAGTTTGAGATAAAATTATCGTATGTATATATATATATATATATACACACAAAAAAATCAATCTTGCTAAGCCCTCGATGTGCCGTAACCTCAACTATTCGCATCTCGATTAGCAAGGAGCAATTAAAATTGAATTCGAATATGTCGTGGCGGGGGCGGGATTTTCTCGATAAGTCGGAAGGGGTGGCGAACTTCGGTTGTGCCTCTTCTCAACCACCGAGGTGGAAAGGCCAGACGAGGACCCCCACGTGGGCCGGACCACCGCACTTTTTGAACTTTTCCGCCAAGTCATCGGCCTGTGCGCCCTTTTAAAAGGGTCCTCTTGCATGCCGACACGGACTGACCATGCCCATGACGTATGCCGAGCTGGGGGGGGGGGCTCAGGTCATCGGCTGAACGTCCGCTTACGTGTGCAGCACGTCGGCAGTGGCTCCACCTCGTAGTTCTACATGGGATCACTGGCCGAGGCTTGGAAGCCCTCGACGGAATCGGGACTCTGTAATGTTGTTATATTCAGCATCGATTCCAAGGTCGAGGCTAACGTAGGAGGCTCAAATTTCTCCAATAAATTAAGTGGAATTGCACTTCTTTCCAGAAAGGTGGATGCCCTCTGAAAGGGGGAGAAATAAATCATAAATAATTCGTAACGGAATAATGACAAATAAATCATAAATAATTCGTAACGGAATAATGGCGCCGATACCTATCTACCCTTTCTTTGATTTCTACACGGTATGGATTTATAAAATTGATTTTACGAAGGAACTTGACTTTTTCTCATTGGGTACTTAAACACGTCGAAGCAACATATGCTCGTTCGACATCATTCGCGTGGATTTTTGCTAGCCTCTTGTCGGATTCGCGAGATTGATGACGTGGTTTTTAAAGTCGAGATTTATTTAGCTAAGGCGGGTCATATCGCCCTTTAAAAGCTTATTTTAGAGTTTGTCATGCCATTTTATAAATTTATTAATAATTTTGTCATGTCATTATTATGCAATGCACAATCGCACATGACTTTTAAAAGGGCAAATGTGTATTTTGCATCTCACTTTTTTTTTTGTTTTTGCAAGAGATCCATCTTCTACCCTTGATTTCTATAAAATCAAAAAAAAAATAAAGAAAAGGGAGAATAATAATTTTTAAAAATATATTACTATCGTAAAAAATAAAACATCAATAGAAATATTTTAGAAAATTTGACAAAAACGAACATATCAGTAGAAATAATTAGATATTTTAAGACAAAGGCAGTTAAGTAAAATGGAAAACAAAGGGCTCGATAACAAAAATGTCAAATTACAAAAATAGGATACTCATTATGTATTTTTAAATGGTTAATTGACGAAACAATGATTGATGGATAAAAAGTATTTGAAAATATCATCTTGGATTTCGGTTAATCACATCTTTTTATGAGTTCTGGGCGTCATTTCCTTTAATAATTTTTTAAAAACTATTCTTATTTTTTTACCTTAATTAATTATATAAATATATATTATAAGTATGTACTTTTGTTATTTGACACTTTTGTCGGGGAGACCTTTTCCCTTTTTCATCTGATTCGTGTTCATTCTTTTTCTTAAAGCATCTGCTTTAGTTCTATTAAAGTGGCTATATTATTTATTCACGACCAAAAAAAAAAGTGGCTATATTTACTAAAACATTAACAAATTTTTATTGTATAACGATATTATCGGTATTTACCTTTTCTATTATTAGCGCTGTAGCTAATTTAGTTTTCTTCCCTTTTCTATAATTTTTTTTTTTCATTTTTCACAGCATCTAAGGTTAAAAGAAAAAAATTCTCTTAAAAAGCGACTCGAAAACATACCTTCACCTCACCTCCTTAAAATAATGTAAATTGCATATGCTGACGAAAAAGAAATCGAATAATTAAGCGACGTAACAATGTAAGAGTTCAGACAGCATTAACATAACGGTTGAATGTATGTTCGGGAGGTAGGGTAACCGTGTAACTCTTCCAAAGGCTTAGCCGAGCTCCGCATAGTTTTTCCCCCACGAAAAGGCTTTTGCAAAGAGCCGGGAGATTGGCAAGTATGGTGATGAACTTCATCGCAGCGCCGCTCGAGGACAAGGAGCCAGCTAGCTCGCGTTCCCCGTTGACTTAGAGTCGCGGCTGTATTCCTTTTTTACTCGGTCTACGACTACTCCGACTCGATCCCCACTCCTCCTCCTGCTCCTCCTCATCTTCCCTTCTTTAAATAAAACGCCTCCTCATCTTCCTCGAAGTTGCTCCCAAGCGTGCGAACGTTAGCGGAAGAGAAGGAAGGGTTGAAAGCTCTGAAAAACGTGAATAGTAAACCCCACCCCGCGCCCCCCCGCGCGCGACCTACTCCGAAACTTCGCAGCTTCTCTCTCTCTCTGTCTTAATCAATTTCGGAGCCTGTCGTTGTTCCTTGGTCCTCCTCCTGACGTGAGAACGAATGGACACCAAGGTCATATCCACCGGGAAGCGGTACGACGCCCTGCCGGAGAGCTACATCCGGCCGGAATCCGACCGCCCCAAGCTCTCCGAGGTCTCCACCTGCGAGAACGTCCCCGTCATCGACTTGGGGTGCACCGACCGAGCCCAGATCGTGGCGGCCATCGCCTATGCCTGCTCGTTCTTCGGCTTCTTCCAGGTGATTGTCCCCGAGAACACGAATTCAAATCAAAGACTAATTAAATGGTTTGCCTCCTGGTTTGGGTCCGTTAGCTAATTTTAGCTTTGGTCAATTCGTGGTGGGGGGTGCTTATCTTTTCTTGAAGGTTGTGAACCACGGGGTGTCGAAGGAGGCGGTGGCGGATATGATGCGAGTGGCGACGGAGTTCTTCAACTTGCCGGTGGAGGAGAAGCTGAAGCTCTACTCCGACGACCCTTCCAAGACAATGAGACTGTCCACGAGCTTCAACGTCAAAAAGGAGAAGGTCCACAACTGGCGAGACTATCTAAGGCTCCATTGTTATCCCCTCGACAAATACGTCCCGGAATGGCCCTCGAACCCTTCTTCATTCAAGTACGCCCCCCCTCTCTCTCTCTCTCTCTCTCTCTCAAGCCAGAGCTTTCATGAACAGAGAATTTGCAGCATAAAAAAAGATTATCATTAGCCCTAATTGCAGGCGTTTCCCATCAATGATTAAAACACACGCATCATGCATGTCGGCAATTTACTTTCGCTGTCCCTCAGGAAATAGTTTATAGAGAGAGAGAGAGAGAGAGAGAGGGGGGGAGAGAGAGCTTACGTGATCTTCATGATGTGCTCTTCCGCTTTGAAACTTTCCGTGCACCTTATAGCCATCACCGCAAGAAAGAGGCGCGAAGTAGAGCGCCTCTCGTCTTTGAGCTTGGGGTCATCTCTTAAATCTTTCTATATTAAGGACGAGGCCCCCTTTGACATCCTAGGGCTTTAGACTTTCCTAGAAGGTGCAAATCTAAGTCGTGCTGTGTCCTTTTTGGTTGTATCCTAAGATATTGTGTCCTGACATGTGTTTCGATAGCAACGAGGCCAACCGCCAAATGATGGCGCATCTTAAAAAAATCATTTTTAATGTTGATTTGCATGAATTGTACCGTTCATAATGTTCAAAAAGTGATCATACTAAACTGATATCACCTGGATCTCATATTTAAAAGAATCGTCTGATCTACCTACTACGAATAAAATAGGTATAGACTAAAAGTCGTCGGATCTAGCAACTAGCTATGCTTTAGCAACTAATTCTTCCGAGAATTACTAGGAGTTCAAACTCTGCATGGTTTTGGAAATTTGTTCCTCTATGGGAGATTTTATCTTAACTGGACATGCTGTTGAAAAGTCAAAGTCTCTTGTACTGCAAAATCCATCTCCCCGTGAAAAGTTCCGAGAGCGGCGGACAATGGGCTTTAATAGGTGGGGCCTAGTGCTACGCATCGGATTCGGGAAAAGACGGCGTGTTCCATGTCTTATTCTAATGCCATTCTAGATGTTCGAGTGACTCCAAAGGGAAGACTTCTTGCCCCCTTTTCATGTATAGCCAAATGCATTAATTCTCCAAAAGAAAAAAATCCCCACTTTAGGTTGAATTCTAATTCTATTCCGAAGACTCTTTTGATCTAAAAAAAAATCACAAACTTTCGTCGTAGTCTCAAAAATGCCCCCGCGTCCAAAAATCGTCACCGATTTCTTCAAGATTATCAATTGTCAGGAGGCCGTTGTTGTTCCATAAGAATGCGGTAGTGTTGATGAACATGCGAATTTTGATAACGAGCCTCTAGTTGGCTCCGATGTTGATAATTTTGAAGAAACCGACGGTTACTTTTGGACGCGTGGGGGAAAGATTTGGGATCAGACTGAAAGTTGGGGATTTCTTTTTCTGAGATAGAAAAGAGAAAGTTCGAAGCAGAATTGGGATTGGACTTAAAACTCGGGGGATTCTTATCTATACGAAATTAGGCATGGTAGAGCCAAAGGTGATTGCTGATATTGTAAGAGAGAAGGATACAAATATGGCGAGTCGTGGTACTCTCGGACAGCAACCTTGGATTTCGTATTCTTGCCCATTTCTGTCCTCGTCCGAGTTGAACTCTAGCGCAGCAGGCAGGAAGAATCGGAATCAATCGGGGGGTGAGGTGGGGCATGTGAACGCGAAAGGACTAAACCGATCGAGGAAAGAAACGACAGGGCCTGCTGCATACCCAGACGAGCAAGACAGATGGCCGGAAGATGTCTTCATAAAATTACTATTCCTAATCGACCCCAGACCCACCACCCCCGCGATTGAATCACATGCTCTGGTTCGCCTCTTCTCTCTCTTTGGGCCAATCCAGATTCTTCCCCTCGCAGTGTTCGAGTGCCCGCGGAACGGGAACGGGTGCTCGGCGAATCACTAACGTGCGATGATAAGGTTCGGTGTAATGCAATCGTTCGCATCATCTGATGGTTATGACACGTATTAGGTTGAAACCCGAGCTCAAACGCGTGGAGGTCGGGAAGGGTTCCCTCTTCTTTTTTTTTTTTTAATGCCGAACGGTGGGAAAGAAAGGTTTTCTGCTGTCGGTCTCATAAAAAATTTAGGTTCTCTGGTTTTGTCGACTGTTTTGCCGGAACTAGGGTCTTTGGTTTGGAGAGGGGGACCGGTTCAACGAAGAACGAGCGGTTTAAAAGGGGGGACCGGTCGCTTTATAAAAAGAAACCTGGTCCCGGAACCTCCACCCGAGGCGGGGTGACGTCAGGGTGGGCAGCGGCGGTGACGTTGCCGGCGCAGGTGTGCCCCTCTGCATGTGCCGCGGTTCCAGAGAATTAGTAATAAATGGCGCTGCGGGGGCCGGGGCGGTGGTTGGGGCTGGCAGGTGGGCCGAGGGAGCGGCAGTGGCCTCACCTCCACGCCGCGTTGACATCAGCGGCGCCACATTGTTGGCGGGGCGGCGACGTGGCCCAGTGTGGGGTCCATTGGGTCCTTTGGAAAAATAAATTATTAAAATGGATCTTCTCGAATCGTTTATGCAGATTAATGCATAAATTATCAGTGTACGGATGCATAGTTTCGTTTGTTTGTTTATTTTAATACGGATACAAAGTTGGATCGGAGGTTTTCACATGAGCATTATTAGTCAGTTTATTTCAGCTTAAAATAAAGAAAAAGGTGCACTTTTTTCTTCCTTTTTTTTTTTTATGTTCGGAATTTTAAATGTTATTCAGATTTCGTAGAATTATAAAATATCATAGATGATTTCACGCATCGATATATATATTTTTCATTCTGTGAAGATTTCGAGCTTTCTGAATTTTAGAAAAAAAAGTTAAAAGAGGCGAGTCACGAGATTATGATTAAAGCTAAAAGTAAAAGGCAAATTTAGATGGACCTGAGCATGGTAGGGAGAGTTTCAATTGGCGTAATGATCTTCGATTACGTTAAAAGGAAACAGAAACTTCTAGCGAAATAATTAGCCAGATGCGCGTGCCTTGCGCGGGTCTAAGACCATATGCATTATTCTAAATGTGTGGTGGTGGGAATTGGTGTGGCATTAACAGGGATGTTGTGAGCAATTACTGCAAGGAAGTGAGAGCACTAGGATACCGGATTGAGGAGCTGATATCGGAGAGCTTGGGCCTGGAAAGCCGCCGCGTGACCGGGGTGTTGGGCGCCCAAGGGCAGCACATGGCCGTGAACTTCTACCCACCGTGCCCCCAGCCGGAGCTTACCTACGGGCTCCCGGGCCACACGGACCCAAATGCGCTCACCATCCTCCTCCAGGACTTGCAGGTCGCGGGCCTCCAGGTCCTCAAGGACGGCAAGTGGCTCGCTGTCCAGCCCATCCCCAGCGCCTTTGTCATCAACATCGGCGATCAACTGCAGGTAATGGATTGATTTCTCCCTTGTCACGCGTTATTAGTCTGTCTTTAATCTGTCTCGTGCCCGTCGCGAGCATTATGGCATGAAAGCGAAGATATCTAGACGCAAATTTTGAACCTCCAACAATAATAAAGTTTAGGCGAAGTTGTTATACTGGCCTGAACTATCATATGTTGGATTCGGAGCCTCAAATTAGTAAGTTATGCTTAAAGACGAGGTTCAAAAGTCCCATAAACTAGTCAATACTGCAAATAGTTGCTCTGTCATAAAAATCGAGGCATAAAGACATGTCGGTTTCAGGCATTGAGTAACGGGAAGTATAAAAGCGTGTGGCACCGGGCGGTCGTCAATGCTGACAAGCCGAGGATATCGATTGCTTCATTCCTCTGCCCGTGTGACGACGCCCTGATCAGCCCGCCGGAATCACTGGTAGAAGAGGGATCCGTGGCTGTGTACAAGGACTTCACATATGCAGAATATTACAAGAAGTTCTGGAGCCGGAATCTGGATCAAGAACACTGCCTGGAGCTTTTCAAGAACTCTCGCAATTCGGCAGGAAGCGACACATCATCCTCCATTCTTGGAACAGGGTCACTGGACGGACTCTCCTCGCAGTCTAGTGAAATTTGACAAACACATCCAGCTTCTCAAAATATCTTCTGCACCATCTGTCAAAGGTGGAGGTCGGTCCTTAAGCTTAAGCGTAGTCTTTGGCTTCTTGATGCTGAGAGTGTCGGCTCTTTTGTCAAGCTTTATTTTTGGTATGGACACAAAAAGGGATTGACACTGTCAATCGACTTCCTCCTCTGCCGGGCGGTGTAGGGAAGATTTTGGAAAGCATGATGTGTCTGTTGAATTCCACTAAAGTGTGAAGAAAGTTCGTGAAGGTTTCCCTAGTTGAATATCGAAAGGCCACTTGTGTGATTCATCGTCCTTCCTCGTCGGTGATTATAATTTTTTGGCGCGAACGTCTGGCCATTGGCCCATTACAGCTAGTGTATTGTAGTTGAAGGTATGGGATGCTGTATCCGTCGATCTCCTTGTGCTGTGTTCATTTGTAAAAGTGACATCTCTTTGCGTGATCATTTTAACAAGTTTAGGCCTTATGCTATTCATAGTCGTGTCGACACTCCCTTCCGCCGATAGCAGTGCGGCTTTGAATACATTTTTGTTTCTCTGTGTAGACCCTTCTTGATATCCATTGCTTCTGAGATGCGAATCTAAAGTGGCCATTTTAGTCTCTTTTACTTCAGTTGATTTAAGCTCTCATACTTTCAGCATCAATAAATCATTGGCAAATTTGATGTTGTTCCTTCTGCTACTGCGGCTGCAATGATTCACATCAGAAGTACCGTTTCAATCCCTTAGTGAGATCTTCCCTATTATTCAAATTGACTCACTAAAAAGAAGACAGAATATCACAATTTCATCATTCAGGCACATCCATATACTCCGTTTCGTTACACATTTTGTAAAATCAGTATGCAGACTCAAACTTTGACATAATACAACAAATCTTGTAACTTTCTCCTTGCCCCATCACTGAGCACCATACAGTCACTTCCTTATTGTTTCCTTTTACGAGTAGAACTTGGTACCCTGAATCAAAATCCAGCTGCGAAAAAAGGGCTCATTTGCGACCTTTCAAATTCAAGAACCATGAACATCACTACCAAGAAGAGCAGTTCAAGCCGTCTTCAAGCACTCCATGACGTAAGTGTTGAAAGCACAACACATGACTCGGAAGCCCTGAAATCCCGCCCCTTTGGCCAACGCCTCAAACTCCTTCTCTGTCCTCTCTTTCCCGCCCGGGTTGTGGGCCAGCATGATGCAGTCGATGTGGATCACATTCTTGGTCGCTAGGCTTGGGTCTGGGTACACAGGGAGTACGCACTCTGCAAGGATCACCTTTCCATTTTCAGGAAGCGCATCGTAGCAGTTCCTGAGGAACTTTGCGCAATGTTCATCACTCCAATCATGGCATATCCACTGCAAGAAAGAAATGTGCTTTTTATGAAGTAATCTTGCCCGTACTCTAATTAGTAACAACTTTTTAGACCTGGTGAGAGATAAAATAAAGCAAAGAAAACGGCAACAAGCCTTGTCAGGTATTTCCTGAAAGTTTCCACTTCAGGAACAGAGACATAAATCTGACCTTCATGAAAATGGCATCTCCCTTTGGAACGCTAATGAACATGTCGCCTCCAACGTGCTTGACACCTACGTTAGTACCGGCATTAGACTTTTCAGTGTTATTTGCAGCAAGGTGCTTCATATTAATCAAGGGGCAATGAATCAAACGCGAGATGTGAAAATGTTCCTAGATCTTGGGTTGCTCAAACATCTAGGAAATGACAACTAATCTCGAAGAGCGAGCAAGCGATAAACATTATATACCGGGTAAGGACGGAGCGTCTTCAATCACATGAGGCAAGTCGAAGTTGATCCCTTTAATCGACGGGTATGTGGCAACGATCATGCCGAGCACGGCCCCGGTGCCGCCTCCGACATCGACCACTGTCTTGAGGCCCTCGAAGCCCTTGTACGTTTCCAGTATCTTCTTCATGGTAATGGTGGAGTGATCGGACATTCCCCGGTTGAAGATCTTGTTGAATCGCGGGTCGGTGCCGTGATACTCGAACGCGGTCATCCCGTACGCCTTGTTGAATGGGATTCCGCCTTCAAGGACCGCATCTTTCAGGTAATACCTGCGAGTTGAAAAGCAAACAGTTCAATTTCATACTCAGGGAAGATAATAATGGGAAATTAACAGGTTCTTGAGCTGTGAAAACTCGAAGGGGATTTCTGATGATTCAAAAGCTCAATTACCGTCACCAGTTACTTCAATCTCTCGGATGATTCAAACATTCCAACATCTTTGCGATTGTCAAGTTTATACAGACATTAGCCATTCACTCAGCCCATAAAAATTTTCTTTCTACAATATACTCGTATTTTATTTTACAATCCCATCGTCCTAGAGGTCAACGTAATCCTGGTCATCATGTACTCAGATCGGAAGACTTCTGTGTAAATTTACCAATGGATGGAGGATTTCGTTCAGGGGAAGATCGGGAAACCTGCTGGTCCGAAAATGACTTAGTCTCCAATGAACAAGGAACTTCTGAAAATTTCTACCCAACAAAGCACGCAAAGTCTGTCCTTAAGCAAGCGCGAGTAACATGTCCGGCAATACTAATAACTGAGATAATCGTACCCGTCTTATTTAATTTATCTGTATACATCAACCAAGAGCAACCCTCAATTGTCCGGCAAAGATAATCGAACTCGAAATCTTTGATGGAGCAAACCTCCGGAACAGTCAGTGGGGGTTAGGTGCGGGGTCCCTATCAATGATTGGGCCGAGTCGGATACCAAGACTTCCAATTCTTACCAGGAAGGATGTGGTAATGACGTGATAGGGATCACTATATGCAATTATGCAGACCACAGGTAGAAACCACGAATTTTATATGATTGCTTCGTTGCAATGACTTCCTCCACTTGCATCATTCAAGAAAACGCACTTCACTAATTCACTGATGACACAGCAAGCAATCACATACTATGGAGGGATGATTTCGCTGCGTCGAATGATTAGTGGACTGCATATTTTCTTGCGGAAAACGATCTAAAAGTCCAAGCAAGATGCAACCATGGACGACAAGAACAGCTTACCAGTAGCATTTATCTCAAGCCAAAGAGAAGTAACGCGTGTAAGCCCACCAACCCTGGTATTTTTCATGTTCGTGCTTATCTAAAGTAACGCAATAAGCGTGAGTAATACAAGGACAAGGATAGGGGCCACTGGCCCGTTCCTGATCCGCTTTCAGACCTGAACATTCGAAAGTGATCGAATCGAATTAGGAATGGCCGATAAACTACAACCAGGCCATCCCGAAATATATTTTTACAAACAGACAGCAGGAAAAACAGGGGAAAAGCGTAAAAAAAGTCTGAAACCTTTTGCATTAGTGCCAATTTAGTCCTAAGTTTTTTTTTAGTACCAATTCAGTCTTAAACCTTTTGCATTGGTGCTAATTTAGTCTTAAACCTTTTTTTTTGTGCCAATTCAGTCCTAAACCTTTTGTTTTTATGTCAATTTAGTTCTTTCGGCTAGTTTTGATCAGAATTTGCCAACATGGACGCCTACCGGCCGGCGACCGGTCACCAGCGTTGACGTGGATAAATTAAATAATATTTTAATATTTTTTTGTTCCTTTTTTTCTTTTTTTTTATAGTCATCTCCTTCCTCTGGCTGGTCGCCAGACCGGCCAGAGGCCGGCGAGGCGGCCTCGTTGGCCACTGGTGAGGGCGGCCTCGCCTTGGTCGGGCAGGGCTCGACCTCGCCGGATTTGGCGAGGTCGGGCCTCGCCGGCCTTTGGCCTCTAGCCAGTGGCCGGACCGGCGACCGGCCATAGGAAGGAAAAGACAAAAAAAAAAGTGAAAAAAAAGAAAAAAAAAGGAAAAAAAATAAAAATTCAAAAAAATACTAAGACATTTTTCTGGATCATGGGATTTGGTAAGATCCATGGCCAAGGAGAGGCAAAGAACCTCACATATTACGTGGACCGATAGTAATCCTTGAAAACACCGAGTAAAAATTACGTGAAAGCTTGCATCTTTAGTGGGACCATACTATGAATCTCCCCGTTATCCATCTAGAATTGTAAGAATTAATTATCGTCTCGGTGTCTTTCCATATCTTTTAATACCCGGCTACAGTTTACCATGTACTGTTTTGTTATATACTTATTGTGTAGCAGCAAAGAAAAAGAGCCAAAGAAAGAAAAAGTACCAGCTTTCCATGAGGACTTTGTCCTGGTTCATCAGGCTGAGTGGGGCAATGGAAACCCCATCCGCGTTCTTGACCAAGAACTTGCACACCGGGGCTAAACCGTAAAGCCGCTCGACCTTGCCGTCAGGGAGGTCGCGGAGGGTGCACGTGAGCACGGAGTAGCTGGCCAGCAGCCGGAACATCCGGTCCAGCATGACCGTGGCGTCGGGGTTCCGGGTCGGGAGCTGGGCCGCGACCTCGCCAGGGGAGAGGTAAGCACCCGGCCCGGCCTTGGCCATGATCTCGAGGAGGTCGAGCTCGATGGCGGCCTTGAGGACCATGGGGAGCACGGAGGCGCTCGCCAGCTGCATGGCGAAGAGGTTCGCCTCCTCGTCCGAGACTTGGGTCGGGGTCATCTGGGTCTCGGATCCTGCTGAACCCATTTTCCTTCTCCCTCTCTTCTTCTGCTTCTTGGACGAGAATTGAGCCAAAGGAAAGCAGAGAAAATGGAATGAAAGGACAGATTGACCAAAAAAGGGGTGGGGATTGAAGTGAGGTATGGTGGGTGGGGTCGATATATATGGTACTTTGTGGCTCACCAACCCCCGTAAAAAGAGATTGGGCCCCACACCAGTACGTACATTCGGCCACACCAACCATTGAACCAGAATACAGACGGAAAACTCTGTCTCTCTCTCACTCGCGAGCAATGACATCTCACCTTCTTGGGTTGCTTGTCGCTTTCCTACCAACTTAACAAGGCGTGAGAGAAACACCGAGCTTTTGAGTACACGAGCAATATTTCTGAAATTCGATCGGATGTACTGATCGCAGAACATTTTTCTGAGCAGTGATGAGGATGCTCTGCGGATATAACTTTGTTTTGATCATTAACCCAATTGGGTCGCATTGTGTTCGTGTTGTCGGGCTCAAACCCGGACTGCCGTTGAGCGCGCATACCTTTCACTGATGGTCCTAGTTCACTCGGGAAAGATCAGTTTTTATTCATTTGATATCCATGCCAATCGTGGCCAAAGACAGAGTTGTTTGCCTGGTTCGGATTCGCCCAATGTAGGTCTAATCAAACTGACTTAAAGATTGACCGACATGAAAGCAGCAGTCGATTTTACGAAAGGGTGGAGGTTGAAGTAGAGGGGACACTAATGAGAGACTCGATCGACTGATGGGAGATGCAAGCCTCAGGTCTCCGACCCTTTTCTCTCGAGTGTTCCAAACCAACATCTGCAGCAACAATTAAGGGAAGGAAACCTGCGATCCTTGGGAACCGTGATTAATCTGATCATCTCAGCGACAGCGATGTTTTAGGTAGAGTAGATGATTTGATAAAGAAGCCCGGGCTAGAATTGGGTCTACAAGGACACCAGCAAGTGTACTGATGACGATACGTTGGAGTGCAATCTGTCAAGGTCGAGAACGCCATCAATGTGGTTCTTGTCTCCATTTGGAAGGAGATCGACGTCTACCTAAAACATGGCGAAAGGTCGTTGTAACTTGGCCTTATCGAAACATGTCATATTTGAATAATCCCCATCTTCTTCAAACGTCGGACTTGACAAGAGAAAAGACCCGCCCTTTATCAAATTTTTTTTAACCGCGGTGGATGCTCTAATGTTCCAAAAAGAGTTCGATGCCTGGCCTCCGAGTGAACTTGCTTGTAACAAGGCACAAAAACGATATAATTCATCTTTACCAAAAAAAAAAAACGATATAATTTATTAATTTATCTAGAAGGGCAGCATTTGTTTACAGCGCCGGTATGGGAAAACTTCCTTCAACCATACTTTTCGATACAAGCTCCGATACAAGTTCTGGATATTATCCATATGTTAATCTTAACCAAGATCAACTGCGGATGACGTCGATCTTTGCTACTTATCAATGAAAAGTATGATGGGAGGGGAATTTCCTCCGACTACGGTTGCAAGAAAATATGGCCCCATTTAGAAAATTGTTAATACAATAATAAAAGTCACCAAGTTTTTTAAATAATTTGCTACTGCCTATTGAAATTTATGGATGATCAATAATTATGTTCCGTTTGTTTTACAAAAACTAAATGATGTGGAATATATTTTTCTAAAAATGATTATTTATATCGTTTGAAATAATTAGCCAATTATTTTTTTCATTATCGACAATAATTTATGTTTAAATCTTATTTTGAATAATGAAAATATTTTTCGTTCATTTATTTTTATTGACGAGACAAATTTTCCAAATCATTCATTTTCAATGAAACATACGCATTTTTAGTTTTTGATTTGGGTCACAAATTCGTGAACTTTCAAGAAGAGTAGGAAAGGGAATTTCCCTAGGATGGTCTATAAGAAATGTATTATCATCTAGTGAGGTCCAGCCTCGCCAGGCGCTAGCCCAGCCCTAGCAAGGTCGAGCCTCGCTCGCCCGGCGAGGGTCACTAGCAACCTTGCTGGCCACGATAAAAAAACATAAAATAAAAAGGAAAAAGAGAAAAATAATAAAAAAAAACTAACAAAAAATTGTAAAAATTGTCCAGCCACGCATGATGGTTGGCATCCACGTCATCGATTTCCAGTCAAAATTGATCGAATGGACTAAATTAACAAATTGTTAAAATGTTTAGGACTAAATTAACCAAATTGAAAATTTTAGGACAAAATTGATATAATTGCAATAGGTATATGACTTTTTTGGTAATTTCCCCCCTCATAGTATGGCTTGGAGATATTTTTTTTAGTTTCTAGAATGTCCAAGAGACAGTGGTCCCAAATGTACCGATCCTCTATATATTATGGAGATTGGGATTTAGTACACGTTAGACATTAGTTAGTGAAGCACACCGCTTTTGATAAATTCCTCCACCCCTTAATCTAATGGAGCGTATCTTGACCGGGATAGTTTCGGTTCAAATGACAACAATTTTACTTCAAAATCTTTAGACCGTAATCGATATTTTTCATCAATCACATCTTATATATAAAAAGAAACTCTGTTTGGAACGCAATTAATTCTCGTTCAATTATATCCCCATTGACATTTCAAAGTCAAGCATCTCATTTGGAGCCTAGAATATAGCAAGTGCTGACATTTCCCAGTCTTAGTACCGATCCAGACACGTTCATGAGCTTTCAAATGCACAATCAGACAATTCACATATGGGCGTTCAAGTAACGTTCTCAAACAGGCACTACTTTTTTAATTGCGCGTCATTCATGTGGGTCATATCATCTTTTTATATTTTATCTCTTGTGGTTGTTGGGTTCAACCCCTATTTAGCGTTGAAAATGATACGCATCATCCCTTCGGGAGATCACCCTCTCGTTTCCAATCATTTCGTTTGTTTCCCCCCTAAAGAAAGAAATGTTTTCGCCTTGTCGCATCACAAGAAGGGAAATCAACATCCTCCGCTCTTAGTTTTCAAGACTTGGTTTCAATACGATGAAGAAAACATCTCCATTGGCCATGAATTCATAATCCAATAAGTCCGTCGCATTCATGTTGCTCGATGAGGAGAGGAACCACATTAGTTCGCTGATCATTTCGGAAGACAGATCATGAGATCTTGCGAATGATGATGTTCTTTACATTAGACCCATCAAAACGGGTCATATACCTATTTATTAATCCATTTTTTATGAGCTAAGTTGTTATATGAATTAATTATATTCATAATAACTGGGTTATATATAGGTTTATAATAATAAAGCCTAAAATAATATGAGTGTTAAATGAGTTCATAATTTACTTACACCCAACTCACATTTATGACTTTCTCTTTGTTTTCTCGCCCTTCTTCGATCTCGCACTTGCTCCCTTTGTGCTCTCACCTCAATTTGGTATGATTTTTTCCTAAATTAGGTTAGATATATAAGCGATTTAGCAATTTATATTAGGTCGGACATGAATCATTGAATTTGTATTTCATGGAAATGGGCCAATACAAGTTAAACGAGTTAATTTGGATTGCACCATTTTCGACCCGGCTCCAACCCACTCGTTTGACAGGTTTACTTTACATGATGCTTGAAGGAGCACTATAGCATTTCCATTAGATAATTCAAATGAATACTTTTTCGATTAAGTTTCCTTATCTGTTTTGACTTGTGATGGAGTATATCGAAATTTAGTCAGGTAGTTGGATAGAGGAATACAAATCGAAGCAGGTAGCATTACCAGCGTCATCACTTCTATCCAGCCAAACACTGCTTAGATTCCAATTTTCATACCCATGTTGGGGTTTCTTTATTACATTTATCTTCGCGGGTACGAGTATATTCAAGAGGATTAGAACAAAGGGAAATGCATGGGGGCATGAAAGTTAGTGGGATAACATCTCCCACCTACTCCTTGATGGGAACAGCCACTTGGGCTGGGGCGACCTGGGCGGCAGGCACGACAGCGACTTTCGATCCGGCTCCTGCTTCTCGAATTCCTTAGATTTCTAGAGCCAAATTGTAAAAGCCCTTCCTCACCAACTTTCCCACCAAACCATGATACATTCTTGTCCATGTTCTTCTGAGGTGGCGGGGTAGATGATCGAGCACGACCGCCACCACGAAACCACAGACAATGTCAAGTCAAACTGTTCGTTTTCTCTTAGGGAAAGCGTTGATCGGTTCGTGGATAACATATTATACTCTCCGGGAGAACTGACGTGCACCCGATTTCTCGTTTTCCTGTGGAATCGAGATGAGGAAGACATTTGATTTTCCCTGGGAATTGCGGGATGTGTTCTTCTTGCAAGACTAGGAGTGAATTGTTCTGCTTAGTAGGATGTTCTTCCTGCAGAACTGACGGTAACTGATGAAGGGCGTTGCGCGAAGCTGCCTCCTGTTTTGATTTCTCCGACCAGCGGATATGACGATTCAAGGCGGTGGGGCGGCGAGTAGAAAAGACCACAGTTTCTATTTATTGCGGGGATTGGTCTTGAAAGGCGATAGTGCGGAAAGAATAAAGTAGATTAATAGACTAAAAAGGAAATGGTTAATACCACGAAAAATTTTATATTTGTATACCTGTGATAAATTTATCTTAAACTAATTTTTTAACAAAAAATGCTAAACTTGTATACTTGTGATAATTTTACCCTCTGTTAGTTTTCATTAAATTTTACTGTTAATTTTTTTTTAATCTGGATGGCATGTGGTAGTTGATGGATGTACCGGTTTGGGGAATAGGTGCACCACTATGTGATTTTTTAGGATATTAATTCAATTTAATGGAGGGTAAATTTGTCACAAATGTATTAGTTTGGGATTTTTGATTGTCAACATATTAGTTTAGGATAAATTCGTTACGGTGTACCAGTTTGAGATTTTTGATGGTCAAAAATTTAGTTTATGGTAAATTTGTTACAGGTGTACCAGTTTGGGGTTTTTTTTATGGTATTAATCCAAAAGGGAATAACTCAAATGGTCCCGGAAGTATGGTCCAACGTGCACTATCTTTGGTGAACTTTTAACTTTGCCACAATGTGAAATGTGGTCCCCGAATTTTTAATTTATTTAATATGATCCATAAATTTTGGTTTAATGTTTAATGTGATCCCTGAACTTTTAAATTTCGTATAATTTAAGGATTACATTGAGGATTTACCAATAGTTTATGAACCATATCGAACAAATTAAAAATCTAAGGATAACATTGCATATTGGGCCAAAGTTTAAGGATCACATTATACACATTAAAGTTCAAAGACAACATAACATATTGGATCAAAGTTCATGTATCATTTGTGCTATCATCCCTAGGCTAAACTACCTTTTTCTAGGGGTGAGTATCGGTTTAGGGTTGACCCTAAACTATTCTTGGACCGGCCCAACTTGGTCAGTCTTGGTCCAGTTCCCAAGGGACTCTAGGTTAGTCCTTGGTCCTAGGACCCTTGAACTCTACACTGTGCGGATTGGTCCAACCGAATCAACCATGTATATATTATATATTATATATTTTTGTTTACTCTTAGCCCTAGCGCATTCTCCTATGTTCTCTTCCTTCTTATAAAGTTTGGTTTGTCATGTAAATTAGAAAGTAAAAAGAAACCCAACCCTAATTCGACAAAAAAGAAGAAGTAGAAACCCTCTTTGCTTGCCTTGCTCTGTTCACTCGCCTCGCCTTACTAGCCTCGCTCACCGTTTGCTTGGCTCTCCGCTCGCCTCGCTTTGCTTGACTCGCTTGCCTCTATTTCACTCACCCCACCACTCGTCTCGCTTGCGCAGCTCAGCTGGACAAACATACTTTGTTAAGTATTGGTTATGTATGGTGTTTGTTTTATTTTTATGTGTTTGGAAGTTGAATCAATCATTCAAGTATGAACAAGATATAAAGTTGTATGATTCGTGGTTTATATTACGTATTTTGAACTTCCTAAGATTTAATTGTATTTCATGTGTTCGTTTTCCTGGTTTGTATTTCATGTTTGATATGTACTGATATTCATAGTTTGATTGCTCAATGCCGCATTGTTGATGAATATATAATTTGAAATAATATATTTGTCCTTTCAAAAAATACAGAAAAAGAAATAAAAAAAATAATCGGTCGGTCCTAGGTTAACTCTAGAATTGAACCAGTCTCATATGGTTGGTCTAGTTCTTTGTTCTAGGCTCAACAGGGTTGGTCCTTAGGTTAGGTGCTAGGTCGATCCAACTTGAATCATACTCACCTCTACTTAATAGGTTGAAAGTTACTTTTTCTAATTAAAACTTGCCAATCACTCTAAAGAATTACTAGTCCGAGTTTAGTTGATGAATACACAATTGCTTTGTCAAAACTAAAGATTTACAAACCGGGATGAAAATTTATTACGTTAAGGAGTTGCTAACCAAATCACCATCTGAAAAGTTACTAACCACTTTGAGGGGAGAAGGGACTTAAATTCTCTCTATCCCCATTTGGCTGGTTTCCCGGTAATAATGCCCCTGGTGAACAACTGATACACAGTTTCATTATTTCCTGACGGACTCCAAGTACAAGTAGCACTGAAACAATCCCTCACCATCTCATCAAGATGACGACGACGACTATGAGCTTCGCTTATTTATCTTCTTACTCAAATAACATTAGGGTTAACCAAAAGACACCTACCACCCGAATTAGATAGTCTTTGATCAGTTTGGCAGCGCCTTGGGGTTCTAAAGTTTCTACTGCCTCCACAATGCTGGGATGCGCCATGAGAAGCCAAATATGGCTGAGAAGCTCTCCTCCTCTGCTCAGGCTCCCGCAGTGTTCGTGGCCTTTACATTGGCAAGCTGCGTATACCACTTTACATTGGCAAGCTGCGTATATCAGCAACTTCACCTAGACCTTGCTCCCATTTCGTGCCGAAGGTAAACTCGATGTTTTTCTTTTTTTTGGGTCGAACTTGATGTTATTCAACTGGGGTGCAAAACAGCATGCGTCAAACATCACCAACCTGCTTTTGCCTTTCTGCGCATGTTCCTCTTGCGGAGGTCAGTTCTCATTCGGAGCAAAAGATGGCAGAATTCACACAGATCTCCTGACTCTCTCTACTTGTGCCCCTTCTTGCTGCATTTAACACTTGTGTGGAAATGTTTCTCTTTCTTGAATAATTTCTTTACCCACTCGATCGACCACCGATCAAATTCTGTCTTCGTTCTTTGACATCCTCACTAGCTTGTAGGGGACCTTGGACCCACCCAACCCAGTCGGTCCTAGTCTGGTTCGCCAGGGGATTGGGTCAGTCCTTGGTCCTAGGACCCCTCGTTCCTATACTGTGCGGATCAGTCTTTGATTGTTGGAGTTTAGGGTTGGTCTAACTCAAACCAACCATGCATATATTATATATTATATACTTTTGTCTACTCTAAGCCCTAGCATCTCCTCCTTTGTTCTCCCCTTTTTTATGCAGTTTATTTTGTCGTGTAAATTAGAAAGTAGAAAGAAACCCATCCCTAATTAGACAAAAAAATAAAATAAAATAGAAACCCTTTTTGCTCGCCTTGCTTTGTTAGCTCGCTTGGGCCTTGCTTGCCTTGCCTGACTCGCCTTGCTCGCCTCTCTTTTCTTGCCTCGCTTGCCTCATGAGCGCGGCTCAGTTGGACAAATATACTTTGTTAAGTATTAATTACGTGTATTGTTTTGTTTTGTTTTTAGGTGTTCGGAAGTTGAATTGATCATTTAAGAATGAACATGATATAAAGCTGTATAATTCATGGTTTATATTACGTATTTTGAACTTCTTGTGACTTAATTGTATTTCACATGTTCATTTTCATGGTTTTGCTTTTGGTAAGTGTGAAATTTATGTTGTTACCTTATTTCATATTTATGTTTCAAATGTACTAAGGTTCATAGTTTGGTTAGCTTGATGTCGCATTGTTGATAGACATGTAATTTGAAATAGTATATTTGTCCTTTCAAAAAAAATAAAAAATGAAAAAAAAATAATCAATTGATCCCAGATTAACCTTGGAACTGGATCAGTCCCATATGGTCCATCTAATTCTCGATCCCAGGCTCAACAGGGTCGGTCATCGGTCTTAAAAATTGGGGACCAACTTTGTACGGATTGGTCCTTGAGTTAGGTACTCAACTGATTCAACCTGAACTGTGTTCACCCCGACCTTTTTCTCCACCTTGTTATTTGTTGCCCTTTCCTAAGGATTTGTCTTGGAAATTGTCAGAAGACCCATAAATTGTCCTTCATTCCCATCCATTTCCTTGTACGGTCCAACGATTACGGCTCCGTTTGGTTCAGCTTTGGAGAATGGAAAGCCGAAAGCTAGCATTTGGAATGCTGAAGCCTATTTTTCCCTTCCCAAATTGCTCTCACTCAAATTTCTTTATTCCGGTTTTGCCCCTGTTACTGTTCATCTTCTTCACCGTGAGGGTGGTCGGCGAAGGGTTGACGAGGGCGGATTTGGCCGGTAAAGGGCCAGCAAGGTTGCCTAACCCAGGCGGTCGTTGCCTGGAGGTGCGCGACCCAGGCGGCCGTCTGGGTCGCACGACTCTAGGCGACAGACGCCTGGGTCGTGCCACTCCAGGCCATGGTCGCTTGGGTCGCGCTGCTTGAGGTCACGCCACCCAGGCGACTATTGCCTGGGTCGTGCGACTATCGCCTGGGTCGTGCGACCTAAGCCGACGTCGCCTGTTGCGCGACTCCAAGCGACGGTCGCCTGGGTTGTGCCGCTTGAGGTCGCGCCACCCAGGCGACGTCGGCCTGGGTCGGCAGACATTGCCTGGGTTGCGCGACCCAGGGGACGGCGCCTGGGTGGTCGCTCGACCCCCGGCGGCCGTCGCTTGGGTCAGGTGACCTTACTGGCCCTTCGTTGGCTAGATTCGGCTTCGCTGGCCCTTCGCTGGCCACCCTCGCCGGTGAAGAAGATGAACAGTATTAGGGGCAAAACCGGAATATTAAAAATAAAAATTGTCAAAACCCTTTGCAAAAAAAAAATTACCAAACACTACTTAGGTCAATGTAGCTTCATAATTATTTTTTTACTAAACACTACTTGCATTTTTCCAAATGACTTTCACCTAAAGGTATTTGTATTCCCCCAAATAACATTTGAAAAGCTGAACCAAACGGGCCTTACCTCTAGTTCTCTCCGCTTCCCTTCACTTTTGATTGGTCAATCTTGAAAAACAATTCTTTTATTCGTCATTGTATTTTCACTTGTTTTCTTGTCCATTTTCTGTACTTCCATCGTTTTTTGCAAATCAAGTTCTTTTACTTGTGCGAAATATCTAATCAAGTCCCTCCAATACAAAATCCGATTAAGATTCAATTGATGTTGCTATCAAAGGTCGCTAAAACATAATGTACATTGAATATTGCCTACATGCACATCCATCGTGAATAGTACATAGGTGGGAGAATAAAAAAGGTAAATTAAAAAATTTCTGTCCCTTCAGTATGCGCGCCTCATCGTTCGTGTTCACATAGGAAGTATTTGCCCCAACGTCACGTTTCGGCATCCTTTAAAGACCACATTAGTTAGATTTTGACGGGATTTTGTGAGGGCGAATTTATAAGTAGTATGACTTGATTAGAAAAATTAAAAATACGAATACTTGATTAGAAAAGTAATCATAGTATCCAGAGGAAAAATAAAAAATTCCCAGGTACTTTTCCTTTCACTTCCTCCTGACCAAAGTATAGCATAAAGCACCCTTGGCCTTATATATTCTTGGGTTAAGAATGGATTTAGTCATCTAAGTCTCTATTTATTTCAAGGAAAATAAATGATTTTAAAAATATTTTTCTGAAAATAATCGCTTATATCGCTTAAAAAAATGAGAACGATAAATATTTTCTTTGTCGATGAAAATGATTGATAATGAAAATATTTTCAAGGGACTTATTCTTTCAAGAGATACAAGTGATTATTTTTAGAAAAATTATTTTTCAAATCATTCATTTTTCACAAAATAAAGGGAGTCTAAGTTTTAGTGTTTGCGCAATTTGATTCTCCAACTTTTACTTTTGCCAAGAAGTAATGAAATTGCAGCTGAAGAAGTCACTTGACAACTATATCATGGTTTGGACATTCTTCCCCATAAAAACGTTATTTTGAATATTGAATCTGTCAAGCTTAATTTCACTGTTGTTCATTATTTGTCCAAGCAGAATCAGGAAGTTGATATTCACCAATGTCATGTATTGTTCTGTTTGTGCTCTCAGTCGAGGACATTCCTTTGCCTCGTTTATTTTGTTTCTGTGTTCTTCCCCTTCTTGATATTCACTTCTTCTGAGATGGGAATCTGAAGTGGCCACTCAAGCCTCTTTACTTCAGTCGATCGAGCTTCAAAATTACATAAATTTCACCGTGAATAGAGAATTTGCAAATTTAATGTCGAGCCTTCGACTATTGCGGCTGCGACGATTTTCAAATTGAAGTATTGTTTCGTTTTACTCCTTGCGGGATTCTTTTTCTTAGTGAGATCCTCCCTATTATTCAACATGATTAGCTCTGTTTCGTTACTCCGTTTCGTTACTCTGTTTAGAAAAGGAGACAAAACATCAGAATTTCATCACTCAGGCACATACGTATACTCTGTTTCGTTACGCATTTTGTAAAATCAGTATGCAGACTCGAAGTTTCTTAACACCTTGTAACTTTTCCTTGTCCCATCCCCACTTGTCCCATTTACAAGCATCATACATTAGCTCCTTAATTCTTTACTTTCATGAGCAGAACTTAGAGCGCTTGGTGCAGCATTTGCTGGCGGCTTTGGGCCTTCTAAGATTCTTGAGACTAGTTTTATTGTTTAGTGATACAATCTGATGGGCCTTTGGTTGCAAAGTTGAGCTTCGAAAATGCCCAAAGCTTAAGGCAAGTATCCCCCAATTTTGGGCTTCAGCATTTTTGTGATGCTATTTCACGGGTTTAATAATAATTTTTTCTTTCAATCTCGCCTTGCTAATATATTGGTGTACATTTTTTACCCCGCTGCCTTGGACACTTAGAACGCGTTTGATAACCGGCCAAATAGTAACTATTTCTATTCTTTTGTTCCCATAATCAGTTTTGGAATAAAAATTCAATTGGAAAATTTTTTATTCTCGAGCACAAATTTGCAAAAATTTATTCCAAGAATTAGTTTTGGAATAGAATCAAGAAACAAAAAAAAAAAAGTTGCTTCCTAATTCTAGAAACGAAAATCAAAAATGGAAAATAAAATTTTTTTTTCTTCTTCTTCCTGGCCTGTGGCCGGTTGTCGGTCGCAGGCCACCAGTGATTGGCCATAGGCCAGGGCGGATTGCAACTTGGGCGATGGCTGCCCTTGCCGGATCTGGCGAGAGTGGTGGCGAGGGTCTAGCCCTTTCCAAATCCGATGAGGGCGGCGACACCCTCGCCGGCCTTGGCTTGTGGCCAGTCGCTGGCATCGGCGACCTGGACATGGCTAAGGAAGGGGAAGAAGAAAAAAAAAAGAAAGAAATATTAAAAAATTCAAAATATTATTAATAAAAAGAAATTTTATATAGTTACCAAATTCATTTCTGTTTTTTTTTTATTTCAAGAATAGAAATTTTGGGCATTTACCAAATATCTTCAAATGTTTAGAAATTGTTCCTGGGCACAAAATAAAAAAGAATCATTTCTGAATATAAATTATTTTTAGGAACAGAACAATTATCAAACGCATCTTATAGAGAAGATTGTGGCTGGCAAGCTTTGTGGAGGAGGAGGTCAAGTGACCCGGCAAAGCTCCGCTGGTAGTCGCTTGTGCGAAGCCTGCAAGCTTTGCTTAGGGTCGCCTAACACGGCAGGCTTTGCCTAGGGTCGCCTTGGGTCAAGCTCTGGCGTCGCCTTAACTAAGGTTGCACTACCTCGATGGCCTTGATGAGTCTCGCAGCCTCTGGTTGATGCTTGTTGAGCTCTAGATCTAACTAGTCAAGGGTCGCACGATGCTGGCAAGCTTCGCCGAAGGTCGCTCGACACCGGCAATCTTGACCCCGACAAGATCTGTCTCACCTTGGGTTGAGCAACCTCAGCGCTGTCCTGGTTAGTGTCATGGCACCCCAACAAACCTTGTTGAGGTCCCGTAGCCTGTGGTCGATGCTTGCTGAGCTCTAGCTTGCCAAGGATCGCTCAATGTCGGCAAGCTTTGCCTAGGTGAGATCTGTCTCCCATTGGGCCGAGTGACCTCAACACGACATTGGCTGGGGTCACGCAACCCCGACAATCCTTGTCAGTGGTCTCACAGCCTCTGGTCGACGCTCCCCAAGTTCTAGCAAACCTTCCACGATGATCGCCGGCTCCAGCAACCCTGCCCTCTCCTTTTTTACTTTTTTTTAGTTGATTTCATCTTACATTTGCTCCACGAAAATGTACCAAGAGCCAATTTTCTAAACACTGCTTGATTTATTGGAAAGTACCTCCAATCGAAAACTCTGCCTAAATTGAAAGTCATAGAGCCAATGCTCTCCAAAACGCACTCTAGTACACCGAATCAAAAGCCAGCTGCGAAAAGAGGGCTCATTTGCGACCTTTCAAATCACAGAACCATGAACATCACCACCAAGAAGAGCATTTCAAGCCGTCTTCGAGAACTCCATGATGTAAGTGTTGAAAGCACAACACACGACTCGGAAGCCCTGAAATCCCGCCCCTTTGGCCAAAGCCTCGGAACTCCTTCTCTGTCCTCTCTTTTCCGCCCGAATAGTGGACCAACATGATGCAGTCCATGTGGATCACTCCCTTGGTCGCCAGGCTCGGGTCCGGGTACGCAGAGAGCATGTATTCTGCAAGGATCACCCTCCTGTTTACCGGAAGTAGCAGTTCTTGAGGAGCTTTGCGCAACGTTCATCGCTGCAATCATGGCATATCCACTGCAAGAATGTAACATGCCTTATATGAAGCAATCCGTACTTGCTCTAATCAGTAACTACCTTTTGGCCTTGCCGAGAGACAAAAATAAAACTAGGGAAACAACAAGAAGCCTTGTCCTAGTACTTCCTGAAAATTTCAACGTCAGGAACAGAGACATCATTCTGACCTTCATGAAAATGGCATCTCCCTTTGGAACGCTGACAAACATGTCGCCTCCCACGTGCTCGACACCTACATTAATCCCAGCATCAGATTTTTTGTGTTCTTTTCAGCAAAGTGATTTATATCAGTTAAGGGACATTGAATTGAACGTGAGATGCGAAACTGTTACTGGATCTTTGGCTGCTCTCAAGTATCTAGGATATTACACCTAATCTCGAAGAGCCAGTGAACGATACACATTATTTACCGGGATAGGACGGAGCATCTTTAATCACACGAGGCAAGTCAAAGTTGATGCCTTTAATCGATGGGTATTTGGCAACGATTATGCCAAGCACGGCCCCAGTGCCGCCTCCAACATCGACCACCGTCTTGAGGCCCTTGAAACCGCTGTACGTTTCCAGTATCTTCTTCATCGTAATGGTGGAATGATCAGACATTGCCTGGTTGAAGATCTTGTTGAATTGCGGGTCGGCGCGTTGATACTTGAATGCAGTCATCCAGTGTGCCTTGTTAAATGGGATTCCGCCGTCGAGAATCGCATCTTTTAAGTAATACCTGCAAGTTAAAAAGCAAACAATCCGATTCAATACTCAAGGGAACACAATAATGGGGAGTTAATAAGTTCTTGAGCTGTGAAACTGGGAGGAGATTTCGGGTGATTAAGACGTTTGATTACGGTCATCTATTACTTCAATTTGTTGTGTACAATTGATCTTAATATGACGGGCATTAAGGAAAAATCCTGAAAAAAAATCCCAAAGAAAAAGAGAAAAAGGAGGAAAAGGGTTTCAAAAAACAAAGTATACCAGCTTTCCCTGAGGACTTTGTCCGGGTTGATCAAGTTGAGTGGGGCAATAGAGACCCCATCCTCTTTCTTGACCAAGAACTTGCACACCGGAGCTAAACCGTAAAGCCGCTCGACCTTGCCGTCAGGGAGGTTGTGAAGGGTGCACGTGAGCACGGAATAGCTAGCCAGCAGCCAGAAGATCCGGTCAAGCATGACCGGGGTGTTGGGGTTCTGGGTCGGGAGCTGGGATGCAATTTCACGTGGGGAAAGATAAGCAACCGGCCCGGCCTTGGCCGTGATCTCCAGGAGCTCGAGCTTGATGGCGGCGTTGAGGACCATGGGGAGAACAGACGCAGTCACCAGCTGCATGGCGAAGAGGTTCGCCTCCTTGTCTGAGACTTGGGTTGGGGTCGTCATCCGGGTCTCGGATCCTGCTGAACCCATTTTTTTATTTTCCTTTTCTTTCCTTCGACGAGTATTGAGGGATGGAAAGCAGAAGAAATGGAATGAAAAGAGGGCAAAGGCCTGGCCTGCTGGGTCTATAAGGACACCCTCAAAATCTTAAACCCCCCATTCATTTTTCATCGACCTTAGCTTACTTATCTATTGAGGCAAGTTTCGAATTTTCTCAGGCATGGTACGGTCCCCACATTTTATGAGCATTCAATTGCAAACAGGCATTATTTTGTCTCCCCCTTACTTCTACACGCTGATCAGGTGGATCATATCTCCTGCTTTTTTGTGGCTGTTGCGTCCGACCCGAGTCAGTGATGAATTTCTTCCTATTATTCGGACTCCTGTTGACACTTAAATTGTTCGCCCAGAGTTTTGTCATACATTTTATAAAAATCAGGGATCGAATCCGACGATGGCAATAGAGTTTGACCTCTAACAAAAGATATCAACACTGCAGAGTCCTGCATATTCATCTTTCGTTGCATCTTTTTCACATTAGAGAATGAGCATATCTTTTGAGAATCATCATCCGACTTACGGCGAAATTGTGAATTCCTCCGCCCTAGTCCTTTTATTCCGACCTCCATCCAAATGTCATTCCTTACATAACCTTTCTAATGGATTATCTTGTCCGACAATGTTTATCTTAGCAACATGCTCTCATCTTCAAGGTGATTGGTTGCAGCTTTGGGTTATATTATCTAAAGGAAAAAAAAAGCTGCAAAATTTGCAAACCCACAGGATAACTCTCGTGCATCAACATGGGCATGGCAATCATCATCATCATCGTCCTGATCGTGTTCAGGACAAGGGCATGGAATAAAGAAGAAAGTAAAACAGAGCAAGCAATACTGAGAGAGTGGCGTGTTCAGTCAGTTGAAGAAACAATGGAACAAAGAAAGAAAAAAGAAAAAGGTGTCAGAAAACAGGGGGAGCAGAGGAATGCAGCCATGCACTTGGTCAAGATTCACCAATTCGTGAGGACGAGGAGAAAAGAACGGAGAGGGAAGAGAGGGCTCCGGAATCCTCAGCACACTTCTACAAATTCTCAGCAAACAGGGAACGGCTCGAGATCGTTCGCCATCACTTCAAAGTCTTCCTCGAGGAGCCTTGCGCGCCACCACGTCTGCCGGGTTGTCCCTTTCCGAATAGTCCTTAGAATAATTGGTTTCGACTCATCCTAGATTTATCTCTCTAGTTCTGCATTGCTTCGTTTTTGGTATGTCATGTCGAGCCATCAGTGAGCAGCCACACCAACGACCCCGCATACCTGGAATGCGATGGGCTTGATATGTGCGGTAAAGACACGATAACAGAGTCACTGGAGCGTGAGTCCCTGTCCGCCGCAAATCGTTGCTGCCTCGGCCAAGCAAGTAAACACCCTTGTTAGTTTTCACGTTCGAGAAGTGTAATGGGATGCTACGCCATTTATGAGGTGCATTGATATTTACCCGTCATCAAACTTTGCTGTGATGTGCGAGGACTAGTTAATCCGTTAGTTTGCTGGAGCATTGGATCGTGATGTCTAATTTGTTTGGTTTAGTTCGATGCTCTTAGGTAATTGGAACTTATACTCGGTCTCAAATCTAGTCCACATCTAGAGGTGCTTCTAATCGGTGAGTGGTTAATGGAGCTGGTGCTAATTTAATAATTGATTGATAGTCGGCTCAGATCTTGGCGTAGAATAATCTGCGGTGAATTGAAAGCTTCCTTTTTTAAGGATTCGACGTGCAATCATATGTAAATAAAGAGTAAAAGCGAGAAAAGAAAATCGTGATATAAGATTTTTATCTTGGTTCACCCTTAAATTAGGGTTACGTTCAGTAGAGGATTTCACTATAACTAACACTTCGCATCTCTATGTTATATTCCTTAATTACAAGAGAAAGAAAAAAAAAAAAAAATATATATATATATATATATATAGAGGTAACTAAAAAGAAAGAATGATTAAAAGTGAATGGTATTTATTTTCTTATAATGGTGTGTCAAACAATGTACATGAGAAGCCTTTATATAGGCTTGGAGGAGTAAAGGAGCCTAGCATTCTTCTTATGTGGAACCAAAGAGAAAGAAGAGAAGTAAAGGAAAACCTACAAAACTATACAACATGTTCTAACACCCCCTTCAAACTCAAGGTGGATCAAATAACGAGAGTTTGGAAATAATAAATTTAAATCGTTGTGATGTAAGAGCCTTCGTAAAACAATCGGCGAGTTGATTCTCAGTTCCAACAAAAGGAAGTGAAATAGTGCGAGCTTGGAGATGATGACGAGTCAGATGACAATCGATCTCAATATATTTGGTACGCTCATGAAAGACTGGATTTGCATTGATATGAATGGCACTCTTGTTGTCACAATATAGAGGAGTAAGGATCTAGAAGTGAAACACCCATATCAGCAAGTAAGCGGCGAAGCCAAACAATCTCAACAGTAGTGTCGGCCATAGCATGATACTCGGACTCTGTAGAGGAGCATGAGACAATATGTTTTTCTTGGAATGCCAAGAAATAAGTGAATCGCCAACAAAAATGCAATAACCAGTGATAGATTTGCGATCAGCGACATTGGAAGCCCAATCAGCATCAAAATAGGCATGCAACTTGAGAGCAGAAGATGATGGTAGAAATAAGGAATGTGATAAAGTGCCTCAAAGATAGCGCAGAATCCTTAAAACAGCCGCATAATGAGTTGTTCGAGAAACAACAACAAACTGACCGACAACATGAACAGCATAGGCGATGTTGGATCGGGAGATAGTAAGATAAATAAGACTGCCAACCAAGGTCTGATAGCGAGTGACATCAGAAAGAGGTTCTCCATTGTCTGGACAAAACTTTTGCTTTAGCTCAATAGGAGTGGCAGCAGTACGTGAATCTGATAGAGCAGCCTTAGACATAATATCAGCAGTATATTTCTGCTGAGAAATGAGAATACCATGTGAACTGCAAGCAATCTTAAGTCTAAGAAAATAGCGCAGTGGTCCTAGATCCTTCATGGCAAAATGTTGTTGAAGGTGTCGCTTGGTATGCTCAATATGGTCACGATTAACTCTGGTGATGACCATATCATCAATATAAAGAAGAAGAATAATGCAGCTTGAAGAAGAGGTATGAACAAACATAGCATGATCAGCTTCACTTTGAATGAAACCAGCAGACCGAATAGCATTATTGAACTTCTCAAATCAACCACAAAGGGCCTGTTTGAGACCATAAAGAGCCCGTCGCAAGCGGCAAACCTATCCAGAGGTATGAACAAGACCAGGCGGAGGTTGTATAAAGATATCTTCCTAAAGATCACTATGAAGAAAAGCATTCTTCACATTAAGCTGAAAGAGAAGCCAACTGCGAATTGAAGCAACGGCTAATAAAGCACGGATAGATGTCATCTTTGCTACGGGAACCAAGGTCTCCTCATAGTCGATATTATACTCTTGCGAGAAACCTCGAGCAACCAGGCGAGCTTTGTAATGCTCAATACTGCCATCAGAATGAGTCTTAATCTTATATATCCATCAGCAAGATACGATGAAGCGACCCGGAGGAAGAGGCACAAGCTCCCAAGTACCTGTACTCTCCAAAGCCGAGAGTTCCTCAGACATAGCCTGGCGCTATTCTACATGTTAAATTGCCTCGCGATAACTATTAGGTTCTTGTATAGCATGAACAACAGCTAAAAAGGATCCAAACTCAGTAGAATAAGAAGTAGCAGCAACATACTGGGCAGGTGCATGCTGATCTCGAGGAGGATTACGGTGTGGCTCTAGTTGTGCAGAATCATCGAGGGCAGATACAGCAGGAGGTGCAGCACAGGGGATAGGGAGGGACTAGAAGGATCAGGTAGAGGATCAACAAGAAAATCCATAAATGGAACAGGAAACGGAACATGAGGTGTAGTATTTGTTGAAAAGAAAGGGATGTGTTCATGAAACGTAACATCACGAGAAATACGTACACGTCGTGCATTTGAGTCATAACAACGATAACCTTTGTACTCAGTACTGTAACTCAAGAATGCACATGGGATAGAGCGGGCGGTAAGCTTTGTACGTTCAATGAGTGGAAGAATGACAAAACAAGTACATCCAAAAACTCGAAGATGATTATAGCTAGGAGGTCGAGAGTAGAGATGCTATAACGGGGTGTCTTGATGGAGAACAGATGAGGGTAGACGATTAATTAGATGAACAGCCGTGAGAAGAGCCTCAGCCCAGAATTCAGTGGGAACGGATGTGCCAAGTAAGAGAGCTTGAGTGGTCTCTAGAATATGACGATGCTTACGTTCAGCAACTCCATTTTGAGCTGGAACCCTAGGACAAGATAACTGAGGAAGTGTATCATCACTATCTAAGAGGGAACGAAAGACACCAAGGAGATATTCTTCCCCTAAATCTGAATGGAAAACTTTGATTTTTGTATCAAATTATGTGGAAATCATGGAAGTAAAAGACTGATAGATGGTAAAGAAACCACTACGTTTACGCATAAGATAAATCCATGTATAACGAGAATAATCATTAATAAAAGATACATAATATTTGAAACTACTCTTGGAAGAGAGCGAGATAGAACCCCAAACATTAGAATGAACAAGATCGAAGATCGCACTAGTTCTAGAGTTACTAATAGGAAAAGGCTTAGCAGATTACTTGGCCAAAGGGTAGATAGAACATGGAGGAAGACTATCGCTAGAAATAGGACCCAAAGCACCTTGTTGGTAAAGAACGGTGGGACGAGAAGACGGAATATGTCCAAGACGCTGATGCTACTGAACAAGATCGTGGGTAGCTAACACAGGATGAGGAAGAGAGGAAGTTGGAAGATGGAGATGTTGCATAATATAAAGTCCATCCCGTCTACTGTCCCTGCCAATCATCTTGCCACTCAAACGATCCTGCATAAAGCAAGAGCTATTTGTAAAGCTTGCAGTACATCCAACATCGGTGAGTTGTCTAACAGATAATAAATTGAGAGCCAAAGAGGGAACATGTAACATATCAGAGATATTGAAATCTTCAGAGACGATAAGAGTACCCTATCGGGTAACTAGTAGAGGAGAACTACTAGTAATAAAGAAATGTGCTGGTTGCTTGAGCTCAGAGAGCTTAGTAAGAAAAACAGCGGAAGAAGACATATGTCTAGCAGCTCCTGAGTCAAGTACCCAAGTAGTAGAAATACCACCTGAAGGTGGAGTAGCTGCAGCGGTGCTTCCAGCAGATGAGAGAGTTGTAGAAGTACTAGAATCGGAAAAAGACCTGGGCAAAGAAAGACTCAAACGGGTAAATTGGGCCTCAAAAGTAGCAATATGGTCATTCGCAGAGGGAGAAACTAGAGTAATAGGATGAGAGATTGGAGATGCGGTAGTGACTCATGGTGATGCAGAAAGGCGTGAAGATTCCTCTTCTTCCAATAATGTGACTCGTTATGACCAGGACGATAACAATACATATATGAAAGGCGGTGAGGACCACGAGAAGACGAAGGACGTGGTGGAGCAGCCAAAACTGTAAGCGGAACACGTGGTGGAGCAGCCAAAATAGCAGTTGAATCAAAAACTGCCAAGGAGGAAAGAAGACCAAGACGAGTTTCCTTGTATTGTAATTCTTTGACAACGTCAAGGAGGGATAGGTCTTGGAGAGTGGTGAAAAAGTTGGCTGTGAACACTTCATAGGGAGAGCCGAGCTCCATAAGAAAAGAAAGTAAACGGTGCCTATCTTGAGTCTGAAGTCGAGTAGATGGACACCAAGTACAGTTCAGGCATGATGGGCAGAGAATAGAAGCAAGAATATCCAGTTGACTCCAAAGTGAGTGCATGTAATTGTAGAAATCTCGAATAGAGCGAGATCCTTGCGTAGCACTGTAAACTTCTTGCTCCAACTGATAAACTCGAATGTCCCCTGTCTGGGTGAACATTTCGGCAAGTTGATCCCATAAACTTTTCACCTCAACAACATTAGAAAATTATGGGCGAAGAGCAGGATCAATGAAACCAAAAATGAGAGCCCATGCCTTCCGATCAGCAACATTCCATGCTCGAATTTCAGCGGCACGTTTCGTAACTTCATCAGATGATTCACTTTCAAGAGCACTAGGACAAGAACAAAGTCCCTCAACATGCTCAAACAAGTCGCGGTAAACAAGTGCTGCCATTGCCGATGGTTTCCAAAGAGAATAGTTCAAACTATCGAGTTTGACGTCAATACGGTCACTAGAATCACCCATGACGACAGAAAAAGAAATCATTAGCAAAGCTAGAAATATGGATTGAGGTGATCGAAAGGATCGAGAAAGAAGAAGCGCAGATTAGAACGAGCAAGGATGATGACCCAAAAGCCCTAAACTCATTATCTTAATTTCTGATGCAGAAGATCCAATTTATGGCAATCGCAGAGCAAACTTTTAAAAAATAATGAGCTCATTGTCTTAATTTCTGATGCAGAAGATCCAATTGATGGCAACCGCAGAGCATACTCTTCAAGACAATGATCTTGACTCTGATACCATGAAAAGAAAGAAAGATTAAAAGAGAATGATATTTATTCTCTTTCAATGATGTGTCAAACAATGTACATGAGAAGCTTTTATATAGGCTTAGAGGAGTAAAAGAGCCTAACATTCTTTCTACGTGGGACCAAAGAGAAAAAAAAGAAGTAAAGGAAAACTTACAAAACTATACAACATGTTCTAACAGTAACATTAACTATTCATGGGCTTAAACTTAAATTATTAATAAAATACAAGCTCAAAATATAAAAGTTAGGGCTTCGTGGGGGCACTACCCCATATGACCTCCGCTTGGGCGGCCTCTGGAACCCTTGCTTTCTTGTTGGAGAGGAGTATGAACTAATCATGGCCACGGTTCGAAACCGGCGGTTCCGGTTCGTGGCTAAGTATGAACCGGAACTGGCCGGTTTTGGGCCAGTTTCGATTTCGGTTCAGGTTCGGAACCGGTTCCGAGCCGGTTTATAATTTTTCTTTTATGTTTTTTTTTCCTTTTTTTTTTTTTTTCCTTTGCCGGCCATAGCCGGGGTCGGCAGAGGTCGCCGACCTCATGCGAGGCTGTCATCGCCGGCGTCGGGCGAGGGCTGCCCTCTCTTGGGTTGGGCGAGGTTGGCCTCGCCCGCCGCCAGCGAGGTCGAGTCCTCGCCCGATCTAGCGAGGCCGGCCTCGCCTAGCCCAAGCGAGGGCGGCCCTCGCCCGACGCCGGAGAGGCTGGCCTCGCCTGAGGCCGGCGACCTCGCTTGCTAAAGGCTTTTTTTTTTTTTAAACCAGGCCCTGAACCGGCGGTTCTGGGTTAGTTCCAAAATTTCTGGAATCGAAACCGGGCCCTTAGAGCACGGGCCGGTTCCAGTTCTAAACTGCGGGCCCGGTCAACGAGTCGGGCCCTGGTTTGACTGGGCTGGTTCCGGGCCGAAACCGGCCCGTGGCCATAACTAGTATGAACCACACCCCGACACCTTTGTGTTACTACTAATCGAGTCTTACAGGTGATACATAACTAGCCTCAGTGGTAAGAGGTATAGTGATTATGGATGACTGACTAGACTATTCAAGGATTGAGGATAATTTGAAGGGAGCACAAGCTACTTAAAAAGAGGAGAAGAAAGAAAGAGTAACAAGAGGAACAAACCACCGAAGAAGGCGAACAAAGCCAACTCCGAGCAGAAACTTAAGTAATCGAGCAAACAACTTCCAACTGAAATTGAATGGAGAATGAGCGCACTCACCAACTGCATGGCGAAGAGGTTCGTCTCCTTGTCCGAGACTTGGGTCGACGTCGTCTGGGTCTCGGATCTTGCTGAACCCCCACTTTTTTTTTTGTTTTCCTTTTTCTTTCTTCAATGAGAATTGAAGAAGGAAAGCAGAGGAAATGTAATATAAAGAAGAGCGGGGCAAAGATACGGCTTTGTTTAAATGTGGAAGGAGATCAATATAGCCCTTGCGCACCTATTTCAAAGTTGACGCCTCTAATTGATGGGTATTTGGCAACAATCATGCCGAGCATGGCCTAGGTGCTGCCTCCAACATCGACCACCATATTGAGGCCCTTGGAACTGTCGTACGTTTCCGTTATCTTCTTCATTGTGATGGTGGATTGATAAGACATTACTTGATTGAAGATCTTGTTGAATCGTGGGCTGAGGCCTTGATACTTGAATGTGGTTATCCGGTGTTGCCTTGTCAAACCGGATTTCGCCTATGAGAATCACATCTTTCAAGTAATACCTACGAGTTGAAAAGCGAATGACCCAATTCAATTATCAGGGAACACAAGAATAGGGAAATTAATAAGTTCTTGTGCTGCGAAACTGGGTTTCGGGCGATTTGAATGGTCAATTACCGTCACTAGTTATTTCAATCTCTTTGAAGATGACTAACACAAATTATCTATTTTACCAAAACTAGTACCGTCACAACATCTTGGGGAAACTTGTTCAAAAAATTCTAAACTTATTGTAATTTTATTAATTCAGTCATACACCTTTTAATTGTGTCAATTGATTGCGTTTTAAACATTTTTACGTTTTGCCAATTGAGTCAATCCTGCCAATGTTGGCCGAAAATTGGACAGCTTTTAATATTTCTTTATTTTTATTTTTTTCTTTATTTTGTTATTTATTTTGCTGCTTTCTTGTTTTTTTTATCCCTGCCGGCCACCTTTCTTGTGACCCGAAATTCATTTTTCGACAATTTTTAGAGCCCATAAATTACCAGATGCCCCCTCTTTGCATGGGCCCAAGCCCAATGGGCTAAAAATGATCTTGTCCGTACGAACCGTCAAGGAACGGATCGAATTGAGCCCAATGGGCTGCAAAAGGAGGCCCATTTTCCGTTGCGGAGAAAACCCTTATCATCCCCCCCGTCGCTCACCGACGCACGCCATCGAAGCAGCAGCAGCAGCAGCCGCCGTTCCCGTTTCTTTTGCGACCCTTCGCCGCTCGCTAGCCCGCCGTCCGCCGAATCCGCCAGCACCCAGCGCAGATGTCGCCTGCTCCGGTCGTTGATCCCGTCGTGCCCGAGAAGGAGCAGGAGCAGGTCGATCCAGCGGAGGAGCTCAAGAAGATTGCTCAGGCGGGTGTCGTCGTGTTCGCTCATCGAGTTCCTAGTTTTTTTTTTTCCCTTTCTTTGCTTGTGCGTTCAGGGCTCTGTAACTAGGGGGTGGGTGGGTTTGATTGTTGCAGGGCGACGAGCCCACCGTTGAGGACGTGAAGGACGACGACAAGGACGAGGACGACGAGGACGACGATGAGGACGACGACGACGACAAGGAAGATGGAACCGCGGGTCGGTTGTTTCTCCCTTCTTTGCCTTCGCCCTTGTCCTTGGTCGTCGATGTAGAGCTTTACCTGTTGCTGTGCTACTTGTCTGCCGTTGTATGTTTATGAGGTTTTAGGGCGAAAGCTGCTGACTTGCGAATCTGGGCATTCATTTCTATGGAATTTGGGAGTTCCCTTGTTAGTCCTTTTTGTCACTGGATTAATGGGGACTTATTGGAGTAGATAGAATGAACTCGCGTACTGTCTCCTCTTACTCGAGTCATGTAATTTTAGCAGTGAATTATCGAAACTTTGAGCACCCACTAAAATGGAGTCTTTTGGTTAAGACTAATTCGACTTAAGGGGTAGTTGGAGCTACAGTGGTTGTTCTTGGTAGGATAGAACCAAGCTTTGCTGTTTTATTGGTTGATTGCCTCGATGAAGTTGACAGATTAAGCTAGAGTGTTGTCTTTTGTTTTTCCCCCATTGCATAGAATATCACGGGAGAATCGCATTCGGGGAACTGCTTTTTAATATGTCGATCTGCGAGACATTTCCTCATCATTTTTTCCATTTTGCAGATATGCCGGTCTTTTCTATTCTTTTTTCTTCTGTTAATCTATCTCCCGAGTCAGTGTTACATTAGTGCTGTCATTTTTTCACCCTGCCATCAGGGGACATAGGAATTTTAGTCTGGTATCACTGTTATATTCAGTTGAAACTTTAGGATCATTTTATAAGGGACATGATCTTGCATTGGAAACATCCCTTGAATTGAATAAGGCACGATGGTAGCAACTCTTTTTTCATGTACTTTTAAGTGGTCTAACAATATTGGGTATCAGTTGAAATGTGAGTTGGGCCTTGTTGGGTATCATTTCTGATGGATTTCCTGTTTTCTGAAACTTAGTTTAGAAAACCTGCGATTGTGTCGATGTTCAAGTTTTTTCCTACCGGCAGACACCTTGATTTCCTGTTTGCTTTTCTTCCGCTAGTGGTAGATGGATTGATGGATCGTTTGAGTTCACTTTCAAAACTTGGATCATGATTTGTATGGTGCAGGTGCAAATGGGAGCTCGAAGCAGAGCAGAAGTGAGAAGAAAAGCCGGAAGGCAATGTTAAAGCTGGGAATGAAACCTATCACAGGTGTTAGCCGGGTCACCATCAAAAGAACTAAAAACGTAGGTTATTGGCCCCTTCTTTTAATTGTTGTTAACTTAATTATGGACTCGTATGAATAGTGTTCTCTGGTTCTCCAGATACTGTTCTTCATTTCAAAGCCTGATGTCTTCAAAAGTCCTCACTCCGAGACCTATGTCATATTCGGGGAAGCAAAGATTGAGGACTTGAGCTCTCAGCTGCAAAATCAAGCTGCTCAGCAGTTCCGGATGCCGGATATGTCATCAGTTATTTCGAAACCAGATGTTTCTGCTGCAGATTTGGGTGCACCAGCTGATGAGGAAGAAGAAGAAGATGTCGATGCGACTGGGGTCGAGCCTCGTGACATTGATTTGGTCATGACCCAGGCAGGGGTATCTAAGAGCAAGGCAGTGAAAGCTCTCAAGACTCATAATGGTGACATTGTGGGTGCCATCATGGAGCTTACTACTTGAGCTTTTCTGTAGTTCTTTTCTTGAAATCGCTGATGCTCTGTAATGGGGACGTATTCATTACTTATATGGTAAGTTTTGGTTAGAATGTGTTGAGACTTGTTGAATTTGTGGTTTGCCATGTCGAGGGTGTCTGTTCAATTGATCTATAATTTTGATCATGAGTACTATTATTTTCTGCACGCTTGGTTTCTTGTAATCTATTGCTCAACAATAATTATTAAGTAACTTAATAGCAACTAAGGGCACCAATGTTTCATGAAAATCTCAAGATTTGCAAAACATTTATAAAAAGATGATTGGTCATGTCATTTAAAAAAAATTGTCAAAGGAAAATATTTTTATTATTGATGACAATATATGTCTAATTATTTTCATGGATAATGAATTTTTTTTTCATTCATTTATTTTTATTCATTTATTTTAGTAAGAGATCAAAACAATTTTTTTTGGAAAAGTATTTTGCATATCTCGAGTTTTCTTTGAAAGAAATGTTCCCTAAAAAAGACAACCAAAGACATTAATTTTAAGGAGAAATCCCTTTAACGTCCATAACTAGAATGATGCTGGTGCAACACAGGTAAACCGAAGACCTTGTTATTGCACATAAACACCTTTAATATATCAAGTTAGCATAACTATTTAAATATGCTTAATAACTAATTAAGGTTTAGAGTATGCTTATTTGGTAATCTAGTATATATTATGAGTTCA
Source organism: Syzygium aromaticum (assembly GCA_024500025.1). Taxonomy (NCBI): domain Eukaryota; kingdom Viridiplantae; phylum Streptophyta; class Magnoliopsida; order Myrtales; family Myrtaceae; genus Syzygium; species Syzygium aromaticum. The sequence continues at coordinate 16,845,066 of CM044885.1, forward strand.
CGTTGGTTAACTTGTCATAAAAAATAAAGCAGGATAAAAAACTCGGTAAGGAATTGGTCTTGCATATCTCCAAAAGTATTATCAGCAATATCTATCAAATCATCGAATGAACTTTATATTATGTAATCTTGACTAATTGTAAACACTACGAAATAGGAAGATGGTGAAATAAATATTAGAACCCAAGCGAATGAATGTTCAGTCAAGTGTTGCTCACGTAGTAATAATGACATTTTATGTGTGCCATACTATAGTCTTGTTTGTGTTTTTCAAATGAATTGATTATAATGCGACTGATTTTGTAAAAAATGAATTGCAAAATTAAATACATAAATTTTGCTTTTGACATTCATGAACAAAGCAAAAAAGCGATTACTGATTTTTCAATATTGACTAAGACATTTGTAATTAGATAAAAAGTGGAACTTTTGATTAACCAGCAACTCCAACCAACTTAAAAAATAAAATAAAAGGAGAATCAAGCTAAATTCCCAAGCATGCAACGTCATAATTTTCCTATTCACCACTTTCATCGTATCCACAGCGCTTCCCACCAAGACGCCGATACTGCCCTCCATGGTAACCTAGAACTTCTTGGGAAAAATAACCAAAAAAGTTATAAACCTATTACATTGATACTATTTCAATCTAAACTTTTCAATTGGACCAATTTAATCCTAAGTCTTTTCACATTAGTAACAATTGAGTCCATTCAGTCAATTTAGGCGGGAAATTACTAACGTGAATGCCACATGTTTTACGTGGCATGGCTGGTGCTGACGTAGGCATTTTTAAATTAATTTTTTTAATTTTTTTTTCCTTTTTTTCTTTCTTTTTCCATCTAGTGGAAGAAAGGGAAAAAAATTCAAAAAAATTATTGGCACGGCTCGACCAATCGTCAGCGACCCTTGCTGGCCAAAATGAAGGAAAAAAGAAAAATTATAAAATTATAAAAAAAAAACTAAAATTATAAAAATATTGTAAAAAATGTTCACGTCAGTGACAACCGTGCCATGTAGGATGGCTAGAGTCCACATCAACGATTTCTAGCCTAAATTGGCCAGAAATACTGAATTAATATAAATGTGACAAAATTTAAAACTAAATTGATTCAATTAAAAGATTTAGAACTGAATTGGTACCAAAGCAATAACCAATATAATAGATTTATGACTTTTTTGGTATTTTCCAGTCTCATTCTGAGTAAGATCTTTTTTACTGAGATCTATGTAAGTTGTTGACCTTAAACCACGAAATAGGTAGATTTAGTAGAGTCTCCAAAGCTTTATCTAAGTTGTTGGACCTTAAACAACGAAATAGGTAGGTTTAGTAGACTCTCCAAAGCACTAGAAACTACGTGTTCTTCCCCGCAATGTTGTAGCTGGCACCACCTATCTACCAGAAAAGAAAGAAGCATGATATCGAGATAGTCCAGTGTAGATGAATTACAAACTTATTATATATGAGTGAAATCTCTCAACTTTGTTAAAATGCATTAAGAGCCATCTACTTAAGCGACATGCTATATCGTTCTATGTTAATACTACATGTTTATGCTAGCCCACATATCTTTATATAAGTATTTATACATTTATTTGCGTAAAGCTATGCGTTGAACTTGTTCTATAGGAGGTGTTTACGACATAATTATTAGATGTGTAAGAACGAATAACCAGATAGAGCTGTTCCGTTAATATAATTTAAAATGATATTGATATTGAAAAATGAATAGTCAACTTCACATCGTACGTGTGTATTGGTGCAAGCAACGTGCACATGACGTGCATGTGGCGTGTACAAACAACTTTTCTAAAACTAACACTCATCTTCCCGTGTAACATCGTACCCAAAGCCTCCCATCTGAAAAAAGAAAACAGAATGCCTCATATTCATTAGTGTGATAAACTTATGCTGCAAAGGCTAGTATGCCAGCACAGGAAACAACTCCTTTGCACATAGCTTTGAGCCTAGCCTTGGCACTGTCGATTACTTCGAATCCTCTCAGACTAGGATTGTTGGCTAGAGAATCCTTTTCGTCATTGTTTGACGGTGTGGTGTCGATGAACACGAACCCATCACAACATACTTCTTTTGTAGGGTCATTGAGTTTAGGAGTATATTTAAACAAGATTTACAACACACGACACATGATTAACGAGACACTTTTAGTAGATGAATAATGAACATATCATATACAATTCAAATCTCTAAACTTGTTAAGTGCATTTAGGCACATCTAGTTAAGCGATTAAACTCTAAAAATTGTATGCATAATTTTCCTGATCAAATTTGTGATATAATCAGTAGCGTGCCATATTTATTAATCAGATTAGGACAATTTCGTTAAATTAATCGAAGATACTACGTTGAAATGTAAGCCTGTATAATCAAGTTCACATTTTACATATGAGACCGGCACACACGTAGAGTGACGTAAACTGCAACAAATTAGCGAACTCTTAGGCTCCGTTCGTTTGCCGGAAAATATTCTCTTTTTGGAAAATATTTTTCCGGAAGTCATTTTCCTGAAAAATGTTTTCCTGAAATATAATTTTCTGGTGTTCGGCTAAAATTTGAAAAAATTTTGAAAGATATTTTCTGGTATTCGGTAACCACTGATCCGGCGGCGACCAGCGGCGGTGGATGCGGCGGGCGGCAACCGGTGGCGGCGGACGCGGCGGGTGGCGACCGGTAGCAGGGTGGCGGCGGGCGGCAATCGGCAGTGACTGGTGGGCGGTGACCGGCGGGTGGCGACCGGCGGCGGCAGCAGGCGGCGGCGACGGGCGACGACCGGCGGCGACGAGCGACGACCGGCGGCGGCGGCCGGCGACTGGCGGCCGATGGCGATGAGCGGCGATCAATTTTCTCTCTCACGGAAAACATTTTCCCTCCCATGGGCAATTTTGCCTTCACTTTGGTGGAAAATGATTTCCTCTTTGTGAAAAGAGGAAATTATTTTTCTCAAAATAATGAATGATTTGGAGGTGGGGAAGGAAAATGTTTTCCGCCCCCGAACACCGGAAAACAGGGAAAATGTTTTCCGGAAAAATATTTTTCTTGAAACGAACGGAGCCTTAGTCGACACATTATTCCCCATACAACAATGCAACCAAGTCAAAAAAAAAAAGCAAAAGAAAAGGGAAATTGGTTAACTCCCTCAGTTGACATCGATGAAAGCATAAGTTGCAATTCAAGCTACAACCACATATGGGATATTATTATTGGTTTTAACCTACCAGGCAATTATGAAAGTGCATCCCCGCAAGACCAGCAGCCAAACCCTTGTCCTTGACGAAAGCTTTTCTGACCTCATCCTTAGCGGCAGGGAGACCATCTCATCCCGAGTGAGATCCTTTTTCATTAGATCTGTGTAAGTTGTTGGACCTTGAACAAGGAAACAGATAGGTTCGGTAGAGCCTCCAATGCTTGTTCCCCGCAACATTGTAGCTAGCACCTCCTATCAACCGAAAAAGAAAAAAAGCATGGTCTCGAGATTGTCCCTTTGTAGATGAATTATAAACATATCATGTGTGGCCGAAATCTCTTAACTTTGTTAAAATGCATTAACAACCATCTAGTTAAGTGACTTGCTGTATAGTTCATCTCAATACTACATGTTTTTGGTAGCTCATATATCTTTATATAAGTCTTTACACATTTATTTATGTAAACATGTTCTATAGGTAGTATTATCTAGCACATTACATAACTAGATAGAGCTGTTTGATTAATATAATTTGAAAGATACTGTATTGACATTGAAACATGAATAGTCAACTTCACATCTACATACGAGTGCACGTGTATGGGTGTAAGTAACGTGCACATGACGTGCACGTGGCGTGTACAACTAACTTTTCTTAAACTAACATTCTAACTTGATATGAATTGTTTTGGCTATTTTGAGTTGCACATATATATTATCTCTTTTCTTCTTTTCTTGATTCGGAAATTCTTGATAGTGGGGATAACCATATGACTAATGAACATAGGGAAATTCGATTAGATTCTTGCATAGATATTAGTGCTTTCTTACACATTCAAGCATGAAGGCAAATGCAACTTTCCTTATTCTATTTATTTTTGTTGGATCAATTTGATATTGTTCTCGCTCTCTTGAAAAAGAGGATTGGGTACCGAGCTGCGATTGGAGTACAGTAAAAGTGCATATCTAGTAGTCAAAGACAATAAAGAGGAACAGTGGTCACATTCATTATCTGAATGTCTCACAACCTTACAAGTGTATTTATTTTTCAACTTTAATGAATACAAGAAACAAAACACATAAAATATAGAGGCAAAAACTCTTCCGGCCTTGCACAGTATTAATGTTCTCTCAGCTAGCCATTGATGACCCTGCAATTCGCTCGAATCTCCCCAGCAGTTTCGGTCAAGACACCGATTTTGCCCATCTTCACCATTGCAGCAGCAAAATTGTTCTTCCAAATGTACGGATTTCTTGCATTTTGACTAACTTGGTTTGCAGTTGTAGGGTTTGTGAGGAGTGTCTGGTCTGATGTGAACAAACCTCGATTTGCAATTATGCCCTGATAATAACTTGTGTCCATTGTGTTTGGGCTAGGGGGGTCCATCGGAACAACTAGGGTCGGATCATTGCCTTGTGGACACTGTTGCTTCAATATGGCTGCATATCTGGAGTCCAAGCTCGGGTCTTGTTTCACAGTTGCATTGAAGCTGTACAGCCTATTGCTGACGGAAATGCAGCGAGACCGACCGATTGTATGTGCTCCTGTGACACACGTGAAGCAAGTTTATTCATTATGCATGAATTTCTTTTTGTGATTATTACGTTGGGGAGGAGACAAGAACGTAACTTTGCTACAACACGTAATGGGCCAAGTTTACAGAAATCCAGAACGCCGGCTTCAAAAAAAGACTTAGCATCATGTATAATTTTTTCCTTTATTTCGTCCCTACAATCATTTTTTTTCCTCTAATATTACTCTTTCCTACATAAGCTTTGATGCTCTATTCTTTATCTGAACGAAAATAACCAAAATTTCAGAGTTCTGATCTAATGAAGAGTTACCGGAGAGCGTGACCATTTCTAGTTGAGTGAAACCCTTGTTGGCAAAGTTTTGTGTGAGTTGGTCGACGTTGAAAGACGGGGGAGGTAAGTTTGTCAGAGTCTCTGAAGCTAAAGAGACTCTACCATCTCTTCTTCCTGCAGGAACATCGTACCCAAAGCCTCCCGTCTACAAAAAGTAAACAGAATGCTTGATAAACTTATGCTCAAGTTGGTAAATATAAAGAGTCAAAGGGGTTTGCATGATTACAATCTCCACACTATCTCTTGCGGCAAAGGCTAGTATGTCAGCACAGGAAACAACTCCTTTGCACATAGCTTCAAGCCTAGTCTTGGCATTGTCGATTACTTCGAATCCTCTCAGACTAGGATTGTTGGCTGGAGAATCCTTTTCAGCCGTGTTTGACGGAGTGGAGTCGATGAGCACGGACCCGTCACAACCCTAAAATTGATCAACCACGCAATGTTTTTTAAAACTCACAAAATCCATTCCTGAGAGCTAAGAACCTTCTTCTGTGAGGGTCACTGAGTTTAGGAGTATATTTAAACAAGATTTACAACACCGCACATGATTAATGCGACAGCCTTTGGTAGATGAATAATGAAAATATCATATACAATTTAAATCTCTAAACTTGTTAAATGCATTTAGGGACATCTAGTTAAGCGGTTAACCTTTAATAAATGTATACATCATATGCCAACTTGAATTTGCGATATAATTAGTAGATGTGCCATATTTATTAATCAAGTCAGGACAACTCCGTTAGATTAATCGAAAGATGCTTCATTGACATGAAAGCAGGTGATAGTCAATACAGGTTCTACGTATGAGGCTGCACACATGTATGATGTGCGAGTGGTGTAAATTGCAACGAATTAGTGAACTCTTAGTTGACACATTATTCTGCATACAAAAATGCAACCAAGGAGAAGGAAAAGAATTTAGTTAACTCTCTTAGTTGACCTTGATTGAAGGCATAAATTGCAACTAGATGTACAACAAAATATGGGATATCGTCATTTTTTATAACTCACCCTAACAAAGCAATCATGAAAGTGCATCCTCACAAGACCGGCAGCCAAACCCTTGTCCTTGTTGAGAGCTTTCGTGACCTCATCCTTAATGATGAACTCGGCCATCTCGCACGAGTCCTCATAGAACCCAACTTCAAGCTGAGACTCAACGCATCGAGACAACGAGACCAGAATGAGAGCGATACACACAAGAAGTTTCTTCATCTCAAAAACTACGAGATTCTTGATTCTTTCACCCGAATTCAAATATTCTTTGAACTGGATTGAAGCTCGGGTTGAATGCTCCTTGTAAAACCACACCACATATATATATAGCACAAGAACCGCAATGCATCTAATCATTGAGATGTATTCTTTCACACGTAATTTATGTTTAAATTTTATTTGCCAATGCGCGAACACGAGAGAGAGATGCAACTTGATTGATGAAAGCGCTTCAGCAGTACAGATAGAGATGTGGAAGATGAAGGAAAGGGACAACTGGGGTTGGTTCGATCAGTGGCATCGATCTTGTCATTATAATATCTCGTTTTGTGAAGGCCCATGATCATGATTTACGCGGGAAATCTGGGTCCAAAACAAGGCCGAAACAAAGAACATGGATCAATCTTCTTTGACTTGGGTGAATGATTAGCTAGAAGCAGTTCCGATTCTGCAAATATAATATAGAGATATTCACGAACGACAGGGAATCGGGTGTGCAGTTTCCACGTTTGTCTTGTTCTTGTTTTCGGCGAGTGCGCGTATACGCCGGAGTCAAACCTTCGTGTTTCGCTTCCGCTTTCTTTATATCGTCTGGATTTTGCGAAATGAGATCGGGCCGGGGGAGGCAATTATTGGGGTTGCTCGGCCAGGCATATCGACTGATGCCGACTCCAGTTCAACGAAGTGCATCAACATGATGGGGATTAGCCGGTATTACTTTGAACCGACGAACTCGCCCGTAACTCAAGATTCCGCCAAAAAATATGCTTCAAGACCAGCGCGCGTACGCCATCCTTGCACGATTGTCACCTCTCTCTGATTCGTAAGGTCGTGACCGGTTACTCTCGGCCCTTGCTCTCGACGTTGTTAAAGACAAAGAAGGAAGTCACCAAATCAAACGGATTAGCAACTAATCATCTCTATCACTTTTGACTTTCCATGACGGTGGGGTCTTCTAAATAACTCTTGTCGGGTCCAATAAAGATGCTTCGCAAGTCGTTTGCTTTCAGCAGAACTCCGTGCACTACATGTTGATTGACATACGTTAATGCGATCATGTACCACACGACATCTACCAGAAATCTCGGAAATGCGAGGTTGAAAAGCTTAAAATAAGCAGCCGTTTGGGACGGAGTTCCATATTCTCTAATGCAAGATAAGGATGCTGTAACCATCGCACTTATATTTTATGACAGAATTATTGATTGGACTAAATGCTGGAGAGAGGGAGCGAGGAATCAACCTTTTGGGCAAGACTAGTGCAATAGAAAGACAAAGCTTTCGACCTAGTGGGGCTTTTGGAGTGGTTTGATTTGGTTCGCCGTGTTTTGTCCACATTCTTTAGCCAGTTTGCCTACCAGGTACTCTCTCCAAGTCGGCTACAACTCACCCTGTCGAATCTTATCCATGCATTTTTGCAGCTCGAAATTCAACTCAAATTTAGATCCGATTCTAACTTTTAGAGCACGGCTCTTGAAGTACTTTATGTGATTGATCTTTTTCTTCAATTCAACTCAATTAGGAAATTTATAGTCTAACAAAGTCTTACCTTCTTTGCCCCTAATTACTAAGGGTGAGAATGGTCCGGGTGGGCGTTCCCACCCCGGAACTAGAAACCACCCACTAAAGACCGATTACGAAAAATTAGAACCGGGAACCGCCCGGATGGATCTGGTCCATTTCCCAGCATTATGTCCCTTTGTCTCTTCCCCTGCAATTCAAGGTTTACAGTCAATTGCCCCTCCTTACAACAATTATCTTCCCTCTGCATTTCCAGCAAATGCAGCAAGGTTTTGACCCTTGTTTTGTCACCTCAAATGACCTCTCAAATGGTCAAAATACCAGCTGCAATTTCCGCCCATTTTTGGCTCAAAATTATTGCCAATCACTGTCCATTTCCTTGTTTGTGTAGCCCCTGCAATAGTCCAGTTTTTTTAACCGAGTTCTTTGCCATTTGCAGCTCTCACGGCAGCAAACTCTCTTGATTCAGTCAAACTATAGATGCTGAGGTCTCTATGCAAAATTTCAAGGTGAGGACTCTCCTTGTTGGAGTTATAGTTTCGTGCAACTTCTAGTTGGAACCATCGAGGGACGCCAGCCAGATTAGGGATTTAGAATTTTCACTTTTGAAAAATTTTAAAATTAAGATATATATTGTCAGTCCGGTTCGGGTGGGCGATTCCACACCTAGAATTGGGAACCGGACCGGTTCCCTTAAAAACCACTGGTTCCAAACCGGTCTGATCCAGTTTCGAGCAATTCCCGATTCCTCTACACACCGCTACTAATTACTAAGACAAAACAAGGTTAAGTGGGTTTGTATTGATGTTATACTTCGCGAAAATGTAAGTCCATTTTTCGATACATTACAAGTATATAAATTTTTTTACATATTTATCATTGGATGAGAAATATGTGTCTTTGCAATTAGTTTTATAACCAAATTCTTCCACATGTCAACCATCGGATAATGAATGTGTAACTTTACATTGACCATGACAATATGATCCGACCCTGCTGATAAAGGGATTGAAGAGTGGGGCTAGAGAATCCCAAGTCCAAGGTTTGATTCTTGTGAGCACTACACACGTATTTACATAGAAGAGATGCGATACAACAAAAAAACTTTACATTGATAGCAAACCCAATGAGAATCCCCTTTTTTTCGGCAGTTGTTACGAGAGGTAACGTAAAATTCAGAGAAATGACACTGTTAAAACCATAGGGGAAAGGGTAGGACTAAGCACAGGTTCAAGCAGAGATTTACACACCTTAAACTTATTCAAGCAAAACCGCAAATTATCAGAGGATCCTGGTTCGGATGGATGACGAGCCTTGGTGAGGTCACATGGTTAAAGGAGAGTCCGTGCCTTCACCTCTAGGGGCCACTGCTGAATTTGGAGACGTCATACTTCCGCTGACAAATCTCTTTCACCACAGAGCTCCCAGTCAGATGATGAAGAACTATCAGAGCGCCTTGCAAAATTCAAATTCGCAGAACAACCAATGCACTGAGATTGAGGTGCTTCATTGTCCTCAGGAATTGCCCGTACGTCCTTCAAGGTTGACAATTGATCAGGAGGATTTGGAGTCTGATGAAGAAAGGCAGGAGAATTACTGAAACTCAGCACATCAGTTTTCTCTGCCAAGCCTGAAAAATAATCTTTCTTCAAAAAAGACCCAAGACAAGCAGCCTCCTCTGGCCTCGGTTGAATATTCAGAGGGACCAAACTATCATCCCTTTGTCTCAGGATGGATAATCTCTCCATTACAGAAGCATTCGTGTTCTCCATCCGCTTAGTAGGGATATTCACAGGAAAATTATCAGAGTTGCCTTCAACAAAACCACCCACAGGACATGCTCTGCTTGTTGATCCATCAGCTTCCATGAGATTTTGAGGTTTAGAGTCCTCAGGACTAACAAATTCCACATCATCTCCAGCAGACAAGGCGTTTGAGTTAAAGTCTCGACCTTTGAGGATATTAAATCTGGCCAAAACATTATTTGAGTCATGACCCAATTTAGAATTCTCAGGACGAACACATTCCACCTTGTCTCCAGCAGAGAAGACATTTGAGTTAAAGTCCCGCTCTTTTAAGATGTTAAATCTGGCCACAACATCATTTATTTTGGTACCTGCACTAAAGGCAGGGAAACACTGGGTAGTGGTGATTTGGTTTACATGACATCTGGCACGAAGGGCTGATTTGTCTTCTCCCTGGGAATAGGAGGAGTGATTCAAACTCGATAACTTCTCCATATCCCAGGAGTTGTCAGATGAATCTGCAATGAAATAAATTTGTGAATATGATGTCGGAAAAAAGAAACAACCACTATTAGGTCAGTCTACAACCACCTCTTTGAAAGGCCTTGAGCCTCTCCATCTCCGTCTTCACGCGCTTAAAGCAAGATTTGAACTTCATGGAACATAATGCAGCCTCTGCCTCTAACCATAAATTCTTAAACAATTGAACTTGCAGATTCGGTTCCACCTCATCATCAAGATTATCTATAAGAATTTGCTTGATGGCCTAAAACCATCAAGCAGACAAAGGAGTTTGGCTATTATTTGAAGGGAAAATATGAAATTAGGATCATTAACCATAAAAGATACAGGTATTAAAACTTATCACTGCACTTTTAAATATAAGAAATATACCCACAAACAAGTACCTGAGTCATTTTATCATTGCCGACATTGTCAAGATCATTACTAGCAACAAGCACTGAATCAACTTTATTTGGATCACCTTGCGCAAGATAACGTTTTCTCTCCCCAGACAAGTGCGGAAGAATGGATTGACCTTGATCATTAGCCTGTACACTCCTTATCTGTGGCTCTTCTGATCTCACATTCTGCTTCATTAACATATTATACAGCTTAGCGTTCTTCTAAAAACAGAAGCATTAAGATCTTGACAAAAATCTATGAAATTACTATTGTTGAAAGAAGTCTTTAAACAACTCAATCCTTATCCCGCAAGAAGGTATTTACACAGAAGATGCCTATTATGGAGGGCACTGATTTCCAAGCACATAATTTCAATATTAATATGAGAACTCCTTTAATATTATACCGCTTAGCGTAGTTTAACAAAAGGAAGCATTAAGATCTTTACCAAAAATTTATGGAATACTATTTCCGAAAGAAGCCTTTTAACAACTCAACCCTTTTTCAGTAAAAAGGTATTTAAACAGAAGATGCCTATTATGGAGGGAGTGATTAGCTTCCAAACACATTACTTCAACATTGATAGGGGAACTGCTCCAATCAGAAATTCCAGAAGTCGTCAATGTAGGTACCTTTACTTGAGCAGTTGACTTTCCAAAAAGTTGGGCCAGACGAGGTGGTGAAGATGGTAGTTGTTGCCTTTCAGTACCTCGCTGGAAGTCTGTCAGAGATGCACTGAGGTTATCTATCACGCTTTTAAGGATATCATAGTCTTCATCCTTTAAGTCCCATGGACCATTGGAGCTCTGAAATAGAAACAATTCTGACAAACAGTGCATTGATTTGACCACCAAATGGGCCAGTTCTGTCAGCACTGATTCTGTCCCGCACAATCTGCTAAGCACAGTAGAAGCCGTTCCGAGAGAATGAGATGAAGTCGGGGAACTAAAGCCATGCCTCATACTGGTGAAGGACTCTCCGGATAAGCTATTGAATGGGGTGTTATTCATAATGTTCCTCGTTTTTGACACATCATCCATTAATTGCGGACCTTTCTCAGGTGCAGCTTTTCCTACTTCATAGCTGCATTGCATTGGCCAGTGAGGTTCAAAACCATGATAATCTGTTGACAAATCAGACTGGATATTTCTTTTACTACGCTCATCGATAATATCAGATGAATAAGTCTGATGGAGACAGCTTGGTCTGGAATAGTAAGAATCAACGCGCATAGCGTCATCAAACCTCTTGTTTGATGTATTAGCAATTGCATGCTGCTCAAAAGAAAGTGGTGAATTGGAAACACAATTTCTCTCGCCCAGTAAACTGCATGAGTTAATGTTTACATCAGAAACTCTATGTCCAAATTTTGTTCTCCATTGTGGATCGAACACATCATCAGCAAAATCCTTCTTCTTTGACCTATTATCATCTCTTTCTGACCATGATTTCTCCAGCAGATTATCACCTCTTTTAAGGTGGTAGCTGAGTTGCGTTGCCTCAAACAGAAGCTTTTTATCACGGTTCTGCACTGCATGAGGCTCCTCTATACTGCAGACAGTACCTCTGCCAGACTCCTTATTAGCTGCAGCAATGCCACGAGTAGCGACCCCTGGAAAACCACCAGAGCTGGTCCCAGTAGCTGGTGGTCTGATTGCAAGTATGGGGAAAGAATGAGAAACAGAATTTCCCTCAGTAAGGCTAGAATGATGCAGCGATACGTTAGTGGTTTGCATTCGAACATCCCCACTGTTTGAACTTAACGCCAATGACGATGCCAGATAATGTTCTTCTGATACTAATGGTCCGTCGATGTCATCGGAAGCTTCTGCAATAGTGAAAATTGTTTAGATGGACAATCTCCTAGCAAGAAAAAGGGAAAGAGAAAAAAATCTGGATTCACTCTTCAAAAAGAGTTCTCAGACATCAATGACTGCTTTAGATGTTATAGGCAGAATGACAAGAGGTAAACAAGTGGAAACAAGCAAGTAATCAGTGCACTCCAGTACAGTTTTTGTTCCAAAGTTGGATAACACCTATTTCAGAAGCCATAGGCACAATGGCATAAGGTAAGGACACAACAATTTAAGAGGTAAAACACAGAGATATTCCACATAGACAGCATCCATGGTTTCACCGAGAACAATTATACATAATCTGGTCCAACAGGTACATTCTCCTAACCCTTTACTTCTAGAAAGATTCTGAGGAGATTGAGCCAGAGGAAGAATTAAATGGCAGAGATATCTCTCCGATGAATCTAATTCAAACAAAACACAGACAGTTGAAATCTTAAATGGACAGTAATAGCAAAATCTACAACAAGCAAACAAACTGAAGGAGAAGGGGGTAACATGATGAACTACAAACATTGTGCGTTGGAAACAACTCGACTACTCTCGTATTCCTCAGATGGCAATTTATTGCTATCTTCGGGTGCTTTTGTGTTGAAAATACTGAACATCCATTTCCACATGGCAAACACGCAGACAGCGAATGCAAAGAGCTACCGCAGACAGAAATTACCGCAACATCGACATAGCCTTGAAACACTTCGCTGAGAAAAACAACTACCTTCGTCCGTGTCCCTTCCATCTGTGGGTAAGTCAGCTTCTCTTGCCCATTCCGACCAGTAGCTGTCCACCGAATCCACCTGCTCACCTTGCGCTCGATCGTCCATCTCGTTACTATCACAGTAAGATCAAAGTTGCAATACTCAAATGGGATACCCTCGACCTCACAGGGCGCTGCCGATAGACTAATTCACTCCTCGTCCCCGCACGAGCAGACCGCCGATCACGAGCACATCGATCGGTATCTCCTGGGACTTCCTTTCCAGGATACGATGCTGGCGTCACTGACATTCAAACGACCATGCCATCAAAAAATCAAAACTTCAAAAAGAGAAAAGAAAGATAGCCTCAGTTGCTGTGGTAGCAACAGGGATCATCATCGTACACAAACGAAAACCCGTCCCATAAAAAGGCCCGAAAATTGCGCGCGTCTGACGGAAACTCTCGATCGGAGCCGCAATCCGACAGAGGGACTCAGACACCTAACCTAGGAGACTTTCAAATCGAGCCCGGACGATCGTGTGTTCGCTCGATTCCCATTCGATTCGAAAGCGGAAAAAGACAGCTCGGTTACGATCGGAACCAACGCCGACGACGAGCAAGCAAAAAAAAACGGGTTCATCGGATTGCGACGAAGAGCGTATCGCCGTCGCCCGAAGGCATGCGCAATCGGTCGGCGAGCAGGAGGGATGTACAGAGATCGCACCTTGAACGGAGCCGGACCAGGAGCGTCGGAAGCAGAGCCAACGAGAGTCCGAGCTTCTTCCGACTGCAGCCGTCGAAGAAAATGAGAAGGCGAATTCGTGTCTACCGACAAGGTTGTCGTTTGTTAAAAACCTCATCCCACTAAAAGATTTTCGTAATTTGTTTTTCTTTCTCTTGGTCCAAATTGCTCCCTTTAATGTTGTTGTCCCTTTGCTATAAATCTTCGGCCCATTTTATTTCGTAAAAAATAAATAATTTATATAATATACTTTTTAAAAGTATTACTTGTATTACTTATAAAAATAAATAAAACTTAACAAAATTTTTACGAAAATATTTAAATATAAATTATTGTCAACGATAAAAATACGTTTTATTGTCTTATTATTTCAATGGATATAAGACGTCACTTTTGAAAAAATAATATTTTTTAAATTATTTTTTTTTCGTAAAAAAAGAGACCCCTAGCGTTTATCTAGTTTGTCTCTAGTTTCCAATACAAGCGAGCCGTTCTTGTAGACAACTCTTATTAAAATGAAATGGACAGCACAACAAATTTTTTCCATCATAAGAAATACTTCTCGCGTAAATCGCAACGATTTATATTAGAAAATGTCAAACAATGAATATCATGCATAGATTATGGACGCGTTTGGTGTAGCATTTGTAAAGTCCTTGGGATTTTAAAATTCTTAGGGCAAATATAAATGACGTTTGACAAAATTTTTGAAGTGCTTTGGGGAGATGCAATTTGCATCTCCAAATCTTTCCAGAGGCCTTTTGCTTAACAAAGGGTTGGAGGTACCTTGAGAAATAGCATTTTCGGACTATGTTTTTGAGTGACGGCCATCATGAGTAGCAATTTTAATACCTTAGTCAATTATCTGCATGCGTCTGCATTGTATTCATAACTTGCATATGGAGAGTGCATATGTTTCGGCAACATTTTCATTGTAGTGTTTTCATATCATAAAGGTAAAATCGAGCTGTTTCAGATCATCATACACATCATCAGTGGACAAAAGTTCGCAAGCGACCTTCCCTATTTTCGATTCGGTGGTTGTGATTACCCGTGCTCTCACTAACTATCATATCGAGAGCGGATCAAGCCACTATTGAATAATTTTTTCTTCATTGTCTAGTGATAAGCCGGTCGCGCCGCGTTGATCAGGCCTATATCAAAATTTGCCGCACGAATGGTACGGGTACACATCATTACTAAGGGGGGTTGAACATGATTAGGAGATGGAGCCTAATTCGAGCTAATCCGTCCATTCCCGGTGCACCTATTGATGACAGATTTGAAAAATCAGACGGGGTGAGTGAGCATGATGATAGATTGTCACGATGTGAGGTTTCAATCCGCATGGTCATCATTTTGGTCGTTGAATCTGCCGTGCCAGAGATAGCTTAGCTACATCACTCGATCGGAATTGACGGCTGTTCTTAATGTGATTTTTTAATTACTTTTAACTTCTTAAATTGTTTTTAATCGAAGACTGGGGCTTTTATTTGATATAAAATGGGAAATTATCCGATCATATTTTTAATATATTATACAAGTGTCAATTCCGTCATAAAATTCTCAATCATTCCGATCATCGAATATCGCCGCCAGGTGGCACGCCAGGTAGGATAATTAGCGATGATTATATTACCACGTCAACGATTTTCGGAGAAATTTGACTAGCATAGCTATATTGGAATTTCGCATAAAGATTCATGACTCACTTGACAAAATCGAAGAATTTAAAATTGAATTCGCATCCCTTCTACAAGCTTGAGACTGATTGGGAGATTACAAAATATTCAAGATCCATTAAAGTCGAAACAAATAGATATTTAGCATTAGATTAGAAAAATGAACGAATGATTAGGCCAGTTTGGAATCACGTAAATCTTTTGCAAAAATTTTCAAAGTAGGAATTATTTTAGTTGGATAGTCAGTAAGCTCCTCTTTATTCAGAATTAACCTGTTTTTTTGGGTAGAAATTTATTTAAATTAATCAAAAAACACGAAAAAGAAGCGTTCCTTCGACGGAAATTCTTTAATGTCTTCAACAATCCATCCACCAGATACAAAAAAGATAATATAATTATTATTTGCCTGAAAATTTAAATACCATTCGCACAAAAAAAAATGATTAAACGAAAAAAAAAATTGTCCCTAAAAAATGTTAGAACCAATGGATACAACTCGACCCGCGCAGAACACAGAGATGAATGAATGAAATCAGAAATAGACGATGAAGGTGGAAGAAGAGCGCGACGCCGAGGAGGAGGAGGAGGATGCATCGTCGTCCGAGGAAGAGGCGGCGGAATAAGCCAGGCGCAACCTCCGGAGGCCGCCGCCCAAGCTCACCCGCGGCGGCAACAGCCGCTCCGACAGCCACCTCAGCGCCGCCGCGTACTCCTCCAGCAGCCCCGCCACGACCACCACCATCATCATCCTCGACGGCTCGGCTCGGCTTCTGCTGCGACAGGCCCTTCCTCTGCTCAGCGCGCGGACAGCTTCGGGAATTTCAGAACGGAGGCCGGCGTGCCTTCTACGAAGAGTTTGGACGTTCGGGGTAAGCTATGGAGGCGAATATCGTGCGCATACTTATGCAGAGAGAGAGAGAGAGAGAGAGAGAGAGAGAGAGAGATTGAGTGTCTTACGTTCTTTTCTGGGACCTTCAAGTCTTTGTCTGAGATTTGCTTTTGGGGGATAGGAACTGCGGGAGAATCACGCCCTTGTTCTTTGCTTGTTCCAATTGGCTTCGGCCTTTGCTTTTAGAGCTCCTCCACGTTTTGGTTTCGCATTTTTTGACTGCTGCTTTACCAATTCCTATTACTTATATTGACAGTAGCAAGTAAGAGTTCGACTCTTCTTCTTTGTTTTTTTTTACCTAAAACGACAAAATGATCTCGCTTTGATTGACAGCTCAATTTCCTTTTTTGTCAAAAAGAAAAAAAGTATTATGTTACGAGAGAATATATTACGCAGATTGTTTAGATCACGTTGTGCATGTCGTGTTAGGTAGAAGAAGATGTGGCGAAATTAGCATCGACAAAATGCTAGATAAGAGAAGGGACTCTTGAAATTTCGTGACGAGTTGGATGTGTTGGGGTGTGGTTCATACTCCCAGCGACAAGATAACAAGGGAAAGTTTTTTAATTCAATTACGTTTTCTATTTTGAATAGGTTCTCTAGAAAAAGTTTTCCTATTTTAAATAAGTTTCCTAATTGAATGTTTTTTAATTAGAGTAAATTTCTTAATTAGAGTAGGTTTCCAAGAAAGAGGTTTCCTATTTTGAATCAAATTATTACTTATATGTAGTTTCTTTATCTTGTAATTGAGAAATATAACAGAAAAGTATGATGTGTTAATTACAGTGGAATCCTCTATTAAACATAGCTCTAGTTTAAGGGTGAACTAAGATAAAAACTTTGTGTTTCGATTCTCTTTCTCGTTTTTTACTTTCTATTTTTTTGTGATTGTGCAGCAAATCCGGATATCGTAGAGCTCGATAAGCTCACTCTTCAGCTCCATCCAGAACATAACTCATGGCTCTCAAATGCATTACGATGTGTCGACTCTAGCTTTGAACCTGCATTTATAATTATTACTTAGGTGAATGACTTGTGAATTTGTCGGCAATCACGTCCGTGTCAAAAGCACGTTACAATATCCAATATGTGAGTACGTGCTTTGATTTGGGAATTTTTCTTTTACTTTTGTTTCATACGCAGGAAAAATGGAGTAAGACGAATTTAGCTAAAAGCAGGGATAAAGCAATGACGGGCATGTGATGTTAATTTTAGTGGTTGCATATACAAATCCCGATGATCAAATAATGTTACCATCCAAGGACTAATTGACAAATACTTTAATATTCTTTGGGATGAAATTGTGGTCTCTAACTTTATGTCCTTTAGATACTTGTTCTCCTCTCGAAGCATTGAAAAGCATAGCAAATTAAGCAAACATCTGTGTTATCTATGTGGAACCTCAGTCGAGCATTCCGGTAAAAAAAACACAATATAAGTGAGCAGCAAAACGTACATGCACGAAACGAGTAAGTCCTTTAGTGGCACGAGTATTTAGATCTTTCAATTCGGCTAATTCCATGGATTCCATTGCCCGGGTCAGATCGTAGGCGTGATGGAGGCTTTGTGAGGGTCAATCGGGTGAGAAATTAAGGGTCGGGTGGGGACCTTTCCGGTGTAAGGTTGTTCAAAAAGAAGATGTCGAAGATCGGAAGTCAAATCGTGCGTGAGATTACCACTATTCCGCATCACGACTTTGCTTTACTCCTAACTTGATCATCTCACTGTCTCCTCATCGCCGCCAAGAATGCCGGCTTGCAAATTTCCCTCCTCTTGATCCAGAGATTCGCGGCATTTGTTAGGTGTCCGACGACGAAGCAATGGGGATTATCTCGACCAGTCTTGGACATGCACTTTGTACTATTTGTAATCTTGATTTTGCTGATTTAAACATTGGTTTTTCTTTCTCAAAACTGAGGTATTGAGTTTTGTAAGTCCTACGCAATAGCGTCGCGTCTTTTATTTCCTTCTGTTTTTTTTGGGGGGCAGGGCTTCCGCCATGCTTTGAGTTTTGTAAGTCCTAAATTGCGTAACCTAAATTTGAGTCTGAATAAGATAATAATATAATATATGGTGTTTGGCGATGCCGTTTGGACCGGATTAACCCGGATATACCCAGATAAAATGCCTGATAAGAAATCCGGATTAGGGGATGGGATAAACCCGGATTGGATATTTTTTTTTAGAAAAAAACTTAACAATTTTCTTCCAACAATGAAGTAACGGAGTGACGTAGCCAACCGCCGTGCAAGGATCACCTCCACGACAATTGACCTCCACGACAACCGATCATTGTCACTTTTGACCACCGTACAACAATCATCATTACCTTTGAAACATTGCCGATTGTCATCGTCGTCTAGTCGATCGTGCTTTGACAACTAAGGGTGAAAGGGATAAATTATTTGTCAAATGGCCCATCACCATCGAAGAACTCGAATCCTTACACAAGTGTGCCAAATTTGTTGTCCACAACATAGGCGTGGCCACCTACGTTACTCACCTCTGAACCATTGCCAATCGTCACTGCCATTTAGCTAATCATGCTTTGTCGACTGAAGGTGAAAAGGAGAAATTATGTGTCAAATGGCCCATTACCATCAAAGAACTCGAATCCTTTCGTGAGTGCACCAAAATTATTCAAGGTTATTGTCCACAACAGAGGTGTGGCCGCCCTTGTTACTCGTTGGCCCAATGCTGTCCACGTCCACCTCCTCTCCGCCCCTCACTACCCCAAATCGTTGGCTTCGATGTCAAGTTGCACATGAGCTTCATGTGCAACGTCCATCACCTGGTTGCCACCCTTCACTTTTACATTGATTGTTGCTACCTCGTCAACTAGATCACCGTAGCTGCTACCTCTCCTGGTTGCTCCACAATGCTCTCGGCAACTCGAGGCTCGTCTTCACCGAAAGGGCTGAGATTTGGATATCGCGGGAGATTGTGTTGAGTAAGTGAGATTTTCAAAGATTTTTCATCCTATCTTGGATTGCACCAAATATGTATGAAATTTTTTAGGATCGGAGCATATTTGGAGAATCCGTAATCCCACTTTATTCCATCGTATTCTAATCCAAATTTGGACGATCCAATGGAGTCTAAATATTTTTGAGCGCCTTGCCGACTAAATTAATTTTCTAAAATTTAAGAATATCCATTTGAAATAACCTTTAATTTGTTCTTCTTTACTTATAGCGTTTTAGAAGTGGGCTTTTGCCCAAAAAATGAACATAAAAATTTCTTTAAAATTATACATATATTAACCCTCGAAAATATTAAAGTTATCTGAAAATTTTTGCATCCCTTCAAAATTTGGAATGATTTTCTTTAATTTCGTGGAAAATTAATCAAGTTAGGTCTAATTTAGTAGATCAGGACAAACACATGCCGAGACCAAGAACTTGAAAGGCTCGTTGGCTTAAATTTACATTCATTCTCGTTGTCTTAGCAGTGGCACAGCAGGAATCATTAAGTACCCCGTTGAAATGTAATTAAGAATCGTTTATCTCGCGAAAAATAAATGATTTGAAAGATATTTTCCTAAAAACAATCGCATGTATCGCTTAAAATAATTTATCAATAAAAATGTTTTCATTATTACCAAAAATTTATGTTCAAATATATTTGTGGACGATGAATATATTTTTCGTTCATACATTTTTATAAGAGATATAAACTATGATTTACAATTTGATGTGCTTTACAAGGAATTGGTTCTCGTGAAGACTCTCTTCCAGCTGAGAGACCTGGACTTGATCAGATGCTTTGTTTAAACGAAAAGAAAAAGCTCCTAAAATGGTAAACCAACAAATACAACTCGACAGTCAGAGCAGAGATGAACGAATAAAATCAGAAATAAAGGATGAAAGTGGAAGAGTGCGAAGCTGAGGAGGAAGCATCGTCTGAGGAAGAGGCAGCAGAAGCCAGGCGCAAGTTCCGGAGGCCGCCGCCCAAGCTCATCCGCGGCAGCAACGGCCGCTCCGTCAGCCACCTCACCGCCGCCATGTACTCCTCCAGCAGCCCCGCCACAACCACCGCCATCATCATCCTCAACGGTTCGACTCTGTTGCAGTAGTCCTTCTCCTGTTTAACGCGTGGACTCTTCAAATTCCAGAACGGAGGCGTGCCTTCTACGAGAGTTTGAACGTTCAGGGTAAGCTATGGAGGCGACTATCATGCGCATATAATTAGAGAGAGAGAGAGAGAGAGAGAGAGAGAGAGAGAGAGAGAGAGAGAGATTGAGTGTCTTACGTTCTTTTCTGGGACTTTCGATTGTTGTCTGGTTGCTTTTGGACTGCAGGAGAATCACGCCCCGGTTTTGCTTGCTCCAATTGGCTTTGCCTGCGCTTTTACAGCTCCACGTTTTGGTTTCGCATTTCTGACTGCTGCTTTACCAGTTCCTAACACTCTTATTAACAGTTGCATTTAAGTGTTCGATTTTCTTACCAGAAATATAAAAGAAAATCCGATTTTGCTTCGATTGACAATACCCCTCTCACCACAAAGAAATGAGTAATATTTGACGAGAGAGCTATGCCACAAGAAAAGATAGTATGCAGATTGTTTTGATCGCATCGTGCGTGCCATGCTGGGTACAAAAAGTTATCACGAAGTTAGCGTCTACAAATGCTCCATAAGAGAAAGGAACTTAAAATTTCGTGATAAATTGGATGCTGAGAATGATCTTAAATCTTAGAGCTCGAATTGATGATATTCACATCACAGAGCTCGATAAGCTCGCTCTTTAGCTCCATCTAGATCATAAGTTATGACTCTTGAATGCATTACGATGTGTCGACTCCGGCTTTGAATAAGCATTTTAGTTATTGATCAGATGAACAATTCATGAATTTATTGGCAATCACGTCATGTCAGAAGCAAATTGTAATATCCAATATGGAGGTACGTGCTTTGATTTAGAAAATAAATAAATAAATTCTACTTTTAATTCATATACAGGAAAATTGGAGTAAGACTAATTTAGCTAAAAGCAAGGATAAGGGAATGACCGGCACGTGATATTTTAATGGTTCCATATACAATATCCCATGATCAAACAATGTTACTATCCAAAGACTAATTGACAAAAACTTTGATATTCCTTGGGATGAAATTGTAGTCTCCAGCTTTATCTCCTTTAGATACTTGTTCTCCTCTCGAATCATCGAAAAGCAAAGCAAATTAAACAAATACTCGCATTATCTATGTGCAACGTCAATCGAGCATTCTGATCAAGTATCAATATACTTTACAAAAAAAAAATAAAAATAATAGGTAACCAAAACGTACATACACGGGACGAGCAAGTCCTTTAGCGGCACGACTATTCAGTCTTTTCGACTCGGCTAATTCTATGGATCGCAAATGGTCAGGGTCAAATCGTAGGCGCGATGGAGGCCTTGTGAGGGTCAATCGGGTGAGAAATTAAGGGTCGGGGGACCTTTCCGGTGTAAAGATTGTTCAAAAAGAAGATGTTGAAAATTGGAAGTCAAATCGCGCGTGAGACGACCACTATTCCACATCACGGCTTGCTTACACCTAACTTTGATCCAGAGATTCGCTGCACTTATTAGGTAGCCGACGACGGCTCAATGGAGATTATCTTGGCCACTCTTGGACGTGAATATTGTGCTATCTATAATCTTGATTTTGCAGATTTAAACATTGGTTTTTTCTTTCTCAAAATTGAGGTATTGAATTTTGTAAAAGTCCTCAACAATAATGTCTCGTCTTTTCTATTTATTTATAATTTTTTGGGGATTTTTGCGTTATACTTTAAGTTTTGTAAGTCCTGAATATTTTGGAGCACCTCTACCGAATAGCATCACGGTCGTTTTTCTACCCAAATCACTTTGCAACCCATTTAGCTAAATTAATTTTCTATGATTTGAGAATGCTCTTTTGAAATGACTTTTAAATTTTGTGTTTCTTTACTCGTAGCATTCTAAAAATGGGCTTTTACCCAAAAATGAACATAAGAAATCTTTAAAATCATACATATATTGACACTCGCAAAATATTTAAAGTTATCTGAAAAATTTTCATGCCTTTTTAAAATTTGGAATGATCGTCTCTAATTCGGCGGAAAACTGATCGAGCTAGAGCCGATCTTGTAGATCAAGACACATACATGCCGAGACCATGAACTTGAAAGGCACATTGGCTCAAATTTACATTCATTCATTCTCGTTGCTTTAGCAGTGGCACACAACAGGAATCATTAAGTACCCATTAACACGCAATTCAAGATTATAAGCAATTTTTTATTGGTTTGACGTGCTCTTTCAAATGGAATTGGATCTCGTGAAGACTCTCTTCCACGCTCTCCAGCTCAAAGACCTGGACTTGATAAGATGCTTAACATCGTCGGTGCCCTTACGAGATTGCAAGTCATCTGCACTGTTATCTTCAGGGTTCCAGAAACGAGCTTCTTTTCTCTTGGTCCTCATGGTCTCCAGCACGTCGTATTTGTTGCAGATCCCCCATATTGTCACCTTCTGCTGGTTGTAGTCCACGTTCACCGAGTGTATCCCTGCGAACCCATCATTAACGATGCGGATTAGGGGTCTAATCAACTGTGTTTTGAGAGCAAAATGGTGGGAAAAAGAGAGAAGTTGCATCACGAATTCGGAAGCCCTAATGGGCCGCACTTTGTCAGTTTGAGAACTCATTCTCTTTCCACCAAAAGAGCCCGTGGGCCTCCTGATAACTGGTGTGATAACAATGTCATGTTCGTGCAATTTTTTCAGTTTTCACTCTTCCAAGAATTTTGTTTTGTAAATTATCTTCATTTCATCCGGTTTCTATTATTTTGTTTAGGGTTGTTCATGGAATCAGAAGTTCCTTCTCCATCCGATTGAAACAAGAAAAATAATTGACATAAAATGAAAACGAAGGCACCCGAAACTCGAAAAACATCTGCTTATGGAAGTTACCCTTTGTATGAGCCAACGCCTTCTTGATCTTCTTCTCACAGCCATAGGAATACAGAGGCACCATCATCTCCACATATTGTGCCTCCACATTTGTCTTGTAAGCGGGAACGATCTGCATGTCCGTCATGATTCGATTCTCAAGCCAACACTTTCCGACTTCCGCTGTCCTTGATAAAGAAGAGATTGGCTGATCGCTGCATTGCTCAATCACGTCCTCATATAGGATCATCAGGATCATTTTTCAATTGAAAAGGGTCTTAGATAATTATCTATTTTCTTGTATTCCTTCACCTTTTTTCGGCTCTTGCTTTACATTTTCTCGACGTGTTTTGTTTGTGCTTTGCTTTACAGTTGTCGGCGGCTAGAGATGAGTTGGCCCTTTGAGAGGTTGATGTTGCAAGAAAACTAGGGTTTGTTCGGTGAACATGGAGGATACGCGGGATCGTGAGTTGGAGCAGTGCGACGCTGCGTCAGCCACAATCGGAAAGTGCAAGACTAATCCCTACTTTTTCTTAGGGTTTCAGTTTCGACGTTTTCTTTTGCTTTCCCAGGTTGCATGTGGACGTTTCTACTTCATCAAAGAAAGCGCCCCAAGACTTTGATGGAATAATATGTAGGGTATTTAGAAACCCTTAAGCTACGTTTGGTTGTACGGATTTGGATTGAAATATGATAGGATAAGATTGTATTATAAATCTACCAAATATCCTCTTAATTATAGAAAATCCTATCACGTGTTTGGTACAATCCAAGATAGGATAAAAATATTTAAAAATCTTTGAAAATCTCACTTGTGCAGCACAACCTCCCGCGATATCCAAATCTCACCTCTTGAGCTCCCTCGCTCACATCTCAAACCTGGTCTCTCTAGGTCCCTCTGGTTCGTCTCCTTCACCGCTAGTTCGCCTGATCCACCGTCACCTTCACCTCCAGATTGTAGTCCTCGCTTAGCTTTGTCATATTAGAGGCGATTTGGATGCCGGTGTAGATGAGCCTCAGGTCGCCAAGAGTGTGAGGTAGCATTCGCAACAATCTAGTAAACAAGGCAACAATGGCCAATGTAGAGCTGAAGGGTGGCGATGGGATGATGAACATTGCGCGTAAAACTCAATTGCCACTTGACGTTGAGCCGACGATCTGGGATAGTGGGGAGCGAAGAGGATGTGGACTGAGATTCACCAATGGCTAGCATCGAGGCAGCAAGTAACAAGGGCGGACACGCCTTTGTTATGGACGACGAGATATTTCAAGCGCACTCATAGAAGGATTTGAGTTCTTTGTTGATGATGGCCATATGACGTATAACTTCTCCTTTTTACCTTCACTCGTCGTAGCACGATTGACTAGACGGCGATGACAATTGGTGGTGGTCGGAGGCAGGGACGATTGCACGGCAGTTGGAAGTGACAATGATAGGTTGTCGTTGATGTGCTCCTCACACGGTGAGCAGCAAAGGTCACTTTATCGTTAGAAGAAAAATGTTAAGTTATTTTAACAAAATTTTATTCAAGCTAGGTTTATCGCATCCCCTAACCCAGATGTTAATCCGCATTTTATCCAGGTATATCCCGATTAATTCGGTACAGAGAATATCTCCAGATATCGAATAAGATAATTTGTTATTCTATCCATACTCAAATCTAGAGTATGAAATGCAACCTACATGGAAAAAAGAAGCTTAAAATCTCTAACCTATTTTCGATTTGCTCAAGCCAAATGATCCCCCCATGCACATGCATGCATCCTTTTCTTCGTAGAGAGACCTATGGTTGTGGTATACGGGTGCGGATATGCTGTGGCCATTAATGTAGCCATCTAATATTTTCTCCACAGTATTTTGCCACGTGTCCAACCTATTTTACACCTTACCCCACATGATTAAACTCTATACAAAAGACCTTGGTAATATCTCCCCCCCCCCCCCCCGGTCGCTTCTCTTGTGTACATCTCCACCGTGGCCACGGTGCTTTTTTTTTTTGTTGGAAGCCGCGGTGCTTGACGGCCCGGGCTTTGAGCTTGTCGCCGGTGGCAGGGCCCAGCGCAGCACGCACCGAGCCTACAAGATGTGTACTCGTCCACGATCGTCTGAAACAAACGGCGTTCTTTTCCGAGAGTTAAGGACACGACTGCTGAAATTGCCAGATTATCATATGAAACACGAGATAGACATCATAGAGGATTCTAGCCGCCACCCAAGCACTATATCCCTTAGATTTCAATTCCGGGCATATATAGCCCAAAAGACCAATCGGATTCCTATCCGGTCCATCAATATTAGTATGCACTTTTTCGCATTTCGTGTGAAGGTATAAACGAGCTGGCAATTTTCTTCTGTAGGTTTTTGCAATTATAACAACGCCAATCTCCTAAAATACGACCATTATTTTTTCCCACTTTTCGTGGACCAAAGTAAAATTTCAGTATGAGTTATATGTACAAATAGGGAAGGCAAATGAAGCAAACTCTTCCCTAACGGAGTTTTTGATGAAATATCTTTCACTAAAAGTTATTCTTTGACTTTTTATTTGAAGAAGACAGATTCTACGCCGACTCTGGACAGGAAATATGGTAGATAATAAGGAAATCAACCACTTGGAGTCAAATGGGAATATACAAATATAAACCGTGTTGGAATTTCATCGACAACGAGGTTTGGAAAATAAAGACTCTATGACGAAACCAAGTGTAAATAAATTGTGCCGGAATTTAGTTGACGATAAAGCCCGAATTGCAAAGATGATAAGCTAGAATTTAATTGACAATGCAACACTCAAGATAAGGATACACACCGGAATATAATCGACGATGCTGATCTGGAAACTACAACTACAAATTACGCCGTAATTTAATCAACGACGCAAGTTTGAAAAAGAAAAGTACAATGCAAAAAAGTAAATATAACTGAAAGATAATAAATTTATTTGATTTGTGCGAAGCGCTCTCAATTAGATAAGCAACGGTTTTTATAGGGATAGTGCCATAACCAAGTTTTTAGCGGTTGTATCCATGTTCTTCCATCTCCAGGAATTTTGTGCTCATAGTCCCATGATGCCATGATCTTATTCTTGGATGGTTGCTCCTTCAAAAACGCATGCCAGTTGTTCCCTGATCTCAACTGCTTTGTTCTTCAATGACTTCAAATTGGTAACGGTATCTCAATGCTCCTTATGTATTCGGCAATCTTCTAATATCTTGACAACTTACCAATCCTTACTTATCGATGCTCTTGCCGATTGTCGTCGTAGGTCGACAACTGCACAGTGACGATCATCGATGCGTGCCAACATCAATACTGATTTTGGTCATCAACAATGGGTCACATGCTTATCACTATTTAATGTTCTAGTCACATGTCTACTTATGTTGACAATCTGGTCACTTTTTGGTGCAAACAACAGGAATAAGCTTAACCTTGTTGTCTTGAAGATGGTCCACTGCCTAACCTGATACAGTTTCAATTCCATGCCGATCTTCTCTTTAGTTACCTTTCTGTTGTAAAAGTCAGTGGACGCTCGTTCTTCTTTTTATCCATCCCGTCCACAACATCTTTTGCCCTTTAGCCACGAACCTTTTCTCTCCTTTGGGGGTCTCTATCGAAAAGCTTTTCCTTACATTTTGTACATCATCATCCACAACATCCAAAACCCTTATCGATTCTCCATCATTACTAGTCGCAAGCCTCATCACCGAATTGGCTTTCTTTCGTCTTCAAAGTTCAAACCCGAATCTTTCCGCAACAGCACCTCACTTATGTCCTCCACTTCATGGCATCTTGAGCGGATCAGGGCATGACGAACTGCTGTCTAGTTTTTCTGGTTCATGACACGCAATAAGAGGACAAAAGAGAGACAGGCCTCTTGGCATATTCTTCGTAGCCATGTCATGACACGTCGAAAAGGGTCCCACGTTCTTTCTTTCTCTTTGCCCTTTAGCTTGTGATTCGTGTCTTGGCTGATTCAGATGACTAGGATCTCCAAAATGTTATTGGGGTCACCATGTGAAACCCACGACCCTAGATTCTGATTTTATCGGAGAGAGAAATCTCCAGTTGTTGTATGGTGCTTTTTATCGATCCGGCGCCTTTTGACATGTGATGTCCACAATATCATTAACACGTAGTCAAGATACGTGGTTTTGTCTAGGGAATGAATTAGGAAGCTTAATGCAGACAAAACCCGCAAGATTAGTTTATTGGAAGAAGATTCTGCTGGCGTTAGGAATTTCATGATTTTTTATAAAGAAAGAGAGAGAAAAAAGTTAAAAAGCAATACTGTAGAAGCTCGATTTCTTGGCATATTGTGGATGCACCCTAGCTCATTCATCGTGTGATAATTAACCTGTCTAATTTGAATCATTATAATAATTTGGTGCGATTTATTCTCTTGAGAATCATGTGAAAAGCACATCTCGATCACGTCAAGTTTTTAAGAGGCGAATCAAGCTGACTATCATTACGTAAAAGAAAATTTTCAAATATAGGTTTGTAGTGTCCTCATTTTCTCAAAAGATGGCCCAAAATGGATATTATTTTAAATAACGGCCTGAAATGGTTATGTCAGTCTTAAATAATGGTTTAACCTCGTCGTCTAGCTAAATCTTCTGGCTGGTCAAGGGCATTTTCGTAATCCTAGAGAAAATACTGAGAAGCTTCTGAGACTGACAAGAGAATGCACGAGAGTTTCGAGACCAGCAAGAAATCGAGAGAGAGCTCTGACTTAGGGAGCGAAGAAGGTAAATCCAGTAGGAAGAGTGAGAAAAATAGAGAGAGCTTGAATTTCGAGGAGATTGAGGAGAGAAAACGTGGGAAGAACGACAAGATGAAGAGGAGGAGGTCATAACAACAGTATAGTAGTGAGAGTCAGGTGCCGATGATTTGAGCTTCGAGGATGTCAATTCTAAATTGGAATCAAAGAGTTCAAATTGAGAGAGAGAGAGAGAGAGAGAGAGAGAGAGAGAGAGAGAGAGAGAGAGAGAGAGAGAGAGAGAGAGAGAGAGAGAGAGAGAGGAGAAGAAGAAGAAGAAGAAGAAGAAGAGCAAAGAAAAATAAAAAAATATCTTTGGACTAAAATGCCTTTGCCCAGTTGGAAGATTTGGCCAACCGGCGAGGTTACACCCTTATTCGAGATTAACGTGGTTACTTCAAATCCCTATTTAAAATGAAATTAACTTTGGACCCTCTTTTGACAAAATTAAGACACTTTAAGTTTATTTGGAATTTTCCCTTACCTAAATTGCAATATTATCCTCATTTGAACCATAGGATAGGTTTTTTTAATTTTTGATTTTGAGTCCAGACATAATCATCACTTAATGATTTCAATGGATTCATCACATATGTCGATAACATGGATCTCTTAAAGAATTTACGCATGTAATAATTTTCATTTTCATAAATTAGACGGCTTTATGGAATTTATGGCAGTGAATGATAACCATTTTGTTTCGAAATGAGTTCTTGAACCAGAAATAGATTTTTCTATTTCTGGCTCCTGAATGAGTTTCTGAGAAAAAAAACCCATTTGATAATGACAAAAATTTTCTATTTATAAAACAGAAACCCGTTTGATAATAGCAAAAAATTTATATTTCCTGAAATAAAAACCCGTTTGATAAACAACAGAAAATTCTATTTCCAGGAACAGAAATCCATTTTTTTAGAAATGGAATAAAAATAATAAAAAAAAATCTGAAAAATTCATAAAAATCTTTAAAAAAATTCAGAAAATCCCAAAAAATTGAAAAATTCCAGAAAAAATCATCAAAATGTAGAGAAAATAAAAAAAATTCAGATTTCGGAAAATAGGAAATTTGTTGAATTTTTTCAAAAAAAATCAAGAAATCAAAAATTTCAAAACTTCACAGAATTGCTTAAAATACCTGTGGCCACCCACTTTTAGTGAAATTTAAATTTTTTTAGGTGCCCAAAAAAAATGAAAAAATAAAAAATTTCAAAACTTCACAGAATTGCTTAGAATACCTGTTGCCACCCACTTTTAGTGAAATTTAAATTTTTTTAGGTGCCCAAAAAAAATAAAAAAATAAAAAATTTCAAAACTTCACAGAATAGTTTAGAATACATGTGACCACCCACTTTAAGTGAAATTTAAATTTTTTGAGATGCCGAAAAAAATTCAAAAACTCAAAAATTTCAAAACTTCACAAAATGACTTAGAATACCTGTGGCCACCCATTTTGAGTAAAATTTTAATTTTTGGAGTTGAAAAAAAAACAAAAAATCAAAAATTTCAAAACTTCATAAAATGACTTAGAATGCATGTGGCCATCTACTTTGAGCGAAATTTAAATTTTTGTAGGTGCAAAAAAAAATAAAAATAAAAAATTTCAAAACTTCACAGAATGACTTAGAATACCTCTAACCACCCATTTTGAGTAAAATTTAATTTTTTTAGGTGCTCAAATGGTATTTTTTTATTTTTTATTTTTTTCAGCACCTAAAAAAATTTAAATTTCACTCAAAGTGAATGGCCACAGGTATTCTAAGTCATTTTGTGAAGTTTTGAAATTTTTAATTTTTTTTCTTTTTTTATTTTTTTCGACACCTAAAAAAATAAAATTTTGCGCAAAGTGGGTGGTCACAGGTATTTTAAGTCATTCTGTGAAGTTTTGAAATTTTTACTTTTTTGCTTATTATTTTTTGGCATCTAAAAAAAATTAAATTTCGCTTAAAGTAGGTGGCCACAGGTATTCTAAGACATTCTGTAAAGTTTTGAAATTTTTTATTTTTTTATTTTTTCAGCACTTAAAAAAATTTAAATTTCGCTGAAAGTGGATGGCCACAGATATTCTAAACCATTCTGTAAAGTTTTGAAATTTTTTATTTTTTTATTTTTTCAGCACTTAAAAAAATTTAAATTTCGCTGAAAGTGGATGGCCACAGATATTCTAAACCATTCTGTAAAGTTTTGAAATTTTTTATTTTTTTATTTTTTCAGCACTTAAAAAAATTTAAATTTCGCTGAAAGTGGATGGCCACAGGTATTCTAAACCATTCTGTGAAGTTTTGAAATTTTTTATTTTTTGCTTTTTTTATTTTTTTAGGCACCTAAAAAAAATAAAATTTCGCTCAAATTGGGTGGCTACAAGTATTCTAAGACATCATGTGAAGTTTTTAAATTTTACATTTTTTTATTGTTTTTTTATTTTTTGGCATCTAAAAAAATTAAATTTTGCTCAAAGTGGGTGGCCATAGGTATTCTAAGCCATTTTGTGAAATTTTGAAAGTTTTTATTATTTTTATTATTTTTTTATTTTTTTCGGTACCTAAAAAAATTTAAATTTTACTCAAAGTGGGTAGCCACAAATTCTAAACCATTCTGTTAAGTTTTGAAATTTTTGATTTTTTGCTTTTTTTTCTCACCTCAAAGATCGTGACTTCTATATGAACATGTGTTTTGAAGAAAAAGTTCTCTCAGAAATGTTTCTTATTTTTGGTCTAGAAATAGAAAACCTACTTTTTTTTGTTCTGATTTCTGATTCAGAATCGGTTTCGGAACAAATACTTGTCCCAGAAACAAAAAAATGAAATTGCGTTACCAAATAGGTTTCTGATCCAAAACTGATTCTGAGAACAAAAAATTAGTTATAGACAGAGCCAGAATGGTTTTCATGCGGTACCTTATGTAGTATAAATGGTCTGTGCAAAAAATTTACTACGTAACAGATGTAAGGTCGATTGACGAATGCATATTCTGTTTTAGATGCGCCATTTGTCTTAAACTTTCAGGTCCTAAAAGTACGGAAACCAATACATTCCGTGGATGATTGCTATAAAGGTGGAATATTCATCCCTTCTGCTGAAAACCTAGAAAATTGCCCATGCCCAACAAGATGCGATCAGTTGAACTAGCGTCGGAAAACGGAGGAAAAAATCTGGCTAGCAGTTGATACAAATTTGATAATGCACTGAATGATACTAAAAATACTATTAGGGATTTATAAAATTTGTAGACAAAATAACGTGAATAACATATGTTGAACATTTGAATATGATTCACTTATTTAAAATTCCAGTCGCACTTTACCACGCATTAGTTATTATACCAATTTTATGAAGTAGTGGCTTTCTATATAACATCAATGTGCATTACAATTGAACGAATACTTTTGGATAACATTTCGCCTACCTGCCCGATCACGAATTACTCATAAATCGCGAAGATAATATATTAAAAATCCTTATTTGTACTAACGTTAAATCGAGATACAGACGATGATTAATTGCTTTATTGATGTTGAAACCCTTTTTTGACATTGACAAAGACTAGGAGATGCAACAAGCATTTGGGTTCTCATCACTGAAAAGCTGAGGAGGTGGGAGTCTCTCGATGACATAGAGTGGCTGATAGTAATACATCATTCTCTTCATACCCTCTTCATCCACAGTAATATGATTCGCCATTGCTTCTTCTCCTTCCTTCTTGTCCTCCTCTTCCTTACCTTTCTCTTCACTCTTATTTTCTTCTTCTTTTTCTTTCTTTTCTTCTGGCTTATCCTCACTTTTCTGCTCACCATTCTCTTCTTTCTTTTCCTCCGGTTTCGGTTCCCCTGCCGGCTTCTCAGCTTCCTTCTTCTCCTCTTTCTGTTCGGGCTCGGGTTCGGGTTGAGGAACTATTTGGGCGTGCTTTCTGGTCCTTCTGTAGACATAGTCAACGAGCTTTTCGGCATCCATGGTTCCCGTCACCGTGACCTTCCCACCACTAAGTTCCGTCACAGCTGTTTGAACTCCTGTAAGCGTCACAAAAATTCTAAATCAATTTCAATGGTAAAAGAAAAATGTACTTCAAGAATCCCGCCCAACGGAGTATGTATGTAAAGGTAGCCTTTTCTTTTGTCAAAAACAAGATAGGGTCCACTGTGGTTTCTTTGCTATGATTGATTTTGTCCATGAAATCTATATTAGAGCAATGTGATGCAGTTAATTACAAGACAAAGGGAACAATATATACATCATGTGCATGCAACGCATCTCTCTTTTTTAGGGTTTAATACCTCTCATTTTCAGGATCTTTCTTTTAAGTTGCTCGGCACAGGCCTCGCAATGCATGTTCACATTCAGCTCCACAGTTGTCGGTCTGCTAACCTGAATCAGCGAAGGACATAGTCCATATTAGACACATATATAAATCGCTCTCTACAATTGACATAACTAGCATCACCAGATTAAATTTGACAGTACAAAAGTACTAAAACAAGGTCAACGTGAATGAGGGGGCTGAGACCTGTGAACTGACAACTTGTGGAGCTGCTGCTTCACCTTTGGCCGCAGGTAATAAAGGAGATATAACTTTGACTCTCCGCTTGGTTCTCTTCATGATCATGTTGCAAACCGCTTGAGGATCGACCATGCCTTTTAATGTCACTTGGTTTTGAGCCATATCGATCACCACTCCTTCCACGCCTACAAATCATTATCATGCCGCGCACACCATTACTGAAATTTCCTAGTGGTTAATGTAAATGGCATTTACCACATCGGTCGTAGAATTTGTCTGTCTAATAATTTCGCACGCTCAGGATTGTGATT
Organism: Syzygium aromaticum; assembly: GCA_024500025.1. Lineage (NCBI taxonomy): Eukaryota > Viridiplantae > Streptophyta > Magnoliopsida > Myrtales > Myrtaceae > Syzygium > Syzygium aromaticum. The sequence continues at coordinate 16,877,874 of CM044885.1, forward strand.
GTGGGGGCCTTAGTTAAGACAGAAGTATATACCTCTTATTTTCATGATGCACTTCTCTATTTTCTTGGAACACCCAACACAATGCAGGTCAACATACAAGATGACCGGAGAGGGTGGCTGCGGTGGCTCTTCCTTCTTCTCCTCTGGCTTGCCCTCTGCCTTAACCTCTTCCTATATCATGAAAAATGCCGAAAAAAAGAGTCAGAAAAACATACCGATGAAAAGTACATCTAGTTTATCCATTCAAAATCAAAAACAAAAGGGCCATATTCAAAATCCCACATTACCTGTTTGGCCTCTTCCCCCATCTTCTTTTTTTGTCTCTCAGTCAACAAGAGCTAGCTTAGTTGATAACAGCAAAAGGGGCAAAGTTTCAAGAAAGAGGAGGGGGGACAAAAAGCAAAGGCAGGGAATTGGAAAGGAGAGGAGGGGTGAGAATACTTAGAAGTAAAGCTGTGAGCGATCTTCTTATTGCAGGACTGATGAGAAAAAGTGCCAAAGTGTATGGGCAGTCTTGTTTTAGGATTAATAAAAAAGCGAGTCTCTGATCTCAAAAGAGGCCACATGCAATGCATTCTTTAGTTTAATATTGGTTTTTCTCAGTCTTCATGGCAGGGAGAAGTACCAGGGGATCAGGGCTTGCAGATTAACAGGGGAAGAGAGAGAGAGAGAGAGCTGGAGAATTTGTATTATTTTTCTTTTTCGGCCTTTGAGACATCAGGAGGATGAAACTTCAATCAACCACCGACCGATTGATTTTTCATGACAAAAGGCCAAAGGGGTGGAGTGTCATGCAGGCGAGAGAATACTCTTCAAGAACTTATGAGAAAGTCCAGGGTAAAACTAGATTGTAAATTGATCTGAAGCATCAATTCTTGACAAGAGAAAGGAACACGACACGAATTTATTGAGAGAAATCCGACTCCTACGTGACCCGAAAACACAACTTGCTCAAAGTTGATGGGGAGTATCACCACACACTAATTTTTTTTTTATAAAAATAAATAAATGAATTATCACCAAACCGAGATATACTAGTAACAAGAAAAATGATACGTATTATAAGAATGTTCAACCTAAAAATTTAAATTTATAAGCAAAAAGAGAACCCACACACACACATATATACCCTGTAGATTAGTAATGTGGATATCTTAACTTCTCTTATATGCAACTCGGAATAGAAAAGACACGTGCAATTTGACGAACAGAGGGCTGCACACGTATACCATGTTAACACATATCATACATACAATGGCCCAACAAAAATCAATAACTCTGCTTTAAATCACATATCTTAATTATGTCTACCACGTAAAAGTTTCAAATAACATACTTTGTAAACTGATTTGTTGTGAAACTTTCACCCTGACGAGTGATGACCTGGAGAAGTTATTCTACACTAATGTTAGTACAATTATGAAAAGTAGATAGAATATAATAGCATCATTACCTGAATAGTAAACGAATTTTTTTTTAGTAGTTTCTCAAAGTTATAACCCTAATTGGGACGGGTGAAGCATAGGGACCCTAATAATACTGCAAGGTTTTTGCGTGTGAAACACTACGAGGTACGAGAGAAATTGACATCGCACATGGACATGGTCCTTTCCCTTTCCTTCGACCGCAAAACTCTCTTTTTTTTACTCATCATCCTTCCTTTTGCTGTTCTTTAAGGTTATCTTAAAGCTCTGATTGGTGTTTTCAATCTCTCTTTGCTCACCCCTATATTCATTTGTCGAGTTGCTTATTAATAAGATTATAAGATCGATGTTGAAGTCCTTGATTGAGACAAGTGCGTGTCGATTACATCGTTCACGATGTCTATCGCTTCGACAACAAAAGAGGTAACTGCATAGTAAGCTATATCATTTCATCAGGTTCTAAACTATTCCATCTTATCAAATTTAATTTTAGTTATCTTACTGCTGCATGCAAGAAACAGTTGAACTAAGAGAAAACAGCCAAGAACAAAAGGCACGTCGCAGAGTACTTAGGTTAACCTAATTCGGTTGATCATTCCTTTGGTCTATTATGTTATCAATTAAGGAGATTCTAAAGAAAAGCGAATTGTGGGGTCCTTGTTCATTGCCAGACGAATGGAATATGGTGATTGCTTGGCTTAGGTATGTAAAAGCAACCGTTGTGCTCTTTCCACCTAGATGATTCGATCAGAACAACAATCATGCAAACGCTCCATTAGGACATTCAACCACTGATGACGATGGGTGTGTTATGCAATTGATGATTGCCTTATTATGGGATGATTTAGAAATTGAAACCTGGTAGTACATGAGGTGCTCACTATAAGGACAAGTGTATGATTGTCGTGCGCACAAGAGAAGTGATTGACATGCCCCTCTTTTATTTGGGAGAATGACCCAAAAAATTCTAAATCTATTATAATTGTGTGAATTTAGTTATAAACTTTTTTTTCAATTAAATTATAAATATTTTGTTTTTGTGTAAATTCAGCCCATCCGACTAATTTTTATTAGAAATCGCTAACGTGGACACCGACCGTCCTATATGGTGCGATTGGCACTGACGTGAACGTATTTTTATATATTTTCGATTTTTTATTAAATTTCAATTTTTTTCTTTTTTTTGCCTTCCTCTGTGTGTTTCCCATTGTGGCCACCAAGTTGTGGCCAGCAAGGGTTGCCGGAGCTCGCCGGCCTTGCCAACCACTAGTTGAGGGCCACAAAGCCCTCACCGGCCGCCGGCGAGAGTCATGGCCCTTGCTCGGCCTCGCCTAGATTTGGGAGAGGGAAGCCTTGCAATGGCTCTTCAAATTGTGGGATATCCGCAATTTGATTGTCATCTATCCTTAGTGCTCGCGACAGTCCTCGATTCAAACCTTTCTTTCATGATTTCTCATCTTAGTTGAATCAAAGCCGAAGTATCATTCTCGTGTGGAGCCTTAGGGGATCGAAATCGAAGCCCTAAAATTGATAGTCGTCCAATTGTTCCAAAGTCGAAGTTGATACTCGAAACTTCAATCTCGAGGGCTTAGAGGTTTCTTCATATCATCGCAAGGCACAGCTGCGGGCGAAGGTGGCCTTCGCCTGTGGTCAACAAGGGTATCACGGTCCTTGCCTAATGGCCAGTGAGCTCTGGCAACTCTTGCCAGCCACAGTGGGAAACAAAAGAAGGAAGGGGGTAAAAAGAAAAAAATTCAAAAAATATTATTAAAATATGTCCACATAAGCGCCGATCGCGCCACGTAAAGTGCGTGGATGCGTAAGGTGCTTGGTATCCATGTTAGTGATTTCTAACCAAAATCGACTGAATGGACCGAATTAGCATAAAAACAAAAGATTTAAGACTCAATTAGCCAAAAAAATAAGGTTCGGAATTGAATTAGTACAATTACAATAAATTTATAACTTTTTTGGTAATTCTCTCTATTGTCGTAGGCACAAGGGAAGTGATTAATGCCTCTCTTTTCTCTGGGGTACTCCTGATAATGGTACCGATGAACCTAGTGACTGGAATGATTGACAAAGAGTATATATCTATTCAGTCAACGTATATGAACATAATCGAGTTAGAGATTTCTCCTATGAATAGGCACTTGAATCATACATCAAATTAATGGGTTAACCAAAAACATCCTTCTAGATTAAGAGTAAAAATTAGAATTGAAATGCCGAGAAGTCGTGAGACGCCAATTGATCATCCACAGATTGAGCGACAAACTCGCGAAGGTGGCTTTCTATCTACTGTATGTTGCGAGGATGCCACTGTTTCTTCATAGATAGGAATTCGAGAGCTGTACTCTATATGTGAAGAGCGCATAAGCACAGAATACATCATTTCAGGGCTGCTGCTTCTTCTGCTAGGCCATACACCAAAAGAAAAAGGGGGGGAAAAAAAGAAGCTTTTTGGCTTTAGGAGATCAATGAAAACTCGAGGATGCATCATGGGTCATAGATAAGGATCGCTTGACCGAACAGAAGGTGGGGCAGGTCTATTCGATTGGTATGGGGTGGGTCCAATCGTGCGAGGATCCGAGATTCGCCATCTCAAAATGGCTTTTTGAGCACGTTAAGGAATCATTCCTTTGGTTCAATGTATGAATGCAGGGGGTTCTCTCACTTGTGTCCCCACTCTTCATATACAAAAGCAAATTCCGCCTGTGCATCGTAGCCGAGTGAGCTTGAAGAAAGTATGGAGTCGTTTAACGCCATTTCTCTTCTCAGAGCAAAATATGATTTCGCGTACCACGTTAACCAGTTGCTTCATACACCAAACCACCGATCTCTGTTGTCGATCGAGAACTGTCGAAATAAGTATAGACCTCGCTTGAAAGCCACGACATCCGGCGGCTCGGTTGCCTAAACCAGGAATGGACTGAGAATCAACCTCCAAGACTACTTTTTTAACCCAAAATAACATCACCATGACCCACAAAAATGCTAAAGCTAAATCCAGCGGACTCATCTTCTTCAAGTTTCTGATTCCTCCAAGCGACAGAACTCTCGTGCTTTCCAAAGTCCTCGGGCTAAACTAGCTGCAAATGTATGGCTTCCTCACATAAAAGCTGAACTTCCTTCTAACGTCTCACAATTTCCTCTCCTTCATGCACGGGCGTGGGGGCAGAAATGCCATTTGACATGTTGTGCAGAGTGCTAAGAAAATGCAGAAATGATCGACAGAAAACAGAACTTCAGGGCTGAATAAATTGAATGAATAGACGAATGAATAGAAAACCGTATGATTAGAGTATCCATTGATCAGATCAGCCTAAATACACGATATATTAGACATGGGGAAATCTACTGAATCTCCTCCACCTATAAGGTTAACTAGTCTTATGAAAAACGGCAACTATAACAATACACACAGAGGAATGATTGCTCAAGGGCCTCACAGGCGAACATATCTCCACGCACTGATGGCACCCAGAGAAAAAACCAAGAAAACCAAAAAGCTAAACCGATTAATGTGTGGCCACACTGATCGAATAGCTGGCCCCTTTGTGAACAGAGAAGAGACTAGAAATCTGCTCCTAGAATATTGCTTATTCGATCTCGCATCCGGCGTCAACTTACTGACTACTTCTTGAGAAACTTCACTCTCTTCATTGATATCAGAAAGAGTAAGCTTCCGGGACTCACTAGAACTACTACTAACAGATTCGTCACCAACCGAATCTTCACCACCCCCAACCAGCTTATTGAAAACTTTTTCCTCCTGCGCACAACACTTTGATAAGATTCACACAGCAAATACAAGGCAACCTATAGAGAACTATTCTGTCAAAAAGACTACTGGTGCTCATGAACTTCTTACCTCTGCATTAACGGACTTGGATTTTTTAACTTCATCACCAGATATCAAATCACTCGACTTCCTACCGCAGCTTACTGGACCAATTTGAAGTTTACACTGTATACGTAACCTTCTTGGTGCGGAACCTTGTTTTCCATAATCAAACTGAGTTTGCAAATTTTGTGAAGAACGAGGCCTTATCCTGATTCCAGTTCCAGAAGTGTCACCACTCTGAAAAGCGGTTGAACTAGTGCCCGGGCCTTGAAGGTGAATGCTATTCTGATTCACATCAGATTGAAATGATAGTTCTTCCCCATAAGAGATTCCAAACATTGAAGCTTCTACAATATAGTCCTGACCAAAATTAGACCCAGGGACCCCCATTTGTAAGTTTCCAGGAGCCATTCCCATTTGTAACGCGTCTCTCCCATAATTGTTCGCGTTAGCCCACTCTAATTGAGATCCAATCTGCGGTATACAAAAAATGGAAAAGATTACACATACAGCAAATGTTAAAACTATCGCCTGCTTGGCAAACAAACATTTAATAGGAAGGCACTCGTAAGGTCACATTGTGACCAGAAGCATTCAAAGGACAAGGTGGACAGAATTTAAATTCTGAGGTATTCTTAGGGAAAAGAGAAAGTTCAACTTCACTAGATCACCTGTCCTTCAGTCGCTTCGTTAAGTAGTTCATTGTATAACAAATTGTCCTCGCCTACAGGCCCACCGCCAAAATCCAAATTATGCTGACCACTCTCATCACAAGAGCCGTCGTAGTTGGCATTGAATATCGATTCCAAGAAGTCGGATATTTCCTTGTCATTCTGAAACAGCGAACCAGTTTCGTTAATGCTAATATCATTCGTAACCTCAGGCATGTAGGGAGTTTCCAACTCTTCTTTCACCGGCCACGGTAATGGTGGGAAAGAAAGCTCCATCGCTGGATCTCCAAGCAAGTTCAAATCACTGCCTTGTGGCAAATCCACCTGAAGTAGGAGCATTAATGAAGAAACTAAGCATTACAAAAGTGAGACAACAGCACCATGAGTGATATTTAGTTGCATTCTCACCTTATTATTCTCTAAAGGCACACACTGGTGTTGTTCTAAATCATGATCTTCATCTGGCGGTTCATCTTGTGTCGCAATAGAAGGTCCATCTTGAGCTATCACTAACTCTGACTCAGTATCATCAGGTGAAGATCTGGCTGCTGGAGAAGTAACTACTGGTTCTGCAGCATCGCAAGTTGAGCCCTCAAGGGTCGCATCTTGCTTCTTGAACAGACGGCACAGAACAAATGCACCCTGCAATAGATGCCAATCAGATAAGGAAGTATACGACGAAATCGGGAGTTTAAAATTTTCTTATTTATTTTTCGTATAGCACACTTTTTACATCGATTTATTTAGAGGCCCACAAAATTCTCGTTTAGAATGATAGAGGTTACAAAAAGGAGATATCAACTATTCTTTCTCTACAGAACTGAATTAAGCAACAATGACCGCTACTACACATTTTTTATCTTACCTAGAAGGGTTAAACTAATACATGTAACTGGTCAATGGGTTCACATTATAGTTCAGTAGCAGATAAGTGTAGGATTATCTGCCAATGACTATGCATGTTTATTTTAAAATGAACAATCCTCCTGCAAGAACTTACTAACTCTGCATGAGTTTAACATACAAAGCGTTGCACATGAACCTGCAGAAGAGGAGAAGACCATGACTAAACAAACTAACAGAGGAATCTACAATATAAATGCTACTTCATTTTGGGTAACACTACTAAAATCACTACACATACAAAGCTACAGAATCCGTATCATTTCTCAGTTCGCGTGCAGTCACACGCCATTGCGTAAATGCAATTGGAGGCGTTTGCCAATATCGAGACCATTCTTGAGATCAGTGGGGGCAAAGTTATCAAATCGCCGCCTTTTGAATAAACCAGTTTTCTCTTAAAAAGGGGAAAAAAAAAGAAGAAGAAGAGAAAATCGGTCAAGTCCTTTCACTCACGAAAGAGAGTGCAAACAAGACAATATCAGTTTCAGGCCCAAACAGAATCCTGAGTGAACACACGCGGTACATTGAAACCCAAATGAAGATCAAGATCCAAAATTTAAGAGGTAGTCAATCTAACCTGTCCAGGATGAGTACCATCCAGCTCTTCTAAAGTGGTTCGGTATTCATGCATCACCCAAAAGGTCCTGCGCCCCTTGGGAGCACGGCCGATGTAAAAGACCAGAGTCTTCTTCATTCCAATCAAATTTCCTCCCAATTTTATCTTCCGGTCCTTCCCCGTCGCTTTCCAGTATCCAGCTGTTGTTGCGCGGTTAAGCCGATGACCATTCGGGTACTTCCTGTCCCTCGGACAGAAGAAGAACCATTCTAGATCCTTTGTCTGTATAGCCGAAAAACCTACACCCCCATCACGAAACATGAACAGGTTACTTTTGTGAACCAACATGTCAAAGAGAAGCATTTTTTTGAAACAATCACGATTGATCGTAATAGCCACTCCACCCCTAAAGAAATCATTTTGACTACGCAGGAGACGAATCCAATCCATCCAGAACGCGAAATCAAGCACGAGTTTCGTTCTCACATCAGAAAGAAAGAAAGAAAGCATTTTTTTAGAAAAATCAAGGAGAACCGCGAACCCATTCGTTGACTACGCCACAGGCGGAAGAACAGAAAACCCCCACGATCACTCGTCAAAACAACAAATGCAGCAAAAACGCGCGCACAAACCAAAATGAAAGAAGAGGCGAAAAATCAAACAGCACGAGCGACGCAAAGTCAAGCGAAACCCAAAGAGAACGATCAAGTTCAGCGGCAACCCCAGAACACGAGATGAACACGGAACACGCCAAATGGCCGGACGCAAAGGGAGGAAAAAGGAATTTACCGGGCAAGTCCCAGGGCTCCACTCTGCAGACGTCGATTTCTCTGATCACCCTCACCTCCCTGTCCCGCCCATTGATCTTCAGCCGCAGGTAGTGATCGACCAGCTCCTGGTCGGTGGGTCGGAACCTGAACCCCAGCGGGAGAGAATCGAGAGGCAAGACCGACATCGCCAGAGCCAGAACCCCCGCGCCCCGGCCGCCGCCGCCGCCGCCGCCCCCGACAAACCAGCGACACCGCAAAGGAAGCCGAACAGAGAGCGAGGGGAACAGGGGAACAAACCCCCTCTATATAAATTCCTCCCGAGGGAACCCCCCAAAGAAAACGACGGAGGAGAATCGAGGGATGGTCAGCGGGCAGCGTCGCCGACGCGGCCCATGGCTTCCGAGGGAGATCGGCCCCCCCCCGGAGGAAAGCGCTGGCGAAAGCGAAAGAAGACGACGAAGGAGGCTGAAGCGCGAGCGAGCTGATCACTACTTCGTCCGCCAAGTCAATTTCTCTCTTCTCCCTCGCTCGCTCTCTCTCTCTCTCTCTCTGTCTGTCCATCTGTCTCTCTCTCCGCGTTTTAAATTGCCTCGTATATTGCGCGTGGGGGCGTCCGCCCCTGCGCTTCGCCCTTATTACGCAAGGTGCCACTCGCCCCGTATCGTGCACTCGGGGGCAAAATGGGGAGAGCACGCGGGGGCAGAAGCGGGAGAAAGAGCGTGACCGTGTTAAGGAAGCTTCGCTTGAGACAGGGTGCCGAGTTGGCGGGCCAATGACGCGGCGACACGTCATCCGGGGGAGGGGGAGGGCGCGTGGGGCCCCCCCCCCCCTCGCCGCGGTGACGTGGGCGGGCGGGCGGGCGGACGGTGACGGATTTTGCGCCGTCCTGTGTGCCCGGCGATTTTCGTTTCACGCTGGCCGGGGGGCTGCGGCGTCCGTTAGTGGTCCATAACGGCGTTATGGAAGGACACGCCCCGATTGGTGGTGGTTTCCGATGTCGATTCGGGTCGCGACAACGAGGAGAAAAAAAAAAAGAAAAAGAGGAAAAAGAAAATGAGAAAAGGAATCTTCGGAGGCTTTGCTTTGGTATTGTAATTTTGGGGAATGCAATGTGAAACCATAATGAAGTCCCGACATGGATTTTGATTGCTTGCATCCTAGCGAAGGTGGATTTTGCCTATGTCGATTTTATATGTGACTGAGGACCTTAATAAGGAAAATAAACCTAATAGATGCGCAAAATGATTACGATTTTAAATTTGCAATCAAACTTCAAAAAAAACGCGTGTCCGATTTGTTTATGCACGGTGACTCGTACCTGTCTTTTTTAGGAGCGCCGACCCCCCAAAATGCCATTTGACTATGTAAACTCGTACCTAGGTAAGTTTCAAATCATTGATAGTACGCTCGAAGTCCTAAAATTTGTCACGCAAGTACAATTAAATCCTGAAACTTTCAAATATTGCAATCAAATCTTAAAATTTATCACGAAAGTATAATTTAGTCCTGAAACTTTCAAATAGTATAACCAAGCCTTGCAACTTGACAAGAAAGTGCAATCGAATCCTAAAACTTTTCAAAATTGCAATCAACAAAAGAATTTGATTAGACTAATTTGACAAGTTTCACGATTTAGTTGCATTTTTTTTAAAATTTCTAGACTCAACTGCACTTTTCACAATAAATGTTTACGATTTAATTGCACTTTTCAATAGTGTTATGATTTAATTGCACTTTCATTACGAGTTTTAGGACTTCCGATGCACATTAACTCATGACACGATAATAGACAAGCCAAAAGTACTCCCTCTGCTGCAATTGAAGCTCAGCATGCGTTCCCATTGTATTTTCAACATGGCTTCCTAGATTATAACCATCGGGGGTTAGGTGATCCATGCAAGACGATGCCACGATCGCTATTGAGATTGAATTCCAAACGGGAATCGAGCGGTCTAAAGTGGGATTACATACGATACAACACATAAAAATTAACAAAGAGCATCAGTCCATCAGAAAAACACTGCTCTTGTTCTTCATATCTTTATATGGATTGATTGTTCGCATCTAACGAAGGTGGATTTTGCCTGTGTCAATCGCATGACCGATGCCTTTATAAGGAAACGATCTTCATAGACGCGTGAAATGACTACATTCGAACTTTTAAAAAACGCGTATGCAATTTATTTCTGCATATTGGCTCGTGCTTGTCTTTTCAAGGAATGTTGACCCAGAATGCTACTTAACTAGTTCAACTTGTATCTAGGTAAGATTCGGATCATTGATATAAATTCGTAGGAATAAGTGCATTGAAAGTTCTAAAACTTATTACGAAAGTGCAATTGAGTTCTAAAATTATAAAAAAATGCAATCAATTCCTAAAATTTATCACAAGTGTAATCGGGTCCCAAAACTTTCAAAGATTACAACCAAGTCTTACAACTTAACACGAAAATATAATTAATGTTGAGTGTAATTTTTGAAAGTTTTAAAACTCAATTTCATTTTCTTAACGAGTGTTATGATTTAATTGAACTTTTTGAAAATTTTAGGACTCGATTGCACTTTTGTTATAAATTTTAGAATTTCCAATGCATTTATCTGAAATTCATGTTAACTCGCGATGCAATAATAGACAAGCAAAAGCACTCCCTCTGCTGCAATTTTGGGAATGCAATGTGAAACCCTAATAAAGTCCCAACATGTATTGATTGTTTGCACCTAACGAAGGAGAATTTTGCCTATGTCGATTGTATGACCGACGCATTAATAAGGAAATAATCTCAATAGACGCGTAAAATAAGTACGATCAAATTTGTGTTCGAACTTTAAAAACGCGCACTTTTTATTTTGTTTCCGCACAATGACTCGTGCGTGCCCGCCCTTTCAAGGAATGCCGACCCAAAACGCCATTGAACTAACTAAATTCGTACCTAGATAAGATTCGGATCATTGATATAAACTCGTATTGACTCGCGATGTGACAATAGATAAGTCAAAGCATTCCCACTGCTGCAACTGAAGCTCAGCCGTTGTGTTTTCAGCATGACTTCCCAGATATAGCCATCGCGGGTTAGGTGATCCACGCGAGACGATGCCACGAGCGCTATCGAGATCGAATTCCAAAGTAGAATCGACCGGTCCAGAGCGGGATTAGATACGACACGACGTAGAAAAAAATTAACAAAGAGTAGCATCGGTCCAACACAGTGCTCTTTGTTCTCCAGATCCCGTCGTGGCACAATGTGAACGCGAAGAAAAGGGATGGCTAAGGTCAATGGCCTCTTTCCACTAGACCAATGAAAATTTGGTGTCTTTTCCACTATGGTGGGGGTGGGGCTAGGACGACAGTACGGCATAGATTAAACCAAACATATGTCCAAAGTCTAGAAAATAAAAAAATAAAAAAAAGGATGGCGGACCGTCGCTATCTTAACTTTGCCCTTCTTACGTGGACCAATCGGAAGCGAGAGCAGCGACCCCTCCCCCAAGTTTCGCCGGTCGCGACGCTGTAGTTTTGTTCATTACCGTGTATGTTTCCGGCTACGAAAGAGAGGAAAAGCTTTTGCGTATAGGCTATAGTTAATGAATAAATTCGACGCTTTGCCTCGATGCTTATCAGAACACGAGACGACCCACTTCGTGATTGCAATAAAGCTAGGACGAAAAAGGACGTGGCCTCAAAGTAATGCATGTTTAGGACGACGGACGAACGACCATGAACTTTTTCTAAAGGAGGCAAAGGGAAAATTTCTGGTGATCCCTTCGAGCTTCGAAGCGTTTTTTTTATTCGACCTTTAGGCATATTCCTGATTTCCTCTTTTGATTTTCAAATTGGAGGGCACGCGTTTTTGATTAAAATAATGAAGCCAAAAAGGTTGCGAATTTAGAATAACATTCCACAAAAGTCTAGATATTTTCAATTTAGGTTCCGTTTTGTTTTGCGGAAAATGAATGATTTGGAAAACATTTTCATTGAAATGTTCGCTTGAATTTGTTATAAAAATGAAAGAACGAAACATATTTTCATCGTCTAAGGAAATATTTTGACATGAATTATTATCGACAATAAATATATTTTCTATTGACTAATTATTTTAAGCGATACGGGTGATTATTTTTAAGAAAATATTTTCTACGTCACTTATTTTCCGCGAAACATACGGAGTCTTGATGGTACGAGGGATTCGATTCCATAAGTGAAAAGGCCGACCCACCATTTGTCCGAGTTCAATGACGATATATATTTAGTGAGATTGGGGCCAAGCAAAACCTTGATGATGTTCAATCAAAGCAAAATAAATAAAATCCAAATTCAATTTAAGTTTTGGCATTCCTTTAAAGCCGAGAGGTTAGCATAAATAAAGTAATGACGCGGCAAAACTACTTGTTAAGTGAGGAGTCGCCTTTTTTTTTTCTTTTTTTTCCCTCATATTTGACGATTATGATCTGCCACATGTTGAGTTATCTTTTTCTTCCGAATAAACGTTTTTAAAGTACAACATGTGAAAGTAATTTTCATCAGGACCACTGGTTTTATAAAGAGATAATGTCTTGTACAATACAAGATATGACATATATTCGAAGAATTTTTATTTGGACACCGATTATATATATGAAAAAAGAAGGTTTTACACAAATCAGAATTAAATTACATAACCGAATCTCCCACATGCCAATCTCCCAACTCGACCTTATGGACTACTTTTGTTAGACTATCGGTGAATAAGACAAAGATCCATATTTTCATTATGGAAACACAAAGATTGAGCTAAGTTGCGCTATTCTAAATCTTGATTAGATGGCCGCGAGATCAATTTTGCATCCTATTGCTGCTCCAATGTCTGAAACTCTAGAGAGCCTAAATTTGTTTGTACATATTGTGACACTGCACGTAAGTTGCATAAGGACTATTCTAACAACCGGACTCCGTCGCTGTCCGGTGATATCTATGGCTAGTGAATCGCTTTGGCTTGTCACTTTTGGTGGCGGGATCGTCTGTAGATTCATCGGCCGCTGCCTCGACAGCCATAGCCGCTACGTTATTGACCGGGGCATGGAATTCATCCTCAACTCCTTCCTTTGTCCACTTAAGGAGGAGTATATTCCCACTAGGATTAGAATGGATCCCACCACAACTGCAACAGTAGCCATGAATTGGGGTTCATACCCAGTGAAAGTTCTGAAAATTTAGAATCAAACCTTAGCGGCTCATGAAAATCATGAAGGCGAAGAAAGGACTTAGGATCATGAGAATCGTCGTACGTTCCGAGGTGGATTGCCTCACCGAGTATGAGTGCTTCTAGCACGGTCGCGAAGATCAGAGTCAAGGGGTTGAACATCGAAGGATAGGTAGGGCCTCGCTTTCCAATCACCCAAGAGATTAAGCAGAAAGTCGGAGCTGTCGCCGATGCTCCCTGCGTGAGGTGGCTAGTTCCGCTCATCAGTCATGAGATTGTAACGTTTGTTGATGTAACCGCGCAAAAATTGACTATGATACTATTGCTGAAATAAAAAGTTGTTGGCACATCAAGTATGAGAGTTTCGCAGCTACAGATTCCATCACGCAATTGATGGAAGTTTTCTTCATCAAATCGAGGACTAATAATCTTACCGAGTCGACAATGGTGACCAGCTGCAGATTCCATGCCGGGCTCCACTACTTCCTGCTATCGATCGATACATAAGCCTAAAATCGATGCTTGCCCGGACGCTGCGATGCATGTCCACATCATGCACGAATACTTCAAGCGGAAAACCTGTTTGGGAAAGCAATGTCCACAATCATTGTGATCGGTGGACCATATCCTTAGTTTCATGAAGGCTATTTGCAGAAAAAGTTGGAAGTTGGTGTGAAAAACTGCGCTATGAACCAGATACCGTACGATAGGCAGCTTCCAATCAGCATAGGCGCGCCTCTCGTCCAACTAGACGGAATATTCTTAGGGATCGCGTGGGGGCGAGAGGGTTGATGATTCACACGGAATGATTTTCCTTGGTAGAATATAGTGGCTAGCGCGCGAGCGACGCAGAGTACTGCTCCTAGTGACTTCACTTTTCCAGGCTTCTTGCCCAGGCGTTTAACCTCAGTGACTCCACTCTGCCACGGTCCAAAATCCATGCCTTTTAGTAGCATGAAGCGACGTTGGGATCGACCACGAAAGAAAGGCGCAATTCCAATCGAGAGTAGCTACTCGAGTTGCTTTTTACCGAGAACGTTTCTATGGCAGCAACGGAACATATCATTTAGAAATAAAACCCAAGTATGCCCATTACTTATATGTACCTGAAACTTTTGCATGTCATTATACCTTAGAATGGTGCAAAAGACGAAGGTGACGACCGGGATCGTGTTCAAGAAGTTGGTAGCGTATGTTGCTGTTGTATCTCAGAGACCGTAGTAGTACAGCCCCATATATAGACAATGATATTCTACGACATTACGAGCGATGTATTTCTATTTCTTTTCAAAATCTGTTTAGAAAGCGATAAAGAAAAAGTTGAATTCTTTGTACTGTGGTACTTTTCTTTTCATAGACTCAATTTACATCTTAATTGTGATGGGATGAGAAAAATTAGCCCGAGGTCGCTGTGGTTCTAGATTTTCAAATTTGACTGATTTTGAATCAGAACATGCTATACAAATATGCAAAGCTATAAAGATGAAAATTGTTAAATTAATTAACAATTTACATAATCTCTTTAACATCTATCAATATTCTATACACTAAACATTTTTTGCCATAAAACTCAGATGTTCATTGTGCATAAGAGTACATTTCCAAGCCCTTTTACACTACAAAAAAATAACATTTTTCCGGCGAAATTTCCAACGAAAAATTTAGAAAAATTCGTTGGAAAATGAATTTCCAACGAAATTTGGGATGAACAAAAATTTGTTGGTAATTAGTTGTCGCAAATTTTTCGGACAAACAATTTAAATTTTCATTGGAAATTTGCGAAGAAATTTTTTTGTCGCAAAATTCGTGGCTAAATTTGTTGGAAAGTTTGTTGCAAAATACTTCACTAATTATTCGTGATAAAATTCGTTGAAAAACGAATTTCCGACGAATTAGCGACGAAAAAAAATTCGTCGCTAATTCGGCGTCGGAAAATTTTTGCGACAAAAAATTTTAATCTTTCGCTGGTAATTTGCGACAAAAAGAGAGTTGTGGCAAACTTTGTGGCAAAATTCATAGATAAATTCATGGCTAAGTTCGTTGCAAAATTCGTCACTAATTATTCGTTGCCAAAATCGTGGCAAAATTTGTCGCTAATCGTTCATTGCAAAATTCATGGCAAAAAGAATTTCCTGTGAAATTAGCAACGAACAAAGAAATTCGTCGCAAATTTTTTTCTCAATTTTCGCAAAAAAATTTGAATTTTCGTTCGTAATTTGCGATGAAAACAAATTCATGGCTAATTATTTGTTGGAAAGTTTGTGGTAAAATTCGTTGTTAATTATTCGTTGTAAAAAGTGTTGCCAAATTCGTCGGTAATTATTTGTTGCAAAATTCGTGGCACAACAAATTTCTCATGAAATTAGGGACAAAAAAAAATTCGTCGGTTAGCGAATTTTTGTGACAAAAAAATTCAATTTTCGTTGGTAATTTGCAACAAAAAAAATTCGTCACTATATTCATTGGAAAATTTGTCGCAAAATTTGTCGCTAAATAATCGTTGCAAATATCGTGGGAAATTGCGTAATCTTCTGACAAAAAATTTCAATTTTCGTTGGTAATTTGCGATGAAAACAAATTCATGGGAAAATTCATTGCAAAATTTGTCGCTAATTATTCGTTGGAAAAATCGTGAGAAATTGTGAATTTTTCCGACAAAAAATTTCAATGTTCATTGGTAATTTGCAACAAAAAAAAGTTCGTGGCAAAATTCGTCACTAATTATTCGTTGCAAAAATCATTGCAAAATGAATTTTCCACAAAATTATCAATGAAAAAAAATTAAATTCGTGGCAAAATTTGTCGCTAATAATTCGTTGCAAATTTTGTTACTAATTGTTCGTGACAAAATTTGTCGCTAATAATTTGTGACAAAATTCGTCGGTAATTATTCGTGAAAAAATTCGTTGCTAAATTCCCATGAACTGTATTCGTCGCTAGTTTGCGAAGCAATTTTTTTTGAGTCGCTAAATTGCAACGAAATCTATTCGTGACAAAATTTGTCGCTATGTTTGCGACGAATTTTATTTAGGGATAATTTCGATTTAAATTCTAATTAGCAGCAATATTAATTTCTACAATACATAAGTTGCAAAGTCTCATATGATGGTATTCGATATTCAATCTCATAATACATAGAGGTAGCTAAGCACTAATGAACATCATGTAATACATTCAAAACATTGGAAAGGACGGGGGACAACCATAAAACGTTGGTAACTTTGATACTGGGCATGACATCAGGAACAATCACCTTTATTGACACCTAATGAAATATGTATACATAAATAAAGATATGGAATTTGTCCAAAATAAGAAAAAAAAAACATTTATGCATGAATGTGGAACTAGCTATAAAAAATTGTTCTTACCTTTGAATATAAGTCAACTTTCACATCCATTAGAAAACCATATGAAACCAGCAGCAATGTCACAATTTTAACTCCTAAAGCTGAGAGACGAGGACGTCACCTGAAGTTTGTCCTTGGACTGAAGAGAGCTCATCGGGAGGGGACGACGACAACGACTGGTCAGCCCCAAAAAGAATGAACTATGAAGGACTAACAATAAAAACATTAGCATCATCATCATCATCAGCACCAATCGCCGCATTATTGTGTAGCTCATCATTATGCCCACCACCTATTAGTTTAATAGGAGGTACATGAGGAACCTCATTGTGATCGATGTCGAGGTGTCGCATGATAATTTGCATTTATTGTTGCATCACTTTTATTTATTCGTTCTTCTGTCCAATTAAAAGCTTCATTTCTTTGTCCTTCTGTACAAGCAACTGTTTCAATTGGCTCAATTCTTAGGTCATTTGCTCCTCATGTTATGTCCTCCTTGAAGCGGCCGCATTGGAGGATGAAGTTGTAGCAGCCTTGGTTTTGTACATCCTTAACAAGGATCCCATCCCAAATATTTTTCCTCCTTTCATCCTACCCGCTACTTCCACTCATAATGCCATACTGTCAACTGATGGCTCAGACATAGTAACACCATTACCACCACCACCATTATCACCACTACCATCACCACTAGCAATATTCAGTAAAAGTTCATCATATTTTTCCTATATTAACAATATAGATGAAAATAAAATAAATTCATATATATTACCATAAATATTAAAAACATTCATGATTTTCATTCTAGTTTCCATAAAGTCCAAACTATAACCTTACATACCTTAATAGCTTTTGCTCGAGCGCCAGTCCATGTCTTATCCATTTTCTGAAATGTGCGTTTAAATATAGCTATAAATATTGATTCGATCCCCAATTCATCTGCCTACAAAATTTAAAAATAAATGAGTAATCATTGAATTAAATGATCTAACAAGTTTAAACAGACCTACTATTCTTCTTTTATGCTCACCGATACTGATAGAACCCCCAGTATATGTGGCAGACGCAGACCCGTCACTAGAACTAGAAGCTCGATTCTTCTTGTTTTATTCACACATTTGTTTATGCTTCTCAGTTTCCTAAGTTCTTGTCATTTCCGTCCAATTGTCAACTGTAATGAAATCCGGCTTTTCTTTTGTTCTCTTTGCTCTATTTATCACATATCGCATATGATCACCGACTTTCTTCTTAAAAATTTTTTTAACCTCAACCTCTTCCATTTCATCCCATGTGAACTTACGCTACAATCAATAGCAAAAGCAACTGAAAGTTATTATAAGGGTCACAGATGACATATCCATTACAATGCACCAAACAATTCTTGACAAAATTCATTATTGATCAACAATATACTATACCAAACTTAGGTTGTGAAAAAATAGAATGATAACACTAACCTTAAATTCATTCCACCACAAAGTCTTTATTTCTTTAGGAGCGCTGCTGAAAGTAGTAAATTGCCCTATCCAACAGTTATTGACTATTATATTAAGTTCCCTCACAACATACGTAGAATCCGTGAATCTGAAAACATATTATAACAATATAAACAATAAGACAATGAAGCATACGGAAAATTCACAACATGGACAATTTTGTTTACATCTATAATTTACATATACGTTAAAAAATGAATTACTTACGAATCTTCACATGGGCATATAATGAATTGGCTATCTTCTTCATCATTCGAATATTGCACTGAAGAAGAAGATGGAACCGAAGGAGATGGAACCGAAGTAAATTCAGTTCGCATGTCCCCAAGTTCTCCCCTAATGTGTTGCTGAGAGTCGGAGGATGGGCCAATGTGTTCGTATTGGTCATGAACATGTGGTGGCTGAGGGTTAGATGAAAGGGTAGAGGAAGAGGAAAGGGATGGGGACGAGGACGAGGAAGCAGAAGGGGCTGGTCTTCTTTGTGAAACCGCATCACGCATGTGACCTCCATGTTTATATTGACAAGTTAAAAGGTTAGACAAATATAGTAAAAAATATAAACATGTATTAGGAACAGAAAATGAAATCATTTTCCTTACCATTTTATTTTAGAGAGCAAAAAATAAACTTGCGAAAATGAAACAAACAGGTTATTGCCTTTGATAAATAGCCAAGTCACTGGCTCTCGTCAGAAGAGCCTATTGCAATTTTGACCACATCAGATTTCACTAAATTGCTTAAGGAAACATATTAAATGTGCAAAACGAATTACAACAAGTATCAAGTCTGATGCCAAATTTGTGTAAATATATGCCCCAAATATCCCATTTCGCAAAGTTCTAGTACAGGCCTAGAAAAAGGATCACAAATTACGTTGAACAAGCAAATTTTCCACGAATGCAACCCATCAATTTGTTCCCCGTTTAAGCTTCATTTTACCTAAATTTAGATCTTAGTAGAAAAATCATTAACAAAAATCGACAACAGTGCATGTCATGCAAATTCAGCAAGTGCAAAAGCCAGATTTCATGAGAAATCTTATCTGAATTATCGTCTCTAAGCCTACCTTCTTTCCATTGACCCACGAAAATAAAACAAATAAATAGTAACTAATTGCGGCTGCGACCCCCCCCCCCCCCCCCCGCCGGAATTCGGTCGCGCCCCCCCTTGCCGGAATCCGGCTGCAACCCCCCCGCCGGAATCCGGCAGCAACCCCCCTGGCGGAATCCGACCGCGACCCCCCCTAGAATTGCGGCCACGACCCCCCTACGGGAATCGCGGCCGCGACCCACCCCCCGCCGGAATCGAGGCCGCGACCCCTCCCTCCTCGGAATCCTGGCCGTGGCTACCTAGGAATCCCGGCGGCAACACCATTTTATGCAAGGAACAGAGGTTGATTACTTACCGAGGCCGGGCAAGGTGGTCGGTGAGGCGGACGGTGACAGCGGCAACGGCGACTCTGCGTGAACTCGACGGCGACCAGGACGGCGATATGAATTGCGAGAAAGAGATATGGTTGGGCCAAAATTACTCGGTAGACACGAAGTGGTCGGCCGAACAATATAAACATAGTACATAGTGAATTTCGTAGGAAAATTACCCGGTTATTTGAAATTTGTGGAAATTTCCAACGAATTTTTCCACGAATTTCAAATTTTGGGGCAATTATTGCACTATGTACAATTTTCATGGGAAAATTCGTGGGAATTTCCAATGAATTTTCCCACGAATTTCAAATTTCAAGGCAATTATTACACTATGTACTGTATTCGTGGGAAAATTCCTGAGAAATTTCCCACGAATTTTCCCATGAAATTTCAAATTTTGAGCAATTATTGCACTATGTACTGTTTTCGTAGCAAAATTCGTAGAAAGTTTCCTACAAATTTTGTAACGAATTTTCAATTTTTGATGCAATTATTGCAATATGTACTATTTTCGTTGCAAAATTTGTGGGAAATTTCCCACGAATTTTGCCACGAATTTGCAAAAGGCCTATTGAATTTTGTTGTAAAATTCATGAGAAATTTCCCACAAATTTTGCAACGAAAATAGTACATACTACGACAATTGAACCGAAAATTTCATATTCGTTGCAAAATTTGTGGGAAATTTCCCATGAATTTTACAACGAATTTGAAAGATACCACATGTATCAATTTCGTAGCAAAATTCGTGAGAAATTTCTAACGAATTTTGCCACGATTTTTAATTAAGCCGAACAATACCTTATTTTATTGAATTCGTGGCAACATTCGTGGGAAATTTCCCATGAATTTTGCCACGAATTTGAATTAAGCAGAACAATACCGGGTTTTTTAAATTCGCGAAAAATTTCCCACGAATTTCAATTAACCCGAACAATACCCTTTTTTACAATTCGTGGGAAATTTCCAACGAATTTTCTCACGAATTTCAATTGAGCCGATTACTACCGCTCAATTGAAAATTGTGGGAAAATTCGTCGGAAATTTTCAACGAATTTTCCCACGAATTTAAATTCAGCCAAACAATACTGTGTTTTTTGAAATTCGTAGCAAAATTCGTGGGAAATTTCCTACGAATTTCAATTGAGTGGAAGTATACCGTGTTTTTTGAAATTCGTGGTAAAATTCGAAGGAAAATTCCCACGAATTTTGCCACGAATATGAAAAAGGCGCCTATTAAAATTCGTGGAAAAATTCATGGGAAATTTCTCACAAATTTTGCAAAGAAAATAGTATACATTAAATTAATTGCAGCAAAAATTGAAATTCGTGAGAAAATTCGTTGGAAATTTTTCACGAATTTTGCAACGAATTTGAAAGATGCCCATGTACTAATTTTGTGGCAAAATTCGTGGGAAATTTCCAACGAATTTTCCCACGAATTTGAACTAAGCGGAACACTACCGAGTTTTTTTGAATTCGTGGGAAAATTTGTTGGAAATTTCCCATGAATTTTCAATTGAGCCGAACAATACTATGTTTTTTTTAAATTTGTGAAAAAATTCGTGGGAAATTTCCAGCGAATTTTTCCACGAATTTAAATTCAGTCGAACAATACATTTTTTGAAATTCGTGGCAAAATTCGTGGGAAATTTCCCACGAATTTGTGAAAAAGGTGCCTATTGAGGCGAATTTTCAACGAATTTTCGTGGGAAAATTCGTGGAAAATTTCCAACGAATTTCAATTAAGACGAACAATATCGGGTTTTTGTGAATTTATTGGAAATTTCCGACGAATTTGAAATAGGCACATATCGACTTTCGTTGCAAAATTCGTGGGAAATTTTCCACAAATTTTGCAACGAAAAAAGAACACATTGCAATAATGGCCCCAAAAATTGGAATTCATGGGAAAATTAGTTGAACATTTTCAACAAATTTTCCCACGAATTCCAATTAAGCGTAAAATACTGGGTTTTTTTGAATTCATGAGAAAATTCGTTGAAAATTTCTCACGAATTTTGCCATGAATTTGAAAAAGGCGCCTACTAAATTTTGCAACGAAAATTGTACACACTGCAATAATTGCCCGGAAAATTAAATTTTTTTTCCATCGCAAATTGGCCACGAATAATTTTTTGTTGTAAAGTTCGTCGTAAATTTGCCACGAATAAATTTCTATGCGAAAAATCGTCGGAAATTAGCAACGAAAAAGTTTCGTCGCTAATTTCCGCCGATTTTTTCGATGAAAACTTTTTCGTCGCTAATTTCAGACGATTTTTAGTCGCTAATTGCCGACAAGTTTTGCGACGAAAATAATTTCCAACGAGTTTTGCGACGAAAGCATTTTCGTCGCTAATTTCTAACGATTTTTGCGACGAAAAAATTTTCGTCGATAATTTCCAACGAATTTTGCGACAAAAATTTTTTCGTCTCTAATTTCCGACAATTTTTGCACCAAAAAATTTTTCGTCACTAATTTCTGACGATTTTTACTTTTCGTTGGAAAAGTTGTCGCAAATTTGTGACGAAAAATTTTTCGTCACAAATTTTTGTGGCAAAAATCCAGTTTTTTTGTAGTGTTAGATTGCAATTCTCATGAATCAGATTTTCCAAACTAAGTGAATATCAATCACCCAAAAGTATATGAAAAAAAACTATGCTACATATGATGCATTGTGATCTTAGTCAACTGCATATAATACATTTCACCCGAAAAAGATACACTTGTTTAAAAATAGAGGCAAGGGGATGCGTTGGAGAGGAAAAAGACAGAATTTAAAGAAAAGAAAGAAGAGCCATCTCACCCGGTCAATGCGTTAATGAAGAGCCAAATCCACACCTTCAATCTTAGCTTTGTTGTGTTGCCTCTGCAATGGTGACGCACCATTTTTTAGAGATTCTTTCACCCAGGTTCATACGATATTTCGCCCATTTTTTTATGGCTCAAACGCTCAAAAAGAAAAGGCGAAGACGAGGAACATATGCCCAAGAAAGGGGTGGTGGGTGAGAACTCAGAACGAGGAGGATCAAAGATTGAGATCAGAATCGAATCTTTCCAAGTCGAGAGAGAAGGGGGCAACACAAACCGCGCCGAACACGTGACGATAAGCCATGAGAACGAAAACGAAGGTCCCATCATTTAAAATGACCTTAGAAAGAACTTGCAATCCGGTAGCGAATGCCCACAGCTTTTGACGACTCATAACATTTCTCGAACTCCATCGTCGGCATCTCTCTCTCCCTCGATCTCTCTCTAGTCAAAGGTTACTAGATGGTCATCTAAAGGCAATATAAAAGGGCTGTGCACACACTCTTGCATTTATAATATCCACATGTTCGAAGAATACCAGAGAGAAGCCCATCCAATATATGTACCGGTCAATGAGCTAGAGCATGGGAGAATTTACCGCAGATTAGGGAAGTGCGTTTGGTGGTTTCAAATGCATCCTGACGGCAAAAGTAGGTCTGTTCAAGCAAATTCTCAAACATCCCCATCACAAATTTTGGAAAGAGTCGATCCAAATTCGTTGGTCCCAAGTTTCATAAGAAGGGTTTTTCTTGTGCTGCTTCTACGCGCTCGTTGACCAAATTGTACTATGCTTTGGGCACGTATCGATAGTTCAAAAACCAAAGTAACCTCCGAAGTTACAAACACGAAATCGACATAGACACACGGTCTAGTACCAGTAGGCATCTTTGCAGTGGTCAGCAATAACTCTCATGAAGTCCTCATTCACCTAAACCATACCAAAGAAATTCGATAGCAACCTCCAAATGTTCACAGAAACTACGGCGCGTTTTTCAGCTGGACATTGATTTTGCCTTCTGCGCTTCTACCTACTCCTCAGTCCGCGGATGGTATGTAAGAGCGACTTGCGTTCTTGACTTACTTTTGGAATCATAGATAATTGAAACGAAAAGGACGGGCAAACGGCCAATACTTAAAATTAAATCGAATTACTTTCGAAAACGTTGCTTTTAGCCAGATGAAATCCCACTTAGTTTTTTCCTTTTTGGGGGCTTTCGAACGGAGTCTAATGAAGTTCAAAACTGCTCTTAATCTTAGCACATCAGCAAAATTTGGTAGGCTGTCCGAGCTATCTTTTGTCCTAGAATGAGGAGTTCCATTTGCTCCTCCCCTTTCACGATGACCTTTGAACATATCTGAAAAGATGCATTCTGATAAACCTAACTAATCGAAGCACTGACACATTTTAGTTCGATCATGATGCTATCATGTTGAGACCGTGTTTGATACAAATATAGGTAGATATTTCCATTTTAAAGGTGATCAGATAAGAATTTTTTGCGTAGATGATCGCTATGATTAATAAGCACATATGTTACAAAAGCAATCTATCAGCATACAAAATGTTCACAACACATGTTACGCTGTCGGTGAATCAAGTAAAAATCCATATTTTGATCATACAAACATAAAGATGGAGGTGTGTCTATTCTCGAATTTGATTAGAAACTACTCTTGAGTGTGAGATCAATTTTGCATGCTGTAATTGCTCCAAACTCTGAAACACTACAGAGCCTAAATTTGCTTGTATATATTGTGCCACTGCACAGAAGCCACATTAGGATCATTCCTGATTACCCAGATTGCATTGTTGCTGTATGAAACCCATTGCTCCGGTGAATCGCTCAGCAAGATGATTGTTGCTTTTGGCGGCGGGATTGCTATGGGTTGAGTAACCATTGCCTCCACATCCATAGGCGCAACGTTATTGACCGGAGGTTGCGGATTCATCAATAACTCCTTCCTTTTTCCACTTAAGAAGTAGCATATTCCCACTAGGATCAGAATGGTTCCCACTAAACTGCAACAATAGCCATGAATTAGGGTTCATACTCAGTAAAAGTTCCGAAAATTTAGAATCAAACCGTAGTGGCTAATGAAGATTACGAAGGCAAGAAAAGGACTTAGGATCACTAGATTCGTCGTACGTTCCGAGGTGGATTGCCTCGCCGAGTATGAGCGCTTCTAGCATATTGACAACAAGGGAATTCATGGGTTTCAGAGAATATTGAGTATTCTTTCTTTTTCCTTTGCCCTATATACTTGATGCATTCATCTTTGTTATTGCAACTACTTGGCTTTTTTTACTTGGCAGCCACTTGGAAACTCTCCAACTCAAGACACTTGTATGGGTAAAAGAACATTAGAAGTGCCATAAGTTGTATACGGATGTCACTTTGTTGTCATAACTTTTTTTTTGATCACTTTAATGCCAAGTCGAAGAAAAATAGATCACTTTGGTGACTCTGGCCAAAAATTGACCTGGCATTTACATTTAAATAAATGGTGACCTGGCATTTATATTTAAAAAAAAAATGGTCAACCTTGTATACATGGAAATTAGGTGGCTTTTTTTAAAAAAATAAATTTAAATTATATTCAAATAAGGAAAAAAAAAAGAAATAAAAAAGGGGGAAGTAGCAGCAGACGAGGGCTTGCCGCCGCCCCACCACTGCTAGTCGGGCAAGGGTGAGGGAAGCCTTTGCCTAGGCGGGCGAGGGTCGCCCTCACCAAATCCAGCGAGGGCTTCCCTCGCCAGATCCAACAAGGGCAATCTCGCCCGACGCCGGCGAGGGTTGCCCTCGCCGGAGAAGAAAGAAAAAAAAATAAAAAAATAGAAAAAGATGAAAATACTCTTGAGTTAAAGTGTTGTTAGGTAAATGTGTCTCAATGAGTATAGTTTGGGATTTTTAATATCACAAAAAAGTTCAGAGTAAACTTGTCATAAATGGCATAGTTTGGGATTTTTTGTATAAAAATTTTTTTTTAGGGTAAATTGTCACAAGTATTATAATTTGAGATTTTTGGTGATATTTTCCTTTTTTTGTTTTTTTTTTAATTATTTTCATATAATTTAAATTTTATTTTTCTAAAAAATTACACGTTAGCGAACTAAACGGCATTATTTTTTGTTTTTAATGCTGACTAGAACTCTTTGATGAGCCATGTCAGCGTTACGTCTGATTTCCGGCAAGCAAATTGGAGTTAGCACTAAATTGATCGTTTTTCAAAAAAATTGGCGCCAAAGTGATCTAAAAAAAAAGTTATGACACCAAAGTGACTTCCATACACAATTTATGATACTTTTAGTGTTCTTTTGCCCACTTGTATGGCCCTCTTCACTCGGACGCAGAAAAACAGTTCTTGTTCTCCGCAAGACTGATCTAGGACAGAAGGGGCAAAAGAAAAGAAGTTGAAAGTCCATGAGATGAGCCGGGCACATGGGCTCTTATATACATAAGCAGAACACACAGAAATTAAAAGAGAAGGCCAAATCCTGAAAATGGTATCTCCGTCCTCCGGGGATCGCTTTGATTAGAAAAAGACCGTGAAGACGAGTGAGAAACACTTCTATTAGACTACAAACATTTGGACGACTTCATGAAATACTCTTGATAGAACAGTAAAAAAAATATTAGAAAAGTTTAATCGTTCCGCATATGAAAAAAAAATGCGTTAATTCTTTGGCAAGTCGATCAGAATAATCAATACGTGCTGTGAGGCTTGAGGCACCAAAATAGGCAATTCATACTAACTTGACTGGAGAAGGATTAGGGATCTAGCTCGAGGGTGAATAATTTCACGGCCAAGAAAACGAATTATTAATATACCTGACATGATTATCAAAGTATTAACCTTGAGGCATATGACTCACTAAATGACGTGCAATATATGACATGGAACTAAACCTATATTCAATCTATATGACACTTTTTATTTGATTATTATCTAATGAAAATATATAAACTATCCTAATAAGTCTATATGAAAAACATAAACTATCCTAGTCCAGCTCAAGTACATCATGTCACATGCGCACATGATAATAACATAGATAACTAAACTTTCCAATGGTCGAATGTTAAGTGAATATGTAGATCAAGATTTGGACACGAGGGTCGGGACGTGCTAAACAAAATATGAGATTCCTAACTGACTTGGTGTTCTTGCAGTTTTCAAATGCTATCGGTGTAACTTAATTTCTTCGCAACCAGCGTGGATCTGCCTATATGGACACGTGTACGGAGATTGAGGCGCTTGTGGTCCAAGAGTCTCTACAAGTTTTTTTTCTTTCTTTTCAGCAACTTGCCTAGGATTCTTGGCAACAAGTCATTCATTGTTTTCTCCATCCTAGGTCTCCACCCCTAGTTCACAAAGTACACTACAGTTGTAAATGTTACGAACGACGACTTTCAATGTTTCTTTGCGATGTTGTGGACCCTCATGTTGCCAATATTGCATGTTCTTGCCGCTACATGAAGCCGATGGGAAGGGACATAAGCAGCTGATTTTTGATACTGCAGCTTCTTCGAGGGTATTTTCTCGAGTACCCTTCTTTTATTTACTCATTTTTCTTATGTCTTTTCCCCTTTTGGCTGCTCGGACCTTGAGAAAACTTTTTTCGTGACCTGCCAACCAGGCTAGCAACGCCACCAAGATATAAACGGAAAAAGTACCAAAAAAGTCTTAAATCTTTTGTATTAATGCCAATTTAGTCTTAAATATTTTTTTGGTGTCAATTCAATCTTAAACCTTTTGCATTAGTGTCAATTTAGTCATAAACCTGTTTTTGGTGCCAATTAAGTTATAAACTTTTTAAATTAGTACTAATTCAGTCCTAAACTTTTTGTTTTTATGTCAATTTAGTCCTTCCGGCCAGTTTTGACCGGAATTTGCCGATATGGACGCATGTCGGCCGGCGGTCAGTCACTAGTGCCGACGTGGACAACTTTAATAATATTTTAATTTTTTTTTTGAATTTTTATTTTTTTTCCTACTTTTTTTTTGTCTCTCCCTTCTTCCTCTGACCGGTCGCCGGTCCGACGACCAGCCAGAGAATAGAGGCCGGCGAGCTCGACCTTGTCGGCCATTGGCGAGGGCGGCCTCGCCCGGCCAAGGTGAGCATCACCTTGGTCGGACGAGGCTCGAGCCCTCGCCGGATCTGGCGAGGTCGAGCCTCGCCGGGAGAGGCCGCCCTCGCCAGTGGCCGGCGAGGTTGAGCTTGCCAGCCTCTGGCCTTTGGCTGGTTGCTGGACCGGCGACCGGCCAAAGGAAGGAGGGAGAGAACAAAAAAAGAAGTGGAAAAAAAAAAGAAAAATAAATAAAAATTCAAAAAAATATTAAAATATTATTAAAGTTGTCCACGTCGGCGTTGGTGATCGATCGCTGGCCGGCAGGTGTCCACGTCAGCAAATTTCGATCAAAATTGGCCGGAAGGATTAAATTGACACAAAAACAAAAGGATTAGGCTGAATTGGCACCAAAAAAAAGTTTAGAACTAAATTGGCACCAATACAAAAGGTTTATGACTGAATTAGCATCAAAAAAAGGTTTAAGACTAAATTAACACTAATGCAAAAGGTTTAAGACTTTTTTGGCACTTTTCCCAGAAATAAACTATAACAAAAGAATGAGCCGATAACTTATTGACCATAAGGTCACCCAAATGAAAAGACTTGCTCAAAAGAAAGACAGAATTGGCTATAGTACAATAGGATTATGATTAAATTAACACAATTAAAAGGTTCATAGCTAAATTGACAAGTTATCAATTTTCCCATCAAAAGGTTTAAGACTAAATTAGCACAATCGAAAGTTTAAGACTAAATTGACTGCCGTATGATAAGTTTAGGATACTTTGGAAAATTTTCCCTCTATAAATGTGCATGCATGCACAAGGTGGAAATTCTAAGAGAACTTCTGTTAGGTACAAAGAGCAACTATCACGCAAGCAAAAAGTTTCTTTTGTACATGCTTAGAGTATGCAATCAACATTTCAAAGCAAACAAATAAAAAAATATAAAATCAATAGTCATATTGAGACGGTGTTCGATACAAATATAGGTAGATATTTCCATTTTAAAGCTGATTAGATAAGAATTTTTACATAGATGATAGATGTGATTAATTTCGGTTAACTGGAAGAGAATTATGTGAAAATCCATATTATTAGGCTATGACAGCTAATCTCTCTCAATTACGAAAACAGTCTATAAGCATACAAAATGTTCACAATACATGTTACAATGTCGGTGAATAAAGTCAAAAATCCATAGTTTAATCATACAAACATGAAGATTGAGCTGTGTTTATTCTCAAATTTGATTAGAGAATACTTTTGACTGCGAGATCAATTTTGCATGCTATAATTGCTCCAAAGTCTGAAACACTAAAGAGCCTAAATCTGCTTGTATATACTGTGCCACTGCACAGAAGCCGCATCATGACCATTCCTGATTACCCAGATTTCATTTTTGCTGTATGAAACCCATTGCTCTGGTGAATCGCTCAGCAAGATGATTGTCGCTTTTGGCGGCGGGATTGCTATGGGTTGTGTAACCATTGCCTCCACATCCATAGGCGCAACGTTATTGACCGGAGGTTGCGGATTCATCAACAACTCCTTCCTTTTTCCACTTAAGAAGTAGTATATTCCCACTAGGATCAGAATAGTTCCCACTAAACTGCAACAATAGCCATGAATTAAGGTTCATACTCAGTAAAAGTTCATGGGATGATGAGCCGTGTACGTGCGCTCTCCAATATATAAGCAGAACAACAGAGAAATTAAAAGAGAAGGGCAAATCCTTAAAATGATGTCTCCGTGGAAATCGTGGATACTCGTCTGGCACCGACCGGAGTCGCTTCATTGACCATGAAGACTAGTAAGAGACACCCTGTTAGAATACAAATATATGGATGACTTCGCGGGAGACTCTTGAGAGGACTAAAGCAAACATTAGAAAATTTTGATCATCCCGCAAATGAAAATAAAATGTGTTAATGTTTTGACAAGTGGATCGGACTCACTGATATGTGTTGCAAGATTTGAGGCACCAAAATATGCGATTCATACTAACTTGACCAGAGAAGGATTAGGGATCTAGCGTGATGGTGAAATAATT
This sequence comes from Syzygium aromaticum, assembly GCA_024500025.1. NCBI lineage: Eukaryota > Viridiplantae > Streptophyta > Magnoliopsida > Myrtales > Myrtaceae > Syzygium > Syzygium aromaticum. The sequence continues at coordinate 16,907,431 of CM044885.1, forward strand.
TCATGCCCAAGAAAATGATTTCTTACATTTATTTTACTTTCTTGACTCATAGGCCATATGAGAGTTCAGTTCATGAGTTTGACTGCATTTGACTTGTGGTCAAACCCTCATTTCCCTCAAAAGGTTTATACGTGCGGATCATCGTGGAGTTCCATGTAATCAATGGCCGAAAATTAGCGTTGTCGACAAAGGTTAGTAGGAGTTCATAATTGAAGTTGTTCAAGCAAATTCTCTTGCAACTCTCTCTCTCTGCGCTCCAAAGTTGTCGATATAAAGTGTTGGTGCAAAGGGCTTTTTTTCTCATGCTGATTCTATGCATTTGTTGGGAAAATCTTCTTATGCTTTCGCTGTATATCGATAATGAATAGACCGAAGTAACCTCGGAAATTACATATACGAGATTACCAAAGACGCATGGTCTGGTACTAGCAGGCGTCTTTGCAATGGTCAAAGCAACAGTTGCTAAATGTTGGATTAAAAGTCAAACATGTTGTGCGAGCAGATGACTTGTTTATGGTAGTTAACATTTGGCCGAAGAGAAAACAAGCAGCTCTAGTGACTAGGCTAGGGTCAGCAATGATGATCATAGAATGGTTGTGCACAGGCTCTTGGATTAACTAAAGGTGATCGGTTTCGGTCCGATCCGGTTCTACGGTAAAATTGGGAACCTGACCGAGAGAACCGATTCTTAATTTTGGAAACTACAAACCGGATCGGTTGATTCTAGGATCAGGAACCGGACCGGACCGGCGGTCTAGTCCGGTTCCAGTCCGGTCCAATGAAACCGGTCATTTAGAGTTTAGTTTTTTTTTTTGTTAAACAATTAAGGTTTGGTTCACATTTTACTAATTTTTGTCAATGAATTTATGTCAATGAAGTTCACTTAGGGTTTAATTCACATTTTACTAATTTTTATCAATGAATTTATGATAATGAAGTTTACTTAAAGTTTAGTTCACATTTTATTAATTTTTTTAAAGAAAAAAATAACAAAAAAATATATTAAATAATCGGTCCGGTCCGGTCTGGTTCCCCCTTGGAACTGGAAACTGGATCGCCTAGAAACCGGTTCTGCTTTTAGGAACCAGGAACCGGACCAATAGTCCCAAGAACCGGACCAAACCCGTCAGTTCAGTCTGGACCAAACCGGTTATGCATGTTCAAATAATACAAAAGAGAAGCCCGTCCAATATATGCACTGGTTAATGAGTTAGAGCACGAGAGAATTTAGGGCAGATTAGGGAAGTGCATTTAGTGAGTTCAAATGCATTCCGACGACAAATGAATGTATCGGTTCCAGAGAATATTGAGAAATCTTTCTTTTCCTTTTGCCCTCTGTGCTTTTAGTTTTGGCTTCCTCGTGCATGGATGCTCGATGCGTTCACTGCTGGACTCTTTTGACTTGCCCACCACTTGAAAACACTCCAAATCAAGACACTTGCATGGGCCTCTTCGCTCGGACGCAGAAAACCAGCTCTTGTGCTCCACAAAACTGACTGATCTCTGTGAAAAACGTACAGGAACAAAAGGGCCAAAAGAAGAAAAGATGATAGTGTTCATGAGATGATGAGCACAGTATGACTATACATGTGCTCCTGCGTATAGTTGAACTGAAAATTGTCTATGAAATATTTTTCGAAGTATGAACAGATCCATATAAATCGACAAAGGTTGCGAATGGTCATTTATTTTTTTGGACTTGAAAGTAAATGACAAGAAATTTAAAGGTATGAAGACCGCATAAATCGTATGATCGTATCCAGCTATGTAAAATACATAAAACCAAAGATAAAAAAAGATAAATTTGCAAGAGAATGATGAGTTTTTGGATTGATTACAAAAAGTACGATGTGATTATTTATAGCCCATAATTGACAATTACAAACTATTATTAAATTTAAAAATAAAAATTCTAATCCTATCTTCAGCCATGTTGATGTTTGTTGTCAATAACTTCCTTTGTTCACCAGACTCTATTATTATTGAGATTGACTAAATTTGTCACTTGTCGATTATAATCAAAATCCCAAAAGTTAGTCATTTTTGGATGTTAACACGTATATAAGCAGAACAAAATGAATTAAAATTATTGAATACTCAGTTGCACCAACGAAAGTGGCTTGACTAGACCATGAAGACCATTGAGAGACACATTCATTAGAATATAAAAAATTGGATGACTCGGCGTGAGACTCTCTAGAGAAAATTTTTTTTTACAATATTTGGATCATCCCACAGAATGGGAAATTACCAAAAAAGTCCTACACTTATTGTATTTATACTAATTCAGTTCTAAACATTTCAATTCTAGCAATTGAACTCTAAACTTCTTCACATTTTGTCAATTTTGGCCAAAAATTGTTGACGTAAACATCCACCATCCTACATGACATGGCCAATACTGACATTGACATTTTTAATAATATTTATAATTTTTTTGGTTTATTTCTTTGTTATTATATATTTTTTGGATTAAGGGCCGACAAGAGTTGTTGGCCAACCCTCGTCGGCCACGGCCACAAGCGAGGGCATCCCATCCCTTGCTGTATTAGGGCATTGCAACCTTTCCTAGGCCCTCACCGCCATAGTGAGGGTGTCATGGTGGCCCGTGAGGGCATCAAGCGAACGCTACCACGCCCTCGCCAGCCACAACGCGGGCCCACATGCCCTCGCCTTAAGGCCAACGAGGGCGTTGTAGCCCTCACCCAAAGTCGACGAGGGCCACAATGCCCTCGCCCAATGCCGGCCCTTAGTCCAAAAAAAAAAAACTTAAAGAAAAGAAAAGATGAAAGAAAAAACCAAATACCTTACCAAAAAAATTATAACAAATTCAAAAATTATTAAAACATTATTAAAAAATTTTATGGTCGATATCCACGTCAGCGATTTTTAACCAAAATTGGCCGGATAAATTCAATTGGAATTATGTTAAAAGGTTTGGAATTTAATTGACGCAATTGAAAAGTTTAGAATCGAATTGGCATAAATGCAATAAGTTTAGAATTTTTTACGTAATTATCTCTCTCCATGGTACAAATAGGTGGAATTTTTATTCATCGTTAAGGTGGTCCGATTAACTAACGTTTTGCCTGATGTGAGGCACCAAAATATGCAATTCATATTGACTTTGACCAAGATACAAGCATCAGCCCAAATGGAGTTCAGTTCAAGAGTTTGACCGTAAATGGTTTATACCCGTGGATCATGATGGATTTTATACGTGATGAACCGCTGCAAGTTTGGTGTTATTCACCAAGTTTAGTAGGAGCTCTCCATCACCAGTTGGGAGGGATTCGTACCAAAGTCGTCGGTACAAAGTACTATTTAAAGGAGTTTTTCTTGTGCCAATTCTACGCGTTTGCTGAGCAAATCGTATCGTGTTTTCGACATGTATCGATAGTTCATAAACCAAAGTAAGCTCCGAAATTACAAACACAGAATCGACAAAGACACATGGTCTAGTACTAGTAGGCATCTTTGCCATGGTTAGCAATGATTCTCATAAAGTCCTCATTCACGTAAACCATACCAAAGAAATTCAATCGCAACCTCGAAATATACACAGAAATTAGAGCACGTTTTTCAGCCGGACATTGATTTTGCCTTCTGTGCTCCAACGTACTACCCTACTCCACAGTCCACGAATGGTATGTAAGAGCGACTTGCGTTCTTGACTTACTTTTGGAATCATAGATAATTGAAACGAAAAGGATGGGCAAACGGCCAATACTAAGATTAAATCGAATTACTTTGGAAAATGGTTGCTTTTAGCCAGATGAAATCCTACTTAATTTTTTCTTCGGGGGGTTTCCGAACAGAGTCTAATGAAGTTCAAAACTGTTCTAATCCTAGTACATTAGCAAAATTTGGTAGGCTGTCCGTAAACCTATCAAACGGGTAGATCAGATTGAGTCATAAATGGTCCGACTCAAATTCATTCGTTACCATACCTGACCAAATCCTTACCTAATACAGACCTGACCCGATCCATATTGCTAAAATACTAAAATACTTTACTATTTAACTAAATTTAGGAAAACTCATACCTAAATTGAAGTGAAAATGCAGAGTGAGAGTACGAGATCAAATAAGGGCGAGGGAGAATGAAAAGAGAGTCATAAATTATAAACCATTTTATGATCCACTTATAACCCATTTAACATATATGTTGTGTTTAAACTGATTTATTAAATATAATTAACGCATACAACAACTCACTCACATCATATATGGGTTAAGAATTGGTTTATGACCCATTTTAACTGGTCAAACTATCCGAGCTATCTTATGTCCAAAAATGAGGAGTTCCATTTGCTCTTCCCCTTTCACGATGACCTTTAAACATATCTTGGAAGATACATTCTGATAAACCTAACTAATTGGAGCGCTGACACATTTTAGTTTGACTATGATGCTATCATGTTTGAGACGATGTTTGATACAAATATAGGTAGATATTTCCACTTTAAAGCTGATTCGATATGAATCTTTTACATATATGATCGATATGATTAATAAGCATACATGTTACGAAAACAATCTATAAGTATACAAAATGTTCCCAACACATGTTACACTGTCGGTGAATTAAGTAAAAATCCATATTTTAATCATACAAACATAAAGATTGAGCTGTGTTTATTCTCAAATTTGATTAGAGAATACTTTTGACTGTGAGATCAATTTTGCATGCTGTAATTGCTCCAAAATCTGAAACCCTAAAGAGCATAAATCTGCTTGTATATACTGTGCCACTGCACAGAAGCCGCATCAGGACCATTCCTAATTACCCAGATTTCATTGTTGCTGTATGAAACCTATTGCCATGTTTAATCGCTCAGCAAGACAATTGTTGCTTTTGGCGGCGGGATCGCTGCGGGTTCAATAACCATTGCCTCAACATCCACATGCACATTGTTATTGACTGGAGGTTGCGGATTCATCATCGACTCCTTCCTTTTTTCACTTAAGAAGGAGTATATTCCTACTAGGATCAGTATAGTTCCCACCAAACTACAATAATGCAATGAATTGGGGTTCATATTCAGCAAAAGTTCTGAAAATTTTTTGATTGAACCGTAGTAGCTTATGAAAATTGTGAAGGCAAAGAAAGGACTTAGGATTATGAGATTCATCATATGTTCCGAGGTGGATTGCCTCGCCGAGTACTAGTGCTTCTAGCACAGTCACGAAGATCTGAGTCTAGGGGTTGATAATCGAAGGATAGGTACGGCCTTGCTTCACAATCACCCAAGAGATTAAGCAAAAGTGGTAGCTGTTACCAATGCCCCCTGTGAAGTAGATAGTTTCGCTCATTAGTAATGAAATCGTAACGTTTGTTAATGGACCACACAAACATTGACTACGATGCTATTGCAGAAATCAAAAGTTGTCGGCACATCAACTATAAGAGTTTCACAGCTGCAGATTCCATCATGCAGTTGATGGAAGTTTTCCGCTCATGATTGGTTAGATGCCACTTCAACAAATCAAGGACCAACGCAAATCGATTAAGTAATCGCGCGTAATTTGTGGGTTAACAATGACCTTACCGAGTAGACAATGGTGATCAGCTGCAGATTTCATCCCAGACTCCATGACTTCCTACTACAATCGATACATAAGCCTACAATGGTTGCTTGCCCGGATGCAATGATGCATGTCAACATCGTGGACCAATACTTCAACGGGAAAACTTTAATCAGCTTAATCTGTTCAAGAAAGCAATGTCCACAAGCATTATGATCGGTGGACCATATCCTCATGAACATTATTTGCAAAAAGGTGGGAACTTATTCTATAGACCTGCCCTATGAACCAGATACCATACGATAGGCAGCTTCCGAGCAGCATAAGCGTGCCTCTTGTCCAATCAGATGGAATGTTCTTGGTGATAGCATGAGCGCGAGGCTGTAGATGATTGATGTGGAATGATTTTCCTCGGTAGAAGATAGTGGTAAGGGCGGGCGCCTGCGACACATAGTATTGCTTCCGTTGTCTGCACTTTACCTGCTCTAGTGTTTAAACCTAGCGACTCTACTCTGCCATGATCCAACATCCATACGATTTAGTAGTGGGAAACAACATTTGGATCGACCCAAAAGAAATGCACGATTTCATTTGAGAGTAGCTATGAAAGATATGTTTTCCAAGAACGTTTCTATCAAATTAACTGAACTTCTTGTTCAAAAACAAAATATGATTGCGCCCATTATATATACATGTACTTGAAACTTTATCTGAATATCATATACCTTAGGATGATGGAAAAGACGAAGGTGACTACCGGGGTTATGCCCAAGAAGTTGGTAGCATATGTTGCAGTTGTATCCCGAAGACCGTAGTAGTATAATCCCATAGACAACGTTACTCTGCGACATTAAGAGCGATACAACAATTAGAAAAAAGTTTTTTTCCCAAACACTGTTTACAAATTGATAAGGAAAAAGCAAAGTCATTATGTATTTCCTTTCGTAGATTCAGTTTACATCTTAATAGTCATAAAATCGGGAAAAATGAGTCAAAGGTCACCGTGGTTCTAACTTTTCAAATTTAATTGATTTTGAATCATCACGAGGACTCGCCTAGAACTTGCTCTAAGAATACGAAAAGCTCTAAAGATGTAAATTATTAAATACATTCACGTTTTAAATAATTTAGGGTATTATCTATCTATATTATATATATTACATTTTATGCCATGAAACTTTATGTTTAACACATTTCCAAGCTGTTTCAGATTACAAACCTCAAGAATCAGATTTTCAAAACTAAACGGGACATCAATCACTTATAGTTATCAAAAAAATACACAGTAAGTATATGATGCTATTTGATCTTAGTCGATTGCATGCGATAAATATCTTCCTGAAAAAAAAGTACAAATGTTTAAAAATGGCGAACGAATAGCCTGGCAAGAAGATGCATTGAAGAGGAAAATGACGAAGATATACAAGAAGAGAGAGAAGAGCAGCCATCTTACCTAGTTAATGCGTTAATGAAGAGCCAAAACCACACCTTCAAGCTTAGTTTTGTTGTGTTACCTCTGCGATGAAGACACGCCATTTTTAAGAGTCATCCTTTGTACTCTGGTTCATACAATCTTTACCCAATTTTAATGGCTCAAAAGCTCAAAAAGAAAAGGTGAAATGAAGAACATATGCCCAAGAAAGGGAAGAGAGAACTCAGAACGAGGATAATCGAAAATCAAGATCAGCATCGGACCTTTCGAAGTAGAGAGCGAGTGGAGCAACACAAACTGCGCCAACCACATGACGATAAGCCACAAGAGCGTAAATAAAGGTCCCGTCATTCAGAATGACCTTGGAAAGCAGTTGCAACCCGGTCTCGAATGCTTGCACCAGCAATGTACTCACGACAACTTTTGGCGACTCATAACATTTCTTGAACCGTATCATCGCCATACTCTCTCTCTCTCTCTCTCTCTCTCTCTCTCTCTCTCTCTCTCTCTCTCTCTCTAAAAGCTCTCTGAATCTCTCTCTAGTCCAAGATTAGTAAATGGGCATCTGACGGCAATCAAAGCGGTTGTGCACAGGCTCCTGCATTTTAAAAGAACTGCGTAATTCAAAGAATACAAAAGGGAAGCACATGCATGGATATATATATATATATATATAAGTCAATGAGTTAGGGCAAGCGGGAATTTAACGCAGAGAGAAAAGTGCATTCAGTGGGTTCAAATGCACTTTGACGACAGAGGAATCCATGGGTTTCAGAGAATATTGAGTATTCTTTCTTGATCTTTTGCCCTATATACTTGATGCATTCATCCTTGTTATTGCAATTACTTGGCTCTTTTGATTTGCCCGCCACTTGAAAACTCTCCAACTCAAGACACTCGTACGGCCCTCTTCACTCGGGACGCAGAAAAACTGTTCTTGTGCTCCGCCATACTGACTGTTCTTAGGACAGAAGGGGCAAAAGAAGAGGAGATAAAAAAAGTTCATGGGATGATGAGCCGTGTACGTGCGCTCTCATATATATAAGCAGCACAACAGAGAAATTAAAAGAGGAGGTCAAATCCTGAAAATGATATCTCCGGGGAAACCGTGGATACCCGTCTGACACCTGCCGACGTCGCTTGATTAGACCATAAGGACCAGTGAGAGACACTTTAATTAGATTACAAATTTTTTTTTATGACTTAGACTCCTGAGAAAACAGAAAAGAAAATTAGAAATTTTTATCGTCCCGCGCATGAAAATAAAATGTGTCAATTCTTCGGTCAGCCGATCGGACTCGCCTATATGTGTTATGAGATTTGAGGTACCAAAAAAGCAATTCAAACAAACTTGATCGGAGAAGGATTAGGTGTTAATGATCTACTTTAGGAATCAATCAATGTTGACACTTTAATATTAATTATGGATTAGATTATGTCGGAAAACCGAACTTTACTATATTTAGATAGTCATAATGCTTTGCTAGAGATCACTTATGACTTATGGACCAAAAAGGGTTTTGAGCACATTGATAATATTTAGTGAATCTATAAGGTCGCATACAATAACGAACTAAGTTAATATTTTCTGTGTACCAGGATCTATTTAAAATAAGAATTAGATTTTAATTTATTCTCCTATTCAACTTATTTACTCGGTCATGCACGTTATGAGATAACGATTAAATGTATGATTAAAAGTGAATAGTTTGGCAGACCCAAATCGTCCGACCCCACTTCTTTTAATTCGCATAGATAATGAATATATATATATATATATATATGTATATATATATATATATATATATATATGTATAGTGTGGGTAAAAAGAACCCTAAGAAAAAACGCCTCTAAGAGAATATGAAGAGAATTGTTCTTTATTTAGATATCTTTGAGAGAGTCTCGAAGATCAAAGGCGATCAGAAAAAAGAAGTTCAAGATCTTTAGCTAGCACTTGGATCATTGAAAACTTCCGTTCATATGTGTGGATACCGACAGAGGTGCAACACTTGGAGCGCTAATTCTAACATAATCGATTGTCAATTTACCTTCAATCTGCAAAAAGATACGTGTCGAACTTCTGTTTAGATTTCAATATACGCATGGATCCTGTCTAGGATTTCGGTTTATAAATTTCACTGCGTTTTTAGCACTTGAAAAACCCTTCAGTGGTATCAGAGTTACTTGCGATATATTGAAGTTGAATAGGAAACCCTAATTGTTGATACATATGATGTATGCCTGAATTGATTCTAAATTAGAGTTAGATGAATTAAGAATATGAATTGATATGATCAATTCGTTAATTTCACATTGAAACGAATTTCAATTCCTACAATAATGTGGATTAATGTGATTGATCCAAAGGCGTTTTGTTAAAAAAAAAACCCAGAATTACGAATTTCGTTTAGGATATTGCGAAGGAACGAAGCAGGACAGCCTTAGAGGTAGTTTAGTTGAAACGGCCCACCTTAGCAGGGACGATTTAAGGGGACGAATAGAATCCTAAGAAAACAGAATTGAGAATTTTATCTTGGTTTTAGGGGCACTGCCCAAACCCAAATCCAAGACCAAACCGGGTCCAACTGCTGATACTGTATGCTTCCATTGTGGCGAGAATGGACATTGGAAGAGGAATTGCAAGAAATATTTGGAGGATCTGAAGAAAAAGGGAAGTGAGACTTCCGATTCAGGTATTTATGTTATAGAAGTAAATGTTACTACTAGCTCTACTTCATGGGTATTGAATACCGGTTGTGGTACTCACATTTGTATGAATGTGCAGAGACTAAAACGAAGTAGAACACTTACAAAACGTGAAGTTGAATTAAGTATTGGAAATGGAGCAAGAGTTGTTGCATTAGCCGTAGGAACATATAATGTAGCTTTACCTTTTGGCATGATTTTATAACTGAATAATTGCTACTATACACATGCTATACGTAGGAATATTATTTCTGTTTCTTGTTTGGACAATAAAGGTTTTTGTTTTGATATAAAGAACAATAGTTGTTCATTTTATATTAATGGATTGTTTTATGGTAGCGCCCATATTGTGGATGGGATATATGTTCTAAATCTTGATGTGCCAATCTGTAATATAAATACAAAACGGTTTAAATCTAATTATTTGAATCCAACCTACCTATGTCATTGTCAATTAGGCCATATAAACGAAAAACGAATTCACAAGCTTCATAATGATAGACTATTAAATTCATTTGATTTTGAATCATTTAATACGTGTGAATCTTGTTTAGTTGGAAAAATGACAAAAGCTCATTTTACTAATCAAAGTGAGAGGACAAAAGAATTATTGACCCTTATACATACTGATTTGTGTGGACCACTAAGTTCTACAGCCATAGGAGGTTATCAGTACTTCATTACATTTACTGATGATTTTAATAGATATGGATATGTTTACTTGATGAAACATAAATTCGACTCTTTTGAAAAGTTCAAGGAATTTCAAAATAAAGTACAGAATCAACTTGGCAAAAGTATCAAGACTCTTCGATCTAATCGAGGAGGAGAATATTTAAGCTAAGAGTTCAATGATCATCTCAAAGAGTGTGGAATTGTTTCACAGCTCTCTCCCCTTGGAACACCACAGTGGAATGGTGTCTCTGAGAGGAGAAATCAAACTTCGTTAGATATGGTTCGATCAATGATGAGTCATTTAGATCTTTCATTATCTTTATGGGAATATGCACTCAAGACAGCTGCATTTACACTAAATAGAAACCCATCAAAAGCTGCAGAGAAGACACCATATGAGATGTGGACGCGAAAAATTCCTAATATATCTTTTCTAAAGATTTGGGGTTGCGAAACTTATGTAAAACATTTACTTTCTAATAAGCTTGGACCAAAATTTGATAAATGCTTTATTGTGGGATATCCTAAATAAACGAAAGGATATTACTTTTACAATCTATTAGAGAACAAAGTGTTTGTTGCTCAAAATGGTGTCTTTTTAGAGAAAGAGTTTCTTACTAAAGAAACCAATTGGAGTAAGGTAAACCTCAAAGAAGTTATTGTGTCACAAGAAGATGTTCCAGTTCATAAGGAACCTCAATTAGATCTATAAAGAGTTGTAAAGTCTACTTCAGTGGCACCTATAGTTCGTAGGTATGAAAGAACACATCGTGAGCCTACCAGGTATGGTTTTTATGTGACAGAATATTGTCATCTATTGTTAATAGAAAATGACGAACTTACAACCTATATAAAAGCTATGATGGGCCCAGACTTCGATAAACGGCTTCAGGCCATGAAATAAAAAATGTCTCAATGTATCAAAACAAAGTTTGGACTTTGATTGATCCACCCGAAGACGTCAAACCTATAAGGTGCAAGTAGGTTTTCAAGAAGAAAACTGATATAGATGGAAATGTTCACATCTATAAAGCATAGCTAGTAGCTAAAGGGTTCAAACAAACTCATGGGATTGACTATAAGGAGACCTTTTCGCCAGTGCCTATGCGTAAGTCCATTCGGATTATCCTAGCATTTGCTGCATATTGTGACTATGAGATATAGCAAATTGATGTAAAAACAGCTTTCCTTAACGGAAAACTAGAGGAGGATGTGTATATGACACAACCTGAAAGCTTTACATCACCAAATAACACTAGGAAGATATATAAGCTTCAACGTTCTATTTATGGATTGAAGCAGGCATCACGGAGCTAGAATATTCATTTCGATAAAACTGTCAAAGAGTTTGGCTTCATCAGAAACAAAGATGAAGCTTGTGTGTACAAGAAGTCTAGTAGGAGTGCAATTGTGTTTCTAGTGTTGTATGTAGATGACATATTACTCATTGGAAACGACATTCCTATGCTTCAGTCAATTAAAACAACGCTAGGAAAATTTTTCTCCATGAAGGACATGAAAGAGGCAAACTATATCTTGGGGATCAGGATCTATAGAGATAGATCTAAGAGACTTATTGGACTGAGTCAAAGTATATATGTTGACAAAGTCATCTATAGGCTCAATATGCAAGACTTCAAGAAAGGTTTTCTTCCGATGACACATGGCATAAGTCTTAGCAAGACTCAGTGTTCTTCAACACAATATGAGTGAGACTGCATGAGTAAGATTCATTATGCATCAGCTGTGGGATCCATCATATATGTTATGTTATGCACTCGTCCTGATGTTGCTTATGCATTGAGCATGACAAGTAGATACCAATCAGTTCTAGGGGAACCTCACTGGATTGCTGTAAAAAAATATCCTTAAGTATTTGAGAAAAATTAAGGATTTATTCTTATTCTATGGAGGTGAGGAACAGATCACTGGAAGTGGTTACATTTATGCTAGTTTCCAAATTGACAAAGATGATCTTCGATCATAGTCAGGTTTTGTTTTTTGCATGAATGGTGGAGCTGTATGCTGAAAGAGTTCCAAGCAGGACACTCTTACAAATTCTACGATAGAAGTTGAGTATATTTCTGCTTCATAAGCATCAAAGGAAGCTATTTTGATTCAAAAGTTCATAGAAGAACTAGAAATCAGTCCCACTAGTTCGAATCCAGCGGGCCTCTATTGTGACAGCAATGGAGCTATAGCTTTGGCTAAAGAACCTAGGTCTCACCAAAAGACCGAATACATACTCATGAAGTATCATCTCATTCGAGAATTCATTGAAAGAGGTGATGTCAAGATGTGCAAAGTTACAACGGAGTTTAATACAGCTAATCCGTTGACAATGGCTCTTCCACAACCTAAGCATAAGCGTCATTGTAACACTTTAAGCCTTAGACACATTAGCGATTGGTCTTGATGCAAGTGGAAGTACAAGTGATATACATTTTCATTGTTCATTAATAAAATATATATTATATTTGATTTTAATTTAATTTGAGTGTATAATTGAATGCAAAATCTTTATCCCCTAAATATTTAATATCATTAATAGATAATCAAATACGTAATTTGATCATGAAACTCTATTAATAGAGTGGATATTAATATTCTAAATGTCCCTAGTCAATTGTCATTATGCATTGGGACGCCAATGGTGTTTGAGACTAGCGTGTGAGTCAACTGATGACCAAGTTTCACGAGTCATGAATATAGATATAAAGTTAATCACATGGAATACATGTTGGAGAACATTGTACTGGACAGACCCACCATGAGAATACTATAGGATTGTTATATAATGTCATCAGTATTTCTCACCACAGCTACAGAGTATAGTCCTTTGACCTGAGTCTGCCATGGTTTCCTAGATGTGGATTGGCATGCTTTAACATTACCAAACATCAGCTGTAACAAGTGATTTTAAAGGTAATGGCTGGGCATGTCATGAATCGTGCTAAGTGATGTGAGTAGACAAGATGTGATTTGTCCCTCTCATATAACGAGAGTATGATATCTTGGCCTCTCGAAGAGTTGAGACTATGAAATGAGTCAACTACTTGCTTTGACAATCTAGTTGCGGTATCGAGAAAATAAGTTTGAGCTATATAAGGATGATACTTGTCCTGCCTTATGCTTAACTCGGAAATCAAGTGACAAAGGGACTTAGTTTATATGATTGGCTCTAATGCAAGTGGGAGATTGTTAGTGGTCTGCCCTAGGAATCAATCAAGGTTGATACTCTAATATTAGTTGTGGATTAAATTGTGTCGGAAAATCGACCTTCACTATACTTAGGTAATCATAATGTCTTGCTAGAGACCGCTTATAATTTGTGGGCCAAAAAGAGTTTTGAGCACACTGTTAATGTTTAATGAACCTACAGGGTCGCACACAATAATGAATTAAGTTAATATTTTCTATGCCCCGAAATCTACTTAAAATAAGAAGTAGACTTTAATTTATTCTCCTATTCAACTTATCTACGCGGTCGTGCATGTTATGAGATAACGATTAAATATACGATTGAAAGTGGACAGTTTGGCGGGCCCAAATAGTTCGGCCCCACTTCTTTTAATTCGTGTAGATAATGAACACATACACACACACACACACACACACACACACACACACACACACATATATATATATATATATATATATATATATATATATATATATATATCGTGTGGATAAAAAGAACCCTAAGAAAAAAACGCTTTCAAGAGAATATGAAGAGAATCGTTCTCTATTCAGATATCTTTGAGAGAGTCTCGAAGATCAAAAGCGATCAGGAAAAAGAATTCTAAGATCTTAACTAGCACTTGGATCGTTGGAGACTTCCATTCATGTCTGTGGATACCGATAGAGACGCAACACTTGGGGCGCTAATTCAGACACAATCGATTGTCAATTTACCTTCGATCTGCAAAAAAGTACGTGTCAAACTTTTGTTTAGATTTCAATATACACACGGATCCTGTCTAGGATTTCGATTTATAAATTCCACTGTGTTTTTAGCACTTGAGAAACCCTTCATAGGGATCTAGCGCGAGGGTGAAATAATTTCGTGGCCAAGAAAACGATTTCTTACATTTATTTTGCTTTCTTGATTCATAGGGCAAATGAGAGTTTAGTTCAAGAGTTTGACCGCATTTGACTTGTGGTCAAACCCTCATTTCCCTCTAATGGTTTATATATGTGGATCATCATGTAGTTCCATGTAATCAATCACTGAAAATTAGCGTTATTGACGAAGTTTAGTAGGAGTTCAAAATTGAAGTTGTTCAAGCACATTCTCTTACAACTCTCTCTTCGCGCTCCAAAGATGTTAGTATAAAGTGTTGCTACAAAGCGTCTTACCTATAGGGGTGTGCAAAACGGATCATCTGAATCGAAAACCGCTCAGATTACGCCGAACTAGCCAGTTGGGTCCAGTTTTTGGAAGTGTCGGTTCCATTCCCGGTTCCTAAAAATGGAACCGATATCTGAGCGGTCTAATGTTTGTGGTTCCAAGGGGGAATTGAACTAGACCAGACCGACTACATTTACTTTTTATTTATTTTTTATTTCTTCAAAATAATTAGTAAAATATGAACTAAACCTACTTACAACGCTTTCCCATTATTATTGTACTACAATGACTCTTCACTCATCACTGCTCCTGTGAATATCTTGAGATTTATCATTATCTCTCGTTGTAGTGGGAGAAAAACAAAAAAGTGATTGGAACCGGACCAGATCCAGTCCTAGGACCAATCAATCTAGTCCCCGATCCCCAGTTCTACCTTGAAATTGGACCAAATCAAGAATCGATAACCCTTATTTTCTCATGGTGATTCTATGGATTTGTTGGGAGAATCTTCTTATGCATTGGCCGTATATCGATAATAAATAGATCCAAGTAACCTCGGAAATTACAAACACAAAGTTGACAAAGACGCATGGTTTGGTTCAAGCTGGCATCTTCGTAATGGTCAAAGCAATAGTTGTTGAATGTTTGATTAAAGTCACACATGTCTTGCGAACAAATGACTTGTTTATGGTAGTTGGCAACTAGCCGGAGAGAAAACAACAAGATCTAATAACGGGGCTAGGGTCAGCAATGATTATCATAGAGTCCTCATTCACATTTACCTAAAGAATATTTCAAAGAAGTTGAATACGCAGCCTCTAAAAATATTTAAAAATCAAGTATAGCACAATCCACATTGTTGCCGAAACAAGTGATTGAACAATAAAATTAATAGAATAAGAAAATAAATCGGACACTAAATTTATATAATTCGGTCATTTACGTCCATGGGAGAGCAACACAAAATTCCATTACAAATCAAGTAATACAATAGAGATTACAACCACACTTGAGTCACTCAAATACTCCTAATGTTTCTCAGCCCTCAATTACATCTAATAACTCACGCAGTGTTTAGCCTCACAATTTCTCACGAAATAATCTTTCAATTTCACAAAAGAAGTATACATAAATCTTATCATAAGATTTAATCGGCTTAAACTAGGAATGAGCGGTTCCTGGTCCAGTCCGATCCCACTCAAGAATCGAGAACCGCATCGGAAGGACCGGTTCCCATTTTCTAGAACTGAGAACCGAACTGACTAGTCCTAGGACTATGGACCGGATTGACCCATGGTCTAGTCTGGTTTCAATAGAACCAATCACGTACTTTTAAATTAGACTTTCTATTTTAAATAAATAAAGGAAAAAAACCACCAAAAACCTTCAAACTTTGACACTTGTATTTTAATCAATGGGCATTTTCGTCTTTTTTGCTTTTTTTTATTTTTATTTTTCCTTTTAGGTGAGGCCCTCGCCGGATCCGGCAGAGGCAACTCTCGCCAGATGCCGGCGAGGGCTACCCTCGCCCGACGCCAGCGAGGGTCGCCCTTGCTTGAGTCATGCGAGGGCCACCCTCGCCAGACCCCGGCAAGGGCCGCCTTCGCTCGCCCAGGCAAGGCGACCCTCACCCGATGCTGGCGAGGGCTACCCCCGCCAGATCCTGCGAGGGCAGATCCAGCGAGGGCCTCGCCGGCAAGGAAAAAAAAAGAAAAGCAAAAAAGATGAAAATGCCCATGAACTAAAGTATAATGGGGTAAATGTGTCACAAATAGTATAGTTTAGGATTTTTTGTATCACAAAAAAAGTTTGAAGTAAATATGTCACAAGTGACAAAATTTAGGGTTTTTGGTGGTTTTTGGTGGTTTTTTCCCATAAATAAATGAATTTATTTTTCTATTTTCAATTGGAATCAATCACGTTCCAATGGAACCAATTCCATTTTCCAATGGAACCAATTCTTAAAAAAATTGGTAAAGGCAAGAGGGAATAGATCGGGCTTTTTTTTTCTTCAAAAAATTTAAAAAGTAAATATATATTTATCGGTCCGGTCTGGTTCGGTTCCCATCTTAGAACCGGGAACTGGATTGCCCGAAAATCAATTCCACTTTTAGGAACCGGGAATCGGACTGATACTCTCGAGAACAGGACCAAACCAGCCGGTCCGGTCCAGTCCGGTCCCGATTCAGGCGATCCATCATGCTCACCCTAGCATAAACACTAAGTTTTCTTGGATGTAGTTCACTAGTAAACCAAACATGGATGTCACACCATTATCATCTGTTCACAAGTAAACCTAGCATGAAGATTCACTGTGCATTTGTCTCGACGACAAACCATAACCCTTGAGAATAGGGGTGAGCATGATTCTAGTTTCTACCCTGGAACCTGAGAACTGACCAACGAAAACTTACAGGTTCTAGATTTCAAGGAATGTATGATAGGTTTTAAGTTCAAAAAATTAGGGAATTTATTTCAACGCATATGTTCCAGGTTCTAAGTAAGTGGAACTTGGAACCTGAAACCTGAAACTTGAACCTGTCTTCTCGTGATCATGTGGTGTTTCATAACATTAGATGATAAGTGTATAATCTGGAATCACTAGTCTAAGTTTTCATTTTATGACTTGTTAATGTTTCATATTCTTCGTGTGTCCAAATATAAATTGCGGTTAGTGGATCATAGCAATAAGTTGTGGTTATTAAAGTGATGATTCACTGTAATTGTTCAATTAATAATACAAGTGGAACTTGAGTAAACTATGGAATCGACCTTCGAATCTTTAATAGAGTAAGTTCCAAGTTCCAAAAAATAAAGAACCTATTACATTGATGGAACCTATACGAAATATGGAACTGCTCACTCATGGTATCAATTAACACAATGACTTTTCATTTTAGTTTAAACCGTAATGTTAGGAAAACTAGTCTTTTATATTATCTTTGATGAATGACAAGCTTGTTTAATATTATTGCGTTCATTTTTGTTTTGTTTAACTAAAAATGTAATAAAAAAAAGAACATGTTAGACCTTGGAACCTATCTTGGAACCTATAACAAGGTAGGTTCCAAGTTTCAGGTTCCGACGGGTAGGTTATAGGTTCCAAAAAATGAAGAACCTGTATCTAAAGATAGGTTCCAGGTTCCACATAGAACTTAGAATTACTCACCCCTACTTGAGAATATATATGTTATATAAGCCATCGCCAGGGACAAAATCCAAGCGGGAATTCGATCAACAGAAAAAAAAAAAAAAAAAAAAGGTCCAAGTTTCCTCTTCACTTTTTGTTTTCTTTTTCTTTATTTTGTTTGACACATGTTAATTAAGTCCATACGCAAGGCAAAGTTCTCGTTCAGACTATCCTGTTTCGATGGCCAAACACTCCAACACGGATTTGGATTTTAATTCAGAAGTTGATTTCCTTCTTTCTTTCTTTTTTATCTTCGAAATTGAGCTTTTGGCTTCAAACTCAAACTCGAGAGCTATCCCAACACACATGGTGTGTAAGAGACACTTTGGGGTATTGACTTACTATTGGAATCGGTTGAATTTAACGTGAATATCTTATTGCATCAATACGCATTTGTCACAAGCCCAAATGATTTCTAATATAATTAATAGGACAATGAGATTCGATGAATTAAACATTTCTAAGTCTAGATATAAAATGGTAGGGGTGAGTGGTTCTAGGTTCCATAAAGATTTCACTTGAAACCTAAAACCTACTAATAAGAATATATTTTCTTTTTTAGAACTGGAACCTATCTTATATACCTTGAAACCCATAATCTATAGGTTTTCACATATCAGGTTTTAGATTATACTTTGGAACCATGCTCACTCCTATATAATGGCGAGTGGCAACATACTCGCCAAAGCTCTTGATGACTCTTAGCATTTCTTGAACCCTATCGTTGCCATCTCTCTCTAGAAGCTCTCTCAATCTCTCTCTTATCCAAGATTACTAAATGGGCATATGAAGGCGATTAAAACAATTGTGCACAGACTCCTGCATTTATAATAAATGCATGATTCAAATAATACAAAGGAGAAGCAAATGTCATCTATTGCGGAAACGAGCTATCGAACAATAAAATAAACAGAACAAGGAAAGAAATCGAACATCAAATTTATATGGTTCGGTCGTAATGATTTATATCCATGAGGAATGCAGTACGAAATTTCACTATAGATCAAATGATACAACAAAGATTACAACCACATTCGAGTCACTCAAACACTCTCAGTGTTTTCTAAACCCCAATTACACCAAATAACTCACAGAGTTTTTAGTTCCATAATTCCATATTAAATAATCTCTCAATCTCAAAAAGAATTGTATACAAATCTTCAAGACCCACGCTACTCCTAACATCAACAACAGCGCATGTATACACCCAGGAAGAGAACGTGGCCAACTTAGAATTGGAAACCTAGATAATTCGATCAACCAAGCGAGGTTTGGACTTTTCCCCTGTGGAGCGTGACTTCCACGGGAAATAGGAAAGGATAATTTTATTCTTTCTACTTTCCTTTTTATTTCTCGCCAACTCTAACCGATGCAATATTCCTCGATTTCGGACATCCGTCAAATATTCAATTCGAAATATTCAAATCTTCACAAATAATAATTAATCTAGGGTTGGGTTTCATCTATCGTTCTCAAACTTAAGACATATTTTGACAACATTAATTTGTCCTTATGCGTGGCTGCCCTATTGTTGACTTACTTTTGGAATCATAGAAAATTTGAACGAATGCGATGGGCCATATGTTGATTGAATGTTAGTATCTTCTTGCGTCTTATGTGTTAAAAACAGGTGAAAACTTTCATTCTTTCGTAAGTTGGTCGGACTAATTAAATATATGTTGCTGAATAGCATTTTTATCCACGGGGATAATCGTGGAGTTTCCACATAATTAGGGCACACATGGTAACATTTATATTCGAGAAATCAATTTCTGGCCAGAAATAGATTTTTCTATTTCTATTTCGTAAATGAGTTTCTGAGCAAAAATGTATGTTTAATAACGACACAAAATTTCTGTTTCCAAAATAGAAATTCGTTTGATAACAATAGAAATTTCTATTTTCCGGAACAAAAATCTATTTTTTTAGAAATGGAATAAAAAAATTAGAAAATCTGGAAAATTCCTAAAAATCTAAAAAATTCAGAAAATCCATAAAAATTGAAAAATTCCACAAAAATTCATAAAAATTTCCAGAAAATAAAAAAAAGTCAAATTTTGGGAAAATAGGAAATTTGTTGAATTTAAAAAAAATCAAAAATTTCAAAACTTCACAAAATGGCCTAGAATTCTAAATGCTTGTATTTCACTTTGAGTGAAATTTAAATTTTTTGAAGTGTCCAAAAAAATTAAAAAATTAAAAAAATTAAATTTCACTCAAAGTGGGTGGCCACAAGTATTCTAAGCCATTCTTGAAGCTTTAAATTTTTTTTAAAAATTTTTTTGTGCACCTCAAAAAATTTAGATTTCACTCAAAGTGGGTGGCCATATGTATTTTAAGCCATTTTGTGAAGTTTTGAAATTTTTTATTTTTTAATTTTTTTGAACGCCTCAAAAAATTTAAATTTCACTCAAAGTAAGTGGTCATTGGTATTCTAAGTCATTCTATAAAGTTTTGAATTTTTTATTTTTTTTGACACATCAAAAAATTTAAATTTCACTCAAAGTGGGTGGCCATAGGCATTCTAAGCCATTCTATGAAGTTTTGAAATTTTGATTTTTTTGGAAAAAATTCAACAAATTTCCTATTTTCCCAAAATCTGACTTTTTTTTTATTTTTTGGAACATTTTATGAATTTTCTGGAAATTTTCAATTTTTATGGATTTTCTGAATTTTTTTTGGGCGGTGGCCGGTTGACGGTGGCGGGAGGTGGCCGGTGGCTGGCAGCAATAACGAGCGGCGGTGGGGGTGGCTGGCTTGTAGCGAGTGTGAGCGATGAGAAGAGTTGCCAATTTCTAATTTCTATTTCAGAAATAAAAAGGTAAATTTTTTTAATTTCTAATTTTTGTTTCAAACCTATTTCTAGAATAGAAATTTGTTTCAGAAATAGAAAAAATGAAATTACGTTATCAAACGGATTTCTGTTCCAAATCTATTTTTGGAAACAGAAAAACAGAAATTATCACTATTTGGCAAGTTATCATGTGCGCCCTTAGTTGCTAAGAATGAGTGTTATTGGCAAATTTCAGTAGGAGTTCATCAATTGGAGGGATTCATACGGCAATTAATATTTCTCGTTTTCTCGCAATTAAGATGTAAACCTAGTCTATGAAAAGAAAAACGTAGAATAACAAAGACGTCGCCTTTTTCTTCAGTACTTCATAAACATTTCTTTTTGCGAGAAAAAGGGGTTTCTGATTGTTGTATCGCTCATAATACTGTATAATATTATTGCCTATGGGGCTGTACTACTACAGTCTCCGGGATACAACAACCAACATACCCTACCAACTTCTTGAGCATAATCCCAACCATCACCAATCTCTTTTCCATCGTTCTAAGGTATATGATATGCGAATAAAGTTCCACGTACATATATGTAATGAGCGTGCTCAGATTTCATTTCTGAATGAAATGTTCCGACAATTTGGTAGAAACTTTCGTAGTAAAACATATCTTTAGTAGCTACTCTCAAATGGAATTGTGCCTTTCTTTTGGAGTCAATCCGAATGTAGCTTCATGCTACTAAAAGGCATGGACGTTGGACTATGGCAGAGTAGAGTCATTGAAATTAAGCGCCAAGGTAAGTAAAGTGAAGACCATTAAGGCTCCATTTATTTCACAGAAAATGTGATATCGCCTTTTTCTTCATTATTTCATAAATATTTTTTGTGAGAAAAGGGGGTTTCTATTTGTTGTATCGCTCATAATGCTCTAGAATACTATCACCTATGGGGTTACACTACTCCAGTCTTCAGGATACATGTACAACAACCAACATAAGCTACCAACTCTTTGAACATACTCCCGATCGTTGCCTCCATCTTTTCCATCATAAGGTTTATGATATGCAAATAAAGTTTCGCGTAGATATATGTAATGAGCATGTTCAAATTTTATTTTGGAATGATATGTTCCGCTAATTTGATAGAAACGTTCTTGGTAAAACATATCATTAGTAGCTACACTCAATGAAATTGTACCTTTCTTTTAGGGTCGGTCCAAATATAGCTTCATGCTACTGAAAGGCTTGGATGTTGGACTACGGCAAAGTAAACCATTCAAATAAAGCACCAGGGTAGGTAAAGTGAAGACCACCAAGGTTCCATTTACTATGCACAAAATTTGACATTTTTCTGGCAAAAATATTTTCCAAGAAGACATTTTTAGAAAAGTAACAATATTTTCTTATATTTGGCCAAGACTTTAAAATAAACTGGAAAATATTATCTATTGTTGGTAAGAAAAATCTCATTTTGTTGGAAATTGCTGACGTGGAAGCCAGCCATCTTACGTGGTCTAACCACGCTGACATGGACAATTTTTCCATTTTAATAAAAAATTCTAATTTCTTATTAATTTTTTTCTTTTCTTTCTTTTTCATTTTTTCCTTTTTCCTCCTCCAGTCACCAAGCCTTGGCAATGGCTGACGACAAGCCATAGGCGAGGGCCGACCTCATTGGTCTTAGGTGAGCTCGACCACGCTGAATCCGGTGAGGTGGAGCCTTACCCGAGGCCGACGACGCTCAAGCTTGACCTCATCGGGATTTGGCAGCCTCTAGCCTTGCTCGAGGCTGACAAGGTCGACCCTCAATGGCCCTCTCCGATGGTTGATGGTTGCTAAGGCCCGACGATTGATAGAGGAAGAAAGAAAAGAAAAAAATCAAAATTTTTACAAAAGCATTGTAAAAATTGTCAACGTCATCACCAATTGTACCATGCAGGACGTCCAACATTCATATCAGCAATTTCCGGACCTAGTTTCCTAGGAAAATGTTGCTGAATTTAAGCTTTGATAGAATAACATTTTTCGTTGACTTATAAGCGAACCAAATGCCAGAAAATGATAAAAATATTTTCTTGAAAATGTTTTCCACAAAACAAACAAATCCTAGAACTCATTGTGGCTCTTCATTTTTTTTCCTTTTGGTTTTCCTTTATTTCCTTAAAGTTTAAGTCATGTGTACACACCTTTTGTATCTTAAAATCAAAATCACTTAAAGAAATCATCTCTCAAACTTTTATTTCAGTAGAAAAAGGAAAACCCAAATGTACTACGTAGATTTGTAGAGGAACTCCATTGCATATGTTTCTCAATGAGAGAGTGTTTATCATCCCAATCTATCGCTACGCCATACCACGTAGGATGTTCAAGCCTGGGTCGGAGGAGGAGGGTCACTCTGCAAATATGCATACAACACGGGGGCTATTTCGCAAATAAATGAAAGCCTTGACTACTAATTCAATTTGGGCTCAAAAAGCCCAAACCTCTTTTGGGCCTTTCCCCTCACGGCCCATCATTGTCGCATCGCATATAACCCCGCCTTCCTCGCTAGGGTTTTACTGTCTCCCTCCTGCTGCTCCTCCTCCGTCGTTTCCGCTTCCTCTGCGGTTGCAGCTTCCGCCAGCCCAGCCGACCGACGCCGGAGAGATGAAGACCATACTGTCGTCGGAGACGATGGACATCCCCGACGGAGTGAGCATCAAGATCAGCGCGAAGGTCATCGAGGTGGAGGGGCCCCGGGGCAAGCTCGCCCGCAACTTCAAGCACCTCAACCTCGACTTCCAGCTCATCCGGGACGAGGCCACCGGCAAGCGGAAGCTCAAGATCGAGGCCTGGTTCGGCTCCCGCAAGACCTCCGCCGCCATCCGCACCGCCCTCAGCCACGTCGAGAACCTCATCACCGGCGTCACCAAGGGCTACCGCTACAAGATGCGCTTCGTCTACGCCCACTTCCCCATTAACGCCAGCATCACCAACTCCAGCAAGTCCATCGAGATCCGCAACTTCCTCGGCGAGAAGAAGGTGCACTGCATTTCTTAGTTCTATTGGTGGTGGGATCGACATGTGTTCTTGATTGTGTAAACTTTCCTTGTGTAGCTATTGATTGGTCAGATGTTAGACTATTGTATATTGGTTGGATATGGTCGCTTGGTTGCTGGTTGGGAACTTGCGTGGGTGGATGTGTTCTGGGGATCAACTTCTGTGATGTGCACTGAGACTGGGAAGGTTTCTCAATGTCGGTATCGTGCCTCAATGCATTAGTAATCGTAAAGCCTAGGAGCTGCAAGTTCTATTTTGGGGACCCAACAATCTAATTAAAAAAGCCGAGAAGCCGTAGTAAAAGCTCTAATGATGCCGGGTATTGTTCGAGTGGATTGCTGGAATATAATGTAGCTTGTTGCTTTAGTTGTGGTGAATTTGTTTTGAAATGCCTATGTAAATACCGAATGCGATAGCTCTCATGCTAAACTGTCTGTCAACTGCTAGATGTGATGTGAGTGGACCTTTGCAGGCATTTACTTCATACTCGTATTATTCACTTCGAGCATTATGTCGAATTATGTGGTTAGATAAAAACTGCATTTGACATGTCCTGTGTAGACTTTGCATACTAATTTTAAAGTATTGCCATGGTGTCCCTGCGTGGCTTTGATCTGTTGCCATTTGTGAGGACATCCAACTTGTGAGCTGCTGAATGACTTGCTTGATTTTAACACTTACTGTTGGCTATATATTGTATAATGGCCACTGATCGAGAATGGCTTGATTTGCCATTTTGAGTATGTTTGCTTGTAACTGTATTGTACTGTTGTAGACTCTGAGATTGTGTGTTGAGAGATTTTAAAAACTATGTTCATGGAACTCTAGCTAAAGGCTTGCTGCAAATACTCAAGCAGTTGATGTCTGCAACTGCCTTAACAGTTTGATCCTCACTGACTGGATACTAATAAAGTTCCTATTTGAATCAGGTGAGAAAGGTTGATATGCTTGAGGGAGTGACAGTTCTTCGTTCTGAAAAGGTCAAGGATGAGCTAATTCTGGATGGAAATGATATTGAACTTGTTTCCCGATCATGTGCCCTGATAAATCAGGTATCGGCCGCCCCATTCGCTCCACTCTCCATAACATATTTAGATGCACTTGTGCTTATGCCTACTTGCGATTTTTTGGGGAGAGGAAGGAAGACTCTAGTAATATGCCTGTTTAACATTGTAATTTAGTTTTTCATGTTGCAATAGCTCTCTGAAGTTTGCCCATAGAACAGAATGAAACCCAACACAGGAAAACAATCTATTTGGCCCCAGCCCCTGCCCCATATTTCTGATTGTGGTTAATGCAATGCCTGTCACCACTTACTTTCTTCCCCCTTTCTGAAGAAACATACGCATGCATGTAAGCATTGCTTAGCATTGCTAATCCAGCTTTTTGTTTTTTGGGGAACAGAAATGCCATGTCAAGAATAAAGATATCCGGAAGTTCCTCGATGGTATCTATGTTAGTGAGAAGGGAACAATTCTCGAGGAGGAGTGATTGGTGCAAGAATTGCATCTTATATTTGTTTCAGGAATTTGAGTTGATCTTGTTTCAAGCAGGTTGTTAGTTGGCCTTTTTTGTATTATGGGTAGTTAAACATTTGTGGGTCTAAAGTTATTTACTCTTTTGCTTTTGTCCTTCTTTTAGGACCGTGACTGGCAACTCAGCAAAGGGAAAACACATCATTATTGGATTAAAATTGATTATTTGAGCACGTTATCCTCTATGAAACCACTAAAAAGTGATGACCTGTTGATTGAAGGCATGTGCAAGACGTTTCTCTTATCTTTGCTCAGTTTTTGACATGCATGTTTTTCGATCTGTCTGCCCTGCAATTGGAGTTTGTGAACTTTGTGCCAGTATTTGGGGAGGAAGAAGAAGGTTCACCGATAATCTCAAGCTGGTTATATATTGACAAAGGTGAATGAAAAGTTGCTATTGATTTGTCTATTCCGTATCATTTGCCTTTGGTCGGTCAATTGACATGAGGGCCTTTGGTCGGTCAATTGACACGAGGGCCGAGACGATTGATACGTCGTCTGTCTAATTGTCACAACCACAAAGGAGTACGTCTATACCTACTCCTTTGTGGTTCACTTGAAAGTATAGCTCCAAGAAAAGAAGGTGCATCATGCTATGTCTTTGTCTATTTCCAGCCCTGATCCTATATCCCTTTTCTGATGTTTCTTGCAATTCCCATTCTCGACAGACTTTTAGTGAGTAGATACGTATTCTCAATCTCTCTGGGTCAAATGCTTATGAATCTCGTTCGTTTTCCTCTATATTGATATATAGAACCCCCATCGTTCCCTATAGTAAAATTTGTGCTGATGGTGGTGGCAGGGCAATGAGTTTAAAGAACTCGAGGTATTTTATTGAGCAGATGCTTCTTTTACAAAGATTTGGCTAGAGAGATCTTCTCTGCTGATCTCTTGCAGCAAATCATGAAACTAATGTATCTCTACTGCTAAATTAAGCGTCGAACGATGCTGTGTTACTGATATTTATCCAAGCAGTTTTGCATGCAGGGTTTATTATGTCTGAAATTGCCGGGAATTTGCTGAGCCAAAAGGAAGAGCAGTCCTTTGCGTTGCCTGTGTGTTGAACTCCCCATTGCTTATGTTTGCGGTCTTCGTTTGTGCCGTTTAATGATGATATCATCTCAAAATACGGATGACTCTACAAATTCGTGATTGACTACCATGTTTCGAAAGTTACCTACGCATTCGAGTATCTTAAAAATTACCAATTTTATCATTGGAATTCTGGGCAGAAATCCAGAATCCTGTCGATAAATTAAACAAAGAAGAACGGGATGCCATGATCCCACTCAAGGAGGTGGCCCATACATGATCAACTTCAATAAATTCGGGTTGAAATATGGGTTTGTGGCCTAATTTGATAGCCCTATCCAAATCAAAAAGTCTGGAAGGCCATGTCGCATCATCAGAATGCGAGTGCCGTTCCAAACCGATATAACCATATGATTAA
Source organism: Syzygium aromaticum (assembly GCA_024500025.1). Taxonomy (NCBI): domain Eukaryota; kingdom Viridiplantae; phylum Streptophyta; class Magnoliopsida; order Myrtales; family Myrtaceae; genus Syzygium; species Syzygium aromaticum. The sequence goes on from CM044885.1 coordinate 16,934,124, forward strand.
ATCTGTTAAAATGAGTTATAAACACATTTCTTAATCCATATTTTATCAGAATGCGAGTGCCGTTCCAAACCGATATAACCATATGATTAAATCTGTTAAAATGAGTTATAAACATATTTCTTAACCCATATTTTATAGATTAAATTGTTATATGAATTAGTTTTATTTATTAAATGGATTATGAATGGGTTTATAATAATAAAATCCATCTATTTTGGTCACCTAGCCGATTGTCGGACCCAAAACCAACATCCACATTGTCGATCAGCTCATGACACTTATGATTCACGTGGATGTGGTAATGTCCGGAGCATATGACCGAGTGGCCAGAACATTTACGAAGTGCCAACATCGGCTTGCTTAGAAGAAGCATGTATACTATGATGTTGCCGGAGCACTGTGCCTCTGCTTCCGGTTCTAGAGCCACTTGCAGAAGGGAAGAAGAGCCTTCTCATGAGTACCCACTAACAAAATAAGAATTCCCACGATGATGCTTAAATTAGGGTTCATAGAGAGACTAACATGTGCAGGCACCAAAATAGACAATTTGCTTATTGGCTTACAAATCGTCCCCGCCATCGTTCGTTATAATGAACTACTACTGATGGTGGTCAGGACGATTTGGAAGAACTCGAGGCGCTTGTTAGCAGATACTTCTCTTCAGAGCTTTGGTGGGAAATCTTGTCTATTGATCTGCGGCAGCAAATCATGAAACTAATCTGTCTCTATCGCTACATTAAGCGTCAAACGACAGCACATGTTCGTTGCGTTACTGATGTTATCCAAGCAGCTTTGCACACGGGGAAATCGCTGAGCAAAAAGGGAAAACAGTCGTTTGCATTCCCTCTGGTTAACTCCTCATGGCCAAAATTTTGCGATTTTTTTTTTCTGTACGGATGAATAATGATATCATTCCGAAATATAGATAATTCTACAAACTCGTGATTGATTAATACAGAATCTTGTTGATAATCCGCAAACAAAGACAGAACAGGGAGGCTATGAGCCCCCTCAAGGATGGCATGGCATCGAGACCATACATTTCTTCTAAAAATAATTGATAGAGCGATTCTGCTTTCAAACAAAATTCCCTCGAAAGACTATGAAAATAAATTCTCGGGTATTGATGAACCTGCGGATGAGGTCGTTCGGATGGTGATGCCCGCCTTAAATGTAAGCGGGCATTGTCCGCGACAGGTTTCATTTGCCAGAGCTCGCTGTTGGTATCTGTTAAGGATGTGGAGTCCATTCAAGGTAAATGCCAGAACCTTAAGCCCTCATCGTGTCCTTGCTATCCTGGTATGACATTTGATAATACTACATTATAAGAAAAATGGTGGCACGCATCTTGTGTAGATATTTCTTCAGATACCCACCAAACTTGCTCACGCATCAGATTTACCAATTCGAGTTCTCCACGAATTTTCCAGCTTCGAGTGGTGGCGCCATATCAATCCTACTCAGAGATGCACATAGATTTTAAGTTTCATACCTACCCTGCTGCAATCATCTGTGTAGAAGAATCTGGATCTGTACTGCTCACGTTATGGAAAGAAGCGGACCAGAAAAATCTCGATTGGTGACACGACACGGCCCACCAGTCTTTCATCTCGTATCGGGCAATGGACAGTCGGGTCGTGTTCTACGCAGAAGGACGAAACGGGTGTTCCAAAGCAGGAAGGCTCGAGGACTACAATCCACCACGCACCGTCTTGAAACATGCCCCACAAACAAAAGTTGATAACGAGCTCATGATACTGGAAATCATTCCGTCGCTATCCGCTACTGGAACGCCACACAAAAATGAAAGGTTCCCACTCAGGTGTGTCCCCCTTGTTTGTCCTTTGCTCATGCAAGTGGAGTCACCTCATGCTTAGATATGTCCAAGTCTGGCCTCAATCACGATCGTCGGTCTATTAACAGACGGGTCAAGACACTGTCACGACATCCCCACATCAGCGTAATGAGCGCTCCATGTTCTTAGCATAATCTAGGAGCACCAAAAAGATATGCATTAGCTTGATTTCACAAAAGCGAAACCTGATCTCTCTGCTCTCCTCTATCTTCTGCTATCATGGCCTTCTCATGTTTTCCTCTTCTGCTTCTGCTCTTGGTAGCGAGCTCGCTCGGGGTTGATTCAGCCAATATGGAGAAGCTTACAGGACCCGTGATCAACGTGACGAAGCACCTTTCTTTCCCCGATTTCAGCTTAGACAACCCCGGGATAGTTCATGATGTGAAGCTCTTGGGCAGTGCGAAGCTGTCCAAGGAAAAGAGTGCGGTCCAAATCCCCGACGTGTCCGAAGCTGCTGATCTTCGGCATCTCGCCGGCCGAGCCATCTACTCCTCTCCTGTCCGCTTGCTTGACCCCACCTCCAGAACCCCGGCTTCCTTCGAGACCACCTTCGATTTCCAATTCGAGAACGACAGCTCGGTTGTTCCTTCCAAGAATGATGCCGGCTCTGCAGGTACAGGGGGCAGCCATGGCGGCAGCGGCTTAACTTTTATCATAGTACCAGATGAGTTCACTGTGGGAAGATCAGGGCCGTGGCTAGGGATGCTTAATGATGCATGCGATGAGGAGTACAAAGCTGTAGCCGTGGAATTTGATACGCGCCACAATCCTGAATTTGCAGACCCGAACGACAACCATGTTGGCATCAACTTGGGTAGCATTGTGTCCACAAGGACAATCAACTTGTCTGATATCGGGGTTTCTCTCAAGGACGGGTCCATTCACCGAGCTCGAATTAGATATGACGGTCCAAAAAGATGGATAGAAATCCATCTCGGATCAGAGGGGCAAGAATTCCCCTCAACTCCTGCATTTTCTGGATTCCTAGATCTCTCTCCTCATCTGAAGGAGTATATGTTTGTGGGGTTCTCGGCTTCCACAGGGAACTTGACCCAAATCCATAACGTTCTCTCATGGAACTTCACATCGACAAGCCAAGCTTTTCTCCGGATCCCGTCAGAAGAGACCTGTGAGAGCAAGATCATTCTGGGAATTACTGAGACTCCTGGAGGAGCTAGATCAGAACCAATTAGCAATTTCTTGATTTTTGCAGCCGTCGTGGTGCTGGCTCTCGCAGTTCTAGTCAGCTTGTACTATAATGGCAAGCGCAGAAGAGATAAACCAAGCACCACCGGCTTGCCGGAGAAAATACAACGACCAAGGCCTCCTAACAAGCCCCGGAGCTTCACGGTCAATGAGGTATCCTGTGCAACACGGGGTTTCGGCGAGTATGAGGTACTAGGAAGTGACTACAGAGGTACTTTCTACAGGGGAAAGCTAACGAATAGCTGCCAGGTAGCCGTGAAACGGTTCTCAGCTCATTTTCTGAACTCAAATGGATTAGATGGGCGAAGAATTTTGAAAGAAATTTGCGCCATCAGTCGTATTCGTCACCCCAATTTGGTTCCCATAAGAGGGTGGTGTCATGACAAAGGGCAACTCATGGTTATCTACGATTTCTTCCCGAATGGAGGTCTTGATAAATGGTTATATGGAGTCGGTGTCTTGCCGTGGACAAGGCGGTTCAAGGTCGTCAAGGATGTGGCGGAAGCTTTGAGTTTTTTGCATTCAAAGAAACTTGCACACAAGAACATGAAGACGACCAGTGTCCTTCTTGACGTCACATTCCGTGCTGTACTAGGGGATTTTGGATTTGTGCTCTCCGGTTCGGGATCAAGAAAGTTCGAGTCAGCGGTGAGTCAAGCGGCCGATGTCTTTGAGTTCGGGGTATTTGCTCTGGAGGTCATTGCAGGTAGGAGCAGGAGCGACCCGGAGATGGAAAAAGAAGAAAAGGATTTGCTGGATTTCGCATGGAGAATGCATGAGAGAAACGAGAAGGTGAAGGTGTTTGATAGGAGGATGGGCTCGCTGGTCAGCCTTGAACAAGCAATTCGAGTTTTGGAGATTGGTTTGCTTTGTACCCTGAACGAGAGTAAAGGAAGGCCTAGTATGGAGGAGGTGGTCGAATTCCTGGTCACAGACAGACCAATTCCTGAGCTACCGCCGAATCGACCTGTCGCCTTGTTCCCTTATAGCAGTGCTACAGGTCTCTGCGCTAGCTATTCTTGTGCACCTTTCCAGTGACGCAGCTGGCCAAACGGTAGATGCTAGATTCGGTGTACTCCATCCACAGACTGCAAGATATGGACTTCCTGAATTGTTATCTTAGGTCTTTGGTACAACCGGCGTCATGATGATGATAGACTGGATCACTGATAGTTAATGTTAAGCGAATGAAAATTTTCTTCTGGAATTTCAGATTCCGCGCTAGCGAACTGTGCTTCTAAGTTGTACTGTCTGCATCACTTCATTTGTTTTCATGATCGCTTGAAAGAGACCCGAGGTAACATGAAGAGATCAACTGTCCAACGAAATTTCATGCCTTAAGTTTACAGCTGAAGTAATGTTTGTTCTAAATGTCCATACACTTGTAAGGCCTCCTCAACTCTCAAAAGGGGAATTAAAAAGATGATAAACCACATGAGCCTTCGTTTTATGCTTCCGCAGGTCATCAGAAAATGTACAGAGAAGCAAGATATTACAAAAAAAAGCAACGACTATCCATAGCGCAACACCAAAGTCAGCACTGATATATGCGTTTTCTAAAGGATACACAAGGTGGAATTATGATAGCGAGACTCACATGTCATACCCAATACTAGTGGTAAGAAATGCTTCTTATAAACTGGTGCAATTCACAATTTAGAGAAGACATTCCTTGACCGTGGCTGTCATTTTGTTGATCCTTATAACGGACTTTCGCCATGATTCTGACGATGTGACTAGGCAAACAAGAGATTACATTATTGACAGAATTCTGATGACCATCAGCCTGTAACTTGGTCTATGCATTCCATCCAAAAGTGATAATAGCAAGGTTGCATGACTTCTCTGTACAATATTTAAAGCTAAATCTGCTCGAATATTGATGTAGAGGTTGTAGGAAAAGCAAAACAGTTTCAGCTAGGAAAAAGCAAATACATGCTTCCAACTTCTATCGACTTAACCGGACACTGATTTAAGGCTCCTGCAATGCGCTGTACATGCCCATTAATACTTCAACTTGTAGCAGCCCATTCGCAGCATACCTTGCACATGTACTCTGTGACTACAAGTGGCCATAACTAAGGAGTTTACTATAGATACTAAAACCAGGGGAACGAATTATCACCTGATACAATTAAAAATTTAGGAGATCCAAGTTTTCAGCAGCTAAGGATAATATAGGTGTCCATTAACCACTGAGCTCGTGCATCTAATTGTTCTGCCACTCGATGGAGGCAAAGAGGAGTGCAAGAAAGAATATTCTAAGACGGTCAGCATGCATGGTGTTCAGGAGGGGAGAGAGACAAAAATTTACTCCATTCTTTCAGCATGTGAAGTTGTACCCTGATCTAGAAGACAACGCCTATGCTTTTCTCACTTGTTATTTGTACGTACTCCACAATTAACAAAACCTTCCATTACCATACATAAAAGTTGCAGACACAGTTTTTGTGCTCATATGCCGCCTTCGGTTAAAGCTCACAGAAGAATAGTACAGATGATGTAGCTCCTCCTTGTATCCTCTGCTACTCTTTTATGTTTGTCTCAAAGTCTAAGAAAAACCTGCTCCTGTACCAAGTACAGATTTCGCTAAACTTTTTCCCCAGTAAGGCAGTAATTATATAGCTACCAAAAGCAATTTCCAATAAAAAAACCACATCATCACACCAAGTAGGAGTAACACTAACATATGCATTAGTTTCTCCATCAACGTTTGACAGCACAAGAACACAGCGAAACTCCTTTACAACCCGATCAACGAGCAGATAAGAGGCGGTCAAACCAAATACTACAAGCTTCATTGTAAACTAAGACAGACATCATGGAAACCGACATAAACTTCAGAATCTATGCCGCTCACTCCTCACACATGTCCAGAATTTGACAATTGAAAAGGCTTACAAGAAACTAGAGCACAGCGATCAATTTGTCCCAATCCGGTAGTGCTAATTAAGGATTTCCAGCAGAATTTCATCGAATTTCTTTCTAACAACTAAAAAGGGAACGAAAACCAATCTCGTTATAAGAATTCAGCAATTTGCAACAGATCAATCACGAAACGTTGAGCTCCAAGACCAAACTTATGCACAACCAAGAACTCCACGAGCATTTCACAAGATCACACAGAAATGAATCGATATATCATCAATGATTAATTAATTCGACCAAAAGAATTAACTCCCATGGAATCATCCAACTCTTGCATACACCAAAAGCAACCCCAGAAAGAGAGAAAATAAAAAACGCCAAAATTCAATTGGCCTCTCACATTTATGTTCAGAAAAGCCCGAAAAGAACCGAGAACCCTAGCACAATCAACCAAACAATGTGGACCAAGAGCAGCGCCTGACCCGACAACGGTCCCGACCCGCCGTTCCCGACCTCGCAGTAGCCCAATTTCGCGACTCCCACGCCGGCGCACGCCGCGTCGGCGCAGCCGCACCAGTAGGTCACCCCGTCCACGCCGCAGACCGGGTCGGCACGGAAGCACTTGACCGGGCACGAGCCGGGTCGGGCCGCCCCGGAGCAGGGGCCACCGCCATCGCCCTCCTCGCTGGGCAACCTGATGACCGAACCGGAGACCCCCCGCGGCTCCTCCGACCTGACGGCGGAGGGGAAGGAGAGGAGGGCGGCGACGATCGCGAAGGCGGCAACGAGACGGAGCTTGGGAACCGGGCAATCCCCCATGGATCAAGGGTTCCGGCGAGCTTTTCCCAAGGAAAAAGCTCGCACGCGCCTTGAACTGGGGCCCCAAGATCAAGAAAATTCAAAGGGGCGAACCAGGTGCGAGGCTCCGAGGGGGAAATTCAGGAGCGAAGAAGAAGGGAACAACGCAAATCTGGGTCAAGCGAAGGATCGATTCTTAGGCTCGAACGCCAAGAATCCAACGCAAACCGAAACAAGAAATGGGAAAAAGATGCGAATTGTTTTCGAGACGTTGGAAAGAACAAGAAAGTTCGACGTTTGTTGGCAGCGGTTGGACAACCTGCGCCATCCTGCGCCGCTTACTTTTAGCTAAAATAACACAAACAGTCATTAACTTTGACGAAATGTATAATTGGATATATGTACTTTTAATTTATTTAATATAATTCTTAAAATTTAATTTACACTGAATATTTTCAAATAATTCAGAGAATAAATTAAATATGTACCAAAAGTTTAAGGATGAAATTGAATAAATTAAAATTTAGGAACCACAATGCATATTTGATTAAATCTTAAGGACTATATTGAACAAATTAAAAGTTTGGAAATCAAATTACACATTGGGTCAAAGTTCAGAGACTGTTTGTGTCGTTTCCCCTACTTTTTAAACCACCTTGTCTTTTTTTCTTTCTTTCTTACCTTATATTTTCTTGGGAAAACGACGAAAACAAACCCTAAATTTTGGCTCTACGTGTAATGTGGTTTCTAAATTTTTAGTTTGTTTAATGTAATCCCTGAACTTAAACCCAATGCGCAATGTGATCCCTGAACTTTTAATTTAATGAACTTTCAATACATGTTCAATTTAGTCCTTCAATTATATGAAAATGTTTAATGTAGTCCTTTCATTAATTCAAGTTCAGGAATTACATTGAACATGTACCAAAAGTTCTGGGACCATATTGAACAAATTAAAAGTTCATGGACTATATTAAATTTTGGGCTAGAAGTTCAAAGACTACATTATATAAATTAAAAGAGCTAAAAATTCATGGACTATTTGTCTCATTATCCCTGTTATTAACTAGATAAGGGCTGTTGGTGCTATTAATCAATTTTACCTTCAATAGACGTGCCTTATCATGGTTAATTATTTTCTCTAGGAATGACAAAAATCCCTAATCGCAGTCATCCGCCTTCACGGGGTAATCATAGAGATATTGAATGTGAAATCAAGACACAGGAACATGGACCGGAGACCATATATTACTTGATCGAAACTCAAGAATTCAAGTGGCGAGACATTGGATTTGCCTTTATCATGGGGGCATCTTGCCAACGTATCAGCTCGAAAGTAAGATCGTGATGCGCGTGCTCAAGCACTCAACAATAATAGTAGCATTCGCAGAATATATGGCCGCTGATATGCTCGGGCTTGCAGAACGCTTCGTAGTAGACGAAGCCGCCATAGGTGCTCGTACATTTCGCCACACAAGCCTCGTTGGTACACTGCGGGAAATCTGTAGAGTCGTGGCACAGCCCGCTTGCTTCTGCACGGGGCCACACGTACATGGCTGCATTTTTCCATCGGCAAAGAAACGGTAGAAACAAAGCAAGTTGACCGGTCACTTCACGTCATCCAAAGCAAGATCGGCACAGAAAAGCTCGTGCGTAAAAAAAAACCTGAAAGAACGAGGGCCGCAATGAAGAATTGCACGAACGAAAGCTTGGCCATCTTAGCAATGTGAGCGTCAGACGAAAGATATATAAGAAAGCGTAGGGTAATGTGGAGAAGACAATGCAATGTCCGGATGTGATCTGATCCCGGGGGCTGATTATATATTTATGTAGCTTGTACGAGGCAACATCAAAAGGAAAGTGACTATGTGAATCCAGAGAATTAGGAAAACTTCATAATGCTAATGCCCGTTTTTTTTCCCTTCCTAAATGCTTGATACTTTTTACTTGAAATCACTACCTTAATTTGATAAGTGCGCATGTGTTCATGTCCGTTTTAGGGATTCAATCATAGTTTTGGAAGCTTTTTTAGTAGGATATATGATGCCACAGAACGTTACGCGCGATACTTATCTTTTTCAATTATTAATCATATTTTTTTCTATAAACATGCGGAAGCAATAAGCATTCCTAGCATTCCATACAATACAACCCATCTCAATTAATTAAGGTACATATGCATCTTCTTTATATTAAATATAAGTATTATCACTTTCATATATCATCAATGAAAAATACAAAATTCCGAGGAGGGGGGTTTTGGGTCATCTATCTCCAACACTACTCCTATGTCCAAAAACTATGAGTACAAAAAGTTAAGACCAACGATATGGGTCGGCCACCTCGCCCATCGATGTGTTGCGTCACCGTTGAAACCCCTCAATGAGCCAACCAACTCACCGCCGATGTTCAAGTACCAAGTGACAAATCGATGGGGAATCCACTATATAAAACCCACATCAACCCATATGATGGAACTACTCTTAGCATGTACTGTCTCCGATTTGGGTATAAGCATACTTTCATAAACACACTCGTAATGCATGGGACTCCAAAAAGCATTGGCAGTGAGCGATCTATCCTATATATCTGAAAAATAAAGAAGTAAGCCGAAATTTAGTAAATAAAATCTCTAGATTTAAGTTAGATGATCACCTTACCACTCAACCCGGTACGAAACAACATAAATACATAACATTCAAGCATACATGCCGAGTGCATGAATAAATGTTTTACATTTCCTATTATTATATGCCAAAGTATTCAAATAACAACATTACACAACATTATTTCACTCATATGCATGCGGATGCAAGTGACATAACATTTTCAGATGCAAGCTGACCTCCAATTAGTTTATTCATTGACATTAGTGCCTATATGCATTTATATATACATATACACATGCGTGAGATTCTTTACTTCTCCTCCCAAACATTCACATGACATCTCGATTCCCATAGCATCCTAAACACTCTCAAGACATCCCGACACACGAGGCATCGTCACCATTAATATATGGGTGACGGAAACATATTGTTCTCATGCAAGCAATGATAAATAAACAATTACATGTATTTCAATACATATCTCCTCCTTCTTATTTCGTCACACATTCATCAACGCAGTGAAATGCATTAGTCAAACCATCAAGTGCAAAACAACATACTCAAGAATCGGAAATAAGCAGCAAAGGGTGATAATAAGGTGAATATGAGCAGCGGCTAATGTACATAATGTGAATATGAACAATGGTACTGGTGTACATAGCATGAATATGATCAGCTGGTGGTGTACGTAACATAAATATGATCAGCGTGTGAGTGTACCTGGTAAGAGTCAATATTACAAAGATAACACTTTCAAGCCCGATTTCATCATTTTCACATACATGTTACCACAACTCAAGAAAATCCATTAAACACATCGTAACATGTAAGAACTTATCAGTGCAAATCAAATCATCACAACATCTCAACACATTGCTATTAAACATGCTCACACTTATCACTAAAGTTAACTAAAACTAAAATTTATATACATCAACCAACCAAATCAAAAGTGTATCAATCTAACTTAGCTCCTAGAGTTTTCACTTATCCTGAACAAAACTTGAACAATCAAAAGCTCTAACCACCTTGTAACTCTAAAATCTTGCCTTTCAATTCAAGGATTGGAAAGTGAGAATAGTGAAGGAAAAATTTTTTTGAAGTTTTAAGGTTTAGAAAGGTACGGCCAAGCTTTAAGGATTATTCTTAACTACAAAGACTATGTCGCTTTTATTTACATATTTTACATCGACCTCCACAGATAATATGATTAATTGATTACTTGCTTAAAGTAAAACCACACATATCGGCAAGTGAAATAAGCAGGTTTTTGGTTATACAGCCTGTGTCGCCAAATATTTATACGTATTTCATTGGAATACGGTCTACTTTCTAAGTTAGACTTGTTATTTTCTAGAATTATTGTAGCTAAGATTTGTTGAGAATTACGCTAGAAATAATTGTATCGATTGCAAAGAAATCAAATTTTAGTGTATTGAGTAATTAAGATTAAATTTAATTGCTTGGTTGCAAAATCCACTAAATTTAGTCTTCAATGACTCTGTATGAGATTTTACCCCAAATTCTTTATATGTTCCTTCTTTGCTGTTGTTTGGAGAAACACTATTGGAGTGGAATAATGTTGAAGGTTAGGTACGACATCGGCCTAACGAGACCCACGGCAAAAAAACACCGGAAGGGAAAGGAATTGTCAAATTTTACTTCCAAAGCTCTCTTGGCTAGATGTGTTGAGAATTCTTACTATTATAATTTGCTTTACGTGAATCCCTGCTTGTAACAAGCTTGGTTGGATTTAATTCTAACATAAGTTAAATAAATTGAAATGGCAAATAATGAATTTGCAATCACGCCACGTGCCACAACCACATTAGCACCACTTTTATGCACGTTTAGACAGATATTAAAAGGGGATCAACATCCAAGACAGACAATAAGGTGAACCTTTTATTATCAAAATAAACTCGAGAACATAAGAGATGCAAAGTAAAACCTAGAACGAACATCAATTGACTTTCCTGCAGTTCTTCCTAATCTAACCGCCTAAGCCGGTGAGCGGGTTGAGGTTACCCATCTTCACCATGGCGTTAGCAAATCTGTCATGAAAGTTGTCGAGTTACTGCAATAAGCATTCACTTAAGTGTCCGTGGAACCACTACTAAACAATTGATGCTCTAAGTGAAGAAGACCCTTTTGGATTTGCAAATTCTTGTGTTAGAGATAATTAGAGATTTACGATAATTTCCTATATTAGAGATATTTGATAATTCCGGTGATTATCTATGTTTCACAAGATTGCACGTATATTGCACATATGTTACAAGTATATCTCATTTTAATTGTATATGTCTTGATTGAGATATTATCTTAGAATAGTCATCTAATTAAACTTATAAATGGGCCAATGTATTCTTCATTAATATATATTATTGAAATACACAGAAAATTTCACAATTTTCTCTTCCGCATTATTATTCTCAACCAAGTGAGCGTTGTCGATGGACATCGGGCTTGTGACGTCGAGAGGAGAGAGGTTTTTGTCACCTCCGGAGCTCGGGCGGTTTGCTTTTAGTGACGTTATGTTGATGTTCTCGTTGAAAAGCCGGTCCCGAAAAGTCAAGCATCAAGCTTGAACTATTGTGTGCGATCCTGTTAACAATCGAACAATTTTTGTAAATTGATTTCAATATATCAATGGAGCATTATTATAAATTCTCCATTAAAAAGTGCAAAAAAAGAAACAATGACCTAAGAGTGCCACCATTTATTTGGCGGTGAAGCCTTTGTTTGAGAAGGCAGAGATGAGGTCGCTAAGGTTCAAACATGGGGCAGGAATGTTGCTATTAGCAGCGCTTCGGTTTGCAGTGGTTGAGTCTCTTCTTCCAAGTGAGACTGTGCACTTTGGGCCACCTAACTAAAAAATAAGTACAACGAAGGAATCTCATGCAACGATGGCCAAGATGTCGGCGCAGGACATGACCCCGGCACACTTGTTCTCTAGTTGGGACTTGACCGTGTTGGTCACCTCGATTCCCCGTATGGAATTGGCGTTTGGGAGGGCATTCTTCTCCCCGGTGAAGTTCGCGGTGTCGTCCAACAAAATCAACGCGTCGCATCCCTGTTTCATGTTTTGCACCACACATTGTTTTTTTTTTTTATTTTGGGGTAAAGTGCACCACACATTGTTAATCAGTCCTAGATAGAAAAACAATCCGATTGGAGTTTATTAGATTCAATGGTTGCAAACAGGTTAAGGGCTACACTTCTTCCTGAAAATAAAGTACGGACAATGATTGTTTCCCTTATCATTTTCCTCCTTTTTCGTCCCCCGTTATGAACGCCTAGAGAAACCAGCTTTGACGGGGGTGCCGCCGAATAGGAAGCTCTACAACTTTTCTCTTGCCTTAGTAGGAGCAAACCACAGTCTGTCAGGACAAAATGACTCTGCTCTTGCGTACGAGAGAGAGATCCTTTGAAGTGTTCTTTAAATCAACGTTTGGTGGCAACATGGCGGGTTCTTTGATATTTATCAGAGGGAGTTTAATGACCAATTATATATCGATTAAATTGAAAATTTAGACAATTTCCAATCTGTACAAGAAAAAAAAAAGAAACAACCTGTTAATCTACTCGAGAAGTTGTAAGCATGCCATATTTGTTATTAAAAAATCAGTCAGGCTTTGAATATCAAGATCGAAATGGAGACGGCACGTTTGATGGAGAAAGGTAAAGAACATGAAGAGGATAACAAAGAAGGTACGCTAAATTGTTTAGTTAATTTAGATTGATACTCTAAATTTTGTGTGGAGGCAAACTAGTGAAGTCATGCACGGGGCGCGATTCGCTCGTTCAAACATCTAACAAGATTTTAGAATACCATTTGATGAATAAATTTCCATTAAAAATAATAATTTACCATAAAAGATCATCTTTAATGTAGAAAAGTATGGCAACCACAGTGACGGGGATCAAAATGTGATTAAAAAACCTATGAAAAAGACTGATTGGTTTGCCAAATGCGATAAATAAAGTATAGTCAGCCACCGACATAAAAAGCAGACGCCCCCTCTCTCTCTCTCTTTCTTTTTGCCAGCTCCAACGTTTAGGACTTTGCATGGTCTGATTCATCGAGTTGGTTGGATTTAATAGTTAATCACACAGAGACACACATATCTAATCAACATTGTTTTTTTTTTGGTAAGGTAATCAACATTGTTTTTGTATTAAGGGAAAACTAGAACATGCATTGTCGGTGTAAAGAAAACTTTACGTAACCATTCTGATCCACCCTTGATTTGAGGATTCTTATTACCAACTCCCTTACTAACTAACCGCAAAATTAAGGGTGGATAAGACCGTTTGTGAACAAAAAAATATTTTTACAACGGCAGTGTATGTTAAGAATAGTCATGAAAAAGTTTTTATGAATTACCAAATATTCCTCTTTGTTGAACTAGTAAATATAAGATATGGTTTCCATACATATAAAGATGAAATTTTGTACATAATGGACTCCAATGTCCCTAAAGATAGCATCTTGTTCTAGCTGAGATTTACAAAAAAAAAATTAGAAATAGTGTAGTAAACTCTTCTAGGATACTTACGCACGACCCGATTGTTTGTGTGGGTATGTATATATATCTTCTTGCGGTCCACATCTTATTGTCGGTTAGTCGTAATATCTTATTTCTTGTAACAAGTCATACTGAAATACTCCAGAGCCCTATAGTATTCTTTTTGGTTAAAGATGTGCAGACCCATCTTAGATAAATAAACTCCAGACCCCATGAAATACCCCACTAACCTCTTGGACTCCATATAACAAGAAGCAAACTCCGGGGGATTGCTCAAACACTGAGCTTATTACCCTTAGTGGAGTAGAGATTTGAACTCTTCTCGTGCGCCCTAATTTGTATAAGCATCAATTATACTTCTCAATCAAGAATGAGTCAATCCCTTGGGTTAATCAGTGATATTCCTTGCGTGCCTCATTATGCAAACATTTCGAGTGATTACTAATTATACATATTCTCCTTTATAGTCCTTTTGATTAGCTTAGAAGCAAATTAATCAATTCGCCAGACCAAACAGAACCAACTAGCAATTTCTTGGATTTTTGCAGCTGTCGCGGTGCTGGCTCTTCGCAGTTCTAGTTAGCTTGTACCATGATAGCAAGCGCAGTGGAGATAAACCGAGCACCATCATCATGCCGGAAGAAATACAACGACCAGGGCTTCCTAACAAGCCATGGAGCTTCACTGTGAAGGATGTATCCAGTGCAACGCCAGGTTTCGGCGGGTATGAAGCACTAGGAACTTAGGAAGTGACTACAGAGGTTCTCTTTAACAGGGGAAAGCTGCCGAATGGCTGGCCCGGAGCCGTGAAGTGGTTCTCAGCTGATTTTTTTTTAACTCAAATGGATTAGAAGGGCGAAGAATTTTGAAACGAATTTGCGCCATTAGTCGTATTCGTCACCATTTCTCCCCAAATGGAGGTCTTGATAGTTGGAGCCGGCATTTTGCTGTGGACAAGGCGGTTCAAGGTCGTCAAGGATATGGCAGAAGCAATGAGTTTTTTGCCAAAGAAACTTGCACACGAGAACATGAAGACGACCAGTGTCCTTCTTGACGTCACTTTCCGTGCTGTATTAGGGGATTTTGGATCCGTGCTCTCCAATTCGGGATCAAGAAAGTTCGAGTCAGCAGCAAGTCAAGCGGTCGATGTCTTTGAGTTTGGGGTCTTTGCTATGGAGGTCATTGCAGGTAGGAGGAGGAGCGACCCGGAGGTGGAAGAAGAAGAAGAGAACGATTTGCTGGATTTCGCATGGAGAATGCATGAGTGAAACGAGAAGGTGAAGGTGTTTGATAGGACGGATGGGCTCGTTGGTCAACCTCGAACAAGCTATTCGAGTTCTGGAGATTGGTTTGCTGTGTACCCTGAATGAGAGTAAAGGTAGGCCTAGTATGGAGGAGGCGGTCGATCTCCTGGCCACTGACAGACCGATTCCTGAGTTGCCACCGAGTCGACCTGTCGCTTTGTTCCCTTATAGCAGCGCTACAGGTCTCTGCGCTGGCTATTCTTGTGCGCCTCTCCTGTGATTTCTGGCCCTATGGAAGCTGCTAGATTTGAAAGACTCCGTCTCTACGCATTGCAAGATACGGAGATTCTGAATTGATATCGTAAGACTTCGGTACAGCTGGTGTTATGATGATTAGACACGATCACTGATTGTTAATGTTGGGTGATTGAATATTCCCATGGAAAATTTTGACTCTGGTCTCGTGATCGTGCTAAAAAGAGATCGAATGTCCAAGGAAGTTTCATGCCTTAAGCTGAAGTAATGTTTGTGCTATATGTCCGTAGTCGATGAAAACTTGCGAGGCCTCCTCAACTCTCAAAAGAGAAATGAAAAGATGACAAACCACATGAGCCTTCGTTTTATGCGTCCACAGCTCATCAGAAAATGCAGAGAGAAGCAAGATATTACAAACAAAAGCAACGACTATCCACAGCACAGCACCAAAGTCAGCGTTGATACGTCTGTTTTCTAATGGACACGCGAGGTGGAGACAGGATAGTGAGACTCCCATGTCATACCCAATACTGGAGGTAAGAATGCTTCTTATCGACTGGTACGAATAATTTTCTGATGACCATCAGCCTGCAACTTGGTCTATGCATACTCAGCCAAAAGTGACAATAGCAAAGTTGCATGACTTCTCTGTACAGTATTTACAGCTAAATCAGCTAGAACATTGATGCGGAGGTTGTAGGAAAAGCAAAACAGTTTCATCTAGGAAAAAGCAAATACATGCTTCCAACTTCTATTGACTTAACCGGACAATGATTTAAAAGCTCCCACAATATGCTGTACGCGTACTCTGCGACAACATGGCCATAACTAGGAGTTCACCGTAGATACCAAAACCAGGGGACCAAATTATGGACCCGATATGATCAAACTTTTAGGAGATGTAAGTTTTCAGCAGCTAAGGATGATACAGGTGTCCATGTCCATTAACCTCTCAGCTGGTGCCTCTACTTGTTCTGCCTCTTGATGGAGGCACAAGAGCAGTGCAAGAAAGAACATCCCAAGACAGTTGGGATGCATGGTGTTTGGGATGGGAGAGAGACAAAAATTTACTCCATTCTTTCAGCATGTGAAGTTGTACCCTGATCTAGAAGGCAACACCTATGCTTTTCTCACTTGTTATTTGTACGAACTCCACAATTGACACTACCTGTCGTTTGCTCTTCAGCCACCTTATGGTAAAAGCTAGCCGAGGAATAGCACAGACAATGTAGCTCCTCCTTGCATCCTGTGCTGCCCTTTTATGTTCGCCTCAAAGTTCAAGGAAAACCTGCTCCTGTACCTAGTCTAGTACAGAATTTACTAAACAATTTCCCCAGTAAGGCAGTGTAATTATACATCCACTAAAAGCAATTTCCAAAATAAAACCACATCATCACACCCAGTAGGAGTAACATATGCATTAGTTTCTCCATCAACATTTGACAGCACAAGAACACAGCGATACTCCTTTACAACCCGATCAACGAGCAGATAACAGACGATTGAAACAATTACTTCAAGCTTCACTGTAAACCAAGATGGATATCATGAATTAACCGACATAAACTATGGATCTATGCTTCTCGCTCCTTGAAGATGGCCAGAATTTGACGATTGAAAAGGCATACAAGAAACCAAAACACAGCAATCGACTTGTCCCTATCCGATGGTGCTAAATAAGGATTTCCAGCAGAATTTCATCAAATTTCTTTCCATCAATGAAACAAGGCACGAAAACCAGTCTCGTCATAAGAATTCTCAGCGATTTGCAATAGATCAATGACCAAACTTATGCACAACTAAGAACTTTACGAGCATTTCACAAGACGATACAGAAAATGAAGGGATGAATCATCATCAATGATTAATATGAACAAAAGAATTTTAACTCCCATGGAATCATCCAACTCTTACATACACCAAAAGCATCCCCAGAAAGAGAGAAAAAAAAAAACGCCAAAATTCAATTGGCCTCTCACATTATGCTCAGAAAAGCCCGAAAAGAACCGAGAACCCTAGCACAATCAACCAAACAATGTGGACCAAGAGCAGCGCCTGACCCGACAACGGACCCGACCCGCCGCTCCCGACCTCGCAGTAGCCCAATTTCGCCACTCCCACGCCGGAGCACTCGGCGTCGGCGCAGCCGCACCAGTAGGTCACCCCGTCCACGCCGCAGACCGGGTCGGCACGGAAGCACTTGACCGGGCACGAGCCGGGCCGGGCAGCCCTGGAGCAGAGGCCTCCGCCGTCGCCCTCCTCGGTGGGCAATCTGATGGCCGCACCGGAGATCCGCGGCGGCGGCTCCTCCTCCGATCCGACGGCGGCGGAGAAGAAGAGGAGGGCGGCGACGACAACGAGATGGAGCTTGGGAACCGGGGGATCACCCATGATCAAGGGCTCCGGCGAGCTCTCCGACGGAAAAGCTCGCGCCTTGAATCGGAGCCCAAGATCAAGAAAATTCAAAGGGGCCGAAACAGCGCGAGGATCCACGAGAGAGATTCAGAGGTGACGGAGAAGGGCACAACGCAATCTGGGTCGAGCAAAAGGGATCCAATGAAAAACGGAGTTCCAGGACGAACGTCGGAGAGACCAAGAAAAGGTCGTCGTCATCGTTTGTTGGCGTGGCCGTTGGACAACCTGCGGCGCTTGACGTTGGAACGACCATCGTTGTTTTCCTTTTCTTTAATATACTTTTTTTCCGTTGTGGACGGCGTCGTCGTCTTTGATTAATTCAATTTCTCTAGAAGTCTGGCCTTACTCGAAATCTAGGGCTTGTATTCCTAGCTTCCTTTTACGATGGTTTCAAATATTGTAATTACGAAAAAAAGAATTATTTTTAATGTCGAAAAATCTATATAAATTTAGAAAATAATACAAATGGTCCCTGAATTTTGACTTAATATGCAATGTGATCTATGAACTTTTAAATTGTTCTATGTGTTCCAAATTAAGTCCATAAACCATACAAAATTATTCAATATTATCCATGATCTTAAATTAATGGAATGACAACATTGAACATGTTCATATAGTCCAGGGACTGCATTGAACATGTATCAAATGTCCAAAGGCCACATCAAACAAATTAAAAACTTAGGGGATACATTGCACGTTAGGTTAAAGTTCAGAAATCATATTGAACAAATTAAAAGTTCATGCACCGCACTGTACATTAGATTAAAGTTTGGGGACCATTTATGTCATTATTCCATATGAATTCACAGACAGAAACTATTATGTTTAGAAGGGTTTCGGCTAAGTTAGATATTTCTTGGCTTTTAACAAGTACATGCCAATAAGTTCTAAAGTAACCATGACATCCATCGTGAATGGAATAATTTTTTCCGAAGTTTTTCGAGACGAGAATGTTTTGACATATGCTCGCACAATCGTGAATAGCATAGTTATGTCGATCTAGATGCTAACAAAACCCCACATCTAGCATAATTTATCGCTTGTTGGACTATTATTCCTCCCTAGTAGAAAACGAAAAAATCTCTGGAGTCTCGTATTGTCGCGTTACTCTAAAATACTAGTTCGTCGTTGCAAGTCGGCCGATGAGAAGAGATGTAAAGTGTTGTCACCTTTCAAATCAAGGTCACGTGCCGACAAGGAAAAAAGGGGCGACGCTAGCTATGTGTCATTAACTCTATTAAAGTTGTCGTTCTGTTAATCAATTTTGACTGCGATTGACGATGACGTGCCTTATCATCATAGTTAATTACCGTCGCTAGAAATGAAAAAAAAATCCGAACTTGCAGTCGACCGTCTTCACGAGTTAACCATAGAAATAAGGACAAATGTTACTTGATCAACTCGAGAATTCAAGTGAATCGCCTTATTATGGGGCATCGCGCCAACAAAGCAGTTTGAAAGTAGATCGTGATGGCACGAGCTCAAGCAATCAACAGCGATAGTTGCGATGACAGTCCAACAGGCCGGTGACATACCTGCGCCCGCAGAACTCATCCTGGAAGAGGTCATCGCCGTGGTTGCTCTTGCATTTCGCCGCACAAGCCTGGTCGGTACACTTCCGGAATTCTGTGAACTCAAGGCACGAAGTCCGGTCCAACCTCGCTACTTTTGCATGAGGCCTCACGTACACGGCTGCAATTTTCCATCGACCAAGAAACGTCAGTAACAAGGCAGTTGATAGTCACTTCACATCTTGCAAAGCAAGATGGCCACAGAAAAACTCATACATAAAACACCTGAGAAAACGAGGCCCGCGATGAAGAATTGCGCCAACGAAAGCTTGGCCATCTTAGCAAAGTGACTGCTGAGTCAAAGTTACATAGGAGAGCTGAGTGTAACGTGGAGAAGGCGATGCAATGTCTGGATGTGATCTGATCCTGGGGGCTAATAATATTGCTTGTACATGGCAACATCGAAAGGAAAGTGACTCTGTAAATCCAGAGATTTAGGGAATGTATGCCTGTTGTTTCTAAATCCCCGCTTGATCCTTTCGCTTGAATTTACAACCTTAATTGGAAGAATATCTGCATTCCTATGATACAGTAGGAGGATCGCCCTCATGTTGGAGAAAGATACGATTTTATCTTTAACCTTAATTTGAATTGATTCAATCAAGGATACTCGGAGATAAAGTAGGAGAGTGTAATTATTGTAATCTTGTTTATTCTTTCCTCTTTTTTGTATGATAAATGCATTTGTGTACAAAGTGAAGGTAGAGAAAAATAAGAAGATGAAAAAATTGCCCCAAAATACGTCTTCATCGTCCTCGTTTCTCAACATGGTATCAGAGCTCTAGATTTTGATCCTTGGGGTATCACACGTCAATCATCGACTAAGGCGGTCCCGCTCGCCGATGAGTGGGCTGGGGGTTCGAGGGTTGCGCCCTCGAAAAATTTTTTTAAGCTCGCTTTCTTTCTCTATTACGCCGTCTGGCGTGTGCCTTACCCGATCTTCTTCATCTTTGACGTGTTGCAGGATGAAGCCAAATATTGTTATTAAGGGTTTTTTTTTGTCTTTCTATTAATTTTACTTTTAGGTTAAAAGCTACGCTTTATATATCAGCTATTGATAGAAGTTAGCCGTCAAGCGCTGATAAGAAAATAGAGAGAAAAGAAAAGAGTGAAGAAAAAAGTGAGTTTTTTTCTTCGTGAGTGTTCTCAATCTCTTTGGCCTCCATCTTAAGAGAAGATCATCATTGTATTCCTACTTTCTTCAAAATTTAGTAGATTCGCAGAGTGCCTCTGCACGGAGACGTAGCCCAAGTTTGGGTGAACTTCGACAACAAATTTTTTGGTGTATTCTTTTCGATTATGCTCTTTTATTACTATATTCTGCTAGTGAGGATCATTTGCTTGGGTTATTTTCTGAAATCGATGCTCGATTCCCAACAACTGGTATCAGAGCTTGGTTGGTTAATCGAGAACATCGAGGGATTTTTCGGTGACTTTTGATTGAAAGCAAACGATATGGCAGAAGATAAAATTAGGATCGACAAGTTCGACGGGCAGGATTTCGGATGGTGGAAACTCCAAATCGAGGATTATCTTTATCAGAAAGATCTCTATGCACCACTTGAGAGTTGGAACCTGAAATAGCGGAAGTGGATCCGACGGCAGAATCGGGATGGAAAATTCTTGATCGAAAGGCATTAGGTGCGATTCGTCTAGGGTTGACGAAAAAGACAGGGTACCACATTGCCAAAGCAAAAACTGCAAAAGAAACCATGGATATACTTACGAATATATATGAGAAGCCGTCCACATCAAATCAGGTGTTTTTGCTGAAGAAGTTGGTTAATATGAAGTTATCTGATAAAGGTTCCGTAGCATAGCATATTAATAGTTTCACGCAAGTCACAGGTCTGTTGGAATCCACAAGCATAAATCTGGATATGAAGCTTCAAGCTTTATTTTTTTTATGTTCTCTTCCGAAAAGCTACAACACCGCAGTGCAGGGAATTTCAAGCACCATGAAGGATGATTTGACTCTGGATGATGCTGTGAGTAGCATCATGGATGAAGAGATGCGAAGAAAAGTTTCACGTGGAAATAATTTTTCACCATCTACATCTTCCACGGCACTAGCAGTAGAGAACAGTGGGAGAAGTAAAAGCAGAGGAAAATTCAGCGGGCACGGTAGATCATAGTCAAGGGGAAAGAGAGAGGTCGCAAAAGATGAGTGTTGGTTTTGTCACCAGACTGGACATCGGAGGTTTTAGTGTGAGGCCTATAAAAAGAAGCAGCGGGATGAGAATCAAGGAGCTAATGTGGCTAGCGATGAACCTTCGCTAGAGAACTTGTGTTTATTTACAAGGTATGACTTGATGACAGACAAGTGATTTATTGACGCCGGTGCTTCTTTCCATTGCACCTCGCAAAGAGACATATTTGCTAATTATGCCAGTGGAGATTTTGGGCAAGTGGTTGTGGGAAACGGCCATATGTGTCCAATTATTGGAAAAGGAACTGTGATTGTGAACATCTCAGGTGGAAGACGTCTAGTTTTGCGTGAAACTAGACATATCTCATAATTAAAGAAAAATCTGATCTCAACTAGCAAACTTGATCAAGAAGATTTGGTAACAGCCTTTGGATGCGGAGAGTGGAAGATAACGTCAGGGGCAAGAATAGTAGCAAAGGGAAAATGTACGGGTATGCTTTACCTTCTCTAGGGAGACAATAATAGTGATATGGTTGCAATTACAGTGGCTACAGGTAATTTATCTACTCTTTGGCATTATCGTTTGGGACATCTTAGCGAAAAAGGTGTAAAACAGTTACACTCAAAGAAGTTACTTTCAGATTTGCAGAAAGTTGAATTAGATTTCTGTGAGAGTTGCATTTATGGAAAACAAAAGGCAGTCAGTTTTCAGTTAAACGGGCGACAGAATAAAGGTAAAAAATTAGAGTTGGTTCATACAGATATGTGGGGACCGGCTCAGGAACTCTCTTATGGTGGTAAGAGATATTTTGTCACTTTCATTGATGATGAAACAAGGAAGACTTGAATCTATGCTCTCAGAGAAAAATCAGAAGTATTCGGGATGTTCAAAATATGGAAGGCCATGGTAGAAAAAGAGATAGATTATTAGATTAAAGCTCTAAAGTCTGATAATGGTGGTGAATACACAAGCAAGAAATTTGCTAAATACTTGAGCCGGGAAGGCATACATGGGTTGAAAAATGTTCCTAGAACTCCTCAAGAGAATGGTGTAGCTGAGAGGATGAATAGAATCATTCAGGAACGTGCAAGATGCATGAGGCTACACGCGGGTCTTCCGCAACACTTATGAGCTGCTACAGTTGATGCAGCTAGTTATCTAATCAATAGGAGTCCATCTAGTGCGCTTGATGGAGAAATACCGCAACAGCTGTGGTCAAGTAAAAAAATTGATTATTCATATTTAAAAGTTTTTGGTTGTATTGCATATGCTTTGATTGATAGGGAGGATATGAAGAAGCTTGATGCTAAGTCCCAGAAGTGCGTCTTCATCGGATATGGTGGTGATGAGTATGGCTATAGGCTTTGGGATTATGAAAATAACAAAGTCATCCTTAGTCGGAATGTGGTATTTCATGAAGAAAAGATGTACAAGGATCATCAGACAGAGCATGAGAAGACAGTAGAATTAGAATATATTGAGTTGGACACAATACCTGTGAAAATAATTCCGGCGAA
Organism: Syzygium aromaticum; assembly: GCA_024500025.1. Taxonomy (NCBI): domain Eukaryota; kingdom Viridiplantae; phylum Streptophyta; class Magnoliopsida; order Myrtales; family Myrtaceae; genus Syzygium; species Syzygium aromaticum. Next base: position 16,957,147 of record CM044885.1, read on the forward strand.
TCAAAATGTACCTAAAGGGGAGGTTCAAGATGAATCTATTATCAATGAACAGGGAGTTCAAGAGGAACGCGGTAATCCAGAACATATTGACGACCCTGAAGTACCTATCTTGAGAAGGTCTACACAAGTTAGAAAGCCAAAGGTAATTTTTGATCCATCAACTAATATTGTTCTAAACCATGTCTTATATACATATTCGGGAGAACCGGAGACTTATGATGAGGCAAAGAAAGACACATCTCACATGCAGTGGGAGCGTGCTATGAAAGACGAGATGAGCTCGTTACTTCATAACAAAACTTGGGAGTTAACAGAGTTGCCTGCAGGTAAAAAAGTTTTGTTAAATAAGTGGCTGTACAGGATAAAAAATGAAGCAGATGATAGTATCAAATACAAAGCGAGACTTGTGGTCAAGGGCTTTTCTCAGAAAGAAGGAATCGACTACTCCGAAATATTTTCACCGGTAGTAAAATGACATCGATCAGAGTTTTGCTGAGTATAGTTGCAGTTGAGGATCTTCATCTCGAGCAATTAGATGTGAAAACGGTGTTTTTGCATGGGGACCTAGATGAAGTGTTATACATGGCGCAAACTAAAGGTTTTGAGATCAAAGGTAAAGAGCACATGGTATATCACTTGAAGAAAAGCTTGTATGGCTTGAAGCAAGCTCCGCGGCAATGGTACTTAAAGTTTGATGGTTTCATGGAAGAAAAAGGCTTTGCACATTGTGAAGCTGATCATTGTGTTTATTTTCGCAAGTATAGCGATAGTGATATTGTATATCTCTCTTTATATGTGAATGACATGCTGGTGGCTAGTTCCAATATGAAGAGAATCACAGAAGTGAAGAAGATGTTGGCATCGCAGTTTGCTATGAAAGACTTGGGAGAGGCCAAGAATATCTTAGGCATGAAAATCATCAGAGACAGAAAAAATAAGAAATTGTGGTTGTCGTAAGAAGACTATGTAAAGAAGGTGTTAAAGAGATTTAACATGGATAAGGCAAAACCGATTGCCACTCCTCTAGCGCGTCACTTCAAACTTTCTAAGGATATGTGTCCGAGTACTCAGGCTTTGAAAGATGAGATGGCAGCAATCCCATATGCATCAGCAGTGGGAAGTTTAATGTATGCCATGGTGAGCATGAGACCAGATATTACACGGGCTGTGGGAGTTGTGAGTCGATATTTGCAAAACCCAAGCAAAGAGCAATAGAATACAGTAAAATAGATATTGAGATATCTAGCAGGTACATCAAATTACTCTCTTTGTTATGGAGGGACATCTCTAGAGTTGCAGGATTATGTAGATACAGATCATTCGGGTGATCGAGATAGTGGTAAAAGTACCACTGGATATGTCTTTACAGTTACAGGTACAGCAGTGAGTTGGGTATCTCAACTACAAAAAGTAGTGGCTCTATCGACGACGGAAGCAGAGTACGTGGCGATCACAGAAGCCTCCAAAGAAATCATGTGGTTACAAGATTACATAGAGGAGCTACATCGAAAGTAGCCAGTGAGCACACTGTGGAGTGATAGTCAAAGTGCAGTACACTTAGCAAAGAATGCAGCTTATCACTCAAGAACTAGACATATCAAAAAACGTTATCATTTCATCAGGTCAGCATTAAAAGATAATGAGTTAAGGTTACAAAAGATTGACGGCTCGAAGAATCCAACTGATATGTTTACCAAGGTAGTAGACAGAGAGAAACTTATTTTCTGTACTACTACCATTGGTATTACTCCATGTTAATTGGTGAGGAGTATCGCAGAGGTACAAGTTCAGGTTATTAGTTTTTGAAGTAAATGGATGCAAAGTTACTTGGTGCATCGGGTGTATTTGTCTTCAAGTGGAAGATTATTGGTGGATGAAGCCAAATATTGTTATTAAGGGTTTTTTTTGTCTTTTCTATTAATTTTGCTTTTAGGTTAAAAACTACGCTTTATATATCAGCTATTAATAGAAGTTAGCCGTCAAGCGCTAATAAGAAAATAGAGAGAAAAGAAAAGAGTGAAGAAAAAAGTGAGTTTTTTTTCTTCATGAGTGTTCTCAATCTCTTTGACCTCCATCTTGAGAGAAGATCATCATTGTATTCCTACTTTCTTCAAAATCTAGTAGATTCGCAAAGTGCCTCTATGCGGAGACGTAGCCCAAGTTTGGGTGAACTTCGATAACAAATTTTTTGGTGTGTTCTTTTCAATTCTGTTCTTTTATTATTATATTCTACTAGTGATGATCGTTTGCTTGGGTTATTTTTTTGGAATCAGTGCTCGATTCCTAACATGACGTGCGATTGAACTTGGATCCATGTCGGATTAGAACCCTACCGGAACAATGATTCCCCACCAGAGCCAGAGTGGGAATTCGACCACGGAAGCTCTTTTGGAGAATCTAATTGTCAAATTAACTCAGATTCTCACTCAGAACCAGACGAACCCTCCTCTATCATCACCAACACCGTAGAATGATTCGGTTTCTTCTCAGATTGCGATTAAATTGGATGGGGCCAACTATGGATTGTGGTCTCAGGTTTGTGAGATGTACATCATCGACAAAGACAAACTGAGATATATCAATAGAGACCTTCTTCAACCACTGCCTACAGATCCTGGCTTTCGGGGGTGGAAAACAGAAGACTCGACTGTGAAAGAATGACTTATCAACTCCATGGATTCGGCGTTGATTGATAATTTCATTCGCTTCCCAATAGCGAAATCTATCTGGGATACAGTTGCAACGACTTTCTTTGACAGAACGGATGCCTCTCAGGTTTATGACTTGAAGAGGTGTGTTGCTCAGATGTGACAAGGAGGAGGATCAATTGAGGCGTACTACAACAACCTGCAAGGTTTGTGAAGAGAAATTGATTTTCGCCGCCCGAGTCCAATGGTTTGCCTTGTTGATATCGAGCAATATAATTCAGCTATTCAAGAAGATCAGGTCTATATCTTCCTTGATCGGTTGGACGACCGCTTGGATAAAGTTTGAGCGGACATGCTTCAGATGTAGCCATTTCCCACAGTTAAGCAGGCCTATGCTCATGTCTGATAGGAAGACATACAGCAGAGTGTGATGCTAGCACACAGAGATACCACACACACATCTGCAGCTATGGTGTCTCAAGAAGGCAAGATGGGACTGCAAATCTTCGACCGAACTCGGGACATACTAGCAATACAAATGACAAAGCCAGGTGGTTTGACAAGAGGAGGTCGACCGGGTGGAGCATCGAGAAGCAAACCTTCCTCGATAGCAGTTGGTGGCTGCTCTAATTGTGGGAGTGCAAAGCATACCCGGGAGACGTGTTTCAAATTGATTGGGTATCTTGATTGCTGGAAGGAGCTGAAGGCACGCAAACAAGTAGAGATTGCAATGAATGATGAAACAAGGAAGGCATCACTTGTTACCAAGGAGGCTCAGCTATCACTGATGCCACAGGTAGAATCAAACAGTGAATCAATCACTGGAGGTGAAGATAATTATGGTCATGCTTTCATTAGTAATTCTCAAGATAAATGTAGTCAGTGGATTATTGACTCAGGTGCAACAGATCATATGACCTTCGCAACAAATGATTTTGTTAGTTATACTAAACCAAGGCGGCAGAATATTTCAAATGCTAATGGGATTGTATATCCAGTGATCGAGGCTGTAATTGTTGCTATTTCCTCTTCTATATCACTATTGAATACTTGTGCCATTTTTGTCCACAAAATTAATATTAGTGGGGCAAACGGCTGAAGATTTGAATTGTGTTATCTTGATGTATCCACAATTTCGTCTTTTTCAGGATATTCTCACAAAAGAGATAGTTGGGCGTGGTACTAAGAGGGGGGCTCTATTATTTGGATGACTTCAGTTCTGGAAGGGTGCACCAAGTGCAAGGCTTATCTAGTAGCAAAGAGAAGCAAATCTGGCTATGGCATCGCCGATTGGGGTATCCTTCATTTGGCTATATGGAACATTTACTTCTTGAATTATTTTCCAGTTTACCAGATTCAGTTTTTCAATGTCAGACTTGTATTTTGGCCAAAAGCCATCGTGTGTCATTTCCAATCAGTTTGAATAAGAGTAGCGTTATGTTTTCCTTAGTCCATTAATGATGTTTGGGGGCCTTCTCCCGTTACTGCAGTTTCGGAATATCGTTTGTTTGTTATATTTATGGATGATTGCACGAGAATGACTTTAGCTCTATTTCTTGAAACATAAGGATGAGGTTGCTAGTGTTTTTCAAGCGTTTCATAGAATGGTGCAAACACAGTTTGGTGGAAAGTTACAAATTTTAAAAAGTGATAATGGTGGAGAGTACATTAATGCGCAACTTAAGGACTATTTTCAACTACATGGTCTAATGCATGAGACGTCATGTGCTCAAACACCACAGCAGAATAGAGTAGCGGAGCGGAAGAATAGACATATTTTAAAGACCGCTCGTGCCTTTCTCACTGAAGGTCACATTCCTAAACGCTTATGGGACAATGCAGTTGCGACAGCTATTCACCTCCTAAATCGAATGCCATCCAAGGTATTCGATTTTAAGTCACATCTGCAAGTGTTGTCTACACATGCTACTTTATCATCCGTCTTGCTTATTGCCCCTCGAGTATTCGGGTGTGTTGCTTATGTCCATATTTCAAAGACTCACCGAACCAAACTCGATCCTTGTGTGGTTCGATGTGTTTTCTTGGGATATGGTATACACTGAAGGCTTATCCCTACTATCATCCAGCTACTAAAAGAACCTATGTGACAATGGATGTCACGTTTATTGAGTCAGATTTTTTCTATTTGAGCACCAATTCTTCCTTTCAGGGGGAGATAGAGGAAGAAAGTGTGAGTTGATGGCAAGTTAGTGGTGTCATGTCTAGAGGACAGAAGGAAGTGCAAAGGTGCAGCCCCAGAAATGAGCAACAACTGGCGAGAATGTCCCGAAAATGAAAAGCAACTAGTGAAAAATGGTAACAATGAACAAGCTCTGCAACCGACAGTTCTAGATGTACAAGAACCGAATATACAAGAACAGCCCACTCTCTCTTCGACACCCAAATCTGACTCATTTCCTGAGAATATCCCTAAGGTAATTTTCCCTACCACTACATCTTGTTTGCTTGATGATTCTGATATATCTATGAGATATAAGTTACCTGACAAACATAATAGAGGCAAGCCTCCTGACCGATACTCACCTGATGTTGAGGGGAAGAGATCCAAGTACTCTATTGCAAATTATGTTTCGATGAGGAGACTATCAGAATCATTGAAGGCGTTTATGTTGAATGTATCTTTAGTTCACATCTCGAGTGGGATGCAAGAGGCTTTGGAAGACCCTTAGTGGGTTCAGGCGATGGAGGAGAAAATGGAGGCGTTGCAAAAGAATAAGACTTGAAAGTTGATGAAATTACCTGAAGGGAAGAAGACGGTGGGATGCAAATGGGTCTTCACGGTTAAGTATAAAGGGGATGGTTCCATCGAGAGATACAAAGCACGGTTAGTAGCGAAGGGACACACGAAGATATATGGGGTAGACTATCAGGAGACGTTTTCCCCTGTCGCAAAACTTAACACTGTTCGGGGTCTTACTGTTTTTAGCAGTAAATCTAGATTGGCCACTACATCAGTTTGATGTCAAGAATGCATTCCTTCATGGCAATATGGAAGAAGAAATTTATATGGATATTTCACCGAGGTACTTTTTTCCTTCATGGGCTAGATTGGTCTGCAAGGTAGAACGATCTTTGTATGGGTTGAAACAATCACCCCGTGCTTGGCTTGGCCAGTTTAGCGCGACAATGAAGAAATATGGGTACATTTAGAGTGGTGCAGATCAAACATTATTCTTAAGGCATTGTCAGGAAAAAATAATTGTATTGATTATCTATGTTGATAATATGATTATTACAGGGGACGATTCAGAGGAAATCTCTAAACTCCAAGAGAGACTGTCTTCAGAATTTGAGATGAAAAACTTAGGGGGACTGAAGTACTTCCTAGGAATAGAAGTGACACGATCTAAAAATGGAATATTTCTCTCGCAAAGGAAGTACGTGTTGGACTTATTAGCGGAAGTGGGGATGCTAGATTGTAAGCCCATAGACACTCCAGTTATGCAAAACTATAGACTTGGGGAGTATCCAAATCAAATACCAACTAACAAAGAAAGGTATCAAAGGTTGGTGGGAAAATTAATTTATATGTCGCATACTCGACTTGATATTGCTTATGCTGTGAGTGTTGTTAGTCAGTTCATGCGTGCCCCTAGTAAAGATCGTATGGATGCTGTGATAAGAATACTTTGCTACTCGAAGGGAGTTCCAGGAAGAGGAATTCGTTTTTTAAAGAATGGACACCTTGAAATTGAGGGGTTTACGGATATTGACTGGGCTAGGAGTGTATCTGATAAGAGGTCAACTTCAGGATATTTTACTTTTGTCGAAGGAAACTTAGTTACTTGAAGGAGCAAGAAGCAAAATGTTATAACATTATCAAATGCAGAAGCAGAATTCAGGCGGATGCACAAAGGTCTTTGCGAACTTCTATGGCTTAAGAGATTAATGACAGAACTCGGTTATACTCCTATGTCCGAGATGAAGTTGTTTTGCGACAACAAGGCAACCATCGATATATCTCATAATCCTGTTCAGCGTGATCGTACAAAACATATTGAGGTAAATCGTCATTTCATTAAGCAGAACCTGAATACCAAAATGGTTTAGTTTCCATAGGTAAAATCGGAAGATCAACTGGCGGATATACTAACAAAGGCTGTATCAAGTAGGATCTTTTACAGTTCACTTGACAAGTTGGGCATCCAAGATATCTATACACTAACTTAAGCGGGAGTGTTGGAGAAAAATACGATTTTATCTTTAACATTGATTTGAATTGATTCAATCAAGAATACTCGGAGGTAAAGTAGAAGAGTGTAATCATTGTAATCTTGTTTATTTTTCCTCTTTTTTGTATGATAAATGCGCATATGTACAAAGTGAAGGTAGAGAAAAATAAGAAGATGAAAAAATTGCTCCAAAATACGTCTTCATCATCCTCATTTCTCAACATCCCTCATGCATTGAATAGCTGACTACATTGAATTTCTCTCGACAGTGTTCATGGGTTCTTGTTCCTTTTAGGGATTCAATCACAGTTTCGGAAGCTTTCTTAGTAGGATGTTCCCCGAAGGAAGTAAATCAGCATATTCACCTGGTGATTCCGAGAAAATCACAGGATCTATAAAGGGTTCGACGCGACCGGGCAATCAAAGTGAATTACGTGACATTAAATGATATTGGACATGAGACTGCGCTATTGGTTTCAGGTTGGATAATTACCCTTCAAGCTAGTAAGAGGGCACGTGCCAAAATTATGATTCAATTCCTCAAGCTCTGGTATGGAAAAATGTAGTTTCTCCAAAACTTCATATTAGGTGTTGTTTTTTAAGGGATAAGGTACGATGATATTAGAAGACAAGATTTCTCTGTATGAAAAAGGATTGCCAAATTTAGACTCTACGAATCAAAATTGATAGGCTGAAAGCCCAATTCGTCCCGAGGTGATTTATCGAATCGAAGGACCCAATGGGGCCAATAACTCTCCGGTACAAAAACCGTGTTGTTTGAATTGGCTCACTTTGGATTTGCCAACTCCTCGATGATTGTCATGGGATTGATATGAGCGACTCGCGGGATCAACCGACTCAATGCGATTCTAGTGGTGTTTAAACAATTACTCGACATACTCTAAATCATTGGCCGCAATTATAATTGAATAATTTCTTACCATCGGGCTACCGACCTCAACCTCCTAAACACATCCCAACATAAAACCCTTTCCTAAAAAAGAGAAAACAAAGGGCATAATCCTGTTGTCCAAGAGGGGAGATTGCTCAAAACAGCATCGAATTCCCCAAGGCCCAAAGTAATGGCACTAGAAAATAGATTGTGAGCTCTCAATTTGATCTTTACCCATGTCCAACTGAAAACCCTAGACCAGATCTTCAATAGGAACCCACTAATAATCAAAAAGATGAGTGCATTCCAATCCAAGTCCTTCCACTCTGTCAACGCATGATCCTTCCAAGGCAGACAGACACCCAAGAACACATCAACGGAAAGGGCCAAAGCCAACCTTGTTCTCGCAACAACGTGAGAGAGACAGAAGCATCAACTGTCAAAGACTAACCGTCCCTAACCGCCGAAACCCCATACGTCCCACCATGAAAAACGCCAAACCCAGATACACACAATCTGTCCAAAACCACAAAGGGGGGCCTCGACACAGCGCCAACCATCTCATGATCTCCTAAAAACCATCAGCTCCAATGTTCTAATATTAGCACCCTCTCTCCGTCTATAACTGTTTGCTCCTTCCCTTAATGAAAAAGCGCCGAGCTTTCTTCTCCTGCTTCCCCCACAACAACTCATTCCCAAACAAGAGCCCCTTGCGCGTGAGTGACCATGGGAGGTTGTGCGAGCAAACCCAAGGAGATCGACGGAGTCGTCCCCGTGGAGGCTCCCGCCACCGAGGCCGTCCCTCAGGTAACAATAGTCAAAGCGTGCCGCCCTGTGAGGCCATTACTGAGTTGTCGTCAATCCCGCATAGGTCGCTGATTCGAATTTCGATCACGTAATGATTGTTTCTGGCGTGTGGGTGATGATAATGGGTTGTAGGAAAACGGCAATGGAGAGGACACTCAGAAGGAAGCCCCTCTGGTGGATCTTTCTGAGCCCAAGCCCGATGAGACCGCAGAGGCTAAGAGTGCCGAGCCCGAAACCGTCACTGGGGAGCTCGGCTCTTTGGCTTCGGAATCACCTATCGAGCCAACGGAGACTAAGTTCGAAGCAGCTGAGGTCGCGACGACTGAAGAGGGGAAGGAAGCCACAGAAGCGAAGAGCTCCTGAGGTGAACGCCATGATGCTCCACTTGTTATGACAAGATTTAATTTGAAATTGAATTTGTTTCCTGCGTATCGATCAAAAAGAAAAAAACCGAATTGTGCTAGACCGTTTTGATATCCAAATAATCTATTTCTTCTATACATCTTGAGTTGCATTTGCCAAGATTTCAGCGAAACCTTCGATATTGATTCGACAAATAAGGTAAGAACATACATCGCATCTATTTCTTCTATACATCTTGAGTTGCACTCGCCAAGATTTCAGCGAAACCTTCGATATTGATTCGACAAATAAGGTAAGAACATACATCGCCACCACTTCATTCATTTGAACACTTTCCCTAGAGCTCCTGTCGACTTTAGGAATCGTGGGCTTTATGTGCTTATGCTTATATCTTTAACCAGCAAGCTCGCCATGGCCGAAAGTTTCAGGATCCTGGTCTTATCATCTCCAGATACAACGTCCTGTAATGAATCAATCAATCAGCAACAAAACGATCAATGCATAGTGGTAGAAACAAGAGAGCGACCGTGGTACTTCGTTCTTTTCCCTAAACCGTCTGTTGAAGTTGAAGGCATTCAGCTTGAAAGCAATGGACAGGACGCTAATTCCTGGAGCCGTGAACCATACACATATCTGCTGCGGGACAAGTAGCTAGGATGATGTGTAAAATGCTGGGAATGGTCAAAACTGGCATGTTAGAACTCAGCGGCAGGGCTTGTCTTGGATCGACTGTCTTTGTCCTCTTGCACGGATACGTTCTGTGTGAATTAGATTAGTGTAAGCTGACGCGCGTTCGTAGTGCGCATAAGGTCATAAAAAAGATAATTTGCAAATAGATTTTGAAGATTCGACAAGTGCAATAAAACATGACAGTGCAGCCGACCAAGGTGCCGATGGATCTTAAAATTCCTTGCTTTAGATCCCATCGACTGCGTGCAAATTATTTTGGATCGAAACTATCTGGACCAATCTTAAGTCTGAGTTTGGCCAGTTCGGGAGATTTGTAGGGTGTTTCATAGCCTTTGGTAGTCAATCATCTACGTTGATGTCTCTAATTTAAAAAAAAAAATCTATGTAATCATCATAAGAAGAAATAATTCAAGGGCTCGTGCTTAAACACTTGATCTCTTTTTATGAGATAATTAAATAAACGATCTCTAAAATTTAACATAATTTAATTTTTAATTTATTTGATATGATCCTAATATTCAGTTACAATATTAAATATTTTCATATAGTTTATAAATTAAATTGAATATTTGCCAAAATTTTAGAGATTATATTGAATAAATTAAAAATTTGGAGACGATATTACATATTAAACTGAAGTTGAAAGATCATATTAAATAAATTAAAAATTTAGGAATAAAATTACATATTTAATTAAAATTTTGGAGGTGATTTCTGTTATTTTTCCTTTATTTAGGTAAGCTGTCTTTGATTTTTGCTTCTCCGATATCAACTAGCTCTGGGGAAACTTTATGATTCGCATCAGATTTTGTCAGATTCTCCACTTAAATGCAGCTTCCGCGCTGCTCGGCTTTCGCGCCTTGAACCAAGGCCCATTTCACTTGCTTCGATAACACATTACGACAACAACCTATTTTCCTAGGTAAAATATTCGAATTCGATTTTGTGAACGACAATTCACAGACTCATTCGGCACAAAAATTGTTACAAAAGAAAAACATCAGATCTCGATGCATTAATTGTTTTGCATTAGATTAAAACATTTCTTACCGAAAAAAATGCTTAAGAAATTTCATAACGAGGCTCGCTAACAAAAGCCGATGTATCCGAATCATAGAATTTCTTTTGTATCGTTTGTCATTTTTCTTGTAAATCTGCGAATTAATCACGATTTCTCCCTTTTACTATCTTGATAGTCACTTTAAGGGTGATCATTTCTCGGGTGGGCCGGTATCCATCTAAGAACTGAAAACCAAACCAGAGGGAACGGTTTTCCCTTTTTGCCATCGAGAACCGGTCCACTTAATCTTGGAACTTCTCTTTTTTTTAAATATGTAATCCACAATTAATTACAGGATCTTTATTAGAAGGATGTTAAATCCCTCGTGGGAATTAGTACGAATTAACAGAAAATGCCTAAGGAGCCATTACAAGTGTTAACGGAACGATGAAAGCAAGGACTTGGAGTTCGACGGGGACCGGTAGTTTTGGGGTTTCGAGGTAATTGCCTCGTGGCCATTGCCACGTTGGGTGATTGCATGACTGACTCATTGGTTGTCTGCGCTTGTAAGTGTTTGATCACTTTTTCCTTTCGCTTGTGGTCTGCTCTTTGACTTGATGTGCTTTTCGAAAGAACTGATTTTGAGATTGTGGGAGCTGGTTTTTGTTGTCGTGTTCAATCGTGTTGTTTCAGTGCAACTTCATCGGACGCGAGGCCATTCTTGTTTTCTTACTGGGTGGAGTTTCGACTGAAACGTCATAGGGTGACGAAGAAGTTGTGTTGTCATGTATTCAAGGAAGAGGTAATCTGGAGGAGGAATAAAAAGCTCTGAACCTTCCACTACCTCTTTAGTAGAGGAGGGCTGTTGAATCAAGTACGACGAACGAGTCGCGTACGAATCGCCTATGGATCATCGCATTCTGATTTCTTTGTTGCAATTTATGTTTCTCTCAATTGAACAGAACGAGGGTTTGTGAAGAATTATGGCTTTTTACAGATCTGTAAAAACATAAAAAAAACAAAAAAAACAAAAGAGAAATCGGTCCGAGTTCCACGTAAGGAACCAGAAACTAGACCAATCGGACCAGTGTCCTTCGGGAACCATCCAGAACCGGCCGGTTCCATCCGATCCAAGCGATTCCTTTTGCTCGTCCCTAAAAGCCACTACGTTACATTCGTGTGTAGTCCGCGTGAAATGATATTACAGAGGCATTCCCGACGAAATCACCTGCTGAAATGATTGGAACATTATGCAAAAGAAATGCAACAGTATACAACAAGTTCAAATCCTTCTCTTTGCCACCGCTAGAGGAACAGACACGCAGAATATGCTTGCTGCTACAGACAACAGAAGTAAAAAGCAACGACAATGTATCGGGCAGCTCCACATTTCAACTTGGATTGAAACCTACACCGCCCAATTTATTCTAAGGTATTTTTAATACACTAAAATACCATCGATCTATGAACTCGACACATGAAGGCGACACGACAGATTCTCATTGGGCGTCGAATCCGTCGTATTAGCTCGAGTGTTTAATTTATAGACCGATATTCGTCGCCACTAACGTTGTCATGTGACCAATTTCTTCGTCTCCATTGCCTCCGCCGCCGACGTGGTCGTCCTCCTCCTCGTTGTGCGGAACAACAGCCCATCCGAAGTCAACCGTCATATCCAGGAAGTACAGCATGGCCACCAGCACCAAGCAGCTCACGAACATCGGGACCGGCCCGAAGATCCACAGGAACAGGGGCAGCGAGAAGTAGAACGCGCGGAGGCCGAGGGACCAGAAGTAGCTCCCCCGGTTCACTGTGGCGGCCACGTAGTCCGCCGTCACCTGGTGGTGCCGGTGATGGGGCGACATCTTCTTGTAGGGCGCGTTCACGAGGATGCTGCTGTGGTTGTAGTAGCGGATGGACTGGACGTTGAGGAGGAAGGCGATCAGGAAGCAGACGAGGATGGCGAAGAACTTGACGGAGAAGCTGCGGGGGCTCTTGTCGCCGAAGACGAAGAAGAAGGTCCGGTCGCCATTGCTGCCGGTCATGAGGACGCCGATGAGGGAGGTGAGCATGATCGCGGTCGAGGCCAGGAGGGTCGACGCCATTATGTTGTTGCGCAGCGTCTGCACCGCGAGCATTCCGTTCTTGGACGAGTCCTGCCATTTCCATCGCAACAAAACATGCAGAGTCACACGCTGATCAACAGAAGAAACGAGACAACCTATCTTTCGGGGGTGAAAGACACGAGAACTTCATGACATCGGGGCGCATCGATTCGTCCGCCCGAAATCGAAAGAAAAGGAAACCGCGGCGAGAGCCGGGTGATCGGAAGGAACAGCAACCAGACCTCCATCATGGCCTGAACCCAGAAGCGGCGGTTGATGGCATTGACGCCAATGATGGTCTTGTTCGGGTACCTGACGACGCAGTGGAGCAGCCAGGCGTGGTAGGACAGCAGCACGACCAGGCCCGCCGGGACCAGGACGCAATCGAGGACGCTACCCTCCATGGATGACGATCGAAGCCGAAGCTCGCCGCCCTCTTTTCCCTCCCAGCTTCGGTGGGAAGAGAAAGAGGACAAAGAAGACTGTGGGCAAAAGCTTAAGAGGGAGAGACACCGTGCGAGTGCGGCACGCGATGTTAATTAAAGGCCGTGGCGGCGAGAGAAATTCGAGTTCGATTTTGCGGACCGCACGTAGCGGACCTTCGTCTCTCTCTCTCTCTCTGTTTTCTCGCTTTTTAGTAGAGAATAACTATTGTTGTATGGACCGGATGTATGTGGGTGTAGATTACGAAATGCATGCACTCGATTCTTTGGAATTCGGAAGAAAAGGAACGAGTTGCTTGGATCTTAATCTCGCGCATTTGAATTTTGGATTTCGTTAACGGGTGTCCGCGGTGCATTGGTTTAGTTTAATCGAGTACTGGGGAAGGTGGCTATGTTTGTCTAGATCTATCGAAAGTCAAGAGGGGATTCGTGCATTTCCGTCAAGATCAAAAATGTTTTATGAATCTTGAAATGGTTATTGTGTATGTCTTGTCGGTGCCCTTTAAACGCTCGTTAGGGACACTCTTGAAGCATGTCCGCACCCTTTAAAAAGAAAGAGTTTCTGCGGACATGGTTGATATCTATAAATCCGTTTAGGTCAATCACTTTAGTCAATGATTAGATCGGGAACACACGTTCCGACCTTAACACGGTTTGTGAAATTCTCGTTCTGTTTTACCAAAAAGTGAAATATCTCGAGAGAAATGATGAAATGGATGAGATTTGACGAAATTGAGTTCTTTGTTGCTTTTGGACGGTAAGGCAAATAGATGTGAAAGTAGAAATATGAAGCGCGTTAGATATTAAGGATCCGTTCGTTTAGCGAAAACTATTTTCTTAAAAGTTTTTTTCCTGAAAAATTACATAATTTTCCAGTATTCGGCTGAAACTCGAAAAATATTTTCCGTTGTTAAGTATAGAAAAGATTTTCCTCTTTACAATACTTTTCATATTTTTTTAAAAATATTTTAATTTTCTTTTTTTCTTTTCCTTTTTCTACTTTTTCCTTCTTCTTCTTCTCCAGCAAGTTGCCGGCCACGGCCATGGCTGATGACCGGCCACAGGTGAGCTCAAGTCTCGCCACAAGCCTATCGTGACCTCCCCGATCCGGCCTCATCGTTTAGAGGGTTTAGCTAATGGATTACTAAATTAAACCTAACTCGACATCACCCAAACCTATACCAACTCACGACTTAAGATTTAAGTTGTTAACATGCAAATCAATTTCATCTAGGAGTCACCACTAATCAGTTTTTGGTAGATTGATTAAACACCCAAGTAAAGTACGGGATAAATACTTCACTTCTACGAACCAGTGACTTAATGTGTACGGGGACTTGATTATACTAATTAACCAACTAGTACCCTTTTGATACCTAACCTTAATCAATTACCGCCTAACACGTTCACACTAATTGAGAGTTTCAAAATTCCATCCGTAACCTAGCTAAAGGAGGCAACAATCAATATATGAACCTAACGTGCCTAATCAATTACATGCAAAGTTAAATCAAACGCATAATTCAAAATGTGTAAATCCAACAACACGCAATCATACGTGGCACTAATCACACAAAAAGGACAAGAAAGGCAATTCCAAAACCCAAATACCAATTTTTTATTTTCGATTTTTTTTAAAATATTGATTTTTTTTATTTTTTTCGAAAAAATAAGTTTTATATTAAATTAATATAAAACAGACCGCGTCGGATCTCCGCACCCGACCCGGATCGGGACTGACTCGGGCACACCAACTCGAGTCCTCAACCAGACCGGGCTCATTTATTGAGCCCGGTCTAGCAAATTAAAAAAAAGAAAAGGGCCCAGCCCGAAACTTTTTTTAAAAGAAAAAAGAACAATAGCCCAGAGCCCAACAGAAAATAAAGCCTCAAAATCTTAAATACACCGGCCCACTCAAACGAAGCCCTAGAGCCAAACCCTACCCGGTTGTGATCCGCTCGCTCAACTTGTGGCCGCTCAACGCCGCGCCTATTGCTCCGCCTTAGCCGGCTGGCCCGAATGCCGGCTTCTTTGAGCCCCAGCCTCCATGGCCGATGCTTTGTCTTGGTCCTCATCGCCGCCACGACGAGGGGCGGCGAGCATCCTCCACCTGTGTCACCGCTGCGGTGACCGGCGACCGACCGAGGCCATCCAAGCCCCGACGAAGGGCTAGACAGCCATGAACCAGCCAGGTCCCGGCGAGGGACTGTCTGGCCGCTTCCTCCCGCAGTCACGCCCGGACGGCGGCCCGAACCGTGAACCTCCTCCACCACCCGAACCACAAGCCAGAGACTGAGCTGAGCCAACCAAGCCCCGATGAGAGGCTGGACGGCCACGAACCAACCAAGTCGTGGCGAGGGACTGGTCAAACCGAGCCCCTACTCGTGTATCTATGAACGCGGACCGTCCTCGTTCGTCGACGACACATCAAAACTTCTCAGCAAGCAATCAAGACACCATGAAGGAAGGGAGAGACACCAAGGTTCGAAAACGCATCACACACAAAAGAAAACAATGCACGGATCTCACTTAGGCAAAACACTAAACAGTTGGAGCACATGGCGAAAACGAGAAATTTTCGACTCGATCGAGGCTCAAACGCGTCCGAAATTCACACATAAAAACGCATAGACAAGCAGGATCAAGCTCGAGGTGTCACGGGCCAGAACTCGTGCGAATTGGACAACCGCTAGCTCCGGCCAGTGAGCCCGAAAAACAAGGGATGCAGACCAGAACAGGGGAAGGAGAAGCGACTGTTTGCAGCGCTCCCTATCCGGCTCGGCTGGGGCAAATGAGGGCGAACACAGTAGATCGGACCGTGTCCAGTCGCCTCGCACTCCTCCGAGCCGAAATCATCGGAAAATCAATTCAAGACTTCTGAAGAAAAATAAAATAAAATAAAATAAAAAAAATTGAGACCCACCGTGGGCGCGAAAGGGAGGCCACAGGCTCGAGTGGCGCGGCCAAGAGTCGTCGAACAATGCTCGGGCGCGACCGGGCTACAAGCAAGCTCTCCGCTCTCTTCCTCAGATCTCGATCTCGTCCGCTCTCTCTCTCTCGTTTCTTTCTCTGCCTCTCCCCCTTCTCTCCCTTGCTCCTCCAATTTAAGGCCGGCCGGCAGGCAGGCTCGCATGGCCCCTGCCGCCACCAGCCCGCCGCGGCCAGCTGATCTCCCGACCCGCAGATCACGCTGCCACCTCCGTGCCCCTGGCTTCTGCTCCGTCTTCTGCCTCTATGCTTCGTTCTGGCTTCTGTTCCATCCCTCCCCCCGTGCGCTCAGAAGCGCTGAGCAAGTTGGGATGAGGGTGAACAGTGTGCGGGCCGAGCGTGGGGGGAAAGGGCCGGCCCGCGCGAAAAATAAAAAAGGAAAGAAAGCAAAAGATGGGCTGCGTGAAGATAAAAAACGAAAGAAAAAGAATGGGCCAACTGACCTGGCCCGAAAAACCTTTTTTTTTTTACGAATATGTCCTAATAGGCACTATTAATGCAAATATATCTAATGTCTATATACCATGCAATTTAATGAAAATATTTTTCTTCATGGATTAAAAATTAAACCCTAATTTTCTATGCAATAAAACCCTAAATAATTAGATAAAATTTAAGTGTTAACAGCTGCCCCTTTTTAAAAGGGGAGCTCGAAGAGATTCCTTTCAAAGATAAGAGACACTTAAAATTTGTTTATGAAGGGCATAAAAAGATTCACGAGAGATGATTTGACTTGGATTTTTTTTTTCGCCGATACCCACCTAACAGGGGAATCCTTTTGTTCAATAAGGTATTATCATGTAAGAATGGTCTTGACCGAGAAGGAAGCCATACCATGTAAGAACAGGTTTTTAGCTGAATGAAAGGGAAGCCATGCCATGTAAGAACAAGCTTTTGGCTAAATAAAGTCTCACCATGTAAAAAAAAAAAAAACACCAGGCTGCGAAAGCTCGCCAGGTCGATAAGGCACTCTGGGCTGTGAAAACTTACCGTACAAGGAAAAAGACTCTGGGCTGCAAAAGCTCGCAAGGTCGAAAGAGTGCTCCGAGTTGGAATAGCTTACCGGGCTACGAAAGCTTGCCAGGTCGAAGGGGTGCTTTGGGCTGCAATAGCTCACCGTGTAAGGAAAAAAACTTTGGGCTGCGAAAGCTCGCCAAGTTGAAAAGGTACTCCGGGCTGCAATAGCTCACCGCGCAAGGAAAAAGACTCTGGGCTGCGAAAGCTCGCCAGGTCGAAGGGGTGCTCCGAGCTGCAAAAGCTCACCGCGCAAGGAAAAAGACTTTGGCCTGTGAAAACTCGCCAGGTCGAAGGAGTGTTTCGGGCTACAAAAGTTCATCGCGCAAGAAAAAAGACTCTGGGCTGCGAAAGCTCGTCAGGTCGAAGAGGTGCTCCGGGCTACAAAAGCTTACCGTGCAAAAAAAAAGACTATAGGCTATGAATGCTTGCCAAGTTGATGGAGTGCTCTAGGCTACGAAAATTCACCGGGCAAGAAAAAAACAACTCTAGGCTGCGAAAGCTCGCCAGATCGATGGGTGCTCCGAGTTACGAAAGCTCACCGTGCATTTCTGAGGCTGTAAATATATCAAGCAAGAAGATTCCGAAATGACCACTGCATATTTAACAGAAATATGTTATAACAAGTGCCCCGGTAGGGAAAGCATACCAAGCAAGATCATTATCATTCGAATGTCATGAAGGACACTATCAAAAGAAAATCATCATTGAGGAGGTGTTGATTATATGAGCAATTCAAGCTAATTTCAATTGTCTAGAAAACATTCGTTGAAGCAAATAGATGTGAAAGTAGAAACATGAAGTGTGTCAGATAGTAAAGGTTGCAAGATTTATAAAGGAAAATGTACAAACAATTAAAAGCTCGGTGGTTTTGCCATTTCTTTGGAATGTATTTGTCTACACAAGCAAAACTTTAGGCATTGTAATTGGGACATAGTTTAGCAAAACAATTTGGTTTTCACATGATTGTCATTGAGATCGACTCTAACTTGTTAGTCTAGAGATTATAATTGATAATGCTGGCCCTGCTTCACTTAAAGATATCATAAGACTATTGAGATCTCACTTTGAGTTTAAATGCAACGTAATGTTTTAGAAGGAAATCATCTTATTATCCAGCTTGCTAGTTTTGGAATTGATAAGCCTTTAGATGTTATTAGGTGATTAAATAGGGATAGTAAATTCTAGATATTAATTTTTATTTTCGGCTTTATTCCTTTTTCATATCAAAACAAAAACAAATCTAGGAAGAGTAAATTCGCAGGAAAATTAAAGACGAAAGTAAATGTGTACATATTAAAAGAATTTCTATGATTAAATGGTTTTATCCCTCAAATGATTATCATTATATTTTTTTTATATCCCATCACTAACAAATATTTACAAAAAGTAATGGAATTTGATTCCAATCAAAACTTTATAGGACTATCTACACTTTCCGAGATTCTAACCACAATTCTCTATCATCTAACGGTGATTTCCCACAATTCTATACCATGTGCTTTTGCCAATCCACCGTCTTTGTCTTCGATTGATGTGTTGGCAAACCTCTGCTTGGTTCATAAATGGCACCGTTTTAACACTTAGCAAAATCCGCAATAATCGTTATCCATGACTTTGTCTGATACATGTCGATTTCTTTCAAACTATCGACTAATGAAGGATCTCAGCGACTAACCTCTGCAATATTTGTTGTCAACGACTTTATTGGTGAATTATCATTTATTTTGCATCATTGTTGACTTTTGCTTTGGCCGGACCTTACTTTCATCAGCCGAGCTTACCACTCATCAGTAATAACCAAAAGTTGGTCATTTTATTTGTGTCGACACATTCCCTAATAGCTTGTAATGTTAATATATCCCGTGCACGAAATGAAGAAAATTAATTTTAAGTGGTTATCAAGATTTTATAGCATATCAAGCAGCACAAACTACATTTATGCCACATATCAAAACATAATTAATTTCCACTCTCTTCATTAAATATTGTGATGTAGTGGCGTCGTTTGGTGTTTAGACGTGCTCACTAACTTAAATGATCAATTATAGAGTAACTCCTTACTTAGTAAAATCAATTTAGTAGACGAATTTTAGTATCTCTAGCATTGCAACAATAAGTAAAAAAAAATCCATGGTTTCCCAAACAAAGAAAAACTAAAATAATAAAAGTTATATTTTAAAAAATATAAAAAGAAAAATAATTAAAATTTTGATTTTTAAAAAATATAAATCATTAAAAATTAGATTTTGTTTTTTGCTTAAGCTAAAGTAATGAGATTAAAATCATTTTTCAATGAGATCCAAATATCATGAAAACGTTTTCGATTATATATTACCAAATAAAAAAAATTAATTATATTCGTGAAAAATACTTTATTGAAAAATAATTTTTTTATCGTTGAATTTTTCGTGAAATAATTGCACTCTAATATTTCATCATGATGTGACTTTACAATTTATTCTTTTCTCCTAAGCTAAACCTCTCTCTCCAAGTCAAATCCATGGAGAGATTGATTTTGACCGCCCCTGGTGTTCATGGCGTGGCGAATTAGATTTTTTTTTTTAAGAAAATAAGGTCGATGACATAATAACGCGGGCGTTTACCTTACAAAATCTCAAATAGATCCTTAAGATATTCATTTTTTTTACATCAACAGGGATTGGAGTAATTCTTCTTTTTTTTTCTTTTTGCAGTCACGTTAACGATTGTCTTTTGGTACATTTAGCAGCACGCAACCCTTAATAAAAGAATTTTTATATTTGAAGATATTAATTTTAGGATTTATATCACGAAAAATTCTAAACTGATACACCTATAATAATTTTACCTAAAACTAATGTTTTAACCACAAAAAATCTTAAACTAGTACATATGTGACAAATTTACCCCAAACTAATATTTTGATCACTAAAAATTCCATACCGATATATTTGTGACAAATTTACCATTAAAAAATTATTAGATTAATACTTCAAAAATTATAAACTAATACATCTGTGACAAACGGATGATAAAATATAAAATCGGCACATCAATCAACTGCTGAATGTCATTTAATAAAGTAATTTGACAGTAAAATTTGACGAAAACAAATCGAGGGTAAATTTATCATAGATGTACCAATTTGAGATTGTTCGTGATATTAACCCTTAACTTTATAATTTCATGCGCATGACAAAAATGAGCCTATTAGTGTTTAGATGTTCTTTTTAGTTGTTTAAAATGGGTACTTATCTAAACCGTCCTAAACCTATGAAGAAAGGCTATAATTAGAGCGGCATTGGTGATTTTGGAATTCCCGTTTCTCATCTCAAGATAAACATTTCGAGTTCCTCGCCCATGATAATAAGATCTACCCTTTTATGGATGCTCGGTATGATTTCACCGAAGCGAGTTGTATATCAAATATACCATCGAATGGTATAATGACATTTATTTTCTATCTCTCACGAGTGATCGAGATAGTAGCATTGACGGAGACAATGACTGCCGTGGTGGTAGTCATTGGCTAGTCATAGACTCGATCAATGTTATAATATAAATTAGTTAATTGATTCTTATTTAAGATGAAATTTTATCTACGTCAACCAAACCAAACCAAGCCAAACGCTATTGCAAAAGATAGCATTCGTATTATCTGGGAAATGACTCAAATGATTCCCGAACTTTGGCCTAATACATAATATAATCTCTAAATTTTTAATTTGTTTAATGTGATTCATGAATTTGAGCCTAATATATAATATTCCCATTCACTGTTAATTTGTTCAATATGATTTTTGAATTTTTTATAGATATTCAATCCCATCCCTAAATTATATGAAATTATTCATTATTTTCCCTGAACTTGAATTAATGAAAGGTTAACATTAATCATTTTCATATAGTCCATGAATTAACTTGAATATTACCAAAAGTTTATAATCATATTGAATAGATTAAAAGTTCGGGGACCACGTTACATATTGGACGATAGTTCATTAGCTACATCAAATAAATTAAAATTTCAGAAATCATATTACACGTCGGGCCAAAATGCAAGACTGTTTTCGTCGTTATCCCGTGTTGCCTCGAGAAAGAGGATGGTCCGGCCGGACCGGAGGCAGAGGTTTAAACAAACGGACAATTCGAAAAAAGACCATTACAAAATCCGAATTTCTGCCGAACATACTCTCTCTCTAAAATCTATCCTCTTAACCGCAGTCGCCGAGCCAAGGGGACGCAGAGCACCACCATCCTCGGCGAAACCCTCGCGAGTTCGCCGCAAATGGAGCAGGGCAAGGAGGGGATGTTGGTGTCCAAGCTAGCGCCTCCGCAGAACCCGGTCGAGCAGCTGCAGGCTCGCTTCAAGGAGCTGGAGGCCGGGTTCAAGGCGTGGCTGTCCAAGCAGTCCCTGCCCGTCGAGGCCGCCGTCGTCACCGCCACCGGCGGCCTCCAGGGCGCCGCCATCGGCGCCTTCATGGGGACCCTCACCAACGACGTCTCCTCGTCTTTCTCTCCTCCTCCCCAGGCCAATCTCAACCCGGAGGCCTTGGCCTCGCTCAAGCAAGCTCAGGTCAGAACTTGTTTCGAGCAAGTTCTGTGTTCCTCTCGTTTCCGTTTGGGATGAGTGCTTTTGGGTTGCTTCTTGTTTCTTCAATAGAATTTGTCAGGTTGGTTTGCTAGTGACAAGACACGAGTGAATTCGTGCAATTGATTCTTTCTTTGTGCCTCGCGTTGGTGGAAGGATGACGACCAAATTGTGGGCTCAAGATGTTGTTATGTCATCTCAATCAATTGTTTGACATGTGTAATATGGTTTTTTAAGGGATGCGTTGAGTACCGAGATTGTCGGGAGTCGAATTCACGCATCTAGAGTGCAAATCTTGCTCAGGAGAAGAGCTGTGTCAAACGACTTTTCAGATTTTGCCTTTAACTTTGGCCAATTGCTTTGTCCAAGGGGGATCGTTCCGTTGACTTAATCAGTATACTGGCCGATGACGGGTAGGGATTTGTGAAAATGTGGTAAGCGTGTTCCTTTGCTGCAGGCTTTATCTGGAGGTCCCTTGGTACAAGCTCGCAACTTCGCTGTCATGACTGGTGTCAATGCAGGCTTATCTTGTGTCATGAAGAGGCTGAGAGGGAAGGAGGATGTTCAGTCCAGGTAATCATATTTACCTAATGTTTTTCTCTGGATCAAAATATCCGGTCGGGTTTTTACCTGGCACGCTTAATTTCCCTCCCTTTTGGGTTATTATCGCCATTCATTAAAAAAGGAGTGTAATAGGTTCCGCATGATAGGATCTTACCTGCAAGTAAGTTCATTAGCTTTTTGCAAATTAGCTTTTTCTGATTTCATGCATGTTACCCTGCAGAAAATACTAATTGAAGTACGTAAGCAATCGGAGTATTCTGCTGCTCTTAGCAGACTCGCCTATGGGCTATCAGAACTATGGAGTTCTGGTTCGAATAATTTATCTAACCATCCGAGTTATCTCCACTTTGCTGGTTGTCATTATTGGAAACTTGATAAACATTTGGCTCATGGTTATAGACCCGAATGTTCTTGCCCTAAAGATTCATTTATAAAGAGAACAGTGAAAAATCAGTTGGTGTTTCTTATGATGGTATCTTCTTGAAGATGATTATCATCTGCGGTTTTGGCCAAGATAAGTTCCTATACAGCAAGTGCTAAGTAAAAGCTAGGTACACTTGCTTAAGATTTTACAAGAGATCGTGTATGGATTCTTTTTATGAGGTTATTCTTCCATTTGGTCGTTTGTTACGGCAATACTCTAACTAAAATACCATTCAGCTGTGTCCGACATTTCTTTTTTTGGCCAACTGGTGAACGTGTGAACTAAGTTCATGTAACCTCTGATGTTAAAGTCTAGTGACAAATTGCTGGACCTTTTTTGCGCTTCCATTCTCTGTTAGACAGTTGTTTTTCTGCTCATAGCAGGAGAGTTTGGTCATGGAGGCTCTTTTTGTTATTGAGTGTTGCAGGTTAAATAAATACGATCTCATTTCACTGCAATTTTAGTTTCCAATTCTCATATTAATTCTGTTACAAGGAGGCTTCTTTCTGTCTAGATATTGACAGAAGCTTCCTTTTTTGTGCGAACTATAGCTTTGCTTCAGCTGCTCATTTTGCAGAAAGATTATTGTCAAATGAGATTGTTTTAAGGAGTTCTTTTTCCTTTTCTTAC
Organism: Syzygium aromaticum; assembly: GCA_024500025.1. Lineage (NCBI taxonomy): Eukaryota > Viridiplantae > Streptophyta > Magnoliopsida > Myrtales > Myrtaceae > Syzygium > Syzygium aromaticum. The sequence continues at coordinate 16,980,481 of CM044885.1, forward strand.
TGTGGTTAGTATTTAGCAATACTCTCACAAATTGTTTAATGAGCATAATTCTCTGTTGCAAATCATTAGATGGTCGTAAATGACAAACTTGGGGTGTGTTCTCAGTGAAGTTAACTCATACAACCCTGACTGGGTTGAAGGGAAGTTCCTACTTCGTCATTCTTTCTCCTCTCTGCTTGTCTTATTTGCTTTATCCAATCAATTTCTCTTCAATTTGTTTGTGCTTTTTGGGTCCTCAAATAGCCCAAGCTTCATTGAAGGCTGTGTTGTTCACTCTGAATTTCAAATCATTAGATACCTTATCTGTGCCTACATTCAGCAATTGTGCATGGAAATTAAACATCGTGTTAATTTCTTCTATCAAACTTCTTGTTTCTTCTTTTCTGAAGAAGCTTCACGAGACACTGTTGCAAATTCTTCTTTTGGTTTGACTGGTGTAGCTTCATTCTTAGCAGTAGGTTGAAGGCAATTCTTGAAACTTTTCCTTTTATTTTGGCGTTCTGTTCTCTTTCCTCATCATCATGTGCTTGGTTGCCAGTTTACGTCTGAACTGTCAAGATCTTCTCTCTAGCTCCATGCTTGTGGTCCTTTAATAGGTTGGCAGATGACTGCTTGCTTGAAGTGGGCTGTTTCTCTCTCTCCCGTATCTGCTGATCCTCAGCTAATATGTAGTGATATTACTTTTACTTGTAATTGCAGTATGGTGGCAGCTTTTGGTTCTGGTGCCATGTTTTCATTGGTGAGTGGCATGGGTGGCCCAAACCAGGCAGTAAATGCTGTTACTTCAGGACTCTTTTTTGCTCTTGTCCAGGGTGGACTATTTAAGGTGAGATATTAATTTTAAGATTTACAGTTATGAGTAGCAGAATTCCGGTCTGAGTTTCACCACAAATCATTGCACATAGCCAAACTGGGGATCTTGTACATTTTTTATTTGCATTAAAAAGAATGGGATGATATGGTGAAGATTACGACCCGGTGTTTCTTCTTGAAAAAGAGTTGAGAATTTTAAAGTTTCGAAGGGATTTGACCCTTGTGAAACTCACCATTTGAGCATGGTTGTTTATGTGATGATGTCGTTGTGGAGCAGTCTAATGCTTGGTAAATCTATGTGGGCCTCTGCAGTTTGGGCAGAAGTTCTCCCAACCACCAGAGGAAGATGTGCACTATGTTAGAACGAGAAATATGTTGACAAGGCTGGGTCTTCAGACATACGAGAAGAATTTCAAGAAAGGCCTTTTGACAGACAGCACCTTGCCTCTGCTTAACGATAGGCAAGTTTTTGGTTAATTTCTTTCCACATGTACTTACGCCCGTAGAAGATTAGTCGGACATTATTACCTGGGAAGTTTATCGTTACTTATCTTCTAAAGCTCATATCTCATCTTATAATGACTCTGGACTGTCACTTCCACAGTGCTCTTCAAGATGTGAAAATTCCCCCTGGACCGAGGCTACTCATTCTTGACCACATTAAGAGGTACGATCCATGACACGTTCTGACTATTTGTTCCCTTTGTGATCTTCGTATCTGTTAACGTGGTAATGAAATTATATGCTTCCAGAGATCCGGAGCTGAAAGGAACGAGAAAGCGATAGATGCAGTTGGGTAGCGGCATTGAGAAATATTTGCCGGTTGAGATACACTTGTACGAATGTAATTTTTCTCTCATCTTTGCTATAGTCTCTATTACGTGGGTTAAAGTCAAATTGATGATCATCTTGAGATGCAAATGCCGAATGCAATTGATTTCCAATGCGTGTGGCGTTTTTGCTCTGACGGTTCGTCCATTGGGCTTCAAGAATGCAGCCGTGTCTTTGTCCTTTCAATACGCATCAACGGGCTGAAGTCTGAGCTTCGAGGTATTCTATGACTTTAGAATCCTGATGGGAAGCAAAATACAGGTAGAATTAATGAAGCTTTGGAGTTCAGTTTTTGTCACCTGCGGTATCGCCATCATGTACCCTTGCCTGCGGGGACTAATCGCTCAGACGTTTCATTTGCGCCACGAAAATTATGCCCTAGACATTCGAGTCGGCGCTTTTCTATTTACCAATGTCAAGGTTTTTACCCATCGAAGGTCAGTCCACGACCAGTTCGACAATCAGGAATTTAAGTGATTTTCAGGGTGCATGAAATTTGCAACGTCATGAAGCCGGAAGAAACGGAGACAAAGAAAGGGGAATTGGATTTGCTCTCATCAAACTCTTCGTCGTCCTCCTACACGTCGTGGGAGAAAGAATCTGCTAGCTACGTCCGAAATCTCCCTAACAAAAACAACTGCATTTCGATTACATCTCAGCCACAGGGCCCTCAAATCTAGCTACAATTGACGATGATCGTCCGCAAAACCGGACATTTACACATACATCTCGATCTCCTCTCCTACGGACAGGCGAGGAGACGTGGGAAAAACTGCGCTGCAAGGACCGATCGCATTTCACGACCGGGGAAGAACGGAGTCGACCTGGAGGAATTTCTGGGCCTGCGCGAGCTGGTCGGCGAGGCTGAGGATGCGGGCGTGGTAGGCGCGCGCCTGGAGGACGGCCTCGGCCTCGAGCTCACCGAGCTGGGTGCAGAGCCTCTCCTCCGCCTCCTCCACCACCCTCAGCCTCTCCAACGTCCTCCGCAGCTCCTCCCTCGCCGCCTCCTCCCTCTCCCGGCTCTCCCTCAGCTCCCTCTCCAGCTCCGCATTCCTCCGCCTCAGCTTCTCCTTCTCCTCGCCGCCGCGCCCTGCTGGCGCGGCGCTCGCCGCCCGCGACAGGGCCTGCCTCGCCAGGGGATCCGACGCCGCCATTGCCGGAGCCATTGCAAATTAACGGGCGCTCTCAAATCGAATCGAACGACCAATGAATGGATGATGAGGTTTTTCAGTTGGCTGTGGAAGCCATGGATGCGGAGGGTCGTTCTTTATAGGGAGATTCGGGAATGTCCAGGTTCAATGAATCCGAAAAGGGGTACGAGAAATCATGCTCACGTATGTGCTTGGCTATTTCGGTTGGATTCTGTGGTTGAGGAGGCGTCATGGTTCATCCTATCTCAACCGTCGAAACTGAGATCCGTTGAACGACCGAGATCTGTTATATTCGAATTAATAAAAACTTCGGCAAGGTGCATATTACGTTTTTTATTGGTCATGTTTTTCACCGTCGAGGAACCGAAGTTACCGCATTATTTGACAAAAACCGAAAAATAATGGCCGGACCATTTATGGATGAAATCTTTTTCTAAGGTTCATAATCACAATATGACTTTCTGGCTACAGATCTACTTAGTCCTATCGCCCCTCCCGTATTCAAAAAACTTGATCCCATCTCATCCCCTACTCTGTAAAAGGTTTCACAATAATTTCCGTCTTATTTTATTTTTATGCGTATAGATTGATTATGTTTAATTTAATCAAATTATTTTTTTTTAATTTTTCCAGCGCCCATTTAACATGTGCACCAATTGCTCATCCTCTCGATGCAAAAAACCATCGTTCTGTCCCCCGTTGAGACATAGATATCCTCATCATTTCGACACAACACAACATGAGGATCTCCATTCATGGCGAGAGCCGAAAAAGGACGCAACGTGAGTTTCATGTTTTAATGACGGCCCGCTTTTACAATGGCGATCATCTATTTTTACCAATGTCTGTGAAATTTGCCAAAGATTGACAATGGAAAAATAAGGTTGGTAGACGAATTAAACCAAAAGCAACGAGGGGGACCATGCTTCTTGAGTTTGTCCTTCTTGAGGCTATGTAGCCTCCAAATGGTCAAAGGAAGGAGGCCAAATCTTGTTCGATGTACCATAATATTTCTTGTGAAAGGGAAATCACAAAAACACCAATTATGGATTTTGTTGTTTGCAATGAAACGCAATTTGGCAGTAGCGCTTTCTCATCCCTCTAGGAACCCTACTTCATAAAAAGGCAAATTGATTGGGGGGGCCGCATAGAGATAATTGAAGCAACTCTAGAGCAGCCTTTTCCCACTTCCAACAGGCTCACTTTGCATTAGGGTTTTGAAAGCATTGATTGTGTAGAGCAATCTGCATAATCGATTTTGGTACAAGAGTCACTGAAGTCGAGTTAGTCGGGGTCCTATTATTGACATTGCCCCTCAAAAGCATTGTCGTCTTGCCAGCAATTTCCGAGAGCAATAGATTGTAAATTTGGCCCCCCGCCAAAAAAAAAAACGAGAATAATAAAACGGTCATTTTAGTGCGCAGAGTTAGATTAGCAACCTAAGTGCGGGAGGAAGTCGGAAAATAATTAAATCATTTCGCGACAATACCATAATTGCGTGCCTCTCATTGATTCAGAGTAGAAATTGGTAATATAAAGAGAGTTCTAGATAGTAAGGACCACTAAGGTTCTCTTGTATTACTTTTTCCCTCTTAATTAATCATGGAAGAAAGCGACTTCGATCTCGTCGCTATTAGGCCCCTCTTCAGGGCAATTTTAATAAGATGATAATCTTTTGGCTTTTGTGCAAAGTAGAGAAAAGGGGTTAAAGAACTCATATTTGTGAAATTAAGGCATAGTTTATCATGAGCAATTGTTGGGCATCTAGTGGGCCTGAAATTTTTAATGATTCGAGTCCAATTTCGAAAAGGCCAAGGATCTCCACCAGGTAGCTTTTTACCATAGAAAGACAAACGTGATTTGGGGCTTTGATTACTCCCTAAATCTGATCTTTGGGTCACCCAACTTGTCTTTCTCGACCAGGCCATGGACTTGTCATTGTATCATAATTGCATGTTTGTGTTAGCAATCTCGTGTTAAATCGGCATTCGTCGAGCTGTTTGAAGGAACAAGCTATTGATTTTACGTTCGACGTACGATTTAAAGACGGAGCTCAACAACGTGGATTTGTAATTGGATGGAGTATTAAAATGATCGAATGTTGTCCGAGCATTCGAGTAACTAAAATGGTGCTCGCGCTAGAGCAAACAGAGTACTAGGGCATGATAGTGCCCGTGCCGATCATGTCCATGTTCCGCCAAAACTTTGATTGGTGGTAAGTATAATCGTGTGATGATTCCATACTTGATGTGCACGGATCGGTCTTGATATCCTTAAAATCCGTACATGAATAGATGGCTTTAGCAACTTTAGCATGCTCCTCTGATAGTATGATGCAATTGATTGATATAATGGTGTCATGCACTTTTGAAATCACCGTAGCACCTATATTGTACAAATAATGAGACATTATCTACGTTACAGAATTGCTGTAGCTACACAGGACATTGATGATACATGAAATGAGAAGGGGAAACCAGATCGACAATCATTTCCTTTCGTTGTTGCTTGTCCCACGTATCAAAATTAGACATTGATTTCCAAATAAGTCGGGTCTTCCTGGAGCACTTGATTTATCGAATTTTGAACCTAGTATTGCATCTTCGACAGAAAAAAAAGAAACCTGTATTGCATCACCGACCAAAAAACCTAGTAATGCATCAAATCATTCTTAGAAAAAAGAAAGCTAACTTTAAACTTACGAACTTGTATCTCAAGCTAAACGAAGGAAAGCTAACTTGACACGGTAATCGTCGTCCCCGACAGAGCTCGTGATCGTGCAGCCGAACCCCAGATAAGGACAGATCTCAAATTCCTCCGGGAACGCAAATCCATGCGTACAGAACAAACCACGGTTTCCTTCTTTTCTTTTCTTTTCTTTTCTTTTTCTTGAGTTCGCGACACGAGGCTCGCACGTTAATGTATGAAAGAGATCAGGTCGCGAAACCGGTAATTACGCCCTGCAACTTTTGTTTCTCTCTTTTTGGGGGGCTCTCTTTCTTGTCTCCGGGCACGTCGTTGACGAGGGCGTGCAATGATTTGGCCTTAAAATAATGATCTTGCTTGTGCTATTTTACTAGCAAGAAAATCAAGAAAGCGGGTCAGACAGAGAGCGAGAGAGAGAGAGCGCGTTCGTTCTCTCCAATGGGAGAATGGGCAGTGAATTTCCGTGTGTTCTTGTCATTCGATGCTAAGACGGGTCGGAAGCCTCTTCACTCCGCGCCCGAGTTCGATCGACGGATCGATGATCTGATGATAGCCCGCTGCTCGAGTTGAATTGGGCTCGCGAATTTTGGGGAGCTTCTTGGGTTTGTCCCAATTTTCCTCCGATCGCGTCTGTCTGTGGTGCACGCAATCTTGCTGTTTCTCCGCTTTCAAATCCACCGTTTCTTCTTTCTCGGGTAAGTCTCTCTCTCTTTCTCTCGTCAGGATCTGCTCGAAAGTTTCGTTTTTTATTTTTTTGACGTGGCGGGTCGATCTTTCTCTAGCAGGTTCGTCGATCTAGTTCCTTTGTGGGTTTGGTTTCTTGGTGTGGTTGGATCAAAAGTAAGGGACTTTTCTTGATGATTTTATGCTTGATCTGTTCGTCAGTATTATGTTAATCGTGGTTTTTATGAGGATGGACGATCCAGGGATTGTTTGATCAGGTCTCTGCTTGAACAACGCGTTTCGTAGAGCTTGTATCTTCTACTCATCTTGAGCTGATGATTGTCCCATTCAACTTAACTAATGCTCTTGAGAGGAACTTAGCATGGGAAAATGATGGAAGCATCTGGTGAAGATAATTTTTTTCCTGAAGTCCTGATAATATAAGTAGATTTTCATTCAAGCGTGTGGTGAGGGTGAGATTACTTCCCGTAGTGGTTGTGCTCGTGTGTTCATCTGGGTCCAGGACAATCTATAATCGTTCGAGATGTGTTGTGAGATTGATAGGACTGCCTGCTGATAGTAGAATTGGTGCTGCAAATGGATCAGATAGTATCACGGTTTCTGTTAAAGAGTTTGCACATTATTTTGGATTCGAGGATTCCTTCTCTGCACCCAAATGACCAAAAAAGCGGCCACCGTACAGTTTCTCGTGTGAGAAAGAATGACAAATGGTTTAACTTAGTATTGGGAGACCGCCCTGCTGCCCTGGAAAACTTGAACTTTTGGCACAGGAATCTAATGGACCCAATGATTATCGACATAATACTTGTTCACGAGGGGCCTAATTCATCATCTGTGGATGCTTACTCTGCTATAAAAGCATCCGTTGAGACGGTCATAGAAAGGTGGGTTGTTCACTATGAGTCTCCTAGAGTTACTCCTAATATCAATGATTCTTCTCTTCACAAGAAGATATACAAGAAGTTGATCGTACTATTACGTTCTCTTTATGCGCAAATGAGACTCCTCCCAGCTTATAGGATATTTCGGCAGCTAAGTTCATCAGGCCAGACATATAATTTGGATCTCATATACAAAGTATCTACCTTTAGTAATCCGTTCTCACGGGCAGAGGAGGAGATGATGAAGGAATATACTTTTGCTCCTGTGGAGGCCTCTTCAGGACGTTTTAGTGTAGCTGTTTCATATCGTAAAACATTGTCTGATTTCAACCTGGAGCCTGCAACTTCGTTGTTTCCAAGGATTATTACTGATTACGTCGGTAGTCCTGCCACTGACCCACTTAGGTCGTTCCCCTCTTTTGATAAGGGTGTTCGCCCTACATCTTTTCCTTTAAGAGGAGTAGGATCGCCTTCTTCAGCACCATTTCAACGCCCACACAGCTGGACAAGTGGATTTCACAGACCAGCTCCTTTTACACAAGGTCATTCCCTTGGTGGATCCCCACCTACATACTGTGCTTATGGTTCTCCATCTCCTCCTACTGATAAGTATTCTCAACGAGCTCAAAGCTATAGATCCACATCTCAAAGAGTTAATAGCTATGAAGATTATCAACTGTCGCCACCTTTCTCTCCATCCCCTTTCTCTCCATCTCCTTCCCCATCTCCGCCGACATACTTTTCCAGCGGTAGTGTTGGCAAAAATCGTGCACGGTCGGAGACCGCTCCCATGGCCATTCCGCATCCAACAGCAAGTGGAAATGCAAGATACTTTTCTCCAAACTTTTCTGATCCAAATAGACATTCTCTTCCCCCTCTCTCACCCAGGCACACAAGGCTTGACCCCTCATCCCAGGAGTCTCCATCTGGAATCAGATCATTCCGGAAACAGGAATCTTTGAGATCTGGGGAGTTGCATAATCACTATGTTAATCAGAAGGTAATATCTTTAAATCTAGTCACTTGTTGATCCATGCATTTTTATTTCTCAATACAAGAGTAACAATCTGTAGCATGTTTGCTGAAGCCCAAATGTAATTCCTTTTGGTAGGTCACAAAAGATGGTCGAGATGATTCAGGGCGGTTTTCGGGCTTGTTATCTTCAAGTGGCTCTCCGCGCATAGGGTTTTCTCGAAGTTCTAGTAGATTGTCTTTCCAAGATGACTTGGATGATGGTGACTTTTCGTGCCCTTTCGATGTTGATGATGTTGATCCTCCACCCAGGTACTTTTTGGCCATTTGTTTCTCTTGATATCAATTGTACATTTGCCTGCATATGAATTTTTCTGTGTCTCTATAACCAGTTTGCTTTTGAGTGATATCTTGGTATGAATGGGGTCTTAAATGTGATCGATGGAGTGGCAAATGGTTATGTTTTCAATTTGAGATTTATTTTAAGAGCGCAAGTTTTCATCATATGTATCAAGGGGCCTCGGCCTGAATCATCATCCGTCTATCATATTATCATCTGATAGGAGTGGTCGGCCTCTTACTTGACAAAGGATAGAAGAAGACTCTAACCATACTGATGGAACTATGGGGATCCTTTAGTATAGTACAGCCATTCCTATTTAGTCTAGAATGGCAGTTGCAAAAGCTGTTGTCATTGGGGATGCAGCTGAGCATGGTTGAACCAGTAGCTTTCAAAGGGGATGATATAGCTTTAAGAAAACGAGGATTGCCTGTGCGATATGCTTTTAAATTAGAATTTGATGTACACAATTTTCATGCAAGTGCTGGTTAAAGTTTGCTTTCTGGCTTCACAGAGACCTTTTTTTTTTTCCTGTTTGAAGGTTCCCAGGGATCTTTCTGATAAACTACAGTATACAATCTGCTAATTGCTAAGCCAATGGATCCCTGTGCATGATGGGAGTTCGATTATCTATTGGACTGTATTTTGCACTATGCTTAGTTGCTCACTGCCCTGAGATATCTCGGTCATTATGACTGCCAGGTCTCATGTATTCCTCTCCAGAAAAGATTTAAAAAGTGAAAATACTTAAAGATTATGTTTCTTGTATGTTGTGATATGCAGAGAAATTAAACCTGACTGGTGTGTAGATGAGCCCAAAATTCTTTGCTCTTAATTTTTGTGTACATCTGTGAAGTGATACTGTTTTCTACAAGAGTTGTCATGCCCCATTTTCAGTCTCCAATTTTTGGGCCGTACTTTCTGCAATTATCAATTAGAGAATGTATGTCATTGGGCCTGATCCCAGGGATAGCTTGGAGGTAGTTCATTCGCATGGTCCTTGTGAGATTTGTGTGACCTGAATCTTACCTTACCATCGTCAATCTTCGTTCTGTAGCAATACCGGTGATGGCAGAGAAGGTTCAGAGTTCGATTCGTCATCGTTACCGATGGGCGCAAAATCGCAAAATGCCGCTGTCGGGATTCTCGTTCACCTGTTAAGAACAGCGGCTCCGCTTCAACAAGATTCCAGTTGTTACTCAGCCCAGTCCTTGAACATGGAACAAGAGGGAGGCGTTGCTACAGCCTCGGGATTCTTTATGCTGCGTAAGACCTCGGATGCACTGGAGGAGCTTCGGAGTTACCGAGAAATGAAGAACCTCCTACGCTCGAAAAGCGGAGCTCGTGTCTTAACCAAAGAAGAAGCTTGACCTCCACCTCGTGTTGTATATGGAGGGACCTTGTTCCCAAAGGACAAAGGGTGTCGCGAATACAAATTGCGGAGAGCAAGGTGTAGGAGCAGCTGAGGTGGTTGTACACTGGAAAGAATACAGACATTGGCGAAGACAAGAGTCAAGTTTGTGTACATAAATGACTGCGAAACTGATTGTGAGCATTGATTTGGCCTTCCCTTTGTATTCCTCATGTATCATCAAATGGTACCAAACTCGTATAGCCAAAATTAGTCTATGATAGTTTTGGTTTCGTACATCTACTTATTTGGAAATGACTCGTTATGGTGTTAGAATACCAAGGCTTGTTGCAGACACAGAACAACTTGTGGGGAACGAGAAAACCTCGACTGTTCTGAAACAATTTAGATATGATCCATCTGCATAAATGCTCCTTTTGCAGGATCACCCTTAGAAAATCCGGTTGAAATGAAATGATCATGCGGCAATGCGCAATTAAATTTGAAAGGAACGATCACACGATGACGTACAGATCACAGTTCATTGCGCAAGACACTGTAATATCGCCGCTTCTATCAGTCATTGATCAAATCGCCCGTCTGGCCGAGCGTTTCATTCAATTGATGCCTGTCTTTACACATCCAAAAGGGTCAAATCGAAAGGAAATGTAAAGGGTGTTTCTCCTTCTAACTTCCAGATTCGATCTATTTTTCTCTGATGCATTGTGAAGCCAAGATGTGAAGGTATATTAACTAGAGCTGTCAAAATAGCCCAGTCAAACATATCCGACCTGACCCAACCCGTCCCGACCCGAAAATTTTCATATTGGGTCGGGTTGAGTCTCGGCTTGTTTGGGCAACAATCAAAACATTACCCAATTGTTTTGGGTATATTGGGCTCGGGTACCCAGCCCAACCCAAACAGTGAAACATCTCTCTTCCACGTCTCTCTCACTCACTCTCTCGCCTCTTCTGGGTAGGTAGGGTTTGTTGCTATCTGTTGTTCCTGAGGCGGCGAAGTCAATTCCGAAATGGGCCATGGCCGAAAGAGTCACAGGGAAGGTCAAGTGGTTTAGCGACCAAAAGGGCTTCGGCTTCATAACCCCCGACGATGGCTCCGAGAATCTCTTTGTCCTCCAGTCCTCCATCTAGTCCGAGGGCGAGGCCGTCGAGTTCTAGATCAAATGCGACTCGTTATCCTCATCGATTTCAGGACCATCGAGGATTCTTTCCTTTGGTTGTTTTCGATGGTCCAACGTCGATGAATGAAGCGTTCTGGAAGCTGAAAATCGAAGGTTAAATGTTCTATTCATCTGCATTTGCTTATGTTTGAAAAGGGTTTAGTCTTTCAAATCTGAAGGTAGGTAAGTGGAGCAATTTTTTGCAATCTTTGAAATCATTGTCAATTATTTTCGAAATTTTGCATTTAATGGAGGTGTTTCAGCTGCTTGGTCTGGTGTCTTCGTCATCCTGGTTTATGTCTTCTTCAACCCAAAGGATCCTTAGCTACAGTGGGAGCGGTTACTGCAGGTCGGTTACGGTGGTGGCAGGGGAGGAAGGTACGGAGGAAGAGGAGGAGGCGGTTGCGGCCGAAGCCGATGTGGAAGCTGCTGCAACTTAACGTTACTTTAAAATTAAAATATGAAACATGAAACCCGGCCCGGCCCGGCTCAACCCAATCCGACCTAATCGTGCAATTGTATCTTGTTTGGATCTTGTCTTAGGTCAGGCCAAACACATATGCTGATTATATCAGGTCGGGTCGGGCATCATGAAAATTCGATCCGACTCGACCCATTGACGCCCCTGATATTGTTAGCCTTGAAAAGAACTTTCAAGATCTCCAAACTAAAGTTGAGATTTTTACTTTGTCGCATACTCAAAGTTCATGGATCGAGAACATGTCTTCTTCTCCTGGGCCTATAGGCCCATCTTCAACCAAAAGCCGTCTCCTTCCTTCTGCTCTGCTCTCTCTCTCTCTCTCTCTCTCTTTCTCTGCAGTAAAATCGAATGTCGCATCAGCGCTTCGATTTCCGAGTCTAGCTCGAGGATGCGAGGGGCTTCAAGTTTTGAACTTTGACGGTCCTTTTGAGAGCACAGGAACGCGAAGAAGACGGGTCGCCATTGTTCCTTCCCGATCGAGTCATCGTCCCTCTGGTTTGCGCGGATTTTTCTTTTGGCGCTGATATTTGAATTTTGTATGTGAAGCGGACCAAAACTTCCTCGCCCTCGAAGCGCGCGGAAGAAAAGAAATGCGCCATGGATGATTTTTCGAGCTGCCCGTTCTGTAGCTTGAGCGTTCCTTACGGGGAACTTGAAAGGTAACGATTCTTTGCGTTCTTGATGGTATGTTAGCTGCTGAAGAAATCAATGCCGGCGGGGCTTTTTTGGTGCAGAGCGTTGATTTGGTTTTGAATCGTTCATGTAGGCATGCAAACGGTCACTTTGAGGATGAAGAGGCTGCCAAGGACATGGAGCTGGCGCGGCGAATTGCGATCGCCCCTCCGAGTCCGCCTCTTGCCATGGTAATCCCGTGGGTTCCCTCCTCGTATGTCTTCGCCGGTTTTTGTTTATATGGGATGATATATGCTCTCAATGTGCCGTTGTATGTAGCTGTCGAGTTTGTGTTGTGTGTTAGACAGCCTCATGCACAAATTGTACGATTTGTCCAACGAACAACATGGGACTCACGCCATTATCTTGATGGTGAGAAGAAATTTAGAAAACATACAAATCCGATTATAGAAGAATAAGAACCGTTGTTAGCATAAAAAGCTGTTAACTTTTGTGCAACTTCCAACATACAGAGTGTGATCAGAAAGAAGGGAGTATGCTACAATAGATATGTGTGCTTCTTTTTTGTTTATGAACATGCCCGTAGTGCTAATTTCAGTAACTTAATGTTTGTTTCATAGACCAATCAACTGGAAATAGATAAGTTGAAGGAAGTAATCTGTCATAAAGCTGCCGAAGTGGACGCAACAAGGTGTGATGGAAGGACTCGCGGTGATGTGGAGGATGAGATCTTCCATCTAGTCAGTTTGCAAACAATAAGTAGCTTCTACAAAGTTGAAGATGGTTTAATGGCCTTGTTAGAGAGATGTCTTGAATTAGAAGCTGAGCAGTCTACATGTATACTTTGTAGTTACATTGATCATTTTCAGAGCACTAAATCTGAGGATGTTGGCTGGGGCTGTGGTTGGCGTAATATCCAAATGCTCAGCTCTCACTTACTAGTGGAAAGGCAGGAAGCGAAAGAGGGGCTATTTGGTGGTTCAGGATTTGTTCCTGATATCGTGTCGCTTCAGAGATGGCTCGAGATTGCTTGGAGAAGGGGCTTTGATGAAGAAGGATCAGAACATTTCAATCACAAAATCTATGGTTCTAGTAGTTGGATCGGAGCTACTGAATGTGCTGCTCTTTTTCGTTCTTTTGGGCTTCGGGCAAGGATAGTGGATTTTGGTCCAAAGAACCTTGAATCACTCTTTCTATCTGTTCCTGGTTCTAGAATAGACTCACAAAGCATAAGAGCAAGAGAAAAAGGGAATGCAGTTCAGATTCATGGCCCAATGGATAGATATTTGGCCAAGAGGAAACAGATTTCCCCTGAAGTTTGTTCCTCCGTAGGACACACTGGCTGTTCTTACATTCAGCATGATCAAGTTTCAGATAGCAGCAATGAGGATCTGGGCATAAGTTCTGCCAGATCTAGTAAGGGTCAGGAGGTCCTTACTGATTGGGTGTGGAGATACTTTTCAGATAAAAGCTTCATAAATAATTGTTTCAGTTGTGTCTCAATTAGCAGAAAAACGTAAGTGATTGCCTTGATATAATGTTATCCTGATCATATTACTAATGCCTGGATCTCTGGTGTCTGATAAATACTACATTTGAGTGCTTTTGTGAGCAGGCCTCTTTATTTTCAACATGACGGACATTCAAGAACCATTGTTGGGATTCAAGTCATGCATCAACCAAAGGGGATGCAGAAATGCAATCTCTTAGTACTTGACCCTGGTCATGTAAGTATCCACTATCGCGTTAGTGAATTGTCCCTTATCTTTATTTTCAAAAGGTATAAACAAAGCAGGACATGTGTGTGATTTTGCCACTAATGCGTAAAGTACTGTTGGATGTGTCCTAGCCTCGGCCAAAAGTGGTGAGTGAACTATGTTTAAGTTAGGACTGGGAGCAGTAGACTGTTGTGACGGGATATCAGAAAGCATTGGGAGTTCTTTGTTCCAAGATAGCAATATTGATAACCTAGTTAGATTTTGCAGTAGAAATTTCAGTTAGCTTTGGAGTAGAGGTGAGCAACTGGCGGGTTCAACCCGGGAACTGCACCCAACTGGCCTTACCCAATTGGTTCCATGCCGGTTCACAAGGGGCACGAGTAGGTTCGTGAGTAAAAAGTTAGAGAACTGGCCTTGACCGGTTTGGTTTCCGGTTTTATACTGTGATTATAACCTATTTTTACTTTGTAAAAATATATAACAAATAAGTTAGACATGGGGATTGAATCTGGGTGGCCTAGGTACTCTATCAGTGCTTTAAGCAATTTACTTAAGGTCGTTGACATGACATGTTATCCTTAATTAACAATTATATGGCTAAAATTTGTATAGAGTTGTAAAAAAAAGGGGGTAGAGCCAGTTCCAGGCCGGTTTCTAAGGGACCCTTTTTGGTTCTCAGTTCCAAATACAGGGAACCCGCTCTAACAGGGTAAATTCTATGTTCCCGGTGTGGAACCTATGTAGCTTGGAGCCGATCACTCCTATTTTGGAGTGTTCTTAAGACAGCAATGGAGGGATCTAATAAAAAGCTATTTCGTATAAAGTTTTTCACTCAAAGCAGAAGTTTTATCATGCTATACCGTTGTTTTTGACGGACAAAGGACACAGAATTGACTAATGAAGCTTGGGGAGGACGAACAAAAGATGCTTCTTATTAATGTGAGAATTGAATAAGGAACTTTGGGTAGGTCGCAAGTGGAATGCCTCTTCTGAAACTTAAATTGTTACAAGAGCCTTCTTAAACCATAGGTTACCGAATGCTAGAACATGTATTAAGAAAAAGCACTCTCGCACTCTACCTGAATGTGTGAATACTGGTCATGAATATTATCGGCAAAAAAAAATTGAGAATGGGTAGAGGTCCTTGGAAGGAAAAAGAGCTGAATAATACTATTGGTTTGTCATTTCTGTTAGCAAGTAATTATGAACCTAGGGTATTGATAAGATTAATCCACTTTAAACACCCCCTCCTCTCGCCCCTGCAAAGGAAAAAATTCACCTACACAAAGGAAGAAAAAAAAGAGAAAGAATCTCACAATTACAATGCGTATAGATAATATTTTGACCTTCGCGGTAGTTTGCAAAACTTTCAGTCAAGATTTCTTCTCTTAGTTAGAGAGAGATATTGTTGCCCGTTGGTTTAGGAAATTTGAAAGAAGTCTTACTTTTTGCTTCAGGGTAATTAAAAACTCTTACTCCTCGTAGAGTGGAGTGGTTGATATCTTTAAGTGTTTTGGATATTCAAGATCCACAATATCCAGTTATTCAGGCATTATCACACATTGTTTAATTGCCCGAAATATGATCACTTCATTGCATGATAGTCAAAGCCATAGTTTGGTGAGACTTGTGCTTGTTTATTTGCATACTTGCCAAATATTTTACGAGTTATCTTTGTGTTTATGTAGAGAACAGCTACGCTGGAAAGATCACTGAAAAGAAATGCCGGGTGGCAGAAGCTTATAAAAAGGGGCGTTCATACTCTGAAGAAGCCACAATACCAGGTTAGACTGTTTTCCTGGGATGTTTTTGTTAAATCCTGAGGTCATGACTATAGGCCTGAATGGCCTGATTCAATCATTTGTTTCAGTTGTGTTATATTGATCCTGGAATTGCAAGAGGAGAAGAGTTGGAGCAGCTCAAAACAATGGACAGTGTCTACTTCGAAACCTAGAGATGAATAGAAAGTTGATGAGCACCTCTTTGAAGCATTACCAGGTATATATAAGGTCATGGCGTTTTGGCTTTTGACTGCACATCGAACAAGTAATGATGTAATGTTGCACATAACAAGACCGACGCACTGCTGCCGAGGCGCCAAAAAGAAAAGTGTGGTGCTAGACTGTGAGACTGACATGTAAATTGTATATGTCTAAGTTGTCTTTAGAATTAATAGTGGTTGCAATACATCTCTGAAAGATTTTACTCTTAATAAGCTCTAACGCTGTCACGACCTTGAATGAGGATCAAACGGGGCACGATCTACCTATTTCTCGCCCTATGCTCGAGAAGATAATCTCTTCCTGGATTTGTGCAGGAAATTTTGAATCTGTCAGGATCCAGGAGCTTAAGTCGGGATCTTGAAATAGATGTGTACATATAAACAAACAAAAAAGAAGAAACTTTGCATTATAGTTTTCTTCCTAGGCGTGACCTTGGTGTCCCCAGTGTTTCTTAAATGCGCTCAACCTACCAGCGCAGCATGGGGTTAGGCATGAATGACCAAGAACTGCATTGCGACCCTGGTGGACCATGATGTATGGACATAGGACGTGTGCTTGGTCCTAGTTTTGGGGCCCCCTCCAAGAAAAGAATGAAGCTTAGCATGTGTCTTAACTGGACCATACTGATTAGTGTCTCGAGTTAGGCCATTTGTTCTAATTTGGCAAGACTATGAACATACTCAGGGCCAAATGAAGTACGAATCAGTTCTTGCATTTACTCGATGACCTAACCTCATGGGGTGCCTTCAAGTCTTCGTCCACGAGTTGGTTAGACAGATGGCCAACTTCCATTTATGAAGGGAGCGTAGTGGGCACGTTTTTGGTTGATAACTGGCATTGATTGACATAATCAATCACAGTTTAAACGACATCGGGACCCAACTCACAGCTTGCAAAACGAAAGAGAGGTGTCTTGTTGCACGTCTGGAAGTCCTACGTGTTGAGGGATTTTAATAGAGTCGATGGACTCTGATGCCGTGTCGAAGGATTCAGGCGAGTTTAGGTGCGTGCGTACTTTGGGATGTTTCATTGAGCATGCCTAGCTAGCCAGAAATTACTATCGACCCATTCCAAGATAAATTTTGCAATCATGCTGCTTTAGTACTTAAATTTATTGAAGTTGGACATGCATTGCCATTTACTTGCTATTCTAAAAGAGGAACAACAGACTGAATTTATGTTTCGGTGCTATTTCGGATCGAATACAGACACAGTGGTCGAATAGTAATATAAAGAAAATCGATCTTCTACGTTCCGATGGAGTTGAAGAGTTGGAAATTTCGCTGACATACGATAAAAACTTAAAAAAGCTTCAAACGCATCACAGATCTGGATTGAATTTGAGCGCATACGATCCAATTTTAAGCACCAACATATTTACTGATTCCGGAATTGGTATGACCGCATCTTCTCTATCCAATTGTCGGAAACTGGGTGGACGAGGCAAACCAATACCCTCCTCCATGGATGGAGTGCGCATTGGTTGAAACAAGGCGAATGATATTCCACCAAACACCACACGCACAAGCATCCTCTCGTGATTTGAATTGATAGCTGCTGCAACAATGGCCTCCAAACCAACAATCCCATCCACTGCAGGTGGTTGTGATGACATTAACTTTTCTGAGCCAAAAAAATAAACGATCCTAACGAAGTCGGGCCTCGCGCATTAAATCACGGGTTGTCCTCATCTCGTGAAAACGTAAAGCCGGGACCAAGTTCTTTGGTAGTGTCTCCCAACGGAGACAAGCTCAGTATCTGCAAATTTTCCGTCGTCTCCGTGGCCATGGAAAATGAAAGAAACAACATGTGTTGCGCGAGTGTGTGTGTCCTTTCGAGAAAGAAAATGGCGTGAAAAAGTCAGGTGGGAGATTCAACTCGCGTTTGAGATCTCACCCTCCTCGTCGTACTTCGTCTAAACCTGAACCTGCTCGCGCCCGCCCCGAGAGGATCATGTCCTGATACCACCACCACTCGAGCACTAAGAAAGAACAGATCACGTCTCGTTAATTACTGATTAAAGTGGCACTTTCCTACTCCGACGTGAGCTTGAATGCGATTGCGTTTGCGCCTGACACGCTCGGGCGATCGCATGCCATAAACAAATCTCCACTATCTCCTGACGGAAATATTAAATGTAACTTTGACAGGCGAAACAAATACAGCTTTTGACGAAGATGACGAGTCATTCAAAAGCCAGGGTCAATTCATTTCATTCTCCCATGCGCATTGCTTCGCACTTCTGTCATCGTTATTCACAATCGTATTAATTGAATGCGAGAACCCAGGACTCACTTTTGGTTTTACTGCGAAAAAATCTCTAAAGAACCATATTCTCCAAAGCATGGTCTTAGTCCATTGTCATCAAAATGCGCCCTCTCTGGGACTCTTGCAACATTCATCATTAATGCCCAGTTAATGTGACTTTCAAGGCGTTCCCATCACCGTGGTGTTTATGATTATTTTAATCCGCACTACGATTCTCTCTGCGTGTGATCCTGGAGTTCACACTTGAAGATACGGACCAAGCACATGCATCACATTCCAATTTCCAGACACTGCCGAACAATAGTGTCCAATTTGTTTACTGGTTGTTGGGGAACGGATGAGATATGAATGAGGAAAGAGAGAGAGATGGACGAGAGTCGCCGCGGTGTTATCAATAACTCGCAACGTTCGTTCCACACTCACACTCGCACCACACAGTCTGGTCTTAAGATACGTGTGACCCAAATCAATACTTTGATTTGTTTTTTGTTACTATATTATCATTGACGTTGACCCAGATGGACGATAAACGATAATGAAGCCTCAGCTCATTACCTGAAGCCGCCCTGTTATGTGTAGACAAAGGCAAATCTGAACAGTGGCTCTTTGGTGGGTCTATCTTCCTCTCATCTCGTATCTCTCTCTGTCTCTCTGTCTTGCTGTCAATGGAGGCTCACGCTCAACTGCAACAAGAAGAAGAACATAATCTGACAGTGGAAGTGGAGGAAGAGGACGTGAGTCTACAGAGAAGGCAGTCCACAACGCGAAAATATGGTGTCGATGAAAGAGGTGTTTCTGGGAATGGTAATGGCAGTACAACCAGCGGTAGCACCAGCAACAGTGGTACCCATTCAGGAGAAGAGCCAGAAGCAGAACAAGAATTGGTTGAAGAGGTGAATGATGGGAAAAATGGTGTTGAAGAACAAGGACCAGAGACTGAAGCAGAACAAGGACCAGGTGAAGAAGTGACGAACACAGAGACTATTGGCAGTTTTAAAGAAGCAAGGCCGGTTGAAGAGCTTAAGGATGAGAATGACAATGGCGGTGAAGAACAAGAAGCTGCACCAGAGCCAGACAAAGTGGATGGGAATGGGAACAATGGCAGTCAGAATGGAAAGGGAGATGTCCCGTTTTTTGCACAAGCGGCGAAGACAGAGCTCGACAACGAAAATGTGGTCGAAGCGAAGGGGTCGACCTGGACCAACATCGTTCACTTCGACGATGAACGAGGTAAGTAAACCCCCAGCAACTTCACTCAATTCAAGTACCTCGTGCAGCAGAGGCTTTTCAACTCGCAACATCATATTCGTTCTCATCAATTTCACGCAATGCGACAGTGAATGTGACCCATCGGATGTTTAGAAGAAGAACTGCAATCTTTTTGTTAAATTTTGCAAAATCTGGAGCTGTACGCCTCCCGCACATATCGTTACAATCTTTCTACGTGAAGGATGGGACTTTCTTGCTTCTTACTTCTGACCCCGTGCAATGATCTTTCTCTGTGAGCGTTCTCCATCTTGAGTTGGTGATAAGGAAAAGGTGCCGCTTCGCATTTACCAAAACGCCCCGGGTCTTTATCTGGTCTGTGGAGTGTGAGAAATGGACCCTCTCTTCCTCTTTCACTCGCCCACTCACTCACTCGACTACATCAGTCTTTTGTCTTTTCAGTCGCTTAATCTGGTCTGCTTTATTAGCATATTTGTTTTGGACTTAGCATTGGAGGATTAGTTCCATTGAACTCCGTTTGATCCAGCTGGACAAGGTTCCTCTTTGTCTGCGAACCTCCTTTGATTCCTGGGTGATTTTTGAGTTCTTTATTGGTTACGCCATCTCGATCCATTTTCTGGTAGTTCTAAAGTTGAACACTCATCCCGTTCTTGACCCTATAGCTTCGTGTGCCTAGACATGGTTAGACAGATGCATTCTTTGTTTCTGGTAAACAAGAAAAAGAGTGGGGCTCGTGTTAGACTATATAGGAATGTGGGTGATTATACAAACTGATTGCTAGGGCATAGATCTTATGGCATAGTAGTGGTTTCCGTCTGTGATTTCATTTGCACTGCATTTGAATGAGGGATATTCCCCTGGTGACTCTCGAGGGCTTGCGTTGGTTGATGTAATTTATAGCCTTTAATCCTTATGAGCTTCCGATTTGTGGAGCATTTCTGATTAACTAATTCAAGTTAGCTTTTCTCTTGAGTGCTGCATTTCTTTGTACGTGGGTTTTTCCAAGGTGAAAGATAGTCCAATCCGATGATTCATGGTTGTACCTGTAGATGGTCACACGATGCTGTTATATTTTGTATGAGCTACTTGCTCGTGATGGGGACTTGCACGCCACTCTGGATAAACAAATAATGACAATGCTTGTCTTCCGAACCATTGCAGGTACGGAATCCATCCAAACAATTGTCAAGACGGAATACAGCGATATTGAACAAGTTTCGTATGAAACAGAGACAGTGCATGTAACCTCGGATGTTGCAGCACAGAGGTTCAGCACTTTTCTAAGCTCTCAGGTTGATCATCAAGATATTGGAAATTCTGGAGATGAGAGATTTTTGGACTTGGCTTTGTTGTCTCCAAGAAATTCATCTGAAGAGAAAAACACGTATTCTAAGGAGAGTAAAGTAGTCGAAGAAGTCGATCTGATAGAAGAACTTAACCCTGAAGAGACAGAATTTGATGTCGAGAAGGTGCTAGAGAAGCAAAATACTCATGATTTGTACTGTCCCAATTGTCATTCTTGTATAACAAGAAAGGTAATCCTTCGGAGAAAGAAACGGAAGGTGCGCAATGTGCGTTTCAGAGAGAAACATGACAACATTGTAAAAACAACTACCTCTGAACTACATGCTCAATCTGTAACTGTGGTGGAGGAGGATCGCAGTGTTGATGCAATTCCTAACATTGATGAGATTCCAACGCCTGAAGTCAACGGTTCCCATAACGATGGAGAGCAACAAGCTTTTAGATGTCTGTCATGTTTCGGTATTATCATTCCCAGAGGTGCTTTTCTATTTCTTATTGCTAGGGAAGCTCATCATTTGTGCTGAATAGTTATTTCTTTTAGGCACCTTCTAATTCTGCGTTTCTTACAACTTCGTTTGTCACAGATATGACTCTTTCTGTTGGTTAAGAAAACGTTATGAATCCTTGAGTATAAGCTACTTAATAATTACGGAGGCAATCTTTTGTAACAGATTGTAATTATCTCATTGGAATCTATACCAACAGGTGCGACACCAAACAAGCCAAGTAAATGGCAAAGTTACTTAGAACCGAGACTTAAAAGACTAAACAACGAACTGAGAGGATTATGTTGTCCGTCCATGTTGTGTTTAGTTTCCAATCATAGAGTGGGAACTGAGCTACTATTTTTTCCTTAGCAGGAGACGGAGCTAAATTGTTCTGGCTTTTTGGAGAGGGAAAAGAAAAAGTGCAAGATCCTTCAGAGGTTCCTGTGGCAAAAAGTAGTGCATTCTTCCGCTTTTTTGCACCAGGGAAGGGGAAAGCAGTTATTCAGCAAGGTAATCTGTTGCCCTGCAGTCCATGATTTAGCAATTCCATCATGAGCATTTGCCAGAAAAGTTTATATCCTGTAACGAAAAAAAAACCTTTTTTCAACTTCACAGCTTTACATTCTGTAAAACAGCTTTGAAAATGTGCGTGCCTATACGAGCTTTATTAAGGACCAATAGTCGCTGTCATTTTCATTTTTGTGTGTCCTTCTGACATTGCAAATTCCATGCATCTAAGGCATAGAATTTATCATCGTTACTTAGTAAAAGCTCTTTGACAACAACATGATATAGATTTTTTCGATATGCTTTTCGATATAGATAGGGACTCAATTGGTTGTCTTGGAAAGAGTTCTTTCAATCTACTAAAGAGAGAGACAGTGGCGTGCTCTTACGCTTGCTAGAAAAGTATGGCTGTGGTGTCTATTATTCGCCCAGTTTTTAAGGCATCATGAGATTGTAATTGTTCCCATCAATTTTAGCAGAAGATATTGAGAATGCCCACTAAATCTTCTTGCCATATTCATATGTTCGGTACGCCTTTCTATCTTATCGGTTCATTTTTTTGTAAGCATGTTAAGTCAACAGCAACATTCTAATGATGGACTGTGTTATAAACATTTTTCGGGCAATGTAAATTAATTTTATAGACTGCTATCTTGATTGTCATTGCAGATAATGCTGTGACAGATGCATTGCGGATGGACATAGAGCATGGAGATTCAGCTGCAGCAATTCAGAAGTCGGCTAATCAGGATGCTTTGATCTTATCAACTGAGGGCACTTCTGTAACCATTGAAGTATCATCATCTGATATGGGGCTGCTGAATAACAAAGTCACTCAACCCAAGGAAGTTGAAAAGGAGACCGTGAGCCCTTTGAAAGATGTCACAAACGATTTGAAAATGGAATCAAGCATCAATACAGAACGAGAGCCTGGTAAGTGGAAGTTCCTCTAGGTCATTTTTAAAAATTAGTATTTTGGTTGGTGCCAAATGTGCTTTGAGAACAGTACCTACAAAGCTAACCACTTGCCTTTTCAGACATAATATAGTGAGTATATATCCAAAAAAAAGAGAGTTTATCTGTTTTTTTATTGCTTGTCTTGCCATTATTTGATGGGTTAATACCACAAAAAACCCCAAACTGGTATACCTGTGATAAATTTACCCTAAACTAATTTTTTAACCATCAAAAACACCAAATTGGTACACTTGCGATAAATTTACCCTCCATTAGTTTTTGTTAAATTTTACCGTCATATTTCTGAGTTGGATGATACGTGGTAGTTGACGGGTGTACCAATTTGGGCTTTTACCCTTTTGTTTGTCACGGGTTTACCAAGTTGTGGTTTTTCGTGATATTAATCCAATTTAACGGAGGGTAAATTTGTCACAGGTGTACCGATTTGGAGTTTTTGGTAGTCAAAAAATTAGTTTGGAGTAAATTTGTCACAAGTGTACCAGTTTGGGGTTTTTTGTGATATTAACCCTTATTCGATGGATGGATTAGGTGCATGATGAACCAGATAGAGGCTACCTCGGTGCTCCTGGAAATCTTTTCATCTTATCCATGGGAGAAAGAAAGTGAACAACCATTAGAACAGTTAAATGGGACTTACAGCTCAATATTCTCCCCTTCCCTCTAAACTCAAGCAATTGGAGCTTGTCAGCAAGTTCTCAGATATTGATCCCCTACTCCGAATAGTCATTATCCTCAAAAAGAGAAGGGGGAAAAAAGAAGAAAGAAAAGATCAGCACAATCATCCTGGACAGAATTTAATGAGTCAAACATACTAGTCTTTGTTAAAATCAGAACATTCTCTACAGTGTTAACCATATAGCAAGAATTCTACTTACAATCACCATACGCCTAGGATCCAAGAGCATTAACGTATAAATTATGCTTCAACATAGCGATATGTGCAGTGCATGATTTTCTTGATAAAATGCTGTAAAGTAATGCTGTGTAGTATTAATTGAATCTAGTTTAGTTTAGTTTAAGAAGTGAATCTCATTATGTCTTTTTGTACATTGTGCAATTGAAATGCTGGAGCTTTTGATGACATCAATTGCAGGTGACACTCTGGCAGCTGGTGGACAATCTCTTGAAGAGGCATATACAAAACCTCTGACCGTTCAAGTGATACCACCTTCAATGCCCATTCCGTTAGCGGTCAGGCAAACTTTTATAGGGATTGACCAGAAAACAGCAAACGAATTGCCTGCTGTGAGTGCTCCTTCTGCAATTACAGAGGTTTTACCATCCCCAGCTCAACCTTCTCTAGCTGAAACGCAGAAAGTTGCGGACTCTGCGACCAAATTAAGGCAACGTATAATAAACATCCAACAAGCGATTAATGTTGGAAAAGAATTAAGAGATGCTGTCAACAAGACCGCTGGTATGTGAAATTCATGCCTTCTTGGTCTTTGTAGCATGTAATTGGAGAATGCACACACTAACATGTCCACACAATGCATGCACCCCTGTTGACATACTAACGAACTTGGCTTGTCTTCTCTCAGACTTACTGCTGGCCTAATCACCATTCTATTCCAATATGTCGTGTGTGCGTGTTTCTCTGTATGCATCTCTTTGTTGATAAGCCACGCACATGTTGTGTATTCATCCATTTTCCAAGCATACTGCTTGAATATTGGGATACTTTTGCTGGTTCTACCGAATGCCATTCATAATCCACTCAATTTCTCTGTAGCTGGAATCTGTATAAGTTCTCATTTAGGAGCTCCTGTTCCTGAAAGGATAACTCCTGTAAACTTTTATGGTTCCTTCACTAACAGAGAAAATTACATGAGACAGTAGAACATCTCACTGACAGAATATTCATGCTTACTGGTCTTTAACCTTGCCAGAGCTGATTGCGAAAGCTATTTTCGTAAGAGATATTCATGTAAGGTGCAAGACACCACTCACCGACTTTTCTGGGTCTCTACTCACTCTTTCTCCTCTGAACATAAACTTCTTGCAGCAATGTTTCTGCACCTATTTGTAGCTCAAGTATCTAGTCATGACTCCGCATGATCACAAATGCAGAAGATGATGTCATAGTTGTCATTGATGGAGGGACGGCAGGAGTGGCAGCTGCCAAAACAACACTGACGAGTGATCCTGTAGCACGAGTGGAAGTACCACCACAAACTGGAACTTCGACACTAGCTGAAGAGCCACTTGTTGCTGAAGTCCGTCAACCTCGTGAATGGGATATTTTAAAGAGCATTGTCTACGGTGGCTTGATAGAATCAACAACAAGTCTAGCTGTCGTGTCATCTGCAGCGGGAGCTGGTGCCGCCACATGTATGTACCCAAATTTCGTCCATTGAATAATGTGCTGTAAACTGCTTATCCTTCACGTGTATTCCAGCTTTTACACCAATCTGAAATACATTTAGGTTCAATTCAAAATTCGGCTTATTTTTTTTTTTTATAATAATTTCTAACATATTTAGTGTGAAAAGCTGCATTCATATGATGCTTGATTTCACTGATCAAAATTGCTGATTTGATTGCTTAGTGCCCTACAAGTTTTCTCTGTCCTTGTGTAAGTGTTTTGTTTGGCTCACATTACTTCCAACTTTTTATTATTCGGTGCCTAGCCGTACTGTTAGATGTCAACGATGTTGCCTTACTGACATTCTGTGTTTACTTTTCTTTTAAATAGTTCTGCTATAAATACGTTTACTGCATTTCGGTTCTCATGGTTTCTTATTGTTCCTTAAACCCTTTAATATACGAATGCAGTGAACACCTTAGGTTTGGGATTGGCTAATCTGTTTGGAGGACTTTTCGTCATTGCCCATAACGTGAGTAATTCTATTTTATCCATGTCAGGCATCTCATTAGTGATCTTTATGTCTTCCCACGTAATTTTTATCACATCGCTGATTTCTTTTAAAGTTTACTAGATTGCTTTGCCAATAGAAACTTTGTCCAAACAGGACTTGAGGATGAGTTAGTTAGCACAGAACCATACCTTCTTGTAATAAAGCCAATCTATTCGAGGATGTGAGAACTCGTCATTGTTAGCTCCAGCTAACTTTTATCCAGCTCTTGTTGTAATAAAGGTAAGTTTTTGCAGCTTAGAGAGTTGAAGAATGAGCAGCCCAGTCAAGGTACCGAGCAAGTAGACCGGTACCAACAGGTGCTAGGAAAGAGACAGCACTTTCCCCTGCACGCAACAGTAGCCATTTTATCCTTCATAATCTTTGGCTGTGTGGCTCCGATCACTTATGCATTCTCATTTAGGGAGAGTGACAATAGGGATTACAAGCTCGCCGCTGTTGCGGGCGCTTCTCTGTTGTGCATTTTCCTACTTGCCACAGGGAAAGCCCATGTTGGGAAGCCACCTAAAACTTACTTCAAGACAGTGCTATACTATGTCATTATGGGGTTCATGGCATCAGGAGTCTCTTTCTTAATCGGTGAACTGATTGACAAGCTTCTCACCAAGCTCGGCTGGTTTGATTCAACCTCAT
Source organism: Syzygium aromaticum (assembly GCA_024500025.1). Classification (NCBI taxonomy): domain Eukaryota; kingdom Viridiplantae; phylum Streptophyta; class Magnoliopsida; order Myrtales; family Myrtaceae; genus Syzygium; species Syzygium aromaticum. Next base: position 17,006,508 of record CM044885.1, read on the forward strand.
CTCTGTCTGGGACCCGGCCTTTGGAGAATGGAACGATGCAGTCCGGATTGGCATCCTACTGAAGTCATGGGATCTTGAAGAGCGCTTCTGACACAGAATGGATGAAAACAGTTTTGTTGTCAACGTAGTTGCTTCATTCATGTTATGCCAAGGCACGCCTCTTGCCCTTTCCAAGAGTAGAGAAACTAGTAGAAACCGGCTTTACCTTCACATCTCTTCCACATTCTCATGTTATGTCTTAGACAAGTCATTTCTAGTCCGAAGAGAATGCCTCGCAATATGTTCTAGGAAAATGTACTATTTCTCTTCCCCGTCTCAATAGCGGGAAATAAACCGTGATGGACATGGCCCTTCTATGAACTTTCTGTACTGATCCTTCGTCGATGATAAATTTGTTCTCTGCTCAAGGCAATTGCCAAGGACATACTGTGGTGCTCGCTTTCCTCCTACTGTATCATTGTATCCATGATAGCAACTGTCACGCTCTAGACATGTTGCCCTGTATTTCTTCTGCACAAGCACAAGTCGATGGTTTTCTTCTGTTTTTCCCCCTTTTTAAGTTGAGCGTGAGATGGGCAACATTTGAAACAGTCAATACTTAATCCAGCACGCAAAAGAATTTGGATAGATCTGGTATGCATGTTTCGAGCGTCGTCTACTTTTACAAGGTATTTTGATCCGTGATGGGATGATCTACACGTAATTGAAAAATCCAGCATTTGGATGGATCGGGAACTATGCGCGCATGCAATGCAACGGAATCGCAGGCTCACGTGTTTTTAGTGTTACTATAACTAAAGCGATTAATCCGATCATAGCTTTATTTTTTCCTTTACGGGTGAAAAGAAAGTAGGGTTTTGCTGAAAGGCTTGGACCGACTCCTCGTGGTAATGAGCGAACCGCCGGAAAAGAAGCATTTAGTTTAGTACCTCCTTCATTTCCATGCATTGCAGATGTAACCTAACCTCAGACAAAAGCATTAAAATTGCAAAAGTTCGGCCCTTAGTCGACAGACACCAAGTTTTGAAGCACTGTATTTGCACAAATTTGTTTATTTTTCGGCCATAAGAGCACGGATATACTTCACTGTCTGTACATTCATCAATGAGGTGACATACCGTTCGCCGATAAGATGATGCGTGTTGCTGTCTAGGAGGTTCCTGTAATTGGCGTTGGTGAGTGGCGTTATTAGAGCCTCACGTGCCCAGGCAAAGATTCCAAAGTCACGTCCAAGGATAATGTTTTTGGGCGAAGGTAATATAGTCAACCTTTTGCCATTGTTCTCTTGTTCTGTTCCCTAAATATTATGGAGCAAGACATGAATTTCTCAATCTTATCGAGGCAATCATATTTGTTTCGGTAAATATGCTCTTCAGGCACTTGAACTTGCTTGGATCACATCTGGACAAATAGAAGCAATGCAATGAGCAATGACAAGAAATGTGCACTGCGGCGGAAAAATATAAGTACGTGTATTTCCAAACAAACCAATTACGGTAAGACCTATGGAAACATGTACGGGTTCGGGTACCCATCTTTTTTAGTTAATATAATATTAATATATGAGAGTGGACTCTAAGTAAAGTAGATGCAAAGAATTCAAGTCGAAATTACCTTTAAAAGAAATTATCTACCCGTGAAAAATAAAATGATTGAGGAAATGGAAATTGATGGCAAAAACTTTGCTCGCCGAAGAGAAAAGCGAGTTAATTACACGAAGAAGTTATCGGTTTCATTGAATTTCGTTCGATGTGGTTTGGATCTTAAAGATCGGCAAAATCAATACCATCATCAGGGCCGATTTGTATTTCAACGGAGAACTAATCAGGGTGAAAGTACAGCGTACCGTTCGTTTGCATTTTCCCTCAAATAGAATCAAGAAGAGAGGAATTGCATGGCAAGAAGATGAAACAAGAACACGTTTGCACCCTGTTCCGACCATAAGAGTAACAGAGAAGACAAGCGAGAAATTTATAGGAAATTTATCTTGGGAAAATGATTGGCACTTGTAAGAAGGAAATTGGTCCCTATAAAATATCCATCTGCCGTGACGAATCGCCCAATCGGGTTGCTTTGGTGGCAGTTCGAGTTGAATCTGCGCAAAAAAACCAAGAAAAGTCTCTCTCTCTCCTCTCTCTCTCTCTCTCTCTATTTCTTGGGGAATCTTGCTTTCTTCGTCATCTTGTCGTCTGAATCTGTCCGACCCTCCTCCCTGCTCGAGGTGGGAAAGTGCATAAATTTCCACTTGCCCATCTGCAGTTCCAATCCGCGGCCATCTTCCTCTCGCTCCTCTTCTTCTTGAAATCTTGATCAAGGAGGGCGGAGAGACGGAGAGTGGAAGAGAGACAGAGAGAGAGAGAGAGGGAGGGAGAGATGGCCGCCAACCATGTGGGTCTGGTGAAGTTCTTGTTTTTCCTGGCGACCGCCTCCGTCTTCCTCGCGCAGGTAATCGGAAGACGAGGCCTTGTACCTTCTGCTGCTGCTTCTGTTTTCTTAGTCCCATCGTGGGTTTGCTGATGGATGATCTTAATTTGAGCTCGTTTCTCTAGCTTAGCTTTTGGTGATCGATCATTCTTGAAGAGAACGAAGGGCTCTTAAGAATTGCTATAGAAATCGGAGATAATATTCGGTTTATTTTTTGACGCCACCCGCAAAGATGGAGATTTTCAAGTAAAGATTTGCTTTTTTGCAAGTCTGAATTTCAATTGATTTCGTGCCGATCATGATCTTTTAGCTGGTGTTATTACCTGCTACCGTTATGGGTCGAGCTATAGTTTCATTTTTTGAACTTTAGCTTGTTTTCGGTCCCTGAGAATTTCGGTTTGAGCCTGTTCATCATTCTCCTATTTGCTTCTGTGTTGCTCTCTTGGTATGTACGTTTTGCATCATACACCTTCGATTACGGAAGTTGCAAACTTGCGGCTTTGAATTAATGATTGGTTGATATCATCTTTACTATTTTATCCAAAGAAAGTGGTGTTTTGCTTTTGAAAAGATGGGACTGGTCTAATAATGGGAAACTCGAACGAGGGCAAGAAACCTGATGATCATGATTGGCTTTTCAATGAAAGCTGAAGGTTATCATGTCTTGGTTCTTTATTATGTTGCCTTAGTAAGGTTGTGACTCTCTTTAACCGTGTCTCGGCAGATCAATGCAGAGAAAGCACTTTCCCAGCTCAAGCTCAATTCTCATATCCTCCAGGTAATACACTCCTTGGAGGACAGAGATCGGAGCTCGTATCCGTCATCCTTTATTTTTAGTTTCAACTATATGTCCCGAGCTTCAATATTATTGTGCAGGACTCTATAATCAAAGAGATAAATGAGAATCCCAATGCTGGATGGCAAGCTGCCATGAATCCTAGATTCTCAAACTTCACTGTAAGTCTCCAAGGCATTATAATGATAAGCCTATTCTATTTGCAGGAAGCATTTTGTGTTTTAGTTATTGTCCCGCAAGTTCTAGTTGATAGCTTGATATATATTTTTGGTGTTTCCCAGGTTGGCCAATTTAAGCATCTCCTTGGAGTTAAGCCAACACCTCAAGGGGAGCTGAGACAGGTTCCTGTCAAAACTCATCCAAAATCCTTGAAGTTGCCAGAAAAGTTTGATGCTAGAACTGCTTGGTCCCAGTGCAGCACTATTGGAAGAATTTTAGGTCAGTTTGTTTGCCTGGTCTTTTGTTTGATTTCTTCTAGATATTATGCTGATGCTTTCTCTTTGTTGTGTCTAATGCCGGATTACCTACCAAATGGCAGATCAGGTAATCAAGCTCAAGCTTCTACACCTTCATTACAACTTGTATACTGCCCTAAAAATGCTTACGAATGTTACCTTTTATTGAATCAGGGTCATTGTGGTTCATGCTGGGCATTTGGTGCTGTTGAGTCACTGTCAGATCGTTTCTGTATCCATTTTGGAATGGTAGCTAATCTCTGACGGATTATTCTTAAATGCTATTATCCTGTATAAAATTGCATTCATTTCATACATGTCCTGTTTCAGAACGTTTCTCTGTCCGTCAATGATCTTTTAGCCTGCTGTGGCTTTATGTGTGGAGGCGGTTGCAATGGAGGTTATCCCATGTTTGCATGGCGCTACTTTATGCACCACGGCGTTGTCACTGAAGAGGTGCGAATCCCTGTTTTTGCCATTTTGATGAGCATTTGTCTAAATCCAAAGGAGTTCAACAGATCGTTCTTTCGAAACTTTTTTGCCTTTTCTTATATATCCTGATTTATACACCTATTGCATTCCTGTCCTAATTTAACAGTGCTATCCATACTTCGATGATATCGGCTGTTCCCACCCTGGTTGTGAGCCTGAATATCCTACTCCGAAGTGTGCGAGGAAGTGTGTGAACGGGAACCAGATGTGGAAGTCCTCAAAACACTACAGCGTCAGTGCATACAGAGTTGATTCCGATCCGCACAGCATAATGGCTGAAGTTTACAAGAATGGACCTGTCGAGGTGTCTTTCACTGTTTATGAGGTAATGCCAGAAGACTTGGTTTGGACTTCATAGTGAGAGTATCCTGTGGCATGGTCGATAGAGGCAAAAGGCTGTGGCTGATTGCATACTCTCGCTTATCTTACCGAGACCGAGCATATCAGTACATCATGCATTTTTCCTCTGCTGTCATGACACAGTGACCAAGATTTTGGGACTGCGAAGCTCATCAATACCATTCTTTTATGTGTCTGTAATGTCATTTAATTGCAGGATTTTGCTCATTACAAGTCAGGAGTTTACAAGCACGTTACCGGCGATGTGTTGGGTGGTCACTCTGTTAAGTTGATTGGCTGGGGAACTACCAACGATGGCGAGGATTATTGGGTATATAATCCTCTGGGCATCTTCTTTCTTTATAACAGTTACTAAATCAGTTCTTATGGCTGATCTTCACTCTCTTTTCCTTGTTGCAGCTTATCGCGAATCAGTGGAACCGAAGCTGGGGCGATGTATGTCTCTGCTTAAGCTTTTGACATCACATTAAGAAAAGTTGGCAATCGTGTGTATTAATGTTCTCTCTTCTTGGACTAAAGATTTTTTCCCTTTTTGTCTCTGAATTGCAGGATGGTTATTTCTTGATCAGAAGGGGCACGAACGAGTGCGGCATTGAAGAGGATGCAATTACTGGTTTGCCCTCAACCAAGAACCTCGTCAAAAAGGTTTCGAGTGCTGATGATTCTGAGGATGCTTCCCTGTGAAGGGTATGAAATTCTGCATCGTATTATATGTTGTTCGTACGCCAGTCCCCGTGGAAGATGATAGTTTGGACTCCATTCGAGCAAGTACTTCCCGGGTTGCTAGTCCTGTCACGGCAGTGATGCTTTCATGCTGTTTTCCTCCTTGTATCAATAGACTCCTGTTTCCGCAAGAACACTCGAAATCTTGATCTATACAAGCTGTACTCATATTTTATCACCACCAACTGCAATTATACTTGCTGCAGAATTGAACCTCGACATGTTGGCGAGAGCAACGGTGCCAAGGGTTCACTCTACCACGTGCCGAGACATTAGAAAACTCCATTTATGATACATAAATCAGGACCCTTTATATCCATGCAGTACTTGAGTTTGCGCATGTAGGTTTCCGCTTTCGTTTGGAAGGCATGTCACGTTTAATCTCCCATTTTCTTGCGAAACCTCCCCCCCTCCTGTGAACAAAATTGCTCGAGAAACGTGAGGAAGTTATCTGGAAGGCTCCAGTGTACAAAGGAAACCTCATGGTCTGAATTTTCCGTGATGTAATGAGGTAAACAGAACTCAGAATCCTGTCATCCTACAAACATGAGTAGGACCGAGTGTCAAATTCGATGTCTTTTCGCTCATAAATGAAGGTAGTTCATTCATTCCGTAGTACCGGCATTTCTCAAACTGTTCCTTAATTGGCAAACTTTATTAGCCAAATATGCCCACAACCAAGCGGATTGACAAATAACATTACAAAGAAGATTCTCACAAATGATATTTTTCCAGTTTCTTGGATCCAGTTCCTTGCAGTTGTTGGCAAAGAGGATAGGTGGTCCTTAAATTATGTTGTTCATAGATGAAATAAATTGGAATTCAATCTGCCCAAACGGGATGTTCATATATTGCTGTTGATTTCATATTGACTTTCTTCGGCCAGCCAAGATCTTGTCTATAGTGCTGCAACCTGCAAACAAGGTCCGTCTCTTTCCCACACGAACCATTAGTACAAGGCACCAATCTTGAAGTGAGATGACTCAATAGTTCTTCAAGGTAGATAACGATAATCAGCGTAAGTATGTCATCTGGCCAATGCAGTAAGATCCCATTAAATCATTATAATGTTCATGCATTAAAAGGGCCGGTGGCGATCCGAGAATTGTTCAGGTTAGTGTAAAACATGCCTTAAAGTAGTTGCATCAAGGACGTCAAAGTCAAGTATGCAAGAAACAGCTTTATGAAACTTCTACTGACCACTCCAATCAGAACAGACACTGGTTCCCAGAAGAAACAACATCCCCACCTCCTAACAGATAATAAAAGCTGTACATCTAGCAAATATCCAAGAGAGAAAGAGATGCATCCAACGCATCACTTAATTCTCTCTGGATACACTTGCCACGTCACTTCGAGTAGCAGTATGCAGAGCTAGCATCTTCCTTCAAATTGAAAATAGCATAAACTGAAAACGAATGATACGTTTACCGCTCTTCAATTTGTGTGGTAATGATGGAATGACAATTAGTGGAATGGGCATTCCAATTAATCAACTGCTATATGTGAAAGTGGAAAAACACATGGTAACAAAATATAAAATATGTCCTCCTAATAAATCACGAGGAAGGGGAAAGAAACAGGAACCACTTTATATAGGAGGAAAAATTTACTAAGATTCATTTCCTTTCAATAAGCATGAAGCAGCTAGCATCAATTAGGAGTTTCCAAACATGGAAGTACAAGGTCGAGCTTACCAAAATATGATGACTTACGGATCATCTAATAACCAGGAGTATCCACCCATGCCATCATATATTCCTGAAACAGGAACTGATGCGTGGAAAGAGAACATAGAATTCTGTGAAAAGCGATGACCAAAGCACAACCCTTCAGCACAGTCACATTTATAACAAACACCCAGTGAGTCCATACATGGAATATTCGAGACTAGGCATTATATGGATAACGATTAATGCTATTTTCTAAACTGAGAATTGGTTTATATTGATGTCTGAAAATTTAGACCGGATATATAGAACTTCTGCGGCAGTCGGTAAGCTGTGATAAAGACGGGTACCAAAAGAAGAACAGAATTTGTTCCGGCTAGAATTAAGATATGAAAAAATGCGTAAGGCTTAATCAGGTGGCTATAATTGCTCACTACCCCATCTTTGATGATTTTTACTATCCAGTGTATGTTTCAGGACACTTCCTAGACCTCTGAAAAGGAATCACAAAAGTATGGTTTCTCCTGCACTTTCAACATGCTTATCCTAGTTTGAGAATTTCACTTTTCTTTAGGAAGCCTATGGCGAATGAACTATTCTTTTCAGAAATGCCTCCTATGCTATAGGTACAAGAGAGGCAGTGTCACGCTACAAAAGCATCTAAAATTATCGGTCTCTAGCTCTGTGAAATAAGACGTGACATCATGTTCTATTCAACTGATACACACTGGATTAATGATAAGCATGTGCGGAATGATGGAGCAGAAGAATTGAGCAAGAATAGATCTGGTTAGGTAAAACGCACACGAGAATATCAGCAAACAAAAAACGGCATATAAAACTCAGCCAGCACCATTTTCTATGTTTTAGTCTCAATTCAAAAAACATGACCGAATGGGATACATGCCAAACTCCTAACTCGTGATGGTACATTCATAGAGGGAGAGGAACCGTCTATAAAATGCTAAAAGTCTGAGCTCACTGGGAAGAAAGTTTGACAACCATTCCCTAGTCTAAAAGAGCTTCATGCATATCAAGAGGAAAAAACAATCGTAACAAACGGCCCGAATGGCATGATCAGCAAAAATTAAGCACATTGGCCTGTACGGCACGCATGCCACGGACTGGTGTTTGGCACGGGAGTGACTGCAAATATGTGACAAGCAATGTGAAGCAAAACAGTTCCTCTCAGCAAACGTACAATTCCACCACGTTTGTGGCCATCTCATCATTAGCCTACCACATCTTCTTTCGCTAAGGAGCTCTGGTTATAATTAATCATGTCCAAATTTATTAGCCGTCTTACTTTGACAATGAGCCTTTATTTGTTACAAATTTTACAAAATGAACGGAGAGCACGTCAGCCAGGTCACTAGGATAAGGAAAAAGACACAAATATGGAGCTGTCATAATGGCTATATTCAATTTGGGAATTTGACAACTGGATACTACCCCGAAAGGAAAAAGAGAAAAGATCAGCTGTTTCCTTTTTACAAGATATGTGACTGAATAAATGATAAACCAATGGTCAATTACAGGTCTCTATCCCAACATTTTTCCAACTTACAGAAGAGCTATGTTGACCAAACCTCCACTAGCCAGTTGAGGGCTGAATGCGCTTCAGGCTTTGAGCAACTTGCTTCATAGAAGGCCTTGCAGAAAGATGTTCGCCTGTGCACATGACAGCCAAGTGAAGCATCTCGACGAGATCATCATGTGGCCCAGAATCCCAAAGGCCAGCTGTGAAAAATTCGTCAGCTTTTCCCTGTCGGCGAAGCATGCTAGCCCACTGCACAATATTGAAGCCGTTTCCAAAGGAAGAGAAGGACGGATCCAGCGCCTTCTTATCAGATATCAACTCTAAAAGGACAACACCGTAACTGTACACATCTGCCTTATCAGAGACACGGCAAGTCATTGCATATTCAGGAGCGACATATCCAAAAGTCCCGGCTACATCAGTGGTGGCATGAGTCTCAGAAGTACCCAAGAGCCTGGCCAGTCCGAAATCAGAAAGATACGCGTTGAAGTTATTGTCCAGCAAAATGTTGCTTGGTTTGATGTCTCGATGCAGCACTCTTGGAACGCATTCATTGTGCAAGTAGGCAAGAGCACGTGCGATATCCAGAGCGATCTTGTGAAGAACGCTCCATTGCACAGTCCTCCTTGGCCTATCCTGGATAAACTTCTCAAGGTTGCCACCAGGCAAGTAATTATAGATGAGGAACATTTCAGACTCACTCACATGGTATCCAATCAGTGTCACGAGGTTAGGATGCTGAACTCTTCCTAAAGTTCTGATCTCAGCAGAAAATTGTTGCACACCTTGAAATCTTCCAACCGAAAGCCGCTTCACGGCCACTACCACTCCAGGCACAATCTCAGCCTTGTAAGTGGCACCAAATCCTCCACTGCCAATGCAATTTTGGATATTGAAACCACCAGTAGCCCTAACAACATTTTCATAAGTCAGCTCAACACCAATGCTATTGAAAGTCATGACTTCTTTTCTTTCTGATCCTTGACACAAGACCGATTTGCATCCGATTCTCTTCATACACAAAAGCAGGACAACCAGTGATATTAGGACGCAAACGATGATTGAAGCTGAAGTGATGGACGCAATTTCTATAGGCTTGAATCCATTGCCTCCTCCCGGTGAGCTTCTGGTAGGAGAATAAGCTGCTTGTTGGGAACCATTACCAGAGTGCTGCTGCTCCCATTCGGAGGAAGATGAAATAGGGATACAAGGTTGGAGATACGGATTACCTTGTACATTTTCACACTTTGTGAACTCTGAGTTAAGAGGGACGGACCCAGAAAGATTGTTGAAAGACACATCGAACACTGAGAGAGAAGTCATGCTACTGAAGCCAGCAGGTATCTGTCCAGATAGTCCGTTATGATCCAACCTTAAAACACCTAGATGCTGGAGTTTTGCAAAAGCAGCCGGTATTTCCCCTGAGAGAGCGTTCAAGGAAAGTTCCAAGACCTCCAAGGAAGCCAGCTGAGCTAGGTCCAGAGGAATTGTACCAGTGAAGTTATTAGTTGACAGAGATAGCCACCTCATATTCATCATCTGGCCAATATAAGATGGTATGGATCCTTGAATCTTGTTTCTGCTGAGATTAAGGTTCACCAGAGCAACCAAATTGGCAAAAGTACTTGGAAATGGGCCCATTAGTTCGTTACCCGCCATATTCAGAAGTTTCATGCAGCTGCACATGCTCCCCATGTCTACAGGAAGTTCACCCGTTATCTTGTTGTCACCAATGTCAAAAGCTAGACCAGCCAAGTAACGGCAGAAGAGAAACGAGTACGCTGAAATATTGCCCTCGAGGTTATTCTCATTCAACCATAATCCATAGAAAGGGCGTGCAGATAAACGGTCGGAAGCAACGAGTAAGGAAGGGATGGGGCCAGAGAACATATTTCTGCTGAAATCATGCAATATAGCCAGATCATTGGCATCGAGTGAAAACGAAGAAACGCCCGTGCCAGAATATTGATAGAAATAGTTGGTGTAGAAATCGACCATGTTGACACGCGGCACTCTTGAATTGACGGACTTTTGAGAACAGTCGCGAGTAAAGCTTGGGATATGCCCCGACAAAAAGTTTCGGCTGACATTAAAGACGATCATGCAAGGAATAGGAATTTCCCTTGGAAGTGATCCAGTGAAATTATTAGAGCTCAAATCAAGAAAGTACAAGTTCTTACAGCTGCCAAGCGTTGCAGGTACTTGTCCCTCAAAGTAATTGCGAGCTACATTTAGAATCTCCAAGTTGGAACAAGATCCCCATTCACGAGGGAAGCTTCCCCCAAGGTTTGAATTTGGCGCCCAAAGTACCCGCAAGTTGGGAAGTTTTGCAATGCTCTCAGGCAATTGACCCTCAAAAAAGTTGAAGTCGTCGTCACCGCTCTCCTCTTGAGGGTCCGCTGCGCGGAAAACTTTTCTGGAAAACAAAGGTCCATAGTTATTCTTGAACACGAGAACCTTGAGCTGATTGCAATTACCCAACTCAGGTGGTATAATGCCGCTCAAGAAGTTCCTAGACACATCGAGAACTTCGAGCATTCCAAGATTGCCAAGAGGCGAAGGTATATGATCTTGTAACAAATTCGACGACAATATCAATGACCGTAACCTACTGCAATTCCCCAAACTTGAAGGGATCGAACTCGAAAGCAAATTCCCGGCGAGGTTGAGATGCTCAAGCGCACCACACTTGTCACCCAGTACAGGTGGAATAGGCCCAGTGAACAGGTTAAATGACAATGAAACTACTTCTAGACTGCGAAGCATGGCTAAGAATGAAGGAAGTGTGCCGTTCAGATGATTCCCAGAAAGATCAACCACTCGAAGCGCAGTACAATTCTGAAAACCAAAGGGTATGGGTCCTCGGAAATCGTTAAAACTCAAATCAAGAACCTCCAGAAAGCGAAGTTGGCCGATTTCTTGAGGAAGCTCGCCGAAAAACCCATTAAACCCAAGAGACAGGACCTTGAGCTGAGAAAGCCGCCCTATGGCGGGCGATAATCGACCCCTTAATTTCGCCGAAAATGGCAAACTTTGCTTGCCACCCGCAAAGTCCGAGCAAGGAAACAGCAAGGAGAAGTTACCTCGCGCGTCCACGGTGTCGAACTCGGAGCATGCAGAGCTGAAGTTCGAAGAAATGCGAAGAGCGGTGACTCTCCGAGAGAGAGAGTCGCATGTGACTCCATTCCAAGCGCACCCGTCTTCGTCCCCCGGGTTCCAATCCGAAAGAATCCCTAACGGGTCTTCACCGACGGCGGATTTGAGCTCCAGCAATGCACGCTTGTCGCCGCCTCCGCCGGACACGCCGGAACCCATTGACCCGGCAGCAGCCCAGAAGAGAACGATCCAGCAAGAAACGACGACCGGCCCGAAAGGACGGAACTTGCCGGGACGCTCCCGTTGCATTTCGCAAGTCCTGAGGGGGGTCGCTCCAAACACTCGGCGACGGAGGCAAGAAAAGGGTGAAAGCAGGGAGGGACGACGAACCCTACCCACTTTCGAAAAGCAGCAGGAGCAACACGAGGCGCTGCATGGAAGACGACGGTGGCAGCTGGAGGCAGATCGGGCCGGGCCGGTCGATCTGGGGGACGCCGCTGGAGCTGCTGTGGGGGGGGGGGAGGGAGGGGGAGAAGCTGCGCCGAGCTCGGCCGCCTCCGCCCACTGTTTCGGTCTCGGCGGGTGCTTTGGTTTGGGGCGTGTGTGAACGAGCTCGAGCTCGAGCAGGAGCGGTGTGCGGGCGAGTGCGAAAAAGGGCTTTACCGAACAGTGAACCGTCGAAGAGGAGAGACAAGACAAAGACAGAGAGAGAGAGTAAAGAGACGACAAATCTGAGGAGAGAAGGGGAGGGGTAAAAAGTCGTGCGAATTGAGGGGAGAAGCTGTGAAAAGGTCCCGCCTGTAGCAGGTGCGCGAAGTGCGTCGCGTTCCGTGCCCGCCCTTGCGAGTCCCTCCTCCTCCTCCTCCTCCTCCTCCTCCTCCGTCATTTCGAAAAACATAAAAAGGATCGAAAGAGAGAGAGAAGGAACAAGGACCATCGCAACGTGTCTTCAGTCGCTCGACACGTTCGTTCTTTTCCCCCTCCTCCTGTGGACGACTGCTTTATGGCGTTTTATCGGGCATGATGAATGGGGGGAAAAGGAGGGAGATGGGAGAGGAAGAAGAGACAAACGTATTTAATGGGGAAATTTCTAAGTATTGATTACAAATAACACGAGGGGACATGAGCATGCCGAAAAAATGGAAAGTTTTTCTTTACCTTGATTGCTCAGCAAAGATGTCCTAGGGCGCTCGTTCGATGAATCGAGACGCGAGTGGGATTATTTTGAGATATTTAGGAGCGAGCGCATGGGGAAGTCCCGAAACTTGTCGATACAACGTAATTGGATCTTGAAATTTCTAAAAAAAATTAAATTAAATCGTGAGACTTTCGAAAAGTGCGATCGAGTCCTAATAATTTATCGAACCGACTCAGTCGAGTCCTTCCGTGAATTTCACTTTTTTGGAAGCTCAAGGTTTCGATTGCTCTTTCAGGGAAAGTTTTAAGATTTAATTACACTTTTTGAAAAAATTTTAAAATTTAAAGTGTACTTTCGTGTTGAGTTTTAGGACCATCAATGCACTTATCTCAAATATTTAATTGCACGAATCATTTTCCCTGCCGTCTAAAACTACCTGGTGCTTCAAAATGTCGACAAAAAAAAAAAAACCGCATTTATTTTTTTTAATTGTTTTTTATGTGGCCTGCTCTTTATTTAATTAATCAGTGTTGAAATCGTAGATTTGATCGCAAGGCGCCGCCCGTGATGTGGTGGGGTCGTTGTCTAAATTTGATCGGTCAATGCGGGTAGACATCAACAAACGAGCATGCCTTGCCTACGTGGCCTTTTGCCTTGGTCAGGTCGTCTTCGGCGGATCAGAATTTGCAGCTTCTCGCCGCCGATCTCGAAACGAACGACGACTCTCCTCCGGTTGACGCATTTACGTTTGTTTCGTCGGTCGTTCTCAACCCTCCGCCCCCCCCTGTCATTTCCCATTTTTCGATTCGCATTTGGGAGTCAGTATATCAAACGGATACATTTACAATAAATTTATTTTAAAATTAATTTTTTTTAATTATTAAAAATTTTAAACCGATATATCCGTGATAAACTTACATTCCGTCAAATTGGATTAAGATTATGAAAAATTACAAATCGGTAAATATGATACAAACAGAGAGGTAAAATCCTAAATCGGTACCCCGTCAACTATCTCGTGCCACTCAACTCAATAATTTGATAATAAAAATTAACGAAAACTAACATAGAACAAATTTATTATAGGTGTGCCAGTTTAAGGTTTTTTGTGATAAAAAAATTGGTTTATGACAAATTTGTCATAGGCATACCGATTTTGGGGCTTTTGGTAGTATTAGCCCTTATGATAATCATGGGTGTAATTACATGAAGGATTGTGTCAATTAAGGTTTTCGATAGAGCCAATATGATTTTGAGGCAAATCGACGGAACAAGTTAGCTCATTGAAACATATTGATGCGGTTTGATGGACGGAGAACGTAATTTTTAAAAGACACGAGCCTTCCTGTAGTCACGATTCTCGTCAGTTCTCCTACCAGAGCCGGCTCTCTCGTTAGAATATAAAAGTATTAAATTACGTATTCATTTAACAACTCGAGCTTTTAAAACAATCGGAGATGTTGAGCCCGAATTCTTTCGGGCCATATTTGCCTCTCAATCGCGTATTTCCATGCATGTCACCTAGTGCGATTGAGTTGAACAAACCCCATTTCGTTCCGAAGACAAGAATCAGGAGCATGCATGAAGATCATCTATTGCGATATGAAATTCCTTGCCGTGAACCAGTGTCTCGCTCTCCTTTATTCGATTTCTTCGAGCGAACCGAGCAAACTTAACACGAGCAAGGCTTAAAAAGGGACAGCCCGGCATGCGCAGCATGCGATGCGAATCGATTAGAGATTCCATTAGATCGTCGGATCGAAAGGCTTTTGCACGATTTACCTATGTTTTCGTTCCACTTACGAAGCAGAGTCGGGCATTCGCGAAATCGCCCAACAAGATTATAGATAACTGAGATGCGGCGATTAGTCTATCAATGCAAGAGCCGGGACTCCTCCATCAATGTCGGCACGTGTCGGTAAAGCCATATATCCCGAGAAAGTAATGCATGCATGCTCATCGGTTATCGAATTTTGCCGTATCAATAAAAAAAAAAAAAGCCCTGCCTTTCGAATACAACGCATTTATTGACCAAAAAAAATACTAACACATACGCGCTACACATCATGTAACAATCAATCATTGAAGCTTTTGGGGCCACCGTTTTTCAAAAAAAGAAAAAAAGAAAGGGAGAAAAATTTGCAAAAAAAAAAAGGAGGTGGGGAAAATGTAAAGGCGATTTCGCTCGCTCGCGCGCTCGTGACCCACTATTTAAACCGAAATCGTCCCTCGTTCGTCATCTCTTCGAACGGCGGGGGCGTTGGCGCGAAGAGATCTCCTCCAGGTAACTCGCTCGGACCTTCGATTGGCGAATCCGATTCGCTCGCGCTTCTTCTCGCGATCGCCGCGTTCGCTTCTTCCGATTCGAGCTGGTTGATGATCTCGGCGCGTGTCGCGAGGAGGAGGAAGGAGGAGGAGGAGGAGGAAGAAGAACTGAGGATCGGAAGGAGGCGCGGTGGCGTCTCTTCGAGATCGGAGACCGCCGCTCCGGCGCACGATTCCGTTCTTCTTTCGCGCGCCGGTCCGCTCGAACGATCGCCGCGATCCGGCAGCATTTGCGCTCTCTTTCCCGACAGCTCGCTAGCTGGCCTGCTCGCCGGACCGTGATTTGACCCATTCGGGCCCTCTTCTGTGCTTGTGCTCGCGATTGGTTGTTGCCGGACTTTGTCGGACGAGTCTTCGATACTAGTAGCTCCGAGAGGCGGAACCTGTTGCCGGAGTGCCCGCGTAGCTAAAACCTAACTGGCATTAGCAATTTCCGGCGAAGCTAAGTTCGTTTTGTTAGGACCGCTGCTGTGCTTTGGTAGCTTGGATTCGAAACTTGCGCATGAGCGTGCTCGTAAATGCTTCTCTTCAGCAGCGTGACGATGGGAAATGGCGCTGCGGATTAGACCTGCAGCGGTTGAATTTTGATCCCCACGTTGTTGCCGTCTTAGAGAATTTCGCTCTCGCCGCGGTCATTATGTTCATCGAGCTTGCAGCATAGTGCTGTGCTGTTTTTCTATTCATATCGTTAAGGATCGTGTGTTGTTGCCACAAAGTATGTTCAGGCCCGTATAGCATAGCCGTCACGTTTTCCGCTTTTCCGTTTCGCAGGCCGTGACTTGCTCGAGAAGAAATCGCTTACACGAGATACGGTGTTTGCCGTAATGGAATTGGTGAGGCTAGGGAAGGGGGCAGAGTCTCTGAGGAAACGCATGAAACCAGATGTATACTAGTTTGTGTCCGACTATTCCAGAGAGGGCAAACAAAATTTTGCCGCAAAATGTAGTTCGTTTAAGATTATGCTATGTATTTGTCAGGTCGAAGAGAGGGAAGAGGACCCAGGACATAATGCTATCGCAGAGTTGGTCGAAAAGGAAGAGACCGAGACAAACATCGGGGGATCTGAAGAGATGGAGCTTCATATCACTCACATTCTTGATAAGATTGAAAGCTTCACCCAGCTGGTAATGGCCGTGCCGGAAAATGCACGCTTATTACCGTTCATTGCAGCCAAATTCAGTCCACATTCAGTGGTTGAGGTCTTGATCTTAGGGAAATGATGATATTCTGGAGGATAAGTGCTCTTCTTGTGTGTTCACTTCTTTTAGCCTCTTCTTTTGGTAATGGCATCCGATCATCTGCCTGCTTGAATTGTCAGACCTTAGAACTGGCATGTTTAGGTTGCTTCTAGATGACTTCGTGACAGGCAGTTATTTTCTGGATCCTTTTTTTTTTTCATAAAAATTGCCATGGCTGTGCTGCTACTTTACCTCTTCTTAATCAAAATCGGATACTGCAGGTGTCAGAGCTGCTGGAATCAGGGAAAACAATGTTCAAGGAACTAAGTGATGAATTTGAAGAGCGGTTGATTATGTGAGTTGCGAAGAAAGTGGAGGTCAAAAGACAAGACTCGTGATGAACTGAAATTTGATTTCACATTCTAAAGGCACGAATTTGTTTTCTGCAGGATACACAAGGAACAAATGGAGAAGTGGCAGGATGAAATTAAGGAAATACGGCTCCTTGATGCCTCAAATGAAGAAGTGAATGCTACTTTACATAATGCTCGATATTTACTTCGGAACCCTCATGTAGACTCCTGAAAGGTGACTCTCAGTATATTTTCAAATATTAGTATCAATCTACATTTGCTATAAGCTAGGGAACTTTACAAGGCCTTGTTTTGAGTTGTAGATTGTATTCTTGCGCTCTGGGAACTGATTTTGTCTCTCGTAGAGACCACCTTGGTGTGCAGTCATGCTAAAGGAACTAATACGAAGAGCAATGTTCTCTTTCGCCTCTCGAGCAAATGCACAAGTTGCAAAGAATTTCAAAACAGATCGTTATATCTAGCATATAAAGTTAATTGAGCCACCTCAGACGTTGTCTGCAATGATCATCTTAGCAGCTTGGGTGCATTTGTTTTGAAGTATGATGCCATTTCTAATTCAAGATGTTAGACCTATTTTCGTCTAATTTGGCATCTGTAAGGTCTTTTTTTAACTGCTTTAACCCAGGTTGGAGTGCCTCATGAGTACTTGCTGATTATCACAGGAGTCACTCTATCACCTGATCATAATATTTCTTGTTACTCAATAAATGGCGGATAAGCTCTTGAAAACTGCAAAAGAAATGCCCTTTCTTTAGGTTTCAGACATTGTTAATGTTTCCAGGCAACTCTGCATCGAGAGAATGAGCAAGTCGATATGATAAATACACTACTGGAGAATTCCAGCACCAATCGTTTGAATGTTTGATCAGTTTTGTAAATTTGTAGCTGCATATTCTGTTACAGCTCCTACATTGCCGGTGGAGAAGAATAAGTGGTCATGGAAATATCGATTTACAAGCACTTGGCAGTTGGAACCTCAAAAGTTCCTGCTAACCATCTCATACATCCTAAACAGATACGTGAAATCCAAAAATTAGCAAGATCTCTCAAGATCGGAGGTTCCTATCAGACCAGTCCAAAATTGAAAATGGTTGGTTACTTATGCAAAGTGTCTACCCAAACCTACTCGTGAAAACAAACACTAAACCTGTGGCCATGCAGCTATCTTGAACTTAAAATTCAACGACGTCTTTATCTTGATTTGGGAACTAGATGCAGAATCTAAGGTAGCATCGGCAATGAGAGAGAGAGAGAGAGAGAGAGAGAGAGAGAGAGAGAGAGAGATCCCTTGCAGTATCACCCCATGTGCTGACTACATGGAAGCTCCACAAAACTTGGCTCGATTCATGGCACGCTAATCATTCATGACTTGTACATGGCCGTACATCAAGCGTACAGATTTGACCTTAACCTTTGCTTCTTACTCCCTTTCATTGTACTTTACATCTCATATTCTTTCTATACTGCCATCCTTCATAAACAAGGAATTGCAGTTCCACATGCAAGGCCCTGATAGAATGGTGGAAATAGCTTATTTATACCCATCTGTACCATCCATCTTCATCAGAGAATATAATAGTCTGAGCCAACAGGAGCAGAAAGGATTATAAAATAGAATTCTCTGCATGCGATCAGGTTGCAGACCAAAGACAACTTGCCATATGACATTATGCCCCTTCCTTTCAGTTTATCGTGCTGTTGACAACTTGGACCTCCACTGTACGACTAACGTACCACGGATTCTCTGACTAAATGCGCGAACATGAAACTTCCGTTGGCGGATTTACAAACTGCGCCTCAGCTGTCTAAATTCCATGAACTTAGACGGCTTGGGGATTTTAAATTGTTAGATGTATTGTATCTTTAGACTTTCTTTGTGTACACCGAAGGTTGGGTAATTCCTTTTCAATCACATGATTTGAAAACAGTTATATATGTACAGATCATGCCACTAACGACGACAATGTTTCTTAATAAATCTTGCATTTCTTCTTTATGTTACTAAGCGCAGGAGATTTAACAAACAGTAAGAGCTAAATTTCAAGCAAGATGGGACTCAAAAGAGCCATGACTACCGATCCTCTAATTTAAGCAGCCAAAACAATCGAATGTGACGGAAGATTGTACAGCTGCTGATTATTTCCAGGAAAAATTTGACAGTTTCTCTTAAAGTTTCTCGGTGTGGCCTTTGTCACACTCCATGTGAACATGGAACATGTGTTTTTGCTACACCTTACATTTTAAATACATCATGGTATGTCATGGATCATCATTGAGTGAATAATACATCATTTCGAGGAACATGGTTAAGTCAACTTATCTGTTATGATATCATGCAAAGTTTGGAAATGTGAGTAACTTCCGGCGGTTAATCTCTATCTCCGTCCCACTAGTATAACTTATTAGCTCATTATAAATAGCTCTGCAGTCGGCCATCTTCAGCAATAACAAGAAGAGAGAGAGAGACAGAGACAGAGAGAGAGAGAATGGAAAAGGTGTCCATGCATGGTGGTCTTATACTAAGTCTTGGACTGGTGTTGATGATCACCGGGCAACCAAATGGAGCAGCGGGTGCTTGGCTTAAAGCCCATGCAACTTTCTATGGTGGAAGCGATGCTTCAGGAACAATGGGTGAGTAGCAGTACTCCCTCTTTTCCTTCCCTTTATATTCACCTAATTATGCTCAAGCGACAATCATGTCCAATATTTGAAATGCATAAATGACCTGCAACTACTTTCACAAAGCCTCATTCTTCTCCTGCAGCATTTATGGCCGTCTGTATAGTTACTACAGATGCTTGATATGTATTGCCAATCCGTCCTTTCGCAGCTTTAGTTTTTGACTGTCGATGGTTGTCTGACTATGTGAAGTCCTTTTATAAGTCATATTTCATGATGTGGATGGTGTTTCAATACTAAGATTGAAGCATTAGAACTTGCTCTAGGGAATAATCTTTCATATACCCCTTATCGGAGCATGCAAAATCTCTCTCTGAAGAGATGGAAACTGAAAGGTGACCTTTTTGACTTGCAGGAGGAGCATGTGGATATGGGAATCTGTACACAGACGGCTATGGAATCAAAACGGCGGCGCTGAGTACGGCTTTGTTCAATGATGGCAAGTCATGTGGCGGATGCTACCAGATAGTCTGTGATGCCATGCAGGTTCCTCAGTGGTGTCTCAAGGGCACTTCTATTACCATCACTGCCACCAATATCTGCCCGCCAAACTATGCTCTCCCCAATGACAATGGTGGGTGGTGCAATCCCCCAAGGCCTCACTTTGACATGTCTCAATCTGCATTTGAGACCATTGCGAAGTACAGGGCCGGAATTGTTCCCATTTTTTACAGGAAGTATGTTCTATCCATATGCACTTGGTCTTTTCTGAATTTTGTTTATCTAGTCTGCGACATGATTCGAGAAAGTTTAGTAGGTTGACTAGTTTTTCCTGGGCCATAGTGTTAGATGAAAGAAATTCCAGTGAAACCAGACTGAACCGATCATTTCCTTACATGTTCTCTGGCTTCTGAGTATATTTTAAATTGCAAGTTGGGTTGCTTAAAAACAGAAGCTGCTTCTGCATTTGGCCTGCTTAAACATATCCTCAGTCTTCTGACAAGGATATGTAGACTGAAGACACCCAACCTCTAGTTTCCGGGCAAACTTGGCACTAGGAAAATCCGACAAACTCGCCTAATAACTAGATTATACTACATTACACTGATTACAGATTTTACTTCAGCCACAAAAACAGAAAGAAGAGGAAGGGCTTCTATGAGATTAACATCCTTTTCTCCCCTGTATCCTTGGTTAGGGTTGGATGCAAGAGAAGTGGGGGCATCAGATTTACCATCAATGGAAGGGACTATTTCGAGCTCGTCCTCATATCGAACGTAGGGGGAGTCGGAGATATCTCGAATGTATGGATCAAAGGATCCAATACGAACAAGTGGGAAGCCATGTCGAGAAACTGGGGGGCGAACTGGCAAAGCCTCAGCTATCTCAACGGCCGGAGCCTGTCCTTCAGAGTCCAGGCCAGCAACGGCCTCACCATCACGGCACTCGACGTGGTGCCTTCAAATTGGAATTTTGGCCAGTCCTTTTCCAGCAGCACCCAATTTTAAGAAGACGGGTGCAGACACTGCTATTGATGCAGCCTCATCAATCAATTACAGAAAAGTCGCTTATCTCCCTTTGCCGTACGTATATTTTTACTTTTATACCTCATTTTACAATTGTATTAATGGGGTTGTGCCGAGTATCTTCAAGGACCAACCCAGAACTTTTTGAAGCTGGAGCTCTTAGCTGATGCTCAAAAGTTCAAGAAAGCAAAAGAATGACGCGAAGAATAAAAATATCTACTTGCTACGTTCTCTTAATATACATCGGCAAAAGCCAAAAAGGTAGCAACATAAAGGAATTGCCTGAATGAACTCCCGGGCCATCAATTAGATCTTTCCCTCGAAGAAAAATAGACAAATTCTAGATTTGATCATGAGGTTCTTACATGAATCCTTCAGAAAAAAATGATACATTAGAGAATGAACTTTCCATCAGGACTAAAAGGCTCACGATTCCACAAAACGGAAATCCATGTCCAGTTAATGATGAACAAGAGGCGGCCCTCCGTTGAATAACTCAAAAGTAACTGATCAGAGAAAGTCGGCTTTGCCCAAAGTTTCTGTTCTTGGAGCCAACGTCTTTCTAGTTTTAGATGCATAACAAAACTGTCCGTACAAATGCAGCTCCGTGAAGCAAAACACCAATCATATTTTATCTCCTCATACCCCGGTGGCGCTCCCGTCTTCGAAAACGCTCTAGCATAAATTCATCTGTTGCAGCTTGCCTTTGTCCAGGTGCATCAGCGTTCTCATCAGCTGGTTTTGATCCAGCACCATCGTCCTGGGAACTACGGTCCTTGTACAACTCAGGATGATCTGAAATTTTTTCCATCAACAAATATTTTATCAGAACTGGTATTAACATGAAAACTCTCCACATGATGCAATCAACATATTATAGGAAACAGAAATTTGCATCAAATCTGGCTAAAGAATCCAGTTTAATCCAAACAAATCCATGTATACACACACTACTGACCAGCCAGCCATAATCCAAGCCAAAGTCTGATGGCCTGTTTCTGGGGTGGCTTAGATTTTTCAGCCAAGGCTTTTTCACTTTATACCTTGAGGCCCATGATTATTCACTTGCAGCTTCGGATATGATGTTTTTCGATGTTGGATCTTTGAAGTTTTAATTTTTGTGTTTCACTATAAAAATTACTCAGCCTACACAATTTCATCATATATTTCGCATTTGAAAAGATTATTTGCCAAAAAGCTAAAAGCCAAAAGTAGATGTAGGAGGTCACCGGCTCCAATTCACTCATCATGAGATGAAGAAAGGGAGGATAAAGAACCTCTTCTAAGTTTTTCAGCATAATCTCTGCCACGGTGAAAATAATCTGCACTGTAACTTGCTGGGATATTAAAGTCGGATTTTGTCCTTCCCATGAGCCTCTTCTCCTGCAGAAGCTTTTTAGCAGCCTCTGTCTCCTCAATGTTTCTTAACTTGTATCTGCAGAATGAAAGATGCACTCATAGAAAGCAATAAGAATACGCCTTCTTAATGTTGGAAAGAATACAATTAGATCGCTGGAGAACACGTCTGACATAATGGTGGAAGTGCAGTGACTCTAATCTTAAACACAATCGTGAAATTGAAATCAAAGCTAAGGACGTACTCAATAGGAAGCTGAACCTCAGCAATCCCAGTTGTCCACTGGGTAGAGCCTTCGTCTGAAGTTCGCTTCTTCACCTGTGACGAGTGGTATGAACATAATTGGAGTTATCAGCTCATGCATGAAAACCCTAAGTAGCATTCCAAATCAAAGGGCATGCTCCTTGGCCTGTTCATGGATTTATTGACCAAAAAAATTTATCGTACTGGATAGAAATAATAGAGATCATGTTAACAATTGAAAAGGTCAAAAGCTAGAAACTTCGCCATTTCCGCATGGGAGGAAGAATAACACCGACAAACTTCATTTGAAAAGAATACAGTTATTTTCAAGCAACTCACCTTAAGATGCTCTGGAATCTTGTACAATTCATCTTCCGCATTCTTTATATCATTCTCAACTTGATCACTTTCATTAACGCTCCTGCCCCTTTTCTTCGCCAATTCTTGCTCAACATACTTCACCCTGTTACAGCAGATATAACCATATCAATTATAACAAGTGAAACAATTGAAGCTAACAGGTGCAATATTTTAAAAAGAATAAATAGCTAAACATAACAACACATGTGGACATGGTAAGTATTTTACTTTTGGACCCTCGAGGAGTAAAACTACTTATGTAAAGAAATAGTTCCATTTATTTAATCTTGATACCAGACAAAATGTCAGAACAAATTGAAGGAACCTCCAGTGTAGAACTTTTAAAGCCTAACAACACATAAGGGCCTTTGGTAAGAATTGAAAAGCTGTAGAAGCATAAGGTTTTTCTAACCCCAGTTTGTCAAATCAATGATGGTCATGAATATGACCATCGCAAAATCCTCTTTTTCTGGAAAACCTTTTGAGAGGTTTTACATCTTGTCGGTGATAGAAGCATCTTTCCGTGACAGATGAGAAAATATAATTCTTTCTACATCTCACTTAAAATGTACATTGAAAGACTAAGTTTGGAGCATGTTCAGGAACAGTGATTCTACAATGTTCAGTGGAATCACGTTACAACCAGCTAGTGCTAGAGACCCAGAACGATTACTCTTAAAGTAGATGAGGAGCATCACATAACTTCAAACTACAAATTCCAGCTCCAGAAAAAATTCGTGATAGAAATGCCAAATCAAGTCAAGCTATCAGCATTTCTTAGTAGAATAACATAAGAGAGCACCATCTTAAGTGAGAAGGAAATGCTAATACTTCTCCAAGTAACAATTTTAAGTTTCTAACCTAACATTTTCAAAGACTATCGCATCCCATCTTCTTGACATGGTTCAAAAACCGTTCACCCAAAGTGTAGCCATAACACATGCGGTTCCAACACACACAAACTTCCAAAACCTACCGATTCGAATCTCAGTTCGAGCATCCGAGGCAGATGAACATCCTCCTTGCACGGGATACAGCAAATTAAACTAACTACCACCATCAACAGAAATACATAGCACGAGTAAGAATGAAAGAAAAGAAAAAGGAGACATATCGCTCAGGCTCCTTGTGAGACAATTTCTTGGGTTCTTTATCTTTGCTTTCTTCTGTAGTATCCAATGTAAGCCCAGCTGTTGTTCCTAGAGATGTGGTAATCGACTATGCCTAGCGGTGACATTTCAAGGCAAGATTGATACTTCGTCTCTTTTTTCCGTTTCCATAACCCCAAGCGGTCGGTGGTGCTCACGGGCGTAAAGAAAACCAAAACGAAACCCCGCGACCAAGGTGGGCTTCAGCGACCGACTTACATGTTAGGATCTTCGACCATGACCGCCGTCTCCTGCGCAAACGTGTCCTGGAGAACCAAGTCCTCCTTTTCGCCGTCGACCTCGCTCTTCTCGACCGGCTTCGCCGCCAAGCCCACGCGAGCCCCGACGCCGCTCTTCTGAGGCGCCAGGACGGCGGGGATCCCGGATCTCCTCTCCCTCTGCTTCTGCAGGAACTTCACCTCCTCCAACGCCAATCTGATTCGACGGCGACGACAACCAAAAAAACCGAACCGCGTCACTCACCGCCAACACCACGCGAAGCACCATCAAAAGAAGAAGACGAAAACCAAGAAATTTCGCTCGTCCGTCCGTTCGTTCGGTCGAGCGTGATCGCACCTCCGTTCTCCTTCGTCATCGGAGCGGCTGCTTTCCGGCTTGTTCTCCCCTCCTGCTTCGCCGTCTTCCTCGTCGAGAGACCGCTTCCTGAAGTTCTTCTTCCGATGCTGCATCGGTATTCGATCGATCGATCGATGTTCCTCGTTCGAATTCGAAGCAGAGGAGGATCAGCAGCTGCTGCTGCTCGTGGGATTCGCGATATGACACC
The DNA here is from genome assembly GCA_024500025.1 of Syzygium aromaticum. Classification (NCBI taxonomy): domain Eukaryota; kingdom Viridiplantae; phylum Streptophyta; class Magnoliopsida; order Myrtales; family Myrtaceae; genus Syzygium; species Syzygium aromaticum. The sequence continues at coordinate 17,031,116 of CM044885.1, forward strand.
GAAGCGCTCCGCTCGATTTTGCAGCCTCCTCTGTTCTTTCGAGGTCCCCCTGCGATACGACCCCCCCGTTTTTGGGCGTTCCACAAAGCGACGTGCAACGCAAGTCGTTTTTTTGAGTTGAGCCGAAACTCTCGAGGCGCGAAATAATAATAATGATAATAATAATGTTCCCGGGCCCAATTTCTAGCTCTATTTTTCTATTTCTATTCCTCAAAAAACAGTAGCTTTTGATAGCATCGACCTAGAATTCGTACATCGATGGCTGGATGGGAAAGGCGAGCTGCCAGAAAAATTGTTATTTCTATTTTCGAAAATAAAAATATAGAAAATTTCTACTTTTCATTTAGGTTCCGCGCCTATTTCTGAAATAAAAATTTATTTCGAAAATAAAAAAATTAAAATTGCATCGCCCGACGAATTTCCCTTACAAACCCCTCTTCTCCACAATAGAAAAATAGAAATACGGAAAAGCGGAATGGCTATCTCCGACTTGGACACAATGGCAGTGGGGTAATTTCGAGCTGAGACGAGGGCATTTTGTTTCGCTCGCGAGTCAGACGGAACGGGGTCGGCTTCCTTTACGGTCGGAATGGATATCTTATCCAGTCCGAACACTTAAGATCAAAGAGATAAGGCTTTTGATCTCACCAGAAGTTAATGCGTTGCTTCGTGCTTCAGATTTCGATTATTTGCCCATTGCGCCTTACATAAGTTATTTTCGCGAAGATCGAATTACATTTTATTTCTCTAAATGTGTAGGTAGCCGTAGAAAGTTCGACGAGATCAAACTCGAACAAAAGATTGAAGTGACTGGAACAGCAGGAATCGAGAAGCTCGAATGGATGGATTCTCTTTGTGCTGCTGGACGGTGCGGTTCACGTCTCTCATGACTTCTTTGGCGCGAGCTTGTCCTTGATCTTGTTGATCTCTTTAGTGCCGACCTGGAACGCCTTGGTCAGGACGCCGTCCGGGACCGCCGGCGTCGCGGTGAACAGCGCTGAGGCAATGGACTGCGTCCCGGGCAGCTGGCTGTTGAATGCCGCGAGGGCCGAGGCGGCCTTGTCGCCGTTGTTCTTCTGGAAGTGGACGAGGCCCCTCGGGAACACGAACACCTCGCCCTTCTTGACGGTCTTGGAGATCAGGGTGTTGGCGGTCGTGATGAAGCCGACGTCCAGATCGCCCTCCAGGACGAACACGATCTCGGTCGCGCGCGGGTGGGTGTGCGGCGGGTTCACGCCGCCCGGGGCGTAGTCCACGCGGGACATAGAGATGCCTAAAGTGTTGAGGCCCGGGATTTTCTCCACGTTGGCCGTCGTGACCACGGATCCCACCGAGCTGGTGATTGTTCCCGGTTTCGCCAGGCCTTCGAAGGCGAAATCAGAGGCCGTGATGTTTGCTTCGCTCTTGCATGCGAAGCCATTGACCTCTACACCTGCAAGGAATAGCAAATTAAGAATTTAAATTCATGTGGCGGATCGTGTTGGTAGGAGAATGCAGTTCGCATTGATTTTGAGATAAAATTAATGGGATGAGCACCATCATGCTAAATCTCTCTCTAGGACAAATCCAGAATAGTTCGGTTCAAACAACTGTGATTGTCAAAGCAATCCGTTTAAGATTGCAGCAGAGCAAGCTCAGAAAAATTTGAGATCCTAGTGTAAATAGTATCTGAAAGTACATGAACAAATGAAAGACGAAGTAAAAGAAGGGAAGATACCTGAGGAAGGACTGGCCACGCAGACATCCTGAAGCATGTCAGGGTCATAAGCAAGGGTGCCAGACAACACAGCAGAAATGACTAGACACACGAAAACCGCCACCATTTTGCGAAGCGGAGGAGGGATCGATCCGAGAACGTGGAGGCGAACAAGAAGAAACCCGGTTATAAAAACTGGTCAGCAAGAGACTGGGCAACCGATATGTGAACAAATTGGTCAGAGATGGATGGCTGATAGGGAGAGGAACTGATGTGCTGCGAAAAGCATGGAATGGGAAGAGTTCTTCAACTTTAATACAAAGCAATCAGATCTCAAAAGGGCTCTTTAGTTTGACCCCAAATCTACCTTTGAGATCATCATCCGGTGGCGCTGAGAAGATTTCATGTATTAAAAGTGACGATTAAGCTAAGAAAACCTTCACCGGATAAAGGAAAAGAGGAAAAGGGAAAGACGAGGACATGGGGTTATGGCTAAAGCGAGTAGTTGGTGAATGAGGCAAAGATGAGTGAGTGTTAAGCGCATCTTGTAGTTCCCAACGAGTAGTTACACGACTAACAGCAGCACTTTGAGTTTGGTGGGAGAGACATTAGTCATCAGGGCATTGGGATGAACGATGATCTGTCAACGGAAATGTAAAAAGTAAAAGTTGGTGCTTTCCAGGGAAGAGAGAGAGAGAGAGAGGATTACGTAAGAGGAACAGTTCGCATCACCAACCAATGAGCCAGATCAGATTGGGGGCAAAATGGGCCCTGGAATTGGGACTGGACTTCTTACTCTGCACCCATCTTTTAGTTTGGTGCAGACATGTTTCCAACTTTCTCTTTTACATTGAACATAAGATGGTGTGACCTTTCACATAAACAAGGCAAATGTGGACTTGGTTAACCAGCCCCTGTTGCAGTAGTTGGGATGGTCCTGTCCGTTCGATTACAAGCAGTCTTTCAGGTCATGCGAAATGCAAGACGCGTAGTCAGAAATCTTTGGAAACAGAAAAAGATTCACGCAGGAGCTCCACTTTATGAAGCTTTTAGCTCAGGTGAGGCCATATGCTCGGCCTAGTTTGGTTTCTATCAGCATTTGCACCTGTTTTGTAGGTTGAGTATGCAGTCATGCCACATCACTTGCTTGCTGTAATTAGAATTGCCACAAAGATGAGAACATGGGAAAGAGTTGGCCAGCTAATTAATTGCTGACGGTAACTTGGTGCTCTTTCTGACCTTTATCAGCATAATTTGGATTATGTTTTGCTTCGATGCTGTAAGCCATTGACTTATAAATTATACCGATCTCAAAAGATCATGTGGGTCAAATCACCGTTGAGATGCGAGCAATGTTCACCTAATTACTGTAGCAGCAAAAACAAAGTTTCCTGGCTTCTTCCACTGGTCATGTCAAGAAAGGGATCAAAGCGGAAGCATGTTTCGCTCTTTTCGATGTCCAGAAGTTGAAATTATTGACTGAGCATTAATTGGCCTTTGCTACGATGATGGAGGCAAGCGGGGTCCATCACAAAAGATTGATGAGAAAAGAGTAATTTTCTATGTCAAAAGATCTTGAGGCTTTGAGCTTTTTGATCCCTGAATGAAAGAAAAGGTGAACCCCAAACTGGGAAAAAAATTGATACAACGTTGGGGTAAAATGAAAATGTGAAGAATCATCTCATCCGGACGATCTCCAAATCCTTCCTTCCAAGGAAACCACCATAACCGAAACATCATCATGGTATTTACGTCTGTCTCCTTGAGGAATGTCAAGGAGCTGATGAAAATCCATTCCTGCAATGGAAAAATACCGACCCCATATAAAATGACAGCAGTAATTGCCAAATACAGGATTCAAAATAAATGTTCCCCGGAAAAGAAGTTTGACAGTGCGATAGGACAAGCATCAAACGACTGCTTATGCTAGTGCCAAGAAGATTATCGAGGTCTTCAATCTGGTTTTCTGATAATGTAACACAAACAGGTTGTCGGCTGCCAGACACAACAAATTATGAAATAGACATGATGAGATCAGTCAGTTTACTAGTTGAGTGCAAGATTTTTAATAATGCCCATCACAGAATAGGTGACAACCATTCTTGCAGCAACTAGCAACTCCACGTACAAGACATTACTAAGTTATGCACAAACTCCAAAGGATATCGTCTCATGATGGTTTGCATTAGGTGTCTATGTAATATCGGCAATAAGAAACTATGAGCCTCCGAGAATTTTAGGACAAACACGTGGAATTGCAGTACTTCTAAAACTAGATGAACTGAACGGGTTAATATCATCCATCCAGCCAGGACAAGAGAAAAAGAATGAAAGACACAGAGTTCTGCCAACTGACCATTCTTTTTAGCAGCACGGAAAAGCAGCTCAGCAATGAGGTATTGAGCAGGATCGCCTTCAGGGACATTTTCCATGAACCATGTGACATGCGCAACCACCTCTTCATTGCTAAAGTATTGATAGAGCCCATCGGAGGAGAGTACCAAGAAACGATCACTCGAGGAAAGTCGGTGATGGGCAAGAGATGGTATGCAGCTAACATAGGGAGAAGTTCCCAGGTAATCAACTCGAAACATCTCCAGTAGAGCCTCATTCAATGTTGGCTGCAACCAAAAAGTTATATATCCTGGTCAAGTTTACCGGACGGAAAGAAGAGAGCAAAGAGCTATTGCACAAAACAACTAGCAATATGAAATGAAGAAAGTGCTCTCTTTCACTTTGGACGAAGAAGTTAAGATTTAGGAACAGAAACACGTCTCTTTTTATGCAACAAAAAATTACACACAGAAGTATCTTGAACAGCTCACTTTCACAACCCTTCATCTGACAGTCTAAAAACTGACCATCCGTGAACAACCACTTTCTAACCCATGTGTGCGTACCTCCAACAAAAAATAGCTCCACTTCTCAGGGGCTAAGATGCCATTTCCTTACAAGATCATGAACATGGAATCAACAGTGACCAAAGAAGCTAAAGCCACTTTAGAGGCTGTTACACTCATCATCTCCAACAAGCTATATGGCGTGAACTTAGCTCACTAAATTTCAGAATGAACCATCCTACACTTACCGCACCGTCTCATTGTAACACTAGAGATAGACTTCGGCCGCTAGATGTGCTCTAAAATTTAGCATGTGAAAATTTTCATGTGCATCTGCTACTACAACAACAAAAAAACAGAAAATCCTTATTTGGAATCCCCAAGTTTAGTTACAATGCTCACTGATAAGCATTACATCATTCTCGAGTTCTCTGTTAACCGTTACATTATTCTCAAGTTCTCTGTCACTCTTTCTAGAATTATATAATCCTTGCACAGTCATGTGCACTATTATCACTTGAGAACTTCTGTTTATCTCTTTATAAGCAAACTGATTCATTTCAAAGCTTTCTCTTATTTTCTCGTTACGATACTCGGAGAATAGGCATCCGCACAGAACATCTCAGAAACTAAATATATTCATCTTGGACGTTCACATATCTTCAAGACTTAAATTTTCCTTTCTTGTTCAAATTCTTGGGGAAGTACATAAGTACATTTTTAAAGTGAGTAGTGCAATGTGACAACAGATATGATGAGAGCCCACGCTTCATCAACCAGGAGAGAAAACATAGGCTCTGTAGGCACAGGAATCATAGATAGAGGTGGTAGAGCAAAAGTAGCTAGGAACTATCTGCAGTGAAGCAGATGATTGCTACTGGCCCAAAAGAAGAAGATGATTGCTTTTTTTTTTTTCCGAATTTCCGAGTTGCCAAGCAATTTTCTATATTACGCATCCTTTCTACCCGAAACATGCGGAACCGTATATTGACTATTGTCCTCTCGTGCATGTAATCAATGGAATCCCAACATTATAAGCTGTGGCCAACCCTGCCCAACCCCAAACAGTCGCCTCCTCCAAAGAGAATTGTCAGACCAGAATTCCACAGCCAAAAGGCAAACTTCAATTAAAAAGTCATTAGGCTGACCAACCTTCTTGAGGAAGCCAGCCCCAAATGCTCTAGTTACTTTCAACTGCCCCTTAACACGACCATTCATAACAGCTTGGTTATCATCCAGATGTTCAGATTTTATCCTCAAAACCTCCTGCAACAGAATAGAGAGATCATACGTCATTACTGTTGCCATTGATCTTGAACCTAGTTAAGAAACATAACATTACAGAAAACATGCTGTGACGATAAGTACTCTCGATGATATAAGTTGGGTGGCTGGGTACAATACTCATTCCGTTTCTTTTTATATGGAAAAATTCAGGGAAACGTTTTCACAGGCAGCACTTATGCTCATAGATAGCAGCTGCCCCACACCTGGAAATTACAGTCTTCACTTTTGAAAAATTAAGGAGCCACAGCTTCAGTCACTTAATGAATTGTAACCGTACGGAGCGCAGTTCTCAAAGATGTTATTAGGTTCCCCTATTGACATCCAAATGAAGGTCCCACTAAAATTGGGTTTCATTACTAGGTTCTCCTAATTCAAAACATGCTGGTTATATAGATGTACCGACAGAGATGGACACACAGAAAAAAAAAGAGGCACTCTGCCAACAACAAATCACTGACGAACATACTCCTTGCTTCATAAAACCCATACACAACAGTGCTGCTCGGATACAAGGAGAAATAGTTGCAACAATGGCCCAACAAACCCTAGTCAACATGCATTCACCAGAAGAAAATTAGAGTTTCAAATCATACTTCAGAAACCACTGACCACTAATAAACCCAAGTGGTTCAATTGATGATGAATATTCAAATTGTCAGATTATATATAGCATGCAAAATGGAAGGACAAGGGAAAAAAACACTTCCAAGAGGGACATACTTCTTCAATGCCTGTGCTATGGTCAGTTGAAAGCTGAAGTGCCCTCATCCTTAATCTGCAGATGGAAATCTCTCTGTTCTTGTTTACCTTGTTTATCTGATTGCTCTGATTATGCATTGGAGACTCCTCCGATATTCTGTCTAGCTCCATACGCACTAAAGATTCCCTTGACCTGTTCCGATGCCGCAGATCATCCTTCAGAGAAATGGAATTAGGAATGCGATCGCTCGGCCTCTCCTGTGCCAAAATGATGCGGCTGTCACCAAGGTTCATGACGTACACATCCTGATCCTTCATTAACATCACTAATACACAGGATCCCATTAAAGCAAGCTCTGCATTTTTGTCCAAAGACTTCTCCACCATTTCCATGTATGCCTCTTCCGTCTTTTGAAGTGCGCATGCCATTGCCCTTAAGATGGCATCATGATCCACAGTTCCTGATATGCATTTCCTGATTGGTCCGGATTGTTCCATTATTCTCTCGTCAACAAAGGTATCTTCTCTATGCCAATCATAGCTCCAAGGAAATAGTTTCTTGTGTAGTGACTTTTGCTTCCTGTACATCTTTACAATCTTCGAACTTATGAGGGATTTTCTTGCATTTTGCCACTTTCCAGGAAACAAAACCGCAGGGATAGTGCCCTTTTTGCTCGAATTATCTCCAGCCCCACCATTTTCTCCTGAAGTTGTGGGATCGTCACCGTGATTAATCGGATTATTCCCTTTCGAATTCAACGAGTGAGATCTTAGCTGCTCCTTTCTCAAGGCTTCCTTGGGAATCAGAGCGCCTGAAATCTGTTGAGAATCCCATGAGCCCCTTCTTCGGCTCCCGGCATTAGATGGCAAGACTGTTTGTCCATCCCTTGATTCCAGCTGGAGCAATTCATAAAGCCGCATACTCTTTCTGCCTTGGCCACTTGAAATTCCAGCTGAAGTGGAAAGAGGAGCACAATTGGAGATGCCGGGCTCCAAACTCCCCTTTTTTCCATTTTCTTCCTCAACTATCTCGCAATTAGATGACTGAACACCAGTAGCACTCAAAGTACAAGAATCTCCCAAGACGCTAGAACTTACTGGAGCCGAATTAGACAGCGGTCGGTCATCAATACTGCATCCTGAAATAGCCTTAGCATTTCCACTTTTCCGAGGCTGACCTTTTGGCTGATCATTTGATGATCTGCATTCATAATCCCATAGCAGACCCTCTAGTTCCTTGTCCACAGCTTTATAAAGATGGGTCATAAGAAAATCTGGCGCATCCGGCCCGCTAAAGCCATCGTATATACCAATATATAGCCACCCTTGCTCTTCAGAAAGCACGACATGAACCCTATCTTCGCCAGCCTTCCCATGAGCCCATTGCAAATTGTTGGCATTTCCATATTCCCCTTCAGATACCCCCATTTCAAGACTATTTCGGGAGGCATCCGATCGAAACTTTGCATCCTTACTATGCCAGGCCAGTTGGGTCACTGGGTGCAAGAAAAACCTTTGCATCCAATGAGACCCCATGGAATGTCTAGAAAAGGTTCGAGTAATGGTACTTTTCATGGGCCCGCTGACGCTCCTCATGAGACTCTGGAGACCACGCCTCCGACGCCCCCGCGCAAGAGGTGCTGAGAAGTTGGATTTATCTGTACCATCCAGAGGTCCAGACATTACCCCCCTCTCGATCGGCCCGGACAAAAAACCACCTCCTTTATCCAAAGGCCCCGACGCAAAACCCCTTTCCAAGGGTCCAGACATGAAAATATTTAATGGTCCAGAGCCACGAGCTATGGGCTGCAAAGGGATTGCAGCAAAGGAGGCTGTGCTCTCAAATGAGGCAGCAGGCTCTAGAACGTCACTGGCAAGCAATGCACTCTGGTTACTGGTCCTAGCAGTGGAAACATTGGCACTGACTGAGGCACCTGAAATAGTCTTGAATGTGGTTTCGGTGAAATTCTTGTTCGGTTTGTTCAGATTCGACGGATCATCTACATTCTCATGCCTAAATGACCCACTTAACGTCTCGGAATCGAGAGTGCTCGAATCAACTGTAAACCGCTCAGAGTTCGATGGCGTGATGGCCGGAGAGTCAAAAACGGTTGGCCTCACATAGCAAAACGAATGGCCCAATCCCTCGTCCAAGGGCTCCGAGAACTCCAAATCGACTCCGCCTTTCCCATTGGGAACGAAGCACCCCACGACGCGAGAAGTACTGTTGCCCATCAGTATACTCGCAATGAACCTCACAGATGACACCTCTGATGCGGAGGGGTCCTATGACTTTGTACCATGAGCAAATACAGGGCAAAAGAACTCGAGCAAAGGCGAGAAAACTCAACAAACCCAACCACCCCACGGTTGCCCAGGTCAGCATGCATCGTCAAATTTTCATGCTCAAGGGAAAGCATATACCAAATATAGAAAACCAGCGCAATCCTGCTCTCTGGGCCCGTGCTTGCTATCTATCATATTCCCTTGGTGAATTCCAAAGAGCGGGCAGAACAAACAGAGAAAAAAAAGACTGAGCGATGATCTGACCTCGGGAGCACTGCTTGAGCAGAGATATAAAAGCCGAGCGAATCGAGCAAACCCGGAAACAGATCTACGAGGAGCAAGGACGGCAAATGGAACACGTCAGAACCAAACAAGGGACGCCCGAAAACCCATTCGGCTCTTTCGGGTTCGTGCAATCTGACGAAGTACCCAAATAAGGAACCGGGCTCATACTGATTCGACCCAGTCGATTGAATCATGCAGACACGGACAACCGTTCAGCAAAGGCAATACAGCACCGGCGTGTCCCGACACACACACAAAAAAAAAAAAAAAAAAGGAGAAAAAAACAGGGGGAAAAAAAAAAAAGATGAAGGAAGGAAGGAAGAAGGAAGGCCCAGCGGAGAAATCAGACAGGAGCGCAAGAGAGAAAGAATGTGGCTACAGCGGCGATTGCAGAGAGGAGGAAGAGAAACGAGGGTCAGCAGAAAATGCAAAGGAGGGAGGAGAAGGAGGTGCAGCATAAACAATTGGGATTGGGGGGGGGGGGTCTGATGATGCAGAATCAAAGTTGAGTTCATCAAGGAGGGTCTCTTTCTTGGGGTTTTCAAATGGTTTGGGAGGGTAAAAAAAAATTAGGAAAAAAAAGAGCCCCAAAAAAAAAAAAAAAAAAAAAAGAAAGAGAGAGAGAGAGAGAGAGAGAGAGAGAGAGAGAGGGGAGGCTCAAGAAAAAACAAAAGGGGATGAGGAATCGGACATTTCAATTCGCGTTGAAAAGTCGAGAGACTCTCTGTCGCTGTTGTGCTGCTCCAAGGACAGACTTCCAGCTCCAAATTTTTGCACCCCTTTTTCACTCCTCTCCCTCCCTACCTCTCTCCCGTTCTTCGTTTCTCGCAATTCTTGAAAAATAAATAAAATATAAATATATATTTATTTTTGCCTCTTTTTGCTGGCGAATGATTGATATCTGATAGTGTATTTGGTGCCGCGGGAGTCAACACAGAGATGCCACTATCCATCATCATGGCCATCGGTGAATTTGGAGATGGGGAGGCCCACCCACCTCCCCCCCTTCCCCTCTTTTCGTTTCCCTGGATCGGGTGAAAATGGCCCCCTCTTCAACCCAGCCGCTCCTGCAAGATTTATCAGAGACATCAAGAAAGCAATCTCTGGTCAGTCCCCGAATTGGATTTTGTTCAAGAGGGGGGCGTTTGAGATGTTTCGAATGCAAAGAATGGCCATGTCCGCCATGATTCCCCGACTATCTATTGAAGTCGAACATTTCCCGTACCGTCGCTTGTTGATTTCCTTCCGCCTTTATATAACGCTCTTCGATTGAAGGGCTTTCGCCCTCTCACGTGGTCACGGATTATCTCTCGCTTCATACGGTCTCTCCTACTTCAAACCTGTATGTTACTATTCAACGGCTCTATCGAGAACTTCCTCGAATAGGACATGCCCGTGTAATTGCATGCGGACAGATGATAAATAGCGATTGCGCGCGCGAATAGTTAGATGTTTGGTAGATCGAGGATTCCGATCGAGACAGCTTGTTGGGAGTGTTAACAACTTTGAGGCAGGAATTGGGAAATTTCGTAGCTTTTCGTTGTTTCCTTCTGACCAATTTTGCCCCCCAACAGTTGAAATTGGCCGAAAAAGCGGTGGAAAAATTGATGGATGGGCTCAACATCATTGAAAAAGGGCAAAGATGGAGTCTCGACTCCCAGACAATTATCGGAGCTAATGATTTTTGGTTCAATCATTAAAGCAAAAAGGCCCCTTTTATGAAATTATATCCCCCCTCTGAAAAGGGGCAAAGATTAAAAAAAAGAAAAGAAAAAAAGAAATGCTAATTCGAGCTGCTCAGGAGAAGCATCATTCACACGCACTGATGATGGCCACGAGTTCACTCCGCTCGCTCTCTACGGTGAGAAAAAACGGGTGCTCGCCACTACTTAAAAAAGTCAATCTTTTCGGGTTATTTCGCACGGTGATCGCACCGGAATCGCGGTCTCGAATCGAGGACATCGGAACGGTGGAAGCCGCTTTATAATATTACCGGCGAGGTGATATCTCCGATCGATTTTCACAGCGGAAGGCCAATTTTCTAATCAGGATCGAGAGAGACCGCAATACTCGCGAGCCATTTTACTTTCATTTCCCTCTTTTCACGTTCAGGGCTCCCGCCGTTCTATATGCTCGTCGGGACGTCTAAAGCGGGATTTTAGCCCCCTTTGTTACTTCAAAAGGGGGTGAGAGATTGGAGGACAAAAATTGACCTAAAGATGGAGAGCCATGAATGGGCATGAAAAGCATCAACGCCACCCCCCTCCCATATTTCTATAGATGGAAATGGAACTAGTACGTGACCAAAGCTGCACACGAGAGATTGGTAAGTGGCCAATCTTTGCCAGATGCAAAAGAAGCAGCCCCCACCCCCCCCGGTGAGCGCCCACTCCTCTGACGCCTGTTGACCAAAAAACCAAACCCACCCGCAAGAGCTCCAACTCCCACAATATCATACAGTTCGCATCCTTTTCGTCAGATCCCTCCTGCCACAAATGGTGTTAAATTAATCAAATCCGATTTAATTAATTAGTCGCGAAGACTCGAGATTAAACGTAACCCGGGGATCAGGAGAAGGGAGAGAAGGAGAGAGAGAGAGAGAGAAAAAAAAAAAACACGGATGGGTGTCCCCGACCAAAGTCTAAGCCTCGAGATTAAAATAATTCATTAAAAAAATCTCCCGAGAGTTGGAACGGCCGAGGCTCCGTTCATAAAAACCCGACCCTTCCCGACCCGAAACGAAACCGAACCACAAGTCCGGGATGGACGCCCCGGGAGAAATGTTAAAATAGTGGGGGGACGGGTCGATAAAATAAAACGCGAGCCCCTGGAAAAGTCCAAATCGACTCCCACGTCCTTCAAAATCACTCATCATTTTTAATTATACTCAACTTTTAAAAATCGGGTATTTATTTTTAGGCCCTCCGGCAGCAGGCGGATGGGGTTAAAAAGAAAAAGGGGATATGGACGAGGACGCCCACCAAAAGTGGTCAATTGTAAAAAAATTTATATTATCTGAGAATTTGTTAAAAAAAAAAGAGTTAATACCATAAAAAATCTCAAACTTATATACATGTGATAAATTTGCGCGAAACTGTTTTTTTTACCACAAAAAATCCCATGAACTGGTACACATGTGATAATTTCATCTCGAATTAATTTTTTGATCATCAAAAATCCAAAACTAGTACACATGTGATAAATTTATCCTCTGTTAGTTTTCATTAAATTTTATTGTTAAATTGCTAAGTTTGATGACACGCAGTAGTTAACGGGTGTACCAGTTTGGGGTTTTACCCCTCTGTTTGTCACAAGTTTACTAATTTGTGATTTTTTGTGATATTAATCCAATTTAACGGATACTAACAGAGGGTAAATTTATTACAAATGTACCAGTTTGGGGTTTTTAGTGGTAAAAAAATTAGTTTTGAGTAAAATTGTCACAGGTATACCAGTTTGTGATTTTTTGTGATTAACAAATTAGTTCGGGATAAAAATGTTACGAGTGTACCAGTGTGGGAATTTTGGTGGTCAAAAAAATAATTCGAGGTAAATTTGTCATAGGTATACCAGTTTTTGGTTTTTGATAGTCGAAAAATTCGTTCAGAGTAAAATTGTCACAGGTGAACCAGTTTGGAGTTTTTTGTGGTATTATCCCTAAAAAAAAAAAAGTGGAGGTGAGAAAAAAAGAATAATCCCCTTTTTGTCCCCCCAGAATCCACTAATCGTATTTAGGTTGATTATTGCTTGCCAAAAGGTCGTAGGTTTTGGACAATTATGCGGTGTAGAATCATGATTAATTACTATTATTCGTGTCTTAAAAAGGCCCCCTCTTCGTGATGATGATCGGCTCCATTTTATCGGGTGTTTTTTTTTTTTCACGGATGCACGCCCGAGATCGTTACTTAATCACGATCCGACACGATGATCGCGGAAAAGCATCTGGTTAAATTTAGCTCTAACGAAGCCTCGTAGGTGTTCATGTTCTTATTCCAAACTTTTCCACGATTGGGGGGGGGGGGGGAGAGAAATCAACCATTAATAAAAGGGTGTTCAGAAGGATATATGCTGTCGCCACTCGATCGAAGGAAAGGAGTTAGGCAGCTCTTTAATAGGGCCTAATTGGGTCAGATTTAGAAATGGATAAGTGCATCGGAAGTTCTAAGATTGATTACCAAAGTGCAGTTGAGTTTTAAAACTTGTAAACAACAATTAATTACTGAAACTCATCATGAAAGTGCAAATGGATCAAAAAGTTTAATCAAGTTCTAAAAACTTATCGAATTGGTCCGATCAAGTCTTTCCGTTAATTGCACTTTTTGAAAATTCGAGAATTCGATTGCACTTTCGTGACAAGTTTTAGGACTCGATTGTACTTTCGTGACAAGTATTAGGACTTAATTGTACTTTGTGAAAATTTTAAGACTCGATTATATTTTCATGACAAGTTTTGGGACTTCATATATACTTATCCTGTTAAGAATAAGAGCTTATAAGCGGAATGGACTAGAGCAAGTAATTGTGGATTAAGAAAGGAGGAGATGATCTTCTCCACGTTTGCTGAGTTTCTTAGTTGTACCGACTCCACATAACAAGAACAGAGCCCGTTCACATGTTCGTTTAAGTCAAACCCACGCCAGAACTAGTCAATCGTTTCTTGTCTCAACCCATGAACATGTGATTGATACCTTAAGCCGCGTTGAAATGCTGGAACAAATCTGCAATAGATTGGCGACCGTGACGTGTGCGCATGTGTGTCCCAGCTGCAATTAGTTCGGCAGCGCAACGATCGTGTAATATGAACACTTGCCCTCTATTGCTTGTTCCCAAAGAATTGTCAAAGATTTCTATAACTAGTTGGTTCGCTAATTTAGGGACGGACCCGTATTTTGTTTTTGCTTTTTTCTTTTTCAAATTATGGATCTCAATTTGGATCCGATAACATCTATGAAATTTCGATAATTATGAATCACTAGAGGTATCTTAAAAGGACAGCAAGAAAAAACTCATCTTGTGGGGATCTTTAGTCAGATTTAACTTGTTAACGGCGGCCCATCGTTGCGCGAGATGAGAGTGCTCGCGACGAAATTCAGGGAGACTCACGGGACATGATGTTAGGGGAGCGGGGCCGGCGCCGGCGCCGGCACTGGAGGGGCTAGAACGTTGGGTCTTTCGTCTCTCCCTTCCCCTGTAACCATTGTGATCAATCCTGCAAGACTGGCTAGAGATCTAAGATGCAAAACTCCAAAACCCATTCGAGACCTTGCACGGTAGTACGGTGGCACTGGGCAAAGACAAAGGAAACTTCAGACGAACACGGGTACGTTGCGAAACCCGATCGACAGTGCGAAAAACACCTTCGCTTGTCGAATCCAAACAGCGATCCGAATCCAAAACTATTTGGCTTTTGTCCCTTTCGCCCGCCCGCAATGGCTCGATGGGATAGGAGGGGGGGGGGGGGCCTCCCATCTCGGAGCGCATTTGCTGGCATTAATTGGCAGAGTCGTGTGCCAATAATAGGGAAGGTCTTCAAATAAATAAAAACAAAACACGATGATGATAATGATGAGGATGATGATGATGCCCCTTATCCTCATGTGGTGGAGGACTTTCGTCTCCGTTTTGCCCCTTCCAACCGCCCGACTCCAGACACGGACCGCCATTTTTAGGAAGAATGTCAACGCCGCGGGTTTTCAGGATCAGAACAACGAGAGCGGTGGCTGATGATTGGAACGAAGACGAGGGATTGCTGCGAATTCGCTTGTGCGAAGTTGGGCCCGACCGTTTCGCTTGGGCCTCCTCCTCCTGCACCGTCGGCTGTTGCCTCGTGTTGTCGTCTCTCTTTGACGCGAGCTCTCGTGCCCGAGAAACTATTCTTGTAATCTTGTTAGATCGTGTCGACGTTCTTTTGTCTCACGCGAGTTTCGGGTTCCTCTGTCGTTGTCGCTAGTGTTTTCGGCGCGCGCAAAGCCGAGGATTCGAGTCCCGGATGCCGCCTCGAAACGACGAGGAGGCGTGTCGTGGGCGACGAGTATTAAGGCGGTACTCGTCGTGGCGAGAAAGTACATAGCGTGGCGGTATCTCGTGACTCGTGAGTGGCGATGGGAAACGCTCGAGAAGTCGAGATAGGCGGTTCGAGGGTCGGCCGGGTTCCCGGCCCACCGGATCCCCCGCGACGGGGAGCATCGGGGGCCGTTCCCGGCCCATGGATCGCGGGCGGGCTCTGAGTTGGGCCGGCGGAAGCGGAGCACGAAGCCTCTAATGGTCCCAGGAAAATGGGCCCAATTCGTCAACCCCCTGGAAAGAAAAAAGATCAAGACAGAACGTACGAAAGAAACACAAACACCCCGTGGAAACGGGGAAACACATTGCCAACAATTGGTAAAATCGCCCGGCTGGGGATTCGCTGGTACCCACGTGAGAAACGCGTGATGAACGAGAGCAGCTGTATCCGGCACGCGATCATCTTAAACTTCCTTCCCTGTTTTTCTCACACGCTTCTGTTACGCAGATGCAGATTCGATTTGTCGCTTCGAAAGCCTTCAATTTTTTTGCAAACGAGATTCGAATCCATCGACGACGCTCACAAGCTTCTAACGGCTGAAAAAAACGATCGGCAGTTGGACGGGGACGGGGATGTAAACTCCGAAGCCAGCGTCTGAGATTCCGAAGGGGGAGGGGGCGGCACCGGTGCGCACGCAGCGCACGTTAACTACCAGCCCCCCTCAGTTTGTTTTTTTTTACCCGGGGGGAAAAAAATAAATATAAAAAAAATGGAAAAGAAAATGGGAAAAACGGATAGAGAATATGCCGTGCGAAAAGCCCCCTTAAGCCTTCTTCGTAGTCGTCGTCGCCGTCCTCCTTTCCGCCGGATAACTGCGTCTTATCTCCGAACCGCGAGCGAGAGTCTTCCCTCCGTTTCAATGGCGTCCGCGATCTCCGTGCACGGCCCTCGCCCCATCCTCCCCCTCCTCCCCTCTCAGGTCCGTCCTCTTCTTCTCCGCCGTGCTCGCTCGCTCGCTCTCTCTCTCCGCATTTCAATATCGGGAGCCGGTGCTCGTACGAATGGCTGCTCCTGACTTGACTGGAACTGCGGGGTTCGAGCTTCCGAGCGCCGACTCTGGGCGGAATCGCCCACTCGGCTCTCGGAGTCAATCGCGTCCGGCTAGTCGGCGAGCTGGATTGACGTTGCATTTTGGGCTGCGTCTCCCTGCGATTGGAAGTTAGAAGCGGTAGCTCGGTCGTTATGATTTTGGTATTTTTAGGGATGGACGGTCGAGACCCCGCGATGACCTTCCTAAATTGGGAGCGCCTGTGGTTTCCCTACTCAAAAAGCGCTTGCTAAAATCTGCTAGGAAGGATGGGTCCGTGCTCGTTGTGTCTCATCGGGAACTGTTTTGGTGCTCGGCGTTAGTTGCTTCCGATTTCGAAATGCGGTTGTCCGCATTGTCGCTCTTATATTAGTTTCGGTCCACGATAAGGTTTGTTGATGGGCTATTCCACCACTATGTTAAATGTTCCAGCCTGCGCAAAGAGTGATGGATATTCGTCCCATGTAGTTAGAATTAGGTGGGAGAGGTGAGTGAAACCAAATATGCATAACGACTCGGCATGTGCGGAGTCGGTATATGTTTAGTGCATAGATTTTTTTCGGGGACATCGTACGGTTGGCGTTCGTGCGAGATGATGTAGCCTACATCGTGTAGGTTCGAATACTTACAAGGTCCATGCGCGTGATGCTCAGTGCATGGTTCTAGCACTGATGCTTCATTTAATTAATGTGATAGGAACCATCATGTGGTCTTGCAGGGTACCAATGGTAAAGATGTTACCGAAATGGGTAAGGCGCCTACGAGCTTTCAAGTTGCTAGCACGCAGCAAAGGAAGTATGGGGCGACATGCTGTGCGGCCAGAGGATTAACATCTGGATCTCACTATGCCTCCAGCTTGGCATTCAAACAATTTTCTAAAACCCCCTCCATCAAATATGACGGGATGGTTGAGATCAAGTCTATGGCCACGGTCAGTATCTTGTTATTTCACTATCTTAGTTTCTAACTATAATTTTCATATGTATTTGGACTTTTTGCATTCTCAAATGAAATTAAGTACATAAAACTGTGGAAACTTTTAAAAACCGAAGGGAGCATAGATTTTCAGGTGGCTGAATTTAGCTTCTTTGTTAATAAACATGCCGCAATGTCTTGTTGTTGTTGCTTCTTTTGAAATACCATCTTTGTGATTTTATTGATGCTTGCTTTCATTTTGATTGTAAGAAACATGTTCTGTTGCTTTAGGACTTGGGTCTGCAGGCGAAAGTAACAAACAAATGTTTCTTTGACGTGGAAATTGGGGGAGAACCTGCTGGTAGAATAGTAATGGGCCTCTTTGGAGATGATGTTCCAAAAACTGTTGAGAACTTCCGTGCTTTATGCACAGGCAAGCTTTCTTTGTATAGCTCAATATAAAGAGGCGCTATTTTCTGGAACAAGACTTTTTGGTAGGGTGCACTCCACTCTTTAACTTGTGAAATTCTCGTGCAGGTGAAAAGGGATATGGCTACAAAGGATGCTCCTTCCATCGTATCATTAAGGATTTTATGATCCAGGGAGGGGATTTCACGAGAGGAAATGTGGGTTCTCTTGCTCTCTGTGTGTGAAAGAGGAGGTGGTTGGGGTTGGGGTTGGGGGTGGGGGTGGGGGGGTATCATTTCAGTGCTTTTGTGTGGCAAAGTGTGACTCTCATGAGAGTCAATTTTCTGGTTTTGGTTGGCTTGCAGGGAACTGGAGGAAAGAGCATCTATGGTTCAAGTTTTGAAGATGAGAACTTTGCGTGTATGCTCCCTTCATTTTACCCAAGAAGTAGCTCTGATAGTTCGAGCATGTCAAAATTCATTTCCTTGTGGTTTAACCTTGGTTGCATTTGTCTGATAGATGGGTGACGAGTAAGGTTGAGAAGCATTTGTTATATAGTGTCTTGTTCTATTTGCAGTGAAGCATGTCGGACCTGGAGTATTGAGCATGGCAAACGCTGGCCCTAACACTAACGGGAGCCAATTTTTCATATGCACTGTAAAGGTGATGTTGCTCAACTGATGACTAGTATTTCCATTAGCAAAGTCTTTGCCCACGTATTCAGAATGTAGTATTACTACACGGCCACATTTCTGACACAGTCCCTCTGACTTTCACCACTTCATCCAAAGTGCAAGAAAGGATCTTTTTGGACGTCCATGTTTTGAGGCTTTAGTGCTGACTGCCTTGTTTCATTATAAGTTTTGTGAACAAGACTACTTGAACTCTTTGGGCTCTTCTTGCACTGCTCTATCCCATCTGTCCTTCAATATTATGGCTTGATGATTGTTATCAAAGTTCGACTTTGAGGTTAGATGATTATCCAAGCAGACTTTGGTTAAAGTATGCAGAGTTGTAGTTATACCGAGAGTTCCCCTTATCTAACGATTTTCATTTCCTGTATTCTTGTTAGACTCCATGGTTGGACAATCGCCACGTTGTGTTCGGACAGGTCGTCGACGGGATGGATGTTGTGCAGAAACTTGAATCTCAGGAGACAAGTCGATCTGATGTGCCTCGGCAGCCATGCAGAATTGTGAACTGTGGGGATCTTCCCCTAGACGGTTGATTCACATGGGCTGGCTTGTTGCAATGCGGAGCACAAATTTTGGTAATGTGTTCCGGTTTCGTTAAGTTTCATACGACAGCTCTTCGTCGGGTCAGGATTTTTTTAACCGGACGTTCATGTTTGCTTAGAGACTCCATCGGTGATTCTGACTTCAGTGGTAGCCCATGAAATTTGGGTTCTGTGTTAGGATTTTTCCTTAAGGAAAGTGAATTTTCAAATGACTTGTGATTTTACTCGTCCGCTATGCTGATACTGCAAAGCGCGAAGCCTTTTGGAGCTCTATTGCAATACAATTTCTCAATTGCTCGGACACTTCTCATTGGCTTGTCAGCAGAAATGTTTGCACTGGTTTATGTTGACATAGCAGATGGTCATCGATTTTGATTCTAAATATGGAGAATATGTTGTGTTGATCGAAAATATTTAGTTGAGCTGTAATTATTGCTCATCTCGAGTGAGCTAGTGATCAAAATGTTTAGTTCGAGTTATAACTATTGCTCATTTGACTTCTATGTCTAGTACACAAATCGAGCGTGTACCATAGACCAACTTGAATATTTGAAATCAAGGAGCGATTGGGTGATTCAAATTTATGATCAAGAGGAAATCACTTGGAAGGAAGTTTTAACCAACTCAACCAATGATTTCCAGTGGTAAGAATGCATTAATCTAGAAAGCGTTAGTAATTGCAAAAAGTGCAAATAGATGGCGGTAATTAAAGAGGTGGCGAGCTTAATTTGCATTTGGTAAATTCGTTTGATTGGTTGAATTTCCATTTCGTTCTTCTTTCTCATTTTCTGCGAGTTTGATAATCTGATGTAGTTTTCATTCATTATGGAGCATTCAAAAATTAAATCATATAATACACAACCCTCGATGGGTGCATTTTTCGCGTGATTTTTTGTAATGTTATCTTTTTTGAGTTTTGGTAAAAAAAAGTTGGACAATACAAATCGTGAGAGACCGAGATTGTGTACGAAAACCGAATTTCCGGTCAATATCCAAAAGAGAATTGAATTCTGGTCTCTCTTTCATAATCGCCAAAAAGAAAAACAGAAAAGAGAGAAAAATAAAATAAAATAACTGAAAATGCAAAACTCGAGTCGGGTCCCCGACCCGACCCCCCGGTCGCCGGTTCTCAAACCGCCAAACCTACAAGTCTGGCTAGCTTCAGCGTGCGTTGTCTCCTTCCTCACCTCGAACTTTCATGGCGGAGACAGACTCCCACGTAGCTCCTTCGTGCTTGGACGCCTGATTCGGAAGCCGTCCCTCGAGCGCCGCCGCCGCCGCGAACGTTTGGCGCCCGCCGGTTCGTTCGCAGCTCGGCTGGATTTCTCCCCTCGCGGCTCCATCGTCTGTCCCTATATTTCGCGCCAGGAGGGACGTCCGTCGTCCGTGGATGGTGGTGGCATGGCGCGGCTGAAGGACCTCAACCGGCTCGTGAACGGCCTGTCTCTCGTCGCCAAGGAGATCGCCAAGCGCTCGCCGGTCTTCGAGACCGCTCGGAACGGCGACGTCGAAGGGCTGATCCGATCCGCCGCCAAGCAGGCCCTCGTCTCGGCGACGGACTTGACGGGCCTCACCAAGGGCAAGGTCCGCGACTTCTCTGGGCCTCGGCCGAGGGAATCCGTCGTGTACTTCGACCGTTCGGCTGAAGCGGCCCAATCCGGCGGCGATTCGGAGCAAAAGCATCCGGCTGGTGATGATGGGGGAATTGATAATGCGGAGGTTGTGCGAGCGAATGATCCCGGTTCTCAAAATCTGGCGGATGGGAATGCGGAGAAAACAGGCAGTTCGCTGGAGGAATTAGATGATCGAGGTGTTGCGGAAGGGAATAAGTCTCACACCTTGGCTGAGGAGGTGAATGCGGTGGATGTAGGAGGTGGAGAGATGGTGGTGGCGCCACTGCCGGCGAAACGGCGGAAGCCAAGGGAGAGGAGAGTCCCTGCGACGCCGTTCTCCAGAGCGCTTGGGTGAGTGTAATTATCGCTGTTCGATGAATTTTACGACTTAAGGGGGCTGAAGATAGTTATTGACATAAACAATTTAAGCAGAGGTGAACTGCAGTGCTGTTGCTTGCAGGACAAAGGCAGTTAGGCAATTCAGATTACGTGGCGATTGATGTTTACTGAAGTGTGAAATTCGGGGTATGAGGTCCTGTGAAAAATGTGTCATTACATAATTTGTCTTTCTTTCAGATGAAATCTACAATTCACCGGAACACATAGATAGGTCGGGCTATTAAACGTTGTAGAAAGCATTGCCATCTATCTATGTCTGGAGCAAACTGGACTAAACAACTTTTAACACTTTACAGAATTGTTTTGGCATATATTGCATGTCCCTCTGAGATATAGCGATGCATGATCCTAGCAATTCTGACACGTCGATTATGTTTTACTTATGACCAGGGTTGGGGTTATAGATGCATCTCTTTTAAGATTTGAATGTTAACTTTTTATTGGGGCAAAATTAGTCTTTTGAGTCCTAACTTAAATCCTATAATTGCTTAAGGTTTGCTGGTTTAGGTGCTGGTCTCGCATGGGGTACCATTCAGGAATCTACCAAGAGGCTCGTCTATGGTACACCAAAAGAACAAGACAAGCAATCTGCTCTCTCTCCTTTTTTAACCGAAAGCAATGCGGAACGCTTGGCTATTGCTTTATGTAGGATGCGTGGGGCCGCTCTCAAATTGGGACAGATGTTGAGCATACAAGATGAGTCTCTTGTGCCTGCCCCGGTACCATAGCTCTCCATTATGCTTGGCTGTTGCGTTGTCGTTTCTTATAACAAACTCATGTTCTATGCACTCAGACCAAAATAGTTTTTCATTTTGTTGATGCATAGATTTTGGCGGCTCTGGACATTGTTCGTCAAGGAGCAGATGTGATGCCGAGAAGTCAGCTCAATCAAGTCTTGGATGCTGAATTAGGTCCTAATTGGTCATCAAAATTGAGTAGTTTTGATTATGAACCAATAGCTGCAGCTAGCATTGGCCAGGTCATCAAAATTGAGTAGTTTTGATTATGTCTAATTTGATTAGCAACTGTCTTTCCATTTGCCGTCTCTAAGTTTGAAATTTCTGCTGCCTTTATGTTATTGTTATTTTGTTTCTGAATCTCTAGATGGTCAAGGGTGAGCTTCCCCTCCCAGAAATTATGCTAACTTCATATTTCACTTAGCAAAAAAAATTTTTTTTTGTTGAGACACCTTCTATTGGATGTTTTTTGCCCTCTTCTGTCTTCTTTATCGTTGGTCTTGTGTTTAGTCCCCTTTTCGAATGCCATGTTGATTCGTTCTCTTCAGAATTTTCATGTGCATATATTTCCACTTGTCCTCTAACACTTGTATATATCCTATGAAGATTTGTCTAATCTAAAACCAGACTGCTCTAATCTTGCATGAAGTATTCCATAAGATGGCTAGCCCTCATATGGCAGCTCAGTATAATCTTGTTTGGGCTTGTTAATCTTGTGCTTACAGTTCTCGAATGATTTCAGGTTCACCAAGCCGTCACGAAGGATGGCCAGCACGTTGCAATGAAAATTCAATATCCTGGTGTTGCAAACAGTATCGAGAGTGACATTGAGAATGTAAAACTTCTTTTGGATTATACAAATTTGATTCCAAAAGGACTTTATCTTGACAGGGCCATGAAGGTAACTAAATGTTTGTTTTTATTTACTTAGTATCCATATCCCTATACTGCTGGGAGTGATTGGGAGGACCTTTGTCCTCCTGCACCACTGCTAGAACAAATCATTATCTTTATTTTAATTGTTTTTGTTTACCTGAGGATAAACCACGAGATGTTGAATTGAATGGAGTCTGCAGACTCTTCTTTTTATTCTTAGTAAACCCACTACTCTAGGTCACCTAGAAGGTTGACTATCAACATATGGGAGTGGATTTGCAAAATCGGTAGGTAAATTTATTCCCTATACTTGTCGCAGGTGGCTAAAGAGGAATTGTCTCGTGAATGTGACTATGAACTAGAGGCAAGTAATCAAAAAAGGTTCCGAGACCTTCTATCTGGCGTGAAAGGGTTTTATGTGCCAACGGTGTTGGATAACATTTCAAGCAAGAGAGTTTTGACTACGGAGCTTGTTCAAGGTACTATACTTATTATGAATGACTACTCTGATAGTACACTGTAGCAGTTCAGCAGTTATGTACTTCTATTGTTGATGGATACAACCTTCTTGGCCGCTTGTTCAATTTTCCTGAAAATGGGAGCAAAATCATTGTGAACAGAATGGGGAACATAAAACGATGAATCCTGAGTTTTGAATGCACCAGTACAACCCAGGATATGGAAAATATGGGAAGGGACCTAGATGAAATTTTTTCAGCATTATTTTTGTCTGCACCCTTATGTTCTCTCTGATATGGAGTGTGCAGCAAACTCGAATGCTTGATTGTGAGGATTTAAGAAATGGATGGAACTGATGCTTAAAGAGCTTTATCCAAGGTTTTTGAAGCTCTATGTTTCCATGCTTAGTACTAGAGGACAATGTGGAATGGGAAGGACAGACCTTAAAATCTTGTCTGCGGAGATGATTAGCTGATTTTTAACGTAATTTTGATTGAATGCAGTGAACTTAGACTAGTATTTGAAGAAACTTACTAGGTAGATTCTTCATATTCTTATTACCATCTTCATGAAAAGTACTTGGAAAAATTTTGCCAATAATGAAAACTGCTGCTGATGTAACTGCTACTGCACAATATGGCAGAGCTGCAGAATAGTAAAATCAGTGATTCAAGGTGTCATTCATTTTAGACTTGTCTTTAGTTGAAGTTCCTTGCACTGTGTTGTTGCTTTTCCGCTGAAGCCAAAAGCTTCTACCAGGTCGTACCGCTATAGTGGCCGCGCGATTTAAATTTCAAGTCAATGTGGTCATTGTATAGAGTGTCGTTAAGAGTAAATCTTGAATTTCAGGGTATTATTGGAATGTGATATACAAAATATGCTGCATTTGCTGTCCCAACTGTACTATAAATCATTGTACTTCCTTTTGCTGGACTAGTATCGGATTTTTTCTCTTTTTCACATTTGGTTGTTGATTGTCATTAGAAAGGTCTAGCTTGATTGGGGGAAGTAGTGGAAGTAAACACTGTCAATGACATAATGATGAGTTTCTTATTGGGCAGGTGTTCCGATTGATAAGGTGGCATTTCTTGACCAAGAAACTCGTAATTATGTTGGGAAGAAATTGCTCGAAATCACCTTAATGGAGCTATTTGTCTTCCGTTTCATGCAGGCAAGCTGTTCGTTAATAACCTCTTTTGTTTCATCCTTGACATATGTTCAAACCTAGGTTCACCCAGATACTTTCCCTTCACACACACACAATTGAGTTTGTTGTCTTTGAAGCTAGAACTTAGTGCATCGTGCCTGACTGATAAAGACTGTTTCATTGGTAAGTTAGAAATTAACTTAAAGAGCACCGCTGATGACGGGAGAGAATATTGGTGTGCCTTTTCACTTGGTTAAGTTCATTCCTTATGAAGCCCTATTTCTGTCTGGCCTTCTCATGACGATTACCTCCACTATAAAACTTGGCTACTGGCAAATTCATGTACAAAGCTTATGTTGCAGGAAGGGCCATCAGAGTTGGATCAAGCAGTTGCTTGGTTTTCAGTAACTTTTGGATAGTCTGCTGTCTGTAGTTAATTAAAACATAGCTATTCTGTTCTTCAGCCAGCCCGGCAGAAACTTTCTGTGGTTGTTCATAGAGCAATCCCTGCATACGGTTCTTTTTTGAGAGTCACCCTACCCAGTGATGAGGGAGAGAGCTTGACCATATCAGGAGTTTTATTGAAGAATTTTCTGTTAATGATTTGCTCTTGTCATCCTTTGCTTATAACATGCTCGCCTGATGCAGACTGATCCTAACTGGAGCAACTTTTTGTATGATGAGGCTACAAGAACAATTAATCTCATAGACTTCGGAGCAGCTCGTGATTACCCCAAGAGTTTCGTGGATGACTATCTACGCATGGTGAATTTGTTGTTTCTCTCTTGACTTTTCCTTTGTTCCTGAAATTATATGCTGCATGACATATACTAGAAAATCCACAATTGCCGTCTGTTGCTGTCAAAGGTCCAAATAAACCTTGGCATCATCATGCGGCTTGAAGTGATTTTTACTCATGTTATGAGCTTTCAATGAGAGTCATTAAAATGTGCTTGCTGTTAATGCCAGTGTTTTCAAGTGGGATGAGATCTATTCAATTGAGTTTTGAGATTCATTCAAACTACTTTGAGGAATGCTACTCCACTTGCGAAACGCTGCTAGAACTGCTACATTGATTTGTAGGAACAATCTTCTTAAGGTTGCGTGAAATAAGCGACTTTCTCTTGATGCTTAATTAGGTTGTTGCCTGCGCAAATCAAGATAGACATTCAGTCATTGAGCTTTCCCAGAGACTCGGGTTTCTCACAGGAGAGGAGTCAATTGTCATGTTAGATGCTCATGTTCAGGGTGGCTTTGTGGTTGGATTGCCCTTCTCGAAGCCTGGCGGTTATGACTTCCGTTCCACTAATATCACTCAAAGCATTTCAAACTTGGGGGCGACCATGTTGAGGCACAGGCTTACACCACCACCTGATGAGGCCTACAGTCTCCATCGCAAGCTTTCAGGCGCTTTCTTGGCTTGCATCAAGCTTGGGGCTGTCGTACCCTGCAGAGAGTTGTTATTTAAAGTGTATGAGCGCCACCAGTTTGGCCATAAAGACGATGGTAGCGCGATGTTGTCGAGCGGCTCGGTCTTTTGAAGCACAATTCTTTTAGATTCTTACATTTCTGTATTGATTCTTTTTGTGCAATAATTTTGGGATGCAATCCTGTCCCAGGTCTTTTATATTAGGAAATAGTTTTCCTCTTTTGAGCAAAGTCGACAATCGCAGACCCAGGGTTTGCTGCAATAAATTTTTTCGGCTAATCATGTCAGGTATGGTCTTCCTCCCATTCATTTTTCAAGGGTGAAAGATGTTATTTAGTGTCAACTACACAGGAATAGAGTTCCTCCTATGTTCCCAAGTTCCATTGGATTTTGGTCGGTGTCTTTGTCGGGCATACTGAGGAAGGAAAATTTGGTTAAAAGAGAAGAAAATGCTACTGACATATTGTATTGAATAATGACAGATCTGCAGATCCGAACGCACGAGAGTTTCACGAATCTAAACGGTAGTTGTTCGATTTTAGGCGCTTGATCGGCATGCAAGTGTAGGGTGCGCGTACATCAGTCAGGTCCCCTATAGAAGAAAAGGTTTGGACGTGCAAATTACAGGAATGTCTAGGTTATATTGGTACCGCTGTGGAAGGGGAACGCATCCGAGAACAGAGAGAGCTTTCATTCTGTTACCGCCCCATGCTACTACTTCAGGACCGAGAGCGACAGGTCTCTGCACCCACCGAGCCGGCGCTGGCTTTGATCTGTTTGGGATTAAATTTGAACAAGAAGCATTTCTTCTTTCCCACCAAAAAAATATATGTGAAGCTACGTATTGACATTTGTATGTGAGGAAAGGAACATCTTCAGTTCTTTAGGATTAGAAAGAGTCAAAGTGTAGGCATCGCAACATTTATACCAAGGAAAACTGAAAATAGAAAAGAATAGAAGAAAAGAGGTCGGTCCAAACACGGTAGTAACTACTTGGATTGCAAGATCATGGAGCGGCTAAAAAGGCATCAACTCACTCTAGGCTTCATATTCTAACGAAAAAATTGCGACACCGTAATTGATATTTGTTGTCGGAGCGAAAGAGGGAAAGAGAAAGTTAAAAACGGTTGAATCGAGAAAGCCGTTTGTATATATGCTAAATAGAATTTCGATTGAACAGAAATAGCGAATCAAATGTGAATCGATACAAGTCATCACATGCGATGTCTCAAATACAATTCAGCAGAGATATGGTGCAAAGCATCCATTGCCCACGTTCGATTCCCGCGAATTTCAGGCATATGGCGGGTCCGGTTTCCCCTGCGTCGGTGGCGCATGCAATAAGGATCACAAGGTTAACAGGGAGAGCGAGAGAGAGAGAGAGAGAGAGAGAGAGAGAGAGAGAGAAATTATAAAGAAATGAATCCAGAGAAGGCGACAACATTCTCTGTGCATGCGCGATTCTTGTTCACACAAGGAAATGTTTTTTTAATCCTTTTCCCAGTTCCGTTGCACTCTGACGAGCAACAGTCACGACCCTCGTCAGCATTAAAAAAAGGATCAGAAATTTCTCTTTTCGGCGTAAGTAGCTGATAGAGCTTCGATTTTTCTTGCTTGTTTTTGTTCGGTTTCGTTTGGAGGTAAAGATCCTGCCTTTCTTGAGACCCGCGTTATGGCGTGAATTTTCACGGCCTCCTAGCTAGGAAAACAGCATCCGGGAAAAGATACGGCCAGCTGCATAGTTGTGGAAAATATAGCCTGCATTTTCAAGACTTTCTCCTTTCGCCTCCCGAATAAAGAAGGCAAGAAAGAGATCTACCCGCGATGAAAGTATCGAAGTAGCGACGACCGCGGCCTCGGGCTTGTGATTTCTTTATTCCCCCCCCCCCATATAATAATACGCCGAGGAATGATTGTGTCCCGTGTGCGAGGGAAGGAGGTGCTGGCAGTGAACAGTGCCCGCGGGAAAAGGGAAGGAGGGTTCTTGGGAGAACCTGCGCCGGAGGGGGAGGCGAAAAGCAAGAGAATGGAGGTGAACCCGAGAGTGGTGGTGTTGGGATGGTGCCTGTGTTTCGCTTTTGGGTTTGCGCTGTGCAGATCTGAGGTGGGTCTTGAGGATCTGAGGGAAGGGGAGGGTCTTTTCGCTTACCTGGAGAGCGATGCGGTCTCGCCCTCCGCTTCGCAGCCGCTCATGGTTGGCCTCACTCTCATTGAGGGTGCTGCCGCCAAAGGAGCTGGTACTATCTCAGACTTTTCTTAACACCCCTCCTTTTTTTTTTTATTGACTTTCTGATCGGAAGTGGTGCAGGATTCATAGTTAAGAAGGTTGGTGTTTCTCTGTATGTAGTAGTGTCTGGGTTCGCTCCATTCGTAGGCAACTTATGGATTTACAAGATTCTGGTCTTTCTTGTTTATTAAGCTGCGTCATTTTGTGTCCCCGGTTAGAATTCTGCTCTCGCTTTTCCAGATATTGATTATTGTGCACGTAACTAAGACGGGCTCGCGTCTTTTTTCTTGGAGATTTTCTTTTGGTTGATCCACTGTTCTGTTCCTAACATCCTCGTGCCATTGGTTGTTTTGCGTTTTTCGTTTGAGCTCACGGTAGAATGACAAGGTTTTTCTTTTTTTCTTTTGGGTGGTTTTTGAGAATATTCGAAGCTGAAAAATTGATGTTTGAGGTTCTTATTTAATCTTGTTCTACAATGTTCAGTCTGCTTAGATGGTACATTGCCCGGTTATCATCTTCACAATGGCTCTGGATCTGGTGCAAACAGTTGGGTGGTCCATTTAGAGGTTTGTTGAATGGACTTTATGTTATATGATTTAAAAGAGCGTACTTAAGCTAGTTAATTTTGCAAACTTATGTTATTTCTTCTCTTCTGCATGGTTTTCTTGCTCAGTTCTTCATGGCACTCCAATTCTTGATTCCTTTTCTGTCTGCATTTTCTATAAGCCATTTGATGTTGTTTTACATTATTGTAGGGTGGGGGATGGTGCAATACAGTGAGGAATTGCGTTTTCAGGAAAACTACTCGTCGTGGTTCATCAAAGTTTATGGACAAGGAAGTAGCTTTCACAGGAATATTGAGCAATAAAGCTGAAGAAAACCCTGGTATTTAAAATCTATTAACGATCCAATCCGTCTCGAAACGATTCTTTGCCATAGTTTATTCAAATTGGAACTGTCATACGAGCGATTGTGCTTTGCCGGCAGATTTTTTCAATTGGAACAGAGTAAAGATACGGTACTGCGATGGGGCTTCTTTCAATGGAGCAGGCCAGGATGAGGTTGGTTGGAAGATTCTAAGCTTTTGTATTCTCTATTTTTCCATAGAAATGATTACTGTTGTGGTCTTAGTATACAATCGTAAGAGTCTACATCATAGGCCAGCCAAATATTTAAATGATTCGTGAAACACATCTGCTTCTGTGTGGCACACGGGCACATTCCCTGATAATGGTACTTTCAATCATCTTCCCGTATCCATGACCTCTTTTAGCTGCATTCCAATCCTTAGATAGCAAATCATTGATAACCACTTCAACCTGTGTGTGCATGACACACTCACAGGAGGGTGCATTTGCTTATGTGTGTGTGTTTTCGAAGTCGAAGCGTAAAAGCAATACAACTTTTTGGGAGTTTACCTGAGTTTTTTTTATTTCATTTCAGGCTGCGCAGCTCTACTTTCGAGGACAGCAAATCTGGTTGGCAGCAATCGATGAGTTGATGTCCAAGGGAATGAAGAATGCTGATCAGGTTTTTGAGACTTTCTCCAATTGCTTTCAGCTTTTCTCAGCTTCGGTCAATTCATCGTCAGATTTTCGCAGGCTCTTCTTTCTGGATGCTCTGCTGGCGGTCTAGCATCTATATTGCACTGCGACGAGTTTGCCAACTTTTTCCCAAAGACCGCCAAAGCGAAATGCTTAAGTGATGCGGGGATGTTCCTTGATGCGTATGTAGCTCCCTTTTGGGTTCTTGATGTGTCCATCAAATGGCTTAGAGTTTTCATTTTGACGGAGAATTTTCTTTTGCAATGCAGAGTAGATGTTTCTGGGGGCCGTGCTCTCCGGAATATGTTCAATGGTGTAGTCACCTTGCAGGTTGCATTTCACCACCTCTTGACATTTATAGTAGCTTTCCTTCGTGGTTTCTAATTTTTATTTGATGCTAATGGATTTTACAAGAATCCTTCATTTGGGCCTAGTCTACGCGTTAACTTAATGGGTGTGGTAATTTATGCTAGTAACTCTGTTCTCTAGATCAAGTTGGGTGGTGAATAATTGAATAACTTTGTCATCTTTGCATGTCTCAGTTTTCCGATTTTATAATTCCGGTTTACTGTTTTAGGATGTGAAAGAAAATCTCCCTAGTACCTGCACCAGCCATCTGGATCCTACTTCGGTACTCTTCTCTTAATTTCTTTACTCACTATGGAAATTTTCAGCATTTTTGCAGATTAACCCTTCCTCTCTCTTTCTCTCAGTGCTTCTTCCCACAGAATTTGGTTGCAAACATTAAGACTCCAATGTTCCTATTAAATGCTGCATATGACGCATGGCAGGTAAGCTTTTCTTGTTTTGGGTGTTCTTCCCTGTGGTAACTGTCCTTGGTAAACCTGTTTTTAGTACTGCGTTTAGTTTTGAGAGGGCCATCATATGGTTCAGACGGTGATGCTGTCAATGAAGTCGAACCATTATTGCTCCTCTGCTACCTTGAACATTCACGAGGCAGAGATATATCAAAATATATTAAAAAAGAAACAAGTTAGTGATTGAAGATGCATGGTTTCAACTGTTATTTATAATGGTAAAACTAAAACTGGGTTACTGCGTAATGGAACTGTTATTGAACTTCTCGCAAAATTAAATGCTGCGTACTCTTTTCGAGTGTAAAATCCATGTCTCGGCACGGTTGCCCTCTCCGGGCCCTTTGGTGCTGAAAAAGTCTCATCTCTTGAAATGCTTTTAACAGGTCCATGAAAGTTTGGCTCCACGATCAGCCGATCCTAATGGCACTTGGTCTGATTGCAAAATGAACCATGCACGTTGTAATTCGTCTCAGATACGGTTCTTACAAGGTGATTCGATTTGTTTATGCGGTCTATCATATGGAGGCAGCCTCCAAATACTTAATGGGGTCTTCCCTTTTGTCCATTTGATAATGCAGATTTCAGGAACCAAATGCTCGAAGCAATAAACACTTTCTCGAGGTCTGATCGAAATGGTTTATTTATCAATTCCTGTTTTGCTCACTGCCAGTCCGAGAGACAGGACACGTGGTTTGCCAGTGATTCTCCCCTTATTGACAATAAGGTATGATAAACAAGCGAACATCTTTAGGAATGTAACAATATGCCCTAATTAGTATGCAGAAGGTGCCGTGAAGACTTGAGATTTTCCTTTTTTACTTTATGGTCGGATTGTTAGTTCTCATGTCAATGTTGCCGAGAGGCTGTAGCTTCCAAATGCATTTAATTAAATTTTATGCACATTCATTTCCCGATTCTCTTCTCATGCAGGGGGTTGCAGAATCTGTAGGAGACTGGTTTTTCGATAGAGGGACTGTTAAAGCCATCGATTGTGCTTACCCCTGTGATAAGACCTGTCACAATCTGGACTCTACTAGCTAACTTATTAGGGCTCTCTCTGATTGATTCTCCCTATCAGCAATTTTTGAGGGCCGTAAGATTGGTTTGTAAAATAAAGTGTTCCTGCTAAATTGGCAGAGCAGCATCATCATATGTGTCAGAAATATAGAAGGAATTACAAAGGACAATGAGATGAAAAGGCATTTTTTGCTGGAATCAACCATATCCGCGACCCTTTGTGAGCAAGTTTGTTGCGAGTTCTCCCTGAAATGTTTCTGTCAAGCTTGAGAACCGGGGACAAAGCGATGTGCGATTGGATCCTTGTGCGTATCAACAAGATTTATTTCTTCTAAAGATCTCGCCGATGCTTTGTGCTTGTTTTGCTTGGTTTTCCACACGTAGCCTTTTGAGGATCTAAACAGAGGAATTCGATTCACATTCCGTCTGCTCACGCGACTCTTGAGGAGCGGCATGGCCTTGGATATATAGGTATAGATTATCGTCTTCTCTCTACATGATTTAGCAGGTTCCAAGTCCCAACTCGGTGTGGTGGGTTTATGCGACCGAGATAATGGGCACCGTTCGTCACAACTGATTTCGCAATTGAGATGGGGAGTTTATGGACCACAATATTTCTTTGCACGCCACGAAGCTACACATCCAGACTAGAGGATGATGCGGAGATCCTGAACCTAATGGGAGCCAAAAAAGAAGTTTCGCTGGGTCAAGGATTGGTTCGGCATTACGCATCCGTTCCTAACGGACCGTATGAATCATCGAATACACGGGCAGCCACCACATTGACAAGGAAAGTCCTCGTGACCAGAGCGTCTCCCGTGGCAGCGGTTCGCTTTTACTATTTAACAAGTGCCCAATTCCTCGTCTGTTCCAATGGCTTTTCCCGAGACAGAAATTCGTCAGGTGGCGGCGATTCAGTTTTTCCTAGGAATACCGTCTACGTGCTTTATATCTTAATCTTTTAGCAATCATTCTAGGTTATCGTCTCGTCCCTACTTTGTTAGAGCCACGCAAGTCAGTCAGACAACAACACCTAACAAAAACAGTTCTTCCACCAGCCGACAATCTTCCGTGGATTTTCCAGAAATTGGTTCAGTGCTGTCAATGGAGAATCGCGACGCCTGTCGTCTTTTTCTTCCAAAGTTCCACCATATCAGCAGATCTCCCCCGACATTGCTCCACCCAAGCAAACGAGCAAAGTTTCCGATTCTCTTGGGACTCCGGAAAAAAAAAAAAAAAAAAAAGGGAAGAACACGATGCCCAGGAATCTTTCGGCCGATGAAGTCCAAGTTCCCATGACAGACAAGACCCACGCTTCTTCGCTTCGCTCTTTCCGAGATCCCAGTCAAACGTGTGCCCCAAAAACAAAAAGGGGGAAGAGAAGAGGCGAAACGCAATCAGAGGCCGCGTGGTTTTTCTCGGTCCTCCCCACGATCGCTGGAATCACCCCCACCCACCAGTCTATGATGACCCAACACCCCAAAAAGATCGTTCTTTTTTCCCTGCACCAATTCCTTATTGTATTCACAGCTGATGACGACGACGACGATGATATATATATATGTACAGAAAGCGATGAACAGTAAGGAGGAGCGATGATCGAGAACAGGATCACCAAAAGAACCCCTCCCCCTGAAAGACCACACGCCAGTCCCTGAACCCCAATCCAGGGACTGCTGAGAAAAAGAACGCCAAAGCTCTGCTCTGACGAAATTCAGTCCCTAGAAAAAGCGAAAAAGATGCTCTTCCTGCCGCTGGGTGGAGAGATCGAAGAACCCTCTCCCTCAATCTCGGTCCCCCCCGATTAAAAAAACAAAAAAAAAAGCGCGACAAAACACCGAGAAATTCGACAAGAGAAGGACAGTTTCAAGCCGGAAAACAGACAACTATAGGCACAGAAGATTGGCCAGAAGAAACGAGAACTCAGTTGCTGTGGCGAGACGTGGATACGAGCGCCACCGCCTGCGCCCAGACCTTGAGCCGCGCCTTCACGTCGCGCGGATCGTCACCTGCAAAGCGCCCATCCAAATTTCGACGGGCCATCAGAGTTGCGCTCCTTCGATTCGTATTAAGAGAACAAGTTTCAACTGGTCGGGTCGTGTGCTTACCGGGGCTCGAAATGCGCCAGTTGGCGATCGGAGAATTCCCGCCGCTGCTAGTGTCGAGCGTGGATCCGGAGATCGAGAGCCGGCTCGGCATCTCCACCATCCGCTCGTGCTCCAACTCGAACCCCAGGTCCCTGCACGCCTTCACCTCCTCCAAGTCCATGCACAGGCTCCTCCTCCCTCCCTTGGGCCTGGTTATCACCATCAGCCCTCCCCCTCCTCCTCCTTCGCTCTCCCCGCTGAAGCTGTTGTTGCAGCAATGCTCGTCTCTCTTGAGCTTGTCGCTCTCGCCGCCCCCGCCGCCGCCGCCGAATCTCTCCCTTATGATCCTCCTCCTCGCGTACTTCCTCACCCTAACGGACGTCCGCCCTTCGCTCTCGCTCGCGTACTCCTTCAGCCCCGCCGATCCCCGCTTCGCCGGCCCCCCGCGGCTCCTCCGCCGCGGCGGCGTCGCCGGGAGCGAGTAGCACTCCGGCTCCCCGCCGGAGTCCGACGTCAGCTCGGCCGCCCCCTCGCCCGGCAGCAGCTCCTTCTCGTCCGACAGCTCCTCGTCGGCGTCCCCGTCGAAGCTCTCCACGGACAGCCTCGACAAGTAGCTCGACACCACGGCCGCGGCCCCGGCCCCGACCCCGCCAGTAGCGTCGCCCGCCGCTCCTCCGCCGGTGGCGCCGCCGTAGAAATCCGCGAACGCGTACCCCTCGTCGTCGTCGTCGTCGTCGTCGTCGTCGGCGCAGGAGAAGCTGCTGTTGCACATGGACAGCCGCGAGAGGTTGGCGCGGGCCTGGGGGTGGTGCTGGCCGTCGAGGTAGGGGTCGTCGGCGCCGTCGGAGGACTCGACGTCGTCCTCCGGCACGGAGGAGGAGAGGACGCTCGAGGCGGTCTGCCCGGAAGCCATGATGATCAGAGAGCGATCGGAACTCCGATCGGCGAGGATCGATCGATCGATCGACGGAATATATGCAGAGATCACGAAAGCCCTAGAGAGAGAGGGTGAACTAGCAGCAGCAGCAGATGAACAGAGTTGTAGAGTGAGAAGTGGAAGTAGATATGAACAGTTTCCTTTCCTTGGCGAGCGAGCAGTTTAAAACAGAGAGTGTTATCTTCAGAGCGCAACGGGTTCCGTTCCCATCCAACGGCCTTATTCATACGGGGATCCCGTTTGCAGACTTTCGGGTTTCCGGTTCTGCCCCCCGCCACCTGTCCTGTTTGCGCTTCCCTTTGGGAATCATTATTTTAATTGGTTTCCCCTTTTTTCTTTTTTTTCTCTTTGTCTTTTTTTGGGGCCTTTTCGTCTCGTGGATATGCATTCGGATATGTGCGATAAGGACTGAGGAGGATGGGTTCGGTAGGACTATTCAAATCGAGCCTATGGCCATAGTAATCGTTGTGTTAAACTCCAACATCATTTGGTAACCCGTCATTTTAGCTACGTAGGTAGATCTCCGGCTCCCGTTCGTAGAGTCGGGCATTTTCAATCTGGTTTGATCGGATGAGGAGTGGGTCGGTCAATCTATCCAAGTTGACCCTGATCTGAGTCCATCTGAATATTCCCTTTCATTCGAATTTGCATATGGATCTCGAGATGGCTGATTCGATCGGGAGTTCACAAATCACACACGGATAGAGACGTGACTATCTAAAGTTGATGGATTGATGAGAGAGTATCAGAATACTGAAATACGATTTCAACTTTTAGAACAGCTGACGGCTATAAATTTCACAAAATCCGACGTGGTATTTGTGCGAACGAGCGAGCCATGCGAGGCTGAACCGCGGACACTCCATCTAGGGAATTTTGCTGCCGAGAAATGAGAACGGACGGGGAGGCCCGGAGGGGCGGTACGGCCGAGCACGGGGACGAAGGAGAAAAAGGGAGACGGAGACGGCGACGGTGCGCGCGCACGAGTTCGCAGGAGCAGTGCCGAACGAACGACAATTATTTGCCTCACATGCGCACGCCCTCGTCCACTCCTTTTTGGGGGTATTTGGTCTCTCCGTCTGCCGATATTTCTTGCAACTCCTCCTATTTGCTTACGAGGATGGCAACCAAAAACCAGGAAAACCCCAAAAAAAAGGAGAAAAATTGAACAGCAGGGAATTCTTCACGAGGATGAAAATGGAGGGAGAAGGGATTCCCTTGTCTGGCGTTAATGGCTTTGAACCTGGACGAAGGGAATCTCAAGTCATGTTTATCGAATATCTCGAATCGGGACGAGGCGTTTCATGCGTCGGTTTTACAACGGTTGTGCATTGCAGTTATGCAATCCAATCAATCATGCTCTTTAAATATTGAAATGCTCCACGCGTCGCTACGACGCAACGCAGTGTATCGTCAAGTGCCTCTTCCCCCTCATATGCGTACCTCTAGCCGCGACTCCGGCATGTCAAATTTTAAAATCCTTGCTCCGAAAACTTCGAGGAAGAAGTATGTTAGGTGGTCTTGAGTCTCTCACTCCCCCGAAAGCTAACTCAAATCTTCGATATTCAATGTGGGACAACGTAACTCTCCTGCGCGACTATTGGATTCATACTTGTTGGCTATCTAAACTCTGATACCAGTATATGGTGCTCTTAAGCGTCTCTTACTTCCAAAAGCTAACTTAAATGGTAAGACTTTTCTTTACAGTTATAAACCGACTAGCCCCTTTCACATCCAATGCGATACAACCTCAAAATTGACAAAATGAGGGGAATTTTTAGAATAATTAAATATTTAATCACGTTTTCATCTAACAGCTTAAACTTTTAGAAAAGTTTGCTGTAAAGTCTCAAATTATATCAGAGCTGAAGGTATTGAGTTCAAATCTTTCCAGACCCCATTTATCTCTCTAATTAAATATATCCACAGTTAGTACTAGGCAAAATGATCCCAAAAAAAAGTCTCTTTACTCACGCGACCTCTATATATTCACAATACGTTGAGTCCGCTATTTTTTGGCAATACGTTTACAATTTTGGTAATGTCGACGAAGAAGGCGTAATTAGGTAATTTTATTTTTCGCTAATTTGAGGAGGCATGCTCTCAAGTAAGATCGGAAAAATTCGCATCCGAATGGATATAAGCCGTCCTCCAATTGAACAGGCACGCGCGCACATCCACATTTATCACTAACAATTTTCATGCGCTCGATAAAGGGGGAAGAAGAGAAATCGGCACGTGGCGCGTTTTCATTGCGCGCGAAATTCAAGCTCACAGTACCAAAATTGCCCCTCCTGTTCCGCGGGGCGGAGACCCCGTCGGGGGGGAACGGGTGGGGGCAGTTTCGGCAGCAGATAAGATAGCCCGCGCTCCCCAAGTCCCAGCGTCCACGGCACGCGCCGCACGCGCCGTCTTGCGCCCCCCGGTGACGTCAGCGAAACCGCGTTTTTTTTCCTGTGGGGGGGGGGGGGGGGGGGGGGGCAGGTGTCCGTGCCTCTCTCTTTCTCTTCTTTTCCGGCTCGTCCGATCCCCCTCGGCCTCGGGCGTTGGGTGGGGGGGAATGCGACACGTCATGGACCACCGGGCCCCACGCCACCCGTCCTCCGCGCGCCACGTCACGCCCGTCCACCTCCCTTCCCCCCCCCCCCCCCCCCCCTACACGTACTGTGGTCCCCCCTCCAAAAGGACCCGCGCTGTAGGCTTATAGCTTTCTCTTCCCCCACACGTTTTAGGATATTTTGATGAAAAAGTGCGTGTCCTTTGTTTGGTCGAAGATGAAAAAGTGCCTTATAAAGTTACCCGTAGACCGATAGCATATGTTAAAAAAAAAAAAGTCTCATACCATGAAAAGAAAATTTCAAATTAATACATTTATGATAATTTTATTTCGAATTAATTTTTTAATCATAAAGCATCGGTATATTTGTGATAAATAAAATCTCAAATTAATATACTTATCGACTGACATGTGTCATTTAACTCGGAAATTTAATGGATAGTAAAATTGTCACGGATGGTACAAGTTTGGAGTTTTTGATGGTAAAAAAAAATTAATTTTGAATAAATTTGTCACGAGTGTACCGGTTTGCGATTTTTCTTGGTATTAACCCTATAAAAAAAGGGTATAAAACTATCTAGAATTTAATTAATAGAGATGGACGTGGGAACCGATATTGTATTAGAGAATTTGGGTTTAACTGATAGGTGGAAAGAGACTACGTGTCTGTATAAAGATCATATGAACTTCATTATCGAGCTGTGTGCCTGGCATTTCAACAAAGTGAATTGAAAACCGAGGGGCGCATCTGTTTCGTCGAAAATAAATGATTTCAAAAACTTTATCTTGAAAAATGATCATAAAATGAATGAACGAAAAATATTCGCATCATCAATTGCGATACAAAAAAAACTGCTCTTGTTGACTAATTATTTCAAACGATACAATTGATTATTTTAAAAGAAACGTTTTGTATATCATTTGTTTTTCGCTAAATAAATAAAGCCCAAATCTACTAACTTTCTCTTTGTTTGAGATAAGTTTCAAATCGGACCCAAATCATCTATGTTAAAATATTTAAATAATAAATCACGCTTTCATCTAGCAGCTTAAACTTTTCGAACAATTATCAACGGTCCCACCAAATTCTCTATCTTCTTCTTTCGTTTGTGTGTTTGTTTTACCTTTTGTTGATTTTATTATTAGCTCGCTATATTTAAAAAAAAATACAATAAGATTGTTAATTTCAGATAGAGAAAAAAAAAAAAAAAAAACTCCACAATCGCAGCATAACTTATGCATTCTCTCAAAATCTACAAAAGAATAACATGTCCTGCATATTTGAAAGCAAATATAATTTCAATCTAAATGAAAAAGTGATAAGTATTATCATCACGTTAATAAGGTCCCACAGTTTGAATCATTTAAATAACTTCAGCGTTTTTCCGAACCTTGGATCATCTCATTTATTAAAGTCTTATTTTTTCACTTTTCAACCGCACCAAATGCCAGGTCAGCGTCTCGCGTCGGCACACCACTGGTGACGGGAAACTGTAGGAGTCGATTGT
This sequence comes from Syzygium aromaticum, assembly GCA_024500025.1. Lineage (NCBI taxonomy): Eukaryota > Viridiplantae > Streptophyta > Magnoliopsida > Myrtales > Myrtaceae > Syzygium > Syzygium aromaticum. The sequence goes on from CM044885.1 coordinate 17,069,215, forward strand.
ACAAACGACGAAAGCTTGGAGGACTCGATTGAACAGTATCGGAATTAGAGAATCAAATCGTACCTAACGAAAGAGAAAAAGAGAATGGTTTTTGTGTTTGCTTCGGTTCAGTCCTTTTCTTTTCACCCCCTACGCGGCGGTTCCTTCGGGTGAACCTTGAAAGAGACTGCCGCATCCTTTCTCCAAGAGATAGAGAGGTTCATTTCTTTCTTTCGCAATGAGATCTTACAAAATCATGTGAATTTTGAACAATGATCCACGATAATTTCCATTTTTAAACCGGACTAATGCGTGGGTTTTGTGCCTTATTTAGTTGATCAAGTCCGATGTAATCTGTCCAAGGTGGACTTCGGCGTTATTTATATAAAAAAAAAAAAAGCGTTGACATTCAAAAAGATGGCCGACTTTTGATTTTAATAAAATGACTAACGAGCTTAGTTGATAATAGAAGTCTGATTAATATCGATAAGAAGAACAGTCGATAACTTGAGGAGTATCGATGACCTAAGAAGTCATCGAAACCAAACATTGATTAGCTGGTGATGAAGTCATCAACATCGACATGTAATGGGCAAAGTATCGATATTTTTTGAATATGTAAGCTCTTTTAGATTTCAGGAAAAAAAAAAAAAAAGAGAGAGAGGCTTTTTTAGATAAGTATTGCTACATAACAGAAAATTGCGAAGAATGTAATTTCTTGCAACCACAAATAATATTAGGAAGTTATTTGTTTTGAATATATGATTAGAAGTTATCTCTTGTAAATTCAATAATCGCCAGTAACCGTCAATTATAGGCTTTAAATAGTCATGTCATACTCTTTGTTAACCATGAACAAATAACAAAATCCTTATCATCTTTCAATTCCTATACCCTAGTTGTAGTTTCTGGATATTTCGTCATCATCGGTTAAACTCCGACGTGTATCTTAGTCCTAACTTTCGGATATTTGTCGTCGATTAAATTCCGAAGTTGCATCTCTATGTCAGTGATTAAATTCCGTTGAAGCATACCCGTTTTTTTGTACTTCATTGATAAATCTCATGCTCGGAATCGCCACGGAACACATCTCTTCTTAATAAGATCGAGGAACAAACATGTTTGTGGGTCAAATTCCGGCTAAACAATAAAATAAATTAATTATATTATTTTGCAAGATGGGCAAATAGGATTTATATATACAATATATCAATGGAGAGACCCAGGAATGCGGCTATGATAAACGAATAAATTATAAACTTTATTGAGTTTTTTTAAAACTCGTGAACAGTTGCTTAACAAGTGTCTTTGGAACTACCTAAATAAACATTCATACTTTTTTCGTTGGGAGATTTGACGGGCTATTAGTAAAGCGCAGCCGGTCGCCGACCGCGGTATGACATTGACTAGTCGCCATGACCAAACCGGGGCTAGCTTTTGTCGAGGGCCCGGCGGAAAGGGACGGCTGAGGAGCGGTCGCATCGCTTCTTTGCTCGCTCGTCTCCGCTTCCCCCGTCGTAGAATTTTCCCCAGCTGAGCGGTTTATATAATATTTCCTCGACATTAATTTCGCCAGACCTATTTACACCAGTGCGCTAGCGTCCCGAGTCCCGGCCTCGGGGGAACCCGGTCCGTGCATCAAGGACCTGAGGTTGGCCTCAGGGGACTCGGGCGCGAGACCTTAGGACCCCAGCCCAGCCTCGACGGACTTGGGCACTGGCACCGAGTAGGGGGGAGCATTATCCAAGCGGGCGGTTCCCAATACGGAACCGGATTACCGTCTACTGAGGACCAGTTCTAAGAAATTCGAATCGAAGATCGCCCGTTAATTCCATAGATTCACTTGAAAAGGGACCGCTGGTTCAGTCCGGTTCTCGGTGGGTCTGTGGAACCGGTCCCACCAAGTTTCACGCCAATGGAGGTGACCGAAAGTGAGAGAAGAAGGCAATGATTGACTAGAGGCGCAACCATGAATTGATAGAAGTTAAGAGTCGAGCTTCAAATTAAGAATTTTATGATTTTCATTTTTTTTAAATTGTTTTCATTTTTTTTTGGTTGAAATTTTTCTTAAAAATTATATATATTACCAGTTCGGTTTGGGTGGGCGATTCTATGCCTAAAATTGGGAACCGGACCAGTACTTATTGGTTCTAGTAAATTAGAACTGGGAATCGGATTGATTTCCACGGGATCCGCCGGTTCCAAGCCAGTCCAATTTGATTCTGGGCGGTCCCCGGTTACTTTGCACACTCCTAGCACCAGGGTTTGAAGTTCAAGCACCGAGGGGTTTGAAGTTCAAGGACCGAGGTCTGGTTGTATTCTAGATAACGATTTCTGATTTTTAAAAGAGGAAAATTATTTTCTTGAATTTGTTGACTATGAAGTTTTTTTTTTTTGTTGACCCAATTTCCTAAGCATCCAAATACTTAAGAACGAGGAAAATGTCTTCTGACAGTAAATTTTCCGTGAAACAAACAAATTCCAAAGGTAATTTTACACTTGACCCACAAGGCGCATCAATGTTGTACCAAATAAGCTCCTCCACGAGTTTCTGATCGGCAAAATCCAAGTGAAGTAACGTGACACATGACGATGGTCCATTGATCGATGCATGTAACAATAGAGTCGAAGAAGATCTAGCGGCCGAGAACCGTTACTAAGAAATCAAGATCAGCTGTAAATCATTCCTAAAGTAGCACCCGCGTCAAGATGGTTAGACATTCTTTACGGAAGAAGATCGGTATGTTTAAAGATTGGTCCATGTAAAGACACAAGGAGAATGAACGAGCTCATCACAAAATGACGACAGCACATTGGAATTCGATTACGAAGAAACGAAGACGAGAAGATCATTTATAGCAAAGCGGATTAAATTAGATTTTGCCCGAGCTTGCATTTGAACTTCGAATTAGATTAGATTTCTGGTTCCATTTGTTCAATTTTGTTTGTGAAAGCATGTCAGTCGTATCTCGTAAGTTGTTTACTTTCTCTTCAGCATTTTATTCATCCCCATTAGCAGCTCATGTTTGGATTCGGTCATGGAGCAAGCACAGCCCAAGAGAACGTAAGCAGCGTTTTGATTCAACAAAATTTCGTGCAATTTCTCCGTTGTTATCGATAGTTCGAATTGTGCAAAGGTTCCCGGGACTTTAGGTCAAACTTGACAATTCAAGTGGTGGGGAGGGGGGGACCTCAACTATTGAAATCGCCGAACTCCCGGCGACCAAGGCCTTACAAAATTTTACACGACATGTAGGCACAGCTTCATTAATATGATTGCGATCCTAGCATCTCCCAAAAACGGCATGTTTCTTCAACGACGCAAATCGATTTCTCCACCTACAAATGCAACTCCAGGGATTCGATCGTACTTACAAGGACACAAAAGCGCGATCGCCCCGCTAACCTCTCACTTTCGCGGCCTCTTAATTTTACGCACGGGGGGAGAGGGGGGAGGGGGGGGGGGGGGTGGAATCCCTCGGCTCGACAATGCAAACCGATACGTGCATCCGTTTTTTCCGCCAACGTTCCCTCTTTCAAAATCCACAATGCAAACCGATATGGTACGCCGAAGTTACCATCGACGTCGTGGTCCATTACGGAAAGCGGAAAAAGCCTCTTCCGACGCGGGATTCGTGACAACGGGGCCAGGATTTTGCCCAAATCACAAGGCTACAACCCAATCCTCCCCCCCCCCCCCTACGACGTTGACATGTCGTGGCGACTGTTCCAACACGCAGAAGAAATCGTCTTAATTTTTAACGATTAATTTATCCGCTCCACCGCCCCCCTAATCGGACTTTCTTCGCGGGTCCCGGGGATCATATTATAAATATTATAATATTTTATAAATAGGAGCGGCCGATAGGGAGGAGGAGGAGGACAAAAAAAAAAGGGAAAAAAAAAATTTGGTTGAGGGGCCCTCGAGATCTTCTTCTTCCTCCGATTGGCCGATCAGCTGGTGACGTGGCGACGCTCGAGGCGTCGGCAAGCGCTTAAATGCCGTAATTCCCCCGATTAATCTTTTTTAGCGTGGGTCGGGGGGGGGTGGGAGGGAGGAAATGGGCAATTCCAATTGCGGGGATTAGCCACGCGTCGAGCGGCGATTGGCCGTTGCGGGATGCGACGTTTGGGTTTTTCGGGGGACGAAGTGGTTTTAGCTTCCGCGAGGAAGATGGTGCGGCTCGGACCGTCAACGCATGACTTTGGAGATCCGGATTGGACCGAGTCAAAAAGGGGGGTTTCCGAAGGCGAGGAAATGTTTTTGGCTCCTTCGCATTTGTTTTTGTGTATTCCCTCCCCCCCGGTGGAATTTTCGTGGCGAATTATTGCGATGTTGTTTAGGCAATTTCGCTCTGGAATTTCATTCCACCCTGCCGGAAAAAAGAAAAAAAAGGACCGTATCTAACATTGGAAACAAAGAAGAGGGAAAATGAACGGCAAATGATCTTTAGGCTTTGGCCTAAGAGCGATGCCGTTCGTGAAACTCTAGTTCGACGTGTAATCGCATCAGAAAAAAGTATCCAATTTTGACTCGAGGAATCAACAACGTGAAGGAATCGACGAAAGTGAAATCGACAATCTCGGATGCAACCGTCGACATAGTGGAATGGAAGAAACCATCGATAGTCGTTTGGTTACCATTCGTAACTTCTGTTCGTAACTTTCTTTCGTAACCTCTCTTTGTAATTTCTCGTAATAGCTAGGGAGTTATCTTTTTGCAGTAACCGTTTGTAACCTCAATTGATAATTTGTTGTTTGTAAGCTTTAAATGGCCACATCGTACTCTTTGGAGAGGCTCCGACAAATCAATCAAATGTTTATCTTTCAATTATTTTTACTTTCTTGTACTGCACTTTATTTTTACTTAGCTATAGCTTTCCAATTTGCATCGCCAATTAAATTCTGGCGTGTAGCTGTATCCTGGATGTTGCGTCGTTGATTAAATCTCGACGTTACATCTTTGCACGTTCTCAAGCTTTATCGTCGATTAAATTCTAGCTCAGTTCGTGTGAGCATGTTGTTATGAAAGTGGCTGTATTCTCAAGCATTTTTGCCGGTTAAATTCCGGCATGGTTTATACATACAGTTCAAAGTGAAGCTGTCGATTTCTTGTCCGCCCGGATATTTCTTGTCTGGAATCGCCACGGAACTCGTCTCCTCTCATTAAAAGCCAAAAAATGATTTTCGATGAAAAATATTTCGTCGCGGGAACAATTCTGGCGAAACAGGTCCTTGAACTTTTTTGTACATGTTCAATTCACATTGTGCATCAAGCCAAAATTCAACGAGCGAGCTTATGGTCCTCAGGACACACCGCGCCTCCCGCGTTTCTTACCGTTGGATCGGAAAGCAAAGAAGTCACAACCGTCCAGATTGAGATCGGTTGAACAGTCGAGACCTGTTACACTTCAATCCAACAATGAAAGATTTTGATTGCTGATTCTCTTTTGCTGCTGCTGCTGCTGCTGCCCAGATGATTGTAACTAGGCCAGGACCTGAGAATGTGATTTATATTGGGCTCCAAAAATTTTGGCCCATTATCCACCATCATAGTGACAAGAACGGAATGATGGGTGTGAACCCATGCGGCTGTGCATCCTTGTCAGAATCGAGAATCCATTCGAGGGACACGATCGATTTGACTCTGTGATTCGAGAAAAGAGCAGTCTTGGCAAAACGGGCAATGGTTATAATGTGGCTCACTGTCTTCTATTTGCATAGGCAATTGGGGGGCAGCGGGAGTTGATGAGCAGCTGCTCACGAGCCAGATGTTGTTGAAGTGGGTCCTCGATGCAAGTTGGGGTTCTATCAAATGTTATTTCCAAGGTAGTTTATGGCTGAAGATTCAACCGGTGAAGTGTGATTAGCTGCTTCATTTTGACAAAACCAAACCCAAGTTTTGTCATGTTCGAGCTCGGCAAAGAATCCAAGATTATGTGAGGGAGGTTGCTTTCTCGCAGTCAGCCTCTCAGTCTCGCTCGCCCGTCACGTTCCATGCATTTGTCACTCTCCCTTCCTTCGAATCTGTTCTTTCAAACTTCGTGGATTAAAGAAAGATTTTGCGTTAGTTAAACTGTAGTTAACCTGAAATCGTGTTAAGATGGATATCATACTGTGTGCTCGGAATCCAGGTGATGACAAAAGAGTCAGCTTAAAATATTCCGCACTTGCATCTGATGCTGAGTTGAGAAGGGGTGCCGAGTGTATGGTCGTGATTATCTCTTCGTTTCGGCGCGTACCGTCGACGCTCGTAGATCTTTCGACGAGTGTGTATGTTTCAGTAACAGAGCATCACCGGTTCTTTGACCATCTACTTTGAGTTGCGAATGAAGTCGATCAGTATGGACTCTGAGCATTTTTCTTCATATGGGCGACCTTCTACTCTACATCTGCTGATTTTTTTCCTTCATCTTCTTCTGTGGTTGCTTCTTGACGATGAATAACGTTGATGTCGGTGCTTCTTGACTGGTACAGGTCACATATGGTCCTCATCTCACGTAAATGGAGGTCGCTATCTCCACGTACGGACTCATAAAGATTCAAGAAAGCAAGAGAGCATCTCTACCTTCCCTCGTACGGGGCGGCAACCCCGACTCCTTTTGCTCGTCGTTTACCTCTCGTCGTCTGCACGAGCCTTCGCGTGCGTAAGCAGCAAGCCGACATACACGCACGCACAGACATATCCATGAACTGATGAGCACACAGCATTGATTTCTGGAGTTTTGCCGCCACTTTTATTTTTATCGGATGATTCGGTATAATCAGTTCATTATAAATCTTACTCGTGGTCCACGAACTTATTGGCGAATTGAATGCTGGATCAGAGGCGAGCCGAAAGGACGACCGGTTTCTTGAGAATTCATCTCTGAAAGTGGAGGGATGGAAAGTGGCAATGCTGTGATAAAGGTTGATAAGGTCTACTGTCCCATGGAGACAGTGATAGAATAGTGGTAGACAGCCATTTCTTTTGCTTAATTATTCTCTTTCTTGGCCAAAAAAAAAAAAGTGTGCTTAAGAAGAGAAATTAAGTACAGATATTATTTCTTGAAAAGGGTGCTAAGTTTTAATTAACTAACATGATAAAACAAAAAAATCACTTTCTAGCTAGATGTCAAACTAGTGAAATCACCGCGCTCTTATTTGTTTCTTCTTAATACTGTGAAATTCTACATGGTCGATAAATTATTAAAGTTCATCGATTTCAATTTACTGTTCCTATAATGATACAGAGCATGGGCTTGGATGGAAATCCTTGCAGGGAAATTAGCATTGCTGTTGATGTCACCCCAAAGAGAGCAAAAATGAAATAACATAGGGATAACGATAAAAAGGTCAGCAAATGACATGAAATGAAGAACGTCTTCCACTTTTTATTTGGCTCCGATGATGACTGAGGCACAAGCAGTCAAGCAGATGCAAAACACCATAAATTCAAAAACCCAGGAGTAATGCTACATCTATTGTCCTGTTTTCAACAGCAATGAAGCCGAAACAGAGCAAGGCCTCCGAATCTTAAAGCATTTAGGGGTCAAAGACAAAGGATGCAAATGTTTGTATTAGAACTATGTACATTGAAAGAGGGAAAAGGGGAAAAAATTATAGTCCACACCTGTAATAAATAACAATCTGCAAACTTTCAAGTCACCACCAATCAAATAGCCAGTCTTCAAATGATCCCCTCTTGCTTCAATAGTGAGGCTTCATCAACCTAACATAATTCTCTAGCTAAATGTGTCCGAACAGCGCCGTTAATCTCTGGTTATCCTTAAAGCAAGTATCTGAAGAATTGTCCAAGTATTCGTGTCCCAGAAGATGATCCCATATGGAAGAACTTGAACTGTCTGGAACAAACTGGGTCTCTGGCTTTATCTGATTGTACAAATTGGATTGTTGCTGGGCTTGATTCTGCAGCGCGGCTGCCATGAACAGAGGGTTCTGGAGATATTCAGCACCCCACTTGAAGCCTCCGGGTTGATGAGCTTCAAATGGAAGGATTGAGGTCGATCCCTCCTTGTCTGGTGAGCCACAATCTGCTAATAATCCCCAAGAAACTAGGCTGTTCCCGAAGTAGGAGCCACTGTTGTGCATATCTGCAGTTCCTGTGCTAGCGCTTGAAGCCGAATTCGCCGAAGGAACAGCATCAGATGGCTTGAAGTTGAAGCCCATTGAAGCAGTGGAGATAATGGAGTTGGTTGAAGGAGGAGAAATGGTAGATGATACGTTGGAATTGAAGTCGGGAAAGATGGTGTTTCCAAGTGCTTTGCCCGTTTGGGTGAACCAGAGGTTAGAAAATCTGGAATCATTTGATGAGAAGTTCAATTGTTGCAGAGAGAAATTGTCAACAAAGTCTGAGCTGCAACTGTTCATCGTTGAGTTCTCTTGGTGATTGCTCACAAACCCATCTGCAACTGTGTCCTTGCTCAATGTGGGAGTCATCAAGTTGCTGTTTTTACTGCTTCTTGCAGTGTTGGAGCTTGAGATTTGTGGATTGAGCTGGCTCAGCAATTCAGCTGACCCTCGAGAGACCTTATCTTGGGTCTGCCCTGATGTCGCGTCTTTGTCATCACTGTTTTCCACCTCAGAGAGAGGCTTGTGGGTCACAGGGTCAATGCCTCTCTGCCTGAGCTTTTTCTTCAGGCAAGAATTCCACAGGTTCTTTATCTCATTGTCTGTTCTGCCTGGCAATCGTGCTGCAATCTGCGACCACCTGTGAATTACCCGCAAAAGAATCAGTAAAAACCAACCAAACAGAGAGATTGAACAAGAAAAAAGAAAGGGCGAAATGGTTAATCAGGAAAAGAGCAGGACTTGTTCCCAAGAACAGCGTGGAGCTCAATAATGAGCTGCTCTTCCTCTTGTGAGAATGCCCCTCTTTTCAAATCAGGCCTCAAGTAATTAATCCACCTCAATCTGCAGCTCTTGCCACATCTCTGTAGACCTGCCAATTCCAACGCATTGAAATAATTACAAGAGATAATAAAGCTAGCGACTTTGCAAATAAATTCATCAAGAATAATTTGTTTTGCAACTGCACAGTTGACCCAAAAGCTCGACTTTTCAAAAGTGAAAAAGCAGCGGAAGGAGCTCAATGTACCGGCTTGCTTTGGCACAGAGCTCCAACAACCATGGCCATACTGAGTGATGTGCCTCAAAAGCTTCTCATCCTCTTCAGGTGACCATAACCCTTTTCTGAGTTTCTGCTTGAAACAGCAAGAATGCCTCCCCATTCAGAGACTAGATTCTCTCTCTCTCTCTCTCTCTCTCTCTCTCTCTCTCTCTCTCTCTCTCTCTTTCTCTGCGTGTGTTTCCTCAAAATCTTTCCTAAAATAGTAACAACAAAGTTTTGTAACTTCTAGGTGAATTGTCAGGCGGCACCAGATGAGGCGGCTTCTAGCAGAATTTCAGTGGGGGTGTGATAGAAAAAGATGTGAGCACCGACAAACAGAACAGAGAAGAAAAAGAGAGGGCGAGAGAGAGAGAGAGAGAGAGAGAGAGAGAGAGAAAATGAAGCAGCAGCTGTGAATGGGAGTTGAATTTAACACCATGAGGAGCCCCTTCAGACGATAGAGAGAGTCGCAGTCAAAACGGGCACAAAACTTTCTTGGTTTTCCATTTAAATTTGCCTCCTTTCTCCCTCCTATAGTTAAAAATGGAGAAAAAGAAGGGATTTGGCTAAAGATATTATCTCTTTCTTGAAATAATGTGGAACGTGAGAATCAGGGTAAATAGACATTGCTTTGCATAGTGTTCCGTTATGGGGGCCTGAGGATTAAATGTCAGCTTGCGCTGGTGGGTCCTGATCCAAAATTATACTCATTATTCTAATGTTCTTTTGCAGAGGAGATTGAAAGATGCTTATGCTTGTGACCTAAGTTTGAATCATGATATTAATGGCGTTTTATAGACTTTGACAAATCTGCACAGACACAGTGTTAAAAGCAAGCACAGACCAAGAGCAGTGTCCACGCATTCTGAGCCAACCCCTTGCCATCATTCAAGTAAAACCCGATTGGTCAGAGGGCAGAATTCCCATTTCTAGTTGGGATTCTTCGCCCTGCCTTTTCCCCTCTTTGCTCACCTACTAAAACTGTAAATAGATGCGAGACGTAAGCTATGCCGTATAGACAACTACACACCCAACAATCGAGATGGTTAGAAATGCGTCGAATTCAATCCGTCACATCCGCTTTAAGACGTTTGGAGCGCCGTGCACATGCCGGACGAAATTCAGGGAATGAAATGGGATGAAAAAAGAGTTTGCATGTAAACGACGGGTGGGAACCAAACTGGAAGGGAAATGAATGTTACTGATCAATGTTCATCGATCCTCGTAAAACTATAGCTCGTGAAAGAAATGCTTCCTTACGTAAGCTAATCAACAACTTTTGCCATGAAATTTCCAGGGCTATCTCTCTCTCTGCCCTTTCTTACTCTTTGAGCGCTTCGGGTAGCTCTTGCAAATCATGATCGCTTAGGAAAGTTACTTAGCGGGAAAAAGATCGCCGGGAAAGTTCCATCATTGCGTGCTAAAAGCAGAGATTCTTCTGCAATTTTTTTTGTTTAAATTACACTTCCCCTTTGGGGATGTAATGCACTCGATGCTGCCCACTTCTTCAATCCATCACGTTTTCCATTTTGATTTTGAAAAAGAAAAATCTCTCCTTTTCGGATTCATCCTCGAAAAGCAGGGCGCGATCCATGAGAAGGCGAGACAGAGTTTGATGTAATACAGAGTGCAGTCGGAAGGCGACTACGAGAGCTTTGGGTTGACGACGTCGGTGTACGTACGTGCAGTCTCTTTTCGTACATCTCACTAGCGTCTTATTCGTGAGGGATGATGATGATTCAAGATACGAGGGCTGCACTTAGGCCGACCAACCGATAAGGGACAACCCTTTTTGACTGGGGATGTACAGGGCAGGAACGAAAAGCAGAGAGCCAAGGAAACTTTGTCCGATGCTGAGCACGACTACTTTCGAGGGGGAATGCCGGCGCCGATCCAGCGAATCACAATCGTTGATCTTCGTAGGAATCCGCTTGTGAGGCCAACACACCGGTGCCTTGGACCCGAGTCCGGGCAAGAGAATTCCCCAGTTCCAGATACTCACTAGAGATTCCTCTGTCCAGTCTTTATGCAAAAGAGCGTGTGAAATATAGTGGTTCGAGACCGAGATAATGAACGAAGGAGACAAACACACTTATCCCTCCCTCCCTCCCTCTTCATGTACGGGCAATCGACGCATACGTGAAGACGCATCCGCTCTAGGGTTAACCCGGTCACGAAAACTCGGCGCATTCAACAATTGGATTGTGCATCATATACTTAAGGGTAAATATCACCAAAAATCACAAATTAGTATGCTTATAATAAATTTATCTTAAACTAATTTTTTGACTACGAAAAAATCCAAATTAGTACACTTAAGACAATTTTATTCTTTGTAAGTTTTCGTTAAATTTTACAATCAAATTGCTGAGTTGGATGACCTATGACAGTTAATGGGTGTATCGATTTAAGATTTTAACCTCCATTTGTCACATGTTTACCAATCTGTGATTTTTCGCGGTAGTAGTCCATTTTAATGGAAATTAATAGAGGATAAATTTATCACAAATATATAAGTATGAGGTTTTTGGTGTGTAAAGTTATCACAATTATACCGGATTGAGTGTTTTGGTTGTCAAACAATTAATTTGGGGTAAATTTGAAATCGGCCTACCAATTTAGGATTTTCGTGGTATTAACCCTATATTTAATTGAAAGGAACATTTGTTTGATCTCTGCAATGGCACTCGTGTCCTTCTCTCACCTCCCACCACACACTTCCAAAACAGTTTTCTTCCTCTCACTTATGTCCGCAATTAGCAAGATGCTTGCATGGTGTATATCATCGTGTCAACAACTTGGAAGATCGAGAACCATGAATTTCGTAAGAATGTGTTGATCAAAACTGAGTGAGGGAAAGTTTGGAACCGAAGCAAAATGCAGCTGCTTCATACCATTTCCGTAACATTCGCGGTGCATGATCGGGACAAACGCAGATTCAATGCCCTTTCTTTCTCAGGTATTCTTGCATCGGATTTAGGTCATTTCGTGGAGGACGACGAAAGACCCTTGATCTAGAAAAGCTTGGGGATGAAGAATCTGAATAGCGCAAGCCCCAACATTTCAAAGCGACCCTCGAGTCGTTGCTCATTGCCACCGTGTGAATTTACATCTAGTTCATAGGTAAAGATAGCCGAACGTTTAGGTTAATCTGAATAAAAGCATAGGTACCTATTTATAGAAATGGGTCTCACCCATGTCCCCATAAATTCATTAAAGAAATTAGAGACATAATACTTATATTCAGATGCCTTGATCCTCTTCCACACCAGAAGATATAAAACTATACAATAAATAAATAAATAAATAAATAAATATATATATATATATATGGAACCTTGATTTAAAAATTATATATATATATATATATATATATGGAACCTTGATTTAAAAATTAGGACTGGAAACGATATAGAAATTGGGGATGGGGTGGTCCTACTTTTCTGGCTGACAGAAAGAATATTGATTATAAAAGTAGGATTCCTCAAAGGATACGCAATCGGAAAATCATCTTTTTATTATGGACATAATGATAAATTTGTATTTTTTTTTTTGACATTGTGTGTGTATTTCCTCGATGAATAACGTAAACGCGAATGACGTGGGTGGGGGGGAATCGGGCCTTCAATCATTGAATTTTCATTATTTTCGTGTACATGTCCCGTCTAGATTGGTGTCCTCCTGGCCCTTTCCGGGCCAGCCAATTTTCATTCATGTACTATCTCCTTCAGGGCTAACGTACTTTTATTTTATTTTATTTCAAGAACACATCACTTTCACTCCCCCAGCAAATCAAGAAAACCCAAAAAAACACAGAAAAGAAATAAAGAGGGTAGAGGCAAATGCCATTGATTTTGCACGATGTCTTCTACACATGATCGAGACACCCGAGTCGTGATTCGCGACGAATAAATCATCTAGGGCTTTGCCGCGCTTCGGTAATTAAACCCGAGGACGGTTCATGAAGATCTCTCGCGCGAGGCTTTTCCCCACCGTGGGAAGGCGCTTCGTACACGGGCAGCATCGCATTGACATTATCGATCTAATGATGTCAATTCCGCAAGGGTTTTTTTAACAAAGCTAATTGCCTGAAGGAAGGGCAAAAGAGCTCTTGGCTATTGACAACAAGTGCTCGTGTTCACATACGACCAAAGCATCGGTCGATACTCTCTCTCGTGAGCGTTTTCTTGATCGAAAGAAACTTGAGTGCAAGATCGGAAAAATATCTGTCTCGATTGTACCTTATTACAATTTTGTCTGCACGTAAGAATTATTGCGGGACACTGCACGAGCTGCGACCTTTTGAATATGGCATCGTCCCTGCTTTCTTTCACACATTCAATAAGAACACAAACAGGACAATCACGACATCAAAACAATGCCGAAATCACTTAAAGATTCTCTCTGTCCTCCCGTCAACCATTGTCTGTCTCTAGGGTTTTGATGACCCTTACTTTCAATGCAAAAAATTGGTATTGGAAGCGCCTACTTGTTCTCAGCTTGTTGTAAAGTAGGCATTTTCTCCTTGTCGTACGCCGACGAAGCAAACCTGTTCTTTGGTTCTCTGTTCGCATAAGGTGTGGACTTATGTTGCCTGATAAACTGAAATCGATTTACCGACGCTTCCCACAGCGCGGCTTCGGTCAGTTTCACTTCCAACTTTGCTCGACCATCGCCGCTGGTGCTCCGTTGTGGCCACCGTTGGCTCCTCCAATTGCCGCCACCATATTAAGACATTGGAGATTCTTTCCTACCATTTGTTTGAGTGCCATGTTAAAACGTGGCAAGATGGCGTATTTCTTGATTAATTACGTCGTGTGATTTATTGATCTTAGATCCGTTAAAATATTGCACCTTGCCCTATATAATATCAACCAGCTCAAAGCTTTTTACAAGTTTGCTTGGGCCATCCAATGCGGGCTAGAGCCAATCAAGAATCAATCAGGACTCAGTAAGGATTCCTATACCCGTCTACTTAGAATATACGACATTGTTTGTTATTTTACCTTAATTTTCTTTCAGTTTTTGGTAATTTTCCTTTTCGGAAGAAGCCCTAAAATGTGATTAATGAGTTCGAAACAAGAAAAGTTGATGCAAATGAATCCAAGGGCTAAAGAATGAATGGAAGATGACACAAATGATCCCCGAATTTTGATCCGATGTGTAGTGTCAACTCTGAACTTTTGATTTGTTCAATACGGTTCATGAACTATTGGTAAATGTTTATTGTAATCCTTCCGTTTGCTCAAATAAAAAATCAATCGTTATTTGACGAAGTGAAATATTATACACCGAGTTGGATTTAAAAAAAAAAAGATGAGTTGACCTGTTCATCTTTTTATCCATTTACTTTAGAAAAAGGGGAAAAAAAATTAGGTCATTAATATGTCCAATGGATTATTGTATCCTAATTGGAGATGGATTTTTTTTTTAGTTAATCCACGTGCAACTTCTTTTTGTTGCCTAATATTCAAATTTAAGAATCATATTGAGCATTTATCAATAGTCCAACGATCACATTTGAACTTCTTTTTGTTGCCTGATATTCAAATTCAAAAATCATATCGAGCATTTACTAATAGTCTAACGATCACATTGAACCAAAGTTCAAAGATCATTCATGTCTATCTTCCCAAAGAATAGAGACCCAAAATAGGCCGACCCGGGCCATCGATGCGCCGATTTTTTCTCTTTTTCTTTTTCATTCATTTCCTCTAATTCATTGATTGAGTAAAAGGGAGACAGCAAAGGCATGACATCATCCCACAGTAGCTGTCGGCAGCTTCCACTTTAACCAAAGACACTTGATTATGGATGCATTGTTCGGTCTGGAGTTTCCGCGGGAACGAACCCACTCGAGCCTTGTCGACCATTATGACCGCCATTTCCACGTAAAAGTTAACGAAGAGAATCGAGAACGAAATCTCCCCGCGTTGCTTTCTACTAATGAAAGGTTTTGACTTTTGTCAGCATCTTTTTCGGCCCCTGATGATGCCTCCTCGCGAAAGGTCGAACCTTTCCCCCCTCCTTTCTCGTCGCCGCTGCTGCATGAAACCCTAGGCAGCGAGGGTTGGAGGAGGAGGGAAGGAGGGGATGATGATGAAGATCTAGAAGCCTTTAATCTCTCCCTCGTTTGACTTGCGACGTTGGGGGGAATGATTCCCGCATCCTGCCTTATGATGGCGCCTTTGCATGCACCTCTCTCCCCTCCATGATTCGTTCGAATATCACGATGCGTACGTGAGCGCGAATGATCCGATCTCTCCCACCCTAGTAGCTAGCTGTATCGGAAGGAGGATACGCGCTCGATGGAATGCCGGATGCATCAGGCCGAGGTTGAGCAGATGCATCGGCCTCGTGGTCTCGATTCGAGTCTCGTTAAAGTGCCACGGGAGTAGGACGCCAAATGCATCGGGCCGATGCGAGGGAGTGCGCCCCTAAGATTGATCGATCGCCCGGGGAAATGAGCCCGTCGATGCGCGCCAAAACTGGCCGGTCACCATCTTACCCCGATCTGAAGCCGCGAGCCGGGAAAATTTTACAAGAAATTTCATAATATGTGATACTTATACTAGCAATGCATCAACTACCGAGTAGCCGAGGATGAAGAGCTGCACAAAAGCCGATTTAAGAATAGAAGTAAATTCCTCGCAATCCTCTTAACTCCGCTCACTTCGATTGCCTTTGAGCAGATCGAGAGAAGTTAAAGATTTGATCATTCTTAACAGGAAAAAGACGGATGTCCATTCTCCATAAGCCCTGCCGAAAATTTGTTCTTTTTCAGTGGCCGACCAAAATTTCGCGAGATAAATATGCTTTTGAAGTGGGGAAGGCTTTGGTACCTGAAGATTTGCGAAAAAAAATGATGGGCGACATAAATCCGACGAGGGATGAATTTTGGGAAGTCGGATTTGATTACATGGATCGCCGGATTAGAAAAGGAGGAAAAAGAAGGGAGGAAAAAGAGAGATTTGGAAATCGCGGAAGGCAGCCGGATTTGAATTTTTTGAGAAGCGAACTAAGAAAAGCCTCGGACATGACAAGGGGGCGGTGGGGCCGATGAAGCCACCTGAGGGATTTGTTGTGTCGTCTTAACGGTTCAATGATTGCCCCTAAGATGGGCAGCTCCGCTATTTCTCCGCACTACCTACTTTTTCAAAAAAAAAAAAAGGAGCAAATTGGCTTCGACTCAACATGAAATTCGAATAAAATCTAGAAAAAAAAATGAGGAACGTATGTAACGATTGGGTCTGATGAGGATGGAGAGTGATTGTCGGGATCATAAGCTGCTCTTGGCAGGCTTTTAGGATGGTGAAAGGGGCAAAAATGAGTCGAATTGTGCACCGACCGAGGGAAAATCGATTCTAAAATATGTGTGTATGAACTGAAATTAACTTAAAGGGACTTTTTTTGACGTAACAGTAAACGTGCTCGGGTGATAGCACTCACAAAATGGGTGACCTGGGGAGGTACCTACTTATTTGTCAAAGGAAGAAAAAAAAGTGAGATTTGGTATGGGACAAGTCAAAAATGGACAATACCTCATTGAATTAATTTAGGGATGTCTTAGCATGGTGCAAAGAAAACTTTACACTAGCGATTCAATTCAATTCATCCTTAACTCAAGGATCATGACCGCTAAATTCTCCGATCGATGTCTCATAAACCCGTTCGTGCACAACACCTTTTTTCGCTCGTGTTTTTTTTTTTTTTTTACTTCAACAGGAAATGCTTTAATTACTGTGAAATTAAATGATGTTCATCCGAAGTCGGAGTGAATAAAAATGGTATCGCATTCATATTTTGGCAACAAAAATAGAAAGTTTAACTTCCATTATTAAGGGAAAGCTTTTCATCTTCGCTCATCAAACAAGTTTTCAATTGAAAAAACATAATCCCTAAAACAAAATTAACACTAGAAAAATATCACCCTAGCCTCAATAACCCTTTCAATATATATAATGTACATATATGCATGATTCATTGTAATTACCAATTCGGAGCTGAGGATCGCGAAGATTCCAATGAACAAAGCATGTTTGAAACGGGAAGCAATCGCCATCTCCATGTCCTTGAAGACAATAAGGGGCTTCGCCACACTTTCCATCATCAAGGAAGAAAATGACAACCCAATTGACAAGAAGTATCAACCATCCCCCCCAAAATAATAATAACAATAGTCATTTATCAATATTATAATTACAATTATAATTCTGATTCTAATTCTAATAAAAAAAATGGAGGATAATAGGGATTAGACGTCGCCAATCATGTTTAAAGGAGAGCTTCGATGTCAATGGGGAGGGAGGGAAAGAGAACGACGCTCGATGAGACCCCCTCCCCCCTCCCCACGCTGCTCTTAATGAGCACGAATTACACGTGTCATGTTCTAGGCGACAAATTAATGCATCTTCCCCGCTAAATGATGTCAATCGCACCGTTGGGAGATTTGTGTACGTAATGATAAACATCTCTTTAATATCCTTTTTGTGTGTTCTTTTGTCAAAGCAATGAACTCCGCAAGTTAGAGCTACCCAATTCCATAGAGAGAGAGAGAGAGTAGTAGCAGTAGCAGCGGTAATAGTACGCAGTTTAGTCGAGGAAGAGAAGAAGTGATTTGACCGATGGAGAGTGGCAAAAGGGTTTGAAAAGTCACGCACCTAATCCGTCCACACCTACCCGTTGTAATTTCGTTTTCGCGGACTTCCAAACGATCTGCTGATGCGTGATTTTTTGATTAAGCACATCGTCGTGAGATCTTGATGCGCAGATAGAGTTCAATGCGTTCAATAGTCAAGAAACCACCCGGGTAAGACTCGACGTTCCCCTTTCCCATCTTGCGTGCTTGGAAACGAACTTCCTTTACCTCGACATCTTTGATGTCGATAAACATGTGGAGTCTGCGCAAACCCTTAATGAGTTCATTGCGAAACCCTAAAAGAGGTGATCCGAATCGAGCTGAGTTCAGGGTTCGTGTACTCGCCGCTTGGCTGCTCGAGGCTTATTGTCCTTAGTTCTTCGTGTTACGCTTCTAAAGACGAACGATGCTTGCAAAATATGATAATGGGGGCTAGGCTGAGCTTGGGTTTGAATCGAACGCCAACTTGCCAAGAGGGGGGCAAGGAGATTCACCCTTCGAATGATGACGTGTCAAATCAAAGCGTTAAAAAAATTTGCATTATGGGGGGAAGGCGACCAAAGGAATGATGATACCCTCTCGTGGCTTTATGGGGAGGCACTTTTGATCTCGGTCGCTTATAATTATTATTATAAATGAGGATTTTTGTCGAGATTAATTCGTTGGTTATTGTCGAGTCGGACATTCGATTTGTCCCCCCAATCCTCTCATAATTACGGTTTTAACTTTACGTCTTAGTGGGAAATGACAGTCAATTTCATCACACATTACATCATGGACCTCCCCCCCGGGGGCTAATGAGGCCCCCCCTAAATTAGAACATTTTCACCGCTGTATCGATCCCGAGATACACGTGTCGCAACGGCATTGGAGGCGGGCAGCTCAAAGTCAACCAACGATTCTGCTCTGGTTCCTCCCTCCCCCTTCTCTTGCTCTCACTCTCTCACTTGAATTATTTAATTTATGTCGACTCTTGGGTTGGTCCCATCCTCTCGTTTTGCGAACGAATCATTCCTTAAATGTATTCTTGAAATCATGGCTCGTCACTATAGATAAATTCGAAAGTTCGAAGGGAAATATTGCTTGATCAGTTCTGAACCCATGTTATAAGATGCTAATTCAGTTCTGAACTTTTCAATTTTATCAGTTTAATCCTAAACTTTTTGTGCAAAACTCCAATGTTTCGGTTTACTTATCATTTGAATTTGCTGATATTGCGGTCCAATTATCGTCGGTTGTCCTGTGTGGCACACCGCTACGTCAGCGATTTTCAACGAAAATTAGCCGAGAGAATTATATTAGACTTTCACACAAATGTTTAGGACGGAATTCAAAAATTTAGGACTGAATTTACATCAGAACAATAGGTTTGTGACCGATTGTGTAATTTCCCTAGCGTTCGAAACTATAGTTATTGTGACCACTAGTCGTCGCATCTCATTCGTGAGTAAGACAATAAATTTATCATTCCTAAAATGGATGAGATATAAAATCCATAGGTATCTATTACAAGCCCAAAGTAGAGCTAGAATGTAAAATGGTAAGGCCCTTCCGGACCATTTTCTTTTCTTCTCTTTTTTCCTTTTCTTTGTTGATAATGAGGAAGGATAGGTAAATTGAAACTCGCGAGTACCTTACTAACCTTATAGATTAGGTAAGGTACCAGTCAAAGAAGTCCGGATAAGTAGTTCGATCACGAAATTATTTGCATTCAACAATGCAAGAAATCGAACGTGCATCGTACGCCGAACCCACGTACACCCCATCTCCGTACCTCAGCTTCTTCATCGTAATGATCGCGTTCGATACTATCAGCTCAAGCTATAAATCGAAACGTTTGACCGTGCTCGATTATCACCTCATTACTTGAATAGGAGAATGAGCTGTGAAATGAAATTTTGAGAGCTTCTTGAATTGGGAATGCTAATTAATTACATGTCGACCATATCCTAATCTCATTAAGCCTAACATTATCTCCACCCCATCCCCCAAAAATGAAAAAAGCCAAAAGGCATGAATATCCTTATTTGGTGCAAAAATGGCCGTTGCTATCAAGTCAAAGCTGTGTCCAATTAAGATTAGATTAGGACCCATTAATGGCAGTCACCTTCTGAATCAGCCTCTTAATACTCGCTGTCAGTCAATTAATAGAAGGTTCTTTTAGTCTTTTTAGGGCAAATTAGACAAAATTTATTATAAAAAAAGAGAAAAAAGAAAAGAAAAAACGAAAAACTGTTGTCTCGTTTACCACAGTATGTCCAAATTGGGCTACCTTGGTATGGTCAAGTGGGCTAGGCCCAATATCTAATTTAATTAAAAGTATAATAAAGTTTGATAAAACATGTAATAATGTTTGATTTTGCAGTCCGATTTAGTTTCGAAATAGTTGAGACTTGAGCTGTACCGTGAAAAACGATTTTGTTATCAAATCGATTTTTGCTCACTTTAGTTGCACGGCTCAATGGCTTTTGTATCTAGACTTGGGTCGACATTCCATATCAGATTATCACTTACTTATCGCCATGGCATCATAACATGTAGCGCCATTGGGTTATTATGGTAAATGAAAAGCAATAAAGGAAAAAAGTTGTTAAATGAACTTATAAGGTATCGCAATCTAGCGACAAAATTAGTTGACTTTTCTTTTAATATAAACCTAGGTATTATGAAACTGGTTGCCGAGTCTTTTCTATCATTAAATGTGTTTGTTTTTTAATCTCGCCGAGTCGCGGAAGCAAAGACGGTATGTTCAATGGTTTTTAACGATTTTTGACCTAAAAAAATGATTTTTAACGATTGTTTTGGACTCGTAGAAGCAAAGATGGTATCTTCAGCACGTCTTTTCTTTCACTAAACGTGCTTGTTATTGGTTTTACCGTGTCGCGGAAGCACAAACGATATGTTCAACGGTTTAATTGGACTCATAGAAGCATAGACGGTTTGTTCAATGGTTTTTAACAGTTGTTTTTGATGGATTTTCTTTGTAAAGAGATGAGTCGCCCATGATGGGCTAACCCAGCCCATGAAAGAAAGTAACTGCATTTGGCAGTTATTGTCTAGAAACAAAAAGTAAGAACACATGTAAGAATGTGGGTGTGGGTTGTATTTTTCATCATAAGAAAACTCATTCTCACTAAAGGAAAAAGAAGAATGGGCTTTGTTCAATAATCCAAGGATTGTTCTCTCTCTCGAGGCTGCGATAAGTGCATTTAATCTGTGGCAAAGAGGTATGTTCGTTTACGTGATATGCTTCGAACGATCGGTGATTCAAGTATAGAATGGGCACGTTTTTTCCGCAATTTTTGTATTATATTCAGGAATTCGTTTCCTTCATTGGTATCAGAGCGTGTGTTCTTGTTTCCTGATTTTTTGATATGTTCGTAAAAAGGATTTTTTGGCCGGAATTCGTGAAACGGCGCCGACAAACGCTCGGGTACGAAAAATCGACACCCGGCCGTACTGTTCGAAGTGGTTTCTCGTTTTCTGTGTATCAAAATTTATTTTTGAAAGTGTAGGGTTGTAGTATTCGTCGAAACAAGAATTTTGATGGGTGGCACGTCGCCGGAGGAGCCGCACGCGCCCACACGCGCCGCCGCAAGTGGCGGTCTCACCGGCACGTGCGTGGCGGCTCCTCCCCGCGCGCGTGCACCGCACGCGCCATGAAGGCATGTGCGGCGTGGCTGGCGTCACGCTAACGTCAGCCATGCGGTTGCCCAACCGAGTTTTGGGGACTCGACCCGGAAGCTCGACCCGATCCGACCCGTGACCCGTTGACTTGACCCGGTCATCCGTTGACCGGCGTTGACCGTTGACCGGCGTTGACTGACGAAAATTTTTTTTTTTGAAGGGGTGGCAGAATGTGTTTCTTGCAAGTATCATGTTTTATTAATAATAGTCATTCGATTTTTTTTCTGCATTTGTTGCAGGAAACATGGTAAGAAGATATTGAACCCCTATTATCCCTAAAACAACGGCTCAAAAGGAGAAACTTGAGAAACTAAAAATTAAGCTGGCTTTTTACTGGTGGGATGCTGATGATGACATGATGACACACATCATCAAGGTCAACCAAATGATACAAGATATCATTTGGAACGGTTTCCTAATGCCAGAGTATGTGATGGTCGGAGCCCTCAAATACACAATTC
This sequence comes from Syzygium aromaticum, assembly GCA_024500025.1. Lineage (NCBI taxonomy): Eukaryota > Viridiplantae > Streptophyta > Magnoliopsida > Myrtales > Myrtaceae > Syzygium > Syzygium aromaticum. Next base: position 17,091,089 of record CM044885.1, read on the forward strand.
TTGATGAGTTGGGAAAAATGATTGATAGGGTATGGGACACCTTAGAAGGTCCGAGCTATAAGATGATTGTGGAGCAATTCCTGATAGAGTACATACGGGTCGGGGCAAGAAGGACGTCAACCCTTGCATTGTATCGGTCTCGACGCAATACGTTGCCCTAATCTAGGGGTTTTCTAGGTGCCTCCATTTGGATGCCTAAGGAAATAAAATTTCCTGAGGATTTTCATGAGTCTTTTCCAGTTTATAGAAAGAGGATCATCACTTGATTGTGTTTAGTTTACGGATATCTTCACTATAGGTTGGTGTTAGATATCTTGGGAGGATAGTTCTTTTTTTTTTTATGTTGGTGTTTATGTTTATTTCCTTTGATGGATTCATTTCTTATGTACATAGTGTTAGGTAAATGAATGTTGATTGATATTCATGTTGTGAATAGTTTATAGTACTATTCTGTTTTAATATTTATCTTATTAGTATCATATGGAGTTGAGTGGGGGTTCTAAAAGTTTTACTAACTTTAAAGAACGTAATTTTACCTTAATGATTACATTAACGGTAATTTCACATTAGGATTTTTTGATGATGATTGAGAACTTAGTGAACTTTCGAATCTAAAGCCTATGTGAAATTATTCGTTAATATAATCGATTTGTGTAAAATTAATGCATAAATAAGTGGCATTAACAATTCGTGCTTGTCTGTCTTATATTTTCAGATTCAATGGCTTCAGCATCAAAGAATATAGTTGCTGAACTGAACAAAGGAGAGAAGCTTAACGGTGATAACTATGAAATTTAGCATATGAAAATCCAATATGTGCTGGAAAAGCAAGATGCTCTCGAAGCTCTTAACCTGGTTATGGAAGAGCTTGAAGACGGAAACACTGCACAACATAAGAGAGATAAGGATGCATTTGCTGTATGGAAAAAGGAAGAACTCTCTTGCTCGCATCACGTTGCTGAGTAGCATGGAAAATGATGTCATGCGAGAGTTTAGGCGTTTTGAAAATGCTAAGGAGATGTGGGGAGCATTGGCAGCAAGGTTTGGTTATACATCTGTAACCAAGCTTAGATAGCTCACTATAAGATTTGACTCATATAAGAAGCCACATGGTCAGTCCATGAAACAACATTTAAGAAAAATGTCAAACATGATTAATGAGCTGAAGAATACTGGCCATGTTCTGACTGATGAACAACAAGTGCAAGCAGTGATTCGTTCTTTGCCTCAAAGTTGTGAGCATATGAAATTGCACCTAACTCACAATGAGAACATCAAAACCTTTGAGGATGCAGTGCGCCACTTAGAGCTAGAGGAGGACCGTCTCCTGGCGGATAAGCCGGTAATTGACATTTACTATGCAGGTTCTAGCTCATAAGGGCCTTCGAGCTCTAAGCGCAAGCGTCCTGATTCGTTCAGAAGGTGGAGAGGTAAGAGAGCGAGTTCTTCGGGGAAGAAACCAAGAGATGAACAACACCAAAGAGGAAAGCGTCCTCTTGAGAAAAAGATGTTAAGAGTGAAGTGCTACAACTGTAGCAAGAAAGGCCACTTTGCTCGCGATTGTCGTGAGCCAAAGAAAGTTAACTCATATTGTATTATTGAGAACTTTGTTTATGTATTAAGTTCTATATTTCTAATTGAATCAAATTCTTTGTGGACTGTAGATTCGGGAGCAACAGACCATGTAGCGAAGGATAGAGAAGCTTTCGTAGAATTCCGACGAGTTCCAACGGGAACTAAATGGATTTATGTAGGGAACAACTCTAGAGCTGAGGTTAAAGGAATTGATACCTGCCAGTTAATTATGCGTGGTGGACGCACTTTGTTCCTACATGATGTATTATATGTTCCGGAAATTCGTCGGAACTTAGTGTCTGTTTTAATGTTGATTCGACTTGGTTTTAATTTGAAATTCCATAACAATGGTGTAGACTTGTATTTAGGTACGAGTTATTATGGTTGTGGTTATTTTCTAGATGGTTTTATTGTACTGGATGTTGATTCTGTAAATGTTAATGTTTGTTATTCCCACTTCACGTCTTCTACTTCGTGTGATAATGATGTGAACATATGGCATGCTAGGCTTGGCCATATAGACCAACAACGAATGAATAGATTAGTCAAAGAAGGCTTAATGGGCAATATTAAAAAAGTCGATTTGTCCACTTGTGAACACTGCCTAGCTGGGAAAATAACAAGGAAACCATTTGGAAAAGGAACAAGAGCTGAATTTCCTTTGCAGTTAATACATTCTGACATTTGTGGTCCAATGAATGTGAGGGCTAGACATGGGGTTGTTTATTTTATCACATTTATTGATGATTATACTCGATTCGAATATGTCTATTTGATTTCTCATAAATCTGAGGCTTTTAGTTGCTTCAAGATATTTATGAACTTGGTGGAAAATCAATTAGATAAGAAAATAAAAGCATTGAGATCCGATCGAGGTCGAGAATATCTATCTGATGAGTTTAGAAATTTGTGTGATGAAAAGGGAATAGAAAGACAGTTGTCTATTCCCTATACTCCTCAACAAAATGGTGTTGCCAAGAGGAAAAATAGAACCCTATTGGAAATGGTTAGGTTTATGATGGCATAAACCAAGTTATCTATCACCTTCTGGGGTGATGCTTTGTTAATTGTTGCCTATATACTTAACCTTGTGCCTTCTAAATCAGTTATTTCCATTCCATATGAGTTATGGACAGGAAGAAAACCCGATTTAAATTTTCTTAAGCCTTGGGGTTGTGCTGCCTATACTCACGAGTCCTCTCATAAATATGAGAAACTGGGTCCCAGAGGTAAGAAGAGTATTTTCATAAGATACTCAGAGCACTCAAAAGGGTATGTGTTTATAGGTGAGCAAGAAAGTGGGAGTATAATTGAATTTGAATCACGAGATGTCACGTTCTTAGAAAATGAGTATCCTAAGAAGGGCGAAATAGGTGAGGACTACTCACTATTTGAAACCTTGGATCCTGATAATGAAATCGATGAAGTTCGACCAAGTGGGAGCAATGAGAATAATGAGGAATTAAATTCGACTCAATCTCAATTGCAACCATTTAATGAGATAATACCGTTATTATCTAATCCAAGTGGGAGCGTAATGGAGAATAATATGCCACGTGTACAATCTCCCTTACGGCGAACAAGTCGCAAAAATGTTCCCCGACGACGTTTTGACATTGAAGGGGAAACTTTTATGATCACTCCGCAAGATGAAGATGAGTCAAGGAATTTAAATGAGACTCTAAGTTGCCCTAATAATGATAAATGGATGAATGCAATGGAAGAAAAATTGAAGTCAATAAAATCAAACCATGTTTGGGAACTGGTTGATCTTCCAAAAGGACACAAAGCTATTGGGAACAAATGGGTTCTCAAAATAAAGCGAAAAGCTGATGGCTCGATAGAAAGATATAAGGCTCGCCTCGTGGCGAGAAGGTATAATCAGCAGGAAGGAATTGATTATGATGAAACTTTTTCTCCTGTAGTAAGATTTACCTCAATTCGCCTTATTTTGGCAATAATAGCAAGTATAGATCTTGAATTACATCAAATGGATGTAAAGATTGCCTTTCTAAATGGAGAATTAGAAGAAGAAATTTACATGGAGCAACCCGTTGGCTTCATTGTGAAAGGCCAAGAACAAAAAGTATGTCGACTTTTGAGATCGATATATGACCTTAAGCAGTCTTCAAGATAATGGTATACGCGTTTTCATAATGCCATAGTGGCTTATGATTTTACAATGATTGATGAAGATTATTGCGTACATATCAAAGGATCCAAATATCAATTTGTGATATTATCATTATATGTTGATGATATACTGATTGCTGGAAACAATATGGAATTGGTTAATACAGTTAAGAATTGGTTATGGTCCAATTTTGAAATGAAAAACATGGGTGAAGCTACATATATTCTTGGAGTTAAGATTTCAAGGGATCGTTTCAAGAGATTATTGTCTCTTTCACAAGAGACTTATATCAACAAAGTTCTTGAACGATTTTGTATGCATGATTGTAAACTTATGGATACTCCTATTGCAAAAGGTGAAGGATTGAGCAGTAGATTGTGTCCTAAGACTCCACAAGAGAAGGAACAAATGAAATGCGTTCCACATGCTAGTGCTGTAGGGAGTTTAATGTACGCTATGATGTGTACAAGACCTGACATATGTTTTGCAGTTGGGATGGTAAGTAGATACCAATCCAATCCAGGTCAAGCACATTGGAAAGCCGTCAAAAGAATTATGAGGTGTCTAAAGGGTACTGCTGATTATTCTCTGAGTTATCAAGGAAAGGGTCTGCGATTTGAAGGCTACTCAAATGCTGACTGGGGAGGAGATTTAGACGAAAGGAAATCTACCTCAGGATTTGCATTCTTATTGAATAATGGCGTCATATCTTGGAGCAGTAAGAAACAAACATGTATAGCATTATCCACCATGGAAGCAGAGTTCGTGGCATTGTCAGCAGCAGTACAAGAAGGAGTTTGGCTTAAGAGATTTTTGGATCATTTAGGTGTTGTAGAGCATGCTGCAAGTTCATTGTTAGTCAATTGTGATAGCCAAGCAGCGATAGCATACACCAAGGATCCGAAATATCATGGCAAGACCAAACATATAGATACAAAGTACAATTTTGTTAAAGATATGGTAGCACGAAAAGATATGAACTTGCAGTACATATCTACGCATAGAATGATAGCAGATCCTATGACGAAGCCAATTCCTAGAGATATTTTCATTGGTCATGTAAAATCTTTAGGACTGTGTAGATGCTAATGTACTGAATAATGTATTTTTCTTGAATGTTCACATTTAAATGAAATTATTATTTCATTGTTAATGCCTGTGAATTTGTTCTTGATATTTATGCATTTTAATACTTAGTGTATTATGTCAAGTAAGTATGTCGGACAGATAAGATTAACTCACTCACACGAGTAATTGCCTCTATTTGCTATGTGATAAGTAGAGATGAGACAATTTTTAGACTTATTATCTAGGTGATAATCGAGAGCTCAAGCTTAAAATATAAATGTCGCCTTAGTTAAGTGCTAAGATGAGAACATAATATTTAATTTGTCCGAAAGTAAAATAATTTACATATTTTACTTTATCTGTTTTTGATGTCAGATATAAGTTCTAACGGATTCCTTAGAAGAGTAGATACGTGAACTCAAGTTTGGACATTGAGTATGTCTAAACTATCATCTGTACGGTATTGCATAAAAAGACATACGCTCCAAAGAAAAAGGAGTTAATACCGTAATACGTACTTCATACTACGTATGCATGAGTCGACCGATAAGAGTGGCAAAAGTTTTGATCTCAACTTTATGCCGTGTGAGACTCTTGAGAAGATGAGTTCCTCATTTAGCGCCCTCACGACTCTGACTTATTCTCAAAGTTTCTATTAAGTGTTCTCTATCTTACAGTGTTGCCAATGGTCATGAACGATTCGATCTAATGGAGCATTTCTAGAAAAGCGTGCTGGACTGAAATAGAGAGGTTTAAGGAAAGAGGAAGATCAATTTATTTATGATGTCACATCCTATTTTTTTTTATTCATAGGTCGACCAATTATGATTTAGAGTAAATCATCGTTGTGAATACAATATACGAGATACTAAAAGAGATCGAATGAAATATAAACGTGACTGATTGATCTAAGGGACTGCATACTATGTCTACTCGGAAAATGTTGTACCCAATTTTGAGTTGCTATGTATTCCTAACAGATGCATTGCAACGAGCTCTCGAAGTATGCTGGTCGCACGGATTATTTGCTAGTATGAATATTGCAAAGAAGAGAGAGAGTTAATGTTTAGCCCACCATGTGCGAGTGGGAGATGATGGATTTTCTTTGTAAAGAGATGGGTTGCCCATGATGGGCTAACCCAGCCCATGAAAGAAAGTAACTGCACTTGGCAGTTATTGTCTAGAAACAAAAAGTGAGAACACACGTAAGAATGTGGGTGTGAGTTGTATTTTTCATCATAAGAAAACTCATTTTCACTAAAGGAAAAAGAAGAAGGGGCTTTGTTCAATAATCCAAGGATTGTTCTCTCTCTCGAGACTGCGATAAGTGCATTTAATCTGTGGCAAAGAGGTATGTTCGTTTACGTGATATGTTTCGAACGATCGGTGATTCAAGTATAGAATGGGCACGTTTTTACCGCAATTTTTTATTATATTCAGGAATTCGTTTCCTTCAGTTTTGATTGTAAAAACAAAGACGGTATGTTCAACGGTTGTTTTGCTCGTCAAAACAAAGACAATATGTTCAACGGTTTTTAACGATTATAAAGCATGACGTTATCTTTTCCGTTTCTAAGTTAGACGGTTATAAATTTGAAGCATTCAGAATATCACCGATGACTATTCTGAAGTATGATAGACTCGATCTATCGAAACCGAGTATGATATGAAGGTTGTTCCTCCAAAATGCAGCCACAATCTACAATGCCCTATAGTCGCAACACTAGAGCTATTGGGCATTAACCAACCGAGATTTAGCTGTCATATATGGACCAACCTTTACAAGGAAATATTATGGTGGATAAGATTATGCCCTATAGCTTGCGAATTTGCATCTTATGGAAAATAATTAAGTGTCGACACATTCCTTAAAAAGAAGGGATAATGACACAAGTAGTCTTTAAACTTTTGCCCAATATATAATATGGTCAATGAACTTTTAATTTGTTCAACGTAATCTCTGAACTTTAGTCTTATATTCAATGTGGTCCCCGAAGTTTTGATTTGTTCAATGTGGTTCCTAGACTTTTAATTTATTAAATATCATCCGTGAACTTTTAATATATGTTCAATATAATTTTTGAACTATATGAAAATGTTCGATGTAGTCCCTGAACTTGAATGAAAATGTTCGAAGAGAAAAATTACTAGATTAGTTATGAACCTATGTTATGGGATGCCGATTGAAATTTTCAATTTTGCCAGTTTAGTCCTAAACTTTTGCGTGGAACTTCAATGCCGCGGTCTAGTTATCGCCAGTCGTTTCATTTGGCACGCTATCATGTCAGCAATTTCTAGTGAGAATTGGCGGAATGATTACATTGGAATTTAGCGCAAATGCTTAGGACTAAATTGGTGAAATTAGAAAGTTTAGAATTGAATTAACATTCATACAATATGTTTGGGACCGATTGGACTATTTCCCTAATGTTTGAAACCATATTTATGTTTACTCGCATCTCAACTGGCAATTTCTTTTCTAGTGACGCCTCGCCGTCCAGTCTCATATGTGAATATTTATCATTCCCAAATCGGACTTGATAAATATTCCTAGGTATCTATTACAAGCCCTAAGTGGAGCTAGAATGTGAAATGGTACGGTGCTTCAGCAAATTTTTCTTTTCTTTTCCTTTCTTTTTGTTGATAGTGAGGAAGGAGAGGTAAATTGAAACTTACAAAGTACTTTACTAACCTTAGGCTGCGTTCGGTCGTCCAGATTTTTAAATAGGATAGGACTTGATAGAATATGATAAGAAATCTTTGGATTTCTTTATATCCTGTTTATTATTTGGTGGACTACGGATTTAAAGTCGGAAAGGATAAATTTTACTTTTATTTTTGCTATTCACGGGTCCGGAGGAGTCGGAGAAGGAAAAAAAACTGAGAAATTTTTTTTGTGAAAGCGCACAAGGTGTGGAGATGAAGATGACGGCAAGTGGATATTGACACCTAATTTTTCCCTACCCATTTTAAAGGTTAATTTTTGGCCCCAAAACATGAATAATTTTCATTTAGAATGCAAGAAAAAAAAATTCCGAGCTAATCCGACCCGGTTCGAGTGGGCCAGATCACCTCGGCCCAATTTCTTTTTCCTTCTTGCGCAGGCTAGCCCATTTCTTGTTTCTTCTTTGGCCCAGCCCAGCATAACCTTCTCCCTCCTCCTGTCACTCTCGGCAACGAAGGGGGACTAGGGACAACAAAGCCAGAGCACAGAATAGAAAGGGGAACATCGCGCGTGTCGAAGGCCAGAGATCAAGCGGCCAGTGGTCCCAAAAAGGGAGTCCCCGATTCGGGGATAAAGAGGAGAGAACAAAGGGAACGAAAGAAGGGGGGAATGGACTAAGGAGGGGAAGAACAGAGAGAGATTTGGGAGAGAATTTGAGAAGAGAGTCGCAAAGGGAGCCGGAAAAGGGAGAGCTTGAGGGTGAGAAAGGAAGAGAGAGTCTCACTCGTTTGCCGGAGGGCCGCCCGAGTCGCCGTTGGTCCCGCCAAGTTTCCAGTTGTCGCGCTTCGTCCCGATTGATCACGAACCAGGTGGGTTTCCATAGCTTTCCCCCGCTTTGGCCGCTCCTCTCCTTTGCCTCTTGGGTGCCGGGCACGCCGAGTCCATTCGGTGATCGCCCGGTCTCGTCGACCGAGACAAATATTTATTTGACACCCAGTGAGGATGGTCTAAATGTTATACATCAAAAATCGACCATAAACTTCGCTAAAATTGGATCTGTGACTCCATTCTTTTTTTGTAGTCGCCAACGTTCTGTTCAACAAAAAGTCCCAAGAGAGATAAATATGCATTTAAAATGCCGAGTTGGGTCTATTGGTATTTTGGACGAATCCTAGTGAATGAGGAAAGTTGTCATGAAATGTAGACATTCAAACCTGTATGCATCATGATTGACCGGTGACATGTCCTGAACCTTGCTCCAGAACGCATATTTCAACTCGGACACCACCTGTTCTTCGTAAGGTTTGAAGGAAGTCCGAAATCATTGTCACCTAAAACAATCCACGAGCTCTTTGAACCATGCTCTATTTGTCTTAACCTTGATAATTGGTCTCTAATATTGTGCTTCCTCTTCATTTCGTGACATATTACGTGATTTTCCCGAGTTGGTTGTGAGCAAATATTTATCAGTGCTATCTTGCGGTTTGAAGCTCTCACGATCAGTCTTATGTTTTCTCAACTTTCAATGCTTATTTGCCTGCTGGATTTGCTTGAAGGGGTGTAGGTTAAAGATGGGTGTTTTCGATTACTTTGGAGCATTCGAGAGTTTTGGGAAAAGAGAAAGCATTCGGGAGAGAGAGCATTCGGGAAAGAGAATATTCAGGAGAGAGAGCATTCGGGAAAGAGAATATTCGGGAGAGAGAGTATTCGGGAGATAGAGCATTTGGGAGAGAGAGCATTCGGGAAAGAGAATATTCGGGAGAGAGAGCATTCGGGAGAGAGAGCATTCGAGAGTTTTGGAAAAAGAGAGAGCATTCAGGAGTTCAATGAGAACAGAGAGCATTCGGAAATTTTGAGAGAAGAGAGACTATTTGGAAGTTTTGGGAGAAGAAAGAGTATTCGGGAGTTTTGAAGAGTCGGGTCGGGCATTCGAGCGGATTGGGTCAGGGGACCAAGTTCGGATCTTTATTTTATTAATAAAAATATATTAAAAAATTTAGAAAAATTCCAAAAAAATCAGAAAATTAGGAAATGTTCAGAAATCAGTTTTGGGCTTAATTTTACTAGATCTTAGTGTTTAGTTTCATTCTAGACTTAGTTTAAAATTTGAAAAAAATGAGAAAAATCTTCTGAAAAATCCTCAAAATCGGATAAGCCACTAGGACTTTACCTTAGGGCTTTTGATTGCATTTTCCTTTTAGAGACGATGCTGGGTCGTTAGTTGTTTATTTTCTTCATGATTATTTAGTTGTGCACCTTTAATATATTAATTGTTGTTTTTAGAATGGTTAGGTGGAATCTTAGTTTTTTCGATAGGCTGTCCAGCATGTTAGTCTGCGAGCATTCAAGTTCAGGTACTGAAATGGCACTAGTTAAATTGCTAGTGTAATCAAGTCCTCGAATTTTGGAATCTCTGATTTTCGCCCGTATTAAGACGACACTCCTGCGTCTCAACTGGGATTTCTAGCCGACCCTTGATTATGGCTAATGGTGACTCTAATCGAATGCGTAAATTATCTTTTAAAAAAAAATAAAAAATTCTCGTTGCGCGAGGTATGAGGCTTGGGAGTGTCTCGGTCTTTGGATTAATGAACCATTTGGTTCACCATTCAAACGAACCAATCGTTGTTCACATTCATCGACAATACCTCTTGGCCTAAACTCGATCTTTGGCGATGAGTAGGTTGCGACAGCTTGGAGACTCCGTTGGGGACTTGAGGACTTAGATCTAATATAACTTGATTGTTTGTTAACTAATGTGGTCTTATGGCAGCGCACCGTGAAGGTTAAGGTAAGTCCACTAACATTGTGTTAAATGATTTTGTAAGTTGGGAGTTATAAGGGGTGGAGTGATTGTTGACGTGTTTGTTTTGCAGGTTAGTGTAAGGGGTGTATGTGTATGTGGATGAAAATAGAAGTGCTGTTTTGATATAAACTCTTATGCATGTTTTTACTTGCTTTAGCACTACACTTTGCACACGTAACTTGCAATCTAAAACCCTGATCGCCTTAGGACCCATAGGAGGTGCCAAAAGTGTGAAAACCATGCGGGTAAGGACCTATAGCTATCCCCTTTTGGTTCCGCCCATTTTCAAATAGTGCTAAAGAGGACTATTCGATGCAAGTACGGAATGGAGAAAACTCTTTTGATCTATTTGGGATGGGAACCTTTAGCCTTTAAAATCTCCACCTTTTAGTGAACCTCACAAGTGCATCTGCGTGTCTTTGTGACTTGAAATAACGGCTGTCACCCATTGTAAGTATGATTTCTCTCATTATTAGTACACTTTGAATTGAAATTTTCATTTTGGAAATTCGCGAAAATCAATCGAATGCCGCATGTGATCTAAGCTTACAATTGAAAATTTTGGACAATCACTCTTGATAGTGAGCTTTGAGCATTAATCTCAAACATCTCTGATTTGGCCCTACAAAACAGATGGTTTTGTCTAAATTTTCAATCGTGGGCTTAAAATCATATTTTGTATAGAAATTCTTTCAAGTTGAGATGGTATTTTGGGGCATAAAGTTGAAATCAAATTTTTGATGAAATTCTTTTTGTCCTCATTTCGGAATTGAAATTCAATTTACATTTTTGTGTATTGATTTCTCAAAACAAGAATCACCTCGTTTTCTGCAAAAGAAAAATCGCAAATTAGTCTTTCAAATTTGATATGCCACATTTTGCGATGAAACTTTTGGAATAGAATGGGGGTTCGATTGATAGTTGCGATTTGATCTTTTAATGATGCCACCTCTTATGATGAAATCTTGGTGAAATACCAAATGCCCAAAAATAGGGACCATGGGGGCATGTATCGTCGCCTCGCTTTCATTATAAGGGGCGGCATTAGTGAAAGATCATTTTTTCATTCACATAGTGACATTGTCTTCCCTTCATAGGTTATGCGCAACGGCCATTCTTTGGAATCCTCTCGCTTGACCATGCTAAGAAGTGGACTTTAAAGTAAAATGAAAGACTTGTTCGACATTCACCTTCTCCAAAGACAAAAGTATAAGCACTTAGAACCCAAGTCAAATGCAACATGGCCTAATCACCAATTGAGTGCGTCATAGGGCAACACCTCTTGCCAACAAATCACAACAAGACAAAGGTGCACATTCTTCCTTTCCTTTGCGAAGATATGATAGGATGCCAAATCGCTCGACTTTAAAAAAAAAAGAAAAGATAAGACTCTAAACAAGAGCTCACAGGCAAGCATGGCAGGAGCAACATGTGTTGAGGAAACTTGATTCGGCATAAGGGCAACACCTCTCACCAAGAGAACATGATCGAAGCATTCACTTCAGCATAAAAGGAGTTTGGAGAGCGATTGAAGACTCGCTGACCAAATATGATGAAATTGCATATGACTTTAAGTCATTTGACTCAATATGGAGCACCCAATTACTGGGACAAATCTCTCTCTTCTCGACCAAGCAGGCATAATGGGAGGAATGATTGGAGCAAATCACCTAAGGGGTAGCAACCATCGATGAGGAAGCATGACGAAATGGAGTCTATTGGCTCAACACGAAATCAAGAAATGTGTTGGATCACAACAACAAAACTTCTGACTAAGAAAGCATGATGAGGCGGAATCATCCATTAAAAGGAATGCGCTTGGTTGTGACCATAAATGGGGCAATGTATCTAAGGGACAATGCTCTCAAATATTGAAACAATGTTGAAAATCGAAGGCAAATGAAAGCGGATGAAGGGAGTTGCCAATCATAAAAGGAAGCAAACTCGAATGAAGGGAGTTATCGAACATCCAAGATGGCAAATTCAAATGAAGGGTAAATTGTATCGTTTCCAATTGTCCGTGTTGATTCCAATTTTGACATGATTCTATTTTCTTTTGATATGAAGCATCAAAGACCCGAAGGACCAGTGCAAGTGATTGGTAATGGTGTATTGTTTCCAATTTTTCAATCTCTAAAGCTTCATGCACTAACACATTCTTTCTTATTCTTTACAGGGTTACCAGGTTGCCACGTCGCAGGTAAGTACCCTTATTCCAAAATTCAAATGGAAATCAAATGGATAATTTTCACCACAAAGAAAAAGCCTTCGATGTTTTTGAGAAAAAAAAAACAAGCACTAAAGTGAAAATTGTGAAAATAAACTTTTTACAAAAAATTTTGCATATCATCCTTGTCCAAAGTTGTCTTGATGCTTGGTGGAATATTTGTTTTGAATTAAAATTCCCTATGGAGATCAATCAACTCAGGTGATCTTGGCAAAACAAAAGGAAATATGTTAATCATGCCAAGCGAGAAGCACTTGGAATGAAGAAAGGCGAACCATACCTAAACACGTCTTATAAACACTTTGTGAGTTGAGTGCAAAAACAAAAAACGTGTTTTAGGACAAGAGATTCATTCGCAAATAGTATATGGATCAAAATGAAAAGAGGCATTTCTTTCATCCATTCTACACACTACAGGTAATCATAATTAAGCCCCTTCGAGCCTTCACAAGTGAAGAATTTCTACAAAATACCCCCGTCAAGAACCACCCCACAATGGGGCAAATTTGAATGTTTTGGTTGACATTTCTTGGAGGAAAAGATGAGAAATATTTCTTTGCTCTCACTCGTATCAATTTTTTTGTGGTAACTTCAGAGAAGTCCTTATGGAAGCTTGAAACATCTCGAAATGAAGAAGGACATTTCTTTTTCTACCAAAACACTCACACTCTTTGTTTAGCCACGTTGAGCCTGAACATTCATTTTAAAAGCCCGAGTAGTAATTGTCTCCCCACATCGGGGCAAGGCACATAATTTACTAAGGCGATTGGTCCTTATGTGACAGCATGTAAAGTCCTAGGAGCTCAAAAGGTTTAAATGAGCAAGAGTCAAATGAAAGTTATGGGGCATGAAAAAGCAGTGTGCCTAGTAAAAGCAAGGCCAATGCCCATAAAAAAAAAAGAGAGGAAAGTTGCATCAAGAAAAAGGCTCTCATGTGACAAAAAAAGATGTCAAAAGGAAAATGTTGGCAAGAAAAGAAAAATCATTACAAATACAAAAGCCATTAGAACAAGGAGCGAAGCTCTTGTGTTGAAAGAATTAGTCAATGGACTTTCGAGACGAATTGAATTCCAAATTTTGAATGCCTTTGAAAAGATTGGATGATATGGTAATGATGTCATGGTGATCACCAACTCGTAAACCCCTTTTGTGAATTTCTGAGTCTTTCAAGCCTTTATCCCAAACCAATGTTACAACCATTTCTAAAGTCTCTTTTGATTGGAATGGTTCAAGCAGAAATTTGGATGTCTAAAGAAGCTACCGTTTAAAGAAGTGGGAGCAAGGTTATTTTATCTCATCTTAAGGTTTCTTGACTTGTAAACCTGGCGATGATGCTGATTGACAATTATTTCATTTCTTGGCCAATAATGCTTATCCATTGTTGAAACCACGATCAAACGCATGTTACAGTCGTTTAAAAGACCTCTTAGATTGGTCAATGTGTACTTATTGCGAATGATTCTCGAAGCCTTCGACATTAGTAATGTGAGGTACATTAGAGATCATATTATTTCCCACATCAGTGGATGGGATCAAACAGCCTTTTCGAGAGTGGTGAGAAGCCCCTTCTGACTATGGAGCTCTTGTTTGGCATGTTTAACAAGGTCTTTTCATAAGTTAAGATCAGTTTGATAAAAGACTTTTTCTTAAGGGAATTTGATGATTAATGACTCTTCTCAAGCCTGATGGCAATATTGTGATATTGAATGATGTTGAATGTTTTCCAAACAATTGAATTTAGTTTGATTTGCTCATGCAATTAACACTTTCTTAGCGAAGATATTCTTTTGGTAGTGTCATTCATGACATTCTCATGACGTTATCTTGCCCGGTACGCATTTGCTACCAGAGCACTTATTATAACACGTTCTGTTAGATGTGCAGATGCCTCCTCGAAATTTCCTCAATATTCGACAGATATTGTGAGCTCTAATAGCCCGAAACCATTCTTACACAAGAAGTCTTCGCCATGTGAGAATGTGCTTTCTGAAGGTTTGTGCATTTGTCCTTAAACCACGCAATGCAAAGGTTTATGCATTTATTGCATAACACACAGATTTCAAAAGGTTCCGGGTCTTTCTTAAAACCTCGATTTCAAAAGGTTCTGGGTCTTTCCTAAAACCCTGATTTCAAAAGGTTCCGGGTCTTTCCTTAAACCCCGATTTTAAAAGGTTTTGGGTCTTTCCTAAAACCCCGATTTTAAAAGGGTCCGGGTCTTTCCTTAAACCCCAATTTCAAAAGGTTTCGGGTCTTTCCTAAAACTCCGATTTTAAAAGGTTCCGGGTTTTTCCTTAAACACCGATTTCAAAAGGTTCCGGGTCTTTCCTAAAATCTCGATTTCAAAATGTTCCGAATTTTTCCTAAAACCTTGATTTCAAAAGGTTCTGAGTTTTTTCTTAAACCTTGATTTCAAAAGGTTCTAGGTCTTTTCCTGAAACCCTGATTTCAAAAGGTTCCGGGTTTTTTCTTAAACTCCGATTTTAAAAGATTCTAGGTATTTCCTTAAACCCCGATTTAAAAAAGTTCTGGGCCTTTTCCGAAATCCCAATTTCAAAAGGTTCATGGGTCTATCCTTAAATCCTACTTTTTACAACATCAAGTCCTGAGTGAAGAATCTTAGGTATCCCTAATCCCTGAGTGCAAAACCTTAGGTATTTCAAAATCCTGAGTGTAATTTACCGTTCATAGGGTTCTAACTCCTAGGCGGGATCTTAACTATTCAGGGTTTTATTCCTTTTGCCGTTCATAGGGTTTTAGCCCTTAGACATACTTTCAGGATTTTATCCTCTTTGCTTCGTAGGGCTTTAGTTCCGATGCGGAACCGTTGAAGTTCATAGGGTTGTAGCCCCTAGGCGTCTTTTTATTTTATTTTATTTATTATTATTATTATCTTCTTTCTTGCCTTTTCCTAAAAAAAAAATAAAATCCAATCACCCTCTTGTCTTAACTATTGTGTCATTCCATGCTCTCTGTTAGCAAAATTTAGGTGTCTCTTATCTTTGAAAGGAATCTCTTCGAGCTTCCCTTCAAAGATGGGCAGATGTTGATATCTAATTTTTCCCTACCCGTTTTAAAGGT
Source organism: Syzygium aromaticum (assembly GCA_024500025.1). Lineage (NCBI taxonomy): Eukaryota > Viridiplantae > Streptophyta > Magnoliopsida > Myrtales > Myrtaceae > Syzygium > Syzygium aromaticum. Next base: position 17,106,642 of record CM044885.1, read on the forward strand.
TAATTTTTGACCCAAAAACATGAATAATTTTCATTTAGAATGCAACAAAAAAAGAAATCCGGGCTAATCCGACTCGGTTCGAGCGGGCCAAATCACCCTGGCCCAGTTCCTTTTTCCCTCGGGAAAGAGAATATTCGAGAGAGAGAGCATTTGGAAAAGAGAATATTCGGGAAAGAAAATATTCGGGAGAGAGAGTATTTGGGAGAGAGAGCATTCGGGAAAGAGAATATTTGGAAAAGAGAATATTCAGGATAGAGAGTATTCGGGAGAGAGAGCATTCGGGAGAGAGAATATACAGGAGAGAAAGCATTCGGGAGAGAGACCATTCGGGAGAGAGAGCATTCGGGAGAGAGAATATACAGGAGAGAAAGCATTCGGGAGAGAGACCATTCGGGAGTTTTGAGAAAGAGAGAGCATTCGGGAGAATTTTTTTGGGAGAAGAGAGAGTATTCGGAAGTTTTGGGAGAAGAAAGAGTATTCGGGAGTTTTGGAGAGTCGGGTCAGGCATTTGGGCGGATTGGGTCAGGAGACCCGGTCCGGATCTTTATTTTATTAATAAAAAATATTAAAAAATTTAGAAAAATTTCAAAAAAATCAGAAAATCAGGAAATGTTCAGAAATCAGTTTTTGGCTTAATTGCACTAGATCTTAGTGTTTAGTTTCATTCTAGACTTAGTTTAAAATTTGAAAAAAATGAGAAAAATCCTTTAAAAAATCCTCAAAATCGGATAAGCCACTAGGGCTTTACCTTAGGGCTTTTGATTACATTTTCCTTTTAGAGACGATGCTGGGTCACTGGTTGTTTATTTTCTTTATGATTATCTAGTTGTGCTCTTTTAATATATTGATTGTTGTTTTTAGAATGGTTAGGCAGAATCTTAGTTTTTTTGATAAGCTGTCTGGTATGTTAGTTTGCGAGCATTCAAGTTTAGGTACCGAAAGGGCACTAGTTAAATTGCTAGTGTAATCAAGTCCCTAAATTTTGGAATCTCTAATTTTCGCACGTATCGAGACGATACTCCCGCGTCTCGATTAGGGTTTCTAGCCGACTCTTGATCATGGCTAGTGGCGACTCTAATCGAATGCGTAAATTATCTTTTAAAAAAAATAAAAAATTCTTGTCATGCGAGGTATGAGATTTGGGAGTGCCTTGGTTTTTGGATTAATGAACCATTTGGTTCACCATTCAAACGAACCAATCGTTGTTCACATCCATCGATAAATACCTTTTGGCCTAAACTCGATCTTTGGCGACGGGTAGGTCGCGATAGTGGAGCGTAGGATTTATGGAAAAATAGGCATTAAAAATCCTATCCGAGTCTATCCCTCTCCCACCTCGAATTTTTTTTATCCGGGCTATATCCGGTTTATATCCGATCTTATCCTATCCTTGGCCACCACCAAACACAGGATAGAATAAAACATATCCTATCTTGACTTTTATCCAGTTGATCAAACGCAGCCTTATAGGTTAGGTAAGGTACCAATTGAAGTCTGGATAAGTAGTTGAAATAGGAAATTATTTGCATTAAATAATGTTAGAAATCAAACGTGCGCTGTGTGCCGAACCCACGTACATTCGTCTCCGTACCTCAATCTCCACAGGATTGGCCTTCAACTTTTTCATCATAACGATCGTTTTTTATAACGTTAGCTTGAGCTATAATATAATTGTTTGACCATGCTCAATCGCCTTATTACTTGAATAGCAAAATGAGCTGTCAAAGAAATTTTGGGAGCTTCTTGAAATTGTGAATGCTAACTAGTTACATGTCGATCATATCCAAATCTTGTCAAGCCTACATTATCTCCACCCCAACCCCCAAGAAAAAAAGGCCAAAAGGGAGAATAATGTTTTTTTTTGTGTCTGCCTTATCCTAACTTTTAATTTACTCTTAGACTTTTATTTTTCCTTGTTGCAGAATGTAGGAGTCATATCCCACACATGAAACTAAAACGTCTTTACCCTTAGCCCCTCTAAAAAGGTAAAAAATCGAACTCCCCACCTCCACTTTTTCAAGTAGGAAGTCAAAGAAGTGTCCAATTAAGATCCGATTAGGATCCATTAATGGCATTAGGGCCAATTAGACAAAATTTAATAAAAAAAGAAAAAAGAAAAAGTGTTGTCTCGTTTACCATAGTACGTCCAAATTGAGCCACCTTGATATGGTTTAAGTGGGTTAGGCCCAATTCCTAATTTAATATAAGTTATAATAAAGTTTAATAAAACATGTAATAATGTTTGATTTTACGGTTTGATTTAGTTTCAAAATAGTTGAAACCCAAGCCATACCGTGAAAAAAGATTTATTTTTCGAATTGCTTTTTGCTCGCTTTAGTTGCACGGCTCAACGGCTTTTGTATCTAGACTTGCGTTGACATTCCATATCAAACTTTTATTGACTTGTGGCCACGACATCATCCCATGTAACACATTAGGTTATTATGGTAAATGACAAGCGATAGAGGAAAAAGGTTGTTAAGTGAACTTATAAGGTATCGCAATCTAGCCACAAAGTTAGTTGACTTTTCTTTTAATATAAACCTAGGAATTACAAAACCGGTCGCCGATCCTTTTTTTTTTTTGATCGAATGTCGCCGATCATTTAATGTACTTGTTAATCTCACCATGTTGCGGAAGCAAAGACGGTATGTTAAATGGTTTTCAACAAAAAAAAGCGATTTTCTAACGGTTGTTTTGGACTCATAGAAGCAAAGACAATATGTTTAGCGTATCCTTGCTTTCATTTTATGTGTTCGTTATTGGTTTTGTCGTGTCGCGGAAGTACAAACAATACGTTCAACGGTTTTTAACGGTTGTTTTGGACCCACAGAAGCAACGATGGTATGTTCAATGGTTGTTTTGGACTCGTAGTTCTTTAAGCTGAGTGATCGCGTAACGCATAGTGATCGAAACTAAACCATAAAGTCGTCTTTTCCTTTTCCGAGTCGGATAGTTACGAATTCGAAGTATTCAGAGTAGCACCAGCGACTATTCCGAAGCATGATCGACTCGATTTATCAAAACCAATTATAATACAAAGGTCGTTCCTCCAGTATTCAGCCTCAATCTACAATGCCCCTGTAGTCGCAATTCTAGAGCCATTAGGCATTTAGCCAACCGAGATTTAGCTGTCATATATGGACCGACCTTTATAAGGAAATAATATGGTGGATAAGATTAAGCTCTATAGCTTGCAAATTTGCATCTTATGGTAAATAATTCAAGTTTTGACAGATTCAGTAAAAAGAAGGGACAATAACACAAATAGTCCCTAAATTTTGGCCCACTATGCAATATGATTCATAAACTTTTAATTTATTCAATGTAGTCTATGAATTTTAGCTTAATGTTCAATATGGTCCTTGAAGTTTGAATTTGTTTAATGTGATCCCTGAACTTTTAATTTGTTCAATGTCGACCCTGAACTATATGAAAATATTCAATATCTTCATTGAACATTTTCACACGCTTCTTTTTTTTTTGGCCTAAATTTTCATATACTTTATGGACTAAATAGAATATGTACCAAATGTTCAAGAACGACACTGACCAAATTAAAAATTTAGGGACCATATCGAATAAATTAAAAGTTTAGGAATCATATTGTATATCGAGTTAAAGTTCAGAAACTGTTTTGTGTCATTTTCCTTGAAAAAAACTTGCAATGACTGCGCGCAAGAACGTCTGAATGAAGAACATGAGAGGCCCTTCGATTCATCGTCCTTCACATGCATGGCACGGAAACACAGTCTCCAAGAGAGAAAGATCAACCGTATGTCCAAATTTGTCCACTAGTTGCGGGCCGGTCCGAATCACGCCAATGCCGGGTTAACATGGACTTTTGCGAAGCTACAACTTGCCAATACCATCTATTTGCTCTTTCACCTTTGTTATTTACCTTATCTAACGGTAAAAATTTGGAGGATTCCAGCAACTATTTCCAAAGAATGCGCTAATGCAGTTTAGAAGCAGATAGGAATTGAATAGATTGGGGATTGGGGCTAGCCCACTTAACCATACCAAGGTGGCCCAATTTGGATATACTATTGTAAGCGAGACAGCATTTTTTTGTTAAATTTTATTTTGTCTAATTGGCCCTAAGAGGATTAATCTCTTGTGCACAATACTAAAAGAACCTTCTATTAAACAAGGGTAGGCTCGAAAGAATGGTATTAACTAAAAGCACAAGATGAAGGCACGATGCATCCGAACGTTTCCATAAGGATCATGTTTTTCGTTGCATGAATGTAGAGAAGTTCTCCTTTGTCTTTCCGTGACGGGGGGGAGGGGGAGGGGGGATGGGGTGACTTTGAATGGTAAAGAGTAAAAAGTAAGAACGGTATTCCTCTAAAGAGTTCATAAACTTTGGCTCAATGCATAATTTCGTCCCTAAGCTTTCAATTTATTTAATATAATGCTTAAACTTCAATCTAATATGTAATGTCGTTTCTAAACTTTTAATTTGTTTAATATGGTCCATAAATTTTTGGAATATGTTCAATTTAGTCACGGAAAATGTTGTCATTCCATTAGCTCAAGTTCAGGGGCAACATTAGATACTTTGATCTAGTCCAAGAGACCAAATTGAACAAGTACAAAAAATTCAGGGATCATATTAAAAAAATTAAAAGTTCAGGGGCGATATTACACATTACGCTAAAGTTCAGGTATCATATTGAGCATATTAAAAATCGAGGGACGAGATTGCACATTGAACCTAAGTTCGGGGACCATACGAGTAATTCATGCCTTCCTTTTAAGGTTTCATAACCGCGTAAGCTATCCTCGCGCGATGTTGGATTGGGATTGTGATTCGAGTCTCCTTTTGGCTTTTCCACCCATTTGGGCAGGTAATTAAAGGCTGAATGCAAAAGAAAGGGTATTACCGAAAAGGTCGCAGCACTTGGCTTCGCAGAGAAGACATTTAAAAAAAACAAGTGCCAAGACACCAATAATTAACCTAATTAAAGGTAAAAAAAATAATTATCTTTCCAAAGAAATTTCGAAAAATAATAGTAAAAGTCGTATAATTTCTGTGAAATTGTTGCTTCAGATGTTGGAATTTTTTTTTTTTGAAATTTTAGGGATATTATTTTATCGAAGCTTAAATAAGTGCCTAAAGAGGGAATTCTCAACATTCTCAAGAATAAAACGGGAAAGGGCCAAACTAGCGTCCTAAGTCGCTCCGGCCAATCAAGAACTCCTCTCTCCTCCCTCTCTCTCTCCTCCCCTTTCTCTCTCAGTTCAGACCTCGCAGCAGCAGCAGCAGCAGCCGCAGCCATGGTCGGTCCTCCTTCCCAAGCTTCAGCAACCGGAAGCAGCCCCCCAAACCTTTCTCCTGCTTCGTCTTCGTTGTCTTCCGCTGCTTCTTCGGGTACCCCGAAGGCCGTCATCGACAACCTCTGCACCCATGTGGCCGACACCACCCTCGCCAGCGACGACGTCCAGCACTATCACGGCCCCTACATGCAAAGCCAGGACACTGCCAAACCGGTGCAGGCTCGCCCGCCCTTGACCCGCCGTTCTCCTGCCCTCCCGCCTCCCCTCTCCCTCGCGGCGGCGGCTGGCGACAGCCCCATGGAACTGTGCCCGAGCGACGGGGTCGGGGGCGGCTTGCTGCTGCCGCCGGAGGGGGCGGAGGACGAGTGCAAGACGCCCAGGGGTGAGGAGTACAGGATCCCGGAGCTGCTGACGTGCCCGCCGGCGCCGAAGCGGAGCCGCAGGCACTGGTCGGAGAGGCGGGCGTGCGCCACGGTGAGGGAGGAGGGGGAGGAGGAGGAGGAGGAGGACGGGGAGGAGTCCGTGGATTCTTCGGAAGTAGAGGAGGCGCTCAAGAAGATGCGCTAAAGGAATAACGATGGAGCAGCCATTCCAGATCTCTCTTTAGGGTTTTTCTTCTTTACAGATAAACGAAACCAAAGCCTGCGTGGTAAGGATTACGGGGTTTGTTTGATCTTTCTCTTGGGAGACTTGTGTGCGCGCGTGTGTTCTCGTTCCATGCATGTGGAGGACGATGCGTCGAAGGGCCTCTCGCGTTCTTCGTTCGGGCGTCCTTCGCGCGCGGTTCTTGCAAACTTCTCTTTAAGGAATGTGTCGAAACTTTGAATTATTTACCATAAGACGCAAATTCGCATGCTATAGGGCTTAATCTTATCCACCGTTCTATTTCCTTATAAGGGTCGGTGCATATATGACAGCCGAATCTCGGTTGGCTGAATGCCCTTATGGCTCTAGACTTGCGAGTCTAGGGCACCTTTGGATCGAGGCTGAGTACTGGAGGGACGACCTTTGTATCATGCTCGGTTTCGATAGATCGAGTCGATCGTGGTTCGGAATGGTCACCAGTGCTGTTCTGAATGCTTCGAGTTCGTAACCGTTGGGGGCTCGACAGAGGAAGAGACGACCTTATGGTTTAGTTTTCGATCGTTGTGCGTTGCGCAATCACTCGGCTTAAAGAACCACGAGTCCAAAACAACTGTTAGAACATATCGTCTTTGCTTCTACGATCCAAAATCCAAAACAACCATTGAAAACTATTGAATATACTGTTTTTGCTTCCGCAACGTGGCGAAACAAAAACAACCACATTTAACAAAGAAAAGACGGCGTTCAACATATCATCTTTGCTTCTCCGGTTCCAAAACAACCGTTAAAAATTGCTGAACGGTGTCCTTGCTTCCGCGCCATGGCGAAATAAAAAACACAAGCACATTTAATAAAAGAAAAGACATGGCGATCGGTTTCATAATAACTAGGTTTAAGATGAAAGAAAAGTCAACTAATTTTATCGCTAGATTGCAATTCCCTATAAGTTCATTTAACAACTTTTTTCCTTTATCGCTTTTCATTTACTGCAATGATACTTTATTCATCATGATATCGCGACGACAAGTCAGCAATAGGATGATATAGAATATCAACGCAAGTTTAGATATAAAACTCATTGAGCCATGCAACTACAGAATCGCTATAAACCGATATGGCTTGGGTGTCAACTATTTCGAAAGTAAATCAAACTGTAAAATCAAATATTTTTACGTGTTTTATTAAATTTTATTATAATTTATATTTGAATAACAAGTAGCCTATTAAAAAAAAATTGAAATAGGTTGAACTTCTTTTGACCAAAAAACAAAAAAGAGTAGGCTGAACTTTCATTCCGTACAATATGTGAATTTTTTAATTTGAAACATAAAGTGCTGTTTTGATTCTTTTCCTTTCATTCAAATGAATTGCTTTTGAGATCAAACGAGCGCACGCGAGGCGACGACGCTGCGCCCTGCGGATCGTGTGGGAGCTCCGTTGATCGAACCAGAAGATGGACGGCGGCGGCGACTCCCTTGCCCAATTCATACGCCGGGAAGTCCCCGACTGGGACGATGAAGTGGTGGCGGCGGCGCGGTTCAAGGCCTTCAGCGGCCAGAGGTCCGACTGGGAGCCCAGGTACCGGTTCTGGAGGGACTTGATTCTCCGGGTCGCTCGCCGCTTCGGCCTCCTCATCGTCGACCCTTCTCAGGTTTCGTTCGATTACGTCTATTGGGTTGTCTAGTTTTGGGGGAAAAATCGCATCTTGCGATGCTCCTCCATGTGGGTTTTCTCTCTTTTGGTGGGGGGGATTGCTGGACTGGAATTGATGCGTCCCTTTGTTTGTTCAAGGTGACGAAGGAATGGTTTAACCGCGGCGGTTTGACTCCTCTGTGCATCGATCATGTTCTGGTAAGCTTAGTGGTGATGGTTTGCTTTGTGGCATAGCTATGGTGTTCCATGATATGGCTTTCGTGAACGTCGGCTATCGGTTTGGTGTTGCGCTACTCCGAGCCATCAATCGGATAGTTTATGGGATTGCTGAACCAATTTGGGAAATTTCCGATGCAAGTATTCTATTTTTGCTGAGACTAATTAGGCATTGAGTTGCTTTAGTGAAATTATGCTCGATACTTAGTGTATTGTTGCCGCGATATTGGGGGCAATTATGCTGTTGTGCTTCGCTTTAGTAGATTTAGCATTGGTTTCTGCATCTTCCGCCGTCTGCCTTTTGGAATTTTTTTGTGATAGAGTTACTAACTACTTGTCCCCGTGAGCTTGTGGGTTGTCTTTATTCTTCATTTTTCAGTCTTTGATGTATGATGAAGGTGATATTCTCCAAAAAGCTGATCTTGGAGACCCAAGTAGCGGACGGCTTTCCCAGATTTTGAGGAAACTAAGACTTTTGGTGGTTAGACCGTCAAGTAGCGAAGCAGTGCTGGAAGATAGTGTAATTCTTGCAGCTCTCCTCAAGGTGTGTATGTTGACAGCCACTTTTAAGAAACCTTAAGCACAGTCTTGGTCTAGGAGATCTGTCTTGTTGAAGTCTTGTTGAAATTGCATTTTGCGGGATGGAGCGGAGGGGAGGTTTTTTTGCTTTGGAGTGTATTCAGTTACATCATTTCTTTGTAAAGGAATTTATACTGTAGATCGATATTTATTTATCTTTATTTGTTTTTCATAATCCACAAGAACCTGAATCTGCTATTAGGTACTTTCACCTGACAACTACAGAATAGGCAGTGGTCTTCATAAAGCGATCTTGTGACGGATTCTCAAATATGTTGCGTGCTGGTTATCTCATTTTTCTAGGAGAAAGCATGCGAAGTTGTCAATGTCTTATCTGAGAGCAGTTGGACATCTTCGTGCATTGTAACAAGGAGAAGGTTCGGGGAGATTTGTGGAGGACCTGACGAAGAATCTATCATTTTGAGCTATTTGTCAGGATGCAGAAAAGCACAATACTTGTCCATTCACAAGAAGGAACATATAGAGGTATTCTATGTCTTATCTTTTTTATTCCTCTACCATTACTGATTGTGTTTCCCTGATAGCCCTTGGCATGGTTAATTACTGAACTTTTTAGAGGGTAGAACAGGATATGTTGTTGTCTCGGTACCATCCATAAAGTCTATAGAGGTACCAACATTGAATTTAGTTTTTTAAGGTACAAATGGAGGGCAATTCTGTTATTTCTTATCAAGTCGGCCTTTAATCTTTTAAACACCTTCGCTACAAGCTACCTTGCCAGCGTCTGAGTTTTGATCAACGAAGACAAGAAGGAAGAATTGTTATCTCAAATGATTGTTATGTTGATGTCGCGCTTCTTGCAGGGTTAATGATATTTTATGAGTTTCCACTTTGCAGGGTGTTAAAGTTTCTCTTACGGCCGCTGCAGTTTCCACTATCACAAGTCTAGATCATGACGTTTTGCACTTAATTTGGACGACGGAAAAGCTTCAACAACAACTTGACTTGATTGATCGACGCTATGAGAAGTAATTACTCCTGTATTATGTCTAGTTGAAATGTTGAATAATCTCATATATTTTCATGCTCACCAAGTACATGTTGGAGTAAAATCTAAGTATCTGAACTGATGTGTGATTTGGCATCATTTAAATACATGTAACGGGAACATTTTTCATTTGCATTCCTGTTATAGGAGCTTGCTCTATGTGCAGCTCATTAATGTTTCTGTACCTTAATGTTATTTTCTGATATCTATTTGCAGGACCAGAAGTTTAGCAGCTGCTTCTCTGAAAGCTGGAAACAAGAAAGTTGCGCTCAGGTATGCAAGGGAGTTGAAGCTGGCCTCTGAGAGCAGAGAAAAATGTGCAACACTCTTGAACAGAGTGGAGGAAGTTCTTCAGATTATTTCTGATGCTGAATCTACAAAAAAGGTATCTGAATATTTAGGTGATGCCGAACCATTGACTAATATCGAGGATATATGCAGATCATCCTGCTTCCTTAATATTTAGGTGATTCTAAATATACTAACTTGTAATAGCTGATTATAGGTTTCAGAAGCGATCCAGATTGGAGCTCGGGCAATTAAGGAAAACAAGATCAGTGTAGGGGAAGTTGAACTTTGTCTGGAAGAAATTGATGAGAGCATTGATTTCCAAAAGCAAGTTGAAACGGCTCTAGGTATATGGTATCCCTTTTCCCACTTATGGTCTGTGTCTTTTCAAGTTTTGCTTTTCTGACTCGTCTTCTTTCCTGCTCGCAGAATCAACATCATCCGACAGATTTGAGGATGAGGATGTTGCTGATGAGTTTAGGAAGTTAGAGCTGGAAGTTGGGAAAGAACACTCTCAGATAGGTGATCAGATAGATAATGCTGCAAAAGAAGCAGAGGAATTGGAATCTGCGGCCTCTCTAAGTGATGCCTTTTCGAATCTAAAACTTGCAGTTGATGCATCTGAGGAACTTGGGCACGATGGTGCACCTCGAGCAAGTGAGGAGGAACGTAAATATTCAAAGTTTGAAGCTGAAGCTGCTTAGCGAGAATGCTTACAGAGATTTCATCAATGATAAATTTGCAAGATGTTTCAGCTCACTTGATGGTGACCTGAGATTTTTGTAATTATTCTCTTTAGCGCAATGCATTTGGTCTGACATTCGATAGTAACTTGAAATGTGGAACGGTGTAATATGATATACAGTTTCTCTGATAATGTACTTTCATGTATATGAGGCAACTTGGATGTTTCTTAAGCAATGTACTGTATGCAGCTCCATTATGAAGATGTATAGCAAAGATCTGTAGTTTTTGATTGTTTTCCTTTTCGGGAATAGCTATTGTTTACATGAAAGTTTTCCTTCTGTCAGACCGTTAAACAAGCTAACCAGTAGACAGCCCCAATTTTTGAAGTCCTGTATAATGCACAAGTGGTGAATGATCATTCTAGAAAGAGAATGTTGTCAATCTTTTATTAAATTCTCCCCTCCTCCATACTTCAAAGCAGGCATCCTCATTGGGAACGGCAGTCTTGCTTTTGAGAGACCTCTTAGTTCCCGCATGTACAATGATGCTTAGAGGGAATTAAGACGTTCACAGGGTAAATGCCTATTGAACAAGTATTTACCTGCACACACGATATGACCTCCAGCTTCTCAGAATTCCTTGTTCTCGATTACTTCGCAATTGCCAGATCGGGCTGCAGATTCCCCATGTTCAACTGCAGCGGTTGTTCCAGAAACATCCGCAGCTGAAACCGGTTGCGTTAGGGTCGGAATGAAAGGCAAATATGGAATTGGCTGGACTCCAAACATAGGTATGCCGGTTCCATTACTCCGAGGCAAACTGGTGGTTCCAGAGATAGGCGGGATTGGGAACAGACGTGTGCTGCAATCAGCTCCTGCGCCTATTCTCATACCCATTCCTAGTGGGAATTGACTCATATGCGGTGTGTGCATATTATGTACGCCTGTGGGTAACATCATCGGAGACATGAAAAGCGGCGACCTAGCCGACATAATCTGCATCAAGTTACAGGTTCAGGATATATCGTTGCTCGTGTTATTTCTAATGCATTAGCATGCATGGTCAGAAGAATTCCTTTTTACCTGTAATTGATGCTGAAGGGTTTTTAGATACTCGATCACCTCATCCAGAACTGATGCTTTATTCACCTTATTTTCAGAGAAAGAAAGAATGAGCAGGAAGGAAGTAGTGCACAGTGATCATCAAGTATTGCTAAGAGTTACAGTTCCTTTGTTATGCAGGGGGATCATGTGGTAGGTTGCTTTATTTTATTCATCTGAATCGAAATTAATACCAACCTTGTCACAATTTGGCAGAAGTTCCTGCAAGGCGCGCAATCTCTTATTGATTCTGTCTCTGCGTCTCTGTTATAACATGCGACGGTTAGATCACTTATTGGTTTGCTCTATTAATTCTATGCGTTTACGGTACCTACTCTTTCTGATAGATTGTGAATTGTTGCTCTGCTTCCAGTCCGTACTTTTCGCTTCACCTCTTCTGTTTCATCATCATCATCCTCATCCTGCAGCAAAATGGCAATTGAATATCACGGCCACATAAGTTGTGTGGGATGGTCGGAGAAACACACATGAAGGAGAGAGAATTCCAGTTGCGTCACTTACATCACCTGGATATATCGATTCGGAGTCTTCGTGCTTCCTCTTCAATGTACCTACTGGATAGTTGGAGGCTTCTCGCGAGCACACAGAAGAAGATGCAACTGGTGTTGCGTCACAAGGTCGTTCCTCACCGGGCATTGTTTTATCTATAGCTGTCGCTGCTGTGGTCGACGACGGATCCCGGCATTGATCTTTAGATTTTCTGTTTCTAAGGGAATAGTCTTTTCCGCCAAGGACTATAGAGTGTTCATCAGGAAAAGCCTTTCCTGAAGTCTTATCATCTGTGAACATCGGCTTTGCCTTATCACCCACTAAATCCGCTTGTCTTCCAAAAGCCGCTGCTGGCTCAGTCAATGGCGCTTCTCGGGCATCTCCGATGCCTGCTCCCTCGTCAGTTTTTGTCTCCGCGCGGGGGAGATCTTCATCGGTTGGTAATCTCATTGGCAATTCGGTTGTCTGTCTATTCTTAGCCCTGAGGACGACAGGCGGCCGTAAGAAGAGGGAAAAGTTCGTGTTTTTGGGCTTGCGGAGAGAATTTGACTCCCTCAACACCATCGCCTTGGACGAGTAGTGATTGACCGACCGCATATGGGGGTTTCGACGTAATCCTGATCCCGCGAACCGAGCCAAATCTTGGCCTTGCTGCATGGGAGACTGATACGGCCAACGGTGACCGTCGTCGCAAGTCTTGGTAGGGTGAGAGGATTTCCTGATGAACAAGGACTCGTTTCTTGATGACACTGGATGACCTGCATCTCCATGTTTGGAAGCAGCGTCCACCACATATGTCCGATTCTTATCATCAGGAGAAGTTACTACATCATCATCATGAGCATTGCCTTGAGCAGAAGAGTCCATGCCATTGTGGTGTGCAACGCCCCGAATATAGAAGTCACCGGGGAAGGGATTTTTCACACGAGTGCCTGAGTCAGGAGCTTTGTAAGCCACTTTACCGTCATTAGAGCTGCTGGAGACGACGCGTCTGCTTGGCGGAGTGCTTCCTCTCATCACAATCCCGCCATTTTCCCACGCCAGCTCCACAAACTCATGGTCAGGCCTGCACAGCCTCATGAACCAAGAAAATTAAATCAAGAGCACTAGGGAAAGAAAAAGGAGGAGAACATCTTGATCAAGGCGTGAAGATGGGTCGCGACATCTCAAGAACACGAAGCAACTCACATGGAAGCAGCTGCTAGGTTTGCTAAAACCCTCGTCCCGGTCAACGTTGATCTTCCTTGATGGCCTCTGTATTCCTCCAGCATCTGCGTGCGAAAGGAAAGAGGAGGAGAGATGCCAACTGGAGGCAGAGGCTGCGGTCGATGATGGTTCCGAGCAACTCGCCAGTCACTCCACACAACACCAAACGCAAGGAAGGGAAGAGAAGGTGTCCACGGGGCTGCAAGATACTGAAGCGAGCCTATCAGGATTTAATAGATGGTGGCAAGCAGTGAAGCGTGAGCGTGAGCGTGACATACCATCAGGGTTTGAGTTGGTCCCCACACGCGGATGCTACAAACCAAAGGACACTCCCCGTTTCGATCCAAATCCAATGTCCCCCCTGATACTTTGGAGGTGGGGGGCTGGATCGGGAGCTTCAAACTTTTAATCCTCCCACTTCATTTCTGGGGCCCATCTCCCACCCATCTGTGTGATCTGAGGATGCACGTAACCCCACCTCTTTGAATTCAACAGCGTCTCTCTATTCACTCCTCTTGAGAAATCGTTGCCAGTTTCTTTGGTTGGTGGAGATATTGGAAGCTTTGGTTTCAACGTGCCTTTGTCAACATGCGGTGCAAACCCAACCCGAGTAGCCCAACCCGAGTAGCATTAATGCCCTCTCACTTTGGAGGTGGGGTGGGCTCTTGAAAGAAATTTGGATACTTGATGGCCAGAAACAAATCAAAGCGGATATCAGTTGGTGTTGGACGTAAGCCATCACTGCATATCTTTGGAGATTCATTCCGGGTTTAATAAGGCGGAACCTGTTCCATTCAAGACATCACTTTCCATCTCCCTCGCCACGTTCGAGCAGCACCAGACCAGAAGAGGAGAAGAAGTGACATGAAAGTTGGGGGGAGTGGCCGTCGCTTTCGGGGGTTCATTTTCCTCCAGATGAGATGAATGATGATAATGTCGCCCTCCCACGTTGCCGTGCGCTGGCGAAGGAACCCCCACGCTCCTTCGACACGGAACGAACCTCAACGGCGCGCAAAACGACAAACCGGAGTTTCGGAAGGACTGCGATGAGATAAGGCCCCACGTGGAGGGCGATGGATATGGGGTGGGGAGGGGGGCGGGGGGGGGGGGGGAGGTGGTGGCAGCGGGACGTTGCGTGGGGGCGGGCGTCGGCCTGTCAGATCGGTCGCTGGAGGAAAAAGCTCCGTGGCAGTTGGTGGTGGTGGGGAGAGCAAAAGGTGGGGTGGTCCTTCACGTGATCGGGGCGTGGTCCACGTGACCGTGTCTTTGCTCCGCCTCGTCCTCCTCCTCCTACGGGGCTTGTCCTGCGCGAACAGCACACTTGCACGATGCTGCTGCCGGCCAGAGAGAGAGCGAGAGAGAGAGAGCGACGAAGCGAAACCGGGCCAATCATAATCGCATCCCCACCGTCGGATTAGATGGTGATGTTCCGTCGTGGGGGACCCACCGCAGCGACATGCTCGTTCGATTGACCGCTCGTTCGACGACGATGATGAAGATGTGTCTCGTCGATGGCAACGAGGGAAAACCCCCCCACAAAGACCAAATACGCGCAGCTGTCTTGGGGCCCACCAACCTGTTCTCTTTTTTACCCTCCTTGGGGCCCACCGACCTATCCCGGAGGACGACACATGATATCACGAAAAATCTCAAATGAATATATTTATGATAAAGTTATCTCAAATTAATTTTTTAATTATAAAAAATCTCAAATTGGTATATTTATAACAAATTTTATCACAAAGTAATTTTTTTACCACAAAAAATCTCAAATCGGTACTTTTGTGACAAATTTACCTAACAGTAAATTGAATTAATACAAAAAAAAATCACAAATTAGTACACGTGAGACAAAACAGAAGATAAAATCTCAAACCAGTACATTCGTCAATTGTGATGTGTCATTTAAATAAGCAATTTGACAGTAAAATTTAATGAAAACTAACGGAGGGTAAATTTTTAAAATGTGTACCAATTTTGATGGTCAAAAAATTAATTTTGATTAAATTTATCACGAATATACCGATTTGAGAATTTTCTTGATAATAACCTTATAATAAATTAGGATCATCCCCTGTACCCTCCCTTGAGGAACAAGTACAGTGTGTCACTTCAGGGTAAAGAAAAAAAATGCTTCTTGAAAAAATCTTTTTATAAGAAAATATTTTCTCTCTTTTTCTAATTAGTGAATTCATTTTTCTAATATTAAGCATGCGCATTTTTTTTAATCATAGATGATTTTCAATCGACTGATCGCTTTTAGTATATTGAACGCGTGAATGGATTGATTAATTATCCTTGAATGAATTTGGTTTACTATTTTTTTTGGGAAAAGTACTAAAAAAGTCCTAAACTTATTGCATTAGTATTAATTCAGTCCATTCGATCAATTTAAACCGGAAATCGCTTATGTAGACAAATTTTATAATTTTTATAAATATTTTTTCAGAATTTTTTTATTGTTTTTTTAAATTTACTCCTTTTTTTTTCCTTTTCTTTACACCATGGGCCGACAACTCTCGTTGGTCACAGGCGAGGACCACTAAGTCATCACTCAAATCCAAGCGAGTGCCTTCGCACCCTTGTCAGCTATAGGTGAGGGTGCGGAGGCCCTTGCTCATGGCGGGTGAGGGGGCAGTGGCCCTCGTCCAAACTAGCCTGTGGTTGGCGTTGGTTGGCCGGTGAGGGTAAAGAAAAAAAAGGAAAAGAAAAGAGAAAAAAAAGACAAAAAAGTATTTAAAAGTTATAAATTTTGTTCATATTAATGCCGATTATGCCATATAAGATCGCCAGCGTTCAAGTTAGGAATTTCCAACTTAAATTAGCCAGATGAACTGTCAGTACCAATATAATATATTTATGACTTTTTTGGCACTTTTCTCGTTTTTTGGTGGTTGATGAGCATTTTTTTACAATCTTGAGAAAGAGAGAGGACCAAGTAGGAGCACTTAAAAGGTCGGGAGCTCCACGTGTCGATCACTAAGTGGCGCGAGACTACGCCAAAGTAGTAGAACAGGACGAACTTTACTATCGACCATTGGGGAAACCAAAACCCTTTAGGCTAAAATTCTTTGCATTTCTAAAAAAACTTTTCCTAAATGCTTTCCGAAACGCATCATGTGCCTTCAAAGTTCATTTGCACATGGTGGCATTCGCGCTCTCTCTCGACACTACCTCTAAAATAAAAACTCGTGTATTATCGTAATCACTTAGCATGAGAGTCGGCAAGACCAAGATAGAAAGCATTTGATGAGGTTAGTAGAGTATTCCAACGATTTAGAATATTTATTGTAAGCCCCAAAAGAAAAGACCAATCAAATTGAGATTCATCGCTAACGAAGTGCTGAATGTGAATCAAGACCTATATATATCCTAAGTCGAATTTGAGCCAGATAGGCAAGAAATTAAGGAAGAGTTCACCGATTGTCCGATCATGATCAAGTAACTATTGCACTGCCCTTCAACTAAATATTTCATGATTGAACTTCAACATGTGCACCCCCTTCCAGCCCGATTGGCATAACTACGACACAAACCTACATGCAACTTGAACCCTGATCGCATTTAAAGTCCTGTTCTAACTCAAAACGACACGAACCTGAAACTCAATCGGAGTATGTAATAAAATCGAGTGAATTAGGATTCATGTAATTCATGGAAATTTCCTAATTTCTTTTTTACTGGTGTTCTTTTTCGTCTTTGAAAGAAAGGGGTATTTCTTATCGTTGTGGAAGCATTCTCTGCTGAAATCAAAGCCTGCTATGACTTTCGTTTAGTAAGTCGATGAGTATAAACCGTAGCTTTGTTCCATTCATACGGGAAACGGTCCAACTCCAAAAGCCCAATCTTGTGATGCTAATTGCCATGTCCATTTTGGGGGCCAGCTCTTCTCGATTTTCATTCGAGGGCTGATTCCCTAAGAAAAATCCTCCACTTTAGACCCAATTTTAATGGGATGAGTGCATTAAAAATCCTAAAATTTATCACGGAAGCGCAATTGAGTTTTCAAATTATCAAAAAGTGCAATCAAATCCAAAAACTTGTCATGTTAAATAGAGTTAATGAAATGACTTGATTACACTAACTTGACAAATTTTAAGATTTGATTGTACTTTTTGAAAGTTTTAGGACTCAACTACATTTTCGTGATAAGTTTTAGGACTCGATTGCACTTTTTGAAAGCGTTAAAACTCAATTGTACTTTCATGACAAATTTTTAGGACTTTCAGTGCACTTATCCATTTCTTTATGTTCTAAACTTTTACTTTATTCCCAAATTTACCTATGCGCCCAAAAATTGCCTCCGGCTTCTTCAAAATTACCAACATCAGAAGGTTATTGTTATTCCATGTGAAGGTGAGGGTATTGACAAACGTGCGGGTTTTAATAATGAATCTCTAACTAAACCAAGATTTGATAATTTTGAAGAAATTTATAGCGATTTTTTGACGTGTAGGCAGATTTGAGATTAGAGCGAAAGTTTGAAATTTTTCTTTAGGCAAAAGAAAAGTTCGAGGCAAAATTGGGATTGAACCTTAAATTGGGGTATTTTAGGAAATTGAGCCTTGGTTCGGTCGTGATTTCTTTGGTTAGTCGTTAGAAATTTTTTGTTGTTAGTGGGCTCGGACGTTAGACTTGCGTCCGAACTTGAATTTAATGAATTATGTCTCCATCCATCACGGTGGATAGAATTAGTAAGAGCTAAAAAGATGGAATCAGACCAGGGACAAAAAGATCAGGACCAAATAGAGTCCAAATCGTGATGCAAACTTAATTTGTCAGCTCCCATGCAACCCAATTCTCTTGGAATTTACCATTTGTCCCAACAAGGACCATTCTACAAATTTTATTCTAAGACACAACACCATGGTTCCTAACTGCAATCTTCATCATCTTTTCAATCTTCCTTTTGTTTTTTTCTTGACTAGAAGGGCTTCTGATTTTGGCAATCCAAGTTGGGTCCGGTGTCCACCCCGAACAGCTTGGCGTATCTCTGGAAGAAGCCGATCCGGTTGTTGACCCTTGTGTCGCCGGGGATGCCGCACTCGAGGCCGCCATTGATTATGTTGGTGACAAGCCCAAACCCGGCCGTCCGGTTCGCCGCGAGGTCGGCCTTGGACGGCCAGTACTTCCCGACCATGACGGCGTGGCAGGAGGGCTTGGGCTTCCTCTCCGTTGTCCAGAACCACAGCGCCGTCTTGAACGCAACCAGTGAGTTGTTGGACACCGTCTCTGGGTTCCTCAGCCCGTCGAAGCCGAGCGCTTTCCCGGCCGGTCCGTAGTTGTAGTTCCTGCCACGTGGCAAATCCTTGTTATCACTAACTACACGAATGCAGCACAAGTCTCGCCAGTGCTCGCTATTCCCATGACCAGAGCTTCCTAAATTTTGACGATATGTATGAGATATAGTTATGGAGGGTCATGGTTCTTACCAAGATAGTTGGATGGGTCCTCTTCCTTTGTAAGACTTGCCAGGATAACAAGGCCATTCCTTGTTGCTTGGATCGCAGTAGTCGCTCTGCGGGCTCACCTCCTCCTTGAAGCACAGCCCCCACGCATACGGTCCGTCCGGTGCCGTCGCCCACCCGCCGGTCGTCTCGTGTGACACCTGGGCAAGGAAGGCTGCGATCTCGCGCTTGCGCATGCTCACACTCCCAGTGCGGCCAAACTTCGGGAAGCAGCTCGCGGCTCGCATGAACGAGTCGTAAGAGTAGAAGTCCTTGGCTGGGCACGCACTATCGTCCTTGTGAAGGAAGATGCCGTTGAAGAGCTGCTCGGGGATCAGGGAGGCGATGGACGTCCCACCGCGTGCCTCGGTCACGGGCGGGGATAGGGTTAAAAGAGAGGAAGCAAGGGCGAGTAAGAGAAAGACGAGGGATCTAGCCATGGCACGCTAGGGCTTTGTCCCAATATAATGCTTGTGATGGGTGAAGGTAAGGCTTATTTATCATGCCAATGTCGGAGAGAGAGGGAGAGAGATGTGCACGATGTGCTTGCCAAGTCAGTGGTCAAACACTTTGACTGGGCTACGATCATTGAATTGGCCAATGGTTGGCCAATGACCATTGAATGACAACTCTCTTATGACCAGACATATGATCCAAGAACCTAAGCCGTAGCCTCGGCCATATCTGCATATTTTAATTGATCTCCAGTCGTTGTTTAGGCCATAATACATATAAATACATTCAATCCTACGTTGCCATCGTTGCGGCAAATGACGGTAACTTCGTGTATTTCCTATTTCACATGCATTCACAAAGATGAAGGGAAAACGAGAAAGCGTAAGCGTCACATGCAATCTTTCTCAAGAACTCGGAAAAACTCTAAAGAGATGTTAGAGTTGACTGTAGTTAGTTAAATTCTATATTGATATACGCACGAAGTCTCCACCGGCCATAGCCACCGTTCGTGAGCGTGAATACCTAAATGTACGTGTTATATAATATTAGGGTTCTAGTCGCGGTCAACGGAAGTGGGAGTGGCGGGCCAGTTCACACAGGAGTGCTCATGCGGTGTGGAAGTGGGAGTGTCGACACACCGCATGAAACGGTGGTGGGTTGGTCCAGTCTCCGGGACATCTTCAAGCTCATGATGAGCCGTGATAAACACGATGGATATCGCATAACAACTGTGTACTTCCATGATTAGTTAAACTCTGCAAAGTTTGAGGTCTGGTTGAACTCTGGGGAACATGGGTTTACTCTGGCAGTGGCGCGTGATTCAGTTAATTTCCACAGTTATAGGTCAAGAGAACAAGAACAGATTGATGTTCATCGCAAAGACTAATGGCGGTAGATTTCAGGCATGGGGTCTCATCGCGAGAATCATTTCGGAAAACGGAAATTAATCAACGTGTCGGAAGGCCGACAGTACTAATGTGTGCGCTTGCTTTCCTCATTTACAGCTTCCACTGCAAAGGCCAAGCAACAGTTTCTCCCTCTCTTCGACTCTCGTTTCCGCAGCCTTCTCCCACGCTTTAGGTGTCGCTTCTTCCTCCTCTGTTATGGCCTCTAGCTTCTCCTCTTGCCTCTTCTTTTGTTGATGGCGAAAGGTGAGTCGGTTCCTTTTGACCATTCTCGCCTCAGATTCAAGGACCCAGAAACAACTGGCCAAGGTGCTGGAGCATCTTTGGGTTTAGCAGAATCTAGTTTCTCCAAAACTCGACTTCCATTTGAAACTACAAAAAAAACATCTTTTTCCGATGAAATTTCCAACGAAAAATTTGAAAAAATTCATTGAAAAACGAATTTCCAACAAATTTTCCGATGAACAAAAATTCGTCGGTAATTCGTCGTCGCAAATTTTTCCAACAAAAAATTTCAATTTTCGTTGGAAATTTGTGAGGAAATTTTTTTCGTTGGAAAATTCGTGGGTAAATTCGTTGGAAAGTTCATTCCAAAATTCGTCGCTAATTATTCATTGGCAAACTTGTGGTAAAATTTGTCAATAACTCTTCGCGGTAAAATTCATTGCAAACCGAATTTCCAATGAATTAGCAACGAAAAAAAAAATCGTCGCTAATTTGGCGTGGGAAAATTTTTGCGACAAAAAATTCATGGAAATTTGCGACAAAAATAGAGTCGTGGCAAAATTTGTGGCAAAATTCGTAGATAAATTCGTTGCAAAATTCGTCGCTAATTATTCATTGCAAAAATCTTGGCAAAGTTTGTCGCTAATTGGTCGTGGCAAAATTTGTTGGAAAAAGAATTTCCTGGGAAAAATTTTTGTCGCAAATTTTCACAAAAAAATTTTGAATTTTCGTTGGTAATTTATGACGAAATCCAATTCATTGGTAAATTATTCGTTGGAAAGTTCGTGAGAAAATTCATTGCTAATTATTCGTTGCAAAAATTGTTGCAAAATTGATCGGTAATTATTTGTTGCAAAATTCGTGGCACGAAGAATTTCCAACGAAATTAGGGACAAAAAAAAATTTGGTCAATAATTTCGTTGGAAAATTTGTTGCAAAAATTGTCCGTCAATATTCGTTGCAAATATCATGGGAAATTGCGTAATTTTCTGACAAAAAATGGAATTTTCATTGGTAAGTTGTGAAGAAAAATAATTCGTCGCTAAATTCGTTGGAAAATTTTTTGCAAAAATTGTGGGCTAAATATTCGTTGCAAATATCGTGGGAAATCTTGTAATTTTCCGACAAAAAAATTTAATTTTCGTTGGTAATTTGCGATGAAAAAAACTTTGTTGGAAAATTTGTTGCAAAAGTTTCCGAATATTTGTTGCAAATATCATTGGAAATCGCGTAATTTTCCGACAAAAAAAATAATTTTCGTTGATAATTTGCGACGAAAAAAAATTTGTTGCTAAATTCGTTGGAAAATTAGTTGCAAAATTTGTCGCAAATAATTCATTGGAAAATTCACGGGAAACCATGAATTTTTTTTTTGGTCGGAACAAAGGATTTCATTAAAAATGGGAAACCATGAATAATTCATTGCAAATTATGTCGTTAATTGCTCGTTACAAAATTCGTCCGTAATTATTCGTGAAAAAATTCGTTGCTAAATTTCCACGAATTGTATTCATTGCTAGTTTGTGAAGCAATTTTTTTTTCTTTTGGGTCGCTAAATTGCGACGAAATTTATTCATAACAAAATTCGTCGCTACGTTTGCGATGAATTTTGTTTAGGGACAATTTCGATTTAAAATCTAATTAGTAGCAATGTTAATTTCTACAATGCATAAGTTGCAAAGTCTCACATGATGGTATTCGATATTCAATTTCATAATACATAGAGGTAGCTACGTACTAATGAATATCATTTAATACATTCAAAACATTAAAAGGACGGGAGACAATCATAAAACGTTAGCAGCTTTGATACTGGGCATAACATCAGGAACAGTCACCTGTATCGACACTTGATGAAATATGGATACATAAATAAAGACATAGAATTTGTCCAAAATATAAAAAAAAAAAACCATTTATGCACGGACGTGAAACTAGCTATAAAAAAATGTTCTTACCTAAGGTGGACTGACAATAAAGCACCAGGATCATCATCATCATCACCAATCGGCACATCATTGTGTGGCTCATCATTATGCCCATAACCTATTGCATTAATATAAGGTATTGGAGGAACTTCATTGCGATCGATGTTGAGGTGTCGCATGATAAATTGCATTTGTTGTTGCGTCACTCTTATTTGTTCGTCCTTTTGTCCAAGTAATAGTTTCATTTTTTCGTCATTCTGTACAAGCAACTGTTTCAGTTGGCTTAATTCTTGGGTCATGTACTTCTCATGTCGTGTCCTCTTTGCAGCAGCCGCATTGGAAGATGAAGTTGCAGCAGCTTTCGTTTTGAACATCTTTGACAAGAATCCCATCCCAAATATTTTTCCTCCTTTCATCCCACCCATTGCCTCCACCCATAATGCCATACTGTCAATTGATGGCTCAGACACAGTAATACCATCACCACTACCACCATCACCACCACCACCACCACCACCACCATCATCACCACCACCAGCACCACTAGTGTTCATCAAAAGTTCATCATATTTTTCCTATATTAACAATATAGATAAAAATAAAATAAATTCGTACATATTACCCTAAATATTAAAAACATGCATGATTTTCATTCTAGTTTCCATAAAGTCCAAACTATAACTTTACATACTTTAGTAGCTTTTGTTCGAGCGCCACTCCATGTCTTATCCTTTTTTTCTGAAATGTGTGTTCAAATATAGCTGTAAATGTGGGTTCCGTCCCTAATTCATCTGCTTACAAAATTTTTTAAAAAAATGAGTCACCAATGAATTAAATAAACTGACAAGTTTAAACAGACTTACCATTCTTTTTTTATGCTCACCGATGCTGATAGAACCCCCAGTATATGTGGCTGACGCAGACCCATCACTAGAACTAGAAGCTTGATTCTTCTTGTTCTGTTCACACCTTTGCTTATGCATCTTAGTTTCTCAAGTTCTCGTAATTTCCATCTAGTCGGCAGTTGTAATGAAATTCGGCTTTTCTTTTGTTCTCTTCGCTCTATTTATCACATATCGCATATGATCACCAACTTTCTTTTTAAAAATTCTTATAACTTCAGCCTCTTCCATTTTATTCCATGTGAACTTACGTTACAATCAATAGTAAAAGCAACTGAAATTTATTATAATGGTTACAGGTGAGATATCCATTACAATACACCAGACAGTTTGTGATAAATTTCATCATTGACCATTAGTATGCTACACCGAATTTACGTTGTAAGAAAATATAAGGACAATACTAACCTTGAACTCATTCCACTACAAAGTCTTTACTTCTTTAGGAGCACTGCTGAAAGTAGTAAACTGCCATATCCAACAATTATTGACTATTTTATTAAGTTCCCTCACAACATACGTAGAATCCGTGAATCTGAAAACATGTTATAACAATATAGATAGTAAGACATTCAAGCATATGGGAAATTCGCAACATGGACAATTTTGTTTACAACCATAATTTATATATACATACAAAAATGAATTACTTACAAATCTCCATATGGGCATATAATGAATCGGTTATCTTCTTCATCATTCGAGTGTTGCACTGAAGAAGAAGGTGGAACCTAAGGAGATGGAACTGAAGTAAATTCAATTCGCATATCCCCCAGTTCTTCCCGAATATGTTGCTGAGGGTCGGAGAATGGACCAATGTGTCCGTGTTGTCCATGATCGTATGGTTGTTAAGGGTTAGATGAAAGGATGGGGGAAAAGGAGAGGGACGGGAACAAGAATGAGGAAGCGAAGGGGCCTGGTCTTCTTTGTGAACCCGCACCACACATGTGACTTCCACGTTTACACTGACAAGTAAAATGGTTAAACAAATATAATATAAAATATGAACATGTATTAGGGACAGAAAATGAAATCATTTTCCTTACCATTTTGTATCAGAGAGTAAGAAATAAATTTAAGAAAATGAAACTAACAGACTATCGCTTCTGATAAATAACCAACTCACTAGCCCTCGTCGGAAGAACTTATTGCAATTTTGAACACATTAGATGCCACTAAACTGCTTAATGAAGCATATTAAATGTGCAAAATGAATTAAATGTCTGATACCAAATTGTGGCCGCGCCCCCCCCTAGTCGGAATCCGGCTGCGACCCCCCTCCCCCTGGCCGCTACCCCCTGCGCGGCCGCGACCCCCCTGTCGGAATCGCGGCCACAACCCCCCCTCCACAACATCCAGGCCGTGGCCCCCTCGGAATCCTGGCGACGACACCACTTTCTTCAAATAATAAAGGGTGATTACTTACCGCGGCTGGCAAGGCGGACGACAGGAGTGGTGACGGCGAGGAGGACTGCGAGGTGGCGAGGCGGACGGTGAAGCAGATGGCGAGGAGGACCGCGAGGCGGCGAGGGCCGTGATGGCGAAGAGAATCGCGAGGTTGAGCCAAAAATACTCGGTAGACACGAAGTGATTGTTGCCGAACAATATAAACACGTTTTTTTTTTATTTTCATTGCAAAATTCATTGGAAATTTGCAACGAATTTTGCAATTAATTTTAAAATTCGGGGCAATTATTGCACTACTTGTTATTTTCGTGGCAAAATTCGTTGGAAATTCCAACGAAATTCGAACAACCAACTAATTTCCAACGTTTTTTTTTTAAATTCCAACGAATTTCAAATTTTGGGGCAATTATTGCACTATGCATTATTTTCGTGGCAAATTTCCAACGAAATTTGCAACGTAATTAGTACAGAATAAAATTATTTCACTGAAAATTAAAATTCGTTGCAAAATTCGTTGAACATTCAAACGAATTTTGCAACGAAATTAGTACACACAAACATTATGGCACCTAACCCCCAAATTTCGTTGTAAATTTCCAACGAATTTTGCAGCGAATTTGTATTAAGCCGAATAATAAGGTGTTTTTTCAATTTGTTGCAAAATTCGTAGGAAATTTCCCACGAAATTTGTACAAACCAAAATTAATGAACCGGTTTTTTAGATTCGTTGCAAAAATCATTGGAAATTTTGCAACGAATTTATATTAACCGAAAATCGAAATTTGTTGTAAAATTCGTTGGAAATTTTCAACGATTTTTGCAACAAATGAAAAAAACACATTATTCTTCGGCATATTGGAAATTCATTGAAAAATTCATTGGAAATTTTGCAACGAATTTATATTAACCGAAAATCGAAATTTGTTGTAAAATTCGTTGGAAATTTCCAACGATTTTTGCAACAAATGAAAAAAACACATTATTCTTCGGCATATTGGAAATTCATTGAAAAATTCATTGGAAATTTTCAACGAATTTTGCAACGAATGTCAATTAACCCGAACAATAAGGTGTTTTTTCAATTCGTTGGAAATTTCTAACGAATTTTGTAACAAATTTCTATTCTGCCGACCAATATAAACGCGTTTGTGAAATTCGTTGCAAAATTCGTTGGAAAGTTCTCACGAATTTTGCAACGAATTGAACATTTACCCAAAGAATAAGGTGTTTCCAACGAATTTTGCAATGAATTTCAAATATGTCGAACAATAATGTATTTTTTGAATTCGTTGCAAAATTCGTTGGAAAGTTCCAACGAATTTTGCAATGAATTTCTAATAACCCGAACAATAAGTTGTTTTTTCAATTTGTTGGAAAATTCGTGGAAAATTTCTCACAAATTTTCCAACGAAATTGGTACACAACTAAATTAATGTACCGAAAATTGAAATTCGTTGCAAAATTCGTTGGAAATTTTCAACGAATTTCAAATATGCCGAACAATAATTTGTTTTTTGAATTCGTTGGAAATTTCCAACGAATTTTGCAACGAATTTCTAATAACCCGAACAATAAGTTGTTTTTTCAATTCGTTGCAAAATTCGTGAGAAATTTCTCACGAACTTTGCAACGAAATTAGTACACAACAAAATTAATATAGCGAACATTGAATAATTAGTCACGAAATTAACCAGGACACTTACTGGAAATATAAAGATTTACCGAAATTGATTTGCGCGTGTGCAGATAGGTAAATCGAGAAAAACGAAAAAGAGAGACGGAGAGAGAATAGCGAGGGAATATGACGAATCGGTCGAAAGAGAGAAATCGGGGGTGGGTATGGATATAAACTTTTTCGTCATTAATTTCCGACGAAAAGTTTTTCGTCGCTAATTTCCAACGAATTTTACTTTTCGTTGTAAAAGTTGTCGCAAATTTGCGACGAAAATTTTTTCGTTGCAAATTTTGGTGGCAAAAATTCAGTTTTTTTGTAGTGTGAAGATGACACCATCTTGTCGGAAATGGGTCAGGGTTTCCAGCGTTTGAAATTACCCGAAACTTGGACTGTGTTATATGCCTCTTCTCGCGTAGGACACTTCCCTGCCAAATAAGAAAGCAAAGTCGTAACATTGTTGAGCCGACGATCACTCATAGTTGGAATTTATCTTCTTAAAGCCGTTATTCGCTGCCCATAGCATCGGAATGGTGGAAGCCAGAGCTAGGATCATAGTGAAGCGCAGTGCTCTGGCCATGGACATAACCCGAACTGCTGTCAAACCCTCATTCTTATGAGTTTGGATAGGTTAATGCCTTGGAGAGAGATCAATGTCTTGATTGGACAAATTTAAGATCAGATGAAGGGCAAAGGGTGGATTGGAGATTCGTGGAGTTGTGGATAGACTCTGGCATCATCACATGCTCGAATTGCCTAGAGGGTTGGCATGAGAATAGAGATGCATCAATAACCAATAGGACAGGTAATAAACAAAACCAGGATGCCAAATTATGGAAAGCATGACCACTTGTGTCAAGAGAGTCGGTGAATCTTCTCTACGAACAGATTGTGAAGAAGTTCAAGTGGGCTAAAGATAGTCTGAGAGAAGGAATTCTTCATAAAAGATCAGAAATAGTTAAAGCGGACTCCTCCAGGCAAAGGTGAAATGTTCTTGGGGAACTCAATTAGATCTCTCCATCTATGTATGCCTCAATCAAACAACGAAAATCAGCAAAATAACATAGGAAAACATTTTTCCATGCAAGGAGTACAGCTCCAGGAGCTATCTCATCTAATTTTTCGTGCTTGGACAGAATCCAAACGACATGGAGGCACAAGCTAGAGTCTCATTTCGATTGTGTCACCGCAGAGCAACACTTACGAGCAACTGACAGTTTGCACTTTACCAGATCAAAGTCAAAGTGTAATCTCCTGTTCGGTCGCGTGGGAGAGAAGTCTTACTTACCAACTAACGCTCAGTGCTTCAATTTGTTGAGTGGCACAAGCCGCTTCCTTCTGGTCCTCCTCCTCGGCAGCCTTGTCCCTCCTCGCGTCGTCGAGCCTCATGCACAAATGCCTGGGTGTTCGATACAAAGATTCTTGCAGAATTCGCACCATACGACCCTGAATCACCCAAAACTGAGGAATGAGTTAACAATAGAATGAACCCACAAGAGAAAAAAAAACATGTTATGGAACAATCTTCCGCAAAACGAAATATCCATACTTGTCCAAATTGATCTCCACCGATAGAGATTGAAAGACTCGGTAACTAACAATCAAACGCTGCATAAACTTAAAAGGGCAGTAAAAGAAAGTTTGGATTTTAGATACATGCATCTCTAAAAGCATTCGGCAATGTATGATAACACAATCTACAGAAATTCAAATGGGTATCGCTTAAACGAACCTGCTGAATCCAAAATGGGTACATCCATTTCCAACGAATTGTCACCCCAATGGTTACTTGAGGATGTCTCTATCTGTCACCTAATCGAACAGAGTCACATTAACAGATTGCATGATGCGACGAAGCCATTATCCATCAGGCGATCTTCCCAGATGACAATCCAGATGAATCATAACTTCGACTCTTCGAGTCAACTTGAATCATTGACGACCAAAGAAAAACACCCGAACATACAAACAAACAGAGGAGGATTTCTCAAGATTACCTCGGCCATTGCCGGGATTGGGGAGCTTCTGAGCTTCCCGATGAATGCGAAATCTTTCAAAGAATTGCAAATCGCTTCTGACGAACGGGGACGACACTACTGAACCCCGAATTGAGCTCCGAGTTGAAGGTCCGATGAGCTCGCGGAACCGGTTCCGTTTTCTATCGGGTACGGGTCGGTCCAAAACCCGCTCCGATCGACTCTGGGCTGCCAGGGCTGGGTCTGGTGGGCCGGACTTTCTTCTACCAATCGTTTTAGCCCAAGCAAATCTCATCGTCTTCGGAATGAGAAACCAAATGAAATAAAATACGCTCATAACCTTTTTGCGTAACGTTCTTTATAGATGCTTTGAATCCCCAAGATCACCAATTTTTTCTGGTCGCATTATTGATTTTTATTGGATCATCGGAACTTGCTAAACATCGGCGCGCTATTATTATTCATCACTGGCAATTTCTATGGCGTATAGTAAAAGGTACCCGATGCGTGCATCTGCCGATATTGGGGTCCTTGAAACACCTTAGACTAACAGTCCGCGTTAACGAATCGTCTTACGGAATGGATAATACCAACAAGCAATAATGTCATGGGCGTGACAGGCTTTTGCTTGGTCAATTTGTCTCTCCGGTGTTTGGAATTCTACTTCTTATGTACTTGGAATATGGAGGTATCGCCAAAGGGTGCAAACCGACAATGTGGAGTGGTCCTAACGAAGGCGATGGAACGTGACTTAAGGAACGAGCAACGACTCCCAAGTGGTCGTGTGGGGATATGAAAGGGGAGTTTTGACGGATGTTCTTAGGTCCTTAAACAGATGGGAACATGGAGCTGTTTCGGCTGTTTCCAGGCTGTTTCCGCTCGTTCTAGATCAATCTTTGTTAGGAAGTAAAGCACATATGAAACCGCGTTAGAAAGTCTAACCCAAGAATTTAAGTTAATAGGTGGAGGAAAACCACACGAGTATATAAAATATTTAGGATCCGTTATCGAACGACGTGGAACAATACTTCAACAATCTCATTGTATCAATTGAAGTCCACATTTTCCATGCATGCATTGATGATTTTATGCACTTTGTATCTCTCATAGAGTGCGCTGTTAATCTATATCACGATGCCTTCACCATATGAGCATCTATCACTACTGTACCTGCTCTATGTCTCTCTTATCTCATTGATGTGTTCTTCGTTTCCATGGAAGAATGTGATTGAAGTTTTGCCACTGGGAGGGAGATTGACCGAGGTTATAGTAGGCTGCTAAGAAAATTGGTCTTGTGTGAAGTAAGAACGATGAATGGATGACTAAACGCGCCCGTTATGTGCCTTCTCAATATATATGATTCACAACCAAAATATATGAATATACAGTTAAGTTCCATGTCATGATTTAAGGTCGTACCCAAAAAACATACTTCAAGGGTAAGTGTTATGGAATTTAACTATAAAATCATGCCCGACGCCATCTCGGCTCTGGTACCGTGGGGCAATTAGAGAGTCGATCTAAGGTTGCATTTGATTTAGCTTTCCCAAAGGAGCCCTTAAGGAAAATTTGGAGTGTTTGGCAAGTTTTCTCAAAGGGCTTTAGGTCAAATATTACCTTTGGAAAAGTTAACAATTCAAGGCTGCTTTGAGCTTAGAATTTTCGAAACGGTGAAATCCTCAATGTATTAAATTCGGCTAGTTTTCTCTTTAGCACTCAAGAGCTTATTAGAATTCCAAATTTGCCCCTCAAAAGCTTTCAACTTGGCCAGTTTCATTTCTTTTTCCTTTTTTTTTTTCAAAACCAATTTCCTTTCTTAAACTCCAAGAAATTAACACTTCTGTGTAACACGTGGGGGGTACTTCAAAGAATTTTAATGCGTATTCTTTTGCAGCTAACTGCGAAATACGTGAGCTCAAGCCGAGAGCCCAAACTTTTTGGGTAAGACAAACCGGGGGTTGGTGAAGATGTACGTGTCTTCATCCATTTCGTTGTCCGGGAGGCCCATATGCAGATGCAAGTGGAGGACGACAGCGTTGTCTAGGAGGAAGACTCCACGTGAGCTTGCGATGACTTGAATCCCTCGACACCCCTGCCCCTTCTAATCAAATCCTCAATAATATCATCCCCCAAAGTCTCTCCATTGTCAAACTCCCTGACAGATGACCCCCGGCCACCCCCCCCCTCCCCCACAAGTGGAGACGGATGAAGAATTAATGAGAAAAGAGTCCCTGGCTGGACCAAGAAAAGGACGAGAGAGAGAGAGAGGGAGAGAGAGAGAGAGAGAGACCTATCTTTATTCTGAAATGGACTGACATAGATAACAAGTTAAACGTACAAAAAATAGATGGAATGGAACCAGGGAATATATCCGCGTCTCTCTTTCTTTGTCGGTCACCCATCGCCGTTGGATGAGTTCAACACGGAACGCGTTCGCAGCTTTGTGGTACGTGCGTTAAGCTTTGCATGTGTGCAGCTTTCGATCTGCATAGAGGGTTTTGTTTGGTGCGTTTTTGTGTCCCTTACCAGGGAAGAACCCTGTGCCATCGGTGCATGCAAACTTAGTCGCTCTTCTACCCCTTCAAGTCTTAAACTCAAAAGGGTCCCCAGCGGTAGGTCATAACCAGATGATGATAATAACCCTTTGGTATTGCAGATTAAATTCCTTACGAATTACGTTAGAGTCACGAGAAAGTAAAAAGTTACAGAAAAGAGAGAGAGAGAGAGAGAGAGAGAGAGAGAGAGAGAGAGGTCTTTCGAAGATGCTCTTAATGAGAAAAGGAGGACCTTCCATGGACGCCGACGCCGAATCTAAGTGCACAGTCGAACTCGGAGGTTGGTCCAGAGCCACGAAACCCCACTCCACTGACGGTGAATCTAAGAAAGGCCACATTAAGGACTCGAGTCGACGCTATGTCCGATCTTTGGCATGTTTAGGGCATACGTCAAGCCAAACTAAATTGACCTAATCTCGGAGGGAGACGCCAAACCCACAAAGAGCGAGAGAGAGAAAATAGAGCTATCTCTTTTGCGAACAAATACGGGGCTGAGCCTATTTTGTCTTTTGCAGGTAGCTGACATTTTGGCTTAGGCTCAGTCAGAAGAAAAGAACGCAGATAAAGGGTAGCAGAGATTTTAGAATGGATTCATTTTCAGCGCGGAGGCGTCACAGAGAGAGAGAGAGAGAGAGAGAGAGAGGGGCTTCATGAGAACAAGCCTAAGCTTCACGGAAAGCTTGCTTTTGTGGCGGTTTGGTGGGAGCAAAATTCTACTTGCATATCGACGGGCGTTTGTATTTACGTGTGTCCGTGTATGTGTGTTTATATATTATATATATGTGAATAATTGAATGTACCTAACTGAGTAACTTTGTCTTTTATGCGTGCTCTATTATTACGACACGTAAGATCGGAACGATATCATTGGCATGCAAAGTTTCGCTATACATGTTACCATACATTCGTTTTGATGAAGTAATTTTGAGATTTTTGTGAAACACGACAAATCATTTTAAAAATTTAAATTATTAAATGAATACGTGTTTTTTAGTGTTAAAAAGGTTTAACACTCCCCGTCACATGCGTATTGCAACTTGACCTGATATCGAAGATTGAAAGTTTGTAGTTAGGAGAGAAAATTAGGAGATTGGAAATATTTGAATTTCGATGCTTTAATTTGACACTAGTGAGAAATTTCGTGGGACCATAGTCAATTATTCTAAACGTTTGAATTATTGGATAGAATTGTTTTAATATTTAAGATGATTAATGACGTATATTTTAATGACCAAGATCACCTCATCGGATTATCTAAAACAGATTTCGGATGTGTCAATTGTGGATCTCATTGCAAAAGTCTTGTCTTGTGCTTTATGATCGTCGCTCGCCTAGAGGTGGAGTGACCATTGTTGCAACCCAGACCATATTGTGTTGGGTGGGGTTCACTTCCATGTGAAGGAAGTCCAATGAAATGTAAGCTCAAAGGCTTAAGCTCATGTGATAATCCATATGGAGAAATTAATATGAGGCTATATTTGACTTAAATCAATAGGGTTTTCTTTCTATTAAAGTGGTAGCCAGAGAGAATCATTAATGTGAGGCAGTAGTAAGAGAGAGCAAAAAATCTGGAAAGATTGTGCTATCCAATTTTCATCAAGCTGACAATTGGAGGTCGATTTGTGCTACCCTCATCAGGTTTTTTATGGGTTGAACTGAACTTGCGCTTTAGTGAGAATTGTCCTTGATCTCTTGTGAAGTTCACATGTATTGCCAAGAATGATGTTCTTGGTGTTGTTGCTACTATGCACCTCTCCTATTAGCTAGAAAAGAACTTTGTTCACCTAATTTTGCTGATAATGAAGATTTTGGATGGACTCCAGTTCCGTGGTTTTTTATCTCCTCACACTGGGGAGTTTTCCAAGTAAGATTGCCATGTGTTTGTAGATACTTGGAATTTATATTGTTATTTATATTGTTTCCCATCAGGTTTACATAAGAGGGGTAGATTGTTTTGTTCTATTGCGTCAATTCGATATTATTTGGGTTGTTTTTGTTCTCCCAACATATTGAGCGTCCTTGGAGACCATTGTCATTACAATTTCCTCAACTACAATTGAAGGGCGAGAAAATTGTCTAAAAAGTCTTGAAACCAATTGCACTTTTGCAATCAATTCTAAACCTTAATCGTATCAATTGAGTCTTAAACATTTTCACATTTTGTCAATTGAGTCTATCCGGTTAATTTTGGTCGAAATCGCTGACGTAGATGCTAGTCATCCTACATGACACAGTCGGCGCTAATGTGAACAATATTCTAATTTTTTTTCGAATTTTCATTAATTTTTTTCCCTTTATTTCCTTTTCTTCTCATTTCCTTCTTTATTTTTTTCCCTTTTTTTATTTTCTCTTTTTTTTTCCTTTTTCATTAAAGAAAAAAAATAAAAATATTATTAAAAATTATTTACATTAGCGCCGATCGTTTCACGTAAGACGGCTAGTGTCTACATCAGTGATTTCCGATCAAAATTAGCCAAATAGACTCAATTGACAAAACGTAAAAGGGTTTAGGACTCTATTGACACAATTAAGATTCATGACCGAATTGATAAAAGTACAATAAATTTATAACTTTTTTGGACTTATTTCTTACGCGGCCTTATGTGCTTATCCATGTCGTTCCAGGCCATTTTACTGATGTGCCCCATATATCTTTTATATACTTGTTTGATTACGTTTATGATCGTAGTTAGCATCTACCGAGCGAAGAAGGCACCACGTCGCGTGCTACAAAACGTCTAGACTTTCTCAGCTAGGTGGGGGGCCACCTCCGCCGCATTTGGAGCTTATTCTATCTTTCTTTTCTCCGGGAGAGCCGCTTTCCTTCACTTGGCAAAGCCCCCCCCTCCCCCCTTGATCTTCTTCGGTTGTCTTCGTACGAAAGGAAAACAAGTTGCGTTTGTATGTTGCGTCCTTAATTGCGTGCGACTTGCGCACGACCTCAATTTAATGCTCTGGACGTGAAGCTTCTCCTACCCTCCCTCCTCCATCAGCAACCGCCAACAAGCCTAATCTCCCATATGGCAGACCTAAATTGGCTCTTTCAGCGACTGAGATTAGTCTTGTTAGGACCCTATATCGTTCTAGGGTTTTTCTGTGGGGATATGACTCCCTATATAGTTTACGTAGATTCTAATCTTGATGGGGTGCATATAGAGCCTAGAGGCGTGGAGTAGCTCCAATATTAACAGTACTTTAATCTTGGTGGTCCTAGACTCTAATCTATGTTGAGGAATCTTTTTGGAAGTGGCATAGAGTTCGAGTTGAATCTAAAAGGGGAAAGAAAAGTTGAGGTAAAGTTACTACTATCGGCAGGATTTGGAATATTTTGAGCTGAAGAGTCGCTCACATCGAATCATAAAGAAACGCATAAAGTGTATATGATTCCGTCAGTGTGATCTAATTAGTCGCGAGAATTAGTGAGAGACAAAAATGACTACAAACATGTAAATGTCTCTGAATTGAACAAGTCGTGATTTAGAGTTTCTCTCGAAATGAGTCGCGGTGCGGGCATTACCCTTCCTGGCATACATGATCGAAATCATCTAATCAAAAGCAACTATAACTAAAATGAGACATAACTTCTCTCCAATTTAAAGAATATATATATATAATCACGTGATGGAGGAAAATCAGAGTCTACATTCATATCTCGGATTCATGACATATGGTTCTCTTGATCGCATGTACCGAACCGGCTACGATAGTTGACCCGCAATTCGCTTCCGTCGCAGATGCAACCTTTATGCTTATCATGAAACAAGGCACTCTTTTTTCAGTCATCAATCTCCATCCCCCAAATTTAGAGTATTCCAATATACCGTGAGAATGGGCACTAGCTTTCCTTGACTAAACTCACAAATCGATTGCCGTAAATCCTTCGCTTCCCCACTCTTCTGGGGGGCTCAAGAGAGCGATAAATGCCGACGAAAACGACAAAAGAAAAGAAAAATCAACAAGAGAAGGTAAACAAAAAAACGAGAGTGCTGAAATCACCATCCACCCAAAATACGTACGTGAATCGAAGGACGAGGGTAGCGTGCAAACCCAGTGAAGCTGTGCTCCGGGGCGCAGTCTCTTTCGCCCTCGTTTTCGTCCATTGCATCACGAAGAGGACAACAGAAAAATTTCGGGTATGCTGAAAGGTCAATGGTTTTTCCAGTACATGACAAGATTGTTTCTGTCCATGGCAAAGCCCTGCAAGAAAAACAATCGCAGATTTGGACAAAGGAGGTCGACGATTGATGCCGCTGCCGCCCCGCATTGAATGCTCCCATTGTCATCACGGAGGCCACTGTTTTTCCAAATCCATGGACAGAGAAAGCAGAAATTTTCATTTCTTATCTTGAAAAATTCAAGATTCATTGCTGGAAAAATGTTTGATTTTCATGACTGAGTAATCCGTAACTGAGGGCGTGCCTTTGATCCTTGGTGTTGATTATCAAGGACATCTCACCAGAACAGGGGACGCCTAAGCTTCCGACTGAACTACTCCAACATTTCGTTTCTTATTTTGACATACTGATATCCGAAAAAAAGTTTTTCTGCTCTTATCTCAAGGAATACTCCCAAATTTTACATCCCAGGGTTCAGACGAAACAGTTCAGGGACATACTCCGGCCTAAAAAAAAGAAAATCGAGATTCATTATTGGAAAAATGCTCGATTAAACCTGCTTTAATTAGGATGAATCAAATTATAATTTTGGTGCAGCGGGGCCAAGATCATTCTCGATGCCTTGTATTTTAATGGGGTCGGACAAGGACCCTCCAGCTGTCTCGGTGTCCAATGGGGAGTGCCCTGCCCTCATCTTCTTCCGTTGACCAGAAGGCCGTCTTCTTCTCTTTTCTTTTTTTCTTGAATCTCGACCCATTAAAACTGAGATTTTCTGTGCATTAAAAATATTGCGGTGGTTACGACTCTGATGTATTAGGGTTTTTTTTTGTTTATTGATTTTATTATCCGTCTCCATTACTTTTATGTCGATATCGGCAAGACAAAGGGTTGGGTGGGTGATTGGTATTTTTCAATCGTGTTTATTGGGAAAATATAGCTATGCACATTTAATGCGTTGAGAATTAAAATATAGTATTTTTTCGGATTTTTCGGAGGGATCGAAAAATATATATTGTCAGGCTGCCGATACAAGTAAATGCACGACTTCCCGATCAAAAAAAAAATAGTATCTTTTAGTTAAACATGAAAAGAAAACGAGTATAAGTAATCCATCTGTTTTGATGGATAATCTAGTGGAAACTTTGTGAAAATGCATTGAATTGGGTCCTGTTAACAAGCACCCGGGACCACTATTTAATACTATTACTATTAGTAAGAACACGTATCGACATATTTCGAAAATGAGAAGATATCGTACTTCAAAAAATGACATTTTTCAAATAGAGATAGCACTTAATCACCATAAAATTAGTGCAGTAGGGGCACTCGATCTTTACCGTTTTCCTT
Source organism: Syzygium aromaticum (assembly GCA_024500025.1). Lineage (NCBI taxonomy): Eukaryota > Viridiplantae > Streptophyta > Magnoliopsida > Myrtales > Myrtaceae > Syzygium > Syzygium aromaticum. The sequence goes on from CM044885.1 coordinate 17,142,693, forward strand.
TCATTGAATTTTCTCAACTCCTAGTAATAAGACATAATACTCAATTACATTCTTTTTCCATAAAGAACCTCCTAATAAATCGAAATTTCGTGTAGTGATTAATAATTTTATAATTTTTTCTAAAAATCGGAGCCCTCCACTATATATAATTTGACTATTACCTAGACATGGACGAAGCAAACTTGTTCAGTGAGAATGCATCATCATGCCCTCATAATATAAAATGAATTAAAGCCTAAATAGTGAAAATATCGACCTAACATTTTGTAATCGTGATATCTAGATATCTTTTCTTTTTTTTAGATTTTTTTTGGAGCTGGTCATACGCGAATTGATGACTCAACCGACGGTCATCAACAAGAAATTAGTGACTAAACATTAATCTAATCTTTTTAATGCCCGTGACCAAACATTAGATTAATGATCCTTGGATCATACTTGGTGACTTTTGTCAAAGCTAAGTAGAGAGACCGATGAAACTTAAATGAGACTTGAGTTTTAGGGTCGTGATACTTTAGCAATGTACGCTATGGACTGCCTATTATTAAATAAGTTAAGCAGTCCAAGTTCCAATATTTGAACATAAGCTTCGCCGTGGTCCTCATCATTTTGAGGTTTTACAAACTAAATATGTATGCGTATCGAACTTCTCTTTCTTCCGGTTCAAATGCTGGGGGTAAACTTCTCTACGTTAGGATGATGTAAGGCTGTTGTAAGTGATATCCGATTCGACTACAGTTTGCCTTCCCGGAGTTGGTGCACATTGACTAGCACGTCGAGGGATTTTCAATTTAAAACCCGAAAGCCGCTTATTCGAATCCTATCAATTTTCTACGAAGATTATCTAGACTTAACGAGTTCATATAACTTGAGGAAGACCTTCTACTAGTCAAGAATAAGCTCGAAAGTTGTCTCTTATATATGGGATTCTATAGGATCACGCAAACGAAGCTTTTTTTAAAACTTTTTTAGTGAAACTTTTTAACTATGAGAATCAGTGAATTGTTATCTTATAAAAAAAAAAGGGAAAAAATTACGAAAAATCCCAAACTTTACCTCCTGTAACACATTTACCTCGAATCTTTTTTTGTGACATCAAAAACCCCAAACTCTACTATTCGTGACACATTTATCACATTATACTTTAGTTTATGGGCATTTTCGTCTTTTTTTCTTTTTCTTTTTTTTTTTGTTTCCTTTCCGGCAAGGTCCTCACTGGATCTAGTGGGGGCGGCCCTCGCCGACATTGGACGAGGGTCGCCTCGCCTGGGCGAGCGAGAGCGGCCCTCACTGGCGTCCGACAAGGGCCACTTCGCCTGGGCGAGCGAGGGCGGCCCTCGCCCGACTCAGGCGAGGGCGACCCTCTCTCGACACCGGCGAGGGTCACCCTCACCTGAGTCTGGCGAGGGCCACCCTTGCTCGCCCAGGTGAGGCAGCCCTCGCCAGACGCCAGCGAGGGCGGCCCTCACCCGACTCAGGCGAGCCTTGCCCTTGCTCGCCCAGGCGAGGTGACCTTCGCCAGCGTCCGGCGAGGGCAGCCCTCGCCTGACTTAGGCGAGGGTGACCCTTGCCGGCGTTGGGAGAGGGTCGCCCTCGCCTGAGTCGGGGGAGGGCCACCCTCGCTCGCCTAGGCGAGGCGGCCCTTGCCCAACTTAGGCGAGGGTGACCCTCTCCCGACGCCGGCGAGGGTTACTCTCGTCTGAGTCAAGCAAGGGCCGCCCTCGCTCGTCCAGACGAGGCGACCCTTGCCCAACGCTGACGAGGGCTGCCCTAGCTAGAAAGAAAAAAAAATAAAAAATAAAAAAGACTAAAAAGCCCATGGATTAAAGTACAATAGGGTAAATATGTCACAAATAATATAGTTTAGAGTTTTTGGTATCACAAAAAAAAGTTCGGAGTAAATGTATCACAGGTGGCAAAGTTTAGGGTTTTTGGTGATTTTTTCCCAAAAAAAAAATGATCATTTGAAATGTTTTCAAACATCGTATTTTGAATGGGAGAAAGTACTAAAGAAGTCCTATACTATTTTCATTGGTACTAATTTAGTTTTAAACATTTCAATTTGATCAATTTAGTTTTAAATATTTTTACATTGTTACCAATTGAGTCTATCTAGCCAATTTATATTGGAAATTGCTGGCGAGGACGTCGATCATCCTACGTGACATGATTATTGCAAACATTGACATATTATTTGATTTCTAAATTTTTTTGAAATTTTTTTATTAATTTTTCTTTCCTTTTTTTCTTCTCTTTTCCTTCTTTTGTTTTTTTCTTTCCCTTTTTCTTTTTTATATTATTTCCCTCTGCTAGTCGCCAGCCTCCGTGATGCCAACCGTAGACAAGGGCAAGGGCCGGGACTACTTTTTTGAGACCGTGGTTTATTATAGAAAAATAATGGAAGTTTTAGGAAGTGTATAAATGGTTATGCATTGCGGGAGACCGTTATTGAAGAGATTAGAAAAGACCATTCCATAAGTCTAGATGAACTATTCCTCAAAATTGATGGCCATTGGATCACAAAAAATAAATCTAGTTATTTTTTAATAGATTTCATATGTTCATGCAGTCCACACTCAATACTTAGATCTGATAAATTTTGGCTCCCATTAGCAAGTGTTCCTGTTCCGCTTAATATTGAATGAGGAACAATTCAATCCTTCAAAACAAGTGATTATGCATAACGGTAGATCATCAATGTATGGAAACCACAAGGTTTCCTTAGCTAGCTGCACAACAGATGCTCCTAGGTTATTCGCTAACGAAATTCGTTTAATTCAGTTCACGATAGGAAAATATTTTCCAGAAGAACTTTAAAATGATGCCCTATTGAAAAGACCGTTTCCATGCTTTCGGTTTAGGAGCCGAAAGTTATGGGTTCAATTCATACTCTGGAAAAGCTCAAAATTAACCGGTGGTGATAGGGGTGTGAGTTGCTACGATAATTTCCTCAATGTAGCCGACTAATTAAATACGTTCCATAAGTTATTATATAAAATGTAATAATAATAATAATAATAATAATAATAATATGATGCGGGAAAGGAGCTAATGTAATGAGGCGCACGACGGACTAGGATTTGGGAGGGGGGCCGACGTGGACAGAAGCGAAAAGTGACGTGGCGGTGGGGCTAAGCCTCGCAAGTCAGTGGGATTAGGTGTCTTCCCCACGTGGTCCCCACCCCCACCGTTTGTTTTTTGGTCCCCACCCCGCCCCGCCCTTCACTTCACATGACATGACAACCTTCCTTTGGACCGGACAGAGCCGTGCCGTCAACTCCGTTGACCCAAGAATACGGCCCAGCCCACGTGGACTCCCCTCGCAGACGCCCTTTATCCTTAACGGCGTTCCCAACTAGAGCATCCAACCGTCAGTCCGTTCCCCACATGACTTTAGGGAACACCGTCGCATTGTCAACCGGTCGATCAAATTGGATCATCGATGTCGGCCCCTACTTATGTATCGATCAATAAAAGTAAATAAAAACTATACGGGGGTATCAAATATCAATGGATTTCCAAAAAAATAAAAGAACAAAATTTACGAGAATATAATATAATTTTCACTTTCATTGACCGAAGGCCGGAAAATAAATTTCGGGAACAATATCCAAGAATTCACAATTTCTTTTGATATTTGTAGTCAAGACAAATAAAGATTTGATCTTTATTTTTTTCACGTAATAATATGATATATCGGGATGGAACGTAGAAATTCGATTTGCTGATTAGCATTTTAATGATTAAAATTGGTACGCTGTTAGGTTTCAAGCTTACTTCCAAGCCGAAAAACACGCCCGCAAGAGGCTCGTGCCGAGTTGCGTATGTGCACGATACGAATATCATAATTTCTCCTCAGTTGATCCTCGGGGGCGCGTCTCTACCCCGGCTAGGGAGGGCGCCACGTGGACGCTCGGATGATCGGCGACGTCATCCCGTGCCCGCGACAAAAGCGGCTAGTCGTCTCTCTTTCTCTTTGCGACGCTCCATCTCCGGGCCTTTTATTATCGCTTGGACCGCCAGAAGCGACTTCGCCAGCGATATATCCTTTCGTTCCTTTTGAAAAAGCTTTTGCACAACCACCCTCTCTCTCGCCCCCAAGTCCTTGATTTTTTCTCGGTCATGGATAGGCAACGCCGTGAGCTGACGTTCTTGCACTCCCGCGACTTCCTCCAGCAGAGCCCCGCCCCGCCCCCCGACCGAGCCGGAGCCGCAGCCGCCGAGAGCTCCTACGGTGCCGGCGACACCAAGCCTCCCATCAGAATGGTCGATTTCTTCTCATCGGGGAATTGCTCCAGGTTCGGCGGCGACGAGGAGAAAGAGAGCATGGACTGCAGTGGACGATCGAGATCGACCCTATCCGATCCCGGCGTAAGCCTAATGTTGGTGTTGTTTTTTATATGGATCACTCACGGTTCGTCGTTGACATACAGTTTTGATGACAGACTGGACTGAACCTGCTCTCTTTGAATTCCGGGACGACGGCCGCTTTAGAAGACGATCCTAGTAACAAGGATGCTGAGGTGAGTTTTTTCGTGATGTTCTTCGATCCGCGGGTCGCCGGGATTCCTCAATCTCGATTCTCGAAGTTCCCGAGAGCGCTAAGAAAGGTTTGAGTTTTTGATTGGTTTGTGATCAGATGAGGATGCTCCGGGTGGAGCTGGAGAGACTGCACGAGGAGAACCACAAGCTGAGAAGCATGTTGGATCAGATCTCCAAGAACTATGGTAATCTCCACGCTCAGCTCTTGATGGCCACGCAGAAACAGGCCCATCTTAATCTGCGCGAGCAGCAGGTACTATAACCAGGTTTCGAATAGAATCGTTCGTCTGTCGATTTCTTTTATCTCGACAAGATCTGACGGAGACTGCAGTTACACATAGCTCGCATCGCTGTTCATCGATTGGTAGACAATACAGGCAAAGTTAATCCAATCTCTTCCTGAATGTCAAATATAATAATGAGCAACCCGTGCATCACCTCGCTTTCAACTGGAAAGTGTATTCTCGATCCGTTATCGCCTTTTTCTCCGATATCTTACTCAAAACCGAGAGTTTTGCGGTTTCAATCCCCGTTGTTAAACAAGATATAGAACTGGACCACCTAGGGATTGGAAAGTTTTCCTTACTCAATGTCCTGAGAATCTGTTCCACCCACTATTTTTTCTTTATTTTCCTCTCTCATGTATTTGAGCTCTCTTCCTTTTCTTCCCCCTTATGCAAATTCTCGTCTCATCAAGATCTTAAGTTCATCAGGGAAGCTGTACATGGTTATAAAGAAAATCAACAAAACTGAAACCAGATGTATCTTCAATGCATGACCTTTTCTTTTTGAGCTATATAAAGCTCTCTCTCTCTCTCTCTCTCTCTCTCTCTCTCTCTAGACTCAACTGAACTTGCTCTTTTTATTCTCTCTCGCTCTTTCTTTTTTCTGCACTGACGATTGACTTGTTGACTAACGGGGCACTTAATTTGCCAGAGGGACGAGATGACCAGCATGTCAAGCCCCACAAAGTCAGCGCAACAGCTCATGGACCTTCGGCCAACATGTGCGGCCATAGACGACGCGAATGATGAAGAGAAGACCCGCGAAGTGTCAGTCTCTCCAACCACTACCATGGAGGTCATGTCCAAGGAAAGCGACCACATTCACACTCCGCCGCTCAATAGCACCAATAATAATAATAATCACAGCATCGAGGACGGCTACCGGACCTCGCAGAGCTGGGGCTCCCCCAGGAGCCCGATGCCCGAGCCCCCGAAAGGTGGGGAAGAGCCAATGGCCGACGCACCCTTCAGGAAGGCGCGAGTGTCGGTGAGAGCAAGATCGGAAGCGCCATCGGTAAATAATCCAAGAAAAGGCGGATTTATATGACCATATGTTGATTTGGGATGTAAAATCAAGCTGATGGGTGATTTCTGTTGTTAATTCTCTATTGATTATATTTCAGATTAGCGATGGATGTCAATGGAGGAAGTATGGTCAAAAGATGGCCAAGGGAAATCCTTGTCCACGGGCCTACTATCGTTGTACGATGGCCGTTGGATGTCCAGTTCGCAAGCAGGTAAACGACTTTAATTAAGAAATGGTGACTCCTTTTCTGGAACCATGAGGGAATGACTTTGCTTTCGCTAGGCCAAGTTGGCGGGTCGATTCATGCATTCCTTTAATCAGGGATCGCACTCTATCGCCAAGGATACCCGTCGATTCTTTTTCTCACTTTCATGTTGATCAATATCAGTCGTAGGAAACCACATGTACTTTGTTTTATCTTCTTGGTGATTTTTGGATTTGGTTGGTATTCGGGATTTTGCATCTCCTCTCCTAATTTCTCGAATTTGTGATTACTGTTGATGATGTCAAATACACGAAGCCATTCGTTCACTGAGGAATGTGAACATTATAAACATGACCTTTTGAGATTCTTCTGTTAAAACTTATTTCTTTCTTTTAGATAAGCTTCTCTACCATAATCTCACGTAAATAAATCCATGCATTTCCATTGTCGTGTAATTTTGGTTAATTCAAGTGGAAATGATAATAAGAGTTCTTCATTTATAACCAGAGCGAACTTCTAATGGACCCATCAAACCACCATTGCATGTTAGTTAAATTCGCTATTGGATTAAGAGATGATTATACTTTTTTTTTCTGGGAAGTGTAAACTTGGCCTTCTTGTCCAACACAGGTGCAAAGATGTGCGGACGACAAGACCATACTCATCACCACCTACGAAGGCAACCACAACCACCCGCTTCCTCCGGCGGCCACTGCCATGGCCAACACGACATCTGCCGCTGCCGCCATGCTACTATCCGGCTCCACCACCAGCAAGGAAACCCTAGGCTCCACCAACCCTGGCTACTTCCCCTCGCTCCCTTGCCCCTCCACCATGGCCACTCTATCCGCCTCTGCACCGTTCCCCACCATCACCCTCGACTTGACCCAAAACCATAACCCCATGCAACTCTTCCCCCGCGCTCTGCCTCCAGCCTCGACCACATTCCCTCTTCCCTTGCATGGCCATACAGCTCAGATGATGGGGCAAGTGCAAAACTCTATGAAATTACCATCGATGCCTTTGGTGCAACTAGGACTAGGGCAAAGGCATGCGTCCTTGGTGGAGAGCGTCAGTGCTGCCATCGCCTCCAACCCCAACTTTACTGCTGCACTGGCAGCCGCTCTTTCAACAGTGATGGGCGGCGTGCCACCGCGGAATGGCCCGGATGGCAATATCAATGCTAATAACAACAATAGTGGGAATAATCACTTCCTTCCTGCTGGGGTTGGTGTGCTTCCTGTGTCCCCACAGCTTCCTCAATCCTGCACCACTTTCTCCACCACCTGAGCTTAGTTTTCGCAGACTCGCTCTATATGCCTAACAGGAAAAGATGCTACTAGGTCGGGTAACAAAACGGAATAATTACTGTCGAGAAAATTATACACCTATATGGAAGGATATGAAAGGCTGATGGAGATCAGGGAAGTGCACTCACATCTCCCTTTTCAGAGATGAAGGTCGTAGAGACTCAGTTTGTTGATCATGTTTGGATGCTGCAACCGGTGCTTTGATGGATGATTTTGGGTTAGAGATTAGTCAGCTTCTAACATCTTCGAGACATGCACATGTTGCGCGCGCTAAGCCCATTTGCTCTTACGTGGCATTTTCTTTCCTCTTAATCCATCGGCCTTTTCTTGTCTTGTAATTCTTGGTGATGATCTTTCTTGTTCTTTTTACTTTTTTCCTGCGGAAGGTAATGTTTTCTTCTGTACAATTGCTTCATATATGGGGGGTTTTGCAACCTTTAAAAGCTTAGAAGTGGGGTATAATTTAAGGTAGAAATTTTAGGAAGGACAAGTACATAAAGTAATAAAGATCAGAGCCTCACAAGGTTAAAAACAGATAGAAAGCTTCTTATCTTTCAAATAATATTTCTTCAGCCTCGGCCTTACTTGATCTCGTCTCTTTGCATTTTCATTCCACTTGTCGTAAGTTTATGTTTTAGAATAGAAAATGTCCTCTTCTTATATTATTTCTTTAGTGCACCTTTACCCTATACATGATTTCTACTTACGGGAATCGCTGGCCTGTACTTGTGATAATTTAGTAGGAAGGATGCCACTCATCATATCTGAAGAATTTAGAATAAGTCTAGAGCGTCTCGGCCGCGTAGAAAATATGCGAGGCAGTTGTCTTGCGTGTGGGTTATGTCTGAAGTAAGTCCTTTCATTTTCTTTAGAATATAAAATGCGAGGTATGCTATAATTAAATTACAATTCGGGTATAATATTAACTGAAATGATCAAGAAAATCACAAGTGGATGTCTAAAACTTGTTCAATACCTCATAAGAATCGGTCAGTATATCACTTTAGCCTATGGTCAAGCATCATGTCTTTACTTGGATTATAGGGTGAGTTGCATTTTAATTAAGAAACAGAACTTTGGGCATATATATGCTGTGTACGAAGGATTCTCTCAGCATCTATCCCAATGTTGCATTACGGTTTGTTTAATTAGTATTTGCCAGTGTCTGGTTTCGCTTGCTCACCAAGTTATAGCAAGGATAGATAGTCAACTAACAAATTGCAAAGCAATTGAGGAGCAGCCACAACAATCACAATATAACTGATGAATTGAAAGGTTTAAGACTCGTATTCTTTTCCACATTTATTCTTGCAGCTATATAGCCTCTCGACTATATATATGCAATATCGTGGTTCAATTTGACACATCTGAGTTGTTTTTTCCTCAATATTGCATACTAGACCATGGAATGCTGTAGCTGTAAATCTCCAAGTGGCTTGGGGTTAGGGAAATAAGCGACGCCAATGTTATAGATATAGCATTAGGTTCAGGCAGAGCACATTAACAAAAATTAGGGTTTTATGAACCCTACTTTATCACGTACCAAACTCCCTCGGCCTTGTTCCAGCAGCTAAATATATACAACGCCATATTTCAATTTGAACATAGTCTCAGCTCCCTAGTTAGAGCCACTAGATAAAAGAGTTACATATAACGGTTAGAAAATTAACTCCTAGGATTAGGAAGTGGTATCATTACAGCTTTATGGCCCATCTGACATATTTCATGGACTCGTGCTTAGGAGAACTCTAAATTCTGGTTTACAAAATTTATTACGCAGAAAGTGCAGTGGCGAATTTCAAATGGATCTTCGGTGCACATTCTATCCCTTTCTCAAGCAATTAATCAGAGAGCATTGCATCACTTCTTGTGAAAGGGCTTTTGAACACCCTCTTTGTACTCTGCACAGTGTGCACACCTAATATTGAGAGATCTAGAGTTCAAGCTGTTCGAGAAACGATTTACACGTTCATTGGGAAGGGCGAGTTAGACAAGCAAAGATTCTAATTCGTGAATACTAGCAAAAGAAAGCAATCCCCCCTTCACCATGAAGATTGCTGATCGGTACACTTCAACATTGACTCGTAAAGTCGTCCAAGTTCAACGAACCTTCCACCATGTGCATAATTCAGCCAGAAACTCAAGCTTGGTTCCCTTACTAAGAAGATATGACTCCTCTGCAATTCACAGAATCTCAAGAAAATCCATTTAAAAAACTTGGGAGAAAACCGTAATAAAACGTTAGAGAAGATGGCATGGTGAGGAGGCCGAATCAGAGATAGCGGCGTGTTCTAGTATGGTTCCACCTCGAGTTCCTCTGCTTCCCTTCTGCAAGTCAAACTTGCTGCGAAACAAAAGTACTCGATAGATTCATTGCAGAAATCCGTCCTACAGCCGGTGAGTTTGAATATGTAGTCCAATCATGCCATCCTACTTTCCCTGCAAGACCATAATGTAGTGTTGCATTTCTCGTTTTGTGGATAAGGAGTGTATGCAGATTTTTCAGTTCACTCCTTGCTGAAGGGTTTGGAGGAACTCTCGGTGCAGCCAAACATCTGTACAACATGGAGACTGTTTCTAGATGGATGATGTAATCAATTTTCACAAACATTCGACAGAAGAAAAACATTACTTTGCAAATCCCGGTGATAACTAAACAAGTGATAATCTGGAATTGGGATCATATCATCAAAATAATAATACTTGTGGTTGGTTGGTAATTCGTCAAGTAACACTAACATCAAGAGATGATGTGTAGCTTTTCGTACCTTTAATTGCAGCTCACGGGGAGAAGGTCTGCCATGATTTTCGATCTTGTAGCCATCGGTGGGTGAAGTCGCCGACCGATAAACTTCAATACATGGGATTAACAATTCTTGTTAGTGAATTGTTAACTTACATTTCAATTTATCGTCTAATCATGACTTGCATTTAATTTTATCACTAGGCTTTTAACATTTATAAATATCATCCATATCAAGTCATTGTAAAATTTGGTAATGTTACGATCATACATTCAACTTTTGTTCATTGTCTAGTGAATCAGTATATTGTCAACTTAATTGCAATTTTTCGTTTACTAACTTCCATTTGAATTTTTCCATTGGCCTTCAGTCACCATTCAAATATATGCAAAATTACCGATCTACATTTGAATTTTACCAACAACTATAGTCGATCAGCAAGTCATCAACTTACATCCGATATTTACCAGTGGCTTTCAAAGTTTACTAATATTATTGATATCAAGCGACTTCAATACTTTTTACAAGATTACCGACTTTATTTCTAGTAGACCAATATATGGTTGGTTAGCAACTCCCCAACTTTCATTTCAATGTTATCCTTTGGTATCAAAGTTCACCATCATTATTGTCGTCAAAATGTCAACATATTTCAGATGGTTATCAAATTACCTATGGATTTACCAATGTTGATGTTGCGACACTAGCCAATGTAGAAGCTAAACCCGGGATCTTGCAATTTATGTCAGCGCGAATATAACTAGAGAAATAACGATGAACGATAAAGGACATGGGATATTTATGTGGTTCGGTCTGACGTATCGAAACTTATATTTACGAGGTGAGCTAGCACCACATAATTTACTATAATCAGAGAATCCGAGTTTACAACAAACGCTCACAACACTCGAGTACTTCCCACACCTAGAGTAAACCCAAACCCGAAGTATTTAGTAATAAACAACTCAAATGGATGTATAACTTACAGTACAATTTCCGAAGGTTCAAGACTAAGCAAGAGCTCACATCCAGTTGGAAACAAGAACGTCTTCACATTCTTTCTTCTTCTTCTTCTTCTGTCGCTCATGTTCTCTGCTGAAGAAACCCACAAATTTTCTTCACTGTGCAGCTCCTGTTCAAGAAGGAAGGAGGTGGCTACTGTGTTTTCTCCTTGGGAACCGACGCCCTAATTGCCTTTCTTCTTTTATTTTCTCTTCTTTTATAGGGTCAACAATTTTACTTATTTTGACATGAACCCACCACATGGGCTATTTTATATATATATATATATATATATATATATATATATATATATATATATATATATATGTGTGCCCATTACTTTTATCTTGTAGTGCATGAGAGCTTTCCCTTTCTTTTTCTTCTCTGTCATGTCCAACTTTAAGCAAAGGTGAGTCTAACTCTTGATTTCATTTTTGCTGTCAAACTTAGATATTCATCCAATCAAATTGGATTCCATAAACGGGCTCAAACTCAAGGCATAATTCAATAATTCTCCACCTTGGCCCGACGTTTGAAGCCAAATCACAGTGCTCGTCATCCATACTGCTCTCCCAATGCCCCGATGGATGCTTATCCATCACAGACGTCTATCAAGCCCAAGCAAAGTTTCAACTTGACTAGAGGAATGAAGTCGGTCCACATGTCCGTAGGATTCACCACCATGAAAACCTTCTTCACAGTCACTTCTTCTCCTGACATGCTATATCTGACGCAGAAATTTCGATCATCAATGAACTTGATCCTCTAGTGATATTTCTGACTTCTACTGAACAACACATCAACCAGATGTCCCACGCCAACATCACTAACTAAGTCATTAGACCACACCGCCTCTTCAGTTCCTATGGTAGTCACAATGTCTTTTAACCACATCTTCCAAAACACAACACCACTAATAGAAGTAGAGACATAACTGCTCAGTAATCAATCATGTTTCAGGCTCCATGCATGACCTGGGTTCACAAACCCAGTTATTGCCACACTACCTAAACTACATCCTCTGTAACATATCTCAACGTCTGTCATCCCCAACAAAATCGAGAGGATACACTTTACAACATCACAATGCATACCTGGATTAATCATATAGTTTTTCCTAACTATATGTGATGGATCAAGCCTAATACTGTCCATGAGATAACTCAAGTAACCAAAGCACGGGACAATCTAGGCATTTATGATGTGTAGCAAGTAGGATACTTACAGAATTTCTCAACTGCATGTTGAAGCGCTTTAACGCTTTTCCAACGCAACTCCTCCAAGTCACTCGCAACATTTCAATAGCCTCTATGTGCATCTCCATACCTGAAGCTATCTCTACTACACCCAAATTATCTATTTCAATATCAGCATATAATTGTCACTCTATCTCATCCACCTCCGTTGATCATCTCGAAGCTTCATCAACTCTGACCTCGGAATAATTGTCAACTGCTATGGAATCTAGTGACTCTACACAAGCTGTCACATCTACCATACTCTGAACATCTTTAGGCTCTCTCTGAAGCTCTACCTGTTTCTAAACACCGTCCAGATTTTTCTTTCCAATTGATCCCTCGCTCCTCTTCTGAAACAAAGTAGATTCGTCAAAAGTAACATCTCTGCTGAACATAAAACCAAATGAATCTTCCTCAGTGCACCACAACATGTATCCCTTCACCCCATGTGCATAGCCTAAGAATATGCAGCTCCTTGCCCTCGGCTCCGACGTGCCATCACTCACACGAGCATAAGCAAGACAACAGAACACTCTCAGTCCAATGTAATCAGCAAACTTACCTGACTGCATTTCTTCAAGAGTTTTCTAATCAATTGTTGGTGATGGTAATCTATTTACTAACCAACAAGCGGTATTCACGGTTTCAGCCCAAAAATCTTCATCTAATCCAGCATTGGAGAGTAAAGAGCCAGTTCTCTCCAATATAATTCCGTTCATCAGTTTTGCAACTCTATTTAGCCGTGGTAAATTAGCAACAGTACGGTGTCTCAGTATGCCTTCCTCTATACAAAATTAGCCAAGCTCATTAGAACGGAATTTCAATACTTTATCAGCTCTCAAGCACACAATCTTTCTTCCTATTTGCTTTTCGATCATCGCCTTCCACGACTTGAACGGACCAAGCACCTCGCTCTCGTGCTTAAGAAAACAAATCCGCACTTTCCTTGAAACATCATCAACAAAAGATAATACATACCTGGCACCACTCTCGGACGGAACTTGAAAAGGTCCCCATAAGTTTAAATGTATGTAATCTACAATCTCCGAGATACGCTGAACTGCCGCACTGAACTTTACTCTTCGCTAACTACCCATGTCACAGTGATCGCGGAAATTCAACTTCTCAATTCAAAGGCCTCCCAGTAGATCCCTCTGACTCATAACAATCATCTCCCTCTCACTTATGTGTCCAAGTCTCATATGTCATGACCGTGATATGTCCCCACCTGAAACCTTAGAGAATCGAGCAGACAAGCCAATCATTGTCTTTTCTTGAAGGAGATACAACCCGCAATCTATATTCCCTCGCATCACCATAAGCACACCTCGAGAGATCTTTAAAACTCCACCTTTAGCAGAAATCCAGTATCCAAACTTGTCAAGAGAACTCAACGAGATAATGTTCTTTTTCAACTCCGGAACATGCCTTACACCTCTCAACGTTTGCACCTAAATTTGAACCATTCTATCTCTACCACTTCACAAGCAGTACTGTTTTCCATAAGCATCTTACCACCCTCCGTGCACTGATAGGTAGTAAACCAGCGTCTATGAGAAGTCATATGATAAGAACATCTAAAGTTAAGCACCCAATCATCACCCAATGAACTCGTGGTGACTGCCAACACGTTATTAGCATCGCTAGAACAATCATTTGCTGTGGTAACAATATTACCATCACCTGCATACTCCACCTTAACTCTTTTACTCTTGTACTTCAGACATTCTCTCTTGTAGTGCCCTACCTCGTTATAGTGATAACATCGACGGTTTCGAATATTACACCTCAATTTAGAACAACTCTTCCATTTGTTACCTCCGGACTCTCTTTGTCTGTCTCTACCCCGGATAACTAAACATTGCACTGTATTTTATACTAAGTTATTTTCTCGCAACTTCTTTTGCCACTTCCTAGAAAACAATGCGAACTTTACCTCTTCTAAAGTAATCGTAGTACGCCTCTGTAGCAATGAATCTATAAAGTGCTCAAAAGAATTCGGTAGAGATGCCAATAAAATCATACCTTGTTTCTCATCAAGCAAGGCCTCATTAATGTTTTTCAAGTCCATCATAAGTTTGTTAAACTCATCTAAGTGGTCTCTAATAGATGTGCCTTCAACCATTCGAAAATCGAAACATCATTTTCAGTATATATAAGCTATTGTTCAAACCCTTCATCAAATAAAGTGCCTTAAGTTTTGCCCACAACACTGCGATATCGTTCTCTCCGGCCACTTCACTTAATACTTCATCCAACAAATTTAACAGGATTATACTCCTCGCCTTCCTCATTAGCACATCATTTTCGACATCTTTCATTAACTCGGGCAACTTATCCTTGCCCTCCAATACTTTGGTCAAATCTTGAGTTATTAATAGAGCCTCCATCTTAGCACTCCATAACCCAAAGTTGTTCCTCCCGTTAAACTTCTTAATTTTAACTTTCGCCCCAAACATAATTGCAACAACAAAATTTCTATATAATAATCAGACAAACAAAAGCCCCAAATCACAATCTAAAAAATCCAATCCTCAAGCTCCGATACCAATTGTTCTCTCCTTGAGAACTGACGTCCTAATTGCTCTTCTTTTATAGGGGCAGCAATTTTACTTACTTTGACCTGGACCCATCACATGGGCTATTATATATATTATAGAATATGTGTGCTAATTACTTTTGTCTTGTAGTGCATGAGAGCTTTCCCTTTATTTTTCTTCTCTCTCATGTCCAACCTTAAGCAAAGGTGAGTCCAACTCTTGATTTTCATCTTTGCTGTCAAACTTGGATATTCATCCAATCGGGTTGGGTTCCATAAACGGCTCAAACTCGAGACACAATTCAACAGGAAAGATGATTGGCAAATTAGTGTTAGTTTTAAGTGTGAGACGATAAATGCATAATGGTAAATTATACACTGAATTTCACAGTGAATTCCTGGAATTACATAGATTTCTCTATGTGACCGAGTGCCCTTTTGGGTATGACTTTTAACAAGTCACTCTCATCGTAACAAAAAAATGCATTGGTAATGAGTGTCCTAGTATATTTGTTAAGTATATTTTGTCCAAAATTATTCAATTTTCAAGTTGCTGATTATGCATTACATTAGGGCAAGCAGTGCATTTAATTTGTAAAATTTTGTTGATTGGTTGTTTAATAAGTGCCCCTGTGGCACTTTTGAACAAAGACCATAACAAATAACATTTTAATATTTAAGAAATTGTGAAATGGTTCACTGAAATTTAATTGATTTTGAAAGTCAGCATATACTTTAGGCGATAATGTTGGAAATAAACTTGACTATTAAACGGACTTGTTATACACGCTTCGGAGTTTGAATTCTCTTAAAAAAATCTCTTGCTTTTTTCTCAAATTTTGGAGAAGAAGATATTTTGACTTTTAAAACTTCACGAAAGAATCATTTTTGAATCTGCACGTCAATATTCGTAAATTTCAAAACATTTTTACGTACTTTGCGTTGAATAAAATGGATAGGCGCGAGTCGTAAGATTCCCAAAAAACTCAAAACAAAAAAAACCTTAGCACGTTGGAGGTAGAACTCCTTTCTTGTTAGAGAGGGGGCGAGAGATAGAGACTTTATCACGGGCCCATCGAGCGGCCCGCAAGCCCGAGCCGGTCCACATGGGCCCATGAGCACTTTCTGATGGGCCCGGACAATGGCCCAATGGGCCGATCTAGACCTAGATCTCCCGGGCCCGGCATGCGGATTTCGTTAGACCTTTTATAAGTCGCGCAACACAAATCTTTCGGTCAACTCCACGCAAAGACAAAAATTTGCCCGGCCCCACTCCGATCACGAGCTCACAGCCGTCCGATCCCCACCCCCACAAGGAGAGCAGATCGTCGTCAGGGCGCGTTCAAAATTTGAAGATAAAATCCATCCTCTTCCTCCCGTCAAGTCGTGCTCGACCGTTGCGAAGTGTTTCCTTTTCTTCTCATTTTGCTCTTTCATTTCGAGCTCCGAGTCCGCGAGCAAGCCTTTGGAAGCTCCGGGAAGAGAGAACCGACTCGGCATCGATGGAATCTGTCGCTCGCCGTTAGCCGCCGCCGCCGCCGCAGTTCCGGAGGCCGAAGATCGGAGCGGATCGTTCGACGCGGCGCACCTCCGAGCGAGCAGGGCAGGGCAGGGCAGGGCCGTCTCGACGAGGATGGCGGCGGCGACCAGACGCCAGGGCTGGCAGCGTCCTCTCCATCCGCTGCAGGTAAACGCGCGCTCCTCGAGCATTTTCCCTGCGGACTCTCGCTTCGCTTTCGTCTTCGGCCCCGGTCGGGTCGCGTTGCTCCGGCGCGCGAGCTCATCGCTGGTTTGTCTCGTAGTGAGTAGCTACCGCTGTTTGTCGGAATTTGGTGAAATCCGTCGAGTTGCTTGGGTTTGACCGAGGTCACGAGCTTGGGTTTTGCTGTTTTGAGGCTGAGGCTGGCAACACGTACTGTTTAGTCGATTCCTGCATCGGCGTTGTTGTGAAAGCTCCAAATCGGCGGCGACGAGCTTATCGCCGGTTGTTTCGTAGGAAGTAGCTAGCTAGCGCGGTAGTTTGGCAATTGGTAGGCGGTGGGAGCTGAAAGTCGCGCCGGCTGTGAAGGTTTGTCGAGATATGGTGAAATCCGTCGAGTTGCTTGAGTTTGACCGAGGTCGCGAGCTTAGGTTTGCTGTTTTTGAGCTGAGGCTAGCAGCGCGTGCTGTCTAGTCGGTTCCTGCATCGGCGTTATTCTGAAAGCTCCAAATCGGCGGCGACGAGTGGAAGCGTAGGGCATGGATGCGGAAAATCGATCACGTTTGAAGTTTAGAATCGATCAGTCTCTTGACGTGAATTTTTGCAATTTGCAGATAGTTGGGATGGCGGTGTTCAGTTTCCTGGTTGTGGACTTCTACGTCTTCCTGGGACTGTTGCTTGGGAGAAGAGCTGCTGAAATCACCGTGACAACAATATTCTCGTTTGTGGTAAACTACTCCTTATCGTTTACTTGTGCAGAGACAGTGATTGCTTTTCTTTCTGTCAGTTTTCTGGGAGTTTGATGGGGTTTTCCATGTTTCCCCGATTTTTCAGGTTTTCTCGGCGATGTTTCTGTTCGTCTGGTGTACTGCGATTGATCCGACGGATAAAACCGGTTATAGAAAGAAGAAAAGAGGCAAATCTAAGGGCTTGCTTAAGCTAAATTATGGTTTTGTTTTGGCTCAGATCGTTACTAGATTTTTTAGGAGGTTGGAGAGGAAGATTCTGCGGAAAATCATTAGAAGAAAGTACCTGGACCCGATGAACACTAGCGCGCACTTGGAGCCCCTGCTTCCATTTCCCCTGGTGATGAAGGATGATGCCATTGCCCCAGATCTTAAAGCAGATGACATTACTTTCTGTAGCCTTTGTAACCTTGAGGTTGGTCACTTTCCGAAGTTTAGATATGACTACATCGGTAACCCATGGATAATGCCTGCATAGCCTTTCGCCTGCATAATTTGGTTTCGTCTTGATCTTCAAATTGACATGGAGAACTCTCCAAACCATTTGCAGGTAAAGAAGCACAGCAAGCACTGCAGGAGTTGCAACAGGTGTGTAGAAGGGTTTGATCATCATTGCAGGGTGAGGATTGCTGTTACATGTCTAATTGTTATGGGAATGACCTGCATTTACTGACATGAATGACTTGGGTTCTTTATTCCAGTGGTTGAACAATTGCATCGGGAAAAAGAACTACACGATTTTCATTCTTCTCATGGCTTCTGTCTTATTGATGGTCAGTTTCTTTTTGACATGGAATTATTTCCCATTAATGCTAGCATTCACCAATCTAGCTTACTACAATCTCTAGTTTCTTTACTTACTACTGCCAGTTGATAATATTACAGTTAATTATAGAAGGAGGAACTGCTGTTGCGATATTCGTCAGATGCTTTGTGGATAAGGAAGGAATAGAACATGAGTTGAGGAGGAGGCTCTACATAAAGTTTCCTAGGGAAGTTCTTGCCACAATATCTGTGAGTATCTTTTGGTTTCCTTCTAATTAATCACTTGATGTTCTTCATATGGATGCATCTTGTATTGTTGATAGCACATTAACTAACAGAATGTCACAGGTTTTGTTGGTTTTACTAACAGCTTATAGCTCAGCAGCGCTAGGACAACTTTTCTTCTTTCACATGGTGCTCATCCGGAAGGTAACTCTGTCCAATGGCTGTCTTTATATTGCTCTTTCTGTTGGGTGATTCCCAACCATTGTTCCCTAGAAACTCTCTCCCTTTCTGACATGAAAGCATGTCATTACTCGCTCCAGGGAATGAGAACTTATGATTACATACTGGCTATGAGAGAGAACCAAACTATAGGATTTGATGTATTCGATGATTCAGATTCAGATGATAGTACTGACTACGATTCACCTGAAAAGTCAACTTTCATGTCTCGGTTTGTTTGCAGCGGACACAGAGGAGATCAGGTAAAGTCTGGAATTCTCCTTTTAAAATTACCATGTAAGTTAGAAAAAATACTTTGTAGTGACAACTAGTTTTTGAATGGTCAGAATCACACAAGATTGTCGATAAGGATTGATGAGGATCCCAGGTCTTCTCCTTTAACCAAGAAACAAGGATTCAATGTAAGTATTAACCCATGGAAGCTGATAAAATTAAGCACAGACAAGGCTCTTTTAGCAGCAGATAAGGCCAGAGAGAGGCTCTTGAGACAGAAGGCAACAGTGGAAGGCGAATTACATCCATTGCCCCTCGAGAAAAAACGTGGGCCTCTAGTCAACACAGACAAGAACATGGCAACTGTCCTCACAGGCTTAACGCCCCTTGTTGCCAAAGGCGTGCTTCCAGGATCACCCAGGAGGTTTTCAAGTCCGAGAAGACGATTCTCTGGCTCTCCCACCATGGTCTCAGGCGTCATGGCATCGCCGAAGCAAAAGTATAGAAGCAATTTTGACCTGAAGTTGACAGAGGTCTCGAAAGAGCTTGAAACCTATATATCGAGGCAGGTTTTAAGTCCTGTCATACGAAAGGACGGGAGCGAAGCATCTCCGGGACATATTTAGCGCTAGAAAATTCGAATTCTCGGTCTCAGAGATAATTCTTTGATTGATCTCTCTCTGCCTTTCTAATGTGTATTTCAGAACTAAGAGTTTTCCTCCTACCTTCTTTGCACCCTTTTTTGTTTCACCATCCTGTAGTCAACGGCTTTCAACTACGATTCGAAAATGCCGACTCATGCTCCGTCAGCTCAAACTTGTCGGCGATAGGATCGGATGCTGATGATATGAGTAACCAGACTGATGCCTAGCTACGAGCATCAACAAAGCTCAAGAGCAGGATCTTTGTGAACCAGCAATTTGACAGTATCGTCTTTTGAGATGAGGCTTTAAATCTGTTCCATCACATAACAAGACTGGGCTTCACTATGCAAAATTGCAAATCCAGCCCCTGAAATTCCTAAGCCCCGCTCGGATTAGCTTTTTTGTCTATGTTTCGATCATGTTACTGTCTGCTCTTACTAATTACTGTGCATGAAGTTTTGTGTGCGTATTGAATTGAAAGTCTTAAATGACCCGTCTCACGAAACAATCAAACAATTTTTACATTGGGCCTGACACGCATGAGATTTTGTAGTAATGGTGCTAAGAATTATAACGCTTTTGATACAGCCTAATTCCTTAGAGGAAAAAAAACCTCAACTTTAAGTCTAATCTTAATTTTGCACCGAATATTTTTTTTGTCTAAAGAAAAATTCATCATTTTTACTGTAGTTTCAAATTTGCCTCACTTAACCCTTCATAAAAAAATCTCAACTTTAAGTCCAATCTTAATTTTGCACAGAATTTTTTTTTGCCTAAAGAAAAATTCGTCGATTTTTACTATAGTTTCAAATTTTGCCCACTTAGCCCTTCGTCAAAAAATCGTTATTGGTTTATTCAAAATTATCAATATCAAGAGGCTATTGTTCCATGCGAATGTAACGGTGTTGACGAAGACGCGGGTTTTAATAATAAACCTCTAAGTGGTACTGATGTTGATACTTTTGAAGAAATCAATGACCATTTATGAACGTGTCAACAGAGATTTGAAGCTAGAGTGAAAGTTGATAATTTTTTTTAGATAAAAAAGTAAAAAGTTCAGGAGAAATTTTAACCTAAAATTAAGGATTTTTCTTTTGGGTTAATACCACGAAAAATCTCAAACTGGTACACCTGTGATAAATTTACGCCAAATTAATTTTTTGAACATAAAAAAACCTCAAATTGATACACTTGTGATAAATTTAAATTGGTACGCCTGACTGACCAAAAAAAATTGGTACGCATGTGACAAACATAGGATTAAAACCCTAAACCGGTATACTCGTCAATTGCCATATGTTATACAACTCAGCAATTTGATGATAAAATTTAGCAAAAACTAGTTGAGAGGAAATTTATTATAAGTATATAAATTTAAAATATTTTATAATTAAAAAATTAATTTAAAATAAATTTATCACCGACGTATCATTTTAGGATTTTTCATAATACGATTCTTTTCCTTTTAGAGTGTGAGGCCTGAAACTACGTGCGTTTCGTCGTGAAATGCGGAGGCGAGGGGATTTCTGCTTTTCTGTTCTTTTCTAAAGCCCCGGCAATTGCCCGGCGGAACGAAACGCGAGCATCTTTCCATTCAACAGTTTCAAGGGCGAAGTTGCAGCCGCGCTCGCTCAGTGAACCCCCCCACCCAGTTCGTCGGCCCCAGATTTCCGGAATACGCACGCTCGGGACCGCCGTCTATTCTTTCCCTCTGCTCCGAGGATTCGGTCGAGAAAGAGAAGCTTTCGCCTTCCCTCTTTTTGTGACTCGGAGCTTCGCCGCCATGCGAAACCGGAACAGAGCTTCGAAGGGGGCTCCTCCCGAACCCGCCAAGCCCAGTTCCGGTCCTCTGGAACAGGAGTGAGTGGCGTCGATCCGCTATCTCTGCCTCAAACATGGGCCGTCGTTCGTTTTTGGTTTTCGTGTTTTCGACCGCTCACGTTTCCTGCTGTCGTCTTATGAATTTCTTTTGCGGCTGCAGCACCTTTGAAGGAGAAAGTCTCGGCCTTTTTCTCGAATCGATTCGTGGGTAAGGGATGAATCTCTCTGTCTGTGGTTTCTGGTGCGTTGCTTGGTTGTTTTTATTCGAGTTTCTCTGCTGGGCAGCAAGGTTAAGGTAGCTAGGAGTTTGGATGGGGAGGCCTTACCAGAGAAAATATGGCTCAAGGTTGTTGAAATTTTGGGTAAATAGCTTTTGCTCTGTAATAATTGGCCTTGTATCATATACTGATTGGATAGGTTTTTTCTGGAATTTTCTTAGCAACAATTTGCAATTGGGGTCAATGAAGTTACGCGCGCGCTCGAACGAATGCCTCCATCTAATGGTGCAGCAGATGACTGCCCTCAGAAGTCACTTACATCCGGCAACAATGATGCATCCTATCCCCGGCTTCAGGTTTGTTCGGCGACCTACTTTCCCATCGCTTGCATCAGTGGAAACCTTTGCCTTCTACCACTTACTATCACTATTGCTGTTCCATTGTGGCGTGCCGGGGTGTGCTGGCTCACTGCCATGTCTTCCACGCCATTGATGAATCAATTAGTCCCTCCTGGGGTCAATAAATGTTGTGGGAATCAACTGTTTTAGTGGTTCTTGAAAACTGGAAAAATCGTACTTCAGAAACTCGCAATTAGGCCTACCTCTCTGTGAGATAATGTGAGAGACCATCTACTGTTCAGGAGCAAATCTGGCGTTGTGCAGCTGCTCTACTCCTGTTGTTCTTTAAGGTTGTCATCTATTTATTTAGCTTTCACTGTCATCGTGGCTAAGGGAGTTCAATACACATGTATACGCAGGCTATTCTATTGGCATCAGATTGCAACCCCCGATGGTTGACCAGACATTTGCCAAGTCTAGCCTCATCGAGGAAGGTGCCGCTGATCTTTGTCAAAGATAAGAAGAGGGGATCTTTAAGGCTCGGAGAACTCGTCAACTTAAAAACTGCAATTGCAATCGGAATAAAGGTAGCAAACGTAATGACCTTTCGGATGGTATACCACACTCAATTTTAGACAATCCCCAGGCATCATTAGTTCTCTATCATTTCTCTAAGAATGACAATTGATTACCTTAACAGGCTAAAGGAAATGCTGTCAATCATATCGTTGAGAAAATTCTTTGCAACAGCGA
Source organism: Syzygium aromaticum (assembly GCA_024500025.1). Classification (NCBI taxonomy): domain Eukaryota; kingdom Viridiplantae; phylum Streptophyta; class Magnoliopsida; order Myrtales; family Myrtaceae; genus Syzygium; species Syzygium aromaticum. Next base: position 17,165,246 of record CM044885.1, read on the forward strand.
CTTAAATATTGAAAGCAAGAGCACGGGGCAGAGTCTGCTAAATGGAGAAACTAATGGGAAGCGGGATCGAGTGGGATGAGAAACAATTTTGCCTTTTCACAAGCTGGAAAAAATGGACATCTTGGGAATCATTACCAGCCACATGTAAAATTGGCTTCACAGGGCTTGTCTTTTATTCCTGATCCTGATTTGATGGAACTAACATCCTCTCCGCAACGAGTACATACTCTCGGCTTCATCTTCAAGCAGATGTTTCGCGAGGCTTCTTGACTATGCTCAAGAGCCGACAATCAGAATAACATCAGTTTGGAGAGCGCATGGATGTGTTATGAAAAGATCTTAAGAGATTAAATATGTGGATTCGTCCCTGTTCTTAATTGCAAATGATGTGGAACTCATTACAATCAAGTTAATGGACAAATGGTTTACGATAAGAAGCTTGCTTATGTTACACTGTCCAGCTTTTGTTTGTTATACAGAGATGCCCGGAGTCAGTATCATTGAATTTTTTATGTTCAAGCTTTACAATCACTCCCTTCGTCTGCAAAAATTATTCCTTTACAAATAAATACAGCAGGCTCTTGTATTTTACAAGGAGAACAAAGACAGAAGCTCGTATATTGTTCCCATCCAAATGAATCGTGGCCAAAATTGTCACGGTACGCATCTATGCACTTGCCTGAGGACTGGCAGCCGGTGAAGATGACTCCACGCTAACTGGATCAGGCTTGCCGCTGCTTCTACCGTTTGTAGTAGGTTTCCCAGGTGTTCCATTCCGATCCTCATCCTTTTTTACCAGCACTGGCTGAAACTGTAACAACGAAAAAATAGGAAAAAGCAAACGTGATGATACGTCTATTGTGGTTTGCGTGAAGTTTTCTGAGTAGAATGTAAACCTGATATATGGAATATATGACATTTCTTCTGATCTGTGCCATCATGTCCAAAAACAAATTGTATCCTTCGAGCTTATACTCAATGAGAGGGTCCCTCTGAGCATATCCCCGCAAGCCCACCGCTTGCTGAACAAACTTGAGTGCTTGCAAGTGCTCCTTCCATAAACGGTCGATGTTGCTCAGTATTAAGAACTTCTCAGCTTCTGTCATCAACCCTGGTGCTTGTTTCTCGACGATCTCCTATTTGCAGTTCAAAAGGAAAATTAAAAAGGTAAAGAAATTTATGCAACTAATATTTCACTCTTAGCATAATTCTATATCTTGATGAAACTTTTAAACAGGCAGCTATTATTAAACTTTTGTCATTACATCAGCATAAATTTATAATGCCAGTATGCCTTTACCTGTGCGGGCTCTATGGGGTAGCATACAAAGATGAAGCATCATGTGTATTGTCGTGGGCTAACTTTAAACACTTGAAGGAAGCAGAATGTCTCACTCTCTAAGCTAATGAGATGATATACTGACCCTTTTCTGCATATATGCTTCCCGACCTCGAAGACGTAAGTAACCCTGCAATTCCTCATAACTTGAACCCTTGCTCCTCAGCAGATCTGGAGTCAAATCATTCAGCAGATAGCAATACCTGGAAATGAGCTTATCAGTTTAAATCTGAGAAGAAAGAATAAATGACGAATATCTCTTTGCGCAAGATAACATGCAAAGTATTACCTGAAGCAAAACGTAAACATTCAAATCTAGACACCCACGAGAAATATAACATAGAGGTTGTACGGAAGAAAAGGATTGGAGCACTGCTCCACTTTGTCTCATGTGGTGCATTTGAAGGAAATTAAAGACTATTCAAAGGAACTAAATCTTCACCTTATTCTGTTTTATGCAATTAAAATGCTTATGGACTTCATGATCTGATCTTACTTTGACTTAGAGTTAGTATCAACACTATGCTGTTTTTGTTGGTGTTCTTCTATATTTCTAATGCAAGCGAACAATTTTATATCAATGTCTCATAAAAAAAAGAAACATTACCAAAAGGGCGAAGAGCATACACAGCTGGTTTCTTTCGAACAATCAGTATATAAAATCAATAAAATCAACTTGAGGAGAAACTCATTGAAAAAAAGAAAGCGAGTGACTGTCAGTTTTCCCATGTTTAAACTATTTTAAGGATAAAGATGGTCAATTTTTTTGTAATCAGGGTAATGAAAAACATAAGCAACTTACTGTTGAAGCTTCGCTATTAGTTTCTCAAGATCCCAACTTTCCGCCGGAGCATCAGGACCCACATTAGCCTATAAGTGATGAGCAGTCTTAGAAGCAATATATAATAAGACAAATAACACGAAATGAATGAAGGTATTCGCAGGGTGCAAAGGGTTCAAACAGTTCACCTCCAAGATGTCATCCATTGTCAATTCAGCATACTCAATAATGAGAGATTGAAGATCATCCGATTCAAGGGCTCTTCTTCTTTCTGCATATACACGGTCTCTTTGGCTATTTAGCACTTCGTCATACTCAAACAATTGCTTCCTGATATCGAAGAAGTAGTTCTCCACTTTCCGTTGAGCTTCATCGAGTGCTTTTGTTAGCATTTTTGACTCAATCGGTAAGTCTTCAACTCTGAAAGCTCTCATCAAACCCTACACAATGCGAAAATGCTTCAACAAGCAGAATTTGTTGTAGAAAATATATCAGGACTCATTTACACTGCTTTTTTAAACCTGAATTCTATCTCCTCCGAAAATCCGGAAGATATTGTCTTCTAGACTGAGGAAGAATCGAGAACTTCCAGGATCCCCTTGTCGTCCACTTCGACCACGCAGCTGTCAGAAAAATTTAACTTATTTTATTGTGGCAAAAGAAACTACAAAAGAGCTATAATACAAATTAAAGTATTTTTGCGAATATGACCTGATTATCAATTCGTCGTGATTCATGCCGTTCGGTTCCTACCACATGAAGGCCGCCAGCTTGCACTACCTACAAACCAATCAAGTGGAAAGAGACTAATCAAGCAGAGAAAAAGTACAGCATATGAAAATTATTTTTCAGAGGAGCTAAAAGACCTTATTTCTTTCTTCCTCAGTGTAGACCTTGAATTCTTTTGCAATTTCCAGAAAAGCACTCCTTAGCTTCACTATGACTTCATCCTGTGCAGGACCCTATAAAGTAGAACAATAGGATGATCTTGTTAATGATTCTCCGATTGTTAAAGTGCTGACTGAAAGGAAAGTAAGAATCTCACTGACTAAAAAAGAAAAACAAAGGAAGAAAAATGATATGGTTAAATGAAAGGTCTCCAGATTGACATCTAGCACAGGAATTTCATGGCTCTTTTGGTCAGAGGGTCCTAATCCAGCTGCTAATCATCTCGAGTCCCAAAGAAATGGTAACAAGTCACAACAGCTTGTATCTCGAAGCAAACAAATATCTTGTATACAAACAACCCAAACAAGATCGGGCAATTAAGGAAAGGAGGTTAGAAAATGTTAGTAGGTATCATCATATGTTAAATTTCCATGATTGCTACAGTGCATCTAACCTAAGATGATGATTCTCTATAGGTTGACAGTCCTCTGGATGGTTTTGCAAGGAAGAAGAGAGCATCTGAAGCGCAAGGAAATTGGCCATAACAAGGTTTTCAGAAGCTTTAGCTGCATAATAGAATTCATGGCCTAACTAGTACGAGCACCCCCATTATATTCAATCAACTGATAGACTATTGGTTAAGATCATATTTCATGAACTTCACCCTTTCACAAGCATACGATAGCCGCTCTTCTGCCTCAAGCTCTATTAATGATCTCTGACCCCATGTTTTCATTGCTAATTGCACAGCTTCCTCAGCCAGTTGGGTATTTCCACTGGATAGGTTGCAAGGGAAAATGTCTTCTTTGACCTGGAAAATTAAAGTTTGCCCAGAAATATCTTACAATCACATATCACAATGAAACTTCAAGAGTTCATTATCTAAATTCAAGATTAACATCACAGAAAAATACCAACCTTCCATGTCTTTTTTGGAGGTGCCTTCTTCACTGATACAAAAACTCCCTCAACTGGTCTAACAACTCTGTACAATTTTCCATTCATCATTCAGAGGGACACCTGTCTGAGAATATAGTGCAGGATTGACTGATAGTAGAATGCATCTATATTGGATAGCATCCCTCATGCTGTGCAAGTGTAGAGAACAAGTGCTGGAAACCTCAAAACGCCAGGCAAGGCTCTTCCACACCAAGATTATGCATGTCACAAGCATATTAAAATTGAGAGAGCTACAGCTAGAACTGCCTCTCCTAAATTTCGAAATCGGTATAAAAATGCAATACCTCTCACATGACACTCCTAGGACATATATAAACGTGATCTGAGATAAAACGCCCAGACATAAGGACTGGATGATTTCCAGCATTTTCAGTTTGTACCATGTCTTCTACACCAAACAAGGGTAGACCTGGATGATTTCTAGCAGAGGCATCTAGAGCGAGCCCATTGGATGTGCAGAAGAATAGAAATAAAACCACAAAAAAGTGGATCTAATATTGTAATATAATTTAGTGATGCTCAGGAAATACCTAGGCATAAGCATTTCACGTAGCTTCAATCTTGCCATAAACTCAGCATTACCACCAAGGATTATATCTGTTCCACGACCAGCCATATTGGTGGCAATAGTAACTGCTCCGAAGCGACCACTTTGTGCAACAATTTCCGCTTCTCTTTCCACATTCTCTGGCTTTGCATTAAGGACCTTTCACAGACGAAATAGACACTAATATCAACAGAACTTGCACATCAAACTTAGAGGTCAAGTTTCAACATATAAAAAGAGAACGATCATGTAAAGTTAAAAAAAGAAGAATTTCAATTGAACAAAAATATTGAATAGGGGTGTGCCTTGTGTGCTTAATTGTTTGAAATCACAACTTCGTATATTTCAAACTGCCACATGGATATAAAGCAAAGATGAAAGACCATTTCACACTACAGATAAAGTAAAATAGTTTATTTCCATTTAAGCTAGAGAAGTTAAGGTTGCAGAAAAACAGGTATATAAGCCAATAATTGCCAGACTAAGAGACGTTAGGTACCCAAAAGCAGCTTTGCCAGCAATTGAGTTCAAGCCAGTTTACTCTGACTGACTTTCTTAGGTGCAAAATTGAAGTCAATGCACAATTTTGTGCTAGAAGTGTCCTGAAATAAACATCGCCCAGCTAAAATCACAGCGATGTGGTGAGTGCAGAGCTCTAAAAACCAGAAAATGGACCTGAATAGGCTTCAGTATATCCTCTATTCTAGTGTAGTAAAGTAAAAGTCGATGTTAGTTCTCTTTACATAAGGAAAGTTTTCAATCAATGTAGAATGATTTCCCAGGAAAATTAAAATAAAAAAGATACAGAAAAAGTATCTACACATGGAGGATAACCCCAATCAATTTAACAAATCAGATCTACAGTACTTGCTGGAGATGTTACTCATTTTGTTTCAATCTCTAGATGCGTTTTTCAAATTTGGACAGGAGCTAAGGTTTCTAGAGCACCAAAGATGGAAGTTTAGTTCATCTTTTACCCCAGAGAACATACTAGTCCTAAATAAACCATTCATAGTCTGCAGGAAAAATAGACTTCGGTTATTCCTTAAAGCACAGAACACCCCACCTCATGAGGAATCCCGACTTCTTGCAACTGCTCTGATAACGAATCACTTTGCTCAACACTGGTTGTCCCAACAAGCACAGGACGACCTGTCTTATGCATTCTGGAAATTTCTACAACAACCGCTTGCCATTTTCCTGTAGTTGCCCTGAAAACAACATCAGACTCATCCTGAAGATGAAGCAAAAAGAAGGGGTAAGGTAAGGAATTTCATAAAAACACTAACAGTGGAAATCCAGACAAATGGCTTTCATCCGAATGATCTACAGGAACCAAAGACTGAGCTTATTCCTTCTTAACATAAAAATGCACACTTGAATTCTATATCAACCCTCTTCTTCTACAGAAGTTAAGCAATATATTGCCATCATGAACAAGTGTCACTCTAAAAAGTAGCACAAATGCGTCACTATAACTTACCTTCCTAATCATTGGCTTGTTTGTCGGTACTATTGTAACTTTTAGCTTGTATATGCTCTCAAATTCTGCACTTTCAGTTGCTGCAGTCCCAGTCATTCCACAAAGCTTTGGAAACTGAAGCAGTAGAGAAGAAACGCTTGAATTTGATGGAGAAAAAGGGTTTAGAGAGCTACCTATACTGATTAAAGACTACCTGAAGAAAGAAGTTCTGGTAACTAATTGAAGCCAATGTAATAGTTTCATTTTGAATTGGCATCCCTTCTTTGGCTTCGACTGCTTGATGAAGTCCATCACTCCATCGCCGCCCCTAATAAAACAGAATAAGGCACCTATAGACAGTTAGAGATCAGGAAAGTAAGAACTGAGTGATTCTGCAATCGGCCTTGATTTTTCTGCGAACTAAACTAATTATCCTTTTACATAAATCATGAAGGTCAATATTTTTTCTCTTTAAACATCTGTCCCCATGATACTTCGAAGAAATGACCATGGCAGTAAGGTCACTCCAAATCGGTACCTCAAGTGAAATAAGAAGGGTTGATTCTTTTCTAAACCAAAATTCGGGAACTTTCAAAATTACACCAGCAAAATGACATTCCATTCTGTTGCATCCAAGCCACATACATGTCAAGATACTTGAAAGCTAATTGCTTCTGTATAAGAAGAGGTTACATGATGCCAAGAGATTTAAAAAAGAATAAGAAGCACTTATTTAATTACTCATCGACCATAATGTCCAAATATCTTAAGAAATGTCCAATGCGAACACATATAGATCCTATATCACATGACTTTCAACTGGGAAGAAGCCATGAGTACTCAATGACGCAACACTGAGAATGACAGTCTCTCTAAGAAATTCCTCATCCGAGATTGAGAAGAAAATAACTCATTTGCTCAGCCAAAGAGGAACCTCAATCAAAACATTACCTGCATGACCCGACCAGTAAACTCATCCACTATGAGCACCTCCTTGCCACGGATAATATAGTTCACATCTCTAAGAAACAGCTCTTTAGCCTTTATTGCATTTAGAACGTAGAGCGCCCACTGTTCCCGTGGGTCATACAAATCTTTCGCTTCTAAAATTTCTTCAGCGTCCTCGTAACCCTGCTCTGTCAAAAGGACAGTCTTTTGCTTCTCATCGACCTGTATTACTAAGCTTCATAAGAGAAAGGCTTGAAAGGCTATCATCCTCTCAACAAAGATAAAAAGTGGGGAAAACACTGGTTGTCCTTCATTAAAACTCGCTTCCATTTATTATTTTAGCTTCATAATAATTACAAAGCCATGGCTGACAGACTTCCTGCAAGTTCACTTATTACTAGGCATAAAGGGCTGCCGAGTCCAGAAATCAAACTCATATGGACATGAAAGGCCTAGCCAGATCAATTCACACCATTACAAATACTGTTGAGAAGTTTTAGCATCTTACAGTGTAGTGTATATCACGTTCCAAAGCTGCTGCAATCTTTGCAGCTTTATAATAATGATCACTAGGTTTTTCAGCAGATCCTGATATGATGAGAGGAGTTCTTGCTTCATCAATGAGGATGGAATCTACCTCATCAATTACACAGTAATTGAAACCCCTAAGCACAAGCTCCTCAATACTCTGTTTTCACCACAAAGCACAATCAGCTTCCGCATAAGTGATCCCACATCAAAATATCTCAATGGAAATGAGAGATTGTAGTATCGTTGGAAAACTATAAATAGAGAAAGAATTACTTTCCGTGGCAAGGTTGTCTCTCAGATAATCAAACCCAAGCTCACTGTTGGTGACATATGTTATGTCACATAAATAACTTTCCCTCCTTTGCTCGCTTGTCATATTCTCTGCCAGCATCAATGTCCAAATGATACATTTACGCAGTAATCTAAGCTCCACAATAAAATTTCTTAAAGCAAACAGTAAGGGTGGATAATTGACCAAACATATTTAGAGAAGTCACGGAAAAAGTCACATCAGACTACCAACGTGACTTATTAGCATAATTAATAGGCAAAATGACACAAACAGTACCTGAACATTGGCCCAATGTGCAATTTGGTCCTTAAACTTTTAATTTGTTCAATGCAATCCCTGAACTTTAACCCAATGTGCAATATGGTCCCTAAAATTCTAATTTGTTCAATGTCATCCCTAAATTTTTTGTATATGTTTAATTCAGTCTCTGAACTATATGAAAATGTTCAATGCATTCATTTCCATTAATTCAAGTTCAGGAACTACATTGAACATTTTCATATAGTTCAGGGACTGAATTGAACATGTACCAAAAGTTCAGGGATGACATTGAACAAATTAAAAGTTCAGGGACCACATTGAACATGTACCAAAAGTTCAGGGATGACATTGAACAAATTAAAAGTTCAGGGACCAAATTGCACATTTGGTCAAAATTCAGGGACTGTTTGTGTCATTATCCCTAATTACTATAAGAGGAAATTCATATCCTGCCATCATTAGATATTTGCAGGAATTCCCCAATGTTTCAAACCTATACTATCGCTCCATGTCGAAATTGCATGAGCTAAAAAACATTTGTAAGTTGGATGATGCCATCATACATAGAACCACCCTTTATCATTATTATTCCACGCAGGATCCATGTGAAGCATCACTCCCCTAGAAAGTCAAATATCCGATCGACCATAATAACTCTTAAACTTGTAGATACATCTAAACTTTTGACTAAAGAGAGAGAAAGAGTCACAACCAACCAATAGTGCCCTAACACCACTACCATTTTGCCAAGGGCTAGCTAACGTGAATTAGTGAACAAAACAGAAAGTTGGGCATCTGGAAATGAAAAGTAGCATAGCATGAAGTGGTAAAAAATCCATATGCACCTTCAAAAGCTTTAGAATGAAAAATTTCCTCATGCCAGTCATTGCCCTTATCATAAAAGACAACAAACAATGGAGTCTAGCTCATACAGAAGAATGAGACATACGCTGGATTAGGCCAACCTTCAATCCAAGAAAGCGGGGAACTTGGCCAACCCACTCACAATCACGTCGAGCCAGATAATCATTCACTGTGACAACATGGACTCCTTTTCCACTAAGAGCGTTTAGATAAGCTGGCAATATTGCAACAAGTGTCTTGCCTTCTCCAGTTCTCATTTCAGCTATCTCGCCCTTATGAAGTACCATGCCACCTGCAAAATAAAAGTTAATTAGAATTCCACGATAAGTGCATTGCTATCAATGAAAATAATAAAAGCAGGTGTGAATTGATTAATTCTGCAGATAAATTCCTAAAAACCAATCCATCCAATAATGTTAACGAAATCAAGCGCTCAATAACACCCAGTTCTAAGATAGTATCGAGCATATATATATATATATACCCACGATTGAAGGAAAAAGATAATGTTACAAGAGACTTAAACAAGTATCTTCAGCGCATTTAAGTCAATGAGCACTTCCTCTCTCAATTATGTTAGGAGGACTTAGAATCCAATGAATGAGCACGTGCAGTTACCTATTAGTTGAACATCAAAGGGACGAAGTCCCAGGACTCTTTTTGAAGCCTCTCTTACAACAGCAAATGCTTCCTGCAATAACACAGATTTATTGACCACGATCCATTAATCAACCAAAAAAATCGATGAATAGAGAACCATAAAAGGAGAAAATTTAAGCTAATGCAAGGGTTCAACCAAAATTCCTACAGTTCAACTTTGCTAAACTTAATCCTGCCCTCGTAATTTCACAGCTATTTCTCAGAACTTAAAAACTGCATTTCGGTTTCACTAAGAACAAGACAATAATTCCAACACGTCAAAAAGAGCAAGCGAGACTCTAGAATCGATTTCAAAGTAAGAGGTGAGCAGTTGAACTTCAGAATGAGGATCAATTCGGGATGCCAATACTGACAGGTAAAAGAGAATCCAGAGATTCGCCTTGCTGAGCTCGCTGCCTCAGAACCGAAGTCCTGTCTCTCAATCCCGAGTCCGACAACGCCGACATCTCCGCCTCGAGCCCGTTGATCACGTTCACGGTCCCCGCGCACTGCTGCCGGGTAGACTCGCCGGTGTCGCTCCCTTTAAAAATCCCGCCGAGCAAGCCCCCCAAGGAAGCCATGGCGCGCACCTGCCTCCTCCCCCCGCCGGAGCTCGAGCCCGATGCCCTGGCTTCGAACTTGAGCCTCCGGAGCGCCGTTCGCCCGAGGAACAACGGCGAGACCGCCGGGGGTCTCAGGTCGCCGCCCCGCGGCCCGCGGGGGAGGAGGAGGGACCTGGAGGGGGGAGAGAGAACCGGAGCGGAGGGGCGGCGGGGGGCGAGCGGCGGCGGCGGCGTCGGCGGCTCGCACAGCGAAGTCGCCATGAGAAAGAAGAGGCGGTTATGGTCGCCGGAAGAGTTAGTTACTTGGAGCGGACCGTGGCTTCTTCAGGCGCTCTGCTTTCGCGTCCATGGAAGATGAAGAAGATGAGACGTTGAGAACGGGGGGATAAGGTGTGGTCGACGGGCCCCCTCGCACGTGCTTCTCGAATTGTTATTGTGTTTTTTTTTTTGGTACTTTCCTTTTTTTTTTTTGGTTTTTGGATGGAAAAAAAGAAAACATTGTCACTAATTAGGATTTGGAGTGATGTTAATCAAATATCTCATCTAATTACTAGGTAAGCACCCAACATTTTCTAATGCCCATTCACTAAATCCACTCACTTAATTAATTACTAGGTAAGCACCCGATTTTTCAAAATAAGCTTTTTTTTCTCCTTATAACGATAATCCGACATCTCATGCAGATAGTTCGTGCTTAAATATTTGCATGTGAAAAAAAAAAACAATAAAAAATGCCAAGGCGAAATCTGTTTCCTATTCCTAAATGGAAACTTCTATACATATCTGATTTCGAGCCAAAAAGGAAAAATTCACGAATACCATTCCTAGTTACATTATTAGTAGTGACTAATAGGGTAGATAAAGTTGGTTTGACCCGTTTTGGTGTTGGGCATGATGCTTGCTATTAACGGAGGAACAGCACCTATTGGTGACATACCATCGAAATAGGGCCAGTCGTGCTAGCTTATCCAAAAACACGATGCTATTTCGACATTATAGCGTACTTCTAAATAATATATCTAGAGTGATTTTTTTTTTCAAAACTTTTATTGCCATCATAGAGTTCATTTTTTCAATTGAGCGGCATTAGATATATCAAGACTAGTCATATATATATATACACTAATCGATGTGACGGATTAAGAATGGATCATGGATTAAATACATGATATTCATAGGCATCGATTTCATAAACTAGTAATATCAGCTCAGTTTGTTTCGCAAAAATTAAACGATTTAAATAATAAATTTTATAAAATAATCACTTGTATTCTTTGAATTAATTAATTAATGAAAAATGTATATGCTATTGATAATAATTTAGGCCTCAATTTCTTAAGAAAACTCCTAATATTAGGTTTAGTCCCGATTCCGCCTCGAACTTTTTTTGTCTCGAAAAAAATCCTAAACTTCAAATCTGCCTCGGACTTTTGTTTGTCTCAGGAAAAATCTAAAACTTTAAATACAATTCTAAATTAACTTCAAATTTTGTTTTATTTTAAAAAAAATCACCAGCTTTCAATTTATTCTCAAATCTATCCGTGGCCCACTTCCAACTCGATGTGACATTTTCACATCGATAACAAATTCACATCAGCAAGATGACATGAAAAATTATTTCCAAAATGAAATTGTTTTAGGATTAGAGTAAAAGCTAATGATTTTTTTCTTAGACAAAAAAAAAGAGTTTGGAGTAGATTTGGGATCAGACATAAAATTGGGTTTTCTTGTCTAGACAAAGAAAAGTCCGACGCAACTTTGGACTAGACCTAAAGTTTGGAATTTTATTTTTACACAAAAAAAGTTTGGATTAAAATTAGGACTAAACCTAAAATTGAAGGTTTTTAGGGAATTAGGCCTAATAGTTTATGTTTACGCATTTTTGTGGACGATGATTACTTTTAAGAATTTTTTTTCTAAGTAATCGATTTTTTGGAAAAAAAAAATAAAAAGCAAAACCCTTGACATTCCTCCCTGTTTTTCTTTTTTTTTTTCAAACACGTTTTCGGTAACGAGAATTTATTTTTTAATTTTTTTCGGTCGAAACGGTAACGAGAAGTCAAAGGACAAGTGGTGATGGGGAAAAGACTAAAACAGATGGGCCCATCCATAATCAAAACCCAAAGGATGTTAAGGCCCGATCGGGTGCTCCCGCGAACACCGGTGAATAAACCGCTCGGCCAATCACCATCAGTCATCACCACCCACCCGGCTGCGTCTAGCCCCCTGCTGATCCGACATCTTCCCAGGAAATTTTGCCGCGCCTTTGGATTCGCACCCGCGGCAGCAGGGAGCTGGATTCGAATTCATGGAGGAGGAATCAGCACGACCGGTCAGGTTGATGAACTTCGTCTCCGAGGAGCAGGTAACGAGTCTCGTAAACCCTAGAAGCCGCGGCATACGTCGCACAGCCTGCGAGGTTTCGTTTCGGGGCTCTTGGTCGCCCCGTCTGATGTTTCTTGCTTTCTCGAATTTGAATTTTGCAGTTGGAGGAATCGAAGAAATCGAGGGGCGAGAGGGTTGAGGATGGCACTGCCCAGAGAGATAGGCCGCTCTATGAGGTTTTCTTCTGGTACCCTTTTGTGTTACGGGCAACTCGAGCCGCGAACAACGAATTGTTTAAGGTTAAGGTAGCGTAGACATTTTCGGTGTGGGCGCTATGTTTTGTAGCTGCTCCTCCGTGGGGGGTTAAGCCGAAATTTTTCTCTGCTGAGGTTTCGTAGTTACCGCCCTTTCAGTACATGCAATTTCACCTGGAAATGCAATTTGTTACCACGTAGAGCTGAATCAAGTGGACTTGACGGGGTTTTGCATAGTAACTGTCTGGTGGTTCGGTACCTGGGCCGTGGCAGTCACGAATGAGCAGACGATGTAGATTGGAGTTCCCTTTTGAAACTGAACATGCCTCTTCCTAAAGCATATGGATGTTGTTTTTTCTAAAGTTGTGACGATTCATGGCGATGGATTTTGCATTTGAAAGACATTGTGTACTCATTCGTTGCATATTGATTTTATTCTCACTCGCAGTTTGAGTTCGGGGACCCATCAGTCTTGTTCTGTGGCCACCACTGCTTATTAATTTTTTGTGCTTTGTCAATCTTTCTTAAAACTGAGCTGTTCTCCTCTGTGATACAGATTTTGAAAGAGAACAAAGACAAGCGTGATGCAGAATTCAACGAGCGCTTCAAGCATAGTAAGTGCCCGTGTTTATATTCTAAGTCTTCATTTAAATTGGTCGTAAAAGCAGCTCGCCTTTAACAGAGTATAAGGAATCAACTGGAGGCAGACTATAATATATGTTTTCTTCATTACATTATATGTGAAACTGTCTTGCTGTTGCACACACCTAGTGTGGATTAGGGGTGATCGGTTCCCCATTCGATCCGGTTCCAAGGTGGAACCGGGAACCGCGGACCTGACCGGTTGGTCCTAGAACCGGCAACTAGACTGAACCGGTGGTCTGGTCCAGTCCAATGAAACCGGTCAATTTTTTTTTCCACTGCTTGATGCTTTCTCTTTGTGTTCCCCACTACTTTTTTTAGAAAAAGATTTTAGTAAAAGGACCCTAAGTTTTGCAATCATGAATAATCAAACATCAATAATGATCCCCAAATTGAAAAGATGAACCAAAAAATGTAGGTTTAATTTACATTTTACTAATTTTTTTGAAGAAATAAAAAATAAAAATATATATGTAGTCAGTCCGGTCTGGTTTGGTTCCCTTTGGAATCGGAAACCGGACTGCCCGAACACTGGTTCCAGTTTTAGGAACCAGGAACTGGACCAACACTTCCAGGAACTGGACCAAACTGGCCGGTCCGGTCCGGTTCGGGCGGTTCCCGGTTTGGGCGGTCCCTTTTACACACCCCTAGTGTGGGTTATAGACTTTACTCGGACGTGAATATGAATCTTTTCATAATCATTTTTTCAATTCTTCATTATGGCCTGATGTGTTAATACTGTACATGATATAAGTAGACAGTGGCAATTAAGTTCTTGAAATTGTCTAATAATACTTATTTTTTCAGGACCGCCCAAAGCTTTGGATGAAGATGAAACCGAATTTCTTGATAAATTGGAGATGGTGAGATTACTCACTAGATCATCACAGAATGTGGTGCTAGTCATAGCGAATCAGTTCAACGACCATCTATAACTTATAAGTCTGAATAGTTAGGCAATCACAAATGTGATAACTAAAGCCCTCAGATGTGATATTTGCTTTTTCATGGGTTAAATTTAAACCATTTGCAAATTTTTATATCTGGAACATCAGGCATTTAGTCAAAGATGTTAGAAGAGTAGTATTAGTAAATCTTTGAACCAAGCATGATTTACATAATTATTTAAATTGGCACTATGTTTTCAGCCTAAATTTCTCGGAGTGTTGAGGCAATATTCCCAAATGTTACGTTGTTAGATTTTCTTGTCAGATATTTGTATGCATTTTAGTTGCGATCTATCCACGTGCTTTAGTTAATGAAGTGATGTCTCATCTTCTGTTATTTTAATTTATAGTCGAAGAGGGAATATGAGAGGCAGATGGCAGATGAGGAAGCTCAACAGCTACAAAGTTTCCAGGTATTGAGGCGTATGTCTACACACCTTTATACGACTGCAATTCATGGATGCTGAAGTGGCAGTATTATGTTTAATTTGAACACCTATAAGATGATGCTCATCTTGTCACTATCGTTATGTAAAAATGGAAAGCCATACTTGTGATCCGGCATGATCATGCAAGCTCATCTCTCCACCAATTTCAGAGATTTAAGAGAATGGTAATGAACAAGAGTCAGGTCTTTGTCCAGTGTCTTGCTTTTTTTGGTCTCTTGCAACTGTAATAATTAATTCTGAAATGAAAAAATTTGTCAAAGAGCTTCTGAACTTTCTGTTGGTATATGGTACATGATAAATTCTAATGCCCATAATCATATGGCAGGATAATCTGACTCCAATACAAGTGTTCTTTTTCAGGCCGCTGTGGCAGCACAATCTAATGTTGTGCATGAGCTTAAAGAACTGCCAACTCTTCCTGTGGTTAGTTTCATTGTTGAATTACGTGCTTCATATGCAGAGCTTTTTTGTCTCTGTATTTTACTTGAATTGGTGCTGTGGATATATATTTCTCTGGAAAGAATGTTCATATCATGCTCAAATTAAAATGTAAGCTGCAAAACACATTCATTTCTGGTAATGAGCGGTGTGAAGTACGATTCCAGGGAGGGAAATTGATCCTGTCAAACTGAATCACATTATCGTAGCTAGAGAAAATTTCTTGAAGTGGCACTCATTATTCAGGACCCTTGTGTATGTCACAAATTGATTGCAATACTGAATAACCTATCTGAATTAGAGTGCCAAATAGCTTGTAAGACCCTGTGGTCCTCTAAATTATGTTCTATGCTTTTTTTAGACAGGTAGGTGTTGTTTCTACGACCTTAGTTTAAGCCACATTAGTGAAAAACTAAAACCAACAGAATAAGTGCTAGCTATCACTTGTTTTGGCACTTTACAATCCGGGAGCCTTTAGGACTCGAAGAATATCAAATAAAACTAAAATGTCATCTGTATGTGAGGGGTCTGTCCTTCCAATGTTCTAGTTGTATAATGATTGATCGTTTTGGGGTTTATACCATACTAGAGGAGATTATCTTGGATCCATCATCTTTGTGCCGGAAACTGAACTAGTGCAAAACAATAGCTTAGATACTGGACTGCCTTACAGACAGTTTGCTTCTATACTGAGGAAGAACTAAAGATGCACTTGAGTTTGTGGGTTTCAAATTTCAATCTATGGTGACTTTTATGCTCATTGTTGATGTTGTGATCCCGCTCTTCTTTCAGGTTCTTCGTGGCTATTGATATTATACCTTTTGGTCTGAAGTTTCTTCTTCCTCTTCTCCTTCTTCTTTTTGGAATTGAGAAGGAGGCATTTTGGGATAATTACTGAAAAAAAATCCTAAACCTACGGTACGGATGCGAATTTAGTTATAAACTTTTCAATTCGGCCAATCTAATCCAAAACCTTTTGAAGATTTGCCAATGCAACACTTCCGGTCAATTTTGATCGGAAATCGCTAATGTGGATGTCAGCCATCCTACATGGCACAATTGACGCTGACATAGATAATTTTTGTAATTTTATTAAAATTTTCTGATTTTTTTAAAATTCTTTTATATTTTTCTTTCTTTCTTTTCCTTAGTTTTTTTTCTACTAGGTAAAATGAAAAGAATTTATAAAAAGATTAAGAGAATTATTGCAAAAAATGTTCACGTTAGCACCGAATGTGCCACATAAAACGGCTAATGTTCACTTCAGCGATTTCATTTTTGTCAGAAGGACTACATTGGAAATTGTGGTTTAGGACTAATTTAGCCAAATTGAACAGTTTAGGACTGAATTGGCATTCGTACAATATATTTATGATTTTTTTGGTGATTTTGTCTGTCACATAAGTCGGTCATTGCTTGTTTTCCATTGAATGTGGATTGTTAAACTTGGTCGCTGGAATAAATGCATTAATTTAAACACTTTCTGTTTACGAGCTCCTCATCTATAGTTTGGTGATTCAGCTCTTCCATGTGCAGGAAGATAAAAAAGTTGGAAGGAAGAATCCACCAGCTCGCCCATTGGGTGTCCTGATAAAAGTCAAACCGCCGGCAAAGAAAGCAAAGGTTGAGCGTCAGAGTTCTGAAGAATATACAGACACAAGGAAAACCTCCGGTGACATTGGTGGAAAAACTTCAGACCTTGTAAAAACACGTAACAGTGATGGTGCTAATGAGACCCATGGCCTCCCTGTATCTTGTCTTGTTTCATATAGTGATGAAAGCGAAGAAGAAACAGACTAGCTGGCAAAAACAAGGGAAGTGACGAAAAGATTTAGTTTCATCTCCTATAGTTCTAATGAGCAGTTTTATCCAACTCGTGTAGACATTCTTTTTGGATGATATTTATGATAAGGTCTATGGCAACATGTTCATCTGATTCCAGCTGAGACCGTATGACTCTCTCAACTTTCAAATTGGAAAATTGTCAGAAAAATCTTAAATTTATTGCATTTTTGTCAATTTAATCATAAAATTTTTAAGTTTGTCAATTCAGTCTTAAACCTTTTCACTTTTTTCCAATTGAGTCTATTTGGCTGGCCGGCGTTGATGTGGCCACTGGCTGTCTGGTTAATATTGATGTGATAATTTTTAAATAATTTTTGAATTTTTTAATATATTGTTTTTTTCTGCCTTTTCCCTTTGGCTGGTCCTACGACTGGCCAGAGGGAAAAGGTAGAAAAAAAAGTATTATAAAAATTCGAAAAAAATATTTAAAAATTACCATATCAGCGTTGGCCGAACAGTTGGTAGCCACATCAGCATCGGCCAGTTAAATGGACTCAATTGGCAAGAAATGAAAAAGTTTAGGACTGAATTGACAAGAAGTGAAAAAGTTTAGGGTTGAATTGGTAAATTTAAAAGATTTAGAACTGAATTGGCAAGAATGCAATAAGTTTAGGACTTTTTTTTATAATTTTCCGACTTTCAAACATTGTGGATTGAACATCTTATCACGTCATCGAGCTCCGTCTGAAATTGTGAAGATCCCTTGAGGGTTTAGTAGCTGGCAAGGCATTCCCCTTGGCAGGTCAAGACGAAGGGGCTAGCGTTATGAAGATTATGGTGGTGATGTTTAGACACCATTCTTAGCCATGCAAATCCAGAATCAAAGTATTGACGTTCTGCTCTGCCGTGTATTTGTCTTCTTATTTTTCTGTTTCTGAAATGCCCCGCAAGTCTTTTCGCGGTGGTTGTGCTGGTTCTTTCATTGACACCATCTCAACCTTAATGGGCAAGAGGAGCAAATACGAAGGTCGACATCGTTTTGTCGATAGCCTAAACACCTGACTTTCACAAGTAGAACGGTCTGAACAGGCTTGTTGAATTATTCATAGTAGGCCTCTTTGTTTTCTCTGTTTGGAATCCCATCAGGGAGCTTTCTGAAGTTGAGTGTGATGTGGCTAGCAGGGATCATCTAGAGAGGGGTGAATAGGCGATCCTAAATAATTTTTGCAAATTTAAGCGGAAATGAAAGACCATGGTTGAGTCTGAATACAATTAAGATTCAAAACAGTTTATATAGATTATGCTCTTGATGTGCAGTATATAAAGTGAGAGATAAGGGATAGAAAAACTGCACATAAGTTTATAGTGGTTCGGCTTATAGCAAGCCTACGTCCACTCTCTCACGTTAATAGCCTACCGGCTAGATTTCACTATGTAATCAAGAGGAAATACAGATTCTAAGTGATATCACTATTGTGTTTGATAGGACTCTCTATCTCAGACACTCACTCTTACAAAATATCCCTCAAGATCTTAATGTTCAGCACAAAAAAGACAAGAGAAAGGATTGGAGTATACTTAGACTTTGGACTTGTTGATTCTTGATTCTATCATTTTCTTCTGCTACTCGTTGATCTCCTTAAATACTCATCAACTTTCAAACTAGCCATTGGACAGCTTTCAGAGGATCATCTTTCAATCTTTAACTTGGACAGATTTGTATAGAAAGGATTGAGTAGCCGTTGGATGACAGATTCTGAATTATGCTGATTCCGATTGCCTATACAATCAGAATCTTGGTTTCCATAAATAGAGTTTTATCCGTTATAATGCATTCTTGTCATAATATTTGATTGTCAATCAATTTGGTTGAGATTGAGCCAATCCAAACTTTCCTTCTGTGAAATCCATACCATATCACTTGCTATTATGTTTCATTCTGAATAAATTTTGCTTTTGCGTCTGAAAAATTTCTGCGTCTGTGTCTGCATCTGCATAACTTCTACGTCTGAAGAATTTCAGTGTCTGCGTCTGCAAAACTTCAGCGTTTGAAAAATTTCAGTGTCTGCGTCTAAACTTTTAGTTCTGAAAACTTGTAAAGTCTGATAATTCCTTATGAACTTTCAGAATACATTAACCTAGAAAGAAATGTATGTCAGATTCACAAGTTACACATTGAAAGTTTTGTCAACTTCAAAATCCATTAGGAGTTTTCCTCAACAATCTCCTTTTTTTTTATGGTGACAAAGCTTCCATGCAGATTCAATTAATATCAATTAAAAATGAAAGAAATAATTATTTTAAGTGCATGAAACACGGATATATAAACGTGTAGTCTTGTAAGATCTACTTGTTTCTCTTGCTCTGAGTATAATCTGTATAACCTGCAAATCAAAGTGTTAGTATAATATTATCTGCATAATTTCTCTCCCTTTTTGTCATCAATAAAAAAAAGAATGATTAGAATAAAGAACTGTTATAGACCATTCAAGCAATGTATCAGAAGCAAATATTATGAATACAAATCCAGAATGGTTTTAAAAAGAGGGAATGAAAAGCAGGTCATTTCTTAGAAGGGGTTCGAATAAGTTGAAAATTCTCCAGAATGGAAATAACTTCCTCAATTTTCAAATAGCATTGACCCATAGCTTTGTCTATGTTTGTTGAGCACAAAGCAATAGCTTCCTCAAGTTCTGCTTTGTCTGTTGCTGCCTAAAGACGTTGAGTCTTGTTGTTTTTCTCAACAATTTTTTGTAGAGTTTTCACGTCTTTTTCAAGAGCAACTTGTTTATCTTTGATTTCAAGCAGAAGGTTGAGAATGGTCTGATTTTCCAAAGTCTATTCCTGGAAATGGGCTTGTTTGGTCTGATTTACCCTAGTGTCTGCTTCTGTTGGAATCTCCCCCTGAAAATGTGCATGTTCTGCAGAAGCATGTTCTTCAGTGTTAAGAGAAGATTGACTTACTTCTGTCCTCTGTGAGATATTATCCTACTGATTCAGATATGAGTCCCCAGTTGATGGTTCTGAAACCTTTGTAGTAGGCTCAGAAACATGTTCTGGATCATCATGTTGTCCTGTTGTAAGGTGTTCATCATCTTCATCTTGAAGAAGAATTCGTCTTTTCTTTTTGTACACCTTAACTGGGCTAGTAGAAACAGTCTGCTTTCTTTCTGGTTCCGTTCTTTTCCTTTCCCCTTTTTCTTTATTGTTCCTTTTCCCTGTAGATTTAGCTTCTGAGGGCTGAGCATCTTTACCCTTAGCTTTGTTTGCTCTTTCCCTTATATCATCAACATTCTTCATCTTTTGAAGCATATTTTCCCCAACAATTATACAAGGTACAACAGTTTTGCGCAACTCATTAGGAATAGATATATTTAAATACATAAAAATGCGAGAGATAAGTGCACCATATGGAAATTGTCTCTTGTCTTTTTGGAGTGCTCTGTACATTTGAAAGATGATGATATGTGAAAGAGAAAATGACTTTCCATTAAGAATCGTCCAAATAAGCTTGATTTCTGATTTGGACAAGTCAGTTTTGGGAGCAACTTTGAGCTTTAAGCAGTTGATGATGATCTTATGCAAGATCATTATCCTTCTGGTTAGATCATAGTATGAAATATGGTGTTTAGAGCCTTGACCAAAACTCTGATTTTCTGAGGTTGCTTTTGAAGCATCTTTTAGGCTTACTTCTAATAGAGTAAACTTGGAATTGCTAGCTCCAATAATCAAAGCCAAATCCTCAGTTTTCAAGTCATATTTTCTATCACCAACCGTGAACTGAAGCCAGTTTGGTGACAAAATAGAAAGGTTGAAGTAGAAATATGCAGTCAATTCAGCATATACATTGGCAGACTGCAGACAATATTCAAAAATCCCTAATCTTTCAAACAAATGTTGCACAGAGATGCCAGCTGTTTCAAGATATGCAAAATCAACGGTCCGATGATTCATATTCCCTCGCGCAAGCAGCAATCGATAAAAGACGTTGTGCTCTGTGCTTCTGAATATACTACCACTACATGGCATACTAGATGCAATTCCTATTCTTATAGCAAAATTTTCAAAGAATTTAGCATCATCATCAGGAATCATGAATTTTGATGTACTAGTAGTTTTAGGGTTAATATGAACTGATTTATTAGCAAAGGGGGTTAATAGTTCCTCGACTTTCTTTTTACCCTTTCTAGAAGAAGTCTCCTTAGGAGTAGAACTAACATGCTCATGATCAGTTCTTGAGCAAGACTGAGAATAGCTTTGGATGAGACTTGCCTCGATGAGAAAACCATTGTCTTCTAGACATGCACGGAGAACAGATGCTAAAGCATTGTTGCGTTTTAACCGTTCGTATGCTTTCCATACCATTTGATGTTTTTGAAACGAAAATCTGATTTACTGGTGGGTTTTGGTGTAAATGAAGGCTGATGTTCCTGTTGAGTTGCTTCTGAAGGGCTCTGTTGATCGGACTCTGTATCTGAAATTTCTATGTACTCTGGTGGCTCTGAAGACTTTGATTCTCTGTTGAAAATACAGGTAGATCGTATCTTGAAAGGCATTTTGATCTGGTCTGGAGCAAAAAGTTTTGATCCTAGAGAATGAGAGAAAAGGTAATCTCTGTCTTTTGAGTCTGAATTCAATATTCAAATGGAGAACATTTGAGTCTGAATAATTTATGTCTAATAGATACTTTTGATCAACATTTTTACCATTTTCATCTTTGCCCAGTTTGGATGTGTGAGACATTGGAATGTCTGTTTTCTTGCAATTCTGCAATCCAAACTTCTTGACAATCTTCTTTGCGTATTTCTTTTGGCAAATGAATGTACCACATTTGGTTTGTTTCATTTGTAAGCCAAAAAAAGAATGTCAATTCGCCCATCATACTCATCTCGAACTCATTCTGCATATTTTTTTAGAATTCTTTGCAAAGTAGCTCGTTAGACGATCCAAAAATGATATCATCAACATAAATTTGAATGAGTAAAAAATCCTTACATTGTCTCTTAATAAATAAAGTTGTATCAATCTTATCTTTTGTGAAGTTATTTTGCATAAGGAAATTGCTCAACCTCTCATACCAAGCACGAGGTGCTTGTTTAAGATCATAAATGACTTTTTTGAGTCTGTAGACATAATCAATCTTCCTTGGTTCTTCAAAACCAGTTTGTTGTTCCACACATACTTTTTCTTTGATATATCTATTCGGGAAAGCATTTTTCACATTCATCTGAAACAGTTTAAAGTTATGGAAACAAGCATAAGCTAATAACAGCATAATGGCTTCTAACTTGGCAACTGGTGCATAGATTTCATCATAATCAATGCTTTCTTCTTGAGAATAGCCTTTTGCAATCAGTCTTGCTTCGTTTCTTGTGACT
The DNA here is from genome assembly GCA_024500025.1 of Syzygium aromaticum. Classification (NCBI taxonomy): domain Eukaryota; kingdom Viridiplantae; phylum Streptophyta; class Magnoliopsida; order Myrtales; family Myrtaceae; genus Syzygium; species Syzygium aromaticum. Next base: position 17,187,539 of record CM044885.1, read on the forward strand.
TTCCCTTTGTCATCCAATTTGTTTATGAATACTCTTTTTGTTCCAATTTCTGAATGATTTTTGGGTCTTGGTACAAGTTCCCATACTTTATTGATTCTAAACTGCTGAAGTTCCTTCTGCATAACTTCGATCCGGCTTTCATCTGATAATGCTTCACCAATTTCTTTTGATTCTATTTCTGATATCAATGCCAAGCTGTTGATGTTCTCTTTGTGTTTAGATCTAGTCTTGATACGATCTTCTATTTCTCCAACGATGAAGTTCTTCGGATGACTGGATTTATGTTTCCAGTTTCTTTCAAATCTTTTCTTCTAAATATCATCAGGCTCTGAAGATTCTGATTGAGTCTGGATTGTTTCTTCTTTCCCTTCTTCTACAGGTTTAACGATCTTTGGATATTCTTGTTGAACTTTAGATAATTCAGATTCATCTTTGTGAGTCTGAATATTTTCATCAAACATTACATTTATTGTTTCTTCCACAGTCTGAGAATTCTTGTTGAAGACCCTGTATGCTTTACTTGTAGTAGAATATCCAAGGAGAAATCCTTCATTTGCTTTCTCATCAAACTTTCCAGAGCGGTCATTGGGATTTTTAAGAATAAAGTATTTACAACCAAACACTCGAAAGTATGAAATGTTGGGCTTTCTACCTTTGTAAAGGTCATAGGGGTTTTCTCAAGAACGGGTTTGAGAAAAGCTTTGTTAATAATATAACAAGCTGTAAAAACTGTATTTGCCCAAAACTGAGAAGGAATCTTACTTTCAATCAACAGAGTTCTTGCAATTTCTTGCAGAGAACAATTTTTCTTTTCCACAACACCATTTTGTTCTGGTGTATAGGGAATGGAAAAATTGTGTTGAAAGCCATTTTCCTCACAGAAATATGAAAAACTTTGATTATCAAATTCTCCCCCATGATTAGTTTTAATACAGGAAATGGTATAACCCTTTTCATTTTGAACTCTTTTTGCAAATTTTGAAAAATATGAAAATGCTTTATTTTTGTGAGCAAGAAAGAACACTCATATAAATCTTGTGAAGTCATCAACTATGACTAAACAAAATTTCTTACTACCAATACTTTGTGTTCTAGTTGGTCCAAATAAATCCATGTGAAAAAGCTGTAAGGCACTATTAGTAGAGACATGATGTATAGATTTAAAAGAGCTTCTTATTTGTTTTTCTAAGCTGCAGGCATTGTATAATTCTGTTTTCTTGTATTTCAAATTTGGTAAACCTCTAACCAATTTCTTGTTAGAGATTTTTTAGATTTATTTCATACTAATATGCCCCAATCTTTTGTGCCATAGATCTTCATCCTCTTTGATTGAGATTAAGCAATGAGTAGAGTCTGGATTCACATCTAGAAGATAAATATTCACATGTCTTCCTCCAATGAATGTTTGAGAAAGATCTTTGCTTGTTCTTGAGTACGTATCTTCTTGAAATTTGATTCTGAAACCTGAATCACATAGTTGGCTTATGCTTATCAAGTTGTGGTTGAGTCCTTTTACCAATGACACGTCATTGATTTTGAGTCCTCCAATTTCAACAGTTCTTTTTCCAACTATTTTTCCTTTATTATTTCCTCCAAAAGAAAATTTTCCACCATTCAGACTTTGTATTTCAACAAATATGCTTGAATCTCCTATCATGTGTCTAGAACATCCACTATCTAGGTACCACTTTCTTTTTCTCTTTGTGGTAACCTGCAAAAATTACAGCTTCTCAAGCTTTCTTTGGTACCCAAATTTGTTTGCGTCCTTGAGAGTTAGTATATGCTGTCTTAACAAAGTCTCTTCATATAGGTCTCCAGACCTTAGGACATTTATTTTCAAAATGTTATGGATCACCACATTTTGAGCACTTGAGTGCACTTCGACCAACAGGTTTGACAAAATTCCTTTTGAAATGATTTTTGTAAGCTTGTCGAGAAGATCTTTGTCTTAATCTCTCATTGACCTTTGGAAAATCAATTAAACTGTCACTTTCCTTTTCAAATCCAAGACCGGATTTGTTGAAATAAGGAATTTGTATAGAAAGAATATGCTTTAAGGTTTCTGAATCTTTTGAAAACTTAAAAGTAATTTCCGAAACTTCCTTTTTCAAAACAGCATTTTCTTTGGAAAGAAAATCTCGACTTTCCTTGATTTGATGAAATTCTTTTTGAAGGAAATCGATTTTTTCTTTTTGTGAAACATCCTATTGTCTTAGTGATGAATTTTCCTTTATTAAGGAAGAGATTCTTTTAAGAATAGCCTTGAAATCTAAACATAATTCATCAATGTAATTTGCCACTTCAATAGGCATTTCAGGATGCTTTACCTCAATCTCAACTTTGTCATCTAAATCTGACTTAGCCATCAAGTAGAAGTTTGAGATCTTTTCATCACTGTCTTCACATTCTGTATTACTCCGGGTTTTTGCTTTCAAAGCTTTCCTTGCTTTCTCAAATTTGATCTTCTTTTTCAGAAGTGGACAATTTGGCTTGATATGTCCACGTTTCCTACAATGAAAGCAGATTACTTCATTTGATTTTTCTGTTTCATCATAAGGCTTCTTCTTCTCAAAAGGCTTCTTTCCTTTGTGATTTCTTCCTTTGATTTTCATCTTCTTGTACTTTTTTATGAAGAGAGCCAGTTCTTCATTGTCAACATTTTCATCTTCAGAATCTGCATCATCAGAATCAATATTAGATTTTAATGCAATTGACTTCTTACCTTTGGATTCATTTGTCTCATTCAGTTTTTCAGTCTCATATGACTGAAGAGTTCCGATTAGCTCATTCACTAATAGAGGCATGATCCTTTGAGTCTCTTGAATAAATGTTTTGATGTTTTCCCATGGTTGCGTCAGTCTTCTGAGAAGTTTGTTGACTTTCATTGCATCTGGAATAGGTTGTCCTTGATATGCAAGACCATTTACTACATTAGTAAATCTATTATACATACCAGCAATTGATTCTTCAGGTTTCATTTTAAATGACTCATATTGGCCAAACAATAAATTGATTTGAGTTTCTTTGGCTCAATCTGTTCCTTCATAGGTGATGTAGAGAGTATCCCAAATATCCTTAGCTGATTCACAAGAAGTAATTTTTTTTATATTCAACAGGTGCTAAAGCACAGTAAATGGAATAAATTGCTTTGGAATTTAAGGTTTCTCTTTTTGAAATCTCAGTTTGAGATAATGGAGGATCTGTTGGCATGCTTCATTCTGTCTTTTCTTTTGAATCAGAAAACTTTTTGTCTAACTCCTCTGATGATGACATCCCATTGCATGTGATCAATTGACTTTATGAAAGCCTTAATCTTATTCTTCCAGATGCTGTATTCCTTGCCATCGAAATATGGTGGTCTATTGTTACTTTGACCTTCAATGAGACCTGGAGCACCAAAGCTAGCCATATAGATCGTTAGCTCAAAAGTAAAACACTTCAATAAACGAGCAACCTTGCTCTGATATCAATTGATGTGGCTAGTAGGGATCACGTAGAGGGGGGTGAATAGGTGATCATAAACAATTTTTGCAAATTTAAGAGGAAATGAAAGACCACGGTTGAGTCTGAATACAATTAAGATTCAAAACAGTTTATATAGACTGTGCTCTTGATGTGCAGTATATAAAGTGAGAGATAAGAGATAGAAAAACTGCACATAAGTTTATAGTGGTTTGGCTTATAGCAAACCTACGTTCACTCTCCCACGTTGATAGCCTACTAGCTGGATTTCATTATGTAATCAAGAGGAAATACAGATTCTGAGTGATATCACTCTTGTGTTTGATAGAACTCTCTATCTTACACACTCACTCTTACAAAATGTCCCTCAAGATCTTAATATTTAGCACAAGAAAGACAAGAGAAATGATTGGAGTATGCTCATACTTTGGACTTGTTGATTCTTGATTCTATCATTTTCTTCTGCTACTCGTTGATCTCCTTAAATACTCATTCACTTTCAAACTAGTCGTTGGACAATTTTCAGAGGATCATCTTCCAATATTTACCTTGGACAGATTTGTATAGAAATGATTGAGTAACCGTTGGATGACAGATTCTGAATCTCACTGATTCTGATCGCCCATACAATTAGAATCTTGGTTTCCATAAGTAGAGTTTTATCCATTGTAATGCATTCTTGTCATAATATTTGACTGTCAATTAATTTGACTGAGATTGAATCAATCAAAACTTTCCTTCTGTGAAATCCATACCAGATCACTAGCTGTTATGTTTCGTTCTGAATAAATTTTGCTTCTGCGTCTCAAAAATTTCTGCGTCTGCATAAGTTCTACGTCTGCGTCTACGTCTGCGTCTGCATAATTTCTGCGTCTGAAGAATTTCAGTGTCTGCGTCTGCAAAATTTTAGCGTCTACATCTAAATTTTTAGTTCTAAAAACTTGTAAAGTCTGATAATTCCTTCTGAACTTTCAAAATACATTAACCTGAAAAGAAATATATGTCAGATTTATGAGTTACACACGGAGAGTTTTGTCAGCTTTAAAATTCATTAGGAATTTTCCACAATAGTGTGTACGGAGATTTAATTTGACGTGGTCATTGCAGGCAGGAGCTGCCTTCAAATTGGCTCAATAAAGTTGTGATTCGGTTTTGACCCCGTACCGTAGAAATTTGTCTACTCTAGGTGTCACCTGGCTTTTTGCTTACTGTGGTCCAAGAACTGCGTAGCCCTAGAAAGATTTGACTAATTGAAAGCGCATTACACTCTCAATAAAGTTGTGATTCAGTTTTTTGTCCCTGTAACGTAGAAATTTGTCTACTTTAGGCGTCGCCGGGCTTTTTGCTTAATGTAATCCAAGAACTGTGTGACCCTCGAAAGATTTGACCAGTTGAAAACTCATTACGCTTTCCCTTTCATGCAGTTGCATGGATTGTCTCGTACCATTTAAGTGTGAAAGAATAATGTCACATGTTGTACAGGCTTCTAGATCGCGTCCTTATCAAAGAGGCTATGCATCAAGTCGCTTTCATAATCTCGATGGGTAGGATTCCGGCTTTTGCATCATTCGCAATTGTCAAGACTTTCATATTAAAGAATGTTCCTCAAGATTCGGACGCCAAGCCATGATTTCGTCGTACCACGCAATCACATAATGGATTTGGCATAATGGGTCATCCAACCATGTTCCATCTCGAGAACCCAACATTTCTTATATTCCTTAGTTATTGAATATACATAGATCAGAAACCGTCATGGATGACGTTTTTGCATCCACCCTCGATTCTTTCCCCTTGATCAAACAGTAGACCTTGTCGAGTTCAGAGCTCACAACAAGCGAGAGAATCCAAGACTCATGTCCAATTCTATAAGAAAACAAGAACTGTGCAGCACCGACGGTCAGGCTGTTACTCCATACTTGAGCCAACGAGAGAAAGAGAAGAAAAGAAACAGTGGCCGGGGAATACAAAGCGAAGGCATTTCCATTTCTTGAGCGTCGACTTGCTGTAGCTGTAGAATTGCATAAGACATCTAATTGCATAAGAGTATTAACAAACTTGCGACTGTATATCTCATTTCTTTTGTCAAGCAAAGTGGCAAGAATATACTCCTGTAGAATTATTAGCTACATGGGAAGCGAAAGTTACAAAAAGGCTCATACAGTAGAAGCACTAGTGTGTAGGGCAACCAAAGATGCATAGAAACCGTCCGTGATGTTGATCAGAGTCTCGTGCTTTCCTTTCTCAACGATGACTCCGTTTTTAACCACCGCGATCACATCCGCATTCCTGATCGTGGACAACCTATGCGCCACCACAACTGTGGTTCGGTTCACCACGACTCGGTCCAATGCATCTTGAACCACTTTCTCGGATTCTGCATCCAACGCACTCGTAGCCTCATCAAGAAGAAGGATTTTGGGACTCTTTACTATAGCTCGAGCGATAGCCACTCGTTGCTTCTGACCACCAGACAACTGGACCCCTCTTTCACCAACCATAGTATCATATCCCTGAATATCAAAATTGTACAGGGAAATCAGAAAAGCTCATTCGAAAGCAATTGGTTGAGTTAAATACACAGAACAAGCAACGACTGTCAAACCTGTTGCAGTCCACTAATGAACTTGTGAGCATTTGCTAATTCTGATGCGGCTAGTATTTCTTGCTCGGTCGCATCTCCATCCTTTCCATAAGCTATGTTGGCACGAATTGTCTCATTGAATAAAACCGGCTCTTGGCTGACCAGACCCATTTGTTGCCTTAAACACTTGAGTTGCAGCTGCTTAATATCCACTCCGTCGAGCGTAATGTGTCCTGAATCAGGATCATAAAAGCGTTGCAGCAATGCTACCACTGTCGATTTTCCACTCCCGCTTTCTCCAACCAAAGCAACAGTCTGAGAGGAAGAATCAATTGTCAAACTTTTATTCCTCGTGATCGACAATACTTTAGTGCTGTTCTTGTAGTTTAATGCTCAATTGTGAAATTCATGTTGAAGTTAGGCATCAGATAAAGTCCAAAGTTTTACCTTTCCAGAGTGAATGGCCAGGCTGAGATCACGGAAAATTTGAATGTCTGGCCTAGAGGGATATTTGAAGCTGACATGGCGAAGCTCAATCTCTCCCTTCACATTGTCTAATTTTGTCCCCGACTCATCACTTGGGTCTATCTTGGATTTGCGGTCTATTATTGCGAAAATGGAAGCAGCAGCGCCTTTGGCTTTGGTGGAATCGGGAGTGAAGGAACTTGACTGTGTAATTCCAATGGCTGCCATGGTCAGAGCAAAGAAAACCTGCGAAGAAAATGACTCAGAACCATTAACGGAAACCAGTTCCAATAGCAATCCTCCAGCCAAATAAGAAAAAGGGAATCATAATTCTGAGAATTTCTTAAGGAAAAACTATTTAGTGTTCAAAGAAAATGCGTCGTACCCTGAAGACATCTGAAAAGGTTATTTTGCCATCCTGAACGAGTCGAGCTCCAGCATAGAAACTTGTTGCATACACACAGAACAAGAGGAAGAAGGACAAGCCGAACCCAATTCCACTAATCAGTCCTTGTCGAATCCCTGTCCTCATGGGGCCTTCACATTTCTTTTTGTAAAGCTGCATTATCTTCTCTTCAGCACAGAAAGAAGCAACAGTCCTTATACTTCCGACGGCATCAGTAGCTACTTGGCTTGCTTCCTCGTACATCATCTGCAAACATATAGATTAATACCGTCAAGAAATATCGAGATTATTTGCATGATAACAGAAACCGTGGTGCAAACCTTTTATGGTGTTGAAGATTATTACAAGTAACGTGAATCAGAAAATTAAGAGATGGCTTTTTCCGTTTCAAAGCTTTGAACCTAGGACTCAAAATTATGAATTGGGGATATATAAGGACCTCCCAAGCTATTATATTTAGTGAGCAGTAAAAGAAAAAAGCACTATAATAATGCTTACCTTTGCATCTGCACTGAATCCTTTCATGAACTTCACTTGTACGTATCCGTTGGCACCAATTAGAGGGATTAAGGCAAGGATGATCAGCGCCAGTTGCCAACTTGCAGTAAAAGCAATGACCAAACCAGCAACAGCAGACGCAATGTTCTGCACAATCTGAGCTAACGCATCTCCAACCAGGGCTCGCACTGATGCCGCGTCTGCTGAGAGCCTTGCCCCAATGGCACCGCTTGAGTGATCAGGTTCATCAAACCAGCCAACCTCCATGTGGACCACCTTTTCGAAACACATCAGCCTTATTCTCTCGATTAACTTACAACCAGCCACGGAAAACAAGTATGTACGAGCCGGATATGCCACAAATGATGCAATGCCAAGGACCAGAAACATCAGTGCCCAAAACTTAGAATCCTTTCTAAGTTCATGTGGTGGTTCATAAAATGTCTTGATAACACTGGATATAAGTATGCCGAAAATCGGAAGTATCACGCCATTAACAACTGCAGCGACAGTTCCAATTAGCAAGACAGGAACTTCTGGTTTGTTGAGACGAGCAAGCCGGCGCAGGGAGACCTTTGGCGGTTTTTCTGTGCTCCCAGGAGAAGGGGATTGTCGTCCAGCCACAGTATCATCGGCAATGTTGAGTCCAGTGGGAAGACCAAAGGAGACTGAGAGCGAGTTGCGGCTGCTATTCCCTATAGATGATCCCCGACTAATGGATCGTTTGTACGACATTCTTTGACTGGACTGTCTGTTATATTCAGTAATCTCTGACCTGTTTTGGTCATCTGGTGCTTGTTCGGACTCTCTGTTCACTTCCTGCAAGCGTATTAGCTGAGAATATGCACCGTCTGGATCTTTGAGCAGTTCAGAGTGTGAACCTGGACAGTTTGGAGAGGCGTAAATCGTCAATCATATACTTGTACATGCTAGGAAATCATAGTTCCTTTCACTCAATTCACAGTTTCATTGTTCAATTCAAGTTAGATTGCAAACCTACCTTTCTCCACCATTTTTCCACGATGAATAACAGCAATCATATTGGCATTCCGAACTGTGCTCAATCGGTGGGCAACAATGACAGTTGTCCGGTTGCCCATAATCCTGTCCAAGGCCTCTTGGACTACTCTTTCAGATTCCGCATCAAGTGCACTGGTGGCTTCATCCAGGAGCAAAATACGAGGATCTTTAAGAATCGCTCTTGCTATGGCTACTCTTTGCTTCTGCCCACCAGACAGCTGAGTCCCATGTTCACCAACCATAGTGTCCAAGCCCTAAATGTCAAAAGTTCAAAAATCATGACGTAAAGAAAGAAATTATTGTTTGGCCAGAGAAAAGAAGAAAGCTGGTTCATCGATCATGGAGTTGCATAATCTTTATACCTGCGGCAACTTGTCTATAAACTTGGCTGCGTTCGCAAGTTCTGCTGCAGCTTTGATCTCTTCAAGCGTGGCGCCTTCCTTTCCATATGCAATATTGTCCTTGATGCTGCACGCGAATAACACGGGCTCCTGGCTGACAAGCCCGATTTTGCTCCTGATCCATTTAAGCTGAAACTCTTTAAGGTTGATCCCATCGATAAGTACTTCACCGGATTGTGGATCGTAGAATCTCTCTATCAGACTGATCACCGTGGACTTCCCACTTCCGCTTTGTCCCACCAAAGCGGCAGTTGTACCACTCGGGATGCTAAGAGAGAACCCGTTGAATATTTGCTCATCGGGCCTGGCTGGGTAACTGAAATAAACATCCCTCAACTCTATATCTCCACAAATGTCGTCCCGTTTTTTTCCCTTGGTATCAAAAGAATCGATCTCTGGCTTCCTGTGGATGGTCTCGAACATCTTATATGCAGCAGCTTGACCAGCAGCAAATGCACTCATGCATGGAGAAGCCTGCCCAAGAGACCTAATGAACATCCGCACCATGCCCAAAAAAACGAGGGAAAGAAGAAAGAAAATCCATGATTAGCCTTTCTAAATTTCTCGAGGGTAAGTAAGGAATTGAACCAAGAGAGCAAAGACCAAAAATAAAAAGGACAGTTTGAGTGCAACTCACATGGAACCAGTCAAGACTGCCATGATCACATTAATCACTTTGCCCCCATCATATCCCTTGTCTAATATCAACTTCCCACCGTACCATACCGCCAAAGCATAACCGCCGAAGATGATGAGCATTACTGTTCCAAGACCTAATCCAGCCGCCAGGCCTTCATGGACACCTGATCCGTATGCATGCACAAGGAATTTGCTGTAGTTTGCGATTGCTCGCTTCTCTCCGGTAAACGATGCAACCTACCGTAAAAGATAAGAGTTATGGATGAACGTGAGTTTTAGAGCAAAGACATCAAGACATCTGTTTTGTTCTTGGAAGTACATCGATTTGGATGGCACACATGTGCAATTATGGTATTCAGCTACGTCATGCAACATACCGTCCTGATCGAACCAATTGTCTGTTCAACAACATTTGCTGCCTTTGCATATGCACTTTGCCCACGAGATGCCGTCTTTGAGATGATGAGCGACATAACTCCACCCGCAGTCACTAGCAGAGGAATCATGGTTAGCATGACCAGGGTCAATAGCCACCCCTTGATAAATGCTATTACGAAGCCTCCAACAAATGTCGACACGAGCTGTATGAACTTCCCCACCTGCATGAATCTAGCAATCCGTTAAAATCCAGGACGAAAAGTGTATACTGAGTACACCAGACAAAATACTCATTCTTTTCACAATTGTTATGCCGGTACAAGGAAAGTATGACCTTTTCACCCATGGCATCCTGGATGAGAACTGTATCGCCTGACATTCTCCCGACAACCTCTCCGGTGTTAGTCTCTTTGTCAAAGAAGGCAACATCTTGTCTCAATATAGTTTGCAAATACAGGCCCCTTATTCTCGCAGCCTGTCGCTCGCCAGTGACCATCCAGCAAGACACCTCTGACCAAATGAAAGGAAGAACGAAGATCAAATTTTCTCATTTCCTAAGATGAAGAGTTTGACTCCGAACTAAAAGTAAATCAAGACTAAAGATGCACTCACGAAGAAACGCAGCTGCACCGCACCCAAACGCCAGGTAGACAAACTTCAGAGCTATCTGAAGATTTCACAAACAATCTATTCAGTTAATTCGCAATCTCAACACAAGCACTTTAAAAGAAATTTCCCTTTCGAGAAAAGAGTTTCTCTGTAACAATCCGCCAAGTCCATATTTGCAAAGCTTTTACCTTGGACACAAGATCTACAACATCAGTGTTAGCCTGGTTCTTGCCGAACGTATCAATCAGCTGTCCAAACAAAACGGTCATAAGGGGCAGGGAAAGGCCATTCCCGATCGCGCCTATCGACCCAACAACCATCAATAGCATATCCGTAGAATCTGCAAATGAGAACAGCTTGTGGAATGGAACCGAGTTTGCTTCTTCTCCCTTGCTCTTGTTGGAGTCCTGCTCATTCTCATTCACAGCGGGGCTCTTCGCTGCCGCCGCCACCTCGAGGCTCCTCGATGTGGCGGCTTCATTGGTTCCTGAATCTTCGGTTGCTCCATTTTCGATAGCCATGCCACCGTACACAGGACACAGATCTGTTATGCAACTTCTTTATTCTGTATATATACACAGAATTGTCTTGGAGGGCTGCATCATTAAACATCTAGAATCAGCAATTTATAATTCAAGCCACGGCAGTCCAATTATTGGGCAAGCTGCGAAAGAAATAGTTCGAGGACGGTTGAGCACAAATTGACTAATTAAAAAGAAATTGTACTGCGATCAATTTTCTCAAATCTATAAGCAACTAAAGACAAAAGTACTCTGGACAATAATCCGAAAAATATATCAAGAGTATCTTCTCGTGGGATTTGAATGGGTTATCTATTAAGCAATCAAGATGCGAGACATTCTTTCAACCATAAGAGTCAAAATTACAGAGATCAAAGACCGCTGATCTACGGGACTGTACTTTGAAAAGAGTTTTGATCTCATTAGTTGAGCACCCTTAAAAAAATCAATTAGAATAATGAATCATTAGCCTGATGAGTTGTGAAACTGGAAAATTTAATGTGGTGGTTTGAGTGTGAACGCAAATGGAGACCCAAAAAACTGAAGGGTGCACAAGAAGCCTCCCAAAGCAGAAGCTGCCCAAAAAAAAATCCCGCAGGAGAAGTTAGCCAATGGACAACCATGTATGAATACCATCCACGAGAAACGGAGTAAAGAAAGGTTGATATGATGAATTCATCAGATTCGTGCCAAAACCACCTTTGGTCTGAACCAGCACAAAAGAGCCAAATCAACTCTCTGTTCCTTTCTTTTTGTGCTCTACCTCCTGTTTTGCGAGAATCTGCCCGCAAAAGGAGGCGAAAATACGGACCTGTTGCTCTGCCTCTACCTCAGGCAGAGTCATGAATCATTCACCAACTCCCACAGTGTTCTCCAGATAAGCCAGAGCACAACAAGACGCAAGCAGCCAAAGGCAGACTGGCACAGAGGGAGACAGAGAGAGAGAGAGAGAGAGGGACGCATTATCTCACCTGAAGCTTCTCAAGAAAGAGTCAGCTCACAAAAGTGAGCACTGTTGTCTTCCGGGATCCCGAGAAAAGAATTATGGCAGGCACTTTCGTGACTGCTTTCCTGATCTGCAGCTTCCACCAACAGCTGCTTCTCTATTATATGCACTTCCAGATTGCTTGTCCAGCAAGCATAGCATGGCACCCCCGGGTAGCTCTCTCTCTCTCTCTCTCTCTCTCTCTCTCTCTCTCGGCGGTCAAAGACTCCCGCGGCCCAACATTTTCTTGTCAACCCCGACTTACGGCTCTTCCGCTTTAAATTTCAATGTTTTACTTTTCTTTTCTGGGTTGTCAAACCCGGATTTCATTTTGTCCCATGCATCTCTGTTTTTTTCCCGATAGAATCATGGTATGAAAACTTCTCAGCGCCCAAGAAGATCTCTTTGCTCACCACAGCCCAAGATCTCTCTCGTTTCTCGGAAAGTGGTTACCTTGTTTCCTTCGGGGCAGCAATATAGGAGTCAGGTGAAATCCTCCTTTCTTGAAATAGGGTTTGTGCCGTTTCACTAGCGCACGCATCAAGAACTTTGACCTTCGTACATGCTCTCACGTATCATCTGTGACCCCCGTGACATGACAAGTAAATTTGCACCTCTCCTCCTCTCTTTTTAATCCCCCCCACTTGGAGAAGTTTTCTAAGCTGGAATGTGATTCTGGTCTAGATGCTCCCTCCTTTCTTCTGGCCTGGACCAGCAGGCATCATTTTGCCTAGTTAGCTTCTCATGAAGTGCAAATTTGACTTTGCACAGGTGATATTTTTTTTTCGAGCAATAGATTTTCGCGATAAACCGATCATATAATAATTAACGCCGTTTTTATCAATAGGGTGCTTTCGAGGTGCTTTCGGGGCGCTGATTAAGTTTATCGAACATGAAAGTTATGTCTATTAATTGTACTTTGAAAATTGGGGAATCACGCATTTTAATTGGTCCGCTTACGTTACATAATTTGACTTTCAAATTCGGGAATGTCCAACTTGAAATAGTTGCAATGCATTGACAAATGAAGCAGCTGCGAGGAAAAAATCATCATCTCTATTTTTACTGTCGGGGCTGGTGGTTGATTATTGGTAATAAGTCAAGTCCAAGTTGTATTTTCTGTACATTTATTGCAAGAAGACGGTGTGGACCGTGTGGTGGCTGCGGCCACCAACTTTAAGTACGAAAATTTGGCACGAGTATAGTGTGTAAAGGGTTTTTCCAAATTCCTTATCACTTAAAGCAAAGATTAGGTGCGGATAAATTTCGTTTAAAATAGTATAATTACTGTTGAAAGAAGGGGGAAACCAGTATAGATAATGCGGAACAAGGAATGGGCGCAGTGTCAACATTGGAGAGTTGATTGAAAAGGATCGATAGGCTGAGTTAACGGTGGGACAAGTAAGAGTCGCATCACCCCTCTTGGACGATTTTGACGCCCAACATGCATACATGATAGGAAAATAGTAACATGCACCGGATCCACGTGGACCGATCGAATCGCAGTAAATTGAGTGATACGGGCTTCATATGAGACTCACCTGATCGATAGCTAAAATTTACTCGTTTTAGTGATTGTGAAAAGGTTTGGATCACAATTTGCTCGCTCAGAAAGTGCAATTGCATCTTGTTAGCATGTTTTATGTGACGCACGTGCAACAAGCGACAACACCCGACCTTTTTGCTAGAAGCAATGATGCAGGAATAAAGTGGAGCATTCTAATGATGTTCGACAGAAATAACTTGACCACTAATTGCACAACACAATGAGAATTTAGGCGTTCAAAATGAGAAAAAGTGCTAGTGTGACGTGCCCTACACGCACCATGTGCGTAGACATGATCCATGAGCCGACCGAGCCTGCTATCGAGCTTAAATTTCAATTTTCTTTCAATTTTCAAACGTTCTTCACCTCAATTTTCTCTCCTTTTTTTACTTACAAGGTCTCAACAAAATTGATCGAGCATGATGATCCCAACCAAGTCAAGGTTCGCAGGTCGGACCCAAGGAGGAGTGGGTCGATCAAGACTGCCCATCGTTATCTTTCGAGGTGACAAGGCTTGAACTCCTCAGAGGGCCACCCAATTCCCGATCACCTCTACATGCGATGACTCATTTGTTATTTAGTTCGCTTTCTCAAATAAAAAATGAAAATCGTTAATTGTAAGAGAAATTGATTTAAAATTTTACCCTTTCCCAAAATATTTCATAATTTTAAAGTGGATTACCTAATTGGCAAGCCATCATAGCATACGGGACATTTTCCACTTCAAAATAATTGATAATATCCTCCGTGAAAACAAGCTCGGCAAAAAAGGGTTGGTTAAGAACCCTCAGAATTAATAGTTACTAATAGGACAATTGAGAGACTTTGTGTAGATTTGATATGTGAATTTCAATTTTCTCCTAATCCATTTTTTTAATATCTAAAATCTCTATATGTTTAATACAAATTATCAGTTGATTATGGTCAAAACGGAATTTGCATTGTCTTTTTTTGGGAAAATGTTGTAAGAAACTCCAAACCAAGCCCACTATGACACAATTACCCTTAGCCTTTTTTGTTGTGATATTAAAAGCACCAAACTATACACACCGTGACACATTCACTCTAAATTTTTCTTGTAATATAAAAAACCCCAAAATTGTATTTATGTGACACATTTATCCTCTGTCAATGTTTTTTTTATATAAATTTTTAACCAAAACAACGTTATTTAATTCACTTAAGTCACGTGGGTATTATGTCAATATTGTTTACATTCTGACGTCCATGTAAGTGAATTTTTAACGGTTGTCACTTATAGAACTTTGATGGAGGATATTTGTATCACACATGTATGAGTTTAGGATTTTTTTGTATCCTAGATATGAAATTTAGGATAAATGTGTCTTAGTTTATATAATTTAGGGTTTTCAATGGTTTTTACTTCTTCTTTTTTCACTAGCAAAACAAAGAGAAACCTAGAAATCCTCTTTGATAAAAAAAAAAAAGAAGAAGAAAAAACAAAGGAAAGGAGCGTACGGGGCAGTGCAACAACAGCACAGAAGGAGACTGCGGAATTGAGGGCGCCGCCCCACGCGAGCGGCCAGCGGGTGAGGGCCACGCCCCTCTGGGTTCGGCTTCCAGATGGGCGGCGGAAGCAGAAGGTCCGGGGTGGCGCGTGGGCAGCACGGCGACAACCTCGGCATTCGGGACCGGGTTTCGTTCTGGATGCCGGTGGTTCAGATGGGCACCAACAAAGGCAGGGGGAAGCCGCCCTCTTCCCATGAACGTGGACGACACACCTCAGCAGCTAAGCTGAACCACCACCTCAGCATCATAAAATCGTTGACTGTTTTCACGTTCTTCTTCTTGTCGCCCGTCTATGCGCTCTCGCGGCGCTACAAAGACAACACACGAAATCTTGTCACGCAAGGCACGAGGGATAAGTGCAATATTTGCTCCTTGATCACGTCTATATAGATGGCCAAAACTACATAGGGATGGGTGTCGGGACTCTTCGACTGCCCGATGAATCTGCACCGGCTCAAGAGCCCCCTCAACCCCCCCCCCCCCCCGTCTCACTGACTAGTAATCACCGAGGACACGCGCGAAAATGCTAGACTATTAAAATCGAATCGAATCGAAAATTGAAAAGGACAGAAAGATAAAACCCCAACAAGAATTCTACGGTGATTTTTGTCGCCACGGCATTATTGGAAACTCCTTTAATGTACTTTTGATATTGAAAATGAAAAGATAATATCATCACGAATGAAAAAAGGGTCCCGCCTTACCTACTCCCTCCATTTGGACAGAAAAAATTGGATTGGGCAAAATTTTCTAAAATGGGGGCATCATCTTTCCCTATTCGTCACTCAATCGCCTACTTGTTCAATGTTGAAAGGAAAGTCACGAAAACTTATAATTGTACAAAAAATTAATGTAAACAGCAACGTGTCATATGTCTATAGTTGTTTATTGAATTTTTTTTAATCAATTTATACATTAGTCCCCCGCAAATCCAAATGTTTGTTTTACATGACATAGGGGAAACGTCGCAATCATTCAAATGCTCCTTCGAGGCACCGCTCAGTAAAAATTTCGGCATATCGATTTACAATTTATCAGTACTTCAACAAAACAAATCGTTAAAGAGTGCTTCTAGGACTTTTCTTACGCAAGTAAATCCAAAGAAGTACGCTTACAAAACAAAAATTCAAAAAAGTATGCGGTCTTCAATATATCATCGTTATTCGACCATACATACATACATACATGTATGTATGTAAGTATGGTCATTAAGGAGAATGTTTGAATTGACTTTCGCTCCAATTTGATGCTTTCAAAATTCGAAACAACTAAAATTTTCGCAACCATGTAAATTCATTTATATTTCCTTTCGTAATTACCTAAACCGTGATTAATATACTAGATTTTTGGATAGCATGCCAACTTGGCATTGCCAAGCACCAAACTTTTTCGGTTTATTCATTCATATATGCCCAAAAAATGTTATGCTTGTAAATCTATTTTTTTTTTTTATAGCCCGCCAAGCACTAGTATTTCTGGAAAGGATCACTCGGCCATAAGTAGGCCCGTGGCCTATTCCTTTGACATTCACTTCCATTTATTACGACTCGTCAAATCGTGCAGTTGGGTATCGAATATTGATAAAAACGGTTCTATGCACCAAATAGATTTTTCCTGATTATAAAGTTCCCACCTAATAAAGTTTGCCCTAATTAGATTCGAATGATAATGACGCTAAGCCCGGTAGATGACTAGGGTTTTCGGCTCGCTAATCGGACCGGTGTGTTGAGCTCGGTAAGCAGAAAACAATATTTCGCCCACACGCATCTCGTGACTATCAGTGGAAAAGCCCGTCTTAGCATGTATGTATCTCTCGAATGTTTTTTTTTTCTTCACTTGATAAATGATCTATCTCTGGCATCCATGTACGCCTTTGATGTGGGCGGACATCGTTTAGCCCAAAACGTTGTATTCTCGAGAATTGCGCAACCAAAATGTCTAAAAATTGGCTTATAAAATGTGTGCGTTTAATTTCATGGATATAGGAAGTTAAGATTCCGTTTGTTTGGCGGAAAATGAATCATTTGAAAAATATTTTCCAAAAAATGATCTTTTGTATCGCTTACGAAAATGAATTAACGCAAAATATTTTCATCGTCTACTAAAATATTTAGACAAAAATTATCGTCGATAACGGTAATATTTTTTATTATCTAATTATTTCGAGTGATATCAATGATTATTTTTTGAAAAGTATTTTTTAAATCGTTTATTTTCTGTGAAACAAACGGAATGCAAGTAATTGTAAGTGTTTTTGGATGCGATTTTCATCCCTAATTGCTTTTATAAAGTTCCTTCGGACTTTGAGAATTAGATAAAAACATTAAAATATCTCAAATGGACCGATCCCGAGGTTCACAACTTGCAAGATTCTGACGCTCGACAAAACTCAAACTTACATGTCAGAGCGCACTAGTCGCGCCGCCATGACGAAGGATCTTTCTTTACCTTACGACGACTTTTTAAGTTATTCATGATTCGTTTAGCAACTTGGGACTTCTATTCACGTGCTTTGAACATGGACCTCTCATTAAATGAAACTATCTTTCTTAAGGTATATCTATAACCACTACAAAAAAAATTATTTAAAGTCAATTATTTCTTGCGAAAGATAATATCACTTCACATCTCCATTTATTTTACGAAAAATAATTAATTTAAAAATTATTTTCTTAAAAAGGTTAATACTACGAAAAATTTCAAACTCATACATTTGTAATAAATATATCACAAACTAATTTTTTGACCACCGAAAATCTCGAACTAGTACATCAGCGATAAATTTACTCTAAACTAATTTTTTTATTGTCAAAAATCCCAAATTGATATATTTGTGACAAGTTTACACTTTATTAGTTTCCGTTAAATTAGATTAATACCACAAAAAATCACAAACCGGTATAACTGTGATAAACTGAGGGTAAAACCCAAAATTGGTATGTTCGTCAACTGTCGCGTGTCACTTAACAAAGCAATTTGACACTAAAATTTAACAAAAACTAATGAAGTAAATTTGTCATGAGTGTATCAATTTGGAGTGTTTGATGATTAAAAAATTAATTTTGGATAAATTTATCACAGATGTATCAATTTGGGGTTTTTTGTGGTATTAACCCTTTTTAAAAATGATCGCTTATACCATTTGAAATAATTATAGCTAATGAAAAATATTTTCATTATCAACATCAATTTATGTCTAAACATATTCATGGACGATGAAAGTATTTTTTTGTTCAGCAATTTTTGTAAACAATCAATTTCTGGAAAATATTTTTCAAATCATTTACTTTTTGCGAAACAAATGAACCTACCTCTCTTCGTCATCTCGACTGATTTTAGCTATTGTCTTTTAGTCACTGAACACGACACTCCAAGGCTACATTATTTACGTATTTTTTTCACCATCATTAACAGTAGGGTGCTACGGAAGATTAGCCATAAACCTCGGTATAATTTTATGCGTAATATAATACTAGCAAGACGCCTGCGCGTTGCACGGTTTTAAGATTGTATCTATTATATAATTCTAAATGTCCGTATCGACGTGAATTTTTTGCAAGAGAAATAACATATAGAAAATTACAGCAAAATTAATATTTACGTCAATCAAGTTATCCTGTCGAAAGCTAAAAGTGGACATGAACTCCAGCGTGCGCGCCCATTTTCTGATAAAAAGAACGGGAGACATAATATTGCAACACATTTCGAATCATAATATAATCACATGAAATATTTCGAGCGCATTAAATATAATGAATCACTTAGAATCATCAATATATAAAATGATAGCTTATTTCTATTTCTTGGAATCTTCGCCTAAGTGACGTGGGAAAATATATCAAGCTAATTCGTGTGAGATCTTTCTTAGATTCTTTTCTCTTGTCCATTTACTCCTTCTATTTATAGAAAGTTAGATGTAACTTCTTCGAGATCATTTTCCGATTTCATGTATTTCGGTTTACTTTTTCAGTCCAAACCCATACCTATTTATCTAATATTTCTTAGAGAATCGACACCTATGATAAAAATTAATATGAAGTCTTAGTTCGCATTACCGAAAGTAGCTAGGTTTTTTAATGCCAAATCTCATATCAATCTATCTCATCTTCCTTGGTGAAAAAAATGCCTAGGCACATGTTTTCTTTCATAGCCTTTTTTGAAATCGTAGGTAACTTTCTTTTGTTAATTTTCAATTCATTTCAATCACTCTAAAACACAAATTTATAGGTAAAAACACGTGCTTACTAAAGTGTGTACTTTATTGCGAGAATTTTGTCGAGAATATCGAATTCCATGTAATACTTAAACTCCTTCAAAAGTATATTTAAAAGCTTATCGTAATCTTTAATTCAAAGTTTATTCTCATCAACTAAAAAACCACAACAATTATCCCGTAATTTCAGGGCCTCTTTGACCTTGTGAACAAGGGATAAAATGCTGTCGTTACTACTACTACTACTATCATCCTACCTCCTCAACATCGTCTTGTCTATGTCCAAATCTTGGACGTATGATGATGCATTTCACCCGTGCGTTGCACCGACATGTCCAACTATTGTTTCTCCTTGTGTGTCACTTATCATGATGCTTACATAGAATTAGTTCACCACATGTCATGTTATTTGGAAAGAATCAATGAAAAAATCTGGTCAAACTATGAATAGTGCGAACTTGGGAAAATGGTGCAAATCTGGTTAAGAGCATTGAATGCTAAATGGATGCTGCTAGTTTGTTTTTGTTTAAATGATTTCAAGTTACTAAGTTAGATTTAATGTTTGCAGAGTTCTTAGGCATTAAAAAAAAGTTGTTAGAAGCTTGTTGGACTCTTATGTAAGCCCTCTAGGGCATCACTTGGAGGGGCGACTTTTTGAATGACAATTGAGGATTTTCTCCTGCAATTCTATTGCATATTTTGAGGCTTCTGTATCACTTAGTGGATTCTAAGTATGGTGAGCTTACTGGGCATCTGTATCCTTGTTTGGTGGTGGTTCGTCCTGTATCCAAACTTGGTGGTGAGCTCGTCCATTCTATTTGTCTTATTCGCACAATAAAACCTTCCCTTCTCCAATTTAACCAAATCGTTTCTTTTTTTCATCATATGACTTTTTCTTTTTGACCTTCTTGGCACTCTTTTTTTTTGTTGAACTTGTTTTTATTTGCTTTTTGCTGAAATTTAGGAGGTTGAAGGAGGACCGCTGCCAATGTAGGATAGGACCAAACGTCTCGTAATTGTATCAAGCTCTGTCGTTCTTGCTTATTAGTTGGAGATCATTTTCGTTCAATTAATACGGCTCCAGGTTTATAATTCAATGCTCAAATCACGATCAATCCCCTCAATCAGAAATCAGTCACGCTCACACAACAAGAAATGGGCCCTCGACCGAATGAATTCCTACCCAATTTTGGTGGCCTAGAGTTCCGGCCCACAGACGAAATTATGTTTGTTTTTTCGGGTAGTAAAAATGTACGAATCAAGGGTGCACTTAGATGCCTCCCGATGGATCGGATAGAACATGACAAGATTATCGATTTTGTTATATAGAACCCGCTTAGCCGGTAAATTCTATGTCCAATTTGTTTCTTCTTGTTACTTGTTTTGTTTCGACCAGTTTGCAGTCAAATCACGATTGTACTTTCGCCGCTTGAGGCCAAGCAATAATGCATACCGACCCTCGCGATTGGGTTGTTAAAACCAGTCGCGAAAAATACTTGCGTTAAGGTGCAATTCTTCGTGTAAGGTGTGATTAGTATATGTTTCGGTTACTTCATCAGTATCACCAAGTCGATCGTTTGGAAACCTTTAGTTAGACATAACACATGTTTTCATGGCCAACTGAGCTGTGAGCTTTCCTATCTTGAGCTGTTCGGCAGGCCCAGATCTAGAGTGTCACCATGACAAACCTCTGGCCCAAAAAAGGAACAGAACGATGTTTCAAATATGGAGGGGTAAAAACATTTGCAGACGGATCATACCCGAAGAACCACCAGAAGAGCTTCGCCATCTGATCTAGCAGGGGTCGGCGATGAGCCTCCTCGATGCAACATGTCATCAGCCGCGCGCCTTTTCTTGGTAGAGGCAGAGATCCCGCGATACTAGCAGGTACGATGCTTGATCCTTGTATAGGAACAATGTGCATTGGAGGCCCCCAACAGACCCAACCATAGTCGACCTGGTTGAACCCAAGCCAACCCCATTCCGATAGAAACAAAGTGGTGCGAATGGGCCGCCACCATGTTCCGGAGGGTCTCCTTTCTCGAACTTTTCGAAACTCCGAGGGCAGCTTTTCCTTGGCTTCTTGAATGATCTTCACTGCATCAGTGAAAGATGCCTCCTGAAGCAGCGTGGCGGCACGTGAAGGCCACACGCGGCCATGCCGAACCGGCGCATTTTTCATCAGTAACTGTTAGCATGACGTTAGCGGGGGTGCGGATCCAGTTGACCCGGATCCTGACCCGACCCGAGTGTTGACCCAACCCGAGTTTCAACCCAACCGGTCAACCGGTCGGACCGGCTGTTCAGATCGGTTTGACCAACTGAACGCGCGCACACGCGCCGCGTCTTCCGGCGGCGCGTGAGGAAGCGTCCGACGTCCGTTTTGGATGTTCTTGTTACTGACACGCTCGTATCGAGATTCTCTACATTGTGATATATTTATTTTACATGATTGAAGCTTTTATAGATGTGAAATACGTATAGAACCCTATATACGCGTATTTTTAGGGTATTTTTTTTTGCGTATTTTCTTGTATTTCTCTATAATTTCATAAATACAAATGGTAGCCCACATGTATATCACCACAGAATGACTGTGTATAGTGTAATTCATTTTCTATCAATGAATGGAACAATATAATTAGCATGACATGTAATTTCAGAGATATACGCCACTGTCTTTACGTCTAGCATTACATGTATATAGTGAATGTGATACATAAAGTTCATATACTTGGTATGAGAGATTTTCAAGTATTCAGTTGGGTAGTGACCGCCAAAGTGGCACACTTGATTAGGTTTGAGAAATATCGGTCTCATATTGTGGTGGGATGTCTCATGTTCTATTGCGTGATCATACTCCCAAAGGAGATGATCTCGTATTGGTTCATGGAGTGATACATGTATAACATGTGCCTGAGAAATGACTAATTTTAGTAGTTCATCCACCAAAAGGTGGTGATTTTACGAAAGATTAGAACATGTTCTCATGGCTGCTGTCATGTGAAGAGTATACAATTGCATGTCATATTTTCTGCTCAAAGGTGATTATGTGATGATGTATGTAACTCTCTAAATAAGTACTCACATAATGCTAATTGTATTGTTTGTCTGTTTTCCAGTCACATTTTCTGTAAATGGCAATTCCATTTCCATTGAGGTCCTTACTGGGTTGAACTTTAAGAAATGGAAAGAGGATTTTCTATTTGAAATAGAGCTAGTGGATGTTCACATTACTATTACAAAGGATAAGCCGGCAGATATCACGGCCACCAATACCGAAACTAAGAAAACAGACTATGCTGCCTGGGAAAAAAACAATCGAATTTACTTAGGCTGCGCATGACAACCATTCTGTGCCCGGGAACTATTTCTGAACATAAATGATTTTTTTTTATTCTGTGCCCGGGAACTGATTCTGAGCATTTGAAGGCGTTTGATAATGGCTCAAAATTTCTATTCCTGAAATAGTAAAAGAACATAAATGCGTTTGGTAACGGCCTAAAATTTTTTTTTATTAATAATATTTTAATATTTCTTTCTTTTCTTTTTTTCTTGTCCTCATTCTTGGCCATGGCTGGTAAAATATTTTTTAATTAATAATACTTTTATTAAAAATAATTTTTTTTATTTTTTTTGGCCATGCCGGTAAAAAATTTCTTTTATTAATAATACTTTCATTGAAAAATAATTTTTTTATAATTATTGGCCATGGCCGGTAAAATTTTTTTATTAATAATATTTTTTTCTTTTTTTTGGCCATGGCTGGTAAAATATTTTAATAAAAAATTTTTTATTGAAAATATATTTTTAATTTTTTTTCCATGGCTTGGTCGCCGGCCATGACCGGTAAAATATTTTTCTATTAATAATATTTTTTTTAAAATATTTTTTCCTTTTTTTCCCATGGCCTGGTCACCAACCATGGCCGGTAAAATATTTTTTTATTAAAATTTTTTATTAATAATATTTTTTATTAATATGTTTTTTTCCTTTTTTTTCCCATGGCTTAGTCATCGGCCATGGTCGGTAAAATATTTTTTTTATTTACATTTTTTTATTAATAATATTTTTTATTAAAATATTTTTTTTCCTTTTTTTTTCCCATGGCCTAGTCGCTGGCCATGGCCGGTAAAATATTTTTTTTATTAATATTTTTTTATTAAAATATTTTTTTCCCTTTTTTTCTCATGGCCTGGTCGCTGGCCATGGCCAGTAAATATTTTTTTATTAACATTTTTTATTAATAATATTTTTTATTAAAATATTTTTTTCCTTTTTTTTGCCATATCGCCGGCCATGGCCAATAAAATATTTCTTTATTAATAATATATTTTTTTCATGGCTACCGGCGATCGGCCACAGCCTAGAGAAGAACAACACAAAGAAGAAAAGAAAAAAAAAGAAAAAGAAGAAAAAGAACTCATTCTCAAAATTGTGCCGAGAAATAAGAAGCAACTTTTTTTTACTTCTTATTTCTCTTCCAAAACTGTTTTTGGGCACAAATTTTTGCAAAAATGTGTCCGAGAACAAAAAGTTTACCAAATGCATTTCTGTTCCCAAACTATTTCTGGGAACAAAAGAACAGAAATTTTTACTGTTTGGCACGTTACCAAACGAGCCCTTATTAACAATGAAGAAATTCATTCAAGAACACTTGAAAAGTGGTTTGCCAGCTGACTGTACTGCTAAGGAAATGATGACAACCTTAAAGGCTAGAAACCGCATTTCATCTAATGCTGATGTTGGTACACTTCTTTAAAAGCTCTTCAATATAAAGTATGATAGTACTGCTGAGGTTAGAGACTATGTCCTTAGGATGGTAAATCTAAAGACGAAATTTCAAACTCTTAATGTTTCCATTCTTGATGCTTGTATTGTGCATCAAGTCCTAAACACCCTTCCACCTGATTTTGGGCTTATAAAAACAAATTATAATTCCCAAGATGAGACTTGGTCAGTTAATGACTTGATAGCAAGGGTACTGGCAGAGAAAGAGAAACTTAAGAAGGAAGAGGGCATCTAACCTTATATGTTTCTGGTTCCCACAAAAGGAATGATAAAAAGTCCATAAATCGTACTCATGAAGATACTCATGACACTATTGGTTAATCTGACAATATGGGTCCAAAGAAAACATCTTTCAAAATGGATGGTAATCGCTGTTTCTTTTGTAAGAAGAAAGGTCACATAAAAAAGGACTGTGGAAAATTTAAAGCTTGGTTGTCCAAACATGAGCTTACAAGTAATAATTCTTTGGCACTTGTTTGTGAATCCAACCTATCAAAATTATCATCTAGTTCTTGATGGCTTGATAGCGGTGCAACTAATCATGTTGCGTTTACTATACAGGGATTCATAAACCGGAGGAAGCAAAATCAGGATGAGTCAAGACTCACTGTGGGAAACAACGAGAAAGTCGATGTTGTGTTTATGGGAGATGTTATCTTGATTCTAGACTCTGGTTTTAGATTAATGTTGAAAGATACTTTTTATGTACCTTCTTTTAGACGAAACCTAGTTTTCATATCGTGTTTAGACATGTATGCTACTTTTTTGAAATCAAGAACAATGTTATTTCTTTGTTTCTTAATTCAAAGAAGGTTGAGTGCTGTAATATGTCCAACAGATTGTACAAATTGTATTTGTCTCCTAATGACATATACGTCGCTTATACGGCTGAAAAGGTTGTTTCCAAGAGACCACTACCTAAGGAACAGTGTTATATATTGTGGCATAAATGGTTTGGTCATATCTCTCAGGATAGAGTAGAAAGGCTGATAAAGACTAACATTCTGCCTGCTTTTAAAAATGATTTGGAGATATGCGTAGACTGTTGTAGAGGTAAAATGACTACGATAAGAAAGAAAACTGCAATCCGAAGTTTTGACCTGTTGGAGGTCATTCACACTAACATAAGTGGACCCTACACAGCAATTTTGTGTAGAAATTTTTATTTTATTATATTTATTAATAACTATTCTCGATATGGCTATCTATACTTGATTAAAGAAAAATCTGAATCTCTTGACAAGTTCAAGATTTTTCGGACTAAAGTCGAGAAACAGTTGGGAAAGATCATAAAGGTTATTAGATCTGACTGAGGTAGAGAGTATTATGACAAGCATGGCGATGCCGGACAGCTTAAGGGGCCATTTGCCAAATACTTAAAGGATTCTGGGATAGTAGCTCAATTTACTATGCCTCAGAGTCCTGAGCAAAATGGTGTAGCCGAAAGGCACAATCGCACTCTTATGGAAATGGTAAGGAGTATGATTAGTAGGACAAATTTACCTGATTTTCTGTGGGGTGAAGCTTTAAAAACAGTTTTGTGCATTCTGAATCATGTACCTACTAAAGCTGTTCCATTGACTCCTTTTGAGTTATGGACTGGACGTAAGTCTAACTTAAACCATCTTGAGGTTTGGGGATGTCCTGCAGAAGTGAAGTTATATAATCCAACATTAAGTAAGTTGGACTCCAGAACCACTCGAAATTACTTTATATCTTACCCAGAACATTCGAAGGGATATCGGTTCTATAATCCTAATTGAAGCATAAGAATTGTGAAATCACAGACAGTAAAGTTTCTGGAGTTTGATGTAGCCGAAAAAAGTAGTTGCTCACAGACTATTGATGATAATAGTACGGTGAATAATGTTGTATCTTTATCTCCTCCCATACAGATAATTGTGGAGACTCCCACACCACAGACTAAACATGTTAAGGTTCAGGATCCTGTTGTCGAAATAGCTCCTAATGAAGTTCATCAAGGCTCTCAGGTGCATGATGTGGCTATTGCTGCTCCAATAAGGAGATCCATTAGGGAGAGACAATTAACTATACTACCGAATTATTTAGTCTATATAGGAGAGCAAAACTATGATATCGGTTCTGTAGCTGATCCAGTGACTTATGCGGAAGCTGTTTCTTGTCCTTAATCGGAACTATGGTTGGATGCAATGAGAGATGAAATGCAATTTATGTAGCATAATGGAGTTTGGGAACTTGTTGATTTACCTAAAGGTCATAGACCCATTGGCTGCAAATGGGTGTATAAGACTAAAAGAAACTTTAAAAGAAAGATTGAAAAGTTTCAAGCCAGATTGTTAGCCACGGGTTTCACTCAGAGAGAAGGAGTAGACTATGAAGCAACTTTTTCTCTAGTCTCTTCTAAAGATTCTTTCAGAGTTATCGTGCATTGGTAACTTATTTCGATATAGAGTTATACCAGATGGATGTTAAAACTGTCTTTCTCAATGGAGACCTTAATAAAGAAGTCTATATGAAGCAACCCGAAGGTTTTACAGCAGATGATTCAGGTACGCTTGTATGTAGACTGAAAATGTGGACTGAAAAAATCTATTTATGGTCTCAAGCAAGTTTATAGACAATGGTACTTGAAGTTTCATAATGTTGTCGCTTCATTTGGTTTTGTTGAAAACAAAGTACATCAATATATATACTGCAAGGTCTACGGGAGTAAATTCATTTTCCTTATATTCTATGTGGATGATATTTTGCTTACAAGTAGTGACCTTGGTTTACTGCATGAGATAAAGTGGATGTTGTCAAAGAACTTTGATATGAAGGACCTTAGTGAGGCGTCTTTTGTCCTTGGCATTGAGATTCGTAGGAATCGTTCTTGCTGACTATTGGGTTTCTCTCATAGGGCATATGTTGATCGTATCTTAGAAAGATTCAATATGCAACAATACAAGCCAGGAACTGCTCATGTTAGTAAGGGTAATAAATTGAGTCTATCACAATGTCCTCATTCATATTTTGAGAAAGCCCAAATGAAGAATATACCTTATGCTAGTGTACTTGGGAGTATTATGTATGTTCAAGTATGTACTAAACTAGATATAGCTTTTGCAACAGGACTTCTAGGTAGATATCAGTCAAATCCAGAACATGATCATTGGGTTGCCGCCAAGAAGGTTTTAAGGTACTTAAAGAGAACAAAAGATTATATGCTAATTTACAAACATGTTCAGGACCTACAGCTAGTTGGGTATTCGGATTCAGACTTTGTTGGCTGCCAAGATGAAAAGAAGTCGACAACAGATTACATCTTTAAGTTAGCAGAAGGTGCAGTATCATGAAAAAGTGAGAAACAGAAATCAATGACATCCTCTACCATGCAAGCGATGTTTGTAGCATGTTTTTCAGCCACTACTCAAGCAATTTGGCTCCGGAACCTCATCAAAGAGTTGACCATATTTGATTTTGTGGATAGACCCATACAGTTGTATTGTGACAATAACTCTGCAGTTTTGTTTGTTAACAACAACAGAGGTCTTAAGGGGTCTAAGCATATAGAGGTCAAGTATCTGACTATAAAGGAAAAAGTTCATAATTGTGACATTGCAGTAGAGCACATTTCGACAGATGATATGATCGCAGATCCACTAACTAAAGGCCTTCACTCTTGTGTATTTGATCGACATGTCATGAACATGGGCTTAAGAGTATCATGAGATACTGTTAATTAGTGGGAGCTGTTTAGTTTTATATTGCTCTTATGAAGTTTGTATCTGATTTTGCTACATTTTGTAATATTTGAATATATATAAACTCTTTTGCATTCAATGAGGTATTTGTAAATGTAGATTTATCAAGTTGAGTACACATATTTGATGAAAATCTCGAGGCATTATGTAAACCTTAAGTACAGGCTATGGGGCATTCTTGGTATTAGCCTTAACGATATGTCTTGTTACACATAAAGTACAGTTAACTATCAAGGTAAGACATATGCAGATTTGTTAGAACCATAAAGGATATCCTCTAGTGACACACTAGGTTTTGTGACACTTAAGGAGAGAGAATTTGGATTAACAAAATAGATAACACATGAAGTATCACTCATTATGAGATATTGTCCATTTAGCATACTACCATATTGAATCCATATCAGTAAAGTTGAAAGCACTCGTGACTATGGAAGACTCTGCGTGAGTACATGCAGTTACCGCCATGATTCGGTGTTCAAAACTTTATGGGATCGGATTGACTATTAAGAATAA
The DNA here is from genome assembly GCA_024500025.1 of Syzygium aromaticum. NCBI lineage: Eukaryota > Viridiplantae > Streptophyta > Magnoliopsida > Myrtales > Myrtaceae > Syzygium > Syzygium aromaticum. Next base: position 17,215,828 of record CM044885.1, read on the forward strand.
TTTCTAGACTAATATAAGGGTGCGCACACAATTCTATTTCAATTAATATTGCCCAAATGGGAGAATGTAAGAATTTCCTAATGTGAGCTTTATTAATTAATTGAATTAATTTGGTCTAATAAAGGTAAGATATAAAGATTTTTAATAAGTCTAATATAGGGCTGGCTGGTGCGGGCTGAGTACGGCCCGGCCCTTAATGAGAGGGCCCGTAGTCGAAGACTTTATAAATAGCGCTCAAGTCCATCCCTTACCTGATGATGCACAATATGACTTACATACAGATCTAGAGAGAACTTTCTTCTCGTAAGTGGCAATCTCATTAGGCTAGTATTCTAGTGAAGGGGATAGGTGAGTTCGTGTTCGAAAACCGTCGCAAATTCCATATCAAGTTCGATGGATTCCAAACCAGATACGCGAATCAATAATTTCTCCATTAACGTGTTTCGATTTCTAATTTTGGTGATCATGGACATGCCATTTTCGTGGCCATCATCTTCCATCAAACTCCTCCTCCATTATATGCATACTCCCAAATTCCTCGCCCAACAAGCATTGCATGGCACCCCAAGTCGCGCTCTCTCGTTCAAAGACCCGCAGCCCAACAGTTCTCTTCAAACCCCACTTACGATTCCTTCCTTTAAATGTTTTGCTATTCTTTTCTCGGTTGTCAACCCCAGTTTTGTTTTTCCATGCATCGCGGTTGTTCCGCGAGAAAATCATAATCTGAAAACTTCCGGAACCCTAGAAGATGTCTCTGTTCATCACAACACACGATCTCCCCTTTCTCGGAAAGTTGTTTATCTTGTTTTCTCCGTGGGAGCGATATAACAGTAGCGTTAAATCTACGTTGAACTAGGGTTTATGCTATCTCGTCAACGCATGCATTAAGAACTTTGGCCTCAATACATGCTTTTACATATCATCTGTGGCCCTCGTGATGTGAAAAATAAATTTGCACTTCTCCTCTCTTCTTGCACCCCACGTTGAGAAATTTCTAAGCTCGAAGGTGATTTTACACGCATCATTTTACCTGGTTGTCTTCTCACAGAATGCAATTTTGGCACTGCACAAGTGATATTTTTTTCCAAAGTGTAAATTTTCTGGAGAAACCGACTATAACAATCAACATGGCTTTCATTTACATAATGCTTTTAGGGCCCTAATTATGTTAATTGAATTTTAAAATAATTTTTTTAATATGCTTTGAAAATTGGGGAATTACACGTTTTAATAAGATTACTTACTTTAAATGATAAATATTTTCCCAAATTCCAATTAATAATAGCTGCAATGCATTGACTAATGAAGCAACTACAAGAAAAAATAATGTCTGTTAGTACTCTAGGCGCTGGTGGTGTTGTTTTGTTTTTTTTTTTTCCTGGGGGCGACATTAATTGATTATTGGTAATGAGTCAAGTCAAAGTTCTATTTTCTTATATTTTTATTGCAAGAAGATGCTGTGTTGGCTACGGCCCCCAACTTTACTTAGCTTAGTACTAAAATTTGACGCGAGTGTAGTGTGGTGGAGCATTTTTCCAAATTCCTTATCACTTAAGCAAGATTACGTGCGGATATTTCGTTTGAAAATAGTGTAGTTAATACTGAAGAAGGGGAAACAGACTTAGATAATGCGGACTAAAAAATTGGCAACGGTCAGCATTGAAGAGTTGAATAAAAAGGATCGAAAAGCTAAATTAATGAGGATTGTTAGCGACATAGTTTTAAGGCATTTATGTTAAACTATCACTACGTTAGATTTTCGACAAACCACATCGATTAAAAAAAATATTAAATTATCGTCATGTTGGATTTCTAACGTCTCAAATTAGAGTTAACATCTCAACTCAGGGTCGAAAAGCTGACATTGGGGTCTCCTTTCTTGTCTTGACCATTTCGAACTCTCAGAGGGCAGCTTTTCCGTGGCTCCTTGAATGATCTGCACCGCATCAGCGAAAGATGCCTCCTGAAGCAGCTCACTGGAGGTTTTTACTGTGACAGGGAAGAAGCAGTTTCCGTAGAACCCGGCGGGCAATGGAGGGTCTAGGAGTTGACGGGAGTTGGCGAAGAAGACGAGGCACACCTCCGTCCCAGGGTTCAACCCTATCACCCGCGTCTGCGAGCTCCAAAAACTTACAGCCACGGCCTCAAAGGTGGAGCAATTCCGGCCTGTAGATTCGCGAGAGATTCGCTTGAGCTTGTCGATGTCTTCCAAAGGAATGTCTGCGCTGGCATGCTGTGGTTGGTAATTCAGCAGGGAAGGCGGTGGGATTGGCAATTGAGGAGGAGAGACATTCTCACTTTTAGATTGCGGGGGTGAGGGTAGGGAAGAAGAGCCCATACCACACCGGTTCAATGGCGGGACGCTCGAGGCCTCTCGCAAACTCTCCTAGTGCATCCAGGAATCGAGCAGCTCCCAGACCTGCACAAATGCCGTGGCAGCCCCATGACGAACCTGCCGCAAGCAAATTGAGTCACTTGAAATCATGGCCTCGTTTATTTTGCGAAACATGAAAAATTTAAAAAATATTTTTCTAAAAATAATCGATCATATCGCTTAAAATAATTAGTCAATGAAAAATATTTTCATTATCGATAATAATTTATATTTAAATATTTTCGTGGACGATGGACATATTTTTCATTCATTCATTTTTATAACCGATAGATATAAGCGATCATTATGAGAAAATTATTTTTCAAATCATTCATTCTTCACGAAACCAACAAAGTCATAATTCAATTAGGATGTGTATATTTCGGGGAAAATTTCATGACAAAAGAAAGTGATTTCCCCTTTTCAGGCCGAGGAATTCATTTTATTAACTTGATGGTCTTCTTCTTCTTCTTCTTCTTTCAGTTAACCAAATACACGAAAATCCAGAAAACTAATTTATAGAAAATTCTTTCACTCGAATAACACATGCCTTATTGACATTCCCACCTTGGCTTTCACTGTAGGAGGTCTCAAACTAGGTGACACTTTCAATGGGGTTATTACCCATAGCGTGGTGATGTATTTTTCTCAGCATTGTTATTACTCACAATAAACCACAAGTTATGCCACGGGGCGTGCAAAAAAGTATTTCATCAGAATTTGTCTCGACAACGAAATACCTTTAACCAAAAGTCATTTTTCTATTTTTATTAAGTGGAGACAGCTTTTGTGGCAATTCCGATTAGGATCTATCAGAGGAACATAAGGAGACCGATAGATATATTTCAACGGAATTTAATCAACGTTAAATTACAAAACACTTTGTCGGAATTAAATTGACGACAAAAATAAAAAAAGCTACAACAAAAATACGTGCCGGAATTTAATTGACGATGAAATATCTAGAAGTGGAAACTACAGTTACGATACAAACGCAGGTTACAAACGGTTAACAGTTATTCTCATGTCGATTGCTCGTTGTCGATACCGATGACTTCATCAATTAACTTCAAGGTCCTTGTCGATAACTTTCAGTTGTGTGTCACCGATAACTTCACCAGCGAGTTAGCTATTCTCTTCATTTTATCGATAATTATATTCATAAGTAGCTAAACTCTGACTAAGTTTAATATTTATTAATTAAAACCAAAAATTAATCATTTTTTGGTGTAAACATGTTCTTAGTACTAAAAACATTGAACAAATTTCGAATGACAACTTGATTTGGCTGCGATTGACTAGAACCCAATATCCTGACTTGCATTTGAACCAGTGGCTCTCTCCTTTCATGGTCTAGGAGCTCGCGGGGAAGAAGCTTTTCATTCTGGATCGACATGACATCCTCGAAATAATCGAGAAATTTGAGCGTACAATCCGCCCTAGCCTCAACAATCGCTAGATCTAGCGGCCCTTACCTCATTTTTTTTTTTTAAATTTAGCTTATTTTTAATCTAATCAAAATAAAATTTGGATTAAAAAAATCATATTTAGACCAAAACAATGTCCTTATAACATTACGCTCCATGGTCTAGCCATGGAAGTGCTACATAGGAGAGAGAAAATAAAAAAAAAGGTTACGTTAGCATTTTTTATTAGTCAAATTAGATGGAGTTAACGAAAATACTTAATCACGCCAATTTGATAAATTTTAAGACGTGATTGTATCTTTTAAAAAGGTTAAGACTCAGTTGCACCTTTCCTAACAAATTTTAGTACTTTAAATGAATTTATCCCCCCCCCCAAAAAAAAAAAAAGGAACCGGTGACAATATATAGCAATGGCATTTGCATTTCTTAGCGTCAACTGTTGTAGCTGTAAAATTACGTACGACATATAATTGTATATGAGTTTCAACAAACTTGAGATAGTGTTTCCCGTCTCTTTCGTCAAGCAAAGTGGAAAGAATATACCCCTAAAGAATGAGCTACACGGGAAGTGAAAGCTACAAAAGGCTCATACGGTAGAAGCACTGGTGTGTAGGGCAATTAAAGATGCATAGAAACCACCCTTGATGTTGATCAAAGTCTCGTGCTTTCCTTTCTCGACGATGACTCCGTTTTTAACCACCGCGATCACGTCTGCGTTCTTGATCGTGGACAACCTATGCGCCACCACGATTGTGGTTTGGTTCACCATGACTCGGTCTAATGCATCTTGAACAACTTTTTCGGATTCTGCATCCAGCGCACTCGTAGCCTCATCAAGAAGAAGGATTCTGGGACTCTTTACTATAGCTCGAGCGATAGCCACGCGTTGCTTCTGACCACCGGACATCTGGACCCCTCTTTCACCGACCATAGTATCATATCCCTGAGCACCAAATTTGTACAGAGAAATCAGAAAAGCTCATTCGAAAGCAAATGGTTGAGTTAAATACACAGAACAAACAACGACTGTCAAACCTGTTGCAGTCCACTAATGAACTTGTGAGCATTTGCTAATTCTGATGCGGCTAGTATTTCTTGCTCGGTCGCATCTCCATCCTTTCCATAAGCTATGTTGGCACGAATTGTCTCATTGAATAAAACCGGTTCTTGGCTGACCAGACCCATTTGCTGCCTTAACCACTTGAGTTGCAGCTGCTTAATATCCACTCCGTCGAGTGTAATGTGACCTGAATCAGGATCATAAAAGCGTTGCAGCAACGCTATCACTGTCGATTTTCCACTCCCGCTTTCTCCAACCAAAGCAACAGTCTGAGAGGAAGAATCATGTAATTGTCAAACTTTTATTCCTCATGTTCAACAAAACTTTAGTGCTGTTCTTGTAATTCGATGCTCAATTGTTTTACCTTTCCAGAGTGAATGGCCAGACTGAGATCACGAAAAATTTGAATGTCTGGTCTTGAGGGATATTTGAAACTGACATGGCGAAGCTCAATCTCTCCCTTTACATTGTCTAATTTTGTCCCCGACTCATCGCTTGGGTCTATCCTGGATTTTCGATCTACTATTGCAAAAATAGAAGCAGCAGCCGCTTTGGCTTTGGCGGAATCGGGAGTGAGGGAACTTGATTGTGAAATTCCAGTGGCTGCCATGGTCAGAGCAAAGAAAACCTGCAAAGAAAATGTCTATGAACCGTTAACCGAAACCAGTTCCAACGGCAATCCTCCAGCCAAATAAGGAAAAGGCAATCATGATTCTGCGAAAAACATATGGAAAAACTGTCCAACGTTCAAAGAAAATCCATCCTACTCTGAAGACATCTGAAAACGTTGTTTTGCCGTCCTGAACAAGTCGAGCTCCAGCATAGAAACTTGTTGCATACATACAGAACAGCAGGAAGAAGGACATGCCGAACCCAATTCCGCTAATCAACCCCAGTCGAATCCCTGTCCTCATGGGTTCTTCACATTTCTTCTTGTAAAGCTGCATTATCTTCTCTTCAGCACAGAAAGAAGCAACAGTCCTTATACTTCCGACTGCATCGGTAGCTACTTGGCTTGCTTCCTCGTACATTATCTGCAAACATATAGATTAATATGGTCATGAATAATCGAGATTATTTGCAAGATAATAAAAACCATGGTGGAACCTTTTTATGCCATTGAAGATTACATGCAATGTGAATCAGAAATTTCGAAGATGGCCTTTCCATTTTCAACTCTTTGAACCTAGGACTTATAATTTTGAATGAGGGATTGATAAAGACCTCCCAAGCAATTTAATTTAGTTGGCAGGAAAAGAAAAAAGCACTGTAATAATGCTTACCTTTGCATCTGCACTGAATCCCTTCATGAACTTCACTTGTACAAATCCACTGACACCAATTAGAGGAATTAAGACGAGGATGATCAGCGCCAGTTGCCAACTTGCGACAAAAGCAATGACCAAACCAGCAACGGCCGTCGCAATGTTCTGAACAATCTGAGATAACGCATCTCCAACTAGGGCTCGCACTGATGCTGCATCTGCTGAGAGCCTTGCCCCAATGGCACCACTTGAGTGATCAGGTTCATCAAACCAGCCAACCTCCATGTGGACCACCTTTTCGAAACACATTAGTCTGATTCTCTCAATTAACTTACAACCAGCCACAGAGAAGAAGTATGAACGAGCCGGATTAGCCACAAATGATCCAATGCCGATGATCAGAAACATCAGTGCCCAAAACTTGGAATCCTTTCTAAGTTCATGTGGTGGTTCAAAGAATGTCTTGATAACACTAGATATAAGTATGCCGAATACAGGATATATCATGCCATTAAAAACTGCAGCGAGAGTTCCAATTAGCAAGACAGGAACTTCTGGTTTGTTGAGACGAGCAAGCCGGTGTAGGGAGACCTTCGGTGGTTTTTCTGTGCTCCCAGGTGCAGGGGATTGTGGTCCAGCCACTGTATCATCGGCAACGTTGAGTCCAGTGGGAAGACCAAAGGAGATTGAAAACGAGTGGCGGCTGCTATTCCCCATAGATGATCCCGGACTAATGGACCGTTTGTATGACATCCTTTGATTGGACTGTCTGTTATTTTCAGTAATTTCTAACCTGTTTTGGTCATCCGGTGCATGTTCAGATTCTCTGTTCACTTCCTGCAAGCGTATTAGTTGAGAATATGCACCGTCTGGATCTTTGAGCAGTTCAGAGTGTGAACCTGGACAGTGTCAGAGAGGCATAAATTGTCAATGATACACCTGTACATGCTAGGAAATTATAGTTCCTTTCGCTCAATTCACAGATTCATTGTTCACTTCAAGTTAGATTGCAATTTACCTTTCTCCACCATTTTTCCACGATGAATAACAGCAATCATATCGGCATTCCTAACCGTGCTCAATCGGTGGGCAACAATGACAGTTGTCCGGTTGCCCATAATCCTGTCCAAGGCCTCTTGGACTACCCTCTCAGATTCAGCGTCGAGTGCACTTGTAGCTTCATCCAGGAGCAAAATACGAGGATCTTTAAGAATCGCTCTTGCTATGGCTACTCTTTGCTTCTGCCCACCAGACAGCTGAGTCCCATGTTCTCCAACCATAGTGTCCAAGCCCTAAATGTCAAAAGTTAAAAAATCATCAAGTAGTAAGATCGAGAAGGTAAGAAAGAAATTACCATTTGGCCAGAGAAAAGAAGAAAGCTGATTCATCGATCATGGAGTTGCATAATCTTTATACCTGCGGCAACTTGTCTATGAACTTGGCTGCATTCGCAAGTTCTGCAGCAGCTTTGATCTCTTCAAGCGTGGCGCCTTCCTTTCCATATGCAATATTGTCTTTGATGCTGCACGCGAATAACACGGGCTCCTGGCTGACAAGCCCGATTTTGCTCCTGATCCATTTAAGCTGAAACTCTTTAAGGTTGATCCCGTCGATGAGTACTTCACCGGATTGTGGATCGTAGAATCTCTCTATCAGACTGATCACCGTGGACTTCCCACTTCCGCTTTGTCCCACCAAAGCGGCAGTTGTACCACTCGGGATGCTAAGAGAGAACCCGTTGAATATTTGTTCATCGGGCCTGGCTGGGTAACTGAAATAAACATCCCTCAACTCTATATCTCCACGAATGTCGTCTAGTTTCTTTCCCTTGGTATCCAAAGAATCAATCTCCGGGTTCCTGTGGATGGTCTCGAACATCTTATATGCAGCAGCTTGACCAGCAGCAAATGCACTCATGCATGGAGAAGCGTGCCCAAGAGACCTAATGAACATCCGCACCATGCCCGTAAAAAAGAGGAAAAAAAGAAAGAAAATCCTTGATTAGCCTTTCTAAATTTCTATAGGGTAAACAAGGAATTGAACCAAGAGAACAAGGACCAAAATGAAAAAGTACAGTTTGAATGCAACTCACATAGAACCAGTCAAGATTGCCATGATCACATTAATCACTGTGCCCCCATTATATCCCCTGTCCAATATCAACTTCGCGCCGCACCATACCGCCAAAGCATAACTGCCAAATATGATGAGTGTGACCGTTCCAAGACCTAATCCTGCCGCCAGGCCTTCGTGCACACCTGATCCATATGCATTCGCAAGGAATTTGCTGTAACTTGCGATTGCTCGCTTCTCTCCAGTAAAGGATGCAACCTGCACCAAAATGGGCTTATAGTGGGACTCTACAGTAAAAGATTAGAGCTATCGCTGAATATGAGTTTTGGAGCAAAACGATATCAAGACATCTATTTTATTCTTGGAAATGTGTCGATTTAGTTGGCACACATGCGTAATTTTGGTTTTCAGCTACGTGGATGCATCATACCGTCCTGATCGAACCAATTGTCTGTTCAACAACATTTGCTGCCTTTGCATACGCACTTTGCCCACGAGATGCCGTCTTTGAGATTATGAGAAACGTAACACCGCCCGCAATCACTAGCATAGGAATCGTGGCTAGCATGATGAGGGTCAATAGCCACCCCTTGATAAATGCTATCACGAAGCCTCCGACAAATGTTGATACGAGCTGTATAAACGTCCCCACCTGCACGAATCTAGCAATCCGTCAAAATCCAGGACGAAAAGTGTACACTGAGTACACCAGACAAAATAAACATTCTTTTCACAATTGTTATGCCGGTACAAGGAAAGTATGACCTTTTCACCCATGGCATTCTGGATGAGAACTGTGTCACCCGACATTCTCCCCACAACCTCTCCGGTGTTAGTCTCTTTGTCAAAGAAGGCAATATCTTGTCTCAATATAGTTTGCAAATACAGGCCCCTAATTCTCGCAGCCTGTCGCTCACCAGTGACCATCCAACAAGACACCTCTGACCGAATGAAAGGATGAACGAAGATTAAATTTTCTCATTTTGCTAAGATAAAGAGTTCAACTCCGAACTAAACGTAAATAGATACTCAAGATGCACTCACGAAGAAACGCCGCTGCACCACACCCAAGCGCCAGGTAGATAAACTTCAGAGCTATCTGAAGATTTCACAAGCAATATAATCAGTTAATTCACAATCTCAACACAAGTACTCCAAAAGAATTTCCTTTCCGAGAAAAGAGTTTCTCTGTAACAATCCACCAAGTCCATATTTTCAAAGCTTTTACCTTGGACACAAGGTCTACAACATCACTGTCAACCTGGTTCTCGCCGAATGTATTGATCAGCTGTCCAAACAATACAGTCATAAGAGGCATGCAAATGCCATTCGCGACTGCACCTATCGACCCAACAACCATCAATAGCATATCAGTAGAATCTGCAAATGAGAACAGCTTGTGGAATGGAACCGAGTTCACTTTCTCGTCTCCCTTGCTCTTGTTGGAGTCCTGCTTATTCTCATTCACGGTGGGGCTCTTTGTGCCCACCACCTCGAGGCTCCTCGATGTGGTGGCTTCATCGGTTACTAAATCTTCGGTTGCTCCACCTTCGATGGCCATGCTACCGTACCCGGGACACAGATCTGTTATGCAACTTGTTTATCCTGTATGTATATACAGAATTGTCTATGGGGACTGCATGAAGTGAGCATCTAGAATCAGCAATTTATAATTCAAGCCAAAGGAGTGAAATTATTGGGCATGCTGTGAAAGAAATAGTTGGACGGTTGAGCACAGATTGATTAACCAAAAACAAACTGTACTGCAGTCAATTTTCTCAAATATATAGGCAACTAAAGACAAAACTACTCTGAACGATTATCCGATAAATATATCACGAGTATCTTCTCGTGGGATTTGAATGGATTAGTTATTAAACAATCAAGATACGAGACATTCTTTCAACCGTGAAAGTCAAAATTACAGAGACCAAAGACCGCTGATCTACAGGACCGTACTTGGAAAAGATTTTTAATCTCATTGGTTGAGCACCCTTAAAAAAAAAAATTAGAATGATGAATCATTAGCTTAATGAGTTTTGAAACTGGTAAATTTAATGTGCGCGCGCGCTTGCCAACGCAAATGGCGACATACCAAACAGAAGGGTGCACAAGAAGCCTCTCAAAGCAGAAGCTGTCAAAAAAAACCCATAGGAAAAATTAGCCAATGGACCACCATTCCTAAGTACCATTTTACAAGACACAGAGTGAAGAGAGGTTAATATCATGAACTCATCGGATTTGTGCCAAAACCACCTTTGATCCGAACCAGCACAAAAGAGCAAAATCAACTTTTTTTTTATTATTTTGGTCTACCTCCTGTTTTGCAAGAATCTTGATTCTGCAAAAGGAGGCGAAAAAATGAATCGTTTGCTCTGCCTCTGCCTCAGGCAGCGTTACGAATCATGCATGATTCACCAACTCCGACACTGTTCTCCCCGATAAGCCCCGAGCATAACAAGACGTAAGCAACCAAAGGCAGACTGGCACACAGAGAGAGAGAGAGAGAGAGAGAGAGATGCATTATTCCACCTGAAGCTTCTCAAAAAAGTCAGCTCACGGGTGAGTACTGTCTTCTGGGATCCCGAGAAATTGCAGGCACTTGGGTGACTGCTCTGAAGAGTTTGTTTCTCTCTGCGATCCTGATCTGCAGTTCCTTCCATCGAAGTCCTGCTCCTCCATTATATGCACACTTCCAAATTGCTCGTCGAACAGGCGGTCAGCTCCCATGTCGCTCTCTCTCTATCTCGGTCAAAGAATCCGCGGCCCAACATTTATCCCCACTGACTATTCTTTCGTCTTAAATTTCAACGTTTTACTTTTCCTTTCTTGATCGTCAAGCCCAGTTTTGTTTTCCAGTGCATCGCTGCTGTTTCGCGAGAAAATCCATAATCTGAAAACGTCCGGAAACCAATAAAATATCTCTGTCCAGCATAACACACGATCTTTCTTTTCTCCGAAAGTTGCCATCTCGTCTTCTTCGAGGCAGCAACACAATATTCGCGTCTATGTTGAAACAGGGTTTATGCTATCTCGTCAACGCACGCCTTAAGAACTTTTACCTCAATACATGCTTTCGCAACTAAATTTGCACTTCTCCTCTATTCAATGGTCACCCCTGATGGCTTTTTCCAATAAACGTGGGTCTCTTCCTTTACCCCCGCGCGGAGAAACTTCCAAGCAGGAACGCGATTCTAGATGCACCCCCTTTATCTTTTAGGGACATCATTTTGCCTGGTTGTCTTTTCACAAAATGCAATTTTGGCCTTTGCAAGAGTGATATTTTTTTTTTCCAAGCAACAAATTTTCTTGAGAAACCGACTATAACGATTAAGATTTCGTTAACAGGGTGCCTTTAGGGCCTTAATTAAGTTAACTGAAATCGAAATAACTTTTTTTGATATACTATGAGAATTGGGGAATTACACGCTGCGATAAGATTACTTGCTTCGGATGACAAATTTTAAATTCCGAAATTCCAATTAATAACAGCTGCAATGCATTGACAAATGAAGCAGCAGCAAGAAAAAATATTCTCTCTTAGTGCTCTAGGGGCTGGTGGTGTTTTTTTCTTTTCTTTTTTTTTTGCTGGGAGGGATATTAGTTGATTATTGGTAATAAGTCAAGTCAAAGTTCTATTCTCAGAAGATGGTGTTGGCTGCGCTCACCAACTTTGCTTAGCTTAGCACTAAAATTTGACATGAGCATAGTGTATGATGGAGGATTTTTCAACCTTATCGCTTAAGCAAGATTAGGTGTGGATATTTCGTTTGAATAGTGTAATTAATGTTGAAGAAGGGGAAAGAAACATGGAAAATGCGGACTAAGGAATTGGCAATACTCAACATTGAAGAGCTGATTAAAAAGGATTGAATAAGTTGAAGTAATGGTGGGAAAAGTAAAGGGAAAAGGACACTAGATGGATATTTCGTTTCAAAAAGTATAATAATGTTGAAGAAGGGAAACAAACATAGATAATGCAGACTAAGGAATTGGCTACAGTCAACATTGGAGAGTTGATTAAAAAGTATTTATAAGCTGAATTAACGGTGGTAGGGAATTGAGGTGGTGGGAATACTAGTATCATAGATGAAAGGTTCAACTTTGCATTCTATAAGGAGAAGGAAAAGGTTTGAAAGAGAGGAGCTTTACAGATAGGACAAACAAGAAAAAAGTAAGGGAAAAAGTACATTAAAAGTGACATAACTTTCATGAAATGCTCACTGAGAGCCAAAACTTTTTGAGAGATTACTTTAGTAAAGTTTTGGTTAAAAAGAACAAACATTCACTTCACTATCAACTCCGATTTAGAAGATCGGAAATCCAACGTGACAATATTAGCCGATGTTGTAATAATATGACATAAATGCTCTAGAACGACATCGCTACACATGCTTGCCCCAAATTCTATTAGAATGGGAGACAAATCGGCTCAAATTTCCCCTCTTTTCAAACCCTAATTTAGACCAAAGCATTTTGGTGAATCTTGCAATCGCATGTTTCCTCATCAACTATATCAAACAAGCACATATCTTCACAACCGAGGATTTGGGGACAAATTCGGCCTCTTGTTCAGATCCTAACCCTCAATCAGGGATTTGGGGCAAAATTAGTAATCCATTTGGGGTTTAATCCTTTTTTACCCAATTGCAATTTTTGGACAAAATTGCCCCTACCTTATTTGAGACAAGATTTACTCTGAATTCTATTTTGAGAAAATGACTCCACTTTAAGTCTTTATTTAAAAATTTCCTACTTTTTTTTTCCTTCTTTTTTGGCACTTCACGCTGTGGTTGTAATTTCAGGACATTGAACTTGTTTTTTCTCTTTTTGCTGAAATTTAGGAGGTGGAACTTGGACCATTGCCTATGTAGGACGGGATGAGACATCCCATAATTGTATCAAACAACTCTGATTTCGTTTGTTTCATGAAAAATAAAAAATTTAAACAATATTTTTGTAAATATAATCGCTCGTATCACTTGAAATAATTAATCGATAAAAATATTTTCATTATGAATTGTCTAAACATTTTTATGGACAATAAAAATATTTTTTGTTTATTCGTTTTTGTAAATGATATGAGAGAATATTTTACAAATTATTCATTTTCAATGAAACAAATGCACCCTTAGGCTCCGTTTGTTTCACGCAAATGAATGATTTTAAAAATATTTTTCTAAAAATGATCTCTTGTATTACTTACAAAAATAAACAAAAGAAAAATATTTTCATCATTCACAAAAATGTTTAGACAAAAATTGTTATTGATAACGAAAATATCATCCGTTGACTATTAATTTCAAGCATTACAAACGATCATTTTTAGAAATATATTTTTCAAATCATTCATTTTTCCCGAAATAAACAAAGTCTGTTAGGGATAAATTTCTTCCAATAATGTTCATTCAAGGTTTTAAATAAATGCTCAAATCATGATCAATGCCTCAATTAGAAATTAGTCACGACAATGCAACGAGACCTAAGAACTAGGCCATTGACACGATCGAAATATTTTTACCCATGGGCAATTTTTTTTTTAAATTATGTTTGTTTTGTGGGTAGTAAAATGTATGTATCAATGGTGCATTTTGTTGCCTAACAATAAATTGGATAGAACGTGATAAAATTATCAATTTTGTTATATGTTCTCCTTTATTTGAAGGCCAGAGAACTTGTAAAAAATTTCTTTGTTCAAGGATGTAAATCACCTTAACTGGTAATTCCCGTGCCTAATCGTCTCTTCTTGTCTGTTTCGGTCAGATTGCTGTTAAATCACGGTTACTTCGGTCACTTGAACCAAGAAATATACCTTCGCATCCTAGGTCATTAAAATCAATCGCCGTCACGATTTTCTGAAATGCAATTCTTTTTTTAAGGCATGGTTAACGGTGTTTCAGTCACTTTATCACCAAGTTGATCATTGGAAATGATCATAGCCACGGGCCAGTTTCGGCTCGAAACCAGCCCAGTCAAACCCGGGGCCAGGCTCGGTCAAACTCGGGCCAGGCCCGTTGATCAAGCCCACGATCCACGGGCCAATTCCGGTTCCAAAAATTTTGGAACAGGCAATTCCGAGCCTAGTTCAAAAAAAATTAAAAATTTTTAATAAATAAATTTATAAAAAAAAAACCTGCAGCAGGGCCTACACGTCTACAGGCTCTACTGTGACCCGTTGCCAAGACTGCCCTGGCAACGAGCAAAAAAAAAAAAAAACCGGAACCGGAACTAGAACTGCTAGGGGTGGTTCCAATTCCGATTCATACATGGCCACAAACCGGAACCGCCAGTTCCGAACCATGGCCAAGACTAATTGGGAAACTTCCAGTTAGATTGACACATGTTTTCATGGCCACCTGAGCATTGAGCTTTCCTATCTTGAGCTGTTTGGCAGGCCCAGTTCCAAAGTACCAATCTTGAGAAACCCATAGTCCACCTTACTTACAACTTCGGTTCCCCCCTGCAATTTCTGTAAAAGATGCGCTCTTCTCCATTACATGCTAATGTCATCACACCAAAGCCTCTGGCCCAAACAAGGAACAGAACAGTGTCTTCAATACAGAGGGCTAAACTTTTGCAGATAGATAATTTATGTTTGTTGGCGGTCCTCTCATGGATCATGCTCGGAGAACCATTAGAAGAGCTTCGCCATCTGATCTAGCAGGGGCCGGCGATGCGCCTTTTCAATGCACCAGGTCATCAGCCGCACACCTTTTCTCGGCAGAGGCAGGGACCCCACAATACCAGCGGGTATGATGCTTGATCCTTGTATAGGAACAATGTGCATGGGAGGCCCCCAACCATAGTCGACCTGGTTGAAACCAAGCCGGCCCCATTCTGATAGAAACAAGGTGGTGTAAGCAAGCGGCAGCGCGAACGGATCGGCACCATGTTCCAAAGGGCCTCCTTTCTTGAACTTTTCAAACTCAGAGGGCAGCTTTTCCTTGGCTTCTTGAATGATCTTCACCGCATCACTGAAAGATGCCTCCTGAAGCAGCTCACTGGAGGCTTTTACTGTGACAGGGAAGAAGCAGTTTCCATAGAACCCGTCAGGCAACGGAGGGTCTAGGAGTTGACGGCAGTTAGCAAAGAAGACGAGGCACACCTCAGTCTCGGGTTTTAACCCTATTGCCCGTGTCCGCGAGCTCCAAAAGCTTGCAGCCACAGCCTCGAAGGTGGAGCAATTTCGGCCTGTAGATTCGCAAAAGATTCGCTTGAGCTCGTTGATGTCTTCCAGGGGAATGTCTATGTTGGCATGTTGTAGTTGGTAATTCGGCATAGGAGGTGGCGGGATTGGCAATGGAGGAGCAGAGACATTATTGCTTTTAGATTGAGAGGTGGGAGTAGGGAAGAAGTGCCTATGCCACACCGGTTCAATGGCGGGACGCTTGAGGCCTCTTGCAAACTCTCCTAGTGCATTCAGGAATAGAGCAGCTCCTAAACCATCACAAATGCTGTGGCAGAATATCAGCCCCATCACGAAACCACCGCAAGCGAATCGAGTCACCTGAAATAGTAACTTCAATTAGTGTCAGAAACAGGTCTTTTGAGAACAAATTTTGAATGGCAACTTGAAACGGCTGCAATAAACTAGAACCTAAGTTCCTGACCTGCATTTGAACCAGTGGTTCTCCCCTTTCGGGGTCCTGAAACTCACAGGGAAGAAGCTCGTCATACGGGATCGACATGACATCCTCAAAATAATCGACTGATTCGAGTGTACAATCCGCTGTAGCCTCGACAAACCTCACTCCTTCCGTAGAACAATCTATCTGAAGCTCGCTATGGACGGATTCTACCAGCCTCCCAGCAATAGGATAATATGGAACCAGCGCCTTGGACAAGGCGTCCTTTACAACTTGGGCAGCATCAGGGCCGTGTCTAAAGACATGGAGCGTCCGGGCATTGCATCTCAGGACCGGTATTCTATCGATGGCCGAGAGATCCAATACATGCAATGGAGTTTTTTGGGATGGTTTGACGAAGGAATCGCTTGATCGGATCACCGAGATAGCCATGAAAGACAGTACCAATGGATGAGGAGCTAACAGGCTTAGGATTGAGAACGAGGGACTATATTGATTATGCATCATTTTATAGGATGCTAGTGTGGGGCGGCGGATAAATGGGTGCCTTCACGGTATAAAATTGAACTCTTTGCTTGGAAGTCCAAAATTGGAGTTTGGTGTGGAGATGGAATTGTGCTTTTGAAAATTGAAGATAATATTTTAATGGGTTAGGTATGAAGTTACAGTAACTTGCCTTTCAATGCCCATTTGACTAGCCACATGAAGGACCTTTTCTTTTTTTCTGCAATACCAACATGGGATTGTGGCATTCCTAAGGTACTCATGTTGTATTTCTTCTCATCGATGTAGAGTGGCAGTCCATCAAATGCGTTTTGGGCCACTAATGTCTATGCACGTCACCATGACATGATGCAATGTCCGCAAGATATTGGCGAATACGAAAATTCATATCGAATATAAAATGATAATGTAATTAGAGTCTACCCATTAACAAGCACCGCTCATAATCATTAAGTTCCCGGATAACCTTTCATCAATGTAATGCCTCTCTCGGTTACCAGTTAACATTCTGTTTTTTTTTTGGGTCAAGGGTTATAAGTTAACGTGTTCACGAGCTCAAGTCTCCGTTAACTCTCCCCCAAGATGATCGCGAGTTAAGTATGGTCTCTTTTACTATTTTTGCCCTCTATTCATCATAATATCTACAGCCAAAAAATGAAGTCGCGGCATTACAAAGATTAGCATGCCGAGATGTGTCATGAATTGGATGGTCGTGCATTTATTGAAAATAGATAAAAGCGGGGAAAATGTCAAACTTTCTAATGAGTCCAGATAAAGTGCCATGCAACTAGGTTTACAACCAAAATAGATTCCGGGGCATTACAAAAATTAGTGTAATGAGAAGTGTCTTTAACTGGATGGTTGTGCATTTACTGAAAATGGATAAAAGTGGGCAAAATGTCAAACTTTATAATGAGTCCAGATAAAGTGTTATGCAACTAGGTTTACAGCTAAAAAAGATTTCGTGGCATTACAAAAATTAGCGTAATGAGACGTGTTTTGAACTGGATGGTCGTGCATTTACCAAAAATGGATAAAAGTTGGCAAAATGTCAAACTTTCTAATGAGTCCAGATAAAGTGTCGCGTAACAAGCTTTACAGCCAAAAAAAATTCCGCAACATTACAAAGATTAACGTAACAAGACATGTTTTGATCTGGATGGTCGTGCATTTACCAAAAATGGATAAAAATGGGCAAAACGTCAAACCTTCTCGTGAGTCTAGATAAAGTGTCGCGCAACTAGGTTTGCAGAATGCTTTTTGCTGCTAAGGCGGACTCTGATCCAATTTTGAAAGGATGGCTTTTGCTTCCTCTTGTGTATTTCAATCATTCTGCTTTTACTTACGTATCATTTTAAGAAAAATCTATTAACATTGAAAGCCTGGAAAAGGCTTGCCGTTGTAGTTGGGCCAATCATCCTCCTGCAAGCATGCAACTAGGTTTACAGTCAAAAAAATTTCGCGACATTGTAAAGTTTTGCATGACAAGGCGTGTCTTGAGGTGGATAGACGTGCATTAAACGAAAATGGATAAAAGTGGGCAGAACGTCAAACTTTCTGATGACTCCAGCTAAAGTGTCGTGCACCTAGGTTTGCAGAATGCTTTTTGCTGCAAAGATGAAATCTTATCCAAAGTTTGACGGGGTGGCTTTCACTTCCTCTCGTGTATTTCAATCATTCTGTCTTTTACGTATCATTTTAAGAAAAATCTATTTAACATTGGAAGAATGGAAAAAGGCTTGCAGCTGTAGTTGGGCCGATCCCAAAAAGCCCAGCCCAAGAGCCCAGTTGCATCAGGACAAACACTAGCGGTCCTTTGCCTCGTGACTCCCGGTTCCAATCATGTGGGTGGCACTGCTGGTGGAGGCCAGCACATTCCAACCCACCACTCAAATAAGAATTAAAACTTCCGACCAAAAAAAGAAAATAAGAATTAACGAGTTTTTCAAGAAAAAAAATATATTGTTGAGAAGAAAAATCCTGATTTCAAGAAATTGAAAATTACAACTTTCGTTATTTTTGTTTAATAAACAGGTGTCCTAAAAGCACTCCTAAAAAAAATTAAAAAAAAACACCGAATTTACCTTGAGTGACAATTTTAGCCCGAATTTTCTTTTTTATCTCATAAAAAATCATTAACTTTCACTCTAATTCTAAATCTAACCTCCGCAACACAAAATTATCAAATTATTCGGGCCAAATTTAAGATTTAAGTAAAAGTTTGTGATTTTTTATAAGATAAAAAAATTCAAATTAAAATTATCACCGGAGAAAAAGTTGTTTTTTTTTTTTTAATTAGGTCTCATAGAAAAGATAAAACGGGGGATTGTTTAAATACTTAAATTGACTATCTGTTTAAATATATACATATATAGTTTTTCATGCTGGTCCATGATGAGACATTTGACCTCTTCACATGGCAATAGGCAAGAGATTCCAAATACTATCATGCTATCCGACATTTTAGATGTTGATTAGGTCTTTTAAATAGAACTAACTCACCCTGAACATTATTGATGATTTTCCGTCTTTTTTTCTATACGAATTAAGAGATTGATTTCCTCGAAATTCGAGTAATTCGAGCCCTTCTGGTGATGGATTCGAATCCCCCGATCACTTCTCGATCTCAAGAAGCTCTTGTTCGCCTGCAGCGTGTATTTCGTCGTGTCATGAAACGAGTAGGATAGCTACAGGTTTACTTGTATTAGCACTATTGTAGGAAAACAATGCCGGTGCGATCAAAATAAGTTGCAGCTCCGACTCGAACCGGACATCCCATCATGGGTATTGACTGATACCTAGGGATGATTGTCCGCACCGATCGTGCGCTGCCCCTTTAATTTTTAATAATAGAAAGAAATCTTGAAATTCCATGGAGTTTGTTGGGTCTTATTATTTATATTCATTTGATCACCACCTACTCAATTACCATGATATAAGTCAACCCCTTGTAGTTCACTTTTCTACCGATCGCCGCCCCATCTTCCCCAGTTAAAACTTAAAACCATAGGCGGTTTCTGAGATCACATATATTCATTGAACCGCACGTGCTTTTATTGAAAATCCATCGCAAAGTACACCTAGCGCCCTTATAATATCACGAGAAAATTTCAAATAAAAACCTGAAATAGGATCATTTTTTCATCAAAATATGGCACGGAATGAACCCCGTTTCATTCGATAACCCTCGAAACACCTTAATATTCGATGCTTCTTCAATTCGGCGGCTCAAAGCGGAGACTTTTTTGTTACGAAATTGCCCCTGCTCAAGTCACCGGAATAACCACGTCGGCGAAGATTTGACCGGCCAATCTTTCGTTCGAAATAATGCCCAATCTGAACCCTCGCTTCAAAAGAGAGGCGACCCCTTTTTCGGACTTTCTCTTTTCGAACTTTTCGGCGACAAAAGAATTGTGCTGACCAAAACAACGAAATGGGGACTTTTTCTTTTCTTTCTCTTTTTTTTTTTTAACCAGTCGGCAGTCACCCCACCACACTAGGAAGCCACACAACACAAGCAGTCCATTATTCTCGCTTTTGACTGTGTTCCAAAAACAGGGAAAACTAAAATAAAAATACAGAAAAGAAAGAGAAATAAATAAGATTTTGGCGGGATAACGCTGAGGTGGCGATCCCGGACCCACCAAATGTTTTTTTCCCTCCTTTGGCTTTTTGGCTCTCTGGCTCTGGCACGCGTCATCCTTCGATGGGGATTCGTATCTCTACGCCTCTGCTTTTACTCACACGGAAGGATGCCGACAGTGACCCAACGCAGCTCGCCATTGCCCCGTTCGCCCTTCTAACGCGAAAAGAAGTCTCGCAACCAAACAAAAAGCACTTGAATCCAAGCAAGACACTGATCTCAGATCTTTTCTTTGCTTCCTCTGCCCTGTTTTTCCAACCCCCGTTCTGTGCCCGTGAACCACCTGCCGTTGATCTTGCATGTCAAGTTCGTTCTTTAGCGAGGGAGCCCAAAAAGGAGAGAGTGAGAGGAGGAAAGGAATGCGATAGCCCTGTTCTTTGCTGGTCAAAAGAGAAAGCAAAGCACGTCTATCCATCCACTCTGGTTTATGCCGTGAGCGGGTGAAAAAAGGGTACGCTCTTTGACGTGGATTTGAAGAAAGGGTGACCAAAAAGGCAAAGCAAAGATACCCCCGTGGAATATCTAAATTCGATCTATGCAAGAAAGTAACGAAAATTTACACAATATAATAATTTACGTGATTCAGTAGGGGAGATGTTCGACCTATCTATGTCCACGGAAAAAAGAGATCCGTTTCACTAATAACGTAAAAAAAGTGTATAGTCACTCTTTATCACCCCTTACCTTTATTCTAGAGACTCGTTTCGTCCTAAATATATATAGCGAAACCCTATATGACACAAATTACAAAATTGTCCACATAACCTAAAATATTTAGTTTTTCCACATAAATTCTTCTATAACTAAACATAAAATGCCTCAAGCATCCCGGGGGCATTGCTCCCGCGACCCCCGCCAAGGCGGTCCCCCGAGCCCCCGTCGGCTCATCAGGAAGCGGGACTCCCGTGCTGTTTAGTCGTTAGGAAACCTTTCGGAACCAGCTCATAATCTTTTAAATAACAGAATATAAGACATCAATCTCAATACTTATCGGGTCTTTAAATTGACATGAAAAAAATGGAAGGGTGCGGTGGAGTGGGATGAGATGGAGCTTTCTGTGTCCGTATCTGTTAGCGACTACAGAGACGATTCTCATTAAACTCAAATTATTTTAATGGGTCCTTGCTACATTATTCTATTCGTAACGGAGACAGGGCAGAGGAAATGAGGGAACGGCCAAACCCGCCCGAGATCAAGATGCTTGTCTTCACGAGTCTTCATGTATAAACAAACCCACTCCCGGTGTCCGTTCCTCGAGAGCTAAGAGAGAAAAGGAGAGAAGAAAACAGGCCACATTCGACATGGGTAGTGCTCCTGTGGTGAAGCATTTGCATCCCCTGTTTTTGTTACTTGGGAATGTGCTGGTGCTAATGACGTCCTGCGCCAGAAGTGCCGAGTATGTGTCGGCAGTGGGTGACCCGGGAATGGCAAGGGATGGGCTGAGAGTGGGTTTTGAAGCTTGGAACTTCTGCAACGAAGTTGGCCAAGAAGCTCCTGGCATGGGCAGTCCGAGAGCGGCCGATTGCTTCGATCTGGAATCAAGTAAGCACAGAGACACACCGCCACCACAAAAGTAAAAAAAGAAAAGGCAGTAAGAAGACTGTGCATTAGAAGTTGCCTCTTTCCATTTCCACAGTTTTCTTTTTCTGTGCCGTCTCATTCAGTAATCAGACGAAGATTGTCATTCATCGCTCATAATATAGGGGGCAATGGCTCTTCAAGATTACTTGGACTCGCCCATCTAATATCATCTTTTGCATGCCAAGAAACGAAAAGAAAAATAGAAAGGCCCATTTTTTTCTGGTCAGAAAAGATAACTTCAATTTCTTTTGACATAACTGGGAATGTTCCATGTCCTTCCCATTTCCCATTTTCTTTTTGCCTGTTGAGTTCTTGCTCTATGTTATGGCAAGGGCAGGTGCGGCACTGAAACACAAGGTAACAGAAGCTGATAACCAGCTTGGGGTGGGCAAATCATTCCCAGGTCTATCACCAGAAGCCCAGAAAGACCCAGACATGTATGCTGCCGAAAAGGAGCTCTACTTGGGCTCACTGTGTCAAGTCTTGGACACCCCAAGGCCATGGCAATTCTGGATGGTGATGCTCAAGAACGGCAATTACGACACCACCTCTGGCCTGTGCCCTGAGAATGGGAAAAAGGCGCCGCCTTTCAAGCCCGGGAGGTTCCCTTGCTTTGGTGCTGGGTGCATGAACCAGCCAGTATTGAATCACCAGCAGACACAGTTACTGGGCGATGGTACGATGAGAGGGAGCTTCAACGGAACTTATGACTTGGGTTCTGACATTGGGAAGGCGAATGATGGGGCCTCATACTATGAGGTAATCTGGGACAAGAAGGTCGGTGAAGGAAGTTGGAACTTTCATCACAAACTCAAGACCTCAAAGAAGTACCCATGGCTGATGCTCTACCTCAGGGCTGATGCAACCAAAGGGTTCTCTGGTGGGTACCATTATGACACCCGAGGGATGCTCAAAACTGTAAGTGGTAATAAATAAGAGGACCTTGTTATGTTTTTTCAACTGTTTAGTACTTTACTAATTTTTCTGTGCACCATTCTGTGCTTTTCTTTAGCTAAGAGTAGATTGGACGGCTCAATTCCGTAACTCCTTAGCTCTGAGAGAGAGAGAGAGAGAGGGGTATACTGTTGGCATTTACTTAGCTTGATTGCTTGGAAGATGCATAGATAATTAATATTTCATCAGCCTCTCTGCATGAAGATGATTCGTCAATGCAATTGGACTAGAGTGGGGATAGATTTCTTTGACCTTCCCTGCACCTGACCAGGCATCGGGTTCAGGGGAGATGACAAGTCACAAGACTCACGAGTCGATACTGGATTCTCGTGATGAAGTAGTTGAGCTTGTTCCTAGTGTGCGTGTGTGGGGTTGCATGAGCTAAATTTAGACGGCTTTAAAAGACTCTGATTGATTTTCCTTTTCTTTTTCCCCTCTTTTTGATGTTTTTGCG
Source organism: Syzygium aromaticum (assembly GCA_024500025.1). Taxonomy (NCBI): domain Eukaryota; kingdom Viridiplantae; phylum Streptophyta; class Magnoliopsida; order Myrtales; family Myrtaceae; genus Syzygium; species Syzygium aromaticum. Next base: position 17,238,749 of record CM044885.1, read on the forward strand.
TGTTACTCCCCCAGCTTGATGAAGTGTGGCATAATTAAGTCCCCTTTGCTTCGTCAATCATTCAATGGTCATTAAAGTAATCCACCTATTCTTCTTTGCCATTACTCAGTGGCACTTCACATGGGGGAGAGCGAATTGGGGTTGGTCACCGATCCTTATCTGAAGTGTTCGATGATTGCAGACTGTAGGTGGTTAGCTAAGGTTTTACGTCACAGTAAGGTTAAAGCACACACGTGGGCAATACTATTAGTTTGCGATTGCTGCTTTTCATGTAGAGTCGGAATTGCTTCGAACTAGCTTATTAAGCAATTTTGACCCTGATCTAGTTATCACTTTGTGTTCATTATTCAGCTTCCCGAATCGCCTAATTTTAAAGTCAGAGTGACCTTGGACATCAAACAAGGAGGCGGTCCCAAGAGCCAGTTTTATTTACTCGACATGGGCAGCTGTTGGAAGAACAATGGCAACCCTTGCGATGGCGACGTGAGCACTGATGTCACCCGATACAGTGAGATGATCATCAACCCCCAAACTCCAGCTTGGTGCAGCCCAAGTGGTTTAGGCAACTGCCCGCCATATCACACAACGCCTGACAATAAAAAGATCTACAGAAACGACACTGCGAACTTCCCGTACTCAGCTTATCACTACTATTGCGCTCCCGGCAACGCGCAGCACTTGCAGAAACCGGTCAGCACGTGCGACCCGTACAGTAATCCTCAGGCGCAAGAGCTGGTTCAACTGTTGCCACACCCTATCTGGGCCGAGTATGGCTATCCGACCAAAAAAGGGGACGGTTGGATCGGGGATGGAAGAACTTGGGAGCTCGATGTTGGTGGATTATCTTCTAGGCTCTACTTTTATCAGGTCAGTAAACTAGATTAATATCATTGCTATTATTACTATAATGATAACATAATTCCTGTTGAAAGGGAGTCATGTTTTATCGCACGGGGGATGCTAAATACGCATTTCCCATGTCAAGCAGCTATTTATTACTCTGAATGTGCTCAGGGCACGCCTACATTTGCATTGGCACCATTGATGTAAATGATTTATCCTGAAGAAATTGCGAATAAATGTTGCTAGTTGATCACAATGTAGGATCCTGGAACTACTCCAGCTCGGAGAATTTGGACATCCATCGACATGGGCACCGAGATTTTTGTCAGCGACGAAGACGAATTGGCAGAGTGGACTCTCTCCGACTTTGATGTCCTTATTTCATCGGCAAGCACATCATGATTTGAGTTCGTCTTCTGCATTCTGCCAAAAATAATAGAATAAGACAGTCAGAAAACTTGTTCGTTGATGCATATTGGTGGACAACACACATACTACAGTGTCCAGATATGGAAGCCTGAGAAGCCCGTAAGGGCATGGCTTATTTAATCTGGATGCTCACTTCATTGTGATCACAGAATTCATATACAAGAACTAGAACATTGAACTACAGATCTTCTTGCATGTGACATGTCAATATGGATTGACATTTTCGTCCTGCTTTTACACCATTCGATGAATAGATGGTCAAGTTAAAGACGGTAATGCAGAAACTGATGTTGGGCAATCTATGAATTCGCGGCACATAAAACCGAACACTCTTATTGTATGACCTTCATTACTCTTTCCTAAAGGAGAGTCATGAAGGTCCTCTTTTGTTGTCTCCAAAAGCAAAAGATGCGTTGGGGTAAGAGCGTGGTAAGATGAGATAATGGGAATGAATGGGCCTACCATGTGAGCTGAGCACCTAACCCCTTGATTTGCGTCAAGAAAAGAAGGCTATTGCGAGATCTATCTTAGCGACTTTATAATGCCTTGTTCGTGCCTCGGAAATAGATTTGTCAAAATATATCATAAATCTATTTCTCAACCCATATATATTAGGCGTGAGTTATTATATGAGATAGTTATATTTATTAAATGAGTTTAAGCATAACATAAATTATAAATGGGTCGTAAGTGGGTTATAAATTGATTTACAACTTATGACTCTCTCTTCATTCTCTCTTGCTCTTATTTGATTTTGCATTCACTCACTTCGCACTCTCACTTCGGTTTAGAGATGAGTTTTCTTTAGATTAAGTTAAATATGGAAGTATTTTAGTAATATGAGTGTAATCGGGTATGAGTCGAATCGAGTATGGATAGTCAAGAAATTTTCATTACGAATAAATTGGTTAACAAAGGGATAATGGGTGAATTTGGGTCGGATCATTTATGACTCGACCCGATCCGCCAATTTGACAACTCTACCCAAAAGAGACATTGTAACTTGTCGTACTTAGTTGGGTTCGCCTTTCGTTCTCGTGAAAGCATTGAACTATTCGGTCCCAAAGTCCATACCGCAGGCCCTCTTGTGTTTTCTTGGTTTGGCATGGAGTGGCCCGTTCTTTTCAGGTCGGTCCATTCAGTCCGTCAAATGGATGGCCATCCACAAGCTTTACATCAACAGTAGTAGGTACCATCAACTTCAGTTCATTTCTTTTCATGGAAACAAAAGATGGCGAGTGGGGTTTTTCCGGAGGACTACCATAGCCATAATTTGCTGCTCATGCCTGTAATACCTCCTTCGATGATTCCAGGAGGACAAAGAATCGAATAATTCTATCCGACATGTAATTGCAAAGGCACACTCGATCTTTAGAATATGCTTAAACCTTTGCATCGAAAGTAAGTTTGTCTCTGGAATTAAATTTGTGCTTGCCCACATCTGAATTCTGAATATACTCTAAAAAGGGAAGCGAGTACAGCGAGGCGAGAATTTAGTACGTTTAGCAATTTGCCCAGTACGGAAATCTCCTGTGCAGTACACGGTCAGTCCGGTTTAAGATCGAGATACTAGTACGTGTGTACTATATTTTTATATACTCTCGAGGAACTTATAAGGGTTCCAAGTCAATGCAAGTATGGATCAAAATCTGTGGAAATGAGGGCTTGTGTTGGCGAATTCTGGGCAGGGATTGAAGGGAAGAGCGAAGGGTATTTGGGTGTCGATGTTTTGAGGTAAAGAGGGGACAGAGCAGAGGCTGGGAAGAGGCAGAGCATGGATTGAGCTATTGACAGGGACAGGGACTGTTTTGGCTCGACCCTGCACTGCCTCTTCCCTGGCTGTTGCCTCCTTCCTCTGCTTCTCCTCCTCCTCCTCCTCCCCCCCTATTTAATGAGAAGGATAATAGTTCATTTTTGCTTTCTTTTCATTTTCTTTTTCACTTTGTTTGATGTTGTTGTCCGTGGAAATGGGAGATGAGAGAAGCAAGAGACAGGAATGTCGCCACGGGTTGAGAATCTCCTGATGTGGCACAAGACTATTTGCTGGTGGAGATGAGGTAAGATCTTTACTGAGGGAATATCTGGACCCGACCCGCGAATGGCGGGTCTCAAAGTCAAGTGATCTTTGACTTCCATTTTTTGAGCAAAGTTTATCTGTTTACTGATTTTCGTGAGCTCAATATTTACATCAATTCTTGCTTTCAAGTTCAGTTGGTGCCTTTTCGCATGCTGCTGCAATTTTAAGAGTGATACTAGCGTCTGTCATGGTATTGACTCCGCACATCTTTCATACTCAGAACGGTCTTCAGGTAAAGATTGTGCAAAGTTGATTCTAGCACAGTGTCGGAGAGGATATGGTGGTTGATTTCGGAGCAAGAACGTAGTAGCAGGAACCCTTGGTCAGGAACTTGAGAAGGAGCAGCTTCTGCCAACCAGTCCGACCCTTCTGTCAACTCATTCAACTTTCGTGTAGGATTGTGTTCCATGCTAATCAGCAATCCGGCCTTGAACAAAGCAAGGAGAAATCTTTTTGGGCATTGATACATCAGCATAAGCAGGGTTTTAAGGGAGAACACGGCCAGGAGCGTAGCGGACTACAGCAACCAATTTCCATGGGCTGTTGATGATGAAGGACTACCGTTTCAGAAACATTCTCATGTATATTTTTTTCTTTTGGAATGTAGACTCTGTACATTGGTGGACAGATGATGAATTGTTAAATCATAGTTTTGATGCCATGGGAGCTAAGATTTTTCTTGAAGAAATATCATGCTCTCCTCTTATCTTGCAATTAGATGAATGAATGCACACTTAATGACAGCTTAAAGAAGCCTACTTTATAGTCTGATCAATTCACATCACCACCAGAAAATAGGAAAGCATCAGTTTATGTTTGTGTGAATGAGCTAAAAAGCTCCAGTAAACCGAATGCCACAGCTCACACGATTTGGGGCTGCAAAACCGAAAGAAGAAGAAGGAACAAAGCACAAGACGCTAACATGCCAAGAATAACATAACCCTGCAACTTCCCATTGCGATTCTTTAGCCATATTTACATTGATCACTAGAAGTTTGGAGGACAAGGTTTCAAATACATTTTGCTGATACTGTGATCAAACTTGCCACTTGAACTTCATTTGTTGACGAAATATCAGTAGGATAAAGAAGAAATACGGGAATAACAGCAAAATACTGAAGTACTACTGTCTGTCTTCCTCTTAGGCATGAGGTCTCAAATAAGAAACATGCTGCTTGAATGAATGGCTCTTGGCTTTACTGATCAGTCTATGTCCAATTGAATGAACAATCTGCACATAAGATCAATAAATTCAAAATCCAGAAGAGAAGGACAACATTGTCATGTAAACTGTCGAGCCATAACAGGAGCTAATGAGAAACATTGACAGGAACTGCCTTGTATAAAACCAAAATTTGAAGGTTTTTCAGATCAATCAAAACGAGATAGCTCCGGATCTTGTTACTTCTTCCCAATTGACCCGTTAAACTAAGAAGAGTAGATAGGCAACCCAAATTCCAGAGTACTCTTTCTAGGATGTTACATGCATTTCAAGGGAGACATCAAAACAATTACATAGACAAGAAAAAAGACGGCTCAAGAAAACTAGCCAGAGTATCTACATTGCTTGATAAAAATAAAATTTACTGAACGGTATCCAGTCAAGCAACAATTATGGGTCACCGGCAGAATATGAGCAGTTAGAAATATGAACTGTTAGTTCCTTTAGTTTTCTCTCGGACAAAACGCTTTGTGCAAGGATCAACAAAATTCCGAGATGTGAAAAAAAGGGCCGTATTGCAGTCTCTCCATAGTCTGTACAGCAGATAAAAGCAGAGAGATGTGGAAAAAGTGCCATTTTCTTTCTGCAGCTTCAGCGCAGACATAGCCATTAGGAAACTGAACAATGGGTTTTTCTCATCTGGAATACTGGAGTTGGTTCTCTTTTTCCCACTAGTTTCTTTTCTTCTTGGTTTCTTACAGCGGTCTTCTGTAGTTCCTCTGCAAGGATAAGAGGAAGAGTAAAAGAGTTCCATGCCAATTTTGACCCTCCAGAGCTTATTTGCTAGGTTAATGTTTTTCCGAATCTTATTTGCTAAAGCTCATTCGAACAATACCAATAAAAGGAAACCAGGCCCTGCTCTTCTGCTCGAATTGGCCAAAAAATGACTGCAAACCTCCCTAACGCCAATCAAGAAATACAGAACAAGCTTGAAGGCTTTTAGCGTTGAAATTTGTCAAAAGTAGCTTCTACCGTTGGACAAATTTGAAGAACAGATCAAACTGCAAGAGCGGAGAAAACAATCTAAAATCAATTAAGTTGAAGAACAGTATTACAGAAGTGGAACAGCAGATAAAGTACTTGGGTATACCAAGTTATGTAATTGTAGGGGAAAAAAGCAAGAGCTATCAATTACATGAAGAGAGGTGACTTACTTTTGATCCTCATCTGTCCAATACACTGACTGACTAATACACTCAGCTTGACCATATGACTGAGCATCCTCCAGCTCGTGATCAAGACAACCAGATTCAATGAAGTGCAAATCCTCCAAAAGGATTACATAATGTCTCTGCACTTCCTCTGCACTCTTCTTCCCTCCGACAATGGCTGCGACCGCGTCCCACCGATCTGGGTCTTGCTCATCCACCATCGCCAGAGCCACCTCAAACAGCTTGTTCTCTTCCCAACTCCACTCATTGGGAAATTCACCCATGCTCAACAATACCACAAGATAAAATCCCCCAGAAAAAATGAACAAACAAAAGTCGTTTGTTTCTTTCAAAGGAACAAAGTCTTCCCCAGATTCTACCTCACATTCTTGCACTCATCCAAGATACAGATGCCGATAAATCAGAACTTTTTCTCTGATTCTTTGTTTGATTCTATAAACACAAACACCACCCACTTCTTGTTTTATGGGTTTCAGGTGTCATCTGTGGTTCAGGTTTGTTTATTCAGTGAGTCTTTGTGTCAGACACAATTGGCTCAACTGAATTGAGATCTAACCACTGGCACAGAGAGAACGAGAGAGAGCGAGAGAGAGAAAAGCCAAGAACTAAAAAAATGAGCAAGAATTCTAAATATTAATCGATTTGGACTAAAACTGGAAACCAGTGATCGAAAACAGACATACCCATTACTTCATTAACCATTTGTTGCAAGACCCAGCATCTGTTTGTTTCTAATTTCAGCAACTGGATTCCAAAGGGTGTTAGATCCGGAGCCACAGCATCCCTCATATTTTATTCGGAGTTTAGGAATTTAAAAACCCAATAATGGCAAACGACCGACTGATTTCACCCTCCGCCCAATCAAAACATTTCCAAATTAAAATTTCTCGAAACACATTCAACCTTGCAAGAAAGGGAAACGACTTTCGTGGTGGGATTGCGCGTTCCCTGACTTTAACCTTGGAAAATCTTTCCAAGCAATCACAGTCCACAACTGGGTCACTCTCGAGGACTTTTTAGGAGGTGGAAGTGGAAAGACTGGAAATTGGGAGGAAATGGATTCAAAGACTTTTAACAAAAAGATGGGGGGAAAATCTAAAAGGAAAGATTACTTCTATTTAGGTCAAGTTTTTCTCTGTATAGATCTGTCAGCAAGTGAGGAACATGAACTAATCCCCACTTCCAACTTGAGCAAAAACACTTTTTTTTGTGTTTTGTTTTGAATGAGGTTTTTTTCCAAGGGTAGGGAAGATTTGGTGTGATGAATGTTACCCAGCTGTCTCCTTCAATCCGGACAGTGATGGACCCCACGGGGATTTGCAGTTGCGCCATTATCTTTCGGCCTCATTTTGGGCTTTGCTTAGAATTGGCGTCAGCCTCCTATATTCAAAGAAATTACATGTTACTCGCGCTTGTCTGTACAAATACATGACCACTAGGATGACTGAGACAGAAGACCTCAAACATGGCCCCTTTGTTTCCGATGTTTTGGAGAGCACCCGGATATAAAAATGAAACGTTAGATATATCATGATCGTTGTGTTAGGTCATTTGCTGGATTGTTATTAAGTATCGCTATAATTCACTTACTTGAAGACGTAGTTATAATCCGTCATGTTACTGCACACGTCAATTTGCAAATTAATAATATATATGTAGCATTACTAATATGCAAATGTCAACTTTGTATTAAGCACTCTCTTAAGTCTTCGTAGAAGGAAATACTCTTGCCTAATATAAAGTGAACTAGTCAATGCATGGACCCAATACAAGACTCCACCAAAAGGTTATGATTTGTCAGTCACACTTGATTTCTGCACTATATTTTGCTTAATTCAAGCACACAAATGGTAGACTGAATTCCCAGCCCATCACCTCAAACCACGATTGAAAATTTTCTTTTTCAAGTGAAAAAGATTAACTATTCTATATCGTCGATCATACAACTTTAAAGACATCCATTATACAAGATTTACAGATGTAGTAAATTAGATCAATTGACATTATGGTAGACCCTGCGTTAAATCAAAATCTCACTTAACGAGCATTTCACAATTAGAGAGGCAATCAATCACTATTGTCACCTTGTTTTGCTATATATTGATGACAAAGTCTATGGAGAAAGCGATGGTGACTTGATAATGTTATCTTCCCTCGTGCTTTGGGACCCCTGAAGACATAATCATTTCTATCATCCATTTGTAATTTGTGGGGTCGTAACTTTTCCTTAGGATCAGGGAAGGATGATTGGAGACGTCTCTTCCATGTCCATGGTCCATTGTTAGCTGGATAGGTGGGGTCGAGGATTAAGACCACACAACTCACGAGCCTATAGTCACTCTTCTTTGGCCATACCAAAAGAAGAGCCATGCTGCTATTTAGAAGTAGGGAACGGAAGCTGTTCAACTTTCTCGTAGATTCTTTTACATGCTTCAGTAAGCATGACACACGAGTTTTAGCATTTCCTGCATAGTGAAAAGATCTTTACTGTAAAATATGGGATTTGGGCACTTCAAGTGGTTCTAACTTGGGTTAAATTAGCAAGATGATGATCCAGATTGAAAGGTCAAGTTGATTAAGTGATACTTGGTGGGATAGAGCTAAAATATTGGATCCGTCGAATGTTAGCCACCAACAAATGGCCAGGAAGTCGCATGTAATTCGTACACAGTTGGGGACTGTATAAGAATAATTTCGTTGGAGCACCATTGAAGATCTCGAAACAAGCAGGCAAAAAAGGATGATATTGACTCTGCAATATGGTTTTCTAGTGCAACAATGAATGATTATGCGAGTGTATAAAGTCCTAAGGAAAATACTCTGTACAAGTAAAATATGGGTCGACTACGCCAAAGGGGAAAAGATTTCTGACCCGCCTTTGAATGTCTCTGCAAGGAATGTCAGAGGGAAAAAAAAAATGATACCAACTCTGCAGAATCTGTGTTGTCCGTTGCCGACGATTGCAAGGTTACCCGCTGCCGCGTGCAGCACGTTTCTCATTGATGCATCCGCGAGCCTTTTGTCCAGTGATACATGACGAAACTGCACGACGTTGCATCAGAGAAGAAAAATGTTGGTTAGAAATGAACTCGAACGCTTTCGAACTTGGAGATGAAGGGGACGCGTGTGTACCTATCAAGCAACCCCGGAGAGAAGTCGTAGTAATGGTCAACTGAGGATGATCTTTTGAGGCTATGGCTACAATCCATCCACCACGCCCTCCGCAAATAGAAGATCAACTACTCCAAAACTCTTAATTAAGATCCATGCGGAGTGCAGCACGGTGAAGATGACAACGATATTCGAGAGAGATATCGAGCACTTACGGGTACACACCGGGTACGGTTCCAACAGATAGCTGAGAAAGAGTGAAACTGCAAAATATGTACATGCACATATGGACAAGACCAACGACTGAACCAGAAAACTCGAACCAGAGAACTTTGATGATATTTTTTGTCCTGCTAGTAGAACAGAACTAATGCATACAAATGCATGTCTATTTTTCCAGTTCTAAAGGATCCCAGAAAATGAAAACAATGAGCAAGACCGAACCAACATGGATTAATTGTCCACTACCTGATTGGTACGGCATACCACCAGTTAGCCAGACGCTGCTGCAATACTCATTAACGTTAGATCACAGCCAATCCCAGAGCCTCGGTGGCCATTGCTCCGATGAACGAGAGCCAAATCGACGCAGTCCCGTACATGGAAAGGTGAACGCCAAAGTCATACAAACCCCTAAGATTCTTGTCGTGCAAGATATGAAGTGAGACATGTGTGAACAGTGGACCTATAAAATAAAGCGCAAGCTCATTATGCTACAGTAAGTTCTCGGAAGTGAAATATATTGAGGTGGTATTACTTTTCGAGGCATGGAATTGCTTAGAGATTTGCATATTGGTCCTACTCCTTGACCTGCATCCAGTGGAAGCATACCTTAAGACAACGACGTTATAGAGAACTCTGGGCAGTGATTGAATCGATGGCTTTTGGCATAAGTAGTTCTTCAAATGCCAAACTTCAATTCGTTTTGCTATAGTCGGAGGCAGATTTATGATGCAAAATTGACAAGATATTACAATTAAATAACCAGAGAAATAAACAAAAAACACCAAAGATTTACGGTCCGAGCATATCATCCAATTGGCTTTGGATTTGGTACGCAGCTCAAACTCAAGACGTAATTTAACACCAATCACATAGAAAGTAATTGCCAAAAAGAGAATAACTTGCCATCCAAATAATGCGATTAAGAGACTAAAATGGCCAATGCATCTGCAAATGCAATCCACCGTTCAAAGTTCAGTTTAGAGGAATTCCGAGAAATATACTTACGCGTTGGCTGTCGTTTGCTCAACTGGAAGCTCGCGCTACATCAATCAAACAAACCATCTTAATTTCAAATGTGTCAATGGTTTGGCCTGACCATGCTAGATTATCGATCAACGCCTAATCAATTCCCGTTATTTGTTTTATTTTAATTTTATTTCTTCAAAACTTAAAAAAAAATCATTTGAACTTTAATTATTAGGGATTTTATCTAAAAATGGTCGATACCTTACGGTCTCTGCGTGGCCATTCAATGTGGGACTCTCGGCATGTCTGGCTTGATTTCCATACACATGTTGAGAGTTTCATATCGAATGACCACACAAAGGCCGTAAGAGGAATTGTGAATAAAAGCCAAGCCATGCGCCTGAATTACCCGTCTTTTTCAGCTATTTGTTCAAGATCAGGGATGGTTTATGTTAAGTGTGTCTTGAAGATTTTATGATTTTTTGGTGGGTAAAGAGTTTGAAGGAGAGGAAACATTCGAATGAAATGCTGCACAATTGGTTCGGTTCAAGAACGAACCGGGAACCGATTATTACTAGCTTCCATCCTTGCCCTTCCGATTATCCCTTCCAAAAGAAAAGAGATGCTTGAAAATTCAAAAACTTCACTGCAATCAGATTCATAATGCTGCACGATCGTACATGTAGAATATGTGCTAGAAGAAGCTCCAATAACAAAGCGTAAACAAGTTATTAAGAGAATCCGTGACGAGGAAACTGCAGGAAAGATTCATATTCACAAACGCTATCAAGAAACCTCTTGAAAGTGCAGAGATTAGTGCAGAGAAAGAGTTTAGAGCAGAATCGCAGAAGAACGCTAATTCGAGAGAGCTACGGTGCTACACTGTCCAATTTTTTCCTTGTAACGCTTAATCTATGCCATTTTTGCATCTATGAAAAGCTGATCTTTGAACTTTTCAAAATATTCTATTGGAGAAAATTTAATTAATACAATGATTTGAAAATAGATCTTAAGAGCACTCAAGGAGGAAAAGTAGGATACTTTTCTTGTTTTAAATCTTATTGACACGATTATTGACTCCTTAGAAAGCACGTACATAATTTTGGTAGCTAAAGTTGAACATCAAATCTCACAAAAAAAAGTGACCCAAATTTTGACTATCCATAAATTTTTTCTTTTACCTTTGATTGACGTGATTTTTACATCTACAGAAAGCTTATTTTTGAACTTTTCGATTTAACAACAACCTACACTATGTTTTATATTCTAGACTTACTATTGCTAGTTGTATTAGCATTAGTTCATGGAGAATGGCACAATATTCGTGAAAGTATCAAATATAGGAATTATTAAATGCCTCCATGGATCCTTGGAAAATCTTGCCTCCAATAGGCTCATGACAAGACATTTGATCTTATTTTCCTAAAGTACATAATTAGAATTTATACGGTGAAAATCTGAATTTGTGGAACCTCAGGTTTTGGGCACCAAAGCCCAGCAAGTGATTTGTTGGCTTGGGTTGTATCCTTTTCTTTTGTGTCACGGATGGACAAAGACGAAATCCATTTGGTAAAATTCGTGAACGTGGTGTCAATATTTAGAAAAACACAATGAAATTTTGCTTGGTCAAGCACGTGCTGAAAGCTCATGAACGATCCCAGAAAATGAAAACAATGAGCAAGACTGAACCAATATGGATTAATTGTCTACTACCTGATTGGCATACCACCAATTAGCCAAATGTTGTGCGCTGAAATACTCTCCCCGAAACAAACGCCTCTCAAACAAACATTGGATCACATCCAATCCCAGAGCCTCGGTGGCCATTCCTCCAATGAACGACAGCCAAATCAACGCAGCCCCATTCATGGAAAAGTGAACTCCAAAGCCATACAAGATCATGCTCATTAACCCAAAACCCTTAAGATTCTCATCGTGCAAGATATGAAGCGCCACATATGTCAACAGCAGACCTGTAAAATAAAGCACTAGTTTGCCTCATTATGCTACGGTAAGTTCTCGAAAGCGAAATATATTGAGGTGGTATTACCTTTCGCGGCATGGAATTGCTTAGAGATTTGCATATTGGTCCTGTTCCCTAACCTGCATCCAGTAAAAGCATATGTTAAGACAATGACATTATAGAGAACTCGGGCAGTGATTGAATCGATGGCTTTTGGCATAAGTAGTTCTTCAAATGCCAGGCTTCAATTCGTTTTGCTAAAGTCAAAGGCAGATTTATGATGCCAAATTGACAAAACCTTAAAATTAATAATCAGAGAACTAAATGAAAAACACCAAAGATTTATGGTGCGAGCATGTCATCCAATTGGGTTCGGATTTGGTACGCAACTCAAACTCAAGACGTATTTTAACACAATCGCATAGAAAGTAATTGCCAAAAAGAGAATAACTTGCCATCCAAATAATGCGATTAAGAGACTAAAATGGCCAATGCATCTGCAAATGCAATCCATGGAGTTGTCAATACAGTGTCCGTTATTTAGAGGAATTCTGAGAAATATATTTAGGCGTTGGCTGTCATGCTCGAGGCACGTGCTACATCCATCAAACAAACATCTTAATTTCAAATGTAATCGACTTGATTAACTCAATTGTCAATGGTTTGGCCCGAACATACTAGATTATCAATCAACGCCTAATCAATTCCAATTAATTATTAGGGATTTTATCTAAAAATGGTCTGATGCCCTTACGAACTTTGCCTGCCCATTCGATGTGGGACTCTGGGCATATCTGGCTTGATTTCCATACGCATGTCGAGAGTCTCATATCGAATGGTCATGCAAAGACTATAAGAGGGATTGTGAATAAAAGTCATGCTATGCGCTTGAATTACTTGTCTTTTTCGGCTATTTGGTCAAGATCAAGGGTGGTTTATGTCAAGTGTGTCTTGAAGCTTTTATGATTTTTTTTGTGGGTGAAGAGTTTGAAGGAGAGGAAAGAAATGCTGAACGATTGGTCCGGTTCAAGAAAGAACTGGGAACCAATTATTACTAGCTTCCACGCCCTTCCTATTATCCCTAGCTTCTATGCCCTTCCAAAAGAAAAGAGATCTTGAAAAATTCAAAGACTTCACTGCAATCAGATTCATAATGCTGCACGATTGTACATGTAGAATATGTGCTAGAAGAAGCTCCAATACCAAAGCCGTAAACAAATTATTAAGAGAATCCATGACGACAAAACAGCAGAAAAGATTCATATTCACAAAGGCTATCAAGAAATCTCTTGAAAAACGCAGAGATTAGTGAAGAGAAAAAGCTTAGAGCAGAATTGTAGAAAAACGCTTGATCTTCGAACTTTTCAAAATATTCTATTGGAGAAAATTTAATTAATACAATGGTTTGAAAATAGATCTAAAGAGTACTCAAGGAAACTTTTCTTGTTTTAAATCTTATTAACATACTTATTAACTCCTTAGAAAGTACGTACATAATTTTGGTAGTTAAAATTAAACATCAAATCTCACATAAAAAAAAAGTGACCCAAATTTTAACTATCCATAAATTTTTTGTGTTACCTTCGATTGACACAATTTCTTCATCTACGGAAAGCTTATTTTTGAACTTTCCAATTTAACAACCTACACTATGTTTTATATTCTAGACTTACTAGTATTAGTAGTATTAGTATTAGTTCATGAAGAATGGCATAATATTTGTGAAAGTATAAAATATAGGAATTATTAAATGTCTCCATGGATCCTTGGAAAATCTTGCCTCCGGTAGGCTCATGACAAGACGTTTGATCTTATTTTCATAAAGTGCATAATTAGAATTTATACAGTGAAAATCTGAATTTGTGGCACCTCAGGTGATGGGCACCAAAGCCCAGCATGTCATAAGTTTAGCTTGGGTTGCATCATTTTCTTTTGCGTCACAGATGGACAAAATCCATTTGGTAAAATTCGTGAACGTGGCATCAATATTGAGAAAAACACAATGAAACTTTGCTTGGTCAAGCACATATTGGAAGCTTATGATTTGATAGTGCATATACGTACTAAACTAAGATCGTGTCGTCTTTAATTTGCATAAAAGTAGCCTAAATTTCCTCGAACTTGGCTTAAATATCTATCTGGCTGATGAGGCTTTACTTGATGAGCAGTCTTGTTCATGTAATTGATTTTATTGAGGTCAATAGTTAATTGCTTTCAGTTACTGGTGGGCCAAAAGCATCAAAGATGCTACACCATCCATTTTTTTCCTTGCAATGCTCAATTGACGAGATTTTTGTATCTATGGAAAGCTTATCGTTCAAACTTTTCAAAATATTCTATTGGAAAAAATTTAATTGATACAATGGTTTGAAAATAGATCTAAAGAGCATTCAAGGAGAAAAGTAGGATATTTTCTTTCTAAATCTTATTAACATGGTTTTTGACTCACTAGAAAGCATGTGCATAATTTTTGTAGTTAAAATTAAGAATCAACCTTACAAAAATATAATTAGACCCAAATTTTGATTTGTGTAAGTTTTTCAACATTCAGTTGATGCGATTTTTGTATCCACAGTAAACTTATATTTGAAGTTTTCAAAATAAGGTTTATTTTAAATTTTAATTAATATAATAGTTTTGGAAAATAGACCTACAATATACTCAAGGAGAAAAGTTATGATATTTTTTTTGTTTTATAAAATCTCATTAACATGGTTATTGACCAATGAGAAAGCACGTACATAATTTTGGTAATTAAAATTAAACATCATATCTCACAAAAAAAAAAGTTTGGCCCAAATTTTGACTATCCATATATTTTCGTGTTAGGTTCAATTGATGCGATTTTTGCATCTACAGAAAGCTTATTATTGAACTTTTTAATTTAACAACCAACACTATGTTTTATATCTACGTCATGGAGAGTTGAAGCCCCGAAATGTTATGATCACCAAGAATAGAATATTATTGTTGAAAGTATCAAATATAGGAATTATTAAATGCGGATCCTTGAAAAATCTTGCCTCCGGTAAGTGGTTAATAATATAAATTTATGGAACCTCAGCCGGTGGTTGCCAAAATGCAACAAGTGGTTGTATCCTCTTCTTTTGTGTCACAGATGGACAAAAACCATTTGGTAAAATTAGTGAACGTGACATCAACCTTGAGAAAAACACAGCGAAACTTTCCTCGGTCAAGCACGTCTCATGGTATGTTAGTGCATATACTAAACTCGGATTTTGATGTTGGTTTTGCACCAGAAAGACTTCTCTTATACCGAACTCTTTCAGCGGTAATACTGTTAATGGTGGCGCGCTCACTTAACTGAAAGTATGAAACCAACTAACTACCATCGCGCATCTTATAATCCTCAAACTTCTCAAAACATAAAGACTCCTTTTTATCCACGACCTCATGCCACAAATGCAAATTATCGCTCCAAAGAATTAGATAAGTTCATGGAGCTTCACTGCCTCGCTGATTTGATCGCCGCATGTTGCGGGATCGATAATGTCTTAAGATCGCGCATTATTATGCACCATCATCATAAGTAGTCATGTATAGATTTTCATCTAATTTGCAAGCTACATTTTGCTTTCAAGGATTTACTCCTCCATAACACAAGGAATGTGTGCCACTATATTATTTTGGTCAATAGAAATTCATTTATGTAAGGTGTAATTCGAGTAAAGGAGAAACAAAGTATAAATCTAGGATGGATATATATATTATTCTCTCTGTTAAATTGCCAAATAAACATTCAAAAAAAATCTTAATACGATGGGTATCAAATACAGGGCATATTTGTTATCCATTTTCAAGTAGCAAAAAGGTAGTTCTTATTTTCCCATCAAATTTTAGAAAAAACAATTTATATTTCAAAAGATGCAAATGAAATCATATGTTCAGCGTTTGCATTGTGTGAAAATTTCAAAAGTTTTAGATTTCTTTTAAAAAGAGTCAAAATGAATGATTGACGAGATTTGTTTAAGCAAAATAAATTAACAGCCAATTCATATAAATCCTAGAAGTTAGAACCTCAACTGCTAGAACCCCCTTCGTCCTTGACGAAAGCACAACAAGTAATTAAAGCAAGAGAAGATTATAAAAAAAGTCTTAAATCTATTATACTTATACTAATTCAATTATGATCCTTTCAATTTAACTAATTTAATTATAAACATTTTGACAATTTAATAATGTAATCATTTTAATCAATTTTGATCGAAAATCACCAAATGAACATCAACCGTCCTTCACGATCAAAGCTAACATAAACAATTTTGTAAATTTTTCTAAATTCTTTTTCTTTTTATTTTTCTCCCCTTTTCTTTTTGTGTCCTTTTTTTTTCTTTTTCTCTTATTTCCCTCCACCGGTCCACAGCCTCCACAGCCTCGGTGGTGGCAAGTGGAGGTCAACGGCCACGGGTGAGGGGCTCGCCTAGCCTAGATCTGGCAAGAGCTCATGGCCACTCGCCTAATGGTTCACCTAAAGCCGGCAAGGGCCTGATGACCTTGTCGACCTCATTTAAAAAATAAAAACGAGAAGAAAAAAGTAAAAATATTGAAATAATTCTGAAGCAATATCAACAAATTACAAAAAAATTATTCGCATTAGCATGACCATGCTACGTAAGATATCCACGTGAATGATTTCCGACTAAAATAGGCCAAATGAATTACGTTAACAAATTGTCAAAAAATATAAAACTAAAAAATTTCAACAAAAAAAATGATCAGATTAAAAGAGGGTTAGGACGAATTGACACAAGTAATCATCCCGTAAAATGGAGGAAATAAGATCCGCCAACACGACATAGCTTCGACCCAAAAAATAAAATAGGAAAATTATTATGAAGAGAACATTTGTCTTATCCTCACAGTATTAATAAATAGAATGTTCCCAATGAGGGATCCATACACAAATTCACAAAAACCGATATAGAAACACCTTCTACAAATCCGTTCGTTTTACAGTTTTCCACTGCACGCTCACACAGAGAGACGGGGAGACCGAAAGAGAGTTACGAGCCTGGTGTTTCCCCCGCTGGTCCTGGCCGAGCGTGCAAAAGAGGTTGTAATGCCTTCACGACAATGCTCATGTTTGGCCTAAAATCCGCCTCGTATTGCACGCATAAGGCGGCAACAGCAGCCAGCTGCAATCGCAGATATAGATATTCTAAGAGGTGGCTCTCTACAATTAAGATCTTATGATAACAAGGCATCAAATTGTAGATCATCCCAGAACTTCCACCTATCGTGTTTACACAGATATACTTCAATTTGGAACAAAATTTCTCTATGAACACCAAAATCTGGAGTTCAATTCCATTGGACCGGCAAATGGAAAGCTACAACAAACCGAATTTTGGAGCACATTTCATTGCCTATATAACATTCATCCTGTTTTACACGAAAGAGAAGTTCTACAGTAGAATCTCTCGGCCTAAAATGCATCAAGTCTGCCACTGGTCCATTAATTCAATAAATATGTCAATATGTATATCACAGAATGCTTAGCGATGAAGAAAGTTATCTGAAGGATCAATGACCGAATGAGAGAACATGTGCTCGCGAGTCAGTATATTCCAGTCACTGTACCACAATGCCTATAAAGTAAAGGCATATTAACATGGTAAGTTGAAGCATTTACCTTTGCGACTGCCTTCGGAGGGAATTCTCCTCCGAGTCTTGCATCTACACACTGCCTAACTTTGTCTTCACTCAGCTTTGGTGTAGCCTATCAAAACACACACACAAAAAAATCAGTTAGAACTCAGCAAGGGGACTAAAAGAAAGTAGAGTGTCATAGAAAACTAAAACAGCAGAACATAAATTATTATTAGCGAAATTAATACCCATGTAACAAGACTCTGCTGCCCACGTGGTAATGTATGATCCACAGGTTTCCGCCCAGTCAGAAGCTCCAGCAGAACAACACCAAAACTATATACATCACTCTTGGCATTTAGCTGTCCAGTCATTGCATATCTGCCCCGTAGGAAGAAAATTGGAGTTATCAAAAGTTGGTCGTGGAAAGGATTACCAGGCAGAACTCTGCTTAAAAAGAGGCTCCATGTGATTTATATCATATGAGTTGGCACAAACAGAAATTCATACAAAATACTACCTACCGCAACAAAGCTCTCACTTTTTCCAACAAACATTCATCAAAGCCCATGTTTGTGCTACTCTGATGTCAAGCTTAATAGTAATAGTATAGATAAAAGATATTCTCCACTATACAATAGCTTGAGTCACTAGAGTAGAAGGACAACTAATTAATATGCTTTTCAGAAAATACTGAGTTATGATGATAGAAATGCAAGCATGTGCATGCGTTGTGCTGGATATGATAAATTGTGAAAACCAAAAGTAGCTTACTCAGGAGCATGATATCCGAAGGTGCCAAGAACACGAGTTGAATGAAGACGGGCTGCCATATCGGGAGCTTGGTTGGACAAATCAAAATCAGCTATCTTTGCAACATCATCATCAAATATTAAGACATTGCTGGACTTAATATCGCGATGGATTACTCTAGGTTCTGCTTTTTCATGCAGATACTCAAGTCCTTTAGCAGCCCCTACTGCAATCTTTACTCGCTGTACCCAAGAAAGAACAGGACCTGGTTGTGCCCCTTTAACTCCTTTTCTACCTGCATCGAAAGGAAATGATGATGACTTATACTACTTTTTGCACATCATAAACAGGAGTTCAAATTGAGCCACTTTGATCCAGCAAAATTTGAAGCCCTAAGTTAAGGATGTTGCATAAGAGCATCTATGCAACCACAATAATATGCACAATCATATATCACAGATGGTGTATTTATGGGGTTTTAATAATCAGTAGAAGCAAGGGAGTTTTGGCACATGCTCCATGCCAAAATGGTCCATAGAACTGCATATAAAATGTCCCTTTAAATGATAAATATGAGGATGCTAACTCTCTGTCAGGTACACCCATTGTGAACATTCTTAAGTCATCCACTGATGCCTTTGATGAACTGGAAGGTGGTAGTGCAGGGACTATTGTGAAATTGGATGACCACAGGGCAAGCCAAACTCCCCGGCAAGTCTGGATAACTTTCCGGTCTAGGAACAAAGTAGAAATTAAACTCTCAAACCTTACCTGGACACAGAGAGAGAGAGAGAGAGAGAGAGAGAGAGCAGAGGACAAGTTGAAGCCTTTGCTAAAACAGATTAAACTAGCAAACAATAGCTATCTGACCACAGTAGTCGAGTATGCAAAGTATCCATTGTAAATGACAACATGACATAGATCATTGCAACTAAGTAAAAGGCATTGCAAAGTAACAGTTTTAAGCAGTAATGAATGACACAATGATGGAAAAGGCATTATAAGCTGTATAAGTCAACAATTTTGATTGTAACATATACTGACTTAGAGAAAGCAACACTAGCTCTTAGTTTTACTCTTAACCCCTGCCGAAAAAGAAAAGCAAAGGAGAAGTTGTAGCCATTGCTAAAGCAGATCAAACTAGCAAACCAAAGCTAGCCAACCACAACAGTCAAGAAGGCAAGGTATCTATGATAAATAATTCATGACATAGATTAATGCCGCTAAATAGAAGACATTGCAATTGAACTTGTCTTAAGCATCATTGAATGACATCATGATGGGAAAGGCAGTTACTAGCTTTAAGTCAATAATCATGTTTGCAACATATACTTCATTGAGAAAGCATAAAGTTTAACAGGCTGTAAATATCTACATTCAGTCGATATACATCCATAGGGACAAAAAAAATCACAAAGTGGACTCAAAAATGGCCTTAAAGTAGCATCATGTTGCAACTATAATAGGTAGAAGTAGTTGTACAATCCAAAAGTGCAACAGTGAAATAAGGACCACAATGAGACATGCCTCTTGCTTACCATGGAGAATGTCATGGAGAGAGCCATTAGATGCAAACTCGTACGCGAGTACACGGGAACTTCCATCAACACAATAACCAAGCAACTCAACAAAATTTTCATGTTTCAATCTCGACACCATGGAAACCTGCGAAGCTTTACATCAGTTGAAAATATTAAAATAAGAAAGAGTCAATAATTGATACCAGCTGGCATCCCAAACCTGGGCTAAAAATTCATCATCAGGTTGCTTGCTTGCATCTAACTTCTTAATAGCTGCAGCCTGCTCACTTTTTAGAACCCCATAGTATACTCTGCCATATGATCCCTCCCCAATCAAAGCATTTGTACCAAAGTTATCAGTGATTTCCTTGAGTTCATCTACTGGAATAGCAGGGACTTCAATGGGCTGCACTTTTACTGCTTGTGCACCTTTTGGCGCAGATTCAGAGGCATGATATGCCCCATCATTTCCTGAATGATGAACTTCAACTTAGTTTACACTGAAAAAATCGGGAAATAGACAAGAAGAAGCATGTAATAAAGGACTAAGTAAAGGCTAACTTGATTGGAAGAGCATAAAACTAAAGCATAAAAGTAGAAAAATAAGGACATCACTATGTGAATATAAATGTCAAATGAAATGCATCTAGACAAGCAAAACCACAAACTTGATACAGATTTAGCAGCAAACGTGATGATCAGCATACCAATTTTCTCTAGCTGGTATTCGTAGGACTAAATTACGCATCAAAACAAGTATGATTTTGATTACAGAATTACCTGCTGAGCTCTTCATCGGGTACATGCCTCCATTATCTGGAGCTTTATGAATATCATCATCTTCACAACAGCTAAAGCAGCTCATGGCTTTCTTCCCTCACCAAATGGAACTCCCCTGTTGAAGGAAGTTACTTCTCAATAAAACAGGAATGAATTGGCTCAGACTAAGCCAAATAGGTTACGAAAATAATTTTTGTAAACATAGATGAAAAGCAAAGGAAAGTCTCAAATGACTTGAACTCTTCACAATCTCCCTGTCCAAGTCTAGTCTTGCTAAGAACTATCTCTACGGCAGGATAGTACTTGTGAACCATGAGGGCCAACCGTTAACATATTGCAGCGTCAGTTGTATGATAATAGGATTAGCTAAAAGTGTCTTCACTTGGAAACTTTTGTATTTTGAGGCTCACTCTAGTAGCGTAGTCACAGAAATCAAAGGTACCCTATACGATGTAATTTGATGGTTCTACAAGACAGAAGATACAAAAACTCTTATGCAGTTTACTATACAGTTTTCAAGTATGTTGTCCATTTGTCTTTTAGATTTCCATGATATTGGACAAGGGTGTGTATAAAATGCCCAGTTAAGGTTGCTTCGTGTGTCTCAAATAACACAAATTCAAATAGTAGAAGCATCTGCCAAGCAGTGCAAGATTGAGGCTCGTTGTATTTAACTCTCTCTCTCTCTCTCTCTCTCTCTCTCTCTCTCTCTCTCTCTCTCTCATTGTTAGTGCATGTAATCATCTTATGACCCCACAGTATGAGAGAGACCCTTGTGCACTGGGACTCCCCTAACAGGTTCAATTTGTGGCATGAGCACATCCAACACAGTGAGTTTCCATATCCTCTGACTTCCATGCTACTGCAGTTGTACTTGCACAACAGTCTCCATCAAATGTCCGGGAAAAGGACCATAAGAACACAATTGGAAGCAATAACGATGAGAAGAATGGCATGGGAAATGGTAAGCGAGAAAAAAAGAAAGGCATTCACAAGTAAACTCATTTTTGTACACATCCATTTCCTGTCCATGTTTTATTCCTCACTATATATACATCAGCTACTTTGTAACCACAAAACAAGACTCAGATGAAGCTCGCAGCAAGAGATGTGAAAGAGACATTAAACTATAAGCTATGGCTATCATCCGTTTAATCATTACACTCAGCATCACATCATAATTAGCACACGGATACCAGAATAATCTCCACAGTTCAACATGAATATGTTCAACGCATTCGTAATGTTCCAATAGAGAAGTAATGATACTACCATGATTCTACAAATTATTTCATGAACATGTTTCACATCCAAAACCATCGACCAAGCCCCTAAATCTAGTATCCAACAAGTCCTACGGGCCCTCCCAACACGTCGTCGCGTAACGTCCATTTATCTCGGACGAAAATAAAGAATTCCATCTCGGCGCGACCGTGCCACCTCAAGGAGCCCAGCCCCCTACGACCCCATCCCATACACGGGAGGGGCGCGTTCCCCCCTGTCAGTTCCGATCGGTCATGCAGAGGAGTGATCCGCATCGTCCAGTCCAGCAAATCAGCTCCACGCACGACTCAAGAGCATAGCTACTCCAAGAAATTCACCACGCGACCCAAAAAAAAAAAACCTCGACCGCCGCAGCAAAAGTCGAAACCGCACAAGCTCGCGAGCCGGCGCGCCGATCGTCGCCTTCCCGAATCGCCACCGCCGATCGAGCACAGCTCGGCGGCCAAACAACGGTCGGATCAGAGTCAACTACCGCCGCGCAGCGCACATGCAACACCAGCGCAGGACCGCACAGACACACCCGCGCCAAACCAAAAACAAATACCAATGAAAGAAAAAGAAGGGAAAAAAAAAAGGCACGAAATTCACACTCGCCAGAACCCACGCCGAGCAATCCAGCAACCGAAAACCTCAATCGCGAGAAGAAGAAGAAGCCGCCGACGATCGCGCGCGGCGCGACGATCCGCAGGGGCAAGACCCGAAAGGCCCGAAGCGGCGCGAGCAGGGCGGAGGGGAAGCTGTTACCTGAATCCGGCCGGGAATCGCAGGTGAGGGGCGGGGGGCGGGGCGGGGAAACGAACGGGGCCGGCGAGAGGGATGGAGGGAGAGAGGGAGGAAGGGAGGGAGGACGCGCTCTCTCGCTCCTGCACTGGCGAGGCGGTCGGTCGAGCGGGGAAGAGATCTGGAGCGAGTGAAGTCGGAGGCCGGCGACGGGTGCGCAAAAGAAGTGGGGACGGGGGGGTGCGCAGGATAACGCGTATCTAGGGGGAAGTAAGAATGAGAGGAGAGCGAAAGTGGCGTCGTGTTGACTTGTCCCACACCCCTCCCGGGTTGAAGTATTATTACAAGGGAAAGGGCGGGTTTTCGTTTGGCGGATTTTCCCATTTTTTTTAACATTATATATATAGGGAAAAATATTGGGGGTTGTTGCGACGTTTCTTTCTTCGGTGGTGGTGGTGAGATATTTTTTCTTTTTTTTTTTGCCTTTCTCTTCCTTTTTTCCTTTTTTATTTTTTCTCTTCTTTTTTCCTTTTAAACGAGACAATTCGGCTGAGGGGGCCAGACTTAGACCCCCGTCGCACTGCCGGCAAGGAACTTTCAACGCGCGGAGAGAGAGAAAGACAGCGAGAATTTCCCGGGGGAAGGGTTCGGATCGCCTGTGTTGGGGTGTAAGTTAGCGAATCGCGTGTCACAATGTGAGTGGGGTGTAAGGGATAATATGATCACCGACGTGAAATGTCGACCAACATAACACGTGAATTTTAGCTCAACGTATGATGTCGTCCGTAGATTTTTAATTTAGTTAATGTATTTGAACTATTGGTAAATATTCAATACAGTCCCCCGATTATATGAAATATTTAAAAGTTCAGTTGAATATTATATCAAAATTCATCAATCATATTGAATAAATTAAAAAATCGTGAATTATGCTACCTATCGGATCAAAGTTTAAGAAGTATCTTAGTCATTTTTCCAAAGTCAAACCAATAAAGCAGAGCTTCAGCTTGAAGCGAATGAAGTGGATTTTTGGATTGGGGCCAAGTTTCGTTGTCCAATTGGCACTCCCGATTCCTCTTGTTGCTGTGAACTCGGAAGATTTCTTTTGTAAGCAAACTCGGCACCATGCATTCGCAGTTTACCATGTTCCTTGAAAGATGTGGAGCAAATTAAGACTCGAAATCAAATTAGAGATCGTCATCGTCGATTCGGTCGTGGTCTAATCAAATCATCGGCCCGTTTTTTAGGATTGGTCTCGATAGTCATCTTATCACATTCGAATAAAGAAACTGTTACAACTTGATGAGATTAGTTGAGACATAGGTACCTAATTTAATGAGAAAACCTTATTACTCAGGCTAATTTAGAGGCGTGTCGGGCTTACTGCTGGGTTGGAGCTCGGCCAAAGTGGATGAGTAGCGTAAGCAGAGTCGAACTCGAGGCAACTCGAGCTCGAGCTCGGGGGGGACTCGAGTAGCAACCGACGTGCGTTTTTGTGTGGTCTCCAACCAACCGAACTGAAGGGCCGTTTCTATCCAAAGCAAGATCGCCATGGGATCGAAATCTCGAATTTGGCGAAAGTGAAAATCTTCCAATTTGGTTTGCGATTTCCTCCTCGCAGCGCCTTCTATTTGGAACTAATCAGGGCTTTGATTCTTTACCCCCGCTTCCTTCGCCGCCGGCCTTGCCACGAGTTCTATTCAACGGATGTTTTCAAAGTCCGTCCGTGACTTTTCTTCCCATGATGCCGGTCAAAGTCTCCAACTTTCCAAATTGTTGTATCACGGCCTTTCCTAGGAAGAAAAAAAGACCTAAAATTTAGGGAGAGTCAATCCCAGAATTTTTCAAACCGTGAAAAAGGGACAGCATGATGTTGAGCGAAGTTCCTTCGACGGACCTGACGATGGGCATGACGACGGTCGGCCCTAGTCAGGCTAATTAGGCGCGCGGCGCCGTTTCGGTGGGCCGGGTACGCACATTCCATCTTGGGCTTGAGCCCACCCATTTAGGCCCAATCGGGTTCTCTCACCCTTATTTGTTTTATGAAGAAGGGCGACGGATCAAAGCAAAGGACGTTCCGGCACGGCGCCCGAGTTTGTCCCACCATCGCTCTGGTCTAATCATGGGTTTTGTACTAATCCGAGTTCGATCCATCCTTAAATTCAACGGTTCGATGATGATCCAGTCTGGGTAGAAGTTTTTAGACCCGACTGCAGTCTCGCCCCATTAGGCTCGATTACCATGTCTCTTTTTTTCTTCTTTGCACGATAGATCTGGCTTCGGCCCCTCCAATAATCGGGCTTGGACCATGCATACGAAACAAGCAAGGAATTAAGAAAAGAAAGAAAAGCTACGTCAAACCTACCCTCTTTCCTAATTCAAAAGGGAAGAAAAAACTCTCCGTCTAGGCACACATGTAAGAAATTTTCTCCGCGGGCACACCGGAAACCATAAGCAGAATTCAATTTGAATACGTCCAACATGTTAACATATAAACAACTCTTTCATCTAATTTTTTATAGGGAAAAAATCACCAAAAACCCCAAACTATACCATCTGTGACATATTATTTACCTCGAACTTTTTTTTATAACACCAAAAACCCAAAACTATGCTATTTGTGACACATTTACCCCATTGTACTTTAGTCCATAGATATTTTTGTCTTTTTTACTTTTTCTTTTTTTATCCTTTTTGGCGAGGGTCACCTTGTCTGGGCGAGTGATGGCGGCCCTCGCCCAACTCAGGCGAGGATGACCTCACCGGTGTCGGGCAAGGGGTCGCCCTCGCTGGAGTAGGGGAAGGGCCTCCCTCGCCGTATCTGGTAAGAGTGGCCCTCGCCCGACTCACGAGAGGGCGGCCCTTGCCCAACTCATGCAAGGGCGGCCCTTGCCAAAAAGGAAAAAAAAAAAAAAAACGAAAATACCCATGGACTAAAGTACAATGGAGTAAATATGTCATAAATAACATAGTTTTGAGTTTTTTGTGTCATAAAAAAAAGTCAGGGGTAAATGTGTCATAAGTGGCATAATTTGGGATTTTTTGTGATTTTTTTCCTTTTTTATTTAATATGGTCCGGCCAAAAACATCTATATCTTAGGGATATATATATATGTAGAATTAAAGCTATGATTGCTTAGGGAACTATTGAACTAACCATGTGTTAGTGCACATGTTCAATGGGAATCATTCGGCCACCCCATATTACCTTCTTGTCCTAAACAACGATTATAAAGCTGGTTATGTTGTTGAGAGTAGTTGTCAGGTTGGAAGGGATTTGATGCCCAACTATGCATGTTGCTAACTCAAAGGACATGGTACGACAAAGTTATATTCGTATTGCCATGAAATTATCTTCGTAATTACTCGGTTCCTCTAATATAATGTAAAATTTTGTTCACATGGACGGCGTTGAGAATAATGATTTAAGGATGAAACATAGTAGATCTACCTCGAACTCTTTCATAAATTGCTCTTTTTTAAGGATTTGGCCGACGTGAAATCCGGTGTCGGTTGAAACTGAGGGAGGGTTTTACAGGCATGAAGCTTGCTTGCTTAAGTTTGACTTTCTCTCTACCAAAAAAAGCAGTTTGACTTTCTTGTTATAAACAAATTTCATTTTTATTGGTTCAGTTTATTAGCAACGAAATGGCTACTGAAGAGAACATGATTAAGGATAAGAGCATTAGAAGTTCTCAAATTTTAAAAAAGTATAATTAAATCCTAAAATTTGTCACAAAAGTGTAATCAAGTTCTAAAACTTTCAAAAAGTATAATAAGTGTTGAAATTTCTCAAAATGATCCGATCAAGTCCTTTCGTTAATTGCAATTTTTGAAAGTTTTAACGTTTAATTCCAATTTTTGCAAGTTTTAACATTTGATTGCACATTTCATAACAAATTTTAGAATTCAATTGCACTTTTTGAAAATTTTAGGACTTAATTACATTTCCATGATAAGTTTTAAGATTTCTATAGTACTTATTAATTTTTTTTTTGTCCATTATTGCTCTTTTGCCCAATCTGAAGGGAATATGTTAGTAGCTTTGGTCGGTTGGACTAATGCGAGAACCTTCATATTATTTAATTGGCAAGTTAGTATTAAATCGAAACAAAGAAAAATGCAAAAGAATGGCAGTGAAGATTTGATGGTTTCGTGTTGGATTCTGCGCGCCCTACCTGCCCCGTGACTCCCTCAATGACGAGCTAATTAAAATTCCAGGAACCTTTCCCAAAAAAAAAAATGTGGTGGAAATTATAATTTAAGTACGAGACTTATGGAGCTGTTTTACCGCTTTTAAGCTTTAGCGTTATTAAGTATATATAGATTAAAGGAAAATATCTCACAAAATCTCGTTTCTTGCGTTTCAAAAGGCTCGAATTTGATTCTTGCTCGGCGCATCCATTTGAGGCCACACGACCAGAAAGTAGTTTCCCGTGAATGCTATGATCTCAATATCAATGAGAGAATTGTCCAAAAAGCTTTACATCTATTGCACTTTTACCAATTCAATCTTAAATTTTTTTATTTTACTTAATTGAGTTATAAATTTTTTCACGTTTTGCCAGTTGAGTTAATTTAGCTAATTTTAGTAGGAAATCGCCGACGTGGACACCGGCCAATATTAACGTGTACAGTTTTTTTAATTTTTCTAATGAGTTTTGTTTTATTTTTTCTTTCTTACTTTTTCTTTTGTTTTTTTTTTTCAAGGCTACGAGAGTCGTTGGCCCACTCTGGCATGTCACAGGTGAGGGCTAACCGACCCTCGCCGACCACTAGACGAGGGCTGCGACCCTTGCTTGCAACTGGCCAAGGCTTCTTATCGAGTGTCATTGGGACACTTTTCGACACAACATGTACAAACAAATGCACAATACATCAATAGAATCATTACGTACACACAGCGAATCGCTCAATTAAACTCACCAACTGCTTAAATCAAGTGTTCCGAAGCTTTATCAGTCCATCCATCGAGCACTAACTCGGCATTAGATATGTCAAAATGGGTTACGGATTCATTTCTTAACTCATATTCGATATGTTATATATTAGTTAATTCTATTCACTTAATGGGTCATAAATGGGTTCAGAATGGCAAATTCCAAAATACTATAAATGTTAAATGGGTTTACAATTTATTTAGATATAATCCAACTCTATAACTCTCTCTTGCCCCACACTTATTTTTGCACTCTCACTTCAAATTGGGTTAAATATATAAATGTTTTAGAAATATTGATTAGGTCGGGTCGGACGTGTATTGGAGCCGGGTTGGATTTGAGTCACTAGAATTGCACTGCATAAAAATATGTCAAAACGGGTTACACGTACCAAATTGGAATCGGATCGGATCATTTTCGATTCAAACTCACATATTCGATGGTTCCCCGCTCGGCATATGAGAAGAGCAAGAGCACGACCAGTTTCATCATGGCCAGTTGCGTGGCTCCAAATGAGTCACATCTGGTCCCGTGGTCCACGCGGCACTGCCGGAGGGACAAGCGCGCATGTGAACTGTTCCAATTGACCTCGTGACTGGCCCGACTTGGCCATGTCCTCCGATCCCGGTCCAAAGCCGGTCAAAAACCGGAAATCCCGGTCTCGCGTCAGGCCCCGACATCGTTTGGTTCGGTCTCCACACGTTATTGCAGCGTTGCCTCCTGCTGACCTTGAGCTTTTCAATGTATTCCTTCTTCTTCTTTTATAATAGCCTTTGGGCAGAATTCGCGCTCTGCTTCGTCATCGGGCCGATTGAGGCCGGGTAAACTCCACGCGGAGTGCAGAATCCGATCCCGGAACGCGGAGGTGGAACTCAGGTGTCACGATCCATCGACGCGACGCAAGGGTCTCGTGTGTCGCCCCCTTTCGAACCATGACATCTCATCGCGATCGTTTGATTGATCTCGTACGATGCCACTGTGTTTGAATCATAGTTGCTTCGAGATGTCCCTAAAGGAAAGAGCGTGGACGTTGCTTGGATGGCTGAAACAAGCAAAAGGGTCCTACTGGGGCTTTTTCAACATCCTCGGCCAAAAAAATAAAAACTCAAAAAAAAAAAATTAAAAAAAGAGAGATAGAAAAGAAATGTCAAAAATAAAAGGAAAAAACAATTATTTTATTTTATTTTATTTTATTTCGTTGGGCATAACCCGTACCATCTTTTAACATAAGATCTCTTTTTGTGATTATCGTCAAGTGCCGATGCAATTGATCATTCGGATTTGAATCGGGATAGGATAAGATAAGATGGGATTAGAATTCCTCTTAATATCCTCCGGATTGAAGAACCTTAGCACTCTAGAACCTTAACCCTTCTACCATTGCAATCATCCACATACTTGACTTCTACTCCCCGTTGTCCACTTCGCCCTGTCGACTTACGCCTATACCATCCCCTGCCGATGGCTCCGGATCCGGTCACGTCCCCCGCACACCAGTTGGCCACTCTGTCGCGAGTCGATGCCCCATCCCCTTTCCCTTTCCCTTTCCCCTTCCCTCCTCTTGACCCTGTCTGTCATCGTCTTGACAGCGACAACAATTGCGCAGTGGGGCTATCGTCGGCAGTGGTGAAAACAAGATTGAATCGAGAGAAACCAAAGGTGACAGATTATCGAAGGAGCTTGACGGTGTGATTAGTCATGATAGCCAATTGGGTTTGGCTGAGGGGTCATTCTGGTGAAGGGGTCAGTTTCGATGGATTCTCCATTTCAAGTAATCGAATCGCGCGGACGATCAATTGGACAGCAAACAGACATGTGCAACACTAGGTACGTCTCTATGTTTGTTATGTACGTGAGTCCATCACTCTATCTTCAGAAGATAACATAGTTTATTAAGTTATTTTAAAATTTTTCTACTCAATTTGACTTTATCACACCCTTGTCCCGAAATTCTTATTTGGCATTTCATCTTAGTATATTTTGCATTATCTGATCCGAAAGATGTCGCCAAACACTTGATAAGATGATTTGTTATCCTATCCGGACTCAAATTCGAATTACTTAATGCAGCCTAGGATACACGTTGAAGTTAGGCATTCAATTCGTGAGCTTTTACACTCTCCAGGCCATCGATGACCATCATAGGATGAATTAATTGCAAAATTGGGAAGGAAATGAACGAGGGTCATGGAATTTCAAGACTAGTACCTCCCCCTGTGGAACCCGCCGACCATAGGACTGTTTTTGAAGATAAGATCAAACATTAAAATGTCCTCGCATCGAGATGAGGTCGGCGAAAAACGTACAAGTGGAGTTTCAACTGAAGACTTTAGTTAGTGATCGGAAGGTGACATTCACATGTCCGTATCATTTGGGTCTGCTCATTTTTGGATTTGAATTGAAAGGAAGGTGTGCTCGTTTCGTAATTTAGTAAATATTTTCCAAAGAGTGATCGCTTGTATCATTTAGAAAAATTAGTCAACAAAAAATATTTTTGTCATCGACAATAATCTATGATTAATTATTTTTGGGGGCAATGAAAAATATTTTCATTCAATTATTTTCTTAAACAATACAAGCGATTATTTTTCGAAAAATATTCTTCGAATCACTCATATTCCGCTAAACGAACACACCGGAAGAATCCTTTTATCGCGAATCATTTGGTCTCGTTAATTTCCACTGACGCACGTAAATTGCCCGTCTCACCTACAGCAGTCGAGGATTCGCCCGCATCGCGGCGACGGGCGTGACCTGCAGAGTTATTTAATCAAACCGAAAATTGTACGAAAGCAAAAAAATCTCGATCCGATTAATAAAACCCAGAGCACGCTTTGTTACTCATCTAGTGATTTCATTGATGGCGTAAGTTGGTGGTCGTTCGTCCATCTTCGAGAGATCGACAAGCGAATGACGGGCGCCATCGTGCTCCGGTTGACAAGTCCCCAATCAACTTTTTCGTCGCTCGAATGCCTTTGTCCTAATTATTGGTACGAGAATTCGAGACCTATTCCTCCCCTTTACGACAACGACGCACCGTCAAATCAATATATGAATAAAAAGAATTCACTATTCATCTTATCTCCTCCTCATTCCTATCGTGTCCGTGTCCACGTCGACCCCTTTACACGTAACTCCATCACGTTCCGAAATCCAATTGAAATTCCGATCGCTATGCATCGATCTGGCGTCGATCAAGGCCCCTCCCACATGGACGTCGGCATCCAATTCTCGATTGATGGTCGAACGCTGGTCGCTTCTACTGGCTTTCTAGGACGGCCCACTGGCATTATTTTGGGGGGACAAAGGGCTCGTCATCCGTCGTTTTAAGCCGGGGTCCGCAACTTTCGTGAAGTTTCGCATCGAGACGAACGAGCTCGTGGCCTCAAGCTGTGAAAGCTGTACTATTTACTAATGTCAGCCGAAAAAGAAACACAACTTGACAAAAAACTAGTGGTGCCCTTATTTTGTCTCATCGTCGCTTCGCCTGTTGTATCGAAGTTCGTTTCCCTTTTTTCTTATGAACGTAGATAGCATGCCCTCTTGTTCACAGAATTCGGTCGGCGATGAACAGGGCTGTGGGTAACGTCAAGGGAATCGGCAGCTCGTTGAGGAAGTCATCGGCGGCGTCGATTATCGAATCTTCAGCCGTTAATCGAGCGGCGGTAGATGGCCGACGCAAGGGAGCAAACCTTGCTCGACGTCCCGGTGAAGAACAGCCAAGAGAAGTTGCACCAAATCCCCATTTAGCCATAAAGAGATTGTTCGAAGAGCAGCGGAACGATATAGCCAATTACATTTACCTTCTCTTCTCTCTATGGCTTTGTCTATATTCATAGGAGATAACATGACCATTTACGCGAAAATTTAAATTCGAAAAATCTTCGATCTTCGTGATTTATTGGTATCACGACGAGAGAGATGAAGGCACGCACCTTTATCCATAACAATAAATTTGAGATGAATTGTCGTAAAAGTACCCTTCTTGTATCAATACATGGCTTCGGTAAGTGCCATCCGTCAAAATATATAGAATATTCTATTTTCATAAAAGTTACAACTTTTCATAGCCAATACGTTATTTCAACTCTAATTATCAAACCAATAATAATATCACATGGGCCACAATTATTCTTACACTTGCTCCCACTTTGATAGCGACACCGGCAAATCAATATGGAAAAGATCACCATTGATCTTACGATTCTTATCGCTTCTTATTCCTATCGTGTCCACGCTGATCCCTTCGCATGGAGCTCGAGCGTATTCGGAATCCAATTAAAATTTGATTGCCACATATCGATTTTGCAAAATTGATCTCGGCATGCACGTCGTAATTCGGTCTATATTTATGGTTGCACTGGTCATTTCTACTGGCTTTTCGGCCCAAAATTTTACCTGATAGGCTCAATTGGAAAAACGCGTAAATGTTTAAGACTCAATTGACACGTTTAGAACTAAATTGATATAAGCGTAATGGATCTAAGGCCGTTTTGGTAATTCTCCCCCCGCTTCTTACGTCCGAGAGTTGGTCCCGACATAAAATTGGTCGGACCAATTTTTTCAAAACTGCTTACGCCCGCGCGATGAAATCGGCAGCTCAGAAACTTCGAACCGCGACGGAATCGCCTCCCCCGCATGAGCGCCCCGCCTTGACCTTTTAGAGTCCACAAAATTCAACGCGCGGTAGATCATAATAATTTTCGGAGTCAAGCCATAATTATAAACAAAATAATTAAAAAAAAATTCCGGGCGGTCAAAAAATGGGATCATATTATATTCTCCGCTTTGGCCATGATTTGATCGGTGGAGCCAAAAAGAAAAACAAAACAAAGAAAGAAAAAAAAAAACGAAAGGGGTGTCCCGACAAAGAAAGAGGGGTTGAAAATGTGACATGTCCCACGCGTCCGAGGCTTTAGTTTTGGTTCGGTGCTTCATTATTTTAAGGGGGAAATTAAAGATAGATGAGGCAAAAAAAAGGAAGATTAGTATTATCAGGAAAAATAGTGAAAAAAGCGTGTGGAGCCGTTAAGAGCCGGCCTTTTTGCCACGTGTACCGACCTCGTTGAGGAAAAAAAAAATTGTCATCCGTACCCGTTTTCGCGGATTTACTTTGCTTTTATTTTTTTGGTTATTTATGACATGCGCCGATCGACTCGACCGGTTCATGCGAAACCAACTCGTTTACGTGCATAAAAAAAGACTTCATTCAAAAAGCGGGGATTGATTCCCGATTTACTCTATCTTGAGGACACAGTATTTTAAACCCGTGAAACCTTGTTGACACAGCATTTTTGTTTCGACTGATTTCTGATATCGTGTCCTCGATGATTTGATTAACGGTGATAATTTCTTAAAAAATGACCGTTAGATTCACCGTCTATGTGAAATATAACTGTTCGTAATCGAATTTTTCTATCTATCAGTCATTCAATAATATAGTGTGCATCATTTCTTGCCCAAACAACGAAATTAATAGTA
Source organism: Syzygium aromaticum (assembly GCA_024500025.1). NCBI lineage: Eukaryota > Viridiplantae > Streptophyta > Magnoliopsida > Myrtales > Myrtaceae > Syzygium > Syzygium aromaticum. Next base: position 17,271,845 of record CM044885.1, read on the forward strand.
ATCCTTTTTACCAAGTACACGAAGAATCACAATAATTGATGCCGAGTAGCACTTCTAGTTCCTCTTAATTTTTTTTTTTGTTTGTCTTACTTTAATTCTCAATTCATTACTAAATTTTTACTCTGTCTCTTTAAAGAGCGTTGATCAAAACTAAACGTTCCCACCCCTAATCCTCGAAAAGGTGGAGAATTAAACCCTTCACCTCCACCTTCTCAAGTAAGAAGGATGGCTACCGAGGCAAACTCCAGTGGCTAGTTATTCCTGAATTAACTTGGTTCGATAGGAGACTTGCGGAGGCTTAATCACGACATAAAACCAGAACCTTTTGAATCGTCTTTGGATGTGGGGACTCAGTTCTCAACGTGAACCTCACTTCGGCCCGGTCCCAACCGGGCGAGACGAAATTCCACATCACCGACCGACCGGCTGGACCGAGGCCAGTACTCCATGATCACGGGCGCCGAAGTCGCTCGCGCCAGTAGTTGCCGGTATCGGATTTCGCGGCGCACGGGAATCGCCGACGCCGGATCTCCCGGAGCTCCGTCCCTCACCTCGAATCCCCGTGACGGCGACGCCGCCGGAGCCCGGGCCTCCTCCGCCGGGGCGCACGGGAGCGCGCGGAGAGCAGCGGATCCTTTCCCTCCCCGCCGCCGCCACCCGTTCGGGGCGCGAGAGGGGAAGCGGCACCACCCAGCAACAGAGAGAAAAAAAAAAAAAAAGGAAAGAGGAGGCGGGGGGAGGGCATCTTCCCCCGCTCCCATATCGCGAGGGTGCGGGACACGCGGCGTACAACGGTGGCCCCCTCCCTCCTCTCTCTCTCTCTCTCTCTCTCTCTGCCGTCCTTTCGAGCGTCGATTGATTGTGCGTGGGTGTACGCCATTACCATATGCCGTGCCACACCGCATTACCACCCCATAAAACTCTCTCCCTTTCTCTGTCTCTACACTCCAACTGAGGAAGAGAGAGAGAGAGAGAGAGAATCAAAAAGGCCGCACGTTCCCCCATCAGCATCACGACCCGAACCTCGCGCCCCCCCGCCCCCCACTTGCCCCCCCCCCTTCCTTCGGCATCTGTGCTCCCCTCCCCGGCGGCGCACCGTCCTCGCCGGCGCCGATCCCCCCCCCCGGCGGCTCCGATCCCCGCGGCTCCGATCGCTCCTAGGCAAGTTCGTACGGGGCTTTCGCGCTCTCGCTCTAGCTGTTTTGCTTTGTGTGGTTGGTTCCCCTCCCGAGTTGATGTGGCGGTACGGCCGCGCTGCGGGTTGGCGGATTCATGGTGGTCGAGCTCCAAAGCTGGAGTCTTGAGGGGTTCGCCTGTTGATTAGGGGCCCGATTGTTATGTGGGTGGCTCTCAATTGGAAACATGGATGTGCCTGTGGACTGTTTCTCGACTTTTGGGGCAGAACTGAAGCTGATTAGGTGAAAACTTCTTGGGGTTGGATCGTTTTTCGTTTCTTTTTTGGGGGTGCTTCCGTGGTTTGATGCGATATTCGAGCGGGGTTTGATTTCTTCGAGCGGTCGTAGCTTCGGGTCTTCTTCCTTGGGTTCGTGGGTCGGCTCCGTACGGGCCTGAGGATTTTTGGGAGTTCTTGGTGACCGGACATGGAGGCTCGAGTCGAGGCGCAAGCGCGTCATTTCTACGGGCTGCCTCCGGCTAACTTGCGTGCGTTGGGAAAGAGGAGTTTAGAATGGGATTTGAATGATTGGAAGTGGGACGGCGACCTGTTCGTCGCTAGGCAGCGGAATCCGGCTTCGTCTGATTATCCCGGCCGGCAGCTTCTCCCGCTCGAGAACAGGGTGGTCCCCGCGGCTGGCAATTCGTCCAATAGCTCGTCGTCGTGCTCCGACGAAGTCAATTTGAGAACTGATGATGGAAAGAGGGAGCTCGAGAAGCGTCGGAGGGTCATTGTTGTTGAGGACGATGATAATTTGGATGATAAAGCTGGCGGCCTCACTTTGAAGCTCGGAGGGCAATGTTTTCCAGTCCCTGAAAGGGATGTGGGATCTTGGGAAGGGAATGGTGGGAAGAAGACTAAGCTGGCTGGGGGTTCTACAAGTCGAGCAGTTTGTCAGGTAGAAGACTGTGGTGCTGATCTCAGTAATGCAAAGGACTACCATAGACGGCACAAGGTATGTGAGATGCACTCCAAAGCCAGCAAAGCACTCGTGGGGAACATCATGCAGAGGTTTTGTCAACAGTGCAGTAGGTAAGTCGAGTGCCTGTAAGATCTTTACCATATCCTTCCTCGCTATTTGCAGTATATCCACTTTATCAGTTGATGATAGGTTATAACTTGAAAAGACGACCTAAGTGCGGCATCCGCCTTATTTTTTTCACTGCCGAAATAGCTCTGTTTATCCTTTTATCTTGTTTCAATCGATGATTTCCACTAAAGTTTTAATTTTTCTAATGCCCGTCGGTTCCTTTATTCTTACGGGTGTCCTGATATGGTGTGTTCATGTGGAATCTATCTTCATCCACTCTTAATCGGACAGGTTCCATGCCCTTCAAGAATTTGATGAAGGAAAGAGAAGTTGTCGCAGACGTTTAGCTGGCCACAATAAACGCAGGAGGAAAACAAATCCTGAAGCAACCCCTAATGCAAATTCCGTTAACGATGAGCGGGCTAGCAGTTATCTGCTGATGAGCTTATTGAAGATACTGTCGTCTATGCACTGTAAGTACTGATATGGCTCTGCCTTCTTGTCACCAGTTCTTGCATTCTTCGGCTGTTCCGCACTGTCTTTCATTGGTACCAGCATTTATTTCTTTTGAGATTTTCGTGGCTGGGGGACAAGTACTTTAAGGGTAAGCTACATTAAACTGCAATTAGATTTGCGTTCTTGTAAATATGGCATCCACCCTGGTGCACAGTTCTTATTTTGTTGTGTGGACTATGAAGGGAAGTGAAAGTACTCGGATGATTTGATTGCTGGTCTGAAGTTACAAAGTGCATAACTTATGCTGGACCGAGTGGTATTATGTTTTGATACCGTCTTTTGTGGGTGCAGCCAATCAGTCAAAGCAAGATACAGATCAGGATTTGCTATCTCATATTCTCAGAAGCATTGCCAATGGCACTAGCGGGCATGGGGAAAGGAACATATCTGGCCTCTTACAGGAATCTCAAGTTATTCTCAATGGTGGAGCCTCTCTTGCAAAATCAGAATCGGTTCCTCCCATGTCCTCAAAGGGTGTTGAAGGACCTTCAAGGCTTGTTCAACCTCAAGCTGCAGGGCCTGCATCGCAAATACCAGCAAGTAGGTTTCTGTCTGGATACTAGATTCAGAGATAAAAAAACCAAACTCTCTTAGCAATAGAATTTGGTGTTGAATACTTTGCAGATGGCGGAGATGCAACTGGAGGGCAGAGCAAGCTGAATAACTTCGATCTGAATGATGCTTATATTGACTCCGATGATGGCATGGAGGACCTTGACAGGTTGCCTGTCCCTGCAAATTTGGGCACCAGTTCTCTTGATTGTCCTTCATGGATGCAACAAGAATCTCACCAGTCTAGCCCACCTCAGACAAGTGGGACTTCAGATTCAGCATCTGCTCAATCACCTTCTAGTTCAAGCGGTGACACCCAGGTATTTAAAGCTTCCTAAGTTTCCATCTGGTTCTTAAAGGTCTTCGGGTGGGATGCCTTTGTTTCACAACTAACTGCATATGTTATGCTTGATAAGATAGCGGATGATCATGAAGCATTTAGCTTTTGCTCCATTGTGTGAGCTCTGTAACTTGTATGTTTCGGAGAATTCCAAGAGATTACGTTATACCTATTTTTTTTATTACCACAAGCTCGGTCACATCTGTCTCTGTCCAGCCTTATTTAAGTTGCACCTCTCGTGTACGCTTACTCTGTTTCTTCTTCTATTTCAGAGCCGGACAGACCGAATTGTTTTGAAATTATTCGGGAAAGAACCCAATGATTTTCCTCTTCTCCTACGAGCACAGGTACTCCTTAAGCCCTGGAATTGGTTTTGACAATAGCGTTGCAGTTCTTTTATCTTCAGGAACTCTCATAACCAAAAAATGGTTGAATTTTCAGATATTCGACTGGCTATCTCACAGTCCTACTGACATTGAGAGCTACATTAGGCCTGGTTGTATTATTCTTACAGTTTATCTTCGTCAAGACGAGGATGCCTGGGAGGAGGTGAGTTGTTATCTCTCGTTATCATAGGGATGATATTTCATTGTCCCTGACCACAGTCTGATATTGCCTTGTCTCTAATGAACTTAATTTAGTCCTACGAGGTGCTCTACTTACTCTCTCTTTTTTGTTGCCCATTGTAGCTTTGCTACGACCTGAGTTCCAGTTTAAATAGGCTTCTGGATGTCTCAGATGACTTTTTCTGGAAGACTGGATGGATGTATATCAGATTGCAGCATCAAATGGCATTTATCTACAATGGTTTGTAGAAGTTATAGTATCTTAATCCCATCAATTAATATGCAAACGACTTTTTATGTATTGGAGAATGTGCATTCTGAAGTAATTTCACCATGCAGGTCAGGTTGTTGTTGACACATCATTGTGTCTTAGGAGTATGAACTGCAGTAGAATTATGAGCATTAGACCTATCGCCGCATCATCTTCTAAAACAACTCAGTTTTTGGTTAAAGGCTTTAGCATGTGTCACCCTGAAACAAGGTATGGAAATTCATAATGTTGATAGACATTAAACTGTCATCCGAACATTAAGATGAGGTTAATCTGACCTTTTGAGCAAGTAGCAGATGATGCTTGTCAGTGTTCTAATATTCTCCAATGTCATCCTGTTCAGGTTGTTGTGTGCTCTCGAAGGCACGTATCTAGTTCAAGAAGCAACTCTGGAGTTGATGGATGAGGAGGATAGCCTAGAGGAGCAAGATGAACTCCAATGTGTTAAATTTTCTTGTTCTATCCCGAGAGTGACTGGAAGGGGATTCATCGAGGTGTCTCTTTTTTATGATTTCTCTGAATTTAATGATATCCTACAAGAATGGACTTCATATCAAATGCAGTGAAGCATATAACTAGTGGCTTGTCCAGCCATAGATTGCATATTTAATGCATGAACTGGTTCAGATGCAAACGAGTTTTTTAACTGGTTTATTATATATGGTGGCCTAAACATGTCTTAAAGTGAGTCGCTCGACCGAGAGGTTTTGTCTAAAGTGTTTGACTATCGTGTCTGCATTCGCATCGTTCTGCATGTGTATGGTTGTTATGCCCATATATGAGCTGAGACCCATGTTTTGGAACTTGTCCAGGTCGAAAATTGTGGTCTCCCAGGCAGCTTCTTCCCTTTCATCGTAGCAGAGAGTGATGTGTGCTTGGAGATACGTTCACTTGAGAATGCTTTGGAGTTCATTGAAGCTGATGTGGATGATCATGGGACTTCGAAATTTGCAGCGAAGAATCAAGCATTTGAATTCATACAAGAAATGGGTTGGATTCTTCATAGAAGTGGGTTGAGGTCTAGATTGGGACAGCTGGATCCATACACTGACTTGTTTTCATTTAAACGGTTTAAGTGGCTCATGGAGTTCTCCATGGATCATGATTGGTGTGCGGTGGTAAAGAAGCTCTTGGATATTCTGTTTGATGGAACAGTTGGTGCAGGGGAGCACCCTTCAATATATCGTGCAGTGCTTGAGATGGGCCTCGTTCACAGGGCTGTGAGGAGAAACTGTAGGCCTCTTGTTCAGCTTCTTTTGAGATACGTACCTCAGAGTGTCTCAGAAAGATTAGAATCTGAACTGAAGTCCCTGATCAATGGAAGTCATCAGAACCTCTTGTTCAGACCTGATTCTGTAGGCCCTGCAGGGTTGACACCTCTTCACATTGCTGCCGGTAAAGATGATTCAGAGGATGTACTGGATGCGTTAACTGATGACCCTGGAATGGTAATGCTTCTGTGACTAATATCTGGCCAAGTGCTTGTGATTTGTGGATGGAAATTCTGAAGCTGAAACATAAATTCTGATAGCGTGTCGCTGTTGGATAATCAATGTAGCAGTCAGCAGTTTTGGAACCTTAACTGGTGACTTGAATTTTACTAGCATTGAGCTGGTAAGATCGAGCTTAACACACACACACACACACACACACACACACACAGAAGCAGCTCAATAGCAGCATGATATTTGTGCCGATGACATCTTTGCTCATCATTGCATGCTTTGGTATCCAAGATCTTTTAGTTGGTCTTTTAACATCATAGGGGTTAATGTAGTCTAAGTCGCTTCTGTGCATCTCTTCTCTAGTGTTGAACATAATGTGTAATTTTTGTGGGTTTAGAAATGTACACGGAACTGAGGGTTTAGCAATCCATATATTAATATCTCAACATGCCATTCAGGTTGGTATTGAGGCATGGAAAACTGCACGAGATAGCTCGGGATCCACACCAGAAGATTATGCTCGCTTGCGTGGCCATTACTCATATATCCACCTAGTCCAGAAGAAAATCAACAAGAGACCGTCACTGCCCCATGTGGTTCTTGATATCCCAGATGCAGTCCCAGACAGCAATGGTGCTCAGAAGCAGAATAAAGAAACCACGAGCAGCTTTGAGATTGGAAAGACGGAACTGCAGCTCGCTCATCAGAGTTGCAAGCTGTGTAGCCAAAAGCTGGCTTATGGTATGAGAAGCAGGTCACTATTGTACAGGCCAGCAATGCTGTCGATGGTGACCATCGCCGCAGTTTGTGTCTGCGTGGCTCTTCTATTTAAGAGCTGCCCGGAAGTCCTTTACGTGTTCCGGCCCTTCAGGTGGGAATTGTTGGATTACGGATCAAGCTAAGGCCAGTGAGTTCGTTCCGTGATGAGAATAATTAGGTGTTTGTATTATTTGTATGCTCCTGTGAACTGTAAAGTTTGAGAATCTATGTAGAATTGTTACTTGGAAAGATTGTAAGATTTCTTAAACATACAATGGACATATTTACTCTCTCTCTCCACCCCCACAACACCCACCCAAAACACACCAACCCCCGCCCCCTGGCCCCCGCCGGCGTACTCTCACAGTGAAGGATCTGGACGTCATTGGAGTGTTCTAAATACTAGTCCTGCTCAGTTTGCTTCCTTCGGCTTTGACCAATCTGAGTCTAAAAGCCACAACCAATTGTGTGCATGATAGGCCTTTGTTTCCAAGATTTTGAGAAATTCTCAGTTTGACGTGTGGAACTCACTTGTTGGGCTGTCCTTATAACAAGTGAGGCTAAACCTAGCTCAACCGTTGAGACTGTACAAGCCCTCGTTTCTTAAAGGGATAACTGCATTAGAAGCCTAAAAATTTATCATGAAAGTATTATCGAGTCATAAAATTTTGAAAACTGTAATTAAGTCTTAAAATTTATCAAGAAAGTGCAATTGAATCTAAAAATTTTCAAAAAATGCAATCAAGTTTTAAAATTTATCAAATTTATCCAATTAAGTCATCTCTGGATTGCACATTTTAAAATTTTTAATACTCGATTGCACTTTTGTGACAAGTTTTAGGACCGGAATATACTTTTTAAAAGTTTTAGAACTCAATTATATTTTTGTGACAAATTTTAAGGTTGGTTTGCATCGATACAAGTTTTAAGAGTCAATTGCATTTTGGTTATAAGTTTTAGGATCTTTAATTCACTTATCCCTTTCATAAATATAACTCAAAAGAGCAAAAGACTCTCAACCGAAGTATTTCCGAAAATGAAAAACTGGGGAAGGGACAGATGGTAGACGTGTTCTTTAATGCAATTGTCTTCAATTTGGAATTGAAAGCCTCGAAGTTCGAAGAAGATATAGTGTAATGCGTTGCGGATCTGGCTTTGGCATGGGACTGGAAATTGGTCACTTGTTTTTCGTTTTTCTTTTTGCGAGCCTAAATAAACCAGAAAGAATTCAACTTTCAAGAGTGCGACTCAAAGATAATTTATTCTTTGACGGATTTCTCCATTATGCAACACGTGGTGTGGGCCGAGTTGCTGCCTCTCGTAGTTTCGTCACGCGATAATACCGTCCGTCGGTAGTAGGTAGAAGAGATGGTCGATGAACGATCTTTTTGTTCTCTCTGGTTACATTTTTGTTTTTGTTTTGCTTTTTGTTTCTTGACAAGAAAGTATTGTCGGCTGAATGAGTAGGTAGAGAGTGAAAACGACATGTACAAAACAACAGGCTAGGCATGGAACAGATAAGTAGCCGTTCATTAGTGTACCCAATCAGCCGTCATGCAATATTGTCTCAAGCTTGCAACCTCTTCCTGAGGTGTTGTCCTGTGTTCTTTAACTTTTGGAGTCGCTTGACAGAAAGCCATTAGATTCGTTTGCTGCGATCAATATTGGAGATTATAAGAACAAGTTACCTGATCCAGACGGCAAGTAAACGAGAAATCTTGAACGGTTGGATCGTCAAATGCATACTCAACTCGTTCAGTCTTTCCAGTCTCGGCGTCAGGATGCATCCATTCTTGTACAGGGCTAAGTTGTAGTAAGACATAAAAGCACATTAATCAGCAGAAAAGGGCAAAAATCCAGAACCTCGTCATGTATGACTCCAGCAAAATCGAATCTAAAACCAGTGCTAGTTTTCTTTTAGTAGATCAAACGCTCAAAAGGATAGATTAGTGACGCTGTCCATTCGGAAATGAACCGAAACCCTGCTTGCAAGAGATGCACTCTGCCTTTCATGCTTAGATTTCACGAATTTGCGGTCTATTTTGTCGGTTTCAGGGAACTTGTTTTTATCAGTGAATATGAACCTTTTTCATCTGAGAGTAAACGAATTTCAATGAGCTAGTTACTAATCTTTAAGGGCATTTCTTGTTATTTTTCTCTTCAATGTATGTGGTGTGATATGTCTTGTGCATCATTTTCATATTATATATAGTCGAGCATTCATGGCTTAACTACATTTCTTCATCAGAGCTCGCCAATCAACTTCAAAAACATGGCTGCGACGAGAAAATCCATCACGTTACTTCCTATTGCTCTCGTGACTCTCCTGGCTGTTGCTGCTTGCATCGGTCATTTCCTTTTAACCTTCACATAAAACAGCATGAGTATCGTTTGTTTAGCAGATACTTCATCCTTCTAACGTCGAGTTTGCTTACTATTGCAGAATCCAGGACACTTGATAATAAAAGGAAGCTGCAGGTAAGTTCCCCAACTTACTGTCTCCTATGGCTTGTTGTCGTAGTCCCTCTAAGCAGTTTCCAAGAGTCGCACTTCTTTCATCCTCCTGAGAAAAACCTCAAGTAACATGTTTTCTCTTCCAGGAAGCAAAAGAGACCAGTGCTACGTGGTGCATTGCGAAGCCGTCCACCAACAAAAATAGGCTTCATGACAACACAGACTACAGCTGCCACCATAGCGGGGTCTACTGTGAGCTGATTCAACCTGGTGGAAGCTGCTTCCATCCTGACAATGCAGTTTCGCATGCTTCGGTTGTGATGAACCTCTACTATAAAGCAGCGGGGAAGCACCCCTGGGACTGCCATTTCAACGGCTCCGCTATAATCGTAACAGCTGATCCTTGTAAGTGTTATCTTCCATTGTTTTTCATCAACTCCTGTTCACTTGATATACATCTCGAAGAGTTCAAAAGGGAAATTTCTTTTTCTCCCCAACAAGTTGGGGTTCTATATAATGTTGATAATTCAAAAAGTGTTGTCTCTCATATTAGGATTACAAGCTTTCGACCTTCGGAGAAACTCACGACTAAGCTAGCTTTTGGTTTTCTCTGACAGCCACTGGCAATTGCATCTATCCAGTGTAATGGCTACCGATGGAGAGCCTGAGAGTACGAGACAGGAGCAATATGAACTTCAATCTGACAAACCAGTGCCTTAGAGTTAATAATGTTTCTTTTTTCTTGATCATAGTTAATTATGTTTCTTTTTTGTTTGGTAGTGTTAAGGACATGTCTGCCTACTCATCCAGCTATTGTAGTGGGTTTAAGAGAGGAAAGCTTGGATAGTATGGGCAAATAGGCATTTCCTCAGCAGGTGTTCTTCATTCATACCGATGACATTTGTTATGACGTTTCACTTGCCAATTTCAACATTTGGGCCAAGCGGTCCTGTATCTGTGGGTGGTGTGCACATTGCCTCACGAGAGAGAGGGAGAGAGAGAGAGAGAGAGAGAGGGCTAAATGAAGAACTCCTTGAGTATATTTGAGGGCATCGCTTTGTTTAACAGCTTTTAGTTCCAGCGATTTCACAAAAAGAAAAAAAATCCCGTGATACATTGAGAATAACCATATTTGATATGGCAAACAAATTACATAACAAGAAAGGCAAAAAAAGAAAGAAAGAAAGCAAGGGGCATTGCCGATATGCAAATCAGAAACAACATTAGGGCACTCATACTTTGCGAAGACATTGTAGCAGAAATAGGACAAGCAGATTATCCATCCACTATACTCTAGCAAGCATCACCAGCAGCAAACAACGATCGGGGTCTCAAGATTGAGGCTTCTCCCACTTGAGGGGCTTCACAACCTCCCAGGTGAAGTCGGGGTCGTCCCTTCCAAAATGACCATAGGCGGCGGTCTTCAAGAACCTGCCGTTGCCGCCTCTCTTGAGGTCCAGGTTAATGGAAATCATTCCTGGCCTGAAATCAAAGCTCTCCTTAACAATCTTCAAAATTTCCCTGTCAGGAATTTTCCCGGTGCCGTAAGTATCAACGAAGACGGACAAAGGTTCAGGAACACCAATGGCATAGGAGACCTGCACAATGCATCTACGAGCAAGCCCATTCGCTACGATGCTCTTAGCAGCCTGCCTGACGATGTAGGCACCACTCCTGTCCACTTTGGTGGGGTCCTTTCCTGAGAAGGCACCACCACCATGGGCTCCCCAGCCGCCGTAGGTGTCAATGATGATCTTACGACCGGTGAGACCCGCGTCACCATGGGGACCACCAATTACAAACCTGCCCGAGGGGTTAAGGTGGAAAATGGTTTTCTCATCGAGGTACTTCTCGGGGATGACAGGCCTAATAACATGCTCTTTGAGGTCAGCAGCGATTTCGTCATTCGTGACTGTCTCATCATGCTGGGTCGAGATCAGCACAGTATGAACACGGACAGGAACCATGGCGCCATTGTCATTGTAGTACTCAACAGTGACTTGGGTCTTTCCATCGGGTCTCAGCCAGGGGCAAGTACCGTTCTTCCTAACCTCAGTGAGGCGTGCTCCGAGCTTGGTTGCCAGGACATGGCTCAGGGGCATCAATTCAGGAGTCTCATCAGTGGCATAACCAAACATGTGGCCCTGGTCACCAGCACCAATCTCTTCAGGGCGCTTGGTGAGGTGGCCGTGGACACCCTGGGCAATGTCAGGGCTCTGCTGCTCAATGTTCACCAGGACTTTGCACTTGTCAGCATCTAGACCGACATCATCAGAGATGAATCCAATGGCACGGCAAGTGTCGCGAACAATCTTCTCGTAGTCAATGTCGCCCTTGGTGGTAATTTCTCCGAAAACCATGACCATGTTGGTCTTCGTGCATGTCTCGCAAGCAACCTTGCTGTCGGGATCCTGGGCGAGGCAGGCGTCAAGCACGGCATCAGAGATCTGGTCGCATAGCTTGTCGGGGTGACCCTCGTTCACAGACTCAGAGGTGAATAGGAAGGTCTCCATTGCTCCTGAGACGCATAACAGGAAACTGCACGAGTTAAATCTCTAGTCCTATGCTTGTATTTAAGAGAGCTAAACTTATATGAAGAAAGGCTGTTCAATCAACACCAAAAGACAAGATTTTTTTTTCAGTTTCCTAAATGCCTTAAGAGTTGGTTGATACTTCACCATTTAATGGCATACGATCTTTATACTTTTTCAGAAGTTCTTATCCACCAAAAAGGCAAAACTCCATTAAGAAATCAGGGGAATAGTACCAGATTCTTTAGGCACTACAAGGATGTGAAAGGAATTAGGAATCGAGTATCCACACTGATTCCCCAATAAAGACTCAACCAGCGAAATCATCGGATGCTCGCATGTTTCTAGATAAACACTGTCCTAGCCTAGGTGGAAAAATTTGATAGAAACCTTTATGAGCGATTAAACAGGACCATTTGCTTTGGATGCATGGAACAATATGACAGATTCCGATCTGATATTTAATATTGCACTTAGATAAGTCACATTCGAACACGAGTTGTTCGGCCTAACACTTCAAAAATCCATCTTTCATTATTTTTGTAGAAATATTCTTTCTATTTCCTATGCTGCGAAACAACAGCCCGAAAAAGTGGGGTTTTAAGGCACCCATCTGGTAGACTCTCATGGAAAACAACCAATTGACACAGAATACTCCTAGACCCCTCTCAAGTTAACCCAAACATCTAAAACAGAGGAACAAGATATAAAAAATGCACTCGAAATATGCTAGAGTTGACTTCAGTTACACGAGTGAAAAAAAAAAAGGTCTTGCTTAGCAAAAGCCCAAAAATGAAATAAACATTCAGTAAAATACCATACCAAGTGACAGATCCAAAATCGCTGAAAACGCACGTTATGTTCTATAACGAAAAACTTCAGCCAGTCACAGAGATACGCAATTACCGAAAAGTAGTCGGAATTCAAACTCTCAGATTGTGCCTACAAAATTCTAGATCTGCCCAACAAAATGATGCTTCGCGTGTACTTAGACAGGACTTCAAGACACCTCTCGCGCAAGAAAACAAACCAAAAAGCCGGCACGACAACGACGACCCAGAACCAAATCCAGCAATCTTAAACCCAAATAACGAAGAAGTTACCATCTTGTATTGCTACTGCAAGATCTGACAAGATAAGGCACAATGACAGTTAACGCGGAAGCGATGAAGACAAGATGCTGCTCTCATGCCGTAAAGGCTATGGAGAAGAAAAGGGTACCTGTAGCTAGCGTTGCAGCGCAGGAAAAAATCTGGCTTTGTCCTCCCCTGTTTTCCTGCGCTGAGCAACCAGACCGAGGATATGACACACCGACGACTCTGTCCTCGGGCAAACCCTCGTAACGCAGGAAAAAATCTGGCTTCGTCCTCCCCTGTTTTCCTGCGCTGAGCAACCAGACCGAGGATATGACACACCGACGACTCTGTCCTCGGGCAAACCCTCGGATTATATAGCAATGGCCACAACCACCGGTTACCGGCCGGGGAGGTTGCGGCTCATTCTTGCAGCGTTGTAGGAATTTGGGGATCTCACGGCTGGTGTTTCTCGCTGTGCCACAGCCGTCGGATCTGCCCAGTTACTTTAAGAGGTGGGATTGGTTGGGTTTGGTGAGACTGAGAGAGGATGATGACCTCTTCTGTTTCCATATAATTAAAACTGGGAAAGGTAGGAAAATCTCTTTCTCTCTCTATTGGCTGGTGTTTACCTTCGAGGGGCACGTCAGGTTGAAGGTCACCGGGCAACGCCGGTTTCTCACCAACCACAGCCGGTTGTGCGGCTTACCGGCTCGAGCCCACTGGCTCGGGCCGAGGGTGGATCCCACGGGTGGTCGGATTGACCACCATTAATATCACGCGACAATACGATTCAATCACAACGTGTATTGTGTTAGAAAGGAAAACCAAACCTAACAAGAAACGACACTAATGCTTATAAATTAACCCGAATAGATACTCGGTGTGGTAATTTTGGTGATGATTGGGCAATTCCGACGCGTTGGCCGACCACGAAGTTGAGGGGTGGGATAAGAATCAGCATCCACTTCTCAAAGATAAAGTCACGTGGAACAAGCTTTGCTCCTTTTCCAGATCTTGGGTAGCGATGCTGTTCCGTCATGCGACATGGCGTGCCCCCCACGAGAATTGTTGTTAGAGGTGGGAGATTATAATTTGAGCTGGGCTTCTGATGTAAACGCTCTCAAACTTTGATGAATCGCTTAATTAAGTATGGTTAAGAATAGTGATCTCTGTTTGATGCTAAGTAAAGTGAAAGTGAAAGTGAAAGTTTGTACCAACATCTTCGATTTTACATTAAGCTGGGTCGGTCGGTCGAGCATGCTTTTTGGCAGACAGATATAACACGGTGGTGCCTTTTTTTCACTGTACTGGACAATGATGTTGGCAAAGGACTAGTTAAAGTTAAGCAACATTACGAGCAAATACTAGTTTACCAGTCGTAACTTTGTCATGCTTCAACATTAGTAGTACCGCCATTCGATTTAACTCTATGTATGCTCTTTCTGCGCTCACGCCTACGGCGGCATGCGGAATATGACGATGGTCATTTTTGAGAAAACATGATCGTTTATATCCTTTATGAAAACGAATGGACGGAAATTTTTTCATCATTCACGAAAATATTTAAATATAAATTGTTAATGATAATGAAGATATTTTTCCTTAGCCAATCTTTTCGAGTGATACAAACGATCATTTTTAAGAAAATGTTTTCTAAATCACTCAATTTTCGTGAAACAAACGGACTTCAACACCGAATCCAGTAAAAATCCACTTTTTTTCCTGGTTGGTCCTTCGTTGAAATTTTTCGTGGGTCGAACCAACCATTTCTACTCAGCCAGTATCTTCGCCTTATGATGTGGCAAAAACTTCCCCTTGTTTAAAACCCTATCATCTCCCGCGGTTCACAATGTCCATTGCACGCGACGACAGATCGATTCGTGGCGTTTGTCGGATGCATGCCCTTTCGATCGTGTCCCGGACCAAAGACGGGTTGACTTTCCACCCCCGTCGGCGATTCTTCTTCCGTTCTAACGATACGTAGTCCCAAGCCGAATCCCTCGAATGCATCATAATCGATCCCAAAGTTATTCTAAAAAGGAGATCTTCAAACTATCATAAAACCCGCGATACGATTCCTAGGAATCCTTGGAATTCTTCACCGTTTGCTGCCTAAACGAGGTCAACCGTCCGAGGAGTCAAAGTCGGATGTTGTTGAAGCACCACCATCACCTCGTCATCGGACGCGGGAGTTGGGCCACCAACCCCGGGGCGACCGAAACGTCGCCGTCTCAGACGGTTGGTGGAGCCGCCGCAAGGCTCGGCTCGGCTCCGCCGATTGACGCGGCAACAACCGAAAACTGAAAAGGGGAAGGAGGGGGAGGAAGTGGGTGCAGTGGGATTGGCCGAGGCTCCGGTTAGGTGCGGTCTCCCGTCAGATCGACCCCGCACCTCCTCCCACGAGCTCGGGCCACCGGCACGTGGCAGTCGCCCCCGGGTTTGGTGGATGACGTGTCGGTCGGCAGACGACAAGAGCTCGGGAGGAAGGAGGAGGAGGAGGAGGAGGAGGAGGAGGAGGTGCTTTTTGCTGAAGTTTCGCCATCCGACTGACTCGCGACGCATGGGGAGCAGCCCTTTGACATTGACAGAGGAGAGTGGCGGGTCCTATCAAGTTGTCCCGCGTGGACATCCACTTGCCATTCGTGACCATCATGTCCCTCTTGTGAAACGATTTTCTTGTTTTTTTAATGATCAAAGGGACGAAGCCCGGGCGTTACAATATTGCGCTGTTAATAGAATTTGATCTTCTTCTGTTAATAAAAGAAGCAAAACTCTGTGTGACCCATTCAATGCTAGAGCGTCATTTCCGTCGCCGGATTGAAGTACTTACCCAATCTGTGAATCAATATGCACGTGAGGCTTTTTCCTTAAACGTAACGTACAATTTTGATACGTTGGAAATACTGCGTTAGTGTTCATGGGAAACATCTTGGTCATTGGATCGACTAAGCGGGGTCTGGGCTTCACGAATATTTTTAATCGGGCTTTTCTTGATGTTTCGAATTCGCGCTCCTTTTTAGTCAAATGCTACGGCAGAATCATGCGCCCTTACAATTTATGAAACTCAACGCATTGTTGCCATTTCATTTCATGCCGTAATTTTTGTTATGTTGCTTGCCTTTTGTAAAATGCGCACGTTAGTCCCGATTAGACTTTTTTCTCTTATCAGCCTAACATGGATCGTCGAATTGCTAATATAGGACATGTTTGGTTCGATTTGGGGGGAATACCTTCGGGAAATTGCAAAGACTTTTAAGCTTAAGGGATTTTTCGAAATACAAATAATATTTGGTAAAGTGTATTTTAAAAATACATTGAGATGTAACTTTAATCTAAATGCCACTTGGTAAAAATTACATTTTGTAAAAGACTTTCACTAATTTTTTTTTTAAAAAAATAAGTCTCAAACTATTTCCGGTGAAGCTTAGCCGTCGGTAGGCCTCGCCTAAGGTAGGGTGACCTTAGGCGTCGCCTGCGTCACGCAACCCAAGGGACGCTTGAGGTCGCCCTACCTTAGGTGACGATCGCCTGGGGTCTTGTGACCTCAAGCAGCATTGCTTGAGCTGCGAGAATCCAGGCGACGCCACTTGAATTCATGGGAACTTAGGTAATGTTGCTTGGGTTGCGTGATCCCTCCAGTGGCGGTTCCTGGCCTCCTTCTAGCTCCGGTCATGAAAACCATTGGGAAGATGAACAATACCGGTGAATAGTGCCAAGACTTTGCATTCTGATTATGCTATTTTCTGAAGGACCTAACTTATCTTGGGCCAAAGGTCTTTTGGAAACACAATTGCATTTCCCCAAAGTCGAGCAAACAACAAATCAAGCGTTCTTTGCATTTGGACAAGGGATTTTAGAGTCACGAAGTCCATTTGCAATGATAAAACAAACAGGGCCATAGACAACAAAGTGCAAATGTCGTGTTGTGACCAGCTTGATATTTTTATGTAATGGCATATGCAAAGTCAGCAACATGAAGAAAATGAAAAACAAACAAAACCTTAGTCTTGAATCATATGCATAAGAATTCTCCCCATTGTTCACCGCCCGCCCCGCCACCGGCCACTGCCCTTTTCCCCTTATACCACCCCCACCGATGTCAATGATGTCGCTTGCCGTCGCGCAGCCCAAATTTGGCAACCGTGGCTGCCACGGGCTCAAGTAGCGAGCAGCCGCAAATGCTGCGAGCTCGATCTCAAGTGCTGATTAGAGAGAGCTATGTAGACGGCACATTTATCTTGTCCATTAGAAAAAAAAAAAAAAAAAAAAGCCCGTTCGGATAATTTTCTGATGGTCTCTGGTCAATGGGAGTATAGAGAAATGGCTCAAGGACGACTAGCGGCACTTCCAAATATTGCAAAAACAGAAGGGAGCTCGAGGATAATGGGCTTTGACTTTTTGGTTGGGCCTATGGGCCGTGATTTGAAAACTCTAAACTTCAATCGAGAGAGCCCAAAAAAAGAGAGAGACGTGCGGTGAGCGTGGATCGAACACGCGACCTTCAGATCTTCAGTCTGACGCTCTCCCAACTGAGCTATCCCCGCCGGTTGTACCTGACCATTCAATATGAAGTATTTCAAATAATAAAATAATTACATACATTTCGATTTGAAATGGAAATTTTTTTCTTTTGGAAGAGCGTCGAACTTGCCGAACGTACAAATTCCATTTCTGCGCTTACATTAAAAAGGATCCGAATAAAGGGGAAACTTTTGCCGCATTCGAAAGTCAAAAAATCATCATCATCAATCCAGTCTTCTTCAAACTTGGACCAGCTCTTCAAAGGCGTTCATGGCCGAGAGCGGCAAGGCCAACACCGGCCAACACCACCGCTATCCCCTTCTTCCCTTCCCCTTCCAGGTATAAGATAATCAGTTTAAAATTTAAATTTCAAATTATTCTCCATAATTTCGGTATTCTTATTGTTATAGATAGCTATCAATTAGTTGAGATTTTCTCCATATTTTTAGTTGTTGCCATTCTTGTGCATGTACTATAAATATCACCGATATACTGCAATGAAAATCATTCTGGAAAATATTCTCTTAATCTTCTCCTTTTATGGTATTAGAGCGTATATGCTCCTAAGAGCCTCTCTCGTCCCGTGTTTGCTTCTAGCCATGGCTGCCATAAACTCTACTTGTGAAACAATGGCTGCTACAAACTTTGCTTCTGAAACAATCCTTCCCGAAATTCCTGCAACCATTTCAACTGTACTTATTCCAATTTCTGCCGGTGCGCAGCTTCCCATGAAGCTAACTTCCACCGACTATGCTTCTTGGCGGGCTCAATTCATGTCCTTGCTAGTCCGATATGATCTTAAAGGATTTATCGACGGAACACGTCCTTGCCCACTGGAAAAGATCACCTGCAGCAATCAAACAGTCTCGAATGCCGCCTATTTCCATTGGATTAGACAAGATCAACTCTTTCTCAACGGAATTTTTGCTTCCACTTCCGAAGCCATCATTTCCCTTATTGCCTCTTGTTCAACGTGTCAAAGTGCAAGGAATAAACTTGCAACACTTTACGCAAGCAAATCTCGATCCCATGTCATGCATCTCAAGGACCAATTATCAACAGTTAAACGCAGCTCTCATTCTATTTCTGATTTTTTTTGTAACAACTAAAATCTATTGTAGATGAGTTGGCAATGATTAATTTACCTCTCTATGACGATGACCTTGTTATCCATGCTCTCTGGGGGTTAAGACCGGAAAACCATGAAATCGCAGTGGCAATTCGTGCTAGTGAACACACAATCACTTTTGAGGAACTTTACGACAAATTAGTCGCTCATGAAATGTTCCTTCAACATGAAGAAACGGCAGCTAAAGTCCTGTACCAGCAGCCAATCTTAGCAGTCAAGGTTCGAGAGCCCCATCTCGATGGAACTATTCTAACCGTTCTAGATAGCCTATCGGAGCTTCCAGAAATTCTCTTGGCACCCGCAATTCAGACCATCGAAGAGATCACAGAAGCAGTGACTCACGGTCTTCACAGCACAATAGCTCTCAGCCCGTTTGTCAATACTGTGATTGTATGAGACACTCTGCCAAAAATTATTTCCATATTTGAGATGCAAACCGTGCTCTAGTTGCAAATGTTGCAGTCGGTCCAAGTTCAACTCGAGAAGCTGGTTGGTTGATTGATTCGGGAGCCTCACATCATGTTACCAGTGATTTTGCTAATTTATCTCTACATAGCGAGTATGAAGGTCCATATGAGATAGTCATTGGCGATGATTAAGGTTTGAGTATCACTCACATTAGTTCTACCACATTAAATTACCCACATACTTCCTTTCAATTGTTTAATGTTTTACGTACTCCTCACATAACCAAAAATTTAATTTCGATTTCACAATTTTGTCGTATTAACCGAGCCTTGATTGAATTCTTTGCCTCTCATTTTTTGGTGAAGGAACTTTGCATGGGGGTGAAGCTACTTTGAGGAGAACTTAGAGACGGTGCTTATCGGTGGCTACCATCCTCCTGGTAGCCACATGTCTCATACACAGCTTTGGTTGGTGAGCGGACACGAGCAACTACTTGGCATGACAGATTAGGTCATCTATCCATCGATATTTTACATCATACCATTAAGCATTTTTCACTTCCGTTGTCAAATGAGTCTAGTCTAGGAAATAAGTTACCATGTGCTTCTTGTCGTTGCAATAAAAGTCATAAACTACCATTTCATTTTTCTATTTTAGAAGGTAGACATCCACTTGACTTATTGTACACTGACGTTTGGGGTTCGGCATCTACTTTATCTATTGATGGTTTTTGTTATTATGTTATTTTTGTTGACCATTTCACTCGTTACATTTGGTTTTATCCCATCCACAACAAATCCGATATTGCACCTATTTTTGAACAATTCAAAACACTTGTCGAAAAACAATTTCAACAAAAAAAACAAACTCTTTATTCTGATGGAGACGGGGAATTCATTAAACTCGAACCATTTTTAACAAAATAAGGAATTTCACACCTAACCACACCTCCATACGCCCCACAACATAACGGCATTGTTGAAAGGCGTCACCGGCACATCGTCGAAACTGGATTAACTCTACTACACAAAGCTGGCCTACCCCCCACTTTTTGGACCTACACCTTCCAAACCGCCACATATCTTATAAATCGTCTACCTATAGATATCATTAATCTTCAATCTCCACATCACCGCCTCTTCGGAAAACTCCCAAACTACCTAAAACTTCGAATTTTCAGATGCTTCTGCTACTCATGGCTTTGGCCATACACCAAAAACAAGCTTTTACCACACTCCCGCCCATGTATTTTTCTTGGTTATTCTTTAACTCAAAGTACGTACAAATGTTTTGATCCTACTACCAAAAAATATTCCTCTCATGTCACGTTGTCTTTAATGAAATTATCTTCCCATACCCTTCTTTGAACTTACCCGAGTCCTCCCTCTCATTCCCAATCAAAACTCCTCTTCTTCAGTCGCCCATTGTGTCATATATTGCTCCTGCTCTGAACACGCCATCAGCTATGACAAGTGCTCTTCCTAGTAGTCTAGCCGATGCACAAATTCTGTTGACCAACCCACCCGATAAATCAATAAGTGATCTCTCATCTAACACCGCACACATACCTCTATTTGATGCATGTACAACCAGCTCCACACTCTTAACTGAACCACCCCCAAACCTGCCAAACCTGAATTGCCCCACCTGCACTCATAACATGATCACACGCTCTCAAAACAACATTTTTAAGCCTAAACAAATACATACACTCACAACAAAATATCGCCTACCTCAAACTTATGAACCAAGTAGACTTACTCAAGCTTTGAGTGATCCCTAATGGCGCTCCGCTATGTCAGAGGAA
The DNA here is from genome assembly GCA_024500025.1 of Syzygium aromaticum. NCBI lineage: Eukaryota > Viridiplantae > Streptophyta > Magnoliopsida > Myrtales > Myrtaceae > Syzygium > Syzygium aromaticum. Next base: position 17,292,424 of record CM044885.1, read on the forward strand.
ATCAATGCCTGAATTCGAAATGGAACTTGGGAACTAATCCCAAAGAATTCTTCCATGAATATTGTTGGTTGTAGGTGGGTCTACAGGATCAAGCGTCGATTCGACAGTAGCATCAAGAGGTACAAGGCGCGTCTTGTTGCCAAAGGATTTCACCAAAGACTGGGAATTGACTTCAAAGAAACCTTCAGCTCGGTTGTCAAACTTATAACAATCCGCATCATCCTTACTCTGGCACTCACTCGAAATTGGCTACTACACCAAATGAATGTTAACAACGCATTTTTGCAAGGAACGCTACAAGATTAAGTGTTCATGGCACAACCTCCTGATTTCAAAGACTTTGCAAAACTTGACCATGTGTGCAAACTCAGAAAAGCAATTTACGGGCTCAAAGGTACAACGAGTTAAGTACATTTCTAATAGCCAATTCATTTACTAATTCCAAAGCCAATAGCTTCCTTTTTGTCTACTCACACAATGGCATAAAGGCATATTTCTTGGTATATGTTGATGATTTTGTCATTACGAGCAACAACACTCGGTTTCTCAATGATTTCATTGCAACATTATCCAAACATTTTTCAGTCAAACATTTGGGGACCTTAGGCTATTTCGTTGGAATCGAAGTACTTCCCACCAAGAAGGGTCATTTGCTCTCGCAACATAAATACATACGGGATCTACTCGAAAAGCATAAAATGGCAGAAGCAAAGGATATTGGGTCTCCAATAGCAACCGGTAATATACTTACACTTCATGATAATTCGGGGTACACATCCGCAATTGAATTTCAGAGCCTTGTCGGTACCCTCCAATACCTCCTAATCACTTGACCCAATATTTCATTCACTATCAACAAATTATTTTAGTTCATGCACAAGCCAACGTTACATCATTGGTATGCCGCTAAACACCTTCTTCAATATCTTAAAGGTACCCTATTCCATGGGCTTCACTTGTGGCGAGATACAAAGCCCATTTTACATGCTTATTCCGATGTAAATTGGGCTGGTGATTCCGACGACAGGACTTCCACATCCGGCTTCATTGTTTATCTTGGCGCCAATCCTATCCCTTGGAGCTCCCGCAATCAGCAGTCCATTGCCCGATTATCAATAGAAACCGAATATAGAGCAGTTGCCGCCAACTCATCGAAATTTCTTTGGGTTCAAAATTTGCTGACAGAACTGGACATTCACTCACTTGAAACACTCATGATATACTGTGACAATATTGGGGCTACTTATGTGTGTGCCAATCCAATCTTCCACTCTTACATGAAGCACATTGCAATTGATTACCACTTCGTTTGTGAGCTCGTAAAAAATGGACAATTGAGAGTCTCTCACATTTTCACACACGATCAACTAGCGGACATCTTTACCAAGCCACTGTCAAAACAGCGCGTGCAAACACTTTGAGTTAAGATCGGTGTTTCCGACGGAAACTCCATCTTGAGGGGGTGTATAAGAGAATCAATTTAAAATTCAAATTTCAAATTATCCTCCATAATTTTAGCTTTCTCATTGTTGTAAATAGTTATCAAATAGTTGAGATTTTCTCCATATTTTTAATTGTTGCCATCCTTGTATATGTATTATAAATATCATTGATATACTGCAATGAAGATTATCCCGAAGTTCGACATCCCGTAGGCCAGCCCAGGAGGAGCTGATCACCAGCGTGCCCACCGACGACAGCTGTGGCTTGTACGTGTGCACGAAGTCCATCCTCGACCGCACGTAGTCCTCGTCCAGCAGCTCCACCACCTTCTGCATCTGCTCGACGGCGAACGAGATGGGCCCTCTCGTGCAGCTCCCCCGCGGAGGAGAGGCTCGCAGCCGTGACCATGGCGTTGTTGAAGTAGTGCTCGGGCAGCGGCTCCGTCTCGAACTTGGACCTGAATTCGGCCATTATGCGGATCTTCGTCAGCTGGTGAGACTTCATCCCCAGCGCCTTGCTCCACACGCGCCACACCAGCGCCGTGACGGCCGCGAAGCTCAAGCAGCTCTTCACCTTCCCCTCGGACAGCGCCAGTTTCTTGGCCGCCGCGATCCTGTCAGCGCTGAAAACGAAGAGCTTGTGCACCAGGGGGTCCCGCTGGTACAGCGACTCGGTGTCCGACGTGTCGGTGATCTGAACGAAGTCGTCGTAGGGGTGCTTGATCTGCGGTGGCACCCGCGACTTCAGCAGGGTCCGGTCGTGGAAAGGGATGGCGGTCGCTGGCATCCCTCTCGCGATCTGGGCCCACGAGCTGACGAAGTTCATCCCAGAGACGCCGTCGACGAGGCTGTGGCTAATTCCGATCCCCACAGTGAATCGACCGCACTTGAACTTCGTCACCTGATATTACCATGCACGTTAGGGTTACGGAGAGATGAGTGCGTGCGAGGCAACTACGGTCGCGGCACGAATAATATTTTAATTAGATATTATATTGTCAGATCTACGCTTTCTCACCGACCCACCACCATTCATCGCTCATTCGTAGTTCACTAACAAAGCCTTTTAATATTACACTAAGATCCGTCCAGGTTGTAACAATTTTAATTTGGGTTTAGGAAAAGATGACGACATCTTTCGATACGGGGACGTGATAGACAATGAATAGTCAACGGTCGACTAGGAGAGTGCACCAATCAGTGATTAAGTTATCGGGGCTCTCTGTGGCTACAGCATCGTTGACCCATTGTATCTTAATATCTATACAGGGAGAGTCGTGTCGAGGGCCCTTTGTTTTAGACACTAACATGCAGTTTTCGTCGTTCAATCTAGCTAAGCAACCATGCCGAATGTTATGATTTGCTTCATATTCTCTCAAGAGGATAACATTTTCCATGCATTATTGATTTGAGTAGAAGGTGCTATTATGAATCATTTGTGCCTCTCATGTATGCTATTGATGTGTAAATATGGCTATGTCAAAGGTATTGCAAAATCGAAAGGGTTATATTTTCATCCATCCCTAGTAAAAATAGAGGATTCAGTCGTATAGGTTATAAATATAGACATCACTCACGTACAAACTTGATTAAAGACTGATGCGGTGATGCTCAAATATTTGTAACGGATCATGATTGGACAAAGTATTTTGCGATTACGAATGGAGGAAAATGTAATGGTTAAAATGAAATACCAAACGGGGTCGGGTTACTTATGACAAAAAGCTTGGTCTGCACATAGCAAAAAGATCATACGGTCACCGGTTAGTTTTATAGCACTCTTTGGGAAATACATATTTATTTTCCGACAACATCGCAAAAAAACCAAAAAATAGAATAAACTAACATTTTTTTAAGTGCTTTTCTCTTAATAATCAAGCGGTAGAATGAAGTTGACATACTATCCTCTTCACTTTATCGGTAATATAACTAAACTTTCTAATCAAATCAACCGTGATCGGAAATCAAAGTGTGCAATGCCACCAAAAAGTTAAATGCACGCCCTTTATGCTTATCATAGATTTTAGATGTATATGTGTCATTTGATCGACTTTGTTGTGGAAATACTTTGTCACTTATGGATGTTAGTCATTTTAAAAATCATACTACATTTCCTCTGACGTGAACCGACAGATCTAGGTTATATATATATTGCCCAACATGTGCAGTTAGTAAGGGCGTTTCGAGTCTGGTTTTGGCCTTAGGATCGGAGTAAATGAGTTTGTTCGTGACATCGGGATCGGGAACTCGGACGTCACCGCACTACAAAAAAATACCGGATTAGCGACGAAATTTGCAACGGAAAATTTGGAAAAATCCATCGCAAATCGAATTTGCGACGGAAAAAATTCTGTCGCTACTAGCTCGTCGCAAAATTTTGCGACGGAAAATTTAAAAGTTTGTCGCAAATTTGCGACGAAAATAAATTCGTCGCAAAATTAGTCGCAACACATTCGTCGCAAATTAGCCACAAATACAATCCGTCGCAAAATTCGTCACAAATATTCCGTCGCAAATTTCTGACGAACTATGTCCGTCGCAAAATTCATCGCAAATTCCGTCGCAAATTTATGACGAACTCGTCCGTCGCAAATTTGCGACGAACTCTGTCTGTCGCAAAATTCGTCGCAAATTTGCGACGAACTCTGTCTGTCGCAAATGTTCGTCGCAAAATTAATCGCAAATTAGCCACGAATACAATCCGTCGCAAATTTCGTCGCAAATGTTGTCGCAAATTTCGTCACAAAATTATTCGCAAATTAGCCACGAATACTATCCGTTGCAAATTTCGTCGAAAAATTCGTTACAAATTTCGTCGCAAAATCGACCACAAAATTTAAACGTCGCAAATTAGCGACGAACTGTAATGATCGCAAAATTCAGTGTAAAATATTCGTCGCTATTTTTACATCATTTCGGCCATAAATTCTTGTCCACACCAAACAAAGGAGACAATGATATATAATTGAAACAGAAAAATGAACGAACCATAGATTCTAACAAACCAACCATAATGACATATAATTGAAACAAATAACTGAAGGAAAGTTACAGAGTCTGACATGATGTTATTTTATATCTAATCTTACAATACATTCAAAACATGAACTAAGAGACGGGACAACCATAGAAGACGCAGAAAAACCATACACAAGAATACGCGGCTTTGGTACCTTGGCAGGATATCAAAAGTAGTCACTTTTGTCGAAACCTAAGGAAATGTTTATACATAAATCAGTCCAGATTATAAAAGAAGCGTTTATACATGGATGTAGAACTAGGTGTAAAATAACAAGAGAGTTAACAAAAATATGTTTCAGGACGAACACAAATGTTCTTACATATAAATATGAGTGAAATTATGAAAAATCAAGATTATGAAGCAAACTTACTCCCGATTTTGAGAATTTTAACTAGAAAATCTGGAGAAAATCATCATCATCAGCATTCTCGGCATTAATGTGTTGGTCATCGTTGTGCCCATGACTTATTGGATTGGTTGGAGGTACAGGAGGATTGTCATAGCAGTTGAGGTTAAGGTGTTGCATAACGAGTCTCATTTGTTACTCCAAGTTATTTATTTGTTCGTCCTTCTGAACAAGTAAATTATTCAGACGATGCACTTCTTGGGTCAATTGCTCGTCTTGTCATGACCTCCTTCGACTAGTCGCAGTGGATGATGAACTTACAGGACTATTCGGCACGTACATCCCTGACAACGATCCCATTCCAAATATTTTCCCTTTTTTCACCCCACTCGTTGCCTCCATCCATAATGCCATATTATCAACTGATGGCCCGGACTCAGGACAATCATCACTACCACTAGCACTGCTCATTACAAGTTCATCATATTTTTTCTACATTAACAATGTAGATGAAAATAAAATTACTACCATAAATATTAAAAGCATTCACGGTTTTCATTATAGTTTACATATAAGCTAAAGTATAACCTTACATACCTTAACAGCTTTTACTCGATTGCCAGTCCATGTCTTATCTTTCTTTTGAAATGTGCGTTCAAATGTAGCTGTAAATGTCGGTTCCGTCTCCAATTCTTGTGCCTACAAAATGTAAACATAAGTAATTGAATTAAATTAACTTATAACTTATTTAACAGACTTACCAGTCATTTGCGATACTCCGCAATGTTGATAGAGCCCCCAGCATATGTGGCTGACCCCTCACTAGAACTAGAAGATCGATTTCTCTTATTTTGTTCACAGAGTTGCTGACTCTGTTCAGATGCCCAAAATCTGTTAATTGCCGCCCAATTGTCAGCTGTAAAGAAAGACGGCTTCACTTGCTTGATCTTCGCTCTATTCATAATATTTCGCATAAAATCACAGATTTTCTTATCGAAAATTCTTCTCACTTCATTGTCTTCTGCTTCCTCCCACTTGTACTTCCGCTGCAATGATTAAAAACACAAATTAAAAGTTATTATGATGATCACATATCCATAACCATGCACCAAACAAATATAGACAAATTTTGTAAAGTTCATGTCGAGGAAAATATCTGGTCCTTTAGGTATCGAAAACTATAGAGTTGTTTCGGTCCCTTTACATCATTCTTGACCATCAATATACTACACCAAAATTAATTGGTGAGAAAATAAAATATGTAAAATTTACGTTGAATTCATTCCACCACATTTCTTTCACTTATTGTGGAACATTTCTATAAGTAGTATACTCTTTCATCCAAAAGTTTCTTACTATTTTGTTCAATTCCCTCACAACAGACGTAGCATCCGTGAATCTGCAATCATACGGATATTGTGCAACATCGACAATTCAGTTGACATCAATATCTAAAGCCGTAAAGATTATATATACTAAAATAAAAATGAAGTACTTATGAATCTCTAAATGGGCATATGAAGAATCGGTTATCTTCTTGATCTCTGTTTCCGTCAATATTCGATTGTTCCGCTGAATAATGGGGTGAAACGGAAGGAGAGGGAGCTGGAGGAGATTGAACTGGAGGACATTCAGTTTGCATGTGGCCAAGTCCTATAACATGTTGTTGAGTGTTGGATGAAGGGCCAATATGTCCATATTGTGACGGACCATATTGTGGTTGAGGGTTAGATGACAGGACAGGGGAAGAGGAAAGGGACGGGGATGAGGACGAGGAAGAGGCTTGTCTTCTAAGCATGTGACCTCCACGTTTATACTGACAAGTAGGAAGGTTATGCGAATATGTAAAGAACTATTGACACGTATTACTGACACATAGTGATGTACATGATGAAACTTACCATTTTGATGGAAAGACTGAGAAAATGTTTTCTTGAAATGACCCACTGTCGAGTGTTTATGATGTGCAATTTTCTACGAACAAATATACTATAAATCTCACTTATTTTGATATGAAACATCAATATATGAGCACGATATGGGTGGCCACATGTATCAAACATCACTATATGAATCGCATTCATTTTTATTAAAATTTTTTTGACCACGTACAAAAAATTTAAATTTCACTGGAAGTGGGTAGCCACAGGTATTCCAAGTCATTCTGTAAAGTTTTGTAAGAGAAAAATTGTTATTATTGTTAAATTTTTTTTGGGATATAAAAAAAAATTTCACTAAAAGTTGGTGGCCACCGATATTCTAACACATTCTGTAAAGTTTTGAAATTTAAAAATTTTAAGAATTTTTAAATTATTATTTTTTAATATAAACTTTTTTCTGTGAAATAAAAAAATTGGTACATACTAAAATTGGGTGGCCACAGGTAGTCTAAGCTATTAGGTAAAGTTTCCAAAATTTTTCTCATTCTTTATTTTAATAATTTTAGGGCATGTTAAAAAAATTAAATATAACTAAAAGTGGGTGGCCACAGATATTATAAGCTATTCCGTGAAGTTTTGAAAATTTTTAAATTCTAATTTTTTTTTCGACCTTCTAAAAAAATTTAAATTTCAATGCAAGTTGATGGCCACATGTTTTCTAGGCAATTTTGTGCAGTTTTGATATTTTATATTTTTTTAATTCTTTTTCACCCAAATTTAAAAAAAATTTCCTCCCAATAGGTGACCACAATTATTTTAAGCTATGTTATAAAGTTATAAAAATTTTTCATTTTTAAATAATTTTTTTCCCGGAACGTTAAAAAATCTAAATTTTACCAAAAATGGGTGGTCACTATTAATTTTTGCCTTTTTCTAATATTATGAAATTTTAATTTGTTAAAAATTTTAAAAAACTTTTACGGTCAAATTTCATATTTGTTACCAACATATACCGTTGTTTTAATATTCCTCAATTTTTAATGATTTTTTATAGAATTGTTCAATTTTGAAGCATTTTCCGTGAAAACGCTTAATCAATCACTCTATCGTCATTCAACGCTTAATCATCCACATAATAGACAAATTAACCAGTCGACCATCGATCAAATCTACATGCAATCCTAAAATCGACCCGTAGCCTAGCTAACGAAAAGTGATCATAAATAATCCCTAAACAAATCCGATTAATTATCTAATTATATTAACTAGGGTTTAGGGAGTTGCTTACTTGGTTCAATGACAATAAAAATCGGCCAATTGAACAGTGGTGGTCCTGGCGCGGGCGTGGACCCAAATGGTGACTAGTCGGTCAGGTGCTCGGTTACAACCGGGCGAACGATGGGAGAGCTCGGCCGCGACGGTGTCAATTGGCGACGATGGCGTCGGGCGGCGGCGACGACGTCGTCCGAGGGTGACGGTGTTGGCCGGCGAGTGAGAGGCGGGCAGATGGCCGGCGAGTGGGAGGCGGCCGGCTGGTCGGCGAGTGGGAGGCGGGCGACTGGCTAGCGGCCGGCGGCGGGACGGCAGTGCCAGCGGCCGGCGACAGGACGGTAGTGCCGGCGGTCGAGCAGTGGCGATGGTGGTGATGGCGTCGGCGGCGGTTGGCCTGCCAGCGAAGGCGACCAGGCGAGGTCTGCTGGTTGGCGGCGGCGTCTGCTAGTTGGCGGCGGCGAGGGCTATCAGGCGAGGGCGAGGGCGGCGAGGCGGGGGCGACGACGGCGAGGAGGACAGGGGGGCGGGCAACGGCTGGGGGGGCCTGCCGGGCGACCGGCGTCGGGCGGGGGAGGGATCTACGAGGCGGCCGGGAGGGAAGGAGGCGACAACGACGACTGGGACGGCGAGGGGGCGACCCGCGGGGGGGGGGGGGGCAGGCGATGGGCCGGGGGGGCTGCGGGGCGGCAGGTCGGCTTGTGGGGGCGACCGGCGACGAACAGCGAGTGTTGGGTGGTAACGGCGCGACGGCTGCGATGGCAACGGTGGAGATCGGCGGTGTGAGAGATCGAGGTTGTGAAATAATTCGCAAATTTGCGACGGACCGAACGCGTCCGTCCCAAATTTGCAACGGACATCCTAAGCCGTCGCAAATTTGCGACGGACAAGATATTTTCCGTCGCAAATTTTCGACGGAAATTCTGCGGCCGTCGCAAATTTTGCGAGGGAAAAATTCCCTCGCAAAATTTGCGATGGATTCAACTTGTTTGTCGCAAATTTTGGACCAACAAAAAATTTTCGACGGAAAAAAATTTCAACAAAAAATTTGCGACGGATTGGTTGGATCCGTCGCAAATTTGCAACGGACAAGATAATTTCCGTCGCAAATTTGCGACGGACTCTATATGTCCATCGCAAATGTGCGACGGATTGGTTGGATCTGTCGTAAATTTGCGATGGACAAGATAATTTCCGTCGCAAATTTGCGACGGATTAAATTATCCGTCGCAAATTTCGAACGATAAAATTTCGCTCGCAAAATTTGCAACGGACTCAACTTGTCCTTCGCAAAATTTGGACCGACAAAAAATTTTCGACGGAAAAAAATTTCAACAAAAAATTTGCGACAGACTCTATATGTCCGTCGCAAATCCTACCTATCCGTCGCAAATTTGCGACGGAAATGATATTGTCCGTCGCAAATTTCGAACGGTAAAATTTCGCATCTCAAATTTTGCAATGGAAATTAGAATATCGAAAATGTTAGGGCACGTTAATAATATTTAACTTGTCGGCATTTGGGGATAAAATTTCGGATGATCAATTAAAATAAAAAGAATAATCGACAATAACAATATTAAAAAAGCACAATAACAATAATGATAACAACCAAAATAGCACTTGTAGCATTAATAATTACACATCTGTAGTGTTTTGTGACAAAAATTTTAATCTTCATCTTCGTCTTTGTCTTTGTCTTCGTCTTCGTCTTCGTCCTCGTCTTCGTCATCTGTCTAAAAATCAGATTCTGAACATTTTTGTACATTTAATTCGCAAATTTCAGTTGAATCCACATTTATCATTGCTCCACATGGATCTCGTAAAGTTTGTATGTTATATTCCTCAATTTCAACCGTGTTACACACTTCCTCTTGTTGGTAGGCTCTATCCTTTTAGTGTTCCTCAATTTTCCTCCGTGCTTTGATTTTACATACAGCCCACCAATCAGCTTTGTCACGTTTCAAACTAGGATATGATGCATAACATACTTGAATTGCTTGTTGTGTCAAGACAAATGGTTCATACTTCATATACCTTTTCTTGTGATTTATTTCAACCAAATTGAACTTCCTGTGTACCTTCATTCCTTTGACGAGATCGAACCACGTGCACTTAAATAACACAACCCGCATCATTAATGGTCCAGGGTACTCAATCTCTATGATTTCATCCAATAAGCCATAAAAATCATCTTCTGAACTGCCACCATTGGATGACCGAACAGACACACCACTATTCATTGTGGATTTTCCCATTCCATATTCTTGAGTATGAAAATTATATCCATTTATGAAATATGATGGCCAACTCCGAACGTTTAACGGTGGACCCCATGACAGATGATATAGCAATCCTTGCTCTCCAATTTCATCATAATTATTGTGAACCTAAGGTTGCACATGCAAAGTCTACCATAAATATTTTACTCAATGATGTATATAATTTTAATAACTTGATTTTGATCCATAGGCAACTTACATATGTCTTGAACCATGCTGCAAATTGTTCATCGCACAAACGGTCAAACTCATTTGGTTGTAGTCTAAACATTTCAGTTTGGAAAATCCTAATATTAAAAACTATATAAATATTAGCAAATATTTGACACACAAAATATATATTTGCAAATTTACACTTACTTGAAGTATGGCTCGACTTCTGGGCAGTTTAGTAAAATATAAGTATGGGCTGCATGAAATTCTTCGCCTGATAAGTAACGAAATTGACATGCGCCACTTGGTCAACCTAGATAATTGAAAATAGAGAATGCTGTACAATTGGGATCAATGGGGCCGTCATCATTTCTGCCTGCTCTCCGCCTCTTGCACTAAACGTGCGGCTCAAAATAGTATGATGCAAATGTTGTCACTTCTTTCACAATATATGCATTACAAATTGAAGCTTCAACACGTGCCTTATTCTTCACTTTTTTCTTCAAATGATATAAGAATCTAGTTGAAATAGAAAGAAGCTTATCGGAACATATTATATGATAAACTAAGTTGAACTGTATTTTAAAAAAAATATTACCTCTCAAATGAATACATCTATCGAAATTGGACGGGACTTGCAACTTTGGCCTCATAAGGCAAGTGAATTAAGATATACTCAATCGAATCAAAAAACGCTAGAGGAAATATCCTTTCTAAGTTGCAAAGAATAATTGAAATATCTTTCTCTAGTTTTTCCATATGCGATGCTTTTAACACTGTCGAGCAAATATCATGGACGAAATTGCTTAACTCTGTAATGGCGCCCCATACAAAGTTCGGTAGAACTTCCTTCAAAGCTATTGGAATTAGTCTTTCCATCATGATGTGACAATCATGACTCTTCAAACCTGTGAACTTGTATTCATTCAAATCAACACATCTTCCGAGATTCGAAGCATATCCATCAGAAAACCGTACAGATTTCAACCATTGACAAACAACTCGCCTCTGCTCCTTATCCAATGTATAAACTGCTTTCGGTTTTGGTCCCCTGCTGCTTGCATCCACAGCTAGTATTGGCCGATCGCAAATATCTCTCATATCTTTTCTTGCGTTCAAGTTGTCTTTTGTTTTTCCGGCGACATCCATCACAGTATTTATGACATTGTCGAAAACATTCTTTTCTATATGCATGATGTCAAGATTATGATGAATAAGATGGGCTTTCCAATATGGTAGATCCCAAAATATACTGCGTTTTGTCCACTTATGTGTACTTCCGTACCCAAAAGCCGTGCCGTGCGGGTTCTCAACAACAGTTGGAAAGTTCTGCACATGCTCCCAAATTTGATCGCCGGTCAACCTCAATGGTGGACGCGTTCTTTCAGTTCTATTCTTGATAAACTCTTTCTTATTCCTTCTGAAAGGATAACTTGGCGGTAAAAATTGTCTGTGATAGTCAAAATAGCTAGGCTTCTTTCCATGTTTTAATCTAAATGACTTTGACCTCTCCAAACATATCGGACATCCTAAGATCCCAGCTGTACTCTATTCAGATAACATTCCGTAAGCTGGAAAGTCATTTATCGTCCAAAGAAGGGCAGCTTTCATTACAAATGTTTGATCGGTAGAAACGTCATACGTAGGGACACCTTTAACCCATAGCCGTTGTAACTCCTCAATCAATGGTTGCATATAAACATTTATCAACTTTTTCGGATTTTGCGGCCCTGTCACGATCAATGTCAGAAACATATAAGGTATCTTCATGCACATACCAGGTGGAAGATTGTACGGCGTTAAGATAACTGGCCAGCATGAATAACTTTTTCCTGTTTTCCCAAATGGAGCAAATCCATCGGCACAGAGACCTAACCTGATGTTCCGAGACTCTATCGCAAACTCAGGGTATGTTCTATCAAAATGTTGTAATGCCTCCGCATATGAAGGATGACACATTAGACCCTCTTCTGTTTCATGATTTGCATGCCAAGTCATGTATTCAGCAGTGGCTTTAAATGCATAAAGCTTTTGCAATCTAGGGATTAAGGGCAGATAAAACATTTGCTTGCATGGTCTACGCTTCTGATTACGACCCGGCCTCCTGTTAATCTTGTACCTAGGTTGGCTACAGAATTTGCAAGATTCTGCATTTTCATCATCTCTCCAATATATCATACAACCTCTACTACATATATCAATCCTTATAACCGGAAGACCTAAGTTATCCACTAGCTTTTTCATATCATAAAAATCACTTGGCATGATGTTATCACGAGGCAATGATTCTCACATTACTTCAACAAAAGAGTTGAAACAATCCGCAGACACATTATGTTCTGCCTTGATATTTAATAGTCGGGCTGTCACCGATAACTTAGTGTGGTCCTCACAACCTGCCCATAAAAGGTTCATCTGCTGCTTTTAACACATCCCAGAACTAATTAGATTGAAAAGTTTCATTATAGACATTCTCGGCAAAACCCGTTATTTCTATATCTTCCAATTGTGAAGCATGACTAGTACTCACTTGTTTACGTGTAGGAGTAAAACTAGTACTTTCCTGATTTGATTCTGTGACAAAATTATTACTAGTTGCATCAATGACCATTCTCTCGTATGGGTTCAATTGCTTATAATAACCACATTTTTCTCTAACTGAAAATTGGTCACTTCTTTCATATCCTTCATCAGATATAAATGGTTCACCATGGGAAGTCCAATTATAATAGGTCGGACTAAATCCAAATTTAGTAAGGTGTTCTCTAACTTGATCACACATAAGAAATTTACCATTACCGCACTTTTTACACGGACACCTTAACTTATTTCCATCCATGAACTCATATTTACTACTAGCAAAGTCTAAAAATAGTTCCAACCCAATACGAAACTCATCTGTCAATCCTCGACGTCCATGTAAGTTCTTATTATACATCCAAGCTCTTTCTCTTTGCACTGTGTCTGTATTAAAATAAAAAATTCAGGTAAAATATTTAAAATATCATATCTATTGTTCTTAATTAAAACCATAAAATTTTGGAAATTATAATTTTTGTTATTCACACAACAATTAATATGAAATTGCAAAAATAAAAAAAATTACTATGTAAAGAACACTTACCTAAATATTTGACTGAAATATTAGTAGGACAAAGTGGTTAATTTGATGAGAATTGCAACGTCCACTTGGATTGCGAGACCTTTAATTAGACACATACCCAAAAAAAAATTATCAATCAAGAATTATTTTTTAATAATTTTTAATGTGCGATGGAAATGGAGTTTAACCGTCGCAAATTTGCGACGGATCCCACATTCCGTCGCAAATTTGCGACGGAACCTACTTTCCGTCGCAAATTTGCGATGGAATTTTCATATATTCGTCGCAAAATAGCGTGGCCGTTCAGCCTCATATAAGGGCCGGCGAGGTGTCGCCGGTCATTAAACCGGTGATGCAATTACGAAAAAAAAAAAAACATAAATATATATATATCAAAAAGAAATTACAATCCAACGACTAATAGTCACGAAGCTAGCTATGATACTTACCGATACAAAAACTTCACCGAGATTAATATGTGCGTGCGCGGATTTTGCCGATTTCAAACCTACGAAGGAGGGCGAAAAGCGAGAGAGAGTGAGAAAGACATATAGGGTTGGAATACCACGGGCTAATAAACTACAAATTTGCGACGGACGTTCAATTTCGTCGCAAATTTGCGACGGATTTACTTTCCGTCAGAAATTTGCGACGAACTTTTTCCCGTCACAAATTTCCGACGGATTTTGCGATGGTTATATATTTCCGTTGCAAATTTTGCAACGGATGTTTTATCCGTCGCAAAATCCGTCGTAAATTTGCGACGGAAAAAGTTCGTCGCAAATTTCCGTCGCAAATTACATGTTTTTTTGTAGTGACCTAGCATGTCCATGTTACAATCGGCCTCCGCCTCCACAAATGCCACGCCCTTCTTGGTCAACTCCACGATGAAGCTCCCTTCCGGGCTGATGGCCATGGAGCCGGTGAGCGGATAGTAGAGGACCAAAACCTTGGACAAAGCCTCTCTGAGCACGTCTACAACGTCGTCGCCGCCACTCTCGTAGCGGTAGATCGTCCTCTTGGTGAAGGGAATGGCCTGGTCGAGGCTCGACAGGTAATAGAACCCGTCGGGGCTCTTGGACTCGGTTTGGACCATGACGGGCTCGAACTTCCGCACGGTCAAGGTGCCGCCATTGATTGTTAATACCTCCATCGTCACTGTTGAAAAGCCTGCCCGTTCATACAATTCATGAGACAAAAGCCTACCATAGAGAGGGAGAGAGAGAAAAAACCCTAGACCCCTAGAAAGAGTTAATTTTCTCGCATGCAAAGGACTAAAGTTTGAAGCCACGTACTTAAGCGCACAAACTTAGATATGAGAATTCGCAAGATTGGTTGTTTTCTCAATGCAGGGCGAGAAGAGAAGGAAGATCGACTGACTGTTTATATAGACCAATGAAGTAGGTGAAGGACTGACATGTACGCGTGACAAGTGGGGGAGAAACATGTCTTTCTAGGAAAATTTGACCAGAAAAATGGTGAGCTGTGAGGGAAGAGATGAACAGGTCTTCCTATGGAGATGGATAAAACCAATAGAACTCATACATGTTCATTCACCTGGATAAAAATTAACAAAGAGTTCACCAAGTATGTGTATTTTTATTACATCTACGGTCACCAACTAGGTTTGCGTATGTATGACCAAGTAGCTTAATGAAAATTCACCTAGATGAAATCATCAAACGGTTCACCAAACAATGTATGTATGACCGATGAGAAAAAAATAACATGATTCCTTTATTGTATGGTACGGGCCAATAACATGAACTCACATATACATTGCGTTTACGCATTCCATTTATCACTAATTCCGGTTCCCATTTGCAAATGTAAAAAAATAAAAGAGAGAATCTTATAGATTCATGCGTGTTTCCATAAAAATTCAGTATAAGGATGATGTGGTGGAATGCCAATTATCTTATTACACAAAGCCTTTAAGCTAAACTTAGGTGATTGTCTTACTGGGATGAATATATGTCTTCTCCTACTCTAGTCTCATTAGTTATTTCCTCCATGGGATAGCAACATTTGGCCCCCTCCCCTGCCAAGTCTCTCTCACTCTCTCTCTTTCGATAAGTCCTCCATGGATGTCAAGATCATAGCCTTGGCATCAAGTCCTAAGAGTGACATCGAACTCGTTCAACTTTGGCGATGAGCTTGACTTCGGCAGTGAGAGAGAGAGAGAGGGCAACGGTTAGATTCCCGATCATAATCAATCGAGACATCCAGAGGATGTGTATTGAGAATATTGGGGTGCATAGGAAAAAAAACAAACAAAAACGGGAGGTACTACCCGAATTGTTAGTACATACGTTCCGTCAACTTTCGTTCACAAATCACTTCACATCTCCTATTCTTTAAACCACCATTTTCAACCTTGAGTTTCGGTTCGAGACTTCCAAATTTATTCTATCATTGGCCGATATATACTTATACCGCTACGACACCTCAACGTGTCCTTTCCTTAGCCTATCGAAAGGACAGACTTGTTCACATGGCCGGCTGAGGAGGAATATATTCTTGTAGAGAGAATCTGACTAAAAGAATGATAATCTGCAAGAGAAGATAAGAACAGGTCCTTAGAAAATGGAAATGGATTCAACCGATGGAACTCTTACCTGTTCATTCAGCGCCATTTTTTCTGTTTAATAGCATAATGCACCGTTGACCCGAATAATGTTGACAAAACACTTCACCAGATGTGTGTAATTTTCAATACATGTGCCGTCCTTGAGTAGGTTTGTTTATGTATGTACAGATAGCGTATTGAGCGTTGACCTGGATGGTATTAGCTGTACGTATGGTGCGGTCACTACTATGGACTGTACGCATGGTGCGGCCACTACTATGGACTGTACGCATGGTGCGGCCAATACTATGGACTGTACGTACGGTGCGGCCAATACTATGGACTGTACGTATTGTGCGGCCAATACCATGGACTCTCATAGGGCTAGGCAACCAGACCGGACTGCCCTGAAAATCAATCCAGCTCCAAGTTCCCGTTGGAATTGATCCGGTTCTCAGTCCCAAATTTTTGGAATTGATGGGAACTGATCCGATTTTCATTTCCGAGTAAAGAATCACTCAGGAACCGAACCGTCTAGACTACATTTGGAACTGGTTTCATAAAGCAAAAAGCCCTAGTTTTTATCTTAGCTAGCATCTTTTTCTCTTTTTCTCTATTTTCTTCAACCTCACTCAGACACTTCACAAATTTCTCTCTCTTGCTCACAACTCACCTCCTCCTCGCTCCCTTGCAGCTCACCCTTGCTCATTCGAGTCTTGCAACCCTTGCTCGCTCTCCCGCTTTCATCTTTTACTTTGAACCATTTTGTTGCTTATATTATTTTGCTGTAAAAATGAAACCAAAAAGCAAAGAATAAAAGAAAAATAGCCGGATCGAAAAAACATGGTAGGTTCTAGAACAAACAGAGTATATTTCAAGTTCTAAAAACTGGAACCGATTCTAAAATGGTTGGTTCTAGATTCTAGATCCCGAACCTATCCACCTTAAAACCAATCACCCCTAACTCATGCATACATTGCGAGTCTACGCATTCCGGTCACCATTTATTCAGGTTCCTATTTGTACATGCCATAAAAAACGAGAAATTTTGTTCGTTGAGATGAATCTTGCATGTTTCCATCCAAATTCATTACGTGAATATTATGGTGAAATTTCTTATGTCCTAGTACAAATAGGCCCATACTTTACTTCAATTATTTTTTAAGCCACCATTTTTAACCTTGAGTTTTCGTATTAAACTCAAAATTTAGCCTATCATCAATCAATATATTTATACCGAATTGTCCGTTTTGTCCCAAAAATGCTTCCACCACACCTCTCCCATTCGTTTTTTGTGCCTACCGAAGTGGGGCTGATCGGTCTTTAGGCTATGCAGTTCGGCTCTAAGATTAAGATAGTAAACTTCAAGTTTGGGATGCAAAGTAGTGTATGGGTAAATAACGAGAAGGGTTCTTGATCCCTTTCTCTAAAATTATGAAACTAAAAGAAAGGGTCAAATCAATCTTGATACTAAAAAGGGAAAATAACGCAATGTGGTCCTTGGATTTTTTGTACACGTTCAATTTAGTTCTTGTACTATATGAGAATGTTCAATGTTATCTTTGCACTTAAATTAGTAGAAGGAAAATATTGAATATTTTCATATAATTTAGAAATTAAATTGGACATGTACAAAAAATTCAGGGATGATATTGAACAAATTAAAAATTTATGAATAACATTGTATATTGGAATAAAATTCAGAGACCGCATTGTGTTATATTTTAGTAGTTCACCCATGAAGGGGTGTGTTTGCCCATGATGGGGGTGTGTTTGAAAGGCATCGTTTGAAACGTATGAGCGATTATCTTTTGATAATTTCCTTTGTCTCCATAAAAAAAATAAAAGAAGTACAAAAAAATACATATTAACATTTTATTCTCTTCCACTCTCTCCTGATAAGAAAAACACACAAAATGTTTCCATCATTACTTTGAGAAGGCGATCGGCATTTTGGTTGTAGAACAAGAATATTTTTCTTATGATTATATTCGAACCATTGTGGAATTGTAGATTCGCCCATTACGCGCTAGTAATTCAACCTATATTCCTGTGTAATTCTCTTGTCGTGCATAAAAATGTTGGTTGATTTCTTCATGACTTTTTTTTTCTAACACATTAAATAAATTCAAAGCTCAAGGACCACTTCATTTGTGTCACTATCCCAAAAAATTAAAATAAAAAAAAGCATGAAGACTTGTATACTTGTATATAGGGGCGTAAACGATTCAGTTTGGTTCAATTCGGTTTTTCAAGAAAACCGAACCGTTAACGGTACACTTATAAACTGAACCGAATATTGCTTGAACCGAATATGAATCAAACCGAAAAACCGGTTTGGTTCTATTTGGTTTTCGGTTTATTCTTCTTGTTGTTGACACCTATTTTTAATTTGACCAAAATTAATTGCACAAAATTTAGGAATTAATTTTCTTTAATTCCTAAAATACAAAAATATTTCTATTTAAATGCATTGCATGTAGAAATTAGACATATTTACATTAATCGGATTTTAAAAAAAAAAAAAATTCTCGCTGGGCCGGGCCGGCCCCTTTTTCTTTCTTTTCTTTTCCCCCCCTCCGCGCGAGCCTAGTCCAGCTCCCCTTTTCTTTCTTTTTCTTTCCCCCCCGGGCCCGGCCCATCTCCCTCTTCCTTTCTCTCCCCCTCCCCACGCTACTGGGCCCAGCCCCGGCCCGTTTTCCTTCTTCTTTCCCCCTTTGCCGGTCGCTCTCTCGCCCCTGTTCTCCCCTGTTCGCGACGTCATGCCGACACACTGCAGGGCCGCTCCGCGCTGTCTCTATCCGGCCAGACTAGGGCCGAATGAGCACGCCAACAGGACTGGCATTAATTGCCAGTCCCGTCTCCCCCATTTCCCAACTCCCTTATCCTTTCCTCCTCCTTCTCTGCCTTCGTTTGGCACCGGCCCCCCCTCTGCTTTGCTTTGCACCAGCCTGCCATGGCCGCGAAAGTCGCGGGGCAGGTAGGCCAGTGCAGGCTGTCGTCACGTCGACGCACAGGGCCACCGTCACTGCCTATAAAAGGCCAGAGAGAGAGAGAGGGAGGGTCGGTCGGCCATTTCCAGAAAGAAACAGAGAAGGAGAGAGAGAGAATACAGAGAAAGAAAGCTGAGAATAGAGAGAGAGGAGGCGAACCGAGAGCCAGCCGGAGCTAGAAGGAGAGCCAACAACCTCGCCGTCGCCCATGCAACCGCCGGAAAGCCTCCCAGCCGTGCCGTCGACCGATGAGCCCTCCCCTGTCCTCTGTTTTCCCTGTTTTTTATGCTCGGTTTGGCCAGGACTCGCGCCGGCCATTTCGCACGAGTCTCGGTCCATACCATCGTCCCTTGCCATCTGTACGTCGCCTTCGTAGGTGAGGTAAGTCCCCGGAGCCGGCCGACTAGCTGGAGGAGGTCGGAATCGACCGTTCTCCGCCATGCCCCCCAGGTGCTCGACGAAATGTCCCAGAGAAGCCGAATTCAGTTTGGTCGCCGGCTGGCACAACGGCGGCCGGACGGCGACCTAGGCGGTTTGTGGCGTCGGCGATGGCCCCAGGGGTCGTTTCTGGAGGCGGCGCTGGTCTGGATCGGCCAATTTTGGCCCTGCCAGCGCCCTCTCCCCGCGGGTCTGCAAATCGGGTTGGATTTGACCCGAATCAGCAGATCTGACTTGAGTCAACGCCCGAGTCGGATCCGTTGACTCAGGTTGGTTTTAACTGACCCGGATCAATCAGCCTGACCCGAGTCAACAACCGGGTCGGATCCGTTGACTCGGGTCAGTTTCGTCCGACCCGGGTCAACGACAAGGTTGGATCCGTTGACCTAGGTCGGACCGGGTCGACCCGAATCCAGAGACTTGACCCGAATTAATATTATATTATTATATTATTTATTTTTTTAAATAAATTTTTTTAAAAAAAAATTTAAATTTTTTCTTTCTTCACCGTATATATATACTTTTTCTTTCCGAAAATAAAATTAATTTTTTTTAAAAAAAACCTTTTTTAATGTGGTTTATCTGAATGCTTTAATTTATTGTTATATTATTATGCATGTTGTTATAATTTCATGTTTAAATAGATAAGCCAATTTGATTATGTGATATTATTTTGCATGTTATTGTTTTTTTTTTTTGGTAAGGAGTTTTTTGCATGTTATTGTTGTTGTGTTTTATTATGCATGTTTTTAATGCAATAGCATGAGCGGTTGTGTTTTTGAATGTCATTTGACTTAATTAAGGTTAGAACTTTAGGCTGCATGAATTGTTGTGTTTTTGACTGATAATTACTTTTGATTATGCACTCACTCGATCACCTCATATGTTAGGAGAAATGTTTTAAAATCAATCCAAACTGCTTGGTAAAAGTTTTCAGAACTGAACAGGATAAAATGGTATCGAAAGGGCATTAGTTATCCAACTAGTGTAACTAAGTCCCCGAACTCAATCAATCTCTGGTTCGTAGGAATATGGTGATTCTCCCATCACCCTATTTGGGTTTCTAATCGATCCACTCCAAATCGATTAGTGACGACTCCCTGATGTAAAACATTTGCATGTTAAACACTAAAACCCTAAGTCACGATATGGTATGGGCTTGGGAGGGCCCGAGTTAAGTCTCAAACTTAGACTTAGCATGTACCAGGTGAACCCCCTTGTTTTTTGAGCATGTTAAAAAAAACCGGGAGTTTCGATCGCGACAGACTGGCGACTCCGCTGGGGACATTTTGTTGTAAAGTGGATTTAAGCCAAATTTTTACCTTGTTCAAAAGCAATTCTTGTTTGGCAGCAAGGACGCCATGCATGATCCTAATATTGAGGTGTTATTTATTCTTGCAGGTTCAAATTGATTGTTTATAAATTGTTGTGTATGCTTTAATGATTTAGCACTACACTGTTGCACACACAACTACGCTGCCGGACCTGGGCCGCAATAGGACATTTTAGGATGATGTTAAGAAAGATACGACCTTAAACGCAAGCCCGCAATGTAGAGGTTGCCTTTCTTTTTCCTGAAATTTATTTCTAAAAATCGTAAAGAAATATCTTTAGCTGCTATTTGCGTGACTATAAGATATTTCTTTCAATTTGACTGAGGTTAAAAGGACTTGACACCAACGCGAGTCTGCAACGATCATGCACCATTTTAATTTCATTTTGTTCGACCAGTCTAAAATAGAAATCGAACCTCACTCTTCATGTGCATGTCATTGTGATTGACATAGTTCAAGGAAAGGTATATATTCTATCCCTTTTTATTTTATTATACAGTCTACTTACTCATTTGATTTGTTACTGATAGGGCATCCGTTGATTGTATTCTATACACGATGGGAAGAGCTGATGTCCAATTCGTTCCCACTCCCAAAAAAGAGCTTCTGGCATGGTGGGACCAACTCGACCAGAATGGCCAATAGTATGTCAAAGCAAAAATTGGTCGCCTGCTCCCACTGCTCAAAATCAATATCCATTCTGGCATGATGCAAGCCTTAGTACACTTTTGGTGCCCATAGACATCTACTTTCATATTCGATAAATTTGAAATGACCCCGACTTTGGAAGAGTATAGTATTACCATCCGGAAACCTTTAGGATCTGAGCTCATCAAACCACTTTTAGGCTGTTCCCTCTGCCCGAATTATCCCAATTTTTGCGAACCAAGAGCGACACCGTGAAGAAAGTCATTAAAGCTCATTGTAATGCATGCCCATGGTTTTTCTTAAATGAGTGTTTTGAAAGCCAACCTATGAGCCAAAAAGCCAAGATTTTTATCATTGCTTTTATCGGGTGTGTCCTTTTCCCATATCGCAGAAATTCAATGAACCCCTCGATTGCTTTTGTGGCCAAACAAATTTTCACCGGCTTGAGTTATGTTAATTCGGTTTTGGCAGAAATATTTTTGTCTTTAAACCGTTTTAAACAAAATGATGATAAAATCATGCGGACCGCCCCATAAATTTTGCAAATCTGGTTTTTATCCCATTTGAGGGGATTTAGACACCTCATGAGCTTTTTGAGATTAATGACCTCATGCACCCAATACAAAAATTTGAAGTTCTAAAAAATCATTCCCCTGATAAGGATTATGCCACATGGATAAATTTTTTGAAAGACCCCGATCCCAAGGCATTCCTATGGTATACTAAATGGTTCCATAAGGGTCAGGCTCGATATGCCCATCAGTTCTACAACCCCGTTCCGTTGCTCGGTTTATCATGCATCACCTCATACTACCCATACCAGGTAGCCCGTCAATACAAAACCCTTCAGGAGGTCCCGCCGTCCCTCAAAACAGACATGTTTTGAGTTCGATTCACCTGCTCAAACTACAATTATGCCGATGAAATTTGTGCCACCCAGGGGACGTGGATTGAATGCCATCCTGAGAACATCCTAGTGCCTAGGCTATTAAAGGGGTAGGAAGAAGTCCACCATGCTTTTCTGTTCTACATTTTGTACCATCAAATCCCGCCAGAATTGCAGCCAAGGGTCCCTGATGTAACCAATAAGCCCACTCGCCAAGTACAAATTAATCAACTCGAAAAGACTATGGAGACGAAGGATACGCTTATTGCAGAGCTTGTCCGCCAAAATAAGCGACTCCGAAAAACTGGAGCTTCCTCATCGTTTATAAAATGAGCATATGGGAAGGGCTCCTTTTTGTTAAAAATCCTTTGTATTTTATATTTTCCTAATATTAATGTTTAGGGGTTTTTGTTTTTCTTCCTTAAGAATGTTTATAAGTTGTAATATTATTAGCATAACCCGGATCATTTTTATTCTTTATATGAATTTTTTTGCCCCTTTATGATACCACCGCGGCCTTCGGCCCGGTGATATCTGAGGATGTAGCCTCAGGGTCCGAGGCAACCGGGGTTCGAATCCCGGGGACGCGGTTTGTAATGTTTATATTAATAAAAACCTTTTTTTTAGTTTTTTTCTTCACAAATAAATAAAGTATGCAATAATATTGTGATTAGGTCATGAAATGATTCTTTATTAGACATTATACTCATTCATTTCAGTATTTTCACAGGTAGTTACAAAAAATGGCCGAAGAAAACGTCCGCCTCGATAATATGGAAAGCGAAATGAAAATAGTTTTCAACACACTGGAAAATCTCACCAAGCAAATAGAATCCATTAATGGCAAGCTCAAGCCTGCGCTTGCAGCAATTGAGGTGATGTTACCACCACCGTCCACCGGAAAAGACAAAACTTCCGCCAATGATAGTAAAATGCCCCTGCTAGAAAATGATTCGCTTCCCCTGGCTGTCAAGAAAACTGAACTTGAAAGCGCCTCAATGACGGAGCATGACAAACACCTTGCAAAGGTCGAGAAGATGCTGAAACAGCTACAAGGCCTGCAGCATGCTGTCCCACTTGACCTGTCTATATACAAATGGGTTAAAATACCATAAAAGTTCAAGATGCTAGAGTTCAAGAAGTATGACAGCACTTCATGCCCCAGACACCATTTGCACATGTATCATGTGCGGATGACTCAGTACGTCGATAATAAACCCCTCATCATTCAAACATTTTAGGCAAGTCTAACGGGGCCAGCCTTGACATGGTATATGTCAAAAGACGTGGACGCTTTTAAATCTTGGGACGACGTCGCCGATGCATTCCTAAAGCAGTACCAGTTCAATCTCAATGTCACCTTCGCTTGGGATGATTTGGAACGCACCGAAAAGAAAAAGAGTGAGTCCTTCAAAGAGTATGCCATCAGATGGAGAAATTTGGCCGTCCAGGTTACCCCACAACTCACTGAGTATAAACAAGTGAAGTTGTTTATTAAGTCTCTTCCGTATGAATACAGACACCGCCTGGTTGGTGCCACTGCCGAATCTTTTAATCGTCTTATTCCTGTGGGGGAACGAATCGAAATGGGATTGTGTGACGGATGGTTTACGGACCCCGCTTCCACCAGTAGGAGGCTTAGCACGAGAAAAGAGAAAGAAACCTTAGTAGACGCAAACATTGTATACACCCAGACCGTTCAGCCCCCCGGAACAGTCAAAGTGAATAATGAGCAGCAGCCAACTTCAAGTCGCCAACCTCCGAAGCGATATAATAAAAGGCAATTCACTCCGTTGCCCAGATCTTCCTTTCAGGTCCTGGCTATACTCTAAAAGAAAAACCTACTGTTTACCGAGTCAAAACATCATAACGCAGAAAGCTTCTCGAATTACGACCCGTCCAAGAAGTGTGACTATCACATGGGCAAGATAGGACATTCGACGGACGACTGCTATACCCTCAAACACCAAATCCAAAATCTACTTGATACCAAAGCTTTTTCGTTCCAGATATCCAGACCAAATGTTCAAAATAACCTGCTGCCCGAACATGAAAACAGAGTTAATGCCGTATCCACTTTCGACCCTTGTCGAATTAAGTGTGGGAAAGTGTGTATTTGTGACATCTATAACGCTCTGGTGAAAGCGGGGTATTATCGTACTGGTGAAGTACTGCATTTGTCCTTAATGAAAGAAAGGGTTGCCAACATGGCGAAAGCAGGTGTGATTATGCATGTCAAGCATACCGATATAGTGGCCACTATCTCCGTGATCATCATCAATTGGGACGAGGAACTTTCAGCCTTGAATGCCAAAATAAGTACATCCAGTCCTACGCTTCTAAATGAACTTTTGTCTGATAACCTAGATGAGGAAAAAGAGTTGACGATTGAGGTACCCCTAACCGAGGGGCATATAGTGATAGAGGTATCTCGACCTTACCGATACGAGAGTGACAAAGCAGTCCCATGGTCCTACAAATTGGAGGCTGATCTAGTTACCAGGTCCGGACGAACGTATGCTCAAGCCGACGCGTAGCCTCCGAAGCCCGTCACTGATGAAGAAGCTAAAGAATTCCTGGCCATTATCAAAGCCAGTGAATATAGTGTGATGGACCAATTGCACAAGTTGTCCGCCCAGATCTCTTTGTTGGAACTACTCCAAACATCCATGAAGCATCAGAAGTCCCTGATGAAAGTACTCAGCGAAGTAAACGTACCAGAGTCGACTGAACATGACAAGTTGGAAGCATTTGTTAGGTCCATCCTTCTGAAGGATCAAATAACATTCTCGGAAGAGGAATTTCCCGCTGAAGGAAGGGGGCATACTAAGGGTCTCTACATCTCCGTCAAATGTAGAAACTCCCGGTAAGCTCGAGTTCTTCTAGACAATGGATCAGCGTTGAATATTTGTCTGCTGGCAACCCTGCACCGCCTCAATATAGACACGTCCAAACTCCATGCCTCCAAAACCTCAGTCCGGACGTTTGACGGAATGAAGAAGGACACCGTAGGTGAGATCGACCTTGATGTCCAAATTGGCCCAACAATATTCAGTATTCTGTTTCAAGTAATGGATATCCCCACTGCATTCAGCTTTCTATTGGGCTGTCCCTGGATTCATTCAACTGGAGCCGTACCATCTAGCCTTCACCAAAATATGAAATTTGTGACCCAAGGAAAGTTGATTACAGTCCTTAGGGAGGAGGACCATCAAATCTACCAAGAAACCGCCATCCCGTATGTTGAGCCAAGCGGTAAAGTGGAATCTAGCTATTAGTCCATTGAACTCATGTCAACTGTGCACGGGTATCGAGGAACTTCTCCCCCTGCCCTTGATGTGTCAAAAGCCTCGATTATAGTAAGGAAGGTTATGGTTGGAAATGGCTTCACTCCAGGTTAAGGACTAGGCAGAGGAGGCCGGGGCATCCGGAAGCCTATTCAAGCTGCCAGGAATCATCGTACGGCTGGCCTAGGGTATCGCGGGGGAAACCCACAGGTTAACAAAGGGCACGCAAAGGGTCAATCTGGCTTGTTATTTCCCTATATTCGGGAGACCTTCCCGCCGCCTGCTAAATTGCTGCAAGATGAGAAAATTTATCTTAATCGCTTAGGAGAATCAGAAGAGAAGTTCAAGCGGCCTGCCGAATATTCAAGTCACCCGAGCTTCTTGGTTCCTCCTACAAATCTTGATACTGACCGATATTAGAACTCAGACAAGCTCCCGATTAAAGAAGATTGTGGACAAGAAGAAGCGGTTGATAGTGTGGTCGCCCTATTTGACGACATCCTTATAGGAGCCATACACGAATACTCAACCTTAGAAACGAGTGCCTACCCGCTTGATTTGTTTGCATGTTTGCGGCATCAGTTAGGCAAGTTACAGGATTTGCTGACATCATTAATGGATACCATTCATTGAATCTCAGACATAACGCCACCGTCATCTGATCAGAAGCAGGTGACTCAAGAAAATGGATCCGGAGGAACTTCACTGTCAAGGGTCCTTCCTGGCACAATTTGGTGAGACATCCAACTCTTACAGTGGCAGGCCAATGTACGACGATACTCGCCAGTTCCCAAATCCATGGAGGTGATATTCCCTATCCTTTTGTAGAAGGGGTTAATCGCAAGAAAACCAAAACACCCTACTCCCGAGTACTTTATCAACTATGACTCCTCTAAGTCCTGTGATTATCATTCGGGAGAGATCGGCCACTCGCCGGATGATTGCAATGCTTTAACAAATAGAGTTCAAGACCTACTGAACATCAGGGCATTCACCTTTCGTGCCCCATGGCTGTGTCATGATGAAGATGATCTTTTGGTTGTACCTAACCTTCGTATCGCTGCTCCTGAGCTTTCTGATGTGGCGCGCAAGGGAAAGACGATTATGGATACCCTGGGTCAGCCCAGTGGTAAGTTCGACTATTACGTTGACTACCAGTTGCCATCAAGTTTTTATGAAGACCAGCAGAATAGCATTCCTAGCGGATGGGACGATACGGAAAAGCTGACACTATTAAAGAGAGGAGTCGAGGAGCTGGATTCCTGGAATGATACTTTCGAGAGTTTTTTCATCGGTGCAATAGACGAAGAACCGGTTGAGGGAATGAGCGCAGGCCCGCTTGAGTATAGTTTCTCTCTTCCCTTTTGCATGAATCCCTGGAAAAATGGACTATCTTTGTGTTTTGTTTATTGTCATTTCTGTTGGAAGAAATGTCTTTTTGAACTCCCCCCTCTTTGAAGGTTGTAAATCCATGTGTTGTAAATAAATAATGTTTTGAGGGCATGAGGTAGTATCCCAAACCAGTCTGTTGATGATAACCAGCCACGAAAAGGAAGGTATTCTGAAGCCCGGGCTATCTCATGCTTCATCGTTTCTAAAACTTTTCAAAAATCAAAGATATTTTTCAACTTGAAATGCTTCAAGAGGAAGAGAATAATGAAAAATCCATATCCCCATTTGTTTTTTTGACCAATTTGTCCTGTGTTCCAAGCGTGATCTTGCGACTTGTGAGGGAATTAGTGCCGTCCAACCCGTTGATGTAGATACTCACAGCAGCGATTCGGACGATTCAAGTGATGACCCCGTTGAAATCCGAAGAAATTAGGAGCAATATGAACAATTCAAACCCCTTACAACCGAATACACTGTTACCATCAATTTGAGCGATACTCAAGATCCAAAAGAAGTCGAGATTGGAGCCAACCTTCCCGAAGAGAAAGTTATGCGTTTAATTGCTCTTCTCAAGGATTACCAAGACGTCTTCGCATGGTCTTACTCTAATATGCCAGGACTAGACCCCCAGATTGTTGAACACAGTTTGCCCACCAATCTCGACATGCCTCCTAAGAAGCAAAGGTTACGAAGTACTAAGCTCGAGCTGTCGAAAAAGATCGAAGAAGAAGTGATGAACCTGTTGAAAGTAGGATTCATCGAGGTTTCGCAATACCCTGATTGGGTAGCAAACATCATGCCAATCAAGAAAAAAGATGGTCGAATTCGAGTCTGTGTTGATTACCGTGACTTGAATAAGGCCAGTCCAAAAGACGACTTCCCACTCCTCCACATAGATGTCCTTATGGATAGCACTGTTGGATTCGAATTATTTTCTTTTATGGATGGATTCTCCGGGTATAACCAGATAAAGATGAATGAGGAAGACAAGGAGAAGACTGTGTTCATCACTCCATGGGGGACCTTTCATTACAGGGTTATGTTTTTTGGTCTGAAGAATGCCGGCGCAACATATCAACGTGCTGTGGTCACTCTCTTTCATGACCTGATGCACAAAGAAATTAAAGTTTATGTCGATGATATGATCGCTAAAACTAGATGCGGAGAAGACCATGTTGAGGCCTTGAAAAAGCTATTCAGTCGCTCGCGCGAGTTCAAATTACGCTTGAACCCTGTAAAGTGTGTGTTTGGGGCAAACTTTGGCAAATTACTCGGATTCATCGTGAGCAGCAAAGGGATCGAAGTCGACCCCTCAAAAGTCAAAGCAATATGTGAACTGCAACCCCCGTCCACAGTAAGGTAGGTCAGAAGCCTTTTAGGAAGGTTGAATTACATCGCTCGATTCATCTCGTAACTCTCTGAGACTGCACGGCCTTTCTTCAAACTCCTCAAGAAGGACGCCCAGATTGATCGGAATGAGGATTGTCGAGAAGCATTTGAAAAGCTGAAGCAGTATTTGATGAATCCCCTGGTATTAGTTCCACCAGTTCCAGGGCATCTTTTGACTCTCTATTTAACGATTTATAGCGAATCGTTAGGAGCCCTATTGGCTTAGAGCCACCTCGATGATGGAAAAGAACGAGCCATGTATTATCTAAGTAAGAAATTCATCATCTTGGAACAGAATTATTCCGAATCAGAAAAAACCTACGTCGCACTGGTATGGGTGCTACATAGGCTCCGACAATATACCTTGCACCACTGGACGTTTCTGGTAACTGAAAATGACCCTATCCGGTATCTGCTTAACCGATCGACGTTAATGGGAAAATTAGCCAAATGTCAAATTCTGATTTCAAAATTTGACATCCAAATATCATCATAAAAATCGGTGAAAGATCAGGTGATCGCTGATATGTTAGCTGAATGCCCTGGAGAAACACATGAAGATGATTTTCCAAATGACCGTATTTTATCAACAGATGAACACACGTGGACTATGTTTTTCGATGGAGCAGTAAATCTGTCTGGTTCTAGCACCGGAGCAGTCTTGATATCCCCAAATGGGCAGCATTATCCGATAGCCGCGAAACTGGTGTTTCCTTGCACTACAACATTGCTGAGTATGAAGCATGTATTCTCGGCTTACAAGCGACAATTGACATGAAAATAGCCAAACTAAAAGTATTCGGCGATTCTGTCTTAATCATACTCCAGACTGTGGGTGAATGGAAGACTAGGGATACTAAACTAGTACCCTATCATGACTATCTGGAAGAGTTGGTTTCAGTATTCAATGAGATTTCATTCAAATACCTATCTAGATTTCATAACCAATTCGCTGATACGCTGGCTACACTGTCATCCATGTTACAGGTTACCAATGGTTTGGAAATAAAACCTCTGAAGATTAAAGTCCTGACCAGACCAGCCCATTGCATGATTGTGACCAAAGAACTTGATGATAAACCATGGTATTACGATATCATGAATTACATTAGGGAATAACAGTTCCTCGAAGGGAGTAGCCCTGCAGACAAGAGATACATAATGAAGATGGCAACGAAATTCTTTGTTGAGAGTGAGAACTTGTACAAGAGATCCTATGACTCTGTTTTGTTAAGATGCGTGGACGCGACTGAAGCGACACGTATCATGCAGGAGTTGCACGAAGGAGCATGCGGCCCGCACATGAATGGACACATTCTGGTTAGAAAAATAACAAGATTGGGATATTATTGGCTTTCCTTAGAAGGTGATTGCATCCGACATGTTCGAAATTGTTATCATTGTCAGATCCATGAAAATAAGATAAATGCCCCTTCAACAGAATTACACCAGTTGTCTGAGTCATGGCCATTTTCAATGTGGGGTATTGATGTGATCGGTCCAATTAATCCGAAAGCGTCAAATGGATATCGTTTTATCTTGGTCGCAATTGATTATTTCTCTAAGTGGATCGAGACTGCATCATATACCAATGTTACTGATCGGAATGTGATGAAATTCATCAAGCGAGACATAATTGCCCGTTATGGTGTCCTTGAAGCCATCGTTACAGATAACGGAACAAATTTGAATAACAAGCTTATTGATGATTTACTCAGTGAATTCAAGATCCGTCATCTGAATTCATCGCCCTATCGTCCTCAAATGAATGGAGCTGTTGAAGCAGCCAACAAAAACATCAAGAAAATCTTAGCCAAAACTGCTGAGAATTACCGAAATTGGCATGAAAGATTGCCTTTTGCGTTAATGGCATACCGAACATCAATTCGGATGTCTACTGAGACAACCCATTTTCCTTGATATATGGCATAGAAGTAGTCTTGCCTGTTGAGATGCAAATCCCTTCACTATGGATATTGTCCCAAATGAAACTGTTTGAGGCGGAATGGAAGCAACAAAGACTGGAGCAGCTGAATATGATTGATGAAAAACAATTGAAGGCTCTTTGTCATGGGCAACGTTATCAACAGATGGTAGCCAGATCATTCAACCAAAAGGTGTGCCCAAGACACTTCGAAGCAGGCGATTTCGTCTTGAGGAAAGTGCTACCACTTCCTCCCAAACTCGGAAGTAAGTTTGCTTCAAACTACATTGGTCCTTATGTTGTGAAAAAGACACTCCTCGGAGGAGCTCTAATTCTGACTGAGATGGACGGGCGCCAATTTTCCAACCCAGTCAACTCTGATGCAGTAAAGAAGTAATAATCCTTGAAATAATTTCTATGTTCTTATTGAAAATAAGGGAATTGACAGAAAATTTATTGATAAGGACACTCCTGCGGTAAGTCTAACTGGAAAGAACTTCGTATAGGATAAAGAAACGTCAAAGCTGATCTTGGCAACCACGGAAGTATTAATGGTAGTCATGCTCACATCTGTCGAAGACCTTTAAAATAGAGATTAGCTTTGCTGCGAAGTTCCCCATGCAAGTAATTGCACATGCCCTGTGCAGTCAGGAATCAAAGCATTCACGAGAAATCCCTCAACATGCTGGAACCGCATTGACACAGCCTGCACTGATAATAGAATCCTCTATTCGGGAACACCCTAATTATAGAGAATTTCATTCGAGCTTCGAAACCCAGAGTATGGAGGAGCAGACTGAGATAGAGAAGACTGAACAAAGTAAAGAGGAAAAAAGACTCCGTTAGCTGTGAAGACAAAATGGAAAAGGGGTAATTTATATCGTTCTCAATTTACTCTCAAACATCTCATTGCTAACATAAGCTCATATTTTGACAGAAGGGAATTATTAGCATCCGAGAGAACTCAAGGAGTTATCAATCTGGTCTCAAATGAAGGGAACCATGAAGGGTAATGTTGTATTGTTCCCAATTTCTGTCCCTCAAAGAGCTATTCATTAACATGGTCTTTCTTATCTCGCAGGTTTGCCTTGCCATTGTAGCATAGGTAAGTATCTCCTTCCTTACAAACTTTTCACATGAAAGTAGAAAGAAACAAGAAGGAAGGAATGTGTCAAAACAAATAAGTGCTTAACCTTCCTCCAAGTGGGTTGCATATCTTTTTAGAAGAACTTTGCATGGTAATTTTACCTGTTTAATTTACCAATTCACTGTGGAAATCTTGACAATTCGACGAACGGTGTCGGACTGCTTCGATGTATTGAACAAGAGGTATCAGGATGAGGAAAGGCAATCCTCAGTCTATACACATTCTCACATACCAAATCTTGCAAGATGAGTGAGAAAATTTCATTTATACAAGGTAAAGGGATTTCTCGCATAAGGTACGGTAGCCAAAATGACGAGAGGCACTTCATTTCTTTGCCCCATACACTGCTATTGATCCCTCATTTGAGCATTTTTTGAGCCCACACACTTGGATATTCATTTTAAATTACCCTGTCAAGAACCACCCCACATTGGGGCAGCTTGAGGTAAATCAACATTGCAAGAAGGATTCAAACTCAGAAGAAACAAGAAAAATATCCCTTTCCTTCAATCACCACACTTGTAACTTCGACCTCGCCACCTTCACGGAGCCGGTGGTCCTCAATAGGGCCCTCCAAGACAAGCACACCATCGATGGCAGAACGGTCGAGGCTAAAAGGGCTTCATCAAAAGAGAAATAGTAAACTAAAGTCTGTCCAAAATGCCAACATCTCATTGATTACAGTGATGTTTTCACTTAGGAGCTGAGCAAGACAAGAAGGATGATGAGTTTGTAATATCTAAAATTTTCTATGATCATCAGTTGCAGCAGCTCGCACAAGGTGAAAAGGATGAATAAAAATTTTCTTGCTCTCACTTGCATTAATCTTTGAGTGTTATTACTGCAGATGAACTCTCGAGATAATTTAAGTGCCCTAGGATGACGAAGAGCAATTCTTTTTCTATCCCATACACTTATATCCCTTGCTAGCCCAATTGAGCCGGCGATTTCATTTCGCATGAACCCAGTTGGTGATCATCCCCCACACCGGGACAAGGCAAAAGTCACCACAGTTTGAACATCATGGTCCAAAGTACCGAATCAAGATGAAGACTCCAAGAGCCTAATAACATTGTTATGTTCAACTTTGTTTAGGCTAGTCCTGACAACACCAGAAGAACAGCAAAAGTGCCGAAAACTAGGGGGTGAAAAAGCAGTGTGCCTGGTAAAAGCAAGGCCAATGCCCATGAAAAAGAAAAAACAAAGAAAAGGAAAAGGAGAAGAAGAAAAACAATGAAAAGATGAAGAGAGATGAATCCCTAATTTCTGGGTGACTGCTGCGAAACACAATGAGGTTTTAGCTGAGAAAGTCTCTAAACGTGTTGAAGATGCTCTCAAAAACCTCAAAGTTGTCAAGTGGTGTAGAATAGACTATCCCAAAGGGTTTAAATTTAAGTTCTTCTTCGATACAAATCTCTACCTTAAGAACCTTGTCTTGACAAAGATCTGCCATGATAAACGAAGACAGACCTACTCTTGAGAAAGCAAATGGGATAGAGATAGAATGGTATCCAGGAAAATACTTGACGTAGAAGCTTCTCAAGAAAAAGTTGTCAAAGAAGCTAAAGCACGAGATTACTCGGAGGATTTTCCAAAGAGTTCTTGACGGTGTAGAAAAAGAGTGGCAACAACGCCAAGATGATCACCAATTCTCCCCCCTACATACATTTTTTGAGCCCAATGATCATTTTGTTCCTCAGCCTGCAAACCAAGCCCACGTTACATCCTTTATTAAGTCTCTTCTGACTAGGGCACTTGAACTAACACAGGATTTCAAATGTTTATAAACAACGCTCGAGGAAGTGCGAGCAAGATTATTTTTATCTCGTGTTGCAGGATTCTTGACTTGTAAACCTGGAGATAATTGCAGAATATTTTCTTTCACGGTCTTGACTTGGACAATCACCTTTTGTTAAGCCATAGACCAAGCCAACATTACGACCCTGAAGAAGACCTCTCAGATTGGCAGCATTGTACCGCTTGCGAGAAAACTCAGACCTTTGCGGATATGATAACGGCCAGATTGAGTGTTTTTTATGTTCCCGCATTAATGATTGGGACAAATAACCCTTTTCAATGAGAGCGAGTGGAAAGTCCTTTCTGACTGAAAATCTCTCGTTCAGCATCTTGAGAAGTCCGCCTTGGGAGTAAGAATTGTCCTGATTGACCCACAGTGGATGTTTGGTGACGTAAACATGGCAAAATCACATTGCATAAATGCATATTCTGCAGTAGCCTGGCTTGCCTATCCCTGATGAAGGCATGCATGTCAGTGCTAATTGTTTTTGATAACCTAGATTTTTAATCTCCAGTGATTGGACAAGAAAATTTAGGCACTGGAAAAAGTTCTTATCATCATCCCAAGAGAGATGCCCTGAAAAAGGTCGGTTATTTAGCAGATGATGCATTAGACCTTCAGATAAGAAACCCCAAGTTTTTCATCAAATTTCTTTTCAAATTACCTAGGGAGTCAATCAGGTATTGCTTTGAAAATGAATTGCATCTTGACTTGCAGTTAAGATATTTCATATGATATTCTAGAATAGCCTTAATTGTCTATTTTTCCGATGAATACATATGTCTTTGCACAAAACTAACTTGTCTGACATGAGACATGCCCCACCAGGCAAAACATTAAATCCTCGGTCGAGGACCCCCAAATACCCCTTGAACATTGGATCGTTCCTCTGTTCACCAAACCTGTTAAGCGCACCAGTCAAGGAGACCGAAAAAAAGTTCGGGTCCTAGACAAACAATTTCTCTCGTCAAGGCGACCGAAGAAAGGTTTGGGTCTTGGACGAAGCAAAACCCAGTCACGGAGATAGAAGATAGGTTTGGGTCTTGTGCAAGTGATTTCTCCCAGTCACGGCAACCAAAGGTAGGTTCGGGTCCGCGACAAATGAAATCCAGCTGGCGATCGAAGATAGGTTTGGGTTTTGTGCAAGCGATTTGTCTCAGTTATGGCAACCGAAGGTAGGTTCGGGTCCTCAACAAACAAAATCCAGTTGACGATCGAAGATAGGTTCGGGTCTTGTGCAAGCGATTTCTCCCAGTCACGACAATTGAAGGTAGGTTCGGGTCCGCAACAGATGAAATCCAACTGGCGACTGAAGATAGGTTCGGGTCCTGTGCAAGCGATTTCCCTCAGTCAAGGCGACCGAAGAAAGGTTTGGGTCCTCGACAAACGAAATCCAATCAAGGCGACTGAAGATAGGTTTGAGTCCTAGGCAAGCGATTTCCCTCAATCAAGGCGACCGAAGAAAAGTTCGGGTCCTAGACAAACAATTTCCTCCGTCAAAATGATCGAAGATAGGTTTAAGCCCTAGATGAAGGAAATTCAGTCGAGGCGACCGAAGATAGGTTCGAGTTCTTGACATCTGATACCAACTATCTGGAATTACTCTACCCTTCGGCAAGGTAAGTAGCCCCAGGTATGTTTTTATTTGCTTTAGCACGCATCATCTTATCGCATAGAAAATGAGACTCACAGTCTCGCAAAAATATCATTTATTAAGCATGCATGGGCTAAATTTAGGTGTCATTTTATATTTTAACGTAACGCCTACGAGCTCAACCTTTACGAGTTTACTTTCAAAGAGGGGCAGCTGTTGACATCAATTTAATTTGGCCAAAATTAATTGCACAAAATTTAGGAATTAATTTTCTTTAATTCCTAAAATACAAATATATTTCTATTTAAATGCATTGCATGTAGAAATTAGACATATTTACATTAATGGGGTTTTTTTTAAAAAAAAAATTCGCACTGGGCTGGGCCAGCTCCTTTTTCTTTCTTTTCTTTTCCCCCCTCCACGCGGGCCCAGCCCAACTCCCCTTTTCTTTCTTTTTCTTTTCCCCTCGGGCTCGGTCCGTATCCCTCTTCCTTTCTCTCCCCCCCGCGCGACTGGGCCCAACCCCGACCCGTGTCCTTTCTTCTTTCCCCCCTCACCGGTCGCTCTCTCGCCCCTGTTCTCCCCTGTTCGCGACGTCATGCCGATGCACGGCGGCGCTGCTCTGCGTCGTTGCTATCTGGCCAAACCATGGCCGGTTGAGCATGCTAACAGGACTGGCATTAATTGCCAGTCCTGTCCCCCCCATTTCCTAGCTCCCTTATCCTCTCCTTCTCCTTCTTTGCCTTTGTCTTGCACCGGCCCCTTCTCTGCACCGGCCTGCCATGGCCGTGAAAGTCGCGGGGCAAGTAGGCCGGTGCAGGCTAACGTCATGCCGACGCATAGGCCACCGTCACCGCCTATAAAAGGCCAGAGAGAGAGAGGGAGGGCCGATCGACCATTTCCAGAGAGAAACAGAGAAGGAGAGAGAGAGAATACAGAGAAAGAGAGCTGAGAATAGAGAGAGAGGAGGTAAACCGAGAGCCAGCCGGAGCTAGAATGAGAGCCAACAACCTTGCCGTCGCCCACACAACCGCCGGAAAGCCTCCCAGCCGTGCCATTGATCGGTGAGCCCTCCCCTGTCCTCTGTTTTCCCTTGTTTTTATGCTCGATTTAGCCGGGACCCGTGCCGGCTGTTTCGCGCGAGTCCCGGCCCATACCGCCATTCCCCGCCGTCTGTGCATTGCCTTCGTAGGTGAGGTAAGTCCCCGAAGTCGACCGGCTAGCTGGAGGAGGTCGAAATCGATCGTTCTCCGCCATTTCCCCTTGGTGCTGAAGAAATGTCCCAGAGAAGTTGAATTCGATTTGGTCGCCAGTCGGCACAACGGCGGTCGAACGGTGACCCAGGCGGTTTGTGGCGTCGGCGGTGGCCCCAGGGGTCGTTTCTGGAGGTGGCGCCGGTCTGGGTTGATCGGCGGACGGCCAATTTTGGCCCCACCGGCGTCCTCTCCCCGCGGGTCTGCAAATCGGGTTGGATTCGACCTGAATCAACAGATCTAACCCGGGTTAACGCCCAAGTCGGATCCATTGACTCGAGTCGGATTTGTTGACTCGAGTTGGTTCTGACCGACCCGGATCAATCGGCCCGACCCAACTCAACAATCGGGTCGGATCCGTTGACTTGGGTCGATTTCGTCCGACCCGAGTCAACGATAGGGTTGGATCCATTGACCCGGGTCGACCCGAATTCAGAAACCTAACCCGGATTAATATTATATTATTATATTATTTATTTTTTAAAAAAAATTTAAAATTTTTTAAATTTTTTCTTTCTTCACTATATATATATTTTTTTTCTTTCCGAAAAAAATTAATTTTTTTAAAAAAACCCTTTTTTATGTGGTTTATCCGAATGCTTTAATTTATTGTTATATTATTATGCATGTTGTTATAATTTCATGTTTAAATAGATAAGCCAATTTGATCATGTGATATTATTTTGCATGTTATTGTTGTTGTGTTTTATTATTCATGTTTTTAATACAATAGCATGAGCGGTTGTGTTTTTGAATGTCATCTGACTAAGTTAAGGTTAGAACCTTAGGCTGCATGAATTGTTGTGTTTTTGACTGCTAATCGCTTATGATTATGCACTCGTTCGATCACCTCACATGTTATGAGAAATGTCATAAAATCAATCCAAACTGCCTGGTAAATGTTTTCAGAAATGAACATGGTAAAATGGTACCGAAAGGGCATTAGTTATTCAACTAGTATAACCAAGTCTCCGAACTCAATCAATTTTTGGTTTGTAGGAATATGGTGATTCTCTTATCACTCTATTTGGGTTTCTAATCGACTCACCTCAAATCGATTAATGGCGACTCCTTGATGTAAACCATTTGCATGTTAAACACTAAAACCCTAAGTCGCGATATGATATGGGCTTGGGAGGGCCTGAGTTAAGTCCCAAACTTAGACTTAGCACATACTAGGTGAACCCCCTCATTTTTTCAACATTTTGGTGTAGAAGTAAAAAATGTTTCGTCGAAATGAGCCAAATGCCCAATGGTTATGTTGTGCAATTTCCTACGAACAAATATGTCTTAAAAATGTTGGCAGAAATTAATTGGAAGCTTGCTTGACAAAAAATGACATGTGAAAGCGAAATCTGATTGATTTATTGAATTTTTTTACCCCCTAACATTTCGTTGTGAACATAAAAAAATTTCATTTGTTCTGAACGTGGGTGACCACATGTATTATACGTAATGTAGTATAGTTTTTTAATAAAAAAATGTTATTAATTTTACACTTTTGTTGGGGAACTAAAAAAAATTAAATTTCACTAAAATGGGGTTTGGCCACGGATTTTGTACAACATTCTGTAAATTTGTGAAATTTTTTAATTTTCCAATTTTTTAAAAAAAATTTAAATTTTTTTTAGATTTCTCGGGAGCGAAAAAAATTTTTAATTTCAATACATGTGGGTGGCCATAGGTATTCTAAGTCATTCTGTAAAATTATGAAAATTTTTAATTTTGCATATTTTGAAATTTTCTCCGATACGTTAAAAAATTACCATTGTACTAAATGTGTTTGGCCACATGTATTATAAGACATTTTGTGCATTTTTGAAATTTTTTAAATATTTAATTTTTTTAAGCAAACTAAAAAAAAATTAAATTTCACTGAAAGTGGATGGCTACATGTATTCTAAGCAATTATGTGCCGTTTTCAAATTTTATATTTTTATTATGATTTTTCCATTTTTTAGTATGGAAAAAATAATTACATTTTCTACTCTCGAGGTGGCCACATGTATTGTACATCAGTTTAAAAAGTTATTTTACTTTTCAATTTTTCATTATTTTTCTTTTTTTTGTTCCCTTAAAAAATTCTAAATTCCAGTCAAAGTTTATGGCCACAGTTATTTTTTGTCATTTTGTGATATTTTGAAAATTTATTTTTTTTAATTATAAAAAAAACAATTAGCAACAACTTTAATATTTTCTCTAAATCTGCTTGTTGAACATTTTGTTACAATTTTTATTAATTCTACAAAAATTAATCCATTTTCATGCATTTTATTTTGACTAACATAATTGACAAATTAGCCATTCGGCGACATAATTACACAAATTAAACATTCGAATTAACCATTCGACATAATTGACAAACTAATGCATAATTGCACCCGAGCGTCATTGCATGGTTAATTAGTGATATAATTGACAAATTACCATTCGAACATCGATCAAAGCCACATGCAATGTATAAATCGACCCCTAACTTAACCAACCAAACAGGCACTAATCAATCACTAAACAAGTCTGATTAGTACACAATACAGTATGTAGGATTAAGGGCATTACGTACAGTGTCGGGCGGTGAAGGTGTCAGGCCGTGGCTGGGAGGCGACTGGGCGGCCACGGGCGGTGGTCGGACGCAACTAGCCGCGGAATGGGCGCCGGTGAAGGCGGCTGGCCGCGGTTGGACGGCAGCGACAGAGGCCGAGCAGCGGATCGGCGCCAATTGAACAATGGGCGGCGGCCGGGCGGAGAGATCTGGCCTGGGCGGCGCGAGGAGTGGCGAGGGGCAACGGGGCGGGGCAGGGCAAGGAGTTGCGAGGTGATGGCGGGGAGCGTCGGGGGCCGACGGCGAGGCGGGAGGCTGCGCGCCCAGCCGCACCGCGATGGCATCCAGGCAGGCAGATCTGGCCGGGCCGGCGTAGGGAGCGGCAGGGGGCGATGGCGCGGGAAAGGTCCGGCGAGGACGATGACGGACTGGAAGTTGCACAGACAGACCGATCGTGCGAGGTCGGCCAAGGAAGAAGAAGAAGACTTACGGCGGACGCGGTTGGTCCGTCGCAATTTGTCCGACGCCGACAACGGGAACTCGGACGGCGACGGGAACGGTTAATTTACGACGAACATTGGGTTTCCGTTGCAGATTTGCGATGGGAAAAAAAAAATCCGTCGCAAATATCAGAGGGAATTTTTTTTACGATTTTAAATTTGCGACGGAACACAAAAATTCGTCGCAAATATGTTTGGGAGGGAATTTTTCCCAGCCGAAATTTGTGACGGATAATGCAAGTCCGTCGCAAATTTGCGACAGATGATATTTGTCCGTCGCAAATTTGGGACTGAAATTTTTTGTTCAAAATTCGCGATGTACTAAGATATTCCATCACAAATTTGCGACGGACCGATATCTGTCCGTCGCGAATTTGTGACGGATCAATTTGCGACGGACGGAGATCGGTCCGTTGCAAATTTGCAACGGAATAATTTAGTCCATTGCGAATTTGCGACAGATGATATTTATCCGTCGCAAATTTGGGACTAAATTTTTTTTGTCCAAAATTTGCGACGAACAGATATGGATTCGTCGCAAATTTGCGACGGACAGATATTTGTTCGTTGCTGATAGGACGGACTTTTTGACGACAAATCAATTTGCGACATATTTTTTTCTCCGTACAAAATTTTACATCTGATTTAGTTCGGACGCCAAAAATAACGGAAATTTTCAATTTCGTCAAAAAATTGCAATGACTTACTCATTTCCGTAGCTAATTCTTCGATGAACAGTACACACGAATAAATTGTTGTCTAAAAATGAGCGACGAGCCAAATGCAATGAAAAATGGAATATCGCAAATGACATCGCACGAATAATATTGCACTTGTCGTCATTTAGCGACAAATTTTACTATGACCAATTAAATTATTATTCAATCCACAATTAATAACAATAGTAAGAACAACAATAACAATAATAAGAAGAACACTAACAAAAATGATGACACGGAAAATAACAGTTGACACAATAATAATTAGACATTTTGTTACTATTTGCTAATAAAAATTTTAATCTTCGTCTTCGTCCTCGTCTTGATCTTCGTTTTCATCTTCATCATCTGTCTCAAAATCAGATTATGAACATTTTTCTACATTTAATTCGCAAATTTCAGTTGGATCCACATCTACGGTTGCTCCAGAGGGATCTCGTAAAGTTAGAATGTTATATTCCTCAATTTCAACTGTGTTACACATTTCATCTTGTTGGTAGGCTCTATTCTTCCAGTGTTCCTCGATTTTTCTCCGTGCTTTGATTTTACATACAGCCCACCAATCAGTTTTGTCACGTTTCAAACTAGGATATGATGCATACCATACTTGAATTGATTGTTGTGCCAAGACAAATGGTTCATATTTCATATACCTTTTCTTGTGATATATTTCAACCAAGTTAAACTTCATATGCACCTTCATTCCTTTGACGGGGTCAACCACGTGCACTTAAATAACATAACCCGCATCATTAATGGTCCAGGATACTCTATCTCGATGATTTCATCCAACAAGCCATAAAAATCATTTGTTGAACTGCAACCATTGGATGACCAAACAGATACCCCACTATTTATTGTGAATTTTCCCATTCCATATTCTTGAGTATGAAAATTATATCCATTTATGAAATATGCTGGCCAACTTCGCACTCTTAACTGTAGACCCCATGCCAGATGATATAACAATCCTTGTTGTGCAAGTGCATCATGATTACTGTGAACCTAATGTTACATATTAACAAAGTCAATAATATAATATAAATAAAATATGTATGCTATTTGAATAACTTGGTTATGGTCCATAGGCAACTTACATATGTCTTGAACCATGCTGCAAATTGTTCATCGCACATACAGGCATACTCATTTGGTGGTAGTCCATATATTGAAATTCGAAAAATCCTAGTAATAGATACCATGTAAATATTGGCAAATATTTGACACATAATGCATATATTTGCAAATTTACATTTACTCGAAATATGGCTCGACTTCTGGGCAGTTCAGCAAAACGTATGTATGGGCTGCATGAAATTCTTCGCCTGTTAAGTAACAATACTGACATACGCCGCTTGGTCGACCAAGATAATTGAAAATAGAGAAAACTTTGCAATTGGGATCAATGGGGTCCTCATCATTTCTGCCTAGTCTCCGCGTCTTGCATTGCTCGTGCGGCTTGAAATAGTATGACGCAAATGTCGTAACTTCTTCCACAATATATGCATTACAAATTGAAGTTTCAACACGTGCCTTATTCTTCACTTTTTTCTTCAAATGGTATAAGAATCTAGTTGAAATCGAAAGAAGTTTAGCGGAACATAATATATAATATAAAGTAATTTGAACTTTAGATTTGATCACAAAAAATTACCTCTCAAATGGATACATCTATCGAAATTGGACGGGACCTGCAACTTTAGCCTCATAAGGCAAGTGAAATAAGAGATACTCCATCTAATCAAAAAATGATGGCGGAAATATCATTTCCAAGTTGCAAAGGATAATTGGAATATCTCTCTCAACTTTCTCCATGTGCGATGTTTTTAACGTTGTCGAGCAAATATCATGCAGGAAATTGCTCAATTCTGTAATAGCGCCCCATACAAAGTTCGGTAGAACTTCCTTCAAAGCTATTAAAATGAGTCTTTCCATCAATATGTGACAATCATGACTCTTCAAACCTGTCAACTTGCATTTATTCAAATCAACACATCTCTCGAGGTTCGAAGTATATCCATCAGGAAACCGCACAGATTTCAACCATTGACAAACAACTCGCCTTTGTTCCTTATCTATTGTATAAAATGCTTTTGGTTTTGGTCCTCTGCTGCTTGCATCCACATCTAGTGTTGGCCGATCACAAATATCTTGCATATCTTTTTTTGCGTTCAAGTTGTCTTTTGTTTTTCCGGGGACGTCCATCACAGTATTTATGACATTGTCGAAAACATTCTTTTCTATATGCATGACGTCAAGATTATGATGAATAAGATGGGTCTTCCAATATGATAGATCCCAAAATATACTACGTTTTGTCCACTTATGTGTACTGCCGTACGCAAAAGTCGTGTGGTGCGGGTTCTCAACAACAGATGGAAAGTCCTGCACCCGCTCCCAAATTTGATCGCCCGTCAACCTCAATGGTGGACGTGTTCTTTCAGTCCTATTATTGATGAACTCTTTTTTATTCCTTCTAAATTGATGATTCATCGATAAAAATTGTCTGTGACAGTCAAAATAGTTGGGTTTTTTTTCATGTTTTAATCTAAATGACTTTGATCTCTCCATACATATCGGACATCCTAAGATCCCAGCGGTACTCCATCCAGATAACATTCTGTAAGCTGGAAAGTCATTTATCGTCCAAAGTAGAGCAGCCTTCATTACAAATGTTTGACTGGTAGATACATCATATGTAATAACCCCTTCCTCCCATAGACGTTGTAACTCTTCAATCAATGGTTGCATATAAATATCTATTAACTTTTTCGGATTTTGCGGTCCAGTCACGATCAATTTCAAGAGCATATAAGGTGTCTTCATGCACATGCCAGGTGGAAGATTGTACGGCGTTAAGATAACTGGCCAACATGAATAACTTTTTCCTACTTTCCCAAATGGGGCAAATCCATCAGTACAGAGACCTAACATGATGTTTCGCGGCTCCATCACAAAATCAGGGTATGTTCTATCAAAATGTTTCCATGCCTCTACATCTGAAGGATGACATATTATATCTTTTTCTGTTTCATGCTTTGCATGCCAAGTCATGTGCTCAGCAGTGGCTTGCGACGCATACAGCCTTTGCAACCTGGGGATTAAAGGCAGATAAAACATTTGCTTGCATGGTCTACGCTTCTGATTACGACCCTATCTTCGGTTAGTCTTGTACCTTGGGTGGCTACAGAATTTGCAAGATTCTGCATTTTCATTATCTTTCCAATATAACATACAATCTCTACTGCATACATCAATCCTTACAACCGGAAGACCTAAGTTATGCACTAACTTTTTCATATCGTAAAAATCACTAGGCATGATGTTATCACTAGGCATTGCTTCTCACATTACTTTAACAAAAGAGTTGAAGCAATATGCAGATACATTATGCTCTGCCTTGATATTTAACATTTTTGTTGTCATTGATAACTTAGTGTGGTTCTCACAAACCTGCCCATAAAGGTTTATCTGTTGCTTTCAACACATCCGAGAACTGATTAGATGGAGAAATTTCATTATAGACATTCTCATTAAAACACGTTACTCCGATTTCTTCTGATTGTGATACATGACTAGGGCCCTCATCACGTGTTGGAGTAAAACTAGTACTTGCATGATGCGCGTCTGCAACAAAATTCTGACTAGCTATATTAATCATCATTCTCTTGTATGGGTTCAATTGATCATAATAGCCACATTCATTCCTAAATATGGATTGGTCACTTTTTCGATATCCTTCACCAGATATAAATGGTTCACTATGGGAAGTCCAATTATAATAGTTCGAAGTAAACCCAAATCTACAAAAATGTTCTCTAACTTTATCACACACAAAAAATTTACCATTACCGCACTTTCTACACGGACACCTTAACTTATTTCTATCCATGAACTCATATTTAGTACTAGCAAAGTCTAAAAATAGTTCCAAGCCAGTACGAAACTCATCTGTCAATCCTTGACGTTCAGGTAAGTTCTTATTATACATCCAAGCCCTTTCTCTTTGCATTGTGTCTATATAAAAACAAAAAGATCGCGTCAAATATTACAAAGATCATATGTACTGTACGTAATTACAACCATTAAAGTAATAAAGTTAAAATTTTTGTTTGGCCGAAACAATTACTTTGAAATTGGCAAAAAATAAAAATATTCACCCTGTAAAGAAGATTCAGGCAAAAATTTGACTAAAATATTTGTAGTACAAATTGGTCAATTTGATGACTAGTGCACCGTTCACGTGGATTGCGGCACCTTCAAATTGACACATACCTACAATAAATAATTACTTCACAATCATTTTAAAATAATTTTAATTTTGCCCGAATTTTTTCCAATTTTTCCCCAGTATGTTATTCAAAATAAGTTTTTCTATGTCGCAAATTAGTGACGGAAACTCGTTTCCGTCGCAAATTTGTGTTGGATAACTAAAAATTGCCTCGCTTGTCCGGCCTCCCCTCATGGCCAGCAAGGTATCGTCGGTCGTTGAATCGGGGATGAAGTTACGAAAAAAAAGTGAAAAATTGTCTATAATATAAAAAAAATTGCAATCCAGCGATGCATATTTATGAAGTTAGATATGATACTTACCAGTACAAAAGCTTCACCGGGATACACTTGTGAATGTGCGGATTTTGCGGCTTTGATACATATACAAAATGGAGAAAAGCGAGACAGAGAGACAAAAATATGCGGATGGGGAGGAACTGCACAAAAGATCTAGGGTTTGATAAACTACAAATTTGCGACGAATTTTATTTCGTCGCAAAATCCGTCGTAAATTTGCGACGGAACAATTTTCGTTGCAAATTAACGACGAATTTTGCGATGGAC
Source organism: Syzygium aromaticum (assembly GCA_024500025.1). Classification (NCBI taxonomy): domain Eukaryota; kingdom Viridiplantae; phylum Streptophyta; class Magnoliopsida; order Myrtales; family Myrtaceae; genus Syzygium; species Syzygium aromaticum. Next base: position 17,337,170 of record CM044885.1, read on the forward strand.
TTAGTTTGCGTCGCATATTTGCAACAAACGATTTTCCGTCGCAAATTTACGACGGATTTTGCAACGGATTAATTAATTCGTCGCAAATTTGCAACGATAAATTTCCCGTCATAAATTTCCGTCGCAAAAACCGAATTTTTTTGTAGTGAAGGGTGGAAGGAATCAACCTCGAAGAATGAGTACGCGGCCAAATTTACTGGACCACGAGAAAAGACGTGGAAAATAATCTATGAAATCGATCGAAATCTTAGAAGATATAAACTGGTATTTCAACCCTTGGTTACGTGCATGTTGATTCTTGACACGATGTCGGGTTTTTATATACGTACGTGAACAGCATGTTGGTTTTATTGCAGCAGGATCACAAGTGTTCGAGGAGGCGCTCCTGTAGGTTGGGAAATATCAAAATGTCATACCCGCCCATGTAAGTTAGCCGCTTGAATCTTGCTATCCGAGATAACAAGAGCGTTTGGGAATGCCTTGTAAAGAAGCTTCTAGGCTGGTGAGGGCCGGCAACCCTCGTCTAGTCGAGTCAAGGGTGTGGATACCCTCACCTAGACTAGGCGAGGGCGACGCGGCCCACACCTATGGTCGTCAAGCGTCCATGGTTAGAAAAAAAAGAGAAAGAAAAAAGAAAGAAGAGAAAAAAGAAAAGAAAAGAAATAATAAATAATTTTAAAATAAAAAGCTTATATCGGCATGACTGTGCCACGTAGGACGGCTGGCACTAATTAGACCGCCACGTCAACGAATCCAGCCAAAATTAGTCAGAATGACTAAATTGGTAAATTGTCAAAAGGTTTAGGACTAAATTAGCTAAATAAAAAAATTTAAGACTGAATTTTGTTCATACGCAATAGATTTAGACTTTTTTGGTAATTTTCCTGCTCAAGTATGGTCCTTTTTGTACAATTTTAGCCAATTTTTTTCTTCTTAAAAACTTGGTTTCAGCTATTAGTAAATAGTTTTGTAACGCTTACTTTAAACCAAAAAAAAAAAAAATCAAAATCAATCACTGTCTCATACAGATAGTGCTGCTATAAAGGACTCCCTAATATAAAAAATATAGGGATAAGTGCATTGAAAATCTTAAAATTTATCATGAAAGTGCAATTAAGTTTTAAAATTTTTAAAAGTGCAATCAAGTCATAAAACTTGTCACGAAAATGCCATTAAGTCCTAAAATTTTCAGAAAATGCAATCAAATTCTAAAACTTGTCAAATTATTCCAATTGACTCATTCTATTGATTGCATTTTTTGAAAATTTTAAGATTCAATTGTACTTTTTTAAAATTTTAGGATTCGATTGCATTTTCGTGATAAGTTTTAGGATTTTCAGTGTACTTATCCCAAAAATATAAAAACACACAATAAATGCCTGTTTTGTGCCAATCAAATATTTGTGATTATTTAAATCATCTATATAGATGAAATTCTGTGTAGAATTTTATTTTGAAAGAAATGAGCTACAACTACCGGAGGCAATTCTTGTTTATGGTTTTGTACCATGTTAAGTCAATTGCACTCGACCCAAAAAAAAAGTCTGTTGCACAATCAAATGACCTAACTAAAGCACATCTTCTGTTATCATCATGTTAGAATGATCGGTTAGAATAGAACACATTAATTATCTAGTAAACAATGTGGCACATTTCGAATGTCTTATCTCATTAATCAACACATGTGGGTGGATCACTCCAGCTAGCGAGTGGTCCGCTGTTCGTAACACTGTTTGAGATGATGTTCAACTTCTAAAAACTTTTCAGACACAAAAACTATATGATATATACAAACTATATAAAGATCCAAGGAGTATGGTCAGTGAGTGAAAATGAGCACGCTTGCATTAGATGCATATCTTGAAAATTTGTGTTTACGTATTGTGATAGAAATTTCTAAACGGAAAATGAGTTTTGAATATTTTAATAATGTGAAAAGATGGAGATATCACGAATGAATTGTTTAAGTAAAAAGAAGAGCCAAAGTAGGTTGGTTCAGCTGGAAAGGTTCAAACTCTTCATGCACCATGCCTAGGTTTGCATCACGCTACCAACACTCCCCTTGGGTAGGCGATTTGTAAATCCACTATAAGACCTTCGGGTCCGTGGTATGCATTGGCCTTGGCATAAAGTAACCTCCCCTCCTCCTAAACTTTTTCATACCATAAAAAAAGTGAAAAGAAGAATAAAAGATTTATTCAGAGATAGTACTACCAACAGAAAAGAGGTTTATAGCATCAAAAAATGACTAAATAAAAGGAAGGTGCGGCTGGAGCTGGACATTATATTACGTCAATTGAGTAAGGCCAGTAGAACTTTGAGTGAGAACTAGACAATAAGATTTTCAAGTTTCCTTAAGGGTTAATATCACAAAAAATCTCAAACTGATATACTTAAGACAAATTTACTCTTAATTAGTTTCTTTTAAATTTTACCCTTTGTATGTTACAGGTGTACGAATTTATGATTTTTCATGATATTAATCTAATTTAACGAAAACCAACAGAGGGTAAATTTGTTACAAGTGTACTAGTTTGAAATTTTTTATGATCAAAAAATTAATTTAAATTAAATTTATCATAAATATATCAGTTCAAAATTTTTCACGTACTTCCTTAAAGAAATTTGTGGCATAAGTCTCGCTCGGATTTATGGATGGTCACTTTCATCATTTCTCCTACATAAATTTTTCCTTGAAGACCTTGACCCCAAAGTTGCTTTATCAAAGCTCAAAGACAAAATTTAAAAAGAAACATATATTCAACTATTAAAATTTTAAACATGGGAACGTTGAAATGCCCCTAAGCAGACTGTCATTAGAGGGCTAGAGCAGTATAATTCTTTGCTAACACCAAAAGAAATTTATTGCCACAATAGAAGAAAAAGTAAACCCATTGTGATAAGCAAGATGATTGAGCGCATGATGCCCTTGTCTTAGCCTTAAACTTGGACCAGCTCTTCAAAGGTGTTCATGGCAGAAAGTGGCAAGACCAACACCACCGCAATCCCCTTCTTCCCATCCCCTTCCGGCATGAACAGGCACAGCTCCCTCCCCAGGTCGCCGCACCCGAACTGCGACAGGTTGCCCCACCCAAAGTTCGACATGCCATAGTCGAATCTAGTCCAAGAGCTGATCACCAGCGTGCCGACTGTCGAGAGCTGCGGCCTGTATGTATCCCCGAAAGCCATCCTCGTCCACCCATTTGACCGCCTTCTGTATCTGCTCGACGGCGTATGAGATCGGCCTCTCGCACAGCTCCCCTGCGGAGGCAAGGCCTGCGGTCGTGACCACGGCGTTGCCGAAATAATTCTCGGGCAACTGCTTGTCGAACTTGGTCCTAACGTCGGCCAGCAAACGGAGCTTCGTCAATTGGTGAGGCTTCATCTTCAGTGCCTTGCTCTGCGCGTGCCACACCAGCGCCGAGACGGCGGTGAAGCTCGAGCAGCTCTTTATCTTTCCATCGGATAATGCAAACTTCTTTATCGCTGCGATCTTCTCAGTGTCGAAGGAGAAGAGTTTGTAAACCATGGGATCTTGTTGGTACAGCTGCTCCATGTTCGACGAGTCGGTGATCTCTACGAAGTCGTCGTAGGGGTACTTGATCTGAGCAGGCACTCGCGATTTCAACAGAGTCCGGTCGAGAAAAGGGATGGCGGATACCGGCTTCCCCCTCACAATTTCGGCCCACGAGTTGATGAAGTTCATTCCTCAGACGCCATCGGCCAGGCTGTGGTTAACTCCGACACCCATAGTGAATCTTCCGCAATTGAACCTCGTCACCTGATTTCGAAAAGTATAATGCAGATACACGTTATGGATACACACACAGCACAATGCAAAGTATCAGGATTAAGGTGACATTGTCGTAGGTTGTTCTCTTAACCTGTGGAGATAGCAATGGTGTTTCAAGTGTGTTTTTGGCCTTGGGGTCAGAGTAAATGAGATGGCTCGTAACGTCGGGATTGGGAACGCGGATGTCCCCGAGCGCGTCCATGCGACAATCGGCCTCCGCCTCCACAAACGGCCAAGTCCACGACGAAGCTCCCTTGCGGGCTTATGGCCATGGACCCTGCAAGCGGGTAATAATGGACCAAAGCCTTGGACAGAGCCTGTTTTATCACGTCCCCGGCATTGTCGCCGCCTTTCTCGTAGCAGTAGATCGTTTTCATGGTGAACGGAATCGCCTGGTCGAGACTGGACAGGAAGTAGGACCCATCCGGGGTCTTAGCCTCGGGTTGGACCATGTCGGGCTCGGACTTGCGCACGGCCAACTCGCTGCCATTGATCGTCAATGCTTCGGTCACTGTTGAAAACCCACACATCGATGAATACCGTGAGTCCATTACACAAAGGTCCACCGAAGAAGAGGAAATATTGCGCTGATTTATTCTATTGGTCTTATAATGCGACGACAGAACCAATCACATTCTGAAAGTTGCATGAGAATTCGTGTTTTTTAATAAGAAAAAAATGTGAATCCCGTAAATTCTTAAGCTGAGATGTGTCTATCAAACGAACGCTCAAAATAAATTGAGGAAGTTGGTGAAGTGCTGTCACGTTCGCATCACCAGTCGCGTAGGAGACGAACAAGTCCACCTGTAGATGTGGATGTACACAACTAGGAGTTGTGCCTGCTCATTTAGCAGCATTCATTTATCTTAGGAAAAACACCACAAAAAACTCCAAAGTATGCCACTTATAATAAATTTATCCTGAACATTTTTTTATGACACAAAAAACCTCAAACTATGCCACTTGTGGCACATTTACCCCACAATATATTTATCCATGGGTATTTTTGTCTTTTTGTCTTTTCTATTTTTTTTCCTTTTTTTTTTCTTTTCTCTTCCCTCCGCCGTGGTCGGCAGAGGGAAGCTAGTGAGGGTGACCCTCGCCCGCCACCGGCGAGGGCCGCCCTTGCCGGCTTCCCTCCGCCGGCCACGGCAGAGGGGAAGAGAAGAAAAAAAAAGGAAAAAAAACACAAAAAAAGACGAAAATGCCTATGAACAAATGTATCGTGGGATAAAATGTGTCACAAGTGGCATAGTTTTGGGTTTTTCTTGTCGCAAAAAAAAATTCAGGATAAATTTGTTATAAGTGACATAATTTGGAGTTTTTAGTGGTGTTTTCCCTTTATCTTAAGGAACGTTGGCCTAGATAAAATTATCATTTATGTGAGTTCTAGACGTCTACCGTCATCATTATTTGTGGGCTTATCTAAATAATGTTTATATGACTGATGCGAAAATAATGTAATTTACTTTTCTATAGCACGAACCATAACGTGGAATTAGGTGATCGTCTTAGATAATAGATCGTGACCATCGTGACCATTTTGCAATGATGGTGCTTATACGGCTAGTCTCTATGTATCCAGAATATTGGGAGGCACATAACGATGTTAAAAACATACAAAAACTATTAAATGAAGTTTTAGCACCATCATGACCATTCTTTATAAGATAGTATCTGTTAAAGATATCCCTTAATCAACAATCCAGTCGAAACCCCAGATTAACCCAAATCACCAAAAAGTGCCTTAACTTTACCAATGATACCTCACATTTTATGAGAAATCACACACACACACACACTAAATTTCTAATCCTTTCTAACTCTCCCGTGAAACTTGATTGAGGCTACCATCGAAGGTCACGATCTTTCTGCAACTCGCTCGCACGAACGTCGCTGACCTTGCGCTAGTGTATATTTGTGTCCGCACAAGAGCGAATTGACAAAGGTTGCAACCTTCACGACCGTGACTCTCTCTCTCTCTCTCTCTCTCTCTCTCTCTCTCTCTCACACACACACACACACACACACACACACACACACACAAAAGAGTCATATAAGTGAGGGCGGCGGCAGCGGCGGTTACAAGTGTGGCAGCATTGGCGAGATGTAGCGGACAAAATCAATAGCAAGAGTAGAAAGATGTTAGCGGATTTAGCACATAAATTGCAACCATTCCTTGACCTTGCCAAAAATGAAAGAAGATATATACACTAGACCTTATGGAACACAACAAGAAGAAAATAGACATGAATAGTTAGCTCCAAGAGCGTGATTATAAGAGAAGGGGAAGAAAATTAACCTCGAATTAACAACCGGCCCGGACGACTTGACCTCTGGGAAATGATATGGCGCAAAATCTACCAAAGAAAATCAGCAGAAGTATAAGAATTCAGAAGATATACGATCACGGGTATTTGAGCCCTTGATTATACGTGTGGACTCTTACCGTTTGCGAAACCATGTTTGATTCCTCTGCAGCGGGATGTCAAACTTCTGAACAGCACAATCTCCTCGATCACTCTGATACTCCGCAAAGATGGAACTAAATAGATCAGTTAGTCAGAAAACCCTAAAACAAAAATCAGGCAACTGTTCAATCAGACGTTTATGTGGATTACTAGGGTTTCATGAATTCACCACAACGCGACAGTTTGTCACGACATCGCTTTTATACTTGCTTCAAACTGATCCCTCGGCTACCTCGGTGTCACCGGGCTTCGTAGTCCGACGTTATTTCGACTTTCATGCATTTTTCGGTTTGGATTTTAAAGACGAAAGGAGAAATAATCACACGATCTTTCCTTCCATTTTCTACTGACAGCACATACCCTCTCTTTCAGTCGGAATCTTCATTTGCAGACACTCTAACCTTGCCCTACTGATCATCCTATCATACTATTCTCTATGTCTACGTGACTGTACCAATCCCAAATGATGGAAATTTCCAGCAAATGACCCTTATACTTCATGGTTTTTCGGCCAAAACTGCTTCATCGACCGATGTAGAGAATGCTAGGATAATCACAGTCCAAAACCGATCTAAAGAGATGAGGCAATGAGATGCTTGAGAGAGAGAGAGCTGGAACCTGAAAGCTTGAACTTATGGCTTCACTTGCATGTCGAAGTGGAATATGGGGGACCTTAAATAGAAGTGGAAATTTGTTGGCTTTAGAGCTTGAACGTTTGGCTTTCTTTTTCAACATATAGATGCACGAATTCTTAAATTGTCATTGGATCAACATGCTTGATGGTGGTACCTAACGATGCACGAATTCTTTAAATTTACCTTGGGTCAACTGCAACTAATGCATATGTTGCGACAAAAATCCCTTGATTGTAACCTGTTCATGTGTTACCTCGAGCTGGCACGTTCTTTCCCGTCAACCGTCACATGGCCAAGTTGCAATTATTAAGCATCGTATGAAATAACAAAACTACAGAAATAAGTTGCAATTATAATTAGCAAAAACAGAGGATGCACCGCCAATGTAAAGTAAGTTTTACACTACCGATTCTCCCAGATCAATGGTGTACAAGACCACTTGTGTAAATAGTAGAATTACTCAATCTTTTAAGCAACGTTGGCCAAGAAGAGTCTCAGTTAATCTGCGGAGCGCAAATATATGCTCATTATAATATTTGACAGCTTCGGTAGCATGTTATTTCTGTTGTTGGAAGAAAAAACAAACAAATTTTGAAATCTGGTGAACATGTTTTTTTATGTTAATGTGACGTCGAAGGTGGTATCTGTTTCTCCCTAATTCTTTTTTACTATGAATTGTGTTAATGAGTATCTCCCGGATACTTATTAAGCACTCAATTAAGAAAATTATATAGATTCCCATTTACACTCAAATATTGGCAACCAATTTAAGTTTTCATTACATAGAAAATTAGGGATCGAGCCGGGGCCCTGAACCAAGATATTACTTAAACTGCATATAGATTTTAGGAGCATAACATTAATAGTAATAGGCTCATATAGCTGTATTTAAATTGGACCGGCTGCAGGTGGATTTGAATGGATGATTCTTAACATAATTAATAAGCTGGACCGAGCCCATAAGAGCATGGAATTATGGCCAAGACCATGGGATACATTTATGGCTGAAACGTCCATTACTAAGCCAAGTTGGAAGACTTGGAAGATCACTCATTCTACGAAAATTCAACTATTGAAAACAATCAGAAAATTGCCTAAGTTGGATATCAAAATGAGGAAATAAGATATCTTTGCTCTTGTGTGAAACCCTAGGAGTTGAGCCTATATAAACGAGTGAGGTTGGTAACATTGAGGGGACAGCAACAATATAAAAAAAAATCAATAGAAAGCCGTGAGGAGGGAGGCACGATACTGAGAGAAAATAGGGAGTGGAGAGGGGATAATATTCGGTTGGAGAGGAAGAGAGAAATGCTCTCGGTGTCCCCTTCCACCATTGATCTTTAGCCATTGTTCTTCTGATAGCCACTACCTCCTAACGTGCACACTACCTTCGTGCCGCGCTCTTGCGTTGCCGACCTGCTGTTGTGCACTCGTGAGTCTTTTACAGCGTTGACGGTTTTCACAACGGAACCAGCTATCTCGGTGGTCCTTTTAGCGTCAAGGACACCCGGCGTTCGCGATCGTTGGCTGCTGTTTCTTGTTTGGCGGTGAACCCAGCAGCTTCCGCAAGCCTCTGCAGTGCCTTGTCTGCGTCAGTCGAGCGTCCCCGCCGCACCTCAAGCGAATCTTCACTTGCGTTTCCGGTCGTAGAGACGTTCCCAGCAACGCTCACCAGTATAATCCAGCAAGCAACCTGCAGCTATCAGCAAACCCGACGCCACAACGCCTCTTTGGTGATTTCACCGAGTTACTGCAGGCCTTCTGGCAATTTCTTGCAGGTTTCTCCAGCGACACGCCTTCAAGCTTCTGGCGACGTCCTTGCCCTTTTACAGTCACGCCAGAGTCCAGCCCAGTGACAGCTATAGTTCCTGCAATCTCTAGTCCAACGCTAGCTCCGCACCATTGCTTACTGACGTGACATGGTCTGATCCCGTTGAGTTTCCAGCGGTTTCTAGCTGTTTAGCGAGGCCTGCAGCTACGCATCCGGCTTCCCATAGGCTCCAGACCAGTGCCGGAGAATGATAGCGACCACAACAACAAGTATCCCGGTTTTCCAGAGAGCCCACTACCTTCCGGTCGCGCCTAATTAAGTTTTTGCAGGTCTTCCGGTGCTAACCTAGCAACTTTGCCCTCGACGTTCCCACCCTCCTTGCTGGGTTTCACTGTTGGTCCCCTCACCGGAGACTCGTCGGCCTCCATCCGTACGTGATCCTTGTGCCACTCGCCGGTCACCAAAAGATCCACAGTCGTTGGACCGATTTGGAAGCAAATCGGTCCATGATCCGTGCTAAGTCTTTGAGCTTGGTAATTCAAAACCAGATCGCGACCATTACAATTGCATTTTTAGGGGGTGTGGTAATGCGCGTCTCCGTCTTTGAATCATATTTAGGGGCTCTCCCTACTGGTGCCTTCAATCCAGCTGATGACAGGGTTCTTACTAGAAATGGAAGCAAAAATCCACGTGGCATAGATTGATTTTGTTTCATTAAAATGTTTCATCCCTTGGTTTGTCCAGGTTACAGACTGCTTTGAAAGCTTTGGGAAAATACAAAAGATTTTAAGTTAAAAAGCAGCTTTCAAAATGCAAATAATGTTTGGTTCAGTTTAATTTAAAAGTTCATTGTTAAGCAATTTTGGTTTAATTGGTGTTTAAAAAAAAACATACTGAACCCACCCATCAGTAGCTCAATTGGTTAGGACATATTTGGAATTGTGTGATTAGGCGCACTGGTCCCAAGTTCGATTCCCTAGCTGAGTACTTGTGATTTAAGTGGAGGGCTATGACGGTGGGTTGTTGTGTTAATCTCCCCCGAAGAATGGTCGAGGTGCGCGCAAGCTGGCTCGGACACCTCGGTTACCATACTGACTTTTGCTATTCAAAATAAAATAAAAATGAACATTCAAACCTTTTGTTGGAATCTGACGAAGGACTCAGGTCGCCGCAAGCCAGATCTAGCCTAAGGTCCTTGACCTTGGGCCATCCTCGATGGTTGTCGCCGATGATGTCACACGGTGAAAAATGATGAGGGTATTTTTGGTATTTTGAAAATTTAATGAGGGTAAAATTAGAAGAAAAATATGTATTAGCATTCCACAAATGCTATATCTCAAAGCTCCTACGTACCTATCTTGAGCTAAGCAACTGTAGAGTACTTTAAAAATGCAATTGTGTCCCATCGCTCTTCAAAAGAATTGCCAGATGGTACTTGCATTTGGTAAATGGACTTTTGGAAAGTGATTGTCAAACGTAGCCGAAGCAGGCAGCGAAACCTTTGATAGAATGTTTAGTCAGGCTAGCAAACATGCACACATGTAAATTTACTATTACAGACTCTTACATAAAACTCTTCGTTTGGTTGTCATCCCTTTCTTCCAAAATTCTACTAATTCTTGCTTCTGAAGAGTTTTAGAAGAATATATAAGATAATATTTTATATGCACTAATTCCTTATAACTAAATAGATGATTCGTAAGCAAAAAAGTAACAAAAATTCGATATTGTTCTGAAGCTTTGGACGGTGAAGATTCAATTAAAGAGAGAATAATAAGTTTCTTCACCGGACAACAGTTTAGCAATAAATTGAATTGGTAATTTCAATTACTGAATAAGAGAAAAACGTAATTTTAAAATATTATGTGGCATTTTTCTTTTACTTTTTCATACGAATATTTTAATTTGACCAGCCCGATTATAGTTACGACATAGTGCTATAATCACTCACACAAGTGTTCGGTGATGTAATGGGCTTAGTGATCTTAAAACTCACCAAGAACCAAGATTTAAGCATTTTTTTTCATTAAGTGGCAGGATTACAATATTGAAATAATTAATAGTGATCCCACAAAATCTCTTATCGATCATAAGTCATGAGATCAAACTTAAGAATGAGCGAAGTACAAATCCATCCGCGTTAATTCCCCGTTCCTGGATTACACCTTGACCAGTTCTTGGAAGGTTTTCATGGCTGAAATTGGCAACCCCAAGACCACCACAATGCCCTTCTTCCCTTCCCCCTCCTGCAAGAACAGGTCGAGCTCCTCCACCAGGCCGCTGCTACTGAACTGTGCAGCCGCTCCCCAGCCGAAGTTTGCCACGCCAAAAGCCAGCTAGCCTCGTCCACGAACTTATCACCTGAGTGCCAACCGACGAGAGCCGAGGCTTATAGACATCCTCATAGTCGTTCCTCGATCGCACGTAGTCCTTCGTCACGGACTCGACGGCATTCTTTATTTGCCCGATGGTGAAGGAGATGGGCCTCTCCGCCAGCTCGCCAGCTGTGCAGAGACAGCTCGCGGTGGTCATGGCATTGCCGAAGTAACCCACCGGCAACGCCGTCATCTCAAGCTTCGACCTGAAGTCGACAATGACGCGAAGCTTCGTGAGTTGGTGTGCCTTCATGTTTGGTGCTTGGCTTCGCGCACGCCACACGTGAGCCGCCAAGGCAGTGAAGCTCGTGCAGCTCGTGACGTTGTTCTCGGACATGGCCATTCTTTTGAGTGTTGCGAGCTTGTAGGAGTCGAAGCGGAAGGCTTGGTAGATCATGGGTTGCTGCTCGAAGAGCATGGCCATGCCGGAGACGTCGGTGATCGAGACGAAGTCCTTGTAGGGGTACTTGATCTGACGGGGGACGCGCGATTTTAGGATCGTCCGGTTATGGAAAGGGACGACGGTGATGGGAACACCTCGGGCGGCTTGGGCCCACGAGTTAATGAAGGTCATGGCTCCTGCACCGTCGGTTACGCAGTGGCTCATGGCGATCCCCAGGGTGAAACCTCCACATCTGAACCTCGTCACCTTATCGAGAAGCAAAGATCAAAGAAGAAAGATCATTTAGGAAGTATCTACAGATACAAAAATGTAAATCAAGAGAGCAAAGATAAAAAGATTCGATATCCTATAAAAATTTATATTATATGCCTACTGTTTTATTTATTGAAGTTTGAGCTCTTGTGTAGGGTAAATTTCCCACTTTGATTATTGAGCTTAGTTGACATGAAATGGCTTGCTAAATCGAGCTTGAAACTCGCAAACTCATGCTCAATCGCATTTAAATTACATATAAGAGAAAAATATTACAAGTAGACTCAATTTATGTAGATCAACACCATAATAATCATTGAACATGTGGAGCTCGCATGACTAATAGTTATGGTAACGTTAGGTCTATATGTACTAAGTCTCTGAGTCTACGAGTCTCCATATTCGAGTCTAGGTGTCCATCACTGAGTTGTTTTGATGATACTAAGCCTAAACTTGTGCAATTATCATATCTGTATGGAATGGGTGAGGGAGGAAACTCATAATTCCAATGATCTCTGACAAATTATTAGTTGACCTGTTTCCTACAAAGGCACAAAGAATCTCTGAGAGGACAAATACATAAGTCAAATGTTTTAAGTTGCAATTTCCCGATAGAATGTCACTATCTTTAGATATCCCGTCCCTTGCCGGTTGAAACACAAGGCAAACGACAATTTTAATTGGGTAACGATTGCGGCACAATGGATCTTGGGGTGTGTCGCCTTCTCTTTGCCAGGAGCATAAGATAATCAACCTAATTTTCTTAGAAAACCATTGATTAATTAATGATGAACCTATATCACAAGTCTAGTTAAAGTAGATGCATACAAAACCAAGATTCTTCAATACCTAAGCAGTCAGAAGGGGAACTTCTAATAAATCCGTGATGGAAGGATCCGTGTAAACGAGCTTTCTTGAAATGTCTGGATCGGGAACTCGAACATCGCCCAACATGTTGATATCACAGTCGGCGATGGCCTCGACGAAGGTCGCGCCCCTTTTGGTGCATGCCACGGAGAACTTACCTTCAGGAGTAGTAGCCAACTTCCCCGCAAGCGGGTAATAATGAACCAAGACTTTGGCTAAAGCCTTTTTCAGCACATCTCCGATGTCATCTCTGCTTCTCTCGTAGCAATATATTGCTTGCATGGTGATGGGAATGGCCCAGCCGAGGCTGGACAGGAAGTAAAATCCGTCAGGTGTGGCCGACTCCGGTTGGACCAAGACTGGTCACGACTTCTTCATGGTCACGGCACCGCCGGTCTTTATCGTGGATGCCTCCATCGTTGCAGCTCAGAAACTTCTTGGATGAGAAAAGAACTGCACGTGATGGAAGCAACATATATTTGGTAAAAAATAACAAGTGAGTGCTCACTCAATGCAGTTGATGTACGACGGTTTGTTTTATCAAAATGTTAAAATATACATAACGTTGATGGATGGAGTTCATTATCATCATTTTTGGTCCATATATACAGTGTGCCCAGGTGTTCTTGTCAAAGATTCGGTAGACTGGAGGCTAAGAATTTCTTTCATAAAGTACGTCTAAACTTTGAAACTAATTAGGTATCTTAGAAAGGGCAATCCTGAACTAAGTTAACTCTATCGTCTGACCATAAGAAACTATTTGACGAACTTAACCCTAGTATGTGTCGAACTAAGTCGATTGCATTGCATTATAGAATGGATCGAGCATCGTAAGGAGGAAAGCGAACCATTATATTTGCCTTTAAATCCATCAATTTGGATCAGTTTACCGAATCATGCATCAAGGAGAGACAGTGATTTGATGCATATACGCTCGCAGATCAAGACCCTTATAGATTATAGTTCTTCTATCAAGACCGAACGAAATAAGAAAGAAAAAGGAAAAAGAAATAACGAAGAGCTCCAAAAAGAAAATGAAAGAGGCATGTATACCTTGGGAAGCTTCACTTATTGAGGTACCAAGAAAAATAGGCCTTTCGCAATGCACGTCTCTGGAGTCCCGACGAGCTTATATAGAGACATTTTGTGGTGTAAGATTGGAACATACATATGAACTGGTCCGGGGAAAAGGGCAGATTTGATCCCATCATGTTGTTGTTTGTCTGTACTAAATAATACTCTTGAATCTCACATTAACTATAATTAATAGATAACTAATACTCGTGGATTAATGTGTTGACGAAGGTTTTTAAGTTTAACTATCAAGCCAAAATGCAGACTGCAGGCACCATCTTCCATTCATCGTGTTTTTGCCACTTCTAAAATGATTATCATGCCAAAGAGTGCAAATTATAACGCCAAGATTTTCGTTAACAAGTGCCCTGCAGATTTATTAAGCAATCGAATAAGAAAAAGTTTTGCAGTATCGGAGATTTATTATATGTCCATGTTATGTGTACCCATTAGTAGTTCGAAAATCGAAACGATTCTTTGTAATTATCTTAAGAAATCCGTTGATAAGACCGACATACTTTATAATACTACCTTTGTGTTAGCCAGTTTCTTTGTGATTCGTGCGTGGTTAGTGAGGACGGAGCGAGCAAGGTCTGACACAGATACTCCAACTGCTAGATCTTTTGCTGAGAAGAAGTGCATGAATTTGGCTGGCAAAGTTAGGTAGTTTACAAGGTGAACAACGCGTAAGATAAGGCAAAGAAAAAAAATGAATAATTGATCAAAGCTAAAAATATAACCATTAAAAAATAGTAATAATTGTTCGCGCCACACCTTCCTTTCGATCCCCTTTTTAACTGAAAGGTGCATTTGATAATGCTTTTGGAGAAAGTTTTTGAAAAATTGCAAAGGACTTTAGATGAAAAGGTTTTTCCAAAATGCAATAGTATTTGATAGAGTGTTAATTAAAAATACATTGAGAAGCAGCTTAGACTTAAATGCCGTTTAGACAAAACTGCACTTTGTAAAGGACTTTTGCCAATTTTTTTTTAAAAAAATCTCAAACCTTGGCATTCGGCCAACAACTAGCCAGCGCTAGATTGGCTTGTCAACAGCCAGATTTGGCCTCGCCAGTGATGTCGCATGAGTTGGGGACATTTTCGGAATTATGAAAGTTTAGCGAAGGCAAAGTTGGAAGAAACAAAATACATTTACATTCCTAAAATACTCAAAACTCAAAGCACCTCCATACCTACCTTAGGCTAAAGGCCTTTAGAGGCCATTGGAAATGAAATTGAATTTCGCCAAAGCTATCCAAAAAATTTGTCAAATAGTACTTGTATTTGCCCAAGGGCCTTTAGGCCCGTAGGGGTTTGAAAAATTGGTTCCCGAATGCATCCTTCATCTGTTTAAGTGAAAATTTCAAATAAGAACTCAAAGTGAACCTATTTTCTCAAATAAGTACCCAAAGTGGACTTTGTTTCAAATAAGAACCTGAAGTTGATCCATTGTCTCAAATAATGACTCAAAGTGGACTTTGTTTCAAATAAGGACCTGAAATGGCTAAATCGATCTCAAATAAGGACCTCAATTCTCAGCCGGTGAAATGTTTGCCGGCAGACATTTTCTGGCAAGGGGCAATTTTGTCCGAAATTTGTAATTAGCTAAAAAAATAGGAAAATTCCCGAATGGATTAAGTTTAGGTTATTCCTCTAAATGTTTACGTTTTCTTCTTCTTCTCCCATGCTGCTGCTCAACCAAATCGCTGCCTAGTCCTTGCCAATACTCAATCGATTATCATCGCTCCTCGCGAGCATTAGTCTATTGTTCACCGTCGTCTCTTCTTTCCAAGGTTTCGTTGTCCACAAGCTTCATGTTCATCGTCGTTCGAGTGCACTGCTTGGGCAACCATGGCAGCGAGGGATTGTCTCTCTAGGAGGTGCTTCTGTCGATCGCTATTGTCGGTGGCTAGGTAACGATGACTGCATTTTAGTCACATTTTGCTTGTCGATTTCTATTGTGGATGCTTGCTTTAATCAAACGGTGTGCTTTTTGTTGTTGAAAATCTTCAATGCTTGAGAGCGTGGTTGGGAGGGATTTTTTGCCTCGTATTTCTGGTAAATTTGACTTCCGTTAGCAATACAAAGATTGCTAGTTCTTGGAGCTTGAGAAGGGTGAATTCTTTCTTGGAAGTGTTTCGAATGCTTGTTGTTACCAAGTAATGATATTGCTGAGAGAACGAGGTTTGCAATTGATTCGTGATATTCTAGATGAAATCAAAACTTTAGCTGTCTGTGGTGATCAGCTGAGAATTCAACAAGTACTGGCTAATTTCTTGTTAAATATGGTGAGACCTGCTCCATCTCCAGAGGGTTGGGTGGAGATTCACGTTCATCCAAGTCTAAAGCAGACTGCTGGAGGAATAACTCTTGTGCATAACCAATTCAGGTGTTCCTTTTGTAGGTTTCCATTTGTTTCAAGTATGTTCTGTGATAATGCATTGTCCTATTCTGAGATAGTTCCCTGAGGCGGCTTTCTTTCCAAAATTTCGTCCCTGTTAACTCTAAAGTGCTCGACTCTTGAGGGTTAATTGCCTTGTATTTTTTGGTAAATGACTAGACTTAGCTTGTCTACCACATGATTCCATTAGCATGTTGCACAATATTTTACTTCTCATCACTCATCAGGGTTCTCTATTTTTATGAATTAAGGCTTATGTGATGCAAGACGATGTATTGATAACAACGCTAGCTGTGAGAGACTCCATATCATGGACACAATTGCCAGACTCCATACCAGTATCCGAGAAGAAAGAAAGAGCAAAAACGGCAATAAGGGAAATGGGACTGCAGGATACCATATGGACACAAGAATTGGAGGTTGGGGGACCAAGGGACTAAGTGATGGTCAAAAGAGGAGTTAGCATTTTCTTGGAAATTGTCACCCGCCTGAGGCTTCTCTTCCTTGCCAAACCGACCAGTGGACTTGACAATGCACCATCCTATTAGTCATGAGCAAAATAGTCAGCTTGGACCAAAGAGATGAAATCAGAAGAACTAGAATCACATCAATTCATGAGCCCACTATTCAAGTCTTCCAACTTTCATTGGGTGCCTTAGATTGGTTGTAGTATGATGGCCTGTGAACACTGCATAAGATCAGTGGGAGGTTGTTTTTTAGACTCATTTGTTGTCCTCTCTTTCTTGTAGCGTTGTGCGCTCATATTAAAGTTGTGAACTCGTATGTTGGTGTCTGTTTTTGTAATGGAAATAATGTAGCTCAATTAATTCAAGTGTTCAATGATGATGCTTTTTGGTACTGCAAGCTATCTTTGGTTTCATTTATGTCAGCTATTCTGTATTTTGTCGTGTATAGAGCTCAAGCTTTGACAGAGCCCATTGATATTCTATATTTTTTCTTTGGCCTATAATACAGGGCATTTTAATTTGGTGTGTTGCTGGACTGTTGTCCTCATTGCTTTTTGCAAGTCATTTTTTTGATGTTGCTGTTCTATATTTTCTTGTTAGACTGATGAGCTCATTTAAACTTGTTGTTAGTACGCCTATACTACAATGAAGTGTTGGCACATTCCATAGCAAACTAAATAGCATTAGATAAACCTGAATTGATTCACATTATATGATGGCAAAGAGTAATATCCCAACACAGTTTACCTATACATAATTTAACTTTAAGATGCTTCCAAAACAAATTCATTCATATCAACTAACAGTGAAACAAAAGGAGTTTGTGCTGTTCGTCTTGTTGTTCATCTCAAAAAAGTTGCTCGTCTTCAGCCACTTTCATATTGAGATCCTCACATCCACCTATTTACCTATGGTTAAATCACAAAATAAATCATTAGTCAAATCAAAGTCAATTACAAGTAAAAATAATTTTATGACAAAGTCAAGCACAAATGGACACTTACATCTTCTCACTTCCCATAGAAGTTTTTTAAGTTCTACTCCTTTGTGATGTAATTTGAAGTTTTCATAAAGATGCCTTAAGCAAAATCTATACTGTGCTTCGGGCATTAGATGTGCTACTGCTTGCACCAATCCCTTCTGTTTATCACAAATGAAAGTCCAGTATTTTGAATTTTCAGGGTTCGTAATCCCCAAATCTTCTGCAATCAAACTAATAAACCAGTGCCATGTCTTGTATGTTTCTTGTCCGACAACTACCCATACAAATGGATACATCTGATTGTTGCCGTCCATGCCAACCGCTACTAGAAGTGTACCTTTGTAGCCTGATGACAAATGGCAACCATCAAACCCTACAAAGCGCCTACATCCTTCTATAAAGCCCCTCCTTAATGCATCTAGGCAAATATAGACTCCCCTAAACTTGAATTGGTCTTGACATTGTTCGGTCTTGATTATACATGTGGATTCTGGATTGGCGTTAAAAAGTGCTTGGCAATAACTCCTAAGCATCCAAAATTGCTCCTTCTCATTCCTTGTGATCATATTCATTGCTATTGCCTTAGCTCTATAAACCATTATCCTTGACAACTTCAAAACATTCTCAGACTCCATTGTTTTTTTCATTGAAGCACCTGGCCATGTAAGATTATTTCTCAACCTATCACAGTACTTGTTTGCTAGCCATTTAGTGCTTATTTGAGGAACATGTAATGCTCTATTACATGTATGTACCGAGTTGAAGGTTTTGACTTGTAAGGTATTCTCCCTTTGCACTTTAGAAGCATATATTAGCCAATCACAGCTCTCCAAACACATTGCTCTCGACTTATTAGGTGTATTCTCGACAAACCTCACCTTTCTCCCATTTTTTATAGCATGGTTCCTAACGACCTCTTTAAACTCCTCCGCATTACTAAAGCACATCCCCAACTTGAAAACATGAGTTTCCATATCAACCTCAGCATTGAATTCAAGATGCATATAATCATTTTCGCTATTCTTGTTCAAAAAATCTACATTATCAACTAAAACATCTACATACATATTGATGTCTCCACCCTCCATATCCCTCTCCGTTGAACCATCACCGTCAACACATCTTACATTTCTCATGTATAACTCATCAAGATCAAAAAAAGCAAACCCGTCTTCTGCAGTACCCTCAGCGACCTTACCATGCCTACTATCATATATGGAATAGTTCACTTCTTCACATCCCTCGACTGGTGCACAGTGAAATCAAAAAATAAAGTCAATATACTTCCATGCAAAACACACACCGAGAAAAAACAAAACAAAAACAGTAAAAAATTGCAATACATCTTACCACACTATGACTAATGAAAGAAAACTAGTCACACTAGTGACTACGTACCATACTTTTATTGGATACCGTTTGTCACAAAAAAAAATTGTGCACGATGGACTTGAAATGTTTTCAATGCTAGTTAAGTGCTAATATACATTCAGACTCGTCTAGGCACAAAAGTGCTACTGCTATGGTGATGAACTGTATCCTAAGTACGGTCAATTACCTCAATGGTTATGTTAATTAGGCCTCCATTGTAAGAGCATCATCAAAAAACAACATCTTTTATTGCTATGGTGAGTGATTTTATCATTGGTATGATCAATGTACTATAGCTCAAAAACCAACATTTAGATTTTAGGAATGCTACGTGCTCTGGCCGTAAATGGCAAAATATACACTAGAAAAAAACAAACAAAAAAAGCATTAAAAAATTGCAAAAAAGGGACCACCACCACCAGCACATAGGACCATGACGGCAGCATATCCAATTAAAAATACATAGTGAACGCAGTTCATATGCATTCATTCAAACAAAAGGGGACATTCACTTATAAATCCGTCAAAATAAACAAAAACAACACGTAAAACAATCTCTCTCCTACCATCGCTGTCATCGCTGCCATCCGTATGATATTCCACCACATGCCTACACCTTGTTGCCATGCTTCTTCAATGAGCCACAATCGTTCTCTATTGGACGAACGAAAGATCGGCTGCACCAATTTGAACGAAATTGACCTCGGTTAAACGTGAGTGTATAACGAAATAAATGGCAAAACTGGGAAAAGATTATGGAAAATCGGGCTTTGTACACGAGCTTTGTCTACATTTTGTTGGTTTAACGTGAGTAAATTCTAAGAAGATGGGAAAACTGACCTCGATTGAACGTAAGGTGGGCCTCAAGCTTTCACGTATAGAGAAAAAACGAATAGAGAATTTGGGTCTCCACGAACAACAGAAGAAATGCTTGGGGTTTCTTGGTACTTTTCAATTGGCGCCTCCACGAACAGAAAATTTGGGTCTCAAACATCGTAGTGAATGGGTACCAAGGAACAGGGAAGAACGTAGAAGAACTAGGGTTTTTTTTTAGGATTTGTTAATCTTTACGACAAAATTGCCCAAACTCCGGTAGTCAAAAATGTTACCCGCTTGCTGACCGGCGAATATTTGGCTGACCAGAGAGCTCATGTCCTTATTTGAGATTAATTTAGCCACTTTGGGTCCTTCTTTGAGACAATAGGTCCACTTCAGGTCTTTATTTGATACAAAGTCCACTTCGAGTCTTTATTTGAAAAAATATATCCACTTTAGGTCCTTTTTTGAAATTTTCCCTTTGTTTAATTTTCTTCGAAAAGTATACAAATGAAAATCACCTCCTTACCTTACCAAAAAAAAAAAATCATCTCAAGCATGAAGACTCGACGGAAGAGGCAAACATAGATGTGCTGCTCTAACACAAAATGATTACATGGTTTTAGCGTACCCTTACAATTACACTGTTCGACCAATACGCTATTTTGCTCTAAAACAAACTAGTCCCTCGGGATTGGTTTATTTATGTTGAGAATAAGTCCCGAGTTTGAGGACGAAAAGGAAATTAGCCTAATCCGAATAGGTTTCAGATTGGAGTTGGTTTCCTATATCAGGTGGTTTGGGTAGGTTTCCTATTTTATATCCAAATCTCTTCAATATAAAAGGTAAGTTTTCTTCATGAAGAGCAACCACGAGGAGCTTGTGATCGTGAATTACGTCCTAAGTGTTTGAAGCCATGAAAATCTTGTGTTAAGATTTTGTACGACTTTTTTGTGAGATTGAGAGATTATTTCGTGAAGAAGTATTGAGCTAAATACTGTGTATTTTATTGGTGTAATTTGGGGCTATGGAACACTTAGAGTGTTTGAATGACTCAAACGTAATTATAATATCTATTGTATTATTTAATTTATAGTAGAATTTAGTGTTGCTTTTCTCGTAGACGTAGGTCACATCGATCAAAATACGTAAATCTCGTGTTCGATTTATTTCATTAATTTATTTATTTTATTATTCGATCGCTTGTTTTCTACTAGAATTAATATCACAACTAAAGCTTGGTTGAGTTGAAGCGAATTGGTAGAAACATAAGAATAGAAAGTGAAATCGACATATTTGATGGGAATGATTTCACTTTTTGAAAGATGCAGATCAAGGATTATATGTACTAGAGGAGTCCCACAACCCCTATCTTGGAAGAAGGTAGAGTCGATGAAGCAAGCTAATTAAAATTTACATTCGGTTGATGTTATCTTGTAACATCATATATAACATCGTGAAAGAGAAAACCGTTATAGGATTGATGAAGGCCTTGTCAAATATATACTAGAAGCCCTGTGATCAACAAAGTCTACTTGATGCGACATCTGTTTCACTTAAAGATTGGCAAATAGGTGTCGGTACTGAGTATATCAATGAATTCAATATGGTTGTTAGTCTATTGAATTTAGTCAATGTTGACTTTGATGATGCGGTACATGCTTTAATTCTATTATCCTCATTAACTAATAGTTGGAATATTACTATTATTTTAGTAATTTCTCTAGGTCAACATACTTAAAGTTTGATGAGATTCACGATTTGATTTTTAGTGTGGACATCCGTAGGAGAGAATCTGATTAATGGATGAAAGTAAAGGAAGAGCTAATACTTGTGTTTGTAGGAGTAGTATGAACTTGAACAAATAAAGTTAGTTTAGATTTGATAGTGTTGTTTGTTGAAGTTGCGGCAAGATGAGGCATCTTGGAAAGGATTGTGTTTAAACCAAAGAGCAAGAAGGGAAAGTAAATTAGAGTTGTGTCTATAAATTATGTTATAATTATAGCTAATCGTGATTCAGATAGTGGTGATTATGTCTTGTCTATCATTAATGATTTGTCGTATGATGGATGAATAATGGATTGTGGTTTGTTGGCTTCATGCTACACCAAACAATAGCCGGTTTACTACTTATTAATGTAGGAATAGTGGCAAAGTGCAGTTGAGGAATAATGTTGAGTGCAATGTTGTGGATATTGGCAATGTTAGAATCAGAATGCATAATGATATCATGAGGATATTGACTGGAGTGAGGCACATTCCAAAATTGAAGAAGAATCTAATTTCCTTAAGTGATTTGAATTCAATTTATTGTTGGTATACTTCAGAGATGGAGTTTTGAAGGTTGATCGAGGTGTCCTTGTGATAATTAGAAAAATTAAGCACCATGGCCCATATGAGTTTTAAGGTAAGACAATGACGAATTTTGCCACAGAGACGTCAGATGAATCTATTCAAGAGTTTGAATTGTGTCATATGCATTTGGGACACATTAATGAGAGAAGCCTAATGATTTTGAGCAAAAGAAATCTGCCATATGGTTATTGTGGTAAAGGAACGAAATGTATGCAAATGTTGTAACTTAGATCAACAACAGAAATTGCAGTAAGACTATTAGAGAAACCATGGGGACTGCATAATTTATTTACTCAATATTCGTAGGCTATCACAATTTCCTTTGAGGAAAAATGTTAGATTTATGCAAATCATAGTAGATGACTAATCAAGGAAGATCCGGGTGTTTATGTCGGCGCACAAGTTAGATGTTGTTAGGATCATACACTCGAGAGCTTTGATCGAAAGGAAATTAGCAAGGCGATCAAGCATGTACGGACTCACAGTATGAATTTTGCTCTCAGCTATTCAACAAATTCTACAAGAAAAAAGACATAGTGAGACACTGCACTAGTGCTATTGAACCACAATAGGTTACACAGTTGATAAGCAAAATGTTACTAGAGACGTTCCATAAAATGCTCTAGAGTGATGGTATAGTTAAGAATTTCCTAACCAATGCGCTTAGTGTGGCAAGCTACCCGATGAATAGGTCCTCATTGACTGTGATTAGATGTCAAACTCCTAAAGAAGTATGGTCGAGTAATTTTATTGATTATGCTATTATTAGAATATTTGGTTGCCCATATTATGTTCGAGTGAGTGATAGTAAAATCGATAGGAGAGCAAGAAAGTGAATATTTTTGGGCTATGCACAAGGTGAGCGAGGCTATCGATTGTGGTGTTCAAACTTAAATTCACTAGTTATGTCTAGAAAGTTATATTTGACAAGTTTTCAGTACTTTTGGATAGGAGTATTGTACAAATTTGGACAAAGTTCAACTCGGGTGAAGTTGCAACTAAAAACTTATGAGGTAGAAGGTAGAACGTGATAATCAACATGAATGGTGCTTGTAGCGAGGTGGAGCTTGTAGAGCCAATAGTCGTTGTAATTGCTAAGTTTAACAAGATGCATGTTCAATCTTATGACAGATGTAGATGCGAATTTTTGTTTTATCTATGGTTAAGGAGATTGTGTTGGAAAATCATTTTGAGTAGCTAAAGATGTAAGTGGAGATGGTATTTTGATGAGATCCATGACTATGGTAAAGTTCGAGCAAGGATTAGACTTGGAAAATCTCTATGGCAGTTGAGCCCCTAAGGGGCTATGAGAAAATAGCAGCGAAGTTTGGATTTTTGGCAAAGCGATTGTGACTTTGTTTAAGCATCAAGTCAAGGTGGAGTTTGTTGAGAATATATCTCAAGCTTGACCTCAAAAAGGAAGCTTTCCTAATTTGAATAGGTCTTTATCTGTAATTGGTTTCCTATTTGAGTGGTTACCTAATTTGGATAGGTTTTTTTTATTTTGGATCTAATTCTCTTCTGTATAGGAAGTGATTTTCTTCATGAAGAGCATCCAAGAGGAGCTTGTTCACATGAATTACATCTCGATTTTGTTCAAAGCCATAAAAATATTATGTTAAGATTTTGTGTAATTCCTTTATGAGATTGAGAAATTACTTCACGAAAATTGTGGGATTAAATATTGTGTGAGTTATTGAGTGCAATTTGGAATTGGGAAACACTGAAAGTGTTTGAGTGACTCGAATAGACTTGTAATATCTATTGTATTACTTGATCTATAGTAGAATTCTATATTACTCTCCGCATTGATGTAAGTCACATCGGCTAAACCACATTAAACTGATGCTCAATATAATTCATTGTTTTATTTATTTTATCATTCGATCGCTTATTTTTTGCAACAATTTATTTTTCCTCTCCTAATCAATCCCCTATTTTAATAGAGCACATTCCTTATTTTTGAAGTTTATATTCATATTTTATTATAAAAGATCATTCAAATTCACTTCAAATTTAGGTACGTGCACAGTGCACGTGAAAAAGCTACTCTACGTAAATCGAACCCCAACAACCCAGGGAAAAAGGCAAACATGATACTCTGCGATTGGTTGGATGGAGCGTCGTGTGGTAATAACTCGAACGCAAAATCAACATTGTCATTTGTGTTGAACAAAGTGGTCACTCTAAATCGCCCGGTTTGTCATTTTGAAAGGAACAAAAAGAAAATGATTGTTAAAAACAAAATATTCCTATTTCGCCAAAATTGCTCCCGCGAAAAAACATCTTTCATCGAACATTGTTATTTGGCTTTTAATGAGAGGAAACGGTTCCATGGCGATTCTGGATATGAAATATATAGGTAGACAAGAAATAACTACAAATTCTTACTTCGAACCAAACTATACAAACAAACCGTGTCAGAATTTAATCGATGATAAAGCCTGAAAATATAGCCACTTTCACAGAAACACACGTACATAAGTTGTGCCGGAAGTTAATCAACAATAAAACTTAACAGTGTTCGAAGATGTAACTCCGGAATTTTATAGACACCGCAACACCTAAGATAGAGATGTACACTGGAATTAAGCGATGACGTGAATCGGAAAGCTATAACTAAGGTAAAACAAAATGCAGTACAAAAAAGTAAAGATAATTGAAAAATAAACATTTTGATTGATTTGTTCGGGGGAGGAGGGAGGGTTTCCAAAGAGTACAATATTGTTATTTAAAGCCTACAATCGACAGTTATCAATGAAGGTTACAAACAATTACTAAAGACATAACATCCTAGCGGTTTATAAAGAGAGATTACATATAGAAGTTACAAAATGAGGTTACAAACAGTTACTACAAAGAAATAACTTCCTAATGGTTACGAGAATTTATAAAGAGATATTACAAAAAGAAGTTACAAACAAAGATTATGAATATTTACCGAATGGTTATCAACGATTATGTAGACTCCACTACGTCGACAGTTTCGTTGATTCCATTCTATTAATGGTTGCTTTTTTTCAATTGCATCTGATATTGTCGACTCCACTTTTTATTGATTCCTTTAAGCCATTGATTCATCAAGATGATGTCAATTCTTCACATTTAACCAAACTCTGCTCTTATCGACTAAGTCTATTGTATGTTGATAATAACAAAAAATTGATCATTTTCTAGTATAAACAATTCCGCTGAAAAGAAAAAGGATGGACGGAGTGCGTTTTAATTACGAGTCGATTCCGTTTGCAATATTTCGAAATTGGATAGGTTCGGGATGAATTAGCCATCATACTGAATCGTGTTCCCTCCTACAGCGGGGCATCGATGGGGTTGATGATCGTAATTAGTAATGAACCTATGATATCTCCCTCCAAAAAATAACTTGGTACTCTACCCGAGCCACCGGCTGATATGGACTTTGTTACAAAGTTTTCTCACTGAATTAAAGACTTGAATAGTCTTTTCGGTTTCAATGAAACGTAAGGTTCGAAAACGGGTATCGACCATAGGAAAGATGAAGACGAAGCCAGGCCGACGAGCCGCTTTCGCAGGGCCCAACTTCTAATCAACCTTGCCTAGAAAGAAAGTAATCCCGAAATAGAATTTTTGATCCACATGATGTCTTCAAACGAGGAGAAGGCAAACACTTCTCCCGCATTCTTAATACACATCCAAGTTTGGAAAGATCGATGTAGTTAGACATTTAGTGCCCCCTCAAAATAAGTTGTGCTAGCTCCATCCATAGCGAGTGAGGTGTGTTTGTAAGAGTGATTACATGATCGGTACTCCATTCGCGATACACGTCTTACTGGGACCGCTAAATTTCCTCTTACTTGAAAATCGAATATGAGTTATAATCTTGATTATTGACTGGCATCTTAATAATGAAAGTGATGGTGCTAATAATTCGTATACGGTTGTTTGCTGCCAGAGAGACGGGGAGAAGAGGGCACCGGGTAATGGAATCGCGAGGATTCGATTATCATGAGTCTGAGACTGATAAATCGAATTGTAGCATGATAGACCGTTTTCGTACTTCGGCGAGGATTGCTAAGGGGAGGGGGCAGGTGGCAATGTTTTTTCTGTTTTCCTTTTTATAATTAGGAGACACAGGTTATCTAAAGGTCGAAGAAATACCTTGCAAATCTCATAGATCACTTAAGATTTTGTCTAGTACATTTGGCCCTAACATAGAGTAACTTGTATTAAGTTTTATTGGGAAAGCCAAGCAATCGAATAATAAATTTGACAGAATAAGAAAATAAATCGAACACGAGATTTACGTAATTCGGTCGTGGTGACCTACATTCATGAGGAGAGCAGCACAGAATTCCACTATAGATCAAGCGATACAACGAATATTACAACTACACTCGAGTCACTCGAACACTCTTGGTATTTTCTAAGCTCCAATTACATCTAATAGCTCACGCAGTATTTAGCCTCATAATTCCTTATGACATAATCTTTCAATCTTGCGAAAAAATTATACACAAATCTTACTGCAAGATTTAATTGCTACGAACACTTAAACGCTTTGTGTAATTTCACAAACAAAATCACGAAGATTGCCCACCAGCAAGCACTCGCACGCCAGTGGCGCTTCAAGAATAACTTAACTTATTCATCAACAACTGCGTGCCAATCTTGCGGCAAAAGAACGGCCCTTGTATAGCCCAAAGAAAAATTAAAGTGGCCTACTTCAACGTGGAAGAGATATTCCACAAAATTCAGTCAACAAGTCCAAGTTTGGACTTTCCTATTTCGACTTTCTTCGGCAGACTTCAAGTGGGATTATATTCCCTTTCTCTGACACATGTCCACGATTTGCTTTCATTCTTTCATAGTCAAAGTCCAACATCCTTTGGACTCCAAATTGGAAATAAAATCGCCCGCAACTAGGAAACGAAAATTGCCATATACTGCACGCACATAGGAAATCCAAACTTTGGAATATTGAGACCTCCATGATTAATAATTAATTTCTGATTAAATTTCATTTATTGAGCTCAAACTCGAGACATATTTTTAATTATCTTCATCTTGACTCGACGTTTGAGCTAAATCACAATCTCTTTGATAAAATCTGAATTTCGTTATTACTCTCCCAAAGTCTCAATGGGTTCAATCGCCACAGATGTCTTTCAAGTCCAAGTCTCACTTGAACTTCGTCATAGTCGTGAACCTTATTAGAACACCAACTCCACATGCACCTTTAACTGCTTCACAAGGATTTTCCGACACAACCTTCTCAACTGCAGATAAAGCAAAATCATCATTGCATTTATATCTGTTCGGAAATCGAATATGCACCTTGTCAATATTAGCAGTTACAACAATTGTTGGCTCAATAGGCTCCACCTTGCTACAAGCACCATCCATGTCGATTACTTTGCTAGTATCCGCTACCTCAGGAGTTTCTAGTTGCAACTCCATCTCAAGCTAATCACCATCCAGATCCGTATAAACACCGCTATTAACACTCCTAGTTAGAAGTACTAGAGACTCGTCAAATGTAACTTTTCTGCTGATAATAGGTGAATTTAATTCCGGGCACCACAACTTGTAGCCTCGCTCACCTTCTGTATAACCTAAAAACATGCACTTTCTTATCCTTTCATCAATCTTACCATCACTAGCTTGAACATAACATGGACAACCAAACATTCTAAGAACAGAATAATCAATAACGTTACATGACCACATTTCTTTGGAAGTTTAACATTAAATCGCAGTCGACGAGGATCTATTCTTCAAGTAGCTCGCCGTACTAAGCACATCCGCCAGGAATCTCCTAACCATACCAGCACTAGAGAGCATTTTATGGGCTGTCTCTAGTAATTTTTTGCTCATCAACTCTGCAACCTATTGTTGTTCATTAACAATAGTGTAGTGTCGCACTATGCCTTTCTTCATACAGAATTTGTTTAACAGCTCCGAGCAAAACTCCATACTATTATCAGTCTACACTTGTTTAATCTTATTACCATCCTGACAATAACATCAAACTTTTGCCTTAGCATAAACACCTAAGTCTTCCTTGAGTAATTATCAATAACTATTAACATAAATTTGGCACTCTTCCTCGAAGGAAACCGTGACAACCTACGAACATCCAAGTGAATTAATTCTGTAATTTCCGTGGTTTCTCTAACAATCGTACTAAACTGCATTTTCCACCATTGATCTATATCACAGCACCTGCATACATTCAATTTATTAGCCACATAACCACGCAGTAAGTTTCTTTCACTTAGATCCTTTAGGCTTTTCTCGCTAATGTAGCCCGAACACATATGCCACAATTCAAACTCTCGAATCGATGCATTCGATGTCTCCGCAGTGAATTCCGTCACTATCTCACCTTGAAGTTCATACAGGCCATTATGTTTGATTCATTTCATTATCACCAAGGCACCTCGAATAACTTTCAGAACTCCACATTTTGAATAATATTGACACCCAGTTGAATCCAGGGCACTCAAGGAAATAAGATTTTTCTTCAACTCTGGAACATGCCTCACTCCAGTCAATGTCCACACAATACCATCATGCATTCTGATTCTGACATTACCAACACCAATAACATCACATTCAGAATCGTTCCCCAACTACACTTTATTACTATTCATGCATTGATAAGTAATAAACCAGTTCCTGTTTGGTGTAGCATGAAAAGAACAACCAGAATCCACAATCCATCCACCAAACGACGAATTGTCAGTGACAAACAAGACATAATCAGCGTTATCTGAATTACTATCTGCTATATCAGCAACATTATTTGCAGGATCAACTCTAATTCTCTTACCCTTGTCGTTTTTCAGTTTAAGGCAATCCTTTCTAAGATGCCCCCTCTTGCCACAACTCTAACAGACAACACCACTAGTCCTAGACTGGCTTCGTCTATTTAAGTTCATACTACTTCTGTTAATACGTGTATCAGTTCTTTCTCTATTTTAACCTACTAAAGCAGCAAATACATGTTTGCCATATTTTTTTCTACGAACATCTTCACTCAGAATTAAATCTCGAACACCATCAAACGTCAAACTTGTCGACCCAGAGAAATTACTAACAACAATAACATTAGTACTTCAACTATCAGGCAATGAGGATAATAGAATCAAAGCACGTACCTTATATTCAAATTCAATGTCAATTGAACTCAATCGACTAACAATCACATTGAATTCATTAATATGATTAGCAACTGATGCACCTTTGCTCATCTTCAAATTAAACAGACGTCACATCAAGTAGACTTTGTTGATTGTGGAGAGCTTCTCGTACATGTCTGACAAGGCTTTTCATCAAACCTGCAGTGGTCTTCTCATTCACCATATTAAATGCGACATTACGTGCCAACATCAGCCGAATAACACCCGAAGCTCGTCTATCCAGCAATTCCCAATCAACTTGCTTCATCGTCTTTGACTTCTCCCCAGACAAGGGTAAGTGCAGTTTCATCTAATATAGATTATCCTCAATCTGCATATTCCAGAGACCAAAATCTTTCCCATCAAATTTGTTGATTTTCACTTTTCCTTCTTCTATCGCCATCGATTCGTTTCAACTTAAGCAAGCCTAGCTCTAATACCAATTGTTGCGAAAGCCAAGTGATCGAATAATAAATTTGACAAAATAAGAAAATAAATCGAATATCGAATTTACGTGATTCAATCGTAGTAACATATATCCACGAGGAGAGCAGCACGGAATTTCACTATAGATCAAGTGATATAACGGATATTACAACCATATTCGAGTCACTCAAATACTCTCGGTATTTCTCAAGCCCCAATTACATCCAATAGCTCATGTAGTGTTTAGCCCCATCATTCTTTACGAAATAATCTCTCAATCTTGTGAATGAATAATACACAAATATTACCACAGAATTTAATTGCTACGAACACTTAAACTCTTGGTGTAATTTTACAAATAAAATCACGAGGATTGCCCACCGGCAAGCACTCGCATGCCAGCGGCGCTTCAAGAATAACTTCACGTATTCATCAACGACTGCGTGCCAATCTTGCGGCAAAAGAGCAGCCCTTATATAGCCCAAAGAAAAATTAAAGTGGCCGACTTCAACGTGGAAGAGATATTCCACAAGATTCAGTCAACAAGTCCAAGTTTGGACTTTCCTATTTCGTCTTTCTTCGGTAGACTTCAAGTGGGATTATATTCCCTTTCTCTTACACAAATCCACGATTTGCTTTCTTTCTTTCATAGTCAAAGTCCAACATCCTTTGGACTCCAAATTGGAAATAAAATTGCCTGCAGCTAGGAAACGACAATTGCCATGTACTGCATGCACATAGGAAATCCAAACTTTGGAATATTGAGACCTCCGCAAATAATAATTAATTTTGGGTTGGATTTCATTTATCAAGCTTAAATTTAAGACATATTTTCAATAAGTTTGACGGTTTGAAAAAGTAACCTCTAAATTCCGAGTTCGAAATTTCCTCGACTCAATTGGCTGTGTCGACTTAGGGGCTTGTTGAACGTGCCTTCATCAACTGCGAGCACAGGCCCTATAGATTCTTTTTATTGGGAATGTTTTTTTTTTTTAACATTTCATAAATGTTGGAGCACTTATACTCAAAAATCTTTTAAGAGAATTCAATAAAGACGCGTAGACTTTCGAATGGTTCCTTAGAAATTATTAATTTTGGATAAAACAACAAGTAAATGTCAAGGATAGATAATAAAAAGATAAATAACCCAAAAGCTTGAGCTATTTGGCGGAGAGATCATATGTATGTAAAGAAATATTTCAACAATTATATAATCGATTTACTGCTCCAAATACACATCTTAGCATGATCGTTAAATTTCCTTTCACTTGAAAATCGAATAAAATTGGGACCTTAATTATCGATTCGAATTTTAATAACAGGAGTAATGATACACCAATGCATGTTAGAGAAAGAAGGGGAGATGGGGGCACTGGGTACAGAATCGCAAGGGTTCGAATATCACGAGTCTGACATCAACATGAATAAAGCATACTTTGACATGATGGACCTTTTTCATGCTTTGGCAAGGATTACTAAACCATCACAGAGAGGGGACAATTTTTTTACATAATTGAGAAACAAGAATATAGAATCTGTTACATGAATGTCAAAGAAGCACCTTGCAAATTTCATGGACCGATTAAATTCAAACATTTAGCTTGTACAAGGGAATCTAAGATAGAACAACTCGCATCCCATTTGATAGTTTGAATAGGAAATCTCTAATTCTTGAATTGGAAATTCCACCACAACCCAATTAGCTGTGCCAACTTTAGGGGCTTGCTGATGTTTTCATTGACTACGATCACATGCCTTATTGGTTTTTTTAACTAGGATTGATTTTTTTAAATTTTTTTCATAAATGTTGGAGCACTTGCACTTTGAAATCTTTTAAGAGATTTTTTTATTAGAGATGCCTAGAGTTGCGAATAGTTTCTTGTAAATTAGTAATTTTGAATTAAACAACATGTAAATGTCAGAAATAGAAATAGAGAGATAAATAAATAAACAATTCAAAAGCTTAAATTATTGGGTGGAAGATCACATGTGTACTAAGAGACATTTCGAAAATTACATAATCGATCATCCATTTCTAATACACATCTTATCATGATCGTTAAATTTCCTTTCACTTGAAAATTGAATAAAATTAGGATATTGACTATCGATTCAAATGTTAATTACTCGAGTAATGATACTAATAATTCATATACAATTGCACATTGTTAGAGAAAGAAAGAGAGAGAGAGAGAAAGAGAAGGGGACATTGGGTAATGGAATCGCAAGGGTTCGAACGTCACGAGTCGGAGATCAATAAAATTGTACGGTGACGTGATTCCCATTTTCATGCTTCAGCAAGGATAGCCAAATCATTATAGAGAGAGGGGGGAACGATTTTTATTTTATTTTTAAATAATTAGAAGACATGACTACAGAAGTTGTTGCCTAAAGGCCAAGTAAAAAAATCGTGCAAAAATCCTTTGAACCGATTGAATTTTTCGGACTTTTGACTTCTATAAATAGTCAAAACATAGAACAGTTTGCATTCAGTTGCATAGCTACAAGTAGTCTCTAATTTCACGGATTGTGGGACAACCCAATCGCGAGACGGTCCTCATCAATTCTTTACATTAGAAATGGCTTTCATACTCTCGAAATTTTCATAAGAACGTCGGAGCGCAGACGTCTCGACTTTTATTTAATCCGAAACACCCAAAACTCATTCAAGAGGTTTCAATCAAGCCACTTAGGGTTGCAAATAGGCTCTCCTAAAATTCCAAATTTCAAATAGAATAATAAGTAGAAGCTAGAAATAAAAATATGTACAATAAAAAAAATGGGTGAATTAAGAAAAAAAATCTCAATTTTAGGTCAAGTCCCAAATTTACCAAAATTTTTTTTTTATCTTAGAAAAAACCCTAAACTTTAGGTCCAGTCCCAAATCTGCCATGAATTTTTTTTGATCTTAGAAAAAACCCAAGACTTTAACTTTAGTCCCAAATATGCACCGAAATTTTATTTTGTGTAAAAAAAATCAGCAAATTTTATTTATTTTAAAAAATATATTCCTGTTATCCAGTCCCAACTTCATATGGCACTTCGACATTGATAACAAATCCACATCGGTAAAGTAATGGGGTGATAGGTACATGTCGACGTCGCATTTTCATTTTGATAACAAATCCAACTCAATAAAAATTATTGATTGATCTGGGATATGAAAGTTAGGGAAAAAAAACAAATTCATTGAAAAAACCTTTTTTTAATATAAAAAAATCCAATTTTTAGGTTGAGTCTAAATTTGCTTCGAATTTTTCTTTGTCTAAAGTAAAGCCCTATTACTTTGTTAATATGGATTTGTTATCAAGGTGATGACGAAACTGAATCACGGAGGTATATTTTTGAAAATAAATTGAATTTTGATGATTTTTTCTACACAAAGCAAAATTTGGGGTAAATTCGAAACTGGACTTAAAGTTTTAGGTTTTTCCTAAGATAAAAAAAAAGTTTGAAACATATTTGGCGCTAAATCTAAAATTTGAGGATTTTTTTGCGATGAAAAAAATTCGAGACAGATTTTGAATTTAATCTATAATAATTGGGGGGTTTTTTAAGAAATTAGGCCTAGAAAAACCCGCCGGCCCTAAATTATCCATTTCTTTCAAAGAAAAAAGGAGGAAGAAAAGGGGTGCGGGGGTAGCTCCCCTGTCATTTTCGAGCTTTAATTAAATAAAATCGGGGAAACAAATCACGCGATCAATCCCGCCTGGTGGGTTTGTCTCTTCCTCTGCGGTCAAAGGGACGATACATTACATACATCGGCTTCGATTAGAGAGGCCCCTACTCCTCTATCCCCCCCGCTGCTACCCCTAGAGAGAGAAACAGAGAAAGAGACAGAGACATGGAGAGAGAGAGAGTGTGTGTGTGTCTGCGTCTGTCTTTTCTTTTGTACTTTGAAATTGGAAAAAATAAAAATAAATGAGAAAGAAATTTTGAGGAAAAGGACAAAATCTTCGAGCCCGAAGAGAATCGCTGATAAGACATGAGCATGCCCCCCCTCTCCCTCTCTTTGACTCAGAAAACACCACGAAAAAAGAATGAAAGGTGGGCCCCACTCCCTCCCTTTGTCTGGCGCGCCCTCCCGCCTTCTCCCTTCACGCTCGCCTGCGGTCCGTGGTCTGCACGCTCCGGAAAAATAGGGTTTTTCTCCTTGGTTTTTTCTTTTTCCCCGTTATCAAGCAACTGGGAAAAGGGGAGCTTGATCGACTTGACATAAGCAACTGAGAAAAGGGAAGCTTGCTCGACTTGACATGAGCAACTGAGGAAAAGTAGGCTTGCTTCGAGTGGATTACGTAGTTTTTGAAGATTGAAATACTTTTGGTTAAGCATGCTTAATTAGCGTTTCAAAATCACTTTTACTTTGTTAATAGTAACGTATGAAAGTAGAGTGATTTTTTTTTGTTCGATGTAATTTATTGCGAAGTCAAATAATTACTGGGTGGCAAGTCTCTTCACGTTTTTTTTGGCTTGAGGAATGGTTGCAAATAACCACACCTTTGTTCTCTTTACACATGAGTCTATGGCGTACCTTTGTACGTGGTGTGAGGCTTCTTGAATTTGTGCCTTTTTCGTGTGACTATTGTACTATGATGAATGTTGTACGTTAATGACATGGATCGACTCAATAGTTAAGAGAATGCATATAAATGCGAGGGTTGGATGCTCGATACAGAATCAATTCCTGTACCACCAAATATCGGGCCACCCTTTTGGATTTGAATTTGCGTTTTGCCTATTTGAGAAGTCAACTTGTGAACACAAAGTTTAACCATCGAAAGTGAACTTCATAAAAAAACGCTTTTGACCAAAAAAATCCGTAAAAAAAAACACAAAAAATTGGGACTTGTTAAAAAGAGCCCTCTTCTAATATAAGCAAGACAGTTTTAAAAGATGATTAACCTTTTGACGTTGAGATACAATGTCAAACCTCGAGAGTTTAAAGCAAATCGCTGTCTTAAATGATGCACGAGAAATAGATTGATAATGTTAATGAAAAATTTCCCTCTTTTTTTCTTCACATGTTGCCCGCGAAAAAAGTTTGCGTACATGTCATTTCATCACATTGTGCCAATGATACACCCAGCAAAAACCGATAAAATCTTGTAATACTTTATAAATACACACCGCGCATATGTCTATCACATTGGGAGCAGGGTTTTGTAAATGGTTTTTTTTTTGGCTGGAAACATTGACATGCTAATGTTTCTTTTTCCTCTTTAGTGTATTTGAGTACATATTCGTTATGGTCAAGTGACCTATTAGTTGATTTGATCCTGTTTCCAACATAAGCCGGTACATATTCCCAATTCCATGCACACTCATCATCAGAGCACAGGAACTCACCCAGCAACTTGCGGCAAACCTAATAATCATGTAAATCATATGTACTGGTCAGCCGCGACATGGAAATGAGAGACAGCATCTGCACGCTTCCAACAGCTGCTGTCTTGATTTACGCCCATTTGTTTGGGGAGATAGAGGGGAAGAGGCAAATCTGCAGCTGGGTCTTTATCTCTCTCTCTTTCGAGAGCCATCGAAACATCAAGAGACGCTGCGACACAACTCGTTCTTGATTCACCTGTCGTTGTGGCCAAAAGGATGGACAAGGTCTCTCGATTCTAACGCTGTACTTACGGACTCGGTGAATGGCGCACGTTGATCTCTCTTTCGTGTTCGGAAGCATCGAGCATTGATTAGTTTCGTTTGCTTTCTCGGAAGCACAGGTGAAGCAGCAGCATGAGCATGGCTGTTCTGTTCAGTTGATCAATGCAAACATAATCCGACGCATTTTTGCTCGAGCACAGCCCACCATCTTTTCCTCCCTGTGTGCTTGAAATACTGACAAATCTGATGTATTATTTCATTTTCCTACTCTTTATATCTTTATCTTTAACGAGAAAAATAATATTCTTTTTCTTCCACAGTCCGTATGGAAAGCGAACCCACCACCACCACTGCTCCTGCATGGAAAAATGCAACGTTATTCAATGATTTTCGGTTAGTTGCACTTTTTGTCTCTTTACCCGTAATTAATGAAAGTTTGACCTGTGCCAGTCAAAGCAAAGAGCTTTTTTAATTTGATCATTATTCATCGAGGCATGCTTTGCTTACCACCTGGAGGGAAAAAAACTTTGCAGAGAAAAGTAATCTCCAGGTCTTTATATATATATATATATATTATAATTTAGCCTTTTCGCTCTCATGCTACCTTTTTGACTATTCGAGATAGTTTTAGAAATATATAGATATTTCTCATTTAAAGTGGCTTATCTTTTCCATATTTTT
The DNA here is from genome assembly GCA_024500025.1 of Syzygium aromaticum. NCBI lineage: Eukaryota > Viridiplantae > Streptophyta > Magnoliopsida > Myrtales > Myrtaceae > Syzygium > Syzygium aromaticum. The sequence goes on from CM044885.1 coordinate 17,373,076, forward strand.
AAAATCTACATCATTTTCTTCGTCCATGGAAAGTTCAAAAGCAATTATTTGAAATGACTTTAGGCCAACCAAACAATCCGTAACGAGATGAACGACAAAACCCGTATAACAAATCTATTATGGTTGTAATTTAGCGAAAAAAAATCTGTTATGATTGTAAGAAATATTGGTGATTATATGTTACGAACACCGCTTACATATAAATATGATCAAAATTAAATACGATGGTTGCTCATGCTTGTAGCCTACGAATCATAAATTCTAACAATAGTTACGCGAAAAAATGATTAAGTTGACGATCGCTTTTGTGGATAAAGAGAGAAATCACCTTAATTTTTTCCTCTAGAAAACAATCTAACCATATATATATAAAATGAACGAGATCGCGGCTTCTTTTTTCCATCTAAGTGGCTAAATGGAAAAAAATTAACAAGTCAATATGAATTATCACATGCTCTTTCTTAATCAAAGTATTTCAACTCACTCAGCTTTAATTACCGGAAATTATTACGATATACAAATATCGACGCGTAAGTTGATATATATATATTCATCTATCATTTATTTATCGCGTAACTAATGCATTAAGAAAATAGAAAACTTTTTTGCTTTGGCTCGATAAAGTAGAAGCAAAGCGAGCAGAACCTACAGCGACAACATGGAATGCCCATCACTAACGTCCATCAGTCATCCACTCCCGCCGTCATTGCAGAGCGGGAAACCTCCAGAGCCCCCACCACTCATCACCATTCAAAGATAATTTCAATATATTACGGAAATTTGAAAAAAAAAATTATAAACAATACAAAAATGAAAACTGCATACCTATTATATTTAAATTACATCGCAAATATTTATGTCGCATTGATATGTTATATATATATATATATATATATCCAGGAAACCCACCACCCACTTCTCTTTCTTGGGTCCCTCCCTCGGCGTCTTTATCCAAGAACCATCCTTTTCGTTCCTCCCTTCTTTGAGTCCCATTCTCTCTCGCCAGCGCTCCAATGTCTTCAACGTCGTCTTCGTCGGAAGACGGCGGCGGCGGCGGCGGTGCGGCGAGGAGGGGTGGCGACTACGAAGGCCCTTCGACCTCAAGGCGTCGTCGCAGAGTCAACGAAGTTTGGCCCGAGCCTTTCCTCGAGGCCCTCGCGGCGCAGGTCGCCATTGACGCTCGCTCTGGGGGACGTCTCTCCGTAGCTCCTGCGCTCGTCAACATCTTTCAGGTACGTACGCCCTCTCTTTCTTTCTCTCTTGTCCGTCGTATGGAGCTGAATCTGCTCGTGATCACGAGTGCCGTGAGCTAGGACGCAATTCTTGGTTTAAGTTTTATCGCTGGAGTCACTGCTTTTTCTTCGCATCAATCACTGGATCCCAACGAAAAGAAGAAGAGAACATAAAGTTCTCGGAACATCGCATTATTGACAAATCTCAAAAGATGTCAACCTTCTTGCTTAAGAATGAAGGAGAAAAAGAAGGGGACCTTTTAATGAGTTCAGCATTAGGTATCAACAGTTTCGAGTAGCAGAAACATCAAAAAGCAACAAAAGTGACCAGTTGACCAATTCTTCCACGCGACAAAATTCAAATGAGTACGGGGGGGTGGTGTTGCGATCGAGCTTCTATATGGAGAAGTTGGATTCGAGAGAATATAGTTGGATTTGGGATATGATGTTGATGTGTCTAGACATACCAAAGAAACTGAATTGGAACTGCTTTTTTCCTTTTCTTTCTTTCTATAAAGCGACTGGTTTTTTCCTTTCGATGGGTCCTTTTCTAACTAATCCATATCTTTTCTGAGGGTTGCTGTTTCTTCATAGTAGAAAAATGGTGATGGGTGTTTTTTCCTTTTCCTTTGTCCTTTCCCTCTCTTCCTTTTCACTGCTTTAGAAATGCCTATTTCCGGTCCTCTTTCCGTATCTCAATGAAAAGGGTTTTTTTGGATCTGATTTTTTCCCTTTCCTTTTGTCTTTTTTTCCTTTGTAATTTTCCCTAAGCTCTAGAAAATCTAACTGCCTTTTGACTAAACTTTCTTGGTCCCTCCCCATTGAAGAATCCACTGGGAGATGCAGGAACTTTACTGTAACATGAGCTTTGTTGGGTGTTTTTTAATGAGTGAGGCCTCGGACTTGTGTCTGTGCCCCATACTTACGTAAGTCTCGTTTCTATATTTAGTTACAATACACAGATCAGAAGCCTCTCCCTTTTCAGCTTTGCACAGTATAGTGCACAAATTCTCCAAGTACATCTTTCCATTCCGAATTGCCCCTATCACTCGATTTTGAGTAATTTCGAAATCCATTACCGTAGATTTGGACTGTCGGAGAGCCTCGCGTAGGGACCGGTCAAAAGCCAGCATGTGCAAGTGCAATGAGCAATGCCAAAAGGCACATGGAGCCCAATGCTTAATTTTTTGACGAGGAACTGGTTTTTCTCATGCATGATCCCCATATATCCTCTTTTGCCACCCTCTTCTGATTGAACTTATTACATTATTTTCTTCCTTGTGGAGTTGTGAGTAAAGCATTCTTCCAAAAGCAATTTATTGTTTGACAATGTTGCTCAATCTCTGAATGTTAGGGTTCCTTAAAATCTAGTTTAGTGGGATAGAGATGTACACGTCGGGTGTAGGTTAAGCGTGACATATATAGGTTCGGTTCTCTACATAGTCAAAACTTCTGCATTTGAACCATTGATCTGGCTATTGAATAGGGATGGCAAGGGATCAGGTTAGCCGAGTTATCGATCCACCCACAGCATATGTCCGATTTGATGTCCCACCAAAAAAAAAGGAAACTCATAGAGGCATTAATGAATTTGCAATTTAATTGAAGGCCACCTCCCAACTCGAATCAAAGTACTCGTATTGCTGAAGTACCTTTCTTGTTAAATGCACTAGATGGCGTAGGTACTTCTCATTATAATATTTCGATTAGGTTCTCCAGCCCTTAATTGAAAAACTCGTCTTAGATATAGATGGGTTGAGTTGTATTTAGGAGTGACTGGATTCGAATTTAGAGATGATAGGGTTAGCTTGGTGAAGTATTTTGTGAGGCGGGATTGTCTTATGAGTAAATTGGATTTTCTCGTCATCGAACCCTTTCCCGCCCAAAGCATTCTTATTAATAAAAATCCTTCATTGTGTTGACAAGGGTGGATCACACTTTAGAAATAAAATGAATGAAAGAAATGGGAGGACACACAGGTGAGGAACAGTGGGTAGTTGTGACTAGTGTCAAAAGAGAATGGGTGGAAAAAAGGAGCAAGTTGGAGGGAGAGAGGATTATTGAAGATTCGCTGCTTTTAACCAGAGACAGGCCTTTTGGGGTAACCCACTCCTTTCTTTCTTGGAAATGAAAGAGAGAGAAAATTTGTATGAGATAAGAGAGAGAGAGAGAGAGAGAGAGCACGCTTTGTGTTGCATATATCTAAATCTTTGCACACGCTCTGTCTCGCTGTCTCTCTCTATATCTCTAGAAAATGCCCTGGTATTTCGCTTCCCATGTATACGAACATATAAGGGACCACACCGACAGTTCTATTTTCGAAGAGGTCGTGAATCATTGAGATCTTCCCACATTAATTTGGCTCAAATGGATAGAATAAAGTCCTCGTGAGACGTGCGGCTCTCGCTTCTACTTTGTTGCGGTTTCCTTTCTGCATCATGAGACTTCGGTAGTTCGTTTCCATGAATTTTTTAAGGCTCTCTGAACCTTTTTCAGATCTCTCATGCCCTCCTTTAACGTAGTGCAACTACCATGTATGGCCATCAAAAAAATAAGTTTTGCGAATGATCTGAGACGGATCTTGAATGAGTGTTGCATAGATATAAAGTAATTATTGCCTAATTGAAATGCGACTGGAAAACATCAAATACCACCTTATATGTGTGGGTAGAGAACATGCCTCTGTTGTGCTACTTGTGCCCTAGCGCTGTACCTTGCAATTGTGTAGTACAGCACGGAGCGGCAATTAAATGACAGTACTGAGGAAGGAGTTGTCACACTCTAGAAACTGAACTCTGATATATCGTAGCCACAGCTTATAGATTACAGGGGTGGGATATTAGATATAGACAGTAGGAGATTGAAGGTCTCTTTCTACAACTCATTTGTTCAGTCAAATATACAGAACAAGACAAAAAAAAGGTTTTTACAGTGGGAAAAAGTCATTTGTCGTAAAACCCCAACAACATAAGCGTCTTTCGATGTATGTATTTATTAATCGCAATTCTGTTGCTTATTTTTTCGACTGACACAAATAAAGGGGAAGGCAATCAGGAGGAAACAAACACCTGCCAAAAATCTATACTGCGACTTGTACAAAGACTATAGTACGCACACTAGTTTCCTGGTCCCTAGTCTCTCCAGTCCCTAGTCTCTCCAGTCAGTCTAGTCTGTCTCTTTCACAAAGAAAAAGAAAAACAAAAACAAAAACTCATTTAAACCCTGTTTCACGCGCATGCATGCATGCATTTTTTTGCATTTGCTATGTTCTCTATTTTTTTTTTCTTTTTGGGTTATCAGTTTTGAGGCATTTGTTGGTGTTTTTGCTGGTACAGTAAGTTCGATCTTCCAAAACATCTTTGGTTATCACATTGATGTGCAGCCGAAGATGTTTTTTGAGATGTTCGTACGTTTCTCTTTTCTGTAACGTTTCCAAAGTGTGTTGACAAGTTTGCGACGGAAAAAACCTAGGCAAGCGTTGAGGGCTGAACAAAATACAAAATCCTTCTGCAGAAATGATTAGACAGAAAAACCCATATGGGAAATTGGTTTATAAATGACATGAACTATGTTTGTAACTCCTGAGTGATCGATATATACACATAACATGCAGTCAATATAAAAGTTTAATAACTTTGTTTCGTGATTTATTTTTAAAATTAATTTTTATTTGGTTTGTTTTTATTTGGGTGGAGGTTTTGGGTCCTGTCCAAGTGTCCTCTACGCTGTTACACATTTATTAATGCCCCGGGAACAGCATTTCCTTGGGTGATCAGGGGTTTTTTGGCCTTTTGACAGGCTTCGCTTTGCTTCGTCTCGTCTTTCGACTTCTGCCTTTTTGCCCCCAGGCTGATGCCAACTTTAAGCTTTTTACATGTCCTCTCTCTGATCGCTGGGATTTTGTATCTGATGTTGTCTTTGATTAATCTTGTGTTTTGCCTTTAGGGTTTTTCACTCTGATTTTACAACTGTCGCATGCAGTTCATGCTTTGTTGATTGCCTCATCAGCCAAAATAGAATGAAATGCTTTCAGACCCTTTCCTCGAGTTTAATACCATTACTGAGCAATGTCCAGCCCTTTTCACTGAGCTCAGCACGGAAACCAAGTCGTTTAATCGTTAGGCTTAAACGTCTCCTTTTGTAGATGTGAGGTTAGGATTATAAATTGGTGGTTGAAGTGCCTTAGGAGCATCCTTCAAAGCATGAAGTGATTATTTCCCTCCAAGATTATTTGAAGTAGATCTGTCTACTTTTTTGGCAGTGACCATTTTGCTTTTCAATTTGTTTGATATGATTTTTGAACTTATTTTTGTCCGAGTAGGTCCTTGAACTAGATAAATTTCTGCTTGAGTTAGTCGTCCCGTTATGTCAGAAGTTAACAGGAACACTAATTCGGCCGATAAGTTGCTATTAAATGCAACGGTGGCATCGCGGCTATTAAAAATCTAAAATGCAAACCATAATAAATAGTTTTCAAATTTTCAAAAGAAAACGATGTACAAAAAAACAAAATGAAAGACAAAAATGGATGAGAACGGAAGAGCAAGCTACTGTAGGTGGCAGCGCCACCCACCACCAGCGAAGAGCCGGCATACCGAAGCCCATCCGTCGCCACTTTCTGGCGAAGGATGATCCAAACCTCAAATGCAGCCTTCTTGGTGGCAAATAAATGGCCACGAAAGCTGATTACCAAACACCTCTCGCAAAACCAAGAACCCAACGACATAATCCTACATCTCCTTGTTAACTTCATCTGAGCATGTACATGACCAAGGTTCAGTAGTGGAACAACTTATGATATACCCAAATCACGAACACCACCGATGATAGCATTGTTTCACCATTCATTCTCAAACTTCCATGGTCCCCAAAACGCCCACGTGCTTCACGCCAGATCTCACAGAAAACCCCAAGAAGCTGTTTGTTGAATCTGGCTTACAATCTATAGACTGCGACTGTGACCGACTTGGCCATGATTGCATGGCGAGCACGTAAATAATAGACTGCGACTCGAGCCATAGATCTCGCAAATTCTAAACAAAACTCGCCACTTCAACGGCTAGGGCTGCGTCCCTCACAGACCTCGCTCAGATCTGAGTCAAGGGCACGACCCTTGCGCAGATCTGCCGCGGGCATCATATTTCACCTCTCCTCGTGTGTGTGTGGAAGGAAGTGCCGGCTGTGACGGGCCTAAGCAATGACGAGGGTCTGTGCACTTTGCTGGTGGCTGGGTTCCGTCACCGTCGCCCAGCCACCACCTCCGTCTTCTTCTCTTCCACCGGCAAGCACTTCCTCCAACATTTCTGTTTCTTCTCTTTTCTATTTGTTGAATTTACTTGTAGTTCCACGTCAGCAAAGAGTCGGAGGAGCACAATGATGTGGCATGGCATGGATATCCATGTACTGAAGTGGTGTTGAGGTGGATCTTGGTCTTCAGCTTCAACATTTCCGTCCATGTATTTGACGGAGAGACTAACTTGAACAAAATAGTGTACAGTTCAAGGATTCAATTGGATAGAAAGAAAGTTAGGACTAGATTGAACAAATCAAAATAGCTTGGGGATTATTGCCTTTGTCCCTTCTGCTAATTAATATATTGAGTACAAAATCTTCTCTCGGTAAGAAATTAATGTTTTGGAATGAAGATCGACCTTGTTTTAGTGGGATCCACCAGCATATCTATATATGAAATTTGTGTAGTTCTCGAACAATTTAAGTTCTTAGGGTTAACTTTAATACATATAAAGAAGAGAATATCCAATAAATATGGAAAATTTGGAATCTGTCGTTTATTCTATGATTATCATGTTCGAATTTGGAATTGGTGTTCATGTAGTTTTGCAAGAGTTCTGGGATGATATGTCAAAATAGTGTTCAATATAATTCTTATGAAATGATAATGGCAATTATCTAGATATAAGATGCGGTAGTACTATTTTCCAGACCTCATGCTATAAGCAAAGTGATTTCATCTTTATTTTATGAAGAGAATCTGCGGGTTCTCTGTCGACTTGTCTATGATTGAAGAATTACTAGCTGAAGATTGTCATTTGGATCAGGTGCGGCTGTCTTCGAACCTGAAATTCAGTAGAGAGAGAAATGATGATTGATGAGTAGATTATAGACTCGAGCCTTCCTCTGTGATAGTGTGGTTATATGATCATAAGACAATCATTAATTCGTTTAAGTTTGGATATCTTAATAGATAAACTTACTGAACGATGAGATTGTGATTATTTGGGTGGAAGCACGATAGTTGTACGATGTTGGAAGGTCTGAGATTTAGGAGATTTTAATATCTTGACAGTGTTTTAACTTAATTGAAATTGATAAGTTTCTTTTCTGAACATTGTTACCTAGCCTAGGTTCTGATGTTTACCTTAATGATTTTGTGTTTTGTACTGTACGTGGAGTAATCGCATGCATGTTTCGAACCCGGATTGCCCGTGGTGCTGGAGCTCCATTGTCATCTCTTACGTAGTTATTGATATTTCTCAGATCTTTTTACGTAGCTTGATACCAGCTGTAGCTTATATATGCCTAAATGCGAAGTGCAGGTGTGCTCCACGTGGCGAAATGTTTCGAACTCGGATCCCCTGTGGGCCCGTCTCACCCAATGCATATGGGGCCAGATCCACCTCACCCATCCCACGTGGCATGATGAGTTCATCTTCCGTCATCGGACCGCTGCGAATTTCCGGTCTCGGCGATTTGTGTATGCCACCCTCCACTTCGACCCTTCGGAGGTGAATGAGCATCCACATGGGCTTATATGCCGCTGCCTCACCCTATCCGACCTCCACCTTGCTTGTGGCTTTGCAGATGGGACCGTTCGCCTCTTCGTCCTTGCCACGCGCCTCCACTTCGCCACCTACCAACCCCTCCACCAGGGCGGACTAGGTCTACACCCGCGGGCAGTCTCTGGCATTGTCATGAGCGATTCGCGACTCGTGTTTGCCACACTGGATGGAGATATACATGTTGTCATGATCGGTGGCGGAGCCCCATTGCGTAGGGTCCACGTCGGTGATGTGGTCAATGACGGGGCATTGGTAGACTTCGCGGGATGCGGCAGGTGGTGGGTGGGACTCTACGCAGGAGTTCCAGGTCGGGCCTTCCGCATTTGGGACAGTAATTCGGAGGAGCTAGTTTTTGTAGGCGGGACATTGACCGACCCGGAAGCGCTCATGGGCTGGCAAATGCTGACTGATTTGACACAGTTCGTGGGTCGTCTCCGCGTCACACGGCAAGAATCGGCCGTGGCCGCCACGAGCACCAGGGTAATTATCATTGACCTGAGAGACCAAGGGGTGGTATTGCTTGAGCGGAGTTACAGGAGAAGAGGGCTCATTGTAACCTCGGTCAATGTCAATGAAGATGCCTACATTGCCATTGACACGCGGGGGCTTGCTGTTGTGCGCCATGTGGGCACGTCGGAGGAGATATGCAGGTTCAACGTAAGGGGGGCATCGCAAGGTCGAGTCATGGGGTGCATGAACCAGGGGTACGCTCTCATGTGCGTGGCGGGTGTAATTAGGGTCTGGGAGGTGGAGCGTGGGGCCAACTTGTACAACCTCGCGGAGGGGATGGGCGATGTCAACGCGATGGTGGCTAATGATCGTCATGTGGCGGTGTACTCCAACGACGCGACTATACATCTGTGGGACTTCGGCGGAGAGTAATGTAGACTATCCTAACACCTCAGGTGTTGTACTTGAGGACTGACCTAATGGAGGGAGGCATGTGCAAAAGTGCTACCGGGTTTTGCTTACTTAAGGAGGGGCGCGTACGCTGTTTTGGGGACTCGTTTTAGGGATCATTTTGACACTGATTCTGACTACCAAGGGGCTATGGGTTGTGTACAGTCTCAGGGCACACACGAACGGGGAAGTGATTAGCTTCTGTCGAGAGCGAGTGAGGTAGGAAGCATTTGACACTCCTAATCCTACGGCTTTGCAATATGTGTAGGTAATCCTGTTTTAGCTTTAGGGGGGCAATAGAGGGCAATAGATGCGTCTAGGTGGGGGTGTTGTTTAGTTCTGCTGCTGAGGGGGTGGTACTGGTAGGAAAGCGTAGATGAAATTTGGGAAACTAGGTGTAGTGATGTTTGTTCTACCGGCATTGTAGCTTTTTTTCTAACTTTCCAATCAGTCGTCTTTAGGGTATTCTTTTCGGTAAAGCAAAGTCATTGCTGACTTCACATTTCTAATGGGTTTCATCCTTACATTCCATTTTGATTGATGTGCGAAGTCCTAACTTCTCAGCTTTCTCCCAAATGGAATGCGTATGGATGTGTTTTGAGTTGCTGGGTTTTTGTCCGAGTGTTGCCTAGGATAGAAGGGATGAAACAATCTTCGCCTCCGAGCTTCTGTCTATGCAGCGTTTGCAGTCTCCATGAAACTCCGTTCGCTTTCTGTAGTAAGGCAATCACTTCCGTGATTCGAACACTGATTACCTCCCTCTGAGAGATGGGAGGTAAGGAAAGTGGATCCATCGGCTGCTTGGAGCGTTCACAATAAAAGAATGAGGAGAATTCAACATGCCAACCTAATCTGAGCTCGTTTTTGCGTGTTCTGCAGCAAGGTAAGCGCCGCGCAAGAGTCATCATCGTAACAGGACCATACGGTGGATGCTTCCGTTTTGCTTTGGCCTTCTAGAATCATCAATCGCCTCCATTTCACTGCACAACTCCAGACAAAAGAAAAGAGGAGAAGTCGGTATTGCGAAGGAATAGTAAATGACGAGAGTGGCATGCATGCATTAACTACAAAAGAAATACTCAAAATGGCATCTGAAGTAGTTTTCTCGATTCTTTCATCACAAAAGCTTTCAATACACGATACTCCGGATCTAGCCTCTTCAGAAGCTTTTGGCAAAGTACATTTCCAGTTTCTTACAAGACCGCCAAACAGAAAAAAGTTAGGGAACTCTCGAATGCTTGAGACTTTGACTTCCTAGCGGGCATATTGTAAACCGTTGAATACTAAAAAATTGCTATCATAAGCAAACGATGCCCAAACTAAACATCTATCTTCCCTCTGGCTAAAAACCCGAAAAAAAGATCTAAGAAAAAGAAGATGAAAAGAAAGCACAAGCTATTTACACATCAAGCATGCCCACACAAAATCATGCTTGAGTAATTCCTTTGGATAGAAACATATCATACACCCTATCCACTTTACTCGGTTCCACTCTGAATAGGCCATGGGCATCTGTGTTTTTGGTAAGGTTGCCCCTCAACATCTCTATCGACATAACATGTAACATCTTCAGATAATGTGCTGGTAAAATTCTGATCTCACCACAAAGACGTTTCTCCTACACGAAAGAAAAGAGCACTCAAACAATCAAAATTTCTGCTTAAGACGAAAAATTGAAAAACACTGGCATTAAGACATTATCATTTTTCTAAATTCTAATGTCCTGCTAAGTAAGAGGGATCCCCACACGGGAGTCGCGCTTTATGACAAAACAAACAAAAGGTATTTCGTCTTTTGATGGGGGGCAGATTCTCAAGAAACATAGTGTTGCTAGTTTGAGAAAAGCAATTGGTTTGACAGCTTTCTGTAGAATCACTTCTCAAATGAAAATTTAAGATTTATAGTACTTACACTCAGAGTACTTACAGTTTCAGATAATAGATCAGCTCCCGGAAAATCGCTGATGTCCCAACCATCTAGGGAGCCGTGTAGAGTATCCAGTGATGTCAAAGTTGTGTCCTTGCCACTGGACTGAAGGCTCGAGGAGCTCCTGACAAGTCCTTGAGGGCTGCTCTCCTGCTCAACTTTGACATGACTAGGCTTTGGAAAGATTTTACCACTCGGACCAGCCTGTGAAATTTCCTTCATTCTCCGGGCTCCTTCTGCTTCCTTCTCTCTCTTCCGCTCAATAAACTTATTCGCCTCTGCAGCCGTTCGACAGCCAGCAGCTCGGGCATCCTACACGCTCATTAAAGAAAGAAATATAAGAGCGAGCACCACTATATAAAGCTAAGCAGATTGAAGTGCATCAAAGTAAAGGTAGAATTGTAAAGATGCATCAGAATTTCCATCAAAGTTTGGTAAGGAGAAGAAAACTTCCAATCTAAATAAACTAGAGAAGATAAAATGTTTTTCCTATCCAACGAGAGTCAAAACATCAACAAGTTCTCTCTGCAAATGGTGCATTTCCATTTTGGCATTGATAAGCACTAATCTTATGAACTTCCAATGATCTGAGTTACTCGAATAAAGTATAGCAAAGCTTGTGCAGCAACACAGAAAACGAAGAGCATAAATGCAGAGTATTTTTAGGCCCAACTGGCTTTATAGTTGCATATATTGCGTTTCAGGTGGATTATAGTGAAAGGAACTAGCTCAATGTATGGCAGCGGACAGACCTTTAGCAGAAAATGGTCATGCTGCCTAATCCACCATCAACCAAGTTTGTCACTGAAAATAAACTTGACAAAGCAATAGAAGTTTCTAAATATGGCACGACACTAATGAATGCGCATGGGCACATCAGCATGTCACAGAGAAAGTACTTTTCCCATTAAAATTAGGAGATGCAGAACTGTAAAAAGGGCATACCCACGTTATATACTATATTTTTTTGTTTTAAAATGTGAAACTCACAGGATGAATCAGACAATAAAAAAGGATGGGCTATTAATAGGCGTGCATCAGACCTGGAGTTCATGTATTCTTTTGACAATCCGATGTTCCTCTATTATACTCTTAACAAACTCTTCATGCTCTTCTTTTGAGTGAAACCGTGTGAAGACCTTGAAGCGCTTATATATCTCTTTCTCTTCTGGAGAGAGATTCTTCTCAAATGGGTCGGGGTAGAGCAAGTTTCTCTCCAGTATAAAATCCTTTCTACGTTTCCTCTCGTCGAGCCTGTCAAATATTCAAGATAAGGGCAAGAAAGGTAAATTAATCACCTCAAAACAAATGATAAAAGGACACTTCTCAACAGAACTAGTACCAGTACAGAGATTCCACCAAAAGATGGTCAAATAGATAGTATCATTTTGTACTACATGTCACATAGAGTCCAATTGGTAAAAGGCAGGTTGCAAATTCATTTAGCAATTATAACCAAAAATGATAATAGCAGCACTAATGGAAAATATTCAACAAGATACAAAAACTAAATCTAGGGTCAGAATCAATGTTCATACTTAAAACTTTAAATCAGTAAAATTTTACTATCTTAAATGTATATGGCTAATAAAAACTGTTTGAGATGTGTCAAAGTGCATAATCCATGAACCAAACTGTCCAAGAACCAAGGTAACATGTAAACAATAAAGAGAGTGGCTTATTTCCAGAACAGGAGAATATATCAGGAAGCATACTTTGTTTCGTCAATACCATTCATATATAAGCTTCATATCTATTGTCTCACGTTTCCTGAAAGTTTATGCTTTTCAGAAAAATGATTTAACTATTATCAAAGCTTTGAGTGAATGTTGACACTCTTCTGGCCATTATGTCCGTTATTCCTGTTTGTCCCCCCCCATTGTCATTAAAAGTAACTACATCTACATCTTTTGTTTAATGTGTAAGGTCCAGCTTATGACAAGCTAGAGTGTTAATTCATTCAGCTGATTTATCATGGACACTTTTACAAATAACTTATACTTTAAGAAAAAAATGGTTGTTCAACAAATTCTATTTTGATGTGAAAAAGCAATCATGTTATACAACAAGTACTTTTGTGAAAACGGATGCTACAATATGATGCATGACTGAACCAGACACTAGATTGATGAATTAGTCGGTTCACGTGATGCATTCAATCATGTCATGACTCAATGCATCTGTCAAGTTCAGTCAGTTATAGATTCATTCGAGAGATTTGGGCTGGGTATTTCAACAATTTGGTCGAGTCAAATTAATCAATACCAGATAATGCTTGCAATACAAAGTTTGATATCCATTAATTGCTCACCAATGTCAACAACATTATAAAGATTATTTCAACATGCAGTGCCCACTATAGTCATTTTGGAATTGTATGCTGCTTGAATCAGCCTCTCACAAGTGCATATTTAGCAACAAAATCCATCTAGCAGTCGTTGTGGAGAGAGCACAGAACCAAACCTTTTTGAATAGATGCGTAGCACTTGCAGCTTCAATTCACGCTCTGCATCTGTATCAGTATCCCTAAATTCCATATCAGCTAGCAACTGCTCTGCATCATTGTCATATTCAACCTCAAATTCCTGCCTCTTGAAATTATAACCACTGAACTCTGCTGCAGATGGCCCTTCATCCCCAGAAATTCTAGGCTTTTTCTCTCCAATGCTCCTGTCTATTTGAGATTCTGTGAAACAGAAAAGAAATAAATTCTAAAGCCACATTGAACGAATCATTCTTAGACATATTGTATCGAATTGAAATTAGAGTTATCTAACCTCAGTAATCTATCTTATGCATAACAAGCAAACCAGAAAAAACACACAAAGTCATCAGCGTGGACTCAAATCTTACTCTACAAGAGCCCTATTCCTCGTAGTTCTTTTTCTACATAAGCCCTAGGCTATCTATCAAGTAATACTTTAAAACACTTCTTGAAGCCAATTGAGGAGGATGCTTCATCAAGTTAACAAACAGCCAGGTCAACAAGTTCCATAAAAGTATTACCTTCATCTTTAATTTCTTCCTTAGTATGTGAGATGTTGCATCCCCTCTTACCAGCAATTGAGCCAGAAGAAAGTACATGAACTGGAATTTCTTTCAATGATTCCATGGATCTGAATGAGCACATACAGAAAAATAAGCAAACTGCGGTATAACATAATAGTTGGCAAACAATAGTGTTTAGCCATACTTGAATTTTGTAGAAGAAGCCGACTCTTCTTTGAGAGGCTCCCCAATTGAAGATGACTCTGTTAAAGAAGAGCTTAAGTCACGTGCAACTTTCGGTTCTAAGATGAAAAGCTTTTGGTGAATCTGTGACTGTGAGAAGTATTTCTGTGGCCAGTATGTGCCCATTACGAATAGGAAAAGCAGCTGAGCTTCAAACATGGATATATGATTAAAGAGACAGTGAAATTCCGGCATGCATGAAATTGCTCATGATTGCTTTCGCTCAAGCTATAGCAGGACTGTAGGAGTCCTGTAAACCAGATTAGAAAACAATATCAATCAACTAATCCTGAAAGTACCTTCCTTTAATTCCTCTTGTCCTTTGGCCATAGCAAGAAGCTCCTCTCTGTTTTTGCCCATAACATGAGACAAGTCCTAGATGAATATGTGGAACATATCATAATTGGAAATGCTGTGTCTAAAAGGTACATTAGTGATTGAGTTATCATAAATCTAAGTAACAAATCCTTACCGGAAGAGGCCAGCAAGGGGAGTTCATATACATGGCATTGTAATGGGTGATGCATTGTGATTTGCTTTTAGATCCAACATGTTCGGCAACTTCCACCCAATTACCAAATCCATACATTTCAATGCCCTAAATAGGAAAAACCGCTAAACCTTGTGAATATGAAATGCTAAAAACGGTGAACTATTTTGAAGTAGAATAGAAAACATTAGTAACACCTCTAAAAGTAACATTTCTTCATCTGCATTCCAGCCTGGACATAGAAGTGGAAAGCACAAATTGTCCTGTTACAAAGAACAAAATCAAGATAAATAAACAAATGGATCAGAAATACTAATTTTTAGAAAGAACATTCTAGTTTAAAAGTGTTAGCACAATATACATTCTATCATCACTTGTGCAATCACATTTGGAAGAGAAGATGGAGCACATGACTTAAAGTCCAGAGACATTAGACAAATGTAACCTCTAATCTGCACTTTACTCCAAGCAACTCCTTTCATTCAACAGGATAGAGATCATTTCCGATTAATAGGGCTTTTTTTTTGCAACACTACAGTTTTGTTCATGAATGTCAAAGCAGTATAAAACTATAAAGTAGGCTGCTCTCAACTCTCTTCACCTGATTATTGTTAAAATTTAAGCGAGAAGGGTGTTTATGCGATCTAAACAATTGTAGACCGTGTTAATGATACAACTAGCGTGATGTTCCCCAGCAGAGAAAAAAAAAACCTTCTGTTTCAGAGTCTACATATTTTCTTAGGAAAGCACTTGAAACTGTTTTCATCTCTTTCTCAAGAGACCATTCTTTCATGGAGTTTTCCAAGAGCTATAAACGTTATTAGTCATGACTATGGGGCATTGCATGGTATTAATATATCACTGAATCAGTATCTCAGCCACAAGTGCAAGTTTATCACCATCAAGTTACTAGCCATGAAAGGAAAAGAGTCACGAAACATTAAACACTGGAATTTCATGAAGTACGCATCAAGGAAGAGTAAGCCATAATTTCATAGAAAATTATGGGCTTATGCATAGCAATTAAGAAATTTCAATCTGATTCAGACTTGAGACTGAAAAAGTTTATTTTGTAGAGGTAGACGGACCATTATTGTAAAATGAAACTTGTATAGTGACGAAAAGAATTCAAGAAAGCACAATAGACCTGATTGATAAACTAAGACTGGAAAACACTTTAACGACAAGAAATTGGAGTAGTGTCTTCATTGTCTAACATGCTCACTTTCATAGAACAAAGGAGGAAACACAACAAATGAAAGATAACATAATCCTGGCATTCTCAATCAAAGGAAAGGAGATGGCCAACCATGACCCGATATGGATGATTGCTCTTGTGGGGGATAATTTCAGCTCCAACAGAAAAACATTCTAGGCAAAGGTCAAAATCTGGACAAGCTGCACACTTAATACGAATTTTTCCTGATATATCCTTGTTGCAGTAGTTGCAGTGGTAGGAAGCCCCTTTCTCTTCATTTCCCTGACCAATAGCTACATTGCACAGTGGAGTTTTCAGCAAAATCAGAGACAGGAAATCTGTTTTGACCTACCTAAGAATAAGTATGATTGTCAAGATTTAACCCTTAAGAACGAGAGAAAAGATTGACAAGATTTAACCTTTTAAGAACGAGAGAAAGAACAAAGCATTTAATTGACCACTAATAGGTTAACCCACTATCTAGCTCGTCATATTGTAGGGCCGTAAAACTTTAGTCCTTTTATTGCCTTTAAGAATGAATTCGAGAATAATCTATGAACAACCGATGCTTAACAATTGAAAAACAATTTCTAAATCCCATAAGAAAAATTGGGCACAACCGACTCAAACATGTGGGCAGAAGCCTGAAGAATAAAGAGAGAATTCATATCCCCACAAAAGAGTTGAAAAGTCACCGATAAGTACCTGTAGATGCAGACTCTCCATTTTCTGGACCAGTGCCAATCTTTTTCCTCTTGGATCTACCGGAAAGAAAAAGTTCAAGTGAGCTTCACCAGCAATACATAGCAACGCAAAAATGTATACTCCCTTGAATTAAGGCCACACGGAAACGCGTTCGAATGAATTCCCAAATCTACCAAAAGGCACAGGACCAGTCGAAGTTGGTAGAACAAAGGGTACCCAACGAACGACCGCAGCTACACGAGCGAGGCATCCTCCCAAAATGACCCTAGCCTCAAACTGGATTCTATCTTACAATGCTCACGATTATCGCCATTTCTCCAAACTCTTCAAAGAAGTAAAAACTAGAACGAAAGCCAGTTGATTTCAGAAGCTCTAGAGAACAAAGAGAGCACACGGGTCCTACGCATCCGAAGCAGGGAACGGCTCACGAAATCCTTTAAGCCTCGGCTCTCTAGCCAATCGACATCGTTGGAGCGTAAACGAACGAAACCAATTACACACCGACATAATCCCCCTAATGCCGGACTCTAATCCCGCGGAGACAACTTCGTACTCCATGGAATTTGCCACCGACATCCAAACACATCAGTCCTCATCTCATAAGCACAATCAAACCTCGTATATTCACGAACACACGCGCACGCACACACACAAACCTCTGATTCGGATCTTCATCGGCGGGGCGAGAAGCCGCGCGAGAACGTCCCATCGGAGCCCAGACACGTCGCCCGTTCTCGGATCGAGGTCGCGCGGCCGCCCGAACGGTATCCCTCAGCCCGCGACCGCCGGCGCGATGCGGATCGATCGAGCTCGCTCCGGAAGCGTTCGCGTCATTGCATGCGCTTCCGTCGATGGAGATCTCTGTAGTCGCGCTGCTCGGTCGCGGCGAGAGAGAGTGCCCCCGCCGATGGCAACGTCGCAATTTTCGTCTTTTGCGGGGGTGTTTTTTTTATTACTTTTTTTTCGCTAATTTACTTTTCAGACGCGGATTTGGGCCTTTTTGGGCCTGGTGATGTAAACGGGTCGGGCAAAAAGATCCGACCCGAATTGAGGTTTGGGTTTGGAACTAGGCAAAGGTTCAGATTGGGGTTATTAATTTTATCATGTTCGTGCTTAATTTGTACACCAGGTAATCATAAACAGCTTTGACTAAGTACGCCTCCCCACACAATAACTTACCAAGAATCGCGGGAGAATATGCAATGAAAAAGGGCGAGAATTTTGGATACGATTCATTAGGATTAGTCAGAACTAAAGAAGCACGTTGATTAAAAAAAAAAAAGGTGTCTTGAGTCTTTGTTGAAGTTGCCATTATAGCTGAGGTGGCCTAGAACGGCGCGATGTATCAATACTCGGCATCGAGAAAAGCGATCCTTCGTCGTGGCCTGCGAAACCGGTTCAGCGAACTCGCATACGATTTAACTAGAGATGTACGGTTTCGATATGGCTTTTCGAAACTCGCTGTTGCTCTGGCTACCTCGCTTTCTTCTCTTCCCACATTCTTCTAGTCCTTGTTCGTTCTCGCGAAACTTTGGGTCTGGCCACTAATTCTACGCCTGGTGGCGAATTCGGCACTGGGCCTAAGGGGCTGCCTCTCATGGGGAATTTGGATCAAATGCTCTCTTCCTCACTGCATCATTTGCTTAGAGTCGTCAGACACGGCAAGCTAGCACGGGCCCATCATGAGCCTCCAGGGGGGCGAGGTTTCAGCCCTGGTCTTCTGATCGACAGAGGATGGCAAAGAGGTGTTGAAGGTCCAGGAGCTGGATTTTGCGCAGAGGCCTGGTAATGTAGCTTCTCTGGTTATCCATTACGGAGGGTTCATCTTGTTTTCGGTCCATGCGGTGAATACCGCGGACAGCTCAGAAAACTGGTGGTCCTCGTGGTCCCGAGCGATAAGCAGGTCCAGTCTTTCAGATCAATAAGAGGAGAAGAAGAAGCATGGAACTTCATTAGTCCGATTGCTTTGTCTCGAGGAGCACCGATCGACACGAGCAAGAGATTCGTTTCCTTGACGAATAACCTAATATTCCGGGCCATAATCAGGGAAAAATGTACGTATCAGGACGGCTTAACCTCATCGCTCATCGAACTGTTAATGCTGTCTGGAGGCTTCGACCTACCCGATTTGATCTGCTCTCTTACGCTCCTGGGATGAGAAGGGTGCTGGAAAGAACACACCGGAAAATGGACAAGATTCTCGACGACGTCATTGCTGCTCACAAAGAAATGAAAGGATCTGCCAACAGGGGCGATGAATCTGGTGAACAAGATCTAGCCAACGTGCTTTTAAAGATTCGGGAGTCTGGAGAGCTCGAGCTTCACCTTAGGACAGATAATACCAAAGGGACCCTCCTCATAAGACCGAAGCTTCACTTGCCTCTTAATCTATTTAGGCCTCTACTAAGATGAAATTCCATGTCAAGGCATAAGTGAGGTCTGTGCAAGCTTTAATTTGGATACTTTTAGTCCAAGAAATACGAAAATCAAATCAAACATTCTGGGACTCAGATTTGGTCTTGTCGGTGCTTGTCGGAAAATAAGTGCACTCTATTTCATTTTTAGGAAGAAAACTCGGCAGCGCCGCATAAAAAGTCACATGAATTGCAAAAGGATGAATCCTCTGTTCCTTCGGGTGGACATTAAGCTTACAAAATTTAGTGACTATGTCGGAATCAGAATATGCCTGCAATTTCCGAACAAGTTGAGTGTTTACAATTCCTATACCTTGAGTCTACACATAAATTTTGTGCCTAATTTTGCTGGAAATCAGAATATGCCTGCAATACTGAAGAGATCAACTTGCGTTGCCCACTACTAAATGTTAAAGTATGCTTCTGTCTACTCCTTTCCTCCATTTATACCAAATGTTGATTCCCTAAAAAGACCATGCATTCGTCAGCCAGTGTCGACACCACCAATTTTCATTCCTTCTTCGCAATCGATCAAACTCAAAGATCATGCCTGCCATTCTGGGAAATATTCTTAGGTGGAAGCGCAAGTGCATAGGCGACCCTGAAGTGGGCAACAGCGGAAATGCTGAGAAACCCAAGAGTTTTGGAGAGAGAACAGTCCAAGATGCGGCGAGTCTTTTCAGGAAAACTGATAGTCGGCGAGGAAGACTTCTGGGAACTACAGTACTTGAAATTAGTCATCAAAGAAACTGTACGCGAGCATCCTCCTTATCCCTTCATTATAGGAGAGTCAAGGGACCGATGTGACGTCCACAGAAATGAGATACCACAAACGACTAGAGTCATCATCAAGGCATGAGCACTCGGAAGCGATCCAGATCGATGGACAGGTGCCGATCGTTTTATACCAGAGAGATTCGAAGACTCTTCAGTTAGCTACAAAGAGACCAACTTTGAGCACATACCATTTGGGGCAGTTGTACGGGCACATTATTTGGTCTTACCAGTATTGAGCTCCCGCTCGCACAATTGCTCTACCACTTCAATTGGGAGATCCCTGGCGAGATCAAGCCAGAAGAGTTCGACATGACCTAAGTATATAAAGCAACCATTTGAAAAAAGACTGAAATGAACTCACTCGCCACTCCTATCACTTCATTTCATTAGAAAAGTTATTTAGAGCGTTCCGGGGTGTGTGTGTGTGTGTGTTTTTTTTGGTTTGTCCCATCTTTAACTCTTCTCACTCTGACTTTTGCTCTACTTCTTGCAGAGCACGAGAGTCGAACCCCGCACTTGTGATGCTAATGTCTCCACTCCCCAATTTCTTTACCAGCAGGGCTGCATGCCTATTGGCATGTTTTGGAGTATGTTGAGAGAAGCTAAAAATGGCACGTTAATGAGGATCCAAGTTCAACTACTGAACTTTAATTTTTAGTGAAGGATCATGAATTCTCCTTGAACTCGACAATGTCATTGCCGATCATAAGGAGAAGAAAGAATTTGACAGTAGGAGGCAATGTGCTCTTAAAGATTCAGGAACCTGGGGAGCTCGAGGTTTATCTAACGACCAATCCCATCAGAGCAATTCTCGTGGTAAGACAGAGACTTCAAGATCCAGTAAGTGAACTAAGATAAAGCTTGTACACGCTTCAGAAGAAGATCGAGTATTGAACAATTCAAAAGGGTCCCATAGCCTCGTTCATCTTTCTCGAAAGACCCAACAAATTAATATGTTTTGTTAACCAAATTTCTTGGCAAGCGACAATTTCATTTTTCCTACTACAAGTTAGAAAATTCTACCTCGATGCTCCATATGCAGCAAGAAAGAGGTATGATCAGTTAGCCCCGGTTATTGCTATGGCAAGTCAGTAATACACTGTCCTTTGGTAACAACATAAGCTGTGATTATGTACCGGTATTCCAAGAACACCTCAGGTGATATGCCATCATGTAGGACTTGCCTTTCTTTTCCCTTTCTTCTTCTTTTCCTTTTTTCTCGTTCTCTCTTCGTCTCTATGCGCCCTAATTTTCCTTTAGGCCTAATTCGAAAAAAAAGCAACAACTTTAGGTCAATAGACAATTTTGGCTCGAACTTTTTTTTATCCCATAAAAAAACACAAAATTTAGGTTAAGGGACAATTCTGGTTTGAACTTTTTTTTATCCGGTAAGAAAGCATCAATTTTAGGTCAAGTGACAATTTTGACCTCAATTTTTTTTATCTTATAAAAAATCACAAACTTTCACCATGATCCCAAATCTGACCCCCTATTGACTTTTTGTCTAAAGTCACAATTGTTTGAGAAAAAAGATTATGGTGGTGAGCTTGGCAAATTTCGTCTATGGTGTCTGTTGACAGGCGGTGGTCAGCTTCAGATTACGTTTGGCCAGAAAAATTCAATCTGGAGATATTTTTGACTTGTAAGTGAAGTAAATGAGACAAACAGTTTTACCATTATTCTTCAAATCGTGGCTCAGAAAATAAGACAATAAATATTAAATACAGTCAGCAAATCACGTGGATTTATTGTTAAGGTGAAATAGTTAAGTTAGATAATCAATGGTTCTAAGTTAATTGGGGCCAGATTTAGGATTTAAGTGAAAGTTAACGCTTTTTTACTAGACAAAAAAAGTTGAGGCAAGAATTGTCACTAGACCTAAAATTGGTGTTTTTTTAAGGGATAAAAAAAAGTTTAAGCCAAAATTGTCCCTCGACCTAAAGTTGATACTTTTTTATGGAATAAAAAAAAGTTCAAGCCAGAATGGTCCCTCGACCTAAAATTAGTGTTTTTTTTTTTTTGGAATTAACCCCTTTCCTTTATAGCGTCCACTTTTTCTTGCCTTTTGTTGACGAGTCAACCTTTTTTTTTCTGTCCAATCGACTCAGTCAAAGCCACTATTACAATCACTGCCCATTTGCACGCGAACTGCCATTGCCGGGAGATATAGGAACGTAGTTCTATGTAGAACTGGTGTCCCATTTGTACTTGCAATTTGCAAAGAAGTTGTGATCAGACCATCTTAGCGAGCCATTCAATGGAACTCGCGGTGTAGGAACATCTTCATAAGAAGAAAGAGATGTGAAGTGGGAACAATTTCATTTGTCCGAAAGAGATGACCTGATGTTTGGCCCAATCAATCCTCACTCTGCATCCCTTTCATCATTGCCGACCTGCAGCTCCACAGAAAGTCTGAAGCTCTTTCTGCCGCATGGTAACCAGTTGAATGGGTTTTGTCATCTGGTCTCTGGCTGATCTGCCGGGAAAAACACCGCTTGACAGGGAGACCGCACACGCGCGTTCACTCGGTATTCAAGTGTTAAAAAGATAAGAAATCCAAGATTATAGAATATTACACGACGTATATAAACATCTAATATGATCCTACACCTATTTTCTAACCATTAGAACATCACATTTTTTAAAAGCACACCTTCTTTTAACAGATTAATCTTTTACAATAATTGAGATTGATCTCACAGAATTTTATATGGTATTAGATCACAAAGTTTTAAGTTCAAATCTTTCACGACACTTTTCTAAAGCATTTTCAATGATCTCACAAAATTCTAAACTAACTAGGTAAAATCCAATATTATATACTTTTATTTCATCTTTTATTTGGAGAAGAAACGGTGTCGGGTGTATAAGGCGCTAAATAATAACATTTCCGTATCACGCATTTTTTATAAGCTAGCGTGCTCTTTGGGGTGCAAGAATTCCAAGTCAAGAGATATCTCTGTCCATGCCTTATCATCCCTGATGATACGGCCCAAACAAAGTTCAAAATAAATTTAAAGAATGACTTGGAAATTATGAGGGGAATTGCAACTCTTAAGACTTCGATTCATTCTTTTATAATCCAGTCCACCCTTGAAAGAGTCAAGCAGTCCATATCTTGAGGCGTTATCTATAACGGAAGAGTCGAGTTTTGCAGTCAGTCTCGAGACTACGTCATGATGTTTACCAGCCTTGTGAAGGATGATATAGACTGTATTTTAGAACAATTGCAGTAGTCTAAAAAATTTCTACACTAACCGGGTGAAATCAAATATTATATACTTCTGTTTCAGCTTTTATTTGGGGAAGAAATTGTGTCGGGCGTATATTTTCAAAGTGCCTAAACAATGACATTCTGCATCTTGCATTTTCTGAGCTCACGTGGTCTTTCGGGTGCGAGAATTCCAAGTCAAGTGCCATCTCGATCCATGTCTTATCATCGAGAAAAGATTAGGTACCCAATTGATACCAGGTCAGCAAAATATTAGTCTACTTAACGTGTGACACGTGGCGATTTCGGGCTCACATGTCAGATTTCTCTCTCCGTTTGTCTCTCTCCTCTCTCTTCCCCTGATTCTTCACGACTCCACTAAAATTTTGCTCTTTTTCTGTTCTTCACTGGTTTCGGCTCCTTCTCAGGGAATTGAAATGGGAATTTGAAACCAAAGTTGGGGAAGAAAGGGAAGCCATTCTTCTGATCTTTGGGAGTTTCACTACTTACCAAAATCCCATTTTCTCATCCATGTGTGTCCCAGAGATAAAGAGGAGAAATTTGTTGGATTTGGGTGCGTTGCAGAGGCTGAGAAAACACAGAGAGTCCTGGATTTTGAAGAGGGGCTTTGTTGGGTGTTCTTCTTGAAGGCACTCCTACTGCACAAAAGCGCTCCCAACGACGGCGGCTGCGACGGCGACGGCTTCGCGGACTCCGCCTCGTCCGCCGCCCCCCTGGGTTCAAGAACTTGCCCAAGCCCCCGTCTTCATCACCCGCAACCCCGAGCCCTCCCACAGCTCCTGTATCCTCAAGGTCCCTTGCGGCTCCGATGTCGTCCCCTCCCTCCGCAGCTTCCGGATCTGGCTAGCCCTTGCTCAGGTAGCGAGGGTCGGGCCCTGGCCAAAGGCCGCGAGGGCGACCCTCGCCTCTGCAAAAATTTTAGCAGAGTCGTAAAGAAGCAGGGGAGAGAGAGGAGAGAGACAAAGGGAGAGCGATATCTGACATGTGGGCCCAAAACGCCACGTGTCACACGTTAAGTGGACTAATATTTTGCTGACCTGGTATCACTTGGGTACCTAATATTTTCTCTCTCATAGGCCCAAACAAATTTCAAAATAAATTTAATGAATGACTTGGAAATTAGGAGGGAACCACTCTTAAGATTTCGATTCATTCGTTTGTAGTCTAGTCCACCCTTGGAAGAGTCAAGCAGTCCATATCTTAAGGTGTTATCTTAAGGTAGCATCCCACCGTTGGTCGCCGCCGCTCGCCCCCCACCATTGACTGTCATTTCCCCAACACCACCGTTGATTGCCACCGCCCAACACTAGTTGCCTCCCACCATTGACCGCTGCCGCCCACCCCCCACTGTTGAGCGCCACTAGCCACCTCCTGTCGCCACCCAACACTAGCCACCTCTTGCAGCCATCCAACACTAGCCACCTTTCCCACAAAAATCTTCCTTGACCTCGCTCTAAATTGCATATGTTTGTTTTGTTGCTACCGATGACCCAGTTAGCCATTGGCGCCGCCCCACTGGTGATGGGGAGGCAGCCACAGGCGGGGAGGGTTGGCTACCAGCCTTCCCCACCCCCCCCCCCCTTCTTTTTATTTTTAAATCTAATTTAATTAAAATTTATGTTAAAATTATTTTTCGGAAGAAAATACCCTTGGTCAGCTAGAAAATTTGGCTGGTCGGCGAGATGGTGGGGTGAAGCCTCTATTTGAAACTGTTATAACCATTTCAGGTTCTTATTTGAGAAAATAAGTATACTTCAGGTCCTTATTTGATAAAATAAAAGTACTTCATATCCTTATTTAAAATTTTCCGTCATAGCATCTGCTAGATATCACGAGCTGAATATTAGCATAATACCTTTTCTACCTACGACGTGATTCTTGTCACAAACTTCAAGGTTATCATTTTGAGATTTTTAATCTCATTCTTTACGGCTAGTAATCTAAAATGAATTGCCACTTTAAAAGATTTTGATTGACTATCAATCTTAAACTTTATCTTCACAAAACTATCAATCATGCGGGATATTTTGGTTGATTGACAATCATCTTGACGGCAAGATTATTTCCATAGTTGAAGAATCTTCACTTTTGGAAATCAAGATTTGTTTGTATGGGCGACTAAATCGATGGGATCTCTAATTGTTCAATCTCAACATCTACCTAATCTTCTCAACAATTGTATTAGATTGGAAAGTGGTCCTTGAAGATTGTCGAATGGGAAGTTCGGATGCTAAGAAGCATAAAAGAAGACCAAGGCGCCGAAGAGCAAGAAATATCAAGAGTACATCATTCCAAATTTCGAGAGAGCTTCACATACTTAAAATTGTCTTCTCATAGCATATTATTGTAATCTCTTGAGAACGGTATTATAAGTAAATGTTTAGATGTGAGATAGTAAGATATATCAATTTGAATATTAGCAACACCTATTTTGTGGAGAAGTGCTTGAATATTAGCAGGTGTGTATCACTGTAACTTCTCATCGATTATAGTAAAATCCAGCCAGTAGATTATTAGCGTGGGAGAGTAGACGTTAAAGTCAAGGTGATCGAAGAATTTTCGGACTGCATCAATTCAGTCTGGCCCAGCACTTTTCTCGGTCCACACTAAGAGCTGTTTACGCAAACAAAAAACTCTTACTCATTACTTTGGCTGGCATGAAGATGAAGATCTCTGTATACGGGAAACTGACGTGGGACCATGCAGAAGAAAAAAGACGAGATCAAAGGAGAGAACCCACCCGGTAGCCAAAAGTTTCTTTAAGACTTTTAGAAGATGAATATATTGGATGGACAAATTATTAAAACAAACTGAAAATCAAGAAGGGGTAAATACAACATTTTGAACTTAACCTTAAATAAACCATGCCAAAACTCATCCCAGATGTTTTTTACAAATGACTTAAAAAACCAACCTTGTTGATTCTCTTTGTAAGTCCCAACAAATTAATATGTTTCATTAATCGAATTTCTTGGCAAGCAACGATTTCACCTTTTCTACGACAAGTTAGAAAATTCTACCTGGACGCTCCATTTGTAGCAAGAAAGATGTATAATCAGGTAGCCCCAGTGATTACTATGGCAAGTGAGCAATACACTGTCCTTCGGTAACAGCACAAGCTGTGATTATGTACCAATATTTCAAGAACACCTCGGGTGATATGCCATGATATAGGACTTGCCTGATTGTGTAAACTAATCAAGTAGTCACACATCAGACTATTTTCCTCCTGCTCAATCCTGAATCACGAGACGCGCTATGCAAGAACAAGTCGTATGCAAAGAGATGCAATTCAACACGCTTCATTTATTGTCAGAAGAGAAGATTGGCCCAATTTGCTTTCCTCCATTTCCCTTTCATGGTCCAAGTCAAGCTGAAGTGAGAATCACTGCTCCTTCTAGGATCTGCCCGCATACTGAAGGGGTTTCTGTCACATGGTCCCCTACTGATGATGAAAGAACAATTATGGAGAAGACCAAAAAGCTTGTCTATATAACAATAGTATCTTCACCGTTGGGCTTCTTGTATATCCCAAGTCGGGAAGTATCCTTATCCCACTAACTAGTTTTGCTGAGTACCACAGAATAAGTGTCCTTTTTACTTCACCAACATGATAATCTTGCAGTTCTTGCTTTTGCTATTGAGAGTTGTTGCATCTCTTTCTCTTAATTCAACCCAACCACGATGCCATGCAAATGAGAGATCTGCCTTATTGGAGTTCAAGGCAACCTTTTTCACAAAGAGGCCTCCTTGTTGTTATGAATCATCGGATAAGCATGTGAAGCTTGAATCTTGGAAAGCAATCGGGGAAACTACGAGCAATTGTTGTGATTGGGATGGTGTTGAGTGTGATGAGGCGAGCGGTCACGTGATTGGCCTCGACCTCAGTTGCAGTTGTCTCACCGGTTCCATCAACTCCAGCACCGCCAGCATCCTCAGTCTAGTTCACCTACAAAGCCTTAACCTCGCTTTTAATGGCTTCAATTTCTCTCAGGTACCACTTGAAATTGGAAACCTCGGCTCTTTGCGTGAATTGAATTTGTCCAACTCCAATTTCATAGGCCACATCCTAACTTCACTGGGCAACTTGACCCAACTCACTCATCTAGACCTCTCGTTTAATGTATTCTTCGGTTCAGTCCGATCAATTGAAAATCTAACTTTACTTACTCATTTAGACCTGAATGTAAATTCATTCAGCGGTAAAATCCCATCAATTTTAGGACGTTTTGCCCGACTTAAGCATTTGGATCTTGGCCGTAATGATTTGACAGTTAAAATTCCATCTTTTCTAGGAAATCTTACCAAACTGAACTATTTAAGTTTGGTAGGGAATGGACTCATGGGCGAAATTCCAACCTCTCTACGGAGCCTCATGCAGCTTACTTATTTGGATCTGAGCTTTAATCAATTGACAGGACAAATCCCATATTTCTTAGGAAACCTTGTTCGGCTTACCAGTTTAGCTCTTTCCTCCAACCGATTGACTGGAGAAATCCCATCGTCTTTCCAAAACCTCCAAGAGCTTGAGTACTTAATTTTAGACACAAATGAATTAGAGGGGGAAATACCAACTTGGTTAGGTAGTCTGGCGCAGTTGGGTTATATTGACTTTTCATTTAATAGCTTCCACGGCTCAATTCCAAGCACAATCACTCAGTTACAGAATCTCGGCGTTCTTGATCTAACTTCAAATAATTTAAGCGGCACAGTGGAGTTAGATATGTTTTCGAAGTTTGAATTCCTCTTCGTACTTAAATTATCATCCAATAATTTGTCGGTGATGATTGAACCCAACATATCAAAAAGATATTGGGTACTAGGTCTTGGTTCATGCAACTTAAATAGTTTCCCAGAGTACCTTCGTGGTCAAGAAGATCTGTATCAGCCATTTAAAGATCTGTATCAGCTAGATCTATCCTACAACAAGATCAGCGGTCGAGTTCCCGAATGGTTCTTAAATGTAAGCACAAAGGAGCTGGTGTATTTGAACCTTTCCGGTAACTTCCTAACTAGTTTTGGACAGGATCCCTTTACCTTCAAGTGGACAAAGCTTGTCAGTGCAGATCTCAGGTTCAACCAGTTGCAAGGATCGCTTCCGATTCCCCCTCCCAAAATCTTGTACTACTACATTTCAAACAACAGACTCTCTGGAGAAATATCACCAGTTATATGCAATCTAACCTCGATTCAGATGATCGATTTGTCCAATAATAACTTGACTGGGGTGCTTCCACGATGCTTGAGTAATTTGAGTGGTTCTTTGGAAGTAATGAGCCTACAAAGCAACGGCTTTCATGGGAAAATTCCTCAGTTGAATGGGGACAACTGTGCATTTTTCATGATTGATCTGAGTTATAATGAATTGATGGGGCCACTGCCAAGATCACTCTGTAAATGCAAGAATTTGGAGTTCCTGAGTTTCGGAAGCAATCAGATTAGAGATGTTTTTCCTTCGTGGTTGGGATCACTTCTTGGCTTAAAGGTACTTGTATTGCGACATAACAGATTTCATGGACTAGTTGGGGAACCGACAGACGGTTTTGAGTTCCCTAAGCTGCAAATCATTGATCTTTCTCAGAACAATTTGTCCGGTAGCTTGCCATCCGGGTTCTTCAAGAAGTGGACTGCCATGAAAGTTTCTGAGAGAGTTCAATCAGACTACATAGGCAATTTTATCCCAGGAAACGCATGGCCGTTCTTTCCATCCTCAACCTTTGACTACTCTATGAGGGTAATTGTCAAAGGCATCCAGACGAATTACTCGAAGATCCAAGAGTACCTCACATTGATTGATCTCTCAAGCAACAACTTCAGCGGAGTGATCCCCGAGACCATTGGAAGCCTAAAGCAACTAGAATTGCTCAACCTTTCCAACAACATGCTCTCCGGTCCCCTGCCTCCATTCTTGGCAAACCTAACGAATTTGGAAGCATTGGACCTTTCTCAAAACCAGCTCTCAGGAGAGATCCCTCAGGAGTTGACGCAACTCACTTCGCTTGCGGTCTTCAACGTATCTTATAACCGTCTGACCGGGCCGATACCTCAAGCCTGGCAGTTTGCTACATTTGAAAACAACTCCTACAAGGGAAACTCGGGGCTATGTGGCACTCCTTTGTCTAGAAAATGCAGAGATCCCAAAGCGTCGCCTCCATCATCTCCGACGTCCGAAGAAGATCAAGATTCGGGGAGTGCAATGGAATTAGACTGGAAAATCGTGTGCATGGGGTATGCAAGCGGGCTAGTGATTGGAGTGGTCCTTGGGAACAGCTTGATCACAAGAAGAACGGCTCAGAGACTCGTGAAGAATTTTGGGAGAAGAAAACAAAGGCGCGGAAGGTAGAAGAGATGGTCCGAAACCAGAGGAATACTCGACCGAAATCTATTGTCTTACTGTGTTTGAGTACCTGTAGCTGTAACTTTCTCTTAAGTTTGTCTGCTGCTATATATATATGTGTTAAACTTAGTCTATATACATTTTGAATAAAGCATTCTGTAATCACACGCGCGTGAGACATAAATCAGAAAACAAGAAAGTTGGGTAGAATGGAACTTTGTGGTTGAGGCACATCTTCACAAAAACCTCCATTCCCTACCGCTCCCGTTCACATTAATTACATTGAAACCGTTAATTTTACACCAATCGGATAGAAAAATTAATTTTTCCTGCTTATCTATCATTGATTTCACAAAGAAAAAAAAAACATATTGTTAAAGTGATTCATGTAATATATAAAGAGGCCATTACTAATTAATTATATTAGTTGAATAATAAGCAATCATTTAATTACACATATCTGGCTCATGAAAAATACAAAAATTGTGATCATTTGATATAGAAGATAAAGGAACATATTCCTATTTTTTATATTTATTGGTTAAAGAGCATGTAATACAAAAATATGCATACATACATAATCCTTCTATAGTTGCAGATTGCATGTCTTAGGACCTCTGCTAAGAAGATCTACCAACAGGGCGGTATATTACTTTGTCTTACCACTTGGAGAGTGGAGAAAGCATCCGGGCAATAGTTCGCATGTTTTTTTTTTTGGTCGAAGCGATAGTTCGCATGGACTTGGAGCTAGATGTGAGGATTTAATTGAATCTGAGCTTTTATTTGGGGTTCTCTGTTTCCTAATCCTTCCATACGTGAATCCACTAAGCTCCATTGCATGTACTTCCAGTGAGGGAGATCTCTGTCGTGCTACTCAGTCGAGGAGAGAGTCACTGGCTGATGGCAATGTCGGAATTTCGTCTTTTGGGCTTGGTGATGTAAACGGGGTAGCGAAATGAAAATCCGAATCTGGTCGAATTGAGATTCTGGTTTTGGACTAGACATGAATAATGGGCGGGCCGGGATGGGACCTAAAAACCTTGCCCGTGATTTGAAAACTATTAATTTTCTTGATGAAATGATCGGGCCTGCATGAGCTTGGGGGGCCTAGGTGGATGTGTCCGGCCTGAGAGACATTACATGCCTAGACCCACCCAACTTGTGCTTCGGGCTTGGGCGGGTCGCAAAGCCCGTGATCAGATCTCATTTTAAACCGAATTCATTGATCTACAGATACTAATACCGAAAAGTGTCGAGTGCTTCACAACTGTTGGAAATCGCAAAGGATTTTTCATATCTTAGGGAGACTCTTCGTAATCCAAATTCATCTTAATACTCGAAATCTAGAAAGTTGTTACTTAGGAGGTTATGTCTTTCAAGATAGCCTTTAATGTTATGAATCTAGACGTGTCTGTTCATGTGACTAGAGTAAATGTAGAGTCATGTGTTAATCCTATATATATGTGTGTCTTGTAATCTTTTTATATGTACAAGTGAATACAATAGTATTTCAAATTTTCTTCTAACATTTGGTATCGGAGCCAGTTGGCTAAGTTTTGAAAGATCTCGAGTTAGATGGCTTCTGTGAGCAATGCTGGGAATGTCCAATCTTAACTCCCAAGGTTTGAAGGGAACAATTTTGAGCATTGGAAGATCCAGATGGAGTTGCTGTTCGGATTCCAGGAGCTGACCGAGATTATCGAAGAAGGATTCGTCGAGCCGAAAGCAGCGGCAGATTCGACAACGAAGGAGCAGAGGACGATAAAAGAAAATTGTAAGAAAGATCGTAAAGCTCTCTTTTACATCTTTCAAGCGATAGATTCGTCAATCTTTGAAAAAGTGGCGAATTTGAAGACAGCGAAGGAAGCATGAGATACTCTCATCAAAATTTACAAAGGTGTTGAGAAAGTCCAGAAGGTTCGGCTTCAGACTCTTCGTCGTCAATACGAGCTCCTTCATATGGAAAAGTCGGAGTCCATTTCTGACTATTTATCACGTGTATTGGCTCTTGTTAATCAAATGAAGGCCAACGGTGAGACTTTTGGTGATCAACAGATCGTCGAGAAGATTCTTCGGACGCTAACATTGCAGTTTGAATATATTGTGACTTCCATTGAAGAATCCCGTGATCTCTCAGTTTTGACTGTGGATGAGTTGATTGGCTCTCTACAAATGCACGAGCAACGACTCAAGGAGAAGTCCAAGACGGTGGAGGAGGCTCTACAAAGCCAATGGGGCGAGGCGAGGTCAGGCAAGCCTCGCCCGACGCCGGCAAGGGCCCCCCTTGCCAGAAAGGAAAAAAAAATAAAAAAGAAAAAAAGAAAAAGCAGAAAAGACGAAAATACCCATGGACAATGTGTATTGGGGTAAATGTGTCACAAATAATAAAGTTTGGGATTTTTGGTGTCACAAAGAAAAGTTCGGGGTAAATATGTCACACGGAGAAGTCGAGTTTTGCAGTTAGTCTCGGGACTACGTCATGATCTCTGCCAGCCTTGTGAAGGACGATATAGACTGTATTTTAGAACAATTGCAGTAGTCTAAAAAATTTCTACACTAACCGGGTGAAATCAAGTATTATATACTTCTGTTTCAGCTTTTATTTGGGGAAGAAATTGTGTCGGGCGTATATTTTCAAAGTGCCTAAACAATGACATTCTGCATCTTGCATTTTCTGAGCTCCCGTGCTCTTTGGGGTGCAAGAATTCCAAGTCAAGAGCCATCTCGATCCATGTCTTATCATCGCGAGAAAAGATTAGGTACCCGATTGATACCAGGTCAGCAAAATATCGGTCTACTTAACGTGTGACACGTGGCGATTTCGGGCTCACATGTCAGATTTCTCTCTCCCTTTGTCTCTCTCCTCTCTCTCCTCTGATTCTTCAGGACTCCACTAAAATAAGAACCATTTACATAATATTTGATTTCACCGTAATTTCTCCTCTCTCCCTTTGTATCTTATAACCGCCTGACCGGGCCCATACCATAGTCAGGGCAGTTCGCTACATTCGAAAACAAACTCCTACAAGGTAAACTCGGGGCTATGTGGTACTCCTCTGTCTAGAAAATGCGCAGATCCCACAGCGTCACCGCCATCATCTCCCACGTCCGAAGAAGATCAAGATTCGGAGAGTGCGATGGATTTAGACTGGAAAATCGTGTGCATGGGGTATGCATGTGGGTTAGTGATTGGAGTGGTCGTCAGGAACAGCTTGACCACAAGAAGAAGGGCTCAGAGACTTGTGAAGAACTTTGGAAGAAGAAAACAAAGGCGAAGAAGGTAAAAGAGACGGTCCAAAACTGGGAATACTCGACCAAAATCTATTGTCTTCTGTTTTTGAGTACCTGTAACTTCTCTAAGTTTGTCTGCTATACATATTAAATAGTCCGAATACATTTTGAATAAAGCATTCTGCAATCATACATGCGTGAGACATAAATCGGAAACATCTATTGTAAACATATTCCTATTTACAATATGTATTGGTTAAAGAGCTTTCAATACAAAAATATACATACACACATTCATTATCCATTTATAATTGCAGATGATTAGCATGTCATAGGACATCTGCTAAGAAGATTTACAATTCAGGCAGTTTATGATTTTGCTTTGACTTACCATTTGAAGGTTGCCGATAGTAATCAAGGCCATAGTTGGCATTAGCCTATAGCTAGATCTGAGGATTTAATTGAATCTAAGCTCCTATTTGTGGTTCTCCGTTTCCTAATCCCTCTATATACGAATCAAATCAGCTCGCTGTGAAAGCGTTTGCACCATTGCATGTGCTTCCATTGAGAGAGATCTCTGTCGTGCTCCTCCATTGCGAAGAGAGTCCCCAACTAATGACAATGTTGAAATATCCGAACTAGTCCGAACTGAGATTTTGGTTGAGCTAGATTTTAAAAATGGCGAGCCGATATTGGACCTAAAACCTTGCCTGTGATTTAAAAACTAATAACTTTTTTAAGAAAACAATGGGGCCTTCATGCGCTTGGTGGGCCTAGGTGAATGCGCTGGGCCAAAGAGAAATTACATGCCTAGACCCGCTCAATTTGTGCTTCAGGCCAAGGCTGGCCGGAAAGCCCATGATCAGAAATGCTTCAAATCTAATTCATTGATCTTCATACATTAATATCTCCATGATCTGCTTAATTTGTACACCAGTTTATCATTAACCGCTTTGTCTAAGAAAACTTCGTAGTACAATAACTTACCAAGAATTACGAGAGAATATGCTGCGAAAAAGGGAGAGTTTTAGAAATGATTCGATAAGATTAGTATGAACCAAAGAAGCATGTCGGCTAAGAAAAGGGCCAAGACTTTGTCGGAATTGTCATCATAGCTAGCTTGGAATGGAGAGATTAATCATACTCAGAGATTGAGAAAAGCGATCTTTAATCATGATTAAGCTCGAGATAATTAATGTAGTAATACAGGGTACCCTATAGTTCTTAAAAAGAAATGTGCTCATGCATCGCATGGTCAACTAGGCTCGCAAAAAAAAACACAAACTATGAATTCCCTTAGGCCTCGTGGTCCTGTAGGATGACCATTTAAAAAATTTGTTTCCAAAGGTTCACTGGCCCATCTTATGTCATTGTTCATTTTTAGCAATTGATCAAACTCAAAAATCCTGCCACGTTTCCTATCCTAGAAATACTCTCAGGTGGAAGTGCTAGTACATTAACGACCCTGGAGTGGGCAACGGCAGAAACGATAGTGGAGGCGACTAACAACTAGCCACTCTGCTTTCACCCGGATGCTGCTTGCTCCTGCATCAATGCCCATCATCAATGCGTGGGCACTCAGAAGAGATCCTGATCAATGGAATGATGTTGAATGCTTTCCATCAGAGAGATATGAAAACTCTTCAGTTACCTACAAAGAGACTAACTTTGAATACATTCCATCTGGAGCAGGTAGACGGATGTGTCCCGGCATATTATTTGGTCTTGCCAATATTGAACTTCCACTTGCTCAATTGCTCTACCACTTTCATTGGAAGCCAGAAGAGTTTGACATGACCGTAGTATTTAGAGCTACAGCTCGGAAAAAGAATGACTTGAACTTAATTGCCATCCTATAACATTCCATCCCAAAGCATTGGGAGTATTATCAAGGACTATTATGCACTCTTATGTCCTCGTGAAAGAAGATTTAGGCATTACTGATACAATAAGACACTCTTACTGCGAATAGGGCCGTCCTTTCTGCCCCGCAAGTTTGCAAACTGCAAGGGCATGGTACCAACGTACTGAAGCCATACTTGGACGCACTGAATGAATATGAATCAATGCACCTCAGTCCTAAGATCAGGTTGATCCCTCTAGAGTCCATTCGTGAGACCAATCTAACTCAACGCAGAGTCCAACTCCCTCAATCCTTATCGTTACGGAAACTATCAGTATTTGTGAACTTTTTCTGGGGTAACAGGAAAAAAAGCACAGATGTTTAAGTCAAGGTCATCGAAGACTTTTCAGAGAGTCAAGAACGTCAATTCTGGTCTGGTGTAGCACTTTTCTCGGTCCCCGCTAAGAGCTGATTACGGATGCGCATAATCGTGCTGATTGCTTCGGCTGGCATGAAGATGAGGACTTTTGTATTTCCCAGGAATCTATCGCGCGACCATGAAGAAGAAAAAAGACACAAAAGATCGAAGGAGAGTTCCTATCCAGTAGCCACAAGTTTCTTTTAGAGTTTTAGAGGACGAAAATGTTGGATGGATTTCCTTACCAAAAAAAAAAAAAAATGTTGGATGGACAAATTGTTAGGACAAATTGAAAATCAAGAAATGTTAAACACGACATTTTGAACTTAACCTTAAATTAACCATGCCAAAACTCACCCCACATGTTTTTGGAAGTAACTTAGAAAACCAACCTTGTTCATCCTTTTCCAAAGACCCAAGAAATTAATATGTTTAGTTATCCAGATTTCTTGGCAAGCGAATATTTCATTATTCGTACGACAAGTTAGAAAATTCAACAACGAAGCTCTATATGCAGCAAAAAAGAAGGTATGATCAATTAGCCCCAGTAATTACTGTGGCAAGTCAGCAATACACTGTCCTACAGTGACAACATGAGCCGTGATCATGGCTTTGTTTGGTTCAGCATTCCCAAATGGCTTTCGGCCTCGGAAACCTTCTTGGGGAAATTCTAGGGCATTTGGCAAGCATTCCCAATGGGCTTTCAACCGAAAGCCAACATTAAGAATGTTTAAAGCTCAAAGTTGGTCCGAACCAACTTTGCTCAAAGTTGGTCCGAACCAACTTTGGACTTTCAGCATATGCCAACTGTTCAACCTAATTTTTTTCTTTCCAAACTACCCCAACTTATTCTTTAATATTTCGGTTTTGCCCCTTGGTATTACTGTTCATCTTTGAGAAAAGTGCGGCCGGCGAGGGCAATCGATGACATCGAATTTGGATGGTAAAGGGCCGGCAAGGTCGCCCGACCCAGGCGACGGTCGCCTGGGGGTCGTGCAACCACCCAAGTACCATCGACCTGGGTCGAGCAACCTCAAGCAATCGTCACTCGGGGTCGCTTGACCCAGGCCACCGTCACCTGGGTCGCGCGATCTTAAGCAACAGTCACCTAAGCCACGCAACTCCAATCGACATCGGCCTGGGTTGCAACCCCAGGCGACGACGACTCGGGTCGAGCAACCCAGGCCACAGCTGCTTGAGGTCACGCGACCTAGGTCGACGCGCCTGGGTCACGTGACCTCAGGTTTCGTCACCTGAGGTCAGGCGACCCTCGGTGATAGCCGCTTGGGTTGCGTGACCCTCATCAGGGGTTGCCCGACCTAGGGCGACAGCCGCTGGCTCCAAATCTGGCTTGCCGATGGCCATAGCCCTTTGCTGGCTCTGGTGAAGGGTAACTTTTTTTTTAATAAAAAAAGGGTCCCAAAGTCCCTTTTGCAAAAAAAAAAAATAATAGCTAATCATTTCTTGAGTCAAAGTAGCTTCATAAAGAATTTTTAACTAAATGCTATTTGCATTTCTCCACGGGGCTTTAATCTAAAGGTATTTACATTCCTCCAAGGTTCATTTGGAAAGTTGAACCAAACAGGCCTTATGTACCAATATTCTTGATATGTGACTTGTTTTTCTTTTCTCTTTCTTCTTCTTTCCCTTTCTTTCTTTTCTCCTTTTCTCTTTTCTTGGCTGTGCTCCCTAACTTTCCCTTTATTGCGTCCACTTTTTCTTGCCTTTTTAAGATGTGTCAACCTTTTTTTTTTAGGATTATGTGCACTAAAAATTCTAAAATTTATCACAAAAATACAATTAAGTCCTAAACTTGCAAAAGATGCAATCGAGTCCTAAAATTTGTCGAATTGATTTAATCAAGTCATAAAGTTAACACCGTCAAATTTATTAATGAAAAATGTTGGCGTGGTGCTGATGTGTCATATTTTATTACTTTTCTTGAGACACGTGACAATGATGTGGCATCCAACAAGTGCCACATCAGCAAAAATAAAAATTAAAATTAAAATAGAAAAAAAACTATAAAAATAAAAAGTTAAAAGAAGAAGACCTCAACCAGCGGCTATGGTGGCAGCCACCGGCCAGCTACTGGGAAGAGTCGGCAGAGGTTGCTTAGGCCTTCTTGAAGCCTAGTGACACTTGTCAGCCCCGGGTGAGTCCCCACCAATCCCCGGCAACGGCATGCAGCTCCCGATCTAGGGGAGGGTGTGACCATCGCTCAGAGTCGCCCACCCCAAGCGAGGCCTCACTAGCCCCAGGCGAGGGCTGGCGACGCTCGCTCAGATCTACAATGAGAGTTGTGCCCTCCCCTAGATCGAAGGCTGCAGGGCCTCGCCAGGGACTTGCCCAAGGCCGGCGAGGGTCACCAGGCTTCAGGAAGGCCCAAGTGACCTTTGCTGGTCCTTCCTAGCAGTTGTGGCAGTAGCCACTAGCAAGGGCTTGGCCACCACCGTAGCCACTGGTTCTGGTTTTTTATTTTCTTTATTTTTTGTTTTTTTTAGCTTTTTCTAATTTAATTTACATTTTTTTCTAACTTTTTCTGACGTGGTGCTTGTTGGACGCCACGTATCTCAGGAAAATTAATAAAATAAGAGACGTCAACGCCATGTCAGCATTTTCCGTTAGTAAATTAGACAGTGTTAACTTTAAGACTTAATTGTACTTTTTATAAGTTTTAAAATTCCATTGCACTTTTATGACAAGTTTTCGGATTTCTAGTAAACATAACCCTTTTTTTTATACCCATTCGACTCATTCGACGCCACTATTACAATCACTGCCCAATTGCACACGAACTGCCACTGCTGAGAGATATGGAGACGTAGTTATCTGTACAATTCAGCCACGTTAGTTGACAATTCATGCTGTCGGACTGGTGCCCCATTTTGTGTTTGCAGTTTGATAAAAAGTTGTAATTAGACCATCTTAGTGAACGATTCAACGGAACTCGCGATGTAAGAACATCTTCATACGAAGAAAGAGATGTGAAATGGGAACAATCTCATTTGTCCGAAAGATATGAGTTGGTGTTTGGCCCAATCAGTCCTCACTCTATATCCCTTTCATCATTGCAGACCTGCAAGTTAGCCCCACAGAAAGTCTGAAGCTCTTTCTGTTGCACAGTTTATAATTGAATGGGTTTTGCGATCTGGTCTAATGCAGGGGTGTGACTGAAGAGAAAAACACCGCGTGGCACGGAGACCGCACACATGTATTTACGCTATATTCAAGTGTTTTTTTTTTTGGTAAGGACGCTATATTCAAGTGTTACGAGTTAGGAAATCCAAGATTACATGATATTACATAAACAATATAAACAGCTATTTCTAACCGTTCCAAGTTTAAATTATTAAAATAATGTGTTCGTCTAACAGTTTTATATTTTAAAACAGTTGAAAGTGGTCTCACAAAACTTTACCTAGTATCATAGCAGAAAGTTATCTTTTTTTTTTTCTGGTAAGATGCAGAGAGTCATCTTTCAAGTCCATTTTCTAGAACAATTGCAATGGTCTCACAAAATTCTAAACTAACCGGATGAGAGTATTATATTGTTTTGTTTCAACTTTTATTTGGGGAAGAAATGGTGTGAGGCGTATACTTTTAAAGCACCTAAACAATGACATTTCGTATCTTGCATTTTCTAAGCTAGCATGCTTTTTGAGGTGTAAGAATTCTAAGTCAAGAGACATCTTTGTCCATGCCTTCTAAAGTAACATCCCCCGATGATCGGTATGATAACATTCTCCCACTTGATCCCAACATTTCATCAAACAAAATATCGAATCAACTCCATAAAAAAAAACTTCATATTGAAGACAAAACACATAAATCATGGCGATAAGTTCTCTTAGAAAAAGTATTATCTTTCATATATCACAATGCACCTTATCTCTTCAAATTTAGCCCATATGTGATAACAAAACTTACTGAATAAAACTTATGTTTATTCTAGGTAAAAAATTATCATTATTCTTAGAATAAATGAATGTGTATACTAGATTTGAGAAAACATCACAAATGAATAAGAGTTCCATAAACTCATCCATACGAAGAAAATTTACATGATATGATCAATTCCCAACCTAGCCACGAATCCTTATAACTCACTGGTGGCGTGCCTTTAGTTAAAGAACCAACTAATATTAATTCAATGCTAACATGTTCTATGACAACTTTGTTCTCTTTAACGCGTTTCTTAATGGCTAAATACTTAATGTCGATATACTTGCTTCGACTATCACTTTTGTTGTTTTTAAACATGAAAATTGCAATTGAATTGTCACAAAATATCCTTAATGGCCTAGTAATGAAATCCACAAATCTAAACCATGATATCAAACTCTTCAACTACACAACATGCGAGGCGGCCTCAAATGTCACGCCCCAAACCCTACGGACACGCAACACTCCGCTTAGGTCGATGAGTGCGACGTTCCAAGATTTGTCGCCGACCCTTCATTTTATCTTTTAATACTCATGCGGAAGCGAACACAACAAACCCCAAACAACGACAATAAACAAGGATAGCAGAGGAAAACCAAACACAACAGTATTTTAGTTCTCACTTGATTAATCCTTGGAAATATTCTTACAAGCCCACTTCGAGCGCTACCACAAAAAGGCCAGCAAAAGAAAGGTTAGGGTTAACCTACTCCAACCAAAACAGTTCCTATGTCTAACCCTCAGGGACCAACCAAAACTGCAGTACTCCAAACCGCA
The DNA here is from genome assembly GCA_024500025.1 of Syzygium aromaticum. Classification (NCBI taxonomy): domain Eukaryota; kingdom Viridiplantae; phylum Streptophyta; class Magnoliopsida; order Myrtales; family Myrtaceae; genus Syzygium; species Syzygium aromaticum. The sequence continues at coordinate 17,412,532 of CM044885.1, forward strand.
CCGGAAGCAACGACATACTAAGGCCCTGAAAAGGTTTAACAACAAATGAGATAAAATCTCAATAAGTTAACGGCCTAAGCCCCGCTTAGGAGGCCAACTCGCACGAGGGTCCCTAAACAGGCAAAACAGCAACAACAGCAACATCATGAACAACCACAGGCATCCTTACCTTATCTTGGTACACACGTTGATGAAGTGCATGTGTCATATACTTGAAGCATTTAAATAAATTATCCATGCATTAATGCATCACAGTCGCGCGTGTCTCGATTATAAGATAAAATCCACTTGGACACGTCCCATACCATGTCTAGCAGTTTCTACCACATAATTAGGCACTATGCATCACACGTATTCCAATTATTACGCCCCCTCGGGGCCACTACATATCAAGCGATACGCAGCAAGATAGTAGTCTACTAGTAAAAACGGGGCTCCGTCCCGCTCCGTCGGGCACGGCTACGTCAAACGATACACAGGATGACAGCATTCCAATACGGCAACATCAAACGATACACAGTAAGATGGTATCCCGTAAGGAGCATCAAATCCGGCCTCGAGCCGTGACAAGGCATCCGAGGTATCGGCACTCCAGATTATTTCCAGGTATCCGATAAATCGGGCATCGTCAAGCGATACACAGCAAGACGGTTCCAACGTGTGACCACACGAGCACACAAGCATTCCGGCCAATTATTATCTTTTCAGTTAGCCCATGCATACATGAATAGTGCTTACGTTAATGCCATACAATAATATCACATGGTCACACATGCAACCGACAATCAATTTCGCAAGCTCCAATAACAACACAAGTATTGATTATAAAACATCACTATCAATTTCTGGCATAACAATAAAAATAATTAAATGCTAAATAATCTCGCAAACTTTCTTAAAAACTGCCGATCAAAATAAATTGCCATAAAGATAATTTTATACGACAATTCACGGTATAAATGCCAACATTCAAACTAGAATTAGTAATTTGAAATTATAAATTTTCCGAAATAATAATAATTAAATTCGGAATATAATTAATTAATAATATCCAAGAATAATTTAATTTTCCAAAATTCAAAATACTTTCTCGAATCAAAACCATTCAAATAATTTTCTAAAACGCCATCTTATACGACAAAAACCAACATTGGCATCACAATTGACGCTAGAAAATTTTTCAAAAATAATTATATTTAATTTTCGGAAATTAATTATTTAATAATAAAATATTAATATTTAATTCGGAATTAATTATTTAATAATAAAATAATATTTAAATTCCGAAAATAATTTTTAATAAAACAATAACAATAATAATATACCTGATAACTTATACTATAATCACAATAACTTATCGCACGAACCAATAACCTATCACTAATATCAATTAACTAAACAATTAATAAATTAAGCTAAACGTAATTTAAACTACCATAAGCAAGTTTAACACCCTAAACACGAGATTAGGGGTTAACTTACGCCACTAACGCCGGCGAAGGCGTGAGAATGATGGCGGCAGCAAGGGCGGTCTGCGATGGTTCCGACTTGGAACGATGACTGGCGAACGACGGCGAACGGCGAAGAACAGCCGCTGTGGAGGCTGACCCGGCATGACTTGGGTTGTTCCGGGCGGAGCTGCTGGCCGGTGGCGATCGGAGGTGGACAGCGGCGCACGGCGGAGCTCGACCGGACGGCGGTGGCGAGCGGCGGAGGCAAATAGAGTTGGTTCCGGTGAGGTGCTAGCCGGCGGCGGACAAAAGGTCCAGGCGGCGGAGGTGGCACACGGCTGGGCCGGCGTTGGGCGGCGACAAACAGAAGCCAGAAACAGCCGACGTCGGGAGGGAGGAAAAAGGGAAGGAGTTGGGGGCGAGGTGCGGCGGCGACGTGCGAACGACTGGGCTGGTCACCGACGAGCAAGCGGTTGGCGTCGCAGCAACAGTGGCGGAGCAGAAGCCAGAAGGCAGAAGACGCACGGGCAGCAACGTGGAGGAGAAGAGAAGAAGAAGAAGGAAGGAAAGAAGAAAAGAGAAAAAGAAAAGAAAAGGAGAGAAAGAAGGGGAAAAAGGAAGAGAGAGAGAGGAGAGTAGGTGGGGGTGGTGTCAGGCGTGGGGGAGACCGGCGGAAGAGAGAGAGAGAGAGCAAATTAGTCAAATTGTAATAATTACGATCCAACGGTCACGATTTAAATTCAGAAACGATCCGACAGTCTCCGAAAAAATCCTAATTAATAATTTAAGGATTTGACCAAAAGGTATTAATAAAAATATACTGCGAGAGTGATCTACTAGTCCAAATTCGCTTCCAATCAAAAATTCACTTTTCACTTATCTCGGATAATATCGAGGTTGGCCACAATAATATCGACACCGTCCAATTAAATTAATCACGGAACTCCAAAAAATTTAACACTAAAGTTTGGGCTCTAAATAACGGTAAAATTCGATCGAATGCAATTCTAGCGAAATCTCAATTTTAAAACAATAACCGGGAGTAATCAGTTCCCGGGTAAGATTTTACTATAAGCACACCGACAAATTACATGTTTTATAAATTTCAAAAATGGATCGAAATTCGGAATGTCACATCAAAACAGGAAACGAACTCAACCTCCATAGTGGAAGTAGCAATCAAAGTCTACTTTGCACTCCTTCAGAACACGGCTCTACCAGCAAACATAAAAATGTATCCAGATATTGATTCTTGAAAATCAACACAACCAGCGAAATCCAAATTCAAATAAGCAGCTACCTCCAAGTTGTTAGTCCGTTTATACATAAGCATGTAAAATTTTGTAACTTGAAGGTACCTCGTCACTTTCTTTACAACTCTCCAATGGTTCAAACTTAGATAACTCCGATATCTTCCTAACATTCTCACAACAAAAGCAATATCAGGTCGAGTGCAAACTTGAGCATATATCAAGCTTTCGACAGCAAATGCATATGAAATGTTTTTCATTTGTTTCCTATCAAGATCATTCTTTGGGCACTAATTTAAATTGAACCTATCACCCTTAACAATATTTGTTATACTTGATGACCAATCTTTTATCTGAAATCTCTTTTATACTTTATTAATATAGGTTTCTTGAGATAGTCTTAAAGTGTCTTGTGATCTATCTTTTTGGATCTTAATACCAATGACATAAAATGCATCACCCCTATGTTTCATGTCAAAACTCTTAGAGAGAAATTATTTTACTTCATGTAGCAACCGCTTATTACTAGTTGCAAGTAAAATGTCATCCACATATAGGACAAGAAAACAAATTTTGCTCCCACACATATTGATCCATGACATTTTCTACAAATCGAATGAAGAGATGATATCATGGAAACTTAAGTACCATTAACGGGATGCTTGTTTTAAGCCATGTATAGGAGAATCCTTTTAGTTGTTTAATGCAAAACCTCCTCCTTTAGTTCTTCATCGAGGAACACCGTTTTTGCATCCATTTGATGTAATTCCATGTCAAAGTGGGCAACCGATACCATCTTGTCCCCCCAACAACTGTCTTGCGCCATATTATCTCAAATAACAAACTCTCTGGACATGTTTCACCGTCAGTTTGCGAATTGGGCTCCATACATGCCCCCTCGATTTGTCTGCCACCGCCTTGGCCGGTGTACTCCCACCAATGTTTGAGCAATCTGAGTGACACTCTGGAAGTGCTTAGCCTATCGAGCAACAACTTCCAAGGGAGAATTCCTCAAGTCAACAAAACTAGTGCTCAATTGATGATGATTGATTTCAGTGACAATCAGTTCCAAGGGCCATTACCTAGGCTCTTGCAGGCTATGAAGAGTAAGAGTTTTTAAATGATCAAATCAATGATACTTTTCCGTCCTGGTTGTGCTCACATTTCAGCGTGCCGATCTGGCAAGCTAATAGATTCCACGGGGTAATTGGGAAACTTGTAAACAACTCTAATTTCCCGAGGCTTCAGATCATTGATTCTTCGACTACTCTATGATAATGACAAACAAAGGCTCCCGCAACTACAGTCCTCAAGGATCTACGAATATCTCACATTGATCGATCTTTCAAGCAACAGTCTCACAATCAATACGGTAGGCATTGGGGAAGCACATCCAAGTGTGAACACTTGACCTTGAAGTTACCACCCATTAGAAATTTAATAATTACAAATCGTCCAAATAATATAAATCAATATAATTTCATTATTTATGGAAAAAATTAAAAAACAATTGCCGAAAGCAGATATTCGAAATTGTCCGCAATGCAATACGAAACTTTTAAATTTCGCTCCGACTAAACTGTTACTCTAAATGATAAGAGCCTTCATTAAATTTCAAGATTGAAAGAGATTTATGTCAAATCTCACTCTCCACAAGGTCCTAATATATCATTTCCACATAATTTCACACCTTAACAACTTTTAAATCAGATCCCGCAGTTCAAATATCACATAACTTCATATTTATGACCTAACTCCAACAATCATTTTGATTAGATGAATAAAAGACTTGAATCTTATGAGTGTTAGGCAATAAAGTTAATCTGGCTTGATCAGATTTTCGTGGCGTGTCGGCGAAAAACCTTCTTCCTCTCCTCTTCTGTGTTGACTGGACGAAGCTGGACTTTCCTCTTTATTTCTTCGATCTCTTGATGTCTTCTTTTTCTTTTTTATTTTTTTGCGCACGCTTTTTGACGGAGTCAAAGTCCTCGTATTGCATCAGCCATGACGCTTGAATGGGCGATGGCCAAAATGGTGAAGAACCCCAGGGCAATGGAGAGAGCTAAATCTGAATTTCGGGGAGTTCTTTCGGAAAGGAGAGGATCGACGAGCAAGACATCCAGCAACTACACTACTTTAGACTAGTCTTAAAAGAAACTCCACGCTCGCATCCTCCTGTTCCCTTCACCACGAGAGAGTTTAGGGACAGACGTGCAGTCTCAGTACATGAGATACGCCCAAAAACTATAGTCATCATCATTGCGTGGGCACTCAGAAGAGATCCTGATCAATGGAATGATGCTGAACGCTTTATATCAGAGAGACTTGGAAAACTCATCGGTTACCTGCAAAGGGACTAACTTCGAATATATTCCATCCGAAGCAGGTAGAAGGATGTGTCCCCCCGCATATTATTTGGTCTTGCCAGTATTGAACTTCCGCTTGCTCAATTGCTCTACCACTTTCATTGGAAGCCAGAAGAGTTTGACACGGCCGTGGTATTTGGAGCTACAGCTCCGAAAAAGAATGACTTGAACTTAAGTGCCATCCTAGAACGTTTCATCCCAAAGCACTGGGAGTAGTATCAATGACTATTATGCACTCCACTTCCTTGTGAAAGAAGAATTTGCCATTGAGGCATTACTAATATAATAAGACGTTCTTACTGCGAATAGGGCTATTCTTTCTTCCCTGCAAGTCTGCAAAGTGCAAGAGCGTGGTACCAACGTCCTGAAGCCACATTTGGATGCACTAAATGGATGTGAATCAATGCCTCTCAGTCCTAAGATCAGGTGGATCCCCCTAGAGTCTATTCGTGAGACCAATCTAACTCAACAAAGAGTCCAACTCCCTCAATCCTTATTGTTACGGAAACTGTTATGCATTTTTCTAGGGTAACAGGAAAAAAAGCACGGATGTTTAAGTCAAGGTCATCGAAGACTTTGTAGAGTGTCAAGAACGTCAATTCTGGTCCAGCCTAGCACTTTTCTCTGTCCCCACTAAGAGCTGATTACGGATAAGCAAAATCATGCTGATTACTTCGGCCGGCATGAAGATGATGACTTTAGGCTCCGTTCGTTTCAGGAATATTTTCCGTGTTTTCCGGTATACGGGGGCGGAAAATGTTTTCCGTGGAAAAACATTTTTTTCCCCACTCCCAAATCATTCATTGTTTTAAGGAAAATGATTTCCACTTCTAAAAAGCGGAAATCATTTTCCGCCAAACTCCTCATTCCTCCCTTCGGTCGCTGGCTGCCGCCGCCTGTCGCCGGCCACCGCTCGTCGGTCACCGCCTCCACTCATCGGTCGCCGCCCTCTGCCCGTCAGCCGCCGCCGACAAAAAATATTTTCCAAAATTTTTTCATATTGATTGCCGAACACCAGAAAATTATGTTCCGGGAAAACATTTTTCAAAAACACAATATTTTCCACCAAACGAACATATTCATTTCCCAGGAATCTGCCTTGGGACAATGAAGAAGAAAAAGGACAGTAAAGATCAAAGGAGAGAACCTACCTAGTAGCCACAAGTTTCTTTTAGGCTTCGTTTGTTTCACGGAAAATAATTTCCAGAAAAATATTTTCCGAATTTTCTGGCGTTCGTTTCACGAAAAATAAACAAATCATGGAAAGCATTTTCCTCCAATTGAAAAAACACATTCAAAAGTGAGGAAAAGCGGAAAACATTTTCCTTATCTTCTTTCACTTTATTTTCTTTCAAATAACACATTTTTCTTTTCTTTTTTAAAAAAATCAATTTTTTTTATTTTTCTTTTTTTTCCCTTTTCTTTTCTTTTTTTGCTTCTTCCTCGGCCGGTTGCCATCCACAGGCGAGCTCGACAGAGCCTCATCGACGTCTAGCGACCTCGGGCGAGGTTCGAGCTTCGCCTAGCTTGTTGGATCTAGCGAAGCTCGAGCTCTCCCGACTGGCCTTGGGTGAGCTTAGGCCGCATTGGATTAGGCGAGGTGAAGAAAATAAAAATAATTTAATAATTAAAAAAATTCAAATTTTTTGGTAATTTTCCAAAATGACAATATTTTTTGGTGTTCGTCTGAAACCTGAAAATGAACTGGAAAATATCTTTCACCGTTCGGTATCCGATTTGATTTTCTAGGAAAAATTACCAAAGAATTCTAAAATTTTAATTATTTTTCTTTTTCCTTTTTTTTTCTTTCTTTTTTTTCTTTCTTCCTTGGCTGGCCATGGCAACGGCCAATGATCGACCACAAGCGAGCTTGAGCCTCACTGGATCAGGCGAGGCTTGAGCTCGCCCAACGGCCGATGACTAGTCAAGGAAGAAGGAAAAAAAAGAAAGAGAAGGGAAAAAAAGAAATTTAAAAAATAATTAGAAATTTTATTTTTTTAAGGAAAAATAAAAGAAAAATGTGTTATTTGGAAGAAAATGAGGTGAAAGAAGATATGGAAAATGTTTTCCGAATGTGTTTTTTCCATTGGTAGAAAATATTTTCTATGACTAGTTTATTTTTTGTGAAACAAAAGCCAGAAAATTCAAAAAACATTTTTCTGGGAGTTATTTTCCATAAAACGAATGGAGCCTTAGAGTTTTAGAGAACAAATTTGATGGATGGACAAATTGTTAGAACAAATTGAAAATCAAGAAGTGCTAAACGCGACATTTTGAACTTAACCTTAAATTAGCCGTGACAAAACTCACCCCACATGTTTTTGGAAATAACTTAGAAAACCAACCCAAGACATTAAAATGTTTTGTTATCCAAATTTCTTGGCAAGCAACAATTTCATTTTTCCTAGGACAAGTTAGAAAATACTACGTCGATGCTCCACATGCAACAAGAAAAAAGTATGATCAGGCAGCCCAGTAATTACTACGGCAAGTCAGTAAGTAATACACGGTCCTTCGGTAACAACACGAGCTGTGATCATGTGCCAATATTCCAAGAACACCTCAGGCGATATGCCATGAAATAGGACTTGCCTTCCTTTTTCCCTTTCGTTCTTTTTCTCCTTTTCTCTTTTTTTCTCCTTGCGCCCTAACTTTCCCTTTTTAGTGTCCAGTTTTTCTCGCCCTTTGTAGACGAGTCAACTTTTCTTTTTTAGCTGCCCAATTGACTCGGTCAACGCCACTATTACAATCACTACCCATTTGCACGCGACCTGCCATTGCTGAGAGATGGAACGTAGTTATATGTACAATTCGGCCACGATAATTGACAAATCATGCGAAGAGACTGGTGTCGCATCTTGTATTTGCAGTTTGATAAGACCATTTTCATACGAAGAAAGATATGTGAAATGGGAATGATCTCATTTTAGGCGAAAGAGATGACTTGATGTTTGGCCCAATCAGTCGTCACTCTGCATCACTTTCATCATCGGCGGCATGCAAGTCATCTCAATAGAAAGTCTGAAGCTGTCTTTCTGCTGCATGGTTTCCAATTGAATGGGTTTTATCATGTGGTCTATGGTTGATCAGGTGTGTGATTGGAAGGAAAACACCGCCTGACACACGGAGACTGCACACATGCATTTACACTATATTCAAGTTTTTCTAGATAGGAAATCCAAGATTACAGAATATGACATAACCAATATAAACATCTACTATGATCCTAATTTATAATATTAAATGATTGAAACCACACATTCGTCAACAACTTAATCTTTTAAAATCATTGAAAGTGATCTCGCAAAATTTAACATGTCATCAAATCATAAAGCCCTAAGTTCAAATATTTCTAAACCCTATTCTAACAGAGTTGCGTGGGTCTCACAAAATTCTACACTAACTGGATGAAATCAAGTATTGTACACTTGTTTTTTGGCTTTTATTTGGGGAAGAAATGGTGTTAGGCGTATATTTTTAAAGCGCCTAAACAATGACATTCAGTATCTTGCGATTTCTAAGCTAGCATGCTCTTAGGGTTGCAAGAATTCTAGGTCAAGAGACAAATCTATCCATGTCTTTTAACATTAACGCGGTAACATGATCTGTTAATTATAATTAACACTGCATTAGATTAAAGCATGAAAATGACATCAGAGAAGAACTTGGCTATATATATTACATATCCATCATGAGGCCTCATGTACACCCAAATCGGCAGAGTGATGAGTTTGAGAGTGCCACTAGGTTTGGAAAGGTAACCATGGAAAAAGAGTCATTTCACTTCAGCTATATGATACTCTTGCTTACTATTGTTGCTTCACACTCTCTTGCTTCAACCCAACCACGTCGCCGTGAAGACGAGAGATCTGCGTTGTTGGACTTCAAGGCAACCTTCTTCACCTTAGAGCCTCCGTGTTGTTCCAGCGCCACTTCAGATGTGCAAGCAAATATTGAATCCCGGAATGCATCAACAGGGGAAACTAAAAGCGACTGCTGTTCGTGGGCTGGTGTTGAGTGTGATGAGGTAAGTGGTCACGTGATCGGCCTCGACCTCAGTTGCAGCTGTCTCTCTGGTAAAATCAACTCCAACACCAGTATTTTCCGTCTTCTTCACCTAAGAAGCCTTAACCTTGCCTTCAATGACTTCAATTGTCAGATTCCTCCGGCAATTGGAAATCTTGGTTCCTTGGGGGACTTGAACTTCTCCGGCTCCAACTTCATGGGCCACATCCCACATTCGCTCGGTAACTTGACCCTACTTGTGCATCTAGACCTCTCAAATAATAGGCTAATGGGCCCAACACTCGTAGACCTAAACATATTCAATCCTCCCATCAGTCGATGTAGACCTCCTCCGTTGGGCGATCTATATGTCAACCAATTTATAGGTGAAATCCCATCTTCTTTTGGACGTCTTGGTCACACGAAGCATTCAGATCTACGCTTTAATTCTTTCACGGGTGAAATTCCATCTTTCTTGGGAAATTTGATTCGGCTTAAGGATTTAAGTCTAGCGGGCAATATGTTTTTTGGGCAAATTCCATCCTCTCTTGGGAATCTCGTTCAACTTACTAGTTTAGATTTAAGCTTAAATAAGTTAACAGGCGAAATTCTGTCTTCCATTGGAAACCTAGCTCGACTTACTCATTTTGATCTTGGATACAATCAATTAGTGGGCCAGATTCCACTCTCTTTCCAAAACCTCCTGGAGCCTAGGTTTTTAGCACTTTGGTCGAATCAATTAAGTGGCAAAATCCCATTCTCGTTGGGGATACTCACCCAGTTGATTGACGTTGACCTTTCATTCAACCAATTCCATGGTGCAATTCCAAGCACAATTTTCCAATTGCAAAATCTCGACACTCTTAATTTAAATTCAAATAACTTGAGTGGCACTGTAAAGTTAGATAGGTTTTCAGAGGTCGATAACCTTCGAGTACTTGGGTTATCCTCTAACAAACTGTCGTTGATCGTTGAAACCGACATACCTCAACAGTACTTTGCTCTAGGCTTAGGTTCATGTAACTTGAATGGTTTCCCTGAGTTTCTACAAGCTCAAGATTTATTTTTTTTCCTAGATCTATCCTACAATAACATTTCTGGTCAAGTTCCCGAATGGTTTCTGAATGTGAGTCCACAATACCTACATCATTTGAACCTTTCTGGCAACTTTCTAACAAGTTTTACTCAAGACCCCGTTATTTTCAAGTGGAGACAACTCGTTGTAGCAGACGTCCGTTTCAACGAGTTGCAAGGATCAGCTCCTATTCCTCCTCCTGAAATGTGGTACTACTTCATCTCAACTAATATGCTCTCAGGAGAAATATCACCACTCATATGCAATCTAAGGTCTATCCAGATGATCGATTTGTCTTATAATAGTTTGACCGGGTCTCTTCCACAATGTTTGAGTAATTTGAGTGGTACTTTGGAAGTAATGAGTTTACAGTGCAACAACTTTATAGGAAAAATTCCTAATTTGAATGGGAACTTATGTGCGCTTAGTATGATTGATCTGAGTTGCAATAAATTGCTCGGGCCATTGCCAAGATCGCTCCACAATTGTGAGAACTTGGAATTCCTGAATTTCGGAAACAAACATATTATGGATGTTTTCCCGTCATGGTTGGGCTCACTTCTTAGCTTGAAGGTATTTATATTGCGGCATAATAGATTTCACGGACTTATTGGGGAACCTGCTGATAGGGTTGAGTTCCCTACACTGCAAATCATCGACCTATCCCAAAATACTTTTTCCGGTAGCTTGCCATCTGGATACTTCAAGCATTGGGCTCCCATGAAAGTTTCTGAGACAAATTCATCAAGCTACATTGGGGATGCTATTAAGCGGGCCTGGATTTTCTCTTCAGGCGCAACCTTTGACTACTCTATGAGAGTAATTGCCAAAGGCATCCAAATGAATTACTCAAAGATCCAAGGATACCTCACATTGATTGACCTCTCGAGCAACAACTTCAGCGGGGCGATCCCCGAGACCATCGGAAGCCTAAAGCAAATAGAATTGCTCAACCTTTCCAACAATATTCTCTCCGGTCCTCTGCCTCCATTCTTGGCAAACCTCACGAATTTGGAGGCATTGGATCTTTCTCAAAATCAGCTCTCGGGAGAGATCCCTCAGGAGTTGACGCAACTCACTTCGCTTGCGGTTTTCAACGTATCTTATAACCGTATGACTGGGCCGATACCGCAATCACGGCTGTTTGCTACATTCGAAAACAACTCCTACAAGGGTAACTCAGGGCTATGCGGCACTCCTCTGTCTAGAAAATGCGGAGATCCCAAAGCGTCGCCGCCATCATCTCCAATGCCCAAAGAAGATCAAGATTCGGGAAGTGCAATGGAATTTGACTGGAAGATCGTGTGCATGGGGTATGCGAGTGGGTTAGTGATTGGGCTGGTCCTCGGGAACACCTTGATCACAGGAAGAAGGGCTCAGAGCTTTGTGAAGAACTTTGGCAGAAGAAAGCAAAGGCGAAGAAGGTAGAAGAGATGGTCCGAAACCAAGGAACACTCGATCGAAATCTTTCGTCTTCTGTTTTTGAGTACCTGTATCTTTTTTTAAGATTTTCTGCTAGAGATATTATGTAGTCCATATGCATTTTAAATAAGGTATTCTGTAATCATATATATGTGAGACATATATCAGAAAAATCTATAAATATTAAGAAAGTTAAGTAAAATGAAACTTTGCTCTGGAAGCTCTATTTACTTCCACTTTCTTTCACATTAATTACTTAGAAACCATTCTATCTTTCACCAATCATATAAAATACACTTAATCTTTTTCTGATTATCTAACATTGATATCACCAAGAAAAATTTAATTTCATAAAAGGGCTCATTACTTATTTAAGTATATATGTGGAGTAATAAGCAATTATTTAACTTCATATATTGGCACATAAAAATGCAATATGTGAAATCTTTTTAATATAGAAGATAAAGAAAAATACATTCCTATTTCTTATATGTATTGCTTACAGAGCTTGAAACATAAATATCAAATGGCACAAAGTCTAACAATACCACTTTGAAATAAATGTATGGACCATCACAACTCACTGTATAATCAGAGTTCACAAGCCAAATCATTTATCACTTTTGCGAACCTTTTACATTTTCGATCCGTTTTAGAAAGCAATTATCAACTAAGTTCACATTGCTTTGAATATGAAAAGCAACGCAAATCACAATGCAAATCTGTAGTCAACGCCTGATCCAGGTTCTATACAACAAATGCTCCAAACACTTTCGCTCTCTTTCCAAATACCATGTCATCCCATGATTATCTTATATCAATCGGTGATTTGCTTACTCAGCGTTGAGACTAATTCAACCATAGTATTGACAGGTTTCCCTAGATTGGGAGACAGGAGATGGTGGTCATGGGACAGAAGTACGCATCGGAAGCTTAGTGAACTTTGTGGCATTACACTGGCCAAGTACTAGAATGATTCAGATGTGAGTTAAGAGAGACTGTTGGTTCCCTGACGGGCTTTCCCCAACGTCCTTATGTCTTCAAATGGACAACGCTCCAGACTCTACACTTAGCTTCAACGAGCTGCAAGGACTGCTTTAAGTCCCCCGACAACCGTCTTGCATCGTCTTGTCTCGAATAACACTCTTTGGACAAGTTTCACCGTCAATTTCCAAATTGAGCTCCACACAAGCCCTCGATTTGTCTTACAATGCGTTGACCGGTGCCCTTCCACCAATGTCTGAGCAATCTGAGTGACACTCTGGAAGTGATTAGCCTATCAAGCAACAACTTCCAAGGGAGAATTCCCCAAGTCAAGAAAATGTGTGTGCAACTGATGATAATTGATTTAAGTTATAATCAATCCCAAGGGCCATTACCTAGGTCACTCGCAGGCTGTGAAGAGTAGGAGTTCCTAAATGTGCAAGATGACCAAATCAATGATACTTTTCCGTCATGGTTGGGATCACTTTTCGTCGTGCTAATCTGGCAAGCCAACAGATTCCATGGGGTGGTTGGGGAACATGGAAGTAACTGTAGTTTCCCGAGGCTTCAGATGATCGACCTATCCTAGAACAATTGCCGGTAGCATGCCATCTAAGTACTTTGAGCATTGGACTGCCATGAAAGTTGCAGCAGTAGATCAAGCCGACTGTTTGGCCTACACAGATCTGTAAATCATAAATCCCATCAAGAACCTGTCTCACAGGTTCGGCCCACGATACACGTCCTTCGACACTCTATTATAATGACAAACAAAGGCTCGCGCAACTAAGTATTCAAGGATCTACAAACATCTCGCATTGATCGATCTTTCAAGCAACAGTTGGAGAGATATCTGAGTCTCTTGAAAGCCTAAAGCAGCTTCAGTTGCTCAACCTTTCCAAGAACATTCTCGGCGGTCCCATCCCCTCATCCTTGACCAACCTAACAAATTCGGAAGCAATGGACCTTTCTCGGAACCAGCTCTCAGGAGAGATCCCACAAGAGTTGACTCGACTCCCATCGCTTGCATTCTTCAATGTGCCTTAAAACCATTTGACTGAGCCCAGACCACAGTCGCAACAGTCGTGATACACTTGTAACCAACTCATACGGAGGAAAAGCAGGGTTGTGCGGTACTCCTTTTTATCGGAAATGCGGAGAGCTCAATGCATTACCACCACCATCTTCAACATCGAAAGAAGAGATCAGAAGTCAAGGAGTCCGGATGAAATAGACTGGAAGATTGTCTCGGTGCAGTATGCCAGTGGACTAGTGATTGGAGTGGTGATCGGGCACAAGTGGATCGCGGGAAAAAGGGCTTGACGGAGTGTGAAAAATTTTCGCTCGAAGAAGAAACAAAGGCGCAGAAGCTAAAAATCAAGGGCACAAGAACAAAACTTGCCTTGCTTTTCATTTGGGAACTACATTCTTTGGCGGTCTTAGGTTGAATTGGCCTTGAAAAGAGAATAGAATTCCTTACTATTCTCAAATTGTGATTATAGGGTTACAAATATATATACACGCTTAACCCTACTCACAAACTAGATTACTATTCTACCATTAATATTCACAAATTTCCCAACACTCCCCCTCAAGTTGGGATGTAGATATAAAATAATCCCAACTTGTTACATAAGAAGCTCACTCTATTCCCCTGTAGAGATTTAGTAAAAATGTCTGCTACTTGATCTTCCGTCTTTGTGTACTGAAGAATAATCTTGCCTTTTTGAACTTTTTCTCGCACAAAATGACAATCAACCTTAATGTGCTTAGTCCGCTCATGGAAGACCGGATTAGATGCAATATGAATAGCGGATTGATTATCACAATACATCACTGATGGAGTTGACGGTGACATTCCAATCTCTGATAGTAACATCCTCAACTATACTAATTCACTTGTCACATCTGCCATAGCTCGATATTTAGCTTTAGCACTTGATCGGGAAACAACATGCCGTTTCTTGCTTTTCCATGCAACTAAATTGTCTCCCAAAAACACACAATAGCCTAAAGTAAATCTCCTATCCATAGGACATCTAGCCCAATCGGCATCAGAGAAGCCTGCAGTGTTTAGATAACCATAATTCTTAAACTGTAGTCCTTTACTTGGTGCTCCCTTCAAATATTTGACAATTCGAAGCACAGCATCCCAATGAGTTGTACGCAGAGAACTCATGAATTAGCTTACTACACTAACGGTGAAGGATATATCAGGTTTTGTGATGGTAAGATAATTTAACTTACCAACTATTTCCGATACTTCACTGAATCATGTAATAATTTTCCATGTTCAGCATCAAGTTTTACATTGGGATCCATAGGGGTATCAACTGGCTTTGCTCCAAAAAATCCAACCTCACTAAGAATGTCAAGTACATACTTCCGTTGTGATAAATTGATACTAGCATGTGAGTAGGATACTTCAACACCAAGAAAATGTCGAAGATGTCCCAGATCTTTAGTACTGAATTCTATATGTAGGAATTTCTTAAGTTTTTGAATATCACCTGAATCACTGCCAGTAATAATGATATCATCCACATATACAACTAGAAGGATACAACCAGCTGAAGAGACAGAGCTGAAAACTGAATGATCTACCTAACACCGCTTTAATCCAAATTTAATAATCGCATCACTAAATCTACCAAACCAAGCACGAGTAAATTGTTTAAGTCCATACAAAGTCTTGTGTAAACAACATACCACATTCTCCCCCTGAGCAACAAACCCAGGTGATTGCTCCATGTAGACCTCCTCAATCAAATCACCATATAAGAAAGCATTTTTCACATCCAACTAACGAAGGAGCCAGCCAAATCGCGCACATAAATACTTAAGTCAGCAGCAAAACGAATTTCAATGGAAAACGAAGAATACGTCACTTTCAAGGAGAGGAGCAACAACTTTATCCTCTGCAGGAGCCATAAAATCCAAGCAACAGTGATATTTATGGAGAAGACGAGATTTCCTTGCATATTCAAGGTCAATCTCGGTCAAACATTGCCGAATTTGAGGTGAGCTAGGTCTAGCGACGTCGGAATGGATTACACAATGCTAGATCTGGGCACCAAGGTTGAGCGATAGCAATCACAGAGTCAGGCAACGCCAGGAGACTCAAACGTTGCCAAATCTGAGTCATTAGGGCTCAACAATGGCTACTCGTGGGTCGCTAGGGGTTGGCAATGGCTCATCGTGAATCGCTGGGGTTCGGCTACGACTACGTGTGGGTCGCCGGGGTTTGGTGACGGCTACTCGTGGGTCGCCGAGGCTTGAATCACCACGTCATGACTAGATCTGGGTCGCTAAAGGTCAGCAACGAGGTTGCTGAGGGTCGACGACAGAGTTGCCGGAGTTTGGGTGCCGCCACTCGGCAGCGGGAGGGGGACTTCACTGGTGACAGAACAGTAGTTTCCGACAATCTGGCAGCTAGGTTTTTTTTATTTTTGTGTGTGGGGCTCTGATACCATGAAAAGAGAATAGAATTACTTATTATTCTCAAATTGTGATTATAGGGTTACAAATATATATACATGCTTAACCCTACTCACAAACTAGATTACTATTCTATCCTTAATATTCACAAATTTCCCAACAGGTCTGTTGTTAAGTTCCAGTTGTTTCAGAGTCGCTAGAACAAAGTGTAAATGTAACAAATAAGAAATGTATGATTTCCTCTCTGTTTTGCCTGGATACGTCTCTTTCTGGATTAAGGGCAATTTTCTGATTTCCTTACTAATGTTAGATAGAAGTTTCATATCCGTAGGATCTGAATCCTAGTAGGCTAATTTGACAAATACGCTATTTGGGAAGACAAGTAGAAAGCAACTTGTTTCTGGTTCGAGCTCGATCACAAAGTGATCAAACTTCCACAAAACAAGATATTATAATGGATAAAAAGACGACTTCTTGGAAGACTTTAATCTATAGACGTCTGTTTTTTTGTTACATACATATCTCATGGTCATGAAATTCGTTTAAAGTCTTGGAAAGATAGTATATCAATGAATAGTCTATTACATAGAAGCACTTAAATTGTATCAGACCCAATTGCACAAGATATTGAAACTTCTTTTATTGTGTTTGCTTGTGTGCTTACAGGGAATAGGAAAGCGAATTGAATATCAACCGCTTGATATTTTAGCATGATTATTGTGTACATCAAGGGTAACTTCATTCTATTTAGCAAGATGGTCGATATATATTATTAGACAACCATTATGCTGAAAAAAACCTTAAACTTTCAATGCAAACGGTTGTCCAGTATTCAGTGATATCAGTATACAAGTTACAAGCTTCAATGAAAGGTACTCACTTTTGTTATCGATTTGTACTGTCTTCGTATTATTTTATTCACACCTTTCGATGAAGACATAAGTACATCGACATCCTTTCTTTTACACGTAAAGCCCGACTTGTACATATCCATTTGCTTCCACGTCAATTTCTCGACACATAGCATAAACTTTTAACATAAGATTATTGTCGTAACACACCTACAAAGAAGCCCCATCAGAAACTTCTAACGAAAAGAATAACTCAATATAGCAAAATACAAGGCCAAGAAATATTCACAGATTCCTTCGTTGCTAACTCGTGGCTAAAGGAGCAGTTAGGGCAAGAAAGGTCGGTCTATACCCAAACACCGCAACAATTCTTGAAATGAAAACCCTTTTAGGGTTGCTGTTGTTGCTTCATGTTTTGTACTCACGTGTTGGTCCTTTTCACGTTGTTGTCGAGTTTTTATCATCACATGCACGAAGTCTCCGAAAAGATTTTCAATGCAAACCCAGCACTTCGATCAAACAAACAAAACAAAACCCTCTTTAAAAACTACATTCATATGTATGTATGTCCCCGACATTGACCATGGGCATATACAAATCATTTAATAATGAGCTCGTGTCAGTGGAGAAGCCAACAAAAATGGCGTTTTATCTAGCTCTTTGGATGCTACTGATCATGGAGATTAGCTGGAGAGAGAGAGATCATTACACATGTCAACACACTAACTTTTCTGATGTGATCGTATCATTGGATTCACTTTTTGTCATTAAATTATGGAAAAATGGAGAGGCATTGACCCTTGATGTGTTTTATATAGTATATAAGCCACACTTGCCTCTCTGAAAATTCTTTTCATAAATGTCATAAACTTTGAGGATCTATTAATACCTTTTTTTCTGTGTGAATGTAAGTATTATAAACCAAATGAAGTACAGCAGCATAAAGCCATCCCCTAGCATTACGAAAAGTGTTAATAATTCAAAAAGATGGAGATAGGAAGTCTCCATAGTATGGGAAGGTCTAAGCTCTACCTTTGACATTTTTACGAACCTTAGCCAAAAGAATATAAAAGTCAGTTGACTTATTTTGAAACCGTTTGCTGTTGTGCTCCATCCAAATGCAATATATGGTTGCTAGAAAGGATAACTTGAGGAGTCTTGCTGCCGAGTCTTTGCCTTTTGTTGCCCTAATCATCCATTAGAGTTCTTCGTTCCATCCTCCTAAAAGGTGCCTGATCCCATGTTATGCTAGGATACAACGCCATATGTTGTTTGTCCATTCACACTCGAAGAATAAATGTGTTCTGTCTTCAATACCAGCCATATAGAAATTACACTAAATATCAACTGAAGGTATCCATTGTGCGATGATTCTTGCTGTAAGTAGTCTATCTCTACAAACTAACCAACCAATAAAATTGTGTTTTCTAATGCCGCTAATCCAAATTAGGTTATACCACTCCACAGCTTGTCTCACATGTCTGAGTTCATCATATATATCTTGGCAACAGTATTTTGGGCTCGGTATAATCGATGTTAGAACGGGTCGCAGTTTGAGGAGACATCTCCAGCTCTAAGCCATACTACCCTTGATGTCGAGCTGCATAATTGGGGTGCCTTTGCATTTGGTGTTGTGAACCCAAGTACTCCAAAGGGAAGAGGATGGAAGATTGATAAGATTCCACAGCATGCGACCTAACAATACTTTGTTCCATAAGTTCAAATTAGGCAATCCTAATTCTCCTTCCCTTTTAAGTGAGCATACTACTTGCCATGCAACCATGTGCGAGCCATGATTTACTGAATTACCAGCCCATAAGAATTGTCTAATCCTCTTCTCAACCTCGTATATAGTGTGCTTTGGAAGTAGGAACATTTGCATCCTATAGGTGCATATGGAGATGATGACTGATTTGGCTAACTGTAGACGCCTTGCATAACCGATATGCTTCATGCCCTAATTTTCAATTTTCTTGGAGAAAATATCAGTAAGACTCTTACAGTCTGTGTGGGTAAGTCTTATGGTAACAAGGGAGATACCCAAGTATCTGATGGGGAGGGTACCTGTAGAAAAAGGCGTGTGGTCCAGTATAAGGTGCTTCTCATCCTCATTCAACCCAGAGAAAAAGATTTGACATTTGTCCGAGTTGAAATGCAGTCCTGTGAGAGTTGCAAATTCGTTTAAGGCGTCTACAAGGCAAAGGACGGAATCTACATCTCCATGGGAAAATAATAACAAGTCGTCTGCAAAGCATACGTGTGTGATTCGTTGCGTTTTGCAATGCCAGTGATACTTGAAAGAAGAAGCAGCAACTTTTGCACGAACAATTCTGTTAAAAATTTCCATAACCAATACAAAAAGGTATGGAGAAAGTGGATCTCCTTGTCGCAGCACATTCGTACTCTTAAAATAGCCAACTTGCTCACCATTGAAGTTCACTGAAAATATCGGAGTAGTAATGCATTCAGCTATCAGAGCAACCCAGTCGTGAGGAGTATTTATAGCTTTGAGAACCCCGAGGACTACATCCCATTTTACCATGTCAAAGGCTTTCATGAGGTCAATCTATATTGCCACCCGTTTACCATTTCCTCCCTTGTGGTAGTTGTGTAGAAGGTCTTGGCATAGCAGAATATTCTCTGAGATCTGTCGTCTGCTGATGAAAGCAGTTGAGTTGAGGCCGACAATCTTCGGAAGCATGCAACGAATCCGTTCTGCAAGAAGCTTAGATATGATCTTGTATATGACACTGCAGCAAGAAATGGGTCTGAACTCCTTGAGGAAAGATGGATTCTTAACTTTCGGTACGAGTGTATTCAACGTGGAATTTATAGACTTCAGCATTCTTTTTTACGAGAAGAATTCCATAATAGTTTCCTCAATGTCATTCCCTATGATGTGCCAAGCGCTTTTGTAGAATAGACTATTAAAGCCATATGGACCCGGAGCTTTAAAGTCATTGAAACCTTTTAAGACTGAGGATTTTTATCTCCGAACTACAGGAAAGGTAACAAGAGTATTAATATCTTCATGAAATAAAGTAGCATATCTCTCATATGGAATGCCACTAAGACTGGGATTTCCAAGGAGATGCTAATAATACGTTATAATTGCATTCTTGAGAGCACCCTCACGACTGAGGATCTATTAAAACTTTTAAGACTCTGAGGATCCATTAAAACTTTGTATATCAAATATGCGCGAAGTGCTATATCTTAAATCGCTTGGCATTGACACGTGATATAACAAATCGTACTCTTACAATGATATTTTCTCTTCCTAAGTCGAAAATGCTAAATGTGGTTTCCCAATTTAGCATGCAAATGTTAATTAACTTGCTTCTCAGCGTCATTGGTGCATTAGCAGCTTCAAATGCTTTCTCGCCTTGGACCCGAAATTTATTTTAACTAACCAAGATCTTCAAAGTCATTCCCACATCGTGCATCACATATAATTTATTCGTCGATTTGCAGGTTTATGCCGGCACTACTCGATTTTTAACTTAAATGATTTGTAGCTATATGATTTTTTTTTTCAATGCGAAAACATCCATGCCAATGCATATAGATAAGTGATGGAATTTTTATCCATGAATAAGGGCGTATGGCAAATGGACATGGTGAAAACACTCATATGCGTGTTGACTTGTTTGTGTGAGGCACATACTTTACAAGCAACTTAAGTACAAATGATAGTTGTTCGGGGAGTGAGTGAAGATATGTGAAAAAAAAAAAAGATTTTTTCCTTCTTTTTTCGCGCACTTTACGGGTATGCTTTTGTAATTTAGCAATTATCAAATTCCTCCAAGCAAGAATAGGAAAAAGTGCTCCTCAAATGTGTCCAACAAACAAGTCCAAACACGAAAGAGAACAACTCCCAATGACACTCCCTCTCAGCCTCTATCATCCATTCATATGTAAGTATATTTATATTTATATATATATATATATATATATATATATATATAGGTGGGTCCAATTATTTTTATTTTATTATATTTTTCCATTATAGAAGAAGCCTATGTGCGTCTGAGGTCGATTCTAGACAGACCTTCTCGGGGATTTTTTGTGTCGAAATTTCATGCTTTGTGTCTCGCAAGACTTGGTTTTTTTCCTTTGCCGGGTGAAGTGCCAACTCTATTGAGACAAAGTCCAAAAGACAACCATGTAGCTGCTCGCCTGACCATGAATCGGAGGGGCCCTTCTCGTTGAAATGATCTGACTGCGACATTTCCTTTTTCGTATTTGAGCTTCATAATTGTCCTAGAATTCATAGTTGTTTATTTACTTGGTGTCATGACAGGTTAAAGTTTTAAAGAAGTATTCGATCGATGATCCGCAAAGGCGATGATACAGCATCTGGGAGCACTTCGGGAAGTAAAATTCCAAATGCATCAAACTGATCTGGGAGAGTGCGCCCTCAAAATCGTTTGGTAGGATGGATCAGTTGAGGTGCACAAGAGCCAATCTAAACACCACCTAACCCCTAAACCCCTAGAAAATCTAATTGTACGAGTAAAATATCGTTGAGGCTATAGCATTAACTTGTGAGAGTTTAGCTCACTTAAAAAGTGGTGGCAAATCAACCGAAAAGAATATATGGGAAATGATGTTGGATAAACAAAATTACGTGCATAAAATAAATTTAACCTTGCAAAATGTAAAAGATACAAAACAAAACAAAAATATGACGATATACGACTAGTAGCTTTCAAGTTGATCTATAAAACGACATAAAAATCTTGTTATTTATTAGGAAACTTGAGTCTGGATGAATTTGTTTAGATGTCTATCTCGTTACATCACATTACTTCGTGTTTCATTATTTATATCTCTAGCATTATTCGAGAAAAAGACAATCGTAACCTAATCTCTCAATCAGGGTCCTGTGCAAAAAGAAACAATTGTTTGGATATCTTGGAATATTGAGCTTCATCCAAATTTGATAAACAACTTGGTTTCTGAGTTTAAATGCCCATCTCATAAAATGTCTGAAATGTACGTGTAAAGTACTTTTCCTAATTCTACATAAAATCATACAAATCTTTAAGACAATATATATATATATATATTTCCCGTAATAGAACTAGAGGCTCTTTGGTTGGGGTGTTAAAGTCCACCCAAATCTCCTCTCTTCTTTCTAAAACAAAACGTTATCCCTTCTAATTTTATTAATATTCTGAAAAAAACTTTGAAAACCTTAAAAATCTTTATTACGCTAAATCGATCGTGACTAGCAGATATGTCGAAACCATGAAATGAGACCTTACGCGTGAATCTTACAAGGCTTCTTGGAGTAGAACGCGGAGGGAATTGCTCAAGTTGCATGCACAAGCACAACCGTCTGATATGAAAGGTCTGGACCATTAGAAAATGGTAATAAAAGAATGAGATGACTAAGGGTGTGTTTGGTAATTTGTCAAGTAATGATTGATTCTAGTCTTTTGTTCCCGAAAATAAAAAAAAATAAAAATCCGTTTGGTAAACTTTTTATTTCCAGGCACAAATTTGTTCCCAAAATCGATTTTAGAACAGAATCAAGAATCCAAAAAAAGTTGATTCTTGATTTTTGAAACAAGAATCAGAAATAAAAGAGAATTTTTTTTTCTTTTTCTTCTTTCTTTCCTGGATGTGGCAGGTTCTTCTTCTTTCTTGACCTGTGGCCGATGGCCGATGACTGGCCACAGGCTAAGGCTAGCAAGGGCATCATAGCTCTCGCTGGATCCAGAAAAGGCTAGACCCTCACAACCTGGGCAAGGGTCGCCCTCACCCGAGCCAGAGAAGGTCACCCTCAAGGCTCGCTACCAAGGCGAGGGCGGTGGCGAGGATCTAGCCCTCGCCCAGGTCGTGAGCCTCGACGGCAGCCCTTGCCAACTTGGGCGAGGGCGGATACGACAAAAGCAACCCTCACCCAGGCCGCAAGGGTCCAGCCCTTGCCTTCGTCGGCAAGGGCCCTGACGCTTTCATCAGTCATGGCCAAGAAGAAGAAGAAAAAAAAAAGAAAAGAAAAAAATATTAAAAAATTTAAAATATTATCAAAATATTATTAATAAAAAAAAATTTGTGCAGTTACCAAATGAATTTTTGTTCTTTTTTTATTCTAGGAATGAAAATTTTGGGCCGTTACCAAGCGTTTTCAAATACTTAGAAATTATTTCTGGGAATAGAATAAAAAAATCATTTCTGAATAGAAATTATTTTCGAGAATAAAATGATTACAAAATACACCCTAAAAGTCCAATTCATGCAAAAGCCATACATGTGGCTTAAAAGAGGTTTTAAATTTTAGTGCATGTAAAGGAATTAGGAAATCTCATAAATGAGTAAAGTGAGGCCTTGAAGAGTTATGCTTTAGGCAAAAGGTGGGATATATAAGCCATGCTTGCCTCTCCAATTTCGGCAAGTCTTTCATCAAGCAATCGACACATGAAAAATATGCCTGGTATTTTCCATATGGGAAAATTACATAGACACTTTCACAAAGCCCTAACTCAATCCTCTTGTCTCTCTTCCTTCCCATGTGACTAGCCACCATGACGCTGTCAAAGCTATCACCAAGCTGTCAATCCACTGTCACGTCGTCGTTCGGCCATCGTTGTCCTCCCCCCCCCCCCCCCCCTCTCTCTCTCTCTCTCTCTCTCTCTCTCTCTCTCTAACAACTCTCCATCTCTCTTTATCATGTCACCATCAATGAGCAACGAAATCTTTTAAAGATCAAGCGATGTACACGCAGCAAACTTCGCCAACATTTTAGAAGTTGGCCTCAATAGATCTCGACAACTCTTTACTTCCATATCTTGATGGTGGTGTGTGTTGGAATAGTTACTCCCACCCTTGCAACCCCCCCCCCACCCCGCCTCTCTCTCTCTCTCTAACAAGTCTCCATCTCTCTTTGTCGTGTCACCATCAATGAGCAAACAAATCATCTTAAGATCAAGCGATATAGGTGCAGCACAGCAAACTTCGCCTTCTCCTTTAGACGTTGGCCTCCATATATCTCGATGACTCTGTTCTTCCATATCTCAATGGGGTGTATGTGGGAATAGTTACTGTCGAGGACCAAAGGTATAGAGAAATCTCTCTCTCTCTCCCCCCCCCCCCCCCCCCCCCCCCCTCCCCTTCCCCCCGACATTCTCGACAACAATGACAATATGATCACTACACGGGTAGGCATATGCACGGGTAGGCATATGGAAGAAAAAGAGAGAATGAGCTTTTGTGTTAATTAGACTTGATCATGGATTTGGCAATCAAGGATTCATCACAATTAAAGTTGGAAGACACTTTTAACGAGTTTGGTGAAGTGTTTACAACTCTGAGGCTCGGATAACTAGATCCATATGGTTGCGAGCTAGGCATACATAGCCCGTTCTTATTCATTTTTCCTAGACGGGTGAACTTGGACAATATTTTAGGCCAATGCAAGGGTCCCGCCCGGACCCTTCATCGCTCACCCCCGTCGAGCGTTAGGGTCCTTGTTACGGACACATGGGAAATTGTTTTTATGCAGAACTGCCCAATAACTATTTATAAATGATTGACAACTTTTGAAATTTGAAGTTCGAGTTTGGCTAATAATTTCTTCGCCCCCGTGAATGGTCACTGCCACTCTTCCATGCACAACAAAGACATAAGTGAGAAGGGAGAAATAGAGTTGCAGTTGCAGACAGAACCCTACATCGAAGTGAAAAAGGAGGGACAGAGAGAGAGAGAGAGAGGGACTACTGACGATGGTCTCGAAAGTCAGTGATTTCACAACGGCCCCCAATTCTTGAAGTTTGCAAAACCATTACCCAACAAAGACTCTCAGACAATTTATATTCGTCTCCCCTCTCTCTCTCTCTCTGTCTTACAAACACACACAAGCAATGGAGAAGAAAATGCAACTCTCTGCATTGATTCCAGTTCTTCATCTTGTAACTTTTCCTCTTGGCCTCTTCTCTTGTTCACCTCGATTCTCGCTCTCTCTCTCTCTCTCTCTCTCTCTCTCTCTCGTGTGAAGTCAAATCCCTTAAACTCCACGCTATTCTTTTTCCTCACAGGTAATCAACGTCCTTTTGACACACTTCCACGTTATATAAACCTCCTCAGCCCTCTCCTCTCTCTCCCTCGCTGCTCTCTGTCTCTCTCTCTCGCTCACTGTCTGAGCTGAAAAATGGTGCACCACCACCACCATTGCAAAGAGAAGAGACCCAAGTTCTGCATCAACGATCACGTCGACGTCCTCGCCGAGATCCTGAAGCGCCTCGACGGCCGCTCCCTCTGCGTCGCCGCCTGCGTCTGCCGCCTCTGGTCCGCCCTCGCCCGCAACGACTCCGTCTGGGAGCACCTATGTTTCCGTCACCTCTCCCCTCCCCCTCCCTCCTCCGTCCGCCCCGTCGTCTCCGCCCTTGGCGGCTACCGCCGCCTCTACATGGTCTGCATCCGCCCCGTCCTCAACCGCCTCGGGCGGTCCCGCCGCGCCGAGCTCCCGTGGCGGGTCCGGTCCCGGGAGGAGCTGCAGCTCTCGCTCTCGCTGTTCTGCGTGGATTACTACGAGAGGCTCGGGAATGGGAGCGCTGGTGGTGGCAGCAGCTTCGTTGACGGGTCTGCGGGCGCGTCCTCGTCGCTGATGTTCCTCTGCAAGCCCGTGAACGTCTGACGAAAGAGAAACATCAGATCGTTTTTACCATTTTTCTTAGTTTTGACCTTTTTCTTAGGGAAAAAACCTTGAAGCTTGAGCGTAGAAGGGAAGGAAAAAGCTAGTGAAGCGACCCGCCAGTCTATATCCATTATAAATTCTTTTGTTTAGAATATTAGAAATAAATGTCATATCCCGCTTTTTATATGATGATCAATTTGTCCGATCATTATTGCATTGTTTGGTCTATACCATACTAATTCTAATTACTTTTGAGATGATAATGTAAATTTTATATAATAATCCTTGTGTCCTGAAATCATACCGACACGTACGCAAAATGAAAGGAATGATATATGCATAGAAAGACATTGATTGATTACTCGATGAATAGATATAAATGGTGGTTTTGACTTAAATATATAATGGATTAGCCGAATTAACTAACAGGAAACGTTATTTTTATTTGTTTTTTTTTTGGTAAGGATGTTATTTTTATTTGTTGAATTTGATTAATATAAAGAAATTTACTTTCTATGCGAATGTAGATGGTTTTCCATTTACAACTTTAGTGGCAGATATTCTTGTATGATGCTCTGCAAATTATGGGTTGCTTTGATAGAATGAGATAAACGAAGGGAGAAATTATTTAATATATACCATATTAAGCTTATGATTGAAGGATGCATTTGTTGTTTTTGTAATAGAGATAATTGAAGTTCAGCTGCTTAGGTGGCCACTGGCCTCCAAGTTGGGCATGCTGTTGACTCTTAAGGGGAGCTATTTGTACTATTAGACTCCGTTCATTTGGCGGAAAATATTTTCCGGATTTTCCGGTGTTCGGGAGGCGGAAAACGTTCTCCATGGGAAAACATTTTCCTTCCCCCCTCACAAAATAGCCTAAGTTTATGGAAAATGACTTCCGCTTCTGAAAAGTGGAAATCATTTTCCACCAAACTCCTCCTTCCCCCTTCCTGTCGCCGACCGCCGCCGCCGCCGCCACCGCCACCAGTCGCCCACCGCCGGCCGCCGGTCGTCTGCCACCGCCGCCGACGGTTGTCCGCCACCGCTCGGCCGACGGTCGTCCGCCACCGCTCGGCCGCGGCCGCCTGCCGCCTTCACCGCTAACAAAAAATATTTTTCGAAACTTTTTCATATTAGTTGCCGAACACTAGAAAATTATGTTCCGGAAAAATATTTTCCAGGAAAATGACTTCCGAAAAAACATTTTCCAAAAACACAATATTTTTCGCCAAACGAACGGAGCCTTAGTTGGTGAATATTCTCTTTTCCTTGGATTTCAATGGGAGGGAACAGGACATCTCTGCCCAAGTACTCACTTTGGATGATATGCATGATTGCATATCCTAACATGTAAATACTTTATAATAGTGATTTCATGATAAATTAAGTCCGTTTGGTCACTAAATAGCGAAAGTATATCTAAGTCGGCGAAACAATTTTCTCAACTAAAGTAAACCAGGAGAATTTGTGAATGGTCATGACGAGTTACGATATTTGGAGAATGATATTTTGAGAAATAGCAGCAAGAAGCATTTGTATCGAAAGAGAGATGCGTCTTATGGCAATTTATTATCTAGTCTTTTTTGGCTATTATTAATCTGACCTCTCAATCTCGCAAATATTGAAATGTCGCTTTCTTGAGATCGACAAAACTAAATAATTCGAAATAACCCTTTGAACGAAGAAGTCATGTAAGTTTGAGGAAATTATTTCTTCAACATTGTGATAAAAGGATTAATTGGCAGTGCTTAGACAAAGTGAATCACGTTTTACTTGCATTGCTCCCATCACTTTCAATACGGGTCGTCTTAATTTTAACCGTGTAAATCGATCATACATCTATATGAAATGTGCACATTTCCCCCCTTCAAACACCAAAATTTGCTATTGGGTACACAACTTTGTAGTGAGGACCCAAGGTGCACGAGTCGTGGGCATATCATGTAACAAAAAATCATGTAACTAATTAGTACATGTTAACCATCGTCGGGGACCACCTAAAAACTTTTATCATGCCTGTCCAAATCTGATCAGCCCAGAGAGGTCCGTTGCTTGATGAACTTCGTGCCTCCTGCAAATGATCAGCTGGCCTCCTTTATACAGATGGTGGCAAGCTTCATTTGTCCTCTTCTTTCCCCTGTTTGATCTCCGGCACGAAAGCTCATTGCATGGACCCGTGATCATCTATCTTGATCAGGCCAGGCGACTGACGTTCACGGGGTAAGTGATGATTGCTGTCTCTGTGCTCTCGCTCCTAAAATCTGGACCCTCGTTCGCAGCTCGCACGACGACCCGTTGGATCGTTGTCCTCTCCATCTTTGGGCCGGAGAAATTGGGTTCGTGATCAGCCCATTGGTGGGAGGCTTTAATGGGATCGATGGAGTCAGGCCTAACTCGTCGCGGGCCCCTGGAGAAGACGCCAGCTTTTTGTCGGGACCCTGCTTTATTCTTGTCGTGACGGGCGCGGGCATTTTAACGAACGGTTGGCGGACGGACGAAGAAAGAGTTTGACCAGCAAAATCGCTCCGATCCCTTCTTCCCTTCGTTGTCGTAGCAGCTGGGAGGAGCGAGCGTTGCTTCGCAAGATCATCTGCAGAAATTTTGCAGGGAGTCAAAAAGGGGCTCTCGGAGGAAGATCAAGACAGTGAAGAGACATGAACGCTCTCACCTGGCACAAGGTCGCTGCCGTCTCTGGTATCCTCTCTCTCTCTCTCTCTCTCTCTCTCTCTCTCTCTCTTCTGTGACAATTGGATCATCGAACTGTTCGAGAAAGATCATATCTTTGGTTGTATGAGCAGGAGTAGCGGCTCTTGGATTGGGGACGTATGGTGCCCATGTCTTCAGACCCCAAAACCCCTCTTACAAGGAGGTGCATTTCCATGGCCGCGCGTGCTTGCTTTCGATTCTTTCGTTTAAGGGCCTGATTTTGTTAGGACTGAATGGGTTTCTTCTGTTTTTTTGGTGGATCTTTTTTTTCTATCTGAAAATCATGTGAAGGTATGGCAAACAGCCTCTTTGTACCATCTGGTTCACACGGCTGCACTTGTCACTGCCCCTTTCACCAAACGCCCCCATGTCGTGAGTGCATCTTCTCCTTCAACACTGGTTGTTCTTGCAATCGGAAAAGTTCCTATTGCTGATTTTGGAAGGAACTAACGTTATGCTGATTGCTGAGTTGTCATGGAAAAATTGTTATGAAATGTTAACTAGAGGCGGTTCAATTTAGCTGATTACTATTTTATAGAAGTGGTTATGCAGTTCTAATATGTTGGTTCACCTCGTTTCCTGTTTCAGTTCGGAGGCCTCTTGACTGCTGGAATCGTTTTGTTCTCCGGGTCGTAAGTCTTAGCTCCTTTATGTTTTTTCAACCATATGCTGTATTGATATGATGAATTCTTTTGGGGTTATAAGCCTGAAATTTGCGAGTGGAGATTGTTTTCCATAGGAAAGTCGAAGTAGGAATGCACTTTTAGCATTTAGAACATCATAGAATTTGGTATCCTCTGTTACTTTCTTGGATGGTGCTTGGCATCTAAATTCTAAGGATTTGGGGCCAGAGTGGCAAGTATCTGCATAGTGAAGTTAATGCTTTTATTAGACCAAAAACAAGTTAAATGCTTTGAAGTTGGGAGGAACAAAACAAGACATTTTAATTTTTTTCTCTGGCATGGTGGGTGATAAGGATCTTGTGAGACCTACTTATTCCCTTGCTTTGCAGGGAGCCAGAACTTGCTTTGTGTGCTAGCAAAAGGTGTTTTCACCTTGTGCAGGTTTAGTTTGAAAGCGACGACCATGTAAAGTCTACCGGTGGTTCTAGGAGAATTTCTCTGTTTGCCAACTTGACTTGAGTTGACTACACCACCTATTCATAGTTTCCAAATCCACAAATTGGATTGGAAGACTTCCTATGCTTCTTGGTTTCATATTTCTTTCTAGTTTCGTCGACATCAACAATTCTGATGAATTTTTCTTGAAATTTAACTACCTTCTCAGTACGATACAAAACTGACTTGGTGGATGTTTTCTAAAATATTCTTCACCGAAAACCTGAGAAACACCTTTGTTTCCACAAGAAACTTCTGAAGTCGTTTTAAGTGATTCCATTACCACAAAATGGATTTTTGGTCTTTTTACTTGCTGCTTCACCACTGTCGCGGCAGAGAGAGAGAGAGAGAGAGAGAGAGAGAGTGTTGTGTAAACTTTGAGACCTACTCGTGGGCATCAACCATCTTTGCATCTTTGTGAAAAGAGCCTCAGCAAAAGCATCAGGGCTTTCAGAGCTTTTCTTGTTTGTTGTTTTCTTTTTCCTCTCTGTTAGCAAGCATTAAAAGCTTCCCCTTTGAGGTTCCGCTCTTGTAATGATCCTTGGGGGAGTGGGGTGGTTGTGGTTCTCCACTAATATTTCACATCATGAGCTCCCTCTATTATGGTGTGGGACTTGCGATGATTGTGTTGTGCCCATGAGTATGTACAGTTCGCATGCAGCGAATTGAATATAGTGATGACTTGGGTTTGTTTGGCAATTAACTTGGTATAATGACCTAGATTCTTTGTAAAAATGAAGTTTCATGGAAATTGGCAATGGTGTATTGAATTACATCTTTCTAGCTTTAGGCATTGTAGGAGATAGATACATCCGATCATGCCTTCCTTAGTTGGTATAAATTGCTATTGTCTCGTACTATACAATCATGCATTTGCTGCTAGATGCCACAATTTTTTGTTTGATGATCATTAACAATCCCATTTGCTCAATTTTTGGAATCTGGATATCATCTGTACTTCCTCACCAACTGCAAAACATTTTAGGTGCTACGCAGCGGCATTGTATGAGGACAGAGATTACTCCATGTTGGCACCCGTTGGAGGTTTCGCGTTCGTAGCTGCTTGGGCAAGCTTGCTATTTTAAGGATCTGAAGGAAACAGGAACTCAAGATCTGTAAATACCACGTACCATGATCGAGATCTCAAAAAGTCGGATGTGCTCGTTTCAGGTTTAATTTAATTGGAAATCTGTGTTCATTCTGCTGCTGAAAATTCATTGGGTTTCTCTGTCATCATGTATAAGCTGAGATTCTGAAGGATTACCCACAGTGGTTCACGTTTGTTGTTTTAAGAAACCCAAGAAAACACCATACTCCTTGATCAGTCGGTCCGATGCAATTCAAATGTTGTAATGCATCGACCATGGTTTAACTGGGTGAATAACCCTGGGATCGATTCTCTAGTTCCTGTGAAATAAATGCAGTGCTAGTGAAGTTGTACCAAGGCTGTTTTGGCAGTCTCCTCGAGAAGATATTGCCTTATCATTTACTTTTATCGCCAACCTGAGAAAATGTGGACTTCATTCTTTTCTGAAGGTCTGATGCTTTGAAAAATTGATTGATTCTACAACATGGTAAAGAGTGGGGAAAAGAACTGTTTTGGGATGTCCATTTATATCCAAAGTCACATATCATTGTCTCTGTGGGGATAATAGAACCACTGTAATCTCCAGATCATGATTTCCATACACAAGATTGAGAGAGAATGTATCTTATGGCAATGTTACTAAAGATTGGACCCTTTTAGCTGATGCATCTTTTGCTGGAACAGGGACCAGCACTTACAGAAGGAAACAAAAACTAACTATATCCTTCCACCGTGGTAGACA
The DNA here is from genome assembly GCA_024500025.1 of Syzygium aromaticum. Classification (NCBI taxonomy): domain Eukaryota; kingdom Viridiplantae; phylum Streptophyta; class Magnoliopsida; order Myrtales; family Myrtaceae; genus Syzygium; species Syzygium aromaticum. Next base: position 17,443,671 of record CM044885.1, read on the forward strand.
TAACACTTTGACAAATTTATTTTCATTTCGAGCCTGCGTCTTCAGTGTCCAAAAGAATACAAATCCCTTATTGAGCATCGGAGAGAAGGTTCACTGGCGAGAGGAAAAGAGCGACGAACTCTACTCCCTTCTACTTCTGAGAGACAAGCTGACATGCCCGAGAAATCAATCTCAATAACTTGGGGGGTCCAAGATGCATCTCGGAAAGGCACCTCCGACTTCCAAGGGCTAGAAATAATCGTCATTCATCTTCCTCGAAGCTGCAGAAAAGAGTGGAAATTTGGTAGGAACTAAAGAATATGAACCAAATGCTTGATCAACCGCTAATCTGCGGTGTTAATAAATGCTCCCTGACATTAGGCAATTACCTCACTTTTAGCTGCAGCATAGTAGTAGGATCTGCCAAGCTGAGTTTGACTCTGCAACCAGGCTAGCTGGGACTCTGAACAATCCCCAAGCCGCGCCCTTTTGATGAAATCTATTCCGAGAAAAGAAAGAATCCAATAACAAATCAATGTTGAGAGATCAGGATGCCTCATGACACCAGTATATTGCTCCCCAGAATCAAGATCAGATATTCAAGTCCATCGGTTAAGGCAACAAACTCAAAGCTCCTGCAGTAGATTTAAGGAACATATGTTAATTAGATGAGTCCAACCAAAAGTTTTGAATTTGGACAATTCTGAACACATTGTTTCAAGTATGAGATTATCTAATAACCTGACTCAGAAGTCGAATATAATGACAATAAGTCAAGACCGCGTGCAATGCTTTATACACAGAAGAAACAAGATTATCTTACATCTAGACATATCAAGAGCAAGCTGAAGCTTCCCATACCTGGAATTCCAAGAATGCCACTAGGAAAGACAACAGCTGCACGATGAGCGAGGCTCATCACGACAACCATTTGATGCCCCTGCCCCAAACCTGGTGAACTTGAGAAAAGTAATCAGCCACTGGCGTGGAATGTTTGACAGTAGATGTGCTGTCATCATATCATTCTCTCTCAGCCAGACTCAAAGAACCGTGCTACGGCTGAATAAAGCTGCTCTTCTTCGAAAGGCTTTGAGACATAATCATCCATTCCACACTTGAGGCATTCCTCATTTGTAGCCTGACTTACGTCAGCCGTCATGGCTAATATAGGAGTACGCCAATGTACCACATTATGAAATGCATTGGAAGATGCTTCCCCAGAGGCAATCTTACTATTAACCTCCTTCTCAAGGTGACGAATTTGTCGTGTTGCATCAAACCTACAACAGTAGAATAAACTACCGAATGCTTACCAAACATAAAATAAATAAAGAAATAAATAAATCGACATAGTTCAGCGTAAATGAATAAAAGAGTAGCTTCGTTACCCATCCATCTCTGGCATTTGCAAATCCATGAAGCAAGCAGCGAAGTCATGGGGAGGCCGAAGCATGGCTAAAGCACCCTTACCACTCCCAACACAAGTAACAATGGCACCATATTTCTTTAAAGCACCCTCTGCTACTCTTCTGTTTACCAAGTTGTCATCCACTACCAAGATTCTTCTTCCTTTCAGCAAATTGCCCAGACTCGATACTTTTCTCCTATCAGATAGCCTCTTCTTACCATTACCAAGGGCTTCCTGGAAAAAGGAAATCAAGACACTCAATCTGAGAGGCTTTAGCAGCACATTATCTACCAAGTTGGCTAATTTGAGCTCGCTGCACTCAATTGGACTTATGGATGTAGCTAGAAGAAAGATCTTGGGACGTATTGACACTCCGTTGCTGCCATTTTGCCCGTGTTTCCAAAGTGAAATATTGAATTCCAAACCTGTTTGCCTGTCCCAAACGTCTTTGTCGATAAGAACCATGTCAAAATCTGATTGTTCCCTGCAGGAAAAACAATCAAGAAATTGTTGCACAAAGGGACTTTCAATTGTTCGAAGTTACATAACTCAAATATATGAATCTTCCTTTCATAAGCAGATCAACAATACATATGCAGCAATGAGAGAGAGAGGGAGAGAGAGAGAGAATAACTAAATACTGGGCCGATAAAAGATCTGACTAGACTTATCATTCAACAATTACCAACACATTTGTCAATTTCTGTAGGTGACACTCATTGGTTGAGATTCAAAACAGCTTCAGAAGTCCCAGGCAACATGCAGATCATATAGATGCTACATTATACAACTATGGAACCACCGAAATACATATGAGACATCTTTATTACAACCTTCAGTTAAATTATTGTTCTAGAGCCAAGTACTAAGGTCTGATCATAGATAAATTGTTCAGTATAAACCTATTTCGGCTTCTTTACATATTTAATATCGAAAGAATAAACTAGCTTTAATTTTGTCACAATGGTGGCAAGTGGATCTACCTTGGGCTGGAAGAGTTGGATAGATAAGTACAAGCCGACATCAAACTACAAGCGATGTCCACTGATATTCTTAGTCTCTCAAGATGATATCTTGCAACCTCAGCTCGGATGCTTCTTTTATCTATCACCAAGGCTCTCAATCCTCTGAACTCTGATATGATCGGATCGTAATTTTGCCACTTCATATCAAGACAGTTCATTTCACATTTTGCAAAAGGGACAGTAAAGGAAAATGTGCTTCCGGTGCCCGGTTCACTTACAAACCCAATCTCCCCGTGCATAAGATCCACTAGACATTTGCTAATGCTCAAGCCAATTCCAGTGCCGCCATATGTACGTGATGTGGAGCTATCAGCCTGCACAAAAGGTGTGAATATGCGGCTCTGTGCCTCTCTGGCAATTCCAACACCTGTATCCTCAACAGTAACCAGTATTTCATCTGATTCATTCACATCAATTTGATCAGAGCGATTTAACTTCTTAAAGTGATCCCAGCTTTTCCTTCTGTCAACCACTTGAAAACCACTCAATGTATTGAAACTTTTGTCTGATGTGTCTTCAACTAAGTTTGAACTTAGTCTCTTCTCCGCATCTCTAAAATCATGCTGAATGCATCCTTCTTCTGCCAGCTGAACTGAGACAAATATATGCCCTTCATGGGTAAACTGCCGTAAACATGAAGACATCAAAAAAGTGGAATTGTCTTAAAGTTGATGTTACTGAAAGATCACAGATAACACGGCAAACAGTTACACAGATCGAATAAATTGCTCTTTTCTTCAAAGGAAAGAGTTTGAAAGGCCATCAAAGTAAAAGATGATCTGGTAAAGTATCCATTATCCACGTGACCTTTTCTCCAAGAAAATTTGGAAATTAAAGGACTGAAGAGAAACACAAGCACAAGAAATACATTCTTTTAAAAAGTTGAAGATCCGGTGCTACTTTTTTGTGCTTAGACATAAGGTCCTTTTAACAAATGGACAAACTAATGACTAACTTTCTGAATACCAAAAATATTTGTGAAATAGACTGCATGAGAGAAAATAGACAGAAAATGAAGTAACAATGACCTTGATTGAGTTCCCCACAAGATTTGTAATTATCTGCCGGAATCGACCAGGGTCACCAATAACAACTTCTGGCACCCGATCAGAGACATAGACAGCCAACTTCCCTCACCCAACAGAACCACCACAAGAGACAAACCAAGCTCCTGTAAGATTTTGCATGAAACAGCTACAGATGATTCATTGGAAAATGAAGATGACTGGGTACTTACCTCAATTCCTTTTTCATTAGATCTGCCCGAAAAAAGTGATAGCACGTTATCCAGAACAGAACGAAGATCAAAAGGCACTTTCTCTAGCTCGAGACGTCCAGATTCAATCTTGGCCTGATCAAGAACCTCATTGATCAATGATATCAAATCTTTTCCACATGCATGAGCAGTTTGGGCATAATCCAGTTGGTTTACATCGAGATTTGTATCCATAAGCATTTGCAGCATGCCTGGAACGTCATTTTGACCGGTTGTCAATGTTTCAGTCAGATCAGCAATTGGATTGTATTTCCAAAGAACTTTTACTTACCTAAAACACCATTCATAGGAGTTCTAATCTCGTGGGAAACAGTCGCAAGAAACTACAACGAGAAAAACAGAAATAGGGAAACTCAATTCAGACTACTTATCATAGTATCTATGTTACAGTATAAGAGAAATCACTCAAAGATGCCACCCATACTGTTGGTGACAAAGTAGAACTCTATTGGTAAATAGATTCACATGTTGAGGACAAATGAGAAGAATTTAAAAGTAGCGGTCAATTCAGTGAAACAGAAACAAAGTGCACCTGAGATTTTGCCACATCTGCAGCCTCAGCACGACTTTTCAGCTCCATCATCTCTTGATAGTCCTCCTCCACCTTAGCAATTCGATTTATAGCTGCATGAAAGATATGGCCGACAAGTAAAATGATGACCAGCAGTCCCAATGATGCATTTATTGCAGTCCACGGCAAAGGAGGTCTCTGCTTAAACCTACACACAACAGCCCAGGAAACCATGTGATGCCCCAAGTGTGTGGTGATGTGAACACTTATTTATAAAGAGGTGTACCTGCAGTGCATCTCGTGTCTCCTAAGTGGATCCCCAAAATCAACGTTACTAACATGCACTAGCCCAGTGTCAATAACGTCAGCACCATACATATTGATTGGTGCAGATCCATTGGTTGTGTCGTAGACATTTACAACAATTGTCTGCTTGCTAGCCAACTGTTGCAGAAGCTTCTCGACTAGGGAAGGGACATCATAAGATGCACCCAAATACCTAAAAGATGGAAAACATAGACTTAATGCATTTACCTACATCAAAAGAAGAAATTTACCAAACCATCAAGTAACACATACCCCATTGTTGCTTCAATACGTTGCTCAGCTGTAGCATCAGCAGGAAGTTCTCTATCATATACAGCAAAAGTTAGAACAACACCAAGGTGATTCGACTTCAGAAGCTTGAAGGGAGAAGTCAGTACTCCCTTCCCAGATGCCCTAGCCCGCAGTATATTCTGCTGATCTTCCTATATTTGTAGCAAAAGCAACGTGTTATACAAGCATAGTCTAAGAAGTTATTAAACTTGATGGGATCGAAGTCACGAGAAGTTATTGTAACTTCCGTGGATAACCTTTTTTATTAAGTACTAACACACAATTTAATGTTTCAATTACTCCTGCTGAGTGAATATACTCATCAGGACAACATCAGTAGTCGAGCACAATGACATACAACATCAAAGGTTAGAGCAAGTTGCATATTAAAGAAAAAAGGATGAGGATAGCGATAAAACACATTAGTCTTACTTGACCCACCTTTCCAGACATCATGTCAATGGAGACTATGTGAGAGACCGTTTCTTGAGAAAATACAACAGGTGCGTACTCATCTTGAATAGGTGAAGGGTCCAACCTATCCAGCATATAGTCCTGCACAAGCGTCTGATCGGCAGTTTCCATTTTCTTTATTGTCCACCCATGTCGCTTCTCAAATTGCTTCCTCTCTGAGTGAGGTACTTTTAAAGCATACGCAACACCACTAGTAAGTGGTCTCTCAAAAGCAGTTCTTTCAGTGTATTCTCCAAAAGTTTTCTGCAAGATAAAGATCGAAAAAATATCAATCTCAGAGTTTTCTCCATCAAATTTTCAAAGGACCAAGGAAAAGTTTGTTGCACAATGAGTGCCACTACTACTCCAAGTTGGCACTCTTGATGGCCATGCATGTCACACAGCAACTAAACTCAAAAGGTTATTATTAGTTCCCACAATATCTTTCCGAGATAAGTAAGTTCCCACAATATCAGCCAATTATCTGACCTATCCGATTCAATTTGGATGGTCATGGCGACCACAAGCATGGGTAGAAGGTGTCAGCTTGAAAGAAGCACATGCATGATTGAGGAAATAAGGCATAAATACACCAAGGTATCATTTTTTGAACTTTGGCACTAAGTTAAAAAGTGCAGGTATCAGTCTCTCCCTAGTAGAGCTCAACAACCACTTTTAGCACAAACTTTCTTTACAATATATGTTGTATTTGTTAATAGTGTGAAAGCTTTTCTCCTCGCTCTCCTGAAGGCTGAAAACATGTTTTTCTACACAACGGAAAGAAATTCATTTAAAAAGAAAAAAAAATCATATAACTTATTCTCAACCTAATGCGTTAACATGATTGAGGCTGCTGATAACAAACTCCCATCTACCACAGCTTTTGGCCCACCAATGCCAACATATATGAAGGGGCAAGAATCTCAATATCAGCAACCAGTACAGCTCGACACCCCATTATTGTTCTTATATTTTATTTCAATTTATTACTTACTAGAGACCACCAAATATGCACTCACATGTAACTATCACAACCTTGATCATTCACGATTGTTCTTTGCTGAGACCATCCACCACAAGTGGCAGAATTGCAATTGTTCTTAGGCTCGGTTTAGTTCGCTGTCAAAAGTTTCAAGGGAAATCTACTCCTATTATCTAACCCCTCAAAATGCTTGGCTGTCAGTTTAACCCGACCTGAAAATCACTAACATGGCAAAAATTCAAGCAAACTTCATAGCTTTGACATTTAAAGAAGTAACCCTAGTCTATCTGCTGCCTGATCAATGTGGCGACACAAGTGCTCGCAAAGCTAGACATGAACATTTCACTGTCAGGGTAGAAGCCCTGAAGCCATGGAAATTTGGCAAGAATATCAATTAAGAAGGGGTCGGGAGAAATGTCACCTGATCTATAGCTGAAGGTTGTTTTCCATGGTGAAAGGTGGATACGAGAATAGCCAAGGCATGAACATGGTTCATGCTGACATTAAACTGATCTTGCAGCATCCTGGCTCGCTCATCACACATGTTGGCCAGGGTCTCTTTTCTCCACAAAGTGTTTTTAGCATTCAAATCCCAGAACAACCAAAAGGACGTCATTACTCCAAGTAGGACAAATACAATCAAAAGTTTTTTCCGCCACCTCCCAGCACTTTTTGAGGAATTATGGCTTTGCTGTTGCTGACTCTGCTGAAGTAGCAGCTCCCGCTGCTGACTCACTGGTTTTGGCTTAACTGTTTTTTGTGTTTGGTCCCTCCGAACTCTCATATAAAAACCATACATCTTGCAGATCACTAACATCACAACAATAACCCACCAGCATCCTTTTACTAAACCAAAGGACCTAGTCCCGCAACTATCTCCTGCATGATTTCCCTTCCCCTTTGCTCGTGACATGTCCTGGTCATGACAAAGGAAAGAAGCCTTTTAACTGTAAAAATGATATCGTCTATTAATTACTTAGAAAGTTGGCAAAACAAGAGGTTAGTTTTTAACAAGTTAACATCAGAAGACATGCTTCAACAAGCAATGTATTTCAACTGATATGCAATATCAAGTAAAGGAATGAGAGTGATGCAGAAATATGAAGAGAATGAAATGTCTAATACACAGATGATCTCTACAAAAATGCTAACATTCAATAAAGGAAATGATAAAGCAACAAGCAGATAAAAAGGGGATGCTTCTGTTGGGGTTACCATTTCTTTCCAGTAGAGTTACCTAATCTATCCATCAGATATCCTTATAGCTTCTTATAATCACTACAGACAGACGGTATCTCAGGTGAAACTCCTAGCTATGAAAAATGACAAGAATATCAGAGACATAAGCATTACATCTAAGAACAATATGACAAACTACAGGAGAAGTATATGTATACAAATCTATCGACATATCTAGTCACTTTTACACATAGTTGGTCGCTACTTGCAGCAAGTATACCTTCAGAACATTTGGATTATTGACTGATCGGAATGAAATTTCAGAGAGCAAAGCAGCTGCAGTTGATTTTTCCTGTAGCATTGATTGGCGATCCTCCAAAGAGAGATTCTCAGGGTGAACCGGGCACTGGTCCTCAAGTTGAGCATCTTCCCCATTCAATACTTGCTGCTTCAGAAGATCCAGATGTTCTGAGCAAACAACTTTTAGAGAGCAGGCACAACCATTTATTAATGTCATTTCCTTGCCCGTTTCTTTATGTAATTTGGAACATTGGACAGATGCTACCTGAAATAGATAAACCGAATACAGTAGTTTAGTCAAGGCCATCCCAAAGATGACAAATCCAATCTTCACTGTTTCCTCTTAAAATTGCTTAGTTAAACAAACCCAAGAGCATGTTTAACAGACTTCTTCGAACTAATGTTAAAAAAAATTGAGTGCGTGCTCAGAGATATGATCCACTTAGTGAAATGCGAACACATATAATGATGCAAAAGGCCCACAGCAACCAGGATACATAGGAGGTGAAGAGAGGCAAAAAACGCTGATGCAACAGAGAGCTAGCATTTCTCAGCCACATCCTACGCCTTTCTATCCTTCATACACAAAATAAAGAATATGACCATACAAAACAAAATCTCCAGAAAAATACAGACTTTTGAAGGTAGCAACGTTTCTAGGGGTGCCGTGATCACTACAGTTAAGCTAAATGGTTGGTTCCTCTCATGCCCTCCCTCAGAATTCTTTGCAAAGGAATGAAAGCGGGATGTCCTATAAACTTCCAGCCGGGTCAAGGTGCAGATTATTAGAAGATTGATGGGACAAACCAGGTTCGACTCAACAAAGTTACAAAGTCCAAAATAACTGTGTATCAGTAAGGCTGTCAAAGGAGAAGGAGAAGAGACAAGATTTTCATCTTACAACTTTTAGTATATGATATCGTCTCTGCATCAATCAAGTTTGAAAAGTACGCGCTGGATGAACAAACATTTCAACAAAAAAAGGAGTCCCATAACTATGTCCTTCGTAATATTCAACCTTTCTTCCACATTAACGAGATGAGATTTCAACAACGATTGCGACAATGGCCACTTTACTGAGATGCAGAGCGAGCAGGGATACTGAAAATCGTAAGAAAGAGGACAGAGCAAAACATCACCTGATTAGAGTCGCCGAGCAGAGAAGCTAAAGCATGGAGTTGGTTCTTGCTGGCATTGAAATGCTGTATAAATCGTAAGATTCGAGCTTTTTCCTCCCCCAGTTCAGGGGACTTCACCTTCCCCACCAAAGAACTCTCGCTGGAACCCGAGAAAAACCAAACAACCCCAGAGGCGACCATAAGCAGAACACAAAAGAATATGAGCTTTCTCCTCCATATTTCCATACAATTGGGACCTTTAATGGGCTCGTTCGCTTTATTCAACTGGAAACTCGCTTGCAATTTGCCATTAGATCCGGCAAGCTTGCCATTAGGATGCATCTTTACCATAGGCCACTCAACAAAGCGACTTGAGAGCCTAAGAAGAACTCCAACTAAAGGTGACAAGATCATCAATAGCTAGAGCTCAACCGATAGAGAACACGACCCAAAAGATTCCTCGGCCTGACTCGGACAAAATTTCAACGCTTTGTGATCCTTGAGAAACAACCTGACAAATACCATGATCTAGCTTAAACACTATACCGGCAAAACAAAGCAGCAGGTTCTTGCCTTTTCTTGATGTCCTTCTGGTGCGTAATTTCTTGTTCTGTTCTAAATTTCTGGGTCCATGCCCTCAGAAGCCCGAAAGGTCATCAAGAGCACACCTCTTTTGAAGAAGATAAAGTTGGAGATAATCATTCCAAAACAACTAGCTGTACCCAAAAAACCAGCTGTTGTTGTGGCTAGCAAAACCCGTGAGAGAATCATTAATGAGGTAAGAAAAACTTTGGCCCTTTTTCTGTGCATGTGCTCTTTCCTCCTCTCATAGCCCTTGTATCGCCCAAAGAAAGCATCAAGCTTGCGACTTTCTTTTCCTCCAAAGGTAACTCAAATCCTCGAACCCACTCTCGAATTGCAGAAAGCCCAATTGAGATCAATGATCAGAACCGGCTAAAGCTCTCTCTCTCTCTCTCTCTCTCTCTCTGTTTCTCTGTTTCTCTGTCTCTCTCTGTGGTGGTGTCTAGCCTGGATATTGAACTTGGGTGCACCATATCATTGCCTCATCATCAAGTGGACAACGAAGGTTAGGCAAAAGCAAACAAGCTATGCAAAAATATCAAGAATCGCATGCCCAAAGAGCAGAACTTTACATTTACTGCACTATCTTAACTGGGTCTCTCTGTTTATATTATATATATACACATATATAGTGACATGGCTTCTGTTTTGTTTTTCTTGGTCTCTTTTGCTTTTAGGTGTGTAGGTGGAACGGGACTGACCCACCACCCCATTCGGCGTTTTCAAGAGGCAGGCATTTGTCCTCCCCCCCGCCCCTCCCCCTCTGCTGTGCAGCAGAAGAAATACGGACTTCCTAGAGAGAGAGAGAGAGAGAAGGTCAGAAGAAGCCCGTAGTGGAGGCCCGACGTCTTCTTCGCCTGTGCACAAGATGGTGGGTCCTGTCCAATGGGGGACGGAAAAAAACCAGGTGAAAACTCGAACTGTTCCGAGGTGGTGATGCCAGTGTTGTTTCATCTCTACTTCCTTTCCAAACATATTCGAAGGCAACGAGCAACTGTGAATTATTGAAGGGGAAGGGGCCAGTGATGTCGGGGCTCGTTTCATCAAAGATTCGAATAGGTTCGTTTTTTTATTTTTAGTTTCTTTTCTTACCTTCCATTGCCGTAGCAGCGGTAAATTTTTTTTTTTGGGGGGTCGGACATCAGCGGCAGTAATTATGAAGCGCATAATTGCCTTTTTCCCGTCGCCATCTTGCCTTCTCCAAAGTTCCATCTTTAGAAAAGAAAATGATTGGGAAAAGTGCATATATAGGAAGTGCAATCAAATTTTAAAATTTGTCAAATTGATACAATCGAATCTTTTTATTAACTTTGTACAATCTGACTAACGAAAAATACTGACGTGGTTTCTTTTAAATATTTGCTCTCCTACGCAACGATAATGTGGCTAAAACACAAGCCACAATGACGTCGTTTTTGTCCAAATTTGATTTTTTTTACTAATTTTATTTTGAAAAAAAGTCACCAAAAATCTCAAACTTTACTCCTTGTGACACATTTACCCCGAACTTTTTTTTGTGACATCAAAAACCCCAAACTTTATTATTTGTGATACATTTGCCTCAATACACATTTATAGAAAAGACGAAAATGCCCATAGACAATGTGTATTGGGATAAATGTGTCACAAATAATAAAGCTTGGGGTTTTTTGTGTCACAAAAAAAAGTTCGGGATAAATTTGTCACGATGAGTAAAGTTTGGGATTTTTGGTGGTCTTTTCCCTTTTATTTTAATTGATTTTTTGTCAAAATTTAAATCAAATTAAAAAAGCCTCGTTTCTTACTTTTTTAAAATTTACCTTATTTTTAATTGAATTTTAAAAAATTGTATCAAAAAATTCAAATTTTGACCAAAACGGCATTGTTTTTAATCACGCCATCGCTACGTAAGATAGAGAAAATAATTTTTAAAAAAAGCAAATTTTTTGTCAACCAAATTAAACAGAATTAACGAAATGATTTAATTACATCAATTTGAAGAGTTTTAGGACATTGCTACAGTTTTTGCAAATTTAATAGTTTAATTGTACTTTTGTGACAATTTAAAAAATTTCCAGTGTAATTATCACGAAACAATAAGAATATTTCACAATAACTCGTGACAAATTATGCCACTTGTGACAAATTTACCTCAAATTTTTTTTGTGACATGAAAAATCTCAAACTACGTCACTTGTAACACATTTATCCCACAATACATTTAGCGAATGATAATCATTCTGTTCTGGAATAAGTTCCTGAACCAGAAATAGATTTTTCTATTTCCGGTTCCTAGATGAGTTTCTGAAAAAAAAAACCCGTTTGATAACGACAAAAAATTTATATTTCTATAATAGAAACCCATTTGATAACAACACAAAATTTCTATTTCCTGAAATAAAAAGCCATTTGATAAACAATAGAAAATTCTATTTCCAGGAACAAAAATCCATTTTTTTTAGAAATGGAATAAAAATAATAAAAAATTACGAAAAATTCACAAAAATCTTTAAAAAAATTCAGAAAATCCCAAAAAATTGAAAAATTCTAGAAAAAATCATCACAATGTCGAGAAAATAAAAAAAAATTCAGATTTCGGGAAAATAGGAAATTTGTTGAATTTTTACAAAAAAAATCAAGAAATCAAAAATTTCAAAATTTCATAGAATTGCTTAGAATACCTGTGGCCATCCACTTTTAGTGAAATTTAAATTTTTTTAGATGCCCAAAAAAATTAAAAAATCAAAAATTTCAAAACTTCAAAGAATAGTTTAGAATACATGTGGCCACCCACTTTGAGTGAAATTTAAATTTTTTAAGGTGCCCAAAAAAATTCAAAAACTCAAATTTCAAAACTTCACAGAATGGCTTAGAATACATGTGGTCACCCACTTTGAGTGAAATTTTAATTTTTGGAGGTGAAAAAAAAGCAAAAAATAAAAAATTTCAAAACTTCACAGAATGACTTAGAATACATGTAGCCATCCACTTTGAGCGAAATTTAAATTTTTTTAGGTACAAAAAAAACATAAAAAATCAAAAATTTTAAAACTTTACACAATGACTTAGAATACCTCTAGCCACCCACTTTGAGTAAAATTTAATTTTTTTAGGTGCCCAAATGGTATTTTTGATTTTTTTTGGCTCCTAAAGAAAATTAAATTTCACTCAAAATGGATGGCCACATGTATTCTAAGTCACTTTGTAAAGTTTTGAAATTTTTTATTTTTTACTTTTTTTTATTTTTTTTGGCACCTAAAAAAAATAAAATTTCACTCAAAGTGAGTGGCTACAGGTATTTTAAGCCATTCTATGAGGTTTTGAAATTTTCTTTTTTTTGCTTATTTTTATTTTTTTTCGACACCTAAAAAAAAATTTAATTTCATTCAAAGTAGATGGTCACAGGTATTCTAAACAATTTTATGAAGTTTTTTTATTTTTTTATTTTTGCAGCACCTAAAAATATTTAAATTTCGCTCAAAGTGGATTGCCACAAGTATTCTAAGCCATTTTATAAAGTTTTGAAATTTTTTATTTTTTGCTTTTTTTACTTTTTCAGCACCTAAAAAAATAAAATTTCTCTCAAAGTGGGTGGCTACAGGTATTTTAAGCCATTCTATGAAGTTTTGAAATTTTTACTTTTTTACTTATTTTTATTTTTTTTTGGTATCTAAAAAAAATTAAATTTCGCTCAAAGTGGGTGGTCACAGGTATTCTAAGCCATTCTGTGAAGTTTTAAATTTTTTTATTTTTTTATTTTTTTTGGCACCTAAAAAAATTTAAATTTCACTCAAAGTGGATAGCCATAGGTATTCTAAGCCATTTTGTGAAATTTTTTCTTTTTTTCTTTTTTTTATTTTTTTTCGGCACCTAAAAAAATAGATTTTTGCTCAAAGTGGGTGGCCACATGTATTTTAAGCCATTTTGTGAATTTTTGAAATTTTTACTTTTTTGCTTATTTTTATTTTTTTGGCATCTAAAAAAAATTAAATTTTGCTCAAAGTAGATGGCCATAGGTATTCTAAGTCATTCTGTGAAGTTATGAAATTTTTTATTTTTTTATTTTTTTTGCACCTAAAAAAATTTAAATTTCGCTCAAAGTAGATAACTACAGGTATTTTAAGCAATTCTGTTAAGTTTTTAAATTTTTGATTTTTTGCTTTTTTTTATTTTTTTCGGCACCTAAAAAAATAAAATTTCTCTCAAATTGGGTAGCCACAGGTATTCCAAGACATTCTGTGAAGTTTTTAAAATTTAGATTTTTTTATTATTTTTTATTTTTTTGGCATATAAAAATAATTAAATTTTACTCAAAATGGGTGGCTATAGGTATTCTAAGTTATTTTGTGAAATTTTGAAATTTTTTATTTTTTTTTCGGCACTTAAAAAAATTTAAATTTCACTTAAAGTGGGTAGCCACAGATTCTAAATTATTCTGTTAAGTTATGAAATTTTTGATTTTTTGCGTTTTTTTCTCACCTCAAAGATCGTGACTTTCATATGAACATGTGTTTTGAAGAAAAAGTTCTCTCATAAATGATTTTTATTTTTTGTCTAGAAATAGAAAACCTACTTTTTTTTTGTTCTGATTTCTAGTTTAGAATCGGTTCTTGAACAAAAACTTGTTCCAGAAATAGAAAAATGAAATTGCGTTACCAAACGGGTTTCTGGTCCAAAACTGATTCTGGGAACAAAAAACCAGTTCTAGACAGAACCAGATTGGTTTTCATGCGGTATCTTATCCATAGGCATTTTTGTCTTTTTTTTTTCTTTTTTTTTTCTTTTCTCTTTCCCTCCGTCGTGGTTGGCAGAGGGAAGCTGGCGAGGACGACCCTCACCGACGTTAGGCGAGGGCCGCCCTTGCCGGCTTCCCTTCGCCAATCACGGCGAAAGGGAAGAGAGAAGAAATAAAAAGGGCAAAAAAAAAGAAAAAAACGAAAATGTCTATGAACAAATGTATTGGGAGGTAAATGTGTCACAAGTAGCATAATTTGGAGATTTTCGAGTTAAAAAATGTTCAGAATAAATTTATCACAAGTAACATAATTTGAGATATTTGATAATGTTTTTCCTTAACTTGTGCGCTGAGGATAGAAAAAACTATAACGAAATTCGATGAAATAAGTCCGCGAAAAAGAGAGAATCACGATCCGAAGGCACGTCATGATGCGAGGCGCCGTGGGAAAAGGATCGGCAATTCCTCGGGGAGGAACGGCTGCTACAGCGCGCGTGAGATTGTCGTCGAGTCTTCCTTTTTCTTTTCTTTTCTTTTTTTTTTTCCTTCTCTCTTTTTGGGTTTTGGGGTCCTCCTTTCGCAAATGCGATTGGGTAGCATATAGATCGTGATGCGAGCTATCAATGAAAGCATATGTCGGCTATATACCATACCCACCAACAATATAATATCACAAAGAGAGATCTGATTAGGGCCTAAGTCGCAAGATTAAAATATCAAAAGCATGATTAGAATAGCCGTTGCCCTAATCAATGCCCATGATTACTTTTTGACCACCACGATTGATTTTTTTTTCCTTCTCTTCTTCTCTTCGTTCACCGTGTCTCTTCCGTGGCTTCCCCGTTCTCTCAAGAGATGAATCGTCGAAACGTCCGGCAAGCTCTTTGGTAATCATCGAAATCGGCATCGTTTTTGAGGGAAGGAGCTTCCATAGATAGAGCA
Source organism: Syzygium aromaticum (assembly GCA_024500025.1). Lineage (NCBI taxonomy): Eukaryota > Viridiplantae > Streptophyta > Magnoliopsida > Myrtales > Myrtaceae > Syzygium > Syzygium aromaticum. The sequence continues at coordinate 17,458,737 of CM044885.1, forward strand.
GAAGAATCTAATCTCAAGAAGCTGCCGGGTCCCTGGTCGAATACGATTCTCGAGTAATATCAATGGTGCGACGACTGATTTCCGAAAGCAATCTAGAAGTTATGTAACATAACAATAATTTTCTCGATTCAATGGACGGGAGATGCATGTACCATTTTATGAATCGATCTTTATATACCCCACTACTATAACAATTCCTCAAAATGGACAAAGCAGAAGTGTTTGTACACGTCGTTTTACAGAGGATATCGCAAAGATTGTGCTGGGAGATAATCAATGGAGGAAAGCAGCATCGGGGTACGTAAGATCGAAAGCTCCATGTTCGAAACATGTCGAGAATTACATAAATAAAAAGAGAGAAGGAAAAATAAAGTCTGCCCAAAATAACTGAGCATATCTGTTGAGTGGTGACTACTTCGAGGCAATAAAATAGAATAAAGTTGCCCATCGAACAATAATGAAGCCGGCCATGCAGTGCATGGCTTCTGTCACGCAGAACCCAAATTTGTTTAAGCATCAAAATACGTTAATTCTATGATTAATGACAATGCTCTTGAGCCGTAATTAAGCATTATATATAAGATTAAGAAGAAGCTAACGATGGTTGCTTCGAAGCAGGAGGGGTTTCGAGTCGCAATGTGGGCTCGATCGTTTGAGAAAGCTACGTACTTCCGTCGTCCACGCACCCATAAGGAAATTGACTTTTTTTTTTTTTTTATAATTGCGCATCATTATTGGCATCTCCACCTTGCTTGCCATAATGATGATTGTGAAATTTGGCGGGACCTGTTGACTCTTCAATGAGCTTAAATTGGACGCAGTTTAATATATAAGGGTTAATATCACGGAAAAAATCTCTAATTGATATATCAGTGATAAATTTATTTTTTATTAATTTTTATTATATTTTACTATTTAATTATTGAATTTGATGATATATGACAGTTGACGGGTGTACCAGTTTAGGGTTTTATCTCTATTTGTCACAGGTATAACGGTTTATGATTTTTAGTAGCATTAATCTAATTTAACGAAAATTAACGGAGAGTAAATTTATCACAAATATACCGGTTTGGGATTTTTGATGTTAGTTTAAAGTAAATTTGTCATGGGTAAACTGATTTGGGATTTTTTTCGTGATATTAACTCAATATTTGATCATCCGACCCTCTTCCTTACGCACGCTTAATTTTGTCTTTTTGCCTAGCACTGAGCGTGACAATATTTAATCGGAGAGGTAAATAGAGATCTGAAAAGATCCGAACTCGAGACCTGCTGCTCTGGTACCACATGAGATGTGGGCCAATTATCTCGAAAGCTTGAACCATTCGATGAAGGCGCGATTTAATACTTAATTGTTTTATAGTAATAGTAATAATAATAACAAGGACAAAGAAGTGTATAGGCGAAATCATGGGGAAACGAGGGAAATATGAAAATGGGTGGAGATGGGACTTGCGTGCAGGATCAAAATAATGCACCTTTGTCACCTCCAACACGGATAGAATCGTGGGGGGACGGTGGCTCCATCGCGTTAAATTATTGGTGCGAAGATCAAATCAAGGCTTTTCTGCGGGTGCACGCACATGACTTCTCGTCGACGTCTGTTTTCTCGTTCGTCAAAAGATGGATCGAGTGCATCCTCGGATCGAAATGGAACGACACATCCCCGCTGGCTGCTCTTAGGGCAAAAGATCGAATGTTGGAGATCTTTTGTTACTGAGGGGGGGTCGGCATCGTATCGCGTGTTACGGTCGGTTCATGCACGTAATTTTTGTACTTGGAAGTTCGCTTCGCCTCGCAGGTTTGAGCCATCACTTACCTCTTGCAAATTTCACATAAAAGTTAGAAATATATATATATGAAAGAAGGAGATGAAGAGGAAGGAGAAGAGGTTCTGTTCATTAGCTTGTAGGGCCACGGCATCTTTGCAAGTAGGATACGCGAATGATTGTTATATACCTAACGCTCTTGGAACTTGAGGTTGAGCAAGCACGAGATGTCAGACCCAATCTTGCTATCACGGTTCCAATCGAATTGGTGACATAATGTATTAGCTTGAATTGGATTGAGGTGGGAATACAGATTTTGAGTTTATGTTATGAAGATCGCCAGATCTTCTTAAGCGTACAACTGCTTTGGACTCAGACAAATGCTCAAGATGAATTTTTCTCTTTTTTTTTGGTTGAACTCAAGACAAAATGACTGTGCCTCGGTAATACGGGAGATCAGTTTTTTTTTTTTTTTTGGGTCGGTAGATACGTGTATTATTTTACAAGATTATATTTTCCTCCGATCTTTCTCAATTCTGATGGGTCAGTTACGCCGTGTAAACTTAATTAGCATAAGGAGCAATTTCAAATTCCAACCCGATTTAACCTTACACATGTCGGGTCAATTCCAATTCTCTCGTTTCCTCCGCATCATGCCACCATGTCAAATACTCTTTTATTGCCAAAACCCCCGTCTCAACCGCCTCCGTCCACATCCACGTGTGTATGGGTGCGCGCGTGCGTGAAATTCCATGGAACGCCAGCTGATGTTCCCATCATCGTAACTAAATAGCGAGTCCGGATCGAATGGTCAATCTCTCGTGCAATCGCTTTCGAGCCGAGGGAAGATCCGACGGCATGATCGTCAAAGTCATGTCTTATTCTTCTAAAAACCATCATCAGCTTTTCCCCTCGTCAAAGCGAGAGGAAATGGAAGCGAAGCGGACGGTGATGATTCGAAATACCGTTTCCAAAACTCGGGAACGCGCCGCGTCGGAACCACGAGGGACGAGGGGAGGTCGGTGGGCGACCCGGACCCGGACCAGCGGGGAGAACCGGAGCTCCGGATCGCCGATGATTCGGCCCGAGTAATTGGCGAGGGAGAGGGGGAGGTGGGGGCCGGAGAGCCTCGGGGGGGGGGGGCCGTGGGGGAAGCACGGTGGGGCCCACGACAGCTTGCAACGATCTGACAGAGGTCACGTTGCCTCTTTACCTCCTCCTCCTCCACGCCCCTTGATTTTTCCTTTTTACATTTTTCATTTTTCGAAAGGTGAAAAAAGGGGGAAGGGGGGAGGAATTCCAAATCGGCGGCCCGCGTAATCGCAGCGGGAAGCGAACGCGCCGGGGGCCTGACACGTCGGACGTGTCGCGCTGGGCCCCACCCCACCGGTCGCTGTGGGCCCCGCGCGGCAACGGTGGACGCGACCGTATGGTAGCGCGCCCTCCCTCCGGAGCCCCGGCTTTCCTCTCCTCCTTTTTCACTTTTGCCTCTTTACCCACGCGTCTCCGTTTTTTTTTTTTTTTCCGCCTCATTAATTAAATAATTTCGCCTCTACGTTCTCAAGGATTGTTGAGTGAATTTAGTATACGTACGGACATACGATTCGATGATCCAAAAATTTCGAAACCGGCGAGAGTTCTTGAATTTCGCCCGGCTATCAAACGTCCGGATATATTAAATGCTGCATAATACTCTCGCTAAATACTGACTCTCGTATTCCTTTATCATGAAATTATCTTTTGATATACACTAAGGCGAAGAAACAAAAATCTCATTTCGATCTTTGAATAAATTCTAATGATACAAATCAATCATCTCTAGCTCATATGAAGCGAGGAGCAACATCGGAAAAGCAATATGCAAGTTGTACTTTTGGAGTGACCACACGCTTGAAAAGAAAAAAAGAGAAAAAAAGAGCAAAAAAAATTAGAAGAGGGCGGAAGAAGGATCTTTGTTGGGGTCCCACAATAGTTCAACTGTTGTCGTTTTTGGACATTCCTTTTTATTCTACATTGATTGTGAGGTACAGCTATAGAGAGAGAGAGAGAGAGTGAGGAGGAAAGATTAGGATGGAGGGGACACAAGATTATGTTGAGGCAATCTTTAGGAATCACGTGACAGTGATGTGTAGTTTGATGAGGTGTTTAACATGTTGTTTAGCTTAATCAGTCTGGAGCCGCACCCGGTATCGGGAGAGGCCCGATCGACACGAACCGGATAAATTTCGCCTTTGCACACGAGAATTGATCGAGTATAAGAGTTTATATTGAAAGAAATTGGAAATATCAAGTGATTTGTTTGTTTTGTTGGTTGATATTGTGAGATTGTTTCTTAAGTATTATAATTTGAATGATCTCGGAAGAAATAAGTTGTAGGTTTATGATGCTAAAGCCAAGCGACCGAATCATTCTTTTCACTCTTCATATTTCTAATTTAATGTGGCGTGATAGCGAACAGAATGAAAGTGAAATATGAATCTTATTTTCAACAAAGGTTCTTTTTTGGAGTGATGACTTAGCAATCAAGAACTAATGACTCGATGTGGTATATTTAAGGTGGAATTAATTGTTTCAAGTTTTTGAAATTCAACAGTGCACAAAACCAAGCCTTTTTTTTTTTCTTGTTTTCCATTTTAGCTATTGAATCCCCCAAGGTTGAATTAGTGATTAAGAATTGATGCACCTACTGGTGCTGGAAACATGTTTGATTCCATACGACAATCACAAATAACTCTCCTATGAGATGGCTCAATTAGGTTTTGACTTGTATCTTATTCGACTTATAAAGTCAGTTGAGCTATTTCATGGATCCATATAAATCTTAATCGACTCCGAACAGTGACGGACCGTACTCACGAGTTACGACGAAGCAAAATACACAGAAAAAGCATACACACTTAGAGCAAATCAAAACCATGTGCATGGAGAGACTACAAGTTCCACTTTATCGACCCATCTTTTGTTTTCTGTCCTTTGGGTATCGATTGAATTGGGTGAAACTGAGGACGGCAGCGTTGCTCTTTTCCAGGCTTTAATGGCAAGGGGAAGATTAAAAACCGCCTCTTTGGTTGGACTTGTTGACTTGTAAAGAACGCGCTGTTTCTGAAATCAGACTCGCACTCGCTGCCAGTGCGCCTCTCTCTCTCTCTCCTTCCTTTTCAAACTACAGAGGAAGCTGTGCGAGTTTGACAGAGACGAACCCACTTTGTCTTTTCTATCCACGAGATGCAACGATCAGTAGACTTCGATTCCGGCAGTTGAACTATGCAACAATTTCTATTGCTTTTTCCGGGTAGGGAGAGGATGTGTTTGAACTGGTGCAAAAGAGGAGCGTGCTTTGAGATAATGCGTGGCATGTGATAATGGCCCGTGTTGGTGGGTTTGAAGTGAAAAAGATTCTGCCTAATGTCTTCAGATTAACAATGATATCAGGACAAAGTACGCGAGCCTTCAATTCCCATTACTTCAGAGCATGTCATGGAAGCACTACACACAGTGAAATCTTGCAGCCGTTGCTTTTTCTTTTGGATGAATAAAATAAGGATTCTTTGTTACGTTTTTTTATATTATGTAGACCATATCATATCAGCTTTGCCTATGCCATGTCTCTTCTCCAGAGCTCGTGTAGGAGGGGGGTGAGGATTGTTCTTTCGGGGGCGGTGCGAAGCAAAGGGACATTCTAGGATTTTGTTCACCTTTGTTCAATCGTTTTTTTTTTTCTTTTAATGATGTTGTTTATCATGTTATTTGTGATTTATTAGGCGAAAGAAGTCAAAGTAGATGCTGATCTTGTGGAAATCAGCTGATTGATAGGATCATCATGCACATTGTGGGACCCTGAGCAGTAAAATGATTAGATCAGATGACTAGTAGTGCCACAGACAATGATACATGATTTTTCTCAAGCATTTTGAATTTATTTATTATTATTTATTATTTATTTTTGCTTCATTTGTTTTTAGTCTCCCGAATGGGGGGAACCCATTTCTGTTTCATTTGAATCTTATATGCTTGATAAAAAGCTGGGATGTGATCATATATACTTGATGCCATCAATTGAGCTTGTTAACCATATGAATTGCTTTTCCTCAATTTACCAATTGTTAATCCAGGTATTGAATCCTTGTAATTTGCATCACCAAAGTTCTGGGACCATACTCTCTGCCTTTTGTTTTGTCATAGCTTCCTCCAGCTTGGTCCGACTTCGGAATGATGAAGATGGACCAGGAATAGGGCACCAGATAACACATGCATGGCCTAGCTGTACTCATCCCACTCATGATCTGTCTACTCAGCTCACTAATCTGATTGAGATTGTAAGATTTGACAAATATCCACCAAATCCAAACAAGCACCTGCTAATTGATCCCATGTTGTCCAACGATAGATCTTTCTGCTACGTCCGCCTAGTCCTCGAACTCGCTTCAACTATCTAGCTACTTTCTTTCTTTTTTGCGCCGGGCGAAAGAGTGAAAATGATTAAATAAATCTCTAGAAAATTTATGTGAAAGTCCTGTGTTCATTCCGAGACGTTTAGTTTGAGCTCTAATGACCATTTGCAAGGGCCTAGGCGCTCGAGACGAGTGAGCCACGTTACTCCTGCATGACCGAAATTCTAGCCGAACAAGACACTTGTCAAAAGTAGTTTGATTTATGAATTTGACTCTCACATGCAAATTAAAACTCCAAACAACAAAGAGATGAACGAATGGTCGAGGTTCAAGTTTCGTCAGCTGTATATTCGGTTAACTCATCCGTATAACCACCACATGCTTGAATAATAAAGGCTAGGGAAAAAACCACAAAAAACTTAAAACTTTGCCACCTGTAACACATTTACCTTGAACTTTTTTTGTGACATAAAAAAATCACAAACTTTACTATTTGTGACATATTTACCCCAATGTACTTTGTCCATGGATATTTTTGTTTTTTTTGCTTTTTCTTTTTTTTTTACTTTTTTTTTTCCTTTTTGGCGATGCTGGCGTTGGGCGAGGGTTGCCCTCGCTCACCCAAGCGAGGGCAACCCTCGCCCTCGCCAAATCCAGTGAGGGCGGCCCTCGCTCGCCCAGGCGAGGGCTCCCCTCGTCGAAAAGAAAAAAAAAGTAAAAAAAAAATAAAAAGCAAAAAAAACGAAAATGCTCATGTATAAAGTACATTGGGATAAATGTGTCACAAATAGTAAAATTTGGGGTTTTTGGTGTTACAAAATAAAGTTCAGGGTAAATGTGTTACAAGTAAAAAAATTTAGGATTTTTAGTGGTTTTTTCTCTAAAGGTTACTTGACCTCCATTTGATCAAGCTACAGAGCCTACGCCAATCATGAAGGTACTCACTGTGACGATTCAAACGTGTAATGAGACAGCACACGGATTCATCCGGTCATTGAGCAAGTTATGCCGTGAAGAACGACGAAGCTCGAGATGCCAATCAAGAACCGGAATCGATTCTGGACAGTCCACGTTGAGAATGTACAATCCTTGCAAACAAATCACATTATTCATGTGGGCGATTTGCAAGATCCACATACCTGTTACATATAATCTTAACAAACAAAGATCGTCCTCAAAAAACACGGTCCTTGGCTAGGCTTTCCCAAAAGGAAATCGCGTGGAAATCAAGAGGGAGACCGCACCAAGCAGGAGGAGACAACCCAGTCAACATGTAGAGACAAGACACGATTCAAAACACAACAAAAACAAAGGGTGAGAGGTCATTAAAGCTTAGCTGTTCAACAGACGTTTCTTATTTTCTTTTCACTTGAGACCCATTTTCTTGTTTAGCTGTATTTGCCTTGGTGACATTGACAAGACTCTTTTTGACAGCTACTCCAACATTGCTAGCGTAGACCCGGATCACACTATCTTCCACCATGTTCTTTTGATGATTTCCACATCTTTGTTCTTGGACTCATTCCAATTCCCCCTCTTTACACTGTCCTGTTCTTTTTAAGGACAGAAACAAGCTTTAGCCTGGCAGTTTCACAGGAGAAAAACGTTTGTTGTTCCCATAAATGTATTTTCCCTCAATGCTTATATTACTTAGTTGAAGCCTGAAGGATCAATGAGGGAGTTTTGTGAATGTCAGACTATCAAACGGTTCACAATTGTTGTGGTTTTGGCCTCTTGGGCTTTTTGGCACCACTAATTTTTTCGACATGATAACATCACGTATACTGAGCCAGGTCTAAAAGATTGGCACACAAAATGATGTGATAAAGTCAAATCACTGTTACAACCCACATTTCAGGTCTCTCTCTCTCCATTATGTGATTCCAACTCTCTCTCTCTCTCTCTCTCTCTCTCTCTGGGGCCCATGAACATAGCTGCATTTTAGACGAGTTTCATAGGTCCACAGTCAAAAGGGGCCAATATCATCAAGAAAGATAGGTACACTGATTCCTTTTCAACTTATGTGACTTGTACAGAACCAGTATCAACATTCTACACTGCCCTACCATCAAAATGGTCAATTTCACCCACATTGCCTACCACGCGTTGAATAATTGCAGACAGGTTTTCTATGGAATTGGTGAAGATACCTAAGATGGGAACAATGCCTTTGTATTGACATAAATTGTTCCTCCTCCACACTCCAAGCATGAATAGATAGACACAAACAGAACTCACACGAAGAAATTTTCAACAATCTGAACCGGTCCAGAAGACAATGCTAACTGGTCAAGTCCTAACCAATGCAGATGAATATGCTTCGTCTCAGATACCATATTTATGGTTTTCCTCTCAGATGCCATATTTATGAGTCGATAGACTGGTACAGAAACATTTGGTGTTCTGGCTTCAACCAGTCCGCAGAATTCCTTGACCAAGACACGATTGATTGCAATGTCCAAGTCCCAAATCAAACTATTCACTGCACTAATCCTTCCAATGCCAGCCAATTTCATAAGCGGCACCAGAGACATTCATGAAACACGGCACAACAACCAGCATTTAGCAAAGCAATGATATTGGATCCAATGACATGAGCATCCGTTAGTACAGGATGATGATGCAAATAGTGACGGCTAGCGGTAAAAAAGTAATCATGTCTATTAGTCCAAATAGAACCTCACAAGATCATGAATATACCGGCCATGTGTCCCTGCCGAGGATTAACTGAACTGAGCAGAGCATCATACAGGTCGCCAATACTACCAAGTGACCACGCACAACTGCTCTTGCCTCTCTCCGGCATGGCTTAGCTAACACAATCACATGAAACCAGGTAGCATTCAAATCTGCTCTACAATACAAAATATAGGTCCCGACTATCACATGACAAAAGCACATTCACGACATACAACACAAGCAATTCACGACCACTTCTCACGAACTTGATCTGAAAGGATTGTGCCCGTTGGACTGGTTCTCAGTCTTTGAAGAAGAATTGTACATCTGCAGAAGGTCCTGGATTTTGGAATACATCTGTGACGAGTCACCCCCACCACTGCTTTGCGATGTTCGTGAGCTCTCCTGGAGCTTAATCTTCTCAAACAGATACTGCTTCTCAGCCTCGGCCTCACTGAGACGAAGCTTGAGATATCGACTAGCGTACTCTTCCTCCGATTTCTCTGACTTTGCAAGAGCAATCCTCTTCATCGTGTCCGCCTCCCGTTTTGCCTCATTAGCCTTAAACTGGAACATATCCGCCTCTGCCTGTTTCAGTCTAACAATCTTCTCCAGCTCCTCAATCTGGAGTTTCTTCTTTGACCGCTCCAATTTCAGTTCCGTCACTTCTCTGGCCTTGTCCTCGAGCTCCCGGTCACAAGTGTCAAGAGCATTGCGAGCTTTCTTAAACATCCTCATCTTCTCTTCAGCCACCATTTCCATCTTTCTTATGGCTTCCTGCACCACCTCAGCAATACGGCCACATGCTTCATGTGGAGCTATCAATCGTCCACCTTCCCCGTTTTCCAGATTCCTTGGAGAGTCCCCATCAAGCCCTGCATTAAGAAGTCGTACAATCAAGATCATCATTACTAGAGAGAAATACACAGCTTAATTGTCAAGAGCGCTCAGGTTTAAACAGGTTCGTAAGTGTCTGCACCATAAGGAGACAGACAAGATCAGTAGAAGGCCTCAAACGTTCCATTCTTACAGGCTGCATCAAGCTGCAAATCCATGCAATAAGTTCGCGGATGAGTTTTTATTGCTTTGCAAACATAAAAGTAATAGTACCTACCAAGCTGCTCTCCACAGCAATAGCTAAAAACAAGGAGAGTTCTCCTATATTATAGACAGACCATGTTTCCTAAAACTTGCAAGCCGAAATCATTTCACTCTTGCAGTTAGTCATACTTGAAATGCAAAATAGTATTGATATCTAACTAAGCAACTGTAAAGGATGGCAGGCACCCAAAGGATGGTGTATATGCAATGTTGTTGTGCTACCAGAGAGAGGTGAGCAGTAAGCTTATTGGAGTAATTACTCCACATTATCACTGCAGAGTACATGGTCATGTGTTTAAAAAGTTATTTGTTATTTTACTAGAACAGCAGCATAAAGGATACCTTGGAAAAACACCAGTATTTCCCTGCATGCTGTTGACTCCACTAAGCCCTCCTTCATTTTTTGGATTAGTTCCTCGCACTTCCAGAAGAGATTTCTTCCTCGTGGATCCTCACTTCCACGGAAAATTCGACTGACAAAATCAAGTTCCCTAATAAGAGCATCACGGTCCCAGGCTGGGGCACAGTGCTGAAACACGTCTTTCACCCAACCTAACAGTTCAGATGTCCGATTGCATGCTCGACACCTGAAAAGCATTTCACTTGGGCCTGCTCCAATCTTAACGGAGGGCCCCGTACAAATTTGTACATCACGAATGGCACAATCAGTGTGAGTCCAGTGAGAGCACAAGTCGCAACCGATCCACCGACAAGTATTCACCTCAAAATCGAACTTGTTGCATATGACACACATGCAGAGGTTGCAGAAACCATTTCTGCCCGTGCATATCTCACAGGTGCAATCCTCAGCAGGGAGCTGGTTCTGGCATGCAATATTTCGGCATCTCTTATACACAAAGACTTCGATAAGAGAAGTCTGGGAGAGACTGATATTTGGATGTAAAAATGCCTGAATTCCAGTATTTATAGAAACAAGGATCTCAAGCTGTACTCGATGCGCTCTGATCAACGTCTTGGCAGTTAAATCAGATCTACTCTGAACAAGCTTTTGCAAAATCAAAATTTCATCTCTCTGCTGTGAGCCGCCATTCCCTTCAAGGATAGCTCGAAGCATATTCTTTAGGTCATCAAGATAATCGTCTGGCAAACGACGCATTTTCTCAGCAATCAGGTCAACTCTTTCTTTTGCAATGTCCCGGAGGGATACCTTATCTGCACTGGAGAGACGGCGTACGACTGACTGTTCAAAGGCATCATTGTCAGACTTTCCGTTCTCCAACTTCTTTCCCATAATAGCATCAGCAGTAGGCCACGTTTCCCTAGAGCTAGCACTTTCAGTAGGCGACTCGTGAATTTGATCAGAGTTGGGTCGAGGTTCCTGCGCATCAGGAGACAAGTGGGCATCTGACGAAACAAGGGCAAGGGATGTTTGCAAACCCCCAGCCCGAGCTTGCTGACGTGGAGGCAGCATTTGCGAAGAAGGTTGGTGGTGAATGTTAGAACCAGATGATGTTCCCATCAGTTGATTTTGATCTTCCTGATCGTGCCACTGCGACAGGAAGAAAAAGTTTATTAACTTCCCATAATGCTATGCTATTGCATCACACATATCGCAAGAAAAATCTAAGAACAGAAAGGCACAAAAGACATGTATCTGACAGAGCACCTAATTATGCTGTTATCTACTACGAGAAAGAAACAGAATAATTGCAGGACAAGTTCAACAATGGCTTTTGCAAATGATGAACTCTCTCAAGACCAAGATTCATAATGGCCTCAGTCAACAATTTCCAACCAGAACCACATGCGGTGGGCTTATTGGTTAAGGAACAGACGCATGTGCTCAGGTGAGATGCATAGCATCCATTCGATTCCCTACACCACCAATCACAAATAGGTTTGTGCCATCCACCAGGGCATTGGCTTGGATCTTACCAGGTCGACCTCACTGAGGCATTTCACAGAGTTTATCTACTTATAGTGAGCTTCCTCTTTGAAAAGAAAAATAAACCCAATCAAAGATCGAACAAGATTTCACCAATCGATTCGCATTCAAGTTATCTTCTTTGCTTAATCACCATTAAATGTCCAGGTTCAATTATGCTATAAACCCAGAAAGGCCCGCGATCACAACCGGCACCAGCTCAAATACAGAGCGCGAACCCCATAACGAAGCTAATTCACTAACAACGCGTTTCCACCACCGACCATAGAGACCACACCCAGATCAAGAACCGGAAACAATCGAAACGAAACAAAAGTTACCTCCCGAAAATCTCAGCCAAAACGGCAAACGAAATCAAGAAAAGGCGAGATCTCAACTGCAAAAGTAAACCCGATTAAACTGCCGAACCAAACCCCGTCGAAGCCATTAGAATGTCATCACGAGCTCAGTTGACCAGGAGGTCTCGTTTCTCCAGCGACGGAAACCGGAGGAACCGCCGAGAAATCCAGAGATCAGGGGCCAAGTGCTCAGCTTCGCTTTTACCCAGATGGCCGAAAAGGCCCAAGAAAAATTCCAGCTAGAAGAGAACTACCCAAGTTCGAAACTTCAAAACCCAAAACCAGAACAAGCAAAAGCCAAGACAGACAGACGCTCGTGCAGAAATCTTCAACCATTTCTGCGAAATCCGAAGCGAGAGAGAGAGACAGAGAGAGATTACCGGCGAAAACCCTCGATCCACCGGAGACGCGAGTGGGGTGCGCACGTTTGGAGAGGGGGGCGGCTCCGCGATCCGCGTTCCGGGGTCTTTCAACGCTGGGACGACCGGCCCAGCCGGTCGGCCGCATGGGGTGACCGGTCGGGCACGTTTCCTCTCCCTCCTGTCGTTTCCACGTGTGTTGTCGTTTCGGACGACACTCCGAGTTCCTTTTTTTGGCCTTTTTTCTTTTCGGTCTCTGACCTGCGAACGCGACGAAGGACGACGATGCACTGTCGGAGTCCAAACCGTTCCCTTCCCACCCAAATTGAGATTATTATCTCGTCGTCAGGCGTCTATCTCTTTTTAATTGAAATAATAAAAAAAATGAAAAAGAATTTCCGCCTCTAATTATTTTTCGAGGACAATCATCATGCACGTCTTTGCTATCATCAATCCATTTACATGGCAATTATTATCTTATCCGAACCAACACAAAAAAATAAAAATAAAAAAAAATATAATCAATCGCTCTTTCAACGTCCTTTGAAATGTCCAAAAGTCTTTGGGATTATATCTCCTTTCTTGAAAACAAGTAATCGTTAGGTCGAGAGGCATAATTTACTGCCTACTTGCCGAATTACTGCCGTAATAAAATCACGGAATTCCCGTCATCTTATATTCTGTCATATTGTTATCTTCCATATAGTGATATAACCCTCGATATAAATAGAGCCATTTTGATCGAATCCAAACAATTGTCGCGGACGTCAGCATTAATCGGTAGCATCTCATATAACCGTGCATGCCCCACACAGTCTGCACACTTGCCCATTTCACTCACGATACCCAGTTCAGACGAATTAGTTGATCTGTAGTCTTGAAATTTGACTTTGACTCCAATTATTAAACGAATTATAATCGGGTATTTCGGAGTGGTTGGGCCATTTGAAGAACAATCAAACCCAAAAAGAACAGAAGTACGCGGATTAGTTTTGCTATTGGGTATTCAAAACTCAAGCTTCATTCTCAAATGATCCACTAAATCCGAGAACGAACCTCCGAAATCCTCTTGGCATTTTTCACCAATCACATGATGCAGAAAGTGCATAGAGACGTAGAAGCAGTAAAAAGGGGAGGAAAGAATTAGAGCACTAGAGCACTAGCAGATCTTAATTACTACACGAGAGAACAGCTCTTCATCCTTTTCCATCAATCAAAATACCAACACATGAAACTGACCGACACTCATCATCCTCACTAGTAAGAGCCCGTTTCGCTTCAAGCACCTGCTGATACATTCTATGGAGATGGCACGTAAAAGAATAAATCTATTCTCATTTCTGACTGCCTGCTTCTACTGGTTCGACTATCTCGGCCTCTAACGTCCCCGGAGTTTGAGATCCGACTGGTGCTGACTGAACCTCTGCTGTGGGTAGCCACTTGCCAGAAAGAGCCATGCCCATCATCTCATATATCTTCCCCCCGAGTTGCGCCGGATTGTCAGGCTGCAAGTACAGTAGAGTCATGACATGATCATATACATACATGAATATATCGATAAATCTGAATATCAAGTAAAATCATGAGAGGCTAGTTTGCATCATGCTGCTTCTATTGGCTGTTGTTTGAGGAAATCAAAGAAAGCGGTGCATTGTGTCCCTCTATCTAATGCTCAAAGAGCTTCATTAGATTATGTTTACAAGAATGATTGAATATCCGAGATAGGAGGTCGGCGGGTACTCACAGTAAAACCACTGGAGACTAATGCTGCATCAAACAAAAGATCAATTGCCCGCAATGCATCTTCGTCGTCTGGGCTATTCTTGCAGGCAGCCTAAAAAGAAAGCATTATGAGGTCAAAGAAGGATCGGAAATCACTTTTAACTGATTGGTGCAGAAGACCAAAAAACAGACAACCAGCCATACATTCAGGTTCTTAATAATCGGGTGATCTGGATTAATCTCAAAGACTCTTCTGCTTCTCATGAACTCCAGGCTGGAGGTATCCCCAACAGTCTGCGCCTTCATTAACCTACCAGAAGTATAACATTCACGGTCAAGAACTTAACAAAAAAACAATAAAAAAGAACAGAATCGATCCTTCCGGGAAGGGTGAAATATACAATCGCCTCACAGAAACATGTATCGAGTTACCTCTCCATATTAGCAGACCAGCCAAACTTTCCAGATACAAGTACACAAGGCGATGAGCTGAGTCGGTTTGAGATTTGAACACTAGCCACCTTGTCACCCAGTTGCTTTTTAATCCAATCACAGGTTTGCCCAAACTCCTGCTTCGTCACCTTCTCCTTTTCCTCATCTTTGTCGCCTGTTGAGACCAAACAACAATTATCATGCTACAGCTCTACAGAGAGAATCACTACAATTCCTCATAAGGGCTGGACACGTAAAGCCCGATTAATACGACTCGATTTCTGCCAAATAGGTACTTCCCAATCATAAAGACTTCCGCTAGTACAAAGGTTAACATGATTCGAGTAACAAGCTTAACCAACCTAAATCCAAGTCCTCCTTGCTGATATCAATAAAATCCTTCTCCTTGTAGGATTTCAAATTCTGGATAGCAACTTCATCGATGGGATCAACTAAGAATAAAACCTATAAAGGAGCACCCAAAATTCCATCACTGAACAAAGTAAAAAAGAAAAATAATGATTATTAACAAGGTGCAGCATAAAAAATTACATACTTCAAGATCCTTCTCGAGAAGTTTCTCCAGGAAAGGTGCATTCTTAGCACTAGTCACACTGTCCGCTGCGACGAAATAAATATCCTTCTGCTCAGGTTTCATGTTCTCCACATACTCATCCAAGCTGATCATCTCATTCTCGCTTTGCGAGGAGAAAAACCTTAACAATGGTCCAATCCTCTTGTGGTTTTCACGATCTTCAATGCATCCAAGTTTCAAGTATTTACCATAGTTCTCCCAAAACTTCTCATAATCCTGAAGAGAGAGACAAGTATGAAAGAGGCATATATGTAATAGAATTTAAAGGAAACCCCATGTTGGTCAGAAATCTTGACCATGAAACTAAAAGAAGAATGGAATCTCAAAGAGAAAAGGCAAGACAAACCTCTCGGTTTTCACTCAGTGATATGCCCAGAATCATGTCGAATGCCTTCCTTACCAAACGCTTCCTCATTATTCGGACCTTAAAAAAGAAAAACCGAGTTACCATGGCAAAGATTAGATGGAAAACTATTTTGAAGACCACTGATTCAATAGAAATAATTATTCTAATTGCACTTACAATGCGACTTTCTTGAAGAATCTCTCTTGAGACATTAAGAGGAAGATCATTGGAATCCACAACACCTTTGACAAAGCTTAGATAACGAGGAAACTATTCCAAGACCAGCAAAGAAGGCAAACAACAACATGAAGAAGCATTAATAAAATTACATTCAACCAAGGCCTTCCTTTTATCTCACTGGGTAACTACTGACGTTCTGCTTACCAGTTCCCCATCGAAGTCATCTGATATGAAGACTCTTTTAACATAGAGCCTTATATTTTTGGTCTTTGGATTAGCTATATCTTCCTTTCCCATAGATGAGACAGCTGGCACATAAAGGATAGACCTAAACTCAACTTCTCCCTGCAAAAATCATAAAGACATCATATCATCAACTGAAGTAAGAATCCTGATTGACATTCAAAAATTCAAACACCGAGAGCAGCAATAGGTGATGCAAGAAAATCATAGTACTAATAGGCTATTTCCATCCAAACTATCTCCCTATGACTTAAGCTTCCTATAAACACATAAAGAGGGGCTAGAAGACATCATCACTAAGTAAACAATACATGAGTTTTATAACATTCGAAATAAGTACACGCAGAAAATGAGAACTAGTTTTCACATAAGTA
Source organism: Syzygium aromaticum (assembly GCA_024500025.1). Classification (NCBI taxonomy): domain Eukaryota; kingdom Viridiplantae; phylum Streptophyta; class Magnoliopsida; order Myrtales; family Myrtaceae; genus Syzygium; species Syzygium aromaticum. Next base: position 17,475,175 of record CM044885.1, read on the forward strand.
AATGATTCATTGTCAAGAGCCAATCCAGAACTTATGCTAGACATGGTCCTGTAACGGAGCGGTGTCAATTGCATGCATGCGACACCTAATTAGTCAAATCATATACTGAACAGAGCGAGGCCAAGCTTCCACAAATTGGCGAAGAATTGAGAATTTAAGGAAAAATGCCAAGTTAAGACTACTGGATCTGGTGAGCGAAACAGTAAACATAACATGCAAGCAAATTAACGAGCATCACCTCAGTTGTAAAATGCGAAGATGCTAATGGATCCAAGTACTCATTAAATGTTTTCTTGTAGAACTCATTGTACTCCTCCGTGGAAACTTCTTTAGGGCTCCGAAGCTGCAATAAAAGAAAAGCAAGTATTAAACTCTCACCCAAATAAAGAAACTTCAGTGTGCACAGAGCAAAGGCTTATGCATCTAGCTCACCCATATAGGTTGTGTCTCATTGGTCAGCTCCCAATCCCAGTATTTTTCAACAACTTTCTTTGTCTTCTTCTTCCTCTGCAACATCATCACATACCAGTAGCAGATAAGCAGCTACACAAAACTTTCTACTGTTTATGCTAAAATACCGTGTGCTTCACAGATAGTCCGGATTTTAGAGCATGAAGTGAAAGAGATTACCTCAGCTTTGTCATCTTCACCCTCCTGCTTGGCTTCGGCAGGATCCTCATCAACCTCCACCTGCATGAGAATAGCATGCCGATATTAAATAATAGAAGAAGAAATGGGCCACAGAAGTGGCGAGTCACCAATGCAGCTCTCCGACGGAATGAAGTGCATGAAAAAAGAAAAATCAATAAATCTGTCAAACCTCTTTAGTATATCCCTTTTCCTGCCAAGTATAGATTGGGAAAGAAACAAACTGCGAGTAGTTCTTCACTAGCTTCTCTATGCGCTCCGGATGTGCAAAACCTTTATCATCATTCTACAGTAACATAGACCGATAAAGACCCGTGTGAGCCCAATAAGAGACCAAATAACAGCCCACATAGCATAAGACAGACAGACACTGATACAAGTTGAAACATAAAGAGAAGCAGTGTTTAGCTTACCTTAAGATACAAGGTCAAGCGAGTTCCCCGCAGAATAAGCTTGTCCGGATCAGTTTCCTCCCGAACAGAATAGGAACTGGAGTTAGCCTCTCCTTCCCACACATATTGCTCATCAGATTTTGGACTCTTTGTCGAGACAACCACCTTCAAAATGGGGAAAGAAAAACAAACGTCTCAATGATCGACACTATCACAGCGAGCAAACTCATTGTAGCTATGATGAGGATATAAAAGTTGGACAACGTACCCTTTCGGCAACCAGAAAAGAAGAATAAAATCCCACACCAAATTGACCGATTAAATTGCTGTCAGAACCAGAGTCTTTACTCTCCTGCAGCAACAACATCCATGAGCAAATACTGTTAATCTCAATAATTAGCACGGAAAACACCACCATCAGAACCAACATCACAGGACCTTTACTGCCTTCAAGAATTTTGCTGTTCCACTTTGAGCAATTGTTCCAAGACAGTCAACTAGCTCTTGTCTTGTCATCCCAATACCTGTATCACTGCACACACAACGTGCGGGGTTTTAAGCAACTTAAAGAATGTAAAATCATCAGTCAAAGCCAGAAGCTCATTGACTTACGTGATTGATATGATTCCATTATCTTTATCAGTCTGAATACGGATATCAAGATCCACTGCCCCATCCTTCATAAGTTGTGGCTCAGTAACACTGAGGAATCTCAACTTGTCCAAGGCATCACTTGCATTGCTGGGAACACATACATGAGTAATGTCAAATGAGGTCGATGACAGCTCAATAATTTAGTAAGAAGAAGTTGATTACTTTTCTTCTTAGGCTGCCCAGAGAGCAATTAGAATAAAAAAAGCTAACAACGACAACTAACCGACTTAAATGATATACTCCACAAACTAACAGCACTCAAAAAGTAGAATAACAATTTCAGTTGCACTGGTCTATTGAATAGTGCAGAACACTTATTTTTGTAGCTAATTTGTGTACCTGTAAGTGCATCGATCTATATATAAAGGTGAATCCAATTATATTGGCCCTCAAAGTCAAAATTGGTATGCAAAAGGAATGTAACTCGCCCTTCAATGTGAAAGACACCATTTCCTATCTTCAATATCCATTCACATAAAATAAAGAAGGTGTTGACCACATCAAATGTTACAAGTAATTCAGCATATCGACTGAAATCGGTCTTCTAAACAGTCGAGGCCTTTGGCATGGAATCAGGCTTTAAATTCCAGTACCTTTTTTTTTTGAGTCATAAATAGAGCTCCAAGCCACAGATGGCATAGCTCAATGCCACAGGTCCCCAGCAGTTTCATTTGTCATATCAAATTCGAATCATGGTTTAAGTTCAAAAATTGTGCTCGGAGCACCATGAGAAGACAGAAATTATAGAGTCGATGGGAGAACAAAGAAGCTCGTGAGCACCAGCATCCACAAGACGTATAGGTCAAAACCCAAAAGATACCTGATGAGCTCCCGAAGAAACACCTCCTTGTTGCTGTATAAGCTGTTCACAATGAGGTCCATGAGACGGCTGACCTGCCATCGAAGAGGACAAAACAGGCGGCTCAACACAACAAACAATCCCGATCAATGCGAGACGTAATCAATCAGTCCCTCCCGGCAGCATACCTCAGCTTGATACTCGTATTTCTGGGCCGATGGCGGAGGAGGCGCGGCGTCCGCCGCCGCGGTTGATTCATACCTCCGGCCGGAAACCAAAGAACCCTTCAAGTTCAATGCGTGCGAAGGTCCAGCAACGTTGCACCACCCTCTGGGCACCGCAGGACACTGACCGACCCTGACATCATTCTCCGTCGTCTGCGCAACGTCCATTGTCAGAGACAAGAAGGAGAAGTTCAATTTTACATCGCCAAATGAGAGATACGCCCAATATTTCCAGAAAAATCGCGTGCGCGAAGAGCAGACGACCGACAATTTGGTTAGCGAAAACCGGGCAACGAAATGACCGAGCGCACCCCCTGCGGAGCGAATTTCGCGGCAAAGGTTCACCATTCCATCTCAACTGAACAGATAGCTTCGAGCTCGGGAGGTCGTACCGTGTTGGCGGCGGGGGCGGTGGCGGCGGCGGCGGTGCGGGGGCCGGCGCCGCGGAGGCGGAGGAGGGCCGAGACGGAGCGCCTCGAGGTGAGCCTGTGCATCGTCGGGAAACGCCGAAAGGGGGCGAGGGAAGGGAAGGGAAGGGAAGATGGCGGCGAGCTCCGAGCGAGCGGCGAAATGGCGGTGAGCTTCGGGGGGGGAGGGGGGGGTCTCAATAGTGTGAAGGAGGTGGAGGAGAAGGTTCTGGAGACGGTGAGGCGGGGCGAACCGGGGACCGAGCGCGGCCTGTCAGTCCCCCCCTGCCGTATCGCACACCATTTTCCCAAGCGCCCCGACCAGTTGGCCAATCACCTTTTGCCACGTCAGATAAAAAAAACGAAAACAATCTCCTCACCAATAAACGCCGTTAAGGTAATATTCTCGCCGATATTAATATTTAGGGATAATGATACGTATGATCCATGAATCTTAATACGACGTGCGATACGATCCTTGGATTTTGAATTTGTTTAGTGTGGTTCCTGAATTTTAGCCCAATGTGCAATGTCGTTCCTGTATACAATCTTTGGACCTTTAATACACGTTCAATTTAGCCCATATAATATATGAAGATATTCAATGTTGTTCATCTAATAATTTAAGTTCAGGAACAATAGCTCGATCGGTCAGCTCCAACACCGCTCGTACTTGAGAATTCCATTATTATGGCCAGATGGATCATATTATTTAAGTGAAAAGATTACATAATTCGAAATCATTTATAGTTTTAGCACGTTAATTACGCACGACACCACGAAACTGATGCGGTAAACCTATTCTCGACCGATTACTTAATAAGTTTCCTTATATTAATTAACAAAACTTCGATAAAAAAAAAAAGAGAAAGATATTAATTAACAAAATCCATTTCTGCGTTTTCTAGTAATTATTTACAAGGGGATTCTCCGGGGCAGGAAGAGTCGAGCAAACTCTTACCATCTGCTGAACCGTTTTTTTCCCTTTCACGATGTCCTCCTCCTGTTCAGAAGCAAATCATCAAATTTTTTAGGGCTTTGAATGGGCCCAGAACACGGCCCGTGAAAAGTAGACGGGCCCCCGACCCGAGCTAGATCCAAGCCCGACAGAAAAGCGGCCATTTTCCAGGCCCAGCCGCCTACAAGAATTGCAGACTTCCATGGCAGGAATCAGGAAGCCTGAAGCCAAATTCAGCATGGAGAATCACATTAATGGATCTTGTTGGAGAGAGAGGTTCCTCGGATACCCGTCAAGCTACTGATCAAGAAAACTTTTCCGGGTTTTCAGTGTACCGGCCGCGTCGTGTTGTGTGTGATCACTCATTCGAAAAGTCGATCATCACTTTTATGTTATGCTTAACAAGTGTTCCGAAGACACTCGTTAACAAGATCCTTATGAAAAACGGGAAGTGCCAGAAAACAAGATTATTCTCTCTTCCTACGTTAAAATGAAACTTGCGAGATACAAAAAGGAAATTTGGACAAACCGCGTAACGTAACGAGGCAAAAACGATGATTTTCCCCTATCATTAACCTGATAATTACCTCCCCTTCTTCATTGTTTTCTTCAAGCATGCTTCGGTGAACCATGAATTACACGCAAGAGGCTAGTCTTCTGTCAACCAAAATTCGGCAGTGTGTTTACCTAGTTAGAACTTATGTGAATCGGTGAATGTAAGTAGTGTGAAATTTCAGAATTGACTGTGAGAAATCCTCGCTTTTTCGCACCTTAAAATTTCGTAAAATGTGAGTAAAAGGTTCTCATTGGAGTGAAAAATTCAGTCTCTGCTCTTGGCATCTCATTGTGCACCGTAAACCAAGCACAGAAGGAGAAAGAGCTATCAGTCCATTCTGAGACGATAACTGCAGAATTTGCTTTCATCGATGATCGACCGGTACTCGGTCACCCCCGATCTAGCCCTTCAAAAGAACATCTATCCATAGACACACAGAATTTGTCTAAGGAGAGAGAGGGGTGATCACCGAAAGAACAAACCACCTCCGAAACAATCGCAAAATTTGCATGAACAAAGGATCTGCCGAATGGTGCCGCGACCGTTGCATATGATCCAACTCAAGATCCTCTTTCAAAAGGAAGGAAAAAGAGAGCGTACATCCGGTACTTACATACATGTATCTAGGACTTAGTGAAAAACACACATTCTACAGATGGAGGGACGTATCCACATCAGGGCTCTCAAAACCTCTTGATGTTCCTGAAATTGCCAGACCATCGTTGCCAGGCCATAAGCTCATCCTAGGATTGGTCTTCGCTGCTCCTGAACTGGCTTTGCCGCTGTTGGCGTGAGTCATGAGGCCGAGCGAGAGAGAGCAATAATCCTGAGGAGAAGAACTTGAACTCATGCTGGGTTGGAGACGGGATTTGGCCTGACGATCCGGGTTCGCGACAGGGGCTGCTGCCAGGTCCGGCTCGAGAGAAAGTCTCATGAGCTCCCTTTCTTCTCTTCTCTGCTTCACTCTCTGCAGCTCTCTGAACCTCTCTTGCAGCAGAGCGATGGAAGAGGTCGCCACCGTGGGGCTAGGATCAGTACTTTCCCTGCCCATGGAACCAGAACTTCTGAGGGACGATGAAGAGAGGGGTTGGAAGGTGATGATGATGTTGGTCTCTGGAAATATGCTCAAAGCTGGCTCTGAAAAAAGTCTCAGATCTCTCCATATATATAAAAAAAAAAAAAAACAGAGGAATGAGAGGCGAAGTGTCCTAGAGGGATGTCCCTGTGTCAACTCCCACATAGTTTCATTTTTTTTTTTTACAAATGAACTGTTAAACCATTGACCTCACGCAATTATAAACTTGCAACCTTTCTATTCTAATGAGCATATCCCTAGACAGAGAAAAAGAATTGCTCCACGAAAATGCACACAACATTAGCAAGAGAAAATTACCCGAGTGTCCCCCCCACGCGTTCTCGCCATAATTCCAGACGTGTCAACACGATTCGCTTTCTTAATTCAGAAACAGAGAGAAAGAGAGAGGGTCGCTTTCCAGATGGGCCATCTTCTTGATTCTGGGTGATGTCACGGGGGAGAAGAATCAGGCTGCTGTGCAGCAACCCTCCAAGGACAAAGCTCCAAAGGGCAAGTTCACGCACGCAGAGAGAAAGAGGGGTTGAGTATGGTGGGTTAGCAGGAGAGAGGACTTTTCCAGGGGAGGAAGGAGGCAAGCGGGTGCGTCCAAACCGGGGTTTGTCGTAGCATTTGGAGGGATCTGGAGGTGGGAATAAACGATTAGGTGGATGATCCACTGCGTCGGCTTGTCTTCTAGGACTTGAAGGCTTCGGCGAAGGACGTAATCACTTCCTTGTTGTTGCGGTTTCTCAGGGGGGTTAAGAGCATCGTTTGTTTAAGCCCCCGGGCTTTCAACTCGGTTCGATTTATTCGTTTGGAGTGGAGACAAAGGGCATGCAGAAGGGGACGAGGAGCAGAAGGAATTGTTCCGATCCTTCATGTTTTGTAGCGCTTGGAGACACCATCCATCCGGAGGAGGAAAGCGATGCGCAGCTCGCTGATGCGGTGGCCCTCTTTCGGTTCCATGCCGACAGCTGAGCGGGAGCTCTCGGCAAGGGGGGTCTAGCGAGCTCAGATCGTCTCTCTCGGCCCTTTGCATTTACGGCTCCGAATCTCCTTTTACATGATGAGACCGCATTTTAAATTTACATGTTGAAAAGGAACATTTTTCCATAGTTGTTTCTCTGATTTTGCACGCGGACCGTCTATAAACATACGCTAATTTCGATACAAGAACTTGATTACCTCAAGGCGAAAATGTAATTTAGGCTTGATAACATTATTTCGAAAGTTCAATAGAGGATTGCATTTCGTATGCGAAGACCTTATCTATCCAAGACCCCAACTAATGTTCAAAAGGAGCATGGCGAGGATGATAGAGACATAGCTGAAACTTTCAAGAATATTTAAAGTCGCGTCCCTTGCTGCGAATGAACAGGCATGAAAGAGGGGATTAGTAAAGATTGGAGTAGACAATTTACGTTCGGAATACTATTATTTTTAAGTTACAAGAGCGAGATAAGAATATCTCGATTAAAAAAAAAGATTTATTTTTAGGCAAAAGGACATTTGTGTATTTTTCTTTTATAAGAAAAAGGAAAAACTCTCTAGAACGGTGAGTGATTTTATTGTAATTTCGACATTTGCTAGCGATCTTGTGGCTTTGATCATTAGGTAATCCTTGCCTGTAAATGTTTTTTTACTTCTTTACTTTTATGAAAAAGGGTTAAAGTCGAATACAAAAGTTTAACCTCATAAATCTACTATCCCTATTTTGTCACGTAATAAAACATGAAGTAACTCTTTACGAGGTAATGAAAAGAATCTAGTATCCAAACACTTGTCAATTCTTGATTAGCAAGCCGGTCGACATGACAATTTCATTCCCGAAGGTTATGTTGCATTTTGAATTCAAAAGTGAGAATCCAACAATTTTTAGCCTTTGGACTAACAAGATCATTGATGGCGTTAAAGTCAACCTTATAATGATATTTTGAAAGCCGAGTTGTTTTGCAAAATTCTGCTCGCGTCAACAAACATACTCCTTCGACCCAAAAAAGAAAAAAAACAAACATACTCCTACAAATGTGGTAAAACCATCAACGCAAGTCACCCTCTTCGTTTACGAATAAACCTGACAACATTCGGTTCAAGGTGAATCATCTTATCTAACCAATATTGAAGATAGGCATGGTCCACTTATCGTCGAGTTATTCTAGGGCGAAGCATTGATGATTTCCTTCATGCATGACTGAATTGCTTATACCGTGTTCGAAGGGAAAATAAACTCATATTGGAAGAGCGACCTGTTTGTCCGTAGCAAAAAGGGCCACGCACTTGCTCCAAGGATTACGCTCCAATCGCGATCAAAATTCGACCATTGCGACGAATTCATGGAGGAAGATTTCTCCCGAACAATGACAAGTCTCCAAATGTTCATTAATTGTTAAGTTGACTTAAGATGCACGAATCAAAAAAGTTGGGCATGCCTTGTGCACAATTGCAATTACTAATGAGATCCGCGCGTTAAAGAACACTTCGTGGGGATACAGTTGCACAGAGGAAGGAACGAACGTTTGCATTCGGAGCTTTGCATGGTTGCTTACCAGAAAGATTCTAGGACAGATGAGTTGACACTGTTTCTTCTCCTTGTCCTATAATTCAAATACAATTAACCTTAAAATCAATTAAAAAAAACTATATTTATTTGAATTTGGGATAATGATCTAAATAGTGTAGCTCTTAAACTTTTAATTTGTTTAATATGATCTTTGAACTTTGATTCAATATGTGATGTGATTTTGAACTTTTAATTTGCTCAGTTGGTTCCTGAACTTTAACCTAATGTGTAATGTGGTCCTTGAACTTTTAATTTACTTATGGTATATGTTTAAGTTAACCCTTAGACTATATGGAAATGTTCGATGTCATCTTTCCATCAATTCAAGTACAGTTGCAATATTGAACACTTTTATATAATCCAGGGATCGGATTGAATATGCATCAAAAGTTCATGAATTATATTGAACAAATTGAATATTCATGGACGATTTTGCACATTAAACTAAAGTTTAGGGACCATACTGAACAAATTAAAAGTTCGGGGATCATATTGTACATTGAGTCAAAGTTTTTCCCTTCGAATTTCACACGGGTCAGTACACCAAATTCACGTTCTTTTCCGGACCGAATCGGGTTCGGGTTTCGAGATCCTCCGTACCCGTGAGCGAGCGGGCGGGCGGGCCTGGGCAATTGTTGCGGGGCCCGGTGTTCTGGGCCAGACCGACCCGGCCCAATGTTTGGGCCCAGGATTCGGGCCCGTTAGGACCGTTGTATTAAGAGAGAAGAAACAAAGTCCGCGACATTTCCTCCTCCTCCTCCTCCTCCGGTGTTTTCAGTCTCCGAGCCGCGACCCATCTAATGCTGCAACTCGCGCCGCCGCCTCCTCCTCCGCCGCCTCTCCGCCGCGACCTTCCCCGGAACTTCGACTTCTCCCTCCTCCTGAATTGCCGGACCGTCTGGGAAACGAAGCAGGTCCACGCCTTGTCCCTCAAGACCGGTGCTTTCGATCACCCCGCGGCGGCTTCCAAGCTCCTCGCCCTCTACGCCGGCCCCGAGATCAACGACCTCCGCTACGCGCGCTCCGTGTTCGACCGAATTCCCCAACTGGGGTTGTCCGCCTGGAACGTCGTCATCAGGTGCTGCGTTGAGAACCGACGTTCCCATGACGCGTTGTGCCTGTTCCGGGAGCTGGTTCGGGACTTAGCGCCCGATGGTTTCACGCTGCCGTGTGTGATTAAGGGCTGCGCTCGGTTGAGTGCGGTCGAGGAGGGTAGGCAGGTTCATGGGCTGGCTCTGAAGATTGGGTTGGGTTCGGATAAGTTTGTGGAGAGCAGCTTGGTTAGCATGTACTCCAAGTGCGGTTGCATTGGTTCCGCTAGGAAGGTTTTCGATGGCATGGATGATAAGGATTTGGTCTGTTGGAATGCTTTGATAGATGGGTATGCAAGGTGCGGGGAGATTGAGCTTGCGCTGGAGGTGTTCGATGAAATGCCAGAGCGGGATTCTTTCTCGTGGACGGTTCTGGTCGATGGCCTTTCGAAATGTGGGAAGGTTGAGGCTGCTAGAGAATTATTCGAAAAAATGCCGGGTAGGAGTTTGGTCTCTTGGAATGCAATGATCAACGGGTACATGAAATCGGGCGATTTCAATTCGGCTCGTGATTTGTTCGAGGAAATGCACGTGAGAGATTTAATTACGTGGAATTCGATGATCGCAGGATATGACTTGAATGGGCGGTTTGAGGAAGCTCTAGACATGTTTAACTCCCTGATAAAAGAAGGTTTCATGCCTAATCGTGCTACTCTAGTTAGTGCTCTTTCTTCAGTTTCCGGATTGGCAACTCTTAGTACGGGAAGCTGCATTCACTCTTACATGGTGAAGAATGAACATCCATTAGATGGTGTTCTCGGTACTTTGCTCATAGAGATGTATTCGAAATGTGGGAGCATTGAGGGTGCTCTGGCTATTTTTCACTCAATATCGAAGAAGAAGTTGGGCCATTGGACTGCCATCATTGTAGGATTGGGAATGCACGGCATGGCCAGTCCCGCTCTTCAACTATTTGCTGAAATGCGCAAAGCCGGAATTAAGCCCAATGCCATAACCTTTGTTGGAGTAATAAATGCTTGTAATCATGCAGGTTTGGTTGATCATGGACGCCATTATTTTGAAATGATGGAGAAAGAATACGGGATTAAACCAACAATGGAACACTATGGTTGCTTGGTGGATCTATTATGCCGAGCTGGGCGTGTGAAAGAGGCAAAGTATGTGATCAACACCATGCCCATGAAACCCAACAAGGTAATGTGGATGAGCTTACTTAGTGGTTCCCGAATACAAGGAAACCAAAAAGTCGGCGAATATGCAGCACGACATCTGATTGACTTGGCTCCGGAAACTATAGGATGTTATATTGTTCTCTCGAACATATATGCCGCTGCAGGTCAGTGGGACAAAGTTTCACAAGTTAGAGAAATGATGAAGAAGAAAGGAATTAGGAAAGAGCCCGGTTGTAGTTCGATTGAGCACAAGGGAATGCTGTATGAGTTTCTTGTGGGTGATAAGTCACATCCGCAGATCGTACAAATATACTCTACGTTGACTGAAATGAGAGAGAGATTGAAATTGGCAGGGCATGTGCCCGATACTTCCCAAGTTCTTCTCTGCATTGAAGAGGAGGAGGAGAAGGAAGCAGAGTTGGAGAACCATAGTGAAAGACTGGCCATTGCATTTGGTCTCATAAATGTACACCCCGGAAGTCCAATTCGTATCATGAAGAACCTTCGTGTTTGTAACGATTGTCATTCTGTAACTAAGCTACTTTCCCGTATCTATGATCGAGAAATCATTGTGAGAGATAATAGCCGTTTCCATCATTTCAAAAGTGGATCATGTTCCTGCAATGATTTCTGGTGATTAAACCATTTCTGTGTCATTTTGATCACTCGGGTAGCTTCTGCTGGTATTTTCAGAAAGAAGCAACTTGATACCATAGTAACTCGCAGATAATGCCTGCACCAACTTCTGAATAATCAGACTGGGGTTCCTCGGAGATAGAGATGTCATATAACAATTTAAACAAGACAATCACTCCAAAGTATATATTTTCTTGGTGCACAATAGAGCTGAAAGTCTGGTAATACATTGTCTCACAAGCATCTTCTGACCAGAAAAGTTACATCAGTTCTAATGAGGCCCCAACGAAACAAGTTCCAGGAAACCAAGATCGTTTTACACTTCAGCAAGCACTAAATTCAAATTCATTTTCCAGGGACAAAGTTGGTGGCGTAAGCCCAAGCATTGTTGGATGTGGGGTCAGCAAGGTGGTCGAAGAGGTTCTCAATCGGGCCCTTTCCAGTTACAATGGCCTGAACAAAGAATCCAAACATCGAGAACATTGCAAGCCTTCCATTCTTGATCTCCTTCACCTTTAACTCTGCGAATGCATCGGGGTCATCTGCCAATCCTAGAGGGTCGAACGCTCCACCAGGGTAAAGTGGGTCAAGGCCTTCGCCAAGAGGTCCTCCTCCAACCCTGTATCCTTCGATTAATCCCATGAGCACAACCTAACAGCAGAAGAAGCAACATAAGTTGACCAATAACCAAGTTTCGCTTCTGTGGCGAGTAAATAGTGAAGTATTATCCATCTATTTTTCTTCTAATTATATAGAAGCAATATGCTTGAATGTTGTACTCACTCTCAAATACTTAAATCATTTAAACAAACCTCGGTAGCTGTTATGCCTAATTTGTGTTGGAATGAATCTCATTGAACATGAGAAAAGATTGTGTCATAATATAGGATGCATTTGTTGAAGACTTGATTTTATTATCTAGTGAATATAATCACTTAAGCATAATACAGCCAATCATACCTGGCAGGCCCAGATGGCAAGGATGCTCTGTGCATGGATGAGGTTGGGGTTGCCCAAGTAGTCAAGACCGCCTTCAGAGAAGATCTGCGCTCCCGCCTTGAACCAGACGGCCTCGCCGAACTTGACACCGTTCCTCTGGAGGATCTCGGGGAAGACGCACCCTAGAGCACCGAGCATGGCCCACCTGCAGTGGATGACTTCGAGCTCACGGTTCTTGGCGAACGTCTCGGGGTCCGCAGATAAACCGGCAGTGTCCCAGCCATAGTCACCAGGGAATTCACCAGTCAAGTAGGATGGAGTCTGCTCCGAGAAAGGGCCCAAGTATTTGGGGCGGTCCGGTCCGTACCTGTCGATAAAATTGCGAATTCACTTGGGTAAGAATTCATTGCTGACCGACTCCTACATGAAAGTGAAGTCACTCTCCTGGAAGAAATGATCCTTCTTCTTAAGAGTTTCTTGGGAGATCAAGTTCGTGCTTATCCGTAAATGGACATGTTAAGAGTTTACTTTAAATAGTACACAAATTTTTGATTCGCTACGTGTTGATGTAGCTGTTACCCCTTTGCTTGTTTTCACTTTTCTGAAATGGTGCGATCAAGCAGAGCTTAGCTTAGGCCAATAAAGCACCGAAATCGAGCAAGAGCGTCAAGACACTTACCAAATGCTCTGGGGAGCGGTCTTGATAGTGCGACGCATGGTGGCGCGGCCGCCGGCAAAGTTGCCGGCCTTGCGGACGAGCTCATTGGACTGCTTCAAGGCGGTCTGGCCGGCGAATGCAGACTGCTGGATCACGGTGGTGGCCATTTCCTCTTCACGGAGAGACTCTGTTACTCGGGCTTTGGGATCAAATGGCTAAAACAAGCAGGTGGTGCGGATGCCAGGAGGAGAGCAAAGGGGGGGTTATATCGGGGCATGAGAGGATTTCCTGGATCAGGTTATGTACACGTCAGCACCGCCCCATTGGTCCCGAGGTCGGATTCGGATTTCCCCCTTCTGATTTTCGCGAGGACAGAGTGGATGGTCTTCCGCCACGTGGACTGTGGGAGATCTTGTGTGAACGTTTCGAGTGGGATTTGCTAGAGTTAATATCCTAGTCAGATTCAGGGCCACCAGAATGCACTAAAGATCTAATTTATCCACAATTACTTTGTATCGTGATGAAATTGACTTTCCTCATCACTGGATATGGCTCATCTCATCTAGAAGTATATTTTGCTCCATTGATTTAGATTTCTCTTACTAAAGCTCGAGTTTTTTAGAACTCACATCGAAATTATTAAACACTCATTGTTAATTTTTGGAATAAATATATTAAAAGTCTTAAAATTTATGACAAAAGAATAATTAATTTTTAAAACTTTCAAAACGTACAATTAAATCCTAAAACTTATTACGAAAGTACAATTGAATTCCAAATTTTTAAAGAATACAAACGAATCATAAAACTTGTCAAATTGATTCAATCAAGTTTTTTTATTGATTGCACTTCGTGACAAGATTTCAAGAATCAATCACACTTTTGCGATAAATTTTAAAATTTCCAATATACTTATTCCGCTAATTTTTTTCTGCCAAGCGACTCTTAAAAGTAAGAGGACAGACGCAAAATGCACAAAAATGCAATTCGTTTTGACCAGAGCATTACATACTTGTAGCTAATCATTTTATTTCATTACATGCTTGTAATTAATAAGCACATCACTGACCAAATCTAGGGAATGAAACTATGTTTTGGGCTGGGCTAATGCCTAGCCGATTTGCCCAAGAACCTGAGATGAGACTGCAAACCGAACGAACTAGACCGGAAATTTTTCGAGAAATCATGCAACCCGCCATACTAAAAATTGAAACAGAGAAAAAATAAAAAAAAGAGGTGAAAAGATCAGTAAAAAATAGAAGTGGCTTAGGTAGAATTCACATTCTGTTCTCCTTGTTTGTGCAAGATGGCGGTGCAGATTTTTCATTCCACCGCAGTTCGCAGATGTCGCACGACACATCTGCTAAAGCTCAATTTCTCTTCCAAGTAGAGTCTTCTCCGACTATTGCACGGCATTCGAGAAAATTCCAAGTCACACCACATTTGCTTCAACAGTTCTCACACCCCCTCGAAAAAACAATCACAGATGCCTGGATGATCATGCCGTGAGAACGCGAGAATCATTACAATGTACAAGGATGTAAGCAGGACGGGTTATATCATTCCGTGTAGGAGTTATCATTCCATGGGCGCAGGACCCTCTTCACAGTCAATACGGCTCCGAGCGCTGCCCAACTCAATCGCCATCAGCATAAGTTTCCCTGCATCTGGAAAATACTTGTGCTGCATCAACATTGCTTCCACAGAAGAACCCGACTCCTTTAGAACAGGCAGATCCATATGTTCTTGCCTCAACGGCAGCACTTGCTCAAACCCTTCTTCAAAAGTTTCTGCCTCGGGCCCATAACACTGGCTCGAAGCCTGGAAGAGCATGGTATCTCTAAGGACACTCAATGTCTCTTCATCGCTCCAGCCTTCGATGGTCGATGCTTGATGAAGTTTCCCCCAGTCATCCTGATCGGCCGCACTTTTCCAGCATTCTTCCAAAAGGCTTTTGTTAAACCTGCGAAAGGAGGAGCTGGTCCATGCAAACACATCAAAAGCACGCGGTATAAGCTCCGAGCTACCACCTTTAAGGCACAACTTGATCAGATCATCGGGGGGTAGAAGCTGCTTCTGAATGTTGTGCTTTGCTTCGATATCGAGGTCCATTATCTCTTCCTGCAAGTTCTAATGGTTAGAAGAACATACATGCACAAGCATACATTTCATATCACCGAGGGTAAATATGGATTCATGGATAGATTTCCCCACGGCTTATTAATAACGAGCTGCCGCAATGATCTGCCAAATGATTATGTTGGATAACCTAAGCACAACTCTCTACCCAAACTAGGAGCAGAAAGCTCCTTACAGTGAAGTGAATGGACCGGTTAGTGAATTACAAGCTAATATAAGACAAGATTGCACAAATCCACCAACTATCAAACTAGGTGAACGATGCCACAAAAAGGGACCGGGAATGAATCCTCTGAGCTATCTATACAATTGTCTTACTCTAGCTTAGACCATTGTGGGAGCCGAATGGTTTTAATCATTGCCATGGAATCCTCATTCCAAATGTTTGCTGTCCCTTTCTACACAAAAATTCACAGTGATAATACCCGCCAAGTTTTCAAATGGTAAAACTCAAATGCAAAATGAACACTGGATTATACACTGCATTACTTAGGGTTTGCAGCATCTGCTGCCACATTATAAACTCAAAAGGCATTTTCAGCATAAAGTTGTAGTTGCAATCAAGTTGCAAAGTGAAAAGAATTGTGCAGACTACATAATTTCGAAATTGCCCCAGAATTGACCTAGGAAGATGAGTTTTTAACAAAAGCATAATGACCAACATTTCTTTTTAGCTGTGAATAGGAGTAAGCAAACCTGCAACTTCAGAATTCTCAAATCAGCCTCAATGCGTTTCATCTTTATCTCAGCATCAGGATCATTACCTGTAGTATGCAAAAATAAAAACCACACCATTCTAGTGAGCAGTTTCACAATATTACTGTCGTGCTGATGAAGAAAGACTGAAAAGAACAGCAGTGACCAGATATGATCTAAAGATTGACTATGCTTAATATCTGGGAAACAAAGTCAAAGACCTCTAATTGAGACATAAGAAATTATCTTGGACATTAGTGCAAATCCAAAATATACAAATTACATATGCCATCAAACTTTCAACTCATTAATCACTTATATTCATTAAAAACCTACACTTGAAGTGCAGACATACAGGTAAGAAATATCATAAGTTGGTATCTGATCATGGCACTCAAAGCCAATTGATGAAGTCATCTAAACACTTGAAATTTACAGAATCAGGCAAAGTGCACCTACTTTCTTAATTGTTTCAATCAAGCAAATTATAACTATTGACAAAATCGACATCAAAGATAAACTTCAAAGGACTACAGCATAAGGGAAGTGAAACACAGGGAACCAAGCAATAGAAAAAACATGGAGAACGAGACAGGCCAGTTTATAAGAATTCAGGGAGATTATAAGACAGTATGTATCTTGAATGTAAACGAGTAATAAATTCAAAAAAAATACCTGCTAACGTAGCTATCTTTGAGAGATTCAGAAAACGTTTTCTATCGGACAGTGTCAGATTCAAATCCCTTGGTTCAACCCCATATTCAGCTACTGAAATATTACCCTCATCTTGAGAAAGAGCCAATGCATGAAGAGTATCTGAAGCTGATGAGAACTGATGAAGAAACACTTCATGTAGCCAGCAGAGATCACGATATTGCCGGAGAAAAATTGACAACTCTTCTGGAAACTCTTCCCCAAGTCTTAAAAGCTTTGAAAATTCCTTTCCCTCGCACAGTTGTTCAAAGACAAAATAACTAAACCCTCCTTTTGGTCCCATGCTGTCATGCTGCATGGCACATCATTAAGGAACCAGCAGAAAAATCAGCTGGGTAAGGGAATGCGGACTGAAAATGCTAGTCACTTAAAAGACAGGCAAGGACTGGTCAAACTCACAGAACAAACTGGGAGAATTAAATCACGCAATATCAGCCGAAACAGGAGATCTTTGTTAAAGACCTTCAAGCTACGGAAATGAGGAAAATTCATTTCTTATAATTAAAAATTTGGATTTAAATATTACAAGAGGGCAAAAGCGTCTCAAATTCATGACTCGAAAACCAAAAGTTGTCTGCAAATTCATATCTCGAGCTGGAGCTAGAGATCATGCCAAGACAACATAATATGTTCCTACCATGAGATTTTTAAGCAGGCCAAAGTCATTGAGGTCGCGACATATGCTCCACAGAGTCCTATAACCTTCATGCCTTTTTGCTACACCCAGCAATTGCACTGAGAGATTTTGAAAGTTCTCCTCATCCTCCTGTCCATTTCCTTCATTATGGTCCTGCAAAAATGAGCATAATGTGAATAAAATGATTGAAGGAAACAGTAGAGCTGTAAGAATTGAACCTTGTGCCTTGCTGCTGCTAAGTTTTTCATTTGT
Source organism: Syzygium aromaticum (assembly GCA_024500025.1). Taxonomy (NCBI): domain Eukaryota; kingdom Viridiplantae; phylum Streptophyta; class Magnoliopsida; order Myrtales; family Myrtaceae; genus Syzygium; species Syzygium aromaticum. The sequence continues at coordinate 17,492,343 of CM044885.1, forward strand.
TCGTAAAGAGAATCAAGAAGGGCATCCCTCCTGTTCCAATACTCCTCTGACAGTCCTCTCTGTTCTTCTCCACGCTCAACTTTTGCAGTGATAGCCCCAGCATAAGCCTCGAGTATAACTTCGGTCTGCACCTGTAGGTGACCGAAGATTTCCGATTTTACAGAGGATTCCACTCTTGTTGCTTCATTCAACAGATGAAGCATGCACGAGGCAATGCCCCACAACCCATTACGAACCACAGGCTCACAATACCAAGGTGTTAAGCCCTCAGGTGGTGGATACCACAAGTGATACTCACTTCTGAATTGTATGGCAGTTCGAACTATGGTGACACAAGCATTTGAGAGTTCAAAAGCTCTTCGGATCTGAATCTCAAGTGGCAGATCCACATTGACCAAAAAGTCCAGTTGTTTCTCCAAGCAATAAAAAACTTCTTGAAGATCAGAAACCCTACTATAGAATACTTCTGCATTTTCTCTGTCCATCAGAAGAACAGTATTTCTACGGGCTCTCTCCCCAACCAATTGAATCAGATCCCAAAGAGCACCTGAAGCATCACTCTCTGATCCAGGATAAGGTGAGCCAGCTCCACTAGAACGGTTCTGGCCTATCCTGTTCTGCAGTTCCCTCAGCTGAATTATGCCAGCCAGCTTTTCACCATGTTCCAAAATAGTCTGGAGCGAATTTCCTGCAAAAGCACAAATACATCATGGCGATCCCCTCCACCAAAAAGACCAAAATATGTCTAAAAAGAATGAGTGGAAATCAATCCTAAGCATGTATCCCAGCAATGACTGGACAATCATGTACATACTCTGTCTGGCACACAGTTCGTCATGACATTTGGACAAAGCAAGAAATTGAAGAAACTTCTGATGCTTTTGCTGCTTATCCATAAGTGGCGTTGAGACAACTGCCATGGCCACTATCTCAGCGCCTCTGGTTGTTGTCCAGTGTTTAGCTAAGGTATCAACAATGCATTTGCTAGCTCTTACAAAAACATTTGTCTCTCCTCCCCTTTCAAATGCCCCGGCATTTTGGAGTTTCTCCAGGGAGCCATCAACTTTCCCAGACATCAGGAAGTCATTAAAAAGATGACCAAGCAAGGCTTCTGCTTCTTCATCCTGAGCAGTTCGACGTGCTATGCCAGTCATAACAGCTCTTTGCCGATCCCCACCATTCCAAGCCTCAGAACTAGCTCTTCTTGGAGCAACATTGCCAACAAAGGTAAGATTTCTTCTCTCTTCTTCTGTAGATCCTTCGTTTGAGCTCCCTTTCCGTGACAAACTTCGCTCTGGTGGTTCTACTCCACCGAGTACGACTGCCTTTTCGGGTATTGCCCAAATTCCCGCCTTTTCAGTTAAAACAATCCATGCACCTTCTTCACAATCATCTGTAGAAGGAAGAACTGAAGCATCCATAACTTTTCCAGCATCATGAGGCAGGTCAAATTGATACAGCCGGGTGGAGTTCCTGTAATAATGGGCGACAGTTGCTGTTCCATCACCAGAAAGTATAACTACAGATCCTGAGGGCCTGCCCCCTACCCGCAGCCTCATGGAAAATAAGAAGTCATCATCTTCAACTCTTGCTTTTGGGATTATCACTTGAAGAGGAGCCTTCTTCTCCAAAATCCGTTCCTGCGATGGCTCCACAGCTCCAGAAGGTACATCTATCCCAGACTTGTATTGCATGGTCAGCAGAGAATACTGCGTGTAGCTTGACCCACTAACCCTGTCCTTACAGAAAATTGCAACAAGAATAGTGATTACTTTTCCACCATCATCTACCTGCAAATCCAGAGGCCATATTCTCTTTTGACCAGCCAAATCCTTCTTAATACCCAGATCACCATCATTCCCAACAATCTCCTGAGACCAGAGGCTTGAGACTTCCAAATCAAGTTCAAGGTTGAAGCAACGTATTTCATGATCTGTCAGCAGGAAGAATTGTTGGGAAGGTCTTTTCAAAGAAACAGAAGGAGAACGCCAACTGAGCGACCTCAAAGCAACCTTCCCGCGCATGCTACGGCCATTATCACTGCCTTGAGAGAAAGAACTGCCTGTTTCCTTATATATCAATTTCCGATTTACTACGTATGGACCACAATGAAACTGCCAAAGCTCACCACTGGAACTACATGCAAGGGCGACACACTCTTTTTCGCTGTCAGGAATAGAGGTAGCGATTAAAGAGTTGAAAATGCTATATCCAGGTGAAACATTTCCAAGCCTACCATGTCGTTGTAGGCTATCTGGACTAGTCTTGTCGTCAACGGGAGAAACATCCAGCTCATCAGTGGAAGCAAAACTGATAATTGGATCAGTTTCAGAATCAGAGAAGATCTCAGGCCAGTATACAACTGCTCGACTTCTTTTGCTACACATGACGATACCGGCTGAGTTGCAATGTTGTGTGACATTGTTGTTTTGGTGATGTGTGTCATCCCTGCTAACAACACAGACTAACCAATCGGTTCTATCATATACTTTTCTGTTCTTATCTCCGACTTCAGATAGGACAGTAGGAATATTAAGAGCAACGCACTTTTTAGAAGTTGCGGGAGATAAGTAATTCCAGATGAAAATCTTATTTTGACAGATAATCCAAGTAAGAGAAGTTGCACGGTCTATCCCACCAGATATTCGCACATAACCTGCTAAGGAAATACATTAAATTATTGCCGCCATATTTGATGCTTATTTACACTGCAAATGTTCCATATCAGGGCATGTACGAACCAGGAAGACGATTCTGCAAAAAACTCGCTTGTTCATCTCGCACTGCTGGGGGGAAGTCAGCAACAAATACAGGTTTCGTCGGATCAACCTCAGCATTTTTGTTGACTTTGTTCCCTGCAGGAATTCTGGGTTTGAAAAGCCAAAAGTAAATCTACCTCAATATGTTACCGCATAAGTCCATACGTAATGATGAGAGACAACTTATGATTGAACGAGAAAATATGTTTTTCAGAGCCGTGAATGTCATAGCCTGAGTCTCTCCATTGAAGCTAACACGAAGGTTTCCATTTTCGAGTCTCTGACTCCTCTATCCTTAGCCCTCCAAAACACCGATGTCTTTCGTATCGAGGTGAGTTGACCGTGTGTCAAGGATGATATCAAAAGAAATACGAGGGATGAGAAACAAGAATACGAGTCACTCCTGCCTATCAAAAGAAGAACTCGAGTCGCTCTCGAACAAGCAAACTTTTATGCATGAAATAAGGTACTCAACTTTGACAGCTCAATCATTAGTCAGCTTGTATTCTGTGAGCAAACTGCTACCATCAAACAATGGATCTGAGCGCCTAACAGTTCGTATCTAGCTTCTAGTCCTATATTCCATAAGCTTCCCAGTCGAGGCTTCAGAAGCACGAACCGTTCACTGACATCCCTACCTCCTACCTCTAGCCTAAGCACGACAAGCATCCACAAAAAGGGAAATGCACCGGGGGAGCAACAGGACTTCGTCACGGAGAGAGGCTATCCGACGGCACGCTAGGGGCAACCGGATTACTCCAACTCCGGAGCAACTCCAGCAGACGAATTCCGCGCCGGCCGTTTTCGTCGGCCTCGTCGATCGCGGCGAACGGGACAAGATTGACCGCGAATTCCCGCTCCGGCAACAGCGGTTGCGAATCGGAGAGAGAGAGAGAGAAGTTCCGAGCAGATTTCAAGGACGAAGACACGGAGATGGGGGGGGGGGCGAAATGGTCGGGAAGGAAGGAAGGGAGGAAGCGGCACCTGGCGAGAACGGACAGGCGAGGGGCCCACGGAGCGGGAGTGCCGGTGCTCGGCCGGTGAGGGACTTGGTTCCCGGCGGCCGGAGTCGACGGCGAACCGGGCGGGCTACGGAGGCGAAGGCGCGAGCTCGAGCTCAGCCTCTTCGTCCCCGGCGAGAACATCGTCGTTGCAGAGAGAGAGAGAGAGGAAGAGAGGGAAAACGGTTTAGGGTTTAAAAAAGGGGTTCTCCGCCGGAGAAAGAGGGGGAGAGGCCGAAGCGAAGTGATCTTGGGCTTACCGGCGGCCCAGATTCGCAGCACTTCCACGGCCCAGATTGCATCACGGAGGGTCCCCGTAAGATTTGAGTTTAAAAATCGATTTTCTTCTTGTTTGACTGGATACGTGATTACCGTATTAAAGCTCTATTTGGCAGGCAACCCGATACATTAAGAAGAGATAAATCCGTGTTTTCAAGAGACTTAGATCGATCGAGCGACGATGCTATCGTGAGATATATTTATCGAGCCATCGAATGGAGAGATGGTGAAGGGACGAGGAAAATTGGGTGAGCATCATACGAGGCATCCCGACTTCGGGACCTTGGGATTACCTTAGGTTTCCATCCCATCTGAAGGCCGGCCTCGCACCGAGCACGATGTCGAATGGCGCGGTGATGGATGGCTCAGAAACCGAGTTCCGTTCAGTTGAGCGAGATGAATGTCCGAGAAGGGAACTTTGGAAATTTTAAGCGCACGATATATCGCTGTTTTCCCCGCCCTTCTCCTGCGCAATTACCACGCCTGCCCGCATGCGGAAATGACTCATCCGGGGCGGCGAGCGTCGGAAAACAAACGACCCTGCCGGCTAAGAAATCAACCGTGGCAATCGAGATTCGGCAGTTGCCATCTTGTAGTTTGCTCAAGAGTGATGTTCAAGTTCGAATGGAGATCAAAAGTAAACCAGTACCATTGCTAGCATAGCAAGTGCATCACAAGTTCAGCCGTGACAAACAAGGAAGACAAACAATGCAGCCTCTCCAAATCCCTTTAGTCAATAAGCTGTCCAGTAAGAATGGTTAAGTCTATCATTTGGATAATGCCTATATAGCCAAGTTTAAAGATCGGCATCGACCCCATGCACGCCTTTGCTGCCCCCATCTTTCGCGAATTCAAAACAAGTCCGACTCTTTCCCTGTAGAGACACGGTCGAAACATCACCACAGAAAGCATCACCAAACACAAAAAAAAAAAGACGATCATCCCCTACTAGCACCAGCAGAGAGCCCTTTTGAGGGCAAATTTATCCACAACTCGCTCAAAAGCGAGGCTGTATGTTTATGTGACATTACATCCTTTTTTTTTATCACAGACTAGAGTGAGACAATTACAGGAACGACAGCAAGGAAACGGATAAAGCAGGTTCTACCTAGGGGACAGTTCTTGGAGGAAGAACTTATGGCAAAAAACTTGACAGCTTGATCCCTACTTGCTTGATCTTTACCTGAAAAAGGGAAAAGAAAAAAGGTACGTATATAGTAGCCATATGATCTTGCATCATGGTTCCAGCTTAAGTGAAACAATCATGGTTCCAGCTTAAGTGAAACAACCCGAGATTGCCGATTCCGTTTTGCCACCCTGACAAAGAAAACTGAAAGGCAAGAAGGAGCCCACCATGGCCGGCGCACCTTCTGCTCCCCCTTTAGACATGCCACTGGAAAATGGTTTCACTTGTCAGCAGTTGGCGCCACCACAACTCGAGTTTAAAATCGATATAGAGAAGAAGTGAAAAAATTAAACGCACAAAAACGTCCATGGAGCAAAGAGATCGTCATGTAGCAATGCCTCAACCATAAGTCAAAAGATCAGGGCACAAGTAACAGAAATTGTTGCAAATGAGGCAGCATCGAGGATTAACAATTATTAAGTGCTATACAACAAGCAAAAATCATCTCCTGCGCAGATTAACTGAAGTGCATCTCAAGAACATGTACATGCCAAAGAATGCCATTGTGAGAGTACTGACGATGAAATCCTAAACATGATACAGTAAGTTAGCAGAGAAAAACTAAAGAAGTATCATCTCCTGAGCAGATTGATAGTAACTTGTTCCCAATTCACCTTAGTTAACCCTTTCCAATAAAAACAACTGTGTGAGAGTGCATGCATCATGTCTATGGACCGTGAGTGCATGTGTGCATGAGAGAGAGAGAGAGAGAGAGAGAGAGAGAGAGAGAGAGAGAGAACCCTTAATCCGACGAAGTTCTTTACATAATGTGATGAAGTCGCCCCATTTCATGTGGCACCGCCTAATAAAGCGGAGGATCTGTTCAGTCGTGAACATAGACATGCTCTCAAGATATTCTCCGTTGACACCATTTTCCTTAAAAACTTGACGGTAGCCACCCAAATTTATCTCTTCCAACCACAAACCAACATCCTGGCAAAACAATTAGAATGGCTTAGAACTAGTAATGACCTCACTGGGGATGCAAAGGAAAGCTTCTAAAAGACTGGTGTCCCAATTTCCATGAACAAAACCACTCAATTAACAAAGCATATTCAAGCAGAAACTTCAAGAAAAAAAGAAATGCTTCCTGCAGGGAAGAATGCATGATTAGTCACCAGCTAAGATGCTGGGATCAAATCTTCACATCATATTCAGCTACAAAGCTGACTGTCAATTAACTTCTAACAGCAGTACAAGATTTGCTTCTTATAATTGTCCACGACACCCCATTAGAACAAGAAAATATGGTTCCAGTTCCTACCATCCATTGTCTGTATATTCATACCGCATGGCTGGAAAGAGCCAGCTACTTAGCTTCATTAAGTTTCACATGTAGAGATGCAAAACATCATATGCATACATGCTCACATAAATGCACCACTTTACGTGTTCGAGCATATGTCAACAATGACTACATATTCTCGCCATAAATGCATATTCTTGACATAAACACTCCATATATATGCCACCTCATTTGAAAAACCCACCATCCCCATACCTCCCATTTGTTGCCTCATAATTAATATCATTACTCTCCAATGAGTGGTGTTATGGGATTATCACCTAAATCAAATCACAGATACTTCATCTGTATCCAAATGACACGAGCCGTCCTGTTTCCTTTGAATGTTTTCCAAACTCAACCGCTTCAATGAACTGGATGGCCGGTCTAAAGATATTCTGTTGAACATGCATGGCCAATGAATTTCGAGTGACCAGTATGCTACCCCATAATGACCCCCAGAGCTCATGCAAGAGATCTGAGAATATGACGAAGGATGAAACTATCTATGTAAACCAAATGGCAGAGCAAAATTTAGCTAAAGCACTTGCCCTTTCTCCAACACTTCATGTTGGTTGGAGTCGGCACCGTCCAACTATTACATAATTATAACTAGGGCGAGCAATTTAAACATTACATGTCTGATTGAAGACCCTTAAGAAAGGAGTTTTGACAGAAGCAAACAATCCACCACGTAACAGCCTCTGTAGCTTGAAAGGTCAATAAGCATGAGATATGCACAAGTAATTGACAAATGACCAAAAGTCTATCAGATGTGCAAAAGAACAGATTGGCTTTACTATTATTGCAGATGAACTAGTACATCACTCTGCTTCCGGGTCAATAATCTCTTCGCCATAAAAAGGAAACGACAAGTGACCAGAAGGGTCAGAAGAAAAGTATTCAGAGATGATCTGACTCATAGGTCATCTTTTTTTGGTCGAAAACTCATAGGTCATTAAAGTTGCAATTACTGCTCCTCCAAGAATCTTCACGCACTCTGTCTTCACGTTCTGGCCAAGGCAACTAATCTGCGCACTAGCACAGTTACTTCGTGATCGGCTGAACAACTTTGAAATTGTATCCAACTCAATGTCTCTCTTCAAGTTAATGAATTTGTCTACAGAGTTCACATGTGATATTTGTAATAAATATCTCATTTCTGAGTAATTTAGTTGACAGCACACTGTAAGAATCACTCAAACCCTCTCTCTCTCTCTCTCTCACACACACACACACACACACACAAGCGCGTGAGAGCACCCCCAGGATCACACTAAAACGAAGAATCAGATTAAAAAATCAGAAGAGAAGATCCAAGTAGGAAGAAATTGGAATACCTCAACAGTCCAAATGAAGAAATCAAGAGGCTCCGGTGGCCGCCCTTTGTTCATATCTCAATTCGCTTCTCCAGAAAAGGGACTACCCTTTTCAATTAATAATCAGAGCAAAGCGATGTCAAATTCCATCCAATCCCACCAAAATAGTTGGTACAACAAAACAAAACCCACTAAAATTTGCCACGTTTATTACCCAGAAAGGACAGCCCTTAAAATCAGCTCAGCTTCAGAGTCAAACAAGCAAACCCGACAAGGAAAAATCGGAGCTTTAAGAGGATTCTAAACCAAACATGAAATCAAGAAGCATCCCTTTTCTTGCCATCACCAAAGCAATCCAGATATTCACTTCCCACACAATTAATTGCCTAACAACCCGACATGTGGAAAGAAAGAGAGAAGAGTGGTGGTATTTTACCGCGAGAAAACGTGCTGATCTGGTGTTTTTCTACATCTGAGATTGGAAACCCAGTAAGAGAGAGAGAGAGAGAGAGAGAGGGGTTGGGAAGTGAAAGAAGAAGGGGGAAGTGAAAAAAAGGAGGGTGCAGAAGGGCAGTCGGAGTCTGTGAAGTACCATACCGCGGCTTCTTGGCTTCACTTGACTGGCTCTTTCATGGAGCGGATCCAATTCCTGTTTGTGTTTTTTAGTGCAGGCTCAATCTGAGCCACGCAAACTCAGGATAATCGTTCTTCTCCTCTGCTTCTTTTTTATTTTTCCTGGATAAAACTGCTTTCCTTCTGTCAAAGTACTTTCTATAATCTGATAATGATCAAAGCATTTTTTAGCTGTTAATGAACATCAGTTCGATTGTTCTTCTGCATAGAGATCACTCAACACACCAGATTACCGAAGCATGTGCGGTTGTAACAATGTGAGCTCAAGTAAAAATGTTTAATATCCTAAAAAATCCTCAACTTAGGTACAATTCCAACTCTATCATAGATTTTTTTTCGTCTCATAAAAATTCCTCAATTTCTGATTTAGCCTCAATTATGCCCTAAATTTTTTTTATCTCATAAAAAGCCACTAGACTTTAGGTTAAATCCCAATTTTACCATAAACTATTTATTTGTTTCATAAAAAATCACAAATTTTACTTGAGTCTCATATCTACCTCCTTTAATAGTCAGTCCAAAATCACCATCGATGATATGGCATTTCTACGTCATTACTCTAGTTTTTCCCCAAATTCTAGATCAAAGAAGACAATTTTTGGAGATGAATTTCTACATCAGCCAAAATGAGTCTTTTTGGATATGTAATTTGAGTAAAAACTAGAGCAATTTGGGATTGGCCTTCTTCAATTGCTTTTACTTTTATGAGAGTTTTCCTTCCATCTTGCTCGGAGATCTTTAATTTTGTGCTTAGTACTCAACCTATTGTGCTCAAGAGTCTCCCATCTCTCACAATCGAAGAGCTAGCGTTCAGGAAGCTCGAACTGCTCATGGTCGGAAGTCTTTTCTATCACTCTGTTATCAAGAGAAATTTTGAACGAATGACTAAGTACTAAAAGTTAATAGTTTTTTTACGAGACAATAAAAAAATTAAAGTAGATTGGGATTAAACCTAAAGTTAAGGGCTTTTAAGGGACAAAAAGAAATTTAGGCTAAAATTTAGGCATGACCTATAGTTGGAGGCTTTTTACGAGACTAAAAGCGTTTTGAATAAAATTAGGGCTACACCTAAAATTGGAGATGTTTTACGGTATTAGGACCAAGTAAAAAAGTGTTTTCTTCGTTTTCGGTCAATTTACAAGTCGAAAAAGAATGTCCCTACATGAAAACAAGGGCACCGTGCCAACTAAAGTGATGAGATGGGGGTGGGGGGTTGCCCTTCCTTGATAGTGCGTTGAAACGCTCGCCAATCTTTTTCGTACCATCAACACTCTGCATTCATTTGAATGTACATTTTGCATAATCAACGATAGAAGGCCTTTTATAAACACCCCTTTTTTTTGGGGGCCGTTTCGCGCAACCCGGCCAAACCGAGCAATACTTTTTAGAGTGGGTATAAGAAGAGTCAATTCTTTTGAGGAAGGCGGCCTGACTAACTAGACCCCGCCCATGCCCGACTAACCTCAAGTACCACCCCGTCTAGAACCTGGTTCCGCTGTTTCTAAGATTCGAGAAATCTTTCGGAACTTGCATGCTGGACTCTGTAGGTCCCTTAGCTGTGAGTTTTGTCTCACTAATTCTCTCGATTTTATGTCTAGTTAATCATTAGAAAAAAAAGGATATACAGTTGAGTACCGCCTCCCTTCAAAGCCAACCTAGGTAGGTTTGATTAAGCCCGCGAAGGCTCAATGCTTCCATGTGTTTAATGGAGTTTTTACACGATAGACAGGCTTGGGTAACACTGTATGAGTACGAAGGTCGAAATCGAGAGCAAGATTAGATTCGATCAATGGGCTTCAAAGCAACCTGAAACTTAGCCGGTTTACATTTAGATAGGAATTAAATTTTTGGGACAAGTGCACGAGAAATTCGGAAACTAGTAGCGAAAATGCAATCGAGTTCCAAAATTTTTAAAAAGCGTAACAAGTCCTAAAACTTATCAAATTGATGCAATTAAATTTCTTTGCTAGCTTTATTCAATTTGGTTAACGGAAAAGGCCGACGTGATTTTTTTTAATTAATTTTTAATACGTGCAGCGTCGATGTGGCACACACTCGATATCACATCAGAAAAAAAAAACTTGAAAATTTAAAAACAAAAGGGTAAAAAAAGAATAAAAAACTAAAAAAGACAAGTATTCTCTTTTCATTTGTGCAGAAAAAAATATGATTTAAAAAATATTTTCCTAAAAATGATAACTTGTGTCGCTTGAGATAATTAGTCAATAGAAAATATTTTTATTATCAACAATAATTTATAAATATTTGTTTGGATGGAACCAACAGAACGACTTGATTGCAATTTTTAAAAAACTTAAAACTTGTTTACAATTTAATGACAAGTTTTAGGACCTCTGCCACAATATTCCTCAATTTCATTTCCTTCCTTTCCTCGGCTCTTGGGACCATCAACACCACCGCACGTAGGTGTGGACAATGGCTACACGATACAATCCGCCCCTTATCCGTGAATCTTTCCTTTCCAAAAGGTAAAAGGAGGAGGGGGAGGAGGAGGAGAGCAACCGAGTTCAAACATTTTCTTTGACAAGGACCTAGCAAACACCACCCCATGTCCTTATTCCAACCTTTTTAAGTTGCACAAGCACGGGGACCTCTCTATCCAGATCCAGAAAGAAAGGCAAGATAGAGCCTCCATAACATACATACCACGTGAGAACAACGGAGACACCAGTGTGGTCCTCTTGGAGAGCCAAGAGGACCACTTCCCACCTTCTTGTCCTGATAAGATCCATGCATTCGGCCTTCATACCATGTCGTCCTCCCAACACATTCCCCTGTCAATTGTTGATTCCGCGCCAAACTGACCAGCGACAACAACCCCCTTCTCGACGGTTTCCCTGCTCTCAGATAGAAGCAACGGAATAAGACGGTACGAGATTAGTGTGCACCAGCACTTCTGAGGCGATAATTTAGGGCCCCCTGAAAGCATCGTCGCCTGGTAACAACACCCAACAAGAAAGAAACAACCACAACCAGCTAATAAAGAGGCAAATTCCATCCATCTCAGCACAGCTCCCATCCAAGGATGTTAGGTATGACAGAGTAATCAAGCTCTAACTCAAACAACAAAACTGACTAGATGTTTAGGACAATAAATCACGTGATGGACCATATGAAATTATTTTGTCCACCATCTTTAGCAGGCCTCTGGATCGCCCTTCATGGGACCAGAGACCTCCTTCCCTTGGAAAAGGTGGTGCATATCCAAGTCCATCTGCCTTAATCGATCAGCTTCAAATACGACAAGAAGAAAGCAGAACCAACATCAAAAACTTTCAAGTTAATGGTAATTTGCGTAGTTTGTGCAGGTGTATAGGAAAGAATAGAAGAAGGGAAATTCGAGCAGCATACAGCACTTGGAATCTGCACAGTAGCACAAGTAGGTAACCGCATTACTGTATTATTCATATAAAACCTTACAAGAAAAGTAAACAAAAAGAAAAACAATAACAAAGGTGGTGTAATATCCCCTTTTGCATGCTAGGGCAGACGGATCACAACTCACAATCACAAGGCTCGAATGAGAGGGAAAATGCAGGAAACATCAAATCTGCAAAACTGAGATGTGTAACTAAGAGCCAAATGCCCCCAGCTCCAGTAAATCTTGATGAAATTGGCAACAAACCCGGAGACTGTAGCACTGCCATTCTCCTCCTTTATGTACAGCTAGGGCAACATAAAGTTCCCATCAACTTACAGCTGGCACGGCTCAATCAGAAAGGTGAACACTCAGCACTCACAAATCAAAAACAAATGTGGGAATTACGCCACCCTCAACTTGACCCACATGAACACCTTTCTGAACAAATATCAGCTTCTTTGATTAGCATTGCATTGAGCAAAATAAGAAGGCCTAACAAGCCAATCATCAGCTCACTGCTGTAGAAGGTGTCGCTCTACCTAATAGTACCTGTCTGTTTGTTGCTTGTTTTGCTCACAATCCCCTTTCCAAAGTACTCAGCAATCACGGAAAACCCATCCTTTGATGTCTTCACCTGCTGGAAAAATCGATCTTGGTCCTTGGCATTTTGCTCCAAACTTCTCTTCATTTCCAGCACAGATCGGTACTCAGGTGCACACTCGGGGCATTCCTTTTCATTATCACCAAGACAACGCTGATGGAACGAATGCATACACATAAAGTGGACAGCGGGGAGATCCAGCGTAAATGTGCATGCTGTGCACTTGCTAAGCTGAAAAATTCTAGCATTTGTTCTAAGATCCTCAATTTCTTTTCTCATAGTCTGTGTATCTTCCTGCAGAGGCATTTATCACAAACAAATGAATATCAGTCCAGATGGTTCTAGCATATTTTGATTTAAAAGTTAACCAAATCTATCGAGAGTCAAAAGCATAAAACATGCATGTGACCAAAAATCAAAAGAATTGCCAAGCCCACTTGTGCAGTTTTGGGGGGTGAAGGAATTATGGAATTGCATTTCAGGAAAGAATATGCATGTCGCCCATAAAAAGTGAATAAGAAGGCTAAGGATGCTAATCCAATGTGTTTCCGTGTAAAAGTTGTCCCTTTATTGATATACCAACCCATTCTCTAACATCTCCATCAATAGCAAAATGATTACCAACTGCATGATTGAATGTACTATAAATTTGTCAAAGATGCAAAGTTACAGAGCACATCATGGTTGCCACCGCTAGCTGCTTCGTCCTTCTATCATTAATTAATAAACACAGAAATTCTAAAGTTTGACAATCTCAAATTTTCTCCAGCCTTATAGCCACCATTCCCTATGTCTTTCCGTTCCCTCTAATCAACAGTTCATCTTAAACAGTTGATAAGACCACCATTAACTCACATCAAACTTCCATTTCAGCAATTAGGCCAAGAATGAGCAAACTTACATTTTGTCTATGGAAAGCATTAAGACAAGTTTCAATTTTCCAAAAATTAGTCAAATGTAATTGCTGACTGCAATCGCATTGAAAAAACTATAACTGCAAAATTTCCCACGTCTTAAAACACTGATAACGCTTTCTTTTAATATATCCAAATTAAGATGCGGTGTGTAATTAGGTGAACTTTGTTGACATCTATGAAAATCATGTAATGGTAACCATCAGCTTAAATAATAAAGTAAAATAAGTACTTCAATCCCTCTCTAGCAATATGTTAAGGAACTACATAACCTAAATGGAGGAGGGTGCAGAGATAAATCAAATCTTCACTCGTTAAAATGATAAAGCAAATATTAGTTGAGAAAAAAAATATTAAGCACGTGAAACGAGGATATTGCAATAAGGGACGTAACCTGATATTTCTCAACAGCCCGTCGATCTTCTTCAATGAGTTTAGATTCCTGCTCGAGCTTTCTGGCAATATAGTCCTTGATAACAGAGAGAGTGAGGCAAGGATTTTTAGAAAGCATCTGAAGAACGATTATAGGAGGTAACATGTCATCCCTCTCTATGTAAGTCAGGACTTCCTTTACTTCTTTCGAGCAATCTTCACCGAGTTCACCAAAATATTTCAGGAGGTCCGCCCAAAGAGTTGGATCCCCGCCCTTACCTGAATCCCCTAGCCTTTTACAGCATGCTATCAAACCCTCATGGTCATGGGCCTGCATATAGCAAGCAATTACCTCCTTATAAAGTTTCATCTTCTCATAGATGTAGAGAAGCCCTTGTGTGAATCCATTCATTTCGCATAGAATTATAGCAAGGTCAACATCATAAAGTGGATGTTCCATGTCAGCTGGCCATGCAACCTTAAGCAACCGAAGCCCCTTTTCACGTCTTTCTAAACATTCCTTGCTAATATCTTTTTCATTGGACACCAATTTCCCATTAGTCACGACTTTTGAAATTCCAGCTGCTGCTGGTCTTGCTCTAGTATCAAACTCCCCATCCTTGTCAGCTTGTGATATTGATGGGAAATTCAAGTCATTGGACAGGTATAACTCTAGAAGGGTATTGTGTATTTCAACTTGTGCAGGCGAATCTTTAACCTTGTCTGTGTACTTCTCGAGGAATTCCATGAGGGCCAGGGGATGGTGGATGAATATGTTGAGAAAATCAACAGGAGAAGGTAGCATAGATAGATAGACACCATTAGAGGCTCCTCTTCTTGTAGATTCTCCATCCTCAGTGCAAAGCCTCATGAGTATCTCAATGGTTTCCGCTGGTTTGTGCTTTATGAGAATTTTACCATACTCTTTTACTGTTACACCAGCTTGACTGGGCACAAGACTCGAAATGTATTGCAAGGCCTCATCATACCTACCGAGGTCTTCAAGCAAAATCTTAAGATACCATTCATGCCTCCCTGCCTTCTTAGCAACGTACATTGCATGCTCATGGTAATTGGCAGCTCGACAAACCCTTATAGCAGTTTCCACATCAAATTTGTGCTCCCCAACACCATCTTCACTTTTAATGAACCCATTTAACTTTTCAACATCTTTTAATTTGGTGTAACAGTTCAACAGAAGTGTCGTGTGATCTTTAGATGCGAGCCCCTTCTCATGCAACTTTTCCAAGTAATTTGTTAGGTTGTAGATTCTTTGAGCATCTAGAAACTTCTGTATGACATATGAAGGTTCAAGGTGACCGATCGTGTTAATATACTGCGCCATAGCCTCATCATAATCCTGCTTAGAATACAGATGATCCCCATATTTCCTTAACACTTCTGCAGTTGCAGCGGCATCAGCTTGTTGACTCTGCACAAGGTTAATGGCTACAGTATATAGGTTTTTCTTGAAAAGCATATCTAATTTGCTTTCCATATCCTTCTCTCCGATACAAAGTGCAGATTTATCGTTTAGTATGAGAACTATATTACCCCATTCACAAAGCATCTGAGAGACCTCCTTAAGCACTAGGCTGTGGGCTATCAAACGATTCTTCAGGTCATAGATGTTAAAAGTATTTCTGCCGCTCCTTTGATCAGCTATAACACACAAAAGATAGCCACGAAACCAGCCCACGAACTTCTTCTCTCCTTCGAAAGCCCAACAAGGGCCACGTCCATCAATTTCGTAGAAGTAAACAGCCTCAGGTCGACCAATTATCAGCTCCTGAAAGGTGAAATACTCAGCACATGGCAAAGAAATTACTGCTAAACAATTAAAAAGAACATACAGCACAAACAAGACATACCGAGCGATCACTCATTGTAATGCTGTTGACATTACAGCCAATATGATCCAGTGTTTGCCCGGCTGGAGGCTGACTGTGCAAGTTGAACAAGCTCACAGATGCTGGAGTCACCGCGAATAGTTGAAGGACAGGACCATCAACTCTGAACCCCATTCCGGTTATGGAAGACTGGCTTCTATCTAAAGCGTTGTCCACCTGAAGTTTGAAACGTGTGATCCTCTCCCTTGCGATGTCCCCTTTAATGCAGTATATGCAACCATTATCCAAGCCGATGGCTATGAGCAGTATTGGAGGAGCTTCCTCAAAGACCAAGAATGATGTAATCTGAATCACATCCAAAGCTTCTCAACACCATAAAACTTCTCTCCAATTAGGTGTCAATTGCGGAGATAAGAAATAGAACGAATTACCTTTGCCTCAGGAAACTGATTGGTGAATATTCGAAGAATTCCAATACAATCAGGACTGGCTGTGCTGGAGCCCTCCTCCTGCATCCTATCAAGGTCAAATACCTTGAGGCACAAAGCTGATTGCTGCGGAGATAATTGCTCGTCTTCACCGACAGTCACCAGAAAGTTGCGTTGCTGTGGATAAACATACAGATATACACATCACCTTCTCCCTCGAGATAAAATTTCCGCAGCAAATCCTCGTAATCTCCTACAATCCCCCCATTTTCTACAATCTCCATCGTCCCAAAGCTAATGTACGGCAACTAACTGCTGATCTCAGGAGACAGGAAATAAAAACCCGACCTGCACATGCTCATAACCTCATGTCTATATGTAATTTCAAGGACCAGAAATGAAATTTTGAGCTCAGGTACAGACATTATCGGCACGAACACCAGAAAACTTCGTCTAAAACGTAAATGTGCTCCCTAAGCGGACAACTTCAGACGAAAGCAATCAAGCCCGCCCTTACAAACGATACCGCGCATGAGGAGCATTTCATCGAAGAACACGAAATGAAGCACCGCAGGGATACAGCTCGGGGAAGAAAGAAATGCATAGCCAATGCGCCACATCGATGCATGTGAACGACTCGTCTGAATTACCGGACACAACCTCAAAGGAGACACGAAATCAAACTCCATCCGCAGATAACTCTACGCGCAATACACACTCTTCGCTAACGAATTCGATCGAGAATGGCGAGAGAGAGGCCGGACCTTGAGCTGCTGCAGGAAGAGAACGGAGGAGGAGTGGGCCTGGAAGCCGTAATTGAACTTGAGGCCGCGATCGAGCAGGCTCACCCCGCCGTCGTCGCAGCCGATCACGAGCTTCCCCCGGCCGCTGGAGCTGCAGGCGATCCCGCCGCGCACCTCCTCCGGGATCGCGCATCTCCCCCCCAGCTTCTCCTCGAAGAACTCGAACTTCCTCCACTGATACATCGCGCCCCGTCCTCCTACTCCCAATCCGAAAAACCGATCGAAACTCGAAAACCTACGCGAGCTCACGATGCGGCGCTTGAAGATTTCCGCATTGGAGGCGGCGGCGACCTCTCTCCGCCGCGCTGGCGAGCGAGAGATTCTCGGAGAAGATCGGTGGCTCCGTGACGGGTTTCAGCCAGCTCGCGGCGGAGCGAAAGCCTTCGTCCTCGCGTCGTTTCTTTCCCCGCAATTCTATTCTTTCGCTCGGAGGGGCCTCCGACACGTCGTTTCGAGGTTCCGAAGCGGACCGAGCTGAACGGGAACGGCCCGCCGTTCCGCTCGTTCTGGCCCAAATGGGCCTTGGGCTCAGGAGGGCAGAAACCCATGGGCTCGCGCGATTACTTGTGCGGCCCATTAATCCATAGAAGCCCATTCGAAGAGCGCTAGAACAATTCAAGTGATCTGTGTTAATATAGTCTTTCGATTTGGTCTTTGGTCCATTTCACTCATTCCTATAGTGGCAAAGCGAGCGAATTTGTGCCTACTTGCTAATTGCCTAGGTATTCCCATCCTAGATTAGATAGACCACGGGCTCATGAAATTCTCATATACAGACCAATTGAAGAGAAACGAGTCAAAACCCAGATGGACGACCCGAATATGAGATCCCTGCTAAGTCAAACTCGTCAGGTCATGCCTCGGTCTCACGGCACGCGCTTAGGCTCCGCATAAATCAAGCTATTCGCCTTTCTTCGATCGCGTCGGTCCCTTCCTTCCCCTCGAGAGACCATCAGAAAAGTTTCGGGGTCTCACTCATCGATGATGTTATAAGCAAAGATAGGAACAGTCATAGAAATGTGATGGAAAGTTTTGGGGGCACTCGGCATACCGTGCAAGTGAAGTCGAAATTGCGTCTAGTCAAGCGGGTCAACGCACGGCGCGAGACGTCGGGCACTGCCTTGACTCGAAAGGAAGTCTTCCGGGTCTTCCTCTAACTTGGTCCAAGTAGCCTTTAGTGCAGCGGGGGACGAGCATCGCCCAGCCTCTTGAGTATGACTTTGACGAGATGGAACAACGCATTAAGGATCGATTTGACTATGACCCAGGGCGTGATTCTCAATAGTTGAATGCACTTGACCCGGCCTCCTCCCAGCCACGGATGAGAAGGCCGTATTATTTGAAAAAGGATGAGTCGGAGAGGCTGTAGAGCTGGGTGAAGGTTCCTCGATAGTCGATGCGCTTAGCTGCCGTGCGTTTCCTGCTCGTGTCGGTTCGAGCGTGTATCCCTAATTCCTTCAAATCGAGGTGGAAGTTATTAGCTCGGCCTTTCAATTAGAGTTGTCAAGAGGGGCCATAAGTTCATTTCTTAACCTATATTTAACAGGCTGAGTTATTATATTGATCGGTTATACTCGGTAAATGAGTTATAAACGGGTTAAGATCTAATTCCATAGCTCATAAATTGATTTAATACGAGTGTTAAATGGGATCATGACTTATTTAGATCCAACCCACCTCTATGAGTCTTTATTTGCGCTCTCTCTCTCTCTCTCTCTCCCTCACGCACTTCGTAACTTTTTTCTTAAATTGGGTCAAAATATATGAGTGTTTTAACAATATGAGTTGGGTCGGATATTGGTCACAGATTCGATTTCATGGAAACTGATCAAAACGGGTTAAATGGATCGATTTGGGTCGGCCACTTTCGACCCGATTCAAACTCGACCCGGCCCACCCGCTCCACAGGTTTACTTTCGAGACGAGCACATAAGAAGGGCTACGACCACTTCTCCGGCTATATGTCGAATTCTCTTTTAGGTCCGTCCACTAATTTGACCTCGAGAGGTTACAAAACGTCAACATCATGATGCTTGAAATAAAATTAGAGAGAGAGAGAGAGAGAGAGAGAGAGAGAGAGAGAGAAGAGGATCCAATGGCAAGGAAAGAAACAGAGCATGTCCCAAGTAAGAACAAAATGTGCTGCCTTGGAATCTAATCCCCAGGCTCATGCCAGCTCGCCCCGCCGCCCGGTCAAAACTCCCTTTCTCGAGAGATCGTCCAAGTTGCGCGACAGGTCATTCCCTGATATCCCGTGAAGATCACCCCACCCCGGCATCCCGTTCCTCAAAGCTCCTGTCCTCCCTCGACGAGAACGATGATGGGAACGGAATCGACTGATCGTCACGGCCTAGCGTACCGTTCCCCCGTTGAATTCTCGTGTGCAGAATCGAATCTATCCTGAGGAGAATTTGTTGGCGGTTTCGAATTCCGATTCCATGTGCCCGCCTTCCTTTCTTTGGCTTTTCCAGGGGAGGAAGTGCCTATAACGCGACAAGGGGATGCGATGTGATGGCTCGTGAGAAAAGGGCGAGGGAGAAGAGCGATGCACGTCTGCTCCGCGAGACAAGGAGACACATTGTCTCCACTTTGATTTTTCGAGTCCGGCTCCTTTTTTATTAGAGATTCGAGTGCGAAAAATAGGCAAGCTGATCGATCTGTCACGTCACGCGATCGCAGGGTACTGCTTAAAAAGACGCCGTTCTTATCACACAAGCCGAGTTTTCGAAACTACTGAAAGACGACAATCGTTCGAGACCGAGTTTCACATGTAAATCGCTACACGAGGTCTGTTCGATTCGAACGCGGGATTGTCGGGGGGGGGGGCTATCGCCCGAGCTATCGGACGTCCTAATCACACGCGAGGGTAATCAGATCCCAAACGCTGTCGGCTCGTATGGACCGGTCGCATGTAATTTTGTCGCGCGCATTCTAAAGAGGCCGCGTGATTAGACTTAGACACGAGGGGCCGGACGAGACCTGAGATGCAGAAACATCCTTGGACCCCAGATTTTGGAAAAGATAAAAGGACAAAACCAACCATGCAGGATGAAGAGATAGAGATGGAGATAGGGAGATAGAGAGATAGAGAGAGAGAACTTTGAAAAAGCCTGAACTGAAAGAACAAGGTGGGAGATCATCAATCAATCCCGTCCCAAAAAGCGCCAAAAATGGTCGGCGTGACGACGGGGATGAAGAGAATAAGGAAATTCGCATGCAAAAAGTCAAAAGCCTTCATCATCATCAATCCCTCCCCTTCCCTTGCTTTTTTTGTCTCTTCCTTCCTTGAACTTTGCACCATTCTTCCTTCGAGATTTTCTTTCTGCGCGAATCATGAAATAAGAAAAAGAGAACCAAGAACTTGGATTTTAGGACCGCAAATGCAAAACCCCCTATCGTCCTCAATGCCCCCGATGCCACGCCCGACATCGACACGGACCACCAAGGAAGAGGAGAAAACGCAAGTCCACGAGTTCGTTGTTCTTCGAACCCCGGCACAGAATGTCGTGAATTTCAGCATTAGATGATGCCGAGCGCCTCGAAACTTAACGACCCAGATCAACTCCGATCCGTGGCACGCCGGGTTCGCGCGGGAATTCCTCGAGAAAGTTTTTACCAAGGAAGAAGTTATAGGATCTCGATCGATCATCGATGCAGTGTGCTACACGAAAACGGACTAAGGCCAGGCATTCGAGAAAGTTGAAGCCCTTGTCAAATTCCCATGCTCAGTGGGGAAAAAAGACCACCTGGGGCTCATTTTGTCAATGGAGGGTCTGGTGTTGTATCTTTGAGTGTACACTTTACAGTCACCAGCTCCTTTTAGCAGGCTTTGAATCCCCCCCCCCCCCCCCAAAAAAAAAAAAAAAAAAAAAAAAAAAAGGGGTTTCTTCTCTTGACCAGCGCAAACATATCGAATTAGGGTTTCCATCTGCCAAGATTGCACTGTCTCAATAACCCCTAACAATCGAGGGGCGCAGCCAAATTGCTGGTACCGATGCCCTTGCCCACTTGTCCAAGTTGTCTTTACGTGTTGAAGTTGTCAAATCTGTTAAAAACAATTTGCCAACGTGAATGACTCCCCTTTGCAGTTCACAAAAGAAAGAAGAGAGAGGCGATGCTGTTGTGCTCGAAGTGGACGTGTGGCTTGTCTGAACAGCAACTTCCAAAGATGCTGACTGAGACCGCATCTATTACGAGCCCTCAAATTGGGGGATGGGGATCTCTTTCCATGTCATTGGAAGGGCAAAGATGAGGCTCTAGCTAAAAAGAGAAAAGATAAAGATAGACAAAAGAAGAATTTTTTTTTTTTTTTTTTTGTGAAAGGTAGGACGATCTAGCTAATTGTCCTAGCGAAAACCGTGTTAGCCAATGATAAGCACCACCCACCCATCCGGTCGACGACATAAAAATCCTTGAACATGTTGCCGGTATGGAGCGAGGATGATGATGGAGATGATATCAGCGCACCTGAAACGCATTCTTTATTAGGAATGGTAATCAGGCGGCCCTTTTGCAAGTCGAATGATCCGGCGAATGAGATATAAAAAAAACAAAAAAATCCCCCGGCGATACATCCGGGTCGCGATTCTCTTCCATTGTATATGATATACAAAGAGGGTCGTATCGAAGTTGAAGCTACGCCACTCCGCCACTCCGATCGAGTCCAATCGAAGATCTCTGGTAGATAGATAGGCACAAAGTTCTAATTTAGATAATCATAACTTAGGAAAAGGGACGATTTAAATAAGGATTGTAAATTGAAATCGTGGGCCATGAGCTTTGGGTTTCACTATCTTCGAATAGGAGCCAAAGTGGAGAACATGATTCCCTCTTTTTTCCCCCCAACTCTCCTTTTTCGCTTTTGGCAAATGTACGAGTCACTCATTCCAAATCCTATGTTTAAGCACGGTCCATCCCTGGATCACATCAACTTCCATTATTTTAATCGCCATTTGCGGAGGGAAAAAAACGGGGTTAATATCACGAAATATCCTAAACTTATACTCTTGTGATAAATTCACCCCAAATCAATTTGGGATTTTACCCTTTCGTTTATCATGAATTTATCAATTTGTGATTTTTCGTGGTATTAATCAAATTGAACGAATGGCAAATTTGTCACAGGTATACCGGTTTTGTACTTTTCGTGATATTAACAGAAAAAAATGGCCAGCTTCTGGACGGGGGATCATCTCAAATTCCCATTGAATTTCATATTATCTCTTCTAGAAAGAGAAGATGCCGTGCGGTGATTAACAACAATATACATGTTGTTCGCTTCTCATTTAGTGGGAGCATTACGGAATCGAACCCCTAAGAATTCGCCCCGAATTCGAATATGTTTTGTAGTCTTTCTGTCTCGACGAGCGGATCTAGTGGAAAATTGTCCAATTGGTTTTGTAACATATTACACGGATGCCAATTTTGCCCTAAATCTTTTAATTTAAAATTTTGTACAGAGTTTCGATGTAGTTCTTCCGGTCAATTCTTGTCGGAAACCGCCGACGTGGCAACGTGCCGCCTAGGACGGCCGGCGACGACTAGACTGCCACGTTAGCGATTCCCGGCGAGAATCGGCCGGAATGAATTATTGTATTGGGATTTCTGCGCAAAAGGTTTAAGACTAAATCGGCGAGATCGAAAAATCTAAGGATTCAATAGGCATCCGTACGATAGGTTCGGAACCGATCGGGTAATTCTCCCGAAGATCTCGAGTTACAAAGCACGCAAACTTCGAACGAAAACATGTCGAGCCGATATTTAAAATGGTAAAGATCCCAATGGGGTTAAGCTGACGGAGCTAGTGAACGTCGCTGGCAAGAGCACCAATAATCAGCCCGACATTCCACGGGAAAAAAGAACATTGATCCGAGATTAGTCCGCTAATCAAATGTAATGTCCAATTTGATTAATCACGCACTCCCACGGTTCATTGCACCGAAGAAGGCGACCGGCATGCGTACGCACGAAAACGAAATCCCCACTCTCTTCCGATGTTGACTCGAACGGCCATGGATCGAGCCCCGAGCCATCCTCACCAAAACTTTCTCTACCTTTTTTTAATAATTAATTTCTTTTTTACGAGGAGGAGGAATGCCCTGGTTCGCATTATCGCCCGGGTGGGAGGCGTGTAACGAAGAGAAGAGGAGATCGTAGGACGAGAGATGCATCGTTCGAGGACATAATGAGAGGGGCGCGAACGTTGCCAAGGAGGTGAACGAGCTCCTCGTCTGTTGGAGCGTAATTCATACTTCCCTTCGATAGAAAGGCGTGGGGGTTCCGCTCCCCAGTAAGCAGGCGAGAGTCCAAAGTTGCCCCGGGCCCCTCCAGCCGCAGCCGCTCGAGGGTTTTTATAGTTTATGCCCGTATTTTATTGGTAGTTTGGGTTTGTGTCCATAAATAGATACTGAGTACATATATATATAGCATATTTTTCTTGTACTTAAGGGATATGGTAGAGACATGTGATGTACTAATTATGGAAGAATCCTTTGTTGGACGTAGGGTGAATCATGATAAAGACATCGGGTCCCAATTTCTTTTTCCCGCTTTTACTCTCCCAATTTCCTTGCGATCGTGCACCGAATCCCAGCATTGCCGCCGCCGCCGTCGCCGGACCCGAAAGGTCGCCCCGTCCCGGCACCTGCGCGCCACATGTAACCGACTTTATCCATTTACTTATTTATTAAAAGGGTCGATTATTATTGGAATCGCTGTTCAAGCTAAGCACGGCAAGCGATACGATAGAGGGTGATTGCTGATGCAAAAACAAGCGAGTCGCGTTCGGTATGCGACAAAAAAGGGAAAATGTCATATTACCTCCCTTCCTTCCTCCTCCTTCTCCTTCTTCTTCTTCTTCTTCATCCTTTTTTGGGTCAAGGATGTCATATTACTTTAATTATGTTAATTTTAAGCATTGACATAAAAAAAACAATTTCCTAATCAACGGCGTGGTTCCGTTTCGCGTAAGGGTTCTCGCTGTGCCCGCCGCCGTGTAGGGCCCAGGCCGAGGAAAGAGCTTTCATGCCCCCACCTGCTTTCCCGATTATGCCCTTCCACCTTCACCCCCCCGGGAAAATTACCGCAATGCCCATCCGGCCGTCGACTTTCCTCCACCCGTCCGTGTAACTTTGCCCCTTGCGGGGGGGCTCGACTTAACCTTGAATGCTTCTTACGTGCACGAATTATTTTTAAAAAAAAATTTAGTGAATGCCACGAAAGAATTCTAAGTTTTTCCCCAAAACCTTGTTTCCCATACCTTAAAGTCCTTATTAATGACCTTAAAAGTAGTACATTTTTTGTCACGGTTCCGTCACGATAACCGTTAAAAACCCGGCAGGGCAGCGTGGGTCGACAAGGCCGAGTGAGATTTTATATGGCCATTATAGACGGAATACAAGTTCGAAGTTATCGGTCGCGCGAAAAGAAACTGTGAAGTGTTCGTGTCCTGCGAAGCGAAATTTAGGCTCTTTTTCTTTTTGGTAGGATTAACCCTGAAAATAGTTAATACAAATTTTGTGTCGCAGTTATGATGGAACGACATAATTGATTATAGAGTCGTATGAAATTCTTATCTATCCTTGGTTTTTGTGAACCCGGTGCTCGAGCTCATTCGCATTGCATTTACTGATTGAGCTGATCACGGCAGCGAGCTCACCTCGTATATGAAAATGACCCCTTTAATTCACCTGAACATGACCGGCAGGTTACGTCAATGAACGTGCTGAATAATATTAGCTGCATTTCTTTTAGTCGACCACAGGCAACGACGTATTTATGCCTAGTTTCGCAGCTGCAATTACTAGCTGATGCTCTTCCCATCTCCCCTTTCATTCATGTACCGAAGTCATGGTAAATCTTCAACACACCCCATTTCCTAACCATATTGGATTCTCACCATATGGTAAAACAACAGAACCGACCCATGTGACAATTTTTTGTTGCATTGAGCATGCCGTACATATCACATGATTAGGAAATGCGCTGTATTCCAGACTACCGTGACGATGATTCGTGAACGAAGGAGGATCACATTTTCAATGGCGGGTCCGCCGATCCCAACCAAACCTATGCCATCAATCAGTACGCGTGATTTCATCCTTTTAATGTGATCCTTCCTGACCGTTTTGCAATCCTATGTTTCGTAACAATTCATTTGAATCTCATAATTGCTTGCGCTGTCGCTAATTTGATGATTCATGTTCTGGAATGGAAAGGAAAGCATAAGAAGTAGTAGTTAGTCAACCTTCTTGACCGTTTGCACCAAATTCGTACAAATCATGGTCTTGATTAATCATGAAATCTTTTGACCATAAAAATTAATTATGAAATCTGGAAGAGGTGCCTGGCCAAAAAACCGGAAAAAAAACCAAGGAAGACGTGGAAAGACAATAGAAAATCAGCAATACACATTTGACAAAAAGAAAAGGAAAGAGAGAACAATTTACAGTACATATCTGACGATAACTTGTGTACTGAATCATTCTACGGAGAAAATTACAAAATCAATCGTAAACTTTTCAATTTTATCTACCTAATCCTAAATTTTTATGCGAAATTCTAATATAGTCATTCTAGTGAACTTTCTTCGGAAATTGCTGACGTTGTTTTCTGGTCATTGTCAGCCGTCCTATGTGGCATACCTCCGCTTCAGCATCTTGCGGCAAAGATTCACCGAAAGGATTACATTGAAATTCTGCGCAATAATTTAGAATTAAATTGATAAAATTAACAAGTTTATGACTAAATTAACTTCAGCACAATAGATTGAGGATTGATTAGATAATTTCCCCTCAACCTATGCTTGGTACTCAGCTCCCCGTGATCCAAATGGGATCATTTGGTATGGCTCATCATCGACATCAAGTGATGCATCTGCGATGATTTAATATCATTTGGTGGTACATGCAAGGAAGCAAAGATGAAGGTTCCTAATGTCCAAATTTAATCTGTTGTTTATCTTGTCCTCTTGTAGTGAAATGGACTAGTACCCAATCGTAAGAATGCGCGCCAACTTTTGCCAAAGGAAACTAGAATAATTGATTCATCAACTTACCACATTGACTTGTAATCCGCAAATAATCAAAGGAAAATTACACAAATGGTCATTGAATTTTGGCATAATATGTAATTTCGTGCCTGATCTTTTAAGGCCTAATTAAAAAAAAAAACACCAACTTTAGGTAGAGGGACAATTCTAGACCGAACTTTTTTTTGTTTCATAAAAAAACACCAACTTTAGGTCGAGAGACAATTCTGGCCCGAATTTTTTTTGTCCTGTAAAAAAGTACCAATTTTAGGTCTAGTGACAATTCTGGCTTCGATTTTTTTTTATCTCATAAAAAATCACAAACTTTTTACCCTGATCCCAAATCTAGCCCCTCATTGACTTTCTGTCTGAAGTCACCATTGTTTGAGAAAAATGGTTATGGTGGTGAGCTTGGTAAATCTCGTCCATGGCATCTGTCGACAGGTGGTGGTCAGTTTCAGATTATATTTAGTTATAAAGATTCAATCTGGAGATATTTTTGACTTGTCGGTAAAGTGAATGAGACGAATAGTTTTACTGTTATTCTTCAAATTGTGATTCAGAGAATAAAACACTGAATATTGCATTAAATCCAATCAGCAAGCCACGTGGATTTATTACTAAGGTAGAATAGTCAAGTTAGAGATAATCAATGGTTCTAAGTCAATGGGGGCTAGATTTGGGATTTAAGTGAAGGTTGATGCTTTTTTATGAGACAAAAAAAAAGTTAGGGCTAGAATTGTTACTTGACCTAAAGTTGGTGCTTTTTTACGAGACAAAAAAAAGTTCATGTCGGAATTGTCCATCGACCTAAAGTTGGTGCTTTTTTTTTTTTTTTGAAGTAACCCGATCTTTTAATTTGTTTGATGAGGCCCCTGAAACCCAATGTACAATATCGTTCCCACACTTTTAATTTGATGTTTTATTTAGTCCTTAGATTATATGAAAATATTCAACATTGTCCTTCCATTAATTCAAGTACGAGGACAATATTGAATGTTTTCATTTAGTTCATTGAATAAATTGAATATGTATCAGAAGTCCAAGGACCACATCGAATAAATTAAAAGTTCATGAGTAACGTTACACATCGAGCTAAATTTCAGTGACCACATCAAATAACTTAAAAGTTTGAGGATCATATTGCATATTGGGTCAAAATTCATGGACTATTCAGGCCATTTTTCCAATAATTAAGGGCAGAAAAAAAAAAGCACAAAAGAATCGGAAGAATATCGAGAGAAGAAAGCACATTTTAAACTGAAATGTTTTTAGTTCGAATTCATGTTTCTAAGTTTCTGGGGAACGCCTCTGGAGTCACGTGTTGGCGTGCTTCGTTCGGGAAGGATCGATCGGTCGTTAATTGTGATTAAAAATGTTTTGGTCTGGATCCGGCAAATTCCAAATTTAAATCACGATTCCCGGCTCCGGGTATCCTTTAGGCCGTGGATACCATGTCACGGGGAAGTCGAGTCGGAACGTTCGGATGCCTAATTTCGATAAAATGCAAATTCCCAACTTAAGTTGACTGGGTTGGAGCGTCTATCGGGTCAATACTACAATGGCCGATCTGTCATTTCCGGCTTCCCAGTTCCTGGTGGCAGTCGGCGTGGATTCACTGAAGTTTCGGGGCAATTCAGGAGACTTGCTGTATTATAATAGAATCTTGGTTCCCCTGCAGTGGGGAGCTCTGCTCTCTCCTCTTCCTGAAGAAAGAAGAGACCCATGAAGCCAGTTTCACTGGGGGCTCACTGGAAAACATTAATTTCCTCGCTCAAGGTCGGTTTTGTCAACAGCTCGTTTGAGTTTGAACCGACCCTTCCTCCATTCTTGCCCTGAGAACCGTTCGTTTCCCAGTTTTCCCCTTCTGCTCTCTGTTTTCTTGGCGCGTTCTGTGTTCATTGAAGCTGAGTGATTGATTCTTGGACGAAATTTTTTGGGGGTGATGGATCATCAGACAAGACTTGAATCTTTGCTTTCTGAATTTGGATTCGTGAAGGATTGAATGTTGGTAAGCTATTTTTGGTGTTTTTCCTCGTTTAGATGAGTGGCACTGACGTATTCTTTGCTCTGTTCTTGGGATTCGCGTCTTCTTGATGATTCTGGAGGTAAAAAGCTTTTGGCTCTGGCAAAGGAATCGAAAGTCCGAGTCCTCTGAATTTTGGAAATTGCATTTTTGTTAGTTTGGTATTTTGTTTGCGAAACCTGTCTCTCTCGGAAATGGGAGCATCACCGGAAGTTCGTATTTTCCTTGCTGATTGCATTGCTAATCTCCTTTGGAAAAAAATGGCTTACCTAATTTATCGTGGCCATAGAAATAGGCAACTGGGTTTCTAGTGAATTAAGAATTAATTTCTTCATGCCGACATAGAGCTGAAAGTGAAGTGCTCTGTTTTTCCAGGATGTGATTGTCGATCATTTCAGGTCAAATGTGGTCCATCCATCCTTTTTCCCTCATGTAATAAACAGACGTAGAGTCGCCTATTTTAAGTATATTTTTCAGCCGAATCAAATCTCATCAAGAGCTACATCTGTACCTTCACACGGGTTGGAGCCCTCTCTGGATACTACTCGCAAGGTGTGGCGTTAGTTTCATGAGATTATCCTTCATATATTGTGGAGAGCAAATAATTCAAGCAAAGTTCTCTGTTCAAATCTTAGAGCAGACAATGTGCCAAAACTCAGATGAGTTATTTGATCCGCTCGGTAGTAACCAGATTGATGTGATTTTTCTTTTTCTTTGCCTAGAAATCACTCTCGAATGCCTGTATGAAAAGATTAGAATCTGCATATAGAGAGCAGCTGTCTCTACATGGTAGACATTCAAACCTGGGGTTCTTGGGTGTGTAATCAGCTTAATCTGGTTTATGTTTTGGTTGCTTGCTATGCTTAAGGGCTTGTGACATGCGATACCATGATTTTCATGCGAGACTCCTTGCTTGTTCTTGTCTGGTTTTGGTTTGTCAGCCTTTGCTGAGTAGACTTCCTTTCGTATGTTGGATGTTAAGATGTGAAAATGCTTCATAGCGTAAAGCAAGATGGACAAAGTAAAGAAAAATGGACAGGAGAATATATCCTCCTTAGTATTCCTATAATCCGTTTCTGCCGTCAAAGGCTCAGTAAGTAAGACATTCCGTACTTGCATTTTAAGTCACTGAATTTCCAAGTGTCTATCAGGTTTTACTGGACTATTGTATAGCCAGGTCCTTATTCTGCAAAACATTAAGCCATTGCCTTCTCTCTCATTGAAGAAAAAGGAAGAATAGACATATTGTACAAGCAAGACACCATGGTTGCCTGGTGTGCTTTAGAACAATAAAATATGGTTCTTAAATCTTGTTCAATAGTGGTTCAAATTCATGCGTGAGATGCAGAAGTATGCAGTTTGCTCTTTGCTGATTTCAAGGCTTTGCATGCCTTTTCTTATGATTGTCAAACTTGTTTTATGGTTGTTGTCCTTCCTGAAGCCTGTTTTAATTCGATTCTTGCTCATCTTCTCCCTCTCCTCATTTTATGCACGCTAGTATTACTATCTCTCTTGATCGTGGTTTCTTCTTCACTTTATTATAGTTGTAGTTCTAGGGCTTCTATGCATAGCCACATTCCAGAAACCTCTCCAGCAGAAGAGTTTATCGCCTGAATGAGCATGCAGTATTTCTTCAGCAGGAGGATTTTTGCATCTTTATGACCTGCCCTGCCCCTGATATTTCTAAACTACCTCGAATCTGTGTGCTTTTTCTGCATCATCATTCATGCCGATGCATCTTTACTTGGAGATGTTTCGCATTACTTCATTACATCCTCTTTGTGGGGTGGAAAAAAGTCACTGATGTATTCAACTTGTGGTGTGCAGGGTTTGGCTGCTTGGTTAGAGCCCATCAATATGCGAGTTAACTGGCAAACTGAGAACCGAACTCGATAGTTTTACCCTGCCATATAGTGAGCAGGTGGTCCTCCAAAGTGAATTGTTGGTCAGATGCAAGCATCACAGAAGAAGAGTCATTTAAGCATGTCGAACAAACTTTATTATCAGTCTGCACGTGAGATCGGCACCTATTGCTTGCCTCAGTTTCATACTTTAGATTGCCACCCTTGCTACTATCCCATGCAGAATCTCCCGGACAAATACTGCACCCTCGAGTCATCATCTGCTAGCGGAGGTTATGCTATTTACAACTCAACGTCAACCGTCAACTTCTCATCCAACGGGAGCCCTGTATCCCTGCAAGATTCCGTGTCTTATCTACCCGATGCCCTACACTCCCCAGATAATACCTACGCCTCCTCCGTAAGTGGGTCTTCTGTCACCGACGATGCAGGTGATTTTTTGCACAAGCTGAGAGAATTGGAGAACGTAATGCTGGGACCTGATTCGGATATTCCCATTAACTATGAGAGGAGTTTTCAGAAGGGGATCTATGTAGCCTCGCCGGGGATCAAACTAATGGATGCAATAGAACGGAGGGATTTGAAGCAAATCCTCATTGCCTCTGCAAAGGCAGTTTCAGAAAATGATCTATTCACAGCGAATTGGTTGATGGATGAGTTGCGTGAAATGGTCTCGGTTTCTGGGGAACCGATCCAGCGGCTGGGAGCGTACATGTTGGAAGGTCTCGTTGCACGTTTGGCCTCCTCAGGAAGCTCCATCTATAAAGCTCTGCGATGGAAAGAACCTGAAAGCTCGGAGCTCCTTACCAACATGCACATTCTTTATGAGGTCTGTCCATACTTCAAATTTGGATACATGTCGGCAAATGGTGCAATAGCTGAAGCCATGAAGGATGAGAAAAGAGTCCACATCGTTGACTTCCAAATTGCTCAGGGTAGCCAGTGGATCACTTTAATCCAGGCATTTGCAGCGAGGCCTGGCGGGCCACCCCACATAAGAATAACTGGTTTCGATGATCCAATGTCAGCTTATGCTCGTGGAGGAGGATTGGACATTGTGGGGAAGTGGCTATCTAAGCTTGCTCGGTCATACAAAGTCCCATTTGAGTTCCACGCTGCATCGGTACCAGGTTCAGATTTACAGCTGCGCCATCTCGATGTTAGGCCCGGGGAGGCTCTGGCCGTAAATTTCGCGTTCATGCTTCACCACATGCCTGATGAGAGTGTGAGCACTCAGAACCATAGGGACCGGCTCCTGAGGCTGGTCAAGAGCCTGTCACCGAAGGTGGTGACCCTAGTGGAGCAAGAATCTAACACGAATACTGCTGCCTTTTTTCCGCGGTTCATCGAGGTGATGGAATATTATGCGGCCATGTTCGAGTCGATCGACGTGACTCTTCCCAGAGAGCGCAAGGAGAGGATTAACGTAGAGCAGCACTGCTTGGCAAGAGATGTCGTCAATATAATCGCATGTGAGGGGGCCGAGAGAGTCGAAAGGCACGAGCTTCTGGGGAAGTGGAGATCGCGTTTTGCCATGGCGGGATTTACACCGTACCCTCTGAGCTCCCTAGTGAACGCCACCATCAAAACGCTGTTGAAGAATTACTCTCACAAGTATAGGCTTGAGGAGAGAGATGGAGCTCTTTATTTGGGATGGATGGATCGAGACTTGGTAGCGTCTTGCGCATGGAAGTGAAATAATCCGAGAAAGTGTTAAGGCGGCATGATCGGAGCAGCGGGAACTGTTCCTCTTCTTTTCACGTTTCGTTCCTTTGTAATCATTTAGCTCGTTACGTTTGATGAGGTGTTTGAAGCTGTTCACCTTGTATAGTCCCGGATTTCATGCTCTACTCTTTCACTAACAAAGATAGGATAAACTCATTTGCACTGGGTTGGAACTTTTCTGGTGACTACTATACTGAACTCAGGTGCAAATTTTTTCGAAGAGGGAATATGCTTTTGACAGTTCTCTGCTGCTCCACGACAACTACCTTTTATTAAATGCGGTCACGGATTTTATGAGCTCGTCATGTAATCAAGTCGGGAAGGCGTCGAACATTGTAAGAATTCCAACCGTCTGCTTGAATTACAGACATGACTGGATACTAGTAAAAAGATCTGGACCTCGTTTCTGCTAAAAAAAGAGAGGATTACGGCAAACATTTCTCTCGCTGTTATATCAATTTGCTCGAAAAGTCGAGAAGATGATACTTTCTTCGATAAATGAAGTCTTCAGAAGTTGGTGAAATCATCCCATTACGCTTGCCCCATCACACCAACGATGAGTTGCCATCAAATCCAGTAGCGTACTCCTCAACTGTTGAATCACTCGAAGAAAATAAGGATGCCATTGTTACATAGGTTAAAGTGCTGTCTTATTTTCTCGACACAGCTTTAATTATGCTAATGATTTGGCATGGAGACATGATTTGTTTGCAAGTGCAAGGGAGCTTCTGAGAACAAATAGATTGCTTTCACATTGGCTTCTGCTTGAGATCTGTATTCAACTGATAATATATTGACTAATATGTAATCTTCAGTGCAGAGTTAAATCTAAACATCTGTTACCAAATTTAGGCAACTTACAATGACCTATCCCACAACTGATCACTCATACATTAACATAAGAAAAATAGTACAGCCTCGGCGAACGTTTTGTGCGCGGGTTGGACGTTACAGATTGGGACGCTGGTTTAGCTTTGAACAGCTGCTGCATTAGATGGCTGTTGCTGCGCGTGTGGATTCTCCCCCATCACATTCACGACGGAGTCAAGATGAACAGGATCACGTTCCCCTGATTTAGTACTCGACAGGCCTTCTTTTTGCTCATTAATTCGATCCTCAGGACCTAAATCATTATCAAATCCCGTTCTATCCCCAACTTGATCGCCAGTTCTCAATGTTTCTTCAGCCTTGCCATTGGATTGGTCGGTTGACTTACTCCCAACAGAAGAGCTAGCATTCTCCACAACACTCTGAGACAAGGTGTCGCCATCTGGAGATTTGATGTTCACTTCTCCACTTTGGGTGGTTGCATGACCATTGAATCCCCCCGAATTAGGCATGATTGTCCTCGAAGGAGGGATAGAGTGGTCATGCTGACCCTCGTAAGTGGTCATGACCACCTTTGCATCATAAGATGCCCTCTCCACGTGCTTTTTAGCTGGACATCCAGGGCTTGAACATCTGTAGTAACTCCTGCAATGCACGAGCAGCGGTCAGTCCACACCAAGGCTACTGCCAGACAAGAGAGAGAGTTCCATTTCTTTTCGCGTTTAAGAGAGTTTTCCGCCAATATAATGGACAAGATGCTTGTGCACAGTACACATCTCATCGTAAGACGAGCGACAACGAGTTAAAGGAAAAATCTATCCTGAGGGGACTTTCCATTGATAACTAAGACAAAAATCTCAGTGGAAGAGGATGAAATGCAAGTAACATTTCAAGGCCTTAAGATGCAACTATGAAACTAGCTTACTTATTTTAAGTACCTCGAAATTTTTCTACTATCTTGCCTCATCCTCATTAAGCACCTTGCATTACATCAAAGGCAAAGTTTGGTCTTTTCCGGGGGTGATGGTGGAAAAGTTGACAGATAGTCGCCCTTACTGCCACACCTAGGAAAATGAGATGCTAATCTACATAAGCCACCGAGGAGGCCAGCTCATTGCCACAGTCTGAGGCCAGCCTACCTTGCTTTAGTTATTTCTTACTCCATAGATTGACAGCGATAATGCAGTTTTATTGATTGGAAAGAACTGCTATGCATGCCACAGGGATGAAGATTAATCAAACGGAAGTACAGTACAATTACAAAGCACTAACAGTGCCTACCTCGGATTAGGGTTGCCTTTCACCATTTTCTGGCCATATTTGCGCCAACGATACCCATCATTGACGATATCAACCTCACTCACAGTGTGAACAATGGTGCGCGCTTCAGTGGTAGGCTTATCCCCTGAAGCGGTGTCTGTGTTGCAACTGTCCTTTTTCCTGTTCAATGGTTCTGATAGTCAAAGAAAAGGCAACTTACACGTCCAAGCAAGCAGTGGTGAAACTTGGGTTTTTTTTATTTAGGGGGGGTTGTTGTGGAGTATCGAGGCAAAATATTTAAGAAAAAATTCCAATACCAAAGTTGAAGGAAAAAAAAAACTATAAATTTCTGCTCAACCAATACTAGCAAGAAACTGCCTACCTTCTTTTTGAACCAGGAGAATCCTCCTCAGCAGCTATTTCATCCTGCACCTTGACTTTTGCTGGTACCACAGGTTTCACTTCAGCAGGAGCTGGAACCGGTGAAAGCTGAGGAGTTTCTTTGTCGTCAACTTTATGGTGTGCCTGGCTCTTCACTTCTGATGATTTGTCTACAAAATTAATAAGAGCCAATTGATTTCACCACATTTTTGGAGGGAAAAGAGAAAGCAAATTGATACTCCCCACACCTTGTGTGCTTATTGGAGAAGGCTTCTCTGGTTTCTCCTCAACTATAGACACAGCAATGCTGACAGCCATTGGTAGGTGCTTCTGTGGGCTAGGATGACTATGCTGGCCTAAGTAGATGTTATCGGTAATCCGGCCACTACGCGAGCGCTCCACTTGTTTCTTCACAGGGCAGTATGGATGCGTACATCTGTAATAGCTACGCACAAATTCATTTCCTTTAACATTTTTCTGGCCATATTTTCGCCAATTATATCCATCCTCTGAACTCTTTTCATAACTGCTAGAGGGAGTGCTGCTGTCTTGAGCAGATTGTGATCCCTGCTTAACACTTTCAGGGGTCAGCTTTGATACTAAAGGTTCCTTTAACTGTACCCCTTGAAGCCCCATACCACATCCGGGGGATTCTTTTGAATTTGATTCCCGATCAGGCTGTGGTGTATTACCTCCATTTTGAGGCCTGTTTTCAGGCTTCACCCCTTCAGAACCAGTTTCATTTGGTGCACTTTCTTCGTTAGCCATATGATCGCTTTAGATTAGGATTGTTAAAGACTTCGCTTCGTCAAAAGGCACATTACATCTGAGCATAGAATGCATGACTCAGTATGATAAAGATTTGTAGGCACTTTGCACAAAACCATGTTTTGCTTGGACTTTTAGCATAAAGAGGTTGAGGAGAGTGTGATAAAAGATATCCAAGATCAATAAAAGAATCATTAGAAAAAGAAAATAACTTCATGAAGCTAGCTCTAGAACAACTCCGAAAGTATAACTTTCTTTGAACAGTTCACAACAAGTCCAAGGAAAATGAACTCATGCAAAGAAAGATTAACAGGGGCAAAGACTTGTTTCTAGCATGTCCAGAAAACATGCAAACATTATCTTCCACGACACCAAAACTCAAAGGCATAAAACCAATAGTTAATGTAACTACAACAAGAACAGTCAACTCCTACGAAAGCTTCCCAGTCCCTTTCCTTCCCCATTGGCCCTAGAGCAACCAGAACTATCAACTTATTGATATTCATCTTTAAAAATGTATGACTTCTTACAAGATGTCCTGCTTAATAATCTAAGGAGCTTATAGGAAGCTATTCCATCCAACTTCAAGGTGTCACAGCTCTAAACAGGATGCTTGGGTCAGCTTCCTTGACTAGTTACAGGTTTTCAAAGGCCTGTTTTAGCTCTTTTCAGGTACTCAACAAACACTTGAAAGCTGCAGCATCGCTGCTCTAGCCAACTTCAGGTGCGGCTCCAAGGTGCTACACGTTCAAAACATGTATTGCCAAGCACAGCTCTACCACACATCACAAGGCAGCTACAACGAATCTACAAAGTCTGCAACTATCACACCCAACGACGTCGCCAGCTAAAAAAGAAAGAATTGACCGTCTTCAACTAACAATCCAATAACCAAAAGAGAACCCAAAAACTTGATGGTAAAGTAGCACAATCTTCGCCCTTAGAGATAACCCAAGATTGGCTCTTTTGTTCAATTCCATAATCTATGAAGAATCAGGACTTTCCCCAAAAGTCTACTACTTCGGAAAGTGAACAGAGAAAGACAGTAAAAGAAACTAAAGCCTACCTATTTCACCAATTCTTCTAGGCAAGAAGCAGAATTCGATTCGCGTGAACTTTATTACTAGGATTTTCTGTTCCTTTTGCTCAGTTTTCTTCTTATCTTTAGCCTTCTTCTTTTGCCGTGGGGGCTTCACACAACATGAAAAAGGGTTCTAACTTCAAATTAACACGTCCTGAAGCGCCCGTGAACTCGAGTGAACTTGACAACTGGTGGAAAAGTGGCTCAAAATCACAAGAAACCACAAGACCCCCGGGACCAAATTCCCTTCATTCCAAGAATCATGGGAAAGAAATGGTAAGCACTAACCAAAATTAACTCCTGGGTGTTCAAACAAACACTGAATTATTCAAAATTCCAACCAATCGAAGCCCGAATAGCTCAAATTCACAGGCTCCAGAGCATAGTTAAGGAGCAAACCACAGCTGAAATCGTCAGCACCGAGGGGGGAAACAAGAGAAAGGATCACCCTACCTACCTTCATTTCCAGCTCAATCAGAAACCCAATTCGAGTCCCCACCCACGAATCATCAGCCGTCGATTGCGACGCAGACGGTGGTGGCTCCGCTCAATTCGCAGGAAAGAGAGAGTTCGTAAAGCTCTGAGATTTCGAAGCCCAGTCCAACTTCGGAGAAGAAAGGGGGAAGCAGAAGCAGGAGAGGAGC
The DNA here is from genome assembly GCA_024500025.1 of Syzygium aromaticum. Taxonomy (NCBI): domain Eukaryota; kingdom Viridiplantae; phylum Streptophyta; class Magnoliopsida; order Myrtales; family Myrtaceae; genus Syzygium; species Syzygium aromaticum. Next base: position 17,528,758 of record CM044885.1, read on the forward strand.
CGGGATCGGGTGCGGTCGGGCGCACTGGAGCATCTTTGCTCCCCCCTCGACAGAGGGTTCTCATTGGATGCCTCCCCCCGTGGGGGACCAGCGAGGGGACCAATCGTCGGACCCTGTCGGAGACCCGTTTTGGGGATTTCCGCGGACTCCGATGAGAGCCCCCGCCCACCCTTCCCGTGGGGCTGAACAAGTGGACGCTGTTTGACTTGGGCGCCCGCTAGAATTGACGGATTTACCCCTCGCGGGGCTCATATTGGTGTGCGCATTTTTTTATTTTCCCCAGGTATAATATAGTCCTTAGGCACATGAAAAGGAAAGGGCATATGTTCCCCCAAGGGAAAATAAGACATGGTCTATAATTCTTGGAGAATTTTTCCTCCCATCTCTCTCAATTCTTATTCCATGTTTGATCCGATGCTGCCCTCAGCACGTTTTTTTTTTTTTTGTATTACCTTTTGTTTTTTCAACTCTAGCCTGCGCAAAGTTTAGACATATGTATTTATTGTGGCGTCGAATTTTCGAGGGAAAAAAAAAAGGGAAGAAGAAGAAGAGACGGTGGATTATTACTCAATCATTGCTCCTCGAATGGCGAAGCGTGTATTGAAGGGGTAGAAAGTCGACACTCTGGTGACACCCCTTTTAGTATCTTGTTAGGGGGAAGGAGTATTTCGATACGATATGGCTTTGAACGAATGGAGCAGTGTTTCTCTTGATTTAGCATTTTGCCAGATATGACTATTGATTTCGTTAAAGTAGCTATATGAACCGAATAGATCTAGATGGGGTAAGCTCTAAATGGGGAAAATTATCCAAAAAATCTTGAACATATTGCACTTTTGCCAATTCAGTTGTAAACATTGTAATTGTGTTAATTGAGTCTCAAATATTCTGATATTTTGCTAATTGAATCCATCTGGTCAATTTTGGCCAGGAATTGCTAATGTGGATACCGGTTGTCCTACGTGAACAATTTTTTAATAATATCTTAACATTTTTTGAATTTATTTATTCATTTATTTTCTTTATTTTCTTTTCTTTCTCTTTGTTTTTTTTTTTCTTTCCCTTCTTCCTCTAACCTCATCGGCCTCTGGCAAAGCTCGTCACCCGGCGACTGGGCAGAGGTTGCTAGAGTAAGGGCGAAGATCGACCGCACTAGTAGTCGATGGGGGCGAGCTTTGTCAGAGGTCGACGAGATGCTAGCAAAGCTCACCCAGCGACGGCGAGGTTGACCTTACCAGCCCCTGGCAAGAATTGACTACAGTAGTGTTCGGCGGGGGTGAGGATTGAACACACTAATAGTTGGGTGGCGACCAGCTAGAGGAAGAAAGGAAGGAAAAAAAAAAAAGAAAGAGAAAGGAAAGGAAAAAAAAAAAGGAAAAATAGAATAAAAATTAAAAATTATTTACGTCAACGTCAGCGGCACCATGTAAAACGGTTAGTGTCCACATTAGTAATTTTCGGCCAAAATTAGTCGAATAGATTCAATTGACAAAAGGTGAAAAGATTTAGGATTCAATTAACATAATTAGAAGGTTTGGAACTGATTTGGTAATAGATTTATGGCTTTTTAGACAATTTTCTCGTGCTAGATGAAAAGCATAAATTACTTTGAATGGGGAGATCAATTATCTGCCCTTGAATACGTGACATTAAACCTCTCATACCTAGCAATTTCCGGTCAAAATTAACCGGATGAACTCAATTGTTAAAGTGTGAACAGATTTAAATTCAATCAATACAATTAGAAGGTTTGAGACTGATTTGGCAAAAGTGCAATAGATTTAGAACTTTTTGGACAATTCTCCCGTGCTAGATGAAACGCATAAATTTCTTTAAATGGGAAGATAAATTATCGAGCCTTAAAGAAGTGACATTAAACGTCTCATACCTATCGATTTCCAGCTAATTTTGGTCGGTTAAACTCAATTGTGAAAAAGCAAAAAAATTTTATGATTCAATTGACATAATTAAAAGGTTTGAGATTGATTTAGCAATAGTGCAATAGAATAAGGAATTATGTGGCCTTGAAGAAGTGACATTAAACATCTCATACCTTGTGATTAGTGTGCTTGAGATGCATTTCCTGAGCTCCCAAAAAGACATTATATGGAATGGATTGTAGGGCGTCATCGTTCTAATGATCAAATCATATCCGGTCTTGTTTTCGATGAGTCACTTTCAATACGAATCTTCATTGGCACACATTCACAAGTTTTCTCCGGCTGCATATGAGACCTGAAACGTTGCATTCTTATCCTTTGGCTCTCTACTGGGATTAGTTGCCAAATCACAGTGTTGTCACACGGATAACTAGAACAATTTTTGGCCAAAAATAAAAATATAATTTATATTTCTTTGACGAGTTTCTAAGTAAAAATTGACATTTAATAACAACACAAAATTTATATTCTTAAAACATAAATTCGTTTGATAGCATCGATGTAGAATTCATTCATCGGCGGACGGCGAGGATGAGCTCTTAGAAGAATTGCTATTTTTGTTTTCGTTGCAGAAATAGAAAAGTACGAAATTTTTACTTATCATTTATGTTCCAAACCTATTTCTGAGCTGAAAAATTTATCCCAAAAATAGAAAAATGAAATTACGTTGCTAAATGGATTTTTATTTCAAAACTTATTCCCAATAACAAGAAAATAGAAAAAAAAGGAGAAACATAATAGTTATCATTTGTACTCAAAAATGCCTAAAATCTAACTTCTCGCTCAATAAAAACCATCTTTGCCGTGTAATTCTTAGGATCACTCAACCATGTGGCCTGGGGTCAACTCACAAGCACAAACATGTCTTCTCTCAGCCATCTTTCTCCATCGCCAGAGCTTCTCCATCTTCTACACTTGATCATCGCTCCACTGCAGTATAATTCACGTGCACACACAACCTGCCATCACGTGTGCACAGCACTCCTAGGATCCAACTTGCTCCCGGTGCTCGCCCGATGACAGATTCGATCCGCCTTCGCTCACTTTCGCGTCGACAAAGACACTTCACCTCCAGCTCATAGCCCACATAACATAAGGACACTTGCTTTTTTCTGCAATAAAGGGTCTGCGCGGTTCTGCACTGGCTCTCTCGATGTCGTGTGACTTTCGGTTAGAAACAATTAAATGGTTGCCCAGCTCTTACACCATATCATCAACCTTCTTTTTGGACACTTTAAGGATTGCTAACGCACTCCATACATGTATCCCACCCATCTCAGTCCAAACCGTGATGAACGAATTCAATTTGCGCTGCGCTTGTGGTTTAGCTGAGCAAAAGGCGAATTAATGCCAACATGGTCGGCTGATATTGCGTAATCCTATTGTAAGGGGCGAAACGGGGAAGGGCATGGACAGTTAAAATTCAATGTTGTCTGGAAACAGCACGGGTGTCTCACGGGTTGATGACCACTTTTTTTTCTTGACCATGCATGAGGTTCTGCAGATGGACAGATGATCTGCATCTCCAGGAGTCCTCGATCTCTTCCTTGGCGCTGGAGAAAGCAAAGATTTAATGCTTCTCACGAGCTTCACATGGTCTTGGTGTGGTGCTTGCTTGCTTGCTAGTTGCTTCTTCAAAAGCCACCTTCTAGTCCGCCTAGGCAACTAATGATGTGTTTGGCAATCATTCTGTTTTTTAAAGTTGATTTTGCTTAGAAATAATTCTTTTTTATTTCGTATCCGGGAACAATTTCTAAGTATTTGAAAGCGTTTAGTAACTGCTCAAAATTTCTATTCTTAAAACAGAAAAAAAAATAGAAATGCGTTTGATAACTATACAAAATTTCTTTTATTAATAATATTTTGAATTTTTTAATATTTCTTTCTTTTTTTTTCCCCTTCCCCTTCCTTGGCCGTGGCTAGGTCGCCGCCTGGGCAAGGGCTAGACCCTCGCCGCCGCCCTCGCTAGATCCAGCGAGGGCGGCAACGATGGTCCAGCCCTTGCCTTCGCCAGTCGCCGGCGGCCGGTGACCGACCACAAGCCAAAAAGAAGAATAAAAATTATTTTCCATTTTTGATTCTTGTTTCCAAAATCAAGAAGCTATTATTTTTTTATTTCTTAATTCTGTTTCAAAACTGATTTTGAGAATAAATTTTTGCAAATTTGTGCCCAGGAACAAAAAATTTACCAAATGGATTTTTGTTTCAAAACTAATTCTAGAAATAAAAAAACAGAAATAGTTATTATTTGGCAACTTACCAAACGCGCCCTAAGTTTACCTTGGACAAAAATTGGGATAAAAAACAATACAAGTGATTAATTGCTTTTTAGAAAATCCAAGCCAGATGGAGGGAGCTCATTACCAGGTGATGCAAAACAATATTTCGATTCCTTCTCTCCTGTGCAAGCCGAAGTAAGAGCAGCATGTGGAATTTAACTGATCTGGATGGATGCATGTACACAAAGAAGGGATAACATTGATTCTGATATCATGTTAGAAAATCCAACAAAAAAATTCAAACTTATGAGTGATTTTACCTTCTTGGCATCATCTACAACCTTCTAGTTTCGAAGAGACTATCATAATGATCGGTTCTATGCAGGTCAGGGGCGGCTTTTGAAGTCTTGATCAGATTCCTCTCCCCGTTTTTCTTGCGGTACCTTTTGGCTTGTCTACTTGTAAGCGAAGCTATTGCGGATCTATATCCAACCCATATACGATTATATACATTAACCGTCCTCCTATTTCTCCTCCTCCCCCTTATCTCTAAGAAGCGAGATAAGCCCAAACTAACAATTTTCGACATGGGTTTTCATTTTCGATAAGCAAGTAAATAAAGAATTTAAGCAATAGTCGACCCTAGAAGATTCATATACTTAACAAATTTTCAATCAAATTACCCTTTTTCCTTGAGCAAAATACCGTTACACAAAATCGCACTATCTTGTTTTTTGCTAGAAAAGTCAACAAAACAAAACTTCCCCCAATAAAAAGGGAAAACGACACAAACAGTCCATGAACTCTGGCTCAATATGCAATTTGATCCATAAACTCTTAATTTATTTAATTTAGTCTCTTAACTTTAGCCTAATGTTCAATGTGGTCCATCAAATTTTGGTACATATTCTCTAAACTGTATGAACAATTTAGTCTCCGATTATATTGAGCATTTTCATATAGTTCAGTGACTAAATTGAACATATACCAAAAGTCCATGGACCACATTGAATATTAGGCTAAAGTTTAGGAAATAAATTGAATATTAAGCTAAAGTTCAGGGATTAAATTGAATAAATTAAAAATTCAGAGATCAAATTACATATTAAGTTAAAGTTCACGGGCTGCTTGTGCCATTATCTCGTAAGAAAAAGGAGAAGGGGCTGGCTGCGTAAAACGACGCCGTGTCGTGCCGGACGAGCTTTCCCACAAACCCACCTATAAATACCGCATCGCCATCGCCATCCCCATCCCCATCTCCACGGCAGGTCCGTGCTGTTTTCTCTCTCTGCGAAATCCTCCATTTCGAAGGGACGCCCAGTTTCGCTCAACGTCTCACGTTCTCGTGCTCGTGTGTTCCTTCCTTCGTGTCCTCTCCGAATCGCATTTCGCAGCGATCCGTCCGCTCGTTCGACCCCGCGCTTCTCGTGTAGTAGTGTACTGCGTAGTTCGGTTCAGCTCATTCCTTGCTTGCGACGCGGTGGTGTGCTCTCCCTCCAGGGGTTCGATCGTGATGTGAGCCTGTCCCGCGTCGCTCCGTGGGCTCGCAAGTCATCGCAGGTGCGCGCGCCTTGCGTAGAAACGGCGCTTCAGTTCGGCGAGTTCGCGCTTCGGATTCGAATTTGTGTTGGGTGGATGGTTAGCTGCTTAGGGCGCGGGGGTGATTGGTGGGGGTAAATTAGGATGTGAGCTTTTTTATGTTTCGTGCTTGCTCCGGCCGATTGCGGCGCGATCGTCCTCGCCAGCTCCAACGTTTCTGATGAAGAAATGATTCGAGTCTTTCCTTTTTGTGTGATAGATGGTGTTTGGGCATCTTGAATTTCGCGGTGTGCAGCCGGTGAACCCTGCAACTTTTTGACGGTTTTGTTCGATTTTCACTTGTTTCTAATTTTGGGTTGTTCGAGAAAATCCATTATGATTGAAGTAGATAGCGGGCCGTTCACTGCTGGATTCTCGTCAGTTGTTGGAGTGGGTTAGTTCTAGGGAAATTCTGCATGGATCAGCTCTAACTAGTATATTAAACATGATCTATGAGGGAAATTCTCCGTTCACTGCTCAGCATGTCTGAAGTTCGATTGGTCCTATTAATCGCATTTGTTGAGTACATTTCGGTAGAAATCCAGTTTTATCGACCATCATCCTTTGTATGATTTGCCTCATTGTAAGCATACGAGGTAAACTTTAACACGACATGATCAAACTGTAGATAATATAGCTCGGGAGAAACTTTTCCTTGCTATGCTAACTGTGCTTTCTACTGTTATCAGGCCATTTGAGGTTGTATCATCATTGAATATGCCGGCAGCAAGTGCTGACACGTCTGATCGAGATGCAGAACCTTTCGTGGAGGTTGATCCAACGGGGCGATTTGGGAGGTACGGCGATCTCCTTGGACATGGTGCAGTGAAAAAGGTCTACAGAGCATTTGACCAGGAAGAAGGAATAGAGGTGGCTTGGAATCAGGTCCGTTTGGCTAATTTCAGCGATGATCCGGTGCTGATCAATCGTCTTTACTCGGAGGTTCAGTTGCTGAGCACATTGAAGAATAAATACATTATTGTCTGCCACAGTGTGTGGAGGAATGATGAAAACAATACTCTGAACTTCATTACGGAAGTATGCAATTCAGGGAACTTAAGGAATTACAGGAGGAAACATCGTCAGGTGTCTATCAAGGCGCTGAAAAAATGGTCAAAGCAAATACTCGAGGGACTGGATTATCTCCATACACATGACCCCTGCATCATTCACAGAGATTTGAATTGCAGCAATATCTTTATGAATGGGAACATTGGCCAGGTATGGCAATTGCCCTCCATTGGTATCTATATTTCTTAATAGACCACCCTACTCTCCAAAACAAATGTAATTTCTTCCAGAGACTTTGGAATTTGACACCAAGAATTGCCAAGTCCATACTCATTGGTGGGCTTAAAAGTTAATTTGAATTGATGCAATTAAGTCCATGCTTAGCATTTGCATTATGTTGACTTTAGTGATTTTTGATGTTGATGACCATTTTATTTATATCTCTTGACAATAGTTAAAATGTGCTTGTTATGCGTCTATTTTAGGTTTCACCCCCCCATTCCCGACATTCCTAGCTACCACTACGTGAAACTTTCTGTCACAATTTGGTCTAAATATTTGTGTTATTGAGAGCAATTAAAGTATGTGTAACTTTCTGCTTACATAGGGTCTGATTATCCTTGTTAGTTTTACTTTAGACTCTAAGTGCGCAGCTGCAGAACATCAACCTATCGCCTAGCCAATAATAATAATAATAATAAAAAAGAACATAAATCTATCGGACATCGTGTTTTGGACTGGATTGTGTGAATATATCTATCACTAATTAGTATATATAATGCAAGAGGAGGCATGGTCTCACTAGTACCAATTGTATGTCTGTTTTTTTCTCCCTTTTTTCGGCTTTTATTGGCTCTTTCCTGTGTTCACGCCAAACTATTCTGTTGCCTTCTGCGAATAATTCTGGATTAACCACATGGAATCTGAGAATATTAAAACTAATGTTTTGCAAAATGTGAAAGTTCATATGATTCCAGTCAGTTGACTCTTGTATATCGGGCTTTCCACGACTCTGTAAACTCAAACATTCTGTATGAACAGGTAAAAATTGGTGATCTGGGGTTGGCAGCTGTTGTGGGTAAGAGCCATACAGCACATTCTTTGATTGGGACTCCAGAGTACATGGCACCTGAGCTGTATGAGGAGGACTACACAGAGACGGTGGATATTTACTCCTTCGGAATGTGTTTGCTGGAGATGGTGACCATGGAGATACCCTACAGTGAATGTGACAGTATTGCCAAAATATACAAGAAGGTGACGGGTGGCATATGGCCTCGAGCTATGAATAAAGTGACAAACCCAGAAGTGAAGACTTTTATTGAGAAGTGCATAGCTCAACCAAGGGCACGACCATCGGCCGCCGACCTTCTCAAGGACCCCTTCTTTTCTGATGTCTCTGGCGATGAAACTGACCTAACTGGTTGATGGTTCCGTGAGCGTATAATTTGGCCGAGTTATTAACTAAGTCTTCGTGCATAAATAACCTGTCATTGACTATGGTCAATCCCTGTTCATACCTCTTGAATTTTTTCCCAGTCATGCTCTTCAAGTACTGGATAGAAGAAGTAGGAGAGGTGTAAGGAATAAAAAGGAAGAAAAGGAGAAAAGAATTGCAGATCTGTCGATCCTTGAATTTCTCCGGATCTACTAGTGCGTTTTATCTTGTTATCCCTTCGAGCTGATTCATAATGCCTACTTCGTTAGAATTAGTACGGTGCACTGATATGGTGTTGCTATGTCGTGCGGATTCTGAAGAACATCAAATATCAAGGGAATTTTTGGTTTATTCCGAGGAAATTTAAAGAAGTGCGTTGTATGGAAGACCATTAGAATCGAGGAACTCTTCCTTTGAGTCTGCAGTTTCTGCACGTATTCAGACGGTGCTGGCATGATGTTTATGCATTTGGACAGCGAAAATACGAGCAGTTATTTTCAGACTTAATGGCAGATGCATGAATTTTTGAAGCACAGATGTCTACTTTTCTCTTCAGTATCCAATTGACTAAAGTTGCATATTCATGTCAAGGTTCCTCACTTCTACTCATCCATGGAAATCACTAATCAGGGACTTCTATTGTTGATCAACCTGTGGACATGACTCCTCCGGTGTTTGGTTTGCTGATTGGATTTCAAGACATGAGACTGTGCAAAAACATAATAAGCGGCAAACTTATCTTCTAACTTTATACTTCTGACGGGTAATTATAATTATTACTTGGTATCAGAAGATCATTTTTACAAATTATAGAGTGATGGCTAAACTCAAAATTGGAAAAACTTACGTTAGGGTAAATCACCCTAAGCATGAAAATGATTGCATAGATGTAGACCAACAAACTGTGGAAAGATTTGATTAGAATCATCGTTGGCTAGGATGGACAAACATAAAACATTATCGAAGGCTCTATGCGTGCTCATAGTAATGAGGCTGCTAGTGAATTGTTTAGAGCGAATGCGCGTTCTTTTTTTTAAAGTTGGCGGGCTCGGGCAAGTGGACCCTTTGTGTCGGGCCTACCCGGTGTCAGTCGGAGTGCACGAGTTTTGGATAAAACTCTTTACATGGAATGCAAATCAAGGACAAACTATCACCTATATTCATCCACGATGGGCTCAATTCAAGCTTGTCCAAGCTTTGCCCATTGAGTGTGCCTGGTCTCGTGTGATCTATCTAATTTGTTCGATACCAGTTCGGCCATCGAAGGCAATCGATGAACGAACTTGGTTCCGTCCCAAAGCAGGCTCATCTGCCTGTGCCGACTTCCTCGAAAAGGCTTCCTTTTGCAGAACCGGCTTTGCTGGCTCCCGGGTCAATTGCTCCAACGGGCTTCGACAAGTTGCAGTAACATATCTCCGATTTTCTTTCCTCCCAAAACCTTGCCGACTCTGTGCAGACCGAAGCATCGTAGAGTCCAAAGGTTCTTCTATTCCAATTCCCTCTTATGGAGATTGAAGCATAATCCCTCCTCCCATCCCCCCCCCCCCCACCAACCCCCCACCCCCCCCCGTCAATTATAATAATCTACAGAATTCCTATGCAGCTTTAGAGGAATGTGTTGCTTGAGTTCTAAGCATCTAAGTTGCACGTTTTTCCATGCCCGAAAATCTTCTTGGCCCCACCTTACCTAAGCAACTGTTATATCAAAATGCAAATTAAAGAAAACCTTCTTGTCCATCCCCCACTCGCTTTCGAATGCCCTGTTTTTTTAAAGCCCTAGTAGATGCATCACCAGCCGATCCTCCATTGGATGATGGTGCATCAAGCTGAGATTGAAGTTCTCAAGGTAGTTGGTTTGTCCAGATGAAGACTTTTCTTCTTCTTTCTTTGCTTCCCTTTCTTTTCTTCCCTTCTTTTTGTCTGGGGCAAAGACTTTGAAAGGGTATTTTCGTTTTTTCAAGTCGGAGAACATATTCTATGCTGTTTTATAAAGACAACCAACAACGTATGTTCCGATCGTGCGCCACCAATGTCTATCTCCGAACATTGTTGCTTTGAACACGTCTTGGAAAATCAGTTAACAGTGACTTTCAACAATTTCCCATATGTCGCTTTAAGATGCACTGTGCCATGATTAAAATCACTGCCCTGGCCAGGTAGAACTTCAGTAGTTTATGTTGGAAAAAGACTATTAAGCGAGTTGAGCCTTGCAAGAAAGCAAAAGCTTGGCCGAAAATATTGTGTGAACGGAAGAAAAGTCTAAACCACAAGAGGGATCGCAGTCATCATCGATCGAAATTCTCTTGTATGTCTAGATAAAGTTTGAATTTTTGGAGCCGATTTGCGGTTTCTCTCGAAGTCCCAAGGAAATTTACTCCCGACTGCCTGAGATTGCTTGCTTTGCTTCTGTTCTGATTAGTAAATTTACCACTTGTTTAAGAAAAAAGATTAAAAGGAAAAGAAGAAGAAATTATTGGGATTGAGATATGTTGGGCAAGAAGCAAGCAAAGGCCACTCCCTCCAATTCCAAAGCTTCCTTATTTTCAGAAGCCGTGCCGTCTTGGGTGCGCCCGGTTTCCTCCCTCTTCTTTGCTTTGGAAAGCTTCACCCCTACTTCTTCTTGTACGCCTCTCTCATACTTTATTGTAATTTATTTTACCTTCCGTAATGTAGGTCATATTATTCAAATATTATTTCCAATAACCTTGTTCCCACTTTTCCCTCTCTCCAAATACCAACGCATTTGATTCTACAATGACAATCTTCTAGGCTCTCATTCTGGAAACTAATGCACATCGAGATTGGAATCTCTTCATGCACAGGCACAGCGGCGTCGAGTTTAGTAGGCACTAGTTAGGGTAGCGATTCATTGCTAAGTGTCGTGGATTGGGGAAAATTTGCGCCATCAGGACCGGTCGGGTCAATACCAATTGGAAAAACCTTAGTTGAGACACGAATTGAGGAAGTTCTTGCATTGACAAGTTGATCTAAGCTGAAAGTAACTTTCTCTACAAAGCAAGTAGATCGGTTATATATAAAAAAAAGCAAAAGAAAGTAGCTGGATTTGCTTTGGTTCATATAGCTCGAGGCTTCATTCCCAGAAATCAAGATTTCTTATTAGGAATTGCGAATTTGGTACACTTATGCACGTGGTTGGCTCATGAAAATCCGAGTTCAAGCAAAGGAATGACCCCCCAAATACTTCGACTTCTCTGGATTCAAGAACGGCTTTGAAGCCTTAAAACTTGGATTTTGGAGTTAGCTCGTGTGCATTCTCATTTGACTTTTGACTCGGACAAGAAAAGAGTTTTAGCTGCACGAGTGTGTGAAACAGACTGATCTTTTTAAACTAAAGAAAGAAAACCATCTCTCTCTCTCTCTCTCTCTCTCTCTCTCTATTCCATTCCCTGGTTTTCTGAATTCTAGAAGGTCGGATGGTACTACACTTCGATTCCTGAGATGGACTTCATTCATTTTCTAGCATTTGTGGACGTCGCTAAGAGGAAGTGATATTCACTAACAAGCAACCTTGAAGTTCTTGAAGCGAAAACATACTGTATCGTTGCTCTGGAAGAACTTTCATCAGTTATGCAAAATGGAAGCTGCCAGCCCAAAAGACAATTCAGTGGCGTCGAGTCCGTTCTCTTCACCGAACATCAGCGCCCTCCTCAAGATCAAGATTCTTTCATGGTCAGCTGGTTTGTTTTGTTTTGTGAGTCTCATAATTTGCATAATATGGGTTGTAACTGGAAGACAGGATCTTCGGAAACCAGACAATTTTACCTCCTTACTCATTTTTTAGGAGCCAAGAAACGGGATTGCCTGCTTCCATTCGTGTTCGGCTTGGTGATAGGATCTTCTGCCTGCACAAGGTAAGAAGAAATTTGTTATCATCCAATTGCGTGAACTAAAATGGTTGTTTTGTTGACTTGCAAGATTGGACTTGTGTCAAGCTAGCTTCTCCTGAATAGCTATCCGGTCCTGGCGTAGAATTCAGTATTTCAATTTGCAAATACGGATGAATGTTTAATGAGCTTATTATAAGTAGAAAAAAGAAGTAAGATCAAGAATTTTCTTAGTTGGAGTCATCGCGTAACTGACTCTTGGTTTTTTGCTCCTTTTTGTGCTTGCAGCTCCCTTTGTCTTCCAAGAGCAGATATTTCAATAGAAAGTTGAATGATTCAACTGAGGTTGAGCTACCGCAAGATTTTCCAGGAGGGCTGGAGATTTTTGAGAAGATCACCCTGTTTATCTACGGTTCTTCCACTTTGGTCGACCCTTTTAATGTAGTGGCCCTGCGATGTGCAGCTGAGTTTCTCGAGATGACGGAAGAGTACTGCTCCGGCAATCTGTGTGAGAGGTTTGATTTGTATCTGAACCAAGTGGTTCTGCAAAATTGGGACGACACTTTAATTGTACTACAGAAGTGCCAAACTTTGCTTCCATGGGCCGAAGATCTCTTAATTGTGAGCCGTTGCATTGAATCTCTTGCTTTCATGGCTTGCATGGAGATTCTTGATCCGGAGAGGAGACGCGACCGACCAGTGCTGACATTAGAGCCATTAGCTAGCTCTGCTTGGAACTGCAAAAGCGTGAAGGAATTCGTGAGCCAAGATCTCAGGGTCAAGGACCTGATTGCTCTGCCATTTGGGTTCTTCAAAAGGATTGTAGCATCTCTGAGAAGGCAAGGGATGAAAGAAAAATACGTTAGCCCAATGATTGTTTTCTACGCAAATAAATGGGTAATCTCAGCGAAGACACTCCAATTTCGTCAGAACTCTGGTGAAATCGACTGTGATACAAATGTCGAGGATAAAGTCTCAACCGTCTTACATGGCATTCTTGATTTACTTCCCACGGGGGAGAAGTCTAGCAGAATCATCCCCGTCGGGTTCTACTTTGCTATGCTATCCAAGTCTCTAGAGCTCGATTCAAGGAGCGAAATCAAATCAAAGTTGCAGGATCAGATCGCATCGCTGTTGCCACTTGCCCATGTGGGCGATTTTATCCTTCCAAAAAGCAGGGCTGAATCTGTCTGTTTCAGCATTGAGTTGGCTACGATGGAGAGCATAATTTCAACATACGTATCATTTGATTTGGATATGAATCATACTCCTATGAGCAACTCAGTTGTTGCTGAACTGTGGGATGCGTATCTCGCTAATATAGCACTTGACCCGAAACTGGGGCTGCAGCGGTTCATGGAACTGGTTGAAGCAATACCGCTTTCATACAGGCAGAGCCACGACAATCTGTACAGAGCATTGAACTCTTTCCTCCAGGTAAAATGATGGATATTTTAAACGCATTTACAGTCAATATAATTTAGGTTAAACACACAAGAAAATGGAAAAACATCAGCATCACACTGCTGTTGTCCTGAAGCTAATATTTGTGAGTACATCAAGTTTGTTAGTTTCACTGCAATTCATTAGGTTAGTGCACAAGCAAAATGTACTGAGTTGCTCTATACATTGACAAATAGGTGAAACTTGAATTCAGGTGAAGCACTATTGATTCCTCAATTCTTGCAAATTCTTTGCCCAAAAGTTCTAGCCTGTAGCCTGGCAGAAACGAACATGAAATTTAAAGTTAAATCAACTTCTTATATCTAGATGACTAAACTCTTAACTGACAAGGCGATGAAGAAAAGCATTTCTCTTGTTCAGGCACACCCAGATGCATCCCAAGAAGAAAAGACCACAGTCTGCAAGTACCTTAGCTGCCAAAAGCTATCGCAAGAGGTGTGCATCAATGCTGTTCAGAACGAATTGATGCCTCTCCGTTTAATTGTCCAGGCACTTTTCATTCAACAACTGAACACGCATCAAGCTCTTAAAGAATGCTCCGATTCGTTTAGGTATGCACATTGTGGGGAGTTCTCAGGAAGCCTCTCGAGCTCTAAGTGTCCGTACTCCAAGAGTCAGAATCTAGGGGAGAGCCCCTTCGCTGAAGAAGCTGAGCCAGAAAGAAGGCCCTTGAGCGCCCTGCTCCAGAAGGATCACACGATTCAAGGATCTGATATGCCAGAGAAGGAATATGAGTCCACGAGCTTCAGGATTCAGACCCTCGAACAAGAGCTCATGTCTTTAAAGAGGAGCCTGCAATGGCAAAACATTTCGAAGAAAACAGAGCTTGCTTCAAACAAAGTACAGAATGTCAAACCATTTGGACTGGAGAATAGATCAATGAGCAGGAGAAAGAACCCTCTCGGACAAAAGACGGGTTGCATTGGCTCTGTAACTTTTGCAACCCAAAGGAAGTACGCCAGCCGTCTAATGAAAATATTCCAGCGGATAACATTATTTGGAGGTAGGAAAACGAGGAAAAAGTCAGGTGCAACAGGTCCGCGTCCTAGGCCAATCTAGCAAAGACTCTTGAGCGATAGTGGGGAAATAAGACAAAGGTTATGAACTACGTAAAAATGCTCAACACGTGCTTCTGTAGCTTTTTTTTTACGTATGTGAAGTGCTATGTCGTTTAAACAATATACCACAGTTGAGGTTCATCAGTCTTCTCCTATGATGACAGTGTTACTCAGGCCATCATGTCCAGTAACCCACTAATGTTCATCCATCTGCGTAGCCAGGTAACACTTGGTTGCTCCAACAATATCAAATTGAATGTTAATGCCAAAGGCACATGATTGTATACTATGATTAATTACAGATACACTAAAGGAATGATTATGACATTGGAAAGTAACGAAAGAAACAGAAAGGGCCTAGATTATGCGTTTCATAGAGCTCACAACACCGGATGTTATAGGTAATAATCCCTATTAATGATTTACAGGGTAGCAATTTACATGTGACTAAACCTCTGAAGCTGCCTCAAGAAAGAAATCAGTCCTAAGTCTAGACTTCATTAGGATTCCTGCAGCTTCTGCATCAGTTTGTCCGTTGACGTAGTGTTGACGGCAAACTGGCATGTAGATGTCAGCCCCACCAATCAGTTCAGTCCGTGTCTCCTGTGTCTTCCTCAGTGTAAAGAAGGCCTTCCCACCACAAAGTTCACATCGAGCTGTCAACTTGGTCACAGTATCAGCAAGCGGTATTACATCAAGAACAGAACCAAAACTCCTTCTGCAATTAAGAGTTTGCATTTCAGGTCAAGTTGGTGCACGGTTGACTAGCAACAAAAGGAATTGGAAGCAACGTGATGGACAAATTTTGCGAGATCCAAAAGTACGGAGAGGATTTCCTTATGATTGGGAAGCACCTTAAGTAATCACCATCGAGGCCCGCAACAACGACAATTTTCCTGTCACGATCAGCAATTGTGCTGCAGAAATCATAAAGGTCTTCGAAGAATTGAGCTTCATCAATGCCAATCACATCAAGCTGCCAGCATGGAGCAGAAATAAGAAAGAACAATAAACTGTCAACACAGTGCTTGATCATAAAAATGGAACTTCACCGCACTGCACAAATATTAGTATAGTAGCATCTACAGTTCACAAAAATACATCACGAATCGAAATCTCTTGTAGATCAAGTCAATCGCCAAGCTTCACCTCATTACTGGCACGTAAATGTTGGCTAGCACAAATGCAACTCTAGCACAAGCAGTCCACTGACTGCCAAAAACGTAAATTCTCATATACGTCTTTCTTCTCCGCATAAATTGCTTACCAGTAACAAGGTGAATGTTCACAACTCCTTAAACACCGGCCTATTACCTCTCTAGTAACCATTTGCGTCCCACAATACTCTCATAATAAGTCAACATGTGGGGCTGCGGGACATGAATGGTTACTATACGTAATAGCAAATCCATTGTAAGCATTCCCTCGTTACCTTAAAGAGCTAGGAAATGACCCAGGTGATCAGCTCGAGAAAACTTATCAGAAGCATGCTCTACATTTGTTCGTCAAGAGGTTAAACATGAACGCTATTGGCTTCACTGTCTCCAACCGTTCACCGCCCACTGGCAAACAAACACCAAGAGCAACGGCTGTTTTGACTGTAGTTATGCTTTGCTAACAAGTACCCAGAGATGACGCATGACGCACTCCTTCTGTCTTTTGTACGAAGATAGTAATTTCCAAACCAAAGAAAATTTTTAACGTCTTCCGGCTCACCTTCTCGTAGGCATCATCTCCGAACGCCTGTCTGAACGACGACAGATCCGACAAAACCCAGCACGGAAACTTCATTCCGTCATGGGTCACCACCGAATCGGTCGCGTACCTCGTGTCCTTGCTCGACTTAATCATAGCCACGTTCCTACACGCAACAGCAAAAATTCAGTCGGAATGATTCGAACCGGCCGCACAACTTGCTGCCGCACTACAAGCCGCAATCCCCCACGAGACAAGCCACAGAGTCGATGCTCGCGGCACATAAGAAATCAACAAAGACGGCCAAGACCCAACCAAAACAGCGCGAGCCCAATTCAAAACCAATCCATCCGGCCAGATCCACGCCGCGGGGAAAGGGCGGACGCGGGTACCTGCCGCTGGCGAGCTCGGACGTGATGCGGCGGAGGAGGGCGGTGGTCTTGCCGGCGAACATGGGGCCGACGATGACGTGGACCTCGCCGCTGGCGGCGACATGCGTCCGGACCGGAGCAGACCCAGATGCGGGCGAGGGGAGAGGGGTCGAGGGGTCGAAGGAGGCCATGGAGGGAGCGAGAAAGACCGCAGCTTTGACCGCGAGAGCCGGGAAAGGAAAGGTGGGTCGGCGCCAGAGGGGGGCGAGAATGCCATGGCGAGGCCTCCAAGCTCATGGGGGTGTTATATAAAAGGGGAGGAGACTCAGGGAGTAGGAAGGTCGAATTTGAATTGTTTGAACAGAAGGAAGAAAGGAAATGGGAGTGAACGGCGGGAGAAGACCGGCGTTGGCTCTTGCCTTCCGCTTTTGCGTGCTGCGGTAGGGAAGGCCTGAGGATTGGCCCACGCTTTGGAGGGAGACTTGGTTTTTCCATGACCGCCATTACGAATTTCGAATGGTGAAGCTAAAGCCATGGATGTTGATGTTGTTGGTGCTCCGTGCGGGAGATGCAACTCCGGAGCGCCATCTTCCTGTATCAGGTTGTGGTATATTAATAACATTCGCCGACGGTCTGACATCCAAAGTCAAGATGGCCGAGTTGGTCTAAGGCGCCAGTTTCAGGTACTGGTCCGAAAGGGCATGGGTTCGAATCCCATTCTTGACAACCCTCCTTTTCTATTTCCTTTTTTCCTTTTCCCTTTCTCTCGTTTTTGTTCAAATCATTCAAAAGTTAATTTCTTTTCCTTTCCTTTTTCTTATCCCATGCCTCAATAGTAGCAGATAAAAAAAATTGAACAGCGAAATTCCCATAAAAAGTCTTGAATTTTCCCTCGTTGGATATCATTACCCAACCCCTGACAAAAAACGTACCTTCTTTCCGTATGGCCGCTAAAAATATTAACGTGGGTTTAGCTCTTGGTCGGTGTGGCAGAGTCCGTCTATTGCTTTTGCCTAGCGTTATCCCAAGTACTACAAGTCAGATTTTTAATACTCGTTATGGATAGATTAGGATTGTTGGTGACCGAAAAATTATCTAAAAAATTATAAACCTATTACACATTTAATAATTCAATTCTAAACATTTTTACGTTTTGCCAATTAAGTCTATTTGATCAATTTTGATCGAAAATTGATGACGTGGACGCCAACAGTCCTATGTGACACGGTCAGTGTGGCAGAGTGCGTCTATTGCTTTTGCCTAGCGTTATCCCAAGTACCACAAGTTAGATTTTTAATACTTGTTATGGATAGATTAGGATTGTTGGTGACGGAAAAATTATCTAAAAAATTATAAACCTATTACACATTTAATAATTCAATTCTAAACATTTTTACGTTTTGCCAATTGAGTCTATTTGATCAATTTTGATCAAAAATTGATGACGTGGACGCCAACAGTCCTATGTGACACGGTCAGCGTTAACGTAAGCAATTTTTAATAAATATTTTTCAAATTTTTTATTTTTTGTTTTCTTCTCTTTTTTTTTTTTGTTTTCTTCTTCTCTCTTTCCCTCTGCCAACCATCGTCGGGCCCTAGGAAAGGGCCACCCTTACTGGCCTCGGATGAGGGACACCTGGGCCTAGGTTAGCAAGGGGGGCCCTCGCTAGCCTGGCGAGGGCAGCTCTTCACTAGATTGGGCGAGCATGTGCAAAATTGAAAATGTGAAGGACACAATCAGCAAAATTAAAAAGGATTAGAATTGAATTGGTCAAATTGTAATAGGTTTATAATTTTTTGAACAATTTTCCCATTGAAATTTTTTTTCATCAATGAATGTTTAGAATTTTTGGTGGGTTTATTCGAAATGGAAAATTAGTATATTAAATTTGCGATTCTTTCTCCTTCTCGAATGTTTTTGGCATGAGTAAACCGTGAGATTCATAAATAGCACAAAGCAGAAACACACAGTAGCCAGCACAAAACACCAGAAAGAAAACACGCATGCGCCACCCAATCACATACTCTCTCTCTCTCTCTCTCTCACTTGGAGACAAAGTCGATCGTCCCCATGGACTTCACGTTATCTCCCGACGTCGCGTGCACCTGCGGCACCCCGCCCACTACCGAGTCCCCAGCCTGCCACACCTGGCTCACGCCGCTCGTCGTCCCGTTCTCCAGCGGCCCCACCACCGCGAATATCGCCATCTCGCCGCCCTCGTACTCCGCCGTCACATTCGACACCCTGAAGCTCAGCTCCTTCGCCGCCATAGACGGGCTGTAGCTGTCGATCGGCGTCGTGTAGGTGTTCATTGTCCCGTCCGAGTTCTGGAATGCCACGATGGCCTGTGACCCCACCATGCCCGTCCCCGTCGGGTTGATGGCCCACGCGATCCACCCGGAGGGCGACTGGGAGGCCCGGTAGGCCACGTGGAGGCTGGTGGTGGCGGGGTTGTAGGTCCAGTGCAGGTGGGAGCCGAGGACCGGGAGGTCGGTGCACGAGTCAAAGGCTCGGTCGCCCGAGAAGGTGTGGTTCGTGCAGCTGTCGGTCTGGGCCGAGGCCATGGGGAGTGAAAAGAGGACGATGCAGAGGGTAAAAAGGATGGGTTTTGCGCCGGCCATTTGTTGCGCAGAGGGCTCTTGAAATGGTCACGGCGAGTGGATTTCTCACGAGCAATGCAGAGAGTAAACAGAAACCGCTCTCTTCAGAGTTATCAACGTGGGATTCGAACTTTTTGATCGTATAAACTGAAGGAGGAGCTTACACTGCTTAAGTGTCAACAATGGTCAAAAGTGTTCGAGCGTGATCAACAACGGCACAGTTGGGTAGATTTATAGGGAGGGATGTGGTGAGAAAGAGCAATGATTTAAGTCAAGGGTTGTTCACTGGTCACGTTATTTTACCTTTCGTGCAGATTGCGGGATGGAATGTCGAGCTACAACTGTTCATCATTGAGTGTGTATGTGCGTTCGTGCGTGTGGGAGTTTTCTGTGGCACGAATGGAACGACCTCTCTCTTTTCTATTTCCTTAATCAGCTCGCCCGCTGCTATTCCGAGATAAGTGGGTCTTTCTCTGCTTGTTCCGACCTAACAAGGTGATAATTTGATAACAAGAGAAAGAAGGCCTGGTCTAACCTAGAAATGAGTGAACTACTGAGGAAACTTGTACCAGATAAACTACAAGTCAAGTCCACCTAGAATGTAGGGCTTTCTGTCTCTCTCTGCATCGTTTAGCAGAGACCACCAGAGTTTGCCACTTGCCAGGCAATGGAAGATGCTTTGAGTTCTCTCGATTGCTTGTCTTTTATGAATCCGATGTTTGAGGATGCATTATGTAGCAAGTGTTGTGAAGCAGTGACTAAGCAAGGCTGTGCGGATGATCTTTTATTGGGTGGGGTAGTTGAAATAAGGAAGACAGAGAGGAGAGGAGAGTTAGGTGCCCCTCTTGTTTTCTTATGTGCGAGCACGCGCGCGTGTATATATGAACAGGTGAGAGTTTGCATGTTGCCAAGAGGAATACAAACGATATGATCGATGTTGTTTGTCGGTCCATGCAAAAGGCGTTTCGCGTTCACTAGCGCGGCCATTTTTCCGTGGCCATATATGTTATATATGAATAAATAGGAAAAAATATCAGAAAAGTCATAACTTTATTGCATTAGTGTCAATTTAGTCATACATATTTTTTTTTGTGCCAATTTAGTCGTAAACCTTTTGATCGAGTGCCAACTTCCGGCTGATTTTAGCCGGATATTACTTACGTGGATGCTGGTCGGCTTACATGGCACCGCTGTTGCTGACGTGGATAACTTTTAATAATATTTAAATATTTTTCATTTTCTTTTTTATTCTTCCTCCAGCTGGTCGTCGATCGGCAACTAGCCAGAGGCTAGGGCTGGCAAGGTGGCTCGCCCTCGCTGAATAGCCGCAAGGGTGGCCTCGTGCTAGGTTGGCGAGGCTTGCCCTCACTAAATTTGGCGAGGGTTGAGCCTTCACCGGCCCTAGCCTCTATCTGGTTGTCAAACCTTGGCGACCGGTTAGAGGAAGAAGAAAGGGAAGGAAAAAAAATAAAAAGAAAGAAAAAAAAAAATATTATTAAAAGTTGTGCACGCTAGCATCGACGGTGCCATGTAGGCCGCTCGACATTCATGTTAGCAATATCCAGCCAAAATCAGTCAGAATGATTGAATTGGCATTAGGTCAAAATGTTTAAGACTAAATTGATACAAAAAAAAGGTTTAGTACTAAATTGGCATAAATATAATAGGTTTATGATTTTTCTGATATTTTTCCACAAATAAGTAAAAGGAAATATTTTACCATTTGGTGTTTGTATTAAGGTAATATCTTTGAACCAATCCATGAACGACCTGATTGATTGATAATGGCGTCTTTGTCGTGCCACACAATGTATAAGAAAAATTCAGACGATCCTTCTTGCCACTTTGAGAGAGCATATTGTTTCAACGTTTTACAGGATAAAATTTCTAAATAGGTTGTTAAACCTAGTGCATTTGTGTCAAATTAGTTATAAATATTTTAATTTAACCAATTGAGTCCTAAACCATTTGATAATTTGCCAATTATAGTCCATCTAGATAATTTTAACCTGAAATTATTGACATGGATACCGACCGTCTTACGTGATATCGCCAATACCGATATGGACAATTTTGTAATTTTTTTAAAAAAGTTTCTTTTCTTCTTTTTCTTTATTATGGTCAACGAGGGCCAGACAACCCTTACCGTCCTTGCCCTTGCCAAACCGAGCAAGGGCAACTCTCACCTAACCCTTGCTTGCCATCGGCGAAAAGAAAAGAAGAAAACAGAAGATGGAAAAAAAGAAAAAAACAAAAAACAAAAAAATTAAAAATTATTCATATCAAAACTGGCCGCATCACATAGGATGGACAGCGCTAATTGGACCGTCACGTCATCATTTTCATGTGAAAATTGATCAAAAAAATTATATTGATAAATCATTATAAAATTTAAAACTAAATTGACATAATTAAAATGATTTTGTTCTTACCATTCACCTTCTATTTGGACGTTTGCTAAGATGGTGAATAAGGGCTCGTTTGGTAACGTGCTAAATAGTGAAAATTTCTGTTCTTTTGTTTTCAGAAATAGTTTGGAAACATAAATGTGTTTAGTAAACTTTTTGTTCCCGGACACATTTTTGCAAAAATTTGTGCCTAGAAACAGTTTTGGAAAAGAAATAAGAAGTAAAAAAATGCTTCTTATTTCTCAACACAATTTTGAGAATAAGTTCATTTTCTTCATTTTCTTTTTTTTCTTTTCTTTTTTGTGTTGTTCTTCTCTAGGCTGCGGCCGATCGTTGGTGGCCATGAAAAAAAAGATATTATTAATAAAAGAATATTTTATTAGCCATGGCCGGCAATATGGCAAAAAAAAAGGATAAAAATATTTTAATAAAAAAAATGTTAATAAAAAAATATTTTATCGGCCATGGCAAAAAAAAAAGGAAAAAAATATTTTAATAAAAAAATATTTTATCGGCTATGGCTAGCGACCAGGCCATGGGAAAAAAATGAAAAAATATTATTAATAAAAAAATGTTAACAAAAAAAATATTTTACCGGCCATGGTCGGCGACTAGGCCATGGGAAAAAAAAGGAAAAAATATTTTAATAAAAAATATTATTAATAAAAAAATGTTAATAAAAAAAATATTTTATCGACCATGGCTGGCGACCAAGTCATTGGGAAAAAAAAGGAAAAAAATATTTTAATGAAAAAATATTTTATCAGCCATGGCCGGCGACCAAGCCATGGAAAAAAAATAAAAATATATTTTTTATTAAAATATTTTAATAAAAAATATTATTAATAAAAAAATATTTTACCAGCCATGGCAAAAAAAAGAAAAAAATATTATTAATAAAAAAAATTTTACCGGCCATGGCCAAAAATAATAAAAAATTATTTTTTTAAATAAAAGTATTATTAATAAAGAAATTTTTTACAGGCCATGGCCAAAAAAAATAAAAAAAATAGTTTAAATAATAGTATTATTAATTAAAAAATATTTTACCGGCCATGGCCAAGGAGGAGAAGAAAAAAAGAAAAGAAAGAAATATTAAAATATTTAAAATATTATTAATAAAAAGAAATTTTATACCGTTATCAAATGCATTTATGTTTTTTTACTATTTCAGGAATAGAAATTTTGAACCGTTACTAAATACCTTTAAATGTTCAGAATCAGTTTTCGGGCACAGAATAAAAAAAAATCATTTCTGTTCAGTTATAGTTTCTGAGCACAGAATGATTGTCATGCGCACTCTAAGAATCAACGCGATGAATCGGCCTCGATCAAGTGTAGATAGATTGGGTCAATTACGATAGACGGAATCACCACGTCAGGGTCGGCGACGTTGGGTAAGATTTTGTCTAAAAGTCGGCGAGCTACCTTAAAAATCGCCCTTCTTTCTTTTTTTGGGTGGTTTTGGCATTAAAAAAAATCGGCCTTCTGATTTTCTAGGTTTTTTGGGACAATTTGCCTTTGTCCTTTCGGACAGCTGTCAAAATTTTGGGACGTGTTTCGGACTGAAGTAGTCAAAGGATCAAATCGAACCGACGGAAATCTCACCACCTTCTGTTACGTGACCCGTGCTTCGAAAATTCAAGTATTTCCAATCAAGAAACTGCATGGGAAAATTACTAGAGTCCCGGTTGAAAAGACTTCGTGATATATATATATATATGCATTAGTAATAGTAGAGAATTTATTTAAATGAAACACATTAAAAGATTACTCTTATCTGCCTGAAAAGTTCTTTAATTTTTGCTAACAATGTTTCTTTTAAAAATCAGAATTGACTTATCTCTATGTTGTGCGTTTACCTTACATTATCATTTTCTCTCTTATCATATTTTTATGAAATGTTATTTTTTTTCCGATGAACCAATCAATCTCGTAAGCATGATACGGAAAAAACTATCATTGAATTAGAAAAAAACAAACGAGTACAGAGACTTTCTTGGTTGCTTCCTGCTTTAACATTATAATCACACCCCCCCTTGATGGAGGACTTGAAAGTTCTACCCATATTATAATGAGTCAAACAATCGCAAACACGACCAAGCCTCTTCAACCTTCACTTCTTCTAGGGTTTCCACTCACATTTCAGGTCCATCATCCTGTATATAATGAGCGCTTTCAGTCCTCCGTTTCGCTTCATACCAGTTCGACAACAAGCTGCTGTAGCTCTTGAGAAACTCCTCACTGATCTCGAACTTCTATAGCTTTCATCGTCATTGCCCGCTGCTCTATTCGTTCTGATCACCTTGTTCACTCCATCTTTCGCTAGTCAGGCCTGCAAGAACCACACATTCTCTAACAACAGAACTTTCGCCAGATGCGTCGACCTTCCCGTCCTGAATTCGTTCCTCCACTGGAACTACAACCGCTCGTCGAACGCGCTCAACGTGGCGTTCCAGCACGTCGGCACGACACACTCAAGGTGGGTCGCCTGGGCAATTAACCCCTCGGGCAAGCAGATGGTCGGCTCGCAGGCTCTTGTCGCCTACCAGAGGAACAACAACGGCTGCATGCGCATGTACACGTCGTCGGTCGCCGGAGGGGAGATTGAAGTACAAGGTTTCAAGGATGTCCGTGACGTTTGAGAACGAGAGCGAGACGACGATATTCGCAACGGTTCACCTGACCAGCGACATGGTGACGATCAACCAAGTATGGCAAGAGGGTCCCCTAAATGGGAATGCCGGTGGACCGAGCATGCATGCAAGGAGTGGAGATCACATCACTTCTTTCGGAACTCTCAAATCTTGTCACTGGCACAACATCTTGAATATTAGAGAGATTATATTGTAATGAACTATTTATAGTGTGTCGAGCTTAATAATTGTATTGCTTGATACTTTAAATGAAAATGAAACATGCAAAATAACAGGGATGATATCTAAATATAGTATGACGAAAATGTTTGTTGCGTATTTGCGATAATTATATATTTACAGGTCAATTGAAAAGTTTTCCATACCTACAAACATATATCACTACTATATAGAAAGCAATCCAACGAGGATTTCAAACTCAAAACTTTTGCCAAAGTTTCGTGAAAAGCCCATCTTTTACTAAAAAAAAATGTATCATCCATATAAGGTATCATCCATATGAGGTATAACAAACTAGACAAAATCGTAATTTAAATAGTGGAAAAATTATTCAAAAAGTTCTAAACCTATCGCATTTTATCCAATTCAGTCATAAACCTTTTAATTTTGTTAATTAAATAGTAAATTTTTTCACGTTTTGCCAATTGAGTCAATCCGTCCAATTTTAATCGGAAATCACTGATGGATGTGTGGTGCGGACGTGGACATTTTTATAATTTTTTTAAATCTTGAATTTTTTTAATTATTTTTCTTCTCTTTTTTCTTTTTCTTTCTTTCTTTTCCTTCTTTTTTCAATCAAGTCCGGCGAGCGTCGCCGGCCGAGATCAGCCACTGGGCGAGGGCCATGACCCTTGCCCGTGGTTGGTGAGGGTAGGCTGGCGACTCTTGTTGGGCTTGGAAGACAAAAAAGAAAAAAAAAAGAAAGAAAAAAGAAGAAAAAAATAAAAAAAATTAGAATTTTTAAAAAAAATGATAAAATTGTACACATCAGCATCCTGACTATGTCACGTAGGATGGCCGGTGTTCACATCAGCGATATTTGGCTAAAATTAGCCGGATGGACTCAATTGACAAAACATGAAAATGTTTATGATTCAATTAGGAAAATCGAAAGGTTTATGAATATTTTGCCAAAGTGCAATAGGTTTAAAATTTTTTGGATATTTATCCCTTTCAATAGCCAAGATAACCATCAACCAAAACCCAGGTATATCTTCCTTTTCAAGATTGAATGAAATCTCTCACTTCTTACTCCCATTTAATTAACTTTCCTGATCCGACCAAAGAAAAATTAACTTTCCTTAATTAATTTGCATATTCTTACGTGTGCTCTTTTGCTAATATGTATGATGCAAGGAACATCATGTGACTCCACAAAAGGATGTGATTGAATGTACTTTCCAAGTTTTCTCCATTATTTCCATATGCCTTCAATCTTGCATTTTTCTTCATGCAGTGTAATCGAAAAGCTGACTGGTTGAAAACCCAAATCGGAATCACTGTCTATTCTGAATACTTTAGTGGAAATTTACCTAAAAATCAGGGTATATCCACAAATGGGTATCTGTACGCAGATGTACACATGCAAATCAAGCACAGGTACGAGAAAGGAAAACGAAGAAAATCTGGAAATAACACTCCTTGATTAGCTTGCTATATATGTATGTACGTTCTGTGCAACAAATTATGACAACCGGTCGACAGTGATCGCATCTTCTGATACTTGATCTATAAATCGAAGTACCCTCTGGTCATAATCTCTTGAGTTCGATCCAAACTCGGAACGATCCATCACCGTGAACAAGCCATTACAACTCGCGGTGTTTGCCTCGATTATGATATCGCTATGCTCTCTACAAAAGTTCGTATTTCTCTTAGGTGTGGGGGTGTCGGAATGTAGATAGTCCTACCATCGACACTACAATAACTGCTTTGTTCATTGAACGATTGTTTCCATATTTTCTTTTTCCGTTTTTTTCTATGACGATGAACTTTGTTGCTTCGGGTATTTCCCTCGATCTTATTGTAGGCCACGAAAAATGGCACGCCCAGGATCACCATAATTAGAAATCGAAACACGTTAATGGAGAGATTATCGATTTGTGTACCTGATTTGAAATCCATCGAACTTGACGTGGAATTTGCGACGGTTACTGAACACGAACTCAAGTGTTTCTCCCCTATCCCCTTTGTTAGAACACTGACCTAATGAGATTGCCACTCACGAGAAGAAAATTTTCTCTAGATCCGTATACGAGTCAGATTGTGTATCATCATATTAGGAGAAGGACTTGAACGCTATTTATTAGAGTTTTTGACCACGGGCCCTCTCATTACGGGCCGGGCCGTACTCGGCTCACACCAGCCAATCCCATATTAGACTTATTAAGAACCTATATATCTTACATTTATTAGACCAAACTAATTCAGTTAATTTCAATTAATGAAGCCCACATTAGGAAATTCTTATATTTGTCTCTAGATTTTTGCTTGCTTTCTCCATTTTCTCCCCTCCCTTGTCAGAGACTTAATCCAAAGACTTGAATCAGCTATTCGCTAGATGAAATTCTAGGCCGTATGCTATTCCCGTCGATATCAAAACTACACTTTCATATATGAGTTAGGCTAGCGAAACAAACTAGATTGTAATTTTTTTTTTTAACATACTCATCCTCATGGAAACTACTTAAGCCTAATTTCGTCAGTTATCATGATAGAAGAAATTCGCGTTTTTTCTCTTTAACATCCAATACTGTGAAGTTCTTACATCGCATTTATGAAAATAGCATTTACTTTCCTACGCGTTCATCGCATGTAAACTTATTGACATGTTAAAATTAATAAGTCATGCATATTGGCTCGCCCAAGGTAACACTGTCTCTAGACAATTGTCTTGCTTACAACCGAATGTTGGATTCAAAGCATGAGTATTGCATAGCTTAAGAGAAACAAATACTTCGAAAAGGGAAACTTTTTACTACTGGTTGCATAACAACTGCGTAGCATTTGGTTAAGTATCTATTTATGAAAATCCAATTAGATTAGCTGGTGACGCCATCCCTACCAACTCTTAATTCAAAACGTATGCATAGTTGGCCAAAACAATAAAGTACACAATAGCAAAAGAAAATAATAAATAAAAGAAGACAAGATACGTAATCAAAAATTGGATAAGATTGCAAGTACGCATAGTTTCTAGGACCTAAAAAATATTCCAAAATTTTTCAAGGAATAGAAACTTTCACCGTTATGATTTTTGTTCACGTAGTTGACACCAAAATGCGGGACACCGACTGACACACACAGTAGACACCTCAGCAAGGCGAAAAGAAGTCGTTTAGCACAAATAAATAAATAAAACGGCACAATCTTTTGGTCTTTTTAATCAAGGATTCGTCTGATTCAGTGAGAAAAGAGATAAGAGGAATGGAGCAATTCAAAATGAAAGAGCCAAGCTTGTGAACCAAGTTCTTCTTGTCCCGAACCAATAATTAGTGCTCCAACTCGACGATTTCGATCTAATTCGTCAATTTGCATGGAAGGATAAGTTAATGGTGGGTATTTCGTCTTTAAGCAAAAGTTCACACCTTTTTTTTTTGGACAAGCGAGGATATTTTTGTCTAAGGTGTATAAATTTCGGACATATACTTTATTATTTTATGATTGTCAGGACGTGCGTAACATAAAATAAAATAAAATAAAAGTACTCAGCAGTGGAAATTATGAGTAATAATGAACTGATCCAAAAGCTTCGAGGGAGAGGCTTGTATATCATGCTTAATCATTTTAAATCACTCGTTAATCGGTAGTTAATTTCATATTCACGTTATATGATGTTATGACATGTGAAAATGATGCCGTTTGTGTGTGCATATATATAACATAAGAGAATCGAGATATTTTCCTAATACGGCATCTTGGCACAGCCTTAATTATTACGAAAAAATCTAACACCGGAGCGAAATTGAGTTGGCCTTCGGCGAATTCGAATTTCGATTGAGACAAAACAATTAAATCGAAAGCGCGAGCTATAATGATCCAAGCTTATATACCCAAAACATTAATTCTTAGATCATCAAGTCTCGACTGAAGCCTACGCGTGCATGGTTTCAAATGTACCAAGTTCACATCAAAATTCTGCATTTCGGGCGAACAAAATTGGAATTATAATGTAATTTGATTCACGAGCGATTGAATTTGGGTGCCCCGAATCAAATGTCGGGTCCGACCCATGACCCGTCCGGTGCGACTATAAAAGCAAATTGGCGGTAAGACTTCTCTTTTCGGGTTTTGAAAAAGGATTTCCTCCAGGTGCGCGCTTCGCAACTCATTTCCTCCTCTCTCTCTCTCGCTCTCTCGCTCTCGCTCACAGACGCACACGAACACAATCGCCGACGATCTTCCCCTCGCTTCATTCGCTTACTCTACTCTGCGTAGTCGAAACCTCTCTCACTTTGATCGCTCTTCGTTGTGATTTTGCAGAGCCGATTCAGTATCCCACGACCGATTCCTGGTGAGTGATCGCTCCTATTTCACATTTCGGTCGTCAATTCGGCATTAGGTTTCCATTTCCGTGGCATTTGAGGCTATTGTAGCTGTGCATGTTGATGATGATCGAAGATTGTAGAGGCGATCGCAGCGATCGATCTATTTCTTACTCTCTGTTTTTTAATTCTTCTTTTCCGGATAGTCGATGTAGACTTGGTGGAGTCTTTCATTCCACGTACTTGGCTCTGCGAAACCCTCGCTCTTCCTCGATCTTTGATCGTTCTTTGTTTTGATTTGCAGAGCGCATCTAGTAGCCCGACCCGATCGATTCTGGCGAGTGATCGGTCCTTTTTTTTCGCATTTCTGTCACGGATTCGTCGGTTGTTGCAATAGGTTTCATTTCAGTGGCGTTTCGGGTGTTTTTTTGTTGCATGTTGACGAAGATGATTGTAGATTGTAGAGGCGATCGCAATGATTGAGCTATTTCTCACACTTTCTGTTTCTTTTTCGGTTAGTTGATGCTCTGTTATTGTCTGTTCCGTGCGTCTGCGGTTCCTCTGCATTTAGAGAGAATTTTTTTTTTTTAATTTGTTAATTTAGTTCTGGAAACACTAGTGAATCGCGATGAGTAGGTCTCTGGTTTTTGGTACTCCCGGTGTGCCTCGTTAGTTCTTCGGCTTGTTGTTCGTATGTGAATCGGGGAGGTGTAGAGGTCTATGGTGGTTGATCTATGCCGTGTCGTTATCGGAGCATTCCACTAAATTGAGCATTGTTTGTGCTACTGACTGAAGTGGGTTTTAAGAATGCTAGCAATACGCTTCATATTGTGAAAATGCAATCTATTCTTCGGTATCTAGTTAAAGAAGCAAATACTGCAAGAGAATTAGAAGATTTCACTTATTATACTTCGTATCTGCCCTTTAGAACAAACAATACCGATCTTATTCCTGTGACATTTCTTTTTGGATCCTTAAATTCAGGTCAGGTTCTCTTCCTCATATCTTAAATCTGTCGTTTATCTGATTGTGCCCAAATATTCTGGTTACCCCTTATGCCGATAAGATTTCTTGCTATTTATTATCCTGTACTCTAGAACATCATCACTCAAGACTTCCATTTTCTGCAATGTTGTTGAGGTTTTCTTTTAGGTGAAGATGGTCATTTTACAATCACGCAGCATGCTTGAATTCGAAAAACATCCATCCGCTTAGTCAAGGGCTAGTCCGCAAATTTTCCTGTTTTCATGTAGCAATGCTCCCTATTCATATTCACTAAGCAGCCGAGAAGCAAAACCCAAACAAAATGCAGCAAATTAATAAGTTCTCCATATGATAATAACATTTAATGTCAACTTACCAGAAGCAATGGGTAGACTATTTTCATTAATTGATGTTATAAATAAATAAAATATGGAAGGACTCATTGTCTTAACACATATTTATGTACTTCAATTAGGATTAAAGGGCTCTCTGACCTATGTTTGATATGGTGTCTTAATCTAAATTGTCATTTTCTCTCTTTCCATGGTCATTTCATTTCTCTTCTACTTGTCACTGCCCCCTCCATTTTGGCAGACTAGCCCTCTTCGGCATGGCGCCCCTACTTGCCCACCAGCTACTCCTGGCCCAACAGGAGTTCAGAGAGGCCAAAGCTAAGTTGGAAGACGCCAGGCATCATGACAACCGTGCCCTAAACAAGAAGTAAGTACTGATCTTTGATGATTATGTAGATTATAGCCCATAACATCTCTGTTTTCTCTCCTTCAGGCGATACTTGCTTCGTGCCGCCAAGCAAAGGCACAATGCGGCCGTATCGAGGTTGGAAAGAGTAAAACGAGAGATCAAAAGCAAGCAATGTCTGTTTCTGCACAATGTGGAGCAGGTCCATGAGGTCGTCGAGTTTCTGGAGAACCTCCACCACCATGGGCGCCTCCACCGTGTGGAGATCAAGTGCCGCGAGGTGGAGGTAGCCCGGGAGATGCGGCAGGCTCTATAAGAGTATGGATTTAAGTAAGTTTATTTTGAATTTCGGGTTTATATATGGTTTTTAGAGTTGAATTTGTTCTAAACTAGTATTATGGTTACACAGCCGCAGGGAGTCCTATGAGCTTCCTCCGGCCTGATGGCGACACAAGCCTCCTCCGTTCGGTTGTATTGGTAAATGGTGGCATGCCTAAATTTTATAGATGTTTGTACTGATCTAAATTACCGTTTTTTAATTCTATTTTGTAAGGTGAGGCCAGATGATATATTAGCTGAGTTCAATTGTTACTTCAATGGCTTGTTGTCTGGTGCATAACTTTCTAAGTAGTTGGACAGTCTCTACCTCAATGAGGCATTTAGCCCCCATTAGCGGCTTTGAGATAGCCTTGTGTGTTTTGAAGGCTATATATATAAATCTAAATAAACTGTTGGTGATACAAATTTTTTGGCATGCATCCGATGGTCTATGTAATCAAACTTTCACTAATTGTATATGCAATAAAAACCCCTTACTTGTCATACCATTGTTGGTAGATTAGTTCATTAGTGTATTGACTCTAACAACTAATATGAGATGTGATCTTTTTCTGCAGATCTTCAGTACTTTCTGACATTTTGAGGGAGCCGGAGTTCATTCCTTGCCACTGGATAGTGATATTGAACAATAATGTCCATAGACACTTTCTGATTCCTTCCTACTGGATTGTGATATTGAATAATGATGTCCCGTTATATACACTTTCTAATTTTTCTTGAACAATATTAGTTGGATTTTGATATTGAGCAATGATTTCCCTAGAATCACGATTGATGATTGAGTTACTCTCAATTTTGAATTCATGTTTGATATATGTGTATCCTGTGTGCTTATAGAAGCCTCTTTTTTTCGGATTTTGGACTGGGAATACCAGAGGTGGGGATTGGTATCTAATGACACCAACCCCTGCAAATCGACCTATGTGTTATCTTTCAAGTAATGGATCCTACAACATTACGAATCCAGAGAAGTAAGTCACATGGGTACAGCATTGTAAGACTCCTTCGCGACTCATGATCAGGCGAAGTGACAGTGCACTTCCCTTCGGGCACACAGCATGTTGTCTTATGACTACACTACATCGTCCATAAACCAAATGAATGTGTTCTCTCATACTATCACTCTAATCAGCAACAGAAGCGGGAATAAAGAGGGAAGTTAAAGTAGCAAACACAAATGGCCGGTGTCGTAGATTCTTTGACTGTTTCTCTGTTCTGGATTGAAATGACTCGAGAAATGCAGGAACTCCATGGCCTTTGAATTTATTACATAACTTATAAATCCAAAATAAAGTCAGAGACAACAAATCTATGATAAATAAACTGCAGTAAAATAATAAAGATTAGGTTGCAAAATAATAGGCTCGCCGTTAATTAATCACCAGATCAATCTTGGAAGGTAACTTTCCCTTGAGCTGTTGCAAAGCCCGTTCTTTAGGTTCCTTCACTTTTTTCAACCCATCAGAGCCATATTCTTCATCACAAGGATTCACCACCAACTTCTCAAGAGCAATCGCATTGTCGATAAGGTAATTCACTAGTTCGAAATCACAAGGTCGACCATAATAATTATTAAATTCAGCCTCCTTTAGGTACCGATGGGGAGGTCTAACGACTCTTATTAGTTCTCTCTGCCTGCATAGCATGTCCATCGGGTCGGTCAGCTGTGGCAAAAGAAGAATGCAATATATCATTAATCAGCAGAAGACATCATTGGATTAAAAAAATGCCAGTGGAAGAGAGAGCTTCCAAAAATAAAGTACGTCCTTGCGGATTGTCACAACGAGTAAATACTAATCACAGTGCTACAACTCACCCATGAGCAGCGGCTCAAATAAAATTCAACAGTGGCTTGGATTGTTATATTCGTTCCTACTATGTCTGTCTAATGCCTAGATAGATGAAGACTTAGATGAGGCCTGAAAACACACCTCTAACACAAAACTCCGCAAGCAAGGGCATGCCTCGATCACCCGAGTCAATGGAAATAGACTTGCATCTCCAAATCCATCAACTCTCAATTCCAATTGCTTGACACTTGTTAACTTAGGCAATCGACGAGTCCATACGGTTTCCTGTATATTAAAGAGAGAATCAAAGGCAACCCAGATTATAATGAGGAAGTAACTTAGGAAACCTTATGAAAATAAGTTAGTGCTCTTACACAGAGTAGTAGGGAAAATTCAAGTTTGAGAATCTGCAGACAAGAAAGACTTGAAAATTGAGACATGGTCACGTGCACACGTTTGAACATACATCTTTCAACAGACACCTCGGACAGCCGGGGAACCTTGTCCAAAGACAATGGAATTTCCTCTCCTACTACTTTGTAAGTGAAGGACACAAGATTCGTGTCATAAATCTCTACACGTTGAAGATCCTGACAATATCCTACGCGCAAGTGCTTCAGCTTCAGTGATTGGCCAGAAACTCTAAGCGTATTCAAAGTAGGAGTATTCTCCAGAACCAATCGCTCTAGAACCGGACAATTGGCAAGCAATTGCTCTATGAGTTCTCCCTTCACACTTACTCGATTCAAGGAGAGCTCTTCGAGATACCTACAGCCGACATGCCAAGAACTTGAAGGGCTCAAGCCAAAATTACTTCGACTTGACGCCCTCTGCGAACAGCCTACATCAGCATCTCTAAGTATCTCATACCCTAACACATATGGCAAGCGACTAAGGTCACAATCAGGTTTATAATCCTCGGAACATGCGGGCTCAAAATCTAGTTCGAGAACTTTAACTTGCTTTGCCAATGCAAAGCTAATCCATCGATTGATGCGAGACCTATATGAGATATTTAGGTCAAAGCGTAACGCAAATCTACGTAAAGCGTGATCTCCTCCACTTTGACGATGCACAACATTGTCCACCCATTCCACGTATCTCACCCTCTCCTTTTCTGCCAGTTCGGGGTTATCTTCCATCTTCTCCAACAAGTCCAACCAGTCGAAATCAAGGTCGGTGACCAGAGAAGCACACAAGTGCCTCCATCTCCTGGAAAGAACACAGGTCGCTTGTGCTTCTCTAAATGTCAATCGAGATAATATACGGCCTATAACTTCTTCGGGCAAACAGCTGATCCGATCCTAGAATGAGTTTCGCCAGAAGAAAAAAACAAACCAAGTAAGAAAAATCTGGAAATAAGAATGAGGGAAAGCAGAGCAGGGAAGATTCAACATCAAAAATCGAAAACAAAAAAAAAAAAAAAACTCAACTTTGACACAACAACACCGAATCCATGGCAAAAGCAGCTAAAAGACCTCGGATATCCAAGCTTCGGTGACGAGATAACATACATTCTAATTAACACAACCGCTGCCCCAATCATCCAGTACATTCAACAGCAGATTTTCAATGATCGACGACGGGCATAGCCACAAGGAAAAGAAACGTGCATCCCTCCCCACAGCGAGCAGAGAGAGGTGTATCCTTCCGTGAAGAACAGGTTTCGACCTCAAAAAAATCGAAACTTTAGGCGAATTCTTTACCTTGTCGTCGGATTTCGATTCAAATTCAGCGCGGGGCCTCTTTGGAGACGGAGAATCCATCGACGCCCGCGAAATTCAGCTTCAGTTTCGGCCAAATTTAGCTTCCCGACAGATTTCACATGTAGGTTTCCGGTATATATATATATATATGTATCTATATATATACACACCAATAAATTAATAAGTAAATATATTATGTTATATACGAATATATATATATATATATATTCATTGTGACGTCACGTGATTAGTATCTACCGGATGCGTGGCAATCTACACGGATAATCCGTGTCTTATCTTTGCAAGTTCTTTCTTCCACTGGCGCTCTCCATGCACGCTTCGCTCTAGATCCGAATTCAGAGACTAGTAGGTAATCAATTTGCTTGTATAAAGATTCGTTTTTTGAGCTTGCAGCTAGTTGTTCGGGAGAAGAAACTCTCTCTCTCTCTATGTCCTGGCTAAATAAGCAAAGGATACTACTTTCTTTCTTTCATCTTTCAAGGGTTGGTCTTGCCTTTTTCTCTTCTATTGTCCCCGAGTTCTTTCATTCTTTTATAGAGATGTTTTGGAATTTCGCTGCGCCTTAGATTAGCATACTGGGAAAATTTGGGTTGGATATCTTGTCTGATGGAGCACAAAGAATGGTCTTTTCTCCCTGAATTCAGTATTCTCTTTGCCGTTGCGGTGTGAAAGTCGAGATTTTTCTTTAACTTCTTCTTTTTCTGGGTCAATTAAATCCCAATTCAAAGGATTGAATCAGTTGTCTGTCAGATGAAATTATGGGTCTTATAGTTTATATTGACATTTAAAGAAGCACAAGCGACTAATTGCGGACTCTGGTGACTGACCTTGATATGGATGGGCTCTAACTCATTCCATGAGATGAGAGCTAATTTGGATTCGCGAGGGTGAGATATATGGAGTGGGTGGATAATGTTTTGCAACAGTAGAATAATTATAGAGGACACCGCCCCTTCACATAGAATTAGGTTGTCCTTTCACTTTAATGTCGGATTTCAGTCTTGCATCAATCGGTGAATTGAGTTTGCACTGTCGAAGCAAGTTAAGGTGCTTGAACTAAATTTGATTCCTAGGTATTCTCTAGATCCCTGCTCTTCATGCCCTAGTTGATCACTTTATCTATTGGGTCACGAGGTAATTATAATTTCTGAAGCAGAGGGTCACTGTGGGATTCAGGTCTCAATAATCTTAGTTTGAGCTCTGTTGGGTTTAGATATTTCGAATACCTCTGTATCAAAAGAAATTCCACTGAATAGACAATGTCCCCTGCTAATTGAGCTTCGCATTGGTTAGAGAATATGGAATGAGTGCATGTGATCATGTCTCGGGTTTTGTCATGTCTTTCTTGTTTGCAGATTCTCAAACTGTGAATTTTCTTGTCCACTATGTGTAAACATCAACAAATATCTAGTTTCAGACTTTATTTTTATTCATTTGTTTTCTGTCACCCTCCTCCCTAATGATGCTGCATTGCCTTCATTTGATCCAGTTGGGATGCCTAAGGTCTCATCTTCTGCCTGAATTATTCAGTGTCAAGCAATTGGAGGTCAGCCATGTAGCATATGAAGATAATAGTCCCCTTACACTATCTCTCTTAATCATGGCAATGTCCCTATTTGCAGAGGTTTGTGTTGCAGGTGGGTCTTCTGACTCCATTCAGTTGTCGATTTGTTGTGGTGGAATAGAATCCAAACCAGGTCACTATTAAAATTTAATAATATTTGCTCGTCTGTACATGGCAATTCACAAGAGTTGCCTTGAAATTTTTACTTTGGTATAAGTTCGATGTGTTGATAAATGGAGTACATTTTACTTCCTTTTAGGAGTTCTGTCTTGCATTGGCATTTGGCCGTAAAATTTCTGTTTCAGTGATTAACATAGGCAACCCAGCGACGATCATCCTGGCTTCAAGAGTTGAAAATATCGAAGAGAGAAAGAGAACGTGCCAAACGACGGCTTGAGGTAAAGCTACCTGGTCAAAGTCAAAGTTCAAACTGTTGATTTCTTGGTGGCCCGGGAGCCTCATCCACACCGCATGGTGAAAGATTTTTTTGAATTCTGCAACTTTAATTATTCCATAACCCTGATACAAGATGTTCGTTTTACTTTTGATTGCACATGTTTTTTCTATAATTAGTTTGGACATGTCGTTATCAAAAGTTCAAGGCTTGTGATTATAATTGCTTCTTTTATCTTTAAGAATTTACAAGACCACTGAGTTAAAAGAAAAAATAGAGAAATTGCACTTTAACTCTCTTGTCTACGAGTGGTAAGTCATGTGCTGAATATCTCTTGCATGTATGGATTCTCCGTCTCCAAAAGAGGTTCCACTCTGAATCTGAGAAGATTCTTATGACATGGTAACAAATTTTACTGCAAAACTTCCATGTGAGCTTGGAGCTACTTTTTCATAGAAGAAGACATCTATGTGTGCGCTCGCTGAGCAAAGGACGCGTGTTTCTTTATTCCTCTGGGTATACATGTATTAGATTAGCACAAATTGGCTCTCGTGGCAAAAGATAATCTTTTTCTTAGGTGTGGGGGCATCGGAATGCATATTTATTCTGCAAACATTGAATTTTTTTCTTTGCCAATGAACTTTGACCTTCATGTTTTCCCTTGCTATTATCTCCATATTTTTGCTTGCTTACTCGATTTTTCTCCCTTTTTCCTTTGTCAGTGAATCTCAATTCACGGGCTTGGATTAGCTCAAACGCACTGTGTCTTAACGATATTCTCCATCAAGTGTAGCTCAATGTAGAGTGAAAAACAGAAGACCAATTACATGCTTCATCATCCCCTTAGTGCCATCTTTCTCTCAAGCATACTTACGTAAAGCAGGGAACCGAGAGACCTGGCACCGTAGCTGAATAATAAGCAGAATGCAAGCGCAGAGATGTGCGTAGCAAGGTTTGCAAGCAAGTCAGCATTATCAAAATGTGATCCCTTTAACATGCTTAAGCGTGACACAGAAGCCTTTTCGTCGGATCTTTTGGAGCAGTTTATGATCACGCATAATCCTCGCTACTAAGTATGATTCCATGCAGAAAGTCATTGACAACAGAAGTCGCGTAGACCGAGTTTGCCTATGATTCTACGAGGACAAAAAGTAGATGCTGGTGAGATCGTGAGCTGGAACACGCTCTGTTACGTGTTAAAGATTCCTGTTAAGGTTAAGAAAAAAGTTTGTTTAGCTATTAATTCCTCTCGTTTTACATGTAATTAATTTTTTTTTTTTGAAAATATAGTCAATCAAAATCCTTTTTGCAGCCCGCACTAGGAAGACTATATGTTTAAGTAAAATGGGGCAAAATCATTCCACATTTTGCAACCGGTGAGCTGTGTTCTTTTCCATATTTTCTAATGTTTTGTCGAATCATTTCTTAATATTCTGGCCGCGTGGCAAGATCGTCTTTCTTTTTCTTTTTTTCAATTGGCACACGTGCTAAGGGTGTAACTGGTAAAGAATATTGATAAATATAGGATGGTGTAGAATAGATTCGTCGCGGACTCATGGACAAAGCCAAACATGTTTAAGGACCTGCTCGAGCACAAAACCTGACAAGTTTTCTAAGTTAGAGTATGATATTTTGGTTAAGTTGAACTCGGTTTACATATCACGATAATTTATTTTTGTTCATATTCATGTTTCTTCCACTCTGTATTTAGGATCCCGTTATTGATTACCCACTTTATGTTTCGAGAGTTCCCCGAACTATAGCCCTTGTTGGGTATAAAAATGCTAAACGATGAAAATTTTGCCAAATTTGAAGTTGAATGTCACTAGCATGTATGGATTTTCCATCTCCAAAAGAGGTTTCACTTTAAATCTGAAGCAGATTCTCGTGACAAGGTAACCAATTTTGCTGCAAAAGTTCAATTTTTGAGCTTGGAGCATGTCTTTCATGTTAGAAGACATCTGTTTGTGCGTGCGTGCTCGCTAAGCAAAGGATGCACGTTTCTTTCTTCCTCTGGCTATAAATTGTCTTACATTAGCACATGCATGTGAACTTTTATTTTTTATTTAATTGGGTGACCCAGACCTGGCAGGACTACAAGTTCTCGAACCAAAACACCTACACGAATTGCGTTGATCTTCCCGTCCTGAAGTCGTTCCTCCACTGGAACTACAGCACGTCGTCGCACCAGCTCGACCTGGCGTTCAGGCACGTGGGAGCTACGGCTTCCGAGTGGATCGTTTGGGCCATCAACCCAGTGGAACTCAGGATGGTAGGCTCTCAGGCCCTCGTCGCTTATCAAAGACCCGACGGACGGTTCTACGCTTACGCGTCGCCGATCGACGGCTACGACACGAGGCTGCAGGAGGGGAGATTGAGCTTCAGCTTGTCCGCGCTGTCGGGGACGTTCGCGAACGGCGAGATGACGATATTCGCATCGCTTGAGCTGACGAGCAGCACGGTGATGACCAACCAGGTGTGGCAAACCGGTCCCTTGAAAGGGGGTACACCGGCGACTCATGCTTCGACCGCGGATCATCTCACATCGTCGGGGACTCTGGACCTTATCAACAGCGATGCTACTTGAATTCGACCTGATATTGGCGATGGGATAGAGCTTTGGTGAAGATGTCCCCAGGTTGATCTATGGAGGAGATGTACTGAACATGGAGTTGCTTCTGAACCACCCGTTCTCGAACAAAATGATAGTCAATCTCAATATGCTTCGTTCGGGCATAAAAAACGGGATTACCAGTGAAGTAAATAGCCGAAATATTGTCACACCATAAGACAAGAGGACTTGGCAAGGAGACATGGAGGTCGCGTAATAAGGCTTCTATCCATATGAGCTCGGCCATTGTATCGGCTAGACACTTAAATTTTGCTTCGGTACTAGAGCGAGCTACAGTCCGTTGTTTACGGGAGCTCCAGGAAATAAGATTAGATCCAAGAAAGACACTATAATCACCAACAGACCTACGAGTGTCATGGTCGCCGGCCCAACCTACGTCGGAGAAAGCATGTAGTTGACAAGTAGAGCTCCGAGTAAGCAGAATGCCATAATTAGTAGTACCACGTAGAAAACGTAGAATACGCTTAACGAATTGCCAATGTGCATCGGTGGGAATATGCATGAACTAACATGCGGTATTCACCGCATACGCAAGATCCGGCCGAGTGATGGTAAGGTACTGGAGAGCGTCGACAGTACTACGATATAGGGTAGGATCATGAAATAAAGCTCCATGCTGTAGTAAAGACGGGTCGGTACCAGTAACACAAGGAGTCGTGACTGGTCGAGCATTTTGCATATTGGTACGTTGAAGAATGTCGTGTGCATACTTGCCTTGATGGAGTAGTAGACCTTTGTCAGTTCTTTGCAATTCAATGCCGAGAAAATAATGGAGCTCGCCGAGGTCCTTAATAGCAAATTCTCGTTGCAGGGATTCGATTAGAGCTAATAAAGGCACCGAGGGCGACCCAGTTAAAATTATATCATCTACATATACCAAGAGAAAGACACTGTATGCTGCTGAGTGAAGTATAAATAAAGAGGAGTCTGCGCGAGATACTTGAAACCCAAGAGAGAGAAGAAAAGAACTTAGTCGTTGGTGCCATGCACGCGGTGCCTGTTTTAGTCCATAAAGTGAACGTTGAAGACGGCATACATGGTGAGGATGAGTAGAGTCGACGAAGCCTGGAGGCTGTTGCATATAAATTTCCTCCTCAAGATGACCATGGAGAAAAGCATTCTTCACGTCCAATTGTCGAAGTTGCCATCCCCGACTGAAGGCAAGAGAAATAACGGTGCGAACCATTACGTGTTTTACCACAGGACTAAAAGTTTAATGGAAATCTATACCTTCTTGTTGATTGAAGCCTTTGGCGACTAACCGAGCCTTGTATCTTTTAAGGGATTCGTCAGCCTTCAGCTTAACTTGAAATACCCATTTACAACCAATGGGTTTGCACTGTTTCGGTGGAGATACAAGGGTCCAGGTTTGATTGTGCATCAAGGCAGTGTATTCTTCATTCATAGCCGCTCGCCATGCTGGGTCTTTATTTGCTTGAGTGAAGGAAGTTGGTGTCGGTATTGAGGAAGCTTCGGTTTGCAGGGCATAAGTGTGATCAGCCTGAAGTTGACGCCATGCCAAAGTTCCATCCTGCAGCCTTGTCACCATAGGATGAGATGAGGCAGCTGGCGGTGAAGGAGAGTTGGAGGTGCTGGCACTATCATTTCGAACATCAGTAGTGGGTGGATCCGGGAGTAAAGATGACTCCGATTCTGAAAAAGGTGTAGGAGAATTTTGCTGAACCCATTCAGGAGAAAGAAAGTTAGTTGGGGCAGTAGAGATGTGCTCCATTGATTGAGGTTGTTGCACGTTGTTGTTCAAAACTGGAGGGAGCATAAGACATTCTGGAGCCGCAACAGTGGTTTGACAAGCATTCATTGGACTAGAGGTAGTGAAGGGAAATAATTGCTCATCAAAAATTGCATCGTTGGTGATGTAGATGTGACGATCTCTTAGAGAATAGCAACGGTAGCCCTTGTAGCACGATGGATATCCAAGAAAAATGCATAAATGAGATTTGGATTGGAGCTTATTCTTTGCATAAGCTCGAAGATTGGGGTAAACCGCACACCCGAAAACCTTGAGATGCCGAATAGAGGGAACATCTTTATGAAGTGTCTCCCATGGTGTTCGGTTCTGTAGAACTGGTGTCGGCAATCGATTGATAATATGTACTGCAGTCTCAAATGCAAAATCCCAAAAGCGAGGCGGCACAAACGCATGGTTAAGCATTGAAAGGCCCATTTCAACAATATGGCGATGCTTTCTCTCAGCTGTGCCATTTTGATGATGTTGATGAGGACATGAGGTCCTTTGACGAATGCCACGATCCTGTAATAAACGCTGAAAAGTGGCCGAGAGAAATTCGCGTGCACAATCACACTGGATAGCTTTGACTGTAGTGGAAAATTGATTTTTCACAAAATTAAGGAACATAAAGAAAATGGAGAGGAATTGATCACGAGATTGCAACATGTATAGCCATGTAAATTTGGAATAGTCATCAACAAAACAAATATAATATCGATTATTAGATGTAGAGGTTATAGGAGCTGGACCCCATACATCAAAGTGAATTAACTGCAACGGAAATGTAGACCTATGATGGGTGGGTGCATGAAATTGACTATGACTCTTACTAGACATACATGCAGGACACGGTGAGAGTGCCACCGGTGATTTATTAAGAACTTGACAAACAACTGAGAAGGCGGTATGACCAAGTCGGTTGTGCCATAGACGAACAAGATTGGTTGCAGAGGCTTGGAACACGGACGGAGATGACAATTGCGAAGAAGACACTGGAATGGAATAAAGGTCGTGATCAGTTTCCCCTTGAAGTAGAGTTTTCCTCGTGTGACGACACTTCACAAAAAAGGAGTTTGATGAGAATAGGAAATCACAGTTGTTTTCTTGACAAAACTGACGTACAGATAGCAAATTCTTTTTGATTGTGGGAATAACTAGAACATTAGACATACGAAAATGAGGAGAAACATAGCTACCTGTGTGAGTAATGGGTAGATGGGACCCGTTACCTATGGTGACTTGTTGAGATCCAAAATAAGGCTGAACATTAGACAGACCAGAAGGATTATTTGTCATATGGTGGGTAGCACCAGAATCAGGATACCAAGATTCACTGGGGAAGATGGAAGGTGGAGGAGGAATTTCGGCCAAGTTGAGTTGAGGAGAAAATTCGGATGGTGGATGCTGAAGATATCTATCACGGCAAACATTGGCACTGTGACCGTGTTTGTTACAAATCTGACACCGAAGATTGCTTCGTCTCTGACTCTGGTTATTGCCAAAAGATGGATTAAAATTGGTGTTGAGATTCCGATTGTGATATTGTTGGGTAGCCCCTCGATAATTTCTGTCTCTTCCTTCTTGATTCCGATTTTGGAAAGAATGCCCATTACCTCGAGAATATTTGACAGCATGTTGTTGTCGTGATCTTTGAGGTTGTGAGGAAACCATTGTAGGCCCATCAAAATGTGCAGCAAATGCAGCCGGTGGAACAACAGTAGACTCCATGAGGTCTAAGCGTGCTTCATGGGATAATATGAGACCGTGAAGGACATCTCTAATCATTGTTTGATTTTGACTTTGCACTGATATAGATACTGCAAGGCTTTGATATTCGGCTCCCAATCCACGAAAAATGTGAGTTTGATACTCATGATCAGAAATAATCTCGCCAATCGAAGCGAGTTGGTCTACAAGAGCAGTGGCTTGTTGAAGAAATTCCGTAATTGTTTGGTTACCTTTCCGAATAGCTTGCAGTTGCATTCTAAGATGAGTTGTTCTAGCAAGATTATGAGCAGCATAAGATGTACCAAGGAATTCCCATGCTTCTGCGGATGTGTTGAAATTCAAAAGTTGACCGACGATGGCATCGGATGTCGTGCTAAGAATCCATCCAAGTGCGATTTGATCGCGTGTTACCCACTCATCATATGCTGGGTTCGGAATAGTGGTGGTGGTTCTATCTGCTGTTTGCACAATTTGGCTAGGTGGACATACTGAAGATCCTTCCACAATTGGTAGTAGTTTGCTTGCTCGAAGACACGGTAATAGGCGTGCCCTCCAAATAACAAAATTGTCTCCTGTGAGCTTGACTCCAATTGCTGGACATGAGATGGAATTTGCAGGAATTCCAGTGGCTGTGGATCCAAGTACCTGGGTTGTTAAGCCAGGGATGGTACTTGAGATCGAAGTAGATGTTGAAGAAGGCGAGGATGCCATTTGAGAATAAAATAAAGCTTTCGCTAGAATAGCTTTGATACCATGTCAAAACGTAAAACTAAATTATAATCTTTATGATGTTTTTTTGTACATCTTTTACATCTCCGTTCAACTTCTATTTATAAGAAGTTAAGGATATAAACAAATCAATAACAAATTAGAAGGAAATCAAAGACTGATTGCAAGAGATTTGCTGAATATCAGGAGCGATTACTGAATATCGGAAATGGTTGTTAGAGATATGCTGAATATCAAATTTCAGATTTGATATCCTTTGACAGCTTCAATGTAGTTGCTTGTGTACTCGAGACTTCAGCGTTTAGAAATGTTTGAAACTTTGAACAAGCACTATGATGGGTTATGAATAAATGAGTACTAGCATAGGGACCCGTGCAACGCACGGAGTTTAAATCCCTTTTCTTTTCCTTATTATTTGATTAATTTGACAAATTTCAAGAAATGTCCTTTTATTTTCGTTCTTTATTGACAAATTTTCCCATAATTGATGTATTTATAATTTAATTACCTTTTTAGAGTTCATCTCGCTAAAATTAGAAGCAAAATAACAAGAAATGGTGCTGCTGCTCGAGCTGTTAAATTGGGTCCATTGCCTTTATTTCCACCCACCTTAGGCTTCATACTCCCCGAAGAGTTAAAATGACAGTATAGCCTAAATTGCGGACACATGACTTCTATTGTTCCGTGACATTCTAGTGAAAAAGAAAATGAAAGCCAATCAATTTAAGACCCTACTCTTTCTCTCTCTTCTCTTGTGCTCCACCCCCTCGATTGAAGATTTAAGCAACTTCAATCTATCGGAAGCCGTGGCAAAATCACCTTCTCAGATCTCCACACCAAATTGGGTCTCAAGTCTCT
Organism: Syzygium aromaticum; assembly: GCA_024500025.1. Lineage (NCBI taxonomy): Eukaryota > Viridiplantae > Streptophyta > Magnoliopsida > Myrtales > Myrtaceae > Syzygium > Syzygium aromaticum. The sequence continues at coordinate 17,572,721 of CM044885.1, forward strand.
CGGTGACTTCCTCCCTAGCAAAACCTACATCTCTCTCTATGGGATCAGTTGCTCAAATCAATCTTTTCCTCTGCATGTTGGGAGGCTTATGAGCGCTTTAGCGTCGGAGATCAACTCACAAAGGACGACATAAAAGTGTGCACTATACGGCTCTAAAGAAGCCTGGAGGTTCATTCCCTTATATGCAAGCAAGTAGTACAAGTGTGTTCTTCACATCTCTCTGCCAGGTATGTTTCGCTTGTCAATTTGCTTATTCAAAAGCCATTGCTCAATTGTTCATCGAGGATGTTCCCAATTTTGCTCGCTCTGCACTTTATTTTTCTCTAGGATCACTACTAATGGTTCGTGTAGTGATTGATTTGATGGTTGTGATTTTCATTAGGCTGATGCTAGTTCTTGATAGTAAGCTAGCCGATAGCTGTGAGTGGAGGACGAGGAAGAGAGAAAAAAAAGAAGCGGAACCGTGTGAATGGTTAACGATGAGCTCCCAACCAAATGGAGAATTGAATGAAGTGAAGACATCAATCGGAGAATTGCACAGTTAATTTTAAAATTTGAACCTAATCTATCTTCTAAACAACCTCATTAAAAAAAATCTCGAAATACGTTTCTTTTTCTCCAAATATATGTGCGATGCCTTAATATTGAATTAATAATCTCTTTTCACATTGCTGAAACTGCCATGGCTTCCTCCTCTCTCGGCAGCGGGGGCGGCGGTGGCGGCATGACTCGGGCCTTTTGTTTCTCCTTCGAAAACCCTGATCAAAGAGACTCGAGAGTTGCCATATGGCGGCACGTGAATGTGGAAATTGCCATATGGCGGCGGGTGGATGATACATGTGGAATATGTACAATGCTAGAAAGACATGAGCAAGCATGCCCAACCCGAGTATATTAAGGGGGCAAATTGTGCCGCGTCTTTTCCATTTGATTGCTTGCCCGCAGCATTGATGAGGCTCAAACCCTTCAAGAACTACAAATCGAAAAGGGCCGAACGTTTTTCGACCAAGGAAAAAAAAAAAAGAAGAAAAGGGCCGAATGTAAATAAAAAATGCGCAATATTTCAATAACGACACCAACTTAACTAGGCTTAAAACGAAAACTTCAGTAATAATGGGGATGGTGCGAAGTCATTGCGTGCCTCGTGTCGCCACGTGGGCCTCCCTTTCCATTTTTTTTTCCCTTGCGTAAGGGAGGTAGCTGCTATAATAGTTTGGCCCCGTGCAATTCTGGTCGCAACCATGTTAATAGCGTTTAGGTCTTGGAAGAATGTTCGACCTTATAACCTTGCAATTTAATGTAAAACTTCTTTTATGGGACAATTTCGCGACAAAGCCGTAAATAAATATCTTATGTACATCACTTCACATTCCTTATGAGATATGCAAATCATCATTTTAAATCACCTTACGGTTAGAAATTCACCGAAGCCATTCTAAAGGACGAAGGAATGTCAAACACATCTTGCTTGACATGATGTTTTTATGAGATGACACCGGCCCTTCTATAATGTGCTGGTCTCTAGACGGTAGAGTATTTGGCTAACTCCATAGCCGTTCACACATACTCAGACAAGGGATCGGCCATGGCAGATGTCTTCCTCACATGGAGTCGTAGCTATACACGTATGCATTACAATAATTTGTCCTTGCTCATGTAATTAATAATAAACAAATAATTACTTGCACTTCAACTGAGTTAGAAATCGTAAATGGAAGTGGGTATCACTGGCATGTGGGTATACTCGGCATGTGTGTATGCTCAACAAGTGGGTATGCTCTGTAAGTGGAAATACTCGCAGTAAATAGATATACCTGGCATGTTGGTATCCTCAGCAAGTGAATCTCGACAAGTGGGTATACTCAGCATGTAGATATAATCGTCATGTGTATACATCTTTATACAATATACACATGCAAATTAAGCACAGGTTTGAGAAAGGAAAAGGAAAAAAATCTTGAATTCGGATCAAATTGTGGAAATAACACAGAGTCGTGTGGCTCGGCCTACTCAGATTATATTCTCCTTGATTAGCTAGCTATACATGTACGTACATTTCGGTGCAACTAATTATGACACAATCGGTCGACAATTGATAGTATCTTTTGATACTTGATCTATAAATTGAAATACCCTTTGGTCATAATCTCTTGAATCCGATCCAAACTCGAATGATCGATCACCATGAACAAGTCATTGCACCTCGTAGTATTTGCCTCAATTCTAATCTTCCAGTGCTCTCTGTCTCTCGCTCAGACCTGCCAGAACTACAAGTTCTCGAACCAAAACACCTACACGAAATGCGTTGATCTTCCGGTCCTAAACTCATTCCTCCACTGGAACTACAGCACGTCGCACCAGCTCGACCTGGCGTTCAGACACGTGGGTGCGACGGCCTCCGAGTGGATCGCTTGGGCCATCAACCCATCGGGACTCGAAATGATAGGTTCTCAGGCCCTCGTCGCTTACCAAAGGCCAGGCGGACCGTCTTACGCTTACGCGTCGCCGATCAACAGCTACGACACGGGGCTGCAGGAGGGGAGATTGAGCTTCAGCTTCTCCAAGCTCTCGGGGACGTTCGCGAACGGCGAGATGACGATATTCGCGTCGCTCCAGCTGAAGAGCGACGTGGTGACGATCAACCAGGTGTGGCAAAACAGCCCCTTGAATGGCGGCACGCCGGCTACACATCCTAAGACCCCGGATCATCTCGCGTCGCTGGGGACTCTGAACCTTGTCACCGGCGCTGCTAGTTAAATTGGTCTTTGATTTAGGCGATGGCTTCAATGTGTTTGCTTATGTACTCGAGACTTTAGCATTTGTAGAAATGCACGAAACTTTGAACAATAAGAATGGTGGGTTATGAAGTGCAATGCCCGGAATTTATATCTCTTTTCTTTCCTTTTTATGTGATAAATTTCAAGAAATGTCCTTTCATTTCTCGTTTTTTATTGACATTTCTTCAATAAGCCATATACTAACCTTCTTAGAATTCATCTCACTCAAATTAGGAGTAAATTCTCATAAGGATTGGTGCCATTGCTCGAGCTGTCAAATTATGTCCATTGCCTTTATCTTTCGGTGGGCTGTTTAGCTGCGGATTAGGATATTCGTATTCTTTTCAAGCAAGAAAGGTGGCCGCTATTTTCACCCTCAGCTCGGGCTTCCTACACTCTTTAGAGTTAAAAAAATGACAAAATAATCAAAGTTCGAACACGCGGCATTGGTCCGCTATGGATGAGCGACACTGACCATGCGTGAACGCATTCCACCGGGGACGGTCAAATCTGAAGCTGGATGTGAACAAATGGCTTCTATTTCTTCTCTCGCATTCTAGTGAAAGGAAAGATGAAAGCCAATCAATTTAAGACCCTACTCCCTTTGCCGTCTCGATTGAGGAAGGTTCAAGCTCCTTGCTTCACTTCACTCACTCGCCATCAACTCTTCGCATCTCCGATCGACGGAAACCCCTGGCAACCACCTCCTCAAATCTCCCACAGAGTCGGGCCTCTAGTCTCTCGATGACTTCCTCTCTAGCAAAACTTACATCTCCAGGTCTCTTTCTGGGTTCAGTTGCTCAATTCGACATTTTCCTCTGCATGTTGGGATGCTTATGAGCATTTTATTGTCAGAGATCGGCTCACAAAGGATGACATGTAGCAGCGGACGACATGAAGCCTAGTGGTTCGATTCGTTAGCTTATGCAAGCAAGTGATACGGGTGTGTTCCTCACATCTCTTAGTGAGATCTGTTTAGCTTGTCGATTTGCTTGTTCAAGACTTACAGCTCAATTGCTCACCGATGATATTCCCGATCTTGCTCGCTCTGGACCTTGTTTTTCTCTAGGATCGCTACTAATAGTTTGTGTAGTGATTGATTCGACGGATGATATTTTCATTAGGTTGATGCTAGTTCTTGATCATAATCTAGTCGTCAGCTATGAACGGAAGACAAGGTAGAGAGAGATATAAAAAAAAGAAAGAAAGAAGTGGAACCGTAGAAACTACAACTTGAGTTGTTTTGTCATTTGAACTCTCGAGGAGCTATATGAATCTAAAGTTATGGTGGAAATAGTGATCGTTATAGGAAAGAGATGTTGAATGGAAACATTAGTATAAATGGTAAAAATATCGATTCCGAGAAATTCACCGCCAGTTTACTAGCCACGGGTTTACCATATGGTTTATCAAGCTTTAGAAGTGCTCCAAAAAAGCACTTGACTCGTCACTTTTTCTTTTTGAAAGAGCAGTGTTTTCTGGGACAGAGGCAGAGACATTTCATTCCACGAAAGCAACGGACCAAATCAAACAAACCGTGTGGACCAAAGTTGGATGTGCGCTGACTCCACCGTACATGGCGGCGTCCAGTCGGACATCCTTCGCCAGCCCAACTGATGTGCGGGTGCAGTGCATCTAGACCTAATCGATCCCCCATAATTGTCAATATATCCAACAAAAATTGATGTTTGGAGACGATTTAGGGGCGGCGAAAATTTGTTTTCTTCATTCAAGCCAATCGTGTTCGCATTGTATCGCGATTAATTTTTATCGATCATGGTAGTCACAAAATGAATCTAGCGATAGTTTTTGCATTCTTTGTTGATGCGACTTCATCACATCGATTAAATGACTAATGAGCATAGAATGGTTAAATTATAATCATGTATTTATTCACCTCGCGTAGCGTCTTTGCCGACTGCCCTCCACCCCGCTCGCCACCTAACGATCATCTCTTCTCCACCATAAATCAGCAAACTTCAGCCCCCGCCTCGACCGGTCCCCCATCTGGGCGCCTCCCCCGTCGCAACCTCGCGGCCAAGATCCCCTGCCCGAGAATGATCCACAAGACAGATGCCTAGCTAACAATCATCGGAGAGCGACGGGGATGGTGCGGGAATGGGCCGAAAGTGGCCAGAGGATTAGCTCGGCCAAACCGACACGGCAGAGCGGGACCCGATCAAAGATCCGAAAGTCCAAGCACCCAAAAAACCGTGCTTTTCCACGGCCCGGTCGTCCCCTGCGCCATGGTTTTTTCCAATTTTCTCAGCACTTCCTGTCGTTCCATCGGCGAGTCAAACGCGTTCGTCGGGTCCTCGCAGCTTTTGCTTTCAAGGTTCTAAGTTCGACTTCCAACCCATGATACTTGTGCACGATCCGTACTAAGATAGAGGAAGAGCAACCTATTTTTAAAAACAAGAATAAGAAAAACGAAAGTGTCACGAGTTTAACCCATGAAGCATGCTACGATTTTATTTCAAATAGTAAAGAATGACTAACCATTCTCCACAAAAATTGAACATCATGTATCCACTTTAGGTTCCTTGCCCTCTATTTGGAAAAAAAATACCAAAAAAATCATGAACCTATTGTACAGATATTAATTTAGTCTTAAATCTCATGACGATTTTTTAATGTAATTATTTTAGTTAATTTTAGCCAGTAATGGCTAACGTAGACACTCGCTGTTCTAAGTGTCATTGTTGACGCTGGTATGAATAATTTTTGTAACTTTTTTTTATAAATTTTATAATTTTTTTTATTTTCTTTTTTTATTTTCGTTTCTTTCTTTCCCTTTTTCGACTGAAAAATTAAAAAAAAAAGTTCATTGAAAATTTAGAAAAAATTTATAAAAAATTTATAAAAATTATTCATATCAGCGCCGACCGTTTCACGTAAGATGATTGACGTTTATGTCAATGATTTCCAGCCAATAAGGACTATATTGACAAATTATCAAAAAAATTTAAACTAAATTGGCTAATTGCAAAATTTAGATTTGCGTTGGCATACTTATAATAGGTTTATGGCTTCTTCTTTTTTTGATATTATCCCCCCCTCTATTTTGCTATATCTTTCATTTGGGTTAAGCTTTACGAGAATAATTAAGTGATCTTTGCCATTTTAATCAACTTTAGGTCCGTTTTCCCCCTCCAAACTTCCTTTTTTTTTTTTTTTTTTTAATTTCTGTTACTTCTTGATGATCCCGTGGAAATGGGTTCAAGATTCCTACCTTCTCGAAAGTGTTCATTTTGGAAGGACGTTGACCGTGTGTTGTAATCTTCCTCTCGTGTGATTTAATGCCCTTGGTAGGTAAGACTTTTAGCCTTGAATTGAATGGACAAAAGTAATGCCGAACGGTTCCAGGTTTCAAATTTTTTGGAATCAGTACCCAAGGAGAACCTGAAATCTGGAACCTATCTGTTAGAAGCTGGAACGTTGAACCTACTCTGTCACAGGTTCCAGAGTCTAATAGATTTTTTTTTTCATTTTTAGTTAAACAAAACTAAAATAAATGCAATAGTATTGAACAAACTTATCATTCACTAAAGAGAATATAAAAGACCATTTTTCCTGACATTATTATTTAAATAAATACAATTAAAATGAGAAACCATTACGTAAATCAATACTATGGGTGAGCGGTTCAATATTTTGTACAAGTTCTACCCGGAACTTACCCATGAGAATAGATTAATCATTTTTTGAAACTTGAAACCTACCCTTTACAAGTTCTAGGGTCTACCCAAATTCTACTTGAATATTAATTGAATAATTACAGCAAATCGTTACCTTTAATGACCACCACTGACTGTTATTATCCACTGACTAAACTTATATTTAGACACACGAAAAATATAAAACATTAACAAGTCATAAAATGAAAACTCAGATTAATGATTTTAGATTATACACTAGTCATCTAATGCCATAAAATACTGCAGGATTACACAAAGACATAGACCAAGAAAAAATACAAAAAACTTATTTAGATTCCAAGTTCTAGATTCCACCTATTTAGAATCTATAACTTATCCATCAAAACAGGTTTCCCAATTTTTGGAACCTGGAACCTACCTTACATACTTTGGAACCTAGAACCTATAGGTTTCCATCGGTTAGGTTCTCAGGTTTCATGTTCTACCTAGAACTATGCTTAACTGTGTCCACCATGACATATTTATCTTAAATTTTCTTCTGTGACACCAAAAATCAAGTGATATATTTACCTTTCGACAAAATTTTATCAATGAAAACCATTAAAAATCAACCCATATGGACGTCGGAAAGCAAACAACGTTGATATGGCATCCATGTGATTTAAGTGAAATAAAAATAATGTTATTTTAATTAAAAAATCATTTAAAAGAACTTTGACGGAAGATAAATGCGCCATATAAATACAAGTTTGGTGTTTCTTATGTCACAAGAAAAGAATTAGGGTAAGTCTGTCATAAAGGACATAGTTTAAAGTTTTTTATATTACAAAAAAAAGTTCACAGTAAATGTATCACAAGAGGCATAATTTATAATTTTTTGTGACTTTTTCCCTCAAAAAACCAGCTCACTCCACCCATTATGATCCAGCTATTCTAGCCCACCCCCAAAAATAATTTGCCACGTGCACGCGCACAGGTGATACCGTGAGGTCCCCGTGGTCGTATTTCAAAATTTCACAGAGGACCAACCTTGCAATCTCGCGTGGTCCGCACGACATATTACTCGCCTTGGATGCTCGGAAAATTTCAAATGTATTTTTTTTGCTAGAATAAAAAAAATTTCAAATGTTTTTATTGCCTTGGAAGGGAGAAAAAAAATTTATTTCCAGATGAGTTTGCCGAGTTGACAAGCCGCGGCTTTATTTTGAAAAATATGAACCACGAGGTTAATGCATATTCCCCATAAGAAAAAAAAAAGTCCCGAGGAAATGATTTTTCACTTGGAATATATCGGTTACTTCTTGGTTAATAATTTTGAATTTCTCGTGTGAACCCGAGAATTCTTTAAAATCAACACAGTCATAACACAAATGCCGGGGCAGAAAACGACGCCGCATTGCTCCTTCCCAACCCCGACCGCCCCCCCCCCCCCCGCCCCCTCGTACAAGTCAACCCGCGCCATTCAGCGCCATCGTCATTGCAATGCAGAAAAGTACAAGCTCCGACTGGTCGGTCAGAAAGTGGGAACGCCGATGGAAAATGGTCTCCTCCCCTTCGCTCGTTCAGACGTCGACGAAGTCGGAAACAATCCTTTCTCGGCACGTTCCGGATCTGTTGAAAACCACGAAATTCACACCTTGCTTTCCCATTCATTTACGGCAGCAAAACCCGCACCAACGTGTATATAAGCGCACCCGCCCATGTGCTCATTGCGTGCACGTTCAACAATCGCTGCTCCGCTACGGAATTTCGCCAACCCCCACCTCGTTTCGCCTCCGAGAAAAGCTCTTCTTCAGTTCGTCGAGTGGGTGTCTCGAGAGCGACCGCCATGGACGGAGCTGTTGCGCTGCTCTCGCTCGCTCTGTCCTCTCTGTTCCTCGTTCCGTCTCTGGCTCAGACGACATGCCAGAGCTACGGCTTCTCGGACAACAGGGTCTACGCGTCCTGCGTTGATCTCCCGGTGCTGAGCTCCTACCTCCACTGGAACTACAGCGAGACCTCGTACGTCGCCGACATCGCCTTCCGGGTCACCGAAGCGACCTCGTCCAACTGGGTGTCCTGGGCCATCAACCCCTCCGGCCTCGAGATGGTGGGTTCGCAGGCGCTCGTCGCCTACCAGAACTCGAGCGGGTCCATGTGGGCCTACACCTCCTCGGTGGACAGCCTCGGGACGACTCTGTCGCCAGGGAGCCTCAGCTTCGGGGTGACGAATATCTCGGCGGTGCTCGTGGGCAGCGAGATGACCATCTTCGCGACGCTGCAGCTGAGCAGCGGAATGACGACGGTGAACCAGGTGTGGCAGGTCGGCCCCATGGAGAATGGATCCCCCGGAACGCACGCGACGAGCGGCGCCAACGTCGATTCAGTTGGGACGCTGGACTTCCTGTCCGGGACCACTGTGGGGAGCAGCGGGTCGGGAAGCTCGAGGCAGCGGAGGAGGAATGTAAGCGGCCCACTAACTTCTGGAACTAGTTTTAGCATCGTTTGCTTTATTCGTTGGGAATCGTTTCAAAACACGAATCATTTTCACGAACGTTGATAAGATTTATATGGACCTTGCAGGTGCATGGGGTGTTGAACGCGGTGAGTTGGGGGACACTGATGCCGATGGGGGCATTGATCGCGAGGTACCTGAAGGTGTTCCAATCGGCCGACCCTGCATGGTTCTACCTCCACATCTCGTGCCAGGCCTCGGCTTATGCGGTCGGCGTCGCCGGCTGGGCCACTGGCCTCAAGCTTGGGAGCGAATCCTCAGCCAACAACAAGGTCCACGGCAACATCGGCCTCGCCCTTTTTGTCCTCGGAACTCTTCAGGTACGTTCGGAAGTTGCATCATGCATGGCCAAGCCAGATGATTTCGAGATCAAAATTTGTCCATGCACGCGAACTCCACATGATCTCACGTATTGACAATTTGGCCGTGGTTGTGCTTTGCCAGGGATTCGCGCTGCTCTTGCGGCCCAAGAAGGATCACAAGTACAGACTCTACTGGAACATATACCACCACACGGTCGGATACACCGTGATCGTCCTGAGCATCGTCAACGTGTTCAAGGGGCTGGACATACTGGACCCGGAGCAGAAATGGCGGACCGCGTACATCGGGATCGTTGCCTCCTTGGGGGCCAGCGCCGCGGTTTTGGAAGCTGTCACTTGGTACATCGTGATCAAGAGGAAAAAGACAGCATTTTCAACACCAAAGATCTCTCACGGCGTGAAGGAAGACGATGGTTATAGCAACGGCAGGGTATAGTACGAGATTTTAGTCATAGATTCTGATTTTTTTTTTCTGTTCAGCTCCATGTTGAGGGTCTTTTGGATTGACCCATATGATAGATAGAGCCTATTATTATTTTTTATTTATTTAGTTTTCCTTATTAGGCTGATACATTTGTGTATTGGAGGTGGGCCGTCCGTTATTCACGCATCATCCCGTGCTTCTTTTGGCCTTCAGACTTCTGTTTTCTTTTCTTCCCCTTCATCGTCCCAAATCCGTCTCTAACGAAGATGGCGGCATGTGATTCGATATAAGTAGACCGGTCAAACGCGTGAATCGGATCTGATTTGGGTCATTAAAGTTTACATAACCCATATATGACCCGTTTAATGGAATATGAATCATTTTGACACCCCTAAATTTAAGGTGAGAGTGAAAATCACTAGTTTCACCAATTAACCTAAATTTTAAGGAGTTCTTGGTAATGCCTTATTGTTAATTGAAAAGAAATTAAAAATATATAATGTCTAGGAGAAGTAGGATATGCTTATGAATTATGACGTCAAAAGTTTTGGTAATGACACCGTGCCTTTGTCAATTGTCAATCTAGGAGAGGAGTAGGATTTCGCAGCAGCATTTGGAAATTTATGAACCAATTAGTCAGATACATGTACGGCAAGACTTTTCTTAATGTGATTAGTCTGACCTTAATTATTCTAGAAGCCATGATTATTACAAGCGAAAATTACAAATACTATCCTTGACTTTCAAAACATGTACGTTTTTTTTTTCTTTTTAATCGAGTCGCATCTCTGGCCCATATTTAATTTATCAAATTATCATTTTATTTCCAAACTACCCTCGGTCCAAGAAAAAAAAAAACCAAAGCAACAACTTGCCTCCTCTCTCTCTCCGACAGGCTGACGCACTCCCCTTTGTGCCTCAACCTCTCCACTGGGTGCCGTCGTTGCTACTCTCGAGGCCCATACATAGGGATAAAATTGTGCAATAACTTTTACACGATGCTCACTTGATAACTATAACTTTTTTTTTTCGATCATTGAGTGATGCATTAGTGAAAGGTTTATCATTAAAGTGTCATTGACGATTTGTGTTGCTAAAAAATTTGAAGTGACATTTATTATAAATTAACCGATATAGCTTGTCAAAGCAATCCAATTAGCAAAAGCCCAAGAAACGACGTCATTTTGGCCCTATAAGTAGAAATAAGAAAAAAAAGAAGGAAAAATTCCAAATAAAGACCTAAAGTGCCCTCTTAAATATATATTTTGTGAAACATTGATAATAAAATTTAATGAAAACTAATGGAGAATAAATTTATCATAGGTATATCAGTTTGAGATTTTTGGTATTCACAAAATTAGTTTATGGTAAATTTATCATGTACATATTAGTTTGGAATATTTTGTGAATAAAATATTAATTTAGAATAAAATTATTTGGATTTTTCGTTATATTAATAAAGAAAAAAAAGCATTCCTGGGTAAAGCCCGATTCGGAAATTCCTATGCAACCGTCGAACGTTACCTCGCTCACTCGCACAATCTCGGCCACACACACGAAGCTCCACACAAACCTTCGCAGGTTCTCCGGGCAACATCAAGAATCAAGAATTTCAGCTGGAGGAGCATTCACTTCTCTTCTCGCTCCGCTCCGAGCGACGACCACCATGTTCGCCGTCCACAGAATGGCCGCGTCCCACACTCTCTCCTCTTCGGTCCTCCTCTCCAGCCCCTCCTCGTCCCGCGCGCCCCTGATCCCCGCCCTCTCGGCCGCGAAACGGCTCGTTTCGCCGGTCCCGAGGCGGTTCCCGGCGAGCGGGCTCGTGGGTTCGGGAGCTCGTAGCAAGAAATGGAGCGGGGTCTCTTGGGTGCGCTGTGCCGTGGCGACTGAGTCGGCTCGGCCCGCGAGCACGAACCAAACTGAGAGCTCGGAAGAGACCCAGAAAGGAGAGGAGGAGAGGATCGTCTTGCCCACCAACGAGTCATCGGATGGACTCCTGCGAATTCGCCACACGGTATCGGAGCTCATTAAATGCGTTCAACCCTTTTGTCCGTTTATTTTTCTTTCTGTTTTTTTTGGGTTGATTAGATGTGCTTGGTTATGTCTCTCTAGAATTCCGGGTTGGAGTGATGTGTCGTGAGCTGTGAAGTTACTGTTGTACTTTGGGATTTCAAAACTTGCGTCAAGTATGGGTTTTTTAAATGAACTGTCATTGAATTGGCATTTGGGTGATGTTGGTGTATCCGAAATGCTCCAGTTGACTATGCATTTAGTGGATGCTTGCAATCTGGTCAATAGTCAAGCTACCATTTTTCTTTTTCCTGAAGATGTCTAACTGTAAGAGATGGCGGATTCTCGAATTTTAAAATAATCTCAGAGTGGATCGCGGCGTCCATTGAGTTTGTACAGGATTAGACTTGATGATTTCGTGGATAGCTGATTTCATTGTGCTGTTCTTCTTATGACCAACTGCGAGAAGTGTTTGAATGCAGTGCGCGCACGTGATGGCTATGGCTGTTCAGAAGCTCTTCCCAGATGCAAAAGTGACGATTGGGCCATGGATAGACAGTGGATTTTACTATGATTTTGATATGGAGCCATTGACAGATAGAGATTTGAAGAGAATTAAGAAGGAAATGGTGAGCAAAAAATGCACAATCAATGCTGGCGTTTTTTCACTTAGCCTTTGTTCATTTCCAAGAATTGGTTATACTAATTGAATAATTGTTTGGAGATTATTCATTAATGTATGCTTTCAGGGCACGGATTTACTTCTTACATAATCTGTAGGACTGTATCATTGGGAAAAATTTACCCCTTTTAAGAGAAGAAGTTTCCAGAGACGAAGCTCAGCGAAGAATCATGGAGATGAAGGAAACCTACAAAATGGAAATACTGGAAAGTATCAAGGAAGAACCGATCACCATCTATCATATTGGTAAGCCTAGTTATTTCTTCAGTGCCTGCTCTATTTTGCAACCGATTTAGTGATGTCCTTTGGTTGTAATTCCTGGATCGTAATTGTGCCTGTGACTCAAACTGTTTTTAATTTAAATAGGTCTCTTGTTTTCACCTTACCCATTCGAGAAACCTTTTGACAGAAGCGCAATAAGTTTTGCACAAGTGAAAAGTTTTCTCTTTGTTGAGGTGCAATTACACCCTTTTTCTACCCAGTTGACATATGATTGCATATTAGCATTATGCAACTGAAATTTGTGCTGCATGCTGTAGCTTAGCTGTACTATGTAGTGCCTCAACCAGCATGCGCGTGCGTGCGCACGCGCGCGCGCGAGAGAGAGAGAGAGAGAGAGACAGAGAGAGACAGAGAGAGACAGAGAGAGACTTGTTTTGTGGGTTATGTCATTCATAGATGTAATAATCTGAGAGAGAGAGAGAGAGAGAGAGAGAGAGAGAGAGAGAGACTTGTTTTGTGGGTTATGTCATTCATAGATGTAATAATCTGCTTCCTTCTACATAGTTGGCAAGTATTCTTTTCTTCATTTAAATGTAGGAATTATTTTAAGTTCCTTTTGTGTTCTTTATAGGAAATGAATGGTGGGATCTGTGTGCTGGTCCTCATGTTGAATCTACGGGAAAAATTAATCGGAAAGCTGTCGAACTGGAGTCTGTTGCTGGTGCTTACTGGAGGGGAGATGAAAAGAGACCAATGCTGCAGAGGATCTATGGCACTGCCTGGGAGAATGAGGAACAGTTGAAAGCATATCTTCACTTTAAAGAGGAGGCAAAACGCCGGGATCACAGGCGCATTGGCCAAGATCTCGATCTCTTCTCCATTCAGGTAAATCGTTCTGCTAGACGCTATATTACTTCATATTTTGAACAAATGAACTTCTCCATATTTCATCTTACTGTTTATCAAAAATCTGAAGTTGGCGCAACAGTTTAATGCAATATGAAATCTTACTTTCAAATTTTTTGTGTCCCTCGATGATTGTTTGCAGGAAGAAGCTGGTGGAGGATTGGTGTTCTGGCATCCAAAAGGGGCCATTATACGACACATTATTGAGGACTCCTGGAAAAGGATACATATGGAACATGGTTATGATTTCTTGTATACTCCACACGTCGCAAGGGCTCATCTTTGGAAGACCAGTGGTCATTTGGACTTCTACAAAGAAAATATGTATGACCAGATGAACATTGAGGATGACCTCTATCAGCTTCGTCCTATGAATTGCCCCTACCACATATTGGTCTACAAAAGGAAACGTCACTCTTATCGCGATTTTCCCATCAGGGTTGCAGAGTTAGGAACAGTGTACAGATATGAGTTGTCTGGAAGCCTACATGGCCTATTTCGTGTAAGAGGTTTCACGCAGGTGTGTCATACTGATCCCACAGGGTATTTGGTCTGTCACTTCAATTTAACTTTTGAGGTGTATTTAATTGCATGATATGATTACGAATAATTACTTAATTGTTTATGATAGTGCTAGTATGTATTTAATTATCTTGATCCATAAACTTTAGGCCTCTTGGTTATAAGATGTCCAATTATGTATGGTCCTCAAAGAAGTGTAGGATGTCCTGTCCTTTTAGCATCATCTCTTTTCCTCAATTGGATTATTTATGTGAATGTCCAAAATAATGAACTTGATTAATTCAGGCTATCTCTATTCTTTTTATATTTGGTAGGATGATGCCCACATATTTTGTCTAGAAGATCAAATCAGAGGTGAAATCAGGGGAGTTCTGGACCTTACAGAAAGAATTTTACTCCAGTTTGGCTTTAGCAAGTACGAGGTTAATCTATCTACCAGACCAGAGAAAGCTGTCGGGGATGATGATATATGGGACAAGGCTACAACTGCTCTTAGAGAAGCTTTAGATGATAAAGGATGGAGCTACCAAATTGATGAAGGTGGCGGTGCATTTTATGGTCCAAAGATTGATCTTAAGATCGAGGATGCACTTGGAAGGAAGTGGCAGTGCTCAACCATACAGGTAACTTCAAAGCAATCAGAGCTCAAGCAAGTTGAGTTTTGACACTAGTTTAGATTTTGATAGGTTGGTTTTTGTCGATGATTCTCTTTGTGCTCACACACACGCTTTTCAGGGCTATTTTGTTCAGAATGAGATGACTATAAGATTAAAAAGAAAAAGATGATGGTTACAATATGGTTGAATCTGGACTAAGTATTCATTTTATCTCTAGTATCTTGCTTGAACTTTTCATTTATCAGTAACTCCATTTTATTATCTGCAGGTTGACTTTAATCTTCCCCAGCGGTTTGATATTACCTATGTTGACTCAAATTCAGAAAAGAAGCGGCCTATCATGATTCACAGGGCAGTGCTTGGATCACTCGAGCGATTCTTTGGGGTCCTTATAGAGCACTACGCAGGAGATTTTCCATTATGGCTTTCTCCAATACAAGCTCGAATTTTGCCAGTTACGGACAACCAGGTGAGAACCCAGCTTTTAAGAGCTTTCTTGGCTATGATCTGTTGGTCATGTCTAGCTTCTGGAGGGTGATTCAACACCGTCGGGTCAATTTCCTTTGGTTCAGTCGCTCTTTAAAACTGAGTTGCTTATGTTTAGTGCAGCTCGAGTTCTGCAACGAGGTGACGCGGAAATTGAAAGAGAACGGTGTTAGAGCTGAAGTTTGTCATGGTGAGCGCTTGCCAAAACTTATCAGAAATGCCGAGAAGCAGAAGATACCATTGATGGCGGTTGTGGGCCCCAAGGAAGTCGAAACTGGAACTGTGACTGTCAGATCTAGATTTGGCGGGGAGCTCGGGATTATAACCATCGATGACTTCATCTACAGAATCACAAAGGCCAGCGAAAACAGAACCTTGTTTTGAATTTCCCGAGACTGAATAAGGAGTCGCCGGGCACCTGTTTGTTTTGCAAAGGAGAATACAACCGGTAAAAGAAACTGCGATATCGATGACAATTTGAGCACTGGAGGGTTACATTAACAAATTTTGCTGTACATGTATTCCTTAGAATTATCTGTACATATTCCGCTGATAAGAAACGGGTATACATATCTTTTCGTGCTTCTAATGAACAATGCTACGTGCATTTGACCCTGAGCAGAGGCGATCAGCGCCCGCATGGCCGCGCAGCCCGCCCAGGGCCTAGAGGTAAATGGGCGGGTTCGGTCCAAGGCCTTACACGAGAAAGACTATCTTGGGTGTTGGCCCGGCTCCAAACTCCCTATGTGAATTATGATATTGGCGGACTCGGGCAACACGTTAGGCCCTACCTTTGGGTCTGTCCGAATCCGCCCACTGATATGACCTCTGACCCTGTCATACTGCAAGATTGAAGGAATATTGCAATCGATGGAATTAAAGGCCGAGAAAAAGAATATGACAATGTTTAAAAGCTGCTTATAATCCAATCTTCGTCGATTGTTCATTTTGATTGACTACTGCTCAGTTTATCCTTATTTGCCAGTACCTCACTCCTTAATATAAAATATCGGGTTCGCGGTTTCCGCAGGAAACTTAATGCTGATTTTCTGCAGATCTTTCAGTATTCCTTCTTTCCATTATTGTGTCGTTAGTTCTTCTACTGGGATTGCTTTGTTTGCATTTCTTGAATCTGATTGTGTTCTTGTACTATCTGCGTAAGGAACAACATATTAAGTCCGGCAATGTTGCTCAAGCTCAAACTATGTTCGCTTTAATGATTCAAACTAGCAGAAATCTAGAGAGGAGAAGCTATTGAAAGTTAGGCCAGACTTCTGAAAAATTATAGAGGATGGTTCATTCCACGAGTCTTCCTCAATTCCCTGAGGAGGATGACAGATCTAAGAGTTTATCAGACTCTATTAACGGGAATTTTATGGCCCTTGCACGTCTCTTTTATCATCCATTTGCAAACTATTCTTATGCTTGGCCTCATTTAGCTGAAATCATTCTTCAACATCCATAATGTGATGGCTGGGGGATAAGTTTGCTAATAATAGCATCCCGGTTGAGCCACAAGAATTAAACCCTAAATTTACTTCACGGCTAATTATAGTCCAAACTTCATGTTGTTTTGAGCTTCCGCACTTGGATAAGTAGCATTAATCCGAGATATGAATATCTTATTGTTCTTTGTGACGGATTTATTGGGAGAAATGAAGCAGTGTATAGACATGGGCAAAAGATCAATTTTACCTGCTGTAATTGCGCTTCTGTTTCTCACTTCCACAGCAAAATCCCGAGTTTATGATGTCAGGAAATATGGCGCTAGTGGTGGCGGGAGTTCGGATATCACCCAGGTACGGGAACATCTCCGAGGCAATCCTTCTTGTCAGTCCTGTGGATATTGTGTGGATTGTGTCTGATGTTGTTTTTCTACTCAAAAAGGCTCTAGTTAGCGCATGGAAGGAGGCCTGCGCATCAACAAATACTAGCAAAGTCATGGTACCGGCAGGGACATATGTTTTAAATGAAGTGGTCTTAGGAGGTCCTTGCAAGGGCTCGATTGAGGTCCAGGTCGATGGAACACTCAAGGCCCCTGCAGATCCTGCCCAAATGAAGACCGACGGGTGGGTCACGTTCCAGAACATTGACCAGTTCACATTGTCAGGTGGCGGAACTTTTGACGGTCAAGGGAAAACTGCTTGGACAAAGAATGACTGCAGCAAAAAGATGGATTGCAAGAACCTTCCTATAGTAAGCTTGTTTCAATCTTCATTTTACATTGTTAACTGCAGGATCATTGCGCCTTTAATTGAAAACTTTAAAGAGTGGTATATCAATTTTTGCAGCCAAATAATCTGTCAAGTCTTTATCTGCAATTCTTGTTATGTGGAGACATTAATTCTGTCTACTGTGTTTGAAATGAATAGAACATAAGGTTCAACTTTGTCACCAACGGCATAGTCAAGGACATAACTTCCCTTGACAGCAAACAGTTCCATGTGAATGTTTTGGGCTGCAAAAATTTCACGTTCCAACATGTTACCATCACCGCGCCAGGAGATAGTCCCAACACAGATGGAATCCACATTGGTCGTTCAACTGGGATCAACATTATTGACACTGGCATCAAGACTGGGGACGATTGCATTTCCATTGGTGATGGCAGTGAGCAAATAAACATCACAGGAGTAACTTGCGGGCCTGGTCATGGCATTAGCGTAGGGAGTCTTGGAAGATATCCAGGTGAACAGCCTGTGTCTGGTATTAGGGTAAAGAACTGCACCATTACTGGCACGATGAATGGCGTTAGGATCAAAACATGGCCTAATTCTCCTGCTGGAAGCGCGACGGATATGCATTTCGAGGATATTACAATGGACAATGTTGGGAACCCAGTCCTCATAGATCAGCAGTACTGCCCATGGAATCAGTGCACAGCGGAGGTAACCAAAAAACCGTTCTCCTGGGATACTGGCTATATGATCATGTGTTTGACCTGAGGTTCTGTTTTCAATTGTTCCATGCAATTTTTCAGGTTCCGTCCCAGATAAAGATAAGCAATGTCAGCTTCAAAAGAATCCAGGGAACTTCTTCAACACAAGTTGCACTTAAGCTTGCTTGTAGCAGCCGCTACCCGTGCAACAATGTGCAGATCAGTGACATTGATATCAGGTACCACGGTGCTGAGGGTCCTGCTACATCCTTATGTTCCAATATCAAGCCCATGATCTCTGGCAAGCAGAACCCAGCAATCTGCGCCAATGCGACAGGAAGCTCTGTTTCTCAGTAAACAAAATGCTTGTAACATGATGTCACATAGTTGATGGAGATTTAGACCGTCTCCTACTGTCTCATGTAGGCTTCTAATCTAGCTACTACGAGAATTACCAGGTCAGAGTAAAATCAATGGCTGTAGAAATAAGAGATTCGCCTTGTTGCGTGACGATGATTTAATAAGTGAAGTTCTTCAGATAATTTTGGCCGTTAAAGTCATCATTGTCTATTTAAGGCATTAATTGTTCAGGTTTAAGAATGAAAAACGTAGGAGGTTCAGGTTTTTCCTTGAACTCTCCATACTTCACGTGCATGGAATAGATATAGGAAGGAGAACAAGTAGAGCACAAACATTATGCGCTTTCCTCTGAGAACAGTTAGTTTGGTGCATGTTGTTGCGTTGTCACAGCTCCGGGCTTGGAGGGATTATCGTTAGAGAGCATGTCACACAAAACATGAACCCAATTATAATATTGATTTGATCCTCGAGAATATCTTGTTCTCAAACTGTCACCCAGATACATTCAGGACATTTGCTGCATCTTTTTTGGCATGCGCGAAATGATCTAAATATCCTCAAACATTATGAGCCGACTGTACCATATCCATCTCAGTTCAACATTGTTCAAGAAGGAAGCATTCAATTCTTTGAGTTCCAGCGGACAGCAAGAAATTGGGCGAATCTGAAGTACTTGCTTATCACATAAAAACCAGACATGTCAAAGGAAAGACAAATAATATGAGCGAACCCTCTCTAGGCCATAATCTAGTCTTTTGCGTCCCATCATCTTCCTTCACAATACATGTCGGAACGTCCTATTCCAAGAGATGCCTTAGGAGAAGGCAGTCTTCTTTGTTTCGAATAGCTCGGTGGAGGTGCAAAGTGATGAATTTGTTGTTGCTGAGTAAAGTGTGCCAAGATTTGCTGGTGCACTTGAATCTACAGACGGACTTAACGGGTGACCTGGACAGAATATCTACCATAATCTCATTCGGAAGACAGCCTAAATCAAAAGTCCTCACAGGTTTTTGCAACTGTGACATTTTTCGCCCCTCTGAGAGGATACTAGCTTAGACAATAAAATTTATAGCCTTGAGGGAGACTTGCTCCTACCACAGTCGTGTCTAGAGCTAAATCGTGTTATAAATGCAGAGATTCTTTTGACTAAAAGAGGCAAATTGTGAAGAGTATGTTGATAAATGTTTCGGAGACAAGGCATTGAAAGGTGCATCTGAGGAAGGAGCAAGCCAGTAATAACGAATCTGGAACTAAATACAGGAAAGAAAAAGAGAAAATCCTGCTTGTTTAAAGGCACAATCAACGCTGCACTATAACCGAATTCTCAAGAAACAAAGTCATTCATGCAGCCACTCCAGATGGTGCATCTTGAGGCACCCTGTGGAGTTACATAGAAGCTTCCCAGACTCGCAATTCCAACACTGTTCAATAAATGGTTAATTGGTCATAAACCATTGCGAAACAAACTGTTACTGCAAAAGCCATAGGCAATGCACAGGTAGATTCTGATGAAAGTGTGGAGTGCACAAAATCTTTGCCCTTGTTCAGCTCCAGGACATAATAGTTCTATCCTGGAATATGCGGAGCGGTAATGCACATATAGTTTCTGGAAGTGCTGCAGATGTTTCAAGAATTTTACGCACATACACTGTTCCAGGGAAGTGAAAACATTGCATAAAGGTCGGCCAGCAGTCTCTTAAGAGTTCCTTAGAAGCTGTTGCTTCACTCAGTGTAAAATGGTCCCTTAAGGACGGCACAAGTGGTCCCTATCAGTTAGTCTTGGCAACTACTTCCCAGCATCACCAGTACTCCAAGAGATGGGTGCCCCAACAGTTCCTAAATATTAACAATGGCGAGTGTAAAGCCATCAGGGCAATGGCTAGCTTACCGTCACTAGGGACCCTTGGGGATAGGAATTTAGGCTTTAGGGACGGTCTTGCCCATCCCCTATCTCGGTTTTTTAGCAGCGAATAATGTCACTTTTAATTCTGGACAATTCGCAAATGAATAAACCACAATAGAGTTTCAGCATCCTCACATTTGTATACTGTAAATATTAGAAGCTTTGAAACATTTGCTTCGTTACACTAAATAGATAGAAAGATCATAGAACACGGGAGCTAACTCTCCTTGTTACTCCGATGCCCTAAACTATGCTCCGAGAGAAGCCAATGCAACAGTGCAACAAACTAGTTCACTAACACACACTAACTGCTTATACATATCCACTCTCACTCATTTTATCCACCACACCACCGTGATCTTCTTTCAGCTTCATTACAAAGAGGAGGATCCTTCGATGCATACTGGTTGAGATCACTAGGATTCTCATTCCCTGAAGGCAGTGAAACCAAGCTCTCAATGTGATTAACATTTCTAACGGGCTGGAAGACACCAAGATTCTTGATGACCTAAACATTTGGCCTGCACACGACTAGCTCCCCATCATCTACATTCTTGACCACAACCCTTGATTTGTTGATCACGCATATAGGTCACATTGGCTTACCCTCTAGCTGGACCAAAACGCTTAAACCACGACTCCCCCGCACCTTACTCCTTCATAACCCAACAGTCACATGTCTCATACGGTGTGTAGACCATCAGGACATGAGATCCTGGGACCATAGATGATTCATGGAGGACAATTTCGCATGCACGATCTGGATCCATTTTAGGTGGCGCTATCTCAGCAAAGTCATCATTCACTGTATCGAATCGAATGCAAGAGCGTAGCACTCAGAATTTTCTTCTGCCATGACCTCCCTGTAGACTAACCAGTGCAATGCTCCATTCATAAAAGCTGGGATAGACTTTCCATGAAGTAGGAGCACATGAAGTTCGCATCAACCTTCTTTCATGAGGTCGTGCTCAACTAGCATGCCTCGACTTCATAAGCTTTGAGATGATAATGGTAGACGATCCTTACCCACTTGTAGTCGTTCGTGGCCGGTTGAAATGCCAATCCAAAGCGGCAAAAGTGATACGACCAGTGAACCTACCGATATAATATCTCGGGAGAGTGAGGAACTCCCGACTGGCGGGGTTCCATTAGAATGCATTCAAGAGGGTGTACAATGGATGGAAACTGGATTCAGCCGGGAACACTATACCAATGCAGGATTCCACCATGGTGTAATAACTCGTCTTAACTTCAATTGGTGTTTCGACCCTACGAAACTCTTCAAAAAGACTTCCCAAGTCTTGATATAGCTTTCATTTTTTGAAATCCCAAAAGAGCCCTGAAAAGTTTTATCCTGTCCCACGGCAGAACACGGTGCAACTCGCCATGTACGACTAGGTGGATTGGATGGATCACGGTGCAACCTGCCACGTTCATGGTAGACATTCACATCAGCGATTTTCAATCTAAATTGACTGGATCGGATGTATTGAATTAGCACAAATATGAAAATGTTTAGGATTAAATTAGTCAAACTGGAAAATTTAGGACTGAATTGATACTAATATAATAAGTTTAGGACATTTTGGATACTTTTTCCCTTGATTTTCTAAAAGCCCTCTTTTCTTTCCTCTTTTTTCCCTTTTCCTTAGAGAGTAAAGTTGAGAAAGAAGAACCGAAAATTGAAAAAAAAATGAGGAAAGATCTGCATAATTTACAAATCGAAAAGAATGGCAGTCCGATCTTCCACAGATGTTGCTTATCGAATTCTCCATTTCTCTCTCTTCTTCTCCGATTGTTGAGTTCTGGTTCCTCAATCTTCTTCTTCTCCTATCAAACTTCCAAGAGATACTCAAGGATTAGGGTTTCATTTTCAAGTCGATTTGGGGGCACAAAAGGGCTAAACGACGTGGTTGTGGCCCCTTTTTTGCCATGTCTGTTGAAGATTATCCATGTCAGTTAAAAAAAACCACTTCGGCATCCAAATTTTATTAAAGAAGCCACGTGGCATAAATCATCGAAATGAGCACTTAATTGATCAATTGATACTCAAGTGATAGCTCGAAATTTTGATACCGAAGTGAGCGTTATACAAAAGTTACTGCACTTGTAGCATCTTTTTCCCAACTAAAACCATAAAGTGATAATAATCTCTGGCCCTTTGGTAATCAGCCTTAGTGAAACTAACAACATAACTAGGAAAATTCAATGAACCTGCTGACATAAGCAAAAAGACTACATTGACCATCACAAGGAATTTTATTAGCATATGCTTCTAAAGACATGTACTTGAACAAAAGGGTGAAGGAGCGAAAGAACTTTGAGCATGTACATGATTTAAAGCATAGCCGATGTTAAAAGGGAGAATATAGAAGGAAAATGAACCGTGGAAAGGACTTCAAGCTAAGTGCGTGCTTGTCCCCATCAAGACTCAACTTGGCTCGATCATATCACTTCCTTGATAAACGCACTTCAGTCCTCACGTCATTTTCAATTAGTGGAAAACATAAAGAAGAGTGAAAAAAAGAAATTGCAAAGCATTTTCCAAATCTTTACGCAAAAGATAAGTATTCTTCTTTTCCTTTTTAGCTAAGAATCATCTCTCTTGGGTTTGCACTAGGAATTGGAAATAGCAAGAGTACTCGATTTCTTCTGGCTAATTATAGCTCAAAAATGAAAAATGAACATTTTTTCTTTTGGCATTTTATTACGTGTGGTGAATTTTTCAAAGGGAAAATATCAAAAAAGACCTAAATTTATTTCATTTGTACCAATTTAGTCCTAAACCTTTTAATTGTGTTAATTTAGTCATGAAATACAACTTGCCAATCGAGTCATTCTAGCCAATTTTAGCTAGTAACTTAGATGTTGGCCGTTTATATGGCACGACCGGTGCAGATTTGAATATATTTTACAATTTAAAAAAAATTAAAATTTTTCTTCTTTTTTTCTTTTTTTTTTCTTTCATTTTGGCCGGCAAGGGTCACTTGCCACTAGGTGAGGGCTAGCAAGCCCTCGTCGGCCATTGGCAAGGGTCTCAACCCTCACCCAGGCCTTCACTAGATCTAGGCGAGGGGCGCCTTGTCACAATTGATGAGGTTGCCAAGGGCCTTTGTGCCCTCGCTTGGGGCCGACAAAATTGCAAAGGCCCTGGGCAAGAGCCACCTCGCCGGCCTTGGCCAAGGGTGTGAAGGCTCTCGCCACATTTGAGTGAGGATTGCCTCGCCAATTGCGAGTGAGGGTGCAAAGGCTCTTATCTAGGGCCTTCGTGCCTTGCCACCTCTGAGTGAGGGCTACGACCCTTGCCAACGGCTCATGAGGGCTTGTTGGCCCTCACCCTCGCTGGCCAAAATGAAATGAAAAAAAAAAAGAAATAAAAAAACAATAAGAAAAGAACAAAAAATTTTAAAAATATTAAAATATTATTAAAAAATGTCAACGTCCACATCAGTGCCAATCATGTCACGTAAGATGATCGATGTTTACTCAGTGATTTCAGGCAAAAATTGATCGAATGTACTCAATTAGCAAAATGTGAAAATATTTAAGACTAATTTAGCTCAATTGAAACTTTTTAAATTGGTTCAATTGCAATAGGTTTAAGACTTTGTTATTACTTTTAACCTTTTCCAAACCATTGTTTGATAAAAGGAATGATTTGTACTATATTTGGATTACGATTATTGGCGGAGGACGAAATCAACGTTGAGACTGGTGAAACGAATAATTCAAGTTAATTTTATGCTCAAAGAGCCAGGAACACTCAATTATACTCGGTGTCATAATTTTGAACCTATTTATCTTTTTTCAGAAATAAAAGTCCGGAAAAGTAAAGTGGCCCTAAAATTCCACATTTGAGTACTTTTTTTGGAGCAACATGCAAGATCGTGTGTAGTTAAAAAAATTCAATATGAGATAAGTGTGCCTTTTGCAAACCAAAATAATTTTTTAGTGTAAAGCCATGGCCCGCCGATAACTTATTAGTGACTATAAGGTCATCCTCCAATAATAGGAGCCCATCTATAATTTTGCTCATTTGTCAATCAAATCGCAGGAGTCTTTCTTGTAGTTATTATCATGAATCCAAAAAAAAAAAGTTGCATCTTGTCGTTCAGATGTGTGTTAATTACAGTTTAGAGTACAATCAAGTACCAAGTTCATGGTCATCATCACTTGATTAAAGACGTGCTTTTATTTAAGTGGTTGATTTCAAAACGTTTTCTAATTTATATATACTAGTTTGTTTGTCCGTGCGTTGCACGGTTTTTTTTATTTAAACTTTAAATTTGAAAATGAATTTCATATTTAACATAACATGGAATTGATTATAATAAGATGCATTTGGCTGTGACAAATAATTATAATATGCTCATATAATACTTCTTGAATTATTCTCCTTGTTTGGAGAGGCATTGATTGATTAATCATGAAATATGGATCAGTATGAAATGTCGTATTTAAGAAAAGTTTTGATGATAACATTAAAAGAAGTGAATTCTTACTTGCTGAACTTTCGTTGTTGTAAAGTCCAGCCGATGTCATAAGTAAATTGCAAGTGAAGTTTATTACATGGTTCTGCCTTTGTTTACTTGTCAAACCAAAAGAATTATAGTTCGTCAAAGAATTGAAGGCTAAGCTCATAAGTTTAGTTCTAATATTGCATATTTTTGTGAATCTCGACAATTATAGTCTTGAAAAATCATAGGAAAAGACTAAACTCTAGAAATTAAAGAATTTAAGATGTGTTTTCAAGAACACCAATCACCAAAAGGTCAAAAAAGTTATAATTTTGCATAAATATCAAAATAACCTTTACTCTTCACGTAAAACAAAGAATTAGCAAGCGTCAAATTGATTCTTGTATAACTTAGATATGGAAATCTGTTCCGTTTACTTAAATAATTTCTGCCTATGAGTATTTTAGAATAAGATATATATATAATGCATAAGAATTGAAAATTTGTTAGGATCAAATATTTGTTAAAGTGACCTTAAAAAGTGAAGTACGAGGTAAAAGCTCGCACCGAACGGGCCAAGCGTCTCGATGAGTATTGGTGTAGTGTTTATTGTACGTGCGGCGGCCGCTCCCACTACTTCTCATGATGAAATTCCCACTATAGGACAAACCAATCCGAAAATCTCGAGCAGTTGACTTGTTGCTCACTAATTATGGCCGCGGACGAACCACACACCATTTCCTCTCCTTTTTTCCCCATGGTTTTCAATTCATCCGAACACTTCGCCAAATTCCACTAGCCTCCTCGTAATGATTGCCCCTAGCCTTTCCATTCATATCTCTTATAAGCGCAAGCTGATTCGCAGTTTCGGAGGATAATGTTTTTTTATGACATCTTCATAAGAAGTCGTGATAGGCAAGAACCGAATTCGAGACTTCTTGCTTTTTAAGGTGTGCTATCCAATGTATTTTGTCAATTCTCTTTTTTTCTTTTTTGGTCAAAACGTTTTGTCAATTTGGTCCATCTACTATTGTCTAAACACACACACACACATAGCTTTCTTACAAATGGAGGGGCAATGGCTTTCAAATTATGTATTAGCCAAAAGGACTTGGAATTGCTACTAGTATGGTGCGCTTCAATAGTGCATGCATCGTCGAATGCTAGGGGTTTGGGTGAGTAGGTTCCAAATCTGAAACCTGAAATTTACATTGTTAGAACCAGATATCAGTTTTTGAAATTTAGAATCTACCATGTTGGCCCTGAAATTGACCTTATTTTTCTGATTTGGTTCCAAGGTCTACCTAAGAACTTGTTTTTCTTTTGTTCCTTTTATTATCTCATTTTTTACAACAAAATAATATGAGCAATAATACGATTCAAAGTAAAAGTTGAACGAGGGCAAGCAAGCGAAGGCGAGTCAAGAACAAGCTAGGGTTGTCAGGCTCGAATGAGCGAGGGTGAGCCACAAGCGAGGATGGCGACTCACGAGAGAGAGAGAGAGAGAGAGAGTGTGTGTTATGAAGTGTCTAAATGAGATTGGAGAGAACAAAAAGAGAGAGAAAAAGATGTCAATAGAAAACTAGGATTTTTAGGTTTTATAAAACCGATTCCAACTTCGATAGGTTCTTAGGTGGTTCTTCACTCTGAACCGAAAATCAGACTAGTTTTCAAGGCAATCTAGTCCGATAGCATAGCCCTATCGAATTATATGAATTTCACCATAGTTAGTCTGTAGTTCACGAAGAATTAATATGAACTCATCCGTTGGATAACTCTACGGTTGAAAGACAAAGGTAAGTTCAACATGTACGGACAAGATAAATAATACTAAATATTGTTCTTTATTCCATCTCGAAAGTATCTGGACACTGAACTTCAACCAGTTGCCAAGAAATTCAAAGGAGAAAGAGAAAAAAGAAAGGAAGACAGAGGAGTTCCTTCAGCTTTAAAACGTTATGCAAATCACCTGCCCTTGTCCCCACTAGTTCCACTACTAATAATGGCAACAAAAATTATTTCAACATCCCCTCCTAAAAACCAAAAAGGACAAAGGCAAAGTTTTCTTAGAAATTTCAGTTTTATACCCTTGATTAACCAAAAAAAATTAATTTTCACAAATAACTTAATTAAGAGAGGGAAAAACTTAATTTATGCAATATTTGGTCGAGAGAGAGAGAGAGAGCGCAAAGAAATTAACTTCACTGTTATTGGAAAACTCGACAGCTAACATTATGGCTCTAATCCTTACCAAAAAAAACATTATGGCTCTAATCCTTTACCAAAAAAAAAAACCCATTATGGCTCTAATCAAAAGGTATGGCGACTGTGTTACATCTTTTGCACTTCTTTTTACATTAGAGTCACTTGCCCAAAGTCAAGTGAAGTTATTACCTTTTGACAAGACCCAGAATGAAATAAAGGAGTGCCCGCAGTTTCTTCTTCTTTGGTTATACTGCAGTTTCTTCTTAAAAATAATCTTTTGATAAGAGACAGTGGAATAGCGAAAAAGGAAGAAACTGGGGCATAGCGAAACCACCGACACAAAACCTTTTCTTCATCTGTGGTCTTGATTCTGGATCGTAGACCAACAAAAACCAGACAGAGCAGACAACAGATGCCTAACATCTTATCAATTAAAGTAAAGACATGCTATCTTAAATCAACAAAAAAAGGATTCTGGAAAAAGAATATGTGCATTTTTTGTGCGGCTATTCGAAACCCGGAAAACACACTAACATGATCAGTACAAGTGTGTTTTCCCACCAAGAAACAGCAAAATAAAAGGAGAAAAGAATTTGAACATGGCTCATATCTGAAACTAACATGCCCCATTACATCTATGAGTCTGCCAAATCCATGCACACTCTCTATATCTGAGTATTTTACAGTCCATGCATGCACAAGAAAGAAAAATGGGATCAAAAGCCAAAACTCTCTCTCTCTCTAGCCGATGAGATCTACATCAAGATTGCATACCGCATGCTGTCATTGACCATGAGGTGATTCATCTCCGATATCTGAACGAACTCATGCCCAGAAGCCCACACCCCATCAGCACCATTCACATGAGGATGAGACAGGCAAGAGAGTATCGCTAACGGGGCCTGCACAACACTGTATATGATTGACAGGCCGCTCCACCCTCGCACCGGTGCCCGCCTGTCCAGTTCTTGCGCAAAGATAGCTCCGTTCCGGCTACCTCCGGACATGTCTTCATCGGCAACCCTAGAGCTCTTCCTTATGTTCTGGAGGTTCCTCCTTATGACTGATAACGTGTGCCACATCTCTCGAGGAATTAAGAGAGCTCGATTTTGGTTGTTTTGAATATGTCGGACTGAAATTATTATGGAAGAAGTAGAGTGTGTTGTGGGTTTTTGGTATGTGATTGAGAGTGTGTTGTGTTGTGATGTTTGATGGTGGTTCTTGATAGTGCTTGTGCTTATCAGAAAGCTGAAGGTTATGGGTGCTTTTTAAGGGCATTCATCATTCGTGCTTTTTCCAACTTTTATTTTTTAGCTGGGGTCTTTCAATATGCTAATTATTTTGGTGCGGGCGTATCAAGCTAACATGCCGACAAAGCTGCCTAATAATGCAAAGAGCCTTCTAGTAGCTACATGCATGTTGTGAGTCATCAAAACAAAAGAAACATTGTGGGGTATTAAACTTTTGCCCTAAGTTCATCACTACATATATGAAGCGAAAAATACACGCATGACAATTGTTCAACATTAGTTCTTTGAGATACATCTGATCATTCAATGAAAAGAGTTCAGAGAACTTGTTGTAAATGGTGTGCTAATTATTTTAATGCATGTAGCCCCAACAAGAACATATTGATCAAGATGGGTTCGAGCGGAAGGATGTTTCCAGCGTTATAATCTGAATTATCAGTCGTTATTCGTTGATTAATCACACGAGCATCCTCATCCTCTTTGTTGAAGCTACAAGTCATTTAGGGTTTACCCCCTGGTTAACTTGGTGATAATGTTTTAGGGTTTTGAACTACTGATACGCCATGCACAATTCTTTTGGCCGGCAATCCAAAAGCTTTCTTGCTTTTTCACAGTGTATAAAAATGAGATAGTGATGGAGTCATTAGCAGAACTTGGACTATCTTTTGACCCAGTCGTTACCCACCCCAAGAAACTTCACCTAACTGCATTACTTAAATCACAATTTGATCCCTTTGAATTCCATATTCGAATGAGCTTGGATTATTTCCCTTTTTTGGGGGGTCCACTGCATCAATAAGAAATGATTCATTTGTCTACATTATCTTCCCATTTCCGGTAGAATAAGTACTAAAAAAGAATGCACCAGAATCGATAGTGCACCACAAAGGGCACATGATTACAGTTCTAAGCCACATAATCGTTTTGCTTATATCATATTTCGGGTGATGCATCTTTACAACAGTCACCATTATTGATCTGAACCAAGTTTGGAAGTCAAACCTAAAAGTTGATTAAAGAGAAAGTCAGAGACTAATGGGATGTGTGAATTAACAAATTTGGTGTATATCTTAATTGGGAGATACGCGGGAGGGATGTGCAGGTCCACCACTGTTGTTCAGTGCCTCTACAATGGATGTCGTTCATATTTTTGTATTGGATGGGACGCGTTAAGCAGGTCTTATACGGAACCTCCAGGAATATAGTCACCCGATAAGCATGTTCGTCTTCCTCATCGGTACCTTGGTTCATTTTATTGCCCTCACACTGCGCGAATTTGTGGGATACGATTGGTAATAATATAATGAACGTGATCAGACTTAGTGAGATTTAGTTGAGTGCTTGAAAAGCCAAAAAAAAATCGAGGGGTCAAAAAGTTTCTCGCACTTGGTGGCACAATGCTCGACCCCGATGAATAGTTGCCGTCATTTCGTTGTCCAGACACACGAGGAAACACATTTTGCTTGGAGCTTCACAATGAGATTCCATTTATAACATTTGCTAACTGCTTAACCAAGGAGATTCACCATGAGATTTGATTTTATGCTAGATT
This sequence comes from Syzygium aromaticum, assembly GCA_024500025.1. Taxonomy (NCBI): domain Eukaryota; kingdom Viridiplantae; phylum Streptophyta; class Magnoliopsida; order Myrtales; family Myrtaceae; genus Syzygium; species Syzygium aromaticum. Next base: position 17,602,448 of record CM044885.1, read on the forward strand.
TTCTTGGCTCGATTGGGAGAAGTTTAGAAGCCAATCAAATATACTAGCTTAATTGAAAAATAAATGAATCGCATCTCCTTTAATTGCGAGGAAATTATCTCCAAAGACAGGAGGGGAGTCGTATGATTATAGCCTTTACGCTTTTGAAAAGAAAGGTACGGAAGGGACGACAATACTTTATTGGATCTCCGTCCCATAAATGAAAATTGGACCCATGCCTCGTCAAATTTGAAAGTAACAAGGAGCCCACCTACACAAGATTAGTCCTACCCAGATGTGTTAGATGGCGGATTTCTCTTTTCTTATTTTTTTTTCCACCGACGATTCTACTGTTTTGTTCTAAAAAAATAATTTTTCTTTCCCGTGTTGGTAGATTTTTAAAGGACTTTGTAATCGTCAATAATTGTTGGTAAACAAAATTACCTGTCATTTGATTTTTCGATAATTTGTTAGTTACTTACATGTACTTTAACGAAATTACCTACTCCTTTTTTCACTATTTGCATATTAACAGCATTTTGTAATTTAGTGCCGATTGTTATCTGTCTTTCTTACCAATGTCATAAATTAAAAAAAAAACTCTATATGCTTTTACAAATCTTTGTTTGGGTAACTATTTCGCTAGAATTTCTACTGCGATGAAATATCTTTCACTGAAAGTTGATTTTTCGATTTTTATTAGGGGAAATGAGTTCCACGTTAGCTCTGGACAGAAGATATCTAACCAAACGAAGAAATCAACAGCCTTACTTTAAACCAAACTATACAAATGCAAATCATGTCAGAATTTAATCGATGACAAAGCTTGAGTACGCCAAGGTAAATATACACATCGGATTTTAATCAACAACGCGAATTTGAAAATTATAGCTAAAAAACATATCGAAATTTAATCGACGGTGTGATTTTGAAAAATAAAAGTACAGTGTAGGATAATAAATTTTGCTTGATTTGTGCAGGGGGCTTCTTAGTGGATGACCAGTGGTATTTATAATGTTTGTGTAAGCTCCTACTCCCTAGCAGTATCCAGCGGTTGCATTCCTCTCAAGCGGTTTCCATCGACTGCCTCTATGCTCCTTTATTCGTGAAAGTCTCGCGTCTATGCCTTCGTGATCTCCTGACCTTGTTTTTGAACGGTTAAGGGTGTAAACTGCCCCATGATTGTGCCTCCAAGTGGTTGTTCCTTTGTTCTTTCATTCAGAAAATCTTGTGTCTGCATTCTCACGATCTCGAAATTTGGTTCTCAAATGGTTGTTCTCTCAAAGTGTTCACGTCAGTTGCTCCACAATCTCAACTGTCCGGCACGGTGATCTTGAGCTCACATTCATACTCATTTTACTCATCATGCCAATGCTTGCTAGTTGCCTCATCGTTCTAATCACTTTGTCCTATAGCAACCCCGAACCTTGAATTGTATCTCAACGCTCCTTATCTGTTTAACGAATTGTACACAGTCTTCTACTCATCAGCACACTTGTTGATGGTCTCTAGTCATTCGTCGCCATGTATCGATAACTGATTGGTATTACCCATCAACATGTGTCATCGATATGTGCGAACGTTGGTCGCTTATATCAATGAGGTTGTCAACAATAAGTCACGTGTATGATAGTATCATGATTATCCAAGTTCATGGACTAAACACGTGCTTGCCTATGTCAACAACTTGATTATTTTGTGTAAACAATAACTTATCAACTTTTTTCCGCTTAAATTACCTACTAGTTTTCGATTATTAACTCTTTTTTGAACTACTTATTAACTTTTATTTGATTTTTTTTATAAGTCATTTAAATTTATCAACTCATTTCGACCAAAAAAAATTTTTATCAACTCAATTTGCCTACATCTATAGACGATTTTTCAATAGCCCATTGCCCCCGCGAGGACAATCAACTTGTGAACTAGATCAATATAGCCCGTCATGAAGGCCCTCCCTCTAATTAGCTGTGTAAACCTCCCCAGCCCCTATGGGATATCTAATGTTCTGAAGCCCACAATTATGTTCTAACAGTGTTGGTTATTGAACGTGAATGGATAATTTTGTGACAAAAAAAGAGAGGGATTTGTGGGGATTAAGATTTAGCGGTTGAGTGTTTGTTCCTGTGATTTTTTCAAAATAATAAAGTTGTTTTCGCTAAATTCGACTTAAAATAAGACGACTTCGAATTTGAACTTTTGAATTAATTGTTAACTACCAAAGTTTAATTTTTTTAGTCTGAAGGAAAATTTTCATTTCACATGAAGGAGATATACATAACTTCAAGACAAAACCAAAGAGCTATGGTCCAATGCAAATTTGAAAAATGAATCAACTTGATACCCCTGCACAGACTCACTCATTTCACAAGAACAGAATTATCATAGCATCATAGCACAACTAACGGCTGATCATCAAAACTCGCATCCTCATCAATGATGAGTACATGTCGACATTTCCCTCTTTAGTATCTGCGGCTTTGCCAAAAGGTGGTACACACCTAGGATCGGCATCCCCAACACTATCATCGTTTAGAGATAATAACAACACCAATATATTAAAAGAACACAACTAATGCCTTGTAAATCCCATATTTATATCTAAATCAGGATAGAAGAGCACCCAATGTAAGTCTAACTCTAAATCGGGAGTAAAAAGCTACAAAGCAGATACCAGTAGATCAAAATATCACTTTCAAATACGCTCGGGAGAGGAGTTTTGGAGACTTGCGGAGCGCGAGACTTTTAGGAGCAAACACCTAGATCTAAGCACTTTCGTAATAAATTTTAGGACTTAATTAGATTTTTTGAAAGTTTTTAGAATTTAATTACACTTTCATAATTTGTTTTAGGATTCAATTGTACTTTTTGAAAATTTTAGGACTAAATTACCCTTTTATGACAAATTGTAAGATTTTCAATGGATTTATCCAACTATTTATTAGTGGATATGTAAAGAGGTCCCTCTCAGCTACATGTAATGACTCTCTTCCAAATGGCCCATCACTGCAAAAAAATCCATGATTAGCGACGAAATTTGCGATGAAAATTAAGCCAAAATCCATTGCAAATAGAATTTGCGATGAATTTTGCGACGGAAAAAATTCTGTCACTATTAGGTCGTCGCAAATTTTTGCGATGGAAAATTTCAATAGTCGTTGCAAATTTGCGACGGACATTCATTCGACGCAAAATTCGTCGCAAAAATCATCGCAAAATTGCGACGAACATTATCCGTCGCAAAAATTCGTCGCAAATGATTCGTCGCAAATTTGCAACGAACAATATCCGTCGCAAATAGTTCGTCGCAAAAATCGTCGCAAATTTCATCGTAAATTTCGTCACAAAATTGCGACGAACATTTTCCGTCGCAAAAATTCGTCGCAAATATCCGATGGAAATTCATTTGTCGCAAATTTCGTCTCAAATAATTCGTCGAAAAAGTCGTTGCAATTTTGCAACAAACACTATCCGTCTCAAAAATTTGTCGCAAATTTGCGACGAACAAGATCCACTGCAAATAGTTCGTCGCAAAAATCGTCGGAAATTTCATCGCAACAATCTGTCGAAAAAATTCGTCACAAATGGTTCGTCACAAATTTCATCGTAATATTGATCGGAAAATTCATCGCACAAATCGTCGCAAATTCCACGCCAAAAATCATCGGAAAATCTGTTGCAAATTTCGTCGCAAAATTCATGGCAAAATTATCGGAAAATTCATTGCAAATGTGCTCGCAAAATTTGGCGCTAAATTCGTCGCAAAATTTGTTGCAAAATTCGTCACTAAATATTCGTCGCAAATTTTACACCATTTCCGCTAAGAAATCTTGTCAATATTAATAGGAATGCATTAATGAATATCATGTAATACATTCAAAACAAACAAAGGACACGAGACAACCATAAATTCCGTTTCAGAAACAGAAAACGAACAAAGCAGACACAATGACATGTAAGTGAAAAAAATAACTGAAGGATAATGGACACCTACAGAAGGGCAGCTTTGATACTCGGCAGGACACCAAAAGAAGTCACTTCTGTCGACACCTGATGAAATGTGGATACATAAATAAAGATATTCAATAAGTCCAGAATATAAAATAAGCTTTTATGCATAGATGTGGATCTACGTATAAAAAAACAAGTAAGGGTTAACAAAAAAACGATTCAGGGCGAACATCAATGTTTTTATATATGAATATGAGTTAACTTATGTATTAAAAGATTGTGAAGTAAGCTTACCTGCGATTTTGGGAATTTTAACTAGAGAGGACCGAGAAAATCATCATCATCATCAGCAAACGTAACATCATCATCTTGATCGTCATTGTGCGCATCACCTAATGGATTGGCAGGAGGTACAGAAAGAACCTCATAGCGTTTGAGGTTGAGGTGTCGCATAACAATTTCCATTTGTTGTTGCAAGTTATTTATTTGTTGGTCCTTCTGTACAAGTACATTTCTCAGATAGTCCACTTCTTGTGTCAATTGCTCATCATATCATGACCTCCGTCGACCAGTCGCATTGGATGATGAAGTTCTAGCATGATGCGGCATATACATCCTTGACACTGATCCCATCCCAAATACTTTTTCCTTTTTCATCTCACCCGTTGCCTCCACTCATAATGCCATATTGTCACCTGATGGCTCAGACGCAACACCCTCAGCACTACCACTAGCATTACTCATTAAATGTTCATCATATTTATCCTACATTAACAATATAAATGAAAATAAAATAACTTCATATATATAAATATAAATATATATAATGAAAGCATTCAGGGTTGGCATTCTAGTTTCCAAAAATCATAATGTATAAACTTACATACCTTAATAGCTTTTACGCAATCGCTAGTCCATGTCTTATCTTTTTTGTGAAATGTGCGTTCAAATGTAATTACAAATGTCGGTTCCGTCCCCAATTCCTGTGCCTACAACATGTGAACATGAATAATTGAATTAAATTAACTTATAACTTATTTAACAGACTTACTAGTCGTTTGCGATGCTCCCCAATGTTGATAGAGCCCCCAGCATATGTTGCTGCCCTATCACTAGAACTAGAAGAACGATTCTTCTTATTCTGCTCACTGATTTGCCGAATCTTTTCAGTTTCCCATATTCTGTTTATCTTTGCCCAATTGTCCGCTGTAATGAATGACGGCTTCACGTGCTTGGTCTTCGCTCTATTCATCACATTGCGTCTACAATCATTGACTTTCTTGTCGAAAATTCTTTTGATTTCATTCTCCTCCTCTTGATCCCACCTGAACTTCCGCTGCAATCAATACAAACAAAATTTGAATGTTATTATGATGGTCACATATCCATTACCATGCACCAGACAATATAATACACCAAGCTTAGTTGGTGAGAAAATAGACTATATAAAACTTACCTTGAACTCATTCCACCACAAATCTTTCATTTCTTGTGGAACACTTCTGAAATTAATATACTAGTCCATCCAATAGCTTTTTACTATTTTATTCAGTTGCCGCATAACAACCGGAGCATTCGTGAATCTGCACGTACGCGGAAATTGTGCAATATCGAAAATTAACGGGACATCCATATTTAAAGTCATAAATATTACATATACTAAAATAAAAATGAAGTACTTACGAATCGTCAAATAGGCATATAATGCTCCGGTTATCTTCTTCACTTGTATTTCCGTCATTGTGCAATTGTTCCGCTGAATAATAAGGTAAAACGGAAGTAGATGGAGTTAAAGGAGATGGAACCGGAGGACATTTAGTTCGCACGTGGTCAACTCCCCTAACATCTTCTTGCCCAGTGGTTATGTTGTGCAATTTCCTACGAACAAATATGTCTTGAAAATGTTGGCAGAAATTAATTGGAAGCATGCTTGACAAAAAATAACACGTGAAAGCGAAATTTGATTGATTTATTGAATTTTTTTGTCCCCTAAAATTTCGTTGTGAATGTAACAAAATTTCATTTGTTCTGAACGTGGGTGACCACATGTATTCTACGTAATGCAGTATAGTTTTTAATAAAAAAAATGTTATTAATTTTACACTTTTGTTGGGGAACTAAAAAAAATTAAATTTCACTGAAATGGGGTTTGGCCACGGATTTTGTACAACATTCTGTAAATTTGTGAAATTTTTTAATTTTCCAATTTTCTAAGAATTTTTAAATTTTTATTTTATTTTTCCCGGGAGCGAAAAAAATTTAATTTCAATACATGTGAGTGACCACAGATATTCTAAGTCATTTTGTAAAGTTCTAAAAATTTTAAATTTTGCATATTTGAAATTTTCTACAATACGTTAAAAAATTAACATTGCACTAAATGTGTTTGGCCACATGTATTATAAGACATTATATGCATTTTTGAAATTTTTTAAATATTTAATTTTTTTAAGCAACCTAAAAAAAATTAAATTTCATTAAAAGTGGATGACCACATGTATTCTAAGCAATTCTGTGCCGTTTTCAAATTTTATATTTTTGTTATGATTTTTCCATTTTTTAGTATGGAAATAATAATTACATTTTCTACTCCCGGGGTGGCCACATGTATTGTACATCGGTTTGAAAAGTTATTTTACATTTCAATTTTTCATTATTTTTCTTTTTTTGGTTCCCCTAAAAAATTCTAAATTTCAGTCAAAATTTGTGGCCACAGTTATTTTTTGTCATTTTGTGATATTTTGAAAAAAAAAAAATTTAATTATAAAAAAACAATTAGCAACAACTTTAATATTTTCTCCAAATCTATTTGTTGAACATTTTGCTACAATTTTTATTGATTCTACAAGAATTAATCTATTTTCATGCATTTTATTTTGACTAACATAATTGACAAATTAGCCATTCGGCGACATAATTACACAGATTAAACATTCGAATTAACCATTCGACATAATTGACAAATTAACGCATAATTGCACCCAAGCGTCATTGCATGGTTAATCAGCGACATAATTGACAAATTACCCATTCGAATATCGATCAAAGTTACATGCAATGTATAAATCGACCCCTAACTTAACCAACCAAACTGGCACTAATCAATCACTAAATATGTCTGATTAGTACACAGTACAGTATGTAGGATTAAGGGCATTACGTACGGTGTCGGGCCACGGTTGGGAGGCGATTGGGCGACGGCTGGCGGTGGCCGGAGGCGGCTGGTCGGCGACTAGGCGGCGACCGAACGCAATTGGCCGCGGAATGGGTGCTGGTGAAGGCGGCCAGCCGTGGTTGGACGGCGGCGACGGAGGCCGGGTAGCGGATCGGCGCCAACTGAACAACGAGCGGCGGCCGGGCGAACAGATTTGGCCGAGGCGGCGCGGGGAGCGGCGAGGGGCGATGGGGCGGGGCGGGGAGCTTCGAGCCGACGGCACGAACTGGCCGGGGCGGCGCGGAAAGTGATGGGGGGGCGACAGGGCGGGGCAGGGAACTGCAAGGTGACGGCAGGGAGCGTCGGGGGGCGACTGCCGGGAGCGTTGGGGGCCAACGGTGGGGCGGGAGGCCATGCGCCCAGCTGCACTGCGACGGCGGCCGGGCAGCTAGATCTGGCCGGGCCGGCGTGGGGAGCGGCAGGGGGCAACGACGTGGGGAGAAATTTGCAAGGTGGGTCCGGCGGGGACGGCAACGGATTGGAAGCTGACAGACGGACCGATCGTGCGAGGCCGACCGGGGAAGAAGAAGAAGACTTTGTGACGGACGCGGTTGGTTCGTCGCAAATTTACGACGAACAGATAATCCAATCCGTCGCAATTTGTCCTGCGCAGGCAACGGGAACTCGAACGGCGACGGGAACGGTTAATTTACGACGAACGTTGGGTTTCCGTCGCAAATATTAGAGAGAATTTTTTTGTCGGTTTTAAATTTGCGACGGAACACAAAAATCAGTCGCAAATATGTTTGGGAGGGAATTTTTCTCGTCCGAAATTTGCGACAGATAATGCAAGTTCGTCGCAAATTTGCGACGGCTAATATTTGTCCGTCGCAAATGTGCAACGGATGATATTTATCCGTCGCAAATTTGGGACTGAAATTTTTTGCTCAAAATTCGCGACGGACTAAGATATTCCGTCGCAAATTTGCGACAGATCGATATCTGTCCGTCGCGAATTTGCGACAAACGGAGATTGGTCTGTTGCAAATTTGCGATAGAATAATTTAGTTTGTCGCGAATTTGCGACGGAAGATATTTGTCCGTCGCAAATTTGGGACTGAATTTTTTTATTGCAAATTTGCAACGGACTAGGAGGATCCGTCGCAAATTTGCGACGGATAGATTTGGCCATCACTAATAGGACAGACTTTTTGACGACAAATTAATTTGTGACATATTATTTTCCTTGTACAAAATTTTGCATCTGATTTAGTTCGGACGCCAAAAATAAAGGAAATTTTCAATTTTGTCAAAAAATTGCGGTGACTTACTCATTTCCGTAGCTAATTCTTCGATGAACAATACGCACGAATAAGTTGTTGTCTAAAAATGAGCGACAAGCCAAATGCAATGGAAAATGGAATATCACAAATGACATCGCACAAATAATATTGCACTTGTCGTCATTTAGCAACAAATTTTACATACACCAATTAAATTAATATGAATAATCGACATCCACAATTAATAACAATAGTAAGAACAACAATAACAATAATAAGAAGAACACTAACAAAAATGATGACACGGAAAATAACAGTTGGCGCAATAATAATTAGACATTTTGTTACTATTTGCTAATAAAAATTTTAATCTTCGTCTCCGTCCTCGTCCTCGTCTTCGTCTTCATCCTTGTCCTCGTCTTGATTCACATCTACGGTTGCTCCAAAGGGATCTCGTAAAGTTAAAATGTTATATTCCTCAATTTCAATCGTGTTACACACTTCATCTTGTTGATAGGCTCTATCCTTCCAGTGTTTCTCGATTTTTCTCCGTGCTTTGATTTTACATACAACTCACCAATCAGTTTTGTCACGTTTTAAACTAGGATATGATGCATACCATACTTGAATTACTTGTTATGCCAAGACAAATGGTTCATATTTCATGTGCATTTTCTTGTGATGTATTTGAACCAAGTTAAACTTCGTATGCACCTTCATTCCTTTTGATGGGGTCGAACCACATGCACTTAAATAACACAACCCGCATCATTAATAGTCCAAGATACTCTATCTCGATGATTTCATTGAACAAGCCATAAAAATCATCTGCTGAACTGCAACCATTGAATGACCGAACAGATACTCCACTATTCATTGTAGATTTTTCCATTCCATATTCTTGAGTGTAAAAATTATATCCATTTATGAAATATGTTGGCCAACTTCGCACTTTTAACTGTGGACCCCATGCCAGATGATATAGCAATCTTTGCTGTGCAAGTGCATCATAATTACTGTGAACCTAATGTTACATATTAACAAAGTCAATAATATAATATAAATAAAATATGTATGCTATTTGAATAACTTGGTTATGGTCCATAGGCAATTTACATATGTCTTGAACCATGCTGCAAATTGTTCATCGCACATACAAGCATACTCATTTGGTGGTAGTCTATATATTGAAGTTCGGAAAATTCTAGTAATAGATACCATGTAAATATTGGCAAATATTTGACACATAATGCATATATTTGCAAATTTACACTTACTCGAAATATGGCTCGACCTTTGGGCAGTTTAGCAAAACATATGTATGGGCTGCATAAAATTCTTCGTCTGTTAAGTAACAATACTGACATGCGCCGCTTGGTTGACCAAGATAATTGAAAATAGAGAAAGCTTTGCAATTGGGATCAATGGAGCCCTCATCATTTCTACTTGGTCTCCGCGTCTTACACTGCACGTGTGGCTCGAAATAGTATGATGCAAATGTCGTAACTTCTTCCACAATATATGCATTACAAATTGAAACTTCAACACGTGTATTATTCTTCACTTTTTTCTTCAAATGGTATAAGAATCTAGTTGAAATAGAAAAAAACCTAACGGAACATAATATATAATATAAAGTAATTTGAACTTTAGATTTGATCACAAAAAATTACCTCTCAAATTGATACATTCATCGAAATTGGACGAAACCTGCAACTTTGGCCTCACAAGGCAAATGAACTAAGAGATGCTCCATCGAATTAAAAAATGATGGCGGAAATATCATTTCCAAATTGCAAAAGATAATTGGAATATCTCTCTCAAGTTTCTTCATGTGCGATACTTTTAACACTGTCGAGCAAATATCATGCAAGAAATTGCTCAATTCTATAATGGCACCCCATACAAAGTTCGGTAGAACTTCCTTCAAAGCTATTGGAATGAGTCTTTCCATCAATATGTGACAATCATAACTCTTTAAACCTGTCAACTTGCATTCATTGAAATCAACACATCTCCTGAAGTTTGAAGCATATCCATCAAGAAACTACACAGATTTCAACTATTGACAAACAACTCGCATCTGCTCTTTATCCATTGTATAAACTGCTTTTGATTTTGGTCATCTACTGCTTGCATCCACATCTAGTGTTGGCCAATCACAAATATCTCACATATATTTTCTTGCGTTCAAGTTGTCTTTTGTTTTTCTAGGGACATCCATCACAGTATTTATGACATTGTCGAAAATATTCTTTTCTATATGCATGATGTCAAGATTATGATGAATAAGATGGGCCTTCCAATATGATAGATCCCAAAATATACTGTGTTTTGTCCACTTATGTGTACTGCCGTACGCAAAAGTCGTGTGGTGCAGGTTCTCAACAATAGATGGAAAGTCTTGCACCTTCTCCCAAATTTGATCGCCCGTCAACCTCAATGGTGGACGTGTTCTTTCAGTCCTATTCTTGATGAACTCTTTTTTATTCCTTCTAAATGGATGATTCATCGATAAAAATTGTCTGTGACAGTCAAAATAGCTGGGCTTCCTTCCATGTTTTAATCTAAATGACTTTGATCTCTCCAAATATATCGGACATCCTAAGATCCCAGCGGTACTCCATCCAGATAACATTCCGTAAGCTGTAAAGTCATTTATCATTCAAAGCAGAGCAGCCTTCATTACAAATGTTTGATCGGTAGATACATCATATGTAATGACCCCTTCCTCCCATAGACGCTATAACTCTTCAATCAATGGTTACATATAAACATCTATTAATTTTTTCGGATTTTGCGGTCCAGTCACGATCAATGTCAAGAACATATAAAGTGTATTCATGCACATACCAGGTGGAAGATTGTACGGCATTAAGATAACTGACCAACATGAATAACTTTTTCCTGCTTTCCCAAATAGGGCAAATCTATCAACACAAAGACCTAACCTGATGTTTCGCGGCTCCATCGCAAAATCAAGGTATATTCTATCAAAATGTTTCCATGCATCTGCATCTGAAGGATAACACATTAGATCCTCTTCTATTTCATGCTTTGCATGCCAAGTCATATGCTTAGCAGTGGCTTGCGACGCATACAGCCTTTACAACCTGGAGATTAAGGGCAGATAAAACATTTGCTTGCATGATCTACGCTTCTGATTATGACCCTGCCTTCGGTTAGTCTTGTATCTTGGTGGCTACAGAATTTGCAAGATTCTGCATTTTCATCATCTTTTCAATATAATTATAACCCCTACTGCATACATCAATCCTTACAACCGGAAGACCTAAGTTATGCATTAACTTTTTAATATCGTAAAAATCACTAAGCATGATGTTATCACTAGGCATTACTTCTTGCATAACTTCAACAAAAGAGTTGAAGCAATCCGCAGACACATTATGCTATGCCTTGATATTTAACATTCTTGTTGTTACTGACAACTTAATGTAGTTTTCACAACCTGCCCATAAAAGTTCATCTGCTGCTTTCAACACATCCAAGAACTGATTAGATGAAGAAGTTTCATTATAGACATTCTCATTAAAACACATTACTCCGATTTTTTTCGATTGTGATGCATGACTATGGCCCTCATCACATGTTGGAGTAAAATTAGTATTTGCATGATGCGCGTCTACAACAAAATTCTGACTAGCTGCATTAATCACCATCCTCTCGTATAGGTTCAATTGATCATAATAGCCACATTCATTCCTAACTATGGATTGGTCACTTTTTCGATATCTTTCATCAGATATAAGTGGTTTACCAAGGGAAGTTCAATTATAATAGTTCGGAGTAAATCCCAATCTACAAAGATGTTCTCTAACTTTATCACATACAAAAAATGTATCATTGCCGTACTTTTTACACGAACACCTTAACTTATTTCTATCCATAAACTCATATTTAGTACTAGCAAAATCTAAAAATAGTTCCAAGCCAGTACAAAACTCATCTGTCAATCCTCGACGTTCAGGTAAGTTCTTATTATACATCCAAGCCATTTCTCTTTGCATTGTGTCTGTATAAAAATAAAAAGATCGCGTCAAATATTACAAATATCATATATACTGTACGTAATTACAACCATTAAAGTAATAAAATTAAAATTTTTGTTTGTCCGAAACAATTACTTTGAAATTGGCAAAAAATAAAAAAATTCACCCTGTAAAGAAGACTCAGGCAAAAATTTGACTGAAATATTTGTAGTACAAATTGGTCAATTTGATGACAATTTTACCATTCACGTGGATTGCGACACCTTCAAAATTGACACATACCTACAATAAATAATTACTTCACAATCATTTTAAAATAATTTTAATTTTGCCCGAATTTTTTCCAATTTTTTTCCCCAGTATGTTATTCAAAATAAGTTTTTCTATGTCGCAAATTTGCGATGGAAATCCGTTTCTGTCGCAAATTTGCGCCGGATAACTAAAAATTGCCTCGCTTGTCTAGCCTCCCCTCATGGCTGGCGAGGTATCGCCAGTCGTTGGACCGGGGACGAAATTACAAAAAAAAAAAAGCAAAAAATTGTCTATAATATAAAAAAAAAATTGCAATCCAGCAATGCATATTCACGAAGTTAGATATGATACTTACCAGTATAAAAGCTTCATCGAGATTGACTTGTGAACAAGCGGATTTTGCGGCTTTGATACATACACAAAATGGAGAAAAGCGAGACAGAGAGACAGAAATATGTGGATGGGGAGGAACTGCACAAAAGATCTAGAGTTTGATAAACTACAAATTTGCGATGAATTTTATTTCGTCGCAAAATCCATCGTAAATTTGCGACGGAACAATTTTCGTTACAAATTAATAATGGATTTTGCAACGGATTAATTAATTCATCGCAAATTTGCGATGAATTAATTAATCCATTGCAAAATCATTCGCAAATTTGCGACGAATTTTTATCGTTGCTAATTTGCGATGGAAAATTAAATCTGTTGCTAATTTCGTCGCAAATTTGTGACGATAAATTTCCCGTCGCAAAAACCGAGTTTTTTTGTAGTACATCTTCATATGAATTATATGTTGACTAATAAGGCTAATTTGGACTTACAGTAACGATTACATGATTAGGAGTGATTATTTCAATTCATTATGCTTACGCAACAATGACCTATCAAATGGGTGGGTTAGGTTAAAAATAGTCCAATCTAAATTGATCCAGTTACCCATTTTGATTCATTTTCATACAATACAAATCTAGTTACCCATACCCGATCCGATTCATGTTACTAAAACATTTTAATATTTAAACAAATTTAGGAAAACTCACACCCAAGCTAAGGTAAAAGTATTGAGTAAGCGAGTCTGAGATCAAGTGAGAGAGAGAGAGAGAGAGAGAGAGAAGTGAGAGTTATAAAGATGGATCAGGTCTAAATAAATTGTGAACCCATTTGATACATATATAAAACCCATTTATGACCTATAAACTTTGTCTAAACTTATTTATTAAATATAACTAACTCATATAACAACTTAGCCCATTAAATATAGGTTAAGAAATGAATCTATCACCAATTTTGACAGGTTTATGCAGCACGCATAGGAAAGTATGGGAATTCACACAGTTGAAAAGATATCACAACAATGAGTGGAAAAACTCATACTTAAATGACGAAGTCATTGATATAACTTTAAATATGAAATATTCTAAAAGGTGGTCCGGTTTGATTCGGATACATCATAGGGTCATCCAAAGGTCTTTAAGGCTCGTTCCGGAGGTGCTTCAAGCCCAGAATTCAGGCTGAGTACGTATTGCTCACACCGATCTTCAGTTTGGAAAATGGACCGTCGTTCTCGGTCTGCTTGGCCACTCTGAGCCGATCCTTGACTATACCCTTCGCAACTTCAGCCGCGGTTGAGTAATACGTGTTTTGTCATGTGAGGCATGTTGTCATGCAATTTTAGCTTACAATGAATAAAAGATGTGGAGAATCAATCCGCGGTTCGACTCACAACTCGAATTGATCGAGTTCAAATTGATCCGAGTCATCCCTGATAGATCAATGGCAACTTTTCATTTTGTCAGCATTCTTCAGGCCTTTAGTCGTGATTATTTGTGTTTGCATTCGTTCTTACCTCTGTTATAAAGGATATGCGAGGAGTTTAGGTGATTTCAATTATTTATCCTAAATTTCTAGTTTGTATGAGGTGGTCTCTTCTCAGCTTCTAACCGGCCTAAAATAAGTTAATGGTGACTATAGTCTCACTTTGTTTCGTAATCACTAAGAAATTAAGCTGCAATCAATAGAATTTGAGAGAGTACATGCAAAGCGCAGACGCTATTTCGAAAGACAGTAACTCGTGCTTGCCTTGCAATCCATTGAATCCCTTGAGGCCGATCTTGGATCGCGACAGGGCGGAATATATCCAATGTGCAATGGAGATCTTTGGGTGCTTGAACAAAGCTTTGATCTTGCTACAACCGGGAGAGAGATAACTTACATATCTTGCATTTCACGGTATTTCGACCTCACATCAGTCTTTAATGTCGGTAACCTTGATCGGATCAACTGTAGACTTTCTTTTTCAATGTTCTGTGCTGCAATATCGATCCTTGCAGCTAAATGGAAGTGTTAATTGTCCATCTCACATGAAACAGAAGACTACTAAAGAAAGGGTAAGTTAGGAGAAACTCCAAAATCCCATTATTTACAAAACATCTCTCATCTCGCACCACAGATGCACCAGTTGCCTGTTCTATCTGCAAGGCATGCACATAATATGAAGCAAAGTCTCTCCAAGAGTGAATACAATCCATGACGAAGCGACTCTTATTATCACACAATCAAATTTAAAAAGTACACCAACATGCAGACCAAAGCATTAGGTAGGGTTTCAATCCTCACACAAACCTCCATCTGTCAATCAGATCGCTCTCCTCTCATCACTTGATCGCTACTCGGTTTTCTCAGCTGCAACTTCTCCGCCATCTTTCTCTTCGATAACCGCCTCTTTCTCCTCTTCCTTAACCTCCTCTCTTGGGTTTTCTGGTTCAGCTTCTGGAACCGAAACATCATCAGCTTCTGCTGATACTTCTTCTTTCTTCTCCTCCACCACCAGCTCGGCAGCCTCCTTTGGAGTCTCCTCAACTGTGGACTCCAGCGATACCTCCACAGTCTCCTCCACAACCGACTCTGGCTCGGTCTCAGGTGCTAGTTTTGCAGCCTCCTCTGCAACCGTGACTTCCTTTGGTGTTTCCTCTTCACTCTCCTCTACATTCACAACTTCGGCCTCTACTGTGAGCTCTCTAGTTTCAGCTTCTTTAGACGGTGTTTCGGCCTCGGTGGTCACTGTTTCCTCAGCCACTGCTCCAGTAACTTCCGCCTCCTCCTTTGGCTCTTCAGGAAGCGCCTCTTGTGTGGGCGGCTCGACCACCTCCTCTTGAGGCTTGATTGGTTCTTCAGTTTTCTCCACTGGAAGTGCTGTGCTCACTGACTCAACCTGCGTGACATGGTGTTTGTTGAACTCAGTCATTTTCTGTGATGCACAACAGCTATGCATATAAAGGCTTGTTCACCAAATTTGTTTGAGCCATAGAATCTATTTTAATGCTGAATATGACCAACTAGTGCAAATACTTATTCACCATCTGCCGCATCACTTTTAAACAAGTTTCTGTAGACCATCTACTATCTCAATTTTCAAGCATTACTCATCTGTCGAATGTGAAAGTTGGGGTTTGCAACTTGAGATCCGTGTGTCTAGGACATTACATGTGCAGGTTGCTAGAGCCGAAGACTATAAAGTTTTATTGGGCCCAGCACTTTAGTATCTTTGCAGAAAGCAGATTTTGCTGATTTCATTGCTCAAACTCCACTCAATCTCGATGGAGGCAAATGGGTTCAAATCATAAACTGACAAGAAAAACAAGAACTCATGAACAGGATGGGAATGCACTGAACGGGAGAAGTTACCTCAACAGATGCCATAGGAACTTCAGAGAAACTGATTTGTTTCACTCCAAAGGAATGAAGGCAAACGAAATTTGGCAGTGAAAAGTGGGAAGGAATAGGAAAGTAAATTATGGAGAACGAATGAGCTGGTGATGACATGAATGGAGAGAGGTTTATATAGGAGATGTCAAGAGGAATACTAGCTGATTGGATGAGTGGGCGGCTCACTTGGAGAATATGGCTCTTGGGATTTTGACGTTTTCATCGTTTTTCTCGAAATGCGGGTGCAATAATGTTGCTAG
This sequence comes from Syzygium aromaticum, assembly GCA_024500025.1. Classification (NCBI taxonomy): domain Eukaryota; kingdom Viridiplantae; phylum Streptophyta; class Magnoliopsida; order Myrtales; family Myrtaceae; genus Syzygium; species Syzygium aromaticum. The sequence goes on from CM044885.1 coordinate 17,619,045, forward strand.
ACCCAACTTTATGTCGAGGGACAATTCTAGCCCGAACTTTTTTTTGTTCCATAAAAAAGCATCAACTTTAAGTCGAGGGACAATTCTGGCCCAAACTTTTTTTTGTTCCATGAAAAAGCACCAACTTTAGGTCGAGGGACAACTTTAGGTCGAGGGACAATTCTGGCCCGAACTTTTTTTTGATCCATAAAAAAGCACCAACTTTAGGTCCAGGGACAATTCTGGCCCAAACTTTTTTTTGTCTAATAAAAAAGCACAAACTTAAGATTGAGTGATAATTTCGGCCCCAATTTTTTTTTGTCTTATTAAAAATCACCAACTTTCATCATGATTCTAAATCTGACCACCTGTTGACTTTCACCATTGTTTGAGAAAAAAGGTTATGGTGATGAGCTTGGCCAATCTCGTCCATGACGTTTGTCGACAAGCAGTGGTTAGTTTCAGATTAAGTTTGGCCAGAGAGATTCAATCTAGAGATATTTTTGACTTGTCAGTGAAGTAAATGAGATAAACAGTTTTACCGTTAATCTTCAAATTGTGGCTTAAAAATAAGACAAAAAATATTGTTTTAAATCCAGTTAGCAAGTCACATGGATTTATTGCTAATATGGAATAGTCAAGTTAGATAATTAATAGTTTTAAGTTAATGGGGGCCAGATTTGGGATTTAAGTCAAAGTTAGTGTTTTTTTACGAGACAAAAAAAAGTTGGGGCCAGAATTGTCCCTTGACCTAAAGTTGATGCTTTTTTACGGGACAAAAAAAAGTTCGGGCCAAAATTATCCCTCGACCTAAAGTTGATGCTTTTTTAAAAAAAAAGTTCGGGCCAGAATGAAGTTGGTGCTTTTTTATGGAACAAAAAAAAGTTCGGGCCAGAATTGTCTCTAGACATAAAGTTGGTGCTTTTTTTTGGAATTAACCCGACATTTTCGTCGTTTTTCTCGAAATGCGGGTGCAATAATGTTGCCAGACCCCTGACCAGATCTTCCTCCAGATTATTAACTTCTTCTTTTCTTGCAGTAATCTTGACTTCCCTAACGTTACCGGTGAAAAGCAAATGAGATGAATCTAACGAAAGATTTTAGAGATTCCGATTGCAGAAGTTTTATTACCAATTGACACTGACACAACCATGTGCCCCTGATACATTTCAGAAAGGACGTGATAAGAAAAAAAGTGCCCAAAAATTGAGAAACAGAAGATGAAAGAAAAGGTGGGAATAGAGAAAAAACCAAATGGGTAAGTGGGAGGCATCTTGCTTAGATTTAGACTCGGCAAGTGAAAGAGAATGCATCATCGTGCAAACCGTCAAAGGGTTTTCCAATGTGCTCGTGGAAGGAGTTAAGAGTTTTTGCCTTCGATTGGATCCACACAAACAAAAAAAAAAGTCGTTTGACTGGTTAACATCTTGCGTAATCTCCATGTGCTAGATTGCCCGACTCATTTGTTTGATGTAAAATTTGATATGATCACGATCATAGTGAAACACGTTGGTAAATCACTCTAAAAATTCAGAGAAAATTAATCAGTCGAGCTTCTTGATTTTCGGAAAATTCCCGAAACCGCTAGAAGCCACTTCGAAAGCTTGAATTGTACCGAAACCATGATTTTACGCTATAATTTGGCAAAACATCGTCTGACAATTGCAAGATAAAATGGAGAAATAATTAATTCACTTCTCGTTTTGGGGCGAACAATTTCTCTGCTCTGCGAAGGCGGAGTGGCGGGCCGGGGGAGGATGACCTTGATCGGGCTTGGGCGGTGGAGGCGGGCCCACCACCAGCTGGACCACCCGTGTGGGCCCCCACCGCCGGGCTCCAGGCGAATGGGAGGACGCCACGTGGCAAGCGTGGCGCCGACGGTGTTGGAAAAGGCGTCTGTCCGATCTAGATCCACGTCATGTTGGGGCACGGGAGGAGACGATGGTGATGAATGTTGGCGGATGGAGACGACGGACGGGTGGAGACAAAGTGGGGCCCTTTGACACGTGGGATGAAGTGAAATGAGAGGCTCTCTCTCTCCTCTCTTTGGGAAGAAGACATGATCAAATGGTTTCGCCTCAAATCAAATCAAATCAAATCAAACCGGTCTTTCGTCTCATCTTTGCTCACGTTCAATGGATTCATGATCGTTGTATGCATCAATCTTGAACGAGAAAATTTGACAAAGTGAATCGACATAAAATCATTAAAATGTGCTAAATACAAATGGGAGTTGAAAAAAGGAAAAAAAAATTAAGATCCGTTCGTTTCGCGATAAATGAATGATTCGCAAAAAATATTTTCCTAAAAATGATCACTCGTATAGTCTAAAATAATTAATTAATAAAAAATATTTTCGTTGTCGACAACAAATTATGTTTAAATATTTTTATGAGTGATGACACTACATTTCGTTTATTTATTTTTGAAAGCGATACGAATAATTTTTAAAAAGAGAATTCGAATTATTTATTTTTTTCGCGAAATATACCGAGTCTTTTAATCAATTTTTTATCTCCTGCAAGGGTCGGACTTTTCTTGGACAATCGGAATTTTACTTTCGAAGCCATGGCAGCACATTCACAACTTTCCTTTAAACGTCTTGATTGATAGATTTGCTTTGTCATGGGCGATGCACGAGAGATGCATGGGCGTTTTAACATGGTCGTGGAGTAAAAGTAAAACAAAAGATTTCACGGCATGCAAAAAGTCAACAATCAAGGTAGGGAGATTTTACTTGATACATGACGTGGGGTTAAGCAAAAAAAATCACTCGGACTAGGAATCGCCCGGATTAGAAATTACCCGGATCGGATTGAACCGGCTGATTCTAAAGAGTTTTTGGGGTCACTAGTCCGGTTCTTAATTCCATAAATTTGGAACCGGAGAATTTCAAGTCCAATAGTGTTTTTGAAAAAAAAATTATTTCTTAAGAATCTGAAAACACCCTACTTGCAACTCCCACTCCCACTGTGGCTCCTTACCCCGAGAGCTAGCTTCTTCGCTTCGCTACCCGGAGAAATTTGTTCATCCATGGTCATCGCCGGAGTCGCTCGTTCAAGCTGAGCCACCCCTTCCATCCTCTCTGTCATCGCTTGCGGCCATGGAGGAGCCGCCATCGCTAGCTCTAGAAATGGAAGTTCGTAGACTTCACATTTGGACCGGCGGAGTCGCCGGTGCAAGTCTTTCAGGCTCGCGCGTCCAAGTTGAGCCCTCTCCGTCGTCACACGTGGTCATGGACGACCCCCCATCAAGAAGTTCCCAAGCCAAATCTGGAGGCACAACTCCAAAGCTAGGCCAATGGCTCGTCCAAGCTCAAGCCACTCCTCCATCATTCAGGCTTGCCATACCATGGCTGCCTCGTGAGCCACGGACGAGGCCAGATCTGGACGTGTAATGAGTAGAACGACCACGAGTGACATCGAAAGGAGCAGCTTAGCTTGGAAGCATAAGAGGTGCTCCGTCGATGGCGACGATGGGGGGAGCCACCGGCTCTCACTCAGGTACTAGACCATCCGAAAATCGATCACCCCTGTTATATGAAAAAGTCGTAACTTTGCTGTAGGGAGAAATTACTACTACCAATTAATAGAAACTTGCTTGCGATTATTACAAGCAACTCAAACTTCGAGGAAATCGATAAAGAAACTCCACATTCTCCTTATTTTCTATGAAAATGTAAGATGATACGATGTGAATTGTTAGTGTCGATAACATTGTGTGGCTAATTACGCTCATCGGTGCGGCTTTCGATCTCAAACGGTGTAGGGCCGATGGGCCATGGCGAAGCCCGAGCCCATACTATACTCTCATACATGGCTTACTTAGATCAACAGTCTCCCAAAATCTGCCCTGACTCTATCACATCATAGGGCCCAACCATCATGGCTCTTGGTACCAATGCAAACTGAACGACCAACCCTTCATACGATGTTCATCATAGCACCAATTCGATTCTACATTTCTATGCATGTATGTAATTAAGCTCGCTAAACAACAACCTCAAAGATAAGTCGGGTCGATGCCGTTTGCGCTTATGTCCAAAGTCCGACGCCTTTTGCAGATCCGTGGTCGAAATCTATGCATTCATTCTAACCCTAACATCCGATTGCTTGCGAGAAAGAGAAAGTGATTCCTCAGCTCTTCCCATCGGATCATCCTCTCTTTGAGTACATGACTCAAATCTCCAACAACCAAATCAAGTTTCGGCGCACCGACAGCTGCTCGGTCTTATATCGATTAAATTAAGCACGAGGTTCATTCAGCATCATGTTTTCACATGGCTAATCAATTAAGTTTTGCATAATCAAAGCCCTTGCCGTAATGTTTGGACTAGCGGCCTTTTTGCCCGGTGATGCCTAACTAAAAAAATCGGATAAATATAGATGAACAAAGGAGAAGGAAGAGTCGGAGAATACTGCTCGAAAGCAACTGGCAAACCGCTGGACAAAGTGATGTGATTTCTAGAAGGAGGTCGACCTTTTATGTTCCTACGTATCCAATTAGTTCGTGATTGTTTCGTAGCCAGTCACAAGTTTCATGTTGGTTGCAGTACTCATGCTGGAAATTATGACCAAGTGTTGCTCTATCAATCACCGTTATCAAATTTAAAAAGTATTTCACCACTATCGTTCCATTAGTATTTTACGATGTGGATCCGTATTTTGTCGTGATTTATGAGTGCCCCGTCAAAGGTTGACGTGGTGTGTATTTGTACTTCGCGTCCATTTAAAAATTGGCATGTGTCTTGAATATAATTAAATTATTATGTGGAATTTCTTTGTCTAGCTTCGTCTTCCTCGTTCATCCATGGCCAGCCCCCTTGACCTCGGATGAGCCACCGTGGCCGATGACGCTACCGGCCATCCATTGCTGTTGGCATCGCTCATCCCGGTGACGCTGCTGCTTCTCCAATATATTTGGTCGTCCATGGCTATCGGTAAGCTCTTAATCGAAACAATTAGGATCCAAGGAGAGCCCCCGGTCAAGAATTAAGAGGTAAACTCTTTGACCTACTTTCATCTAATTTTGTGGAACGTGAGGTACTCCTTTCCTCTTATTTTATAGATAAAGATAGATAAAAGGGAAAGAAAAAAAAAGGGGAAAGGAAAAAGAGAGGGAAAAAAACTTTTTTTTTTTGAATAACAATATTTTTAGTTCGAATGGTGTCGGCGCCCAACCATACCTCTCGCATGTCCGCGGGGCTGTCGATTTCATGGAAGGAGATGTGGATATGCATTTTTAGAATTTCCTTTTTTTATTTGGTTTTCCAGCAAAAATGCTTATCCTGTGTGCCTGCATTAAATTTCGGGTTAATACCACGAAAAACTTAAATTGATGCACTTGTAATAAGTTTATCGAAAATTAATTTTTTGACTACGAACCTGTGATAATTTTTACCTCTGTTAGTTTTCGTTAATTTTAACGTCAAATTTCTGAGTTGGATAACACGTGACAATTGACGAGCGTATCAATTTGGGATTTTACTCTCTGTCTATCACATGTGTATCATTTTGTGAATTTTCGTGACATTAATCCAATTTAACGGAAGGTAAATTTGTCACAAGTGTACCAGTTTATGATTTTTTGTAGTAAAAAACTTAATTTAGGGTAAATTTGTAACAGGTATACTAGTTTGATATTTTTGATGATCAAAAAATTAGTTTGGGGTGAATTTGTCACAAGTGTACCGATTTTGGATTTTTTTTCCAGGGTGTTTAATCCTTAGATTTTACACCACAAATTCGGCTTTCTATATCCAATCAAAAGAAAAAAAAAATTCAGCTTTCTATGTAAGTTTAACGATTGATTAGCTATGATGTCACTTTTCTCAAATGAAACTTGCAATGTTTATGTATCATCGTGGACCATAAAATGAATGAATTCACGATATTACGATATTATATGGTCAAAAGTATATTATAAAACTTGGTTACAAAGAAGAGCCGATTTTATTTTACATTCAAGAAAGAAAGACCGATTTTGATATATTGATAATGTTCTTAAATCGTGGTATGCTCTATTGTAAGTTTGAGTTTCAACTGTTCATAAATCGCAAAGAGGATGCCTCGAAGTAGTTTATGAAAATTCGTAAAAAAAATATTGTCAGCAGTCCTGAAAATTGAAAGGATTAATACCACGAAAAACCCCAAATTAGTATACATATGACAAATTTACCAAAAACTAATTTTTTGAACACAAAAAATCCAAAACTGATACACCTGTGATAAATTTAGCCTTTGTTAGTTTTCGTTAAATTTTACTGTCAAATTGCTGAGTTAGATGACACGTGACAGTTGGCGGATTTACTAGTTTGGGGTTTTACCTCTCCATTTGTCACATTTTTACTATTTGTGATTTTTTGTGGCATTAATTTAATTTAATGGAGAGTAAATTTATCACAAATATATCAGTTTGGGGTTTTTTGTGATCAAAAAATTAGTTTAAGATAAATTTATCATATGTATATCAGTTTGAGGTTTTTCGTGATAAAAAATTAGTTCAAAGATATTTGGATGGAGACCCAACCATTGATACCCTTGAAGAAAATATGTCAGGTGTATCGATTTTGGGTTTTTCGGAATATTAACCCAAATTTAAAGGAAACGACCAAGCTGTTAATTAAGGGTCGATTTTTCTTCTTCTTTTGTCCTATTGTCTTGCCGTTAAATGTTGTTCTGAAGGCTGACCAGACCGACTGTTTTTTGCGTAATGAGGAAAGGTTTAGCTGGGACATGAACTGCAAACCTTGAATTTTTTTCCCCTTTTTCGGTAAGAAAAGTTGGTCGCTTCACCTGTCGTGCTCATGTGTACGCCACGTGGGTGCTTTCTAGCTTTGCATTTGAAATATCACCCCCTCCATCAGCTCCAATACAGAGCTATATGTATGAAGTAAACTCCAACGAATTGCTAAACAAGGGAAAGAGAAAATGCAGAGACAGATGCACTTTGTACACGATCCGACATTAGTACGACGTCCGACCCGAAAGAATGCGCGGAATTTCCAATGAGATGGTGAGCTCTAGAAGCTGTGAAATGAGAATGGTTTTCTTTAATCGTGGGGTAGAGTGCAAGGCTGGTGTCTGAAACAGAAGCACAGAAAAGAAAGAAGAGTGATTTAGAAAGCCCACCCTACCCGTGAGACTTTTTTTCCCTTTGCTTGTCTTCCTTCCCCTGCAAAGTTCTTGATGACAAAGTAATGCCAAAAGAGTTATGTTAAACCCCTAGGAAGAACATCCTCAATATTTTGGAATATCCCAATGTGATATGTAACACATGGGTTGTATGTACCAACCCATTGGCCAATGAAAGGTCCTTATCTTTACCTCATCTCTGGCCAGAACACTTGACCCCATCCCAACAGTTTTTTCTTTTCTTGCCACTTTAAAAACTCCTTTAGTTGCCTCTCTCCCTCTATATATATATATATATATTGTCGAGTGCTAATCCATAATTCATTCCTTTCTTCATTGCCTCTCTGAACTCCTCCTTGTCAGGTTAGTATCATCGTCTCTCCTCCCGCATTGCACTTGTTTGGTGTTTTTGTTCTATGGCTACAGGCATTTTGGTCATAGTTTGTGGTTGTCTTTCTGTGTATTCTTGATTTATCATGCATCTTTTTTTTCTTTTATGTTCAAGCCGTTTCTTTGAGCTGACGTTGACACTAGATCTGGGTTGTGAACTTCTTTTGTCTAAAGATTTTTGCTGGTAGTGTTGACTAGGCTCTACTGCAAAGCCTTCTGCAGGGTGCTGCCAATTGGAAAAAAGAAAGAAAGCACTTAGAATATTCATAAGTAAAAAGAAAAAAGATCTTTGTAAAGTTGAAAGGGTGATTGATCCGAGTTTTCCCGCTGTTCTCTCGCTTCCTGGGATCTTTCTATTCAGCAACGACTACAGAATTGCAGAAATTAGCTTCTAAGATCCATTTGGAATTGGTTGCTGGACCAAACATGGCCTAATGTCCCTTCAGTTCCGATCAATTAGCTTAAAGCAGATCTGCATCTGTGCCCATAAGAACTTCTCTTACTTCATTTTCTGCTTCAAGCTTAAGATTTTTGTAATATTTCTTGTAGGTTGGTGGAGGTGGAGTTTTACTCTGGACTAGACTCTGAAAGATCAGTCCTCTCTCTGTAACATTCCTCTATGTTCATTGTTGCAGGAACTTTTGAGTCTTGGCATTGGAGGAAGCATCCCAAATTACAAGAACATAATGGAATTAACCTTTACGTGCATCATCAGCTTGACTCTCCTGCTGTCGATTTCTCCATTATCACATGCTCAGATCGCCAAGGCTCCTGCCCTCAGCCCAACACCTGCACCGGCACCGGCCCCAGATTTTGTCAACCTCACGGACTTGCTCTCCGTGGCCGGTCCCTTCCACACCTTCCTCAGCTACCTTGAATCCACCAAAGTCATCGACACCTTCCAGAATCAAGCCAACAATACTGAGGAAGGCATTACATTATTCGTTCCTAAGGACAGCGCCTTCGCATCTCAAAAGAAGCCGTCCTTGTCCAACCTCACTGACGACCAGCTCAAGTCACTCTGCCTCTTCCATGCCCTGCCTCATTATTACACTCTGGCCGATTTCAAGAACCTCAGCAATATAAGCCCGGTTAGCACATTCGCAGGTGGAGAATACAGTATCAACTTTACGGATATCACTGGAACGGTGCATCTAAGTTCAGGTTGGACTGATACAAAAGTTAGCAGCAGTGTGCATTCTACCGACCCTGTTGCAGTTTACCAAATTGATAAGATTCTCCTTCCCGAAGCGATATTCGGAACTGATATTCCTCTGACTCCGGCGCCTGCACCGGCTCCGGATATTAGCCCAGCTGCAGATTCTCCGACAGGAGCATCGGAAACTGGATCTTCGGCAACAGCTTCGAAGCCGAGTTCTTCTCCTAAATTGAGCAGCACTTGGAGTCATTTGGTCTTGGCTGCTTCAAGTGGTCTGCTGGTGGTGCTACTGTGAGAGACGATTCATGTTGGGATGATTAAATCAATTTGTGTCCAAAGGGTTTGTGGATTGTTTAATTTATTTTCATTTGAAATACCATTTTTTCGACACATGTTGTTGACATTATTCATGGGATGTGATTTATTCCAGTGTTGTAATACTAAAAAACATGATATACATTTCATACTGTTGAAGATGAATATGTTCATTCAAAGTTAATTGGCCTGTTATTTCATTTGCTGAAAAAGAAATTGCATCATGCGTACATAATCCAGTGCCATCCTCGGGCATCTTTCAAGTATCTGGCTATATATTCAATCTTTAAGATTGTTCAAGAGGAAATAGTATATATTTTGGAAATCATAATCGTAGTTCCTTAGTCATAAGGTAGGAATTTACCATCATTTTAAGCAAATTCTTCTTTCACCATGGAATCATTGACGACGAGGCCACCGCCTATATCAACAAGGTTAAGTTTCACTTTCAGGGCTCGAACATTTTCAACGAAAAAATTGTCACCGACACTCTACGGAACTGCAGAAGTGATAACACAAAACTAAATAAGAATCAAAGAAGATCAGGGATCGGTGACTTAAGCTGCTTCTTGCCCATTTTCACCTGCGTCAAGGAAATCGCGATTTGTCGGTCAATGAAGTGTTTACTTCACCAAATCCAGGGAATAATTTACCTGTAAAAGTGATATTTTACCTGAATGTTCTATATACAAGGAAATTTTTTCCCTTTAGACCTCCCCGAGGTTAATGGTACTTAATGATCACTGATTACACTGATCTTGACAGAAGAACCACCACAATCGGGGAGCTTTGAATCAACATGACTTCCAGCTTTTTGGTTTAACTTGAATAATGCTGATAGCGGCACGCTTGTGTTGAGGCAATGATCGCAATAATTGTTGCCAACTGGAAAGTGGAACGCAACGCCACTATCAAATGCCTTTGCATTTGCTTAGTATTAAATGCATTTTACGGTGAGAAAAGTGCAGGCCTAACTTAGAAGGTACTCTACCATTGTTTTGTGCCCACATAAAGTTTGATGTAGGCATTATTAACAGACACACCGGGGACGAGCATCGTGCCCGGTAGCTGGTCGGATCGAGGTTAGATGCTCTACAGAAGTCGAGACTTAAAAGCCGGCAACGGGGAATGATTTGGCTGATGTATTCTATTTGGATTGGGATTGGATCCTTCCCGACCAGACAAATTCCTCTTCACCGTGTAGACCTATTCCTTGCGCGACCGATGAAAAGGGTCACAGAACAAAAACGGGTAGAGATCGTTTTCCGAACCTGCGATGTACACAAGGATTGTTTTGGCAGGACAAACAGAGAAAAGAAAGCAAAGGGGAAATTGCATCGTCATAGCATGCTGGCTAGGGATGGACCACACATACTCATTATCACAAAACGGATACAATCAAAACGACTCTGCAGTCCGTCGCCAACAACATCAAGGCGGATCATGTTGAGAGCGTGATGTAGCGCGCAATGATTCTAAATTACAACTGTGAGGCCAGGACGGATTTCTCACAAAATATGTGTTGATCTTTCTTCTCTATCAATGGCAATGAAAAATTTACCCAAAAGTCTTGAACCTTCTACATTTTTATCAATTCAATCCTAAACTTTTTAATCATGCTCCATCTGATCAATTTTGATCGGAAATTACTAACGTGGACACCAATCGTACCGCGTAGGATGGCCGACACTAAAATAAACAAGTTTAGTAATATTTTAATGATTTTTAGAAATCTTTATTTTTTTTCCTTTTCTTTATTGTTTTTTCTTGGTTTTGGAGTGAGGGCCGGCAACACTCGCTCGATGCCCTTGCCAAATTTGGCCAGGCAACCAGTGAGGCCAAGTGAGGGTCGCGACCCTTGCCTAAAGCCAGCAAGGAAGCCAGCAAGGCATGCCAAATCTGGGCCAGGCAAGGGATTGGCAGCCCTCGCTTTCATTGGTGAGGTCAGGTGAGGGCGTCGCTGCCCTCACCCCGAGCTAGCATGGGTCGTTGGCCCTCACTCCAAAACCCAAAAAAGAAAAAAAATTAAACAAAAGGAAAAAAACCAAAAAATATATGTATTTCAAAAAATTATAAAAATATTCACGTTAGCGCTAGTTGCCTGCATGCTGTGTAGTATGATCGGCGTCCATGTCAGTAATTTCCAGCCAAAATTGACCGAATAAACTTCATTGGCAAAACGTGAAAAGATTGAGGATTTAATTTACATAAATAAAAAATTTAGGATTGAATTGACAAAAATACAATTAGATTTAAAACTTTTTTGGTAGTTTTCCCAATTACGATAGAAGGCATGTCAAATGATTTTGCCGATTAAGCGACCTTGATCATGAAGACTCGACCAGTACTTAGTATCCTTCGAACTTTCCACACATGAAAAGCATCCCACATGTGTTTTGCAGCTAATTGCATTGGATTGAAGCACTCGGAAGTTCTTTTTTCCAATGCGGGGTTGGATATCTTCATCCCTTTGTTAAGATATATATTTTTAAAAAACTTGAAACTCTCAACAAAATGGCCTATTAGCTCAGTTGGTTAGAGCGTCGTGCTAATAACGCGAAGGTCGCAGGTTCGAGACCTGCATGGGCCATCTTTTTTTCTATTTTTGTCCTTTTTCGAACCTGCATGGGCCATCTTCTTTCCTATTTTTGTCCTTTTTCTCTTCTTAGGGATTTAGGGCAACTTCGTTGATCTTAATCTAATCTTTGATTAACAAAAAGCTTTCCCAAGAATGACCAATTGAATGAAACAAGATAATGGCTCATGCAAAAACTTCTTTTCTATTTTTGTCCAAGACCTGCATGGGTCATCTTCTTTCCTATTTTTATCCTTTTTCTCTTAGGGGTTTAGGGAACTTCATGGACCTTGATCTAATCTTTAATTAACAAAAAGCTCTCATCTTTAATTAACAAAAAGCTTTCCCAAGAATGACCAATTGATTGAAACAAGATAATGGCTCATGCAAAAACTACCAAAAAAGGGTAGAAGCAAATAAGGAGGGTTAACAGACCCCCAAAAAAATAATAACTAGGGTTAATTCGTTTAAAACAAGACCTAACTTCGGGTTTAATTTCGTATCTGCCTTGAACTTTTTTTGTTTAAAAAAATCATAAACTTTCACTTTTATTTCAATTTTGCCCTTGTTAACTATTCATCCGAAAATCGCTGCTTGTTTCTTCAAAATTATTAGTTCTACTATCGTTCCATAAGAGTGTTGATGAAGATACAAATTCTGATGACGAACCTCTAAGTGACCCCTTTGATAATTTTGGAGAAGCTGGTGTCAATTTTTGGATGGAGCTTTAACGAGAGCAGATTCAAGATTAGATCGAAAGCTAGTGAATTTTTCTTAAATAAAAAAAAATTCATGACAGAATTTATATTGAATTCGGACTTCATTTGTTTCGTGGTAATATTTTTCTAAAAAGATCATTTAAGAAAACAAAATGAAAGTATTTGAAGATAGTGGTATAAATGAATTATTTTTAAAAAAATATTTTTTAAATTCATACATTTATCATGGAACAAATAAAATCTTAAAGTTTGAGATTTTTTTTGAAGGATTAGATCCTAAAAAAGAGCGACTATAGAGGCAGAAATTACCACGGGCTCCTCCGAGCTAAGACCCAAAAACCAAACGTCGGAAGCGCTGGCGAAGAGCCTCCGGGCAGGGACATTTCGGTAACTTCAGAGGGGGCAGTTGGGGAGCGAAGCGGAAAGGACAGAAACTAAAACCGTTTGTAGCAAAAAAGCATGCTCGGTCCTTTCGCAGAGTTCCATCCCCTCAGTCGCATCCTCCCCCTCTCTCTCTCTCTCTGCAAATCTTTTCTCGATCTTCTTCCTCCCTTCTCTCTCTCTCTAGAAAACCACCGTCTCCTCCGCCGGACGCTCGCTAGGGTTCCGGCTCTCGCGCCTCCGGGTGAATGCGCCCGGCGCGAAATAGCCCGCTGCCGCCGCGGTGTCTTGCCGGCCAAGGTACGCCCCCCGGCCTTATTTTTTCGCCTCCCGTCGTCGGCGGCGATGCCGTCTCCGTTTCCGCGAAGGAAGATGAGGGCTGGCTGAGGTCGCTAGGCGCGTTCGGAACTGTGATCCTGCGCGCTGTTCGTCTCCATTTCTTTTTTTGGTTTCTCCGCATGATGGCGGAACGCGGGGGCTTGCCTGTCCTCTTTTAGCTGGCGTTGCGTCACGGATGGACTGGTGATTGGGGCCCTTAGTCTTCCGGAAGAGTGCATTTCGGTGCTCCGTCATGTACTTGCATGTGATAAGAACTCGACTTTTTCGCGGGATAGCGTTGCGGAGTTGGTGAATGTCGTAGGAAGAGGTGGTTTGACGTGGATAGTGTGTGCGCGCGCGATTAGACTTACGGCTCGGTCTGCATTTTTGGTCCGTGAGCTGTGGGTTTCGTTTCTAAAGCGGACGGGAAATGTCTGGGTGCTTAGGTATTGTTGCCATATATTCACTGTGTCTATGTCTTCGCATACACTCATGGAGTTGTCACTTTATTAAAAACTTTATTAGTTCGATTTAGTCTGACTGATTATCGTATTGGTATCGGTTCTTTAGCTTGTCAAATTTCCAAAACCGGTGAACTTATCTTTCTTTGATATTGTCAACTGCAAAAAACAACTGTACGCACACGAGGACCATCGGTAGTAACTTCTAGTGATGCTTGGAGATGGGCTGGTGTGACGTAGTCTGATGGTTTGTCATGTTCGTACTTTCATTGCTGCATGAATGGCATCCCAAGTGATGGTCTATGCTTGGGAGTCCACTTAACATGCTAGAAAGTGACCAACATAAAAAAAGTAAAGAGAAGTCTATTTGCATATGTATCTGTGTGTGCTTATGAAAATTATGTTAGTTGCAAATCCTCCGATGTGTCTGTATGATGTGTGACATTTTAGTTTTTTTTCACCTCAATGCGAAACATTTACCGTGCTTATTTTAATCCATGCTGTTAAGGGTGTTGAATCATTTTGAGTTTTGCTACTCTACTCGCCATTGTATTTCTCATGAAAAATCCCTTTTCTCATTCTTGAGACAGGTTAAGAATCAAATCAACAAATGGAATCTTCCGAGGAAGAGGGTGAAATAGTACCTGTCTCTCGCTCTCTCTGTCTCTGTCTCTCTCTTGCTTCTATACTGTTCTGCAATCTTATCATCGTTTTATTTAACAGGACGTTCCAGCCAAAAGAAAATCCAACTTCATAGTAGCGGATAATGAGAATGGTGGTACCAGGGATTCTCAGGAGGAAAATGAGGAAGAAATTTTTGATACGATGTGTGCGATTTGTGATGACGGGGGAGAAGTACTTACGTAAGTAGTAGTTTCCTTTTCTATTCCTGCGAAGTTAGTTAAGATGCTACACATTTGTTGATGTTGATGATGGAACAACAGGTTTGTGCGAATGTGAGCTTGGTGGTGGTAATCCTTCTTTCTAATTCATTATGCTGCAATTTTCTGCATGCATATATCCATGTCCGTAAGAACTATGCATGTTAGATATACTACTATGAATGTACTTTTTCTTGTTATATCAAGGAAAAATTTTGACATATGGAACCCAAAGGTAATATGCTCTTATGCTTTATTCTTCATGCTTAATCTACGCAATTTTTTGTAATATGGAGAGTTAGTGAAAATGGAACTCTTTTGGCAGTCAAAGTTGGTGAAGATGATTCAAGTGCACAAATTGTTTACCTTATATCGTCTTTCATTAGTGGTGCATGTACTCCTTCCACAGCAAATGTATAAGATGGGATTAACTAGTAAAATATAGAAGATAAAGACTTCAGTATGACTAACAAAAAGAAATCAGTTTTAATCGTTAAACTTTCCTCCACCTTTCCCGTTTGATATCTTGGAATCTGTAAGCAAATGAGTTGTTATTATTAGTACATAAGAATTTACGTTATTAATGGCATAAATGGACACCAAGTTAGAGTCCAGTTGGCAGCCCTACATGCAACTATGACGAACCATATGTTTCATTCTGTCTGAATTAATGTAATGCGCTGAATAGAGCTGATGCTAGCTCGTATTATCTCAAATAGTATGAGTATATGGAGTAATTCTCCAAATTATTTGGTTGATTTGTTCTCATATCCTTCCATGATTAAATTTGTAAAATACTTACTTTTTTGGAGTGTCATCAATCATGAAATGCTGACTTATGCATCTCTATAGCCTCCCCCTTGTCCTTTTTTGTGGAATATCAAATGTCATCTTATACGAATTTCTTTTTGAAAGAATATATAGATCAAATCAACTGTTCCAAGAATACTCTACACATGTCGCAAAAGCTCTATGTACATATATCGTAACTATCTCCTAAGATTTGACAATGCAAAATCTTTTGAAACTCCCATGCAATGCTCTAACCAGTTTCATAAATTAATAAATAGGGAATACAATGTCATATTCTCATAAATGAAATTTATGCCCTCACTTCTAAACCCATCTCACTTTTTATTTTTTTTGCAGTATGCTAATATGTTGCACCTACACCCTTTTGATAGGGCTTAATGTGTATGTACAAAGCAATGTACCATATTCATTGTTGTGGAAGATTTCTCCAACGATTAAATATGAATGTGCTTTTTCAATACATATCCTGAAGTGTTGGCTAATATTATGCATTAAAGTTGCTTGGCACTAATTCATCTTCATTCTTTGGACTTGTCCCTTAGGGACTATTCCTTCTTCATGCATTGGAGTTGTCTGATGATGGTCATATGGATATATGTACATCCATCCAACATCTATGCGCATGTCCTCTTATATTTTTATACTTATCCATGATGCCAATTTAATTTTTATTTCTGAGATTAGCAAGTAGTATTGGACCTTTAGGACTTAAATACTTTTTGATATAACTTATGCAATAATTTACTTAAACAAATTGTAATTCCACAAAAAAAAAATCACAGATTAAGAATGATACATCAAATAGCGATATAGTTATAATAGCCTTCGATGAACTAATATTGCATATAAACTCATAGAAATGAACTGTTATATTTCTCTGTAGGTCATTGAGTTTTATGTGCTTCTACATCGCAATTTGAACCATGAAGTAATTTGGATATCTGATAAACATTTCCATATAGTACGTTGCAAAATTATTTTCTAAATAGACGCGCCGAATTTTGGTTCAACCAAGATGCAAAATTCTCTTCTACTATTAAAGTGATGGATTCAATGTGAATGACATATCAAATTCACAAACAAAAAAGTACATAAGAGGAACTCGGACCTTTTATTTTTTTGGTCAGAAAGTAACATGGACCTTAGACTTTACAAATGTTGCTTGTAAAATATATTTCTCGAGCTGACTTTTTTATGTCGAGAGATTTTCTTAATTGCTCCTATTCAATATTTGTCATCCACAAATGGTTGTTTATCCTCCGATATCAATCTAAATTAGTGCAATCTAAAACAATGTCTTT
Source organism: Syzygium aromaticum (assembly GCA_024500025.1). Classification (NCBI taxonomy): domain Eukaryota; kingdom Viridiplantae; phylum Streptophyta; class Magnoliopsida; order Myrtales; family Myrtaceae; genus Syzygium; species Syzygium aromaticum. The sequence continues at coordinate 17,635,470 of CM044885.1, forward strand.
ACAAACGTTTTGCCCCATTATGCTTTCAAGTTTTGAGATACTTTAGGTTAAAGAGAGATTGCTATATTATATTCTCCAACAATTATTTAAATAATTCTAGTATTATATAGAATAACCATGGAGAAGCCATATAATCCCCAGAACATGTTTTAACAAATTTATTGGCTTTGTGAAGCACGTGGTTCTTTCACTTTTTATACAGAGTAGTTTTTAATGAGTGAATTAATTCAAGTTAGTTGGCAGTTTGTGATACTGTTGCTTCTTTTGGTCTTTTGTAGTTGTGAAGGCAGATGCATGAGATCCTTTCATGCGGCTATAGGTACTGGGATCAACTCCTTGTGTAAAACTCTTGGCTTCATCGATGATGCTCAAGTTGAAGTATTGACTACACACCTTATTCTCGTCATGTTTTCTATATGTGATTTGACTTCATGTGGTTTAGTTTCACTAGAGCATATGAATCCGTGCAGGCTATTCCCAGATTCTTTTGTGACAATTGTAAGTATAAAATGCACCAATGCTTTGCTTGTGGAGAGCTGGGTTCTTCTGACAGAGCTTTGGGTGCAGAGGTATGCTTCATGCGGATTGCTCATTACTTCAGATCTGAATCCTTTGGAACACGACTAGCACACTCTCGTTTTCTTTTCTTAGATTAATTGATTCTATGTTGCCTATCCTGCCTTGAATCGTCTTCTCATCATTTGGCTCTGTCCTTGTTGTGTTTCTTATGCATTGGACTCTTCAGTGAAGAAGAGAGACTATATAATTGTTTATACTGCAAGCATGCAGAGTATAAGAAGGTTCGTCTTGCACTGTATCAAGTTGGCTTTGAGAAAAGCTATTCCGTTTATAATGTCATGGATTCTCATGAAAATTTTTCTAGCTTATTTGTGTTATGATTTCCCTTGCTCTACCGATGGACGAGCACAGGCTTACCTTGAATATATTTAGGATAATGTCCCTGGATGCCAGCTTTTTCGTTCATATACAGAGTTATAGAGCACAAATTTTCTAAAGAGGATGGAGCAAAGCATTGGCTCAAATTTGAGACCAAGAGGTATTAAAAAGTCAGCTTTGTTATCTTGGAGACATTCTGCAAAATGGTGGAGAGCTTGATGGGGATGATGTCCCATGGATATAATTGAAATTATTTGGTATCTTCATCCATGAAACAGCTCCACTTAGTGAATGGGTATTCTATTGGAGAGCGATAAGGTTTGCAATACCATATGCTTTGGAATGCTGGGCTGCTAAGTATCTACATGTGCACAAAAGGAGTGTAACTGGTGGCGAATTTCTAGTGTAGTGCTCTGTGGACAATCAGGGAAGGACAGGTTAATAGAAGGGCCTACAGGAGAAAAGGTTGATTTAGCTCCGATTCATCATATTGTTGGTGTGGCTATGGTGGTTGGTTTGGATATCTGTGAACATGCTCTTGATGGCAGATGTGACATTAGGATGGACACAATGTAAAAAGGGGAGAGTTAAAAAGATCTGGTTGGGTATTTTGAATAAACATTTTGAATGCTTGGAAGTTACTGACTCTGTTCAAGATGCATGGAGCCGATCGCACCTTGAGGAAAAAGGATAGGAGGTGGTAGTGGTGAAAGTGGTATTTCATATAGTGTATTTGCATGGAATTGCAACATCTCATTTGCTTCATGGCTATAATGCTTCACAATATTTGCTCGGTATTGGTAATACATTTGCTCACTGCTAATGCTAATATATTCTCGCATCTTGTGTAGGTTTTTCCTTGTATTTCTGCAACTTGTGGCCATTTCTATCACCCCAAATGTGTGGCACAACTGATCCATCGCGGTGATGAAAGTCGGGGTCAAAAGCTTCAAGTAAAAATTACTGCAGGCGAATCATTTACTTGTCCAGTTCATAAATGTCTTATTTGTCAGCAAGGTGAAGATAAAGAGGTTCATGAATTGCAGTTCGCAGTCTGTAGACGCTGCCCTAAGGCCTACCACAGAAAGTGCTTACCTCCGTATGTTCTGGCTGTTTGCCATATCTCCCGCACATCTTTTGAAGAGTTTATGCTTGTGAAGATATAAAATATGTCTCATTTGATTACTTAATAGTTTATGCTCTTAAACTCACCTTTATCTAGAGTTGACAGTGTTGAGTTTCACCCACTACATGCTTTTTATCAACTTGGATTTTACATATTTTTACCTATATGTATTGTGTTTGCCAGCTCTAGGCTCTCATCATCTTGCCCTTCATGTGATAGAAATTGTTAAAATGTAAAATACAACTCATGTCATTCTCAAACAACTTAACTTTCGGAGCAAATAGTTGTGTAATTAACATTAACAATGTTACAGGTTACTATTCATTATTTATTAACATGAAAACTTTGTTATCTGATTTTCATTAACTTTCCCTGCTTCAGGTCTATATCTTTCACGAGCAATGAAAGTCGAAATATTCTCCAAAGGGCTTGGGAAGGTTATTTGCCAAAGCAAATCCTTATATACTGCATGTAAGTTCCATTTTAGTATAAATTTCCGATAAGATAGGTAGTGATCCTTGTAGAGTGAGCACTTGAATGCAAATGTCGTTTAAATCATGTTGACCAGGGATCATACCATAGATAGAAGGCTTAGTACGCCAGCTAGAAATCACTTAAAATTTCCTAATGGTGGACTGAGGATGAAGGGGCTGCTTACAAACAAAGTGAGTGTTGATGGTTTGAAGAGAGGCACTACTTCTGAAAATCAAGCAAAGGATAAGGCTGCTGTGAAGATGCCAAAATCAGTTCATGACATTATTAAAAAAGGTAAAATTGGTGTTGTCAGAGGAAGCTCAAAAATTGGAGCTACAACAAAAGCAAACAGTGTTGATGCTGTAAAGAAGTCATTGACGATCAGCAAGTCCTTAAGTGAGAAAGGTGGAAAGTTCATAGTGAAAATGAGCTCACAGGAAGACAATGTCTCATCTTCTAAGTCAGGGCCATATTTGGAGAAGAAAAGGCAGAAGATTATGGCTAGCTCAATCTCAGATAAGACTGGGATGGCAAAAGAGAGAAATTCAGCAATTAGTTCAATGGAAGATCGGTGATCCATCAAATCCTTTCTTGTTATGAATTTGCTGTTATGAAACCTCCTCCGCTTTTAATTGATTTTAATATGCCCACATCCAAAGACGAAGTCATATTATCCCATTTGCATTTGATACTTATTTTTTGTGTTGCAAATTGTTTTTCTCATCCTGTCATACAGAATATTGAATTTTGTTGAACAAGCCTCTTCTGAATTTAGTGCCAAAAGATTAGTGGAGAAGCAGAGCATATCATCCTTATATGCTCCTGGTTCAAAGTTCATTTTGGACAAGACCATAACAATGAGCAAGGTCGAGGGCTTTCTGAAGGTATCTCCTACTACTGGTGCAGTAGAGTATCTATCTGTACTTTGTAGTCGTATGATCAGCTGTCTTGTTATTGAATTTCTTTCATGTACTTTCTGAAGGCCGCTCGAACAGCATTGCAGAAGCTAGATGAAGGATATGCAATTGAGGAAGCTAAAGAAATATGTGAACCAGGGATCCTCAGACAGATACTCATATGGAAGGTCTAAGTGATTCTGACTTGCAGCTACTTCGTGGTTACATTTGTGCAAGATGTGTTTGTCAATACTTTGGAGAGCAGATACATTTTGTTAACTAATATGGAATGCGTGCATGTTGATCTGGACATGCTGATTTTAGGGTCCAGCTAGTTTCAGTCTTGCCTTAATTTAAGTGGACCAGTTAGACCATAGGCAATTGGTTGCCTAAACTGAACACGTGGGTGGGTAGGTGAGTGTGCGTACAGCTCGAGCTATGTGGATTGATGATCAACACACAGAAAATCAGGGTTGACGACTAGCGAGTGGGCTAGGTGGTGGCTGATCTTGTTGGAATTGAATGTGACAAGTCTAGTTACTTTAGTTATAAAAACTGGTTTAGGTCCATTAGAAGAATATTACATTGAGTTGGAGCACATTACTTTTCAGATGATTAGTAGCTGTAGATAACTGATTACTTGCTCGTGTGTATCCAGAAGAAGCTGAGAGTGTATCTTGGACCATTTATTCATGGTCGACGCTATACATCATTTGGACGCCATTTTACTAAAGTGGAGAAGCTTCAGGAGGTAAATCATTCCCCTGTGTTTTTCCTGCTGGTGTTATCACTTTATGGCAGATAGCTTACGGTTGAAGCTGTATTATTACGTAGAATTTATCTTAACATTCTTTTTCAAGGGAGAAGTCTGCAAGTGATAAATTCTTTTGAAAGAAACTATGACCTTTCTATTGTCATTTATGGCAGAAAAATGTGAGGGAGCTCTATGCTTTGATTGGATAGGGTGGGGAAAGAAAATAGGATAGAAAATTGAAAAAGAAAAAAATTTCCTCTCTTCTTGCCAGAAAAATTTCAAATTCTACTGAACTTTCCAGTTAAACTTTCGTTCCCGCCAGTTTCTCTGCTTTTCCAAACAAAAACAGACAATTATTATCGAATGTGGGACCTGAGGCCAAATAAATGCCAGCAGACTGAACGTGTTGCTACTTATGGTTTGTCCTTTTGCCTTGAGCACATTTTTTTTGGAGATGATTGCAGAGCTTGCACAATATCTTATTTTTCTTCTTTTTTTTTTTTCACATTCTGTGTCCATGAAATAATAGATGGATATAAATTATTTATTGCACACTGTCCACAGATGAATGGTCTGCAAATTCAGTTTTCTAACCAAATCTTATGGGCTTCGATCTGTAGATTGTAAATAGGCTCCATTGGTACGTGCAAAATGGGGACACTGTAAGAGCTCCATCCTCTATCTGTTTCCATGCTTCACTTGGTGGCTCTACTTTTTCTCTTTTGTTTTAGCTTTTACGGCCCGTTCTTGTCATTCCGCTATTATTTCTCTGAGGCTTGGCTTTAAGAAAAAATAAGCTACTGCAGATACTGCACTGCACTCTCTGGGTGCATCAAGAAGGAATCTCTGGATTCTGTGTTCACCTTTTGCAGGGCCAGGCTGGGGTGGGGGCGCGTTGCCCCCGAAAGGGCCTAAACATCTAAATATTTCTTCCATTTCAGTCTGTTATGTTTGAAAGATGATTATGATGGGCTGCCATCACTTTCCAACACTTATACCACTATCATGCTGCATCAAACTCATAGCCCACGAGGTTTGCCAAATTCCATTTCTTAGACTGGAAATCAGCAATTCTTCAGCCACATCACCCCATTCAGGCCCTCAGAATTTTCTTCTTTTTTTAGGGTCTGCTCGATAATTATTCAACCTGGATAAGTTTTTCGCAAAAAATTTACAGTAGGTTCATGGGATCATTGAATATAATATTTTGGGATAAGTGCACTAGAAGTCCTAAAACTTGTCATGAAAATGCAACTGAGTCCTAATACTTTCAAAAAGTGCAATTAAGTCCTAAAATTTGTCAGGAAAGTGTAGTCGAGTCCTAAAACTTTCAAAAAGTGCAATTAAGTCCTAAAACTTGTTACAAAAGTTCAATTGAGTCCTAAAACTTTCGTAAAATGCAATTAACGTAAGCACTTGATTCAATCAATTTGATAAGTTTTAGGACTTGATTGCACTTTTGTGACAATTTTTAGGACTTCCAATGCACTTATTCTTAATATTTTTGTAATTGGCCAACATGTAGGCAATTCGATGAGACATTGCCGAGTGTCATATAGATATAGTCCTATTCTTGGGGTTTCCTTCCATGAATTAATTACTCTTATGAACTTGTACTATTGTACTTTTCCACAACATCCAGGCCATGCCATCCCGTCCCTGGAATAAATTACAAGCTAAACAATCTTTCCATTTGATGAGAATATATCAATGTATAGTTTTATTATTATGTTAAACTTTTCCAGATGTTGAAACATCTGATTATCGAAAATTTTCCTAATTGGAGGGTATCTTCATATATATGATGATATGTAATCATGGTGGTTTATGGTTTTCTCCATGTATTTTCTGTTGCTTCTCAAGTTGTATTTTTTTTATACCGTTTTCTTTGGGCAGATAGTGGATTTCTGTTGCGGTTCTAATGAGTTTAGTCTTCTAATGAAAGAAAAGCTCGACAAAATAGGGAAGCGCTGCTTTTTCAAAAACTATGATATTTTCCCACCCAAGGTAAATCTTGACTCGTTCGCATTGCTGTACTTTTTTACAATGGAAATGTTTCTTTTTATGCTTCCCGTTTACTCTGTTATTTCCTTTTGATTAACTTTCATCTTAAAACAGGATTAATCTTGACTCTTGCCATATCAGACTCTTCAGAAGTTTACTAAGAATCATTGGTGTGAGATTTGGTGGGACTACAGCTAACTGTTCTAAAAGCTGTTAGATGAAGACTGGTTTAATATTTAATTATTCCAATACGCTCCCTCACACCTTGTTTGGTCCTTTTGTCTAGTACTAAGTGTGGACATATTTAATTGGGGAGGCAAACGGTGCTTGAAAAGATTTGAACTCAGGACTTCTAGCTCTGATACCATGTGAGATTTGGTGAGACCATAGCCAACTGTTTTAAACATTTAAGTTGTTAGATAAAAGCACGGTTTAATATTTAATTATTCTAACAATTGGCTTGGTCATCTATATCAGTAATGTCATGAAGAGTGGTTTCTTAATGGAATATAGATATGATAATTGCAAACAGTGTTCCGTTTCCTTTCACATTTGTCATTTGGAGGTTTTTTAGGAGGCAAAATTCTTTTAAACATTGAGATCGTCATTTTCTATTGTGGTTTTCATATTGGGGATGCAAGGTGATTGATGACATCTTAGTTTTGCCCACCATATTTTGGTAATTGTGTTCTCGTTCCCTAAGTCTAAGTGTCGTTTTGACAAGGAGTCCTAGAATTATTGTCCATGTGTCAGGAACTAGAAACTAAGACTTTTTTTTAAAGCTGAACGTTTAAAGAACTGGAAGCGAGTGCTAGGCAGAGTTTTTGAATAAAATACTATGTCTTGTAATTGACAAACGCATGATAGCTTGTCTCACATGGTGGTTGTTTGAGGAAATATTTCAGTTATGCCATCTTAGAACTATGGGCAGTTCTCTTATAATCTTCATGATAATCTTGTTCTTAACAAAAATGCAAATGACAGGTTTCCACTAAAACTGTTGGTAGTAATCTTTATGTGATTCTTAAGGTTTGAGAAGCCTGAAAGTTGTTAAGTACTTGTTTTCTAGAAGGAAGTTTGAGATATTGTCAGATCACTCTTAGGAGCTAGAAATAAACACATATATATAGGACTCCACATCAATATTTATTTAGTAGTCATACATATTTCAGAACATTGAGGAATTGATTTGTGAAAGAAGGGTTGACAGTTAAACATCTGATCCAGCTATTGAGGCCTGGTTAATGAATCCGTAGCAACTGGGCCAATAATGATACTACATGCAAGCATTACATTGTTTGTCTGCTTGAAAACTTCTTGCTGAGATGATTTTGGTGTGATAGGATTTTGTTACCATCAATCCTAACATTAATCGTCCAATCCGCTTCCCAAGTCCTTGGTTTGATATTATAGTTATTGCTCAATTGTCGATGACCTACATGCAAGTATTGGCATTCTGTGTGTTCTCAAAACCTACTCGACTAAGATAGTTTTTCTGGGCACTACTTAATCATGTCATTTTTCTCTGAAACGTAGTCTGTTCTTAGCTGAATGATCGTTTGTCTTCTATTGTTATTTGTCACAACAATATAGCTGAAATACTTCATTTATTCCATGTGGATTAATTTGGACCTATGCATGGATCATGAAGAAGTTTTTGACTTTGCTGCAGATTCCTTTTCAGTTTGAGAAGAGAGATTGGATGTCTGTCGACATAGCGGAATTACCAGATGGATCTGAATTGGTGAGGCAATTAATAGTTAGTCTTCAATCAAAATCATGTTTTGATATGTACTGGATCTTCATTTATTTGCCCCATCATGTCTCTCGTGGAACAGATTATGGGCCTTAATCCTCCTTTTGGTGTTAATGCATCTCTGGCGAATCAGTTCATCAACAAAGCTCTCTCATTCAAGCCTAAGCTCCTCATTCTTACAGTCCCACGAGAAACCAAACGGTGAGGACTTGTAGTTCTTTACTGTTTCCGCAGTTTGTTGAACTGTAAGCTGAAGTACCTCTGACTTCCGTTCATACTAGACTGGACATTGGAGCTGATCCATATGATTTGCTTTGGGAGGACTGTGAGCTTCTATCAGGAAAGGTATGTTAGGATAATCATGGCACATGCATTAAATATAACGAAAGCAATTGGAACTGATTCGTGAATTTTTATTCAAAAGAATGAGGAGGTAAATTGTTTATTTAAAGATTCTGAATGCTCTGAGATGAAATTACATTTATTGAGGTTGAATCCCACCTCTACTACCTTACCAAAAAAAAAATCCCACCTCTACTATGTTCGTTTGCCGTCTCACACCATTGTCCTTTTGTTGTCATCTCCTCTTCTTCCTCTCCATCCTTTCTCTTCCTCCTCCTTCAAGCTTCCAAAGAATCTACTTGTTGACCAATTTCCATAACTTATGTTCAAGATCATTTCTCAAAAAATGATCATTGGTATTGATCAAGAAATGGCCCATGTCTTGGTTTCATGACATTATTTTTTCCTTTAGCTAGCATTTCATTAGAGATAAAAGTGCAATTTCCATAACGTAGGTTTTTTTTTGTTAGTCCTACTTTAATTTTCAACTCACTCTCAAACTTTTGCCTTGCTTCTTGTAGGGCGTGTGAGTCGAAACCCACATTTGAAACTATACGTTCTCACCCCTAACTCCTCCTGAGAAGGTGGGGATTCGAGCACCCCACCTTCCTCTTTTCAAGTAGGAAGGGTAACTACTGGAGCAAATCCCAGTGGTTCATAACTTAGTTTATGTTAATGATCATTTGTCAAAATCCACTGAAGTAGGAATACTAGGAACTAAAATACAATAGTTCATCTCTTATTTCATTCATCTTGCATTTTTTGTCCAAGTGTAAAGGAAAAATACAATTAGGATATTTCAAAGGTATAAAAGGAAGGGAGGGTTGTATGGTTTCGGTGGGAAACTGAGGGCACATGTGCAAAAACACTCCCCTAATTAAAAGAACCATTTGCATTGCACCGGATATGAAAACAATTTCCTGAAGTGACTAACGGTCACAATCTTCTCTTTTCATTTTTTGGATGACCATTATGTCATTTTGAATAGAGATAATTTGAACAATCTTACAATCTTCTTTTTGCAGTCGTTTTACCTTCCGGGATCCATTGATGTGCACAACAAACGGCTGGAGGATTGGAATCTAACATCCCCACCTCTGTATCTTTGGAGTCGTCGTGATTGGACTTCCAAGCACAAGACAATAGGTGTAGAGCGTGGCCACATTTCCAAACAAGAATATATCAGACATGAAGAAACAAATGCTGGAGCAGCCATCTCGAACTATCTGATGGAAGAAAATTATGATTGCTATCAGGATTACTCCTCTGCAGTGAATGCCAATTACGATTTGTCCAGCGTATTTGAAGATTTTCCAGATGAAGATGCTGATGATGGAGTCAACCCGCTCATTGAAAATTCCAAGAGTTTTCTGGAACGAGAACCACGCATAGCTTTTGAAAATCTGACGGTGAAACCGCAAGAAGGATTTTGGAAACTCCAACAGAACCATCGTGGACATGTTCCATTGCAGTCCGAGCATCACGGAGGTTTTGAGGTTACAGGAATGCGACCGCAAGGCAGCCTCTGGAACTGTCAACCAAATTCTCATGGTTTTGAAGTTCCAGGAATGCGACCCAAAGGCAGCCTGTGGAACCTCCAACCAAATTCTCATGGTTCCGCGGAGTATGCGACGGCACCTCCTCTGCATCTGGGAGGTATTACTCTACCTAATCTGCAATCCGCCTCGCAGCCATATGGTTACAGGCCGCCTTCCTCCTGTGAATATCCGCCTGGGTTTCCCTCTTGATAAAAAACTTAAAATAGCATGCATTCCGTGGACTCTCATTGTCACTACAACTCTTTTTCTTTATCTTTTTATTCTCTTCTTCTTATGGTGACTCGTACATCATCGTCTGCTATCCCTAAAGACCATTTGGCTAACTAAAATCTGACTTGGTGAACATAACTTTTTTTTATGTGTAAAACGAGTGAATTGCGCCCTGTGGATATTTCAGATTGGCAGGAGCAGCTCTGTTTTTTTTCTCTAGCATTTCTCCTTTCCAGGACTCTTTCTTCTCGTCATACTTGTGTTGCCATCCTTGCAATTTGCAATCCAATTTCTTTAATTCATCGCACGATCGGATCAAATACAAACGTTGTAAGGACGAAGTTTCGAAGTTCACTTATCCAATGCCCGCACAAACGTGGACGGGACGAAGCTGTAGATATCTTCTTGAGCAACGTTATTATTTTATTGAATATACTACGTCACAAAAATTGAAGGTTAAAGTGAAAAGCTTTTTAACTGCTAATCACATAAAAAAGTTTATAACTTTCTTTAATATAAAACTATCCTTGTTACATGGAGAAAATATAGCAAAAAAGTAAAAACATTTCTTTACAGGTAAGGGACTGTACTTTTGAAAAAGTTTTATGTAACAAGTAACTCGGTATTATGCTCCTTCTTCGCACGGTAAGTTTATTTAGATTTGAAATTGTAATTACTTAGACATGATCAATAATAACAAATGGTGATTAGTAATATTGTTAATTGAAAAGGTAAATGTCAAATTGATAGAAACAAGCAATATCCTAGTGACTCTGCATTAGCTAGAATAAGTTCCAAGCCACCACTAATTAGTGACTTCCTCATTTAGATTTAACCGCAAATTAACTATTAATATGTTTTTTTTAGTAAGTGAAATCTTTATGTGATTATCAACATTTCATCTGGGATAAGTAGCTTCCGATAATCGGCAAGCATGATATTCCCAATATGTTAGTAACTTCGCGTATATCAAAGTAATGTCAATACTGGTTACCAATTGAACGATTAAGGCAAGCTCTCTTGTATTTGAGGGTTAACCTAATTCCAGGCAGAAATGAATTCATCAAAAATGATAACATGGAAGGATTCCGGATTTGTCGGAGAGACGACAGCATGCAAACCCATAGTGAGAAAATTGAAAATTGAATTCAGCCAAACTTTTGAAAGCATTCTATCCGTTGGGACTCATAAATTACTCTATTTCATGACACAAGCCTTACAAATTTTCCCCTATACTTAGAGAGCAGAGACTCTCATTGCTATTCTTGGTCCAGGATAAATTCGTGCACAAAAGGATAAATTTGGCTTGTGATTTAGCCAAATGACTGAATATCCGAATTAAGAACCGGATTTACAGGGCAAAGCAGCCCTTCTTCTTAGTGTTAGGATTCGCAATGTTATACAACATGTTGGTCCTAGAAATTCCAAAATTTACAACTTCCTCTCGGTGGCTACCTAAATCTACAACAGACCCTTGCCTTCTCTCTTCCCCTCTTCTTCTTCTCAGAAGATCAAGGTCACAACCACAAATTTTAACAATTTGCATTCGCCGGGTGAGCAGCCACCGGCTGTATCAAGTCTTACAACACGGGCCAATCAACCTATTTCTGATAATTTTACTTGTCCTCCACTTTAAGTGAATTTAATCTTCTCAGTCTCTGATCAAGCTCTGCCATTACTGCTGGCTCCTGCTTCTTCCTTTGCTTCGATAGAGTGGTGGTGGTCATCGAACCGATTTTATCGAATGCAACCTGCAAGCCAATGGATTCATTTCCAGTGCTAAGTCCAAGAAACTCGTTTGAATGGTATACCAGAATCAAGTGATAGAAAGAGTGCTCGGAGCCGTGAGAGGAACTTGGGGAAGTCGACAGTGTTTAATGCGCATTTTGCTTGATCAGTAGTGTGGTTGAATAAAATTTTGTTAACACTCAGTATAATGAGTGTTTCAGATCCTGAGACAATCTAAATGGTCACACAAAAGATAACAGTGCAAGAATACAAGAGTGTTTAATGGCATATGAGAACAGAGTGGAACAAGAGTACTGGGAACTGTGAGAGAAACTCGGGGAAGTTGACTGTGTTTATTGCTCATTTTGCTTGATCAATACTGTGGTCAAATTGAACTTAGCATCGCTCGACATAATCAGTATTTCAGATGCTAGGACAATCTAAATGGTTGCACAAAGATCACTGTGACGAGAGCTGACTCAACAACAAACAAGTGAACACCTTGCACCTACTGAGCTTCACTCAATCTTTCATATCCGCAAAACATTTAAATCTCACGAGACAAAAAAGTGACAAAAAGAAGAGGAGTAACTTACTGTCAATAGGTCATCAGGGTCAAAGAGGTGGTGAGTTGTTCTCTGCAATACGTTGATTACGTCTCCTACATGATGGGTTAGAAGCAGCTCATCCTCCTTCATCTGCATGCGTAACCAGGAATTAAAAGGCCATTGCATTGTCCAATGACTCGATCATTCACAAATCGATTCCGCAAATAGCAGCAAATGCACAACTTAGAAATATGCAAACCTTGAAGATGGCCAGAGCTACGTGAAATAAAACCTTAGCCCCCTCATAGAAAAGAATGTCCCACACTCTGAGAGTTGTCTGAAAATCAAGAAAAACAACAAAAGAAGTGTCAGGTATTTAATTGGTGATGTTCTGTACAAGAGGGTTCGTTGTAAAGGAGTGGAAGAGCATAGTTGTTCCAACCTCCGAAGGCAGGCTTTTAGAGAAGAGGCACAGGAACCACTCCGTGGCAACAAGAGATACATCAAATTCCAGCGCTTCCAGATGAGCAGCTATCCTGAACATTCCTTGTTTTTGTTATCAAACAGAAACCAACCTAACCACATGCGACTGTGCGAAAAAGTCAAATAAAATTACCTTGGGCAGTTTTTGGTCAGTAAGTCTTTAAAAACCCTTTGTTCAACATGACATCCAGATAAATTAGTGGTGTAGCAATCATTGACCAAGACGTTTTCTAGTAAAACAGCGAGCATCCAAAATGCATCTTCTTCTGTTTTCATCACAAGCAATAATAATGCTGCAACATAGTTTAGACCCTGCAAGAGAGTTACTGGGATCATAAGGCTTCTTTATTGCACAATAAAATCAACACGCGACAAAGTGGAAATCCAAATTGAAGTTATCTGCAAAGAACAATATAAGACTTGTATGGGCATATAGATACTTTAGTACCAGTGAGAATATGTATAACATTTTTTTTTTCCATTTTTTTCACATTTGGGCAAGACAACCAAGAAGTTTTGGTATAAATATGGGAGATGAGTCCTGAAAGGTGAGAGATCCAGAACACAAAAGGTGACAAACATAAAAAAGAAACATCTGTTGAAGCAAACGCAGAAGCCATAAATGAAGTATTTGATCCTCCACATAGGAAAAACAGATAACGGAGTGCATTTCACCCAAAAAGACTACATTTAAATCCAGGGGAATAATTCTTACGAGCGGAGAGGGAATCCAAAGAATAAGACCGAGGACAGACCTGACAGTAACCAACATCGGAATCACGGAAAGAGTATCCGACTAGGACACGTCGTAGAGTAGCATGACCCTCCGGAGTGTCCAACCATGGGTGACCAGGGAAGGTTCGTGGTAGATCCTGCACGCATAAGCATGGAAATTAGTAGAAGAATAGGAACTATTTCCAACCAGAGCTGGAAACGGTAATAGAAAGTTTTTTCCTTTTTTTTTTGCGATGAAGTTTTGATTTCGAGCATGACAAAACTAGGAAGATTCAAACTGTCAAGGTGCATTTCTTCATTCTCCTCTACATACAACTAATTACACATTAAGAAAATTCCCCTTCAAATGAACAAGTATACATTCCAGGAATATATTTTTCTCTTTAAGATAAAGCAGAAACTGATGTATAGTTACATTTGAAATCAAGAACATGCAAGAACCAACAAATGCAGCAGCAGAAGAAGGGACAGAGGGCTATTTATACACACCGTGAACTGCTCATTTTTATTCACTTTCCCATGTGGACAACCTTCATCATCCTTTAAATGAATATAGAAACACAACACCAAACTCATGCCTTATCTTAGGTATCCTCTTTCACTAATCCTGGCAATCTAAATTGACAATAGACTCTTGACTATCAAACCAGAAATTCTTATGGCAGTCCATCGTATTCCAATGAAGATAAGTAGTCTCATGAATCAGATCAAAATCCTCTGATTTCTGGTAAATGACAGATTCCCGTATCGAAAGACTACTATGAGAATGAACTAAAGCAAATGAGAAATTGAAAGTGTCACCTAATTAACCAAATCCGAATGGAAAACGAGAGCGATCACATCGCAAGTCTTCTTCTACAGGCAAGAGAAAAATATATATACACATATAGCGATCTTTCTCTTTGAAACTAAACAATTTCCATAGGCACAATTAGCATACCACTCCTCACAAAGGAGAAGGTAATTAGCAATCAGACATGCAAAATCCATTTGGCGCACAAATTAAATTTCGGCACGAGCGATCCGGCGAAAAACCAAATCCAACCAAAATCGGCACAGGCGATTTCACGGGCCCATCCAAAGTCCAAACTTTTTACTCACATGATCAATCTGTCGCGTAGCAGCCGTGACCTTGCCCTCCACAGCCTTGGTCAGATCATTGTAATAGCTCTCCGGCACGGTGGACTTCTTCTTCGCCGCCCCGGAGAGCGAGAACCAGACCTTAGGCCTCAGAACGGGAGGAATCCCCTTCCTTATCAGCTTCTTCAACGTGATCGCGTTGGCCAGAGCCGATATCTTGAGGGACGACTTGAGCGCAATCCCGTTGGAGACCTCCGGCTGCAGGTACCAATTGGCGCCTTTGCTGGCCTCGAGAGCCCACCACACGCGGCCTTGCTCCCGGACCTTCTCCCTCACCTCGTTCAAGACATTGACGTCGTCCACATTACCTTCCACGGTGAACCCGTACAGGTCCTGGAACTTCACGGTCAGATTGGCCCTCCGGGAATGGATGCTCGGCCTCAAGATTGGGATTTGGGACTGCAACTCGAGGGCCAGGTCTCGCTTGCTCTGCGTCCCGTACATTTCTTGATCTTTCCTATCGATCCGTGCGCGCGGGGAGATGGATCAAGAAACGAGAATGGGTCGGTCGGCAGGAAACGACGGGAAGAGAGAGAAAGACGGTGATGGGTTAGTGGGGTTGCTTGGATTGGGAGACAGCGAGCGAGGAAAAACCCGACCTTGTCAACGGGGGGACGAGGAAAGAAGAATCAAACCCACATGTCCGAAGCCATGAAACGGTCGCCCGGGATTGGTGAGGGGAGGTGGGTGCGGGTGTGTGCGCGTGCGTTCGTTCGCTCTTGGGAGATGGTGGAAGCCAACGAAGGGGTGCGCCGCTGCTGATGATGCAGAGGAGGGAGGGAGGGAGGGAGGGAGGAAGGAGGGTCACGAGAGGCGATGGTGCGTGGCAGAGGAAGAGATGGAAGATGAAATAGCCATGGGAGGAGGGACCCTGAAGAAGCTCGAGCTCAATCTTTCAACATGTAGAAATGGTTTTCAATCCTTTTTTCTCCTTTCCGTTTTCCAGGGTTTTTGAGAGGACGGAAAATTTTGAAAATAAAATAAAAAAAACTCAAAGAAAAACTTGAAGGGAAAAATGTAAGGAAAAAAATCATCAAAAATTTCAAATTATGCTATTTGTGATATGTTTACTCTGAATTTTTTTTACACAAAAAATTTCAAACTATACTATTTGTGACACATTTACCTCATTGTTATTTAGTTTATAGGCATTTTCGTCTTTTTTGCTTTTTTCTTTTTTTTTTCTTTCCGATGAGGGCGGCCCGACGCCGGCCCTCGCCGGAAAGGAATAAAAGGAAAAAAAAGAAGAAAAAACAAAAAAGACGAAAATGCCTATGGACTAAAGTACAATGAGGTAAATGTGTCACAAATAGTATAATTTAAGGTTTTTGGTATCATAAAAAAAAGTTCAGGGTAAATGTGTTACAGGTGGCATAATTTGAAATTTTTAATAGTTTTCTCCCAGGATGTAAAGATCCAAGGGGAAAACAGTTATTTTCCTGTTATTTATTTTTATATTTTTCGATAAGGAAAATCATTTTTCCTGTTATTTAATCGTAGCACAAGTGACGGAAAAAGCAATTCTTCGATATTTAATACCGGTGTAGACATTAGCGAAAAAGAGAGCTAATTCAAAAAAAAAAATACCAACTTTATTTTGAATGATATTTCTTGTCTGAGTTTTTTTGTCTAAATATAAAGCACTAACTCTCATTTGAGTATTAAATCTAGTCTCCACAACGTGAAATTTTCAAATTTTTCAGTTAGATTTTTGATTTAAATGAAAGTTAATGATTTTTTACGAGACAGAAAAAAGTTTCAGCCAGAATTGTTACTCAAAGTAAAGTTGGTATTTTTTTTGGAGAATTACGCCTTAGAAAAAATTGGCTTTTTTATTTTCGTCTCTATATTAAGAAATGAGAGAAAAAAAAAAGAAGAGGGAGAAGAAATTAATGGGGACTGAAAGGGAACTCCCGTGAGATTGTGGGTCGGGTTCGAAACCCTCTCTTGTTTTTTTAATTAAGAGAAAAAGGATGAAAATGCCCGTACGGAAAAAACGAAATTTTTTTTGTCTTTTCTTTTATTTTATTTTTCCATTTAAAATTTTGGGGGAACGTTGAAAAGAGACGTTGATCCTTTTGATGCAAAAAAGGCGAGTTTTTATGAATGGCGACGCGCTCTATGATTGGTGGGGGGGCCTCGGCTCCATTGCGGGTTAGGTTAAAAAGTTTTTGCCCGATATTATGACCCGGAGCTCAAAATTACCAATCTGCCCTCCTTGGGGTAAAAGGACAAGGCCCCCTTTTTTTTAACATTCCCAAATTCCTGCCTGTACATGTCCATATCAACTGATTTTTTTCTTCATTCGCATCATCATAGTACGTATAAGACACCGCACATAAGAAGAAATATTAAGCAATGTGATAATGAGAAGAAAGCCACTCAGTCTATGCTTCTCGTGGCGCCTTGGCCAAGGCTTGGCAAGTGCTCCCTTGAGGCTCTAGGCTAGCGGCACCGACGGGGCTATGCAGGACGATCAGCGCTGACTAGATTACCACGTTAATGATTTTCAGTTAAGTCATCAGGCGATTTAAACTTATATTGGTAAATTGCTAAAAAAAATTAGAACTGAATTGACCGTCACATGTTTTCCCAGCATTTTGGACATGGTAGGACCGTTAGTGCATATAACTTTTTGTAGAAAAAAATCAAGGAAAAAGATGGAAAAAAAAAGAGGTTGACAATAAAGGTTTACGGGGTTATGTTGGGCATTCAAGTGGGAAAACGCGTTAGGTGATTGGTGGAAAAAAGAAAAACAAAACGATGGCTGCAAATAAGCGTACTCCAACTTAACAATTTTCCTGCCTTCAGTGCTTGGGGTCCACAATCACACGCGTGTTAATAATTTAGATAAATAACAAGAAAAATGTCAAATTAATATATTTATGATAAATTTACTTCAAATTAATGATTTCAAATTGGCATATATGTGGTAAATTTAGTCAAAATTAATTTTTCGGGTAACCAAAAATCCTAAATCGATACTCGCGCGACACATTTACCCTTAGTTAGTTTCTATCAAGTTTTACCGTGAAATTGATTAGCTGGATGACACACGGCAGTAACTCAATTAACGTGACAAATCCATAACTCTCTCTATCTTTGTTTATTCAATTAGCCATGATTTATCGACCAAAAAAAAAAAACAAAATTAGCCATGATTTGAAAACAAACAGGATTCATTCTCCGCCTCCCATAGAGCACGAAAAACCCGAGACCGTCTTTCGACAAACTTTGTTGACAGATCTAGACGAGAGAGAGAGCTATAAATTTCCATGTGAACATGTCACGTCAACTGATTTATTGTCATGCATCATCCAGCTCGGTAATTTCACGGTAAAATTTGACTAAAATTAACGGAGAATAAATATATCACACGTGTACCAGTTTTGGATTTCAGATGACCCGAAAAAATTTAACCAATGCATTAGATTTTTATACACAGACGCATCCGCGAATTACACCTCCCCTGGGCCCTACGCCGCACGAAAGGAGTCAAAAATTTATTCCGGGACCCCCACTTCCCGAAGCTGGCACCGAGGTGGGACCCCCACCTCATCATGTGCGGTCCCCGCCACGTGTCCCCTGCGCGATCTCTCGTCCCGGCGCCCTCGTGTCCCATTAGTATAAACAGTATCGACGGTCCCCGGCGAGGTTCGGGTGAGGGGCCCGCCCCCAGATCGCGACACGTGTCGTTCTCCGCCTGATTCTGACTTGACTCTCTCTCTCTCTCTCTCTCCTGCGGCCAAATGGATGCCGCCACTGCCGCCGCCGCCGCCGCCGCCGGCCCCCTCCGGCTCGGCATTTTTGGGCCGTCCTCCACCGGGACTCGGGCCGGTCGCGATCCTGCGTGATCCCCAACGCATCTTGTAGAGGGAGCAGAAACAAGAACGTAGCAATTTTTTAATTTTGACTGTTGCTGCTGATGTTGATTACTTGATGTATCCCACACTGCTTCTTCGTCTCGTCGTGTGTGTATCCCGATCCAATTTCCCGCCCTTCAAATTCTGAAATATTTCAGTCTTCAATTAGATTGGTTCTTCACCCGCGATCGGACATTAGGGAGAAAAATGACATAAATAATTCGTGCACTTTGATTCAATATGCAAAGCGATCATTGAATTTTCAATTGATTCAATGTGGTCCACAAATTTTTAATACATATTCAAAATTAATCCTTAAATGTGGTTCTCGAACTTTTGATTTGTTTAATATGATTTCTCAACTTTTTTTATATATTCAAATTAGTCCATGGACTATATAACACTAAATTTGGGGACCATATTGAAAATTATGCTAAAGTTCAAATATTATTTGTGTTGTTATCCCAACATTTGGTATATACCCTATGTGTAGAGTGCTTCTTCCGGTGTCGAAAGTGTCAACGTAGAGTTGGTGAGAGATGGGGCTCCAACTCAAGTAATTCTCGTAACCTCGGCGAGGGCAATGTAGGCTTAGTTCGACTGTAGGAGCTAGTCCAATTCGACGTGCCAGAGAACCGGTTCGAATCGAGACATAATTTATTTACGAAGAGAACCGAGTAGATCTACGTCCCAAGTATAAGGTCCGTGGGAGAGATGGGAAAGAGCCTATGTTTGCACCCACTCTCTTATATTTCCTTTGGTGCCGAGCCATGTACATCATGACCATATCCCTCCTGACCGTGATCGGTCATCTAAGCCAAGTCACCGAGCTCGAAGCCGGCCCGAGCGGGCGGTTTTTTTTTCCTTTAGTTTCTCGAGAGACCGATGGTACTTCTCCCCTTCTCGATAATGCGCCACGTTGTTTCCCCATTCTCTATCAAGAACAAGGGCTTCCTTATATCTCGTGAAAGTTCCCGATAATTGTCTTTCTTCCGCGTGATCGAAAATCACCCGATCCCAAGCAAGCCGGACGAGGTTACACGTCGATTGCGACAAAAGAAAATTACCCGTTCCTGAGCACCCCGGTGAGCGATTGACATAATTTGGGGAAGAGTACGCGAGAGACCTCGACCCCCTCCACTAGTTCTAGGATTTGACAAAAGATGTAACTTAACAAGCAACCGAAGCACGTCCCCTGAAGTTTCCTCAAGGCATCGCCAAGAAAGTCAAAGTCTTCAACCTCTCCAGATCTCAGGACATTGCCAATCATGTTCTGCTTTGCTCGTTCTATATGCGATTATTTATTTTCGGATAATAAATTAGTATTCTCTCTGTATATTTGCTCCATCAAAACCGTTTCTCTACCACCTTTTTTCTTTTTTTATATTCAAGATGGTCCCTATATTTTTTAAAATGTGTCGCCGATCATCTTTGTGCCTTTTCGATGATGGATTTATGCCAATATTGACTTAGAGTCACTAAAAATTGCTGATTCGGGCTTGACGTCGTTGAAACTTTGCCGATGTAGCGCATAGGTGGAACCCTTTTTTTTATTTTTATTTTTTTTTATCACTTTTCAAAGTGTTCACAAAATTTTGTTTAACTAAGATTAATGGTACTCTTCTTCCTCTTTACTTGTCTAAGACAACATCGACTTCAAAACCCCTAGCTGGCTCTAGCACAAGCTCAATCCCTACTATTTTGCGACCTCAAGCTCGCAATCATAGTCACTCGAGCTCCAACAACTTGCAGCCATGACCACCAGATGTAGAATATCGTGGCAATGGACGCTCGATCCGGAGTTTCGTGGCCACAACGGTAGTCAAGCTCGAGCTAGTCGGAGCTATACCCATCTCGAGCTCGGCCATAGCTACCATATCTCAAGTTCAAGGCCATGGTTGCCATATGTTGGGGTCATAGTTGCTAAATCCAGAGTGCTCATGGAGACACTCGATTGAAAATCTCACAGCTGCCATGGTTGTAGAGCTCGAGCTCGTAGCCATGACCGCTCGAGCTTCGACGTCTCGCAACCATGGATGATCAAGCTTTAGGAGGCATCCGGGACGTTGGCGAGTGGAGTCGTCAATATTAATTGACGAGACTATGGTTTCTTTATTCTTTTTTTATATTTAACTTTCCTATCTTACCTATTATTTTATGCATTTCTTTTATATCTTTTCTACATATTAATACGCAAAAGCATTTTCGATTGCCAACTCATCTTTCTGATGGTCCATATTAGAAACAATTAGTCGAAAAAAGAAGAAGAGATTAACCGAAGGATAAACGATATGGCTTTTTAAAATACAAGGACAATTTTGATAAAAAGGAAGTAGAGCGACGGCTTTGAATTTCGAACAAAAGTAGAGAGACTATTAGTGGCATTACATCAGTGTTTGTATATATACGTATCCATGTGCCAAAAAATAGAAAACAAATTGAAGGAAGAAAAATGTGCAATTTGAGTTGTTTAGGTCCATGACTTCAGTTGTCCAGGATTTTAAATTTAGAGTAAAAGGAATTTAAGAGAGATGAAAAAAGCGTTGTTTTGACTTGTTAAATTGCTATTTTCTCCTTTATTTCATAATATGCTATCATCATTTAATTTCAAAGTAGGCACGGTTGTTAATGAAGATGCATGTTCGTGCAAAAATTTGAAATTGAAAAATGGCTTTGGTATGTGTTATGATATAGAGAGATGCAAATTGAATAAACTCTACGGCTCTTTTGTTTTGCGAAAAATGAATGATTTGGGAAAAAAATTTCTAAAAATGAATGCTTATATTGCTTACATAAATGAACAAATGAAAAAATATTCATTGTTCATGAAAATATTGAGACATTAATTATTGTCGATAATAACAAAAATTCAATGACTAATTATTTCAAGCAAT
This sequence comes from Syzygium aromaticum, assembly GCA_024500025.1. Taxonomy (NCBI): domain Eukaryota; kingdom Viridiplantae; phylum Streptophyta; class Magnoliopsida; order Myrtales; family Myrtaceae; genus Syzygium; species Syzygium aromaticum. The sequence goes on from CM044885.1 coordinate 17,656,879, forward strand.
ACAAGCAATCTTTTAGGAAAACATTTTCTAAATTATTCATTTTCCAGGAAAATATTTTTCTTATTTTCTGGCGTTTGGTTCATTTAGAAAAATGAGTCAACAAAATTTTTTTTCCTAGTCAACGAAAAAACGACTTTCTCTTTAAAAATTGTAAATTATTTTTCAAAATATAACTAGATTTTGATGCTTGGAGCCAAAATTCTATGCTTGGGGATAGAAACCCCAACAATAGTTCCTGGCATCTAAGACCAGGTCTTTAGTACTTGGGCTCAAGTCTATCCTGTTTGGGGCTTGACCCTGATGAACTTGGGCGTAGGCACTAGTACCGGAGTCCCAGGCTCGACCTTAGTTAACCTAGGCCCAAGCGCCAAGGTCCCATTCTCGGGCCCTAGGGTTTGGGGCTCGACCTTGATGAACCTAGGAGGTGGGCTTGAGTCGGGGTTTTAGACTCATCTTGATGGACCTTGATAGCCTATGTAGACTTGAGTCGGGGCACCAAGGAGGTAGGCACGAGCATCGAGTTTGAGGTCTCGATTTTGGTGGACCCAGGTTCAGTGCTCGTGCACGGGAGTCAGGGATCTAGGCTTGAGACCTTAGTGCTTGTTGAGTTCCTTGATACCCATATGTAAGTTACTTGTGCTTGAATAGTGAATGACTGTTTAGAAAAATCAAATGAGATTTTTCTTTCCGAACGATAAAAACATTTTATAGTTCATTTTCAAGTTTCAACCAAATACCGAAAAATGATTTCCTGAAAAATACTTTTCATAAATGTCACATATTTCCGCGAAACAATCAAAGTCCACGTGTAAATTCGTTCTTCCACGGTTAATATTGATTCTCAAAAAGCAGATAACTTTAACTTAATGAAGTTAGCTGATATGTCTCACCATCTTTTGGCAAAGTGTAATCCTTGATTGGCGGTCTCCATCGGTTTGAGATTGGAATTGTCGATGATGGTCGCATACCTTTCGAGAAAGCGGACTTGTTTTTTTGTGGCAAAGGTAGGAGATGGGCTCACGGATCACCTCATTGCTTGGTAGCCGCCTCCTCCAGTCCGTCCTGCAACCTGATGTGAAGGGACGGTGTGTGTCGCTCACAACTGTCGATTTCTTCCTTTCGAAGGTGACCGAAAAGACTAATGTTGGGCTGACTGGAAGATCGTGTGGGTCGCTTCACGGGCTCACATGATGGCATGGACCTTTTGGAGGCTAAACGTGAATGCGCTGTGGGCTTTGGGTGCGTGGTTCATCCACACGTGGCAAATCATATGAGTGCGTTTATTTCACGAAAAATTTAAAATTTAATAAATGCTTTCATGAAAAATTGATCATTTATATCACTTGTAAATTTTAATACATAGAAAATATTTTATTACCTACGAAAATAGTTAGGCACATTAAGTGGCGGTCAAAACTAGGGTGAACCGGAAACCGACCCTATGATTGCCGGTTCCAAAAGAAATCAATTTTTTATAATAAAATACTAGCAGTGCACTATTTGATTATAGAAGGCATATAGTGTTCAAGTGGTTCTATTGTTGTTTCTTCATGTCGTGGACCAATGGTTCGATTGTCTATACATGCAAAAATGTTTTTTTTTTTTTCACAACATGTTTATACATATCTACCACAAATAAAACCATTTTACCATGTTTGGGACATCTTTACCATCGGAATGAATTTTTTAGCATAATCCAACACATATTTATTACGTGATTAGTTCTTTTTGTTTTTTTATTTATCATATTTACCATGTGTCATACACACATTTTAACCGCGTGCGATGCATTGTTAAATTGGTGAAGGTCGGGACACCGGTTCCCATTTTGGCCTTGGAACAGGGGAGCCGGACCCGATGCTCACCCCTAATCAAAACCCTTGTCGTGGGATCAACCAACATTATTCGGAGATCATAAAACTTTGGAATTTTTATTGGTCGATGACCTAAGCACTCTCGTTGTTCTCATCACAATGCAAAGTTTTGGAAACGGTTTTGATCTGGCATTACAACTTCGTACGTTCTTTGAAAAGAAGTTTTGAACTTCTTATTCTGCGAATGGCCTTCAAAGAGTGAAAGCAAATACAGATTACCCTTCGGGCTTAATGCAATTAAGCCGTCAAATTATGAAGGGATGGAACCTTCCGCCCGACACGGCACACGGCCTAATGAAACCCAATTAACATATCCCAATCACCCTTTGCCTTTTACTTTTGTATGTAGTAAAAAAAAAGAACACCTTCAATTCAATCCTCCTCAATGCGTTTATTATGTTGTTTGCACTCGTGGCGGATGGCCAAAAAAACCCTGTGGAAGACCCATCTGGATTCGCACGTGCCTCTCCTGATTTTTTCTAGGCGCTCCTGTGTTTCGCTGTAAGTCTGCACCTGCGACGAAATACATTTATCGAAAGTCGTTTTTCGATTTTAATAGATGGCGAAGATATGAACACTTTAGCTAAAATACACCCGGGAATTTAATCGACAAAGAAGTATATGAGAAACTGAAAAATAACTAAAAGATAACTTTCCCTAGCTACCCGAGTCAGTCAAGTCAAACCGGATATTCCCCATTCCTTGAAAGAGTTTGTGCGTTGTGCGGAGCTCTCCAAAGAGTACGATGTGGCTATTTATAATCTACAATCGACGGTTATCAACGGTGGTTACAAATAGATGTTACAAACGGTTACTAAAAAAGAAATACCTTCCTAGTGATTACGGGAAGTTACAACAATTCTAAAATCGCGGCAAAATAACCAACCAGTGATAGTCGTCTTGTCCATTATTTACTGTTAATGACTTCGTCGATTAACTTCAAACTTCTCATTGACAACTTCATGTTGTATGGCGTCAATGACTTCATTGGCTAGTTGTCGATTCTCTCATCGACGAAATCTATCACATGTCGATACTAACCAAAAGTTGGTTATTTTTTAGTGTAAACAAATGCCCCATTTTAAAAGAATTGAATGATTCATCGATTATTCAATTCTTTTATATTAAACAATCACGTGCTCCCTTGTCATCTGCAATTTGATTTTTCATTGGCTAATTTTATCTTGCCCAAATTCATCATTTCACTAACATTTTTCAACAAAAGGCACGTTTTGTGTAAGGTCTTCATAAGGCCCTCTATCTTTGTCCTACGTAGTTGCTTGTACTTAGACACTCTCATTGCCAATTGGACTAAATCGGTAAAACTTTGGATTTTGAATTTTTCTCTAAGATTGAATTTCAATCCATTGAAAGCCAAATTTGTGAATTTTTTCTCGAATAGTGAAGTAAGGCATCTATTCCTAGCTCTCTTGAATCGAGCAACACCTTGATCGACTAACTCATTATCAAATTGATAGATTCTAACAAAATCAACAAAAAACACCTCAAATATCATTTTATAAAATTGAGAGTGGAATTGTCTTTCCATCTTAGCTCAAGTATGAATTGAATTAGGAGACAACTTCGTATACCAAGTAAAGGCAAGTTTTGATAAAAGGCAAAGAGAGCAACTTACCTCTCAAGAATTCATTTGTTATTACCTCTCTACATTGGGCAATAACGCTGCCAATGTGTTCGACGGTTAATTGGTCATCTTTGCAAGTGAAAATAGCGAAGTCAGGTATTATGAATTTTCTTGGGTAAGGTATAGCGTCAACCCAAATGAAATGTGGCTTCCTATATACTAGCATGACCATTTCTTTATCGGCACCTAATTGTTGTAATACAAGTTCAAACACTTGATCAAGATTCACAAGTTGATAAACTTGCCCTTCCTTTTGTTTAGGTTTAGAGTAGATAGGATTTTCAGGCCTTTGTAAAATCATCACTGGTGGTAAGATCACCTGGCCAAAATTATCAATTGACTGAGAGTGAAGATACTCAAAAGCCACTGTGTTTGATTGGATTGGTATTGATTGATTGAATATCCCGAGCCTAGAGATGATGTCGTTGATCGCATTGACGACCATCAGCTTGTTTACTTAAGAGATGTGTCTTGCTATGTGATTCACATCTTATTATGCTATTCCTTAAATAGCCTCTTCACCGTAGCCACCTTAGTGGGGTTTAGTGCTAACTCTCTCGCTTGCTCCTTTGTAAAGTGCCACAGGATTTTGACGTTGCCCCTTCGGCTTGGCTTTGCTGTTGGAGCAGTTGAGGTCTCGGACTGGGTAGCCGTATTACCGGGGTTGTTTCCCACAACATGATCATCCTCCGGATGATTCATTGTTCACGGCATTGTACTTCCTCAAATTGACCACATTAGTCTCATCAGATATGCCAAAAAAATGTTTCATCAAAATTTAATCGATAACGAAATACCTTTCACCAAAAGTCATTTTTCAACTTTTTATAAGAGGAGACAGGTTTTGTTGTGACTTTGGATAGGAAATATCATAAGTACACAAAAAAATCGATACTTTCACTTCAAACGGAACTGAAAGTAAACAAACTTTGCTGAAATTTAATTGAGGACAAAGCTCGTAGACATAAAGATGCAACGCCAAAATTTAATTGACGGTGACTACAACTAAGATATATACTGGAATTTAATCAATGACGAAATTTTTAGGGACCATGGCCATAACTACAGTGCGGAAATTGAAAAATAACTGAAAGATAACAAGTTGTTTGTGTGTTGTGCAGGGGGTCTCCGAAAAGTACAATGTGGCTATTTAAAGCCAACGATCGACAATCATCAATAGAACTTATAACAAAGATTACAAATAGTTACTGAAAAAGAAACAACTTCTTAGTGGTTACGAGAAGTTATAATAATCCTAATATAAGGGCAAAATAACCAACCAACAGTTATCCTCTTGTTGATTGTTTGTTGTTGATGTCGATGACTTTGTGGATCAACTTCAAGGTTCTCATGCACAACTTTGTGTCGTGTATCATCGATGACTTCACCGGCGAGCCGTTGACTCTATTCAAGTTACCGATAATTTAGTTCAGAAATGACCAAGCCTATCACATGTCGATAATAATTAAAAGTCGGTCATTCTTTAGTGTAAATATCTCGAAATGCGGCGTTGGCATTCCACCTAAACCAATCATAACATGTCGAACGTATTGTCGTTTTGGGCACCTTGGGTGCGACGTTTCTGGTGTAGTCTGCCGTTAGCTAAACAAGTGGATACGATTGACTTAGGTGCATAAATCCAATGAATATGCAAACAACACTCGAACTTCTTCCATACTCAGTGGCTTGTATTCATTCCCAAGTTGTTCCGAGCCCCTCCAAATTTTCCTCCCACATCAAATTCACGGTCAAGTGCCCCACCCACCCTCCATTTCGTCGTCCATCTCTTGTTCGTTCATTCAAACGTCAAAATTATTTTTATAAATTTAGACACATCATCAACTAATTCTCCCTGCGAGCAAAGCTAAATAAAATAAATTTCATGGTGGTGGGTGATGGCTCCACACCACCCCACGAAAACGACGCCGGTGATGTAATGCGACATACAAGTCGTGCGTTTGGTTCGTACTCCTGAGTCATATGACATGGCCCCCTACCAACCAATTACCAACAGTATAGTCCAAATACATATTATTATGTTGCCAACCAAATTTCCCACATTAATTCTTTAATAATTATAAAGATGATACGGAAGTTAGAACTCGGGGGGGAAAGATAAAGTGGCAATTCGATTTTTCGCCAGCACCTTTACACCCAGGAAAGAAAGTGAAAAATTGAAAATGAGCAGGGGGTGGGGGGCAAAATGGAAACCTAATCATCGGGAAACAAGAAACCGGAAAACTGGGTTGAATATTATTACTTTTGTGTGATCGATAAGCTTCGACGTTCTAGAAACCAGACACCTCACGTGTGGCTGTCCGGTCGCCGGTTTCTTCCCTAATCCCCATTCCCCCATGTATGTAATCAAGAACCGAAGCTACAGACCCCAACCCCAGAAAAAGAAACGAAAGAAAGAAGAGAAAATCAAGGGAAAACGAAGAAGAAAAAGTCTCCATAAACAGAGAGAGAGAGAGAGAGAGAGAGAGAGAGAGAGAGAGAGAGAGAGCGCGAATTTGAAAGCAGAACAAAAATGGTGCAAAATGCATGCCTGGCCTTCCCATGTACGCCGCTGAATTTTTTTCGTCTTTTTTTCTTGGGTTGTTTTCGGTGGGTGAAATCGTCTTCACCATGTCACCAGGAGCAAGAAGCTGCTGGAGACCGAATCCGGCGGTGTTTTGCGGCTGGAGAGACGCCTCCTCTCGTTAGCACCACCCGGAAGGAGCTCGACGGACGAGGGCGGCGCCGGCGCCGGCGGCGACGAAGACGAGCAGTGCACCGAGTTGAAGAGGAGAGCTTCTCCTTTTCTGTCCTCCATTGGTGTTGCGGCTCTCTTTGGTCGAGGGTAAGAGAGGTGGAGCCGCGTGGAAAATTCAAAGAGATCGAAGGAGGAGACGAAAGGCCATGGTGCAGCAACGAACGTTTAGTTTTAGAGGAAGAAGAACATATAAAGGGGCACTCTCTCTCTCTCTCTCTCTCTCTCTCTCTCGAGGGTGCGTGTCTCCCCAAGAAGAAGACGAGCGTTTCCCGTTAATGTTGTTGTCAAAGAGAGTGGGCCAACGGGAAGCCCCTTTTTGTTTCACACGTTGGGGCGCTTCTATTTGTCTTCCCTTCTCTCTCTCTCTCCGCCCACCAAGGTCAATGGTTTCAGGTTCCTTTTATCAGATACCAATAATATTTTAATGCATCGGCTTCATTCAATCGTAATGGTCGGACCGTGTACATCGCAACCGATGCGCCAATCCTAAAGAAACGATCAGACCTTTCTCATGTCACCGTTGCGTGATGTAACGAGACATGACATGTACACGTTGTGGTTTTGGAGCAACCCTGCGTGACTCCTTTTTTGGTTTTAAGTGTTCTTTTTCGGTGTTCAAACAGATGCAAGGCTTTTGATTCTTCTGGGAAAACTAAACATGTCCAATTGCAGAGACATAATTCAATGGTACGCGAGAGACTTTGGGCAAATGCGCGCAGAAGCAAAGCCAGTTCTGGCGTTGTTTATCGGGCAAAGAAAGTCAGATGAGTTTGGTATCGTCTTAGCGAGACTGTACACAACAACGAGACATCTGTCCAGCATCTGTTGGTTCAGAAAGTCGTTTGCCCTTTCCTTACAAGCAATGTATTTCTGATCTGTCTAGTAATTTTGTTGGACCTTCTCTTTGTCCAAGGTTTGTCCAATTTGAAAACCCTAATGACCATGTAGATTTATGACACGTCAGATTCTTTTGTGGATCGCCCCCAGCTTCTCGTGCTTATCGCTTCTGTTTTCACATAAGGGCGTGGTTGATTCACGGTTCATTAAGGAGCAAGATCACCCAAATCACATGACAAACACTGAAAAGATAACATGTAGAAGGTACGTGAGGAAAAAAGAAGAGATCTAGAGACTGGATAAGATGACTTGAGATTCGTAGCAATTTAAGTGGCCGAGTAATCTCTCGGTAGAGTTTTTAATTCGCATTAGATACATAAGGTCGCAATGCATGTCACTGATATTTTGAAAATTAATTATCAAAGCAACGAACGTGGATATCTTAGACGGCCGACACAAGCTACGATGCATCCGCAAAAACTCTACCAATACCTTATTAGAAGATAAACCGATTGAGCGAAGTAATACGTTTAATTTCCTATAGGATTGAGATCTTCAAAAATTAGGAGGCAAATTCACATCTTAAGGTTATTCCATCAGAGAGGTTAATGCCCCACATTTGAACCTATTGAATGGCCAATGTTCGTTCTCCATTTTTTCCTTTCTTTTTCATTTTCTTTTTTGCCTTCCCCCTTCCCCAATTATCCATTCCACCCTTAGATATGCTCTCTCTTGCGCGCACACCCACAAGCCATGAACGGAGGTTCTCAGTCTCAACCACAGAGGACCGCACGTTGCCGATTAATTGTAGAAGCCCATCCACCCACCGTCGCTGCCGTCGAGCCTTCAACAATGTCCGGAGACCCAACCAATCTATCACTAGTTGGATTGAGCTCGAGATGTCTGTTCCGACGTCACAGGCCTTAGGCGACCCCAGCTCTAGTATTGCCCAGCTACGTCACCCGCAGTGCGTGGTCACGAGCTCGCGACTTGCAAGGTTAGGGAAAATTAAAATCTAGATTCTCTTTGGAAATTATTCAATAAAGAAGAGCATTTCTGCCATTCAGAAAGTAACTTTACAGGGTAGACTACCACCAATTTCAGTAGACACCAACCTTTTAAAATAACAACGAGATCTTCCTCCCTTTCCTCCGTGGTTGCGTATATTACGACGCATATATATCTACCACAAGACAAAACACAGATGTAAGATGCCACGGGCAAGTGTTGCTGTGACAGTGTTGGTGAGGATGACTGAGACCTTTGGCCTACCAAAGGTCCAAAACATGTCCTTTCAGAATCACGAATGTGACCTATGATTGCTTCACAAGAGGATGTTTCTACCACTACCAGTCCATAGGGACACTCCAACAATTTTTACGTCCCTATGGTAATCATAAAAGGTGGCCCAAAAAAGGATAAAAAAAAGGGCCACTTCTTCAGTACCCTACTATCCACTCTTTGCTACAGCAAATTCTACATGTGCATGTATGTTGGGTCATGATCTACTCCTCCAAACAAATTGATAGCGACACTGCTCTTTTCGCGATCTAATTTCCTTTCTATCAATATCTTTTTCTGACATTAGTAATGTTTTATAGAGGTTCGGATGATAGAGTAAATCCACCTTAATGTCTATGGGCGAATAAAGAGCACGAACAAAAAGTATGCTAATTTGATACGTGAAGTTGTTTCCTTTATCCTGGTTGCAAAAAATTTCCTTCAAACAGTCTTCCGATTAACGGTTCCAAACATAGACATTGCCCACATTTATATTGTTCAAGTTTGGATGTATGCCATGCCCAACACTTGTAACCTATCGATTAGAGCTACTAGTGGAACAAATATTCTTCCCACTCCTGCTAATGAGTGTCTTGGAGAAACTTGTTCATCATAATTAATTCGGAAGTAAGGCTTTCTTGGTGCTTAATCCTGCATATTCTGGATGTTACAAAATGGGCTAAAACCAAGACTATGAAATAAGAAACATATAAATGGAGGTAAAAGGTCAAAGGAATTGAAGTTAAAGAGCCCTGACAGATACTATGTCGTAGTTGAGTGCCCAATGATTTTTTTTTTTCTTCCAAAAGCTTAACTTATGAAAGAAAGGTGCAAATAGAATAACAGTTTTTTATTTTTTTTTGGTAAAGTAAGTAGTATATAACTTTTCAACGCGTAATATATAGCAAGTGAGGCCGAACACAAAAACCTCGTACCTGAGGAGACAAAAAGTGTCCCCGACCGGTATAAAGGTTTTGCGGCTAGCATAACAAGCTCAAGAAGCGCTATACAAAAAAGGCTACACGGCAGCCAACAGACAACGACAACTACGAGGGAGGGTACAGCTGAATATGGAATCAGATATGCCTCAATTGGCTTGAATCCTTATGTTCCGAGGATTGTCTTGAACCAGCTTGAGAGAAATGCCTTTATCTCTAACTACCTTGGCGAGATGGTTGCGGAGAGCAGGCATAAACAGAGTGCTATTTCTGAAAAGGATATTATTTCGTTCAATCCAATTGAGATGGCACAATGCCCCAAAAGCAAACCGAGAAATACGGTGATAAAAGCTATCACCACCAATAAAACGAGTACCCCATCGGAGGTTCTGTTCCCAGGACCCGTTGCGCCAAGAAAGATGACAGTTAGAAGCCCAGTATTGCGCTAGGGACCCCGTAACATTGCACCCAAAGAACAGATGATCAACCGAGTCTGGTCTGGCGTGACAAAAAGCACATAAACCTTCAGAAATTTTATGATAGTTCAAGATGAATGCCTACGTGGGAAGCCTATTTAAGGCCATTAATTGCAACAAAAAACCATGGCACGGTGCAATATGACAGTCCCAAATGAAGGTATCCCAGTAAACTGCTTGTCCTCTTGCCTGAACCAACTCCCAAGCCGAAGTAATAGAGAAGGCTCTAGACGGATGTCCAAGCCAGACAAAGTGGTCTGGTGTGTCAACATTGAGTATTGGGAGAGAATATGTCCACGAGTTGAATGATTGCACCACATTGGAATGGTGCCAATCCGAAGAAAGGAACTCACAAACCGAGGCCGAGCGTGGGATACCGGAATAGAAGATATCCCTATCTAAAAAGATCAAATGAAGTGGGCCTTTTGGATGCCAAGAATCAAACTAGAAAGAAGTGGTTTTGCCATTGCCTATTCACCATTTAAATTGCGATTGGAATGTTTGGCGAAGATCCAAAATCTTCTTCCATGTCCAGGAGCAAACAGTCGATTTGGCCACAACCCAGAAATTCTTTAATTTGAGGAAATTTGAGTGAATCCATTTACACCATAGGGATTCTTTGTCTGTGAAAAAGATCCAAATATGTTTAAGCATAGCCGCTTGGTTGCAATCAATGAGCCTTTGTACGTCCAATCCGCCTTCTTGCTTGGGAAGACAAACATGATTCCAGGATACTTTTGCCCCACCAACCCCTAAATCAGGACCTTTCCAAAGGAACTGTTTGAGAATCAGTTTAATCCTCGCTATGACCGACCGGGGGAGGGTGAAAATAGAGGCCCAAAAGACATGTATGGCGTGAAGCACAGATTTAATCAACTACAGGCGTCCGGCAAAAGAGAGAAACCGATGAGCCCAGGAGCGAGCACGGGCCGTAATAGAATTGACCAGCAATGTACAATTGGCCTTACTCAACCTAGAGACAGAGATGGGGACGCCGAGATATAGAAAAGGTAATGTACCTTCGAGGTATCCGAATGATTGCAATATTTGGTCTCGCAAATGAGGTGTACCTCCCGAGAAGAATATTTCACTCTTATTGACATTTGACTGGAGACCAGACCACCGAGAGAATTGATCCAGGTCATCCTTCAGAAGTGTGGTTGATGCCAGATTTGCCTTCGCAGATAAGAGGACATCATCGGCAAAGAATAAATGTGTAAGCCTGGTTGCCTTACACCGCCAGAAAAATTTGAATCCTGGGAGCTGAGTTTGGGCATTGAGAATGCTGGTGAATACTTCCATGACTAGTGTGAATAAGTAAGGAGATATGGGGTTTCCTTGGCGAATACCTCTACCACTAGAGAAAAACCCATGTAAAGTTCCATTGATAGCAACCGAGAACTTCGGGGTAGTTACACACTCCATAAGGAGTTTGATAAACACTTGGGGGAATCCAAAGGCTTGTAAGGTTCGGTGCAAGAAGCCCTAGTCAATTGTATCATATGCCTTCTGAAAATCAACCTTGATAGCACACTTGAGCAGATAAGGTTGGTGATGGAATCCGGCAAACAACTCTTGAACAATGAGTATGTTGTCCCCTATTCTTTGTTTTTTGACGAACGTATTCTGCGGGGGGCTAATAATCGAAGGCAATAACGCTGCAATTTTGTTAGCCAGTATCTTGGTAATGTACTTGTAAATCGTATTGCAACAAGCAATAGGTCTAAAATCGTTCAAGGCCGATGCATTGGGAACCTTAGGTACCAGTGTAAGGATTGTGGCATTGGTTTCCTTAAGAAGAGAACCATAAGTGAAAAAATCATTGGTCGCCGAAATGACCGAAGGTCCAACTATTTTCCAGGTTTCTAGAAAGAATTCCACATTAAACCCATTCGGCCCCGAGGCTTTGCCCTTAGGAAGGGAGAAGAATGTGTTTTTAATTTCCAATTCAGTGACCTGCCGAGTAAGAAACAATATCTGGTCCTTAGTAATCGACTGACCAATCACGGCCTGGATATCCGAAGTAGAAAGCAGGATAACCGAGGAGCTAGAAGCAAGTAGGTCTTGGAAGTGATTGACAACATGATTGTGGACAAGAGACGGTTCCGTAAGGACAGCTCCATTATTATCCGAAACCGATATTATACGGTTGAGGGTATGTCTTATGTTAACAAAATGGTGGAAATACTTAGTATTCTGGTCACCTTCCTTCAGCCATTTGATCCTGGATTTTTGTTTAAAAAATGATTCCTCTTGGAGCCTAAGAGTAGTGAAGTCATGAAGCTGAACCTTCTCCAAGGTAGCTAGGGACAGGTTCAGGGGGTCAACAACCAGAGCATCTTGAGTTGCAGACAAAGCCACTCTTGCCTGTGCAGTGCGACCCGAAATATCAGAGAAAGAATTCTTATTGAGTTGTTTGAGTCTTTCTTTGAGCATCTTTAGCTTACGGCATAAGATGAACATAGGAGTTCCAGTGATCTGAGATTCCCATGTCTACTTAACAATAGGCTGAAAGGATGGGTGAGACATCTAATAATTAAAGAACTTGAAGGGCTTCCTGGACGGAGAGGGAAGCATAATACGAATGATCATTGGAGTATGATCGGACACTCTTGGAGCCAAAAAGGAAGCTTCCGAATAGGACAAGGTACTAGTCCACTGATCATTAACAAGAACTCTATTGATCTTTCTCTATTTCTGGGTTGCACCAGAAGATGTTGACCAGGTAAAGTGAAGACCAACATATCTAAGATCATCCAATCCAGCTTAATCTAGATATAATGCAAGTTCATCAAACGCTGGAATCCAGGCATTGGAGCTACCCATTCTATCCGAGTGATCCCGAATGGCATTGAAGTCACTAGCCACCAGCCAAGGCTCATCAGCAAGAGCCGTACTTGTCTGAACTAGATCAGCCCATAGGGCCCGGCGAGCAGTGAAAGTATGCTCACCATATACTATAGACACATGAAAAGAGATGTTCATTGTCAGCACACACATGCGCATGTGAATAGCCTGAGAGGATTCCGAGCGAATATCTACTTGAACCTCCCGGGGGTTCCGGCCAATCCAAATTCTACCTTGAGGAAATGAGTTATAGTTAAAAGACCAAGTCCAACTCGGGAGTAGCCCCTTAGAGATGCCCTCAAAAGAGTTTGGGTTAACTTTAGTTTCCAAGATTCCAATGCAAAAAGGTTTTTATATCTGACTAAAGATCTAATCTCAGCCTGTTTCAATGGGGCCATAAGGCCCATAATATTCCAGACGGCAAAAAACATATGTACAGGAAAGGTAATGGTTACCTCTTCTTAGGGCCACCCTGTTTACGAGCTTTATGGGTGGCCTTCTTAGATGTATTAGGATTGCTTCGAGGGATAGACATTGCTGAAGCAGGCACGAGAGGGACTTGAGGGGCTTCCGTAAGATGTTTGCCTCCCTGTTGCAACCCGCCCTCAGCTTTGGTGCTCGGAGGGGCATGAGGAGGCGATGGGGACTCATCATCCGCCTCATTACCCACATTACTGGTTGTATCTACTTTTGATTCCTCTAAATCAGAGATATCAGCCGTAGAAGCAGGGGAGTTCAGAGCTGGATTGGAAAGAGGCTGAAAAGTCACCGGGACATCAATGTACCTAAAGGGAGGGGAAAATTGCCCTTGGTTTGAGGTTGGTGCCTTAGCGGATAATTGCATCCTAGCTAGTCTTTTACCAACAGTTTCACATTTACCTTCACCTGAAGAAGGATCATCCGCTATCTGTACAACTTGAGTTGGAGGCTTCTGAATGCTAGATACATCTTGACTGGCAGGGGCACATTTGTGGCCAAACGTTCCACATGTCAAGCAAGCTATAGGTCGCCATTCATATTCGACTTTAATGGACCAAGTATCACCATTGAGAATGACGTCAACTGAGTCAAACAGCTTATGTGTTGCTTTAATCTGAATGTATACTCGGGCAAATGAGATCATCCTCATCTTCTCCGTTTGAACATCAACATAGAGGGGCTTGCCAATGGCGCTAGCCACCGCACTGATGCTAGACAAGGACTGGAGGGCATAGGGGATGTTTCTCAACTTGACCCATACGGGGAGGGATTCATGCTGGTCCTTCTTCAGCTTGAGATCCGGATGCCATTGCTGTAGGATCATGGGAACTCTAAGAATTGTGAGAGGACCGCTATTGAGTATTTTCCTGTGAAAGGTGCTGTCCGGAATGTGGAAAAAGAAAAAGCCATCTCCATTTGCAAGGACATCCACCACTTGTGTCCCCCAAATATTTTTGACTGCAGATTCAGTCATCTTGAATGGGAGTTTCTTCCCAACAAAGTAGCCCACAAGGCATTCCTGCCATTTTGGGTTCGTGTCTCGAAGAATCTCTAGAGAGATTCTAACAATTGGTTTCCCATCTACAATAGTAGGTGGGTAAAGGAAAGGTTGGAACCTTTCTCTGCCGATTTTGCCACAGCCGCCCAAGATCGCTGGGTAGTCTGCTGGATTGGTTCCCGAGGAGGAACTTTAGTTGGTGAGATTGCTTTGATTTGGCTTGGCCTTTCTAAGGCTCTGTCTTGTTGGTGACTTGATGATCCTCCACCAGTGGAATCAGCCCGAGCCAAACTGGATGCATACCTCACCCTATTGCGCCCTCTACTTCTCTGGCGTTGTTTTGAATCAATCGGATGTGTAGAAGTAGAGCCTCCTACATTAGCATCATGTAATTGAGATGTCTGTTTTACAACAGCCCCCGACGTGGCCTGCACCAGATTACTAGCCACACGAACATTGGATCCAGGCCCCGTGGCCTTTGTTTGCTTCCTGTTTGCTGAAGACAAGGAATGCGATTACCCAGTTGGCTCCACAAGAACGAGATACCCAGCCATGGAAAACCTTAGACCAAGGTATCCATATAGCAAAGGGAAATACCGAAAGGAGTATCCAGCAAATCACAGTGTAAGGTCGCCAGCAACCTCCATGAACAAACCCAAGTTGCGGGTAATCCCAGAAAATCCAGAACGTCTTCCAAAGAAACCGATTACCAGGCCTTACTTCGTATGAATCAAGAGACACCACAACAACTAGCCAAGCCCAGAACCAATTCAAGCAGAAGTGCCAGTTTGAATGACCAGAAAAACGAATAGAGACCAGTCGGGTGAACAGTAGCCGAAGAACAACACCAAAACCTAGAAAAACTAGATCTGCTGACCCAACAACCAAGGGCCTCCTTATGATAAATCCTTCGTTCAAGAGGCAATCTAGCACCTGGCGAAGCCCATACTAGAGGAACAACAAGATTCGATTATCTGAACTACTAGAATCATAAGAGGGGACCAATCGGGTGAACAGTAGAGGATTGATTCCCAGATCTACTTACTCGATTGTTGGGGCTACCTCAGGCGAAATTCACACGTCCAGTGTTAGATTAGTTGCTGGCGAAGCCCAGCACCAAGGAACATCAAGAACTGTCGGTCATAGAGCCCATAATCGAAGAACACCCAAGCGGATGAACAGTGCCAAAATCACTAGAATCGGGAGAGAGTCTGTACTGTACCGGGTGAACAGTAAAATAAAATAACAGTTAAATGTTGATATTTTGGATAAACAACTTCAGGGTTTCTTCTTCGAGTACTAAAATGCCACATGCACGTTGTTGATTGCACATGTTTCCATGCACTTGAACTGTAACAAAGTTCTGATTGCAACAGAGTGTTTAGGGACCAGGTAATCAGGCTTTTGAGTTGAACTCATGTCTACGACAGGAGAAAATTTGTAAGTCGAAGAATAAGGATATTAAAAGTGTTAAAAGTTTTGTATGTCGCTCATTTTGATATCAAAAGTTTTTTTTGGATAATTTAAGTGTCACTTCTAAAAAGAAGATTACTTAAGTGTCAATTCCAATTTAGGTCACTGGAAATTCGATGTGACCATAATTTATTAATTTCTTCGACCCATGTGGCTTGCTGGCATGTCCAGTTAGTAAAAATACTCCTAATTGACACCAGCTACATGTTTTGCAAATATTGACCCTAAATCGACAATTCCACAAAATTCCCAAATTCGAAACCTTAATCGACCATTCAACCCTAAATCAAAGCCCTAATTCGGTTTGCCCAAAAAATTAATAGCTTAATCTTGCAAATGGAGAGCAAGAGCATGACACGTGGCTCAAATTCTCCCATTGTTTTGGTTTTGTCGATGCATCCGGTGCTTCCTCTCTCTCTCTCTCTCACTCACTCACTCACTCTCTCTCTCTCTCTCTCTCTCAACCAATTTGATCTGATCTCGAAGCTCTTGCAAGCGAATACTTTGCCGTTGTGTCTGACCCTTTTCTTATTGTGAAATTCCCTGCCTATCCTCCTTCCATTTCAGACGGCGACTCTCATTGATTCATGAGGATTGATGATTCCCCATCATCCCGACCTGCAGAGTCTTCGAGTTCGCCACTGCATTGTGCAAGTCCGAGATGTTCTCTTCACATCTGTCCGAAGATCGATTTCCAATCTCTAGGATTAATTTTGGATTTCCAGCTCGTTTTATTGCTTCAAGTGTAATATTTGTCTCCGTGCGAATTATAGAAGCCGGATTACATTTGCGGAGCTTCGGATTTTTTTCGAATTCATTCTTGTGTTTTCATGGATTGATTCATGGATTTGTGGGTAGCTTCTTTATAGCAAGCGCATTCGAGAAATAAGATCAAGATTTGATATTGTTTTTTCGATTGTGAGGACTTTTGTGGATTGCGAAGATGCCGTTCATGAATATAATAATGTTCCATTACGTGCTGGAGAGGATAATCAACCACCTGTTCACCGATGTGGTGGGCCAAAAAGAAGTAAAAAGCCACGTTGGACTTATGGTTATAATTTGTGACCAAAAATAGTGTCCTTGCGTCATAAGTTGACAATTGTTAGTTAGTTGGAAACAGTGGTGCATTATCACAGAACATTTAGTACAAAAAGTCAATAAATCTTCAGAGTGTGGGAAGTTTGACGCCCATCTCTCAACCTTCGAATTCTGGATGGAAAGAACTTCTGCACAGCTTGACGTCTGTCGTGGAATTTTTGCCATGGCCGACCTCATGCTCCATTAGAGCACGATGAAGATCAGGAAAAGCTCGTTTTCGATATCTAATTCGACGTGCCGAATGCGTTTTCGACGACGCCGAAGGTAAAAGATTCAACTCCTCGGGTTCCTCGCCGTGCACGATGAAGTTGACTTTTTGCGAGTGGGCGCACACAGGTGGGTGGGAGCAAAGTCAGTCCGAGCCCGACACGATTCCCCCCAACAAGAACACCAAAAACAACAGAGACAGAGAGAGAGAGAGAGAGAGAGAGAGAGAGATTAGTTTGACCAGCAAGGGCCGGCTCCGCCGGGGGAGTTCATGGGGCCCGCTCCCGATTTGACCTTTCCTGCGAGGGGTCGGAGGAAATATCGGTCCTCCACGTTCTGGAACCCAAGAAGAAGGGGTTGAAAAGAAAGACAGCGTGTTTGATTGAAGAGAGAATCTAGTTCATGCCTAAAGTCCAAAGCAAGATGTTTGTATGTAAAGTGGAACCTAATTCACTCAATCTTTATTAATGTGTTCATTCTCGGGTCATATACCCTTCGTTTTTTGGGATAAAGAGAAGATGGTCTGTTGAGATAACGATTTGGTTCTTGTAAATTTAGAAGACGTCGGTATTATGAATTGGAGAGAATAATTTAGGTCGGATGATAATCAAAGAGGATCGGGCTGCCGAATTTTTTGTTGGGCCCGGCCCGTAAAGGACACCACTGTTCCCGGCCCAACCACTTGACGAAAGAGATTCAACCCGGCCCGAGCTCGGCTGGAAGGCCCAAAAGCGATGTCCCGGATTTTTCGAGCAGTGCTCGTCAGCTCGTGCGGTCTACGAGCGGGGAGTATGATCCTGGGTAGAGTCATCATCTGCTGCATCTACTTTATACTCTGTTACTAGAAATTGTTACCGGTGGTGAAGGGGCTCTTTGTGCTTTTCTTTTTTCCATTGAATGCAATGATCAGCTCCATGTTCATATATAATACTTGTGTTATCAGACGGGACTTCTCGCGCATAAATGCTCCCGAGTCCGATGAACACGAGGCTTGTCATCTTTGTTCATGTTATTGAACCATCGAAATGACCGAGGCTTCGAATATTGTTAAGGACTTTGATACTCCCATGTATTCCCGTCTGTAATGGACAGACTATCGTTACATGTTTGATTAATCGCGCGGTGGAAGTCCCAAGTCATTTGAAGCATGGATCGAGCCATGCGCTTGCTTGGCTGTGGAGGATTATAAGAGGACACGAATTAAGCAAACAGAGAACACTTTTGAACTTAAGTACAGAAACACGAGAGCTACAGCATGTCCAGGGTCAACTTCAGGGGATCTAACCCTTGCTCGTTGAATGCTTCACGCATGCAGTATTATTATTCTTGTTCACACACACACAGAAACATACTTCTCACGCTCTCTCTTAAACACACCATATCGCTGCTAATTATTGCTTGATTTACAGTCTCTATGATATACCACTTAACTAGGTTCATGGTTTGCCTGCTCTCGCCCTCTCGTGCGCCTCTGCAGTGGTACAGTGCGCGCACCTCCCTTCACCGCCCCATCCTCCGCTGCCTCCCCCACCGTCGCCTCCTCCTCCTCCCCAGCCTCCGCTGCCACCACGCCCTCCTCCCCCCCAGCCTCTGCCACCGTGTGCTGGCATGTATTGGCCGGTCGCCTCATCGTGAACTACATCTTCAGAGGTTGCCCCTTTGGCCGCTTGGTTTTTCTCCGTCACTGTTTTGGCTTCTTTTTTATCTTTTCCCCAGAAAGAAAGTGAATCAGATATAGATACATAAAGAAAAAAATTAGAAATGGAGTCTGTGTGTCGTATAATACACTTCTTGAGCGGTTTTGAAAGAATTCATGCCACGAGAAGCATGACAAAAATATAGAGCCGAACCATTTAAGTATTAAGGAAAGCAGAAAAGCCCGTGAAGCGCCAAGCGACTGCTTGCTCAATCAATTGTCGTATGCAAAGCTTCACTGCAGTAAATTTTTCCTTAATGAGAAATAAGGAAGTTCTCGTCACTCGACATCCGATAATTGATCAGAAAAATAGTCCTTTTTCACCCCCAAAATATCTAAAGTTTTCTTTCTCAACCCGCGGTACTTGAATTCACAGAAATTTGCCGAATTTCAAAAGTTTAAGATGTATGGTTAATGACAAAGCTCACCATTAAGATGGCAACAGGGGCACCAATGGTGGCCACAGCACGAGCAATATACTTTTCCCTCTCCGAAATTCCCACCTTGTGCTTGGTCTTGGTTTTTGTCCGTCGCTACTGCCTCCGCTGCATCAAATAACCAAAACCCAGATTTGGATTAATCCTGTGAAACTATATTATCCATATCGATCCCCGATCTCATAATTCTAGGTATTACAAGTTTCGAGTAGCTCATATGGTCAGAAGAGTCCCGTTGTCATGACATGTGACCCCCGAGAAACTCAGGTTTGCATGGCCCATGCATGTCACCAACTATATCGAATACCCTATCGACACCCAAAAGGAAGGGGTGTAGGTGGTCGAAAGCGTGAATAAAAATGATGGAAGAAATTACGGGACCACGAACAGAAAAGAATGGGAAGTAATGGACAAGCCAACATTGGAGTATCCAAAATGGTCTGAATAAGGTACCCTCCTCTTGAGACATCATCGATAAAGATGTATGAGTTATTCCCCTATATAAGGATGCCGAGATCAATGGTCCAGAGCAAATGTTTTACTTGCGGCGAGATTGGTTGCGAGCGGTAAAAAATCCTTGGAGATTTTTAGCAAAGGAGCAAAGAAAACATATTTTGACAACTAGAAAAGGAGAAACAATATACGTTCATCGGTGTCCACTGGGTCAGAGCTACGGGACGTTTAGAAACCAACCATAAGCAAGGGCTTTTTCGGGAATAAAGGGCATTGTTAAAGAGGCCATATTTTCCACAGGAGTTTCGATAGGGTGAAATTTGGTCATGGCATATATGCCCAAGAGAGTGACGGACATGCCCCAGGGAAAGAAGAAACAGTTAGTTGAAGGGGACCAAAAACTAATAGCAGCACCCAGAAGCCCTAAGTTCAGGTTGTATGACAACACACTAACCTCCAAAGCCACGTCAATACCGGCTCTCATCTAGGCAAGGCACGTAGAAACATCGTCCTTTAATCTCGCATACCAATGATGAATATCCGTTTCAAGGGAAGGAAACCCTCGAAATCTGGAAATCTCAGAGGTCCAAATGTTCGCGACCGAGGGTTTCTGAATGGGCAGTAACTCCCCTGCCCTCCTCGGAAAACATGGTTGGAGTGAAGCCGAGATTTGTTGATGATTGTGTAAACAAGGACCGAGAATGAGTTGTTCAGAAGACTCATTGACTAGATGCAATAAACGAAAACAACAGTTCGAAGAGTTTTCGTCCTCTTGTAGACGATCAAACTTCGCAATATACGTCTTGAGAGAGTATTTGGTATCCATGGATACAGACCGAATGAGAAGAAATTTGGGGAAGACAAAGAAGACATAGAACCAGAGAAGGTTAAAGTTTCGATTTTTATGCGATCAAGATACAACAATTCGGATGATCTACAATCATGAAGATGTGCCAAGCTATAAATGACCAGGACGACGTGTTAGAATAAAGTGGAACGTCACAGGAAGATCAAATGAGTGTAAAATACGAAGTGTTGAGATCAAAATTGTATAGGCCGGATATATTTCTTTAAAAGAATTAAATCTAAAAGAATTAATTCTTTTAAAAGGGGGCATGTGTTGACACCCATAATTAACTAAGTTGTCGACAACAAAATAATAAACGGAAACAAATGCGTGAAGGTCATCGAGGGATGACATGACCCATAGAAGATTATTCATGTAAGTAGACGGCTAGCAAGCACTGGAATATCCTGGTAGGAAAGTTGAGAATTTGAAATTGAAACAACTAGAATCATAGAGAGAATAAGCGCCACCTGAGCTTTCACACCAAAGATCGTCAATGAAAACTACCACATGAAGCCCAAGTCATCGAAGCTGTCAACAAGAAAAGGAGAAAGGACAGATGTCAAGGCGTAAAGAGATTGATGATGATTGTCACACAAGAAAGGATAGGTGTCAAGACAATAAAAGATTGATGATGGTTATCGCCTCAGGTAGGACAGATGTCAAGGCATAAAAAGATTGATGACGGTTATCGCCTTGGGAAGGACATGTGTCAAAACGTAAAGAGATCGATGACGGTTATCGCCTCAAGTAGGACATGTGTCAAAACGTAAATAGATCGATGACGGTTATCGCATTAGAAAGGACAGGTGTCACGGCGTAAAGAGATCGATGATGGTTATTGCCTCGAGAAGGACATGTGTCAAAACGCAAAGAGATTGACAATAGTTATTGCATGAGAAATGACATGTGTCAAGATAGGAAAAGATCAATGGTGATTATTACGCCGGAAGGACAAGTGTCAGAACGAAAATATAAGATCTATGATAGTTAATGGACAGATGTCATTGAATGAACGGCGAAGATGAGATCAACGGTGACTACTGAGTATACTATCAGAGGACGATTATTAGACTCACAATATAAATAGTGCCCGACAGCGAAGCAACCTCTCTCTGTGAATACAAATCAAAATGCTATCTTTCAATTATCTTTATTTTTCAGTACCACACATTTAGTTTTCATAACTATAGTTGTTTACTTTCTAAGTTAGTAGCTTTGTAATGTTGCAGCGATGAACTTTGGATGCCACTAGTCAGTAACTGGACGAATTTGTTTGAATTGTTTATAAATATAAGTCGAATTTCGTTACTATACGAAATTTGTGTTATTGATCAAGACAATCAAACTCTTTGTCCACGCCTAGATATTTCATGTCTGAAATTAGTCACCGAACCCAATCTCTCTTAATTAAAAATCGAAGAACGATTTTCAGTGAATTATATTTGATCGCGAGAATATTTCCGGCGAAACGACTGTCAAGTGATACAAGATATCGCCGAGCTGGAACTGTAGCCCCCCCAAATTATACGAGGCACTGCCAGTATGACCCCACTGACTTTTTGGTTGCCTCATCCATGCACATTGAATATGGCTCTATGCATAGGACGAATGACGTGACTCTCGAAAGGTATTTCAAATAGATATCTTTTTCGTGATTAAAATAAAGGATATGTCACATCAAAATTAAGAATTTAATCACTCAGTTAATTCATTTGGGGGTTAGTTATACAGTGTTTACGTGCACTTTATAAAAGCTTGAGCAATATCTCATTATTACAATTAGTAGTCTCGACTAATATGCATAGATTTGCTTTTCCTTGTCAAGATTCCACTTATTCAATCAAAAAAGAGAGAGAGGTTTCGTTCTTTTCTTGCTTTGCGGCGAAACAGGAGACGCGTTGAGGGAGCTAGGAATGCGAGCTTCTTCTGGGGTACACGCCACGTCAATCAATCCATGCAGAGTCCACGCATCAAAGCCACGTGTTGCCCCCGTGTCGTCTTTGACTCGGGCAAGGGAGGTGGGATTTTCTAACTGTACATGCCCTTTAACTCATGTGAAGGGTCTACCGCTCTTTCCGAGATTCCTGTCGTGAAGTTACGTGGGATTATTCTGTGTCCGTTCTGAAATGCATCTTAATCATCGAGTTTGATGGGATCCACAGCATGTCAGGGATGTTATGACTTTGTAAGTCGGATTCATTTATTGACTAATGATACGATGATCTGTAAATGATAATTTAGTTACGTCAACTCATTCGACTCATTCGACGACTCAATAAGAATCTTGTCTCGTTGCTTAATGAATAACTTCGCTAGACAATTCTGATATGGCTAGCAATTATGTTACAAGCTTTTAGCTAGTGCCATGTCCGATCGCAAGAGATACATCATAGTGACTTGGGCATCGCGTTCGCACAATGGTTCGGACAGCAGCTTACTTTGGACACAGCACCAAGTGAACGAGGGCTTGCAAGAGGTAACAAGACTAGGAATCAAAATTAATTGAAAATATGAGAAATAAATATATTTGGTTGTAGCTCTCCTAACTTTACTAGTGCCAAAGTAGCTAAATTAATGGCCTTCAAGGAATACTCCAACATCAGCTAGTGCCATGCCCGATTGCAAGAGATACCATAGTAACTTGGGCATCATGAACGTACAATGGTTCAGATGGTAGCTTACGTTGTACACGACACCAAGGGAAAGAGGGCTTGCAAGAGGTAACAAGACTAAGAATCAAAATTCATTAACCTTAGCCTTTCAATGCTATCCTTTTTTTCGCATAAAAAAATACTATCCTTTTTAGGGACGATGCATGTGTGCCCTAGTATCTTTTCCCTTCTCTCTCATTCTCCTTTTTTTCTCCTTGTTGTTCATCCTCCCACCACCTTCTCGGCATACTCGACTAAACCACCAAAGGCCACCCTTGAGCACCGGGGTTAGCCGTCCTTAATGGAAGTCTTTGGTGGCGGCTGCTGTAACCGTCCCTAAAAACTTAACGATGGGCTTCACCGAAAAGTAAGTAATGCTCCTGGGTGGTGAGCGTATTGGTGAGGAGGGACGAAGAGCGCCTTCTTGTCGCCTAATGATCAGTAGGGACAAGCTTTTTCCGCTTTTAAGGTTGGACTTTGGCCGTCGCTTTTGCCCTCCCTACCACAGCCACTACGATCGTTTACTAGAGAGAGAGAGAGAGAGAGAGAGAGAGAGAGAGAGAGAGAGAGAGAGAGAGGATACTTTTCGCAGATTTTGAATTATGACTAAACTTGAAGTTTTACGTGACGGTTATTTAAAAAAAATGCTAATGTGTAATTGTAAATAAGAGACAAGTTTATATCCTGTAATTTATAATTTATCATGTTAGGTTAGAAAGTCTCAATCCCCAATTTATGAGAATTTGTATAGCTTCACCACGCATAGAGTACTTTTCTAATATGTGTTATTTAGGTTGTTACGTGCATGGTAATGAAAAAAATAGCATAGAAGTGCGAAGTAGAAGCGTTTGAAGTACTCTACGAGGATTAAGTTCAAGTAGCTAGCAATTTTTTTCGTCTTATACTTTGACCTATCGGTACTCTCCTTTGAAATGGCATTCGGTTTCAGGATAACTTTCATTAGTTTTCAAATAAATAGAGAAAATAGTGACATATAAAAGAAAATTGCATGCTAGACACAGCGTAGCAAGCATATTAATTAACCTTATACATCAAATTTCTATGCTTCGAAACATGAAATCTTTTGTTGATCAACGGTTGCATCGTTAACATCGTTGTTTAGCCAGCCCAACATCAACACAAACCCTCTTTATTTATTTGATTAAACACATTCCATACAAGCATCACAGTTTTATTCATATGCACTACATAGCTCACTTATATTGCACCACATCATAATACGATGCATTTTCTGCATCTTTAGCTGATGCAACACCGATTGCATATGCAGTGCCAGGCGTTGTTGTTGTTGTTGTTGTTTTAGTTTTGAGGCTTCACTTCGGGCTTGGTCTCAGCAGCCTCACCAGCATAAGTGCAGCACCTGCAACCTCTACCATAGTATCCTTCTCCGCTGCCACAGCAACCGTAGGGGCAGGACCCTCTATAACCTCCATGGCTGCCGCCATAGCCACCACGGCCTGGGTGCCCTCCGTACTCTCCCCCTGGGCCTCCTCCATACCCGCCACCTGGGCCCCCTCCGTACCTGCCGCCCGGGCCCCTGTATCCCCCGTACTTGGCATCATTTACATCATTTGTCTCCGTGGTTGCAGTGGATGTCGCTGCACACAGAAAATGAAAGTTTAATCAGTCTTAACATTTGAGGTACTAGTGAAGCTTTAATTCTTCATTTCCAGGTACTTATGATTAGGATTAGCCATGATGGGAGAAGAAATGTTTGAGCACCGTCGATTGAATCCTACTCATTTCTTTATTGTGTAGCATAGGTTTAACCTAACAAAATATAGTCCATCATCGATTATATGCTGTGACTAGGTGATTCATAACTAGCATGATACAAATAAAGCCTCAGTTTCACTTAGTAAAATATGTTTGTGTTTACCCCTCATTTTGGACACCGTGAATGCAAATTCAGTTCGACATGCAAAATACTCCCAGTGGACTGAATACGTTATATACTTATAAAAATCCAAAATGATAACTAAAATGCACTTGGCGTCCTCCGAGGCAGCTTGTGTGGACGGAATTTTGCACATACCGTGCATATTATACGATTTCCATTAAATTAAGTACTGCATTGCTTCAGAAATACGGAGATGGCCAACAAGAAACATAATGCAGAAATAGCTCACCATCTTCTTCCTTGGAAGTAGTCTCAGCCAATTCCCTAGCAGACACCTCCGAGGAAATGAGAAGAACACAAGCAACCAAAAGGCCCAGTAACATCAAAACTCTTGAACTCATCTTTCCTTTTTTCCCCAAAAAACAAGTGAAGATCTCTCAAATAGGTATGTGTTCTCTGTTCCCTATTCAGGAAATTTTGATGAGAAGGGAATGCTCCTTCCAATCTTTTTTATTGGCACGAGAAGATATGGAAGTACTTTGCAAATGGGAGCGTTCTTGATTGAAACCCCACAAATGTGGTTGGCTGTTAACGAGAGAGAGAGGGAGAGAGAGAGAGGTCTGATTCAGAAGTGTTAGATCTTATCTCTTGATTTGAATGCATATATTCCACTTGATGAGAAGGCTTGTCTTCTTTCTACTTATTATTTATCATGAGATCGACGTTGGATGTGCATTTTTAGACAGGATCGCTGCCTTACTTTGTGCTTTGCCTCGAATGGCAACTTCTCGCGCTAAATAGAGTTAAAACTAATGACATTTGTGGGGTTTTCATTTCAGTGTCAGCCAAATGAGATCATTTCATCTGTAGATTCATGTCTATATTTTGTGTTAAAATGTGTCTCGAATTTGAACCCGTGTACAGAGCTGACCCGGTTGAAGGATATCGGTTTGTTAAACAGAATTTGTTGAGATGGAAATTCCAAAACGGATTAGAATTTCTTTGTTGAGGAAGTTTCCCAAATTGCATAAAGGAAGGTGCACACAAATAGAATTTCTCACTTGTACCGTTCAGAGTTTGTATCGGTCTTATCTAGAGGTGAAAATAACCTAGGTGGGCAGTTCCTGCCATGGAATCGGAAACCACTCACTAAGGACCGGTTCCGAAAAATTGAAGTCGAGAATCGTCCGTTGGCTCTATGGATCTACTTAGGAACCGGACCGCCTGGATGGATCCATTCAACTGATCCCACCAAACTTCATGCAAATAGAGGTGACCGAAAGCGAGAGAGGGACGTGATGAATGGCCAGAGGCGTGGTCGTGAGTTGATGGGAGTTGAGAGTGGAGGCTGGATCCGATGGGCGTTGAGCTTGAGAGTCAAGACCATGAGTGAGAAATAGAAAGATGACTGAAACAAGGTAAGAGTGAGACGAGATGAACACTCAGTTGATGGTCATTGAGTTTCAAATTAGGAATTTTAAGGTTTTCATTTTTCTTAAAAAGAAATTTTTTTTGGTTGGAAATTTTTCTTAAAAATTATATATATTACTAGTTCGGTCCAGGTGGGCGGTTTTACGCCTAAAATTGGAAACCAGACGAGTACTCACACCAGTCTCCACGGGAACTGTCTGTTCCGAGCAATTTTTGATTCCTTTATACACCCCTAGTCTTACCCAAGGATTTGACTAAAAACAAATGCGTACAGTGCACATCTCCCAGTATACATTGTATTTGGCCGCATGTGTCTTTATCTTTTTAACCAGCACACAAAAGAATGTGGACTTCGTGGGTTTTGTTGAGATCTTGTTGAGTTCTCTCTCGGACGGGTTGTTGTAACCTAGGTGTGGAAAATACTTGGCAATTTGTACCGTAAGTTTTTCATCTAATTGAGTTATTTATTTGTAGATACTTTAAGCTCGATTGTAATCTAAATATGAAAAACACTCAAGCATGTAAATGATTATAATTCTTATTTTTTTATTATAATAAATTATTTGCTGCCAGCTCTCCTCGTAAAATAGGTACTGATATTCGAAGCAAACCACATATATTTTTAATATCCTCTATTATTTCTCATTTATTTTTGTGGTAATTTCTCCTTGCCATGTCAGTTTTTGCGTTAATTTCTGTGGTAATTTCTCACTTATTTTGTCTTTTATTCAATTTCCTTGTAAATCAAATTGTATCTTTTATCTTTAACTTTTACCATAATTATAGGTGATGATATCTCTGTTTATTCTGTACAACATATCAATGAAATGTAACGCTTCATCGACTCAATTCTCTATTTTCTTTATCCATGAGCTCCAACTCCAAGTGTTGGTTTTAGAAATAGAGGAGTAAAATGAAATCGATGCAAAATTTATGGGGAAAGTTGTCTAAAAATTGGTCGAATGAATTCAATAGGTAAATTGTCAAAAAATTTAAGACTCAATTGGCAAAATTGAAAGTTTTATAATTAAAAATGGATTTAGGACCTTTTGGACAACTTTCCCAAAATTTTGGCAAACTTAGGAAGATATGTAATAATGTCGACTTCCCCATGCTTTGAGCCGCACCTGCTCCTGCCAAGGGAGACAAAAACGAAAGCCGCGAGAAATAATACGTAGGAATCTCTCTCTCTCTGTCTCTATAAAAAATTCAGATCTTTGCTTTCGATGAGGGTGTCTCAACTGGTACGTGCACGCAGGTTGAGTAGTGGTTGCATGCATGCATGGGTTTTGCTTCTGCTTTATTTCCGAAGGTGGAAATCTTATCTGTCTTTCCAGAGGGTGTATAGACCTGGCCAGATGCACATAGGTCAACCTCACCAAAAACTACCTTGACCCTTGAAATATATTAATAGGATATTGAAATATTGCCAGCCGGCATTTGGTTATTGCTTTGGAGGATTATCTTGTCATGGAGCCTTCGCGGAACCAGGCATGCCTCTGTTGCTACGTACCTTCATTTCCTGGCCAGAGCTTTTCCCAAAGTGTTTAACAAACAAAAAAAGAACTGGGGGAGATGCAAGGTTTTGAGTATGAAATTTCCCGACAAACACCGCAAATTGCGACACTCTTAACATATTGTTTCCAACAGCTTCGACAACTTTTAGAAAGTCGCTCCATTCTGTTTCAGTGTGGTGCATGTTTAAAATATGTATCACAAAGTAATTAATTAGTCACAACATTTCACGGGATGACTTTTGTGTGCCTAGCACAATCTTGGAATAGTGATGACTGTACCGATTAAAACTCTGATACTGATGAACTTACAAAAGTGGTATGTCTCAGGTGTTATTGAACAAGACCAACCTTCTCAAACATCAATTACACGCCACATTACCAAATTAAGTTGTTACTTTTCATACCTCCTTTTAACTATTTTGTTCATGTCGATCGGTTACTTTTTCTAGTTCTATATATGACTTTAGTATCAAGATATTTTAACTTTTTATGTGCTTGATTATCCAATCTTTTGATTCGATGAATTCTCACGTATGCATAAAATCATTCTAACATGTTTAAAATTATTTTGAGTGAAAGACTTCGTGATTTAGAATTGGGAGCTTCCATACCATGTGGGGGCATTTATGAGTCCTCTTTTATTATCCAAGTGGGTGAGGACGAGACTCTTGACATGGATGCATGCCTATCCTTCTTATTTGGCTTGGTTGGGATGGAATGAATATACCTCTAGGGAGGTGAATATACATACGCTTTTGAAATTGATTTTCGACTTGGGAAGCAAATTCTACTGATTGTCTCAAAGTTTGTGCACACACGCCTCAAGAAGATTAAGATAATCCTGTCGGTTTATCCTTTTGTCACCCTAGCAGGAAGCATATAGGTCATCCATGGATGATGCCAAAGTGGAAGTAGGTAAAGATTATCTTTTAGAGTCAATTTCCCACTTGGTTTAGAATCTTCCAATTTTAAATATCTTCCACTCAAAATAATTTTAAACACGATGACATGATTTTGTGCGTACGTGAGAATTCATCAAATCAAAAGTTTGAACAATCGTGCACATACAAAGTTAAATCACATTTTGATACTATAGTCATATATAGAGCCAGAAAAAGTAACTGGCATCAACAAAACAGTTAGAGAGAGGTGGAAAAGTAACAACTTAATTTGGTAACGCATCATGTAATTGGCGTTTGAGAAAATTAGTCATGTTCAATAACACCTAATAAATACCGTTTTGTACGTTCATTGATATCAGAGTTTTAATCGGTATTATCCTCGCCATACCAGGACTGTGCTAGGCGCGCAAAAACTATCCTGTGAAGTGTCGTGACTAATTTGATTACTTTATGATGCATGTTTTAAACATGCACCACACTGAAAGGGGACGAAGTGGCTTTCTAAATGTTGTCGAAGTTGTTGGCAATAGTACGTTAAGAGCGTCGCAATTTTGCGGTGTTTGTCAAAAAAGGTCATAATCAAGCAGTGCCCGTATTTTTTTTTCCCCTCTTTCATTAAACACTTTGGGAAAAGCTCTGGCCAGAAAATTAAGGTACGTAGCAACATATGCATGCCTAGTTCCCCGAAGGCTACATGACAAGATAATCCTCCAAAGCAATAATCAAATGCCAGCTGGCAATATTTCAATATCCTATTGATATATTTCGTGGGTCAAGGTAGTTTTTGGTGAGGTTGACCTATGTGCATCTGGCCAGGTCTATACACCCACGGGAGATAGATAAGATTTCCACCTTTGGAAATAAAGCAGAAGCAAAACCCATGCATGCAACCACTACTCAACCTGTGTGCACGTACCAGTTGAGACACCCTCATCGAAAGCAAAGATCTGAATTTTTTATAGAGACAGAGAGAGAGAGATTCCTACGTATTATTTCTCGCGGCTTTCGTTTTTGTCTCCCTTGGCAGGAGCAGGTGCGGCTCAAAGCATGGGGAAGTCGACATTATTACATATCTTCCTAAGTATGCAAAAATTTTAGAAAAGTTGTCCAAAAAGTCCTAAATCTATTTTTAATCATAAAACTTTCAATTTTGCCAATTAAGTCTTAAATTTTTTGACAATTTACCTATTGAGTCCATCCGACCAATTTTTAGACAACTTTCCCCCGAAATTTTGCATCGATTTCATTTTACTCCTCTATTTCTAAAACCAACACTTGGAGTTGGAGCTCATGGATAAAGAAAATAAAGAATTGAGTCGATGAAGCGTTACATTTCATTGATATGTTGTACAGTATAAACAAAGATATCATTACCTATAATTATGGTAAAAGTTAAAGATAAAAGATACAATTTGATTTACAAGGAAATTGAATAAAAGATAAATCAGAAAAGATTTACAAATGATCAACTCGTGGATACTCTACTTGATATGTTATCTTCGTGCCGATTTGTAGGAGATTCTACACTGCAACCATTCTGATTTTTTTTCTTTTTGATTTGCTGCTTCAATACTCCCCTTCAAACAGGTCAATGGGGAGGAATAGAGACCGAGTTTGATTCTTAAACCAACCAATATATCTCGAGTCAATGGTTTGATAAAAATATCAGCAATTTGTGAGGAAGACGGAACATACTGAGTTATGATAGAACCAAGAGCAACCTTTTCTCGAACAAAATGATAGTCGATCTCAATGTGCTTTGTTCGAGCATGAAAAACTGAATTGGTTGTGAAATGTAATGTTGACATGTTGACTAAGAAAAGTAATGAAGGTTGATGTCGGTTCATCGCAATGTCAAGCAGTACGTATGAAATCCAAGTGAGTTTAGCAGCTATGAAAGCAAGAGTGTTGACACCTACTTTTTAATTTGCCCAAAAATTAATTGCACAAAATTTAGGAATTAATTTTCTTTAATTCCTAAAACAAAAAAAATATTTCTATTTAAATGCATTGCATATAAAAATTAGCCATATGTGCATTAATAGGGTCTTTATTAAATGTAAAAAAAAATCGGAAAAATCGAGTTGGGCTGGGTTGACCCGGCCCATTTTTTTCCCTTTTACTTTTCCCCCCCTTTGCGCGGGCCCAACCCAGCTCCCCCTTTTTTTGTTTTTTTCTTCCCCCCCGCGTAGGCCCAGCCCGCCCTCTTTCCTTTCTCCTCCTCCCTGCGCAAACTGGGCCTGGCTCGGCCAAGCCTCTCCCTTCCTTCTCCCCCTCGGCGGCTGTCGCTTTCCTCTCCCCTGTTCACCCCTATTTGCTGCGTTGGCGTGACGTCGCCGGGCAGCCACGCCGCTGTCGCCATCTGGCCAGGGAAGGCTAGAGGGGCCAGTCCCGTTCGCCTTAGAATCTCGATCTCTCTCTCTCTCTCTCCTCTCTTCCTCTGTCCCCCCGTCACAGAATTGGTCCCCCCTCTACACCAGCCTATGGCTGCGGGATTCGCAGGGCATAGGCTGGTGCAAGCCGTCGTTAGCCGACGTCGAGGAGCAGAATAGTGGCCTTCGGCCATTATAAAGAGCACGGAGAGAGACAGAGAGGCAGTCGGCCACAGAAAGAGAGAAAAACAGAGACAGAGAGAATAGAGTGAGAGAGAGAGAGCTGAGAACAAAGAGAGAGAAGGACCCAAGGTTATGCCGAAGCCAGAGGAGAACAAGCACCGCCGCTATCGCCCGCCAGACCAGCCGGAAAACCCCCCGACGCCGCCGTCGACAGGTGAGCCTCTTAACCCAATCCCTTGTTCTGCCTTGTTTTCTGGCACGGTCGGGCCGGGACTCGCGCCGGCCATGTCGCGTGATTCCCGGCCCATACTGTCGTCGGTCCCGACTCTCCCCCTTCGTTAGGAACGAGCCGTGGCCGTCGGAGTCGACCCAGTCGTCGGAGGAGGTCGGAATCGATCGATTTCCACCGTGCCCCCCAGGTGCTCGATGAAATGCCCCAGAGAAGCCGCGTTCGGTTTGGTCGTCAGCCGGCGAAACGGAGGTCGGACAGTGACCCAGGCGGGCTATGGCATCGGTGGTAGCCCCAAGGGTCGTTTCTAGAGGCGGCGCCGGTCTGGGTCAGCCGACGGACAGCCAATTTTGGCCCCGTCGGCATCCCCCTGTGGTTCTGCGAATTCAGGTCAGATTCGACCCAAATCAGCAGATCAAATCCGGGTCAACTCTTGGGTTGGATCCATTGACTCGGGTCGATTTCAACCGGCCCGAATCAACAGATCCGACTTGGGTCAACGACTGGGTCAGATCCGTTGACTTGGGTCGGTTTCGACCAACCTGGATCAGTTGGTCTGATCCGGGTCAATGCCCGGGTTGGATCCGATTGACCCGAATCCGCGACCCGACTCGTTTTATATCATTATTATTACATTATATTATTAAAAAAATATTTTTTTAAAAAATTAAAAATGTTTTTTTCTTTTTTATTTTCCGTATTTATTTATTTGTTTACTTTTTTTTAAAAAAAGTTTTTTTTAAAAATTTAGCAATATGTCTTAATGTGCTAATTTATCGTTGTTATTATGCATATTGTTTTAATCGCATAAATAGCAGTGTTTTAAATAGAAAAGCCTGTATGCTCATGTTTTGTTGTATGATTTTCATGTATGTTTTTTAATTTAAACTTTAATGGCATGGTCTGCTGTGTTTTAAATGTCATCTGACTTAATTAGGACTATAACTTTAGGTTGCATGTCTGTCTTCGACTGCTAATCGCTTTTGATTATGCACTCGCGCAATCACCTCACATGTTAGGAGAAGGGTCTTAAAATCAATATAAATTGCCTGACAAATGTTTTCAAAAAATGAACAGGGTAAAAAAGGTACCGAAAGGGCATTAGTTATCTAACTAATGTAACCAAGTCTCCGAGCTCGGTCAATCTCTGGTTCGTAGGAATATAGTGATTCTCCCATCACCCTGTTTGGGTTTCCAATCAACCCACTCAAAATCGATTAGTAGTGACTCCTTTTTGTAAACCGCTTACATATTAAAATTTAAATCCTAAGTCACGATATGGTATGAGTTTGGGAGAGCCCGAGTTAAATCCCAAATTTAGACTTCGCACGTATCGGGCGAGCCCCACTTTTTTTGAGCATGTTCAAAAAAAAAGTCCGAGAGGTCGGTCGCGACAGACTGGCGACTCTACTGCGGACTTTTTGTGGACTTAAGCCAAATTTTTGCCCTGTTCAAAAATAATTTTTGTTTGGCAGCAAGGACTTCATGTATGATCCTAATTTTAGGTATTATTTGTTCTTGCAAGATCAAATTGATTGTTTATAAATTGTTGTGCATGCTTTAATGATTTAGCACTACACTGTTGCACACACAGTTGTACTGCCGGACCTGGGCTGCAATAGGACATTTTAGGATGGTGTTAAGAAAGATACAACCTCAAACGTGAACCCGCGATGTAGAGGTTGCCTTTCTTTTCCCCGAAATTCATTACTAAAAATCGTAAAGAAATATCTTTAGCCGCTATTCGCGTGACTATAAGATATTCCTTTCGATTTGGCCGGAGTTAAAAGGGCTTGACACCAACGCGAGACTGTGACGGTCAGGCACCATTTTAATTTCATTTTGTTGAACCAGTCTAAAATAGAAATTGAACCTCACTCTTCATGTGCATGTTGTTGTGATTGACATAGTTTAAGGAAATGTATATATTTTATCCCTCCTTATTTTATTATACAGCTTACTTACTTATTTGATTTGTTACCGACAGGCCATCTGTCAATTGCATTCTATACACGATGGGAAGAACTGATGTCCAATTCGTCCCCACTCTCAAAAAAGAGCTTCTAGCATGGTGGGACCAACTCGACTAGAATGGCTAGCACTATGTCAAAGCAAGAATCGGTCGCCTACTTCCACTGCTCAAAATCAACATCCATTCTGGCATGACGCAAGCGCTAGCGCATTTCTGGTGCCCACAGACATCCACTTTCATATTCGGCAAATTTGAGATGACCTCGACTTTGGATGAGTATAGTATTGTCATTGGAAAACCTTTGGGATTTGTGCTTACCAAACCTCTTTTAGGCGTATGTCCCCTTTGCCTGAATTGTCTCAATTTTTGCGAACCAAGAGTGATACTGTGAAGAGAGTCATTAAAGCTCATTGTAATGCATGCCCATGATTTTTCTTAAATGAATATTTTGAAAGCCAACCTATGAGCCAAAAAGCCAAAATTTTTATCCTTACTTTTATTGGGTGCGTCCTTTTCCCCCATTGCAGAAATTCAATAAACCCCTCTATTACTTTTGTGGCCAAACAAATTTGGACCGGCTTGAATTATGTTAATTCAGTTTTGGCAGAAACGTTTTTGTCTTTAAACCGTTTTAAACAAAATAATGATAAAATCATGCGGGCACCCCAGAAATTTTGCAAATTTGGTTTTTATCTCATTTGAGAGGATTTGGGCACCTCATGTAGCTTTTTGAGGTTGATGACCTCATGCACCCGATACAAAGATTTGAGGTTCTAAAAAATCATTCCTCTGATAAGGATTATGCCACATGGATAAATTTTTTGAAGGACCCCGATCCCAAGGCATTCCTATGGTATACTAAATAGTTCCATGAAGATCAGGCTCGATATGCCCACCAGTTCCATAACCCCGTTTCGCTGCTCGGTTTATCAAGCATCACATCATACTACCCTTATCGGGTAGCCCGCCAATACAAGGCCCTCCAGGAGATCCCACCGCCCCTCAAAACAGACATGTTTCGAGTTTTATTCACCCGCTCGAACTACAATTACGCTGATAAAATTCACACCATCCAGGGAATATGAACTGAATGCCATCCTGAGAACATCCTGGTGCCTAGGCTATTGAAGGGACAGGAAAAAGTCCACCATGCCTCTTTGTTCTACATTACACATCACCAAATCCCGGCAGATTTACAGCCAAAGGTCCTGGATGTAACCAACAAGCCCAGTCGTCAAGCACAAATTGATCAACTTGAAAAGACTGTGGGGACGAAGGATATGCTTATTGCGGAGCTTGCTCGTGAAAATAAGCGACTTCGAGAGACTGGAGCTTCTCCATCGTTTATAGAATGAGTATCCGGGAGGGGCACCCTTTTTGTTAAAAGCCCTGTATTTTATTTTTTTTCATAGTATTGATGTTTAGGGAGTTTGTTTTTCTTCTTTAAAAGTATTTTTAGGTTATAATATTGTTAGTATAACTCGGACCGTTTTTATGCTTTATATAATTGTTTTGCAACTTCATAACACCACCGCGGCCATTGGCCCAGTGGTATCCGGGTGTGAAGCCGAACGGTCCGAGGCGACCAGGGTTCGAACCCCAGGGACGCCACTTGTAATGTTAATATTAATAAAAACCTTTTTTCTCATTTTTTTTCTTCACAAATAAATAAAATATGCAATAATATCACGATTAAGTTATGGAATGATTCTTTATTAGACATTATACTCATTTATTTCAGCATTTTCACAGGTAGTTACAAAAAAAATGGCTGAAGAAAACGTCCGCCTCGATAATATGGAAAGCAAAATGAAAATGGTTTTCAACGCTCTGGAAAACCTCACCAAGCAAATATAATCCATCAACGGCAAGCTCACACCTACGCCTGCAGCAATTGAAGTGATGCTACTACCACCGTCTATCGGAAAAGACAAAGCTTTCGCCAGCAACACTAAATTGCCCCTGCTAGAAGACGATTCGCTTCCCCTGGCTGTCAGAAAAGCTGAACCCGAAAGCGCCCCGGTGATAGAGCATGACAAACGCCTTGCAAAAGTTGAGGAGATGCTAAAACAGCTACAAGGTCCGCAGCATGCTATCCCGCTTGACCTGTCTATATACAAACGGGTCAAAGTACCAGAGAAGTTCAAGATGCCATAGTTCGATAAGTATGATGGCACTTCATACCCCAGACACCATTTGTACATGTATCATGTGCGAATGACTCAGTACGTGGATAATGAACCCATCATGATTCAAACATTTCAAGTAAGTCTAACGGGGCCAGCTTTGACATGGTATATGTCAAAGGACGTGGATGCTTTTAAATCTTAGGATAAAACCGTCGAAGCATTCCTTAAGCAATACCAGTTCAATCTCGATATCACTTTTACTCGGGACGTTGTGGAACGCATTGAAAAGAAGAAGAGTGAGTCCTTCAAGGAGTATGCCACCCGGTGGAGAAACTTGGCCGCCCAGGTTACCCCGCAACTTACTGATCATGAACAAGTGAAGTTGTTCATCAAGTCCCTTCCGTATGAATACAGGCACTGCCTAGTTGGTGCCACTGTTGAATCTCTTAATCATTTTGTTCCTGTGGGCGAACGAATTGAAATAGGATTGCGTAACGGATGGTTCACGGACCTCGCTTCCGCATGTAAGAGACTCAATACGAGAAAAGAAAAGGAATCCCTAACGGATTCGAACATTGCATACACCCAGACTGTTCATCCTCCTCGGACAGTACAGGTGGGTAATGAGCAGTAGCTGACTTCAAGTCGCCAACCTCCGAAGCGATATAATAAAAGGCAAT
The DNA here is from genome assembly GCA_024500025.1 of Syzygium aromaticum. Taxonomy (NCBI): domain Eukaryota; kingdom Viridiplantae; phylum Streptophyta; class Magnoliopsida; order Myrtales; family Myrtaceae; genus Syzygium; species Syzygium aromaticum. The sequence continues at coordinate 17,693,153 of CM044885.1, forward strand.
TCACTCCGTTGCCCGGATTCCCATATCAAGTCCTGGCCATACTCCGAAAGAAAAACCTGCGGTCTACCGAGTCGAAACGTCCCAACGCAGAAAGCTTTTCGAATTACGATCCATCCAAGAAGTGTGACTATCACATGGGCGAGATAGGACATTCGACGGACGACTGCTATACCCTCAAACACTGAATCCAAAATTTGCTTGATACTAAAAGCTTTTCGTTCCAGACATCCAGGCCAAATGTTTAAAACAACTCATTGCTCGAACATGAAAACAGAGTTAATGCCATATCCACTTTCGACCCTTGTCAAATTAAGAGTGAGAAGGTATATATTGTTGACATCTATAATGCTCTAGTGAAAGCGGGATATTATCTTACTGGTGAAGTACTGCCTTTGTCCTTAATGAAAGAAAACATTGTCAGCCTAGCGAAAGCAGGTTTGATTATGCATGTCAAGCACACCGGTATGGTGGCCACTATCTCCGAGATCATCATCAATTGGGACGAAGAACTTTCAGCCTTGAATGCCGAAACAAGTACATACAGCCCCACGCTTCTAAACGAACATTCGTTCAATAACCCAGATGAGGAGAAGGAGCTGACGATTGAGGTACTCGTAACCGAGGGGCACATAGTGATTGAGATACCTCATCCTTACCGATACGAGAGTGACAAAGCAGTCCCATGGTCCTATGAACTGGAGGCTGATCTAGTTACCAGGTTCGGACGAACATATGCTCAAGTCGACGCGCAGCCTCTAAAGCCCGTCACTGATGAAGAAGCCAAAGAATTCATGGCCATCATCAAAGCGAGTAAATATAGTGTGGTGGACCAATTGCGCAAGTTGCCCGCCTAGATCTCTTTGTTGGAACTACTCCAAACGTCCATGAAACATCAGAAGTCCCTGATGAAAGTACTTAGTGAAGTAAATGTATCAGAGTCAATTGAACATGACAAGTTGGAAGCATTTGTGGGGACCATCCTTTTAAAGGATCAGATAACATTCTCGGAAGAGGAGTTTCCTACTGAAGGAAGGGGGCATACCAAGGGTCTCTACATCTCCGTCTAATGTAGAAACTCCCATGTAGCTCGAGTTCTTATAGACAATGGATCAGCGTTGAATATTTGCCCATTGGCAACCTTGCACTGCCTCAATGTGGACACGTCCAAACTCCGTGCCTCCAAAACATCAGTCCGAACGTTTGATGGAATGAAGAAGGACACCGTAGGTGAGATCGACCTTGATGTCCAGATTGGCCCAACAGTATTCAACATTTTGTTTCAAGTAATTGACATCCCTACTGCATTCAGCTTTTTACTAGGCCGTCCCTAGATTTATTCCGTTGGAGCTGTACCGTTAAGTCTTCACCAAAGTGTGAAATTTGTGGCCCAAGGAAAGCTGATCATAGTCCTTGGGGAGGAGGACCATCGAATCCACCAAGAAACCGCCATCCCGTATGTCGAGCCAAGTGGTAAAGTGGAATCTAGCTATCAGTCCATTGAGCTCATGTCAACCGTGCACGGGTATCGAGGAACTTCTCTCCCTGCTCTTGATATATCAAAAGCCTCGATCATAGTAGGGAAGATTATGGTTGGAAATGGCTTTACTCTAGGCCAATGACTCGGCAGAGGAGGTCGGGATATCCGAGAGCCTATTCAAGCGGCTAGGAATCATCGTACAGCTGGCCTAGGGTATCACGGGGAAAATCCACATGTTAACAAGGGGCATGCGAAGGGTCAAATTGGCTTGTTATTTCCCTATATTCGGGAGACCTTCCCGCCGCTTGCTAAATTGTTGCAAGATGAGAAAATTTATCTTAATCACTCAGGAGAATTAGATGAGAAGTTCAAGCAGCCTGCCGAATGTTCAAATCACCCGAGCTTGTCAGCTTCCTCTATAAATGTTGATGTTGACCGACATCAGAACCCAAACAAGCTCCCGATTGAAGAAGATTGTGGACGAGAAGAAGCAGTTGATAGTGTGATCGCCCTATTTGATGACATCCTTATAAGGGCTATACACGAAGACTCAACCTCAGAAATGAATGCCTACCCGCTTGATTTGTTTGCATGTTTGCGGCATCAGTTAGGCGAGTTACAGGATTTGCTGACATCCTTGATGGATACCATCCGCCAAATCTCGGACATGTCACCACCGTCATCTGATCAGGTACAGGTAACTCAAGAAATTGGATCCAAAGGAAACTTACCGTCAAAAGTCCTTCCTGACATGATTTGGCGAGACATTCAACTCTTATAGTGGCATGGCAATGTACGACGGTACTCGCCAGTTCCTAAATCCATGGAAGTGATATTCCCTATCTTTTTGCAGAAGGGGTTAATCGCAAGGAGGCCAAAACACCCTACTCCCGAGTACTTCATCAACTATAACTCCTCTAAGTCCTGTGATTACCATTCAGGAGAGCTCGGGCATTTGCTGGATGATTGCGATGCTTTGAAAAATAGAGTTCAAGATCTATTAGACTCCAGGGCATTCACTTTTCGCGCCCCATGGCTGTGTCATGGCGAAGATGATCTGTTGGTTATACCTAGCCTTCGGGCTGCTGCTCCCGAGCTTTCTGATGCAGCGTGCAAGGGAAAGGCTATTATGGATACCTTAGGCCAGCCCAGTGGTAAGTTTGACTATTACGTTGACTACCAGTTGCTATCAAGTTTTTATGAAGACCAGCAGAATAGCATTCCTAGCGGATGTGACGATATGGAAAAGCTAACACCATTAAAGAGGGGAGTCGAGGAGCTGGATTTCTAGAACGATACTTTCGAAAATTTCTTTGTCGGTGCAATAGACAAAGGACTAGCGGAGGGAATGAGCGCAAGCCCGCTTGAGCGTCATCTTGCGACTTGCGAGGGAATTAGTGCGGTTTAGCCCGATGATGTAGATACTCACAGCTGCGATTCAGACGATTCAAGTAATGACCCCGCTGAGATCCGAAGAAGTTGGGAGCAGTACGAACAATTCAAACCCCTTACAACCGAAGACACTATTACCATTAATTTGAGTGGTACTCAAGATCTAAAAGAAGTCAAGATTGGAGCCAACCTTCCCGAAGAGAAAGCCATGCGTATAATTGCTCTTCTCAAGGATTACCAAGACGTCTTCGCATGGTCTTACTTTGATATGCCAGGACTAGACCTCCGGATTGTTGAGCACAGTTTGTCTACCAATCTCGACATGCCTCCTAAGAAGCAAAGGTTACAAAGGACCAAACCCGAGCTGTCGAAAAAGATCGAAGAAGAAATGATGAAACTGTTGAAAGTAGAGTTCATCGAGGTTTCGCAATACCCTGATTGGGTAGCAAATATCGTGCCAGTCAAGAAAAAAGATGGTCGAATTCGAGTCTGTGTTGATTACCGCGACTTGAATAAGGCCAATCCAAAAGATGACTTCCCACTCCTTCACATAGATGTCATTGTGGATAGCACTGCTGGATTCGAATTATTTTCTTTTATGGATGGATTCTCTGAGTATAACCAGATAAGGATGAACGAGGGAGATAAGGCGAAGACGGCGTTCATCACTCCATGGGGGATTTTTCACTACGGGGTTATGCCTTTTGGTCTGAAGAATGCCGGCGCAACATATCAACGTGCTATGGTCACTCTCTTTCATGACCTGATGCTCAAAGAAATTGAAGTCTATGTCGACGATATGATCGCCAAAACTAGATGCGGAGAAGATCACATCGAAGCCTTGAGGAAATTATTCAGTCGCTTGCGCGAGTTCAAATTACACCTAAACCTTGCAAAGTGTGTGTTTGGGGTGACTTTTGGCAAATTACTCGGATTCATCGTGAGTAGCAAAGGGATCGAAGTCGACCCCTCAAAAGTCAAAGCAATATGTGAACTGCAACCCCCATCCACAATGAGGGAGGTCAGAAGCATTTTAGGAAGGTTGAATTACATTGCTCGATTCATTTCCTAACTCTTTGAGACTGCACGGCCTTTCTTCAAACTCCTCAAGAAGGACGTCCAAATTAATTGGGATGAGAATTGTCGAGAAACATTTGAAAAGCTAAAGCAATATCTAATGAATCCATCGGTATTAGTTTCACCAGTCCCATGGCATCCTTTAATTCTCTATTTAACGATTCATAGCGAATCGTTAGGAGCCCTATTGGCCCAGAGCCACCCTGATGATGGAAAAGAATGAGCCATCTATTATCTGAGTAAGAAATTTACCATCTTGGAACAGAATTATTCCAAATCAGAAAAAACCTGCGTTGCACTGGTATGGGTGCTACATAGATTTCGATAATATACCTTGCACCATCGGACATTCCTTGTAACTGAAAATGACCCTATCCGGTATTTGCTTAACCGACCGGCATTAGTGGGAAGATTAGCCAAATGGCAAGTTCTGATTTCAGAATTTGACATCCAAACATCATCACATAAATCGATGAAGGGTCGGGTGATCGTTGATATGTTAGCTGAATGTCCTGGGGAAACACATGAAGATGATCTTCCAGATGATCGTATTTTATCAATGGAGGAACACACATGGACTATGTTTTTCGATGGAGCGATAAACCTATTTGGCTCTAGCACTGGGGCAGTCTTGATATCCCCATATGGGTAGCATTATCCGGTAGCCGCGAAACTGGTGTTTCCTTGCACCAACAACATTGCTGAGTATGAAGCATGTATTCTCAGCTTACAAGCAGCAATTGACATGAAAATAACCAAATTAAAAGTATTCGACGATTCTACTTTAATCATATTCCAGACTGTGGGTGAATGGAAGACTAAGGATACTAAACTAGTACCCTATCATGATTATCTGGAAGAGTTGGTTTCAGTATTCGATGAGATTTCATTTGAATACCTGTCTAGATCTCATAACCAATTCGCCAATGCGCTGGCTACACTGTCGTCCATGTTACAAGTTACCAATGGTTTGAAAATAGAACCTTTGAAGATTGAAGTCTTGACCAGACCAGCCCATTGCATGATCGTGACCGAAGAACCTGATGGTAAACCATGGTATTACGATATCATGAACTACATTAAGGAACAGCGGTTGCTTGAAGGAATTAGCTCTGTAGACAAAAGATACATAATGAAGATGGCTATGAAGTTCTTTGTCGAGGGAGAGAACTTGTACAAGTGGTCCTATAACTCTGTTTTGCTAAGATGCGTGGATGCAATGGAAGCGACACGAATTATGCAGGAATTGCATGAAGGAGTATGTGGTCCACACATGAATGGACACATGTTGGCTATGAAGATAACAAGATTGGGTTATTACTAGCTTTCCTTAGAAGGTGATTGCATCCAACATGTTCGAAATTGTTACCGTTGTCAGATCCATGGAGATAAGATAAATGCCCCTCCAACAGAATTGCACCAGTTATCTGAGTCATGGCCATTTTCAATGTGGGGCATCGATGTGATCGGTCTAATCAATCTGAAAGCATCAAATGGACATCATTTCATCTTGGTTGTAATTGATTATTTCTCTAAGTGGATCAAGGCAGCGTCATATACCAATGTTACCGCTCGGAATGTGATGAAATTTATCAAGTGAGACATAATTGCCTGTTATGGCATTCCTGAGGCCATCGTTACAGATAACGGGACAAATCTGAATAACAAGTTTGTTAATAATTTACTCAGTGAATTCAAGATCCGTCATCTGAATTCATCTCCCTATCGTCCTCAAATGAATGGGGCTGTTGAAGCTGCCAACAAAAATATCAAGAAAATCTTAGCCAAAACTGCTAAGAATTATCGAAATTGGCATGAAAGATTGCCTTTTGCTTTAATGGCATACCGAACATCAATTCGGACATCTATTGGGGCAACTCCTTTTTCTCTGGTGTATAGCATGGAAGCAGTCCTGCCTATCGAGGCGGAAATCCCTTCATTATGGGTATTGTCCCAAGTGAAACTGTCTGAGGTGGAATGGAAGCAGCAAAGACTGGAACAGCTGAATATGATCGATGAAAAGCGATTGAAGACTCTTTGTTATGGGCAATGTTATCAACAGAGGGTAGCCAAATCATTCAACCAAAAGGTACGCCCAAGACACTTCAAAGTAGGCGATCTCGTCCTGAGGAGAGTGCTACCACTACCTCCCGAGCTCGGAGGTAAGTTCGCTCCAAACTACATTGGTCCTTAAGTTGTGAAAAAGGCACTCCCCGAAGGGGTTCTAATTCTGACCGAGATAGATGGGCGCCAATTCTCCAACCCAATCAACTCTAATACAGTGAAGAAGTACTATCCTTGAAACAATTTCTATGTTCCTATTGATAACAAGAGAATTGGCAGAAAAGTTGTTGATAAGGACACTTTTGCGGTAAGTCTAACTGGAAAGAACTTCGCATAGGACAAGATAACGTCAAAGTTGATCCTGGCAACCACGGAAGTATCAATGGTAGCCATATCCACATCCGTCAAAGGCATTTAAAATAGAGATTAGCTTTGCTGCAAAGTTCCCAATGCAAGCGATTGCACATGCCTTGTGCAGTCAGGAATTAGAGCATCCGCGAGAAACCCCTCAACATGCTAGAACCGCATTGACATAGCCTGCGCTGACAATAGAACCCTCTATTCGGGAATACCCCTAATTATAGAAGATTTCATTCGAGCTTTGAGACCAAGAGTATAGAGGAGCAGGTTGAGACATAGAAGACTGAACAAAGTAAAGAGGAGAAACGACTTTGCTAGCTTTGAAGAGGAGAATCACCAACATCCGAGAGAACCCAAAGAGTTGTCAATCTAGTCTCAAATAAAGGGAATCACGAAGGGCAATATTGTATCGTTCCTAATTTCTGTCCCTCAAAGAACCATTCATTAACATGGTCTTTCTTACCTCGCAAGTTTCCCTTACTATCACAAGTATAGGTAAGTATCTCCTTCCTTAGAAACTTTTCACATGAGAGTAAAAAGAAACAAGAAGGAAGGAACGTGCCAAAACAAATAAGTGCTTAACCTTTCTCCAAGTGTGTCACATATCTTTTGAGAAGAATTTTGCACGATAATTTTATCTGTTTAATTCACCAATTCACTGTGAAAACCTTGAAAATTCGACAAATGGTGTCAAACTGCTTAGATGTCTTGAACGAGAGGCGTCAGAGTGATTAGAGGCAATCCTTAGTCTATACACATTCTCATGTACCAAACCCTTGCAAGATGAGCGAGAATGTTTTATTTCTACAAGGTAAAGAGATTTCTCGCATAAGATACGGTAGCCAAAGTGATGAGAGGCAATTCATTTTCTGCCCCATACATTACCATTGATCCTTTGCTTGACTATTTTTGAGCCCACACACTTGAAGATTCATTTTAAATCACCCATGTCAAGAACCACCCCACATTGGGGTAGCTTGAGGTAAATCAACATCACAGGAAGGATTCAAACTCAGAGGGAGTAAGAAAAGTGTGCCTCCCTTTCGATCACCACCCCATGGCTTCAGCCTCATTGCTTTCACAGATCCGGTGGTCCTTGACAAGGTCCTCCAAGACAAGCACACCATCGACGGCAAGATGGTCGAGACTAAGAGGACTTTGTCAAAAGATAAGTAGCAAACTAAAGTCTGTCCAAAATGCCAACATCTCATTGATAACAATGATGTTTTCACTTAGGAGCTGAGCAAGACAAGAAGGATGAAGAATTTGTAATATCTAAAATTTCCTATGATCACTAGCCGCAACAGCTCACACAAGGTGAAAAAGATGAATAGAAATTTTTTTGTTCTCACTTGCATTAATCCTTGAGTGTTATTATTGCAGATGAACTCTCGCGATAGTTTAAATGCCCTAGGATGACGAAGAGCAGTTCTTCTTCTATCACACACACTTATATCCCTTGCTAGCCCAACTGAATCAACGATTTCATTTTTTATGAACCCAGTTAGTGATCATCCCCTATACCGGGGCAAGGCAAAAGTCACCACAATTTAAGCTTCAAGGTCCAAGGCACCGAATGAAGATGGAGACTCCAAGAACCTTTTTCGCAAAAAAAAAAAAAAAGGGGAGACTCCCCATGAAAAACAAACAAAGAAAAAGAAAAAAGGAGAAGAAGAAAAACAATGAAAAAGATGAAGAGAAAGGAGCCCCTAATTTCTGAGTGATTGCTGTGAAGCATAATGAAGTTTTAGTTGAGGAGGTCTCTGAGCATGATGAAGATGCTCTTAAATACCTCAAAGTTATTAAGTGGTGTAAAATAGACGACCCCAAATGGTTTAAACTTGAGTTCTTTTTCGATACAAATCTCAACTTTAAGAACTTTGTCTTGACAAAGATCTGTCCTGATGGATGAAGGCGAACCTATTCTGGAAAAAGCAATTGAGACAGAAATCGAATGGTATCCAGGAAAATGCTTGACGCAGAAGCTCCTCAAGAAAAAACTGTTCAATAAGTCAAAGCACGAGATTATCCAGAAGATTTTCCAAAAGGACCTTAACGGTGCAGAAAAAGAGTGGTGACAATGCCAGGATGATCACCAATTCTCACCCTTACACACATTTTTAAGCCCAATGATCATTTTGTTCCTTAACCCGTAAACCAAGCCCACGTTATATTACTCGTAAAGTCTCTTCTGACAATGGCATTTGGATTAACGTGGAATTTCAAATGTTTATAAATAACGCTCGAGGAAGTGCGAGCAAGATTGCTTCTATTTCATTTTGCGGGGTTCTTGACTTGTGTACCTGGAGATGATTACAGAACATTTTCTTTATTGGCCTTGATTTGAACAGTCACCTTTATTAAGCCATTGACCAAGCCAGCATTACGACCCTAGAAAAGACCTCTCAGATTGGCAAAGTCGTACCATTTGCGAGAAAACTCAGACCCTTGTTAATGTGATAACAGTCAAGTTCAATGTTTTTGATGTTTCCATCTCAATAGGTGGAGCAAACAACTCTTTTTAATGAGAGCTAGTGGAAAGTCCTTTTTGACTGAAGGTCTCTTGTTCAGCATCTCGAGAGGTCCACATTGGGAGTGAAAATTGTCTTGATTGACTCTCGGTGGATATTTGGTGATGCAAACATGGCGAAATCACTTTGCATAAACACACATTCTGGAATAACCTAGCTTGTCTATCCCTAATGAAGACATGCATGTTTGTGCTAATTGTCTTTGACAACTCAGATTTTAATCCCCAATGATGGGACACAAAAATTCGGGCACTGCAGAAGTCTTCATTATCATCCTAAGAGAGATGCCCCAAAAAAGATTAGTTATTTAGCAAATGATACATCAAACCTCTGGGTAAGAAACATCAGGCATTTCATCAGATTTCTTTCAAACTATCCAAAAGGTAAACCAGGTGTTCCTTTGAAAAAGAAAAACATCTTGACTTGCGATCAAGATATTTCATATGATATCATAAAATAACCTCAGTTGTCTATTTCTTTGATGAATGCGTATGTGTGTACAGGATCGTGCCCACGCAAAGTACATTCTACTTTGTCCAATTCCAAGATAAATTCTTTTCAAACTACACAGAGAATGAACCAAGTATTGCTTTGAAAATGAAATGCATCTTGACTTGCAGTCAAGATATTTCATATGATATTCTAGAATAGCCATAGTTGTCTATTCCTCCGATAAATACATAGGTCTTTGCACAAAACCAACTTGTCTGACAGAAGACATGCCTTTAAAAGGCAAACCGTCAAATCCTCGGGCGATGACCCCCAAGTGCTTATTATTTGAGTCTTTCCAAGACCTGCTGGCAGTAACCCACCAGGCAAATCATTAAATCCTCGGGCGATGACCCCCAGGTACCCCTTCAACATTGGATCGATCCTCTGTTCACCAAAGCTGTTAGGAACCCCAGTCCAGCGACCGAAGAAAAGTTCGGGTCCGTGACAAATGGAACTCTAGTCGGCGACCGAAGAAAGGTTCGGGTCCGCGACAAATGAAATCTAGCTGGCGACTGAAGATAGGTTCGGGTCCTATGCAAGCAATTTCCTCTGGTCACGGCAACCGAAGAAAGGTTCGGGTCCGCGACAAATGAAATCCAGTTAGCGACCGAAGATAAGTTTGGGTCATGTGCAAGCGATTTCCCCCCAGTCACGGCAACCGAAGGTAGGTTTGGGTCCGCGACAAACGAGATCCAATCAGGGCGACCAAAGAAAAATTCGGGTCCTAGACAAACAATTTCCCTAGTCAAGGTAATCGAAGATAGGTTTGATTCCTAGATGAAGGAAATTCAGTTGAGGCGACCGAAAATAGGTTCGAGTCCTCGACACCTGATACCACCTATCTGGAATTACTTTACCCCTTGGCAAGGTAAGTAACCCTAGGTATGCTTTTATTTGTTTTAGCACGCATCATCTTATTGCATCAAAAAATGAGACTCGTAATCTCGCTAAAAATAGCATTCATTGAGTATGCATGGGCCAAAATTAGGTGTCATTTTGTCTTTAAACGTAATCTCTGCGAACTCAACCTCTACGAGCTCACTTTCAAAGAAGGGTAGCTGTTAACACCTACTTTTTAATTTGCTCAAAAATTAATTGCACAAAATTTAGGAATTAATTTTCTTTAATTCCTAAAGCAAAAAAAAATATTTCTATTTAAATGCATTGCATATAAAAATTAGCTATATTTGCATTAATAGGGTCTTTATTAAAATGTAAAAAAAAAATTGGAAAAATCGAACTTAGTCGGGTCGGGGCCGGGTCGACCCGGTCCATTTTTTTCCCTTTTCCTTTTCCCCCTCTTCGCGCATGCCCAGCCCAGCTCCCCCTTTTTTTCTTATTTTCTTCCCCCTCGCGCGGGCCCAGCCCACCCTCTTTCCTTTCTCCTCCTCCCCGCACGAACTGGGCCTGGCCCGGCCTAGCCTCTCCCTTCCTTCTCCCCCTCGGCGGTTGTTGCTTTCCTCTCCCCTGTTCACCCCTGTTCATTGCGTCGGTGTGACGTCACCAGGCAGCCACGCTGCCGTCGCCATCTGGCCAGGGAAGGCCAGAGGGGCACTAGCCATTAAGGCCAGTCCCGTTCACCCCAGAATCCCGGCCTTCTTCTCTCTCTCCTCTCTGCCTCTGTCCCCCCGTCACAGAAATGGCCCCCCTTTTGCACCGGCCTGTGGCCGCGGGATTCGCGAGGCATAGGCCGGTGTAGGCCATCGTCAGCTGACGTCGGGGAGCAGAATAGTGGCCTTAGGCCACTATAAAGAGCACGGAGAGAGATGGAGAGGCGGCCGGCCACAGAGAGAGAGAAAAATAGAGACAGAGAGAATAGAGTGAGAGAGAGAGAGCTAAGAACAAAGAGAGAGAAGGAGCCAGGGTTACGCCGGAGCCAGAGGAGAACTAGCACCGTCGCCGTCCTCGTCGCTAGACCAGCTGGAAAACCCTTCGATGCCGCCGTCGACAGGTGAACCTCTCAGCCTAATCCCCTGTTCTGCCCTGTTTTCTGGCATGGTCGGGCTGGAACTCGCGCTGCCATGTCACGCGATTCCCAGCCCATACCGTCGTCGGTCCCGACTCCCTCTCTTCGTTGGGAACGAGCCGTGGCCGTCGGAGTCAACCCAGTTGTCGGAGGAGGTTGGAATTGACCGATTTCCACCGTGCCCCTTAGGTGCTCAATGAAATGCCCCAGAGAAGTCGCATTCGGTTTAGTCGTCGACGGTTGGACGGCGACCCAAGCAAGTTGTGGCGATGGTGGTAGCCCTAGGGGCCGTTTCTGGAGGCGACGCCGATCTGGGTTAGCCGACGGACAGCTAATTTTGGCCCCGTCGGCATCCCCCCGTGGTTTTGCAAATTCGGGTCGGAAGCAGATCTGACTCGGGTCAACTCCTGGGTCGGATTCGTTGACTCGGGTTGATTCCGACCGGCGCAAATCAACAGATCCGACCCAGGTCAACAACCGAATCGGATCCGTTGGCTCGGGTCGGTTTCGACCGACTTGGATCAGTTGGTCCGACCCGGGTCAACGCTCGAGTCGGATCCGACCGACCCAACCTGTTTTATATTATTATATTATATTATATTATTTAAAAATTTTATTATTATTTTTTAAAAATTTAAAAAATATTTTTTTCTTTTTTATTTTCCGTATTTATTTATTTGTTTATTTTTTTAAAAAAGTTTTTTTTAAAAAAATTTAGCAATATGTCTTAATGTGCTAATTTATCGTTGTTATTATGCATATTGTTTTAATCGCATATATAGCAGTGTTTTAAATAGAAAAGCCTGTGTGTTGATGTTTTGTCGTATGATTTTCATGCATGTATTATAATTTAGACTTTAATGGCATGGTCTGATGTGTTTTGAATGTCATTTGACTTAATTAGCACTAAAACTTTAGGCTGTATGTCTGTCTTCGACTGCTAATCGCTTTTGATTATGCACTCACGCGATTACCTCACATGTTAGGAGAAGGGTCTTAAAATCAATCCAAATTGTCTGACAAATGTTTTCAAAAAACGAACAGGGTAAAAAAGGTAACGAAAGGGCATTAGCTATCTAACTAATATAACCAAGTCCCCAAGCTCGGTCAATCTCTTGTTCGTAGGAATATCACCCTTTTTGGGTTTCTAATCGACCCACCTCAAATCGATTAGTGGCGACTCCTTTTTGTAAACCGTTTGCATGTTAAAATTTAAATCCTAAGTCGCAATATGGTATGGGCTTGGGAGAGCCCGAGTTAAGTCTCAAATTTAAACTTAGCACGTATCAGGCGAGCCCCACTTTTTTTTAGCATGTTCAAAAAAAAAGTCCGGGAGGTTGGTTGCGACAAAGAGCTCGATATCCAGCTTCAATTGTGGAGCGAGCCACAGTAAGTTGTTTCTTGGCACATCATGAAATACAATTTGAGTCAAGAAAAATACAATAACCAGTGGTAGAAAGTCGAGTGAGTTTTCACCCTGCCCAATCTGCATCTACAAAGCCAAATAATTGGAGAGAACTGCGAGATAAAATCCAAAGCTTGAGGCATAAAGTATCGTGAACATATCGTAGAATATGTTTGATCATCTAATAGTGAGCAACAGTTGGGGCATGCATATGTCGGCAAACTATGTTAGCCGCAAGCAAGAGATTTGGACGAGTGAGGGTAAGGTACTAAAGAGCGCCTACAATACTTCGAAAATGGGATGGATTAATATAGGGTTTATCACCATGTTTGAGTGGTGGTTGCTTGGAGTAGCAATCAGGTTACATTGCGCCATTGATGCTCAATTCAAAAGATCCAACGCATATTTTTGTTGTGAGAGAAAGAGTCCATCAGTGGAGCGATTAACTTCAATGCCCGAGAAATAATGAAGAGTTCTGAGGTCTTTCATGAAAACACTTGACCAAGTTCTTGCACAAGATGGTTTAGTAATTTCGGAGAATCACCAGTGAGGACTATATTATCCACATAGAGCAATAGAATAATAATATGACCATGATGACAATAAACAAATAGTGATGGATCAGTTGTGTTGCAAAAGAATCTATATTTCGAAAAGAAAGTCATTGAACTTATCGAACCATGCCCTGGGAGCTTGTTTGAGGTCATATAGCACACGCCAAAGTAAGCAAATATGGTCAGGATGAAATGAATCACGGAAACCCGGTGGTTGTTCTATCTAGATAGGAATTTTTTTTTATACCATGTGAAATTTCGTTGGACTACTGTTAACTGTTCCAAAAGCTTAAGTTATTAGATAAACGTGTAGTTTAATATTTAATTATTCTAATACTCATCCTCACGCTTAGTCTGGTCTTTTTGCCTAATATTAAGCGTGGACATATTTAATTGAAGAGATAAATGGAGTATGACAAGATTTGAACTCAAAACCTCTAGCTCTGATACCATGAAAAAAATAAAGAATTCAGTCGATCAAGCGTTACTTTTCATTGATTTGCTGTACGGTATAAATAGAGATATCATCACCTATATTTATGGTAGAAGTTAAAGATAAAAAATACAATTTGATTTACAATGAAATTGAATAAAAGACAAATCAGAAAAGATTTACAAATGACCAACTTGTGGATACTCTGCTTGATATGTTATCTTTGTGCTGATTTGTAGGAGATTCTGCATTGCAAACATTCTAATTTTTTGCCTATTGATTTTTTGCTTTAATAATGGAAAAACTCAACCAGTGAAAAGACCCAATTGCGCTTAATTAGAATCTTATCCCCATATTTTAAACCTTAATTTCTCAAAATCCCCTACCAACAAGCCTAATCTCTCTTCACAGACCCGCCATCCTATTGCCTTTGACTGCCATATTAGCCTAATCTGAAAAAGAGAGTTTCAAGCCTAATCTTATCCCCACCATTTCAATGTTCACGCTCTCCATTACAAGTTTCAGATGGTGATTTTGCCCGGAAATCCTTGAAAGTGAGTTTAGGGTCTGAAAAGGAGACTCAATATGTCCCTAATTCATTAATTTGGGGCAAACATGAGTCAGACGACAACAGTTAAGTCAAATAATGCTAGGTACTTTAGAGTGTAACTAGACAAAGTCAATCTCGGTGAAGGACTTATATCTTATCCATATTCAATATAAAATGTATATATTTCGGTCTCACTGCTTGTTTTATATGATTCGTTTTGATTACTTACGATCAATCTAGAATTATCTTGTCTTGAGTTGGCGAATTTGTAATTGCCTTTTATAGATGTACACCTTATAGCACTCTCAACTGTAAGGATCTCCTCTTACTTTACGAAAAATTTCCGACTATCACCTCTAATTCTAATGGAAGCTAGAAAGCCATTGCCGTGACCTCCCCGCGATCCTTGATGGGTCAAGGGTGGATAAGAGGTTAATGGTCAAGTCCATATCGACTCGCAACTTAAGTTCAAGTTATCAACATGCAAATTGATTTTATCTAAAAGTCGTTACTAATCAATTTGTGTAATATCCTGAAAATTTGACCTATTTTGGTAATATATGAAATGATGATTTCATCGACGCTTTTTTTGTCACGTCTCGAACCTCATCGAGCTCGCGACATCCCTCTCCTTGGTTGAATCAATGCGATGTTCCAGGAATACATCGCCGACCCAATATACCATCAGAGTTAATCGCGGCGAAAACATTCAAATATACTCGGACAATAAAATTGGAGAATACCAGGAAGATAAAGATCGCCATATTAACCACATTATACTATGCCTCGATAGTAATATGTACAACATCAATTTACAAACATACTCAAACCTTGCCACCAACTTACTCCTCTACAAACATACATATACACCCATGACTAATCACAAACATTAACACCTTAAATAGGGTAGATCACTCAGATTCCCTATTCTCCAAAAATGGTACCCCTCAAAATCAGCTCCCAGCCTCCTCACTAGCCCCGGCACCCTCGAGACGGCATCCATTCTGAATCCGACTCACTAGCACTTGGATCGGACTCCTCTTGGATCGTCGCTTCTACTGAGGACTCTAACTCAACTCCAATCTCAATCGGGTGGTCTATGTCACCCGACTCCCCTGGGATCTCATCCCGCTCTTCCTCGACAGGCTCATCTTCTGGCACATAATAGGGGTTATAATCGTACACGGGTACGCCTTCCTGTTCATTCACAGGCTCTGCTTCTGGGTTTTCTTCGTCTCCTTCTTGTCCATCATCGAGAATTGCCTCAAGATTCACATTCATCGGATCGTATCCTGCTTGGGATTCTTCTTGTTCCGGCTCATGCTCGGCTTCCGAGGGTTCAACTACTGCAGAAGTAGGGCGGAGTCCAGACTGAGCCAGACTAGTTTCCAAGCTAGTCAGCTCGCCATCAGGCGAAGGTATGGCTGATGGATTCCAGTCCCCAACTCCATCAAAAGAGATGTCAAAGCTTCGGACAGGGCCAAACTCATCAACCCCGTCTCTAAACATCCACGCAGTATATGTATGTGCTTGCCAAGGAGATAGTTCTATATCTACCCATACTGTTATTGACACTTAAATTTTAGCACATCATTTAGTGGTTAATTGCATAGAAAATTAGGGATTAAATTTTAACCCCTAAACAAAAATATTACAATTGCATAGCATATAGTTTAGGTTTATATAGATTAATTGCATTTTGCATCGGATCGGCGGTGACAAGCAAGCTTCAAATTCATCACGTGAATCGAGCTTGGGCATCGAACGAGACTCGGTTCACTCGGAAAGCATGGGCCGAAAATCACACGCAAAAGGGTTGGGTTGTCTTAATTTGAGCTTAAATTAGCCCATCAAGCTTAATTAAAGAAAAGCCCGAATTAATTCAGCCCACTTAGAATTAAATTAAATTAAAGGATAAAGCCTAAATTTAAGCCCGTTAAGACTAGAAAGCCCGACTAATTGACCTAGGTTTGCATTATAAATATATGCTTATGGTCTTTTGCGGGGGGGGGGGGGGGGGGGGGGGGGGGTTATCGAAGAAAAAAGAGAGAGAGAGTTGTGACAGCTAGAGGCACGACCACGCGGAGACACAAGAAAGCGAAAAAGAAAAATCAAAGAGGGAGAGAAAGTCAAAAATCAAGAGTCAACAAAAGGAAAAGGGGCCTTCTTCTTTAGTTTTCGTCTTTAGTGCTTCGCCTCCCTGGACTTCAATGAAGAAATTGACCACAACATTGTACTAACGCTGATCTTCTCCCAGCAGCCACCATCGGTCGTTGTTTTGCTCTTGCCCAACGTGCCCAGTTCCTCATCAACTTCCCATCAAATTTCTGTTCTAGCACTTGCTGTCCATCACGCTCAGATATCTAGAGAAACTTCTTCGCGTCCAGCCCAATTTCGCTATCGTTGCTACACCTACTTGCAATCCCGACGAGTTCTCCGACGCGTTTGGCTGCCTGTTGTTGCTTCCGACGCTGCTGTCCAGATTCGCCGTGTCCAAAAATTGCACCCCCAACGGTCCCCAACATCCAGCAAGCGGATCCCAAAAACTCTAGCAACGCCAGAGCCATACCGCGACGCCGACGTCCTAGCCGCTGCTATCTTGGTGTCATCCTACACAAGGCCGTCTTATCGCCACCGTCGTCGCCACCGCCGTTCTCGTGGCCGCGCCCGTCGCTAGCCATACCGCTCCGATCCGCTGCGAATTCAAGTTAGAAAAGAAATCTGCAAATCAGGTAATTATCTTTTCTTGATTTGATCTGAATATTTTGTTGCCTAATTCGTGCTTATTGATATCTAATTTTGCATATTTGAATAATAGGCATTATTCCAATTAGGATTTTATTTCTTTTTTTTTTTTTGAAATCTTGGATATCTATTACTTTTCATACTTGGATAGAATTTAGAATTTTCAAAATCTTTTGAATATATTCAAGATATTTAAGATATCGAAAATTTTTCAAGATGTGATCGATTAGGAAAATTTCCTAATCCGCAACCGCACACGTGGAAATAAATCTATCTATCGGACTTTAGATAGAATTATTTCCATACCGGGTATTTTGAATTTTAGGATCGATATGTCATGCTTCAGATCGAAACTTAATTCGAAAGATTTAGCGGTTATATTTTTTTTTACTTGATTTTAATTTCGAATTTTGATAAAAAAAAATACCAAAAGATTACTCTAGAATAGGTTAATTTCTTTAGTTTAAAATTGCATGTTTAGATAATTGGCGTTTTTAATTCCGAATTTCATTTAAAAAATAAAAAAAATAATATGCCCGTAATTAGGAATAGGTCACATCGTCGTATGACATATAATTTGCATGTTAGGTTGTATTAATCGCATGTCAATTTTTTCACGTCATTACATATAGGTTAGCTTTCTTTTAAATAAGTGAAAATAAAAATTTCTGCACCTTTGAACTCTAAGTCAGGATTTATCAAAATTGCCAAATTGAGTATTTTTCTTGAAATTGGTACCAAAAGGACGTTAGGGTAATCTAGCGTAACTAAATCCCCGAATCTATAATTTTTGGTTTGTAGAAATAAAATAGTACTCCCGCTATTTTATTTAGGTTTCTAATCAACCTACCTTAAATGATTAGTGGCGACTCCCATTGAAATTATTTGCATGCTCATAATTGGACTTAAGTTGCGAATTGGTAGAGTTTGGGAGAACTTGAGCTAGATTAGTTAATTTAATTGATCTAGTAATCCATTAGCCTAAGATCGAAAATTTCGATTTTTTTTAGGTCGCGACAACTGTTGAGGTATGTTTGATCCAGGTGTAGTGCTCATCTATTGGGTACTCTATAAAATTATTGTCGGTGTGCATGACTATACCAAAACACTCTGGCGACGGCGGCGGATTCATTGTTTAGACGGGTGATCTGAAATGGTTTGGTTGAAACAACTATGAGACACTTTTCAATAAGTTGCAACCTAAACCCTACCTAGACTATCATGTAATTCCAGACACATCCAGACACACAACCAATCAATCCACACAAATAACAAACCACAATCACACGTACCTGGACTCTTGGCATACGCAGTGTCACGCCCCGCGCCCTCCGCGACGCGCCACATCCCTCCAACAGGTCGATATGAGTGCGACGTTCCAGGAACCGTCGCCGACCCAACACCCAGCACAGAGATCATACACAAGCGGAAGCAAAACAAATAATAATAATACCCGGACATAAAATAATATGAGAAAAAGGATAGCACGACAGAAATTACTGAATATAAAATATACACTTTCATATATACGCAAAAGCTTTTACATTATCCATTTACAAACTAGATACACAAACCCAAAATACATACATCAAAAGCGGACCACGGCCACCATACTGGTCAAAAAGGGAGAGGTGCTTAAGGAGAACTAAATCCCAAAAAGTGTCAGTCCTCAGTCTACTAGGAGAGGGAATCTATCCTAGGGCTCCCAGTCGGGATCTGAACTCGACGCCTCCGACGAACTCTCGGATAACTCCTGGTCTTCGTCAGAACTGGTTGCCTCGGACTCGGTCTCCATCTCCGGGTCCTCATCAACCTCCATCAGCTCCTCGACCTCCACATCCATCGGCTTCGGGGCCGGATCGACGATCTCAGGCTCAAAGTCCACTCCTCCCAGCTCCTCATCCTCCTCTCCTAACTCCGGTCCCTCGTCGATCTCCCAACTCACCTCCATATCTGAATCGGGATCGACTATGTCCCCGTTGGGACACTGAGGGTCTAAGTGACCCTTCGCGGTAAACGGAATGT
The DNA here is from genome assembly GCA_024500025.1 of Syzygium aromaticum. Lineage (NCBI taxonomy): Eukaryota > Viridiplantae > Streptophyta > Magnoliopsida > Myrtales > Myrtaceae > Syzygium > Syzygium aromaticum. The sequence goes on from CM044885.1 coordinate 17,712,224, forward strand.
CCATGGAACGAAGGGGTCTGTACTCCTCCCCGAACCGATCTCGGAAGCACCAAGCGACGTACTTGTGCGTCTCATAGTGGGTGGTCCCTACATCTACCCAGACTAAGGTGTAGTGTCTCAAAAACATCTCCCTATTCCCTATGGGGTGAACCGACATGGTATGCTCAAGATGCTGAGGGATCCCATGTCGCACCGGCGCGTCCGGCTCCTGTGCCATCGTCAAGGTTGGGGGTCTGAAAGGTTGGGTTTTTCAACCGTGAGACGAATCTCAGCAAGTAAAAACCCACTAAACCTAAACTAGGCTAACATGCACCTCCTGACATGAATAAAACGCACCCAAATAAACAACCATAGACCTAGGTCCTCGGGCCCAGATCATACTTACCATGACCCTGCAGGTTAGGCAATTCAATATAATGATCAAACACATCCTCGGGCATACGCAGTCACACTTGCGTCATACGCATGTTCAAGCTCATAAATGTTTAGTTCACACACTCATCACTGAGTCTCACAAGCGATCACAACTGTCCATGCGCTCTTATGCGTGCCAATGCAACAATGTAGTACAAGTGCGCGTATTTGGATTATAAGATGGAACCGCTCGGACACGTTTCATACCATGCCCAGCAATTCCACCACATAATCTAATACTTAACAAGTTTACTCATTATCTTATCTCTCCACGGCCCACTGGCTCGGCCTCTGGCCCAATAACAACACTTCATGGCCAGCGTAAAAACGCCCCCGGCCCAGTGTCTCTAGCCAGCGTTAAACGCATCAAGCGCAACATCGTTCTCCTACGAACCAAACCTGCTACAAAGTGCATGAGACTGGTCGTCTTCCGGACACACCGGGCATCGTCTTGCTACAAAGTGCATGAAGACGGAATCGACCCAAAGGCCACGACCCGAAGGCCTTAAGTGATCACACGGCACACTTGCCCAAATTTTATCTGAACCCGGCGACGAACGCAACAGGCAATTACAAGTGATCACATGCTCATGGCAGATTCGCATTTTCACACAAATTTCATCACATGCCTCACACTCGGCACACACGTAATGCGCAGCCATGAATGCTTATGCTCGGGCAATGTAGAATGCACATGAGCGCCAATCAATCCATGGACACATTTCAAATCAAAACCAAATCAACGTGCTCGATAATTCATCATTCAATGTGCTTATTGCTCAAGTCACAATCCGTACATTTCGATCACACAATCAAGCGACGTGGCAAGGTCTAATTAAACCTCATAGCATACAAATCAATCAATTTAAGCATTTCAACCAACCGATCAATCACCCGGGCCTTTCTAACGCCTCAATCAAGTTAATCCGACAACAAGTCATCACTCGGTCCATCATTTGTCACCATGGACAGCCCTCAAGTATCCTCGTCTCGACCTCCAATCCTTATCTATTTCTCCTCAAACAACCAATAACATTCTCCCGGCACTTTCCGATCAATAACATTTCATAACTAACCATAATTACACTAATCAATCACTAATTACAACTAATCCCGATCTAAAGGGCATTATCGTCCTAATTAGGGTTTATGGGGTATTACTCACTTAAGCTCGGGTCTAGTCGACGGGGAACGGCGGCCAACTACCGGTGGACGGTAAATCGGCAGCGGATTCCCGGGGAACGACGGCCTCCAAGCAGCGACTCACGGGCGGGATGGCCTCCAAGCGGCCAAGGAGAGAGAGGAGAACAGTCGGTGAGGGTGGCGGCTAGGCTTGGACGGGTGGACGGCACAGCGGCGGTGCAACCGGCACGGGCGGACGACGGTGGCGGATGGCTCGGCTCTCCCACGGCTGAGAGGGGAGAGAGAGAGCACGGGAAGAGAGAGACGGTGAGAGGGAGAGAGGGAGTGGCGATGGTGATGGCGGGACGGCAAGGATGGCTCGGCTCCGGCGGAAACGGCCACGGCGGGCGGCTGCATGAAGGGTGGACGGCGGAAGAGGGAGTGGCCGGCGAAATGGAGAGGGAGAGAGAGAGAAGAGAGAGAGATGAACTTGGCTTGAAGAGAAAGTTAGAATGAAGAGAGATAGAAGAAATGATGGGTTTATAGTGGAGTTGATGGGAGTTGGTGACAAGTGTCAACAATCTAAAGGCTTGGACTAAACATCCCTAGATCCAATGGCCCACATTCTTTCTAGACCAATAATTGAAGGGCAAGAAAGTTATTACTAACTCCACTAACTCAAGTCCCATTATCCACTAAAACTAATTAATAAACAATCACTAAAACCCCAAATTCGGAACACTATTCTAGGCTTAGGGGCAAAGTCGTCTTTTGTCCGATTCAGGACCGAAATTCCATTTTTCGACCAGACTAACCCCCTATATAAATGGCCAACCCAAATTGATGTCGTCCTTGCGAAACTAAACCAGTAAACTCTCGAAAATCAACTTCGAAGTCCGGATCAAATTCCACGATCAAACTAGTTAAATTTCAATTTCTAAATCTTATACTAATGGGCGGCGGTTTAGGAGTTATGCGTATCGACCTAAGGTTATCTGAGTCGTGATGGCCTCGATTACCGGGAGAACGAGAGGAATTATCGCTGGTTCCGGAGATAACGATTGTTCGGGTTCAGTTCGGGACTAGTTGGCCACGTGCACTTTCGGTCTTACAGAATCACCTGTTATCCGAGCGTATATCTCTGGCCTCGGCCAAACTGAGTCCATTACCTTCCGAAAATCGATCTACTTGGCCCAAAATATTTCCTCGTCGTTTCTCGAAATTGATGTCCAATTCACGATCGGGTCCTTGGTCCACGTACCGTTATCCTAGTTAGCCATTCTCATCTGGTCAGTATCCCAGGAGTGATCAGCTCCGGGCGAGACTTACGAAAATGAAATAACAAATAAGACTCATTTTATTGATTTTCGGAAATTGAGTCGAAATTTGGGATGTTACACGCAGCCTGCATATTAGCCCATAATCTCAATATACAATTCCCACGCACATGCCAAAACACACATACTTTCCACATATCAAAACACACGTCAATCACATTATATTTCCAGCCCACTCGTCGTACCCACATTTACTCAATCACTTATTCGGCCTGTGTCAACACGCCTTGACCCACTCGATTGCGCCCCGAGCATCACACGTCTCAGTCCGATCCCACATTCACTTTCCATGCCATACGTCTCATTCATAAACACTTTCCCTGCCCGCATCAACACGCCTCGGCCCACTCGATCACGCCCCAAACATCACACGCCTCGGCTCGATCCCACATTCACTTTCTTTCCTCAGTCCGTGCCAAATGCGACAGGCCTACGTGATCGTGACTCGAGTTTTAGAATGTCTCGGCCCGATCTTATTCTCACCCGAGCTGATCATGCTTCGAGCCAATCTCATTTCCCACTTCCTCAATTCTTAGCCTGCGCCAAATGTGACAGGCCTACTTGATCGTGACCCAAGCTAATAATGCTTCGGCCCGATCCCAATCTCACGCTCACATACATTCGCATTAAATTCCGTGCACACAATTACACCCAATACATCACAACAACATAGTCACATCACAAACATGCGATCAACACACAAATCAGCATTTTTCCACATCCAAACGTTGTCAGATCAATCCCGGTCCTTCACGGCTCTTTCACGAAATCTCAAGCCGGACCTAATGATATAAATCATACACCAACCAGCACATCACAGCACATAGGACAGCACAACACAGCCATCAATCTGCCATTGTCACACTCAAAGTCACAATATTTCACTCTTGGCTCTTCACAGCACTTTCATAAAATTCCGAACCGGACCTAACGGTACAAATCACGTACCCAACAGCCCTTCAAACAGACCATCACAACATACCATCGGCCTCTAAAATTTCTCCAAAAATTTTCGAAATCAATCATACGGCTTGTTATTCTGTTCAGCCCCTAATTTCTATCAAACCGTGTCTAAACGGTCCAAATTTACCCGATAAACTAGGCGAGATTTAGATCGCGACTTACCCGACTCTAGACTCACGCGGCTAGAGTGAAATGGGCGGCGATCTTGCGGCGGCGGCGATGTACGGCTCACGGCAGGCGGCAATTGGCGAACGGCGGTGAGCGGCGGTGACTTGCGACTTGGGCCGGTTCACGGCCAAGGAGAGAACTGAGAGGGAGAGGGGAGAATAAGGGTGGCGGATCGGCGTGAGGCTCGGTGGGGATGGCGGTGGCGCGGCGGTGCGGCGATCCGAACGATGGCGCGGCAACGGGCGGCGGTGAGGGAGGTGATCGGGAGGGAAGAGAGACTCACGGTGGGAGAGGGGCTGAATGGGGAGAGAGAGAGAGAGAGAGGAGAGAGAATGGGTCTTGGCTTAATATTCAAGTTTTGACCACTTTTGCCAAATGACCAAAATGCCCCTCTCTAACCTTTTCATCCGCCTGTCCAGATTCGATCTTATCTTAAAATCGACGGCCTAGATCGAATCTCATCCAAAATATCCAAGGCAATCTTGGAATTTCTCAAAAAATCAAAGGGCAAAATTGTCTTTTCCAAATTTTAGGGCAAAATTACCAAAATGCCCTTGCCCCAAATAACTAGCATTTTAGAAATTTCCAAGGGTAAAATGGTCATTTTCCCATATTCTTGTCGAAATTGAATTTTTCTGAAGGATTCGGGCACATGCAAAATTGCACATTACAATCGTAACATCGTCCTAACGTTTTGCCGTGACTTCCTAATTTTCCAATACCCAATTTGGTCTCAATTTAATATTTGAATTCTATGTAACTTATGCATATCTCAGACTAAGGGGCGGCTTTTGGGGAAATTTGCAGAATCGACTCGTGACTGATACTAAATCAAGTCACGTGCAAGTTCGTTAAGATCGTGACGACCTCGGTAGTCAATAAAATCGCGAGGATCGATCACTAGTTCCGATAGGCACAATCGTTCGATATAAGTTCTGGATCATTCGTCAATTCATTTCGTGGTCAAACGGAATCACCCGTGATCCATTAGTATGACAGTGGCGAATCGGTCCATACTATCCTAAGATCGGCCCTTGTTGGCTCAAAATGTCACATCAACGATTTTTTGATCGAAAGTCGGTTCACGATTGAATTTCTCTAGTCGTATGAATTTAAATCCCTAATTAGCCTTTCCCTATAGGTTAGTATCCCAGGAATGATCAGTTCCGGGGGAGATTAACTACAAGTACATTAGTAAACTCAGTCATTTCATTAATATCAATTGAGTGAAATTTTGGAATGTCATATTATTAGTTAATTTTCGCTCTGACTGATCACTCAGGGAATACTAACAAAAGGGGAAAGGCTATTGATAAATTTAATTTCAAAAGCCACCCGTTAGTTTGAAATGTACTATAGCTACGATTTATTAAATTCAGCCACGAATTTCGATCCGATTTTAGTGTCGAATTCTCAAGGATTTACAAACCGAATCGTAGGACGTTGCCTCATTATTCTACGAAATTACCATAAAAAAATTCAATCTTGGAAAAGGATTGAAGAATCGAAAAATCGACGTGAGTAACGAAATTGGGCCGAGCAAAGCCCATTGGGCTTCGCGCCTGAGTGCTCGTGTGATCACATGTTGAAGCTGTCTTGCTATGTATTGCTTGACGATGCCCGGTTGGTTGAGGTCTGCTGTGTATCACGCTTAGTTTATCGGATGCCTGGAGATTATCTAGAATGCTGATATTCCGGATGCCGAATTGCGGCCCTATGGCGGATTCAATGCTCCTTACAGGATACCATATTACCGTGTATCGTTTGATGCTACCATATTAGAATGTTGTCATCCTGTGTATCGTTTGACGTTGCCATGCCTGATCGGACGGGACGGTGTTCGGTCATGCCAGAAGACTACCATCTTGCTACATTTTGCTCGATGTGTGGTGGCCCAAGGGGTCGTAATAAATGGAATACGTGTGTTGCATAGTGTTTGATTATAGGGTGAATATTGCTAAGCATGATATGGGACGTGCCCAAGTAGTTTTACCTTATAATCGAGACACATGCAAGTGTGGATTCGTGATGTATGGGAAATCTCTTTATGTTTTCCAAATACGTGTTATGCTGGATGTATTGTTGTGACTCTTGTTGATTGATGATATGCATGACATGTGTACCAAGGCGAGTTAAGGATGCCTGTGGTTGTTTATCGGCATGTGATGGGTTTGTACATGATGTGTGGTTGTCTGACTAGGAACCCTAAGGCGAGTTGACCTCTTAAGCGATGTTTAGATCGTTAACTTATTGAGATTTTATATTACTTGTGGTTGTTAAACATCTTTCTGGACCTTAGTATGTTGATGCCCCAGTATGGTTTGAGGTGCTTGGAAGTTGGATTTTTGGGTTGACCTATCTGGTAGATGAAGTAGATTGACCCAAACTCGGTATCTTTTTTGTAGGCTTTTGTGGAATGCTCGAAGCGGGCTTGCAAAAATGTTCTCAAGGGTTACTTAAATAAATGTTAAAATGGTGTTTTGATTCGATTGCTGTTAGTGGTTTTCTTATCTATCCCTGTTTATTGTTGTTGTTTGGGTGATTGTTGTTATCGTTTCCGCTTGCATAATTAAAAGATAAAATAAAGGGTTAGCCACGAGACTTGGGATGTCGCATCACAACAATCGCAGAGGGATTTTGTGCGCTTGCGGGATTCGGGGCATGACATTATGATAGGTCGATTACTAAGTAAAAAGATGGGATAATCGTCTTACTCACACAAACTAGAGATTTAAATGAGTTCAAAAACTTAATTACATTAATTATTTAATTAGTGTCATTTCGATACATAACCTTGTTGAAACACTACCTCAAGCGTTTATATTGTCTTCCTATTGATTGTGAATCATAAGGTTCTAATCCTAACTATGTTAAGGAAACGACAATTAATGCATTGAAAATGTGCAAACAAAGGCCTAACATGCCTCTAATCGGGCACATCTAAGGTCAAATTAAATACGCAATTCAAACATGTGAATCAACCAACGTGCAATCAAGCATGGCATTAATCAAACAAGAGAGAAAAGTCAATTATAAAGCCCAATTTCCATTTTTTTTTTATTTTCTGAATTTTTTAATTGAAAATACTTTTTAATTGAAAATAATAATATTATAATAATGACCGGATCCGGGCACGCCGGCCCGGGTCCACGCGGGACTGGGCTCAGAGAATGAGCCCAGTCTGGCAAAACTTCAAAAAAGACTATAAAAAAAGACCGGCCCGGCCCCGAAGAACGAAAAGCACCCGCCTGAGCTCCTCTCATCCGAACCAGCGGAGCCGGGCCGACCCGGATCTGAACCCTCACACCCGACGACCCGACCTTCACCTCGCGCACGCCTCTGCTCCAGACCGACGCTCTGCCTCCCCCCGCTCCGCGGCCTCGACGGGGACAGTCGAGAAGCCTGCTCCAGCGCCGCCTCGGCCATCGTTCGGCCATACCCAGGGCGTGGCAAGCCACGGCCGACCACCACGGTCGCCGCCAGTACCCCGACCTCCTACGACCAGCACACCGACCACGAGCTGGGGTTCCCGACCACTAACCGGCACAACAAAGGGGACGGCGTATCGGCGACAACACGGCGGAAGGGAAGAGCGCATCGGCACAACGAGCAACAGAACAAGCCAATGGAAACACGTTCTGACCAACAAACGCCCAGAAGACAACCAAGCTCAGAGGAAACAATCACAGATCTCCAACAGGCATATTGCCAAGCACTTGGCGGGCGTCAACCGAGAGAACGAAACAGGGTCGATCGAGGGTTAGCACGCAAACATTATCAGCATAACAGCAAAGACAGCACACGACGGTAGCTCGAGGACGCTTGAAACCGCGTACAGCCGAGCCCCGGCGAGTCTCTGCCCAGTCGGCCGAGATCGAAAAAAAAACGGAGCAAGCAAAACATGGGGGGGGGGGGGGGGGGTCCCTATCCGGCTCCGGCAACGGCGAACGAGGGCAAAGTCGATAGATCGGACTACGTCGCGGGAAATCGGCCCCCGAATCAAACAAACCGAGACCCGACAAAAACTCGGGGTCTGAAACTGACGTGACTTCGTCGCGGGAAAAAGGGCACGCCGGCGGGTCGTCGGCCACGGTTAAGGCGTTGTGGTCACTGGCGGAGGGTTTCTCACTCTCGGATCTCTGTTTTTCGGTTCCTCTGCAGAACGATAACCGAACCAAACCACACACCACCACCCCCCCCCCCCTTTTGCTCTCTCTCTCCTTTTAAGCTTGCCGGCCGGCCACTTGCCGCCTGCTCTCCTTCTGCTCTACGTCTCCTCTGCTCCTCGCCGCCTGCTCTGGTCAGTTCATTTTCGCTAGGCTGAGACGCGGCCAGCCCCTGCTTGGCTGTGCATCGTCCACGCGTCTGTCCACTCGCATGGGGAAGGAGGAAAGGGAAAGAAGAGAGGGAAGGAGGCCGGGCCGGTGGAAAGGGAGAAAGCGGGCTGGGTCGGACCCAGCGGGGAGAGAGAAAAGAAACGGGAAACGGGAGGCCGGGCCGTGTCTTCCTCGGCCCGGTTTTCCTTTTTTTTAATTAATTTTAAAAAAGAAAAATTTGTTCTAACAAGTCCGATTAATGCAAAATGCACCTAATTTCTATATGCCATGTAATTAAATAAAAATATTTTGTTTTAGGGGTTAAAAATCTAACTCCTAATTTTTAATTGGGCAATTAATATTTAGATGTCAACAATCATTGGAAAACAAATTGGCTAATTTTTCTTGTTTAGTTAATAATATGAAGTATTTTCTTTTACATCGTGGTAGGATTTTGAGTTTAGGCTAGTCATGCACCAACAGTCTTGTCATGTCGGGAATTACGTCACTTTGTATGAGTAGTATCTAAAAATTTATGGTCGGAACTTGATACATTTGAATTTAGTGAAACTGAGTTCTTTTGATTAGCTAAGTTTCACACCAGGTCCTAGTGGTTTGCAGACTTAAAGTGCCCATCATTTCTCTACTTTGCGCATGTTTTATAAAGTGTTTAGGTGAATTGATGGGCTTAGACCACAAGTCATCAAGCCCAATTAATCTCAAACACAACTTGACTAGAATATTGTGCATTTGCAAAGTTGAGAACCCCTTTATTTATTTTTATAGTAAGAATATTTCAAGGATTTGTCACAGCCGTAACCTTGTTTAGTGGACTTCAACTCCCTCAAACTCGCCAAATAATTACTCCTTAGCTTACTCTCGTCGCCGAAACAATGGGCCTTTAAAATTCTGAAAAACACTGAGTAACTTTAAATTCAAACAAACAAAAAAAAATAAAAAACAAATGCCACTGCAAGAAACCCTAGCATAAGTTTTCTCTTGAAAATCATATAAATGACAGGTTGATTCATCATGGCCTTGTTTTATCATCGGTTCCAAAAGGGCATAGAAAGCGACCTTTGGATAACTATTGAGAATGGTCGAAAAGAAAGTGTGTTGCATTGCATGTGGCGAATCAACAAGATTGCTGTTCGTATATATTACAGCTCCGACACCAGCCAAGATTGTCCAATGAGGCTCTATGCTGACTAGGACTATGTGATCGGATCAGATCTTAGTTTACTTTATGAGGAGAGAGATTATTATATCTTTACTTATTTTTATAAGTTTTGCCCTTGAAAGACAAATGATGCCATTGAGCCGTTTAGCTTGAATCAGGAGTTGTTATGACTGGGAAAAGTTGGACTATCAGGGCAAATATCAAGCCTTAGGAAGTAAGAGTTTTCTAATTATCTAAAGAAGAGGTTGAAAATCTTGTGGTGTTACTGCATTGTTTTTACTCTCTATTTGTTCGTGCTCTATTCAGAAGCTTTTAAATCCATGAGATGCCTTACAAGTGCAAAGGACGGACTTTCATCTTTTTTACCAAAATCAAGGATATTATAAACGAGATGAAAATTAAAGTGTACTTTCTTTGTATATATTTGACAATCAGAGATTATTGTTTACCCACTTTGTCTCTTCATGAATTATCCTTGATAAAATTCTCTTCTTTGCTTAGTGTAGAAAGTAACGGGGTAAATTAAAAGATTCTTTTTCACCCCACATATGCGCACATAGGGTTGACGTTGTTGGTTGGGTGCATCATGGGATCTCCAACTTTGGAACTAGAAAATATATTTTCAAATCGCACCAATTGCATGCAAACTATTCTATGTCAAAGTCACTTATAGAAGCTCTTTTGCCGAAAGCTGTCAACGAAGTACCTTTCGAAGTATGGTTCGATGGGTGAATCGACAAAAGTTGTAAAAGGTCTTTTATTGATTCTTGGACAAAAAATGTAAATGATGAAAAAATGAAAAGTACCAAGATTGGAGATCATCATATCTAGCCATGTGAGGGGAAATTATCCAATTAGTTCTAAACCTTTTGTATAGAGTCGTAAACTTTTCAATTTTGCTAATTGAGTTCCAAACTTTTATGTCATATTTTAATGTGGTCATTCTAGCCAAATTTTGCTAAAATTTGCTTCTGGGACCGTGCGGCACTTGGCAATGAAGATTGAGCAATCACAATTGGAAGGACTACATTAGAATGTTGTCACAAATGTTTATTACTGATATAACAAAATTGAAAAGTTCATAATTGAATTGATATCAGTGAAATATGTTTAGCATTGATTGAGTAATTTTCCCAGCCACATAAAGATACTAGAAAAGTGAAGTGCACAGGAAGATAAAATTAAACGTGGGTATTTACAAAGAGTACAAAGAAATCAAACACACTCTATGATTACTCCTACAATTCAACAACTCCTATTTACAAACGATTCCTTGAAAACCACTTACTCCACCACTCAACGGTTATGCCTCTTCTATTTCTTCACAGTTACCACATTACCAGTTACTTTTTGGATCTTCGGCTCCACTATTTGACGGTTGTGTCGAATTTACCTTTGAACGAATGCCTCTTTAATGGTCTTTCATCAATTGATTCGACATTTTCTTCCGAAACGATGGTTATTTTCACATGGATCTTCTGCCGGCTAAAACTAGTTTTATTGTCGACAAACTGAATTTACTTACTAAAAGCTTTCAAAACTTAGCCAATTTTTTTCTCTGTCACGTCTTGCTCGGTCTCTTATAGGTTGTATATTTTCCGGTTGACATCTAGAGAAACACAAGCAATTTTTGTTTCATTCCGAGAGGGAGATATTTGTGGACTACTCAGTTAAGGGACCTTGGTTTCAGCGCCTCGAACTGATTGTACCAGATGGAAGAACCTAACCCCCGTCACAAGAACGGGATTATGTAATCACCAATTGCATGAATTAACACATGTCAAGCAATCGGCTGTAAGTTGACGGATGGAAAGATTTAAGTATTTCATGATTGAGGCATGTCCCTACTTGCGGACTTTTGTGTTAGAAGTGGGTCTTCAGACCTCATTAAATCTTCATCTATTTAGACATTCAACAGAGGTGGAAGGATAGGAAAGAATAAGCTAAGTCACTGTTGAATCCTATTTGTGTGTGCTCATATGGGCGAGTTGTTGTGATAGCATGTGCTTAATATCTACTCAATGTGACAATTCTGTGTTTGCGAAAAAGAGACACCAGTAGCTCAGAAGAATCTGAAAGTATGTAGGAAACGCTAAAACTGAACCAAACCGCCCTATTAGACCGGGCGCTCGACATCATATTCCCATGGCATTTAGTGTTCAAAAGTAGTCAATGTTTCCGGAATAACTAGATCAACCTATCTTTTGACTTTGATGTTGCAGTTGTAAATAATACTAGGTGTCATATGAGCAAGATTGGATACTTAAACCTTTGATTTATCCTTTAACTTGTAAGCTGCATAAAATCATTTACATGCTATGTTGCAAGTACTGTATAATTCCAGATCCAAAGAAGTATTACATTGCTGTTGTATTTGATGTCCAAAGTGATCCATCTATACGCTATAAGTGTGCTTAATGTCCATTTCTATGTGCTAAGGTTGAAAATTTGTAGTAATTTGGCATAGTATGCAGCAGGAACTCACCTGCACGATGTACTTTGTGCAGACATGGTAGTAACTTACACCGACGCATTTGTATTTTTAGGAGACCCACTATAGCCGGTAACAATGTCCAAGGGAATTCCCACGTCAATCCAGGCAGAGCGTGGCAGCATAATCGGGCGAATGTTTGTACTCAAGTGAAGTGCACTATCATTTAGGTACACGACCACATTTGCTATTGACTAGATTAACTAGCCTATAACTAGATAAATACGTCCTCTCCCTATTACCACTTTAATCACCAACAAAAAGGGGGAAACACAAGAGAAAGTTAAACCAAAAACCAGCAAGATCCATTATCCATGGCCTCGCCGCTTCCCATATTGGGTAAAAATGCAAAAGAGTCAATTAGATTACTTAAAAATCCGAATTAAAAAATCTGGAACAACAAATTATTAATAAGCAAACTTATATCCGCAGTCAGAAAAATAAGTTTAACCAGGAGAAGAGGATTAGGATGCAGAATAATAGCCAACCATAACAGTACTATGGATGCCTAGTGAATGAGGCTCTTGTTTGGTTAATTAATCACCAGCTCAATTCTTGGAGGTAACTTTCCCTTGAGTTGTTGCAGAGCACGTTCTCAAGGTGCCATAACCTTTTTTATCACGTCCTTAAGATATTGCTCAACGCAGGGATTCACCACTAATTTCTCAAGAGCAGGTGCATTCTCGACAAGGTAATACACTAGTTCTAGATCACAAAGCTGACCGTAATAATTGTTAAATTCAACCTCCTTTAGGTACCGATGGGGAGATCCAACAACTCTTAGTAGTCCTCTCTGTGTGCATAGCATCTCCCATGGGTATGTCATCTGTGGCAAAAGAAGAATGCCATATATTATTGATCACCACAAGATATTGAAACATTGGAGAATGCCAGTGAAAGAAAGCACTTGCAAAATAAAGTAAGTTTATGTGGATTGTCTCCTCGAGCAAATACTACACAAATGATGTCCTAACAACTCACCAATAGGATTCAAGAGTGGCTTGGTATATCATATTCTATCCTACTACATGAATCTAATGCCTAAATAGATGAAGCCTTGAATGAGACTCGAAAACCCACCTCAAACACAAAACTCTGCAAGCAGGGACATGTCTCGATCACGAGAGTCAATGGAAGTAGACTTGCACCTCTTGCTCCGTCCACTTTTAGTTCCAATAGCTTGACACTTGTTAATTTAGGCAGTTGATGAATAAGCAAGTTTTCCTGCATATTAGACAGAGAGAAAATCAAAGGCAACACGGGTTGTAAAATTAAATAACTCATGAAACTTTATGAAAATAGTCAGTACTCTTACCTTGGGTGAATCAAAAGATTGAAGTTTGAGAATCTACAGACAAGAAAAACTTGAAAGTTGAGACAAGGTCTGATGCACAAACAAGGGATAAAATCCTATAATAGACACCTCGGATAGCTGGGAGAGCTTGTCCAAATACAATGGAATGGGAAGTCCCAAGAAAGTGAAAAACACAAGGTTTGTGTCATAAATCTCAACCCCTTCGAGATTGTCACAACATGCGATGCGCAAGTACTTCAGCTTCAGTGATTGGCCAGAAACTTTAAACCTATTCAAAGTACGAGCATCCTCCAAAACCAATCGCTCTAGAACTGGACAATTGGCAAGCAATTCCTCAATGAGTTCTCTCTCCACAGTGACTCGAATTAAGGTGAGCTCTTCGAGATACCTAAAGCCATCATGCCAAGAACTAGAAGGGCCCAAGCCATAATTACTTAGACCTGAAGCTCGTTGTGAACGCCCTACATTTGCATCCATAAGTGTCTCACGCTCTAACAGATATGGCAAGCGACTGGGGTCACAATCCGGCCTCATATCATCCAGACAAGTGGCCTCGAAATCTAGTTGGAGAATTTTAACTCGTTTTGCCAATGCAAAACCAATCCACCAATCGATGTGAGACTTATATGAGATATTCAGGTCAAAGCATAATGCAAATCTACGTAAATGGTATCCTCCACTTTGAAGATGTAAGACATTGTTCACCCATTCCACATATCTTGCCCTCTCCTTTTCCGCCAACTCGGGGTTATCTTTCATCTTAGCCAATAAGTCAGACCAGTCGAAATCAAGGTTGGTGACCTGATAAGTAGACAAATGCCTCCATCTTCTGGAAAGAAAACAAGTCGCTTGTGCTTCTTTAGATCTCAAAAGAGATAATATAAAGCCTATAACATCATGGGGCAAATAGCTAATCCGATCCATTGAATTGAGTTTCACCAAAGAAAAACAAACAAGGTTAGAAAAAACTCAATGACAAGCTGAGACGTTTATGTGTATCGTGGGCTTAGCGAAGAGAGAGAGGGGGTGGGATCTTCCTTTCCAAGCACAAAAACGAAACTTTATGCAGCAAAATTCGTTACCTTCTCCGCAGATTCGTCTTCAGATTCAAAGCGCAGCCTTTTTGGAGATGGAGAATCCATAGACGCAGGCATTATTCACCTTCATTTCGGTTAAACCCCGTTTTTATATCTCCTTTTTTTTTTCTTGTTCCTTCTCAGATTTTAGGGAATATTCCGAGGAACCCCTCCCATTCGATATCTTTTCAAATCAGCGATATCTTTTTTAACCATCTATAACGATTAACGTTGTGGAAATTATATTACACAAAAAGAAAATTGTGAGAAAATATTATCGCTAATGGCATCTCTAGATTAGCTTTTATTTTTTTACTTTTGACTTTTTTTTATGAGATTCTTGAAAATTTCACGTTGAGACCGACAAAAAAACCATTGAGATGTAGATTAACATACTCTATTTACGGTAGATTACTTTAACGCCATTTTGGTATCATTTCTCTTTTATCTTCGAAAATATTTTATAGGCAGCTTGAATTGATTTTAATCTATCCATTAACGTGTGAGGTGATTATGCGGATGCGCAATGAATGGAGTTAACACTCGAAGCAAATCAACCAAATTGCAAGAAAGAAATTGGACACACCAAAACAATTAAATATTTTTTTTGGGTTTTCTTTTATCTTGAAATAAATTCTAATCTACATGACATGCAATTTTCTAACATGCAAACTATATGACATGCATATGATAGTTTGTTTTTTGTTTATTTATTAAAATTCGTAATAAATGAATAATGAAAATTAACAACCCAATTAGAAAAGTTATCCTATTCAAACTAGGAAATAATTTAGATTAAATCCTATTTTAATTGGGAAACTTATCTTAATTAAAGAAATATTACCCTAACATGCAGTCTAATCTAGAAGATAAGTCTAACTAGATCAAATCTAAACATGCAATATTAATATATATAGTTAGGAAACTATCCTATCTATCACGCAATTCGATCTTTTTGGTCTTTTCAAAACATGGCACTTATTTAAATTACTTGTTTAAGTGAATTTCTAGGAACACATTTTGCTTGTAGAGCACATGTTTTTTGTACAAATTGATTAAAATCAAATCTTTCTTCAAAATTAAATGATAAATGCTCAACGAAAACAAATTTACCTAATTCTTCTTTATAAGTTTTTTTATTAAAACGAAATAAAGGGAAAGTGTTAGGATTAACGTACCCAAAAATTTGTTGTTGCCCGATATCGATTCCTGTTTGGGTTGGATGTTTGCTCCTAAGATGTTTGAATGTTTCATATCCTTGTCCACTTGTATATTTATATATTTTCCCACAATATTTACAAATTATATCTTACATTTTTTGACCAATATCAAACATTTCCATTTTCGTGAAGTGATTTCAAATGTTAGATGTAAATTCTTGATCTGCCTCCTTTGTTGTAGATATTTCAGTAGGAGGATGAAAACTTGCGTCGGGACGCAATACACGTGCATTATTCTTCACTTTTTTCTTCAATTGATATAAGAATCTAGTTGCAATAGAAAGAAGCTTATCGGAACATAATATATAATAAAGTAATTTGAACTTTATTTAAAAAAAAATTTACCTCTCAAATGGATACATCCATCGAAATTGGACGGGATCTGCAACTTTGGCCTCATAAGGCAAGTGAACTAAGAGATGCTCCATCGAATAAAAAAACGACGGAGGAAATATCCTTTCTAAGTTGCAAAGAATAATTGGAATATCTCTCTCTAGTTTCTCCATGTGCAATGCTTGTAACACTGTCAAGCAAATATTTTGTAGGAAATTGCTTAACTCTGTAATGGCGCCCCATACAAAGTTCGGTAGAACTTCCTTGAAAGCTATTGGAATTAGTCTTTTTATCAATATGTGACAATCATGACTCTTTAAACCTATTAACTTACATTAATTCAAATCAACATATCTCCCGAGGTTCGAAGCATAGCCATCAGCAAACCGTACAGATTTCAACCATTGACAAATGACTCACCTTTGGTCCTTATCCAATGTATAAACTGCTTTTGGTTTTGGTCCCCTGCTGCTTGCATCCACATCTAGTATTGGCCGATTACAAATATCTCTCATATCTTTTCTTGCGTTCAAGTTGTTTTTTGTTTTTCCGGCGACATCCATCACAGTATTTATAACATTGTCGAAAACATTCTTTTTTATGTGCATGACGTCAAGATTATGATGAATAAGACGGGCCTTCCAATATGGCAGATCCCAAAATATACCGCGTTTTGTCTACTTATGTGCACTTTCGTATGCAAAAGTCGTGTCGTGAGGGTTTTCAACAACAGTTAAAAAGTCCAGCACACGCTCCCAAATTTAATCGCCAGTCAACCTCAATGGTGGACGTGTTCTTTCAGTCTTATTCTTGATGAACTTTTTTTTTGTTCCTTCTGAATGTATGATTCGACGGCAAAAATTGTCTGTGACAGTCAAAATAGCTAGGCTTCTTACCATGCCTTAATCTGAATGACTTTGATCTCTCTAAATATACCAGACATCCTAAGATCCTAGCTGTACTTCATCTAGATAACATTCCATAAATTGGAAAGTCATTTATTGTCCAAAGAAGAGCAGCCGTCATTACAAATGTTTGATCAGATGAAATGTCATACGTAATGACACCTTCAACCCATAGCCGTTGTAACTCTTCAATCAATGGTTGTATATAAACATCTATCAACTTTTTCGGATTTTGGGGGCCAAGCACGATCAATATAAAAAACATATAAGGTGTCTTCATACACATACCTGGTGAAAGATTGTACGGAGTTAAGGTAACTGGCCAACATGAATAACTTTTTCCTGATTTCCCAAATGGCGCAAATCTATTAGTGCAGAGACCTAACTTGATGTTTCGAGGCTTTATCACAAACTTTGAGTATGTTCTATCAAAATGTTTCTATGCCTCTGCATCTGAAGGATGACATGTTAGACCCTCTTCTGTTTCATGATTTGCATGCCACGTCAAGTGTTCAGTAATGGCTTGAGACGCATAAAGCCTTTACAATCTAAGGATTAAGGACAGATAAAACATTTGTTTGCATGGTCTACGCTTCTGATTACGACCTTGCCTCCTGTTAATCTTGTACCTAAGTTGGCTACAGAATTTGCAAGATTCTGCATTTCATCATCTCCTAAATATAACATACAATCTTTACTACAAACATCAATCCGTTCAACTAGAAGACCTAAGTTATGAACTAACTTCTTCATATCATAAAAATCACTCGGCATGATGTTGTCATGAGGCAATGTTTCCCGCATTACTTCAACAAAAGAGTTGAAGAATTCTCAGACACGTTATGCCCTGCCTTGATATTTAACAATGTTGCTGTCACTGATAACTGACTGTGGTTGTCACAACCTACCCATAAAGGTTCATTTGCTGCTTTCAACAGATCCCAGAACTGATTAGACAATGGAAAAGTTTCATGATAGACATTCTCAGCAAAACCCGTTATTCCTATCTCTTCCAATCGTGATGCATGACTAGTACCCACTTATTGCTGTATAGGAGTAAAACTAATACTTGTATGCTTCGGATCTGAAACAAAATTCTAACTAGCTGCATCAATCACCATCCTCTCGTATGGGTTCAATTGATCATAATAGCCACATTCTTCCCTAACTAGAAATTGGTCACTTCCTCGATATCCTTCATCAGATATAAATGGTTCACCATGGGAAGTCCAATTATAATAGTTCGAAGTAAACCCAAATCTACAAAGATGTTCTCTAACCTTATCACACGCAAGAAATTTACCATTACCACACTTTCTACATGGACACCTTAACTTATTTCCATCCATGAACTCATATTTACTACTAGCAAAGTCTAAAAATAGTTCCAATCCAGTACGAAACTCATCTATCAAACCTCGACATCTAAGTAAGTTCTTATTATACATCTAAGCACTTTCTCTTTGCATTATGTCTGCATTAAAATAAAAAATTCTTATCAAATATTTAAAATATCATATCTACTATTCTTAATTAAAACCATAAAATTATGAAAATTATATTTTTGCTATTCACGCAATAATTATTTTGAAATTGCAAAAATTGAAAAAATTACCATGTAAATACAACTTACCCAAATATTTAATTGAACTCTTGGTAGCAGAAAGTGATCAATTTGACGAGAATTGCAACGTCCACTTGGATTGCCAGACCTTCAATTGGACACGTACCTAAAAAAATTAATCACTTAAGAATCATTTTTTAATAATTTTTAATTTTTTCCCAGTTTTTTCCAAATTTTTTTTCTCTTCTTTCCCCATTACGTTTCTTCGGTTGCCGGTCTGGTGCGTTCGCTGTCGCCGTCGCCCGGATGTGGGCGGTGGTGAGGTCGAATTTGCAACGGAATATGGTTCCGTCGCAATTTGCGACGGATTAGTACTCCGTCGCAAATTTGCGATGGATCTATTAGTATCCGTCACAAATTTGTGATGGATATTTCATTCCGTCGCAAATTTGCGACGGAACCATTACGTGTCCGTTGCAAATTTGCGACAGAATGATCCGTCGCAAATTTGCGACGGAACTATTACGTATCTGTCACAAATTTGCGACGGATCAATTAGTATCCGTCGCAAATTTGCGAGGGATCAATTGCATTTCCGTCGCAAATTTGCGACGGAAATGCAAATTTGTGACGGAAACCTAATTCCATTGCAAATTTACAACGGATAAAATTTCCTACGCAATCTCGGCCTCCCCTCATGGCCGACGTGGCCATTCGGCCTCCTCCATAGGCCGATGAGGTATTGCCAGTTGCCAGTCGTTGAACCGGCGACGAAGTTACGAAAAAAAAAACTATAAAAAAAAGAAATTCCATTCCAGCGATGAATAATCACAAAGTTAGCTTCCATATTTACCGGTAAAAAAGTTTCACCGAGATTGATTCGTGCATGCGCTGATTTTGCAGATTTCAGACACACGAAATGTGGAGGAAAGCGAAAGAGCAAGAGCAAGAGAGAGAAATTAATGGGGGTGGACATACCGGGCAAGCGTTGATAACCTACAAGTTAGTGACGAATTTGTTTTCGTCGCAAAATTTGCGACGGAAAAAATATTCATCGCAAAATCAGTAGCAAATTTGCAACGGAAAACTCATCGTCGCAAATGAAAGATGGATTTTGTGACGGATATCTTTTTCGTCGCTTATTTGCGACGAATTTTGTTCCATCGCAAATTTGCGACGGATATTTTTTCCGTCGCAAATTTTGCGACGTATTTTGCAACGGATTATATTTTTCGTCGCAAATTTTGCGACGAAAATGAATTCGTTGCTAACTCCGTCGCAAAATTTTCGACGAAAATTTTTCGTCACAAATTTGTGACGGAAAATGTAATCCGTCGCAAAGTTCGTCGCAAATTTGCGATAACAAATTTTCGTCGCTAATTTCCGTCACAAATTACATTATTTTTTGTAGTGTTACCAACTTTGTCCCTTCATGAATTATCCTTAATAATATTCTCTTCTTTGCTTAGTATAGAAAGTCACGGGGTAAATTAAAAGATTCTTTTTCACCCCACACATGCGCACATAGGGTTGACGTTGTTGGTTGGGTGCATCATGGGATCTCCAACTTTGGA
Organism: Syzygium aromaticum; assembly: GCA_024500025.1. Taxonomy (NCBI): domain Eukaryota; kingdom Viridiplantae; phylum Streptophyta; class Magnoliopsida; order Myrtales; family Myrtaceae; genus Syzygium; species Syzygium aromaticum. The sequence goes on from CM044885.1 coordinate 17,732,202, forward strand.
ACTAGAAATATATTTTCAAATCGCACCAATTACATGCAAACTATTCTATGTCAAAGTCACTTATAGAAGCTGTTTCGCCAAAAGCTGTCAACAAAGTACCTTTCGAAGTACAGTTCGATGGGTGAATCGACAAAAGTTGTAAAAGGTCTTTTATTGATTCTTGGACAAAAATTGTAAATGATGAAAAAATGAAAAGTACCAAGATTGCAAATCATCATATCTAGCCATGTGAGGGGAAATTATCCAATTAGTTCTAAACATTTTGTATAGAGTTTTAAACTTTTCAATTTTGCTAATTGAGTTCCAAAACTTTATGTGATATTTTAATGTGGTCATTCTAGCCAAATTTTGCTAAAAATTGCTTGTGTGACCATGCGTCACTTTGCAATGAAGACCGAGCAATCATGATTGGAAGGACTGTATTAGAATGCTGTCACAAATGTTTATGACTAATATGACAAAATTAAAAAGTTCAAAACTGAATTGATATCGGCGAGATATGTTGAGGATTGATCGAGTAATTTTCCCAGCCACGTAAAGATACTGGAAAGGTAAAGTGCACAGGAAGATAAAATTAAATGTGGGTATTTACAAAGAGTACAAAGAAATCAAACACACTCTATGATGACTCCTACGATTCAACAACTCCAATTTACAAAAGATTACTTGAAAACCACTGACTCCACCACTCAATGCTTATGCCTCGTCTATTTCTTCACAGTTACCATTACCAGTTACTTTTTGGATCTTCAGCTCCACTATTCGACAGTTGCATCGAATTTACCTTTTAACGAATACCTCTCTAATGGTCTTTCGTCAATTGATTCGACATTTTCTTCCGAAACGATGGTTATTTTCACCTGGACCTTCTGCTGGCTAAAACTAGTTTTATTGTCGACTAACTGAATTTACTTACTAAGAGCTTTCGAAACTTAGCCAATTTTTTTCTCTGTCACGTCTTGCTCGGTCTCTTATAGGTCGTATATATTCCGGTTGACATCTAGAGAAACACAAGCAATTCCGTTTCATTCCGAGAAGGAGATACTTGTGGGCTACTTAGTTAAGGGACGTTGGTTTCAGCGCCTCGAACTGATTGTACAAGATGGAAGAACCTAACCCCCGTCGCAAGAACGGGACTATGTAATCACCAATTGCATGAATTAACACATGTCAAGCAATCGGCTGTAAGTTGACGGATGGAAAGATTTAAGTCTACTTTCGATAACTTTCATGATTGAGGCATGTCCCTACTTGCGGACTTTTGTGTTAGAAGTGGGTCTTCAGACCTCATTGAATCTTCATCTATTTAGACATTCAACAGAGGTGGAAGGATAGGAAAGAATAAGCCAAGTCACTGTCGAATCCTATTTGTGTGTGCTCATATGGGCTAGTTGTTGTGATAGCATGTGCTTAATATCTACTCAATGTGACAATCCTATGTTTGCAAAAAAGAGACATCACTAGCTCAAAGGAATCTGAAAGTATGTAGGAAACGCTAAAACTGGACCAAACCGCCCTATTAGACCCGGCACTCGTCATCATATTCCCATACCATTTAGTGTTCAAAATTAGTCAATGTTTCCAGAATAACTAGATCAACCCATCTTTTGACTTTGATGTTGCGGTTGTAAATAATATTGGGTGTCATATCAGCAAGATTGGATACTTAAACCTTTGATTTATCCTTTAACTTGTAAGCTACATAAAATTATTTACATGCTATGTTGCAAGTACTGTATCATTCCAGATCCAAAGAAGTATTACATTGCTATTGTATTTGATGTCCAAAGCATGTAAATAATTAGGTGCACGACAACATTTACTATGGACTAGATTAACTAGCCCATAACTAGATAAATACGTTCTCTCCCTATTACCACTTTAATCACCAACAAAAAGGGGGAAACACAAGAGAAAGTTAAACCAAAAACCAGCAAGATCCATTATCCATGGCCTCGCCGCTTCCCATATTGGGTAAAAATGCAAAAGAGTCAATTACATTACTTAAAAATCCAAATTAAAAAATCTGGAACAACAAATTATTAATAAGCAAACTTATATCCGCAGTCGGAAAGATAAGTTTAAACAGGAGAAGAGGATTAGGATGCAGAATAATAGCCAACCATAACAGTACTATAGATGCCAAGTGAATGACGCTCTGGTTTGGTTAATTAATCACCAGCTCAAATCTTGGAGGTAACTTTCCCTTGAGTTGTTGCAGAGCACGTTCTCTAGGTTCCATAACCTTTTTTACCACGTCCTTAAGATATTGTTCAACACAGGGATTCACCACTAACTTCTCAAGAGCAGGTGCATTCTCGACAAGGTAATATACTAGTTCCAGATCACAAAGCTGACCATAATAATTGTTAAATTTAACCTCCTTTAGGTACCGATGGGGAGATCCAACAACTTTTTCTAGTTCTCTCTGTGTGCATAGCATCTCCCATGGGTATGTCATCTGTGGCAAAAGAAGATTGCCATGTATTATTGATCACCACAAGATATTGATACATTGGAGAATGCCAGTGAAAGAAAGAACTTGCAAAATAAGGTAAGTCTATGTGGATTGTATCGTCGAGCAAATACTACACAAATGATGTCCTAACAACTCACCAATAGGATTCGACAGTGGCTTGGTTTATCATATTCTATCCGACTACGGGAGTCTAATGCCTAAATAGATGAAGCCTTGAATGAGACACGAAAACCCACCTCAAACACAAAACTCTGCAAGCAGGGACATGCCTCGATCACGAGAGTCAATGGAAGTAGACTTGCACCTCTTGCTCCGTCGACTCTTAGTTCCAATAGCTTGACACTAGTTAATTTAGGCAGTTGACGAATAAGCAAGTTTTCCTGCATATTAGACAGAGAGAAAATCAAAGGCAACACGGATTGTAAAATTAAATAACTCATGAAACTTTATGAAAATAGTCAGTACTCTTACCTTGGGTGAATCAAAAGATTGAAGTTTGAGAATCTGCAGACAAGAAAGACTTGAAAGTTGAGACAAGGTCTGATGCACAAACAATAGATGAAATCCTATAATAGACACCTCAGATAGCTGGGGGAGCTTGTCCAAGTACAATGGAATTGGAAGTCCCAAGAAAGTGAAAAACACAAGGTTTGTGTCATAAATCTCAACCCCTTCAAGATTGTCACAACATGCGATGCGCAAGTACTTCAGCTTTAGTGATTGGCCAGAAACTTTAAACCTATTCAAAGTACGAGCATCCTCCAAAACCAATCGCTCTAGAATTGGACAATTGGCAAGCAATTGCTCAATGAGTTCTCTCTCCACAGTGACTCGAATTAAGGTGAGCTCTTCGAGATACCTAAAGCCAACATGCCAAGAACTAGAAGGGCCCAAGCCATAATTACTTAGACCTGAAGCTCGTTGTGAACGCCCTACATTTGCATCCATAAGTGTCTCACGCCCTAACAGATATGGCAAGCGACTGGGGTCACAATCCGGCCTCATATCATCTAGACACGCGGCCTCGAAATCTAGTTGGAGAATTTTAACTCGTTTTGCCAATGCAAAACCAATCCACCAATCGATGTGAGACTTATATGAGATATTCAGGTCAAAGCATAATGCAAATCTACGTAAATGATGTCCTCCACTTTGAAGATGCAAGACATTGTTCACCCATTCCACATATCTTGCCCTCTCCTTTTCCGCCAACTCGGGGTTATCTTTCATCTTAGCCAATAAGTCAGACCAGTCGAAATCAAGGTTGGTGACCTGATAAGTAGACAAATGCCTCCATCTTCTGGAAAGAAGACAAGTCGCTTGTGCTTCTTTAGATCTCAAAAGAGATAATATAAAGCCTATAACATCATGGGGCAAATAGCTGATCCGATCCTTTGAATTGAGTTTCACCAAAGAAAAACAAGCAAGGTTAGAAAAAACTCAATGACAAGCTGAGACGTTGATGTGTATCGTGGGCTTAGCGAAGAGAGAGAGAGAGAGGGTGGGATCTTCTTTTCCAAGCACAAAAACGAAACTTTATGCAGCAAAATTCGTTACCTTCTCCGCAGATTCGTCTTCAGATTCAAAGCGAAGCCTTTTTGGAGATGGAGAATCCATAGACGCAGGCATTATTCACCTTCATTTCGGTTAAAGCCCGTTTTTATATCTCCCTTTTTTTTTCTTGTTCCTTCTCAGATTTTAGGGAATATTCCGAGAAACCCCTCCCATTCGATATCTTTTCAAATCAGCGATATCTTTTTTAACCATCTATAACAATTAACATTGTGGAAATTATATTACACAAAAAGAAAATTGTGAGAAAATATTATCGCTAATGGCATCTCTAGATTAGCTTTTATTTTTTCACTTTTGACTTTTTTTTATGAGATTCTTGAAAATTTCACGTTGAGACCGACAAAAAAACCATTGAGATGTAGATTAACATACTCTATTTACGGTAGATTACTTTAACGCCATTTCGGTATTATTTCTCTTTTATCTTCGAAAATATTTTATAGGCAGCTTGAATTGATTTTAATCTATCCATTAACGTGTGAGGTGATCATGCGGATGCGCAATGAATGGAGTTAACACTCGAGGCAAATCAACCAAATTACAAGAAAGAAATTGGACACACCAAAACAATTAAATATTTTTTTTTGGGTTTTCTTTTATCTTGAAATAAATTCTAATCTACATGACATGCAATTTCCTAACATGCAAACTATATGACATGCATATGATAGTTTGTTTTTGTTTTTTTTTATTAAAATTCGTAATAAATGAATAATGAAAGTTAACAACCCAATTAGAAAAGTTATCCTATTCAAACTAGGAAATAATTTAGATTTAATCCTATTTTAATTGGGAAACTTATCTTAATTAAAGAAATATTACCCTAACATGCAGTCTAATCTAGAAGATAAGTCTAACTAGATTAATTCTAAAAATGCAATATTAATATATATATAGTTAGGAAACTATCCTATCTATCACGCAATTCGATCTTTTTGGTCTTTTCAAATCATGGCACTTATCTAAATTAAATATAGAGACTTACCTATTCCCACATGCACAATCCACAAATATTTCAAATTAAAGATTACGATAATCTAAAAATAACCAACCATCTTGCGGGTTAAATTAGATATTATCGCAATATTTATGCACAACAATTATGCAATATTAAATTGAAATAATTAAAAAAATGATCCAATATCTTTACCGATCTAATTAGTAATTAAATCAACCGCTATCTTTAATTCCCGAATTGGATAATGCCTAAATCTCAATCAAATCAATTAGATAATACAATCTATCCGTAAACAGCAATCAAACGATTCATGTCAAATCAGATAGAATTATTACCTAATTTGAACAAGTGTAATCTTATCATGATCGAACCGGATCATGGATTGCAGATGAGGCTCGGTAGATGGCCAATGTCACACGGTGGACTCGGCTGGGCTCTTTGCGGACGTGGTCGACAGTGGTGCTCAACTGAGAACTCTCGACTCGATTGGCTTGAGGGACTCACAGCCAAAGCGGCGACGGTGGGGTCGCTCACGGTCATGGTTGGCACGGTAGAAGGCTTGTTTCGCCAGAAGAAGCCTGTAAAGAGACTAAAGTGAACACAATGACTCGTTGACTTCGTTAGCTCCACTGAGCAATGAAACGGGAGGGACTCGTGTTGCCATAGTGGAGAGGTTGAAGGCCCAAAGCTTGACTTGACACGTCAAGGCCACGGATCAATTGAAGATGCTGCCATGTTGGTATTGTAGTGGGATCAGGCTGCGTTTGGGAGTAGCTTTCGGAAGCTACTTTGGGCACCTAAAGGCCTTTGGGCTAAAATTTGGTGTATAGAGAAATTTTTTTGAAACTCCATTGAGCCAATGTTGGCCTTGTGAAGGCCAAAAGCCTAAGGCAGCCCAGGAGGTCCCTTGGCATTTCGGCTTTCTTGGCATGCTACAGTGCCGAGTAAGTGACAAACATTTCTTACCAAACTGCCTATATATTTGTTGATTTTTCGATTTTGGCCTCGTTTGTCACTGTTCATTATCTTCCTTGCTTGCCTCGGCTAGTGTGGCTGTGAGGGGACGGCGATGGGCTAGAGAGGGGCCGGTGTGGTTGCGCAACCCAACGACCGTCGCCTAGGGTCGCACGGCCGCCACGATGGGCCACATGACCCAGGCAAGGGCCGGTTGAGGTTGTGTGACCTAGACGGCCCTTGCTGGGAACTCGCACGAACTCGCACATCCTCGGCTAAGGTTGCGCGATCTAGACGGCCCTCAAGGGCCGCCGGCGACCTAGATCCGGTGCCGGCGGCTGTCGATTGAGGCGGAGCGACCTCAGGCAGCCCCCAGCGACCATCGACGAGGGCTGCCTAGGCTCGGGCGACCCCCGACGATGGTTGCCAAACCCAGGCGAGGGCCGCTGGCGACCCAGATCTGATGCCGCGTGGCCCTTGTCTGAGGCTGAATGGCCTCAGACAGCCCCGGTGACCACCGACGAGGAAACCTTGATGCCTGCCGGAGTGCCTTGCTGAAGACTGCTGGATCAATGGACTACGGGGACGCCAATAAGGAACTCGGCAAGGACTATTCTGGCGTGCTGATATTGATAGAGGCAACGGGATAGCTGCCAAACACGACTGAGATCAACCGGTGGACTGTGATGTGCGCCAGAAGCGCACTAGCTCGACACCGGAACGGCTCTTGATCTCAATCAAGAACGTGTGGACTTTGCTGGACTAAACCCTTCACTGGGCAGGAGCAATCGCAGGCGAGGCTGGACTCAGGGCGTGATAGTCAAGCTCCTATGGACACGAACGGCGGCCGCGAAAGGGACTCACTTTGCTTGATGTACTCTTTGCTTTTTTTCCTTCGCCTTTTTTGTGGTTTTTTTCCACAGACCTACGGGACGAAAAGAAAAGAAACTTTTGCTCTCTCGTTTATGTATCTAGCGTGTCCCTCTCCTCTCTCTTTTTTTTTCACGATTCTATCTCTGTCTCTCTCAACGAGGGTTGTGGCCGTCTCTCAAACTCTTGTAAGAATATGTGGCGCATATGATGTTATTAATAATGATTTAACAAATATTTAATTACTAAAACGTAGTGACTATGAGAAAATGAAAATGTATAATTCTATTAAAGAGTTACAGTTCCCATGAAAAGGTCTGCCTCTTACGAAATAGATTGTGCTTTCATGGAAGGCACCTATTGATAGACTATATAAATAAAGTCTAGTCCTCTCTTCACCCGCAAGAAAGAACGAACGGTTGTTTTCTATCCTCCATCTGGATAGAATACGTTAAAGAGAAAAGTGGGTTAAAGAAGAGAAATCAGATTTCTACGTATATTTTGTTTCTATAACAATTATCTTTAAGGGCAACGCTATAGATAAATATATGTCTCCATCCCTCTTATTGTGAAAATCATGAAAATCTAAGATCCTACATTTCAAAAAATAATTCGCATAAAAAGATTACATTAATTGGTTACAGAACTCCTCTCACAAGACAATTGCTTCTTTTTACGTAAAATATGGGAATAAATCGAAGCATTTCCAATGTGATATCCACCTATTAACTCTTCTCTGGGTAGCATATTCCTTTCCTTCTTTTTGCGATATTTTCTTTATTTTCTCCATATCTCAATATTCTGCATAAAGAAAGAAAATTTGAATAAATAGAAGGGAATCCAAATATTTTCTAACAAATATTGAAGTATTTGTTGCCTAAAGTAGATAAAATAACTCTATTTTTATATAGTAATCACCCGGCCAGCATTCTCGAGTGCCTTTGCACTCAAGAGCCGATTGAAGCCCGGCCTGCTGACTTGATCTGCAAGCCATTCGGCGCTGGTTAGACCTGGTCGAACCGACCCTATTTAGTCCTTTACCACCAGGCCCAATCCGGTTCAAAACCCTTGTCAATGACTCGGGTTGACCCCCGACTCATTTGGATCTGGTGATCCAACCCGAGTCAACGCATACGAGTTGGGTCGTTGACCTGGGTCGGTTCTAACCTAATTCGGATCCATCGATCCAACCCGACTTAATATTATATTAATATTTTTATTGATGTTGAATGTTATTTTCTAGTTAGTATATGATTGCATAAATTATCATGTGTTGAATATCATCGCCTTAGTTAAGATTAGAATCCTAGGATGCATATTTATCTTGACTGCCAATTGTAAACTTAATGATCGTCCACTCTGTTGATCACTTCACATGTTAGGAAATAGATCATAAAATCAATCCAAAATGCGTTATAAATAATTTCTGAAAATGAACATGATGAAATGTACCGAAAGGGCACAAGTCATTCAACTAGTATAAATAAGTTCCCGAACTCATTTAATCTCTAGTACACAGAAATAAGGCAATTCTCCCGCTACCTTACTTGGGTATCTAATCTAACTACCAAAAATTGATTAGTGACGACTCCTAAATAAAAATCATTTACAAATTAAAAAAACTTAAATCACGAGTCGCGATATAGTATGGGTAATTTCGAGTTAAGTCTCAAACTTAGACTTAGTGCATCTAGACCGGCACCCCTTCCTCACGGAAAGGGGAGGTCGCGACAAAGGGATGTTCGCTATTTGATTCAAACTACTTCGAAACTGAAATTGGAGAACTACTCAAATTGATACTACCATAGTCTACATTTCTTATCCCAAAAAAGAAAAAAATGGAAAATAAGATACGGTTACATCCTAGATCACCTAAATTTCTTATTTTGACAAAATTATGTCTAACTTAATGCTAAATTAGGTTCATGCTAACAGTGAGACTCACTTAATTTAATGCTTACCAGGGGCAGTGAGTTGATCAATTCGACCCCGGTGACGTTGATGACCCCTTACTTGGACAACGCCGCGAACTCATGGCCGGCCCCGGTAGAGACACAGAGGGCATTGGAGTGGTTGCGGAGAAGGCCCAAGTCACAGATTGAGTCGAAGAACCGCCGGTAGGTGAGGACCTGGCCGTAGAAGGTGCGGGAGGACTAGAGGCGCTTGTTCTTCTTATCAAGGGGGAGGAACTCACAACAGCGGTGGGGGGAGGCAGGTCTGGGGGGTCTGAAGGAAGAGGAGGAGGAGGGTGAAGGTGGCGATCGCGATGGTGAGCTTGTTGAGGAATGCTTGGATGTGCCGGTCCATTGTTCTCGGTGGGAAATGATGCTGCAGCTAAGCTGTTCGTGGAAATGCGTCTTCATGCGAGCCCAATTTTTAGTCGTTTCAAATTTTTTAGCATTTAATATTAAATTAGCAATTATATCAAGATTAATACAAAAAAAAAAATTTCAAACCGGTACATTTGTGACAAATTTACTAAAAATAATTTTATGACCATTAAAAACTCCAAACTGGTATTAAGATTGAGCACGATCTGGGTTTGCAGTTCCCATCGTAGAACCGTGAACCATCCACTAATGATCGATTCCGAAAAATTAGAATCGGTAACTGCCCATTGGTTCATAGATCCACTTGGGAACCACCAGTTGGTTCCCGGGTGGGTCCATAGAATAGTCCCACTAGCCAAGGACGAAGACGAAAAGATAAAGACGGAGATTGAGAGTTAGAGACGGTAAGATGAGCATCAACCGTGAAGAGTGAGAGAGTAAAAGTGAGCGTGAGGCGAAAGCAAAAGAAGATGTTTCTCGGCTCAATGTGAGGTTGTAAGCGTTGAACGAGTTAGATTTAGTTTAAGGATTTAGGATTTTTCTTTTTTAAAAAAATTAAAACTTAATTAAATAAATATTATATTATCGGTCTGATCTGGATGGGTGAGCGGGCAGTTCCACACCTAGAACCGGGAACTGGATCGATTTCCTTTGGAACCACCGGTTCTAGTCCTGTTCTGGGTGGTCCCAGACGATCCGGGCCTTTCCTGAATTTTTCGCACGCCCCTAATTGGTATATCTCTGACAGATTTATCCTAAATTAATTTTTTAATAAACAAAAACCCCAAACTAGTACATTTGTGGTAAATTTACCTTCTATTAAGTTGGATTAATATTATAAAAAATCACAAAATGGTACACATGCAACAGACGAAAGGTAAAACTCCAAACTCGTATACCCATCAACTACTCTATGTAATCCAATTCAAAAATTTGATGGTAAAATTTCATGGAAACTAGTAAAAGGTAAAATTGTTACAAATGTACTAGTTTAGAATTTTTTATGATAAAAAGAATTAGTTTTGGATAAATTTATCATAAGTGTACCAGTTTATGATTTTTCATTATATTAATCATTTATATTAAGTACTTTGAATTTTTAAGTCTCTCTCTCTATATATAAGAGACCAAATACTTTATACTTATTACGTTGACAAGATCTCTATCATGTGAGTGACTGCTTTGGTGCTCTTTATAGTTTTTGCAATTAATATTGACATCCAGAAAAATGTCTATATGAATGTGAACAATCGAGCAATGCGTGAATCATTAAATATTTTCAACGCGATAGATTGAAATTTGGAACTCATAAAAAGACATCACGAAATAAGAGGTCTTAGCCATGGGCTCTTGCCTTAAATATGATTAGCCAAGAAGCATGAGTAATTATCTTATTTAAGGTACGCGGATAAGCAACATCATTCTCTAACCCTTTGACATTTCTGATGGATAATAAGAGTTTGATTACAGTAATAGAATTTAATAAAATAGTGAAGGATCGGATAATTGATATTTTTGTTGATTTTGGTAGACATGACGAACACCAAATTTGAATTTTTTACTTTATTATTGATGAAGATATTTTATAATGTTTTTGCCATGTAAATAACGTTTTCATTTAGAAGGGGGAAATAAGCAAGTCCCATTTGAGACTCGCATAGTGGGAAAAGATGTATATGAACAAATTTTGAGACTTGTCAAGTGGAGTTCATTTCGGAGGAAAAGGCTTTCTGGTGGCAACAGGCCAGCTCGTCCTAGAGAGAGTACGCCTTACAAAGAGCAAGCCAACCTTACGCATTCAATGGATTGTAGATCATGACTAAAACAAAAGGAACTAGAAGCCTCGGCTGTCCAATTGCACCTCTGCGAGTAAAGTTTCCAATTATAAGAAAATGCATTGACATTTCACATAATTAATCAGCATCGCAATAAAAACAGTTCGTAAGGAGACTTAAGTTCAGAAAATTGAAAAACCAAGTTTTCTCAACAATGTTAATTCCCCTAGTGAACATGGCGAAAGAAAAACTTTCTTAACGCGCATGGTTTGCCATATCAAAACAATTACTTCCGGAGCTTGAGTCCCCAATGCCTGAGCCTTCGTCCATCGAGGTTAGGCTCGGCTCAGGCCTGGCACCAGATCCGGGCACAACCTTGATGGACGTGGGTCGAGTGTCGGAGTCTCAGGCCCCGCCTTGATAGACCCGGACACGAGCGCCGAGGATCTGAGCATGGGCACCACTATGGTTCGCGAGCCAACGGCCCTCTGTAAGGCATGGACTCAGGCTCTTCCAAGTCCTTACCTCACGCGATGTTAGACTTTTTCACGGCCTTCTCTGTGGCACCGAGCCCGACCACAAGCTCCTCCTCCATCTTCGCTATCACGCTTGGACGCCGCCCCCTAACCTACGTGAATACCCAACAATATCGGTCTACCACAATGTTTATGGCCACCACGTGATTAGTCTTTCGAGTTCAAGTACCTATTGGGCCTAAGTAGCACAGACCTACTACACTAATGGCCCAAAAAGTTATGGTCGGCCTTGTTGAGCCGATTTGGGATTGTAGGCTCGTAACATCTCTTCGCATTACCTATTGGGTGTAGTGTGGGCAAGTCATCAAAAACATCCTCGATCATGTTCAACTTCATTAGAGTATATATACATTCTCATTTAATTAATAAGATTACGAGATCATCGACGAATTTAACAACGTAGTTTAGTTGTGAGGCATTTCCAGGTGATTGGTGCTATTTCTTCTTTGAGTTTATAAATTGATGTTTTGAAAGTGATAAGTATTTGAGAAATCGTACGAGTTGTGAAAGAACATTTTTATTGCATAAAAATACAGATCGGGCATTTCCTACTTTTTAGTATTTGAGAGTGATTTGAGAATCGTTTTTGGAAATGTATTGTGAAAGCATATATATGTATATCGCATTATGAACTAGTTCATGAAATGAATTCAGAAGTGATTCAAGAAATGCTCCACTAAATGTATTTCTGGCAGATGAGTCGTGTTGCGAGAAAGTTATTTGTTTGATTTGTGAAATGTATTGCGGATTGGAATTCTGATATTGGATGATGATTGGTTGATACTCAATATCGTTGTGAGTCTATTGAGGAGTTTGAGGATATGCATACCGAGTTTAGGATATCCTTCTGGGCCGAGCTCTTTGTAGGTGGAGACCTTGCCAAGGAAAGAATCTTGGTAGCCTTGTCATAAGGCTTTATGTCGTGACCATGGTTTGATATTGAGCAATAGATTGGTCGATGGAATGAACCATTGGCGTGTGTTTTTCGATGAGATTGGTTAATGGAAAGAATCATTGGCATGCGCTTTTGATGAAATTCATTAATGGAATAGACTATTGATGCGTGATTTCAGATTAGTCAATGGAATTGACTATTGACATGGGTTTTAATAGAGATTGATCAATGGACTTGACCGTTAATGCTTATGATGATTAAATGAGTATTTTCTGAATTGTATAAAATCTTGTTGAAATGAAATAACTCTTATGTCTTTTGATATGCATTTTATATCTTGAGTTTGGCTTCTGAAATTCTAGTATGGCTTTATGTATTCATGCATAGTGATTGCTCGATTTGCTTAGAAGAGATACGTGCTGCCTACTAAGATGTGGTTGCTCACCCCTCTTTTTCTCTGATCTTTTCAGATTCTTTGATTGGTAATTAATAGAGTGAGAGCGATATCGTAGAGATTAGTTTTGGGTGGTTTGAGGCTGTGTCCTCCAAGTGAAAGGATGACTGCGTCATCCCCCATCTTGATAGGCTTCGGAGTGTGACAAGAACGGATTGAAAATGTGAAATGCTTCGTGAAAGTGATAGATGATTTGGCTTGTGAATTCTGATTATATTGTAAGTTGTAAAAGTTCATACAGTTATTTGTTGGGCTTTGCGCCATTCTATATTTATGTTGCAAACTCTTTCGCCAATACATATAAGAAATAGGAATGCATGTTTCTTTATCTTCTATATTGAAAGATTTCACATTTCTCCATTTTTATGCGCCACTATATGAAATTAAATAATTGCTTATTTCTCCACATATATAATTAAATAAGTAATGAGCCCTTCTATGGAATTAAATTTTTCTTGGTGATATCATTGTTAGATAATCAGAAAAAGATCAAGTGTATTTTATATGATTGGTGAAAAATATAATGGTTTCTAAGTAGTTAATGTGAAAGAAAGTAGAAGGGAATAAATCTTCCTGAGCAAAGTCTCATTTTACTTAACTTTCTTAATATTTATAGATTTTTCTGATACATGCCTCATGCATATATGATTACAGAATGCTTTATTTAAAATGCATATGGACTACTTAATAACTAAAGCAGAAAAACTTAGAAAAAGGTACAGGTATTGGAAAACAGAAGAGGAAATATTTCGGTCGAGTGTTCCTTGGTTTCAGATCATCTCTTCTACCTTCTTCGTCTTTGCTTTCTTCGGCCAAAGTTCTTCACAAGGCTCTGAGCCCTTCTTCCTGTGATCAAGGTGTTCCCGAGGAACAGCCCAATCACTAACCCACTAAAAATGCCGTCATGAAAGAGATCGACCAGTATCCTCACCGGCACAACACATCAAAGTACCAAGTAGTAAGGCCTACACCTGTTCCAGCATGAAAATCCTCGAGTAGCCACAGGAGCAAAAACTCATTCTAACCACTAAAACTGGACTTTTCCATCATCAACATTATGCGAGAAGGAAGAAGTTGAGAAGGTTAAACAGGTAATTTACCGGGATCACATTGTTTGGCAAGCCAACGGCCAAAGGGTAATCAAATGAGCGGCAGAGAAGGATGTACAATTTCGTCAGTTATTTCGGGTAATCAAATGAGCAGCAGAGAAGGATGTACAATTTCATCAGTTATTTCCGTCATCTCTCTTGTTTCAATTCATCAGGAAACACGTGAGTATTAAAACCTGCACAACTCAACTGAGCATAAAGGAAATCGTTGGTGCAAAAGGCACAAAAGCAAAAATCATACAGTTTTTTGATGGCACAAAATTGCCCAGGATTTTCACACTTCTGATTTAATCTTTTCCTTTCTGTTCTTCCCCAGTTTTTAACAGATGAACAGCATCTTAATGGCATTAGCACATCCGTATGCTTATGTAAACCTTTATACCGTTATATTCATGTGTCAACCATGGCGTTTTATATACAGCACCTATTCCATTTACAAGAAGCTGAATCACAAATAATAGATAACACATCCAGTTTTAGAGGGCGGCTATTCACAACTAGTATAGCTAACACACTGCGCTGTATAAAATGAGAGACTATGCCACGGGCGGGAAGTCAAACATCTGGTCGCGCGCCTTGAACCCGTAAGCTAACAGAGCCTTGCGGATCTTCCAGCTGGTCACCTCGCTGAGGCGGGTGTTGCCGCTGCCCCTGATCACCACGCGTCTGAGGGCACCACGCTCAGTAAACATCGGCAGTGACCGCGAGAAGAATTTCACCTCTTCCACCGAACTGATAGTTTGGACTTGCTGTGCCCTGACCAACTCGATGACCTCGTCCAGAGTGGCCCTGGCCGCATCGCTTGCTTCTCTAGCGGCAGCCATTTCGCGTCGGCTGAAGACAGAAAACAACATACATGAGAGCCAAAAAACAAATTTCGGACTAAGAGCATTGTAAATACTCACCTGACTTTCTTTTCCCTGGAGACTCTATCAAAGTCAGAGTCCGCCTGACGGGATGTTTCAACAGCTTGTTGGAGGCGCAAACAAAGAGACATGATTGGTGGATGGGGCGGCTGTTTTTTCTCTGATCGAAGAGACGGGCCAGGTGGTATATATGATATATATACACGCAGGTTGCCAGACTAGTTCTCAGACGGCTGTTTTTTTTGCATTGATAATGACCCTTTGTCCACTAATTTGACACGGTAAAACAACCCGTAACTCTGTCTACTTCATTTTCATCTGAGAACGCGTGATCATCTTTTGGCTTGGGCAAAGCGCGTGAGCGCATCTTTTCTTGTCAGCTGCTATTTCTGTAATTCCTCGTCGATTTCTGCAGATGTCAAAAGCTACAAAAAGGGCATCGTGAAGATGATCGTTCGGGATGGCTTGCAACAAATTCTATGGCGAAATATGTTATTCTTGAGGAGATGGATGATCAAGATGATAAAACTTGATTACTCTGTAGGAATATACGATCCTATACTCTTGATAAGTCTCAAGTAAGTTTATCTCCACCATAGCTGGACAGCTTAAGTTGCTTGATATCTCATGACTGTTGCACTTCAGTAAATCCTTGGAACAGTGCTTTAATGTCATGCTTACAAATCTTGCCCGCAAATGCATGACGATGCAAAGCAATTACATATTTTTTCACAAAACATCTTTTATGGTAAGTCTTCCATGCATGTGTCGACGCCCATCATAAGTCTGTCAAAGTTTGTGAAAGTCTGTCATTGGACCCGAAGGTCTGTCGAGGTGAAAGTGCATAGCCTTTGTTGCGTTATTGTTGCGCTAATTCATTTCACGTAACTGGTACGTACGTTGCACGAAGTGATAAGCAAAATAAGTGCAGCAAAAATAAAGAGGAGATCACAAATTTACGTGGTTCGACAGATAAGTCTATCTACATGCATGGGGCAAGCACACGGAACTCACTTGTATAACAGGAGAAATTACAACGCACACCCCTCAACTTGACAAACACCAAATAGTGGGTCGCACTCTCAGCCGTGAATCTTTTCTCAGCACAACTCTCATAATCACAGAGATACTGCACACCCAAGATTCCCTTACAAGAGATAATCCAGACCCCCAAGTTCTATTTCACCCAAACGCGTAGAGCAAAAACACACAGAGGAATAACCCAAAGCACATTAACACTTTTCTATTCTCTTTCTGTCTCTCTCTCCTTCACACATTCCTAAAGAAGTAGAGGGGTGGTTGTACGCACTAAAGTAGTGGAGGAGTGGCATCAACAGTTACTCCATATTTTTTAGGTGTCACATTCTCCCACTTGAAGACTATTCTCGAATAGGCTTCACAGCTCCGATTTGCCTAACCATCACCAATCAAGTGATAACTACAAGCTCGAGAGAAGTTCTGCACCATAAAAACTTCTCACGCACAATAGGCTTCGTCAGCACATCTGATACATTGTTGTTGGTGTGAATTTTCTGCAAAGAGATAACTCCATCTTCCACTACATCACGAATAAAATGGTACATGACATCAATGTGTTTCGTACGAGAGTGAAACATTGGATTAATGGCCAAATGTAATGCACTTTGACTATCACAATGAATAGTGATGACTTTCTATTTGATTCTTAACTCATCAAGCAATCTCTTCAACCAAAGGCCTTCTTCACAAGCATCTGTTGCTGCGATGTATTCAGCCTCTGTTGTAAATAATACCACCATAGATTGTAACTTAGACATCCAACTGATTGCTCCACTAGCTAAAGAGAAACAGTACCCAGTGGTAAATCTTCGTCTATCACGATCTCCTGCAAAATCTGCATCCACAAATCCAACCAACTGTAAATTTTGGCTACTATAATGAATAGCCATATCAGAGGTACCCTTCAAGTACCGAAGGATCCATTTCACCATAGTCCAATGATCTCGACCCAGGTTTGCCATGTACTTGCTGACTGCTCCCACTGCTTGCGCAATGTCGGGTCTGCTGCAGACCATGGCAAACATAAGGCTCCCTACTGCCGACGCATACGGTACTCGAGACATCTCTGTCTTCTCTGCTTCTGTGCTAGGACTTTGTTCAGAAGACAGTTTACAACCAATAAGAAGTGGGGTATTAACTAGTTTGGGGTTCTGCATATTGAAACGCCATAGAACCTTTTTGACGTAGCTCTTTTGAGTTATCCAAATCTTCCTATTTTCACGATCTCTGAGTACGGTCATCCCAAGAATTCGGTTTACAGCTCCCAAATCTTTCATATCGAATTCCCTAGCCAAACGAGCTTTGAGGTATGCAATACCTTCTTTCAAAGTACCCGCAACTATCAAATCGAAGTACCCGCTACTATCAAACGAGCTTTGAGTTATCCAGATCTTCTTTCGAAGTACCCACAACTATCAAATGAGCTTTGAGTTATCCAGATCTTCTTTCGAAGTACCCGCTACCATTACCATGATTGCAAACATAGGCACAATGGTCTGCTTCACATCTTTTGAACCCCAAACTCACAGTGAAAGAATCAAATTGCTTGTAGCAACATCTTGGAGCCTGCTTCAAGCCATAAAGCGATTTGTTCAGTCGACAAACCAAACTCTTCTTGTTCTCTTCAATAAAGCCTTCAGGTTGAGTCATAAAAATTTCTTCATCAAGATTTCCATGCAAAAAAGCTATTTTTACATCCAACTGCTCAAGCTCTAAGTCAAGCACAGCTACCACACTCAACACAATACGAATTGTAGTTAGACGAACAACTAGAGAAAAAATTTCATTAAAACCGATACCTGATTTTTTAGCATAACTTTTCACCACTAAACGAGATTTATATCGTTCAATATTTCCGTTAGTGTCTCTTTTCAACTTGTAGACCCACTTGGAACCGATAGCCTTTTGTCCTTCAGGTAACTTGACAAGATCCCAGGTTTTGTTTTTGTGTAAGGCCTCAATTTCCTCCTCCATACATGCCCTCCATTGAGGAGCATTACTGAATTCACGAGCTTCTTGATATGTACAAGGCTCCCCCTCTTCAGTTATGCAAGCAAAAGTTGTCATATAATCATTTCGCCAAACTGGAGGTCTAGAAGTCCTCCTATGAGGTCCTTGGTCACCCTGAGTTTCACCACCAGTTCTGTCTATATGCTCTCTATCAGCTTCATCTCCACTAGCTTCATCATTATCAGTCAAATGTTTTTCAAATTGATTTTGAACTTCTTTTGATGATTCAAGTTCAAATATCTGTGACAAGTTAGCATTTGGTGTTTCTCTGTCTTTTTGCAACGAATCTTCATTGAAGACGACATCTCGGCTAATAATGACTTTATGGGTAGTAGGATCCCACAATCTGTACCCCTTTACACCTTCTGCATAGCCAAGAAAATTACACTTTCGTGACCTCGCTTCAAGCTTTGTCCTTTGCTCTTTAGGAACCCACATATAAGTATCACAACCAAAAGTACGGAGGAAAAAATAGTCAACAGTTTTTCCAGACCATACCTCTTCTGGAATCTGTCCATTAAGAGCAGTTGTTGGGGAACGATTCACTATGTAACATGCCGTACATACAGCTTCAGCCCAAAAACTCTGCCTCATACTAGCACAGCTCAACATACTTCGAGCATGATCCATTAGCGTACGATTCATATGCTTGACCACTCCATTTTGTTGTGGAGTTCTGGGGACCGTGAAATGCCTTTGAATGCCATGCTCACTACAAAAATCTAAGAACTCCTGCAGCATATATTCTCCTCCATTATCAATTCTAAAACACCTTATTTTTGTTCCTTTCTGATTTTCTACCAACGATTTAAATTTCTTAAAAGAAGCAAAAGCATCACTTTTCCTTTTAAGGATGTAAAGCCAAACTTTTCTGAAAAAATCATCGATAAATGAAATAAAGTACTTGGCACCACCCAAAGACTCATCAGGAGACTCCCAAATGTCAAAATGTATCAAGTCTAAAATATTCTGACTTCTTGCTGTGGAATGACAAAAGGGAGTTCTATGAAACTTTCCAAACTGGCAATCTTCACAAAATTCTAAATTAATAGTCTTTAAACCAAGAAGAAAACCGCGATCTAGAAGTACCTTTAGTCCTTGCATGCTCATGTGTCCCAAACGCCTGTGCTAGATAGTTGCCGACTCTGTCACAGCATTGGCAACTATGGCTTCACTGACTATGGTTTCTCCAATTGGCTTGTATAAACCGCCTATTAATTCTCATTTCGCCATGATAAGTGCTCCTTTGACAATCTTAGCTCGTCCCTTTTCCAGAATAATTTTATAGCCATTTTCATCAAACTTTCCCAGCGATAGTAGACTTTTCTGCATATCTGGTACATGCCGTACTCTTGATATTGTACGCGTGATGCCATAAAGCATGGTAACACGAACATCTCCAATCCCCACGATTTGACATGAGTTATCATTGCCCATGTATACCATACCTCTATCACATAATTGATATGTATGGAACGAATCTCTATGTGGTGTCATATGGAAAGAAGCGCCCAAATCCAAAATCCATTGATGTTGCACGCTCTTTATTGGAACTGCAGTCATCACCTCACCATCTTCAGGTAAGTCTACATTTTCAACGATGTTTCCTTGGGAATTTGTTGATGTTGATGCATTTTGGGAATCATATTTGCGATTTTGTTGATTCTCCTTGGATTTACAATCTTTACGCATGTGACCCTTTTGTCCACATTTCCAACAAGGACCCAAAGTTCGCCTCTTTGACTTGGACCTTGACTTCTTTCTCCCACTGGAACCTTTGTCCATGGATCTTCCTCTGGCCATCATAGCATTACCAAAAGTACTCTCGAGAGTTTTTCTACGAGACTCTTCCGTCGGCAACATAGCTATAGTTAAATCCATGTCAAGATCCACTCCAGTACTGAGGCTCATGATCAAGGAATCCTATATATCAGACATAGAACATAGAAGAAGTGTTACCTTCTCATCATCCTCGATTTTGACACCGATGGAAATCAATTTGCTCAATGGGGTATTGAACCTATTCAGGTGCTCTTGGAAAGAGGAGCCTTCCTTCATCTTTAAACTGTATAATTGCCGACGAAGTAAAATTTTGTTTGACATTGTTTTCCCTTCATAGAGATTCTTCAATTTCTCCCATAAGCCTTTGGCAGTAGTTTCTTCAAAGACATTGAAGAGGAAAGAATCATCTAATGCCAGAAGTAGATTTGCCATTGTCGTTTGATCTTTCTGTGCAAAATCCTCATCTTTCATCTCTGTAAGCTTTTTGTCTTTACCGGCAAGAGCAACTGCACAACCATCTTTCACCAGCACTGCTTGCATTTTCAGCTTCCACAATGGATAGTTGGATCCGCTGAATTTTGGCAACTTAAACTTTGTAGAAGTTGATGCAACCATCGCACAAAGCTGAAACATGTACGTTGGCGTCGATCACGTGCAGCACAGGCTTCTCAAATTGTCGGCTCTGATACCAATTGTTGCGTTATTGTTGCGCTAATTCATTTCACGTAACCGGTACGTAAATTGCACAAAGTGATAAGCAAAACAAGTGCAGCAAAAATAAAGAGGAGATCACAAATTTACGTGGTTCGACAGATAAGTCTGTCTACATGCATGGGGCAAGCACACGGAACTCACTTGTATAACAGGAGAAATTACAGCGCACACCCCTCAACTCGACAAACACCAAACAGTGGGTCGCACTCTCAGCCATGAATCTTTTCTCAGCACAACTCTCACAATCACAGAGATACTGCACACCCAAGATTCACTTACAAAAGATAATTTAGACCCCAAAGTTCTATTTCACCCAAACGCGTAGAGCAAAAACACACAGAGGAATAACCAAAAGCACATTAACACTTTTCTATTCCCTCTCTATCTCTCTCTCCTTCACACGTTCCCAAAGAAGTAGAGGGGTGGTTGTACGCACTAAAGTAGTGGAGGAGTGGCATCAACAGTTACTCCCTATTTTTTTGATGTCACAGCCTTACCCTTAATCCTTTTTACCTTCAAGTTAAAGTGAACATCCTAACCATTGTACCAAAGCTTAGGCACATTCAAGAATGAGTAGTGAAATTCCCCCGGGATAGAAACAATGGAAATATTTGTTGATCCCTTTTTAGCATGACGAGGGGAGGTCAATTCTTGCTAGCTCGATGACTAATTTCTTGGTGATGCCACTTTCCTAGGACCCACTACGAGTATCTTGAGAATACCTCGAGGGGAATGAGCTATGACCCGGCCCCTGACCTTACGATTAGTCTAACGATTGGAGTCAGCTTGCGCGGAAATAATGTCGAGTAGGGTTTTTCCTTAATCACTTGAACTTGGGTGCGTTTGTTTGAGGGAAACCGTTTTCTGGGAATTCGTTTTCTAGACTCTTAACCGTTTGGCTAGCCGAAAATGATAAATCAATCGAAAACACTTTTTGGTCGAGAAAAACATTCAAGTATGAATATGCTCTAAACTTTATGAAACGACTAAATACATATTGATAACTTATTTTATGAATAATTTGAGGAGCAAAGAAACCATTTGAAGTTCGTGTTTTTCAACGGAACACGAAATGCCAGCCTCTGTGTGATGGTTCGCCTGGCTTTTTTGACATGTTATTCACTAGCTGTAGCAGAACAAATTTTAGCCTGGCCAATGCGCCCAGGCATGCCAAACAGCACGGGGCAGAGACAACATTGGTGATCCTTTTTCGTCATTCAACATAACGGAGGGAACAGCCAACAAAGATAAACATTAGTCTTCCTCTTTTGCCCCTTCCTTAGCTCTTCCCCGTCACTGCCTTTCTGCCCTTTAACTCCTCTGTTCCTATGAGATCTCGATGTCCGAGAACTCTTCATCGACTGAATAAGGAATAGAAGCGAGTGTGAATTAGACATACAACACAAGTTCCATTCCTCACGACACAAGTGCAATAATTTCGTACGTGAATTACCTATTCAAATTACAAGTCCGTTAAAATCAACGCGCTACAAATTCCGTTGAAGAACTATTCAATCAAAACACGACCCCTTTTGGGACCATTCATGCTTCCTTGCCTAATGATGATCGGCCGAAGTGCCCACGAGGCAATTGACCCAAGAAAGGAAGGGATAGACTCAGCCAAGGAAAAGGCTTAAGAAGCAAGAATAGACAGAAATAGCCCACCCACCAAGCAAAGCTCGATTCCAAGAGGCCAATGGGGTGAGAGCCATGTGCACAGGCCACGAATGAAAGAAAGAAAAGCTTAATTGAATTGTATGTCCGTCTCGGATCCATCCCTCCTTACTCACTCAGCCTCACTTTTTCAGTTTCCCTCCTCTATTTTCTGATGATAAAGGGTCCTTCAAGTCCAGCTCTAATGTACTGTTTCACAGGCATGCCCCACAGAAAGAAGCTCTGCCCTGCATATGTACTTAGTTGACATGTGCTGATTAACTAATCATCCCGTTTTTAAAGGGAACTGATCACCCAACAATCACGTTCCTGATGGGTTATGTGACCAATGGGCCGCTCATGTTAGGCTAAACCCAGCCCATTAACCTTAAAAAAAAAAAAAAAAAACCCCATGAAAGAAAATAACAGCAAATGACAGTTATTTTTGTGGGAACAAAAGTGAGAAGAAGACAAGACTAACGTGATGTTCTAAAAAGTTGATTTTGTTCACAATTCTAAAGAGAACACACACTCACTTGAAATCAATAAAAGCGAAGTAGAATCGCTCTCTCCTGAGGCTGCAATAGGTGCATTTAATCTGTGGCAAAGAGGTATGTTCGTTTATATAATATACTTCGTACGATCGGTGATTCAAGTATAGATTGGGCACGTTTTTTCCACGTTTTTGCATTATGTTTAGGAATATGTTTCCTTTATTGGTATCAGAGCATGTGTTCTTGTTTCATGATCGTTTAATATGTTTATAAAACGGATTATTGGCTGGAATTCGTGAAACGACGCCGACGAACGCTCAGGTACGAAAAACCGTCACCCAGCTGTATTGTTCGAGGTTGTTTCTCGATTTTCATGCATCAAAATTTATTTTCGAAAGTGTAGAGTCGTAGTGCTCGTCGAGATAAGCAAAACGACGAGTGGCACGTCACCGGGGGAGGCTGGACGTGCCTCCACGCGCCGCTGCAATAGGCGGCTTCGCCGGCAAGTGTGTCGCACGTGCGAAGCGGTTGCTGCGCACACGCGTGACACACGCACCGTGCGTGCACGTGTGGGCGTGGCTGACGTCACGCTGACGTCAGCTACATTGGTTATATTTTGGGCCAAAAGGCCCGGCCCGACAGGTTGACTAGATCTGACCCGGGTTCTGACTCATGACCTAACCCATTGACCTAACCTGGTCATCCGTTGACTGTTGACCGACATTGACCACCGTTGACCGGCATTGATCACCAAAAAAAAAAACTGAAAAAGGGACAGAATGTGTTTCTTGCAAGTATCATAAAATTAAGAATAATAATCATTTGATTTTTTCCGCATTTGCTGCAGGAAAGGTGGTACGAAGATTTCGAACCCCTATTACGGCTAGAACGCCTGAACAAAAGAAAAGACTTGCAGCGTTGAAAGCTGAGTTAGATGCTTATCAATAGGAAAATGGTGATTTGGATAATCACGTGGTCAAGGTCAATAAGATGATACAAGACATCATCTGGAATGGTTATTATATGCCGGACTTTGAAAAGATGAATGTTCTTATCAACACCCTTCCATCTGAATTAAAAAAGGTGTTGCATCGTCTATGAGAGGTTAACGTAGTCCCAGCCTACAAAAAACTTACTGTGGCTTTTGTGAGAGAATATTATAGGATTGAGGTAACAAATATTTCGACCCTAGGGATGAATACAACTTGGTGAAGATTGAATGCGCCATGGAGAAAGCTGAAGGGATACCCGACAGTCTTTTCTTGGTTGCCAAAGAAGAAGATTGGTTTTTCTAAGAAATTTTATGAATCTTTCCTTGTCTATAGGAAATTGATAGACCGTTGATTTTTTTTTATGTTATTTTAGTTTGGTTTTAGATATCCTAGGTAGATATTATTACTTATGTTGGTATTCTTGTTTCTTTCCTATGATGGATTTGTTCCTCATGTAAATAGTTTTAATGAATAGATGTCGATGGATATATTCTGTTATGAATAGTTTATGGTGCTATTATATTATAATATCTGTCTTATTAATATCATGTGGTTGAATGAGAGTTCTAAAAGTTTTTAGTAACTTTAAAGAACGTAATTTTACCTTAATGATTATATTAACGATAATTTCACATTAGGATTTTAGATGATAATTGGAAACATAGTGATCTTTCGAATCTAAAAACTATGTGAAATTACTCTTTAATATATTCAGTTTGTGTAAAATTGATGCATAAATGAGTGGCATTAATGATTCGTGCTATATGTCTGAAATGTTCAGATACCATGACTTCAGCAACTAAGAACATAGTGGCTAAATTGAACAAAGGAGAGAAATTAAACGGTGAAAATTATGAAATATGAAACATGAAAATCCAATATGTGTTAGAAGAATAAGAAGCACTAGAAACTCTTAACCAACTTATGGAAGAACCTGAAGATGAGAACACTGCACAGCATAAAAGAGACAAAGATGCATTTGCTGCATGAAAGAAGAAGAACTCGATTGCTCGCATCACGTTACTGAGTAGCATGAAGAATGATATCATGCGAGAGTCCAGGTGGTTTAAGAATACCAAGGAAATGTGGGAAGTATTGGCAACAAGATTTAGTCATACATCGGTGACCAAGCTGAGACAGCTCACTACAAGATTTGACTTATATAAGAAATCTCATGGTCAGTCCATGAAACAACACCTGAGAAAGATGTCAAACATGATCATTGAGCTGAAGGATGTTGGACACATTCTGACTGATGAATAGCAAGTGCAAGCAGTAATCCGTTCCTTGCCTCAAAGCTGGAAGCACATGAAGGTGCACCTGACCCATAATGAAAACATCAAGACCTTTAAAGATGCAATGCGCCATCTTGAGTTAGAAGAGGATCGCCCCATGACAGCAAAACTAGAAACCAATATCTATTATGCTGGTTCTAACTCACATGGGGTTTCAGGCTCCAAGCGCAAGCGCGTCAAAAGGTTCATAAA
Source organism: Syzygium aromaticum (assembly GCA_024500025.1). Lineage (NCBI taxonomy): Eukaryota > Viridiplantae > Streptophyta > Magnoliopsida > Myrtales > Myrtaceae > Syzygium > Syzygium aromaticum. Next base: position 17,757,173 of record CM044885.1, read on the forward strand.
GTAGAAAGACAAAGGAGCAAGTTCTTTGGGTAAGAAACCTAAATTTGATCAACATGACAAAGGAAAGCGCTCTTTTGGTAAGAAGATGTCGAGGGTGAAATGCTACAACTGTAACAAGAAAGACCACTTCGCTCACGATTGTGGCGAACCAAAGAAGATAAACTCCCCTTACATTTTTGAGAACTTTGTCTATGTGTCAAGTTCTATATTTTTAACTGAATCTAATCCTTTGTGGACTGTAGATTCGGGAGCAACAGACCATGTAGCAAAAGATAGAGATGCCTTTGTGGAGTTCCGACGGGTTCCAACTAGAACAAAATGGATATATGTAGGGAACAACTCTAAAATTGAAGTTAAAGGGGTTGGCACCTGCCAGTTGATGATGTGTGGTAGACACTCATTGTTCCTACATGACGTATTATATGCTCCAGAGATTCGTCGGAATTTGGTGTCTGTATTAGTGTTGGTTAAACTTGGTTTTAATTTGAACTTCCATAATAGTGGTGTTGATTTGTATTTGAATACAAATTACTATGGTTGTTGATACTTTTTGGATGGTTTTAATGTATTAAATGTTAATTGTGGTGATGTTAACATTTGTTATTCCCTATTTGCATCTTCCAATTTCTATGAAAATGATGTGAATGTGTGGCATGCTAGACTTGATCATATTAGCCAACAATGAATACAAAGATTAGCCAAAGAAGGTTTATTAGGCAATATTGAAAAAGTTGACTTGTCTATTTACGAGCATTGCCTGGCCGGGAAAACAATAAGGAAACCATTCGGAAATGGTACAAGAGCTGAATTTCCTTTGCAACTAATACATTTTGACATCTGTGGTCCAATGAATATAAGAGCAAGGCATGAGGCTATGTATTTCATCACATTCATAGATGATTATACTCGATTTGAATATGTCTATTTGATTTCCCATAAATCTGAGGCATTAAGTTGCTTCAAAAAATTTATGAACTTGGTAGAAAATGAATTAGATAAGAAAATAAAAACATTTAGATCTGATCGAGGTCGAGAATATTTATCTAATGAGTTCAAAAATTTATGTGATGAAAAATGAATAGAAAGACAGTTGTCTATTCCATACACTTCTCAACAAAATGGTGTTGCCGAGAGGAAAAATAGAACCCTATTGGAAATGGTTAGGTTTATGATGGTACAAGCTAACTTACCAATCACTTTTTGGGGCGATACTTTGTTAACTGTTGCCTATGTACTTAACCGTGTGCTTTCTAAATCAGTTACTTCCACTCCGTATAAGTTATGGATAAATAGAAAACCAGTTTTAAGTTTTCTTAAACCTTGGAGTTGTGCTGCATATACTCATAAGCCCTCTCATAAACATGGGAAACTGGGTCCCAAGGGCAAGAAGAGTATTTTCATAAGATGCTCAGAGTACTTAAAAGGATATGTGTTTATAGGTGAGCAAGAAAATGGGAGTATAACTGAATTTGAATCACAAGATAACACATTCTTGGAAAATGAATTTCCTAAGAAGGGCGAAGTAGGTGAGGACTACTCACTATTTAAAACCTTGGATCCTGATAATGAAATTGATAAAGTTCGTTCAGGTGGGCGCAATGTGAGCAATGAGGAATTAAATTCGACTCAATCTCAATTGCAACCGTTTGATGAGATAATATCATCATTATCTAATCCAAGTGGGAGCTTAATGGAAAATGATGTCCAACGTGTACAATCTCCCATACGGCGAACAAGTCGTAAAAGTGTTCCCCGACAACATTTTGACATTGAAGGGGAAACTTTTATGATCGCTCCACAAGATGAAAATAAGCCAAGGAATATAAATGAGGCTCTACGTTGCCCTAATAAGGAAAAATGGATAGATACAATGGAAGAAGAAATTGAGTCAATGAAATCAAACCATGTTTGAGAACTGGTTAATCTTCCAAAAGGACATAAAGCTATTGAGAATAAATGAGTTCTCAAAATAAAGCGAAAAGCTGATGGCTCAATAGAAAGATATAAGGCTCGCCTCGTGGCGAGAGAGTATAATCAGCAGGAAGGAATTGATTATGAGGAAACATTTTCTCCTGTAATGAGATTTACCTCTGTAACAGCCCGAATTTCAATGTAATTTCGGGATCAATAAAACTAATATTATTTCGCATTTCATTTTGGTAAGTCTCGCCCAGAGCTGATCACTCTCGGGATATTAACCAATGGGGTATGGCTAATTAGAAAACGGTACGTGGACCGTGGATCCTATCGCGAAACGGATACTGATCACGAGAGATGCTGAGGGAATATTTTGGGCCAACGTGGGCCGATCTTAGGAAAGAGTAATGGATTGGGTTTGGCCAAGGCCTATGATGTACAATAGGGACATAGGTGATTCCGCAAGACCGAAAGTACACGTAGCCAGCCAGTCTTGAACTTAAACCAAACGATCGTGGCCTCTGGAACTAGTGATAATTTCTCAATCTCTCAATGATCGAGTCCATCATGATACGGATAGTCCTAGGTCAATACACGTAACCTCTAAATAGCCGCTCGTTACTAAGAGACCCTGAAATTGAAAGTTTAGCGAGTTTTGTTCACGGAATTGGGCCCGGATTTCGATGTCGATTTTCGAAGGCTTAAGAGACTATTTTTGGGAATTTGATGTCATATTATGCTGGTCACGCGCGTTTGGAATAAATACGAGTAAAAATTGGAATTTCGGTCCGAGGGTGAAAAATTACGATTTTGCCCCTCTGGACTCTGGCGTTGTTTTTTGAGGCCAAATGAGATTATTTTTCGAGGTCGACTCCATTTTTGCGTGGCCACGCATACCAGGAGTCATTATAGCCAAAAATTGGAATTTCGACAAAAATTGGAGAAAAATTGACAATTTTGCCCCTCAAACTTTGACGTGGATTTTCGGGGGCTTGAGCGATGAATTTTGCGATTCCGATGCCACATTATGTTGGCCACGTATATGGAGGGTTAGTACGGATGAAAAATGGAACTTCGACTCGGGACCAGAAAAATGACCATTTTGCCCCTGGGCTATTTTTGGTCCGAATTTTTGGAAAAACATTTGGGATAATTATTAAGGGTTATCAGCTCAATTATTGGACTCAATGACCTTAATGCCCTCAATTTTTTGGATAGAGACGAACGAGAACCGTCGGATTATGGGTATTTTGGTCAAAATCGCTAGATCGGCGACACGTGGTGCTTTTGGGCTGCTTTATTTGACCAACTCGGACTAGTTTCTCTCTCTCCTCCCTCATTTCTTTTGGCCATCAGCCAGAACAGCCCCTCCTCCTCCGTTTTCCTCCTCCACCAGTTTTCTCGTCCGTACACCGGAGCTCGCCGGACCGCCACCATGTCATCACCGTCCGCTAGTGCCGCTGCTCCGCCTAGCCTCGCCTCACCACCCTCATCCTGATCTCTCTTTCTCTCTCCCTCTCCGGCTATCCGTACGTGTCCATACGACGTCCGTACGCTGATCGTACGGCCGCCGCGCTAGCCACCGCCGCCTCGCCGGCCACCGTTCCTGCCAATCCGTACAGTGTCTGTACGAAAGTCATTGTTCATCACCCATCCGTACGATTGTTCGTACACCCTCGCCGCCGTCCGTACCGTCGGAACCCGCTGCCAGTTTCACTGTTCACCAGTGATTGGCCACCGTTCCTCATCATCGTGACACTGGATTATGTGAATAAAATTCCTAAATCCGGATTAGGATTGATAGTGCATTTTCCTGGATTGGTTTAGAAATACTAGTATTGGTAGGGAAAAATTAGGTACCGATCGGTGGAAATCATTATCGGGAAAAATGTAGTAGACCAATGAGAATTTATTGGAGAAATTAATTGGATTTATTGGCCAATTAGAAGCTCGTTGGTGACGTTGCCAGGTATATCAGAGTTAACTGATTGTATGTAATTTATGCTTAATTGTAATTGATTGCGTACTGCCATGTCGCATGTTGTATGGCTGAATTATGTGGAGTGCGATTGGCCAGTGTTGGACTTGAAATTAATGGTTGTCTTATGAATCGCACATTAAGCCACACGGTATTAATTGAGCCAATTGGGCACATGTTGTGACATTGAGTGTTTTGAATTATATTGGTGCTCATGGTGCATTGCATTGCATAATATGGACACGTATTGTGTATGCCAAGAGTGAGGCATGTGAAGAAATTGTGCAAGAATGCGTGTCTGCCATGAGCATGTGATCACTTAAAATACCCTGAGGCGTTTTACGTTGGGTTCAGATAATAATAAGTTGTGTGATCACATAAGGACCTTCGGGCAGATACCGTCCTCATGCACTTTGAAGCAGGACGATGCCCGGTACGTCCGGAAGACAACCATCCTCATACAATTTGAAGCAGGCTCTGGTTCGTAAGGAGATCAGTGTTGCGTCTCATGCACTTTGAAGCAAGCTAGAGACACTAGGCCAGATCGGTGCTGCACCTCATGCACTTTGAAGTAGGCTAGACGCACCGGGGAATGAAAAAGTGATGACTCGAGTCGTAATAAATAATAATGAATTTGGCAAGTATGCCGGTGTAGGCTAGTGGGCCGGAGAAATGCGCATGACATGTCAATGACATTTGCATGCATAAACATGCATTGATTAGCATGCGAGTGTGTGAGACTCGGTGCATGAATATGTGCCTGGCATACGTGTGACTATGCGTGCCACGTATGTGCTGTAATTATTATATATTGAATTGTTTAACATGTAGGGTCAGTGATCGTGTGATTATTGTTGTATTACAAATTTGAATGTTTATTTCCGATCAGGAGATTGCATGCTAATCTAGCCTAGGTTTAGGGGTTGAACTCGCTGAGATTCGTCTCACGGTTGTGTAAACCGAAACTTTTCAGACTCCCAGCCGTGAGGATGGAGAGACCATCGCCGCTTTTTGGGATCTCTCTTCAAATCCGACAGTATACCAGTACCTACCCCTCAGAAAATGGGGAGGCTTTTGTGAGGTATCGATCAAAACTGATTGTGAATATAGGCGAGTATTTTTACCAGAAGCAAAAGTATGTGGCATGGTGCCACCAGGATGCCAATGGGACTGAGGAAGAGCCCCTCAAGATCTTTGATGTCCCGATCGAGAGTGCGGGGTTGATGTAGCCAGTTATAGCTAATTGCAAGGTGATTGACCCTGAAGTCACACTCGAGTGGGTGATGCAGGACGAAGAAATGGACGAAGAGCCCAATGTACTAGCTGAGGACCCTGAGCCGATAGATGAGGAGGACAACGAACCCGAAGCTATGGAGCAGGATGTTGAGGAAGACGGAGAGGTTGAAGAGCTCGACTTGGATGATGAGTATACCAGTGATGAGGGGTCAGAGGATACATCAGGGTCATCCGACCCAAATTGGGAGCCTTAGGACTACCCCTCCCCTGACCGTAGCTAGCATGAGGGTCGCTACATTTTGGATCGTAGCCCTCTCTCTAGGTTTAGCCTGACCTCCCAAGCCGCTTACCCCTTTTTGACCAAGCGGCTGCTGATCGTTTGTAGTTCTTTTGTTGTACTTGTATATATTGTATAAATGGTTTTTAATAGTAATATAAATATGTAATTATTTTCTTCAATGGTAATTGTTGTGTGGCTATCCTTGGCTCATAAATGTAGTTGTCTGGGTTTGTTTATTTATTGCTTTCGCTTGTGCTTGTTCTTTGTCTAGGCGTTGGGTCGGCGACGCTTCCTAGGACGTCGCAAGCATATCAACCAAGGTAGGGATGCTGTATGCCGAGGGGTTCGGAGCGTGACAACCTCAATTCGCCTTATTCTGGCAATAGTGGCAAGTATGGATTTTGAATTATATCAAATGAATGTAAAGACTGCTTTTCTAAATGGAGAATTAAAAGAAAAAATTTACATGGAGCAACCCGTTATCTTCATTGTGAAAGGCCAAGAACAAAAAGTATATCGACTTTTGAGATCGATATATGGCCTTAAGCAGTCTTCAAGACAATGGTATATGCGTTTTCATAATGCCATAGTGGGCTATGATTTTACAATGATTGATGAAGATCATTGCGTATATATCAAAGGATCCAAATATCAATTTGTGATCTTATCATTATATTTTGATGACATACTGATTGCTGAAAGCAATATGGAGTTGGTTAATACTGTTAAGAGTTGGTTATCGTCCAGTTTTGAGATAAAAAATATGGGTGAAGCTGCATATATTCTTGGAGTTAAGATTTCAAGAGATCGCCCCAAGAGATTATTGTCTCTTTCGCAAGAAATTATATCAACAAATGTGACATTCCGAATTTCGACCCATTTTTTATATTTATAAAACGTACAATTTGTCAGTGTGCTTATAATAAAATCTCGCCTGGGAACTGATCACTCTCGGTTATTGTTTTTAAAATTGAGATTTCGCTAGAATCTCATTCAATCGAATTTGACCGTTATTTAGAGTCCAAACTTTAGTGTCGAATTTCTCGGAGTTCCAGGACGAATTTAATTGGACGGTGTCGATATTATTGTGGTCAACCTCGATATTACTCGGGATATTAAAAAAGTGAAATTTGGACCGGGTACGAATTTTGACTAGTATACCTCCCTCTGGATTTAAATTTTTAATGTCTATTTAGTCCTTCTCTTAATTTTGAAGTCTGGAATTTTCGTGGCCATTGGATCTTGGCTTGCTCACCAAGATCTAATGTGGGCCATTGGATGAGTCAAGGGTAGGTAATGTTTGACTCTCTCTCTCTCTCTCTCTCTCTCTCTCTCTTCTGCCCTAATCGTCCTTCTTCCTCCCTCTCCACCGCACGCTCGCCTCCCGCGCCACCTCCAACCGCCACCACCAACCACCGCCGCGCGTTCGGCTCCGACGCCGTGCGCCTTTCACCCCTATTCGTCATCGCGAGCTTGCCCCAGTCGAGCCACCTGTTCTCCTCCTCTTGACTGCGAGTAGCAAATCGTCTAGAGCACCAATCGCCGGAGCTTGCCACCGCCCACCGCCGCTCCAGCCGCCGTCGCCACTGCCACAACCACCCCCCTGGTCGTTTCCTTCCGCCGTGAGTCCTTCCCCCCTTCTGTTCCAAATCTAGTTTCCCGACCCCTTCCTCCGCGCGCGTCTTCCACCGCGTCGTCGCCTGGCCAACCATCGCCGCCTCAGCTACCGACCGCCACCCCAACGCCTGGCCGGCCACCCAGAACCATCCCCTTCCCTGTTCCAGCCAACCCAGCACCTCCCCTCCCCTGTTCGGTCGTCCAGCCCTCTATTCGACCGGTCACCGTCGTCGCTGCTAGCCACCGCCGCCCTCGCCAGCATGTCGCCGCCACCCAGCCTTCCCCTCAACCGTCATCGCTGCAACTATTTCGGCGAGACCCACCCCCTTCTACTTCGTCCCCTGTTCTGCCCTCCACTGCCCTATTCCCATCGCCGCCATGGGCCGCTGTCGTCGCCGAAGATGTTGCAGGTCCAGTGAAACCCCGCTGCCTCGCCGGACTACTACCACCCTTAGTCAGCCCGCACCAGCTGTAGTCGAGTCCCCTTCGCCGAACCAGCGGCTTCGCCGCAGTTTACCACCGCCACTGTCTCGATGATTTCCCACTGTCCATCCTCGATTTCTTGCTCAAATCAAGGTAAGCGACACCCTAAATCTTATCTAGGACTTTGCGTACTATTGGACTTGTTTAGGGGTCGTTTAGGGTGAGATTAGCGGCTGATTAAGGGCTGTTCGAGGCTGATTTAGTGGCCATATAGTGCATTTTGGTGGCTGAATTGTGGGTTGGCTCAAGGTGAACGAATGGGCCGGAGTATGGGCTGAATTGAGGTGGTTTATCGCTGATTCTATGGCTGGTTTAGAGGTCGCATAATGCTGGAAATTTATGTCGAGTTTATTAGTTGTTTATGTGTGATTCAATGTTCGATTGGTGATTGTTCAGATTGTTTATTTGTGGCTAAATTGAGGGGGAGGATTCGATGGCTAGCTTGGCAATTTTTCGAGTGGTGATCGTGATAGGTTGTTTCATGAGTAGAGTGGAGCGATGTACAGGCGGAATCTTGGCTGTTTAGTGGTTGGTCATTGCGAGATTTATGATTGATTTTTGGCTCGAGGAATGGCTAGTTCGATGAGCCAATGTTGGGTAATCTATGGAATGAAATGTTTGCTATGTTATATCGGAATGGCGTGTTAGTGAGGCTAATTATGCGGCTGTTTGGTGCTGATTTATGACGGTTTAATGATGATTTTTATGGCGGTTGATGCTAATTTGGTGGCGGGTTTCGAGGTGAGTGAATGGCTCTGATTGTAGGCCAAAATGAGGTGGTTTATTGTTGAAATCAAGGCTGGATTGATGATCATTACTGCTGGAAATTATGTTAAGTTCATTGGGTGTTCTTGTATGATTTAACATTCGCTTGGCGACGGTTCGTGTTATTTGTTCGTGGTTGGATTGACGCCTATTATGTGATCTGTGGATTGGTGTGAATAGAATGAGTGGTGATTGAACATATTATAACGATATTTGAATATGTGATTGACATGGTAATTGATTGAATTATGTGGCGTATGTATTTGCTTGACCAAGCCCGGATTGATTGGAGGGCTGCCAACCTGTAGGGTGTTGACACGGGTTGTGAGAAAGGACATGTAAGGTGTTGACCCGGGTTGTGAGAAAAGTCCTGGAGCGTGTTGATGCGGGACAAAACCCGAATTGATCGGAGGGTTGCTAGCCTAGAGCATGTTGACGCGGGTGGCGAGAAAGAACCTGTGGGGTGTTGACCCGGGTCATGAGAAAGTTGGATGAATGCGCATGTGTATTGTACATAATTGAATTAGTGAATGTACGTGCGAATGACGCTCGAGTAATTGTGATATGTACATGAAATGTTATTGCATTATAGTGATTTGGCTAATGTGCAGGGTTGGCATGTGATTTGAGGCAAGGTAAGTACATTATGTGAAATTTGTTATGTGAATAGTTAGATTGTATATTTAGACTAGTCTTGGTACGCATTGGCCTATGTAAGGTTTAGATTGTCTGCTTATTGAGAAGTATTCTCACGGTTGTTTAATCAAACCATTGCAGGTCCGCAACCGTAGTTGATTGGAGACCCTGCAAGGATAATCTCGGAGATCGAAGACAGGTCAAGTAGCCTATATTTTTTAGCGACCCTTTTTGTAGAATAGTTAAGTTGACGAACCACGGCCTCTGTTGACGAAAGTGGTTCTGTCATTTTTGGCCTAGTTAACTTTTGTGAGCATTGTATGTATATTCCAAGTGTATGAATTACAAGTATTAAAGTGTACTATTACTACCCCTTTGTTATTAGTAATTATCTGGGTTATTTCATTTTGTTTTCGCGCATGCTTAATCTCTTATGTTTTGGTTGGGTTGGCGACATGCCTGGGACGTCGTATTCAATGACCGACTATCGAGGGATGTTGCGAGTGCATGAGAGTTCGGGGTGTGACAACAAAGTTCTTGAACGATTTTGTAAGCATAACTGTAAACCCATGGATACTCCTATTGCAAAAGGTGAAGGATTGAGCTGTAAGTTGTGTCCTAAGACTCCACAAGAGATGGACAAATGAAACGTGTTTCTTATGCTAGTGTTGTTGGGAGTTTAATGTATACTATGATGTGTACAAGACCTGACATATGTTTTGCAGTTGGAATGGTAAGTAGATACCAATCCAATCCAGGTCAAGTACATTGAAAAGCCGTCAAAAGAATCATGGGGTATCTAAAGGGTACTACTGATTATTCTCTGAGTTATCAAGGAAAGGATCTGCGACTTGAAGGCTACTCAAATGCTGACTGGGGAGGAGATTTAGACGAAAAGAAATCTACCTCTGGATTTGCATTCTTACTGAATAATTGTGTCATATCTTGAAGCAGTAAGAAACAAACACATATAGCATTATCCACTATGGAAGCCGAGTTCATGGTATTGTCGGCAGCAGTACAAGAGGGAGTTTGGCTTAAGAGATTTTTGGATCATTTAGCTGTAGTTGAGCATGCTGCAAGCTCATTGTTAGTCAATTGTGATAGCCAAGCAGCGATAGTATACACCAAGGATCCGAAATATCATGGCAAGACCAAACATATAGATACCAAGTACAATTTTATTAAAGATATGGTAGCACGAAAAGATGTGAACTTGCAGTACATATCTACGCATAGAATGATAGCAGATCCTATGACGAAGCCAATTCCTAGATATGTTTTCATTGGTCATGTAAAATCTCTAGGACTGCGTTGATGCTAATATACTGAATATTGTAATTTCCCTGAATGTTCATATTTAAATGAAATTGTTATATCATTGTTAATGCCTATGAATTTTTTTTTTAATATTTATGCATCTTAATACTTAGTATATTATGTCAAGAAAGTATATCGGACAGATAAGATTAACTTACTCACACGAGTAATCGCCTTTATTTACTGTATGATAAATAGAAATGAGACAATTTTTAAACTTATTATCTAAGTGATAATCAAGAGCTCAAGTTTAAAATATAAATGTTGCCTTAGCTAAGTGCTAAGATGAGGACATAACATTTACTATGTCCGAGAGTAAAATAATACACATATTTTACTTTATCTGTCTTTGATGCCAGATATGAGTTCTAATGAATTCTTTAGAAGAGTAAATACGTGAACTCAAGTTTAGAGATTGAGTATGTCTAGATTATCATCTGTACGGTATTGAATGTAAAGACATACGCTCAATGGGAAAGGAGTTAATACCGTAATACGTATTTCATACTACGTATGCATGATACGACTGATAAGAGTGGTAAAAATTTTTTATCTCAACTTTATGCCATGTAAGACTCTTGAAGATATGAGTTCCTCATTTAGTACCCTCACGACTCTGACTTATTCTCAAAGTTTCTATTCAGTATTTGCTATCTTAAAGTGTTGCCAATGATCATGAATGATTCGATCTAATGGGACATTTCTAGAAAAGCGTGCTGAGCTGAAATAGAGAGGTTTAAGAAAAGAGGAAGATCAATTTATTTATGATGTCACATCCTATTTTTGTATTCACAGGTCGACCAATTATGATTTTGAGTAAATCATAGTTGTGAATACAATATACGAGATACTAAAAGAGAATAAAAGAGATATAGATGTGACTGACTGATTTAGGGTACTGCGTACTATATCTACTCGAAAACGTTATGCCCAATTTGAGCTGCTATGTATTCCTAACAGATGCATGGCAACGAGCTCTCAAAGTATGCTGGTCGCACGAATTATTTGCTAATATAAACATTACAAAAAAAAAAAAAAAGAGAGTTAATGTTTAGCCCACCATGTGCGAGTGGGAGATGATGGGTTATGTAAACAATGGGCCTCCCATGTTGGGCCAAACCTAGCCCATTAACCTTAAAAAAAAAACCCATGAAAGAAAATAACCGCAAATGGCAGTTAATTTTATGGGAACAAAAGTGAGAAGAAAACAAGATTAACGTGATGTTCTAAAATGTTGATTTTGTTCACAACTCCAAAGAGAACACACACTCACTTGAAATTAACTAAAGCGAAGTAGAATCGCTCTTTCTCTCGAGACTGCAATAGGTGCATTTAATCCGTGATAAAGAGGTATGTTCGTTTATGTAATATGCTTCGTACGATCGTTGATTCAAGTGCAGATTGGGCACGTTTTTTCCGCATTTTTGCATTATGTTTAGGAATATTTTTACTCCAATTCCATATGTGAAGATTTCCTCTACTTATCGGCAGCAGAGAGCCCACGCAAGGACTCCATCGGTACATCCTTGGAAGTTCAAACAGGAAAGTCTGTGCAAGTATTCGCGGTACAAGATGAGAAGTTGGCCTTCAGTCACCAGAAGCATAAACTCAGGACTCAAGTATCAAAGCCAAGGGTAAAATTCAGGGCCACAGTGGCTACTTCTTGTACGTACCTGCACCTTAACAGCCAGAAACTTCACCGTACATGTTTGTAATTAATTGGGCCATTTTACGTCAAGCACCGTGCCTCCACAGATTTTCACTATTAGATCTAAAAGCAAATCACACCCATTCGGGCTTAAATCTGCCGAACGGCTGAGATCTGTCGAGCGTCAATCCAACGGTCTGTGAGGGCACTGGGCCCCGTAGGGATAATAGCCTGAGCCATTTTACCAAGATCATCATTGTTATTTCTCTTCCACTTCGGTTTGATTCTCGAATTCAATTAGTGACAAACGCGTCCTGAGATGAACTCAGTTTCCAGATAAGAAACCAAACTTTTTTCATTGACAATCCTATATCAGTACACATGAACACTAACATAAACACCTTTCACCAGTTTTTATCAACATAAAATATATTTCCAAATCAAACGAGGGACACACGTCTAAGTGTTGAAGAACCACAGAAGTTCCTTTCACACAGTAAGGTACCAGGACTCTAACACGACCAATTATATCGCTTGCAATATACTTATGGTAGAGATATGCCCTCAATATACAGCTATCCCCATTCATCGAACATGTTTCTGTTCCTCTTGGACCATCTGGGCAGCATCTTCAGGGAGTTAACTTGTGCACCACGTCTTTCATACTTGGTCTCTTTCGCGGGTTTGCGTCCCAACACTTCTTCATCAAGCTCGCAAATTGTGTCGGGCATTCTTTCAATATCTTCGGCCTCGCGTTCTGCCAGTTTTCAAAACCAACCAAACTCGTGAGCAACCATTTCGATTCCAAGCTAATTATGCCATGCAAGTCTATGATTTAGTAACTGAGTCACCGGGGACAGCTGATTACTTGATGGGGAACCGCTTGACAGATATACTTGGGTATCAGGTCTGAGTACGGCTTCTCGCTATGGCAAATCTCCCACAAGGTAATCCCGAAGCTGTACACATCTGCTTTTGGGCTAGACGTGTAACATCCTAAATTTTGATCCATTACCAGGACCAATAAAGTGTACATTAACTCTCGTTTGATTTTAGTTAGTCTCGCCCGAACTTGATCAATCACGAGATATTAACCAAATGGGAAAGGCTAAATAGGATCAGGTATGTGGACCGAAGACCCGATCGCGACTGAGTGCCGAGTTCGAGAAACGTTGAGGGAATATTTTGAACCAATATGTGCCGATCTTAGGAAAATGACGGAATGATATAGTCGGTAACGTACAATCGGATCGTGGGTGATTCCGCGCTACCGAAAGTACACCTGACTAATGAATCTCGATTTTAATCCAAATGATCGCAACCCCCGGTACTAGCGATAATTTCTCTCGTTCTCTCGAAATTCAAGACCATCACGACTCGGACAACCATAGGTCGATACGCGTAACATCTAAACAGCCGCCTGTTAGTAAGAGACCCTAAAACTTCAAAACGAGCTATTTTGATCGCGATATTAAGCCCGAACTTCGATATCAAAATTTCAAGGGTAATTACTACTATTTTGCAAGGTGGATGTCATTTTTTTTTGTGGCCAAATAAGTTTGGGACAAGAACGGTTGAAAACGGAAATTTCGACAGAAATTGGAGAAAATTACAATTTTTCCCCCGGGGACCTCGATGTCCGTTTCCGAGGCCAAACGAAATTATTTTTCAGAATCGATGCCATTTTGGAGTAACCACGCACGTCTGGAGTATATACGGTCAAAAATTGGAATTTCAACCCCGGAACGAAAAATTGACGTTTTTGCCCTTGGACTTTGATGGCGATTTTCAAGGACTTGCGCGATGAATTTCGCGATTCTGACGCCATATTATATTGGCCACACACATTTGGGGTAGATACGGGCGAAAAATGGAATTTCGCTCCGGGACCGGAAAATTACCAAATTGCCCTTGGACCCATTTTTGGTAATTTCGAATTATAATGATTTTTAGGGACTTAACCAAGGTTATATGAGACTAACCAGGTCTAGTCAGCCTTGGGTTAGTGACAAATGACCATTTTCCCCATAAATTATTGGATATGGATTAATCTTGGCCATTGGATCAAGGGCAAAATTGTCCAAATGGCCAAGATTTTGACACATGGAATCCACTCACACTTGTTGACCATGTTTGACCAGACTATATCTATCTCTCTCTCTCCCTCGTAAGTTCATTCGGCCATTTCCCAATTTATTCTTCTTTTTTTCCCCTGTTTTTTGTCCTGCCGTGGACATTTCTGTCCATTCTGGTACTGTTCACGCCGGAACAATACCAGCCAGAGCTGTTGGCCACCATCCAGCACCACTAGCAGCCACTCTCGCCTCTGTATAGCCACCATCAGCCCCGGTTCTAGCTTCAAACAGTGAAGAACAGCCACTAATCGCCGTTTCCGTCGTTGCCGTGACCGTCGGCTTGCACCCGGAACGCCGCCGTCGATCCTTACCATGCGTCAGTGATCGATTGCCCGTTCCCGTCGTCCCGAGTCGTTAATAGGCGAGTATAAACCCCTAAACCCTTAATTAGTTTAATTGTGCATTTTTAGGGGTAAATTAGGCCTAATTGGGGTTTAATTAGGCTTAATTGTGTGTGGAGTGTTTTATATAGGTCATTAGGACCTAATGAGGTAGTTTAATGGTAGATTAAGGCCTAAACAGCCTCCTGTTCTGGTATTGTTCATTGAGTACCGAATTTGTGCATTTTTGTCTAAATTTTGTACTAATTAAGTTTAAGTGCAAATGACTTGGAGTTGGACATTTTAGGGGCTAATTAGGCTCAATTGAAGCTTAATTAAGTGTATTTGATGGTTGGATGATTAGGGTAAGTGATTAGTTTAAAGGTGATTTAGTGCCTAAATGTTAATCTGTCCTGGTACTGTTCATGAGGCACCGAATTTGTGCATTTTGTCTAAGTGTGACACTAATTGGGTTTGATTGTTAGTGACCTTGGATTGGTCATTATAGGGATTAATTAAGCTTATTTGAGGCTTAATTATGTATATTTGATGGTTGGGTGATTATAGTATTTGATTAAAGCTTAATGGAATTGTTTAAGGGGGGTTTAGTACATATTGGAAATTCGGTTTTGGTACTGTTCACCAGAACCGAATTGCACTTTTTGGTTCAAATTGAGATTTAATTGGTTCTTCGACTATGGGTTTGAGTTGGACATTCTTGGGGGTTGGTTGAGACTTGAATAAACCCTATTGAATGACCCCATGATTGCAAGATCAACTAGCCCAAGGCGGGCCTTAAGCGCATTAGATTGATTTGTGTAATGAATGCGCGGAATGATCTTGGAATTGATTGGATTAGAATGGAAATGCTTGGGTATGCCAAGAATGAGAGGAATATGTCTAATTTGAGCATGGTTATGCTTGGTGTTTTGGCATCGATAATTAAATTTAAATTCCCAGGCATGTGGTTTACAAAAGTACGTTATGGTATGACCGAAATTAAATGCTTAATGTACATGTCTGGATTTTATGAAATTGTTGGCCTTCGAGTCGGGCCTACGGGTGGATTTATCAAACTATTGGCCTTCGGGTCGGGCCTACAGGTCGATTTTATCAAACTGTTGGTCTTCGGATCGGGCTTACGGGTCGATTTATCAAACTGTTGGCCTTCGAGTCCGGCCTATGGGTCGATTTATCAAACTGTTGACCTTCGAGTCAGGCTTACGGGTCGATTTATCAAACTGTTGACCTTCGGGTCGGGCCTACGGATCGTTATATTCAATTGTGGGCCTTCGAATCGGTATAATTGCACATGAGTTATAGTGATGTTAAATGCCTAACCTGCAGGGTTGAGATAGTAATTTGGGTTGTGAGCCGGGAATGTATTAATGTTATACTGGTTCTTCGCTTGATGTGTTTTATTTAACATTTTAGAGGTGCACATTAGCCTAGTTTAGGATTAATGGTTTGTACTTGCTGAGATTTCTCACGGTTATGGTAAAACCGACATTTCAGATCCCTAGCCATGAATGTTGAGGCCGAGGAGCAGGACCCCGAGCCCGAGACAAAGTTCGAGACTATGAGTTCATAGGAGGAGCCGGAGCAGCCTGAGAGTCTCTCTGAGTCATCGAGCTCTGATCCAGACTGGGAGCCTTGGATTAAGTCTCAATGTTAGCAATAGAGACCAGCTCTTTTTTGACTGTAGCCTCTAGTAATCAATCCGATCTCCTTAGGCCACCGATCCCTCTTTGTTTTAGTGGCCCCTTTGTTGTATTTTGTTTATAATGGACGTTGTATATAAGTGTTTTTACTGAATGTATATGTTATTTTTAATCTTTTGAAATTTGTTGGCTTGTGTTGCTCATGGTTGCTTTTAAATTGTCCGGGTGTATATATATATTTATTTTATATATACGTCGTTTCCGCATGTGGCGTGTTTTCTCTAATTTTGGTTTTCGGGTCGGTGACGTAACCTGGGAGCATCGCACCTCATTTCGACCTATATGCGGATGTTCATGCTTCGTGGGGTACGGGGCGTGATAAGACGTCCTGTCCTTGATGACCTTATATCCGACACAAAACGCTTATCAAGCATATTAGGGCACGAACTCTCATTGAGGTGAATTACATTTAAGGGGATACCTCGGGGGCCATGTAATGGAGATCCCCGCCGACTTTGGACAAATCGTAATGATCTGCCCTATGAGATATGCCGAAATCAGTAATTTTCACGGTACCATTCGAATCCACGAGGAAGTTGGATGGCTTCACATCTCCTTGGATGATTCCCCTTTCATGAAGGTAGCTCAACCTGTGAGTGAGAGAAGTTAAATCCACAAGGGTCAGTCGCAACGTAAATTGAGCAAGGTTTTGAATGAAACATAACACTGAAAATAGTTTACGAGGGAAAGATTTCAACCCTCTTGCTACATCGAGTGCTATTCTTCCGATGACGTCCTTGGGGGGCATCCGGTGCCTCGAAAGGTAAGAAGATAAGCTACCTCTTGGATAATATTGAGAGACTATACAACGTACATTTACCAGCGTTGGCTCTCTAAATCTGGTACGCGACGTATCACATGTAGCTCCTATGAACTGAGAAAAATAAAATGATTAGGGCATATGAGAATTACTAGTTTACGTCGAGAAAAAGAGTGGAACGTTCCAAACAAAAGAAAACCGGTAACGATACCAAGATAATTACCAACTCCTCAAATGGTGAAATTTATCTGGAGAGAGAGAGACAGAGCACTACCTTAACAATGTTAGGGTGGTCCAGACCACACCAAAAGGACACCTCTCGATGAATCATGGACTGCATCCCCCTTTAAAAACTTGACTGAAAGTTTTCACGGAATAAAAGAATTTCTCAATTCATAAGTCATCCCAAAGATTTCTAAGTCTACATGATAAGTCTTATACATATATCAATACGTTCAAAAGCATTGAGTGTAATAACAGTTTCTTGAACTTCAAGTTTCAAGATTATTCATCATCCACGAAATCAATAAATCAATAATAAACCTATCGGTTAAATGATATACGATTATTATATCACTTATATAGATTTACAGATGCACCCCATCACTCAAATAACAAGGATTAAGAAACAAGCTGACAGATTAGATTAAACAAGAACAAACGATTCTAGAGAAAATAGTATTCATGATACCTACAACATCCCTGCCTCCGCAAGTTCCTCTAAACGCAGCCCCGAAACACCCGTTATCGGTCTTGTCCTTCATGTAGACATTATTTCCATCGGATTCCCACCACTGTCTGGCTTGCCTCCGTACACAAATCATACAATTCATGGTGATGGAGCTCCAAGTTCCTCTGTGATCACGTAATGCGTCTCCCTAATTTGTATCAGAGGTACTTATGGTGAGGTCTGCCAAATCTTGGTGACGTCTATATTACGTTTGAATGACGTTAAACATTCAAAACGCATATAAGTAGTTGAAAATTGAAAGCGACCCATAACTCCGAGAGAGCGCTCCGAGAGCACGCTAGAAGGACCATCACTTTCCCATTCAAAACGACACTCAACGGTATGCATTTTTTATATGAGAGTTAATTTTGGTAATCTAATTGAAAAACTAAACAAAAATGTGATTAATGACAAAACGTAATAAATCTTTATAGAATATCGTAAAATGTAAGGAACGATAAAGTCAAGGAGAGAGGGGGGTTTAGTGTGAGTTAGATAATAAAGAGTGCATAAACCATTCGTACGTACGAGGACGTGACTGATAACTATTCAGTTCGGCAACGAAAACAGCATGGGAGATGATCTCTTGTAACCAATACAGCAAGCCTTCTTCTTCACTTTTCGCTTCCTTTTTTTTTTACTAGAAAATAGCTTTCTTTCGTTAAGTTGCTATTGGCCTAGAAATATTATTATTAATCTATTTATTTAAATTTATTCCTTAAGGGGATGAAAGCTCTTGCGATGAAATTTTGATCTCATGGAACTTTTTCCTTGCGGATTGTTCAAGGGTCATCCTAGGACCAAAACAAACAAAACGAAAGGTCGTCCATGTTTTTGGATGGTTCTGAATCAATCTAGAAGCAAAAAGCCTTTCATCTTGTACTACAACCTCAGCCACCTCAATCCTAATGTTAGTGAAGAAGTATTTATGCGTATCCAGAATTTAGTGACATAAGTTTTGTCAGAAAAATGGCTAGACTGTTTACCTTTGGTTTTTCGATTTTATACTAGGCTTGTAACCAATGAAAAATATTGCTAATAAACGTTTATACATGTTCCGAATCTGATCTACATGATCAATTATGATAAAGTGAAAAAGGAAACCCATGCTCGTTGCATGTTCCGTGCGTTTCCAATGATAAGTTGGTACAAGATTCCTCATCAAGTCTCCCTTGATCGAAAGCAAATACAAGGGTGTTGACACCTAATTTTTTAATTGCCCAATTAAATTACACAAAATTTAGGAATTATATTTTTAATTCCTAAAAAAATATTTTAAATTTTAATTACACTGCATATAGACATGAGTACATTTTTCATTATTAGAATGTATTTTTTCTTCTTTTAATTAATAAAAAAGAAAAAATCGCCAAAAGAAATCGAATCGCGCCAGGTTAGGGTTTTGTCCCAACTTGGCCCTCTCTTCCCTTCCCCCCATGCGAGCCCAGCCCGTCTCCCTTCTTCCTTTCCTTCCGTGCAAACTGGGCCCAGCCCAACCCACTCCCTCTATCCCCCCATGACCTGGCCTTTTTCCCTCTCTCCTCCCTGATCGCTGCAACTAGCCACCGCCTGGGACAATGTGGAGAAGCCGCTCCATTGTGCAAAATTGGCCACCAAAGTCAATAGAACAGAGAGTAGGTAAGAGCACTTAATGGAGAGGATAAGGGGATAGAGACAAGTGGCCAGCGGCCACTATATAAGCCGGCGAAGAGGAGAGAGAAGGGGGTCGTCCAAAACAGAACAAAAGAGAGACAGAGAGATCTAGAGAGAAAATAAGAGAAAAAAAAAAAAAGAGGGAGTTTGAGTGTTTGTAGGTTTTGAAGAGAAGCCAGCTAGCCTCATTGTCGCTAACAAGCCGATTGGCAACCCTCAAAAGCAACCCAAACCAGTAAGCTTTCCCAGGCCCCTGTTCTCCCCTGTTTTTTCATGTAGGTCGGCCAGGACTCACGCCGGCCATTTCACGTGAATCCCGGCCCAGACCAACCCTGCTCCTCGTCTAAACTCGCCATCGGAAGTGAATCGCGGTTGCCGGAGTAGGCCTTGGCCCTAAAATAGGTCAAAGTTTCCTTGTTTTGTCCGCGAGCACCAACTATTTGACAAAATGCCTCAATGAGGATGGTTTGGTTTTGTTCTTCACCAGCGAGTAGATGGTTGGATGGTGACATAACTAGTTTGGGCTTGATCTCATGGTGGTCACTAGCGGCTAAGAAAGGCCAAAGGTTTGCCTAGGTCGATCGGCCAATCTCCGACCAACGTTAGACCTCAACAAGCCCCGATCAGAGCTTGGCCGAAGGCCATTATGGCCGGCCAGACGGGGGCCGCCTCGGCCCTAGGTGCCGAGGCAAGCGAGGCAATGGCCGGGTGAAATGGCCAACCAATTGCCAAATCTCGCCCGGTGTTCATAAAATTTTACACGTGTCAATGAACGTGTTGAACAAGTAATATAATAATGAAAAGAGTATCGTCCCACAGAGATTAATGATAATAAACCAATTAAATATTTAAAATAGACTAATTCTAAAATTTATCTAACAGATCAAAATAGAATTGAGAATAAATAAAAATTGACAATTAAAAATAAAATTTTAGAAACTAAAGGCAAATAATCAATCAAAATAAATATGTTAGAACATCTGATTTCACCATAACCACTAGATATGAATTTTGAATCGTTTTGCATACAAAAACATTATCAAACATGTGATAGCGGAATTTCCTAGTCTATTGACTATCGTATCTCTAAGTATAGCAAACCTACTCAATTTATCAATCCACTATATCTCTATGTGAATTTAAATAAATATAAGTGCATTAAAATCTGTTAATATTCTCGATTTATAATAAATCTTTTGGACCACCTTATCACCGAAAGCTACACAAATAACATGGTATATTTCTATCTACATTTAATTCATGGTTATATATTATAACGAACAGTTGCATATTATGACTTCTCAATCTCAAACATGCACATCAGATCACTCAAATGGTAGCCAGTCATTTAAAGGCATTAAGTATAATAATATGTAACTCACATGAATGAAATCACTTGTAAAGCATAACAAGTATAAAATTCATATAATCATGATTAGGCTACATCGTAACTCTAACAAAGAAAATTAAAACATAATAGAAAAAGAAACGCAAATATAAATTAAACCAAACATCTTGAATCAAAAAACAAGAATTCTGTTATCACTTTTGTCTTCTCTTCAAAATACTTGAAAAACTCTTAGTACACTGAAAATAAAAACGATATCCAAAAAATAACTAGCTGTTTTCCCAAATTATCTTATTTATATGATAACATCCAAGACTCCTCTCACAAGGCAATTACTTCTTTTTCGCATAAAATAAGAGAATAAATCGCGGAATTCCCAATGTGATATCCACCTTCTAACTCTTCTCTGGATAGTATATTCATTTCCTTCTTTTTGCGATATTTTCTTTATTTTCTTCATATCTCAATATTCTGCATAAAGAAAGAAAATTTGAATAAATAGAAGGGAATCCAAATATTTTCTAACAAATATTACAGTATTTGTTGCCTAAAGTAGATAAAATAACTCTATTTTTATAGAGTAATCACTCGGCCAGCGTTCTCAAATGCCTTTGCACGTAAGAGCCGGTCGAAGCTCGGCCTGTAGACCCGATCTGCAACCCATTCGAGGCTAGTTAGACCTGGTCAAACCGGCCCTATTTAGTCCTTTACCACCGGGCCCAATCCGATTCAAAACCCTGGTCAATGACTTGAGTTGATCCCCGACTCAATTTGAATCTGGAGATCTGACTCGAGTCAACGCATACGAGTTGGGTCGTTGACCTGGGTTTGTTCTGACCTAATTCGGATCCACTGATCCAACCTGGCTTAATATTATATTAATACTTTTATTGAAAAAATTTTAATTTTTTTAAAATATATATTTAGTTAGGAAATAGTTTAGAAATCAGTATTTTTGAATAATTTTCTAAATTAGGAGAATTATTTGATTTATAACTATGTCTAAATCAAATAAGCCCATGGGGCTATACAGTAGGATGTTGAACGTTATTTTTTAATTAGTATATGATTGCATAAATTGTCATAAGTGTTGAATGTCGTCGCCTTAGTTAAGATTAGAGTCCTAGGATGCATATTTATCTTGACTGCCAATTGTTAACTTAATGACTGTCCACTCGCTTAATCACTTCACATGTTAAAAAATTGATCCTAAAATCAATCCAAACTGCATTATAAATACTTTTTTAAAATGAACATGATAAGGTACCGAAAGGGCACAAGTCATTCAACTAGTATAAGCAAGTTCTCTAACTCATTTAATCTCTAGTACACAGAAATAAGGCAATTCTCCCACTACCTTACTTTGATATCTAATTGACCTACCAAAAACTAATTAGTGGTGACTCCTAAATAAAAATCACTTACAGGTTAAAAAAACTTAAACCACGAGTCGCGATATGGTATGAGTTTCGAGTTAAGTCTCAAACCTAGACTTAGCGCATCTAGGCTGGCATCCCTTCCTCATGGAAAGGGGAGGTCATGACAAAGGGATGTCGGCTATTTGATTCGAACTACTTCGAAACTGAAATTGGAGAACTACTCAAATTGATACTACCATAGTCTACATTTCTTATCCCAAAAGAGAAAAAATGGAAAATAAGATACCGTTACATCCTAGATCACCTCAATTTCTTATTTTGACTAAAATATATCTAACTCAATGCTAAATTAGGTTCATGCCAACAGGGAGACTCACTTAATTTAATGCTTACCAGGGGCGGCGAGTTGATCAATTCGACCTTGGTGACATCGGTGACCCGCAACTCGGACAATGCCGCCAACTCATGGCCGGCACCAACAGAGACACAAAGGACATTGGAGTGGTTGCGAAGGAGGCCCAAGTCGTGGATTGAGTTGATGAAGTGCAGGTAGGAGAGGACCTGGCCGCCGAAGGCGCAGGAGGACCAGAGGTGCTTGTTCTTCTTATCGAGGGGGAGGAACTCGCAATAGCGGTGGGGGGAGGCAGGTCTAGGGGGTCCGAAGGAAGAGGAGGAGGAGGGTGAAGGTGGTGACGGCGACAGTGTGCTTGTTGAGGAATGCCCAAACGTGTCGATCCATCGTTCTCGGTGGGAAATGATGCTGCAGTTGAGCTATTCGTGGAAATGCGTCTTCATGCAAGCCCAATTTTTAGTCGTTTTAAATTTTTTAGCATTTAATATTAAGTCAGCAATTATATCAAGATTAATACAAAAAAAAAAGCCCCAAACTGGTACATCTGTGACAAATTTATTAAAAATAATTTTTTGACCATTAGAAATTCCAAGCTGGTGCTAGGGTTGAGCATGATCCGGGTTGGCAGTTCCAACCTACAACCGGGAACCGTCCACTAATGACCGATTTCGAAAAATCAAAACCAATAACTGCCCGTTGGTTCATGGACCCACTCGGGAGCCACCGGTCAGTTCTCGAGTAGGTCCATGGAATGGTCCCACTAGCCAAGAACGAAGACGAAAAGATGAGAACGGAGATGAAGAGTCGGAGATGGTAAGGTGAACATCAACCGAGAAGAGTGAGAGAGTAAGAGTGAGCGTGAGGTGAACACGAAAGAAAGTGTTTCTCGGCTCAATATGAGGCTGTGAGCGTTAAGCAAGTTAGATTTAGTTGAGGAATTTAGGATTTTTCTTTTTTAAAAGAATTAAAACTTAAATAAATAAATATTATATTATTGATCCGATCCGGGTGGGCGAACGGGTAGTTCCACACCTAGAACCAAGAACCGGACCGATTCCCTTTGGAACCACCGATTCCAATCCTGTTCTGAGTGGTCCCGAATGGTCCAGGCGGTTCCTAAATTTTTTGCACACCCCTAATTGGTGTACCTGTGACAGATTTATCCTAAATTAATTTTTTGACCAACAAAAACCCCAAACTAGTACATTTGTGGCAAATTTACCCTTCGTTAAATTAGATTAATATTACGAAAAACCACAAAATAGTACACATGCAATAGACGAAGGATAAAACCTCAAACTCGTATACCCGTCAACTACTCTTTGTTTTCCAACTTAAAAATTTGATAGTAAAATTTAATAGAAATTAACATAAGGTAAAATTGTCACAAATGTAACGGTTTATGATTTTTTTATGATAAAAAAGAATTAGTTTTGGATAAATTTATCATAAGTATACCAATTTATGGATTTTCGTGATATTAATCATTTATATTAAGTACTTTGAATTTTTAAATCTCTCTCTCTATGTATAAGAGACCAAATACTTTATAATTATTACGTTTACAAGATCTCTATCATGTGTGTGACTGCTTTGGTGCTCTTTATCGTTTTTGCAATTAATAATGACATCCAGAAAAATGTCTATGTGAATGTGAACAATCGAGCAATGCGTGAATCGTTAAATATTTTCAACGCAATAGATTGAAATTTGGAACTCATAAAAAGACATCACGAAATAAGAGGGTCTCAGCCATGAGCTCTTGCCCTAAATATGATTAGCCAAGAAGCATGAGTAATTATCTTATTTAAAGTACGCGGATAAGCAACATCATTCTCTAACCCTTTGACATTTCTGATGGGTAATAAGAGTTCGATTACAGTAATAGATTTTAATAAAATAGTGAAGGATCGGATAATCGATATTTTTGTTGATTTTCGTGGACATGACGAACACCAAATTTGAATTTTTTACTTTATTATTGATGAAGATATTTTATAATGTTTTTGCCATGTAAATAACGTTTTCATTTGGAAGGGGGAAATAAGCAAGTCCCATTTGAGACTCGCATAGTGAGAAAAGAGGTATATGAACAAATTTTGAGACTTGTCAAACGGAGTTCATTTCGGAGGAAACGGCTTTCCAGTGGTAACAGGCCAGCTCGTCCTAAAGAGAGTACGCCTTACAAAGAGTAAGCCAACCTTACGCATTCAATGGATTGTAGATCATGACCAAAACAAAAGGAAGCCTCGGCTGTCCAATTGCAGCTCTGCGAGTAAAGTTTCCAATGATAAGAAAATGCATTGACATTTCATATAATTAATCAGCATCGCAATAAAAACAGTTCGTAAGGAGACTTACGTTCAGAAAATGAAAAAACCAAGTTTTCTCAACAACGTTAATTCCCCTAGTGAGCATGGCGAAGGAAAAACTTTCTTAACCCTCATGGTTTGCCATGTCGAAACAATTACTTTCGGAACCACGCTAAAACAATTACTTCTGGAGCTTGAGTCCCCGATGCTTGAGCCTCGGTCCATCGAGGTTAGGCTCGGCTCGGGCCTGGCACCAGATCCGAGCATGACCTCAATGGACATGGGTTGAGTGACCTCAATGGACACGGGTTGAGTGTTGAAGTCTTAGGCCCCGCCTTGATAGACCCAGATGCGAGCGCCGAGGACCCGAGCATAGGCACCATTATGGTCCACGTGCCAACAGCCCTAGGTTAGGCAACGGACTCGGGCTCTTCCAAGCCCTTACCTCAAGCGATGTTGGACTTTTTCACGGCCTCCTCTATGGAACCGAGCCCAACCACAAGCTCCTCCTCCGTCTTCGGTGTCGCACCTGGCCGCCACCACCCTAACCTACGTGAATACACCGGCCTACCACAATGTTTGTGGCCACCACGTGATTAGTCTTTCGAGTCCAAGTACCTATTGGGCCTAAGTAGCACAGACCTACTACACTGATGGCCCAAAAAGTTGTGGTCGGCCTTGTTATGCCGATTTGGGATTGTGGGCTCGTAACATCTCTTCGCATTACCTATTGGGTGTAGCGTGGGCAAATCATCAAAAACATCCTCGATCGTGTTCAACTTCATTAGAGTATAAATATATATATATACATTCTCGTTTAATTGATAGGATTATTAGATTGTCAGCGAGTTTAGCCACGTTATTTGGTTGTAGGGCATTCCTAGGTGAGTGGTACTATCTCTTCTTTGAGTTTATAAATTCATGTTTTGAAAGTGATAAATATTTGAGTAATAGTACGAGTTGTGAAAGAACATATTTGTTGCATAAAAATACGAATCGAGCATTTCCTACCTTTTAGTATTTGAGAATGATTTGATAATCGTTTTTGGAAATGTATTGTGAAAGGATATATATGTATATCGCATTATGAACTAGTTTATGAAACGAGTTCGGAAGTGATTCAAGAAATGCTCTACTAAATGTATTTCTGGTGGATGAGCCATGTTGCAAGAAAGTTATTTGTTTGATTTGTAAAATGTACTGCGGATTAGATTTCTAATATTGGATAATGATTGTTTGATACTCAATATCGTTGTGAGCCCATTGAGAGTTTTGAGGGTACGCAAACCAGGTTTAGGATATCTTTCTGGACCAAGCCACCGACTTTGTAAGTGGAGACCTTGCCAAGAAAGGAATCTTGGTAGACTTGTTGCAAGGCTCTGTGTCGTGACCATGGTTTGATATTGAGCAATAGATTGGTCGATGGAATGGACCATTGGTGTGTGTTTTTCAATGAGATCGGTCAATGAAATGGACCATTGTCATGTGTTTTTGATGAGATTTATTAATGGAATAAACTATTGATGTGTGATTTAAGATTAGTCAGTGAAATTGACTATTGACGTGGTTTTTAATAGAGATTGATCAATGGACTTGACCGTTGATGCTTATGATGATTTAAATGAGTATTTTCTTAATTGTATAAAGTCTTGTTGAAATGAAACAACTCTTATGTGGCTTGATATGTATTTTATATCTTGAGTTTAGCTTCTGAAATTCTAGTATGGCTTTATGTATTCATGCATAGTGGTTGCTCAATCTACTTAGAAGAGATACGCATTGCTTACTGAGCTGTGGTTGCTCACCCATTTCTTTCTCCAATCTTTTCAGGTTCTTTGGTTGATAACCAATAGAGGGAGAGCGATGTCGTGGGGATTAGTTTTGGGTGGTTTGAGGTTGCGTTCTCCGGGTGAAAGGACGGCCGTGTCATCCCTCATTCTGATAAGTTTCGGGGTGTGACAGGAACGGATTGAAAATGTGAAATGCTTCGTGAAAGTGATAGATGATTCGGCTTGTGAATTCTTATTATATTGTAACTTGTAATCGTCTATTCAGTTATTTGTTGGGCTTTGCGCCATTCGATATTTATGTTGCAAACTCTTTAACCAATACATATAAGAAATAGGAATGCATGTTTCTTTATCTTCTATATTAAAAGATTTCACATTTCTTATTTTTATGCGCCACTATATGAAATTAAATAATTGCTTATTTCTCCACATATATAATTAAATAAGTAATGAGCCCTTCTATGGAATTAAATTTTTCTTGGTGATATCATTATTAGATAATCAGAAAAGGATCAAGTGTATTTTATATGATTGGTGAAAAATATAATGGTTTCTAAGTAGTTCATGTGAAAGAAAGTGGAAGGGAATAAATCTTCCTAAGCAAAGTCTCATTTTACTTAACTTTCTTAATATTTATAGATTTTTCTGATACATGTCTCATACATATATGATTACAGAATGCTTTATTTAAAATGCATATGGACTACTTAATAACTGAAGCAGAAAAACTTAGAAAAAGGTACAGGTACTGGAAAACAGAAGAGGAAATATTTCGGTCGAGTGTTCCATATATGCCATGCAATTAAATAAAAATATTTTGGTTTTAGGGGTTAAAAATTTAACTCCTAATTTTTGTACAATAATTTTTAATTGGGCAATTAAAATTTAGGTGTCAACAATCATTGGAAAATAAATTGGCTAATTTTTCTTATTTAGTTAATAATATGAAGTAATTTCTTTTACATCGTGGTAGGATTTTGAGTTTAGGTTAGTCATGCACCAACAGTCTGTCATGTCGGGAATTACGTCACTTTGTATGAATAGTATCTGAAAATTTATCGTCGGAACTTGATACATTTGAATTTAGTGAAACTGAATTCTTTTGATCAGCTAAGTTTCACACGAGGTCCGAGTGGTTTGCGGACTCAAAGTGCTCATCATTTCTCTACTTTGCGCATGTTTTATAAAGTGTTTAGGTGAATTGATGGGCTTAGACCACAAGTCATCAAGCCCAATTAATCTCAAACACAACTTGACTAGAATATTGTGCATTTGCAAAGTTGAGAACCACTTTATTTTATTTTTATAATAAGAATATTTCAAGGATTTGTCACGGCTGTAATCTTGTTCAGTGGACTTCAACTCCCTCAAACTCGCCAAATAATTACCCCTTAGCTTACTCTCGTCGCCGAAACAATGGGCCTTAAAAATTCTGGAAAACACTAAGGTACTTCATGAAAACCATTTTGGTTCTGCCCAGAACTGGTTTTTTGTTCCCAGAATCAGTTTTGGACCAGAAACCCATTTGGTAACGCAATTTCATTTTTCTATTTCCGGGACAAGTTTGCTTCCAAAACTGATTCTGAAACCGGAAATGAGAACAAAAAAAAAGTTGATTTTTCATTTCTGGAACAAAAGTGAGAACCATTTCTGAGGAATTCATTTTCTTCAACACACATTCATATGAAAGTCACGACCTTTGAGGTGAGAAAAAAAGCAAAAAATCAAAAATTTCAAAACTTAACAGAATGGTTTAGAATTTGTGGCTACCCACTTTGAGTGAAATTTAAATTTTTTTAGGTGCTGAAAAAATTTAAAAAAATAAAAAAATAAAAATTTTCAAAATTTCATAAAATGACTTAGAAAACCTATGGCCACCCACTTTGAGCAAAATTTAATTTTTTTAGATGCCAAAAAAAGTAAAAAATAATCAAAAAATCTAAAATTTAAAAACTTCACATAATGTCTTAGAATACCTATGACCACCCAATTTGAGCGAAATTTTATTTTTTTAGGTGCCAAAAAAAAATAAAAAAAAGTAAAAAATAAAAAATTTAAAAACTTCACAGAATGACTTAAAATACTCGTGGCCACCCACTTTGAGCGAAATTTAATTTTTTTAAATGCCAAAAAAAATAAAAATAAGCAAAAAAGTAAAAATTTCAAAACTTTACATAATGGCTTAAAATACTTGTGGCCACTCATTTTGAGCGAAATTTTATTTTTTTAGGTGCCGAAAAAAAATAAAAAATAAAAAACTTCAAAACTTCACAAAATTGCTTAAAATACCTGTGGCCATCCACTTTTGAGCGAAATTTAAATTTTTTCAGGTGCCGAAAAAATAAAAAAAAAATAAAAAATAAAAAACTTCACATAATTGCTTAGAATACCTATGGCCACCAACTTTAAGTGAAATTTAACTTTTTTAGGTGTCGAAAAAAAAATAAAAATAAGCAAAAAAGAAAAATTTTCAAAACTTTACAGAATGACTTAAATACTTGTGGCCACCCACTTTAAGCAAAATTTTATTTTTTTAGGTGCCGAAAAAAAAGCAAAAAATCAAAAAATTTTGAAATTTCACTCAAAGTGGATGGCCACATATATTCTAAGTCATTTTGTGAAGTTTTGAAAATTTTGATTTTTATGTTTTTTTTTTCACCTAAAAAAATTTAAATTTCGCTCAAAGTGGATGGCCACATGTATTCTAAGTCATTCTATAAAGTTTTGAAATTTTTGATTTTTTTCTTTTTTTTCACCTCCAAAAATTAAAATTTCACTCAAAGTGGGTGCCCACAGGTATTCTAAGCCATTCTGTGAAATTTTAAAATTTTTGAGTTTTTGAATTTTTTTGGGCACCTTAAAAAATTTAAATTTCACTCAAAGTGGGTGACCACATGTATTCTAAACTATTTTGTGAAGTTTTGAAATTTTTGATATTTTGATTTTTTTTTGCACCTAAAAAAATTTAAATTTCACTAAAAGTGGGTGATCACAGGTATTCTAAGCAATTCTGTAAAGTTTTGAAATTTTTGATTTCTTGATTTTTTTTGAAAAAATTCAACAAATTTCCTATTTTCCCAAAATCTGAATTTTTTTTATTTTCTCGACATTTTGATGATTTTTTCTGGAATTTTTCAATTTTTGGGATTTTCTGAATTTTTTTAAAGATTTTTATGAATTTTTCGGATTTTTTATTATTTTTATTCCATTTCTAAAAAAATGGATTTCTGTTCCTGGAAATAGAATTTTCTGTTATTTATCAAACGGGTTTTTGTTTCAGAAAATAGAAATTTTGTGCTGTTATCAAACGGGTTTCTGTTCCAGAAATAGAAATTTTTTGTCCTTATCAAACGGGTTTTTTTTCTCAGAAACTCATCCAGGAACCAGAAATAGAAAAATCTATTTCTGGTTCAGGAACTCATTCTGGAACAAAATGGTTATCATTCGCTACCTAAGTAACTTTAAATTCAAACAAACAAAAAAATAAAAAACAAATGCCACTGCAAGAAACCCTAGCAGAAGTTTTCTCTTGAAAATCATATAAACGACAGATTGATTCATCATGGCCTTGTTTTATCATCGGTTCCAAAGGGCATAGAAAGCGACCTTTGGATAACTCTTGAGAATGGTCGAAAAGATAGTGTGTTGCATTGCATGTGGCGAATCAACAAGATTGCTGTTCGTATATATTACAGTTCCGACACCAGCCAAGATTGTCCAATGAGGCTCTATGCTGACTAGGACTGTGTGATCGGATCGGATCTTAGTTTACCTTATGAGGGGAGAGATTATTATATCTTTACTTATTTTTAGAAGTTTTGCCCTTGAAAGACAGAAATGATGCCATTGAGCCGTTTAGCTTGAATCAGGAGTTGTTATGACCGGGAAAAGTTGGACTATCAGGGCAAATATCAAGCCTTAGGAAGAAGAGTTTTCTAATTATCTAAAGAAGAGGTTGAAAATCTTGTGGTGTTACTACATTGTTTTTACTCTCTATTTGTTCGTGCTCTATTCTGAAGCTTTTAAATCCATGAGATGCATTACAAGTGCAAAGGACGGACTTTCATCTTTTTTACCAAAATCAAGGATATTATTAACGAGATGAAAATTAAAGGGTACTTTCTTTGTATATATTTGACAATCAGTGGTTACTGTTTACCCACTTTTTCCCTTCATGAATTATCCTTAATAAAATTCTCTTCTTTGCTTAGTGTAGAAAGTAACGGGGTAAATTAAAAGATTCTTTTTCACCCCACACATGCGCACATAGGGTTGACGTTGTTGGTTGGGTGCATCATGGGATCTCCAACTTTGGAACTAGAAAATATATTTTCAAATCGCACCAATTGCATATAAACTATTCTATGTCAAAGTCACTTATAGAAGCTCTTTTGCCGAAAGCTGTTAACGAAGTACCTTTTGAAGTATGGTTCGATGGGTGAATTGACAAAAGTTGTAAAAGGTCTTTTATTGATTCTTGGACAAAAATTGTAAATGATGAAAAGATGAAAAGTACCAAGATTGGAGATCATCATATCTAGCCATGTGAGGGGAAATTATCCAATTAGTTCTAAACTTTTTGTATAAAGTCTTAAACTTTGCTAATTGAGTTCCAAACCTATATGTGATATTTTAATGTGGTCATTCCAGTCAAATTTTGCTAAAAATTACTTGTGTGATCATGCGCCACTTGGCAATGAAGATTGAGCAGTCACAATTGGAAGGATTACATTAGAATGTTGTCACAAATGTTTATGACTGATATGATAAAATTAAAAAAATTCAAAACTAAATTGATATCGGTGAGATATGTTGAGGATTGATTGAGTAATTTTCCCAGCCACGTAAAGATACTGGAAAGGTAAAGTGCACAGGAAGATAAAATTAAATGTGGGTATTTACAAAGAGTACAACAAAGAGTACAAAGAAATCAAACACACTCTATGATGACCCCTACAATTCAACAACTCATATTTACAAACTTACTCCACCACTCAACGGTTATGCCTCTTCTATTTCTTCACAGTTACCATTACCAGTGACTTTTTGGATCTTCGGCTCCACTATTTGACGGTTCTGTCGAATTTACCTTTTAATGATTACCTCTCTAATGGTCTTACGTCAATTGATTCGACATTTTCTTCCGAAACTATGGTTATTTTCACCTGGATCTTCTGCCGGCTAAAACTAGTTTTATTGTCGACTAACTGAATTTACTTACTAAAGCTTTCAAAACTAAGCAAATTTTTTTCTCTGTCACGTCTTGCTCGGTCTCTTCTAGTTCGTATATATTCCTGTTGACATATAGAGAAACACAAGCAATTTCTATTTCATTCCGAGAGGGAGATATTTATGAACTATTCAGTTAAGGGACCTTGGCTTCAGCTCCTCAAACTGATTGTACAAGATGGAAGAACCTAACCCCCGTCATAAGAACAGGACTATGTAATCACCAATTGCATGAATTAACACATGTCAAGCAATCTGCTGTAAGTTGACGGATGGAAAGATTTAAGTATTTCATGATTGTGGCATGTCCCTACTTGCGGACTTTTGTGTTAGAAGTGGGTCTTCGGACCTCATTAAATCTTCATCTATTTAGACATTCAACAGAGGTGGAAGGATAGGAAAGAATAAGCCAAGTCACTGTTGAATCCTATTTGTGTGTGCTCATATGGGCGAGTTGTTGTGATAGCATGTGCTTAATATCTACTCAATGTGACAATCCTATGTTTGCAAAAAAGAGACACCAGTTGCTCAGAAGAATCTGAAAGAATGTAGGAAACGCTAAAACTAAACCAAACCGCCCTATTAGACCGGGCACTCGTCATCATATTCCCATGCCATTTTAGTGTTCAAAATTAGTCAATGTTTCCGGAATAACTAGATCAACCTATCTTTTGACTTTGATGTTGCGGTTGTAAATAATATTGGATGTCATACGAGCAAGATTGGATACTTAAACCTTTGATTTATCCTTTAACTTGTAAGCTGCATAAAATTATTTACATGCTATGTTGCAAGTACTGTATCATTCCAGATCCAAAGAAGTATTACATTGCTATTGTATTTGGTGTCCAAAGTGATCCATCTATACGCTATACGTGTGCTTAATGTCCATTTCTATGTGCTAAGGTTGAAAATTTGTAGTAATTTGGCATAGTATGCAGCAGGAACTCACCTGCACGATGTACTTTGTGCAGACATGGTAGTAACTTACGCCCACGCATTTGTATTTTTAGGAGACCCGCTATAGCCGGTAACAATGTCCAAGGGAATTCCCACGTCAATCCAGGCAGAGCGTGGGAGCATAATCAGGTGAATGTTTGTACTCAAGTGAAGTGCACTATCATTTAGGTACACGACGACATTTGCTATTGACTAGATTAACTAGCCCATAACTAGATAAATTCGTTCTCTCCCTATTACCACTTTAATCACCAACAAAAAGGGGGAAACACAAGAGAAAGTTAAACCAAAAACCAGCAAGATCCATTGTCCATGGCCTGGCCGCTTCCCATATTGGGTAAAAATGCAAAAGAGTCAATTACATTACTTAAAAATCCGAATTAAAAAATCTGGAACAACAAATTATTAATGAGCAAACTTATATCCGCAGTCGGAAAAATAAGTTTAAACAGGAGAAGAGGATTAGGATGCAGAATAATAGCCAACCATAACAGTACTACAGATGCCAAGTGAATGAGGCTCTGGTTTGGTTAATTAATCACCAGCTCAATTCTTGGAGGTAACTTTCCCTTGAGTTGTTGCAGAGCACGTTCTCTAGGTTCCATAACCTTTTTTATCACGTCCTTAAGATATTGCTCAACGCAGGGATTCACCACTAACTTCTCAAGAGCAGGTGCATTCTCAACAAGGTAATACACTAGTTCTAGATCACAAAGTTGACCATAATAATTGTTAAATTCAACCTCCTTTAGGTACCGATGGGGAGATCCAACAACTCTTTCTAGTTCTCTCTGTGTGCATAGCATTTCCCATGGGTATGTCATCTGTGGCAAAAGAAGAATGCCATATATTATTGATCACCACAAGATATTGATACATTGGAGAATGCCAGTGAAAGAAAGCACTTGCAAAATAAAGTAAGTCTATGTGGATTGTCTCGTCGAGCAAATACTACACAAATGATGTCCTAACAACTCACCAATAGGATTCAAGAGTGGCTTGGTATATCATATTCTATCCTACTACATGAATCTAATGCCTAAATAGATAAAGCCTTGAATGAGACTCGAAAACCCACCTCAAACACAAAACTCTGCAAGCAGGGACATGTCTCAATCACGAGAGTCAATGGAAGTAGACTTGCACCTCTTGCTCCGTCCACTCTTAGTTCCAATAGCTTGATACTTGTTAATTTAGGCAGTTGACGAATAAGCAAGTTTTCCTGCATATTAGACAGAGAGAAAATCAAAGGCAACACGGATTGTAAAATTAAATAACTCATGAAACTTTATGAAAATAGTTAGTACTCTTACCTTGGGTGAATCAAAAGATTGAAGTTTGAGAATCTGCAGACAAGAAAGACTTGAAAGTTGAGACAAGGTCTGATGCACAAACAGGGGATGAAATCCTATAATAGACACCTCGGATAGCTGGGGGAGCTTGTCCAAATACAATGGAATTGGAAATCCCAAGAAAGTGAAAAACACAAGGTTTGTATCATAAATCTCAACCCCTTCGAGATTGTCACAACATGCGATGCGCAAGTACTTCAGCTTCAGTGATTGGCCAAAAACTTTAAACCAATTCAAAGTAGGAGCATCCTCCAAAACCAATCGCTCTAGAACTGGACAATTGGCAAGCAATTCCTCAATGAGTTCTCTCTCCACAGTGACTCGATTTAAGGTGAGCTCTTCGAGATACCTAAAGCCAACATGCCAAGAACTAGAAGGGCCCAAGCCATCTACATTAGCATCCATAAGTGTGTCACGCTCTAACAGATATGGCAAGCGACTGGGGTCACAATCTAGCCTCCTATCCTTCAGACACGCGGGCTTGAAATCTAGTTTGAGAATTTTAACTCGTTTTGCCAATGCAAAACCAATCCACCGATCGATGTGAGACTTATATGAGATATTCAGGTCAAAGCATAATGCAAATCTACGTAAATGGTATTCTCCACTTTGAAGATGCAAGACATTGTTCACCCATTCCACATATCTCGCCCTCTCCTTTTCCGCCAACTCGGGGTTATCTTTCATATTAGCCAAGAAGTCAGACCAATCAAAGTCAAGGTTGGTGACCTGATAAGTAGACAAATGCCTCCATCTTCTGGAAAGAAGACAAGTCGCTTGTGCTTCTTTAGATCTCAAAAGAGATAATATAAAGCCTATAACATCATGGGGCAAATAGCTGATCCGATCCTTTGAATTGAGTTTCACCAAAGAAAAACAAACAAGGTTAGAAAAAACTCAATGACAAGCTGAGACGTTTATGTGTATCGTGGGCTTAGCGAAGAGAGAGAGGGGGTGGGATCTTCTTTTCCAAGCACAAAAACGAAACTTTATGCAGCAAAATTCGTTACCTTCTCGGCAGATTCGTCTTCAGATTCAAAGCGCAGCCTTTTTGGAGATGGAGAATCCATAGACGCTGTCATTATTCACCTTCATTTCGGTTAAACCCCGTTTTTATATCTCCTTTTTTTTTTCTTGTTCCTTCTCAGATTTTAGGGAATTTTCCGAGGAACCCCTCCCATTCGATATCTTTTCAAATCAGCGATATCTTTTTTAACCATCTATAACGATTAACATTGTGGAAATTATATTACACAAAAAGAAAATTGTGAGAAAATATTATCGCTAATGGCATCTCTAGATTAGCTTTTATTTTTTTACTTTTGACTTATTTTTATGAGATTCTTGAAAATTTCACGTTGAGACTGACAAAAAAACCATTGAGATGTAGATTAACATACTCTATTTACATATATTCTCAAACTTAGTATAGCATTTTAAATAATAACAAAAAAGCACACTTTTTCCTTTTTATTGATCCCAAACAAACAAGGATTATAACTTTAGAATTCTTCACGACAGATTTTAAAAAGGATTAATTTCCTAAGTAACCTCCAATTTAGGTTCAATCTTAATTCTATCTCAATTGTCCAAATAAAAATCACCAATTTTTTAAAGGATTAATTTCCTCAGAGCTTTTGGAGTTGTTTATTATCACTTATAATCCCTGCTACTGATTATTATTATTATTTTTTATAGACACCACTTCTAAGTATGAGCCCATGCAAAAAATTGTTAATGACAGTCGAGCAGACTGAGTTCACCTACAATTTCACAAAGACAATAACTAAATATTGTTGAGATCGGGATCTAGCACATGATTTCTTATGTGTTAAAGGTTCTTGTTAAGGATAAAAAAAATTTGTTTTAGCTTTTTCTTTCGTTTTACATGTAACCTATTTTTCTATAAACCGTGACATTTCAAATCCTTTACTATTTAGTTTATATAAAGCAATATGCAGTTTTTCTTTTGACAGTACAGCGAGTACTAGGGAGACTACAAATTGACGTAAAATGGGGTTAATCATTTCACATATTGCAACCCGTGAGCTCTACTTTCTTTTCATATTTTCTAATGTTTTGTCGATTCATTTCTTTTTCCCAAGGTAGGAATTTTTGGTGTTGTGAGAGAAGTTGGCCTTGAACTTGAATGACAAGGAAACCAATTCAAAAAAAAAAAAAACAAAGCAAAGAAATAAGAAAAAAGCTTGAACGGAGATTTCGAGCTAGCCGTGCCAGAGATGGGACTTGTCGCGCAGCCATCTTGAGATACCAAACTGAGAGCAGAGTTATCCTAGTGAGAGTCTGGCTAAACGAGGAGGCATCCAAAAAGCACGTGAGAAGATCCATATCTATTCTCTCCTACCATCACATAATAGGTTGAATAATAGCTGTCGCGACCTACCTCGCGTGCACCACCTAGGAATTTAGCTAATGAATTATTAGGTCAAAACTTAATTCGCTTTCTCCCAAGTTAATACCAATACATATCTTAGGTTCAAGTTTTTAACATGAAACTGATTTTATGTAGGAGTTGCAATTAATCAGTTTTTGGCGAGTCGATTGAATACCTAAGTAATGTGCAGGGGAATTACTTTACTTCAACGAACCAGAGATTACATGGATTTAGAAACTTGATTACGCTAGATTACTCTAACGCCATTTCGGTATCATTTCTCTTTTATTTTCGAAAATATTTCATAAACAGCTTGAATTGATTTTAACCTATCCATTAACGTGTGAGGTAATCATGCAAGTGCGCAATCAATGGAGTTAACACTCCAAGCAAATTAGCCAAATTGCAAGAAGGAAATTGGACACACCAAAACAATTAAATTTTTTTTTTTGGTTTTCTTTTATCTTGAAATAAATTCTAATCTACATGACATGCAATTTCCTAACATGCAAACTATATGACATGCATATGATAGTTTGTTTTTTGTTTATTTATTAAAATTCGTAATAAATGAATAATGAAAATTAACAACCCAATTAGAAAAGTTATCCTATTCAAATTAGGAAATAATTTAAATTAAATCCTATTTTAATTGGGAAAATTATCTTAATTTAATAAATATTACCCTAACATGCATTCTAATATAGAAGATAAGTCTAAGTAGATTAATTCTAAACATGCAATATTAATATATATAGTTAGGAAACTATCCTATCTGTCACACAATTCGATCTTTTTGGTCTTTTCTGGCGCTTATCTAAATTAAATATAAAGACTTACCTATTCCCTCACGCACAATCCACAAATATTTCAAATTAAAGATTACGATAATCTAAATATAACCAACCATCTTGTGGGTTAAATTAGATATTATTGCAATCTTTAGGCACAACAATTATCCAATATTAAATTGAAATAATTAAAAAAATGATTCAATATCTTTACGGATCAAATTAGTAATTAAATCAACTGCTATCTTTACTTCCCTAATTGGATAATGCCTAAATCTCAATCAAATCAATTAGATAATACAATCTATCCGTAAATAACAATTGAACGATTCATATCAAATCAGATAGAATCATTACCTAATTTGATCATGTGTAATTTTATTGGAATCAAACCGGATCACAGATTGCGGATGAGGCTCGATAGATGGCCAATGTCGCACGGTGGACTCGGCGGGGCTCTTTCCGGACATGGTCAACTATGGTGCTCAACTGAGAGCTCTCGACTCGGTTGGCTTGAGGGACTTACTGCCAAAGCGGCGACGGCGGGGTCACTCACGGTCGTGGTTGGCACGGTAGAAGGCTTGTTTCGCCAAAAGAAGCCTGCAAAGAGACTAAAGTGAACACAATGACTCGTTGACTTCGTTAGTTCCACTGAGCAAAAAACCGGGGGGGACTCGTGTTGCCATAGGGGAGACATTGAAGGCCTAAAGCTTGACTTGACACGTCAAGGCCACGGATCAATTGAAGATGCTGCCATGTTGGTATTGTAATGAGATCTGAGGCTGCGTTTGGGAGTAGCTTTGGGAAGTTACTTTGGGCTCCTACTTTGGGCTAAAATTTGATGTTTGGAGAAATTTTTTTGAAACTCCATTTAGCCAAAATTGGTCTTGCGAAGATCAAAAGCCCAAACCAACCCAGGAGGTCCCTTGGCTTTTCGGCTTTCTCGACATACTACAGTGCCAAGCGACAAACATTTCTTTCAAAACTACCTTCATCTATTTGTTGATTTCTGATTTTGGCCTCGTTTGTCACTGTTCATCATCTTCCTTGTTTACCTCGATCGGCGTGGCTATGAGGGGATGGCGACGGGTTAGAGAGGGACCGGCGTGGTCACACAGCCCAGCGATCATCACCTAGGGTCACACGGCCACCGCGACAGGCCACGAGACCTAGGCGAGGGCCGTCTGAGGTTGAGCGACCTAGACGGCCCTTGCCGAGAACTCGCACGAACTCGGCTGAGGTTGCGTGACCTAGATGGCCCTCGAGGGGCCGACGACCCAGATCCGGCGCCGGCGGCCGTCGCTTGAGATGGAGCGACCTCGGGTAGCCCCAACAACCGTCGACGAGGGCCGCCTAGGCTCAGGCGGCTCCCGAAGAGGGTTGCGAAATCAAGGTGAGGGCCACCAGCAACCCAAATCTGACGCTGCACGGCCCTCGTCTGAGGCTGAACGACCTCAGGCAGCCCTGGCGACCACCAACGAGGAAACCTTGATGCCCGCCAGAGTTTCTCGTTGAAGACGGCTGGATCAATGGAATACTAGGACACCAATAAGGAACTCGGCAAGGACTATTCTGGCATACCGATATTGCTAGAGACAACGGGATAGCTGCCGGACACAACTGAGATCAACCAGAGGACTGTGATGTTCGCCAGAAGCGCACTAGTTCGACGCTAGAACGGCTGTTGATCTCAATCAAGAACATCTGGACTTTGCCGGACTAAACCCTTCATTTGGCAGGAGCAATCGCAGGCGAGGCTGGACTCAAGGCGTGATGATCAGGCTCCTATGGACACGAACGGCAGCCACGAAAGGGACTCACTTTGCTGGACGTACTCTTTGCTTTTTTTCCTTCGCCTTCTTCTGTGGTTTTTTTCCGTAGACCTACGAGAAGAAAAGAAAAGAAACTTTTGCTCTCTCTTTTGTGTATCTAGTGTGTCCCTCTCTTCTCTCTTTTTTTTTTCACGATTCTATCTCTCTGTCTCAATGAGGGTTGTGGCTGTCTCTCAAACTCTTGCAAGAATAATGTGGTGCATATGATGTTATTAGTAATAATTTAACAAATATTTGATTGCTAAAACGTATTGACTATGAGAAGATGAAAATGTGTAATTCTATTAAGGAGTTACAGTTCATACGAAAATGTGTGACTCTTACGAAATAAATTGTGCTATCATGGAAGGCACCTATTGATAGACTATATAAATAGAGTCTAGTCCTCTCTTCACCCGCAAAAAAGAACGAACGGTTGCATTCTATCCTCCACCCGGATAGAATACATTAAAGAGAAAAATGTGTTAAAAAAGAGAAATCAGATTTCTACATATATTTTGTTTCTATAACAATTATCTTTAAGCGCAACACTATGGATAAAGGTATGTCTGCATCCCTCTTATTGTGAAAATCATGAAGATCTAAGATCCTGCATTTCAAAAAAAATTCGCATAAAAGGATTACGTTAATTGGTTACAGGACTCCTCTCACAAGATAATTGCTTCTTTTTCGCATAAAATAAGGGAATAAATCGTAGAATTTCCAATGTGATATCCACCTTCTAACTCTTATCTGGGTAGTATATTCATTTCCTTTTTTTTGCGATATTTTCTTTATTTTCTCCATATCTCAATATTCTGCATAAAAAAAGAAAATTTGAATAAATAGAAGGGACTCCAAATATTTTCAAACAAATATTGCAGTATTTGTTGGTTAAAGTAGATAAAATAATTCTATTTTTATAGAGTAATCACCCAACCAACTTTCTCGAGTGCCTTTGCACGCAAGAACCGGTCGAACCCCGGCCTGCAAACTGGGTCTGCAGGCCATTCAGGGCTAGTTAGACCTGGTCGAATCGACCCTATTTAGTCCTTTACCATCAGGCCCAATCCGATTCAAAACTCTAGTCAATGATTCGGGTTGACCCCCGACTCAGTTTCGATCTGGAGATCCAAACCAAGTCAACACATACGGGTTGGATCGTTGACCTGGGTCTGTTTTGACCTGATTCGGATCCACCAATCCAACCCGGCTTAATATTATATTAATCTTTTTATTGAAATTTTTTAAAATATAAATTTAATTAGGAAATAGTTTAGAAATTAGTATTTTTGAATAATTTTCTAAATTAGGTGAATTATTTGATTAATAATTATGTATAAATCAGATAATCCTATGAGGCTATAGAGTAGGATGTTGAATGTTATTTTCTAATTAGTATATGATTGCATACCGAAAGGGCACAAGTCATTCAATTAGTATAAGCAAGTTCCCGAACTCATTTAATCTCTAATACGTAGAAATAAGACAATTCTCCCACTACCTTACTTGGATATCTAATCGACCTACCAAAAACTAATTGGTGGCGACTCCTAGAGAAAAATTACTTACATGTTAAAAAAACTTAAACCACGAGTCGTGATACAGTATGGGTTTCGAGTTAAATCTCAAATCTAGACTTAGCACATCCAGGCTGGCACCCCTTCCTCACGGAAAGGGAGGTCACAACAAAGGGATGTCGGCTATTTGATTCAAACTACTTCGAAATTGAAATTGGAGAACTACTCAAATTGAAACTACCATAGTCTACATTTCTTATCCCGAAAAAGAAAAAATGGAAAATAAGATACCGTTACATCCTAGATCACCTCAATTTCTTATTTTGACTAAAATATATCTAATTCAATGCTAAATTAGGTTCATGCTAAGAGTGAGACTCACTTAATTTAATGCTTACCAAGGGCGGCGAGTTGATCAATTCGACCCCGGTGAGGTCGGTGACCCCTGACTCGGACAACGCCGCGAACTTGTGGCCGACCCCGGTAGAGACGCAAAGGACATTGGAGTGGTTGCGGAGAAGGCCCAAGTCGCGGCTTGAGTAGAAGAAGCGCCGGTAGGAGAGGACCTGGCCGCGGAAGGGACAGGAGGACCAAAGGCATTTGTTCTTCTTATCAAGGGGGAGGAACTCGCAATAGTGGCGAGGGGAGGCAGGTCTGGGGGGTCTGGAGGAAGAGGAGGAGGAAGGTGAAGGTGGCGACAGCGACGGTGAGCTTGTTAAGGAATGCCCGGATGTGCCAGTCAATCGTTCTCATTGGGAAATAATGCTGCAGCTAAGCTGTTCGTGGAAATGCGTCTTCATGTGAGCCCAATTTTCAGTCATTTCAAATTTTTTAGCATTTAATATTAAGTCAGCAATTATATCAAGATTAATACAAAAAAAAAATCCCAAACTGGTATATCTGTGACAAATTCACTAAAAATAAATTTTTGACCATTAAAAATTCCAAACTGGTATTAGAGGTGAGCACAATCCAAGTTAGCAGTTCCTACGCTAGAACCGGGAATCGTCCACTAATGGCCGATTCCAAAAAAGTAGAACCTGTAACTGCCTGTTGGTTTATGGACCCACTCGGGAACCACTAGTCGGTTCCTAGGTGGGTCCATGGAACGGTCCCACTAGCCAAGGACGAAAACGAAAAGATGAAAATGGAGATGGTAAGGTGAGCATCAACCGAGAAGAGTGAGAGAGTGAGAGTGAGAGTGAGCATGAGACGAAAGCGAAAGAAGGTATTTCTCTGCTCAATGTGAGGCTGTGAGCATTGAGTGAATTAGATTTAGTTTGGGAATTTAGGATTTTTCTTTTTTAAAAAAATTAAAACTTAAATAAACAAATATTACATTACCAGTCCGGTCCGGGTGGGCGAGCAGGCAGTTCCACACCTAGAACTGAGAACTGGACCGATTTCCTTCCTGTTCTGAGTGGTCCCAAACGGTCCAGGCGGTTCTTGAATTTTTTGCACACCCCTTATCGGCATACCTGTGACAGATTTTCCCTAAATTAATTTTTTGACCAATAAAAACCCCAAACTAGTACATTTGTGATAAATTTACCTTCCGTTAAATTATATTAATATTATGAAAAATCACAAAATAGTACACATGCAACAGACGAAAGGTAAAACCCCAAACTCATATACCCGTCAATTACTCTATGTCATCCAACTCAAGAATTTGATGGTAAAATTTAATGGAAGCCAACATAAGGTAAAATTGTCACAAATGTATCAATTTAGGATTTTTTATTATTAAAAAGAATTAGTTTTGGATAAATTTGTCATAAGTATACCAGTTTATGATTTTTCATGATATTAATCATTTATATTAAGTACTTTGAATTTTTAAATCTCTCTCTCTGTATATAAGAGACCAAATACTTTATAATTATTACGTTTACAAGATCTCTATCATGTGTGTGACTGCTTTGGTGCTCTTTATCGTTTTTGCAATTAATATTGGCATCCAGAAAAATGTCTATATGAATGTGAACAATCGAGCAATGCGTGAATCGTTAAATATTTTCAACGCAATAGATTGAAATTTGGAACTCATAAAAAGACATCACGAAATAAGAGGGTCTCAGCCATGAGCTCTTGCCTTAAATATGATTAGCCAAGAAGCATGAGTAATTATCTTATTTAAAGTACGCGGATAAGCAACATCATTCTCTAACCATTTGACATTTCTGATGGGTAATAAGAGTTTGATTACAGTAATAGATTTTCATAAAATAGTGAAGGATCGGATAATCAATATTTTTGTTGATTTTGGTAGACATGACAAACACCAAAATTTGAATTTTTAACTTTATAATTGATGAAGATATTCTATAATGTTTTTGCCATGTAAATAACGTTTTCATTTAGAAGGGGGAAATAAGCAAGTCCCATTTGAGACTCGCCTTGTGGGGAAAGAGGGAACAAATTTTGAGACTTGTCAAATGGAGTTCATTTCGGAGGAAAGGGCTTTCCGGTGGCAACAAGCCAGCTCGTCCTAGAGAGAGTACGCCTTACAAAGAGCAAGCCAACCTTACGCATTCAATGGATTGTAGATCATGACTAAAACAAAAGGAACTAGAAGCCTCGGCTGTCCAATTGCACCCCTGCGAGTAAAGTTTCCAATGATAAGAACATGCATTGACATTTCACATAATTAATCAGCATCGCAATAAAAACAGCTCGTAAGGAGACTTGAGTTCAGAAAATGAAAAAACCAAGTTTTCTCAACAATGTAATTCCCCTAGTGAACATGGTGAAGGAAAAACTTTCTTAACCTGTGAGGTTTGCCGTGCCAAAACAATTACTTCCAGAGCTTGAGTCCCCGATACCTGAGCCTTGGTCCATCGAGGTTAGGCTTGGCTCGAGCCTGGCACCAGATCCAGGCACGACCTCAATGGACATGGGTCGAGTGTTGGAGTCTCAGGCCCCGCCTTGATAGACCCGGACGGCGGCGCCGAGGACCCGAGCATGGGCACCACTATGGTCCACGAGCCAACGGCCCTCTATTATGCGCGGACTCAGGGTCTTCCAAGCCCTTACCTCATGCGATGTTGGACTTTTTCACGACCTCCTCTGCGGAACTGAGCCCGACCACAAGCTCCTCCTCCATCTTTGCTATCGCACCTGGCCGCCACCACCCTAACCTACGTGAATACCCTACAATAGCTGGCTACCACAATGTTTGTGGCCACCACGTGATTAGTCTTTCGAGTCCAAGTACCTATTGGGCCTGAGTAGCACAGACCTACTACACTAATGGCCCAAAAAGTTATGGTCGGCCTATTGAGCTGATTTGGGATTGTGAGCTCGTAACATCTCTTCGCATTACCTATTGGGTGTAGCGTGGGCAAGTCATCAAAAACATCCTCGATCATGTTCAACTTCATTAGAGTATGTATGTGTGTGTGTGTGTGTGTGTATTCCCATTTAATTGATAGGATTATGAGATTATCGGCAAGTCTAGCCACGTTGTTTGGTTATGGGGCATTCCCAGGTGAGTGGTGTTATCTCTTCTTTGAGTTTATAAATTCATGTTTTGAAAGTGATAAGTATTTGAGTAATCACACGAGTTGTGCAAAAACATATTTGTTACATAAAAATACAGATCGGGCATTTCCTACTTTTTAGTATTTGAGAATGATTTGAGAATCCTTTTTGGAAATGTATTGTGAAAGGATTTATATGTATATTGCATTATGAACTAGTTTATGAAACGAGTTCAAAAGTGATTCAAGAAATGCTCTACTAAATGTATTTCTGGTGGATGAGCTGCATTGCGAAAAAGTTATTTGTTTGATTTGTGAAATGTATTGCGGATTGGATTTCTAATATTAGATGATGATTGTTTAATGCTGAATATCGTTGTGAGCCCATTGAGGGGTTTGAGGGTATACATACCGGATTTAGGATATCCTTCTGGGCCAAGCCACCGGCTTTGTAGGTGAAGACCTTGCCAAGGGAGAAATTTTGGTAGACTTGTCATAAGGCTTTGTATCGTGATCATGGTTTGATATTGAGCAATAGATTGGTCGATTGAATAGACCATTAACATGTGTTTTTCGATGAAATTAGTTAATGGAATGGACCATTGGTATATGCTTTTGATGAGATTCATTAATGGAATAGACCATTGATGTATGATTTAAGATTAGTTAATGAAATTGACTATTGACATGGTTTTTAACAGAAATTGATCAATGAACTTGACCGTTGATGCTTATGATGATTTAAATGAGTATTTTTTGAATTGTATAAAGTCTTGTTGAAATGAAAC
The DNA here is from genome assembly GCA_024500025.1 of Syzygium aromaticum. Classification (NCBI taxonomy): domain Eukaryota; kingdom Viridiplantae; phylum Streptophyta; class Magnoliopsida; order Myrtales; family Myrtaceae; genus Syzygium; species Syzygium aromaticum. The sequence goes on from CM044885.1 coordinate 17,801,881, forward strand.
AACTCTTATGTGACTTGATATGTATTTTATATCTTGAGTTTGGCTTTTGAAATTATGGTATGGCTTTATATATTCATGCATAATGGTTGCTCGATCTGCTTAGAAGAGATACGCATTGCTTACTGAGCTGTAGTTGCTCACCCCTCTCTTTTCCCCATCTTTTCAGATTCTTTGGTTAGTAACCAAAAGAGCGAGAGTGATGTCGTGTGAATTAGTTTTGAGTAGTTTGAGGTTGCGTCCTTTGGGTGAAAGGACGGCCATGTCATCTCCTATCCTGGTAGGTTTCGGGGTGTGATAGGAACGGATTGAAAATGTGAAATGCTTCATGAAAGTGATAGATGATTTCGCTTGTGAATTTTGATTATATCGTAAGTTGTAAAAGTCCATTCAGTTATTTGTTGGGCTTTGTGCCATTCTATATTTATGTTGCAAACTCTTTAACCAATACATATAAGAAATAGGAATGCATGTTTCTTTATCTTCTATATTAAAAGATTTCACATTTCGTATTTTTATGCGCCACTATATGAAATTAAATAATGGCTTATTTCTCCACATATATAATTAAATAAGTAATGAGCCCTTCTATGGAATTAAATTTTTCTTGGCGATATCATTGTTAGATAATCAGAAAAAGATCAAATGTATTTCATATGATCGGTGAAAAATATAATGGTTTCTAAGTAGTTAATGTGAAAGAAAGTGGAAGGGAATAAATCTTCCTGAGGGAAGTCTCATTTTACTTAACTTTCTTAATATTTATAGATTTTTCTGATACATGTCTCAAACATATATGATGACAGAATGCTTTATTTAAAATGCATATGGACTACTTAATAACTAAAGCAGAAAAATTTAGAAAAAGGTACAGGTACTGGAAAACAGAAGAGGAAATATTTCGGTCGAGTGTTCCTTGGTTTCAGACCATCTCTTCTACCTTCTTCGCCTTCGCTTTCTTCTGCCAAAGTTCTTCACAAGGCTCTGAGCCCTTCTTCCTGTGATCAAGGTGCTCCCGAGGACCAGCCCAATCACTAACCCACTGAAAATGCCGTCATGAAAGAGATCAACCAGTATCCTCACCGGCACAACACATCAAAGTACCAAGTAGTAAGGCCTACACCTGTTCCAGCATGAAAATCCTCGAGTAGCCACAGGAGCAAAAACTCATTCTAACCACTAAAACTGGACTTTTCCATCATCAACATTATGCGAGAAGGAAGAAGTTGAGGTTAAACAGGTAATTTACAGGGATCACATTGTTTGGCAAGCCAACGGCCAAAGGGTAATCAAATGAGCAGCAGAGAAGGATGTACAATTTCATCAGTTATTTCCGTCATCTCTCTTGTTCAATTCATCAGGAAACACGTGAGTATTAAAACCTGCACAACTCAACTGAGCATAAAGGAAATCGTCGGTGCAAAAGGCGCAAAAGCAAAAATCATACAGTTTTCTGATGGCAAAAAATTGCCTGGGATTTTCACACTTTCTGATTTAATTTTTTCCTTTCCGTTCTTCCCCAGTTTTTAACGGATGAACAGCATCTTAATGGCATTAGCGCATTCGTATGCTTATGTAAATATTTATACCGTTATATTCATGTGTCAACCATGGCGCTTTATATACAGCACCTATACCATTTACAAGAAGCTGAATCACACCTAATAGATAACACATCCAGTTTCAGAGGGCGGCTATTCACAACTAGTAGAGCTAACACACTGCGATGTATAAAATGAGAGACTATGCCGCGGGCGGGAGGTCGAACATCTGGTCGCATGCCTTGAACCCGTAAGCTAACAGAGCCTTGCGGATCTTCCGGCTGGTCGCCTCACTGAGGCGGGTGTTGCCGCTGCCCCTGATCACCACTCTTCTGAGGGCACCGCGCTCAGCAAACATCGGCAGTGACCGCGAGAAGAATTTCACCTCTTCCACCGAACTGATAGTTAGGACTTGCTGTGCCTTGACCAACTCCATGACCTCGTCCAGAGCGGCCCTGGCCGCATCACGTGCTTCTCTAGCGGCAGCCATTTCGCGTCGGCTGAAGACAGAAAACAACATACATGAGAGCCAAAAAACAAATTTCGGACTAAGAGCATTGTAAATACTCACCTGACTTTCTGTTCCCTGGAGATAGTACGAAAGTCAGAGTCCGCCTGACGGAATGTTTCAACAGCTTGTTGGAGGCGCAAACAAAGAGACATGATTGGTGGATGGGGCGGCTGTTTTTCTCTGATCGATGAGACGGGCCGGGTGGTATATATGATATATATACACGCAGGTTGCCAGACTAGTTCTCAGACGGCTGTTTTTGTGCATTGATAATAACCCTTTGTCCACTAGTTTGACACGGTAAAACAGCCCGTAACTCTGTCTACTTCATTTTCATCTGAGAACGCGTGATCCTCTTTTGGCTTGGGCAAAGCGCGTGAGCGTATCTTTTCTTGTCAGCTGCTATTTCTGTAATTCCTCGTCGATTTCTGCAGATATCAAAAGCTACAAAAAGGGCATCGTGAAGATGATCGTTCGGGATCGCTTGCAACAAATGCTTTGGCGAAATATGTTATTCTTGAGGAGATGGATGATCAAGATGACGAAACTTGATTACTCTGTAGGAATGTACGATCCTATACTCTTGATAAGTCTCAAGTAAGTTTATCTCCACCATAGCTGGACAGCTTAAGTTGCTTGATATCTCATGACTGTTGCACTTCAGTAAATCCTTGGAACTGTGCTTTAATGTCATGCTTACAAATCTTTCCCGCAAATGCATGACGATGCAAAGCAATTACATATTTTTTCACAAAGCATCTTTTATGGCAAGTCTTCCATGCATGTGTCGACGCCGATCATAAGTCCGTCAAAGTTTGTGAAAGTCTTTCATTGGACCCCGAAGGTCTGTTGAGGCGAAAGTGCGTAGCCTTACCCTTAATCCTTTTTACCTTCAAGTTAAAGTGAAACATCCTGACCATTATACCAAAGCTTAGGCACATTCAAGAATGAGTAGTGAAATTCCCCCGGGATAGAAACGGTGGAAATATTTGTTGACCCCTTTTTAGCATGACGAGGGGAGGTCAATTCTTGCCAGCTCGATGACTAATTTGTTGATGATGCCACTTTCCTAGGACCCACCACGAGTATCTTGAGAATACCTCGAGGGGAATGAGTTATGACCCGGCCCCTGACCTTACGATTAGTCTAATGGTTGGAGTCAGCTTGCGCGGACATAATGTCGAGTAGGCTTGTTCCTTGATCACTTGAACTTGGGTGCGTTTGTTTGAGGGAAACCATTTTATGGGAATTCGTTTCCTAGACTCTCAACCGTTTGGTTATCCAAAAATGATAAATTAATCGAAAACACTTTCCGGTCGAGGAAAACATTCAAGTATAAATACACTCTAAACTTTATGAAATGACTAAATACATATCGATAACATATTTTATGAATAATTTGAGGAACAAAGAAACCGTTTGAAGTTCGTGTTTTTCAACGGAACACGAAATGGCAGCCTCCGCGTGATGGTTCGCCTGGCTTTTTTGACATGTTATTCACTTGCTGCAGCAGAACAAATTTTAGCCTGGCCAATGTGCCCGGGCATGCGAAATAGCACGGGGCAGAGACAACATTGGCGATCCTTTTTCCTCATTTAACATAACGGAGGGATCGGCCAACAAAGATAAACATTAGTCTTCCTCTTTTGCCCCTTCCTTAGCTCTTCCCCATCACTGCCTTTCTGCCCTTTAACTCCTCTGTTTCCTGTGAGATCTCGTTGTCCGGGAACTCTTCATCGACTGAATAAGGAATAGAAGCGAGTGTGAATTAGATATACAATACAAGTTCCATTCCTCACGACACAAGTGCAATAATTTCGTACCTGAATTACCTATTCAAATTACAAGTCTTTTAAAATCAACGCGCTACAAATTCCATTGAATCAATGCACGACCCCCTTTGGGACCATTCATGCTTCCTTGCCCGATGATGATCCGCCGAAGTACCCACGAGGCAATTGACCCAAGAAAGGAAGGGATAGACCCAGCCAAGGAAAAGGCTTAAGAAGCAAGAATAGACAGAAATAGAGCACCCACCGAGCAAAGCTGCGTTCCAAGAGGCCAATGGGGTGAGAGCCATGTGCACAGGCCACGAAAGAAAGAAAGAAAAGCTTAAATGAATTGTATGTCCGTCTCGGATCCATCCATCCTTACTAACTCAGCCTCACTCTTTTTCAGTTTCCCTCCTCTATTTTCTGATGATAAAGGGTCCTTCAAGTCCAGCTCTAATGTATTGTTTCACAGGCATGCCCCACAGAAAGAAGCTCTGCCCTGCATATGTACTTAGCTAACATGTGCTGATTAACTAATCATCCCGTTTTTAAAAGGAACTGATCACCCAGCAATCACATTCCATATGAGAAGATTTCCCTTACTTATCGGCAGCAGAGAGCCCAAGCAAGGACTCCATCGGTACATCCTTGGAAGTTCAAACAGGAAAGTCTGTGCAAGCATTCGCAGTACAAGATGAGAAGTTGGCCTTCAGTCACCAGAAGCATAAACTCACGACACAAGTCTCAAGGCCGAAGGTAAAATTCAGGGCCACAGTGGCTACTTCTTGTACGTACCTGCACCTTAACAGCCAGAAACTTCACCGTACATGTTTGTAATTGATTGGGCCATTTTACGTCAAGCACCGTGCCTCCACAGATTTTCACTATTAGATCGAAAAGCAAATCACACCCATTCGGGCTTAAATCTGCTGAACGGCTGAGATCTGTCGAACGTCAATCCAACAGTCTATGAGGGCACCGGACCCCGTAGGGATAATAGCCTGAGCCATTTACCTAGATCATCATTGTTATTGCTCTTCCACTTCGGCTTGATTCTCGAATTCAATTAGTGATGAACGCGTCCTGAGTTGAACTCAGTTCCCATATAAGAAACCAAACTTTTTTCATTTATAATTGTTAGGAATATGCTTCAGGACTGAAACTTGTCCATGTACAGCATATGTTTTTGTTATTTCAGTTTGTTAAATGGTTGTCCTGTCTTTAGGAAGTGGTTAAGCTATTTTTATTAGTGCCGTTGATCGTGATTTATTTGTAGGGCCATGTTGTTAGTGATTGGTTATTTTTCCTTCCTTTAAATTGTAATGTTTGCTGAAGTTATAAAATGTTGTCTTTCCTTCCATACGTCTTTCTTAAGTCTGTTGTCTTTCCTCTCTCAACTAAAAAACCAACAATTGGTGTCAGAGCTCTCTTCTTAAGGGACCTGTGTGAGTTTGACAAGCCATGGATACCGAAGCTGGTCTCTCTTCAATTTCTCCACCAATGTTTGATGGATATAACTACCAGATATGGGTAGTACGCATGGAGACATACCTGGATGCTTTGGATCTTTGGGAAGCAGTGGTAGAAGATTATGAAATCCCTGCACTTCCTGCCAATCCAACCATGGCTCAGATCAAAGCTCATAAGGAGAAGAAGACAAAGAAGTCAAAGGCCAAAGCTTGCTCGTTTGCTGCAGTTTTAGCCACCATTTTTTCTCAAATTACGTCTCTCAAGACGGCAAAGGAGATATGGGATTTTCTCAAGTCTAAGTATGAAGGAGATGAGAAAATTCGTGGAATGCAAGTGTTGAATCTAATCCGTGATTTTGAGATGCAGAAAATGAAGGAAACTGAGACCATAAAGGAGTATGCTGACAGACTTCTTGCGATAGCCAATCGAGTTCGGTTACTGGGTTCTTCATTGACAAACTCAAGAATTGTCGAAAAAATTCTTGTGACACTGCCTGAAAGGTTTGAGGCCACAATAACCACCTTCGAAAACACGAAGGACTTGTCTGCGATCACACTGGCAGAACTCTTAAGTGCTCTACAAGCACAAGAGCAAAGGCATGTAATGAGGCAAGACGGAGTTGTTGAAGGAGCCTTATTAGCCAAGCATCAAAATGATGGCAAATTTAGATGGCAAAAAAGCAAGAAGACTCAAGCAACAGGCGAAGGTTCAACATCGGGCAGCAAAAACAAGGCCGGAGATAAGAAAGCTGGAGTGAAAGGGAACTATCCTCCTTGTCAACATTGCGGGAAAAAAGGTCATCCACCTTTCAAATGTTGGAGAAGACCTAATGCAAAATGCAGAAAATGCAATCAAACTGGACATGAAGCCATCATATGCAAAAACAAAAATCCACAGCAAGGAGAAGAGGCTAAATTTGTTGATCAAGAGGAAGAGGATCAACTTTTTATAGCCACGTGTTTTGCAGGCAGTGAAGCAAGCAAGAGCTGGCTGATTGACAGTGGCTGCACCAATCATATGACCAATGATAAGGAGCTTTTCAGAGATTTGAGGCCTACCACTATCACCAAAGTGAGAATTGGGAATGGCGACTATATTTCAGTTAAAGGCAAGGGAATAGTTGCAATAACTTGTTGTTCAGGTACAAAGTTCATTCCTAATGTTCTTTTTGTTCCTGAAATTCAAAAAAACTTGTTGAGTGTTGGTCAGTTAATTGGAAGAGGGTTTAAAGTTGCTTTCGAAGACAATTTTTACCTAATTAGAGATGCAACCAACCAAGAAATCTTTAAAGTAAGAATGAAAGGCAAAAGTTTTGCTCTAAATCCATTGGAGGAGGAGCAGGCAGCCTTCTCAATTAAGGAGAATGTCACTGAGATTTGGCACAAGAGACTCGGGCATTACCACCACCACGGGATGCTACAAATGAAATCCAATACAATGGTAGAAGGTCTTCCGAAATTTGAAAATCAGATTTCAAGCTGCAAGGCATGTCAATTCGGCAAGCTCAATAGAAAACCATTCTCAAAGTCAACTGGCAGAGCTTCAAGGAAGCTGCAACTGATCCACACAGATGTCTCAGGCCCTCAAAGAACACCTTCTCTAAAGGGTAGTCTCTATTATATTGCCTTTATTGATGATTTCACCAGAATGTGTTGGATTTTTGTTTTTTTTTTAAGTTCAAATCAGAAGCGGCTCAAGTTTTTTGGAAGTTCAAGGCAAGAGTAGAGAATGAGAGTGGCTACAAAATTTAGATTGTTAGATCTGACAATGGGAAGGAGTACACTTCGGTACAATTCAACAAGTTTTGTGAAGATGCAGGCATTGAGCATCAGCTTACAGCCCCTTACACTCCTCAGCAAAATGGAGTTAGTGAGAGGAGAAATAGATACATCATGGAAATGTCAAGATGCATGCTGCATGAGAAGAATTTGCCAAAAAAGTTTTGGGTAGAGGCAGCAAGTATGGTTGTGTTTCTTCAAAACAGACTGGCAATGAAAGATCAGACACCATAAGAGGCATGGTATGGTTACAAACCAACTCTGAAATATCTTAAAGTTTTGGTTGCTTGTGCTTCACTCATATTCCAAAGAGTAAGCGTGACAAGCTAGATAGAAGAGCTTTACTGGGTATTTTTATAGGCTATAGTACAGTCAGCAAAGCCTATAAAATTTTCCAGCCACAAACTGGAAATATTATAGTTAGCAGGATATTCACTTCGTGGAGGATGAAGAGTGGAACTGGGATGATGCAAAGAAGAGAAGTTAGATCGTGGTAGAGCCAAAATTCAAGCTCTTTGGTTCAAGCACTAAAGAAGATGAAGAAAAACAAAATGAAATAGTAGATAATGTCCTCGTGAGAGGAACTAGGTTGCTCTCTGACATTTATCAAAGATGCAACATTGTTGTGTGTGAACCTGCAGATTATGAAGAAGCAAGAAATGATCAAAGGTGGATAACTGCAATGAAGGAGGAGCTGTTCATGATAGAGAAGAACAATACATAGATTCCAATGAAAAGGCCTCAAGATAGAAAAGTAATTGGAGTCAAGTGGGTGTTCAGGACCAAGCTCAATGCTGATGGCTCTATCAACAAACACAAGGCAAGACTTGTGGTAAAGGGCTATGCTCAAGTTTTTGGCATGGACTACTCGGATACCTTTGCACCAGTTTCTCGATTGGACACCATAAGAATTCTGCGTGCTGTAGCTGCTCAAATGAATTGGAGAGTATATCAACTTGTTGTAAAATCAGCATTTCTAAATGGTGTTTTGCAGGAAGAAATTTATGTTGAGCAGCCTTAAGGATTTGAGAAGAAAGGAGAGGAGGACAAGGTGTTTCTTCTCAAGAAAGCTCTTTACAGTTTGAAGCAAGCTCCAAGAGCTTGGTACAGCAAAATTGATGACCATTTGCTGAGCTTAGGCTTTGAAAAAAGCATGACTGAGGCCACTCTCTATGTCAAACGTCTAAGCAATGATGTCCTCATAGTTTCTCTTTATGTTAATGATCTTTTGCTGATAGGAAATGATGCAAAGCTGGTTGAGGAGTTTAAATATGAAATGATGAAGGTCTTTGAGATGACAGATCTCAGCTTAATGTCAATCTTTCTTGGAATGGAAATTAAGCAAGCTGAGCATGAGGTTTTCATCTGCCAAAAGAAGTATACGAAAGAGATCTTAAAGAAGTTTAAGCTTGAAGAATGCAATGAAGTAAGCACTCCTATGAATCAAAAGGAGAAGCTATGCAAAGAAGATGGTGCGGATAACGTTGATGAGGGATATTTCAGGAGTTTGATAGGTTGCTTAATGTATCTCACAGCAACAAGGCTTGACATTTTGAATGTTGTAAGTATTTTATCCAGATTTATGCATTGCGCAAGTGAATTGCATCTCAATGCTACCAAGAGAGTGATTTTATATGTTAAAGGGACAAGTGATTTTGGTGTCAAATTCACGAAAAACAAGGAGTTCAAGCTGGTTGGTTTTTCTAACAGTGATTGGGGAGGTTCCATTGATGATATGAGAAGCACTTCAGGCTACTATTTTGTTCTTGGATCTGGTGTTTTCTCTTGGAGTTCGAAGAAGCAAGAAACCGTGGCTCAATCCACTGCTGAAGCAGAGTTTGTTGCTGCAACAGCTTCTGTTAATCAAGCTTTGTGGCTGAGGAAAATTCTAATGGATCTCAAACTTGAGTAAAAAGAAAGCACTAAGATATTTGTTGATAACCAAACTATCATTGCTATTTCCCACAATCTTGTGTTTCATGGGAAAACTAAGCATTTCAACATCAAGTTATTCTTTCTAAGAGAAGTGCAAAAAGAAGAATCTGTGACTTTGGTTTATTGCAAGTTTGAAGATTAGCTAGCAGATCTATTTACAAAGCCCCTTCCAATCAGCAAGTTCGAGTTTCTGAGGCAGAAAATTGGTGTTTGCAGCTCCTAAAGCAAGGAGGAGTGTTAGAAATATGCTTCAGGACTGAAACATGCCCACGTACAGCATATGTTTTTGTTATTTCAGTTTGTTAAATGGTTGTCCTAGTCTTTAGGAAGCGGTTAAGCTATTTTTATTAGTGCTGTTGATCGTGGTTTATTTGTAGGGCCATGTTGTTAGTGGTTGGTTATTGTTCCTTCCTTTAAATTGTAATGTTTGCTAAAGTTATAAAATGTTGTCATTCCTTCCATACGTCTTTCTTAAGTCTGTTGTCTTTCCTCTCTCGACTAAAAAACCATCAATAATCCTATATCAGTACACATGAACACTAACATAAACACCTTTCACCAGTTTTTATCAACATGAAATATATTTCCAAATCAAACGAGGGACACATGTCTAAGTGTTGAAGAACCACAGAAGTTCCTTTCACACGGTAAGGCACCAGGACTCTAACACGACCAATTACATGGAGGGAGAGATATGCCCTCAATATACAGCTATCCTCTTTCATCGAACATGTTTTTGTTCCTTTTGGACTATCTGGGCAGTATCTTCAGGGAGTTAACCTGTGCACCACGTCTTTCATACTTGGTCTCTTTCGCGGGTTTGCGTCCCACAGTTCTTCATCAAGCTGGCAAATTGTGTCGGGCATTTTTTCGATATCTTCAGCCTCACGTTCTGCCAGTTTTCAAAACCAACCAAACTCGTGAGCAACCATTTCGATTCCAAGCTAATTATGCCATGCAAGTATATGATTTAGTAACTGAGTCACCGGGGACAGCTGATTACATGATGGAGAACCGCTTGACAGATATACTTGGGTATCAGGTCTGAGTACGGCTTCTCGCTGTGGCAAATCTCCCATAAGGTAATCCCGAAGCTGTAGACATCTGCTTTCGGGCTGGACGTCCTCACTACAAAAAAATAGGTTTTTTCCGACGAAATTTCCAACGAAAATTTCTGAAAAATTCGTTGGAAAAAGAATTTCCAACGAAAAAATATTCGTGGGTAATAGATCATCGGAAAATTTTCCAACGAAAAATTTAACTTTTCGTTGGAAATTTGCGACGAAACTTTTTTGTTGGAAATTTCGTTGGAAATTTCGTGGGTAAATTAGTGGCTAAATTCCTTTAAAATTTCGTTGGAAATTTCGTTGCTAAATAGTCGTTGGAAAATTTGTTGGAAAATTCATTGGTAATTATTTGTGGGCAAATTCGTTGGTAAATTCGTTGGAAATTTCGTTGTAAATGTCGTCGCTAAAAACTCGTTGCAAAAGTCGTGGAAAACTTCATTGGTAATAAGTGTTCGAAAAAATGGTGGGAAAAAGAATTTTCCAACGAAAGCAAATTCGTTGGAAATTAAATGCGGGAAAATTTTTGGGGCAACAAAATCGTTTAAATTTGCAACGAAACTGAGGTCATGGCAAAATTCGTTGGAAAATTTTCCACATAATCGTTGGAAATGTCGTTGGAAATCCTTTAAATATTCTAAAGAAGCTTAATTTTCGTTGTTAATTGGCGACGAAAAATAAATTTGTCGGTAAGTTTGTTGGAGAAATAGTTGGAAAATTCGTTGGAAAAATTTCGTTGGAAAAACTTTGTTGGAAAATTCGTTGGTAAAAAATCGTTGGAAAATTCGTTGGTAAAAATTCGTTGGTAAAATTCGTTGGAAAGTTCGTTGGTAAAATTTCGTTGTAAAGTTCGTTGGTAATATTTTGTTGGAAAATTCGTTGGTAAAAATTAGTTGGAAAATTCGTTGGTAAAATTCCATGGGAAAATTCGTTGGTAAAATTCCGTGGGAAAATTCATTACAAATAACGAAAATCATCAATAATTCGTTGCAAATTGTGTCATTATTTGGTCATTACAAAATTATTCCGTAATTATTTGTGCAAATTGTCGTTCCTAATTTGGAACAATATATCTTTTTGTCACTAAATTGCGACGAATTACATTTCAGAACAACTTCGATTTAAAATCTAATTAAATATGCAATATTTTCTACAATGGATATAAGTTGCAAAGTCATACATGATAGTATTAAATATTTAATCTCATAATACACAGAGTAAGCAAGAATGAACATCAAATAATACATTGAAAGGACTGGAAATAAACCATCAGACATTGGCGGCTTCAGTATTGAGCATGACATCAGTAACGGTCAGCTATATCCACACCTGATAAAATATGGAAACAAAAATAAATATTTTGGAAAATTTGTCCAAAATATAAGAAAAGCATTTATGCATTGACGTAAAAGTAGTTATAAAAAAATGTTCTTACCTAAGGGGGACTAACAATAAAATCACCAGCATCATCATCATCAGCATCATCACCAATCGCCGCATCATGGTGTGGCTCATCAATATGCCCATGATCGGCTACATTAACAGGAGGTACAGAAGGAACGTCGTTGCGATCGATGTCGAGGTATCGCATGATATATTGCATTTGTGATTGCATCACTCTTATTTGCTCGTCCTTTTGTCCAAGTAAATGCTTCATTTCTTCGTCCTTCTGTATAAGCAACTGTTTAAGTTGGCACAATTCTTGAGTCATATGCTCCTCATGTCGTGTCCTCCTTGCAGCGGCCGCATTGGAGGATGAAGATGCCGCAGCCTTCGTTTTGAACATCCTTGACAATGATCCCATTCCAAATATTTTTCCTCCTTTCATCCCACCCGCTGCCTCCACCCATAATGCCATACTGTCAACCGATGGCTCAGACACAGCAACACCATCACCACCACCACCATCATCACCACAAGCAGAACCACTAGCAGTGCTTATCACAAGTTGATCATATTTTTCCTATATTAACAGTATAGATAAAAATTAAATAAATTCGTATATATTACCATAAATATTAAAAACGTGCATGATTTTCATTCTAGTTTCGTTAAAGTCAAAACTATAACCTTCCATACCTTAGTAGCTTTTGCCCGCTCGCCAGTCCATGTCTTATCCTTTTTCTGAAATGTGCGTTCAAATGTAGCTGCAAATGTGGGTTCCGTCCCCAATTCTTCTGCCTACAAAAATTTGACAACAATTAGTGACCATTGCATTAAATGAACGTACAAGTTTAAACAGACTTACCATTCTTCTTCTATGCTCGCCGATGCTGATAGAGCCCCCAGCATATGTGGCTGACGCAGACCCGTCACTAGAACTAGAAGCTCGATTCTTCATGTTTTGTTCACATCTTTTCTTATGCTTGTCAGTTTCCCAAGTTCTCGTAATTTCTATCCAATCGTCAGATGTAATGAAATCCGGCTTTTCTTTTGTTCTCTTGGCTTTATTTATCACATAACGCATGTGATCACCGACTTTCTTCTTAAAAATTCTTCTAATGTCAGCCTCTTCCATTTCATCCCACGTAAACTTACGCTACAATCAATAGAACCAAACAATTCGTCAAGATTTCATTATTGACCATCAGTATGCTACATCGAACTTACTTTATGAGAAAATGAATAAAAATAACACTAACCTTGAACTCATTCCACCACAAAGTCTTTATTTCTTTAGGAGCACTGCTAAAAGTTGTAAACTGCCCTATCCAACAGTTATTGACTATTTTATTAAGTTCCCTCACAACATAAGTTGAATCCGTAAATCTGAAAATATGTTATAACACAATAGAGAATAAGACAATTAAGCATATGGAAAATTCGAAACATGGATATTTTTTTTTACATCCATAATTTAAATATACATAAAAAAATGAATTACTTACGAATCTCCGCATGGGGATATAAGAAATCGGTTATCTTCTTCCTCATTTGAGTATTGCACTGATGAAGCAGGTGGCACCAAAGGAGATGGAACTGAAGTAAAGTCAGTTCGCATGTCCCCCAGTTCTTCCTGAATATGTTGCTGCGTGTCAAAGGATGGGCCAATGTGTCCGTATTGTCCTAGCATATATGGTAGAACAGGATTCGATGACAGGGCGGGGGAAGAAGATAGGGCCGGGGATGAGGATGATGAAGCGGAGGGGCCTGGTCTTCGTTGTAAACCCCCACCCCGCATGTGACCTCCTCGATTATGCTGACAATTAGTAAAGAAGTTAGACAAATATTACCAAAAATATTAGCAGGTATTATGAACAAAAAATGAATCATTTTCCTTACCATTTTGTATTAGATATCAAGAAATAATTTTAAGAAATTGAAACTAACAGTGTACCGCCTTTAATAAATAGCCCAGTCACTAGTCCTCGATGGAAGAACCTATTATAATTTAGATCACATCAAATATCACTTAATTGTATAATGAAACATATTTAATTTGCAAAATGAATTTCAAAATATAATTTCTAAAAATTATAATTGCATCCGCGACCTTCCACCCGGCGAAATCCGGTGGACTCATTCCGACCGGATTCCGGCAGGGCGGGGTGGCGGCCAGCCCCCGGCCGGATTCCGGCTGGCCACCCCCCGGACCCGGCTGCCAACCACCCGCCGGAATCCGGCCACCACCTTACCCGGCCGCAACCCCCAACGGCGCCGCTGCGCCCCCCTCCCCCGGCGGCGACACCCCCCCCCCCCCCCGGACCCCCGCGGCGACAACCCCCCTCCCCCACCCACTCCACCCGGCGGCGACACCCCCTCGCCCGGCGTAACCCCCCCCACTCCCGCCCCCCCCCGGCGGCGACACCCCCCTCGCCGCAACCCTCCCCCCAGGCGGCGACCCCCAGCCCACCCGGCCGCAAGCCTCCCCCCCCGCCGCCTCCGCCGCGAGCCCCGCCCCACCCAGCCGCGAGCCCCTCCACGCAGCTGCAAGGCCAACCGCCGCGGCGGCGACCCCCCTTCCCCCAGTCGCACCCTCTCCTCCCCCGGCAGCGAACCCCCGTCCCCACCGCAATAGCCATGGACCGCCCCCCCGCGCGGCCGCCACCCCCATCCCCCGTGCGCGACCCACCCCTCCGCACGGCCGTCGCTCGTGAAACCCCCCGGCCGAGACCCCCAAGGCAAGAAAAAGACAGTGAGTACTTACCACGGACGGCGACGGCGAGGGCGGCGACGACTCACCGGACGGCAACGGTGAGGGCGGTGACGGCGAGACCGGGCGGCGACGGCAACAAGGACACTATAGAGAAATTTTGTTGAGTCCACCATAGTCGGTAAACACAAATGTACTAAATACTGAACAAAACGCAAGCCATTCCCTAATTTCGTTGCAAAATTCGTTGGAAATTACCAACGAATTTTGCAACGAAATGCATCTTTCCAACAAATTTCCCAACGAAATAACACTTTCCAACGAAATTTGCAACAAATTTAGAGCACGTTGGAAATTTCGTTGGAAATTTCGTTGGAAATTTCCAACGAAATTTAAAAAATATAAAAAATTCAAACACTTTTTAATTAAATTCCAACAACATTTCCAACAAATTCTATAATCGTTGGAAATACCAACAAAAGTTCTGAAAATTTTCGTTGGTAAAATCGTTGGAAATTTCCAATGAATTTACCAACGAAATTGATTTGACCGGGAAACCCTAAATTTTCTAAAATTGGTTGGAAATTTTGTTGGAAATTTGCAACGAAATTTCCAACAAATTTTAAAATTAAGAAAAAAGAATTTTCGAAATTCGATGGAAATTTCGTTGCAAATTACCAACCGATTTACCAACAAATATAGCATAATAAAAAGAAGCCAAATTTTTTAAAAATTCGTTGGAAATTTCGTTGGAAATTTAACAAAAATATTTATATAATTACCGAAATTATAAATTCGTTGGAAAATTCGTTGGAAATTTCCAACTAATTTTCCAACGAATTTCCTTTTAGACGGAAATGATATTATATTTCAAAGTTTCGTTGGAAAATTCGTTGGAAATTTCTAACGAATTTTCCAACGAAAATTATAAAACGAAAAAAGACATACTTTTAATATTGGTTGGAAAATTCGTTGGAAATTTTCAACGAATTTTCCAACTAATTTTATAAGATTAAAATGTTTTTCGGTGCTTGTAAAATTGGTTGGAAAAATCGTTGGAAATTTCCAACGAATTTTCCAACCAATTTTTAAAATTGTCGAAATCTAATAAATCGTTGGAAAATTCGTTGGAAATTTCCAACGATTTTTCCAACGATTCCTTGTAATTTTCGAAATCTAACAATTGGTTGGAAAAATCGTTGGAAATTTCCAACGATTTTTCCAACTAATTTTATAAGATTAATATGTTTTTCGGTTTTAAAAATTGGTTGGAAAAATCGTTGGAAATTTCCAACCAATTTTCCAACCAATTTTTAAAATTGTCGCAATCTAATAAATCGTTGGAAAATTCGTTGGAAATTTCCAACGATTTTTCCAACGATTCCTTGTAATTTTCGAAATCTAACAATTGGTTGGAAAAAATTTCCAACGATTTTTCCAACGATTCTTTGTAATTTTCGAAATCTAACAATTGGTTGGAAAAATCGTTGGAAATTTCTAACGATTTTTCCAACTAATTTTATAAGATTAATATGTTTTTCGGTTTTAAAAATTGGTTGGAAAAATCGTTGGAAATTTCCAACCAATTTTCCAACCAATTTTTAAAATTGTCGAAATCTAATAAATCGTTGGAAAATTCGTTGGAAATTTCCAACGATTTTTCCAACGATTCCTTGTAATTTTCGAAATCTAACAATTGGTTGGAAAAATCGTTGGAAATTTCCAATGATTTTTCCAACTAATTTTATAAGATTAATATGTTTTTCGGTTTTAAAAATTGGTTGGAAAAATCGTTGGAAATTTCCAACGATTTTTCCAACCAATTGTTAGATTTCGAAAATTACAAGGAATCGTTGGAAAAATCGTTGGAAATTTCCAACGAATTTTCCAACGATTTATTAGATTTCGACAATTTTAAAAATTGGTTGGAAAATTCGTTGGAAATTTCCAACGATTTTTCCAACGATTCCTTGTAATTTTCGAAATCTAACAATTGGTTGGAAAAATCGTTGGAAATTTCCAACGATTTTTCCAACCAATTTTTAAAATTGTCGCAATCTAATAAATCGTTGGAAAATTCGTTGGAAATTTCCAACGATTTTTCCAACGATTCCTTGTAATTTTCGAAATCTAACAATTGGTTGGAAAAATCGTTGGAAATTTCCAACGATTTTTCCAACTAATTTTATAAGATTAATATGTTTTTCGGTTTTGTTAAATTGGTTGGAAAAATCGTTGGAAATTTCCAACGATTTTTCCAACCAATTTTTAAAATTGTCGAAATCTAATAAATCGTTGGAAAATTCGTTGGAAATTTCCAACGAATTTTCCAACAATTTCTTGTAATTTTCGAAATCTAATAATTCGTTGGAAAATTCGTTGGAAAGTTCCAACGAATTTTCCAACGAAAATTATAAAACGAAAAAAGACATACTTTTAATATTGGTTGGAAAATTCGTTGGAAAGTTCCAACGAATTTTCCAACTAATTTTATAAGATTAATATGTTTTTCGGTTTTTGTAAAATTGGTTGGAAAAATCGTTGGAAATTTCCAACGATTTTTCCAACCAATTTTTAAAATTGTCGAAATCTAATAAATCGTTGGAAAATTCGTTGGAAATTTCCAACGATTTTTCCAACGATTTCTTGTAATTTTCGAAATCTAATAATTCGTTGGAAAATTCGTTGGAAATTCCCAACGAATTTTGCAACTAATTTCTAATATGCCAAAAAATAAAATGTCCTTCAAATTCGTTGCAAAGGCTTCGTCGGAAACTTCCAACGAATGACGAATATACCTAAAAATAATATATTCTTCAAATAAGTTGTAAAATTCGTTAGAAAATTTCAACAAATTTTACTAACAAATTATGTGGAAAATAAGTTTTGATAATAAATCGTTGCAAAATTCAAACGAATTTTCAACAAATTAAAAGGCCTTTCGGCGTTGTTGCAATTTGTTGAAAAATTCGTTGGAAAATTTCAACGAATTTACCAACGATTTATGTGGAAAATAAGGCTTCATAATAATTCGTTGGAAAATTCCAACGAATTTTCCAACAAATTAAAAGGTCTGACGGCATTCTTGCAATTTGTTGGAAAATAAGGTTTAATAATAATTTGTTGGAAAATTCGTTGGAAATTTCCAACGAATTTTCCAACAAATTAAAAGGACTTTCGGAATGTTGAAAATGGTTGGAAAATTCATTGGAAAATTCCAATGAATTTTCCAACGAATTATGGGAAAAAAGAATGTGTTCGGCCAATTCGTTGGAAAATTCGTTGGAAAATTCATAGGACCGTTGGTATTTTTAAATTTGGTTGGAAAATTCGTTGAAAAATTCCAACGAATTTTCCAACGAATTATTGGAAATAAGATTTAATGTAAATTTCGTTGGAAAATTCGTTGGAAAATTCCAACGAATTTTCCAACGAAAAAAGGACCTTCGGTATTTATAAATTTGGTTGGGAAATTCGTTGGAAAATTCCAACGAATTTTCCAACGAATTATGATGTCCGAAACATAGAATTGTTCCTCATATTCGTTGGAAAATTCGTTGGAATTTTCCAACGAATTATTTGGAAAAAGGATTTAATGTAAATTAGTTGGAAAATTCCGGAAAATTCGAATTTTCCAACGAAGTTGTTTCTACTAGAAAAATAAAGAGTTTGTAATTCGTTGGAAAATTTGTGGGAAATTTTCCACGAATTTTCCAATGAAATTAGAACACAGTTGCACTCCCGTACAAAAAATTGAAAACAGCTAAATTAGAACACATGTAAATTACACTTAAAAAAATTTGCGCGAATTATCATGTCGAGAAGACTTACCGGGTATTGATAATTTTATAAGAATCGCAACGTTCAAATGTATTGGGAAACTTTTGCATGGATATGCACGTAGAGCCGCCACAGGCTCGCCATCGATACCCAATTGGAGCTGCTGGACTCGGTCCCGGCGCAGTTCGCCGTTTAACGGCGAGGGCGGCGACGGAGAGAAGGATCGCGAGGTAGATGGCCAAAAGGATGACGAGAAAGAGAGTTTCTTTTCAGCCAAAAATATGCAGTACACACAACACGTTTGAAGACAAAGTTATAAAGCTAACATATTTTTGTTGGAAAATTTGTCGGAAATTTCCGACGAATTTTCCAACGAAATAGAATAATAATTGCACCGAAATCTAGTTCGTTGGAAAATTCGTTGGAAATTCCAACGAATTTTCCAACGAATTATAAATTTCCAACGAATTTCACATTTCTGCCCCAGGAATTGCCTTTACTATTTTCGTTGGAAAATTCGTCGGAAATTTCCGACAAATTTTCCAACGAAATTGCGAAATATGAATTGAAAACCTTTTTCGTTGGAAAATTCGTTGGAAATTCCAACGAATTTTCCAACGAAATTGAAGATATTCGATAGTAAAATCTATTTCGTTGGAAAATTCGTCGGAAATTTCCAACGAATTTTCCAACGAAATTGCCAAATGTGAATTGGAAACCGTTTTCGTTGGAAAATTCGTTGGAATGTCCAACGAATTTTCCAACGAAGTTACTACAAACAAACAATTTTTTTCCGTTAAGAGAAATTCGTTGCAAACTTCGTCGGTAATTTCCAACGAATTTTGCAACGAATTTATGAATATTCCGAACTATTATTCCTCTTTTTAAAATTTGTTGGAAAATTTGTTAGTAATTTCCAACGAATTTTCCAACAAATTTACGAATATTACGAACTATTATTTCTCTTTTTAAAATTTGTTGGAAAATTTGTTGGTAATTTCCAACGAATTTTCCAACAAATTTACATTATATAGTTCAATTTTTGAATTCGCCGGGAATCCAACGAATTTTCCAACGATAAGTATTTTAGTCGGAAATTTCCGATGATTTTCGCCACGAAAAAATTTCGTGGGATGAATTTACCAACGAAAAATATTTCGTTGGAAATTTAAAACGAATTTTCCAACAAAAAAATTTCAGTTGGAAATTTCTGACTATTTTTCCAACGAAAATTTTTTCGTTGGTAAATTCCGACTAATTTACCAACGAATTATTTTTCGTTGGAAATTTCCGACGATATTTCCAACGAAAAATTTGTCGTAGCTAATTTCCGACGAATTTTCCGACGAATTAATTTTCGTCATTAAGTTCCAACGAATTTTTGAATTCGTTGGAAAAGTTGTCGCAAATTTCCAACGAAAATTTTTTCGTCGCAAATTTTCGTGGCAAAAAACAGGTTTTTTTGTAGTGCCTGTCCTTGATGACCTTATATCGGACACGAAACGCTTATCAAGCATATTAAGGCACGAACTCTCATTGAAGTGAATTACATTTAAGGGGATACCTCGGGGGCCATGTAATGGAGATCCCCGCCGACTTTGGACGAATCGTAATGATCTGCCCTATGAGATATGCCCAAATCAGTAATTTTCACGGTACCATTCGAATCCACCAGGAAGTTGGATGGCTTCACATCTCCATGGATGATTCCCCTTTCATGAAGGTAGCTCAACCTGTGAGTGAGAGAAGTTAAATCCACAAGGGTCAGTCGCAACGTAAATTGAGCAAGGTTTTGAATGAAACATAACACTGAAAATAGTTTACGAGGGAAAGATTTCAACCCTCTTGCTACACCGAGTGCTATTCTTTCGATGACGTCCTTGGGGGCATCCGGTGCCTCGAAAGGTAAGAAGATAATTAAGCTACCTCTTGGATAATACTGAGAGACTATACAACGTACATTTACCAGCGTTGGCCCTCTAAATCTGGTACGCGACGTATCACATGTAGCTCCTATGAACTGAGAAAAATAAAATGATTAGGGCATATGAGAATTACTAGTTTACGATGAGAAAAAGAGTGGAACGTTCTGAACGAAAGAAAACCGGTGACGATACCAAGATAATTACCAACTCCTCAAATGGTGAAATTTATCTGGAGAGAGAGAGAGACAGAGCACTACCTTAGCAATGTTAGGGTGGTCCAGACTACACCAAAAGGACACCTCTCGATGAATCATGGACTGCATCCCCCTTTAGAAACTTGACTGAAAGTTTTCATCGAATAAAAGAATTTCTCAATTCATAAGTCATCCCAAAGATTTCTAAGTCTACATGATAAGTCTTATACATATATCAATATGTTCAAAAGCATCGAGTGTAATAACAGTTTCTTGAACTTCAAGTTTCAAGATTATTCATCATCCACGAAATCAATAAATCAACAATAAACCTATCGGTTAAATGATGTACGATTATTATATCACTTATATAGATTTATAGATGCACCCCATCACTCAAATAACAAGCATTAAGAAAAAAGCTGACAGATTAGATTAAACAAGAACAAATGATTCTAGAGAAAATAGTATTCACGATACCTACAACATCCCTGCCTCCGTAAGTTCCTCTAAACGCAGCCCCGAAACACCCGTTATCGGTCTTGTCCTTCATGTAGACATTGTTTCCATCGGATTCCCACCGCTGTCTGGCTTGCCTCCGTACACAAATCATACAATTCATGGCGATGGAGCTCCCAGTTCCTCTGTGATCACGTCATGCGTCTCTCTAATTTGTATCAGAGGTACTTATGGTGAGGTCTGCCAAATCTTGGTGACGTCTATATTACGTTTGAATGACGTTAAACATTCAAAACGCAGATAAGCAGTTGAAAATTGAAAGCGACCCATAACTCCGAGAGAGCGCTCCGAGAGCACGCTAGAAGGACCATCACTTTCCCATTCAAAACGACACTCAACGGTATGCATTTTTTATATGAGAGTTAATTTTGGTAATCTAATTGAAAAACTAAACAAAAATGTGATTAATGACAAAACGTAATAAATCTTTATAGAATATCGTAAAATATAAGGAACGATAAAGTCAAGGAGAGAGGGGGGTTTAGTGTGAGTTAGATAATAAAGAGTGCATAAACCATTCGTACGTACGAGGACGTGACTGATAACTATTCAGTTCGGCAACGAAAACAGCATGGGAGATGATCTCTTGTAACCAATACAGCAAGCCCTTCTTCTTCACTTTTCGCTTCCTTTTTTTTTTACTAGAAAATAGCTTTCTTTCGTTAAGTCGCTATTGGCCTAGAAATATTATTAATCTATTTATTTAAATTTATTCCTTAAGGGGATGAAAGCTCTTGCGATGAAATTTTGATCTCATGGCACTTTTTCCTTGCGGATTGTTCAAGGGTCATCCTAGGACCAAAACAAACAAAAAGAAACGTCGTCCATGTTTTTGGATGGTTCTGAATCAATCTAGAAGCAAAAAGCCTTTCATCTTGTACTACAACCTCAGCCACCTCAATCCTAATGTTAGTGAAGAAGTATTTATGCGTATCCAGAATTTAGTGACATAAGTTTTGTCAGAAAAATGGCTAGACTGTTTACCTTTGGTTTTTCGATTTTATACTAGGCTTGTAACCAATGAAATATTGCTAATAAACGTTTCTACATGTTCCGAATCTGATCTACATGATCAATTATGATAAAGTGAAAAAGGAAACCCATGCTCGTTGCATGTTCCGTGCGTTTCTAATGATAAGTTGGTACAAGATTCCTCGTCAAGTCTCCCTTGATCGAAAGCAAATACAAGGGTGTTGACACCTAATTTTTTAATTGCTCAATTAAATTACACAAAATTTAGGAATTATATTTTTAATTCCTAAAAAAAATATTTTAAATTTTAATTACACTGCATATAGACATGGGTACATTTTTCATTATTAGAATGTATTTTTTTCTTCTTTTAATTAATAAAAAAGAAAAAATCGCCAAAAGAAATCGGATCGCACCGGGTTAGGGTTTTGTCCCAACCTGGCCCTGTCTTCCCTTCCCCCCATGCGGGCCCAGCCCCTCTCCCTTCTTCCTTTCATTCCGTGCAAGCTGGGCCCAGCCCAACCCACTCCCTCTTTCGCCCCCTTTTTCCCTCTCTCCTCCTTCCTCCCTGGTCGCTGCAACTAGCCACCGCCTGGGACAACGTGGAGAAGCCACTCCATCGTGCAAAATTGGCCACCAAAGTCAATAGAGCAGAGAGCAGGTAAGAGCACTTAATGGAGAGGATAAAGGGATAGAGACAAGTGGTCAGCGGCCACTATATAAGCTGGAGAAGAGGAGAGAGAAGGGGGTCGTCCAAAACAGAACAAAAGAGAGACAGAGAGATTTAGAGAGATCTAGAGAGAAATTAAGAGAAAAAAAAAAAAAAAAAGAGGGAGTTTGAGTGTTTGTAGGTTTTGAAGAGAAGCCAGCCAGCCTCATTGTCGCCAACAAGCCGATTGGCAACCCTCAAAAGCAACCCAGACCGGTAAGCTTTCCCAGGCCCCTGTTCTCCCCTGTTTTTTCATGTAGGTCGGCCAGGACTCATGCCGGCCATTTCACGTGAATCCCGGTCCAGACCAACCCTGCTCCTGGCCTAGACCCGCCATCGGAAGTGAATCGCGGTTGCCGGAGTAGGCCTTGGCCCTGAAACAAGTCAAAGTTTCCTTGTTTTGTCCGCGAGCACCAACTATTTGACAAAATGCCTCAATGAGGCTGGTTTGGATTTGTTCTTCACCGGCGAGTAGATGGTTGGATGGTGACATAACTAGTTTGGGCTTAACCTCATGGTGGTCACTAGCGGCTAAGAAAGGCCAAAGATTTGCCTAGGTCAATCGGCCAATCTCCGACCAACGTTAGACCTCAACAAGCCCCGATCAGAGCTCAGCCAAAGGCCATTATGGCTGGCCAGACAGGGGCCGCCTCAGCCCTAGGTGCCGAGGCAAGCGAGGCAATGGCCGGGCGAGATGGCCAACCAATTGCCAAATCTCGCCCAGTGTTTGTAAAATTCTACACGTGTCAACGAACGTGTTGAACAAGTAATATAATGATAAGAAAAATATCGTCCCACAAAGATTGATGATAATAAACCAATTAAATATTTAAAATAGACTAATTCTAAAATTTATCTAACAGATCAAAATAGAATTGAGAATAAATAAAAATTGACAATTAAAAATAAAATTTTAGAAACTAAAGGCAGATAATCAATCAGAATAAATATGTTAGAACATCTGATTTCACCATAATCACTAGATATGAATTTTGGATCGTTTTGCATACAAAAACATTATTAAACATGTGATAGCGGAATTTCCTAGTCTATTTACTATCGTATCTCTAAATATAGCAAACCTACTCAATTTATCAATCCACTATATCTCTATGTGAATTTAAATAAACATAAGTGCATTAAAATCTGTTAATATTCTCGATTTACAATGAATCTTTTGGACCACCTTATCACCGAAAGCTACACAAATAACATGGTATATTTCTATCTACATTTAATTCATGGTTATATATTATAATGAACAGTTGCATATTATGACTTATCAATCTCAAACATGCACATCAGATCACTCAAATAGTAGCCAGTCACTTAAATGCATTAAGTATAATAATATGTAACTTACATGAATGAAATCACTTGCAAAGCATAAAAAGTATGAAATTTATATAATCATGATTAGACTCCATCATAACTCTAACAAAGAAAATTAAAACATAATAGAAAAAGAAACGCAAATATAAATTAAACCAAACATCTTGAATCAAAAAACAAGAATTCCATCACCACTTTTGTCTTCTCTTCAAAATACTTGAAAAACTCTTAATGCACTGAAAATAAAAACGATCTCCAAAAAATAACTAGCTGTTTTCCCAAATTATCTTATTTATATGATAACATCCAAAACTCCTCTCACAAGGCAATTACTTCTTTTTCGCATAAAATAAGAGAATAAATCGCGAAATTCCCAATGTGATATCCACCTTCTAACTCTTCTCTAGATAGCATATTCATTTCCTTCTTTTTGCGATATTTTCTTTATTTTCTCTATATCTCAATATTCTGCATAAAGAAAGAAAATTTGAATAAATAGAAGGGAATCCAAATATTTTCTAACAAATATTGCAGTATTTGTTACCTAAAGTAGATAAATTAACTCTATTTTAAAAAAGTAATTACTCGGCCAGCGTTCTCAAATGCCTTTGCACGCAAGAGCCGGTCGAAGCTCGGCCTGTAGACCCGGTCTGCAAGCCATTTGGGGCTAGTTAGACCTGGTCGAGCCGACCCTAATTAGTCCTTTACCACCAGACCTAATCCGATTCAAAACCCTGGTCAATGACTCAAGTTGACCCCCAACTCGGTTTGGATCTAGAGATTTGACCCGAGTCAACGCATACGAGTTAGGTCGTTGACCTAGGTCTGCTCTGACCTAATTCGGATCCATTGATCCAACTTGGCTTAATATTATATTAATACTTTTATTGAAAAAATTTTAATTTTTTTTAAATATATATTTAATTAGGAAATAGTTTAGAAATTAGTATTTTTGAATAATTTTCTAAATTAGGAGAATTATTTGATTAATAACTATGTCTAAATCAAATAAGCCCATGGGACTATACAGTAGGATGTTGAACGTTAGTTTTTAATTAGTATATGATTGCATAAATTGTAATAAATGTTGAATGTCGTTGCCTTAGTTAAGAGTAGAGTCCTAGGATGCATATTTATCTTGACTGTCAATTGTTAACTTAATGACCGTCCACTCACTTAATCACTTCACATGTTAAGAAATTGATCCTAAAATCAATCCAAACTGCATTATAAATACTTTCTAAAAATGAACATGATAAGGTACCGAAAGGACACAAGTCATTCAACTAGTATAAGCAAGTTCCTGAACTTATTTAATCTCTAGTATGCAGAAATAAGGCAATTCTCCCACTACCTTACTTTGATATCTAATCGACCTACCAAAAACTGATTAGTAATGACTCCTAAATAAAAATCACTTACAGGTTAAAAAAACTTAAACCACGAGTCGCGATATGATATGGGTTTCGAGTTAAGTCTCAAACATAGACTTAGTGCATCCAAGCTGGCACCCCTTCCTCGTGAAAAGGGGAGGTCACGACAAAGGGATGTCGGCTATTTGATTCGAACTACTTTGAAACTGAAATTGGAGAACTACTCAAATTGATACTACCATAGTCTACATTTCTTATCCCAAAAGAGAAAAAATGGAAAATAAGATATTGTTACATCCTAGATCACCTAAATTTCTTATTTTGACTAAAATGTATCTAACTCAATGCTAAATTTGGTTCATGCCAACAGGGAGACTCACTTAATTTAATGCTTACCAGGGGCGGCGAGTTGATCAATTCAACCTCGGTGACATTGGTGACCCGCGACTCGGACAACGCCGCCAACTCGTGGCCGGCACCAACAGAGACACAGAGGACATTGGAGTGGTTGCGGAGGAGGCCCGGGTCGTGGATTGAGTTGAAGAAGTGCAAGTAGGAGAGGACCTGGCCGCCGAAGGCACAGGAGGACCAGAGGCGCTTGTTCTTCTTATCGAGGGGGAGGAACTCGCAATAGCAGTGGGGGGAGGCAGGTTTGGGGGTCCGAAGGAAGAGAAGGAGGAGGGTGAAGGTGGTGACGACGACGATGTGCTTGTTGAGGAATGCTCAAACGTGCCGATCCATCGTTCTCGGTGGGAAATGATGCTGCAGTTGAGCTATTCATGGAAATGCGTCTTCATGCGAGCCCAATTTTTAGTCGTTTTAAACTTTTTAGCATTTAATATTAAGTCAGCAATTATATCAAGATTAATACCAAAAAAAAGCCCTAAACTGGTGCATCTGTGACAAATTTACTAAAAATAATTTTTTGGCCATTAAAAATTCCAAGCTGATACTAGGGTTGAGCATGATCCGGGTTAGCAGTTCCACCCTACAACCGGAAACCGTCCACTAATGACCGATTTCGAAAAATCAGAACCGATAACTGCCCGTTGGTTCATGGACCCACTCAGGAGCCATCAATCAGTTCCCGAATGGGTCCATGGAATGGTCCCTCTAGCCAAGAACGAAGACGGAAAGATGAGGACGGAGATGGAGAGTCAGAGACGGTAAGGTGAACATCAACCGAGAAGAGTGAGAGAGTAAGAGTGAGTGTGAGGCAAACGCGAAAGAATGTGTTTCTCGGCTCAATATGAGGCTGTGAGTGTTGAGCAAGTTAGATTTAGTTGAGGAATTTAGGATTTTTCTTTTTTAAAAGAATTAAAACTTAAATAAATAAATATTATATTACCGGTCCGGTCCGAGTGGGCGAGCGGGCAGTTCCACACCTAGAACCAGGAACCGGACCAATTCCCTTTGGAACCACCTGTTCCAGTCCTGTTCTGGGTGGTCCCGGACGGTCCGGGCAGTTCCTGAATTTTTTGCACACCCCTAATTGATATACCTGTGATAGATTTACCCTAAATTAATTTTTTGACCAACAAAAACCTCAAACTAGTATATTTGTGGCAAATTTACCCTTCGTTAAATTATATTATTATTACGAAAAACCACAAAATGGTACACATGTAACAGACGAAAGGTAAAACCCCAAACTCGTATACCCGTCAACTACTCTTTGTCATCCAACTTAAAAATTTGATAGTAAAATTTAATGGAAATTAACATAAGGTAAAATTATCACAAATGTAACAGTTTATGGTTTTTTATGATAAAAAAGAATTAGTTTTGGATAAATTTATCATAAATATACCAATTTATGGGTTTTCGTGATATTAATCATTTATATTAAGTACTTTGAATTTTTAAATCTCTCTCTCTATATATAAGAGACCAAATACTTTATAATTATTACGTTGACAAGATCTCTATCATGTGTGTGACTGCTTTGGTGCTCTTTATAGTTTTTGCAATTAATATTGACATCCAGAAAAATGTCTATGTGAATGTGAACAATCGAGCAATGCGTTAATCGTTAAATATTTCAACGCAATAGATTGAAATTTGGAACTCATAAAAAGACATCACGAAATAAGAGGGTCTCAGCCATGAGCTCTTGCCTTAAATATGATTAGCCAAGAAGCATGAGTAATTATCTTATTTAAAGTACGCGGATAAGCAACATCATTCTCTAACCCTTTGACATTTCTAATGGGTAATAAGAGTTTGATTACAGTAATAGATTTTAATAAAATAGTGAAGGATCGGATAATCGATATTTTTGTTGATTTTGGTGGACATGACGAACACCAAATTTGAATTTTTTACTTTATTATTGATGAAGATATTTTATAATGTTTTTGCCATGTAAATAACGTTTTTATTTAGAATGGGGAAATAAGCAAGTCCCATTTGAGACTCGCATACTGGGAAAAGAGGTATATGAACAAATTTTGAGACTTGTCAAACGGAGTTCATTTCGGAGGAAAGGGCTTTCCAGTGGCAACAAGCCAGCTCGTCCTAAAGAGAGTACGCCTTACAAAGAGTAAGCCAACCTTACGCATTCAATGGATTGTAGATCATGACTAAAACAAAAGGAGCTAGAAGCCTCGGCTGTCCAATTGCACCTCTGCGAGTGAAGTTTCCAATGATAAGAAAATGCATTGACATTTCACTTAATTAATCAGCATCGCAATAAAAACAGTTCGTAAGGAGACTTACGTTCAGAAAATGAAAAAACCAAGTTTTCTCAACAACGTTAATTCCCCTAGTGAGCATGGCGAAGGAAAAACTTTCTTAACCCGCGTGGTTTGCCTTGTCAAAACAATTACTTCTGGAGCTTGAGTCCATGATGCCTGAGCCTTCGTCCATCGAGGTTAGGCTCGGCTCGAGCCTGGCACCAGATCCGGGCATGAACTCAATGGACGTGGTTTGAGTGTCGGAGTCTCAAGCCCCGCCTTGATCGACCCGGACGCGGGCGCCGAGGACCCGAGCATGTGCACCACTATGGTCCGCGAGCCAACAGCCCTCCGTTAGGCGCAGACTCGGGCTCTTCCAAGCCCTTACCTCACACGATGTTGGACTTTTTCACAGCCTCCTCTGTGGCACCGAGCCCGACTACAAGCTCCTCCTCCATCTTCACTGTCGCGCCTGGCCACCGCCACCCTGACCTACGTGAATACCCAACAATACCGGCCTGCCACAATGTTTGTGGCCACCACGTGATTAGTCTTTTGAGTCCAAGTACCTATTGGGCCTGAGTAGCACAGACCTACTACACTAATGGCCCGAAAGGTTATGGTCGGCCTTGTTGAGCCGATTTGGGATTGTGGGCTCGTAACATCTCTTCGCATTACCTATTGGGTGTAGTGTGGGCAAGTCATCAAAAACATCCTCAATCATGTTCAACTTCATTAAAGTATATATACATTCCCAATCCTAGCTAGTTTTCTTTCGAAAACGAGTCTGATTTTGCTAGGAAAGCAAAGTTACCGTAACTCAAAGCAAACACACTCTAAACTTTATGAAACGACTAAATACATATCGATAACTTATTTTATGAATAATTTGAGGAACAAAGAAACCATTTGAAGTTCGTGTTTTTCAACGGAACACGAATTGCCAGGCTCCGCGTGATGGTTCGCCTGGCTTTTTTGACATGTTATTCACTTGCTGCAGCAGAACAAATTTTAGCCTGGCCAATGCGCCAAGGCATGCGAAACGGCGCGGGGCAGAGACAACATTGGTGGTCCTTTTTCGTGATTTAACATGACGGAGGGATCAGCCAACGAAGATGAACATTCGTCTTCCTCTTTTGCCCCTTCCTTAGCTCTTTCCCATCACTGCCTTTCTGCCCTTTAACTCCTCTGTTTCCTGTGAGATCTCGATGTCCGGGAACTCTTCATCGACTGAGTCACTAAGGAATAGAAGCAACTGTGAATTAGATGTCCAATGCAAGTTCAATTCCTCACGACACAAGTGCAATAATTTCATACCTGAATTACCTATTCAAATTACAAGTCCGTTAAAATCAACGCGCTACAAATTCCATTGAAGAACTATTCAATCAATACACAAGACCCACTTTGGGACCATTCATGCTTCCTTGCCTGATGATGATCAACCAAAGTACCCTCGAGGCAATTGACCCTAGAAAGGAAGGGAGAGACTCAGCCAAGGAAAAGGCTTAAGAAGCAAGAATAGACAGACATAGCCCACCCACCAAGCAAAGCTCGGTTCCAAGAGGCCAATGGGGTGAGAGCCATGTGCACAAAGTGACAGGCCACGAAAGAAAGAAAAAAAGGCTGAACTGAATTGTATGTCCGTCTCGGATCCATCCATCCTTACTAACTCAGCCTCACTTTTTCAGTTTCCCTCATCTATTTTCTGATGATAAAGGGTCCTTCAAGTCCAGCTCTAAAGTGTTGTTTCGCAGGCATGCCCCACAGAACCTGCATATGTACTTTAGCTAACATATGCTGATTAACTGATCATCCCGTTTTTGTAAGGAAACTGATCACACAACAATCACCTTCCATATGAGAAGATTTCCCTTACTTGTTCCGCTTCTCTGTATTATTGGATTTGCTATATATCTGAGAGGACTTTCATCATTTCCCCAAGCTTCAGTGTGATTTCGGGGAAGACTCATTTGAGAATTCCTGCTCTCTGTGGCTGGTGGGTGGAGATCAAAGATGGGTCTCACTGGAGAGCGGGTGAAGAGTGTCTTCTCCAGAAGCCGACCCTCCTGTCCGCACGAGACCAATGTATGTTCTTCCCCTTGAAAATGCGTCTCGCTGTTAAGATCATGTCAGTAACCTGTGTTACTAGCGATCTATTTGATTCTATCAGGCAAGAAGTGGTGTGGCCAAGAGGGGGAGATGGAGCGTCGTGAGATCGTACCTGTGCGGTGACGAGTACAATTCAGTTCCGGCGGAGGAAGATTCTGCTTCTGTCAAGAGCTATGAAGCCACAATAAGCCGCCCGTTCGTAGAAACTGAACCAGACATCGATAGTAATGGAGAGAAGGAAAGTTTGTTGGAAAAGCAAAACAATTCAATGTCCAGGTTGTTCCATGAAGACGATGCAGCTATCATCATTCAATCAGCTTTCAGAAGATTCCTGGTGAGGCCACAATATCAAATTCTAGGATACAATCCACTAGCACAAAAAGTCTATCTTGGACCAGTGTTTTCTCGTCAGCAATGTCCATTAGGATGAGCTAGTTACAATCACCATTTGTGTTATAAGTGCTAAAACATCGGATGGATTACAAATTCAGGCTAGGCGTAAGAACATGGACGATATATCAGTGAGTTTGAGCGAGCAAAGTGCTGTATCGGCAGCAGAGAGCCCAACCAAGGGCTCCATCGGTACATCCTTGGAAGTTCAAACAGGAAAGTCTGTGCAAGTATTCGCAGTACAAGATGAGAAGTTGGCCATCAGTCACCAGAAGCATAAACTCAGAACTCAAGTCTCAAAGCCAAAGGTAAAATTCATGGCCACAGTGGCTACTTCTTGTACGAACTGCACCATAACAGCCAGAAACTTCACCGTACATGTTTGTAATTAATTGGGCCATTTTACGTCAGGCACCGTGCCCCCACAGATTTTCACTATTAGATTGAAAACCAAATCACACCCATTCGGGCTTAAATCTACCGAACAGCTGAAATCTGTCGAACGTCAATCCAACAGTCTGTGAGTGCAACAGGCCCCGTAGGAATAATAACCCGAACCATTTTACCAAGTTCATCATTGTTATTTCTCTTCCACTTCAGCCTGATTCTCGAATTCAATTAGTGACAAACGCGTCCTGAGATGAACTCAGTTCCCAGAGAAGAAACCAAAATTTTTTCATTGACAATCCTATATCAGTGCACATGAACACTAATATAAACACCTTTCACCAGTTTTTATCAACATGAAATATACTTCCAAATCAAACGAGGTACACACACGTCTAAGTGTTGAAGAACCACAGAAGTTCCTTTCACACAATAAGGTACCAGGACTCTAGAAGTGGTTCGAAACTGATCCCGGCTCTCCCTAACATACTGTTGGACAGCAAAAACCATGCTTCAGAACCTCCAGCTGTAACTCCCAAAAGTTAAGGCTGTACTGTGTGTAACTTCTGTGCGCATCAATGTTGCAGGAAGAGTGGGACGATAGCACAGTAAGTAGCAACGTATCGAAAATGAGGATTCAAAGCAGACTGGAAGCTACAACCAGGCGTGAGAGAGCTCTGGCATATGCATTCTCCCAACAGGTACATCCAACCAACCTAAAAAAACACGGTTTGACAACTAGAACTGGGTTCAATTATATAATAATCTACCTGTTTGTAGCTAAGGATTTGTTCTAAGAAGAGGCAAGCAAGAACTGAAGGAAGAGAACCCAACATGAGTTGGAGCTGGCTCGAAAGATGGATGGCAACTCGCGTTTTAGAGAGCCCATCAGTCGGAAGTCCTGTGGACATGCAACTTCCGCCAAGGAACATAGTCAAGAGAAGATTGCTTGATGTAGCAGGAGAAGAAATCGAAAGTTGCGGATCTAACGAAGTATCTGTCCATCTCGATGCCTCGTCATTCAGAGCATCAGGGGATGGGAAGGACTTAAAACCAACTAGGAACAGGCCTAAAGCTACTAATAAGAGAAGCGTATCGAGGCGGAAAACAGTGCCAAGTCAACAATGTCCAAAGGCGTATGCAAAGGTAGAACTTTTTTCGAGTCTTAGCTCAGAAGAATTTATAAGGCATCTATATAGCAAATCGAGCACGCATGCTCCGGAACGTTCACAAATTTAGGAGCCAAGTAGCAGAACTAGTTTGGATGGTTCATTCGCAGTCAGAAGATTCGCGCAATATAAATATAACTTACTGCCAAGAAAAACCCTGTTTTTGCAGGTATCTAGGGAAGACTCATCAGATGATGTTGCAAGTGGGACAGACAGAAAGCACAAGCAGCAAGTGGAAAGCAAGAACGAAATCGAATGCGATGATTCAGAATCCTAGCAAACGCTTCCCAAAATGCAGACAACACGGCGTACCGGTGCTGGCAAATTAACCCAGCTGGACAAGTCAGTTCTCTGTTGGAATGCATCCAAGTATATACAGCAGTTCAAAACTGCCAGATGCCTACCCGAATTCTCTCTGTATATGCATGAATCAAGTGCTTTCACATTATCATATGATTTGCTAGACTCATGACTGTTCTAATAAGTTTGATATCAGGCCTGAACCAACTTATGGAATCGAAAATACTCACGCAATTGGAATGCCTCTTTGACCAGTACCTGCTGTTAGGAACATCGATGAAAGAAAAGTAAAGGCACAAGACATTACAAGACCATCATTCCCCTTCACTGTAGTGCGGGGGACAGCCAACTAATGCATGTCAAAATAGCACTATCGTGTTGCGAATGATGGGTGTTCTATCCCCAAGATTGTTTCACTTTCTATTTCCCATGAACCTGCAATTAGCTCACTTCACCTCTGTGACCCAAAAAAGAAGAAAAAACGGCACACATGACCAGCCGAATTGCCTTCAAACTCCCTAATCTTAACAAATAGGAAATAAATACTGGCAGACGAATCTCCTAATACCTTTGCCAAGGGATCGATGTCCCTTCAAGTACAGAACTCCGTTCTCACTACTCAAGTGCCAACCAACACCAAAATGCATTAGCTTAAAGACCGGTGTTGGGATAGTAAGAGAGGTGCAAGTATAAATCCTCAGGAACAAGACTTAGCATAGAACCCAAAAGCAACAACACTTGCACGACAAGAAAATTTATGAAATATGGTGCACAATTCCAGTATTACACGTGTTCACCCCACATCTGGGATCCACTTATAGCGCAAAATCCCCCTTTGACCAATTCGCCACATTAAACACAGCTCAATAGTATGAAACATCCCACAACTAATTCAAACAGCTTCCAGCAATCGAAACGGATCATATCTTATCAATGTCCTCGTCCTCGAACTCGATGTAATCATCGCCGGGACCTTCTTCATCCTCCTCAAGACCCCCAGCGATACCCTCGTTGAGGCGGGTGCTCTCGGGGAGCTCTCCGTACGCCTTGAGGAGCCTGGCCTCGTCGGGCATGTACTTGAGGATCACGTCCGCCTTGTCGTCCTGGTAGTCGCGGAGGCCGACGAGTATGATGTCCCCGGCCGCGATCCACACCTTCTTGTGCATCTTCCCCCGGATGTGGCAGAGCCGCTTGGTGCCGTCGATGCACATGGCCTCGCACCGGCCGTTGCCGAGCATGCGAAGCACCTGGGCGTACTCCTGCCCGTCCTCCTTGAACACCAGCTCGCGCTTCTCGTCGTCGGCCTCGTTCTTACCCCTCTTCCGATTCTTACCTCCCTTACCCTTGTTCTTCGGCATGGCAGCAGATTCCCCTCAGAAAGCTGAGACACGCGCACACAAAAAACCCAGCACTCAATCACACCTCATCGTATCACCATCCACACAAATCAATCAAAACGACGTTCGGGTGCGCGGGTATCGGAGAAATACCAAAATCACGCCATCCGACATGCAAATCGACTCAAAAAAAAAAAAAATCAGAACTTTATACCCTAAACCGGTCGTGCTGAATCGATTGAAGCGCGTCCCGAGCTTGGAAAAGGAAAAGATGGAGGGAGAAATCGAAGATCGAAGAGAGAGGAGTACCTTCTGGAGAGAGGCGATTGCGAGCAGAGAGTTGATTGAGGATTTGGGGGAAAATCTACGCCAAGTCGTGAGCAACGCAGGGTAGCTTCCGAACCCTAGGTTTTATAGTCAGAGTCCATGCGAGAGAGGATGTGAACGAGACGCTTCCTCTTGTCATGACGACGATGGTTCGTGGCGGAAGAAAGCGTAGGATGCCTAGTCGGTTTCGGAGTCGGCCGAATCTGGGCCAGGCCCAAAAATGTACCGGGCCGAACCTTGGAAGAAAGCCCAAATCAGTTGCTCCTCGCCTTTCCCGAACCAACCGTCAATTGGATGTGAATGTATATTGCAATCGTCGATTGGAGATGGTTTCATATCATGATCATTTAACCTTACTATATATATCTGAAAATATAATTATTGGAAATAAGATATGTCCTCTCAGAATAAGAAATTAAAAGAAGGAAGGCACCCATATTGTAACTGGAATTTTGTTGTAACTTCATGAAGACGAAGTCAGCAAACCGCAACATTCTCTCGCAGTAACGATTGCTGGCTTCGACAGGCTGACAAGACATTTCGCAGCACATAAGCATTTAGCATGCCGGTAGCGTGACCGACTTACATTTGAGGCCCGATTATTTCCTCATCAAGATCAGCCAGGCCTCGACTTCGAATCTGAAGGGTTCATGAGGCGATCAATGTTTTGAGAGCTTAGAGTTGTTGAAAAGAGGCTAACCATCTCTCCATCATACAGGGAACAGAGGCAGAAACAAAATTGGTCAGTGTATCTGTTATCATTCCAACGTACAAGTTCTAACATTTCAATTTTAAAAACATTAGCTCGACGTAGACATCACAAACTGTCAGAAGACCAATCACGTCGTGTCCCCGTGTTCCTAAGTTCAAATAAACTACCCTTTGAAGCGATGAGAAGAAGTAGTACAGTGGAGAGGAAGGGAAACGATCATTAGGGTGACGATCTCCCACAAAAAAATCAGGAGAAGCAACTGAAACAAGGAACAGAAATATAGCTCCCTTCATCAACAACTTTACAACAACTTAGATGCATTATCTTCATTTACAGCCGGCCAAAAGCTTATTGACACAACAAATGAAATCAAGTAAATCTTTGGGCAGAATGGAGGAAACTGCATACGAAAGCAATCGGATGCAATAACGCAACCTATAAATTTGATAATCTAATCCCACATTCTGGGATTCAATAACTAGAGGTAAGTCAGGTAACTAATGAGATAATTTTGTGACCAAACAAAGAAAAGGATCATGGGTTTCAGATTATCCCCCGAGCCAATGAAATCCCAACTGGATAAGATCTGTGTATTCTGCGTGTAGTAATTGGGACCTTTTCCCTAACAAGACTGTTGGAATCATTCATCTTCGCACTCGTGACTGAATTTTCAATGTCACTCAATCCATTTGTTTCGGAAATGAATTGAAGCCCCTGAAAGTTTTAACATAACCATGCGAGTCATTGGAGAGCCACAGTAAAGGAAGTGACAATATATCCTTGAGATCATACCTTTGCAGAAGTCTCTTCATATGGCAATCTCAAGTTGTTGGCCAGTGTGCCACTGACATCCTGCCAACGTAGAAGGCCAAAACTAGATGCATAAATCTCCTTGCAGACAAGATTCGTCACTCCTCACTTGTCAATAATACAAAATCCACATCCAAATATTATTCAAAGGATTATTCTATTTTTTTTTCAACTCAAAGGAGGCTGACCTTAATCTTTCTGCTGTTTTGGGCATCTTGAAAACCATCCGCTAGTTTACAGAGATGCCATAAACCCGAGTTGGTGACATCCTGCATAAATCAACAGTCCAAGTAAAGTTGATCAATTCCAAGAACTATGAGCAATACTTCTTAAAACAGGCGCATGAATATGTTAAAAAATCTCACCTGTTTGCTCTCAATCAACTCAATTTTGTCTTCCTGTCAAAGAAGAAAATCAACATCAGGGCTATCAGAATGCTCACCAAGCAAGTTCCAACTTTCACTCCAGCAAGTCAAGAAAGCTTAATCATTACAATAACATAAGTCAAAATTTCTGCTTACCAACCCAGAAACCATCTGGTGGATTACTTCAACATTGAGCCCTATTTGAGATAGGTTCAACTTCACGTCAAATACCTGCATTAGTGCAGGTATAAATTAACAAGTACATGCATTAGTGCAGGTATAAATTAACAAGTACATGCGTGCATTATGCTCGACTAAGTGCAAGCAAAAGATTGTACTGACTATTGACTATCAAGTTGGTTTTTTTTTTTTTTTTTTCGGGGGGGGAGGAGTTTTATGTGTCATCTAAATGCATATATAGGCAGATGCATATAGATACATTCCGTTAGAAAGAGAATTCAGTACATCATCTGCAATAAGCTTGGATATCTCCTTTTGTTCGTCGAGCTTCCAATCCAAGCTCTCAAGCCTCTTTGATAGGTGCCTCCTCGTTGTCTGCATATTTGATGCTTATAGTATATTAAACATGCACAAAAAGAACCTGAAAGGAGTAATTATAGATTAACATCATCTCTCTTGACTTACTGCCAATGTTTGAGACACATTCTCTAATTGTTTTGACACAGTTTCAATAGCATTTGCCATATTGCGCTTTGTAACAAACATGGCATCAGTGAATGACCAGCCCTGTAAAGTCCATTTTTATATCAGTACATGTCCTTGTAACAGTAGTCAGCAATAATAAGGGTGCAAAGGAACACAAATCAGTAATATTTAGGCAGCAAAAACTGTAAGTTGAGTATGGGTCAAAAACATTGCCTTCCACCGCATGTAACAATACCCCATTGCTCCAAGTGCAGCAGCCGGTACTAGGTAAGAAGCATAACTCCCTGCAATCACAAACAACAAAAGTATCCATAAACAAACAAGCAATCTATGATGCTAACATGAGATATTATGATAAAAATCTACGAACAAGTAAAAAAGCCAGAGCTGCCAGATGATTGAAACACAAAAGCACAAAACACGCAAAACTTTTAAACCCTATTGCATAATTTACACAGGTCAGGCACCATAAATCATTTAACTGAAAGCTCTACCATTTGCAATCAAAATGAAGGCGTTGGTTGGAGTATAAAGCAAAAACTTAGCAAGAACAAATCTAGTAAGCAGTTCCCTAAAAATGCAACTAAACCTCCAAATTGGACACGGAGATTTGGAAACTGTTCATTGAATCCTCTCGTCAGAGTACTGGAAAGTGGAAACTGTTTCGCTCTCCAGGAGATCTCATGTCTTATTAGTTATTCCTCTCAAATGACGGTTTTGGAAGATCACAATGTTGAGTCTAGGAAAAACCCAGTAGAAAGTACAGTGCCCACATCATTAAATGCACGCAGAAAAAATCTCCTCGCTACGACTTTTCCACCATTTACATTATCTACAACTGGAAATTCTTCACCTCTTTCAACTATTCTCACACCTCACTAAAATGACAGCCCAATTTGCATTTCTGTAGCTTCTTCAGATCGTATCAAACTATTAGGCCTCAATTACCACTCATAAGTCCTGACTTTGATAGTTGGCAACATAACAAGGAAAACCAAGAAGTTGGCAGATGCTATGAAACCACTCATGGACTGTATCCGGTGCTCGTATCACTCTTTCACAGTATCTTTTATTACTTGCTTTCTTTAAGAAGGAACATAACTAATTCCCTCTCCCATTCTTAGTGATCCCAAAGGGATCACGTTCAAGAAAGAAACCCTAGATGAATAATCCCAGGATTAGACACCGAGGATTCTTGGGAGCAGCTAAAGCAAATTCTACATTAAATTCTCTTTAGGCAACAAATATTTATTATCATGATATACTTTCAGATTCTTTTCTACTCATACCCTCAAATAAATTACTCGAGAAAAATTGGCTCCTTAAGACGACTTTTTTCTTTTGATCTAGAAGAATTTTCCTTTAACTGCGCTACATGCTGGTAAAAATTCATTATACTCCTCTTATAAACAAACAAGGTAGCAATTTCGTGAGGAAAGAGCACTTACTCATTTCGTAAAGATTATTTAGAAAAGACAAAAAGAAACGGAAAATCTTTTGTTAGACACAGTAAATAGAAAAGCTGTGACATCATCAAGCCATATAAGCTTTGCAATGTAGTACAGGAAAAAATGTCCATACCACTTGACGTTGAGTTCCCATTATAGATGGTTATCGGATTGGACAAGGATAACTCCTTGATATCCTGTGCCAATTGCCTAATCTGAAGGCACAAAGAAAAATGAGGCAATAAGTAAAGGAAATTTCTGTTGAGGATAAAGAAGAGATGGGTGTGAATCCCAGAAGAGTGCATGGTCTGCTCATTAAAATATCAAGAAAGATTAATGATAATCGCAACTGTATGCAATGAGATTAAGTTGAGCATAACCAAGTAAACCTCTATATGCTTAGGTAAAGTGTCAATTTCAGCAACTAGATAATCTATTCGTCACTCTTCATTAACTATCATTATCAGTTCAAGCGAAAGTGATGACCTTCAATAGATATAATAGACAATCCTCAATCCTCTCACGTCAGGACAAAGGATTCTATTAGTAAGCCAAACATGTGTATCTTCCTTCTATATTCACTCAACACTATAATTCCAGACAGCGCAGTATTCACCAACAAAAATGGTTACTCAATTGCATAAGGATCTCTTACTTATAAGAAAAACTCTTTGTCAAATTTAGAGGCTAATGAATGCATCAAAAAATGAAGTTAATTAAGGATAGCAAATAGCTGCGCAATACCTGAGCTGCAAGAAGAGCGCTGTCAAACTTGTTGGACGAGACATTGGCCTCATCCACGCCCTTCAGAATTTCCTGAAGCTGTGAAACGAGCTCCGCAAGTCGTCCGCTATTGAAAACAATCGAACCAGTCAAACCTGTTGCACCACAAACGGAGACAGACAACCAAAGGTCATCGGAACTGCGTAATCAGTCAGACGACTGACAAGTGACAAAAACTCAATCCTCGACCCAACCAAACCAAAACACTTTGCAGCAAAGAGAGCTCATTGTCTGAATTCAGAGCGAAATATTCCAACTATTGAACTTAACAAGACAATCTTCACGTCAACAAAGTACGCCTCATCGACTCATCAGCAGTAAGAACAATCAAAATCATAACCACAAATTAACGACTCAATTCACAAGGCAAGGCTCAAGAGCAATCAAAATCACCGCGTCGGAGCTGGAAAATCAACCGAGAGAGACACATTTGGAAACTTCAACACGAACCCCGAATCAAATCCAATCCGGCGACCAAATCACAGGTCCGATCGAACCGCCGGTGGTCGCGATCGAACGTGCGGAAGCGGAACGGACGAGGGCTATTACCTGCGCCGACGAGGATCAGAACCTTGGAGCTGGAAACCCCAGTCTGCA
This sequence comes from Syzygium aromaticum, assembly GCA_024500025.1. Taxonomy (NCBI): domain Eukaryota; kingdom Viridiplantae; phylum Streptophyta; class Magnoliopsida; order Myrtales; family Myrtaceae; genus Syzygium; species Syzygium aromaticum. The sequence goes on from CM044885.1 coordinate 17,840,924, forward strand.
ACGCCATCGCTTTCCTCCCGATTGTCGCCGCGAAGCTGCTCGGCGAGGAGCTAATATCGCCGCGTTAAGCTCCGCAATGGGCGGATTTCTTGCCGCCGCGAGCTCGAGAGTAGAACCAGAGCGGCGCCGCCGCCGCCGCCGCCGCGAGGTTTCGGAGCTCCGTTTCGGCTTCCCTCTCGCGTGAGCTCGGGGAGAAGAGGGAGGAGAGAGAGAGAGATATTACACCGTCCACGACGGTCGTGTTTTCACCGTCGCGGCGCTCTACATTTTATGTCGATATAGCTATTAGAAAATATACGAAAATAAATTCTCGTTTTTGGCAAATTAGAGATTCACGTTAAGGGTGCGAATGTTTCTGGGAAAGTATTTTTGATAAATCCGTTTTATAGATTTTTACCCGTTTGATTCATCGAAAATGATTAATTAATCGAAAATACTTTCCAGTTAAGAAAAATATTCATATATAAAATTAGAAAAGTGAATTCTCTAATCTAAACAAAATAAAAATACTTTCTGGAATTACTTCCCTTTACTTTTTTAATATTTTATTCTTTTCTTTTTTTCTTTTCTTTTATTCTTTTTCTATTTCATTTTTAAAAATAAAAATATTTAAAAATTCGAAATTTGTTTTTTGGTCCAAGATAAAATCATGAGATTGACATCATTTTCCAAATGAGATCCAAACACCAAAAGATATTTTCTATCATATATCACCAAATAAAGGAAAATTAATTATTTTCTTGGAAAATAATTTTTCGAAAAATATTTTCTAAAAACGTTACATTTTTTATGAAACAAACGCATCCTAAACTCTAAGGAAAGGGAGCATAAAGAATTGTACTACCTCTTTAACTTCTTTCCAGCCAAGTCCTCTATTTTTTTTTTTTTGTTACTCTAGTTCTCCATTCACTATTTGATTTTTGTTGTGTCTCTTTATAGAAAGTAGAGTCAAAACCCACATTTTAAACTAAATATCTCCACCTCTAATCCTCTTGAAAAGATGGAAAATCGAACTTTTTATCTTTTTTTCTCAAGTAGAAAAGATAGCAACTAAGGCAAACCCCAATAATTGCAAAGTCCTTCAAAGGCTCTTCACAAATCATTAAAAATTTGCCATTATTAGGAAGAAGCTCCTCCAGCAAAAGTTGTTGTGGCCAAATCATCTCCACCCCTGGTTGCATCAGGTTCTATTCCCGCAATCTGCTCCAATATAAGGTCGGGTCTCTGTTTTATCGAGACTAAAGCCCCGTTTGGTTTAGCATTTGGAATGCTTATTTGGCTCTAAAATCCCTTGGCCAAATGTAAATAGTGTTTAGCAATTTCTTTTACTCACTTTAAAGAGATGTAATTGCATTTGAAATGCTCCCTAAGGACCCTTTGACCAATGCTCCACCGAAAGTGCTTTGAGAAATTGCATTTTCGGAATTCAAGTTGCATTGTTCATCACCACCATTCATCTTCCCCGGAGGTAGGTTCGGTGACCAGTGACCGTCGCTTGAGGGTTAAGCCGACCACGACGCGGTGGTTGCCTGAGGATCGCGCGACCCCGGCGACCGCCGCCTAGGGTCACCAGACCTTGGGCTTCGCCTGGGTCGCACGACTAAGCAACGCCCGAGGTCCGGCGACCCCAGGAGGCAGTCGCCAGGGTCACATGACCCTAGGCGACGGTGGCCAACAATTAGATCTGGCCATCGGCGGTTGGCCGGCGACCTAATTTGGCCAGCGATTATGGCCGGTGGTTAAGCTCCATCAAAGCTTTTTTTTTTATAAAAAAATATTAGCAAAAGTCATTTAGCCCAAGCTCATTTTAAAAAATATTTACTAAACACTATTTGCATTTCAGAAAACCCCTTTAGCTCAAAGGTATTTGCATTCCTCCAAAGTCGAACCAAACAGGCCTTAACAATTTGGGTACTTTGCAAAGGAGTTTCTAGGATAATCTCATCTTCCTCAACTTCTTCCGATTTATCTACATAACAAATTTTCCAGAATGGGCTAGGTTCCTGAGCCTCCGCTTTTAGCCAATGCCCAAAGCGAGTACACCCTTTTTCTTCAAATTTCGACTCGTCAAAGGAGACTTCTACGAAATTTGATGCATAATAACCTACTTTGCCACACGAATAGCAAAAACGAGACGGCCACTCATATTTAAAATCTAGCCACAACTTTTCACATGGCCAAAAAGAACTGGATCTTCTTACAGATATATCATCAAATTTATTTGGGATCGTCCATAAGCTACCCTCAACAAGAATCGATTAAGCAATGTGACCTGAATGCATGATGTAGCTAAAGATGTTTCTTATAGGAGTGATCGATTGAACAGTATCTCACATTTTTTTGGGGTTAGAGTGAAAGGTGTATATTGTACCCCGGAACATTGAAATTACATTTGGATTCTAATAAAAGATGATATGATGATGGTAGGACAAGCTAAATGCAAAGTACTTTCTAGACTTTGGGCCTTGGATGTGTTCCATCCTTTAATTTGTAGGAGATTATCGTCTGTGTGGAAGGAATAAAAGGGAAAGAAAACGACTTGGACTATTTAATACGACAAGACACCTTATTCCTGATAACAAAATTTAAAATACATAAAATAAAATAAAAACTCAACTCATCCTTTCTCTAGAAGCTATAATTAGGGAAACTTTCCGGTAAAAGGCTGAAGTGAAATAATCCTTCAAAAAAAAAGTCTAAAGTTGGTTTTGTCTCGAACAAGAATTTGAAGTGACCAAATGAGTCTTAGACTCCGTTCATTTGGTGGAAAATATTCTTTCGGAAAATATTCTTTCGGATTTTCCGATGTTCGGGGGGCGAAAAACGTTTTCAGTGGGAAAATATTTTCCTTCTCCCCCCTACAAAATAGCCTAAGTCCATGAAAAATGACTTCCGCTTCTGAAAAGCGGAAATCATTTTCCGCCAAACTTCTTCTTCCCCCCTCCGACCGCCAGTTGCCGGCCGCCGCCTCCGGTCGCCGCCAGTCGCCCGCCGCCGCCGCCCGCCGCTGGTTGCCCACCGTTGCCGATCGCCGGCCGCCGCTCATCCGTCGCCACCGCCGGCCGCCGGTCGTCGCCGCCACTGCCGGCAAAAAATATTTTCCGAAACTTTTTTATATTGATTGCCGAATATCGGAAAATTATGTTCCGGGAAAATATTTTCCAGGAAAATGACTTCCGGGAAAATATTTTTCAAAAACACAATATTTTCTGTCAAACGAACAGAGCCTTAAATAAGGATCTCAACCTGTCGTCTCGCTAAATTTTCGGCAATCGACTTTTTCTGGCATCTAAGCAGGGCCAATTTTGAAACCTAAGTAAAAAAGGGTAAGCTCCTAAAAACAAAATCCTTCATTCTCCAGTGCTTGAACTCTCGGTTCATCGACACTAAACCTTTTTGAGACTAAATTGGTTTCTTCGACCCAGAGCAACCCTGAACTCTCGGTCCTTTGACACCAAGTCACCCCTCGCACCGGAGCAACCCTAAATTGGGTTCGTCAGCCCGGAGCCACCCTTCGCTGATTCATGTTTTGTCCCTCGCCTGATGCCTCAAGCCGGTAGCCGGACAGCAAGTCGCTGCTCACCCTCTTCAAGTTCATCATCGCAAGCTCCATCGTCAGTTGGATGAGAAGGAGCGCCAATTCCATCTCAGGAGTTTAGAGAGGCCGAGGTTCTTTGATTCCAGCTCGAGTCCATTGTTGACACCAAATCTCTCCTCGCCCCTTTCATGTCCATCATTGCGAGCTCCGTTCTCAGCTGGAGGAGCGTCAATTCGATCTAGATTTTGGCGTCCTCGAATCTCCTTCGTTCCGACCGAGTTCTTCCGGTTTGTTCATTCACTCGATTGGAAATGGAGGGTCAATAGGGTAAGCATGGAAGGAGGCAATGGTGCGAACGTTTTGGACCGAAGCTAACCCTGCAAGGCATTTTCATGCATGTCTAAAAATCGGAGTACGTGTACTGATTTGGAAAAAATTGGACGCCTTCTTTCTTTGATGATTGCAGATTGTTTGTGTGCATATGATGGCAGGATAGTGGATGAGAGTTCAAGCATTGGAAAGTCTGAGGAATCCACAAATAACTCATAATTCAATTTGCTGTTTTTTTGGCTAATAAGCAGGTGGCCGTCCTGGTAAACGGATTAAGAAGAGGTGGGGACATTAGTATTACAGATGCGGGGTTTGACTCCCGTACTTTACAAGAGGCGAAGCAACAGTCAAAGTGAGGAGAGTTAGAGATAGGATAGACAAAAAAAAAATTAGTATTTTGGATTTTAAGACCCTTTATTTCACCCAATTGCAAATTTCTGACTAAATTATCCTTGCTCTAGTCGTTAGAAAAGCTAAACGACGAAAATTTGGCCAAACGACAAATTCATGCCTTTATTTGACATTAACTTGGCCGCATTATGCCATTATTTGAGATAAAGATCCATTCAAAACAGCTCCGCTCCATGCCTTCATTTAAAATTTTCCAAAATAATTTTAATTGGGAGCAAGACCATATAAAAGTGATGTTATCTTTTCAAGAAAAAACTTAAGGATGCATAGATCAAACGATTGAATTTCTTTGTTCGCGAAACAATTAATTAATTGAAAAGCCTCGTGCACAGCACGAGTTCAAGAATTTGTATGATTTGGAAAATAAATAACATTTGAGGTAGAATCCACTCGATCGATGAATATTCATAATGTCCATATAAGTAATTGTCAACCCTTTTCTTCTAATGGAGAAAGTATAAATTTTATAGTACAGCATGACTCTCAGCTAAACTTGGGAGAAAACATTGCCATCTCCCTTTGGCCAACTCAGCATTTCAAAAAGCTTTATCTATTGATCATAACGAGTGCTCTTGAGGTGTTTATTAAGGAGACATTCTTTACAGAGTAAAAATGTAATTTCGAAATCCACAATTAACTATAGTGCCAAAGATGATCAAATAACAATGCCAAGGCCTGCTCTGCAACCCTTTTCCTTGATCGAATTATCATGTGAATACCACCATCCATAGCAAGTGCGCTTAACAATTTCCTCTCTCCTTCTCTTAAGGTTTCCTCTCTTTCCCGGCCGCCGGGCCCCCTCTCTGAAGTTCCTTTGCTCAGTCTCCCTCCTTCTATCTCCCTCTATCCCTTTCTCTTCCCTTTCAAGACTTCTTCGTTGATTTCGTGGAAGATGCTGTTGACTTCCTCCACGGAAGTGGAGAGTGTTGTCCCTGTGAGCTCTAAAGATCGATGTGCAGGTATCTCTAGAGAATATGCTCGCTTGCTTTGGCTATAGATTCTTGCTCTTGAAAGTCGAGCGCTCCGCAAATCTCCGAAGCTCCTCTTCCACTCTATTCAATACTGGGCTTATCTTATTTGAAAGTGATTTTGTGACCAACTAGTATCTATTTTGCAGCTCTTCTCCCTCGATTTAAAGTTAGATCTAGATTCGGGTTCACTTCTTTTTTAATCTAGATATACATCTGGGATTTATAAGGCGTTATTTATGATCTTTTCAACCTGTTGGTGTAGTTATTATTTCTATATGATGATGATGCTAAGGACACTAAACCTAGGCGACATTGCGTTTTGGCAAAATCGTAGCTACCAAAGAGAAAAATTTTGGTGTGTGCTCATCACTTGTGATGATGCGAGTTTCAATGATCGGCCGCAAGTTGTGCTATAATATTATTGGCAAATTTGTTCTTGTAGAATGAACAAGTCTTTGCAAGATGTACCAAATTTATTTCATTTTTCAGATTTGCTTTGGACCATAACTCTTTGAGATTGGCTTTATCTTGAAATAATGTATATCTCTTTCATGTAAAATGAAAATTTTCCTTCCAACAAAAAAAAAAAAAATCCACTTAACAACATCACAATTCGTCTTTTTAAGAACATACAAAATATTTGTACAGGCCCAATTTATCACGAGATGTCAGATTAAACAAGGCCCACGTGAAATCAATAAATCAATATGAATCGACAACTCAACCTAGAAACAACCGAAGCGAATAGAAGAGTTGGAAGCTGCACTTAACGAAACAAGCAGAGATTTTTTTTTTTTTTCTTTCGTGGCCAGGTTCTTGCAAAAGCAATTGAATTTTGTACGTTATAATAAATGTGTGAAATGTACGGGCAGTTTATGATATCGCGCTTACTCTTAGATGGATCTGATTGAGAGGCCTCGATTGACATCAACTCCTGCTCCTGTCCTTCGCACGCTTCACCAGTTGTCACAGGAGAAGCTCCCTCTCCCTCTCCCTATTCAATCAATGCAACGTCGATGGAAGCTCTCAAGCATCAGATCTCATTAATGAGCTGAACCAATTTCTCTTCGCTCCAATCACAGGTCCCTTCTTCGCAATTCAAGTGCGGTTTGGTAAGCCACATTGACCAATGGCCTTTCTGCAACCTCGCATACATATCAATCATACCAACCCATCAACCCCTCAAGGCAGGCCTTGTCTTGATCTTTTACATCTTCGATCTTCCAATATTGGAGCAAAGAGGGTCCAGCAAAGAGGGTCCCTGAACTTTTGCCCCCCTCCACAACCATCATAAAAAGGAAAATGACATAAATAATTCTTAAATTTTAGCTCAATATGTAATATGGTCCATGAATTTTTATTTTATTCAACATAATTCATGAACTTTAATCCAATATAATTTTTCAACTTTTAATTTGTTCAATATTATCCCTGAACTTTTATTACATGTTCTATTTAATCCCTAAACTATATGGAAATATTCAATGTAGTCCGAGACTACATTGAATATTTCCATACAGTTTAGGGATTACATTGAACATGTACCAAAAGTTCTGGGATCACATTAAATAAATTAAAATTTCATAGACCATATTGCATATTAAGCCAAAATTCGAGAATTGTTTGTGTTATTATCCCTAATAATAAAAGAAAAAGGCAAAGCTTTCCCCATTTAAGTTGAAAAAAAAAATTTAAGGGGTTAAAAACTGTTGTCTCGGGACGGTCAGACTGAAAACAATCCTAAGCGACGTCGGAAGGGGACTAATAGCAATCGTCTCACACGAAAATGGAAGCCAGGAACTCAATAGATGGGGACCGGAAACAACTCAAGGACTACATTGAACATTTCTATATAATTTAGAGACTATATTAAACATGTACCAGAAGTTCAGGGACCACATTGAACAAATAAAAAATTCAATTATCACGTTGAATAAATTAAAAGTTCACATTAAGCTAAAATTCAAAGACTGTTTGTGTTGTTATCCCTAATAATAAAAGAAAAAGGCAAAGCATTCCCCATTTAACTTGAAAAAAAATTTAAGGGGTCGAAAGCTGTTGTCTCGGGACGGTCGGACAGGAAACAATCCTAAGCAAGGTCGGAAGGGGACTAATAGCAAACGTCTCGCGGGAAAACAAAAAGCCGGGAACTCAATAGAACAATCGAGACGCGAAGCTGGTGAGGCGTGGAGAAGACTTCATAAATAAGCAACAGATTAGAGCCAACTTTCTTGGTTGGGAACTATTAAGTCCTTATCAAATCAAAGTCAAATTCTATGCTTTAAATGCCATAGGGTCCCATTGCACATGTATATCTCAAACATTTTATGTCCACAGACTTTATTGGAGAGAAGAACAAAAAAAAATCCTAAAATTATTTGAGTTGTGCGAATTCAATTTTAAACTTTTTAATTATGTTAATTGAGTCATAAATCTTTTGACAATTTGTCAATATAGTCCATTTGGCTAATTTTGACATGAAATTGTTGATATGGAAGCCAGCCATCCTAAGTAGCACGGCCGGTGTTGACATTGAGATGGTTGGCATCGACAATTAAAAAAGGATTAAGTTTTATGAATTTTTTAGTACTTTTTTTTGTTGTTTTCTTTTCTTTTCTTTTTCTTTTTTAACTGTGGGCCGGCGAGCTCGCCAGCCAGAGGTGAGGTCCTCGCCCGTGGCTGAGAAGGGTCACAACGCCCTCGCTAGCCTAGAGTTGTAAAAAAAATAAGAAAGAAAAGAAAATTATAATAAAAAAATTCAAAAAAATATTAAGAATTTCTAAATTTTGTCCACATCAGCACTGGTTGTGCCACATAGAATGGGCGTTCATGTCGGTAATTTCCATTAAAATTAGCCGGATGGATTATATTGATAAATCGTCAAAAAATTTATGACTTGTTTGGTACAATTGAAAGGTTCATAATAGAATTAGTATAAATACAATAGGTTGAAGATTTTTTATTTTTTATTTTTTGCTTTTCCCAGCTTTATAGTTTCATCGAATTTTCTGGACTTCACCCTGACAAGTTTTGTTGAAGAATAAAATCTACATTATATTCCACATTGTCCATTAAAATAATTGAGTAATCATTTATTGCCAATTGCAACACTCTCATCACATTTTTGGGGCCATTCCCACCGACAGTTGTGTTGGTAGTGGTTGCATGGGTCTCCTCGTAATCAATGTCCAGGCCTATAGTAATCAAATCGCTTAGATTCTTCATGATGCTCTCTACATTGGACATAGGATGAGATGACAAAATGTTCTTACACATAACGATTAATGTAAAGCTACCGTACCATGCACATTTGCGTGATATTACTAATCCAATCACGAAATTTGCTTCTAAATCCTAAGCTCTTGTGTTTAGAAGTCGCGGGAGTTTTGAACCAAGAGCCCGCATAGAGTAAACGGATCACCTAGATAATTTTCGAGTTAGCACATGACTAAGGAGTCGCCACGCTCTTCAAAGGTTATATTTGTCTCGAGATCTTTATTATCGAGTATCCCGGTCACCTTTTATTTGTTAAGCAATCAAATAAGAAATTTTTTCTCGTACTTTTTTCAGTGTATTACTCTCTTCTCGTGTCATATTCAATCAATTACTCGAAAATGGAAAAACATCTTGTGAACTATATCTAGGATTTTGTTAAACAACTACTCAGCACCAAATGAAAAGAAAAAGACTATTATCACCAACGGAATACATTTCTCGCGTTACGTTAATATGTCGACAATCAGAATTATATGTTTCGGATGATTCTCGTTAACGACACCCTTAACGAAAAAATCTGGGAGGAACCCCAGACTCTTGGAAATATCGCAGATTGTACACGACTGAAACCTGATTAGTGGAAGTTCCTTCGATTTCATCCTCTTTCTTGGAATAAATTCCCTCCACAATTTCGAGGCTAACCAATCGACCATCAGTCACGGCGAGAGAGAGAGAGAGAGTGACAGTGCTGCACAGCATCATTGATTACTGCGAAAACCTAATGCAACTGCAAAACCAAGCCAATTAAGCCGTTGCATTAATACTCCCACCAAACTCCTTTCCCCACATTTCCCCATCAAGCTTTTCCTCCGTTACGAATCCCTCGTCCATATATCACATACATGCATTTTCCTCCATCACCCATTTCTTGCTCGTCTCTGAAAACTCGGAAGATCGGAGTTACATGCATAGCATGGCACGCAAGCATTCCCCACTTCCTAGCTGGCCCTTCTTGTTGCTCCCGCACTTGTTCCTGCTGCTGGCGGCGACCGTGTGCGAAGCCAAAGTCCCCGCGATCATCGTGTTCGGGGACTCGTCCGTCGATGCCGGGAACAACAACGCGATCTCCACCGTCCTGAAGAGCAACTTCCAGCCGTACGGCCGGGACTTCACCGGCGGCCAGCCCACGGGGCGGTTCTCCAACGGCCGGGTCCCGACAGACTTCATCTCGGAGGCGTTCGGGCTCAAGCCGACCGTGCCGGCCTACCTGGACCCGATCTACAGCATCAAGGACTTCGCCACCGGAGTCTGCTTCGCTTCCGCCGGGACTGGGTACGACAATGCCACCTCCAATGTCCTAGTAAGTGCGGACCTATAATCCTCAGTGCCCAGCTCCCATCATGCTTCTTTCATCATTGGAAAAGAGATTTCAAAATCTAAAGTAGATTTTCCGGCTGATTTTTATCCTTCCACTTTCTTTCCCCTTGAGTATCTGAACTGCGATATCAATGATTCGATATGGAATCCTAGAGCTGAAATAATAGGCACTGTGCAAGCGCAGAAAAACTATTTGAGCCTCTGCTGCGAGATGGGCAACATCGGAAATGTTGAAAGTGAAAGGTCAATTGACAAAATTCAGATTGGGTACTATGTTGCATGCATGCCCATTTATAATTATTTTCACTTTTTTCACGGACACAAACGACCAGGATAGTCAAATAAATAATAACCCCAGGAATAAATGAAAACCCTAGTCATTAGCAGAAGTTTTCACTAGGATATTGGTCTGGGAAGATGAGTTATCTTAGATGAATAAGAACGCTAGGGGTGTGTTTGTTTAATGAAAAGTGTTTTCCGAGAATCTTTTTTTTGAACTTTCACCCGTTTGGTTCGCCGAAAATGATTAATCAATCGAAAACACTTTCCAATCAAGGAAAATGTTCATGTACAAAATTAAGAAAGTGAATTCCTTAATCTAAAAAGGAGAAAAAAACTTTTCAGAATTGATTTCTTTTATTTTTTTAATATTTTATTCTTTTGTTTCTTTTTTTTCTTCTTTTTTAAAAATTAAAATATTTTAAAATTCGAATTTTTTTTACCTGAGATAAAATCATGAGATTGAAATTATTTTTCAAATGAGATCCAAACACCAGAAAATGTTTTAGATCGCACATCACCAAATAAAGAAAAACTAGCTATTTTTTGAAAAAAAAATTTTCGAAAATTTTTTTTCAAAAACATTATGTTTTCCATGAAACAAATACAAATGCTTCTTAGGAATGCAAGGAAAATCTCTCATTTGCTATAAGGGAAAAAACCACCAAAAATCTTAAATTATACCACCTGTGACACATTTACTCTGAACTTTTTTTTGTGATATCAAAAATCCCAAACTATGCTATTTGTGACACATTTACCCCATTATACTTTAGTCTATGGGCATTTTTATCTTTTTTACTTTTTCTTTTTTTTTTCTTTCCGGCGAGGGTGGCCCTCACCGGCATCGAGCGAGGGACACCTCACCTGGGCGAGCGAGGGCGGCCGTCGCCCAACTCCGGCAAAGGCAACCCTCACTGGCATTGGGCGAGGGCAACCCTAGCTTGAGTCGGGCTGGGGCCGCCCTCATTCGCTCAAGCGAGGCGACCCTTGCCCAACTCAAGTGAGGGCGGCCCTTGCCGGATCTGGCGAGGGTCGCCTCGCCTGGGCGAGCGAGGGCCAGGCGAGGCAACCCTCGCTTGACGCCGGCGAGGGTGGCCCGACGCCGAATCTGGTGAGGGCCACCTTTGCTCGAGGCCAGCGAAGACCGCCCTCGTCGGCACGGAAAAAAAAATGAAAAAGCAAAAAAGACAAAAATGTCAATGCACTAAAGTACAATGAGATAAATGTGTTATAAATAGTATAATTTGAAGTTTTTGATATCACAAAAAATATTCAAAGTAAATATGTCACAGATTACATAATTTGGAGTTTTTGATGGTCGGTGCCAAAGAACTTACGTCATACAGTCACGAGCTGAGGCATTAATGGTAGCCATCGCTGTCCGTCGCAGAACGTGATCCCCATGTGGAAAGAGATGGAGTACTACAAGGAATACCAGAAGAAGCTCCGGTCGTACCTCGGCGAAGACAAGGCCAACTTCATCCTCTCCGAGGCGCTCTACGTGTTCAGCCTCGGCACCAACGACTTCCTCGAGAACTACTACGCTTCCATTCCCGGCGGCCGGCAATCCCAGTTCACGATGTGGCAGTACGAGGACTTCCTCATCGAGCTCGCCGCTGGCCTGATAACCGAGCTGCACCGCCTCGGTGGCCGGAAGGTGTCGCTGACGGGGCTACCCCCGATGGGGTGCTTGCCGCTGGAGAGGACGACCAACTTCTTCGGGTATAATGAGTGTGTGCTGGAGTACAACAACGTGGCCTTGGAGTTCAACGGCAAGCTGAGGAAGGCGGTGAACAGGATGAACCGGCAGCTCCCCGGGCTGCGGATGGTGCTGTCAGATCCCTACGAGCTGTTCCTTGAGATCATCAGGAAGCCCTCTTCCTTCGGTGAGTTATTACCTCTTCACTGGTCTTACAAAGTAGAGCTAATAAATTAGGCGGGCTCGCATCAGGTCGGTCCCGAAGGGATCCTCTGACGGCCTTCGGGCCTAGCACCTTGCTTAGGCTCATCATTTTTCGAAATGTCCGAGGAGATGTTCGGGCCGGACTGAGGCTGATCCTCGGAAATTAGGGCGGACCAAGCCCTCTAACGTTAAGTCGCGTATGCTCTTTCGACCCTTTCGCTTTCTCGGGCTTGAATGTGTCCGAGCGGCTGGTCGGGCACACGAGGTCTACTAACAAGTGCATCAGCCCACCAAAGAGTTTAGATGAAATAATTTCACGTGCACATGATTTCCTAACACGATGATAAACATCACTGTTTCTACTTCTATGCTACTACGTGGAGGGAGCACAAAGTCACGCCTTAAATAAACAATAACAACCTTCTAAATCATCTACGAGAAATTTAAAGTGCGAACTTATAAATACCTGTGTCTATAACATCTGCAAAACAAAGAAACTATGCAATTTCTCTGACGGGGACCGAACCTAAATCATGACTTTTGTTTGGACGTTGTTTTCTCTTTTCTTGTTCGGTCCATGTTGGGACAACGTTAATAGCCACTGGTTCTGGTCAAGTGACCAGAGCCAGAAGCGCACGGTGACCATTTGACTTCTCCCTGAATGAATTACTACCGACCAAGTCCGAGCCGAGTATCCCTCAGATATAAAGTTGTTTGTAGTTGGGTCACTGAACCATGGGTCCCGACCGCTCAGCCGCGTCACAGCCGATGCGTAGGCCTTTGCCTTTGGACGCGCCTGTTGCTCATGAGTCCCGGCAAGGCGAGGGCTTGCCTCCTCAGCCTTCGCAATCTCACGGGTCACGGTTAAGATTCAGACCTCTATCGATGTGGGGGTTGGCATAACTTTGATGTCTGTTTTCTTTTTTAATTTTCGGTGTTCTCTTCTTCTTTTTTCCTTTTTTTAGCAGATTTCATCTCCGGTAAGGCACAAGATATTGCATTAGCTTCTCGTGAAAAAACCAAAACAGAAATCAGTAGAAAGATGATCAGAATGCATGAATTCCAAAAAAAAAATGAAAAGTTTAGTGTACACTGAATGACCTTAATGAAGGTTCGATGACTCAATTGCAAGATTCGTCAACGTTCAATGCACAAAAAATAGCTCAGACCCAGTCAAATTGATAATGACTTTGTGACTAGAAAATTGGTCGTTGAGGTCTATAATTTTTGTCCAGCCTTGAGATCACCTTGACTGCTTCTCCAAATCACACTTTAGTTTCTCGTCATTGCTAGCATATATTTCGCCCTCACGCGCATGCGTGACTTTCTGAGGTGCTTTGACTGCAAAAGTGCAATTGAGAAATATATATAAAATCACATGCAGAAAATTTACATATCTAAGGAAGGTCAAGGTGCAATCGAATTGCAACACTGGCTCTCGTTTGACCATTTTTTTTGCTAAGAATTGCCGCATGATGTGTGAATATAAAGCATGCTAACCCCAAGTCCAAATTCCATCTTCACAGGGTTCGACATTGCGCAAAGGGCGTGTTGCGCGACCGGATTGTACGAGATGAGCTACATGTGCAATCAACAGAACCTGTTCACGTGCACAGACGCTAGTAAGTACGTGTTCTGGGATTCCTTCCACCCGACGGAGAAGACGAACCAGATACTCGCGGGGTATCTGACCAAGGAGGTTCTCCTACCTGCGTTTTCTTGATCGAGTGTGAGATGAATACATGTGATGTGTGGCTCATAAATAGACCCTCCACTTGTCCAGCTATTTGGTGCAGTTCCCATGTGGAAATCGTGATTGTCAACGTAAAAAATCGTATGGAAAAATCATAGTCGGATCGAACGTGATGAACAATATAATGTATGGAGCTCGAATAACTTCTATGCGATGAAACTATTGATTGATTTGCTTTATTGTATAGTTTTCTCTTTTAGGTAGAAAGCCAATCTATCTATAAGATGCAATGTGTTTTAAAGGAGATTATTAATAATTACATGTTCCCGAGGTCATTGACTTCACTCTCTCGCCCATGGAAAAGTAGAATGCACGTATCAGGCTCAAGACGTAGGGCAAAGTCTCCAGATTGAGTTGACCGTTGGGAATGTCAGGATGCCACTTATTAGCTTTTGAAATGAAGAAGGATTGTCGGTCAAAAGTTAGAGAAAAGAAAAAACTCATGGGGCAACTCAATATTTAACTCGAGTCTTATTGAATTCATGATGTTAGCAGGTATTTCATAACCTGATTTATCTTCATATAAATAGGGAAAAAGGATAATAGAAGTGCTAAAAGTTATATACGGTGTTCATTTTAGTGCAAAAAGTTTTTTTCGGATCATTTAAATGCAAACTCCGATTTGGATCGCCGGAAATCCGGCATGACTATTTTTTATTAATTTCTCAGCCCTACGTGGCTCGCCGACATATCCAGTCAGCATATACCTTCTAAACGACGTCATTTAAAAGTTGTAAATAGTGATCATTTGAGTGCTAATTTTTTTTTAAAGTAATCACTTCAGTGCCAGTTATTGTTAAAAAGTTATTACTTCAGTGTCAATTGTTGTTAAAAAGTGATCATTTTAGTGCTGAGCAATCGCCCAAACAAGCGCTAGTGCAATTTTGTGCTTTGCATCAGCTGCACAAAGACGTGCTGGTGCAAGCTTAAACCAACAGCAACTAGCTGCACCACCTCGTGTAGCTCAACCAATAAACACAACTAAAAACCCTTCCTCGACAAGGTAATTTCATTCCTCACTTTCTTGCCTTGTTCTGGATAAGGGTCCACGAAACCCATTCGTAAATCACTGAAAATCTAAGTTACTAGTTGATGATTGGTGATGACATTGTTGTTCTAAATACTAATTTTAGATACCACAAACACATAACTAGTGCAACCACAAGATGCACCAGCACTAACTTTGCACCAACAACGCATAGTTGGTGCATCTTGTGCTTGCACCAGCACATACAATAGTTGGTGCAAGCACAACCGGCAAAACTAGCACACTGGCACAACCAAAAGCAATATATGGAAATGGTAAACGCATAGACAAAATAAAGTTCATTGATATTAAACTTAGTCTTTTCATTTGCTCAATTAAAATAACCAACTAGAACGTCCCAACATCCAGGGGTTGGCTTCCCACAAACAAAAACATTCAACTCAACACCTAACAATAGGCTTAGGCTTTCCTCGCTATAGACTGCCTTTCGCTTTAAGTGCTACTCTACTTTGCTTAGGTTTGGTGCCAGTATAAGATAGGATAAAGTTGGATATAGAGGAATATAACCTAGAAAAAATTATTTGGGGAGGTGGGATAAAGGTGGATAAGATTTCTAATATTCATAATAAAAAAAGTTATTTTTCTTGAATAACAAACTTGTTAAATTAATAAAATTAAAATAATATTTGAAAACAATTGAAATTTCAATTTTAATATATAAAATTCAAAATAACAAATAAATAACAATAATTTCATTTTTATTTATTCTTATTTTTATTTATATGTTCCAATTTTTTTATATCTTATGATATAAATTTCATATATATAAATAAATACATTTAGTATATATATTTTTATTACATATTTTAGGTATATAAGTATATGTTGATATTTAATGAAATTTTACTAGAGAATTATGGAAGGAGAAAAAAGAATTAAAAAAGAGAGGGAAAATAATAAAAAAATAAGCAAAAAAAATGAAGTAAGAGTGTCCTAAGAGATTCTATCATCTTCGTTTGCGCAAATTTTAAGTTCATTTACACCGATATGATGCTCATAGCAAACAATGGACATAGTAAGATAAGAAAATATCTTGCTTTATTATTGCGATTCACCAAACAATAGATAGGTTATAAAAAATTCCTTAGATTTCATATCATATTATATCTAGTCCTATCCTAGCTAAAAATTCAAATGACCAAATGCAGTTTAAAAATTTTCATGAGATTACTATCAATTATTCTAAAGGTCTTAATTATCAGATGAAGGCACATCTACACGAAGAAAACACATCAATTGGAGGTAGAATTCTCTGCACAAATCATCGTGGTTGTTGTCTTCTGCATCTAACCAGCAGTGACAAACATACGAACCTCAATATCCCACTAAACGCATCATTTTACACAAAGGAAGCGAGCCTTGGTAGGAAGGTAAACATGCCCCCACATGAGGAATTCTAATCCAAATGGGGAAGTGAATTATTAGGATTTCTTTCCTAAAATATTCGGTTTAAAGTACCGATCAACGGCCTATCCTCCAATTTGGTCGGGCCGCATGCACCTGTTCGAGCTTGAAACATTAAGGTAGCGAATGATAACCATTCTGTTCCGGAATGAGTTCCTAAACCAGAAATAGATTTTTCTATTTCTGATTCCTGGATGAGTTTCTGAGAAAAAAACCCATTTGATAACAACAAAAAATTTCTATTTCTAGAACAGAAACCCATTTGATAACAGCACAAAATTTTTATTTCTTGAAACGAAAACTCATTTGATAAACAACAGAAAATTCTATTTCCAGGAACATAAATCCATTTTTTTAGAAATGGATTGAAAATAATAAAAAATCCGAAAAATTCATAAAAATCTTTAAAAAAATTCAGAAAATCCCAAAAAATTGAAAAATTTCAGAAAAAATCATCAAAATGTCGAGAAAATAAAAAAAAATTCAGATTTCGGGAAAATAGGAAATTTGTTGAATTTTTTCAAAAAAAAATCAAGAAATCAAAAATTTCAAAACTTCACAGAATTACTTAAAATACCTGTGGCCACCCACTTTTAGTGAAATTTAATTTTTTTTAGGTGCCCAAAAAAAATCTAAAAATCAAAAATTTCAAAACTTCACAAAATAGTTTAGAATACATGTGGCCACCCACTTTGAGTGAAATTTAAATTTTTTAAGGTGCCCAAAAAAATTCAAAAACTCAAAAATTTTCAAAACTTCACAAAATGGCTTAGAATACCTGTGGTCACTCACTTTGAGTGAAATTTTAATTTTTGGAGGTGAAAAAAAGCAAAAAATCAAAAATTTCAAAACTTTACAGAATGACTTAGAATACATGTGGCCATTCACTTTGAGTGAAATTTAAATTTTTTTAGGTGAAAAAAACATAACAATCAAAAATTTCAAAACTTCACAAAATTCCTTAGAATACATGTGGCCATCCACTTTGAGCGAAATTTAAATTTTTTTAGGTGCAAAAAAAACATAAAAAATCAAAAATTTCAAAACTTCACAGAATGACTTAGAATGCATGTGGCCATTCACTTTGAGTGAAATTTAAATTTTTTTTAGGTGAAAAAAACATAAAAAATCAAAAATTTCAAAACTTCACATAATGACTTAGAATACCTCTAGCCACCCACTTTGAGTAAAATTTAATTTTTTTTAGATGCCCAAATGGTATTTTTGATTTTTTTTTTTGGTTCCTAAAGCAAATTAAATTTCACTCAAAGTGGATGGCCACATGTATTCTAAACCACTCTGTGAAGTTTTGAAATTTTTGATTTTTTGCTTTTTTTTTCAGCACCTAAAAAAAATAAAATTTTGCTTAAAGTGGGTGGCCACAAGTATTTAAGCCATTCTGTGAAGTTTTGAAAATTTTTCTTTTTTGCTTATTTTTATTTTTTTCAAGCACTTAAAAAAAATTAAATTTCACTCAAAGTGGGTGGCCACAGGTATTCTAAGCAATTATGTGAAGTTTTTTATTTTTTTTATTTTTTCGGCACTTAAAAAAATTAAATTTCGCTCAAAGTGGATAGCCACATGTATTCTAAGCCATTTTGTGAAGTTTTGAAATTTTTTATTTTTTGCTTTTTTTTTTTATTTTTTTCGGCACCTAAAAAAATAAAATTTCGCTCAAAGTGGGTGGCCACAGGTATTTTAAACCATTCTGTAAAGTTTTGAAATTTTTACTTTTTTAATTATTTTTATTTGTTGGCATATAAAAAAATTAAATTTCACTTAAAGTAGGTGGCTACAGGCATTTTAAGTTATTCTGTAAAGTTTTGAAATTTTTTATTTTTTTATTTTTGTCGGCACCTAAAAAAATTTAAATTTCACTAAAAGTGGATGGCTACAAGTATTATAAGACATTTTGTGAAGTTTTGAAATTTTTGATTTTTTGCTTTTTTTTATTTTTTTCAGCATCTAAAAAAATAAAATTTCGCTCAAATTGGGTGGCCACAAGTATTTTAAGACATTCTGTGAAGTTTTTAAATTTTAGATTTTTTGATTATTTTTTATTTTTTTTGCATCTAAAAAAATTAAATTTTGCTCAAAGTGGGTGGCCATAGGTTTTCTAAGTCATTTTGTGAAATTTTGAAATTTTTATTTTTATTTATTTATTTTTATTTTTTTCGGCACTTAAAAAAATTTAAATTTCACTGAAAGTGGGTAGTTACAGATTCTAAACCATTCTGTTAAGTTTTGAAACTTTTGATTTTTTGCTTTTTTTCTCACCTCAAAGATCGTGACTTCCATATGAATATGTGTATTGAAGAAAATGAATTCCTCAAAAATGGTTCTCACTTTTGTTCCAGAAACCAACTTTTTTTTTGTTCTCATTTCTGATTTCAGAATCAGTTTTGGAAACAAACTTGTCCCGGAAATAGAAAAATGAAATTGCGTTACCAAACGGGTTTCTGGTCCAAAACCGATTCTGAAAATAAAAAATCAGTTCTGGACAGAACCAGAATAATTTTCATGCAGCACCTAATTAACCGCCGCTCGTTTTATTTTGCACCTAATGGAGGAAGCTCCATTAATGGCCAGATCAAGGCCACCTCCTTTGCTGGTGGAAAACTTTCAATGCTGTCACTGACATTTGAAGTTCTTTTTGCTTTCCAAGTCCTTTCGCCATCTTGGGCGGTTGCAACCACATGTTGATGCCATTAACTCTCTATTATGCTCTTTTAATGTCTTCTCGTGGACTTTGGTGCCAATGCTGTGTTCTCTTTCGGTAAAGCAGTTGGGTAAGATCCGTCACTGTGCCGTTCGTAGTTTTCACTTTCATAATTGCGAGTCATTAAATGACAATTTGGTGACGCCAGCCGTTGGATGATAGACGCGTTTAAAAAGTTTCAGAGGAGTTGGCGTTTTTGTCAAACACCCTGCTGCATGAATGGTTTCTTTAGTGACATGATTAGTTGACTCTCTACGTCAATGGCCTCAGTCTTTTCTGATCTGGCCCCGTACGAGCTTGAACGAAATGGGGTCGGATGAAACAGCACTGACGAGTGCATGATGGAACTGTGAGTGCCGTGCCACACGAATGATGAATCGTTTTTCAAGTTCAAGGATTTGAGCTGTGTATTGACACCATCAGAATCTTATGAGTTCACCGAAGGATATAAGAGAGAATGGGAGTTGCAGTTCTAATCATTACTCAAACAATAAGTATGATGATGATGTCTCAGATCTTAAACTGAGCAGTGATCAAGGATGAAACCGTTCAATGGTGGTCTTAAAACCAGCCTTTTTGTTGGATTTGACGATGCGCAGCTACTCCTCCTATATGTTATTTCGGAGTCTGAACAAACCCTAGAAACATCTTCAAAATTATGTGTATACTTAGCACAAAATCAAAATCTCTCAGGCCCAACCATTAAATCGTGCCAAGTACAATCCAACCTGTACACATTTAACAATTTCAACGACCTCCGCCACCTTAAAAAACCTACCCAACATCTCTTATTTATGACAAACCCCCTCATCACAACACCCTCCAATCTCCCCTCAAGCGCCATTACACAGCAAGACGAAGTAACAAAAAATGGTCCTCATCAAGTACGACATTGCGCTGCTCCTGCATTTCCTCTGTTTGGTCACGACAGCAAGCGCCAAAGTCCCGGCACTAATTGTGTTTGGAGATTCCACCGTCGATGCGGGGAACAACAACTACATCCCTACGATCGCCAGGAGCAACTTTGAGCCCTATGGTCGGGACTTTTACGGCAGCAAGCCAACCGGGAGGTTCTCGAACGGCAGGATCCCATCGGATTTCATTTCAGAGGCCTTCAAGATCAAGCCAAGCATTCCCGCGTACTTGGACCCAGCTTATAGCATATCGGATTTCGCCACCGGAGTGACCTTTGCCTCTGCAGGAACAGGTTATGACAACGCGACCTCCGATGTGCTCGTAAGTCTCTCTTCTTAAGATACCATATGTAGCTAGATTGATGCATCTGTTCAGTAGAATGTGTAGATTATACCTAAGGTGAACAGTGGCATCACTATAAAAAAAATTCACGAAGACAAAAATCGCGAAATACTAATCTAGGTAAGATATAACATCACGGTTTAAGAACCTCAATCCCCGAAATGAATTGTTGTACATAAACTGATATCGACGAAATGAATTTTTTTTTTCTTTTTCTTTCCTTTTTTTCAGATAACGAAGAACTGCAATTCCAAGATATTAGGTTAACCATTTTTTTAAGTGGCGTTAACATAATCACGTGTTTATCTTTGGCTTGCAAGTCTGTGATACCCCTGTGGAAGGAACTTGAGTACTACAAGGACTACCAAAGGAAGCTAAGATCGCACCTCGGACCGAGCTCCGCGAACCAGGTGCTCGCCGATGCTCTCTACATGATCAGCATGGGCACGAACGACTTCCTCGAGAACTACTACACGATGCCAGGCCGCCGCTCGCAGTTCTCCGTGAGGCAGTACGAGGACTTCCTCGTCGGGATCGCCGAGAAGTTCGTGAGGGAGCTCTACGGCCTCGGGGCCCGCAAGATATCGCTCGGGGGGTTGCCGCCGATGGGGTGCCTGCCGCTCGAGAGGACGACAAACGTGATGGACCAGCACGAGTGTGTGGATAGCTACAACAACCAGGCCTTGGAGTTCAACGCCAAGCTGAAGGTTATGGTGGCGAGGCTGAGCTCGGAGCTGCCTGGGATCAACTTGGTGTTCTCTAACCCGTATTACATCGTCATGCATATCGTTCGGAGGCCTGCTTTTTACGGTGAGCCCCCTTTAATCGGCTCTATTCTTCGTATATATACGGATAACTTTGTGTTAGTCAACATTTCGGGCAGCTTGTTGCATGCCATAATAAGCATTAGTCACATTCAAGAAAAGTTTTCATTGAACAAGTCACGGGACAGGGGGTGAGGATGCGACCTAACGTAGTATTTAGACATGCTGATTTATAATGTATGCGTGGCTCTTGGGCTAGGCAGATACGTGCATCACTTGTAAATTTGATTCTATGATATCAACCATAGTATAATGGCTTCATCTTTCTCTTGGTATCAACGATATCACCTAGCAAATCGCTCGAATTCGTACAATTGTATATTAATCTCGTGATCTGGGTCTAGGAAAGCTCGAATTGACCTTGAATCTCATCTGATTTAGGATGCGAATAGAGTAAAATTTATATCGTGTTCGTTCAATTGCCAACACGATTTCCCCCACGTTCTTGGATGTTTGTAGGGTTCGAGCATACGTCGATTGCATGTTGTGCGACGGGGCTGTTCGAGATGGGATACACATGCGCACGAGATGGCCTCCTCACGTGCCAGGACGCGAACAAGTACGTGTTCTGGGACGCTTTCCATCCGACCGAGAAGACCAACCGCATCATCGCCGATTATGTCGTGAGGACCGTCTTGGCCAGATTCCTTTGATCACTGCCGCCATCTAGTACTTATCCATGTACAATACGATATCGTATGATGCTACGTATAATAAGGTCTACGTCTGTTCGTAGAGTCTACAATGCTATTAGTGACTACATGTCTACGTGATCTTGTGCATAGTGTAAGCACCTGCGCCAGTGCTATTGGGTGTGATGCTTAGAGTTTTAGTCATATGATGGATTTGATAGGATCAGAGAATCATCTTGAATATATATATTTTTTTATATCTTACTATGTATTTATCTTTGGAAATCACCCTGCACGTCTATATTACATCGTATAAGAGTTATCGGCCTTGACACGTTGCACAAGTTACGCGACACAAATTTGATAGGTTATCCTGAAAATCGATGATTCGGAAATAACTAAATAAGCATTGCTAATTCAATATAGGATTCATTAGAGGAAAAGTACTAAAAAAGTCATAAATCTTTTATATTAATACAAATTTAATCCTGAACTTTTTTGTATTTTGCCAATTGAGGCCGAGAATTGGTAACATTGATGTCGGTCGTTCTATGTGGCACAGCTAGCATTGACGTGGATATTTTTTTAAAAGGTTAATTACGAAAAATCTCAAACTAGTACATCTGTGACAAATTTAACCCAAACTAATATTTTAACCACCAAAAATCCTAAACATGTACACTTATTACAATTTTACCTTCGTTAGTTTCTGTTAATTTTATCATTAAATTTCTGAGTTGGATAACACGTGGCAGTTGACAGGTATAATGATTTAAGTTTTTACCCTCCGTTTATCACATATATATATATATATATATATATATCAGTTTGTAATTTTTCGTGATATTAATCCAATTTAACGGAAGGTAAATTTGTTATGAATGTATCAGTTTAGGGTTTTTTATGGTCAAAAAATTATTTTGAGCTAAATTTATCACTGATATATCAGTTTGAAGTTTTTCGTGATATTAACCATTCTTTAAATAATTTTTTTTCTTTTTTCTTCTTTTTTCCTTTTTTTCAAAACGTGCAAAGGTTTATGATTAAAGTTCAACAAAAAAAATCGGTTCAATTAAAAGGTTTAGGATTGAATTTGTACCACTATAATCAATTTAGGAATTTTGTATACTTTTCCCTAGTCACTCGTTTATCGGCAAGTTGTATCGCGGTACGTTGTCATCCTGTCCGCTGGCAAACGATTCTTTAGATTCCATGGTCAGTTTATCGACCGTTTGATGTGGACGTCGGAGTGGGAAGAGCTGCATTTTTTCGTAAATGGCCAATGAAAAAGCAACCGATCTTTGAAAAGTTTTTGAGGACTTACGGGATTTTGGCGTTGGCAATTGACATCTCCTCGCTCGCACCGCGCGACACGACGGTCTTCGTTCGAACCGCGTCATGTAATTTTCATCCAGAAACAAAAAAGAAAAAGCAAATCCGTGTAATATAAGGGCAGGTCTGTCGTATTCGTCTTCCGATTTCCGGGCACAGCACCACTCCAACTCGACCCCGCGTGCCGCTCACACGCGCCCGACTTTTTGCATTTTGTTTATTTGTCTTTGGTATAAAGGCAATAACTTTTACCCGGTCAATTCTTTTTGAGCCACGAAAAAGAAAAGGAAAAATTCTTTTTGGAGCTTTTTATTTTTATCTTTTTCGCTTCTATGCTGTTGGGGCAACTCGATGTCAATTAGAAAAATCCAGTCATCACTTTCTTTGAACGTTTCAATCTTCTTCCTTTCTTGACCATTCTGTAATCACTACTACAGTCACGAAAGTCCAAAAATTGTTAAGGAAGGGATTTCAAAAAATCGATGTTGACTGAGATTGAAATTACGTCTTTCTTAGAAAAAGCCTGCATGCCTTATGGACCATACTATACGAGGACTAAGCTCAAATGAACTGTAATACCTTTTTTTTTTGTCAATTGTGAGTTCTGGAATAATTAATTTAGGGTCAACATGTGTAAATGTAGAATTTGCCTTTTGAATTGGGAAGCACCTTAAGGTTTATTTATTTTCCATTTTTATTCTTTTTCGATAAAACATTTAAATATAAAGAGAAAAGTGGCTTGATAAGTGGATTTTGAGAAATTCGAAACAGTTTGAGCTTGCCCAATGAGTGGGTCTTATTGTCAAGCCGGGAGCAAAGTAACTGATGAAGATTACAAAGCCCTCCTCG
Organism: Syzygium aromaticum; assembly: GCA_024500025.1. NCBI lineage: Eukaryota > Viridiplantae > Streptophyta > Magnoliopsida > Myrtales > Myrtaceae > Syzygium > Syzygium aromaticum. Next base: position 17,864,770 of record CM044885.1, read on the forward strand.
GGTGCTATAGGACGACCCTCAATAAAGTTAAAAAGATCCTAAAATAGAATAGTACCCTCCATATAGAGTTTCGATGAGCTTTATTTAATATTAAGTTTGTTAGATAAATAATTTTACAGTAAATGCAAAGTATTTGAAAGCGCGAAATAATACGGTTATGCAGGTGTATATGTGTGACATATTTGTTAAAACTCCTCCTCACATGTTACAAGAACTTACATGTGATCAAACAAGATGTAACAAATAGAGAATTGGCAAATAGACCGAAAATAATAGGAGCTAATACACTAAATTACATATGAAAAAAAAAGTATCCCGACCCAAATTCATCGTCTACACATTGATGACATCAATTATTCGTTTCAAAGATTACACGGTCAACAATATATATCAATATATCGCATCAAATTTAAACTTTCGACTACATCTTAAACATGCAAGCATGCTTCAACCGTGGCTCTTTGACCTCTTCGAAGCACTATTTCAAAAACCCGCAATTAATTATCAACACAATATCCACTGATGGTATTGCCAGCATAGTAATAATACCGGCATTTATTGAAATGATTCTTGGAGAAAATTCTATCAGCTCTTTCATTTCAGAAACCCTAAAACCAATATTATACTTTTCCTCTAACATCAAGCAGGCGCGTAGGCGTGTCTTTCTTTTCTTTCTCAGATTCCCGACCCAATAAGAAAAGGCTGGATCTTTTCAAACCCACCACCGTTATTCAAAGTTCATACTCCTCTCAAAGTCTCAACCCAATTCGCAAGAAAGAAGCGAGAGGTTCTCAACCCATTTTGGCAAGAAACCATCCATCCATCCATCACGACCTGTCTTCCATGGCCAAGCTCTACAACAAGAAAGGCAAGGTCCACCCGTCGCCGCCCTCCGTCGCGGACCAGCTGGCCCTCCTCCCCGCGGCGATCCTGACCCTCGCGGCGGCCCTCGCGCCCGGCGACCGGGAAGTCCTGGCCTACCTCATCTCGTGCTCCAACCACGCTTCTAGCCGCCGGGAAGTAGGGAGCGACGGCCGCAAGAACGGGGAGCACGAATTTTCCGGCGAGGGGGACCACCCCCCGATGTTCCAGTGCGGCTGCTTCCGGTGCTACAAGAGCTTCTGGTCGCGCTGGGACGCGTCGCCGAACCACCAGGCGATCCACGAGATCATTGACGCGTACGAGGATGGGCTGTTCCGGAGCAGAGGGAAGAGCTCGAACGCAAAGAAGAAGAAGCAGAGGAAGGGCCGGAACAGGGTTGCCGATTGCGGTGACGACAGAGCCACGGCGGAAAGCACCGCAACCGCGGAGGACGAATTGGTCGAGCAGGGGATCGGCGGCGGCGGCGACGAAGAAGCGGAGGCGGCGGCTGCGGCCGGTGTCGGCGCCGGAGATGGGGAGCTGGGATCGGAGAGGGGGGCGGTGAGGAAGATCGCCAGTTTCATCGGAGAGAGAATCTGGGGTGCTTGGAACAGGATGTAAAAGGTCATCTTCTTCTTCGTTCACACCCATCTCGTGAAGGATTATTCGTTCTCTTGGTTTTTGCTTCTCTTCCAGTTTCCGTACACTCTCTCTGTTCCCTGTAAATGACCGTGTTCATAACGGGGCCGCGTAGTGTAACTCTTTTTGCCCATCAATGGGTTTGGTTTCAGCGAAGTTTTTTGAATCTCAAGAGTAGTAATGTAACGTTTCCTCCCCTTTGCCAATTCGCGTCCTTTCTTGATCGATCTTGTTCGAGCACTCAAGCGAACCGATCCGACATCGATCTTGTCTGGTCGAGGATGTTCTTGAATTTCGTAGATTCTGCACTGCCATGTCGAGTGGAACGGCGGTGACACGTGTTGCTTGTGTTTGGTAGGAACGGTCAATATTCCGCAGCTAGCGTTGTTCAACCGCAGAGGACCAAAAAGAAGGCTCGCGGTCGTTTCTTTCGGTCGGAAAAGTTGACTGTTGTGGCATGAGGGATGGCTAGGGCGAGGGGGAAGAGTTACTTCCCCCTTGTTTTTTTTCTTTTTTTTAAACTTTGTAAGTGATAATTGCTAAAAAGTTCCAGAAAATCGACTAGACTAGCTCACGGGCCCGAAGGAAAGATGTGAAGTAACTATGGAGGCCGATGTTGCATAAATGTCTGGTTCGTCGGATATTGATGCCGTCTACACTTCCCTGTTGGAAAAGATAAATATTTTGTGTGGTGGATACGTCATGTTATAGTGATGAAATGTCATCTTACTTTGCGCCTTGTGTGTATATATGTGTACATGCATCTCACTTCCGATTTATTTTCTACACAACATATCAATAATATGCGATACATTAGTTAAACAATATAGCTTCATTGAAAGAGATATCTGAGCCCATCGGTTAAACCTAACCTATCATTAATTCTTTTCTTTAAAACCTCATCAAGCTTTGCTTTAGAAGCATTTTGATAGTTCGATATTCGGTTGAAGCAACTCAAGTAAAGTGACTTTGAAGTCGAAGGAAGTGTTGGAGATATCTTGTGTTAATAAGTTAAAGGCTAGTTTGCAGGCGATGTGTGATAATTACGACTCAATTCAAATATTATGTAGAGCGTGTGGAACCTTTATATAGCTCTAAATAAAATCGCTAATGTTGGTTGTCCCTCTCTGCTCTATTATTAACAAAAAAAGAAAAAGCCAAGGCTAATTTTTTTTTTGGACATATCTAAGGCTAATCTATGTGTACATAAAATGAGAAAGTTTTAATTCATACGACATCATAAGAATCGATACAAATCACAAGATAGCTCGCCTCAACCAAACATTTCAATCAATTTGGTCCAACTTTCCTTAATAAACAAAGTAGATTAACCACAGACAATTGTTGTCCAAATTTATCCAAAATATTTATAAAAAAAAGTGCAATAAATTGAGTGGTTGGTAGTTTAATCAATTTGACGGTTCGATTAGTTTAAGGAATATTTGCCCAAAATAGACCTCACAAGAAACATTATACCAATGTCCAGTGGTAGGTCAATGGTCTTTTTCTCACTTGTTGTAACGATTTTGGAGATGTTTTTAAGTCAAATTTTGGACATAATCTATAGAGATGACCGGTTCCATTCTTGAATCACTATGCCCCGTGTTCTCATTTTTCTTCGTAGGGTATACCAATATTTGACTTTAATGCTATCTTTTTCATGCATTCATTTTTTTACCTCTGCTATCGGAATATTTTAATCCATATTAAACTATCATTATCAAAGGATAAGTACCCATTAAGTAAGGTAAACAAAAATTATCCTTATCTCAAGAATTTTATTCAGGAAAAATTTTCAAAAAGTCCTAAACATATTATATAGCTGCTAATTTAATCTTAAACCTTTTGATTTTGCTAATGTAGTCCTAAACCTTTTGAAAACTTTTCAAATATGTCAATTTGGTCATAAACCTTATGATAACTCGCCAATTTGGTTTCAAATCTTCTAACAATTTGCCAATTTAGTTATAAATTTTTAACGATTTTTCAATTTAGTCCTAAATAATTTAACGATTTGTCAATTTATACAATTGATTTAAGACTTTTTGGATAATTTTTCATTTTCTCAATAATTCTTTTAAAATGAGTGGGCTTGAGCGACTCGTTGGGCCAGATTTCGCAAGCGGCCCACAACCAAAAGGGCCCATCACGCTTCCGGCGCACGTTAGCCTTCTCCGCCGCCTCTCGATTTTCCATCCAGTTCGCGTCGCTCAAATCCTGAACTTCTCGATCCTCTGGACCCGAACGGAGGACCCTCCCTCCGATCGATCCCCCCGCCGACGAGATGGACGCCCTCTTCGACACGATCAACGTCCGGGACCTCCTGTCCGCCGGCGACATCGGCGACCCGGCGTCCCCGCTCTCCGCCCCCGACCTCCGCCTCCTCGTCCAGAGGCTCGACTCCCACTCCCGCGGCATCAAGTCGCAGGTCCAGTCCTACCTCCTCTCCCACCACGCCGACTTCTCCGCCCTCTTCTCCCTCTGCGCCGACGCCGCCTCGCGGACCGACGACGTCGCCGCCGAGCTGGGCGGCGTCCTGCGGCTGATCTCCGACCGTCCCGTCGACGTCCAGATTGGGGAGGTCGTGTCCGAGATCGAGGTCAAGACTAGGGAGGCGAAGCTGAGGAAGGAGCTGCTGGAGCTGGTGAGGGTCATCGCGAGATTGAGCGAGAGGTTTGGAGGGGCGAGGGAGGCGCTGAGGAGCGGGCGGCTCAGGTTCGCCGCCGAAGAGATTAGGAAACTGAAGTTGGCGGCTAGAGTTTGCGATGCGGAGGGAAAGGCTGCGGGGAGGGAGCCTGTGGTGTATGGGCTGTTGAAGGCTCAGTGGCACGAGTGTTTTGAGGAGGTGAGTTTTTTTCCTCCCCTTTTTCCCCATTTTAATTCAAGATTGGTTTGTAAGGGACTGGACTGAGCTCCTGAATCTGTGCTTTTGTTTCGTTGAAAAGCTTTTAATTGGTGATCTTTTGAGTTCACGATTGTCCTTTGAGAGATTTTGGATTTGGGTTGCTAGATACAAGAGCTTTTCTCGAGGTTTGTGGAAGATGCAGTCCGATTCGAGCAGCAGTCTAACAGAATTCAGGTGAAATACAAGCTTAGTGTCGATGGAATTGCTGGGGTAGATTTCCAAGAAGTTTTGGAGTCAATGGAGGTGAGTTTGCGCTTATGCTTGAGTAGAATTTATGCAGTTCCACTCCCCATTGTAATCTTCAGATGAAGATTATATAAATTGGTGAAGTACTCTCAATTATGGTTGCAAACTCCTGCAGTAGATGGGAACTAGCCATGGCAAATGGAATCTATCTATTTCTTAATGTATTTGGTTCGCTTGGTGGCAAGACACCATTTTCTCAAGTTCACATTTTGACATTGTTCATGTTCATTCTAGGTGGTCGGCCTTTTAGATTATGGACTTGCTAGAGTAGCTGATTTGATGATCAAGTATGTTATCACACCAGTCATTAATTCTGGCTCGGCAATTGCTTTTGTAGAAGAAATGAAACAAGAGTCAGGAAAAATGACTGAGGCATTTTTGAAGATGGTGCAGTCTCCGGATCAGAAGGTAATTATTATGAACGTTTCTTATAGGTGATATATTGAGCCACATTCTCCGAATGCAAAAAGAATCTTCTTTGGTGAAGAATTTACCAACCCATGGTTTATTTGTTTCATTTGTTTATTTGTTCTTACAGATTGGAACTGTGGATAGCGAGATGATCTTTTCCAAGATTATTGAGATTGTTAAGTTTATTTGTGAACACATTTGCTTCAAAAATGATTTGTGGATTCGATCTTTTGGAAGATTGACATGGCCAAGGATATCAGAGCTGATAATAATTAACATCCTCTCCAAGGTTAGTTGATTAAGCAATCAAAATTGCCTTTGATACAGTCACTAACTATTCATGCTTGGAGGCTAGAAGTATGAAGTCATCTGGAGTTTGTGCTTGAAATAATCTCATGACTTGAAGCAATATAAGTTCTAAACTGTTATGTCTACCATGGCATATATATTACATTCGGCAATATTGGTAATATTATGAGGTGCTTGGCTGCAGTGGTGGGACATTTAAGTTTTTGTCTCTGTGACATTGGAAATAGGAAAATTCTCTGCCTCATCTAGCCGTTTCATATGTCAAACTATTTGTTCAGCTGATAAAACATTTGTTATGACAACAAAGTCCACCTTAGGTAGGTAAACCTGGACCTATGATATCCCCATAGTTGGTAAATTGCTACATTCTCCCTTTCCAGAGTTCACTCGATGTGGCTTGGAACGCAAATTCTGCCAGCTGACAAAGTGCCTTGTAATTAGGAACAGAGTCTTTATCCGAGTTCTTCCCATGATGTTGTGCTATAGCTTATGTGGTGATGCTTACTTTATAAGAATTGTCAATTGAAAGTTTCTTCTCTTCCATCTTATGATTTTATTTGTCTTTTTTTACAAAGCACATTGATGTGGATTCTTGTCTGTATTTTGGTTCAGGCACTGTATATGAACATAGACACTGCCTCATAGATTTTAGAGCATGTCAACTGGCTTTTGACATCCTTAAGACTACCACTTTCAGGTTGTTCCAGAAGATGCTTCTGAACTTGCCAATTTTCAGAAGATCATTGAACTGGCAACTGGATTAGAGACAGCTTTGAAGGACTTACGGCTTATTTCATCCTCTGATAAAAAGGATGAAAGATTGAGCAATTTCACCGAAAATATTGAGGTTCACTTTGCATCAAGGAAGAAGAAGGAAATCTTAGGAAAGACCAGAAAGCTGCTTCTAAGTTGTGATTTTGCCATTCCACACGTGAGATTTTAAAAATGTTCTACAGATATTTCATATTTGTTGCAAGTTAGCTTTTTCACTGACTTTTGTCTGGCAGGAATATACTAGGCAACGTCATTCGCCAAAAGATGCTGAAATCACCGAGGATCGTTCTGCTCATGCTGTTGACTTACTTTTTCTGTCAGAGAAATGTTTGGTTTCTGAAGCTGCTTCTGGATTGATGAAGATAGTGCATGATACTCTGAAAGTAAGTAAAAACTGTGCATGATGTAGGGTGAGACGCTCGTGTTAAATTTTGCCTTACAAATATGTTCAAATCTAGAAAAAGAAGTTCTGTTTTACATGGCGGAACTATTGAAATGACCATTATGTCATAGAATATTAACTTGCCATGTCTTAGGCAAGTGCACTTTAATTGCTTATGCTGCAGAAGTGAGGGTATACATGTAGACTTTAATTACTTTAAAACTATATTTTGCAGCAGAATTCTAATTGCAATATCTAACTGCTTTGATTGGTAATGTAAATACTTTAACGTTTTTTAGTGAATGTCATAAAGCTTGTTGTTTATCTTTATGGGACAATATCGTTGTTCCATTACTGTTCATAGTCTTAGGGCCGTGTGGTTCAACTTTTGGAGAATGCCTTTGGGGGAATGCAAATACCTTTGGGCTAAAGGGGTTTTCCGAAATGCAAGTAGTGTCTGGTAAGTGTTTTTTAAAATCACATTTGAAAGTAACTTTGGCCTAAATACCATTTGATAAAAACTATATTTTGAAAAGGACTTTTGCTAATATTTAAAAAAAAAAAAAATTCCGGTGGAGCTCAACCACTGGCCATCGCCGCTGGCCAGATCTGGTTGCTGGCCAACCGCTGATGGCCAAGTCTGGTCGCTGGCCACTGCCGCTTGACCTCAGGCAAGGCGGCCTAAGGTTGCGTGACCTCAAGCATCGCTTGGGTCGCGCAACCCAAGTGACGCCTGGGGTCACGCGACCGCCGCCTGGGGTCGCGCGACCTCGGCGACCGCCGCCTAGGGTCACCAAGCCTCGAGTGACGCCCTGGGTCATGCGACCCAGGCGATGCAACCTAGGCGACACCTAAGGTCCGGCAACCCCAGGCGGCATTGCCTAGGTTGCGCAACCTTGGTGACCACCGCTTGGGGTCGCGCAACCTCAGGCGGCAGTTGCCTGGGGGTCGCGCAACCCCAGCAACCCTAGGAGGTGATCGCCGTGGTCATCGGGGTTGGGCTAACCCTCAAGCGGTGGTTGCCGGCCGCTGGACCTGCTGTTTGGGGAAGATGAACAATGCAAGATGAACAGTGCAAGTTGCATTCTGAAAATACAACTTCCCAAGGCACCTCCAATGCATTGGCCAAAAGTCCCTTGGAGAGCATTGGAAATGCAATTGCATCTCCCCAAAGTAAGTAAAAAAAGTTGCCAAACACCATTTGCATTTGGCCAAGGGACTTTAGCGCCCAAATGAGCATTCCAAATGCTAAACCAAACGGGGCCTTAATCTGTGAGAAACATAACTCTCCATGCCTTCCATTTTGGTTGCCTAGCATTATATATGAAGGGTGCCTGTGGCGCAAAATAATGGTTTTATTTTATAGAACAGAGAGAAACAAAGAAAATAGGATAATTGTGACTTGTGACTTCATGCAGGATGTTTGCTCATCGTCCACTAGAGTTGCGTTGGAACTGTACCATGCTGCAATGGATGCTATTCTTCTTTATGAGGCTATTGTTCCTGTCAGGGTAAGTGACATGACCAGCATATGCATAACTATGGTATTAACATGTGATATTGTTGTATATATACTAGAGTTTGATTTGATGTCCGCACTGGAAAATTTTCTTGGCTGATGATATAGAATGCTCAAGATTGCTGCTTTTTCCCCCCTTGCCTGGAGTGAGTAATAATTTGTATTGTAATTAGATAAGAGGGTTCAGACAAAAAACTCTAACAGTTTGCTGCATGTTACTACATACATCTCTGTATATGATGTGATCTTGATGGTCACTTTTGGGTTATGAAGCAAGAAAGGCAGCTTGATGGCATCAACCAGGTTGCTGTTCTCATGCACAATGACTTCCTTTATCTTGGTCAGGAAATACTCGGCCTCGCATTCCAGGTAGGCGTGTATGAATCTGTTGGTTTCTAAGAGAAGTTTGAAAATTTGAGGCCTGGTGTGGTTTCCTTCTTTCTATGAATATCAACAAACTGCTTTGGAATTACTTGAAGAAGATTTTCTAATAAGATTGCCCACATTAAATGTGATGTTCCAGTACCGCCCTGACTTCCCAAATTCCATCAAGGAGCATGCTGTTTTTGTTCATTTGGCACCAAGATTACATTTGAAGGCGGAAGAAATGTTGCAACGACAAATTCAACTTGTAATTTTCAATTTAAAAAAGGTAAGACTTTCTATGTAGATGTACCTCAGTCGTTTGTGGCAGGGTGAGATCCTTGAAGTTACCTGCCTCTGTTATTCTGGAAGTAACTTTACTTTTCACTCTTTGCTAATATTGATTATTATCAGGCCTTAGACAGTGCAGATGGATTCCAGAATACTCATCAAATGCAGCAGTTTGAATCTGCTAAATTCAGTATAGACCAGGTATTTTTGCTACAGGTTTTATTTTTCTGCTTCTGCTGTCTTTAGCTCCTGGTCTGCATCTAATTCTTGTTAATTAGGTGGTTTTCAATCTAGAAAAAGTGCACATCATATGGGAGCCCCTCTTGCTGCCTTCAATCTATCATAAGAGCATGTGTCTTGTCCTGGAATCAGTCTTTTCCAGAGTCGCTCGGGACATACTCTTTTTGGATGATATGGCAGCAGAAGAAACATTACAGGTACTTAAGTTCATATTGGTTGTTTCTGCTGTTTTCTGCCAGAAGTGGTCTAATACATGATTCATTTCAGCTCCAGAGGCTTATATACCTGATGCTGGAAAGTCTGTCTGATTTATTCCACTCCCTGAATGCCATAGACCAAGAGGGACAGTCACAAGATTCCTCTTTACGCTCCCTTGATGATTTCATGCCATCTCTTCGTAAACTTCGTAAACTGGCAGGCATGCTCTCTTACAGATTCTCAAAATTTTCTTCAAATTCGCGACCCTAGCTTCTGTACTGCAAATCTGATTATTGCGTTTCATTCTTGCACAACTCAGAGCTGTTGGATATGCCTTTGAGATCCATTACAGCAGATTGGGAAAGTGGTGAATTGGTCACTTGTTGTTTCACTTTGCCTGAGGTACTATTTATTACATATTCAGGCAATCAGTACGCTTGTTAATTCGCTGTTTTGTTTTACATCAAACTCTTCTTTTTAAACTGTTATGCTGTTTCGGTGTTAGAAGTACTTTAATCAGGAAGGGAAATAGCTGTGGGTTTCCACTATCTAATTGTAGTTTGTTCATTTTTCATGCCATATGTGTATACTCCTGTTTTTGTTAGATTCTTCTTTGCCTTTCTGGTCAAATAATTCGTTGCTCTTTTAATATGCTTTATGGTGACATGTTTGCAGATCAAGGATTTCATCAAAGCTATATTTACCGATTCGCCGCTAAGAAAAGAATGCCTATGGAAGATAGAAAATGCCAGCTTCTAAAAATTGCTGGATGACTGCGTCCATCTGTTTTGAAGTCTAACTGAAAGAAAGGAATGAGCAGTCTTCCTTTTGGCTACACGTTCAGCTTTGGCTACAGCTTCATCATTAACAGCGTTCCTTCCTGGTATAAGCTATGCGGGATTACCTCATGGTGTAAATTTCTTTTTTTTCTTTCTTTGGCTAGATTTTCTTTTTCTTGACATTCTCTTGAGGGAGTTTGAGTGAAGAAAAGGGCTTACTTCTCGAGTCCGGAGGGATTTTTCTAGGGCCTCTCCGTTGTAAATTAAGATATATGGGTCCAACTTCCTGAGTTGTTGATAGAGGGTCAATTAATGTTTATCTAAGATCTTGAGATCCATCAGTGAATTATGTTGATCAACATTGTTTGGATGTATTTATTTAATGTCATCTTATGACATCTACAGGCATTGTCCACCAATTTGTTGCGGTTTGCTGCTCCAGTCTTGCATGCTCCTTGCTAGAATTTACTCTTTCTTTTTCGTGGTCCTTCATGCTCATTCAGCACATGACTTGAGAATTAAAATTATGCTTGTGGCTTCCTGTACACACTAAAGTAATTGCCTTGCGACTATCTACCCGCCCACTGTTTTAATGGATCCACATAGATCTTCCCACAACGGCAGTATTTTTTTGCTTACACTTTCTTCGGAGCACATGCCAACAGTATTACCAAATCCTTGCATCTGAGTATTTTGTGTGTGCATGTCCGCTGGTACATAATTATGTACGGTTGCAAACATGCATGCACTTGTAATCTACGAATTCGTTTAGGTGTGCACATGCGTGCATGTGCCTGAATTCGTTAGTCGAAAAACTTACAATTATCATGTGCAAGGTCGTAGCTGGTGGGTTGAAAAATAGAACTACGGATGTCTGCGTGAAAATGCCTATATCCCTAGCGTCGGACCCTTACTAATATGATGGTAGATTGCGTTTGAGAAATTCGAACTTTACATGTCCACTAATGCGCTTCAGTATTGTCATGGGGTTCCTGGATAAAGCATGGTGCAATGCAGTTGATGTGAATTATCTGATTCCTGCATTCGTGCCCGTGTTTCATTGGCAACGTTGATTGGTACACAGTTGAAATCAATCACCGTCCTATGCTTCTCATATTAGCTTTACTCAGACAAATTATCGATCGCCTCTCCCGTGCTTCTCATGTTAGCGTCCGCCTTAACTCGGAACATCAAATATGTGAAAAAGTTGGGAGTTTAAGTTTCAGAGGCCAATCTAGTCGTTCAGATTCCTTAGCTTCACCTTCACGTCCAATCCACTGCGCAGAGTTCATCGCCGGGTTCACTTTGATGTGAAGGATCCAATCATGGAGTGTCTATATTGCAGCCCAGAGTCACTTCTCTCAGGCATAACATTCATCTTTAACTTACTCTTGCTACTGATTTTGTCAGTCACAATTCACGTAGTGCAGCTTCTGATAACAGCAAAACCTTTGCGTCGAAAGTGATGCACGATGAATCTACCTAGAGATAATAGATTGAAGTAATGATGTCCTGTAAGGGACATTCAGAAGATTGCCGAAAATCACTATACATTACTTCGTACCACCCAAATTACATCATACTAAATGGATCATGCATGTCATAGATTTGCAGCAGACCTGTTTTAAACGCGCTAGATAGAACATTCCTATCTGCACTCATCTCGCTAATAATCCATACAGAGAGAGAGAGAGGGGTAACTTCTATCCTAAATTTGTATACATAGTTCTGTTCCACACTCAGTGAAGGCGGAAGAAGGCCATTACAGGCTCATATATGACCTGATTCGCATTCACGCCAAAGACGAAATCAGCATGAGCATAGTCTTCCCTGTACTGGATCACCAACTTGTCCCCGTCATGATCCTTGAGGCAACCAAGCAAGACTTTCACATCATCAGGATCAGCAAGCAGGTCTTTCCCTCCATAGCTAAGGTAAAGAGGGAGATCGTTTGGGATGCTCGTCATGTTATATACAGGAGGAGTTGGCTGGCCATAGTGGTTCATGTTGTCGTCTTTGTTGCCGTAATCGAACATCACTATGGTTCCGGTCCTGATCACTGCTCAAGTACAGAGATCGCATAGGAAAACGGTTTAACTATGTCCATAGCCGTGAGGCAATAGCTATAGAATGAAAGAGGCTTACTCTGGGCCAAGTGGATCATGTTCTTTGTTGCAGTCGATTGCGGTTCATGAGCAAGGAAAATATCTGACCTAGAAGAATTTAGGCAACAATTCTGGCCTACAACATATAACAGTGAAAACCGGCCATCAGTGAAAGGCGAAAAATACAACTTGAGGAAATTGTCTGAAGGCAGTGGACACCGAAACTCAGATTACCTGTAAAGCCGGACATCAAGTTTGAACAGTCATTGCCTGGTATGTTGCATATGTCTTGTATAAGATTGTTCACAGCGTCCCTGTCAAATTGACACTAGCTTCAGACTGTGTGATTCTGGTTTTAAGCAAGAGGGTAAAAGAAATTAATTATACGCACGACATTGACATATTTGTGATCACATAGCCCCATGATTGTGAATTACACTCACCCTTTTGGAATGAATTGGTGGAGACCTAACCAGTAAACGTCCTGGTAAAACAGACCATTGTTTAGTAAGCTTCCTGCTGAAATTATCACTCTTCATTGACAAATTTCTGTTCTTTATAAAAAGGGAAAGAGGATGATATTAGTTTAGGTTACTTCAGCTAGGAAGATCTGAGCAGCACTTCTTGCGAGCGGGGAGGGCATTTGATTCATATAGGCGATCGGGCTAAGCAAAACAGCTGATCTTAGCATGTTCACCAGTTCCTTGTGGGAGAAGGCGGCCAGCGCAATTAAAGTTCCCTGAAATCAAATTTACCACAGTATTATGTTTTTTCAGCAATATAATAAAGATTTTTAATTGCCATGAACTTGACGCGAAGATCAAGCGAGATTTATTCACCAAGGAATGCCCAACATAGTGCATATTCTGGCCAGTGAGACTGTGCACGTGCTGGAGTATGGCGGGCATGTCATGAGCAACTAGTTCATCCCAGGACCACTCCCAGTATGCCTGAAGTACAGAAACTAAAATGTTAGTTAATCTCGCCGATTGAAAGCGGTTCAATAAAAAGTTGAGTTAGGCAGTTGCTCGGAATGCAACAATCTAGATTCCGGGCCTTTCATATACTCAAGACTGAGGACAATCCGTTTTCTTTTAACAAAGAAGTGGGGAATTTAGAGTAAGCCTGTCCATTGCAGAGAATGGAATTAATTGTAGGAAATTCTAGGAAGTGACTTGCGAACCGGATCACTAGGACTGAGAGACGTGTGCTGGAGGCTGGAAGTAGTTCCACGAGAGTTGGATAGCCATACATCGAACCCTGCATCTGCCAATATGAATGCCAGCGACTCATCCGGCGGGTTCATCAACCATGTCACGGCATCCTGTCAAATGTCATTGAAAAGCAATCTCTCTATCAGTTGTAAGTCTCAAGATTACTCTTCTTCTGCCACATCCACCAGAAACGAATACATGCTTTATAATTGTCTGAAACCGATTAACAGGTGATCTAAGCAAATTTCTTGCACGCACCAAGTGCCTGGTGGTTCAGATTCATCACAGATGGTAATACATGTACGAGTAATGCTCGGTCCATCACATGCTGCAATAGATGTGGCCGGCTCCAAGCCAGAAATTTGTTTTGCTTATAGGTTATCTCGTAAACAGGAAAACAGAAAAATTTACATATTCAGCTCTTTTCGTCAAGTCCTTGTTATGAATCGTCGGTTTGGAGCTACTGACCATCATGAGACCATGTTGTAGAAGAACCGGAGGCTTAAAAGCCAACCGACCCGACCGTGATGCTGGAATCCTCTGAAGGCCGAGAATGTAACCATCTTTCGTCGTCACCTGAAACCCATGTCATCATTAGTTCAATCAAATCCCACGTGAATGAAATAAAAAAGAATATGATATGAAATAATTATAAGTGTATTAACTGTATGTTCTTGGCAAGGATAGCCTTGTGTGACCACCAAAGATTTGCAAATACCATCAGTAGCAGCTGAAGATCTGGTGGAGTAGAGCCTTGCTCTTCCTGCTGCAACCGAAGCCACGCAAAATAGAAATGTCGCAAGAATCAGCTGAACCTTAGTGTTAGCCATAGCCAACTGCTTATTTTCTATATCCAAATGCCCCATTTATTGATGCCATGCAAAGTCCAGACAAAACAAATGAAGACAGAAGAAAATGGTTGCCTACAATATAGGCTCGGTGCTTGAACTGATCAAATAAGAAGGGAAGATGTGTGGGGGTCTAATGCTGCGGGCTTTTGCTCTTTTTATATTTTTTCGCTCTCCGTTACTTCTACGACGAAATTTGTTTATTCTGCTGCCCATGCCTCGTCATGAAGTCAAATTGGGCAATGATAAGAACAAGGAGATAGCTCGCAATCTGCAGAATCAATGTGAACGTGGGAAGAGAAGATGTTGATATGTAGGCTATTGAAAGACTAGTGTGCAGATAATGTTCAAAGAGCACTTAATGACAAGACAGATCTAGAGTCATCTTTTTTGATTAATTATTCCATTTCGATGAGCTTTGCGCAGAAAAATGGTGTGAAAATGCAGAACAGGATGCGGTACGCAGACGTTCTTGACAGTTAAATGGAGGATATAGCTACACAAACGCGGCCTATTGTTGTTGGTAAGATATTTCTAGTTTTATAGTAAAAAACAACGCAGAAAGGAACTCTTTTGAATGATGTTGGACTTTGAAGCTGACTGAAAGAGTTTGAAAAAGATATGCATGAATATTTCTTTTTTGTGCTGAGATGAATTAGAACAGATCTTGGGTATGAGAAAGTCGATGTCATTCTCGGTCCCATTACCTGATTTTTTGTTTAAGCTTGATTTTGATAGAATACAAGTCATTTATTAACTTTTTTCAGATCTTATAGGTTTGCCGTGTCTATATTAAAATTAAATCTTCCCTGAAATTTTCCAATATGCCTAGTCAAGAGGATGATCTAGCACTCTTTATTTTAATGTTGCGAGGAATATACTGCAGATATAAGTCCACAAGGAAACAAGGGAACGTGATCAACATCAAACAAACAAGATGATTTGCTTGCCAACCAAAGTAAATTAAGTTGGCCTAGATTAAGACCAGGATCAATCAGTCATGTTGGATTAAACAAGAAACTGTGTGGCATAGATGCTTAATGACTCCACCATTAAGGTTGGTTTATTGACTTTTTTAAGATCACACCAAGGAATGAACCTAAGTCAGAAAGTCATCCTGTATGTTCCTGTTATTGTTTCCTCAAGCATTCAACTACTGACCGATAACAAACAAAAGCAGACAACAAATCTGAAGAATCTATAATTTTCTATAAACATTCCCACTGTCATTAAAGTTACATAGTTCCTTTTTACAACATTACAATCACAAATTTCTACCAAAAAGAATCTATGAAGAACGGGCTCTCCTAAAAGTACATCCTCATTGCAGCCTGAGAAAGGCCATCAGAGGATCATACACCACTTCTTTAGCATTCTCTCCCATTACGAAGTCCGCATGAGCGTAGTCCTCTCTATATTGAATCACTAGCTTGTTCCCGTCATGGTTCTTGAGGCTTTTGAGCAATAGCTTCACGTCGCGCACGTCCGACAGAGCGTCGGCCCCGCCATAGCTCAAGAAGAGGGGCAGATCATTCGGAATGCTCGACATATTGTACAGGGGAGGCGTCACCTGCCCATAGTGCTCCATGTTCTGGCCTGCGTCACCATAGTCGTACATCGAGATTTTTCCATCTCTAACCACTGCTGATTTATCATGAGGACAAACTATAGGTAAATAAAGATTTCTTTTGGCGACTCAAATGCAGTGTATAACTTTACAACTGGGGAACATCATGATTTAGCCCTATTGGAAATTCGTCCACTTACTCTGAGCCAGATGGATCAAATTCTTCGTCGATGTGGGTTGAGGCTCATGGTCCAGAAAGACATGTACTATGGTGGAGTTCAGACAGCAGTTTGAGCCTATAGAGGTTCGAGCATGCTTTCAAGTCAATAATGGATGTCAAATAATGTTGAAAGTGTTTATTCGATCCACATACTTGAAAATACAAAGATTTTAACTATATAGTTGATTGAATGATCAACCTCTTCATTTTTAAAAACACACAGATATAACTCGTTAGTTCTCTTCGCACAGGTAAAAGGTTTTTCGAAGAAAAGAGGTGCTTGTTGCACCAAAAGCATGACAAATATGGCGCCTTGGAAACTGATAACATTGAAGGGCGTTCGGTTTAATTTTTGTGGAACCATTTACAGATCAGTCAACACATGATGAACATATACTACCTGTGAAAGAGGTCAACATGCGAGTGCAGTCAACTCCGGTTTTCTGGCAAATATCTTGCAGCAGCTTCACTACCGCTTCCCTGTATGCTCAAGAGAAGACAGATCAGTATTCTCTCTGGACATATTCTGCCGAGATTTCAATGTTTGTCTTGGAACAATATTAACAAATAAAAACTCGATAGAATTAAATGGACAGCAACCCGACTAACAATAACTAAAACTACTCGGAGAAAAGGCCCCTCCTAAGTGGTCTCAATATCGAGTGATACCGGTGCATCTTGGCTTGGTCTATCTCTCGGAATAGTTTCTAATGATAATGTTCCCATAGATGCGACATGCACAGTTCTTTCTCTGGCCGTCTACTTGGTAGCCTGGTAATACTTACATTTAATGTAGTTTAGTAGGAAGTCCAGAGGTTTTACTTGCAAATGTTGCAGGACATGTTGAGGCACTACGCTTCTTACACTATCTGCCAGAATGATAAGGGATCAAGTCAGATTGTCTCCCTCTCGGATCAAATTCATCAACGCCCAACCAGTAAAGAGCCTGTCAAGAGGCAAAAAAAGTGAGATTCTGGTCAAGTTTTATCAGTTTAGCCTCTCTGCCAGTACCGACAGAAAATGGGGTGTTTACCTCAGCTAGGAAGTTTTCTGCCGCACT
Organism: Syzygium aromaticum; assembly: GCA_024500025.1. Taxonomy (NCBI): domain Eukaryota; kingdom Viridiplantae; phylum Streptophyta; class Magnoliopsida; order Myrtales; family Myrtaceae; genus Syzygium; species Syzygium aromaticum. The sequence goes on from CM044885.1 coordinate 17,881,701, forward strand.
TCTTGCAAGTGGAGAGGTCATCTGACCCACGTAGGCAATCGGACTCAGTAAAACGGTTGATCTTAACATGTCCAAAAGTTGTTCCTTGGAGAAGGCGGCTAGAGCCATCAAGGTCCCCTGCAAGAAAACACTTAAGTTGCTGATAAATACTTAAATCTGCACCCTGGTACAGCTTCTAAAACAAAGTCTATTTTGAAATCGAGCGGAACCCACCTGGGAGTGGCCAACATAGTGCAGTCTCTGCCCTGTTTGATCGTACACGTAGTTGAACACAGCAGGAAGATCAGAAGACACCAAAGTATCCCATGTCCAATCCCAGTAAGCCTACAAGGAAAGAATGGGCTGTTCATTAAAGAAACATCGGAAGGCCAAAGGAGAACCCGGTATTGAAGGGGGAAATGTTCATTACCGCATCATTAGGACAAAGTGAGGTGTGTCCACGGCTACATTTGGTTCCACGGGTGTTAGCGATCCACACATCAAAATTATTATCTGCTAAGAGGAACGCCAGCGATTTGTCCGCCGGCAATAGCAGCCACGTTATTCCGTCCTATCACCAAAACACAGCATTTTATGTCTCTAAGAAATAAAAGATCTTTTTGGTCAAACCTATCTTGCGCTAAATTAAATCAAAAAGATCCTAATTAAAACGCTATTAGCTGCTTAATTGCCAACCATGAAGGCCCCGTGCTGTAACATTACAGGAGGCCTGTCTCTGGTTGTTCCACCTGATTGTCCCACTGTAATTCTCTGCAAGCTCAGGATATAACCATCCTGTGTTGTTACCTGAAAAATTATGCAACTTACATTAATCAATTTCATGTTATGTTGTCACTGCAAATGGGGAATCAAACCGTCAATATGTGATCAAGTAAAGGGAGTCAGCAAATTACAGTATGTTCTTCACAGTCATAGTTTTGGGCCTCCACCAGTAATTGGCAAATACCATTATCATCTGCAACTGCGTTCAAGCAGGACAGGGGCCGCTGATTTCCGAGTGAAAATGGTTTTGTTCTCGCTCCCATGGCTGATCAACAGAGAAGAGTAAGGAGAAGAGTAATCGTTGCTAAAACATTCTCCATTTTACTCCTTTCAGTGCTTAAAAAATACTCAGACGCTAGCCATTTATACAAAGGTGAACTAGCATACAAACAGGATGTAGCATCTATCATCACTTAAACCTCGTTTGACGACAGTCTAGTCATGGTTCCATTGAGGCATCTTCAAGAAAAATCCTAGGATCACTCTGCATCCCTTGATGATGACTAGGCGTAATCTGTCAAACATGTTGGCCAAATCAAGTAAAGTACCAAAAGCTACAGTTTTAAAGCATTCCGTTGTCTGATAACCCAAGGCTTAAAATATAGCTACAAAAGATTCCATAGGAAACTGAGACTGTCGCCTCATTTTGCATACAAAAGTGAAGACATTTTTCCCGTGGAAAAATTTCTCCAAAAACTTTGCAAAACAGCATAGACATTGCCGAGAAGTTAGCCCATTTGATGCGATCAAAATGGAGTGCCTCAACACCAGTGAAACTCCATCGATGGCACCTTGTAAAGCAGAACTTCCTTACTCGTCCATGCAACGACATCAAGAGGGAAACATTGGCATAGCGACACAAATAAATTCATCTAGCAAAAGGTGTTTAGATGATCAAAAGATCACATTAGAGTAAAGACACTAGAGGAAATAGGACAAGGAAGAGATTCAGCTACCGAGGTGACTGTTGCCAAAACCACGTTTCTTGCAAGTACAAAAGAGTGTCCGAGTCATTGCATACCAGACATCGACTATGAATAAATTGAAATGGAGCATCCATGACATAAGAATCTAAAACTGGCCTGACATATTATACTGATTATCGTTCTGATCATAACACGTAAGACAAAAGGTTGCTATGACCTGCAGGAGATTCCTTCATTAGGCTGTGGTGAACTCCAAGCAAGGAAAACACACTGAAGAATAATAGATCTTGTCTTGTGCCTAATGCCTGAACCTGAAAGCTCTGACTGTTGACATAGTTGGTTGACTGCGGACCTCAGTTCACATTTGGAGTTCTGTTACTAAAACCAGATAGCCGAATCATAGTGCAGCTCCATCCATACACACAATTAATGGTCTATATCATAAGAACCGATTCGCCCGGAGATGTAGGGTGTTGGGTTCAGTCATCTAGATCATGGCTAACCGTCTAGCCCTTCAATTGGTAAAAACCCGCTTGCATCGCAGTCCACCAGATTTGCTAGTCCAGATTTTCCCGCTATACCCGTGAAAGAATGGTTCTTCCAGAGAGTCATGAGCGCAACACCAGCCAAAAAAAATTGTAGTGATTGAATCACCGTCCGGCTTGAGTCGTATTCATGTCGCTGTTACTTATGTTTATATCAGTTTAGAATCACTTTAGATGGATTGCCCCATACCTCTCGTACAGTGTTTATCACTTGGGGCACGTTTGGCAAACTATTTATATTATTTTATTCTCAAAATCAGTTTTGGAATAGAAATCCGTTTGATAAATTTTTTGTTCCCAAGCACAAATTTACAAAAATTTGTTCTTAGAATCAATTTTGGAATAGAATCAAAAAGCAAAAAAAAATTGATTATTAATTGCTTCTTGATTTTTGGAACGAGAATAAAAAATGTGAAAAAATAATTTTTGGAACACAAATCAAAAATGGGAAAGAAAATTCTTCTTCTTCTTCTTCTTCTTCTTGCTTCTTTTTCTTCTTCCTGGTTTGTGGTCGGTGGCCAGCCATCGGCGACCGGCCACAAGCCAAGGCCGGCGAAGGTGGGGCCACCCTCGCCGGATTTGGCATGGGAGACTCTCGCCCAAGCCACAAGCCGCCCTCGCCGAATCTAGCGAGGGCGGCGGTGAGGGTCCAGCACTCATCAAATCTAGCAACGGCCGCAATGCCCTCGCTGGCCTTGGCCTATGGCCAGTTGCCGGCGTGGACAACCAGGCCATGGCCAAGGAAGGGAAAGGAGAAGGAGAAAAAAAAAGAAAAAAACAAAGAGAAAGAAATATTATGAAATTCAAAATATTATTAATAAAAAAAAATTTTATGCGGTTAGCAAATACATTTATGTTCTTTTTCTATTCTAACAATAGAAATTTTGAGCAGTTGCCGAATACCTTCAAATGCTTAGAAATTGTTCTCAGACACGGAATAAAAAAGAATCATTTTTGAACAAAAATTATTTTAAAAAATATAATAATTGTCAAACGCACCCTTACACTCCCTTGGAAATAATCTTTCAATCTTTCAAAGGAATTCTCAAATCTTATAATTCATTGGCTTTAGACACAGATGGGTCCTTTCATGGATGCAATTCACGGTTACCCCTTACACTCAAGGAAATTCTCCACGAATATAAATGGAAGCCACCAAGCAGATCACATTCTGCACATCGATGGCATCAACACAAATACCACCTCTTGGATAACATAAATTTTTAAAGTGCAAAGAAGAAACTTTCTTTGCACTTTAAAAATTTATCTTAAAAATTTAAGAAACTTTCTTCCGCCGTCTCCATCATTGGATTAGGAAATTGTCTTGTTTTCCAGAGAGTTAATACCACTAAAAATCCTACATTAATATATTTATAACAAATTTGTCCAAAATTATTTTTTTAATCATAAAATACTCAAACCGGTATACTCGTAACAGTTTTACCTCAAACTAATTTTTTAACCATCAAAAATCTTAAATTAGTACATCTGTGACAAATTTACCTTCCGTTAGTTTCCATTAAATTTTAATGTAAAATTACTAAGTTTGATGACACGTGATAGTTGACGGATGTATCAGTTTGGAGTTTTACCCCTTTATTTATCACAAGTTTATCAATTTGTGATTTTTCGTTATATTAATCCAATTTAATTGAGGGTAAATTTGTCACAAATATATCAATTTGGGGTTTTTGGTGGTCAAAAAAGTAATTTTGGATAAATTTATCACAGATATACTAGTTTAGGGTTTTTATGATCAAAAAATTAATTCGAAATAAAATTATCACACAAGTGTATCAGTTTAAAATTTTTTGTGATATTAACCATTTTCGAAACCCACTTGACATGAAAGTACCTTATCTTCAAAGTCTTGTGCGCATGGTTTTTGAACCTTTAGAGGCGTTCAAAATCATTTCAAAAAATTTCAAAATTTCACCGTATTAACTATACTAAATCATGCAAAATAAAAAATAAAAAGAATAAGAAGCCAATGGGTAACATCTCGCCGACAGCAAACCAGACCAAACAGTAACATGCCCCCCCCCCCCACCAACAATGTGCCGGACAATTACATCAGGTCATGCGAACAGAAGCCACGTAAGGGTCTTTAGGTGCGTTGAGTTAAAACTTCTCGTTTCAATCGCTCGGCAGCGGGCAGCGGCAGCAGCAGCGGCAGCGCAACCCAGACCAATGTATCTTGAAATGGCCTCCAAAAGAAAAAGTAAAAGAGCAAGTGGCACGATGGATCATTATTACGTTCACCCGCAGGCCAGGGCTCGGATGTGAAAAAGCCTCCAAACCCGACAGTAAAAAGCGAACGCCCGGGACAAAGCATCCGCCCCTTCTCTTCTCACTCCTTCTCCTTACCTTCCTTCTCGTTTTGGCGAGAATCCTATGCTTAAAAGCAAGGTACCCGGCACTGTTAACTCCCCTCTAAAGATCCGACTAGACACTCCTTTTCTTTTTCTTGGACACTTAACGGGCACACAGACTGTCAAAAATAAAACCAGGTTCCTCTTTTCCCCATCCACTCCCTCGATACTGCTAGACACATCACCGGTCACCACGCAGATAAGAAGTCTCACCAAAAGCCTCATTTCAACACCCCACACATAAGAAAGTCCTAAACTCTCATTTAATTGTGAAAAACAGATTGAAAAAAAGCTTTTAGACACATGCACAAACCACTAAAATGGGGTCCTTGAGTTGAGTTGTTCTTGAACGGTTGAAATCTGTTGCATTTCGATTCTATAACTAAATACTGCAGGGGCATTGAGCATAAAATCAACCGGTAAAATATGCACAGGATCAGCAAAAATTGCCCAAAAGCAAATATTTGCCCCTGCCAGAATCTTCCAGTGGCGTCTGTGCTTTAAAGAACAAAGGGAAAAGAAGCAAAGCATGCACAAACCCTTTTGCTTGAGCAATGCATAGCTGCAGAGTAGAGTAATAAAGAAAAAGGTTATGGAAGGGTGCAGAGCCTCGGAATGCGGGGCTTCTGATGCAAATCCCAGGCTTTGCCAGAATCCCCATTAAAGCCCCCACCCCATGTGCATTCAATGCCTCTTATCGACAAACCCTATCTTCACCACCGCCCTCACCCAAGCCCCTCCATCCTCAACCATCCTCCATCTTCCATCTTCTGCTGGGTACGTCTCCTCCACACTCTAGGTCATAGGGCACATTCATTTCCACCAAAATCTCACGCAAGCTTCGCAATGTAGGCTAATGTGTCCACACTCGAGCAAAACGATCGCCATTTGCCCTTGAACAAGCAAGTTCCTGACTTCTGAATCCTAAACCCATCTTCTGTACGCATATGGAGACAACGTGACCCACGGTACAATAACCAGAGAAACGATGGCAACCAGAAAACAGAACAGAGACACAAATACAGAACAGAAGGAAGAGGGGGGGCCGCCCGGAGTCATGAAGATTATTCTTAAGCCCAAAAAAGATGAAATTTTGTACACACAGATCAAGAAGATCTGATTAGCAGATACATAAATCTATCCGTAAGCCCATCAAGTTCAAGGGCAAAAAGCATAATCTACAGGAGGATCTAAAAATAAGTAGATTATCTCTGGAAACAAAACGCAAGATGCCCAAATCTCTCCGCTTCTCTTATCATTTTTCCCGGAACACGATACAAGATTAGAGGTTGTAAAGTGATGAAATGGCCCCAAAAAAACGAAAACTTGATATCAAATCCTGGTCGCACAACAGATCAAAGGCACAGGGCAGTGGCGCGTAGCTCGTCGCCGTCGAGATCCGCGTCGTCGTCCAACGGCGGGGGCAGGTTCAGATCGAACGGCAACGCTTTCCGGAAGCAGGAGGACGCCAGCACGCAGCACTCGTCCGCGTCGTCGACCACCGACGACGACGAATCGCAGTCGCTCCGGCAATCCTCCGGGGGAGCCCTGGGGGCGGCCAGGACCCTGTGGACCGTCGGGGCCGGATTCGAGACCCGGGGGCCGCTGTAAGACTCCACCGTGCTGCTCAGGCTGCTGCTCGTCGGCCGGTTGACGTGGAAATGCTCCGCGGGCGGGCCGCGGCGCCGCCGGCTGCGGGGCCGGGGCCGCGGGCGGGGCCTGGGGAGCGCCGCCGCCGCCGCTGGCGACGGCGCCGCGGCCTGGGGCAGGCCGGTGAGCGGGTCGAGGGGGAAGTTGGTCTTGGCCTTGGGGCCACGGAGGGAGAGGGCGGCCTCGTCGTAGGCGCGGGCCGCGTCCTCGGCGGAGTCGAAGGTGCCAAGCCAGATTCGGGCCTTCTTCCACGGGTCCCGGATCTCGGCGGCGAACCTCCCCCAGGGCCGCCTCCGTACGCCGCGGAACCGGTGCTCCCGGGCGAGGTCCCGGAAATTCTGGGTCGCGGGGATCGGATCTGCGGCCGTCGCGGCGGCTCCGGCGGCTCCGGTCTCGGGCATGGATGGGGGAGGCGGAGAACGACCAAGAAGCAACCTTTTCTGCTCCTTCTTGTTCCCCCCACTCCTTGGGGTGGGAGGGCCCCCGGGAAGAAGGAAGGGTCTCTCGCCGGCGCAAGATCTCGACCGCCGCCTCCGTCAATGGCGGGGTCAGTAGTCCTCGGGTGTGCTCTCCACGTCTGCGTCCATGGAGGTTTTCTTCCTCCTCCTTGCGCTCTGTTTTCGTTCTTGATCTTCGCCTGCTTTATTATTCCGCCCTTTCTTTATTCCCCGCGGAGACACGATTGATTATTATTATTATTATTAAAAAAAAAAGGAAAAAAGAGTGGGGGGGAAGAAAATATTCAGCGGTGAAAAGACGGTCGTGCCATTCTCGAGCTGCCCTCGAGTCACGGACGAGGCGAAAATTTTCCCCGTTTGATTTTGGTTTTTTTTTTTTTTGTTTCTTTCCTTGGATTGGTTCTGGAGTCGTCCCCGAGTAAAAAGAGAAAAAGGTAATATTCAGCGGCGAAAAGACGATTATGCCATCCCCGAGCTGGTCTGGGTCATCGACGAGGTGAGATTTCCCATTTTATGTTATATTTGTTTATATGGTCACGCAGGGGCTGTCAAAAAATAAAAATAAAAATCAAACCCAACCCGAAATTTTCGGATTTTTTAGGGTCGGGCCTTAGCCTGCATCGAGCGAGGGTTCAAATACACAGGTATGGTTAGGTTCGGATTACAACCATTAACCACCGAGCCAAAGACTCTCTCCACTCAAACGGTGATGCCTAACAGGTTTTAATTTTCTCTTTGATTAATTTCATAGATAATGATTCATCCAAAGCATCTAAGAAATGTTGGAATCTCTGTGCAAAATTAGCGCTCTCTTTTTCTTTTTTCTTTTTTCTTTTTTGACAATTTTCGCTTTTCTCGATCAATTTTTAGTTTCGTTTTTCGTTTTTCGGAAATTAAATTGGCTCAATTTTTTGGGCCAGCGGTTAAATAATAATTCAAAAACTTGCTATTTATTGCAGCCAAGTTATACGTGTGGTCCTTTCTGTTTAATAATTGTTGCTTCTGATTTCCGCCCTTCTGACTCTTGGCAACTTGGTCAATTTAAAAGCATCCTATTGGCTCCGGCACTAGCTACTTTTACGAATACAATTTCTTTCTCTGGCCCAATTGCCTTAAAAAAAAAAATCTAAGTCAGAATTTCAATTCCAATCCGTACCTTTTTGTCCCGTGAAAATGAAGCAATTGTCAATCAAGTTTCAAATCTAGCCCCCGTTAATTTATCGTCTGAAATTATTGTCAGTAGTCTTTCGTGTCAATTTCACGTTCACAATAAATTCATGTCAACGCCACTCGTTGATTCCAAATTGATATGGAAAATCATAGGGATTAGGGTTCCATTCTTATGCTTGAGGCTCTGGAACTCGTGATTGATCTGTCTTCCTAATTTGTACTATCGCCCACAAACTTTCCCTCGATCGCTTGAAGGAAATGGTTTCGATTTTTGGAATTTAATTTCTTTCATTCCATGGCCATTGTCATCCTCCTCCTCCTCACCCGCATCGGTATATTGCTCCCTCTCTCTCTCTCTCTCTCGTGGGGCTACCTTTTGAAAATAGCAAGTAAATATGAATAAATAAAATAAGAGGAAAAAAATATTATTATCGGAATGACTTCACGATTTCAAAGTTCAATTACGTTATTTTCACACCTCACGATAATTAAAACAATTTTCAATTCTGGCGGGACATTGCAAAAATAGCCAAACCAAACCACCTTCCCCTCGCACTTTTCCTAATCGTCACACGAGCGGTGCGTTTCACAATGTGAAGCCCTCAATGTAAATGTAACAACGCAAGGGCCAATAATTCTCAAAGAAAAAAAAAAAGACTTCTTGATTCGTCGCTGTCTCTATCCCCAACTTACTAACCTCGCTACGAGGTGCGCAAAAAGTTTATAATATTTTCATCAAACTGACTCAGTGCACCAAAAAAATGTGCATGTTTGTATTTTTGTGTGCTTACAAAGTAATTATGTAATCAACGTTAATGGCCAAAACAATAGCTCAATGGACTGTATAAAAGAGGACGGCAGCAAGCCGGCAATGAGTGGGATGGAACGTAGAATATGCGGGGCAGATTCGGTATAACCCCGATGCTTATTGCTTAATTAATTATCTTATATATTTTTTAATATTATATTAATACTAGGGGTTAATTTTTTGATTTAACTCCAACAATCGCTTTCCACCATCTGTCTATTTTAAAAGCCAATGGAAATTTTATAATTTTGGCTCGTTTTGTTTTGCTTCGATATCTCCAATTCCTTCGTTGCCCCCGTCGAAATCAGAATAAATGTCCCGTTTTTTTTTTTTAAATATTTCCCCATCGGGAGCTTCGTGTCTCTATTGAACAATATGCCAACTACGCTAAAAAAAAATAATAATTCGTAAAAATTTGGGCCAAAATCTTTAGAAGTTTGGGCGTATGAGAAACTGTATGTTGGGAAATAAAAATGGGTATTCTTTTAGCTTCGAGACGTAAATAGCCATAGCCTTGAAAAAATTGTTAGGGATGCGTGATTTCGTCACGGCGGTACGAATAGAAGTGAATCTTGGGACCATATAGTATCCCGTTGCTGTTCGATTGTGGACTCATGGTCACTTTGGATGATTTTGTCCCGTGTCCTCTCAAACCTCGAGCACCATTACGTGAGATTTCACAAATCAAATAACAAATATTCCATGAGATTTGACAAAACTCCCCCTCTTAAAATTGTAATTATTTTAATAAAGGGGAAAATGAACAAATATGCGCAATATCTTCTCGAACTTCTAAATTGTCCAATATGATCCCCGAACTTTTGATGCATGTTCAATTTATCCACTGCACCTTATGAAAATATTTGATATTGTCCTTGAACTTAAATTAATATAATGATAACATTGCACGTTTTAATATAGTATATGGAATAGATTGAACCTATATAAAAAATTCGGGGATAATATTGAACAAATTAAAGTTCAAGAACGACATTGTACACAGGGTTAAAGTTTGAAAATTATTTGTGTAATTATCCCTTGGTAAAGAGAATATTTATTCACATTGAACTTATTCACATAGTTCGGGGATCACATTGAACATGAACCAAAAGTGCAGGGATCGTATTGAACAAATTGAAAATTCATGGATTACATTAAACACTAAGTTAAAGTTTAAGAACTATATTAAATTAATTAAAATTTTATGGATCACATTACATATAGGGCGAAAGTTCCAAGACTATTCGTGTCGTTATTCCAATTTTTTTGTCGGGGGTACTAGAGCAACAAGGATAGAAATGCAATTAGCTTCTACCAGAAGGGGTAAATGCGTCGTCATTCAAGCAAAGGAAAATAGGACGTCCACGAAAGTAGGGGTGTGCAAAAAATCGGGAACCGCCTAGACCGCTCGGGATCGGACCGGACCAGCCCGGAACCGGTGATTCCTAAGGGAACCGGTTTGGTTCCCAGTTCCAATTTATTGGAACCGATGGGTACTGGTCCTGTTCCCGGTTCCAGGTGCAGATCCATCAAATTGCCCATCCAGACCGGACCGGTAATATTATAATATATTATATTTATTTAATTTTTACTTACAAAAATATAGAAACCCTAAATCACTAAATGCTCAATACCCTCACTCTCGCTCTTCTGGAATCTTGATCAACAGTTCAAGACTCTCTCACTCTTTTGGGATTTCAATCGATACTCTCACACTCTCATCGTCTCCACTCTGACGCTCCATCTCGGCCTCAACTCACGACCTCACTCTCTCACTTTTCTCGATCAATACTCTCTCGTCTCAGACTCTCACCATCTCACTCGCATCTTCTCCGTCTCCGACGCTCCGTTCACGATACTCCGTCTTCGATGCTCCGTTCACGATGCTCCAACTCCGATGCTTCGTTCATGGCGCTCCGTCTTGGCCTCAACTCACGGCCTCGACTATGGACTCCCACACGGCCGTGCCCTCTCAGTCGCCTCAACTGGCTAATTGCTGTAGAATCCCTAATTTTTAATCTACTCGCTAAATCCCTATGTCTCTTAAGTTGTTTGTTTATTGACCACTAGGACTTAGATCCCCAATTTCTCTAATATTTTAAGATGTATACTAGCATACACATAAGCTATAACTGTTTTTGCCTCTTGACAAGTTTTGGCCATCTACCCAGTTGGTAGATGTGCATTTTTCTACTATGCCTTAGGTCACTATGCTCTGTGTCACAGGCCATCTACCCAGTTGGTGGGATCGGTTCCATGGACCCACTCGGAAACTGGACTGAACCGACTGTCCAGTTCTTGGGCGGGTCCATGAAATCAACGGGCAGTTTCCGATTTCAATTTTTAGGAACAGGTCATTAGCAGGCAGTTCGTCCACCCAGACCATGCACATTCTTACACAAAAGAGTAGCGTGACTGAGGGGAGGGGCCCCACATGGGCGTGCCTTCTATCTCTCCTTTTTTTTTTTTTTTTTTTTTCTTTAAGGATTTTAAGATGTGCATAAGATTCTTACCAAATTTTCTTTTCCAAATTTCCTTTCTACGTATTATTAACCCCAAAAATGAAAAGAAAAAGAAAAGGATCTATTCGCAAATTACCTCTATATTAAATAATAAAACGATAAAAAGAAATCGTATGATTAACGCATTCCCTTTTGATTTCTCATTTCCTCAGTCGCCTCTCATAGTATTTTTTTTTTTTTTTTAGAATATAGAGGCAACAACGTAAAGACTCGGTCCTTACCAAAAAAAACGTAAAGACTCGGCTACTTGAAAGCTCGTTAAACTCACTCATTCGCCTTTCTAGCATCCCGGGGTTGAGCAGGCCACTCGCCCCGTTAATAGCTTCTACTGATGATTTGTAGAATATGTTACCAAGTATTTTCGAGAAATTTGTTAAATATCGAAATAATTAGATATTATAAACCCGTACGATTGTTAGTCCTCAAAAAAAAAAAAATCGGTCGACCTCATTCTTATTGTTCCCGGTATTTTGTTAAAACGAGTGCTCTTGAGACCGTTTTATCAGCTAATCCAAATAAGAAAAATATCATAATTTCTTAAATATTAGCATTTTGATTCAAAAAATCTAGAACTTTATAGGTGCGGCGAGAATAAGCCCGGCGACGAGCCTCATTATGTCTCGGTTCCCAAGCCGCACCTTTTTGACCGCTTTGCTTCCGTACTGTTGTGGGATGCATCGTGGTTTGCGTGCGCCGCGCCCCTCGGAGGCCCCGCCGCTCGACGCCGCGGGCTTCTCTCCCTCCTCCTCGTCGGCCCGGCCCCGCCGCGGTTCTTGCGGAACGATCCCCTGTCGTCGTGCCCAATGCGCATTTCGCGCCAATGGCCATTTCAGACCCAACACATCCCGTGCTTCGCGAGCGAACCCTGCTCGCTTCACGAAGAAACGGGGACGCGCGACGGATCGAAGAGCGCTCGTGGGATCGATGTAAGCATCGTTCTGCAGAACGTTTAGCGCTGCTACTGGAGAGATTCGTTCCCTTGAGGGCGAGAAATCTCTCTCTTGGAACGCGAGAGAAGGAGATCGACAGGACCGAAAGCCCCATTTTTTTATGTTGCTGCATCGATCGCATCGAAAAGAAACGTTAACGGAGGGCGAAAGGTTACGTAGAAAACGGTCCTGAAATTTCTGGCCCGACCGGGCCCGGCCCAGAAAGGAAGGAAAAGAAGCAGCTTCCTCGTACGCCCTAAGAGACAAGTTGGGCCCGAAAGGGGTTCTGGCGTCGGGTAAACGGAGCGGATCACTTCGCTTTTCGGGCCGAACATATGGTCGGGCTTATTGCCAAAAGTTCGGGCTTTTAGTTCGGGTCGGGCCGCAGAGGTCAAAAGTTGACTAGGCCTAAACCGATGTTTACATTATATGTGAGTTAGGCGGCACTTGTTTCACAAAAAATATGACATTTTTAAAAAACATTTTCCGAGAAATCAATTTTCGGGAAAATAATAATATTTTTCTATGTTTGGCTGAAATCTTAAAATGAACTGAAAAATATTTTCTATCATTTGGTAAGGAATTTTTCATTTGATTTTTCTAAATATATACACACTATTCGAACGCTAGTGATTTGCGCATTGATAGCTAAGAAACCCAGCACGAGCACCTGGGTCTCAAGCCTGGATCCTCAACTCCCATGCACATGCCCAGCTCCCTAGTGCCCCAACCTAGGTCTACAGAGGCCGAGCCTAAGTCCTCAGCACCTAGGCCTCGGTCCATCCAGGCCAAGCCTCGTACCCTAGTGCTTGGGACCAAGACCTCGGTGCCGAGGCCTCGGTCAATAGAGGCTAGGCCTTGAAGTTGGTCCCTTGCGCTCGAATCTGGGTCCATCAAGGTCAAGCTTAGGACTTTGGCACCTGGGCTTGAGTTCATCGAGGCCAAGCCCTAGTCCCCGACGCTCAAACCCAAGCCTGGGGCCAACATCGATGGACCAGAGCGCGAGTACAAGAGACTCGGGTACAAGCACAATAGTCCTAGGCTCAAGCTCAAAAGGCGGGGATTTGGGCATGGGCGTTGGTGTTTGAGGCCTGACCTTGATGGACTCAGGCATGGCAACTGGGGTCTCAAGCGCGGCTCAAATGGACCCAGGCTGAGGCGCTTAGATAACCATATCAAAACAATGATAGTCCAATTTGTTAAAATTTAAGCTTTTTGATTCGTTATGTTCCATCAGCTTTTTTGTTTTTGGTCCAGTACTTTGCATTGCCTAGTACAATTGCTCCGCCATGCTTGGGAAGCTCTAAGTTTTTTGCTGGAGATTTTTCAAATTTTCGTGAGACTATGCATATATAGACATTACAACTTTTGAAAATTTTAAACTACTTGTACTATCCATCTACAACATGGATTCTTAAGTCAAATTAATGAGCCCAAGTACATCTTTATGAGGACAAAGCATTAGTTAAATTGTATTTAGGGTTGTTGATCCGGTAAATTTTAAATGTCACTTTCTTTAAATGTATATGATGTCCATTTTTTTTTTCTTTTCAATGCCAATATGAGTGCCATAAGAAATGATCTTTTTTTTACTTAATTAAAAATGGATTTACAAAAATATTCTTCTGTCAGGAAAAAAGTAAATTGCGTGCTATTCCGTCAGATTGATAACATCAAATCTGACTAAAGATCCATCATGGCACGAAAGCACATTATTTTCTGAGATTATTGACCCTAATCTAATCTTGTCTGAAATTTATTGATATGTGATAGCTTGAGCGGCAATTCGTGTCATTTGGTAATTTTCTTTTGTTGCCGTTAGTCCTTCTCGAACAAATTCTATGAGTTAATTTATTATTTTCATGTAAGAGCAAAAATGTTTAGTGTTAGGTTGTTGGGAACTATATCAAACACAAACCGAAGTTTCCACCAGCATTGGACTGAACTTTGCAGGACTAATTTTGAAAGGGTTCTTGAATAGGAAACTTGGCCTGCATTCTCAGAAAGTTACGGAGTCTTCTTTTACAAACTGGTCCTCTGTAGATTGCATGGAGTCACCGCCATCTTCCGAAAGACACTAATGGCTCGTTTGATAACGTGCTAAATAATGAAAATTTCTATTCTTTTGTTCCTAGAAATAGTTTTGGAACAGAAATGCGTTTGATAAACTTTTTATTCCCGGGCACATTTTTGCAAAAATTTGTGCCCATAAACAGTTTTGGAAGAGAAATAAGAAGTAAAAAAAAGTTGCTTATTGTTTTTCGGCACAATTTTGAGAATGAGTTCCTTTTCTTCTTTTTCTTTTTTTTCTTTTCTTCTTTGTGTTGTTCTTCTCTAGACTGTGGCCGGTCGCCGGCGGCCATAAAAAAAAAGATATTATTAATAAAAAAATATTTTATTGGCCATGGCCGACTATATGGAAAAAAAAAGGATAAAAATATTTTAATAAAAAATGTTAAGAAAAAAAATATTTTATCGGCCATGGTCGGCGACTAGGCCATGGCAAAAAAAGAGGAAAAAAATATATTTTAATAAAAAAAATATTTTACCGGCCATGGCCAGCGACCAGGCCATGGGAAAAAAAGGAAAAAAATATTTTAATGAAAAATATTATTAATAAAAAAAATGTTAATAAAAAAATATTTTACCGGTCATGGACAAAAAAAGGAAAAAATATTTTAATAAAAAATATTATTAATAAAAAAATGTTAATAAAAAAATATTTTACCGGCCATGGCTAGCGACTAGGCCATGGGAAAAAAAAGGAAAAAAATATTTTAATGAAAAATATTATTAATAAAAAAATGTTAATAAAAAAAATATTTTACCGGTCATGGAAAAAAAAGGAAAAAAATATTTTAATAAAAAATATTATTAATAAAAAAATATTAATAAAAAAAATATTTTACCGGCCATGGCTGGCGACCAGGCCTTTGGGAAAAAAGAAGAAAAAAATATTTTACTGGCCAATGGCCGGTGACCAAGCCATGGAAAAAAATAAAAATATATTTTTAATAAAAAAAATATTTTATGGTCAAAAAAAAGAAAAAAATATTATTAATAAAAAAATTTTACCGGCCATGGCCAAAAATAATAAAAAAATTATTTTTTAATAAAAGTATTATTAATAAAGAAATTTTTTACCGGCCATGGCCAAAAAAAATAAAAATTTTTATTTTAAATAAAAATATTATTAATTAAAAAATATTTTACTGGCCATGGCCAAAAAGGAGGAGAAGAAAAAAAGAAAAGAAAGAAATATTTAAATATTTAAAATATTATTAATAAAAAAAATTTTATGCTGTTACCAAACTCATTTCTGTTATTTTACTATTTCAGGCATAGAAATTTTAAACCGTTATCAAACGCTTTTAAATGCTCAGAATCAGTTTTCGGGTATAGAATAAAAAATAATAATTTCTGTTCAGAAATAATTCCTAAGCACAGAATGGTTGTCATGCGCACCCTAAGTCTATGACGAGCGCAATTCAATGCGAACATAAACACGAGCTCCGACAACTGTAACGTACTATGTTCGAGCTTGCAGTGGGCAAATTACATTAATTAATCACTCTCCAAGGCAATACATCTCTATCTGAAAGTGAAAAGCACATCGAATGTCGCCGACAATGACTGATCAGCTGGGGCGTGCGCGCGAAAGTCTCGCGTTGCTGAGGCAAGTAACTTTGAACAGGGAAAAGAACACATTAACAAAGGCAGGATTATCTCATTGCAGAAATCAAGAATCAACTTTATCTGTTTTAAACAGTTTTCTATTGATAGAAATGCTTCCCCGAAAAAGTCGCTCCGGACACAAATCGCAATCCCATACGACAGCAGTTTTCGGTCTTGATCTCTCTCCATCTAAGAAAGACATCTTTAATCCTGCCTTCCGGATAACTACTACTCAAGCCAAAGATAAATTAAGACACACAGAAGCCCAAGTCAACACAGTTTGGTTAGAACCTTAAACAATCCCAAAGCAATATCGTCGGACATTATTCCCACGAAACCCCCGAACGATTTGTCGTCATCTCCGACGCGAATCACTCATCCTTATTTAGGGTTTCGTCAAACATCGCCGGCTTTGTGTGGCGTAATGTGATTTGCTTATTAATCTAGTTGTTAATCACTTTCCTCATGCCAGCTCTTTCTGGGTGAAGATAGATCGGTGATGTGTCGGGGCTTTGTAGACAAGGACGTGTTTTGATTCCTTGAAGACGGTCAAGAGATGAAGATGGGCGATGTTTGCCTCCGTGCAAGCAAAACTTTGTGTGCTAAACAACTTGATCACCCCAACACTTTTCTTGCTCTTTGGATGTCTGCGTAAAGTTCGTATGCTTTAAGGGAATAAAGTCGGCTCCTAACAATCTTTCGTAGAAAACAGAACCGCATAGCGAAAGTCGACGAGAATACGATGACAGGAAGAAAGTAGACAACGTGAAAATAAGAGAATCGGAGTTGCTGACTGGTGCTGATTTATCCCGTGAGACTATTATATTAAGCAAAACACCAGGTCGTCAAGAAACGAGCGGCACCTCCCTAAAGGGAAGCAGTCAGGCTCAGCTTTTTGATATGTATTGTTTTTCTTGAATTCACATGAGGGATGACTAAGCTCCACATCTGCCTTGAAGTCATGGTTTGAACTCCAAGAACTAATTCGGCCATTAATGCTTGACGCCCGATTCAATCACTGAATGCAAATTGTCAAAGCTGTTGGAGAATGAATATATCCTTAGGAGCTTGGTGGCGTCAGGGCGTAAAGTGAGTGACGTATAAGGGATTATCAACTAGTTCGTGGGAGTGGCATCGGGGTGGTTTGTGCTAGGAGTTCTAAGTTATAATAAATATATCCTTAAAAGATCTGAAAGCGGGGTTGACCTCCCATGCACAAATTAGTTGGAAGCCTCTCCTAATGAAGCCATGACAAGCCAAAACTAGTTATTGTACCTAAAGTGTCGTGTGTGTCTTGCTCGAGGGACGTGATACAATCTGATACGAGGATGCTATTCGTCGTACTATTCTTAGAAACAACTATAAAATGAAGGATGGCCAGGGGGTTTTCTTGATTCGTCAGGTGCCGTACAAGCTATTCTGCGGCCAAGAAATTGTCAACCCGTGACACTTAGCTTTGATATGTATTGTTTTTCTTGAATTCACATGAAGGATGACTAAGCTCCACATCAGCCACGAAGTCATGATTTGAACTCCAAGGACTAATTCGGCCATTAATGCTTGACGCTCGAATCAATCAAATGCAAATTGTCAAAGCTGTTGAAGATGACTCTCATTAGAAGAAGAAGAAAGTGATCTTTAGGCAACCTTAATGCCACATCAAGATAGAGTAAGCTAAACTTAAAAAAGATTGGATGAGTGTGGTCATGCGCCGGAATAGATGCAATAGAGAGCTTATCTCGATCAGCCATGAATGCTTTGCACCCGACACATTTCATGAGTGGAGCTTTAGCCAGTGCGCGCGGAAGGGCAACCCATGTTCATTTGTCGAATTTTGTCGAATCAATAAAGGCTAGACCTGATCACTAGGGCTTCTCATTTTTTTCCGGGCGAAAGTTAAAGAGAGGGAAAATGACGAGGTTAATTATCGCAGAAAGAAAATACACACAAGATCGGTTTTCACCCATTTTCGATGTCTTTCTAAACATGTAAAGAATTTTCTATTCACGGAATTGCTTGCGAAGAGAAAAGGTGAATCGAAAGAGAAGGGAATTATTGGCACTACATGTTGAAACAAAAGAGACATTGTCAATAAGACAATAACCCGTCAAGGTGTGGTCTAGAGGCATCAATTCTTGCATGGCTCCATCTACTTTGCTTTTTGACTCAGATCGTGACTTGACGTGCCATCTAGCAAAATTTCAGTTTTGGTCCTAAATCGACAGCAGCCTCACTCAAAGCAACATCATCCATTCAACGAGAAGGATAAGAGAGTGTCATCTTTATTTCTTCTTTTTAATAAGGTAGGCCCTCTCGTTGCTTGTGGCATTTGCCATTCGCTTTTAGATTTTGGTGTTGGGGCTTCAAACTCGACCAAAATGACACTATTTGATGTGGACGAGACTAGCTTGCTTAAGGCCTATTTGATAAGACCCTCTTAAAAAGTTAAAAAAGCAGCTTCTTGTCTTCTTAAAGTTACAATGCTACTCAAATTCCGTAAGATGACGATAAAAAGTTTTATGTAGATTTACATGTGAAAAGCATCCGCGAAAGTTAAGGATGTTTCGTGCAAAGAAAATATTAAAGTGCATTCATTGCAAGATTTAGATTAAATAATTTAGACACTTAAAATCACGTACTTTGGGTTAAATTGGGATTTAATAGAGTACTCGATCTGCCAAAACTCAAATGAAATGTAAACATGTAGCGGGTTTGGAGAAGCGGGATGGGTATAGGGTCAATTACCAAAAGCTTATAGGTTTTGAGATTTTATAGTTGGAAAACCCGATAACGAAGCCAACATGTATGGCAATTCAAATGTTGTTTATTTCATTTATATTCCTTTGGTGGTTGAGTAAATATACATAATTATTAACTTTTCTAGGATTTCGACCAAAAAAAAAAACTCTTCTAGGATTTATAGCAGTTTTGAGATTTTTTAAGATGGCCTTATTTTGTTAAACTTCTCTGGATTACTTATAAATTTGTGAATATTGGGAAGAAATTTAGTACAATATGACATTTTTCAACGATGGACGCCATTTCACACTGGCTTCCAATTTTCTATCTTAGGCTTTTAAGACCGTCAATCTTAAATTCTTTCGATCTTATTTTTTGAGACTTGCAGATCTGTTAACTAGAAATTCACAATGCACGAGTTTCGATCAAATGGATTCGAGGTTGTTTTTTTTTTTCAAATAATATTATTGTATTTACCAAGTACTCCGGCCGGTTGCCATATCCAATCTAAACATGACTACTTTGGGGTAAACCTATAAAAATGGGTCATAAGTCCATTTCTTAATTCATATTTGATAGACTGGGTTGTTATATGAGTTAATTAAATTCAATAAATATGTCATAAATGGATTTATAATGGTAAAACTTAAAAAAAATATGAGTATTAAATGGGTCCATAACTTACTTAGACTCAATCCATCTTTATGATTCTCTCTTCCCTATGCTTGATCTCGCGTTTGCTTACTCCGTACTCTAACCTCAGTTTAGGTATGAGTTTTCCTATATTTAATTAAATTTAAAAATATTTTAGCAATATGGGTCGGGTTAGATATATGTTGGGTACGGTACGCGAAAATAGGTCAAAACGGATAAAATAGGTCAATTTAAATTTGATCATTTTCCACCGGCTCTACTTACCCGTTTGACAAGTCTACTTCGGGGGGACACTTTAAGAAAAAAATTAAAGTCGAGATCTGTGTCTTATGTCAGAGGAATAAAAGGTTCTCCGGATTACTGCATTAGTTCAAGATTATTAGTTTTATCTATGGATAAATAGATACGTGCACGCATCGGAGCTGTAGGAGGACTTGGGATCAGTCTCGATCCGATGCCGGAATCACCAATTATTGATACGACAAGTCTATAATTTCGATATGTTTGGGAATCTTGATTTGAAAGAGGACGTGAGAAATCAATTCCGAGACAATCATCCTCCAATGATGCAGTCACTGATTCCATCGAGCAGATAAGGTGTAAGGGGACATAGAGTTCGATTCTAGACGTAATTCAGTAGCACCACCGTCTTTGCGGGATTCAATCCTTGTCGTTATTGATATGTTCACATCTTTCCATGCACCAGGAAGATATTTTGCGTATAAGAGTTATTGAAATTCGAACTTAGATACAACCGATATACATAGAGGAAAATGTTATCCAAAAAGTCCTAAACTTATTGCATAACGGCCAATTCAATTTTAAACATTTTAACCGTGTCAATTTATTCTTAAACCTCTTGATGATTTATTAATTTAGTTCTTCCGATTAATTGATATACAAGATTTCTCTGCTCTCTTTTGATATGCTTCGATACCCATGATTAAGCTCCCGTTGAATGGTTTGATGAAGATGATGTGCATTGTTGTCCCGCTAGCTAAAGCTGCAGCCTGGCCACTGAAGAAGAAGAAGTCATCAACCACCTTGTTCCCCCATGAACTCTACATCAAGGTGAGTGTGCAGATCGATTCCTCCTGAGATACGGTTAAGATGACTAATAACCATCTTGATCAAATTGTCATAAAAAAATTGCACGTGCAATGGCATGCCCGAAATTTGGACAACCTTTTGACGATTACAAAACTATCAAAGCGTTTAAGACTAAATTGACCAAATTAAAAAAGGTTTAAGACTAAATTGATATCCGCACAACGATTTACGACTTTTTTAGTAATTATCCCAACCAATTGATATTCATATCGCACGAGTCAGAAGGTGGACCAATTATATCATGTTGTCATTAATAAACTTTCTATTATCCACGGCTATTAGGAAATGTACACACGCGGACGGTAAGTTAGATGATCAATATGCATGTAGCCGGTATTTCGAAAGCCGACGTTTATTCCTTTAACCATGTTTTGATGGAAAGCACGCGTCTATCACGAGGCTAAAACTACACCCCGTGCTCCAGGAAGGGGGCCAAGGACAAGACCCGAATTCAAAAAACCCAAGTTTCTCGGAACCAATGTGAAGAGAAAAGCAGAAGGGATGGGAGATGCCAACATACTGAATTTGCCTAAGCAAAAGGGTCTCTCACGATCCGAACATTGAATCGGAAACAATGACACCAACGGCATCGATGCATACCAAACAAACGGCCTTTCGGAAAAGGTAAGAGCAATTGCAATTGCTTGAGTATATTTGCATATTTTCCACATTTCATATATTTTCGAGAAAATCATGGCAATCCAACTACAAAACAAGGCCAATTCTAGACAATTTCAAAACAAGACGAGCTCTAGATAACGAGAAGAATCATCAAAACAATATTCGGGGTCATTTGCTCAGAGAGTAAATCCGTGATTTCTTCAAATCAAGATCGGCGACTGATCTCCGAATCTATCATGAGTAATAAGCACACACTGAAATCTCCATATTTTGATATGATTTTGCCTTTTAGTGGTGTGCGCCTAGGTTCAACATCCCCGATATTATTGTCGTTCACAGTAGCAATACCCGTGAGAGCGAAACTTTTACTAAACTCCTTCGATCTCATTCGAAATCGGACTTGTACATCAACGAAACTCGAGGGAAGCGAAACCCCAAAATCATATACACAAAAATCTCCAAATCAAGATTAGATCGGGATGGAAATCCCCGAAACGGGAGAGAGAAAAGGAAAAGCTATATACATGTATGTTTATTTCATGAGGGGGTAACAAAAGAAAAGGTTTTCGCCGAGACAAATCTGCCCGGCCGTCGAATGTGAGCCAAGCAACTTGGCGCACCATGTGAGGCTTGTGAGGGGACCAAGCAAAGCAAAGCAAGGCAACTTGGTACAGCTCGAACCAGACGGGGACAGCCATAATGCAATGACAAGAATTCGACGATGGAGAAGACCGACCATGATTATTTAAACACTGAATTATTTGCACGTTCTTATTGGCAGACAAATTGGGTCCAACATTTACTCGATTGTGCGCATTAAGCTCGATGATTAGAAAAAAAACTAAATCATGGAGGGAAATCCGACGGCGCCCTCGAACAATTTCAACTTTCCAGGTCGCTGTCAATCTCGGGTTGTCAATAATTGATGGTTTGGGGAGAGGGGATTGCCCCCTTTTGCGGCGGGAGGACTTGCTCTCCTCGTTCTTTTGGCTATTTGGTTATGCAACAATTAGACGCATCTCTCGTCGAAAGCGATAGACATCGATCAAAATTAATTTAATCATGTAGGTCTATAGCCAGCCTACCCCGTCGTAAGCTTAGCTTAATCTCGGGGATTATTTAAAGCGGTGACGTGTCTTCGTTATTCCACGCCTTTGTTCGGTAGTTTTGTTGCGTGATTATACCACCCCACAAAGAGCTTAAACAAATTAACCTTTCGTTAAATTATGGTAACGGGGATTATAGTTAAGCACTTGATTGCATCATGCGTGATTGCTCTTTGATAAAATTCTGTGTCATTCTTTTATTTGTGGGGGAGGGGGGAGGGGGTGTTTGTTAGGGTTTGGGTTTTATAATGGTTGATATTTTGTTCACGTGCAAGAATCCATGACGAAGTTAGTCTCTCCATAAATTTTATTTTATTGAGCAATTAAGTGTGGCTAAACAATGTGGGTTCGGGTATAACTAAGGGCTAAGAGATTTGGGTCATTGTAATTCTGCAATTCTCCTATTGAACAGTGAAGTCTTTGCGGCTGGCTCTTCTCGTGGAGTAAAGCATCAATACTCGAACTACACAACGTAAATCTCTCACGTTCTTTAGTGTTCATTGTCGATATTTTTAGTAAGCTTGAGTTGAGAGCAATGAAGCGCATAATCATGGGTTGTGCACATAAGGTGAAAGGCTATTGACCGCGATGCATTGATCCTTGATCACCCTGCGTTCTAGTTAGTAGAAACGTGATCCTTTAACGAGACCGCAATGCCTCAATAGAACAATCTTGAGACACAACTAGCAGAGATATCAGAAGTAATAGAGATTGAAATTGTATATGAGATTGCGGTTCTTAAAATCGGCGATACTAGATAATCAGCAGAGCCGCAACATAAATCGGTGACGTGACGGAGATACATTGGCCTTCATATAGTTACGTTGATGCTTTATGTTGTGCAAAGAATATGATATGATTCGAAAATGTCACGCTATTGACCTCGATGAACCTCGGCGTTCCATCCTACCCCGGCGTGAATTGCAAGGAAGAAAAGGACGACAAAGAGGACTTGATCAATCGATCATTATTGGTCCCCGAAAAAAGAAATTCGGATTATGTGCTGACTAATTCGGCAAAACTTCTGACAGTAAACGTCAGAGACCACAGCAGAACACATATATAGAGAGACGTTTTTGGAGTCATCGACAAGTCCAAAGGACACAATGTCAGCAATGACAAATGGACCCATCATCACTTGCCAACCCATAGAGATAAAATGCACAGAACATGGTAAACACACCGAGCACCGAGCGACCAGGCAGACGGCGGCCATCGTGTCACAGCGTGCGCTGCGAGAATTACCTCTTGCATCCCTATTGGGACAAAGTGTCGCGTGCGGGAGCCGACTCGTTGAGGTATTATCTATTTTGACCCGTTATTTTACCGGAACTCGCTCTAGCGACGAAATATAATTCATCGAAAGTCAATTTTTTGACCTTCTTGTGAGAGAGGATCGGGTTTTGTAGCGATTCTGGACAGAAAATATCTAGAAAGACAAAAAATCAACAGCTTTACTAAGAACTTCGAACCGAACTGTACATATAAGCCATGCCGGAATTTAATCGACGATAAAACTTAAAAATACAGCCACACTAGTACAGAAAGATGTGATGCCGGAATTGAATCGACGACGCGACACACAAGATAAAGATACACACCGAAATTTAATCAACGACGCGAATCGAAAAGCTATAACTAAGGTAAAGTAAAGTACGGTACAGGAAAGTAAATATAATTGAAAGATAACATGCTTGATTTGTTGGAGGGAGGGTCTTTGGTAGATGGCCGATGATATTTATAATGATTGTGTGGTAACTACTCCTAAGCAGTTTCCAGAACGGTTGTGCCCATATTCTTCCATTTCGAAAATCTTGTCTTCATGTGATGTCATGATCCTGCTTTCAAGATAACTTTCCTGCGATCTTGTCTACACGTGATAACTGCCTCATGATGATGCTCCCAAGTAACTGTTCCCTCAAAAAATAAGTACATGCTCCTTAGCGGTTTCCAACAATTGCGTTGAGTCCACTACCTTGACGGTTTATTCGACACCACTACGTTGACGGTTTCTTCAACCCCACTATATTGACAATTACTTCTTCGATAGCTGTATTTGAGATTGTCGACTCCACTTTTTGTCGATTCCTTTAAGTTCGCAATTCTTCACTGAACTGTCTATCCTTTTTCTCATCCTGGCCAGTCACGATCGTTTACTTCCTTCCAAAATTGACAACTCTACAATGATTTTCTGAGAAAACTCAAAACATAAAAGCTGTAGATCCATGAGTCTTTGTTCTTTTGGCTTTGGAATCATGTCAATCCGATATGTATCAATAAAGTTATGACCATTTTTCCAAACTGACACAGAATTGAAATTTCTGCTCGTTTTCCCAATCTTGTCGATAATAACAAAAAATGGGTCACTTTTGGGTGAAAACATATACACATGACACGTTTCTCTTACATGTGTCCTTTATGTTGGCAACTTGATTTTTGCTTCCGCATTGCCTCATGCCTCTATCATGTGTCCCTTGATGATCTTTTGTACAAACACTCATCCATCACGACTGAACCATCATCGACGCACTAAATGGATATCACTTTCTATAATCGTGGACGATAGGACGCGTAATTCATACCTCTGTCATGTATTTCTCATGTCGACAAGTTGGCCATTTTTCGGTGTAAACACCAGTCTTATACTACGTACAGGTGAGCACCTTCTCAAGAGGTCATCCATCTCGAGAGTGCTCCTACCCGATTGCGCTTAATTGTGGATTTTCAAAGTTAAAAATTATCGTTACGTCAAAAAGCGCGTTCTCATAATCACTCTCTCACTTTTCGATGCACAATTCGATTTATTCATGCCCCATTCGTCATCCTAGAAGCCTGAAGGGAGCCTCACTTTGTCCAGGCTCTCCGACCCGTCGATCACTCCTCGTCCTCGTCGGACTGGATCCTTACACTACTTGCCCAGTATCGAATGAGAGAGGACGTGCGAGACTTCATTCATAAGCGCTATCCACTCGAGTGGGTGGCGATACTCGAATACTCCTTTCGGGAGAGCCTAATCCCATACGGGTTCGGGCGATGGTCACAAGAGGCCGACCGACCCGACTCGACCCGACCCGACCCGAATCCCACGAGACCACACGCCCAAGATCTCCTTCCCTCTTTTATCTCTTTCAAAAGGCACCCAAGTTGAATGGACACCCCCAAAGCCAGCTCGAGTAGGATAGGAGAGCAAACCGAAAGCGCACCGAAGACGATTTCATTCATTGTTTATAGCGCAAGTAGGGGGGGGGGCCCCCCCGGGATCAACTTCACGAGAAGGAGCCAAAAGGAGCGGTGTCCAACCAGAGGGAGGGGCGAAACGAGATCCGGCTTCCATAATGCGTCAAAAGTGCGTCCCCCCTCCTTTCTCTTTTGTACACTTTGTGGCGTGGAGCCGCACGTACAAGAAGCCCTTTCCGTGGATTCAAAGTACGTGGCGGCCGGGCCTCGCAGCTGCAGCGGCAGCGGCAGCGCAACCCAACAAATTGCAACCCCCATCCGCATATTCCTTTCGAATGTGCCCTTCCTCCCCACCAATTTCTCTTTTTTAACATCAATTATCGTGTTCTTTCTTTCTTTTCTTTTCTTTTTTTTTTTTGCATTTTGTACCAATCAATTATAAAAAGATTATAAATTTTTTCTTGATGGGTGTTCCAATAAGTGCCCTGAATCTGAAGGCACTCACGAACGAGCACTTCGTCAAGTAGTAGCACTGGCCCTCTTACTCTTCTCTTTTGTCCGTCCGTCGTCACTCCATACTTTTTGACCGAGAGTAACTGTTTAAATAAGGTCGTTTAGCTATAAAAGAAACGGGAAAATAAAGTGGAGGATTTTGAAGGAAGATATATGGGGTTCAATGCAGCCCCATGGCTACGTTCGTTAGCTATATGGGGTTCCTGTCCGTGATGGCTGTGCTTATCCCCAGCGACGGGGTCGGAGTAGGCATGGCCCGGCATGATTGCTCGCCAGCTTGAGCCCGGTGGATCCAGAACCGAGTTGGAGCTCGACTCGGCTCACGTACGTACTCCGCATTCCGAGTTTAATTTGAACTCGGTCGAGTATTAAAACCTTTTTTTTTCTAATTTTAAATGAGTTAGATACTCGAGGTTCGAGCTGTCGTTGATTAGACTACAATTAATCAAGCTATGCGAGAGCTTGAACTTGGATTAGAGCTCGATAAGCTCGAAATTTTGTTTTTCCCTGCATTTATACGTATACAGGTACATATGCAACTCGAAATTTTTCGAGTTGACTTGTAGCACTTTAGTGTTTTTTTTTTTAAGTTAAACAGAAGGATACTTGGCCAAAGTGCGACCCACTAGCCCATGAGTAAGTAGTGTAACGAAGGGGCTGTTGCTCGCTCGACGCGATCGTACGGGGTCATAATTCACCCAACGCGATCGTCGGGGTGAACAAGAATTAGGGGATCGGATGTGGGCAAAATTTGCGCCAATGGCAAAATTGGCTCGAGTCATATGATCTCTCAAGTAAATCATCGAGCCGGTTCCGAATTACTCGCCGATATGACCCGACATCAGCCCTTCTCTCGCGACGAGCATTCGATTTGCTAGGGCTGCGAGCTCCACGTCAGATCCATATCCCTACCACGAGGTGTTTAAAGCCGATCAAGAGCCATTGTATACGTATACAACGATCTCAATGTAGTTGGTGTATACTTACTCAGTGCATTTAGACTAGGGATGAGCGGTTTCGGATTCCACCTGGAACCCGGAACCTATTCTCGGATAAAAGGTTTTTTATTTTTTTAAACTTGGAACCTACCCGTCGGAAGTTGGAACTTTAGATTCCAGGGTCTAACAGGTTTTTATTTTTTTTATTTCATCAAAGCGAAAATGAACGTCACAATACTAAACAAATTTGTCATTCATTAAAAAGAATACAAAAGATTTGTTTTCCTGACATTATGGTTCAAATAAATATAACTAAAATGAGATGTTATCGTGTGAATTGATATTAGGGGTAAACAGTTCCATGTTCCGTATAAGCTACACCCATGATAATAGATCCTTTATTTTTTGGAACTTGGAACTTACCCTATCAAGGTTCGAGAGTCGGTTTTAGAGTCTACTTAGGTTCCCACCTCTGTTATTAATTGAATAATTGTATTGAATCATTACATTTAAAGACCACCACTTACTGTTATGGTCAACTAACCACAACTTATATTTAGACACACGAAGAATATGAAGCATTAACAAGTCATAAAATGAAAGCTCGGATAAGTGGTTTCAGATTATACATTCATTATTTAACGCCATGAAACACAACATGATCACACAAAAGTATAAAAGAAAAAACACAAAAAATTTATTTAAGTTTTATGTTTTAGGTTTCATCTACTTAGAACCTGTAACTTATCCGTCGAAATAAATTTCTCGATTTTTGGAATTTGGAACCTGCATTACATATCTTGGAACCTGAAATTTACGAATTGCCATCGGTCAAGGAATCCTAATTCAGACAATACAAACATCTCTACTTTCGAACGCTTTCTCAATTCGAGTTCTACGTAATATAGATAGCCTTGCCTTTACGGCGTTCTCCCGTTATTTTTTTTTTTCTAATGAATTTCGTCACGCCAAAATTCGCACAGTGTTTTTTTTCCTTAAATAATGAGAAAAGGAAGAAATGAGTTTCCCAATTTCACGTCAAAATTTTGACTTCCGTTCCGTGAAGTTTCGCAACGGCGACTCTACCGCCCCCCGCACCTTTCCGGAAAACCGCCGTCTCTCTCTCTCTCTCTCTATAAATCGTTACCTCTGTAACCACCAAAACCACCTCCCCTCTCTCTCTCTCTCTCTCTCGGTTTGGCCTGAGCCTTCTTCTCTTTCCATAACCGTCGAAAGGTTAAAGGAACGAACATCCTCTCCGATCCCCCCGGAGCGCCCGCGCCCGCCCCTCATCTCGAGAAGAGAAATCCGGACTCATGAAGGTGGACCGGACGGCCGAGCGAAGGGGCGCCGCCGCCGACGCCGACGCCGACGCCGACGCCGACGCCGCCATGTGCAAGACGATCGAGGTGGCCGTCTCCTCCCCGGCGGCGGCGGCGGGGGCGGGGGCGGGGGCGGCGGGGGCCGGGGAGGAGCTCCATTTCACTCCCCCGCTGAACTTCGCGATGGTCGACAATGGCATCTTCCGCTCCGGCTTCCCCGACTCCGCCAACTTCTCCTTCCTCCAAACCCTAGGCCTCCGCTCCATCATGTGAGTGCCGCGCTCGCGCGCATTTTCTTCCTTCTTTTTTTTTTTTTTCCTTTTCCAATCCTTTTCCGCCGCTGACCGTACGTTTTGAATTCCGTCTTCCCCATTTTTTTTTCTCTTGGTGCGCCGGATCGATCCGCCGTGGACGACGGAGCAGATGCTTGTGCCCGGAGCCGTATCCGGAGGCGAACGTGGAGTTCCTCAAGTCCAACGGGATCAGGCTCTTCCAATTCGGAATCGAGGGATATAAGGTGAATATTCTGTTTCTCGGGTTATGCCTTTTCCGCTACTTTTGACGTCGCTGTTGCTTTTTCCTCGTTTCTTTTTTCCTCGGCTCCCGTCTTCTTTATCGGGCATGATTGCTTTGTCCCCTACTTTAAGAACGGCATTCATCGCGAGCTCTGGCTGCATCAACCTCCCGATAAGCTATCCTCTCGAGGAGTGTGATGTGATGTCATTTATTCTAGCCACGGTACGGGCGGGTCGTCAGAGGGTGTTTTGGAATTCGCATCGTCTCGCTTTTATGGCTCTAATTTGTTCTTGCACCGATCATGTTTGCTCGGTGGTTAGAGTGGCGCGGGGGAGGGGGAGGAGGGGCCAAGGATCCAGAAAGTAGGGACAGATGGAGGATGACGGCCACTGGGGTCTGGGGGCTATTGAATTGCATGAGCAATTGGTGTGCCAAAATGGTATCTTGTTAGTTGATTGAGCATCATTTTGAGTAGGTTCTCTATGTGCATATTCAGAGCGTGGGGAGAGATAAGAGCCCTTTCTCGAGCATCATTGATCACACCCGAGTTATGAGTGTCACATGCATTCATTTTTTTTTTTTTGTAGATAGGGAATCCAAAAAGTTGGCCGAAAATTTGATCCGACAGCAATGGCAGTGTTGTAATATCATGTCGGTAGTGGGAGTCTTTTTCAGACGATGAAGTAGGAGAGTATATCATTTTTCCTTGTAGATATCCTTGTTCAGCGGTATAAGCAATTTACTGTGCACGAATCTGACTTTTGTTGGTAAAGCTCAGATATGGGGTAAATCTGGCTGTTTGGTAGGGTTGGGTTTTGACGATGTTCTACCTGATTTTTGCGTGTCGCATGCGTTGTAAAACTGATTTGGTTTTGCAGTCATGCGATGAGCACTCGGTTTATCTTTGTCCCGTGCACCTGAAAGAAAAGGCAAAACCATGAAACAAGCGAAAATTGCAAGCTTGGTAAAATAGTTCCGGAAATGATGTCAATGACAACTGAATATTGTCTTTTAGAAATCTTCAAGAAGGGACTACTAATTACTCGGTTGTTTGGTCCACACCTCACT
Source organism: Syzygium aromaticum (assembly GCA_024500025.1). Lineage (NCBI taxonomy): Eukaryota > Viridiplantae > Streptophyta > Magnoliopsida > Myrtales > Myrtaceae > Syzygium > Syzygium aromaticum. The sequence continues at coordinate 17,911,282 of CM044885.1, forward strand.
AGTTTGACAACTTGCGTCTTTTGATGAGTTTTTAGATGACTTTTTTACTCATCCCATGGGTACATCTTCTTCAGTAACTTTACTTTCTACCCCCATAAAACGTTGGAAAGCCTCTTCCATGCATTTTTTTTTTCCCTGGTCATTGGACCTTGTCTTAAGACATCCTGAAATTGAAACGTCCCTCCTCATTTAATTCTAAGTTTTCCAATAAAGTAACCCAAAGGAACTCAGATTGAATACACTTTGGAATCTACAGTTTGGTTATAAAGATTTGAATTTTCTTTGACGATATTGATTCTTGCTCGATGAGTAATCTTGTTGAGGGCCTTCCTCTTTCTACTATTGCTTTTTTGAGGACACACACAGATATACACACACACACACACACATATGTAGAGAGAGAGAGAGAGAGAGAGAGAGAGAGAGAGAGTTTGCAAAAAGAACTCAGAGAATGCATAAACTTGCTGTTGTCTATGTTTATTAAGTTTTCATCACTGCGGAACATTGATTTGTGAAGATTTTCAAGTGTAAGCTACTAAATACCAAACTTGCAATCCTAGGATGTTGACTCGAGCATGATGAGTGAAAGAATACAGATCACTAGATTTGCATCTAGAACTTAGCATTCTGTGAGGACAAGTTGGTTACTTTTTTCAGCCTTCTTAACATGAAAATGCAAGCTACACATGAAGTTAAACTATAGAAGATTCTGGCCGGTAAACTTTTCCTTGTAGCTAAACAATAATACATGTTCCTAGGCCAAAAATTGGAATAAAATTTTTTCCATGTTTTACTTGGTTTAGAACTTCTCTCAATGGGTTACAAGCTAATAAATTGACAAACCCCAACGTTGTTGCTATTGGTTTCTATTGTTTGACAAGCCTAAGCAACTGGATTAAAAGATGAGAACTCAGGCTGGTTTTTTTAATTATTTTTCTCTGGATTTATTTTCGTATGCAAGCACTAACGGAGGTGGTCCATTTGAGTGGTTCTGTCTAGGTAATTTATCTTTTCTGCGTTGCCTTCAGGGTTAAATGTGTGCATTCATGATATTTGTTATTGTTTAGTGGTTCGTATCTTATTTTTCGCTGACCTTGTCTTTTATCACTAGCTACACTAGAGACTAGAGTAATAATGACTGTGAAAGAAGATAGATCTGTTTGATGTTGAGCATTCAAAAACGATCACCATGGGTGTGGTTTCAGGAACCTTTCGTATATATTCCAGAGGAGACGGTTCGTGAGGCATTGAAGGTTCTACTTGGTATGACAATGATTCACACTCATCCTATATTTACCTGGATGCAGTAATCAAATTTTGTTTGAGGGTCTTAATGTTTCTTCTTTTCATTTTTAATGCAGACGTAAGGAACCATCCTGTTCTAATTCACTGTAAGAGAGGAAAGGTATGTTGCTTCATCCATGTAGCTAGTTAATGCTGCAGTTTAAACCAAGCTTTGCTTTAAAATGGTTTTGACTTTTGGTGTTTTCCCTCCTATGTGCAGCACCGCACGGGCTGTCTGGTGGGCTGCTTGAGGAAATTGGAGAGATGGTGCCTTTCATCCATATTCGACGAGTATCAGCGATTTGCAGCAGCGAAAGCAAGAGTTTCAGATCAAAGGTTCATGGAGTTATTTGATATTTCTAGCTTGAAGAATGCACCATTGACATTTTCATTCTCAAAGAGGATCTGCTCGCAGTATTAAGCAGATATTTTGCTTTCCAGTGGTGGAGGCAGATCGATCGTCTTGCTTTAAAATTAGTAGGAAAGGGTTGATGAGTTTCCTGACTGCTTTGCCGCGGCTAAGGAATAGTGCTTATTTGTTTTTCCTCTCGTGCAGCTATTAATAAGAAGGACAGAGACTTCTATGGGGGCTCTTCGGATTCGTTCATCGGTCCTCTAGTTCATTTAATTAGCAAGAAGAATAAGGTGCCAATTCGCGTAAAACGTGTGTATGAACCGATGGCCAAAATTACCGCTTCTGCTTTCTGTCGTCAGCTGTTTTTCGCCCATTGTTATATTAGAGGCCTGGCAGCTGGGAAGTGGAGCACTTTTTAGTGTTAGGATTTTGGTCAAATGAATTTTGCGGATTGTAAAGTTACTGGGATCACACATGTCTAGGCGCAATTTGAGGGGAATCTCCTTTTGCGAATGTAATTTTCCCAAGTGCTTCAGCAATATGTTGAAATGACAATTCGTAATTATACTACATGCATTTCGATGTAGTCCTCATGCATTTGGGTTTACATGTTTTCCGCGCCATTAGACTAGGTATAGAGTAAATGGTGAAGTGTCCTTGATTGAATACACACGGAGAGCGAACTACTGCTCCACCACGATTTTCCGCTGCACTACACTGATTTGATTTCCACCACTTACAGCATTAAGGTTGGTTCCACAACCGTGATGTTGATATGCTCACATACAGATTCAAGGGGGAGCAATAGAGGGGACAAATGCACTTTGGTGCTCGAAATGCGGAAGGGAAGAACGATAGGTGAATCCCGAGAGAGAACGATAGGTGAATCCCGAGAGAGCTCGTCGATGACAAGGATATAATTTCGAGACGTCCATCCGTCCGTCCATCTTTTCAATTCACCAAAAAGCAAAGAAGCGTGTGAGAATCGCTGAATGCCGCGGATCAATAATTGAAGGGTAGGGTTACGACTTGGCAAAGCTGTCTAGGCCCAGGAATCAGCAAACGAGCTTAACTATAACGCAAAAGCTTAGGCTATCAAAGCATTGACGTAAAAAAGGGGGGCTCTGATGTCGAGAGAGAGGGCCGCGCAGTGACCGCCTGGACACAATCCACTGCATGCCGTCTGTCACCTGTGCACATACTTGTCGTGTCGTGAGCCCATTTCTCGAAACGCCTCTCTCTCTGTATCTCCAAAATTTCTCTTTTTGCAATGGAATACGAGCACAGGATACGTCCATATACGGTGTCGGATCAGAGGGGGGCGTGGGAAGCGCGGAACGAGTGGGGATGCATTATATCTTTTAGCAGCGAGGGGGGCAAAAGGGCAAAGGATGCGGACAAGAGTCTTGAAGAGCAATGATTCACCCCATGTGACGCGGGTTTACATATTGGCAGTAAGTAAAGAAAAGCCAATTAGTCAAGGGGAGGCAGGACGAATCTCTCTCCCTCTCTCTCTCTCACTGCACCTCTCTTCCCACCAACCACGTACGAGATGGTGGAGGACCACCTCCTCATGTCTCCGCCTAGTGTGCACGTGCCCGTGCCGTGTGCCTGCCTGCCTTCTTCGTTTTATCTTTTCCTTTTGTTTTCTGCCCGTCCCATATTTTTTGACCAACTAGGGCGATTCCGGTTACATCCCAACTTTGCATCCGGCGGTGATGGTCGGCGACGACGAGCTCGTTTCGATGAACAGCGACCGCGGCTCGATGTGTATTTCGACCGCGTACGGGAACGGACCTAAGAAACTCTTTTCTTAGCGGGGTCGATGATGCAAAATAGTATTTCCTTCGAGCTTGATTCAAGTAGAACATAATATTCCATTCAATCTCGATTAAAAAATTCGAGGTTTGATATTTGAACTTATAGCTCAAATCAATTCACATTGCATATCTCAAACTTGTGCCGACCATATACATGTTTTAAAGCTCGAACTCGACTCTTTCTTGTTAACAAAAAATAAAATAATTTGACACTTGGTTTTTTATTTCCCAATTAGAAAGAAATCAACAGTGCCACGCACCTCTTTCGTGTAATGGAATTATATCTATCTTGGAAATAAACACTCTAATCACTAACTACAGCTTGCGAGCCACTTGAGAGTTAAGGAATTTCGAGATTATCTTTAACTCAACAAGTTCGTCAACCTCGTTCTGTGCACCCAGTGTTGTAAAATTACCTCGTAAACCATTATTGTCCGCATGTGAAGCCTAATTTCACATCGTGAATTGGGTATTCTAAACTTAACAAAGTGAAGTTTTAGTATCAAATGTTTAGTGGGGGTCCAAAATCTACAAAACATATCAAAGTCATCGATTGCGGACACTCTTTCCCACACCCTTTCTGCAACAAACGTAAAACAAAGTAAGGCTCGGACATCTACAAAGTCACAAACTCCGTAAACACGAAGCCGGAAAAGATTCGAAGGAGTAATATCGCGACAACGACTAGAGATTTCGCGCAACTTCATCTCTGTAAGAGATGGGTAGAGAAGATGAGCAATGTTGCTAGTAGCGGGAGCAAAAGCGTGTAAAGGTGGGGGAGGCACATGGACCAACATGGTCGCAACTTTCCTCCTCGTGTTTAAGCAAATATATATAAACAAAGGGAAGAAAAAGGACGGAGTGCCCTCGTGGTTTCCGAGCCGTCAACGACAACAGATGATGACTGCCGCTGCTGCTATTGCGAGCCCAACCTAGTTTAGCGACCTTCACGTGGATCATCATGATTCACTGGCTCATCGTACGGGTCGGACCAGCTCCACACAAATGTCGGCTCTCTGGAGTGAAGCAGTTCACCCCTTTCTTCATCTTTCGACCTTACACGCGATCTCTTCTTAGCAACCTTACATGCGATCTCTGCTATTGGGAGCCCAACCCAATTTAGCGACCTTCACGTGGATCATGATTCACTGGCTCATCGTACGGTCGGACCAGCTCCACATAAATGTGGTTCTCTGGAGTGAAGCAGTTCACACATTTCTTCATTTTTCGACCTTACACGCGATCTCTTCTTCCTGTTGTTTTGGGTTTTATCGGGTTTTGTCTGAAGGGATGAACTCGGGCAAACGTCACGGGCCCTTTTTCACAGATTCGATGGAAGAACCGTAATGAAGAACAAATCCAAAGTGGACAAAAGGGTCATGAGATCAGAGCCCGAAACGGGTCAAGAGAGGAGGGGACAAGCATGAGTGACCATGGTTCCAAGTTCTATCGTGGAACCTAAAAACCTAACGAATGAGAATATGTAGGTTTCGGATTTCAAGGTATGCAGGATAGGTTTCAGGTTCCAAAAATTGAAGAACCTATTTCAACGGATAAATTTTAAGTTCTAGGTAAGTGGAATTTGAAACTTGATACTTAAATCCTAAACAAGTTTTTTGTGTTTTCTCTTAGTCTATATCTTCACATGATCATATGGTGTTTCATGACATTAGATAATGAATGTATAGTCCGAAATCACTAGTCTGAGTTTTTATTTTATGACTTGATAATGTTACATACTTTTCATGTGTTCAAATATAAGATGTGGTCAGTGGATCGTAGCAGCAAGTGATGGTTATTAAAAATGATTTATTGCAATTGTTCAATTAATAATACAGGTGAAACCTAGTAAACCCTAAAACCAACCTGAAACTTGTTATAGGGCAGATTTCAAATTCTAAAAAATGATAAATCTATTCTTATGGATAGGTTTCTAGGTGAAACCTGTGCGAAATATGAAATCACTCACCCTTAATTTCAATTCACGCAATGATTTTTCATTTTAATTGCATTTATTTGAATCGCAATGCTAAGAAAATTAATTTTTTATATTCTTTTTCATGAAAGACAAGCTTGTTTAACATTATTTCATTTATTTTTATTTTGTTTAACTAAAATTAAAATAAAATAAAAATCTGATAGATCCTAAAATATATCTCGAAATTTATGACAAGATAGATTTTAAATTTTAAGTTTCGATAAATAAGTCATAAGTTTAAAAACAATGAGGAACCTGTACTAAAGAAGGGTAGATTATATAGGTTCCACCTGGAACGCTCAATCCTCTAGGGACAAGAAGCAGCAGCAGCAGCAGCAGCAGCAGCTGGAGGAGGAAAAAGCAAGTGTGGAAGGGAAAAACATAACATTAATGTCAAATCTCTCAATATGGACAAAGCTACAAGTAGTGGAAGATTTAAATAAATAAAAAGCTACATGGACCCCCCACCCAAAAAATGTAGAATTCTACATTTCAACCCCCAAAAAGCTAAAAAACAATAATTTCAATCCCCCTAGCCCCCCTGACCTATCACCACCACCATCCATCCATCCGTCATCAGCTTCAGTATCCCGTGGGGAACTCGCATTGCCCAAACTCTGCAAACACAAACAAAGAAAAAAAAAGGCAAAGAGGGGTCAGCAGCATTCATCTCATCAAAAACCATAAAATGGCATTTACCTACATAAATTATGTTATGATTATTTTCCAAATCTTCCATCTAGACGAGTTAAAAACACATTGCGGTAGCGGAGAAATTAGAACAGAATGATTAAATTTTGTCAGCCATTCACACACATATTCACGTGGTTTGCTCTCTGACCATTTTTTTTACCCTTTTTCTCATATGACCTGGACTCCACCACCCCCTTTGGACTTTTACTTTCACCATGCGTTCTCTCAATCAATCATGGAGGGTTGGGATACGGTGCAATATACGGATAGCGGTGGATAGGTTTACGTACTCGGTGGCTGGGATACGATGGAGGCGGCCCCGCCGAAGTCGCAGGTCCAGAAGGCCCGACCCTTCTTCTGGTAGTAGCTGTTGAAGGCGTACGACGCGTGCGCCTCCACCGTGTTCGGGTTGTAGCACGGGGAGCCCGGCTGGATGGCGCGGCAGTCCGCCCCTCCCTCCCCGCACGCGAAGTCCAGCGCCGCCTGCAGCTTCTCCTTCCCGGCCTCGCCGCTCGCCACGCACCAGGTGTTGGCGCCCGACGAGCTCTTCGACACCCCCCCTCCGCCGTTCGCCGGCGCCGTCACCGTCCTCTGCCCGCCGCTGACCGGGGTCGACTTCCCGTTGTCGTGGTAGTTCTTGAGCCCCTCCACGGTGAAGGGTATGTCGTAGACCTTTTCCTCGTTCGGGTAGAAGAGGCCGTAGTTCTGCTCCGACGACGGGCCGGGCTTCTTGTTCTCGTTGAAGAGCGCGAACAGGTAGACCGTGAGGTCGGCCTGCGGCCTCAGCGGGGTGCCCCCGCCGGTGAGGATCCGGCGGACGAGGTTGCCGTTGTAGGCGGCGGCATTGTCCTTGCTCGCGCCGACCTCGTTCTCGTCGCCCTGGGAGGGCCAGCCCGTCTCGGTGACGACCATCTTGATGTCGTCGTACTTGAGGGCCTTCATGGCGGCGAAGACGGCGTCGATCTGGGCGTCGAAGAGGCTGAAGTAGCGCAGCCCATTGCCGGAGTCGACGACGCCCGGGTTCTCCCGGAAGAGGGCGTAGTTTTGGGAGATGACGTCGGAGTTGGACTCGTAGGCGAAGAAGGGGTAGGCGTTAACCATGAGGTAGGAACCGGTCTGCCGGAGGAACTCGAGCATGGGCTTGAAAACCGGTTCGATGAGCTCGGGCCGGAACGAACCGGCCGAGGAAGGGTACGAGGCCTGCAGAACAACAAACAAAAGGGCGTCGAATCGTCGATTCTTCTTTACACTAAAACAGAAGAACACAACAAGAAAAACAAAAAAGAAAAAAAAAAACATATCTTGACGCGACCCGAACACGATTCAACATGTCTTTGAGACGACACAAATTAACGACAGCCTCTCATACCTGCAAGGCGCTGAGGGCGATGGGGGAGGAGATCTTGATGGAGTTGTGTAGGTTGTACTTGACGAGGGCGGTGTGGATGTTCTTCATAGCGGGGACGAGGAACTTGGTGGTGTTGCCGGGGTCGACGAAGACCTCGTTGCCGACGGCGATGGCCTCGATCTGGGTGGCGGGGTGGTAGGCGGCGACGTTGCGCTGGACCCAGACGAGGGAGTAGGACAGGCTACGGGCGGCGGCGAAGAGGAGCTCGTTGGGGAGGTCGACGGTGAGCCGGATGCCGGTGCCGGCGAAGGCGTGGAGGACGGCGGGGTCGGCATCGTAGATCTTCACCTTCTCGATGCCCTGCGACTTGAGGAGCTGCACCACCTTGGATGCCGGCGGCAGGTTGTTGGCCACCCGCCCGTAGTTCACTCCGATGGAACCACCCTCTGTCCCCACCACCACCACCACAACAACAACAACAACGCCCATTTAGAAGAGAGTCGGGAAAGCTGCCAACTTGAGCTGCATTTGAAAGGAAACATGGCGAACAACGAGGCAAAGAAAAGAGAGAGGTCCAGAACTTACCAGCAAGAGAGAGAACAGAGAGAAGCAAGAAGAAGAAGAAGGAGGAGGAGGAAGAAAGAGGAAGGCGCTCCATAATGCTGTGGGTGGTGGGGTTTCTTCGGAGGAGAAACAGAGCGAAGGAGAGGAGGAGGAGCGAATGCCTCTCTCCCCTCTGTTTCTTCTCCTGTCTGCGACTGCGAGCCGCGAGGGAGATGGTGACAACAGTGACTGGGAGTGGGAGTGGGAGTGGGAGGGGGAGTGGAGCGAGTGATAAGGAGGAGGGGAAGGAGGAAGAAGTGCCGTTGCGAAGATCGAGATGGCGAGGTGTGGTGGGACCCGGGGGTGGGGGGGGAAGTGGCGAGGTCGGGTCTGGTCAGGCGTCCTGTCGTGTGGGGACAGAGGAGGAGGCGGAGGACGACGGGCTGGGAGAAAAGTCGTCACCCTCCCCTCGCGTGGGCCCCCCACGTCGCACTGTGTCACGTGTGCCCACGCACGCACGTCGTACTGTTCCACGGAAAACTCGACCGTTGGATGTGGCGGGTCCCCCCCCCCCTTCTTCTTGGATCCCGCTTTTGCTTTATTAATAAAAGCGCTCGCAATCGCAACGTTCCGGTATAATTTAGGAGGTTGGGGTAAAAGAGACGTACCTTTTACTTCCGCTTTTTCTTTTTTATCTTATGCCTTACCTCTATACGCTTTGAGAGATATTTGAAGACCCATCGATCTCTCGTAAAAGGGACGACTTTTCATCCGCATTGTAACTCCTTCCTTTGTATTTGACACCCCCCCCCCCAAAAAAAAAAAAAAAAAAAAAAAAAAAAAAAAAAACTATAACGTTTTCTTTGTAACCTCCACATTTTGTTTTGTGTATCTTTGCTGTTTAGTGTTTTCGTTAGACATAACACTAGATTCATTCTTCCTATTGTCCTCACACTTGTCGGTGAGGACCCGACGTGATTGCACAAGAGATGCTAACCATGCGCGCCTAGCCCACATTGAGATTCCCTGCTGAAAATTAGATGCCGTAGCGGCAACGAGGTTGTCGGCCTTAGAGTTTCGCAGCATCGATGACGCCTCGAACAAAAACTCCCTGCTTTTTATGTCCGGCCACAAACCCAAAGGAGAGACGTCGAAACATCTCATATTTGATCTCATCTGCAATTTATACATGTTCCGCCGTAGTCGCCGATTGAAGTAAGTGACTGTTTCTTGCGACATACAACTCGAATTAAATGAGATTAGGCTCTCGGATCCATTTCATTGCGAGCTTCTTATGATGATGCATCATGACCCGTGCAGTACTTTACCACCCCGATCCTTTTCTCTGTAGCTCCGGATTTTCGAACGTTGGCAGCAGGTACGGCACCGACAGATCCTTGTCCTGGATGCGGGCAAAATAAGGCTTGTCGCCTTTGTTGGAAGATAGTTCAGGAACTTTGGCCTCTCTTCGGAGAAAACGACGGTGCAAAGAACGAGAAGTAGACCTCGGTTTCATCACAGGATTGATTATCTCTTCGCCAAATGGAGAAGAGACGTTTTGTTCTTTTCTTAGTTTATCGTTCTTGTTTCAAGAATTTCATTTGCCTCCAAAGCCGACAAAAACGATTCCCAAATAACAGGGCAGCCCTCGTTTCGTAATATTCTGAAAGACGCATTCCTCGAGAAATTTTTTTATTCTCGGTGTATTATGGACACGTTGAGCTGGTCTACATGTCACTCGGTACATTTGTACGTACACCGACATCAAATGCACGGTGCATTGCGCATCATCGGAGAAGAGCAAAATCATGAGAGCAGGGAAGTAACCCTAGCCAAACATGCTGTGAAGCGAAGATTACTCCAGAACCCCCGTCCATCCATCATTTTCCAAGAAGACTCTAATAAGACTAATGATTTGTAAGCAGTTTGCTCCAAAAGAGGGAGCGTGTGTATATTTCTTCTTTATGACCTTCTCTAGTTACAAAAAGTTAGAAGGATTTCTTGCCTTCAAAAATACTGTGAGGGGTGAAGAGTGAAAAACCGAATACATGGGTAATGATAGACCCAGTTCATTTTCATGCGACATTTTACAACGCTTACCAAGAATGAGTGCACCTGGTGCCTGGTGGCGACTGGGGAATGTTTGCTTGAGAAATGGAACTAAAAGAATGCCTCTGCTATTGTTTCGCCTCAGGCAGTCTCTTTATCGGGTCCAGTGTACATGGTGCTGCACGCTGAGATTAGGATGAGAAAACACCCGACAAGCCGCCCAAAAGATGGAGATAGCCTTCGTGCACCAATTCCCCATAACTGTGATAGTGCAACCTAAATAACAAATGAAAGTAAAGAATTGTGGATAAGTCAGTGGTATAAGATCATAACGTGTAAAATGACAGAAATGAAAGTAAAATATTGTGACTAAGTCATTGATGCAAAAACTTCAATCCAAAATCAACATATCCTTTATCAATAACAAAGTAAAAAAAAAAAAAAAATACTGATCACAACTAGCTGAAATCATAGTGGATACACCAAGGGAGGCACACCACACATTGTCAATTACTTGTGCAATTGGGTATAAATGCATATGCTTCTCTAATTGGAATGCTGGGAGCAATTAGAACCTTGCAGCTAGTAATAGAAAAAATAAACACATAATGCAGCAAATATACAGTGCAACCATTGACAAGGACAGAACAATAATTGAAGAAAAAAAGAGTACCTCGATGAACTGGATGTTCAAAACTTTGCTAGTCTTTTCAAGCTGAAGAGCACGCGCCAACAGCAGCTGCAATTCAACACCGGAGTCATACCCCAGGAAGATGCCATAGCCAGTTAGCAGACCCAACAGAGAAAGAGGTTGGGGGGAGGGACAATTTAGTGGCTGCAGTCAAAGCTTACTAACGGTGGAGATAAATAAGCACAAAAAATGCTAGGATCACCTCTGCCAGAAAGGCCAGCCCACCATATACCAACATCAGGAAAACTGTGTAATAACTAGGCAGCACAAAATCCTGTATCACAAAGATAGCAAATACATGTGAAATTGCAGTGGTTGTGGCGTGAAATTGCAGTCACTGCAGCATGTGTTAACTGATGTCAATAGTGGCATCAGGAAATAACCTGATGTATTTGGTCAGTACATAAAATTATAAAAATGCCGATATTGGGATGGGCACAGGTCTGATGCAAGCCTGTGCCCTGTACTTGACTGTACAGTATCTAGCCATCCAACCAACATATTCAACAAGTAAATATCTTTAGTTCATATACAAGCACTTGAAGGAATAAAGGCATCAAAGAATTAGGTCAATCATGCCGATCCTAAAACAAAAACTTACAGGATTAGGTCAAATCTATAGTAAGTTTAATACACATAGCTAAGAGCCTGCTACTTTAACCTGAGTGAACCAAGAATTTACTTCAAAGGAAACACACCAAGTCCCACGAACTTACCTCAAAGGAAAATGCACAGAGTCCAGCAGCAGGGCTAGCCAGCAAGGCAAATGAAAACACAGTCATCCTGAAAAGTAGATGCAACAGAAGCAGTAAGTTCTATACACAATTTCCAGAGGAGGAAAATAACTATCTTCATCATGATATTTTCAAGGTTACACTTATCCACTTCCACCAAAGAGTAGGAGCCACTTTACATCAAGATCTGAGAGGACTACAACATATCATACTGAATGCAATATAATTTTCCAAGGTTTCTTTAGAGAGAGAGAGAGAGAGAGAGGAAAGACTTTTGTATAATTGTATTAGATATGTTCTAATGCATTTCAAGATTCAAGCCATGATCAAATAAAAAACAACTGCATCTATGCTCCAGTTCACTATGGAAAGGCCTGCAAATGACAGAATATGTCAATCTATAGCATAAGCTTGATCATGTAAAAAATTGTACATAGGTTGATCCGTTTCTCTGGCTCCTGCTCGAATAAGACAAAAGCTGATTCCACCAGTTATTGCTGAAAATAAGCCAACTAGCACTGCCAATATATGGTGACTTCCCTTAGCATAAGCTTGTACTTTGCCAGCTTTATTTAACCCCCCTGGAAAAGTCGATAATCAGTTTGAAGTAAGTTAACACCTTTCTAATCTTTCATATACAGTTGGTTCTTACAACGTAAAATACTAACAAAAAATTCCATTTTTAATTGATATAAAAAATAATCCAACTCCCGTACCCAGTACAACAGGCTCATTCCCAGGTTTGAGCATCAACTTTTTCACTAGAAGGAAAATCCACAATAATTGTTCACAGAACTGAACCATGACACTATTGATACTCATGACATACTCTTTAACTCAATTTTTTCGCTTATAAACTCGCACTCTTCTCCAAAAGTAAACATCAGGGAAACTGAGAGGAACTGATTAAAAAGAAGATGACCCAATGGAGCAAGCAAGCCTAAAATTGCAGATGCTTTTCATTTGTTTTCCTTTTTTGGTTTGGCATGCCTGTATTATCATGAAATCAGGACATATTAGCGCAACTGAAATCAAATCAGGCATATTCCGTGTTATTAACATTCTCAAAGCAATTGACATCCAGCATCTACTTTAAAAGGTTCTGCAAACTCACTTGTATACCTTGTGAGACAAGCATCTGCTGGAAGATAAAAAGCACACCAAAGTAACTGCAAGCAAGACCTAGGACAAGATAAGATCAAGAAAAGCAGTCAGGAACTGGTGAACCATAATACCAAGGCAGCCTAACCAGGTCCTGGTTCCATCAAATAGCTATATAACAAGTTCCATTAGAATAGCATCCAGTACTTAGAGAGACATGTATGATCAAAGTTCCAAAGGACAATCAGGAGAGTTTTGATAGGATATAAATATATTCGATAATTGCCCTTCTCAAATAGTAATATCAATTTATACATTGCATTGCAGGAACTCCAAACAGCCAGGGCCTCAAAATTGACTATAAAGGTAGCACAAGTAAACGCAATGAACTCAGCCTTGTGACCCAATCCAGCAGACCACATTTTCTATCATGTACACAATACACATGCCTCTCTCTCTCTCTCTCTCTCTCTCTCTCTCCCGTCAATCTATATAGTAGACATAACTTCATAAGAAGGCATTTACATAGTGAATATAATTCCAACTGAAAAACGAACACACCTCCTATATCCCCAATTCTCAACTTCTCCTGCAATATGACTCTTGCCGCTATTGAAGCCATAATTGGAGTTGTGAAGCTCAAAACAATGGCCTGAGACAAAGGTAATCTTTGAATGCTGAAATGAAAAGGAAAGAAGGTTCAACTCAATTTAGAATAAATGGTACTTGAAAAACTTCAATACAGTACAAGTATGGGAACGTAGGAAAGAGAACAGCCACAATATTTGAAATCATAAATGCAAGCAAAGAAACTAAGCATAAGCTGATTTGAAAAGTCATATCATGTCTATGGTAGAGGCCAGCTTTCGTGACAGCAGCCAGTCATGCATATTTAATGGATGCCCAACCAAGGACATAGAGGTGATGAGTCTATCCTATTGATGTTGCTGAAGATTCAAATGTGTACCAATGGGGATGCATTGTTCTTTGAAGTACAAGAGATACTTCAGATGGACTTAAGAGGGAGAACATGAACAACTCTAAAGCAAAAAGGCACTGCATAAGCATAAGAATAGGATGAATTCAGGAACAAAGCAAATCTAACGTCACTTACCAATAAATAAAACTCATTAGTGAGAGATATCCAAGTACAGCTCTTGAAAATAAAAGCTTTCTAGCATGTTTGGGCTCAAATAATGGCTGTCCACCCTTCCTCAACCACAGATACGATGATATCAAAATTAGTGTACATCGAGCAAACGCGGTCTCAAACAATGGAATTGACTGAGCTGTCATAATAGAATTAAGGGGAAAAAATCAGTCTGCATCCAAAACAAATGACATCTCAATTCTCGTCCGAATAGAACTATATCAAATGGACGTCAATAAGTGTAAGAATGATTATAACAAACACTGTATTATGTTGCCCTGAGATTGGAGAAGATGAGAAAGAAAACCACTGCAGAAGTACTCCATCGAACATATTTTAGAATACATAGTTGCAATCTGAATTACCTAGTTCTCAACATACTATAGGGGTTAGAAGGCAAGACATACAGTAAATGGGAAAGTAGCTTCCATTCTAAGATAAACATGATGTGAAGCTCTTCTCCGTGGTTGCAAAGGCAATACATTAGGCAACTGTGATTCTTCAGCAATGTTATATATAATCAGACTTAGATGTGCTTGAATCAAGGTGTTTCATTCAACAATAGGCACTGAGACTCGACACCGGTGAAAAGCAAATACTAACCAGCAAAAGCATCGGAAACAGCTTCCATCAAAAAGTAGATCATAGACGACGCAGCCATGCACAACAGACCAGAGTATCTGGATCCACTCCACACCCACAGAGCACACTGAACCGCAGGAGACACCTCGGCATCGTGTGATCTGATCACCTGCTCCTACAAACGCATTAACATGGTCAAACTCACTTCTCCAATCGCGGCTTCATCTTCAAAATCGCAATTACGCAACGCACAACAGAGAAACTCAACACGCTATCAATGAAACATCCACGAGCGTCAATCGGTTCAGCACAAAACGATTCCATGAACACACTCCACAAGCTATTCCGATTATACTATGTCGGAGCTGAAATGAGGTCAAATTCGTTACCCTAGGGTTTCGTCGAGGATACGAGATGGCGAATATGTTGATCTTGGGCTTGTCGGACTGATTCAACAGAGGCGTTATCTCCGGAGCATCACCATCAACATCGGCGGCGGCGGCGGCGGCGGCTTCGGGCGGTGAAGATGCGCCGCTCACTATCAGCTCCACCGCACGATCTCCTTCGTTCGCCTCCGTCGACGCCATTCGCACATCGAAGCTCCTCAGCGATGATGGATCGAAAGCCGAAGTGATAGGGGAGACGACGGTAGGTCAACGGTCATTCGTCGTTACCATTCCAATTTTTGGCGATTGGCGCATTCAAAATTGTAGTTGTTTTTTTCTTTCTGTTCTCGTCGAAAGGTGAAGAAGTAGGTCTCCATCGAAAGCGACGCGAGAACCGTCAAAACGAGCGAACCGGTGCTTACTGGGCCGGTTTACCGGTCGAACCGGGAGAAAAGCATCGGCTCATGGCTCGTTGTCCAGAAGAAAGAGGGCCACCCTTCCACTCTTCCACTTCGCCTCTCTCATCTCTCCCCACCGTCGCGCCTGTCCGCTCAGCCAACCAACCGCCACGCCGCCGCCATCGCCGCCGCCGTCGCCGCCGCCAGCGACTCCGGATACGGAGAAGGAACCACCCCCGTAGGCAGCCGATCGCAACGACCGCCGCTCCAGTTCACAGCTGAAAAAACCTTCAGGAGAGATTGGGGGATCCTTAGCTTTCATCGCGGCGAGGTACGCGGGGCCGTCTCAAGAAGTTAGACTGCTTGAGCGAATCTCTTCACTGCCTAGCTAGTTTCTTCGTTCAGTAGCCAGAAGCGAAACCTGATTTTAGAGAAATTGAACACTCGGGTTCAGTTTTGAGGTGGCGGTCTCTTGCTCGAGCACGACGGATGGGCAACTAGAATATCGAAATGCTGCAGATTGCACGATTGATTTTCAGAACATTAAATTTTTTTTTTTGGGGTCATTGGTCGTGTTACATGAGATTGAGGAACATAGGGTGCCTTTCTCGAATGCTAAAATTCCTGTTGCATTTGAATGATGATAATGTCATTGTGTATTTGTCTGCCCAGTGTGGAATTAGACCCCCTGTGATGTTGTACTAGATTATACGACTTGCATGTGACGAACTTCTTATGGGTGTCCTGCTTCTGTATGCTGAGACTCTTTAACTTTTGAGGAACATGGGTTTGTTGCCATCATTTGTGCATTTCTCTTGAAGTATAAAGAGAAGAGCTTCCTTTTGGTAGCAGGGCTCAGTATGGACAGGAGTTTGATGTTCCTGGTGCGAAGAGCTTTGACAGTTCGAAACCCAAACCAGAACTTTAGCTTGCGCTACTTTTGTTCTCCACCTATGCCATATCCCTCTCCCTCCAATAGTAAACTCTTTGTCGGCGGTGCGTTCTGTTCTCTCGGCTTCATTCAATTAGCATCACGTAAAGCGCTTGGATGTGTAATTTTGCGGATCTTGGTGTGATAGGACTGTCATGGTCAGTTGATGAGAAGTCCTTGAAAGATGCTTTCTCCTCATTTGGGGAGGTCACTGAAGGTAAAGCAATCTCCAAAACCCTAATGTTGATGCGAATTCTGTACTGGTTTGCTAATTCATGTTCTAGATCATCAAAGCGTCTCATGTGAACAAAATGAGACTCTGGTTGTGAATGGAAATGTGTTTTGGTTTCCCATTTGGTCAAATAAGTGGGCAAAAAGAACATATGCAAGTGTGGACAGCTGACTGGTAAACTATTGATCTTTTTGATAGGCCCACTTAAGGATCTCTTCGATAACTAGATCTGATATTTATGGAGATGGCTCAATCTTTTTGTAAGATACTTCACCCCAATGCTCTGTGGGTTTGAATGCTGCCATGCAACGCCCATGATGGCTGCTGAAAAGCTATATAATTGCCGCTCACTTGTACTTGTCAAATTTGCAGTATTGTTCAGTTCTGAGACTTCTTGTGTTGATTCTTCCAAAGTTATTTGCTTCTAAAAATTCACCTATTAAAACGCCATTACTCAGAGGAAGACATGCACCAACACAAGTACCGGTCATGTCTCTCATTTCTCGGTGTTAGTGATGGTTAACATGCTCAGGATTAGACTTTAGAAAGACAATGGGGAAAGCTGTTCTTACTTTCTGACAGTGTACAACTGTGTCTGAAATTTTCTTTGGCTGACTGCCTCGAATTTTGTTTCAGTTAGGATTTTGTATGACAAAGACAGTGGTAGATCAAGAGGCTTTGGTTTTGTTTGTTTTACAAACCAAGGTGATGCTACATGTGCAAAAGATGCCATGGATGGGAAGGTGAATAAGTACGAGATTTCCCCATTTCATTTTCTTTTTTTTTCTGCGTTATATTAGGTTCAAGTTCTGCTCGTGTTTCTCAAAATTTGAAAACTATATTCCAACTATGGCACTTTTGATTGTAGGCATTGCTAGGCCGACCCTTAAGGATAAGCTACGCTCTTGAAAAGGTTCGTGGTGCTCCAGTTGTCGTCCCTCGCCTCTCAAGTAATGGTGATGACACCAGCCTGAAGCAGTGATCTTTCCTGGTATTTTGTTTGTCTCAGCATCGACTACCTGCAAAAGGAGTAGCTAAGACAACTAATTGTCCGTGATAGCCAAATATCCTTTGGTGCTCCTTTATCATCGAATTTACCTTGAGAAAGAAAAGGGCTTTCTTGCTTGTACCTAATGTTAGTAGGAATTAGAACTCGCAGAAAGCTTATCAAGACGCAATCTGTTAATGCAATTAGCGCAATTACAGGCCGAAGATCAATGTGAGGTCTGAGCCTTGTCTTTTTAGTTGCAGTCCACCTTTTGCTGCTTATAGCATTTTGACTCATATGAAGAGTTGCAAGTAGTTCTGCTCTCATATGCAGAAACAGAAGACGAGTAATTAGCACTATTGTGCTACACGAAGTAGTAGTAGTAGTAGTAGTAGTGATCTTTTTTATATCTTTACCTTTTGGACCATTCCACTCTATGCAGCTTGAGATTGAGACTGGTCTTGGCAAAGGAAGTGAATCAACTCGCCCGGTAAAAAGGGAAACGGCCATAATCCATACTTATGAAGCTTGGTCTCGTTTGCCTGGAGGATCAAATACTGATGAAAGCTTGGTTTTAATTACTTGGAGGATCTATTTCTGAGATCTAAATCATCAGCTATATTGATAACTGTGTCATTTTGCCTTTTCACCTCACGGTAATATCGGTCACAGGCTGTTGAGGGCCATATATCATGCTAGTCGCTGGAAACCATAATTATGCCTTAGTGGGTACTCATTGATAACCTGCGCTAGTGGGGATGGATGCTCTCATTGAGGGACTTGATTATTGTTGATGAACAATTGGCCCCTCCTACTTATGAGGCTGAAGTGTTATGCTGAACTATCCTCTCTTTCTAGTCTTCCATCTGTTCGCCGTAACATTTTCTTTGTTCCTGCTCCAGTATGAACTTGCTGTAGGAATACTTGATCAGAGGTGTTCTAAAATGTGTTCATGTTACTTCTTTTGTTCGCCAAGTCGTTTATTTCTTTAACTTCATTTTCCTCAAGATTTATTTTCATCCGAAAGCAATAAGAGACAACCAATTGAAGAGGCAAATCAAGAACTTCAGCAATCTACACTTAACCAAGGTCATGTTTGTTCCCCTTTAGCCTTCCGGGATCGGAAGAACGGAGCATTTGGATTAGCCAATCTGCACTGTCACGCCCCTAAAATGGATGTACGTGGTAACCTCCTCTTCTCGTGAGAGCTCCTCTCTTCCATGGTGATAGGTAACCCCTAAAAACTCCTAAAGTCATGTGTTTCATCTCTATTTTTGGCGCTCCAACCGAATCTGTACCTTCTTGCTAATCTTTCTTTTTATGGAGTCCCTTCTCCTCGTTGATCGTTCTTCCCTTGTCTGCCACTCTCGGATCTGCCTCTCCCTGTTTCCTCTAGCGCCGAAAACAACGGTGAGCCTAGTCCAAAACCCCAACCGCCAAAGCCTAGTTCTTTGGGCTAATAGCTCCCTTCATCCATGATTCCTTTTAAGGTCTTGCTTAGAAACACAATTTTCCATCTCTTATGCGATTTATTTATTTTTATATTTTGACATGATTATATTGCTTTACACACTTTTTCGGAATTTTACCGATAATTAAAAACCCAATACTGATACACGTGAGACAAATTTACCATCCATTAAATTTTACTATCAAATTGCTGAGTCAAATGACTCGTGAAAATTGATGCGTGTATCATTATATTAATCTTATTTAACAGAAATTAACGGAGAGTAAATTTGTCGTAAATGTACCCGGTTTGAGATTTTTTATGATCGAAAAATTGATTTTGAGTAAATGTAATTTCGGGTTTTTGCGGGCCTCCACAAGCCCATAAGATCCACGTGGGCCCGGCCCGTCTGTCTTCAAGGCCCATATATCGAGCGATGCATTGCCCGAACAAGGACAGCGAGATTTTCCACCGAAGCGGTGCCGTAGCAGCAAAGACAGCGGTGACGGATCTCCCCCGGTCACTCCATCGATATTCGAATCGCGGCTGACCGAGAAGCAAAAGCACCGCACCAGCAGCCGCTCCACCCGCCGCCAATCGCCATGGACAACGAGCCCATGGAAGCGGCGCTCAAGGGCGGCGAGGACAACGCCGCCACCATCGGCTCCTTCCGCGAGATCACCTCCTCCTCCCGCGAGGAGGCCGTCTTCTTCCTCGAGAGCCACAATTGGGACCTCGACGCCGCCGTCTCGACGTTCCTCGACAACAACACCCTCGCCGACGCTCCCCCGCTCCCCGTCCCCGCCGCCGCCCCCGCCCCGGCCTCTCCTAACTCGCCTTCCCAGTCGCCCTCGGCTTCGCCGGCGCGGTCCCCGTCGCTGTCGTACTCCCCGTCGAGGTCCCCGTCGAGGTCCCGGTCGGCTTCGCCCGCCAGGGGCCCCTACGAACTGCGCCCGCGCCGTGCCACCAAGACGAAGAAGAAGCCGGACAAGCCGTCCGGCAGCAGGGCGCGCGGCGTCCGCACCCTCGCGGATCTGAACCGGCCAGTTGATCATGATTCCGACAGCGACTCGGATGAACCGCAGGAGTACTACACAGGCGGCGAAAAAAGGTCCCTTTTTTTCTTGTCTCTGACGTTCACTTTTCTTAGATAAACTATCAGCTATGGCGGCGGCGGCGGCTTGCATCTGTTTCAATAATCTATGCGTGGAATCGAGTTACAGGAAATAAGTGACCCGCGAGTAGTTTCCCCATCTCCCTGGAAATGAGAAGTTGGGGTCGTTTGCTTCTTTGATAATTGTGAATTAGGCCTAATTGAAGATCGATCTAGAGCTGCCGTTGTTTGATCTGTTAGGGAGTGGTGAGTTGCTGGAGTAAAACGTGCGTTTAATCTTTTCATACATGTCGGTCGGAAAAGATGTGTACTCCTCTTTGGAACTAGCAACAAAAGCTAAACTCTTTCTCAGCCAATGAATTCCGTCATCTCTCCGTGTAATCGTTTTGAAGATGAAAAATTTGAGCTTTTTGTAAGATTTGGTGACAAGGGTCTACATTCATTTACTCAGCTTGCCTATCGATTTTGCCTTTCATATTTTACTGGTCTAGTTGATAGAGTAGATGTAAGATGGATGTTTTGTCAGCACCGAGTGACTCTTATCACTCTTTGAACCGTTCCTAGAATGACGGTAGAGAGGATATTAGACGAAGAGACGAATCCTGATGTTCTTGTGTTATCTGGTTGTGACGAACCAACTCTAAGACCAAACTAAAGTAGGTGATGTTGCAATGAGCGGAAAACGTCTTGGTGTGGTGTAGCATCAGAAGCCTTTTTGAAAATGAAACCATGAACTTTTTTTTTCACTGAACTAATGTCGGTGATTTTACAATGACCGGAAAACCTCCACCATTTCCTTCTTCCTCCTCTAAAAGTCAAAGGGAAGAAGAAATAAGAGAACATTTGTCCCGTTATGCGATGTTCCTACTAGTATTGTTACATTAGATTTTGTTTGATTAGTGATTTACTGCTATTCAATTTAATGATCTTCTGGAGCAGTGGAATGCTTGTCCAAGATCCCACCAAGGGGAATGATGTGGATTCAATTTTTAATCAAGCCAGACAAAGGGCTGTGGAAAGACCTGCTGATAACCAGTCATCAAGATCAAGAAGTTTTACCGGACGAGGGAGATTGCTTTCTGGGGAGGTCGTCTCATCGGCTCCTGAGAGCCCTGAAGTGATCACTCACACAATCACATTTTGGCAGAACGGATTTACTGTTGATGATGGTCCTCTGCGGAGGTTGGATGATCCTGAAAATGCTCAATTCTTGGAGGTATGTGTCGTGATTCTATCAAGGCTTTTTCTTGTGGGTATTAACTTCCATCTCTGTTATGACTCTTGTAAAAAGTATGCATTAGGCCTGTTATTTGTGGTTAAGTTCAAGAATTTGAGGTTCTTGCTGCTCAGGCAAGATTGTGTGATCCATTTCTTTAAAGCCACTAGAGTTACATTTAAGCTAGCCACTGGCTATTTAAGTTCTCAGCTCTGTTTATATTGAGTCATGTCATCACCAGAAAATGGATGATATTCTTGTGTTTGCTATTTTCAATAGTTGGCTAGTTTGTTGCATTACTGATTCCTGTTAATGTTACATGCAGAGCATCAAGAATTCAGAGTGTCCTCAAGAACTTGCTCCAGCTGATCAGAGAACTACTGTGCGTGTTGATCTTGTGAGGCGCGAAGAACCCCACGCTGTAAGTCTTCCTTTCCTTCCCAAATCGCTGCTGCTAGTCCTTTTGTCACTGCAGGGATGAGATTATGAGGATCTGTTCTCTCCCCTGCAGGAACCAAAGAAGCGCCAACTTCCATTCCGTGGAACAGGAAGAACTCTAGGCAGCATAAGCAGCTCTCCTGCTGCCTCTGAACCCACTGCTGCCTCCTCTTCCCTTAGTATTCCGCCAACTCCGTTCATGGGTCTAGTGGTGGATGATTCGTTGCCGTCCACTTCAATCCAACTCAGGTTAGCCGATGGGACGCGCATGGTATCACGCTTCAACTATAGCCATACGATCCGGGATATTCGTGCCTTCATCGATGCGTCCAGGCCTGGTGGGGATAGAAATTACCAGTTGCAGACCATGGGGTTCCCTCCCAAGCAACTCAGCGATCTGGATGAGACAATAGAGCAAGCTGGAATAGCTAACTCAGTGGTTATCCAAAAGTTCTAAATGGCTTCTTGGGAGAAGTCAGAAGTGCTGCTCTCAGATTAAATTAAGCTCCGTCGCATGTTTATTATTCACAAAACTTGCCCTTGAATGAGGATCCAAACGACCCTTAGGAGCCATATTCTTGCTGCAAAGCAAGGGTTTTTGCTTGTTAAGTGTGGATGCCAATCTCATTGAATTCCTCAGTTAAAACCGTGAAGAATAGATATTTCCTTGCCCATCATATTCGGTGTCAGCGCCACCGAATCATGTTATAATCAACATGCACAGGTGTGCCTTGATTCACCGTGGCTGCTCTGGAAAGGAAATACTGTCGATCCACATAAGAGTAGAGTTTGTCATCTCGTTCGTTCGCATGACAGATGATTATCTTGCAACCCCAACTCGATGCTTGTTGGGACATTATGAACTCTTTGAAGCAGGACTGAGAAGGGCTTATCTTTGCATTATGAGCTTGAGGCAATGTTGTCTTCTGTCCTTGCAAATGCTCCCAGGTTTGGGGGTTGGCGTTGTTCCGAATGCTGGAAATGTACTGATTCCAAGGGCGGTCAGCGTGGTTGTTTCATCCTTCACCTTGTAATGATTCCGGTAGAAATTCTAGCTGTGTTGGGGACGAAACAGAGATGTAGAGATGGCCCAACCTATCATTCATATCGACAAGCGTGAGCCAAAGCGTCCAATCTTGACCAGACTCTTTGTTGCGATTCTCGTGAAAGCCGCGGGTATAAACCATCCTGCGCAGTCAGGCTTTGGTGGGGTTTCGAACATGGACGAATTAGCGCGGTCTTCTTCACGAAGCCGTACGACCTATATAGCTCCTAGGCAGGGTCCATTTGACCCACGAAATCGGGAGAGACGAATTCAAGCGATGTACCTTGAACCCGTTTCGACATCGATGGATTTGGTCACGCGAACGAAAAGAAGTGAAAGCCCAAACCAGGAGGGTGGGTAATTCCGTAATTACGGCAGTGGACAAGGTATGAACTGGGGCCGAAAATGAATGAAGTCAACGTCGATCCCACTTTCTTGAAAGCTCATTTATTTTTCTATTTATTTTTTGAAGTTTAGTTACTCCCTTTACCTTTTTTATTTTTAACGTAGCAAAGCAAATATTACGACGATTTACAAAATCGAAACGCCGATAAGCCAGAAAAATCTTTACTAAATACCCAAGTAAGTAAAAAAGTCCCGGCGGCATTCCTTCTCTCATGTTACGCACAATTAATAGAAGTTATTTATTAAAAATAGGCTTAGTAAGATTAAAAAAAAGAGAGAATATGCCCCAAAAAAAAAAAAAAAAAAAAACGGAGAGAGACAGGAGGAGGAGGACAAAAGACGATCGTAAGGTTTATTACAGCGGATGACGTGGGAGTTACCGAGTGACCAACTTCAATCAACCTCGCACCCCGACAACGCGACACGAGAACCCGCTCCTCTCTCTCTCTCTCTCTCTCTCTCCTGCTCAAAAAACGCCATTGTCGCCTCTGCTTAGGGCTTCCACAATCGCGCCTTTTCCCAGTTCCCACAACCCCCCCCACCACCACCGAAAACCCTCCCCCGCTCGGTCCCCGAGGAACACCTCGCGCGCCGATTCAACTCACTCCGCCCCCCCCACCATTCTCTCTCCATTGATCGACAGCTCTCCGCTCCGCTCCGGCCCGGCGATACGAAGTCCCGCAGCTTCCGGCGTAGCGCGGCCACAGCCAGCCAAAGCTTCCACACGCACTCTCTCTCCCCCCCCCCCCCCCCCCACCACACACACACTGATGGCGAAGACCAAGCCGGGAAGGAAGGACCTCGACTCCTACACCATCAAAGGCACCAACAAAGTCGTCCGGCGTAACCTCCGATCCTCTCTCTCTCTCTCTCTCTTCGTGACCCCCGCGCGTTTCTCCTTTTCTCTCTCTCGGCATTGCTCGTCTCGCCCGTTGCTCCGTCGTTATAGATTCTCGCACTCGAGCGCGCGGTGTTCTTGGAGTGTTTTCGTTCTGAAATTGCGCGCGCGCGCGTGTTGAAGTAGCTGGTGGGTCTTCCGTGTGATGTGTGTGTTGAAGGGTGGGGGGGACCTGCATTTCTCTTCGCATTTCGCTTGCGCGAGCGGCTTTGTCTCGAGCTTTCGAGGGTTTGAGTTGATTTTTGCTCCGGCGCTCGGACTATGATAAATTTCCTCGGGGGAAGTTGAGGCGAGAATTTTCTTTTTCGTTTTCTTGTGTTCCAGCTGGAGACTGCGTGCTCATGCGCTCGCCGGAGTCCGGCAAGCCGCCTTACGTGGCGCGCGTGGAGAAGATAGAGGCCGACCACCGCAACAACGTCAAAGTCCATGTCCGGTGGTATTACCGGCCGGAGGAGTCGATCGGAGGGCGCAGGCAGTTCCACGGGGTGAAGGAGCTGTTCCTGTCGGATCACTTTGATGTGCAGAGTGCCCACACTATCGAAGGGAAGTGCACGGTGCACACTTTCAAGAATTACACCAAGCTTGAGAATGTCGGGGCAGAGGACTATTTCTCCCGGTTTGAATATAAGGCTGCCACTGGAGCATTCACTCCAGACCGAGTAGCTGTGTGAGCTTCACATTTTTGTCACTTACATTCATTTGAGTAATCTTATTTGGCTTAGCCATGGGAAATAGTATCAGTCAGAGAGGGTTGGCATCATTAAGAAGGGCTTTCTAGTTTTATTGCAGTGTACATATTTGCCTGAATATACTTTAATTCCTGTTTGTTATTGTATGTCTTTTGGCATGTATGGTGAATTCTTTAGGGGTAAGTGGCAACTTGCATATCTGTTTTTCTTACCGATTTTGCTGTATTCATTCTGGCAATTGGTTCTAAATAATTTTCTGGTAGTACGGGCCACTGAGTGTTTCTAGAGCTCTCTCATTTTGAGTCTCTTGGTACTGGTAGAAAGAGAAAGGTCTTTTTTGGTTAAGTTTCTGTTGCATGTTTTCCTTTTCACCTATTTTAGGTTGTATTTTGAAGGTATTGCAAGTGCGAGATGCCATATAACCCAGATGATCTCATGGTGCAATGCGAAGGGTGCAAGGACTGGTAATAGATATGAGGCTATTAGTTCAGTTTCTCTTAATGTGACTTCATACATTTGGTAGCACATGCTTGTTTAATGTCTGGAATGCACTGTCAAGCGCATGTTTATGTTGTAAATAGAATTTTTGAGTGATTCAAGCTGGCAGCCCATTTGAGTGGCCTATGCTGTATCCATGTGCATAAGTTCTCTTTTAAGTTATGTTTACTCATTTGTTATACATTTGATTTCCTTTTGATCTGTTTCTGTTTTATTTGTTGTGATACATCAATTTGGAGTATCACCTCTTCATAAGCTTTGATTGTCACTTTTGGATACGCAATGGCTGTTGAGTGCCAGGCCTTTAACATTGTAGCAGATGATGCCTATACCTGAGCTAACTTTCAATATTCTGCACTTGTTGGAATTTAAATGAACCTATTTTTCTCTGTTGCTGAAAGCAAGGATGAGCTGTTCTGATGTCTCTATTTGCTCTTATCTTGCATTGGGTGCACTTCTATGAAGCTTGATTCCTGCTATAGATGGTTGTATCTGCTTCGATGATTACTCAACTCTTGAGAAGGTTTGACGTTCTTTGACAAACTTTCAGCTAGGATGATTTTTTTAGAAAATAAGTGGTAAATAATTCAGGCACATTATATATCCTCCTAAAGGTGCATATGCATCAATTGTAAATGTCCAAGTGGCTACTTATTCTCTTTTGAATTGAACGGGCCTAGATAATCCTCTTTGTTAAGTTGACCTGCCGCTCTCTGGTCACTTGGCCATTGCATTCTTTGATTGAAGGTTATACTTTGGAGCTTTAACACAGATTGATTCCTTTCAGGGTGCCCCTTCAACTAACAAATATGTCAAAATATCTAAAATACAAGGATGTGGTTATGATTTGTTCTCTCCATTCGTCCAAAAGGATGTTTGTCATGGTGAAGTTACTTGTCTGTGTCTTCATTGTGACTTGAACAATGCGGCATGCGAATCTTTTAATTTCTCTACCAAGCACGTTCTCATCATACGAAGACCATCATCACAGGGAATTTGTAATTTTTGTCACCTCGTTTTGCTTTGTTAAATGGTAGCATAGAGGCAAACCTTTGTTGCTACAGAGCATTTGTTTGTTGCATGAGGGATATGTTGGCCAATGGTTGCATTTTAATGGTCCTTTCACAACGGTTGGTTCTGCATGCATCTCTGTTATTTAGCGAAGTTTGCCAAGCTGAATTTCCTGTACTGTGATGTGGTCATATCTTCAGTTTATTTCTGTGTTGAGCTTTTTAATTGTCATGCATGAGAAAAATCACAGTTATTGAATGTCGTAGGTTCCATCCTTCTTGTATGGGTATGACGATTGAAGAAGCAAAGAAGTTAGAGTACTTCTTATGTACTGACTGTTCTACTGAAGATGATACCAAAAGATCCATAAATCAGTTTCCTGTATCACCTACAACCGAGATGAAGGTGAAGATGTGCCTGCCTTTCTCTCTGGCCTTAGTTTCAATGTGCGCTTGCGTGTTACATGCTGCCATGCATCATAATAAACGTAAATCATGTGGAAACTTGCATCTTCTGTGATTCCACTGCTGGTTGGATGATCAGTGTTTGATTCTGAGTTCAAAGAGGAATAAAGTGTGTGTTAAGGGATAGAAGTGGACAATGAAATTTATCTTCCATTTCTTGTTCTGAAGACAGAGAATAAATTCAATTTCACAGGTGACCATCCACATCAATAAGCTGCCTGAGAATATTAGTTATCAAGGATGCGTGAAGTTCATGTTGTGGGTTTGCGCTTCTATGATCCCCCAGGGAACCATTCCACAGGGCGTAATGCTCACTTTCTGTAAATGGGCCTGGGTTTTCCCAACTATTCAGTGCTTCCCTCCCCAATGAACCCACCTCACCACCACACATGTTATCCTGATTCAATGTGTGGCAAATGATTGCATCTGGCTTAGGTTCGTTTTGTCGTAACTGAACTGAAAGTGTTGTAAGTCACTGATACTTTTTCACCGAAAACAAGCTAACAACATTTTGTATTGGGTTACGACTATACGTGTGTGGTTACAAGTGTTACACTGGGGCACCACGGACCCATCCTGTTGTCAAATAGTAGTGACACTTTCATTCATCATGAGGTTCATTGAATCCTTTTAAATTAATGGAGATTTACGCTGTAATTATTTTTGCTCTTCAAGAAAATCTCTTTTGGTTTTAGTAGTCGAGGACTGACTCTGATGTGCTTAGATTGAATTCTAGTGTTTGTAATATGGCTTTATCACGTTTTCTAAAGCATTCCCTCTTAATGTCCTTGGGCATTGTCTTTTAGGTGGAGGCGAAGCGTCGGAAGAGGTGACTTGTAGAGTATATGCGGAGAGGGCTGGTACTTATTTTCCTGGTATCAGCTCCAGTGTTGTTATCCTGGTCTTGAACTGTACAGCAAAGAACACTGTGAGCATCAATTAGGGATATTTAATTTTTTGTTTTCTTGCCATGGTAGATTAGAGTGCGCTGTCTTTTACATTGCCACGTGCATTGAATCTGCTTGAAAAAGGTGCGTTGACTGCGCTTCAGCACAAGGAGCAAGGGAACTCAGACTAAACTCATGCCATACCTCGCTTTATTGGGATGGATGCAGTGAAATTGTTCAGTCTTTTTTCCGTAGTTTCTGCATGTGGTTAAATTGAGTGACTGCAAGCGGATTTTTCGTTTCTGTTTCCTCAATTGTTGGTTTCACTTGTGTTCCTTGTTCATCCTCTTTGTATGTGCAAATGTGTTGAATTGTTGGTGAATACCAAGTTGCAGTCTCATTCTTGTTGCTTTTCGTTATGCCTGTAAATTATGAGCTCAAATTAGCAGTAACCGGGTAGAACTATAATAGGTCGGGTAGAACTATAATAGGTGTATAGAGAGAGAGAGCTAGTATAAGGAGTGGAAAGGAGTTTGCGAAGACATATATACGGAAGCAACAAGAGAGAGGAGGAATTTAAGGGAAGGAATGTTGTATTGATTCTTCATAATGTGAGTGCATTCCTTGATATGTTGGCATTTATAGGTTCTTACATAATGATTAGTTAAAAACAGAAAAATGCTTGAAAATGCCTAACCAGTAATTCACGAATCTGCAACTGGCATGTGCTCTTTTAACTCCGAATGTACCTACGTAAGGTGTCTTGCTGCCTTAACCCGCATATAATTCAGCTTCTCCTACCGAGGAGGAGCGAATTCAAAGAAATGAACCCAAAGTGCTCGGCAGCCTGCGGCTCATTTTCTTGTTTCTGTTTCATTTGGTCCTTTCAATTCGGTTGATCGAAATTAATCATTCATGGAATGCTCTCTTTGACCCATTTTTAGGGCAAAGTCTGATGCGATCGTGGAACCAAAGACTCGCATTGATATTTCTACTCCGAAATGCCGAAATTAGGCACCGGGAGCAGTGGTCTTGCTTCTGCCGTGCTCCATCTTTCTGCCAATTGTAACATTTATGGAGGGCCGTGATTCGGATGTTCGTGGTGGGTGTATGTCGTGCGGATGTCCCGTTTGCGCGGGAAGTTTGTTTGCGGTTCTTCTATCTTTTCATGTCCTTCTGGGAAAGGCGACTTAAAAACTTCTTAAGGAGAAAGAACTGAGTTGTACTTTGGACCTCCATCGAGTGCTTTGAACAAAATATATCAAGTCAAACAGATCCAGCTGACTTCTTGCAGTCCATGCGATACCATCGCGTAAACGGTCGGACCCTCGACCTTTCTACCACTGGATCGAGGCGTCAGGCAATGCGGTTTTTGACCTTTCTACCTAACGCGATCGACCTCAATTTGCTGGCTGAGGAAAACATCAGCCTAGATTTGTGACTTCGGTTGACCCGTCTCTTTTCTCGTCCGGTTATTCCGGTTCGGTCTTATTCGATCCCCCAAAAGCCCAAAACAAAACCCAGTAGACCGGATCGATCCCGGCCCTCCAACAGGACCGAACCGGCCCGGAGATGCACCCCTATCCTACGGCGAGAAACGAACGAGTGATAGGTGGAGGAAGGGCTGTTTTGGCCGTTAACGTGTCCAGACGTAGGACGCATGTGACCATCGACCTCTCCTGATCTCCTTAGGCTTCGAAGAAGATGACGACGACGACGACGGCGTGAGAGACGAAACGAGCGTAGCGAGCTCAGCAGAGAAACCAGCAATGGCGGCGGTGTCCGGGTTCGGACTCCTGAGCGGGTGTGCTCGTCGTCTCAAGGTGAGCCCGTCGTTCGGGAACGAGACGAAGAGGGCGCGAAGTGCCCAGTGCCTGCAGGCTCAGACGATCCGCTCCAGAACTCAGGTTCGCGCGGTTGTCTATAGGAATTTCCCCCCTTCGCCGTCTCTTTCGCAACCGCTCTGCCCTAGGAAGCGGCTTGTCGTCTCGTCTGTGTGGAGCAGCAGTGCCATTAGCTGACTTGATTCGGTGTTTGGCTGATGAGGTTCCGGTCGCCTGAATTCCTGGGACGCAGAGTTTCAGAATCGGGGTCGGAATTTGCTTTCTCTTAAGCAGCGACAGTCGCTCTTCATTGGAAGAGGTTGTGAGCAAGCGAGCAAAACTGTCGCTGTGCAAGTGTCCTCAAAAGACCTCCTCTAGTGAGCCGTGTTCTTTAGGATGAGTCGCGTGGGCGTTGTGGTGCCGGAATGAGATGAGAGTTCTCGGTTCAACAACTGCCGGTATTGAGTCCTGAGGGAAATGTTGACTAATCTGACTAGGAAATACGGTAAATTTGATAGTTTGAATTCTATCCCGTGCTAACTAAATTTGGTTGGTGCTATTTCAACCGTGCAGAGGATAATGGAGGGCATCACAGTGAGCGGAGAGGTTGGCGGTGCGGGTGGAGCATACTCTTATAATGCTTTGAAGAGATTGGACAAGCTATGGTCCAGTATCTGTTCTGTTGAGACGGGTAGATTTTGCGCTGCTGCTGCTTTTGACAAAGATAGAGTATTTGCAATACTTTGAGCACTTAGCGACCCTGCATCTATTGTGCATATATTGCAGACAAGCAAGAGCCACAACAGGTGGTTTCAACAGTACCTGGTCTCTTCAGCAAGTCTAATCTGGCTGGGATAGCAGTAGAGACATTTGATGTGATAGTTTGTGGAGGTACTTTGGGTATTTTCTTAGCCACGGCCTTGAGTTGCAGAGGCCTTAAAGTTGGAGTTGTGGAAAGGAATATTCTGAAAGGGGTATGCTTTTACTATAGATTAATTATGGTTCAAATGGCATGAGAAACTCCCGCTTAGTTTTGTAAGGAATGAAATTAATGTGGTTTCTTTTACTTTCACTCTTTTTCTTTTTTTTTATCAGAGAGAACAAGAATGGAATATCTCAAAGAAGGAGCTCCTGGAACTTGTTGAAGTTGGTGTTCTTGAAGAAGAAGACATAGACCAAGCTGTAGCTGCAAAGTTTAATCCTGTGAGTTTCAGACCTACTTGATGGGTACTATATCTACTCCTTCTCACTAACAAGGAAGTATGGCATGCACAAAGGACCAAGTTTGTCTAAAATCTGTTCAGGGATAAACAATGGCAGTGGACAATTTGTAGTCCCTTGGTGGTTTGAGTTATGTTCATAGATGGACATCATAGTTGGAGCCAAACAGAACACTCTATGTTTATGTCCAAATAGATTAATAGAGAAGATATTTACCTAGTACCATAGGTTTCAAGCATAATTGTGCATCCATGGAGTTAATGGCTGCTTCCAACTAAAGTGGGATAGTATAGCTGAAGGGCATGCTGACATGTGATATCTCAAAAATGTTGTCCAGATTTTCATGTTTTAGCAATACATCACTTCCTGCCATGGTTGTAAATTAATGCATTCCCTATCTTTGTTGTTCCTTGGTCTGATAAACCAACTAATTATAATTTTCTTTGCATATCCTGAGCTTGTCAGAATAGATGTGGATTCGAGGGAAAGGATGATATCTGGGTTGAAGATATTCTAAATCTTGGTATTTCGTGAGTTATCATTTGCTTTCTTTATTGAGTTTGTTTAAAATTTTTTTTGAATTTATTGATAATGTTGCATGTTGTTCGCTGTATATAGTTTTATATGGGAGTACAATTGTCCTTGCCACAATATTTCTTTACTATGTCGTGGAAATTTTAAATTATCATCATGGACTGGAGAGAGAGAGAGAGAGAGAGAGAGAGAGAGAGAGAGAGAGATCGCATTATGTGCATGTCTCAACTGCCCCCTGCGTAGATGATGTCTGCTTGGTTCTTGAAAATTATGTTAAGGTTCTCGTATTCCCATATCATGATAAAACAGTTTTTGCAGGGATGAATGCTCCTGGGTGGGCTCTTACCAGAAAAAAAAAAGCTCCTGGGTGGGCCATCTCAGTAATTTACACAACTTAATAGATACTTCAGTCGTGATTTATAGAAAGTGCACATATGATATGCCAATACAGCCTTTCAGAATAGTATTGTATTTTAGCAGTAGAGACTAGGATATATTTGCACATAACTTTATGGACGACATTGATCATGTCTTAGTTATTACACTCTCATTTATTATGTACTCATGCTGTCCATTATATTTTTTAATCTCTCACTTCAACAAACTTTACTCTTGTAATTTATGATACTTCTGCCTGCTATTCTTTACTTCATGTTTTGCCACTTCATTGTCTCCGCAGGCCTGTAAAGCTAATTGAAACTGTGAAGAAACGTTTTGAAGCACTTGGTGGAGTTATCTTCGAGAGTTGCAGTGTGTCCAAGTTCTCTGTATACGATGATGCAGTGGTGAGTAATTGTTTATTTTACTCGGGATTTAATTATGGCCGACTTTCTCTGCAGTAATTCTCAAATTCAAGCTTCAGCATATCCCCACCAGATACAGTATCATTATCATCATTTGCTTTGCTTGGCAATGTCTGATTCTTATCATCTTTCATAGAACTTCTTACTTTTTAGTGCTCTTACTGCAGGTTCTGCAAACAACTGATGAAATCATTTTGCCATCACGTCTGATTATTGATGCGATGGGTAATTTCTCTCCCATACTGAAACAGGTACAATTTCCCATACACACATTTGGATTTTACATCATTGATAAGCGAAATGCTCTTCCAATTCAGTATAGCAAAGGCATGGAGCAATGCGAAATTCTTAAATTTACAATGCATTTATTTACAGAGGCGCTAATAGGGTTTAACTTCATCTTGGTTGACTCCCGTATGAGTGAACCGACAAATTAAAGAAAGAAATTTCAGAACAAAGTAATCTTCTTCTTCTTCTTTTCAAATTCTAACAATTAAAAATTGATCTTCACAACTAAACATCTCATGTGATGTAGTTTCCTTTCGTGCACACATTACGTGGTCTTCAAACTTCCTTATTTACAGATAAGACGGGGATTAAAGCCAGATGGTGTTTGCCTTGTTGTTGGATCTTGTGCTCGTGGTTTTAGGAGCAACTCCACTAGTGATGTCATATACACTAGCTCATCAGTGAAGCAGATTGGAGATTCAAAAGTACATCTTTTCTGGGAGGTGGGTCGAGCATATTACTAATAGAAACTTATCTATACTTCCAATTGTGTATTCAGCTTTCTCTAACCATCAAACAGGCATTTCCCTCTGGCTCAGGTCCCGAGGATCGTACCACTTATATGTTCACTTATGTCAATCCTCAGCCGGATTGCCCAGCACTGGAAGAATTACTCGAAGAGTACTGGGATTTAATGCCCAAATATCAGGTTGATATTTGTCTTCCTACGAAGGAGTAGCCTCCCTTGCTTTGTTCAATGTCCTTGTGCTAATTCTGTGTTCAATAACTTTGTGCTTATTCTATGGTCACTATCTTATGTTGAATTATTTTTACGCGGCGGTTTGTGCAAATTTAACAGGACTGAACTTTTCTCTGGCTCGTTCTTTAATTGCTATTATATACCTTTTATTTATTATGTTTGAATTTCTTGCTGACCTTGATTTCCCTAATCAATCTGTCCTTGCGAGTGGTTGGGTGGAGAGAGAGAGAGAGAGAGAGAGAGAGAGAGAGAGAGTGCCATTTGTACCTCCAGTTTTCACTATCCAGTTATCAACAGATATTTTTTTTTTCTATCTTGGTATTGGTGCAAGTAATTATTCTTTTCAACTTATTAGATTGTTTCTATTGAAGGTTAAAGAAAAATTTGTCAATTATCAATGATACTGCAGGAAACCCACAGATAGATTGCTTGTGCAGAATGCTCTTTTAATCGCATCCCGTCGATTGGTCTAATACTTGTACCAGTTTACCATCCTTCCAATGACATGAGTTTGTTTTTCCATCTCTCAGAGAGTCGACACAGTGCATTGCGTTGAGTTATTACAGATTTATTATTTCATTTATGTGCTACTTGAGCTTGACATGCGTCCTGCTTGATAATTCATTCACGATATAATCAATGTTGTCAGCATCCTAATTAGAGAGACAAATGATTCCTCTCTGCCACTGTTTGCAGGAAGTCTCTTTGGATGACCTAGAAATATTGAGAGTTGTTTATGGCATTTTCCCTACTTACCGTGGAAGGTAATGGTGGCACTTTTTAAGTAGTGCTTTCTTATAAGTCAGGATTAATGAGTATGTAAAGTAGTATCAACAATGCCAAAATTGTGACTAGTGCTTTGCCATGAAGTCTCCAAAGCTTGAGAAGTTAGTTTGTCTGCTTTTTGGTCATGGAGGACATGCCTAATAAAATCAAATGAATTTTCTTGCCATGTTATTGGTGTTTAAATGGGTTGAAGTGCATTTTCTAGCATCATGAATTAAAACTAAGGTTGTTAGAGTTTTTGATTGTCTCTACGCAGAGAGGTCTCGTGTAATTTTGATTGAAGTCTATTGAGTAAAGATGTAGTCAGTTAGGTATTTCTCTCTTCCTCTCTCTTGTGATCCTACATTGTTCACAAAATGAAAGGTCGATTTCTCGTAGATTTTCACATGCACGATTAATTGTGGGTTGCATGTATATAAGCAGGCTCTTTGGGAGCTTCATATTTTTTTATGCACGAGCAGTCAGTCGTTACACCTAAACCCTTTTGCTAGAGCAATAAGAGAACTTGAGATTTGACATTAACTCCAATTGCAGATTTATTTTCGTACTTTTTTGGTTGAAAAAGCTGCTTGCATTAAGTTTAAAGTGTTCTCTGTGTTGATTCTCACTCCTTTTTGTTCTCCTGAAATGGGATGATTAACCTGACAGTCCATTGCCAGCTGCTTTCAATCGCATTTTACAGGTAATTTGAATTCTCAGATTTAAAACCTTCTCTTCTTTTGTTTACATGGAAAGCAAGTATCATGACACTATCAGCTTGTCTGCAGTTTGGTGATGCTAGCGGCATACAATCACCTGTTTCATTTGGAGGCTTTGGAAGCTTGACTAGGCACCTTGGCAGATTGTCAGATGGTAGAGTTACAGTAGCATATTTTTCTCCTCCTTACTTCCAGTTCATAATGTTAATAGCACTGGGGGCTTTTTGCCGGAAAATTTTTATGATATAACTCGGGTCTTAGTAGCGGAAGACTCTTCCTTGATTACTGATGGTGGGTGGCATAAGTTGGTTACTTGATAGCATCATATTCTCTTTCCTCTGCAGCCTAAATGACAGATGAAAACAAAATTAATTGCGCAAATACTATTATGGAAAGAACATGACACAGATGATCTGACAATAACAAGTTAAATATTGTGTTTTTTCTTTTGGCCTGTTTAAGGAATATACGAAGCAATCAGTGGCAATTTTCTCGGCTCAAATGAGTTGTCCTTGTTGAACCCATACATGGTGAGTGACTTGCTGTTCTTTTCAGCTGCGTGGTTATTACATCCTCTTGGAGATTATCTAAGAAAAAGATTTTTGTAGCACAGCCCAACCTCAGTGCTTCATGGTTGTTTCAAAGAGCTATGTCAGCTAAGCAACAGGCAGATGTTTCACCAGAATTTATTAATGAGCTTCTTTACGTCAATTTCCAGAGTATGCAGGTATGCTTTAATTACTATGGAACAAATTGCAAGAGTATTCCTTCTGGCTGGACCTGTTATCATTTTATGTACCCCTGTTTTCTTGTTGTGTATGAATAATCTTTCTTTCTTTTACAGAGATTGGGGGATCCAGTGCTAAGACCATTCCTTCAGGTTTTTACTTTTCTCCTAGCTTATTTCTTTTGCCCGTATTGCATCAGCAGCCTGGATTATTTGGCTGATATTTTATGTTTGTAAGCTACAGCTTACTAATATATTGATATGCTCTAAATGACAGGACGTTGTACAATTTTGGCCTCTCGCCAAGACTTTAGGTCTTGTCATGGTAACTAAGCCACTTATAATTCCATCTATATTTCGTCAGGTAATTGGTTCCAAGTTTCTTTAATCTTACCCTCTCTTATGGAGAAGTTCTTTAAGTCATTTAACTATTGTTCAACCTTCATACAAGCAGCAACAGGCAATTCAACCTCTCAAATGCATTATTATGATTGGCCATCTTGTGTAATGTATTGAGCTTGTACAATTTATCTAATCATGAACGAAAGGTTAGGTTGATAATGCATTTCCTTTCATAATGATTTCCCATCAGAAGCATCAGGTATTGCAAGTCTTGTATGAAAAAAAGCTCATTGGAAGTGGGAATAATAGTGCATTTTCATGAGATTGTCTACCCAGGAGACATTTGACATCTTATTGTTGCAATACCCGCAACTTGGTTCTGCTACTTCATAATGGGCATGACGTATGCACATCAGGCATATACAAATGACAAGTGGCTTAGAGATGATTTTAGGGGAAACCAAATATTTTATGCCTCGCCATTTTGTCTGTTTTCATGGTTTGATCTTATTAAAATGCAGTCTTTCGGTAGAGAATGAGTGTCAATTATCAAGTAGTTCTGCTGATATTGGTATAATTGCTTTGGCTCGATGTCAGGTTGGAGTTCCCGTGCTTCTTGACTGGTTTGGACACTTCTTCATGTTGGGCTATTACACGTTCCTTTCTACATTTGTTGACCCTGCAATCAGGTAGGTCGCTTCTATCCAGACCATGGTTGAGTTCCATCTTCAGATTGAACCCAAAGCTAGAATTTATTACCTGGCAGAAAAAATCTCTTGCCTTGTACGTCTATTAGCTAGAAGCCTAGAAATAGCTGAAGTTGCATTTGGTTTCATATTTTATACTTTGAATTAGCTAGTTGTGCGATTGTGAAGGCCCTTGATCAACACTTTCCCCGCTAAGATGAAGTACGAGTGGAAGAGGCATTTAGAGGCTTGGAGATACGGGTCTGGTTTAGACTATGAGCTATGAGGACAGATAGCTGCAAGACAAGATCTCCGTCAAATGGGTTGCTGAACATGCCGGGGTTAAGTGCTGCAGATAACTTGGTGACACTTAAATAATGTATCTCATTCTTTGTAATTGTCCATTTTAGTGGAGGAATTGTTGGAAATGCAAGCAGGAGGATTTCCCCGCTAACATTCAACTCCAATATTTTCCACCATTCGCACGTAGGTCAAGTGCACATCCACCTATCCAAGTTAGTGGCCGCGGATTGTAGTCACTAGCTAAAAGTCTGCGATTGCTTAGCACTC
Source organism: Syzygium aromaticum (assembly GCA_024500025.1). Classification (NCBI taxonomy): domain Eukaryota; kingdom Viridiplantae; phylum Streptophyta; class Magnoliopsida; order Myrtales; family Myrtaceae; genus Syzygium; species Syzygium aromaticum. The sequence continues at coordinate 17,947,838 of CM044885.1, forward strand.
GTGGATAATTGTTAAACATCATAGAAACTGTTGATTACCAAATGTATCTAAATAGCCCTGTATGTCGATATAACATCTGCTTCTTTTTGAATAGGAAGCAAGGCAAGTTATACGAGAAAGCTAATACAGCTAACAAATCCGTAGCAGGATATTTAGAAACAGAAACCTAACCATAGCAAATCTCCTTAAATTTCTTAAAAATAAAACTAGGAGTAAGCTTCGGCTGATTATGGATCAGTCATCCGTCTAAATTTCCAAGTAGTTAATACAGGTAGAAATTCACTGGAATTAACAAATGGACGACGAATGCTTAACGTAGTGTCACGCAGAGTCGGGTTTGCCATTTTATTCTCCATCAAGTACACTATTTCATTACAAGTGATCCAGTCATATCTTGAACAACATGACGAAAATGTTGGAACAAAATGAAAATCCTTTATTCACCAGAGATGACGATCTACGCTAGCAGCTTTTCCTATTTGTTATTCAAGCAATCACACTGTACAAATCAATTTGAAGTCCTTATCCCAAACGTTCTCGAAAGCTCCTTCATTATTGGCTTTTGCTTGATGTCGTCCTCCCTTTCTATACGCCACTTTCTTGACATGTCCTCGGCCTACAAGAGAACCAACAACAGCTTTCCAAGCATGCAAGAGACACAAGAACAGAACAAAACGGAGAACAGAACATCTATAGATTTCTGGTTAGACATGACATACCCAGGTCCTTAAGGGGGCCACTTGCTCTCTCACCGTCCCGTATGTTGGCTGAGCCAGGTCTCTTACCTTAACATAGATATCTCCACCCTTTCAAGACATGGACCACAGGAATTACCAAAAATTAGATCCATAGTGTCATTTCAGAGAAGAAAGGTATGAAAATTATTACAATAACAAGTGATCGGAATGTGAAAAAACCAATAGTAACAGGTTGAGATTTTCTTTCTTTGCTTCCATAATAATGTATCAAGAGTTCGAAGACAGCAAGTACTTAATATATCAGTCTTCATGTCTATTAGAATATTTGGAATGAACTTCATTTTCTGGAAAGGGAAAACATGAAATCAGAAAAGGACATACATTTTGAACCTGTAACTTGGAGGCTACCAGTCCAAATATTATGGATGCACCACCGAAGACAATGACAGTGGCCGCAGCAAATGCCTTCCCAACTACAAGGACAGGGAGACAGATGTAGTAGTGTAAGAGCCAAGCAGAATTTCGGAACCCAAAACAAGAAGTCGTGCCACAGAGATTACAGAGCTCGATTATAAAGTTCAGACTAATTTGACAATAAACTCAACAGTTAAAAGGGTATTTTAATACAGCTTACTCGATTCTGCTGATCAAACGAATAAGTTTATCTTGTGCATTAACACTTTAACAGGATCCATATGTCCAAAGACAAATTAGAAAACTTTTATTTTGCTCATGCTAGCTGCACAGGTGGCAGACTAGAAGTGCGTGAAATCACTTTCACATAGCATATGAGACATCTTTCCTTTCAAAAGTGATACTTTAGCTTAGTTTGGCCAATGATTGTTCAGTAGAGTGGCTAAGTGATATGTGAAGCATTTTGTAACTTCCTATCAACATCATAGGAACATTTACCATACCTACGGTCAGGTAAAAGGAATAATTGGATACAAACACGTTATGTCTCAGAGTGAAAGATCTAAGAAGTAATGGACCCACCATTTGCAAGGCCATCAGCTGCAGCCTTCAACTTTTCAGGGTTCGCATGTGTATATCTATCTTGTCGCAGCTCGTTGGCTGTTGATGCTAAAACCGAGCTGCCCACAGGAGGCATCTTCCACCTACAATCAGTTGAATACCAATCTATCAGCAACGCATCATTGAAAAACTTTTCGCCGCTGCCAACTGTGACGGATGATTTTCGACTTCCTCACATAATTTCATGCAGTGTTATTGCCACGCCAATTCCTATCAAGGTTTTGACGTGCATGACCACCAATACCTATCGATCCTCCAAGAGCTATGACCAACAATACCACATACAGGGGCAGACACAAGTACATTCGAGAAAATCAAGCATGAGCAGAGGAAAATTAGCACCCTTTCAGCGCCCAATCGCAACAATGGATGAGCTCCTACCGCATTTTCATTTCAACCATCTGCAAGCACCAACTCGCGTTAAACTTTAGCTGCGGGTATCTCCGACCAAACTGTGGGGATCAATGCCACCATCGCGATGAACCATCACGTTATGACTTCAGGCAAAACGTCCCACAATTTTGTTTTAACATGTAGAGTAAGAAGACATCCTGCCCCTCATCCACATTCAATCCGTAAGTCCATTAATTTCGCTTAACAAGAAAACTTTCGACGGATTAAGGCAGGGAAAAAAAAAAGGTTATCCCGGAGATATCAATCTCATTTAGCCATTTCGACTACCGAAATCTTCCGAAACAACTCTTAATTTCACACTTCACCTCAAATTAAGCTTAACCCAGAGGACAAAAGAAGAAGAGCAATTCAACGCACACCACCTCTTCGATCGAAGCACATCATTCCGTTACCAAAAAAAACACGTAAATTCCACCGAGGCAAACTAAGAGAAAGCAACGACCTGTTGGGACCGAAGGTGACCCGGGGCATGGCCAGGTGAGCCCTGAGAGGGTTCAGCGCGTCGGACGAAACGGCCGAGCCGGACGCGGGGTCCCACCGGAGAGCCCATTTGGAGGCCTTGGCGAGAGAGGAGGAGGACGAAGGAGAAGAAGAAGGAGGGTCGGAGCGCTGCGAGTAGATCCTGGAGGGCAGCGAGTGCCTCAGAACCTCGGGCAACACGTCGGCCTCAGCCTCGCGCGAGACCGAATTGCCGTTGGCGGCGGCGGCGTTGGCGGCGTTCTTGTTCAGGGGCTGGGCTTTCCGGGCGAGGCGGTTGACGGCGTGCTTGGACTCCTCGAAGAAGTAGGCTCCCTCCTTCCCGGCCAATCTTGCCGCCAGAAAACTCATCGCTTCGTTCGTACCCTGTCGACGACAACGACGGCGACGGCGACGGCGACGATTCTCTAGATTTCGGGAGGTGGAAGGAAGCGCCCTTGTCTTGGGTTCGTTGATCGGGCCGTGTTTGTGTGCGAATGTAGCTGGGCCAGGGTTGCTCCATTTTCTTGCACCACAAGAAGAGTCTGCACACCCCTCACTCTCTCATTTTTTTGATCTTTCATTTAGTTATTTTTTTTTCTTATAAGTACCAACATGGAAGGCGACATGCTCTGTTTTCTTTTTCTTCTTTCCTTTTTTGTCCTATGTACCAAGGGAGCTGATCCCGAGCATGGCAGTAAAAGGTTCCATCTGGGCCTCTCTTACGGACCCCCGGCATCCCCAGATGTTTAAGCTCTAGACATGCTCCTACGGACCCCTCCCACGTGCCTCGAAAAAGATTGTGGCTAGAGGTTCTTCTCCATGAGATCGGACCTGAGCAAGGCCTTCAAAATGTCCATTTTAGTTCTCATCCGGATTTCAAAATAATTGAAATGTAAAAATTTTGAGAGGATATTGTCTATCCCTGAGGAAAACAAAGATAAAGGGGGATCTTAGGAATGCAGGGCTTGCGGACATCGACACATTAAAATAATGCATACATCTATAAAATCCACCATCGCTATGATGCAAATGAACAAGCAACGGATGCCCCCATCGAAGTTTCGGCTCCCTTCCTTTAGTGAGATAACCCTTAACCACAACCAAGGACCCAAGGCTTTGGTGGGCCTCGTGAGATCAAATCATTCTTCGCAGGCTTTCATATTTTATTATCGAAATTTTAGATTTGAGTTATAGCTATTGCTCATGTAAGGTTGCCATCGTCGTACTATCGAATGCGAATCAGGGTAAAAATCCGAACTATGTCGTGCCTAACTCAAGCCGAGCCGAGGTATCGATGAGTTCGGATTTCTTGAGATCGAGAGATGACCGGACTGCTCGAACTTGTGATCAACGAAGGCCTCAATAATGTACAAGTATAGCCTTAATAAACTCGGGCAAAAAATTTCGACCAAAAAGAGAACTCGGGCCAATCATCTCAACAGTGAAAGGAAAGGAGAGATGCTACTTGCTAGTGGCATGCATCAATTTACAGGAGATAAATGACCACACTAATGAAATTCCCTAAATTTAAGTATAGTCCGTGAAACTCTCTAAATTTATCCATATTCGAAAAAATATCATGATACATATATTTATTGTCGAGTGGGCACGCACCACATAAGACGGTCAGGGGCCTGGCTACACCAAGTGGGCACTGCACCTATTACGTAGAGGGTGCTCCACACTCATCTGATGACGCGAACTCCCCGAAACTCGTATTCTCAAGTCAAGTTTACATACTTTGCCTCTCATAGAGTATTTTAAAGATCTGTCGGTGAGTTTTTTTTTTAAGGAAAACACCGTAAGAAATTAGACGTGATATTAAGTGAGGAAATTCGCCTGGAACCTTTGTCACTCTTTCTTGTAGACATGGGTCACTTTCTATTAGACCACATAAATTTTAGGGTATGTTGATTCTATTGAGCTTTCACGTAGCTCATTTGTATAGGTGAGGATATTGTGAATGTCAGCCTCTTCAAATGCAAGTGGAGATAATTGATATCCATACAAGAAGAAAGCAATCTCGTTTCACCATGAAAAGGAGAAGGCGACTTCTGGTAATTAAGAGATTTATCAATTGGAATAATCGACAAGAATTTGAGGCAATCAGTAGTTTATTCCAAAAGAAAAACGAAGAAGAATTTGGGTTTCTGTTGGGTGCACGCCATAGCAAAAATAAATAAATTTGCACAATCATTGATGGATAAGTGATATATGTAATCGAACTTAATTGTGTAATCGAACTCTTCCACGAGTTAATAGTCTAATGAAGTTTTTTTCTTAGACCACCAACGACCCTAAAAAGAGTCTACAGAATTTCCATTCACACCCGATGTAAAAAGGGATCGGAGAAGCAAGGTTGCATCGACGAGGAAAACGGTCCTCATGGTTTCATAGTATTTTGTCTCGTAAATTGATTCAGATGATGAAAAATAAAAGAATTAATGTCATTTTCGAACTAAATGAAATTCAAAATATCAGATAAGAAAAATACAAAATCTTAAGAATTTCTCTTCAATTTTCCAATGATCTCCCTTTCTTTAATTTTCCAAATAGAGCACCAGAGAACATCAATTCCTCATGACAAAGCACGAAGGGAATTGATGTAAGAGCTCAAACTAAAATTGGATTGTTTGTGGAAACCTACGTGACCCAATTACCAACGTGCATGCTAACACAACGTGATAAAACATGATTGGAGCTAATCTGGTTTTACTTGTCGCTCGCTTTAATTTAACATATGAACATGCCAGAGAAACGCATCTTACATTGGAGCTCTTTCACCATAAGCATTGCTTCAGCATAGCTGCAGCCTGCATACCCCTGCTTGTTCCAAACTACTTTAACAAGATATAAACCCTAAAAATTCAGAAGCATATCAATAATCCTATTCACATCTGCTATGGAGACAGTAACCGGAATCCGAAATAACATTTCAAAAAAAATGAAGAGAAATTAAAAAAGGGTTCTCCTTCAAACCATCTGTAGTAGCTGGTTTTCACTCAAAGCAATCTCTTGTTGTGGAGTGGGTTCGGTCCGGTCGGAACCCTTCGCTTCTCAGCTGTCGCGAAGTCTCCGGTCTGGCCTTCGTCCAGTGGAGGAGCGACCGTGCCCACCATGTTCATGTTGGAATCAAAAGGTTGTTCTTCCGATGATGGCAACGACGATGATGAAGAGACAGACAAGCTCCTTCCGGCGGCCTGAGTCATTTGGGGAGCGAACAGAAGGAAGAGCAGACAGAGAAGAAGAAGAGGAGGAGGAGGACAGAGGCGAAAGCGATTGCTCATATCTGCAGAGAATGTTTTTTGACAGCAACAGAAGATCCCTTTCTTCTTGGGTTTGAGGTATCTGTGATTATATAGAAAGACATCGTTTGGTCCCTGTCATTGACTGACCTATGTGCCCCGCAAACTTCCATCATATTTCGGGAACTTTTGGAGTATTTATTTGTTTATTCATCTTTATAATGATAAAAAACGAACACTATCTTAGATTGGTGGACTCTGTACCAATGAAATACCCTGCCATCCTCATAAACCAAGTAAGGCAAGAGCCAAATGTCCGGTTTAAAATACTTATTTCATCTTAACATGTATATGTCCATTTAATGTTGCAGGCGCTCTTTTTACTAAATAATATATGTCGAGCGGAGATATATCTATCGTATCGAGCATTCAATCGATTAATGCATTAAACATATGGACCCCCCTTTATTTTTGTCTAGGATATCAAAATTGGTCACGTTATTAAGAGCATGCGCAAGCTCCAGACAAGTCGGTAGCTCTCTTCTAACTTATAAAAGAAGAGAAGCCCTTTTAACACATTCGAAATGCAATTATGCCTGCTCGCTTTACCGATAAGGGGCCTTCTATTATATTCACTATGGGTACGGAATTTTCGGATTCCGCAATATGGTTTTATCCGCAACATGACATATATGCGGATCAGAACAATAGGATGCACATCAGCTGGATCACATTAGCAGGTTTTCCACCAATATATGAGTCATCTGGAAATCAACAAATTTACCAAAACTGGTTCCTTTTCGTGTAGAAGAGATGGCTGACGATGTTTCTTCATGGACCTAATGGGAACCATCGTACCGCGTAGTCCATGATAAGGCTTGACTGCTCGAGTTGGTATTGGTGTGACAGTGCATTAATCTCTCTTAAATGATGGATCCGTGGCTGGCAAAAACGACGGTGCGTAAGTGGGTGCCTCGCGTTTTCTATTGGGACGGTGTTGTGCGCGAAGTCACGACCACGGATTTTAGGATTTGGACAAGTCATATGAAGACGCGTAATGTTTTGCTTGACACCAATTTATGTAATTGTCTAACAAAGCTTGGGTACGAGTCGATTAGGTTACCAACCATAGGAAGTCAAGAAATAAATGCCGACGCACTCGATTGTTCTTGTGGAAGAAAGCACCAGTCGGAATGAGGAGGGCCATGATCATATCGACCCAATTTGTGAGGGAAAAGCATAAACAAAAAAGTTTTAAACATATTGCTTTGGTACAAATTCAATCGCAAACTCTTTAATTGGATCAATTTAATCATAAATTTTTTCATATTGGTGCCAGTTCAATCTATCTGGCCAATTTAGGTCAGAAATCAGTGACGTGGACGCCGGTCATCCTACATATTTTAATAAAAAAAAAAATTATTTTTTACTTTTTTTCATTTTCCTTTTTCTTTTTGCTAGTGCTGGTGGCCGACGAGAGCTGGCCTTTGCTTGGGCAAGGGCGAGGGTCGGCCTCCTCGACGCGAGCCCAACCCTCACCCAAGCCATGGCGAGGCTCACCATCACCCAAGCAGGGATCGCCAGATTTGGTGTGGGGAGCCTTGCCGGAGCTCGCCCTCACCTAGGCAAGGCCAGTCCTCGCCAATCATGGCCTTAGGCCGATGGTCGGCGACTGGCCATTGGCACCAAGGGAAAGGAAAATAAAATAAAAATTCAAAAAAATTATTAAAATATGTAAGATGGCTAATGTCTATATCAGTAATTTCTGGCATAAATTGGCTGGATGGACTGGATTGGTATCAATGTGAAAAGGTTTATGATCAATTGAAAAGTTTATAACTAAATTGGTATAAATGCATTAGATTTATGATTTATTTGGTACTTTTCCCTAATCCCACGGGAGATGTTCGCCTCACATTTTCCTCTTTTGAAAAAGGTACGCCGGCCCTGTATGTGTCGGCATAGTTTCGAGGCGGCGTAGATTTGAACAAGCCGTACCCGCGACAGTTGAAGTCCGTCTTTTCACTTCTTATATCGATTAAATCGATTTTGGTATCTCGAGCGCTAGTCAAAAGTTATGCGCTTGTAGAAGACGTTGTGCGCAGGCAAGCCAATACCGAGAAAGAACACACACACACACGGTCGGGTCCTCGATAAATTCAATGATGTTATGCATTTGTGGTTTAGCTGTTTCTTTCAAGATAAGGGAATTTATTCAAGCACTTAATTATCGTGGCACAGAAAGTGTGGTCTCAGGCAAATTCCTGAGGCGGGACTTCTTTTCTCTTTCGGGTCCTCTTTTGGGTAAGGAAAGGAGGAAACCGCGATTTATTAAATCAATTTCGAGTTACATCAACGTGGATTTCCATGAGACATTTGCGATCTGGTGGAACTGTTTCTATACAGCGATGGATGCGAGTCCCTGTGGTCGCAATTCGTCTGTACAATGATGACGGGCGATATTCCGAAGATTACAATACACGTAAACATCGCACTGTTTCTAGTACGATCGTTCGGTGAAAACATTTCGATGCCAATTATTCAAATCAAAGCCCTCGGTGTCTTTAACCTAGCAGTCCTTATTGCGCAAAATTTTGCACTCGAATGCCTTTTTGAATTGGGTTGTCTAGAAAAGCAACGAGTAATTTTTTTTTTTTTTGGTAAAGGTGCAACGAGTAATTTATGTCGACGTGACAAACAAAAAAAAATTATGTCGACATGGAAATAAAAACGGTTAGTGCCATAAGGAAAACCTTACCCCTATATTCAATAAAACGATATAATTAAGCGCAAATTTGGGAAGGGAAGCGATTATGATTCCAAAAATAAGAATCCTGCTTTACTATATTTGTTAGCATATACAATGAAATCCAAGAACATCTCAAACTCCTGTGTACTTATTATGTTTGAAATTGGTATATTTCACTGAAAATTGGTAATGGATGGATTTGGGAAAATTACCAAAAAAATTATAAAGTTATCAAATAAATGCAAATTTAGTCCTAAGTCCTTTCGACCAATTTTGGTCGGAAATCGCGAACGTGAATACCAACCATTCTACATTGCACAACCAGTGCTTATATGAACAATTTTTGCAAATTTTTAAAGAAACCTATGAATTTTTCAATTATTTTTTTTTTCTTTTCATTTTTTCCAACATGGGCAATGAGTCTCGAGCCAAATTGAAAGTTTTATGGCTGAATTGGTCGGAAGGACTATATTAGCAAATTATAAAAAGGTTAAAGACTAAATTGACCTAATTAAAAAAGTTTAAAACCTAATCAGCATTTGTACAATAGATTGATAATTTTTGTTTGCAAATTATTCCGATGGATTTGGCATCCCCTTGTAAGTCAAAAAAAGCATGGCCACATGGTTTATGATCTAAGGTTTGAAAGATATGCTTTGAATGGGTCAAAAATCAAGAACCAATGACCAAGGAACCCTAAAAATCGCAAGGTCAAACATATGAAAAGGCTGGGACATCGTATGGTTTGACAATGGGGAGATCCGGGACAACTTTCCACCGGCAGGAGCTCTAAGTCTAATATTCCGTTGGTAGAGAAAAGGCTAATAAGAGAGCAAAACCCAAAAAATAATAATAATAAAAAGCAAAGAGAGAAGGAAATTATATAGAATAGTGTTATAAAAAAAACCACAAAACCTAAAAAGGAAAAGTGTCATGGATCAAAAGATCGATCTAAAATATCTGTATATATATAGTGATGTGGCAAACTATAAGAAAATATTTCACGAATAACTCATAAATAAACCATGTAATTAGAGTGGGTTAATATCACGAAAAATTTTATCCTCTATTAGTTTTTATTATATTTTATCGTCAAATTATTGAGTTAAATAACATGTGACAATTGACGGATGTACCAGTTTAGGTGTATTGGCTTATGGTATTTCATGGTATTAATCCAGTTTAACAGAAACTAATAGAGGGTAAATTTGTCATAAATATATCTATTTGGGGCTTTTTGGTAGTTGAAAATTAATTTGGGATAAATTTATCGCATGTATATAGTTAGAGATTTTTTATGGTAAAAAAATTCGTTTATGTGAATCAGTTTAGGATTTTTTGTAATATTAATTCAAGGAAAAATTTCAAATCAATACCTAAAGTGGGATCATTTTCTCAAAAATGGGTCCAAAGTGGATATAATACCAAATAAGAGCTTGAAATGCCCAATCAGCCTTAAATAGGGGTCCGACGTGCCCAATTAATCTTAAGTAAAGATCTGAGTTCGCCGGCCAGTGAAATGCTCACCGGCCGGTGAATTTTCACTGGCTGGCAAGCACGTTACTGTTTCGGCGACCAGAACAAAGGCAATTTCATATTTTACATTTTAAATTTTTTTCATTTTTTCCCTTTTCATTTTTTTCTTTTCCTTTTCCTTTTATTCTTCTTTTTTTTCCTCTTTTTCCTCTGTCGACCATAGCCAAGGTCGGCAGAGGTTGCTAGCCCCTGGTGGAGGTTGCTCGACACCAGCGAGGGCGACCATCGCCTGACCTTAGGTTGCCCTTGCCAGCATCGGGCGAGGGCGGCCCGACTTCGGCGAGGGCAACCTCCACCCGAGGCTGGCAACCTCCACCGACCCCAACTATGGTCGGCAGAGGGAAAAGAGAAAAAAAAAAAAAAAAAAAAAAAGGAAAAGGAAGAGAAAAAAAGGAAAAAAGAAACAAAAAAATTTTAAACAGTAAAAGACGAAATTACTCTTGTTTCAGTCACTGAAACAGTGACGTGTTTGCCAGACAATGAGCATTTGACCAACCGGCGAACTCAGGCCCTTACTGAGACTAATTAGGCATTTCGGATCTTTATTTGAGACTGATTTGAGCACTTCAGGCTTTTATTTGGTATTATATCTGCTTTAGACCATTTTTTGAGAAAATAATTTCACTTTGAGTCCTGATTTAAAATTTTTTTTTAATTCAATTAGAATCTCGGTGTGTTTTTTTGTTTTTTTAATCTCACGTTATTCGAAGCAATAAAAAGACGGCGGAGATATCAATTTCACGGTACGGCAACAAGAGGCGCGGCGAAGTGAACAGTGATCTATTTCTCGAGGGCACAGAAATTCCCACTACCATTTTTCGCAATTTTCAAAGCAGCTCCCCACGTCCCATCTTTGTCAAATTGTAAATCATCACCGAAGGAGAGGAGAGGAGAGAGAGAGAGTTGGTGCTGTCGTACGCTCTTAACCTAATGATAGAAAAACGAGGGTGGGGTTTTTTATGGCATCGTCTCCTGGTGGGAAGAAGACTGTGTGGACCCAGCCGACACTAAGTACGCGGAATTTAAAGGCAAAGGCTCGGTTTCTTTTGCGAAAAAAATAATATTTTTGAAAAATATTTTCTATAAAAATAATAATATGTTTTAGTATTTGGCCGAAATCTGAAAATGAAAATATTTTTCACAATTTTGGTATAGATCTTTATTGGGAAAATTATCGAAACATTCGAATTTATAATTTCTTTTTCTCTTTCTTTTTTCTTTTTCCTTAGCTAATCGCCGACCACTGCCAACTGCAGAAACGGTTGGCAACCTATCACGAGAGAAGGACAAGCTTGCCCAAGGCCAATGAGGCTTGAGCTTGTCAAATTCCAACGAGCCGAGCTCGAGCTGAGCTTGCCTTGGGCGAGCTCGTCTCTCACCTATGGCCGATTACCGAAAAAGAAGGAAAAGGAAAAAGAAAGAAAATACAAAATTTTAAAAAAAAAAGAAGAAAAATTCAATTTTATTAAAAAAATATTCAAAAATTTCATTAACTAAACACCCGAGCCTGAGTGTTGAGAACCCGCACACGGCCTTTTGTGGACCCGGACTCGAGTGTCTGGGACCCGAGCACTACCTATATGGACCAAAGCAAGGGTACCGTGGCATTGGGTACGGGCACCGAGGCTTTTGGCCCAGCCTCAATGGACTTAGGCATGGGCATCAGGGGACTAGGCGAGCCTCAATGGACCCATGCCCATGCGCCGAAGACCTAATCCCGAATACTAGAGACTTGGGAACCCGCATTGGAGTTCCCATCTTCAAATGTCGTTGCCTGGTCATAATTTAAAAAATGTTTTTCAATTATTTAAAAAGGAAATTATCTTTCTGAATTTAAACTTACTTTTCTGTTGACTCATTTTTCCTAGCAAATCAAACGCTAGAAATTAAGAGAAAAAATTTCCAATAAATGTTTTCCACGGAAAAAGAGACGGAGCCGAAAAAAGGGTTTCGATTCTCGACACATTTTATTTAAGTTCATACGGGAAAAACATGTATTAAAAATGATCACATCGATCTAATCAAACCCAAGCGGACGCTAACCCACCTCGAGCCAAGCATTTCAACCCCACCAGACATTATAAACCTTTTCTCCTTCAACAACATACTCATATTGATTCGACCGCAAAAGTTGCACCGCGAAAATTCATTCTCATTCATCAGTTTTTTAGAAAAGCGGACTCAAGAACACCCGTTAATAAAATCCTCCCATTTAATTTAACTTTGACAGATCCGATTTCATCAGCCGTCGAGGCAAAAAGGAAGAATAAATAAATGATGAAAAAGAGGAGAGACAGACAACCCGACACATCTTAAGGACTTGCTATTTTTACAATATCGTAGCATTTCTATTTATTGCTCTCTCTCTTTTTCAATCGTTAGCATAATCGCGATCCATAGATAAGTTGAAATCAAATATATCATGCAAATATACCCGGGCCAAATGAAAATTATCTTCATCAACTAATTCCCCGAATGTCAATAGAAGTCGCAGATAAGAGGATAGCAGATGCGAGTAATCACACTTTAAAGGAAAAAAAATGTGTCGGACATATTAGTCGCACCACATTTGTTAAGTACCTGTGGTGCAGCAAGTCAATTAATGCTCGTATCACTTCGCATGGAGTAAAATTTTCACATTACTGCTCCATTTGCTTCACGAAAATTGAATAATTTAAGAAATATTTTTCTAAAGATGATTGTTTGTATCGTTTGAAATAATAAGCTAAATAATTTTTTTTTCATTATCAACGGCAACTTATGTCTACATATTTTCGTGGGTGATGAAAATATTTTCTTTGTATATTTGTAAAAGATGCAAACGATTATTTTTAGAAAAATGTTTTATAAATCATAATTTCCACGAAACAAAAGGAGCCTATGTTGCAACCTTTTTGTATAAAAAAAGTGATCGGCTTAACACATTTATAATCGTAACATGTATAGTAGTTGGTTGGATCTAAGCATGTCCTTGAAAAGCTCAATAGGAGATAGGGGAAGGAATTTTCTAGTACAGTGGACGATCTCCTTATAAGTTCTTTTCATATTCTTTCCCTTCTAAGAAGGAAAATACCGTGAGAAAACTTAGCGGTCCTCAGGTGGAGAAGGAAGATTTCACATTAACTTTGGCTAGCTACCGTCAGGTAGGATAGTATAGCAGCTACTCATGCCTAGGGGTGATGAGTAGGGAGTTTCATCTTCCGCTGGTTGGCCTGTGCTTCACACAATATTTGATGACTAACATGCCAATCGGTACCTTGGTTACTAGACACTGTGCTTTGTACTCGTTTCCATGAAATAAACGGAGCTTACATTACAACCATTTTGTCAAAAAAAAAGAGAAAAGGTGATCGGCTTAACATGTTTCGTGGTAAGCAATACAATCATAACATATATAGTGGCTGGTCGAAGGGTGACAGAACACAAGACAAGAGAAGAGGACGAGGATTGGCCACCGCAAGCAGTGATTCGACCATATTCTTCCCAACTACACAAAAGATCCTCCAAAATTTTGCCGACGTGACGTTAAAGCTGTTGACATTCCCTCCCAATTTCTCTGTTTTGTAACCCCACCACACGGGCAAGCCTCAGAATTATTTCGCCCCACCATTTTTTTCTTCCAATGCGTCAAATCCCCTCGACACTTCAATCGTGGTGACATTCTCTAGTGATCTTGAACGTGTTATTGGAATTTCATTTTAATCATTCAAGGTACCATCATTAATCACCCATCTGTGAAAAGATTAAACTCACACATGCGAAAAGAATAGTTTTTCGTGTATGTATGTGTGTGTGTATAAGATGCACGCGAAAATGCGAGTTGTCAACAAGCGGGGTTGATTTGGTTCTTTTTCCTAGTGAGCTAAGTATACATAGAAGTATATGGAGTCTCGTTTTTTGAGAAAATTACCAAAAAAATTATAAACTTATTTTATTTGTGCCAATTTAGATCTAAATCTTTTGACAATTTGTCGGCGTAATTATTCGATCAATTATGATCAAAAAACGCTGACGTGACAGTTTAATCAGTGCTGGCTATGCTATTTGGTGTACTGGTACTGACGTGGACAATTTTTTAAAATTTTTTATGAGCTTTTTTTCTTTCTTTTTTTTTCCTTTTTCTTGTTTTTTTCTTTCCGTTTTGTCAGTGATCGGTCTCATGCAATGGTCGGATATGGCCACACGCAATGGTTGAAGAGAGTTGGGCAACGGTTGCCCACATTGGCCACAGGCGAGGGACAGGGCTTGCTCTATTTGAGTGAGGCCACCCTCAATGGCTTGGGTGATGGTTAAGACCCTCAACAGTGGCTGGCGACGAGCCCTTGTTGGCCGAAATAAAGATAAAAAAAAAGAAAAGAAAAAAAATAATAAATAAATAAAACTACAAAAATTATCTATATCAGCACCGACGATACCACGCAGGACGTCTGGCATCCACATCAGCGATTTCCAGCCAAAATTAGTCGAATGGACTACATTAGCAAATTGCTAAAATGTTTATGACTGAATTGGCACAAATGCAATATGATTAGAACTTTTTTGGTAATTTTCCCCTCATTTTTGGCGAAGGCCGCCTAATTTTTTGCCGATGTTAACACATCCAATCCTTAATAATATATCTCATGAAAAGCAAATTTTATAGGGAAATTGATGCTCCGGAACTGCTTGTCTCTCCTCTAATTTTTGTAGCGTACACAGGGAATTTATATGAAACTTTAACCAAAATATGCATTGTTTGCCAAACTTGCGTTAAAGGCCATCGATCTCGATTCAAATTGGAGAAATGAGCTTTGATTTCACACCACAACGTTAGCATCAAGCCGATTAGATCTGAATGGCATCTCTTTACCCGATTTGTCTACAAAGTTAATCGAGTGAGAACTTGACATGGACGTATTATGTCCCAATTAAGTAGAAATTAGAACCTTTGCTTAATCCATTTTCGCCCCTTAATCCTCCTTCACAAGCCTTTCGAAGATTAGAATCGGTCAAACCACTAGCAAAAAGTTGTCCCCCTCCCCTTTTTTTCTGAGGTGTGGATGGAGATGGATATTCTCTGATCGGGACTATACATGTTACCAAAACCGACACTCGTTACTAGTTCCGCCCGTTCTCACCATTACGACGTTGCGCGTCATCCTACTTGGCACACTGTGCCGAAATGCACGGTTAGATACGTCATCCGATGCAAAGAATGATGTTATTCGTAAGTTGTACTCTCCATTACCGCATTCTTGGATTGTGCACGCGAAATGACAATCGTCGCGAGTCCCGGCTAATGTGGCTTACTTACATGTCGGCGCTGTATCCCGTGAATGACGACACGTGGTGAGATAACGGTGGGCGGAATTCAGAAGACGAGCTATTTCTGTCCCACGGGTGGAATGTTGGCTTTTCAAGGACACATGAAAAGTTGTGTCATTTTGATTCGAGGAGGAAAAGGTTGGGGCTCTTTTTCTTTTGGAAATGTACGAAAGGCCGTGTTATTTCTGCTTCGGGTACAAAACGTTGGGTTTATTCGGCCTGCGACCGGCCGTACCTAAGAGCACGAACGCCGGGAAATTCTTTCGTGCAACGCATGCACCACGTGACGTGCTAATTAGCGTAATACACATAAATACTATAAGGCAATTTGCCTTGGTAATATACATTTTTCATGTGGGCTATGCATGCTAACACGGGTCTAGTGACTTGATATTTTATTGAAGAGTGATACAGGAAACTGAAACTGGGTTTTTAAGCCAGTTGATCGTGCATGATCAGTATCTAAATCTGACATTGTTCATCTGGTTTAGTTTTGGTCACTTAATGCCTTAATGGGCCTAGGCTTTTGGCCCATTTATCCTCTCATTTTCGTCAGAGGCCTATTTATCCTGTAAGCACATCCTTTTTATATGCCTCCCCTCATTTTTGTGTAGTTTAAGAATCATTAATTATATACAGGGAAAAACCCGCAAAAACTTCCAAATTATACCTACCGCAACATTTACCTTGAAATTTTTTTTATCGTGACTTCAGAAATCCCAAATTGTGCCCACCGCTATACAATAATTCTAAACTTTTTGATGCACCTAGGGGACCGGCGGACATGTTATACGACTGGACGAACCGGCGGGCTTGAAGTCAAAGATGCGCATTTAGGTAGTTTCCTATATTACTATTTAGGCAGTTTCCTATGTTACCATTTAGGCAGTTTCCTATATTACCATTTAGGCAGTTTCCTATATTACCATTAAGGCAGTTTCCTATATTACTATTTAAGAATTTTTCAATATTAGGAAATTAGATGTTATCTTTAATTATTCGGTTTCCATTAGTATTAGGAGTCCTATCTCTATATATAAGATGTCCGTCTTGTAATCAAGACACAGTATTATTGAATAAAAATTTCGAGTTCTTCGGAATTATTCCAAATTTACGCTTTTTCTCTGGGTCAATTGGAAAACGAATTGTTTTTCCGTCGAATTTTCTTGTTCAGTCAATTTTTCTATCGCGTTTCGACATCAGTTGGTATCAGAGCACAGGTTGCTTGAATCAATGGCTGAACAGAATCGCGGTCGTGGACGGTGGGCTCGTGGTGGCCGAGGGCGTGGAGGCGTTCCTGAAGCAGACGACCAACCGCGTCTAAGAGATCTGCGAGACGTAGAAATTGAAGAACAGAGAAGACGAATCCAGGATTTGGAGCGACAACTTGCGGAGGCGAGGTTGGGTGTTCAATCCGAAGAAGGAGCGAAATTTGAGGATTCATCCGATGATGAAGAAGAAGACGTAAACCCTTTCGGGGTTATGAACTAGGGGCGGAATCGAGAAGTACGACCTGGAAATCAACGTTCTTCTCAAAATTTTGGAATGAAGATCGAGATTCCTGAGTTTAATGGTAAGGCTCATCTTAATGAGTTTATTGATTGGTTGCATACGGTAGAACGGATTTTTGATCTTAAAGACCTAATTGAGGGGTAAAAAGTGAAGTTAGTGGCTATTAGGCTGCGAAAACATGCTTCAATTTGGTGGGAACACGTGAAAAAGCAACGCGCTAGAGAGGGGAAGCCGAAGGTGGATCGCTGGGAGAAGATGAAAAAGTTATTGCAAAAAATTTTTTTGCCTACCCATTATAGGCAAGAGGCGTTTATTGAGTATCATAATGTCAAGCAATGTGATAAAACAGTTGAAGAATTTACCGAAGAATTTGATCGTTTGCGGATGCGTTGTGATGTGGCGGAGGAAGACGAGCAGATGATTGCACGATATCTGGCAGGGCTGCAATATGAGATCTCTGATGTTGTCCAATTACAGCAGTATTGGACGTATGAGGATGTGTGCAAACTAGCCCTAAAGGTGGATGGGCAGTTTAAAAGAAAGAGCAGTAAGTCCAAGTGATCTAGCAGTGGTTCTAAGTGGACAGGCAGCAGTTCCAAGTAGTTAAATAAAGAGTCTCGGGAGAAAGCAGGGAGTTTTTCGGCCCCGGCAACAGTTAAGGGCGCTGGTTCAAAATCTGCAACAAAAGGAGAGCAGAGTAGTGCAGAATCTAGCAGGGGAGGAGCTGCAGGCAAATGATGTTTTAAGTGTCAAGGATTCGGACATTTTGCTGCTGATTGTCCGAATCGACAGTTTGTGACACTTGTAGATAATCCAACTTTTGATGAAGACCCAACTTATGACGAATCTGATGGCGAGCAAGCAGATGCGGATCCAGATCCGGAGGACATTGTCTATGCCGATTCTGATGAGTCTTTAGTTGTGCGTCGGGTTTTAAATATTGCTGAGGTAGATGATGAATCGTGGCTCAGGCATAATATCTTTCATACTAAGTGCACTAGTGGGGGAAAGGTATGTAGTATGATAATTGACGGGGGAAGTTGCGTGAATGTAATATCTACCACTATGGTAGAAAAGTTGGGATTGAAAACTGTCGAACATCCTCAACCATAAAAGCTGTCATAGCTTAGGAAGGGGAATGAGGTAAAAGTGAGCAAGAGATGTTTAGTGTAGTTCTCGATTGGGAAGAAATATGTTGATGAAGTGTGGGGTGACGTAGTTCCAATGGATGCTTGTCATATCCTATTAGGAAGACCTTGGCAGTTTGACAGGAAAACACAGCATGACGGATTCAAAAATACATACACCTTCAAGAAGGATGGCCGGACCATTACTCTGGATCCTTCAGATTTGAGAAAAAAAGGAAAAAGTAATCTGCTTTCCAAATAAGAGAACCGAACTACAGGCAAGACTCCTTTTGAGGTAGTTTATGGGCGTAATCTAATTACTCCATTAGATCTCACACCAATACCAGTTCTCAAGCAATTTAGTTCGGAAGCTGAAGAACATGCAAAACATATCAAAGAGCTGCATTCTCAGGTCCATAATCAGATCAACAGGTAGAACATGAAGTATAAGCAACGTGTGGATATGCGCAAGAAAAGAGTCGTCTTCAAGGAAGGTGATCTAGTTTGGATTCATCTTAGGAAGGAACGATTTCCAGCGGGTAAATTTGGCAAGCTTCAACCTAGAGCTGATAGACCCTTCAAATTTTTGGAGCGAATTAGTGATAATGCTTACAAGATCGAATTGCCGGGTAAGTATAATGTATCCGGAACTTTTAATGTAGCGGATTTGTCACCTTACTACCCTGAAGAGGAAGAAGGTCCTAAGGAGATTGATGACAGCAATGAAGGCGAAGCAGATTCGAGGACGAATCTTTCTCTAGCAGGGGAGGATGATGCACCTAGGGGACCGGCGGACCTGTTATACGACTGGACGAACCGGCGGGCTTGAAGTCAAAGATGGCGCATTTAGGCAGTTTCCTATATTACCATTTGGGCAGTTTTTTATATTACCATTTAGGTAGTTTCTTATATTACCATTAAGACAGTTTCCTATATTACTATTTAAACAGTTTTCTATATTAGGAAATTAGATGTTATCTTTAATTATTCGGTTTCCATTAGTATTAGGAGTCCTATCTCTATATATAAGATGTCCGTCTTGTAATTAAGACACGGTATTATTGAATAAAAATTTCGAGTTCTTTGGAATTGTTCCAAATTTACGCTTTCTCTCTGCGTCAATTGGAAAACGAATTGTTCTTCCGTCGAATTTTCTTGTTCAGTCAATTTTTCCATCGCGTTTCGGCATCACTTTTTCTTGTGATATAAAAAATTTCAAACTTGTACTTACGTGACACGCTTACTCCAAGTCAAGTATTTGTGAGATGATTTTTTGGCCAAATCAATGCTGTTTATATTTTACTTAAGCCACGCGGGTGTTATGTCAACATCGTTTGCTTTCCGGCATCTAGTAGGCAGATTTTTAATGATGCTCATTGACGGAACCTTGACGGAAGGCAAATGTATCATACAAGTATAAGTTTAGAATTTTAGGCGTTACGGAAAAAAGCTCAAGATGAATGTGTTACGGTGGGCCTAATTTGGAATTTTTTTTGTGGCTTTTGCCCATATACATGCACGTACGGCAATCCTTGATACGATACGACATGGTATATCATGGTGCATTACATGAGAACACAACTTGATCTATATAGAAATTCAAACATATTTGGATCCACAACATTCGGGCACTGAATTTAACTTTTTTATCATATACGAATGCATCGATTTTTTTCTCATCGTGATATCAAGAAGCCCCTCCTAACATGAAATTACCGAAAAAGTCTGATGCGGTAGCCTTCTACACCGTCAAGATCGCATCCGTCGATCGTGTGTTGATATGAGACTTTGCAAATAACTTAATTTCGAACTCACTACTCGAGAAGGCAACAATATTTTTTGATTATTTTTTATATTATGATGTCCCGTTTGTGTTAGGAAAGTTTTCGCTGGAAACGTTCCAAAATGAAATTTGACCGCCGCCACGTTCCACGCCTTGCCAATTCGACAATGTCTGGGACATTGGCGATGCTGCCCTCGGAATCACTGACCGAGTCAAAACTACATAAAAAGGATCAGTTTCGTCTACCGCTTTGCTAAAGTGAAACGATAATAATAAACTGTTACCATGACGAATATACACGGAACATATTGATAATGGAATTTTCGGATTTTTTTTTTTTTAATGAGGTGAAAGGATGGGATGCATCGTGAGGACTCGATCGATTCACACCGGGGGATGAGTGAGCGTCCTTTCTCTCCCGATGCACACGGATCGATCATTGAAGCTGGCACGCGGATGATTATACCGTGAGGCTGCTTCTTTCGTGTCGTGCATGCTGAAATCATCCGTAAGTATCTCGAGCGGATGGAAAGATCTCTATTATCTGGGCTGTTATTCTCCGCGAAAGGGGATCGGGAACGGGACCTTAAGTCCTGGGGGTCCGGGGTCGGATTTAACTTCTTGTGCATGCCAAGTTACATGTATGGTTACGAAATAGTTGGACACAAACATGTAACTAAAAGGGTGAGTATGGAGCGGAGACCCGTTTCCTTTTGGTACGAAGTTGCTGGCCTGCCCATTCTCTAGAAGATTAACAGTAATAATAATTTGTTATGTCCAATAATTGTTGGACGTATATGTGGAGACACCGGGCTGAATTGCCCTGCAATAACGCCACGAAATGTTTCACGTCTCTTGACCAAAAACATTCAAAAACAAAACCGGGTCAAGTTACCAGAGCGCCCTCCTCTTTTCCGAGGAATCGTTTGGATCGTTGCTCCATTTGTGCGGGGACCTCGTGATTGACGGCATGCCGACTATCCTAAGGGTGAAATTGTCCGTTCATCGGTAAGCCTATTGTACGGATGCTACTTCGATCCCGAAATTTTCAATTTTGCCAATTTAGGATCGGACCTTTGTGCGAAATTCCAATATAGCCATTCTAGTTAATTTTCACCGAAAATTGCCTACATGACGTGTGCCATGTAAGACCGCCGGCAATGACCGAATTATTATGTCAGTAATTTCCAGTGAAAACTGATAGGCAAGACTGCATTAGAATTTAGCACAAGATTTAGAGCTAAATTGTTAAAATCGAACAGTTTATGATTGAACGAACATCTCGTGTAGTAGATGTATGAATTAATTGGGTAATTCTTTTGATGTTAGGAATGTCATGAGAAGAAACGATCGTACTTGTTGCTCGCTCTGCCAAAAGAGGTAAGCCTTGAGAAAGACAAAAAAGCATCGAAGTATACTAGGTCGATACCAGTCTCAAGAATTCTCAGACAATCCACGTCGCTCTTATGTTTTGTGAGACAAATAACCTTGGTTCCGTTATACGCAAGACTTGAACATTTGAAAATCGGCTAAATAAAATGCCCATTTTTAACCAACAGAGTTACTTAGCGAATTCAACGAACGACACTTCAAATTTTCCAATTCGATTCAATAAATCCAAACGCACATATGGAGAAACTGACGCTCGTTGGACCAAGTCCCAATCGGTAGAAAGGAAAATCGCGAGTTTTTGCCGGCCTTCCGACCCAATAGCGACCCGGCGAGGGGCAATATCTTCAAAAAAGACCTTCGGCCAAATGAGCGGTCCCGTGGGCTCGCACTTCTCGAAGCGCGCTTCTCTTCCCCACGCGCCCACGCGCCTTCTTCCCCTACGGACCGTCAAAACGAAACCGCGGGGAATTTACCGTTATAGGTCGATCCAGCCGGTCCGACGATACGACAATCGAAGCTTTTGTTTACGCTTTAAAACGCTCAACGACGGCCGAACCTCGTCATCTTCCTCGATTTCTTTATCCCGAAAGCCACCAAAAATCGCCGGTCAACGCCAGGAATCGCAGAAGGAGGAGGAGGAGGAGAAGAAGGAGAAGGAGCGGAAGGAGGAAAACTCGGACTCGCATTCCACCCGTTCAAAGTCCCCCGAAATCGGAACCTCGACTTCGGAGAACTCCTCCGGCCGATTCGAGCTCCGTTCCCGCCGTCCCCCGGCGACCAGATGGAGCCGCGGTTACGGACGGCCGGCTTGCTGGCGATGCTCATGATCTCGGCCTGCTGCAGGGTCGAAGCCAAGTGCAGCAAGAGCGACTGCTTGGCCCTGGCCTCGTACTACGTCTGGCAGGGCACGAACCTGACGTTCATAAGCCGGGTCCTGGCGGTGTCGTCGGCCGCGGAAATCGTCAGCTACAACAAGGACAAGATCCCGAACCAGGACAGCGTCCAGTGGGGGATCAAGATCAACGTCCCCTTCAGCTGCGGCTGCATCAACGGCGAGTTCCTCGGCGGCGTGTTCAGCTACACGGTGCAGACAGGCGACACCTACGATCGGGTCGCGACGGAGTACTACTCGAACCTGACGACCGCCGCTTGGTTGCAGAACCGCAACACTTATCCCGTGACCAATATACCGGACAACTCCGTTTTGGAAGTGGTTGTCAATTGCTCCTGCGGGGATAGCGCGGTTTCGAAGGAGTACGGATTGTTTATCACGTATCCGCTGACGGCGGAGGACACTCTCGAGACGGTCGCGGCGGCGGCGAATTTGACAACTACTCTGCTGCAGAGCTATAATCCTGGTGTGAATTTTAGCCAAGGGAGTGGTCTGGTGTATATTCCCGGGAAAGGTGCGGTTTTCTTAACTCCCCTTCAGGACATGCTCCTTTGGTCTTGCTAATTTTCCATCCGAGCAATAAAATTTCAGACGACCAGATGATTACACGAAGGAGTCTTGATGTCTAGAATTGACTGTCTAGACTGGGTTTAGATGTATCTCCCCGAGTGTTCGAATGAGCTTGCGGATCTCTGTATCTTTCTAATTATGTCCGATGTTTCCGAAGAGACAAATGAGGTGGAACTGTTCTTTATGAGATGTGGGAGTCATTTAAGAAAAGCTGGCTTGGTTATTCTACATGAAGTGCTGACTCGTCTATCTAATCCTGATGGTCATTGTTCAACATAATATCGTTTCTAATTCTGTCTATAACGACCGGATTAACACGGCATATGGAGCAAAGTAGCAGCAGACGCAATTGTGCTATTTAGATGATGCCGATCATTTTGAAGCTAGAATGCTATCTTTTACTGGTTATGAATTTTGTTTTAGTTCTCATTATAGCACGGATGAGTTGCTTCTTTATGATTAGGTTTCTCCGGATGTTTATTTGTTTTGGCTAGCCGAACATGTTTTCTTGGAGTGCATTTTCTCTAAATAGAATCTCCTAATGGTCAATGTAAAAGTAGTCACGTTTGTGACATTGCCTATCATTCCTTGGTTTTGATATCATGGCGGTGGTGAAGTATTGGGTACTAGAAATCTTGTAACTGGCCTAAGTATTGAGCTTTAATTACTTGTTGACAGAAGTTGCAATAACGGTATTGACTTAAGTCTCCCTTTTCTTACAGATGCAAATGGAATCTATCCAGCACTGAACTCAAGGTAGCTTGCAGTAATCTGCTCACCAAATGGAAGTTTTCTTTGCATTTCATCCTCGTTTCAACTGTCTAACTTATCCTTTTGCTTTTTCCTCTTTCCAGCACAGGTGGAAGTTCCCTCTGCGCATGTTGATTTTCTGATTGCAACTTCTTTTCAATATCCTAATGGGTGATGATGGGCCATAACTATACTTAAGGAATTCAGGCTTATCTTTGACTTTTTCATAGCAGGAATATCAGTTGGAGCAATTGTCGGCATAATTGTCGCAGCAGTAGCAGTGTTGTTGTTGTTGGCATATTGTCTATACGCTGGAATATACCGAAAGAACAAAGTGAAGGAGGCAATCTTGCTCTCAGGATCTCATGAATTATCAGCTCAAGCAGGGAATGGTAGCTTTGTTGCTGATATTAATCCCTTACTTTTCATCTGTTTTTCCATATATATATATATATATATATATGAACTAAGGATTTACTGGTTTGTACATTCTTAAATACTGTGACTGTGGCAAAATAACTCATGCCAAATGATGGACAAGCACATAATATATATGCTTCTTGAAATTTCCATTCACTGTCTTGATGAAATCAGTCCAATCTATGTGTCTTTGTTTACCAACAGTGCATGCACATTATGTCAGTCATAATGCAGACGAGACTTGATGCTGCTTAAGATACTTATTTAGCCAGTGTTCTAGATAAGGAGTTACTAGAGAATACTTTGTGTCTCAACACGGGATACGTAGGTCATATGTTTTTCTTATTCATCGTTCCTTCCTAAATTTTGTTAGTGTCATAGTGTTTTCTCTTTGGCAAGCAGTTTTAGCTCTTGTCTACGGAAGAAAGAAGATTTGTTTGTCTCCCTAACTTTTTTAGAGAGTAAATGAGTACCCTGACTGATGTTTCCCCCATCTTCTTGGTCTAGTTCCAGAAAGTGACTCAGCAAAACCTTCTGAATCAACTGGTCCAGCTGGTGGTGCTTCCACAGGTCTTACAGGAATCACTGTGGACAAGTCAGTGGAGTTTTCATACGAAGAATTGGCCAAGGCTACGGAAAATTTTAGCCTGGCTAATAAAATTGGGGAAGGTGGCTTCGGAGCTGTCTATTATGCTGAATTGAGAGGCGAGGTTCGTCGAAAAGTTGCTTTTGCACTTAATGTGTGGCTAATATGGTTAGTTAAGGTGGTGTAAGTTCATAAGAAGCTTAATTATAAGGGAGAACTCATTGAAATTCAATCTGGGCAGCGCCACTGCATTATTTGATTCTACAGACCCTAGAGCTGACATGCTGCTTAGGTCACAATAATTCTCCAGTAGAATTCTATCTGGTTCAATAATTAAAATTAAGATGAAGGGATTCTGTATTCAGTTGAAACTGCTGTTATGCTCTACCATGCTACACTTACTTGTCAGTAAAATCTTCTATTATTACACTCACAGACCTTTCTTCTTGGAAACCATGCAGAAGGCTGCAATTAAGAAGATGGATATGCAAGCTTCAAGAGAATTTCTCGCTGAATTGAAGGTTCTAACGCATGTTCATCACCTTAACCTGGTAAATTCATAATTTCCAGCCTATGGTAGTTTGTACTTTACAAAGGAAACACCTTTCCACGTCAGTCAATCCTATGCATTTCCTACAGTTTATGTGGGGATGTGGAAATTTTGGACCATGTGTGGCTGTGACATTCGTGTGCACAGACATAGTGCTTTCTTGTGCTGTTTGTTCATGATTAATATATGGTGTATCCGTTTCCATTTCTCTTTGACTTACCAAAATGTAGTGATGCAGATCATCTGGATATGTCCACTGTAAAATCTGTTGTTGAGAAGCTGCCCTGCACTGCAGCAAAAATCCTGCACTGCAGCTAAATTGATGTCATTACTCTCTACTAGTCATCAAATAATGACTTATATTAATGGTTGATTCAGGTGCGTTTGATTGGATACTGTGTTGAGGGTTCTCTTTTCCTTGTCTACGAGTTTATTGAGAATGGAAACTTAAGCCAACATTTGCGTGGTTCAGGTGAGATTGGACACGATTTGAGGATATTGTTTGGCGAGTTTTGTATATTAATCTCTGACCGGTGATGATTTGTACATTCCATCTATTTTCCAGATAGGGAACCACTTCAATGGTCTACCAGGGTTCAGATTGCCCTTGATTCTGCAAGAGGTCTTGAATATATCCATGAGCATACAGTACCGGTTTATATCCATCGAGACATTAAATCGGCAAATATATTGATAGACAAGAACTTCCATGCAAAGGTTATTCTTTATTGAATTTTGCACCAGGATGGACCCTTCGGTTTCTGGACTAACAATGTAGTGTACGACAGGTGGCAGATTTTGGTTTGACAAAATTGACTGAGTTTGGAAGCTCATCTCTTCCCACACGACTTGTAGGCACATTTGGATACATGCCGCCCGAGTAGGATTCTCTTTCCCTCCCTCCCTCTCTCTCAACAGTCAATGTGATATCTATGTAGGAGGGCATTGACCCTGGTCACACTGACAGGACAGAATAAACTCAAGCAATTGTTTATTCATTTACAGTTCTTAAAGTTATCCTCTGATTGGAAGAAGTTGGGAAGCCGTGCGGTTTGTAATGCAATCATGGCTGTTGTCACTGATTTGAGATTGTGAGCATGTGTGGGATTGTGATGGGTAGTATCTAGGTTTCAAGTAAAATGGAAAGGGCTATCCCAAGTAAAACTGCTATTTATGAAGTAGAATATCACTTGCTATGGAGAATCTAATCAATCCAGACTGAAAAGATACGATCATTATGACTGGAGAAACAACACTAATAAACCATCCATCACCAGTCTTGCTCAGTTGGAAGTCAAAATTAGTGTGGCAGAGTTTAATTCTCTTTCCTTTGCAATTGAACCTAAACATTAACGCAAATCATTGGGAGTAATGATTCATTTCGGCTTTGGATACACACACATGGCGTAATTACTTGTCCTTCTCTGTGCAGATATGCCCAATATGGTGATGTCTCTCCTAAAGTTGATGTGTACGCTTTCGGTGTGGTCCTTTATGAACTTATTTCTGCCAAGGAGGCTGTAGTCAAGGCAAATGGTTCTATTGCTGAATCAAAGGGCCTCGTTGCTTTGGTTATTCTCTTTCCCTTGTTCTATTTTATAGCTAGTTAATAGTAATTAGAAACTTGGAGTTTGCCCCAAAATGTTCAATATAGGTTTAGAACTTAATCTCTGGCTTGAGCGAGCAAATTATATCTGGGATCTACTATTTTGACTTTTTCTTTGCTACCGGTTTCATGTGAATTAGTGAGGGGCTTTTTCTATACTTGTGGACACAAGTCATGATTGTGATGTGCTTGTGTACTTTTACAACTCAGAGACTGCTTCTGACAAAATTATCATATGATTAATTGCTGTAATCTCATCATCTGTAGTTTGAAGAGGTTCTTAACCAACCCGATCCAAGAGAGGACCTTCGCAAGCTTGTTGACCCTAGGCTTGGAGATAATTATCCGCTTGATTCTGCCCGGAAGGTGGGGGTCCTGAGAGAATCATTCTGCCATTTACGTTTTCCTTTCTCGGTAAATCGACATTATAACTGCTGAGTTTTCTACGTGCACAGATGGCCCAGCTTGCGAAAGCTTGCACACAAGAGAATCCTCAACTGCGCCCCAGCATGAGATCTATCGTGGTGGCCCTGATGACGCTTTCATCTACGACGGAGGATTGGGATGTTGGCTCCTTCTATGAGAACCACGCTCTGGTGAATCTAATGTCTGGAAGGTAGAAAATTCCCCTTTTTGCCGGAATCATGCAATCACATTTTTCAAGCTTTCGTTCCTATGTTGTATGTGTATATTCATGTAGTTGGCCATGGACGAATTGTAAATTGTTCTCGAGTGCTTTCTTTTCCCTAGAAAAAGAATTCTTGTGGAGCTTGTTTGATGTGCTTTGGTTGTATGTACGTTCTATAGAGTATATACGTACTGAGACCCTGTCGTGCTACGACAAACAGCATGATCGGATGATCTGAAAAGAAAACCTTTGAGGTAGCAGAAACCTGTGATCTCCTTTGTCGGTTTGATGTTTGAACTGGCCTAGCCTAATTTGGATGCGGTAACTCACATTTGAGATGCATAATTTAGCAGAAAGAGGATGGTTAATCGAGAGAATCAAATCCCGAATGCTTTTCATGGTTGAGTTCTTGCATATGGGCCAGGTGTTATCAGATATAGATGTGCCAGGAAAAAAGTGGCGTACTTCTTGTTATATGTCACTGTTATCAAAAACTGAATTTGAGATATGATGTTTGCGACCAAAAGAACAAACTGGCAAACCGAGAGTTCTTTCCGGACCAAGAGACCTCTTACCCTAGATCTCTGTCCGGTTTTCGCAAAATCTTGCGACGTTTGCGATGGATGCAATTTAGGAGGGACAGATAAGGAAACTGTGCAGTTTCCACGGCACTGTCTTGCTATTGCTCAACCCCCATGACTTTTCACGTTACAGAAATCAAATATAAGAGAACAAACGGTGAAGTTCAATAACCACTAAATAAGCCAGAGAATGATCAACAAATGGCGTTGAGACTTGATTCGAGTCTGGTTAATCTCCTGCAAATCACTGTTTGGTCAGATTACTTAACAAGCGCGAGTAGCCACATCACGTGGTACTCTCTTTTATATTCTGATCTGAGAAATAGATTGATGAACTATGTCATCCTGAGGATCCAACCAAATTTAAAGAAGAATATGATATGCGATTAAGCACTCTTAAGTTATGGAGCGGGACTTGGTCATATATATATATATATGAGGAAAAAAAATATAGGGACTATTCCAAAACTTATTGCAGAATCGTATAGCGTCGACTCCGATCAAAATCTCACCAAAACTTTTAGTCACATATTCTCACATGCATTATGTTTCCAAATTCTTCTTCTGCTATTTTTATATGTATATACTTAAACAACAAATTGTTCCCTCGGTAATTACTCGCGTGCCGTCACATGGCCAGAGCTCCAAGCAAATTTGGATCGGAGCCGATGCCGGGGGACGCACTGCAACCAAATTCCCGAAATCCGTGGGACAAATTGCGAAAATTCGAAATGTCAGGGAGGCAATTTGCAACGACATCCCTAAAACAATCTAATTTGCCCAAATAGGCAATTTCGGACCTTGATTTCATCATATTCAGGTGCTAATTGGGCCTATTTTTTGGACAAGAAAAGATCTAAGTGGGCCGAAAATGAGAAGATATCAGCCCAAAGTTAGTGCGAAATATGGGCCGAACGAAAGGCCAAAGGCCCAGATTGTTCTGGAGCTTCTTCTGTTCAATTTCCATGGAAAAAGAGAACAAAAAAAAATCGAAAGCGAACAGTGCAAGAACACGAATCCAACTCTCTCTCTCTCTCTCTCTCCTTTCTTCCTCGACAAGGAAGGAAAATCGATTTGCAATTCCCATCGCTCCTTCGATCGTTCGTCGCCTCCCATAAATTCAACCCAGATCGCCGCGCCGCGCCGCGTCGTGTCGTTGGTGTGTCCTCGCGGCGAAGGAAGAAGACTCGGGAGGAAGGAAGGATGGATTTCGAGCTGAGGAGGGCGAGGGAGAAGCTGGAGAAGGAGCAGAAGGAGAGGAAAGCGCGGGCCAAGGCCAGGCTGGAGCGGGAGCGGAAGGCGAAGGAGGAGGCCCGGAAGCAGAGGGAGGCCATCGAGGCGGTCCAGCGAAGTCGGCGGCTGGACGCTCTGGAGGCGCAGGAGAAGGTACGCCGTTCGCTCCTCGCCGCCCCGGCGGGGATGAGGTGATCGTAATTCTGGTCCGGCGATTGCGATGTGTAGTCTGAGCGAATGCTTTTTGTCTAATTCGAATCGCTTTGTTGCTCGGGGTACGGCTCGAGTTTGGACCCGACTCCCAGGTTCGAGGGAAGCTCGATTCTTTTGGTGGAGTGGAGATTTGGGTGCTTCCTTATAATTTGATTTAGTCACAATTTGTTGCCGTCAGAAGTGGGTAGTTCCTTATGAACGTGCTCAAGTAGTCTCCCAACTGAAATTTGCTTTCACTGGAAATGTTAACGGGTGGTTCATTACTTATCAAGGCCAAATACCCATTATGGAATTAGTGCTTGTAGCTCTAGTTTCAGATCATATCTGCACAAAACTTCCACTTGAGGCATCGGCTTAAAGCTTGATGTATTGCTAAGTCCGTTATGGAGCGAGGAATGCATTGCCCTCGACCTCATCTTATTGCGACTGCCATTGATGCCATGCGTGCGCCATATAGCCTTGATTGAAGTTCTTGCGTGGACTGATGTTTCCGTTTTTATGAGACCTTCGGTTATATTCAATGATTTTCCGTCAAACGAACCATGCTAGATATATAGGTTTCGCAGTTTTCAGACCTGTGGTTATCCCCATGGCTTACTATTGCTGTATCCTTCTGCTTAGTGCTTAATAGAATTAGCTGAGAGAAAGTTAAATGAATAGGGCCATCGTTAGTAAAGATCTGAAACATGTAAGCAGGCTCTCGCTTTAAACAGCATGCAATGTAGAGCTGAGTCCCAAGTTGGTTTTGCTTAGGTAAACTAGTTGAGTGAGCGGTGCAGACGTAGCCATTTATGCTTTAAGATGTCCCTTCTTGTCTTAGGCAACTGCTGATTATTGTGCTGAATCTGGATAAAGCAACTTTCTTGTAGCCAGAACCATCTTTTAAGTTTATATTCTCATGTGAATTGTGTTATGTTGGTGATATCATGCATAAGAACTCCTGAGGTTTAAAGTCATGTAATTAGTCACTCTAGTTGCTGGAAAACTTAAAAGAAAAAAAAATCAAATTTTACATGCTTTGTTCCTGACTAGCATAGCACACCCTGTATGACAAGGTGAGGGCATGCTAGTTATGCTCAATTTTAGATTTCAGATGATTGTCAGTACTAACTAGTCTCGTCTCCGGCCATTTTGGAATTTCTTTTGAGAATAGAACATATATCTTATGCTTTTATTCAAGTGCATGAGCCATGCAAAGTTTTTAGCATTCGAAGAAGTATGGAACTCTTTGAAAACTTTCAGAAGGTCTTTGCTAACAAGCTCCCAAATTTTTATGAAAAACATCCAAACCCGGTGCCTTATCTCCATTGCAATACAAGAGTGTCCTTCTAATTTCCTCCTCCTCAAAAGGTATTTTCCATATCAGCCATATCAGGTTTAAGAGAAGTCAAAGTTATCCCCTCCAATTCTGATCGCTCGACACATCTCTCCCTATATAAATCAGCATAAAATTCAGATAATTGCACTCTCATGGCATCCACATTTTCAACAACCTACCCAAAGACTTCCAACTTATTGAGGAAGTTATATCTTCTACGAGCATAGGTCATCTTATGAAAAAATTTGGTGTTTCTGTCACCCTCGTCAAGCCCAAATCTGCCGACTGTCTCAGGAGGTTTCTTCCATTTTTGAATTAAAAAAACGAGTTTTTTTTTCCCATTATATTCTCCTAAAGCTCTCTTCTTCAGCTAGAGTCACCTGGATCTCCTTATTGTCAAGCTTGTCAACTTCTTGAATTGCCTCCCTATTTTTGTTTCCCAGGTTTCCCACCTTCTCGTGACTCCATTGTTTCGGAACATATTTTAGCCCCTTAAGCATCGAAGCAAAATTAAAGCTGGCATACCCTCCAATAGAACTATTCTTTTTGAAATCTTCTATTTTGAGCCACATATACTCAAACCGCAAAGGAGTGGGGCCCCATCTAATACCTCTCAACTCTAACAGAAGAGGATGGTGACATGAGGTCACACAAGGTAGCATTCAAAAAACTACTTGCCAAATCGGTTGTGTTTATTGCGTGTTCTTTCTCCTTGAGATGGCAACTATTATAATCTTTGATGTGCATTGTGATCAAGCTGCGCTTGTGTGATTAGAATTCTCTCAACTTCCATCTTGTTGCCTCATGTCTTGTGCTTTTGGAATAAGTTGCAAAGAAAGTGTATCTCTCAGGTTGGAGTCAGCTAAAGTAATGCTAATACTCTGGCACATTACATATGTTCTCTGCTCTTTTTGTGGTATGTTCTTTCTCGTTCACGTAATTAGGAGATGCTCCCTTTAGCTAAGCTCTACCTCTACCTAACTACAGGTTGAGCAGCAAATGAGAGAGAGTTTGCTGACTGGGAAAGGAATTTCATTCTACCGCCTGCTGGAGGCAGTGCCATTTCAGGGCAGTGGCGATAAGATCAAATTGCCACCTTCCTGCTTCACTGAATTGTCTGATCAAGGTGCCTTTGATAAGGGGCCTTTGTACTTTAGGTTGGCAGTGGTTCAACAAGGTAATCCTGTGGATATGAAAACTGACGATGAGGAGAATGGGGCCACCCATTGTGGTGTGTTAGAGTTTACTGCAGATGAAGGTTCTGTTGGACTTCCACCTCATGTATGGAGTAACATGTTCCAGTCAGATTCGCCAGTGACTCCATTGGTTGAAGTCCGTTATGTCTGGCTCCCAAAAGGAACTTATGCAAAACTTCAGCCTGATGGGATGGGCTTCTCCGACTTGCCCAATCACAAGGCTGTTCTTGAAACAAGCCTGCGGCAGCATGCAACTCTTTCTCAAAATGAGATTCTAACTGTAAATTATGGTGACATTATATACAGGTTACGTGTACTTGATTTGAAACCTGCTTCAAGTGTGTCAGTTTTAGAAACTGACGTTGAGGTTGATATAGTTGGCCCTGATTCTACTCTGGAGGGGACAGACCAGCGCAGGCTCATACCCCTGACACCAGGAAAGTCTGAGTCTGGAGTGGTTGACGAAGGTAACTATGTTTATTACAAGTTTTCCATCGAAAATGATGTCTGGGAGAAGATATCTTCTCAAAATGCCATGGTGGAGGTGACGGTAGAAGCAGAAACGGATGAGGGAGACACTGATCTTTACATATCCAGGCATCCCCTTATATTCCCAAACAGACATCAACATGAATGGTCTTCGCATGATTTGGGTTCAAAGACACTGATTCTTAGCTTCAAGGATAAGGGTCTTGGGGCAGGCACTTATAGCGTTGGTATCTATGGCTTCAAGGGAACAAGTAAATTTTTGGTATCAGTTACTATTAATGATAAAATTGAGAGGACAGTGGGTCAACAAGCCGGATCCTCATCTTCATCTGCAGAGATAGATACTGTGGAGTGTAGAAACTGCAAGCGTTTCATACCCGGTAGAACTATAGCACTGCATGAAGCATATTGCAGCAGAAATAATGTAGTTTGTAAGCATGTGGGTTGTGGAATAGTTCTAAGAGTCGGGGAGGCTAAGAACCATGTGCATTGTGACAAATGCGGACAAGCTTTTCAGCAAGTAGAAATGGAGAAGCATATGAAAGTGTTCCACGAGCCAATCCAATGTCCTTGTGGAGCTGTCCTAGAAAAGGTGCAAATGGTAAGTTATGTGTTCTTGTTTTTCTGCTCTTTAGGATTTGAACAGCTTTTCCTCCTGCTAAAAATTGCTTTAACATCTTTTATGTTAACATCTTAGATTATTTCCACGGGCTCCTGCAATTTTTACTTTCATCAGTACATTATCTTGAATCATTGACCGTCATGTACTAGTCGATGTGTCTGGATATCCAATATGAATGCATGTCTGGAACATGTTGTCTACACACGCATATACTGAGTATATAGCCTTTCAAAACGATACGTTCGGACTCCACATTGTGGCAAATATGCATTTAGAAATTAGACATGACATTACATCTCTGGGATACCTAGCATTTTGAGGAGAGAAAAAATGGAGGCTAGAATACATCTACTCAACAATTGTACTTATCTTGTTAATTATTTTGCAGGTTGAGCACCAAGCTTCAGTTTGCCCCTTACGCTTGATCACGTGTCGTTTCTGTGGGGACATGGTTCATGCAGGAGACACTGCGGTGGACATGAGAGACAGATTGAGAGGTCTGTGTGAGCATGAGAGCATCTGTGGGTCAAGAACTGCTCCTTGTGATTCGTGTGGCCGTTCCGTCATGTTGAAGGACATGGACATACACCAAATTGCTGTTCACCAAAAGAATTAGATGAAGTGCCTATTGAATTCTACCCGATCGCCACACTATACGAATCAACCTATCTGTGTATATCAGCAGCAGACTGCTTTTCCAGAATTCCTGTGGTTGAGATCGGTATTGAACGGTGAATGTCTTATCTTTCGAGAATGGTTGTGATTGTAATGTCGCTCTCTGTACTTGCGTGTAATATGCTGCTGCTCGGAAATGCTTCTCTTGAGATAGTTACCGTGCTGTCTTCAGCTTGCTTATCGATGTATGTGGTCCATTTCAAAGTGCCGAAAGGTCATTCGAGTCGCTTTGGATCCTTCTGCATCATACAACAGGTTAGGAAGGTGAGTCTTCGCTGGTGTATAATTCGGGTCCTGGGTCATATGGAGAAGGATTACTCGGAGAGTTCTTTCATATTGTATCCTTCTCTTTCAAATTCTTATTGGTTTGAGCCGAGCGTTTGCAGTATGTCATACCTGGATGGCTACATTACAGTAATTTGTCTATGGTCTCTGATGGGTTGATGCCTTAAACCGAGTAGCATCTGATTCTGTTATACATCAACCGAAGAAGGCTGGCCCGGAGAGCTGGCATGGGCTGGCCGTATCTGACTGTCGGGTTTGAACATGCTCGGTCGAACCTACTCTTGGTTAAAAAAACTCAACAATGCTCGTCTGGTTCTTGAAAAATGAATGGTTTAGTAAATATTTTTCTAAAAATAATCGCTTATATCGTTTATAAAATTAAATGATTGAAAAATATTTACATCATTTTTCAAAATGGTTTGTCTGAAAATATTTTTTATTAAATAATTATTTGAAGAAATATAAGCGATCATCTTTGGATAGATATTTTTTTAGGTTGTTTATATTTCACGAAATAAATAGAATTTAATTTTTACACAAATAATCGATTGAACTTGAGCCGGTCATGTTATTGTATATTCAATCATCTACTTCAAAAGTATGATATGTAAATCTAATGGGTGGGCTTTTTAACTGTCATACTCTAACTCTCAATTTATTCTTAGACTTTTGTCTTGCCTTCTTGCCTTTTTGCAGAGCGTGAAAGTCGAAATCTACATATGAAACTAAATGTTCTCGTCCCTAACTCTCGAAGATGTGGGAAATCAAACTCCTCATCGGAAGGGTGGTCATTGAGGCATATCCCAGTGATTTTTAACTATGATCAAAACACGGGAACACGTACAGTAAAAATGCACGCACTAAGTGCAAATTTCTTTTAATCTTCTCCTGCGAATTTGAGTGTTTAAAAGAATTATTTTCAGTTTTTCCGGTTCCAGTAAAGAGCTTTACAATGGTAAATTAGAAATTAAAAGAATTTTAAGGGCTTAAGGGATCCCGAAACTAAATCCAGCCGGTGCAACCCCGGCCGGTTCGCTCGATCCGCTGAGGCACACGCGTCGCCAATCCATTGCCGACTCGACTACGACAACACGGTACGCCCGAGCGCAGCGAATCCCTCTCCCCCGTCGTCCCCGCAGAAAAATTCAAACGGCACCAGGACGGGAGGGAAACCGAAACCGAAACCGGATCTTTTTATCTGGTTCTCTTCTATACTCTCCTCTCCATTTTTGTCCGATTGCTTCTGCTCCTTCAACTGCAAGGCAAACTCCTCCCAGATTCCCCTCCCCCCCACCCAATCTCCGACGCTGTCGAAACCCTAAGCCAGCCGCCCTCCTCCTCCGTCGCCGGCCTCCGCTTCGGCTCCTCCATGGCCGAGATCCTCAGCCCTACTAGGCACCGGTCCATAGCCGGCCGGATCCAGTCCCCGACCAGCCCCTTCTTCCTCGGCTCCAACGACGACGACCTCGAGCGGGCCCAGGCCCGCGCCGCCCGCGCCGCCGCCGTCCGCCGGAAGCTCGCCGCCGCCCCCGCCCCCGACGCCGCCCCGCCCGATCCCGGCCTCGGGAAGCAGCAGATTCTCGAGCTGTTCCACAACTGCATTAAGCTGGCGAGCGAGAACGTGCGTTTTTCGTTTTTTGGCTTCCTTGTTTTTGAACCTCGATCGAGCATCATCGGCGCTCTTGATTTCGTGTGGTTACTATGGAATGTGGTTGGTGCAGAAAATCAACCAAAAGAACACGTGGGAACTGGGATTGATAGACCATCTCTATGAGATTATTAAGGTCGAAGAAGAAAGTGACACGGAGACGAATTTTCAAAAGGTGAGCTCTTGTGCCCGTCGCTATGGTAACTACGGGTTAGTTGAGGAACAATTGTCCATGGGCTCGCATTTTATGTAGACTTCGTTTGTTGGGGGAATTATGGAAGCTTTCAAAGCAGCTAAATCTGTTTGAAGACAGTGTAACTGTGTAGATGCGGTAAAAACAAGTTGCTCGTCAATTTCCAGAAGCAACTCTTACTAGAAATTTAGAAGATGGGTTTAAGTGGGTCACCGGTTGCAAATCTTTCCAAGGAAATTTTGATGCCCAAATCTCTTTGTTGTACTTCTATCGCATATCTTTCCTTCCATGGGAAATTTTGATGCCTAAATCTGTATGTTGTACCTTCACATTTCTCTGCTCAGGCAAGTTGCACGTTGGAAGCTGGAGTTAAGATATACTCGATGAGAGTTGATTCTGTGCATTCAGAGGCCTACAAAGTCCTTGGGGGGATGAACAGAGCGGGTCAAGACAACGAACAAGGTCAGTGGCACAGGCCTTGTTTGCCTGTCAATGGTAGATACAACATCTTCAGTTAACCTGCGAACGGATTTGTGTGGTTGGGTATAATATTCTTATATAGAGCTGATTCTGGTTCTTAATATATTATTGCTTTCTTGTATTTGCTTCGAGTTTATAATCTGATGTCACTGTGGCATTTTCTTTATATCCACTGTTTCAGATGGCGTTGTGGAGGATCCTAGTGTTGATGGTGGACAAGAAGAGTGTCGTTCAAAGAAAGATACGGACAAGAAGGTTTTGGTTTTATATAATGAAAATATGAAAAACAAATTTACTAGAATTTCAAGTAATTGAAGTTCAATCTTTAAGCAAACGGATGTCTTTGCCTGCAGATATCACCATTGTCGACACTTGAACCATCCTTTGAGGCTCTCAACGTTAAAAAGTTTGACGGTGACTGCCCATTTAACCTCGTCTTGTATGATTTTGAGATTTAGAGGTCGATTTTTCTAACAATTAGCTTGATCTCTTCCATTCTAGTTGCATTTTTGGTGGATCCTCTTTACCATCAGACATCGGCACAATTTGATGAAGGTGGAGCGAAGGGCTTGTTGTTGAATAATCTTGGAGTATATGGTGGGTGCCGGGTGCTATTTGACTCTTTGGAAGTACCTGGAAAGTGCGTGCCAGATATTCAAAACGATAAATTAGACACAGTCGATCTTTCATTTGCAAAAGGTTTGTTGCCTTTCTTTTGCTCTTAACACAACAAATAGTATTTTATGTCTACATGCTCATGTGCTTGAGGCTGTGGCGAGAATAACTGCCATTTCCCTGTCCTACTTAACAGAATATATCGAACAAATGGTACTGGATGTGCAAATGAAGGATGAAATTACACCAACCTTAAGGATAATAGTTGATCAATTTGATGAAGACAATAGAAGGCCAATGGATCATGTCTTTCAGGAGCCAGAAGAGGAAAATGATGCTACATGTAGCAGCAGCAATGTGTTCGATGCTGCTGACACATTTGAAAACTGTAGTACCTGGGATCAGGATGATGATTATGGTGATACGAGTGTGGTTGTGGAAGACTCAAATTGTGCGGATCCAACAGTTCCCATGCACACTGAGGTATTTTTTTTGGACGTATTCATATGGTTTCTGCATCCAAATAGAGATTATTATGATCCTCTATTTTTGACAGTGGAATTCAATGAAGTTGTTTCTCATTTACTTCTGGTGACTTTTGCAGGACAATGAATTGTATTCTTATCATGACCCTGATTCAGAAGACAAGGTAGAGGAAGTCGAAAGCTATCTTTTCCTCGGTTTGGGTTTTAACACCCAGCACAATGCTTGGGCCGGTCCTGACCATTGGAAGTTTCGGAAACCTAAAGGTTTGGTGAATGTGTATTGCAGAAGGCATGATTATTCCTGTCACTTTGTGGATTGATAATGTAGTTTGGGACCTCATTTTAGGAAAGGAAGAAAAGCATGCTGTGGAAAGTGGTTCACCAACTACTGCTAAAAAAACTAGGTATAAGAAACAAGCAGAAGTTGACATCGACTTCACAAGCTTTCTGGACAAGGATATGCCGGATATATTTGCTCCTCCCAAGAATCCTAAGTCACTGCTGTTGCCCACAAATAGAGCTCCATGTAACGTAAGATTGCCTGAAGATTGCCATTACCAACCAGAGAGTCTTGTGAAATTATTTCTCCTACCGAATGTAATGGTAATAGTTTTTACAAGTGGTGGATATTTGGTTTCTTATTTAACCCTGCCGAACTATGCCAATGATATATGCTTCACTTGCTGCAGTGCCTTGGCAGGAAACAGAAAAAACGGTCAGGTATAGCTATTTCCTATGAATGCATATTCAGGTATATCTTGCAATTTTGGTAGTATTAAAAGGCCTGCCTTCAATCTCAGATGAGCCGAGAGAATTATCTGACGGTTATGGACCCTCAACCTCTTGGGACCACGAGAGTGTCTTTGACCCACAATTCGATGACGGGAATATCCATAGTGATGAGGAAGATGTTGATACACTTGTTTCTCAGCCCCGCCAGGTCGTTTTTCAATTTGTTAATGTTTGTTTCGTTAGTTACCCTCTTTTGTCATTTCAGTTTAATGAAATATTGCTTCCTTGGAAGATTGTTTCTTTCTTCATACATTAAGGTGCAGAGTGCGTTAGATGCATTTTTTCATATTTACTCATCGTTATAAAGGCTTCCTTATCAGGTAAATAAGATTGAAGTTCAGTATGACAAAACCTCTAAGCAAGTTGATGTCCAAGCACTGAAAGAGACTCTCTGGGACCATATTCTTAAACCTCCCGAAATGTCTATTCAGGTATGCTCTTCTCCCCTTAAATGGCCAACTCTAACTGAAAGATCTACTAGTGCATCCTGACCTAAAATCTGAGATGGTGGACCTTGTCATGCTTTCGTAAAAGTCATAGTTACTACCAAAAAAGCCATCGTTATTGTTATTTCTAGCTGAACTAGGGCTGTACTGTCAACATCAAAAGTTTTATCTATTTAAAGATGCTGATGATAACTCTATGCTTAATCTAATGATGTTCTTGGTGAGCACTTTCTTGCACAGTCCTATAATTAGTTATTCAACTTGTCAAATAAATCAAGTGGAATCACTAGTCATCATAATTTCCTGGACTGTATTTTGGAAATCATCTATATGGGGGAGCTTCTATGGACCCCCGAGTAACGGATCTGTCATCATCACTCTATCGTAATCACGTGTATTTTGTCGTATTACCTTTATAGAGTGTAGTAACACACAAATACTTGAGGAATTACCACCAACGTGAGATTTACTCACATTTTCTTCCTAAAGCCGAGATATACCAGAGGATCTAATCCTCGAGGATTTGTAGAAACCCCCAAATCATCCATGAGTAGTTCTGAGCATTCTCATTGTCTGTCATGAATGATTCTAGGAAGATTTGAACTACATGGTTTTTCATGCATAGGCAGGGACAAGTATTGTGTACAAAACTTCACTCAAGGCCTATGGACTACTCATCTCTCTTGATTTCTTTTAATAACTCCCGCAATAGTCCTATACTCGTTAATCGTCTTCTTGTGTATTCTTTAATTTGGAGTCAAAATTGTTTTCCTGTTTGGGAAAAAGACAAGGTGACGTAATCAATTTTGCTTTGATTATAAGGATCCAGAAGAAACCGTGTCTTTCAAGCAGATCTTGGCCAGTTTTCCAGCTGACTGTAGAGCTGCTGCAAGCATCGGCGAGATCTCCCCCCATTTATGCTTCATATGCTTGTTGCACTTGGCGAACGAACATGGTTTGAGCATCCAAGGCTCTATCAACATGGATGACCTCAGCATTCGTGTTCCTGGTCACGAAGTGCGAAGGGAAGATGGTGCCTAGAAACTTATCGTGCCGTGTGCAAACGTGTCCTCGTAAAGGACTTTAGAGGTCTAGTCGTGTTTCTTCTGTTGTTGTGGCTAAGTTTCGCTCACCGTCCCAGGTGTGCAATCAAATCGCTGTAGATCTTTTTTTACGGTCGTAAACATCATTGTAACAATCGAGTGTTTTCTCCCCTCATGACGACTGGCATGCGGGAATGGAACTCTTCACATCATTTATGTACTTCAAACCCTCAATTCTGTTCCAATCATAGTGGCACATGCACTGATTGCCATTCACTTCTCTTTGGAGAGAATTGTGTTGTGTTTCGTCGACAGTGGGGATCTAACGTTCACGCCCATAGGTGCAGCCACTGCGGTGTACAAAGAAGTTCTAGACTCTAGCCAGAGATTAATTCCAGCAATACGAAGGAGAAGATTACTACTCACGGAACCATGTTCCTTGCATGTGTGATTTCGTAAAGTGCCTCCATAATGCAGGATATTAGTTACCAGACATACGATACCCGATGGGTTTTAATAGAAACAGAACGCCTACAAAAGTAATTTATTTATCCTATCTGTCAAATGACAGAAAATATTCAGAAAAGGACATACAGAAAATTTGATGCAATAAAAATACAGCAATCGACCATAGTTTTCCAAATTGATTTGGGACTTTAGGGTTGCCCACTAATTCCATCCACATCTCTACATAACATATCCTAATAACTTATCGCAGTACAATGGACTTTCATTGTTCACTTTCAAGATCAACAGGGTTCGCATGGTAACCTAATAGCCTAAAGTATTAAGGACCGTATCTTACCGGAACTGGGGTCATCTGATCTGGCTTTGCTTTCTCAGATGGCTCCACAACGCAATGGACTTCTTACTTCACAGAAAATGGCAATGGATATTGACGGTGGCCAGAGATTGAGATCAGATTCATCCAAACGCCAATCCTGGAAAGTAAAAGCACACCGTAAAAAAGTTTCCCCTGGTGCCTTTTCAACTGAACATGAGCATTTTGCAACTAGTGATATTCTAAGCCGACTGGACTTTTCCCTGAGACTGGGAATGAGTTTTGGTGACTCCTTCCCTCCATCCTGTTTGACGAGCCCTCAATTCCCACATAGCTGTCAATTTCTTTTGTGTTAACAATGCTGCTTCAGCCTTTTCCCTTGCTTCTTCACATGTTTCCATTCCCGAATTGCATTTGTCTGCCTCTTTTTGATACTGCGATGTCAACTTCTTGGCTTCAAGCAGAGCCATGTCAGCACGTTGTTGACTTTCCAAAGCTTCAGTTTCACGCAGCTTCAGTTCCTCTGAAAGAAGTTCTGCAAAATTCTTTTCTGTATCCTCACCAACCTCCGGATCACGCTTTGCACAATCTGTAAGGTACATAACAGTTAAAGACAAGTATGTTGCTCTGAGAAGCAACCATTTCCAAGGTAATGTTGTTAAAAGTGAAAAAAAGGGATGATGAACTAAAAGGTATCCAAGTCACAGGAAAAATGCATTTGCATATATAAAACACCACATCATTCAAACACTTTAGGCTGGATCAAGTGAACAAAATATAAAATTGAAATTTTGTTATGTGTGGACCTGGGAAAGAAGGAACCGATAATTTAACTAGACTGAACCAGTAACATTCATACTCCATTGGAACTAATTTCTCCATTTCCATGCTTCCTACATCAGTTAAAGCAGATGGAGTTCTCAAATAGCAATGTTGATCTAGGAGGAAGGGGATAGCGAGGTATAAAATGGGAGGATGGCAGCTGAAAATGGAAGGAAAATAAGATTGATTATGACAGAGGAGGAAAGTCCAAAGACAAGAAATGAGTCGAAGATTTTCATCACAACCATTTCCTTTTTTTTTGGATAAGTAAGGATCCAATTAAAGTGAACAAATAACTACATAACTCTTATGCTAGTCTCCTCACCAAAAATATAGAAGGAAAAACTATACGTGGCTTTCTAGGGATAAAATGCCAATGCCATTCTAGTAGTTTTACATTTTAGATTAATCTGTTAACATTCTCAACATTTTCAGTCTCCTCACTTTGATCTTTTAAAGAAAAGGGATGAAGAATTCCGTTTCTCCCATAATCATTCTCTTGACATCTCCCCAATCTTTTTATCCAAACAAGCCCTTAGTGCATTCTTCAATGAACATAGAACATTTGCAATCTCACTTTCTCATTCCATTCTACTTCTGATGGAATTTCTCATTTTAAACTCCGTGTCAATGAAGAATTTACATCGAATTGTCCATATTGGACGGATGGACACAACCTAAACTTCTGTAGTAGACACTGAAAGGATTACATTAGATACCATTGTAAACAGACTGCTATGATGCGGATAAGTAGACTTTAACAGAGACAAGTTGACCATTGTATGCCAATTGTTGACTAGCTCCATGCACATGAGAGACATGCCAAAAACTTTTTGGAAAAATTTCACATTCTTGGATCATTATACAGTTTGATAACAAAGAAGAGACTAACCTGCAAAGGAGCCATTGCTGAGTCCTGCGGTCGAATGGGAAAATAGGAAAAGTAAAAGTTAGCCATCAATTAACTGTTTAAAAGTAGAGTCAGAGGATAATTCAACAGAAGCAATGTTCAACCGCTGCACTAGTGAAGAACCAAAAAATTAAGGTAACAGGGAATGGAAACTTAATAAAAGCAAGCCAGGAATATCAAAAGTACCAGCACACTATGAAAATTTCACATTCACAGGGTATGATGCAATGATGCAATTATGCCTACAAGAAAAGGGCTGAACTGGAAATGATGCAATGACATGTCTTAATCTGGAACAAGCAGCTGAAAGCCGGACGCCATTCAGCTTGCCTTATTTTTAAGCGCCTTTACGCAGATCATTTTCCAGTCCAAGACAGCCCAAGAGTTGACACAAAATGGAATTCAAACAGGTATTTATCCAGTGGTGCAAGATTGGTCCATCAATGGTAGCATGCATTGCACAGTGGATGTCAAGAAGCAAAACAACTGATTTGCTACCCATAAGCAAGCTAGCTTCAGCATCAATTGTTTAAGTTTTCAATGCTTAACTCCACTCTCAGAGTTTTCGGGATAATTAATGGAAGCAACAATGTTGAAACAGATGAATACCACTTAGCTACTACTATGGATTTTGAGAATATAGTGTTGCTCAAAAACAAAATAAATGTTCTATCAAATTCTTGAGGATATTTGCATTTAATGCCCTCAAAATACATGGCCTAGATGCTACGATATTACTGTCATGGAAGCCAAAGATCTGATAAGGATCTTACTCGATGAATTCTACAAACTTTTCAAAGGAGTATTGAACTTTGCATATGTCCTGCCAAATACCATAGATCTCGTTATGATGCACTAGCTAAACGTTAAACAAGCAAGTAGCAGTTGCATTTACGCCACCGACGTTTATTTTCCCATGTCCAACAAGCACAGCTCACCAAATTCAGAAAAGCATAGCTCATAATCAGAATTCTATCATTAGTCATCGAGCACAATGCGACACGATCTAGACTATGCCATAGCACAATAGACATTCCAAATGAGAG
The DNA here is from genome assembly GCA_024500025.1 of Syzygium aromaticum. Lineage (NCBI taxonomy): Eukaryota > Viridiplantae > Streptophyta > Magnoliopsida > Myrtales > Myrtaceae > Syzygium > Syzygium aromaticum. The sequence goes on from CM044885.1 coordinate 17,990,967, forward strand.
CGAATTCAATAAGAAAAGCAGGACAGAACAAAAATCTAACGCGATTCCAAAGCCCAACACAACTTCAAAACCAACTCAATGAAAAAAGTAATTCAACAGAAAGTAAGAAGTTAAAGGATATACTTCCCATAATGCCATAGATTTAGATTAGAACCATTATGAGTTAACTAGTTCAAAGCACAAAATGATATTTTTCATAGGGAAGCAACGCACATAACCATCCTTTTGCGGCAGACTCAATAAGCTATCCAGTAGCCTATTACTATCAAATCTGGTTTAAACAGATTCAATAAGCTATCCAATTATTAATTAATCCGCTTCAAACAAAACAGGTAAGAACTCATTCCAAATTTGCACACAAGAATCGCAGTTTCTAATTGTGGACGCGCTGCCGCAAGCATCAGCAGAAAAGAAGAGGAACGACTGCGCAAGATCGACAGCACAAAACCAGAACAAACACGAATAGATCCGAACAGATCCGTGAACTAGAACGGATCCAGGAAGACCATCTATCATCAGATCCATCGGCGGCGCCGAGCATTACCTTCGGGAATAGAGAGGAGAGGCTGAGAAGAGCAATCGCAGTCGCAGGCAGGACAGGCGGAGGGAGAGGAGTGGCTGACGGCGGCCAACCCTTCCCTGAAATGCCAGTACAGAGGCGGGCCCAGGATGTAGCCGGCGATGCACATAGCCATTATCCCCAGGCCCAGCTTCAACAGCGCCGGCGAGCAGGCGCGCGCCTGGCTCAGCGCCATCGGTGCGAGGCGGCGCTCCGCCCGCCGCGCGGCGGAGAGGATCGGGGAGGAGATCGCGCGAGTCGCGAGCGGCGGAGGAGCAGACTGGGATGGCGACGACGAGAAGGAGGAGGAGGAGATCGAGCCTCCGTCAAAGTGAGACGACGAAGCCGATCTCTTCGCGGCCTCCTCTATATATCTTCGCACCTAAATCTGATCACCGTCTTCCCCAACATCTACTGATTCACTCGTCTTTTCTGCTTTGTGGGTGAAATTGTACGGCCTGATTATAAGTCAAATTGGAGGAAGGGTCAAATTGCAAACCCAGTATTCTCCTTGTCTTCGTGGATCCGAATCTAACGGGAGCACGGTTCCACGATAAAATCGGACCAGTAGAAAACCGATTATGTTCCAAGTTCCGGGATATATAGGATAGGTTTCAGAGTATATAAGACCGGTTTCGGATTCTAAAAATTAGAAAATAATCTTTGTATTTTTTTTGTTCTGTATCTTCGCTCGATCTTGTGATAATTCATTACGTCCGATGATAAATGTATAATTTGGAATCACTAGTATGAACTTCCATTTTGGGCGATTGATTGAAATTTTTACTTTATTAATATTTTATATTTTTCGTGTATCTAAATATAAGTTGTAATTAGTGGATTGTAATATCAAATGATATTAATTAAATATAATGATTTACTACAATCATTTAATTAATAATACAAATCGAACTTGAGTAGACCTTGAAACCGACTCTAAAATCTGTGACAGGGTAAGTTTCATGTTCCAGAATATGCAAGGTTGGTTTCAGGTTTCAGGGAACTCGTTCCGACGAGTAAATTCTAGGTTGAACCTGGACCGATTGTGAAACCGCTCGTTCCCTATCTAAAACTAGAGCTATGCTTTATTTCTGACCTATTGTGGATGGGCCAAAAGTACAATTATATTAGACTACCACGTCAAAAATACCAAACCTCGAGCCCTACTTCATAAATCCAGTCTTTTGCGGGCACAGGCAGGGGAATACTCTAATTCCTGCAGTTTCATCTTTAGAACTCCGTTCCAATCCTCATCTCTTCCATCACTGCACTAGCCAAGGGTCGCTCCAAGGACAGTATCAAAGGAGTTTCAAATGGCCATTGACCCGACCGAGATTGAGAATTAGAGGCCCGAGCCGGCCGAGCCCCTACGATATGTCCGAGGAGGCGATGCCTCGAGCGCCGGAATAGCACTATGTCAATAGACCCTGGACGGTAGCCCGACTCGCACATTACGGGCACAAGATAATTACCAATGCCTTGAAGGAACTCCAAAAGTACAGTAATGCAAACCCAAACTGTTTTACAACAACAGATCAAATGCAAGGCAAATGTATGGTATGCCACTGTCACTGGCCAAGGGTTCATAGAGCCAAAGTAAACACAGGCCAATTAACTGTCCAGCCTGCTTTTCCATTGCCAACTTCTATAGGTGAAACCTCGAGGATGCATGAACAGAAACTCACTCTGCGGACAACATTTGCTCAGCTGGTGGCGCATAGTGACTCAGTTCACCCTCGGTCCGGGTGGTCTAGCTATCGGCCCAAATCGCGGTTCCACATGGCGATGTCCACATCCACCACCGGTGAGATTGTCAGCTGCCTCTCTCAATAAATCCCTGGCTAGTGGCTCTGCCTGCAGGGTGAAACAGCATGAAAAGTCATTGGTTTTGAGTGCGTGAATATATAGAGCCCATGTACTTGTCTGGCTAAGTCCCAGAAATGTTCCTTCTTTGATGGCTATCGATGTACATTTCTGAGTAAAGAATGCATTGTGAATAAGGATCAAGATCAACAAACTCGCCTACTACAATTCTTGTTAGGTCGAAACTTTTTGAAGATAAATAATCAGAGCTGAAAACTAGATCACTAATATGATGGTTCAGCTTTGTTCTTCAATATTTGGTTCTATGAGTTATTTAAGCCACACTTGTACAGTTAAGTTCCTCAAAACCCGGCTTGGAGAATCATCGTCGTTCTCCAACCGTGCTCATGGGAAAGCAATGAAAGTTCCTCAAAAGGTTGCTTCTAACACAGAAATACTTCCGGGTAAACAAATTTCTTCCTCACTTACTTCAAGAATTTTGGCTATACAGGCATCTTCTAGTCTCATGGGAAGAGTATTATGTAGCACCTCCTGTGCCCTGAAATTATAAGGAGGAAAAAAGATTTTAAGGATGTTTCTGCAGCATGTGATCACCAGGGTGTACATCAAGAAACATCATCTAGCCAACAGTTGAAGAAACATTGAGCAATATTAAGCAAACCTCGCGTGCTTTGAGAGGCTCAAGAAACAACTGGCAATGCGTCTTAGCAGCAGTTTAGAGAGCACAATATCGTGCTCTTCAACTACGAACGTCAGAGCATGGGACATTGTTACGAAGCGGCAAATAGGGAAACAACAAGAATTCATCCCAGCTTCATGCATCAAGATCCTTTGGAGAATGAGAGCAGCAACCTGCTTGTAAAATTATGTTCCATGTTATTTCAGAGAAGCACATCCCGGGAGTCTTGATATCTATACTCTAGAAAAGCAGAAGTTGCGATGTAGAGAAGTTCTTCACTGGTAGAATGTCATCGTTAAACGTGTTTAAGGCCTCAGAGTTACACGGGACACGGTCAAATTGGTCAGACGTCAAACAGTCTTTCTGTGTTCATTATTAATGTGTGGAAGACGGTATAAAAACAAACTAAATGACCAAAGTTAGTGGAAAAGTCCGAGCCCTGACCTCCTTTGTAGATATGTGGCTCGCCACGATGCAACGAAGACAATACAGCACCATGCGGGCTTCGGCAAGCCCCTTAACAATCTGTTCATCCTCCACATGCTAAGTAAAAGGAAAGGAAAATTGATTAGGTAGAGAAATCACTACTCTTTATGCGCTATAGTGGAAGGCGACTAGGTTCTGTGGATGTAATTTATCGAGACATACGCGACAATAAAAAAGGAACATCCTGTATAAAGAAGACGGGAGTACCTCTAACAACTTATCGATGACCTCCAAGCTTTGCAGCCTCAGTTTTTCATGAGGCCGGTCACTGTGTGTGGTTCTCAATATAGGATACAGATACTCCTGGATTTTAGCTGCAGTGAATGGCGAGAGACATAAGATTCTCAGAGTTGCGGAATCATCTCAGCTGAGTAGTTAATATCGACTAAACGCATTCTCAATTGCATATGCAGTTCAACAGCGAGTCTCGTACAAGAAATGCTGAAGCATGGTGATGGTGGAACCAACCTCAATGAACTTAGAGCAGTATCAACTGTCAAGTGTCTAAGCCTCGACTCATTAAAGCAACAACTTTCACAAGGGAACACCAGAAGTATGCATGAAATTCAGTAAGTACGGGTATTGATGAACTGGATTGCTACAGAAAATGGAGGGAATAACGCGCCTTAAGCGTTTAGGATGCCCCGAAGCAAATGCAATACCTGAGTTATCTCCATATGCATAGATTTCAAAATCAAATCACCCTTCATATCGGACACCAGAAGTTACGCAATGCACTTGGCAGAAGTTTTCGACTTACCATTGACAAGCGACCTTTTGGCATCATGATGAGAAGCTACGCACTGTACAAGACGAGAAAAGGGAAATCAAAACATGCGTTCATTGGGGGTGAGATGCAAAATACATGCAACTCCTCCAATCATTTCAATATGCAAGGTTCAGATCTCTAATGCGTAACACAAATACGAGGAAGGAACCAGAGCCATATGATCATCACAAACCTTCAGAAGGACGAGAGCATTGGAAGCTCGCTCCGCCGCCGCCATGGTGAGAAACGGCGTTCTCAGCATGGGATAAGCAGAAAAGACTTCCTGCGACAGTGAAAGGAAAATCAGAGGGTGGGAAAGAGAAGAGAGTTGCTATCAGCTGTCAAGTGAGAGCTGCTTGAGCCTTGTGTACATGATGAACCAGAGAAGCATGAGCATTGTGACGCACCTGAATAAGCACGAACACGGTATTGGGGATGTTCCACAGCATGGGCGCCAATTTCGCGTGAAATTCTCGGTGCTGCCGAGCGGACAAGAAGAATGGACATATTAAAATCGCGTCGAAAAATCTACTCTATATAGTGCAGCTTCTGTGGGTGATTTTGGCCCGTTGAGTGGATCATCACTACATAAGCTCGCAGTCTAAGCTCGACCGAACCTTTCTTTTTTCTGATTATATATTGTTGACATTAAGTGAACTGCCGAAGTGATAGAACACTGATGAAGTCAAATTGGACTTTCCTAGCTGGTCTAAAAAGCTGAGAGACAGAAATTAAATGTAGCAAAAAATAATAATAATAATAATAAAAAAGAGAAAGAAATCGCTGGATTCACCCTGCTCCACCAAATACAAAACCCACCCCATCTTCGCGTGCCAAATTGGGTCAGCTGTCAACCTATGGATGACTATTATCTTATATTATATGTCTAAGAAAAAGACAAGAACATAAGATGAGTAGAAAAATGGGAGTGATCAGACCCAGTTGCACGAGAAACGTTTAACCCAACCGGTTTAACTTTGAATGTCGAACAACAAGATAAATGATGTGTCACCGTCTACCTCTTGATATGTGAAATATGGTGAATGCTAAATTTCTCACATTTGATTGAAAAAAAGAAGTAGGAATTTATCTCTTGAAAATTAAAATAGGAAGGTGAGACGGAGATAATAAGGAAAATAAGATTTTTTAATGGAGTAGACAATCGATAAAATAGAACACACCCGGTTTAACTTGACTATCAAAGAACAAAATAAATGAAATGTTGTCGTCTACTTGTTGATATTTGAAATATAGTGAATGCCAAAATTTTCACATTTGATAAAAAAAAAGTAGGAATTATCTTTTGAAAATTTAAATAGGACGGTGAGATGAAGAAAATAAGGGAAATAAGATTTATTAATGGAGTAGATAATCGATAAAACAGAACACACCCGGTTTAACTTGAATTTCACAGAACAAGATAAATGAAATGTTGTCGTCTGCTTGTTGATATGTGCAATATGGTGAATGCCAAATTTTTCACATTCGATAAAAAAAAATTAGGATTTTATCTTTTGAAACTTAAAACAAGACGATGAGAAGGAGAAAATTAGGGAAATAAGACTTGTTAATGGAGTAGACAATCAATAAAACAAAACCCTCCTGATTTAACTTGAATGTCAAAGAACAAGATAAATAAAATGTTGTCATTTGCTCCTTGATATGTGAAATATGGTGAATGCCAAATTTTTTGCATTCGATCAAAAAAAAAGTAGGAATTTATCTTTTGAAAATTAAAACAGGACGGTGAGATGGAGAATATTAGGGAAATAAGATTTGTTAATGGAGTAGATAATCGATAAAACAAAACTCACCGGATTTAATTTGAATGTCAAAGAACAAGATAAATGAAATGTCCTCGTCTACTCCGTGATAGGTGAAACATGGTGGATGTCAAATTGTTCACATTTGATCCAACAAAAAAGTAGGTTTTTATCTTTTGAAAATTAAAACAGGACGGTGAGACAGAGAAAATTAGGGATAAGATTTATTAATGGAGTAGATAATCGATAAAACAGAACCCACTAATTTAACTTGAATGTCCAAGAATAATAAAAATGAAATGTCGTTGTCTATTCCTTGATACGTGAAACATGGTGGATGCAAAATTTTTAACATTTGATTGAAGAAAAAAGTAGGTTTTTATTGGTGAGACTTAAGAAATTAGGGAAATAAGATTTGTCAATGGAGTAGATAATCAATAAAAAAAAAAATTGCAACCGCCCCATATTTTTAATTATCGAGTACTTTCGAAACTCGAATGGATATGCAATGCATGAAGGTGACGATCAAAATAAAAATCAAAACTCCAAACGATCGAAGGCACGACAAAAAACGAAAATTTGAACGCTTACGGTTGTCGTCCTCACTGCAATAACGCGATACAAGACAAGCATGAACAGGAAAGATACAAGTCAACCCTAAAACCGTCGCCAAAAAGAAGGATCAAGGAGAAGGGTGAATTCTGTACCGCCACAAGGAAACGAAGAGCATCTCCTCGCGTCTCGTCGCGTTGAAGGGCAAGAATCTGAAGTTCCATTCGGAATCTCATGCCCTGACCTTCTGCGAAGAAGGCCGCCGCCCTCGACAAGGAAGAGCCAGTCAAGTTCGAGGACTCGCCGAAGAACCATTTCCCAAAGTCTTCCATTTCGCTTAAACCCTCGAGAGAGAGTCTGCACCGAGCGATGGCGATGGCGACAACAGCGCAGATGACGAAGCTACTTTGCGCGATGATGCCTTTACAATGATAGGACTGAGAATCTTAATGATGAGGGAGAAGGGTTTTGAAAGGGCTTTGACTTCTTACTACAGAGGTTTAGGAGGCATTACCGCTATATTGATCTGTGAGAATAGGGGTTTGCCTTTCAGCAACGAAGCACAGCGAGACTCCCACTGCAATGAGGGTCTGTATTTAACCTAATCTCACGAGAAAACTCACTCGGAATTCAAGTTCTGCACGATTTTGCATCTAGTGAATTTTATGGCAGCACTTGCTTCTCTATAAAACCGGGGGCACATGCCGAAAGGCCTCGCTAAAAGGAAATAAATCCAGCCGAGCAGTCGCGTGATCTCACTTAACAAACATCGCGTTTTTTGAATGCCGACCAAACGGGCGGTGCAAATGAAACGGACACGATTCAATCTCGAAATCAACGGCGAGAAGTTGCTAATGGCACGTGCGCATGCAGAAACGGAAAGATACCGCGCGTATGGCTAGAGCATTGCACTATCATAATTGTACAGTGACCATTAGATGAGCAAAAATGGTATCTGCTTAAGCAGAGAACTAAGATGTGGGCATTATACACGTAAGGATTAAGGTGAAATCACAAGGAAAAGAAGTATTAAGGTGCATGGAGATAATCTCATGTATCCAGTCCATCATCGAGCGCACCCAACATACATGAGACTCTGGCGGTGCAATGTGGGTGTGCATGGTTTGTCAGGACAAAAATGAAGACAATGTTGGCGAAACCTTAAGGAAGCCTCTAGCAACAAAGTCAACACCAAGTTGAATCTTATCACGAGGACGAGGGTCCTTTCGTAGTCCTGAAATACAACATTTGCAGTATAAAAGTGAACGTGCATGTCAGCCTTGGATCTCATCCGTACATCGTACGGCATATTTCTTTCTTTTGCCCATTGGATAAGGTTCTAATTTCGTTTAAACTGCATATATGTATGTATGTATATGAATATATGTCATTGATACATTACAAATTATCTGCTAAAGAACATGGCATGTAATAACCCTGTGCTAGAAAAAGCACCATTCTAGCAGCATGTGATAACCCTTTAGTTTCTTCATGGCTTTCCATACATGACAGCATCAACCACCAAAACTAGGCAAATAAGAGTACTTACTTTGAATAGTTGTCATATAAGGGTAACTTCTCTTATGAAGGAAGCAGATGTTCTGGATAATCATGGTATGCAAAGTTGATTTTGCTACCAAAACTGAACTCCCTTTTGGGTATTTTTCCATATGAGAATACTTACTCTTAATGGAAGCAATCAATTTCACGCCAAAACCAATTTGATCCACTTTAACCAGTTCACAAGATTTTTTTTGATTTATTGGTTTATTAAGAAATAAGGATGATATTACCTCAAATGTTGCCTTCTTAAATAATACCTTTTCTAAACATTTCTAAACATTTTTCCACAAAAGGATTAACTTTTTAAAGAAAGAGGATTTGGTTGCTCTGTTTGACCCAATTCTCCACATAATTGATTTTTGGGAAAATTACTATATTAGTCATTAAACTTATCGTACAAATGTTAATTCAATCCTAAACTTTTTTAATTTTACCAATATAGTCTTAAAACTTCACGCAAAACTCCAATCTAATTCTTCTGACTAATTGTCACCGGAAATCACTAATGTGGTAATCTAAATTTTTTTACATCAACATGCCACGTAGGATGGTCGATAATGGGGAAAAGTGCCAAAAAAGTCCTAAACTTTTTGCATTAATGCCAATTTAGTCCTAAACCCCTTTTTTTGGTACCAATTCAATTCTAAACCTTTTGCATTTGTGCCAATTTAATCTTAAACCTTTTAAATTGGTGTCAATCCAGTCTTAAACTTTTTGTTTTTGTGCCAATTTAGTTCTTCCAATCAATTTTGATCGGAATTTGCTGACGTAGACGCCTGCCGGCTAGTGATCGGTCACTAGCGCCGACGTGGACAACTTAAATAATATTTTAATTTTTTTTGAATTTTAAATTTTTTCCTTTTCTTTTTTTTCACTTTTTTTTTGGGTTTTCTTTCCTTTGGCCGGCGAGAGGGGCCTTGCCCAGCGAGGGCGAGCCTCACCTTGGTCGGGCGAGGCTTGACCTCGCTAGATCCGGTAAAGTCGGGCCTCACCCCACCATGGCAAGGCTTGCCCTCGCCGTGGTCAGGTGAGGCCCGACCTCATCGAATCTAGCGAGGTCACGCTCGCTGGCCAAAGGAAAGAGAGACAAAAAAAATGGAAAAAAAGAAAAAAAAATTCAAAAAATATTAAAATATTATTTAATTTGTCTACGTCGGCGCCGGTGATCGGTCGTCAGCCAACAGGCATCCACGTCGGCAAATTCCGGTCAAAATTGGCTGGAAGGACTAAATTAACACAAAAATAAAAGATTTATGACTGAATTGGCATCAATTTAAAAGGTTTAGGACTTAATTGCACCAAAAAAAGGTTTAGAACTAAATTGGCACAAATGCAAAAGGTTTATGACTGAATTGACACAAAAAAAAAGTTTAAAACTAAATTGGCAATAACACAAAAGGTTTAAAACTTTTTTGGCACTTTCTCGTCGATAATGAATGAACACTATATTAGCAATTTTTCATGATAATTGGCCAAGAGGATTACATTAGAATTTTATGCAAAGTTTAGAATTACATCAACAAAATCGAAATGTTTAGGACTGAAATGACGTATGTATAATAAGTTTAGCATTGATTTGATAATTAATTTTTGGGATTAGCTTGAGAGCTCAACTTAAATGGCGTTTTGTTTGGTTGTGGAGCAAATATAGCATTTATATCCATTCCTCTTGGAAAGGCAGGTGCAGGAGATTTCTTACTTGAAATTGCGGATATCCTAACAACTTCATGTTGGTAAATACACCATTTTCTCTAAGTAGCACACCAGCATACTACTGACTACGCGACAATCATTGGTAACCTCTCTTATCACAAATATGTCAACCTTACCCAAATACAATTGGCAAAAAGAAAAAACAACCTTAGCGAAAACGCATATATTACAATTGACATAAGTTGAAGATTGTCGAAAACGCATACATTTGGCCTGGATTTTAGTTGGAATGCTAGATTGAGAGATTGGGCAGCACATAAGGTGACTCGATATTGTATCCTTACTGAGAAAAGGTATTGAAAGAAGAGTTTATGGAAAAGAACTTCACCCAGGTTGGAGTACGCCTTGCAATGGTTTGTTGAATGGATTAAAAAGTCTTTAGATGCTTTTTTCTCTTCTATGATAGATGTTTAGTCAATGTATGAAGGATTTCAAGTTGCCCACCAAGAACTGAGTTATTATGAGTTGTTTTCGTTGAGGTTATTTGGTCGATTGGAGGTCAAATTAATTTTTTGACCATAAAAAGTTTCAAATTGGTATATTTGTGACAAATTTATCCTTTGTTAGTTTCCATTAAATTTTACTATCAAATTGCTGAGTTGGATGACACATGGCCTCCTCCGTTTGTCACGAGTTTACAAATTTATGATTTTTCGTGGTATTAATCCAATTTAATGATGGGTAAATCTGTCATAAATATATCAGTTTGAGACTTTTATTGGTAAAAAAATTAATTTGGGATAAATTTGCCATAACTATACAAGTTTGGGGTTTTTCGTGATAAAAAAATAGTTCGGGATAAATTTGTCATATGTGTATCAGTTTATGATTTTTCGTGATAGTAACCCTAAAATTAAACATTGATGGAGCTTACTTGGAAGAGACTAATGAAGGAGCCATAGCATGTATTAATCGCGTTAGCTCTGGTCTTCTTGTGGATATCTTTGCTCAAACTGTCATGGCATCATCTGCAGCTCGAACCGAGGCCTTGGCTCCGTTTGAAACTTTTGAATTCTTTGGATCACGCTCAAGTACTTGTTTTAAAGTGAACTTAGATCAACTTGATATGATAGATGACTTATCCGGTGAAGAAGAAGTTTCTTGGGAGGTGAGTTTGCTTATCAAGGAAAGCCAGGCCTAACTTAGCTTCCATTCGGATTTTTAAAGCTATGGTGAACTGGGTTAACAAAGCCTAACGTAAGAAAAGCCTTCCTTATAACTGGACCTTATATCCCCCTCAAACTCTTTGGGCTCTGATTTGTTCTAAATTTACATCTATGTATATTCATCCCTTAACTTAATGAAAACTTTATTTCAACTTGTCCCAGTTGCTAAATAGGATCCTTCTGTCAATATTAACTCACTCAAACATGTCAATGTGGCAAATGACAAAATGATTTTTAATTTTTTCAAAAAGAGAAAGCCGATAAAAAATTAAGAAATCAAGATTAATTTTCAAATTAGTTGAGAAAAGAAGAACATAAAAAATGAGAGTTTTTCCTTACCAAAAAAAAAATGAGATTTTTTCAAGGAGGGTAGGAGTCGGCCGTGACTACCATTAGCAGGAGTCCAACAGTGCCGCTTCAGCTCGGCCTCGACCCTGCCAAACTTTCACCAAGGTCACACAACCCAAGCAACGCTCCTCCTCGCCTTTGCGGAGCTTGGGACGTGTGATTTTTGAATGTCAGTAACTTACAATTTTGAAACCTTTATTTGTAAAGTTGAATGACCAAAGCGGCAAAATCACCAATGTCGAATGGTAGGATAATTACCTGATCAGTTTCAATTTTAAACTTTTTAACGTTACCAATGTAATTTTAAAATTTTGGGTGAAATTCCAATGTACTCATATCCGGCCAATTGCCTACTAAAAATCATTGACGTGGCGACGTATTATCACTTGTGGATCACCACGTCAGATAGTAGATCGCATTGGTAATTAGCTGGAATGATTATATTAGAATTTCGTGCAAATATTTAGAACTATGTTAGTTAAATTAGAAAGTTTATGATTGAATTAACATCTGTACAAAAAATTTAGGACCGAACGTGTAATCTTTCCACATGTTAATGGCAAGTAGCTTTTGATACCTTACTCACATGAGCAGTAATGTAATATGAAAATGAGCCTTTTGTCCTCGTACAACCGCCGTTAAATCCTTTTCAAACTCGAACTCCCGTTCGATCCTCCGGAGATTTCGAGGACCAAACTTGGAATCATTTTTTTTTTTTTTCGTGGGTCAACAACTAAACTTGGAAGCTAAGGCACCTAAGAATTATCATCGGCGACGAAACCGAAAGAAATACGGAATTAAAAATAAAACACAAAGAAGAAAAAGATCGGTATATCCAACTGCTAAGGCAGATAGATTCCCAAGGGATCTTTCATCTCGTCCGTTCATCCGACGGCCCACTTTCCCAGTGCCTCTCTCTCTCTCTCTCTCATCCCAAATTTTTTTCGTTTTTTTTTTAATGGCAGATTTTTTTTTTTTTTAGGTGGCAGCGTGGGTAACCCGCTTCCTCGGTTTCTAACACATCGGCGTCATGATCTTGACCGAACACGCAGCGGCTGAGGTGCCGACACGTCGCTCGCGGGCTCGAGCCGCGCGGGCCGTTGGATGCGGCATCGACGGCTGATGAGCCGCGAGGGAGCATATTAAAAAATCGCCTCTTCGTCTCCGTCTTATCTTCTCCTTCACTTCACTTTGTTCTGGTTTCTCTCTTGTGTTCTTGTCTGGTTTTTCCCCAACCGCTTCCTTTGGCCGGCGACTCGAATCGATTCTCAGGTACGACGCAACGCAGCCCCTCTCTCTCTCTCTCTCCCTCTGTGTCGCCGTGACTGCGTGAGTTTGGTTTTGGAGTATCGGGTTTATGGTGGAAAAGTAGCTTTTAGAAGCGAATACCTCGCTCTGTTTGTGGTATGCAAGAGCTGCGGTTTCGTGTCTCTTCGGCGTTCGAGGGATTTTCGGCTCTGGATTTCGCCTCCTCTCTGCCTCTTTCCTTCTTTGAGGTTGAAATTAAGCTGAGTTTTCACTTGGGTACCTGCTCTTGTCTAACCGGTCGGTGGGTAGTTTTTGCATGTAGCGATGAATCTTTGATTACGACGGTTCTGGTGCTGGGGCTAGTGAGCTGTAACCGTTGGTCTCCAAAGACTTACAGCTGTAGCATCACTGAGAGACTGAAGTCGGGTCTGAAACTTGGGTTTTGTTTTTGGATGCAAAGTGAAAGTATACCCCCTTCGGAAAAATTATCGAGAGACTAATAAAGTCTTAAGCTTTCTGCCTCGCGATTTGATCAGGCTGAAATGAACATGTTCTTCTTTTTTCTTCGGACAGAAATCGTTGTCTAAAGGCTTTTGCTTTTCATGCTGTGATTCATACAGACACGATCGTTTTGAGATTACATGCTTCCTTTGGTAATTATTTTTCTGAGTTGCGGCTCGTTGAATTTTGTAGTTTTACCATGGGTACCAAATCTGGAGCCGCTTTGGCTGCTGTCTTCCTTCTGTTGCTCTTGTCGCCTGCGGTGTTTTCTTCGTCCAATGATGGGCTGATCAGGGTTGGACTGAAGAAGAGGAAGTTGGACCAACTCAACCGCGTCACTGGACAGAGATATTCCAAGGAAAGAGGGACTCTGGGGGGGCTTGAGAGGAAGTACAAGTTCCCTGGTTATAATGGCGACTCCGAGGACACTGATATCGTATCACTGAAGAATTACATGGATGCTCAGTACTATGGCGAGATTGGGATTGGAACCCCATCCCAAAAGTTCACTGTGATATTTGACACAGGGAGCTCTAATCTTTGGGTGCCCTCTTCAAAGTGTTACTTCTCGGTTAGTCTCCTAGTTTTAGATCATTTGTCTGGAGAGAACTTAAGTGGGTTATAGTTTTTGTTTGAGTTTGTTGCTAATCCATCCTGTACTATCTATTTGAAAACTTTTATTGCAGATTGCATGCTATTTGCACTCTAAGTACAAGTCAAGTGAATCAAGTACCTACAGGAAGAACGGTAGTTGTTCTCATCCCTAAAATCTGTTTGCTTTGTCTAGAGTGCTAATTTGGCTGTTTTTACTGAAATACATCAACTTCCAAGTGATGTTATTTTTGGCTTTCATAATCTCTCTCTTCTTTTATACTCTTGAATAGTAGGATAGATTTGCCCGCGACCCACTCATAGACACAGTTTTGAAGTTCTAAATGAGTAGTTCCTATCATTTCATGGATATGCAATTCAAATAGTACTGCGGAGTGAGGATATCTTTGTGAATAATGCAGGGAAATCTGCTGATATCCATTACGGATCTGGAGCGATTTCGGGATTCTTTAGCCAGGATAATGTGAAAGTTGGCGATCTTGTTGTCAAGAATCAGGTATTAGCTTCTGCATTTTGCGTCTCAAATGTAATGTCAAATAGATTGTCCAATGGTGCCTCTTCTACTACCACTGTATAGGAATTTATTGAGGCAACCAAAGAGCCTGGCATCACATTCGTGGCTGCAAAGTTTGATGGCCTACTGGGGCTTGGTTTTCAAGAGATATCAGTTGGGAAGGCAGTTCCAGTCTGGTAAGTCAGCACTCTACAACAATGGAATTACACTTGCAAGCCGATTTACATCACGGTATTGTATGTAATTTCCTAAGCTTTTGTAGAGCATGCAACACCTACAAGTTACAGTCTTGTCTTACATCACAGTATTATCTTGATGTGTTTAAATATTCAAACACTTGAGATGCTAAGCTTTTGGACAGGTTAATAAATTCCACCTTTTCTATATCTGTCTATCTCTCTGTGCCAAGTGCTGGGTTAAATATCTTGCTTTCGGTCAAATTCACAGGTATAACATGGTCAATCAGGGTCTTGTTCCGGAGCCTGTTTTCTCATTTTGGCTAAACCGAAACACTAAGGGGGAAGAAGGTGGTGAGCTTGTGTTTGGTGGGGTTGATTCTAGTCACTACAAGGGTGAGCATACATATGTTCCCGTGACACAGAAAGGCTACTGGCAGGTAAATATTTATTAGTCGAACTAGTCCTTGTAACAGTTTGCATGGCTTACTTCTGTTGCTTTCTTATCAACTGTTTCATTTAAATTCATTCATACTTACATTCTCTTGGCAGTTTGACATGGGTGATGTGCTGATTGATGGTGAAGCGACTGGTATTCCTGTGTTGTTTTGCTCGCATCTCCTTCATTTACTTGCTTGTTCTCCTCCTTTTAGGGTATTGAGATCCGGTTACTTCTTTTGCAGGATTTTGCGGCGGTGGTTGTTCAGCAATTGCTGATTCTGGAACATCCTTGTTGGCAGGGCCTACAGTATGTACTTTTAACAACAGAACTTTGTTTTCCCTTTCTCCTATAAAACCCTTAATTAAATGTTAAACAGCTGAATAGCTGGTAATCATGGTGAATGAAACTGTATTTCTTGTGGAATTTATGCAATATCAGTCGGTTTTGTTTGTTTGGGAAAAGAAATGGTTATTGCCTAAGGCTGTCATTGAAAAATCCGGTCTCTCCTGCATTTGTGCGGCAATACCCCTGTGAAGCACTTTTGGTTTTGGATTTAATCCAATATATAAGCTTCATATAGCATAGAACCTCTCTTTCTAGAATTAGTACCTCTCGATGACTTTTTGAGCAGTTGTCGTGCCTAGCGCAGAACGTTAGTACTTCTATTTACAAGTTTTTCCATTCATCTTCGTTAGTACTACATGGGAGCCGTTTAGTTCCTTGGTTTCTAGGCATTTTGTTATCTTGTTCTTACGAAGGGTTTTCCTACAAGACTAAAAATGTAATCAAAAGGATTCACTGACTGTCTCACTTATCCTATACTGTCGTTAATAATATTCACAAGTTGTACTGGCTAGGGGTTGAACTTGTCAGTAACATCATACTTTGACAATTTCAAAATATTTACCAATATTTTGATATTTTAGGGGCCTGTTTCACCTAGCCTGAATTTACAATGCGAAAAGCTCTGTTCCTTTCCATCCACGAAACACATAATATAATCGGAATAAAGTGTAGAATTTTCTTTTTATCTGTGAATGATGGGGACCCTCCATGTTGTGCAATTCTTTTGTTCTTCTCGTAGCATGTCTTCAACCAACTGTACCTATTTTTGAGCATGGCTTTATAGTTTTTGCACATCATTTTTGTATTAAAGTGGTATCCTTCTAGAAGTACTTCTCTGTTCTGACATTAAGTGGGATTTCAGACTGTGATAACCCAAATCAACCATGCCATAGGAGCATCTGGCGTGGTAAGCCAAGAATGCAAGATGGTGGTTGGCCAATATGGTAAAAGCATCCTGGAGATGTTGTTAGCCGAGGTAAAGCCTTTTGAAGTTCTTTTTAATCAAGCTTTTGTTCTGTTTCTGCTTAATGTGCCTCACAGGGTATATTATATGTTGTTCTCGCTGCAATTTTGTAGGCACAACCGCAGAAAATCTGTTCTCAAATGGGCTTCTGTACATTTGATGGGACTCATGGTGTTAGGTCAGTTTACCTTTTTCTCCCCTCCTAGTGGGAAACAACAGTACGAGAAAACAGTAACATTCCTTTTTTAATGACTTAGAAAACAGTATAGTTATAGACTCTTTGAGCCACTGTCATGACCATGTTTATGCAGGATGGGGATTGAGAGTGTGGTGGACGAGAACGAGCACAAATCATCAGGTGGTCTGCGTGACGGAATGTGTACTGCTTGTGAAATGGCAGTTGTTTGGATGCAGAACCAGCTGAGGAAAAATCAAACGGAAGAACAAATCTTGGATTATGTCAACCAGGTAATCAGCTTCGATCATGACTATTCCTAGAGAAAGCTGGGCCTCACATGAAACTCATCCTTTCAATGCCAATTGCACTTTGCAGCTATGTGATCGTCTGCCAAGTCCAATGGGAGAATCAGTGGTTGACTGTGGTGATCTATCTTCTCTACCCAGCGTTTCTTTCACAATTGGTGGTAAAGTATTTGATCTTGCCCCAGAGGAGGTACGTTATTGAAGCTGACTGTAAAAGCATTTTGCTGTGTATTTGTCCGTAGTTTATAGATGTTGCATCTATAGCTTGCGATGTTTCATTCCCATTCCTATGCAATTTACTTGATTTTATTCGCTCATATACTTTTGGATGGTGGTGTCATTGCCCCAGTATGTGCTTAAAGTCGGGGAGGGACTCGCCGCTCAGTGCGTCAGTGGATTCATCGCTCTAGACGTGGCGCCACCTCGTGGACCTCTCTGGTATACTCTTATTTAACTTCAACATCTTTCTGACAATTTCCGTCTGATTTTTTACGCTAAATCTTTCTAGTGTTTCAAACAGTCATTCCACATCATGACCAACATTTGGACACCATATTCATTCATTTGGCGTCATAGTTATTGTTCAGTTTCACGGGTCACTGCTTACCGCGAGCCATCAAATATTGCTGCAACTTAACAGGGACTAAACTAGTGTCGCTTTTCTGATGCAGGATCTTGGGAGACATCTTCATGGGCCGGTATCATACGGTGTTCGACTACGGGAATATGCAAGTCGGATTCGCTGACGCAGCGTGAACGGATTGAGACTTTTCTTTGCTGCACTGCCGTGTCTTGTCTTATCTTATCTCTACACATGTATTATATAGTTCATGGACACGACACGAAACGTCTTCGGTCTCTACACTCCTGTATGATAGTTTATGGGCGTGTAGAACTCATCTTCTATGACTGTTTGTAAAACTAATGGCATCCTAGATTCTGTTCCTTGTATAAAAACATATACCCAGAAAGTGATGTCTCTTTTTTACTGGATGAAGAAAGAAAGGAGTTCATGTAGGTGGCTCGGATGAATCTTATGTAAATACTTAGTAATTTGAAATTCCGAAAATTTATCCAACTCACCAGTCACCTGGTTCTTGCAAAAAGGTGAGGACAAAGCCCTGACTAGGCCGGTGGAGTCTTTCATCAGCAATGAAAAGCAGAAAGATTCTTGTGGTGGAACTTTATGTTCAAGCATCATCATCAGCTGATGCATGAGGTTGTCTCAGCTCACCTGAAAAATGTTTGGTGTTCATGCTAAACGTTCTGGAAGCATTTTCAACAGCGGGTAAAAGTCATGATCATGAGATTCGATGCTTGAAATCCAATTGACATCAAGCATCCTCAGCATGTGTCCAAGAGACGACGACATGAGCATGGTCCTAACGACGGTTTGTTCCACGTTGTTCATTATTCGGCATTGAGTATCGACTATTGGGTGATAGAATTTGTTCATTATTCGGCATTGAGTATCGACTATTGGGTGATAGAATTTATTGAAAGACGCAGTGGAAGTTCACGGACAAATTCGATGAACGAGCACTGAGCTCGTTCGGCGTAGGGGTGATCGGTTTCCGGTCTGGTCCAACGAAACCGAGATCCGGTCCAATGGAACCGATCAATGTAAAAACTTTTCAACCAAATATGGTGAGATTTTCTAACCATACATAATATCAACATGCTCAAAACGGATAAAGATGTATGCTGACATCATTTTAATGTCTAAATAGCAAAAGCCAAGACATCTAAAACAAGAAAGTAGCTTACGAGTGCCATATATATTAGTCAGTCCAGTCCGAGTGGTTTGAATCCTATCTTGAAATCGGAAACCGGACTGCACAGTCCGGTCCGGTCCGGACGGTTCCCGGTTCGTGTGGTCCTATTTACAGAGCCGTAGTCCGGGGGGCAATGAATGAACCCAACACCGGCAGAGCGGAAAGAGCCTAGTGACAGCGACAGTAGAGCCCCCTTAATTTAACTCTTTCCCTTCACCTAATCAAAACCGGAAACAACAACACTCGATAGAAACTTGATTAAGTGACGTTTTAGAGATCGTTTTACAGAGTTGTCAGGCGGCTCCACGCACGTTTCGTACTCTCTTTGTCATCGATCCTTTTTATCTGCAGGTCCTCCAGCGACATTCAATGCATCTTTTTTTTCTGGTTCTACCAGCACCGCGGCGGCTGACCAAATATTACAAGGTCGGTCGGATAAAATGGATCAAAGGAAAAGAGCTCAGATGCTCTGTATGCAATAAAAACGTGCTTCGCTGGCTGTCTTGGCTCACTGAACTTCAAGGTACACGTGGCACCGTAGCCTGATGGGATTGGGTGGGTCGATCGTTCGTGGGCCCGACATACCTTTTGCCTTCAATACGCTAAAGGCCCCAAACGGAGAAACGAGAAGCCACGGAGAGTCCACGTGAGATGCGTTTGGTGAAAGCTACTCTTGTCAATTGTCTGACTTCCAAGCCACGCATCGTACACCCCCAAAACCCACAGTCCCCATCTAATTCTCATCGCACCGTTTCGTCGGTCCAGCTAACGAAACCTAAGATGTTACCTCATCACAATTCTTATTGAAATATAGTCTCACTTCACATGCTCTTTATATGCATACGGTATTGGGTTGATCAGAGGCACGCTGGCCGATAAATCCTTAGTAACATAATAGCCCGTACGATGCCTGATCACTGCTATTTCTTTCGCTTCTGTACATCCACCCTTTATTAGCCAAATTCCACGTGCCATATACATGTAATCTCCCTCTATATAAACATACGAACAAACAATTGGGTTATAGAGAGATGATAAGATTATAATCTTGGTTTCAATGTTTAGGAAGACGAAGCAACTGGGTGTATATGTGTATATGCATGTACGCGTATAGGACTGATAAGATCAGAGTCTTGGTTGCAATGTTCAAGAAAGATGAAGCAATTAGGTGTGTGCGTGTATATGCATGTATTCGTATAAGATTGCGATTGCCATGTGTCTCTCCAAGTGATGTCAAACAATGATTTTACGGCAAATGGAGGGGGAAAAACATCGAACGTTCGATCACACTTTGTATCCAGACTACCAACTAGAAAACGGACAGCTCTATATGATGCAGGAAGAAGGGGGCAATTGCTTGGTCCCATTGGATTACTTCGACCTCACTCGCAGGTAACCAAGCACCGAGCGTTCAAGCAATCAAACCTCACACGTAACACAAAAAGCATCAGACACTTGGCAATTCACAGATCACTCCTAAGCCCTAATCCCTCACGTAGGGTACTCTATGCTAAGCTTTACACACAAGATATGGGCTGTGGGATTATGGTTTTCTTCTCAATTGGGTATTGCAATCTGTGTGCTAATCTATGCCAGGTGGGCATGTTCTCCTTTTTTTTTCCAAGGGTCAAATTCGAAAGTATGAACCGAACGCAAATGGTGGTGCTACTGACTTTGGATAACTTAAGGTCTTTATAGTCCAAGCGTCCGAAACATCGACCTGATTCTTGTTATGAGTTGCACCTAACTTTCTATCCAAGTGGCGATTTCTTTGTATTTTGCCCCTCCCCTAATTGTGCTGACTTTTGATGAAATTCCAATAGTCCCTTTTGCATCTCCTCTCCACAGCCCGAAGACTGCTATATCGAGTTCTTTGACTATTGTACTGTGTGATCAGGTAACTTACCAAGATGCTCCAAATCAACCCATGTGGTCTTCTCTTTTTGGTGGTTCAACCCATCTGCTCCCTAATCCAAATACGAATCCTTTTGCAAGCTACAAGTCTCGCTCTCAAACAATATGAAGCATCCAAGTGTCAGTTTTATCCATGTCCATCCCTATCTCACTCGTGCCAAACTCGGAATATATTTCCTGCACCCCAGTCATATGAGTTAAATTCGGATTGATTATACGATTATGTTAGTGTCACGTAGTTCTCATCTCATTTAACAATTCATGTGAACTAGACTCTCTCATAGTCCGGGTGCCCACGCAATGCCCATCTCCCATAAATATTTAACGCCCCCCAACCATCTTACACATGTCGCTGACCCATTTCGCCATGCCATCGCCGTCCCAATCGGCCAAAGCTGTCAACCCAAAACTCGTTTCAACACGTTGAAAAAGTTTCGTTCTTTTCAAAGGGCCTCCTCTATATATATACGAACGCCACTCTGTTCACAATCATTCAACGCAGGACTGCTAAAGTTCTCACGCAAACCACGACCCTGTTTCTACAATTCTTTGAACCCCGCAATGGAGTGGACCAGAGGCCGCACCGTCGGCCACGGCTCCACCGCCGTCGTCTCGCTCGCCACCTCGGCCGAGTCCGGTGAGGTCTTCGCCGTGAAGTCTGCCGAGCTGGGGTCGTCGGCTTACCTCCAGAGAGAGCAGCGGATCCTCTCTTCTTTGACCTGCCCTCGCATAGTCGGGTACAGAGGCTTCGACGTCACCGGAGAGGGCAACAACAAGCTGATGTACAACCTCTTCATGGAGTTTGTGCCCCGAGGCACACTCGCCGACCTGACTCGGAAACTCGGAGGCAGGCTCAGCCAGCCGACGATCGCGCGCTACACCCGCCAGATTCTGGAGGGGCTCGAGCACCTGCACTCGCGAGGCATCGCGCATTGCGACGTGAAGGGCAGCAACATCCTGATGGGCGAAGACGGCCCGAAGCTCGCCGACTTCGGCTGCGCGAGGCGGGTGGACGACCCGTCGGCGGCGGGGGCGCCGTTCGGCGGCACTCCGATGTACATGTCGCCGGAGGTCGCGAGGGGGGAGGAGCAGGGGAACGCCTGCGACGTGTGGGCACTCGGGTGCACGGCCGTCGAGATGGCCACCGGAGGAGCGCCGTGGAGCGGCGGAGACCCGGCTTCGGTCCTCTACAGGATAGCGTACTCCGGCCAGTCGCCGGAGATTCCGGAGTGGCTGCCGGAGGAAGCGAGGGATTTCCTAGGGAAGTGCCTGAGGAGGGACCCGCGAGAGCGGTGGACGCCCCGTCAGCTTCTGGAGCACCCGTTCCTTCTCGGAGAATTCAAGTCCGAACTGGACGTTCGCGACGCGAAGCAAGTTCAGGAATGGGAATGGAGCGCTTCGGCTTCTCCGACAAGCGTCCTCGATCGAAGGCTCTGGAGTCGGGCGGAAGTGTCGGAGACGGGCGTGGCCGGCGCGCACGAGGGGGACGCGGCGGCGGGCGACAGGATCAGGCGGCTGTCGGCGGGCTCAGCTGGGCACAGGTGGACGCGGGACCACGACGACGACGGTGAGGACTGGATCCACGTCAGGGGATGCGTCGACGACGACGTGGAGAACGATGGACCGGCGGGTTCAAATGGTTGGTCGGAAGTGGACGCGGCTGGTGGGAAGGTCGGCGGTGAGGCGTTAAATGGAGCAATGAGTAGACATGCTTTTGGGGCATGGGATTGCGGGGAAATTGGTTTTGCGATTAGGAACAGTGACCATATACTTTTGCGGCCCTTAATGACATAATTACTGTTAATTCAATACCCACATACTTTTACGAGGACTATATATAGCCATCGGTTTCTTTTTTCTTCGTATAAATCGCACCACTTGATACGTCTCGAATGTACAACTCATGAAGAAACGGTCATTTCATAGGTATCGTATCTTAGCTCCGACACAAGTGCCGTCGTCCGGGCGAGGCAATCCCAACCTCACGATAACCAACAAAAACCATAACGTGAATATCGTAAATCACTTGGATGATGAGGGGTTTCGATGATTGAATACGCATTCTGATTTAGCCATTACGGAATGGCTGAAAACAGGTTGCCAACACTCAAGTGGTGCTCCCCACGGAAATCTGAGATGAAAACAGACATGTCCTTAGGCATTTCTTTCCTAGCAGTGTCTCCAACAAAGTCCGGCTGGTCTCTATCATTTATAGCTATAAAGGCTCTGCACATCTGGTCATCTCACAGTGCCTTTGCTGAGTCTGAGCTTCCGGAAGTTGAGCTACCAACGACCTGCACACGTTAACAGTTTTCATTAGATTGACATTGTTGATATTAGCCTTACCGATTACGTGGTCTACAGGGAGTGTCTCTGCACAGTGTTGTCGACGGCAATACAGAGCCCGTCTCGGTGGACCCGTAGCTCCGCAAGAACAGAGGACGTAATGCGAATATTGCGGGAGAAACCACCGATACTTTTACTGAGATGATCGCGGAAAACACTCCCGGCACCCGCAATGCCAGGATTGCCCCGCACTGAACCATCGGTATTAAGCTTGACCCAACCAGGTCTAGGATGAGGGCCGGTTCTCATTAGGCCTCCCTGCCTTCTTTTAAGGCATGGGGTTTGGTCAAACAGCTCCAATATTCAGCCGCTTCGCTGCAATCTCTCGCGGCAGTGTCCTTGGCAAATGTACCTTCTCCAAGAACTTCGCTGTTTCTGTTCTTCCAGAGTCATCAGATAGTCCAAGGGGAAGAAATTATTTTAGGCGAGAGACATAAGATACTCGGAATTGCGGAATCATCTTATCTGAGTAGTTAATATCGACTAAATGCATCCTTTATAGTTAGAATCTAGCTATCCTAACTAGAGCATTACTTGTGGTTAACATCCACTTTTTTTGCTCTAAATTATATTGAGAAAATATCTTATGATATTTTGAAGTTGACAAAACGATTAACTTGTCATTATTATTCGATAAATGCAGATGTTGCAGGCATTGTCTTATTTCGGGTAACGTGATATAAATGATGCTCTATCGCATTGATGTAATTCGAAATACAATCTAAAAAGTTTTGTAGAGATTTGATGGACCTTAATAAATGGTGAACAAGTCAGAAAGAACGGGAAGTTCAAGGATACTAGGTGGCACCATAAAATGAACAGTTCTGTGAAGCCTTGATAGTAGTCAAGCAGATCAAATTGAAAGTAGTATGTAAGTCAACTATTAGCGGGAAACTTGGATAGACTCAGTATTATGGATCAAGCGAAACTGAGATTCCCATTTGCTGCCTGGCTATACTGATTAAATATATAAGGAATGATCGACAAGTACCTAGTACAATCCTGATTTCCGTCCTAAAACAAGTTTCCAGAACTCATCGCAAGGTTTTGCTCTTTTCTTTGTACATTCAACACGACAGCCATCTGGTCTTCCACGCTAAAAACAATATCTATTTCAGAAAACACTCATGAGACAAGATCAAGAACTCGCCCGCTCACCAAAACTCTTCGTTAGGTGTTCTTCTTGCTGTCAGAATTGGACAAGGAGTGATCAATAGACTCCAACTGACTTCGAAGGCTTTGGTTGTCTGCAAGCAGGTGATCTTACTCTAGTAAGCCTTCGGATTGTTTCTTTAGAGCATTGGTTTCAGCTTCAGCTGTCTTGGCTTCCTTATCCTTTGTCTCGTATTCATTTTCCAAGCTCTTCGCTTTTGTCCTGAGGGTGGCAATCTCTTCGTTTTAGCCTCTGACCTCTGCACTGCCATTTTCCCCCTGGTCAATGCCTAAACCTGTTTTTTGGCTGTCTCCATGGTCTTTCTGAGAAAGCGAAGTTCTCTTTTGCAATGGTGCAATCTATCAATCATCAAAGACAGAAACAGCACAAATCCTGAGTAAAGAAAACCACTCTGATATCAGATCCCACCCATACCTACAACCATGATAATAGGAGAGCCTATGGGTAATCTTTCTTCAGAGAAAGGTGCCAAATGCATTAAACTTTGGTATTCGATGTCCAGAAATTTTAGCCAAGCACATAATTAGTATTTCTATGCTCTTGTCATCGTGTCTATACCCTTCTTTTAAACTCTTTTCACCAAAGAGAAGGTTGCTAATGACAATTCGCTTCCAAAAGAAAATGAAACATAATAAATGGAACACTGCACATGGTGATACAGAGAACAATGCTATCTAGTTGAAGCCTTAGTACAGGAGTGAATGGCAATCTATAGTCAACCCTCAGTGATAAAACAAATCTAACAGAACCCCTGGAACTCAGACAGAGGTTTCAAACATACTAAACATAATGCAAACTGAAGTAAACACAATGAGCTCAAAGCGTGGGCTCCAACAGGACAGCAGTCAAGCTCCAGTACACCCAACAAGGCAAGACTAAAGAAGGAAGAAATTATCTGAATCAGCCAACATTATGCAAAGATCAGGCTCCCCAAGTAACAGCACCGATATTAACGCTCCAAATTTAATCAATAAATTCTCCCGAATAACCAGGTACTCATTTTGTCCTCTAGGATCCCGTCCCTTCCGTTTCCCAAAGCCATAGTACCGATTATCAATGTTCTAGAAATCAGTAACGATCCAGACCACTCGGTCATGGAAGCCAGGAATTTTAGTTTGGTAATCAAATGTCATGCGCTACTTGTCCCATGCCTTTGTTGGAGAACTCCGAGGTCTAACCTATCCGATACAAAATCTACAATGCAATAGGAAAAACGAACCAGAGTTATAGTATAGAGCGAATGAACCAAAAGCATGGGGTTTAGCATTTTAATTGCGAGATTGCAGCAGACAATAGCACTTTCAACCTATAAACTGCGCCAGACTTACGTCCCCCTGCAGATGCACATATATCTTAGTAAGCCAGAAGATGGAGAATGACCTCTCTGCTACTCAAACAAATATTACAGCAGTCGTGAGGAACAAGACCCTTCTGGTGGAGGAAAACTTTGGTGGCAATTCTCTTATGGATCACAAGCCAAATGAAGGTTTGGATTTGAGGGATAGTTTTTTGATTTCCAAAGCTAAGACCAATCATCCGGAACAACCTTTATCAGGCTCATTGTTGCTCACAAGATCATAGGCATCAGTAGTTCAAAACTCACCATTTTGCGAGAATTTCCAAGCAATGAGGTCCTCCGAGCTAGAACCGTGAGCAATAGGAATGGCACGGATGCATTGGATAAGATCATCATCAAATACATGAAGATTTAAAAGGTCCAAACACCCGCTCTAAGCCAAAAGTTGTTGACCATCATTTCCTCTTCACTTTATTAAGAGTCCCGATATAACATTTCCCTGGAGGACCAAATCCCAGCCTGTCATCCAGCCAGAAGCTTATCTTTTTGCCATCCAACCAAAAACCGAATTAGCACAATTGCAAAAAGTTTAGAATTGAATTGACCAAAAAAGAAGAAGTATAAGGCTAAATTGGCACGATTGTAATAAGTGTAAGACTTTTTGGTAATTTTCTCAAAGACAGGCCATCTGGTTATTCTTCTCAGAAGGCATGTATATTACGGTGGACATTGGATTTGCCAAATGAGTTTATAAGTTTCCTTATTTCTACAACTTTTCTCTTCATAAATAGAGAGAAAGATGATCCTTCATCCATTTTCGCTCCAGACTGGGACTCGGCATTTTCCTTATACCAAGAGCTAGAGCCTCACACTTGAACGGAACCTCTTTAATATGAGTAGTGTTGTTCAAAAAATTTCTGATACCGAGACTTATTTACTGATTAGGAGGACTTCTTTGCCATAAAACAAGAATGTTTAGACGACTTATTTCTGACCGACGGATCACATGGCATTCTCCGCTGCGTCTTTCATTTTTCGCTTTCAAATTACCAAGGATAGGTAAGATTTCGGGCGATGGAGCTATCGAATTTCTGATCTTATAAATGACATTTGCGAGAAGACAGAGCCTTACAGTGGAAACACTTTATTTACTTAGTAGGCCCCAATGCTCTAAATCCACACGCAATTTGCCAAACGCGTTGGAAACTCCTCTAATCGTGACGGATGGTGACATTGCACCGGATAACCGAGTTACCCCGCGGTCGGTCCACGTAGATAGTCTCGAACGTCGTGTAGCCTCGTGCGAACCGGAACTTCCCGGTGCCCCCCACCACCGCGTACTCCCTGACCGCCTCGAACTGCTTGCCCGTGCCCTGGATCAGCAGGGTGCTCCCGTTGTAGGCTCGGTTGACGAACACGATAGAGAACATGGCGTGAGTGCTTGACCCGTCCAGCGCCGTGGTCACATACATGCCCTGTCCCCGCCCGACCATGGGCGAGTCCTGGTCGGGCGTCTTGGTTATGAAGTCATCGGTGACGAACACCGTCCCGAACTGGCTGAACGTCCACAGCTTCCCGGCGATGCCTGCGACCGGGATGAGAGTGAAGTTGGCCCCGGAAGCGAAATCCTGGAAGTACAACACCATCTCGGTGGTTCGTGGAGGTAGGGTTGCCTCTGATGAATGGTAATGCATGAGAATGGATAGAGTGAATAAGCGAGAGAGACGTGACAATTTTGAGGTGGTGAGAATTTTAGGAGCTGAGATTGGTGCCATTTGACGAGCGAGAAGAGAAGGTGAGGAAGGTGAGGCAGTGGGCGATGCTATTTTTCCTTGGCTAAAATGTGGGTTCGCTCCTTCTATTTATTTAGGAGGGGAGCCAATACCCAAAAAAATCTCAAACTTTAATTTTTGTCCTAATTATATCTTAATTTTTTTTTTGTCTCATAAAAAACCACAAACTTTTACTTTTGTCCCAAATCTACCACATAATACCCAAAAAAACCCCAAACTTTAGCCTTTGTCCCAATTATATCCTAAACTTTTTTTTTTGTCTCATAAAAAATCCCAAACTTTTACTTTTGTCCCAAATCTACCACCGTTAAATTTTCCGTCCAATATTATCATTAATAATTATTTTAATATTATTTTTTTCGAATTTTTTTTATTTTTTTATTTTTATTTTTTTCCCTTCACCGTTAAATTTGCCGGTGTTAGGCGAGGTCGGCCTCGCCCGCCCCTGGCGAGGTTCGTCCTTGTCATGGCTTGGCCTCGCCCAACCCTGGCGAGATCGAGCCTTGCCAGTGGTTGGTGGGGCCGATCCCTCTCTCTAGGGGTGGGCGAGGCCGACCTCGTCCAACGCCAGCAAGGTCAAGCCTCGCCCGCCTCTGGCAAGGTTAGTTCTGACCCGCCCTTGGCAAGATTCGTTCTCGTCCACCCTTAGCAAGGCTTGGTCCCGCTGACTAGTGGCTAGGTTGAGCATCGCCGCGGCCGGTGAGGATGAGGCCGGCGGGACTAAGCCCTCACCAACGTTGGGCAAGGCCAAGCCTCGCTAGTCATGGCAAGGATGAATCTCGCCAAGGGCGGGTGAGGTTGATCTCGCCCAACGCCGGCGAGGTCGAGCCTCGCTGGCCAGAGGTTAAAGGTGAAGGAGAAAAAAAAAAAGAAAAGGAAAGGAAAAAGAAAATAAAAGAAAAAATCAAAAAATTCGAAAAAATAAAAAATAGTCATTAACGATAATATTAGACGAAAAAGTTAACAGTGGTAGATTTGGAATAAAAGTAAATGTTTTAGATTTTTTGTGAGACAAAAAAAGTTTAGGACATAATTGGGATAAAAGCTAAAGTTTGGGGTTGTTTTTGGATATTAGGTGGTAAGTTTGGGGTTTTTTATGGAATAAAAAAAATTTTAGGATATAATTGGGACAAAAATTAAAGTTTTTGGTTTTTTTGAGTATTGGCCCTTTAGAGGGGGATTGGATTATTTCTACTTTTTCTATCTGCAATGGGGACCGGGTTAACAGAGTAGATGTTGATTGAGTCACGAGCTTAATGACCAATAAGGTAGCTTTTTCTGGATTTCTCTCTATCCTTATCCCGTAAGAATCTCGAGGGAAAGAGGATCGAGTTGGCCGCTACAAAATTAGGAATGACGAATCTATATATCAATGAAAATTTTGACTTTTGAAATCAAATATGAGTTGTTATTTGATATATTGTGAATAATAATACTGGTAGATGAGTAAAAGATACGGAAAGAGAGGAATTCGATCCTTGGACGCAAAAATGATAGATAGGATATTGGATATAGAAGAGGAAGAAATGCTTTCTTTCTTTTATGTCATTTTTAATTATTTGTGAAGCCACCTCATTCATTGAATTAATGTGATTAACTATTTCTATCCAACCCTCAATTTATTAGACGGCATGGGACGTATGGATGTCAAAAAATAGATAAAATGGACGTCTTGTCAATTCTTATACATTCATAGATCTCTCCTTTTTGTCAATTCTTATGCATCCATATATTCCATGCCATTTTCTATTAATCAATTTTTTTAAGTTCTTAACATCCCATTTTCTACCAAATAAGCCACGCTTCCGTTTTCTTTATATATCAAAGTAATTGACTCATTGCCAAAGCAAAAGCAGATCAAAATGACTTCACTACAAAAAAACATCTTTTTTCCAACGAAAAATTTGGAAAAATTTGTTGGAAAACGAATTTCCAACGAAAAAAAATTCGTTGGTAATTCGTCGTCGCAAATTTTTCCAACAAAAAATTTCAACTTTCGTTGGAAATTTGCGACGAAATTTTTTTCATAGGAAAATTCGTGGCTAAATTCGTTGGAAAAACTACAAAAAACAAATTTTTTGGTTGAAAAATTGTGGCAAAATTAGTCGGTAATCTTTTTCTATTAATCAATTTTTTTTTGCTGGCGAGCTCGCCGGCACTGGCGAGGGCCAGTCTCGCCGCTGGCGAGCTCTCTAGCCATGGCGAGCTCGGCCCTTGCCATGGCCAGTGAGGGCTAGCTTCGTCGCCGGCGAGCTCGAGCTCGCCGAGATCTAGGCGAGTTCTGGGCGACCTTGAGTTCGCCGGTCATGGCGAGCTCGGCCCTCGCCATGGCCGATGAGGGCTAGCCTCGTCGCTAGTGAGTTCGAGGTTGCCCAGATCTGGGCGAGTTCTGGGCGACCTTGAGCTCGCCGGCCATGGCGAGCTCGAGGTCGCCCAGAATTCGCCCAAATCTGGGCAAGCTTGAGCTCACCCGCCATGGTGAGGGCCTGGCTTATGGCGGTCGCGCTCAGCCTCACCACTGTGAACGCGATGGACACCGCCCCCTTGATCGACCGGATGCTTGGCGGCAGCGGGGAGAGCTTGGGCTCAGCGGTGGAGCAGTGCCTCAGCGAGAGCGTCGACCAATAAGCGGACGCGATGGAGCAAGTGGAGGCGTCGATCGGGGAGAGAGAGAGAGAGAGAGAGAATGTGTAAATTGAGAATCGTTGCGAAATTGCCCAAGTAATGAGCGCGAAAATGTTGAATAAGGAAGGAGTAGAGTTTTCGTTGCAAAATTCGTAGGAAATTTTTCACGAATTTTTCAATGAAAATTGTACACACTAAAATAATTGCCCAGAAAACTGAAATTCATGGGAAAATTCATTGAAAATTTCTAACGAATTTTCTCACGAATTTAAAATATGTCGAACAATACCGGGTTTTTTTGAATTCGTGAGAAAATTCGTTGGAAATTTCCAACGAATTTTCCCACGAATTTAAAAAATGCCGAACAATACTGGGTTTTTTTTAATCCGTTGGAAATTTCCAACGAATTTTCCCACGAATTTAGAAAAGCCGAACAATATCGGGTTTTTTGAATTCGTTGCAAAATTCGTTGGAAATTTCCAACGAATTTTGCAACGAAAATAGTATACATTGCAATAATTGCCCTGAAAATTGAAATTTGTAGGAAAAATTGTTGGAAATTTCCCACGAATTTTGCGACGAAAAATTTTTCGTTGTTAATTTCCAACGAATTTTACTTTTCATTGGAAAATTTGTCGCAAATTTGCGACGAAAATTTTTTCGTCGCAAATTTTCGTGGCAAAAATCCAGTTTTTTTGTAGTGCTTGTTCTTCAACTAGATTGTTTCTGATTTTGACTATTATTCTCGTTCCGCTTCGATGTGGCAGTGAAGCGATAAACAAGAGAAAGCTAGTGTATGTTCAGATCGCCAACTATGTATCGAAACAAGTGAACCTCACAGTTCACTGCCAATCAAGTGAACAAGATCTCGGCTATCAGTTGCTTGTTCCAGGAGGTTACTGGGGATATCAATTTCGACCCAACATTTGGGGAACAACATTGTACTTCTGTAGCTTTGAATGGCCGTTTAATTTTCACCACTATGATATATACAAAGAAGATGATCCGGAACGCCCCAATTGTCACTACTGTTTATGGAACATAGTACCCAGTGGTCCATGTTTGTTCAACAACGAAACCAAGGAGTATGATTTTTGCGATAATTGGAATTCTCTGAAAGGATCCCTGACAAGAAAACCCATGTTATAATCGTATGAAGTGCTTATGACTTCGGTGTGTCGACTTTGATGGATCAATAATAACTCCAAGGACATTGTGCCTTTTTTGTTTCACGTGTATGAAAGTACTATTCCAACTTTAGAATCCAAGCAATGGAATAATCTCCAATTAGCGTTAATTGGCATCTTAATTAGATTTCTCACCCTTAAATCACACTGAATTAGCTTTTGTAAAGAAAAACAGTTCACTAATGAGTGATGTGGAAATTATAAACGGTTAGTCAGAAAAGTGGGCTATATTTACACAACATGACTTAACTCCTCTTATCGGTTATAAAAATCAATTTTGGAAATCAATCTATCTCTAGAATT
This sequence comes from Syzygium aromaticum, assembly GCA_024500025.1. Classification (NCBI taxonomy): domain Eukaryota; kingdom Viridiplantae; phylum Streptophyta; class Magnoliopsida; order Myrtales; family Myrtaceae; genus Syzygium; species Syzygium aromaticum. The sequence continues at coordinate 18,022,088 of CM044885.1, forward strand.
ATTCTTTGTTTTGTTCTGTCAAACAGCAGAAATTTTTTTTATTGTCTTCATTTTAAGAATGTGGCTCAAGGGTTTTCCTAATGGCGTAATCGCGTGATTATTGAGTGCTTAGGGTAATGAATTTTACGAGGCAGTGGAACCCTTTAACAAAAATAGACTTGAACCCAGAATGAAGTGCAAAACACACATCTTCATCTTGTGCCAAACCCTCGAAGCCAAAACACGTCCAAAATCTTGTTATTATCAATCCTACAAGACCATATCTCGGCACATAGATTCAAGATTTCGATTCACCATATACTCGATTTGACATATTTGCCAACACAACAAAGAAAGAAGTTCGCTTGTGGTTTCCTAAATAAAATCACTACTTTGGATTATTGGTAGATCCATCGTTAGTGTAAGAGTATTCTTACACATTCATCTTGTGATGAGTAATCCGTGTGTTGTAAGTTAATTTTGTAAATGCATTTTTGCACATGCTTTTAATCTAGCGATGCATGTGTAATCTATTTTTTACACGAGTAGCGGACCTTGACATCGAAAGTGAATCAAGCAAGAAAAGGTAAGTGAAACTACTTTTGATGTCCACCAAATCGAGTTACTAATCCTTAGCCCAACATTAAATAGGATAGCCCATAATTCCATAATCATCTCATCCTTCAGAGGAGGAAATCCCCAGTCCAAATGTTGAACTCTCTCTGATTTTGGGTTGCCTATCACTTAATTTGTCTCTTTTTAAATAATATAAATAAAGAATAAACTCCATTGTCATGTCTATCCCAAGAACCCTAATAAGCCACATAGTAATGTCATGGACATGCCATGACATTTACTGATGAATCTTTGACTTGTAAAGGAAAAAATTGAACTCCAGCTAGATACAGTGATCACAAATAGAAAGTATATCAGAAATGAGGGATGTACAGTCATATGTGAAGAAGGTTTGTCTAGTACTTATCGTTTTCCCAACAAGGAGATGTCATGCCGTTACATTACATGCCTTCATCCACAATTAGCCAACGCATGAATCTTTTCCGTAGAGTCCTAATTTTCGGGAATAGTATTCCAGGGAAGAAAATTTTGGTCTTAATCTATTCATTCTTCTCTGCAACTGTTGTCAAGTTGATGTTGTTGAATTAGGAGCAGCCATTGATTGATTATATGAGTTTTCAATGTTTTAAATATCGAACTACTTCAACGTCGATGTGTCAAATAAAAGTTTTTTTACAAAATGAATGCTACTTTAAAAGAACGTGAGGTGGATTGAGAGTTCCTATCAGTATGCGTCTCAACAATTCGTTGATCCACCATGAAGTGATATAGGCCGATTGATTACTTGCTAATCAATATTCGATTGATTCGTTTAAGGTTATAGACAAAAAAGATTTGTCTAAGTCATTTCGTTCTGTTTTGTCCGAGATGATTGCTACTTTGAAGAATGAATACATGAGGTGGATTCTTGCTACTTAATACATATTTGGATCAGGAAAAATTACCCAGCAATTCCTAAATTTATTATACTGAAACCAATTCAGTCCTCAACTTTCCAATTATGCAAATTTAATCCTAAAACTTTGCACGAAATTCCAAAATAGTCATTCTGGTCAATTTTTGCTGGAAATTGTTAATGTGGAGGTATGTCACGTAATTTGTTGGACGGTTTAGGACTTACTTGTCAAAATCTTAAAATTTTTAGGATTAAATTGACACAACTTGAAGGATTTATAACTGAACTGGCCGATTTATGACATATTGGACAATTTTCCCTGCAAGGAGACCATAGGCTCCGAGGCATACTATCCTGGATTGGGCAAAGCCAGGATTCAGAGAATGGGACTAATTACTTTAGTCAGCTCTTTTCCAATCTCACAATGATTGGGAAAGACAGAGCCAACACTCCCGAAGGACAGAAAGAAGGCGATTCTGCGAGGAACAGAACAGAAAGGAGCAATCACTTGGGGAAGAATCCCATATGCAGTTTAGTTTCAAGAACTCGAGGCGGTCAGAACCGGGGGCTGAATTAAGCAGCTTTATTAGCATAACCAGCACGTACTCCATGGTCATCTAATTTTAGAGTTAGATCATCAAGGTCTGGCTTCTGGGGAAATCGAGTAGTACGGTACAAAAGTGAAGGAATAAATTATGGCTTGGGTTCACGAGTCATGCATCCATTGATGCAGACTAAACCACTGAACCTGCCCAAGTATGAAATCACAGGGATCCATAAAGAGTACTTATCAAGCAGAACTGCTTATACTAGCTTTTAAGAAGTACCCGCAAATGCTGCCGGCCAATTCACTCAGTAGGTCAGGACATTTTCATTTTCTTGTGCCTGCAAACAGATCGATCTTTGTTTTCTAACCGAGTCGTACTCCTTGTTTGAGTCTCGCATTCGTTTGGTTCCCTCTTGGTTGAGGAGAAAATTGCAATGAAACATAACTTACCGGCTTTGCTTCTTTGAATTACTCAAGACAGAATGGATAGAAGGAAATTGAGAATCCCATTTGCTGGCATGCTATACTGATTACATACGTATATAAGGAATGATCAAAGAGTAAGTACCTAGTACAACCCTGATTTCCGCCCAAAACCAACAAGTTTCCAGAACTCATTGCAAGGTTTTGTTCTTCTGTTTGTACAAGCAGATTCAACACGACAGCCGTACAGTCTTCCCAGCCGAAAAACTATATCACTATTAAAAAGCACTCTTGAAACTAGATCAAGAACTCGCCTGCTCCAACAAAACTGCTTGTCAGGTGTTCTTCTTGCCATCAGAATTGGACATGGAGAGATCAATAGACTCCAACTGACTTCGAAGGCTTTGGTTGTCTGCAAGCAGGCGGTCATACTCTAGGAGTAAGCCTTCAGATTGTTTCTTCAGAGCCTCGGCTTTGGCTTCGGCTGTCTTGGCTTCTTTGTCTTTCGTCTCGTATTCAGTTTCCAGCGTCTTCACTTTTGTCCTCAGGGTGGCAATCTCTTCCTTCAAGCCTTTGACCTCCTCTGCACTGCCATTTTTCCCCTCGTCAATGCCTCGACTCTGTTTCTTGGCTGCCTCCATGGTCTTTCTGAGCAAACGAAGTTCTCTTATGTAATGGTGCAATCTATCAATCATCAAAGACAGAAATAGCACAAATCCTGCGCAAGAAGTCAACATAGAATCAGATCCAACCCATACCTACAACAATGATAATATAGGAGAGCTTAATGGTAACCTTTCTTCAGAGAAAGGTACCCAATGCTTTAAAACTTTGGCATACAACAGCCAGAATTTTAGCCAAATGCATCATTAGTATTTCTATGGTCTTGTAATTGTATCTATACCCTTCTCTTTTTAATTTCTTTACCAGAGAGAAGGCTGCTGGATACTAGTCGCTTGCAAAAGAAAATGATACAAAATAATTGGATCACTACACAGGTTAATACAGAGTGCAATGCTATACAGGTGAACCATTAGCTCAGGACTGAATGGCATTCTATAATCAACCCATAGTGATGAATCAAAACTAACAGATCCCTTGGGATTCAGACAGAGTTTTCAAACTTACTAAATATAAAACAAGCTGAAGCAAACACAATGAGCTCAAAACGTGGGAACTAACAAGACGAACAGTCAAGCTCCAGTAAACCCATTAATGCAAAAACAACAAGGGAAGAAATTATCTGAAATGAGAAAATGCATTTCGCATCAGACAACATTATGCAAAGATCAGGCTCCCAAGTAACAGCACTGATATTAACCTATAGATTCAATCAATAAATTCTCCCGAATAACCAGTTAGTCCTCTAGGACCCCAACCATTCTGTTTTCTACAGCATGACCCAGATTATCAATGTTCATGAATCAGTAGCAATCCAGATCTACTGGGTCATGGGAACCATGTATTTTAGCTTAGCAATCAAATATCATGCGCTACTTCTCCGATGCCTGTGTCAGAGAACTCCAGTTCCAACCTATCCGAGACGAAATCTCCAACGCACAAGAGTATGAACCAATCGGAGTTATCGCATAGAGCGACTGAACTAAGGCATGGGGTTTCACATTCTAATTGCGAGATTGCAACTACAAACAGCAGCACTTTCAACTTGTAAACTGCTAATTTGCCATAATTTACGTCCCACTGCAGATGCACATTTATCTTGACAAGTCTTGTGAACCAACGCCAAATTGCTTCAATCTAGCATCATCTCTTCCCCACCCTTTTCACCGGAGACCCAAACAACCCGATTAACGCGGAACAAAGAACAACCCTAAGAGCTAAAACCAGCCGACGCATCAAGAACGCCAGCAACAGCTACCCTCCATCGAGCACGAAAGAAACCGGACAGCTTCGCACCAGCGGAGGGGCGAGCGAGCGAGCGAGCTATAGGGGAAAAGAATCCTTACCCATGAGAGAGGCCTCGAGCATGTGCTTGGACATGAGGACCTGGTCGGTGGGGTTGACGGCCCCGGCCTCGGCGGTGCGGCGCTGGATCTTGACCATGCTATAGAGGCTGGAGGCGAGCACGACGAGCACCGTGGCGCCCACCGTCTTGGCCACGACGGGTCCCCTCCCGCGCTTGACCCGATCGAGGGCCACGATCACGAGCTTCCGCAAGGGGGTCTTGAACAGGAGGGTCAGGATCAGCGCCATCTCGGCGAGGATCACGGTGTACAGCAGCTGTATCATCTTTCCCGGAACAGGAAATGGTCCCCAAGAAGAACCCGGAATCGCGAGAAAAAGTGATGGGGAAAAGTTTTGCAGAGAAGAGAGAGAGAGAGAAAGAGAGAGAAGTTTCGGATTTGGCTGGTTCAGCTACTGGCGTTTGTCTGGCGGGGAGGATTTATAGACGATGTTTTTGCCAGTGGGAAGGAAGGTCACCACGTCGGTACAGAGTGCTCCGCCATGCTTCTTTCATGTGCGGCGCGTCGTCGCGTGCTTGCCGTGTTCCAAGGATCGCCCCTTTCCTCCTTGCGCGGTTGCGCCCCTCTTCGTTAACGACAAATCGTGTCCGAATCTTGATATCTAGTGATTCCGAAGAATTTGAGCCTAATACTCAAAAAAATCTCAAATTTTAACTTTTATCCTAATTATATCTTAAATTTTTTTTATCTCATAAAAAATCCTAAGTTTTTACTTTTGTCCCAAATTTACCACCTATTACCCAAAAAAAAACTCCAAACTTTAACCTTTGTCCCAATTATATCGTAAATTTTTTTTGTCTTATAAAAAACCTCAAACTTTTACTTTTGTCCCAAATCTACCACCATTAAATTTTCCATCCAATATAACCGTTAATAATTATTTTAATATTATTTTTTTGAATTTTTTCTTTTCTTTTTTTTCCCTTCACCTTCAACCTCTAACCGGTTGTCTGTCCGACGACCGGCCAAGCTCGACCTTCCCGGTGTTGGGCGAGGTCGGCCTCGCCCGCCCATAGCGAGGTTCGTCCTCGTCATGGCTTGGTCTCACCAGCGGCTAGTGAGGCTAAGCCCTCGCCAGATCTAGCGAGGATGAGCCCCCGTAAGCCTCGTCCTTGCCAGCTGTGGCAAGGATGAGGCCAGTGGGGCCGAGCCCTCACCAGCCCCTGGCGAGATTCACGGCGAGGACGAATCTCGCCAGGGGCTAGCGAGGCCGACCTCACCCAACGCCAACGAGGTCGAGCCTCACCCACCCCTAGCAAGGTTCATCCTTGCTGTGGCTGGCGAGGCTTGGTCCCACCGGCTAGTGGCAAGGTCGAGCCTCGTTGTAGCCGGCAAGGACGAAGTCAGCGAGACTGAGCCCTCGCCGGCGTTGGGCAAGGCTGAGCCTCGCTAGCCACGGCGAGGATGAACCTCGCTAGGGGCGAGTGAGGCTGACCTCGCCGACCAAAGGTTGAAGGTGAAGGGAAAAAAAAAAAGAAAAGGAAAGGAAAAAGAAAATAAAAGAAAAAATCAAAAAATTCGAAAAAATAAAAAATAATTATTAACAGTAATATTGGACAGAAAAGTTAACAGTAGTAGATTTGGGATAAAAGTAAAAGTTTGGGATTTTTTATGAGACAAAAAAAGGTTTAGGATATAATTGAGAAAAAAGGCTAAAGTTTGGAGTTTTTCTAGGTATTAGATGGTAAATTTGGGACAAAAGTAAAAGTTTTAAATTTTTTATGAGACAAAAAAAGTTTAGGATATAATTAGGATAAAGACTAAAATTTTGGGTTTTTTTGGGTATTAGCCCGAAGAATTTGGCACACGGTTTTGCTTTCGAAAATTAGAGATCATTGTGACACTATGAGTGTCATTACTTTTGTACAAGAGCTCGCTTGAATATGGCAATTTTTTTTTTTGTCAATTACCTAAGCTGGCACGTCGTGAAAATCGTAAATTTTGAGTCCGATTGTGCCATGCCTTCAACAGGACACACATATGCTAAACTTTCTTTTGTAATTTTTCCGTTTGCCTTTGAGCGAGAAGATGAAGCAGGCAAGGAACGAGAAGTACCGAGGCCATTCTCCTCTATTCGATTAGGTGTTAGATTTTGAAAATCAGATTCATGATAAGTGAAAGAGGGATCTTCAGCAAGAGAGCAAAACATTGTTTTCCTATTCTTTGTTGTCTATTGCCCCAAATTGTTTAAAGGACAAATGCACTAAAAGTTTTAAAACTGGTCACGAAAGTGAGTAAAGTTGAACCCTAAAATTTTCAAATGCAATCAAGCCTTCACACTTATCCGGTCGGTTCAATCAAGTCGTTTGTCAACTTCATCCAACTAGACCAATGAAAAATGCTTACGTGATATTTTTTTTCTTACTTTCGCTCTCTTACATGGCATTTTTTTTTTATTTTTTCAGATTTTACTTAAATTAGATTAGAAAAATTTAAAAAGGATAAATTTGTTTTTAAAAAACCAATTTAAAAAAAAAAGGAGGAACAAGCCCTCGTTGGTGGCCACCGTGGCCGCCCATCACCGGAAAGGGTAGGCAGAGGTCACCTAGGCAGCCCAGTTCCGGGATAGGCGACGACCCTCGCCCTAGATTTGAGTGAGGGTCAATGACCCTCACTTAATCTAGGCCTAAATTTGTGTTTTTTTTTTTTTAATCTTTTTTGCAGTTTTATACATTTTTTAACTTTTAACATTTTGGCTTTGTCATTTTTTTAATCGAATTTAAGTTTATATTTCTTTTTAATTTTTGAGTGTTTTTTTTGACGTGGTGCTTATTGAACAACAAATCGTCCCCACGTGTCTTAAAAAAGTAATAAAATAAGACATGTCAACATTTTTCATTAGCCTAGTTAGACAAACTTAATGGAAGGACTTAGATTGAATTACTTTGATAAGTTTCAATACTTAATTGTACTTTTTAAAATTTTTATAATGACAAGTTTTAGAATTTTCAGTGTATTTTTTCTCTAATTTAAAAGGTAATTTTGCTAAAAAATAAGCGAATTAGGGATTTCTAAGATTTAGGAATGAGGCTTGAGTATAAAAAGAACAAGTTCTAAGAGGAAAGGTTAGCACTTAGGGTCAAGTGCTTCCCTCTAAAACAACGAGGAAGCGTGGTATTCCACGGAATTCATTTGTTGAACTTCATGACAAAGTGCAGACATTATTACATTTATTGTCTTGTAATTGTCAAGCCTAACCACCACACCACTTGTAATGTCTACCTCGCCGTCGCTGGGTTCTCTCTCGCCCGGCGATGGTGAGGTCAGCCTCGCCTTGGTAGGGGCGGGAGAGGCTCACCCTCGCTAGTAACCGGCAAAGATGAGCTTCGCCAGAGGCAGATGAAGTCGACCTCACCAACTCTCACTTTTGGGGCCAAAGAAAGAAGGGTAGGAAAAAGAAGGAAAATAAATATAATTTTTTAAAAAATATTATTAAAAATTATTCATGTCAATATCTATAATACCACATAAGACGGCCAGCGACCACGTTAGCGGTTTTCAAGCAAAATTGACCGAGTGGATTCAATTGGTAAAAAGTAAAAATTATTATGATTAAATTGACACAATTAAAAAGTGTAAGAGTGAATTGAAAAATATATAATAAGTTTAGAATTTTTTGGATAATTTTTCCAAACTCAAATCCATCTATTTTTTCTAGGTGTAGCAAGTCGGGTGGTGCTCAAGTTAGCTTTTGCTCACCTAGTTGGTTCACCTCCCAAGCAATCTGAAGGGCGCATTTCTCCTTGTCGGCCCAGTACATTCGGTATTTTACTCCTACACGCATTTCCATAATGGTGAATGATGCTATAATTGTTACTTTTTTTTTTTTTTTGTTAGAATGCTATGTTGCCTTTTCACATGCAATCAAACCCTTTAGCAACTTAGCGATATGTTTATGCAAAATCACCCGCCATTAAAATTTTTACAAACAAGTATATCTATAAGAGATCTGTAGCAGAAAAATCCCAAGTCTGTGCTATTTCCAGTTAATCCATATTTCAATTACAATATAAGAAAATATTGAACAAGGATTAGTAAGCTTTCAAATCAGAAGATTTTCATTAGTATCTACATAAATATTCATACATGACTAGTAACTTTTTATATCCATCGTACTGACTTTCAGTATCATTAGTAACCTTTTATCCAAATGCAATAAGTTTTATTAGCCCATGGATTCAAATATGTTGTATCAGGCACAATATGCTATGGAATTTAGAACATCGCTAGCCTAACAGCATCGTTACTTCTCATAAGTAACAATGCAATTTACCTCAAAGAAAATTGTCCAGAAAGTCTTAAATTTATTATACGAAGGCTCACTTAGTCCTAAACATTTCAATTGCGTCAATCTAGTCATAAGCTTTTTAATGATTTATTAATTTAATCATAAAATTTTTAATTATGTCAATTTAATTCTAAAAAGATTGTCCTTAAGGCAATGGCTCACACGCCCAATCTCATTCATGCAGGAAAACCTGTCTTCTCTACGCTAGGGCTTTAATACATGGGCCCTTATGTCATAACTGCATCTGTCAGTCGTGGAGCGAGCCGTAGTGATTTGGTGTTATTCAAAGAGATTGTCCGTAGGATGAGTAAAGATGCTTTTCGTGCCTGCTTTTGTTACTTGGAGCACTAGAGCCATCCGCTGCATAGTGCATATCACGCACTGGTTTTGCTTCGTGATTAAAGGCCTCAACCACCTCTCCTTTGCGAAATAAATGTCGAGATTCTTACTATCTTCGTTTGGAAAATGGCACATATAATTTATGAATTTTGACTGAATATACAATGCAATATCCAAATTTTAGTTTCATATGTAATGTGATTTTTGAACTTTAAATTTATTCAATATAATTTCTGAATTTTTTTGTACATGTTCAGTTCAGTACATAAACTATGTAAAAATATTCAATATTATCATTGAACTTGAATTAATGGAAGGACAACATTAAACATTTATATAGCTCAGCAATTAAGTTGAATATATAGTAAAAATTTATGAATCATATTACACTTTGAATTAAAGTTCAAGAATCACATCGAACAAATAAAAAATTCAGTGACTATATTGCATATTTGATCAAAGTTCATGTAAGCATGAGAGTGAAAAATGTGGAGTCGATGGCCAGGATCATGATAATAAATATTACATTTCACTGACTGAATTGAAAGGCTAGTTCTTCATACGACACGAGATACAAAGAGGGTAGTTGTTATTTCATGTGGTCTTTAGAGTGCACACTTCGTTTAAATCAGGGCAACGTGTCTTCTTCACTCCAATGCAGACCGATGGACTCTCTCGACAATGTAGCAGATAGTTGGCTTTGGAGGTTGGCCGGGGTTTTATCTTCTTCCTCCACCTCCGCCGCCTGAGCCGCTTCCGACGCCCACCCCTTTGCCGGCACCGGCACCGGCCCCTACTCCAACTCCAATCCCGACCCCGATCCCGACTCCAAACCCTCCACCTCCGCCAATGCCATGGCCACCTCCAAGTCCACCACCGGCACCTCCCCTGCCTCCAGCACCACCACCTAAACCTCCTCCAGCTCCACCTCCCACTCCTCCGCCTGAACCGAAGCCCCCGCCGTGGCCCGATCCTCCACCTAAACGGCCACCGCCACCTCCTCCGACTCCTCCTCCACCTCCAACACCTCCGCCAGCGCCACCTCCTACGCCGCCGCCAGCACCAAATCCACCCCCATGTCCTGCTCCTCCACCGACACCGCCGCCGCCTCCTCCACCACCAGCACCTCCTCCAACGCCTCCTGCACCGCCACCTACACCTCCTCCAGCACCAAAGCCTCCTCCATGGCCTAAACCACCACCAACATCTCCACCTCCACCTCCACCAGAACCGCCTCCTCCACCACCCCCAGCTCCAATTCCGCCTCCAGCTCCACCGCCTACACCACCCCCAGCCCCGACACCTCCACCATGACCAGACCCACCACCAACACCACCTCCACCTCCACCACCAAAACCGCCACCACCTCCGACACCACCACCAGCACCTCCTCCAGCTCCGCCACCAACACCGCCCCCAGCTCCAAAGCCACCTCCTTTTCCAGCGCCACCTCCAGCACCTCCGCCTCCACCACCACCAAAACCCCCGCCACCACCTACACCACCTCCCGCACCACCTCCCAAACCACCTCCAACGCCACCCCCAGCTCCAAAGCCTCCACCCTTCCCAGCTCCTCCTCCAACTCCTCCACCTCCAGCGCCACCAAAACCACCGCCACCACCTATACCACCCCCTGCACCACCTCCAACGCCACCCCCAGCTCCGCCTCCAAAGCCTCCACCCTTACCAGCTCCTCCTCCAACTCCACCTCCCGCGCCTCCTCCTCCACCAAATCCACCGCCTCCTCCAGCGCCACCTGCTGGCCCACCACCGAATCTGCTGCCACAGCGTCTCCGTCCCCAACGACAGTCATCCTCGTCCCCGAACCTGGTCTTGTCGACCTTGTTGTCACTGAGAGCAAGTGCACTCAAATGGAGCACAATGCACGAAACGAGAAGAACCATGGAGAGCCATTTTCTGGAAACCCTCATGGCTTCAGACACCAAAAGAGAGACTGTGTGTGTAAGTGAGAGAGAGAATCGGTAGCTGACTAAGCTTGCTATTGTTGGGTCATCCACGCTTGTATTTATATAGCTTTCATCCATTGGCTAGCCCTAGCAATTTGTCCATTGTCACTGCTTGCTCCACCGTAAATAGCCAATAAATGAGTGCATGTTCATCACTTCATGTGCCGCGTGGAACCGTTGGGCGATCGCCCCGCCCATTAAATGGAAATAAAGGTCAAAGTTTGACTTTCGATATGCGCTCATGGAGTCATCAACTTGACTCCAGAAGCAAGTTGTCAGGTTACTCTCAGGCCACTAAATTTGCATGTTCAGTTTACATAGGAATTAGCAGAAAATTAGGAACAAAAGCTAAAGAGAATTTCACGGGTAGGGTTTTTAGCTGATAGGCACACTCCTTGTTAAACAGAATGAACGAACTTGGATATTCACAAATACAAAAAAAAAATAAAAAATGACACAAACAATCTCTAAATATCGTCCTAATATTCATTGTGGTTTATAAACTTTTATTTTGTTCAATATGGTTGAGGAACTTTAACCTAATATGAATGTGATATATGAACTTTTAATTTGTTCAATATTATCTCTGAACTTTTGGCACATGTTCAATATACAATATGGTTACTGAACTTTTAATTTGTTCAATGTCGTTCTTGAATTTTCGATACATATTCCATGTAGTCCCTGAAATAAATGTTGTGTATTGTAAAAGTTTCTAAAAAGTTGGATAGGAGAGTTGTTTTCAGGGAAAATACCACAAAAAATCCTAAACTATGCCATTCGTGACAAATTTACCTAAAACTTTTTTATGTAACATAAAAAAACTCTAAATTATGTCACTTATGATAAATTTATCCTGAACTTTTTTTTATGACACGAAAAACCCCAAACTATGTCACTTGTGATATATTTACCCCACAATACTTTGGCCCATAGGAATTTCCGCCTTTTTCCTTTATGTTTTTTTTTCTTTTTCTTCTTTTCTTTTCTCTTCCCTCCGCTAGCCATGGCAGATGGAAGCCGGCAAGGGTTGCCTTTGCCGAATTCGGCGAGGGCGACCCTCGCCAGCGTCGGGCGAGGGTTACCTTCACCGGATTCGGCGACGGCAGCCTCGCCTGAGTCAGAGAGAAGAGAGAAGAAAAGAAAAAAAAAACAGAAAAAGGAAAAAGACAAAAATACTCATACGCTAAAGTATTGTGGGGTAAATGTGTCACAAGTGATATAATTTGGAGTTTTTCGTATCACAAAAAAAAGTTTAGGGAAAATTTATCACAAGAGACATAGTTTGAAGTTTTTCGTGTCACAAAAAAAAGTTCATGATAAATTTATCACGGGAGACTTAGTTTGAGATTTTCTCACTCTATCACATTATTTTTTATATTCAAATGATTGAACAACATTATCAAGAAATCTATCGTTGAAACAGTGGCCACTCAATTGCTCCCACCTAATCATTGAAGGCGGTCAACCCTAGCGGCCGACACTCAGAAAAGCAGCTACTTGTAAGTTGTAACCCTTCAAAATAATCAACTGTTTTTTTTTCTTTTTTTGGTCGGCAAATAAATATCAACTGTTTTTTTTTATCGAAAAATTATCAACTGTTACTCGGTCGATTTCTTTTGGAAAGTAAAATGAAGGGTGCCTGTTTCTAAAAAAACTTCATAATGTTAAAAGAAAATACTTTTTATAGAAATTATTTTCAAGAAAAATGAATAGTTTTCATTTATTTGGTGGTACGTTGAAAAATGTGACTGAAAATGTTTTTAAACCTCATTTATAAAATGATTTTAATCCCGTAGATTACTTTGAAGGTGGTCTAATAGAGATAAATTTGAATTGACAGATTACAACAGAATGCCTCTCACCTTTCTAGTCCAAGAGTAGCTTTCAGCTCAAAAAACAAACAGATAAAAAAATAAAATCATCTTTGTTAATCCTTTTCGTCACAATATCCCAGGCAGTACCTAAACTAAACATTTCATTGTTGGTTATAGCATAGATCATTCTCTCTTGACATGATACGTTAGGATAAATTCTGCCACAAAGAGCTGCTTGAATAGCTGCTGCAACAAGTTTTCAAAGAATAACGATTCCTTCGTTCATTTAGTATTAAAAACTAACATGTAAAGTATAATGCTGGATCAAAACACTGTGACTCTCTTCATTTTCCACCTCTATGTCAATATCCACTTTCTCTTCTGTCGAGCACAGAAAATGAACGGAAACAAGAATCAAACAACCATAGCACAGGAGAATCAACAACAGATTCACGATGGAAAGGATTGATCGAATTTTTAGTGATTATTTTCAAATTGGCGGGGAGGGAGAACCTGGAACAAAGCTGTTGAATGCCGATGAAGAAGAGCTAAACCTTCAGCAAAGATGTTGAGCATTGGTGAAGAAGAGCCAACATTGATGAAGGGGAAGAAGAATGAACGAAGAGCGCACCTTGAAGAATGGGAAAAGCGACTGAGCCTCGGCGAAGAAGAGTTTGTTAAGAAGTTTTCGAAAAATGGTTTTTTCCTTCTCAGATTAGGAAACTCGTTTTCCAAATTTCGAGCATGAATATATATTTTTTTTACTGTAAATGATTTTCGGCTGACTCATCATTTTCAGCAACCCAAATGTATCAAAGTTTGAAAACCTATATGCGAATATCTTTTTCACTCAAACAAATACATTGTAAGGATTATTCGAATTTCATTTTCAATCTGGAAGAGCCTATGGATTCACCCTCTAGAGTTTGCTAGACTATGTCAAACTTGTATCATCATTGTATGGTTGACATAGTCCAGCGATAGAAGAAAATAATTGGATGGAAGGGCCTATTTATTAGCACGGCCGAAAACAAAAGGCTTCATTTAGGGCCTGTTTGATAACTGGCCAAATAGTGCTTGATTCTATTCTTTTATTCTAGGAAACAAAAAAAGAATAGCAATTTGTTTGGTAAATGTTTTATTCTCGGACACAAATTTATTTCCAGAATCAGTTTTGGAACATAATCAAAAATGAAAAAAAAAGTTGATTCTAAGAGCAAGAATTAGAAATGAAAAAGAAATTTTTTTTTCTTATTCTTCTTCTTTCTTGGCCTGTGGTCGGTGGCCAATGAGGGGTACAAGGGCGAGGGTTGCCCTCGCCGGATCTAGCAAGGGCTAGACCCTAGCGGCCTGGGCAAGGGTCAAGCGACCCGTGGCTTGGGTGAGGGTCATGTGGCCCTCACCCAAGCCGCAAGTTGCCCTTGCCAAGGCCGCAAGCGGTGAGGGCCGCCCTCGCCAAATCTGGTGAGACCCTCGTAGCCTGGACAAGGGCCACCCTCACCTGATCTAGTAAGGGCGGCCCTTGCCCAGGTCGCAAGGGTCCAACCCTCGCCCTCGCCGGCCCTAGCCAGTGGCCAGTCGCCGACGCCAGCGACTTGGCCATGGGCCAAGGAAGGAGAAGAAGAATAAAAGAAAAGAAAAAAAAGGAAATAAAAGAAAGAAATATTAAAAAACTCAAAATATTATTAATAAAAAAAATTTTGTGCTGTTATCAAATGCATTTCTGTTCTTTTTCTATTCCAGGAATAAAAATTTTGGATAGTTATCAAACGCTTTCAATTACTTAAAAATTGTTTTTGGGAATGGAAAACAAAATTATTTTTAGGCAGAAATTGTTTTCGAGAACATAATGGTTAACACACGCACCATTTTTATAAGATTGGATTTTCTTTGCTCTAAGGCCACAGGTGAGACTTGCCATGCAAGCAGTGTTGCGCAAGTTCTTTTCGTGTTTCTTTCATTGCAGATTGTCATGAGGCTCATCAAAACTATCAAAATTCAACATATGATGCTATACCTGCACTCAAATATTACTACTTATGTGCCTACAAAATCTAAAACCTCACCTGCCCTGTGAAAAGATAATTCAAGACAAGCAGCATTATGCTTTCTGACAAATAATCGGTAACCAATTCAAAATTTGTACCAAGGACAACCATTAGTTACCAAAAATAGAATATACAGAAACACGGACGACCATGTGAATCGGACTGCTTTTGCTGGGGCATCAACCGGGTTTCGCATTCGCTAAGTTTACTACATTGCACCTGAGAAAACTTGTTTCAAAATATAAATTCGTTATCGCGTATTGCCGACAAAAGAAAATTCAACCGGAAAGCATAGTACTCAGCATTGCTAGCAAGAGATGAATGTCTAAGGATCACTAATGCTAGAAGAAAAGGCAACAAGCTGAGACATCAGTGATTAAATGAAGGGGAAGATGGTATTTTGCGTTTGTTCAATAGCACAGCTATAGTAGAATACGTGTGTCCAGCTTTTGGAAGAAGATAGTCTCACCCGAACCATGCATTGTCCATACAGCAATAGGGGCCGGAGTGAGCATATATATCCTCGTCAGTGATTAAAGCCGGACTCTCGGGAGCGTCCGCGAGCGTCCATGACTCATCTCTTGAATACCACGGCCTTCGTGAAATGAAAGCATCGATTAATTAGATTTGTAACCAAGAACAGACAGAATCCGGGCTAACGATAATCAAAATCTCCATGGAGTCCTCAAGGGTACATTCATCATCAAGGGACACAACAAATTTCCTCTCACTAGAAGGACAAAATGGACACAAGTTAAGAAAACGGACCAAATAATGTGAATAAGGCAAAAACGAATAGAAAAGCATGCATCAAGAGATCGTTCTGATAAAAGAACATTCGAGTCAGCCGATTTCAAAAAGCATACAGGGAAATCTATACGGCTCGAGTAAAGCCTGTATTACATCTTCAGCAGTCACCGAGAAAACTGTAAAAGCCCCTACTAGTTCCTAGCGGATTGACACCTTCACGATTAATGACGAACTCAATTTGATTCACTCTTTCCTTGGGATCAAGCATGGCGACCGGCAGCCCTACCACAGAGAAGAACATTGCTAGGTATCGGATACTCGTCCCTCCAAGAGTTGGCTGGAGAATGGACGCGGAGGTAGAATTGTTGTCCCAGATATTGGCGAGCCCAGTTCTCGGACCGCACGTTCCACATCCCCACATTGTCCAAGGGCATGTAAACAGCAGTCCATGAATTAGGATAGACCTGAAACCAGATCAATGAACAAAAATAAAATGGAAGCTGTTCTTTTTGTTTAAATAAAACCAAAGTATCGGAAACAAAGTTATCAGATAAATTGTAATTAAGGCCAGACAGTCAGATTTCCTGGAATCAAATCTTTAAATTCCAAAATGTCAACAAAATCCGATGTGAAATCAGTCTTAAAGGGAAATGAGAGAAAGGTGACGCCTGAATACCTGAACAGTACAGCGAGAAATCGCGTCTCTCAGATTGTAACTTAATTTACTCGCAGGTGTCCACTGCCCTCCGTCCATCCTGCCCAATATCAATGCACATCACGAAGACAAAAACTTTCGAATTCTCATATCCATGAAAATTTAAAGAGTTTCTTTCTTTTTTTTATAGTAATCCAGGGGCATGGGTGCAAAGACCGGCCTATCTGGAGAATAGTCATTCTTAAGTGCAGTGGGCCAATAAACTCACCCCACAACAAAGAAGTTATGGCCATCGATGTGCCAGGACTGCACAGTGTCTTCAACATTCTCAAACACAATCTGCACATAACCTCGGAAATCAGCTGCCATGACTGAAGTCTGGAGGTAAGCGGCACCGCCAGTGGGGCTATCCGAGACACTCCCCAGTGCAAAGACTCCAGGAATGTTGAAGTAGTCAGCGAGCTTGAGAGGAGTATCGGCTGGAACAAAAGAAACACTATTGACAGCATATCTTTGCTTCCCATTGATAACCGGAGCAGAGTTTGTGAGTCTGATTGTTTGCGTCGTGTTGATCATTCCATAATGGTAGGAGCCTTGGGGATTAGGCCTCGGTCCACTTGCAGTTAGGTTCCGCCTAAAAAGATACATGACACGACAAACAGATAAATGATCGGTGTCAGTGCTTTTTTTTTTTTTTTGGTCGATCCTACTCTATCTCTCACTCACGTTACACACTCAGACTTGCGCCCCACCTCTTGTAGGGCGTGGGCGCCGAAACCCACATCTTAAAACTACGCGTCCCCACCCCTACCCCCCTACGAAGGTGGGGATTCGAACTCCCCACCTCCCTCTTCTCAAGTGAGAAGAATGGCCACCGGGGTAAACCCCAGTGGTTCGGTGTCAGTGCTTATATGGTGAAAAAGTACATGGAAATTTACAGCACATGACCAATCGGTCTTGTTTTGACAATTAATCCAATGGTGATAAATTATGAAAAATTTTATGTTATAGTCATTGATAGATGACCTAATGAAAACCAAAAACTCTGATTGACGAAGCAAGAATAATTAGTTTTCATATGAGCCAAAGTTCAAGCAAAAAGGTACCATGCCAGGACACACCTGATAGACCTTGCTTGTTCAAGCGACCAGTCAATCTGCATGGTTGGCCCGCCAGGAGGGGGGCCAGAGACACTTCCAGCCGAGTTACTATAACGGAGGACCGAGGTAGCGGTCAGCACTTTGGAGGTGAAGCGTGTGGAGACGACAACATAGTAATCTTGTGAGGGTTGATCGCAGGTGACCAGGACAGAGTAAGACTGACCCAAGTGTATGTCCAGGGAACTGTAAGTGTTCTGCAATGTGTGGGTCCCCTCAACTTCCACTAGAACCATCATGTGCCCCTGGATTCTGAAGTTGATGGCAGTCGCGATCCCTACGTTCGATATTCGAAACCTGTACGTCTTCCCTGCAGAACAATTTTGGATTTTGGTACGGTATACTTCATGCATACCACTATCCAGACAAGATAATTTGTCTTGCATACCCAGAGCTTATCGAAATACCTTGATCCACCGTAAAGGTGTAACCATTTGATCCACGGCCATTGATGAGTAGCCCATCAGGGAATGGAAGATCACTGCCACCGTCCAACATTGCTCTCAAGTCCTAAAAATCAAGTGAGAAAGAAAGCGATAATGGAAATGTGTCGACATGTATCCAGCTGCAGACGAGGCATTTGATTCCAAAATTTGTACTCTATTTCTATGGCGGAAGCTTATGATGATTGTACATTTTAAGCAACTTACAGAGTGGTTTTTCGTGAACCAATCGCCAGCAAGGATAGTGAAGTCATTGGCAGGAGGTGGAAAAGGCACAGGAATCACCGATCGGCTAAAAATCTTGAAGCCACCAAAGCCTCCTGCGGCCTTGTGGAAAGCGAGGGAAGGGAAGTAGAAATAACTACCAATCTGATCCTTCACTTGAAGGATATAAGTGAAGTTCTGCCCTGGTGGGATTGGGCAGTTTGTGCCATAAACTCCGTCCTGCCACGAGTTTCTTTTCTGCTGCACACCATTCCTGAATAGAAAATAGATGAGTGACTACTTGAAATATTTTACGCAAAATGAGCACTTGTGCTGGGTGACATATATTTAAGGTCCAAGTTGAAGCTTTTACTCTTGGGGCTTCTGTTAGTAACACGAATTTCCCAAACTCATTTCTGTTGTTGTAATAGTTCATTGCCAGTTATTTTGACACAGTTATCAAGGTGGAGAGTCACTTGGTTCAAATTGTCTTGTGATCTTGACTTATTCTACCGAGACAAAATTGTTTATGGACAAATTGAAGAAGGAAATTTGAGCGAACTTGTGACTTGGCACATTAAACACTCACAGCAAATCATCAAGCATTACATTCTCGGACAGAAGCAGCTTTACAGGGACTTCTTACGAATAAAAGTAGCCAGTAAATTTCGATCCGAAATTCAGAATACAACATCAGGAGCTTAAAAAGAAACATCCCTTAAGCACTATGAGAAAAACTTTTAGATACTCAGTTTTCTGATGAGGTAATAGATCCGACCGACAAATCCATCTCCAATGAAACGATCCTTTAAAAAAATGCTCGTTCATAATGTTGCCCTCTGTCCAGCTCTAGTTCAGAGTCCGTATATTGAAGTTAAACTATTCTGAAAATGCTCAACTCTCAGTATATGACTTTGTCGTTAAGCGACTTCAGTAAAGGACTATAGTTCAAGTAATTGGTCCCAGGACTTGAACATCGGCCCTGTCTTTCAACCGAAGAAAATTAACAAAAGTCTGCATACAAGCCCACAGACATGATTAACCTGAGAAACTATCGCATAGATTGACTCTTAATAAACAACATATGTATCAAGTCTACAATGCGCAAAACATACCAAAATCCACATAAAAGTGATGAAATCCACCAGATCAGTGAAGAAGAAACAAAGGGAGGACTGACCAGGAGACGAGGAAAGGCTCATCCAAGGCGTTGAAGACATTGATGACCAAGTTATCGTTAGTCGCGGACTCAATCTGAGGCCCCGGAAATTGCCCATTTATCAATATTCCCTGCCATGTTTTAAACGAAAAAGAAAAAAACACTCAGCTTCAACACGAGGACCCATCAGCTTCCACCCAGAGAAGCAAAACCACAGCGCAAATGTAAATGACACCAGAGAGAGAGAGGGAGAGGGAGAAAGGAACTCCAAGCGCAAGAGACTGAAGATTCGCACCTGCTGTTTTACTCCAAGAGGGTATATATCACCATAAGTGACGTTCCAGTTGTAGAACCTATACGGGTCATCCCCATTTACGCGGCTCGCTAGCAACAGAACCAGAACCGCCAACGACACCACCGCACAAGGGCCTCCGCAAGCTCCCATTTTTGCTCTCCTCAAGCTTCCAAACGGGTCCAACGGGACTTCACTAAAGAACAGAAAACAACAAACTGGAGGACACGAATCTATAAAGAAATCTACTGATAAGGGAGAAAGAGAGATTGTCCCTCTGTTTATCCACCCTCCTTTTCTTCTTCTTATTCTTCCCTTTATTCTTTTGCTTTGAAGCTTCGCACTTTTTTCCTTTGCTTTAATTCTATGTTCTCCCACAGCAATGCAGACTGCAGAGTGTGTTAAAAATGGGCGTTCCGATGTTTGGAGAACGGACCTCATTCCCTCCTCCATGAGCTGTGAATGAGTTAAGAAGGTCTGACAAACTTGAAAGGGCGGGACAGGATTCGGGTCTTTCCCTCTCGACCTCCAACGAAGTGAAGCAGTGGAGTGATGTGACAGCAGAGACCCCCAGAAACCTGAAACTCATAAATCTTGTCCTTGCTTGACCTGACCAATGAATTCATTTCCTAGCTGTACCATGCTCCCCCTTGCTTTAAAGATTGTTTGGTGCGACATGAATATTTGGAACAATTATCCAAATAATTCCTGAACTATCTATACAGTATAATTTACGAATTTTTAAATCATCTACTATGATCCATAAACTTTAATTCAATATGCAATATCATCCTTAGAATGTAATTCTTAAATATTTTGTACATGTTCAATCTGTTTTTTTGTCTATATGAAGATGTTCAATATCACCTCTAAACTTTAATTGATAGAATGATAATATTTGATATTTTCATATAATTTAAGAATAGGTCACAAAAAATAAATTATGAGTTTAGGGACGGCATTGCACATTCGGTCAAAGTTTAGAAATCACATTACCTATTGGGTTAAAATTCATGGGCCATGTATGTCGTTTTCCCTAAATATATCATTTTCTTAAGAATTATGTTAAAATTTTTCAGGATTGAAGGAAGGACAAATCCGGAAAAAAAATTAGTCACGTTTCTTAGTACATCTAAAATTTTACTAAATCGATGATGAAAATTACAAAAAAAATATTTAGAAAATTACTAGAATTTGTTTTTTTTTTTTAGCCGGTACTATAATTATTGTAACTTGTTGTTTGTTTTGGAACGGCGGGAACTGATCTGTGCAGTCGGGCGTCTCGGGGAAATGAAGCGCTGCCTTTGACCAAGGTGAATTCTCCGTCCGCGATCGACCGACATTTTTGGCGCCGCGCTTGGCGTGTCGTTTTCCGTTCCCTTGCCTCGACAATTCATGTCGTTTTATTGTAAGGCCGATGAGCGATCGTTGCAGACGTACGAAGAAGCAAAACGACCGATTCGGAGAATCTATGATCTCGAAGTAATTACTGGATAGTTCCAAGCAATTTTGATTAGCAATAATAAATGAGAGTGCTTTATTATTAGTTAATTAAAAAAAATAGAGCGACACGAAATGTCGTTTTGCCGAATCTTCCAATGGAAGGAAGCACTCGAGAAGCCTCGAGAAGAGACGAGGAGAATCTAGTGGCAAAAATCCCCCGGCGAGGGAGGAAGACTTAAGTCCGAAGCAATCGCGTGGTGGGCCAAAACTGGATACTTTGAACGACTGATTTTGTAAATCGATGTTGGTGCTTCTAAGATATAACGATATAAATGATCCGTAAACTTTAGCTCGGTGTACAATGAGATTCACGAACTTCTAATTTCTCCAATGCGGTTTCCAAACTTTTGGTATATGTTCACACTAGTTCCTAGACTATATGAAAATATTCAATGTTGTCCCTGAACTTAATTAAATGAAAGGATAACATTATACATTTTCATATAGTTTTGAAACTAATTTGAATATATATCAAAAGTTTTATAGATCACATCAAACGGATTAAAAAGTCCGAAGACCATATTGCTCATCGGACAAAAATTCAGAGACCGCATCGAATAAATTAAAAGTGCACGGACCACATTACACATTTGATCAAAGGTCGAGATTATTTACGTCATTATCCCTATTCGTAACTAAGCATCTTATTGGAAAAACATGGGGGCGCTCCATCGACATCATCTGGGTCGGATCCGTGAGATGGCAGAAAAGGGGCGGAATTAGCTCACGTGCCACGTGCATCTTTTCCAGGCATTATGCGTCAGCGCCGAGGGATTGGAGAAGTCTTGGCCCCGGAAAGACAGAAAGCGGAACCTCCCAGGATTGAGCTCGTTCGCGTAACCCACGTTGCCAATAAACGTCCCTCGTCCTAAAGCGAAAATGGGCTGTTCTTTGCTAGCTTCGAGCCCTAACACGACGGGCCGTTTTTCCATCTACTGTAGTTGCAGTTGGAGTTGTAGTTGCAGCAGCTCTTTGCCTTCTAAAAGTGGGGCTTGGCTTCTTCTCTGAGTCATAGAACTTGGGGTTTTTGCTTGGATTCTGAACTTAGATTACGCAAGATTTGCGTTGAATCATCAACGTAATTATAGTCAATAATACCACGTCAATACACGATGATGTGAGGATTGCTTGGACTGGTTTTGTGGTGGGTAGTTGAATGATTCCATGCCATGCTCTCTTTTGATGGGTGACGGGTAAAGGTTCCCCATCAACCACTAAACAAGATTCGACCTTCGAACATAATGATACCAATAAACCTTGAAGAGCTTGTGCTGGCGTCAACCTTGGACCACCTTCCGTGTGGCGTGAGGGTCGAGTTCACAAGCTGTTGGCGACGGCATCAACGAAAGCAGCGATCGGTGGTCATCGCGGTGGCGGGGAGGCGGCGACAACGGGAGCGGGCATAATCGCCACACGGAATACTTTATTTTATCCGTAGGCCCCTAAGGAGAAGGAAAAGCTACCTTCATGTCTCCGGTGGCTGCGCATTAACGTTGCTGCCTAATGGCGAATTGTATTTAATTGGGCTTAGGTTGGTGAGGCCTAAGTTTAAGTGGCTTTCATTGTTCACTTGTCCAAGCCTAAGTCTAAACTTTAATTGGATAATTTCTATTCATTCCCCGGAATAAATCAACTCGGTAAGGTTCCGTTTATTTCGCGAAAAATGAATAATTCGGAATATACTCTTATAAAAATGATCACATATATCGCCTAACTAAATAATTAATGAAAGATGTTTTCATCATCGATAGTAATTTATATTTAAATATTTTTGTAAACGTTGAAAATGTTTTTTATTTAGTCATTCTATAAGCGATACAGATGACCATTTTTTTTTCAAAAAATGATTTTCAAATCGTTCGTTTGCGCAAATGAACACGCCCTAAATGATCTTCATTTGGCTATTCAGTTCCATCAGTAAAAAGATTGTTTCTGTCCAACACATTGGAATAGATATTCATGTTAAAAGCCAAAAAAAAGGAGTGTTACAAAGGAGAGTGCATGTTCTTTCCACATGCCACCAAAATATGCAATCAAGGTAATATTTCATTCATATTTATTGAGGGAGACAAAAGGAGAAATTTCATTGAACAAAGGTAAATTTCCAAAAGGAAAAATAGCAATAAAAATCGTCGCGATTTTTCATATATATATTTTATTTCATCAACACCTTTTTATCGTTTCCCTACGTATCCATGGAAATTTCCATTACGACCGTATTTTCTTGAGAAAAAAAAGCTAGCTTTTTAAGTTATATTTGTACAAGAGAGCTTAAATGCTAATGAATTAATAAAAGGCTGGTATGAAGCCGGATGAATATTCTCCCATTTAGAAGATAAATACAAACAAAAAAAAAAAAAGGGAGCGGGGGAAAATCCAAGAAGCAAGCAAGCATAAAAACAAATGCAAGGGAAAAATCATGATTGGGAAAAAAAAAAAACGGAATATTCACTCTTCGCGAACGACAGTATAATAGCTTCGAAAATCGATTCGAATTAAAAGGTCGGGCATTTTTTTTTTTTCTCCTTTTCGAGGGAGGACGGAAAGGTTGGAATCGAACAAGCCGAGCACAGACTGCGAGCCTTACTCCAGCGGCCATGAGAGCGACCCGGCCTCGCGGGCGGGGCCACGAGGCATGGTCCTTTAGACACTGAGAATTTGCAACCTAACCCCGTTCAGGGTCTAATGAAAAATGCGGGAGGCATGGTCCTCCACCTACACAAAAGGCTTCACACGTCTTTGGCAAGAATCGTCCGTCCACCTAATGCCCACGATCAATACCTTATGTTTTTTTTACAAATATGATTATTATTATTGTTATTATTATATTTTAGGTGAAAGATGGAGGCGATCATTCACGTTATTAAAGAATTACCAATATTTGCTTGTAATATCGGATGACAGATCCGTACACGTCCGGTTCTTGAACGTCGTTTGTCCCACTGTTTTTTTAATTTGCAGACGTGGAAAGAAGCCGAGCCATCGGTTGGTTCACTTCCTTTTGGTCCCATTAAACTGGTGGGGTCTTGATTCACCAACGACTACGAACCTACGAAGAAAATAATTCGTCAATTTCGGTTCAATATACAATGTGATTTATAAATTTTTAATTTATTTAATATAATTTATAAATTTTAATTTAATTAAACTAGTTTCTAAATTCAAATTTAGAATCTATTTTGAATATCTATCAAAAATTCAGTCATCACATTAAGTAAATTAAAAGTTCGTGTATCACATTGCACATTGAGCTACAATTCATGAATTATATTAAATAAATTAAAAATTCATTCATTACGTTGCACCCAAATGATATTTTCGATTTTTGAAGGTTGTTTATTTACACATTTGTGCGGGGAGTTTATGGATTTTTATTTTATTTTTAATTTTTAATTAATTTATTTTATTTAAAAAAGATTTTAACAAGTCTCTCTCTCCCTTGTTACTACTGGTCAACAAAAAAAAACCTAGTTTTATCTCCACGATAATGGAGTCCGCATCTCCCACTTCCCATTCCTCTTAAGCGTCCTCTCCATTTCTTCCTTTTCTCCTTCCTCCTCTGTTGGTTCCTGGCACCGCCTTGGAGCTCTCAAACCAAAGCCATGGGCCTCCTCAGATCGGCGGCGGGCGACGGCGTCCTCACCTGCCTCTGGGTCACCAGCGTCTCCACCCTCGGCACCCTCGCCTACCTCGCCGCCACCGCCCTCTCCGTCCCGCCCCAGTCCGCCGCCGGCCTCCTCCTCACCACCGCCCTCATCTCCGCCCTCCTCCTCCTCTTCAGCCTCCTCGGCGCCCTCCTCGGCGGCGCCAGCTTCAACCCCGCCACCACCGTCGCCTTCCGCGCCGCCGGCCTCCGCCCCGACGCCTCCCTCCTCTCCATGGCCGCCCGCTTCCCCGCCCAGGCCGCCGGGGGCGTGGCCGGCGCCAACGCCATCCTGCGGCTGATGCCGGCCGCGTACAGGCACATGCTGCGGGGCCCGTCGCTGAAGGTGGACCTGCACACGGGCGCCGCCGCCGAGGGCGCGCTGACCTTCGCCATTAGCCTCACCGCCCTGGTGATCTTCGTGAAGGGGCCGAGGAGCCTGCTGGTGAAGGTGTGGCTGCTGGCGATGGCGACGGTGGGGCTGGTGGTGGTCGGGTCGAGCTACACCGGGCCGGCGATGAACCCGGCGAACGCGTTCGGGTGGGCGTACGTGAACGACCGGCACAACACGTGGGACCAGTTCTACGTGTACTGGATCTGCCCCTTCGTGGGTGCGGTCTTCGCCGGTTGGGCGTTCAAGCTCCTGTTCCCAGTCCAGAAACCCAAGGCGAAGAAGGCCTGAAGAAAGAGCACACGAAGAACAAAAAGAAGGGGGTTCGTCTTCTCCGTCGATTCTTGCTCTTTGATCTCTTCACCTTGTCGATGTGAACAATGGAATTCGAAACGGACAAATCCCAACCGCCATTAACGCATGTGTAGAAGCTTTGGGTGATTGTAGTCTAGAGCAGAGCGAGCTCTTGAACCCCGGGCAGGTTCTGAAAAGTGAAAATTGAAAAACCCATCATCTCATCTCTCGCGTTCGACCAGCTCTTTGCATCTTCTTCTGCACCTTCCCCTGGCGTCTGTCGATTGCATTTCCAGTTCTCTTTGTCATCAGTGACGAGCAGATGTTTGCTAGTTTGCATTCGATCTGGAAAGATCTTTCAGGCAGCGAGACATCGTTTTCTCGAATTGATCGGGGGGGAGGGGGTGGGTGGGAGATTCTTGGACGCAAGTAAGTCCTGTTCTCATCTGCAAGTTCGGCGGGCTGAAGAGTCGTGTAAAAGATTCCGTTCCCCATCCGACCAATTAGGAAACCAGGATACTGCTACTGGCAAATGCAAATGCAAATGCAAATGCAGATGCAAGGCATCTCTTTTTCCTTTTCCAATTATTGCAAAAAAAAAAAAACAAACCATTCTCGCATATTCAAAACCTATATTTTGCGCTATAATCTGAAAAGGGTATCCGGCCTCGTCATGCACACCCGAAATCTGCAAAAAAAAGAGAAAATATTGAAGTACAATATCGAGAATGTGATAATTTGGGGACGCAAATGAGGATCTGTAAACGCTCTGGTGTGAGTAGGAGATGCGACCTGAAATCCGATGGAAAAAGCAATAATTGTAAATTTTAAAATGTGGCGGCGATACTTTATGTGGGGGCAAGGTTGAAAATCGCAATTTGTATTTTCTGAACTTTTTTGGTTGTCCCCAATTTGTTAGCAGGTCGAGCTATACAAAATATGATTCTGATGTTAAAAAAATTGGCAGCTACCCCTCGCGAAGTTAGGTGGCTCGTGCCGGCGGAATCAGACCACCACCACTTTTCACGTGAGGGCCCGCCAACTC
This sequence comes from Syzygium aromaticum, assembly GCA_024500025.1. Lineage (NCBI taxonomy): Eukaryota > Viridiplantae > Streptophyta > Magnoliopsida > Myrtales > Myrtaceae > Syzygium > Syzygium aromaticum. Next base: position 18,048,488 of record CM044885.1, read on the forward strand.
AGGTCGCTATCATGATCTTTTTATTATGCTCGGCGTAAAAAATCGAAATACAATCGCCTGGGATTTGGATGGGCTTAGCTTGCTCCCGAGGTGGGAATTTGATGGGCTTTTAACACGCAATTCTCAAGGGCCGACCGAACTCTATCCGAACATATTCCCGAAAGCCGAACCGAACGCACCATTTCAGCGTGTCGGGACGGAGTAGAGACAACCGATTCCGATCTGTTTCCCACGAAACCAAGATCAAGAAGAAGACAGGACGAACGGTAGCGATGAGGACTCCTAGGAAAGCAAAATTGAGCATATCACAGGAAGAATAGGGGTCGATCCTGGGGGTCCAATAGGGTGACTTTGCTTGGAATATATTCCCTTGGGAAGGAATTGCCCGTGAACATCAACTTCAACCATAGCGAAAGGTGCAAATTAGTGGAACTCTTTTCTCCTGTGAAAGAGGCGAGGTCGTATCGTCGAATCAGCCATGCCCTTTTCATCCACTTGCTGTGCTGGAAAAACCACGATGAGTATGTCCGGTTTGATTGTTTAACGATATTGTGCTAACGTGCCACCGGCACAAATTGCATCCTAATCGAGTTCGGTCCGGTCTCTTGGCTCGGAATTGGTGTCCGGCCATTGGTGGTTGTCCCTAACACTTCAGTCCTTATCGATGGCATTAGAAGGGGGAGCCTGTGTCATCGGCATGAAATATCCCACTGCATAACCCAAGGTGGGAGGGCAAAACAGAGGTCAATAGAGAAACTCTCCGCTGAGGATCATGCCTCTCATTATCCGTTTGGAGTGCATAACACAGAAGAGTTCTCCGGAGCATAAACCACCCTATGCAGCTCTAAAGCCGAATTGAGCTATTCTCCCTTTTTCGTCGTGGTGACAAAACTCATTATCGAGAGAGCAGGCTCCGAGTCCACAAAGGTCGAGTGTTCGGGAATGGCCCTTGCGACGGAGGTGTTCGTGGCTAATAGACAAGGAACTAGAAGATAAGGGAAGAGAAAACCCAGCCAACTCAGTATGCATTTATTGTTATTGTGCATAGGAAGTGGTAAATACTCGTGACAACTGACATCAAACAAGAAAAGAAAGCGCGATTTCGCGCTGAAAAGACCCAATTAGGAAACATATTATTTGCCAGCGTGCGCGACGCGCGTGAAACTCGCCATATTCTTCATAAATTACCTACAGAAGGAATCCGATGATAACAGCGCACGGTCTGGCGGTCTTGCAATATCTAACTGTGGGACAACATTGAAGTCACAAAGGGGAACTCTTCACACAAATGATGAGGAAGACTTATACCTCAGGCATGTCTGTGGAGAGAAGTGGCGTCGCGGATAGACAAACTGGGCGTAGCCCAATCTGTCATTCTAAGCCACTTCGCCGCTCCTTTCTGGGGCTCTATTTCATGGTGGATGTGCAACCCGATATATGAGAACATCGCATGGTAAAAGATTTTCCACCGAATACCAATGCATGAATGCTTTTCTACTTGTCGTGGTCGAGGATGAACTCCTACAGCTCCAAGCAATACCATGCCGATTCAATGATTCTTCTGAGGTTCCATTCACGTGCAAGAGAGCAGACAGAACTGCTGAATTAATAGCGTCCACAAAGAAATCGTTTCAATTCTGCAAAAGCGTCACGTTCAGAGTCCTGAAAGCAGTGCAGATAATGCTTCAGACTCCAAAGAATTCGTCACAAATCAGACACATTTCAAAGCTTGCCTATTAAGAGTGCTGACAAAGGCAGCGAAACAATCTACATCTCCTTGCACACTCCATTTAGTAGCCCGATCACCAACATCATCCTGAACGTTTCCTTAGGTTTTTGTCTTCAGCTTCTGTCGATCTCTCGTGGTTTTTATGTTTGAATCAGGCCAATGCGCACACGTTCAGAACTGATTAGCAACAACTCCACAACTCTGCAAGCTGAAGGCCACATTCAAACTCATCTCTGAACTGGTCCTCTATGCAAACGAATGCTGCTGCTTCAACACTGCATAAAAGAATCCGAGTCTCACCAGAAACATACTTTCTTCGAGTCCCTTGAACAGTGGGACAGGCAGGCCCGTGACCAGTTAACCCATGATCCACAAAGCAGGACTTCCACTCGAAACTATTCGAACCTGTATATGCATTATCGGCACAACTAATCACGAGAAAGGCCTTGTTAAAAATAAAGGACAACACACTAGATCGAAGGGGGATTTGGCAAGTTGTTCAATAGTAGCTACAAACCAATCAATTGCTATTATTGAGTTATACATGTAGGGACCGTGCCATGGTGGCCGGAGACTAGTGGACAAAGTTCGGGATTAATACTTAATGAGCAATAACAGAGCTCTGGGGACTGGAGCAGAGATGGCCCATGTGTGAAAATCTCCATGAAAGCATGACCATAAACAAAAGGAAATGTAAAGCTAGATTTGGTACAGAGAATCTTGTGGAGTTAAATTATCATGATCGAGTGATGGTGACTTCTTATGTGTGTTAACTTGCAGAGAGCACAGCAGATTTTGATGAGTAGAGCCTACGAGTCAACGGCTTTTGAACCAGTCAGTCAGCATCGTTGCTCTGTATAAATGGCAATTTCCCATATTCTCTCAAATGTCAGAGACTTTCTCCTGGTGATAGCTCAAACAAGATTGACCCAAAAAGATTAACAATAGATCTTTTTATTAAGGAAAATGGAACTTCAAGTAGGTGAGACGCCATAAACATCAGGAATCAAATCTGCTGCAAATCAGCAGATGGATTGAGGAACCAAAATGCACATGGATTGGAAATGAACACTTTCAAGGGTTTACACATGCAGGCAAAGTTCATTAACTTCAAGCTATGATTTGAATTGGAAAGTCCAGTACAACCCTTTTGTGGTGAATTGGTGAGAACAGCATATGTGAAGACCAAATTCAAACTCTCGCAAAAATGCATTAGTTCAAACACACAAAAGAACAAAAAAATTGTAGTTCTCCTCTAAATAAAACCCTGATCTATGTCATCAATTCATGAAGAAAGGGTAATCTGACAACATTCCACAAAAATAATAAAGACAAAAGAAACTCAGTCCTTTCATCAGATTTATAGGAGCTTGCTGATTCATTTCTTATGTTGACAAAAACATTTCTAATGGAAATTTTTCTCCTAAGCAGAAATCAACAGGAGCATATGTTTAATTTGAGATTACAGTAGGTAATAAATATCACTGAAGCACGACCCTTTCACAACGAAAGTGAGAAAAGAGGGAAAAGATTAATTATACCTTTTCTCTTTCGTAAGGAAGATGAGTTGGTGAAGACGAGCGGAGGGGGTGCAACATATCACAGCCCCAAGCAGCCTGCGAGTGCAGTTCAGCAAATGTGGGCTTATTTTATAGCGTGGCGACGGGGCAACGAAGAAGCCAGATTCATTGAACCTAGTCCCGTTCTCGGTTTCACAGTGTCGTAAAAGACCATAGACGACAACATCAATTCCCCTTTAGGCTTCAGCAGACAGACACGTTTGATGATCTCAAGACGCTTTTTCCAAGCAGAGTGGCGACCACCGAATCACCTTCGACGGTATACGAATTACGGGCTGCGAGAAGATGAGGGACTTTTTCACGTAAAGCTCGCACGTGGATGGATGATGGTCTGAGTAGGGTTGACAAATCGTGATGCGAAGTATAGAGAACCTAGTTAGTAGCTAATGAGTGTCCTGGTGACACTTGCTAAATACTCGATAAAAAAAGAGAAAAATTTCAATTAAAAATCCTAAGTAGGGCCTTTTTCTCAAAAAAGGATCCTAGGTGAACATAATATCAAATAATGACATGAAGTGTCAAATCAATCTCAAATAAGAATTTGAAGTGCCCAATTAGTTTTAAATAAGAGCTTGGGTTCGCTGACTGGTTAAATGCTCACTGGCCGGCGAGCACGTTACTGTTTCGGCAACCGAAACGAAGACATTTTCGTCTTTTTCTTTTTATTACTTTTCCTTTTCCTTTCCTTTTCTGTTTTTTTTTTCCTTTTTCCCTCTACCAGCCTCAGGCAACCCTCACCCGCCTAGCCCAGTTGAGGGCCGCCCTTGTCGTCGTCAGTGTCGGGCGAGGGCGAAGGTGGCCCTCGCCGAATCTGGCGAAGGTCGCCTTGGTCCACCAAGCCCAGGCAAGGGCGGCCCTCGCTCGATGCTGGCGAGGACAGCCTTCGCCTAAGGCCAGTGACCTCCGCCTCCGTCGAATCTTGCTATGGCCGGCGGAGGGAAGAAGGAAAAAAAAAACATAAAAGGAAAAGGAAAAGAAAAAAAACAGAAAAAGGAAAAAAAAAGAAAAAAAATTAAAAGAAAAAGACAAAAATGCCCTCGTTCTGGTTGCCGGAACAGTAATGTGCTCGCCAACCGATGAGCATTTGACCAGTTGGCGAATCCAAGTCCTTACATGAGACTAATTTAATACTTTTGATCCTTATTTAAGATTGTTTAGACACTTCAGACCTTTCTTTGATACTATGTCTATTTTGGGTCCTTTTTTAAGAAAAAGACCCTACTTGATGTCCTTAATTGGAATTTTCCCTTAAAAAAAGGTTCTGTCGTTCTCATTGTCCTGATTGATTTCGTTTTTATTAAGTGAATTGTTACATATTTAACCAACGTCTTTAGGACACTCTTTGACTTCACTCATATATAAGCACGTTGATGGGGGGTGTAAAATATGTTATTGAACTAGTACGTTAAGTATGGTACAATGGGCTTACCGAGTTGATATATTAACGAGCTTTGTGTAGCTTTACTTGGTTTCAAACATGGTCATCTAAAGAGTTATTTGCACTCTGTCACATCACTCTATACATTAATTTCCTTTCGGAATTACATTATTAGTGTCCTCTCTACTTTTGCTTGAAATTCAAAACTGTACCTTTTAAGAAGTGCTATCGTTCGGCTTTGCACCGTTCCAATGACGGACTTAGCCGATTACTGACGTGAACTTGATGCCGTTCAAAACTGTTGATGTAGGATTAATTTTCAAAGCAACGCCAACATGGATTGCATATGTGAAATTTTTTTCATGATTCAAAACGCTCTCTGCTCTCTCTCTCTCTCCGTGTACGTATTTTCACCATCAATAGAGATTTGAATCGATGGAATTCTACTTCCCATTCACTTCTCTAAAACATCTTAGACTTCAACCTTGAGCCGACTCTTGCAAAAAGAAGTAGAGGGATAGTTTTGAATTTCCAGTAAAAATGTGGAGACTCCGGTAACGTCTTCCCTTTTACCTTTTTTTTAATATCTTATCATTATAAATCTGCGAAAGGAAGAAGCATTCTTTGAAAAATCATTGAAGGGTAGAAGATTTTTCTCACTCAGCAGTTAATATACACACCATAATCCATTCAATTCCCTCGAAATGTTTCCCACTTAATCAAGACTACAAGAAATATAGAGAGAGAAATTATTCTTGTATGTTGCACAGGACTCAATAGTTTCACTATATTGATAAGGCGAATGATAAAATTATTAATAGATAAGTGCATTGAAATTATTAAAACTTGTCACGAATGTACAATTTGATCCTAAAACTTTCAAAAAGTATAATGAAGTCCTAAAATTTATTGCAAAAGTGTAATTGAATTTTAAAACTTTTAAAAAGTAGAATCAAATTGTAAAACTTGTCAAATTGATCCAATTAAGATTTGATTGCACTTTCGTAACAAGTTTTAGAACTTGATTGAATTTTTTGAAAGTTTTAGAGATTAATTATTCTTTCATAATAAGTTTTAGAACTTCTAAATAAAAATTTCTCTTACGGAAAATTTGAGCTTTATTATTCGTAAAGGTTCCATCTACTGCAAATTCGGGAGAATAACATGACAACAGTACATCGTTTGATAATGACAGCAACCATACGTGTCTCCATCAATTCAAGTCGGGCGGAATAGAGAAAACCAATGACTAAACAGAATTCGTCACATCAAGGGAGAGTGTCGATACTGAAACTTGGGGACTAGATTGCCGACCAATACCCAGCTTCCAGAATTAATAATGATATGCAATATAAAATTCGGGTTAAGGCGTCCGGGTTTAAGACTCGGATTAACCCTCTGATGCTTGAGTCAGTGACTCGAAAAGAGGAAGGGTACAAAGAACTCGAATTTTGTGGGATTTCTGATAGTCCAACCCCACCCCTGGACGAGCTCTTTCTCTTATACAGACGTTTTTCTTAACGAGCTGTCCGAATTGTCACTAACGGGTGGCGACTCTTTGTGACGGTTGGCAATTATACGTGCACAAATTTCCATGGTTAAGGACACTTGGCATCCCGACAATGCATTAGTGCTCTACAGTGGTCAAACCGTTCCGAGAACCAGTGCATGCATGGCTTTTTAGTTATAGCGGCACCATTGTGATTACCAATTTGATGAGGGTTAAGTGGTGTATAATCTACATTCAATGCAATCGGAATGAATGATCTCTCGAAGGTATAGTCTCGTCGGGGCCAATCCCGTCACTTTGCCACGCGGAGTCCTCCGATAGGTTCCGTAAAAGCTCCTTACATAGGGTACAAAATTTCCGCCGAAAAAAAAATGACAAGAAGAAAATGCATTCCTGAAATTAACGAGAAACTTCAGGGGACATCACATCCTCCCTTGGCGATCATCATGTACTATCAACTAAGTGCTCCCATTTTCGTGTCATGTGTATATATATTTTTTTACCTCACTCGTCTCTTTTGTGTATAAACTTGTGTGTCATCACATGAATCGAACCTGAATCCAATACTCTTCGCCCCCCGAAGCCCTTTATTAATAGGGCCGCATGCTTAATAGCATGTGCATTTGAGCATAAATTTCAGTAATTACTGATCCTACACTTGCATATACTATGGTATGGACACTGTACGATGCTGTCATGTTTTCGTAAGGAAAAGAGAGCACGGAGACGACAAAGTAGGACTGAATTCAGAGGTTCTGATTTTGTGAACACGACCACTGATTTTACCTCCCAGAAATAGCACGTAACAAAAGAAAAGAAAGGGAAAAAAGAAAGGAAATGAGAGGATCTATTCATGGCCCCCAGAAGAAAACCAACCGACAGGTTTGACAGCATAACTCGAACAATCATGTAGTCAGCTTCCCCAAGGACTTCCCACTTTCGGTGGTTCTAATTTTTTTGCCACCATGTCTTATTACTTTTTTCTCTAAAGTTTCTTCGGTGTTAATCTTTCAATGGTCAACAGTAGATATTGCGTTAGAATAATGGTAGTTCAGTCACGACTTACCCTTCGAGGGAACCACTTACGGTTATGGCTAATGGATTACTAAACTTACACCTAATTTGGACTCTTTCAAGTCCATATCAATTCGCAACTTAAATTTAATCTTTAACATGCAAATTAATTTCATTTTGGAGTCGTCCCTAATTAATTTTTAGATCAAACTACCGACCATATGCACATTGTCAAATTAGGAAATAATTCTAATTGAATAATGACTAAAATCTCAGATATTTGAAGTTAGATATCAATCTATCAAAAATAGGCTGTAAATCAATAATTCAAGTTAAATCCAAATAAGATTTTTACCTAATTTGAAGACCGACGGCTAGGGCTCATGGCGACCGGTGACCGATGGCGGGTGCTCTCGGTGATGATGACCGGTGAGGGGGGAGGGGATAGCCCGTCGTCTTGGCAGTTAACGGTGAGGAGAATTCTCAATCGATAGTCGACAACCTTCAAAACAAAGGAATTATAGGTGCTGCTCGGCGCAGGGATAGGTGTGACTACAGCTCGAAGCCTCAGTGTAGGTGCAGCAAGGATCGACGGCAAGGACAACAACCCGCTAGGAGCAGGTGCGGTGAGGCGAGGGCTTGGCTCATGGCTGTGGACAACAACGACGCAGGCGAGTGTTGCGGTGGAGTCGGGAGCTTTGTCATCACGGTGCAGGCAAGTCATCAACAGGGCGCTGTGGTGGCCGGCGCAGCAGCTCATGGGGCTGGGAGATCAGCAGCGGCATCGAGCTCGATGGAGCTTGAGTGAGGACGGCGCCGGAGTCTCGGTCAGGGACTCGGCCAGGAGCAGGTCACAAGGCTCGGTCATGGCGAGGGCGTGGCCGTGAGACGCTTGGCCGTAGGGTCTGTCACGGCCGGTGGTGGGGCCGTGAGGTGCTTGGCCACGGGGTCTTTTTGTCGTGTGTTTTCTCTTTTTATGTGCTCTTTTTAGCTTCTAATTGTTGACCTCTTAATTATGAGGCGTAAACATCTGTTATGTTGTGAGCTAGGTTTAACTGCAGTAAACGGGCCCAACCTCATTAAAGATTTAAATGGGCTACATATCATTAAAACCTAGGCCTTCGCATTAATTCCATCTCACATGGGCTTAACGCAGCTCTAATCAAAGTCCAGAACCTTCTTTTCCCCTTTGCAAATTTTGGCCACAAAGGTCCCCGTAGGCTTGGCCGAGTTTGATTTCTCTTGTGAGCTCAATCGAGGTTAAAATTCTCAGTAAATTTCAGCCCTAAGTATATGGATTTAACCCGTCTCATTAAAGCTCAGAAGCTCTCTGTTCCTGTGTGATTTACCGCTACCGCCCCCCCATGCTTGGCCCAATTTTGCTACTCCTCATGGGCTCAGTCCATAATCCATCGCCGGTCTAATTAAAATGCGATTTTTCTGATTTTATTTATATGCCATGAAATGCTTCTAAAAATTATATTCAATCTAATTTAAAGTTATTTTTGCTAGGGGTTGGGATTGATCCCTAATTTTCCATGCAATAAATTATTATATAATTAACCAACGGTTCTTTCTACTGTTGCCAGTCATAACATGAATGAGAGCCCATCATCAAACTTAAGATAAAGCAGGACTTCAGAGTATGTTCGGTTTGGTAAGACTTAATTTTAATTTTGGGATAGCTCTGCTCCTTCTATCGGGTTACGAAATGGGAGCCGGAACGGCATTAAACATTCAAAGTTGACACCTATAAACCTCGTGTAGAACTCTGGACATTTTTCAACATTTTGATTCAACCACTTGGATGCCAACACCATCCATACGCAGGAAAAGGTCCGGCATGTTAATCTCACGCCATTCCTCAGTCACGACCAAATGCAGGAGTAATGCCAACTCCATTCTATGTCTCGCCCGATTTCACCGCGAACTCAATTCCATTTGCCATTTAACTCCATTCTGTCGCACCTAACACAAGTATAATAGAATTCCAAACGACAAGCACGATCTGAGTTCACTGTCGGAGTCCGAATAAGAACTGGCCACCCACATGCACTATTATCTTCCATAGGAGGAAAGAATAGCTAGATGAGAATTTAGTATTTACAAAGCATACTTTTCAGATTTAAAAAAAACTTCCTCAGCATAGCACGAAGAGGGAGCACATGAACAATGCAGATAGTGATGACAAAGAAAGAATAACTTCATTGGTTCATTAAAAGGAAAACCTGTGACCTGTCTTGTAGCTGATGAAGAATTGATCGCCCCCACAAATAACAAATCCACGTGCACCATGCCTGCATGATCCTCTAGAAGATATCTCAAAAGCTCACAATCTTCTAAAACACGAGCTAAGCATTCAACACGACACTGTTTCCCCTCTGCTTAGCACGCATAAGTGCCTCGCCAAGGTCCCAACATACCACTATCTAGCAAGTAATATCCTATAGCCCTGCCTATCCTTTTGCTCCTGTAGCTGGGCAGTTAACCAAGGCAGAATGGCCGTTATCTCACTTGGGTGCATAATACCAATCCCACCTCAGTGAATGATGAGTGGATAATGTGAGCTTCAAGCCGACACAGATTTCGAAAGGGTTGGCATTCTCATCCATGATTCATGAGGATAACAGTGATATGAAGATGATATGAAGAGGCGTGAACAAGCAACTAAACACTCGTGTCCATGGGATAGCAACCAAGTACACGCAGAAAGGTTGCGAATTCCTGCATAGAGGTAGTGAACTCGTCATAGTTGCAGGTTATGCCAGCATAAATGCAGAAACCACGTATGGGTAAACTACAGTTACCTGACCAATTTTCAATCTAAGATGAATATAGCTTTCCAACGGAACTCATCAATGTCAGCATAGAAAAAATAGATTAATGTACTTGGAGCGGGCAACAGTTGCCGTGATGGCCGTTATTTCACAGTCCGAACTCTGATTCGCTGATCTCTCTTATTCAACAACTGAAGTGCTCATTAACCAAATGCAGTTCAACATTTTTCGTTTTATTGTTGAAAGGTTCACCAACTTAATTGTCCATGGACCTTAGTGTTTTCATTTTCCTTCTCGGGTTTTTTTTTGCAGCTGAAACTTATGAATACTTAGATAAGGCTAACAATCAAGTAAAAAGAATATCTCTCACGATGAGAATGATGATGATAATACCTGCAGATGTCCTAAAGCATTTTGAGCACGGGTATCAGCCATAGAAGCCTCAAAGTCAATGTAAAAGAGGTAGTCAAAGTATCTGCCAAATTAGGGCCATCAAACCACATATATTGTTTGACTTACTACACATAGAAGCATGCACTATGCAGAGGGTGAGTGAAATGACAAAGTGTGAATTTGACAGTAGAGGAGTCAAACCATATATAGGGAAATCAGGATGCCCTAAAAAGGCAGCACTTTGAAAAGGCAGCACACATTAACAATGCGGAGATCTAAAAATTTAGACGATTTATATAGAAAATGGGCATTTCCTATGTTTATGGATGTAACTATCAATAAATATGTTCCGTTGGGTCCTTTTCCGGAATGCCAAGACGATTGATTCTTTTCCGTGGGAGGAAGCCGTGATCTGCAGGTTAACATGGAAAGGGCGAAGTGATCTAAAAATTTTAGAGGATTTGCATAGAAAATGGGCATTTCCTATGTTTTATGGATGTAACTATCAATAAATATGTTTCGTTGGGTCCTTTTCTCGAATGACAAGATGATTGTTTCTTTTTCGTGGCTGGAAGCCATGATCTGCAGGTTAACATGGAGAGACTTTACTTCGCCAATGTGGACAAAGCAGCTGTTCTTTCCCACAAAGATCTTTTCCTTTTGACTTGTCAAAAAGAAAAAAAAGAAAACAATTCGTTTGGACATTTGCTGTATGACATATTTCCAGGCACCTATGCTTCTAAATATCAGAACACAATTCAACTTAAATTACTCAACTTCAGAGTCCAAGACTCCCAATTTCCCTATTAAAATAATTCAAAAGGATGCAAAGTCATGCAGTATAGGATCAAATTATCTAATGGAATAGGAATCTAACAACTCACTTGGCACTTCCAGTATTGGAGTCATCAACAACTCTAAGTGGTCGCTTTCTCTGTGGCCGGCTTTCAATCTGACGTTATGCGTTTCATATTCAGGTAAAAGTTTATTTTACCAAGTCACGCAAATCTAATATAAGCTAAAGAAAGCCTTGCAGAGATACCTTTGTCAAATTTATGCCCCTCAAGGAAAATACAGCCAAGGCTTTAAATAACACACCAGGGCCTTCTTCCAAAGTGAAGACAATACTCGTCTGTGAGGAAGGGTGGCCAAATTAGAATTAAAAAAATTTCACTCAAAAATGAAAATAGGCAATGCATGTGTGTCCAAAGCTGCAAAATGTCACCTTAAAAGGTTTCTCGGTCCTTGGTATAATGGGATCTCGTGCTAGCACAAGAAAACGAGTGACATTATCAGAGTCATCCTGCAAGGTGCATAATTATTAGGTAGTGGAATACTAAAGAATGTGACTGCACTCATTTTGCAATAACATGTTCAAGTCATGTGAAGAGGTGAAGATAAGTCAGAAACTGGTACGATGTCCATGCGTTGCTGTAGGATCCATCCACTACTAGCCTGCTTTGGTCATCAGTTCTACAAGAATCTCAACTAGCATTCTTCACGTTCTCTTTTGTTTAATTAAGAACATAGGTCCCGGTGACAGTTAGAGAATGAAACAGTGCCCACCGGAGATTGTTTTTTTTTTGGTAAAGGTGCCCACCGTAGATTGTTATGTGTTAGTATTTCTACTTCTTCTCTTCTTGTACTTATTCTAATAAAATAAAACAGTTCTTTAGTAGTTCGAGTTTTCTAATCCACCTCTTGGAACCACCATTATCCTCAGTCAAGACTACAATGAATCAGCAAAACTTTTTCACCAAAACAACAAGAAGTCTTTACTATATTAATAAATACCATGTCAATCCTCCTGCACAGTATCAAATATACGAGATCAACACTAATTTTGATTTCTGTTAATAATACTTCTACACTAGTTCTGCGAAGATCAAAACCACAAGAGAAGGCCAAGAAAACAAATGAAACTTTTAGAAAGCCATATTTCGTCATATCAGGGATAGGAATGAGAGAATTAATATTCTAAACAAAAGGAAGGAGCATTTGTCAGTGTAATGAAGTACAAGAAAAACAGTCACCTGGATTCTTTCTGCAAGTATATTAAGCCCATAAATATCTGCTGCCCGAGCACTTGCAACAACTCCAGCATCCCTCAGTTCATTCAATGCTACAAACTACCAAATCTAATGTCAAGAACAATCGGTACTGTTCAGTGCAGAAGAAAAAGGCAACCCAACTTATAATCTATGGCATACCTGAGCAGCGCCAGCTGCACTATCAACACTTTCTCGGGTAACACCTAACCCGGTCAAAGCATTATCGCTTAGAGAAAGCGCCTGCAAGGGGAAATGGATTTCGCAATACATAAAGGTTCTGTCTTTTGAAATTTCAGCCCACGATAGTCCTGCTGCTGATTGCATATGCATCACATAAAGACACGATTAAGCATTGCTTTTTGACCGATCGGATAAAAATCTCACCTGTGGATGGCTTAAAACACGTTTTAACTGCTCTGCTCTAACACCTGGAAGAGCCAATAGACAGAGGTTGACAGTCATCTGAACTTCCCCTACTATGTGAAGTCTGTGTCTGAGAAGTAAATCATAGTTGCGGTGGAGGCTTCCACCAGAAGAATTCTCAATGGGAAGAACTGCTTTATGAACTAACCATAGTTCGACAGCCTGCAAAAAAATTAAATAAAAAAGGAAATGAGGAGGAAAGCTGATATCCATTGATATGCATAACCATGAAATTGGAATTCATACACCAGGGCAAGTTTGGCAAATTGTACAAACGGTTGTGTTAACTAGTGCCCACTAGTTAGGTGTGCACACACACACACACACATGTCTATACATATATATATATTGAAATAATTCAGTCTTCAAGGCACTGATTGCGCATAACACAAGGGCAATTGGTGCATTGAAAGTTGAAAATTTTCTTAATTGGTTTGTTAACAAGCACCTACACCAGGGCAAGTTCTCACACAGCTGAAAATTCTGTAAGATTGTTTAAATAAATTTACATGCTTCAGCATTTTGCAGGGTGGCACGTTTTCTCTTGTCATGGCCTTGAGAACTACAAAAAGATATGTGGTCACTTGCATTGCTACTTCTACGTGCAAGTATCTGTATGTTGATTCTGAACCTTAAAAGCATCTTCAAACTCATCACAAGGAACAGTCTCACAGTTGGGATAGGCTTTAAGTGCAGCATCCTCGCTGAATGAACCAGGTACCCCCTGCAATGTGTTTTTAGCATATATTAGATCATAGACTCTGTCTCAGACAATGTATTCATCCTCATTTTACTCAACTTCATTTTCCTGTTTTCTTATGCTTTCCCCAACTCCACTGAAGAAAAAGGAAAAACTGCGCAAATGATTACCTTGAACGATATCCGCATTTTCAACTTATTCTCTGGAGTAGGAGAGAAATCAGAAACAGTCAACGGCCCTGTATTTATTGGAGAAATAGAAATATCAGGATGCATGTGGTTAGACAAGGCAGTATAGATCCCATCACAGTATGCATTCGATAGCAAAATCCTGTGAACCTTACACAACTTAACATCTTAAGCAAATTCTGGGTGACAGGTCAAGGACAGGCCAAAGTATAGAAAATAGAAAGCCGCTACACGCTCAGATAACAAGACCCTGACAGGTCACCTTGTTTTGAAGAATAAACCTATAAAAGATGCTTATAATTGGGTCCTTTCTTAGATTGCTTCACCCCGTCAATGGAGCAGTTAAATTTAGAAGTCAGTTTAGCCTATCCAAATTATCATCTCTCTCCTTTGCTGGGATTGCGACATCTCCATCGTGAAACGTAAGTCCAATTACAGAAATCCATAGTTAAAACTTGTCCATCAGCATTACCAGCATCTATGCCCTCAGAAAGCTGAACTCACAATCTTTCACGCAAGTCGATTCCAATGTGAGCTTCAATCCCTATAGACAGTTCTGGAATTCCACTAGTATAAAACATTTGCAAATGAAATAACTGTATGCAGGCAAGCTCAACTCCATCACATAAGACCGTGATTAAACACCAATCCAAGCTCCACAGGCAATCCATTTCTAATCTTTTACACCAAAATTTTCACACAAACTTTTAGTTAGAAGTCGAAGCACGAAAAGAGAGACTTCAACACATCATGTGTAGCTCGGAACAATCACTTCGGATAGAAAAACAAGTAAACATAGGAAACTTTTCCATGTTACCCACTGGGAAAAGAAGTCAAGTCCTTGTGCAATCTCTTGGAAACACTCGTCTCCGTCTGGTCAACGACCCTGCGCAATTCAGTGGCCGACTTCGACGAGCCGTCGTCCTCGGCGGACCTGATCGCCCGCCGGACCGACAACCCAGAAAAGCCACCGAAGCACGCCCAGTTAAGCGACCCGACCCGTTTAGGCGCGACCCGAAAACGCCCACCGCGACCCAATTGCCAAACATCGCTGGCGCTCCCCAACACGACCGAATTTCGCACCGTCGTCATCGCAAAGAAAAAGGGAACTCCCGACAAACGGCCCTTCGTCAGCTACCGCATTAATTCGCCGAGGTGAAAGGAAGAAAAACGAATCCGCCGCGGCTTTCTCGCTGGAACGAGAGATTGAAAAGCACGAATTCTTGAAACAGAGGATCTGGACAGGTGTCTGTCAGAAGGGGGTCCGACAACGTGGGCGAGAAAGCATACGAGCGCATGAAGCAGCACACGGCGGTGGGGAGCATTGGGTGAACATTTGTTTGTGCAGTGCACGTTTTCTTCTTGGAATCAGACTAGACATAGATGGGTAGATGGATAGCCACGGACGAGTGTACTACCTCACTTGTCTGCAATTTCTCCATTAGCAAAAAGCTATGGTGGGTTTGATCAAAGCTTTAGGTACATAGAGAAAGTAGTTGAGAAAGTTCTTGAGATGGTGAGGGAATACTTTATGGCAGTCCATACAAGAAATATTGCAATGAACAAACAGCCAAAAAGTCTTTTTTTTTTTTTTTTACGAGATAAGTGCAGTGAAAGTCCCAAAATTTATCACGAAAATACTATTGAGCTCTACAATTTTCAAAAAGTATAATCAAGTCCTAAAAGTTATTACGAAAGTGTAATCGAGTTTCAAAATCTTTTAAAAATGTAATTAATGAAAGGACTTTATCAGATAAATTCAACATGTTTTATAACTCGATTGTACTTTTTAAAATTTTTATGATTCAATTACATTTTCGTGACAAATTTTGGAAGTTACTAGCACTTTTTGAAAGTTTTATGCAATTAATAAGTTTTAGAACTTCAATACACTTATCCCTTTTTTTTTTATTAACGGCTTACGATAGCTATTATTCGTAATCCAACTGTTATCAAATCTTTTGAGAGAAATGGTTTCTTCAAAAATGGTGGAAGCTTTAAGATATATGTAACGATTATTTTTTTCATTAAATCAAAGGAGGAGAACCTAAAAGCTTTCTCGTCTTTTGCAATCAATATGATGCAATGGAACTGAAAGGCCAAACCAAATGACATCTAGGAAAATATTTGTTCTGGTTAGACCAGTTCCTTTGCGCGGGCTATATATGTTATGTGCTCGATTAGAAATAGATGCTTTCTATGATTGTTAACGGACATCATGGATATGAACTTCAAAACAGAGGAATAGGGAGTTGTCGGTAACAGAGGAATAGGGGGTTGTCGGTAACAGTGAGGAGATATTTATCTTTTTAATGATTTATAATGTTCTTTTTTTCTTTTTCTATATATTTGAGAAGAGATTATTAGGGTGTCAAAATCATATGAAATGTGCACGCCAACTTTGATGGTCGGTCTTATAATATTGATCTAAATATTACTCTATGTTTATATCAAAAGACTTTGGTTTTGTCAAACAAATGTTCTTTTTTTTCTCCTGTTTGACCTTTCGGCGATGATATATTATGCGATGTTTAAAGAAAAAAAGGGATAAATCGTAGTCGTACCTGATGACTGATAAAAAGACGAAGAAGAAAAGTCAACAAATCAAATATTTGCTTTGCCCAAGTTGCCTGGAGGACAACCAAGTCAAGGTTTTCTTTTCTTTCTTTTTTCTTTTGCCTCGAGGGTGAACAATGTCCAGCAACATTTTCGAATTTGTGTTTGATGTTGATAACATATGTTCATTATGTTCCGAGTAGTTAGGCCACTATTAGAAGCTAAATTTGTTCAATATAACATGATTAATAACGAATTTTCATCGTGTAAAATCCACATGATATATAAATATAGAATGCATGAGATGTCCAATCATTGTCCTTGTAACACTTTGGATTTATACTGTGTAATATTGTCCGCTTTGGACCCACTGACCTTCACGACTTTAAAACGCGTTACACAGATATAGAACCTCAAGCCTTATAAGTTAGCCAAGAACTTCCCCATTAAGCGATATGGGACAAGAGAGGTACTCTACTTCCCTGCGCATGTTTGAGGTAGTGGTGCAGACGCACTGCCATCCCTGCTCCTTGCGCTTTGCCGCTTAGCTTAGGCCGTCACAGCACTCAAGGATAAGTTAAGCCCTCCACATAAAGAAGATGTGTAGCGGCTATCTTTCGGGATTCAATGGACCTTCCAGGTAGTGTTAACCTCGCTTTTTAGATAGAATGGGAGCAACACGACATGCAAAACCATCGGAATGCAAAAAGCAAAGAGCATTTCGTGTGTGAAGAAGATCTTTGGGTGCATAGTTTTGGGCAAATGAAAAATATAAACAAAGCGGTCGGTATTTAATTTATAGAAGAAAGACCTAGTAAATGAGCAATGACTAGTTTGTCTAAGAATAAATATTACGACGGCCGGCGAAATAGTTAACCAATGGCTTGTACATTAAATTAGTCATGATTAGTAGAAGGGAAAAAAACATAAACGATCCTTAAATTTTGGCTCAATATACAATTTGGTTTCTGAACTTTTAATTTATTTAATGCGGTCTCTAAACTTTAGCTAATATGCAATGCGGTCCCTAAATTTTTAATTTGTTCAATGTGGCAGCTGAACTTTTGGTATATGTTAAAACTAATCCCTGGATTATATGAAATGTTAAGGGATCACGTTAAATAAATTAAAAATTTAGGGAGCACATTGAAAAAATTAAAAGTTTATGGATCACATTACACATTGGGTCAAAATTCAAGAATTATTTGTGTCATTATCCTTTAGTAAAAAGGCAGCACAGGTCAAATGTCACATGTATGGATGTTTGATTTTATAGTAGATAAACCTCTTTGAAATACATCCTACTTAGCAACCCCTTACATATTTCAAAAAGTTTGTGGGATAATAACATAAATGTCTCTGAACTTTACCTTAATATGTAATATGATCCATAAACTTTTAATTTAATTGATGTGGTACCTAAACTTTAGCCCAACGAGTAACGTGGTCCCTAAACTTTTAATTACTTCAATGTGATCCCTAAATTTTTAATACATGTTCAACTTAGTTCTTGAACTATATAAAAATGCTCAATATTGTCCTTCCATTAACTTAAGTTAAGGAATAATATTGAACATCGTTCATATAGTTTATGGACTAAATTGAACATGTACTAAAAGTTCATGGACCACATTACATATTTGGCTACAGTTTAGGGGCCGCATTACATATGAGGCCAAAATTCAAAGACTATTTGTGTCATTTTACCAAAGTTTATAAAAGAAGAGAAAAGAACAAGGTTGGTTTCACAATGGAGTGCAACGCATTGAATCTGATGTCTTTTGGACTAAGAACCAATTGCCGTCGTTGTAAGTTAGAGTCCTCACTAGTCACATTACACTCCTACAATTCTTGTTATTCAACCCGGCTTAGTGAGAATAGCCGTGCACATTTGGTTATTCAAAAGTGCTATAAAGATTGGGCCATGAATATCATGGAAGTAACCCTACTCCACACTTATATTAGGTGATTCCATCATATTAGGTGATTCCATCAAGTGTACATTGCAAATAAATAAACTACCCTTAAAGGATATGGGGTTCTTCAAGAGCTTCACTCATCGTCGCTTAATTTGTGGTTTAGCACCAATCACAGATACCATAGGTGGAGGGACTTTAGTACATTTTTGGTGCTACAGGATCAACAAAATAGCTTGTAATTACACATATAAACTTATTTCAAGGTTGGGTTACCACCGTAGTTTTTTTTTTTGGTAAGGAGGTTACCACCGTAGTTGATATTTCGAATTAGCATAAATCCACTTCGCCTTGATGTTTCAAATATTTGCTTCCTTCCCAGAACTTTAGAGGATTGGTGAAATTCATTTCTGACTTCACATATCGATCAACATAATTCCATATTTCAGGAGTTGCTTTATGATATTATGTTTTTTTTATTGAATAAGTCTTTTCTTACAATTGTAAGTTTTCTTCTTAGCAACAGCTACTGCTGCTTTGCAATCACTACACACAGACACATAGAGCGTTGGTTTCATGTCTAATAGAATTCCCTAGTAGGAATTTCTCAGCCTCACTACTACCTAACTCAAGAAGTCAAAAGTAGATCTTGAAAGAATAGGTTGTTTGGTCGATTTCCAAGATACTGCAACCCGATCAACAATAAATCCATAATCACTGGTGGGTTTGGTCTGATCTTAATCTGATATCCAGTTAACATAATTGTATCTTTCTAACGCAGCAAAAAACCATTATACGATAACCATAATTATTCCGTGACTCATCCAAACTAGCGAAGCATCCTAGAGTGTGTGGAGAACACAGCATGTACCCATACTTCCATATCGTATCATACCATCATACTATAGTCCATAACATATAATCATCTTGATAAACGAGGCATCCCAACAATGGGGGCATCACTCTGAAGAGCGGAATAGGCCACGGCTACATCCCATATCACATGCAGACACGCACCATGTCATAACAAGTCATTTAAGATACATGCACATCAGGCCAAACATATAGATATGCATATTTATATATGTTCATGCTACAAAATGAACGACCCAATCAAATATATTTATATTTTATATCATATATTATATAAAGTTAAGGGATAATGACACAAACAGTCTCTGAACTTTGGCTCAATATGCAATTTGATCCATGAACTTTTAATTTGTTTAATGTAGTCCTTGAAGTTTAACTCAATGTTCAATGTGGTCCCTGAACTTTCAATTTATTCAACTTGGTCTCTGAACTTTTAGTACATGTTCAATTTAGTCCCTAAACTATATGAAAATGTACAAAATAGTCTTTGAACTTGAATTTATGGAAGAACTACATTGAATAAATTAAAAGATTAGGGACTAAATTGTACATTGAGTCCAAGTTCAGAAATTGCGTCATTTTTCCTATAGTTAAATATACATATGTGTGTGTGCGTGTATATATATAAATGGAGTTGGGGTGATGTCACCCTTCAGTGAACCGACAAAATTCGATGACTAATTCGCATCGAAAGGGGACGGATCCCATCTACAACCTACTTGGCACCTTTCATTCTATCCTTCTACGTCTGTAGCTTGGTGGCTTTGGGGTTTGCCTTCGTGGAAATAGTGGGGAAGACTTCTATAGATTATATTATCACGTCACGACCAGCTAAGTTTCTAATAAAAACAACTTGAGCATATCAATATGATTTTTTTTCTCTTAAGGTTGGACCTGTATTCAATTTTGCTTGTGCAAACATGAAGCGACGGGACCCACGCGTTGGTGGTGAGGCGGCCTTTGGCCCCCTCCCCCGTCAGCTTGACGTCTCCTCGAGTATTCTTACTTTAATCATTTTTAAGAACATTATTTTGTCTAAGGAAAATTTGGACGTAATCTTTTTTCCATCTGGGACTCGCTCCAATGCATCGTCACCCATCCAAAGGACGGAGAAGAGAGACAATTTTAGGGTTTTTCCATCTACCACGCGCCTCCCATGGGAACAGAAAATAAAGGCTAATATCTTTTGTTTCCTTATAAAAAGAGAGAGAGTGTTGCTCATTAATATGTCAACCCTCAAAATTATTTTGATCGACACCCACCTCTTCCTTATGTGGAATCTCTCTCTGTCACTCTCTGTCTGTCTGTCTGTCTCTCTCTCTCTCTGTACGAGGGCTGCGCTCGAGCTTGGTGTAAATGAGGAGATCAACGGACAGCAGGAATGAGAATGGAAGGGGGAGATAGACAATTGAAGGTTGGATGGAGAGAGATGGGAGTGGAGAAGTGTGGCAAAAGATGAAGAGACTTGAAGATGTTGGCGCGCCTCAAACTAATGGCGTGGTTAGAAATTGACTCTTCTTCATCCCTAACCCCACCTTATTGGCTTGAGCCGCGTCAATATCTCCTTCTTTCCACACACCTCTCTCTCTCTCTCTCTCTCTCTCTCGCAAAAGCTAGTTCTCCTTCTATGCGATCCATACAATCACAGGTATGTGGATAATCGCACTTAACCATACACTCTTCCTCAATCTTATGTTATCCATTGTTTTATCGATCCTGATGAATATGCCGAGGAAATTATATACACACATGCATGCCTGCCTGCCTGCCCTTTCATGAGTGATTTCTCTGATTTACTTTGCTTTTGTGCACATATATATATTTTGTCTGCAACGCAATACAGGTACGGTCCTCAAACTTTGGCCTTAAGCCTAGTGCTTATAGCGAGATTGGGTTAATTGAAATTGTAAATTAGGCCAGAAAATTAAACTTCCATGATCATACCTTTTAACTCCTCCATGTTAGCTAGGGTTTTCTGTTCTTGGAGCCACCTCGTGTTTTTCTGTGCCACGGAGAGAGAGAGAGAGAGAGAGAGAGAGAGAGAGAGAGAGAGAGAGGGGTGCATGTAACAACATGCCATCAATCAATAATGAAGAGGAAAGAGGAGGGAAAGCTGAAAAAGATAGAGAGTAGGTGAGAAACGGGAAATGGGTCGGCCACCTCCATAACCTCATCTCCTCTCTCTAGCTTTTACCTAAAAATTTAGTTAAAAGAAAGGAAAAAAAAAAAACTCATCTTCCCACCAATCGCACGAAAAGGACCTGCCCTTTTATATAATTATCCAAATAATATGTCAAGTCTTCTTTGATCTAAAGCTAAGGTAGTCTCTATATTTTAGTTGAATTGGAAAAAAATGAAGCCAGCTGGGATGATATTGGCCTCTTCATAAGTGTACCTAGTATCCTACGGGTAGTGAGGATCGAGATTTGAAAAATAAATATTGTTGAAGGATCAAATTATATTAAAGTGTCTTTATATAGAGATTAGTGTTTTTGTTAACCCTTTCGGATATCTAATACAAAACCAAGGGATTTGTTGTCGATGGATGATGACATTGAGTCGGTATGTTGTGCTAAGCGGCAACAACCATTACTGCGACGTACGTGAACTTGGGCCTACCAAACTCTGGTTTCAGTTGGGATTGCATTTATTTCTCTTCGTTCTCTTGGTCTTCTTAGCAGCATACCCAAGCATTTGTAGCAAACCTAATATCCTTAGAATTAATATTAATTTTTGGTAATTGAATTGCGCTTGATTAGATAGGCAGTTTAGTTGAGTTTAAGCAGAACTTTTTAATGCAGTTTTGTAGACCGATTTACGAAATCGCTTCTATATTCCAATCGCTCTTTTGTACCAAGAGTTGGCATAGACGGAAGATTTAGATTGAGGACGACGAGATAAGTTGCATAAGACAAATTTTTGAAATCCATATAAAAGCTACAAATTTTAGGCACATTTGTAGTACTGGCAAAGGGGCGACAGCCACCATCAGCCCTCTGTGTTCGCCATTGTCAAGAGTTAAAGCATCCAAATGAGGATGCATTGCCCAAAAAAGTTTATTCTTATTGTGCTGGCCAAAAAGCTTTTAAAACTCGCTAATATGCGCTTGCTCATATTATCAAGCTTGGGTTCAGTTTATGTCCAAGAAAACGAAAGGGAAAATACAGTCAGAATTTAGCTGGTGTAAAACCATATCTTGCAGAAATATTCTAATGGACGGCAACCACGATAGAGAAAATCTTTCAGTTGGCAGTGGTTTCCACAGTTGCCCATTTCTTGTATATGTACCAGTGCTCACCTCGAAGTGCTCTTGAAGGAAATATGTAATTTAATTTGGTTTTCTCTCTAGAAGATGTAAATATACGAGGGTTTTGCTGAGGAGATTTCTGGACAACTGATATTCAGGTAGCTGTGGCTTTTGGTTTGTCATTTTCTAGAATCGTATGTTCCCAACTTTGAAGGGATGTTGGAACTGAAAAGAGATGCACTTAATTATTAGGGCAACATAATTGCCATATCCCATTATATCACATCATATCATATCAATTCCAAACATAGGACGCATGCCATGTTTTGACATTTCTCCTCACACGCATTTGTTACCATGTAAGGTTAATTTAGAGGGGTTACCTAGCACAATTGCCAACGTTAAAGTGCAAAATGACAGAATATTATATTAAAAAGGTCATGTCGAGCAAAACTCTATTATTTTGTGCAAAAAGATCCGGATTTTTTTCTGAGCTGGTAACTTGGAATGATTGTGGATAAATTTCAAAAAAATTATTGGCAAAAAAAAAAACCTGTGACTATTTTTCAAAATAGCTTGGTAATTTACCAAGTGAAATTACTAACTTCTTTCAATAGTTTACATATTACTAATTCTTATGCTAACTTACCATTTTTATTTGCATAACTTACTAACCCTTCGAATTTACAAACTCTTATTCGAAATTAGCAACTTAAAAACTTTAGACATATTGAATTACCAACTTGTTTTGGATGACAATTTTCATTAGAATCATTTGTCAGTGTTTAATTATTTTTCTTTATATTTACCAACTTTCTATTGAATTATCAACTTTTATTTGCCTTGGTTAGCAATTTCTTAAATTTACCAACTCTTTTTAGAAATATATAAACCAAATTTAACATGACTTGTAAGCTTTTCTCCCCCAAAATTACCACATAATATTGGGTTATTAACTCTCATTTGAGTCACTTATCGAAGTTTATTTTTTATTAACTTTCCATTTGTTATTGCCATTTACAAGCTTTTATTGGCCTTTCCTAGCAACCTCAAATTCACCAAATCTTATTGAAAAACCTTGAATAGCGTAGTTTACTAACTTGGGTTACTTACAAAGGTTATTTTTCTTTTAAAACATCTTTTTATAGCTTTTACCAACTTTTATTAATCTCTCTTAACTACGTCTAAGTTTACTAACCACTATACGAAATTACTCATTTTGATTTAAGTCGTTCCTCATTTATTTTCTAATAGGTTATCAACTAGTTATTAACCAACTCTCGTTTGAGTTAATTGTCAGCGTTTATTTGCTTATTTTTTTAGTTCACCAACTTTTTCTTAGGTTACTTAATCGGTACAAAATTGGTAAGTCACTCAAATACATTATGGTTGCTAAAATTTATCTAATAACTAGTAAGTTCAATGTATCGGTTAAGAAGATGGAAGTTGGTAAAAGACAAGGATGATTTGTTTGCCGGAAATAAGAGAAATTTGTATTTTAATGAAAACCAGATAATGTTGGTAACGAACTATAATAAGAGTTTGTAAAACCAAACTAGTTGGTACCTTAATATATAAAAAGTAAACATTAACAAGAGAAATTACTAATTATAAAAAACACCAGTAACTATCTCAATTAAGAAATCCTGACATAAAACTAGTTTTTTTTTCGTAAGAAACATAAAACTAGTTTGTGACTTAATTAGACAAAAGTTTGTAATTACTCTAACTGATTTTGGTAAATTCTATAAAGAATTGGTAAATTTAAAAGCGGGGCAAAAGTTGGTAATCAATAAAAAAAAATTGGCAAAGTTTAAAATAAAAGAAAATAAATGTCGGTGAGCAACTATATTGAAAGCTGGTAACCTGAAACTAATTGGTTAATTAATTAGAGAAATTCGTAAGTCGCTCATATAAAGGTTTGTAAGTTCATATGATTGTTGGTACATTTAAGGCATTGTTAAAAAAAATATAAATAAAAGTTAGCAAAAGATAAAGAAGTTTTTTTTTTGTCAGAGATAATTCAATTAAAAATTCAATAGAAGCTAGTAATTAATTCAAATAAGAGTTGATAACCCAAGACTAGTTACTATGCTAATCAGAGAAAAGTTAGTAATCCTCGCCAATTAGGGTTGGTAGTTTAAAGAGTTGGTAAATTTAACAGGTTGATAAGTCTGTAAATTTTCTTTTTAAAAAAATCATGTTAACGTTGGTAAGCAACTCAAATGAAAGTTGGTAAACCAAACCTAGTTAGTAATTAAGAATAAACTTCGTAAGTAATACACATAGAGATAGATAAATTCATGTAAGAGTTGACAAATTTGAGACATTCGTAAGAAAGACAAATAAAAAAATCAGTAAATTGACATCAAAAGTTGATAATTTACATAAAACCAAATGAAAGTTCATAAGTAACTCAAATGAGAGTTGGTGGCCCAAATAAATTGATAATTTTATTTGAAAAAAAGTTCGCAAATTGCTCAAATAAAGATCAGTAAATTACCATGAGAGTTGTAAAATTTAAGGCGTTGGCAAGAAAAACAAATAAAATACAAGAAACTTTGATAATTTACAAACTGTCAAAAGAATTGGTAATTTCACAAAAGTGTCATTATGTGACTAGCAAGTTTTTGTCGGGTGGCCATTAATTTATTTTATCAACATTTTTTATACTTATCAATTTTTTCAGAAATATACCATTGCAGAAAAAAAAAACACTTCTTTTAGAACGGAATTGTAGAATCATCCCACGATTGAAGTCGAGAAATGTTAATTACATGGTATCCTCAGGGCGCCGCATTTGTTAGGACTCATTACCATGCACTCGTGTTTCAATCTTTTAATTTTTAGTTAGCTTAACGAACGTCTTAATAGTATATTTATAACTTACCCATTGTAGAAACACTTTTGTAATACTAGTGCTAGGAATGGATCTGTTGAAGAGACACAGCTTTACAAAGGGTTTTATTGAAAGAAATAGATAACACTTAAACGAATGGTGAAGCAAGAAAAAATTACACAAATGGTCATTGAATTTTGGCATAATATGCGATGTGATCCCTAGATTTTTAATTTGTTCAATATGATCAATCCAGTATTAATAAATATTCAATGTAGTCCTTCCGTTTACTCAAACGACAAGTTAGATGTTATTTGATGACATGGATTATAATATCATGATTTTATATGAATATCTTACATGGATAATTTACATGTAACTTTTTTTTTGTCCACCTTTCAAACTTAACAGATTAGAAGTCACATCCACGGATTCCATTAACTTAAATTAACGAAAGGACGATAATAAATATTTTCAAATATTTTAATATAATATATGGATTGGATTGAATATTTACTTATAGTTTAGGGATCGTATTGATAGATTAAAAGTTCAGAGACGACATTGCACATTAAATCAAAATTTAAGGATCATTAAACCACAAAAAGGATTTGTGAAGGTCTGGAGATCAGTGAAGAGACTTAATTTGATACTATACTAGGGTTTAGGACATACAAATGATTTAGGTGGCCAATATATCTACTCACGGAGAAAAAGTCTTTTAAGTATTTGTTTGTTCCATTTATATTCCTATTTGGCGCTGAGGTGAGAGCAGCGTCATCCCTTCGTCACCCGATGGTCCATCTCCATGAAATCATCTTCTCTTTAAGCAGGTTTCGATGTGAATCGATTTCCATGTACTTTTGTCATTTTGCCTTGATTAAATTCCACTTGTTGCCCCCTAGTTCTTGTCTTGATACCCAAGATCCTGATAAGGTCAAGATCAGGAGGCCCACCCTGCTGATATGCTCGGATTTGGAAAATCTTGGCTTCCTTCATTGTTTCTTCTACTGACTCTGTTTACTTCCCCGATGTTGAGATCTTTTCAACAGCACCCGAGCGCGGCGATGCACTTACCATCGAGGTAGGTAGCCTGATTAATTAGGGTTTAGGGCAAGAAACACGCTCTCTGTCTTCGGTGTTCATGAGTTAGAATCCGCCTGAGATAGTACTCATCATGAAACCATATGCCTTTGCAAGACAGTTGTGTCCCGTGGGTAATTTGTTGGCGTTTGGACGAGGAACTCTTCCTAAGCTTAGGTATGATTGAATTGAATGTTTCATAATGAGTATAGAGTCCACATTATAACACTCAACAATGTGGTCAACACTAATCATCCAATTCTCACATCCTTTGTTAAGAAAAAGACAAGGGCACATTTGTTTCCGGGACAAAAACTATTGCTCAAGCCATGACTTTTTGCTAGAGTAACCGTAGGGTTGGCGCAATTGATTAGGACAATAGGAAATTTCCAGCTCAAGATTTAGAAATCACACGTTCGAACCCTACTAATTGCGTGCAAGTTACACTAAATTAGGGTCATCTGTCTAGACCTAATTGATTCATGAGATTTGCAGGGTGTTTCATAATACTCTAGATAACCAGATTTCCACGCTATTCTCTTAAATTACTAAAAACCTTTTTTTAATAATAGACTTCAAAAAAAAATTTGTTGACAATCTTCCCTTCATTTTTCTAAGGTTCTTTAGTAGAGATATGTTTTCTTCGAAACAGACATCTATTCCGCTAGATATAAATATAGATATCATTCACATGCAAACTTTGCTAAAGCCAAATATGGACGGTATACATGTTCATAACTCGTTAAAAGTAGACGAGTGGTTCCTGAGATAGTTGCTCTACAAATAAAAGGTCAATGAATCTGCTGTTGTCTTCTGGTGGTTATGTTGAGACCTAATCTAGCTGGTGAAAAGATGTGTTGACTGGAACTAACTATTGCATGAAAGTAACTTGAAAGTTTTAAAGAGGGTGTGATCATGATATACCACTAACATGTCGAGGCTTGTGTGCCCTAGTTGCCAGATTTTACAAGTCGTCGTTGGTGCTTGTGTCATGAAAATTCGAATATGTTTACTTTCTCAAACCTTTTAGATATCTTTATTAAGGGACACCACTTGCTAATGTCGATGCATAAAAGCAAACATACGTAAACGTAAGGGAAGCTTTTGCGACCCTAATTTGCTCGGAATGGCCCACCAAGGTTGATTGTTTAACCCATTTTCGAGAATAAAGTAAAGCTTGGGATCGACAATGACGAGCCAAGGCACATAAAAAAGTACGTTTGTCCATTTTTGTTGTCGTTTTGTTTTTGGACATTCATTGCATTTGACTTGAAAAAGTCATTTCTAACTCAAACGTGGAGCCAAGTCGGAAGACAAAAGAAAAGAGTGAATTGACCCGGAGGCTTTTGTGGTCTTTCAAAAGAGAATATGTCCTAACATGCTGGGCTTCAACTGGGTCAAGAGATATTGGGCTCCAGGTTCGTTATAAGCAGATTACTTAGGATGCGCTTTGGAAAATGCAGTCATTTTCCCAAAGTTCTTTGACTCCAGGCACATTTACTCAAAGCAAATACCTTTGGTTAAGTGACTTTTAGTGTATTTTTTGCAAAGGAACTTCTAAGTTAAAACGATAAAAGAAAAACAGAGAGCATGGCTACTGTTCACTGTCCCCGTCGTGGAAGCAAATCAATCGATTTGCCCCAATATCAAATTGTGGTTAGCCATTGAAGAATGGATCTCAGGATGTGAACAACTTCTCCACCCACTCAGCTAGCTATTGAAGAGTCGACACTCAACTGCAAGCTCAAAGTACCCAAACTTCAATTTCTTCATCTTCTAATAAAGGGGAAAAAGTTGAAAAAAAATATATAAATTATAATCACTGTGACACATTTACTCTGATACCTTTTTTTACATTAAGAACTCTAAACTATGTACATTGTAACACATTAACCTTAAACTTTTTCTTGTGACATAAAAAACACTAAACGTATATCTATGTAACACATTTACCTTGTCAATATTCTGTTAGATAATTTTTCAGTCAAAACATTATTTTTATTTCATTTAAGCCATATGGACGCTATGTCAGTACTGTTTTCTTTTTGACATCCATGGAGGTAGATTTTTAACGTTCTCATTGACAAAACTTTGATAGAGAGTAAATGTGTCATATAGGTACAAGTTTGAAAGTTTTGGACTCGGACCTACGTAAACCCAAACCCTCGGTGACCCAAGCTTGTAATTATCGACCTAGATGCATGAACCAAGACCTTTGGCAACCCTTAGCGAGCCAATCATGACCGTAAGTGGGGCATCAGACTAGCGATTCGGTCTAGATGTACCCATGATCGTGAACCCAGACCCTCGGCAAGCCTCAATGTTTGGTTCAACGAGGGAGAAGACTAATAGTGGTTTTGAGGGAAAAATTCGGAATGTGAAAATATTAGCAAGGACAAAGTTGGAAGAAAAAATTCATTAACCCTGAAAGCAGCATTCCGAAAAATGTTAAATGCCAATGCTAGGTGGGAATTGCATTGGGCTAGGGGTCTAACGGACATGGTAGTTTTGACCGAAAGAGCTTTGCAATTTTGTTGCCAAACACCTCAACATTTTGCCAAAGGCCTTTGTGGGCTCAAAGTCTTTTGGCAATGTTGTGTCAAACGCATAGCGTCAAGAGAAAACATATATATTTTGTGATCCTAATTAAGGTTATAACATAATTCATAATCATTTATTTATTGATTATGATTTTTAGAATAATTTTATAACCTTATTATAAGGATTATATTGTGCTACGATAAATTGTAATTTTATATACACAGTTGTTCTATAACAACTACACAAAAGAATTCTCATTCCATTTTGCTCTCACAAAATACTGGCAAATATTGGAATGCTCGTTCTATCTTATTGCATATCATTTTATACCGTCCTACCAAACATATCAATAAAGTGTGAATTTGGCAAAGATAAAAGTATAAAGAGTACTAGAAGGCCTGCGTCTTCGGCACAACGCTAAAGGCCCGTTCACAAACAGCCTTCAATCAAAATAAAGGAATAGTTTAAAGTTATAAAATCATGAATAGTGTGCACGAATGCAAATGACCTCAATTGTCTATGTAAAACAGATTTTTAAAATTCGATTTGTTCATTATTAAATGAAATTCACATGTTAACTATTAAAAAATTAAAGTAACGCCACCTTATACCCAGCCTTCCTTATTTGAAGGAAAGTCAAATTTTGCGGGGACTGATAAATTGATTGATTCCACTCTGTAAATAAGTTTCGTAAAGTAACCTTAATAAGTCTATCGATCAGTTCTAATTAGTGGCCGCCCTTCCTTTTTGGAAAAGGGGAAAGGGAAGTTCGATTTCTCACGTTCTAAAAGGGATTAGAGATGATAACGTTTAGTTTCATACGTAGATTTTAACTCTCAATTCGGTACTCGGTTCCCCTTCTCTATTTCAAGTGGGGAACCGAATTACCCATACCATACTGATACTTTTTTATTAGCAAGTTAATGATACTTAATCATATCTTATTACACCTTTAACGTCTTTCCACCGAAATTTTCACTGATTAAATATCTAAGACGCTAAAGAATGAAAGTTTAGATTATGCAACAACACTTGTGATCTGGCAGGGAATAGGAAAAAGAAAGATATCACCACCGGCTCTTAGATCCACCTTGTCCCAAGTGGGCCAATGCCCGATTCCACGAGTTGAGAATCAACCCTTCAGATTTGGTTCCCGATTATGTAATGACATTTGTGATCTTGCAAGGAATATGAAAAAAAGGAAAAAAAAAAAAAAAAGGATATCACTGCTTGTTCCTAGACCCACCTAGGGTCTGTACGGTCCAGTCCTGTTCTAGGACCGGTGGGCTGATGGCCGATTTCACAAATTGAGAATCGACCTTTCTGATCTGGTTTCCGATTTCAAGATGGGAATCGACCTATCTTGAAACCGACGACTCCTAATTCGACAGCTGACAATTGCGGTTACGGAGCATCGAGCTCGGCGGTCGCCTCCAGACAAAGTGACAAACCGTAGCTCGAACTCGCGGTTCTTGGACGCAGGATCCGCACAGACACCGCAAAAAGCCCAGTCTGAGTAAGAGAGCAAAATAAGAGAGGGGGACACTTCGGCTGCATCCCATCCACACACAACCCAAAAGTCATGTATTATCCAATCATCATCGATCCCTCATCATCTTCATGTCTTCCCTCCTCCCGCTAACCCAACCTTTTCCCACTTAATCCTTTACCCAGCGGAAAAAATTCAAGAAGCCATGCTCATAAACCTCTCAGCATGCCCGCCATCTTCTTCCTATTCCTTCACCAGGTTGGTCAATCCCGAGTCCCCCCTCTCGGTATACCCGCTGAAACCCAGAACCCACCTCTCAAAATCTCTTCTTGCCGCGCCTTTCCCTCTCTGCTCTCTGCCTTCGGCTCAGCCCAATTTCGACGGCAAGAATCGGTTCTCCTTCGGGAGGAGCGGGTTCTCGCGCGGGAAGAGGCTCGATTTGAGGGCGCTTGCCGCTTCCGGGTTCGATTTGGGCAACTTCGAGTCGGTCCTGGAGGCTGCTGGAGTTCTCACCGCCATTATCGTGGTTCACGAGAGCGGTCATTTCTTGGCTGCTTGCCTTCAGGGCATACATGTAAGTAAATTCGCTATCGGGTTTGGCCCGGTTTTAGCTAAGTTTGATGCGAACAATGTAGAGTACTCTGTTAGAGCTTTCCCTTTAGGTGGATTCGTAGGATTTCCAGACAATGATCCTGAGTCTGACATTCCGGTCGATGATGTGAATTTACTCAAAAATAGGCCGATATTGGACAGGGTACTAGTTGTTTCGGCCGGTGTGATCGCCAATCTAGTGTTTGCGTATGTTATAATCTTTGTTCAAGTGTTATCTGTTGGATTACCCGTGCAAGAGGCTTTCCCCGGGGTGCTCGTGCCTGAGGTCCGGGCCTTTTCAGCAGCCTCTCGAGATGGGTTGCTTCCTGGCGATGTGATTCTCTCTGTTAACGGAAACGAATTATCGAGGCAAGGGCCCACTGCAGTTTCCGAGCTCGTAGATGTAATTAAGAATAGTCCGAGGAGGAATGTGTCACTTAAGATTGAGAGAGGGAAGGAGGATTTTGACATTCGCGTGACCCCGGATGAAAACTTTGACGGGACTGGAAAAATCGGAGTGCAATTATCACCGAACATTAGAATATCGAAGGCTACACCAAACGATATTTTTGAAGCCTTTAACTTTGCTGGCAAGGAATTTTGGGGTCTATCAGCCAATGTACTCGACAGCTTAAGGCAAACTTTTGTGAACTTCTCGCAATCAGCTAGCAAAGTTTCCGGTCCTGTAGCAATCATCGCTGTAGGCGCAGAAGTTGCTAGATCAAATATCGATGGACTTTACCAATTTGCAGCTGTGTTAAATATAAATCTGGCGGTCATAAATCTTCTTCCATTGCCTGCCTTGGATGGGGGCACGTTAGCCTTAATTCTCATAGAGGCGGCGAGGGGTGGAAGGAAGCTTCCTCTGGAAGTGGAACAGCGTATAATGTCCTCAGGAATCGTGCTTGTCATATTCGTCGGGCTATTTCTCATTGTTCGGGACACACTCAACCTTGACTTCATCAAAGACATGTTGTGAGTGCCTAGTGGACCATTTTGCTGGGAAAAGATTTCAGATGGATCTCAGCACATTGTTGAGCTTCGGTTGATGATGATACCAGGTGGAATGGGGAATTTGATGTGAGTTGACATATCTAGTTTTTTTCCCCTCAAGGAGTAGCAGGAAAGATGATATTTGGCTTCATTCCTTTTTTTAAGTGTGTGCATCTGCTGCTGTTCTTGGTCATAGATCCGGAAGGTGTAATTCTTGTGGAATTATATGACAAATACTTGCTTGATTGCATGCTCAACATCTTGTCCATGTTATCTATACCTCATTTTAATGGTCCCGTCTCATTAATTCTTGTGGAATTATACTACAAATATTTGCTTGATTGCATACTCAGCATCCTGTCCATGTTATCTATACCTCATTTTAATGGTCCTGTCTGATTTGGCTCTTTTGAGACTCATATTTGCATAAGGTGGTTATTTACTCTTGATAGTTTGACTCCATCTTCTAGTTTTACATCATAAATTTCATAATTAAGTGGTTTTGGGATTTCCTAGAGCCTTCTGAAGACTTTGTTGGCTAATGTGGGATCACATAGCAGACGCAACCCTTTGTAAACTCATTACAAAGTTTTATATCCCTGGTACCTGAATTAGGGGCTTTTGCTATTTCAATGACCCTCCGTTTAATTCATCTGTTTTGTCGTAGAAGAGCTTTTGTTGATGCAAAAAATAGGTTGTGTAATAGGTAAGAATACTTCAATTAGTACTGCTTCTCTTAGGATCATTATGGAACATCTGAAACAATTACAATGCTGATCATGGGCATTATATCATACTTTGTCGCAACAATTTTGGAATTTATACTGTAACTGTTGTTGCTCAGCAGCCAATCAGCAACCTTTCCTATTTAAGCCCTGTAATAAGACTTAAAATTCCCTCATCATGGCAAAATGCAGGACAACATAGAGGGGTAGATTGGCCTGATTTTACGATCTTTTTTCTGTTGCAGTTGCATCTAAAACCAGAGTATATTTACATAAAACAGTTGTACCACTTTGCACAGGGAAGTGACCTAAAAGAGGGGATAACTGGAGATGATGCCCTTCATGTGTACGTTCAATCTGTATGAAGACCTGTTATGTTGAGCGCTCTTGAAGATCCCTGAGGCAGGTCGATAGGAGCAAAAGAAACAATCTACATTAGGTGGTTGCAATGTTTCTCCACCATTGCGGGACCTTTAACATCAGTCCCGGACCAAAAACTAAGGTGTATTGGATTCATATGAGCCCAGTACACCACAACCCTCGATTTTGATCGATTTCACGTAAGGTTTACATGATTCGACAGTAAGGTAACCGATGATAGTTCGTCCTAGACCGTGGACAGTTATGAGTTTGGCACGGTAGAGTTGCAAGACAAGGTAATCTTCTCCGGAGTCGATGCTGACTTTTGGGGTGTAAGTGAGCATTTGAGCCGCTTCGTTGTCTATAGAGTCGACTATGGGGAGAGAGAGGGAGGGAGAGAGAGGAGAGGAGGAAGGAGTCTGACTCATTTCTCAGTATGGGTTGACAGTGGATTTGTTAGGATGTATTTGATAACTTGTCAAATAGTGATTGATTCTATTCATTTATTCTTAAGAACAAAAAAAGAATAGAAATCTGTTAGATAAATTTTTTGTTCCTAAGTACAAATTTGTTTTTAGAATCAGTTGTAGAACAGAATCAAGAATCAACTGAATAAGAATTAGAAATAAAAGAGAATTTTTTTTTCTTTTTCTTCTTTCCTTCCTTGTTGTGGTCGGTTCTTTTTCTTTCTTGGCTTGTGGCCATCAACCAGCCATAGGTCAAGGCTGGCAAGGGCGTCACGACCCTCGCTAGATCCAGCGAGGGAGGGCCTCGCCTTGGCCTATGGCTGGCAAGGGCCCCAATGCCCTTGTCGATCCTGACCTGTGGTCAGTCACCAGTCATGGCCAAGAAGGAGAAGAAGAAAAAAAGAAAAAAAAAAGAGAAAAAAAAGAAAGAAATATTAAAAATTATTAAAATATTATTAATAAAAAGAAAGTTTGTGCAGTCACCAAATGCATTTCTGTTCTTTTTTATTCGAGGAATGGAAATTTTAGACTGTTACCAAATGCTTTTAAATGCTTAGAAATTATTTGCGGGAACAGAATAAAAAAAATTATTTCCGAATAAAAATTGTTTTCGGAAACAGAATAGTTATCAAATACAACCTTACTTAGTCTACTACAAATTATCTTTTTTTTGTCTTTTTCTTTAGAATCCAATTTGACCCATATTTTAAGTTTAAGCTGATCCATTTATGATCCACTTTTATAAATATGAGTTAAGATATGGATTTGCGCAACATTTTCATGCTATATAACATACACATATACAAAAAAAAACTTTCCCGTTTATATTTATTGAAGTATTTTATGAGAATTCTTCAAAAGCTAAAAAGGTTTTTGAGGATTTTCGTGCATAGAAATGCTGCAATGAAATCGAGAACGAATTGTTTATTTCTTCTTTCGAATTGAATAAGTACACATTTAGAGTTTCTACTGACATATAACTTACAAATATATCACCCATCATCAGGGGGGATTAAAGCACAAAAAATTCAATAATTAGTCAAACGAAATGCGAAAATAGTAAAAGTGGTGTATTAACCAAACCAATAAAGAAAATAGCGAAAAAGGAAGGGCCAAATGACCCAAATCCATCGAGATACTATAAGCGAATTGCGTTTCATACCGTAAATCACGACCCAAAAAATCTCAACAAAAGACGGTAAGTACAGTCGGAATCATATTCTGTTGTCCAATGTAATTATTTCATGAGTAAGAACAAATGGAGATTAATGAGAAGCGTCCAAATGATAAAAGCGAGGAAAATAATAAGGAAAATGACATCGAAATAAAAAAAATTTACGTAAACAGCAACGCGAAATATGCATTCACACACTAAAAGCGTGAGTTGAGTGTTGGAATGACACTACTACAAAGGGAAAATGACACAAATAGCTTCCGAACTTTACCTAATGTGTAACGTGATCTATAAACTTTTAATTTGTTCAATGTAACCCTTGAACTGTACCCTATGTGTAATGTGATCCTTGAACTATTGAAAATGTTTAATGTTGTCCCTGAACTTGAATTAATTGAAAGACAACATTTAATATATTAATATAATTAAAGGACTATGTTGAACATATAGCAAAAGTTCAAGAATCACATTAAACAAATTAACAGTTCAAGGACCAGAGATTGCACGTCAAGTTAAAGTTTAGGACCACATCGAATAAATGGATAAGTGCACTGAAAGTCCTAAAACTTGTCACGAAAGTGCAATTGAGTTTTAAACTTTTAAAAAGTGCAATCAAGTACTAAAAATTTTCACAAAGTGCAATTGAGTTTAAAAACTTTCAAAAGACGTAATTAAATCCTAAAACTTGTCAAGCTATTGCCATTAATTCTAAAACTTGTTAACATTTTCCATTTATCAAGTTGGACGGAATTAACGAAAGGACTTGAATGCACCAACTAAGCAAGTTTTAGGACTTGATTGTACTTTTTGAAAGTTTTATAACTCAATTGTACTTTTATGAGAAGTTCAACGACTTGATTGTACTTGTTGAAAGTCTTATGACTCAATTGTACTTTCGTGATAAGTTTTAGGAATTTCAGTATATTTATCCCTTGAACAAATTAAAAGTTTATAGCCCATATTGCATATTTGATCAAATTATCCCTACTACAAAAGGTCTCTTGTGCCATATTAATCTGTATTATTAACAAACAGGAACAAAATCTCGGTTTCCCTAGCCCGTTAAGCATGGAAATCAGTCTTGAATTTGGAAAAAGAGCTCTTTCCGAGGGCCTCAAACAAACTCACGACAGTTTTGGTGGCCCCAAAATGAAAAACCACCACTCTCGATTCAAGAGACTAGATAAGATGGTGAGGTATTATTTCAAGATTTCTTTCATGAATAATTGGCGAGAGTACGACCGAATTATGCTCCACACATCAAGTCAAAACAATTAACAGTCAACGACTTGTTCAACATGGGATGGTTGACGGTTTTATGGTCAATCGCGTGCACGCATAGGCGCTCGTGCTTATCTACCACGAGGGAAACGAGGAGTGCGTTCTTCACTGATTAGAAACTGCTCCTTTTCACAAATAGAATCCTGTTATTTTCATGCGATTATCAATCATCACTTTCTAACCAGAACGGTCGGACACGTAGCCTCGCATTTCGCGAACCAAGAATGCGGGGGCATGTCAACGCAGAAATCGGGTTGAAAGGAGAAGGAAAACGCGTAGAAGCGAAGCGCCCGCCCACGTAAGCTTTGCGAGGCTGACCGAAATGGAAGCTCGCGCCTTTAAAACTCCTCTCCTCAGTTTCTCACTCTGTGATCTCTCCACCACCCACCCTCTCTCCTCCCTCAAACTCTAGGCCCCAGAAAGAAGCACCTGATCTGTCTGTCTGTCTGTCTGTCTCTCCCCCTCTCTCCTCTGTGTCGAATTCTCTTAGTTAACCTTGGAGGGGAGGGGAGGAGAGATGAGTTCCTCCTCCAAATTAGCAAAAACCCATCTCTTGCCTTGAAGGTTTTTCCTTCTTTTTTGGTCCTTGATCTTTCCAAAACCAGAAACGTTCTGTAGAAACACATAGGCTTCTTCAATTTGTCGTGTCTTTTCTTGTTTTCCTTTTTTATTGATACGCATGCATACAAAAGAAAAGAAAAAAAAAACACCCCAGAAACATCCCCTTGCATTTGACGTGAGCATCCAAAATGGTGACGAACCCAAGCATTGATGGGGCGGAGAAAGCCGTTTTGGACCCTAATAGGGATGGCGACGACCGCACAAGCGGCGGCGGCAGCGGTGAAGGGCAAGGACAAGGGGCTGCGTTGAAGAAGGGGCCGTGGTCGGCAGGGGAGGACGCGGTGCTGATCGAATACGTGAAGGCGCACGGTGAGGGTAACTGGAATGCCATCAGGAGGAAGACCGGGTTGATGCGGTGTGGCAAGAGCTGCAGGCTGAGATGGGCAAACCACCTGAGGCCGAACCTCAAGAAAGGCGCCTTCTCGCCCGAGGAAGAGGCCAAAATCATCCAGCTTCACGCTCGGCTCGGCAACAAGTGGGCTCGCATGGCCGCTCAGGTAACAACCATACATACTTCATTATCGTAGCAAGAAATACATTTGTTTTGTTTGAACGTTATCATCTCTTTGATATGTGCTTTGTGTATTTGGCTGTGTGGTGTTGTTGCAAGGAGAGGGTCCTGAGGTTGATTTCTTCTATCATTCCTGCGAGTGGATTCATATGTGTTTCCATTGTGCCCTAATCTGGCTATAGGCCTCTCTTGCTCTGTGGAAGCCTCCTTCCGTTTTTCTCTGACCAACCCTCTTCTCATGGAAATTGATCTTCATGATTTATGCCAATACTGACACGTAAAGAAAAGTCGCATGAACGTCATATTAACTTCGATAAAAGCAAATAAATGAAATTCACATTGACTTTATCTAACACGAGATGCAGTTGTAATAACAAGCAAGCAAATAAATGAAAAGTCGCATGAACGTCTGTAATAACAAGCAAATAAGCCGGTGCGCGAATAAATTTCCTCTCTCTCGAGATGCAGTTGCCCGGAAGGACCGACAATGAGATCAAGAACTTCTGGAACACCAGAATGAAGAGACGTCAGAGAGCAAATGAACCTCTCTATCCTCAGCAAGTTCCTCAGCAAGTTCAACCGGAAGCGACCGTCGCCTATGATATTAATCTCCAGCCACAGCCCGTCGCTACTTCCACTCTCCAATCTCTACTTGCCCCACCACAACAACAACCGACTCTCTCTCCTAATGTTTATCACTCGCTTGATCCTCTCTCATACCCCAAACCCTATCATCACCCAGAGAACTTCATCAACGGCATCTTCGCCACGCCCTCAGTCGTTCCTCCTCATTCTTTATTGTCACCGCCCCCGTTCCTATTCGACATGGGGGCTTCCGATCTGAACCTCGTCCTTGACGCATTCAACATTGGAGTCGCTCCAGTTGAGCTCAAGCCCATCATCACCGACAGGCTGAGAGAGAACAGCATGGCGGCGGCAGAAGCAGCAACGACGGGGGTGACGGCCATGACCAACTCTTCTATGATGGGCGGCGATTACATGATGGGAGCTTCTGCTGCTGGTGCCGCCTCCAGTTGCTGCTCGAACAATTTCGAGGCTACACCAACGTCAGCGGTGTCGTCGATGACAGCACCAAACAACAGTGGCTTACTGGACGCCTTCTTCGAGGAAGCTAGAGCTGCGTCGGCGCAGAAAGTGAAGGGAAGTATGGTGGGTGGAGTGAATGTGGGAAGAGCTGAGAGGGGAAGCCATCAGGGCATGGAGGCCAATCAGCGGTGGGAGAATTTTTGCTCCGCTCCTTCATCTCTCGATGGTAAGCGATCTGAGCTTGTTTAATACTTCTCCCTGTTCCTTCATTTCTTTATTTCTGCTTTTGTTGGTTTAGCATGAATATCCGGAGGTAGTTCGAGCATCCAATTGGAGTCTTTTAATTTTTGTTTGTTGAACCGCGCATTTCAAGAAAATTTGGGAGCTATCTACCCTTTTGTGTAACTTCTTTGAGGACCTCAGGATCGATCATTACACATTAATTAATATGATAGTAAAGTTGGTAATTCTAATTTCAAAAGAACATGCACGTATAATACCTCCTAAAGTGCATGCAGAATCAGAGTGTTTTTAAGGTTGCAAACGACATAACAGTCGGTTACATTAAACATTAAATTCTGCACATAAATTTATAGAACTTTCCTTTACGGTAGCCTGTGACGTCTACTGGAATTTGACCATCTGTTATCAGATAGCAATCCATGTAGATTTATCTGTTATTGCATCAACTCACAATTATAACAATATGGTATAATAACAGTAAAAAAGTGATGCAATTTGTGTCCAACGTACTATTAATCCATAGTTTTGGTTGTTGTTAATTTTAAATTGAACGCCCCAAAGTTAATTTCATGGTTGCTGACACTTTGATATTGCTGATCACTTAGGAAGTCTTTTGCATCACCAAACGAGGATGCCAAAACTATATTAAGCTGAGACACCACTTGAAATCCAATTTCGTGTTTTGATCGAAACATTTACGCAACTAATAGTATATTACATTAATCTCATCGGTGTTTTCCACAGGAATGACAAGACCTTTGGAAGAGGTCGATGATGATCTCTCAAGTCTTCTCATGAACTTCCCCTCGTCTGCAATCTCGGAGCCTGAATGGTTCCGGAGCGCCTACTCAACGCCGCAGCCGTCCGGCCTGGACAATGGTTGTGTCCTGATCGACGGCCCCAGAGGCCTGCCGCCATTGCCCACTCCGGTTTCGGCTATGGCAGCCACTGAACTGGAATTGAACTTGTGCACACCACGGTGGAAC
This sequence comes from Syzygium aromaticum, assembly GCA_024500025.1. Lineage (NCBI taxonomy): Eukaryota > Viridiplantae > Streptophyta > Magnoliopsida > Myrtales > Myrtaceae > Syzygium > Syzygium aromaticum. The sequence goes on from CM044885.1 coordinate 18,087,774, forward strand.
AACATGCCCGGCATCTGTTGACAACCAAGGTGGACTCGGAAGAAATCAAATCTATTATTTACTGTAGTATTCTAGTGCTTCATGGAAGGCCTGATAGGGGGTTGACACGTGGCCCATTCGGTGTCCGCCACCTCACTTCCCTTCGCCTTTTTTTTGCCTATTAATTATTAAGAAATGACTTATTATCAATAAAACATAATTATCTATAATGGGGATGCCACTTCACCTCATGTTATTTTACCTTTTCTATTTCTTTATTTCCTCTTTGAATGTAAAAAAGATTTATTTATTTTCCATAAAGTTATATTGGTTATAATAAAATAAGAAAAATATCTAGATATCATCAAAATGATCACCATGCATGGAAATGTTCAAAACAACACAAGAATATGTTGTCCGTTTTCCCTTTTCCTTTTATCATTTTATATTGAGATGTTATATTAAAGCCCATTAAAGAAACTTAATTAATCAGATAAAATAATGTATATGATACTTAACGTGATAATCTCTTATCCTATAATCGGAGATATATAGACATACTTTTCCGCATTAATATGATCTCATTAGAACAGAACTTGTTAAGATAAGACTAGAAAGACTATCAAATAATCTTGAAAATATTCATAGAAAATATATTTCAAGTCAGTTCATCTATAGCTTCAGAAATGATAGATCATATTCTACAAAACTTCTCTAATTTATCTAATTCCAAAATAATTTCTTTTACTTCATGTACACCTCATACTAAATTCGTTTTACATCATATGATATTAATTACATTTACTTCTTTTTAATTTATCCATCTCTAAAATGATTTCGTTTTGGTTTAGCTAAATCATGTGATGTAAAAATATGTTATGTACTATAATCTGAGAATTTGATTTTCTCCCGTGCATACCAGCTGGGACATAAGTCTTAGTTTATTAAGTAGTTCGGCAGCAGACTTAGGTGTTTTTGGTGTCTCTAGTACCGAGTTATGGCAGACTTAGGTGTTTTCGTTGTCTCTAGTACCGAGTTATGGAAGTGTTGTCCTAATTAACGTTACAAGGATTAGATATAATTATGATTAGCTTTTGAATTTCCACTCTAAAATATAGATTTAGCATCTCTCTGAAATTTAACATAACGTGTAGCCATTGTTATGCGCTCCGTACTCGGTTTGTTGTCCGCTAATTGGCTAGTTCATTGGACAATTAGAAGAAAGCAACCGATGTGCAAATTTGATTGCTCAGAGTGGTCGATGTCAACTATACATTGACATGATTATAGGGTAAAATGCGATTATTAGGAAAAGAAAAATTGGAGCCTTGGCGTATCAACTATGCATAGTCGGTGCAAGTGTCTAATGGGTTAGGATTTTGGAATATTGGAATTTGTAACGTGCTCTTGAAATTTAAAAATTTTCGCTAGTGTGAGTACGGCGAAAACCATTGTATATTATGACTTCTATTCGATTGCTAAAAAAATGAATCATGATTTGTCACAATTGATATTCACTTATTTCACATTTTAATTAGAAGATATATTCAAATGAAAAGAAATGTGCATTCAAGAAAACAAGCACGTGATTATATAGAAGTTGGACACGACCCCATCCCCGATATTAACAACTCATCATTTACATATTACCGCTTGATCACCTAGTTGGTCCACCTAGAAATGCCTTGAGCTCTCACAATACACGAGACGAAGAAAGCCAACAACACCTTTGAACACCAGCACATTAGAAAGGAGCTCTTGAACCCTTCTTTTCGAAAATATTGGATCCGTCATTCCTCTGCTCGAGAGACATGAATTTTCTTATTCTAACTACCTTATTCGAGATGGTGTTTCGTGATGTAATTTAAAACAAGAAATTGAGCGTTAATTTTCTTTTCGACTTTTAGGACCGTTTTAGGACCTTTGAACACCAGCACATTAGAAAGGAGCTCTTGAACCCTTCTTTTCGAAAATATTGGATCCGTCGTTCCTCTGCTCGAGAGACATGAATTTTCTTATTCTAACTACCTTATTCGAGATGTTCGAAAATAATGGATCCATCATTCCTCTGCTCGAGAGACATAAATTTTCTTATTCTAACTACCTTATTCGAGATGGTGTTTCGTGATGTAATTTAAAACAAGAAATTGAGCGTTAATTTTCTTTTCAACTTTTAGGACCGTTTTAGTTTCTATATTTGAGTGCAAGAAGCCCTGCCATTGGTAGAATTTACACTAATAGAAATCAAATGTAGTTTACTATAGAAAACAAGAAAGAAAAGAAACGAAGAAAAGGTTCAAAAGGAACGCTAGAAGGAGGGCTTGAACCTCCGACCTTGTGGTTAACAGCCACACGCTCTAACCAACTGAGCTATTCCAGCTTCGATACCCTACACTGTTGCATATAATTTATAAACTTTAGACATCCTAGAAAGAATCTCTCTCGACTCTTTCGGGAGAGAAGAGCTTGATTAGATAAAAACAACCGTATCCAATCAGCTAGTGATCTTCTGTTTGTAAAGTTATATATATATTTTTTGGTCAAATGTTTGTAAAGATAAATAAAAGGAGGGTTTTGACAAGGATATATGTGTCTCTCTCTCTCTCTCTCTTAAACCCTCCTTCTAATGTTCTTTTTTCACTTTTTGTTCACCTAGAGTCGGCAAAATGGGTCCATTATCCTTTTTATTTTTTATCTTAAATTGAACGGGCTGCGTCATATATGGGTAGTTTGAAAATTTATAAACAGACTAAAGCGGGTTTACAATAGTTTGAAAATTTATAAACAGATTAAAGCGGGTTTACAATATCAAAACCCAATTGGATGTGGATTTCAGTTGGTCTGAAAACAAACCTATTTAAACCTAAAAAGATTAATAGATGTTGAAAACTTAAAATTAAAAATAGAAAGAAAAGGAATAGAGAACAGTCGATAACGTCACAGAAAAGAGGGAGAAAGGGCAAAGAGCTCCACTACTGGCGATGATGCCCTTTGCCGCCGATATTTATTCATCTTTGTGAAATTTATGATCACGAAAATCATCAATCACGCTTAGGAAATCGAATGTCATGAATTTAAGCCTAACAAATAAAATGGCAGTTACACAGAAAGAGTGTCATGAAAGAGAGCTAACCCTGTCTCAAATCTAATGCGGATAATCAAATCTAAAACTCTAAAATCTCACGCGTATATATTGGTAGTCTTCATTTCAACTAATTAAGGTGATTATGTAGATTTCCCCCGAAACCTAGGGTTAAGTTTCCAATCGATTTAAGATAACAAAGAGCGATGGTACTTATGAATCGGTCGTGAAAAAACTTGAACCGTGGCAAAGATTCTAAAGAATAAGATAATGTAGTCAATATTTTAGTCACTTATATTTTGTCATGTTACATGAATGACAACACAATTTTTTTCATATTGAGGCTATCATGCATAAAAGCTAAGTGTCTGTTTTTGGACTCTTTCGTCACAGTGCTGGCCCCCCAAATCATTTTCTAATGGACTATCCAATGGACCAGTCGGGAAGGAAAAACATTTTTAGAATATAAAATAATTCAAGAAGAAAAGCTATACAAGCAACATTGTTTGGCAATTTAAATTTGGACATTAATTGCCCCCTTACTGTAGATGCATAGCTTTGGTTAATCATTGCAAAATGCCATAAAGAAAAGTTTCGAGCGGCCTTGTGAAAGAAAAGATCGGATGCGAAAAGTATTCATTTATTTTTACATATATTACAAAAAAATGATAACATGATTAGTACTATAACAATTTTGTTATTCAGTAACTTATTCATTGTCCTACACTACAAGCACTCTCGATGCAAAAATTCATTATTTAGGGTTCGTTTGTTCCTGAAAAGCTCAAGATTTGGAAAACATTCTCCATTTAGAAAAACTAATCAAAGGAAGTCGTTTTCACGATCGACCACAATTACATCTGATTATTTTCGTGAATGATGAAATCCATTCATCCATTCATTTTTTGTTGGCGATAAATGCGATCATTTTTGGAAATATGTATTCAAAATCTCAGAATTTCCATGAAATAAACATGTCCAAATAGCAATAATTTTCTCGACAACGTCATTATATGTAATTGTTTTTGCAATTTGTCCATTTCTTATTTCCTCCCTTTTCTAACATCTAGATTTGGCGAGAGCGACAAAGGTTGCATGCCTAATGGCCGAGACCTCCAGGAAAGAGAGAGAGAGAGGCGAAGCAGAAGTGACACGTCCCCTTCAATGTGCCACCAAATGACATTTTTAGAAGGGTTCGTTTAGTAACGTTTCTCTTCCTATAAATAATTTCTATTCAAAAATAGTTTTTTCTATTTCTATTCCTTAGACGAGTTTTTGAGCATAAAAACGCGTTTACTAACAGCACAAAATTTCTATTCCCGGAGTAGAAAAAAAATAAAAATGCGTTTGGTAATTCACTAAAAATTTATACTCCCAATTTTTTCATTTAATTATCAAATTATCTGCGAAGACTTAACAATTTATGTTTAGATAAAATTAGACTAGAAATGGAATAAAAATATATTATGATATAAAATTGAATGACCTTAATACGAACATAAAGAAAATTATTCCATATAAATAAAGCAAATGCCGTGCAGTGGTTGAGGAAATTGTAATTTAGGGGACTTAACAATTCATGTTTTGATAAAATTGGACTAAAAATAAAATAAAAATATATTATGATATAAAATTAGATGACCTTAATATAATCATAAAGAAAATTACTCCTTATAGACAAAGTAAATAGCGGGTGGTGGTCAGGAAAATTGCAGTTTAGGGTGTATGATTTTAGGATTTTTGAATTTGGGGTTAGAGGTTAGGGTTTAAGGATTTCGGTTTTGAGATTTTGGGTTTTGGGTTTTAGGTTTTGAATTTTAGGGTTTTGGGTTTAGGTTTTAGAGTTTCGGGTTGGTGTTTTGGGTATAGTGTTTTGGATTTCAAGTTTGGAGTTTAGTGGTTTGGAGTTTTGGGTATTGGGGTTTGGGATTTAGGGTATAGGGTTTAGGATTTAGGGTTTATGGTTTATGATTTGGCGTTTGCGGTTTAGCGTTTAGGATTTAAGATTTGGAATTACAATTTTAGGGTTTAGGTTTTAAGGTTTCATGTTTGGAGTTTTGGGGTTTTGGGTTTTAGGTTTGGGATTTTAGGGTTTAGAAGGTTTAAAATTTGGGTTTAGGGATTTGAGTTTTGGGGTTTTAGGGTTTAGGGTTTCAAGTATTTTATTTTAGTGCTATGGGTTTTAGGGTTTGGGTATTGAGGTTTAAGGTTTTGGGTTTTAAGGTTAAGGTTTAGGATTTAAGATTTGGGGTTTGGGGTTTAGTATGAGAATATTTGATAAAAGAGAGAGAGCTAATCTTGTTTTTCTTTTTGTTCCAGAAATAGAAAAGTAGATTTTTTTTACTTGTTATTTTTATTCCAAATCTATTCCCTAACCACTTTTCTGTTCCGGTGAACAAAAAAACTAACTGATAAACAGATTTATGTTTTTTTTCTGTTCCGTGGAACAAAAGAGCAAAAAACTAAAAAACAGAAACGTTACTAAATAGACTCTACCTGTACTTAGATTTTTTCTAACTGCCCGTGTAAATTTAAACTTTTTTGAACCATATCTTCTTTATCTTGAGTAGTTTTTCTTTATGTGACGGTTCACTAAAATAAAGGCACTTTTCATTAGTTAGGAAAATATATTCTAAATTATCCATTTTCTGTGAAACAGGCTCTGTTATTGTTGCGTAAAATTTGACTTTTTTAAGAAACATTTTCCAAAGAAGTCATTTTCTAGAAAAATGGCAATATTTGGTTATGTTTGGCTGAAATTTGAAAATGAGTTGATAATTATTTTATGTAGTTTGGAAATGAAAAATTGGTTTTATTTTTCCAAAAAAACGTGCACTATTTGCTTGATATAAGAGATAACTAGTCCTTGGGATCTTGGTCTTGGGAATCGAGATTTCTAGGTCCCAGCTACTAGGAATCTGAGCATGGACACCGGGGACCCGAGGCCAACCTTGATAGACTCGAGCTCAAGTGTTGATGATTTGGACACAAGAGCCATATACCAGGGCATGTTCCCTAGGGACCGGGGCACAAGTACTAGGTCTTGGGCTTGGCCTCGAGGGGCCTAAGCCCAGCCTTTGTGGACTTGGGCCTTGTTGTCGAGGAACCGAGTCCGAAAGCCAACAACTTGGGCAAGGGAGCTGGGTACTCGGGCTTAGTTGTCAAAGACCCATCACTGCCACTCTGGTCTTGGGTTTGGCTTTTGTGGACCTAAGCACGGGCACTAGGGTCTTGGGCATGACCTCCATAGGCATCGGTGACTTGGGCTCAAGAGCCGGGTACCTAAGCATGGTCATCGAAGACCCAGGCACGAGCACCAAGGTACCAATCCTGACCCCTATGGACCTAGGGTGAGTGCTAGTGACTGGGGCACGTAAGTCGAGAACCAAGATCTTTGTAGGCATCGGTGACTCGAGCTCAAGAGCCAGGTACCCAAGCATGTTGTTGAAGACCTGATCATGCGTACCAAGGTCCCAAGCCTGACCTCTGTGGACCTGGGGTCGAGTGCTAGTGACTTGGGTGCGGAAGTTGAAAACCAGGGTATGATTATTGGGTACCTAGACATGGTTGTCGAGAATCCTAGCATGGGCATGGGCATTAGGGTCCTAAGCCCTACCTTTTTGGACCTGGGTTCGGTCACCGATGACTTGGACCTAGTTTTTGGGCATAACCATCGAGGACCTAGGCATGGGCACCGGGGTCCCAAACTCGATTTTATGGACCCAAGCTCACCTCAATGGACCCGGGGATGAGCATCGCGATTCTCATGCCCAAGCGCTAATGTCTTTGGTCCAAGTGATGTTATCTAGTCATGATATGGAAAATGATTTCATATTTCTTGAGGTCCAAACGATGTTGTCTAGTCATATATATGGAATTTTCTTTTTAATTTATTAAAGAGGAAATAATTTTCCTGAATTTAAACATTGGTTTTCCGTTGACTTTGAAAAGATTTTCTGTTAACTCATCTTCCTAAGTGATCCAAACATTTGGAAATGATAAAAATATTTTTTCGATATAAAATTTTTTGTGAAACAAACGGAGTCTAAACATATCTCTATTTTCTTGTGACCAGTACAAGTCGAACTTTGACTGCCATAAAAATGAAAAGGAAAGGAAAGATAAAGTTTAACCAAATAACTAATGTTTTATTTCAAATGTATCATCGGAGAGGGAAAAATAAAGAACTAACAAAGGAATTTACATAGACTATCACACTCTTTACCCGAATATTCTCTTGACAAATAATTCAAAGCACATTGATGGAGGTCATCATATAGTGTAGTCTCTATCCACGTCGGTCGGAAACGACCCAAAAGTTCCTGAGGCTTCTGGTTTGGATTTTACTAATCTTTTCATACTTGCCTCTTGCATTGCATTTTCATTTAAGGAATAAGAAAACGAATGAAAAAAAGGGGGGGAATTCATAGAGTTCTCTTCCACACCTTCATGTGGGATCGGTCAAGAAAGAGCCTGTCGGTTGAACGTGGACAGTCCACGAAGGAGGACTCCACTTGGAAGCAAGATATCTAGCGAAAAGTCCATAGACACGTTTAGGCAAATTCTTACACAAACTAGTTGTGTTTGTGTAAACTTTAATGAACCCCAATTTGAGCACGCCAAATGTTGGGCTCGCTGACGTCCAGTCAATTATCGGATCTCGACCCGTCATTCCTGGCCCATCATGGCCCACCAGGAGAGGCCCAGTGGGCCCTCATCGCGTCTGTGCTCACACCATGCCTCGCATGACCTTTGCCCTCCTGTTATTTCCCCATCAAACATGAGCAGAGAGGCGGTACGTTTTAATGAGTTTGGCTGACGAAAGTCCCACTTGCTTCCGGTTCTCTGGACATCTCTCATTTTCTAGAATCTCCTGGCTCATTATATAAGCGATCCCCACGATCCATGAGAACTCGCAGTACTGGGTATTTTTATCAAAATAAGAGGCGAGCAGAGAAATGAGTCGGTACGGGGCTCGGCCATTGATGAAGTGGAGTTCGAGCTTCACTAGGAGGTGCATGGCCGTCATGAAAGAGCAGAGGACGAGGTTGTATATACTCAGGAAGTGTGTGCTCATGTTGTTGTGTTGGGACAAGTATGGAGAGCAATAGGAGAGATGTTTTTATAGGTAAATGCATAACTCTGTTCATAAGGTTTGTACTCTCTTGGACTGTGACGGACAAAAGTAGGCCAAAGAATGGCGCTTAGAAGAAGGTGAAGGATAAAACTTAGGGTTTTGCCTTTTTTATCGATGAAAATTTCTATGTTTCATCGTAAGAAAAGGGATGGATCCATGTACTTTTACGTTGGTTATGTATTTAGCTCGAAATGTATCGATTTAGAAGCAGTATCCGAGCAGATGCAATGTCCAAATTGAATCAGTGTCTTTTTATCTTCACATACACAAAACATTTACATATGAATCAACGATATGATTCGAAGGATCAAACATGGTGATCGAAGTCCAGATTTAAAACAGGAAAAGTGGTGAGGCATGCATCCGGTTGTTTTTGGCACCGATTATCCATAAGTACGCAATATGCTATTTGCTCTTGCATTGATGGAGACTGTTGCTTGTATTACGTTCTGAGCTGACAGGAGCTTTTCTACATTTCAGAAGGCAAAGCCAAGCCACATGCTTAAGACAAAGTCTCTTTTGAGGGCGAAAAACACACAGCCGTGTACTCAAAGCACGGATGGAAACGCTTGGTAGGTAAATTGCGTGCACCCATCATCAACGGCAAGCCTGTGGAAATTATCTAAACCAAGCCAACGTCATTGCATTAACCCTTAAAGAGAAAGTACACTAGCCACACAGTTGCTCGTGTAGCGTATCTATAGCTCATTGATTTATCTTAAAATGGGCGATTGAGGATTTTCATCCCGGTTGCAGCTCGTGTCTGGTTTGGCCAGAATCAGATTCTCCCGGACCGTCAAAACGCATGCGGATTCATCGCTAAATTATTTGAGGCTCCCGCATGCGACGGAGGCTTCTACTTTCTTCGATTAAAATTCTGGAAGTGCTCACGAGAATTTGTTCTGCTATGCGTATCCTCGTTCCATGCTCGAACAGATCGGCCACATTGCGCGTGTTATGCTCGTTTAAGCACCCTGTCATGGCAATGGCATTGCATAAAGCATGAAGAAGGTGTAATAAATTGGCCTGTGAAACATGAACCATCAAGCGCTTTGACAGGAGGAGTTAAGCTAGGATTGCGAACCCCGAAGAGACGTGAAAAGCTCAGAAGAAACAAAGGAAAAAAGCATGAATTGTCACAGAGCCTCTCTCTCTCTCTCTCTCTCTCTCTGAGTCTTCTATTCAATTAAATTCTGAGGCTGAACAGAGGACCAACATCCCCCCATCACCCCACCATAAATGCAAATTTAAAGCTCCAGATTTGTCTCTGCGAGGTTCCCCCCGTTCACGATTCTTGTACCTTGTCGAGTTAATGTTCCAACTCCCTTTCTCGTTAGGTGGTTGAAGGAATTCAATGCCCAAGAACTATGTTCAAAATGCCTTTGTCTATAACAACAACAACAACAACATGTCAATCGACACCCCCACCATGTGTCTCTCCGCTCTCTGCTCTCTCATGGCCCTTCTTTCTTTAAAAGAGGCAGAGTCGCCTCCTTCATTCCTCACTTGCTCTTCACTAGAACAAACCCAGGATCGTAACTTGCTTTTTTGAATTGGTCTGTCAGCTTCATTCATTAATAACGTCCAGGTTTGTCTACTTCATTTTTTTCCCAGAAAGTACTATGTTGTTGTGCACTGCAAGAACCCCGAGCGAATGAAGATGACTCAATTCTCTCTGACTTACAAGACTAATGATTCGGGTTTCGGATCGACTAATGCTTCTTCGTTTTCTTCGTATTAAGTCTGTCATTTTAGATCGGTGAGTGTTTCAGATATCTGTCCGAGCTAGCGCATATGGTCGATACCGGGCAGATCAGGAGGACGGGATATTGGTGCGGTTCAATAAGAAAGCCGCGTTTTAAGTGTCTAAAACCCTGCTTTTTGATTGAGCCGTGCCAATATCGCGTGCCCATTGTCGCTCCAGTTTCGGCTCCTCCGGTCCATCGCAAGAATCGCCGAGGTACTTTCTTCTCTTTTCCCCTTTTAGCCTCAGGGGTCAGGCTAGGATCGTGTTTAACGTTTCGAAAGTACGAATCGCTTCGTTTACCCAGTGCTTTCCCTTAAGGCAATAGATTATGCACTCTTCAACATAGTATTCTACTCTCTTCTCATTACCGAAATCTCGAAAACTGAACCATCAGATCTGCTTTGATGTTCTACTCCCTAGACCTGAGTGTTTAATATCTTGTTTAGATGGCATTTTGAAGTCGTGCTAAGTTAAAAAATCTCATACAATCTAGTAATATTATCTAGATACATTATCTGAATCGGGTCAGCGTAAGTTTAGTGCTACACTTTCACGAGGGACTCGTCTCTTAGCTGATGCCTATACAGCGCAAGAAACTTCGTGCGTAGCACTCCAAAAAGGTAGGCTTTTTCGAACCATTTTACACCTACACTTTCGTTTTGCTGTCTGTACGTGTCTTTTCTCAAGTTCGTTTGCTTGATCCCATGAATACAGTTTTCCTTGGGCAAAACTTTCCGAAATTTTTAACGGTGGTGTGGCCCTTATGTAATGAATTTTGGGATTTGGTCGGATTTAGGACTTCTAATTTTGCTTGCTCTAATTGAGGAGTCCAACTAGTTGCAATCCCATGTTATTTTGCCCTAATTTGGGTAACTTTGACTACCAAAGGATGATTGTGACTGATCAAGCCAAAGTTTCCAATGATATAAGAAGCCACGAGAGGAGAAGAAGATGACTACTAGTTTTGTAAAACAGCCCTCGAATGCCGAAGATGGAAATTTGTCGACAAGGATAACTTGCTAGCTAAAGGAATTCCAACGGCAAAGCGACGTCGCTAGTACCAAGGGAAAATCTAGCCTGTATGCGTGATTACCAACAATACTACCTTTTATAGTGTTTTTGTTTATATGGCGCGACATACTTTTGTGATATCACCACAATCAAGATTCTTTGTTCGTTTTATATTGAAGAACACAAACGCGCATATCCTAAAATGGAGACTCTTGATTGGTTTGATCACATCATATCAACGCGACAAGCCACATGATAATACCGTTACGCGATGCGATACTTTCTCATCCTGTCGAGATTCGAACTCCAGATCTCTTATAACATCAAGAGTTTCCCGCTTACGTAGTACTTGTGGAGCTTGATTAATTGACAGACAAAACTCAGCGACATCCATGAAGAATTGAAGTTGACACACACCGTTTAGCTTCTTTTCAAGCAATCAATTTTGGTATACCGTAGTTGCCCCGGTCTGTTCCTCCGTTGTTTTCAGCAATCTGATACAGTGTGTTTGGCTATGCATCTTCAATCATGCGATGCAATGACCATAGTGATCGTCTTGTGGCTGCAGCGGTGAGTTACTTTTTACCTTGCAGGAAATTCATAAATTCACAGATCTCGGGTTCAATTTCCACATGTTCTATATCTGATTGAATTAGAGTACAATAAAATGAAGCTAAACCACATAACAACTAGCAAGAATGTGCCCAAAACTAACTCGCCCAAGGATGAATAGACAACAAGATGAAGCAGCATGATTATCTAGTCCTCAAAAATCGACACACGAGGTGAGGCACATATTGCGTGAAACTGAAGCGTAAGGAGACACACTTCACCGTCACCGTGAGGAAGCGAGCATCAGGATTCGGGAGAGAGTAGAGGACAGAGAACGCTTACGTGAGAGAAGGCAGGCCACAATAGCCACCACAGAAAGATTTGGTCTTTATTATGAGCTTGAGAACCAGTGGAAATGTAGATTACAAAATGGCCTTCAAGCCATCAAAGAATGAGTAGGGTAGTAACAGCCTCTTGCTTTCTCTTTCCTGCCATTTCGATCGCCACTTCCTTCAATAAAATGGAAGTGATCCACGAAGCGAGGCATCTCTCTCTCTTTCTCCATCTACTTGTCTGTGTAATAGGATTTTTCTATACTCACGGACAGAAAAAGAAAAGAAAAGATACACCCTAGAGAATGACTCGCAAACCTGTGTTTACACCTAGCTCCACATCTTCCTGAGTTGGGAAGACACTCAAGTCGAGCCTCCTACCGAAAAGTAGCACTCCACAAAGCATTTTCACCTTCACCACACCGCCGATGGACTTCTTTGATCCTCTCAACAGATCTGCAGATTCCGCTGCAGCTCCAGTCAAATGAAGCAATGCATATGTTCCCTGCCTGGGCCTTCCATTCACAATCTGCAGGAACCAGTAGCTTTTAAGGATAGTCGAAAAACTAACTACACTCCGAAATAACTGTGAAGGTTAAATTCCATGCCTGCAAATAGTATAGAGTATGACAGTTGTGGTACACTAGAGGGCAGACTAAAATTTATGGAGATGGTAGTCATGACTCATGATTGCAAAGTATGGTTCAGATTGCTATTTCAGCATTATGTGAGTGCCGTGAAAACCGTTGTCATCCCAGAAGAATAAAACAGATACCATACCGATAACTTCAGTAGAAATTATTTATCTTTACCTGGTGGAGTGCCACAACATAATCTCCTGTCGTCAATGTGCTCCACGTCAAGTCCTATGAACCAAGATCCCAGCGAAACATCCTCGTTCGCATATTTGTGCAGAACATGCCTAAAATATTGAGGTGAAAAAAAATCTTTGATTAGGAGTGTTCAGACATGAAATTACTGTCTAGAGGGCAAAGCAGAACTTTCCTATCTATACGATTTGTTCATCTCATATTTTACCCAGTATACATGAATCTTACTGGTTTATGGATATATATGTAGCTAAATCCTTTGAGATAGCATATAACTGTCCGGTAGCATGACGAAAGTACTTGTTTCCTGCCTCGCCAAATTTCCAATGCTCGGGTTCATGGTATCTCACTCCTCTGTACGGTGAGAGCAGAGTTTTAAGTGTCACCAAGGGGGAAAAACACTTCTAAGTAGAATTACAAGAAAGAGTTGATTAAAAAAACAGAGAACTTACTTTTGAGAAAGTACCGGACCAGATTTCATGCAACCAATATATACTCTTCGTTTGGGTCGGTGTCTAACTAGAGTTTCCCCAAGTGTTGCTACAACAGAATAAAGAGAAGACTTTAACAGTAGCATAATATATGAAGGAAACTATCATATTCTCAGAATTATGATACTATTATGTTCTGCTCCTTCCTCTATCAACCATAATTTCGAGTGAAGGATTCTCTTCCCTCATTTTCTTGACATGAAGGCTAAATAGATGTTCTGCCTATCCTTAATTCTTGAACCTCTCAGACGCTAACGGTTAAATTATCTACCTATATTCACATGAACGTCATCATCAACTTTGACGTAAAAATCTGCATCCCATGAAGCAACAGCTGTGGCAAAATATATCTTTGTCTTGGCGGACAACTCGAGATATCCTTCAACATGTTCCTGACAAAAAGGAAACGAAGTAACATGAATTTTGTCCCCAATCAGAACTATGAAATTTTAAGATGAACAAGTCCCAAGTGTAATGAACCAACAGAAGATCAATATTTACCAGTCTCAAAAAATCTCCATGTTTTCTGTCCTCTGCTTCAACAGCTCGGTCTAGGATACCCCCTGGTGTAGCACTAGATGGGAAAAAAATTATATTAAGAATTATTTACCGCATGCTCGTTTGTAATGTCACCATAATAGTACATTTCACCAAAGCAATATTTATGAGTGTTCCTAAACGGAAACCTACCATTCATAGTATTAGGTATTCCTATGCTAACATCTTGCATAAGCTCATGTCAATATGATGAACCGGCAACACTTTTATGCATGAAAACAAAGGAGTCATTGGCAATTTACTTTTACAATTCATTAACTTTATAAATTCAATAATGGCTTAAAAGCAGTGCCTCTGAAAACTGTATCCAACTTATGTTGGTGAGTGTGTAGAGAGTAGAGACCTCTTGATATTTGGCAAAACCAAATATTTGATATCTGAATTTGAAGTATCTGAGTTTCATAAGAAGGCTAAACCATGCATAGAATTAGTTTTCTTTCAAATGTTATCTGATTATATCACAATTTTTGCACGAAAAGTACCAGAACACACACACACACACACAAAAGTTCCCCGTGGAGCTCTAATCCTGTGTGCATAAGTAATTGAATTTGTTAACTATATGCTTCTGTGGATTGCAGATGGAAAGACCAACTGCTTTCTTAGTATCAACTATAGATGCAATAATAGCATCCAGACAAGTCTACATGTACAAGCTTGCACTCGTCAACCAAAAGCTCAAAGGTAGACATCATTGAGCCTGCTTATCTAGATTATGAGTGCCAAATGAAGACAATTTCCAACCTGTGCCCAATGACAAAGCGCACAATGATTCCCTTCTCTTCTTCCAGCTTTTTCCTTTTCTCACCTGCGATTCCAGGTTTCGCAGAAGTATTCAGTCACTGGAAACATCCAATAACGGTCATGAAGATTAGCCGAGCATGAATAGATAGGAAATGTACCAACCTTGAGGCATCCATGTAGCGCGAATTGAATCTCTTCTCTTCCTGCTGCTAAATGCAGTATTCACTCCTATAACCATAAGATACTTTCTCCTACGGGTAGGTTCATCTGTTTTTATGTCTTCTGATGAAGGAGCCCCGCTGACAATAGACTCATGTACAGCCCTTGCAGCTGCTAATTCCATCTCCAGATTAGAAATGGTCTTGTCCAAAGTGCTAAACACACGAAACAAAACATTGTCAAAATAAAAGACATTAGGACGGCCTAGGATCCCATCAAATATCAATCACCGATGGCACCAATAAAAAAAGTAGGCGGGCCTTACTGTATGGCATTGTGAGTTCTAAAAACCTCCCCAATAATGTCCTTTGAGTCACGCTTCACTTCCTTCTGATGCAGCTAAAGAAAATATACCGGAATATCAGGAAAAGAATAAAAAGATAAAAGACCAGAAGAGAGAGATTAAAAAAAAACGTTTTAATTGGAGAACTAGAATCTCTGGCCAAAATGTGAAAATGGTGAACCATGATCTGCTGGTCCAAGTTGTGGACACTCACAATTTTGGGGTTACAACCTTCGGAAACCAGTTTCAATTTTTCGGCTTCCGCAGCAGTGGTCCGCGCAATGCTTTTAGATTCAGGTACCATCCACCTGCTATCAATGTACACTTGTCTTCAGAATGTAAGATCCTGAGTTGGCATGACTTCCATTCACAAATTCCATTGAAACGCTGCAAACTATTCTAAAGGCAAAATGAATCGGGGTAAAAAAAATTGACAAGACAATTACTTGCTCAAATCAGGTCTCTTCAGCAATGCGAAACAAACATCCAGTAATGGGTCTTCCTAGAACTTTTCCTTCTTTTTGGTTAATGCCATCTGTTTTATTTTGCCGACAACTTAGTATTCAAACATCAATTTTAAGGTGTCCAAGATTAAACCATTCAAGCTATGGTGTGAAGAGAAAATGAAAGGGGATCAGAAAAGGTGATAAAGTTTCACCTGACAGTTGCACTTCCAACTACCAGAGATACGATAATGAGCATTAAGTTATATCAGATGCGGGAGTTCCTTCCGCTCATTAAATGGGGATGGGGGCAAATTCAGAAGGCGGTGAAAGCTTAGGTGGGCCAGAGATCTAAATCACCAACTAAACAGCAATTATCAATGAATTTGAAAGGCAAATAGCAATTATGCCAAAACTGAGGAGACAATTAAGCAATCAGTGGACCAATGAACAACGTCCAAATCATCAGACATTAGCCATTAAAACATCCCCAAGATTGAGAGAGACATTACTGGGGTGAATTCTAAGCTGGATCTACCGCACCCTGTCAATTAACGAAGAAGTTACCAGGTCAATTGAAGCAACAAAAAAGCCAAAAAAACGAAAAAAAAAAAAAAAAAAAACCTGCCGGCAAATTCCGAGTCCAACAGTGAAAACTGCAGAGAACCCAATGAAAGTTTGCGCAACCTCAAAACGATTCCGAGAGAACCTCACATCAAGAAACGCATTGAACTTGCTCGTCTTCATCACTTCTTAGAAAAGGAAAACGCAAGAATCAGCCGAGAATGAACCTTCCAGCGATTGCGAAATCGTTTCAAGCGAGCCCTCGCTCAGTTGAAACCAAACCAAAAAAATTGGCTCAAAACCCCAACTAGGAGTAAACCCACAAATGGACCCGTGATCATTAGCCACGAAAGACTGAGCTACCGAAAGAAAGAGCAAGAAAGAAAAAGCAAGGAAGAAAAACAAACAAGAAGAAACGGAACCGGACGCATCTGAAGACGGAGCAGAATTGGGAAACTGGAAGCAAAGAATCACCTGCTCGTGAAGAGCATCCCAGCGCAGAAGCAACCCACGCAAAGCAACAGGGTCCATTTCCTGGATACGACGGTTTTGGGAGCTTGCTCTCCTCTGATCTTCAGCGACATCTTCCGTCTCCCCTCCAATCCCCTCCCCTGTTTTTCCAGCCCCCCCCCCCCCCCCTTCCGCCCGACCACAGAGCCCCTCCTCAATGCTCACGGCACAAACCCATTCGCGGCCCCAGAGAAAGAGAGAAAGAATCGAACAAAAGACGGGACCAATGCGGAGGAGAAGACCCGGGGAAGGGCTTTTGGGAGCCGGCAGAAGAATGGTATCGTTCGGACGGAGAGAATGCGCCTTCGCAGAGAGGCTTTTACTCTGTTTTTTAAGTTCGGGCTTCCCGTCGTGGTTTTTCTCTCTCCTCTGCCCCTCCTCTCTCTTTCGATGTAAGTCTCTCTGCTTTGCAGGCAAGGGACGTTGAACAGAAGTGATGAGAAGACCCATTAACTGCTCCGCTCGCGGGGGCAGAATTTACCAAACCGTCCCTGTCGGACCAATCCTCATTCAATGTACTTCCTCGCCAACCTTTTTTTTTTTTTTTTCTCTTTCTTTTTGGTTATCTCCACCCCGTCGCTTTTCGCGCACTCTTCTTTGTCCGAAAACGTGATTCCTTGTCCAATTTATTTGTTTCCTTCGTCGAAGCTTTTGCCATACTAATGCTTCTTCTTCCTTTTTTTTTTTTTTCCATCCAAGCTATGCTTTTTCTTAATTAAGAGGTAACGGTTTTTCGACACGGCCGGGCCCCCGGTACAAATTTAATGTGAAGAGCACAAACACGGCCTGATGGAATAAGGGGCGACGAATCAACACGATTGATACGTTTTCGATATGTATTTTAATCGGGGTTAAGATATGGACATGCTAAAAAAAAACAAGAAAATGACAAAGACATTAATTAGATACCATATACACACACACGTATATATGTATTGAAATCAATTGCGAACGGAGCAACTTTGGAGCTTTGACGCTAGTTTGGTAAAGATATCCCAACATGCAGCATCTTTTCTTCTTCTTCTTCTTTTCCTTTTTTTTCCTCTTTTTGAACTTGTCTACGGCTAGATCGGACGACCAAACGGCTTAGATGTTTTGTAATGTAGCTGCGATGACAGCGTACAACTTTTGTTCTCTGCCAAATAAAAAAAAAAATCGTCTACGAATTTGCAATGTTATTATCTCTCACATGAAGCCTTTAATACCTTGGTCTTTATACGATGTTGCGTATTTAAGTGAGCTCAAATTCATTCATCCTATCTTTCGAATTTCTATCGCCTTGGTTTCCAATTCTATGGGAAACTTGGAAAGAGCATTAGGCAGCGACAATTGCCGATCGCAGCGGTGTCCATCCAGTAATTATGACCCCGATCCATGAGATGGCAAGTCATTAGACAGTACATTTCCTTGACTGTCATATTTTATTTGCTACGCCACGTTTACGCATAGTTTGGGAGGAGGGATCAGAACAGATAGGGAAAAGGGTTCTGAGAATGCAATCTTAATCGGGCAGAGAGAGGAAGGGTCAGGAGGGATTGAAAGAAATTACGAGGCATTGGTAAAATCATCTTTATGTACATCTTAAATCCCCTTAAATCGGTCCAAATATGGAGAAATTAGGAGGAATATGTGCGTCGATAAATCAACATTTCCTTCTTTTTATACTCGTACCCTTTTCTCCATCTGTTTCTACGTATAAAAAGGCGGATTCATGTCATGGTTCGCAATTTCCCCTTTCTTTTCCCTCGGCAAGGATCCAAACAACACTGGAACTCAATCCGCTCATGTCATTTCTCCTCTTTTCTCTCGTGATTACTCAAATCCCTTACTTTTCAAGTCACTTCTCAGCAAAATCCTTTTAGATCATTCCTCCTCTTTCTGCTCGTGATTATTTGAAATTCCTATTTTTCTATTTAATCGCCCCTACCAAACATGCAGTCGATCTTTAATGAAATCTTTTTTAATGCTGGCGGAGCGTGTCCTTAGATTGATTAGCACATGAACCTCATGTGGCAAGGGGATTAGCCCCAACATTTACCTCTCTCTATGATCACATGACATTGATTTAAATTAAGGGTGTTCTTTGCTGGAACATGCACTACACTTAAGTAGCACCCCAAAAGGGGTTGACATGCAAGCACTGTGCATGTGCAAAGTGCCCCAAAGAAGAACTATTGGCTATCAAATTAGGGCATGTTTAATAACATTTATGTTTTTCTGTTCTTTTATTCTCCGGAATAGAAAAATAACAGAAATCTATTTGATAATGTTCGTTAATTTTTTTGTTTCCTAGAACAGAAAAGTGGTCAGGGAATAAATTTGGAACAGAAATAAGAAGAAAAATAAATCTACTTTTATGTTTTTAGAATAAATAGAGAAATAATATCAGCTCTCTCTCTTTTACAATATATTATCATACTAAACCTTATACCCTAAATCCTAAACCCTAAACCTTAACTCTGAAACCTAAAACCCCAAAACCTTAACCCTCGATACCTAAACTCTAAAACCCATAACACTAAAATCAAAATCCCTAAACCCGAAACCCCAAATCCATAAACCCAAACCCTGAACCTTCTAAACCTAAAATCCTAAGCCCTAACCCGAAACACTAAACCTTAAACCCCAAAACTCCAAACCCGAAACTCTAAAACCTAAATCCGAAAATCGTAATTCCAAACCCTAAATCCTAAAACGCAAAATCGCAAAACCCCAAACCCTAAACCATAAATCATAAACCCTATATCCTAAATCCGAAATCCTAATACCCAAAACCTGAATCTCTAGAACCCTAAACCCAAACCATAAAACTCCAAACCCGAAACTCTAAAACCTAAATCCTAAAAGCCAAAAGCCAAAACCCCAAATCGTAAACATCAAAACTGAAATCCTTAAACCCTAACCCCTAACTCTAAATTCTAAAATCCTACACCCTAAATTGCAATTTTCTTGATCACCACTCGGTATTTGTTTTGTCTATTAGGAATAATTTTCTTTATGATTGTATTAAGGTCATCCAAATTTATATCATAATATATTATTATTCTATTTCTAGTCCAATTTTATCCAAACATGAATTGTTAAGTCCCCTAAATTGCAATTTTCTTGATCACCATCTGGTATTTGCTTTGTCTATAAGGAGTAATTTTTTTTATGATTGTATTAAGGTCATCCAATTCTATATCATAATATATTTTTATTCTATTTATAGTTCAATTTTATCCAAACATGAATCTTTAAGTCTTCACCGATAATTTTATAATTAAATAAAAAATTAGGAGTAGAAATGTTTAGTGTCATACCAAACGAATTTTTGTTCTTTTTCTACTTTGAGAATATAAATTTTGTGTAATTACTAAACGCGTTTTTTTGCTCAGAAACTCGTCTAAGGAATAGAAATAGAAAAAACTACTTCGGAATAGAAATTGTTTTTGAAAACAGAAATATTACTAAACAGACCCATCCAGAAAAAGAAAAAATAATCGCTAAATGAGTAAAGGGATAAGTGCATTGGAAGTTTGAACACTTATCGCTAAAGTGTAATCAAATCATAAAATTTGTCAAATTAATACAATCGGGTCCTTCCGTAACTCCATCCAACTTTGCTGATGGAAAATGATGATGTGGCTTTTTTCTGATATATTTTTCTCTCCTATGTAAAGATGACTTGAATAAAATATGAAATATAAGACTAAAATGATGTATGTTTAGTCCAATATGAATTTTGATGCAAATTTTATTTAAATTATGAAAAAGAAATTTGAGAACCAACAGTGAGGAGCCCTCGCCACTCTATTCTCACCTTCTTCTTCTTTAAATTTAGCTTATTTTTTAATTTAAGTTAAATAATATTTGTATTAAAATTTAGATATGGACCAAAACAACACCATTATAGCCACATTGGCATTTTTCAGTGAACTCCGTTCAACTCTATTAATCAAATCGAACGAAATTAATGAAAGGATTTTATTACATTAATTTGACAAGTTTAGGACATTATTGCACATTTTATAAATTTTATGAATCAATTACACTTTCATAATAAATTTTACGACTTTCAATACATTTATGCTATATAACTAAAAACGTACAAGAGAAAAAATGATGTGGAGTCAACTGTCTAGAAGGTTTACTGTCAAACGTTGGCTTCCGACGCCTCTAAGCACGGAGGGATGTCACCTGGCCAAGGGCTTTACGGTGGTCAACCATTGGAAAATCCCGTGATGCTTTCGAAATTCCAATTCAAATTTCGTGATCGGTGTTGGGACGTAGACCGACAACAGATACTTACACAACATAATTTAATGGTGATTTGTCAACGTACCAAAAAGTCTACCAACGGAAAGCTACTCACATCTTTAAAATGAAGATAAGAAAATGTCATATCTGACATATGTGAATTTCGACCTACATCCAATCACTTCTCTCGTGTGTTTACAAATGGGTTTAACATCCTTATTAACTCGTTGGAAGAATGCTCAATAATCTGCGATGTGGCAATACGGAGACAGACTAAAGAACACTCTAGAGATGCTTCAACTTCTCAATTTTCCCAGTGATTAACACATTTTCTCTCCTTTGAGGAGCGTATAGATCTTGATTGCAAACGAATTTTTCACCAAAACAGCCTATGATTCTTTTTATACCAACATCAAGGGGTGTGTTAAATCCGAGAAAAATTTTATGATAAAATAGAACACTTTCCATAGAATTATTTTCCAAGAAATTCATCTTTCTCATTTTCAAGTTAGGGAATTCTTTTTCTAATTTTAAGCATGGATGTTTTCTTCGACCGTAAATCCATAAATTAATTATTTTCAGCAAATCAAACGCGTGAATCTAAAAAGCTAATTTGCGAAAATTCCTTTCATTCGAAAAGCATGTCCTAGTATAACAAACTCAATCAAATTCAGTAAACACCGAAATAAGTTTGGTCATCATCAAAATCCTTTTAGGATATTATCCAACAGAATTTATTAGATTTTTGAAAAAAACAAACTTCCAAATTTCGAGAAGAGTTCCTCGTTGTCCAGCTAAAGTATTTATATTTATTCCTACTTTTTCCCCCCGCTGAACACTATTTGCTTAATGCATGTTTAGTAGCATTAAGCAAGAAGCTAGGCTTTCGAATTCCAGAAAGTAGTAAAAAACTAGAAATGCCGGGCGGCACGTGATCGGATCCAACAGCCTCGACACGCGGCGCGCTCCCATTCGCCCAGCTCCTCGGCAGACCCCGAGCCTGTCCACTGATCACGTGACAGATCGCGCAACGGCCCACGTGGACGCACTGCCGCAACCTGCATTCCCCCCCCCCCGCGGGGCCCACGTCACGAGCCTTCCGACACGTGGCGCGATCTCGTGGAACTGCAGCAAGTTCATCTTGTTCTCTTCCCGTCGATGTTTCTTCAGCCACTGAAAACATAGGACACTACTACGACTACCGACGTCGGCGCCAGGAACGTTGGACATTCCGTATAGTATAGTACGCGGAGGGCAACATCGTCATTCGAGTCCACGAAAAATACTGAGATTAATAATGCCAAGGATAAGGCCGAGGGCCTCGGGAACATGCGCCTCAGATTAACGTCCGATCGATTTTTGAAGTTTAGGGCGGTTTATTATTGTGCATGGATAAATGCCAGGAGTAATTACAAAAAAAAATTTCCCGAAAATAATTGAAAATTTCCGGATCAGGGTCGGCCCTTGGAAACCGCGCTGAAACGGGTCGGTTTGGACGGGTCGGATGTATCCAGACTTCGGAAGAAGGGGAACTGATAAGTCGATGCAGGCATGCGTAAAGCCAACGCTAGGAACAGAGATGAGTGGGAATTATAAAGGGCTGATGCTGATCAGGGAGCCCAGGTACCGCCATTGCAGCTTGAGATCCGATGCTCCCCTTACCTGCATCTCAACGCAAATGGTGAGTGCGCGACAAATGGTGAGTGGGGCGTAGCAGAGATTGTAAGAAGATGTTTTACTTACGGTGCGCTTCGTGGGTTTTAGAAAGCGGGGATGCAAATCGATCCGAGAACACAAGAAAAAGAGCATTTGAGGATGGGCTTCGAAATTTTCCCGGAAATCTTCATCGGAGCCGATACGATGTATCTAAGTGAAGTGGCGATGTGTGCAACGTACGTGTGTTGCGAGATGGCGTGCGCGTGCGGGTGTGGGGGGGTGTGGTGGATGCATGCATTCGAGTGTGGTGCGGGGTGACTGGAAATTTGGTCGAGAGATGCGTCGCTTGCAAAAGTCTTGCTTGCAAAAGTCGTCCCCGTCGCTTTACTGCGCAAGGGAACTTGTCGTCTGCCCAAGCAAGCGCTCACCGCCCCTCCCCTTCCGCAAAAGCTGCCATCGCACACCACTCCCTCTCATGGAGTCACCTGTTGCTGTTGCAGTTGCAGGTGCACCTTCCTTTTCAGGCAATTCGAGAATCATGTGAGAAACCTCCCCCCAAGAAAATCGTGAAAATCAAATTAGGTGACGAAAATCTTACCCCCTTTCGTCGTGGAGAAGCCGGAGGGTGTTTTCGTCCTTTAGGGTTTGGGCCGCAGCCCCTCCGGATCAGGTTGCTTTCCGGAGTGCCGTTTTTTTTGTAGCTGCATGTGAGGGCGAGCAATCGGGCTCGCCGATCGGTTTGAGACCGGTTTACAAGAGGACTGGTCAGGTTTCCGATTCCAAAAGCTAGAAGGCGATCTTAGTCGGTTTAGTTTCATGTTCTACATATTGAACCGGCCGATTGTACTAGCGAATTTGGAATGGGGACCGGTTTACCCATAACCTTAAGCAAGTTCCTTTGCTCCTTCTTTTTTTTGGAAAAAAAAACAGAAAATATCTATGGAAATTAAATATGTTTGACGTATCATCCTCAAGTAGAAAACTGTATTCATATCTAACACTTGCATATTGTATGTATAATAAAATGAAAAAAAAAAAAAATGTCCTGGCCAGTTCCCGGGTATAGAACCAACTAGTTCGGCTCCAAGCCGATTGCAGGGTCAATGGAGTCTATTCCCGGTTCCAAAAATTAGGAGCCGATCGTAACAAAAGTAAGTTCCGAGTTTGAGGTCAGAGACGTACCCATCGTGAAACCGATGATCCCTAACCGCATGCCATTTTGACTGGAAAACAAATATTACATAAAATAGACTCAGTTTATGAAGACCAATTTGAGTAACGGTCCAGCCCATACGCGAGCCTCGCAACGTGACCCGCGTCAGTGGCCATAGCGACGTCGGTATGCATAGACCGAATGCATGCGGTAACTTCTCCATTGGTCGGCAAACGTAACCTCGTCCTTGCACCTGAAAGAAAGAGGGAAAAAAAGGAACACGTTTCTCCTCTTCTATGTTATGGCATCTTCCGACATCTACAGGTCTTCGTCTCCGCCTCTTGTTTCCGGATCCATACGAGCGTGATGGGGGTGGGGGCTGTGTGGGTTTCCCCCCCTTCCCTTTTTGTCGAATGGTTCTCTTTCACGTGGCGTGGGGCCTTCGGGGACTGTGTTTCCACTTCGTTCGCACGAACCAAACGCACAAAACAAAAAAAAATTAAAACTTAAAAAGGGGAAGAAAGAAAGAAAGAAGAAGAAAAGAGAGAGAAAGAGGGGCGTGGAAAAGCGATGCTCGTTTGAACGTTCAACTATCATCCTCCGAGATTTTATTAGGGTGATCCTAAAGCGGCCCAGCTACTTCCTCAAGACTCCAAACTGCTTGGGACGCCCCCCCCCCCCCCATCATGTGGCTTATAAGCAAATGAGGCTGATCAAAGAGGGACTTTGGATGAAGGGGGGGCACATGCGGGACCCACCGCAGCCACCTAGCAACTCCCTCCCTCCCTCCCTCCCTCCCTTTTTTTTTTTGGGTCATTAAGTGCGTAATGTTCTGTATTAATATTACGAAAAATTACAAACTGATACATGAGTGACAAACGAAATGTAAAACTCCAAATTGATATACTCTTCGTAGCTGCCACGTGTTATCTAATTCGACAATTTGATGGCAAAATTTAACAGAAATTAAAAAAAAAGATAAATTCGTCGCAGATATACCGGTTTAGGATTTTTAATGATAAAAAAATTGATTTGAAGTAAATTTATCACATGTGTATCAGTTTGGGATTCTTCGTGATAGTAGCCTTAAAAAAAAGCAATTCAATTACTCAATTGACTTCCGACTCTTACAATGAAAAAAGAAATGGAAATAAGTAGTCAATAGGGAACCAAAAGAAATATCACCCCATAAAATCATCGGAGCGATGAGACATGCGCTCCGTAAGTTTTATCCTCTCAAAATTCTTGCAATAGGACAAATAACAGGAGACACGTTCCAACGGCTCGATTCCTCCCGAAAAGTTACGCTTTCGATTTCCCAAATTACCAGGGATAATTCCATTTATGGATTGCCTCCTCAATTTCGGCTCATTTGTTTTACTTGAGCCTTGTGCGGCATTTCATTGATCCCCCGAACTTATCTGCTTCAGGTGAATTCTCTCGTCAACACTGCAGAGAGCGAAAACGCAAAGGGAGCATCGATCATCAATGTCATTTTTCTTCGTGACGTTTCAAATTAATATTGTAGAAACCGAATCATTTTCTATTGGTCGAGCTTCAGGTTCGCTCAGCATTCATTAGGGCGGAATCATTTTTCGAAACACGACGATATTTTTTGTGATTTGCCGAATTTTTTCATTTGTGGGAGTAATTTAATCATATATCTAGCCACGAACGCATAAATTTTAGTTTAGAGACGAAAAGAGAAATTGCAGTACCTAGCTCGATAAGGGATGTGCATACTGAAATTTCATTGATCACGGTATCTATCCGATGAAAATTGCACCAATCACCAAATGGGCCGATGAGGCGACGGCCCAATAGCCCTCGGAGATTCAGGCCCATCCTAAACTGGGCCGAAGCCCACGATCTCCCCCTCTCCCTCTCTCCCTCATTAACTCAGCAACGTAGCAAATTGACCGACCGAACCTGCAGAGAACAACGACGAAGAAGAACTTGGAAGAAGAGAGCGAAGGAAAAACCAGAAGGAAGATGGAGAGGAATCGGAAGTTGGGAATGGCGATCGCCTTCGCTTCCGTCGCGGCGGCGCTCACGGTGCTCTTTGCCCTGCATTACCGGAGACGGAGGGAGCAGGGGAGCCGCCGCCGCCGCGGCCGCCGCGGCGCGTGTTACTTGGGCGCCGACTCTAAGCCACAGCACGGCTTCAGGCGAGCCCTGGCGGATAACTCCTACTCTCCTTTCAAGCATCTGAAGCTCGGGGGCTCCGATGGCGGTACGTTTCTCCGGAAACTGAGCTCGAACCATTTCGTCTGTTGCTTCTGTTTTGCTGCCGCGCCGGTCGGTTGGCGGTGGGGAGGGGGGAGGGAGGAAGGGGGGGATTGCGCTTTGGAGTTTCGAGGTATCGATGCTTCAGAAGTTTCGAACTGTGCTGATGCCAGAAAATTTGGAATAGTTCGAGTCAGATACGTTTTTATGATGAAACTGAGGTGATCAGGTAGTTGTATTTGTTCAATGAGAGAACTTATGAACTGTCTTTTCGGTTCGTGCCCGTGGTTATTGACGTGCGGTATGTGGTCCTTTGTCAATGGAAGGCGTTTGTATAAAAATCGAACTTTTGACCTGCGTTAAGAAGAGAAAGCTTTGTCTTTGTCGCATTATATGTTGTTTCTGTCTGTTAGGATTCCAGCGGCGAATCGCACATGAGGTATTGACATGTCATCTACTTAAATGATGGAAGGGTTTCTGTGTTGGTGTTTATTTGATTTCGTCGGGGATAGAACAGCCGACTAATGATGTAACATCCAAGTGTTGGTCGTTTGTTTTGGAAGCATTTCTTCGCGTATTTTTTCTGATACCTTCATGGAAAGATCTATGAAGCGTGGCTTAATATGCTGAAATTTGACAGGGAATTCTTCTTCACACTCGCATCCATACGAGGCGGAGATTACAGCTCTGTTGGATAGACCTCAACTGGAGTTCACATTTTATCCCAGTGATAAGATTCCGATGACTAGCGATGTTTATACTTGGGTGGAAACTGAGCAACAACTAGAGGAACTCGCCAATGTATTGATCAAGGAGAGAGTCTTTGCTGTTGATACGGAACAGCACAGTTTACGTTCATTTTTAGGTTTTACCGCCCTTATGCAGGTGAGTAGACATTTATCACCGGAATGTGCTATTCAATTTGTGGTAAGCGCAGCTTGCTAAAGCTTCTGTCTTCTGCCTCCTTCTTTCCTCCTTCCAAAATTCGATAGATCTCCACACAACATGAGGACTATTTGATTGACACAATAAAGCTGCATGATGCTATGGGAATTCTTCGTCCAGTTTTCAGTGAGCCTAGTATTTGCAAGGTACTTTTTCCATCAGACTGTCACATTACGGGCCCCTTTATTTAGATTAGTTTGAATCCTGTTTGCCTGTATCTGTTTGTGCTCTTGCACTACAAATGATTGACATGCATCTACATACATGTCTGGAAGCATATACCCATCATGTTCCTGGAGTGTTAACTTGCTGGCTGATGAAGTTTATGATAATTAAAAACTAGACTTAAATGACAGCTCAAGGTTCATTTTTCATAAACTTCCTTTAAAATTACTCATTATTCTTCTTCTTTTCGATCCAGAGTTTCCTTATAGTGAATAGCTGCATTACATTAATACCAATTCGATCTTTGTGTAGGTGTTTCATGGAGCTGATAATGATGTTCTCTGGTTGCAAAGAGACTTCCACATTTACGTTGTCAATCTATTTGATACTGCAAAGGTGAGCTTGTCTCTATTGAATGCCTTCTTCATGAACTGTACACATAAGAACATTTCTTACTCTCTTTTTTCTTTTCTGCATTTGTTGAGAAGAGAAGAGGAGGGGAAGGGGTGTCGAGTGGTTGGGTGATGAAAACAATTTTGATGAATATTTATTATCATGTCATCCAACTGCAGGCCTGCGACACTCTGTCAAAGCCGCAGAGATCACTGGCATACTTACTTGAAACTTATTGCGGTGTTGCCACCAATAAATTGCTACAGGTTTGCACTGGGCTCTTTTTTATGTATGTGTTACATGTATGTCTTCTCTTTCTGTTCGTCCCATTTTGCATTACTATAGGAGCATCTATAGGCCTCGTTTAAATTTTCCTGAGGCGTTATAGGAACCTGCAATGTCTGTTCACTTGCTAGCTCTATTGTTGCTATGGCTCGAGAGAATATTATCTGAGTGTTCAGTTTTCATGGTCCAGATAGAGATATATTTGCTGAGAAGCAGGTCATCACCCTCAGACAAGGCACTAAAATGAGGGTGCCTCTAGGCGAACTTCTTACCAGCATGGTAGAACATATAATCTGTAAAGTCATGCATGGAGCTTTGCAGTAGATTCTTCTCATATATTATCTTTCACTTAAGCGACATGTCTGTCCTTACAGTTTTGAAAAAACAAATGCAGCGTGAAGACTGGAGACTACGTCCATTGCCACAAGATATGGTGCAATATGCCAGGACAGATGCATGCTATCTGCTATATGTTGCCCGCTGTTTGGTTGGAGAGCTAAAACAAAAGAATAATGGTATGATTTTTTATTGCATTGATTTTGATGAAAATAGTTCATTTCTTTCTTGCTTCCTTTCTCGAGGAGAAATCTGGCCAAATAAGGAAGTCCATCATGATTGGTTAGAGTATTCCTTTGAAACATAAGTTCAATAGGATAGCGGGTTGGGCAGCATGAACATTTAACTCTATAATATAGTTGTCTGCAATGCGGTTTTGGTATTAGAGATCAAAGGTGATGAATGTATGTTTTGAATTGAGCCAACATATCTCTTTGAAACCTCTTATCTGTATTTCTTGTTTTATGAAACTTTCTGAAAAATATTGCACCAGAATCTTGTTTCGATGATGAATTGCATTTTGTCCTGGAGGCATGTCGCCGTTCAAATATGATTTGCTTGCAACGATACACGAAAGATATTGAAGCTGCACCGGGGGAGCCTGCTGCATCATCAATAATTTCCCGACATTCAAATGGTCAAGGAGGCGAATCAGATGCCTACAAAGCCCAGGTACACTGCCTTCCATGTATCTGTATCCTTTAGCTTCTTTTTACTGCAGTATGTTCTGATGCCGTTCCAATAATCAGTTTCAGGATATCGTGAGAAGACTGTGCGCTTGGAGGGAGTTGATGGTTAGTGTCAATTTTACAGCAACCTGTTTGGTAATGAAAGTTCATCTGTTTTTATTGGAGTGCATCAAATAGTTAGATGAAAAATTCTGGATAGTCTTATTAGTTGTAATACTTCCTAGATAATGATAGGTGTGGCAACTTTGCCTATTTCCTTACAAGGAATGCTTGCAGACTTTTCTGTCTGTTCATAAGGTACCTTTCTCACCTGGGAAGGGACAAATTAAATTGCGAAGGATCAGAGTAATTTGATTTAACTTCTCTATGTCTGTTCTTAGCCAGTTTTCTAACAAGGAATGCTTGCAGGCATCTCTATGGATCAGTTGAATTGTCCTTTTGCTATCTGCAATGGTATTTAAAGTATAGGGTCTTTTTGTATTTTTCTTGTTTGCCTTTGTTAGGCCACGGTCTTCTTGTCTGCTCTAGTTAAAAATGTGTGCCAGCTCATAAAAATGTACAATTTTACGAGCCTAAAGTGGAGGATCCCGTCAAGTCGCAGCAAAAATGTTAATCAGGTGAAATCATTTTAGGATAGCATGTTGACACGTGAACCCGCTTGGAATCGCCTTTCAGATCGTTGCTGGATCACAAGCTTCATAGGAGCTTCTTTCAAGATAAGTTGGCTTTAAAGAAGCCTGTGATATGATGACATGATAACCAGCCCATTTGGCATAGGGAAAATATGACTGAAAGAATTGGAAAAAGAAAAGAAAACCAATAAAATAAACCGCAAGGATCAACGATAAAATGGGAACAGATTTGGCACAGCACTACGAAAATATCATTAAAAAGGAAAAAGAAATAAATAGCAATCTGAAAATTCAAAAGACATCACTTCCACAACCTCATGTACAATGGGAAGCTTCATTCAGGAGGATTTGACGTAAAAAATTAGCCAGAAATATTTCTTTTGTTATTGTTTCCAGATTCTATGAAGTTTCTTTCCTCTGATAGTAGACATAATGATTCTATAGGGCCAATTATTTTCGTGCTTATCGACTACAAAGTGAAGACTGTTTAAAAACTTGATATAATGAGTTTCTATGCAATTCATATTGTCATATATTTACAATTAGATATTCCATACTTTTGTTATTTGGCAAGTTGAAACTATGGTTTGCTAGTTGCGGATCTGTAATCAAACTTACTGTCTTGTTAAAAAATGACCTTGTTTTTGTTTATTTTTAGTTATAGTAGCCTAGTTGTATTAGTCTAGACCTTGACCATTAATGTGTATGAAGGTCATAATCTTTTTAGAGTTATTTTTCGACATTTGAAGATTTTACAATTAGATCTTACCATCCAATTTCACAGCAAACTCGCCGCTCCTAGATGAAAAGGTGATTTTGACTACCTTATTCTTGTTGTCTCTGCAATAATCTTTACTTGATAATGTTGTTACAGATAGGAGGGGTGATCGGATAGTTCTGCACCAAATTTTATTTTTATGGATTTAGTCACCAAATTTGGAGCTAAACATAGCAAATTGATGTCATTGTCATGTGGGTGGAACGGGTTCAAGTATTGAGCCAGCTGTTGTATTGTCATTCAGCTATATTGTGTGAACATCGCTAAATTTCATCTAAACTAAACTGCGTGAACTGAGTACTATGGTCACTTGCCTCGTCAAACAAGAGGAAGTGGTCAAGGTTTAGAATTTGCCTTCTTATGTCTCCTTTTCCACTTGTATGGCTTCCTGGTGATTCATTGAAGAAACCAAGGCAAAATTCTGATCTTTACTGGGAAATTTGTAATTCCTACATGTGATACTGTATCGTCCTTTTTTACATTTACCTTTCATTCTTTGCTTTTGTTTGGGTTGATTGCCTGCTACTTCATTACTATATCTACTTACCATGGCTTGTGTACTTCTTTCAGGCCCGTGTGCATGATGAAAGCTTAAGGTTTGTATTGTCAGATCAAGCTATTGTTGCTCTTGCGAGCAAAGTTCCAACTACTCCAACAGACATATTTGACACCATAAGGCAGGCTGATTTTAATACAGATTCCCTGAGTTCTTCCACGCCATCTCCATCGCCCGTTGTTTGCAGTCACATGGACAGTTACTGTGATCTATTAGAGGAAAGGATAGACAACCTTGATGAATTCTCTCTGGTAGTTCTTCAAAACTGCCTTGGTCAAGATGGAACTTGTCCATTATCTGTCCTTAATTATTCTATATTGGTTAATTTTACTATGAGATCAACTAACAAGGTAGTCTCCAGACAAAATGGTACTAAAAGTTTGAAACAAGTTTCTCGAAAGGCTTCTCGAGAGCTATTTGTTAAAAAGTTCTCTTGCAAATCTCCAGTGTACCATAATTGTAGGATCTACGCAAATGATGGACGCTTGCTTTGTTACTGCGACCGTAGAAAGCTTGAATGGTTCGGAGCTTTCTCAATCAGTTACCTTTTCTTATTTCCCATGTTTATGTAACTGGTGTGATGGATGTTCACTTGTGGCAGGTATCTTCGCCGTGATCTTGCAAAACTGGTTGACGATGATCCTCCTGCTATTATGCTTCTTTTTGAGCCTAAAGGCCGTCCAGAAGATGAAGATAATGAATTTTACATTCAGAGAAAGAAAAATATTTGTGTTAGCTGTGGTGAAGGTAATCATTACTTGCGTTACCGGGTTATTCCTTCGTGCTACAGAATGCACTTCCCTGAGCATTTGAAAAGTCATCGTTCTCATGATATAGTCCTGCTTTGCGTGGACTGTCATGAGGTTGCTCATGCTGCGGCTGAAAAGTACAAAAGGAAAATTGCGGAGGAATTTGGTATTCCACTTTTTGTTCGAAATATTGTTGACCTGAGAGATGATCAAGTTGCATCAGAAACATGTGCAATGGGGATAAATTTTGAACAAGCTGGTATATCTCCTCTAGAATTACGAACGGCAGCAATGGCTCTAATACGCCATGGACAAAGAATGCCGCAGAAGCGCCGTGAAGAATTGACACAGGTCTTGAAATCTTTTATCTCTAACTCCAGTGTTTTGACTCACAGTTGAAGCGGCACATTGTTTTGCTTTTTTGTCTTTATATTCGCTGTTATCTTGGATCCAACCAAAACTAATTCTATAGATTCAGTTACAACTCATGCTGGAGCTCCAGCTGCTGCAAGTCAGAAGGCTAGTTTGATCTTTTTGGATTTTTGAAATTTCATTTTGATCTTCCAGTATCCATACATACACAAGATTCATAGGATAGTTTTCTTCATTTTTTTGACATGGAAAAACTATATATCTGTGTTCTGAATAAGAAGACGCTAATGGGGACCCTTAGTTTGTATACTCTTTATCTTTCTACCACGCAGCTTTGTGTTGGGTATTCACTTTTTTCATCTGCTTTAACCTCCTACCTCCTTTTAAAGGTTTTTGCTATTAATTCGTTTGTCATGAATTTGCAGATTGTGATGAAGTTTTATGGAGGAAGAGATATATCTAATGCAGATCTGGAAAGAGCCTTGTTAGTTGGAATGAGTTCTCATGAGAGAAGACGGCTTGAGAAGAAGAGAAGGAAGTCTTTAAATTATTCCAAAAGTGGCGTTATTCCAGAGAAAGAGCAGATTGGAAGTACTGAGAAAAGGCTGATATCAAGTACAGTGAATCGATCAGAAGTTGAAACAGTTGATGTTTCATTCTCTGAAGAAGATCACCGATATGCCAACCAAGAGATCACAGACCAAGTGGAGACAGAGCCAATCAATTCAGGGATGGAACCAGAAGCTCCTGCTCATGATAGCAGCAACCAAAATGAAGGGTTAGGCCTTGCTGATTCTAGAAATGATGAAACCCAGCCTATGCACAACTCCAAATTATCGCTGTTAGGACATGGACCTCATGGGAAACAAGTTGTCGATCATATACTGAAGGAATATGGGGAGGATGGCATTAGTGTCTTTTGTCAAAGATGGAGACAAGTATTTGTCGAAGCTATTAACCCTCGTTTCCTTCCTGCTGGATGGGATATAAAGCACAGGTATTCCGCCAAGCACACAGGCTATATAGATAACGTTCTTTCTTTGCAAATGGATAATCTGCTTTACATCAACAATTTGATTTTTTTGGTTCTTATATGCCTCACCCACTTTAAAGTAATGTTAGAACAAGTATTTAATAATGATTTTGTGACACATTTGATGATTACTGAATATGCTTGCATTGATCACTCTGACTCGACATTTGATTGTGGCTCCTGAAACGATTCGCGGGTCAAATACATTATTAGCCAATCAGGATTAGCTGTTTCCCTTTGGCATTGCAAGGGCATGATACTGCATGTTAGATCCTCTCTCTCTCTCTCTCTCTCTCTCTTGTGTGTGTGTGTGTGTGTGTGTGTGTGTGTGTGTGTGGCTGTTCCATGGGTCTGACTTGGTGCACTGCTTTTGCCAGTGGTCGGAGGGACTTCGGGGAATTTAGCGTGTACAATCCAATCAAGAAGGCATTGGCAGATGCTAAGAGTTGATCTCTGCTGTGACAATGCTTTTGCCAGTGGTTGGAGGAACTTCGGTAAGAAGTCGTCTAAGAGTGCTTGTTTTGCTTATATTGTTTACAAAAATGAATTAATAAAAAATATTTTTATCATTTGCAAAAATAATTAGATAAAAATTGTTGTCGATTATAAAAATATTTTTTTATTGACTAATTATTTCAAGCAATACAAGCGATTGTTTTAAATAAAATATTTTTCGAATCATTTATTTTTCGCGAAACAAATAGAGCGTCAAATGTCCGTGACAGTCTAGCGGTCCTCCAAATTTTGATTAGGTCAGAAATGTTGCTTACATTATTGCACACTTTGGGGTTTTGATGAAAGACTGTTATTTATTGGATCAGCTCCGGTTTACATTCAACAGCAATGTGACGGTTGCTGTAGCGCATAGTAAATTGCAACTATGAAGTAGCGGAGAGCGATCGCTCTTTCGTTTCATAACCTCTGAAGCCTTAGTAGTTTGCTCACATGGTGTTCGCTCAGCTAAATGCAGAGAGGCTATGTGAGCTAATCAGAAAAGGGGAAATTACATTAATTTCAGCATATTTTATAAAATACGAAATCAATAAAAAAAGTGTTTGTTAATACTAGGAAACAAAATTTGAATTACGACTGGGATAACATTGAGATGAACACCGAACACTAGGGTACCGGCTTAACATAATTCTGTAATAATAATGTAAAGGAGAAATTATACGCAGATCTGATGCATAACTCCTTGTATTTGCCATCGATAGCTGATTCCTCGTTCATAGAACGGACTCGGTACATAGATGTATAACTACACAGACAAAAGTGTGATTTGCGGTATATCTGGTCATTCCCAGCGTGACCCTTGTGCCATCAGTTGGTAAGTGGTCTTTTTTCTTCTTTTTTGGTTTCCCGGAGTAGGCTCAGGGTGCGTTTGTTTTATGAAAAATTTAATGATAAAGGAAAATGTTTTCCGGAAAATCAATTTTCAAGAGTACGCTTAGTCTTCTTTTATTTGGTGATACATGATGGAAATCGTTTTCTGATGTTTGGATTTTATTGGAAAATGATTTCAATTTCATGACTTTATTTTAGGCCAAAAAAAATTGAATCTTTTAATATTTTTTAAATCGAATTTTTAGTTTTTTTATTTCTATTTTTAGTTTTATTTTTTGAAAAAAATTGATTTTTTTAATTATTTTTGAATTTTCTTTTTTCCTTTTTTTTCTCCTCCTCCCTCCTCCGTGAATGGCCGATGATGGCCATATCTGGCAAGCCGCGACCTTGTCAGGATTGGTCGTGCCCGAGCTCGCCTGGATCTGGTGAGCTACGAGCTCGCCAGCTTCGGTCGAGCCTCAAGCCCGCTAACCTCAGCAGTGCTCAGGCTCGCCTGGATCTGGCGAGCTACGAGCTTGCCGGTCCAAGCTTGGGCTTGCCTGGATCTAGTGAGTTGCAACCTCGCCTGGATCTAGTGAGCTGTGAGCTCGTTGGTCCAAGCCCGAGCTTGCCTAGATCATTCGAGCCTTGAGCTTGCCGGCCTAGGTCTTGGTTGGTCGCCGGGCTGCCGGTCGTCATTGAGCACGCGGTTGGCGGAGGAAGGAGGAGGGAGGAAAATAAAGAAAAGGGAAAAGAAAAAAAGAAAAGAAAAGAGAAGAAATTATTAAAAATAAAAAAATTCTATTTTTTAAAAATAATTAAAATTTGGATTTTTTTTAGATATTTTATAAGAATAATTTCATTAATCAAGAAAAAAATGAAAGAAAATATAAAATATTAAAAAATTTAAGATGAATAATTCCGAAAAATATTTTCACCTTCCTAGATTAGAGAATTCATTAACCTAATTTTATACATGAATTTTTCCTTGACCGGAAAGTGTTTTCAAGTTGACTTATCATTTTCAGCGAATCAAAGGGGTGAAAGTTTGGAAAATGGATTCCCGAAAAACACTTTTCCTCGAACAATTGGACCCTTAGGCTAAATATCTTCTCGTAACGATTCCATTGGCATCTTCCTAGTACCAGGTTACAAAGTATTTTGAGTCAAGGCAGTTACTTCTATTTTTTTTGGTCGACCTGTAATCAGCAATATTGGGGAAAAATCCAAACAAAAGAAAAATAAAAAAGAACAAGACACGAAAGGGTCAATTCCCTTAAAAAGTATCAAAAGCTCGGGTTTCAATGCTAGTCCAAATCTTTTTTTTTCTCACAAAAAATAGAAAATGAGGTAAATAGTACTTACATTTTGGCTCAATGTTCATTGTCGTCCATGAATTTATAATTTGTTCAATGTGATACCCGAACTTTTTGTACATATTTGATTCAGTCCTTATACAATATAAAATGTTCAATATTATTATTTCGTTATTTCAAGTTTAGGGACAATATTGAAGATTTTTATATAATCCAAAGACTAAATTAAACATGTGCAAAAAATTTAAAGATTACAATGAACAAATTAAAAATTCAAGGACACCATTACATATTAGGTCAAACTTCAAGAACCATTGGTTCAATTATTCTTATAAAGACAAAATTTAACTCGGGTCCCAATTTTGGCCTAAAAATGTTCATCGGTACTCAAATCTAGCACGGTCACGCTTTTGTCCAAACTTTAATTGTGAATTGTCGAGTACACGAGGAATGGCAGCTCGCATCTTTGAC
Organism: Syzygium aromaticum; assembly: GCA_024500025.1. Lineage (NCBI taxonomy): Eukaryota > Viridiplantae > Streptophyta > Magnoliopsida > Myrtales > Myrtaceae > Syzygium > Syzygium aromaticum. Next base: position 18,123,573 of record CM044885.1, read on the forward strand.
AGGCATTATCGAACGTAATCTTCACTGGGGCCAAATTTGGGTACCGGCTGAAAATATATTCTTTTTCTTAGACAAACATGTTGGGCAAAAGTTAGGAGCCGAGCCAAAATCGGTGCCTTTTAAGGGAATTAGACAGACACAAGCATATGTAAGTTCGGCGGAATAAATTAATTCAACAAAACCGGCAGTGATTGTTGGCATTACAAATTCATTTGAGGGGGAGTAGGTCTTATGTCAATTTGGTATCTCTCTCTTTGTTGCTGTAATTCGGTTTCGTACTATCGTACATCTTTTGATACCATGAGCTCCACAACGAAACTAAAGAATCCTCTCGCAACAGTTCCCTCTAATAATCCCATAAGGGCTTTCACACGAAACTTCTTCCTTGGCAGGATGTTGCCCCACCTGACATTTCCGCCGTTCACTTCTCAAGAAGTGAGGATCTGCAACAACCCAAACGGAGGAAACTGAGTCCCCTCTAGAAACTGTCAATTGTGCGAAAAGGAAAATGGAGGTGAGTGCGGCTATATAGAGCATCAGAAATTACCAGTTCGACATTATAGTTGCTATAGGGACAACAATTGAGACTTCTGGTCAATGCCGTTGAAGATGAACGTCCCGGACATGGGAACAAACTGTTTCGTTATGAGCTGCAACAAACAGAGAATGTAGCTTTAAAGTAAAATATAGTATAAATGACCAAAAGAAGAGGTGAATAACAGCCCCAGCTATTTGGAGCACTTGACATTGATGAATTAACCAACGATGCTAGGGTGAACAGAGATGATGATGCAACCTTGATCACTTCCTGAGACGCGACTCCTCCAATGAAAGCAGCAACAGCGTGGAGCTCTGCAGCGCCAAACCGGCACATTTCACTAATAAGATCCTCAGTCAAGGTTTGGCCATTGCAGCCCAAGTCGCTGAGAAGACCGACTGATGTTGTCTTCAACCGAGATATATCCTCATCCATCTCGCTGCAGTGTATTCACCACAGAGAAATGCAGAGATCAGGTAACGATTTTTGAAAAGCTTGCTGGAGGAAATTCAATATCGGCAAAACTTACCCTTCAAATTCTCCAGGAAAGCTGTTATAATTAGCAGCAAACCGGTCAACAGCTCGGAGCAGTATATAGAACCCCGCAGCAATACTGATCGACAAGAACCACAGATTGTCAGATGCTAGTCAGCTTGAAAAAATTAGTGGAAGATTGAAACAAGCCATGTGGTTGAGCCAAGACTAACATGGATCATTCAACCTGCACTAGCCAAGTCCAAGTTGATCCAGAAGATACATGACTTTTGACTTAAGCAAGCGCCCGCAAAAAGAAAAATTTAAAGCCTTATAATGGGAAAGAAAATGTATCACCCAGGGTTAAGCACAGCCCATGCTGTCAAGGATTAGTTCCAAAAGAATAAATGCCATTCCATGTGATTATTACCAGCTTCACCAATGCACTTTTCTAAACACACTGACCATTCCATGCCATAATGAAGCATCCACCACATCCCCACAAAGAAACTATAAAAACGTATTAAAGGGCAAAGCTGTAATCATGGAAAAAGATCAAGTAATTGAGCATAATTTTATGATGAATATCTTTAAAATTTCTGGTAAGAACGGCTGGACTCTTGAATTTATCTTTCAAGGACGAGGTCCATGACTGATTGATGAGCACCCCAAAAGAGTGCTTAGAAGACCCTGAACAAATTGTGAACTTCTCGTTCTTTGTTGGAGGGAGGGGCTCAAGGTCTCACGATCTAGGCATGCATATGTAGCATTTGCAGCTGCATATTTCGGCAGCTAAGTAATTTAAGGCATATAAGCTGAACCCTATCTTACATGTATTCTTCATCCGCTAAATACTTCTGAAGTTCTGATAGGACTGGAGAATTAAATTCATCCTCAACAAGGCGATACCTGCATACCTACAGCTGAAAAATGTTATTTCTTCTTCTTTTTCAGGAAAAAAGAGCAGAGATTTAGGAGAAGTGAAACAAAAATGAAAAAATGGATTCTAATGATGTTACATAATTGAATCCAGGGGAGAAAATATCTGTGCTAGGCAAGCAATTTTAGCTTAGATGTAGAAACTTACAACAGGAGTCAACAGAAAAATGGTTGAGGAGCACACAAGCAAACTCAGCAGCATCACTTATCTCAATGGACACTGAAGCGACATTGATAAGCTTACCTTACACCATTCTACTCTTAATTTGTCATTTAATGCAGTATGCCAATTTTAAGAATGAATTATATCATGTAAAAAAGAACTCACTTTGAGTTTTCGCGCACTTCTACAAAAGCTTCTAATAGTTTGTTTTGAAATCGCATTCGTCTCTCTGCCAATTTTCTTCAAATGATTCCTCACTCGTTGCTCCATAACAAGAAAGTCAGCCTCTGCCTTAGCTTGGTAGATCTTCTGCAGGTTTACATAATGTCTGCAAAAGAGAAACAGTACAAAAGATATGTCACCAATTATTCTCACACAATGGAGGTGAACACAAACAGCATCATTCATTCCTAAGTCACTAACTCTGTTGAAGATGTCATATCTGGTATCGAACCCTCAAGGGGTGCCTCTCCAGCACCTTCATTTGCAATAAATTCCTGCAAAGATGAAGCAACGTGATGCGTGAATCCAACTTAAGAATAAAATGTATCTTGCTGGAAAGTCAAAAGTTGGCTAGAAGTTCTATGAACAGATCAGTATAAAGAGCAATTGAATTTTTTCACAAACAAGGGTAGTACGAAATGGAACCAAATTATGAATCTGAAACTATTTCCATGGTATTCTAAACATTGTGCTTCTAATTTATGGGGTTCTATTAGGCTTCTAGCTTGTAGATCTCAAATCATAACAACTCAAAGAGGCCTGGAAAAGGAAAATATCTTTTCAGTGTCTACCCACTGAGAGATGATGCAGCATTCTCCTGGAAATGGAAGAAAGACATGCACAGGCTTAAATGAACAAATTCCTGGGTTTAAATCAAACCCTTTTCACTTCCTGTTAAATGCACTCGCAGTATACTTGTCGTTTACACAATTCAAAGACATGTCAAGTAAGATACAACAAGAGGTCCATGCAAATTACCAGTTCAGTAAAAATCTTATTCCCCCTCCCCAACCTCAATTCCCTAGCAGAATCAAAGGAAAAACAAAGCAACAATGAAGGGACTGGCATCTCATTTCATTAGTGGGCAAAAAGAATAGGGCCTTGGAAAATTTATGTCATTTACCAAATATAATGAGTCATTTTGAAAAGAGAAAATTACTCAAATCAATTCCAAACCTATTCAATTCTAAACTTTCCAATTTTGCCAATGTAGTCCTAAACCATTTTAGAAAATTCTAATCTAATCCTTCCGGTCACTTTTTGTCTGAAATTGCTGACGTGGCATTTGGTCATCGTGGCACGGCTGGCGATATGACATGTAGACAAACCACACCATTTTGCTTGATCTTTTGAATTTTCTTTTTTCTTTCTTTTTTATTTTTCCTTTCCTTTACTGTTCTTTCCTGGTACTGTTCACCCTCTTTGGATGAACGGCACCATCTTCATCTTCCTGTTACTGTTCATCTTCAAAACAAGCCACCGACCCATCTGGACCTCAGATCAACCCAGATCCAAGGCCGACTAGCCCCCTGAATCGAGCCTTAGACCTCGTCTGTCCCCGGTGCCACTTGTCCTCATCCTCACCTGTCCCGTTGCTGCTCAGAGGCCATTGATCTCACATGTCTCCTGAGACAAGCCCTGGTAGCTGCTACTTGAAGATCTCTTGTCAGCAGTCCTCTGGAATCTGATTCTTAATAACTTTAATTATTATTGTTTTTTTCCGATTCTGGGTGCAATACAAGACGGTGTATCTCAATAGCTCGACTGTTCATTGTCTTCAACCCATGATTTCATCCTCTTCAAGATTCCTTCAAGCTGTGGAATGAAAATTGAAAGTAAATGTAACTTCTCGCTCATTGTCTTCAACTTAAGATTCCTCGTTTTTTGTCTTTTTTTCCTTTTGGGGCATTTCAGCGGTTTCCTGTAATTGTTAGGAGCTGATTCAAGAGCTACCCTGAATCAAGAAAAGCATAATAATTCCATTTTGTACCCAATTTTTTCCCCTCTAATTCTACGTAAATGCTTTGCTTCATGATCTCTTTTCTTACCCTCCATGGGATTCAAGGTGGCCGAACCGCCACGACCTCGATCCGAGGTCAACTTCCATGGCGGCTCAACCTTAGATTTGAGGTCGCTGAGCCACCATGACCTCGAAGTCGTAACCTTGACCAAGGTTGTCATCCATGGCATCTCGACCTTAGATTCGAGGTCGCCGAGCCCTCATGACCTCGATCCAAGATTGTAGAAGCCATGAACTACCTCAACCAAGGTCTTCTAGTCCTCATCTATGGCAGCTCAACCTTCCCTCGTGAAGCTCATAGGCTGCAAGTCTCACTCGTGAAGATTTCCCTCGTCCTCACCCTTTCAGCTTCACTCATGAAGATTTCCCTTCATTTTCATAAACGAAACAGAGAAAAGAAGAAGAAGATGAACCATAGCGTGGAAAAGGAAAAAGAAAAAAAAAACAAAAACAAAAAAATTCAGAAAATGAAGGAACACAATGTTGTTTCAATTGAGTTGTGCATGTCAAATCGCTCGCCGTGCCATGTAGGACAGTCAACAATGACTGGACCACCACGTCAACAATTTCCAACGGCAATTGACCAGAAAAACTACATTGGACTTTCACATAAAGGTTTACGGCTACATTGGCAAATTTGAAAGTTTTGGATTGATTGACATCCGTACAGTAAGTTTAGGACTGATTAGGTAATTTTCCCTATTGAAAAGCATCAGCCCAAAAGACGCCACGACCCATCCACCAGGACCTCCAATCTAGATTGATTGGTACATAGTACTAGCTAAACCATGTCAAAATCGAACAAATAGCAATAGATGTTACAGACAGGAATCGCAATGACTACCTTCAAAGCTGCCACCATCACCCAAAACTCTGATGAACTATGATGAAGTTCTGCAGCACTATCATCTATAATCTGCTTCAGTTCGTGACCTGGTAAAGAAACAAGGTGGACTAAGTTAGTGTTCACATGCAGCAGCTACAGCTCGATTTTATTACAAGAAAACTGCTGATAGATAATTCATGGAGCAAGCATTACTTTTCCACTCGCAAAGATCCATCCATATCTTAGGTAATGAAGATGCCATGGGAGAACACTTGAAAATGGGAACAAGAAAGTCAGGCATCGAATAGTTAATATACATGAGGGGCCTACAGGCAAATGCAATATCCATGTGTGGAACAATGAGCTTAAGGATTTAGATGGAAAGTGAAACATATAAAAATTCATCACGAAATAACAGCTAAGGGAACAGATCAAAGGAATAAAATCACATATGCACCTTTTGGGAGTCAAAAGAGAGCTTGTGGAAAGTTACAAACTCCTTGAAAATGAAAATGAATTTGAATGGCAAAAAGAACGTATGAAAGGTGGCTATGCCAACAGAACAAGAAAGGAGCCCTACTAACAAAAGAGAATGGATGGACGGCAAGAACCTTTTAATGAGAAATGTCGGGGATACTAAGACTGATCCACAAAATTTGTTCACAGAGTATTATGATAAAGTGTAACTATATATCTGAACAAGTGGACCATATTCAAGAATGGACGATGCCACTTGTAAATTAACTATGTAAATTAATCTTTGTATCTCTAATATTATTGTTAAGAAGTATAGGGGTGACATATCAACCCAGACAAAATGCGTGTATAACCTTGTACGTAGGGTTCAACCATATGAGGATTCAATAGATATCTCTGTTCAATTTCTTCCATGGATTAAATGTTTTTTAAGGCATCAATTTGCCACCAAAAAAATACTACAGGCAATTGGATCCATTAAGATCAATACAATCAAGAAAATTCTGTTCTTGATTGGATAGAAATAGAACAAAGAACTTCTACCCGGCTCCCCACAGTACCTGCAAGCAAGCCCTTTTAGGAAATATTGCTGTACAGGGATATAGCTATGCATGAGGCCGTTTAGCCCGTCAACCAAAAAGGTCACGATGAATGTAACTTCTATCCTCACAATAATAATACGCTTGCTTCTACAACTTACTAATTCCTCGAGGCGAAAAGACCTTGAAGGATGCCTCAATAGCTTCCTTGTAGTTGTCTTCGTCAAATGCAATCATCCTGGATTTCAGAAGCTCCTGAAATGCTCAATACCATTAATATCTCCTGTTACAGCTTATCATAAGCAAAGTAATTCGGTATAAAACATCAAAACTGAATATAAACCTTAAATTCTTTCTTCTCTTCTCTAGTTGATGGAAGCCTGCCATTGTGAGAGTCTGTCCATTCATTTGCCATCTTAACAAGAATGACAACATAAGGTATGTGCTTGTGAGCAACAGGATCTGCAGTGGTCAGTTCAATGCCTTCTGCAAACCTGACATGGTAGATTTTAGTCATAAATGACGCGCTTATCTGCATGCACTGCTTGTATGATGTATGGAAGAACAGAATGGACTATCCTTATGACACAACATGAATCAGGGCTCAGTGGAAGAAGATTTTCTAATCATCAGATTCACCAAGTCACTTGATACATTTTGACACTTATGAAACCAAAGAATCATGCATCTTCGGGAAATAAATGCAAACCTCTTCAATTCTGGCCATGGATTATTTAAACGAAGGTCATCCAGGAAATGATCTGGCTTTGACTCAATTATTGTATGCTCCTGCTACAAAAAGGGACGTTAGATCGACCGTATATTTGTAACTGTAAATGAATAGATTTCTGTCTGACTCAATACACATTTCTCAGTTCAACATTATAAAGAAATCTGCAATTCTGATTCAAGCAAACCGCATCACTTGACAACAGACAAGTGTTATCCAAAAGTCAAAAGTTGGTACCACAAGAAGATCACCTTTACACTGATCCGCACAATCCCCGTAAGTCCGTAGGAACGAGCAAATATCAACATCACATTTGCCTCTCTACAAATTCTATCAAGCTTGATCATAGAGTCTTCTACCAGCTGAAAGAGCAATTACAAGGACTCAATTGTGCACTCAGAAGAATCAATAACAAGTATCTACCGCAAGAATAGTATGGTTCTTTATGCTACAACCAAGCAAAATGGATTTTGAAAATTTACATGAACAACTAAAGAGAACATACAATGGTAGGGTACAACTTCATACCTGAGTAGCCACCACCAAAGTAAACTGAGAGAAGAATGAAGGGCTTGTCTCGATTAGAGCCTGAGGATACTCCTCAATAAACTTTGCTTTAACTGCATCATTCAACTCTTGAAGGAAAGAGCACACACACTTTGCCTTGGATTCCCCAATGCTTGATTCATCCACTAAAATTTGCAGAGCCAATGAGACTGTAGGAAAAAAAAGAAGAAGAGAAGATCCCAAAAGAAAATGGAAAGATAGCACAATTAAGGCACAAACCCATGAAGTTATTCCCAAGGCCCCCGACTTCAACTTTTGATCCATCAACCACGGTGATGCTCCCAACCCCTCCAAGAACAAGATTTTTTAACGTCTCGGAGCCAGTAGGACCACAATTGAGCAAACATATACTGGCTTTCTCGAGAGCAGCCTGGCCTTGCTCACCCCAGATCCTGAGGTATCAATTTATTCACGTGAAAACACAAAGAAAGATGACGGAATACTTTACAGCGACCAAAGGATCTACATGTAAGTTAAAGACCATCAACATTGAACAAAAGAATGTTGAAAATGCTCTCCCAAGTTTACCTCCACCTCTTTAAGCGAACCCTGTTGCATTAAGTTGATCTATACCAAAAAACTTAAACCCCAAACCCCGCTTTCAATAAACATTTCAGCATTCTCAAGCAAATGCTAATGCAATCCCCACATAACGAAGAAATCGAAAAAATGTGAATTTCTCTGTATCCTCCAACACCTAAGGCACAATCGAATGGATGTTTGACCAACATCAGAAGTGTAGCTAAAAACTTCAACGGACAGAATTTTCCATTGAATGCGTTGCCAAGCACAACCTCGGACTCTCATTAAAACAAAATTAGTTCTGCAAAAGCTCTCTACCTACTCTCATCAAATCAATTTGCCATATCCTAATTCAAACGAGTCAGGAAACGAAAAATTCAGGAAACAGCGAGCTACAGAAAAGAACTCGACAGACAAAAGCTGCAAACCGAGTACCGGAGTTGGCGATCATATTTGACTTTCGGCTCGGCCATCGCGGTCTTGTCCTCCTGCGACTAACAAGCAGAGAAGCCCCGATCGCTGGCGACGAACCGACGTCGCAGCATTCAGGCAGCGAGCATCCTGCTCAGCTCCGGCACCGCCTCGTTCCAAAACCGCCGGCTGAACCTGAAAGGACCTGCGAGCACCGCGAGAACTTGAGCGCCGACGAGAAGTGCACGGACATCCGAGGCCCTGCAACGCTCGGGCGCGAAGATCTCTCGTCGGAAAACGACCGATCGTCATCGCCGGGAGCCAGAGGAGAAGAGAGAGATTACCTGGGGAAGAAGATCGACGCCTGCGCCTGCGCCTACGCCTGCGCGCGAGCGAGCTTAGTTCGAAGTGAGGAGTGGGAGCGAGAGAGGTGTTTTCGGCTGCTTACAGCCTAGGCTATATGTTTTGGCGGAGCGGAGAAGGACGGGAGTCGAATGGTGTGGAGAAAGCCGTTCGGGTACGAGAGAGAGAGAGAGAGAGAGTCCGAAATACCGTGGACCCGGGTCAATTGGGCCTCCCTCGGGTCGGGGCACATCTTTTCCATGTAGGCACGTTGAGGGATGACTCATTCCCGGTCCGGTATGGTCCGATCCCATCTAGGAGCCGTAGACCGGAAAGGACCGGTTCCCGTCCCTTTAGTCAGGGCACATTTTTTTCCCTATACGCATTTTTAAGGATAATCTATTCTCGGTCCAGTCTAGTCCGGCTCCATTTAGGAACAGTAGATTAGAAAGGACTAGTTCTTGTTTCTGGAGCTAGGAGCCAGACTGATTGGCCCGAGTGGTCCAATGGAACTGGTCGCAAATGAAGAGGGACGAAGCTCAAGAACGAGAAGGACGGGAAGATAGAGTGACCGGCAACAAATGTGAAGGGACAGAGTGCGAGCGAGAAGGAAAGGAAAGAGCCGAGAGGGAAAAGCGCGAGAGGGCAACTTGAAAGAGAGGGACGGCAGGAGAAAGAGCGGAGAGGAAAGAATGGAGAGAGGGAAAGGCATGACTCGTGAGAGGGGAAAGGGAAACTGGAAAGTGGAAAGAGAGGGGAAACACTAAAGAGTATTAGGGTTTCTTTCTTAAAAGATTTTATGAAGTAAAATAATAATACTAATAACCAGTCTGATCCAAGCGGTTCAGGTGGGCAGTTTCACTATGGAACCGGGAACTGGACCGATACCCTCCGGGAATTGCCTATAACTAGTCAATTTGGTTTGGTCCAATCGGTTTTGGTTGCTCACCCCTATACACATTCCCTTTTTTCCATCTCTTTTATTGTTCAGATCCCTTTTTTCCATCTTGAGGGGCTTGCAAAAACAATCGATTCATGAATCCAAGTAGATATGACATGTTGGGCCATCAAGCGCATGCATATCACTCGTGTTGAATAGGCATCAGTAGCCAGGCAATCGAGTATTTTACTAAATGGTCATTGTACGTGCACAACTTATTTTTCAGTAGAATAGCCATTTAGAGAACTTGATAAAGCTCTTTTCGAAGTAGGCAAGGGAGATGTTGGTTGTATCGCCATGTCGCTCGGATTCATCAGATATGATCGAACACGTTGGTTGTTGAGATTAATGTCTTATATTCTGTTATCTAAGAAATTATGAGGCGGTTCCGAAAAGCTTCCTGACGACTGCACAGCATGGGGGTCCCGCTCCCCGGTGAGCGGGCGGGGGTCTGGGAGGGCCGCCCCGAGCCGCCAGAGGCATTTTATATTCAGCTATATAATGATTTATATGGGAAAAACTAAATATTTTAGGCTACGTGGGCAATTTTGTAATTTGTGCCATGTAAGATTTCGCTATTTATATTTAGGGCGAAACGGGTTTCAAAATAGAGGCAAGAGGTAAGAAAGAGTGGCTGCACACTTTTCTACGTTATTAGTGAAACGGATCTCTTCTCCTCGTGGACGTAGGTAAGCGGAACATCTCCCCTGCTGAACCACGTATATTCTTGTATTGTGCGAATTTCCATTACTTTCTCGCATCGTTGATAGGATCGAATTTATATATATATTCGACAATTGGTATCGGAGCTTGGTTTGGTGAGCTATCAAGATGGCAGGAAAGGATTCGAGTGTCAAGTACGACATCGAGAGGTTTAATGGAAAGAATAACTTCACTCTCTGGCGACGAAGAATGATGGATCTTCTGATTCAGTATGGCCTGTTGAAAGTGCTGCTGGGGAAAGGGAAGAAACCAGAAACGAGTGATGAAGATTGGGGGGAGATGGAGGAAAGGGCGGTAAGCGCCATTTGATTAAACCTTTATGATGAGGTTTTGCAGTATGAGGTGGATCTCAAGTCGACGCCGCAGGTGTGGACGAAACTTGAGAGCATCTATATGACCAAGTCTCTAACGAACAAACTTTTTCTGAAAAAACAGTTATGCTCTCTACAGATGGAGGAAGGCTCAGATCTATTAGAACACATCAACACGTTTAATTAGATTCTGAGTAAACTTGCAAGTCTGGAGGTTTCAATGGATGATGAAGACAAAGCCCTATTACTACTATCGTCTCTACCAGCATCTTATGATCATCTGGTGACGACACTTTTGTATGGAAAAGAGATGCTTGAGACAGATGAGGTCACTGCTGCCATATTATCTAATGATACGAGAAAGAGGGTTAATAGTACTACGGCACAAGATGAGAGTCTCATCGGAAAAGTCAAGGAGCAAGAGCGGGGAAAAACAATCCAGTGGGGATCCGAGAATAAGGGTCGATCGAAATCAAGAGGGGATAAAACAAAATTATCTTGTTATTATTGCAAAAAGGAAGGCCATCTGAAAAAAAAAAAAAACTGTTATAAGAGAAACAAAGACTTGAAGAAGCACGAGAAAACTTCTAATCAAGCAAGTGTGACTGATAGCTCAGACGGTGATGATGGAGATCTTCTCTCTATATCATTAGGTAAGAATCAGTTCGCTGATTCATGGATTTTAGACTCTGGATGCTCTTATCACATGTACCCGAATAGGGAATTGTTTGATTCATACCGGTCATATAGTGGCGGATTTGTTCTAATGGGGAATGATACGGTTTGCAAAACCATTGAAATAGGGATTATTAAAATCAAAATGTTTGATGGTATAGTCAGAACTTTGGTGGATGTAAGGCACGTTCCAGATCTAAAGAAAAATTTAATATCTTTGGGTGCACTTGATGTAAATGGCTGCAAGTATGCAGCAGCAGGTGGAGTTCTCAAAGTTATCAAGGGAGTTATGGTTGTCATGAAAGAAGAGTTGACTGGAAGTTTATACAGGCTCATAGGGAGTACAATAACAGGTGGAGCATCTGTGACTATAGCTGCAGAGTTTGATACAAATGACATTCATCTATGGCATATGCGGTTAGGGCATATAGGTGAAAGGGGTATGATGGAGCTTCATAAAAGGAAGCTGTTAAAAGGTGTCAAAAGCTGCAAATTGAACTTATGCAAATACTGCATTTTTGGGAAACAGAGCAAGGTTAGTTTCAGAACTGCAAAGCATACGAGCAAGGACGTACTTGATTAAGTACACGACGATGTATGGGGTCATGCACCAATCAAATCAAAAGGTGGAGCCGAATATTTTGTGACCTTCATTAATGATTACTCAAGGAAAGTCTAAGTTTACTTCATGAAGCAGAAAAACGAAGTCTTCTCCAAATTCAAAGAGTGGAAGGCTGAAGTAAAAAGCCAGACATGAAAGAAGCTAAAGTGCTTGAGAACAGACAACGGAGGGGAATATAGCTACATGCCATTCCTGGAACTATGTAGAGCTGAAGGGATCACACGTCACTTCACAACATCAGATACACCATAACAAAACGGTGTAGCTGAGAGGATGAACATGACACTTTTGGAAAGGGCTCGAAGTATGAGGCTGAATACAGGGCTGAGTAAAAGTTTCTAGGCAGAAGCAGTTAATATGGCATGCTATTCTGGTTCATTAACAGGTCTCCATTTACAGACATTGAATGCAGAGTTCCTGAGGAGGTATGGACAGGTAATTCGATTGACTATTCTGGTTTGAGAGTACTTGGTTGTCTAGCCTATGTTTATGTATAAAGTGGATATCGTTCCAAGTTAAACTCAAAGTCTAAGCAGTACATCTTTCTTGGCTATGGGAAAGGTGTGAAAGGATTCAAGCTATGAGATTCTAATGTACGGAAGACCGTGATTAGCAGGGACGTTGTCTTTAATGGATCTGACATGGTGAAGGCAAATAACAGTTCACATGTAGATGGCGGAAGTGAAGAAAGATCTACTGTGCAGGTAGAGTTAGGTGAACCAGAAATAGCGGGAGGAAGGGAATCATCCAGTAACTCACCAGAATCACAAGAGACAGTAAAAAATACTTACACCATCGCAGAAGGTAGAGGAAAATGTACTCACAAAGCACTTGTGAGATACAGGTATGAGGATATGGTTGCTTATGCCCTCACAGTAAGTACAAGTGATCCATCTTCCTATCAGGATGCGATATCTGATGCTGATAGTGATAAATGGATGTCAGCTATGATGGAAGAAATTGAATCCTTACAGAAAAACCGGATTTGGAAGATTGTGGAGAAACCTAAAGGTCGAAAGATCATTGGGTGTAAATGGATCTTTCGCAAGAAAGAGGCAATATCTGAGAATGAGCAGGTAATGTACAAGGCTAGACTTGTAGTTAAAGGGTATGCACATAAGGAAGAGGTGGATTATAATGAAATATTCTCTCCAGTAGTAAAGCATATTTCTATTCGGGTTCTACTTGCCTTGGTAGCCATGTTTGATTTTGAGTTGGGGCAACTTGATATGAAGACGACATTTCTTCATGGAGACTTGGAGGAACATATTTTCATGGAGCAACCTGATGGGTTCAAAGTACCAGGAAAGGAAGATCACGTTTATCTGCTTAAGAAGTCGCTTTATGGCCTTAAACAATCTCCGATATAGTGGTACAAGCGCTTTGACTCTTTTATGATGAAAATTGGCTATTCGAGAAGTGAGTATGATTGCTCTGTTTATTTTAAAGTATCAGATGATAATTCGATTATTCTTTTGATGCTTTATGTTGATGACATGCTCATTGCTGCTAAGAATATGCATTATATTATCTCTTTAAAGTCCTTGTTGAATAATGAGTTTGAGATGAAAGATCTTGGTACTGCTAAGAGGATCCTTGGTATGGAAATTCATAGAGATAGAAGTGTAAGTAAACTCTGGGTATCTTAAAAGAAGTATGTTGAAAAGGTGCTCGAGCGTTTCAACATGAATAAAGCTAAATCAGTAAGGATACCATTAGCTAGCCACTTCAGATTATCTAAACAACAATGCCCCACAAAACATGAGGAGATTGAGGAGATGTCTCGAGTTCCCTATGCTACCGCAGTTGGGAGTCTCATATATGCTAAGGTGTGTAGCAGGCTCGATTTATCTCATGCAGTCAGTGTTGTTAGCAGATACATGAGTAATCCAGGAAAGGAGCATTGGAATGCAGTCAAGTGGATCTTTAGATATATGAGCGGGACTGCAAATTTGGGTATTATGTTCAGTCGCAACGGAGGTTCGAAGGAGCTAGCGGGATATGTTGATTCAGACTTTGCTGGTGACTTAGACAAGATGAGGTCTACTACAGGATATGTCTTCACATTAGCTAGCGGACCTATCTCATGGAGGGCGATGCTTCAGTCCACAATTGCATTGTCTACTACAGAAACAGAGTACATGGCAGTTATAGAAGCTGCTAAGGAAGGGCTCTGGAGTTGGTTCGTGAGTTGGGTTTAGAGCAATGAGGTGTGGTGTTACATTGTGATAGTCAGAGTGCCATACATCTCGCTAAGAATCAAGTGTTTCATGCAAGAACAAAGCATATAGATGTGAGGTTTCACAAAATCAAGGAGCTTGTGTCAAATGGCAGCATTCACTTGAGGAAGATTCACACAAATAACAATCCTGCAGATTGTTTTACCAAGCCAGTTACTATTGAGAAGTTTGGGTTCTTTTTGGGCTTAATTAATATAACTCGCTGTTGAAGGTGAGGGACGCACTCAATAAGTGCGGGAGTGTACCTCTTATGGAGGTACAGGGATGAAGACATCTATATTTCATATTCTTTCGCAGGTGGCTTTATAGAATCTAAGCCAAGGTGGAGATTGTTGAGATTGATATCTTGTATTCTGTTATCCAATAAATTATGAGACGATTCCGAAAGGCCTCCTGACGATTGGACAACACAGGGGTCCTACTCCCTGGTGAGCAGGCGGGGGTCCGGGGGGGCCGCCCCGGCGGGGGTCACGGGGGCAGCGCCCCCGAGCCGCCAGAGGCATTTTATATTCAGTCATATATGGAAAAAGCTAAATATTTTAGGCTATGTGGGCAATTTTGTAATTTGTGCCATGTAGGGTTTCGCTATTTATATTTAAAACGAAACGGGTATCAAAATAGAGGCAAGAGGTGAGAAAGAGCGGCTGTATACTTTTCTACGTTATTAGTGAAACGGATCTCTTCTCCTTGTGGACGTAGGTAGGCGGAACATCTCCTTTACTAAACCACGTAAATTTTTGTGTTGTGCGAATTTCTATTACTTTTTCGCATCGTTGATAGGATCGAATTCATATGTATATTCGACACTGGGCCGATCGGGTTGGCATGCGGCAAGAAGTGAGATGCTTCCGCGGCAATCTCTCGACCGGAATTTTAGGACCGGCCCCGTGAGATCATTGAGCATGGGGGCTTCCATATCCTCAAAGACAATGAGAACCACCAATGTGATCAATTTTGAAGCCAACATGCCCGAACAAAGTCAATGATAGAGATCACTAAAGCGTGAGATGTCGTTTTTCTTATAGCAAGAGGATCCTATGCAGCAAGGCGTGACAATTGAAAGTGCCTATCGCTACTAAAACATATCAAGTCAGCATACGTTCTTCGGTAGCAACTTGGGAAAGCCTTGGGCCGTCAAGACCGACTATGTATTGACTTAATCTTGCTTACGTGATGCAATTAGTAATTTCCAAACAGTGATCGGTATCGCATAATTTCGCTTAAAGGACTAGCGTAATGTTCGTATCGGCCTTAGGTAAGTAGATGTTCAAGCCTTCATTTGTTTGTTTAGTGGCACATGGTCCCTCACTTCACTATGGAGTAGTTTGATCCTGGCCTTCTAAGTTTCAAGATTCCATTTGAGATCCGGGAACCTTTTCGTAGGGGTGAGCATGGTCCGGGTAAAAATTGAAACCGGATTCGGTTCCCGGATGGGTGTGTAGAACCGGTACCATCAAGTTTCACATAAATGGAAGTGACCGAGAGCGAGAGATGGAGGCGATGAATGGCCGGAGACACGGCCATGAGTCGATGGGAATTGAGAGTCGAGACTATGAGTCGATGGGCCACATTGCACATTAGATCAAAATTCATAGATCATTTGTGTCATTATCTTTTTCTAAAATTAAAACACGGGAAATAACATATCTTAAGTTGCCTCCAGAGGTTGATGCCATGTCTCTCAGATAAAAAATAAACTACAAATGCAAAGAAATTTGAAATTTCTTAACAATTATTTAAAATCGAAAAGAGGGTTTTGTTTGTTTAGCTAGAAAATTAATGTTTTGAACAATATTTTTCAAAAAATGATAGCTTGTATTACTTACAAATATGAATGAGCAAAGAATGTTCTTCATCGCCCATAGAAACGTTCAGATGCAATCGTTGTCGGTCATAGACACATTTTTTCATTGAATAATTAATTCAAGCGATCTAAATGATTGTGTTTTGGATAAAAAGTTATTTAAATCATTTATTTTTTGTGAAAACAAGTAGAAGCTAATCGAATTAAATTTCAATTTGCCGGGCTACTACTTTCAAGCAAACTAAATCCACTCCACGTGTCAAAAGTAGAGGGAAGTGAGGTGATGCCAAGCTTATAAGTAAAGATGCACTTGTACACTATAAGATTGCCCATGAGAAGAAGTTCAAAATTAATCATAAGCAGAACCTTAAAAGGGTTAAGAGGAGAGAGGAGAAAGAACTCTCCGGTATGATGGAGATTCTTCCCTATAAATTCTCTTGAGAAAAATATCGAGAGAGAACTTAGGGACCTTGGATGGAGAAGGGAGACTCCATGTCAGATTCGGCTGCCTATCGCCAGGTAGGCAGGTATGTAGTCTCCCATGTCTAGGGTGACAAGGTGGAACTCTTGGGTTCCTATTAGGTTGGCATCTGCTTTGCATGGTGTCTAAGTAACCGATTTGCTGGCTCAGTACCCTGATTTTTTAGACATTGTGCGAAGACGTAGTTGTCGTGACTGACATTTTTCCATTGACTAATTATTTCAAGCGATTTAAATTTATTTTTTTTTGAAAAAAAATTATGTAAACTATTCATTTTTCACGAAACAAGTTGAAGCAAAGTCGAACCAAATTTTGATTTGCCGGGTTGTTACTTTTGAGCAAACTAAAGTCCACTTCACATGTCAAAAGTAGAGGGAAGTGAGGTGATCCCAAGCTCAAAAGTAAAGACGCACTTGTGCACTACAAGATCGCGGAAGTTCAAAATTGATCATGAGTAGACCTTAAAAAGGTTAAGGGAAGATATGAAAAGGAACTCTCCATTACGGTGGAGGTTCTTCCCTCTAAGTTCTCTCAAGAAAAACATCGGTAGGGAATTTAGGGGGTCTTGAGTGGAGAAGGTAGATTTCACGTTAGATTCGGTTAGCTATTACTAGATAGACAGGTATAATAGCATCTCGAGTCTAAGAGTTCTTATTCTTGATGAGAGTTCCTCGTAGTGTTTTTGACAAAAAAAATAATAATAGATCCCTGCGCTTGGGATGACAAGGTGAAACTCTTGGGTTCCCATTGGATTGGCTTATGCTTCGCACAGTATTTAAATAACTGACTTGCTGGCTCGATACCTTGATTTTTTAGACATCGTGCGAAGACGTAGTCGTTGTCGGTCACGGACATATTATTCTATTGACTAATTATTTCAAGTGATCTAAATAATCATTCTTTTGAAAAAATAATATTATTTAAATTATTTATTTTTCACGAAATAAATAAAAAATAAGTCGAACCAAATTTCGATTTGCCGGGCTGCTACTTTTGGGCAAACCGAGTCCACTCCACGTGTCAAGAGTAGGGGGAAGTGAGGTGATGCCAAAGCTCAAAAGCAAAGACGCACCTGTGCACTACAAGAATCGCCCACGAGAAGGAAAGTTCAATTGGCCTACTCCCACTCGTCCAATTTGCTCATTGAAAATGCCAAGTAAAACGCCACGCTTTGTCTCCGCTCCTTTATTTGATTATCATTTTGTCATTCGTCCTTTTGCGATCGATTAAAAAGGCAGAGAATCATTGACGTGACCGCGAGGCCGACACTTACCCGGGAGCTGTGTTATTCGGGCGAGGATCAAACCCGGTTCGAACACAAGACCTCGATCGGAATTGGTCTAATCATGTTGGCTTGATTTCGAGAAACCATCTAGAAATGGTTTGATTCTTGATTTCGAGGTTGAATCGGGTTCGATCGAGCTCATTCTTGGATTGCGGGCTAATTTTGGAATGGTGTCTTTCTTTCTTTTTTCGTTACCCATTTTTTGGGAAAAGAAAATCTGTGGTGGAAACTTATCTAGAAAAAAGAAAGTGGACTGCACCTGCAAGGATTGAAGCATGGGTTCTAACATGCCATGCACACCCACTTGTCCTTTTTGTTTTTTCTAAAGCGCCCACTTTGTTTTTGGTAAAAAACAAGATCATTTTATTTTATCAAGATAAGTTTCGGCACATACAAGGCTCCAAAAGGTTACGGGAGGGTTAAAGACCCAATTATATAAAGCGCCCACGTTTCAAAGAACAGATTTTTGTATAAAAGAAAACACATTTTTTTTATACAGCAATCTCTATAAATTTAGCAGCTAAGAAAATAAGGAACCCGTGGTACGTTCCCAATTTCAAACTTTTGGAATATGGTAGAAAAATGATTAATATTACGAAAAATTTTAAATTAGTATATCCGTGATAAATTTATATAAATTAATTTTTTTAACTACCAAAAACTCCAAGTTAGTATATTCGTGATAAATTTATTTTTCGTTAGTTTCCGTTAAATTTTCTCATTAAATTACAAAGCTGGATGACACGAGAAAGTTGACGGCGTCACATATTTATCAAATCGTGATTTTTTGTAGTATTAATCCAATTTGACAGATGATAAATTTATCATAAGTGTACCGATTTGAAGTGTTTGATAATTAAAAAATTAATTTAAGATAAATTTATTATTAATGTATAAATTTAAAATCTTTTGCGATATTAACCCTAAAAAACAAGAACATCGTCATCTTTTCAAAACAGCTGAGGCGCTGCCTTGCAACTATTCAGCGGGAAGAAAAGTCGCCTCCAGCGAAACTTCCAAAGTATCCCCCCCGGTCGCGCCGTTCGTTCAACGCAGTCCCCACTCCAGTGTAAAAACGCTCACACGCGTTCCCACGTCGCAAAGCCGTCTGATCCTCGTCACACGGCGATCAACGGCGACGGCACGAGATCCTCCATTCGATGCGGCCGTAACGGTCCCCCCTCCAAACCCCACGTGGCGACGCGCCATTGCTCCCGAGCAGGGGGGCGGGGCAATAAGTCGGAGCGCAGGGGAACATAGCCCGTCTCCGGCTCATCGTCTTCTAGAGAAGGCGCACAGCTCCTAGCCTCTAGGTCACCACGCGCATCTCCTCTCTCTCTCTCTCTTCTGTCATCTTCGAATCATATATTATAGCGCAGAAGAAGCCGTGGACGTTAGTTGCTCCTCCTCCTCCTCTTCCTCCTCCATAATCACCATTCGAGCTTTTTGTCCTTTGCCTCACTTTCTCTCTCTATCCCGACCCCGGCCCGCCTCACTTTCTCTCTCTTCTGCAACGATCCCTATCTCGTCGCCAGAAATTATTGGCTCCGGATCATTTATGTGATTTTGCCGGGGGGGCGTCGCCATGTATATAACGAGCGCCTCGGCTTCGGCTTCCTCGCTCCTCCGAGCTTCCAGGGCGCGCCTCTGCGGTCCCCTCGCCTCCGCCTCCGCCTCCAGGACCTTGGCCGCCCCGAGCCCGCCCCCGCGCCCCGCGCCCCTGGCCGACCGGTGCCGATCGCTCAGCTTCTACTCCGCGGTCCGATCGCTCCGGGGCTCCGTGCCGCGGTGGAGCCACGGCGTCGGCTGGAGGTCGCCCCTGAGCCTCCGCCCCCAGATCAGGGCCGTCGCCCCCGTGATCGAGCGCCTCCAGCGGAAGTTCGCCACCATGGGTAAACTCTTTCTGCTCGCCCCTGTCGGTCTCCGATGATCTTGGAGTTAGCTTACGAGTCGTGCTGGTTGGTCGAAGTTTGTTTGGGCTCGATCTGTGGCGCTGTCCTCACGTTGGGAAATGGAATGGAGCTGCCGAAATCGTGATTGATTTTTGTGAGTTATGCGAGGGTCCGAAAGTACCGATCACCTATCCGAGCTGCTCCCGAGTAGATGGCGAAAATGAAATCAAACTATCTGTCTACGTCGGTCTTTTGTTTGTTCTATTGGGTAATGAAGCTGTGAAAAGTACCTGTCCCTTTCCCTTCATTTGTTGGATATGTCTGTGAAGAAGTTCTCGTGTCTCAGTCATAGCGAACATTGAGTTTGGTGGTTAGCCCGAGAAAGATTAGTATTGGAGGGAAAGCACGACCGTGGATCTCAAAGTTGACTCTCGGTCGTCTTAATTAAAAGAGTAAACATTGGAGTGCTTATGCTCTCATACTTTGTCTGATCGCCCCGATAGAAGAATGGTGCTAAAAGAAAAGCTGGTTAGAAGTGTCCAGTGCCTTGCATTACTTTGAGAGATGCTGGTGGGTGCTGATGGTCGAGTTCTTCTTGTATACGTCCATTGGTTGAATATTTAGGGAAGACTGCATCCAGGATAGCTTTCACATGAGTCAGTGTCGATCACTTTTCTTCTCATCATAGAATTAGACTTGCTACATTGTTCTAAAGTTTTATTTATTGTGGGGATGTAACTCTGCCGATCGTCTGCTCGTTTGCAGCTTCGGAGAATCCTTTCAAGGAGATCTTAACTACTCTACCAAAGGCAGGAGGTGGCCATTTTGGAAAATTTTACAGCCTTCCTTCTCTAAATGATCCGAGGATAGGTATTATTCTCGAGCGTGCTCTTACCTGCATAGGAATTATATATGTTCTTATTTTCCTTTTGCATCAAATTCTGCACAATTTAGTAGCTGATTACATTGCTATCCTGTTGTAGACTTGTCTATGATAATGCTTCTTTCCCGCTTTATTATCCGTTCTTTCTTTATCCTTCTTTTTTCCTTCAGAACTTTTGGTTTTTGCAAAGTTTTCATCGACTTGGCTAGACCCGAAAAATCAATCTTATAATTGGAAATTACTGGAGACTTTTGATTTTGAATCATTTTTAGTACCCATTTATTATGAGTGGCAAGACTGGTGATGTGCCTTGCTTTTTGTTCTTATGGTACAACAGACAAGTTGCCATACTCCATCAGGATCCTTCTTGAATCTGCTATCCGTAATTGCGACAACTTCCAAGTTAAAAAAGAGGATGTCGAGAAAATTATTGACTGGGAAAATAGTTCTCCTAAGCAAGTTGAAATTCCTTTCAAGCCAGCTCGTGTTCTCTTGCAGGTAATCCTTGTTCCAATTGATCTACTTGTTGCACGAAAATTTTATTGTTTTTTTCAAGGATTTTCTTTTGCCAGGATTTTACTGGTGTGCCTGCGGTCGTGGATCTGGCTTGCATGCGTGATGCCATGAACAGCCTTGGCAGTGATTCGAATAAGATTAATCCCTTGGTGCGTGTGATCTCTTTCATTCTCCCATAAAGTTATGTTTCCAGCTTAAACAATGCTAAGTTAGCTTAAGAAAACCTTCTAAACTCGTGAGCCTATCTCTGGATGGTGTACTAACTATTTTTTCTTTGTGCAGGTTCCTGTGGACCTGGTGATTGATCATTCGGTTCAAGTTGATGTTGCAAGGTCAGAAAATGCTGTCCAGGCAAATATGGAGCTTGAATTCCAGAGAAACAACGAGAGATTTGCTTTCCTGAAATGGGGGTCCACTGCTTTTCGCAACATGCTTGTTGTTCCTCCTGGATCTGGTATTGTCCACCAGGTACTTTACATGTTATTTTGACATTTCAGTCATCCAATATTCATAGTGTTCTGTCCTTTACAGTCTTTCTTTGACTGGGTACTTACAGTATCCATTTTCTTAAATCTTTTCACTCTGCATTTCCCATCATTGGTTAAATTTGCTGTATATGAATGCAGAAAGTGTGTATTAGCTTGTGTTATGTGACTATGGTGGGGCCTCTAACTAACTTATGCCACCAACCTTTTGGAGACAGGTCCTTTAAAATTTTGCTCTTAGCATCATGGCCTCTACTTTGGTTATGTTTGCAAAATCGAAAACAATGACAGGAATACTAAGCAATATCTCATTATGTCATGATTCGTGCACCATGTTTAAAATGAGAAAATGAATTTAGGATTGAATTCCTACGGCTTTATTGTGCAGTGTACTTTTAAAAGTTAAGATCTCCTGAATCTTTACATCTTTTAAGTTGTTTCTTCCGCCGTAAATTATTGTTGCCTGCCTCTTATGTCTTAAGAAGTTCTAGTTCGATTTTAATGATTTTTTCGATTTTTAAAGCCGTGAAAGATTGCTGGGTTTTTTTTCCTTACCAAAAAAAAAAAAAAAAGATTGCTGGGTTTTTTTATTACATCTATGAATACTTACTTGATGTAAGAGAAATATTGAGATCGGTATATTATAGAGAGTCTGGAAATGATGCTGGAGGCTATAGAAAGATAGTAGATTGATGTCATACTGCACAACTAATCTTTGCCATTGGTTTGTAAATTTTTTTTTATTTTGACATTTGTTTGGATTGAGGTGGACACATACTGATTTGTTTGCTTGTAAGGATGTCATGGAAGTGTCTTGAACTTATTTCTTTTTAACCTGAATATGATGGAAACTTGAAATTTCAGGTCAACCTTGAATATCTTGGAAGGGTTGTTTTCAACAGTGATGGCATGCTTTATCCTGATAGCGTTGTTGGAACTGATTCCCATACAACCATGATTGATGGGTTAGGAGTTGCTGGTTGGGGAGTTGGAGGTATCGAGGCTGAGGCAGCAATGCTTGGCCAGGTATGTTATTGATGGATCTAAGAATTCTCATTCTGTAAATGCATGATTTCTGACCTTGGGAATGCTTCATTTAAAGTGAAATCTAAATTACAGTAGGATATTAAGTGGTAGTGGTGGTTCACTCCTCTTATAGCCTCTTAATTGTGGTGATGACCATCAGGTGTGTGAATGTGCCATTTACTACTTTCTAATGACTATCGAGAGTTGATTATTGATTTACTCGCCATTTATTTACCATTTTCTCACGAGTTTCCCTCAAGTACTAAAAAGGATGTCTTTCCAGACTGTTGTGCAGACTTTGCGAAATCTTTCCAGCATTTTCTCTGTTTTTCCAGTTGTTCTTAGCTTTTTGCAAAATTTAAATTTTCTATCTATGGTGAATTCAGTGCAGTGTATTGTTCTAACCATTATAATGTGTTTATGGTTATGGTTTCCCCAGTTCTCTTATTCATTGAGGACATAATTGTTTCTAATACGTTTTGCATAATATTTGTTAACCTTTCACAGCCCATGAGCATGGTGCTACCTGGTGTTGTTGGGTTCAAATTATCTGGGAAGTTGCGTGATGGTGTCACGGCCACTGACTTGGTTCTTACTGTCACTCAAATGTTGAGGAAGCATGGAGTTGTTGGCAAATTCGTTGAATTTTATGGTAACTTGATAATTTCCATAGCTTCATCCTAGCTTGGTTTGTCTCTCGTCTAATTGTACACATGGTCTTAGATTGAATGTGCTTTGCAGGGGATGGTATGGGAGAGCTATCGTTAGCTGACAGGGCTACCATTGCAAATATGTCTCCTGAGTATGGGGCAACCATGGGATTCTTCCCCGTTGACCATGTAACTCTGCAGTATCTGAAGTTGACTGGAAGAAGTGACGAGACTGTGAGTAATTGACTTCTCTGACTGAAGCTTGTGTCCTGAAAGTATCGGTAGTGCTTAATTGTTTCTTATGGTCCCTTCAGGTGGCAATGATAGAAGCTTACCTACGTGCAAATAAGATGTTTATTGATTATAACGAGGTAAATCTACGAACTTGCATCTTAGCGGGTAGAAGCTGTTAGAAGTAACTGCTTACTTACTATTCCCAATTGCAGCCTCAACAAGAACGAGTTTACTCATCTTATCTGGAGCTGAATCTTGTGGATGTTGAACCTTGTATTTCAGGACCTAAGAGGTATAAGTTTCCTGCAGGGGGGTAACCCATATCTTGGTTCCACAAATTCATGCCATTTTTAATGTTTTTAATCTGTAATCCACATTTAGTTTCAGTTCGTAACATCCTTAATTTTCGTCGCCTTTTCTTGCCAGACCTCATGATCGGGTTCCTTTGAAAGATATGAAGGCTGATTGGCATTCTTGTCTTGATAATAAAGTTGGCTTCAAGGTTAGTTTCCTTAATGAACAGCTACCTTTGATTTCATAATCAATTGGAGGCAAGGTCCTACTAGTTCTTTCTTCTATTTGCCTTGACTGGATCATTAACATGGAAAGCTGCCGTAATGGTACGACATGCAGGAAAAGAAATTCTCTTGCTATCAGACTAAGTTAGAGATTTGCTTCGTAGTTCATGTTGCATTTTTTCCTTTTCTGATGAAGTAGAATCTGCCATCTTCATTTGAGCGCAGTCATTTTAATCTTGTTCTGTGACATCCTGTGACATCTTGATTAGAAAGCCATTGTCATTTCGTCCACACTAAATTTTGTAGATATAGGCAATAGGCTCATCTTCCTAATTTACTTATCCCGGGGAGGCATTATTTTCTGAATTTACAGCCTGCCTAAGCTGTTTTACCTGCAGAATCAGACCGATGCAAAATTTTTTTGGAATTTCTTTAAAGCTGGGTGAGAATACATACGATATAATATTATGCTTGTTTGTTTTTGAAGCCTGGGTGGGAATACATACACTATAATATAATGTTGGTTTGTTTTGGTGGTAATACAGGGTTTTGCTGTACCCAAAGAATCACAAGATAAAGTGGCAAAATTTTCATTCCATGGGCAGCCAGCTGAACTCAAGCATGGGAGTGTTGTGATTGCTGCCATTACTAGCTGCACCAACACATCGAATCCCAGCGTCATGCTCGGAGCTGCTCTAGTAGCGAAAAAGGCTTGTGAACTTGGATTACAGGTTCGCTGTGATTATAAATCACTGTGCATCTCTATGCTCTGTACTTTTTTCGGGATCAAGCTTCTTTTTACTGTTTATTGATAATTCTTGTTGGTGACTGGAATTGTGACACCAGGTCAAGCCATGGATCAAAACAAGTCTTGCACCTGGCTCCGGTGTTGTCACTAAGTATCTACTTCAGAGGTACAATTTTGGGATAAGTTAGCATAGTGTTGTAGAATATCTTTGTATTGGCAATGAGGAGGCAACCTGATATCTGTATCTTTGATGTTGATGCAGTGGGCTGCAGAAGTATTTAAATCAGCAAGGATTCAACATTGTTGGATATGGATGTACTACTTGTATTGGAAATTCTGGGGACTTGGATGAATCAGTTGGCTCTGCCATCTCAGAAAATGGTACTGTTAAATGTTCTCTTGCACGGAGATGTCATGCTGCCGAGTGTTGAGCTTCATTTGTTCAAGCAGTTACATAAGCAATCGCTTCTGGACATCATTGATTAGATTATCTAAAATGGCTTATTTAACTGCCATGCAGATATCATTGCTGCTGCCGTACTCTCTGGAAATCGGAACTTTGAAGGGCGTGTTCACCCGTTGACTAGAGCTAATTATCTAGCTTCACCTCCTTTAGTAGTTGCCTATGCTCTTGCTGGCACGGTATGTAATGATGATTGATGGCAATGTGTAAAATTATTAAATTCATGTATATAATGAATAATAACTTGTTAGGGTTTTTGAGTTTTTGACGTTCTCTGTTTTAATTTAAGAAGGAAAACATTCTCAAGTGTAGTATTTTGCAAACGCTTTACAAATAAAAATAAGGAAAACTGTTTTCATTATTGAAGTTATAAATTAAAATTTTTTTTTTCTCAAATAAAAACAAAGGGGAATCCTCTTTTCATATGGATTTTTCAGTTTGGAGATCTCTTAGTGGGTTTCCAAGTGTCAACACTTGTGCAAGTTCTTTTTTCATTATTATAATTTTTAGTGGGGATCCTACCAGGCACATCGATTTTCTTCTTTGGTCTGAATTCTGATCCTAGTTATAATTCTTTGAGTGATCATTGGCGTCATCCCTTAGGGATATTTGTGTACTGCCAGCATTTGATTTTATATCTTGATCCCAGGTCGATATTGACTTCGACAAAGAGCCAATTGGAACAGGGAAGGATGGTAAGAGTGTTTACTTCAGAGATATCTGGCCATCAACAGAAGAAATTGCACAGGTAGACAATATATTATAATTTTGAGATAGCAAGTCATGTTGGGGTTTGTGCGAGTCTAACTAAGGGTTCCCTTGTTTTCAGGTTGTCCAATCAAGTGTTCTGCCGGAAATGTTCAAAAGCACTTATGAAGCTATCACAAAGGGCAATCCCATGTGGAACCAGCTCTCTGTTCCTGCTACGACCATGTACAAATGGGACCCCAACTCTACGTACATTCATGAGCCTCCATACTTTAAGGGCATGACCATGGATCCTCCTGGAGCCCATGGAGTGAAAGAGGCATACTGCTTGCTGAACTTTGGTGACAGTATTACGACTGACCATATATCACCAGCGGGAAGCATCCAGAAGGACAGTCCTGCAGCGAAATATCTACTTGAGCGTGGAGTGGACCGCAAAGACTTCAACTCATATGGAAGTCGACGTGGAAACGACGAAGTGATGGCAAGGGGAACTTTTGCCAATATTCGTATTGTTAATAAGCTTTTAAATGGCGAAGTAGGTCCCAAGACAGTTCACATCCCTACAGGAGAGAAGCTTTATGTGTTTGACGCAGCAATGGTAAGTTTCTGGGAGTTCTCTATACTTTGTAATCTTTTATATCCTTCACTTGCTTGTGCTTATTTAAAACTGTTTAAAAATATGATTGACTATTTGCTTGTAGGTGTTGCTATTTAAATGAAGGGAAAATACCAAAAGCACATCTCAATTTTGATCGAATCACCACCTTATCTTTGTTTTTGTGTATACCATTTACATCGCTTTAAGCAAAACCCCACAATGGAAAGACCAAATTGCCTCTTCTTGCAAACTCATTTTATGATCTGGGTGGTTTAATTTTCAGTTGGTTTGAGTCTTTAAGGTGGCTTTGAGAATTTAGGAATTGGGATGAGCATTTTTGGAAAGATATTGGCATGTCCGAAAAAGGGACTTAAAAATAATTGATGTGAAGATGCAAAGTGATCTCCAAAGGTTAAACTCAATGAGATATGTGTTGGGTATTTTAAAATATAAAGGTATGTAAGTGGTCGTTGGGTGAAAAAGAAGATATGTTTTTGGTATTTTCCGTAAAATGAAATTGTAATTCTTGTATTTGTCATCCCCTAAAATGAATTGGTATTTTCGCTTCATAGCATGGAGTGATCGGATATTTTGCAACATCTGTATTGAAAAGAAGATGCTGTGCTGCTGTGATTTCGATAATTGCTGGTAAAATAGGTTCTTATATATCTTGAAATTATTCGAAATACTTTCTTACCAGGCAATTCTGTTCTTTAAACCCGTCTTTTCTGGTGTAATTTCAGAAATACAAAGCTGCTGGACATGATACTATTGTTCTGGCTGGAGCAGAGTACGGCAGTGGAAGCTCCCGAGATTGGGCAGCCAAAGGGCCCATGCTACTGGTGAGGGTTACTTGCAGTTTTACAAGCCTATTTCATTTTTCCCCTGGCACTGTCTTATCCTGAGACTAATATAATATGCAACAGGGAGTCAAAGCAGTGATTGCAAAAAGTTTTGAGAGAATTCACCGGAGTAATTTGGTGGGTATGGGTATCATTCCACTCTGCTTCAAAGCTGGTGAGGATGCGGACACATTAGGATTGACTGGTCATGAGTGTTACACTATTGACCTCCCGAGCAATATTGCTGAGATTAGGCCTGGCCAAGACGTGACTGTCACAACCGACACGGGCAAATCCTTTACCTGCGTTGCCCGCTTCGATACTGAGGTACTTCCTGCTTCATCTCCTTATTATGTTCCTGTCATGCCTGAGAGGTAGTATTTTGGTCAAAAATTAGAAAAAAAAAATTGAGAGATAGTGTTGACTATATTCTGTTTCAGAGCTATGCAGCCTGTCTAGGTACTTTGCCTAGCGATTTCGAAATAGAGAATTTCAGAACGATTTCTGTATGGTTAAAGCTTCAAAATTTTGATTATATTTCAGGTGGAGCTGGCGTATTTCAACCATGGAGGAATCCTTCCGTACGTCATTAGGAATCTTACTAGCCAGTAAGTCAGAATTGTTGGCAGGCAGCTTGCTCCGGCATGGGAGCCGTTTCACTTTGTAAAATCTGAGAGGAAAATAATGTCTCGAATACAAAGAAACATCCCTATCATGGGACAAGTTTTTGAGAACTTCCGCACATGCAGGCTTATTTGATCTGCATTTGGAGTAAGAATTGCGTTTCTCTTTTCAACTTTCCATGTTCTTAAATGGTGGAGCCCCTGTTGTTTTCCACCGGTGAATGCTGTGTCAACTTCTATCGGAGTTATAGATTTGTGATGATGGTTGCGGTTCTCTGTATTCGGAGCAAGTACTTTTAGCAACAAATCCGGCTTTTCAGCAAGTTATGTGTAAAAAACAAGAGCAAGCAAAATCGATAAGCATTGTTATGATTAGGTCAGTTTTGCCGTCTAGGACTTGTGAATTGCGATTAGTTGGGCTGTGTGCGTTCTTCCACGTCTAAGCGTAGGAAAATTAGCTCCAATTTGAGAACTTAGTATGAAGCACGACTAAGTATAATCTGAGCATAATCCTGAAATATGGCTAAATAAAACGTACGGTACAAGTAGGATTATGAGGAAATTACATGAATGGCCGTTCTTATCTGGGTCATTTCCCTTAAATGCCGGCAGTATTCACCAGACACAGCTGGTTGGTAACTCGGCTCTATTGCATCAAACCAATGTAATCCCATCTCATGCTCAAAAGAATTTGTTCGCCTTACAAGTTTCGACGTGCCATCTGAAATCAGGGCAAATTTGATTGGCATTCAAAGGGGCAATCACTATGGGGAAAGGACCATTCCTGGCTTCGTTGCAGCAGCTGCGTGGTTACCAAAGGACGACATATGCAAGGCCAAGCCTCAAGGCATCCTCCCATTCGTATAACAGATCAGTGACATTCTCTGCGTCAATGGTAATCCCTGGTATCATCAGTAGAACAGAGTCTCGGCTTTGCTTTCGATGGCTGTACCATGTATGGTAGCCAATTCAATTATAAAGGGAGTGGAATGCGCAATGCTCGTCGAGTCACAACATCTAGTGATTGAACTACCATATACTACAATTGCTTTTACGTTCACATGGACTAATACAATACATATCCTAGCAAATCAAATTAATATTGCAATACAGCCGGTGCTGCATAAGTCGCGGACAGCATCGAAACAAGAGGAACATATCAACAAAGACCAGGGTTGAATCAATCGACTCGTCATTGATTAGCCTTAGCGGTTGTACAAAACGCTAACTCACAGACTAATTCGAGTGTTTCCATGGTTCTGTTTCTGTCAATTCCTAGACTAAGAACTAACTTGGGAGACGACATAACTAGCCTAGACACGGCTTGGATCACAGAGACACAGGAGCAAGACATGTTAGCTACTTGCGAAATAAACACTGACAAGTTAAAACTTCAACGACCCTCTGGAATGCTCTCCAAACACAGCCTCCGGTTGTTGCCGTCGAACCCTCTGTCGCCTATTCTCACTTCCGATATGCTTCTGTTTCTCAGCTGCAACGCATTCAGCAGTTGCTCCACAGATGAAAACTTGTGATCTTGGGTGTGCTTGAGTATTTGCCTCAGCTCATTCTTTGTCACCAGCACTCTCACTCTCAGGACCCGGCTTTCGCAGGAATCACCGTGATGGGTTCGGTTCTCTCTGACGACTTCATCACCATCTTCCTTCAGTTTGAAGCTCACGCTCTTCTTTATCTTCTCGTTCTCGTTGTTGCCTCCATGTACTCGTATTGCTGGCTCCAACTTGGATTGCAAAACCTCATCCGCAATATCTTGAGCAATGACTTTGTTACTCACCAAGCAATTTCCCATTTGCTTTCTCCTCCCGTTTTTTTCCCCCAGAAATAAATGTATGAAAGTATCAAGAATGGTGTTCGGACACAGGGAAGATAATGAATATATGGGAGAGGTTGAAGGGCAAGAGCACATGGACAGACCCTTTTTTGCGCCGGTTCTTTGGATTAGAGGAATGTGACCAGATTCCTTAGCTTGTTACCAGTACCAACCCACTTGCTACGAATCTGATGTCCCATTTGTTATTGTCTGTTTGTTTTGGCCCTTTTTTATGCTTCCCTGTACTTTAAGTCAGCATGGCCGTCTCCCAACTTTATATATTTATATAAGCTGAGTGTTCGAGACTCTTTCGAACGCCCTACTAATTCCCTATTGGGTGTAATCATCGTCCCCTGTTCCACGCAGCAATTACCGAAGACATACGGATCTGCGCTTCCAGGAGTGGTCCCCAAAAGAAAGCGCAAATGTGGTGATTCAAACCCAAATGGAGCGAGAAGAAGGAACGTGCTTAACACTCGAGCAACCGTTGGAGATTCGTCGCTTCACATTATTTTACTTATTCTTGGTCAACTGTGTGAAGTAAAGTATGCGCAAGCAGTTGCTGCAAAATTCATAATTTTATATTTACTTAAACAGAATGCGGCGATAGAGATCCTTTCCAAATCGACCCAAGTGACATTTTAACGTTTTGCGTAGTGACAAACGAGGATCTGGAGAATTAGGAGCGTGTCAAGTTTCATGTAATTGGTGCAAACCTGTGCCCGAATCACAATGACGCTGCATATGCGAGGCCAAAACGCTCCAAATCAGGCCAGAGATGCTGGGGTATTCCTATAACCGCCTGGATTTGATCGGCCGCCGGTGTTGCTAGAATGGGGGTGATATCACAGGAGCTATTGGACCAGGCTGATTTACTGGGGCTGGGACTGATTTAAAGGGTTGGAGCACTACCGGGATTGCTGAATCTCGTCTATTGGTTGCCGATGTCATTGGAAAATTGTTGCTGTGTCAGTGGTGGCTGGGGATGCACGAACAGGTATTGACGAGTGTGAGGACGAAACTGAGGTTCTGCAAAACGATGTCCGGGCAAAGTGCGGATGGAAATCGAAACTCGCTGGTGCAGTGGTAACCAAAACGTAGTGGCAGGGCAGACAGCGAGCGAATGATAGTGACAGGGAGTCGTTTGGCTTGGGAGTCCAGCGTTGAACGATGGTGGACCCTCCGAGCCCCATTTTGGGAGTTTCAAGTGCGACGTTGTTTTTTCACCTAGGAGAGTGGTTTGATGTCGCTTTTACACAACCCAGCCACGTTGGATGGTGTTGCGTCGTTTTTATTATCCACGTGGACTGGTTTTTTTTTTTAATAAAAAAATTGCCAACTGATGTTCAAGTTTAATAGAAGGATAACTGAAGTGCTAAAAAGTTATGTACGATGCTTACTTTAGTGTCAAAAGTTTTTTTCAGATTACTTGAGTTTTTTTTTTTTAAAAATAATTACTTAAGTGTCAATTTCGATTTGGATCGCCGAAAATCCGACGTAACTATATTTTATTAATTTCTCAGTCCTATGTGGCTCGCCGGCATGTCTAGTCAGCATATAACCTCTAAACAATGTCATTTAAAAGTTGCAATAATGATCGTTTGAGTGCTAATTTTTTTTAAAAGTGATCACTTCAGTACTAATCGTTATTAAAAAGTGATCATTTTAATGCCAAGAACAAGCCCAAACAAGTAGTAACTAGCTGCACCACCTCGTGTAGCTCGACCAATAAGCGCAATTGAGAAACCTTACTTGACAAGGTAATTTCATTCTTCTCTTTCCCATCTTGTTCTGGACAAATGTAAGACCAA
Organism: Syzygium aromaticum; assembly: GCA_024500025.1. NCBI lineage: Eukaryota > Viridiplantae > Streptophyta > Magnoliopsida > Myrtales > Myrtaceae > Syzygium > Syzygium aromaticum. The sequence goes on from CM044885.1 coordinate 18,155,036, forward strand.
TTTCCGTTCATGAAACCTATTCGTAAATCACTGAAAATCTAAGTTATTAATTGATGATTGGTGACGACATTATTGTTCTAAATACTGATTTTAAATACCACCAGCAAAATTTTGCACCACAAGATGCACCAGCACTAACTTTGCACCAACAACACAGAGCTGGTGAATCTTGTGCTTGTACTAGCACATACAATAGTTGGTGCTAGCACAACCTGCAAAACTAACACACCAGCACAACCAAAAGTAATATATGGAAATGGCAAAAACATAGACAAAATAAAGTCTATTAATATTAAATTTAATCTTTACATTTGGTCAATTTGAATAACGCACTAGAACATCCTAACATCCAAGGGTTGGCTTCCCATCAAACAAAAATATTCAACTCAACACTTTAACAATATCAACCCCATTAATCTGTGCATCAACACTTCTCTTCCCTAGGCCAAGACCCTCCGCTTCAAGGAACTGCCGTTGTTGTTGTTGCTGTGCTTTGCCTTCTTAATCTCCCCTCTGATCTTGTTCAAGCCAATCAAGGCTTGCCTCTTCTTCCTGCTCCTGATCCTACATGCATTGCATAGAGATCGCAGGACCAAAGCACAAATTGATCATAAGTTGCGTCAAAATCAAAACAACTATCGAGCGGTGAAGTAATCTTTGCTGGCTTATCATTCTCCATCACATTGACAAACTCAACCTCAAGAGGAGCATCACTAGTGTCAAAATCATTCAAGTCTTGAGATGAAACATTTTGAATGCATTTTCCCTCCATGTTGACCTTCCTCGTGATCTTTTCTTCTACTAGTCTCCCACAAAATGCCAAATATACTATATTAAAAGGCATTAAACAAAGTATTATCTCCACTTCTGGATGGAATCATTGCCAAAGACAACTCCAGAGGGCCTTTTTGCCCCTTTTTAGGCCTAAACTGACAGAGGGTTTAGTTACAAATATAGAACTACTAAGAACATGACAGATCTAAAGCCTGTTGTGAGCCAATGAAACTCCATATCAGCATAAAGGCTAAAGAGCTCAAAAAAGAAATTGCTTATGAAGCTTCCTTAATTGTGAAATGGAATATTAGCCAACTTAAGCTAACATAAATCAAAAAAAATTTCAAAGGGCATAATTTTTCTTCTTCGAAAGCAATAAGGTACTGCATGAAAACCATTCTGGTTCTGTCTAGAATTAGTTTTTTATTTCTAAAATCAGTTTTGGACTAGAAACCCGTTTGGTAACGCAATTTCATTTTTCTATTTTTGGGATAAGTTTTTGTTCAAGAACCGATTTTGAACCAGAAATCAAAACAAAAAAAAAGTAGGTTTTCTATTTCTAGATAAAAAATGAAAATCATTTCTGAGAGAACTCTTTTTTCAAAACACATGTTCATATAGAAGTCACGATCTTTGAGGTGAGAAAAAACAATAAAAAAATCAAAAATTTTAAAACTTAATAAAATGGTTTAGAATCTGTGGCTACCCACTTTGAGTCAAATTTAAATTTTTTTAGGTGTCGAAAAAAATAAAAAAAAATTTCAAAATTTCACAAAATGGCTTAAAATACCTATGGCCACCCACTTTGAGCAAAATTTAATTTTTTTTAGATGCCAAAAAAAATAAAAAATAATCCAAAAATCTAAAATTTAAAAACTTCACAAAATATCTTTGAATACCTGTGGCCACCCAATTTAAGCAAAATTTTATTTTTTAAGGTGTCGAAAAAAATAAAATAAAAGCAAAAAATCAAAAATTTCAAAACTTCACTGAATGACTTAGAATACCTGTGGCCATCCACTTTGAACGAAATTTAAATTTTTTTAGGTGCCAAATAAATAAATAAATAAATAAATAATTTCAAAATTTCACAAATGGCTTAGAATACGTATGGCCACCCACTTTGACCAAAATTTTATTTTTTTAGATGCAAAAAAAATAAAAATAATCAAAAAATCAAAAAATTAAAAACTTCACAGAATATCTTAGAATATCCGTGGTCATCCAATTTGAGTGAAATTTTATTTTTTTAGGTGCTGAAAAAAATAAAAAAAAGCAAAAAATAAAAAATTTCAAAACTTTACAGAATGACTTAGAATACCTGTGGCCACCCATTTTGAGAGAAATTTTATTTTGTTAGGTGCCGAAAAAAATAAAAAAAGCAAAAAATCAAAAATTTCAAAATTTCACAAAATTACTTAGAATATCTGTGGCCATCCACTTTGAGTGAAATTTATATTTTTTTAGGTGCCGAAAAAAATAAAAAAATAAAAAATTTCAAAACTTCATAGAATGACTTATAATACCTGTGGCCGCCCACTTTGAGCGAAATTTAAGTTTTTTAGATGCCAAAAAAAATAAAAATAAGCAAAAAAGTAAAAATTTCAAAACTTCAATGAATGGCTTAAAATACATGTGGCCACCCACTTTGAGATAAATTTTATTTTTTTAGGTGTCGAAAAAGTAAAAAAAGCAAAAAATAAAAAATTTCAAAACTTCTTAAAATGTCTTAGAATACCTGTGGCAATCCACTTTGAGAGAAATTTAAATTTTTTTAGGTGCTGAAAAAAATAAAAAATAAAAAACTTCACAAAATTGCTCAGAATACCTGTGGCCATCCACTTTGAGTGAAATTTAATTTTTTTTAGGTGTCGGAAAAAAAATAAGCAAAAAAGAAAAGCTTTCAAAATTTCACAGAATGACTTAATTTTGAGCGAAATTTTATTTTTTTAGGTGCAAAAAAAAATAAAAAAAAGCAAAAAATAAAAAATTTCAAAACTTCACAGAGTGACTTAGAATACATGTGGCCATCTACTTTGGATGAAATTTAATTTTCTTTAGGAGCCAAAACAAAATAAAAAATAAAAAAAATAAAAATACCATTTGGGAACCTAAAAAAAATTAAATTTTACTCAAAGTGGGTGGCTAGAGGTATTCTAAGTTATTCTGTGAAGTTTTGAAATTTTTGATTTTTTATGTTTTTTTTTGCATCTAAAAAAATTTAAATTTCACTAAAAGTGGGTGGCCACAGGTATTCTAAGCAATTTTGTGAAATTTTGAAATTTTTTATTTCTTTTAAAAAAAATTCAACAAATTTCCTATTTTCCCGAAATCTGAATTTTTTTTATTTTCTCAACATTTTGATGATTTTTTCTGGAATTTTTAAATTTTTTGGGATTTTCTGAATTTTTTTTAAAGATTGTTATGAATTTTTTGGATTTTTTTTTTTATTTTTATTCCATTTCTAAAAAAAATGGATTTCTGTTCCTGGAGATAGAATTTTCTGTTGTTTATTAAACGGGTTTTTGTTTCAGGAAATAAAAATTTTGTATTGTTATCAAATGGGTTCTATTCTAGAAATATAAATTTTTTGTTGTTATCAAATGGGTTTTTTTCCTCAGAAACTCATTCAGAAACCAAAAATAGAAAAATTTATTTCTGGTTAAGGAACTCATTTCGGAACAGAATGGTTATCATTCGCTACCTAAAAGACACTGTTTTATGAAAGAGATGAAGTTGGAAACACGCATTGGAGCAACTTCAGAATCGCAGACAAATTAGCAAAAAAAAACAGAAAACACAATGTACGGAGAAACTGAGAAGACAATACCCAGAAGGGAGTCGAATTCAGTAATCGTCGAGAACTTAGGAACGGCATGATCTTCGCGGAGATTGCGATCGTCTTCAACGATGGACAATGGCTCTTCCACCTATGCACCAAATACCATCGATCCCCAAAGATCATTACTTCACCGCAAAGCAATAAAATTCAAAAAACCCTTGACGAGAAACAAAAAGGGCAGGAGCTAATCGACGCATGTCTTCTTCCCCTCCATCGAAGCTCCATCGGAGCAATCCGTCGATCCCTACAACAACAGCGAACCAAACCGAGCGATCTCAGCCACCTAACCAACGCAAGAATTTCGAGATCTCGACGAGATGGTCTCGCATGAAGTCTCGATTAGCGCGGCCACTAACCTTTTCACCCACATCTGGCATTTGTGGCAACTCTTCATGAGATCTAGCAGCTCTCCGGAGTCGGCGAAGTACGACGAACCTTAGCGGTTGCCAAGAGGCAACCCCCAAGTGTCGGGATTGGGAGGCGAAGAAGAGACCGCACTGTGAAATCTACTGAACTGAAGTAGGAAGAAGGATGCCGAAGCGAATCAAACCCAGAGTGAGGGATCAAGAGAGAGAGAGGTCAGTGATGATCTTGAGGAAGCTAAAAATGGAGCCGAAAAGCGCACACACGAAGCAAGAGAGAGAGCGAGACTCTACAGAGAGAGGGGCAGAAATCCATGCGGATTGGATTTTTAACAAATATGCGAACTCAGCTTCTTCTTTTTTTTTTTTTAATTATAAAAGCCACATAATTTTTGGCTTGAATTTCTCGCGGTTGGCAATTAAGCGATTGTTTTTCTCTGATTTGGCACTTAACTGAGCCGGCGAGAACTTTTGGCACTAAAGTGAGCGCCGTACACAACTTTTGACACTTCTGACATTTCTGGTGTCATTCTTCCCAAGTTTAATTATAAAAGCTAGGTATTATTTTTGATCGAAATTTCTCGCCGGAGATATGGAAGTGATCATTTTTTCTCCGATTTCGCATTTAAGCGAGCTTGCGAAAACTTTTAGTACTAAAGTGAACGCCGTATGAAACTTTTGGCACTTTTTGTATCCTTATGCAAAAAAAAAGAGTGGGTCATTGTCTTCTTATGTGAGACATTATGTCTTAAAGTCAATACTTACATTAAAACCAATAATAGGAATGTAACTATCTTGTAGAAACTTTCTTGAAAAGCAGGCAGAATGATACTAGAAATGTCAAAAGTTATATACGGCGCTCACTTTAATACCAAGAGTTTTCACCGGATCACTCATGTGCCAAATCAGACATAAAACGATTACTTAAGTGCCTCCGACAAGAAATTCCGATCAAAATGATTCCGTGGCTTTTATAATTAATTTTTTTTATCCAACTTAGCATTTTTATATTGCAAACGAGTCCATGTCAGATTTTTGTATTAAACATTGAGTCGCCTATATTCCCCTCCTTGCTGGTCTTCATGTTGCTCTTAATCGCATAGCTGAGCTTCGGTTGCCGGATCCCGCCGATTTGCTCCAATCAGCGTCACATCTGGTGACCTTGTCTTCTCTCCTAGCGAGAACAACACATCCTCGAACCTCATTTTTTTGCAGCAACATCGAAACGGGTCTCTCAAGGGAAACGCTCCTACTGGGGTCTGCTTCTCAGTATCTCTTGCCCTTCAGCGATATCCAACTCTTCTTTCTCACTCGTCTTTGCAATCACAACTCTCCTCATCGTCAATTTGAGTCTAGTTGGAATTGTTATGGTCGCCATTGAACACCATCCAACGCCATTTTTCATCATTACCTTATTTCGCCATTTGGTATGGATTTCTACTAATGTCATATTGTGGAATCGAAAACTTACTCTAGTTTTGCATATAAGATCCTCACCTAAGACGTTCATCATGTGTTTGAAGGAATGCCGAAACCAGATTTGCATAAATTTTTTTAAGATTCTGGATTAATTGGAGCGTGTTTCAGCATGTCTCATGTGGTTAGTACTTCTCATTAACTCGGCATTGCGATGGAGCAGCAAGCGTCGCGGGAAGCAGCAGCTAGAGTTGGGGTCGGCTCGGCACAACAGATAAGGGAGTGCAGTGTAGCAAGATCTCTGGTGTGGCAGAATAGTAGCTGGGTCGCGGATCTTGGAGCCACGGCGGAGAGGGAGGGGGTCACGGCCTTCGGATTTGGCTGTGACTTCCCCCTCTCTTTTCTCTCTTCCTCACGTGTTTCGCTCGTGTTTTGAGAACAATGTTGCCGACCTCTCAATTCAGAGGCATAACTATGTATTTATGGTTTTAACCCAGGTTTATCTCACTATCGCGGGCTTAAATTATGCCCTTTTTCAACGTGATGAGCTCTAATAACCTAAGGCCAACTTGTAATTAGACTTCAATGGGCTGGGATATGATCAAATTAAACTCAATTAGGCCTGTCTTGCCTTGAAATTTTTGGCCACAATGCTCTCTGGCCTGGTCGAGTTTAGCTTGATGTGTGGGCCAAATCTGCACAATTGATTTGGGTTTATTTACCACCACCAGTCCGAAGCAAAATGCAACTAAACTATATGCTAAGCAATATCATTTTAACATTTTTGTTTAGGGTTAAAAATTAATTCCTAATTTTTTGTGCAATTAATTTGTAAATGATTAATCAAAATTTAGGTGTCAACATATAGATAGGTGATACTTCTTTATCTAAATAACTCATCTTAGCTCATAGTTTTTTTTTTTGGTCAAAACAAATTTCCATCCATTACCGAAATGATACATGATAGGACATCTCAAAAGTCACAATAACAAAGCAAGCCCACAAAACTCCAAAACAAACCAAAAATAAAAAATCAAAGCATATCATCAGAGTATGGGTGGTAGAGATAATTACTCGCTCGTCTTTCAGGAACAGATCTGTAACTACATCCAAGCGAAAGAATCGGTGGTCAATCACCGAATCACACAACATCATCAATTATGAGCACACGCTGAGATCTTCATCTATAGTTACGGTTTTGCCTTTTGGTGGTGTGCACCTAGGTTCGGCGTCCCCAACACCAATATCGTATGGAGACAACATAAATATGTTGAAAAAACTTAGATCTGATACTTATGAGAGCAAGCTCTGTAGCCAATGCGATGCGCCAAAGCTTGTAACTAAAACATGTTGAACGAGCATAGATTTGACATCGAAATTGCTGTGAACACCATTAAAATTGGAGGTGGAAAACTTAATCATTAAAACTCCAAAATCTAGAATTAGATCGGAGAGAAAAACTCCCTGATATAAGATTGGGAGAGCAAAGCTCCCAGATCTAAAACTAGATCAAAAGGAAAATAAGAAAATAAAAGGAAAAACAACTAGGAGGGGATGGAGAGATCTAGGGCAAATCCCTCCCCTCAAGTGCACCCTCCAGAAGTGCAAGAGACGAAAAAAGGTTCAGAGAGGGAGAGAAAGTAACTTTTCAAATTCGAGGAGTACGGCATTTAGAGCACATATTAACTCATAGTTGAATGAAGATTAAAATTCATGTTATTGAAAAATTGCATAATCATATTCCTGGCAACTCTTGCTTGACTGACTTTTCAAACATTTCATAATAGCAAAATATGTATTACGTATAAACAAAGTTACCATTCATATTTCTTTATATGTCTAATTTCATTAATGATTTGCCACAGATTAGCACATTGCTAATAATATCTAATGGATTTTGGAGTAACCAAGAAATTAATCCATCAATTCCCATGCATAGCACGACCTTGCTTGATGTAATTGTAATCCAATCAACTTGTTTTGTCGAAAAGTGTCGAGGAAATACATTTCAAAGCATGGATTGATGAGTAAATCAACAAAGGGTATAAAATAGGCCTTTGTTAATTCTTAAACAGGAAACGCAAACCAAGAGAAAATTGAAAATGTGAGATTGGAGATAATCATGTCTAACCATGTAAAGGTAATGAAATATAAAAAATAGGAAGAAAAAATTGAACTTTTGGTTTTCTTTGATCGATTGGCGGTCTCTTCTACAAACTACCGATAGTTATCAATGATTAAAAATGAAATTGAATTATACCCTATGCAATTCTTACAATTCAGCAGTCTCTATTACCAACAGTTACTAAAAAATGAACGACTCTACCACTTCAATGATTGCTTCTCCTCCGCTACTTCCACGGTTGTCCTTTCCACTTTTCCACAATTTTCACTATCAGTTGCTCATGAACTTCTTGGCTCCACTACTCTACGATTGCCTTAAGTTCCCCTTTGAACGAATACCTCTCATGCAGTTGCATCCAAAATTGTTGGCTTCAATACTTGGATGGTTACTTCATTCTCACTCCGTCAACGGAGCCTTTTTGTCACTTGAGTCGACCCTTGTTTGTCAACATTCTACTCACTGACTTGGTAATTTTTACTCGTATCCTCTGTCAGCTATGATAGATAAGCGGCAATGAAAAGAGTGAATGGAGAGCTATTTTTATGGGAGAGTTAATTAGCAAAACTAATCTTTTAGCTCGAAGAATCCTTTAACTGTTTCTTTTTATTCTTCTCATTCCATGGAACTGTTGATTGACAAAGGCAACAATGAAAAAGCGTAGCATGGAGGCAAAGCATGAAAAAATTTATTTCTTCCACATCACGATTTATATCAAAAGACGAAAACTAATCCTTTGCCGCTTGTCAAAGGGTCCACTACATGAGGAACAGAAAGACCTTAAGTTGGAGACAGAATTTCCAGCCTCTACATGTTAGCTGAAAGAATTACGACCTTGGCATATCCAAAGTGACAGGTAAAAAATGCTTAAACCATTTGAGCGCAATTAATCAAGTTTTGAAGGCTCGTCAACAAGTTGTGATCCAACGATTTTCCAGTTTCCCACTCTAACAGCTTTGAATCGACTTACCTCACTCGATTAGTTGCAGCATTCCCAGAAACAAAACTTACATATTAGCTCACATTCTGCGATTTTTTTTTTTTTTTTTTTTGCATTTATAACCCGCCACACAGCTGAAAAATTTAAGCAAGCCAAAAGCCAGGTGCTTACAGCTCACCCGTAACCCAGCAAATCCACAACGTACCAACTCTTGTTCACCAAGAAGTGATTTATAAGCTCTCTTGCCTGCAAAATACATCAATCAATCAGCCCATCCCACGCGAAAAAAGTAAAACCACAAGGAATAGAAAGGACCTGGTTTCTTGGATTTAACTGTAACTTCCTTCTTCCTCTGAACCAGAGCATTGATATGCCAAGACTTGCCCCCATCAGACGGACCCATAATTGCAAACTCGGGCCTCCCTTTTCGGGACAGTCCTTGGCCCTGCCACTGCTCTTCACGAACTTCACTTCCTTAATCTGGGAGTGACCCTCAGCCGGATCGACCCTGAGCAGGAAGAAGAAAACTTTCCGAACGATCCGGGCCAAGTCCGAGGTTGTCGGGCTCGCTGTTTTGAATGCGAAGGCATGGAAGCTAGGGCCGTGGTGGGTGGGCTGCAAGAGAGGAGGGGTCTTGAGAGAGAGCGAGAAGAGTAGGGCATTCGGAGATGGCTGAAATGAGGGTTGAAGAAGAGAGGTCAACTGCAGAGTGAAGAGGTGATTTTGCAGTGTAAGGCCATTGTCGGATGGAGATGATTTGCTTTGCCTAAAGGGGAAGCCGAGGAAGCAAAGAAAAAGAGAAGAGGAAGCGAAGAAGCAAAGGGAGAGAGATTGTTTTATCAGTAAGGAAGCCTGCTTCAATATTAATGGAGGGAGAGAGAGACAAAGGAGAGAAGAGTGGGAATTTTGAAAGCTCGGACGAGCGAGAGCAGATGCCACTTGGACAAGTAGGGTGTGAATAGTAACCATTCTATTCATGAAATCAAATTCTTACAAGAAATTGATTTTTGGAATTCTTGCAAGAAATTGATTTCTAGAGGAGAAATCTGTTTTGTAAAACATAACTAATTCTGCTCCAAAAATTGATTTTTAGAACAGAAATCTATTTTTATTTTTTTGGATATCTCAAAAAAAAAATAAATTTTACTTAAAGTGGGTGCCTAAAGGTATTTTAAGCTATTTTGTAAAGTTTTGAAATTTTTGATTTTTTTGGGTGCCTCAAAAAAAATTAAATTTCACTCAAAGTGAGTGCCCAAAAGTATTCTAAGCCATTTTGTGAAGTTTTGAAATATTTTTATATTTTTATTTTTTTGGGCACATCAAAAAAATTAAATTTCACTTATAGTGAGTGCCCAAAGGTATTTTAAGCCATTTTATGAAGTTTTGAAATTTTTGATTTTTTGATTTTTTTGGGTACATAAAAAATTAAATTTCACTCAAAGTTGGTGCCAAAGGTATTCTAAGCCATTTTGTGAAGTTTTGAAATTTTTGATTTTTTTTATTTTTTTGAGCACCTCAAAAAAATTAAATTTCACTCAAAGTGGGTGTACAAAGGTATTCTAAGTCATTTTGTGAAGTTTTAAAATTTTTGATTTTTTTGGGCACCTCAAAAAAGTTAAATTTTATTCAAAGTGAGTACCAAAATGTATTCTAAACTATTTTGTAAAGTTTTGAAATTTTTAATTTTTTTTATATTTTTTGAAAAAAATTCACCGAATTTCCTATTTTTGCGAAATCTAACTTTTTTTTATTTTCTGGAAATTTTATGAATTTTTTTGGAATTTTTCAATTTTTATGCATTTTTTGAAAAAAAATTAGTGAGAAAAAGAGAGAAAATAGGGAGAATGCATTCTGGAAGAGAGAAGTTACAAAAAGTAGCTTCTCTTTTTTTTTTTTTGGCCAAAAACTCATTCTGGAATAAAAAATGCATTTTGGAATAAAAAATGCATTCTGGAATTAAGTATTTTTAACAAACGTATTTTTATTCCAGAATACAAAAATTGCTCCAGAATGTATTTTGGAAATTTTTTAACAAACGCATTTCTGTTTCGGAATCCATTCTGGAGTAGAATTTTTATTCCAAAATGGATTCCATGCATGTCCGTAATGATCAGTGAGTGGAGTGGCTTCTCACTAGGTTGGAAAGTAAATACTAACTAATATTTCTCACTTTTCTTTAGCAATTTATGGAGTGATGCGGCCGTCTTTTTATCTGCCCTCGCTCCATGCCACCTAAAACCGAGAGACATACAGTACATTCCGATCAACATGTCAAATTTCTAACAACTACTTTAGATAGAAGCTAAAAGGGCGGACTTTTTGGGTTGGAAGGCAAATTTTGTGTTCTTTTGTGAGATACTTGAAAGTTCGGATATAATTAGACTCTATTGTTAGAATAAGTAATTTCACTAAATTGTGAATAACTATTGTCCTAGATTGTGAATTAGGCATGGGACCCCCTTCGTTCAACCAATCAATAATAGAAGCTTCAATTAGAGCTCATTCGTGTCCAACAACCATCATAGCAGATTCGCTATCTGTGGGCGTGTACGACGAAACGTACGAGGGAAAGGGAGTTTGGTGGTGTCTAATTAGTTTGAATGTGAGACAAGTCCTACAATTCAAAGCCACCCTAACCAAACTCATATCGATCTTGTATCAGCGACGCCCTATTCATTAGGGGCGGCTGAATGTAGCTTTTTTCGGTGGTGCGTCTCCAATGTTTGCTACCCGTGATTTTTGTGATATTTGCAATCGACAGCAAACGACCTTCGGCTTCAAGAGCGGAGATCTTCGAGCTTGGGTATTTTATACGACGTTCGGTCTATTTCTCATACGGTGCTTTGCATTTATTCCTGACTTGACGTTGCAAAGACGTTCTAGGGCATTTTCTTACTGTTCATATTCGATGGTCTCCAGGAGAATTGTTTTATTATTTTAGATACTGATTTGATAAAAAGAAAAGTGAAAAATTCTAGGCTTTTCACGATAATTGGCCTAATAATTGTTTCGATTTTGTCCACTATTGCTAATTTACTTTTATTAGTTTATCTTAAACGAGACATCATATTTTATTTAATTTTTTAGTAAAAATTAAAGTCGGGAGATGCATAGTTAGAGATATTCATGATATTTCCTTAAAATTTCATATCACTTGAGATTGTGTATTTATTTTCTTTGACTGTACATATCTCCGATTGAATAATCTTGTTAGGCTCATGTACTCTTCGTTATGATATACACAAAAATATACATAAATTACATAATTCTCTCTTCCATATATTTCTTCTTTTGGTGTGGAGCTTTTTGTGGGAAAAAAGGACACAATGAGTATCATACAACTTTTTTGATCACTTGAGTGCCATATTAATGGAAAATCGATCACTACAATGCCTCTGATGAGATATTCCGGCGATTTGTTCTACGTGGCTTTTCTAATGAATCTTTAAGTCTAACATGGCATTTAAAAAAAAAAATTGAAGTCTATACAACGGACGGGAGGACACGGCTCTTGTGAGTAAATGAAGCCAAATGAGAAGGAGCCAAAGAAAGACACCCCATTTTAGCTTCGGCTTCGATTTTCTTAACCAACAAGAAGGACCGAAAGCATATCGAGAGTTAAAATGACTATCTTGCTTAGCCCTCAACATTTTTTCTTGTGTTTCCGTTATAATTGATGGTAGATTTTCCTGATTTTGCCTTAATTATGGATGTCATCGTATGTGTTAGAATATTTAGATATTAAACCATACTTTCATCTAATAACTTAACTTTTTAGAACAGTTAGCACCGATCTCATAAAATCTAATATGGTATCAGAAGTAGTATAATCCCTTTTGTGAATGTGCATCCAACCTTATCAGTTAAATTTCACGTGCCCTTATAATGTGGCTTGCAAGTGAGAGGGGGTGTTGAAGTAGTGTCCTACATCACTTGATAACTAGTCATAAATGCTCTTTATATTAATTTTTATAAATGATACAAACAATCAATCTTAGGAAAATATTTTTCAAATGATTTATTTTCTGCGAAGCAAATAGATCCTAAACATGAAAAACAATTAACAAATAAGAAATTACTAAAGATTGTTAGGTATTCAAGCTATTAGAACAAATCTCCTGTTATTTCTTCTAGTGCTAGAAATTTGATCTAATTTCGAAGAAGAGACCATGGCTGGGAAGGTACATCAAATGGGAAAATGGACATGGAAAGACGAGCATCCTCAAGCTTTAGGTATGTATAGTTCCATCTAGTGTCTTTTTACCCCTCGTCGAGTATGACTATGATACTCAATCAACAAATTTTAGTGACTTCCCTCGTTTAGCTCCTCACATATATATATTTGGTCGAAAGCTCCTCACATATTTGAAACAGTTAACTTTTGGAGGTGTCATCACCCAACACCTTCTGGTGGTGATCACTTAAAATACCCACGTTGGAGAAAAGATCAACGTGAAATGAACCGTTCGTTACAAATCCTATACTAATTACAGGCCTCAAAAGAAAAAGAAAAGCTGACAATCAATAGATTTAGTTTTTGACACATTTTTCTTGGCCACAGAGCTGATTGATTGTCACGGTACTGGTTTGGTATTGTGTGCCAGCCATATATATTAAAGGTGCAATAAAATGAGGATTACGCCTTTTGCACTCCAATTATAGCTAAAATACTCTCTTTTATAATATTTTGATAATATTAACTTTTGTGAATTCTACTTTTTTTAACCATTCTTCAATTGCTTCTCTTCTTTCTCTTTTCTGGTAGGGCCACTTTCCTTCTTATCATTTTTTTTCTCTTTGTGTTCTCTCTTTCTAAAACATCCCTCTCATGTCAATAATCTGTGTTGAAGCCCTAACTTGCATAAACCTCCTCTTCACCCAATTAGTCTTCTTCCATCTCATGGCAAATCTAAATCATCCTATTTTGCATTAAACTTTTCGATTGATCAATAAGAAAGACCAGAAAAAAATCATTAAATATTCAAATCCAAGAGTTGAAGCCCTGGCCCAAAAACTCATCAAGCTCATATGCAATCTCTGCTTCTTTGTCTTTATCTTCTTAGTCATAATTGTCACTGCTATTGCTGATTCACCATCCCCTACCCACCTCCAAATACATGGTTCGAATCTCCCCTCTCTCACTAAGTTGTTTACGCAAATGAAAAATGCAATCGGCGAGGATTTGCCCCTCCTCATGCTTGCGATCTCTCATACATCATCGCCAATCTTAATTACCAAGCTACCGCCGTTGGTGATTAAGAGGACCAAAGAGGTGATTGCGAACTTAATTTTTAAGTCGGAGCCCTTATGCGATGAGGTGGCTCTATTGCTCGTCAATTGTTCAAATCCCCGTGTTATAATAGGTGTAAGGTTCAATGCGGGAGCTAGGATATCAAACTCCGGTTAACGATTGAAAAACCGATGAGTGTGACGTGATTTGGACGACAAGTAACAGAGACCAACCACAAAAGAGAGTTTTTTTTTTTTTTACATAGACCACCGATGCTTGAACCATGATCAAATTTAAGAACTTACGGAGAGAAGTAACGAAGGAGGAAAAGGGAGAGAAGTCAAGAAAGAGGAAAATGGGACACATGAGAAAAAATAAAGAAGAAAACAAATGAGAGACCACAACCAAAAAAGGGACCCTTAAAAAAGATGGGACCATAAGGGTTAATATTGTCAAAACACTGTAACAAGGAGTGTTTTAATCATGGTAGAAGTGAAAAAAGCGCAGCTCTAAAGTGAAGGGCAAAAACCACAAAAAATCATAAGTTATGCTAACACATTTATCCTAAATTTTTTTGTGACATTAAAAATAACAAACTTGTACCTATGTGACACATTTACCTGCTATTAAAGTTTCGTCAATGAGAACCATTAAAAATTTGTCTACATCGATGCTGGAAAGCAAACTGTGTTGGCAAGATGCCTACATGACTTAAGTGAAATAACAACGTTATTTAGACTAAAAACTCATCTTACAGAATTTGATGGAAAGTAAATATGTCACATACGTACAAATTTGGGATTTTCTATGTCACAAGAGAAACATCACGGTAAGTGCATCACAGTGGGTATAGTTTGGGGTTTTTGATATCACAAAAAAAGTTCAAAGTAAATGTATCATGGTGAACATAGTTGGAGGCTTTTTGTGACGTTTTCCCTAAAATAAATTTGTGGTTAAAAGAAACACAAAGTGCTCAAGGAATTGAAATACAAACGTGTGCATATAGAAACAAAAATAAATCATCTAAAATTTTATTAAGGCCCAATCTGATTAAACTTTAAATTTTTAAACTCATTTTCACTTGGCCTTTTTAAGTGTTTAAACAACCTATATACAACATGATTACAAAAATATGAGTCAAAGAATTGGCTTATGACCCATGTTGACACCTCTATTTTTTAAGCGCGGCATTTTTATTCATCCAAATCAATATGGTGTGTCAACGACAACTGTTTTGGAGCAAAATATAAAAAATAAGAACATAAATTACAATGCTTAGAGAATGGCTGGCGTAAATAGAAAAATTTGCACCGAAAGCAACTACAAACTTTTCCATGACTGGGCCTCCACAACAACCCCTATATAAAGGATGGTTAGCGTGCCAAGTGAATCGCAACAAATTTCGCAATGGCTGTTCCAGCGTTGTTCACAAGCTTCCTCCCCTCCTCAATCCGCCATAATCAACCCTCTCTCTTATTCTTTAGACACCTTCGCTCCTCCTCATCCTCCGCCTCCTCCTTCTCCGGCGCTCAATTCGTGACACGCGCTTTAAAGATTGAAGATAAACAGATTGTGAGGCGTTCGGCAAATTGGGAACCGAGCGTTTGGGACTATGGCCTTTTGCAGTCACTCAGTGTTGATTACGCGGTAATGATTTTTTTTTTCAACACAAAATCCGGCCTAGCTTAGGAACTACGGAAAATGTTCACATCTGGTCCTGAATTTCATGTGCCTAGGAGGATAAATATAGGATAAATATACGGAGCAAGTCCAAAGGTTGAACAAGCACTACAAAAAAACAAGGGATTAGCGACGATTTTTGCGACGAAAAATTTGGCAAAATCGGTCGCAAATCGAATTTGCGACGAAATTAGCGATGGAAAAAATTCCGTCGCTAATTCGGCGTCGCAAATTTTTGCGACGGAGAAAAATTCGTCACAAGTAACTCATCGCTACTTAGCCATGAACTTTATTCGTCGCAAATTTCGTCGCAACATTCGTCGTAAACTAGCCACGAATTTTATTCGTCGAAAATTAGTTACAATCTTTATTCGTCGCAAATTAGCCACAAACTTTATCTGTCGCAAAATTCGTCGCAAATTAGCCACGAACTTTATTTGTCGCAAAATTCGTCGGTACTTATTCGTTGCAAATTAGCCACGAATTGTATTTGTTGCAAAATTCGTCGCAAATTATACACCATTTGGGCCATCAAATCTTGTCCATAGCAATAGCTATGCATTAATGAACATCATGTAACACATTGAAAATAATCAAAGGACACGAGACAACCATAGATTCCGCTTGAAAAAAAGAAAACGAACAAACCAGACACAATGCCATATAATTGAAAAATATAACTGAAGGAAAGATGCTAGTTTGCAAAAAATAATAATATATGCAAAGTTGCAAAGTCCGACATGATGCTATTTAATATCCAATCTTATAATACATTCAAAACATTCAAAGGAAGCGGGACAACCATATATTCTGCTTCAAAAACGAAAAATCGACAAATCAGATACAAGATTGGGCAGCTTTGGCACTCAGCAGGACACCAGAAGCAGTCACTTTTGTCGACACTTGATAAAATGTGGATACATAAATAAAGATATTTAATCAATCCAAAATATAAAAGAAGCGTTTATGCATGGATGTGGACCTAGGTATAAAAAAACAAATAAGAGGGTTAATAAAAAAACATTTCAAGACGAACATCAATGTTTTACATATGAATATGAGTCAACTTTGACATATACTATAATTTTTTCACCCTTGTAAACCATATTTTTGTCACCTACGAAAAATTAGATCCTTCTCCAAGCAGCATTCAACAGTTTAATGACTTAGAGAGGTGAATTATCAACACTAATTCCCAGGAAGAGAGGACTCAAAGTCAATTAAGGCATGTATTTCTACAATGTTCAAATATCATGATTTTTTGTAACAAGCATGTCATCCTGGGATCTCTAAATTTTTAGTTTTCTGCAAGCAAAAAACCTAGTTGTAAGAGAGTTGTACACAGAAAGTAATTGTAAGGCAGGAACATATTGGGCAAACTGCACTTATGGCACAAAAGATTGTGAAGCAAGCTTACTCCCGATTTTGGGAATTTTAACTAGAAAGGACCGAGAAAGTCATCATCATCATCATCAATCTCAGCATCATTGTGTCACTCATCATTGTGTTCATCGCCTGTTGGATTGGCGGGAGGTACAAAAGGAACCTCATCGTGATAGAGGTTGAGGTGTCGCATAACGATTTGCATTTGTTGTTTCAAGTCATTTATTTCTTCGTCCTTCTTTATAAGTATATTTTTCAGTTGGTTCAATTCTTGGGTCAATTACTTGTCATGTCGTGTCTTCCTTTGAACAGCTGCATTGGATGATGAAATTGCAGCATGATTCGTCATATATACCCTTAACAAGGATCCCATTCCAAATATTTTTCCTTTTTTCATCTCACCCGTTGCTTCCACCCATAATGCCATACTGTCAACTGATGGATCAGATGCAGCAACACCATCACCGCTACATTGCTCATTAAAAGTTCATCATATTTTTCCTACATTAACAATATAGATGAAAATAAAATAACTTCATATATATAACTACCATAAATATTAAAAACATTCACGATTTTCATTCTAGTTTTCATAAAGTCCAAAGTATAATCTTACATACCTTAATAGCTTTTGCTCGATCGCCAGTCCATGTCTTATCTTTTTTTGAAATGTGCGTTCAAATGTAGCTGCAAATATCGGTTTCGTTTCCAATTCATGTGCCTACAAAATGTAAATATGAGTAAGTGAATTAAATTAACTTATAACTTATTTAACAGACTTACCATTCGTTTGCGATACTCCCCAATGTTGATAGAGCCCCCAGCATATGTGGTAGACCTTTCACTAGAACTAGAAGATCGATTCTTTTTATTCTGTTCACTAATTTGCTGATTCTTTTTAGTTTCCCAAATTCTATTAATTTCCGTCCAATTGTCAGCTGTAACAAAAACCTGCTTCACTTGCTTGATCTTCGTTCTATTCATCACATTTCGTATGTGATCACCGACTTTCTTCTTAAAAATTCTATTCACTTCATTCTCTTCCTCTTCATCCCACCTGAACTTCCACTGCAATCAATACAAAAATAACTAAAAGTTATTATGATGGTCACTTATCTATTACCATGAACCAGACAATTCGGCGATAGATTTTGTTAAGGTCATCTCGGTGAAAATATCTGGTCCCTTCAGTACCGAAAACTAAAGAGTTATTCTGGTCCCTTTACATTATTCTTAACCATCAATACACTACACCGAACTTACTTGGTGAGAAAATAGAATATTTAAAACTTACCTTGAACTCATTCCACCACAAATCTTTCATTTCTTGTGAAGTACTGTTGTAATTAATATACTGTCCCATCCAATAATTTTTGACTATTTTGTTCAGTTCCCTCACAACAAACGGAGCAACTGTGAATATGCAAACTTACGGATATTGTGCAACATCGACAATTCAGTTGACATCCATATGTAAAACCATAAATATTACATATACTTAAAAAAAATGAAGTATTTACGAATCTCCAAATTGGCATATCATGAATCGGTTATCTTCTTCACCTGTGTTTCCGTCATTATTCGATTGTTGTGTTGAATAATAAGGCGGAACGGAAGGAGATGGATATAAAGGTGATGGAACTGAAGGAGATTCAGTTCGCATTTGTTCAAGTCCCCTGACATGTTCTTGAGTGTTGGAAGAAGGGCCTACGTGTCCATATTATTCATAAGCATATAGTGGTTGAGGGTTAGATGAAAGGGCAGGGGAAGAGGAAAGCGACGAGGACGAGAATGAGGAAGGGGTTGGTCTTCTATGCATGTGACCTCCGCGTTTATATTGACAAGTAGGAAAGTTATACAAATATGTAAAAAAATCTGAACACGTATTACGGACACATAATGACGTACATGACAAAGCTTACCATTTTGTTTCAAAAGCAAAAAATGTATAATTTTAATTAACTAATGCCGAGTGTTTATGACGTGCAATTTTCTACGAACAAATATACCATGAATCACACTCATTTTGATATCAAACATCAATATATGATCACGATATACCATGCTAAGTCAACAATAGCCATAATTAACCACACGATCCACTTTCAAACCACACGATCATTCATCAAGTACAAGATCAACTGGGAAACATTAATTCCAGCCACATGATTTTCGTTCTCGGCCACACGATCATCAATCAACCCACACGATCGGGCCATAGTTAACCAATCAGCCACAATTAAGCAAATCAACCACACGATTAAACTAATTAACCATACGATTGGCATTAAACAATTAAGGGTGCGAATGGTAACCATTCTGTTCCAGAAATCAAATTGTTACTAGAAATTGATTTCTAAAGGAGAAATCTATTTGGTAAAGCATGACTGATTTTGCTCCAGAAATTGATTTATGGAATAAAAGTCTATTATGACTTGTTGATTTTTTTTTTCACTTAAAAAAATTTAAATTTTACGCAAAGTGAGTGGCCATAGGTATTTTAAGCCATTATGTGAAGTTTTGAAATTTTGGATTTTTTTAATTTTTTTTGGGCACCTAAAAAAACATTAAAATTTTTGCCTAAAAGTGGGTGATCATAGGTATTCTAAGCCATTTTGTGAAGTTTTGAAATTTTGAAATTTTGAAATTTTTTTTGGTCACCTAAAAAAATTTAAATTTCACTCAAAGTGGGTGGCCACAAGTATTCTAATCCATTTTTTGAAGTTT
This sequence comes from Syzygium aromaticum, assembly GCA_024500025.1. Lineage (NCBI taxonomy): Eukaryota > Viridiplantae > Streptophyta > Magnoliopsida > Myrtales > Myrtaceae > Syzygium > Syzygium aromaticum. The sequence continues at coordinate 18,174,512 of CM044885.1, forward strand.
AGAAATTTTTTATTTTATTATTATTTTTTAACTTTTTTGGGCTCTTAAAAAATTTAAATTTCACTCAAAGTGGGTGGCCATAGTTATTATAAGCCATTCTGTGAAGTTTTGAAATTTTTGAATTTTTAAAATTTTTTTGGGCACCTAAAAAAATTTAAATTTCACTCAAAGTGAGTGGCCACAGGTATTCTAAGCCATTTTGTGAAGTTTTGAACTTTTTTATTTTATTATTATCTTTTTGGGCACCTGAAAAAATTTAAATTTCATTTAAAGTTGGTGGTCACAGGTATTTTAAGCCATTTTGTAAAGTTTTGAAATTTTTGCTTTTTTTATTTTTAAAAAAATTTCACCAAATTTCATATTTTCTCAAAATCTGATTTTTTTTTTATTTTCTGTAACTTTCTATGAATTTTGCTAGAATTCTTCATTTTTTACACATTTTCCGAAAAAAACGCTTAAGCAACCACATGATCGTCATTCTGTTCCGGAATGCATTCCATGCATACCCTAAGCAACCACACGATCATCATTGAATGCTTAATCAGTCACATAATCGACAAATTAACTAAGCGAACATCGATCAAAGCCACATGCAATCTTGAAATTGGCCCCTAACTTAGCCAATCAATCCGACACTAAACAATCCTTAAACAAGTCCGATTAATACCAATTATACTAAGTAGGGTTTAGGGCGTCGCTTACTTGGTTCAAGGCTAAGAAAAACGAAACAATAGGGCAAAATGGCCGGTCAGCCAGTAGCGGGCTCGGTGCGGGCGCAACTGCAAGTGGCGGCCACCAGGTGCTCGGCCACGGCTGGGCGAATGATGGTGGAGTTGGGCGGCGACGGTGTCGGGTGGCGGCTGGGTAGCGACGACGATGACTACAAGCTTGGGCGAGGCTGGGCAGCGGCGGCGGCTGGGCGGCTACGAGCTCCGACGAGGCTAGGTGGCGACGACATCGGGTGGCCGTTGGGCGGTTGCTGGGCGACGACTGCGTCGGGCGGCTGCTGGGCGGCGATGGCTACGAGCTCGGGCGGCTGTTGGGCTGCGACGGCGTCGGGCAATTGGCCGGCGACGGAGACGGCTACGAGCTTGGGCGAGCTGGGTGAGCGGGCGAGCTGGGCGGCGGTGAGGCGAGCACACGGGCGGAGTGGCGACACTTGCGGCTGCGAGCTGCCGGGCTCGCAAGCGATGACGGCGACGGCGGGCTGGCGGTTTGGTCCAGGTGGAGAAGGCGGCATGCGGTCGGGCGACTCGATTGGATCGGCTAGAAAGCGGTGTGCGGTGGTCGAGCAGCTCGAGCAGATCGGCGACGAGCGGTTATGCGGCTTAGTTGGGTCGGCGAGAAGACGGCGTGCAGCGGCGGGTTAACCAACTTGTGGTGCCTGGGCAGTGCGAGGGAGCCACAGCGGAGGATGACAAACGGAAGAAGAAGAAGAAGAAGAGAAAAAGGAAAAGAAAAAGAAGAAGGGAAAGGTCTGCCATGCAGGCCTGAGCGGACGTGACCGGGGGGTACGTGCGCGGGTAGGGGGAAAGAGAGAGAGAGAGAGAGGGGCGAAAAATTTTCAAACGTGCGTTAATGTTATTTTTCCATCGCATATTTGCGACGGAAAAAAAAAATCCGTCCCAAATTTGTGACGGAAAAATAAATCCATCACAAATTTGCGACGGATTGCAAAATTAAAAAAATTTTCTAATCTGTCGCAAATTTGCGACGAAATTATTATCCGTCTCCATCACTCCAGGATTAAGATTGAAGGAGCAGCCATTGAGGCAAATCTTCACAGTTAACATATTCGCTTTTAATGTTGGTCGGATCGTTAATTACTTGAATTATCAATTAGCTAGGTAATATGTTGCTTTCCCAGATAATGCATATATCCGCTAGCTTCATCAACGGAGATGGTCATGTTTATTCCTTTGTGAAACTTATGTGTGTCAACTATTTGTACTCTTACATGTATGAGCAATTTTTGAAAAAATGTTCTTGCAGCGAGAAATTTTTTCTGTGCCCTTTCAGTTCACCATGACTATTTATTTTACAATCTTATAATGAGTTAACAATACTTACATAAAAATGCAGAAGAGACAGGGTGCATCGGCTATAATTGATGAGGTACTTAAGTACATTCCAGAGATCAAGAATTAAATCAAGGAGCTAACCCTCCAGAAGGAAAACATGTTATCTGTGATAGATCAAAATAAGCAATTAGTTATCGACGATAGCTCTCACACATCATTGGAAAGTAATGAAGGTCGTCCGACTATTTCAGTGCATGAAATTGCTAAAGGTGAACTCGTCCTTTAGAATTGTATGAAGAGGGACCAAGGAAAGCTTTCCAATCTTCTGCGGAATTTAGAAGCTGAAGGCATTAGCATTTTGAATGCCTCCACTGTTGAAGTTCCGCATGATCGAGTTTGCTTCCATTTACACATCCGAGTATATGCTATCTGGATAATGTTTTTATCTATTTGCTTTTCTCTTTGCGGTTCAGTACGTTTTCTAGGGCTAATTTCTTTCACCACCATATGCATTGTTTCTTTCAGCGGTTTAAGGTTTGAATTTAGTAGCAAATTTGCGACGGAAAAATAATTCTGTCGCAAATTTGTGACGGATTACAAATAAAAAAGGGCTTTTTCGAATCCGTCGCAAATTTGCGACGGATAATAATTCTATAGCAAATTTGCGACGGAATTTCCGTCGCAAATTTGCTACGGATATATCTTCCGTCGCAAATTATGTTTCCGTCGCAAATTTGCGACGGATTCCAAAAATAAATGGCATTTCGAATCCATCGCAAATTTGCGACGGATTCAAAAAATTGCCGTGAATTTCACTTCCGTTGCTAATTCTTCGATGAACAGTAGCCACGAATAAGTTTTTATCGTAAAATGAGCGACGAAATTAATGACGATCCAAATCCAATGGAAAATAGAATATCGCAAATATCATCGCACAAATAATATTTGACTTGCCGTCATTTAGCGATAAATTTTCCAATGATCAATTACATTAATAAGAATAATCGACAACAACAATAATGATAATAACAAGAATAATAATAATAATTATGACAACCAAAATAACATATGTCGCAATAATAATTACACATCACTAGTATTTTGTCGCAAAAATTTTAATCTTCATACTCGTCTTTGTTTTGATCCGCATCTTCGTCCTCGTCTTGATCTTGATCTTGATTTTCATCTTCTTCATGAGCATCATCTTCATCATCTGTCTCAAAATCAGATTCTGTACCATTTTCTACATTTAATTCGCAAATTTCAGTTGGATCCACATCTATTATTGCTTCACGTGGATCTTGTAAAGTTGGAATGTTATATTCCTCAGTTTCAACCATGTTACAAACTTCCTCTTGTTAATAGGCTCTATCCTTCCAGTATTCCTCGATTTTTCTCCTTATTTTGATTTTACATACATTCCACCAATCAACTTTGTGACGTTTCAAACTAGGATATGATGCATAACATACTTGAATTGCTTGTTGTGCCAAGACAAATGGTTCATATTTCATATATTTTCTCTTGTGATTTATTTCAACCAAATTAAACTTTGTATGCACCTTCATTCCTTTGAAGGGGTCGAACCACTTATACTTAAATAACACAACCTGCATCATTAATGGTCCAGGGTACTCTATCTCTATGATTTCATCCAACAAGTCATAAAAATCATCTTTTGAACTGCCACCATTGGATGACCGAATAGACACACCACTATTCATTGTGGCTTTTTCCGTTCCATATTCTTGAGTGTGAAAATTATATCCATTTATAGAATTTGTTGGCCAACTTCATACTCTTAACTGTGAAACCCACAACATATGATATAACAATCTTTACTCTCCAAGTGCATCATGATTACTGTGAACCTAAGGTTGCACACGCAAAATCAATAATACATATTTTAATAAATGATATATAAAATATTAATAACTTGGTTTTAGTCCATATGTAACTTACATATGTTTTGAACCATGCTGCAAATTGTTCATTGCATAAACGGTCAAACTCATTTGGTGGTAGTCCATACATTGAAGTTTGGAAAATTCTAGTAATAAATATCATTTAAATATTAGTAAATATTTGACACATAATACATATATTTGCAAATTTGCACTTACTTGAAGTATGGCTCGACTTCTGGGCAGTTCAGTAAAATATATGTATGGGCTGCATGCCATTCTTCGCCTGTTAAGTAACGAAACGTACATGCATCGCTTGGTCGATCCAGATAATTGAAAATAGAGAATGAATTGCAATTGGGATCAATGGGGCCTTTATCATTTCTGCCTGCTCTCCGCCTCTTGCACTATACGTGCGGTTCAAAATAATATGATGTAAATACTGTCACTTCTTTCACAATATATGCATTATAAATTGAAGTTTCAACACATGCCTTATTCTTTACTTTTTTCTTCAAATGATATAAGAATCTAGTTGTAATAGAAAGAAACTTATCGGAACATAATATATAATAAAATAATTTGAACTAAATTTAAAAAAAAATTTACCTCTCAAATGGATACATCCATCAAAATTGGACGGGACCTGCAACTTTGGCCTTATAAGGCAAGTGAACTAAGAGATGTTCTATCGAATTAAAAAACGATGGAGGAAATATCTTTTTTAAGTTGCAAAAAATAATTGAAATATCTCTCTCTAGTTTTTCCATGTGTAATGCTTTTAACACTATCGAGCAAATATCATGCAGGAAATTACTTAACTTTGTAATGGCGTTCCATACAAAGTTGGTAGAACTTTCTTGAAAGTTATTAGAATTAGTCTTTCTATAAATATGTGACAATCATGACTCTTCAAATCTATCAACTTGCATTCATTCTAATCAATACATCTCCCGAGGTTTGAAGCATATCCATCAGGAAACTGCACATATTTCAACCATTGATAAACAACTTGTCTCTGCTCTTTATCCAATGTATAAACTGCTTTTGGTTTTGGTCCCTGTTGCTTACGTCTACATCTAGTGTTGGCCGATCACAAATATCTCTCATATCTTTTCTTGCATTTAAGTTGTTTTTTGTTTTTCCGGTGACATCCATCACAGTATTTATGATATTGTCGAAAACATTCTTTTCTATGTGCATGACGTCAAGATTATGATGAATAAGATGGGCCTTCCAATATGGTAGATTCCAAAATATACTGCTTTTTGTCCACTTATGTGTACTTCCGTACGCAATAGTCGTGCCGTGAGGGTTCTGAGCAACAGTTGGAAAGTCCTGCACCCGCTCTCAAATTTGATCGCCGGTCAACCTTAATGATGGAGGTGTTCTTTCAGTCCTATTCTTGATGAACTATTTTTTATTCCTTATGAATGTATGATTTATCTGTAAAAATTACCTGTGACAGTCAAAATAGCTGGGTTTCTTTTCATGTTTTAATCTAAATGACATTGATCTCTCCAAACATATCGGACATCTTAAGATCTCAGCTGTACTCCATCCAGATAACATTCCGCAAGCTGAAAAGTCATTTATCGTCTAAAGAATAGCAGCCTTCATTACAAATGTTTGATCGGTAGAAATATCATATGTAAGGACACATTCATCCCATAGCCGTTGTAACTCTTTAATCAATGGTTGCGTATAAATATCTATTAACTTTTTTGGATTTTGCGGGCCAATCACGATCAATGTCAAAAACATATAAGGTGTCTTCATGCATATACCAGGTGAAAGATCGTACGGCGTTAAGATAACTAGCCAACGTAAATAACTTTTTCCTGATTTCTCAAATGGGGCAAATCCATCAGCACAGAAACTTAACTTGATGTTTCGAGACTCTAACGCAAACTCAGGATATGTTCTATCAAAATGTTTCCATGCCTCTATATCTGAAGTCTGACACATTAGACCCTCTTTTGTTTCATGATTTGTATGCCAAGTCATGTGTTCAGCAGTGACTTGAAACGCATAAAGCCTTTGCAATTTGGAGATTAAGGGCAGATAAAATATTTGCTTGCATGGTCTACGCTTCTGATTACGACCCTGCCTCCTGTTAGTCTTGTACCTAGGTTGGCTACAGAATTTGCAAGATTCTGCATTTTCATCATCTCTCCAACATAACATACAACCCCTACTACATACATCAATATTTACAACCGGAAGACCTAAGTTATCCACTAGCTTTTTCATATCGTAAAAATCACTTAGCATGATATTATCACGAGGCATTGTTTTCCGCATTACTTCAACAAAAGAGTTGAAGCAATCCGCAGATACATTATGCTATGCCTTGATATTTAACAGTCTTACTGTCACTGATAACTTAGTGTGGTTGTTATAACCTGCCCATAAAGGTTCATCTGCTGCTTTTAATACTTCCCAGAACTGATTAGATGGAAAAGTTCAATTACAGACATTTTCATCAAAACTTGTAACTCTTATCTCTTCTAATTGTGATGCATGACTAGTACTCACTTGTTCAAGTGTAAAAGTAGAACTAGTACTTGCATGATTTGATTCTGAAACAAAATTATGACCAGCTGCATCAATGACCATCCTCTTGTATGGGTTCAATTGATCAAAATAGCTACATTCTTCCATAACTAAAAATTGGTCACTTCTTCGATATCCTTCATTAGATATAAATGGTTCACCATAAGAAGTCCAATTATAATAGTTCGGAGTAAACCCAAATTTATAAAGATGTTCTCTAACTTTATCACACACATGAAATTTACCATTACTGCACTTTTTACACAGATACCTTAACTTATTTCCATCCGTGACCTCATATTTACTAATAATAAAGTCTAAAAATAGTTTCAACCCAGTATAAAACTCATCGATCAATCCTCGAAGTCCAGGTAAGTTCTTATTATACATCCAAACCCTTTCTTTTTGTATTATGTTTGTATAAAAATAAAAAAAATCTCGTAAAATATTAAAAATATCATATCTACCGTTCTTAATTAAAGCCATAAAATTAGGAAAATTAATTTTTTTTTGACGCAACAATTAATTTGAAATTGAAAAAAAATGAAAAAATTACATGTAAAGAAGATTTACCCAAATATTTGACTGAAATCTTTGTAGTAGAAAGTGGTCAATTTGATGAGAATTGCAATGTTTACTTGGATTGCGAGACCTTCAAATGGACACGTACCTAAAAAAAAAATCACTTAAGATTCATTTTTTTTTATAATTTTTAATTTTTTTGAATTTTTTTCTCTTTTTTTCCCCAATATTTTTCTCCGGTCGCCGGTCCGACGACCGGTGACTGGCTGAGGATGGAAAGCTCGACCTCACCAGCCATGGGCGAGACCGAGCGGCCTCGCCCAGGTGTGGCGGTCGACCTCGCTGTCACCCAGATCTGGACAACGGTGAGGTCAACCGGCGGCCACGGCGAGGCCGCTCGGCCTCGTCCAGATCTTGGGGAGGCCAAGCGATCTCGCCATGGCTGCTGGTCGGCCTCGTCGTCGCCCAGATCTGGGTGACGGCGAGGTCGACGGTCATGGGGGGAGGCCAAGCGGCCTTGCCGGCCATGAGGCGAGGCTAAGCAGTCTCACTGTGGCCGAGCGGCCTCGCCATGGCCGCCGGTCGACCTCGCTGTCGCCCAGATCTGGGTGAGGTCGACCGCCACGACTAACCTCACCCAGATCTGGGAGAGGCCGAGCGGCCTCGCCATGGCCGTCGCCCAGACCTCGCCGTCACCCAAATTTGGCCGACGGCGAGGTCTGGGCGGTGGCCATGGCGAGGCTGCTCGACCTCCCCCAAATATGGACGAGGCTGAGCGGCCTCGCCGTGGCTACCAGTCGACCTCGCCGTCGCTTAGATCTGGGCGGATATCATGGAAGTTATTTTTCATCATAAACTACAAATTAGCGACGAATTCATTTTTGTCGCAAATTAGCGATGAATTTTTTTTCTGTCGCTAATTCCGCCGTTAATTCCATCGCAAATTTGCAATGGAAAATAAATCTGCCGTGAATTTGCGATGACGAATTTATTTTCCGTCGCAAATGTGCGACGGAATTAGCAACAGGTTTATTTTCCGTCGCAAATTTGTAACGAATTTTTATTTCGTGGCAAATTCCGTCGCAAATTAGCGACGATTAATTTTCGTCGCTAATTTGTGACGGAAAATAAAATCTATCGTAAATTTACAACGATAAATTTTCCGTCGCAAATTTTCGTGGCAAAATTCATATTTTTTTGTAGTATCCTCCGTTATGCAGCTCATAAATTTGAAATAGTTAAGTTTTTCAAATCGGTGGTCACTTAAAAAGTACTCATTCTGGAGATAGATCTATGGACAACGTTGTTATATGCCCTATCGTAATTACAGGCTTCTAAGCAAACTGGTGGTTCATAGATTTCCCTTTCGAAATATTTTTTCGTGGCCACATGATTGTTATCCCACAAAGCCATGTTTAAATGGGCAATAAATAAAACGTGGTTCCCAAGAAACACACGTGCATGAGGGGGTCGTACTAACAGGGTCATTATGACTTTTTTTATTATTGATGCACCGCAGCAACGCCTATATAATGGGCGGATAGCACACCCAAGTAGTCATGGCCACAGGCCGGTTTCGGCCTGGAACGGGCCCGGTCAAACCCGGGCCCTGCTCGTTGACCAGGCCCGCGGTTTGGAATCGGAATCGGAACCGGCCGGTGTCCTACGGGCCCGGTTCCGATTCCATAAATTTTGGAATCGGCCCGGAACCGCCAATTCCGGGCCAGGTTCCAAGAAAAAAAAAAAAAACGAACGAAAAAAATGTAGCTGTAGCTGCGCCGCGCGCAGGGCGTGCGACGTGCAGCACAACCTGCCTGTTGCCAGGGGCAACGGGCAGAGCATAAAGAAAAAAAAAAAAAATGCAACGGGCCACCGCCCGTTGCCCTGATGCAGGCAACGAGCAACGGCTAGCCGCGGCCCACGGTCGTATGCCCAAAACGGGCGAAAAAAATATATTTAATAATAAATAATAACCGTTGCAAAATTGCAACGGTTATAATTTTTTTTTATTTTAATCCTATATTTTTTTCTCATTTTTTCCTTATAAATTCTCTCAAATTCTCTCAATACTCACAATTCTCTCAAATTCTCTTTTCTCAAGTCTCAAATTTTCTCAATACTCTAAATTCTCTCAATTTTCTCAATCCACGCAATTCTTTCTTCATTCTCCCAATTAATCCGCTCAATTCTCTCAATCCACTCGAACAATGACAAGTAGAAGTCGAGTGCCAACTGGCAAAGGTAAGAATATCGCGACGGAATCCCATCATTTTTTTGATCCTCGTGAATATGCAGATTTTGAAGATGATGAAATCAACATTTTTCCTGATGTGGAGCGCGTCCCAACGCAAAAAAGTTTTCATCCTCCTGCCGAAATATCTACAACAAAGGAAGCGGAACGGGAATTTACATATGACATTTGGAATCACTTTACGAAAATAGAAAGGTTTGATATTGGTGAAAAAAGGTATGATATAATTTGTAAATATTGTAGGAAAATATATAAATATACGGGTGGACAAGGATATGGAACTTTCAAACGACATCTTAGGAGCAAACATCCAATCGAAACGGGAATCGATATTGGGCAACAACAAATTTCCGGGTACGTCAATCCTAACACTTCTCCTTTATTTCGTTTTAATGAAAAAACTTATAAGAAAGATTTAGGCAAATTTATTTCCGTTGAGCATTTAACATTTAATTTTGGAGAAAGATTTGGTTTTAATCAATTTGTACAAAAAGCATGTGCTCCACAAGGAAAACGTGTTCCTAGAAATTCAACTAAACGAGTAATTAAAGATCTTTACAAAAATGGAAAAAAAGATTTACAAAACTTTTTTATGCAATTTAATGGATGCGTACATATAGGTAGTGATATTTGGAGTGATCATTGGCAAAATCATTCTTACATGGGCATAACATGTCATTGGATAGATGACGAGTGGAGTATTCAAAAAAGAGTTATTGCATTTAGAGTTTTCGATGATAAACATACGGCAAATAATATTTATAGAATAATTAGGCAAATTTTAGAAGAATATTATTTGCTTAACAAAATTTTTTCAATTGGTTTTGATAATGTCGCAGCAAATACCACTTCAATTGCCGATTTAGAAAATATTTGTAAGCCCGCTTTTAGCGGAAAATTTTTTCACATTAGATGTGATTGTCATGTTTTAAATTTATGTGTACAAGATAGTTTAAAAACTCTTGATATTTTTCTTCAACCAATAAAAACGGCAATTCAATTTTTATAGAAACACCCCCAAAAAATGAAAGAATGGGGTAGATTTTGTAGAGAAAATGGCAAAAAGCCAAAAAGATTTCCAAGAGATGTTCCAACTCGTTGGAATTCTACTTTCCACTTGCTTAGTGAATCTTTAGCATATAAAGATTTATTATGTGCATTCATTTCTAATAATATACCTCAGATTGATTTATACCCACAAGAGTGGGATATTTGCAAAAAAATTTTAGATGTTTAAAAGGTTTTTAATGATGCAACTTATATTTTGTCCGGTGTTTATTATCCCACTACACATTTATTTTTAGTAGAGTGTACTAATATTGTCGGAATTTTTGATGAATATGAAAACAATGTTGAATTACAACATACTATAGTTGCGATGAAAATGAAGTGGCTACATTATTATAGCGAAATTCACATTATTTATTTAGTTGCTTGTATTTTTTATCCGCGTTGCAAATTGGATGGCTTAAGTGATTTTTGCATATGTATTATCAATGTTTGCATTATGATGTGATAAATGTTACAACCATAGTACGTGAGGTTAAAAACGTAGTAATAGAATTATATAATGAATTTTATGCTAAATATAATTTAAGTGATATTGGATCTTCTCAATTTACGGAGATACAAAATGACAGTACAGGTAAAATTAGTAGAGGGTACCAACTTTTATTACATAGACAAAAAAAACAAAAGAGAGTGATAGGAAATATTTCTGAATTAGAGATTTATCTAACCATTTCATTTGAGTTTACTGAATCCGAAAATAGTACAGATTTTTTAATTTTGGATTGGTGGAAGAGGCACGCAGGCCAATACCCAATCCTTTCTCTTATTGCAAAACAGATTTTTTCAACCCCTTGTTCCACAGTTGCGGTCGAACAAGCATTCAATGCCGGAGGTAATATTTTAGACGAAAATCGTTCAAGATTAGCTCCAGAATTAGTGGAAATGCAAGCTTGTGTTGCTGATTGGACGAAGGCTCAATACCGGCAACAGGAGATAGATCGGAATCATGAATCTGAATTTTTTAACGACGGAGATATTACCGCTACTGGTACCGGTACCGGTACTGGAACGGGTAGTGATGATTGATGGTAAAAGAACTATTGGAGTTGGCAAATATTTCGAGAACCCTTGTTTCTCATACCAGGTACGCCCACGTGAGCTTAGGGAAACCGAAGTATAATCCGACGACATGTGACTTTTGGATTTGGTCCCATGCGCACGGAATGTTTAGGTTTTGGGGTCATTTTAGGGCATATATATTGTGCTCCTTTTTTTATAGATCGTTGTAACAAATTATAATGTGTTTAATGATAATTTATTAAGTTCAAACTCTCTCTTTCTCTCTTGTCTTTTTGTCCCCAAATTTGATTACAATTTACATTTTAATTACAATTTATATTGAATAATGTTCCGTCACCGGTAACCGGTCACCGAAACAGTAATTTTTTAATTATTTTCTTTTCTATTTTTCCTTTTATGTTTTTTTTTCTTTTCCTTTTCTTTTTTTTTCTTTTTCTTCCTGAGGCCGGCGACCTCCGCCGGCCCCGGCTATGGCCGGCGGAGGAAGAAACGAAAAAAAAAAAAAATTGAATCGGCCCGGAACCGGTTCCTAATCTGAATCAGAACCGGCCCGGAACCGCCGGTTCCGGTTCATACATGGCCACGGACCAGAACTGCCGGTTCCGAACCGTGGCCATGACTACACCCAAGGGACTGGCGACAGATTTCGCAATAGCTCTTCCTGCTTTGGTCGCAAGCTTCCTCCCCTTCTCAATTCGCCATAGCCAACCCTCTCTCTCATTCTTTACACACCCTCGCTCCTCCTCTTCCTCCTCCGCCGCGTCCTCCGGCCCTCGATTCACGACATGCGGTTTGAAGATCGAAGATCAAGAGATTGTGAGACGTTCGGCGAATTGGAAACTGAGCGTTTGGGACTATGGTTTTTGTGCAGTCACTCAGTGTTGATTACACGGTAATGATTTTCTTCTTTTTTTCAGCACAAAAGGATAGAAATTCTCTAAGTTTATTTGTTTTGGTCAAACAGAAATTCTCTAAGTTGAAGAGCTTCATTGTGCAAATTTAAGTTCAAAGACCACATTGACTAGAAAAACGACCTGAGTAGAGCAACCAAATGTACACTTTTTCACTATTTTTATGTACTTTAATGGGATGAGTCCACCAATCCAAAAAAGACAGAACCAAAAGAAAACTCGTCCTTTGAATTAGATATATGGATGTTTACTTCGCATGTACTTCTGTATGTAATTTATGTACGACGTTCGATATATGAAACATCATTTTACACATTCATCCACTGCCACTCTATCAAATACACGACCAACCCCATCAACATTCCATTGAAGACATTAATAAACCTATTAATAAACCTGGTCAAAGTAGCATATTCTCAATATATAGACACGAGCTCAACCGTGCCTACTCAAATGTCTCTGCAAATAAAGTGAGAATCGACCTGTTTCCATACGGGAGGCAATATTGAAGTCTGCTTGTGTATTGACTTTGATTAAGATCTCATTTTGCTGAGCTTTTCATGTGCCTAGGAGGATATATGTACGGAGCAAGTCCGAAGGTTGAAGGAAGAGGTCAAACCGGGAGATGGATCAGGTGGCAAAACTCGAGCTCGTTGAAGGGGTTCAAAGACTGGGACTAGGATATCATTTCGAGACAGAGATCAAGAACGCTATTGGTTCCATCCATAACAACATCGAAGATGCTCAGCTTTCGGATGATCTCTATGCCGCTTCCCTTCAATTCCGGTTACTCAGACAACATGGATACAAGGTACAGCAAGGTAGTCACCAACTAGTTAACCTCTTTAAATCATGTTGATGCATCAAAATTTACCTTACCATTCCTTTTTTTGGACATATAGATGTGCTTCAAAGGTTTATGAACGAGACAGGCACATTCAACGATTCGCTCAAAAGGGATGTGAAGGGGCTTCTTGGTCTTTATGAAGTTTCTTTCCATGGATTGGAAGGTGAAACCATACTTGATGAAGCTTGGAACTTTGCTTCTAAGCATCTGAAGGATCTAAACCTTGACGAAGTTCCCACTACTTTAGCGAGCCACGTGAATCATGCATTAGATATGCCGATCCACTGGAGGCCAAACAGGTTGGAGGCTCGGTGGTTCATCGACATGTACGAGAAACAGCAAGACATGATCCCCTCTTTGCTACGATTGGCTAAATTAGACCTTCAACTTAGTGCAGTCAATCCACAGGAAGGAAGTTAGCAATCTGGCAAGGTATACACAAACACTCCATATTTCATAAATGCAATCTGGCAACGAAGGAGCGCATTTTGATCGACTCAGTCATCATATGACAAATTTTTCAGGTAGTGGGTTGAACTTGGGGCCAACAAGATGACCTTTTTTAGAGACAGGCTAGTGGAAAACTATTTTTGGAGCTGTCTATTAGTTTTTGAATCTCAATGTACGGCTTGCAGAGAATTGAATGTGAAGATGACTTGTATTGTGACACTTATTGATGACGTTTATGATATATTGGGACGCCGGAAGAGCTTAAGCTCTTGACAGATTTCATTGTTAGGTTTGCTTAGTATCTCTACCATCATCATTTTCCCTTGCAATTATTATTGCCAAGAAAAATGATAATTTATTAGTCTATGAACGTGATGGATAGAACAAATCCTAAAAATTATATATTATGAAATAAATTCTTCATTGTGTTTGGGACATAACATCTTTTCTATCAGCTTGTTTTTCTTCTATGTAATTGATTGGTTTGGGCTAATAAAGGTATGCACTAATTTTCATTGTTATTACTAAAAAGCATATTTGAGTAATGGTAAAATTTATAATATCGTTGAAATGGTGGTATCTTGTCTAGGTGGGACATGACAGACGTCCAATAAGAGATAGTTTTATGGTCTTGTACAACACGACCAACGAAGTTGGTTATTGGATAATGAGAGAGCGAGGAATCAACCCCATCCCTTACATGCGGAAAGTGGTAATCTCGACTTGCTAAATCTTCCAACTAATAATGTATAGCCCGAAAAAGTAGGGGAAAGAACGTTCCTCGACTTGGTCATTGACACACTTTTCGAATTTCAATCCAATAGTGGGCGGATGAATGCAAGGCGTACATGAAGGAGGTCCATTGGTACAACAGGGGCATTAAACCGACACTGAAGGAGTACATGGACGTTGCGGTGGATTCAATCGGAGGGCTGATTTTGCCGTTGGATAGCTACTTCCTAACCACAGACAAAGTGACGAAAGAGGGTCTTGATTATGTGTCGAAAATGTTGGGAAAATATTGTACGGGGAAGAAATGGAATCGAAATTTAATCGGACTTTGAGGCGTGTTATCACTCTCTTTTAAGATCAATTTGCCCCACAAAGTTGCTACAGGCTTCTGGCAAATTCCCTTCAGGATACAACAAAGTCACGTGAGATTTTCTGGATAGCAATTCCAGAAAATCTCCTTAAACTCTCAAAAGAAACAATTAGAGAGAAAGCTGTGTTTTTTCTTGAAGAAAACCGGTAAATGGAAAAAATGCTCTCTAAAATATATATATACGACAAGTGAACCACATCTTTTGGTATCTAACATGTCGAATCGGACACACCTGTTCATGTCCGAAAATTGAACTTCGAACATGACTCTTCGTTTGTGATAACCGTCGTTCTAACATGACTATTCACGTTCGGAACTTGCAATTCGGACACACCTTTTCGTGTCCTAAAACAGACGGTTTTTTTTTTTTCTTTTCGAACAGTCACAAATGAAAATTATGTCCAACCAGTCACAAGCTAAAATGAGTAAAAATAAATAAATTAAAAAATAATTTCGAAAATGAAAATAATAATTGAATTGTTGATTAAGTGCTAAGTGCGTCTAATAAACGCATCAAAAACGCGCAATTACTCGCGCACCCGCACGCGGGTATAGTGGGGTCTAGCCCACTAAACCATTTTCTTATTTCAAAGTAGTATAATCCACTTTTCACTGATAAAGTGACCAAAACATTCCTTTCTTTCCTATGTGGGACAAGGAAAGTGCCTTACATATTTGTTTTACAAACAAACATATCCAACAGAAAATCCCGGGTGTCATGCATTCTTCCGTCAAGATCCTTCGATTCAATGATGATCTCAGTACATCATCGGTAACTTACTTTGATACTTGTCCTTTCCTTGTTAATCGTCTCTTAGGAAAACCGCACACTATCGGAATATTCACAGTGATGTTCCATTCTTTTTTTGTTTCTTTGATACAAATGTAAGATGAATCTGGGGACTTACGTTTGTGACCCATCTTTTTCGTCCATGCTTAGCATGAACTGGCACGAGGAGACAACTACAAGGCGCTAGAATGCTACATGAATGAAACCGGCGCTTTGGAAGAGGCCGCGCGGGAACATATCGGGCATCTGGTGCGTGAGACCTGGAAGAGGATGAACAAAGAAGTGTTTGAGGACTACCCGTCTCCCGGATTCGGGCCGTTTCTCAGTGCTTGTTCGAACTTAGCACGAGCTTCTCAATTCTTTTATCAGTATGAAGACGGATATGGCCATCCCAGTCACGAAATCAAGGACCAGATTTTGTCGGCTTTGTTCGACCCTGTTCCGATCGATTGGGGATGCATTATATACCAAGGTCTGCTTTTGGAGAGAGCCTCTAGTCTTAGCTTTTCTGGTGGCTCTGTGTGTGACATCCAGAATTTTCATAATCATATTTATGTAAAAAATTTCTGTATCCGATAATGATACCTAAATTATAAAGTTAAGTATCATTTATCTTAGAATTCTGGTGGACATTTTAAATCATAGTCGGATTGTAAATTTTGTGAAGTATGGAGGATGATTTTTCGTGAACGTAATTGTTCTGAGTTCGACATATTGAAAATTAAAATATATAAATGTTGATGTATAAGTTAATAGTACAGCCGTGTTAATCAATTTATCGTTGTTTTAGTTGTTGATGGGTGGTATTATTTATATAAACTTTAGTTAATTAGTACTAATAGTTGCTTAGTTACATTAATGGCCCCAAAAAAGAAGAATACTGTTTTATTATAATTATTCACAAATATCTTGGATTAGGACACAAACACATCATGTGACATTTGAGAGTAAGTGCTTGGCCACATGCCTCCTTCATACTCAAACTTTACCACTAATTTTGACACATATCCTTGAGTCATCATTTTTAGTAAGCCACCTTAGTAAGCCACTTGTTTTTCTTAAACAGCATGAGAGGCTTGAGAGCCACTTGTGTTATTTTTGCATGTCAAGACTCTTTTAATCTTGATGCATAATGCTCATATGCCCTTCTAAGGATACATGCAAAGCCGTGTGTCTCTTCCAAGGTGAGACTCATACTAACTTGACACCTAAAGACTAAGTGTCATCACCATAAGGCATTAGTTATCAAATTCTTCTCCCATTTGGCCATCAACTAAGCGAGACATTGCCACATGTAATTTACATGCAACCCTCTATCTAATAATTACCCCTGATCATCGTTTTAATCTTGGTAACATCAAACTCAAATGGTACCTAGCCATATCATTCTATTTTTCCATTTTCAAAAGCAAATTCTCCTTTGATCTTATCTTCCACGAGTTGGAAGCATCCAATTGTTCAAGATTTTATTCAAGAGATAAATGAAGACTCTAGATGTTAAGTTAGTTCAATCTACTTAACACTTTTAAGCTTGATTGGTTGAGATATGTCATTTTGATGTGCTATAATACTATGAACATGGTGATTGTTAGATTCGTTTTGATGGTTTTGTACATATTTAAAAGATGTGTGATTGGCTTTCTTAAAGTGTGGCATATTTGGTGAGTGAAAATGATGAATTTGAATCTAAGTAGACTTACTTCTGAAACTGAATAGATTTTACTTTCTGAATTCTAATATAATTACTTTTAAATCCGAGTAGATATTATTTTCTGAATCTGAATATACTTATTTCTGAATCCGAGTAGATTTTATTTTCTGAATCTGATACTTACTTCTGAATTCGAGTAGATTTTACTTTCTAAATTTGATGATACTTACTTCTAATCTCTAGTAGATTTTATTTTCTGAATCTGAATATATTTACTTTTGAATTTGAGCAGAGTTTACTTTTTGAATCTGAAGATACTTCTGAATCCGAGTAGATTTTACTTTCTGAATATGAATATGCTTACTTTTGAACCCGAATAGATTTTACTTTCTAAATCTGAATTTATTTATTTTATAAACCTGAGTATATTTACATTCGGAGTCTAGTATAATTACCTTCTGAACTTGAATATGTTTACTTTTTGAACCTAAGTATATCCATTTATTGAGTGTTGACACCTAATTTTATCGGCTAGGTAAGTCGTCAAAAAATTGAAAACGAAAAATATGGACAAAAGTATAGAATAACAAAAAAAATTGAGACAATTCGACCCGGCTCGCCTGGTTTGGGCTCTAGCCCTCTCCCTTCTTTTCTTTCCTTGGTCCGTTTCTTTTATTCTATTTGAGCCCGGGTCATTTTCCTTCATAAGCCCGGCCCCTCTTTCTTCCTTTCCCCTCTCTCTCTTCTTTCCTCGCATTGGCTAAAGCGATGACGAACGACTGCTCGCTCGCACAAGAGACAGGCGGCAGAGCAGGGCTATGGCCAATAGAGGGGGCGTGCTAGCTACCTCTACAAGTTCAAAGGTGGCCTTAGCCGAAAATGAATCTCGGCTGGTCCCAAGGAGAGGAGCGGCAGCAGACCGACACTGGGAGGAGGCTTGAAGAGAAGGGAGGTTCGGGGAAACTCGAGGTGGGGGGAACTGAAGGAGGGGAAGAAAGAAGAATCCAAAGAGGGAGCGGGCAGAGAAGAGAGACTCAACGGAGAACATACAAGGGTTTCAGTGACCCGGTGTAGCGAAGATTCTCTAGTGTCTAGACCAATGAGAGGCTATTTTGGATCCGCTGGAGTACGTTGACACCTAAATTTTTTGCCCTAAACATCTCTTTTCGCATAAAGAGTTTAATTTCTCGATATCATCAAAATTTGGTCCCTAGCAAAAATGTACACATTAGATTTCTACATTTCACATCGTATGGTGCTCATATGAGTGTCATAAATTTTTTTTTTCTATCACGTGAGTGTCATAATTTTTCAATCGATTACTTGAGTGTCGCAATTTTTTAAAAACGTTAACCACAAGTGCTATGGCACGTCGGATTTCCGGTACTCAGGTGAATCTTTTTAAAAGTTGTGAGCCTCATTAGGTATCAACAACTCAAGTGATCAATTAAAAGTTATGGCGTTCAAATGGTCGAAAAAAAATTATGACGCTCAAATAAGTGTGTACAAAAGTTATATCACTTGTACTGTCCTTATCCTTTACTTTATTATTGTGATATCCTTAACATTTCTCTTTATTAGAGTTGCGTTCGAATGCTTTATGTGACCATATTATTAGAATAAGCTTCATTTGCATTTTATTATCTATTTAGAAGGAAAATTTTCTAAAAAGTCATAAACTTATTGCCAATTTACAAATTTACTCATAATCCTTTTAATTTTGTCAATTGAGTCATTCACCTTTTCACATTTTGCTAATTGAGTCCACATGGACATTTTTGGCCGAAAACCACTGACGTGGATATTAGTTGTCTTACGTGTCACGTTTAGCGCTAATGTGAATAATTTTTAATAATATTTTAATATTTTTCAAATTATTCTTTTTCCTTTTTTTCTTCTCTTTTCCTCCTTTTTTTTCTTTTTTTTTTTCCCTTTCTCTTCTTTTCTTTGTCTTCTTTCTTTTTCCCTTTTTCCCTCTGTTGGCCACTACTGGGCCTCGTTGATGGCCAACAAGGGCGGCCCTTGGCCTTGGCCTCGGCCTCGACCCCAACCCGGGCCATGACTTTCAGTGGTGGTCGGGATCTGAAGCTAATGGCCACCATGGCCACTCAAGCTTGGGCTCTGACTCGCGGCCATGGTCGGGATGTGGAGCTCACATATCTTGAGCTCGACGCCTCACGGCCATGGATGTAAGGTGGTGGTCAAGATCTGGAGCTCCTAAAGATCATATCAATTGAGGGTTCAATCTTTAGTCCTAAACATCATATCCCAATTGAGCTCCTAAAAATCTAACACTCTACATGATGTACAATATTAAATATCACCACAAATAAGGAAACAAACTTAATTGAGTTATCAATCTTTTGTCCTAAACATCATATCCCAATTATCAAACATATATACGAAACTGACTTAGAAACGAAAATGTCTATTCCGTAACGCCTAACAAATCAAATCACCTGTTATAACAAAATAATATCAACTTAGGCAATTAAATATTCAATCAAGCATGTAAATTAGGAAACTACCTTAATTGGGCTTTCGACTTGAATGACGACCAGCGGCGAGGAGGTCTGACGGTAATGGTAAGGACCAACTTGACCGACGAGGAAGCAGCGATGGTGCGGTGGGACCGTCGAACTTAGTGAACGACCAACGAGGGATTGATGCCGGCAGTGATGGAGAAACTGCTCTGGGCGCGGCAAAGGACTTCGCTGGCACGGTAAGCTGTAGGACAGCGCTGGAAAAACCTACAGGAATTCAATAAGATTGCTTGGAAATTGCTGTGGTGGCGTTAGGGACTGCGGCAAAGAAGAGCAAACAACGATGAGAGGCGACGGCAAAGCTGAACGGCGATGGCAATTGGACTGAGGATCACAAGTAGTGACGTCGGTGGGATCTAGTGCTTGTCCGGGACGGTGCAGGTGGCGCTGCGGGAGGGACGGCTTGAGGAGCAACGGGCTTCGAGAAGTCCTGCAGGATGCCGCGTGGTGGAGGTCAGGTTGTACAGCGAGGCAACGAGGCCTGCGGTCGATGGTAACGCACAAGGCATGAGGGACGACAGAGCGGTGTCGCGCGGCTTCAGAAATGGCGGCAGGCGTGAGGGAGATCTATAGATTGCTAGCTTCTTTCTATTGTGTCCAACCTCTATAACTTGGAGAGAAAGTACATTTATATAGGGTGAGATTAGGCCACTCTTGTAAGAATAAGAAATGTATTAGAGAACAAGTGATATGACCAAGATAAGAAATTAGGGTATTTCTATTTATGACTTTTCCATATTGCCAAATCTTGTGAAGTAACATGCTTCACCACTGCCGAGACCATAAATCTTTCCTAGCTTAGGACATCGTATTTGCATGGCGCATGCGATTTTTGACCAGAATGAACAACGGTCCTACTCGAATCCGATCCAGAAGTTTTTTGGAATCGAGAACCGACTCGATCTCTATTTCTATTCTCCCCAGAATCAGCCCAGAACCGGACCAATTGATATTTTTAACTGGGCCTCGCAATAACTAGTAGGACCTCGTCAAATTGAAGGAGACTAATCGTCCAGGCCCATCAGCACCGAGACTTTGTTCTTCGCGACCACTCACGACTACTCCTCCATTTTTCATTTAAAAAAAAAAATCATCTGAAACCCTCCAGCCACATCTCCATTTACAAGGCCAGTCCCATTGTTATGTTCTCGGTTGCAATTCGCATGAAAAAGGATGGACCGCCCAGTGGGCAGTGCCCATCCCACAACGACACCGGCTTCTTCAGCCATAAAACCACGACGACTTTTTGAGCCGATTTAAGTTCACCGGAGAAAAGAAAACAGAAAAAGAGGCAACAACATTCAGAAAAAAAACACTACTCGCGACTTCCAGCAAAAGCACACTAAATGCCTTAAATTTCAAAGCGATCACTTGAACGTCACGACTTTCTTATTTCTGAGAATCCATTATGAGAATAAAGACCGTACGGCTCGATGAACGATTGATATTTTCTTTTTCCTTTTTTTTCTCGAGGGCATTGCAAGTATCCCCTGCATTCCCATAAAATAGAAAGGGCAAAATATTCCGTAGGGATTTTGGTTGCATGTTGATGTAGGGCGTCGGGGACAAGAGGGGGATTAAGAAGCCACCATCATCTCTTTTTTTTTGGGGGGGGGTTAGATGTTTTCGAATGGCTGTTTTCTCATGCACGATTGGACCACCTAACGAAGAAGGAAAAACCAAAAGTTTGGTGCTAATCATCGACGGCCTTCCTTTCTCTGCTGCGCATCGCGCGGAGTCAAGCCCTCCGCCGGGTCACGCTTCTCCCGGAACACGAGCCTCATCCCCCGGGATACAAACAACAACAACAACTAAAAAAAGAAAGTTGACAACTCATGTCGGGACGTTACATCCGACGTGATTGTAGGGTGTTCTTTCGTAAAGCAATATATGGCGATAATGCGTCGATTTGGACCACACTGCCCCAACTCGAATTTTTTTCGATAAATCTATATAACATCGTTTTGCCATGCTGGTGAATCTTCGCCTATCTAAAACATCGAGTCGGTGATGATTTGTATCTGATTTGACATCATTTATACCAAAAAAAAAAAAAGCCAAAATTTGAGAACACGAGTAATGAAGATAACGAGTTGATTGGACACGGGGGCAGTATTCTTTGGGAAGCAACACCCCCACGTGACTCCGGACTCTCGGCACGTGATGAATTTCTCCTTCCCCCGGCAGCTTCCCCTCGCTCGTGCGCAACTACTACAGTTCGCCACCGAGTGTTCCCAAGTGAATGCACTCGCTCCCTCGCTCTGCCAAGTTCCCCTTCTCCTTCTCCTCCTCCTCCTCCTCCTCTTTTGCTCTTTTTCAACGCTTCCGTACAGTCTATTTAATACGCAGATTCTCTGAGCCTGAATTTTTTTTCGAGCTGCGGAGGCATTGAGATGCGTTCGCCACTTCCGCATTAGCAGTCTCCTTTTCTCCGTCCTGTTCGTTTTGCATTCACATTCCCCCGCATTCGCAATTTGCAAGGCCGATAAGGTGAAAGCATGAGGGTGAGATTGGGCGGCGGCCTCACACCTCTACAGATTCTGCTAGCGATTCTTTGTAAGTGCACTTGTTCTTGTTTTTTTAACTGCCGCTGTCTTCATATGGCATTGCGGTTTCTTTGTTTTTTTTTGGCAAATTGACGAATTGGGTTGTCTCGAATGCTTGTTTTTCGAGGACCCGAGTCTGCCAAGTTTTCTGGGTTTGCTCTGTTGTGTCAGTTCTCTGCTCTTCTGCTTATCAAGAATCTGGCTTTTTTTAAATTTCTGCCACTGGACAGCCAATTTTGGTTCCAGCTCCAGTTTTTGTCGACGCTGTTGTTTTGGTGCAATCTCTTCAGAGTTTGGTGGTTTTGACCTGATATTGGAAAATATTTTAAGGTGAAAAAGCTGTTAAAACCGAAGGATAGGGAAATTAATTGGAACCTTAGCAACAAGGCGTGTGGAAGCAGAAGGTACGATAGGAGCGAATTTTCATGCTTACGAGAGGCTTTGTTGGTATATCCAATCAATCCTTTCGGATGCATAAGAAGGGTGTCATACTTGATTTGTATTGTTAGAGCTTATGAGGAAGTTCAATGTAGAATTTCTAAAACTCGGGATGGGCGTTGATGTCCAAGGAGGACCCTGAAAGAAGAGCCGGTAACTCGTTTCCAGTCCATAATGCGGAATAAATTGGTGGCATCTTTTGCGCATGCATGTTTTTTATCCAAGTTGTGGTGCACAAAACATTGTTATGAATGCTAATGAAAAGCTAAATTGATGGTTTTATTGAAGTACTTTACTGATTGACCTAATTAGCTTCTTGGATCGATGGTAGCTTATCAGTTTGGGTTTCTGTGTAGTTAAGACGGGGAAGGTTTTCAAAGCCCTTCTTTATTACTTGCACGAAAATTAGAATGGGTTTATTGGTTTCAAGTTAAAACATCAACTAAGCTAAACTCAGCAGGTTGGTCTGTAATATTCCTGCTAACAGAATCATTCTCCAGTTTGTGCAAAACTTGTGAGACACAAGTTATGGTGTCTATTTTGTGCAATGTTCTCTCAGACTGTAGGAAACTCAAAATGTTGCATTAACAACTTTCTAAGATGGCTTCTGTGGTCAGCTTGGACCAAATTTGTGATTTCTGAGTTATGTTGCATTGCTTTAGAACCCATTTACTGTTTAAAGGGGAGAACTTTAAATTTTTTAATTATATCATACAACAAATCAATACGAGCTGGCGACTTTATGCTTATTAGCAATTTTCATGTCTTCCTTAGCATGTATGACAGGCTATCAATCATTTAGTTCCTTTGTCTCTGCAGGTTTAAAAGTCTCCTATTGCAGCTCAATTCTTGGTGATGAACACAATGCTTTAGTTTCAATAGAGAGAAGTTTTGTGACTCCAGATATCTCGCCCAGTGCGGAACCTCAACCTTTTCTCCCTAGTTTAGCTCCTTCACCATTGATGCCATTCACGAATGCCACTGTGCCGAAATTATCAGGTGCGACTCACTTGCTCAAATATCATATGAATAAAGGTTTGCCTAAGCAATGTCAGTTACGCTTGGCCAAAAGTATTCTGGATGTGCTTGGGGCAAACTACTCTGAGTTTACATAGTATGACTATTGTGGAAAGCTTCCCAATAATCATGCTTGTAGAACACCCTTTTCTTTTATTTGGCTTTGACCCGAACATTGATGCTCCTATTTGTGTCACTTCTTCTCGAATCACGTACAACAGTGGGTTTTTCATGGACACATGACAGGATTTCGCGCTATGATGCAGGGCAACTGCATCCATGATTGCAAACTGGTGTGAACATGTGACAGCTACTCTTGGCATTGATTAAACCCAGTGTGTTCTTTCTACCAGAGTTTGAATTAGCAAGCATTTTCTTGTTTCCACATACCAATTTTGGTCAATTAAGGCCTTTCCCACTTGACTTTCTTGACTAGAGTGGAACTATCTTTTTGTGCAAGGCAGTGCACATGGCCTAATATTCTGTTGCTTTTGGTTTTGGTTCATCAGGACTTTGCAGCTTGAATTTTTCAGCGGCACAAAGCATCATGAGTATGACAGCAACGGACTGTTGGGCTTCATTTGCGCCATATTTAGCTAATGTGGTATGTTGTCCTCAGTTTGATGCCACGCTGGTCATTCTCATGGGG
Organism: Syzygium aromaticum; assembly: GCA_024500025.1. Taxonomy (NCBI): domain Eukaryota; kingdom Viridiplantae; phylum Streptophyta; class Magnoliopsida; order Myrtales; family Myrtaceae; genus Syzygium; species Syzygium aromaticum. The sequence continues at coordinate 18,198,801 of CM044885.1, forward strand.
CAGTCCAGTCAAAACTCTGGGATGCTTGCTTTAAGTGCAACTCATTCCAACCATTGCCTCTCAGATGTTATAACAATCCTAGAGGCTCAAGGTGCCAATGGAACTCTTCAAAGCATATGCTCTGTTTCTCCTGCAAACCTCACCACAGCCTCTTGCCCTATCATTGATGTCAATGAGTTTGAGAGCAGCATCGACACCTCAAGACTTCTAACTGCTTGTGAAAAAATCAATCCTGTCAAGGAGTGCTGTGATCAAACTTGCCAAAACGCAATTTTAGATGCGGCCCAAAAACTATCCTTGAATGGCATGTCGAGTTCGGATGGGATTCCTATCTCAGCTGAGCACTCAAATAGTGTCGATGATTGTAAGAATATTGTCCTACGATGGTTGGCGAGTAAACTGGATCCCTCCTCCGCTAACAGTGTCCTTAGAGGCCTCTCTAATTGCAATACAAACAAAGGTAAGCATGTATCAGAAAACATAGGTACACATGCATGCAAATGTGCATGGTCGATCACTTTTTTGGAATCACATTCTGTTAGGTACTGCTTGTCATTGAGAGCTTTCAAAAAATTCCTGGAACTATCTTAGTCCCTATTTTTAATATTCTTGGGTGTTCTTTATCTGATGCAGTTTGTCCGCTGAAATTCCCAAACATAACGACTCTTTCCAAAGAATGTGAGGGACTCATAAATAACCAAACAGATTGCTGTGAAGCAATGGAGGGCTATGTTTCGCACTTACAGGAGCAGAGCTTCCTAACCAACTTGCAAGCATTAAATTGTGCTGCGTATCTTGGAATGAAATTGCAGCAAGCCAATGTCGCAAAGAATCTCTATGATCTTTGTCATATAAACCTCAAGGATTTCTCTCTTCAAGGTCAGCAAATCCTTTTGCTCTCCATTTTCTTCCCTTCTTGTGGCTAAGCAAGCAATTTAGTGTTGGCTTCAGTCTTGTAAAGAACTGATACTGACCAAGGTCTTTCTTGTGCTTCATCCTCTATGATGGGCGTTTCTGGACGGGATGCTTAAGCTTTATCGCAAGGTAACATCCTAATCTTAGTATTTTACTAAGATTATGCAGTGGCTTATTTTGTCTTATAGGTGACAAATTCAATCTCAAGTGTAATGTCTGATTCCTGCTTAATTCTTTGGTGAAGCATCACGGGATAGAAAGGGTTGCAAGGTTTCTGATTTTACAATTAAATCTCTATTTCGAAGCATGAAGTAGAAAGGTTGAGCTCGTATTTCTTCTGAAAATCATAATGATTTTTAGGCTCATATTTACTCATGTATTACCCAGTACACAACATGGCCTTTGAGAATAAAACAATCCAAATGGACACAAATTGTGCTATCTCTAATTTCATTTGAGATCCCGATTCAAGATATTCAGTGCTATTCAACAAAAACCTTGCCTTAGTAGGCTAAACTCACTAGTTTCAAAGCATTCGCATAAGTACCATATGAACTCATTGGACTCTGTTGTTGCTGTATATTTATTCCTGAGAAATTAAAAACTCCGTTGTTTTTATCCAGAATCTGGCTGTCTTCTACCAAGCCAACCTTCAGATGCGACATTTGACCAAATGTCAGGAATAAGCTTCATGTGTGATCTCAATGACAACATTGCAGCTCCGTGGCCGTCCTCCACTTCTATCGTACCTTGGCCTTCTTGCAACAAAAGTACATCTCAACTCTGTCTTTCTCTCGTATGTTGGTTTGCGCCTTTGCTACTTTGGTTTCAGCACATTTGTTCCGACATGTTTGCTCTTTCTTGGCATTGCAGCTAGCAAAATTCCGGCTCTTCCCAAAGCATCATCTGCACACTGCGGTAAGGAAATTTTACACCCATTTCTAACCGAATATTGCAATGTCATTACTTTTTTATTGTCTTCTTGAACAGTAACTACTCATTTTCCCTAGTTCAACACATGCTAAAGTCTCTTTGAGTGCATGTGATAACTTACTGGGGAATTTTTGAGTATTAAGGTCACTATAGTGATCCAAATTTGGCTCTTTTTGATTGGCATCTCAGCCGGCGCGAGTGCCCGAGTGGTCTGAATGCAGGATACATTTGAGAAGGTCACTGCTTGCTGAATCAAGCCCTTTTCTTATTTTCATTTAAATTAAATAAAGAAATTTGATTACAAAGCCTAAGACGCATATTCGGAAATTATTGAGTCAGTTGGCCCCAGGGTTTGGAATGGATGCAAGGTGCATAGATTGATGTGAGACTGTTTCGACTTAATTGGTAGAACTTCACAACCACAGTGTTCTCTTTCTTTAACAAAATTCCATCACCAGTAAGATCTTCATCAGCGGCGATTTCTTTGTTATAGCATTCAGTCTCAAGTACTAAGATTTTCGTGATGCATTTGACGTGCAGGCGCTTGCATCGAAAAATTACTGGTGATGCTGCTATTCGCGACCTCACTGTTTCTCAAGATGCCTCCTTGAACTTGTTGCTGCCACTTTGATTTTCCTAGCCGCCGTTCGAGCTCTTCCGTAGATAGGAGTTTATTCTCATCTTATATGTCCCTCCGAAGTTGGAGGACGGAGAAATCATACTTAGAAACGACTGTGCAAGACAGGGAAATGTATCGGCAAGCCCAATGCTTGAGATCTTCATTCTTTACCAGGCAACCTCTGTAACTGTAAAAGCATTCAGGAAAAAGGGCATGAGGGAGCACAATTCTTCTGGCTCCACACAACAAATGCTGTAACAAGAAACTCATATACAAGTGAAAAAGATGCTGTAATTCTCCTCTTTACACCGATTTACTTTCTATTTTTCATGGAGTGTTGAACTACTAAGATGATACCTGCCAACTATTATGGACCGTTCTTACCCACGCACTGCAGCTGCTCTAGTCAATGTGCAGGATCACTGTAAGTTTTCAAGTTTCACTATTTGTCAACCACCAACTACCCATTTCGAGTTTGTAATGTATTAGCTGTAAAATTTTGTGAATCACAACTGTACGTTTGAGTTATTAAATGATAACGTGATTTAACATTTAGAATTTTTAACTCTTAGAAAAGTCAATCATAATATATGGCTTTAACAGGATAATTAGCCAATGTGTTCTTTTAAATGAAAATTCAGTAGTTTCGAGATTTTCAAAGATGATTGCTGTCATCCCGTCCTAAATTTTTAGCTCAGATCAATTTCTTTCGACGTCATTTAGATTCCTCCTTAAGAAACGATTCTTACTCAATGACGATTTCAGGTATATGAAAATATTTTTCATTATTGTCTCACCCATAAATGTGGGGCTGTATGCTTTATTCTGTTGATGGCTCTCAAAGCCAATTTTTCCTTTCTAATTTCAAGAGATTAAAAAAGGGAAAAAAAAAGAAGGGGAAACTTCAATTTGGACTCTACTTCATTATGAACCATTATTAGCAAAGCATCGCTGCTTAGTACTTTAGCCGACGCCACCTTCTACGGCACCAATTGGTCAAAGTCCAAGTCAACTTGGAGAGCACACATGCGGAATCAAAATTGGCAATGCAACAAATCAAAGCTTCAGTAGGACATTGATGTTGATTATTCTTAGGCTTACTTCTCCTAATTGGTTCCGGGCTTCTTAACGGAAGGGAAATTGTTTAGTACGCGATTAAAAGCAAATCATCATAATACTCAAACCATTATACAACGCCTTCATCGAACAATTTGACTTTTTAGAATAGCTAGCAGCACTCCCACAAGAAATCTTTCGCGGTATCAAAGCAAGAAGAACGAGTTCAAATCTTGCTAGGCCCGTTCAATCTCGAACCAAAGTTCAGCTTACACGGAAAGGAGGATATCAGAATATTTCAAATATCGAATCATGTTTTCATCTAATTTTTTAGCAACTTTTTTTAGGACAGTTAGCAAGGTCCCTCAACACCAAATCTTTCGCCAACCATCAACGTTGTGGAAGTTCCACGTTGAGAGATACGTGGTAGGCCAACTCTACCTATTAATTGGGGGTGAGCATGATTTGAGGTTCTACCTTGGAACCTAAGAACTTGACCGGTGGGAACATGTAGGTTTCAGGTTTTAAGATATGTAGGATAGGTTCCAGGTTCCAAAAATAAGGAAACTTATTTCGACAGGTAGGTTCTAGGTTTTAGGTAGGTAAAACCTGAAACCTAAAACCTAAACAAGTTTTTTGTGTTTTTTTTTTCTTTATATCTTCATGTGATCCTGTCGTGTTTCATGTCATTAAATGATGAATATATAATTTGGAACTACTAGTCTAAGCTTTCGTTTTATGACTTATTAATGTTTCATATTTTTTGTGTGTTTAAACAAAAGTTATAGTCCGCGGATCAAAGTAACAAATAGTGGTCATTAAAGATGATAATTCATTATAATTGTCTAATTAATAATATAAGAGGAACCTAGGTAGACCCTGTAACCAATTTGGAACCTATGATAAGGTAGATTCCAAATTCCAAAAAATGAGGAACTTATTCCCATGAGTAGGTTTCAGGTGAAACCTATATGAAACATGAAACCACTCACTCCTAGTATAGATTTACGCAATGATTTCTCATTTTAATTGTATTTATTTAAACCATAATACCCAGGAAAACGAGTCTTTTGTTTTTTCTTTGGTGAATGACAAGCTTGTTCAGTATTATTGTGTTCATTTTTGTTTTGCTTAACTAAAAATGAAATAAATAAAAAAAATAACTTGTTAGACCCTAGAACCTATTTTGGAACCTATGACATGGTAGGTTTTAGATTTCAAATTCCAATGGATAGGTTACAGGTTCCAAAAAATAAGGAACTTGTATTCAAGGGTAGGTTCTAGGTTCTAGGTGGAACTTACAAGGAACTTAAAACTACTCAGCCCTACAGTATCAATCAAAGGTGGTCGTTATCGAAATATTTTCCGACGGCTCGGATGTTCTATGCAGTGAAAGGAAAAAGAAAAAGGATGGCAAGGCCACGTTTTGAATTGAATTTGATTAGATATTACAGCTCAAAAAGAAGAAACATTTGTGAAATTGAGACACTACTAAGGGTGCGAATGGTAACCATTTTACTTCAGAAATCAAATTCATGCCAAAAATTGATTTTCGGAATTTTTGCCAGAAATTGATTTTTAGAGGAGAAATCTGTTTGATAAAACATGATTAATTCTGCTCCAGAAATTGATTTCTGGAATATAAATCTATTTTTATTTTTTTAGGCATCTCAAAAAAAATAAATTTCACTCATAGTGGGTGCCTAAAGGTATTCTAAGCTATTTTGTGAAGTTTTGAAATTTTTTATTTTTTGATTTTTTTGGACACCTAAAAAAAAATAAATTTCATTCAAAGTGGGTGTCCAAAGGTATTCTAAGCAATTTTATGAAATTTTAAAATTTTTTTGGACACCTCAAAAAAATTAAATTTCACTCATAGTGAGGGCTCAAAGGTATTTTAAAGCCGTTTTGTGAAGTTTTGAAATTTTTTATTTTTTTGGGCACTTCAAAAAAAATTAAATTTTACTCAAAGTAGGTGCCCAAAGGTATTCTAAACCATTTTGTGAAGTTTTGAAATTTTTAATTTTTTGATTTTTTTGTGATCCTCAAAAAAATTAAATTTCACTGAAAGTGCGTGCCCAAAGGTATTTTAAGTCATTTCGTGAAGTTTTGAAATTTTTAATTTTTTGATTTTTTTGGGCATCTTAAAAAAAACTAAATTTCACTCTAAGTGAGTGTTCAAAAGTATTCTAAGCCACTTTGTAAAGTTTTAAAATTTTTAATTTTTTTATATTTTTTGAAAAAAATTCATCAAATTTCCTATTTTCCTGAAATCTAACTTTTTTTATTTTCTGGAAATTTTTATGAATTTTTCTGAAATTTTTCAATTTTTATGTATTTTTTGAAAAAAAAATTAGTAAGAAAAATAGAGAAAATATAGAGAATGCATTTTAGAATAGAGAAGCTACAAAAAGTAAATTCTTTTTTTCTTGCCAAAACTCATTCTGAAATCAAGAATGTATTTTGAAATTAAGTATTTTTAATAAATATATTTTTATTCCAGAATGCAAAAATTATTTCAAAAATTATTTTTAATAAATATATTTCTATTCTAAAGTAAAATTTCTACTCCAAAATAGATATCATGCGCGCCCTCAGGCGTAACTCGTCGTCGACTCTCTAAATGCAAGTGACATTAGCAACTCCCGTTTGCAAAAGTGACGTATTGGCTGACAGCTGATGTGGTAATTAACGTGCAGCCTCGACTAAATTAATGCAACTCCCTCTGTTTCGATTTCTTTCTCGATTATCAAACTCATCACGACATCTGATTCTATAAAACCCCACCCTCGACTCTCGCACGTTATTTGCCAATTCACTCGATAGTCCTCTCCTCCTCTCCGCGGCCGCCGCTGCCACCACGTCTCACTGCCGCCACATCGCCGCCGCACGACTCCCCACGCCAAAGATGGGTTCTTTGCAAGCCGGTGACACGAACTACAGCCCTCCGCCGGAATCCACCGTAGTCCCACCACCACCACCTCCATCTCCCCAACGCCACGGACGTCGTCCCGATGACCACGAGACGAGCAGCCATCTTGAATCCGTGCTCTCCGACCCAACCCTGGCTGTCTGGGACAGGGTCAGGGCCGCCTCATGGATCGAGCTGAAGCTGCTCTTCTGCCTGGCGGCCCCTGCCGTCGTCGTCTACATGATCAACTACATCATGTCCATGTCCACCCAGATATTCTCGGGCCATCTTGGCAACCTCGAGCTCGCCGCGGCGTCCCTCGGCAACACCGGCATCCAAGTCTTCGCCTATGGCCTCATGGTAGGATCACACCACGATCTTGACTTTATTCACGTTACTTCTTTGATATCACGAAATCACTGCGAACCAATCTAAAACTTTAAACAGTTGATCATTTCACACGTTAATCTCTGACATAAAGCTCGATATTCGCGTGAATTTCGTCTATAGTTCTATTGATAGCTAATCATCTAACATTTTCTATGTCCAAATTCTTAAACAAAAAAAAAATATATATCTCAGCTGGGCATGGGGAGTGCGGTAGAGACGCTGTGCGGACAAGCGTACGGAGCTCACAAGTACGAAATGCTCGGCGTGTACCTCCAGCGAGCCACCGTCTTGCTGACAGCGACCGGCTTCTTCCTTACGCTGATGTACGCCTTCTCGAAGCCCATCCTGCTATTCCTCGGCGAGCCCAGGGGGATCGCCTCAGCGGCGGCGGTGTTCGTCTACGGCCTCATCCCGCAGATCTTCGCGTACGCCCTCAACTTCCCTATCCAGAAGTTCCTCCAGGCGCAGAGCATCGTCGCCCCGAGTGCCTATATCTCGGCCACCACACTGGTGCTGCACCTGGCGCTGAGCTGGCTTGCGGTGTACCGGGCGGGGCTCGGGCTGCTGGGGGCGTCGCTGGTGCTGAGCCTGTCGTGGTGGGTGATCGTTGTGGCTCAGCTGGTGTACATCGTGAGGAGCGAGAGGTGCAGGGAGACATGGACTGGGCTCAGCGTACAGGCCTTCTCTGGGCTGCTCGGGTTCTTCAAGCTGTCCGCCGCGTCGGCGGTGATGCTGTGCCTGGAGACATGGTATTTCCAGATACTCGTGTTGCTGGCTGGGTTGCTAGAGAACGCTGAGTTGGCGCTGGACTCTCTCTCTATATGGTAAGCCAAAAACAACATTCTCTCTTTATTAATCTATTTAGACAGATTGAAGGTCTCTGCATTTAACTCTTTTCTAGCCCAAAAATGAAGAATATCCGCATGCTTAACATGGTAAAAAAAATCTTAGCTTGTTTCACTATACACAGTGCTGAATGTACAGTAAGATTTCCTATATTATGTGCATGTGATGATCCCCATTAGGAAATTATGTGCATGACCCGAACGATCGGGAGATGTGAATTAGAATTAAGAAGTTACCGAATTGAATTCTGAAGGTGCGAGACAAGGTTAAGTATAGTGAAAAAAAAAATTGACAGTCAAAAGTGTTCTGTGGCTGGTTATAGTTAAATGGATACCCTTCATTTGAGGCAGCCATTGCTTTTAATGTAACATGGCAAAGCCTGCAAGTTATATATAAGCATATGAACAAAAAGTTGTTCCTGTATGTGTTTATCAAAACGAGAACGTGTCGCCATTAGAAGTCACTCGTGAAAGGTGCCATAGAGAGAGCTTTTGGTTTGCCATAGAAAGTAGAGACAAGAAAGCTCGCCAGTTTCTTTGAAAATGATGTCATCTCGGTTGGAGTGGTGCGGATCTTGTGAAGCTCGGATGGAACGTTGCTATGCGTTGAAATGAGCATTTTTCGTCGCTATTACTCAATGGCTGTGGAGTTCCATGCAAATCCGGACAAAGCAAGCCATTCTCACGCCCTGGTTTTCACAGATTCGAGCCACGAAAACGTTTTCCTGCGAGTACTTCAATTAGGTCGAGCGGGTGTATCGAAACCGATACGCGAAAGATCGTCAAAAGAAGAATTGCATCGTGATTGAGGGGTTAGGAACATTGAACTACTCTCTCTATGCAACTTCTGATGTAATCATCTCCTTGTAATACGATCGACGCTTGGTTTTTCCCATTTAGACTGATCCTAGGTAGAAGGAGTTAGTCATTCATGTGACGATTTCTTGTCTTCATCTTCATTCTGATATCTTGTTTCACATGGGATAGCCGCCTGTCTATTGCTACAGACGACAACATCGACGACAGAGGCCAGGTTGGTTTAGCAATGGCGGCTTGAAAAATTGCTTGCGAGGACACAGAGGCTTGAGAATTATTATTAGTTTGGAGGTGATTAAGCACGTGTTTATGAACTCCTTTGACTTTGGCAAATTGCAGCATGACTATATCCGGGTGGGTGTTCATGATCTCAGTTGGGCTGAATGCTGCTGCCAGGTTAGTCCCTTTTTACTTCCTGAATCCTCTCGTGCATATATTGATTTCGATGTTCAAATCGTATTATTCTTTCATTTTTTGTTGTCTTATCCACTTACGTTGTGTTTTCGTACTTGATAGATGCTGTATCCAAGTTCGATTGAAGAGCCCTAACATATGTTGCGTTTGATCTTATGTTTGTTGAAACAGCGTGAGGGTGAGCAACGAGCTCGGAGCCGGGAACCCAAGGTCAGCAGCATTTTCGGTGGCGATAGTGACGATAATCTCCTTCGTCATCTCCGTGATTGCAGCGGCAGCGGTGCTTGCGCTCCGTGGCATCATCAGCTACGCCTTCACGGAGGGAGCTGCCGTGGCGGCTGCCGTCTCTGATCTGTGCCCGCTGCTTGCCTTCACCCTACTCTTGAATGGCATTCAACCCGTGTTGTCTGGTAAGAGGATTGTTCATGTAGCTAATGGCTAGAAAAGCACCATTCCTTTTCTGTTCACTGTTCACCGATCTTTCGAATAGACCGTAAATATTTTCTAAAGAACTCATTCAACGTATCCCCGCTAACCTGCCAAAAACTACTCTATGTGTGTCTTTTCTTTTTGGTACATCATGTGATAATATTAATCTACCATCTAAGTCCCGATTACATATAAATTGGCGAAGGTGTGGCGGTCGGGTGCGGATGGCAGGCATCCGTGGCTTACATTAACATCGGATGCTACTACGTGGTCGGTGTCCCGTTGGGTTCGCTTTTGGGGTTTTACTTCAGGCTCGGCGCAAAGGTAAGTCATAACCAGCTCAAACTCTGTGAACCTTTCTTGTCTTTGTAAAGGACCGCCGCCGCAACCATTAAGATATGGAAATGTAAGCCGGGCGAACTGTCATGGTGATGGCAGGGGATATGGGGCGGCATGCTTGCCGGCACAGTCATGCAGACCCTAATTTTGATGTGGATCACATTCCAAACGGATTGGAACAAGGAGGTATGCGACCTTATTCACTAAACAGATAATATCAACACAATTTCATACGCATTCCTGCCGAATTGACCGCACGACGAAAAAGGCGTTCGACCATATGGTTTTCCGACATGGCTAATCTGGGTGTGTCTTTGCAGGTGGAGGAAGCAGTGAAGAGGTTGGATCAGTGGCAGGACAAGAAGGAACCCTTATTGAAGGAGTAATCGATTAGGGCAAAATTATGTCCTGGTGACGCACTTCGAATTGAGCTGCGCAGTTTGTTATAGGTGTTAGAGAAGGCTATAGCTTAGAAAAGATTTCCTCCTTGATTATTTTCCTGTGTTAGAGATATAGATATATTTAGGAGATTTTGTCTTGATTTTGATTTGATGTAATTGATATTTTGTTATTTGTTACTTTAGATAGTTAACCATTAAAGCCTATAAATAGGCACATGTACCTTTCATTAGCAATGTACAAAAATATTATTAAACACAATATACAAGAGCAATTATGGCTGCCTTTAGCCGCACTCTTGTTGCCTTAAGATATTAATTTCTTGAGATTTTACATGGTATCAAAGCTATCAATTGCGAAAGCATCATTGCCATGAGTTCTGATCTAAGTTCCTCAACAGGATCAAGTCCTGCGACTCCCGCTACTGTTAGCATTTGAATGCCGTCCAATTCAACAATCTTGTCTCTCACCAGCCCCATCATTCCATCATCTGGAAATTTCGTGGGGTCATCCAGTTGTCCAATCCTCCCCTTCCTTCGAGCAACTAAACTGATTTCAATCGTGGATGGAACATTGCCATGTCCTCCACAACAGGTTACTCAAACCAATGTAGATGGTTCTTCCAATATTGTGCCCAATCTCGAATACGATAACTGGTATAGTCGGGACCAGATTGCTCTAAGATGGATCTTAAGCATGATAGTTGATTCAATTGTGGGTCAGTTATCTAATCTAAGCACCTCTCATGCCGTGTGAAATTTCTTCTTTGTATCTTTCGCTGCCCAAAGCAGTGCGTGAGCCACCCAATTGCGGCTGCAACTTCAGACGATGCGGAAAGGTAATCAAACCATGACCGAATTTCTTCAATAGGCTACTTTTATATCTGATCAATTGGCCTCAATTGGTGAGATCATCTCACCATAAGAGTACTTAACACATATCTTCCGAGGCCTAGGAGTTGAGTTTCAAAGCTTGACTGTTGCAATTTCGGTTCACACTCAGCATGAACAAATGACCAGGGAGTCTTTTCATGGCCTTCTCTTGGCTCATGAAGCAATGTTGGAGCTCGAGGAACCACAAACCACCAAACCAGTTGCCTTCGTTGTGCACAATACCAGCTTGGGCCAAAATTCCCATTCACAGCGTGGCCCCGCTTCCAATTTCAACAGCCCCAACTTAAATACGGGACAATCGAGGAATTTTAATCTTCATGGACAGTAGCCCAGCTTCAATAATCCGGGGAACTTTCAATACCGAAATTTCAATGGCAACAAAAATCAAAGACGCAGCAATGTAAGGTGTCAAATTTGCAATCGCCTAGGACATAAGGCCATTGCTTGTCACAATCGGTTCAACCAACAATTTGGGTTCTCTGGAGGCCACACGCACCAGCAGCAATCACTTCCACCACAAGTTCAATTGGCTAAGATACCTCCTCCACCATTGGTGCTTTCGCCCCATGCCTGGTATCCTGACTCGGGTGCCACAAATCACATTACCAACAATCCTCACAAGTTATCCTCAATTTAGCCATATCATGGCACTTAGCAGGTCACCATACATAATGGATCAATTCTTCCCATCACTCACATAGCTACCCTTATTACGAATGATTTTTGCATGTCTAATATCCTGATCGTTCCATCTATCACTAAAAACTTAATTTTTATTCGTCAATTCTCTGCTGAAAGTTTATGTGACTTTATTTTCTCGCCGAGCTGTTTCTTTGTGAAGTGCCGTCGTACGGGCAGAATCCTTCTCCGGGGGGACATTAATCAAGGCCTCTACGCACTTTCATCATTGTCACCTACGTCTCTAACCTGCTTCATTTCTCAAGTGGAGTCATTCACCCATTAACATCGTTACCTTGGTCATGCCGTATTTCCTACTATTTCAAAAATCTTCAATAAGTCGTTAAGTGTTCCACTTTGTTCAGCTTGTCTTTCCAGCAAGAGTCACAAACAGTCTCATCCACTAACAACTAATAGGTCCAAGGCTTCCCTAGAACTAGTTCACTTTGATGTATGGAGGCCTACTCCTGTCACGTTGTACCAAAATAATAAATACTATGTTTGCATAAATTTTCTTGATTTTATCTTGGTCACTCTCGTGACCAGTTCTTATCCTTTGTCACTGTTTTCCTCATCTTCGTTGAAAATCAACTCAATAGTAAGGTCAAAGCTTTTCAATTTGATCGTGCAGGAGAGTTTATCTCTACACAATTTGTTCAACTATTGCAAGCAAAAGGTATTTTTCACAGGACCTCCTGTCGACGCCTACCCCTTCAGAATGACTCAGCTGAGTGCAAACATTGCCACATAGTTGAAATGGGACTCGCGATGCTTTATCATGCTTCTGTCCCTTATCATTATTGGGACTTTACCTTTGAAGTAGCTATACACATTATCAATCGATTGTCCACACTAGTTCTGCAGAATAAATCACCATGGGAGATCTTATTTTAGATGATTCCATCTATTGCTCATCTCAAAGTTTTTGGCTGCACAGTGTATCCCAATCTTCGATCCTATACGAAGAACAAATTGCAACCACGGTCACACCAGTGCATTTTCTTGGGTTACCCATCAGGATACAAAGCATACCGGTGTCATTCCCCTTAGCATTGACGGTTCTACATTGTTGCTGACACAGTGTTTGACAAATTAGATCTCCCTTATACGCAAAACACTCCGCAATCATCTTTGGAGGCCGTTGCAACCATTCAGCCGCTTATTTTTGCTGAGTTATTTGGAACTCCTCTGCCACAACAACAACCATGTGAGCCCTGTTCTCCCTCTAATTGCAATTTGCAGTCTACTAATTCTTTGCTGTAGAATCAGCACAGCTCAGGTGTGTCTGAAACCTCATTGCATGAATTCGTTGATGCATCTCCCTCTCAATCCTATGGTAACATGCCTTCGTGATGGCACTTTAACCCATAGATGCATTTGCACTGATTACATTTATGCGTTGGTCACTTCTGTATCAGATTTTGTCACACCTTCTTTGTTTTGTCAGGTTGTGAAAGATGCAAATTAGCGTGCGGCTATAGCGGATGAATACATTGCCCTCATAAAAAATCAAACCTGGACATTAGTGTCTCCTCCTCTGAATTGTAAACCCATTGGCTGCAAATGGGTCTTTCGAGTTAAGCTTCGTGCTGATGGTTCTCTTGAGCGGTATAAAGCCCGATTGGTTGCAAAGAGCTTCCAACAACAAGAAGGTGTCGACTACAATGAGACTTTTAACCTTGTGGTCAAGCATGTGACAGTTGGCACTGTCCTCTCTGTTGCCTTTTCTCGTGGATGGCAACTTCGACAGTTTGATGTGAAGAACGCCTTTCTTCATGGTCACCTAACAGAAGAAATTTTCATGGAGCGGCCTCCTGGTTTTGTTGATTCTGCTCATCCCCGCTTTGTCTGCAAATTACAGTGGTCTCTTTATGGTCTCAAACAAGCTCCTCGCTCCTGGCATCAACGCCTCAGTGCTTTTCTAGTTTAGCTAGGCTTCATTCATTCAGTTGCCGATTCGTCACTCTTTATTCTTCATATAACTCAGCATAGTATCTTCCTTTTGGTTTATGTTGATGACATTATTGTTACCGGGTTACCTAATGCGCCCTTGTCGGCTCTCATTAAATCTCTGCAGCAGGAATTTTCTATTAAAGATATGGGAGAGCTTCATTACTTTCTTGGCATTGAAATACTATGGACAGACCGAGGCATTATTCTTCATCGGCTAATATATGTTGCAGATTTACTTATGCGGGCCAAAATGATCGAGGCTCGTCCTGTTTCCACGCCTTGTACCACTTTGGCTGGTGCCCCGTCTGCTCATCTTGGTGCACCCTTCTTTGATCTGCTGCTATATTGCATCATTATAGGGGCTTTACAGTATCTCACGCTCACTCACCCAAATATTGCATATGTTGTCAACGCAACTTGTCAGTTCATGCACTGTCCTACTGAGATCCACTTGCAATTTGTTAAAAGGATCCTTTGTTTCATCAAAGGCACTCAACATCGTGGTATTCTCTTCACTCCTATCTCTTCTTTCAGCTGCATACTTTCTCCAACGTGGGATGGGCTAGCGCTCTAGATACTCGTCGCTTTGTTGGCGGGTTTAGCATCTTCTTGGGTTCAAATCTCATTTCATGGAGCTCCCACAAACAGCGGACCATTGCCCGATCTAGTACCAAAGTTGAGTTCAAGTGTCTTGCTGACACCACTGCAGAACTTATTTGGATAAAAGCTCTGCTACATGATCTTCATGTTCATCTGCCCACTCCTGTGTCCTTTGGTGTGATAATCTTTCTGCTATTTATCTTACTGGCAATCCCATCTTCCATGTTTGAACTAAACATGTAGAGATTGACTACCACTTTGTGCGTGAGCGTGTGACCAAAGGATAACTTTATGTTCAATACAGCTCCACTCATGATCAACCAACCGACATCTTCACTAGAGGCCTCTCCACTCCTCGGTTCCGTCTTCTTCAGATCAAGCTTACTGTGACTCCTACCACATTAGCTTGTGGGGGGATGTTAGACAAGGCTACAGCTCAAAAAAGATTTCCTTCTTGATTATTTTCCCGTGTTAGATATATAGATATATTTAGGAGATTTTGTCTTGATTTTGATTTGATGTAATTGATATTTTGTTATTTGTTACTTTAGATAATTAACCTTTAAAGCCTATATATAGGCACATGTACCTTTCATTAGCGATGTACAAAAATATTATTAACACAATATATAAGAGCAATTATGGTTGCCTTAAGCCGCACTCTTGTTACCTTTAGATATTAATTTCTTGAGATTTTACAATAGGAAAAGGGGCAAAGGCTTCAGATGAAGCATATTGGTTTATTTCTTTAGTCATCTGTCTTTCGCACCACACCAACTACAGTATTGAATCCTTTTTAATTCTTTTTTCCGTTCCTTCTCCGACAACAAGAGGTGCCTTTTGGCTTGCAAACAATACCCATTTCGAATTAATAAACTATCCGTGGGATTTGTGTGGGATTCACGCGGCAGGAAACCTGATATCTTTACCCAGGGAGATTATTACGAGGAAGCCCGATATTGAGTCCGTCTATGTATCCGGTTGAGCCCGCCTCCACTTGAAACTTTAGACAATTTTGAGTAATATGCCAATTAAGATATATTAGTTGCTCTATTTTACATCACATATTTCTGTTGTGAGGCTTGTTTCGCCTAGCACCCTCGCACGTGCGCCTTAACCGTTTGGACGACCCTTTTTCACTAATCTTATCCCAGCCCCATCCCTGAAAGCTTCACATCCCACTCTTCAAATCATCCATCAAAGACAATAAATGTGAATAAGTTAAGGTCTTTATGCGGGAGATTAACCATTGTTCATCAAATTGGAATGCATCTTTTATGTTTCGAAACTCAGATATTTTAGCTCTCAAATCACCTGGCGATTTTTCTGTTATAATCATCATTACTATTTTTAGTTTTCCATCACTCCCGAGTAGTGATGAGAATCGAGTCGATTTCACTAAGTCATTTGCATCTCTTTTCTTCTCTTTTCTTTTGGGCTTTTTCGGTTTTCATTTGCCTCAAGGAACAGTTGCAATTCTGAGTTGACGTTGCCGAGTTTTAGGCCTTTAGCCATGCAGTCAAACTTCTGGTTTAATTTCTCTCTATTAAGAAGATGCTCATCCGAATAGTTTTACTCAGTTGAAAAAAATTGGATTCGAAATCAATCAGTAAGAATAAAATAATATGTGTCTGTCGTCTCATTTCCAGTCATGTGGCGTGGAAAGAGAACCGAATTACTACTGTGCGTCTCTCTCGTTTCTTTTTGCATTCATGCTCACAATGAGCCAGAGCCTGGTTTCTCTTTGTAGTTTCTAGATTACCTTGATGCACTCTCAGTCTTTTGGCTTACTGATGATCTCAGCTAAAAATTTGCCTTAGTCTCAATTCTTACACAAAAAGTAATCGTGCTTGAATCGACGTACAGGTCACTAAAGCTGGTGGTGAGAAATGGAAATCCATGTCAGAAGCTGTAAAATATTGTTCCTCAATGCAGCATTAGCTCACAAAAGCTGGGGAGCCCAAGAAAAAAAAATGAACTGCTATAAAATACGATAGACCTCTTGATTCAGCCTACTGTTTATGCAGGAGAAACATCCTTATGCAAAAGAAGCCTTGGAGAAGAAGGCAGGATATGAGAAAGCTATAAGAATGAGGTATTTTTATTTCTCAATTGGACGTTTGGTTTGAATTAGTGCTGCTTGTATGATGCTTCCAAATTAGAAAACGAAGAGAGCATGTAGCTTCTTGCTGTAAACCCGCACCAAATGTGGCAGCTTCCCCGAAATTAAGCTTAATATGTTCGTTTTCTGGCCTGATGCTAGGATGTCGATGAAGATGAAGCGGAGCCTGCAGCATCATCCGAAAAATCTACTTCTAAATCAACTTCTGAGGTCAATGATGAAGAGGAAGACAGTTCTTAGGTAATCATCAATATTTTCGTATCTCAAGGTGTTCTTGATTTCCAGAAAGAATAGATAGGGTAAGGAGGAGACTAAAAAATCTCAGCTAATTTGAGATTTGAATTTGGTTAGCAATGTCATGAATGTCTGGGTTTTTGGCAAACCAATTATTCAAGACCCGGCAGCCACAAACCAATTAGTTATCGGCTCGTTTCAGGTCGATGCAGTGCTTTTGGATGTGGAAGTCCTCAGAGGCAGAGGGAACAAAGACAACTTTTTTCTTCTTTGGTATAACTACTCTGTTGGTAGTTCTGAGCCCCCACACACCAAAACACACACCCCCACACCAGTAAAATTCTAGAAGCATAGTCATTACTGCACATCATCAATACTTCACACTATCTCGGTATTAATCGGTTAGACAATCATGAGAATTGCAGGAATGGACATTGTCATAATGTAGTAACATTACTTCATCTTTCGGTAGGACCAGATTACTAAAGAACTCAAAACCTCATCTCCCTGGTAGTATCTGCCTTTGTGCTCTCGACATTTCTTTTGTTCTTTTGTTTGGGGATACAAAAACCGCTGAGTTTTGGAAAGCGCATGATGCTGATGAAGTTTCGTTCGGCAACATTTTCTGTTGGTGCGATTCTGGCATGTTGACAATCCAAACTGGATGTTTACTATGAAGTCACGAGATCATAAATGTCTCATGGGGAAGTTAGCTCTGATTGCTGATAATTAATAATGAACTTAGAGTCCAGTCGTCCTATCGAACCTGCACCCGTGCTGTAATGCGCTTACGAGCTACCGTGTACGAGACTAAGCAAAGAAGAAGAAAAGGGGTTTACACAGCCAATGCTCTAAAGAAGCTAAAGGAAAACAACGAAGAGAAACTTTCAAGATATATGCATCGTTAGCTAAGATCAGCAAGACTGTGAAGACAAGAATATCATTTTGTCCTGGCACTCCACAAAAATGCAGATTTGCAGTCAAACCAAACATTTTTTCATATTGATATGCCTGCGTTCTTGGTATTCTATAGATGAGAAACTTCGCTAAACAAATCCCCATGAAGGCAAGAGAAGCGAGAAACCAAGTAAAGTTGCATCCATGGCCAAATTATCCAAGAACATGTAAGGATGAACACGATGAGATAGTCTTTTGAAAACAAATTACCAAGCAAAACCTTAACGGATTACTTCCAAGATGAAGAAATGCAACTGGTACAAGTTACAAACAAAAGATATGGAGAAGAATGGTACAGCAAGCAAAAGAAATAGGGCCATCACTTTTTCTTCGCTGACTTTCCTTCCTTTAATCTAACAACTTCATTGGCATATCTCACACCCTTTCCCTTGTAAGGTTCTGGAGGTCTCCACTTTCTGACTGATGCAGCGAATTGACCAATTGCACACTTATCATAACCGCTGACAACGATCCTGGTGTTTTCCTCTACCTTCACTTGTATGCCCTCGGGAATGGCCATCCTGACTGGATGGGAAAAACCCAGACTCAAAACCAAATCCCTGCCCTCCAACATTGCCCTATACCCCACTCCAACCAATTGAAGTCTCTTCTCGAACCCTTTGGATACTCCCACAATCATGTTATCTGTAAGTGTCCTGCATATGTGAGATTCAATCGACGTGTGAATATGAAATGCTATAAAGGACACTTCAGTAAAGAAGTCGGTTTTGGATGGAGATGAAGAAGGTATATCAGGTATGACCAAGAGAAAGGATACTTGAAGTGACGTATGAATAGTTCCTTCTTCTGCCGATCATGCAGCAATCATAAACTTCATCCTAGACATTCTAGCTGTCCATAAAATCCTCGATGTTGGTGTTCAATTTATGAAAGTTCCACAAGTTGACACTGGAGCTGACATATTTCCATTCCATCTGTCTATACCCTTTTCGGAAAGGATACATTATGCATTAGAGGTCGAGGTCTATCACAGGTAATTCATTCATTTTAAGTTGAAGAGATGACTTCCAAGAGCGTCAATGTGTTTTCAACACGTGTCTTCCAAGTATAGGTCTGCTTATTACAGATTTATACAAGTCCCATAAATGGCGGACAACAAATAATCTCTTCAAAGCTTAGATTAAGCACCGCCAAGCATCATTATAGCCAGGAAAATGCCACATTAGCCTACACTTTCCACAACTGGATGCTACCTCTGAATCTTCAGTAAGTAGCAATCTAGGTGTCATTCTACATGAGAGGAGAGAGAGGAAGCACAACAACCTCTACAACTTATAGTTGATTCAATCAAAAGAAACGAGAACATAATGAAGAGACTCTTTTGCAAGAATGGCCAAGTAAGAGCTCACCTAAAAAGGCCATGCATTTGGTTGGCCCTTCTAGTTTCAAATGCTTTGTTCACCTTGAGATATCCGGACTCTTGCTTCTCAACTTTCACTTCTCGTGGATAATTCTGTGAAAGCTCTCCGAGTGGACCTTTCACTTTCAAGGACTGGCCCTCCAATATGATTGTCACGTTCTGTGGCACCTCAATCGGCTGCTTCCCTATGCGAGATTCCTTACATTCTATATTCCTCCTCGTGAGTCCAACATGAGTTACAGGAGCAGAAGAAATGCATATGCCACTTCTTTCACCCAAAAATGCTGATCTCAGTTTGCTGTAACATGATAAACAGAGAATGTTCCGACAATTAGTACTCAGATTTGATAAGTTGCCCCACGTTAGACCATAAACCAGGAATTGATTCATAGCCAAATGAGAGAGTCGTAGAGCAAAACACAATATCGTCAAGTCAGCAAAAGCACACAGCTTCAACATTTTTGCCAAACACCACAATTCACCACATTAACTGAATCGAATCAATGCAGACCCAAATCTAATCTGAAGAAAAAATCCAACTTCCACCGTAACCAACAGGCCAACATTCTAAATGGCAGACATAACTCGACGAAATGTATAAAGCGCGGGAGATCAAGAGCCATAACACGCCCTCCACTGACTACGCATACCCAATCACTCCATACCCTCTCAAAATCTCAAGTACCCAGAATCTGAAAATATAAATTCTAACTGAATCGAATCAATGCAGACCCAATCTAATTTGAAGAAGAATGAACTTCCATCGTAATCAACAGCCCAACCTCCAAATGACAGACATAACTCGATGAAATGCATAAAGCGCAGGACATCAAGAGCCGTAACACGCCCTCCACTGACCACGCATACCCCAAACCACTCCATACCCACTCAAATTCTCACGTACCCAGAAGCTGAATTTCAGTATAAATTCGAATTGGACATCCGCAGGGCCAGAAAAACCGCGGGGGCCACTGACGAGCGCCCACACAGCGCGTCGTGCTCGGACCAAGAACGCCGCACCCGCGGCGAACTCGACAACGAACGAAAGAACTACAAGAAAAGGAGGCGCTGACCATGTCTGCAGTGGATAAGAGAGGGAAGAGACCATCGTCACGACCCAGAGCGCATCGGCTGGGAAGAGAGAGACAGAGAGAGGGAGCGGGTGTGCCCGCGCGCCGAAGTTGCTGAGAGGACGCTCGCGAGCCTCGAAGGTCTCTGTCTTTGGCTATCCGGAATCCGAAACGCAACTGTTATCCATTTTTGCGGCTCGGGAGCAATTTCTCCCCAAGAAGACGTAATTGCCCCTCACCTACAATCGAAACCTCCAAAGTGCCCTACCGGTTGAAGCAAGAACATATCAAAATTCCAAACGTTTTTCAGTGCATCCATCTTTGAAAGAGCTGGCTTTGTCATCTCGATTGATTTTCCATACTACACAACCAATGTGTTCTGAATATATATGATTTAATTTGATATTAGATGAGGCGAGAGAAAGAGTTCGAATCGAATGAGCGATATAGATACATAATCATCTTAATGTGTATTTCTCTTGGAGAAATAACTCTTTGCAAAACAATGCATTAAACATGTATGCACTTTGATATGACAATATGGTAGATCAATCTTGATATACTTGGAATTATTTAATCCACAACTAGCGCAACGCCATCTCCGTTGTCTTCGACTATTTCTTTATTTGGAAGAAGGAGTGATTCATCCACAACTGGTACCGAAATTCGAATTCTAATACATTGTTTTTCTTGTGCTATATGTAATCGCTCTTTTCTTAATAAGAAATACTCTTAATTAAGTTTCAAGATCCATGTAAACATGTTTCTCTAGCCTAGGCTTAAGTCGATACCTGTCGGAGATTCAGATATTGGAGCTGAGGTTGGCCCTGATTTCCTAGAAAGAGGAGCCCTCAGGCCCACCGGAAGCCAGCTCAAGCAATAAGTGGAAACGTGTTTGGGGAAAATTGCTAAGTAAAAAACTCCCAAAAACTTTTTAAGTAGCTTGAAAATTGCATTTATCAAATTGGTGACGGTAACCGGGCATCATAAGTTCATTAGTTTTTGACAGAGCCGAAAAGTCTTTTTCTTCTCTTTTTTCTCCGTTGTCTTCTTCAACCTTCAGTTGTGGAGGAAGGGTTTGAACTAGTCTTACCCTTCCCTCCCTCTCTTGTTTGTGTTTTTGTTTTTTCTCTCCTGATTTAAATCTGGGAGCTCTCTTCTCCCGATCTAGTTTTGGATCTGAAAGTTTGAACTCTCCCGATTTAATTATAGATCTAGGAGTTATCTTCTCCCAGTCTAGGTTTGGGAGTTTAATAAATATGTTGTTGGGGATTCAATATCCCTCTACTATGTCCTTGAACAGGTTGTCTACCTCAAACTTATGGCGCGCTAAATCACAAATTTTTGCTCTTCCAAATGTTAGCTGTATGTTTGGTGCAAGAGAAGCTAAACCTAAGCGCGCACTGCCAATTGACGACATCATATTTTTGGAGAAGGAATTTTCAGCATGTGCTTATCATTAACAAACATACAAGATTCAATGATCGATCGCCGATTATTTTGTTTGACAGATTCGTTTTTGTGAAACGAGTGTGTGTTTAACTCTACTGACACTCTATCGATCCTCTTTGTTTTCTGGATTTAGTTTTGTGTTGCATTATTTTGGATTTTACTTTGTTTCGATTTACTTTGTCATAAAAGAATATGTGCTTTTCATGTATCTTTTTGAGTAATGAATACAATTTTCTTGCGACCAAAAAAAAATTGGTGATAGTATAGAAAAGGTTCTCGATCTCGCCGCTTTACGTGTCAAAAGAAAAAATCAAGAGAATGCATTGAGGTTCAAGAAGATGCTCCAACATCAACGACATATATTTCTCATTTAGATAGGAGCATCCTTATAGCTTATCACCTAATAAAGAGTGTTTAATAGGTAGATATATGCAAATCTAAACATATATGTTGAAATTGTCCACGAGCATATTTTTTTCTCGATACATGAAAATTAATCAATTCATTTTTACAACACGGGTGATTAATAAACCAGGTCGGTTGTGCTCTTCTGACGTTACATGATTAGTTCTTTAGTAAATTATGAGGGAAAATTATCAAAACATTTCTAAACCTATTGCAATTGTGCCAATTTAGTCCATCTAATCAATTTTGATCGGGCAGTGCTAATATGGATGCTGATATGGCAATTTTTAAATATTTTTTGAATTTTTCTTTATTTTTTTCCTTTTTTTTTATCCATTCATCTTCAACCTCTAGCTGATCGCTGAACCGACGACTAGCCAAACGCTAGGGCAGGCGAGGCCAACCTCACCAACTGCTAGAGAGGCCAACCTTATCGTTGTTGGGTGAGGACGAGCCTCAACCTCGCCAGATCTGGTGATGAGGAATCTCCAAATCTGGCGAGGTTGGCGAGAGTTCGTCCTCGCCGTTGCGCCATTGTTGAGTGAGGATGAGCCTCATTGGCAACTGGCAAGGTTTGCCTCGCCTAGCAATGGCAAGGGCTCGTCCTTGCCGGCAAGGGCTCGTCCTTGCCAGCAACTGGCGAGGTCGGCCTTGTCAGCGACCAGCTAGAGGTTAAAGATGAAGAAAGAAAAAAAAAAAAGAGGAAAAATTGATAAAACTTTTTTAAAAAATTAAAAATTTCCACATAAACGGCCGACGCTGGCTAGCGTCCATGTCAGGATCGGCCAGCCAAAATTAGCTGATTGATACAAATGCAAAATGTTTAGGATTGAATTGACACAAAAAAAGTTTTATGCCCGAACTGACACAATTGCAAGTTTATGAGGGTTGTGATAATTTTCCCTAAATTCTCGCAAGCACGTGATGCTATCAATGACAATAGATGCGACTAAACCTAATGTGTGATGCTCCAAAACGTCACGCGTGATACATGTATTTTATTATTACTAATCTTTATTAATAATTAGGCTAGCGGAAATTAAAATCTAAACATGTTTTAAACATGAAAATCACACAAGTTTAGTCAAAGTACTTATGCTTCTTATTAACTCAACTTATCAAATTTACAAGTCTAGACAAACATCATATAAGCACAAAAAATAAAAGTCTGAGTAGGTCGATGTTGCCTATCTCCATACTAGATTATACTCCAAAAGTCTGATGATGTCATGGATTGATAACCTCGCCCTCCGTTTTGAGACCATCATCATCTATGTCGAAGCCCCTCAACAGGCCAACTAACTCGCCGTTGAGATTACAATACCCTGCAACAAAACAACAAGGAACCCCTTTTGCAAATCCCACATTGATCCAGACGGTAGAGTTACATTTAGTATATAGTGCTTCGGACTCAAGTACAAACACATTTTCATAGACACATTCATAATACATAGGAACTCCAAAACGCACAAGCTGCGAAACATCCATCCTACACGTTTGAAAAATAAAGGAATGAGCTGAGGCCCAATTAATGAAATCTCTAGTTTAAAGTTAGGAAAATCAGCTTACCACTTCACCTGACACAAATAATATATATGCATAACAAATAGTATGCAAAGAACTTGAATAAATGTTATACATTTTCCATCTGGATATGCCATAATGATTTAATCAATTCAATATTCCATAATAATTTCATTTAGGCGCAATCATATGATGTAAAACATTCATGCTTATGCGTTGGATTCATTACTTCTTCCTCCTAAACACTCTTGGGGCATCCTGACTAATGGGGCATCCCACTAATGGGACATCTCAACTCCAAAGCATCCCGACCAATGAGACATCTCAACTCCTGAGATATCTCGGTACACTTTCTGAGGCATACTGACCAACAAGGCATCCCGACCAACAAGGCATCCCGACACACGGGGCATCATTACCGTTGATTTGTATGTGACAGAATTTATATTATTCTCATGCAAGCCATGATAAACAAGTATTTGCATGCATATACTCACCTTCTTTTTACATCACATATCCCTTAAAGTAATGAAATGCATCATTCAAGCAAATAAGTATGAATCAATATGGATTTAGACTCAAAAGACTAAAGTCTACTCAAGTTTAGAAAGTACACAGATCCAGATTTTAAGATAAAATCTACTTGGTTTAGAAAATACATATATCCATATTTTGAAAATAAAGCCTACTCGAGTTCAAAATACACATGTCCGGATTTTGAAAATAAAATCTACTCGAGTTCAAAATACATATGCCTAGATTTTGAAAATAAAGCCTACTCGAGTTCAAAATATATATGTTTAGATTTTGAGAGTAAGTTCTAATCGATTTTAAAAGCAAACATGTCCAGATTCTAATAGTAAAATTTGCTCAATTGCAAAGATAGACATGTCTAGATTCTGACAGTAAAATATGCTCAGTTTCAAAGTTAGACATGTCGAGATTCTGACAATAAATTCTATTTGGTTTCAAAGATAGACATATCCAGATTTTGATAGTAAATTATGTTTGGTTACAAAATAGGCATGTCTAGATTCTAATAGAAAATTTGTTCGTTTTAAAAAATAGACTTGTTCAGATTTTGACAGTAAAGTTTGTTTAGTTTTAAAAGTAACCAAAATCAGAATTTAAGGCTAAAATCTGTTCAGTTCAAAACTAAACAAAATCATGATTTGAGGCTAAAATATGCTCAGTTCAGAAGTAAACAAAATTAGGATTTAAGATTAAAATATGCTCAATTTAGAAGTAAACAAAATCAGATTTTGAGGCTAAAATATGCTCAGTTCAGAAATCAATAGATTTTTAAAAATGACAGTTAAGTCTGAACCTAAAACATGACTTTATCCAAGTTCAAATTCATCATTTCCATTCATCACATCTACCCCCACTTAAGTCAGACGATTAAGTACCTTTTGAACATGCATGAAATTAGCAAAAACAAATCCAACCATCACCTCAAATATGACGTTTTCAGGTTGAGATTTAACAATTTAATTTGCCAATAATACCACACTTTAAGAAACTAATTCTCACACATTCTGAACACGTACTATCGCGACCTACCTCACGAGGGCCGAACTCGATAAGGTGGGTTTAGAGGTAAGTGTTCATGAAACGGTCTATATGGAAAATTATAAAAGATAGCTTTACCGAAGCATCGACCTTTTAGTCATCCATATGGTCCATTGGTCATGAACGTGGATTTTCCCTAAATTCATATCTCGCGTGACAGCAGATCGATTTTATCTTTTTTAGGAGTCGCCACTAGCCTAGGTCGGGGGTCGGCTAGGATACCCAACCGAAACGCGGGAATTTTGTTTTGATTTCTACGAAAACTAGAGATCACGAGTTTGGGGACTAGCTTACGTTAATATTTCTATTAATGCTCTTTCGGTACCGCTAAACTTATCATGGTTGCTATCTAAATTGTCATGCATTTATTTTTTACCATTTTCATGTCAAAACCTTGGTCCACTAAGTGATCATGCATCTTGTTTTTGTGTTTTCATTTAAGATTTTAAACTAATCCTATCTTAATCTAGAAAAAGAAAGAAACAATTAATTGTATTGAAAGACATTTCGTAAAGTAAACACTTAAAGTATTGAAAAAACGAGTTAATTCTAAGTGTGAGAAAAATAAAACCCGCAACTCGTCGAGTGTTTATTACAACACAAATTGAAAACCCGAGGTATGATCGGAGATGAATGAATTGAATACAAATTGAAACCAGATCGGACATCGGTTTATCGCCTTGGTCTTTTACAATTTTAGATTATCCCCTCCATAAACCGCCTCTTAGGTGTCGGCGTTTACATTCACAACATACATTCACGACAAACAATATACAAAGGAATAACCAAAGAAAAGCAATGGTGCAAACAATTCAATAGTCAAGCACGGGCCTCAGGATTGGCCTTTGTTTTTCATGCATTTCGATTCACCATCCGCCTAATCATCTAACATTATTTGATTAATGGTTAACGATAATGAGCTACCATTTGCATTCACAAAACAACAACTCATATCAATTAACCCCTAAAGTCGAGTTCTAAATAATCATAATAGGCTACCTGCCGAACATGCACCGGGCCTAACATCCATCTAACAAACACATGCATAGCAATGAGTAAAACATGCATTCAAGCCCATGAGCCTTATTTCTCAACCAATCAAGCAATGAGAAGTGAGCTTCATAAGGAGACCATTTATTTAGTTATTATCTAATTCGGATTACTTCTGTTCAGATATGATTAACTAACCTAATGATATCCAAATGAAGTGATTCAGGTGTCATTAGAAAGCTTATGTCGTAAGGATCAAAAGTTAAGCAGACCATTTTTGCCAAATCCCCACCGATTTTCACAAAACGGACGATTTCACTGTCGGTGATAGACTGAACCCGGTTCTGTTAGGGATTTCAAAATAATGGCGGGAAAAATAACAAAACTTATCAACACCGTGTGAAAATTTTTATGCAGTTAGGATTCTCCATGTGTGACAACTTTCATTTTTGAGTTTTTGCAAAGAAGTCCTCCAAAGTTTTATAAAATTCGGTTTTCACAAAGGACTCAAATGCAAATCGAATTTTAACCCGAGAAGACCTTATATGAAATTTTTAGCAAATTGACCCTCTAAAGATTGCTATTAAGCCCTCAAAATTTTTAGTCAACATAATGAGACCTCAAGGAACAACTTTTTAGTTTTGAGTTTTCGCAAAGGAGGACTCTAACTTTATCAAATTCAGAGAAATATCTTTTAGATTCCAAAGGAATGAAAATCAGATCTGAACACAAATACTGATTAGATAATAAAAATTCATTTTGAAAATCTGAATGAATTCCGATTTTGATGAAATTAGTATCACTGAAAAGATCTCGATCTCAGTGTAAACTTTTGTGAAAATTTTTTTTTTATATTTTGAACACACGAATTTATAAAAATCGAAGAAAACATGAAGGTCAGTCTGAAACTAGTTTGTCACCAGATCAATGCATAAATGGCGTTGTAGATCGTACAATCCTAACATGCTTAGAATTTTATGAAATTTTATGATGAATAGATTAAGATGTGTTCTATGACTTTCATGAAGAAAGTTTTTTCAAAAAACGATCGTAGAAAATCAGAAAAATCATAGAATAACACAACGTCAATCAAGAAATCATCAAAACAGACTTGAACAAGACATTCCAGATTCTGATCCTAACTTCTGAAAGAGTTTTGACCTAACAAACTAAGTCCGATTAAGGCATACAATATATCAAATCGAAGCTTGAGACATGCTTTACTTTACGACTCTCTAGTTTATCATTTTGCAAAATTTTGACATTAATAAGCTGAAATCAGCATCTTAAACATGTAGGTTTCTCCGTATACGAATTTACAGAATAACATTTAAGTGTACGTACCTTGTTTAATGATGCTTCGACGCGCAATCGAGCGATTCGGTCTCCGTATTCAGATCAAGAGCAGCACGAAGAAGTCTTGGAAAGCTCGATAAACCTATGAGAATCGAGTGCACAAGCTATAGTAAGAACCGACTCGATTTCGCACTAATGAACTAATAACGAAAAATCAAGTAGAAAGAAGCGATCTGGTGGCTGCTCGGCGGAAAGCTAGCTACCACAGCCACGTGAAGACACCAAGGAAGGCTGCTAGAGATTCGGGATCACCGGAGAACGGCCACGGGTGGTGGAAAGGCCGGCGGCCGAGAGAGAAAGAGCAAGAGGGAGAGAGATACGTGAGTTAGAGAGAGAGAGAGAGGGAAAAGAGGAGAGAGAATTTAGATTTGAAAATGTGAGAGCCCCCTAATTTTGGAGAAAAAAAACCATATACTCTCCTCAACTTTGAATTTTAACCCTTAAATTGATCCAATGGCCTAGAATGTAGTCTTAATGATTAATAATATTCTTTAAGGGTTAATGATTGGTGACATGGCATTATGGATGGACATGATCAATTCTAAATGAATGGCCATGATTGATTTGCTTACCCTCTAATTAATTTATTTAATCCTTAATGAAGGGCATTTTGGTAATTTCACTTAGGGGCATTTTTGTAATTTTCATTAAAGGGCATTTTTGTCATTTTTAGGCTCAAAGGGATGTGGCCAGCCTTGGCTGGTCGGAATAGACCGCCGATCGCGGGATTTTTGATTGGAAAATAGCCAATCTGATCGGACTAGTTCAATTCGAGTCAAACCGGGTTGAACCGATTGGACCGGTTTGACCCGAGTTTGGTTGGATTAAACCGGTTCAATCCTTGATTCGATTTATTCCAATTTTGTACAATTTGATTTCTATCATGATTAATTGACCTAATTAATATTGAATTCAATTAAATTGGATTGAACTGATTTGAAATTCATGCACAAATTGATCTAATTTAACTTGTTTAGCTCAATTGTTCTCGAATTTGAGTTAATTGCATGATCAAACTAGACTAATGAATTTAATTGAAGTCTAATTAGCCAAATTGAGCCTCAATTCATTAAATTTGATATTAATCTAGAGTGGGTCAAATTGAATTGCACTAATTAGACCAATTACTCTTAGACTTTTCAATCGTTGGATCACTGAATTGATCAAATTGGCTCAAATTCATGTGAATCTTCCAAATTTGATTTCGAATTTGAATTTCATATAAGAAATTAGGCTAATTCATATCTCAATTGCACAAATCATGAAGAATTGATCAAAATCACTGATTATGGCCTAAATTGGGGATTTTTGCGTTTGGCTTGGAATCACAAAATTGGTTCAAAAATTGAATATAATATGACATCTAGATCAAATGTCGTGAAGAAAACTAACATAAAAAATGACTAGAAATGAAGTAATTTCATTTTTGGCTAATTTGAACCAAATTCCGCAAATTGGGAAAAAATTGATTACAAACCAATTTTTGTAAAATTTCAAATACCAAAGTCAAATTGAATGTAAAATCAGATGATTTTTGAATTTTTGCATTTTTCAACTATTTGGTCAAAAGTTTGACCAAAAGTCAAACCCTAGTTAACTTTTCATTAGGAATTTGATTTTATGATCAAATCTTTGAGTTTTTCTGAAATTTCCACTTCTAAAGTGAAATTGAACTTGAAATGAATCTTTT
The DNA here is from genome assembly GCA_024500025.1 of Syzygium aromaticum. NCBI lineage: Eukaryota > Viridiplantae > Streptophyta > Magnoliopsida > Myrtales > Myrtaceae > Syzygium > Syzygium aromaticum. The sequence continues at coordinate 18,227,744 of CM044885.1, forward strand.
TATGCGAAAAGCCCTGATTTGACCCAGGGTTAACCAAAAGTCAATCGTTTGACTTTTCGGGTTTTTGCATGAAATGAATAGAAAATTATTTACAAAAGCTAGGCCAGTAAACAGAATTAAAAAGCGACACTTTTTGATCAAGAAATTCGTCGTGATCGGAAATCATAATCTTGAATTTTCTATTTTTAATGATGCGTTGACTAAAAATTAGGTGTCAACATCTGCCCCTATTTGAGTGGGAGTTCGAAGAGATTCCGCTTAAAGACTAATTGGCACCTGCAAATTTTTAGTCGACTCCACTTGGGAAATAAAAGAAACTAAAGACAAAGACATTTGATCAGAGTGTTGAAGTATTTACCATTGACCATTTGGATTGTCAGATTATTCATGTGTTTTTCTTTTCTCTCTCTCGTATGGTGGAATGAATGAAGAAAAGAAAGAGTTTTGTAGGAAATCTATGGTTTAAGGATAACCAAAAACCTAAGGACAAGATTTAAGGATGACTAGAAACCTAAGACAAGGTTTAAGGATGATCCGGAACCTAAAGACAAGGTTTAAGGATGACTAGGAACTTAAGACAAGGTTTAAAGATGACCAGAAACCTAAAGACAAGGTTTAAGGATGACCAGGAACCTAAAGACAAGGTTTAAGAATGACCAGGAACCTAAGACAAGGAGAATGACCTAGAACCTAAAACAAGATTTAAGGATGACCAGGAATCTAAGAACACGGTTTAAAAACCAAAGGGACAGTATAAAAATCGAAAGTGACATATGGTTTAGGATAACCAAAAACCCAAAATAAAGGGTATGGTTTAGGCTGATCAAAAACTGATCTAGTGGGGAAATATATTTTGAAAAAGAGGGAGTTTTGAGATTATTTAACAACAAATCAAGCGGAATTATTCTCATTTTGATAAAAGACACTAACTATCAAATTCTTAAGAGAAAATTTAACAAAATGATTATTGAATAACCATCTTAAAAGGTTAGATAAAAATGCCAAATTTGAAATAACCTAATCAAAAGGTTTTTCGCACTGGCTCTCATAAAGGCTTTGATTCCCATCCATTGATGTGGGAAAGCTATTCAATTCTCACTAGTGATGTCTTACGAACTTATATCAAAGGTTTTCAGAAACGTTCACATTGAATACAAATTGATTGATCAAAAAGGTCTTTCAAAAGGACTGTAATATAGGCTTGGTCATGGGCTTACACAAAGGGCATTTGCTTTGAGGCTAAGAAAAGAAATATACCATCAACATCTTCAGCGGGTTTACAAGTCAAGAACCTTGAAGATAAGACAAGATATGATTACTTCCACTCCTTCTAGCGGTAGCTTCTTTGTGAAATTTTTACGTTAACTTATACCATCTTAATCGGAAGAGACTTCGGAGAGGGTTGTAATGTCGGTTCAAGTTAGGCTCAAAATGCTTGAAATTTTGTAAAAGGGGTTTGAAAGAAAATGATGATTATCTTGGCATCATTATCAAATCATCCAAATTTGACATCATTTGACTCTTGAAAACCAAATTGTCTTAACAGTCCATTTTTCTTGGGGAAAATTCCAATTAAGGACCCAAAGTGGGGTCAAATTCTCAAAAATGGGCCCAAAATGAACATTGTGTCAAATAAGGCCCTAAAGTGCTCAATCAGTCTCAAATAAGGACCCAAAGTGTTTAAAAAGTCTCAAATAAGGACCTGGGTCCCTGGCCGGCCAAAATACCCGCCGGCCGACGAGAAATTTACTGTTTCGTCACCGGAATAGTAACTTTTTAATTTTTTTTATTATTTTCTTTATGTTTTCCCTTTTTTGTTTGTTTTTTCTTTTCCTTTTCTTTTTCTTTTTTTTTTTCTTTTCTTCCTCCGCCAACCATAGCTGGGGCCGGCGGAGGTCGCCAGCGTCGGGTGAGGGCCGGCCTCGCCAGCGTCGGGCGAGGCCGGCCTCGCTAGTTGCAGGCAAGGTCGAGTATCGCCGGCGTCGAGTGAGGCCGATCTCGCCTGCAACTGGCAAGGCCAGCGAGATCGAAGCCTCGCCAGATCTGGCGGGGCTCGACCTCGTCGGCGTTGGGCGAGGCTGACCTCGCCTGCAACTGGCGAGGCCGGCCTCGCCCGACGTCGGCGAGGGTAGTCCTCGCCCGACGCCGGCAGGTATTTTGGCATGCCAAGGACCCAGGTCCTTATTTGAGACTTTTTAAGCACTTCGGGTCCTTATTTGAGACTGATTGAATATTTCAGGCCCTTATTTGACACAATGTTCACTTTGGGCCCCTTTTTGAGAATTTAACCCCACTCGAAATCCTTAATTGGAATTTTCCCTTTTTCTTGCATCATAAGAGCTTTGCTCTTTCTAAGCATTTTTTGTAATGGAAATTTCGTTTTCATTGTTAACATGTTGCTTTTTGCTTTTACATTTGATTTTGATACATTTTCTTTTTCATGGGCATCGGTCTTGCTATTACCAGGCATACTGCTTTTTCATACCCCATAATATTTATCTTTTGAGCTCTTTGGACTCTTGAGATACTCTATACATATTCATCAATTTTGCCAAATCTTCTTGGTAAATCATATGCATTACCCCAATATAGGGAGATAATTAACATTTTAGGCTTTGAAATGAACATGCTTAAGGCTCAATTTGGTTAAGCAAGGGATAACTGTGTTTGGGTAGAGGAAACGAATGCTCTTCTTCACTTTGGGATGTTTCAAACTTTCATAAAGATCTACCTGAAATTACCACAAGAAGGTTGATGCAAGTGAAAGTAATAAAATTTTTCTTAATCTTTTTGCTCCAAAAATGATCAACCAAAACCTCCTAACTTCCCCCAATGTGGGGAGGTTCTTGACATGGGTATTTTGAAAATTCTCCCTATTTGGCTCAAAGTGGCTAGCAAAGGATAAAATGAGTATTTAGGATAAAGAAATGAAATGCATTTTATCATTTCAATCCATATATTTAATGTGAATGAATCCTGCATCCTAGGACATAGTTTTCTTTTTCACTCAATTTTCTCAAAATGTGTATAGGGATGTGTTTGATCAAATGTTTGCCTTTTATCATCCTAGGCATTTCCATTCGGCATTTTTGAGAAATCCCTTTTTTTTTTAAAGGATCTCAAACTCGAAAAACCTTTTAAACAAAAAAAAGGTCATTACAAATAGAATCAACTTCCTAAACTCTAGGGAGACGATTGATTTTATGTAGCTGCTTTCTCGAGGATGACTCATTGGGGTTTGGAATAACCTCCTTGCGAAATAACTGAGTATCTGCAAAATGATCAAATATGCAAAAATGCTATGTACGCATGAGATGCATGATGCAAACGTCCTAAAGTGATTTGGATTCAATCCAAAGCAACTTAAAGGCTTTTTATTCAGGAAAAATATTTCTTGATAGAATCAGCATTTACAGGTTTTGGCAACTCTCGGCCATCCATTCCTACAAGAATCAATGTTCCGCCGGTTAACACCTTCTTAATGACATACGGTCGTTCATAATTGGGGGTGAACTTCCCACGATTTGAAATGATGAGTAAGACTTTCCTCAAAACCAGGTCATTGACTTCAAAATGCCTGGGTCGAACCTTACGGTTAAATGACTTAGCCACTCGCTTTTGGTAGTTTTGTCCATGGCATAGAGCTTTTACCCTTTTTTCATCAATCATATTAAACTGTTCAAATCTTTGTTGAATTCATTCTGCTTCAGCAAGCTTTACTTGCGATAGTACCCTTAATGAAGGAATTTCCACTTCCATAAGTAACACTGCTTCCATTTCATACACTAATGAGAATGGTGTTGCCCCAGTCGAAATGCGAATAGAATTTCAGTAAGCCATTAACGCGTATGGCAACCAATCATGCTAATCTTGATAATTCTCTGCCGTCTTGGATAGAATCTTCTTGATGTTCTTGTTTGCTGCCTCTATAGCTCCATTCATTTGTGGGCGGTAAGGAGAAGAATTCAAGTGGCAAATGTGAAACTTATTAAGTAGCTCATCCATTACTTTGTTATTCAGGTTTGACCCGTTATCAGTGATAATTGCTTCTAGAACTCCATACCGAGTGATATTGTCATGACGAATGAATTTTACCACACTTTTCCAGTGACGTGGGCATAAGAATTGGCTTCGATCTATTTGGTGAAATAATCGATAGATACTAGAATGAAACGGTGTCCATTTGACACCTTAGGATTAATTGGTCCGATAATGTCAATGCCCTACATTGAGAAAGGTCATGCCTCAGACATTTGATATAATTCATTTAGAGGAGTATTGATTTTATCTCCATAAACTTGACATTGATGGCAACATCTAACATGTTGAATACCGGGCTTTTATGGCTAACCAGTAGTAACCTAGCCTCATAATCTTTCTTGCTAGAAGATGGCCGTTCATATGAGGACCGCATTCTCCTTCATGTATCTCTTTCATTAATAAATTGGCCTCTTTGGTGTCTACGCACTTCAACAGGACCGAATCAAAAGATCTTTTATATGAAGCACCTCCGCTGAGAAAGAATTTGGAAGCTAACTTAGTCAAGTATTTCTGATCAGTAACTCGACTTCCTTGGGGAAATTTTCATTCTCGAAGGTAATTCATAATGTCATAGTACCATGACTGACCATCGAGTTCTTCTTCTATAATTATGCAATACGCAGGCTCTTTCAAAACATCGATTTACAAAGGATCAATATTCAAACCATTAGTTACTTGTAACATTGAGGATAATGTTGCCAAGGCATCGACAAATTGATTATGAGATCTTGGCAAGTAATCAAATGAGATCTCTTCGAATTCTTCTACCAAATCTTTAAGATACTCATGATAAGGAATCGGTTTTAAATCACGAGTTTGCCATTCACCTCCTGTTTGGAGAATGATAAGCACGGAATCACCATAAACTTTTAATCTCTTAACCTTCATATCGATGGCTAATTGGAGACTAATGATGCAAGCTTCATATTCTGAAATGTTATTGGTACAAGGAAATACCAACTTTGCAGCTACTGGATAATGTTGACCCGCTGAGGATATCAGGATTGCTTCAGTGCCAAAACCGGAAAGGTTAACAGTTCCATCAAAATACATAGTCCACTTGTCATGTGACACAAAATGGATTCTTTCATCAATTTCATCCTAGTCGTCTGACTTTAAGGGACTTTCAGCTAACATGTTAGCTATGGCTCGTCCTTTGACGGACTTTTGAGACATGCTTTGGATATCAAATTCAGAAAGCAATATTTGCCATTTGGCAAGCCTTCCAACCAAGCAGGCTTTTCCAAAAGATACTTGATAGGATCGTTTTCATTCACAAGCAGGATACGATGGTGAATAGTGTATTGTCATAATCTGTGTAATACCCAAATTAAGGCTACACATGTTTTCTCAACTTTAGGGTATCGAGCTTCACCAAAGGTAAACTTCTTGCTGAGGTAGTAAATAGCGTGTTCCATTCCATCCTCTGGTCTCTTTTATACTAACATAGCTCCTAAAGACTCATCATGAATGGTGAGATACAAAATCAAAGGTATACCTGAAGTAGGCGGTACTCAAATTGGTGGTTGTGAAAGATATTGCTTCAATTGTTCAAATGATTTCTGATAATCTTCATTCCATTCAACTTTGGCATTTTTTTTTCAATAGCTTGAAGAATGGCTTGACTGTTTCAGATAACTGGGAAATAAATCTTGCAACATAATTCAGTCTTCCCAGCAAGCTTCGGACCTCCTTGACAGTAGAAGGGGGTTTCAAATTGCAAATGGCCTTCACCTTTGAGGGATCAATCTCGATGCCCTTGTTACTAACCATAAATCCAAGGAGCTTTCCAGACTTTGTCCCAAACACGCATTTAGAGGAGTTAAGCCTTAGTTTGAACTTTCTAAGTCGATCAAATAGTTTTCTCAAGACTTCAATGTGGTCTTCACCTTGTCGTGATTTAGCGATTATGTCGTCAACGTAAACTTCAATCTCTTTATGCATCATGCCATGGAATAGTATCACCATGGCTCTTTGGTAAGTTGCCCCCGCGTTCTTCAAGCCGAAGGGCATAACCTTGTAACAGAATGTTTCCCATGGGGTGATGAAAGATGTTTTAGTCTTATCTTCTTCTTTTCATTCGGATTTGGTTATAGCCAGAGAAATCATCCATGAAGGAAAATAATTCGAATCCCGCCGTGTTGTCGACCAAGACGTCAATATGTGGTAATGAAAAATCATCTTTGGGACTTGCTTTGTTCAAGTCGTGATAATGGACACATACCCGAACTTGTCCATCCTTCTTCATGACTGGGATAGTATTAGCAATCCAGTCAGCATAGTGAGTAACTTCAATGAAATCAACTTTTAAGAGTTTCATGACTTCTTCCTCAATCTTCTTGGATAATTCTGGCTTTGTCCTCCTAAGCTTATGTTTCTTAGGCGGAATGACAGGATCGAGAGGCACTGCGTGTTCTACAATGTTGGGGTCCAGACTCGGCATGTCAACATAAGACCAAGCAAAGACATTCCGATACTCCTTCAAGAGTTCAATCAGTCGATCAGTATCTATTTGAGAGAGACTTGCCCCAATTTTTGTTTCTTTGGGATTTTCAGAATCGTCCAAATTTATAATAACAGTTTGTTCTTCCGTGGGAGGTTTAGATTCTTCATGTTGGATCCATTCTCTTTTAATAACCTTGGAATCCTCTTCATCTTCAGGATAGGAATAATCGGGTTCGCAAGAGTTTTTTGGACACGAATCCAAGCCATGCATATGACTATCATGATTATGTAAAGTGTTACGCTTGAGATGCAACCAAAAATGGTTAGTACATGAAGATAAGAAATGTAATGCATGCGGATATGATGAAAAAACTTTTCGAATTCCAAGTTTTTGAAAATTTTGTGGGGAACTCGTCCTCATACATTGGACATCCTTGTTCCGACAGATTGTTTTAAAAACTATAGATCATGTGAAAGCCCATGCCTCAAAGCATTATCATAGGGCTGGTTTGGTATACTTTCACATATCTATTAACAAAACATGAGAATGTTTTTATTGATATGCAGTAAATATCATATAGTGTTTTGGATCCAAAGTTCATGATTTGAATTATTACAACATATAAAATGAACAAATGAAATGAACAAATGAAAGTCCCTTATAAGGGAGAATTAGATGAATTACAACTAAAAACAAAGTAGAACACAGAAACATTCCTTACACAGCAGGATCGGTAGGTGGATCATCCTTAAAGCTTTCTGAAATGGCACCCACAGAACTCTCTTCAAATAGGTCGGCGATACCATGGATATGTACTTCTTTATCTTGGAGCAACTTCGGCGATCCAGGGAAGAAATCTTTCAACAAATGAGGGAGCACACGTCGATAACTCTTTTATTTGATGTTCGAGCCTTTCCGATTACCTTGATCTTGTTGATCGCCTTGGTAACTTAAGCCTTATCGTTTTCTTCTCTTAGTTACCTCAATAGATGTGAGGATGCCTTGGGACAGCTTTCCCAATCCTTTGCCAATAGTAAATCCATGCTCAATCAACACTTTGCTAGACATAAGGGCCACCTTTGAATAGTAAGGCTTTCTTATGACGGTACCTATGGGCACATGAGCTACTGACACTAACTCGAATGAATGGTAGCTTGATTCTCCTTTTACTTCTAGCTCCACGTAGGGAATTGCAGTATTGTTGAAGGTTTCGGTGTCTTTCTCGCAATGGATAGTTATAATCTTGCCACACACGACAAAACAGATCATCTGATGTAGATTTGAGGGTATAACACCTGCAGCGTGAATCCAAGGTCGTCCCAACAACAAACTGAAGTTACTTGGGATGTCGAGCACTTGAAATTTCTGAGTGAACATGACTGGACCAATTATCAGCTGTAGGTCAATTTCTCCTAGAGCTTCCTTCTTCATGCTATCAAAGGCTCTGACTGGAGTGTTAGAAGGACGAACAATATTCATACCCACACTTAGACGGCGCAAGGTTGCTAACGGACAGATATTAAGAGCTGAACCGTTATCAATGAGTACTCTCGATATCCTTGTATCGAAGTGTCGAACATAGATGTATAATGCTTTAAAGTGTGCTCGCCCTTCTGGCGGCAAGTGCTTTTCGGAAAAGGAGATTTGATCCTTAAGAAGGATAGCACCTACAAACTCTTCCAACTATACCTCTCCAATTGTCTCGGGTACATGTACTTCATTAAGAATTTTTAAGAGAGCATTCCTGTGTCTCTCAGAAGACTTGAATAGTTCAAGTAACAAGATCTGAGCCGGCATTTTTCTTAACAGCTCGATCACTTCTGCTTCATTCGTTTTGAGAGTTTTAAGGAGTTGCTCCGCCTCTTCTCCGGTTACAACCTTTTTCTCGACACCTTCACGAGATGGAAAACATCGGCCTGACCGAGTAACAGCGTCTATCTCATTAGACTCATAATTCCAAGGAACTGCCTTTGAGTTATAAACAGGAGGTGTTTATGTCTTCAAATTCTCATCTTTCTTCAGTGGCTGCTCGATCACAACAGGCTCAAAGTCCTCACTAGAGATCTTTATACCCTTGAAGCCATTAACCATTAAATCTATAACCATAGGTTCCACAACATGCACTTGGATTTTACAAGCATGCGCTTGGATTTTACAAGTAGCATTCAATTCAATCACAACAGGATCAATCACGGCTACCATGCCATCATCTTCAAATTCGAGTCCCCATCCGCTTGGGACGATAGTCTTAAGATCAATAAAAGCGTTTAGAAGAGGAGTGTATTTTACCATGAAGTTATATTTACCACTCGGCTGCCCGAGAGCATTAAGAATTTCACCCTTTTCGATTGCTTTCCTAACGAACTCTCGATCCCAGTAGGAGGTATAGCATTCAAATTCTGAATCAGCGTCGGAAAGAACTTCTCTATTATCTTCGTCGTTCCCTCCAGTCATAATAATTTCTTTCAAGTCTTTCTTATAGGCTTTCTTTGCAAACTCACAATCTTGACGGGCATTCTTGCTCTTATCTTCCAAATCAAAATATGTGTCATTCCAAGATTCATCAACATCTAGCTCATATCCATCCTCGTTCAGCTTAGAGCATGAGACTTCGTTTGTAAACTTGCAAGATAAATTTTTGGACAATAAATCGATGACAACGGTCTCGACGGACCCTTCGGGTTTCTTTCCTTGAAATGGTTGGATTATGCCTAAAGCAGCCATCTTGGCTAGACAATACATTTTCTCCTCTCGGGAGACATTTCCTTCTTTCGATTGACATCTAGCTATGGTCAATAGCTCCTTCAGATTTGCCACATCAACCAAGAAAGTTTTCTCATTCTCGTCTCCAAATATCACATTAACGGTTTTGGTATGATTGGGAGTGGATTTTGTTGAACATTTGGTGTGGCATCCTTAAATGACAAGATCTTTTTATCCAGCAGGTTCTGAATCTTGACCTTGAGAGTATAACAGTTGTCCACATCATGGCCTTTTTCACCCATGTGGTACACGCAAGATTTTGCTAAATCAAACCTAGCAGACTTTGGTGGGTTGTCTATTGGGATTTCTTTTGCTACAAGTCTTTGTTCAATCAACATCGACAACAATTGAGACATATGTCTTGGCAACGGAGTGAATTGTCTTTGTGGAGCTTTCCCTTTTCGATCAAAATTTTGAGAAAAGCCCCCTGCTTCCATAGTGGACCTTTGAACTTGTGTGTTTAATGGTCTTTGAGTATTAGGGTTTTGAATATAAGCAACCTCTACCATTGGCTCCTTATCCTTCTTTGGGATAAATCTGCGAGTCGTCATCTCGGATAATCGGCCCTCTCGCATGATTCCTTCGATACGTTCTCCCAATTCAACCATTGCGGGGAAATTGATGCAAGTGTTATTAAACATCTTATCGAAGTATTCTTAAGGCAAAGCTTGAAGAAACAGTTGCATGATCTCCTTCTCGGACAGCGGAGGTTTAACTTGGGACGCCGTAGTTCTCCATTTTTGGGCATACGCTCTAAAAGTTTCATTTCTCCTTTTATCAACCCAGACCAACTCTTCATGGGTTGGAGCAATTTCAGTATTAAACTTGTATTGTTGGAGGAATTCATTTGCGAGGTCTTCCTAGGTGCAAATTTTCTCTAAATCCAACTCGGTGAACCATATTAAGGCGGAATCAGCCAAGCTATCTTGAAAATTATTGATCAACAGCGGAGTATTATCGGAGTAACGAGCCATCTTATTCAAATAATATTTCAAGTGGGTCTTAGGGCACCCAGTTCCATCGTACTTCCTTGAAAATTCGGGCTCCTTGTAAAAATTAGAGACTATCATTTTTGTAAAAGGCGACAGCTTATCAAAGCCTTGGAGTTGGTAACCTTGTAACATGCGCATGCGTTCTTCCAATTTTGCAAGACGTCTCGTACTCTCTTCATTCATATGAATGATAGGGGATTCCTTAGGTGGAGCTTCCAAATCAACAACAGTGGAAGTAGCATTAACTGGGACTTCTTCAGTAGGTCCTTTGTCGACAGGATCTATCATCGGTGCATTACTAGTGCATTAAGAGTAGAAGCTGCAGCAGCAAGAGCCACAAGTGTAAGGTTCTTTACTTGGTTTGCAAGATCCGTTAAGATCACCATCATCTGCGCCATTTGGTTCTCAATGATAATAACGCAGGTACGAGTGTCTTCGTTCTCCATCCTTGCTTGGCGACGGGTGCGTATAATAGAATGCATCTCAGCCGTACTTTAGTACCTTTTGTAAAAAAAAAAAAACAAAAATCAGGTTAGTATGCAGAAAATGAATTGAGACGAAAATATAATACCCTTCAATTATATATTTTCTTTGGATGAAATAGAGATAAAAAAATATTCTCATGATCCCAATATCATGTGAATAATCTCTTATCACAATTCCTTCACAAGAAGTTATACAATTAAAGGGGTAATACGGGATGATTAATCAAGATGCTTCATCTATATTCCATTGGAATCTCGAAAAAGAAAGTATACGCAAGGGAAATTTCTCTATTAACAACAAAATTCGTGAAATACAATTCCTATAGACCAATCTAAAAAATAAAAAGAGAATCCTATTACATCATTACTAAAATGAGTAAAAAGGAAACCCTATACATCAAATCTATAAGATGAAAATTACATGAAAGGAGATTTCCTCATAGAATATGGCCAAACTCCTAATGGATCTTCTTTAGGTGCGAGGCGAATTCATTGAAAGAAGAGTTTACCTACCGCTACTAACGTCGGTCGGTGCACTTCTTACTAATCAAGACAAGCGGTATTGAAGAATAAATTACCACATGGATTCACATGCTGATTCCACTCTTAATACCTCCTAAAGGTGCCCTAAAAGCGATATGGGGTTTTAGACCACGGGATGTGGGTGCATTGTGTCGTGCTAAAACAAGTAAACATGCATTTGAATTTAAAGCAAACGACACTTCAATATAATCTCATACACTCGACATACATCTGAACACCACCTACAAAACAAGGGGTTTGCATTCACTCCACCCCTTATGTCTCCCATCTATAAAACCATTTAACATATGGTTAGTGGACTAACCTCATTTTCCACGCGACTTCGACATGCAGTTGATGCTCCAAAATGTAGACAAGTGAGATAACAACCAACAAGTTTATTACGGCTTTAATCCACTTAGGTTTGGTAACCTCGTCCTCAGCGGAGTCACCAAGCCTGTCACGATTTACCTCACGAGGGCTGAACTCGATAAGGCGGGTTTAGAGATAAGTGTTCATGAAACAGTCCATATGGCACATTATAAAAGATAGCTTTACCAAAGTATTGACCTTTTAGTCATCCATATGGTCCATTGGTCATGAACGTGGATTTTCCCTAAATCCATACCTCGCATGACAACGGATCGATTTTATCTTTTTTAAGAGTCGTCACTAGCCTAGGTCGGGGGTCGGCTAGGATACCCAACCGAAACGCGGGAATTTCGTTTCGGTTTCTACGAAAACCAAAGATCACGAGTTCGGGGACTAACTTACGTTAATATTTCTATTCATGCCCTTTTGATATTGCTAAACTTATCATGGTTGCTATCTAAATTGTCATGCATTTATTTTTTACCATTTTCATATCAAAACCTTGGTCCATTGAGTGATCATGCATCTTGTTTTTGTGTTTTCATTTAAGATTCTAAACTAATCCTATCTTAGTCTAGAAAATGAAAGAAACAATTAATTGTATTGAGAGATATTTCGTAAAGTAAATACTCAAAGTATTAAAAAAATGAGCTAATTCTAAGTGTGAGAAAAATAAAACCCGCAACTCGTCGGGTGTTTATTATAACACAAATTGAAAACCCGAGGCATGATCGGGGATGAATGAATTGAATACAAATTGAAACCAGATCGGACATCGGTCTATTGCCTTGGTCTTTCACGATTTTAGATTATCCCCTCCATGAACTGCCTCTTAGGTGTCGGCGTTTACATTCACAACATACATTCACGACAAACAGTATACAAAGGAATAACCAAAGAAAAGCAATGCTGTAAACGATTCATTAGTCAAGCATAGGCCTCAGGATTGGCCTTTGTTTTTCAAGCATTTCGATTCACTATTCATCTAATTATATAACATTATTTGATTAATAGTTAACGATAATGAGCTACCATTTGCGTTCACAAAACAGCAACTCATATCAATTAATCTCAAAAGTTGAGTTCTAAATGACCATAATAGGCTATCCGCTGAACATGCACCGGGCCTAACATCCATCTAACAAACACATGCATAGCAATGAGTAAAACATGCATTCAAGGCCATGGGCCTTATTTCTCAACTAATCAAGCAATGTGAAGTGGGCTTCATAAGTAAACCATTTATTCAGTTATTATCTAATTCGGATTACTTCTGTTTATATGTGATTAACTAACCTAATGATATCCAAATGAAGTGATTCAGGTGTCATTAGAAAGCTTATGTTATGAGGATCAAAAGTTAAGAAGACCATTTTTGCTAAATCCCCACCGATTTTCACGAAACAGACGATTACACTGTCGGTGATAGACTGGACTCGGATCTATTAGGGATTTCAAAATAATGGCGGGAAAAATAACAAAACTTATCAAGACCGTGTGAAAATTTTTATGCAGTTAGGATTCTCCATGTGTGACAACTTTCATGTTTTGAGTTTTTGCAAAGAAGTCCTCCAAAGTTTTATAAAATTCGGTTTTCACAAAGGACTCAACTGCAAATAGAATTTTAACCCGAGAAGACCTTATATGAAATTTTTAGCATATTGACCCTCTAAAAATTGCTATTAGGCCCTCAAAATTTCCAATCAACATAATGAGACCCAAAGGAACAACTTTTTAGTTTTGAGTTTTCGCAAAGGAGGGCTCTAACTTTATCAAATTCGGAGAAATATCTTTTGGATTCCAAAGGAATGAAAATCAGATCTGAACACATATACTGATTAGATCATAAAAATTCATTTTGAAAATCCGAATGAATTCCGATTTTGATGAAATTAGTATCACTGGAAAGATCTCGATCTCAGTGTGAACTTTAGTGAATAAAACATTTTTATATTTTGCACACATGAATTTATAAAAATCGAAAAACACATGAAGGTCAGTATGAAACTAGTCCGTCACCTGATCAATGCATAAATGGCATTGCAGATCGTACAATCCTTAACATGCTTGGAATTTTATGAAAATGTTATGATGAACAGATTAAGATGTGTTCTACGACTTTCATGAAGAAAGTTTTTTTCAAAAAACGATCGTAGAAAATCAGAAAAATCATAGAACATCACAACGTCAATTAGGAAATCATTAGAACGGACTTGAACAAGACATTCTAGATTCTGATCCTAACTTCCGAAAGAGTTTTGACCTAGCAAACTAAGTTCGATTAAGGCATACAATATATCAAATCGAAGCTTGAGACGTGCTTTACGACTCTCTAGTTTATCATTTCGCAAAATTTTGACATTAATGAGTGGAAATCAGCATCTCAAAAATGCCGGTTTCTCTGTACACGAATTTATAGAATAACATTCAAATGTACGTACCTTGTTTAATGGTGCTTCGACTCACAATCGAGCGATCCTGTCTCTGTATTCAGATCAAGAGTAGCACAGAGAAGTCTCATAAAGCTCGACAAACCTATGAAAATCGAGTGCACAAACTAGAGTGAGAACCGACTCGATTTCGTGCTAATGAACTAATAACGAAAAATCAAGTAGAAAGAAACGATCCAGTGGCTGTTCGGCGAGAAGCTGGCCACCACAGCCACGTGAAGACACCAAGGAAGGCTTCTAGAGGTTTGGGATTGCCGGAGAATGGCAACAGGATGTCGAAAGGCCGACGGCCGAGAGAGAGAGCACAAGAGGGAGAGAGATACGTGAGCTAGAGAGAGAGAGAGAGAGAGGGAAAAGAGGAGAGAGAATTCAGATCTGAAAATGTGAGAGCCCCCTTAATTTTGGAGGAAAAAAAACTATATACTTCTCTCAACTTTGAATCCTAACCCTTAGATTGATCCAATGGCTTAGAATGCATCCTTAATGATTAAGAATATTCCTTAAGGGCTAAAGATTGGTGACATTGTATTATGGATGGACATGATCAATTCTAAATGAATGGCCATGATTGATTTGCTTACCCTCTAATTAATTTGCTTAATCCTTAATGAAGGACATTTTGGTAATTTCACTTAGGGGCATTTTTGTAATTTTCATTAAAGGGCATTTTTGTCATTTTTAGGCTCAAAGGGATGTGGCCAGCCTTGGCTGGTCGGAATAGATTGCCGATCGCGGGATTTTTGATTGGAAAATAACCAATTTGATCGGATTGGTTCAATTCGAGTCAAACCGGGTTGAACCGATTGGACCGGTTTGACCCGAGTTTGGTCGGATTAAACCGGTTCAATCCTTAATTCAATTTGTTCCAAGTTTGTACAATTTGATTTCTATCATGATTAATTGACCCAATTAATATTGAATTCAATTCAATTGGATTGAACCGATTTGAAATTTATGTACAAATTGATCTAATTTAACTTGTTTAGCTCAATTGTTCTCGAATTTGAGTTAATTGCATGGTCAAACTAGATTAATGAATTTAATTGAAGTCCAATTAGCCAAATTGAGCCTCAATTCATCAAATTGGATATTAGTCTAGAGTGAGTTAAGTTGAATTGCACTAATTAGACCAATTATTCTTAGACTTCTCAATCGTTGGATCACTGAATTGATCAAATTGGCTCAAATTCATATGAATCTTCCAAATTTGATTTCGAATTTGGATTTCATATAAGAAATTAGGTTTATTCATGTCTCAATTGCACAAATCATGAAGAATTGATCAAAATCATTGATTATGGCCTAAATTGAGGATTTTTGTGTTTGGCTTGGAATCACAAGATTGGTTCAAAAATTAAATATAATATGACCTCTAGATCAAATGTCGTGAAGAAAACTAACCTAAAAAATGACTAGAAATGAAGTAATTTCATTTTTGGCTGATTTGAACCAAATTCTGCAAATTGGGAAAAAAGTTGATTCTAAACCAATTTTCATAAAATTTCAAATACCAAAGTCAAATTGAATATAAAATCAGATGATTTTTGAATTTTTACATTTTTCGATTTTTTGGTCAAAGGTTTGACAAAAAATCAAACCCTAGTTGACTTTTTATTAGGAATTTGATTGTATGATCAAATCTTTGAATTTTTTTTGAAATTTCTACTTCTAAAGTGAAATTGAACTTGAAAGGAATCTTTTTATGCAAAAAGCCCCAATTTGACCAAGGGTTGACTTTTGATCAAAAGGTTGACCAAAAAGTCAATGCGAAAGTCAACCGTTTGACTTTTCTGCTTTTTGCATGAAATGAATAGAAAATTGTTTACAAAAGCTAGGCCAACAAACAGAATTAAAAAATGACACTTTTTGTTCAAGAAACGGGTTCCGTTGCGATCGGAAACCATAATCTCGAATTTTCTACTTTTAATGACGCGTTGACTAAAAATTAAGTGTCAGCACGTACAAGGCTAGCAAAACAAACCAGCAACCACCAAATCTACCATATTGTAGCACATAAGATAGCATATCCCAGTCATTCAAGTTAAAAGCGACAAGTAGATTCATCTAACTTAATTCTAGAGTCTTCATTTATCTTGCCTAAATCTGAATGCCCAAAACCAGCTTGTAGATTTTGGATCGGGTGTTGATGAAAGTAAATTCTGTCTAAAGGTTGACGGTGAAGAAGAGAGTTACGGTTTGGGGTGAAAATTCTCTTCGATGTTATCCAGATAAAAATGAAACAGTGGAATAGAGTTTGAGGTGGATAGTTGCATGTACTCCAAGGTGGCATTTTCTTCTTTCCATCCACGGTCAGGTGTATGAAGTCAAGACACATTAGGGATGAGTAATAGTCAAGTAATGATGGCTTATGGCTAGGTGTCAAGTTAATGAAAGAAACTTGGTTTAAGAAGGGCATGTGGCATATTTGATTCCTCTAAGTATGGTCATGCATGAATCCTCCATAGTCCATGTGAGAGTAAGGTGTCTTGAGGAAATTTTGTGAGAATTAAGAATAAAAAAAGAATATCTTCCCCCCCTTAACACTAATTAGCAATTAATTAATTAATGGTTATCAATAATTAACTAAATTTTAACTAATAATATTATCCATTAACTATTAAGACAAAGGCAAATTTAATTAATACCGTATTACTATAAAATCACATCAACATTTAGAAATACTAAACACATCGAACTCGGAACTATTACGTTCCCAAATTCAAGCCTTACAATTTATAGTCCAACGACGATTTTTATGCATCCACACGAATACTAAGCTAAATAATACTTAGCTTTATAATCTAAGTATCATTATCAAACACAGAAAATTTCTAATATCACATACATATTACTATGAAATTTTCAGATGTCACGTAATGTCTCCAAATCATTGGACTACCTATCGCAATTTGAAAAAAATTGCATGTGTGCTCACGAGGTACACCACGTTAATTCCTTTGACTATAGCGCCTGCCGTGGGCACCATACGATGTGGACTTCGCCTTTGTCGGCATCACTTTAGTAGTAATCAGCGTCCTAAAAAGTATCAATCATTCACGCGGGTCCCGATTTGTGTGTGGATTCTAGGGTCTCCACGTATGTATGTGTATGAACATCTAGGAGTTTGGATTGCCACAATTTTCGTCCCTAACTGCACATGCTTCGTCGGCTGACACTTCTAACGTAGGCCGGTCAACCTAATTATGAATGGCGACTTTTTAGGCTCTAGTGTTTGATTGAGTGTGAAAAAAGATTTTGCGAATTGATTTTAACTTTCACACGTCTTGTTTACTAAAATGATCAATCAACGAAACTATTTACAGTAGAAAAATATATACAAGCTTGGAGTTTGGAAAATAAATTCCTTAACTTGGAAAGGGAAAAATATTTTTCTGAAGAATAATTTTTCGGACAAAAAGGTTTTTATCACAAAATTTTCCTTAAAAGGGGTGCGTTTGTTTCACCGACAACTTCATATAAAAATCAGTTGATTTGTTTTCATTTATTTGGTAGTTTAGAAAAAACGATTTTCATCTTGCCGGAGAAGTCATTTTTCTATAATCTAAACTCGATATTTTCAGTTCATGACAAACCTTTTATGGAGATCAATTAGTTTATCGTCATCAAAACATCAAAAAGTCATAAAACAATTACACCAAAATAATTTTCCTTATAAAACGAGGACCCTAAGTGAGTACTCGAATTGTCCCATCTATCCTCCTGAGGAGAGGTTCGTTTGTACCAGTAACTGGATTACGGACGAGTGCTCTCAAAATAGTTGATCCAATTCCAAAATCTTGGATCGAGTCGGCACACCATTTTCTTCTTCCGTTTTCTCAAAGGGACTAGAGGACTCATACGGTCTGCATCGGCAACACGTTTCTCTCGCAACTCAATCGCAAATCCATCACGCAACTCTCCAGAATGTGCGTCGTGTGGGAAAACGGGTCGTCCATGACTATAAAATACAGTCGTGTTCGTCAAATTCCGTGACGAGTTCGAAAACGGAAGGCTCTTCGATCTTATTAACAAATGGTTTTGTCGAAATCGTCATCAGATAACATACAATAAGTTCTAGAACAAAGGGTGAGTATCTGGAAGGAGATTTCAACATCTAAACATTGAGATCTTTGCCTGAATAGCTACCGTGCAAATGACAACATTATATACTTATCGTGACCTAACATTCCAATGTCCAATCGGATTTTAACGTTTGTAATCTATGATTCTACATTTGTTCTCAAACAAGATTCGTGATGGAATAAGATATTGGGGGTGGGGGTGGTGTGTGATTAATAGTTTGGTGGGCTGTAGACTTCTATGAGCTCCATGTTTCCGACGCTGGCCCCCAGTGACTGTAGCTCGCAACCCCATTTTCCAAGTAGTTGGTGCCGAGACAGAAGCCAAGATAGATTTGCTTAAATAGCAGTAAGTTTACGAAAATCGCCGATTTGAGATTTTATCTTCTTACTTATTAACGGGTTTAGCGATGAATCAACAATTCAAAGTAATTTTCTTGCGTATTCTTCGTGTGGGTCGGAATTTACCCAACAAGGAATTTCGCTATAGAGGTGGAATTGAGAAAGAACCATCAACTACAACCCCAAAAGAGCCAGATTTCGTAAACAACATAGTGGGAGTTATACATTTGTGTATTGATAAGACCATTCACTATTTTTTGAAGCTCGATCTCTATCCTGGATAAACCATGCAGCCAATTCTTCTATTCTACATGAAATTTATGGTTTCCGATGAGAAAACATTTATCATTGGTAACAAATAGTTATCCATTAAGCGGAGAAATCCTATTTTCAAAGCCGAAATCTTATGCCGATACTCTTGCAAAGATCCTCCTTTTCTTCCGAAAAAAGGGAAGTCTATCCGAATAAATGATTCATCGAAATAATGAGTCACCATTGATATCGGCCCATCCGAGAGATAGTTCCCTAATAAATCGAGGGATATGTAATTCGACTCACTCCAACACTCCGCCTTTGTCATATATTCCATACATCAACTAGATAGAGATCGCCCCTTTCATTATGGGGTGACGGGGGGATCATACCAAAACAAGGCATTTATGGATATCATCAGGGGGTTCATGCAGATTCTTTTGTTGACGGATGCTCCTATTACACTCGTAGTCTCTGAAGGATGAGAACCAACTATGTAGCATTGGGATGAAGTGAGTTCTTTAGGGTCAATTAGGGCTTGGTTAGGGTTTCGTTTTGGCGCCGAGCGTTCAGCACGAGAAAGACGAACACTAGCCAATGAACCCTTTTTTTTTTGGGAATAGGTTAAAAGGGAAAAAGTCACAAGAGACTCCAAATTATATCAATCGTGATGCATTTGCTATGTACTTTTTTGCGACATTAAAGATCCCAAACTACATACCGTGACATAATTAACCTAAATCTTTTCTTGTCATATAAAAAATCCCAAATTTATACTTGTGCGATACATTTATCCTCCGTCAATGTTCCGTTAGATGATTTTTCGATAAGAATAACGTTGTTTTTTGTTTCACTTAAGTCATGTGGACACCATATCAACATTGTTTGTTTTGTGGCATCCATAAAGATAAATCTTTAATGGTTCTCATTGACAGAACTTTCACAGTAGATAAAAATGTCACAAACATACAAGTTTTGGATTTTTTGTGTCATAGAAAAATGTTTAAGGTAAAATATGTTATATTAGACTTTTGTCCTAAGTTAAATGTACGTAACCGATTATTACCTTATTCAACCATCGTCATCGAATTAGACTGCCATTGCATGTCAGGTGAACGACTGAGATACTGTCATGGGTATGGCCACAACAAATTTTCATTTTTAAGGTAGAAAGCCTTTCATATGTATATGAAAGTGAAAGTACCATGGCTTTCTATTAGAATAAGTATTGAAGGAAAAGAGGTTTCATGCTATCATTTTTCACTAAAAAGTGTTGTTGAACATCTTAATAACCTTATACCTCTACATGTTCATGCATTGCGCAATTCCTAGAGCCTTTCAAATGGTTAAAACGCAATCAACAATTATTTTGTTGCAAATACAGCAACATGATTATGATGGGAAATAATATATGCAAGTTTTAAGAGCAATGATATGGAAATAACACGGATGATGGGAAATTACAAATAGTATCATCAACTATGCTCTCCATATCAAATACCCGAATCAAATTCGAAACCTACAATTATTGTCCTTAGTTTCGAGTTGCATCTCCCTCCCGCACATAATTTATTATGTTATTATTTTTTGGAACCGAAATCTCTGGTACTGTGAAGGCATGGCTAAAGCTGCTGAAAAACTACTATAGGCAGCTATGTTGTAAATACCATAAATACTAATGTTCGTATACTGGTGAAAGCCCCTGCGCACAAACAAACTTGTTATCTTTTAATTATCTTTACTTTCACGCACTGCACTTTTAATTTTCAAACTCGTGTCGTCAATTAAATTCTAGTGTGTATCTTTGTTATATATCCTGGGTGCCGCATCGTCGATTAAATTCCAACATTGTATTTTTGCGTTCTCAAGTTTTGTTGTCGATTAAATCCCGACGCAGTTTGTGTACGTTTGGTTTCGTTTGAAGTAAAATTATCGATTCTCTTGTCTACTCGTAATATTTCTTATTCAGAGTCCTTACAGAACCTGTCTCTTCTAATAAAAATCGAAAAACGACTTTCGGCAAAAGATATTTCGTTGCCGAATCCAATTCGAGCGAAACAGCTAGATTGCATCAGATCGAGTTCAAATTTGATTCAAATTGAGACTATCGAAATACAATTTAACTTAGGATTGCAAAAAAATAATATCGTCGACTCTTCCGCACATATAGATGGCCCACCTCACGTTTTAAAACCTACGATTCCCATGTCATTTCAAAGAAACCGAGATAGAAATTAAACCGGATCAAACTCGCCATTTGATACTTCCAATTCGGATCAAATCGAAACTCAACATCAATCCCAATCAAGTTGGTTTATCAATGCATTAGTCCATGGGGCCAAGCTTTATTGAAATTAGGCAGCCTGCAGATTAAAATCACACATTGTTGACAAATTAGACCTTTTCTTTTGGGAGGACGGGGGGTACTACATCGAAAATTTCCCCGAATTGCCCCTCCAATTGGGAAACGAGTTGGACAAATCAGCCGGCAATTTGGACTATGCTCCTATCTTCGTCACCACGCCGGTCAACGATCCCCGTTAAATCAGTCGCATTCGTAGCAACAAGGTCGTTGCAACTGATTGAAACACCAAAGTGGGGACCCCAAAAATTAAATTAATGTCATCACCACCTCCCTAAAAATATCGCACCCCCTCCTTTTGACACGGAGCATGATTGCACTCGAGAATCCTCGTTTTTCATGGCCGATAAAGAAAGGGCGACACTCCTCCTAGGTACATCCATCCTCGTACACTACTAAGCTTAGCAACACACCCAGCGTACCACCCGGCACGGAGAAATGGTCCGTTTCAATCTCGGACGCCGGGTCCATCACCGCTTCTCGAAGCTCCGGCAATGCTTCTGCTGTGCCCGGCGTAAGATCCTCGCGCGATCCTCCTCCTCGTCGTTGGCGGTGGCGGTGGAGGCGGAGGAGTCGGGGAAGCGATGCCGGTACCGCATGTTGCCGTACACTAAGGTGACTTCCCAGACGGAGCCCGTGTTGTCGTCCGGGGTCCCGTTGGCCAGCCCCGCAGCGTGCCGAGGTGGTGACGGGGATTCGGATCTGGTGGCGCTGAAGATCGGCCTGCTGGGCGATCAGCAGATTGGCAAGACTAGCTTCGTGGTGAGTCCTTCAATGGAAAGAATTATCTTTCGTTCGGGTGCAGAAGTGAAATTGACACGATCATCCTCAGGTCCTTAGTAGCAATTTCTGATGTAATTTTATTGTTTTTTTTTTTTTTTGGGGGCGGTTGGTGAAGGTAAAGTATGTGGGGGACGAGAAAGAAGAGATCAATTGCTCGGACACGAAAGGCTTGAATCTAATGGACAAGACATTGCTGGTCAATGGCGCGCGCATCTCTTACAGCATTTGGGAAGTCGAAGGTAAACAAAATGCATTCGGGCATTCCTCGTATACGCTGTGGCTTTGATTGAATCTGAAACTGCTGTATTCCCTGTTCGATTGGGTCGTGTGTAGGCGACGGAAGGCCCGACGATCACGTCCCGATCGCCTGCAAGGACTGCGTTGCGATCCTGTTCATGTTCGACCTGACGAGCCGGTGCACGCTCAACAGGTGCGCGTCTCGCCCCCGGTCGTCCGATAATCGGGCGGCTGGATCAATTTAACTCTATATTGTGATTATATCCCTTCTGGGTTTGGGATAATTAGAGGCTACAGATATATTAATCCTCAAGTAAGTAACCGTGAGAGCTTGTCTGTGTTGCAGTGTCATAAGCTGGTATCAACAAGCAAGGAGGTGGAATCAGGTATTGTTTTTAAAGATTTTTAGAGACTAATCCTACATTATTATAAATCTGAGTTACGTATGAATGGTCTTTTTGTGACGCTAATGCTGGTTGCTGATTGGGGCAGACGGCAATCCCGATCATAGTAGGAACCAAGTTCGATGATTTCATCCAGCTGCCCGTAGATCTGCAGTGGACGATAGCTAGCCAGGTAAATATTTCCCACGATTCATCTGCTGCTTCTTCTTTTTTCTTTTTACGAATTAGAATGCCTCAATTTATCCATCCCGACACCTAAATTAGTGAAATTAGTAGCACGAACAATCCATTGTCGATCCAACTTCCACTTCCCAAACGACCCACTTGAAGATCGAAATTAGGGGTATATTAAAAGAAGATTAGACCCCAAATCCCCAGCCAGTTATTTCTCTGAGGGAAGATCATTCGCCTACAGCTTTTGGGGAACATTCTTCCGCAAGTTAAGGGCCAAATTGCGGTCCGAAGGGAAAGGGGCAGTTTGGCCTGATGCAGATGCAGCAGCATCGGATGATGTTGTGCGCGCACCTACAATTCGATGGTCAATCTCAATCGGGTCGAGAAGACATCGAGGGGTTTCGATTTTCAGACATTTCACACGTGCTGGACTTTGAAGAGTTAGGGCAACGTGGGACTTAGTAAAAGGACGGGTCGCAATAATGGAAGGAAGGGAGTGATGAGGTAGGCCAAGGCAACGTTAAGGGGATGGTCCGGGCTAGAATAATGCCTCGATTGATAGCGTTAGGTGTTCGATGGGACTGACTATGAAGACTTGGTACTATCGTCGAACTTGAGCTTGAAATATCTTAGAAGATTTGCCACCCAATTCAGAAAATGAGATCGACGAGTTCGTCACGGCATTTTTCGTTTTGTGATGTTTCGCAGGCTAGGGCGTACGCGAAGGCCCTCAACGCCACGCTCTTTTTCTCGAGCGCGGCCTACAACATCAATGTCAACAAGATCTTCAAGTTCATAACCGCGAAGCTGTTCGACCTGCCGTGGACCGTGGAGCGTAACTTGACGATCGGAGAGCCCATCATCGACTTCTAGAGTGTTGTTAGCTCTTGTAAATAGTTGGTTCATCAAGGCAACCGGTGTTGCTAGGGAAGGAATTAGAGGCGCGCCTCGATCTTCCTAGTGATATCTCGAGTTGTGTCGTCTGCATTTCCATTGGCGATCGACAATAAAATCAAGTATGCAACGAGTTTTGACGAAGGAATTAAATACCAGATAAGGAGCATCGATATCTCTCTTTCTCTCTCCCTCCCCACAGGATGAGAAGGCATCTCGATGCTCTGCTCACTCCAAAGACTATGCTGGTAATCTTGGCCTGAAGAAATTCTGAAAAATGAAGGCCAATTGACCATTTTATCATAATTGTGGGATGATCTTATCAAAATCATCACATTCCTGGAGATTTCCATCAATCTCATAATGACCAAAACAATTTTATGTGAAACTTCCATCCCATCTCATCTCCTTGTATGATAATTTTTCTCGGTTTAGTTCAGACAACTAAAGGGACTAACCCTTTGCTCCTCTGAGGAATATGTATTGTCCTTCTAAGGTTTAGGATACTAAGGATCGTATAGCTGAACTGGCTAAAGAAACAGATTGCTAAAGGAAATTCACCAAAATCCAATAATCCGACCACCGGAACTTTGACCCTAGGCTAACAACTAGTGTCGCCTTGTCCTGCTCCTCCTGCAGCCGCCTCTCAACACAACCACTCACTCCAGTCCTCGTTGCTTCCTCAGTTAATTTTTTTTTTCTTCTACGAACAATTTGAACTCGCAACTTCAACATCACATTGTCTACAGTAATAACAAGAACTGTAAAAGACGCGATCAATAGCCTGCTTCTTCCCAGATAGGAAAAGAAAACCAAGTTAACGATTCATTTTATTAGCTGGTGTGGATAAGTACACACACAAAATAAAACTAGAATAAAAAACTGGCTGCACTTAAAAAACCAGTCTTCATCCACAGCCATTACAAGAACAGAGGCAGAGATTGGAAACAGAAGGCAATCATAGTCTAAAAGAGGTTGTGTCATTCAAGTTTAACCTCTCTCTTTGGGGGCTCCGAGTCCAAGTAGTAGAATGGCTCTGTCGGCTCCTCCCTGCACAATACAACTTTTCATGGGAATGCAGCTACAAAGAAGCTAATGATGCAATAGTGGCAATAGTGGCATCATGGTGTCCTAACCAGGAAAAGAATGGGCATTCTTTGCATAAAAAACAGACAGTTTCACACTCAAGGCGCATCAATTTCGTGGCTCAAAGCGTCCTTCACTTTCTATATTATAAGAAGAGACAATCTAATGCTCATTGTTTTGGTAGTAACTTTTAAATTTTCTGCAGCCGGATTATAGTATGCCTTTGAGAAAAGAGTCAAGTTTGAAAATCGGGAGGGGAGAAGAGGGACCAGGAAGGAGGGGGGAGGGGCATAAGGTAAGACATCTTTCATTCGAATTCCAGAAAGTAAAACCATATAAACAATGCACCAAGTCAAAATGATATCAAGAGAAAAACAGATGAATTTCGTATGAATAGCTAGAGATATCTATGAAGATCGAAGTAGGTCTCAAGAAGAAAATCAGTGTTTTCCACGCGGTCTAAGCAATAGCTATTATTAAAGGCATGAATTCTATGACACATAAGGTAAAACATACCCCGGTTTTGACCGCATGCATTGCCAAAAGAGCTTGAAGGGTCCTGGGACTGTCTTGAATGGATTTCCTTCAAAACAAGCCTGCACAGATGAAAGTAAAGTGGGCAGAGTGCAGCAAATAAATTGCACATATCAGTTCCTATTCTTAAATGCAAAGATCATTAGCAAAACATAGCCTGAATTCATACTAAAACCCAAAAAATAAGATGACAATATCCAACTAATTCTACTTCAAACGGAAGTTTGAAGCTGCTAGAGCATGGATCCTTCAATTAAAAGAGTCAGAAAGGGAGCATGCAAACAAAAAGGACAGTAGCATGAAGCCTTCCCTGTTACTACTTTCTCTTTCCTTCTTATCTTTTAAGTGGGTTGGTGGGGGATAATTATATGGATTCTAGTTGATTAGATCAACTAAACTATAAAAGCTATGTACAAATGATATAAAAATTTATTTTCAACCAGCATGAAGCCTTCCCTTTTACTACTTTCTCTTTCCTTTTTTAATGCTGAGAAACTGGGATTGCATTATCCTACATCGAGAAGATGACCGACGATGTTTGTGAAGCATCTGGTTGAGAAGCTGAAGCTTCTCTTAATTGGGCGGGAGGTGCGGGAGCATCAAATGATCAAAGAAGCCTTTCTTTGCTTGACTTCTCTTGATTCTCATTCACTCCTCTGTAATTTTAAATTTTGGTGTTCTGCAACTTCGCATTAATCGACACTATCAACAAGACAGTCAGTCAACTTACTTTGATAAAACAGCAAGCATGTCTTGACACTGAAGATACTACGACTCACCAACTTTCGAGACTGCAGAACAATATATCTAGATATAAAGGACTGTTTGCCATAAGGGATGCGCTGCAGGTATTGCTCTAGTACTCCTGCCCCTTCTAACTCTCTCAACTTCAACAAGATGACTAACATATAGTAACAATTGTAAAAAAATACCTCCTTGCCACAAATCAAAGAGCTCGTGAAAAAGAAGATCCCATGCTTGAGAGAAGATAATAAAGATCTCTCTCGTGCTTACTCAGTTGAATACAAAAGAATCATCCATTATCCTTATCCTAGAAATTGAACAACACTATCAAAGGTTGAATCGAGCTTAACGAGCATTCCCTCATAAAAACTGCCATTTCACCTCTTCAGAATAATATTAAAAAAATCCATCGGTTGCCGAGTTGCTCTAAGCACGAGTGAGAGTTCAGGCACACTCAATGAATATTGAGGTAGCGTCTTCCTTATGAAAAGACACAATTCATTTGCTTTTAGAGGCATCGAGTTATTATTGGTTCACATCAGCTAAACCCAGTTCATTGCAGTAAAAAACACATACGACTACGTCCATGGTAGGACACCATTCCCGATCCAGAACACATACCCTTAGACATGCCATAGTGGAACTCCACAAAGACCTGGGTTTTGGTTCAAGGACAGGATCCTGGAAACGGGGACCCAATCACAAGTCATCTAACTCATCGGAATTAAATCCAGAGTTAGTTGTTTGATAGTCCAGATAATTCATCATGTAATGGAGATAGTTCCGCTCTTTTGGTACTTAATCCTACACAAGCCACTGCACTGACAATCAAACCGACACTTCCACCACCATCCTGACTTCGTCTCGTCCCCAGCCTCATCAATTTACCACCGCCATGATCGTTCCAGTAACGGCTCCTACTCACAGAAGCATTTTTGACTAACACACAAACCGCATCACTCCAACTCTGCAGCACGCCATAGCTACATTAGAGAGAGAAGTCACCGACAGGATGTGGGTGTGCGCGTGCGTTGAATGCATATTCACTAACCTTGATTGGGCTATACTTGTGGGCGAAACACAAGAG
This sequence comes from Syzygium aromaticum, assembly GCA_024500025.1. Taxonomy (NCBI): domain Eukaryota; kingdom Viridiplantae; phylum Streptophyta; class Magnoliopsida; order Myrtales; family Myrtaceae; genus Syzygium; species Syzygium aromaticum. The sequence continues at coordinate 18,254,793 of CM044885.1, forward strand.
AAAATCAGAAAAAAAGACCACAGAGAGAGAGAGAGAGAGAGAGAGAGAGGCATATACTTGAACGACGTCCTCAGCTCGATCGTTGCAGCGATGGGCCTTGGGTTGACGGTGGTCTCCCTCCGGCCGTCCCCATGGGCTCTCCCTCCTCGGCACCGGCCTCGTCTCGCTCATCCTCTCTCCCTCTCCCTCCCTCTCCACAGTCAATCGCAGAAGAGAGGCGGAGGAGGAGCAGGAGCAGAAGAAGAAGAAGACGACGATCTCGGCTCGGGTCGGACTTCACCGATGGGCCGGGCCCGGAAACGGATCGAGATTCCGGGCCGGATCCTCCCTGCCTCTCTGTCACTGACAGTCTGACACCTTCCCTGCCGTGTGTATGGAAATTGCAAAAAGGAAGATGCGCACTCCTCTGCCACTTCCTCCCATGGCCTCACGACCCTCTCCCCCTGATTCCCCCGGATCTACATAAACAAGGCGCGGCCAGTCTCCTTCCACCTTCCACTGCCGCCCCTCTCTCGGACGAAGGAATCCCCCCGCCCCCCGCCCCCCCGAGGGGAAAATGGGTGCTCTGGTGAAGCTGGTCGACGCCATCCTGTTCCTCTTCTTCCTCGTCGTGGCCGTGTGCGCGCCCCTGTTCGACGCCCAGGCGTGCCTCCCCGAGCCCCTCTTCCCGCGCGCCCTCGTCGACCTCAGCGCCTGGTACGCCGCCCGGGTCGGCGACTACCTCGTCGCCGAGAAGCCCCTCTTCTTCGTCGGCCTCGTCTGGCTCGAGCTCCTCTTCCTGTGGCCGCTCTCCCTCCTCAACCTGTACGGCATCCTGGCCGCCAGGCCTTGGTTTGGCACCACCTGCTTGATCTACGGCGTCTCCGCGGCCACTTCCATGGTAAATGACCGTCTGCTTTGTCATTGACATCGTTAGGAAGCTTTTCCCAGGCAAAGGCTGTACTTTTACCTGCTGGGTATGGCTTGATTGAATTGCTCCTTGCGAAAAAGAAATTTGTTCTTGACCTTCGGTGTGCATCAAGTTAATGCGGGCTTTGACCTGTTAGAGGGTTTGATCCAAACAGAAGAGCAGTCGAACCAAGATTTTGTCTGGTTTTTGGGAAACATTCTTATGAAGTAAGGTAATTGATCGTTTGAGTGGATCCTTCCATGTCGAGCAGCCCGACAGAGACAACGACATGGTATCTGAATTTGGTTATGGATTATTATCCCAACCTTCGTTACGGTAATGGTTAGGCTGTTAAGGCAACGCGATTGTTTAGTGTAAGCTATTTATATCGACCCTGCGAAGCGGTAAATAGTTTGGCCCTGCTGCACTATAGGACGAGATCTGTCGTCTGCCGATCTCTTTGCGGAAAGATGTATACGCAACTGATACGTGAGTGCTTTCCCCGAATTGAAGAGTGCTTTGATATGAAACAAAATGCGTGAATTGCACGGATTGAAATTATCTACTCTGCTTTTGAGCTCTTACATGATACTGTTGTTGGGTTTCTGGCAAACGGAACAATGCAAAAGTATAATGCATTTCTCTTGGCTCTGATATTTCATGCAAACGGGCTTTTTCCTGTTTGTAGGTTGCTATAATGTCGGAATTGACTGGGTCTGGTAAAGCATCGGATAACTTGCTGATGGTGTACTTCCCCTTCTTGGGACTCGGTTTGCTCGCCCTTCTGAGGGGTCTGCTGCCATGTTCTACCAAGATTACGTCGACCATCAGCAAGAAACCTGCATTGGCAAGGAAAAAGAGGGCTTGAGATATGACACCGCGCTGTGGACGTCCTGCGCTTTCTAGCCAATTCCAGATCCAATTCAGTTCTTGTCAGTGATATCAGATTGAGAATGTTGCAAATTAGGAAATTTTCTGATCTCGGGGCTGCCTTTTATTAGATTTTTTTCTGAAAGCCGTTGCACGTTGGAATTGAACTCATCATCTGGGAAGAACTTAGTTTGGTTTGGCAGCACTTTTTTGTTCACTCACCTGAAATAACTTTTATTGCACCAAAATTGCTTGTGCAGGTGGCAGTAGCTGCAATTGCTTATGCTGCTTATGAGTTGATTGGCGTAAAATATGTCATTGTTTTGGTTGTCAATTTCTCCATCTAGAACGGTTTAACTTTACTATTGATTGATTTCTCTCCACACTCTGAATCTCTTGTTCATTGCTTGTAAATCTGGAGATATCTGGAATATAGCTATTGCGGTTGTATTGCAGATTTCCTTCCAAACCTTAAATCTGCATGGCCATTGTTTAACAAGAGATTTGTGAAAACGGGAATATCACAACCTTTGACATGATTTGGTGTCCTCCCCAAGCGATTTCTGCAGTCAGTCATCATCCTTTCTTTCTGTTATTATTCAGTTATCTTTATGCATCTCAGACCATAGCGGTAGCAGAAATTCACGCAACTGCTTTCTCGGTCACGAGATTTTCCGTTCCTTTCGCGTGTCATACCCAGCAAGTTAAAAGGTAAGCGACGCATCCTCTGAAAAACCTCGAGTCAATGCTTCTTATTCACTCGAAGTTTCCAACTGCTACGATATGCTGATCCAATGTTTTAGGAGCCAACTTGAAATTGCTTGGACATTGCCACAACAGAGAAGAAAATTTGAGAACAACAAATGAAGCAGTATCGTTCATATCATTGACACTTGCAATGGGTGGTTACTATGAAAGGGGATTAATAAAAAATAACCCAAAGGAACTTTTGATGGAGCACGCAACTGAAAACTTTACCACTACAGTTCTAAGCTAGCTTAAACTACCGAAGTTCTCAAAACTTGGTTAAATTGAAAAGTCGAAACTCAGGAAATGGAATGTTTCGTGTTAGTTTCTCTATCTTCACTTTGTCCTTTGGAAGTCAATACCCGAACCCCTTAATCCTTGCAAATAAGGTGCGATCTTGACTTCTCCGAATTCGATATAAGCTGGTGTTTCTGCTTAAACATAGAAAGCTGCTTGTTCTTTCTTGACGTTGCTTTTGTGATGTCCGACATCTGCAAAACATTGCAGCCCAGCTCCGTATAACAAAGAAACAAAATCTTGTGCATACAGTTCTTTGATGGAACCAAAACAGCATCAAATAATGCTGGCCCCTTACTTTCTTTTAAGAATCTCAACTTACCTGGACCCTAGACTGCAGAGTTAAGCACTTTCGGACGACAATGAAGCCCGGATCCTCTCGACGGTGCAAGCAATCAAATTGTTAACAGTCGCAACTGACCCGAGAGAGAGCTTAGCTGTAGGAACTGAGTCGACCAGAATCTGGAACGCCACTGTGAGGAGAGACCCACCACCAGACCCCACTGCCTGTTGATCATCGCCACCTTGCACGGTATTACCGTCAGGCAGTATTGCAAACCCCGAGGGCAAGAGCGCGACGTAGTCTGGATCCCCGCCATTCAGCACCACATTCATCGCGACGATATCCACCGGAGCATAAATTACGAAGGAACCGGCAGAGTCAGTGCAACTCTCTTGCAAGATCAGCATGTTGCTTTGGCTTGAGTTGGCACTCTAAAAGAATACGGTAAAAAGAAGGATGAGATGACTGATCTTGTAGGACATGGAGACTTGGTAACAGTATTGACAATGGAAGTTTGATAAACTGACATTGACTCGTAGTAGAGATACGCAGTTGCCCGTTTCCCTGCCATTTGCAATATGCGCCATTTCTTGAACCACCCCTCCGTTCGAGAGAATATCCCACTGTATCACAGCAATTCAGCAATGATTTAATTAGCAGTGATAGGTAATCTCGGATTGAGGAACACAGCAAAAAGAAGAAACTATGTTTTTCCCAGAATAACACGTTAACTAGAATTACAACAGGAGTCCAGCCTCCAATGTCATCTGGAATGTAGGATTCAGCAGTTTAGAATTAATTGATTACCAATGTTTGTTCATGAATAGCCACTGTCTTGTTTACGAAAGAAAAAGGCAGGTTCACCATGAGTAGTAGCAGAAAATCGTTACTTGAGTCGAATAACTGACAGATGATCTCATTTAGAGATAACTTTTAGAACTACCTTAGAACCACGAATCTAGAGACAAGGACGGACTTGGACGTGGACTTGGTATCAGCATATATAACTAAGGGAAAAGGAAATTTGGTACCTCGCTTCGAGAATTCTCGTCACGGAGGAAATCGAAGACTCTATTTGGCAGCACCGGAAGCCAGAAAGAAGTCGCAGCGCTCAGTACTATACCAGGGGGCCTACCCGGATCGTCTATACTCTTCCTGGTCATGACTCTCACATCATCGGCTCCCGTCCCTGATAATGTCGTCCATGTGTGAGCCGTAGACGCGCTGACTCCGGCGCAGAAGCTTATAACCATTCTCTCCGCTAGTTTTAGCATGCTCTTTCTCCCTTCTTGACTCGTGATCACTGCCACATATAAGTGAACTCTTGAGTTGAAAATGAGTGTAACAACCAGCAAGACCACCTCCAACAAAACATTCATTAGCTAGCACAAAATACTTCATGGTTCTTTAGCCAATGACAACCCGAAACTTTTGTACTTTACAAAAGTGAAGTAGAAATGCACGCGTAATTACTATTGAGGGATCAAAATAGAATTGAAAATATTATTACCACCAACGTCGGTGTTGGGAATATTTGTTGCCATGGCACTCGCAAGGCGTTCACATTGTCTATCTAAGGTGGCGACCCACCGTTTAGCCCCAAAGGCATGGCCAGAATTAACAAGCTGCTTGTACAAGCTGTGGACTCCTCTGTCATCCACTTCCACATTCTCAACCCATGTCACCTAGGGCACAATGACAGAGTAAATAAGTATGTAGCAAATTGAATTGAATGCTTTGGGTTGCATATGTAGCCCTAGTTACAACATGGAGACTCTTCTTACCTTGGAATATCCATTTGGCATTTCTTGAATAACACATCCTGAAGGCCTTCTTCGGCATCTGGCAATTGGGCTTGGGCGTAAATTGTCCAAGGAAACATCGACGACAGCCCAAGTCCCGTCACCATGCTGTTTACAGTACCGAACAAGGTAGACTTCGCGTGTTGGAACAAGTGGTGTAGGAACTTGAAATTCAGCTGTCATCTGCATTAATTCCATGTTTAGAGAGCTCAGAAAACAGAATTTGTAAGAAAAAACAAAAAGTTACTGGTGCTTATGTGATTTTGGACTATCAACAAAGTATAATCCTAAGTAACCATTTGACAAATAAATAAATATGTATACCACTTGCAAAGCTCCATTGTAGTTGCCAGCTACTCCAGTTGATAGTACTTCCAATGTTGTGGCTCGTGAGACAATGCCGGAGAACACTGTCGACCATTGGTTCTGCAGAAATCGTAAATGCGAGATATCATGTTGAGAATGAATTCAATTTTTTCGGTGCTGTGCATCAATACCTAGTCAAAAGCAAGAAATGCTTCACGATTTGGAGCACCGAAGAAGAGAACTAATAGAACCCTTACCACATCCATGAGAATCTCAACAAGGTTGATATGATCCATAATGACAACAGCACTTTCTCGTGAAGCTTCGGTGTAAAATTCAGCAGGCTTCGGTCCGATACCTCGAGGAAATGTTTTCATGTACTCATCTTCATTTAGCACACTTGATGAAGTGCCATCCAAGCTCATACTCCAGAGGGGCTCTCCCATCTGGGCCATCCTGACCAATTCCTCCATGGCTGTGACCGCCAGCTCGATGATCATCGGCTTGTCAGCTTCTGTTGGGGCACCGATTGACTTGAGAAGGTCCCCAGCTCCATAAATCTCTCCTCCTACACCAGATTGACCCCCAAAACCACCAACTCCGAGCTCGAGCGGACGAGGAGGAGCCGGAGGGGAAAGAAGAGGGTAGTTCACCACTGGTTTGCCCACATACTTGGCAGCAATTGCTGAAATCCTATCGATCTGCAAAATATATAGATACAAAGTAAGAATGTGTGCATTAGAGTGCGAGAATTCAACTTTTATGTTAAGTCTTGGCTCATAAGTACCATCTATTCAATGTTTAATATGTGGGGCCTGTAGTTATAACTTCTAACTTAACACATTCAATGCTATTAGCTGTTATGATCTAAGCATATATATACCATACGGAAAAGAAGTGGATCGATGTACCTCTTCTCTTAGACGGGCATTTTCCAATCTCAAGTGGTGTTCATCAAATGACATCTCTCCAATGGCCGTCGGCCCTCCACAGTTGGGACACGTGGCATTGCTCAGCGCCTCTCTGTACCTCATGTTGTCGGTCCTAAGCTTCTCATTCTCCACTCGGAGCTGCGTGTTCTCGCCGCGCTCATGCTGTGCCTGCTTGACACGAAAAAAAAAAAATGCACTTAACTTAGTTATAATCAAGTGCAATAAGCAAGACCAGCACTATATAATAACCATAGGTTTGACTAGGGCAAAGCCCACTTCCTATTTTGGAAGACCAAAAATATTGCAATTATCCGCGAGTTTAGTGTAAGACCGACCTTACGGACGGACTATATCATATATTTACACGTGCATATTTTTTATTTGCTACTTTCGGTAATTGAATATACCTTCATTTGAGTGCGCTTGTTTTGGAACCAAAACTTGACTTGCAAAGGCTCTAAGCCTAATTGACCGCTGAGTTCCTTCCTCTGCTTGTCATCTGGATGCGGGCATTCCTTAAAAAAACTGCGAAATATTTTCCTCGAACCAGTTTACAAAAATGATATAGAAATTAGAAACAAAATTGACGATTATGTTAACAGAGGGATTCAGCTTCGCACGCTTCCATCACTTGGATCTGATGCTGGGTGTGACGATGGTAACGCTTCTTCTTGTTGGGACGCTGAAGATCCTGCAGGTCGTCTCCAGATTGACCTTCCTGGTTTTCGCTCCCCGACTTTGTGCTGATCTCGAACTCCTCATCTCGGAGCCGAGCAAGTTCGCTCTCTGATGCGGTCTGTTGAGCCATGTCAAACGGGTGGTGAAGCTGATGATGATGAAGGCCTTCGATCATGTTTGGCTGCGAAAACATATACATGTCTCGTGTAAGGTGATTTTGGTATGCTTTTTTTTTTTTTTTTTTGGTCAGAAAATTTTGGTATGTTGATGTGGGGGTTTTTTGCCCATTGAACGATTTTTTTTTCCTATGTGACGGACGTCTAATATGCTTTCTTGAATCTTGAGATGGTTGTTCCGGGAACGGAAAAATGAATTTCCGGTAAATGAGATTCGAGTTTAGCAAAAACATTAAGTACTGAGGATCAATCACCACATGGTGTTCTCATTTTTACACTCCCCATAATGCACCGAGAGAAGTTAGGGTAATTATAAGAGTATATAAGGGCACAAAAATGAGCTTACCTGACCGAGGGTGAGCCCGGAAGATGATCCATACCCGCCGGCATTTCCATTGGACCCGATCATGGGCGACGACGACATGTTCCTTGCCGGAATCATGATTCCGGCTGGCATGTTAGCGAAGAAGCTAGAAACCCTAGTTCCAAAAGGGAAGCAAATCCTGATTATATTCTCTTCTCTCCTTCAGCACTGTTGAGCACAGGAAATTATTTAGACATTCTGAGTACTCGTAATACTTGGCTTGACCTTTTTGAACCCCTAGATTGTCCTATACTTAGGAAAACTAATGGTATTTGAGCTGACCCTGAGATTTTGTCTCGAATTTTCTTTATATTTTTCTTTTGGGGAGGGGGATTAAGTGCCAGTGCACGGGAAAAGCAGAATTAAAAAACTAAAGATAAAGCCAGAGGTCGACAATGTTTTGTGAAACGGTCTCTTTTGGCAGACAAAAATCAGGCTAAAAGCATATGAAACGCCCCCTAAGATGTAGGAGTGAATCTAGTGAGAACATTCTCTGTCTTTCCTTTTCTTTTCCAAAACATTCTCCAGAAGATTTTCTCTCTCGTACGTGCGCTCTTATATCTGCAAACAAGAAAGGAGAGAGAACCCAGAAAATATAAGACTCAGTGCAAGCGTTTCGCATCAAGAAACCCTGTCCCAACAGTGATCTTGCAAGATCAAAGCCCACCTTTTTTTTAGGTAAAATTCCATACTAGAAATAGAAAGAAGTGTAAAGCGAACGCATGCGAGAAAGAATTTTTCTCTTGACCTACCTCAGGAAGGCATTCGGTGTTGGTAAAAGCTTCGATAAGAGAGGTTAGATCCGGTTGTTCGGTTGCGCTTCTTTGAACAAAAGCCACTGTTCTGGTGGGTCTCTCAGGGTTGTTTTATAGACTGAGTTGGCGGTGGTGGTGAGAGAACTAAGAACACATATTTGCGTACGCGAATGAAGTGGGAAGTCAGACCAAAAAAAAAATGAAGTGGGAAGAGAGAGAGAGAGAGAGAGAGAGAGAGGAGGTGCAGTTGAGGTTGGAGGGGAAGATGCAGAGAGAGAGAAAAAAAGAACAGAGGGAGAGAGATGAAGAAGAGGGAAAGAGAGAAGAAGAGGGAGCAGATGGAGGAAAGTGAGGCAGAGAGATAGAGAGAGAAACGGAGAGATAGGGAGAGTAATTGCAGAGCGTCTTGAGAGGGTGCAACAGCATTTAATGGCGGAGAGGGAGGTGTAATTGCTGCTTCTGTATTGACATTGATATTAGAGAGAGAGAGAGAGAGAGAGAGAGAGAGAATTGAAGAAGATGAGATGAGTATGGTGCATCGAATGACGGCTACGAAACTCCCAATGCAACTAACTTGGAATACATGTACGTATCTCTCCCATTATGAATATACGTTTCTATTGGATGGTATTGGATATTTCTCATTTTCAAAAATTAGCTTAAATGGTAAGACTTTTTCCTTGTACTCGGAGGATCAACAATTTTCTTCGAGTGACTATAAAGTTCAGATTTATTAGTAACCTGCTGATACTAAGATCGAGTGGTCTCGAGCTTCTTTTATCTTAAAAGCTAGTTAAAAAAGCGAGGTTTTTCCTCACATTTATAAATTGACCACTAGACCCTTCAATAATCAATATGAGATGACTTTCAACAATTTCTCCGTGTCTCTTCAAGCTATTCACATTTATATTGCTGATATAATTTAGATACGGTAGCTTCACATGTAAAGAGAACCGAATATGAATTATCAACTTTCTTCGCTTTTTCATTTTTCTGCAAAGTATTGATATACTCTCTCTCTCTCTCTCTCTCTCACATGACAATTAAATCTTCGAATCATCTCCTAGGTAAGAATGTACATACTTGTTAGATCTATCAAACGAGTGGATCGGGATTGGATTCAGGTCGGGTCGAAAATGATCCGATCCAAATTGATCAATTTATATGTAATACAAACCTAGTGAGCCATACTTAACCCGACCTATATTACTAAAAACACTTATATATTTAACTCAATTTAAAAAAACTCATACCAAAATTAAGGTGAAAGCATAGAGTGAGAGATCGAGTGAGGACGAGAGAGAGTTATAGAAATGTGTTGCATCTAAGTAAGTCATAAACCCCCTTAAAACCTATATTAAACCCCTTTATGACCCAAAGAGTTGGATTTAACTCACTTATTGAATATAACTAACTCATATAGCAATCCAGTCTAATACTAGGTAGATGCACAAAAAATTTTCTCTACGGCTTACTAATAATATGATAATCATTGAGTTATCCTTTGCCATTCAGATCCCAATTCAAAGATTTCCTAGACCCATTGCAGAACACAACTAATGTCTTTTGATTATGAAAATAAATTGAGGCGTGGTCGATGTGGAAAATCCTAGCTTGCTCCATGGAGCTGGAGTTTAGGAAGAAAATTAGGCGAGGAGTTGAATATTCATCACTAAGAAGATAGGTGTTCATCTACAAGCTTACAACTCAAGCACTAACACTTTCAAGAGCGTCTTTTTAATACGGAATTACTGTAATACTCCTAAATCAAGAAGATTTTTTTTTTTTGCGTTCAAAGTTACCGTAATACAAGTGTGTAATAAGTAAACACATCCTTTGCGGAAGTTGAAAATTTTTTCTCTCTTTAATCTCTATCCATCGTCTTCTTCAAGCTTCAACCATGGGGAGGGTTTGAGCTAGTCTCACCCTCCCCTCCCGTTGATTTTGTTTGAATTTTTTTGTTCTTTTCTTGCTTTGTTTTCTCTCCCGATTTAAATCTAAGAGCTCTCTTCTCCCGGTCTAATTCTAAATCTGAGAGTTTGAACTCTCATGATTTAATTTTAGATCTAGGAGCTTTTCTCTCCCGATTTAGATTTGGAAGTTTAATAATATTTTTGGGGATTCGATACTCTTGTACTATGTTTGTGTATAGGTTCTCTGCCTCCAGTTTCATTGATGCTCGTAGGAGTTTTAGCGTCTCGTTGAACTACGAAGATTTGCTCTTCCAAAAGTTAGATTTGTATTTTTCAACCCGTTTTGGTTGTCTCCGTCTCGCGATGGTGTAGAAGAAGCCTAACCTAGGCGTGCACCACCAACGGGCAACGCCGTAGTTATTGGAGAAGGACTTTTTAGTGTGTGCTCATCATTGATGATGATGCGAGATTTAGTGATTGACCGCCGATTTTTTGCTTAACAGATCCGTTTTTATAGAATGAGTATGCGCTTAACTTTACTGGTGCTCTATTAATCCTTCTTATTTTATGGATTTGGCTTTGTTTTGTTATATCTTAGGATTTGCTCTGCTTCGATTTTCTTTACCCTAAAAGTTACTATACTTCTCATGTATCCTTTTGAGCAATGAATACAATTTTCTTTTGACAAAAAAAAAGAGAGTTAATGTAATACTCCTAAGTCAAGAAGATTACATGTGAAATTGAATAGTAGACATAAGCCAGATAGCTTAAGACAACTAGATTGTGCACATAATTAATCTATAGTGCACTTGATTCCAAGTCTAACTATGTTGTACTCCCACCTGCATTCATTATCCCCACACCCAACATATGTTGAGAAATAAAATATGCTTTGTGATATATGGGTTTATATGCTTTATATATATATATATAAATGTGGTTTCCCTCCGTTTACAAAGACTTTCAGCACTGGATTTGGCAATTAGAGGCCCAAAAGAGCTTGGGGATACGTGATATTTGAATTGAGGATTATGACAACCATCATTTTACTGTACTCTTTTGGAAGATATGTGCGAATAATAGTAACTAATGAGCATAGATATTTAACGTCACTTTTGCATCCGAAACATTGCTATGTCAACATTTTGACTCAAGAAGATAGCATGATCCGAATGAGATCCCCTTTAGATTTTCAAGATCACGCTTTGATTTTGATTACTCGTACCGTCACGCAAAAATGCAATGAGTAGCCATAAAAGCATTGATCACAATGTATATATTTATAACCATATGCAATAGAAGCAAGCTCAATCAACAAGAAATCCAATCGTTAATGCTTTTAATTAGAACGAATGGTGCGACTATTCGTCTACAGGTGGTATGGACAAAAGTATGGTCTACCCAGATACTCAAGATCACTATCAATTATTGAGAAGGAAACAATTTATTCGGGTTATAAGGAAATGAATTTTCCAAACCATCCGATAATATCAATGTTCCTAGCATACCTCATGTACAGGTATCTTGATTAGTACATACAATTACTACACTACGTTGTCACCCCATGAGAGGATTGATACCCTCGGTGATGACCATATTAATTTAGATATTTCTAGAGAAATGAGATCCTCTAATGTATCGAAAGCTTGAGTAGCCAGAAAAAGAATCGACGGTATTAAAAAAATACAATCCTTTACCGGTGTCAAACGTTTTACAATGTTAAAGTATTCATATATCTAATTACGCATTCATTTATCACCTTAAGGTTTTAAATAGTTGACAATGGTCCTATAAATTTTTAAATGGTATCAAAGCAAGAAATTTTCTAGTTCCCGTGCTTTAAGTTTTGAGGCTAAAGTCCGGTTTACGTGTAAAGGGGAAATGTTAGAGTATTTAAATATTAAACTATGCATTTTCTTATCCAAAATTTTACTTACGGCTTTAAGTGATCACTAGCACGTAATTAGACAATTTACAAATATTATACTATAAAATTAGTTAAAAAGTCACCTAACATAGCTTTGGAAGCGAATTTAGCATTTGCAAAAAAGGAATACCTCCTAATGTATTCTCATAGAGTGAATGTTATTTATTAGGTGCAAATGTCTTGTACGTATACGCATATTGATAGCTTGACAGAATAGAGAACTATTGAAAGAAAATACCGGGACTTGCGCAATTTTTTCAGACTCAATTAAGTAATTTTGTGCTTTGGGGAGCCTGTCTATCATGGTGCTAGATGAATTATGTAGAATAATTGACTTCCTTAAATTATGAGAACCAAAAATATCTAATTAAGAGTTAGTGGATTGGCTTATCAAAAAATGTGGGCTTTCGATTCTAAGAGCAAAAATTAATCAATTAGTCATAAATTTATTGTACCGACGCTAACTTAATCCTAAATTTTTCAACTTTTTCAAATTAGTAATAAACCTTTGTGTGAAATTCTAGTGTAATCTTTCCGGTCAATATTCACTGAAAAAAAGCAGTCTAATCATCATCAGCCATCTTACGCGACACATCATTACATCAGTGATTTCCGACAAAAATTTAGACAAAAAAATTACATTGGAATTTCACCCAAAATTTTACAATTAAATTGGCAAAATTAACCACTAATGGTTTCAACAAAAAAAAAAAACCACTAATGATTGCTCCAGTGGCCATCCTTCCCACTTGAGAAGGAGAAAGTGAGGAGTTTGATTTCTTACATTCTCAGGAGGAGCTTGGGGTGGGGTTACGTGAGTGAAAAGGTAAAGTTTCGAAACCTACACACTACATATAGTACACACAGTGGCTTGTACAATAGAAATATGATAGAACCAGACAAAAAAATTTGTAAAATTAAAAAATTTAGGACTCAATTGGCATCCATACAATAGGTATATAATTGATTATATAGTTTTCCAGATTCTAAGATGATGGCCGAATTAAATCAGACCTATTTTAACTTGAACCACTCTATTAATTCGTCGGAGTCATATTCTTTATAAGTGACAAACATTCAAATGTCATACTTTTGAAAAACGTGAAAGCGAAAGGTCTCAAAGTTTGATTCGAATGGCTATGTGGTATGGTGTGGTTGATGACATATCTCAGTCGATCCAAACAAATTTTATCGAGAAAGGAGCAGAAAATTAGGGCGCGCGAAGCATGTGAGGGGCAGTTCATCATACAGGTGAAGGACCACACCAATCCCTCTGGCTCTGGCCTCTCCTTAAATTCAATGTGGTAGGCCCTTCCAATGATGCTCCATAATTGAGTTTGACGTTGGACAGAGTCAATTTGTCCCAATTTTGCTATTGTAACTATATGTTACCACCTGATAGAATTTATTTCTTTGTAGTTAGACCGAGCGCTGATCTCACTAGAAAATAGTATAAGTAAAGGAATGTATGCTGGTGAATTTTAATAAATACTTGATAAATATCGAAAATTTTTTGATAAAAAAAATGATCAGTGACCTTTTTCCTGAGTAACTTGTTGGTAAATTACTAATACTTAATCTACCAACCTTTTTTGTTAGCTTGTGAATTATCATTTTTTTGGTCCTAGCAATAGAAGTTGGTATTTTAAAAGGTCAAATAAACATTAGTAATCAACTCGAATTGCTTGGTAACATTATTAGTTGGTAACTTAATTAGATAAAAGCTGTAACCACTCTAATATTGATTGATAATTTTACATAGAGTAGAAATTTAAAAATGTTGGCAACCATGATAAATAAAAGCGGTAACTCAATAGTGAAGTAGATGATATATATATATATATATATATATATATAAAAACAATGGTAATAAGCAAATAAAAGTTGGCACTTAATAGAAAAGTTGGTAAACTTTAAAAAAAAAATTAATTATTGGCAAGCAACTCAAATCGATAAACCGTCTCGGGAACTAATGGGAGAAAAAGGGGCAAATCCCACAATAGAGGTTGGTTATCTCATGTAATAACTAATAAATTTAAGGCATTTGTCATAGAGATAAATGAAAGTTGGTAAACTATAACAAAAGTTGATAAATAAAGAAATCAAATGAAAATTGATAAGTAATTTAAATGAGAGTTAGTAACAAAAAATTATTCAGTTACTTAATTAGAAGAAGTTGATAAATGACTCAAATAAACATTTGTATATATGAATTGGTAAATTCAGCGGTTAGGTATGTCATACAAATATAAGTTAGTAAAAAAACATAAAAGTTGATAAAGCTGCAAAAGCAAGCTAGTAATTTCATAAAAATATCGATAATTTGCTAATAAGTTACCGAAACTCAGGTGTCCTATAACTGTTCTAAATAATTCTCTGACACTTACAAATTTTTTCAGATTTCTATCGGCATGAAAAAATAGTATTTTATTTGGAAATGATATAGTACAATCATCCCCACGCATTAACAGAGTGGTTCTTTAGTTCATTGCGAGAGTATTAACTCAAAGTGACTCGTTCCCTCTCTTTTTCTCTCTAAGAGAGAACCATATTTACTTGAATTTTTGTGATTGATGTGGCTTATGAAATACTTTATCTTGGATTAATGCCGTCTTTAGTAAATTTCGAAAGTACATTACTTTTCAAAAAAATGATCTTTCATATGTCATTCATTCGTATTAGCATACTCATATATGTAAATGAAGTGTTACACAAGTATTATGTGAGATATACCTATTATTAAGGATTAATATTACGAAAAACCCTAAACAGGTACACTTGTAACAATTTTACCCTGAATTACGTTTTTGACCACAAAAAACCTCAAACCGGTACACCCATGACAAATTTACCCAGAACTATTTTTTTGACCATAAAAAACCCCAAACTGGTACACTTGTAATAATTTTACCCCGAATTATTTCTATGACTATCAAAAATCTCACACCGGTACACATGTGACAATTTTACCCCTGAACTAATTTTTTGACTACTAAAAACTCTAAACTGGTAGATTTGTGATAAATTTATCCTCTGTTAGTGTTTGTTAAATTATATTAATATCACAAAAAATTACAAATTTGTAAACTTGTGACAAATAGATAACTAAAACCCAAAATCGGTATACATGTCAATTACCATGTATCATTAAACTTAACAATTTGATAGTAAAATTTAACGGAAACTACCGGAGAGCAAATTTGTCACAGGTGTACTAGTTTGGGGTTTTTGGTGGCCAAAAAATTAGTTTGAGAGTAAAATTGTCACAAATATACCAATGTAGGGTTTTTGATGGTAAAAAATATAGTTCAGGGTAAAATTGTCACAGGTGTACCAGTTTATGATTTTTTGTAGTCAAAAAAATGTTTGGGGCAAATTTGTCACAAGTGTACCAGTTTAGGGTTTTTCCTGATATTAACCCTAATTTAATTATTAAAGCTTGGCCTAGGAATATGTCAATAATACTTTTGTACTTCTCAAAGTGGATTCAAATATCGAACCTAAAATTTGAAAAATATCTTGTTCTTGAACTTTAGTGGAGTCGGTTTGCATATATCCTTGAGAACCGGGTCGAAAATTTGAACTTTACTTTACATTGAAAAAACATGCTGAAAAATACGGGGTTATGTTAGCATTGGTCTTTATTTTTTTGGGTAGAGATCAAACTCGCATGTTGTATTTAGGATACACCATTCTAAAGATTAGATTGAAGTTAATTACATCATTCCATCACCCGACCAAATTCCATCCCAATACGTTATTTGCTCGATGCATTCGGAACCAAAAGTCTTGACTTCAGAATGATAGAAACGTTTGAGAAAGATGGGGGGGGGGGGGGGGGGCGTGGGGGGGGGGATGGTGTGAAGCTCATTAAAATCAATAAGAGGACCATAAAATGGCAAAGCACCAACCCCAGTTCAAATCTGTCATTCCTCTTCATTTAGAGCAATTGATGAAGATGCCACCACGTCATCTTGAACTGTATCAGCCTCTCTGGATGCTGTCGCGCTCGACCGCGCTAGAGAGATCAGTGGGACACAAAACGACATTTCTTTTAGGGTTTGGAGTAATAACACTTCAAGTGCAGCGGGACACACGAAACGACATCTTTCTAGGGTTTGGAATAACACCCCGATCGGAATATTCCCATCCCCGAATAGGCAGCAGAACCATAGGTAAAGCGAATGCTCTTCATCTCACGAATAGAACTGAAGGATTTGTACGGATTCCACGACCAAGATTACAGCAACATTATGTTTCTGAGTCCTTTGACCGCCAAGGAGACAGACGATGGCCCCATGTGTATATGATCAGCGTACGCTATCTAAGGTAAAACGCATATTGATAAGCCGCCGGAATGCAAGGACGCATAGCACGCAATGCTTAGATGACATTAACATACGTTGAAAGATGTAAAATTTAATGTCTGGAACTAGTTAATCCAGGGGGGTAAAGTCGACGACGTCTACGTTACAGAAACTTTTCGAAAATGATACATTTTAATACATTCTTTTAGCTACGCCTACATGTATTAACAAAAGGTTTTCCTTTTGTCTAAGCCAGCCACTTCCTTCAAATTCCTATACATCTCGATCAAAGAAAGAGATGAAAAAAGACCACTGAACCAAATTTCGGCTTGCGTTTTATCTGGTCTATGAGATCGTGGGATATGTCACGGATTTGAATTCAAATTCTATGTTATTTGGTGTCATATTGCAGTATCACGGAGTTAGTTTCCACAAAGTTAGGTCCAGATGGCACCTTTGCGTCTAACTATTTATGGACACATAAAGTTGAGGATGCCATGCAGACCGGCGGTTTCGTGTCATTTCAAATATTGCACGGGCTTTTCGAAGATAAAGCGACACTTCCGTTCGTTATCATCTTTGCTTTCCCTCCTTTTATTTGAAGCCGCGGGATGTTATTGATCAACAATAATTCCTCTAGGCGTATATTGGCGCTCTTCGATCATAAATGGAGTGACATTCTGTATGACAAAAGGAAAAGACGCATTTATTCCTTCGTACCCATCATATTAGAATTTATGATCCTCGTGATACTTAGGTAGCTAAAGAGTGCATGCTTGAATGTGACACTCTATGCTTTGTATATACTTAACTTTTTATTTATTGCCCTTGGCCTAGACATACCGGTGTCTATGCTTAACTGATTATAATCCCTTTTTTAATCGATTCCTCGCTTCGCATTAGTTGGGTTTATTTAGATTTTCACGAGCGCGATAAATAGCTGGCCGAACTTCCTTTTGTTATGGGGTTGATGATTTGTCGATTGCTAAAGTGGGAGTTATGCAGATATTTCATGATCCACCACCATTTAGTGACCTCCTAATGTTATCTAAAGTTCTGATAAACAAAATAAGGAGAATACTACACATTGCTTCACCCCAGCCTTGAGCATCAAAAGCTTTTACTTCAACTTCCAAGATACTGCACGAAGTTCGGTGAATGGCCTGTTTGGTAACCGGTCAAACAGTACCTGATTCTATTCTTTTATTTCAGGAAACCAAAAAAGAACAGAAATTCATCTGGTAAATTTTTTGTTCACGAATACAAATTTATTTTTAGAATCAGTTTTGGAACATAATCAAGAATAAAAAAAATGATTCTTGATTCTGGGAATAAGAATCAGAAATGCAAAAAAAAAAGTTCTTCTTCTTCTTTCTTGACCTATTGCTAATCATTGGCCATAGGCCAAGGTCGGCAAGGGCGTCTTGGCCCTCGCTGGCAAGGCCGAGGGCTGGACCCTCACGGCCTGGGCGAGGGCTGCCCTGGTGGCCTGGGCGAGGGCTGCCCTCACGGCCTAGGCGAGGGTCGCCCTTGTTGAACCCTTGCCAAATTTGGCGAGGGTGACTCATAACTTGGGCGAGGGCTGCAAGCCGCCCTTGTTGGATTTGGTGAGGGTCCAACCCTCGCCCTGACTTGTGGTCGGTCGCCAGTGGCAAGGGTGGGTCCAGCCCTCGCCCTCACCAGCCCTGGCTTGTGGCCGGTCACCGACGCTAGCAACCCAACCATGGGCCAAGGAAGGAGAAAAAGAAAAAAAGAAAAGAAAAAAGAGGAAAAACAAAGATAAATAAATATTAAAAAATCAAAATATTATTAATAAAAAGAAATATTGTGTAATTACTAACTCATTTCTATTCTTTTTCTATTCTAGAAATAGAAATTTTAGACAGTTATCAAATGCCTTCTAATGCTTAAAAATTGTTTCTGAGAATAGAATTAAAAAAAATCATTTATGAGTAGAAATTATTTTCGGGAACATAATGGTTACCAAACGCACTCGAAGTGTCTACGTCAGCCATAAGATGCTGGTCGACATGGATGCAAGGCACATCCGTCCTCCATCAGTGAATTTTAACCTCAAGAGCTTGAGAGCATTAATTTTAACCCACTATAAGCAACAAAAATTGCAAATCCTAACAATGCATGTAGATACTGTTTCTCTTTCCCTTATCAATCGAAGGTAGATAGTGCATGAATCTAGATGTACGTTCGGTCAAATGTCAATAAGAAATTATTTTTTCAAATAGTATGCATATATATATATAAGTTTGAAGCGACATTTGTCTCCTTTAAGTGATTTTTACAAATTACCCCTACACTACATAGTAAAAAAGAAAAAAAAAGAAAGAAAGAGATACAATCAACATTTCTAAATTGTCTTTCCACTTCTCAATCAACTTCTTCATCTAATCACCAATTTCTTTTTCAAGCTACATGCGAGGGTACGAGGAAACTTCTTACTTAGATGGAGTCCAAAGAAAGAGAAAGAAAGAGAGAGCCCTAGCCCTAGAACTTCTGCTATCGCTTGTCCTTTAGTCATTCCGGCTCCAGTGGATGCTGCCAAAACTTAACAGAACGAAGCCAACGCTTTCAAATCCGAGGGAGACCCGGCCAACGCCGCCCTCTTTCTTGTCCTAGCTTGGGTGTCTGCCTGTCTGCTTTTCATGGCCTCATGAGTAGGGGTGTCAATGGGTCGGGTTAGGTCGGGCTTTCATGATACTCGGTCTTATCCAAAACCGACAAGGTCACACTTGACCCGCCCAAACCCAGCCCAAGACCTTGTTTTGCTTACACCCTAAGGCCCGGGTTGGGCCGGGCCGGGCCAAGTCGGGTTTAGGGTCAAATAGAGCTTAAGATGCTGAGAATCAACTGTTCGATGATAAGCATAACACGCAATAAAACCATAACACTGCCTTTAAGTTAGCCATTCAAATGATGAAACCATGGGAAAAGTCTCAATGGTTGCTTTATCCCAGAACAGAACCAAGAAACCAGAGAGGAAAAAAACTGCAAAGACAAACATTCTGCAAGGAGCACCGGTCGACAAACAACACACGACCGAATGCTCGTGCTCTTGCTCGTGCAAGCATGTGTGATGCTTTTCTTCTTGAGAGAATCAAATTGGACCAGAGTAAACTTAAAGCACTTTAATCTGGCCAACAACTGAAGTGTCAAAAACTGTATGAGCACCAGCAGACACACACAGGCCACCAAGAGCATTGTAATTCATGCCCAGCACTCTCTGCCACACGAATTTACGAGCAGACTGTGAATGCATAAACGGATAAGGAACTTGAAGCAAGAAGCGCAGATGCAGAAAAACCCACTTGTTCAAGACGAAGCCAATTTCCACAGTTCCAAGAAACAAAGGACGAAATTAGCAAATTTTGAGAAATCTTTCATGGAGAAAGAAGCACAGATGCGGCAGCTTAACGGCGGAGAGACATTGCTTGCTTGCTTGTTCGACTGTTGAGGCTTGCAGAAGAAACTTGAAGCTATTGTGAAACAACGATTTCGTCACGGTGATGGAGGCTTCACGGCGATGAAGGCGATCGGCTGCCGAGGCTTGCAGAAGAAACTTGAAGCTGTTGCTAAACAACGATTTCGTCACGGCGATGGAGGCTTCACGACGACGGAGGTGTTCGATTTCGTCACCGATAGACCTAGGGTTATTTCATCCCGCTCTGCATATAGAGAGGGGAGAGAGAATGGGAGAGAGACTAAGAGAGGGAGATGGCTCAGATGGGTCGGCCCTGAGTGTTAATGGGTCGGCCCGATTTTACCCCCAACCCTGTAATACCCCAAATTTAAGGGTTGAGTCGGGTCGGGGTGGTTCGGGCCGAGCCAACCCGGGTTTTGTTGACACCTCTACCCATGAGGGCCAAAGCCAAGTGGGACATCTCTTCACTCGTAGTTGGCTTTTGGCTTACTCCATGTTGATGAGGTCAAAGCTAAAAAGAGCGAGTCTCTTCGGCTTGGCCTTGGCCAAGTCAATTTGCAGAAACCCTAGCTCCATTTAGTCCACCGTGACCGACGCCCATTTGAAATTTTCTTCCAAGTTTTCTCTTTTCTCTCCTAGTCTCTGCGATCTGGTTGTCCATTGATGAGCAAAGATCGTTGATTGAAATGGTCAAGCTTAGTTTTGTTTGTTTTTCTTTCAACCCAGTTCTCAATTTCGATTGACAACAACTTGTATTTTGCGCTGCTTTCATCTTCTACCCATCAATTTTTACTATGAAACATGAGAAAAAAACTGAGTTTTCTATAAAGGGTGCTTGTCAAAACCATAGGAATGCACCACTAATGTATCTCAATTGTAGAGTGCGTAAATCGAGAAAAGCAATTAATCGAGAGAATCTCAATACCATTTTCCTCTTCTTCTTTTGTTTTTTTTTTTGGCATTGCCTTCTTTTGTTTTCTTTTCCATGTACTAGAGCAAGAGCACACGCGCGTCCCGCGAAAAGACGTAGAGGGAAAAAAATGTTAAAATGTAGAAGAATGATATGTAAAGATTTCGATCGATTCCTACGATACAATTTAAATTGTTGTAAATGCAAAGATAGGATATTTATGGAATACCCGACAATTACTTTGAATCCAAACTCATAAGTGATAGGAATGGATCTAATAAAGCAAGGAAAGAAAACAGCCCATTAAGCACAGGGCTTCTGAACCTTCTATGGCCCAGCAAAACGTCGGGCGGGCACTGCCTCCTCTTTCTGCTGAGCTTCTGCAAAACTATCCAATGGCCATTAGATCCACACGACAGGCATGCTGCAATACTATGATGCATCCTCCAATGACTTACTTGAAGCCAATCTCACGAACACTTCACTCACCCCACAAAATGACATCACCTGAAGATCATTACTCCGTCAGGCATCATGCCACTGATCTTATCATGTAGGATGTCAAGTCGTGATTAACATTTTAAATAAAACAGAGGACGCAAGTAGAGTGGGTTTAGGTGAACAAATCATATCCAGCTGTGAGAATAGCTCATGATACTTCGATGGACCAATCTAATGTAGCTAGGGATAAGGTTTCAGTTTGATTTGTCCACGGGGAGAAAAATATGTACCAATGAAAAACTAGGAGGTACCAACAAAAATGGTCCCGGAATTTCTGTCCGATTCATGAACTTTTGATTTATCCAATGTGATTTTCGGACTATTGGTTAATTTTCAATGTAGTCATTTTGTTTGCTTAACGACACATAAGATGTTATTTGATGACATGAAATATTATATGTCGAGTTGAATTTTTAAAAATGATGAGTCAACATGTAAAACTTTTTTATCCATCCATTTTGAGAAAAGGAAAAGGAGTTAGGGCGTTAACACGTCATTTTTTATTTGATGACGTGGATTATTATATCCTGATTTAGGATGAATATCTTATTTGGATAATTCACCTCTAACTTTTTTGGATGTCCATCATTCGAAACTTAACGGATTAGAAGCTGCATCAGCAGATTCCGTTAATTTGAATGAACGAAAGGACGACATTTTACATATTCATGTAATTTATGAACTATATTGTATTTGTACAAGTAATTTAGGGACCATATTGAATAATTTAAAAGTTTATGGACCACAATGCATATTAGACCAAAGATCATGGATCATTTGTGTCATTTTTTTCAAATTTTAATGAATTAAAATTAGGAGGTTAATTGGAGCGGACCAAGGTTACATGCCAAATCATCAATAATTTTCCCTTAATTATAGTGTAGCATTATATACCAATTGGGCAATTATAGCATAGTCCAATTCAAGGTCCATGACTCCTTCCATTTATCCTTGATGTTAGACGTATTCAATCGCTACATTAAACGGACTCCAAGTGGTCCTTTTTTTTAAGTTTCCCTTGGCTTCCTTGTGTATAAAACAGTGTGGCTGAATACAATGACTCTCAATAACTTTGAGAAAATGAAATTTATTAGGTATAAGTGGTCACAGAATGAACTATGCCAAAAATTGGATATTGTTTCACTGAAGGTCAATTGTCCCAATATTTTAATAAGGTCTATAGATGTCTCCATCTAGCATATTATATAAAATCTACTTTTCAATAATAATGTATCTATGATACGAAAAAAAGGATGTCACTTTTTTTTTAAAAATTTCTCGAGTTTAGAGTATTCTCTCAATTTAGGAATAGATTGGGAGAATCATTTTACCTTTTAACATCATTGACAATCGTCAAGGCATCCAGACAATAAGAATTACTTATTATCCTTTTTTGTAGACTAGCTATTACATGAACGGTTCAAAAGTTCATGAAGTCTCTCTATGCACTCGATCAAAGCTCGGGAGTTAGACCCCTTACCTGCTATACTAGTATCCCTATCCTCAATTCCCTTACTACTAGGCCGCGTGTCAAGTGGGTGATCGATCAGGTAGTTTACGCGTAATTCATCAGATACGGCGGTTCGCATTGTTTGTAGCACGACCCAGTCTAGGCAGGCCCAAGATACTCATGAGCTTGCACTCTCTTGTTTCGACCACAAAGGTCAACTCTTCCACCCCCTCCATTTCCTTTGTATTTTCTTGCACGTTCTCTCTCTCTCTGCACATTTGTATTTCTGTTGCAACTGCTGATCTCAACTTCCTCAACTCTCTCCCATTGTCCCCACGCCAAGATTCTGATGAAATGGCTTTGCTTACTCCTTCCCGTGTATAAATAAATCTCCCCTGTTTGTTCCTGTTATAAATCTCTGTTTTAGAAAATAAATCCTTCAATCCCTTTCTTTTGCTCCATCCCACCTGTATTCTGATTCAATTTCCTCACGCCCTCCTTTTTCTTTCCAAGTGAGAGAACTTCCCCTTCAATGGAGGACTCCGGAACGATGAAAAAGCCTGTACCTGACGGCGTAGAGGACAGGGGCAGCGAAGAGAGTGGCTGGACTACTTATCTCCGAGACTTCTCTCGAAACAATGACGGAGAAGATAGCTTCTGCTCCAGCTTGGGGACCTCCTCTCTGGTTTCGGATGCCGCCTCTCGTGCCATCCACAAGAATGCTGCCGTCGCCGAGCCGAAGGCTCCGAGGAGGCTGAGCATGATCAAGAGGATGAGGACCAGAGAGATCACAGATGAAGATCCACTAGAGGACACCGCCACGTCTCCTGTCAACAGTCCCAAGGTCTCTGGTTAAGCTTCTGCTTCATTATGAATCGAAAACTTATATTTCCACAGAAATTCCTTTGCTCTGTGTCTGCCTTTTATTTGTTGTTTTACTCGAGTTTTGGCCAAATGGGCATCAGATCAATCATCTAAAGCGGGTGGAGATGATGGGCACTCGGATGACAGATGATCCTCTTCATCTTGCTCTGGTTAGTTACAGTATTTTCTTTTGGTTTTTAAGCCTTCTTTTTTAGGGATTCAAGAAGGGTTTGTCTAAACCTAATTTTCTGAACTGAGTTCCATGAAATTTGATATGTAGGGTAACGGTGGTGCATCGGAGAGCTGCATGGGATTGAAGGTGAGAGAAGGCAATGAAAATGAGGAGATGATGTACAGTTGCGATGGCCAGAACTATGAGTGCTCAAGCTTGAGGAAAAGAGGACTTTGCTTGGTTCCTTTGTCCATGTTCATGAACTATCAGCTTCATTGAATCGATTCCATCTCTCTCTCTCCCATCAACTGTGTAGAAACTTTTGTAAATAAGTTTACCGTTGATGGGAATGTGGCCCAATGTTTTTTCTTTTCATTGTAAACCCCATGTAAATCAAAATATCATTTCGATTTCCTGTGTTTGATCATGTCCATGTTTTTGTTACCTATAGTTGATTATATTCATGTTGAGACATGACGGAAATACATGGGCAAAAGAGTGCAACATGACTCAAAAATCTTTTTTTTTTTTACTGAAATGGGAGGATCAAAGTTAATTTTTTTCATTGACTCGGCGAATTTTAGTGTTTATTAGGATTAATTCAACAAATTGATATTTACCTACATCGTTTATCCATCCAACAAACATTTTACGTCTATAACTTCTTTTCACATATTAGAGGACTTGATATAATAAAAATGTTTTACTCCTTTATACAAAAGGATATAGAAACTCGTTTTGTTTCGTCTCGGCTAAGAAAGTTCGAATAGTAGTTAAGAAGTTTATTTCGTGAGAGATATATGCAATCGTGGCACATGTGCATCTTTGGTACCTTCATATATGAGGCATTAATTATCTGCACATTTCTAATAAGTTACCATATTTTAGAAAAATCAAATGCATTTTTATTTACTTATTGTTTTATTATTATTACCTCGATTTTTTTTCTCTCTTCTTGTTCCATATCGTAATATCTTGTCAGAAACGTTGAAGTGATCACTAACATTTTCTTCCAAATTCTTCCAAAAAAAAAAAAAAGAAGTTATTTTGGCCCCACAAGGCAAAACCTTACTAACTCCCACATTCTTAAAAATAACACCGCACCCACCGAACCCTAGCTTAAGACACACTTACATTTAATTAGCATAAAACGCAACATGTGGTCATCTGACATTATATTATGCGTTATATAACTATTCGAGAGACACTTATTCTATATGGATATACATTTGTTGATCAGATTATTAGTCCATGAGGTCTAACTTATTCATTCAGCTTATAGCTATTTAATATTAAAAATGGTGGGGTAAATACGTGGACCCCACCCACTAAATTAAATTTTAAAAAAAAGTATAGTGCATTAGCTCATCCCTAACGCTTGCAGGCCAGGTGAGACCCCTCCATGTGCACCAGCATTGAAGGCAGGTCACCACTGCAAGAGAGAAGCCGTAGAAGTTGTTGAGCTCGAATTCAGCTTAATATACTTCGCTTTTGATTCTTCTTCCAACTTGACCCTCTCTCTCTCTCTCTCTCTCTCTCTCTCTCTCTCTCTATGGAAGTTCACAGAAGTTCTCCTGCTAAAGTTATTCTCTTTGAAAGAGTAGGTGCTGTCATTTTCTGTATAATATAAAGAAGAAAAGTCCACCTTAGCTAGATGAAAATCAGGGGAGGCTTTCTTTAAGAGACTTCTGAAAAAACTGTGCAGTCTGTGATGCAATAGATGTACTCTCTCTAAGGTTTTGTCATTAATTTATTTACTTGGACAGTTAGTGGTAAAAACTCGTTTAGCACATGCTCAATGCAAGATCCGACGGCATCAGAAATCACACCCAGATCATGTTTAGTGTGATGCTCGAACACCTTCATGTGCACTGTAGCATATGGGTTTTCCTCATTTTCTTCGAGAGAAAGTACTAGGCGATAGGGTTCTGCGAAGCAGTTAAGAAAGCCTTTATTCTTCCTCCTCGAGTAAAGAACAAGGCACGTGTGGCATGGCAATCATTGTTCCTCTGAATGATGGAACGTCTTACGTGTGATTTCGAGTGGGAGTTCATACAGAGAATTTGTGTTTAATGTGTGTTTAGTGCATTTATTTCCCAAGTCAGCATCGCTAATTATGTGATGGGAAAGGAGATAAACTACTGTTTGACAAGATAAAAGGATTGAACTTGATCAAATTAGGTGGTGTCCCGTGAAAAGAACCGTTGTTTTGCTCTTTAGATAAGCATTGACATCTATTCAAGAAAAGTTAGATTGTAATGAACAATTGGCTTGAAATAGATTAGCAAGAAGGGTTAGGTGATCAGTCCGATGATCACTAAAACGACCTCTGCAGTGATGTGATTTTAACTGTTCCGAGGGGTGCAGAGAATAGGTCATATGCAAGAATTATCGATTAGAGCGATACATTACATTTTCCTCAATATAAATCGTTCGATTGTAATTCGACTTTGATGCCTATTATTTATCATGTGAAACAGAAGACTCTTTTTTACCTTTTTTTTTTCTAAAAAAAACAGAAGAGTTTATACCTACAAAACTTCCAATTCAAGTCATCTTCTCTAGAAACATTAATATGCCAATGCCACGTGGTCACATAATATATTAAGATTAATAATTTGGGGGATCGGTTCTCAACTTATTGATTAATCCTCATGGCGTGCATATGAGGCATTCCACCCTCGACATGAAAAGGGCAAAGCACGTAAATTTAAGCTACATGTCGACATGATAATTGCTAGTTTTTCTTCAAAAATCATAGAACAATCTATGAAAATCCAATCACAATTTGGCCTCTTTAGCAACGACGACTCGAGTTGGCTTGAAAGAATAATCAACTGACCATCGATATCCGCTCTATATTCCCCCCACGTTCTCTTCGTATACTTTTCTTTGGGCCCTTTGTATTTTAACGTTTTAAAATCCTAGTGGAGATGGACTCCAATTTCTTGCGCCAGCTATTATATGACTAAGTTTAGTACTCGGCAAGCCAATATGATTAGGATCTATAGTTTAGTAGATTCCGTTACTCAACCTTTTATTTTATGCTTTGTTCGGTAGCTCAGCGACCGATTGGGAGTGTCTATTATTCACACAAAGATGAACCCTAAAAGCATAGCCTTTAGGGCAGGTATTTAATTGAGAAACTTTGTTTCGACTCATTATAAAATCTTGAAGAGCAAGCTCAACCAATTTATATAATTCAACCGATGTGATACGCATCTACTAAATGAAGATGATGTACAGACAATCTACTACGAACGATGGAACATTTCGGTTGATGGTTCCTCGAATCTAAACCCCAATCGGTAAGAATAAGATAATTATCCTTCACTCGACCTTTTTACTAGCCAGATAAATCCCATGAATCCCAATTCCAAGTTTTTATGTTGCTAACCAAATTGAATTTGTCAAATTGAGTCAAATGCTCAATTGGAAGTCGCCCTATCACATTTGAAAGAAGGTGGGGGCAGGATTCAGACCCAAACAGGCTGTCATAAGTGATAAAATATACCAGAAAAATCGAAAAAAGATGGATTGATGAGTTCGTAGCTTAGTACTGGTGCTCTGACCAAAATGGCAATGGCTTTCAATGGGAACTGCGGAGGAATGGGTGGTCTACCTGCGTGATTCCCGGGCATGTTCTGAGACAAGTACCTTTGAAAAAAGAGAATTCGAGATTGACAGTTGGTGAGAGGGGCTTTGTGCTTTATTAAATTCGATGGCCCACTGAATTGCGTTAAATCATCACCTTATTGGAAGATAAGTGCAATTTGCTTGACATCACAAAGTTTGATCCTCCACTAGAGTGAAATTTCAGGACCATACTCTTTTTGTAATAGTCAATATACATTGTATGTTAGGAGGAGTGTGGTCTATTCAATTGTGCATGGTCATTGTCATCCCAAGCTTGAGTCATAGAAGACTAAGCATATATCTAGATAATCAAACTAAAGAGCATCTTGGACTATTTTCGTCTGTTCTATATCTAAACCCGACAGGATAGGATTTGACAAGGAAAGTCACGTAAATGATTTTTGAAGTCGTGTCTCGAGTGGAAACAAAAAGGGGAAGAAAAAATTTGGACCCAACATCCCATTCGGCACCTAAGGATGATTGTACTTATGTTGCGCTTGGTACCATGCAATGGGATTGTTGAATGAAGTTAAATGGAAAAATAGCGGGATGGAATGATGATTCCATAGCTTTGTTGGGATGAAATGAAATGGGGAGTCTTGTGTTTGGTGGTGAGAAGTAGTGTTCTAGGAATGAAATTGAATAAGGAATTTCCAACGAATTCAATTTGCCTTGTACTTGCATTAATGGTATAATAATTGATATTTCTAGAATATAATTAAGGTTTAACAATCATTTCATATAAATAATATTACACGATAATTAAGATATCAATTATAAATTTTGGTTAATTAGTGTAATAATTGTAATTTATTAAGTATTACGTAGAGTTGTTAATTATCTAATATTAAATAATTGGAATGCTCATTTAATTACATTTTGTTAGCTACACTTTATAAGTAACTATGAAAAATAACTGTTCTATTAAATTATGTAAGTACATTTAAAAATAACTTCGTAATATTATAATATAATTTCAAAATATATGTTATATTTTTTTATCTTAATAGTTTGGGGTGTGTCTGGATAAATGTTTAAATTTTGTCTTTTTCTTAACCTGAAACTTTCACAGTACACATATTTTGACAAGCAGATTTACAAATAGCTTTTTCATAATTTGGTCTAATTGGTATAAAGATTTTAGTATTTGGTGGGAAAGCAAAAGGTTGCTTTTTGATTTTTAAAAACCACTACAAAATACTTGTTTTTTGCGACGAAATTTGCAACGGAAATTTCGGAAAAATTCGTCGCAAATCGAATTTGCGACGGAAAACATTCCGTCGCTACCCGGGCGTTGCAAATTTTTGCGACGGAAAATTAAAAAATTCGTCGCAAATTTGTGACCAATACAATCCGTCGCAAAATTCGTCGCAAATATTCCGTCACAAATTTGCGACGAACTCAATCCGTCGCAACATTCGTCGCAAAATTCGTCGCAAAATTCCGTCGCAAATTTGTGGCAAATTTTGTCGCAAATTTGCGATGAACACAATCCGTCGCAAACATCCGTCGCAAATTCGTCGTAAATTTCGTCACAAATTTGCGACGAACACAGTCCGTCGTAAAATTCGTTGCGAAAATCTGTCGCAAATTTCGTCGCAAATTTGCGACGAACTCGATCCGTCGCAAAATTCGTCGGAAAAATCCGTCGCAAATTTCATCGTAAATTTGCGGCGAACTTGATCCGTCGCAAAAATCCGTGGCAATAAAGTCGCAAAATTCGTCGAAAATCATCGAAAAATTCGTCGCGAATATCGTCGCGAATATGATCGCAACTTAGCGACAAACTTTAATAACAGCAAAATTCGACTTAAAATATTCGTCGTTATTTTTACATCATTTCAGCCATAAATTATTGTCCATATCAATCAAAGTAGACAATGATATATAATTGAAACAACAAAACGAACAAACCATAAATGCTGACAAATCAGCCACAATGACATATAATTGAAACAAATAACAGAAGGAAAGTTATATAATATGACATGATGCTATTTGATATCCAATCTTACAATACATTCAAAACATGAATTAAGAGACGGGACAAACATAGAAGACGCAAAAAAACCATACAGAAGAAGAGGCGGCTTTGGTATGATGGCAAGACACCAAAAGTAATCACCTTTGTCAAGACCTGAGGAAATGTCGATACATAAATCAGTCCAGAATATAAAAACAGCATTTTAGCATGGATATGGAACTAGGTGTAAAATAACAAAAATACGTTTCAGGACGAACATAAATGTTCTTACATATGAATATGAGTGAGATTATGAAAAATCAAGATTATGAAGCAAGCTTACCCAAAATTTTAACTAGGGAGACTAGAGAAAATTATCATCATCATCATCATTATCGGCATCAGCATTCTCGGCATGAATGTGTTGGTCATCACTTATTGGATTGGCTGGACGTACAGGAGGTCCGTCATTTCATTGGAGGTTAAGGTGTTGCATAACGATTCTCATTTGTTCTTCCAAGTTATATATTCGTTCATCCTTCCTAACAAGTAAATTTTTCAGACGACCCACTTCTTCGGTCAATTGCTCCTCTGTTCGTGACCTCCTTCGACTAGTCCCAGCGGATGATGAACTTCTAGGACTATTCGGCATGAACATCCTTGACAACGATCCCAGCCCAAATATTTTCCCTTTTTTCGCTCCACCCGTTGCCTCCATCCATAATGCCATATTATCAACTGGTGGCCGGGACTCAGGACAATCATCACTACCACTAGCACTACTCATTAAAAGATCATAATACTTTTCCTACATTAACAATATAGATGAAAATAAAATCACTATAAGCATTCACGGTTTTCATTATAGTTTACATATAAGCCAAAATATAACCTTACATACCTTAACAGCTTTTGCTCGATCGCCAGTCCATGTCTTATCTTTCTTTTGAAATGTGCGTTCAAATGTAGCTGCAAATGTCGGTTCCGTCCCCAATTCATGTGCCTACAAAATATAAACTTGAGTAATTGAATTAAATTAACTTATAACTCATTTAACAGACTTACCAGTCGTTTGCGATGCTCCGCAATGTTGATAGAGCCCCCAGCATATGTGGCTGACTCATCACTAGAACTAGAAGATTGATTCTTCTTATTCTGCTCACAGAGTTGCCGACTCTGTTCAGATGCCCAAAATGTGTTAATTGCCACCCAATTATCAGTTATAAAGAAAGACGGCTTCTCTTGCATGCTCTTTGCTCTATTCATAACATTTTGCATAAAATCACTTATTTTCTTATCGAAAATTCTTCTCACTTCATTGTTTTCCGCTTCGTCCCACGTGAACTTCCGCTGCAATGAATAAAAACATAAATTGTGCGTTATTATTATGATGATCACATATCCATAATCATGCACCAGACACATATAGACAGATTTTGTAAAGTTCATGTCGGGGAAAATATCTGGTCCTTTAGGTATCAAAAACTACAGAGTTATTCTGGTCCCTTACATCATTCTTGACCAACAATATACTACACCAAACTTCATATGGTGAGAAAATAAAATACGTAAAACTTACCTTAAACTCATTCCACCACATTTCTTTCACTTCTTGTGGAACACTTCTGTAATTAATATACTCTCCCATCTAGAAGTTTCTTACTATTTTGTTCAAACCCCTCACAACAGACGTAACATCCGTGAATCTGCATTCATACGAATATTGTGCAACATGGATAATTCAGTTGGCATCAATATCTAAAACCCGTATGCATGACATATACTAAAATAAAAATGAAGCACTTACGAATCTCCAAATGGGCATATAAAGAATCGGTTATCTTCTTGACCTCTGTTTCCGTCAATATTCGATTGTTCCGCCGTATAATTGGGTGGAACGGAAGGAAAGGAAGCTACAGGAGATTGAACTGGAGAACGTTCAGTTCGCATGTGGTGAAGTCCCGTAACATGTTGTTGAGTGTCGAAGGAAGGGCCAACGTGCCCATATTGTGACGGATCATATTGTGGTTGCGGGTTAGATGTCAGAACAGGAGTAGAGGAAAGGGACGGGGACGAGGACGAGGAAGAGTCTTGTCTTCTAGACACGTGACCTCCACGTTTAAACTGACAAGTAGGAAGGTTATGCGAATATGTAAAGAACTTTTGACACGCAGGACGAACACATAATGATGTACATGACGAAGCTTACCATTTTGATGGAAAGACTAAGAAAATGTTTCCTTGAAATGAGCCAATGTCGAGTGCTTATGATATGCAATTTCCTACAAACAAATATACTATGAATCCCATTCATTTTGATATAAAACATCAATGTATGAGCACGATATAGGTGGCTACAGGTATCAAACATCACTATATGAATCGCATGCATTTTCATTAAATTTTTTTTACCACGTACAAAAATTTAAATTTCACTGAAAGTGGGTGGCCATAAATATTCTAAGTTATTCTGTAAAGTTTTGTAAGAAATAAATTATTATTATTGTTAAATTTTTTTTAGTGCAAAAAAAAATTCCGTAAAAGTTGGTAGCCACCGATAATCTAAGACATCATGTAAAGTTTTGAAATTTTAAAATTGTAAGAAATTTTAAATTATTACTTTTAATATAAAATTTTTTCCGTGAAAAAAAAAATTTCATACTAAAATTGGGTGGCCACAGGTAGTCTAAGCTGTTAGGTAAAGTTTCCCAAATTTTAGTCCTTCTTTATTTTAATAATTTTTAGAGCACGTTAAAAAAAATTAAATATAACTAAAAGTGGGTAGCCACAGGTATTATAAGTCATTCCGTGAAATTTTGGGAATTTTTAAATTCTAATTTTTTTTGCCATCTAAAGAAATTTAAATTTCACTGCAAGTTGATGACCACATGTTTTCTAAGCAATTTTGTACATTTTTTAAATTTTATATTTTTGTAATTTTCCTTCACCAAAAAAAAATTTCCCTCACAATGGGTGAGTGCATTTATGTTAATCCATTTTATCAGGTTATGGAAATTTTAAATTTTTTAATAATTTTTTCTCCAGAATGTTAAGAAATCTAAATTTCACTGAAAATGGGTGGACACTATTAATTTTTACAATTTTGTGATATTATGAAATTTTAGTTTGTTAAAAATTTTAACAAACTTTTACGATCAAATTTCATATTTGTTGTTAACATGTACCATTTTTTAATTTTCCATAACTTTCGATGACTTTTTATAGAACTGTGTAATTTTCAAGCATTTTCTGTGAAAACGCTTAATCAATCATCCTATCCTATCGTCATTTAACACTTAATCATCCACATAATAAACAAATTAACCAGTCGACCATCAATCAAAACCACATGCAATCCTGAAATCAACTCGTAATTTAGCCAATGAAAAGTAATCCTAAATAATCCCTAATCAAATCCGACTAATTACCTAATTATACTAACAAGGGGTTAGAGAGTTGACGTACTTGGTTCAATGACAACAAAAACAGGCGGAATGGATAGTGGCGATCTCGGCACGGGAGCGGGTGACGGCGGCAGCGGCGGTGGCGACAACGGCGTCGGTGGCGGCTGGCCGGCGGCGATGGTCACGACGGCGGCGGCGGCGGTTGGCCGGGGCGATGGTCACGACAGCGGCGGCGGCTGGCCGGCGGGGCGGTGGTCACGGCGGCGGCGGCTAGTCGGCGGTTGTGGTCACGACGGTGGCCGCGGCGAGGGCGACGGGGGCGACAGCGGGGGGCGGAGCGGGGTGGGGGCGAGGGCGACGGCGGGGGGTGGGGCGAGGCGGGGGGTGGGGCGAAGCGGGGGCGAGGGCGACGGCGGGGGGCGGAGCGAGGGGCGAGGGCGACGAGAGACGGCGGGGGGCGGGGGCGAGGGCGCGACCAACGAGGGGCGAGCGACAGGCAGGGGGGTGCGGGGCGGGGGCGAGGGAGACCGGCGACGGGCGGGGGGCGGCGCGGAGGCGAGGGCAGGCGACGGGCGGGGGAGCTGCGATAGCGGTGGCGACGGGGAATGGTTGGGCGGCGACGGTGACGGACTGCTCTGCAATTGTTTTTGGGCAGATCTGAGTCGGGCAGGGGCGTCGGCGAAGAAATGGAGAAGACAAGGGGTACAGATTTGCGACGGACGCTCTTGGTCCGTCACAAATTTGCGACGGACGCTCTTGGTCCGTCGCAAATCTGTACCCCTTGTCTTCTCCATTTCTTTGCCGACGCCCCTGCTGGACTTAGATGTGCCCAAAAACAATTGCAGAGCAGTCCATCGCCGTCGCTGCCTATCCGTCCCCCGTTGCCACCGCTGTCGCAGCTCCCCCACCCGTCGGGATTTGCGACGGATTTCTTTGTCCGTCGCAAATGTGCGACGGACCAAGAGTGTTCGTCGCAAATTTGTGATGGACAAAGAAATCCGTCGCAAATTTGCGACGGACGCTCTTCATCCGTCGCAAATTTGCGATGGACAAATAAATCCGTCGCAAATTTGCGACGGACAAAGAAATCCGTCGC
This sequence comes from Syzygium aromaticum, assembly GCA_024500025.1. NCBI lineage: Eukaryota > Viridiplantae > Streptophyta > Magnoliopsida > Myrtales > Myrtaceae > Syzygium > Syzygium aromaticum. Next base: position 18,288,471 of record CM044885.1, read on the forward strand.
AAAGTTCGAGCGGGAAAATTCCCTGGTCAAATTTGCGACGGACTCAATATATCCGTCGCAAATTTGCGACGGACCGCGAAATCCGTCGCAAAGTTCGAGCGGGAATATTTCCTGGTCAAATTTTGCGACGGCACTCCAATGTCCGTCGCAACTTTGCGATGGCACTCCAATGTCCGTCGCAAATTTTGCGACGGAAATTAGGTCTGTCGCAAATATTTTGCCAATGAAAATTTGCGACGGACCTAGCATGTCCATTGCAAATTTGCGACGGACGTTCAAGGTCCATCGCAAATTTTCGATAAAATAAATTGCGACGGAAATAAAAAATTCGTCGCAAATCTACTTCAAGCGGGAAAATTCCCTTAAAAAATTTGCGACGGACAAGCACTTCCATCGCAAATTAGGGTCCGTCGTAAATTTGCGACGGAAGTGCTTGTCCGTCGCAAATTTGCGACAGCACTCCAATGTCCGTCGCAAATTTTGTGACGGAAATTAGGTCTGTCGCAAATATTTCGCCAACAAAAATTTGGGACGGACCTAGCATGTCCGTCACAAATTTACTATAAAAAAATTGCGACGGAAATAAAAAAATCCGCCGCAAAGTTCGAGCGGGAAAATTCCCTCGTCAAATTTGCGAAGGATACATTGTCCGTCACAATTTTGCGACGGTTAGGTTTGTGTTTTGCGACGGATAAAAATTTGCAAAATTTGCAACGGACAGGTCTGAGTCTGTCGCAAATTTCTACTGGTAAATATTCCCTAGCAAAATTAACGTCTCATTGATTTGGGTCATAAATTTGCTACGTCTTTTTTTCAGTCCAAAATTATGGCATCTCAAATTTTGCAATGGAAATTAGAATATCGGAAATGTTACGGCACGTTAATAATATTTGACTTGTCGGCATTTAGGGACAAAATTTCGAACGATAAATTAAAATAGAAAGAATAATCGACAATAACAATAATAAAAAAGCACAATAACAATAACAACAAGAACAATAATGATAACAACAAAAATAGCACTTGTAGCATTAATAATTACACATTTGTAGTGTTGTGTGTCGCAAATTTTAATCTCCGTCTTCGTCTTCGTCTTCGTCTTCGTCCTCGTCCTTGTTCTCGTCTTCGTCTTTATCATCTGTCTGAAAATCATATTCAGAACATTCTTGTACATTTAATTCGCATATTTCATATGGATCCACATCTATCATTGCTCCACACGGATCTCGTAAAGTTGGTATGTTATATTCCTCAATTTCAACCGTGTTACACACTTCCTCTTGTTGGTAGGCTTTATCCTTCCAGTGTTCCTCGATTTTCCTCCGTGCTTTGATTTTACATACAACCAACCAATCAGTTTTGTCACGTTTCAAACTAGGATATGATACATAACATACTTGATTTGTTTGTTGTGCCAAGACAAATGGTTCATACTTCATATACCTTTTTCTTGTGATTTATTTCAACCAAATTGAGTTTTGTATGCACATTCATTCCTTTGATGGGGTCGAACCACGTGCACTTAAATAACACAACCCGCATCATTAATGGTCCAGGGTACTCTATCTCTATGATTTCATCCAACAAGCCATAAAAATCCTCTTTCCAACTGTCACCATTGGATGACCGAACAGACACACCACTATTCATTGTAGATTTTCCCATTCCGTATTCTTGAGTATGAAAATTATATCCATTTATGAAATATGCTGGCCAACTTCGAACTTGTAACTGTGGACCCCATAACAGATAATATAACAATCCTTGCCCTCCAATTTCATCACGATTATTGTGAACCTAAGGTTGCACATGCAAAGCCTACCATAATATTTTATTAAATGATGTATATAATTTTAATAACTTGGTTTTGATACATAGGCAACTTACATATGTCTTGAACCACGCTGCAAATTGTTCATTGCACAAACGGTCAAACTCATTTGGTTGTAGTCCAGACATTGAAGTTTGGAAAATCCTAATATTAAAAACCATATCATTATTAGCAAATATTTGACACGCAAAACATATATTTGCAAATTGATACTTACTTGAAGTATGGCTCGACTTCTGGGCAGTTCAGTAAAATATAAGTATGGGCTGCATAAATTTCTTCGCCTGATAAGTAACGAAACTGACATGTGCCGCTTGGTCGACCCAGATAATTGAAAATAGAGAATGCCGTGCAATTAGGATTAATAGGGCCCTCATCATTTCTGCCTGCTCTCCGGCTCTTGCACTGAACGTGCGGCTCAAAATAGTATGATGTAAATGTTGTCACTTCTTCCACAATATATGCATTACAAATTGAAGCTTCAACACGTGCCTTATTCTTCACTTTTTTCTTCAAATGATATAAGAATATAGTTGAAATAGAAAGAAGCTTATTAGAACATATTATATGATACACTAATTTAAACTGTATTTTAAAAAAAAACATTACCTCTCAAATGGATACATCCATCAAAATTGGACAGGACCTGCAACTTTGGCCTCATAAGGCAAGTGAACTAACAGATGCTCCATCGAATCAAAAAACGCTGGAGGAAATATCCTTTCTACGTTGCAAAGAATAATTGGAATATCTCTCTCTAGTTTTCCATGTGCGATGCTTTTAACACTGTCGATCAAATATCATGGAGAAAATTGCTTAATTCTGTAATAGTGCCCCATACAAAGTTCGGTAGAACTTTCTTCAAAACTATTGGAATTAGTCTTTCCATCAGAATGTGACAATTATGACTCTTCAAACCTGTCAACTTGCATTCATTTAAATCAACACATCTCCCGAGGTTCGAAGCATATCCATCAGGAAACCGCACAGATTTCAACCATTAACAAACAACTCACCTCTGCTCCTTATCCAATGTATAAACTGCTTTCGGTTTTGGTCCCCTGCTGCTTGCATCAACAGCTAGTATTGGCCGATCGCAAATATCTCTCATATCTTTTCTTGCGTTCAAGTTGTCTTTTGTTTTTCCGGCGACATCCATCACAGTATTTATGACATTGTCGAAAACATTCTTTTCTATGTGCATGACGTCAAGATTATGATGAATAAGATGCGCCTTCCAATATGGTAGATCTCAAAATATACTGCGTTTTGTCCACTTATGTGTACTTCCGTACGCAAAAGTCGTGCCGTGCGGGTTCTCAACAATGGTTGGAAAGTCCTGCACACGCTCCCAAATTTGATCGCCGGTCAACCTCAATGGTGGACGCGTTCTTTCAGTCCTATTCTTGATGAACTCTTTCTTATTCCTTCTGAAAGGATGACTTGACGGCAAAAATTGTCTGTGACAGTCACAATAGCTAGGCTTCTTTCCATGTTTTAATCTAAATGACTTTGACCTCTCCAAACATATCGGACATCCTAAGATCCCAGCTGTACTTCATCCAGATAACATTCCGTAAGCTGGGAAGTCATTTATCGTTCAAAGAAGGGCAGCCTTTATTATAAATGTTTGATCGGTAGAAACGTCATACGTAAGGACACCTTCAACCCATAACCGTTATAACTCCTCAATCAATGGTTGCATATAAATATCTATCAACTTTTTCGGATTTTGCGGCCTTGTCACGATCAATGTCAAAAACATATAAGGTGTCTTCATGCACATACCGGGTGGAAGATTGTACGGCGTTAAGATGACTAGCCAACATGAATAACTTTTTCCTGTTTTCCCAAATGGAGCAAATCCATTCGCACATAGTCCTAACCTGATGTTCCGAGACTCCATTGCAAACTTAGGGTATGTTCTATCAAAATGTTGCCATGCCTCCGCATTTGAAGGATGACACATTAGACCCTCTTCTGTTTCATGATTTGCATGCCAAGTCATGTGTTCAGCAGTGGCTTTAGATGCATAAAGCCTTTGCAATATGGGGATTAAGGATAGATAAAACATTTGCTTGCATGGTCTACGCTTCTTATTACGACCCGGCCTCCTGTTAATCTTGTATTTAGGTTGGCTACAGAATTTGCAAGATTCTGCATTTTCATCATCTCTCCAATATATAATACAACCCCTACTACATACATCAATTCTTACAACCGGAAGACCTAAGTTATCCACTAGTTTTTTCATATCATAAAAATCACTTGGCATGTTGTTATCACGAGGCAATGATTCCCGCATTACTTCAACAAAAGAGTTGAAGCAATCCGCAGACACATTATGCTCTGCCTTGATATTTAATAGTCGGACTGTCACCGATAACTTAGTGTGGTCCTCACAATCTGCCCATAGAGGTTCATCTGCTGCTTTCAACACATCCCAAAACTGATTAGATTGAAAAGTTTCATTATACACATTCTCCTTAAAACCCGTTACTCTTATATTTTCCAATTGTGAAGCATGACTAGTACTCACTTGTTTACGTGTAGGAGTAAAACTAGTACTTGCATGATTTGATTCTGGGACAAAATTATAACTAGCTGCATCAATCACCATCCTCTCGTACGAGTTCAATTGCTTATAATAGCCACATTCTTCTCTAACTAAAAATTGGTCACTTCTTTCATATCATTCATCAGATATAAATAGTTCACCATGGGAAGTCCAATTATAATAGTTTGGAGTAAACCCAAATCTAGTAAGGTGTTCTCTAACTTGATCACACATAAGAAATTTATCATTACTGCACTTTTTACACGGGCACCTTAACTTATTTCCATCCATAAACTCATATTTACTACTAGCAAACTTTAAAAATAGTTCCAACCCAGTACGAAACTCATTTGTCAATCCTTGACGTCTAGGTAAGTTCTTATTATACATCCAAGCCCTTTCTCTTTGCATTGTGTCTGTATTAAAATAAAAAATTCTGGTAAAATATTAAAAATATCATATCTATTGTTCTTAATTTCCAAAATTATAAAATTTTGGAAATTATAATTTTTGTTATTCACGCAACAATTAATATGAAATTGCAAAAATAGAAAAAATTACAATGTAAAGAAGACTTATCTAAATATTTGACTGAAATATTGGTAGGACAAAGTGATCAATTTGATGAGAATTGCAAAGTCCACTTGGATTGCGAGACCTTCAATTAGGCACAAACCCAAAAAAGATTAATCACATAATAATCAATATTTTTTAATAATTTTCAATGTACGATGGAAACGGAATTCATCCCTCGCGAATTTGCGACGAATAAATGAAAATTCCGTCGTAAATTTGCGATGGAAACTAGGATCCGCCGCAAATTTGCGACGGATAGGTATCCGTCGCAAATTTGCGACGGAAATGGGCATCCGTCCCAAATTTGCACTTACCAGTACAAAAGCTTCACCGAGATTAATATGTGCGTGCGCAGATTTTGCAAATTTCACATATATGAAAGACAAAGAAAAGCGACAGAGACCGAGAGAGAGTGAGAGAGAGATAGTGCTTGCGATGTCACGGGCTGATAAACTATGAATTTGTGACGGACGCGAGTTTTCGTCGCAAATTTCTGACGAACTGACATTGCCGTCGCAAATTTGCGACGGTATTATTATTTGTCGGAAATTTGAGACGAAATTTTTTCCGCGACGGACTATTTTTTCCGTCGCAATACGACGGAAATTTTTTCCGTCGCAAATTTCCAACGGAAAAAATTTCGTCGCAAATTCCGCTGCAAATTTGCGACAGAAAACACAGTACGTTGGAAATTTCGTCGCAAATTTGCGATGGCAAAAATTTCGTCGAAAATTTCCGTCGCAAATTTCGTGTTTTTTTGTAATGAACTATAAACAAACAGGCCCTTAAAAATACTGATTAGTAACTAGTAATAGTTAGTACTTTTTTGGTTTTATGATTTTCATTTATTAATTTTCTAGTTTAGAAAAGGAAAGGAATGTGAAACGAGCATTCCAAATATACGACAAGCTCTACCGTCCGCAGGGAGAGAGACAAAGAGATATTTACTATTATTGTGATTTATTAGCAATCCTAATATTGACGGATGTTGACAACTCGCCGTGATGGCGATCCCCTGGCCGCCGGGCTCTCTCTCCCCCCTCGAACTTGATTTAATTTTCTCTTTTCAAAAATTTGAATCAGACAAGTTTATATGAGATTTTATATATTCTATCATATTATAATTTGTTTGATTAACGTCAAAATGTCAATGATTAAAGCCCAAACACGATTTAAAGTATACTTCATAAGCATGAAAGTGGATCTACATGGAAAATAGCTAGCAATCTCATATCATCGCGACCCTTCCATGACCTCCACAAACACCTCCTTCGTCGCCGTTGTCACCACTTCCCACCGCCACCCACACCTTTATCACCACCACCCGATGCGCAGCCATCGTCGCCACCTTCCATTCCCTCGACACTACCATCATGACCTCGTGACCTTTATCAATTCACTCCGTGGGCAAAAAAGTGATTTGATCATGTCTTCTTATGGTCGATCGTGACAGCTTGCGTTTCCTAGGTTAAACCATTTCAAAATAGTATCATATGATGCTGGCTGCGAACCTTGTATACTTTATTTCCTATTAATCTAAGCTAAATTTCCTCTCTATTATCTTGGAATCAATTCCATCGCCGGCCCTCCAACCACCATCCTCCTACCATAAACAAGAGTATCACGACTCGAGGAGGAGAGCATAAAATCCATCGGCGTATCTATGAACTCGTCCGTTGTGTCTAGGAAGCACGAAGGACGACCAGAAAGACTTTCTCGATTCAATTGTTTAATTTCATAGTTTTTCTTTTATGCCTATGATGCCACCCCGCGATGCTAATTTAATTGATATGTTTAGAGTTATTCTAGATAACGGACACGTTTCTAGAATCACAAATAATTGCACTGGGAATAGCCGGCGGAGAAGTCCAAACAAACGGTCAGCAACGGCCTTAGATCGTGGGATATGCATATGACCCTAGAACGATTGCCTTTGTTGGGATTGAACGCTTGTGACTTAGTTTCTGATGCAGCAAGTAGGGGAAAGAAAAAGCTGGTGGGCGCCTCATAGGCAGCGGCTTGGTTGAGGGAACGCTTGGCTATTTGGTGAGGTGCAATTTAGTTTCAAATCTTCACTTATTTGGGTACGCTCTTAAGGTTGAAAATTTTCAATTACATTAAAATGTTTCATATGAGCTTGAAAATCCCGTCTTCGAATATTTCCTAAGTGAGCTAAACCGAACGATTGATCTCCAGTAACAGGCCACTGTATATATAACATTATTCAACTACACGTGCCACTTCTGCTACCGTTAATATGGATAGTACATAGTAATGAAGAGTTTATAAAATAAGTCGATAAACGGGACCATCATGAAAATAGGGAAGAGCACACGACTTAGATATCATTAAATAAGAGCCTAGCGGGAGAAAATTTCCACCCACAATGTCAATATGAAGATATATCTCGCAGTTTTTTGTTTAAACTAATCTTTTTACCTTAGTGAATTCGTTATAATTAAGCAATGGTTCCACACCTGAACATCAAACGTCTTTGTCGCCATATTGTATGATAGACAACCATGCAGGTACGTTGTCTCTCGCTCGCTATCTCTTCACTGTTCACTGATCTGATCCTCGTGAGGATGGATGAAACGCCAATGCAGCGAACATCATATCCTTTCTGAAAGCGACGGCAAAATGTATTCAAGCGTGGTTTTGATTAGTACTAACTTTGGACCGGCGAAATCCATTGCCACTGAGGAAAAAATGGGGATTAGCACATGGAGTGTTGCTAATCATCCAACCTCTCCTTTTCTTATCACTCTGGGAAGCAGCATCCTAAACAGAGAGAACAGCAAGTGGCTACCTTTCTTCTTGTAATTAGACATCGACTGATTTGATTTGGGGGTGGAATTACTCCACATAAATCGTTGATTATAAAGTGAAAGAAATCAGCTATGAATTTTATAGTTTGAGCACATATTTTACTGATAATTTGCGTTTGAATCATGAATAGCTATTGGATGTGTGAGTGTGTGTTTATATATACATATATATTTTATATATGTATATATATTACGTTTCTTTTGTAATTGAGAGCGATGTAATAGAGATGTGTTTGATGCTAATTATAATAAAATCCTTTAGTGGATGTAACCCTAGTTTAAGGGTGAATGAGGATAAAATCTCCTGTCTCGATTTCTCTTTCACGACTTTCATCTCTATTTCATTGTGTTTGTGTCCATAATCATAACAATGTACACTAATCTGACTATATCAGGTGATTTTGATCTTCCAAAAGGGGTATGAATGAGAACTTAAGAAGGCTATCCAGAAATCATCTATATTTCCTGAGGGCATACTCACTATTAATTGTATATAAAGTTGGGCAATTATCAAAGTGCATTCCACACAACATCAATACGCGTAGATGTAATAGTTCCATAATAGACATTAAGAAATACAGTTCTAAAAATTCTATTTTAAATAGCACGTGTACAATTTTGATGAATAAATTATTATCTACTCTGTAATTAATTAAGACAATGAATTAAATTTATTCATGTAATATGTGACTAAACTATATATATCATTTCTCGCATTTATAGTCTTATTGCGAAAATAATATATCAAACTAAGCATTAAATAATATAATTAGTAATTAAGATGACAATTATATTATGAAGAAATTTAATAGATAATTTTGTATTATCTAGGTAGGAAAATAGTTCTTACATCAATTGTTTACTTACTAATTATTTTAATTATTAATCATCTGATACGCCATCATGTCAAAATAATAATAATAATCAATGTCATCATTATATGTAATATATGAGTTAATTTATAACTAATATAGACTATAATTATAACTAATAATCTAGCATTGGTAGAGTGAGAGAAGGAAATAGCGGAGAAGTTTATAGAATGACTATTACAATTTTGATTGTATTAAGGCTTACACTATTATTCCAAACAAATATTGTAATAGGCAAACGACTTGACTTATAATGTGATAGCCAATATTGCAGGGAAAGTACCAAAAACGTCCTAAAGCTATTGCAGTGGTGCTAATTAATCATAAATCTTTTAATTGGGTCAATTTGGTCCTAAACATTTTCACATTTTGTTAATTGAGTCCATTCAGCCAATTTTAGCTGGAAATAGTCAGCGTGAATGCCGAACATCCTATGTAGTACAACTAATGCTAAAGTGGACATTTTTAATAATATTTTGACCTTTTATATTTTTTTAATATTTTATTGCTTTTTGTTTTTCTTTCTTTTTTTTCCTTTCATTTTGCGAGGCAACCTCCCTAGCCGCTAGCGAGGGTTACAACCCTCGTTGGGTATGGGCAAGGGCCTTTGCGACCTCGCTCGCGACCAATGAGGCCACAATGGCCATGGGCAAGGCCAACATGACCCTACCGACTATGGGTGAGGTGGCCCTCACCCAAATGTGGAGAGAGTCATCGATGATCCCTGCCAACCAAAATATTATCAAAATTTAATTTTTGAAAATATTATCAAAATTGTCTACGTTAGCGCTGGCCATGCTATATAAATACGACTGATGCCCACATCGGTGATTTCCGATCAAAATTGGTCAAATGGACTTAATAGTCATAATGTGAAAAAGTTTTGACTAAATTGGATCAATTGAAAGATTTAGGACTGAATTGACATCAATGCAGTAGGTTTAAGACTTTTTTGGTGCTTTCCCCCAACGCTGCAAGACGTGTTCTTGCATCATAAGGACGACTATTGGCGACAACCCAATTCAAACTTGAGATCATTGGATAGCATAAAGCACGGCCACGGCAATCCAAAACCTCCATCAAAACTACGCCAACCACCTCAATGGCAGTGCTTTGCCATGTCATAATTAAGAAGAAATGATATTCTCTTCCTCAATAAATAATACAAAAAGAATCCTTGGTATAGCTTAGTGCAACGCAAGTAATGCAAGCGCCAGCAATTTAGGGCAAAAGGATAGAGAATGACATGATTGTCATTGGTCATCCGGTTTTTAAGCTCACGCAAATATAGTCTCCTAAGACCACAATCAAATGTCGAAAATGTCCGTGAATGATAATGCGATGTTTAAGTTCTCTCGTGACAGATCTAATGGTCATTGACAAGATTTTCTCTTTGTCCGCAATTGTCCCCCTTAATTATTTTATACTTCTTTCGCACTCTCTTCTCTTTTTGTCATTATTGAAATCTGAAAACAGGCCACTGGCCATGGAACTGGAAACTTCGATCAACATGAGTGGAGCTTGAAAAGAAAGACTTCGCATGATTGCTTTCTTGTCGACTCTCTCAGCTGGGCCTAAACCATGTAGACTTGTTGTTTACTTTTTGGTGATGTCGCTGTGTTTGGTCATTGGCCTTCTCTTAAACATCTATACCTTGATCATGTAGTAATTGAAGCTTAATTAAGATAATTACGTTACTTGTCTTGGATGGCATGAGTGATTGGGACCTAACGCTGGCGAAAATTTAACCATTTTGCATGTGCTTTCGTGGGTCCTAAGTAAGAGGTGAGGTTCTAGCTCTGATCAGTTAATACGACATGGAAAAACTAATGAAGTTCAAGACTACCTCAATTTGCAATGTATAGTTGCATACATGCTGCAATATAAGCAGCACTAGAAGAACTAACCAGCCAAAGCCTTGTAATCAACTATACTTCAAACTATATGCATGCGAAATGTTGCAAATTTTGCTGTAAAGAGGCCTTGGATATTAATACTTATTGTCGAAAACAAAACTAGGTATACCAAGGAAGAACTATAGCTTTATCCTGGATTTGCATTTAGAGTCCACAGTTTGAGACTGAATGTGAAATAAGATGTAGCAGGTGCTATAAGCAGTGGCGTGGAAATTAAAGATCTTAGCCATACTGACTTTCCCGTGCAAAGTTGCCGTAGAAGTGAAGTTCAAGCAGCCTGAGGCGATGTCTTCCCATAAACTCGGATTTAATACCAATTTATGGGCGATCAGATCCGTTGAAGTGGTTATGTTGACTTTTGCCCGTGCAGGAATCTTGTTGTGCTCGATGGGGACTGCAGCCACCGTCGACCCGTGGTAGTTCACATAACCGGTTGTGCTCTTGTACTCGAAGCCACCATAGTTAGGGTTGTCAATTGTCACGAGCATGCTTAATGTGACATCTAGTGTGACGTTGGTAGTGGTGACATTGAACCGGATGTTCTTGAGGACGATGGGGTGGGCTGTAATCTGAGGCTGTTTGAGCTTGAAGACCGTGAGCGATAAGGTCACAATGATGATGGTGAGAATGGCCAAGAAAACCGCCATGGTGAAGCAGCATATTTTGAGACCTCGGCGAGCCATTTCAGTTGGATACTAATCAATGAACAATGCCGGACAGATGCGGACATCAGTTAGTGTTCATAGACAAAAGTGAAGTAAACTGGAAGAAGGGTCATGTTGTTTCTTATTAAATCTCATTTTGTTTTACTGTGGTGTATGAACGGTTGAATGCTACTGTGATTCGAGGATAAAGCCATTGACAACAGCGTGCAAAATCAAATGGATGATAATGATGTATACGCAGGATGCTGTAAGTGGATTCTAATGGGGAGATGAAGAACGCAATGGACAAAAGTACGGCTTAGCTTGATCTTAGAACGTGCTTAGTAGTTCATCACGTTACGGAGATTTGTATCTGACAAGGGTTTTGTTAATATGCCAGAAAGAGACTCGAATCGGACAGCGAGTCCTTAATATACTAAATGTATCATAATTTTCATAGAATCATCAATGTAAAGAAAATTATTAACTATAATAATAACAAGTTGCATATGCAACTTAATAAAAGATATTGTTCGTTCAACTAGTTGGCTTCCCTAAAGAAAAGTTACTTTCTTGAAAAAAATATTTTACTGGAATCAGACAATAACAGTCATTATTCACTAAAAACACATAAAAATCAAGGAATAAGTTTCATTGTTTAGTGTGAGAAGATCCACATGAACTTGTTAACATGATTAATTGATGTTGTCCATTCGCAGTTTCATCATCAACATATACATTTAAGCAATTTGGGTCATCTTGAATATTATCTTCCATAGTGACCACACTACAAAAAAACAATACAATGAAAGATGACTAAATTGTGTATAATGCATTCATCAAACACAATATTCAATCTTTCAGTAAATTCTTTAAATTTGTACCGAAATTCGATGTTGAAACATTCACGATCATGAGAATAATTTAGGGAAATAAAGTTAATAATTGGTAGAATAAGTTATAAAGGAGACAAACAAGAAAGAAACATTGAAATGTAATGGGTGTGGAAGATAGTGAAAAAAAAAAGGCTGTTTGAAAGAGATGTGGGTGGTTTTGTCTTTTAACAAAATGGAAGCAAAAGAAAAGGAAGAAAAAAGTAAGAAATAATCTTTCGGGTTTCACTAGAATAATAGTCTTTAGGTTATTGTGAGAGTAACACTGTGTTATGAGCCACAAATTATTATAGGAGCAAACTTTACGACAATTTATAATTATTTGTTATTTTTTTGTGTGGACCAAACTAGGCTATTAATCTTACAGTTGATTAAGGACAATAACTTAATCATTTCTCTAATCTTAAATCGAGAGTCAGAATTGTAAGGGATAATATAGTCGATTCAATGTGATAAGATGGTGTTAGAAGCCAATAAGGGGGTGAAAATAGTACGAGCCTAAAAGAAATAAGTCATGTTCAATACCAAATAATAAGAATATGCCATGTTAGTCAATATAGTGAGTAACTTCATCGCCTATAATAGTGTCCGTATGTCCTAACAATGACATCGCAGCGGATATTTGCTAGATATGGTGATTAATTAGGGTCATTTGCGGTGGAGGAATCACCTTCCCTTTGAGATGAATGTAGGAACTAAATTAACCTAGCTAAGTATCAATAGCAATAGTTACATAATGCGAATGATAAGTGATAATAAGGATTTAGAGGGAATGCACGCTGAAATTTAAGTGAAAAGTCCTTCTAACGAAAAGGGGTGTTGTGAAATTAACTCGAAAGAAAATGGATCTTATAATTCAAGTCTAACTTGAGAAGAAGAAAGTACCAGAAAAATCAGTAAGGAAACAATAAGAAACACGAGAGATTTGCGTGATTTGATTAGAGTGCTCGTACCTCCTTCACGAGAAGAGCCAGTAGCCAAGATGTCCACTATGAATTGTAAGAAAACAGAGTTTACAAGTGTTTCCTAGCCCTGAATTACATCCAAAGCAAAACCCAAGTGCTATCTCACAATCCAACCCTAACACTCCTCTTGTTTACTCTGATAACCAAGTAAAATTCCATCTCTCTCTCTCCAAAAATATAATTGTAGCCAAAATAGGAAATCATTTTTAGGAAACCTACTCAAATTAAGAAATTTATTTGGATCGGATTTTCCTTTACAAATTCAAACCTAAGAGATATTCTTAGGAAAGAAATCACAAGCAATCAAAAGTACAAATACATCCAACAATACCAAGAACGGTGCAACAATTTGCCACACAATTAATTAGCATGTATACAATTATTCTTATCTATTATTTAATTAATTAAATACTAAGATTTAAATTTATTCATATAATATGTTGTATTATAGATACCATTTCTCACATTTATAGTCTGATTGCAATAGTAATATAACAATTTAAGCATTAACTAATATAATTAGTAATTAAGATGACAATTACATTATGAATGATTTTGAATGTGATAGATAATTATGTATTATCAAGGTAAGATAATCATTCTTCCATCAATGGTTTACAAAATAATTATTTTATTTATTAGTCATATGAGAAGCCATCATGTCAAAATAATAAAAATTGGTGTCATCATTAGATGAAGTGACTATAATTATAACTAATAATTAACATTGGTGGAGTGAATGAATGAAATAGAGGAGGTATTTTGGGGATATGGGATAATTATCAAAAAAGTCTTAAACTTATTGAACAAAGATCAATTCAGTCCTAAAACTTTTAATTGTGCCAATTTAGTCCTGAAGATGATTTGTCAACTTAGTCTTAAATTTTTCAATTGTGTCAATTTATTCCTAAACCTTTTGAAAATTTGTCAATTTAGTTATAAACCTACTATTTAGATGTTTGGCTGGAAGGACCACGTTGGCAAATTGTCAAAAGATTTAAGACTAAATTGGCATAATTGAAAGGTTTAAGAATGAATTAACCTCCATACAATTGATTTAGGACTTTTTAGACAATTTTTTCTCAGAAATAACTATTAAAGTTTTGGTTGTAAGAGGGATTACACTATTATTCCAAACAACTAGTATAATAGGCAATCAACTTGACTTATAATGTGATAGACGATACTACAAGTAGATGTGTTTTTAGATCACAAGGACGACTACTATCAATAGCCCAATACGAAGTTGAGATCATTGGATAGCATAATGCAATGCCACGGCAATCCCTAAACCTCAATCACGACTACGCCAACCACCTGAATGGTAGAGCTTCACCATGTCGTATTTCAAAAGAAATGATGTTTTCTTCCTTAATAAATATTACAAAATTTTCTTGGTATAGCTCAGTGCGATGCAAGTAATGCTACCGCCAGAGATTTAGGGCAAAAAAATAGAGAACGACATGATTCGTCATCTAGTCTTTAAGCTCACACAAATATAGTCTCTAAGACCTCATTGTGTGCTGCGAAAACGGCACCCTAAGTTCACCATAATTAGAATTCTAGAACACAATAATGGAAAAAAAGTGATTTGCGCACATGAGTTAGAATCCATTGTTCTTGATGCGGAATAGATCTTAAGTGCTTTTCCTCTATTGCCCTCTGTATCACTAGCTCAATAAGACTATCCCTTACCAATTGTGTTTTGTAACTGCCCTTATGTAAGGTTATTTATGCATCAGGATTAGAAGAAAGACATGAGCATTATTTATAGAGTTTTAAACCACAGATCCTCTCATCATAGGCCGAGCTATACTCAGCCCATACTAGCCAGACCCATATTAGACTAATTAATAATCTTTATATCTTACCTTATTAGACTAATCCATAAAATGGTAAATTACAATCTCAATTAATATAGTCTATATCAGAAAAACTCTTACATTCTTCTACTTGGGCTATATCAATTAAAATTGTACTATAAGTACACACATTTATGTTGGTTTAGAGATTATTCTTAACAGTCAATCCATCCCCATAAAGTTGCAAACACCGAATTATGGCAATAACTGCTTGAATACACTTAGAGCCTTCTATGGTTACGAATGCTTTTAACTCTACTAATATGGATTCAATATGGTAGTGTGGTAAATTAGATTACACCTCATAAAGAGTATTAACTTTTGTGTCATCCCCTTTGTCAATCTACATTTTCTCTCCTTAAATATCACAAAACTCGATGTGTCGCCAAAGAATATTCTTATGGTTCCAATGAACCTATATATGTCTTAATCTTATAGTTAACTTTAGTTTATATGTAACGAGACATATTCTTAGAGCTAATAATTGAATGCCCCTAACCTTTACTTAAAGTTTACACAATATATTGAGATTTTCACTAAATATATGCATTCAACATGATAACAATACATTCATAAACACTTTATTAGAGCAAAAGCAAAACAACTATCACTGAACAACATCATCCAATGATGCTCTTAAACCCATGCTAAGGACATGTTCAAACACACAAGGGTGAAGGCTTTTAATTAGAGGATTTGCAACCATATCATTTGTGGAAATATGCTCAACTGCAATGTCACAATTCTAAACTATTTCCTTTATGGTAAAAAACTCGACCACCATATGCTTGTATCCTCTGAGACCTCTGTTATTGTTGATAAATGTATGGGTATATCCATAAAATCAAATATGGTCAACTTTCAAATAAGGTTCCGGAACCAAAAAGCTTGAATAACGATCGTAAAGTATGCTACATGTCACGCCCCGAACCCCACAGCACGCGACAACCCAACCAAGGTCGATTCAATTGCAACGTCCCAGGACACGTCGCCGACCAAACGCCCAATACAACAGAGATTAAAGCACATGCGGAAGTAGTATAGCACCCATACAGTATAATAACACATGACCAAGGATAGCCACACAACCAACAACAAGAACAAATATACACTTGCATTGATATTTGGAACCATATGCAACATCCAATTACAGCTTACGCTCCAAAAATCAAAAGCGGGTCAATGGCCACTACAAAACAAAAGGGGGTAAGTGGCCTGGGCAGTCAGGACTACTAAAACTAGAAGGGCTCATGTCAAAAAGGTGCTAGCTCTATCTACCATGGACTAAGGCTAGACCTACGGAACCCAGTCCGAGTCGGATCCCGACGACTCGGAAGAACTATCAGACAGCTCAACTTCAGAGTCTAGAGAATCCCGCTCGGACTCGCCCCTAACTGACTCATTTTCAGAATCCATCAGCTCAACCTCGTCCTCCTGCTCCATGTCCTACTCCATGGGCTCTGGCTCCTCATCCTCCGAATCTAACGGGTCTAGGCTCGCCAATTCCCTATCGAGACACTGAGGATCAACATCCCCTAAATCGCTAAGTGGAGCCTCAAAAGATCGAAAAGGCCCGTAGATCCCTGCATGGTCCCTAATACACCACGCTATAAATCTGTGGGCCTGGTCTAGCTGCTCGCTTGCATCAACCCAAACTGTAGACAGATATCTAACCCAAAAATCCCCGTTCCCTGTGGGGTACACCGTCTCCTCCCGATCTATCCAGTAAGAGATCCCAAAACGAACAGGCATTGCGGACATCTCAAGACCGGAGGCTAAAAAATTGGGTTTATATAACAGTGAAAATAAATCTCAGCGAGTAGGTTCCCTAAACCTAAACTAGGCTAACGTGCACCTCCTGACGAGCACTAAACAACACACAGTCCAAACTATAAATGACTTAGGCCCTTTGAACTAAATCTAATACTTACCTTGGCCCTGCAGGTTAGGCACTTAAAATTCACAATAATAACACAGAACCCAACCACGGCACATGCACACGTCACTTGGTCATAACACATGATATGCATATGTTTACACTCATGCTCATGCCTCATCAATACACTTTCGCACACTTGCACTCTTGTACACTTGCAATTTACCAATTCTCCTCCGATCTGCGTAAAATGCATCAGGTCCGACCTACGTAAAACGTATCAGGTCCATCACTTTGAGATCGACCTTTGGCCCACGTAAAACGCATCAGGCTTATGACACAAAACTCGCGTAATACGCATCAGGTTAGTCATCTTCCGGTAGTCCGGGCGTCGTCTCGCGTAACACGCCTCAGGACGGGTTTAATGTCCCGCGTAAAATGCATCAGGGTTTTATGTGATCACACATTCACATACATCAGTTATTATCTGAACCCCGTATAAAATGTATCAGGACATTTTAAGTGATCACATGTTTTTGCCATTCATGCACTCACGCATAATGCACATGATATGCCCATACTCAGTACGCATGCATAGGGCCACAATGTCAAACTCGGCATTCGTGAATTCCACATTGGGCGCTCAATATGATTTGGTTACATACTCGATTCGCATCTCAATATACCCAATGAAACAGCCAAATCCAAACCAGTCACAGCATATAGTTTAGCACCCAATTTCATGCAATTAAACACCAAAACCACACATGCCAATTGCCTACCAAGCATTGCACAAATTGGCCATGCCAAGCATATCACGGAGCATCACACAACCACATTCCAGTCACATTTAATTTAGCATCCTCACAGGCCGTTCCTCGTTCCCTAAGCAATTCGCCGTAAAACCTCGACAAACCAAATATGGCCCGAATCGACCCGATACCTAATCAGCCATGAACAGTCTATCTTGGGTCATCAAATCACCACCAAATCACCATGATAGACTGCAAGAATTGCCACGAAAACAGCTACCACTCAGTCCTCAATTCACACCCTCCAATTTCCCATTTTCACCCAAATCAATGTGCCTAAGCACAACCACCGCACAGCACCATATGGGCCACTAAACCTCAATTAAATTGTCACACTAAGCCCGTAAAATAACTACTATATCAATCCCTATCACTTGTCACAATTTAACCCCTAATTTGATCGCGCCTAATCTAGTTTAACCCCGGCATGGACAGCCACTGAATAGGACACTCTAGGCCAATAAAAATCCTCAAAATACTCCATTTGGTTCTCCAAGACATTCCCCAAATCAGCCGTCACGAGGATAATATGAGGCACGCTCAATTCCACAATTAAACCCAAACTTAGCCGGACTCGAGCCGATTCTATCTAATATTTCCAGCCATCATACAGCACATTCTAAGCCGTTAAACCTCATTAAAATTGTCATGTTAAACCACCAAATCAGCCACAATAACAACCCCTAACATCCTTCGCAAGTTAACCCCTAAATTACCTTAATTAACCCCTAAAACTCATTTAGAAACACACATTAGCCTAATTAGGGTTCAGGGTTGTACTCACTTGGATTCCTAATTTCCCAACAAGGCTGAACAAGTGGGGACAATGGGTGGGCTGAGTTGATTCCACGGCGGCGCAAACGGCGATGACGGGCGGCCTCGGCGGCGCGAGCAGTAGCGGCTTGCAGACGACAGTCCACGGTGGGGGCTGCTCACGCGGCTGAGGGAAGGGAGAGAGAGAGAGAGAGAGGGGGATGGCTAGATGGTGGTGGTGCTAGGTGGGCGGCGGTCCACGGTGGCGCACCGGCGAGCGGCGGCGCTCCGGCTTGGCTTGGCCTTTCACGACCAAATGAAGGAAGATGAGGAGGAGGGAGTTGTCGTGGGGGAGAGGAAATGGCCGGATGAAATAGTGAAAAATGGGAGAAGAGAGAGTGAGTGGAGAGCTTAACCAAATTGGCGAGTGGGGTTGGTGACCAACCATCCAACAAATGACTATCGAGTCTTTAATTCAATGGCCAAGATCAAGTCTTGCTAATATCTCGGGGGCATTATGGACCATTATTTTCAGCATTATTGGGTTGATATAAGCTAATATAAAACCCTAAAATATTCCCCAAATAAACCTCAAATTCGGAATCCCAACTTAGGGGTACAAGGGCAAAACGGTAATTTTTCGGTCCCGGGTCAAATTTCCAATTTTCGACTCTACTGATCCCGAATATGATTGGCCACGCTTATATGACGTTGTCCATGCAAAAATAGTCACGTACGCCCACGAAATCTGACACCAAAGTCCGGACTCAATTCCACGATCGATTTTGCTCAATTTGCAGTTTTAGCGTCTCTCACTAACGGATGGCCGTTTAGGGGTTACACGTATCGACCTAAGGCTACTCGAGTCGTGATGATGTTGATTTCCCAGAGAACACGCGGATTTATCGCTAGTTCCGGGGGTTGGGGTCGTTCGGAATAAGTTCGGGATCGTTCGCCGCGCGTACATCTCGGTCGTGCGGAATCACCCGCTATCCGATTATACGTCGTCGGTTGAACCAAATCTGTTACTTTCCTTGGACCGGCCCACATTGACACAAAATATCCTTTCGTCGTATCTCGGAATTGAACTCAATTCACGGTCGAGTTCTTGGGTCCACGTACCGTTTTTTCTAGTTAACCTTTCCCTATTGGTCAGTATCCCGAGATTGCTCAGATCCGGGCGAGACTTACTGAAATACAATGAGAAATAATATCAATTTCATTGATCACAAAAGTGGGTCGAATTCAGGATGTTACAACTCTTCCCCCTTACAAAAATTTCGTTCTCGAAATTTACAATCCAAACCCGATTACTCAAACAAATGGGGGTGCTGACATCGCATTACTTCCTCGCTTTCCCAGGTGGCGCCTTCTGTCCCGTGATGTTCCTAAATAACCTTGACCAACGGGATTGTCTTGCTCCTCAAAACCTATTCCTTCCTATCCTCAATTCGCACTGGCTTCTCCACGTACGACACCCTGTCGTCCACGTCTATTACTTCATAATTTAGCACATGGGTCGAATCCGGTTCGTACTTTCTCAACATTGACACGTGGAAGACGTTATGAACCTGCGACAAATTCAGCGGCAAGGCGAGACGATAAGCCAACATTCCAATCCTTTTCAAAATCTCGAACGGGCCTATATACCTTGGACTTATCTTTCCTTTCTTGCCAAACCGAGACAGACCTCTCATCGGTGAGACCTTAAGAAATACATGGTCGCCAATCTGGAACTCTAACAGTCTAGGCCTTCGATCTGCGTAACTTTTCTGACGGCTCTGGGCTGTCCTTAGCCTTTCCCGGATAATCTTTACTGTTTCCACCGATTGCTGAACCAGTTCTGGACCTGTTATACTTCTTTCTCCCACTTCGTCCCAACACAACGGAGTTCTGCATGCTCTACCATAAAGTGCTTCAAACGAGGCCATTCCGATACTCTGTTGGAAGCTGTTGTTGTAGGCAAATTCCACCAAATGCAACTGCTCTTCCCACTTGTCCTGAAAATCTAACACACATGCTCTCAGCATATCTTCTATCTTTTTAGACTGGCCATCCGTCTGCAAATGATAGGCCTTATTGAATTGCAACTTTGTTCCCATGGCCGATTGCAGACTTTTCTAGAAATTTGCAGTAAACCGGGGATCACGGTCCGAACTAATTGATACTGGTACTCCATAAAGACGAACTATTTGCCGCACATATAAATCTGCAAACCTTTCTAGCTCAAAGTTCTTTCGCACTGCCGGGAAGTGCGATAACTTGGTCAATCTATCCACTATCTCCCAAATAGAGTCATGTCCCCTCTGGCTTCTTAGCAATCCCACTACAAAATCCATCATAATGTGCTCTCATTTCCACTCTGAGATTTCCAACTGCTGCAGCATCCTACCAGGCTTATAATGTTGTGCCTTCACTTGTTGGCACATCAGACACTTGGCCATGTCCACCTTCATCCCGTTCCACCAATAGTGTTGTTAAAGGTTCTGGTACATCTTCGTGCTGCCCGGGTGAATGTTATAATTGCTCCTGTGAGCTTCCAACAAAATCTCTTCTTTAAGCTCCAAATTATCAGGCACGTACAACCATCCTCGAAACTTCAGAATCCCATTTTCGAACATTTGGAAGTCCAGTTTCCTCTTAGTGTCATCCATCTCCAGAATCTTCTGAATCTCAGGATCCGTAGACTGCAACGCCTTAATCTTGGTTTGCACTTCTGGTTCAACCCTCAATATCGCCATCAGATTGGAGAGGTGCCCTACCTCGCATTTAAATTCTGAGTTCGCGCTCTTTCCAATAAAGTCCACTCTTTGACCACTAAATGTGCGATGCTCGGCTTCCGACTTAAGGCGTCAGCTACCCGGTTGGCGTTTCTGGGATGGTACAAGATGTCGCAGTCATAGTCCTTCAGCAACTCCATCCAACGACGTTGTCTCATATTCAATTCCTTTTGTGAGAACAAATATTTAAGGCTCTGATCGTCCGTGTAGATTTGGAACCTTTCTCCATATAAGTAATGCCTCCAAATCTTGAGCGCGAAAATGATCGCTGCCAGTTCCAAGTCATGGGTCGGGTAGTTCATCTCATGAAGCCTTAGCTGCCGCAATGCATAAGCAACCACCCTTCCATGTTGCATTGGCATGCATTCCAATCCCTTAAGCGAAGCATCACTATAAATCTCATATCCTCCCGGTCTTGAAGGGATCGTCAACATTGGCACAATCCTCAATTTCTGCTTCAATTCCTGAAAACTTTTTTTGCACTTTTCTGTCAACTCAAACTTAGTCTCATTCTTAAGCAACATCGTCAATAGAGTGGCTATCGCTGAGAATTTCTCTACAAATCATCGATAATAACCTGCCAGTCCTAAGGAACTCTGAACCTCAGTGACTGTCGTCGATCTTGGCCAATCCATTACTGCTTTAATCTTTACCGGATCTATGGAGATTCCTTCTCCGGAAATTATATGCCCAAGAAATGCTACACGGTTCAGCCAAAACTCACACTTGATAAACTTAGCGTAAAGTGCGTGCTCTCTTAGCGTCTTTAGAACCTTTTCCAAGTGTGCCTCATGTACCTCGGGACTTTTTGAGTATACTAGAATATCATCTATAAAGACAATGACGAACTGGTCTAAGAATTCCTTAAATACCCGGTTCATTAAGTCCATGAAAGCAGCAGGGGCATTTGTCAGTCCAAACGGCATCACTATGAATTTGTAGTGCCTGTATCTCGTCCTGAATGCGGTCTTTGGGATATCCGCCTTGTGGATTCTTAACTGGTGATACCCTGTCCTCAGATCAATCTTAGAAAATACCGAGGTTCCCTGCAATTAATCGAACAGGTCATCGATCCTTGGAAGAGGATACTTATTTTTTACCGTCACTTGATTCAGCTGACATTAATTGATATACAGCCTTAACGATCCATCCTTCTTCCTGACAAATAATGCTAGCGCTCCCTATGGAGACGCACTCGGTCAAATAAAACCTTTGTCCAGTAGTTTCTACATCTGCACCTTCAATTCTTTCAATTCCGGCATTGACATCCTATAAGGCGGCTTCGAGATTGGCTCAGTCCCAGGTGCCAACTCGATGACGAATTCCACTTCACTTTCCGGTGGCAATCCCGGCAATTCCTAAGGAAAGATATCGAGAAAATTGCACACTACTGTTATATCCTTTAGCCGCACTTCTTCCGCTGTTGAATCAACCACACTTACTAAATAACCTTGACAGCCCTCATCCAATAACTTAGTTGCTTCTACTGATGAAACCCAAGGGATCGAGGTTCCTCCTCGACTCCTTACAAACTCGAATCTAGGGTATCCAGCTGGGCTAAACTGGATCACCCTGCTACTGTAGTCCATTAAGGCATTTTGTTTGACTAACCAGTCCATACCCACAATCAAATCAAAATCATACATTGGCAAAACCGCTAGATCTATCATGCTTTCTATGCCACCGATCATTATCTCACAGTTCGGGCATCCTAACGATATGCATATCTTATCCATTAATGGCGCAGTCATATATAATCGTACTTCTAACAGAACAGAATTTAATCTAGCCAATTCAACAAACTGAGCAGATATAAATGAATGTGATGCTCCCGGATTAAATAACGCATATATGACATGATTGCACAGAGAAACCATACGTGTGACCACCCCTGGTGCATTCTCAACTTCCTTTCGCGCCATGGCATGTACACGTCCTTATGCTGGCGGCCTGTTCACATTAGCTGGCAGGGGATTCCCAGCCCGATTCCCAACTCGGGGTTGTTATTGCATCGGGGGTCCTGCAGGGCGTTACTAGGGGCAATTCCTGATTTGATGTTCCATACTTCAACATTTGAAGCAAGCCCCAAATCTGTTCTGCTGGTGATTTGGCTTTCCGATATTCTTCCTGATCGGTGGGATAAATCGCATGTTTCCTGCCATCGGTTTCTTCCTAAGACAGTGATTATCCCTAGTCAGGGCGAACCGCGATCCAAATGCGGTTGCTCTATCTACCTGTTCCCGTTCAATAGCCTGAGCTATCTCATACAAGTCCTCATAAGCTTTCAAATTCATTGGTATCAGCTAGCTGCGAATGTCGGCTTTCAGTCCATCCCCGAAACCTTCGCGCTTTGTCCTCAAGGTGTTCCACCATCCTTGGCGCGAACCTCGACAGCCTTGCAAATTCTGTCTTGTACTAATCCACAGTCATCAATCCCTGGTGGAGTCTTATGAATTCAACCAGTTTTCTTTTCCCAGCTCTCTCAGAAAAGAATTTGCCCAAGAAGTTTTCAGAAAACACGGCCCAGGTCTGGGCGGTTCCTTCGGGAGATACCCTTCCTTTGGTGGCCTTCCACCAATCATTGGCATTGTCCTGCAGCTGATATACCGCCAATGTCACCTTTTCGGCCTCGGTGCATCCTAACACTTCGAAGGCCTTCTCCAGTTCCTCAACCCAACGGAGTGTAGCCTCGAGGTCCTCCTTGCCGTTGAACTTTAGCGGTTTCAATTTTAAGAACTGCTTTACCAATTTTGATATCGGCCTAATCACATTCGCCGGCTCTGGAACTGGATTCTCCTGATTTCCCTAGTTCCCATTATTTCCGTTGTTTCCATTAGCTCCATTGGCAGCAGCAACGGCAGCCTCGACAGCAGCAGCAATAGTGGCATCTCTCTCTTGGGCTAGCCTACCTTCCAGAATTCTAGCTTCCTCGATGGCCCTTAAAATTTCATCCACCCTTGGATCCTCAGCAATCCTCACTTGCGGTGCTATACGATCCTACTCACAGCCTCGACCTCTACCTCTTCCTTGGCTACTCATCTTTCCAACTCGCACGCTCACCTACCTACTATAATTCCATTCATGAATTAGAGACCTAAACTAAGCTAAATCGGTCTAAGGTCCTAGGCAGGGAACTCAACACAATAACAGTCAAGCAACTAGCATGCGGTCTTACATAACAACATAACACCTCAACCAAAGAGATGCGAGTACTTACCTCGGGTCCTGTCGCACCTGCACTTTGTGTCAATTTAAATAAGCACTCAATCAAAACACAGGCAATCAGGAGGTACACCTAACACACGAGGTCACCCTACTAGCTACCCAAGGTCATCGCTCCTTATCACTCCAGGTTTCGACTAAATTAGATCGAGCTAACTTGGCTCTGATACCAAATCAACGGAGGATGTTACACCCCGAATCCCATAGCACGCGACAACCCAACCAAGGTTGATTCGATTGTGACGTCCCAGGACTTGTAGCCAACCAAACGCCCAACACGATAGAGATTAAAGCACATGCGGAAGTATTATAGCACCCGTACAATATAATAACAAATGACCAATGATAGCCACACAACCAACAACAAAAACAAATATACACTTGCATTGATATTTGGAACCATATACAACATCCAATTACAGCTTACGCTCCAAAAATCAAAAACGGGTCAATGACCACTACAAACAAAAAGGGGTAAGTGGCCCGGGCAGTCATGGTTACTAAAACTAGAAGGGCTTCGGTTAAAAAGGTGTTGGCCCTATTTACCCTAGACTAAGGCTAGACCTATGAAACTCAGTCCGAGTCGGATCTCGACGACTCGGAAGAACTATCAGACAGCTCAACTTCAGAGTCTAGGGAGTCCCGCTCGGACTCAACCCAGCTGACTCCTCCTCAGAATTCATTGGCTCGGCCTCGTCCTCCTGCTCCATGTCTTGCTCCATGGGCTCTGGCTCCTCATCCTTCGAATCCATCGGCTCCGAGTTCGCCAATTCCCCATCGGGACACTAAGGATCAACATTCCCTGAATCGCTAAGTGGAACCTCAAAAGATCGAAAAGGCCCGTAAGACCCTGCATGGTCTCTAATACACCACATTATAAATCTGTGGGCCCGGTCTAGCTGCTCGCCCGCATCAACCCAAACTGTAGACAGATATCTAACCCAAAAATTTCCATTCCCTGCGGGGTACACCGTCTCCTTCCGGTCTATCCGGTAAGGGATCCCAAAATAAATAGGCATTGCGAATATCTCAAGGCCAGGGATCTAAAACATTGGGTTTATACAATAGTGAGAATAAATCTCAGTGAGTAGGTTCCCTAAACCTAAACTAGGCTAACGTACACCTCCTGACGAGCACTAAACAACACACAGTCTAAACCATAAATGACTTAGGCCCTTGGAACTAAATCCAATGCTTACCTTGGCCCTACAAGTTAAGCACTTAAAATTCACAATAATAACACAGAACTCAACCACGGCACATACACACGTCACTTAGTCACAACGCATGATATGCATATGCTCACACTCATGCTCATGCCTCATCAATGCACTTTCGCACACTTGCACTCTTGCACACTTGCAATTTACCAGTTCTCCTCCGACCCACGTAAATCGCATCAGGTCCGATCCGCGTAAAACGCATTAGGTCCATCACTTCGAGATTAATCTCTGGCCCGCGTAAAACGCATTAGGCTCATGACACAAAACCCACGTAACACGCATCAGGTTGGTCATCTTCCGATAGTCTGGGCATCGTCCCGCGTAACACGCCTCAGGACGGGTTCAATGCCCCGCGTAAAACGCATCAGAACTTTATGTGATCACACATTCACATACACTAGTTATTATCTAAACCCCGCGTAAAACGCATCAGGGCATTTTAGGTGATCACATGTTCATGTCGTTCGTGCACTCACGCATAATGCACATGATATGCCCATACTCAGTATGCATGCACAAATTTGTCCAAACCAGTCACAGCATATAGTTTAGCACCCAATTTTATGCAATTAAACACCAAAACCACACATGCCAATTGCCTACCAAGCATTGCACAAATTGGTCATGCCAAGCATATCACAGAGCATCACACAACCACATTCCAGTCACAGTTAATTTAGCATCCTCACGGGCCATTCCTCGTTCCCTAAGCAATTCGCCGTAAAACCTCGACAAACCAAATATGGCCCGAATCGACCCGATACCTAATCAGCCATGAATAGTCCATCTTGGGCCATCAAATCACCATAATAGACCACAATAATCGCCACGAAAACAGCCACCACTTGGTCCTCAATTCACACCCTCCAATTTCACATTTTCGCCCAAATCAATGCGCCTAAGCATAACCACTGCACAGCACCATATGGGCCACTAAACCTCAATTAAATTGTCACACTAAGCCCGTAAAATAGCTACCATATCAATCCCTGTCACCCGTCACAATTTAACCCCTAAATTGATCGCGCCTAGTCTAGCTTAACCCCAACATGGACAGCCATTGAATAGGACACTCTAGGCCAATAAAATCCTCAAAATACTCCATTTGGTTCTCCAAGATATTCCCCAAATCAGCCGCCACGAGGACAATGCGAGGCACGCTCAATTCCACAATTGAACCCGAACTTAGCCGGACTCAAGCCGATTCCATCCAATATTTCAAGCCATCACACAACACATTCTAAGCCGCTAAACCTCATTAAAATTATCACGCTAAACCACCAAATCAGCCACAATAATAGCCCCTAACATCCTTCTCATGTTAGCCCTAAATTACCCTAATTAACTTCTAAAACTCATCTAGAAACATACATTAGCCTAGTTAGAGTTTAGGGTTGTACTCACTTGGATTCCTAAGCTCCCAACAAGGCTGAACAAGTAGGGAAAATGGGCAAGCTGAGCTGATTCCATGGCGGCGCAAACGGCAGTGATGGGCGGCCTCCACGGCGATGCGAGCAGCAGCGGCTTGCGGACAACAGTCCACAGTGGGGGCTGCTCACGTGGCTGAGGGAAGGGAGAGAGAGAGAGAGAGGGGGGGATGGCTGGATGGTGGTGGTGCTAGGCGGGCGGCGGTCCACGGTAGCGCACCGGCGAGCGGCGACGCTCCGGCTTGGCTTGGCCTTTCATGACTAAATGAAGGAAGATGAGGAGGAGGGAGTTGTCGTGGTGGAGAGGAAATGGCCGAATGAAATGGTGAAAAATGGGAGGAGAGAGAGTGAGTGGAGAGCTTAACCAAATTGGTGAGTGGGGTTGATGACCAACCATCCGACAAATGACTATCAAGTATTTAATTCAATGGCCAAGATCAAGTCTTGCTAATATCTTGGGGGCATTATGAACCATTATTTTCAGCATTATTGGGCTGAAATATGCTAATATAAAACCCTAAAATATTCCCCAAATAAACCCCAAATTCGGAATCCCAACTGAGGGGTACAGGGGCAAAACGGTAATTTTCCGGTCTCGGGTCAAATTTCCAATTTTCAGCTCTACTGATCCCAAATATGATTGGCCATGCTTATACGATGTTGTCCATGCAAAAATAGTCATGTACGCCCATGAAATCTGACATCGAAGTCCGGACTCAATTCCACGATCGATTTCGTTCAATTTGCAGTTTTAGCGTCTCTCACTAACGAGCGGCCGTTTAGGGGTTACGCGTATCGACCTAGAGTTACTTGAGTCGTGACAATATCGATTTCCTAGAGAACACGCGGATTTATTGCTAGTCCCGGGGGTTGCGGTCGTTCGGAATAAGTTCGGAATCGTTCGTCACGCGTACATCTCAGTCGTGCGGAATCACCCGCTATTCGATCATATGTCGTCGGTCTAACCAAATCCGTCACTTTCCTTGGACCGGCTCATATTGGCACAAAATATCATTTCGTCGTATCTCGGAATCGGACTTAATTCACGGTCGAATTCTTGGGTCCACGTACCGTTTTTCCTAGTTAGCCTTTTTCTATTGGTCAGTATCCCGAGATTGATCAAATCCGGACGAGACTTACTAAAACGTAATGAGAAAGAATATCAATTTCATTGATCACGAAAGTGGGTCGAATTTAGGACGTTACACTACATACTCCGCTTGCTTGGTAAAGGATGATATAGATTTATGTTTCGCATTTTTCCATGATATTGCACCTCTTGCTAAAATAAAGATATATCTAGTTGTCAACTTCATGTCATCCTGACAACCAACAAAGTTTGTATCCAAATACCTTACTAGTTGTAGGTCATAAAAATGTCTATAAATTAGCATATAGTTTCTTGTCCGAAAAACTTCTTGGCAGCAGTCAATGATCATATCCTAGATTTGACTGATATCTGCTCTATTACAAAAACAATGTTTTGTCTAGTGCAAACTTAAGCATACATGATTCTTTCAAATGCACTAGCATAAGGCACATCTTTCATTTGGGCTTTCTTAATAGCTGAATGAGGACACTATGATGGACTTAGTTTATTACCCTTAATGATAAGAGTAATTCCTGGCCTGCAATGTTGTATACTAAATTTTTCCAAATTACAATCAACATATGCCATTTGAGACAAATCCAATACATGGCGAGAACAATCCTTATGGCACTCAATGCCAAGAACAAAAGACACCTCACCAATGTCTTTCATGTAAAAAATCTTCGACTATATTTGTTTTGTCTCATGTAGAAATTCGAGATCATTACTCGCAAGCAAGATATCGTCTACATAAAGTACGAGAAAAATAAATTTCCTCCCACTAACCTTGCGATATATACACCGATCTACTTTATTGTCAATAAAACCGAATGAAATGACAACACTATGGAACTTTAAGTATAAATATCTAGAAGCTTGCTTGCGGTCATAAATTGACTTTTTTAGTCTACATACAAGATTACATTAATCATCTGTTGCAAAGCCTTCGAGTTGTATCGTATAGACCTCCTCATTAAGGTCTTTATTCAGAAAAGAAGTTTTAACATCTATATCAAAATGAACTATTAATGCCATAATTACTCTGAAAGAATCATTAGAAGATACAAGGAAAAACGTTGCCTCATAGTCTAGTCATTCTCTCTTAGTGAAATCCCTAGCTATTAGTTTGGCTTTAACTTCTCAATCTTTCTCATGGAGTCCTTTATAGTCTTATACACCCATTTACAGCTGATGGGCTTGTGACCTTCAGGCAATTCCATAAGCTCCCAAGCACCATTATGTTTCATAGGCTACATCTCATCTTTCATCACATCGAACTACAAATATGACTAAGGACAAGAAACAACAACTGCATAAGTTAATAGATCAATTACATAGTCAATATCATAGTCATACTCTCCTAGATAGATTATATAGCCTGGTGGCATAACTTAAAAGGAGTTAATAGAACAGCTTTAGTAGGAATATGATTTAGAATGTAAAGGGTAATTTTCAAAGCTTCACCCCATAAGAATTAGGTAAATTGGTTTTACTAATTATAATCCTCATCATTTCTATAAGTGTGCGATTGCGCCTTTCGGCCACATCATTTTGTTCGGGACTCACAGGCATAATATGCTAAGCTACTATTGTAAGTTCCTCTAAGTATTTGGCAAATGGCTCTTTAAGTTATCCAGCATTGTCATGCCTACCATAATATTCATTACTACGGTCTGATCTAATAACTTTTATGACTTTTCCCAACCGTTTCTTGACTTTAGTCCGAAAGATCTTGAACTTGTCAAGAGACTTAGATTTTTCCTTAATCAAGTATAGATAACCACATCAAGAATAGTCATTAATAAATGTGATAAAATAAAAATTTCTATAAGGTTGCTGTCTATATAATCCACTAATATTTGTGTGAATGACCTCCAACATGTTAGAACTATGGACTGCGGTTTTCTTTTATATCTTAGTCATCCTACCCCTACAATAGTCTACGCAAGTGTCTAAGTCACTTTTAAGAGCAGGCAGGATATCATCTTTTATCAACTTGTCCACTAAGATTGTGCAAAAGAACCAAAAACCGGCCAGAACCGGACCGGAACCTATGGTTTGTAAGGAAATCTGTAGGTACTGGTCTGGTTCATGTTTCTAGGTGTGGAACCGCCTACCCACCCACCCGATCTGAAGCGGTAATATAATAATAAATATAATATATTTATTTAATTTTTATTTTTTAAAAAAGAAAAATCCTAAATCCCTAAACTAAACCTAAGTCGCTCGACGCTCACAGCCTCATATTGAGCCGAAAAATACTTTATTTTGCTTTCACATCACTCTTACTCTCACTCTCTCACTCTTCTTGGTCAATACTCACCTCATCGTCTTTGACTCGCCATCTCCGTCTTTGTCTCCATCTTTCCGTCTCCATCATCGGCTAGTAGGACTGGTTTCATGGACCCACCCAAGAATTGGACCGGACCGGATCGGTGATCCAATTTCCGGGTGGATCTATGGAACCAACGAACAATTCCCAGTTCTAATTTTTCGAAATTGATCCTTAGTAGGAGGTTCCCAGTTCTAGGATGGGAACCACTCACCCCTACTGTCCACTTTTTTTCTAGAAATGTGACCAAGCCATTTATGTTACAAAGCATAAGACTGTTCTTTAAGTAGAGATTTTTTAGAAACAACCTTTTTAGTTTTATAAGCGACGTATATATTATTGGAGTTAAACATAATCTATACAATTCATTAGACATATTGCAGTATCCAACCTTATTTAAATTATAGAACATAGACAAAATATTGTTCCTTGTTTTCAAAGAGTAGCCATATATGTTCATACATGATACGGAAACTAAATTATGTATAAAGGAAGGTACATAAAATGTGTTTCTTAACATCAAATTAAAACCATAATCTAGAATTAAAATGACATCTCCCACAAATTTGATGTTGATTTTATTGTTGTTTCCCACAACGAGCTTAGATTCATTCTGATTTGGCTTTCTTCGATTTATGAATCCCTGTATGATAAATGTAACATGATTTCTGCACCACTACATAGCCACCATGAACTGGATGAGGCTTTTGATAGATTGGATTCACAAACAAATGCCAAAGAATAATTACCTGCAGGCTCGCGTTTGGATGATCAAGTTTTATTTGTCGCAGTCTTTCTTCATGTGATATTTCTTCTTACAAAAGACGCGGCGTTCACCATCCTACTTAAATGATGCTTTCTTAGGACCTAAATAGTCAAAATGACCGATGGTTTGATGAGTTCCTTTATGAGTATAAATTTTGGACATCTTACTTTTTTAATGCTAACCCCATCAAATCCATTGTACCTCATATTGAAGAGTCCTTGTAGATGTGTCTCAATCTCAGCATTAGACAAGACACAGTTCCTAGCCTCCAAGGCTTTCATCATCTGTTTAGTAGTGCAATCAACTAACAAACCACTCCTTAAATGTTTTTGAATGGATCGCTTCGTAAATAACAAGCAAATTTGATTACTATTTTCCCAAGCAGCAAAGTGTGCTTTCTTAAGTTCCATACTTATGACAGTGAGATCTGCCAGCTTATCCTTAGTAAGAGCAATACGAACATCTGCTAGTTCCTTCTCAAATAGAAAATCATCTTTCCAATTCTTTAAGTCCGAACTAGTAAATACCTCAATCATAATGGAGTTGCCATATATAAAGAAGGTGATTGATAAATAAGCAATGCATACAATTAGCATTATGCGAGTAGTATGTAACTTAAAATCGTATAAGGACACATCCTGAGAGTTTCATACAATATCATATATTGTACACTCTTCACATGACATCAGCCATGATATTATATTCCAACCTTTGTGAATTCACCATCATTGGGTGTATAAACCATTAGGATCTGTCACTCCTCAACCATATGTTGTACATGTATCCCTTCATAAACCAATACACAATCACTTCCTTTGGGAGTATGACCATGCATTAGAACATGAAATATCCCATCACAATATGAAATCGATATTTCTCAACTCAATCAAGTGTGCCACTTTGATGGTCACGACTCAATTGAATCTTTGAAACTCTTTCATACCAGGGATATAAACTTTATATTTCATTTTAGTCTTAATTGCATAGAAAATTAGGGATTAAATTTTAACCCCTGAACAAAAATATTAAAATTGCATAACACATAGTTTAGATTCATTTAGATTAATTGCATTCCGCATCGGATCGGCGGTGACAAGCGAGCTTAAAATTCATCACGTGAATCGAGTTCGGGCATCGAACGAGACTTGGCTCACTCGGAAAGCATGGGCCGAAAATCACACGCAAAAGGGCTTGGTTGTTTTAATTTGAGCTTAAATTAGCCCATTATGCTTAATTAAAGAAAAACCCAAATTAATTCAACCCACTTAGAATTAAATTAAAGCCTAAACCTAAGCCCTTTAAGACTAGAAAGCCTAGCTAATTGACCTAGGTTTACACTATAAATATATGTTTATGTCTCATAATCAAGAGGGAGCTTTCAGAATTTCAGAAATCAGATTTTTAGAGAGTGCAAAAGGGAGAGAAAGAGAGAGAGTCGGTTGTACACGGGTGCATCCGCTGCGTCCGCGCTGCCCTTCTGCCGTGCCCGAGTCACTGCCACTACTATTTTGCAGCGCCCAAAGGACTCTGCAGTTTATCCCCGACGGTGCTGCTCTCCCTCATGGTCACCTGAACGCCGCAGGATAACTTCTTGCTCCAACCGGCCACCGTGAGCAACACCAGCGAGTCTTCATCGCTGAACCTGGAATCCCCGCAGCGAAGCATCATCCAAGCTGATCCGAACGAGCCCCCACCTTCATGCACAGCAGGTCCAGCGATTGGTGTGCGGCCACGTCTTGCGCTTGCTCCGGATTGTGCCTCTGCAGGTTAAAGGAAAAGTCCAAGTGGTGGCCAAAAAGGCTTTAGTGGAAGTTTGATTAAATAAAATAGTAATCTTGAGGCATTCCGAAGTGTGGGGACGCTCAGCAAAGAAGGAAAAGTTCACTTAGAGGTCTTCTATTGGGGAGACGTACGAAGAGGAGAAAAGAAAATCACACACGGTTTTCTTCTGAGAACCAACACAGAAACTGACGACACCCAAAGGAGTTTTTCACGATACGTCGAGGAAAAAGTTCTCTCTTTTCCTCAGCCACTTCACAATTCGTTTGTTTGTTTCACTAAGATTTGCAGATTTTTTGTCGTGTCCAACAATACCAACGTAGCCCCCCACTGAGCTGAGAGTCCACGTGACCAAGACCACCATCCCGACGCCGCCATTCTTGACGCCGCGCCGCCGCACCAACGCACCGTCGATCCGCAATCCCGATCCGCTACAAATTCAAATTGGGAAAGAAATCTGCAAATCAGGTAATTATCATATCCCAATTTGATTTGAATATTTGGTTGCCTATTTTGTGCTTATTGATATCTAATTTTGCATATTTGGATAATCAGCATTATTCTAATTAGGATTTTATTTCTTTTGAAATCTTGGATATCTATTACTTCTCAAATTTGGATAGAATTTAGAATTTTCAAAATCTTTTGAATATATTCAAGATATTTAAGATATCGAGAATTTTTCAAGATGTGATCGATTAGGAAAATTTTCTAATCCGCAACCGCACACGTGAAAATAAATCTATCTATCAGGTTTTAGATAGAGTTATTTCCACAGCGGGTATTTCGAATTTTAGGATCGATCTGTTAGGCTTCAGATCGAAACTTACTTCGAAAAATTTAGCGGTTATTTTTTTACTTGATTTTAATTTCGAATTTTGATTTAAAAAAAATACCAAAAGATCACTCTAGAATAGGTTAATTTCTTTAGTTTAAAATTACGTGTTTAGATAATTGGCATTTTTTAATTCCGAATTTTATTAAAAAATACAAAAAATAATAGGCCCGTCATTAGAAATAGGTCACGTCGTCGCATGACATATAATTTGCATGTTAGGTTGCATTAATCCCATGTCAATTTTTGCACGTCATTACATATAAGTTAGCTTTCATTTAAATAAGTGAAAATAAAAAATTTCTGCACCTTTGAAACTCTAAGTTAGGATTTATCAAAATTGTCAAATTGAGTGTTTTTCTTGAAATTGGTATCGAAAGGGCGTTAGGGAATCTAGCGTAACCAAGTCCCCGAATCTATAATTTCTGGTTCGCAGAAATAAAATAGTACTCCCGCTATTTTATTTAGGTTTCTAATCAACCTACCTTAAATGATTAGTGGCGACTCTCATTGAAAATATTTGCATGCTTACAATTGGATTTAAGTTGCGATTTGGTAGAGTCTGGGAGAACTCGAGCTAGGTTAATTAATTTAATTGATCTAGTAATCCATTAGCCTAAGATCGAAAACTCGATTTTTTTAGGTCGCAACATTTCACATTTACGATATACATGTAATTTTAGATTTCAAGGCAAGGGCAAATTGTCAATAAAATCACATGCCATACCAATTACGGTGCTCCATTCATCGATACATGTTAAACCTTATAAATGCAATTAATGAATCAAGTTCTACAAATTATGTATGTGATGATATATGTGAGCTAGCAACTATATTTCCAAAGCCTTAGAGAAATATAGGAAAATACTCAAAAAAAAATACCCTAAAAAAACACATATATAGGGTTTTGTACAAATGTTCACATCCTTAAAAGCATCAAACATGTAGTATAAAGTAACCACATTGTGTATCATGTCAATATGAGCACACTGGTACCAAGAATGCTCCAAACAAAGCCTGGATAAGCCCTTACGTGCCTTCAGAGTGCGTGGCGCATGTATTGTGTGTGCAACATGCTTGAATCGGCCTAAATCGCTAGTCAACCAGATCAATGGTCCACCAAGTCGGATTAGAACCCGGGTCGAGACACCTAAGAGGTTAGCCGGGTCAACCTGCGTCTCGAGTCGTTGGCGTTAGCTCTAGCGCATTGCATGCATGGCCATGCATGTTCGACACACACCACCGAGCAGTGACATGTGGGGGTGCGTGCGGTGTCCCCTGGTGGCATGCAACTTACCAAAATGCTTGCCTTGACGAGCTCTATTCGTCTATGTGATCAAAATCAATTTTCATGAGACAAAAAATTCCAAAAAAGGGGAAAAATATGTACGTTCTAGCCTTAGATTATGGCAGCTCTCATACCACATGTAAGACACAAAAACAGCACCCCAAGATCACCATAGCTAGAATTCTAAAACACAGTAACGGAGAAAAAGTGATTTGCATAGCTGATTTGAAATCCATTGTTCTTGATGCGGAATATCGATGATTCTCAATCTCAAGTGCTCTCCTCAATTTCCCTCTATGTCACTAGCTTAATGAGACTGCATTTCACCAATGCATTCTATAACTACTTCTTATGTGAGGTTATATGTGCATCAAGATTAGAGGAGAGAATTGAGTACTATTTATATAGTTTTAAGTCAAAGACTCTCTGATCACATGCCAAGCTTCACTTGGCCCACACTAGTTAGGGTCATATTAAACTAATTAAGAACCTTTATATATTACTTTATTAGACCAATTCTGTAAAATGGTCAATTAATATAGCCCACATCAAAAAAATTCTTACACTCATCACATGTCTACAATGTCCGTGAACGATAACGCAGTGTTTATGCTCTCTAGTGACCGATCTAATAGTCTTTGACAAGATTCTCTTTGTCCGCAAATGTCCCCCTTGATTGATTTATACTTATTTCGCACTCTCTTTTCGTTTTGTCATTATTGAAATCTGAAAACAGGCCACAGACCATTGAATCGGAAACTTCGATGAACATGAGCGTAGCTTGAAAAGAAAAACTTCGCACGATAGCTTTCTTGTCGACTCTCTCGGTTGGGCCTAAATCATGTAGTCATGTTGTTGACTTTTTGGCGATGTCACTGTGTTTGGTCATTGCCTTCTCTCATATCTCCGCCGTGATCATATGGTAATTGAAGCTTAAGCAAGACAATTATGTCACTTTTCTTGAATGGCATCATTGATCGGGACCTAACGTTGGCGAAAATTTAACCATTTTGCATGTGCTCACGTGGGCCATAATTGAGAGCTGAGGTCCTAGCTCTGATAAGTTAATGACATGGAAAAACTATAAAGTTCAAAAATAGCTTTAATTGCAATATATAGTTGCAAACATGCTGCAATATTAGCAGCAATAGCTCTGATAAGTTAATGACATGGAAAAACTATAAAGTTCAAAAATAGCTTTAATTGCAATATATAGTTGCAAACATGCTGCAATATTAGCAGCAATAGAAGAACCAGCCAGCCAAAGCCTTGTAATCAACTGTACTTGAAACTATATGCATGCGAAATATAGCGAACTTTGCTGTAACGAGGCCTTGGGTTTATATAACTAGGAACAACTACAGCTTTAGCCTGGTAATGCAATTAGAGTCCACGGCCTTAGACTGAATGTGAAATAAGATGTAACAGGTGCTATAAACAGTGGCATGGAGCTTAAAGATCTTAGCCACACCGACTTTCCCAGGCAAAGTCACCGTAGAAGTGAAGTTCAAGCAGCCCAAGGCAACGTCTTCCACGAAACTCGGGTTCGATATCAATTTATCAATGATCAGATTCGTCGAAGTGGTCATGTTGACTTTTGCCCGAGCAGGAATCTTGTTGTGCACGATGGGGACCTCGGCCACCGTCGACCCACGGTAGTTAACGCAACTGGTCGTGCTTTTGTACTCGAAGCTGCCGTAGTTAGGGTTGTCGATCGTCACGAGCATGCTTAACGTGTGGTTGAATAGGATGTTCTCTAGGCCGATGGGCTGGACCGTAATCTGAGGTTGTTTGGGCTTGAAGATCGTGAGGGATAAGGTCACGATGATGATAGTGAGAATGGCCAAGAATACCACAGAGGTGAAGCAGCATATTTTGAGACCATGGCGAGCCATTTCAGTTGCTTACTAATCAATGAACAATGCAGGAGAGATGCGGATTAATGCGGACATCAGTTGATGTTCATATAAGAAAGTGAAGTAAACTGAAAGAAGAATTATGTCGTTACTATGGGATATGAATGTTGAATGCTAATATGATTCGAGGATAAATCTATGAAGATCAGCGTACAAAATCAAATGGATGACGATGATGTATACGCAGGATGCTCTAAGTGGATTCTAATGGGGAGATGAAGAACGTAATGGACAAAAGTAAAGCTTGATCTGAGAACGTGCTTAGTAGTTCAACACGTTACGGAGGTTTGTATTTGACATTGGTTTTGTTTTTATGCCAGGACACTCGAATAGGACAGCGGGTGCTTCTTCTTACTCTTTGGTTTTTGTTGTCTCTTACCTTCTAATCTCGGCTTAATTAGTTAATCTCTTGAGATTGTAAGGATAAACATTCCCAAAAATGAAGAAATTAACACGAGGCAATGTAATTACAGTATCATGTGCGAAAGTGCTCTTTCGAGGCCCAAGTATGCAATAGGAGATGTTTTGAGTGCGCGAATGAAATGGGCCAAACTTTTGACAGAGCAGATCCGTCAGCATACTTCAGCAATGTCCCGCTTACCAAAGAGCAAATCATAATGCTAGGTTTTTATTTAGGACGGGTCCACAAAATCTGTCAGCTAAACGATAGGATAGAATGCAATCCGACATTTAAAAATAAGTCATGTTCCACACTAAAAAAGAATACGCCATGTCAATCATATAGCAAGAGAGTGAGTAACTTCATCGCCTATAACAGCGTCCTTATGTCCTAAAAATGGCATCCCAGTGGATACCTGCTATATATGGTGAATAATAAGGATTATTTGCCGTCGGAGGAATCACCCTCCCCTCCTAGATGGATGTAGGAACAAAATTAACCTTGCTAAGTATCAATAGCAATGGTTACACAATGCAAATGAGAGTGATAATAAGGATTTAAAGGGAATGCACACCGAAATTTAAGTGAAAAGCCCTTCTAATGAAAAGGGGTGTCATGAAATGAACTCAAAGGGTAACGGATCTTGCAATCCGAGTCTAATTCAAAAAGAAGAAGAAAGTACTAGAAAAACCAACAATGAACAATAAGGAACACCAGAGATTTACATAATTTAATTTGAGTGCCGGTACTTCCTTCACGGGGGGAGCTAGTCGCCAAAAAGTCCACTATGAATCTTGATAATATAGAGTTTACAATCGCTCAATTATTTAAGTGTTTACCAACCCTAAATTACATCCATAGCAAAACCTAATGCTATCTCACAATTCAGCCCTAACACTACTCTTGTTAAATTGTATCCAAAAATAGGAAACCTATTCAAATTAAGGAATTTATTTGGATTGTGACTTTCTTTTACGAATTCAAACTCGAGACATATTCTTATGAAAGAAATCATGAGCAATCCAAAGTATAAGGACGTCCAACCATACCAAGAACGGTGCACCAATTTGCCACACAATTAAATAGCATGTATACAATCTTAATGTATAAATTCTTAATATTATATCTTAATTAATTAAAGATCAAGATTTGAATTTATTTATATAATAGGTGATTGTATTGTAGATATCAATTCTCACATTTATAGTCTGATTGCAATAATAATATAACAATTTAAGCATTAACTAATATAATTAGTAATTAAGATGACAATTATACTACTAACGATTTTGAATATGATATTTATCTATCATCAGGTAAGATAATAGTTCTTAGATCAATAATTTACTTAATAATTATTTTATTTATTAATCATATGAGACGCCATCATGTCAAAATAATAATAATAAGTGTTACTATCACTGGCAGAGCTTCGCTATGTCGTATTTTAGAAAAAAAGTGATATTCTCTTCCTCAATAAATTTTACAAAAAATCCTCGGTTGCTCAGTACAATGCAAGTAATGCAGCCACCAACGATTTAGGGCAAAAAGATAGAAAATGGCATGATTGTCATTGGTCATCCGGTCTTTAAGCTCACGCAAATATAGTCTCCTAAGACCTCGCCACATGATGTTTATGCTCTCTCGTGACCGATCAAATGGTCTTTGACAAGATTTTCTCTTTGTCCACAATTGTCCCCTCAATTGATTTATACTTATTTCGCACTCTCTTTTCCATCTGTCATTAGTGAAATTTGAAAACAGGCCACTGGCCATTGAATTGGAAACTTCGATCAACATGAGCGTAGCTTGAAAAGAAAGGCTTCGCATCATTGCTTTCTTGTCGACTCTCTCAGTTGGGCCTAAACCATGTAGTCCTGTGGTTGACTTTTCGGTGATGTCAGTGTGTTTGGTCATTGCCTTCTCTTAAATATCTGCGCTGTGATCATATGGTAATTGAAGCTTAAGTAAGACAATTATGTTACTTTTCTTGGAAGGCATGATTGATTGGGACCTAACGTTGGCGAAAATTTAACTTTTGCATGTGCTCTCGTGGGCCATAATTAAGAATAGAGGTTCTAGCTCTGATGAGTTCATACGACATGGGAAAACTAATAATGTTCAAAACTAGCTTAAAAATTGCAATATATAGTTGCGAACATGCTGCAATATAATGAGCAGCACCAGAAGAACCAGCCAGCCAAAGGCTTGGAATCAACTGTACTTGACACTATACGCATGCGAAATATAGCGAGCTTTGCTGTAACTAGGCCTTGGGTATGAATACCTATTGTGGAAAACAAAACTAGGTAAACCATGGAACAACTATAGCTTTATCCTGGTAATGCATTTAGAGTCCACAGCCCGAGACAGAATGCGAAATAAGATGTAGCAGTTGGTATAAACGGTGGCATGGAACTTAAAGATCTTGACCATTCTGACTTTCCCAGGTAAAGTCGCCGTAGAAGTGAAGTTCATGTAGTCCGAGGCAATGTCGTCCCAGAAACTCGGGTTCGATTTCAATTTATCAATGCTCAGATCCATCGTAGTGGGCATGGTGACTTTTGCCCGAGCAGGAATCTTTTTGTGCGCAAGGGGGACCTCAGCCACTGTCGACCCATGGTAGTTAACGTAACCGTTCATGCTATTGTACTCAAAGCTGCCGTAGTTAGGGTTGTGGATCGTCACGAGCATGCTTAACTTGATGTCGGTTGTGTTGAACTGGATGTTCTCGAGGTTGACGGGCTCGAGCATAATCTGAGGGTCTTTGAGCTTGAAGATCGTGAGCGCTAAGGTCACGATGATGATAGCGAGAATGGCCAAGAGAACCACCGTGGTGAAGCAGCATTTTTTGAGACCTCGGCGAGCCATTTCAGTTGGTTACTAATCAAAGAACAATGCAGAAGAGATGTGGATTAATGCGGACATCAGTTAGTGTTCATATAAACCAAAAGAAGGGTCATGTCGTTT
This sequence comes from Syzygium aromaticum, assembly GCA_024500025.1. Lineage (NCBI taxonomy): Eukaryota > Viridiplantae > Streptophyta > Magnoliopsida > Myrtales > Myrtaceae > Syzygium > Syzygium aromaticum. The sequence goes on from CM044885.1 coordinate 18,328,884, forward strand.
TGCATTGGACATGGGCTTTGTTTTTGTGCCTGAAAGACACTCGAATAGGAAGGACAGCGAGTGCTGCTTCTTTCTCTTTTGCTTTTACTGTTTCTTTCGTGTTATTTGGTATAATAATACCTTATAATCTCCGCTAAATCAGTTAATCTCTTGAGATTGTAAGGACAAACATTACGAAAAATGAAGAAATTAACATAAGGCAATGTAATTGCGGTATCATGTGCGAAAGTATTCTTTCAAGGCCCAAGCACGTGAAGGGAGATGTTTTCAGGGGGCGAATATAATGGGCCAACTTTTGATAGAGCTGATCCATCAGCATACTTCAGCAATGTCCTGCTCACCATGGAGCAACTTATAATGCTAGGTTTTCCTTACGACGGGTCCGCAAGATCTATAAGCTAAAAGATAGGATAGAATGCAATTCGACATCCAAAAGAAATAAGTCATGCTCAGCACTTAGTAAGAATATGCCATGTCAATCATATAGCAAGGGAGCGCATAACATCATCGCCTATAATACTGTCCTTTTGTCCTAACAATGACATCGCGGTGGATATTTGCTGGATATGGTGATTAATAAGGGTCATTTGCGATAGGAGGAATCACCCTCCCCTCCTAGATGAATGTAGGAACTAAATTGGCCAAGCTAAGTATCAATATCAATGGTTAAACAATGCGTGATAATAAGGATTTAACGGGAATGCATGCCAAAATTCAAGTGGAAAGCCCTTCTAATGAAAAGGGGAGTTGTGAAATTAACTCAAAATCTAATAGATCTTACAATTCTAGTCCAACTCGAGAAGAAGAAAGTACCAAGAAATCAGTGACGAACAATAAGGAACACCGGAGATTTGCGTGATTTAGATTTAAGTGCCAAAATCTACTTCATCAGAAGAGCCGGTCCTCAAAATGTGCACCGTGAAACTTGAATATAGAGTTTGCAGTAGCTCAAGTGTTTCACAATCCTAAATTACATCTAAAGCAAAATTCCAAGTGCTATCTCACAATCTAACCCTAACACTCCTCTTGTTTGCTCTAAAACCAAGTAAATTCCATCCCTCACATATATATTATTTTTATAGCCAAAATAGGAAACCAATTTAGAAATTACTCGGATTAGGAAAAACTTATTTGGTTCGGATTTTCCTTTACAAGTATTTGGTTCAGATTTTCCTTTACAAGTTCAAACTTGACCCATGTTCTTGGGAAAGAAATCACAAGCAATCCAATCCACAAATTTAGTCCAAAGTACAAACACGTCCAACCATACCGAGAACGGTGCACCAATTTGCCCCATTACAGCTTTGCACGACCATCATCTTGTTCTGCAACGTGGAGGGAACAAGATCAATTCTTGATTTCATGCTGGTGGCGAACCTGCTAAATCCTGAGGGATACGTGCCGAGTTGAACCTTAAAAAGCCAAGTTTCGTCATATACTTAAAAAGTCCGATCGTAATCCATCGTTACCGTTTTTTTGCCCTCTGTTTTTCCTCTGTTTCTGATCTTAACAGGACTCGCGAAGCACACAATCCAAATTCACCTAAATAGACGAGCAGTGAGATGATGGCGTCTGAAAATTACCCAAAAAGTGAATCATCGTTCCATACTAATAGTTGTAGAACCCAACCCAATCTACATGATTCTGCAATTAGAGTAGCCCCCTTTTGATTTTTTTCTTTCCCCTCCTAATTTAACACCACAATACCCTACAGACGCTTTCCTTCCTCTTCATCAGTAAAGCAACTAGCAAAAGCACATCCAGACTACGCTCATATAAAGCCAAAATTGCGTCTTCATCAAGTGCCAAAGCACCGCAGAGATGGTCCCTCTCAGTCTTCACTGGTCGAATACCTTGAAGTCCAGTACTTTTCGATTTCCTCCGCGGTTCTCCCAGGGATTCGCCCGGCGATTAGCGACCACCTAGAAACATGTGAACTCGCGTTAAGGGCAGGTCATATCCCGAGCAATGAAACGGCAAAAAGAATTCATCGCAAGAATTGGAAGTGGCAGAAGAACCCAACCCACCTCTCACCAACTAGCTTGAACATTCTAGTTATGAGCGTTTCCTCATCTTCGGAGAATTCCAGCTGAGAATCTTGACTGATATCCTCAGCTGCAGACATTCAACACCGATATCATTATCGCTCCTCAAGACAGAGTCTTCTTGCTTAACGGGAGGAATCTACTAAAGAGAAAGGCGAGAGAATTCAAACTTGAAGAAGGTGTACCTCTAGAGTCCACAGACGAATCATCAGAGGAATGGTCCAAGCGAGACATTTTTCTTCTCCCGAGTATGCAATTCCGGGACCGAGTGGCAGAGAGGGATAGAGCAAGTTTTTCAACACTGGGTATGATTGAGTTTGATGGACATACAGACAGAGAGAGTGTGCTGGTGCGATTGGTTGGGTGCGGAGTGAAAGTGAGACTGAAGCCTGGGCGCGTGTGAACCAGAAGGGGATTTAATTAGTATTAATAGGGGAAGGCCAAAAGGAGAGACTCTCCAGAGGCTGGTGGTCCTCATGGATACAGAGAGAGAGAGAGAGAGAGAGAGAGAGAGAAGAATGGGCGGTGAGACACAGTGAAAGAGAGAGGGCTGAGAGGAGGAAGAAGACTGGTAGTTGACAGTGTAGGAGCTCTTTGGGAGTCCAACTTTGATAGGTAGTTGAACACTCCTTAAACTAGTATTGTTGGTTGGTTCAAAAATTCTACTTCTGGGGACACTTTTGAGTAGTGCCGCTTACACCTTTGTCCCGTGAAACTCTGATCATGACGTGACCACCCTCCTCTTTTATCACCCTCGCTGCCGCAAGACGAAACTCAAGACATATTCAAAGGCCTGATTTGGCAGAACACAACACTTGTTTGGACAAGTTCGCTGCCCGGTCGAGGTGGTCGCAACGCTATAATCATGGATCGCATGAGGGTCTCATTTACAATGTGATCTTTGGGCTTTATATTTTTCAATTCGTGGAAATATTCATTGTTATTTTTCTATTAGTTCAAATTTAAGAATAATATTGAATATTTTCATATAATTTAAAAATTAAATTTAACATGTGTTAAAAATTTAAAAATGATATTAAATAAATTAAAAATTTATAGATCTCATTATATATTCAATCGAAATTCGTGGATCATCGTTTACTTTATTTTTCGGGTCAGTAAAGGTCATGGGGAGCTAGGGAGCACGAGTGGCCTGGTGGGAGGGCACGGTAGAGGAACGGATCCTGGAGGAGGGAATGTTTGGTGGGTGGGAGGGGTCATGTTCAAGGAGGATTATCCTGGAAATATTGTTTGTTGACAATTGTTAAGGAAACGACAAAGGAAGAGACAGACATGCCACGAGATAGATAGATCAGCCATAGATTGTTGGGTCTGTGGGGAGAGAGATTAGTCCGCGTCAGCGTCAATGGCCGTTTTTTCCTCACCGATGAGACGCATCGATTTCGGAACTGACAAGGTTGTTTTTCTTTTTCTTTTTTCCTTTTTGATGGGGTGGCTACTTAGGTGAATTTGAACAAATCAATGGAGATTATCCACTAATTTTTCTTTCTTTTTGGGGCATGAGATCATTGAGCAGTTGAGAAAAAGTAGAGAGAGGAAACTTCTGTGATTATCATCCGATTAGCGACGAAGCCAATCTTAATGGATTATCCATGTGGGAGGAAACTGTCCGTGAAGGTAAAATTCAGAGAATGGCCCGAAAAGGGAAGGTGATTGGAGAGAGGATCCAAGGAAATTTGGGAGTTGCATACTCTTCACGGGTGTGTTCGTTTCCTATAATAATAAGTAAATGATTATTTACATTATTTAGAAAAATAAATGAATGAAAAATTTGTTTGCTGCCCATGAAAATAGTTAAGTATAAATTATTATCGATGATAAAAATATTTTCTGTTGATTAATTTTTTTGTGAAACAAACGCATTCATATTGTCTATCTTTTTTTTTTCTTGAATTAGTCCCTTTAGAAACAAAAATAATGTTGCTAACGTGGACCATCACATCAACACCTCATTAGCCCGGATTGGGCTAAAATGTCAAAAAATTTTGAGAAAATTTCAAATAAGGGTTCGAATGAGTATTTTAAAAAGGGGATCCAGAGCGAACTTTGTATTAAATAAGTATTTGAATTGGTCATTTAGTCTCAAATAAGGCATAAACTCGTCGCCCAATCAAAATCTTTGCATGGCTAGGAAGCACATGCTTATTCTGACGGCACAGCCAAGGGTATAATCGTTCAAAGACATCTCTCCCTCTCCCTCTCTCTCTCTCTCTCTCTCTCTCTCTCTCTCTCTCTCTCTCTTAATCTTTTCACTTTTTTCTCTTCTTCATTCTTCATATACATTTCTATCTAGATCTGGCCATCGGCCCAAATTCAAGTGTCTTCTTGCTTAGCTCTTAAGATTTGGCTGTCCAAGACCACCAACACTAAACAAGTTGCCATCACTCGTGGCTATCTTCCATGGCCGTCAGCCAACATTTCTATACCAATCTAGTCATCATCACTCTAGCCCCTTCTACTTCTGCTACTTCCGGCCAAGGTGCTAGAGTAGCGCTACTAGCTCCTTCTTCTTCTTGTCAAAGCCATGCTGCTTGCGATCACTGGACTGGCAATTGAGGGTTCTCTTGTCGAAGTTGTCCCTTTTCTCTCTGGAGGTTATGTGGGGGAGAAATCAAGGTATTAAGAGAGAGGTTGGAGGTGATTTTATCAGAAATTGGCTTTGGTAACAAGTTATATATATATCGACCCCTTGGCTCTAACAAATGGAATAAGAGAGGGAATACCTCCAAACCTTTCTAAGATCCTTTCATAATCCAGTAAGTACTATCTCTTCCTGGATCTCTGAAATCTCCTATATTTCCTTCCAGATCTTAGTTTTCCTTCAAGAAATATAGTTGACAAACATTTGTTAGAACTATTATCGGAAAACACAAAGTTTCACTCGAAACTTAATAAGATCTATCACCATACATACCCTCATCATTTCAATATCGTTTTATATTTGCACTTGTATTTCAATTCAGTTGTAAACACCTCAATACTGTTATTGTAATATTTAATGTTGTTTAATAGTAATCTTTTTTTTAATGTCTTTCATTTAAATTCTTGTATCTATATTTACATACCCCACAAACGGCAGGTCGAACCGCCTGTGGATGGTCTGTAATTTAAGAACAAGTTTTATATCTGTTAAATATCCTTACTTCTTCTTACCATTTTACCCTTCTATCTAAAATATCACCTATATGATTGGTTTAGAATTTTTAGCAATTCTTCTTCTTGTCTTATATATTGCATACAGTTTCTTCATTATTTATAATGCACGTTATTTTATTTAATTTTATTTATTTAATAATTTTCTGTGTAGAAATCTACATCAATATGTTGCTATACATCTTTTCTGTAGCTATAGCTTTATATAATAGAGATTTATCTAGAATCTTATACCTTTTTAGTGAATATATTAGCTATTTTGATAATATAGAGAGACGTTTAACAATCACATACATTTTTACTATTCTATTCTTTTTATTACAGATACCTAGAACCAAATAAAAATAGTTTATTTATCTTCATATTAGTACCTTCTCGATTTATAATCCCAGATCATCGGCCATTTATGGTATCAGAGCCAAGGAGTCGATAAAGATATTCTTTATAATTTCATTCGCAGTAAAAACGATTTCCTTTGTTGTGGTCTTTTCGTGTGATGTCTGGATGTATTCCAGGCAGTAAAACCCAGAGAGGTAGTAAGTCCGTTGGTAAGCATCGCCGATATCAATTGAAAAGAAAAAGTAGCCTTTTGCAATGAACTTATTAAGAAGATATGAGTCTTCTTCTATTTGTTTATCACAAATGCCCTCAGATCAAGGACCAATAAAATAGAGAAGAGATTAATATTGAAGATTTCAATAAATCCATTGAAAATTGGTTCATTCCTAAAGTTAAACTAGATAGAATTTATGAGCATTCAAAATTTAAACTCTTTGGACACAATGACTATGTCATTGTAACTGAGGAAAGTGATGTTCCACTTTCTAATTCTTTCGCTTCACTACAACTTTTGAATAAAGATTCAATAAAGAAACATTCACAGAAATGGAATTACATGCATATATGGTTGGTACAGGTCGGTGCAAAACCCCTTACCAAAGAAGGATTAGATACCTCTTTACTACTCGTCTTGAGAGACACTAGACTTTTGAAATACGATGAATCCATTCTTGGAGTAGTCGAAACTAGTCTTTGCAGTTGACCTATTCATTTTGATAGTCATCCTGGTCTCACTGTCTCTCTCAAAGATCAAAAAATTTTGAAATCCTTAACTCTTCAAATAAAGACCCACAATTATTCTATAGCTGAAGGTTTTATTCCCATAGCTCTCATATACATAGTCTATTATAAAGTCATGAACTCTGCATTTGGCAGCAAGGCTTTCAAATTGAATTCCAATAAAGAAACTCTTCTTTTGCAAACAGATATTTCTAAAGCAAACGTTACTATTCCAAGAACCATTCCTTATAATCAAATCACTCTTCCTGATCAGTGGGAATTGGAGAACAGAATTCCTCAACAAATTGTTCAAAATTCTGAGCCTACCAATATAATCCAACATCCTGAAGGAAGAGTAACTATTCAATTTTCCAGAAAATCAGTTGATATTCCTAGGAGGTCTTGTGATATAAGGTCAATCCCTTATTGGCATTCTACTTCTTCCCGAAGGTCAGTAGACAATATTCATCCTGTCCCCTTGCAGAATCCTGAGGAAGCATCTGCTAATGCTCCTCCTTTTCCAAATATCAGTGGTATAGATAACAGATCAGGAATTTCTAGGCCAGTTTATCAAAATACTCCTGACTTCCCTGATCCTACTCCTTCTGAAATGGAAGACCCTGAAATCAGTGTTTTGGAACTAGTTTTTGAACCAGACAAAATACTTTTGAATACGGAATTTAATTCTTTTAATAACAAACAAATCAGAGAATGGTTTTTTTGAGAATTTTAAAAATCAAGCTCTTGATATCAAAAAGGAATATTATGATTACATGTATCAACATGAAATCCAGTTATTCTTTTTTGATTGGTTTGAAAGTATATTTCTAAAACAAAAACATATTCTTGTTCTTGATCATTTCTATAAATGGAGATTAGATGATGACCATGTCATAGAGTTTAATCATCCTCCTCTTAGAAAAATCAAAATTGAACACCGAGAAACCAAGATTGTGGCTTCTCCTTTTAAAACAACTTCTGAAATTGATGGCATAGGAATCAAGAAGATTGTTGAACAAAACAATTTTTCTAATCAACATCTTCACATCATAGGAAAGCAATTAGACCGTATAGAAACTTCTGTCCAAAACAGCTTTCCATCCTCTTTGATATCATCTTCAAAAAAGGATTTAAAGCCTCCATTTTTTAAAAATTTTGAAATCCTGAAAAATCCCAGTGTTGAATTTGCTAAAGCCTTAGAGGAAAGGAAAAAACTCCTTAAAGGTAAATCAGTTTTGATTCTCAAAAATCCTATAGTTTTAGATGCTCCTTTAATACAAAACTTGAGTGTTAAAGACACCCCTAACCGCATAGGATCTTCCAACCAGATCAATCTTTTAGATAAATCTGATACTGATTCTATTCTTGAAATAAATTGTATCACCTGGAAAGATCTCCAGAAATTGTATTATTCACGTGCTACTTCTCCTGATATTCTCTCAGAAGAAACATTTTCTAAAGTTCAAAGTAAATATTCTTCTGATGTTATTTATGAATGAAACATAGATGGTGTTTCTAAACAAAACCTTATAAATATTTTAACTCAAATGGTCATGCTCGCAAACACTTACAAGACCATCCCTGATACTTCTAATCATTCTATTGCATATCTTTTAATAGCCGGTTTTACAGGTCAGCTCAAAGGTTGGTGGGATAACTACCTAAATGATGAGCAAAGGTCTCAAATTTTAAATGCTTATAAACTCGACCCGTTTGGTCAAAACATTCTTGATTAGGATGAGCAACCCATTCAAGTTGTTGTAAATACCCTAATATTTTCTATATCCCAACATTTTCTAGAAAACTCTTCTCATATTCTTGATAAAAATCAAGATCTTTTATTAAATATGAAGTGTAGATCCCTAGGAGAATTTAGGGAATACAAAGAAATATTTTTGCAAGGAGTTTTCCAAAGAACATATTGCAATCAGTCTTTTTGGAAAGAGAAATTTTTAGCCAGTTTACCAAAACTCATAGAAGAACAAGTTCGCAGTAAGATTAGAGAAGAATATGGAAATCAAATTCCATACGACCATCAGTCTTATGGTGAATTAAGCTCTTATGTTTATAAAATTGGTACACAATTGTGCATTAATATCCGTCTTCAAAAACAGATCAAAAGAGAATAGAAACTTTCTAAAAAAGGATTAGGAGAATTTTGTGCTCAATATGATCCATCTTTTGAAAATTTTGATAAACCCAAATGTTCAGGAAAATGCTCGTCTAAAAAGAAAGAGCAAAAGAAATTTTATAAGAAACCTTACAAAAGAAAATTTGATAAAAAGCTTTCTAAGAATAAGGAAAAAGAAAATTTTGATAAAGACAAGAAACCAAAGAAACATTTTAAAAATATCACTTGCTATAATTGTGGCAAGAAAGGTCACACTTCTCGATTTTTCAAAATCAGCAAAAAAATCAATGAGTTAGATTTAGATGAAGAAACTATAAATCAGCTCAATCAATTAATGATTGAAGATGACAGTAGTTCTTCTAATGAATCTAGTTTTGAAAAAGGTTTACAAATTTGTGATTTAAAAACTTTATCATCATCCACTTCAGAAAGTGAAAATGAAGATGCCACCAATTTTGAAATAAATGTTTTGACAAAAGAAGAAGAAATTCTTTTGCAAACTTTTGACCAAATTACTGATCCCGAAACAAAAATAAATATTTGAATAATTTCCAAAGTTCCAAACCAATTTCTAAATCAACTTTCAAAACTGACAATCCCTATAACCTTTCTGCCATACTTGGAAAACCCAAGAAAACAAATTTCAAACCCATTTCTATAAGTGATCTTACTCACGAAATCAATAGGTAGAAACAAGAGATCCAAGATCTCAAAACTGCCCAATTGATTATGCAAAAGGACATTTTGGATATTAAATTGAAAAATTTAAAAGGAAAACAAAAGGAAGAAGATCTTGAAGAAAATAATACTCCTCAAACTCCTTCTCCTTCAAATTCAGATTTCCTTTTGATGCTTTCTAAAATAACAACCAGAAAATGGTTCATCAATATTTTCATAAGAGTCCAAAATAAAATCGTTTTGGAAACAATAGCTCTTTTTGATACGGGTGTAGATCTTAATTGTATAAAAGAAGGCCTTATACCCACCAAATACTTTTAGAAAACCTCTCAAGTCTCAAGTCAGCATCCAGTGATAAATTGGTTATAAATTATAAAATCCCTGAGGCTGAAATTGTGAAAGCCCAAATCTCTTTTAAAACTCCTTTTTTTCTTGTCAAAAACATCAAATAAAATGTTATTTTGGGATCACCTTTTATAAATTTACTCCAGCCCTTTAGAGTTTCTAAAAAAGGAATTGAAACAGAAACCTTAGGCAAAAAATTATGTTTTTATTTCATTTCCAAACCTTAAACCAGAAATTTGAATACTCTTCAAGAATATTCTATCTCTGAAATAAATTGCATTATTCAGAGTAAGGAAACTCATCTTCAATTTCTCAAAGAAGACCTTGAATTTAGAAAAATTGAAAAGAATCTTTCTGAAGAAAATCTTCAAAAAAAAATTTCCTTTCTTGAAAATCAGATAAAAAATTCCATATGTTCCAATATTCCTAATGCTTTTTGGTCTCGTAAGAGTCATATTGTTGATTTACCTTTTGAAGCAGAATTTTCTGAAAAAAATATTCCTACTAAAGCTAAACCTTCTCAAATGAACCATGAAGTTCTCAATTTCCGTCAAAAGGAAATCCAAAAACTTCTTGAGAAGAAGCTTATTAGGAAAAGCCAATCACCCTGAAGTTGCTCTGCTTTCTATGTCAACAAAAATGCTGAACTAGAAAGAAGAGTTCCAAGATTGGTAATAAATTACAAACCTTTGAATACAGCTTTAAAATGGATAAGATATCTAATATCTAACAAAAAGGATTTGTTGAATAGACTTTTTGAGGCAAAAATCTTTTTAAAATTTGATATGAAATCAGGATTCTGGCAAATCCAAATTAGTGAAAAGGACAGATATAAAACAGTTTTTACTGTTCCTTTTGGCCAATATGAATGAAATGTCATGCCTTTTGGATTGAAAAATGCTCCTTCTAAATTCCAAAGAATTATGAATGACATTTTCAACCATTATTCTGATTATATTATTGTATATATTGATGATGTTTTAATATTTTCTACTTCTATAGAAAAACACTTCAAACACATCAATCATTTTATCAATATAGCGAAAAAGAATGGTTTGGTAGTTTCACCTACCAAGATATCCCTTTTTAAAACAAAAATTCGCTTTCTAGGACACTATATTCACCAGGGAACTATCATACCTATTGAAAGGTTAATAGTCTTTTTTGAAAAATTTCCTGATGAGATCAGAGACAAAACCCAATTGCAAATATATATGCTTTTCAGCGTAGAGAGAGACGACAACTCGTTCGATGTTGACACCCATGGAAGATGCTTGAAAGCAGCACAACATGGGTGAAGGAGGAAGATGACACACATTCTCTCTAATATTCTAATTATGTGTTTAGCTCTCTTGATTAGAGAGATTGTGTGCGTGTCATGTGTTTAGCTCCTTCACACACAATTCTATCCATCGTCATCACCATGGAGACCTGCAACTTCCCTCCAATGAAGAAGATAAACCATGTAAAGATAGGAAAAGAAAAAGAAACAAAAAAAAAATGTCACTGGACAAAAATGCCTCTGCTCGTATTGCCAAAATAAGCATGTGCTCGTTGGCCGACGAAGATTTGACAGGCTAGAGAGCTTAGACCCTTTTTTGAGACCAAATGGTCATTTCGATTCCTTATTTGAAATTAAATGACCACTTCATGCCCTCATTTGAGACATCGTCTAAGCACTGACAAGATAAATAGAGAAGAATGAAAGGAAGTGACGATAGCTTTGTCTAGGCATTGTTTGATAGGCTAGAGAGCTTAGACCATTTTTTGAGACCAAATGGCTATTCGGACCCTTATTTGAAATTAAATGACCACTTCATGCCCTCATTTGAAATATCGTCTAGGCACTGACAAGAAAAATAGAGAAGAATGAGAAGAAGCGATGGTAGCTTCGTCTAGGCACTGATGAGCGTCACCAAGTGCTTGCTGGTCTCTAGTTGACCATGGTACGCCTTCCACACCTCCAATTGAAGTGCGTGCACAATATTCAAAGAGACAAAGTTAGAGGAGAGAGAAGTGGTGATGGCCTGTGGTCACCACTTGGGCCGGCTAAAGTGGGGTGAAGCAACCTTAGCATTGCCTTGCGAGCTCAAGGTTTGGCAACCTCGAAGAGGGCTCACCCTGCTACCAGCCACCAGGCCCTACAAGTAGTTCTAAGGCTTATAGGGGTTGATGGTAAGGGTGATTGGTCTTCACCCTAGACCTTGGAATTAGGAATCGGCCAACCTGATCCTGGAACTGGAGCAACCAATATGGGCCGGTTTTAGGGTTGATCTCAGAATTGGTGATTCCTTCTTCTTTTTTTGGTTTCTTCTATTCCCGAGTTTCCAACATTAAAAGAAAAATAATAACATCATTTTTGGTTCATTCGTTAAATAAATTTTCCATAATCCAAGGTGTAACACTAATTGACGACCAACTAGTCATCCATTGGATTTTGTAGTCATTACTCTATTACATGGCATTGCATATGTGTTCGATAATAAAAGAATGTATATATATACCTTATTAGTAGCACCTTTCTTATGGAGAATTAACCTCCTATGTTTAAGGGAAAAATAGGGAGATCAAATTCCATAAAACCACCTTTCTTATGGAAAATTAACCTCCTATGTTTATAAAATAGGAACACAAATGTGTATCAATATCCGACTTCAAAAACAGATCAAAAAGGAACAAAAACTCTCTAAAAAGGATTAGGAGAATTTTGTGCCCAATATGATCCCTCTTTTGAATCCTTAAAAAAACCAAATCTAAGTGTTCAGGAAATTGCTCACTTAAACAAGATAATAAGAAAAAAATTCATAAAAAGAAATTTAAAAAGAAATCTTATTAGAAAAAGGACAAAAGGAAAGAATTTGATAAGCCAAAAAATCCTAAGAAAAATTTCCATAATATTACATGCTATAATTGTAGAAAGAAAGGACACACTTCCAGTTATTGCAAAATCAACAAAAAATTAAATGAACTAGATTTAGATGAAGAAACTCTCAATCAACTTAGCCAAATTATAATTGAGTCTAATACCAGTTCTTCTGATAAATCTAAAAACGGTTTTCAAGTTTATGATATTGAAACCTCTTCATCTTCTACATCAGAAAATGAAGATGAGGAAACTACCAATTTTGAAATAAATGTTTTAACAAAAGAAGAAGAAATTCTCTTGCAAACTATTGATCAAATCACTGATCCTGAAATAAAAATTAAATATTTAAATGATTTCCAACCATTAAAATCTACTTCTCATTCTGACATTCCTTGTAATATTTCCACTATCCTTAGTAAAGGAAAAAAAAATAGATTCCAAGCCCATTTCTATAAGCGACCTTAACCAAGAGATCAACCAACAAAAGCAAGAAATTCAAAACCTTAAACTTACTCAAGCCGAAATGTAACAAGAAATTCTGGATATCAAAATTAAAATTTTAAAAGGAAAAGAAAAGGATGAAGATATTGAAGAAACTAGTTCTCCTAATCGGACCTTTTTATTAATGCTTTCTAAAATAGCATCTAGAAAATAGATAATAAATATTACTATTAAAATCAATAATGAATTTATTTTAGAAACAACAGCTCTTTTCAATACAGGTGCAGATCTCAACTGTATTAAAGAAGGTCTCATACCTACGAAATATTTTCAAAAAGCAGCTCAGTCTCTTAAATCTGTGTCTAGCAATAGACTAAATATAAGTTATAAAATTCTAGAAGCTGAAATTGTCAAAGATCAAATTTCTTATAAAACTCATTTTCTTCTTGTTAAAGGTATCGAACAGAATGCTATTTTGGGAACACCGTTTATAGAACTAATACAACCTTTTAAAGTCACTAATAGAGGAATTGAAACCCAAACTTTGAAAAAGAAAATATGTTTTAAATTTATAACAAAACCCCAAACCAGAAATTTAAATATTCTCCAAGAACATTTTATTTCTGAAATCAATTGCATTATTCAAGACAAAGAAGCCCATCTCCAGTTTTTAAAGAAAGATCTTGAGTATAAAAAGATCGAGAAAAATCTTTCTAAAACAAGTCTTTAGAAGAAAATTTCCAATCTTGAAACTCAAATAAAAAATTCTATATGTTCAACTATTCCTAACGCCTTTTGGTCCAAAAAATGTCATATAGTAAATTTACCTTATGAAAAAGAATTTTTTGAAAAAAATATTCATACTAAAGCTAAGCCTTCCCAGATAAACCATGAAGTCTTAACTTTCTGCCATAAGGAAGTACAAGAACTTCTTCAAAAAAAAACTTATTAGGAAAAGCCAGTCACCTGGAGTTGCTCAGCTTTCGATATCAACAAAAATGCTGAACTAAAAAGAGGAGTCCCGAGATTAGTTATAAATTATAAACCATTAAATACTATCTTAAAGTGGATAATATATCCAATTCCTAACAAAAAAGATATGTTAAATAGGTTACATAATGCAAAAATATTTTCCAAATTTGATATGAAATTAAGATTTTGGCAAATTCAGATTAATGAAAAGGATAGATATAAAACTGCTTTCACAGTTCCTTTTGGTCAATATGAATGGAATGTTATACCTTTTGGTTTAAAAAATGCCCTTTCTAAATTTCAAAGTATAATGAATGATATTTTTAATCCATATTTTGATTAAGTCATAGTCTATATAGATGATATTTTTATATTTTCAACAAACATAGACCAACATTTCAAACATATAAATCATTTTATCAATGTTGTAAAAAAGAATGGTTTAGTAGTTTCGCCTACTAAAATATCTCTTTTTAAAACAAAGATAAGGTTTCTAGGACATTATATCCATCTAGGGACTATTATACCCATCGAAAGATCAATAGCATTCTCAGAAAATTTTTTTGATGAAATCAGAGATAAAATCCAATTGCAAAACCTTACCAAAAAAAAAAAAATCCAATTGCAAATATTTCTTGTAAGTTTAAACTATATTATTAATTTCTTTCCCCATATCAACATTATTTGCAAACCCCTTCACCAAAGACTTAAAAAAAATCCTCTACCTTGGACCCAAGTTCATATTGATATTGTAAAACAAATCAAATGTACTATAAAAGAAATTCCTTGTTTACATCTTGCTGATTCTATTGCTTTCAAAATAGTAGAAATCGATGCTTTTGAAATTGGATATAGAGGAATTCTTAAATAATCAAAAGATAATAGAGATCAAATAGTTCAATTTGTCTCCAAGTATTGGAATGATTACCAAAATAATTACTTTACTATTAAAAAAAATTCTTTCTATTGTCTTATCTATTTTTAAATTTCAACGAGACCTTTTGAAGCAAAAGTTTTTATTAAGGATTGATTGTAAATCTGTTAAAGATGTTTTACAAAAGAATGTTCAGAATATTACTTCTAAACAGATTTTTGTTAGATGGCAAGCCATTTTATCTGTCTTCAATTTTGATATTAATTCATAAATGGTTCTTCAAATTTTCTACTAGATTTTCTTACAAGGGAATTTTTATAGGGAAAATGCATCCTCCCAACAAATCAACTCGAAGAGACAAAGGCAAAAAAATTGCCAAAGCCCCAGAGAAAAAATTAACCAATATCAGGACATGGCTTCAAGCAGTCCAACCTTCTGAACCATCTTTGAATATTATCACTATTTCTAACCAGGTCAAAAAGGAACCTGTTTCTCCATCCACAAATACCCCTTTTGATATCTCTAAAATATCTCACGAAGAAGTATTACAAGTTTTTCAAAAGGCCTTCAATAACCAACCATAACCTTCAATAGCCATGGTAAGTGCCAATCCTTCTCTTTCTCCTATAGCCAGTCAAAAGGCAATAGGAAAAAGAATTCTAAAGGTTCTATGTCTCTGTAATAATAAAAAAACTTAGAGAGTTCTACAAAGGTTTGTGTAATATCATATAATACTTCTAAAGTAAGGGTGATTATATATAAAAATCTTACTAAATAAAGAAACAATATATAAATAAAAATTAGACTAAATAAAAAGATGAGCATTATAGCTTATATAAAGACCATAAGCAACATATAGAATTAGAAGTATAATTACTAAACCAACCATATAGGTAGTAAAGATAAGTAGAAATGAGAAGGGTAAAACGGTAAGAAGAAGTAAGGATATATAACGAATGCAGAAAATTGCTTTAAAATAAAAGACAAACCAATTGCCGTTTGTGGGGTATGTAAACTAAATTGCTTTAAAGTAAATTGCAATTAAGTAAAATTTACTGATATATAAACAATATCGAAAGATTATAACAGTATCGAAAGATTACAAATGCAGATACAAGAGCAAAAGTAAGTAAAACCCTTTGTATTCTTAGATCATGAGTAGGATTTGAAACATAAGGTGATACAGGGATGCTATAGAACTTATTGAATATTCAAGAGGTATCGAAAGTTCTTGAGATGTATGATCTCTTATTGCTTCAAAAGAGAATCGAGGTGAGAGATGGGGAGGTCAGAGGATTGAAATGAGAGGAGGAGAAATTGTTAGTAGAGAATTCGGTGTTCCCTTCCAATGGATGGAGTGGGATTATGTAGGCCAATGGGTTACTGTAGAAAAGTTTCACGGGTAATACTGTGGTGTACAATAAAAGGTGAATAGTGATTTGGGGTGGACAAAATTATGAAAGCACAAGGCAAAATTCAAAAAGCATATGAAAAGTGGATAGAAGTTTTTCAGTGCCTTTGTCTTGTTCCTACAAATCTGGACAAAGATTCTGGAGGGTCTTCTTCTTTTTCTTCATCTTTCACTTCTCCCCACGGGATGCTTGGTATGCTTGGAATCCCATAACAGTTATTTTCATTTGAATTCCTGCTATGGTGAGAATGTGAAGAGCTCAAGTCTTCTATTTGAGAAATGGCTTGTTTTAGCATTCCTATTATTTGTTGGTTAGACTTAGCAGTTGCCAATTTTGATAAAACAAACCATTTGTCATGGAAAAATGGAGTGACATTATTAGAACTGATCGGGGTGGATCCTCTAGAAATTAGCCATTTTGAAATGATCTGTTTAGTACCTCTATCCCAAAATTTAAAACCATCCCACTATTTTACTTTGAATCTTCTGATTAAAATGGGGATGCCTGTTTTTGTGACTTTTCTATAATCAAAACTCAAACCAAGTACTCGTGATACTCCAAAGTAATAGAAAAAGAGCATCAATTTAGGAAATTTTTTCTCATATGGAAGGGGAGTGAATTGGTTGGTAAATATTTCATAACTAGTTTGGATTTTAGAATGAAGGATTTCTTCAATGGGTCCAAGATGGTCCTACCATCTAATAAACCAGCAAGGAACTTATTGAATATCAAAATTTTCAAAGAAGAATTTGTTGGCATTCTTTCTCCAAAATGTATTATACCAAGGTTGTTGGTAATCAAAATAAGAATAAAAAGGATCTATAAGGTACGGGTTCAGTCATTTTGGTATCAAATTTCTTTAAAGTTATAGGATTTGGTTTCCATTAGGAAGGGTGGATGACCTTGTGGATCCTTGCAGTGAAATAATTTATATGACTTTTATCAGAAAAATGCTTGAGAGTGATAGATTTAGTTTTTGCCAAGATTTTCTCTTAAAATTCTATTGTTTTATAAGGATCACAAGGAGTGAAATTAAACTTATCAGAAAACATGTTCTTTGCAAATATATTTGAATTTTCATGATAAAATTCATTTTCAACACTACATATATTTTGGAATATTGTTTTTGCAAAGAATTTTGATTTTGGAGGGGTTGCATGAGTTGGCTGAATAACCACCATGCTAGAAATTCTTTACAAAAACAATATGTATGATTATATATATATATATGGATAGACAAAATCATGGAGGAATTACTAGGGTTTGCGTCTATATATATGAAAGTCATTATTCCATTTCATTGAAAATTGAAATGCAATTTGCCAATTTAGAATCTACTTCAAAATAAATAAATAAATAAAATTAAGTAATATGGGCCAGTCCGTTGGCCCGGCCAGTTCGGTCTAACTCCTAGGTTGGATCGGACTAATGCACATCCCTAGTCGACGGTCTCTCTCTTTCTTTTTGTAGTTTAAATATGTTTCTTATATAACATTTTTCAGAAAAATTTAGAAGCTACATAAGATACCATGCCGGCGCCACGTCACCACTTAACGACAACTTAACAATCACATTCTTCTTTTGAAGGAAATAACTTTGAAAAGAAAAGGCTTTAACTTAGGGATCGCATTGGTAAATAATAATAATAATAATAATAATAATAATATTGAACAAATTGAAAATTTAGGAACAAGTGGTGCCATCTTGATAGGAAAAGTTACTAAACACATGAAAATTACTAGTAATTGTATTAATACATGGTTAATAACTTTTTCATATAAATATAATGTTGATTATGTCTTGAATTCTATTTCGGGTATTTAGCCACAATTAAGAAGGAAAAAAACAGAGATTTAGCATCGGCTTGGGCCGTGCCCAACACAAATCCTCCACGGGGAGCGGGGGCGTGGTATGGAGCAGTATAAAATAGTGTTTTTCACAAGTTATTAGATTTGAAGCAAAGATAAAACAGAGTCTTAAGGTTTTTCGAGCTACATTTTGTAATCATTTTCACAATGGATTTTGCTTCTCTTTTACCCATGATTTTTCCTACAAGAGTTTTCCATGTAAATTTGTGTTTTCTTTTATTCTTCTCAGTTTTTATTTCATTATAATTTCCACATATAGTTAGCAATTTTTACTAACTATTCTGCTAAGCTGGGAAATTAGGGACTAAGTAGTGATTTTGGATCTCTAGTTTTTGAGCTTGGGGCATGGATCGCCCTCTTTCTTTCTTTTCTTTTTCCCTTAACACGGAATCGATTGACTTCCAACGCGAATTAGTTGATTGATTTCTTGTTTTAGAGAAACAATAACATCAAATTCTACCCCCTTCATACAGCATACGTTAGAGAGGTTAGGAACTCAAAGTAACACCCAATTAAGATTAATGGGAAAGTTAGGAAATAAGCATGTTTAACGGCAGATGAATTGGTCACAGAGATATTTGTGTGAAAAAGAGCTTCCTCGTTTACAATTCCACTTTTAGGTCGTGCGATACGCGAGAGAAATGATCGGATCTAAGAGGAAAGGTAGAGAAACGCCACAAAATTCTCATTCTCAAACCAATCCTCAGACCCACCTCAAAAGCGTGCCCAAAACTAACCACCAAGAACTCACGAAAATGCATCGTGCGTTGCCATGTTTCAGATGTGTGAAGAAGTCCAAGGTCTTAGTGGCTCGTGCCCCCACGAAAATGGACGATGCTACGCAGGTTCTTTGAGCCTAGACTCTGAAAAAATGAAGGTGGTGGTAGAGATTTTGACCGGAATCCTGTTCTCTGCCGATGTGCCTGATGACGGTACGGTGGCGGATCTCAAGCAGGAGATCGGGGCCCAGCAGAAGCTCCCTCGTGACCGCCTGATCCTGTTGCTCCGCGACTGTGATCGGAGCGATCCGATCAAGGATGATGAAGACGGGGCTCGTCTCGCTGACGTGGGGATCCGGGACGGCTCCCACATCTACCTCTTCTTCAAGCCCGTCAACCCTGAAGATTCCGATCAAGCCCCACCTCCGGCTGTCGCAGGCGATAGCGCTGGTGCTTCTCCGGAGGACCAGACGGTCGTTCATAGTACTCAAACTTGAATTGGTGTCTTTCCTTTTGTCTTTTATATTTTGAAAAATCATCTTCTTTCACAAGCACTGTAGTCGCCTTAGTTTCGGTGTATTAATTTTACAGATTATACGACTAAGTAAGTGCTACAACTAGCATGACATCAGATTCTGCTTTCATTGATCTAACAAGAATGAGGCAAGATTCACACTATCTTTATTGTTCTAAATTTTATCTCGGGATAACATAAATTCGCTTACAAAACAGCTTGTGTAAATAAAGTGATTAACAAATGTATCGTCCGTGACTTATCTCATTCGATCAGATTATGACAACGTAACTTTACAATGTGAAGCTTCGATGTCATTAATTTCATCTAAAGATCAAAACCAAGTGAATGGACCCTAAATTAGGAAATTCTATATTAACATTCATTTCAAAAGAGAAAAAGCTTTTAAAGAGCATCAATTATACACTCACATTTATGGCGCAAGAAAAACTCGCTAAACCCGGCTTTCAGATTTATTTTCGTGTCCATATTTCGCAAATCTTCACTCCATCCCGTGGTCGGGAAAGCGAGTGTTGGAGAAAATTAGGGATTCTCTAACGGTGAGAATGAAACATCCTCTTGCGAAGAGTCCTCGAGCGGAAGTGAGAAAATCTCCAATTTACACGGTAGAGCTTTTCTCAATTGATAAGCTTGTTAATTAGATTTCTGAGATTAGTCTGTAAAAGTGATTTGCATGTAAACGTAAAAGAAGTAATTAAACAATAGTTCATGAATGACCCTTAAAAGAAGGGCATTGCTAACATGTAAAAGAAAACAGAAAACCGACGCGTATGCCTACATCAATGCACAAAGAACAACTTATTTTGCCTATTAATACTCCTAGCCAGATAAATACTACCGTTGATTCGATTTTTGTAGACCTCTGAATGATAGGAACGCCTCGGTTGTTGGGGCTCAAAGGGAACCGCGCGTCACGGTGCCTCTGAATACATAGAGCGTCTCGCCGTCCTCCACACCATGCCAGCGCAGGCTGCAATCGCAGCGCATTAGCCTCTGTTTGTGTATGAAGATATAGTCATCCGCGGGAAGAATCTTGCGGCTCAGCAACATCTGCCTCAAGTCACCCACAGTGCAGGTGTCCTTCATTTCCAAAGGAATTGTGGCTGCATTGAGCAGGCTCGACGAAGTCTGAACCACAATGCCGAGCCTCCTACTAGGAGGCTCATGTCTCTGCCTGCTGATGTTCTTAAGGAAGACCACTATTTCCGAGGACTGCCCAACGCCGTACTCGGTCAGAGACCGGAAATCATCCTCTAATTCTGTCCCGGAGAAGAAGAGCGACATCCTGGGGATTGGCGTGCCCTCCAGGATGTGTATCTTCTCCTTGAGGCTGTGGACCGTCTCGGTCTGATCGACTTCCACGTTGATTTTCCTCGTGGGGAACTTCACGACGACCTGCATTTTGCTATAGCCATTAGATGGAGGATAATCGGTGGCTTCAATGGTGAGGTTGATTTTGGTGCCTTCGGTGATTATCGGGTAGTCATCCATGTCCAGGCCGTCTACTAATTCCAAGCCATACACGGCTAGAGTTTGTGAGGCTATCGGGATACCGAGAAACTGTTCTAGTCTCTGCTTGATTTCTAGGACGGTTTCTTGGCGGGTGATTTCGGTCGGCAGTTCGTGCCCTGACACAACGATGATCACCTTCATTGTGGCAGAGTTTCAGCGACAACCTTTGTTCATTGATAGCCCAGTTGTTTCGGGTCGATGAGAGGGACCGTTCGTTCAGTGTGTGTTATAAACTGAAAACTCATGAGATGAAGAATGACATAAGGAGGGTAGTCTCATGCTAACAGAATGGAAGTCACTGAATGCATGCTCTTAAACATGTGAATTCGACCCTCACGATATTATAGAACTTCAATTTTGTGCTCCCGGACTTCTGTTATTCTAATTTAGTTCAATGTACGTCAACCTTAACATGTCAACATAATAAGAACAAAAGATGTCCATAAATGCATCAGCTCATTATAAAAGGGAAAATTACCAAAACAATTATAAATCTATTATACTTATACCAATTCCGTTTTAAACCTCTCGATTTAACCAATTAAGTCTTAAACCTTTTGATAATTTATCAATGCAGGCCAAATTGGTCGAAAATCGTTGACGTGGACGCTGGTCGTTCAACATAAAATGGTCAACTAACGTGGATAAATTTTACAATTTTTTATATTTATATTTATATATATTTTTCATTCTTTCTCCACTAGTTACTAGGCCTCAACGATGGCTGATGACCAGCGAGAGTCACCCTTACCAGAGGCCAGCAAGGGCCGGCCTTGCCTACTTCGAGCGAGGCTTGGGCGACTTTGCCGACCTCGCCAGTTTCGGGCAAAGCTCGACCTCGCCAAATCAGCCCTCATTGGAGTTAGCAAGGGTGAGCCTCGCTCGAGGCTAAGGAGGGTGACCTCGCCTGAGACCGGCGAGGGCGACCCTCCCTGGTCATCACCTGTGGCTAGTCATCGGCCATCGCTGAGACCCATCGATCGATGAAGGCAAAAGGAAAAAAAAAAGAAAGAAAATAAAAGAAAATAAAAATAAAATAATAAATTACAAAGTTTGTCCATGTCCACATCGGACGTGTCATGTAGGATGCCTAGCATCCATATCATCAATTTCCAGTCAAAATTGATTGGATGGATTACGTTGGCAAAATATTAGAAGGTTTATGACTCAATTATAATTCGTATACATAATCTGGAAATCAGCATCTCGTTGAAGCACAAAAATTTGCACTTCCGAATGTTAGTTGTGTTGGTTCAACTCATTTTGGTTGTCTTCATATGGCTATAGTGTAAAGAAAATCGAACCTAGGTGTGCATTGCCAACTAACAACATCATAGTTATTGAAGAAGGAAATTATGGCATGTGATGATATCAAATCTAGCGATGAGTCGAGATTATTTTACTTGACATATTAGCTCTTATAGAACGAGCATGTGCTTAACCCTGCTAACGAATGCTATGTTGATGCTCATTGCTTCTAGATTTGACTTTGTTTTGTAATATTCTGGGCTTCGCTCTGCTTTGATTTGCTTTGCTATGAAGTTTATATACTTCTTATGTATTCTTTAGAGCAATGAATATAATTTTCTTTCGAAAAAAAATAAATCTTAACGCGTTACACACTATATTCTAAAATAGGATCTATCACTGTATTTATCACCACTAACATCATATCGATCTCAACATGCTGGTCATCCCTTCTGCCTATTTTTCTATAAAAATAACATTTTGTAATATATAAAAATTACTCAATTGGTCCTAAATTTATTGTACATATATTAATTCAGTCTTAAACTTTTTAATTTTACTAATTTAGTCCTAAACTTTTGCGCGAAATTCCAATGCAGTGCTTTCAATCAATTTTCGTTGGAAATCACTACTAACCGTTCTATGTATCACATTACTACGTTAGCAATTTTCAAAGAACATTGAACGGAATGAGTATATTGGAATTTTGCTCAAAAGTTTATGACTAAAACCTTAAATTCTCCATTGATCGATCGCCAAAATCTCACATCTTGCTTTTGCACTTATCCCGATCATTTTGCGAATGAATCCGACCGTAAACTCCTGTGAAGCTTCTCGAATGTTCTACGTAGGACATTGGAAAAACGAGAAACATTAGTGGACAGATGTGTCCGCCGGGGAATTCAGTCCATCCCGCTAAATCTGGTCGTTCCCGTACAAAACGGTGGCGAAATCTACCGGGATTGAACATTTTCTTGCAAAGCGATCCATGCCCGAGAAGCCAAGAAGCCAACCACGTCGGCAGGCCTTTGCTTGCTTTTCGCTTTCCATTTCCTTTTTTTTTTTTTTTGGGCAAACTAAACAGTGATCTTTGCTTTGTCAATCAATGCTAATCCAGATTCTGAACTAAACCCCACCACTTGATCCCCTACTTCATTGCCTTTCGCTGCCCCCCACCAGATCAGCGCCCGAGTTCGATGGCTGGCCATACCAGATACGCTCGAGAGAGGTCATCCACATCGCCACCACTGTATCAGTTTTGAAGCTCACATGCGGCCACATGGCGCTCCCCCAGAGAAGTGAGGAGCAACGTTGATAAGAACCAAGCCAACACTGGCCCCAAAAGCGTTCCAACTCGACGCACCTCGCATCACGTTGCATGTCTTGGCAAAAGCAAAAAGTGTTCTCTAGGAAGTGATGGATAACCGAAGTCGCCACCTTAGAATGCCTTGAGCCTTGGCTATCTCGATTTGCTTTGGTGGAAGTAGCTTCGATCTGGTGTCTGCTAGATGGGTTCAGCATTTCTTGATCTCGGCTGATCAAGCATTGGACCCGGAGGTGGGGACTCGCCGCGAGGTTCGTTGATTGCTCTGGAGTTTGGAAAGAGTTAGTCCTGTTCTGGTTAGAGCAGAAGGAGGACAAAGGAGGGAATTATCCAGTATGGATCCTGTATGTGACTTCTGTGGTATAGTGAGGGCTGTGGTGTACTGCAAATCGGACTCGGCCCGCCTTTGTCTGCAGTGCGATGGATGCGTACACTCAGCTAATTCGCTCTCGCGTCGTCATGCGCGCTCTTTGCTGTGTGACAAGTGCTGTTCGCAGCATGCCACGGTTCGATGTATGGACGAGAAACTGTCGCTGTGTCAAGGCTGTGATTGGAGTGGCAATGGGTGCTCCGGGGCTGGACACCGCCGCCAGGTGCTGAACTGCTACACGGGTTGTCCTACGTTGTCTGAGTTCGCGACTATATGGTCCTCGGTTCTTGATCCGCCTTGTTCAAGTGATTTGGATGGCAGGTGGGGGCCGCTGAGCGCTCTGCCAATGGATGGCAACGGTATGAGCAACTTGTTGGAGGATAGGGACTGCGAGGGTTCATATGGGACGGCGATGAGCAAGCGAAATGAGTTTGGGCCTTGGATGGGGCCGACTGCATTGTTGACACCTAATGCAAACTATACCCAATTGTGCAAAGATCAAGCACCTTTCACTGCTCAGGAACTTAATTTGCCCAAGGTAATGCTTCTTTTGTCGTCTCTTATTTCATTGAGGAGAGAGTCGATTTGGCTGAAAAGAAGGGGTAAATATTTACTGCAGAATCTGTTGATGAATATCCAGACTAACCCCTTTATGTGCTCAGTCCAAATTCCAGAAAGTCTATTTAGTCTGAATTGAGTCCCTTATTGCACAAATTTCAGGTGCCCTATGGTTGTTCCAGTTCCAAAAATCTTGGGTTTCATGGGAGCAGCGATCTTTGCCAGAGTCTCGCCATGGAAAATATCCCCCGTCATGGACTTGGTGATGAGATTTTGGGCTATCAACCTAGTCAAAACAGGTTTCTTTTTGAAGATGGAGATATGGAGTGCCTTTTGATGGAGAAAAATCTGTCTGCTACCGAGTCAAATGGACCTGTTGATAATGCCATGGAGGTCAGCTAGCATTGATCTACAAATAACTTGAAAGATATCACACACCCATTTCTCAATCTAAGCATGACAAGTTCCAGTAGTTGTATTGCATTTTGTCAGTTGCGGATGAAAAATTTCTGCTGAGCTTTCTCCATGTTCTTTTGTTTTCATCTCTGCTTGTTTCCGGTACTATACCTTTTGATCTATACAGAGTCACCTTTACTGTTTCTTCAGGCGTCATCCTCCGCACAGCAGGACTCGGTATCTTTTCATTCCTCTTACGTGGGCGGTTCAGTTAACGGGGTGCAGTCTATGAAGGGAGGTGCTAATTGCATGCTTATGAGTCCTGGGTGTAAAAGAAATTTAAATTTTGGATATCCTACTGGCCCGGTTCATTCAAGCATATCGCTATCCTTGTCGAATATCACTGGGGAAAGTAGTGCAGCTGATTACCAGGACTGTGGACTGTCACCGGTATTTCTAACTGGTGAATCGCCGTGGGAATCAAACCTAGAGGCTAGTTGTCCGCAGGCAAGAGATAAAGCTAAGATGAGATACAATGAAAAGAAGAAAACAAGAACGTACGTTTCTCAACTCTTAAAACATTAAAAATACGTTCTTGTTATGCTTGAACATGGGAAATGCACAATCGTAAAAACCAATCCAATAGCTTCAATAATGGCTGTTCCTTCACACCAATACTAGTACAGATTTTTGGTTTCTAGATGTTAATAGATCTGCATTTCTGTCATCTGCAGGTTTGGAAAACAAATAAGATATGCCTCTCGAAAAGCCAGAGCAGACACGAGAAAACGTGTGAAAGGTAGATTTGTAAAAGCAGGGGAAGCATATGATTATGACCCTCTCGGGACAAGAGACTTCTGATTGCATCACAAAATTTATCCTTGAAAGATAAGTTCAGACAGAATAAGGTAATGCTCCCAGTCACTATGAAAGACAACTTTTTGACTTTCACATTCTAATGATCAATTACTGATGATAACGATGTATTTACATGATTCACATATATACTCTATTTGGATGTCATAACTTGTGCTGTGGTTATTCTTGCGTAGATAGTAGATAGTATATGATCGATCCTGCTTTTATGTTAATAGGTGCCAGTGTGTTCTCCACAGATTTGATTGCCCTGTCTCGAGTTGGGGGAGAATTCTGCTT
The DNA here is from genome assembly GCA_024500025.1 of Syzygium aromaticum. NCBI lineage: Eukaryota > Viridiplantae > Streptophyta > Magnoliopsida > Myrtales > Myrtaceae > Syzygium > Syzygium aromaticum. The sequence goes on from CM044885.1 coordinate 18,354,566, forward strand.
CTGCTCTTGACCTAAGGTCACATTCCTCTTTCACTATTATATGCTGATTTTAGATTGTACATCACGGCCTTAATGGTATCTTCCTTATTACCCAAGCAATTGATCGGGCCGAATAATGCATCAGCTATCTTCAATCGACATAATCTATAGCCTTCTCTTTTTTACAAATTTCATTGCCTTCCCTTATTGAATGAGGCAAAGCATATCAGCCTTGGCAAGTGCTTCTTCTGATTGGGATTTTTGCGGTTGATGATCAGTAGCTACAATTCTTACAATTGTAACTCTTGCAATTTATGGATTGTCCCTTCAGGCTCATGCCGTAACTTTTGGATTCTCTTCCATGTTACATTGTCAATCACTGATCTTGTGCTCTGCAAATGGCAAACTTAGGTCTGTTGAGAAACACACGAACCAAATTGCGCACGATCTAATTTCTTCTAATTTAGATATTCACTGGCCTTTCTTTCATCTTCGCCACCCTCTTCTAGAGTTGGGGTCCTCTTATAGCTCATCAATGCGCTAGCGGGGGGGATTCATGGAGTCCCCATTTTGTGCAGGCTAATGTTGTTGTTGAATACGTAGTTGCATATGTAATAAAAGGCTCCAAATCAATAATAACGAGTACTTCATAGTAACTTTTGGTCTGATTTTTTACGATTGATGCAGTGAAACATTCCGAGCCTCCTAATAATTTATTCACCGCTGCCATCTCACATTCTAACTTGTTCATATGTTTACAAAAAGGAAATACAAAACCGGTATGTGTACCGGTCGAACTCAACAGTTCATCTCAAAATGTCCGCACCCAAAACGGAAACGACGCCAGCACATCGAGAATAGAAGATGAAGCTAGCAATGTTAGACAAGACCCGAATTCCGACTCTGAAAATATAAGATGATTCGCAAGGTGAAGTGAAGTCCGTTCACATGCACGTGCCAATCGTTGCTCAAAAATCATTTTTGGGAGTGAAATGACTTGATGTTATGATTGAGTTTCAAAGCTCTCCGGACAGACAAGGGGGAAATATTAACTTCCCAACAGAAACTACAAAGGACCTGGTGTCAATCTTCCTCGAAAGGGTTGCCAAGAAAGGTGTAATTTTTATTCAGCAACAGTGCAAGAAACACAAACAGGCCCATATGAAGTTCCGATCTGGGCTGCGCCAAGAGCCACGGAACCAGACACAAACATCGTATCGTAGGGTCCGCAGCCGGCGAGAAAACCAACCCAAACGACACAAATTTGTGTCCGACCCTGCTTCACTTTCTCCGTCCACCGTTCCTTCAATAGCTACAGATCAACCCAGAACAACTCAAGACTTGCCAAACCCGACGCCGCCGAATCAAGATCCACCCACCGTCGTCAACCTCGGAGCAGAGCGACATGCCATCTTCTTCATCCTTCTGCCCAGTTTTCAAGACCCTTTCGCCGTCGCGCCTCAAGAACCTCCTTCTCGCCCTCGCCCTCTTTTGCATTTTCTACCTCCTCCTCTCCAACCACCGCCGGGCCGCCTTCCTCCTCCAAGATCCCCCCGTCCTCCCCCCGCAACCCACCCCCGCGGCCCCTACCTCCCGCCGCCACCTCCTCTTCGCCGTCGCCTCCTCCTCCCTCTCCTTCCCCCGCCGCCACCCTTACCTCCGCCTCTGGTACTCCCTAAACTCCACCCGCGCCATCGCCTTCCTCGACCGCCTCCCCGATGGCGGCGAACCCGCCCCGGACCTCCCCCCCACCGTAGTCTCCGAGGACACCTCCCGGTTCCCGTACACTTTCCCCGGGGGCCTCCGGTCGGCGATTCGGGTGGCCCGGGTCGTCAAGGAGGCCGTGGACCGGGGCGAACCGGGGGTCCGGTGGTACGTGTTTGGGGACGACGACACGGTGTTCTTCGTGGACAATTTGGTCAGTGTGCTGTCCAAGTATGATCACACCAAGTGGTACTATATTGGGAGCAATTCGGAGAGCTACGAGCAGAATATCAAGAACTCGTTCGGCATGGCCTTCGGGGGCGGTGGATTTGCGATAAGTAGGTCACTTGCGGTTGCGTTGGCTCGGGTCCTGGACTCGTGCCTCGTGCGGTACTCGCATTTGTATGGAAGCGATGCCAGGATCTTCTCGTGCTTGGCGGAGTTGGGGGTCGGCTTGACTCATGAGCCCGGGTTCCATCAGGTACCCAAATTTGTTGTCTTTGATGCAATATTTATCTTTATCGAGTTGAATTTGGCAAGCAAATTAACATAGAGCTTGTTATTGTTTATTTGAATTCAGTGTACAGAGTAGTTATTGCAATACCAATCTGAACTGTGAAGTTTAACTTTGGTACAAGAATTTGTTCAATCAAACAATGAAAGGCTCGGTGCTACCATTGGTTTAGATTTCTGATCACCGAATGATGTCTGAATGAGTCGTTAGCGCTCTGGGAAAGTGCTGTTTTTGTAAGTTGTAAAATTCATCATCATAAACTTTTAAGTACATTGTAATTGAGGAATCAAAGGCTACTTGATGATGTTTTGAATTCTAGCTGCCCACTGAATTGTGGTGGGGGTCTCAGTTGATTGTTACATGTCATACATGTTGCAAGTTGTGTATTGTGCAATGATCAATGACAATGTACTATCCAAATAATTTTTGTTGACCTATCTGAGGTTAGGGGCACGTCAGACCCAATAGATTCTTGAACAACAATAATGCATTGCAGGTTGATATGCGAGGGAATTTGTTTGGCTTGTTGACTGCTCATCCATTGTCACCGTTGGTGTCCCTTCATCATTTGGATGCGGTGGATCCAATCTTCCCTGACATGAATAGAACCCAAGGTTGGGAGCTTCTTTTTGAAGCTGTAAGTGTTGACCCTGCCAGGATTTTGCAGCAAAGTGTCTGCTACGATCGTATGAATTCATTGACTATTTCTGTTTCGTGGGGCTATGCTGTCCGGGTTTTTGAGGGCAATGAGCTTCTTCCGGACCTCCTTGCATTGCAGAGAACCTTCACACCGTGGAGAAGGGGTATTAGTGCCGGTTCAAGTCACTATATGTTCAACATGAGGGAATTTCCCAAGGATCCCTGCAAAAGACCTGTTACGTTCTTTTTGCATAGTATTTTATCTGACGAGAGTGGTGTCCAGAGCAACTATGAGGGGCAGATCGTCGGCAATTGTATCAGAGGAAACACATTGAAGAATCTAAAAAAGATCACTGTGTTTTCAAGGAAGCTAGAGCATGATATTGAACAGGTAGATCTTTTATGGATTTGGATTCATTTCATCTGAAAGCTCTCTATAACTGAGACGTCCTATTTTGTCTAATTTAACACTAGCAATATCCTAAACGCTTAAATGAATTTGCTTTTTGTATTGAGTTGTGTTGTCTTAACAAGTTATTAGTCCCTCTTCTTTTCAGATGAATGCCCTGCGTCGTCAGTGCTGTGATGTTCTACCCATCGTTAATGGATTGATGGTTATCCATATTAGAAAATGCGGTGATAACGAACTTGTTTCGATGCATTTATAGTTGGCTTCTGCTGGAGCAATGAAGAGTTCCTCACTGGAAGCTGAAGCAACTCTCATGACTATCTCGGAGCTGCTAAAGTCAAAATAATAAACTGTAAGTCTTTTGCTATTTTCAACATAGAGGCAAGTCTTCATGCATTTTGATATTAGTTGTTGCTAATAATGGTGAAGATGGTGCAGTTTGCAAAATCATGTTGACGATGGCTTAAGAGTCATCCATCCAGGAAAATTTGAACTCAGTTTGTTATATTAATGTGACAATAATAGACTTTAATAAGATTATGACTTTGTAGACACCCAACAATTGATGCTCTGTCCTACTTCATGTAGGAATGGATGAAGCAATGCTTGTTAAATCCCCTTCATAGATTACTGGCTTCAATTGATTTATTCTTCTCATTGAACACAACTTTCATGTATTATTGACTGATGTGATCAAATAAATACAACTTTTGTGAGATTCCTTCATCTAAAAAATGTTAGGAAATATTGGTTTGATCATTTTTATTTCTAGATGAAATAAATATATTGATGAACTCCTTATCTTGGGCTAAAAGTTCTCATATATTGAACTGGTATTCCAAATCTTTGATCAATACATATGCCAAATCCGAGAGGCCAGTGAAGCCTTTTCTTTCATTAGTTAAACACTATGTGGAGATGGTGAGTGTGTTTAATAACTTTAGTCTGGTGATATCTGCAACTTGTGAAACAAGTAATTATTGGGTTCTTCTCTCTTCCTCTCTCTCCATAATATAGCAAGTGGTTCTTGCTGTGTGCAGGTCAAGAATGAGAAGATTCTTTCTTGTGGAGAGATAGAGTGAAGGTGCTTGAGATATATTAGGCAGCATGTCGCAAGAACTCCCGTTAGTTTAGGTCTTCAAGGTAGATTAGTAGTTTACACAGTGATGTGGCAGACTCTTGTTTGTTATAATACCCATCCCTTTGTAAATCCATATCATGGACTGGCCTTTGTATCACTAGCATTATTGTTGGAGGCACTGCCATCCGTGCTTTGTGTTGCTCAGCATTTGGAGCGAATTATCTCTCGCTCGCAGACTGCTGGGTTGGGTTGTAAAGGTGAAAGGCAGGTCTACTCTTCTTGCACAGGCTCTTCAAGAGTGATTCGAAGGTGGAAAGCTATTTTGCTCGTTGACTTATGACTTATCTTAAGGAGGAATCGTCTGAAGAGATTGGATGCGAGGTTGCAATGCAGTAGAGGCATAGCGTTGCTGAGCAATGTAATATAATGGTTTCCAAATTTTGCGAATGAGCTGATGTTTTTCAATTGATTGAAATACGTTGCTCTGGAAATTTAGAAGATGACACGATTGATGCGAGCTATACTAAGTCGATTGTTTTGCTACACATGAATATTCTGGTTTGTGGATATGGCAATGATAAGCTCTCAAATTTGGGGGCATGGATTCCATTCTTGTTGCATCTTCTGTTAGTTATTTGCCTTGTATCTTCTGTTGGTTATTTGCCGTGCATCTTAAAATTTGGAACGAGCAGTTTCTGTTAACTCATACACTGTTTTTTGCCTTGGATTTTCGATTTTTCCTTTGAGGTTGTATTTCATTAGATAGCCCGTTGCTTGGAGAAGATCCTGTACTTTAAATTAATTGATGTGTCAAAACTCAATAAAAGTTGCTTCAGATGCCAGAAATACCTGCATTTAGTGTAAGCAATAAATGCTATCTGAAGGTAGGTTTTGACTGAGATCTTTTATCTTAATATATGTAAATTTCTTATGTTCGTAATTACTCTAATGCATTTTGTTTCTTTGGGTTAATATCGTAAAAAATTTTAAATTGATACATTTATGATAAATTTATCACAAATTATTTTTTTATCACAAAAAATGTCAAATTGGTATACCTACAACAAATTTATTTTTTGTTAAATTGAATTAATATCACAAAAAATCACAAATTAATACATCTGTGATAAACGGAAGATAAAATCCTAAATTAGTATACCTATCAAATATCATATGTTATCCAATTCAGAAATATGAAAGTAAAATTTAACGTAAACTAACAAATGGTAAAATTATCACACGTGTATTAGTTTGGGGTTTTTGATAATAAAAAATTTAATTTGAAATAAATTTATTATATAAATATACAAATTTGAGATTTTTTGTGGTATTAACCTGTCTTTTTATCTCCTAACGTCAATTAGTTGTTTAGTACTAAAATAAAATCCTTATACCGTGTGCAAATGGCTTGATGCGACTGCTTTCGCACGGAGTTGCTGAATCTGGACTCATTCCTCCAATACAAGTGCCTGATTGTCTGGATCTGCACATGTAGATAGCTCTGAAGTTTGGTAAAAGTGCACTTTAAGCAATTGTTTTAGACTTTGGACCCAAACTTGCTGCTTGTTTCAATGCCATAGTATTGTGTGAACCTAATTCTCCATCTTCTCACTCAATTAGACCGTTGACTTGAATCAATCTGGTATGAAGTTTTAGCAGTCAAAAGGCTCTTTCATCTGTAGATAGAGATTGCCACTCTCTCTCTCTCTCTCCAATCACTGGGAAAGGTGATGTTTTTGGCATCAAGGGGGCGAAGATCAACATTGTTTTGTGTTGTGCTGTTAAAATGCAACCTGTGCAGTCTCCTACCAAAACCCCCTCTTCATCTCGGTTAATTAACCTCATAAAAGTTTTATCTTTGATATTGTTTGTTTACTTGTTCGTCTTACTGTTCATACTATCTACTTCCAAGTATTCGTCTCTATACTCGCCCTCGCAAGAGTTATCCACTCCGACGAAGCTTGAACATATTCTGTTTGGCATCTTCACAAGTCAAGATTCGTGGCCTAAGAGCAAGGAGTATGTCAAGCTCTGGTGGAACTCGCGCACTATGCGAGGCTGCGCCTTTCTTGACAGACTGCCTCCAGCCAATTCCTACAATGACACTTCTTCTTGTCCTCGTTTGTGTGTATCCGAAGATACATCGCAATTCCGGTACACTCATGGAGCACAGCATAGGTTTCAGATCCGTATAGCCCGCATGGTCCTAGAAGCTGTGGCCCGTAACCATTCTAACGTTCGATGGTACGTCTTTGGGGACGACAACACCGTTTTCATAACAGAGAATTTAGTGAAGACTCTTTCAAAGTACGACCATAGGCTATGGCACTATATCGGGGCTAACTCAGAAAATCTCGAGCAGAACAGAGAATTCGGATATAAGATGGCATTTTTAGGAGCTGGTTTTGCCATAAGTTCACCGCTTGCCAAGGTCTTGGCAAGAGTAATTGACTCATGTATAGATCGGTATGCTCATCTCTATGGGGGCGACGCTCGCGTCTTTGCTTGCTTGGCAGAGCTTGGAATTGGGATGATTCATGAGCCAGGTTTCCATCAGGTATTGATTCCTCTATATTCCATTCAAGTAAAAGAGCCCTCTTACTGATCTTTCTCGACTGCTTTGTTTCATGAATATCACTAAGTAATCATTTAAATCTACGCTCGAGCTTTACATTACATCTTGTGATGCCCCTAAAAGTAAACTTTGCCTTATATCGTGACTAAATTACACAGTTATTACAGTTCAACTTTGGTTATCTGAGTTTCTTGGACAACAATTCTGTCTGCTCATACGCTTTGTAGTTGAGATGCTTATTCATTCTAGAGTATTTTGGCCAACAGTGCATGCTTGAGTTCAAAAATGTAATTCGGCACAAAATTAGCATGATATAATGCGATACATGCTGTGATTCGAGATCAGCATCCTCTCTCACAGAAATAAGATTTTCCATATCTGCTACTGGTGAAAAATACCTATGTTCGCAAGCTTTGATTGATCAAGCGTATTTATGTATATTCATGCCTGTCACTTCATTATCTTTTCATTAACTACGTATATGCCATGTATAGTCTCTACCACGATAAATGGAGTTCCATATATATTGAAGTCACACTTAACATTGCTCTTTGGCTATGGTTTTAATACTTGTCCTACTCTTGTTGTCGTCAACTTTGTTGCCGCATCATCAAATCAAATGGAGCCAGTTCGACATCCGTGGCAATGCGCTTGGTCTACTGACCGCGCATCCAGTTACACCTTTAGTTTCCATCCACAGTCTAGACCAAATAGACCCACTCTTCCCCGGAATGAACACCCTCCCTGCCCTGCAACATTTCTTCAGAGCAGCAAACACTGACCCACAGAGAGTTCTGCAACAAACGGTTTGCTACGACAGGTGGTTCTCGTGGACCATCTCAGTATCCTGGGGATACGCCATCAAAGTGTTCCCGAACCACGTGTACTTGCCCGATGCGATCAAAGTGGAGGAGACCTTCCGGCATTGGAGAAGGGGAAATCCATTCACGGAAGCGTACGTTTTCAACACTAGGGAACTGCATCCGGATCAGTGCGCCAGACCCACCATCTTCTTTTTCGAGAAGATATCCAAGAGCAAGGGCAGGACTAAGACCACTTACAAGAGATCGTACGTGAATTGTTCGTACGATAGTGGTTCCCCGAGGAAAATTAAGGAGATCAGAGTATACGCACACAAAATGGACCTCACTACGAAGCAGGTAAATCTTGATTTTTTACTGAAGTTTGGACTTGGTTTGAAAGTGAGTGACTGAGATTGTATTTGTGTGTCGGACTCAGTTGCAGGCGCCGAGACGGCAATGCTGCAGTGTGTTGCCTTCCTCAAATAACAAAGCGCTGGACGTTGCCATCAGAGAATGCAAAGAGGAAGAGTTGATCTATCTGCACCTTTAGCTGTCTCAGATATGACTAATTTCCTTTCTGTCTCTGCTTCCAAAGTTTGAGCGTCAGTTTTCTGTGTTTCGGATTTGTATTCAATCAAAGGTTTGAATCATAAACTAGTATATACTATATTGACAGGACTGAGTATAAAATTCAATAAAACGAGGGATACATACACTGGAATGGTACAGTACCAAGATTTTGACGGAAATTGGAGATGTCATTGCCTGAATTAAGCTTCGTGTTTTGAATCTTGTCTACAATCATGATCCAAGTGAAATTTGAAGGTTAATACGGGTATGATTGAATGGAAGAAACATGCCAGAGCTGAAGTATGTATAGCTTTATCAAGTCTGTCTTGCCTCTTTTGATGATTTTAGATCTAGAAGATCATTTATGATGATGCACACGGTAAATTGCCGATTACTATGATATGTGCAACCTGTAATGAGCTTCTGATAGAAATGAACACGAGTTAAGGTTCGTTTCTTGGAAAACGATATGCCGAGCATTGTATCTCGAGGTTATGTACCTTACTCTTGCTAGATGTAAGACTTTGCGTCTTCGCATACAAGTGAACCGAATCAATCGGGAGAACGTCTTGTATAGATTCGGTTCGTATTCCGGACACAAACATCGGGTCACATGGTGAGCATGTGAACATGGATCGGTACATGAGACAAGTTAAACAAACTTCAGCAACAATTTAGGTCAACATGGCAAATGCTTGGCCGTCGGTGGTCGTAGTTGGCGATTTCGGTAGAATCTGCAATTACTTCATACCTATAAACCATGGATGACCCTTCTGAAGTAGGGACGAGACAAAGGGTTTCGGTCGATTCACCGTTTTCATTCGCATTTCTCTGCAAGCGCAAGATGCGCTCTATGGTACTACTAATTGAAAATTGCTAGCTAACGAAAGGCTCGCGTTTTCCCACCCGCCGGAGACACCACTGCCACGACATTATCCCTTACGGATCCCAGCATGCTGTTGCGACTTATGACGACTAAGTTAAAACGTAAAGCCCGCTCATGATATATTTCTTGCCTCTTTTTGTTTTTTCCTTTTTTTTGTTTGATTTTGTCTTCTTCTTCTTTTCTCCCATTTGGGACGAAACCGGCAATCCTCTTTTCCAAAAATATTTTTTGGCAAATAACTAATTGATTATTGTGTTAATGAGTTGCATAATTTTTTTTTTTTTTTGGTTACTAGGAAACCATTATTTGAAAAATAACCCAAGCACAAGTAAGAGTAAAAGAATCACCTATTAGTTTTAACGAACGCATTTGGTTTAACTGGAACTTTAATTTATGTCATTACGCTATAGTTTGGTATTTTAACCACTCAGTATAAATAATGTTTTAGGGAGCTTTTCTTTTGAGTTTGCATGATAATATCGGATGTTTATAATTTTTTTATGTATTTAATATGTCATATTGTTGATTATTTCTTTTTAAAACATCTATTAAAACAAAAGTGCAGTGATGACTATCCCATGTAATAACGGTTTAGAGAATTTTTTTCTTTTGAATCTGCATGACAATAATGAATACTTAGAATTGTTACCGTACTTAACTCTGTCAATTTGTTAATCTTGTTTTTAGACGTCCAGTAAAAAATCGTGTAATGATGACATGAGAAATAAATAAAAATTGGACAGTTAGATTCATCGAATAAAATAAAAGTTTAGCAAGTTAAATACGCATACTATATTGTAATGACATATATTAAATTTTTATTTAAACCAAATGAATTCGTTAAACTAGTAAATGATTCTTCCACTCTAACTTGTGCTTAAGTTATTTTTCGAATAATGGTTTCCTAGTACAAAGTAAAAAAAGAAATATGCAACTCATTAACACAATAACTAGTCGGCTATCTACACAAAAATCTATTTTTTTTTTTTTTGGAAAAGAGGATCACCGGCTTTGTCCCAAATGGGGAAAAAAAACAAAAAGAGAAAAGAAGAATAAAAACAAAAAGAAAAAAAATTCAAGAAATAAGTTTAAATCAAGAGCGGACCTCATATATGACCTTATTCCTTGCAATTGGAAATGTTTAAGTTGCAACGGCATGCAAAAGTGGGACTCGCAAGTATAATTCCATTCAAAGTGAAGGGTACGTCTCCAAACATAGTTAGTGTGAAAAAGGTGCGAACCCTAATGAAATGATAAAAAATGAAATCACTTCTAGCAAAATTAGAAGAAGTCACGATACAAGATTAGAAGAAGTTGAAATAATCAGCGGCGCCGCCGAAGAGGACGCTACAAATGTGCGTTATTACCTAAAATCACCAACTCTCTAGAATTTTTAAAATTCTGATTTGCTTGGTAGCCGTAATTTACCAGTTAGATGGAATGTCATCCTAGGATATGCCCTGCTCAATTAATATTTATATAATTTTATGTGCTAATGTTGCAAATCAACGTTGATCGCTAGCAATAATTAAGAAACCGCAAAAAAAATATAGTCGTTTCTATTAATATACACGTGATTTTCCCTCCACTTATTAGCTTACTAATGGGCTTTCTAATATGGTTTCCATCCCAATTTATTTCGAGTGTGCGCCCCGTTCATCAGATTTCTTTTGTCGTTTTTATTTGGTTAAAGTATGTTGCATTACTTGCCTGCGAAATTTATATCCCTTTGATATAGATGTGATTTCCTTTTATGTTTTAGTTTAAATTTTTACATTGAACTTTCTAGTGATCTCATTCGAGATGAGTAATTATTGAAAAACATGTCTGGACCAATAGAGAAAACATGCATTGAGAAATACCCATGATATAACATCGAATTGTCTTCTAGAAAGATACATGTCAAGAAGAAAACAAATATGTTTGAGGTAGTATTTGCCTAACTAGTCAAAACTTGATGTTTACTTTTCCCCATTTGCCCCATAAGTCTAGCTTATTTGATAGATTTATCCAAAAATTAATTCTATAAAGTGAAGCGCGTTAATAGATAATTTGTAATTTTCTCGGGGGTGGTATCTCTGCAAAAACAACTAAAACCTTCTCAAACTTATACAAATGCTACATAGTGAAATTTTTTAAAAACATAAACATATTATATGATGATCAATTCAGTTTTAAATTTTCAATTGTATAAATTTAGTCTCTTTTGATAATTTGTCAATGTAGTCATCCCAACCGATTTTTGGAGAAAATCAATGACGTGAATGCTAATCGTGGCAATTTTATGTGGCACGACCAATGCTAATATAAATGATTTTTAGTGTTTTTTTTAGTTCTTTTCCTCTTTTTTCCTTTTTTTATTTCTGTTGGCTCCGGGAGAGGGCCACACTTGCCGCCTCGCCAAACCTAGGAGGGCGGCTCGCCTTGACTCTCACTCCTCGTCGGTCCTCACCCTCTCCAAATTTGAGCAAGGGGTGGTCGGCGAGGGTGACCCTTGCCTACTTGTGGTAGTTGCCAGAACTGCCAACCGGCCACAAGCAAAAAGAAAAAAAAAGGGAAAAAAGAAATGACAAATTAGATAAGAAAAGAAAGAAATAATAAATAAATAATTCGGAAAATTAATGTCCAAGTCAGCGCCATCTATATCACGTAGGACGGTCGATATTCACCTCAGCAAGTTTTGAAGGATTATATTAGTAAATCGTTAAAAGATTTAGGATTAAATTGACATAATTGAAATGTTTAGGACTAAATGGATTGTTGTATAATAGGTTTTGGACTTTTTGAATAATTATTTCATACTACATGACCTACCCAAATTATATAAAGGTATAGGTACCTTCATCACATTCATGGATTATAAGAATAGGGTTTGCGATTGATAATTAGTATGGTATAAATAGTACCATGTCAGCTTCATCTCATTAATGGATTAAGATTATGAATCGTGTCTCGAATTTGAATCGTGTTTGGAATCCAATCTATTGGAAGATATTGATTTGTTCAAAATCTGATGGGTCTCAAAGTTTGGCCATGAAGTGAATTTAAATTAGGAAACTTTTGCTCACTTTTCTTTTTTGGCACAAGCGTTTTTTTGAGCTACAAGACAAAATAAGGGGCTCGTCGGTTCCATAAATATATATTTTATTTGGGGGTTTAAAAAAGAGCTTGTCATAGGAAGATATAAAAAGCGAAGGTCTGCTTTTTTGTTTCCTAATAGAAAAGCACCACTCAAAGGAAAAGAAAAAAAGCTTACAGAGACACTTCTTGGTTGAGTCGTACACGATGATTTGTGTTTTGAGCATTACATCCAATTGAGTTATTTCTTTATAAGCATTACGGGTTTGGGCTTAATCTAGACGAGAAAAATACTCAAGAATATTACTGAATTATTTACTGCTAGCTCTTTTTTCTTTTATGTTCTTTAAATTAATATAGATGTGATTTCATTTTATGTTTTAGTAGTACAACCCAGTAATAGCTCTCCCCGTAAAGTAGTTATCAATACTCGGACCAAATCATGTAAATATCTTATGTTCTTTATCATTCCTTATTTATTTCTCTAGTGATTTCGCTTTGATTTAACTACAAAATCATGTCAATTTCCACTCTAATTTAACAACAACTGGTATTAAAGCTTAGGATCGGGTTTTCTAGATTTTGATTTAGGGCTTTTACTTATCTAATTATTATCTGGAAGTTTATGTTGTTGAAATTATGTCTTAAACAAAAGTAAAAAATTGTGAAGTTTAACGGGAGGAACAACTTTGAGTTATTGAAAGTTAAGATGCGCACGCTATTAACAACCTAAGATTTTGCCAAGGTATTGGATCACAAAGATGGGTTGTCAATTTTGATAAAAGAGGCTAATAAGGTATACTTAATGGAGAAAGCAAATCAAATGAGGGATTAACAGAGGTATTCAAGGAGAAGGATGCGGCAGAGTTGTGGGCAAAACTTCAGGCATTGTATGTAACGAAAAGTTTGAACAATCGCTTATATATGTTAAAGAATATATTTTAGTTTAGATACATTGAATGTACGTCTATTAGATCTCTCTTAGATGAGTTTAATAAGCATATGGTGAATTTAAAGAACATCAATATATCTTAGATGATGAAGAATAGGGCATTATGTTGTTAGCTTCTTTAGTCACTTTACTGGTTCACTATTATTGGGGCGTACTACTATTATCTCAAAAGAGGTAAAATCTACCTTGTTTTCTATGGAATGGTAGAAGAAGTTGTCATCTAGCACAAGAATAGCATGGGGAATAGTGATACAAGATAGAGATCACCATCAGGGGTCTAGTGGAAACAGAGGTAAAAGCAGACCAAAATCATGCCATAAAAATTAATGGGATGCGTGAAGTGCTTTGAGTGTCATAAGGAATGGCACATAAAAAGAGATTGTCTAAAGAGTTGAGAGATAGAGTTGACAGGCAAAAATCACAAGTAGTGTGGTGATTGTTGTCGAAAAGAGCACCAATGATGTAGAGGCCACCGCACAACATCCGCGCCACCGCACAACATCCGTGACACCACAGCAAAATGACGTAGCAGAATGGATGAAGAGAACTTTACTAAAGCGAGCTCGATGCATGCTTTTGCATGCAATACTAGGCAAGAAATTTTGAGCCGAAATAGTGAATATGACATTTTATTTTATTAATCGATATCTATCATCCACTATCAAGTGGAAGACTCATGAGGAAGTATGTTGGGGAAACCTACTGTTAACTCAGAATTACGAGTATTTAGATGTTCTACATATGCTCATGCGAGTGATGATAAGCTTGATCCGAGGGTAAAGAAGTGCAAATTTCCAAGTAATGCACATGGATGAAAGGTTACCGGTTGTGGTGCACTGATCCTGGATCACTCAATTTTCTAATGCAAAGACGTGATCTTCGATGAAACCGCAATACTTTGACACAACATTCACTAAGACACCACTAGTAGAGCAAACAGATTATGGGGTCAGTAGTGACGCGGAGTTTTAGGTGAAGATTCTGGAGACCTCGAAGGTAATAGGTGTTGAGATTGCATATGAGGCCACAATTCCTGAAGTTGGTGATATTGAACAACCAGTAAGGCCACAACATACTATAGTCATAGGTAGAGAGAGAAGGCAAATCAAATCATTGGTATGTTATGGTTGTTTAAATATTTCTTATGCATTGACTGTAGTAGGTGATGAAGTAGAGACATATAAGCCTTCATTTGACTCCGATCCCATGGCTAACACTGAGTTATCATAGTAGCTATGCAATATGAGTGAAGTGATGGAATAACTCTATCAAAATTAGAGGGAGCTAATTAATGGGTCTGCAAATAGAAGGAGGGCATTCTCGGTATCGAGGTATCGAGATATAAGGTATGACTTGTTACAAAGGGGTATACATTGCAGGAGGGCATTGACTATAATCATGTGTTCTTTCCTATAGTAATATATACTTCTATTTGTATATTATTTACATTAGTTATTGTAGATGATTTCGAGATGGAGCAGCTAGAAGTAAAAATGACGTTTCTTCACGGTGAGTTAGAGGAGCGGATTTATATGAGGCAACTAGAGGGATTTGTTATTCTATGTAAGAAAGATCATGTTTGTTTGTTAAAAAAATTTATTTATCAACTGAAACAATCTCCTCAACAATGGTATAAGCGTTTTGATATTTTCATTGCTAGTTAGGACTATTCGAAAAGTCATATTACTTTAGGAGATTGGATGATGGATTTTTAATATATATGTTATTATATGTTGATAACATGTTGATAGTAGTTAAGAATCTATTTGATATTGTTGTGTTGAAAAGATAGTTGAGTGCTGAGTTTGTGACGAAAGATACAGGTTCTACAAAGAAAATTATGGGAATGGAGGTTTTGCATAATAGGACTATAGGAATTTTATGTCTATCCCAAAAGAAATATATTGAGAATATTGTAGTATGTTTTAACATGCAGTCAGCGAAATTTGTGAATATACTTTTAACGAAGCACTTTAAATTTTGCAATAAGTTATTACCGCAGTTTGAGGAGGAGGAGCATATGTCTCGTGTTGCTTACTATAGTGTAGTGAATAGCATTATGTTTAGGTTTGATATTTTACAAGCTGAGAGCGTAGTCAGTTATTATATGAAATGTCCTAGTAAAGCTCATTAGGGAGGCAGTGAAGTTTATCCTTGATTTTTTTAAAGGGGATAATAGATGTTGATATAATATACAGAAGGGATAACAATGACAATGAGATCACTGGTTATATGAATTCGGATCACGCCGGTGACTTAGACGAGTGTATATTTTTAGTAGGATATGTTTTTACACTGGTAGGTAGTGCAGTGAGTTATAAAATGTCCTTATAAGATCATGTTACCATGTCTTCGATTGAGGTATTGTACACGGCACTTAATTTTATAGCGAAAGAGGTGATATGGTTAAAGGGTTTGCTTTTGGACTTTGGGGTTAGGGCATGAAAGTGTCAATATACATTATGATAATTAGCATATAACCTGATTTATCATAAACGAATGAAGCATATTAACATCAGGTACCATTTCATCCAAGATGTTTTAGTGAATGGTAAATTTGTTGTGAAAAATATTGTTATAATAGAGAACCTTGCGGACATGATGACCAAGTCCGTTGCTATGGCGAGCTCAATTGGTGTCTGTAGAGAATGAGCGTTAGTTGAGATGTTGAGAGAGCAGCATGAATGATGAACACTACAACTTAACTTCAAATATCGAGTTAAGCTGGAAATTTATTAAATTGTGTCTCGAGTTTCAACCTATACGGAGCCCTATCCATCGAAAGATACTGATTTGTTCAAAATCTGACAGCTCTCTAAGTTTGACCGTGAAGTGAACTTAAATCAGGAAACTTGTTGCTCACTTGTCTTCTTTGAGCACAAGGGGGGGTTTTTTTTTTTAATAGTGAAAAGCTTTCCCACTACAAAACAAAATAAGGGCTCATCTCTTCCATAATATATATTATTTGTGGGGTGCTGCTTTTTCATTTCCTAAGAGAAAAGCGCCGCACAAAAGGAAAGAAAAAGAAGCGTACGTAGACACTTCTTGGTTGAGCCAACACGGTGATTTGTGTTTTTGAGCATCACATCCATTTGAATTATTTATTACTAAATTATTTACTACAGGCTTTCTCTGTAGAATACTTACCGATACTCGAATCAGACCACATAAATCTCTAATATCCTTAATCGTTCATTATTTATTTCTCTGGTGATTTCGTGTTAATTTAATTGCAAGATTATATCGATTTTCGCATTAATTTTACAACATAGTATGTTGATCCATTATCTCATACTTCCAAACTTTAATGATAATAATTCTCAAAGTCACAAATCTATGCGATTCTATAATTACATAGTTTGCGGTCGGTAAGAATCGTTGTTACCACTTAATTTAGCTCTTAACACTCCTAACAATATTTGAAAAAAAAAACACGAATTAAAACAATAACGTTGAGGATTGAACTTGGTTATAGTTTGCTATGGCATAATAACAAACGGCCCGATAAAAACGCACGAATCAAATGAGCCAAATCGGACCTACATCTTTAGGCATAACTTACCCTTCAATGGCATAATGAAGCATCCCACGTCCACTTCATTATACAAGTGTACGGGCAATTCCTTGCGACAATTGGCCTTCTCTCCCAAAAATTTATATGATTATTTAGCGAATTATCTGTAATAGAATATAATACATTTGTTTCTCAAGTGGTCGTAGCCCACATTTTCGGCTAAGTGCTCTGCGAGCTAATCCCACTTGGTTTAACCCCCATCTCCTTCAAATTATTTCAACGACGCCGACCCTGATTTAACAATGTATCTGCACGCTAAAAAACGAACGTGCCAGCTGCAAAAGAAGAAGTCGCGCCCTCTGAAACTCATTCCCTTTGGTCAAAAACCATGGCAATTTGGCGCCTTCACTGATATCCTCTCAGTGCCTATATAAATGCATGCAGACGACACTCTCATCTCATTCTCATTACAGACACAGCACGAAGGTGACGCCACTTCATCTCACAGCACATATCTATCACATCTTTAAGTAACAATGGCTTCGGCCCGTTTTGTCTTGCTCTCGCTTTGTTCCGCCCTCCTCCTCCGGGCAGCCCTTGGCGCCGACCCGCTCTTCCACTTTTGCTCCACCACCGAGAACTTCACCACGAGCAGCCCGTACCAATCCAACCTCGACAAGCTCACCAGCTTCCTCTACACCAAGACCCCTTCCTCAGGCTTCAGCCTCAGCTCCGTCGGCCAGTACCAAGACCAGGTCTACGGCCTCGCGCTGTGCCGAGGAGACGCATTGCCCTCAGTATGCAAGGCCTGCATGGCCGATGCTGGCGCCGAGATCCGCCGCCTCTGCCCGCGCAACAAGGGGGCGGTAATCTGGTACGACAACTGCATGTTCAAGTACCTCGACTCCGACTTCTTTGGCCAGATCGACAATGTCAACAAGTTCTACATGTGGAACCTGAACGACGTGAGCGACCCTGTGGCGTTCAATGGCAAGGTAAGGGGGATGCTGACCAGGCTGACTAAGGCGGCCTGCTCGGTGCCGAGGCTGTACGCGACCGGAGAGAAGGGACTGGGGGGTAAGACGAAGCTGTATGGATTAGTGCAGTGTACGAGGGATCTGTCGCCGGCTGAGTGCCAGCAGTGTCTGGAGGGCGCAATCGGCGAGCTTCCGAGCTGTTGCGACGGGAAGGAAGGTGGGCGAGTGGTTGGCGGGAGCTGCAACTTTAGATACGAGATTTACCCTTTTGTCAATGTTTAAGAGTCCTTAGCTCAAGGACCTAAGTGTGTTTTGATTATACCCTAGCTAGGGTGCTCCTAGCCTAATACATGGTAAATAAAGGGGAAAAGTCCCAATAAAATTTTAAATATGTTGCACTCGTACCGATTCAGTCCTAAACTTTTATCGATTCAGTCCTAAATTTTTGAACTGTACCAAAAAAGTTCTAAACCATTAGAAGTATGCATCAATATGCCCTGACTAGTTTTTTACACATATGTTCACATTATGTTTATAATAACGTAGCTAGGGCTATGCACAAATCTATAATTTGTGGTTGTCATGACATAAGAGTGATTATACGTGTGTACATGATAGTCCGATTTTTCACAAGCTGGTGCCGACAATGTTTTTGTCTAATAATTACATATCATCTTCCGTCGCCATTTTCCCAATGTTATGTAGGTAAAAATGTTTTTGGAATGGCTGATGCGGAACTTATTATTATTATTATTGTGGAAACATCTTTCGCATTTGTGACAGTTCAATACCATAGGCAAAGAGAATTTCTGGGGTGGTGTCTAAATATTGACATATCTAATCGTGTCGATTTTTAAAATTGTATTACATATGAATGGGGTGTTTACTTTTTCTTTTTTTGGTCGAGAATGGACTGTTTACTTTAAAATGGCCAAAACAAATAGGTTCCATGCAGTAGGAATTCTTTAAATCTTATATAGAGAATAAGTAAAGTCTAGTGCACTCGATCTTGGTGGGCACATGCTCTAATGTCACCACGTGTACCTTTAAACACATTGCCAAAAAAAATTAAAAAGAAAAATAACGAAAAAAAGGAAATCTACGACTCTCTCGCCCCACTCATAGTTTCCCTCTGGTGGGTTCGAGCCGTGAGCTCAACTCATTGGCTGCCATCCCCTTCGTCCACGCCACCACGACGTCCACACCTTCTCGGACGTGGTATTCACTGTCCATCTCCATCACGAAGCCATTGCCGAACCACCATGAGCTCGAGAAAGCAGCCTCTCTCTCTCTCTCTCTCTCTCTCTCTCTCTCTCTCCAAACACACTACTAGCTTCTACAGCATCAAATCGAGGCCGATAGCAGGTGGTGAAACTTCGACGGTCGCAGATCGAGAGGAGGGTCTGTGGTTGCCTACCTCGGATTGGCCTCGATGGGAGGTCGCGAGGGGGTGGGGAGAGAGACCAACAAGGACTTGGATAGTAATGACAGAGAGGTAGGGAGACGCAGGGTGGGCTGACCTGGCGATGGTGAGGCCTTCGATGGCTTGGTGAGGCTAACGATGGCATAGAGAGTGGGCACAGGTTGCAGAGAACATATTACATACACACGAAGAAGAGAAAGGAGAGGGGTGGGGAAATTGTTTTGCAACCTTCCCAAAGGTGAATCAGTAAGGGAAAGTTAATGAATTACTAAGCAGGTTTGAACATTCACACAATAAAGAGATGGTACCGTCGTCAGCATAAACTCTCTCAAGTTCATACAAATCACAATTTTGAGGTTTTAATTAAATTATTGAGACATGCAATTCAATTCATTTAAGAGTAGCCACTAATTCATTATGAATCAATTAGAAACCCAAATAAAATATGTGAGAATCACTTTATTTCTGCAAACTAAAATTTAATGTAGGGGGGGGGGAGGGGAGGAAGAGAGAGCGAGAGAGAGAACAATAAGGACTTGAATAGTAATGACATAGAGGTAGGGAGTCACGGGGTGGGCTGACCTGGCAATGGCGAGGCCTTCGATGGCCAGAACGGTAGCTTGGTGAGGCTAACGATGGTGTAGAGAGTGGGCACAGGTGGTTGAGAACATTTTACATACACATGAAGGAGTGTGGGGGAATTGTTGTCGTGATCTTCTCAGAGGTGAATCACTAAGGAAAAGCTAATAGATTATTAAGTAGGTATGAGTATTTACTCAATAAAGAGATGATACCGTCGCCCAGGAAAAATTCACTTATGTATCTATTGAATAATTATCGAGACATATAAATCAATACACCCAGAGGTAGTCTTGAGAAAATCTAGCCAAGAAAATGAACATAGTCACCACTGCCCATCAACCTTTAGCTGTCTCATAAATAATCAAGCATAGAACGTCGCTGAATACAGATTTTTAACTTGATTACTTTGTACAGATCTTCGCTACATCTAATCATATTCGGGTTCAAAATGTACTAAAGTGCAAAATTTTAATTTACGACATTTTTCCTGTCGAAACTAAAAAGTAAAACATCTTAAAACGATTTTTGTCTTTTTTCCGATGTTATATGTTTAGTTGTAATCAAGTGTAAATGGGATTCTTTTATGGAGAAAATTATCTAAAAAGTTGTAAACCATTCGGTCTTAAATTTTTTAATTGTGCAAATCTAATCGTTTACCTTTTGATTATTTATCAATTTAGTTATAAATCTGTCAGTCATATCAATTTAGTCCTAAGCCTTTTGACAATTTGTCCATATAGTCATTCCGGCCAAATGTCCAAATAATAGGGTTAGGACTAAATTGACAAATCTTCAAAATGTTTAGGATTAAATCGACACAATTAATTTATTTATGATTGAATTGGCTGTGGTGCGATAAATTTATAACTTTTTGGACAATAATCCCTTCTTTTATGTGCTCTACAATACTTTATAATGACTAATGCTGCTTTCACCATAAGCAAGGGGAAAACGTTGTAAAATGTAAGATCTTATAATTTATAGTGTCATGGCATTTCAAAATATATAAAAGTATCAATTCTTTTAATTGAATGAGGCCACGCTGATTTTCATAACTATACTACAATGTCATAAAAGCAAAAACAAATGGATTCTATGGTACAATGAAAATCCCATTCTATAATTTCAAAAACTCTTCCAGTTATCCACTCTCTGAAAAAGTTTCTTGTGGTCATAATTGCACCCATCTTCGTTGAATTAAGGACGAGACACACAGCTTCCGTTGATTCAACAAGTTATCGAGTCGCATGTCTTTACAAGCGCCAGATACGCTCTACACGAGGGAACTACTATATTCAACAGGGAAAATGACACAAATAGTTTACATACGATGTTGTTTGAAATTCGAAATCATTTGAATATTTCACAACCACGTGATTTGTTTTACTATGCCAGAGGTGGAATGGATAATTCTTGGTAGCGTAAATAATTCGCCGGGTCACAACGAAGAAGATCAGAAGAAGTTTGAGATGGTCAGCGACGCTAACGAAGAGGACACTAGAAACGTGCGTGATTACCTAAAATCACCAACTTTCTAGAATTTTTAAAATTCTGATTTGCCCAATAAACGCAATTAACGGTCAAATGGGTTGTTTGTCTGCTATTATCTTGGGAGATGTTGTCCTGGGTCATGCTCTGATGAATCAATCATCACTAAAATTATAAATTTGTTACATTATTTTATGAGGTAATATTGGATGCCATTGCATTTAGCAATAATAGGTAATCACACAAGAAATATATTCATTTCTGTTAAAATATTACGGATCACTTGTTTTCGTGGCTTATATGCTCTTAATATACATGCGGGTCTTCCTTCATCTATACGCTTAAACTTTTGGTTGGACTCTCTAATATGGTTTCGGATTCAGGTTTTGCCCCAATTCATATTGTGTGTGCGGCTCCCAGTTCATCAAATTGTTCACGTCGTAATTTTGACTTGTGTGTGAGAGGGGCATTAAAGTATCCAATATCATTTGCTTATGGGATTCATATGCTTGTTTTATAAGTATGTAATCTACATTTATCTATCAGTTTAAGCTTTTGAATTGTACTATGCATCAATTTCCTGTAATACAAATCCATCTGTGTACACGGTGAAGGAACTTCTAGACTTGAGTAATTATCAAAAAATATGTCTGGACCCACAGAGAAAAAATGCATTGAAATATATGCAAGATGTGACCTCGTAATGCCTTCTAGAATCATACATGTGAAGAAGAACACAAATACGTACGAGGTAGTATTTGCTAACTAGTCAAACCTCGATGTTTAGTCACTTTACTTTTCACCATTTGCCCCAGAAAGTCTAGCTTATTTGATAGACTTATCCAAAGATTGATTCTAGAAAGTGGAGACCCTTACGGGACAATTTGTAATTTTCTCTCGGGATATTTCTGCAAAATCAACAAAACTTTTTCAAACTAATACAAATATTACATGCATCTATACAAATTATACTGGTATAACTATAGGTACCTTCATCTCATTCATGGTTTATACGAATAAGGTTTGCGATTGAATAATTAGTACGGCATAGTTAGTACCCTTTCATTCGCATTGTAATAGATTCTTATCATATTTCGCCAATTTCATTAACCGTTTTTCCCCAACGTCAGTTTCTAAATCTTGCATGTGGAGATGATCTCTTTTCCCCTCTTGCTGTATGAAATGAAACTATTTCTAATTTTTCTCTGTTATAGTAACCTTGCGATAGTATATAAAGTTGTTAAGAAAAAGGAAGTAAGATACGTGATTTCCAGTCAAATTTAAGTTGTTACTTCAAATGCTAGTTGAACACAATCGGAAACACAGACTGTGCAACACAGCAATGCAGATAAAGCAAATTATATTTCAGGTTAGTAGAACAAGAAAAGAAGCACTTGGTCTGCTAATCCACTATCTCATACCTACAAATTTTAATGATAACAACTCTCGAGGGCCACAGACTTGTGTGATTCTATAATTACACGATCTGATCAGATAAAAATCGTCACAGTCGACAAAAGACGGCGTTAGCCATTAATTACCCCTCGGCAGTCCTGACCACGTTAAAAAACCACTTCAAATGGTAATTTTAATTTAACTTGGTCGTAATTTGTTATGGCATAGTATTTGATAAACCAATCTTTACACCGCTAATGCTACTATTCCTACCTATAGTATGATGCTGATTGCCTCGTCAAATTTTGTTTCTTTGCATATGATACTTATTTCAGAGCTCAAGTTGTTGTCTCCAAAACATCTTTCTGCATAATTTACCCTTTTAATGCATAGCGAAGCCTCCCACATCAACTTAATTATACAAGTGCGCGAACAATTTCTTGCGAAAACCGGCCTTCTCTCCCCATAATCAATCCCACGCGGAAGAATTTTTCGCGAATTATCATTGGTTGAATACAATACAATAGTTTCTCAAGTTGTCGTTGCCCGCATTTTCCGCGAAGTTCTCTGCGAGCTAATCCAACTAGAAATCGAACATGCGAAGCTGCAAAAGAAAAAATCGCTCCCTTTGAAACTTCTTCCCTTTGGTCCAAAACCATGACAATTTCAAGCCTTCACTGATCTCCTCTCAATGCCTATATAATATGCACGCAAATAACATTCTCATCACAAACACAAACACAAAGGTGACACCACTTCATCTCACAGCTCACACACATCAGACTATAAGTAACAATATGTCTTCGGCCCGCTTCGTCTTGCTGTCGCTTTGTTCTACCCTCCTCCTTCGGGCCGCTCTCGGTGCCTTCCCGTTCTACCACGTTTGCTTGACCTCCGGTAACTTCACTGCCAACGGCCCTTATGAATCCAACCTCAACAAGCTCGCCAGCTTCCTCTACGCCAAGACCCCTTCCTTGGGCTTCGGCCTCGGCTCCATCGGCCAGTACCAAGACCAGGTCTACGGCCTCGCGCTGTGCCGAGGCGACCAATCGGCCTCGGACTGCAAGGCCTGCGTGGCTGACGCTGGTGCCGAGATCCGCCGCCGCTGCCCTCACAACAAGGGGGCGGTAATGTGGTTCGACGAATGCATGTTCAAGTACCTCGACACCGACTTCTTCGGCCAGATCGACAATGCCAACAGGTTCTCCTTCTATAACATAAACAACGTGAGCGACCCTGAAGCGTTCAACAGCAAGGTAAGGGGGCTGCTGACCGGGCTGGTCGAGGAGGCTTACGTGGTGCCGAAGCTGTACGCGACCGGAGAGATGGGACTGGAGGATAAGATGAAGCTGTACGGATTGGTGCAGTGTACAAGGGACCTGTCGGCGACGGAGTGCAAGGAGTGTTTGGAGGGCGCGATTGGCAAGCTTCCGAGCTGTTGCGACGGGAAGGAAGGTGGACGAGTGCTTGGCGGGAGCTGCAACATTAGATATGAGATTTACCCTTTTGTCAACGTTTAAGAGTCCTAGCTCAAGGACCTTAGTGTGGTTTGATTATTTCCTAGCTAGGGCGTTCCTAGCGTAAATAAAGTGGAGGCGAGTGTGGGAATTTACCTGACACTCTTTCGTTAAATGAATGGATTATATAGGCTGTTTGCATATAGAAGTTTGATGTATTCATCAATAGGCCATCACTAATTTCTTACACAAACGTTCTCGTTATGTTTTAAGTTAGCATAACCGGTGTTATGCATAAGTCTACATTCTGTAATTGTCATTACATAAGTGTGATAGTGCATGTGCGCGTATGTATATATATATTGACAATCCAATCTTCCACAACCTAATACGAATTGATTGATGCAAAACGCGTTATTATTGTGAAAATTTCTTTAGGGTTTTGTGACAATTCAATACCCTAGGCAAAGAAAATTTCGGCGGTTGTGTCCAAATATTGACCTACCCAATTACGTCTATTTTTTTAAAATGTATTACATATGAACCGTATGCTTAGAAAAATGAACCAATAAAAATATTTTCAGCAACTATAGAGATAGTTAGGTATAAGTTATTGTCGATAATGAAAACATTTTTCATTGTATTTCTAAGTGAAATAACCAATCAATTTTTGAAAAATATTTTTCAAATCTCGAGTTTGCCGTAAAACAAACACACCCTCTATTCTCCATGGTCACCGACATATATAGCTAAGGTTTATATTTTCCGTCGAGCAGGATCTTGATGGGCACATGCTCTAATATCACCTACATCCAACTTTAAAGACATAATCCAATAATTGAATAAGAAAACTGAAGGAAAAGTAGAAATCTATTGCTCTCTCTTCCCACTCATAGTTTCTCTCTACAGAGTCAGAGCCGACAGCTACACTCATTACAATAAAAAAAGTAAATGGGTAGTGAAACAAATAATTCTTAAACTTTAGCACAATATGCAATAAGTCTCTGAACTTAAAATTTATTCAATGTGGTACTTGAACTTTTGGTACATGTTTAATTTAGCTCTTGAACTGTATGAAAATATTTAACTTGATTTAATAGAAAGTTAATATTGAACATTTTCATACAGTCAATGGACTAAATTGAACGTGTACCAAAAGTTCAAGGATCACAATTAACAAATTAAAAGTTCAAAGACAACATTGTACATTTAGTTAAAGTTCAGGGATCACGGTGGCTAAATTTAAAGTTTATAGATGGAACCAAAGTTCAACGACCATTTGTATCATTCACCCAAAAGAAAACCCCATTTACTGTAGTTGTGCCCATGTCCATGGCCACGAGAATTGACATCTTTCCGGAAGGTGGACATGGATTCATTTCTTTGGAGCTTATTCTAATTTGACTAGTATAGGGCACTTTAGTAATCCAATATAAGTAAGCAATAACACCATTAGAGAGAATGGTACTACACGGGGTTATCCAAAAGAGAATTATACATTGCATGTATATTGAAAATGAGACTGACTTTGTGTCAACTTGTGCGCAAGTACAGACACTATAATTTCGTCATTCGACTTTGAGCTAGTTTAGCTATTTTGTTTTTTTCTAAAGTTAAAGTCATAAAATCAAGGAAAGCTGCGGCCAAATTAAGGTCAACACCGTCGTTTTAGCCATTAGTCAACCTCCCCTCCTCTAGAAAGGTTGACTTCCGATGAGATAAGAGCTCATAATTGTCAAGGGGACCCGCAAATTTTGTTTTTTTATTTTTTATTTTTATTTTTCCTCTATTGCACCACTCAATAGAATCTAGAATCTGCGACGTCGCCCTCTTGCTGAGCCTAAAGGATATTCTTGCGGCAATTAAGTTCATACATGTCCGATCACAAATGCAATGACAAAAGAGAGAAAGGAAGGTTATGTTTATTCTTTTGATATTAACTGGGATTGAAGCGTGCCCTATGTTTGACGTATATTTATGGTTAGCAGAAAACTCTCTATTAAAGAATATTCTTAGAAATATTAGTAGATATTAGGGTTATTATTTGACACTTTGTTATCTTATAAGATAGCTAACTTTCTTATTAGATTGGACTATTTCCTTTCATATGCATATTGTTCGGGTATAAATGTGCTTCTCTAATAAAGTGTAATGTCAAGTCAATTGAGTAAAGATATAGTCTTTATTGATTTTCTCTCTTTCTCTCGAGTATCCTAGAATAGTTGCACCATAAACCCAAAAGATCATGACCAGATATCAGTTCGAGGTGAAAAATTTCTTCGGAGTAGGGAATGCTGATCCATGGAGAGTTCTACAACAACCGATTTACTACAATCAATGGTTCTCCCGTCTTTGTATCCTAGGGCCACGCCATATAAGTGTTCCCAAATCATGTGTACTTGCCCTATGTGATCAAAGTGGGAGAGACGTGCCGGCATTGGAGAAGCGGAGAAATGGAAATCCATTAATAGAAGCGTACATTTTCAATTCGGTTATGTGTGCTAGGCCCATGTGAGATCTCCAAGAGTAAGGACAATATTACGAAAATAAGCGATCCGATAATAAAATAAGATAATAAATTAATCACAGAATTTATGTGATTCGATCTATATGACCTATGTCTGAGGAGAGCAACAAAGAATTCCACTATAAATTAAATGATACGATGGAAATTACAACCACACTAGAGTTACTCAAAATGTTTCCAATCTCCAATTACATCCAAGAAACAACAAATGTTTAGCCCTATAATTCTTCAAGAAATAATATCTCGATTTCACAAAAAGAATCCATAAATATTACTAAGCTTTAATGAGAATGAAGGGCCTAGTCTGCTAATTTGTACTCTCATACATACAAATTATAATGATAATGACTGTCAAAAGTTATTGACCTTTGTAATTCCGTAATTACCCAATCTGATCAAATAGGAATCATTACAGTCGAAAGAGGACTTCACTAGCAATTAACTAGCCCTCGCCACTCCCAAAAACATCACAAAAATACTTTAAATGGCAATTCTATTAAACTTGGTCATATTTTGCTTTGGCATGGTAATGAAGGGCCGTATAAAACTGCTCAAATCAATTTGATCAACGAATCTTTACATCGATAATGCTACTGTTCCTACCTATAGTGTGATGATGATTGCCTTGTCACATTTTGTTTTCTTTCCACGGGACACTTATTTCAGAGCACAAAGTTGTGGTCACGTGATCATCCCCCAGACACATAGAAACGGATGAACAGCTAATCAAAGCATAGCAAATACCAAATCTGCGAAGTGGGTAGAGATACAGAGAATAGCACCGCCCACGGCAGTTTGTCTCCTTTTTCCATCGAAGATTGCCTTGTCATGTTTAGCTAACTTTGATAGTCATTAGCCCTAAAGTAGACCTTCATCTTTCTGCTTGATTTATATGGCATCTTCCATAACCATTTTGCCAATCACCATTTTGCCAATGTTATGTATGTAAAAATGTTTTCGGAATAGTTGGTGCAAAACTTATTATTATTGTGGAAATACCTTTTTAGTTTGTGACCATTCAATATTCTAGGTCAATGTCCATGTTTCATGCTCTAACTGGATATTGGGAAAAAACAAAATGCACGCCACCTCAGCAAATGACGTGGCGTTTTGAAATCACCGAATATTTTCTCCTATTTCAAAGCGCAAAGTTGTGGTCCCGTGATCATCCCCTAGACATATAGAAAAAGATGAACAGCTAATCAAAGTATAGCAAATACCAAGTCTGTGAAGTTGGTAGAGAGAGAGAATGGCGTAGCCCACGGCAGTTTATCTCCTTTTTCCATCGAAGATTGCCTTGTCATGTTTAGCTTACTTTGATACAGTCATTAACCCTAAAGTGGACCTACATCTTTCTGCATAATTTACCCTTTTAATGCGTAGGGAAGCACCGTACGTCGACTTAATTATACAAGCGCGAGAACAATTTCTTGCAAGAATGGACCTTCTCTCCCCAAAATCAATCCGATACATAGGACTATTTCACGAGTCATCTATAGTTTTTGTAGCCCACATTTGCGGCCAAGTGTCCTGCGAGCTAATCCACCTTAATTTAACCTCATCTCTCTTATAATATTCCAACGACGCCACCCAAGAATGAAGATTTCTACGTACTCAAAATCGAGCATGCGAGCTGCAAAAGAAAAAGTCGTACCCTTTGAAGCTCCTTCCCTTTGGTCAAACCACGACAATTGACAACTTCAGTGTTATCCTCTCAATGGCTATATATATGCATGCAAATAACATACTCAATCTCATTCTCATCAATATGCCATTACTAATTTCTTACACAAAGTTAGCATAACCGGGGTTATGCACATATCTACATTCTATGATTGTCATTACGAGAGAGCGATATATATAAAATAACAATCCGATCTTTCACAAGTCGATACCTATAACGCTGAAGTATGCAAATTATATTGGTTAGAAATGTTTTCAGAATGGTTGATGCAGAACTCATTATTATTGTGAAAATATCTTTAGCGTTTGTGACAATTCAATAACCTAAGCGAAGAGAATTTCGGTGGTTGTGTCGAAATATTGACCTACCCAATTAAGTCTATTTTTTTAAAAGGTATTACAAATGAATCGTATGCTTACAAAATGAACGAAAAAAAATATTTTCATCAATTACGGAAATAGTTAAATATAAATTGTTATCAATAATGAAAACATTTTTCGTTGTATTTCTAAGTGATATAATCAATTATTTTTTAAAAATATTTTTCAAATCTCAAGTTATCAATGAAACAAATGCACCTTCTCTTCTCCATGGTCACCGACATATATAGCTACGGTTTATATTTTCCTTCGATCAGGATCTTGATGGGCACATGCTCTAATATCACCTACATCCAACTTTAAACGCATAATCCGATAACTGAAAAAGAATAATGAGAGGAAAAGTAGAAGTCTACTGCTCTCTCTTCCTACTCATAGTTTCTCTTTCTCCCAAGACCGAGCTGAAAGCTCCGCTCATTAGCTGCCATCGCCTTGGTCCTCACCGCTCGCCGGCATCAAATCCACCGCCCCTCTGCTTCGTGAACCTGTTGCCGAGCCACCATGAGCTCGATCATGCACCTCTCTCTTTCTCTCTCTCTCTCCCCAAACACATGACTAGCTTCCAGGGCTGCAAATTGAGGCTGATCTAAGGCCGTGGACATTCGTCAACTGCATATTGAGAGGCAAGTCTTTTGTCACTGACATCGGATCAACCTTGAAAATAGTATCATATCTCGAGACATAACGTGGTGCATAAATTTTAAATTTGTTCAATATTGTCCATGAACTTTTCGTACATATTCAAATTAGTTCATGAACTACACAAAAATTTTCGATATTAACTTTATATTAAATCAAATTTATGGGCAACATCGAACGTTTTAATACAGTTCAGAGATTAAATTGAGCATATACCAAAAATCTGAGGACCACATTGAACAAATTATAAATTCAGGGACGACATTATACATTGGGTTAAACTTCATGGATCACGGTGAACAAATTTAAAATTTATAAATCACATTACACATGTGATTAAAGTGCGGCAACCAATTGTGTCGTTCACCCAAAAGAAAGCCCCGTTTTAACGTAGTTGTGCCCGTGTCCATGGCCATGAGAATTGACATCTTTCTGGAAGGTGGACATGGATTCATTTCTTTTGAGCTTACTCTAATTTGACTATTATAGGGCACTTTAGTACTCCAATAGAAGCAAGCAATAACACTATTAGAGAGAATGGTACTTTATGGGGTTATCCCAAAAAGAATTATACATTGTGTATTGAAAATAAGACTGACTTTTTGTCAACTCGTGCGCAAGTACAGACACTATAATTTCATCATTCGACTTTCCACTTTTTTCGCCATTTTGTTTTCTCTAAAGTTAAAGCCAGAAAAGCAAGAAAACTGCGGCCAAATTAAGGTCAACACCGTCGTTTTAGCCATATTGGTCAACCTCACCTCCTCTAGAAAGGTTGACCTCAGATGAGATGTGAGCTCATAATTGTCAAGGGGACCCGCAAATTTTGTTTTTTTTATTTTTTATTTTTCCTCCATTGCACTATTCAATAGAATCTAGAATCTGTGACGTCGCCCTCTTGTTGAGCCTAAAGGATATTCTTGCGGCAGTTAAGTCCATACCTGGCCGATCACGATTGCAATGACAAATGAGAGAAAGGAAGGTTATGTTTGTTCTTTTGATATTAACTGGGATTGAAGCGTGCCCTATGTTTGACGTATATTTATGGTTAGCAGAAAACTCTCTATTAAAGAATATTCTTAGAAATATTAGTAGATATTAGGGTTATTATTTGACACTTTGTTATCTTATAAGATAGCTAATTTTCTTATTAGATTGGACTATTTCCTTCCATATGCATATTGTTCGGGTATAAATGTGCTTCTGTAATAAAGTGTAATGTCAAGTCAATTGAGTAAAAATATAGTCTTTATTGATTTTCTCTCTTTCTCTCTTGAATATCCTAGAATAGTTGCACCATAACCCCAAAAGATCATGACCAGATATCAGTTCGAGGTGAAAAATTTCTTCGGAGTAGGGAATGCCAATCCATGGAGAGTTCTGCAGCAACCAATTTGCTACGACCGATGGTTCTCGTGGACCATCTCTGTATCCTAAGGCTATGCATCCAAGCGTTCTCAAACCTTGTGTACTTGCCCGATGCAATCAAAGTGGGAGAGATGATCCGGCATTGGAGAAGCGGAAATCTGTTTGCGAAAGTTCTCAACATTGGGAAATTGCATCCAGTTCCGTGTGCTAGTCTGCTAGACCCTCTTTCTGAAGAACTCCAAGAGCAAGGATATAAGCGATCGAGTAATAAAATAAACAGAATAAGATAATAAATCGGACATGAGATTTATGCGATTCAATCGGATATATGTATTCAAAGAGAACACAAAAGAATTCCATTATAAATTAATTGACGGAGATCACAACCACACTCAAGTTACTTAAACACTTTTAATATTTCTCAGATCCCATCTTACTGACCTTTAATGAGAGTGAAGGGCTTGGTCTGCTAATTTATTCTCTCAAACATACAAACTTCAATGATAATGACTCTCAAAAGTCATAGACCTTTGTAATTCTGTGATTAATTACCCAATTTGATCAAATAGGAATCGTCACAGTGGATAGATGACTACGTCAGCAATTAACTGGCCTTCGACACTTCCAACAACATCACAAAAATATTTTAAATGGTAATTTTATTTAACTTGGTCATATTTTGCTGTGGCATGGTAACGAACGGGCGTATAAAACTGCACAAATCAATTTGATCTTCCAATCTTTACGCCGGCAATGCTACTATTCCAATCTATAGTGTGATGATGATTGCCTTGTCATATTATGATTTCTTTCAATGTGATACTTATTTCAGAGCACAAAGTTGTGGTCACGTCATTATCAAAGCATAGCAAATACCAAGTCTGCGTTGCGGGTAGAGATAGAGAGAATACCGTAGCCCTCGGCAGTTCATCTGCTTTTCCATTGAAGATTGCCTTGTCATGTTTAGCCTACTTTGATAGAGTCATTAGCCCTAAAGTAGACCTACATCTGTCTGCTTAATTTACCTTTTTGATGCGTAGGGAAGCATCGTACGTCGACTTATCTATTCAAGTGCGAGAGCAATATCTTGCAAGAATGGACCTTCTCTCCCCAAAATCAATCCGACACATAAGACTATTTCACGAGTCATCTGTAGTTGTTGTAGCCCACATTTGCGGCCAAGTGCTCTGCGAGCTAATCCACTTAATTTAACCCCATCTTTTCTAAAATATTCCAACGACGCCACCCAAGATTGAAGATTCCTACACACTCAAAATCGAGCATGCGAGCTGCAAAAGAAAAGGTCAGACCCTTTGAAACTCCTTCCCTT
This sequence comes from Syzygium aromaticum, assembly GCA_024500025.1. Classification (NCBI taxonomy): domain Eukaryota; kingdom Viridiplantae; phylum Streptophyta; class Magnoliopsida; order Myrtales; family Myrtaceae; genus Syzygium; species Syzygium aromaticum. The sequence continues at coordinate 18,386,520 of CM044885.1, forward strand.
TGGTAAAAGTCAAACCATGACAATTTACGCCTTCAGTGTTATCCTCTCAATGGCTATATAAATGCATGCAAATAACATATCTCATTCTCATCACAAACACAACACAAAGGTGACACAACTTCATCTCACAGCACATACTATATCAAATCTTGAGTAACAATATGTCTTCGGCCCGCTTCATCTTGCTCTCGCTTTGTTCCTCCCTCCTCCTCCGGGCTGCCCTCAGCGTCGACCCTCTCTTCCACTTCTGCTCCACCTCTGAGAACTTCACCGCAAACAGCCCGTATGAATCAAACCTCAACAAGCTCACCAGCTTCCTCTACACACAGGCCCCTTCCTCGGGCTTTGGTCTCGGCTCCATCGGCCAGTACCAAGACCAGGTCTATGGCCTCGCGCTGTGCCGGGGCGATGCATTGCCCACAGACTGCAAGGCCTGCGTGGCCAACGCTGGCGCCGAGATCCGCCACCGCTGCCCTCGTGACAAGGGGGCGATAATCTGGTACGACGAGTGCATGTTCAAGTACCTCAACACCGACTTCTTTGGCCAGATCGACAATGCCAACAAGTTCTACATGTGGAACCTGAACAACGTGAGCGACCCTAAGGCTTTCAACAGCAAGGTAAGGGGGCTGCTGACCGGGCTGGTCGAGGAGGCTTACGCGGTGCCAAAGCTATACGCGACAGGAGAGATGGCACTGGAGGGTGAGACGAAGCTGTACGGATTGGTGCAGTGTACGAGGGATCTGTCGGCAACTGAGTGCAAGGAGTGTCTGGAGGGCGCGATCGGCGAGCTTCCGAGCTGCTGCGATGGGAAGAAAGGTGGGCGAGTGGTCGGCGGGAGTTGCAACTTTAGATACGAGATTTACCCTTTTGTCAATGCTTGAGAGTCCTAGCTCAAGGACCCAAGTGTGGTTTAATTATTCTCCAGCTAGGGTGTTCCTAGTGTAATACATGGTAAATAAATTGAAGGCGAGTGTGTGAATTTACCTGAAACTCTTTCATTATTTGAATGGTTTCTATAGGTCATTTGCAAATAAAAATTCGATGTCTTTATCAATATGTCATGACTAATTTCTTAGACAAACGTTGTCATTATGTTGTGAGTTAGCATAACGGGGGCTATCCATAATTTGTGGTTGTCATGACGCAGAAGTTATAGTGCGCATGTGTATATATAATCATAGTCCAATCATCCTCAAGTTGATACATAAAATCCATCATCATTTTGCCAATGTTATGTAAGTAGAAATGTTTTCGGAATGGTTGGTGGAAAACTTATTATTATTGTGGAAATATCTTTCCCGTTTGTGACCATTCAATACCTTAGGCAAAGAAAATTTCGATGGTTGCGTCCAAATATTGACATATCCAATCATATCTATTTTTTGAGATGCATTACCTATGAATCGTATGTTGACTTTGTAGAGTCCAAAACAGATAGGTTAGATGCATCATCAATTCTTTAAATATTATGCAGAGAATAAGTAAAGTCTAGAAGACTTGATCTCCTCTCCATGGTCGCCAACATTTTTTTACTAACGTTTATTTTCCTTCAATCAGGATCTGGGTGGGCACATGCTCTAATATCGCCCACATGTAATGTTAAACATATTAATCCAAAAAAATAAAAAGAAGTGAAGGAAAAATAGAAATCCACAAACCACAACTCTCTCTCCCTACTCATAGTTTCTCTCTCCCGGGTCCGAGCTGCGAGCTCCACTCATTGGCTGCCATCGCCTTCATCCAAGCCGCCACCACGTCCACACCTTCTCCGGAGGCTTGCCGACGTCGAGTCCACCGCCCATCTCCATCATCAGCCCGAACTAAGCAGCTCCCCCAAACACACGATTAACATCCATGGCCTCCAATCGAGGCCGATCTAAGCTCGTGGACCTCCTGCAACCATTGATCAGGTCTATGGTCGCCGGCCTTGGATTGGCCTCAATGGGAGGTCACAAATGGGAGAGAGAGGGAGACCGACGAAGGCTTTGACAGTATTGACAAAGAGGTAGGGAGACACCGGGTGGGTTGAATAGGCAATGGCGAGGGCTTTAACGGTTGGGACGGCGGCTTGGTGAGGCTGGCGATGACGCAGAGAGACGGCATAGGCAGCCAAGAACATTCGACGTACACATTAAGAAGAGGGATAATTACCGAATTAGTCCTAAACTTTCAATTTTGTGAATCTAAATTTAAACCTTTACAAGAAATTCTAACATAGTTCTTCCAATCAATTGTCACCGGGAATTGCTGACGTGGCGTCCAGTCATCATGAGCTATCCCACATGGCAAGCCGATGCGGACTTCTTGTGGTTTACCACGCCAGCAATTTCCAGGGCAATTTTCCAAAAGGATTATATTGGAATTTTGCTAAATGTTTAAGAATATATTGGCAAAATTGCAAAATTTAGGATTGAATTGGCATTCATACAATAGATTTGAGACTAATTTGGCAATTTTTCCTAGATAAGAAGAGAAATGAGAGACAAGAGAGAGGAGAGTGGGGTGGGGGGAAATTTTAGCCCCGAGAAAATCCACTTATGCATTCGTCGAATAATTACCGGGGACACATAAATCTATACGGCCAGAGGTAACCTCGAGCGGCCAAGAAAGTGAATACTGTCATCACTTGACCAGACACCTGTTGGGATTAGCGAGGCTTAGTTATTGGAATTTAGAGTACATTATTCTAATATGACAGTCAATGAAAAATACACTCACTCGCTGTGAATTAATGTTTGGTGCCACAGATCAGAAACTCTTAGATTATAAAAAGCCAACGATTACGATTAGAAATGTGCTCGTTTTGTCGACCAATGCCATACAGCAATCTATGACATTTTATATTAGTCTATAATACGATGATAGGATATGATTATTCACGCGTCCACAGCCACGAGAGTCGACATGTTCCCGGACAGTGCACATGTATTTGCTTATACTAATTTGGCTAGTATAGGCCTATTTAGCAATCCGTGACATGAGGTTCCATGCACCTTTTGAGAATACTACTGCTAAAAAGAACTTGTCTTATATCGGGTTATCCAAAGATTCACGCGAAATTCTGGAAGGACTGCATTTGACTTTGAACCTAGTTTTGTCATTTTGTGTTCATTATGATAGCTACGTAGCGGTAACATGTGGGAGCAAGAAAAACTGCGGCCTAAATTAAGCTCAACACCGTCTTTTAGCTATTTGTCAATCTCCCTTCCTCTAGAAGGGTTGACTTCAGATCAGACCTGAGCTCATAAGTTCATGATGAAATATCAGCTCGAAGTGCTCAATCAACTCATATTTTGTAATAAATTTACGAGATAAGGAGCGATTTACACCGGGACCACGGCCATTTTCTTTTAGGGAATTGAAATTTGTAAAGGGTTAGTGGATGGCAGTCGTTTCTGGTCGACATTGGTGGTGCATTGCTGGTCCTCACCATCCACTCAGAATCGAAAGCCAACACCGAGAAAACCCATAAAGAAAGGGGAACTTCTCTTCTGGAATTCAATCTCAGTGATTGCTCGTGCCTCACAATTGGACCGGAAAGCAAGTCAAAAACAAATGAGATGCTCTGTCGTTCAAGAATAATGGCTATTAGGCCAAACCCGACAGTCGCGGCAGCTCTCGGTCGAATCTTCACCTTGGCACTGGCCTCGCTATAGATTCAATCATGATACAATCGGAGCTTACATTTTTTAATGTGATCTAATATGTGCTTTGCCATTTCTTGAAACATGACTGATTGTTGCTCAATTTAAATAAATTAAAACATGGTGGCATTCATGTTATGTAGATAGTCTTGCGAAATATGATTTTCGAAAGTTAGTTGGACCTCTCAACATATGGGCATGTTTGGCGTTTGATAATTGTGCGCACTTGTTAAATGATCTATTGATTCGTGTGATTCATCGGTCTATCACAGCCCTGGAGTATTTGCACAAATCCTCTAAATTTAAGATCCAAAAATCTATTCATATTGTCACGATATAGAATTTCTTTGAACTTTATAATATATTATGGATCCTTGAGGATGGACTTAATTGACTTTTCCATCATATCCCAATATTTCATTGGTACTTCCATGATGCATAAGGAGTGACATGTTGTCTAGGGCTACTCTTTTGTCTCTCAGTGCACGTCTACATCATTTGTCATCCATAAGCGGTTTGTGATGGTGTTATTGGCTGAAATATCTATGGAGGGGATCGTAAGGTTAATGCCACTCAATTGCTTAGTCAAAGTCAACATTTTCAACTCCATCATTCTAGACTCTCACTCTCCTTCTTCCCTTATTTAATCATCAAATCCTTTCTTCAAGGAGCCAAAACCTACCAAGTCTTCAATCTATACAAGAGTCCCAAGTATGTTTCCCTCCCAATCGATCCCTCTCCTCCTCCTTTCTTTCTTCCTTCTTCTCGACACAAGCTTCGGCGCCGACCCGCTTTACCACATTTGCTTCGGCAAAGATAACTACACTTCCAGTAGCCCTTTCAAAACCAATCTCGATAGCTTGCTCGGTACCCTCGTTTCTGAGGTCCCTCCTAGCGGGTTTGGAACCGGCTCGAGCGGCGAGGGGAGTGATCAGGTGTATGGGCTTGCCCTTTGCCGGGGTGATGTATCGAGCCCCAACTGCAAAAGTTGCGTCTCCGATGCAGGCCCGGAGCTATTGCAGCGGTGCCCCACCCAGAAGGGCGCTATTATTTGGTATGGCAACTTTAAACACTCCATGACTCATCTAGTTTTCTTTGAAGTGCAATATATACCCGATGCCAAACCGACTGAAAAAAGTGATAATTTCAAACTACACTAAAGGTTAACTTCCGCTTAAAATGGCTTCAACTCGAACTATATCTAGTCTAAAACAATGTTTTCTGCCATAGGTATAATGTAGAAAATGCTCTTTATCTATACCACAATTAGATTAACTTTTTTAGCCATTAATTTAATAGGTTTTCAGACAAAAGATGTTCAATTTTTCAAATAGATCATTAATCTGAAAGTAAAAGGCGGTGTCACTCATGTTTGCAAAAGAATATGCTCTTGAAGCATAAATTAAGTATGTTAAAGTAGGTAAATCATCTGGTTAAATTCTCAAATTAACCAATTCCATTTTCCCTCGATTGCTCCTATAGCTTCTTCTTCTTCTTCTTCTTCTTATTATTATTATGTTTGCTTTGCTTCAACCCAATATTTGATATGTCGATTCACGATTCTCTCGATTGGCTGTGCTTAGGTATGACTATTGTCTCCTCAAGTATTCCAACGCGTCATTCTTTGGCAAGATAGACAACAAGAACAAGTTCTACTTGCTCAACGTGCAGGACGTCGACATGGACTTCATGGAATTCTACAGGAAGATCAAGGAACTGCTGAGCAGCTTGACAGACAAAGCCGTGGCGGGTCCCAAGAAGTACGCGTACGGCGAACTCGGGCTTGGAGGGTTCAAGACCCTGTTCGGCTTGGTTCAGTGCACAAGGGATCTATCAGTAGACGACTGCAAGACGTGCCTCGAGGGCGCAATAAGTGACCTGCCGAGCTGCTGCTATGGCAAACGAGGAGGGAGGACCGTTGGTGCTAGTTGCGACGTTAGATATGAACTTTACCCTTTCGTCGATGTTTGAGATTTGTTTGAAACTCAATGATCTCCGCAAATGGATGCGCCACGTATGGTGCATCATAGTTTGAAGAAATCAAATCCAATAATGGATGAATCTCACGAGGATGTTTAGTTTTTTCGGGTTTTAGCTTTATATGAAACAAATTTCCTGTATTTCCTGAAAGTGCCCATAGTAACTGAGCATGCATTAAAAGAAAGCAGTCTTAAAACTTCAATGTGACACCTTCTAGGTCCAACATAAGAGAGAAAGAGAGATCAATGGTGACTCGGTTTAAATTGCCAATTAAGGATCTCTTTTGTGAGGGATTGGTTATGGACCTATATGAATTTGGATGGGATTGTTGCAAATGATATAAAGCATTAATTCTTGGACTGACTTGGGGGAAAATTTGTCTATAATATGTTGGTCCAAAGGAAGAGCCGTCATTGGCCACTCTTGCATGTGAGTGAGTTGAGCTCATACATGCACTAAGATCCAGGCAAGGACCTCAAGGGTATCGTGGCCCTTGCCCAAATCCAAGCAAGGGCATTGCTGCCCCCGCCAGCTCAAAGACAACAAAGAAAGAAAAGAAAAGAGAAAATAAAATAATTAAAAAATCTAAAAAAATATTGAAAATTTGTAAAATTTGTCCATGTTGACCCTGGTTGTGTCAAGTAGGACCGTCGACATTCATGTCAATAATTTTCAGTCAAAATTAGCTTGATGAACTACATTAATAAATCGTCAAAAGGTTTAGAACTCAATTGCTACAATTAAAAAGTTCATAACTGAAATGGCAGTTTGATGCAAGTGTTATAAGTTTAAAAGTATTTTGACACTTTTCCCTTCAAGTTGTTCTATACAGTCGTTTTCTTAAATTTCCCCATAACAAAACTAGGAATTTAAATAGTGAATCAAGGATGTATCGAGTAAACTTCCACTTCTTCTACCGTTATTGTTTCGTAAAATCATTGATTGGTCGTGCTCGCCAACTTCGTTGAAGTTGACCTATTGCTTTTGCTGCCATTGGTGGTGGGTAGGATACATAGTAGAAAAAGTCAACAAGTTTCTGTACCACGTGGATGATGATCGCCACCAACTTCCCATAGAACAAATCCTAACCTCTCCGGTCAAAGCACAGGACATGGCAACGCCGCGTCCTCCGCCGTCAAGCTCGATCCAAATGCTGACCTTCCTCGCTAAAGAATGCCCCCAACGATGACGGCACCAATCTTTTTTCACCTCGGAAATACAAAGTCAAGCGCTGTTTGTCCAAACCAGATCATCGTTACGTGAAGATCATGTATAGTTTAATGATCACCCCTTTGCACATTGACAACTTCAAATGATGGGTATTGCCACAAGAGGGATGATATGGAAAGCGGGCCAAGTCAACGAAGGGGAAAAACGAAAAGATTAACGAGTCAACTAGATCTTCCAATCTGGGGAACAACCTGTCACGAGCCCAGAAGCTCTTAAGATGTCAAAACCAACTCCATCCAACATCTCATGAAAGATAATATTATCTTACTCTGTGAATTCACTTGCTCTGCTTCCTCCTCCTATCTCTATATATATACAAAGTGCTCTGCCAAGACAGAGATACCAATTCAAGATCTCTCATTGAGCCTTTCTTCTGCAATCTTGTGACAGAGATCATAGATGGCAACTCTCAGATCATTGACTTGCTTTGTTCTAGCAGCGTTGCTGATAGAAGTAGCCACGGCAGCTAGCTACACGGTCGGAGGGAGCAGCGGGTGGGACACGAGTACTGATTTCCAGACTTGGGCATCATCTCAGAAGTTCAAAGTAGGAGATAATCTGGGTGAGTAACATCCCAATGCTTCATTTATGATACGTTGTAGTCTTGATTGTATCACATGGGTTTGATTTGCGACTTGTCATTTAAGTCGTGGTAGCATTTGCTTCAAACTTAGGCTCTATTTGTTTTAAGGAAAATAAATAATTTTGATAATTTTTTTTCTAAAAATGATCGCTTCTAGTGCTCACAATGAATGAACGGAAATTTTGATCATCGTTAATGAAATTTAGACATAAATTGTTGTCAATAGCGTAGACATTTTTTATCAGCTAATTATTTTAAACGATATAAGCTATTATTTTTGAGATAATATTTTGCTGAATTATTAATTTTCTGCGAAATAAACAGAGCTGTAGATACTTTTTTTCTAAAGTGTGAAGCACTTGAAATGCAATGACATTCGAAATTGGGATCTTGACTTGATTCTAAAGAAAGAAACAAACATATATGATAACCTGTAATGCTATTTTAGGAGAATTTTAGATAGTTCTGCACATATTATCCCTCAAATCACAAGTTGAGTTTTTATTTGAGTTTCGATGCCATCGCTGGTAGATCATAAATCCTTGTTCGGAATGAATGCCTCCGAGATGGATCTGGTCATCGTGTGGTCCTAAATCGCATGCTTTCTATACAAAGGGGTTCTTGCAAAAGTTTCTGTCAAAAAGGCTCTAATCAAGCACTTGATGCTTGACTAATATGCTAGAAATCTATGGGTGAAAGCAATACATTAGACACTAAGTGGTGCTCTCTACCCTTTACAGTCTTTCGGTACACACCAATCCATGATGTAACCGAAGTCACCAAGGCAGACTATGACTCTTGCCAAGCAACCAGCCCAATCAAAACAAGCACCGGTGGCTCCACCACTGTTTCACTCACATCTCCGGGTAAGAGATACTTCATTTGCGCTACCCCGGGACACTGCGCCGCAGGAATGAGGCTCGAAGTAGACACCCTTGCAGCCACTTCATCCCCGCCACCAGCCATTCCCGCCACCCCTCCACCCGCATCTCCTGCCTCCCCACCGCGGAGATCCCCAGCTGCTTCCCCACCGTCAAAATCTCCAGCAGCCTCTCCTCCAGCAAAATCCCCAGCTAGTCCTCCACGTTCTGCTCTGGCTCCTACAACATCCGAATCCTCACCGGCAACGGCTCCTACAAGACCCGAATCCTCACCGGCAATGATGCCAGGATTGGCTCCTCCAAGCGAAACTGGCGCGGAATCGCCAAAGTCATTGGCCAATAGAGGAAGTTTGACTTTAACTTGGGCAATGGGAGTATGCTTCGGAGTCGTGAGCCTTCTGGCTGTGTAAGGAGCTATACATTCCTTTGTGATTCTTTTAGATCTCTGTATTTGATAAATTTTTTTGTGTCTTCCGTCACATATTTATGGTGTGTCTGAGAAGTCACTTGTACTTTTTAGAGCAGAGAAGGGATCATCATTCGTGACCCAATAATAAAATAGTCAGGAAGCTTTTACATACACGTGAGCGTTGTGGTATCTTGAAATTAGATTTACGTCGGCGTCAATCCAACAAGGTAATCTTGAATTCTAGTGGCAGTTTCGTAAAGGACAGTCAAAACCGGGGATATAAAATTCTGCGCACAATGGCCTCTTCCTCAGGACTGGAGCATTGCCTATCAGTTGAGCGAGTCATCCAGTGACTTTCAGATGAGATGAGACCCATCTCTTGGTCCACCCTAAAATCACCACCAGGGCCATATATATGTTGAAAGTCTCGAGTCTCTATCTAAGCCTGGCCTGAGATTAGAATTGGTGGTAATTGCTAGCTGTCTGAAGTCAAACGATTCTTTTCCCCAACAGTTCTTCTCGCTTCAATTTCTGACTCTAACGAAACTAGGATGGTCCTTTGTACTATGTAGTATATAGTATATACCAAGTCCCCAAAAACTGAAATTAGACTCTATCCAATCCTGCACGGCACTGTCATCTAAATGGTCCTCGGACAAAAGGAAAAGGATGTAAGATGACCCTTGCATACATTTCATTCATCAGTTCAATTTGGATTTATAATGGAGTCAGCTATCTACAGTACACATCAAACCTTTGTGCCCACGCAATTATGGACATAACATAAAGTACTGTGTACTGATATTATCCACAGGTCCAATGGACCGGCCTGATGTCGAGCTTTATACATCTCCTTCCCCATCTAAAATGTCTATCACCTGGCTGTGTGTGTGAAGAGTTTCACTAAGTGGGACCAAAAACACAATCCTGGCATCTCTCTGTTATTTACATATGAATATCGCACGGATTACTACATTTAAGTGATTTAGCGTCCCATGGCGAAACAAAACCTCCTCAATTTCCGTTTCTTCTTTGTTGGACCATCTACAATTGGATGCTTGAGATGGCCTAGCAATAACAAAGAGAGAACCCCATCCCAAGTCCAACCACCATAAGCAGCTCCTCCCAATTGCATTAAACGACAACACCTCCATTTCCGGTTTGTTCCTTATTGCAGTGCTTCTCACATCAAAAGCCAGAAACGAAAGATAAAAGAGCATGTTCCAGAAATTGTATTTGCTGACCTTAAGAAAGAGTTGATTCCAGCACAATTCGGTTTACTGTTCACAGGTGCAGGGGAAAAAGGATAAAGGGCAATTAATCCAATCGAAAGAGACCAAAGGAGTCAAAACGAAATGACCCAACCGACAATCTTTGCATGGAAAAAGCAAGACATCGTGAATTCTACAGGAATGATTTACTCGAGCACAAAGTAAAGTCTTTCAAAGAATAACGATGAGATTCGAGAGAATCCAATGTTGCAAAGGAAAAGCAAAAAATGAAGTGAACTTTGCTAAATTTTCAGGAAGCAGAAACCACACCAACCATCCAAGCCACACCTTCCGTCATCTATACACAGCCCATCCCATCCCAGATCAAGCTAATCCTTCACTCTAAAAACTCAGAAATTTGTATTCGCCACTCAAAATGAAGAAAGAAAATCGAAGCACTGTGTCTCGACTAATTCTTGAGATGAAGAAAGAACAGCTAAGCCAAAGCATGCACAGGACCTGGAGTCACCACCACCGGGCTCGGCGGGCTCGTATAGGGCGGCGCCGCAACGGTAGTAGCTGGGGGCGGCGGAGGCGGCAATTCCGCTGGCGGCGTCGGCGGAGGAGGGAGCGGCAATGATGGCGACGCCGGCGGAGGAGCAGTGGGGCTCGTCGTGACGGGCGGGCTCAGGATCGGGCTGGGCGGTGGCGGGAACGACGAGGTAGTAGCAGCGGCGGTCGGGCTGGGAGGAGGGTTCGAGCCAGACGGGGCGGGCTGGGTCGTGGACGAGGACCCGGAATCGGGGGCAGAAGGGTAAACCTGGGTGGTGGGGGCAGCGGGGGAGACGACGGGGGAGGAGAAAGTGCAGGAGGCGGAGTCGCCGAAGCATTGGTGGGCGTGGGAGTGGTGGCGGAGGGAGTGGCGCAAGGGGCCGAAGCCGATGACGAGGCCGAGGACGACGAGCGCGGTGACGATGAAGATGAAGATCTTTGTTGCCTTCCCGACATAACACATTCTGCCGGCGGTCGGTCCCCGGACTCCTGCTAAAAAAGGGAGACAAAAGCAGGGAAAGCCCTTTTGAGACCGATGTCGGACGCCGGAGGAGATGGGTCTTGGCCTAACGCTGTTGCGCTTCTCTTCTGTTGGTTTCAAGAGAGAGAAGAGAAGGTGTTGGGGATGGGGATGGGGATACGGATGTGCTGGTTCTTGTTTCTTGTTTCTTTGGGTGTCGCTTTCGTCGTTTTCTCATGGCGATGGAATACAATTACAGTAGGAGGAAGGCAAGGGGGAGGAGGAGGAGGAGGAAGCAGATGGAGGGTGAGTTTGCATTTGGGATTTTCTTGGTTGGTGGTGGTGCTGGTGTGGGTATGTGTGCTGTGCTTTTTGGGATGAGGCACGTGAACCCCATTACGGGACAAAAACTCGTTAAAAAAACCAATCTTTGTTAACATGTGATAAGATAAACCACCCTTGTGTTCTGTGGGGCATCAAGCGACTAAAACAAATGAGAATTCGCGACCCTTTTCGTGTTCTTAAAGATCGAGTTTTTCTGAGCTGCAAGAAGACCTCTTCTTGCTGCTGCTGCTGCTGTTTTGCTGTAGGCATCGTTACAGTTACAGGAGCTCCGCTGCGCGAGATGCCCCCGGAAACGGAGAAAGGCGGACTTGGCTTGGCGAGCCCCGTAGGTCGGCTTGGTAGCGCGAAACGGGCCGACCAGTGGGCATACGCCACGTGTTCTGACAAAGGGCGTCGGGTCCTTCATTGATTGGGGAATTTTCTCTGCGTGGTGAAGTGGGAGTGGGTCCCGCGCCGTACTTAGTGGTTGGGAAACTCGTGCGCCTTGAAAAGCTGTCAATACTTCGCCCCTCAGCTCCAACCGGACCAAGCCAGCCACTTACAAGCTTTTGTCCTATGCATGGCGAGGACAGTACGCACTTTTTTTTTTTATGAGATTAGATTGGGAATTCTTGGAAGAATTCTTCAAATCGTTCCTCAAATTTGGTATTTAGATGTTACTTTCATCAATGATCTAGTCAATTATGAATGATTGATAATGAGATCATGAAAATGTAAATTATCCCTAAATAATGTAGAGATAACAACAACCTGACAAGTAAACCTGTTAAATTGGTGAATCGAATCGAAAATAATCCGACCCAACTTAAACCATTTAACCTGTTTTAATCCATTTTCATGTAATACAATTTTAGTGGCTCATACCTAATTAAATACATACTCGACTCGACTCATATTGCTAAAACATTTTCATATTTAACTCAATATATAAAAACGTATACGTAAACTGAGGTGAGCAAGCGTGAGAGAGAACGGAGAGAGAGTTATAAAAGTATGTTAGGTTTAAATAAATTATGAACCCATTTAACATCCATATTATTTTGGGTTTTACCATAAACAAAACTAATTCATATAACAACTCAGTCCATCAAATATAAATTGAGAAATAGGTTCATCTGACTTATTTTGACAAATCTACTAGCAAGTTATCGTTATCATCGACTCGATGTTTATATAGTCTGCGCCAAGTGCTACGTTGTCTTGAATTAGTGAACTACTTCATCGACGACATGGTAGCACTTGACAAGTTAGTTGTCGATCCTAGCGATGTGAGGACTCACCATAAGGGGTCAGAGCGATCGGAGAGAGCAAGAGAACATGCCAAGCGACAGCTCGAGGGAAAGTTATCTCTCGCAATTGAACTGTTGATTGTTTAGCCGCACCAGGAAGGAGACTCATTCGCACCACACGCGCAAATCAGTATTGACGACCACCATTGGGCAGCTTATACCCCTTCCCTTGCCGAAAGAACTTTTGTGAGTTGTAAATAGATTTCTTGATTAGGATGGTTGTTCCGGCGCTTCATTTCGGATTCAATCGTTATTCTTCTAGTGCATTTTGCTTGCTCTTCGAGTTCGTGGTCTCTTTCGAATTTGCTACCAAAGTTATGTGTTTTGACTAAATTTAGAATCCAGACAGCAACATCTCTCTCTCAAAGTAAAATAAGAATATTTTACCGAAGAAATAATTAAAAGCTATCCAATAATCAGAGGTAAATAATTATTCAATATTCCCCGAACATTCCATGACGAGTGTACGAGTCTTGTTTACCAATCAATGATCAACCGTTACCGTCCCTGCTTAACTTTTCTTTCTGGAGGGAAAAGGATAAAGCTGCTCATTTCCCCTCACTCAAGTTTAGGACAATGGCTAGAAGAAGACAACAAAAGCAAGAACAGTGACTGGAAAATTCATACATAACCAGAAGACGAACATTCATGATTGAGAGATATTCATAACATTGGCCTCTTATCCTATGAGAGAGTCTCGACCACCCATTGCATTCCTCACTCGAGGTTTCCTTCATATCATGGAAAAGCCTATATGCAGACCGCAAGTGACGCATGAGAAAAATGTGACGGAAGAAACAAGAGAGACTAGATTTTTCTTGCAAATAAGGGTCTTTTGAAGATCATTCGCATGAAAACATACAAGCCTCCAGATAGACACAAGGAATTGCCATTCAAAAGCACCGACAGGCCAGAGGCAACGAAGGAGAGAAGTTGAAAGCCAACATGATGAGCATTTTGCACTCTGCATCACCTGCTGAAATGGGGTCGAAATGTAGATTCTTCCGCGGAGAACTCTGTCAGGATTGGACAGTGGTCAATCATAGCGTACAAGGAGCCAGGCAAGTGGAGAGGCTTGAATACAGGAAAGCTCTATCATCCAACTCTGGCAGGGTATTCAAGAATCTCAAAGCAGTGGCGTACGAGGTGTCCACAGAGTCAGAGGCAAGTGATTACCTTTGCTCAACCCTGATTCAATTGAATTTTCTGTCTCGTTCAAAAGTTGGAGCATCCTGTTTTTTTTTTGGTCGAAAGTTGAAGCACCCTGTTAAGATTAGCAATTTAGCATAGGCTTTCATATGGCATTGTCGGGATGTGGAAATACCACTACATAGTTTATAGCTGTCTCTCTGTCCAAAACCCCGGACCCAAATCACTGTAGCCACATTGTATCATTTGTACCTGTTTTCCAATTTCCAGGAGGGGTAATTGCCCCATCCTTTTTTTCGAGAAGTTTGTCTCCCATTCCATCATCTCTCTATTTGCCTTCTTGCGGTCATTATTTTCTCCATATATCCCATCTCTGAAAGCAAGAAAGAGAGAAAGTTTAATCTAAAGAGAAGCTCTAAACCTAGCTGTCATTACAATGTGCAGGCTACAACATCTCCTGATGCATATGATGAGAAGATGTTAGCAAACTATGTACCAATCTACGTAATGCTCCCTGTAAGTACCAATAAATCTTCCCTGATGAAAAACGCAAAATGCAACTAAAGATGACAAACTAATAACTCCACTACCAATGCTTATTTCAGCTGGAGGTCATCACAGTTGATAACACTCTCGAGGACAGATATGGGATAGAGCAGCAGCTCAAGAAACTGAGTGCAGCAGGCATTGATGGAATAATGGTTGATGTCTGGTGGGGAATTGTGGAATCCAAAGGTCCTAAACAGTATGACTGGACTGCATATAGGAGGCTCTTTCAGTTTGTTCAAGGATGCAATCTGAAGATACAAGCTATAATGTCGTTCCACCAATGTGGTGGGAATGTCGGAGATGCGGTAAACATCCCAATTCCTCAATGGATACTTGGCATCGGAGAAAAAGACCCCGATATATTCTACACAAATAGAAATGGCAACAGGAACAGAGAATGTCTCACAATTGGTGTGGATAACCAACCTCTCTTTTACGGAAGAACTGCTGTGCAGGTGATTATGAGCTTCATTTATCATATTTGAGTCTTGCACAGCTATTGTTAGCCACTGAAATAGTTGAGTTGGCTGTAAGATAAGCATAATGATATCATATATGCTAGGGAAAATTTCAAAATCCAACTTGAGTTTTTTCATCCATATCAATACGAATCCCCATTTTTCAAAACCTGCAATATGCACCTCAAGACAAAATTTAAAGTTTAAATTCTGCCCTAAACTTTTTTTTGTCTAAAAGAAATCACAAACTTTTATTGTAGTCTTGAATCTGCCTCCACGTTCAAAAATCAAATCTGATTTCTTCAAAATTATCAACATCAAGACCAGCTCAAGGTTCATTATCAGAACCTACGTCTTCACTAACACTCTTGCTTTCGTATGGAACAACAACATCCTCCTGATGTAGATAATTTTGAAGAAACCGATGGTGATTTTTGGACGTGGTGGCAGATTTGGGACTAGAGTAAAAGTTAATAGATTATCTTTTCAGGGTAGGGATTGAACCTAAAGTTGGGCGGTTTTTAGGGAATTGGGCCACTGGGACACAATGAACGACTGAGGAGGAGGAAAGAAGAATGGATTTTAGGGTTAAGGTTTTCTTTTGGGAGAAGGGATAAAAAAGTGATGAGGCCAATATGGAAAGAAAATGGCAGTTTGGTAAATAAGTGGACAAGGATCATGAGTAGGAGATGCAAATTGAAAATAGTAACAAAACACTGCAAACTGTAGGTTTTCAAGAGTGAGATACAAATTGATGTACGGGGATTAAAGCGAGGACGGTAATTGATACTTTCACCATGTGTTTATCCAGGCAATAATGAGTCTGTCCTAGAATGAACACAACAAACTCTGTACAGAAATACATAAGGTTTACCTCATACTAAGAACCTTTAGAATGAAATAGAGGTTTGAAGCATACATTACTGAAAAGGGCAACATAAATTGAGAACTAGAAGAAATGTTTTCGACTGGAAAAGGCATCCCAAGAATATACATAGCATGCACACTCATGATCATGAATTTTTAGCTCATGCTATCAAATATTTAGACTTGATTATTACAGACAAATGATATCAGCCAGACTGCTGCAATTTGCATAGTGATCACTTTTTATACTAAATCAGATGTAACAACATTAAATCCAAATTAGGCATTTCTTTCGGTTGTTCTATCCATTTATGTAATAAATTGTCTGATTCACATTTCAAATATGATGTCCTACTGTGTATTCAGATGTATAGTGACTACATGAAGAGCTTCAGGGAAAACATGTCAGATTTCCTGGAATCAGGACTGATAATAGACATTGAAGTAGGTTTAGGACCTGCAGGGGAGCTGAGGTACCCCTCTTATCCAGAAAGTCAAGGCTGGGTTTTTCCTGGTATCGGGGAATTTCAGGTAACAATCACCCTTAAACAATGTCTGCATAACTGTATGACATTCCCCTGGATGTTAACCAGGGTAATAACAGAAACGATGGACTTTAATTTCAGTGCTACGACAAGTATCTCAAAGCAGATTTCAAGGAGGCTGCAATCAATGCGGGTCATCCCGAATGGGAACTCCCAGATAATGCAGGAAGTTACAATGCCACACCTGAATCAACAGAATTCTTTGGTCCAAACGGGACATACCTCACCGAGAGAGGAAAGTTTTTCTTGACTTGGTACTCAAACAAATTAATAACCCATGGTGATCAGATTATGGATGAAGCCAACAAAATATTCCTAGGCTGCAGGGTCAAGCTAGCAGCCAAGGTGACTCCCCATATCGCAAGCAACTAAAGCATATATCTAGTTATGTGTTTTCAGAATCAGAACTTAATTATATCAACCAAATGCAATCATGAATCAGGTATCTGGCATACATTGGTGGTATAAAGATGACAGTCATGCTGCAGAGCTCACTTCAGGATACTACAATCTTAACGACAGAGATGGCTACAGACCTATTGCGAGGATGCTGTCAAGGCATCATGCAATTCTTAATTTCACATGTCTTGAGATGCAAGACTCCGAACAAATTGCTGCTGCTAAAAGCGGGCCCGAGGAACTTGTACATCAGGTACATCTTTCAATTCTTTAAAACAGTAGAATAGAAAGTAGTGAACAACAATATTGATGATTGAAAATAATTAAGGGAAAACTTTATCTCCAGTTGAAAATCCGGATAGAAGATCTGTGATCTCTACCAGAATTGAACTTTTACTATAAGAAAATCATGATAGCTAGTGCAAGATAATCAAATAAAATGACTCCACTTAAGGTTCATATTTTGCAGGTTCTGAGTGGAGGTTGGAGAGGGAAAATTGAGGTAGCAGGAGAAAATGCACTTTCAAGATATGATCGAGCTGGCTACAGTCAGATACTTCTAAATGCTAGGCCCAATGGGATCAGTAGGGATGGCCCGCCAAAGCTGAAAATGTATGGAATAACATACCTTCGTTTATCAGACAAGTTACTCAAAGGAAACAACTTCAAGATATTCAAGACATTTGTGAAGAAAATCCATGCTGATCAGGTAAAGGAAACCCTCACGAAATCTCTGCATAAATCTTCAGTGAGATGTCCAAACACTTTCTTTGTTTGGTCCAGGACCACTGTGCAGACTCAAGAAAGTATGGCCAATGTCTAGATCCACTAGAGCATTCAAATCCAGAGCTTTCAATTCAAGATTTGCTAGAAGCAACCGAACCAATGAAGCCATTCCCATGGGCTAAAGAGACAGACATGGGCGTTGGTGGTGCACTTGCTGATTTCTCAGACAAATTCATAGAAAAAATCACCTCAATTTTGAAGTGAGAAGACCATAGAGCGACAAAGAGTGAATAGCAGTACAATAGTGCCTGCTGAGGAACAGAAATCTCCAAAGATCACAGAACGTCCTTTCACGGCAAATCAGATCCCGTAGGAGTAAAGCTGCTGCTCTCCACTTTTTGTTCCTATACAAATAGAATGTGTCCAAACTTAGTTCTCACCAATAATTGCCACAAGAACAATTTCCTTCTCTAAATTGGCATAACCTACGAATATCCCACATACTGGTCTCGCGACCTGAGTTCTGAATTAAACTTTGTCATAGTTTAGCAATCCCCACAAACACGAAGATTTTTGGTTATCCTAATTATGGTCCTACAATAGTGTTAGCACCAAATCCTCTCTTAACCATATACGAATGAACAGACATGCCAAAATGCAAGGCCGTGATCCGATCACAAGCTCCAAACACAGCTGCAACAGTGACTTCATCAGGTTTTATACTTTCACGAACCATCCGACAGAAAAGCTTTATGATTTCCACAGCATCTCCAATCTTCACATAAGCAGATATCATGCAGTTCCATGACAATATATCAATAACCGTTGCCTCAAACAATCTTCTCGCTTCCAATACAAAATAGGAAGCACAATACATGTCTATAAGAGCATTCACCACAAATCTGTTGCAAAGTTTTTCCCATTCCGGACAGCATAGGCATGAGCCTCTTTCCCCTGCTTCACTCCTCTGAGGTTAGACAAAGCCGTGAGAAGATCATCGTATTCCAAGAAGCTAAGTTTCTTGGAAACCTAGCAAAGTCATTCCATCTAAAACAAGTCCATCCTTCTTCATTTCATGGAAACCCAATAAAGCCTCTTCCGCTTTGCCATTCCTTGCACAACCAAAAAATCATCGTATTCCAAGAAGCTAAGTTTCTTTCACGCATTCTGTCAAACACCGCCCTCGCAGCCTCGATGTCCTCAAACCTCAGATGCATTGCGAGCGAAGACTTAGCCACAAAGATATCGGACTCCAACCCAACAAGCACTATCTCGCCAGGAACTCTTTTCCCAATTTCGACAGACAACAGATCACCGCACGCCTTCAAGACAAAAGGGTAAGCGAAATATCCGCCTTTGGACCGAAACTCGGAAAATTCACGGTACAAGACAAGGGACTTGAAAAGGGAAGCCACAACAAGTACAGGCGTAGCCCCTTGATCATGGAATTCCACAAGAACTGATTTTTCCAGCTCAATGTGGTCAAACATCACTCAAAGTTTTCATGCAACAAAATTTGCATGCAAGATCAGAGAGCTAAAGAATAAAGATCCCCAAAAAAAATAAAAATAAAAAAGCAGGAAAAATTTAATGTGGAGATGCGGGGTATCGATCCCCGTACCTCTCGCATGCTAAGCGAGCGCTCTACCATCTGAGCTACATCCCCACGTTGCATGGTGTTGAGTTTATAAAGTTAATAATCATAATGAGCTGATGGTTATCAATTTTCATAGTAAGGGGTAGCGCAACTTACATGTTAGGGAGCGGGAGCGGAATTAATTACTACTTATTAGCAGCCAAAAAGGCCCACGTTTGATGCGTGCTTGTGAAGGAGAAAATGCGTAGATCAAATTGGCAATCGGCAAAAGAAGAATAGGCCTTCAGAAAATATTGTCAAAATGGTAATATCCGTGTTTATCCGGATATGGATAGAATTGATCGGATCCCCTCGTACTCCCTCCAAATGTAATTCGTCTTCTTTTAATCATGGGGTGAGAATACTTCCCCTCAAGTTATGTTCGATCTAGCGGAATTTAAATAACAATTTAGACCCTTTTACAACGAACCGAGTTCGCTCGTGTTTTGTTGAGATTATCTTGCCCGATGTACTGAAATTTGGTTGAAAATCAAGAGAGATTGTGAGGGGAGTGAGCCTTCACAAGAACGGACGTTTCGGAGACGCGAGAACTGTGGGGAAACAATTTGAGAATATCAAGAATCCCCCTCCATCCGGGGCCCGGTCGAGATGTAATAAACGCAAAGAAAGAAGGGCAGATTGCTAATTACGTACCCCCACCAAAGATTATGGACGTTCCCACTTTGTTCTCGTCACGTCTACCCTCCGAGGTGGCGCCCTTCTTCCCCTCCTCCTTCTCCTTCTCCTTCTCCTTCTCTTTCCTCGCGCGTTCGATCAAGAAAGCATGCAAACGGAAGACGGGAAAGCTCGCCCCTAGAGAGAGGCTCCAGATCATTCGCGGGCGCGTTTCTGTGATCGTCCTGCCGACACCCATCTCTTTTCCGCCTTCAAGCTTCTTGATTTCCTGGTAAAGGTTGGATTTTTTTTTTTTTTGGGACACGCCCACGTCGGTTCGTCGCTCGTTTCGTGAGGCGGTCTGTTGGATCCGGCATTTCCACGTTCGTCCCCGGATTTTTCGTGGGTTCTCGATTCTGTTGTCATTAGGACGTCCCAATCTTGATCCTGAGGGATATTTGACTTGAGGGGACGTGCCCGTTGTGGATCAACGAACAGCAGCAGCAGCAGGAGGAAGAAGAAGAAGAAGAAGAAGATAAAAAGGCCATTTGGGTTTTACGTGGCGAAGGTGATTCTTTTGACCCTCTCCCTTTTGGATGGTGATCAAGACAAAGTTGTGAGGGAATTCAAATTGGATGAAATGAGAAGAGGAGCGAGAGACTGGCCATGTAAGAAGGAATAGAAATGAGAGTCAAAAGTGGGCCGGTCATTTTCGCGATTCTGCTATGTGCATTGGCCACTGGGAGCTCGGAAGGCAAGAGAAGAGCTGGGCACGAACTTCTCGGAAATGGAGGCGCTTCCCCGCCGCCGCAGACGAGTTCCTACACGGTACGAGGATTGTTCGCATGTCTTTTTTTTTTTCTTTTTTCGCTTTGTTGAATTTCGACAATTTCTTGTGCCTCCTTTGGAGCTTAATTTATAGTTAGGTATGTGTTTCCTGGTTGAATCTATTTAGCTGGTTTGTCTTTTGTTGGAAAAGCTCCTGGAAAAAGAAAAGCTGTTCCTAAAGAATCTGTCCGTGCCTAGATGATCGGATGGCCTATAGAGTGCGGAGTAATCTTTGATAAAAAGACAAATTCGAGGGTCCCGCAAAAAAAGAGTAGAAAAAGAAAACAAAGACATATAAGAGGGAACAGAATTGATTCATCAGGTATTTCGTAATGCATACATTTTGCGGGATGCGAGTTAATTGAGATGTTCCTGGGAAAAAAATGAAACGGTAACTTGAGAGAGAAGAATCTGAGAATCCATTTCAACTGAGACCCATTTGTCTGTATGACCGTGTACCCTTCATTCTTCAATTTCCTGCGCGTATGATGGTGCTCCATCTACGATTTACGTGTTAAGTCTCTCATGGCTCTAGATAGACATTGCAACTAGCCTGTGCTGCATATTCTTGAAAGAAAAAATCACTTTGATTAGATGAAAGAACCCTTTTGGAAACTTAGTAGCTGGATATCTAAGGAACAATGATGATCCTTACACATAATTTGACTCGACAGCCCCATTCATTTGCACTTTGAGATCAAGAATTCCCCTTAAACTCGAATGTGCCATATGATAACAGACAGAACAAGCATGGATTGACTGCAAGAATGAACTGATGGCCAGGGCAGAGGTGATTCAAGATTTTGACATATACGTACTGCAGGAGGCAATCCATGGCCTTAGATCAATCAACGGAAACATGGACAGAGCCTCGAGAATCCTGCCGCCCGATGTGAAACGCATGCTCTTGGATTGCTTAAGAGAGAACAATCTCCGAGCACCCACTTCCAGTGGGGAGCCGAACACGAGGAACTGGTTCATGGAGTGCATGGAGTTTCTCTTCTATGGACCAAATATTCCTCGGAGAAATCTGGTAAGCAGGTCACATCACCGGATAACATCAACTGATAAACTAGCATCAGCTCCATCAACATCTCAACTTAAAAATATTGTGCCAAGTCCTGCTCCGACTCCATCTCCGAACCAAAATGTGGCAATAAGCCCTTCTCCGTATTCTGCAACAGAATCTCCGAGTACCAGTCCAGCTCCAACTAATCTTGCTCCAACCATTTCTCCGTCCCCAAAACCACAAGCGCTCGTGGAGTCACCAGAGGAGCCATCTTTACCGCCAGATACAAGTGAGTCACGGGAGCAACCACCAACTAGTGAAATTCTACCTATGAGGACACATGTTGCTCCAAGCCATACTCCTAAGAAAGATGATCACAAATGGATGAAAAGCGCAATAGCTGCCGGGTGTACAGCAGCTGGGACACTTTTTATTGTCGCACTGATCTTATTATGCTGTTCCAAGGGCAGGAACAAGAATGTTGATCCCAGAGCCGGACAAAAAGATGATAGACCTCTTCTAAACTTGAGCTTGAGTGATTTCTCTGCAGGTATTCGTTTATCAGGCGTTACTTTTATCATTGTCATGTTATCATTCTAAATTTCTGATGTCTGATCTGACAATATGTGAACTTTATCAGGTTCTTCCCAAAAATCCTATAGCGTTGGAAATTCAAGCGGTAAACAACTGAGTTCTAATAGTGGAAAGACCCCATCCTTGGCGAGTCATCTTTCCATAGTATCCGACCATCATGATTCGTCGCAGCCTGATTCATCTTCCCTGGAAACAACTGGAGTAGTACCACTTCCTCCATTGAAGCCGCCACCTAGAAAATCAGTTCCATCACCTCCTGGACCACCACCGCCACCACTTCTCAATCCGCGGCCTCCACCACCTCCAAAAGGTGGTCGCCCTCCACCACTACCTCCTAAAGGAGCTTCACCTCTTAGACCCAACCAGCAGGATGGCCACGATGCAGAATCTGATGCCCCCAAAACCAAGTTGAAGCCATTTTTTTGGGATAAGGTCCTAGCAAATTCTGATCAGACAATGGTCTGGCATGAGATCAAATCTGGGTCCTTCCAGTAAGTCTAGGATCTATCTTAGATTGACTTAGTCGATTGAGTACCCAGTATGATTTGAAATTGACTTGGTTAATTAAGAACTAAGTATTCGACTGGTTATTCTCATGATATTTTTCACAGGTTCAATGAAGAGATGATGGAGTCATTATTTGGATATAGCACTGTGGATAAGAACAAAACTGGCCGTAGAAAAGAACCATTATCACTGGAAACTCCTCAGTATATTCAAATTATTGATACGAAAAAAGCGCAGAACCTCTCAATTCTACTACGAGCACTTAATGTGACAACAGAGGAAGTCTGTGACGCCCTTCAAGAAGGTAACCTCTATATCTGGATGGGAATTCATGTTTGCGTTGCATCTGTGCCTTTTAGTCGTGCTTTTCTCAGGCACTATATCAAATAACCTCATTTGATATGATAGCATAAAAGAATATTCTTTTCATACCATACTAACTAATGCAGAATTTCACGTCCCGTGCTTTTCTCATATCCTAAACTACTGCTAAATCTATTGAAATTGGTCCTGGAAATTAAATGATCATAGTGACAAGTATCGATCGTATTTGCCTCTACATGTAGAGCCTCCTCCCTTTCATGTTGATCCTCTTCAAAAAATCACTAGATAGATCTTAGTACATACTTTGTAGAATCTGACAACTAAGCAATATGACATCCTTGTATGTAATTGAGACCATGACACGGAGACCAACTTTGGAAAGCCTGATGCTTCAATAGCTCACGGCCTGGGTTTCGTGACCTGAGAGAGATCATGATCTGGAGGTTGGCGACCTATTAAAGACTATCGATTTTCTTTGTGCCCCGACTATTTGCTGTTGTCTGCAAGACAAATGTAACCGAGATACAATCCAGATATTGAATCCTGTATATGCCTTGGGAGTTGGTAAGCAAACAATGACTAGAAAGGATGAGTTGCCATTCTCAAGTTGTTATGTAGACCAATTCACTGCTTTTATACTAAGGTCAGAGACGTTGAGTTCTCGACTTTTCACGGATATATCATTCTTTATTACTTGTAAAGGTGATGGCTGATTCTTATGCTTGTAATACTACAGGTACTCAGCTTCCGGTGGAGCTTCTCCAGACTCTTGTAAAAATGGCTCCAACTGCAGCAGAGGAACTGAAACTCCGATTGTTTAGTGGTGAAATGTCTGAACTTGGCCCTGCAGAGAGGTTTTTGAAGGTATTGGTTGACATCCCACACGCTTTCAAGCGAGTGGAAACACTACTATTTATGAACTCCGCTCAGGAAGAAGTATCCAGCATCAAAGAATCCTTAACAACTCTAGAGGTAAATGATTACTACTTAGTTCAGACTGGATGTTTCTTGCACTTACGTTTCTTTAATCTGTACATGATATTCTGTCAAGCTAGAGTCAGCAGAGTGCAAGACATTCCCATCATCATTTGTCAGTCATAAGATAAGAAACTTAGGGCATACCTAGCTCTAATTCGTATACAGTTCTGCACAGAGATAATATAGATTGATCATTGTCGTTTTATAACCAAAATTAACCTCTTTTAATTTCAGGTCGCCTGTGGTAAACTCAGAGATAGCAGACTGTTCCTTAAACTCTTGGAAGCAGTCCTCAAGACCGGTAACCGCATGAATGATGGGACGTATAGAGGTGGTGCGCAGGCATTTAAGCTTGACACACTATTGAAATTGTCTGATGTCAGGGGAAAGGATGGTAAAACCACCCTTTTGCATTTCGTCGTTCAGGAGATCATCCGTTCTGAAGGAATTAGGGCTGCTCGATCTGCAAGCGAGAGCCAAAGCATGTCTAGTGTTAGATCGGAAGATCTCGTGGACGACTCAAACCTTGATTCAGCAGAACATTATAGTGCTCTTGGGCTGCAGGTGGTTTCTGGAGTCAGCAATGAACTCAAAGATGTGAAAAAAGCTGCCGTAATTGATGCTGATGGTTTATTGGCTTCAGTAGCAAAGCTGGAGGTCTCACTTGCAAAGACTAAACAGTTCCTCAACACCGAGATGGAGAGCAAGGAAGAAGAAAGCAAATTCTGTGACTCACTCACCAGTTTTGTCCAGTGTATAGAAGGTGATGTTGCATGGATATTGGAGGAAGAAAAGAGGATAATGGCTTTGGTGGAAAGCACGGTGGCTTACTTCCATGGAAGCACGGGGAAATCAGAAGGTTTACGTCTCTTTGTAATTGTACGTGATTTCTTGATAATGTTGGATAAGGCCTGCAAAGAAGTGAGAGACTCGGGGATGAAGACAGTTAAGACTTCCAGAACAGAGACACCAACTGCATCACCTTCACGAGAAAACCATCAGCCATCACCAGATATCCGGCAGCGACTATTTCCAGCAATTTTAGACCGACAGATGTATGATTCTAGTTCAGATGACGAGAGCCCGTCTCCATAGTTTTATATTGGTTTGCTGGTCTTTATTCAATGAGAAGTTGGTGGAATTCTAAGTATAGTTGTCTTTTACTTGTAAGAGAAGCGAGTTGAACAGATGATGCAGACTTACGCATTCAAACTCACCGAAACTGATTCTAATATAGGCATCTTTTCAGCTTTAATTATGTTCTATTAAATTAAAAACTTTGTTGTTTAGGGGTTTGTCCAGTAATTTCTCAAGAGTAATTTCCGCTTGAGAAAGAAGAAATGCTAAACGGCCTTTTTTATCGAGGAATATTCACATGACATCACTGATATAAACAAGAAAGAAGCTCGCATGAGCCATGCTGCTCATGCAAGACCAAGTACACATGGTACTGCAGATTATTTAGACCAATTATTCTGCAACTGATGAATGTACTCCAACATTATTGAGTTAATGCAAGAAGCACTTTTGTCACCTCACTTGTCCAGCCTCTCCTCTGTTGTTCAAAGATGGGAAACCTTCACACACAAAATCATTAATTGTTTGGGACAGAAAAATGGAACTTCAAAGCAAATACAGATCTGCGTCAGGCTCATTACACGGTGCAAATCAACTGGGAATCAACAACAGTTTATATGGCAACAAGCCGCACGTGAATACTAACGATCTCTCAGCTACCTAGTGTCTGTAGGCCCTTATTTAACAAAAAAGAGGTCTTTGACTCAGAAGAGACAATGACATCCATTGATGCACCTTCATCTTATTATTCACTACCAGATTCAGCAGCTAAATCAGGCCAATTAGCATATGCTGTGGCCAAACCTACTAATGCGTAAAAAAGACTTTACAGCAACCGCTAAAGCTTTCTCTTGCTGCAGAAAGGTAAACTTCACCAACATCATGTTGCTCTGCATATAGTGACTTCATTGCTGCTTGTGTCAAACCTCATTGCACAAACTCCTGAGAAAAATAGAGCGTTAGACCCATATATACTCACGTTTATCTTCAAAGTGCTTTTAGTGATCATGGGCTAGCACCATATTACTCTGCTTAAAAGAATTGCCACTCAAGTTGTCTCCATGCCAGCTTCTTTAACTCAACCCATGAGAACATTTCTGATTTAGGAACACTCTGTCAATCGTGTTGCTATCGACAGAGGAGGACAGCAAAAAAACTTGAGCTCTGCCCGTGGCTTCCGAGTCTATCACTCATGCAAAGGCATGCTGGATAAGCTCCATATGATCCATTCCAATGCATCTGCTACTATAGAGGACTTCTCTCCACTCACAAACTCTTTTATAATGCCATTTATTTCTATCAAACTCTTCCCTGTTTCCTTCTCCATACTTCTGTTCTTCATAAGTTTCCATACCCTCAATGATTCCTCCTGCAAACCCATATCAGCATAAATATTGGATAAAAGAATGTAGGTCCCACAATCATCAGCTTTTAGCTCCACAAGCTTCTTGACTGCAACTTCTGCAAGCATTACATCTCGATGAGTTTGACATGCTAAGAGCAAAGATCCCCATAGAGCAGCACAATTGGATTTCATAGGCATGGATTTTATGACTTCTTGGGCACTATCTAATTGGCCGGACCGACTAAGGAGATCAACCAAACAGCTATAGTGCTCAAGCTTGGGTTCTATACCATAAGTTCCTTTCATCTGTTCAAAGATACAGAGACCTTCATAGACAAAACCTGCATGACTGCATGCCGTAAGAACTGCAAGGAAAAGTATATCATCAATCCGTACATTTCTTTCCCAAACCATCTGCCTGAATAATTCCAAAGCTTTCTTTCCGTGGCCATTAGTACCATATCCAAAAATCATCACACTATAGCAAATGGCATTTCTCTCAGACATGCTACAAAAAGACCTGCTGGCTTCATTGACGCTCCCACATTTCATGTACATATCGAGAAGTGCAGCTTGAACGACTATGTCAACGTCGATTCTGTTCCTCTCCACAAAGATATGTATCCATCTCCCTTGAACAAGCGCCCCCAGCTGGGCACAAGCTGATAGTGCTCCAACCACTGCAACCTTGTCAACCTTCACATGTTCCAAAAGCATCTGCTTAAAAAGTTTCAATGCTTCCAGGGGATTTCCATGCGAAACATATCCATCTAGCAGAATGCTCCAAGATATCACATTTTTCCCTGGCATCATATCAAATAATTCACGAGCAGCCATCACATCTCCCACCTTTACATATCCAGAAATCATAGAATTCCATGAAATAGTATCTCTGATAGGCATGTTATCAAAGAAAAGTCGAGCCCTCACAACATCACCACTTCTCTGACAAAATCAAAGAGGGCCTGTAAGCACAAATTCTCTGAGAGGTAAACGATCACTTACATGCATCCACATTTCAGGAGGAGAAATTACTTCATGGAAGATGCAGCTTTCTTCCAGTTTCATCACTTCAGTTTAATAGAAGTTGCAATTTCTATCTTATATACTCTGAAGCCAATTCCTTTCCATCTCCTTTGCATGTAAAAATTAATTAAGTTCCCAACAAGCTCAGGAAAATAACTTTGAATATAACCAAACCAGCATTCCAAGGCATCTATTAACAGATAAACAAGTTATGAAGTATCATTATTTACTCTTAACTGGGGGTAGAAAAGAAGATAAAGAAACAGTCATAAGCAACTATAATATTCCATTGACATTAGATAGCCAAATGCCTTAAGTCACATTCAGGTGGAAAAAACGGCAGAAAGGCAAAACCTCAGGTAAAACAAACTTCTCTGCAACCCCAGAGTTACTACTTAATTAAAGAAATCAGGTGGAACAACAGACCTTACCGTAAGCATCTATCATCATGGACCAAGAAATCACATCCTTTTCCGGCATTTCATCGAACACCTTCTGGGCCTCTTCTGTATTCCCGCACCCTATATAAGCACTCAATAAGAAATTCCAAGACACGGAATCTTTTTCCTCGACCCCATCAAAAGCCATCCTCGCACAATCCATTTCTCCACACTTCCCGTACATAGCAATCAACCCGTTCACTGCGAACACATGATAACATCTTCCTCTCTTCACTAACTCCCCATGAGCCAGCCTTCCCTCGGCCAAGCCCATCATCATCCGGCATGCTTTTAACACAAAAGGATACGTGTAATCATCCCCAACAAGGCCTTTTCTTCTCATACCCGCGTAAAAGCTCCAAGCTTTTTCTGGGTTTGAGCTGCGGACGTAGCCCCTGATCATGGTGTTGTACACGAAAACACCCCGCAGGCGAATTTGGTCGAACACAAGCTGCGCGTGGCCCATATGGGGCATGGTCAACGACGTCAGGGAATTGAGTAGCTTGCCCGACGTGAAGGAGTCGGAGATGAAGCTGGTCGTGATGAGTTGGGCATGGATTTGGAGGATCTGCGACGTGCTTTTGGATCTTTGGAGAAGTGCGATCAGTTGGTTTCCGAGGTGGGATGGGGACGGAGAGTGGACCATGATGGGCGCAACGAGAGACCGACATCACCTCTGCTGAATTCGCATCAAAGACGAAGAGCTCATATTGAATACTGAAGAAGCGGGAAGGTATGCCTTAATTCTACCGGTGCCGCGATAGCCACACGCGCAAACTTGCGAGCATTTGTCATCTTGATTTTTCCAAAAAGGATTGAAGAGTCTAATTTGCACTTGGCTACTAACTTTGAACATCGCTTAACCATCAAATTTGTTTTCTTCTTATGGTAATCCATCCCCATACATGCTCGTTTTATGACAGAACTAACTTAGGAAAGGACCATGACATTGTCGGTACCTGCATGTTGGTGACGTGAAATGGATGTCCAGATATTAGGAGAGATTCACATTTAAAGTATGAGCCAAGGGACTGGATCGAAGTAGCAGTGTCAAATTGTCTTCGGCCTCAATCTGAAGCCTATTAATGGACTTGGGAACAAGAGGGGAACAAGAGACTTCGACCTATTGGAACTCGGTAGAGAGCGGGAACGGAACAGTCTTGGTGCAACTTGACTCGAATTTGAGAGAACTATTTATGATTAAATTGGCCAAATTAAAAAATTAATGACTAAGTTTGCGTTTTAAAATTTTTTGGACAAATTTCCCGTGAATTAAAGATGGATGGTTGCAATTCATTGATACACACGCCTCTTAACTTGAGCATGTCACAAGCTTCTGCCTTGCTCCAAACCCATTATGGACCCGTAAAAGGATGAATTAGAGTGTCTCAAATTGACTTCACGATCTGGAAAAAACAGTCTTGGACTGCATCCAGAAGTGGTCGCCATCATCCTCTCCTCCGTTGTTAAAGCAATCAGCGTGTACAAACTATGCGGATTCCATGGTACTTTTCCCAGCGGCCTTGATCATTTTTTTGCTTTCTGCCACATGTTTTCTCAATGTATTGAAACCACAGTAGAGGCGGCATCCATTGATTTCTATAAGATGGCATAATCGGTGGATTGATAGTCGAGACTCTCGTCTTATGTCGAGCAATGGAGATCGAGTTCTGCAACATTCTCATCATGCTCAACCGACCTCCTCGGATTCAAAAGGAGACCATCATGTCGGATCATTAAAGAGACTATCTTTCATTCATTTTATCCAAAAGAAAGAAAAAAAGGAGTATGGATACACCCCACTAGTGAATGGAGGTCAATCTTCAGACTTTTTTATTCAGAAAGACTGAGTGGTGAAGGAACCATCGTGAAAGCAATACGTTTAACAGTAAAGATAGCATAAAAGTTCGATTGTGAAAGTATTGGCTTCGTTGTTAAGAAACGAATGTGCGTCGTAATTTAGACGAACAGTACGAGTTTGATTCTTGTAGACAGGTTCCCTTTAGACTTCGTATTCAGATTTCGAGAATAACAGAGTCCGTAATGCATTCCGTTGAACGAACCATTCGTCGCTAAGAAAAAGGAAAACAAGTGCATCGTATGGTACGATAGAAGTCCGTGTCTTCATAAAGATTCTACCAGTACATAGATCAGTCATCTACCTCCATATGCATTGCTCAAAACATGGGAAGTGCAACATTGGGAACAGAACAACATTAGTCAAACCGCCTGAAGACCAAGTTATCAGGACTCACGACCCACCTCTTCATTAGCCTTCAGTGGCGGTGGCGGAAATGTAGTAAGCGACGCAGAAGAGGCCGTGGACGAAGCAAAGGATGCCTCCGATGGAGAGGAAGTGGTGGTGCGTGAAGCCACAGGAGGCTCGCGACTTGTGGTTCGACAGTGTCCCGATGACCAACATGGATAGCCCGACCGCCAGTATGATCCTGAGCCATTGATCCACGTTTAATCTGCAGCCGAAATCAATTGATAGTTGAAAGAGAGACAGTATACCAGGTGAAGACGAGGCAGGCCATGGTGAGTTGGCGATTGGGGGAGGCCTTTTGGAGGTCGTCCTGGGAGCAAATGCAGTTGTAGCAGCCACTGAGCAGATTGGCGAGGACATGGGCCAAGCCGAGGAACGCTGCCGCACCTAAACCGAGCTTGAACGCCTCTGGGCTTGGCTCCTTGCACTCGAATATCCACAGCCTCAGGTGCTTCTCCTGACCACCACGAACACTACCCGGTTATTGCATCTTGAAAAGACATGGTTAAAGATGCCATCTGTTTTTTCCTTCATTTTTTCTCTAGTTCAGGTTTACCTTGTTTTGCTCAACCTCAGCTTCCAGGCCAAGAATACCGGCTGCAATATCCAGGCCTAAGATCAGGATGCACACGAAAATGCCCCCTGCTTTCACCATTTCTGAGAAACTATGCTGCTTGCTGCTGCTGTGTGTGGGTTTGTGTGTGTGTGTGTGTGTGTGGAAGGAAGAGAGGAAGAATTAGGTTGTGCTTTTCAAAGAGAGGCAAAGAGGGACAAAAGTCATCGAGACAATTGCATGGGGTCTAGTAAAGTAATCAGAATGTGTTGTGCCAAAGGAAAATGGAAAAAGATGAGAGGAGAATGTGGTGAGCTGTTTGAAAAGGAGGGCAAAAGCTTCTTTGTCCACACGGTGCAAAACTTTTTCACTTTGCTTATCTTCTCTTCCTTTCTGCAAGATCCCTTTCATGGGGGAGCAAGGAAGCAGAGAATCAACCAACTCACGGACAGGAGAGTGACCGGAGATGCGTCGATGGCAGTGCAGTCTTCATAGAAATCATAGCATCACTACCTATCTATACACATGACAATATTCGAGGTAGTCTGTCATCAATAGTGACTGCAACTGTGGCATCCTTTTTGTAATGGTTCAATCATCACTGTGACCATCTCTGGGAG
Source organism: Syzygium aromaticum (assembly GCA_024500025.1). Lineage (NCBI taxonomy): Eukaryota > Viridiplantae > Streptophyta > Magnoliopsida > Myrtales > Myrtaceae > Syzygium > Syzygium aromaticum. The sequence goes on from CM044885.1 coordinate 18,417,618, forward strand.
GAAAATCTTACTAATAGGGCAAGTTTTCACATGGGAAAACAAGAGCGACTTGATCCTGCTTAATACTGAACTGTTCTCTTCTTTATTTTTGGTCGATGCAATTGAATTGTATCTTAGACTTGTTAAGATTATGCGCACAAATATAACGAAATAGAAAATAAAGGCAAAAAAAAGAAATCGAGACATAAGGTTTATTCCGGTTTACTCCTTAAACTAAAACTACATCCAATAGAAGATTCCACAATAATTAGTACATTCAACAAGAGAAAGAGATTATATATAGGCAACAGCTATTCATAGGCTCAAACCTAAACTATCAATAAAATATGAATCCAAACTATAAAAACTTTTTATTAGCTCAGGAGTGCTGCCCTCGTGACCTGTGTACCTCCCTATCAATGGAGAGTATGAACCACACTTTAACAAGACCAGTTGCACGAATTAGATTACCGCCCGTCGCCCACCCTTTGCTTCGCGACTGACGACGACTCTTCATCGGCCGAAGTATGCGAAACCAAATCGATCACACCAATTCCACAAACCGAACGATACGGTGGGGCGGAACCGATTTGTCGATTCGCTTGATACACTAGATAAAAAGATCACGAACATTTTGGCAGAATAGCATTCGCCCTCCAAAGCGGGGAAAACATACAAGGACAATGGGAAAAAGCAAACCGCGTAGCGGGGGACAAATGTGGGCCCGCGATTCGAACCCGTAAGCGTCGGGTCAAGAATCGGTGGGATCCGCATCGCGGAGGGTCAAGCCTGGGTCGGGTCACCATCATCCACCTCCTCGAGCTCTGTGAAAGTGCATGACCAGAGCAGGGCCAAAATCAAGAAAAGAGCAAATTACGAAAATAGGTCTTTGGCGCTGGGGTAAAGTGGATTTCACCGTATTGCCATCTCTTGTTATTTGCCGTGCATTCCGCTGTTTTAATCCACATTTTTTTTTTCCCAGACGAAAATGAAATGAAGAAATTTGTTCACAGTGCATTCCGACTCTCTCTGTCCCCCTGTGTTTTCCTCGAACGGAAATATGAAAAATTAGATAACGAAATTTGTCTCTACGTTCCTAGACGAGTTCGAGTTTAGCTGGCGTGATTAACGTGGCTTCCGATACATGCGCGGATTAATCGCCCATCCACCAAAAGCCAGAGAGAGATTGGGGTGGTAAATGCTATGATGAAACAAGGTCCTAAGCTAATGAGCTTCATGTGTTGCAAGAAAGAATTAGCGTTCGAAATCGTCCAATTATAGAATATTTATTGTGGCCATTAGTTGATTCGAAATTTAATGGCACGAGATGAAGAATGTTGATGATAAAATGACTAATGGATGCTATTTTTGGAGAAGATTAAAAATATACATGTAAAAAATAAAAAGCCTGGTGATCCCTCAAAAAGGTAGAAATACGCCGTCGTTTTCTTTATGCCGGGCTTAGCGTCATTTGGGCCGTCGTCAGATCTTCCGCACCTTCTCCTCTTCGGTTCTGCCATGGTTAGAGAAGGGCTCGAGCCCATTTCAATGGCGGGTCTGGAAGAGCAGATCTTCATTTTGATGACCAACCCGTTCTCGACAAGAACGAGGTGAAGATTTTATATGGGTGTCTTCTTTTTCAACTTCTGTTTGTTTTTGTCCTTTTGCACGCTGTACTGGATTCAAAACGCAAATAAGAGGGAAGGACCATGCATGTCGGACAAACTCGAATGTGCGCAGTCGATGCTCTGTGATCTGGTAGCGATGATGCATGATAATATGGAGATGTGCGTGGCGCTCTGAATCTGTCGCAAATGAGACTCCTCCGTTAATTTTAACGTCATTAAGCGCAGCAAAATGTCCAGAAGGATCGGACTCCATCATTATCGTCATCATATTCATCATGTCATTTTCGCAGGTGAAGCATGATGCCTCTCGATTACAAAATGGCATGTTCATCTCTCTCTCTCTCTCTCTCTCTCTCTCTCTCTCTCTGTAGTATACCAACTCCAAAGACAAACTTCCTAGTCTTTACAAGAAGTTAAATCTTAAAACTAACAAGAAGAAGAAGAAGAAGAAGCCATGCCCGATTCCTACTTTCTAAATGTTTTTTTGGGGGCCGGAGCCATATCAGAAGATTGTTCTATTAGCTTTTACCCGTGGATATAGACGCGAGACTCAACACAAACCTGAATAGCCATTCCCCTTTCCCACCCAGAGACGTACTCCATGGCGCTCGCTCTCTTCCTTCAAACAGGGGATTGATATGGAGGACCTTCAAGATTCCACCACATCTGCTGCTGCTGCATCTCCATCCTCATCGCGGACGCAGCCTCTTCCTCCTCCTGCTGTTTCAGCAACAGCCATTGCTGGTTTGTCGCCGCCGTCCCCACGCCGTACCCCTGATCGCACAACACGGCCTGAGCCGGGGGCGAGTTCACCATCCTCTCCAACAGATGCTGCATCGTCCACCGCCCAAGCATTCCACTGCTGCCGCCGCCAACGTCGTCGTCCGTCGGGCAGCGAGGGGGGAAACACGGGGTCGGCTGCGGCAACTCGTGGGGCATGAGCTGAAGAGCGCTCTTCACCAGCTGCTGCAGGTACGCCACCTGCTTGCAGGCCTCCTCCAGCGTGGCGAGCGTGTCCATCTTTCTTTCTTCCTGCGGCATCACCAGCTCGTGCAGCTGCCTCATGCAGTCGCCTATCTTCCTTCGCTTTTCTCTGGCCCGCTTCGTCCTTTCTGGGTCGGCTGGGGAGCGCTTGCGAGCCGGACCGGGCGCGGCTGCTGCTGCTGCTGCCGCTGCCGGTGGCGGCTGCGGGGGCTGCGGTTGGAGCGTTTCAAGGGAGCGGAGGAGGTCGGAGAGGCGGTGGAGTGGGAAGCAGAGGGTCGAGTCGTCGGCGAGCGAGAGGGAGTCAAACGGGGACGAAGCGGGAGCGAAGTCGGGGAAGCAGTGAGGGGGTTCTTGCTTGGGCATCTTGAGAGGGGACGGCGAGTAGCGAAACGAGAGGTGCTGCTGCTGCTGCTGCTGCTCGGGACTCGGAGAGAAGGGAGAGACCGGGGACGGCAACGGCGACCAGAGAGGGGACGAAGGAGAAGGAGAAGAGGAGGAGGAGAAAGGGGAAGGGGATGGTGAGGAGACGGGATTGTCGAGCAGGAGGGACCGGAGGCTGACGCCGGAGAACATGGCGTCGAAGTTGGACAGCTCCTCGGCGGCCGACGGGGGGAACGACGACGGCGGGAGGAGGAGGAGGTGGCGGTGGCGGCGGCGGCCGCTCGAGGAGGAGGGCTCGCCGCCGAGGAAGGCCGAGAGAGGATCGCCGTTCATGACGGGAGACGGGGGACTGCGAATGGAAAATAGCGAAGCGAAGCGAGGGTGCGCTTCCCCCGTTTATATTATACGAGGGAGGGAGGGACGGGGGGGTGTGGCGCGGCGCGGGCGATGCTCGCTCTACTGGTGGGGACACGTGGCGGAGGGTGATTAGGGAGGGAGCGGGGGAGCGTACGGAAAAACGGAATCAGAATCAGAAAGGCGGCTCCTAGGCTACATGGTCGAGGACGATTGGGGGATGTTCGTTCTCTCTCTCTCTCTCTCTCTCTCTCTCTCTGACACGCTTTGTCGTTTTGTTTTCTCGTTGCCGTTTGTATGTATTCCCCACCACCCCTCTCTCTCTCACTCCCCGGGGAAAATGCGATTTTGCCTTTTGCCCAAAAAAAAAAAAAAACTAATTTGGACTCTCTTTTTCTTAATTTATCCTCTTAGACAGTTTGTGTAAATTTACGAGCGCCACTGCCCCCAGAAAGAAACGCTCGGGATTGAAAGAGCAAACCATGTCACCGACGAGTTACCCAAATGCATTGGCGTCTACTAGGCCTACGAATTAAAGGAGTGTCCTCCCGTATGCATATTCTCAGACGACGCTAAAGAGAAAGAAAGGAAGAAATGGCCAAAAAGAGGGGGAGAAGGTGATTGGCGAGTGCGTGGGATGCACGAGCCTGACCTACGGTGTTTTGCATTGGCTGGCAACCTGACGCCTTCGTCCCTGCCGTTGGTGAATGTCGCTGTCTTTGCCAGCGCCGCTACCAATTCCCACATACCAATACTACCCTATAGAAGACAGATGCGAAAGACGTGGCCCTCTTTTCCTCCCAGCCTCTCGTACGCAGGCAAAAGGAAAATGTCCATTTTCTTTTAATTTTCAAGGAGAAATCTCGCGTCCATTCGCCAATTTCCAAAAACGAGAAGATTGGCTCAACAACTCAATTGTGTGAACTTCTCGCCATTTATCTATGCAACTATATGTAAAGCCCAACCCCAGAGTGAGCTTTAAAAAAGTAAAGCTTATGTTTTGGCACGCACAAAAAGTTTCCAAAGCCAAATTCAAAGCAAATGCACAAAACTGCACGGCCGATTTGACAAAGAAAAAAAAAAGAAAACACATGTAAGGCAAAACCACAGATCTGAAGGAACAGAAAATCGCAACGGGGAAGGGCAGATAAAAAGAATGACGGTGCACTAGACTACTTCTTTCCCTTTTGTTTCTATTTTTAGATTACAGATATACCCAAGATTAAAAACAAAAAATGCACTACCACTAATTGATGAATTACAAGATTACAGAGGAGGTAAAAAAAGAGGGGCGCAGGGGAGAGAGAAAAACAATAAGAAAGAGACTGTACACAATAATGATGCCAGGGGAAGCAGACCACCCCCTCCTCCCGCTTTATCAGGGGGCTGCCGAACCAAGCTGTGAAGTTATCTTGGGAGCTACCGGGAAACACGAGTTGTTGTCAGGTTAGTAATTCGCGGTGCCGTCTTTCTCTTCCCCTGAATGCAGAAATTGAGGAGGTCACCGATCCCACATTGCCTGAAACACCGTGGGTCTGTTCTTCAGCCAATGCACCATCTCTCGGTCCATCGTACTGTTATTCAATACCGCGTCGAGCATTGGGCTCCCAAACACTTTGGGAGAGCTGCTAAATGACCATATCCGGTCCTTCGGCCACGGTCTCTGGGGCTGTTTCTCCTGGAGAGACAAAGTGAGCTGTTAAAGGACACAGAAGACTGTTGGAACTTCTAATGGTATTCTCAAACTTAAATAATCGCCAGACTCCTCTTAGATTAAAGGTCATGGGTTTCACTTCGTTTTCAAACCATTCAACAGCTACTGCTCCTCGCAGAAATATTCATAACTTCCACACCAGATTACCTTATCCCAAAATACAAGACAGCTTTGTCTATCTAACAAATTTAGTTTTCTGATCGCGCCCCAAATCATAGTGTTAAGGAGTTCGAAATCCTTGAGCATGTTAAAGTGAGTGATTTTCTTCCTGAACCAAACAAAACGATGGTCCTAAGCAACAGTTCAACATGCTTTTTAAGAAAAGGTTTTCTCGTCCGTGTTGCACCACATGAGACATCCTTACAGGGCAATTTCAAAATGAAAGAATATTCCAGAAAATAGAGAAGGGAACTGGCCAGCCAACGAATTAAGAAAAACCAAAGTGGGTAAGAACAGGTTGAATGAGAGGGTTATCTACCGATATGAACACTTCGGGATCTTAAAATTTCATGTGCATGCAATACCTGCCTCAGTAGAATATTTAAAATCACCTGAGGTGTTTGTGCTGTTTCTAATATAAATAAAAAGGAGAAAAACAGCAATAGACTTACCATTCGTCCCAGCATAAATCTCATCGTCTTTGGGCCGTAAACACGCTGCCGTGACGGCTTCTGGACCTTGGCATAAAATGAACCAATATCAGGTAATGACAGGCATCCCCTACTTGCTCTAAACAGGCTACCATCTGGCTCGGTGTTTGTCTGGATCTGCCAAAAAATAAGTTGTCCTAAACAGTAATTCTCTCCATATGTCTTGCGATACTCATGAGAACCTGGGCCCAACTTATCACTGAATTTTGGGCCCAAATCAAGCGGAGAAATGTAAACTGGTGGGGATGTCACAGATTTATATCCCTGCGTGAGAATGCAAGAAAGATTTTAGAAGCCAAACAATGAATATAACTTATGTCAATAAAAGTAACCCTCTAATTGAACACCCTTTCGAGGTCTGCCAAGAACAAAACTACCAACTTTAGCTCTTTTGGTAGTGCACTCAATAAAATACATACCAACACATCACATAAATATTTCACCCAATCATTTCTAGAATTTGGAGAGTAGTGGTAAAAGTTTCTAATATAGATCATAGTAGCCATTTTAAACCATTAAAGCAGAACTTCGAATTGATTGATAGCTATCTCCTTTTAGTGAGGGGGCTTCAGAACAATTCCCTGATAACACTTCCAAACAATTAGATAGCTTCGGCATCTTACTGTAATAAATCTTACCTGTATTTTAAAGAAGCACTTTGTGTAAGCATAGACATGGATCAAGTCAGCGGCAGCGTCATGCCGGCATTTGTAAGTACATGGAAGATTGCGGATCTCATCCCTCAACCTTGCATATTAAAGACAAACCATAAGACCAAAAACATCCACAACATCATTGACAGAAAGCAGAACATATAATAGCATTTCAAACATAAATGCTTTTGTCGCTCACCACAATAAGGATTGTTTTAGCTCTTTCTGGATGTCATCAGAACCAGAAGGATCATGATCACGAATCTTTGACTTGAGATCATTTAGCACATTATCATCCACGTGAGGAGCCATGCACTGAAGAAGCTCCTCCACCAGCGATCCTTCTCCTTTCCAAAGGAAGGAAACTACTTCTTTAGGACCGAGCCGTACCAGCGGAGGTGGAGCCTTGTTTGGGTCTCCAAAAATACATCTCATTACATACCGCACCTGCATCATTCAGGGGAATATCAACAAGTGAAAAGCCATATAAGCTTAAGCAGAGTCACAGAGATCATCGCAGAGGAGCCAGAAAAAAGATAAACTTAAAAGCAAACCGAAAAGATTAAAGTGACCTTGTCTAGAGTAACAGCCAAATTTTGAAGCCTCTGATTATAGACACCCTCAGCCTGCGACATGGGTCAATACAAATAAAATTGATAAGCATGCTAAGAAAAGATTTTGCTACTACTGAAGATGAGATTGTGGGATCAGTTCCCACCCACCCAAGAGGTGGGGAGGGTGTTGGTGGGGAAAACTGGACAAGACAACAAGAGGAACGGTCAGCCCCAGCCACAGGAAACCTAAAATTGAATAAATTGATTCACCTGAACTTCGGCATCACTCGTCTCTACTTCAAGGCAAATATCCAGAAAATATTTCCTCTTCTCCTCCAAATTATGCTTAAGAATCTCCTCAGGAAGTTTTGTTCTTTCAGAATTTATAAACCTCACCTGGCCCAAAAGCAATATGTTCAAGAGAAATAAGCCACAGACAATATAACCAAAGAAGTCAACAATGATGAGAGAGCAATAGATGCAAACCAAGCGAGCAGAATAAGCAATTAGCCAAGCCGGCAGCCCGCCTAGCAAGCAACTGCCCAAACCCGCCCTTCCCAAGTCATAGTAATCTTCTTCAGACACTGAGTTCTCCTCACAAGACTCTATCATTAACTGATGTCTATCCAAAATCCCATGCCATTCCTCCAATACCTGATAAACAGCTCCTCAAGTTAACAGATAATAAATTTGTTCGGCCGAAAATATCTGATATTAAACCAAACAGCAGGAGTGAATATACTAACAAAAGTTCACACATACACACACAATAATGAAAGTGAGCCCTTGTCCAAAACAAATTACTGACCCAAGAAACCCAGCAAGTAGGCAAATCCTCTTCATTTATTTTCTTTCTTTTAGCCTCTGAAGTTAAGTCCACATATATCAAGGATTAAGCCAAGGTGGCATAGGGCAGAAAAAGAAAATATGGCCATGCATTGCTACCTTTTGAAAAGCTCCCTCTCCAGTCAAATTGAGATAGCTCCCTCGACAGACTTGGCTACCACACAAACAAACAGAGGCTTCGTACTCCTCTTTACTCTGCAAGAATTAAAAGGCCATGATCATTGAACAACAAAGATGCCGTATGACAATAAAGTGAGTCAACAGAAACAATACACATACCTCTGTGACAGAATTGTAGTCAAATGTAATCTCCTCGCAATATTGGATTTTGCGTACAGAATATATTCCAATTTGATACTGTCCATCGACTGCAGTGACCCTGTATTAAATATAGTGAAAGTAATACATAAATCAATCACCAAGATATCTTGCCAAAGCAAATTAGAACCATCTATCATAGGGATAAAAGCATTATAATATCACTGGCCAACTATATCTGCATGTCAAACATATAGCAGAAGAAAAGAAGAGAATAGGTCATGGCATCATTGAGAATTCAGCAAAGAACAAGTTCAATGATTGTATAGGAAAAACAGCAACAGTTTTATTTGCAACATCAAGTTGCCAAAAGTCACCCAGACTAAGACTCTAATACTTTACGGAAAGAACGGGCTTCCTGGATAAGCCCAAAACCCATTAAAGGACATAACTTTTTGGATAGTTAAACTTTTAAAGGTAGCTTAATGCCTGAATTCATAACTTTGAGAAATTACACTAAAGTTACGGAGCTGTCACTTACTTTGCTTCACAATTAGGACGACAAGAGTGACAGATTCGGCTTGCATAGTTTGCCTTATGCATGGCATCAACAACAACTAAATCATAACCATCAGCGTCACCCTGGCAAAGGCATAAATTAACAAGTAACAAATCGTCAAAATAAGGAAAGATTTTGATTCGAATGAAAAGGTCTTAACAGAAGATTAAATTAAATAATATTTTGATACCTTTGGCCTCTCAAGATAAATATTATAGAACTCTGGAGCAGGATCCTTATTGTTCTTTTGCAATGATCGAATACCATCTTGCTTCTCAAACCATTTCCAGGTAGGATAGACCTGCAACAGCATATTCAGGGGGTCAGCTGTCTTCAGCATATTTTAATCTCTTAATATAGGGAAAAAAAGGTGAGAGGCTCATTTCTATTAAAATGGATTTACAAGAACTGCACCAACACAAGTTAACCAGAAGATGAAGAAAAGCTTGCAGAAAAGTGAAAACATATGAAAACAAAGACAGCCATAAAAGATTCATAGTGTGCCTCAAAGTCAGAACTCATCTTCAAAGAGCCGCTGAATTAATAATCAAAAACAGAATGTGCAAACATATACAAAAAAAAAAAAATGCTTTCCCCAGATTGTAAACGAACATTAGAAGACTGACGGTCGATAATGGTCAAACAAACCAATAATGGAGAGAGATTAAAATATATATTTATATAGATAAATAGATAGATAAGTGCACAGAGTAAAGCTTCGTGCTTGTGCCACATCAGCACAGTACCCCCCCTTCCCCCCCACCCAAATTATTCTCATTAACTACAAAAGAACCAGAAAATGCTTAATTGCCCCACTAATGGTAGGATTAACATAATTCAACATTAATTTGTATAATTTAATAATTAGATTTACTTTGATGCTTGATAGTTTTATCAAGTAGATTGGTTTGCTGGATATTTCGCTCTTAATTATTCATCTTATAATATGATTGAGAAATCTATACTCCTCCAAGGAAATGCCATAAGAATGAATTCTTTCTTCCTTCTAGCTATTTAGAAATATAAAATCTCCAAATAAAGTTTTAAATAACAATATTCTTAAAACTGTGTATTGCACGGGACTTCTACTTGTTCCATGGTTAAAATGCCAAACCCAACAAACCTAATAATATTGAGCAATGATAAACTTCATTTATACCTCTCCCAAGAACTCCACCACAAAATCGTCTTCACCAAATCCTTCTTCTTTGTTGCAGACAACACCAAGCCCCTAGTCAGTTCATATCACAGGATTAAACTCGCGGCAAAAATATTTAACAAATTGGTATCAAGCTCATGAAAAAGTGTGCAAGCAAATACCTTTCTGTAAGCGACGTATTTGTCTTCTGGACGGCTATCAATGGCCCTCAAGATAGACCTACAAATTCTCACAGTCCGTATATCGTGATCATCCTCAGCTGTCCTTTCAATTTCTTCAATAACAGGCTGTAAAGGATAAATCATTGGAGTGTTTCCAGTGCCTGTAAAGTGCCTGATTTGTTTGTTCAGACTACGAAGAAGTACATCTTCAATGAATAAATGCTTGTCTAAGAGAGTCCAATCCAATTCCTCTGGCATTGAATCAAGTAAAAGATTATGCGTATAGGGGTCAATTCCATACACTTCTTGCTCTATCACTTCATCCCCTAGCTGCTTTCTGGGTTTGTAGTCTTTGACTTCTGGAAGTTCCATATCCACCTCCTCAGCTCCATTCTTCTGAGCAGTGAGCTTTTCAGCATAGTCCTCTGGTAAAGATACCTGCATCTTACGCCTCACGTCATCCTCATCAGCTACTATGACATACTGGTCAATAACTTCATATTTTCTCGTAACAGGAGGAACAAGGCTTGCTTTTGTCATGCGGGCACCCCACTCACGGTCGTCATCAATACTCTCATCCGCCATGAAATTGCTATCTTCTCTTGAGCTTGAGAGCACAGATCGATCTTGCCGCAATCCCAAGTCACTTTCTGTGTCAGAAACAGTAGTCTCACTTTCAGACTTGCTACTTTGAGAAGATCCGCCAAAGTCATCAGATGTGTCACTATCTGAATCCATTGATGTTTTATTCAATATGGATAAACGCCTTCTAATTTCCAGATCAGAAGCATACTCCCCATCATTTAAAGCACCATTCACAAGGGAGGAACCATTGCTCCTACTTGCATATTTTCTCTCACTATCAGCTCTGCTTACTTTCCGTCTATACTTCGATGAAGCAGAGAACCCTTCCGATGAGTCATCTCTCTCTCCCAAATGAGTGGCGAGTTGGATAAATAATGATATGACATGGTTCATATCCCCTGTCTCACCATGAGTCTTTGCTCTGCATCAAAAAAGTTACCATAAGACTTAAAATGGAAGATAGACTAGCTATTGATATGGTTGATTGACATACAAACCAAAACCAGAAACAACGAAACGCAAGGGGTGTTAGAGACGATAAAAGTCTGTCTAAGGATTCATTTTCAACATAAATGAATGAAATGTATTCTTCCTTTACATTTAAAGAGATCGATGGGACATAAGACACCAAGACACAAAAACATATCAGTGCAGACTAGTGCCACTTACAAAAAAAAAATGCAATCACTGGTTGCTCATTCAAATGAACCATTACATAATATTAGGCAAAGAGTCAACAGCTTAATTAGAAGAATGAGTTAAGGTTGCGTTTGGTCATCTGGATTTTTAACCAAGATAGGACTTCAATTTCATATTCTATCTACCATTTGGTGAATCGCAGTAATAAAGCCAAATATTTTCACATCTTACCATGTCCATTATTTACTATGAACATTATATCAGTGTAAATGAACCTAAAAATTACACAAATGGAGATGATAAAAATCTGTCACAACACTCTTACCTACTTCATTTTTATTTGCTTATTTTTTATTATTTTTCCCTCTCTTTATAATTCTTTTCGTTTTTATTTCTTTTTTCCCCTTCCATCATTCTCTAATAAAATTTTATTAAATAGTAAACTATACTAATATACCTAAAATATGTAATAAATATAAATGCTAAATGCATTTACTTATACATATTAAATTACAATATAGAAAGAAATTTGATATATAAATAAAAATAAGAATCAATATAAACGAATTTATTTTTATTTTTTTGTTATTTAGAATTTTTGTATTAAAATTCAAATATTATTTTTATTCAAAGATTATTTTAATTTTATTAATTTAACAAGTTTGTTATTTGAGAAAAGTAACTTTTATATCATGCATATTAAAAATTCAATCCACATTTATCCCACCTCTCCCATGGGATAATTTTATCCAGGTTATATCTTTCCTATATCCGACTTTATCCTATTTTGAGTAGGTACCAAATACGGGATAAGATATCCTGAATTTTATCCCGACTACCAAACGTAGCCTTAGGTTTCTGCCATATAATACAAACAATCTGTAGTTTGGACATTAAATTGCAGACCATTATAAGGTGGTTCTAACTATGGCACTGTCAGTGAATAGAAGGACAAATATTAGGAACATGTAACAAAAAGTGAACAATGGAGCTTACTTTATGGCATCCCGACATATTCGACGAATATCCTCCTTGATAGAACTAATCCCATTGCGAATATAATAACCATTCTTCATTTTCTCTTCAATTTTAGCAACCTGAACCCGGAGAAGAAAAGTAAGAAGCAATAGATTAGAGCTCTAATGACCTACATGTCAAACATTTGAAAACAAAAATTTCCAGTAAAACCTTGGGCATAAAGAAATCAAAAGTGTTTTGCTTCATGATGTCCTTCAGACTAGAAGCAATAAACTCCTCTATCCTCTTGTACCCCTTTTCAGATTTCTTAACAGCCCATCGCCTCACACGTGCATCCCTTGATAGAATGGAGGAGGATTTTCTCGCATCGAATAATTTGGAACGCTTATAGAACCCTCGGCGGAAAGAATGACCAGCTGAATCTCTCCTATCCACACTATCAAAATAATCTTTCAAATCACTAAAATCATCGACGTCACCACCTGTACCCTTTGCTCCAGAGTATGCCGAGTTTCTGTCTGTTAACTGGTTTAGACTCCTCATTTTGAAGTGCGTATCCCCAAATTTCTTTCGGCTCTTCACCCAATTTATGTTGGAATATGTTAAAGTCAAGTCCTCAAGCTGACTGCAACCTCTGATATCTATGTCAGATAAATAAGGACACAAACGCAAAATATCTTCGAGCATGCCTGGAGTTATATTGGTGCATCCAGTCAATATCAGTGACTTTATCTTTTCTCTGTCATAAACATTCTGCAGGCAATAAAAGAAAATTAACTTCCCAATTAGGAGATACTGGTACATTCCGAAAGGGAATCTAGAATTACCTACCATGATGACTGTCCAGATTATTGAGTCAGTACAACTATGACCCAGCGATGACAAATTAACCTGTCGGGAGATATCCCTGTAAAACCTTACTCCAGCCCTCCACTGCTTACAAGTAGAAGAAGCAAAGGCAAGGGATGTCATGTCCGACCTCAGAAAATGGAAAACTCGAGCAAGCACATGACGATCCAATAAACCCCAAGAACCCCACCCATTTTCTAAAGAAACAATTTCTTCCCCATTGAAAGCATTGCCATTACATAGATCCTCAAATGAGATGTCATCCCTCTGAACTCTCTCAGCGACTTCTTCATTGTCACTCTCTTCTTCAGTTTCGTCATTCAAAAGACGTGCTCGTTTGCCAGCATGGTAGTCAGCATCTACAATTTGGTCACAGTATCAATCGCTTAGAAGTAACCATGACGTGCAGAAGAATTTATCCAATCAAGTAACAAATGATAGACAAAAAGGAATCATGAGTACTATAGGAGGCGTGAAAATGTCCTCCAATTAAAGATTAAAAGAAAAGTAATGCGTCATATTCGACATAAAAAGTCCTCTCTAACTAACTATAAAAGGTAAAAAATCGAAAGTTATAGTGTAAGCCTAGATCCCACCATGTATTTCCCAATCCTCAAATAAAGTAGAAAATTAAGAGTTATGACTATGCGCAAACCTGATCTTCGATAAATCTGCTTGTCAATCTCTTTCTTTGGCTGTTTGGCACTGATCCATGGATCTAATACCTCATTAATCACGGCAGCAAACTCCCTACTTTTATAAGATCTCATCACTAGTTCATGTAGCTTTCCCCTCATATAACCAATAAATTGTGGGTGCATGCTGTGGAACGAAGAGGCAGCCTTACTGCTTTCAATCATACCATCTTTCAATTGTGGAAAAGCAGGTCCAGAAGAACCACCATAAGAACTCTTCTCCTGTTGTATATTAACAGGAGTTTCCGAAGTCTCACCAGGCGATGTCACCGGAACCCAGAGTTTATCAAATTTCCTGAAAACACTGGTATATTTCTCAATGGTACCTCCATCAACTAGCTCCTGAAGCTCTGAATATGAAGAAGGCCCATGTTCTTGTCCAGCTCCATCAAAATAGTACCAATCACCTAAATGCAATTGCAGGTCATGGACAGTGCATACTCGGTCCTTTGGAGTGTTTATGGTCACAATGCTCTTCCTCGAGCCCCGCACGCTGTGTTCATCAATAGATCTTGACCGGGAATCAGTTTCTACAGAGGATCTCTTGGCATCAGAACTTGAAGAATGTGACCGAGCAGACCTCGAAGAGTACCTCTCCTTCGCCCGGGCTTTCATTCGAGGTTCAGAAACAAAAGAACCCTGATCTCTCACAACACATGCATTTATCCTGACCACAGATAACATTGTACCTTTGACACCACGCATGATAGCAGGCTTGACTTGCAATCTGCTAGCCGGGTCATTCTCGCTCCTCTCATCTGGCCAACTAAATGCCCATGGAGGCAAGTCAAGCCTTCTGGCCTGCAAAGGCTGATATAGTTCATCTTTCTGATGCCACCTAGGATCATCATTACCAGACTTTGGCATTTGGCATAGGGGAAAACCATCATTCACTACAATTTTCTTTCTCAAAATTCTATCTTGCGCAGATTCCTCATTCCTTCTCCAATCTCCACCTTTGCATGACCAGAGGCCGGAAAACCAATCGCTAGAGTCACCATGGACAAATGAGAAATCTTTATCCGAGGCTGAACTTTCCCTTAAGTCAGCTGATGCAACATCAGAACATCTTGATGCATCATCTGCCACCCTATTTGGTCTTTCTCCAATGCAAGCTCGATGCCAGAAAAAATCTAACAAATACAGGATAGCAGTGGTCATAAGTGCTGACACATTACTTATTCAACGTGTTGCAAAGAGGAATTACACGCAGAAGCAGATAGTGATGAAATTTTACACATGCAAAAGCAAAAAGAAATTAAATAAAAACACCAGTGCCCTGTTCCTGAAATCCACATGTTTCAATAAATGAAGTCACTTTCCAGAGCAGCAAAAGAAGTAACAAGGAATTATAAAAGGTAAGCATTGTCAAGATCTCTCTATCGGGTCCACTGTAGGTTATACTCCCATATCTAGCACGGGAGCCACATGGAAATAAGAGTGTAGGACAGTTCATCACGAAGCATCTAGCTATATAAGACATTTAATCAATTAAAGCTAGGACCTAAAGGAGGGCAACCGAAATTTTACAAAGTAAAAATTTCTCCGTCCATGGAACAAACACGACATGCAATTCAAATCAAGATTTATGAGGACAAATTTTAAAATGAACATCAAATGGCAAACAGTTATCCGAAAATCAAAATTTGAACATCTTAAAACAAACAAGAAATGTCATGTAAATATCCATTCCAAAACTAAGCCATTAAATCATGTATTTTCATAAAGGAAGATATGTCAAATCTTACTCATCATGCCGCAACTATTAAAAAGGAAATGCAGAGAAAATAATGAAATTTACAGATTTCCTTTCTAATATATTCCGTCTTTTCATTCCCTACATCAGCATTAACTATATCACATCCAAATTGCAAGCTGTCTTGCCTTTTCCCAACAGGCCATGTGTTTCCAACTAACTAGCCTTGTTCAAAAGATCAACAAGCATCACAGAACTCAACATATCATCAAGGTGTAAACTCTGACCATGAAAGACATCAGGAACAACACCAAATAGAACTTTCGACAGAGAAGCATACTCGCAATCCACATAATTTTAATAGAAATTAGAATGAGCACTGTCAGTATGTGGATTGCAACTCCTTAAATTCAAATTAATTAAAGGAGAAGAAATAAATTAGTATATGCATGAACAACCAAAACATATGCAATTAATGCCAGAATATCATACCTTCAGGGCTAGAACATTCCTCCCATTGTTGGTGCTCAAATGTCATCTGCAAGGCTTCTGTGAAAGAATAACGTTAGACTACCCAAAAAAAAAAATTCTAGATCCAAAGAATTAAATGCAAAATCCTTACATTCAACCATGTAATTCTAGAATTGATGTTTATAAGAATACCTCCAATAGTTTCAAGTTCCCTCCCTGGAATAAAAGTGAAACCGTCAAGCAGAAGTCCAACTCTTTTGTCAATGCAAAGATCTTCCAGAGGCTCAGTTGCAACAGGCAACCGCATTTCTTCAACAGTCAGACTACCAGATTGACCACCATCGATAGTATCGTCCAACAGGTTACCAGGAGCTTCTGGAGGATCTACCAGCTGCGTTATACTTTCTGATACTATAGATGGAAAAGCCACAGTTACCAAAGGGGAAGCTGCATTTTCAACAGTCATCCACCTGTCGCTATCCATGTGTTTAATAAAGTGATCCGAATGAAGAACACCATCTTGAACAAGTGACTTGAGATCACAGAGTTTCGAAGGGCCACGTTCAAAACCCAGATAATCAAGGTAAATCCACTTTCCCACTGCTGAGTCGGCCACCAGAGGCACATGAGGTGGTGTATCACATATATCCATATCCTCTTCCATGGAGAGCAGCTCTTCTGGAGGAACCCCATTGACATTTGGAGATTCTTTGCGGTCAACACTTGGACTCTGAGTCTGGTCCTCCTTGTGAGATTGAATGCTACCACTTCTCTCCTCATGAGATGATGTATCTGTATTGGGCATACTGATTCTGACATCAGATTCCTTGATGGAATTATCGGCCTCCATTCCAGTAGAATTCCGCTCATTTGGCTTCTCTTCTTCCCCTTTGTTTCCCGACTGAATATTAGGCTTTTCCTTTCCACTCTTATGGCTCGTTTCGCGGTTATTATTGGGCCTACCTCGATCAACCTGGGACCGCTCGTTATTATTTAGGTGTGTCTCCCTGCGGTCCCGATTCCTACCTCGATCTTGTGGAGACCGCTCTGCATAAGGACTTCTGTTGCGGCGATCAAAGTGATGGCTGCGCTCATATGGGGATTTGTCACGACCATAGGGAGACCTTTCACGGGCATACGGCGTTCTTTCACGACCACAAGGAGACTTCTCACGGCTGTATGGGGCATTATCACGAGCATATGGAGATCTTTGGCGGCCATAAGGAGATTTATCACGATTCAATAAAATTCTTCCCTGAAAACGTGGAGATCTCTCACGGTTATATGGTGATCTCTCGTGATGAACTGGACTCCGTTCCCTGTGATCATGATACCGAGTTCGACCACGCGGGGACCTATCAGCCTGGACTGGACTGCGGCCATGTCTGTCGTAAGCTCCTCTCGAAGATAAAGAAAATTCATGATGTTTGGAAGTATGCTTGTCAAATGAAGACAGCCTAATAGAAGAAGAATTTCTATGAGGCCTTTCCGGAGAGTGGCGAGAATAGTGTTCTGGCTGCGCAAGACGAACACCATCATCAGAAAGCCTCCGGCTTTTCGAGCCTGCATGATCAGCATAATCGGCATAGTTCTTGCGATCGCGATCACTGCTATCCGAATCCGCATCATGTCCATGGCGCTTCAGCCGACTGCCGGGAAAGTAGTCTCTTCCCTGGTTCTTACCGTTGTGATAGTCAACCCTGTGCGAACCGCCTTCATCCACAACTTTCGACCCCAGTTTCACCATTTTCTCGTGGCCAACCTCCCACTTGAAAGAATTCTTGCCCTGCTGACATACACTTCTGCTGAATTCTTTCTTACGATAATTATCGTCACCGGAGTACTTTGCTGAACTCCCCGAATGCGAAGGTGGTGTCTGGTCGAGGTCACGCCTCCAAACCTTGTGATTCAAAGCCTCATACCTGCGTGATCTCCCGTAGCTGTAATCATCCTTGGCCGCTTCGCCTTTACGCCATCTGTCAGGAATGAATTCTCCTTTCTCGACATCGTCAATGGAGCCTCTCCAGGGCCTGAATTCGCCTTTCTCGGCTTCACCTCTCCTGCTCTTTTCTGAAACTATCTCCTCCCTCTCCACCTCCGTCTTTCTTGGTCTACCAGAAACGTATTCCCCATGCTCCAGTTCTCCTTTTCTCGACTTCTCGGCGACGGCCTCTTCCTTGTCAGCCTCGGTTTTACGCGGCGGCTGCTGCTGCTGCTTCTCCGAGGCCAGCTCCCCGTTCTCCACTTCCTTAGCTGGCCACTTCAGAGTGCCCAATTCACCCTCTTCCACCTCATCATTCTGCGCCTTATCCGCAGAGGCCTCGCCATTCTCAACCTGCTGGCCGCCCTTATCCTTCCTCGCCAACGCCACCTCACTCTTCAAAGTCCTCACCTTCCTCACGGTGACCACCTTCTTGACCTTCTTCATCTTCTTCTTGGGCTGGGAACCTTCCAATTTGAGCGGCTTGGTGCCGAACCCATTGCCTCCGCAGAGCGCTTTCTCCGGTGCTGAAAGCCTGTCCATGATGCTGTGCTGATGCTGCAAAGGCATGCATGCGACTCCTCCATCACCCATGGAAATCCCGCCCCCTCCCGGAATCGGAAACCCTAGCGCTCCCCTCCCCCGGGGCTGTCGATGCTCATGCTGCAACAATTCGCCTTCTCCTATCTCGCTCCGGTTCCAGCCCTCGGCGTCCGAGCCCTAAATACCACGAACGGAGAGAATTAGAAATGCCGCGCCACCGCCGGAGACGACCGCAACAGCCGGCGCCCCACCCCCGCCGCGGGGGAACGCATCAACCCCGCGCTGCCTCGATTCGCGGGAGCCCGGAGCGAGCCACGGAATCGAGGCACGCGGCGGAGCCCGAAACCGAACGGCGAAACGAACCCGAGGGACGCGAAACTGACCTAGAAATCGAGGAGGCCGGGGCGCGCTAGATCGGGCAGAGCGGCCGAGGGGAGCAGCGGCAGCAGCACCAGCAGAAGAGAGAGAGAGAGAGAGAGAGAGAGAGAGAGAGAGCGGGAGCCGGGCCTCGGCGGAGACTCTGGCGCACGCGGAGGGGCGGCGGGGGATCGGGCGGAGGCTCGGCGGGGGAACGAGGCGTCGCCGCCCTGAGGGGGGAAATCTCCGGTACGCTGTGTTCTTTTTTTTTTTTTTTGTTCCCTTCTCCTCTTCTTCTTCCGCTGTGTGTGTGTCTCTCCCTTTCTGTTGGTCGCGCTTCGATATATATATCCTCGGGCTTTTTCCCTCTCCGTTGTGTGTTGTTCTCTCTCGGGCCTGAAAGACGAGCGCTCGCGTTTTTGCCCCCACTCTTTTCTTTTCTCTTTTCCGTTTTTTTTCCCCCCGCTTTAATCAAACCGAAAATCTTGTCTTTCTTTCTTTTTTTTATTCTTTTTCCAGCGACGTCGTTCCGAAGGAGAGTGAAGTTACCGGGATGCCCCCCGCACCGGATGTGCCCAGATGCCCTTGTGCCGGACGCACCGCCCCGCTCGAAGCTCGGGTCGTCGAGTCGGGTCGACGCCGGCGGTCGTGGACTGGTTTCTCCCGTTAGGAGAGGCCAGCGAGGGCGGGTGATGTGAGATCTCGCCTGATCTGGTGACCAAATCCGTCTCATGCCGATGTTTTTTTATAAGATGAATGTTTGCGTTGGGCGGCGCTTAAATGACGAGAAAATCAGAGCGAGATCACCCGGAGCAAGAGCGCCCGGTGTAAAGTGGGAATCTATCTCGAGTCGTCGTCCTCAGAAGGAAGGCAATCGTCACGTCGAAAGGCGATAACAGTCGTCGGAATGGATCGGACTCTCCGATGCGCGGCGATAGACGAAGAGAGCATAGAGTTTTGTACAACTTTCGGGATGCAGGACGACGGAGACAAGGGCACCGACAGCCTAGCTTGCAAGATCTCTCGAATTGTTGAAAAAGTACAATTATACCGACGATTGGGTGACCAGATCGGCGACGCATAATAGTGAAAGAGCACAGCTGCTAAATGTAACCCGATAAAGCGAGTTAAGTTGGACATGGGCTTTCTTAACAAGCCCAATCCACTCCGCTTTCTTAAACTAAGGCAAAAGGAAAATTAAATGGGCAAAGAGTCATTGCCTAAATCCCAATCGTGCCAATACAGGAAGGAGAAAAAAGGGAAAGAAAAATCAAAGCACGGTTTTCTCTCCATAGGATCTTGCTGTACTTGATCTTTTTATTGACGAGCCTGAGCCAAAATGAAAAGGGGAAAATGGGAAGCCTTTGGAAAGTACTTGTTCCACGAAAGGAATCACGAATGGGACGTAGGAAGATTCTATCATTTCCAAGCTATCCATCCATACCATATTTGACCCGAATTTCCAATCTCGCCGTGGTGTTTAAGAACGCAGCGTTCATGGACAGCAGCCGTGGCTTTTTCGGGATATGTTTGGGAGACCAAGGAGAGATTTGGTAATTCGATATGGTGTTGGCACTTGATTTGATATTGAAGCTATATCTGGCCTGCAAGATGTAAAATATTTAAATTGGGTATTGCCGAGTTGCAGAATAAGAAAAAATACAAACCAGTAGAGAGGCTGGAGCGTATGGGTACCGGTTCGATAAAAAAAGGAATGCATGAATGCAACACACCCAAGTTACTAGGTCGGCGGCTCAAGCCCCCATTGGTGACGAACTTATGGGTAATCTCTAACCTTGCCCATAAGTGAGCTTCCCCTTATTGGAGATCCTACCATATTTGAGCCCAAATTTCCAATCTCACCATGTTAAGAACGTAGCATTTGTTGATGGTGCTCGTGGCTTTTCTGTAATATGTTTGGGAGAGCAAGGAGAGATTTGGTAATTCGATATGGTGTTGGCACTCAATTTGAGATCGAAGCTATATCTAGCCCGCAAGATGTAAAATATTTAAACTGGGTATTGCCAAGTTGCAGGATAAGAAAAAGATACAAACCAACAGAAAGGTTGGAGTGTATGGACACCGGTTTGATAAAAAAAGGAATGCATGAATGCAACACACCCAAGTTACTGGGTTGGCGGCTGAAGCCCCCATTGGCGACGAACTTATGGGTAATCTCTAACCTTGCCCATAAGTGAGCTTCCCCTTATTGGAGATCCTACCATATTTGAGCCCAAATTTCCAATCTCATCATGTTAAGAACATAGGGTTTGTTGATGGTGCCCGTGGCTTTTATGTAGTATGTTTGGGAGAGCAAGGAGAGATTTGGTAATTTGATTTGGTTTTCACACTCGATTTGAGATTGAAGCTATATCTAGGGGTGTGCAACGGGAACCACTCGGACCGGGACCGGACCGGACCGGTCGGTTCTAGGCGGCCCTAGGGGGTGTTGGTCCGGTCCCCGGTTCCCATTTTTGGAACCGGTGGACAGTCGGTCCGGTTCCCGGTTCCATGGTGAGAACAGGACCGACCGGACCGATAGGACCGACACGATCATTTATGCATATTTTTTAAAAATTAGCTAGTTATGTTTTTATCTTTTCAAGGAATTTATTTGTTATTACTGACTTGCCAATTTTGTGAGCCATCAAGCTGCTGCGAATGGGTTGACTTTTTTATTTTTTAAAAATTTCTAAATAGTTACTTTACTTTCCCAATTTTCTGCCTTCTACTTACTTTCCCAATTCTTCCTCTCGGTAACCCTAACCACAGTAACTTGAGCAAAGCCAAGCCTTCCCGCGTCCAAGCCTTCCCAGTTTCCCTTTTGCCGCCTCACCTCACGCCTTGCTCCGAGCAAGTCGCTCGACGTCGGACACCTTTCCCTCTTGTAGCCTCGCCTCTCGCCTCACTCGACGTCCTCTCGCGGCCTCGCCTCACGTCTCGCCTCAAGCCTCGCGGCCTCGCCTCACACCTTGCTCTGAGCGAGTCGCTCGACGTCGATTGCCTTTTCCTCTTGCAGCCTCGCCTCTCGCCTTGCTCGATGTCCTCTCGCGGCCTCGCCTTAGGTCTCCCTTTCCGCCTCACAGCCTCACCTTCCGCCTTGCGGCCTCGCCTCACGCCTCACAGCCTCGCTTCACGCCTCGCAGCCTCGCCTCAAAGTTCCACCAAATTCACTATGATGATGCAATCACACGTGAGCTTCCATTTTTGTTACTTCTATGTCCCTCCAAAGTATAAATGATCGTCTTCAAATTGTTGTGCTTTTTGGCAGATTACTTGATGGAGAACAAGTTGGAGGTGAAGAGACTACGGTGGAAGATGATGGATTTTTGAAGGCCTTCAAGGGTTTTTACTTGACGTTAAACCTAGAAGATTACGTCGTCGAGCTCTCTCTCTCTCTCTCTCTCTCTCTCTCTCTCTCTCTCTCTAGTGTTGTACCTTTCTTTCTAGTTGACTTGATCTGTCGTGGAATTAATTTGTGCGGTGGGGGGCTCCTGATGATTTATGCATAGTTTGGTCATCTCTTTTAATGCGTTCAAGAGTCTGAACCACCTGTGATTTTCAGGGAAATTCTTTCTAGATGAGTTTGTTCAAGTAGGCTAACAAAATATCAAGCTTCTTAGATTGTCTGTCAATCACAAAGCAAGGAACAAATCTTGTATATTTCACAAGATTCATCATTACCTCACTTGACCCTCAATCTCAAACGAACAGCCCTTTACCGATTTCCTATAATCAGTAAGTTTTTCTCACTCAATTTGCTGAATCTGGTGGCTGAATTTGATGACTGTTCTGGTGTGATGGCTCATTTCTATGTTTTGCTTGATTTAGGCGATCTATTTACATGTCAATGGAAGTAGATCAATCCAATGATGCTATGAATCCAATAATGGACTCGCTAGAACATGAAAGTGAAGAAAACCTCGAAGAAGCATCCGACACAAACAAGGTATCTAATGCTCGTCCTGCTAGTTCTGGAAAACGAACATCAGCAGCCTGGCTTCATTTTCATAATGGCAAAACTGAGAATGGGAAAACCGAGAAGATTTGCAATTATTGTGGGGTTATATATTGGTATTGTGTTGATAACGGTACTTCTACTATGTTGAAGCACTTGAAAAAATGCAATAAGTATCCTCGCAACATAGATAAGAAGCAAAGATTTTTTACCCCACGTAGAGTGGATGGGACTAAAATGACAATGGGGCAGACTAGTACTGGTAGTACAAATGCCTTATCGACATGGAAATTTGATCAGGATTGTTGTAGGCAAATGCTTGTTCGGATGATCATAATGGATGAGCAACCTTTTTCGGTGGTTGAGCGCGTCGGATTTCGTGATTTTATTAATCAATTGCAACCTCTCTTCAATCACATCTCGCGATTTACTGTGGCTAGAAATTCCATGAAGTTGTATCTTTGTGAAAAAAGAAGTTTAAAGACTTACTTTCACAATCTTAAGTCTAGGGTTGCACTTACTACTGATACCTGGAGTTCCATTCAGAACTTGAACTATTTATGTCTCACCGCACATTTTATTGATGATGATTGGAAATTGCATAAAAGAATTATCAATTTTGTGGTGATGCCTAGTCATAAGGGCAAAGATATTGGGAAAATGGTTGAGAAATGCATCTATGAGTGGGGATTAGAGAAAAAAGTGTCCGCAATCACCGTGGATAATGCCAGTTCGAATGATGTTGCCATTGGTTTTTTAAAAGAAAAATTATCAAGAGATAGGCTATTGATTTTAGAAGGTGATGTTTTACACATGAGGTGCACGGCTCATGTATTAAACTTGATTGTGAGGGATGGATTGACCGAGGTACGTGATTCTATTGCACGTATTCGGAGCGTGGTTAGGTATGTGAGAAATTCTCCCATGAGAGCTAAAACATTCCAAGGTTGCATTGAGAGTGCAAGAATCACTTATAAGAGTTCAGTTTGTCTTGATGTCACAACTAGGTGGAACTCTACTTATCTCATGTTGGACACTGCCTTAAAGTTCCGAAAAGCTTTTGAAAGGATGGAAGAAGATGATCCTTCTTTCTTAACTGAGCTTGACTATGAAACTCCTAAACATGAAGATTGGGAAAGTGCTAGAATTCTTGCCGTATTTTTGAAGAAGTTTTACGATGCCACCAGCAAGATGTTTGGGACTTTGTACATTACTTTGAATGATTATTTTAATGAGATAACTACTTTATATAAAACTCTAAAACAAGTGGAGAAGGCAACGGATCCTAGTTTGAAAGCTATGGGTGCAAAGATGAAGGAAAAGTTTGACAAATACTATGGAAGTTTCGAAAAAGTAAATATGATGGTGTTGATTGCGGTAATATTGGATCCAAGAAGAAAGATGAATTATGTGCGGTATTCTTATAGACTAATCTATGATGATAGTGCGAAAGTTGATGAAATGTACAATAAGGTGAGGATTGCCTTGGAACGATTGTTTCATTTTTATGAGAAAGCTTATCTTGGTCCTGAAAGAGACTGAAGTTCACATGAGAAGAGCATACGAGAATTTAAACTATTAAGGTTGTTATTGCATGATTGCTCGAAGGATGGGCTTGATATAATTTGTGTAAAAACCTTAGGTGAAATTAAAGTTACTTTCTTGCACAGAAATCCGAAAAGGGTACCAAAAGAAAGTCACCCTTGTAAATAAAGAGTTGTTCAAATATAAAAGGGTTAATATTGAAAAATCCCAAATTGGTACATATGTGGTAAATTTACAGCAAACCAATTTTTGGGTTACCAAAAAACTTAAAATCGGTACATCTGTAATAAATTTACCCCAAACTGATATGAATTTTTAAGTGGACATGTTATAATAATTGAGTTATTATCATGTGTCATCAAATTCAGTAATTTTGCGGTAAAATTTATCGGAAACTAACGGAGAATAAATATGTCATGAGTGTACTACTTTAGAGTTTTTGGTGACCCAAAAATTAATATGAAGTTATCACAAATGTACCGGTTTAGAATTTCTGAGGGCTCAAAAATTAATTTGGGGTAAATTTATTATATGTATATTAGTTTGGGATTATTCGTGATAATAATCCTATATAAAAAGTAAAAAATAATAATAATAACAGTTGGCAAGTGCCTGTTGGGCTCCGTAGTATGAGAGAATGTGGAGCGTGAGAAGGAAGACGTTGCTGGCCGATGAGCTAGATGTGAAGTATCCAGGTTTCAGTACTTCTATTTAAAGAGATGTTCCATGCGAAGGACCCAATGCAGTCGCCCTTATTTTGGATGCATTATTTGTTGGAAAATGATGAGATGACCATCCTCCGTAAAACGACACAGGAATTTTTTCGGAAACCGTAAACTTCCTCAACCGGTTTCAAATTTTTACTCTACGTTTCCTTTTTTCTATTTTTTGAAATTTCTATAATTTTTTGTTGTGAGCTTAAATTGAGAGACAAATCATTAGAAACAAATTGAATTCTTTGGAAATATATGTCATAGCGTCTATTGGTTAAATTAATGTTGACACCTAAATTTTGACGACTCAGTTAGTTGTTCATTACATAAAAATATGGATCGATTCCGGTCCCTAGAAAAAATTAGCTAAATTGGATATAGATATTAAGAACATTTGCATTAATAAATAATTAGGCCCATATAGTTTGCATTGTGAACGGATCTTGATGGATGGTCTTGAACTTAAAGTTAACAGAGCCCATTAATCTTTAGTAAGGCTTGAAATTAAGCCTTTTACTAATTAAACCTAAGGTTTTTGCTATAAATATGTCATAATTCTCACAAGTCTGAGAGGAGGCCACACAATTGCTATACACGGCCACAATTGAGAGCATTGAAGGGAGAGAGATTCACGCCCCCTTGAAGGTTCACCACTTTGCAGATCACCACCTTGCAGAAGACGCCAAAAAGAGATCTTCGCCATGCAAAGAGATTGACGAGGGAAGAGAAAGCTTCGAAAGAGAGTGGTCATAAAGACGGACGCCTCCACTACTACAATACGTCCAGGAAGAGATACGGAAGAAAAGGAAGCATACAATAAAAATACACACAAAAGGGGCACGGTTAGAGATATCAAACGGAGTGACAAGGTTCCCAATGCCAAAACGGTCCCAACTCGATGTTCTCTTGCTTGTCATTCGTAGGCTCGCAACCACAGGAAGTGCCACTTCACTGTTCTGAAACTCATCCGTGATAGCCCATCGCCAGCCCCGATCTAAGTCGTTGCTGAATCGATGCTATCTACCAACCATCGCTGATCTTAATTATATTGTGTGCTCCTTTCAACTGGTAAGTTAGAGATTGGTTTTGACGTGCTTACGGGTTGAAGTTGATCTAACCCATCATTGATTTGCTGAGTCCAATTGGAGTAAAAAAAGTCGTGAACTTGGCATATGACCTTGAAAAGTTTAATATCATAATTTGTTCATGTTGATAGGCTTGGGATAATGGGGTCAACTTAGAGTCAAAACTGTAGTATTTGATCTTGGATCCACTTCGTGCCATATCATACTATGAATCGTGTAAATATCATACTATGAATCGTGCAAATTGGTGTTTTCATGATTAGAGCATGTTGACCCTGATGGAGTTGGCGAATACTTCGAGAACCCTTGTTTCTCACACCGAGTATGCTCACGTGAGCTTAGGGGAATTGAAGTGTTATCCAACGACATGTGATCCCTGCGTGCAGAATGCGGGGGTTCGGGGGCAGCACCCCCCAACGGGGGTTCCGCTGCCTGGTCAGTGGACGGCTACCCCACTCGCCGGTGAGCGAGCGAGGGCTTGGGGGTAGCGCCCCTGAAACCTCAATAGGTTTGGGTTTTTATTTAAGTTGACCCGTATAATGCGAGATTAAGAGATTTCGTATAGATTTAGGTTTTGGGCCCGTTTATGGCACATATATATTTTGCTCATTTTTCTGATTATTATAACGAGTTGAGTGACTGTAAACCGAAAATATAGTGAAATCTCTTTACAAGACGTAGCCCTAATTTAAGGGTGAACCTGGGTAAATTCATGCATTGTCTATTTTCTCTTTCTTCTACGTGATCGTTCTGTTTCGGTTCTCGATACATCTCTTCAAACCCGGCTTTCTCTGTTGTTTGAGTGCATGTGAATTTCTGACAATATGACTGCACCTTGATAATACTTGGTCCTTGAGTCTCCACCATCGTACCTCTTCGCCACTCACCGTGAGGAGCCTGCCAAGAGTCCAATGAGTAGCACTTTCCTTCCGCTGAGACACCGCCAACCTCACCGCCAGTCCACCACCATTAGCCGTCCCGCACCCGCAAGCTCTATACGGAGCCTGGTCCAAACTTGGAAGTTATCTGCAAATTAGGTAAGAACATTATCCGATATTATTTCAAATATTTAATTGCTTCTTTTGATTGGTTTAGATATCTTTGGTGGATTGGTTTAGATACTTTTTGAACGATTCGTGTTATATCCACAAGATTTTAAAATATACTAAGTTGGGGAATCTTCCTAACTTGGCAACGTGCTTGGACGACATCTGATCTTAATTACAAGATATGATACTCGGCAACACGAAAAATCTTTATTTTATCCATAACCATTTAGATACAATAATATATTTTATTTTGTTTCCAAACTTAAACAAATAGCCTTCCATCAATATCCATAGCCACATGGATATGATAGTTGGTTTATATCATTTTTGTTACGACTAGTGCTATCACCTAGAGGGGGTGAATAGGTGATTTTATCAAATTGGATGATTTAAATGTGCGGAATGAATATAATTGAGATCAACAACTTGTATTGTCAATATCAGATGGATGTGTATGACAAACTTGTATATAAGTTGTCGTCAGATAATTGCGTCTGATGACTATGATGATGTTTTAACGAACTCGTTTGATAGATATGTATGCAGTATAATATCAACAATAATAAATGAAAGTTTAGCGATAGAGAATACTGCACACAAATCTTTATAGTGGTTCGGCATTATCAAGCCTACGTCTACACTTTACGCTGACAGCCTGTTGGCTGTGTTTCACTATTGAATCACCAAGAGATTGCAAGAGCAGTGCTTCTCATATGATAGATTGTACTATCACGTATACTTTTCACTTAAGTAATCTTCTTTCTAAAGTAACAACATGGAATACAATAATCACAAGTGTGTATGATCGAAACTTTATTCAAACTTTGAAATTCTCGATTTTGGCTTTTCTTCTTATACGACGTTTACACTCATTTTATACTCATTTATTTCCAATCTATCCGTTAGATAGTCTTCAGAAGATTGATCTCCATATCAACCCATTAGAAAATCTTCCCAAAAGAAGATGCAAGTCATCAGAAGAAAAACCATTATCTCCAAGTGATTTGATCTTCTATACAATCAAATCAAGATTTTCATAAGTGTAGTTCTCCATGTTTAATGAACGATATTTTGATTGTTAATTAGGATATCTTGAAATATTGATTATAAAATCAATTTGATTGTCTTGCATAAATTTACCAAAAATAACACTTATTGAATCTAATGAGGAATTTTGAGTCTGATAACAAAGACCTTTCATCAACTAAGTCTGATGACTCAGTATTTACCTGCGTCAAATAACTTAAGTGTAATTGTAGTCAGAAAAGGATTGTTTTGTCTTTCTTCAAAACTAAGTAAGGATTTTCCTCAACATTTTCCCCCTTTTTTATGATGACAAAACTATCCTTATGCTTTAAAAATATTTATGTGAACAAAATACTCTATTCAGAGAATATGACATTCAAAGCACATAAAGCAGTGTTAATTTCTAATACCAGCATAATATTTCAGCATAACAACTCATCTGTATAACATTTTCATTCATATTCTGTATAATATTTTTCCCCCTTTTTGACATAAGCAAAAAGGATTAGTATCAGATAATAGCATAATCAATAAAAGTTCAATATAGGAGTTTAACAATTAGTTTCAAATAACAGTTCAACATCCAAATGTCAAAGTGCACACCAAGTCACAGCACATCAAAAACAAGTATCAAATACGAAAACTTTTCTCAAATTATCTTAGAGAGACTAGTCAATTTGAAGGTGTTTGGTCAGTTTGTCTAGTTTGCTGGAAAGGCTGATGGTCCAGAAGGTTCAGATGAAGAAGGTCCAGAAGGTGCAGGTAGGAAAGGCACTTGTACTAGACTGAAGTAGGAAAGTTGATTTAATCTTTACTCAATATTTGATGAGAGCTGATTAATCTTTCCTTCAATGTTTGCAGTGTGGATTGCTGCAAGTTGAAACATCAGTTCTGATTTGTATCTTCAGATTGTTTATTTTGGCTTCCATCAAGTCCTTCAGCTCCTTCATTCCTTCTTTAAGGTCATTTCTGAGTTCCCTGACTTCATTCTAAACAGCTGCTTACCTCCACCTCAGATCTGTAATAGCTGCATGATCTGATATAGATAATGAGACATTATATCCAGAGAGAGTGTTGGTAGTTTGAATGTCAACAGATTCTACTTGCTTCTCTTTTCCTTTCTATTGATCTTCAGATGGAACATTCTTATATTCATCTCCTTCAAGAGGGAAATCTACGGATGTTACTTTTGAAGGATCTATCTTTTGTGCAATTTGAATTTGCTCTTCCTGAATGTCAACCAGTTTAAAGCTAGTTTCCTGACATTTTCAGCATTATCTTTCTCATACTCCTCCTGCACTTAAGCCTCTATAACATTTTCATGCTCAAGCTCCCCCTGTTCCCTAGAGGGTCCTTTTTCGAAGAACTGAATATTTTCAGTTTCTTTCTCTACAGTGACCATTTGCTCTTACTGATTCTCCATAATTTTGTTGATGAGCTCACTAAATGATTGCATCAAGCTTTCATCCTCATCTCTCAACTTTTGTATTTCTAGCTAAGTTATAATTCATGAGCTTTATGCTTAGCTTCTTCATCAAGTAGCCATTGTATAAATCTTATTTCCTCAGGGTTTCTGTCATCAGCTTGAGATTGCTCATTAAATTTTTTATCTGATATCTCCATTTCATCAGAAACATTGGTCACAACTTGTCTTCTTTTTGCTAGTCTGTCTGATCTTGAGGCAGGCTTCTTCACTTTCCTCTTTCTCACTAGAGGTTCGATCAACTCCCCCTCATTAGGTTCAAGAAATATATTAATAGAGTCATTTTTCTGTTCACTCATAAGCTCAATTGGAACAATTTCACCCTTCTTATTCTTCCAACTTTCTCCATCAAACCTATATTCCATTTTGGTCATCATAAGTTCCCCTACAGTCATGAATTGAAAAGGTTTGCCTTTAAGTTTTGCAGGATTGGGAATTTTGAAGTACTAAAAAACAGCAGTGATTAGAGCTCTATAAGAAAGTTGACATTTACTCTTCTTAACAGATCTGTACAATTGTAGAATGATCAAATGGGACAAAGAAATAGGAATGGTGTTTTGAATTGCCTAGATCAGCTTTGCCTTATATTTAGAGACATCAGTTTTAAAGGATCATTTGGGTTTGAGACAGTTTATGATTATTTTATGCAGCACAATGGAGTTGAGAGGAAAAAGAATGTGAGATACATGAGATGTTAAACCTCTGATAAAAAATGAGTTACCAGACAAAGATTGGTATGCCAAATCAGAAGTAGTAGGAATGAAAGAGAATTCAGTATGTGTTACTCCTAGGATGGCAGAAAGATCAAAGTTTGTTAACTTATAATCATTTCGAAAAGCAAAGAATTTGATCTTAGTAGGAGAATTGAAGGATAAATTGGAATAGCAGTAAGCAGTAAGTTCAGGGTAAATCTTGTGTGAGAGAGAACACATTCTCTGAAAATCAAGATTCTCAATCAGCTTTTGAATCTTGATATTGAAGTTTTTGAAGAAATTGAAGTCTATTACCTGTTATTCATGACTCCTCTGGCTAAGAGAGAGCTATAAGTAATATGATGTGTTTTGTTTTTGAACAAACTGTCTTTTTTCTTATCATTAGGGGAAATGCTAGAAATCGACACGAACTTGGTGTATAATTTCTCGTCATTGTCCTCCTTTCTGGAGTCAATGTTCTTGCTTTTCTCTCCAATCTGGTATTCCTCCTCGCCAACAAATTCATCTGCACTAACATTCGACTGTTCCCCTATTTTCTCTTTTCCTTTTTCTAGAGATCCCTTTCTTCTCTGTTGTAAGGGTTTCCTTAACAATAGATGTCTCTTTAAGTATAATACCCTTTTCAACAACAGGTATTTTTTCAATCCTCAAACCACTTTCATATTCTTCCGCAACCTCTCGTTCAAACAGAAAACCTAGTGTCTTACATATTGCATTGATAGTGCTCTAATCACTTTGATTTTCTCGAAGTATTTTGATAGCCTTTATCAGTTGCCTTGCTCTACCAAAATGATTATGCTCATGGACAGGGATTCTCTAAGATTTCTTACCTTCAGACGATTCCGTGTCAGAACCGTCTCGGAGATGTCGATCTTCTCTGGTTCTCCATCGTGTTTTGCTCTAGTAAACATTCCGGCAAGACGATTTGATCTCCTAGTGCCCTTTGTTCCTTTCTTTGATTCAAAGATTGACTTAGGCGCCATTGAAGAAATTTTAGGTTTCAAAAGAGAAAGATGAGATTTTTAGGGTTTCAATGATTTGAGAGAGGAAGAAATCGTGTGTTCGTAAGAGAGTGAAGACGAGAAAGAAAAAGAAGGGTTTAAACCAAGAAATGTAACATTTTGGTTCTTATAAAACCCTTTTTGGAAACTGTCAATTGACAGTTAATGGAAATTTTGGAAATTGTATTCCAAAAATTTTGGAATTTTAACTCCCAAAATGAAAATCATTTACATGTTAACAACTTGAACCTTAAGTCGCGAATTGGTAGAGCCTGAGAGAGCTCAAGTTAGGCTTAAACTTAATAATCAATTAGCCTAACCCCTAGGTAATGCCACCAGCGGGAGAAGAGGTTGCAACAATTAACGAATGCGATCTGCTAGGAAGAGAGTACAAAGAATTTCATTGATTTTCACTCCATCGAGAATTTAGATGAGATGAGGCACCGTAGCTATTCTCAAAATTTGATTTGCAATCAAGAAAGAATAAGGGGTTTTCAATCATTAGTGGTACTTGTTATTATTTGTTTTGAAATAAAATACCTTATTATAAATTGACTTTTTTATTCATATGAAATGATCTACGGTAAGGTGTCTCATGGTCTATGAATTTTCTCAATGCACCAAATGTTGAAGCTATGTTATGTACAATTTGTGCAAAAATCAATAAAAAATCATTTTTTTAACTTTAGCTTTGACTCATGTAATCCTAAGATTGATTTTATAATGTTTTAGGTCCCAACTCATCTTCATCTACAAGATTTGGATCAATGGGGTAAATTTTTTGCTCATAATTCATTATTCTTATTTTGATCTTTTCCTTGCTTCATTTGTTTTATGCGTAATCGATATCACTGGTCTTAATTTTAGTTCATCAAAGAGTTCTTCTAGAGTAGTTTGATTTGAGTGAAAGGAATGAGAAGTCAATTCATTGCATAATGATTTTTATTATTACTTGCAAAGACAACGTTTTAAGTGTTTTATCATCTTTTAAATTTGATAGATTTATATAATGACATTAACGATTCCTTTTAAGTAAGTGATTATATTTTTCTATTTCGATATCTAATTTATTTTTTCTTTCTTCATATTCAGGAAAATTGAATATGTGGACCCTCTTATGACTTTGTCTCTCAATTTGAGCTTGCAATAAGGAAACATATAAGTCGTAAAGACTTCACAGACCCCTTAATGAGTTGCATTGATGAGTAGACTTTGGGGAAGAAGATAATATCTCCCAAACTCTTTCTCTTGTCTCTCATTTCCTTCTCTCCCTCCTCTCTCCTCCTTCAGCTGAACCCAGTAGCATCGCCCCCTTGGCTGCTGTTTTGCCACTGTGGAGCCACCTGCCAAGCACTGTGACCACCCCCTCCACCATGTTTCGTTCGTTCGAGCCGTTTCCTCACTGATTCACCTCCACCGCGAGCCAAACCAACCCCACCAAAGCTGTCGAGCTACTGTTCATGCTGTCATCGCCACCTCGTGTCGTTTCCGAATCGAGCCACGCGTAGCCCTCGACGCTGCCGTTGTCCCTGTGTCGTCGGAATCATTAACAAGTGAGTTAACACTCTAATCCTTCGATTAATACGTTAAACTGACTTAGGATTAGTTAATATTAAGTTAATTAGGTGATTAGTGATTAATGGTGATTAATTAGTTGATAGGTTATCAATTAGCAATAGGTTATCGGAAAGTTAGGGCCTGTTTGGCAACTGGCCAAATAGTGAAAATTTCTGTTCTTTTATTTCCAGAATCAGTTTTGGAACAGAAATTCGCTTGTTAAATTTTTTGATTCTGGGCACAAATTCTTGCAAATTTGTGCCTATAATCAGTTTTGGAGCAGAATTAAAAATAAAAAAAAGGTAGCTTCTTGATTATGGGAACAAAAATGAGAATCAATTTTTTTTTCTTCTTCTTTTTCTTGGTTTTTAATGTAGCTTCCAATGTCCAGTGCGAGGGCCACCCTCGTCGTATCTGCCGAGATTAAAATATTTTAATAAAAAAATGTTATTAATAAAAAATATTTTACCGGCCATGAAGAAAAATAATTATTTTACTAGCCATGGCCAATGACAAGGCCATGAAAAATATTATTAATAAAAAAATATTTTATCAACCATGGCCGGCGACCAGGCCATGGCAAAAAAAGGAAAAAAACCATTTAAAATAAAAATATTTTCATTAAAATATTATTAATAAAAAATATTTTACCGGCCATGACTGGCGACCAGGCCATAGCAAAAAAAATAAATTTTTTTTTTTTTTATTAAAATATTTTAATAAAAATATTTTTTATAAAAAATATTTTACCGGCCATGGCCAAAAATAATAAAAAAATTATGTTTTAATAAAATTATTATTAATAAAGAATTTTTTTACCGGCCGTGGCCAAAAAAATTAAAAAATTATTTTTAATAAAAGTATTATTAATTAAAAAATATTTTACCGACCATGGCTAATAAGGAGGAGAAGAAGAAAAGAAAAGAAAGAAATATTTAAATATTTAAAATATTATTAATAAAAAGAAATTTTATACCGTTATCAAACGCATTTATGTTTTTTTATTATTTCAAGAATAGAAATTTTGAGTCGTTACCAAACGCCTTTAAATGCTCAAAATCAATTTTCAGGCACAGAATAAAAAAGAATCATTTCTGACCAGAATCTGTTCCCGGGCACAGAATGGTTGCCATGCGCAGCCTTAGACGATAAGCTATTGTTAATTAGGCGATAAGTTATTGAAATTTTGGTAATAAGCTATCGCCAAATAGACGATAGGCTATCAAGGAAATGATGATAGGCTATCGTAAAAGGAAGATAAACTAATGTCAAATGGACAATAAACTATCGGTAAAAGGGTGATAAGCTATCGTCAAATGGACGATAAGCTATAATTATTTTAGTGATAAGTTATCACCAATTAGGTGATAAGCTATCAATTAGTTTGAGTGATATGCTATCACCAAGAGGCAACAAGCTATCACTAATTGGATGATAAGTTATCACAATTAGGGCGATAAGTGGATTTTATATGAATGTTTTCTGTTTGAGTTAATTATTGAATTATGCTTGTTTCATGCTATTTAATTCCTACTTTATCCTGAAAAATAATTGCCCTAGGTGAAGCCTAGTTATTTAATTTTTAAAAGGAATTTTTGTGGACTTGTAAATAGTGAACCTGATGTGTCGGGTTTATATGTCAAATTTTATAAGTCAAATAGGGCAAGGATGTTTAAAAAGGGAAGCATGCAAAGTTTGAAGATTTAATTATGTGTATGTGATCACGTGTGAATTTATTACCGCATTTTTAGGCGTGAAAGTTGTAGTATTTTTATGTGTGAGCACGATCACGTCTACATTGGCTAAATGAGGAGAAATGAAATTGGCTTAAGTGGTTTAGGTGTTTGCGTGATCACATAATGAGAAACCGTAACTCTCGTATGAGTGCGGGCGTGCCTTGAATAGCTGTGATGAAACACCCCCACCTGATTGCGAGTGTTCCTTGGATGGCCGTGATGAGACCCCCGATGGAATTTCGGGTGTGCCCCGAGTGATCATGATCAATACCTTGTTAAATCGGAAGACCCCCATGTGAGGACGAGCATGCCCTAAGTGGCCATGATAGATGTCGGTCATGTTGGAAGACCGCCAAACCGTAGGGTTGTGTCATGGCCCTGAATGGTCTTAATAGTCGAAACACGAATGGTTGTATTGTGTATAGAAAGTTGTTATGTATTCTGATTATGTTATATGCTTATTGTATTATTATGGCGCATGATTATTTATAACATGTAGGGCATGTGCCAAGACAAGGTAAGGATGCCTACGATTGTGTGATGGTGTATTTGTATATGCTGTGCTAAGTTGTTTGACACTATGTATAACTAATGTAAAGCGAGGGGTTGCATTGCTATTAATCTACCATCATTATATCGCTACATGTTTTAGGGGTATTCAAGACGAGTTGACTTCCTAAACGAAGCTTAGATAGTTAACATGCTGAGATTTAAATTTCATTTGTTGTTGTTAACTATTTTCCAAGACCTTAGCATGGCGGACCACCCGATGCGGCTCGGGATGCTGCAGGATATGGATAGTATTATTACTACCTATCGTTTTCCTGGCAAGTCTCATCTTTTTTAGTGCCATATGTCTACTGTATGAATGGATGAGGGCCTAGCTATGTGGGTCCCTCATCGGTTCCAAGCATGGTTCATTCGTGAGAGCGAGGGCCTGTACGATCCTCTGAGGGGCTTCGATGGTCCTCTAGATGGGGGCCCTAGGCAAGAAATCTAGGATCCTATGGATATTGACCAATCTGATGGGTTAGTGGAGAATCTCGAGGCCAAATCGGATCTGGTATACCCATCGGATTATGAACTGTTAGAGCATGATCCCGACTCGCCCTATTTTGATTTGCCAAACCACAATGTTGATAGTTCTTGAAGGACATGCTTGTGATCGGTTCTTTTTTGGGTGACTTACTTTTGGATGAAGTAGATTGACCCCTAACCGAGTATTTTTTTTTTGGTAGGCTTGTAAGGAAGGTGCCCTTGAAGGGCTTATAAATGTGTTTCCTTGGGGTTAATCTAGTAATTAAATAAAATGGCATTTTGGCATGACTGTTGTTGATTGTTATTACTATCCCTACTATTTACTGTTATGACTGGGTGATTGTCGTCGCTTCAGCATGCGTAATTGAAAGATAAAATGAAAAGTTTGCAACAAGTCCTGAGACGTCGCATACAAATGACCTAAGTGAATAGGGGTTGTTGCATGGTCAAGGGTCGAGGCATGACATCCCTATCAATTTTGGTATTAGAGTTTGGTCATTACCTAGAGTGATAAGGTACGATGGGTTTTGGAATAGTTAGTTAGGAAAACACTATGTACATGTACTTGACTATTTGGTTCTCTTGTTATAAACGGGTCGTTCTTGGTTTCTAATTCCTTGCTGGAATTGGAAAGCAGGTTTCTGTGAGAATCCTGCGAGATGAGTAATCCTGATCTAAGGACTCCTAGGAGAAGGGTAGTGCCAAGTCAGGCTAGTGCCGTAGGAAGGGCACCAGAGGATCTCAGATTGGACAAGATTCTGCAAGCCCTAGAGACTATGGTGTAACAGCAAGCTCAGAACCAAGCTAATGTTGCTACTGCTGCTGTGGCTACTGTTGTTGCCACTGCTGTTGCCGCTGCACCCGTTGAAGTCCCATTAACTGGGAACGAGATTGGGGATCGATCAATGCATCAACTAGTTGAGTAGTTTCTGAAGTTGAAGCCGCCAAAGTTCAATGTGATAGGTGATCCTGAGACCACAACCCTCTAGATCAAAGAGTTGGAGAAAGTTTTCGCACTACTGAGGTGTTCTGAGGAAGATAAGGTAATGCTGGCTATTTACCAACTGCAAGGTAATGCTAGCACTTGGTGGGAAGCTACCCAAGGAAGGGTTTTCCCCGAAGGTACGGCCTCGGTGGTGTGGGATGCCTTCGTCGAAGCTTTCAATGGAAAATACTTCTTGGACTATACAAGAGAACAAAAGAAGGGTGAGCTTCAATGACTCCATCAGAACCAACTGTCAATTGACCAGTATGAAGCGAAGTTCGCAAAACTCTCTAGGTACGCACCAAGGTTAATTGAGGACCTAGTATATAGAGCAAAAAGATTCCAGGATGATTTGAAACCGAAAATCAAGGACTAGCTGGTGTCCCTGAATCTCAAGGATTTCGATATTGAGAGAAATTTAGCCGAACAGGCAGCCACATGCGGATCATGGTTTACATTAACAAGGATAATCGTCGGTTTAGAAAGAGATCGATGACTGGAGGAAGGCATTCCATTCCTCCCAATAGGAAGAGTGGCATTGGGAAACTAGCATACAACTCGAATGGCGAGTGCTGATTCTATGGGAGGAAACACGAAATAGCTCCACATCGGTCTAGAATTGGAGCATGTTTTGACTACGGCCAACAAGGTCACATTGCGAGGAATTGTCCCCATCGATAGTCATGGACGCAACCTCAATAGCCGCAAGTGGGACAACCGACTGGGAATGCTCCGCAAAACAACCTGAATTGACTGCAAGCACAAGGAAGAGTATACTCTATAGTGAGGAAGGAGGTGGAGGATTCGCCTAACATGGTCACAGGTAGAGTCTCTCTTTAAGATCATGCTAACTTCGCATTCATTTATATATGAGCCGTTTGTTAAGTTAGCAAGTGTTAAACCGAAACTATTGGAAGTAATTCTTTGTGTTACCACCCTACTAAAGGATGAAGTATTGGTTACGGTAAGGTGTCCAGGCTGTAAGATAATTGTTAGTGGCAAGGAGGAAGTGATAGATTTAGCGGTTTTAACGATGTATGACTTTGATGTCATCATCGAGATGGACCGACTCGTGAAGTAAAGAGCCATAATGGATTGTTGTAACAAGATGATCCAATTTAATCCAATTGGTCATTCTAGATATGAATTTGTGAAAAACAGAAGAGGAACCTCGATCCCTTTAGTTTCATCGCTTGAGATAACTAGGCTGTTGGATGAAGGATGTCAATGTTATCTAGCGACTGTGATTAATTCATTGGTTGAAGAACCAAGAATGGAGGATATAGCTATAGTGCGTGAATTTCTCGATGTCTTTCCTAAGGAATTGCCTGAGTTACCCCCAGAAAGGGAAATAGAATTTGTAATTGAGTTAGCTCCTCGGATGGAGCTGATTTCTAATGCACCCTACAGAATGGCATTGTTGGAACTAAATGAATTAAAGGTGAGATGCAGGAGTTGTCGGACAAAAAATTCATTCATCCTAGTGCATCACTTTAGGGAGCACCGGTTTTGTTTGTAAAGAAGAAGGATAGTTCGTTGCGTTTGTGTATCGATTATCAATAGTTGAATTAAGTGACGGTTAATAATAAGTATCTATTGCCAAGGATAAATGATTTGTTTGACCAGCTTCAAGGAATTTCAGTATTCTCTAAGATAGACCTGAGGATGGGTTATCATTAGTTGAGGATTCCATATGAGGATATATCGAAGACGGCATTTCAAACGCGTTATGGTCATTCTGAATTTACTGTAATACCGTTTGGTCTAACAAATGCACCTGCAGTTTTTTATGGATTTGATAAACATGGTGTTCAAGGAATATTTAGACCAGTTTGTGATTGTGTTCATTGATGATATTCTGGTATATTCGAGGAGTTCAAAGGAACACGAACAACACTTGAGGACAATACTACAAACCCTTCGAGATCATAAGCTGTATGCCAAGTTTAGTAAGTGTGAGTTTTGGTTAACTCGAGTGGCTTTTCTTGGTCAAGTGATTTCTAACGAAGGAATTTCAGTAGATCTAACTAAGATCGAAGCGGTTAAGAATTGGCCAAGACCAATGATGGTAACCTAAGTTCGAAGTTTCCTAGGATTGGCTGACTATTATAGACGATTCGTGGAAAAGTTTTCTGCGATAGCAATGCCTTTGATGTGATTGCTGAAGGACACAAAGTTTGAATTAACAGATAAGTGCAGGTGTAGTTTTCAAAAGCTTAAGCATAAGCTAACTAATGCGCCTGTTTTAACGATACCGTCTAGTTCCAGAAGTTATGAGATATACAGCGATGCGTCGTAAAAAGGTTTGAGTTGCATTTTAATGCAATATGGAAGAGTGGTTGCATACGCGTCCCGACAATTAAGACCTCATGAGTTGAACTATCCAACACACTATTTAGAATTAGTTGCGATAATTTTCGCGCTAAAGAATTGGAAACACTACTTGTGTAGGGAAAAGTTTCACATTATACTGACCATCAGAGCTTAAAGTATTTGTTTTCACAAAAGGAATTGAACATGAGGTAGTGTGGATGGATGGAATTGCTTATGGATTATGATTGTGATATTCTATATCATTCTGGTAAGGCTAATAGGGTAGCCGATATGCTAAGTCGAAAGTCATTGATCGCACAAATGATGGTTTGAGAGTGGATTTTGCTTGAAGGAATTTGAGATTTAGATTTCAAGTTCGAGGTAAGCCACCTTTCGAGTTTAATGACTACTCTCAAGATTGAACTCGAAATGCAAACCAAGATTAGAGTAACACAACCTTCAAACCCTGAAATTCGAAAGATTTTGCAAATGGATGCAGCTAAGAGAAAACCTGACTTTCAAGTATCCGAAGCAAGGATCTTAAAGTTTCGTTGACGATTATGTGTGTCCAATGACGCAAAACTTAAGGAGGAAATCTTAGCAGAAGCTCACCATAGTAGTTACAGTATTCATCCGGGAAACACAAAGATATATCAAAATCTGTGCCAATACTATTGGTGGAATGGCATGAAAGGAGATATTGCTAAGCACGTGGCTAAGTGCTTAATGTGCCAACAAGTGAAAGCACAATATTATAAGCTCGGTGGATTGCTACAACCTCTTGAGATCCCATAATGGAAATACGAACATATCGCAATAGATTTTGTGATGGGTCTACCAAGGAGTTAGAGAGATAATGACTCTATTTGGGTTGTGGTAGATAAACTCACGAAGTCTGCACATTTCATCACTGTACAAAAGGATTTCTCCATGGACAAATATGCAGAATTGTACGTGCGCCATATTGTTCGCTTGCATGGAGTACCAGTGACGATCACTTCTGATCAAGATCCTAAGTTCACAGCAACATTTTGGAAAAGCCTTCAAAGTGCCATGGGAATAAAGCTCCAGTATAGCACAGCTTATTATCTGCAGATGGATGGTTAATCCGAAGGAACAATGCAAACTCTCGAGGATATGTTGCGAGCTTGCATTTTGAATTTCAAGGGCAATTGGAAGGAACAACTGTATCTCGTTGAGTTTGCTTATAACAATAGCTATCAATAGAGCATTGGAATGGCACCATTTGAAGTGATGTATGGTACCATTTGAAGTGATGAATGGTAAAACCTATAGAATTTCAGTGTGTTGGGATGAGATTGGAGAAAGAAGAATTACTCGCCTGGAGTTGGTGCAGCAATCGGTAGAGGCAGTTAAAGTTATCAAAGAAAGGCTTAAGATAGCTTAGAGCCATCAGAAAAGCTATGCGGATAAACGACGAAGACCTTTGGAATTCCAAGTAGGGAATCTTGTCTTCCTCAAAGTGTTACCTATATGAGGAACTTCGCGATTTGGTATAAAGGGAAAGTTAAGCCCAAGATATGTTGGACCATTTGAAATTTTGGAACGAATTGGAATCTTGGCTTATCGTCTAGCTTTGCCGTCGAAACTAGCTCAAGTACACGACGTCTTCCACGTGTCCATGCTAAAAAAGTATTAACCTGTTCCGACTCACATACTAAACTATGAAGAGATAGACGTGGACGATAAAATATCGTACATAAAAAGACCGGTGCGGATTGAGGATAGAAAAAAACAAATGTTGCGAAACAAGACGATCCCTTTGGTTAAGGTGATTTGATAGCATCATGGAATAGAAGGAGCCACGTGGGAAAGCGAATAAATAATGAGGCCTCAGCACCCTTATCTTTTTGAGGAACCGTTTGTTAATTCAAATTTCGAGGACGAAATTTTTGTAAGAGGGAAAAATTTTTAACATCCTTAAATTCAACCATTAGTTAAATGAAATGATTATTTTATTGATGCACTATTAATTAAATCTCTCTCTGATCACTCATGAAAGGACTAATCAATAGGGAAATGTTGTTAAGGAATTAAGTATGTATGACTTGAGAACTCGATTATGGATTGACAATTCGATCATAAGGATTAACGAGGGATAATTTTGAACCATTATAAACCAATCAAGGAATGGCTATAGAATGGTTCGCCAATAATATACAATTGAATCGCGAGTGATTCTGCCTAACCATTATATGGATTGTGAACGACCCTAAATCAATTCATAACAATCGTGTACTTTGGAACTAGCAATTGACCCCATGCAATTACATGACAATCGAGGTCACCCATGACTTAAGAAAATTTAAACGTAAAATATCAAATCAATTATGGGTCGAATATGCGTAACTCCTAGATGTTGCTCATTAGTTTGAGATATAGTAAAGTTGCAATTGATCGATTTTGATCATGAATTAGAATCCAAATTTGGGTATCGAACTTTCAAGGATTTCAAGACTAGCCTATTGGACGTTGCCTTGTTAATTCTTCGACTTATTAGTTTGCTTGAAATTCTCGAATAAGGAAATTTCAGGCTGAGAATTGGAGCCCACGAGGAAGTGGGCCGAGCTAAGGCCCATTGGGCCTCACACCCAAGTGTGCTTTGGCCACTTGGGCCCAAACAAGTTCAAGTGGGCCCAGTGAGGTCCACTAAGCTCACTTTACCATTTTCAAGCCCAATAGCAAATTTTAGCCCAATTTGAGCTCGCGAACTTTTCAAGCCCATTTCTATTCAATTGGGCCCATTCCAAGGCCCATCTCTTGATTTTGGCCCAAGGGCAAAATGGGAAATTTGTGCCAAAAATGTGAAATGACCAAAATACCCTTCATGCATTATTGAGCAAAGAGACAAAGGGAGATTTAGCATTGATGAGTGAAGACTTTGGGGAGTATCATTGATGAATAGAGACTTTGGGGAAGAAGATAATATCTCCCAAACTCTCTCTCTTGTCTCTCATTTCCCTCCCTCCCTCCTCTCTCCTCCTTCGACTGAGCCCAGCAGCAATGCCTCCTTGGCTGCTATTTTGCCACTGTGGAGCCACCCGCCGAGCGCTATGACTGCCCCCTCTTCTGTGTGCTGTCCGTTCGAGCCGTTTCCTTATTGGTTCACCTCCATCGCTAGCCAAACCAGCCCCACCACAGCTGTCGAGCTGCTGTCCATGCCGTT
This sequence comes from Syzygium aromaticum, assembly GCA_024500025.1. Taxonomy (NCBI): domain Eukaryota; kingdom Viridiplantae; phylum Streptophyta; class Magnoliopsida; order Myrtales; family Myrtaceae; genus Syzygium; species Syzygium aromaticum. Next base: position 18,459,681 of record CM044885.1, read on the forward strand.
GTCACCACCTCGTGTCATTTCCCAATCGAGCCACGTGTAGCCCTCGCCGCCGTTGTCGTGCTCGTGTCTTCGGAATCGTTAACGGGTGAGTTAACACTCTAATCCTTCAATTAGTACGTTAAACTGACCTAGAATTAGTTTATATTAAGTTAATTAGGTGATTAGTGATTAACGATGATTAATTAGTTGATAGGTTATCAACTAGTGATAAGTTATCAGAAAGTTAGATGATAAGCTATTGCTAATTGGGCAATAAGCTATCGAAGTTTTGGTGATAAACTATTGCCAAATAGGCAATAGGCTATCGAGGAAATGATGATGAAACATCGTAAAAGGAAGATAAGCTATCATTAAAAGAACAATAAGCTATTGGTAAAAGGGGGATAAGCTATTGTCAAAAGGACAATAAGCTATCGTTATTTTAGTGATAAACTATCACTAATTAAGTGATAAGCTATTGATTAATTTGGGTGATAAGCTATCACCAAAGGGTGATAAGCTATTACTAATTGAATGATAAGTTATCGCAATTAGGGCGATAAGTAGATTTTATAGGGGTGTTTTCTACTTGATTTAAGTATTAAATTATGCTTGTTTCATACTGTTTAATGCCAGCTTTACCCTGAAAAGTAATTGCCCTATGTGAAACTTTGTTATTTAATTTTTAAAAGGAATTTTTGTGGACTTATAAACAGTAAATCCGAGGTGTCGGGTTTATAAGTCAAATAGGGCAAGGATGTTTAAAAAGGGAAGCATATAAAGTTTGACAGTTTAATTATGTATATGTGATCACGTGTGAATTTATTACTCCAGTTTTAGGCATGAAAGTTGCAGTATTTTGATGTGTGAGCACAACCACATTTGCATTGGATAAATGAGGAGAAATGAAATTGGCTTGAGTGGTTTAGGTGCTTGCTTGATCACATAATGAGAAACCGTTACCCCTATTTGATTGTGGGCTTGCCATAAATGGCCGTGATGAAATCCCTGCATGATTGCGAGCGTACCTTAAATGGTCGTGATGAGACCCTCGATGGAATTTTGGGCATGCCTTGAGTGGTCGTGATAAATACCCCATTAAATCATAAGACCCCCGTGCGAGGACGGGCGTGCCTTGAGTGGCTGTGATAGATATTGGTCATATTGGAAGACCGCCAACCATAGGGTTGTGTCGTAGCCCTGAATGGTCTCAATAATTGGAACACACATGGGTGTATCATACATGGAAAATTGTTATGTGTTCTGATTATATTATATGCTTATTGCATTATTATGGCACATGATGATTTATAATGTGCAGGGCATTGCCAAGACAAGATAAGGATGTCTGCAATTATGTGATGGATCGTTTATGTATTCTGCGTTGAGTTGCTTGACACTGTGTATAACTAAGGCAATGTAAGGGGTTGTATTGCTATTGATTTGCCATCATTATATCGCTGCCTGTTTTAGGGGCATCCGAGACAAGTTAACTTCCTAAATGAGGCATATATCATTAATTTGTTGAGATTTACATCTCATTTATTATTGTTAACTGTTTTCCAGGACCTTAGCATGGTAGACCACCTGATGCTGTTCGGGGTGCCACTGGATATGGATAGTATTATTACTACCCATCATTTTCCTGACAAGCCGTATCTTTTTTAGCGCCACCTGTCTATTATGTGGGTGGACAAGGGCCTAACTATGTGGGTTTCTCATCGATTCCAGGCATGATTCATTCGTGAGGGCGAGGGCCTATACAGTCCTGTGAGGGGCTTCGATGGTCCTCCAGATGGGGGCCTTGGACAGGGGATCTAGGATCCTATGGATATTGACCCACCTGATGGGTCAGTAGAGAATTCCGAGGCCAAATCGGATCCGATGTACCCATTGGATTATGAACCGTCGGAGCATGATCCCAACTCGCCTTATTTTGACTCGCCGAACCACTATGTTGATAGTCCTTAAGGACATACCTGGGATTGGTTCTTTTTAAGATGACCCACTTTTGGATGGAGTAGATTGACCCCTTGCCGAGTAACTTTTTGGTAAGCTTGTAAGGAAGGTGCCCTTAAATGGCTTGTAAATGTGTTTCCTTAGGGTTAATCTAGTAATTAAATAAAGTGGCGTTATGGCATGACAATTGTTGATTGTTATTACTATCATTGCTATTTACTGTTATGACTGGGTGATTGTTGTCGTTTCAGCATGCGTAATTGAAAAATAAAATCAAAGGTCGACGACGAGTCCTGGGACATTGTATGCAAATGACCTAACTGAATAGGGGTTGTTGCGTGCTCGAGCGTCGGGGCGTGATAGTGATAGTCCCCCATAATTCGATGTAATCATAAGGAATCCCTCTAGTTCACCATATACTTTTTCCATAGACTTATCCCAGGGTATCTACATGATGAATGGCAATAGTCTTATTTGGTCTCATAGTAAGACTAATTTAAAAATAAAAATGCCATTCCTACTATCTGTTTGAGATTACCAAATTTAAGATATAAAGAGGGAAAGAGCCCATGTTATCTAAAGTTGGGCATATAATATTGAAATCATAAAATCTGTATTGATGAAGCAGTGGCAAATACCTACTGAGTTTTGATTCACCAATTCTACAAAGTAAACAATCCTTTTGTCCTGGTCTATCTAAAGCAAAAAAAAAAAAAAAATGGTTGCTATAAGGTTAATTCAGCCAATCCACATGAAACCAGATTGACATCTGACATTTGCAGGAAATATAATTTCAAAAATCTGAGAAGATTAAGAGTCAATTTGATCTAATTATGGAATAGCATTTTGAACTAGTTCCAAGACCTTGATGAAATTTTAGAATTGATACGTCCACCAAAAGGACCGAGAGAGCATTTAAACTTCTAAGCCCAAACACATACATGATCAGAAATAGATCACATCTTCATGCTTACAATCCGAGCATTCAAGACACCGAAATAGATCGTGCTGAGCAAATCCAAAACATACTCTGCTTCTCTTTTCTGGTAATAAAGATCAGAAAACCAACGACGGGGAACCCACCAAATCATAGTCAACGGAATGTCAACTCTTACTTTCCACGCTCTTTAACAATAGCAACCCCAAAATTCGAAACCTTGCTTGGTCTCCGCATTGATTGCGGTTATCTAACTTTAGAAGCTTTCAAACATCAGCTTGTTTCCAGATCACGAAGTACAGCTCGTAACTCGCTACACATTTCAAGCCAAAAGCGCAAGACTCGAATTTCTCAGCTTTTACTGGCGTCGGACTCTAACGAGCGCGATGCCCAACTGAAAGTCCCAGCGAGTCAACGAACACGTCCTAAACTCATTGATCATCACCACAACCGAACTCGGTAAAGAGCTCGGAAACGCAGAGTGACGGCAAAGGCAACGGGTACAGGGAATGGCGAAGGGAGAAATGGGTACCTACGAGTGACGAGGAACAAAGCCCTGAAGCAAGCGGGATGGCCATGGAGATAGCTCGAAGCTCTCTTCAAGAAGGAGGAGATCGCCCTGTCAATGGGCGGAAGTCGTGGAGTCAGAGGAAGGGGGAGCGAGTGTCCGTTCGACAAGTGGAGAAGAAGAAGAAGGGAGAGAAAAGAGCAAAGGAAGCCTCACATTGTTGTCGGAGCAGTTTGGGATCCGGATTGACGAATGAATAGTTGAAATGACTGGATGGGAAAAGGAGCCTTTTCCCTTAGGCCTTGTTTAGTAAAGTTTATGTTTCTTTGTTTTTTCATTTTTTTATTCTCGAAAACAGAAAAAAAACAAAAATTCGTTTAGTAATGTCGGTTAGTTTTTTGTTCTCTGAAACTCAAACCCTAAAATCCCAAACCCAAAACCCAAACCCGAAATACTAAACCCTAGACCCCAAAACTCCAAACCCGAAACCTTTAGCCTAAACCCCAATATCGTAATTCCAAACCCTAAATCCTAAAATGCTAAACCGCAAAATCCCGAACCCTAAACCCCAAACCTTAAACTGTAAACCCTATACCTTAAATCCCAAACCCCAATACTTAAAATCTAAATCCCTAAAACCCTAAACCACTAAACCCCAAACCCTAAACCCAAATCCTAAAACCCTAAATCCAAAACACTAAACCTAAAACCCCAAACCTAAAACTCTAAAATCTAAACCTCAAACCCTAAACCTTCAAAACTAAAACCTAAAACCCAAAACCCAAAGCCTCAAGATCGAAATCCTAAAACCCTAACCCCTAACCTCAAATTCTAAAATCCTACACCCTAAATTGCAATTTCTTCGATCACAATCCAGTATTTGCTTTGTCTATAAGGAGTAATTTTCTTTATGATTGTATTAATGTCATCCAATTCTATATCATAATATATTATTATTCTTTTTCTAGTCCAATTTTATCTAAACATGAATTGTTAAGTCTCTTAAACTGCAATTTCCTTGACCACCATCCGATATTTGCTTTGTCTATAAGGAGTAATTTTCATTATAATTATATTAAGGTCATCCAATTCTATATCATAATATATTCTTATTCTATTCTAGTCCAATTTTATCTAAACATGAATTGTTAAGTCTCCACTGATAATTTTATAATTAAAGGAAACAATTAGGAATAGAAATTTTCGGTGTCATACCAAATACATTTCTATTCTTTTTCTACTCCAAGAATATAAATTTTGTGTAATTACTAAACGCATTTTTTTCTCAGAAACTTGTCTAGGGAATATAAATATAAAAAATTATTTCTGAATAGAAATTGTTTATGGGAACATAAACGCTACTAAACAGATCCTTATCTTCCCCCCTTTTTTCTAGGACTAGTCCAGGATCAAATTATTAGTGTCCTTTTGCTAACGTGCCACACGCATGTTTAGGATAAATGCTAAGTAATTGACAGATCAATAAGGCGGAAAAGGTCCTAAAAAATCTCAAACTTTACGGTGAATCTTTTTTTGCGACACTAAAAATCTCAAGCTATACACCTTGTAACACATTTAGCTTAAACTTTTTTTTTTGGTAAGATTTAGCTTAAACTTTTTTAAGTCTTTAGACTTGTATATAAATAATACATTTACCCTCCATGAAGATTCATATGATTTCTCAACAAAAATAATAATATTGAAAGAAATTAACACTTTCAGTAACTTTTTACTTTATCCACTTCCTTACAAATTGGTTCATTTTCTTCTTATGCCCAATTTTACCCAACCACACATGCATAGCACGGCAAAAGCGATTCTTCGTATGCTAAAGTTTAAATTTGTGTATTCAAGCTAAAAGTGAATCGTCTAACGAAGGATTCAAAAATTACCTTTACATTAAATAATAGGACGCAAAAAAAACAAAATTAATAACATCATGAACTTTGTCACGCAATTACTAATCTTCTTCACACAATTATCTAACACAACAAAAGCATTTTTTTCTAAACGCATACGTAAGATCATCGCAAATTTTCCACGATATTTTATAAACCACAAAATGTTAATTTCTACGAGAAATGTACCAATGACTCAATGTTTGATTTAAAACAAACACCCATTTGTCTCGGGACATTTTTGGATCGACACGACCGGTCACCCTCCTCTCAAGAGCTTTTATGGTAGTGGATTCTCGTCGTAACTCCATCGTAATTGCAAGTTTGTAACTCCCATGCAAATATCATAACACATAAAAACGTAAAAAGAATTTACCACTGCCGACAATGACTAGTGTTTTCGTCCGACGGCCAAGACATTCTCGAGATCGAATCCGGAGGATTCGGAGTACCTCCATCCACCAACCCTGAAAAAAGAACAAGCCGGTGGTCCCCATTTTCCCGTCCCTCACGACATCGTCATCGTTTTTCGAGGCGAGCCCAATGCGAAGAAATATCTGGGCAAAGGCAAAGAAGAAGACGGAAAGAAGTCAGCATCGACGGGAGCCCACAAGGGCGCGTGGTCCTCCCGTCTTGCCACATCTTTAGCATAATTGTTTGTTCCCATGTCTTTGGGCGTGTGATGGAGAAGTGGTTACTCAACCTCGTCCGCAGGGTTGCGCATCGATCCTGATCCAAATTGGAGACTGAACGGGACCAATTCGGCCAATTATGGGCGGTTCCCGGTTCTATATCTCTAAAACAAGAAATAGCTAGTATGATTCTCGTTTCTCGAGAAGGAATCGAACCGAACTAGTGGAACTAGTCAAGATTATTAATGTTTTATTCTTCAAAGACAAAAGATGCAAATAATTTGTGGGAGTAATCTCTTCTTGTACTAATAATTTCCCGTGATTAGTCATTTCCATCACACATTAAAGTAAGTTCCAATACATTTAGGAACTTTTAAGATTGAAAAAAAAAATTTGCCTGTTCCCATGGGCCGGTCTGGTCGTAAGGTCAACAACGTCGGTTCTTGGTTTTACAAACTAGGACCAACCCTGTTCGATCAGATTCTCGAATCCAGAGCAGGAACCGATTCACTTTGAAATCGATTACCACTACTTGTTAGCAATGACGGATCGTCTCAGTACTCTCAAAAAAGGAGTGTAGGGATTATGGATCATTGGTGGTTGGACTTTTTAATGGGCCAGTGATCATAAGATGCTTTCAAAGCTGAGAGTGTGCATATCTCGTCTGTAGGCCCAGTAGCTCATGAGCAAACTGGGCTTGCAACCGATGGTAATGGAATTGAGCCATTGCTCGAATAACGGCACCGTTGCTTTTTTTACCAGTAACGGTGCAACCATGATCTCACACGTGTCATTTCTTGGGAAGTGGACAACCGGTTGGAGAGCAATTTTCAGATAGAAATGGCCTAATTCAAAAAAAAAAAAAATACCAACTTTATCTTGAACGATAATTCTAATCCGAACTTTTTTTTTGTCTCATAAAAATCACAAACTTTTACTTAAATCTCAAATCTAGTCCGAACAATTTAAAAATTTTACTTCAAGGGGGCCAGATTTAGGACAAAAGTAAAAGCTTGTGCTTTTTATTGAAACAAAAAAGGTTTGGGCTAAAATTGTCATTCAAAGTAAAGTTTGTGCTTTTTTTTGAAATTAGCCCGATAGAAATATATGCCTAGGAATGGAAAATCAAGCATTTTGCGGATAAGGTCAACTTATTTGCAATTTTCACGAGATGCATATTGGTCCACAATCAAAATCGAAGTCCATTGTAAATTCATAGCATGTATCTTCGACTCTCAATTCCAGAGCAAAAAAAAAAAAACTTAACATTGTTAAGAAAATATCAAAATAACCATTTTTTTTCTTTATAAGAAAACTAATACAAAAATCCACCGCCATAACCCCTCGCTTAAATCTGTGTTGCGCAATACAAACAATTGAACAAACAACCTTTGCTTTTTGGGCAGAAAGAATGAGAACGTCCTATTAGTGGGTCAATTTCAAGATAAAGTGTCAATTCGTGTTTGGTTGGACTTTCAGTTGAATACCATTATCGAACATTTGTTACCAATATGATCTTCGAACCATTTTGGACCGACGTACTTGAGACCATGAGCCGAAGTCTTGGTCCATTTCCTTTGCAAAAAATTTTATATAGAATTACTCATCTAGAAAAAAAATCATCATGTTATTATCCACAGAAAATTGAACTTTCTTTTAGTGATATACTTATGAAATTGTAATTTTTTTTATTTTCTTTCTTATATTTCACATTTCCCTTTTCCCCATCAATTTCTAAAAAAAGAATAAAATTCTTGAGTTGGAATTGCTTAGTAAATCACATCAATTTTCCTGTTAATGTAAAGCAAACCTCGAAACTTGACAAATGAGTTTCCAAGTTTCCAGCATGACATGAGAGGTGGAGAAGCCACCGTGTGTAATTAATAAAATCACATTTCTCATATTTATCATTAATATTGTCATTTAATATTATTTTATATGCTTCTATTTTCATTACTTGTGCTCTCGTAAAATTAACATGGTAATGGTATGGCTAGAGCTGTGATTTTTATCAAAGTTCTCAGAAGGTCGAGGCATCCCCAACCCAACGCAGACCATGTTCAGCTTCGAAGAAACGTGTGACGGGGAATGCTCTCAAAATCTAGTTAGAACCGAATCATCTTTGGAAGGGACTCCAAGTTGTCATCAGCAAGGTCAGGCAGCTACTCCCTGAGAAATTGCCGGTTCCAATCTCACCATCTAATCTGCTTTCTGTGAATTTGTTCTGGCTCCATGATCTTGTAAGTTTGCTGCTCATCTGCTCTTTGGAAGAGAAAGCAAATCGAGGGTTTTATTCAATGGTGGTGTTTCTCTTCTTCCCCGAGAGCAAACTACGCCTGGACCGAACTGCCGGCCGAGCACACGAGTGGGTCTCAAACAAGGAACGACCTTCAGTACGACCCAACAACTATCAGCCAACTACAACATAATTCTTGCAGAAGAATATGGTCTAATACCAGGCTGATACCTTGAGTTCACTTTAGCATCAAATTGGCAAGGTTCCTTCAGTTACTCTGTATCCATCTTCTAGGACCTGAACAGCACAAGTACGTCAACGAAAATGTGCCAATTTTCAGGAACATATCCCTGCCAGAGTAACCAGCGTGTGCACACTCAACACTGTGATCTAGTCAGTATACTCGAAAGTCAAAAGCACAAGCATGATGTTGCTTAAGAAAGCAATGCTGCAAGATAGAAATGTCGTGCTGTTATTTAACTCCAAACTCGTGGGATATCAAGAGAAGAAGCTGATAGACAACACCCAATCTGTGAGTTTTTTCAGACTCCAATGCCCACAACCTATGAAGCACCAACACGTTCAGTTGGCCACCGTGTCGGTGTCGGACACGGACACACGTCCAACACGCTCGGTCGGACACGTGTTCAACACGTGTCGGATGTCCAACACACGGTCAACGGGCTGGACATGCTGCTGACAAGTGAGTCCGGAATCCGACACGCGATTCTGACACACACCCGCTGTAACATGTTGAAGCAGCTCCTCTACAATTCCGAACCGGCAAGTGTTAGAAGGCAAGTTGAAGCAGCTCCTTTGCGCCGGCTCCTGCAGCTGGTTCTTACACATTTCCGCCGCCGCGATCCCCTCTCCCCCCCACAACCATCGGGCTTGTTCTCTCCCCCCTCCCCTCTCCCCTCCCTAGCTCAACGGCGGAGCGAGATCACAGCCTCGGCGGCCGCATGCTAAGGGGAGGCGAAGAAGATGCAGCGGCGGCAGTGGGGCCGGATTGGGGACTGCGAGGAGGGCCGCGGGGGCGGGGGGCGGGGGCGGGCAGCCGGAGTGGAGGGGGGGAGGGATCGCTCTAGTTAGGGCTCGGTGGCTATAGAGAGAAAGCGGGAGGAGGGGGAGGGAGAGAGAGAGGGGGAGTAGGGTTTGATGGCATTAAAGAGGGGAGGAGTAAATTGTGTTGCTTTTTGGGAGGGGGAGTCAACTGAACATATAAGGCATTTTGCATTGGCTGTTTTTATTTATTTATTTATTATTAAATGTTAAATTTATTAATGGAATGTGGATTGTTTTTTTAAAATTTATTATTAAATGTTAAATTTAATGGTGGAACGTGGAGTACTTGTTTTATTTTCTCTAAGTTTTATGGATTATTGAAATGGAATGTAGTTGAATTTATCAAATTGAAAAAATGAATGATATTAAGAAATGGTGGATTAATGCTTTTAAGTATAAATTCATTTTAGGCTCTTTTTTATTATTTATTTATTTATGGATTTGAATCAAATTAATTTGTCATGTATATATAAAGATATACATTTAATATACGTGTCCCAGCGTGTTAAAATTCTCTGTATTTTGAGAATTGACGTGTCGTGTTGTGTTGCGTGTCGGTGCTACAGAGCCCACAACATAGAAAAGGCAAAGAGCATAGTTGGAACTCACACTCCAATGACACTTTTCATAAAGCCAACTATCCCCGATACTCTGAGCTTTTATACACAATCTCATTACCATCAATACAAGCACAAGAAGAGACGTACAAAAACTCATTTTTTTTATACCAATTGCGAAAAAAGAAACCCATTTTTATCCACTAAGCAGTGCAACCAAATAGGGGTGAGCGGTTTTCGATTCCTTACAGGTTCCGCCTGGAACTTAGAACCTACCCTCAAGTACAGGTTCTTCATTTTTCGGAGCTTAGAACCTACCCGTCGAAATGTGAAACCTAAAACCTAGCTTATCACAGGTTTCGGGATCAGTTCCAGGTTCTTTTTTTTTTTTTTTCTTGTTTCATTTTTAGTTAAACAAAATGAAAGACTAGTTATTGAACAAACCACGAAGATTGTACAGGTGTAAAGAATAAAGAGTGGCCTGTTACATAATGGATTTGTTTATCATTTGCAACTAAGGATGAAAACTCTCATAAAAAATCAAGATGGATCTCACAAAAAAAGAACACGACATCATTTGTGGTATATGTAAAAAATACCAATAATAACAGCCATATATGTTGACATATATGTTGACCAAGATTGAAAATGATGGCCTGAGATAGATGTCATCATCCACTTTAACGTAGAACTCACCATCAAAAAGTGCATAGGCGGTTTTGAAAAAAGCTAACCTGCAGTTTAAAGTGGATGAGAGAGAGAGAGAGAGAATGGTGCTCACGTTTTGTAGGGGAGTTTGTTGTAGTCCTCTTCTATATCCAACAGCAAGAAGTCATCATACCGTGCCACCTCCCTTTTCAATTCCATCATCTTCGCCCCATCATTAGTCCTACCAATGACAAATCTAAAAACTAATCCAGTGTCTTCCTCCAAGCTGCAATTTACTCCATATACTCACAATCAAATCAGATTTTTCACATATACCACAAATGATAAAGCATAAATGAGCCGAGATCAATTACCACAACCACATCCGTAGTAATAACAATTCCTAAATATTGTACATTAAAGCCATCGGAGAAAGACCGAACGAGATAAATTCTTGATAGTAGCAAGTTTCCCAGTGACATAAGCTATACTCATGATTTCAAGTTTGTTTGCATTGACCCCAACTGGATCTAAAAAGATCACCCTTTCCCCCATAATCACATCCCAAACCTACCCATAAGAAAATTCTCAACAAAAGAAGCAGACACAACACAAGGGCAAAATCACATAACCCATATTCCCCTCCAAGCTCCTCTAGACTAGAAAAGACATCAATTTCTCCACCAAATCCATAAGTAGGGGAGAATTGAGTAGTATTCAGATTTTCCTTGGAAATATTGTTCAGACTAGGGTGGCACAGACAAAGCTATCCTCTAATAAGAAAATATAGATGCCCTTTTACCCATTCGGATGAATTGATTTTGTGTGGCAATGTTGAGTTTTTGACCTGTTAGATTGTGAATCACTAGGAAAGAGGCTAATAGAGTCAAAGTTTACACTCTGTTTTTTCACTTGATTAATTTATATAAATCAGAGTTTACACTCTGTTTTTCGCACTTCTTTGGTCCCATTCACTTAAAACCAAAATCAACTCCTGCAAGTTGCGGCTATAAGTCAAAAAGTAACGAAAAATAGATAGAAATCCTTTATCTATACTAATACCAATTCAGAAAAATTAGTTCAAAGCAAAGAGATCTGGCCATGGCTATATCTATACCCAGTCAGATGCCCTTTTGCCCCAAACGAAAAATCAACTCAGCCATTACAACAATTTTAGCAAACAAACAAGCAGGAACAAAACTCCAACTTCAAAGTGCTCTAACAACCGCACGAGCCAAATTGACAGAAATCCTAGAGTCGTCAACAACGCAACACCAAATGGGCCACTGCCGTCATCTCATCTGCAAAAATGAACCAGAAGGAGACGAAGAAGAAATTTGGTTACCTGATTCTTGAAGGTAGCAGAAGACGAGGTAAGTGACGTGATGGAAGGGGCTCAGCGTCGCAACGGCGAAAGGGGTTCAGCGTCGCGGCAGAATGCGGAAGGCTCAGTGTTGCGATGGAACACGAAAGGCTCAATGTTGTGACGAAAGGGGCTCAGCATCGTGGCGGTGGAAGAGGCTTAATGTCGCGGCGGAACGCGAAAGGTTCAGTGATGTAGAACAGTTAGCCTGTAATTATCTTGAAGAATATGATCGCCGTAATGGCCGGAAATCTCTGCAATTTTTCTGATTTTGGAGAAAACAACCATTCAGGCAGTTTCCTATATCACCGTTCAGGCAGTTTCCTATATTACCAGTCAGGCAGTTTCCTATATTACCGTTCAGGCAATTTCCTATATTACCATTTAAGCAGTTGCCTATATTAGTTTATTAGATGTTATCTTTAATTATTCAGTTTCCATTAATATTAGGAGTCCTGTCTCTATATATATGATGTCTGTCTTGTAATCAAGAAACATAGTATCATTGAATAAAAATTTCGAGTTCTTTGGAGTTGTTCCAAATTTACGCTTCTCTCTGCGTCATTTGGTATCAGAGCAGGTTTCTCCTGTGACAATGGTGAATAACGTGAATGTCAATCTCCCCGCAGCTGAGGGCCGTGAGAACGAGCCTATTACGCGGGCTGAGTTCAATCAGTTCGTGGCTCAAACCGATCGGAGGTTTCAAGAGATCCTTGATGCCATCCAGCGTTTGTCCACAAACCATGCGCCTGGCGTTCTTCCAGCCGAGCGAATTCCTGTCGTTCGTGATCCCGAAGATGCTATGGGGCGTGGAGGAATTCCCCGACATAGGCGTCAAGACTATGTCGAGGATATGGAAGACGAAGCCGAAGATTTCCAAGAGATGCAGATTCGTGGTGATCGCCGATACAGGGGATTCCAGGAGGAGCATGTTCGTGGGAATCGACGGCAGGGGGGCTACCGACGAGATCCTGAACAGTATCAACTAAAGGTAGATCTCCCTACTTTCAATGGAAATTTGGATATTGAAGATTTCCTAGACTGGCTTTGGGAGGTCGAGAAATTCTTCGACGCTATGGATATTGATGAGGATCGCCAAGTGAAACTTGTGGCGTACAAGTTGAAAGGTGGCGCTTCAGCTTGGTGGGAACAAACTCAATTAACACGACGTCGACAAGGCAAGGCTCCTATTCAATCATGGAGTCAGATGAAACAGAAGTTGAAGAAGAGGTTCCTCCCAACGGACTATGAGCAACTGTTATTTCAGCAATTCCAGAATTGCCGACAATCGAATAGATCGGTCCAAGCTTATACGGAAGAGTTTCTTCGACTCTCCGCTCGCAATAACCTGGATGAGTCCGAGGCACAACAAACTGCTAGGTACATTAATGGTTTGCGACTTAATATCCAGGATCGGGTTTCTTTGCATCGACTATTCTCCATCGAAGACGCCCAGGATATGGCGCGAAAAATTGAGATACAATTGGAGAGGACTAACCCTAGTACTCGTGGTAACAACTATTCGTATCGTGGGTCATTCGGAAAAGGAAGACAGCTTGATGTTTCAAGTTCTTCTAGTCAACAAACCCCTGATTCGAGCCAAGTTCCAGGGAGTACTACGGGGACGCCTAAGGAAGCAGTTGCAGCAAGCAATCGTACTCCCAATCAAAATATCAAGAATCCATATGCCAAACCCCAACCGATCAAGTGCTACAAGTGTAACGAGTTAGGCCATTGTTCCAGCGATTGTCCTCGTCGTAGAATGGCCAATATCGTTGAACATGACGAAGATGTGTATGAAGATGATTGGGAAAAGGAAGAAGAAGTGGCAGTGGAAGATGAAGTGGGCGAGCAAGTTAATTGTGTTGTGCGTCGTCTATTGTTTACTCCGCGGATAGAAGATACCCAGAGGAATCAGCTTTTCCGCGCTCGCTGTACTGTCAACGGCAAAGTATGCAATATCATTATTGACAGCGGAAGTTGCGAGAATATAGTGTCAAAGGTCTTGGTGGATCACTTGCAACTAAAGACGGAGCCGCATCCCGCGCCCTACACGATCGGATGGATTCGCAAAGGAGCAGAACTTAAGGTAAGCCGTTTACCTATTTCGATCGGAAAATCATATCAAGATACAATTATCTGTGATGTTGTGGAGATGGACGCGTGTCATGTTTTACTGGGTCGGCCGTGGCAATATGATGTTGATGCTACACACCGAGCTAGGGAGAATACGTATTCTTTTGTGTGGAAAAGGACTAAAATTACTTTGAGACCACAGAGTAATGCTCCTCAGATTGTAAAGAAGCAGAATGCAGGGGTTATGATAAATATCCGAAAACATGAAGGGATGTATATGATTGTGAACAAGAGCGACCGGCAAGTTGTGGTTCGTGTTCCCGACATTCTTAAACCCTTATTAAAAGTATTCAGTGATGTTATGCCTGAGGATTTACCTAACGGATTACCTCCTTTGAGGGATATCCAACATGAGATTGATTTTCTTCCAGGTGCTAGTCTTCCTAATTTGCCGCATTATCGGGTGAATCCGAAGGAGAATCAGATTTTACAAGAGCAGGTGGGAGAGCTCCTTCGAAAGGGTTTCTTGCGTGAAAGCAAAAGTCCATGTGCAGTTCCTGCGCTTCTCACGCCAAAAAAAGACGGCACCATGCGTATGTGTGTAGACAGTCGTGCCATTAACCGGATTACTGTCAAGTATAGGTTTCCGATTCCACGGCTTGATGATATGCTAGACAGACTTGCTGGATCACGAATTTTTACGAAGATTGACCTTCGAAGCGGATACCACCAAGTTCGCATCCGTCCTGGTGACGAATGGAAAACGGCCTTCAAGACAAGTGCAGGTTTGTATGAATGGCTTGTCATGCCGTTTGGACTCACTAACGCACCTAGTACTTTCATGCGTTTGATGACTCGGGTTTCTCAAACCTTTTATTGGCAAGTTTGTAGTAGTTTTCTTTGATGATATACTCATATATAGTCCAGATGGGCGTCAACACATGGAACACTTGAGGGATGTCCTACTAACCTTGCAGCAAAATAAATTATTTGTTAATATGAAAAAGTGCAGCTTCATGACAGAACGCCTCTTGTTTTTGGGTTTTGTTGTTGGCGCGGATGGACTTCACGTTGATGCAGATAAGGTAGCCGTGATTCGCAATTGGCCAGTTCCCAAGAATGTTGGCGAGGCTCGAAGTTTCCATGGCCTTGCAACATTCTATAGGCGTTTCATTCGAGATTTTAGTACTATTATGGCCCCGATCACTGACTGTTTAAAAAAGGGCAAATTCCATTGGGGAGATGAAGCTTTGGCCAGTTTTGCTCTAATAAAAGAAAAGCTCTCCACAACGCCGATATTAATGCTCCCTGACTTTGAAAAAGTGTTCGAGCTGGACTGTGATGCTTCTGGCATCGGGATTGGCGCTGTCCTTTCCCAAGAAGGTAAACCTATAGCTTTCTTTAGTGAAAAACTTAATGAAGTTCGTCGCCGTTGGTCAACGTATGAGCAGGAATATTATGCTGTAGTGCGAGCTATAAAGCATTGGCAGTCTTATCTTTATCAACAGGAATTTGTTCTTAATACCGATCATCAGGCTCTTAAATATATCAAGAGTCAGAAGCACTTAAATCGAATGCATGCACGATGGGTTTCTTTTCTGGAGCAATTTAATTTTGTGCTTCGTCATAAAGCAGGCCATTTAAATAAGGTGGCAGATGCGCTGAGTCGACGTGCTGCGACATTCGTAATCATGCGCACTGATGTTGTCGGTTTTGATCATCTATGTTCTCTTTATCCTAAGGATGATGATTTTGGTGAGATATGGGAGAAGTGTTCTGAAACAAGTTGTCATGGCGATATGATAATTCAAGAAAATTTTTTGTTCTTTGGTAATAGATTATGCATTCCACGTGGTTCCTTGCGTGAACAACTCATTCGAGAACTTCATGGTAGTACTCTCGGTGGACATTTGGGGCGAGATAAAACTATAGCCTTGGTGGAGGAGCGGTACTATTGGCCTCAACTGAAGCGAGACGTGGGGCGATTTGTCAGTAAATGCTACATTTGCCAGACCGCTAAGGGCCATTCTCAGAACACTGGTCTTTATACCCCCTTGCCTATTCCTTCGGGTCCTTGGATAGACATATCGATGGATTTCGTGTTGGGGCTTCCTCGCACTCAAAGGGGTTTAGATTCTGTTTTCGTGGTGGTTGACCGATTTTCAAAGATGGCGCACTTCATCCCTTGTAAGAAAACTTCGGATGCTTCACATGTGGCAAGTTTATTCTTTCGTGAAGTAGTCCGTCTCCATGGTGTGCCGAAGACAATCACTTCTGATCGTGACACAAAATTTCTGAGCCATTTTTGGCGTACGTTATGGCGTTTGTTTGGGACTGATTTACAGTATAGTAGTTCTTTCCATCCCCAAACGGATGGTCAAACGGAAGTTGTGAATCGTACTATGACGGATATCATTCGCTACCTCTGCAGTGATATGCCTAAGCAGTGGGACCGGTATCTTGCTCCTGCTGAGTTCGCCTTCAACAACTCGGTTAACCGCTCTACCGGTACATCTCCCTTTCAGGTTGTTTATGGGCGTACACCACAACATACTCTAGATTTGGTTTCCTTGCCTAACATTCCTGGCTATAGTGTCGCGGCAGAGAATTTGGCGACCAGAATTAATGAAGTCCAAGCTACTGTGGCTAGTCAATTGGCTACTTCTAATTCAAAGTATAAGGTGGATGCTGACAAACGGCGACGTTCAAAAATTTTTGAAGTAGGTGATGAGGTAATGATTTTCCTGCGAAAGGAACGTTTTCCTGTAGGTACCTATAGTAAACTGAAGCACAAGAAGATTGGTCCTTGCCGCATCCTGAAGAAGATCAACGATAATGCCTATGTAGTTGACCTTCCTGGTGATCTCAACATTTCTCCTACATTTAATGTGGCAGATTTATTTGAATATCATGCTTCGGATACACCCCTCTATCCTGATCATAACTCGAGGGCGAGTTTTTCCGAAGAGGGAGGGAATGATGTAGAACAGTTAGCCTGTAATTATCTTGAAAAATATGATCGCCGTAATGGCCGGAAATCTCTGCAATTTTTCTGATTTTGGAGAAAACAACCATTCAGGCAGTTTCCTATATCACCGTTCAGGCAGTTTCCTATATCACCGTTCAGGCAGTTTCCTATATTACCGTTCAGGCAATTTCCTATATTACCATTTAAGCAGTTGCCTATATTAGTTTATTAGATGTTATCTTTAATTATTCAGTTTCCATTAATATTAGGAGTCATGTCTCTATATATATGATGTCTGTCTTGTAATCAAGAAACATAGTATCATTGAATAAAAATTTCGAGTTCTTTGGAGTTGTTCCAAATTTACGCTTCTCTCTGCGTCATTCAGTGTGACGCCATCGATGAGAGTTTGAGAGCTGAGACTAAGAGTGAAAAGTGAAAAGTAAGAAGAAAATTAGGGATTTTACAATTATGGTACAAAGGAACCAGGAACCAAACCAAGAACCAGCAGTTTCTTAAAAAATTGAACTGGAAATCGGAACCTCCCTCTCTAGAATCGGAAATCGAACTAGACCTGTCGGTCTGGTTCTTCGATTTTCGGTTCTATCCTAAAATCGTGCTTACCCCTACAACTAAATCACACTAACTCGAAACTGGCTAGAATCGAACGATTTTGATAATGACCCATCGACACAAGAATGGAAGTACTAATGGAGGGTGACAGACAGATCCACCGTTTTCATGGATGGTGTACGACCCCAAGTAGGTTCCCCTGTAAACAGGGCTTGAAGCGATCTACACCTCAACAAAGCGGATCATATCATCATCAACTCGGGCCAAATTTAAAGAAAAAAAGAAGAAGACGCAATCCAAAAGAAAGAACCAACGAAGATCAACAATTTGGACATAAAAACTTCAAAAAAGTTGTCGATGCGAAGGGCTCAGACAAGATAAATAGCTCTATCAAAAACCAATTGTCACATGCTTAGGAGGATTGCTCCTAGTCCATTTCGACAATTCAAATCAAAAACCATGTATATGATGCACAAGAATCTTATGCATTCAACCACTCCAATGTGGTGAAAATAATGCTCTCAAAACCTAAAAAAAAAGTATTTGTTTTAGACAATGATACCGCTTTTCCCCTGTGTTAATAATTCGAAACCCAGTCTGCCCCAGCTTCGTAGCACCGACTAGTTACGTGGCTCGCGCTTTGTACGGGCATATCTTGAAAATTCACTTTTAAATGTATTTTTATGTATATATTATTTAGGGTTGTGATTATTAGTGGTAAGAAATACCGAACAACCGAACAAAATACATTATCAATTGAAAGTATAATTTGCAGCTTGAAATTATCAATTGAAAGTATAAATTGCGGCTTGAAAATTTAAATTCAGAGTTTGCATAACGATATATCGTAAAAGAATTGGAAAAGAAGATTTTGATTTTTTATTAGCTTCTTCGCCAATTTAATTTTGCTTCCTTTTAGAGTATATAAATTTCGCTTTTTTAGGTTCATATTCTTCAAATATCGCTTTTAACCAACTTTTGAATGGCTAAATTAATGATTGAGATAATCTATTTCTATTTACTATTCAAACTCGGGAAAAAAGGCAAAAAAGTTTTAAACTTATTGCATTTGTGCTAATTTAGTCACACATTTTTTATGCCGATTTGGTCCTAAACCTTTTGACATAGTGTCAATTCAGTCCTTTCGACTAATTTTGATAAGATATTGCTGACGTGGATGTCAGTCGGCCTACATGGTATCGCTGGTGATGATGTTGACACTTTTTAATAATATTATAATATTTTTTCTACTTTTTTTTCTTTTCTTTTTTGTCTTTCTTTCTTTTTTTTTTCTTTTCTTCTTTCTTTTGCCAATGACTGGCCAATGGCCATAGGCAATGGTTGGCTGGGCTGGCGATGCCTGGGCAAGGGTCGCCATCTCCCGCCATAGGCGAGGCCCGATGAAGCTCACCAAATATGGCGAGGGGAGACCTTGTTGGGGCTTGCTCTCACCTAGCTAGGCCTCACTTATGGTGGGTGACAACGATCCTCACCTAGGCGAGGCCATCTTGCTCAGCCATGACCAGTGGTCGATCATCGCCTGTGGCCAGCAAAAAAGAAGAAGGAAGGAAAAAAAGAAAAGAAAGAAAAAAAATCAGAAAAAAATAGCAAAAATATTAAAATATTATTAAAAATTATCCATGTCAGCGCCAACGATGCCAGTAGACCATCCAACGTTCATGCCAGTAATATCCGGTCAAAACTAGCCCGAAGGATTAAATTGGCAGTATGTCAAAAGGTTTACGACTAAATTGACACACAACAAAAAGGTTTAAAATTAAATTGACACAAATGTAATAGATTTAGGATTTTACTGACACTTTTCCTGTTCAAACTCTATTTGAATCATAGTATTTTAAATAATCCATCTATCAACAAACTAAGACATCCAAGCTTAAAATGACTCTTTTACATATCTGCTTATTTATTTAGTAGCGCTTTTATAAATGAGGAATCCCAAGTTAGATAAATAACCAACGGGTTCGTCAAACACTTTTTTCCAATCCCTTGAATTGGATATGATGCGAAGCCAAAGTTTTCATAGGCTGGACGAGTGATTCAAACACTACAAAAAAAAACAACGGATTAGTGACGAATTTTGCGATGAAAAATTTGTCAAAATCCGTCGCAAATCGAATTTACGACGAATTTAGCGACGGAAAATCCGTCGCTACTAGGGCGTCACAAAATTTTGCAACAGAAAATTTCAATGTTCGTCGCAAAATTGTGACGGAAAAAAATTCGTCGCAAAATAACCATGAACTTTATTTGTCGCAAAAATTCGTTGCAAATTTCGTCCCAAATTTCGTTACAAAATTTGTCGCAAATTAGTAACGAACTTTATTTATTGCAAAATTTGCCACCAAATTTGTGACAAAATCCGTCACAAATTTAGCACGAACTTTATTCGTCGTAAATTTTGTCGTAAAATTCGTGGCAAAACTCGTTGCGAAATTCGTCACAAAATTAGCCACGAACTTGATTCGTCGCAAATTAGCTACGAACTGTAATGGTCGCAAAATTCGTCTCTAAATATTCGTCACGAATTTTACATCATTTCGGCCATCAAATCTTGTCCATATTAATAGCTACGCATTAATGAACATCATGTAATACATTCAAAATAATCAAAGGACACGAGAGAACCATAAATTCCGCTTCAGAAACAGAAAACGAACAAACCAGACACAATGCCATATAATTTAAAAATATAACTGAAGGAAAGATGCTAGTCCGCAAAAAATAATGATATATGCAAAGTTGCACAGTCTGACATGATACTATTTGATATCCAATCTTATAATACATTCAAAACATTCATAAGAGACGGGACAATCATAGATTCTGCTTAAAAAACAAAAAATCGACAAACCAGACACAAGATTGGATAGTTTTGGTACTCGGCAAGACACCAAAAGCAGTTACTTTTGTCGTCACCTGATGAAATATGGATACATAAATAAAGATATTCAATCAGTCCAAAATATAAAAGAAGCGTTTATGCATAGATGTTGAACTAGGTATAAAAAAACAAGTAAGAGGTTAACAAAAAAACATTTCAGGACGAACATCAATATTCTTACATATGAATATGAGTCAACTTTGACATCCATTGTAGTTTTTTCACCCTTGTAAACCGTATTTCTGTCACCTAGGAAAAATTAGATCCTTGTCCAAACATCATTCAACAGTTTAATGACTTAGAAAAGTGAATTACCAACACAAATTCTCAGGAAGAAAGGACTCAAAGTCAATTAAGGTATGTATTTCTACAATGTTCAAATATCATGATTTTTTTTAACAAGCATGTCATCTTGAGATCTCTAAATTTTCAGTTTTTCGCAAGTAAAGAACCTTGTTGTAAGAAAGTTGTGCACAAAAAGTAATTGTAGGGTAGGAACATATTGGGTGAAACTGCACTTATATCATAAAAGATTATGAAGCAAGCTTACCCCCGATTTTGGGAATTTTAATTAGAAAGGATCGAGAAAATCATCATTATCATTAGCAATCTTAGCATCATTGTGTCGCTCATCATTGTGCCAATCACCTATTGGATTGGCGGGAGGTACAGGAGGAACCTCATTACAATTGACGTTGAAGTGTCGCATAACGATTTGCATTTGTTATTTCAAGTCATTTATTTCTTCGTCCTTCTGTACAAGTATATTTTTCAATCGGTTTACTTCCTGGGTCAATTGCTCGTCATGTCATGACCTCATTCGACCAGTCGCATTGGATGATGAAATTTCAGCATGATTTGGCATGTACATCCTTGACAAGGATCCCATCCCAAATATTTTTCTTTTTTTTATCTCACCCGTTGCCTCCACCCATAATGTCATATTGTCAACTGATGGCTCAGACGCAACACAATCATCATTACCACTGGCATTGCTCATTAAAAGTTCATCATATTTTTCCTACATTAACAATATAAATGAAAATAAAATAACTTTATATATATATTTACCATAAATATTAAAAGCATTCACGGTTTTCATTTTAGTTTCCATAAAGCCCAAAGTATAACCTTACATACTTTAATAGCTTTTATTCGATCGCCAGTCCATGTCTTATCTTTTTTTTGAAATGTGCGTTCAAATGTAGCTGCAAATGTCGGTTCCATCCCAAATTCATGTGCCTACAAAATGTAAATATGAGTCATTGAATTAAATTAACTTATAACTTATTTAACAGAC
Source organism: Syzygium aromaticum (assembly GCA_024500025.1). Classification (NCBI taxonomy): domain Eukaryota; kingdom Viridiplantae; phylum Streptophyta; class Magnoliopsida; order Myrtales; family Myrtaceae; genus Syzygium; species Syzygium aromaticum. The sequence continues at coordinate 18,481,282 of CM044885.1, forward strand.
TTACCATTCGTTTGCGATGCTCCCCAATATTAATAGAGCTCCTAACATATGTGGTAGACCCTTCACTAGAACTAAAAGTTCAATTCTTTTTATTCTGCTCACTGATTTGCTGACTCTTTTTAGTTTCCTAAATTCTGTTAATTTCCGTCCAATTGTCAGCTGTAATGAAAGCCAGCTTCACTTGGTTGATCTTCGCTCTATTCATCACATTTCGTATGTGATCACCGACTTTCTTCTGAAAAATTCTTCTCACTCCATTCTCTTCCTCTTCATCCCACATGAACTTCTGCTGCAATCAGTACAAAAAAAAAACTGAAAGTTATTATGATGGTCACATATCCATTACCATGCACCAGACAATTCGGCGATAGATTTTGTAAAGTTCATCATCAGGGAAAATATCTGGTCTCTTTAGTACCGAAAACTAAAGAGTTGTTCTAGTCCCTTTACATCATTCTTGTCCATCAATATACTACATCGAACTTAGTTTGTGAGAAAATAGAACATCTAAAACTTACCTTGAACTCATTTCACCACAAATCTTTCACTTCTTGTGGAACACTTCTGTAATTAATATACTGCCAATCCAATAGTTTTTTACTATTTTGTTCAGTTCTTTCAAAACAAACGGAGCATCCGTGAATCTGTGAACATACGAATATTGTGCAACATCGACAATTTAGTTGACATCCATATCTAAAGCCATAAATATTATATATACTAAAAAAAAATATGATGTATTTACGAATCTCCAAATGAGCATATCAGGAATCAGTTATCTTCTTCACCTGTGTTTCCATCATTATTCGATCGGTGCACTGAATAATATGGTGGAATGGAAGGAGAGGGAGTTAAAAGAGATGGAACTGGAGGAAATTCAGTTCGCATGTGGCCAAGTCCCCTAACATGTTCTTGAGTGTTGGAGGAAGGGCTAACGTGTCCATATTGTCCATCGACATATTGTGGTTAAGGGTAAGATGAAAGGACAGGAGAAAAGGAAAGAGACGGGGATGAGGACGAGGAAGAGGCTGGTCTTCTATGCATGTGACTTCCATGTTTATACTGACAAGTAGGAAGGTTAAACAAATATGTAAAAAAATATGAACACGTATTACGGACACATAATGACGTACATAACGAAGCTTACCATTTTATTTCAGAAGCAGAAAATGTTTCTTCTTAATTAGCCAATGCCGAGTGTTTATGACGTGCAATTTCCTACGAACAAGTATACTATGAATCACACTCATTTTGATATCAAACATCAATATATGAGCACAATATGCCATGTTAAGCCGACAATAGCCATAATTAATCACACGATCCACTTTCAAACCACACGATAATTCATCAAGTACAAGATCAACTATGAAACATCAATTTCAGCCACATGATTTTTGTTCTCGGCCACACGATCATCAATCAACTCACACGATCGGGCCATAGTTAACCAATCAGTCACAATTAAGTAAAGCAACCACACGATTAACCTAATTAACCATACGATTGGCATTAAACAACTAAGGGTGCAAAATAGTAACCATTCTGCTCCAGAAATCAAAATATTGCCAGAAATTGATTGTTCACATTCTTACTAGAAATTGACTTGTGAAGGAGAAATCTGTTTGATTTGTTAAATTTTTTTGCCGAAAAAAATTTAACTGGGCACCTACAAAAATTTAAATTTCACTCAAAGTGAGTGGCCACGGGTATTCTAACCATTACCATGCACCAGATAATTCGGCAATGGATTTTCTAAAGTTCATATCCATTACTACTTGATGTGGGACTTCCCACTTCTGACAACTAAAGAGTTGTATAAGCGTTTGCATTCCCTCTCTTGGCAAGCCGACTTTTCAGAATGAGTTCTTCCACCCTTTATATATATCCATTGACATGATATTAGAGCAACTCTTTGGATGCACACACACACCTTCTTAAACCGATGAAGTTGTAACCAAAGGCATATTTAAGAACTCTGGCGAAAATGCAGGAATATATTTAGAAGAAACAATATCTGTTACACAAGTGAGAATGTAAACATGCCAAAATAATGAAGCCATCTACATTCTAAGAACTTGTAGGCCTAAGTAGGGAGTAATTTAATAATAGCACCCAGACTACATTTCGTAACACAGGGGTGGCACTCTCGTATATAACATGCCCCAAGGAACAGTCAACTCTTGTCTCTTCTTCCTGCTCTTTTACTTTACATATGAAAATAATGGAAACATAGACATCAGATTAAAAAAGGAAAAAGAAAAAGAAGCCATACTATTGCAATTGAAAGTCATTCACAACAATACACAGGAGTAACCAGCCAAGGTCTTTAATAGTCTCTCGAAAAACCATTCCCTTATCATTAGTTGTCCTAAATATACACACTTTGTTATAGGTTCATTTTAGAATTATTCGTGATTTTTAATAGTAAATAGGTTCATTTTTGTCATAAAAGTGCAAAAATGTTATAAAACACGCACAAAAAATGAAAAAAAACTTAGTCACTTAAAGCGAGAATAATTTAGAATCTTTGTTGAGTTAGCATATTTTCCCTTTGGGCTTCCATTACCCCTAAACTAGCAACCTTTTAGGATGGTTGGCTTTTGGACTATCTATCACATTGTGACTGACTCAATTTGGTCATGGCCAAAAAAGTGTAGGAATATATTTAGAAGAAACTTAAAGTACCAATATTGGCAAGATCGAATCCAGAAAATGAATATCGGTGAGACACTGGACACAATTCCAAACTTAAAAGTACCACTAAGAGGGTATGATCCAATCTCTAACATGGTCACTAGAAACACTTAGAAGAACAAAATTTACCTTGAACTTATTCCACCACAAATCCTTTACTTCTTTTGGAGCGCTGTTGTAACTAATATATTGCCCCCCTCCAATAGTTATTGACTATTTTATTAAGTTACCTTATAATATACGTAGCATTCGTGAATCTGCAAATAGGTAAGAAAGAACAATAAGGGCAATAAAACAATGAAGCATATGAATAATTTGCAACATGGAAAATTCAATTGACATCCATATCTAATACCCTAATTATTACATATACTTAAAAAAATGAAGTACTTACGAATCTCTATATGGGCATATCATGAATCGGCTATCTTTTTCACCTGTGTTTCCCTCATCATTCGAGTGTTGCATTGAAGAAGAAGGTGGAACTGAAGGACATGGAATTGAAGTAGATTTAGTTCGCTTGCGTCCAAGTTGTTCCCTAATATGTTCTTAAGGGTTGGAGGAAGGCCAATGTGTCCATGTTGTCCATCAGCATATAGTGGTTGAGGGAAACATGAAAGGGCAGGGAAAAAGGAAAGGGACGAGGAGAAGGGGCTGCTTTTCTTTGTGAAATTGCACCATGCATGTGACCTCCATATTTATACTGACAAGTGAAAAGATTAGATAGATATCTTAAAAAATATGAACATGTATTAGGAACACATAATGACGTACATCATGAAGCTTACCATTTTGTTTCGGAGAGCAAGAGATAAACTTGAGAAAACGAAACAAACTTGCTATCGCCTCTGATAAATAGCAAGCTGTCCATAAATGTCTACGAGCTTTTTTAGCTTTTTTTGCCACAAATAATAGTTGTTACCTTTGTCTACAAAACATTCAAAAAACGAGTGAAGTGAAGCACTTTTTGATGATTATTATCTAAGAAGAAAATAGGAGAATGAATGATGGGGAGCATATTACATGACATGATCAAATTAGGATATTTTCAAACCTAGATATAAATAAAAGGGAAGCATATTTGACAATCAAGAACTAGAACCCTCTGTTCCAAAATCTGTTAATGAACATTAGAAAGCAGTTTCATGTGAAACACAATGTGTATCATCTATCTTTCACACTATTTAAAGTGGACTAAAAATCCGTGAAACACAATGTGTTTCTACTTGAAAACCTATCTAAACGACTCCAAAATGCAAAAAAACGACGTCCGTCATAGCAAAGCAGAGAGTATTGATTAGCAGCCCATTTCCACACAGCCGACCAAATTTTAGCCCATTATGAGTTCGCCAATCTAAGTACATCAATTAGGTACTTGGCTTAAAACAGACCCAATTCGAAACCGAACAATCTAATATAAAAACATACCCAATCTAACATAAAATCCACCTAGACCCAATCCATTCAACCCGAGATAAGTCAAATCCAATATAAAAACAGAAAGAAGTAGCAGACCCAATCTAATATAAATGAAGCGGTAGCAAACAAACATCCCACAGAATCTGAAATCAAACAATCTCCGCCTTACAGAATCCGAAACCAAACAATCTAATATAAAAACATACCCAATCTAACATAAAATCCACTCAGACCCAATCCATTCAACCCGAGATAAGTCGAATCCAATATAAAAACAGAAAGAAGTAGCATACCCAATCTAATATAAATGAAGTGGTAGCAAACAAACCTCCCACAGAATTCGAAATCAAACAATCTCCGCCCTACAGAATTCGAAACCAAACAATCTCCACCCTATAGAATCCAAAACCGAACAACAAATCGAATCCGAACAAAAAGAAGCACCAGAAATCCAATATAAAAGAAGTAGTTGCAAACGTCCCACAGAATCTGAAACCGAACAATCACTGCCCTACAAAATCAAAAATCGAACAACAGACCCAATCCGAACAAAAAGAAACAGTAGAAATCCAATATAAAAGAAGCAGCAGCAAATAAATGTTCCACCGAATCTGAAACCAAACAATCTCTGCCCTATAGAATCCAAAACTAAACAGCCGACCCAATCCGAACAAAAAGAAGCGACAGAAATCCAATATAAAAGAAACAGCAGCAAACAAATGTCCCATAGAATCTGAAACCGAACAATCTTCGCCCTACAGAATCCGAAACTGAATAGCAGACCCAATTCGAACAAAAAGAAGCAGCAAAAATCCAATATAAAAGAAGTAGCAGCAAACAAACGTCCCACAGAATCCGAAACCGAACAATCTCCGCCCTATAGAATCCGAAACCGAATAGTAGACCCAATCCGAGCAAAAAGAAGCAGCAAAAATCCAATATAAAAGAAGCAGCAGCAAACAAACGTCCCACGGAATCTGAAACTAAACAATCCAAAACAACACTCGCCTAAGACAAAAAGTGCAAAAAAATTCACGCGAACGTACTTCCTCTAAAACTCTCGGACGATGGTCCTTGTGCTTGAGGTTCCTCTCGGATGACGGTTAGCGCGATCTTTCCAGCGTCCGTTGAAGGGGTTCCTCTCTCCAAGAAAAAATCGTGCTGAAGAGCGCCAAATCCAAAAAAACACTCGTCGGAGGAAGCCGTCAAGAATCGATCAAGAGAGAGAGAGAGAGAAAGCCCTAATTTTTTTGCTCTATTTGAAGAATCGACCGAGAGAGAGAGAGAGAGCCGAATCCTAACTATATCCCCAAATCTAGATGATGCCGTTTCGCAAATTAGCAACGAACTATAAAAATAGTCACAGCAAATTAGCGACGAATTATCTTTCATTGCTAATTTTTGTCGCAAGTTAGCAATGGATATGAATTCGTCGTTAATTAGCGACAGAATTAGCGACGAACTATAAAAATAGTCACGGCAAATTAGCGACGAATTATCTTTCGTTGCTAATTTTTGTTGCAAATTAGCGACGGATATGAATTCGTCACTAATTAGCGACGAACTATAAAAATAGTCGCGAAAGTTTATTTTCATCGCTAATTTCGCTGCAAAAATTCCGTCGCTAATTAGCAACGAATTCAAATCCGTCGCTAATTTGCGGCGAAATTAGCGATGGACTATAAAAATAGTCGCAAATGTGCCGCGAAAATTTATTTTCATTGCTAATTCTGTCGCTAATTAGCAACAAATTTGAATTCATCGCTAATTCCGTTGCTAATTAGCGACGAACTATAAAAATAGTTACGCATGTGCGGCGAAAGTTTATTTTCATTGCTAATTAGCGATGAACTATAAAAATAGTCGAAAATGTCTCGCCAAAGTTATTTTCATTGCTAATTCCATCACAAATTAGCGACAAATTTGAATCCGTTGCTAATTAGCGATGGAATTAGTGACGAAAATAAAATAGTTGGGAACGTGCAGCAAAAGTTATTTTTGTCGCTAATTCCATCGCTAATTTGCAACGAATTTTATTCCATCGCTAATTTGCCATGGAATTAGTGATGAAATTAACTTCCACAGTAAATTAGCGACGAATTAAAATCCGTCGCTAATTTGCAAAGGATTAAAATTCGTCGTAAATTAGTGATGGAATTACCAATGAAATTAACTTTTGTGGTAAATTAGCGACGGATTTTAATTCATCGCTAATTCCATGGCAAATTAGCGATGGATTAATATTCGTTACAAATTAGCGACGAAATTAACTTTCGCGGCAAAATTAGCGACAAAAATAAAATAGTTGAGAATGTGCCGCGAAAGTTATTTTGTTCGCTAATTCTATCGCTAATTTGTGACGGATTCAAATTCGTCGCTAATTTGTGATGAAATTAGCAACGAACTATAAAAATAGTCGTGAAAGTGCCGTGAAAGTTAGCGATGAAATTAACTTTCACGGTAAATTAGCGACGGATTAATATTCGTCACAAATTAGCGACGAACTTAACTTTCGCAGTAAATTTGCGACGCATTAAAATCCGTCGCTAATTTGTGACGGATTAAAATTCACAAATTAGCGACGAAATTAACTTTCGTGGTAAATTAGGGATGGATTTTAATTTGTCGCTAATTTTTTCGACAAAATTAGCAACGAACTATAAAAATAGTCGGGTATGTGCCGCAAAAGTTACTTTTGTCGCTATTTTCGTTGCAAATTAGCGACGAAATTAGCAACGCACTATAAAAATAGTCGCGAACTCTAGCGAAAGTTATTTTCGTTGCTATTTCCGTCGGAAATTAGCGACGGATTTGCGTTCGTTGCTATTTACATCGTAAATTAGCGACGAATTGGCATTCTTCGCTAATGTTCCGTGGCTAAATCCTTGTTTTTTTTGTAGTATAATTTTGCAACGAAATTAGCGACGACCTATTATATTAAAAATTAAGCAAACAAAAATTGTCACCAATGTCGTCGTTAATTTTGCAATAAAATTAGCAACAGCCTTTCATATTAACGATTCATCAAATAAATAATAATAATAACAATAATAATGATAATAATAATAATAATAACAACAATAATTATGCCAACAGCAATAACACATGTCGCAATAATAATAATAATAATAATTACACATAATTAATAAAAAGTCTCAAAAATCATAATCTTCATCTTCACCTTCGTTTTTGTCTTGATCTTGATCTTCACCTTTATCTTCGTTTTCGTTTTGATCTTGATTTTTATCTTTATCTTTATTTTCTGTCTCAAAATCAGATTCTGCAACACCTTCTAGATTTGATTCACGAATTTCAGTTGGATCCACATCTATCATTGCTCCACATGGATTTCGTAAAGTTGGAATGTTATATTCCTCAATTTCAACCGTATTACAAACTTCCTCTTGTTGATATGCTGTATCTTTCCAGTGTTCCTCGATTTTTCTTTGTGTTTTGGTCTTACATATAACCCACTAATTAACTTTATCACATTTCAAACTAGGATATGATGCATAATATACTTGAATTGCTTATTGTGCCAAGACAAATGGTTCATATTTCATATACCTTTCTTGTGATTTATTTCAATCAAATTAAACTTCGTTTGCACCTTCATTCATTTGACAGGGTCGAACCACATGCACTTAAATAACATAACCCGCATTAATGGTCATTGGTACTCTATCTCTATGATTTCATCCAACAAGTCATAAAAATCATATTTTGAACTGCCACCATTGGATGACCGAATACACACACCACTATTTACTGTGGCTTTTCCCATTCCATATTCTTGAGTGTGAAAATTATATCCGTTTATGAAATATACTGGCCAGTTTCGTACTCTTAACTTTGAACCCCATGACAGATGATATAACAATCCTTGCTCTTCAACTTGATCATGATTACTGTGAACCTAAGGTCATACACGCAAAGTCAATAATATATATTTTAATAAAATATGTATAAAATATTCATAACTTAGTTTTGGTCCATAAGCAACTTGCATATGTTTTGAACCATACTGTAAATTATTATCGCACAAACGATCAAACTCATTTGGTGGTAGTTCATACATTGAAGTTTGAAAAATTCTATTAACAAATACCATTTATATATTAGCAAATATTTGACACACAATACATATATTTACAAATATACACTTAGGCTCTGTTCGTTTGGCGGAAAATATTGTGTTTTTGGAAAATGTTTTCTCGGAACATCATTTTCCGGTGTTCGGCAACCAATATGAAAAAGTTTCAGAAAATAGTTTTTGCCGGTGGTGGCGGTGGCAGCGACGACGGGCGGTCATGACGGCGGACGAGCGGCGGCCGGCGACCAGCGACGGCGGCGGCGGCGGGTGGCGACTGGCGGTGGCGACGGGTGACCGATGGAGGTAGCGGGCGACCGGCAGCGAACGGCAACGGGCGACCGGCGGTGGCGGCAGCGGCTATAACCGGCAGCAGTGGCGGCCGACGACCGGAGGGGGGAAGGAGGAGTTTGGCGGAAAATGATTTCCGCTTTTCAGAAGCGGAAGTCATTTTCCATAGACTTATGCTATTTTGTGAGGGGGGGAAGGAAAATGTTTTCCTACGGAAAACGTTTTTCGCTCCCCGAACACAGGAAAACCCGGAAAATATTTTTCGGGAGAATATTTTCCGCTAAACGAACGGAGCCTTACTTGAAGTATGGCTCCACTTTTGAATAGTTCAGTAAAATATATGTATGGGCTAGCTGCCATTCTTCGCTTACTAAGTAATGAAACTTACATGTGCTGCTTGGTCAATCAAGATAATTGAAAATAGAGAATGATTTGCAATTGAGATTAATTGGGCCCTCATCATTTTTTCCTACTCTCCACCTTTTGCGTTGCATGTGCGACTCAAAATAATATAATACAAATGTTGTCATTTCTTCCACAATATATGCATTACAAATTGAAGTTTCAACACATGCCTTATTCTTCACTTTTTTCTTCAAATGCTATGAGAACTTAGTTGCAATAGAAAGAAGTTTATCAGAACATAATATATAATAAAGTAATTTGGAATTTATTAAAAAAAATTTACCTTTCAAATGGATACATTCATCGAAATTGGACGGGACCTGCAACTTTGGCCTCATAAGGCAAGTGAACTAAGAGATACTCCATTTAATCAAAAAACGACAAAGGAAATATCCTTTCTAAGTTGCAAAAAATAATTGGAATATATCTTTCTAATTTCTCCATGTGTGATGCTTTTTACATTGTTGAGTAAATATCATGAAGAAAATTACTTAACTCTGTAATGACGCTCTATACAAAATTTGGTAAAAGTTTATTGAAAGCTATTGAAATTAGTCTTTTCATAAATATGTGACAATCATGATTCTTCAAACCTGTCAACTTGCATTCATTCAAATCAACACATCTCCCGAGGTTCAAAGCATATCTATCAGGAAATCGCACAAATTTCAACCATTGACAAACAACCCGTCTCTGCTCTTTGTTCAATGTATAAACAGCTTTTTGGTTTTGGTCCCCTACTGCTTGCATTCACATCTAGTGTTGGTTGATTACAAATATCTCTCATATTTTTTCTTACATTCAAGTTGTCTTTTGTTTTTCTAGTGACATCCATCACAGTATTTATGACATTGTCGAAAAAATTCTTTTCTATATGTATGACGTCAAGATTATGATGAATAAGATGGGCCTTCCAATATGATAGATCCCAAACTATACTGCATTTAGTTCACCTATGTGTACTTCCGTACGCAATAGTTGTGCCATGAGGGTTTTCAACAACAGTTGGAAAGTTATGCACTCGCTCCTAAATTTGATCACCGGTCAACCTCAATGATGGATTTATTCTTTCAATTCTATTCTTAATGAATTCTTTCTTATTCCTTTTGAATATATGACTTATTAGTAAAAATTGTCCGTGATAATCAAAATACTTGGCCTTCTTACCGTGTTTTAATCTAAATGACTCTGATATCTCCAAATATATCAGACATCCTAAGATCCCAGCTGTACTCCATCCAGATAACATTCCATAAGTTAAAAAGTCATTTATCGTCCAAAGAAGAACATCCTTCGTTACAAATATTTGATCAGCAGAAACATCATATATAAGGACACCTTCATCCCATAGCCGTTATAACTCGTCAATCAATAATTGCATATAAACATTTATCAACTTTTTCAAATTTTGTGGACCAGTCACGATCAATGTCAAAAACATATAAGGTGTTTTCATGCATATACCAAGTGGAATATTATCCGGAATTAAGATAACTATTCAACATGAATAACTTTTTCCTAATTTCCCAAATGGGGCAAATCCATTAGCACATAGACTTAACCTGATGTTTCGAGGCTCTATCACAAACTCAGGGTATGTTCTGTTAAAATATTTCCATACCTCTGCATATGAAAGATGACACATTAAACCCTCTTCTGTTTCATGATTTGTATGTCAAGTCATGTGTTTAGTAGTGGCTTGAAACATATAATGCCTTTGTAATCTAGAGATTAAGGGCAGATAAAACATTTGCTTGCATGGTCTACGCTTTTGATTATGACCCTGCCTTCTATTAATCTTATACCTAGGTTGGCTACAAAATTTGCAAGATTCTACATTTTCATCATCTTTCCAATATAACATACAATCCCTACTACATGCATCAATCCTTATAATCGGAAGACCTAAGTTATCCATTAGCTTCTTCATATTGTAAAAATCACTTGGCATGATGTTATCACGAGACATTATTTCTCACATTACTTCAATAAAAGAGTTGAAGCGATTCTCAGACACATTATGCTCTATCTTGATATCTAACAGTTTTGTTGTCACTAATAACTTAGTGTGGTTGTCACAACTTGCCCATAAAGGTTCATTTGTTGCTTTTAACACTTTCCATAACTGATTAGATGGAAAAGTTCTATCACACATATTCTCATCAAAACCTGTTACTCCTATCTCTTCCAGTTGTGATGCATGATTAGTACCCACTTGTTCAAGTGTAGGAGTAAAACTAGTACTTGCATGGTTCGATTTTGAAATAAAATTCTGATAACCTGCATTAATCACCATTATCTAGTATGGATTCAATTGATTATAATAGCTACATTCTTCTCTAACTAAAAATTGGTTACTTCTTCGATATCCTTCATCATATATAAATGGGAAAATTCCAATTAAGGACCCCAAGCGAGGTCAAATTTTCAAAAAAGGGTCCAAAGTGAATATTGTGTCAAATAAGGGCCTGAAGTGCTTAATCAGTCTCAAATAAGAACTCGAAGTGCCCAAAAAAACTCAAATAAGGACTTAGGTCCCCGGCCGGCCAAAATACCTGCCGGTCGGTGAAAAAAGTTATTGTTTCGATACCGGAACAGTAACTTTTTAATTTTTTTTTGTTTTTCCTTTTCTGTTTTTTTTTATTTTCCTTTTCCTTTTCTTTTTTTTTCTTTTCTTCCTCCGCTGGCCATAGCTGCGGCCGGCGGAGGTCGCCGGCAAACAGGCGAGGCCGCCCTTGTCGGCGTCGGGCGAGGGCCGCCCTCGCCGGCGTCGGGCGGGGGCCGTCCTCGCCGGCCTTAGGCGAGGTCGCCCTCACCGGCGTCGAGCGAGGGTCGCCCTCACCTGGGCTGGGCGAGGGTAGCCTCGCCCGATGTCGGCAAGGTCAAGCCTTGCCAGATCTGGCGATGGCTCGACCTCGTCGGCATCGTTGCAAGCGAGGGCGACCTCGCCCGATGTCGACGACCTCGCCCAGCCCAGGCGAGGGTGGCCTCACCTGTGGCCGACGACCTCCGCCAGCCCCGGCTATGGCCGGCGGAGGAAGAAAAGAAAAAAAAAAGAAAAGGAAAAACAAAAAAATAATAAAAAGTTATTGTTCCGATACCGGAACATTAACTTTTTTTGCTAGTCGGTAGGTATTTTGGCCGACCGGGGACCCAGGTCCTTATTTGAGATTTTTTGGGCACTTCGGATCCTTATTTAAGATTGATTAAGCACTTCAAGCTCTTATTTAACACAATATTCACTTTGGGCCATTTTTTGAGAATTTGACCCACTTGGGGTCCTTAATTGGAATTTTCCTTATATTAATGGTTTACCATGGTAAGTCCAATTATAGTAGTTCGGAGTAAATTCAAATCTACAAAGATGTTGTTTAACTTTATTACACACATGAAATTTATTATTACTGTACTTTTTACATGGACACCTTAACTTATTTCTATCCATGAACTCAAATTTACTACTAGCAAAATCCAAAAATAGTTCAAACTCAGTATGAAACTCATTAGTCAATCCTTGACATCTAGGTAAGTTTTTATTATACATTCAAACCCTGTCTCTTTGCATTGTGTCTCTATAAAAATTAAAAAAATCTCATAAAATATTAAAAATATCATATCTATTGTTTAATATTCTTAATTAAAACCATAAAATTCTAAAAATGAAAATTGTGCTTTTGACAAAACAATTACTTTGAAATTGAAAAAAATGAAAAAATTGCCATGTCAAAAAGACTTACTTAAGTATTTGACTGAAATATTTATAGTATAATGTAGTCAATTTGATGAGAATTGCAACGTTCACTTGGATTGCAAGCCTTCAAATGGACACAAACCTAAAAAAAAGAAAAATTACTTAATAATATTTTATCGAATTTTTTTTCTTTTTCTTTTTTTTCCCTATATTATTCTCCGGACTTGTAATTGGTTGAGGCCAGCGAGTTCGACCTTGCTCTTGTTGGCCATGGGCCAGGCTAGCCCTCACCGGTGCTGATGAGGGCGAGGTCAAGTGGCCTCGCCACGGTCACTCGACCTTGCCAACGCCCATAGATTTGGGCTACGGCGAGGTCGAGGGGCGGCCATAGTGAGGTCAAGCGGCGGCCATGGCGAGGCCGCTCGGCCTCACCTAGATCTGGGCGAGGTCCAGCAGCCTTTCCATGGCCGCTTGACGTCGCCGTCGCCATAGATCTAGGCGATGGCAAGCAGCGGCCATGGTGATGCCCCTCGGCCTCCCCCAAATCTAGGCAAGGTTGAGCGGCCTTGCCATGACTGTTCGACCTCGCCGTCGCCATAGATCTGGGCGATGGCAAGCGGTGGCCATGGCGAGGCTTGGGCGAGGTCGAGCGGCCTCACTACGGTTGCCGCTGGACCTTGCCTTTGCCCAAATTTGTGGCGACGGCAAGGTCCAGCAGCCTAGCCCATGGCCAACAAGCTCTCGTTGATCGCTGTCGGACCGGCGAACGGGGGGAAGAAGATAGGAAAAAAATGAAAAAGAGAAAAAAAAGTCAAAAAAATAAAAAATTTTCGAAATTAGCGACGAATAGTTTTGCAACGAACCGTCTTCATCGCCAATTAGCCACGACACTTACCAGTAGAAAAGTTTTACCGAGATTGATTTGCGCGTGCGTGAAGAGATTTATCGAGGGAAACGAAAGAGGGAGAGGGAGGGAAAACAGCGAGGGGGGATATGAGGAATCAGCAGCAAGAGTGAAAGAGAAATTGGGGGTGAGGGTGGGTAGATTACAATTAGTGATGAATAAAGTACGTCGCTAATGTAGCGACGAATATCATTTGTCACTAATTAGCGATGTCCAAATACAAAATGTGACAAATTTCGTCACTAATTAGCGAAGAATATGCTTTTGTCGCTAATTAGCGACGAACCTATTATATTAAAATTCAGCAAATAAAAAATTTAGCGACGAATTTTGTGACAAAAGTGCCACGACAGTTATTTTTCGTCGCAAATTAGGGACGAATTATTTTTTATTGCAAATTAATGGCAATTTTTTTTTTCTGCCGCAAATTGGCGACGAATATCGTTTTTGCATATTCCGTCGCAAATTAGCGACGAATTTACTTTTCGTCGCAAATTCCGTCGCTAATTTGCGACAAAAAAATATTAGTTGCATATTCCGTCACTAATTAGCAACGAATTTTTTTTTGTTTCAAATTAGTGAGGAATTTTTTTTCGTCGCAAATTCCGTTACAAATTAGCGATGAATATTTTTTCGTCGCAAATTAGCGACGAGTTTAGTTTTCGTTGCAAATTTTCCGTGGCTAAATCCTTGTTTTTTTGTAGTGATTGATTTAAGCTTTTGAGTAATGGTGGGTTCAACTGGATATATTAATAGGCTCAGATTTATGTTCCCTCTTGGTGATCTTCCCAAATGAAAGGTTTTGAGCTTCTGCCGCGCGCTCCTAACAAAATGGTATTAGAGCCGATGGTCAATTGGTGGGCTTCCGGTGTTTGGTGGATGAAGTTTGGCATAAAGAATAGTTTGGTTGAGGGGGAGCAGACCTAAGATTGAAATTGATGGGGTTCCGGTATTTGGTGGATGAAGTTTGGCATAAAGAATAGCGTGATTGAGGGGGAGCAGTGGAGGAATAGTTTGGCTATATATAGCCATCCAGGTTCAGCACTTTGATACTTGTGGTGATAGAAGAAGAGAAAGCAAAACATAACACATAGAGAAGGAGAAGATGGGGAGCAAGAGCAGCAGTTCGCAAGTGATGACATGCGGAGGGGTGGTGTGCTGGGGAGCAGAGGAGGAATGGATGGTGGAGGTGATACAGGTGGATCCCCCCAAGGGGAGTGAAGTGAGGATAAAGATGCTGTTCGCCAGTGTTTGCCACTCCGATATCATGTGCACCCAGGGTGTCCCTTTCGTCAGTTCTCCTTTCCACATTCCTTCTCTCTCTCTCTCCTGCAGTACTGTTTACTCTTATATGATTTTGTTGGCGTTGCAGCCGCTTTACCCTCGAGTTCTCGGCCATGAAGGTGTTGGGTAAAGTCTCTCTCTCTCTCTCTCTCTCTCTCGAAGTTGTGTCTCCATGCCAAGTCTGGTCCGCTGCTTAATTTGATTCCCATTAGTTCTTCCATGTTAGTTATGACAATGAGGCACAGTTGATTTCAAACATAACATGGCAGGATTGTGGAGAGTGTTGGAGAGGAAGTGGAAGACTTGAAGGAAGGAGATATGGTTATTCCCGCATATATCGGAGAATGCAAAGAGTGTGAGAACTGCAATTCTGAGAAGACAAACTTGTGCCTCCGGTATCCGCTCTCTTTGAATGGCGTGCTGCCGGATGGCACATCGAGAATGTCGATCCGAGGCCAGACCCTGTACCACCTCCCCTCTTGCTCCACCTGGTCTGAGTATGCGGTCTGTGACGCCAATTATGTTGTGAAGGTCGACCTGGTGTAGTTCTCCTGCATGCTAGCTTCTTGTTGTGCGGATTCTCCATGGGGTTTGGGGCCGCTTGGATAGACTCTAAGGTCGAGAGTGGCTCCTCCGTAGCAGTGATCGGCCTCGGTGCTGTTGGACTCAGGGTATGTGGTTGATTGTTTGCGTTTCTAGCTCACGTGTCCTATATAAATGCTGTTTTGAGAGGATCAATCAGAAAGAGGGAGATTGCAACGCATCGTTCATTTGATTTGATCATAAGCAGGCCATAGGAGGAGCAAGAGCGCAAGGGGCGACTACCATAATCGGCGTGGACAAAAATGGGATGAAAAAGGACAAGGGAGAAGCCTTCGGAATGACTCATTTCATAAATCCAGATGATCACAAGTCTTCCGACAGTGCGGATTCAAAATCCATCTCCGAGATGGCGAAAGGCTTGACAGGTGGAGCCAGCGTGGACTACTGCTTTGAGTGCACCGGAGTAGCTGACTTGATCAACCAGGCCGTAGAAGCCACCAAAGTGGTAATGAATCCATATCATCACATTATCTACACAACCATAATGCGCACACCCGCTCGCACACCACTAAACTTCATCTCCCGAGTCTCACTGTATACCTGATGTGGTCAGGGGAAAGGAAAAGCAGTAGTAGTGGGTGCAGGGATGCCTTTGGTGCAAATAAATTTCCTGGAGCTGTTGATGGGCAGAACATTGAAGGGAACCGTTTTTGGAGGCCTCAAAAGCAAGACCCACCTCCCCCTTCTCCTCCACAAATCTAAAAACAAGGTTCTGATCAAGCTCTTTCATGCCATTCTAGTTCAGACATTACGCGCACAACCACTGAACTTTTCTTGCTTTCGGTTCTGCAGGAGATCCAACTTGATGAACTTCTGACCCATGAGATGAAATTGGAAGATGTACCAAGAGCTCATGAGATACTGAAGCGGTTGGATTGCGTCAAGATTTTGATCAAGATTTAGCGCCCTATTTGCCTATTGCCTCCTCTCCTTACTTTCTTGAACTTGACTAGTATGGTATTGACCGTGCTTTGTTTACTGTTCCACCCGCTTGAGCGCCATCTTTAGTCGCTCGTGCGAAATTCCAATAATGTAGTGTCAATATTGGTGGAACCAACAGACTGTGACATCTAGTTCATTGCTTGTTTTCTGTTTGAATTCTATTTGGGTTGGGCCTTGGATCAGGTCACAAGAAGCATGTAGCCTTCCATGTTCGGGTTGGGTTGGGTATCGGTAAGCCCTACGCGAACCGAGCTGTTGACACTCCTACTCCTCATTTTGAGGGTTAATGTCCCTAAATTTCTCGAGACTTACCTGGAGGTTCAACATCCACGACCAGTGATGTTAGTCTGCTAATAATCCTGAAACTCCCACATTTTATCCTGGATCGAGGTTTCCAGTTTGCCGACTCTTTGCTCAACAGCCCGATATCGTCACACATTCCATAGAGAAGAGACCGCACATTTACAAAGCGAGGGAACTCCTCTGTCTGACCTCAAATACAATCCCCCCCCACCCAATTCCCATTCTCCAAACTTCATGGCAGTCGCCTTCGAGCACAAACCATATACATTTTTCTTTCTTTGATAATAATATAAGATGCTATACCAGCACACCGTGAGTGTTAACACAAGAATCAAATAGGATTTGACACCTTGAAGGAAGATGAATTTAAAAAATGCTAAAATCCCCACCAAACAGAATTCTTACGGATTACGCTCCCGAAGGATCGGGAAATTTTCGTAGTTTTTTTTTGTGTGAAATGTAAGTATCATTCATAAGTTGATGTACATAAGCTTAGGGGCATTCCTCAGCATTACAAATAGGACTATGATCATGTTGACACTCAAAATTATCCCTGGTGAGAGTAGGCCGATTACAAGTCACAAAGGACATAAAACACGGCTCACTATCAGTTGATGGGGCTCATAAAACACAGCCCGCTATAGACGAAGCCGAATTTATTTTGGCGTTTAATCCATATGACTTGTCACCTCATTCTGGTCAATCAAAACTGGCTTTTATCAAGAATAAGATGGAATTGACGCGCTTGATCTGGTAACAGAGGAGCCAGAAGACACAAAGTCGGCTGGGGCTAGTGTTGTTCTGGAAATATCAGTCGATGGAATTGAAATGTTGCTGACCCGCTTGACAGAATTAAGACCAGTTGATGTCAAAGTAGTGACAGGGTCCTGGATCGTGGGAACAGAGATGCTATCTCCTTGACTCTTATCAAAAGATGTAAGGAGTTTTGAAGAGACCACATTGTGTGCAGCCGGCTTAGTAGATGGCTTGACAGATAAAGTTCTGGACTTCTTTCTTGGAGAAGGAGGAGAGGACCTCTTCCTTTTCTTTTTTAACAATGATACAATTTCTTCCAGCATCTCTTCTTCATTCAGTCCAGAGATGATGCGAAGGGGAGGAAGACCTTATAAGTAACAAACCAATATAAAGGAGAGAATAAAGTGAGCCGACACAAAGGAAGAAAGAGGTTTACTGTCAATAGGATTTTCAATAGCATCGGCATCCTCTGTGTCAGAGTCCTCTTCTGTCTCTGAGTTGAGAAATAGGAAAGTTAGGAGATGCACCGGATTAAAGCATAATGGAATATAAGTGATGGTGCCTATACCTTGGGTAATCGGCTTCTTAGAGCCATCCTGCTTCACACGATCAATCACAGATTGGAGAACCTTTTCGTATGCACTTTCAAATGCAAAGGAATACACCAAGTTTACCATTTAGCAAGGTGTCCTAGATGGGCTTTGAAACCATTAGGGAGGTCTGCACTGTAATGGGTGCGCATTGTGTTGGCAATTTCAATACAACAAAGAAGTGGACTTCGATTTTTGAGGGAGTATTCTTTCTTCTTGGTTCCTTCCGAGAAGCCCATTGAACAAGGAATTGGCATGGGAATTGCTTGCCAGAGTCCAAATTGCCTAGCACAATATTGTAGAGAATATACCTCAAACCCATGATAAAATCCACCCTTTAATGAAGTCCATATGGGAAGATCTATTGCAGATAAAGCACAAATCCAAAAAGGCTTATAGAGGTTGAATCGAGCCGGATTGAACAAATAATCAAATTCTTCATAGCCATATTTAAAGAAATGACTTAGTCATGATTCAGTTCAAGAAAAGCTCGAAGATAGAAAATAAAAGGAGACGCTTGAGAAGCAATATGTCGAGGGGCACGGCTTAGTAATCAACAGCCTAGAGGTAAAGGTAAAGGTCTTCTATACCCTTACAAAGACAGATGGGGAAAATGACAATTACCTTTACTAAAAAGGGAAGGGAAATACAGAGCCATCTATGCTTGAAGTATCCAAAAAGCGCCCGAGATGGTTCCAGAATCCCCAAACTTCATTGCCCAAGAGGCGTGAGTAAAGCCTTTGTACAAAACTGCAAGAACAAGAGGGGCCAATGCAAGGCGTTGTCCCGTGGCTAAGGCTGTGGCAATTTGTAAATAGTCTTTGCAATCTTTAAGGGCAGGACTAAAAACACGTATTTTGATAACCAAAAGAGCAAGAAAAGGAGACGCTCGTCTTGGGTAACGGGACTCGAAGTCTAGTAAAATCAAGACAAGAAATTGATGTATGCTAGAGCATCCTCAGAAATAAAAGGAGTGGACAGCACAGGCAAATCCTCGATAGCATGACTGACCAGCTCAAAACCCACTATGGCAAATACATCGAGCATAGTGATGGACATGTGTCTCCAAGGAAAAAAGAAGTAGTTGCTGGAAGATGACCAAAAAGTGATGACGGAGCCTAATAGCCTACGTTTCAGGTTATAAGATAACATACTAACCTCGAAAGCGACGTTGATCCCGGCAGCTATCCATAAAAGTTGAGTTTCTTGGTCAGCCTTCAAGCGAATAAACTATTTGTGAAAATCCTCTTCGTAAGATGGGAAACTTCGAAATCGAGAAAACCCGGTGGACCACACATTCGTAATAGAAGAATGTTGCAGTGCCAAAGTCTCACTGTGCTTATACGGGAAATAGAATTGGAAATCCACAGGAATATTGAGATGGTCCATGAAGCTGGGACCTAGAGAGAAACAGTTGTATTTATCCTTGATAGCTTTCAATAAATGGAAAAAGCAATTACCAGCACGCGGATCTTCTTTAAACTTGTCAAAAGCCACGATGTAGTTGCTAGCCGAATATTCAGACTTTTTGGATGCCATGAGAAATGATGGATCAAGATCGGCAAAGGGTTCAAGAAGGGATTTTTAGGCTTTAAAGAAGAAGTTGCGGCGGTGAAATGAAGCATTTACGAGAATGCAGGATGAAGAAGACGATTTGAAAAGTCACGGCTGCTCGAAGAAAATACAAGGTGATGTGTCCAAAGAATATTGGATGAAGAATTCGTATGGACTGCTCAAAAGGACATCAAGGGATAGAAAAGCATGATCATCGCCTAGGGATTCGTACACAGACAAGGTACATCTTTAAAAGAAATAAATTCAAATTTATACCTTTTAAAAGGGGGCATATGTTGACACTCAAAATTGCCCCTGGTGGGAGTTGGTCGGTTACAAGTTACAAAGGACATAAAACACGGCTCACATGGCATGAATCCAGAAAGAGGCCGTGAGTTAGGCCTAGAGGCATTGGAAAGATTTGAGGTAGTTATCGACAAGACACGTCATAAAAGTGTTGACAAATCCAAAATCACGAGCTTTGCACGTGACGTCAACAAGTCTAAAATCACGAGCCTTGCACATGATGTTGATAGGTCCAAGATCACGAGCTTTGCACGTGATGCCAATAAGTCTGAAATCATGGATTGAATACATGGTGATACATGGTAAAGAAATTCATTTCCACGTGTCAAAAGGTAAAGACATGACCGTAGGCATGAAGATCAAGGAAGTTACGGAATGAAACTTGGGAAATAACAAGGAATGAAGAGACACATGAAAGAAAATCAGCTATTACGTGATGTCTAAGGAGCGTAAGCAATATCGATAAGTCAGGAAGCGGTTAAAGTGCGAAACGTAAGGAAGTGGAAAACAAGTTTCAAGAAAAAGTGGCCAGCCGACAGTGATCAGACTGCTTTATAAATACTCAAGGATTTTCAACGTAGAAGGGATCTTCACGAACAACACAACACATCTTTTATTTATCTGTACTTTCAGTACATTAGGAATAGTCGTAGTTGCAACTTTCAAGTTCCACATTGTAGATTCAATTCCGGCGAGAGTCTTTACCAGGTTTAATATTGTTGATTAAATTTCAATGTTATGTCACCAGTTTAGCTTCGACGATTAATTCTAGCGTTGTGCTTGAAATATAGCTGTTGATTAGATTCCAGTTATATTCTCTCAAGTTACATCATTGATTAGATTTTGGTGTACCTTGAATGGCAATGTCGTATTAGTTGTGTCGTTGATCAGATTCCGACATAGCTTGATCTCGACATTTGCAAGTTGTCATCTTATTGTTAGTATTGTCGAGTTGGAAGTATTATTGAGTCAAGTTGTAAGACATAAGTTGGGTTTAATAAACGCATTTGATATTCTCTGTTCGAGCTTGATTCAAGATCCTAATCTCCTCTAATAAAATCCGAAATGTAGCGTTCAGTGAAAGATTTTTGACGAGATAAAAATCGACGAAACAGATCACGAAAAAATGGAGTGTGGGAGTCTCCATATATTAGCCAAAATTACATTTGCCCTAGAAGGTCTGAAAGTTTTGTAGTGTGAAGTTTGCCCTCTGACAGGTTTACGAACTTTAGCCAAGATGATAGGGGCATCATGAGACTTGTGTTGGAAACGTCTATGATTACACTCCATCTAGATGCAATAAATGGTTGTTAAGAAAGATAACTTGAGAAGTCTAGCCGCTAAATCCTTGCCTTTGGAAACATTTATCATCCATTTGAGTTCTTCATTCCATCCTCCTATAGACCGTAGGATTCCGTATTGTGCAAGGATAGTACGTCAAATGCTTTTAGTCTAGGTGCACTGGAAGAATAGATGATCTCTGCTTTCCATATCAAATAGATGGAGATTGCAATGGCTATCTACTTCAGGCTTCCAACGTGACACGATCTCTGCTGTGGGTAATTTGTCCCTGCATGCTAGCCCACCGATAAAGTTGTGCTTGCTGATACCGCCTTTCCAGATCAACTAGCACCAGCCCACAATTGGCACCATTCCAACTGGAAATTTTCGTAGTTGGTAAGTGGAAAGATGTGCTCAAATGGCACAAGCAACAATCAGAGAATATGGCATGATTCATCCATGCTACAACGTAATAATCCAATGGCCGCTTTGGCCGAATGAAGGGGCGGAAAAAAAAGAGGATTCCAATTACCACTAGAAAGATCAACAAAATCTACTAACATAACAGACTGAAACAAAACAAACAAAATCTTCTTCTTGTGTTGTACCGTGCATAAGTGAATTAAGATGACGTGTGGACAAAATTGTAATGGCACATCCTTTTTAGACATGAGTTCTTCTTAAATTCGACTCGAATCTCTTCCGATAATGAATCGTTGTCCCAGTCGGAGACCACCAGCACTTTGGTGCGCCAGCTGACGAATTTGCTGTTAAGTTTCACAATAACATCAGAGGATTGAGTGTACTAAGAATCAGTTAATCAATTGCATATGCAAATTACAAACTTACCTTGCATAAACTGCATACCAGAGCCACTGAGTACTGTGGCCAATTGAGACCCAATCCCCTCGCAGCTCAGCTGCAGTTTGTTCTCCTCCCAAGGGTGCAAATTGTCCGAAATGCTTGTACCTTCATGAATGATTACAGCAACATAACTCCACTGTCTACTTCTAATATGTGGGTTGGAGAAAAGTATTACCATGGAACGGTTAATGTTGTGTCACATCAGCGCTATCACTCACCAAGATATCTACTTCGCAACCTACATGTTTCTTTTGCAAAATAATTCATCAAAACGTGATTTTTTGCAACTTGTTTGTCTGCGGTGATCCTTACACGGTATTAGCACCAAATGATGTACTTTCTCGAGAAAAGGCTGATATTTCTCTTTTTTTGTTTGATCGGGAGAAGAAAGACTACATATGGGAGGCTTCATGCGGTAAGAGAAACAACAGAACCACATGCATATCCCATCCAGTATGTATGTGCATCCAGAGAACATAGTGATTGGTGGAGATGGTGTCAATAAGAACAATGGAACTATTCATGATTATGAAAGATCTACTTAAATAATCTAACCTGTTGTGGTTCATTCTGTACTATAACCGTAACTTAAAGCACTTGTTTTCCTGGAAGAGAAGCTTATTGTACCTGAAGGGATGAAACCGATGACGTCCTGATTCCCTGAACCTCAGAGGACCTTCGGGATTCTTTTCGCACTCATCCATGTGATTGAATCAGTCGGCGAGATATTCACCTTGTTGAGCAGCCACCTTTGCCATTTACAGCACATGTAGATTTTAGTAGTATAAAAAAAGAACGACAGAAAGAAGAAAGGAGACGATAGTAATTGTACTTGACCTGTTGCGGGAAGATTTTTCATCTGAGAATCCACTTCAGAAAGGGCTAACTTAAACATCTCAATATCCAGCTGGAGAGTTTGCGTTTCGCAGTCAGCATGCTTGAGTAGATCAACAAAGTTCCTCATATTTTTCTTCTTCAAGTATAGTGCCACTTGCAGATACCGTTCACAGATGTCCATGACAACTGCTTTTGCATCTTGTGTACTTAGCTTACCTGTCTTAGACTTATCTGCCTTACTAAATATTGCCGCAATATCTTCCTGGAAAAAAAGGAGTACTTAGTGAAGTAACAACTGGTGAGGGAAAAATGTCTTAAAACTGTGCAAACTTGGAAACAATTTGACTAGGATTCGGAAAATATTTGAGCTCAATCCACTCTAACGCTCCTAAACCATAACTAGTTACAACAACAGTTTCACTTAACCTCATTCAGTAAGAGAATGCTGTTTTTCGGTATCACATCTCCCAGCTCGAGTGGTTGAGTGTAATGGACAGTCGATCGAGAATTTTGTGCACTAGGGGCTCACAAGAACAGGTGAATGAAGCAAAAGCAGGAATTGAGTCTCCTTGTTTGTAAAGGTTCCAAATGGCCAATAAGAAAAACGTATCTCCTTGTGTAGAAATTGTTCAAGAAGTAGGTGATTAGAAGGACTCCAGACCGTGAGTACCAAAAACTAAATTTCTACCCACCCTTGTGCGAATTGTCATATAAAAGTATAATTAAAATGAAGTATGAATCAGTTTAGTATAAAAACAACATTGTTTTAACATATCAGTAGCTTTAAAAGGTATACATAAAAAATAAGTTTATCACAATACAAAAGAATTAATTAGTATAAAAATGAAAAATTTCACAAACATAATACAAAATATTATATATCGTAGTTATCATACTATTTCCAAAATGTACATAAACAATAGAAACCGTTGTTACTAACAAACATGGAAGAACTTTATATTATATTATTGTGTTAAAATAAAACACGTCTTAAATACAAATGAGTTACATTTATAGTAAAATGATGAAGAGAGAGGAGAAAGATGATGGCAATATATTATTGCATATATGTTTTACTAATTTTTTTGAGAAAGCACCAAACCATTTTTTTTTAATAAAAAAATCCAATTCTAACAATCTACAATTCTAGGTGACACACTTTAAAGAAGACTTTGTTATAATATATTTATATGAATTTAACCTAGGCATCTGGATCCCCTTCTTTTGAGGAGTAAATTAATTTCATTAGTTACAACCACAAGAGACTCCTTTATTCCGCACTTGTGCAGTGATAAGACTGTTGTTATGGAAATAAGTCAGCAACTAAATAACTCTCGAATATAAGTTCTCAATCGGCAGCAAACTTGTTAGTATTTAGTCAAGAGTAAACTAGATTGTTTTGTTAAAAAACAGGTGCGAAAAAATAAATACAGAACACAGGATTTACGTGATTCGATCACAATGTGATCTACGTCTACGGACGAGGCAAATCAAGATTCCACTATAATCAAAGATAGTACAATTTTCAGAAGTCGAAACAACGACTTGACAAAACCTCACGGCTCACCAAACTCTCAGAAAAAATATATTCTCTTTCTATTTAATGAGCAAACCTAGCCGAGGTATAAATAGAATTTCGCAAAAAATTTTTCTCGGGCGCTACGCCACCGAACCCCCCAAAACATTCCTTCGCTTATTCCGACTCGAACAAACTGCTATAGAGATTTGTTTGCTTTCTACAGGTTAGGCCTGTTGACCCAATCCTCCACGTTATAAACTAAATCTCATTTTTCAGGTCGCAATGTTAGATCGAGTCATAAACCGGATCGAATACATAAAATTCAAGACATATTTAACATGTTTGATCAATTTACCCCCATGGGGAGGAACCATATATATATATATATATGAATGGAGGAAATTTCTTACGAAAAACAACAAATAGATTGCATATAGTGCTGCATTACAGACGTTTATGCAAAAGCTAGATTTCTTACCATCACTCGCCGCTGATTGATCGTTGCACAATCACCGAGAGCATATATCCTATCACATCCATCAACTCTCAGCCACTCATCAGTGGAACTCATCAGTGGCAATCGCATGCCGGTTAGTCTAATCACGAATGGCAAAAGGATGATGTTTAGAAGCAAGAAGAAACCGTGGATGGAGGAAGAAATCAAATGCTAAGCAACCAACCTGCCCAATTTGCTTCATGAATTCCATAATGAAAGGCCGAGTCCCGATACCAGTAGACCAGACAGCCATTCCTTAAGGAAGAGAAACAATATGACCAGTCCCTCTTTCCTTCGTGGAAATTTCTTTCTCGGACACTTTGACTACCATGGAGCCTGTCTTAATATTGATGTCCTCTCTTTGAAATTTCTGTTCCGCGAAAGCAGTGATTCTTTTGTCAAACCTACAAGAGTAAGGTCTAGAAGCATTAGCTACATATGAAAGGCAGCCAACTTCGTCGAGTGAGATATTAGTAGATTATTCAAGCAAAACAAATTAAGCCACTGATCACCGGTGACGTTGCTGCTAATAAAACCAAAAGAGGTAATACTGTTAATGCCTTTTCTTTAGAACTCCCTCTCTGCTAATTTCAGCCATTCAAATATAGAAGAAAAGCCAGCTTTTATAATGTAGAATTGAAAGGATCACTGCTGGTCAGAGGGTAGACTGGAAGCTTCTACTTTGTAAAGTGCTGAATTTCTCCATCAACAAGATGAGCAAAACCAGGAGTATAATTTCCACTTGATCAAAGAAAAACCGGCGGATACTGTAGCATGAGCCTTGAAAACTTTTGCTGCTAACCTAAGAAACAAAAACAAAGACCACACAGAAACAAATGAATTTTTAATCACACAATTCTCCTCACATGTTCAAAATATGATCTCCTGCTTCGAGACGTGTAATCTTCACAAGGTTTTTGACTTCTGGATATAACTGGGCAGGATCTTCAATGGCAAAGTCATGAAGCTCTGCCGCAAATTCCACACCTGTTGGACCACCACCCACGACAACAAAATGCAGAATCCTCTTCTTCTCTTCTTCTCTTCTTCACTAAGGCTTGGTAAGCTTGCTCTCTCAAAGCAGTTGATCACTGTCCCATGGATCTTCTGAGCATCTCCTACTTCCTGCGTAAAAGAAAATCGTCTCGGCTTTACTTAATACTTACTCAGAACGATATGGAGTAGAATTAAGTGAAGAGCAGCATATTTATATTTTTACTCAACCCACTATCCAATTGAGAAGCACATTGATCTGATAGCAAAGTAAACCAAATCAACATCTTATCTTAGTTATATATACCTTCAAGAAATGGGTATTCTCCTCGACACCAGGAATGTTGAATGTATTTGCACGGGTTCCCACAGCTATTATGAGATAGTCATAATCTATTGCAAATTCGTCTTTCCCTCCTAAGTTCGAAGCTTGAGTAGGTTGACAGTAAACTTTCTTCTTTTCTGCATCAATCTTGTAACATTCAGCTTCTCTATATTCGCAATGGGGGACCTTTCTGCACTAGACACAAATGGAACATCTCAGTCTAATACTCCAATTTATCTCAACATACATATCTATACTGTAGAAGCAACACAATTTGTGCTGGAAAATGAAAAGAAGAAGAAGCTCATAATTCACTCTCGATTCTCTGAAAGCACTTCAATATTTCTAGTCATATTTTCAAGAGCAATAAGATCGAGGAGCAAGAATACGTTCACATTAATAGCTCATTAGCCATCTGCGACAATTACCTTGTTAACAATATTTCGGATCGGTTCAACAATACTGTGTGCCTCCACCGTGCCATTTGTGATGCTTGGTAACAAGGGCGTGAACATAAAATAATTACGCGGCAAGACTACTTCTACTTCATACAATGAACTCTTCAAATTCTTCAGGAAGCTGGTGGCGGCCCATCCAGTTCCTGTTGAGCGTCAGAGACACGGCAACAACTTGATTTGATGGAAGAAATTTTTTGAGGATGAAACAATTGCAATTTGCGCCTTTGTATTGCATGTCATAATTACAAGAGAAATAGACTATATATAGACCATAGTTTGATTCGAAATAGGAAACCTCTTTCTAGGAAACCTATTCTAATTAGGAAACCTACTTGACTTAGGAAACTTTCCTAAAATATAACTAGAAACAATATCTCACAATATCTATGAAAAATCAAAATATGAAAATACGAACAGACTCAAAAAAAGAAACAAGTATCAACAAATTTGGTTTAATTTCTAACACTCCCCCTTAAACCAAATTCTCTTCCATCGATCATTCCAAGCAGGCTCTTGAACTTTCGAAAAGCATCGATCTTGAGAGGTTTAGTAAAAATATCTGCTACTTGATCTCCGGTCTTCACATGCAACACTTCAACTTTATTCTCTTTAACCTGTTCTCGGATGAAGTGATATCGAACATCGATATGTTTACTTCGTTCATGAAAAACTGGATTTTTCGCCAAAGCAATAGCAGAAACATTATCAACAAAAATCTCCGTTGCTTTCTTCTGCTCCATAAGAATATCTTTGAGTAGTTTTCTCAACCATATTGCATGACAAACACATGAAGATGCAGCTACATATTCAGCTTCACATGTCGACAGAGTAACACTTGATTGCTTCTTTGATGACCATGTGAAAGCAGTGTCGCACAAGAAAAATACAAATCCCGTGGTGCTTTTTCGATCGTCGATATCTCCACCATAATCACTATCCGAATAAGCTCTAAGTTTGAAAGATTCAGAGCAATAATAGTGTAAGCCATGAGAAATAGTACCTTTGATGTACCGAAGTATTCTCTTTGCAGCTTTAAGATAAGATGATTTTGGTTTCTCCATGTATCGACTCACAATTCCAACACTATACATAATATCCGGTCTCGTGCATGTCAAGTATCTCAAACTCCCAATTAAGCTTCTATAATATGTCGAATCAACATCGGCACCATCATCAAATTTCGAAAGCTTGGTTCCGCACTCCATTGGTGTATTGACCGGCGTACAATTTTTCATGTTGAATTTTTCAAGGATATTTTCTGCATATCCTTTTTGGGAAATAAAAATCCCATCAACACTTTGCTTTACTTCAATACCAAGAAAATAATTCATGAGACCATTATCAGTCATCTCAAATTCTTTCACCATTGATGCCTTAAAAGTATCAATTATCGCTGAATTATTTCCTGTAAAAACAAGATCATCAACGTATAAACAGGCGAGCAAAATATCACATTTTTCTTGCTTCAAATAGAATGCATGCTCGTATGGACATTGAGAGAATTTATTCGCCTTGAAATATGCATCAATTCTGGAATTCCATGCTCTCGGTGCTTGTTTAAGCCCATATAGAGCTTTCTTCAACTTCAATACTTTGTCTTCATGACCTTTCACTACAAACCCCTTGGGTTGTTCAACATAAATTTCTTCTTCAAGGATGCCATTCAAGAATGCTGATTTGACATCCATTTGATAAATCCGCCAATTATTTTGAGCAGCAATGGAAATAATCAATCTAATAGTTTCCATGCGGATGACAGGGGCAAAAACTTCATCATAATCGATTCCAGCTTTTTGCTTGTATCCTTTCGCGACTAATCTAGCTTTGTACCTTGTCACTTCACCTTTCTCATTCTTCTTGGCCTTGTACACCCATTTAACACCAATTGATTTCTTGTCCTTCGGAAGATTAGCAAGCTCCCATGTTTGATTTTTCTCGATGGCTTCAATTTCTTCATTCATGGCTTTTTTCCACTTTTCTTCTTTGGCCGCATCATCATAAGTAAGTGGTTCATAATCTGCAAGAAGACATATAAGATGAAGCTCTTCGGTAGCTTCGTAAATTTCAGACAATCTTCTTGATCTTGGCACTAACGGTTCATCGACATTATTTGAAGGGGATGGTGTTGATGAACTTGAGGAAGATGTTGGAGAAGAAGGTGAAGGTTGATCCTTCAACTCCGTTTGATTGGAATCACCACGAACATTCGCTTCTTCTTTTAGATTTTCTTCCCACATTCCATCTTCATCGAACTTGACATCTCTACTTACATACACTTTCAAAGTGTTAGGGTCAAATAATCGATAGGCTTTGGATGATGAGTCATACCCGATAAAGATGAGCTTTTTGCTCTTGTCTTCAAGTTTCAATCTTTTTTGGTCCGGGACATGAGCATAGGCAATGCTCCCGAAAATTCTTAAGTGTAAAACACTTGGTATTCTCCCGGTCCATGCCTCTTGTGGAGTTACGCCTTCAAGTCCATATGTGGGACATCTATTTTGAAGATAGACGGCACACGAAACAGCTTCAGCCCAAAGTTCTTTGGACAAATTTTTGCTCTTCAACATGCTTCGAACCATATCAAGAATAGTTCTATTTTTCCGTTCAGCCACACCGTTTTGCTGAGGTGAATACGGGGCCGTCAAGAAACGCCGAATA
Source organism: Syzygium aromaticum (assembly GCA_024500025.1). Classification (NCBI taxonomy): domain Eukaryota; kingdom Viridiplantae; phylum Streptophyta; class Magnoliopsida; order Myrtales; family Myrtaceae; genus Syzygium; species Syzygium aromaticum. Next base: position 18,510,548 of record CM044885.1, read on the forward strand.
CCATGATTTTCACAGAATTTGTTAAATAAGGCTGAGGTAAATTCTCTACCACGATCAGTCCTTAAAGCCTTGATAAAATAGCCGCTTTCCTTTTCAACCAGGTTCTTGAATTTTTTGAAAGTATCAAATACTTCTGTCTTTTCTTTTAAAAAATATACCCAAGTTTTCCGAGTAAAATCATCAATAAAAGTAACAAAATATCGATGATTACCATATGAGTGAGGATTGATCGGGCCACATAAATCAGAATGAATCAATTCAAGTGGCTTTTTTGCTCGATAAGTCGCCTCCTTTGGAAAGCTAGATCTGGAATGCTTGCCGATAACACACCCTTCACATAATTGATCGGGATGATCAATACGTGGTAAGCCATAAACCATCTTCTTGCAAGAAAGCAAATTGAGTCCGCCAAAATTGAGATGGCCGAACCTCAAATGCCACAACCATGAAGGATCATCTACGCACGCCTTTAGACATCGAGACATCTCACTCTTTATATTGAGAATAAACATCCTGTTCTTCGACATCTTCACATTTGCAATCAATTTATTATTTCGATCTCTCAACATAAGATTAAGATCTCTCATATGAACAGTATAACCTTTCTCTAGAAGTTGTCCCAAACTCAAGATATTACTTGACATTTTTGGAACATAACTAACATTGGTAATAAACCGACGTGCACCATTCTTTAAGCGAATCAAAATTGTACCTTTTCCTTCAACAAGAATTTTAGAGTTATCACCGAATGAGACAGTCCCTTTAATTGTCTCATCTAACTCGGTAAACATCTCCTTTCTCCCGCACATGTGATTGCTTGCGCCAGTATCCAAATACCACATATCACTTTGACCTTCTTCATATTCTTTGAATGCCAATAAAAGAACTTGATTAGCATCATTCACCAAGTTCGCCTTTTCTTCTGCTCTGCTACTTTCTTTGTTCCAGCAGTTAGAAGCATAATGACCAAGTTTATTGCAATGATAACATCGGATTTTAGATTTATCATACCATTGGCTTGTCGAGTTCTTTCCTCTTCCACGAGCACCTCTTTGATATTGGTATCCCCCATCACTTCGAGCAGGATCTCCTCTGCTTCGTCCACGACCTCTTCCTCGAAAGTGACCTCGGCCACGACCTCGATCACGATCTTGACTTGTCCCGCGATTTTGTACAGGATCTCTTCTTTGCTCCTTTTCATCTCGAATGGTCAATTGCGTTTGGAGAACTTCCTCCACCGGTTCAATCTTTTTCTTTCTAAACCTTTCTTCATGGGCTTGTAATGAACCCATAAGTTCATCAACCGTCATGGCATCCAAGTCTTTGGATTCTTCAATTGCAACCGCAATATGATCATACTTCTTGTCTAAGGACCGAAGTATTTTCTCAACAACACGAACATCGGAAACATCTTCTCCGTTTCTTTTCATCTGATTAACAATTGCCACAATTCTCGTGAAATAATCAGCAATCGATTCAAATTCTTTCATATGAATTACCTCGAATTCGCCTCTCAAGGTTTGAAGACGAATCTTTTTAACTTTCTGAACTCCTTGATGTGTGTTTTGAAGAATCTCCCATGCTTCTTTGGCGGTAGTGGCGTTCGAAACTTTTTCAAACATAGAATCATCTAACGCTTGATAAATGATTGACAGGGCATATTGATCTTTCGATCGAACCTTCTCCAAGGCATTCCTCTGGTTTTGGTTTAACGTGGCTTCATCCTCTGGCTCATCACAGCCAGTGTTAACAAGTTCCCACACACCGTAGGCGCCGAGTAGAGCTTTCATTCTAACAGCCCAGTTACCATAATTTTCTTTGGTAAGACGGGGGTATTGAAGAGGAAGCTGATTGTTTGTTGAGGCCATCATTATGAACCGTAAGCTCTGATACCAATTTGTTGAGCGTCAGAGACGCGGGAACAACTTGATTTGATGGAAGAAATTTTTTGAGGATGAAACAATTGCAATTTGCGCCTTTGTATTGCATGTCATAATTACAAGAAAAATAGACTATATATAGACCATAGTTTGATTCGAAATAGGAAACCTCTTTCTAGGAAACCTATTCTAATTAGGAAACCTACTTGACTTAGGAAATTTTCCTAAAATATAACTAGAAACAATATCTCACAATATCTATGAAAAATCAAAATATGAAAATACGAACAGACTCAAAAAAGGAAACAAGTATCAACAAATTTGGTTTAATTTCTAACAGTTCCGAGCACGACCACCTTCTTTTTGGGGCATTGATCTTGCACCGAATCGGCATAGGCCACATGGAACAGAGTCATATCGGAAGATGCTACTATACCCCCACCACTGCAATCAAAAAACAGAGATTATTGCGCTGCCACATGCATTATCGGTAACCTCTAGTGATCTAAAAGAGCTTACTTTTAGAAAGAGAGCTTGGCATGTGAAGACTAAATCAGAAGTTGATTTTATCTTCTAGAGCGACATTTTCAAACATGGAAACGCGGGAGGGCGGGAAGATTGCTAACCGGGCTCAATCTGCACTAACAACTTATCTAATCCGTTTGCAAGCGGCAAGCTGTACTAGCTTGGGTGCACGCAGGGGGGGTGGGGCCGCCACCGATTGCAGCTCACTTTTACGTTCCGAAGATCTCGCAAAACCATCACTCTGATCACCATGCAAAAGCAATAAGCAAAACCAGCGCAAGCATCGCGAGGCATCCGTCAGCGAAATCCACGACCTCGTCAACCGAAGCAAGACGCCTAATACGTCCGCCAGCCATCGCGATGGACAAACTCGCTCAAGTAGCGCAGGAAAAACGCAATGATCCAACATCTACATTTTCTTCGAGACGCGATTTCTCTATCTGTCCCTGCTATAAAAATCTCGACGAACAAAGGAAACGAACGCCGAGCTCCGAAGAAAACGAAAACGCGATCGCCGTCGAGTTTTTCCCCGGAGCAGCATGCAAAGCAAGCGGGACGAGCGTTTGCGGGCGTAGCGGCGTTCGCGTGGCACCGGAAGCTGAAAGAAAAATGCCGGGCGAACCGAAGCGCGGCGGCAGGGGGGACACACCTGACTGTGGGAGACGAGGAGGAGCTTGGAGAGGGAAAGGCGGCGGTCGTGGAAGGCTCGATAGATCCTCTCGTAGAAGGCGAACCTCCTCATGGCGGAGGAGGCCCGAACAACCCTAAGCTCGCTTCTCTTTCTTGTCGATCAAGCAACAGAGAGAGAGAGAGAGAGAGAGAGAGAGACAGAATGAAACAGAAAGAGATGAGAGAGAGAGAGAGAAGGGGAAGTTACCATGAATGGAGTGTGGTGACGTCATGCGTAAGCGTCACGGAAAAAGCTGAGAGAAGCCTCCCTCCCCCGTTCTTTCCTTTTTACCAGCTTTTTCTTAATTTTTATTCCGTTTGACTCTGACCCCGCGGCTTTAGACACGTGTCGCCCCGGTGGGGGCCGGGGGCGTCCGTACAATTAGGAGTTGTCCGTTCGTTTCCCAGTGCCCCGTGACCCGGATCGCTCGGGGACCCGCTTTGATCGATCGGGCTAGCTTGGGAATCATGATGGGTCGGGTCGGGTGAGAATTTTTGTTCATCTTCTGCACCGACTCCATTTAATATGTTATTCATCCATAAACCTGTCAAATAGGCGGGTCGGATCGGATTTGGATCGAGTTATAAATGGTCCAACTCAAATTGACCAATTAATCTATTTACGACCCATTTATATATAATGCAATTTTCTTGATCAATATTCGACCCGACTCATATCCAACTCATACCCGAACGGACTCATATTACTAAAACATTTTCATATTTAATTAAATCTAGAAAAATTCATATCCAAACTGAGATGAGAGTGCAAAGTGAGTGAATATAATGTTAAGTAAGAACAAGAGAAATGAGTTCAGTTTAAATCAATTATAAACCCATTTACTACCCATTTACGATCCATTTATGACTTATTTAATACTAATATTAGACTTTTACCCATTTATGATCCATTTACTAAATATAATTAATCAATTTATAATCTATTTACTAAAATATGGGTTGAGAAATTGATTTATGATCCATTTTGATAGGTTTATTCATCCGATAAGGAGGTCATTTTTCTTGGGTGTGGGGAGCTATGCAAGACCGCGAGATTGGCTCGACACTTTGTTCAACTTAAAAGATGGGACAGTCCGAGGTAACCTACATCGTCTTCCTCGAGGACCTTATAAGGATTTTTCCTACACTTGATGATATAGAAGAAATGGTTGGATTGTGTGCATAAAGACAATAAGGACAAGGGCGATTTTGACAAGAAGCAAGATGGGAGTTGCTTCCCTTCGAACGTGGGGAAGAAAGGGAAAATTCTGATGTTGAAAAGGTTCGGCCTTTATGATGAAGAAGATTAGATTTTCTTTTTTTTTTTTTTCTAACATCTGGATAAGAGATATGAGCAATGGATTATCCACTCAAAAAATTAGGAACCGATCTTAACCGGTTGAGGATTCGATACCTACTGATTTCAGGGTAGAACCTAAAATCAAACTAGTCTGGAATCAATTTATTTGACCCTAAGTAAGTTTTTTACTCCTTTTCTTCGTTAGTTTAGTTTTGGGTTTTGTGATCTTGAAGCTCCACTCTCACCGCCTCTCTCTCTCTCTCTCTCCCTCTCTCTCCGATTTTAGGGATCATTTGGAAAAAGGTTCTTTCTTTTGGAACAAAATTATTTGTTGAAATTAAACACTTTCGACATATTATCTTTAAATAGAAAGAACGGTATTTACATTTGACACAATGCCCATTGTATGTATAACAAAATGAAACCAAAAAAAAAAAAAGAGAGAACCTCGGCCGGTTCCCAAATTGGCCTCAGAACCGATTGGTTTGGAACTAGGCCCGTTCCCAGTTTCGAAAATTGAAATTGGCCCTGACAAGATCGATTTCAGATTTTAGGCCCGAAACCTAGCCCTGCTAAAACCGATCATTCTTGATCTGAATGCTTTTAAATTGAGTTAATCCAGCTAAAATTACCATTGGCCTGTGAAGAAGACAATCAGACAACTAATTGAAGCATTATTCAACCAAAAGAAAAACTAACTGAAGCATTAATACAGTTTGAAGTTCAATTAACAATGTCGCACTACCCATCTTTCTCTCTCTCTCTCTCTCTCAAACAATAATACAATTCATCTAGAAATGTCTCAACTCCAAAGAAGTAAAGTGGCAGTTTACCATATTTGCCTGGAATTTTACTTGTCCTTGTTTCCAGTTCTCTAGCAGGATTCCTGCCTTCATATGGTAGCAAGACTACAGAGATTCAGGCAACTAGTCAAGTTCATCGAGAACCCCAATGTTACAATGAACAAAGCCAATACGATGTGTGTGTTGCGCAAACACAATGAGCGCCTTTGTCTGAGAGCATTCCATTAAACTTTTCGGCATCATCACAAGATACTTTTAATCTACTACATGACACGTTTTAATAGCAATGCTTTCACCTCCCACTGACTTGCAGATAGACAGAAGATTACATGGCCAATCACACCTGGAAGGAGAAGCCAAAAGCAGTCTTCCATGTCTAACAGTGACATTCCTTTGGTTCTCAACATTATTTACACGCTTCATTCGTCACCTCAAATACGGCCCGAGTCTCTTCCGAAAACAAATCTCCGTGCCCAATCAGATACGACCAACACCCGTGTGCGCCAGCTTGCTTGCTGAAATAGAGGGAAAAGCTTTAAATGTCGCAACACAAAACACCAAGAGATATTTTTACCAAAGTATGAAGGGATTTAGCACCTCGCATATACAGAATACCAGAGCCATTGAGCACTATGACCAGTCTCCGGGAAGTTCGGCTCCTCCCAAAGGAGCAAACTTCCCAAAATGCTTGTACCTTTTTGGCCACATTAAATGAAAGCAGTTAGTGGGAGAGGAAAGGTAACAGATACATATACACAACTGTATAGAGCGAGCAAGCTCATCTATGATTCCCATGATGAAAAAGGATACACACAATGAAAAGGTAAAATACTGAAAAGGACAAAAATGTTGCTGCCCGGAACCACTAAAACGTCTTGGACCTTCAGGATGTTCTTGACACTGCTGTCTCCGGTTGAAGCACCTTGAAAGAAAAGTTCCTTGTTGAGCAGCGACCTGGCAGGAACGCATTAGATGCTTTAAGTGCCTCTCTAGTGGTGGCAAGAGAGAAGCCACATCAAATTTGACTTAAAAGAGACTGCCAAAACCATCACCTGTGCAGTGGTTGGCAAACTCTTCGTTTGCGAATCTACAAGACAAAGGGTCGATTTGATTTCTTCAATATCTACACTTTCTCTCTCATTGCCTTCTGGATCTCTCAGCAGATCTGTTACGTCCATCAAATGCTTGCTCTTCAAGTATAGTTCCGCTTGGGGATGCCGTATGAGGATATCATCCACAACATCTTTCTTTTTTTTTGGTAAGGACATCCACAACATCTTGAAATTCACTAACAGTTAAAGTGCCAGAGTTATCCTTGTCCGCAGCCTTGAATGTGCTCAAGATGTCCTCCTGAGTAAATCAAATGTAGTAATCATAAAGTTAAAGGAGAAAACAAGAGTATAGTGACGATAAATCCCCTCTCTAAGGTCAGTGTTACCATCAGTAGACGATTAGAGTTTGTAAAATGCAGCTTTGCTCCGTTTTAAGCTAGTAATGATCAGCACTATTTGGCAATGTAAGACAGCCACATCATATTGTGAAAGATTAATACATACATTTCACTAAGTATGTTCATGCTTCATGTTAGAGATAGGCAACTTATCATGTATATCCGCAAGAGAAGAATAAGATAAATGGGACAGGATGGAGATTCTCTTTCAAAGGGGAATTATGTGCAATTCAAGAAACCCACGCATGATGTAATCTGGTCAATTAATACGAACTCAAAGTGAACTTCCAAAGACATTAACCGATCTGGTGTTTAGCATGAAAAGTGTTTTCATGCAAGTTCCAAAATGAGGCCATCCAAGAGAATGACTGAGATATGTTACTTTTAAGTCTTTAAGTACTCCTAACTGACAGAGATATGCAACTACTGCTATGATACTTTTCAGTCAACCAGCCATATGAACATACAGTAAAACAGACATCAGTTAAAAAGTATACCGTTATTTTACGTTGGTCTGTTGTAGCACAATCACCTAGGGCGTATACATTTTCACAGCCCTTCACCCGTAGCCATTCATTAGTTGCAAGAATTCGTCTCTCACCCTGCAGATTGAGCAAAACCTCAAATCATTCGGATAAGAACGATGATAAAGCATATCAGTACTTGAGACACAGCAAGACATGGAATCTATGTATAGGCGCAGGTTGAGGCCGCTAAGGCAATAGACATAATCCTGCAAGTTCAATGTCACAGTTTCTTAGAGGCCACTTCGTGAATGCAGAACAGTATGTCACAAACCTGACCAACTTGCTCCATGAAGTCCCTCACTGGTGGACGAGTCCCTACACCAGTTGACCAAACAACCAATCCATGAGGAATCGAGTAAACTTCTCCTTGGGATTTCACCTTCACAGAAAGCGACTTTTCTGAAACACCAAGAACCTGACAACCAGTACGAACCTCAATGCCATCCCTTTGGAACTTCTGCTCAGCAAATGAACTGATTCTGTCATCAAACCTGCGAATTTGAAAAGGAATTCAACATTTCAACTTCTGTCAATTACAATTGCGTTTCTTACGAATTGCTCATCGATGCCAACCCCAATAACCAAGTGTATAAAACGAAAAATGTTCCAGCCTCCTTCACACATTGGCACTCGGACTGTCCACCACAAAGTATCACCTTCCAAACTTATAGCCGTGGAGAATCCAACTTCACAAATTGAACTTTATTGACAAATCATCCTGACACAATTCTCCATACCTCTGAGGAGACAGGATTCTATATTCCGCAGCTCTCGAAATTCATGTTCCCTTTATAATAACTTTCAATCTATATATGGCTCCTATACAAGCATCTTAACTAAATCTTTGTGCCATATAAAAAGCATATTTAAGGAGAAAACACAATTTGAACTGAGATCACTACAATACTGAACAGACCTTTCGCTGGCATGATAGGATGAGAAAAAGGGAGAGGACGCATCAAACAGTCCTGCCTTTCCGTAATCCTTCATTATCCAAGTTAACAAGCTAAACAATTTGCTAATAGATAATATGACAGAGAGACAATGATAGAGTTCAATCACATTGCATTCAACTGGAAAATTATGGAAAAACGTACAAGCTTAATTGGGAAACAAAAGCAAACCGCAAAGTTAGGAACTTTGATGGTCTTTCCTGTTTGACACTTTTAACTTTGTGGTTGTTTGATATAGTATGTGGGTAATGGATAGTTCAAATAGAACAGCAATGTGACATTCCGAAATTCCGCCCCATTGAAATTTATGAAATGACTAAGTTTATTAATATACTTGTAGTCAGTCTCGATCGGAACTGATCATTCCTGGGATATTAATCTAAAGGGAAAGGCTAATTAAGGATTTAAATTTATACGACTAGAGAGATTCGATCGTGAACCGACTTTCGATCAGAAAATCGTCGAGGTGACATTTTGAGCCAACAAGGGCCGATCTTAGGATAGTGAATGGCCGATTCGTTACTATCATACTAGTGGATCACGCGTGATTCCGTTTGACCACGAAATGAATTGACGAACGATCCAGAACCTATACCAAAAAATCGTGCCCATCGGAACTAGTGATTGATCCTTGCAATTTTATTGACAACCGATGACGTCATGATTTGAACGAACTTGCATGTGACTTGATTTAGTATCAGTCACGGATTGATTCTGCGAATTTCCCTGAAAGCTGCCTATTAGTCTAAGATACGCATAAGTTACAATATATAGAATTCAATTATTAAATTGAGACCAAATTAGGCATCGGAAAATTAGGAAGTCACGGCAGAATGTTAGGACGACGTTGCGGTTGGAACGTGCAATTTTGAATGTGCCCGAATCCTTTAGAAAAATTCAATTTCGGCAAGAAAATGAGAAAGTAACCATTTTACCCTTGGGAATTTCTAAAGGGATAGTTTTATTGGGTAAGGGCATTTTGGTAATTTTGCCCTAAAATTTGGAAAAGACAAATTTGCCCTTGAACTTTTTGAGAAATTTCAAGATTGCCCTTAGATATTTTGGATAAGATTCGATCTGGACCGTCGATTTCAAGATAAGATCGAATATGGGCCGTCGGATGAAAAGTGGAGGGAAGGGCATTTTGGTCATTTGCCAAAATTGGGTCAAAACTTAGCCTTCAAGCCTTGACCCATTCTCTCTCTCCTCATTCCTCTCTCTCTCTCATTCTCGGCCCCATCTCCCTCTCCCTCTCCCGTCCGCTGATCGCTCCCCCTTGGTCGCCCGCCGCCGTGCCGCGCCGCCGCCGTCCAGACTACCGCCGTGCCGCGCCGCCTCATGCCACCCTCACGCCGCCATTCCCTTTCTCTCTCCCTCTCAGTTCTCCCCCTTGGCCGTGAACCGACCCAAGCCGCAAGCCGCCGCCATTCACCGTCGTTCGCCGATTGCTCGTCTGACGTGAGCCGTACGTCGCTGTCGTCGCATGCCACCGCCTATCATCGCCCGTTTCGCTCTAACCGCGTCAGTATAGAGTCAAGTAAGTCGCGATCCAAACCTCGCCTAGTTTATCAGGTATATTTGGACCCGTTTAGACGCGGTTTGATAGAAATTAGAGGCTAAACAAAATAACGGGCCGTAGGATTGATTTCGAGGATTTTTGGAGAAATTTTAGAGGCCAAGAGACGGCTGTGGTTGTCTGTTCAAAGGGCCGTAGGGTGTTGTTGGGTATGCGGATGGTACTGTAAGGTCCGGCTCGAGATTTCGTGAAGGTGTCATGAAGAGCCGGGAGTGAGATATGATGATTTTGAGGGCGAAAAAGGCTGATTGACGGCTGTGATGTGCCGTTCTATGTGCTGTGGGGTGCTGTTTGTTGCGTGGTTGTTACCATGAGGTCCGGCTCGAGGTTTCGGGAAAGTGCCATGAAGGGCTTGAATTAATTTGACAGCGTTTGGATATGGAAAAATACTAGTTTGTGGGTTGATCGCGTGCCTGTGATATGATTGTGTTGTTGTGATGTATTTGGTGCAATTGTGTGCACAAAATTTAATGTGAATGTGAATGTGTGTGAGTGTGAGATTGAGATCGGGCTGAGGCATTACAAGCTCGGGTCGCGATCACATAAGCCTGTCGCATTTGGTGTAGGTTGAGAATTGAGAAAGTGGGAAATGAGATTGGCTCGAGGCATGATCAGCTTGGGTGAGAATAGGATCGGGCCGAGGTGTTCTAAAACTCAGGTTGCGATCATATAGGCCTGTCGCATTTGGCGCGGGCTGAGGAAAGAAAGTGCGAACGTGAGATCAAACTGAGACGTGTGATGCTCGGAGTGCAATCGAGTGGGCTGAGGCGTGTTGATGCGGGTCGGGAAAGTGTTTAATGAGGCGTGTGGTATGGAAAGTGCAAATGTGGGATTGGACCGAGGTGTGTAATGCTCGGGACGCGATCGAGTGGGCCGAGGCATGTTGACGTGGGGCGGAAAAGTGTTTGAGTAAATGTGGGTACGACGAGTGGGTTGGAAATGTGGTGTAATTGACGTATGAATTGATATGTGGAAAGTTCGTATGTTGTGGCATGTGTGTGAGATTTCATTGTCACGATTGTGGACTAATGTACAGGTTGAGTGTGCCGAGAGTCCAGGTATGTGTGATTGTGGGATGTTGTTTGTGTGGATTGATTGGATGTGTGTCTGGATGTGTCTAGAATTACGTGGTAACTTAAGTAAGGTTTAGGTTGCAACTTATTAAGAAGTGTTTCATGATTGTTTCAACCAAACCATTTCAGATCACCCGTCTGAGCAATGAATCAACCGCCTCCATAGCGTTTTGATATAGTCATGCACATCGACAATAATTTTGTAGAGTACCCAGTAGATGAGCACTACACTTGGATCAAACATACCTTGACAGTGTGAGTAGATGTAGGACTACCCCCTTGGCAGGCTCACACATATACTGCTTGGACGTTTAGAGACAAGGTTGATGAGTTTGGTCATATTCGAGACTTTGACGTCCCCTTTGATGGAGTTGGGGACTAGGATCCATCATCCATACCTCTGCCTGATGGCGAGCTGACTAGCTTAGAGACTAGTCTGGCTCAATTTGGACTCCACCCTATATCTGCAGTACCTGAACTCTTGAAAGCTGAGCATGAGTCGGAACAAGAAGAATCTCAAGCGGGATACTATCCAATAGACGTGGATCTTGAGGTAATTCCCGAGAAGGAACATGAAGGAGAAGAGAAAAACCTTGAAGCAGAACTGCAGGAGGCCCCAGAAGCAGAGCCTGAGAGTGAACAAGATGGCGTACTTGTGTACGATTACAACCCCTATTATGTGCTAGAGGATGAGCCAGTCGAAGAGCCTGTCGAGGAAGAGAAGGATGAGGTCCTAGGGGAGTCGGGTGATATAGACCACCCGATTAAGATTGGAGCTAAGTCAGAATCCTCAGTAGATGAGACAATCCAAGAAGAGTCAGATCCTAGTGCTAGCAAGTCGGATTCAGAGTGGACGCCGTCTTGAGGGCGCCGGGGCTAATGAGGAGGCTGGGAGCAAATTTTGAAGGGTACAATTTTTGGAAAATAGGGAATCTGAGTGATCTACCTTATTTGAGGCATTGATGTTTGTGATTAGTAGTGGGTGTGCATGTATGTTTGTAGACGAGTAAGCTGGTGGCAGGGTTTAAGTATGTTTGTAAATGGATGTTGTACATATTACTAGCGAAGCATAGTATAGTGTGGTTGATATGGCGATCTACTTCCTTCTAGTGTTTTCCGATTTTATTGTCCAGGTTTAATTATTTATTTCCGCCACGATTAGTTCTAATGAGAAAGTTGAGTCGGCGACATATTTCTGGGATGTCGCACTTGATCGACTCGAGATAGTGGGATGTCATGAGCTCGAAGGAGTTCGGGACGTGACAAGCAGCCCTTATTTCGGGTTTATTTCATGTTTGGCAGATTAGAGATTCTCCTTAATGTAGCTTCAAATCCATATGTCCATGTTGTCTTGACCTGACAGTGACTGCGTACATGGGTATCAAAATAGTTTGAATACTAAGCCTTGAGCATGTTAAAAAGCATTACAGAATAAAACTGCAGTGAAATTTCCTTACGTGTTTAGGATATGATCTCCCCAATGGATCAGTGTTATCCGAACTAGATCTTTGACCATCGGATAGATGGCTACTAGATCTTCCTGAATGAAGTCATGTAGCTCCGCAGCAAATTCAACACCCGTGGGACCTCCCCCAACAATCACAGAATGAAGATATGTTTTTCTCTCTTCCTCACGCAAACCTGGAAGGACGGCCTTCTCAAAACTATCTATCACACTAACACGGAGCTTCTGTGCATCCTCCGCTTCCTGCATGACATGCACAAGATACCCATTAATGCATTGAAAGCTCAAAACCTACAGAACTAGGACTAACAGCAAGATAATCTGCAAAAACCACCTGCAAGCACATTGCAATTTAAGATGCAAATAATATTTCTGCAGCAGCAGAAAACTTACGAACCTTCAGAAAGTGACAGTTCTCCCTTACACCGGGGATGTCAAACGTATTTACTTGTGCTCCAACTGCCATAACCAAGTAATCATATTCCAGAGAGAATTCCCCATTTCCTCCCAAGTTTTGGTCCAGATTGGAGCGACATAGAACTTTATTATTTGCTGCATCAATCTTCACACATTCAGCTTCAAAAAACTGAATTTCTCCATTTCTCTGATATTAAGGCATGGGACAAAAATAGGTACGTCGGTGCTGTAATCATGTGAGACCAAATGAAGACCCGAAGAATAGGTGAAATAGAACAGAAAAAAACCGAAGGAAAAGAGCAATAAGAAATAATCAAAACGTGGAGGATAAGGCATCCTGGTACGGGTGTTGTCAAAGGAAGGAAAAAAAAAAAGAAAAAATCGTCTGCAAGAACAACAGGATCACCCATGATGCTGGATAATTAGGGAAACAAAAGGCAAAGACTTAGTGGTAAAACTCCTCAACGTATACTTTCTTGCAACCATATACAGCAATTGGATGGAGCGCAACTATAGACGATTTCAAAACAAGTCATCTGACATTCATATTATTCTAGCTAACGTGCGTAAAAATGTAAGAGGTAGAGCTTCGCTCTTCCAAAAAATTAGATCTTTCCAGACAAATGTTGTTTTGGCTACTATATGGAGGCTTCCTACCTCCATCTTTTTTAAATATTAGCTTTATTGTAATGCTGGGGAATGCCCCTAAGCTGTTGTTCTCATTTTGCCTTATGAAACTTACATTTTACACAAAAAAAAAAAGTGTTCCTTTTGTCAAGCCTAATGTAATAGAATCCAGTATCAGCATTTCATGTACCTCATCTAAGCGGCACCCAATATCACCGTGATTGTCCCCCATAATTCGATGTAATCATAAGGAATCCCTCTACTGCACCATAGACTTTTTCCATAGATTTATCCCAGGGTATCTACATGATGAATGGCAATAGTCTTATTTTGTCTCATAGTAAGACTAATTTAAAAAAAAATGCCATTCCTACTATCTGCTTGAGATGACCAAATTTAAGATATAAAGAGGGAAAGAGTCCATGTTATCTAAAGTTGGGCATATAATATTGAAATCATAAAATCTGTATTGCTGAAGCAGTGGCAAACACCTAGTGAGTTTTGATTCACCAATTCTACAAAGTAAACAATCCCTTTGTCCTGGTCTATCAAAAGCAAAAAAAAAAAAAAATGGTTGCTATAAGATTGATTCAGGCAATCCGCATGAAACCAGACTGACATCTAACATTTGCAGGAATTATAATTTAAAAAATCTGAGAAGAATAAGAGTCAATTTGATCTCATTATGGAATAGCATTTTGAGCTAGTTTCAAGATCTTGATGAAATTTTAGAATTGATATGTCCCCCAAAAAGATTATCAAGTAAGCATCACGTCATGTCACCGTAGAAAAAGATCTTTTTTTTTTTCATTTTTGCCTGTTAACCATGAAAACTGACTGTTCTAATACATTCAAGAAGCAATGCCGCCACTGTTGCTCACCGGCCATCCGCCGCTGCCGCTTGCCGCTGTCCGCCACTATCGCTCATCACTGGTCGTCGCCGCTCATCGCCTGCTGCCGCCACTCACCATCTGTCCACCATTGCCTGTCGCCACCACCGCTTTGCCGGCCATCTGCTGCCGCCGCTCAACGGCTGACAGGAATAGAAGTTTTGCGTCGTTATCAAATGAATTTCTATTTTAGAAATAGAAATTTTGTGTCATTATCAAACGCTACTTTTTGCTCAGAAACTCGTTTGGGAAAAACAAATAAATTTTTTAAGTTCTAGCCAGAAATAGGGCTGGAGAAGAGAAATATCCGCGCCCTTATTGCATTTAGAATGCATTTTCATCAACACCCAGGTAGGTGGGCATTCCTTGTTATGTGTTTTCTCTGACAAAACGATAGTCCAATTCTGTGCGTTTTGTACGTTAACGGGAAACTAGAATTGCTACAACATATCACGAAACAATCTTAATAGCATGCAAATTTGTAATCCCCAATTCCTTAAATAAGGTAGCCACTAGACTTGGCAACATGCATTTGCCGTGCATCTATGTTTAGTTTCTGCAGAAGATCTTGACACTTTTGGTCAAGCGTTTTTGTTGTTTGATCATATTGACGACCATCATTCAATCCTCAATGGGTGTGAAAGCATTTTTTTTCTTTAAAGGAGACTTTAGAACCGGTTTAGAACTGATTTAATTTGATTGGTTGAACCAGTTTAAACTGGTTCCTAAGCAAGATTGGCAGTTTTGACCTTAGAACCGGGAACCATACCTATCCTAGGCTAGTTCTAAGTTCACGAAATCGGAAACCGAGCCGGTTCTCTCCAAACCCGGCCTTGAACTGTTCAGTCTAGGCCCATTCCCGAAATGAACCGGACTGATATTCATCCCTATAGTACATTACACGTGATAGTGATTATACAAAAGAGTGTAATATTAGGCATGATAAGATCTTGAACGGCGAGGGTAATTTCTCATTCGTCAATCATCATTAATTGACTAATGCAATAAGGAAGTCCATAATTGACGGGGACAAGTCACTTGTATAGATATCACCTGAATTTTGAGTATAGTTAAATTTTCTTGCAAGTAATGTTGCTAATTTGTAACACACTCCTTGATTACGTGGATTTCACATGATCAATGGCTGTGATCGCACTCGTACCAATGCACTCATAGAGTAGCATATGTTTAGTTAGCCCTCTTCTCTCGCCCAGAAAAAAAAATTTCCATGTTATCGGTCCAACTCTATTGTTGAAATGTCAACAATAGGAGAGGCTAGTGAGGGCAGCCGATGTGAGATTTCGCCGGCTTCGATGACCAAATCCGTCTCATATTGAAGTTTTATAAGATGAATGCTTGTATTGGGCAACGTTTAAATGACGAGAAAATCAAAGTGAGATCATTCGGAGTAAGAGCGTCAGTGTAAAAGGGAGATTTGTCTTGAGCCGTCGTCCTCAGAAGGAATGCAATTGCCACGATGAAAGGCGACAATGATCGTTGGAATGGATTGGACTCTCTGGTGCGCGGTGATAGATGAAGAGAACATAGAGTTTTGTACAACTTTCGGGAAGCAAGACGGCGGAGACAAAGGCACCGATAGCCTGGCTTGCAAGACCTGTCGTTAAAAAGGTACGATTATACCAATGAATGGGTGACCAGATTAGCGACATATATATATAGTGAACGGACCCAACGGCTACATGTAACCTGATAAAGCGAGTTAAGTTGGACATGGGCTTTCTTAACAAGCCCAATCCACTCCGCTTTCTTAAACCCGGGCAAAGGAAAATTAAATTGCCAAGAGTCATTACCTAAATCCCAATAATGCCAAAACAGGAAGGAAAAAAAGGGAAAGAAAAATCAAAGCACAGTTTTCTCTCCATAAGAACTTGCTGTACTTGCCCTTTTTATTGACGAGTTTGAGCCAAATGAAAAGGGGAAAATGGGAAGCCTTTGGAAAGTACTGGTTCCACGAAAGGAATCACGAATGGGACGTAGTAAGATTCTATCATTTCCATGCTATCCATCCATACCATGTTTGACCCCGAATTTCCGATCTCGCCATGGTGTTTAAGAACGCCGCGTTTGTGAACAGTGGCCGTGGCTTTTCCGGGATATGTTTGGGAGACCAGGGAGATATTTGGTATTTTGATATGGTTTGACACTCTATTTGATATCGAAGGTACATCTAGCCTGAGGGATGTAAAATACTTAAATTGGGTATTGCCCATTTGCAAGATAAGAAAAAGATACAAACCAATAGAAAGGCTGGAGCGTACGGGCACCGGTTTGATAAAATAAGGAACGCTTGAATGCAACTCACTCAACTTATTGGGTCAGTGGCTCAAACCCCCATTGGCGACGAACTTAAGGGTAATCTTTAACCTTGCCCATAAGGGAGCTTCCCCTGATTGAAGATCATACCATATCTGAGCCAAATTTCCAATCTCATCGTGTTAAGAATGTAGCGTTTGTTGATGGTGCCCGTGGCTTTTCTGGAGTATGTTTGGGAGAGCAGGAAGAGATTTGGTAATTCGATTTGGTTTTCGCACTCGATTCGAGCTCAAGTTACTTAATTATATTTTAGGAAGTTCTTGCGTTCTCCTAGGTAATCCCTTAAGCCCAGATCGAAACTGTCTACAATTAAATTCCTGCAAACTTTGTTACACTCCTGTATTATAGGAAGCCCAATATCGACATGGCCATGATTGGCGTTGCTGGTCCAAAAAGGAAGGGAAATAGGGAAGGAGCTTACATAATTTGGGCAAATACAATCGGGCTCAATTAGGAATAATTTCCAAGTAGCTCAGTAGCGTGCTCAATCGGGGCACGTTTAGCTGCTCGCTGCTGCTGCTCTTATTGGGATGGATTGGATGAGGATCAACCCGAGGTTGTCTTTTGTCTCACGATCCGGAATCCCGTGGCCATCCCTGTACTGATAGAACGGCTGCGACGCCCAAGCGAGGTTTAGGCACACGCCGAGGAAACACCTCGACCCCGACCCCGAGCACGGATTGTGGCCGTGGGCGTCCTCGTTCATCTATTTCCAAGCTTCTCGCACCAGTCTCTTCAGGTGACGTCAGGTTGCCTCTTTAGAAGCTCCGGTTTCATTCATATAGCATTGCGGCGACTTGAAATTATCTCCCCTCGCCAATTCGGCCTACATAAACACATTTTCCTCCATCATCTAAGTCATCGTAACTCGGATTGCGAAATCAGGCGATCGACATGATAGAGACTTACCGACGAGGTGCTCAGATCTTTCGTGAGCTGAAGAATCAGGGAGGAGCAATACATAACGTTGGGGATACTGCATAAGTATTCTAGGGTCTCTTTGGACAGCTTGTCTGAAGCGGTGAAGTAGGAGCAGAACAGCACAACATGTCCTCCTATTGATGACACTGAAGCGTTGAGATACTCCTTGAGTGATGGTTTGTAGCCCTCGTGATACCACTTTGCTTCTTCTAACCATGCGTTACCTTGATTTACCCACTGGAGAAATTGGAAAAGGAAGAAAAAATCAAGAAAAATGTGTGATCCCTAGAAATGTTAGTAAAAGGGAAACTGGTTATCGAAATATTTACTTAAAATAGATTGGTATAAGAGAATGGACTGGTTAATATGGGCACACATTGGTCTCGGTCTAATTCGGGAACTGGATTGAACCAAACCGAACCACCCGGTTCTGGGGAGTTCCCAAGGGGACCGGTCGTGTTCCGATTCCAAAAATTTGGAATAGGGAATAACTAGTCCCATTCCCGAAATGGATTGGCCAATATTTCTCGATTTTTTTAATTACGAAGCAAACCCTAATTTGTAAATTACTTTTTCTTTTAACATTGATAAACTTCCAATTCTAGGGAGTAGAAGAAGAAGAAGAAAAAGAAGAAGAAGAAGAAATCATTGGTTCCAGGACCAGGTGGGCTTGTTCCCAGTTCCAGGATCAAAATCGACCTTGCCCAATCTAGTTTAGGTTCCAAGGTGGAAACCGATCCCCCTTATTAGATAGTGTGAAGTTAACTATTATTGCTTTATTCAAAAGAAACAAAACCAGTCCAGATTTTACATCCTGGATAATAATTGACAAACAACAACTTGTTAAGATGCAATTACTAATTCAAGAATGATGGCTAACTTAGCGACATACCATTCTGTGTAAGTAGGGAATGATGTTGAAGCCTCTATCTTTCGCCGTCCAATAGCCAATATCATTGGTAGTGTTGTACATGGCAAGGAAACAAGTTCTTATAGTTGGAGGAAGCTTGTCGATTTCTGAGATATCCCATCTGCAACATTTTCATTATGAGCATGACATTACTATCGATTCATTACTAGTTTATACACAAAATCTTGAGAAAATTAAGATAATATCGTGCACAAACCTCTCAATGAATGTCGTCAAGAGCTGGAGTTCTTCCCATGTACCAAAAATGTCATAAACATCGTCCATCAACGTGATCATACACGTAACCTTGGTGCTCATCTCCCTGAGAACTCCGAATTGCGGTTCGTAGACCATTAGAGCATTCCATAAGTAATGTTCCATCAGTCTATCCCGGCAAAAATCCATCTTGTTCAACCCTAAATTCACCCACCACCTGAAAGAGATTGAAGTTCAAATGATAAGAACATATGAGAATTAGAACTATTAAGGTTGTTATTGCAATTTGCTCGAAGGACGGGCTTTATACAATTTGTGTAAAAACCTTAGGCAAGATATAAAGTTACTTTCTTGAATTGAAGTCTGAAAAGGGTACCAAAAGAAAGTCACCCGTGTAAATAAAGAGTTGTTCAAATATAAGAGGGTTAACATTGAAAAACTCAAAATTGGTATATCTATGACAAATTTATCGCAAACTAATTTTTGGATTACCAAGAACCCCAAACCGGTACACCTATGATAAATTTACCCCAAACTGATATGGATTTTCAAGTGGACATGCCATGTTAATTGAATTATTGTTATGTGTCATCCAGCTTAGCAATTTCACGATAAAATTTGCTGGAAGCTAACAGAGAGTAAATATGTTATGAATGTATCACTTTAGAATTTTTTGTGACCCAAAAATTAATTTTAGATAAATTTATCATAAATGTACCGGTTTAGAATTTTTGAGGGCCTAAAAATTAATTTAGAGTAAATTTATCACATATATATCAATTTGGGATTATTTATGGCAATAATCCTATATAAAAAGTAAAAAAAAATAATAATGGTTGGAAGGGACCTGTTGGGTTCAGTAGTATGAGGAAGGCCTGCAAAGTCTTCATTTGCAAGGCCCACCTATACATTAATTTGTCTGATATTGGGTTTTGTCTTTTTTGGGCTATACATATGGGGTCATTACCAGCTATGGAAATCGGATCAGTTTGACTTGATATTTAAGAAGAAAATCGAAGTTGTAGTGGGTCAAAACTGCGACCATCTAAGTGTGTGTGCTACAAGACCATGAGCGCGTTTGGTTTAGCATTTGCAAAAGGTTTTGGAAAAATGCAAAGACCATTTGATAAACTATGCTTTGAGAAGCCCTTTGGGTGATTAATTTAAGTTTTTTATTCCAAAGTACCTAGCTAATTTGCTGACTTCGTCTCTATAAACCGACTGCACTATGTTGAAATCGAGCTTAGCCAGATCGAGCAAGACGGGGTTCGAGCGATCGAGCCGATCTTCCTCGTACATGTCCATGAACCATCTGGCCTCCAATCTGTTGGGCCTCCAGTGAACGGGCATGTCCAAAGCGTGATCTATCCTTTTCGCCCAGACACCGTCTCCGTTGAGATTTTCCAAACATGCAGACGAGAAAGTCCTGGCTTCATCCATGATGGTTTCGCCTGTGAATCCATAGAAGGATGCTTCAAACAGGCTCAGTAAACCCTTGACATCTTCCCTCAGGGATTCTTGGAAACCGCTTGCATCTTCTGTCAAGAATCTTTCAAACACGCCTGCGCGTAAGTGCAATGTGTTTTTGTGTGTACGCGTCACTAAATGGTGTGTGTATATATATCTTCAAATGATATTTCGCTTATGGATGATGATACCTTGCTCCACGGTGAAGCCGTTTTGGTGGAGAAGCCTAAACCGAAGCGCCGTGGCATGGAGATCACCGTCAAAAGCCCAAGACCTATCGGTCGTGCCGTTTGTAATGGCTCGCAATGCGTTCTTGATCTCCTCCTCGAAGTGGTATCCCAATCCTAGCCGTTGGACCGCGTCGATCTGCTCGAGCTTCTCCACCCAGGGCATTTCGCTGCAAATCAAATCCTTCACGTCTTCCTTCATCTTCGTGACCCTTTCCATGTATTTCTCCTCCTGCATCGCCCACGAGTTCACCATTTCGTTCTCTCCCCATTATTTTAATAGTCAAAAGAACGTGAAACAATCCCGCGAAAAGCACTCCATTAGCATTCTAGTAAGTTAGTGTCGTGGTTACCCCATATTCACTTCTGAGTGACTGAACAAAGTTGTAGTCCCAAGCGCTTGGTCGGAAGTTTGCCGTTTGCCTCTTCAAGCCGTCCGTCACCAAGTCGCTGATTACACCGCAGGCCGCCATGAGTTGGCGCTGTTGGTGGTGGCTGAAAGGTTCTAAGGAGACGAGAGAGAATGTGGAGCGTGAGAAGGAAAATGTTGTAGCTGGCTGATGAGCTTGATGTGAAGTTCCCGGTTCCAGCACTTCTATTTAAAGAGATGTTCCATGCGAAGGACCCAACACAGTCGCCCTTATTTCGGATGCATTATTTGTTAGTCCTTCACTAGCTATAAAATTTAAAATTGGTCTAAGATCATTGAAGATCGTTGTAATTGCACCCACTCGTCAGGGATCAGGCTCCAGAAATAAGTTACCGCTAAAGCTGGGGCTTGCCTGAAGCTGCAGAGGAGCCAAGCCAGTGTTCCCTGGTGCGCACAGAGAGAGACCAGATCTGGATTGACGTTAACAACTCTCACCTATCCTAAATATGCCGACGGAGGACAATCCAAGTTACGCCATATCAATGGTTCAATCAAAGCCCCATCATCCACTTATCCTAAATATGCCGAATGGCAATCTACTGATAACTTTGTCATGGATCTTCAATTCCGGATTTACGAAATTTTTGCTTACTCTGAAACGGCCAATCCCTCGAAGCCTACATACAGGGTGGAAACCCCCAATTCTACTATCACCTTGGGGAATTTCATTGTCTTTAAATAAGATAGAATACACAACTGGGGGTAAATATGAATATCTATTGGAAAGACAAATACAATTATTATTTCATTTTTTTTATTGATTTGAGCCTAATTACTTTGCCGACTAGTCGACCTTATCTTTCCACAACACACCAATTCTAACACCAATTCTACCTATCACATTAGGGGATTCTTTGAATAAGATAGAATAAATCTCTGGAGATAGATTAGAATATTAATTGGAAAGGAAACTATAGTAGTTATTTCATAATTTATCTATTTGAGCCAAATCTCATACTAAATTTGAACTCTGCAGACTAGTCGTCATTATCTTTCCAACATTATGAGGTTGACTCTCATATGTGAGAAAGTTCAAGACAAGACAATTAAGACTCTATACATCATAAGTGGGGGAAAAATGTCAAAAAAGTCATAAACATTTTGCATTTATGCCAATTTAGTCCTAAACCTTTTTTTTGTACCAATTCAGTCATAAACCTTTTGCATTGATGCTAATTTAGTCATAAACATTTTTTTGATACCAATTCAATCATAAACCTTTTGTATTTGTGCCAATTCATGTGAAT
Organism: Syzygium aromaticum; assembly: GCA_024500025.1. NCBI lineage: Eukaryota > Viridiplantae > Streptophyta > Magnoliopsida > Myrtales > Myrtaceae > Syzygium > Syzygium aromaticum. The sequence goes on from CM044885.1 coordinate 18,532,455, forward strand.
AGCTATTAATTGGAAGGATTAAATTGACACTAATGCAAAATATTTAGGATTAAATTTGTACCAATGCAAAAGGTTTGGGATTGAATTGGTACAAATGCAAAAGGTTTAAGACTATATTGGCACCAAAAAAAGGTTAGGACTAATTGACATCAATGCAAAAGGTTTATGATTGAATTAACACCAAAAAAAGGTTTATGATTAAATTGGAAAAATGTTTTCCGAAAGATGATTGGTCACACGAGTTAAAAAAAAATTAGTCAACGAAAGATGTTCTCATCAGCGACAATAATTTATACCCAACTATTTTCGTAGGTGATGAAAATATTTTTCATTCATTTATTTTTTTAAGTAATACAAACTATTATTTAATTTTAAATTTTTCGTGAAACAAATGCACCCTAAATCAACTCGTAATAAACTTTCAGAAGACACTTCTTATGAACTGGACCTAAGTATGTCCTTAAAGTGCTTCATCAGAACTTTGGGACGTTAAATTCGGGGGTATTCTCATGAGAGGGGGAAGAAACACTTTCTCTCTAATCGGGGGCTACACGTGCAAACATGGTTACTTTAAAATAAGAAATATGATCCTATCAGCTCGTCGGATGTGTATGATTGGATAGGCGGGGCAGCCCTAGTTGGAAGCTTTAGCTTCCCCTACTTTGGTAAAGTACTATCAGTAACCACCAACAAGAATACAAAGCAGGCCCCTAGCTATTGAGGGCTAATGACGGCAAGAAATCGCGTGCCTGATGGCAATGGTCCGCCTAAATTCAACGCGTCAAGCACATAGCTTAATGGCATATCTAAAGCCAAACTAACCCTAATTCTCCTATGGAAAGAGGATTTTTTTCGAGTTCTAGTAAGTTAGCCAGCATTTTTTGATTCTTTCTGGCGCGCCCATCAGACATGAAACTCCATTCAAAGTCGCAAAGTAAAGCCGCAACAAGATTTGATTGATTCAGTCCACTCCCGGTTCAACTCTTTGACATTGCTGGGTGTTGATTTTACAGTAGTTCTAGGGGAAAGAAAAAGAGAAGAAAATACATTTATCAGAAGAAGGGCATCGTTGATTTGATCTTTTCCTTGTTGGACAACGGTATCGGATTTCTTTCTTCCTTTTTTTTTAATTTTCATTGAGTTTTGAATTCCCTACATATATCTAGAAAGCTTGAAACAATTAGTGTGATAAGACTTCCATGGGTGAACTTCAATGTTCAACCATTCCGCAAGCGACCTAGGCTGACCAACTCTCCGCCGCCGCCACCTTAAACAATTAATGATAAGACTTCCACGGAAATGAATTTCAAAATTCGTGATATGTGCTCGTACAGATAAAAGGTTTGTTAGATACCAGGGAAATACATTGAAAAAGTCATAAACTCATTTTATTTGTGCTAATTACCTTTGAATATTGCCGCCTTAAACAATTAATGATAAGACTTTCAGGGAAATGAATTTCAAAATTCGTGATAGGTGCTTGTACAAATAAGAGGTTTGTTAGATATTAGGGAAAAGTATTGAAAAAAGTCTTAAATCCATTATATTTGTGTCAATTACTTTTCAATATTATCAATTGAGTTCTAAACTTATTGACTCTTGAGAACGACACAGCCTTCATGACAAGTCTAGTATTTCAATCGATGAATCTGTTAGGATTTGTTGTACAATCACAAAGAAAATAGAGAGTAAAAGTGATAAAGAGAATTTGAGACGCATGATTTTATCCTAGCTTACTTTTAAATTTGTCACACCCCGTACCCCACTAGAACGCAACATCCCTTCATGGTCGATTATGGTGCAACGCTCCCAGGAAGCATTGCCGACCCAAAGCCCGATCAGAGATCATACACATGCGAAAGCAACGTATATAACTAAATATATACACCCGTACTATATAACACATAAGACCGAGGTAGAACAACCAAATAGCAGTCAAGCACCTCAGAAAATATATACACTGGTATTACCAACGAAAACCTTTTTACAATACTAACTACAACCAAAAAGGAAACACCAACAGCTGGGAATAACCAAACAGTTACTTCTCCGCTCTGCTCCATCTCCCCAGGGGTGCATGCTCAACGACCGCTGGATAAAGTGCGGTATTCCAAAAAGAGGTGGTGACCTCGGCATCCTACTGCTGGGGGTCTGAAAATGTGGGTTATTGCAACCGTGAGACGAATCTCAGCGAGTATAACCCCTTAAACCTAGGTTATGCTAACATGCAATCTCCTGACTGACAGTACAAAACAATACTGCAATCCAACTCATAAATAAACTCCGATCTAGGCCTTTTGGCCCAGTTCACTTACCTGGCTGACCCTGCAGGTTATTCACAATAATCATATAATCAAATCACATACCCAAGCACTCGATTCACGCGTACATCAAACGCATGCTCATACTCAATAGTAATAATACTGCGTGTCATTCATTGAGTCCCACATGCTCGCATTCTGACCCACGCATTCCTATGCATGCAAATGTCCACATTCATGTCTCGGCTCACTAGCCCACACTGGTACACTGGGACTTTCTCAATTTATCATTTCATATAACCCGCGTAAAACGCATCAGATCTCTTTATTTAATCACAACACTTCGTGGCCCGCGTTAAAACGCATCAATTGGCCCAGTGTGTCTAGCCCGCGTCAAAACACATCAGGCGCAACACTGATCTCCTCACGAACCAGAGCCCGCGTAAAACGCATCAGATTGGTTGTCTTCCGGACGTACCGGGCATCGTCTCGCGTAACACGCATCAGGACGGCACACCTCGCGTAACACGCATCAGGGCGAAATGTGATCACACGAACACACAGCCAATTATTATCTGAACCCCGCGTAACACGCATCAGAGCATTTAGGTGATCACATGCTCATGACAAGCACGCATTCTCGCACAATTCGTCACACGCCTCATTCCCGGCATTTACTTTGCGTGCCATGCAATGTAACACAATGCAACATGAGCATTAAATATAATTAGGCACTCAGTCAATTTCATGTCGCAACAAACGTTCATTGGCCAATTAATACTGTGCGGCCCAATTTCACAATGAATAATTCAATAATATTCAATAATCCAATCAAGCCATTGAATGGTCAATCACACTCCGCACGAGTCGGCCACGCAGTCACTCAACATGACATTATTTAAATTTCCCAACAATTGGGTACAGAAATCAACCAGTCAATCAGTCCGGGCACACCCGGCAGACCAATCAAATAATCCCCAATTAATCCATGCTAGCCCAATAATTATTTCTAATAATCCCACTAATTTTTCTTGAATTTATTCCACCCATTGGTCCTCAATCCAATACGAATTTTATACCAATACCACCTAAACCAGTCCAGACTACACTGATAATACCTAGGCCAGTCCAGAAAAACGCACAATTAGTCTTAATTCGGGTTTAGGAAATATATTCACTTAATCTTGGATCACGAGAACGAGAAACGGCGGCCGATTACTGGTGAACAGTAGAACCGGTGGCACGTTTCCGATGACAGCGTACAGCTCGGCGTGAATAGTACCACCGTACAGACTGGTGAACAGTATGTCGCAACCCAAAAAAATCGTGTTTTCGATCTTAGGCTAATGGATTACTAGATCAATTAAATTAACTAACCTAGCTCGAGTTCTCCCAAACTCTACCAAATCGCAACTTAGGTCCAATTATGAGCATGCAAATATTTTCAATAGGAGTCGCCACTAATCATTTAAGGTAGGTTGATTAGAAACCTAAATAAAATAGCGGGAGTACTATTTTATTTCTACGAACCAGAAATTATAGATTCGGGGACTTGGTTACGCTAGATTCCCTAACGCCCTTTCGGTACCAATTTCAAGAAAAATACTCAATTTGGCAATTTTGATAAATCCTGACTTAGAGTTTAAAGGTGCAGAAATTTTTTATTTTCACTTATTTAAATGAAAACTAACCTATATGTAATGACGTGCAAAAATTGACATGCGATTAATGTAACCTAACATGTAAATTATATGTCATGCGACGACGTGACCTATTTCTAATGACGTGCATATTATTATTATTTTTTTGTATTTTTTAATGAAATTCGAAATTAAAAATGCCAATTATCTAAACATGCAATTTTAAACTAAAGAAATTAATCTATTCTAGAGTGATCTTTTGGTATTTTTTTTTAAATCAAAATTCGAAATTAAAATCAAGTAAAAAAAATAAATAACCGCTAAATATTTCGAATTAAGTTTCGATCTGAAGCCTGACATATCGATTCTAAAATTCAAAATACCCGCTATGGAAATAATTCTATCTAAGGCCTGATAGATAGATTTATTTCCACGTGTGCGGTTGCGGATTAGGAAATTTTCCTAATCGATCACATCTTAAAAAAATAGATATCTCAAAGATTTTGGATATATTCAAAGGATTTTGAAAATTCTAAATTTTATCCAAGTTTGAAAAGTAATAAATATCCAAGATTTCAAAAAAAGAAATAAAATCCTAATTGGAATAATGCCTATTATTCAAATATATAAGATTAGATATCAATAAGCACAAAATAGGCAACAAAATATTCGAATCGAATCAGGATAAGATAATTACCTGATTTGCGGATTTTTTTTCCAAATTTGAATCGTCTCGAGATCGGACTCGGGATTTGCGAAGCGGGATGGTGATCGACGGCAGGCACGGCGGCGAGCGCGGTAGCTCGATGATGGGTTCTTGGTGGGCTCACGGTGTGCTCGATGGTGGTTTCGATGGGGAGACAAGGTCACATGGTTGCGGCGCCACTAGGAACTGCTTCGCTGTTGCTCAAATTGTTGGTTCCGGCGTCGCTGAAGCAATGAACTTCGATGGCAGGAGCAACAACGCGCTACGGCTAGACTTGGTGAACGTCGGACTTGCTGTGTCCGTAAATCCAGCAAACCAACTGAAGCTTTCCCCAGAGAACTCCCTCAGTATTCATGCCTCTCTTTTCTTTGACTACATAGGAACGTGTACTCCCCCGGGTGAATGGATCTATTTATCTTCGGTTCCTTCTATCCGTGTGCTGAATGTTGATCAAGCGGAGGTCTGGCGCAGTGATGAGGGGACGGGCGATGGATCGGCAACAGCAGCGGGAGAGCTGGTCGGGCTCAGATCAGCGGCGGCGGTAAGCACGGAGTAGGCACGGGCGATGAGGCCACAGCGGCGGTTGCGCACGTGCGCGGTGAACTCTTTCTCTCTCTCTTTCTCTCGAGTGATTCACTCGTGTGTTCTCTCAAAATTCTGATGTTCTCCAAAAATTCTGATCTGAAAAATTTGAAAAAGCCCTCCCCGCAAAAGACCATAAGCATATATTTATAATGCAAACCTAGGTCAATTAGTCGGGCTTTCTAATCTTAACGGGCTTAAATTTAGGCTTTATCCTTTAATTTAATTTAATTCTACGTGGGCTGAATTAATTCGGGCTTTTCTTTGATTAAGCTTGATGGGCTAATTTAAGCTCAAATTAAGACAATCCAGCCCCTTTTGACTTGTAATTTTCGGCCCTTATCTTCCGAATCGAGCTTCGTTCGGTGCCCGAGCTCGATTTATGTGATGAATTTTAAGCTCGTTTGCTACCGCCGATCCGATGCAGAATGCAATTAATTTATATGAACCTAAACTATATGCTATGCAATTGTAATATTTTTGTTTAGGGGTTAAAATTTAATCCCTAATTTTCTATGCAATTAACCACTAAGTGATGTGCTAAAATTTAGGTATCAACAGCTGCCCCTCTTTGAGTGGAGGCTCGTAGAGGTTTCGCTCAAAGACTGAGACCTAAATTTAAACTATGCAAAATGATGAATGATTTGATTTGATTTTTTTTTTTTAATGCAATGATGTGTGATATGCGAACAATAAGGAACATATGCTAAGGCTTCTCACTTCGTGTAGAGCGGTGAAAGAGCCTTACATACGGATCGCACAAAAAGCACTCAAATGAGGGAATGCTTTATAATGCTGCTGACTCCCTTGATCTCCAAACCTCTAATCCACTGGAAGTAAGGTTCTCAAGGTACAGAATTGCCTATCTGTTACTTGTAGTTTCCTACAAATGCGAAATAGTGCATGATATGAAGAAAGAATGGGACGTGTTGCCTATACCACTGGGCAATCACGAAAAGGATCATGTCACCTCTTCCATTGGGTGAGCATGAGGTTTTTTGTGCCATCTATTCCACTGGGTGAACACGAAATGAGAAACTATGCTGCCTGTTCTACTGGGCAAACATTTAAATGGGGTGCGTTGTCTATTTCACTGAACAACACAAAATGAGAAACTATCTCACCGCGTACTCCACTTGGCGAACATGAAATAGGGTGTTATGCTACCGCGTACTCCACTTGGCAACATAAAATGGGGTGTGCCGTGTACTCCACTTGGCAACACCAAGAGATGGGGTGTGCTTCGTAATCCACTTAGCAGCACCCAGAGATATGTCACCTATTCCATTTGATAAACATATGAAAGAGATAATTTCTCCTATTCCGGAGGGAGAAACAATGAAGAATAATTAGTAGACGTACCTGAATTCTTCTCATATTATGGGAGAGCCAATTGCAATGCACCTGTTTTTTACCTGAGAAAAGGTTAAACTAGCACATGCGCAGGGGCAAAGAAAACATTTTTCAAGAATCTGCTTGCATTACCAAACTTCACTGGGGAATTTATCAATAAGAACAACCATTTCGTCCTTTTGACAATTTGATCATATTAAATGAGAGACCTTTAATCATAAAGAACTTTTCACTCGCTCTCAATAAAAGGCTTTTGACCCGACCTTTGATGCGGGTATAAGAATCACTCGAACTCTCTTCATCGTGCTTGACAAGGGTTCGGATATTCTCAAAATCAGTATAACTTGGCCAATCTGAGAGGTCTTTATAAGGACTGAAATGAAGGCCTGGTCAATGGCTTAGCAAAAGGGATTCTTCGAGAGTAATGGCTTTGAAAGAAATGATATCACCAGCTGCTCCGGGTTTACAAGTCAGGAATGCTGCAAAAAATGAGATAGAAAAATCTTGCTCGCACTTCTTCGAGCAACACTTATAAGCATTTGAAATTCTACGTTAACTCAAGTGCCCTATTCTGAAGAGACTTCGGTAAGGGTTGTAACGTAGATTCGGGTAGGCTTGAAATGAATGGCCTATTTCCATCAAAGGGGGTATTATGAACATGGAAATTGGTGATCATCCAATCATGCTACTGGTACCATTGATCTATCTCTAGCAATTGCTCCACAAATGAACCTTCAAATGGTCTTTTCCTTTAAGAATGCTCTTGCATATTGACTCAGTTTTCACCAAAGCCTTTCTTTCTCTCATCATTTTTTTTACCGGCATTGGCCTTGCTTTTACCAGGCACACTGCTTTTTCATGCCCCCTAGTTTTTTTTTTTTTTTTTTTTTTTTTTGAACTTTTGGCATATACTGTCTACAATGCATACATTAGCCAGCCACACTTTGGCTTGTTTTGACTGAATGACTAACATTTGGAATCTCAGGGTCTTCATTTTCCATTGACGCTCCGAATATGCTGTGCAGATAGCAATGGTTTTTACCTTGCCCCAGTGTGAGGGATGATCACCAATTGGGTTCTTATGAAATGAAATTGTAGGCTCAAATGGGCTAAGCAACGGATAAAGTGTGTAGGATAGCGAAAGAAATGCTCTTCGTCATATCTAAAGCACTCAAGCTAACACAGAATTTGCATGCAGTAAATATACTTGAAGATTGATGCAAGTGAAAGCAAGAAAACTCTAACCATTTTGAACTTTCTAAGAAATTGCCCCAGTATGGGGTTATTCCTGACAGGGGTAACAAATGAAACTCCGTTCAAAGGGTTAAGCAAATGATAACCTGTAGTGTTTAGATAAAGGAAATAAATGCCTCTCATCATTTTGGTCGTCATACTTTTTGTGAGATAATCCTTTACCTTGTCAGCATGGAATTTTCACTCAACTCGCACTGGGGATTATTATTCAGGACATGTATGGAAATGGCTTGCCTTTCGTCATCTTGAAGTCTCTCATACAATATGATTGCCTCATTAGGACAGAAATAGATTGCCAGATCGAAAGCCTTCCTCAAACGAAGCTTAGTAACATAACAAGAAAATCAATTGATTCATGAAATTCTATCTGAGACAAAGTCAGATGAGTACAAATCAAGTATAATACTTCTTCACAGAATCAGAATTAACTGGACTAGAAAAAACACGACCATCCATCTCGGCCAAAATCAAAGCACCTCCTGGAAGGACTTTCTTCACAATGTACGGGCCGCCATAATTTGGAGCAAATTTTCCTTCTGCAAGAGGAACTATCGGCAATAATTTCCGCAGGACAAGGTCGCCTACCTGAAAATGTCGAGGCTTGACTTTCTTGTTGAAAGATTTAGCAACTCGTTGTTGGTAGCACTAGCCATGACATATAGCTCTAAGCCTTGTCTCATCAATCAGGTTCAACTGGTCTAATCTCTGCTGGATCCAATCTGCTTCTGACAATTGTACCTGTGAAAGAATACGTAACGAAGGAATTTCAACCTCAACAGGTAAGACTGCTTCCATACCGTACACAAGAGAATATGGAGTTGCCCCTGTAGATGTCCGGATAGAAGTCCGATATGCCATAAGTGCAAATGGTAATCTCTCATGCCAATCACGATAATTCTCAGCTGTTTTAGCCAAAATTTTCTTGATATTCTTGTTGGCTGCTTCGACCGCTCCGTTCATCTGCGGACGATATGGAGATGAATTTAGATGTTTGATCTTGAACTCCTTGAACAGATCATTCACTAATTTATTATTCAGATTCGACCCATTGTTAGTAATTATGGTCTCAGGTGCACCATATCGAGGAATGATGTCTCGACGAATGAACTTCACCACATTCCGTGCCGTCACTGACGTATAGGACATAGCTTCAATCCACTTCAAAAAATAATCGATAGCGACCAGGATAAACCGATGTCCGTTTGACGCTTTAGGATTGATTGGGCCAATCACATCAATGCCCCACATAGAGAATGGCCATAGTTCAGACATCTGATGCAATTCATTCGGGGGAATATTAATCTTGTCACCATGGATTTGGCATTTGTGACAACTTCGGACATGTTGAATGCAATCACTCTCTAAAGTGAGCCAGTAATAACCCATCCTCATTATCTTCCTTGCTAGCATATGACCATTCATGTGCGGACCGCATACTCCCTCATGTACTTCTAGCATCAAATGAACAGCCTCGGTTGAATCAACACACCTTAATAAGACCGAATCATAGGACCGCTTGTATAGACATTCTCCGCTCAAGAAGAACTTTGACGCCATTTTCTTGATATACTTCTGGTCAGATGCGGTACTTTTGTCAGGAAATTCCTGTGTTTGAAGATATGCCTTGATATCATGATACCACGGCTTGCCGTCAGACTCTTCTGTCTTGGCCATGCAATAAGCTGGTTTCTGTAAAACCTCTATCTTTAAATGTTCAACTTCTAACCCACTTGTCACTCGTAGCATTGCCGATAAAGTAGCCAAAGCATCGGCAAAATGGTTTTGAGTCCTCGACAAGTATTCGAACGAAATGTCTTCAAACTCTTCCACTAACTCCTCTAAATAGGCGTGATAGGGCTGCAACTTAGCATTCCTAGTTTGCCACTTACCAACGGTCTGAAGAATAATGAGGGTTGAATCCCCGAACACCTTAAGTCGAGCTACTCCCATTTCAATAGCGGCTTGTAACCCGATGATGCATGCTTCATATTCAGCGATATTGTTCGTGCAAGGAAATATCAATTTTGCAGCCACTGGATAATGTTGACCGCCTGGGGATATTAAAACGGCCCCGATACCTGATCCTGATAAGTTTACGGCCCCATCAAAATACATGGTCCATACATACTCATCAATTGGCATGACTCTATCCTCTAACGGACCTAGATCCTCATTTTTCCCAGGATTTTCGGCCAGGACATCAGCAATTACTCGTCCTTTGACTGATTTTTGAGACAAGAATTGAACATTGAATTCTGAGATGAGAATCTGCCATTTTGCCAGTTTTCCAACCAAAGCGGGTTGATTGAGCAAATATTTGATGAGATCACATTCTGTTACAAGCAATATCTGATAATGCAAAGTGTATTGCCTCAACCTGTGTAGCACCCAAACTAGTGCGGCGCACGTTCTTTCTATTTCAGAATAGTTCATCTCAGAGGCGGTAAACTTCTTACTCAAATAATAAATTGCACGCTCTTTTCCATCCTCTTCACTTTTTTGAGCAAGCATAGCGCCTAAGGATTCACTGTGGATTGTAAGGTACAGTGTCAGAGGTTGCCCCGGTGTCGGCGGAACAAGCACCGGCGGATTCATCAAGTAGTGCTTAAGCTTGTCAAATGCCTGTTCACATTCTTCATCCCATCTAACCAGCGCATTCTTCTTGAGAAGTTTAAAGAAAGGCTTTGCTGTCTCAGATAGTTGAGAAATAAATCTGGCTATATAGTTTAGCCTACCCATTAAGCCACGAATTTCCTTCACCGAAGAGGGAGATTTTATTTCACAAATGGCATTCACTTTTGACGGGTCAATCTCAATCCCTTTGTTACTGACAATGAAGCCGAGTAGTTTGCCAGAGGCTGCCCCGAACACGCATTTTTCCGGATTAAGGCGCAATTTGAACTTGCGAAGCCTGTTGAATAATTTCATTAAGGTTTCTATGTGATCTTCTCCACGCCGAGTTTTTGCAATCATGTCATCAACGTAGATCTCAATCTCATTATACATCATGTCGTGGAACAACGTGACCATTGCCCGTTGGTAAGTTGCTCCAGCATTTTTGAGACCAAAAGGCATCACCTTGTAGTGAAATGTCCCCCATGGAGTGGTAAATGCTGTCTTCAACTTATCATCCTTGTTCATCAAGATTTGATTATAACCTGAGAAACCGTCCATGAAGGAAAATAATTCGAACCCGGCTGTGCTGTCCACAAGCACATCAATGTGTGGGAGTGGAAAATCATCTTTAGGGCTAGCTTTGTTCAGATCTTGGTAGTCAACACAAACTCGAACCCGTCCATTTTTCTTCAACACTGGGACTATATTAGCGACCCATTCTGAATATTGGGTAGTCTCAATAAATCCCACGTCAAGAAGCTTCATGACCTCTTCCTTGATCTTCTTTGCTAGTTCTGGCTTAGCTCTTCGCGGCCTTTGCTTCACGGGCTCAACCGAAGGATCAGTCGGTAGACAATGTTCGACGATCGATCGATCGAGACCCGGCATGTCAGTATAAGACCAGACAAAGATGTCTTGATAATCTTTCAACAATTGAGTCATGCGTTTAGCCACATCTTTAGGGAGGCATGCCCCAATTTTCACTTCTCTAGGATTCTCCGTGTCGCCAAGATTGATCACCACGGTTTCTTCAACAGTTAGAGGCTTGGATTTCTCATGGATTTCCAAGTTCCGTTGTATTTCTTCATCATTCGGATCAGAATCGTCTGAGTCATTGGATTGACTTGCATCACATATATGAGGATCCATGATTCCCGTCCCTTCGCATGCCTCGAGATTAATCCTGAAACATAAAGGAAATGGATCAAAAAGACAAGACAGGGCTTAACCACATGCAATTTTCGAAAATTGATCATTGCTTTTTGAAATTTATTTTGCTTTTGAAGATCTCGAAACAAGAATTCTTGAGAAGCCCAACCCTCAGTTCTTACCGTAGATGACAAATTTTTCCAATCGTTGGTTATCGTCATCGGGTTGATTTGGGGTACTTCAACAAGATTCAAAATAATAAAAACTTCTGTAATTTTATTGATATCGAATCAATGAATTACATCTTATTGGATTGAAAAACCTAAGGGCAACATGAATTGAAATGAAAATCGAAAACAATAAAGATTCCCACGCAGGGGAGATACGAAAACTGAAAATAATTACTCTTGAGGGCCAGCGCCCATCCCTTCAAGTGGTCCTTCAGTGATTACACCAATGGAGGTCTCAGCAAACCAACCAGTGAGGTAGGGTATACCATCATTAAAGTCAAAGTCGACCACCCTCGACTCCGATTTCTTGAAAATACAAGGTGGCTGATCATCTTCAGAATCATCAAACAAACTGACCAAAATCGCTTTACCATGCTTCTTAGGAGAGTCAGTTAGGGCTGGTGGCGACTTAGGAAAGATAAGCCCAAGATCATCCTCAGTAGGGCTCGACTTTAAATGCTCATATCCCCCTACTACTCCAGTTGAGCGAAAGATGTGGTCAATAGGAGGTGGTAAGGGACTTTGACCTACTCCTTTGACTTTGGCCTCTGCAACAACCGAGGTCTTGTTCGCGGCTTCCCGACCCATGATATCCCAAACCAGCTTTGTGGGATTGTCCATTTGTCTCAATCGGGGCACGAATGTCTTGACCTTCCTTCCCAAGACCCTGACCTGGCTTAAAACCATTACCGACCATGACCTTGGCCACCATGATAGCTGCATTAGAAACTTCTGGAGCCGGCAACGGCATATCAGAGGAAGCTTGAACAACTTGAACTATCTTAAATGAATGATAGCTATCCTCCTCAACATGATCGGGCTCCATGTATGGGACCGATGTCGCGTTGAAGATTCGGTGATCTTCTTCTCCATAAATTGTAACCAACTTTGCCTCAGCGACAAACTTGATCTTCTGATGCAAACTGGAGGGCACTGCACCTGCATTGTGGATCTATGGCCGCCCTAACAAAAAATTGAAAGCAGAAGGGATATCCAGCACTTGAAAAAGAATATCGAACACCGAAGGTCCGATTTGCAGCTCTAAGTTAATCTGGCCTATCACATCCTTCTTTGCTCCATCAAAGGCTCGAACAGAAGTCTTGGCTGCTTGCATGGTAGATGGCTTAATGCCTAGCTTTTTTAAAGTAGCCAACGGGCATAAATTCAAAGCTGACCCGTTATTAACAAGCACCCTAGCCATGTGAGTCTCCTTGTACTTCACTGATATATGAAGCGCTTTATTATGACCACGTCCTTCAACTGAGATTTCCTCATCAGAAAATGCTACTTGATCTTTGAGGAGGATCGTCCCGACAAACCCCTCTAGCTTATCTTCTTCAATATTTTCGGGCACATGAACCTCACTCAAAACCTTCATCAGAGCACCCCGATGCTTCTCTGATGTCTGAAGAAGTTCCAACAACGAGACTTGTGCAGGCAACTTTCTCAACTGATCAACCACACTATATTCACTAGCCTTAATCACAGCTAGGAATTCCTTCGCTTCTTTCTCAACCACTGGCTTGACAGGTGGATTATCAGCATAAGTTCGCATTGATCTTGTTATCAGATCAACATTGTATGACCATGGAACCATCTTGTCACTTTCATAAGCGTAGGGCTGAGGTGATGCCATCACCAATGCTTCAGAAGTATCGGGTATAACAATCCCAAGGTCATCATCAGAGGCATCTTCAAGAGAGGGCATGTCAATTAGCTCAGGATCCAACTTAACTTGTTCATCGGTTAGCATTGCGAGTTCTTCATTCCAGTCAATGATGACCTGAGATATAGTAGCCACTACCCCGAATTCATCAGCCATCCCAATCATTCCCTCTCTTACCAACTCATCCACCTTCTTTTCTATTTCGCCGAATGATACCACTTCACCGGTCGAAACATAACCAGCTCGGACTAAAGCGTCGAACATATCTTCAAAAGGGACCCTAAAGTCTTGAACTCGCTCAATCGCCGGGCCAAGGACAACATTTGTATTGCTCGAATGATCAGGAAGTGGATTGTTCTGCACATTGGGCTTACCGGCTGGCTGTAGTGCAAACGCTCCAGTCTCAAGTAGATCCTGTACTCGATGTTTGAGTACTTGGCAGTCGTCTGTCGAATGTCCCACCTCACCTCTATGGTAATCGCATTTCTTCGATGGATCGTATCGTGCAAAGCCGGCAGCGTTAGGTCTTTGTGGCTCCGAACTCAACAAATTTTTCTTCCTTAGCACTGCTAGTACCTGAGATAACGTTCCAGGAAGTGGAGTAAATTGGCGAGCTTTGCGCTGCGGGCGTGGGTCTTGCCGGCCTTGCTGCACATAAGAGGTCGGCTGCTTGGTGGTAAATTGTAGTTTCGGGGCCTGAGCTGGCGTCTTCTGTACATAAGTCATGTTGACTTCAGGGGCATGCTCTTTGTCTTTCTTATTAATAAATCTCTTGCCTGATGAACCCGACTCACTGTACCATCCTTTCTTGAGCCCAGATTCAATCTCCTCACCCATGGCTATCAGCTGGCTAAAAGATTGGACGGCCGTCACTAACATTCATGAACGAACCGGCTGTGATAGAGTGGACACGAACAACTTCATTAAGTCACGTTCTGAAGGTTCGGGCATGATCTGTCCCGCCATGTTCCTCCAGCGAGTGGCATACTCCTTTAGAGTTTCGCCCTTTTTCTGCTCAGCTCTTTCCAGGTCTTTTCTTGTAATAGTGACATCGAGATTGAACTTGAAGTGTTTGACGAAAAGATTTGCCACTTCTTCCCACGAGTCTTTCCGGTTGATCTGGTAGTTGGTATACCACCCCATTGCAGCATCCTTCAAGCTTGCTTGAAAGGTTTGAATCATTAAAGGTCCATTAGAAACATATCTGTTCATGAGCCCCTGGTACATCTCGATATGCTGAATTGGGTTCGAGGTGCCATCATACTTCTCGAAGGCTGGCATTTTGAATTTATCGGGCACTTGGACCCGAGTAAAAACAGACAAATCAACAGGCGGAAAGCTTTGAGTTCCCTCTACTTCACGTAATCTCTGGTCGAGCTTAGCCAGCAATTTAGCATTTTCATCATTGGGGGGTGGATGAAGAACATCAGCCGCCGGAAACGCACTAGTGTCAGTCAAAATGACATCGTCCAGTTGAAAGGTTGGATTAGTATTCACTGCAGGAGCTTTGTCGAGGCGGAGACCTTGACGAGTTGGAGGCGGAATCTCCGATTGAGAGATAGCATTGATCTGCTGTTGCTTGGCCATGAGATCACTCATCATTTTGGACATAGCAGCCGTGATCTGCTCATTGATTGTATTCATGTGTTCTTTCAGCTTTTCGTCAATCATGGCTGCAATCTCGGCTTGATTGGCCATCCTTCTTTTGGTCACCGATCGAGTATTATGAGGATGAGGGGGATCCGTGGCAAATTACCTGCAAAAGTAACGATTGAATGAATACAACAAGTAAGAATAACGAGTCGGTCCATGACATCCCTTAGATCCTCAAGATGAAATTTCTTTCAAAAGACCAATTCGTCCAGTAAATCCTGAAATTCCAAATTGCTTCATTCAATAAAAACTTGGACTAATTCCAAAATTTACAAATTATAACTTAATGTTTTTCATTGAATTGCTCATAATGGAAAATGTCTCGACATCTATTACCAGAAAACGTTAATAGCAAGCTAACATTTCCTCCTAAAAAAAAAAAAACTCCCTAAACCAAACAAGAAATCAGATGGTCTTCCTCTTTTTAGAGGCTACATGATCTATAGACGAATGGGCCTTCAAGGCACGCCGTAATCATGCATTCTCTTCAGCCAGAGCATCTGCCTTATCCTGGGCCTTTATCGCCTTTTCTTCGCTGATTTTGATTTGACTCTGAAGGGTATGCCGTACTCTCACGACCGGGATCTTCGGGAGTATCTCAGCAGGGATGGTATGATACTGAACATACCGGTCCGTGGCAAAGTGACGCTTCATTCTTCCAGTGGGTTTATCTGCGGGCCAAATCAGCTTCTGAGTGGAACAATTCTGCCAAGCCTCAGAATGACGCCTAAGCTCGACTCTGTAGGACTCGCCTTTCTCAAACTGGACTTGAAATTCATTGGGCCTGAGTGGAGGTGGGACATCCTGCAGAACTCGGAATTGACGTGTAACCCGAAGGGGCTGATAGTAGGTTGCCCCATAAATGCCCATCAAAGGTACGGGCTTCCGATCGCCATGGTATAGTCGAGTCTCGACCTCCCGAAACCACACAGCTTGCCAAAGGAAAATCTTAGAGTTTGGATCTTTGAACAGATGGACCCATTGCGTATAGTGCAAACTCTTAGTTTGATCTTGTATTTGTTTGAACCTTAAAATAGGGTTATCAGTCATGCCCATTTCAAATACAGTCATATCTTCCCCAAATTGAGAAAGGTGTGAGAAAAGCCAGATTTGTAAAAGCTCAATCGGGGCTCGAAAAGTTCTATCTTTTCCTTTCTTGAATAGTGTTAGAGATATGAAAGTCTCTGCTAGAATTGTGTTTATAAAACTAACTCCACCACATATTAGTTTTACCGTCCAAGTTATGACAGGATCAATAGCATTTTGATGGAATGGAAAAATGATGAGTCCAAAAAAAGCTAAGATAAAAATTTTAGATCTCATGAGGACAGAGTTATTTTCAAAACATTCGATAAGAAAAGATAATGGGCATGCTTGACAATTACCCCTTAGCACTTTTTCAATTTCCTTTTTAGTCAAATTCAAAAATTCAGCAAGCACTACCACAGGATCTACCTTAATGGGTGGTTCGATTATATCCAACTCAATCGATTTTCCAATGGCAATACTGTATTCTTCCAGAGTCGGTGTGAGCTCAAACTTACCTCCCAACACAAATGTGGTTGTCTCGGGGCACCAAAAATGAGCGAATGCCTGCATGATCCCGCTCTGAACATCTATGTCTAGGATTGGCAGCATGAATCCAATGCGTTTGAGAACGTACTGCTGACCATCTGGCTTCAACTGGCTCCATAGCTTCTTGAGCTCCAGCTTCGGAGTAGGCACGAAACGGATATCAAGGCGACCCATTCTTATATAGATCACGTGCCAAATGACTCAACCTAAATCATGGACCGACTCAAAATAAGATGAAGAAAACCAAAGATAAAGCTCGAGAAATTACCGTCTTTGGGGAGAAAATGTCAATAACATAGACATGCACATGAATCGTGAGTTTAAATCTTAATCTATCTATCCTAATGGCTTTTGCAAAGTGAAATGATGAACGAAACGACGCGTCGCAGCCTCGCGTACAATCGTCATGACTAGTCGCAGCCTCGCATACAATAGTCATGACTAGTCGAGTCCAATCACTTCGGCTTGGTTCGGTCGACAAGGGCAACCCCATGCATTGTAGCCTCACGTGCATGAGGACGACCCTTGAGCCATTTTTTGGAAAAATTTTCGGGATTCAAATGGGATAACCTTTAGCGAAGCCTTACCGCCAAGGTTAAAGAACCACCTAAATACCATCTTAAAACTATGGGTGTGACCCAGGTCCGGTCACAGGTTGTGTGTGATGTAGTGCAAATACTGTAAATCATGCACAACAATTATATGCAACCAATACTTCAATAGTACGAAAGTTAAATTAAATTTCACTCCACCAAACCTGCAAAACAAAGGGTTAGCCAATCACTACTCCCCTTATAACTCCCATCCTGTAAAAACATTTAACACTTAAAAATGAGAATTCAATTAAATTTTGCCAAATCGAGTGATTTTTGTTTGAAAATTTTTTTTGGCCTAAGTCCTCCTTAAATTTTCAAAAAAAATTCAAGTTGTCCCCAGCGGAGTCGCCAAGCTGTCGCGACCCAAAAAAATCGTGTTTTCGATCTTAGGCTAATGGATTACTAGATCAATTAAATTAACTAACATAGCTCGAGTTCTCCCAAACTCTACCAAATCGCAACTTAGGTCCAATTATGAGCATGCAAATATTTTCAATAGGAGTCGCCACTAATCATTTAAGGTAGGTTGATTAGAAACCTAAATAAAATAGCGGGAGTACTATTTTATTTCTACGAACCAGAAATTATAGATTCGAGGACTTGGTTACGCTAGATTCCCTAACGCCCTTTCGGTACCAATTTCAAGAAAAATACTCAATTTGGCAATTTTGATAAATCCTGACTTAGAGTTTAAAGGTGCAGAAATTTTTTATTTTCACTTATTTAAATGAAAACTAACTTATATGTAATGACGTGCAAAAATTGACATGCGATTAATGCAACCTAACATGTAAATTATATGTCATGCGACGACGTTACCTATTTCTAATGACGTGCATATTATTATTATTTTTTTGTATTTTTTAATGAAATTCGAAATTAAAAATGCAAATTATCTAAACATGCAATTTTAAACTAAAGAAATTAATCTATTCTAGAGTGATCTTTTGGTATTTTTTTTTAAAATCAAAATTCGAAATTAAAATCAAGTAAAATAAATAAATAACCGCTAAATATTTCGAATTAAGTTTCGATCTGAAGCCTGACAGATCGATTCTAAAATTCAAAATACCCGCTATGGAAATAATTCTATCTAAGGCCTGATAGATAGATTTATTTCCACGTGTGCGGTTGCGGATTAGGAAATTTTCCTAATCGATCACATCTTAAAAAAATAGATATCTCAAAGATTTTGGATATATTCAAAGGATTTTGAAAATTCTAAATTTTATCCAAGTTTGAAAAGTAATAGATATCCAAGATTTCAAAAAAAGAAATAAAATCCTAATTGGAATAATGCCTATTATTCAAATATATAAGATTAGATATCAATAAGCACAAAATAGGCAACAAAATATTCGAATCGAATCAGGATAAGATAATTACCTGATTTGCGGATTTTTTTTCCAAATTTGAATCGTCTCGAGATCGGACTCGGGATTTGCGAAGCGGGATGGTGATCGACGGCGGGCACGGCGGCGAGCGCGGTAGCTCGATGATGGGTTCTCGGTGGGCTCACGGTGTGCTCGATGGTGGTTTCGATGGGGAGACAAGGTCACATGGTTGCGGCGCCACTAGGAACTGCTTCGCTGTTGTTCAAATTGTTGGTTCCGGCGTCGCTGAAGCAATGAACTTCGATGGCAGGAGCAACAACGCGCTACGGCTAGACTTGGTGAACGTCGGACTTGCTGTGTCCGTAAATCCAGCAAACCCACTGAAGCTTTCCCCAGAGAACTCCCTCAGTATTCATGCCTCTCTTTTCTTTGACTACATAGGAACGTGTACTCCCCCGGGTGAATGGATCTCTTTATCTTCGGTTCCTTCTATCCGTGTGCTGAATGTTGATCAAGCGGAGGTCTGGCGCAGTGATGAGGGGACGGGCGATGGATCGGCAACAGCAGCGGGAGAGCTGGTCGGGCTCAGATCAGCGGCGGCGGTAAGCACGGAGTAGGCACGGGCGATGAGGCCACAGCGGCGGTTGCGCACGTGCGCGGTGAACTCTTTCTCTCTCTCTTTCTCTCGAGTGATTCACTCGTGTGTTCTCTCAAAATTCTGATGTTCTCCAAAAATTCTGATCTGAAAAATTTGAAAAAGCCCTCCCCGCAAAAGACCATAAGCATATATTTATAATACAAACCTAGGTCAATTAGTCGGGCTTTCTAATCTTAACGGGCTTAAATTTAGGCTTTATCCTTTAATTTAATTTAATTCTACGTGGGCTGAATTAATTCGGGCTTTTCTTTGATTAAGCTTGATGGGCTAATTTAAGCTCAAATTAAGACAATCCAGCCCCTTTTGACTTGTAATTTTCGGCCCTTGTCTTCCGAATCGAGCTTCGTTCGGTGCCCGAGCTCGATTTATGTGATGAATTTTAAGTTCGTTTGCTACCGCCGATCCGATGCAGAATGCAATTAATTTATATGAACCTAAACTATATGCTATGCAATTGTAATATTTTTGTTTAGGGGTTAAAATTTAATCCCTAATTTTCTATGCAATTAACCAATAAGTGATGTGCTAAAATTTAGGTATCAACACAGTACTTCCGTACGGACTGTACGAACATACAGGAACGGATGGCCGGCGAGGCGCCGGTGATGGCGGCGACTTCCGTACGGCCCGACGTGAACAGTGCCCGTACGGACGATGAACAATACCATACGGACACTGTACGGCTTGTGCTGGACGGCGACGTATGGAGGTGCTGGACAGCCGGGTGTCGATGGAACGGCGATCGGAGCTCCGGCGAAGCTCCGGCGTTACTGTTTGCAGACCGGGAAAGAGAAAAAGAGAGAAACAAGGCTGTTTTGGACAAAAACCGAGGCTGTGGTGGTTGAACAAGTGAGAGGGAGGTCCAAAGGTGCTGTGGCGACGGCTGGTGGGCGACCAGCAGCTCCGGATGGTACTGTTCCGGCGTGAACAGTACCAGAAAATGCAGAACCAGAACTGCAGAACAAGAAACGGAGAAGAAGAAGAAATTGCACGAGGGAAATGACTGAATAGGCTGAGAGGAGAGAGATAGGGTCTGGTCAAATAGGTCAAAGATGGTCTAAGTAGAATCCAAGTGTCAAAATCTTGGCTATTTAGACAATTTTGCCCTTGATCCAATGGCCAAGATTAATCCATATCCAATAATTTAGGGGTAAAATGGTCATTGGTCCTTAACCCAAGCTGACCAGACCTGGTTTAGCCTTAACCAACCTTGGTTAAACCCCTAATTAAGAATAATTTTCGGAATTACTCAAAAATGGCCTAGGGCCATTTTCGTAATTTTTCGATCCCGAACCGAAGTTCCAATTTTTGTCCATACCGGTCCTATATATGCATGGCCAACCTAAAATGGTGTCAGAATCGTGAAATTCACTTTTTAAGCCCTTGAAAATCGACTGCGAATTTCCGGGAATAAAATAATATTATTTTCCAATTTTTGTCAAAATTCCAATCTTTGTCCGTAACGACTCCCGGTAAGCGTGGCCACTCAAAAATGGTGTCGGCCTCGAAAAATAACCTTGTTTGGTCTCGGAAAGCGACGCTGGCATCCCGAGGGGCAAAATCGTAATTTTTCACCCCCGGACCGAAATTCCAATTTTCACTCGTACTAACTCTAAATGTGTGTGGCCAGCGTAATATGACGTCGGATTCCCAAAATAGTCTCTTAATCTTTCGAAAATCGACATCGAAATCCGGGTCCAATTTCGTGAATAAAACTCGCTAAACTTTCAATTTCAGGGTCTCTCACTAACGGGAGGCTGTTTAGAAGTTACGCGTATCGACCTAGGGCTATCCATGTCGTAATGGTCTCGATCATTGAGAGAATGAGAAATTATCACTAGTTCCAAAGGTTACGATCGTTCGGTTCAGATTCAGGACTGGTTGGCCACGTGTACTTTCGGTCTTGCAGAATCACCTGCATCCCTATTATACATCGTTGGCCTTGGCCAAACCCAATCCATTACCCTTTTCTACGATCGGCCCACGTTGGCCCAAAATATTCTCTCAACGTCTCTCGTGATCGGTGTCCGTTTCACGATAGGATTCCCGGTCCACGTAACATTTTCTAGTTAGCCATACTCCATTGGTTAGTATCCCGAGAGTGATTAGCTCTAGGCAAGACTTACTAAAATGAAACGCGAATTAATATCAGTTTCATTGATCCCAGAGTTACATCGAAATTCGGGCTGTTACAAAATTAGGGTTACGTCCAGCTGAGGATTTCGCTATAATTAGCATCCCGCACATCTCTATTACATCCGATAATTACAAGAAAAAGATGGGCCCAAACTCAACCCGTGTTGTCTAGTTACTGAGGAGTATGAACCACACCTCAACAAGATCTATCTGAAGAAGAAAGTAATTGTATTATTATGTGGTCCAATCTGCATTGAGTACCCTATTAAACCTGTTTCCAATCACATACTTTAACCAAGTATTTGGTCAGAAAGACATTATAGTAAGTATGTTTGGCCGATTGCAAGATATATGACCGATTTTACTTTTCTTAAGAACCGGGATGAGGCGGCCCCGTACGCCAAATTTCTTTGAAGTTTGTGCTAGACAACATTGTATAAGGTTGTCGCTATGATTTCACCTAAACCATAACCTACAGATTTTTCTTAAGATTTTCCAACAAGATGACCGTTTTAGCAGTTACCCTTTTCATTTTGATGCATTAACATATTTGTATGAGAAACACTATGAAACCTATGGCGTATTTTTGAGACGAAATAAGCGGTCATCAGTCATTACATTGCATAGAATAATTCAGTATAAGTGGATTGAAAGCCAAGTAGAGCGGTCTCTCTATTACCAATTGTTCAAAGTACAATGGCATTTTTAACTAAAAACTTGATATGTGGATCGCTCAGTAAATGACCGAAATACATCGAGTCAAAGGCACAATCTATCCTTTTCTGTTAATAAGAGTCTATGGAGAAACTTGCGTAACCAAGTGTGGTCTCATAATCGTAATCCTCTCCCTAGTTATATAGATGCAATTAATGTTTAAATGAGCAGAGAGATGATGGACCAGAAGGGTTAGGTACTTCCTAATGAGATACATTTTTGGCATAACCATTTGGCCAAAAAATGTTGGCGAAAAACAGAGATGTACCAAACAGGTATTCGTCAGCAGCCTTCTAACTAAAATGTGAACATGGTTCCAGGGCAGGATCGGGATGAGCCATGGTCTGATTCCCGGTTCTATACTTTTAGGAACCGCCGATTCCTGGTGTCTGGGAAACCAAATAGGGGACCGGACTGGGGAATCAAAAAACTCCTAAAATAAAAACATTGAGAGTTCTGGAGAGTGGTGAGGCTTGGCAGTCGTATGTCGTTTGAGAGTTCTTGTCCTCCTCCTGCTTTCCTCTTCGATATCACCCGTAACATGACCTTCCGTCCACCGGCTCCATAACTGGTGATCATCCCTCTCCGGCAAAGCTCTCTCCTTTCCTAGTTTTCACCTTGGCCCTTTTCTCGTTTCAGCGCTTTCAACTCTTGCCAGTGCCTTGTACTCACTTAGATTCAGACCGGCAGTGATGAATCGAAGCTTTTTCTCTCGACCTAGTCACAGACTCACAGATCACAGCTTCTTCAGCGTCTATAAATCAGGTAATGTCTGATTCTTTGCTATGCGTTGTTTTGATTGTAGTTGGAACCGAAGTTCAAGCATGTGTCGGACCCAAATGAACTGGTTCATTTGATTTTAAACATCACTCGTCATTGTCATTTGAGTCAGTCCACAAATCTAGATTTGAAGTGAATAAAATCTACTCTTCAAATCATCGTCCATAATCTGTTACAATCCAGCGAAGAACTTTCTTGCATGGGAAATAATCTACTTAAATTGCTGATTTTAGTGTGATAGTAGGTAACTGTGTAGTTGTAATTTTAGATCTGGGAAATGTTGGCATGAATGAGGAGTAAGTACCATGATTTTGCAATAAGTAAAGAGCACATGATCTCGAAAATTCTTCCTGCTTGTTTGTTTGCTGCTTATTTGCTAATACCGCAGATGACGGACCAACAGAAAAACTCAAGAATTGGAAGAAGAGGCTTCCACCTAGAAGAGGTCGTAGTTGTATTAAGTTTTTCTTATTGTATCTGATGTTATGGAGATGCTAAGTCAATTGGTCTTTTGAAGAATGAAAGAAATGCCTGCGCAGGTCGAATGAGCGGTCGCATGTTAGCCATTTTAGTCGAATCCCTAAAAAATATTGATGTTGCTGCATACTGCATAGTCTCCGATATCCTCCTTTTTGCTCTCCCTTGCTGTGTTCAATCCTGGCGCATTTTATTTCATTGTACTTGTGCAGGGCAACATACCAACTTCCTTGTCTTTTGATTCGAGACTTACTTTCTTGACAGAACTTAATGAATCCAATTATATTGTCTTGTGGTTGTGTATGTGTGAAGTTGATGTATCAAGATAACATGTCAATGGAGGTGGAGGGATGTGAGGAGATGACTCCGATAATCTTTCATGGATTGTTGCTATTGACAAACGAAAAACTTTCATTATTATTGTTGTGGTCACTTTCGTTTTGATTAACTAGAAATGAAAAAAAAGGGGGCCAATGAAACTTGAAATTGACTTAGAGGGAAGAAGTAGAGTAAACGGTATCATTATCAAATCAGCCCAGAAAATTTTCCAGGAGACGCGGTCTTGGAACTTGCACGATGGTATGAAACTCGTGTGCCCTGTGAGCTTACTTACAGGTAAGCTAATCTAATATCTAATCTGATATGAATAAGGAAAACCTATCTTATAGCGTCATAAAGCGTATGTTCGCAAGTTATTCTTTTGAGTTTTGTAATTGCAATTCCCCGTACCACAATAATCCATGTCATCTTGTATTTTTCAAGAAAAATCACTAACATAAGCAGTAGATATAAATTGATTTAATGTCGCTAATATGTAGATGCAAAACATGCGCTACTTAAGTGGCATGAGAATTAGTGGTCACGAACATTTAGTCTGCTGCGGTCAAGTTAATGCATCCATATTAATGCAATTAGCATCTAGTGTAAGTGTTTGATTACTCTTCAATAATGTTAACATCCTCTGTAACCATGAATCGAACATACTACAGTAGGAATGTAAGCGAAAACTGCCAAAAAGATATTCATATTGTCGAAGTTCAATGAATCATTGTGCGTACATAATATAAAATAAATAAAACCAATATTATAGCATATCTCGAAGAGTATGATTGGCCGAGTGTATCCTTATTTCAAGTGCAACTCTCTCTGCCACAATAATGCACGTCATTGTTTTAAATACCATTAATATAGGTGGTGGATGCATATATTATTGATTGTTTGTCGGGAGAAAAGCTACGAACTGTGCCAGGCTGATGTTGGGAATCAGCTGTCACAGTGAGATGGGAGAGACATGGTGAGAAGACATCTTCTCATTGATAGTTGGTTCAAGGTAGACTTTGTGACTTGCCCTATGTCACAAAGTCTACCTTGAAATCAAGATAGATAGTCGGTTTAGGGATCAAATCTATCACTAAATATAGGAATGGAAGCGCCGGTTTCGTTTATATAGCACTCTGGTGCCTACAAGTTATATCTTCTTGTCATATCATACTAATCATGGATATTGATGAATGACAAAAATCATAAGTCACGGATTCATCTAGCAAATGTAGATTTAGAAGGCTATGTGCAACAGCGATAATTGATGTGAATTGCAATAGATTACGCTCAAGAAGTGCCATGAACTGGCAGACAATGGAATCAGCCACAACGCAAAGCACGGAATAGCATATGCTTCTTTGACGAATTTTATGAAGCTTGTACAAACACCCATCACTAATGCATAAAGCAAAAGGCTGTAACCAAAAGCGAGTTTTCGGCCAACAATGCATCACTAATCGAGGGGCACAGGTTCGAATAAAGTTGACACGATATGGTCCTTGGTCTCGTGATCAGGAAGGCCGTGTCCATCTCCATACTGGTAAAAGCACTGAGAAGCTCGCGCCAAGTTCAAACATGCCCCAAGAAAAGGCCTGAACCCGGGAAATGGGTGGTCCTCAAACACATCTCCGTTGATCTTCTTCCACGTCTTGCGCATTAGACGCCTGATGTGTTGCCGCGCGGCCTCTTCCAAAGCGCCAGTTTCATTCATGTAGCATTCTAGTGCCTTGAAGTTGTCTCCTCGTGCCAATTCATACTAAGCGTGGACGACATTGATGGTCACAAACATTAGTCCCGAGATTCATCTGACATTCGTATCAAAGACAAATATCAAAGTAAGTTACGGATGATGTGCTGATATCATCATTGAGTCGAAGAATCTTGGCGGAAGAATGCATGAGACTCGGGATTTTCGACACGTAATCAAGTCCCTCTTGCGTCAATTCGTCTGTGGTTAGGAAGTAGCTGTGCAACAGCAAAATCAGCCCTCCGATTGAATCCACGGCATTGCCCATGTACTCCTTCAGTGTTGGTTTAGCCCCCTCGTTGTACCGTTGCACCTCCTTTATGTACGCCTTACATTCATCCGCCCACTGTAGGATTGAAATTCGAAAAGTGTGTCAGTGACCAAGTCGAGGGACGTTCTTTTCTCCTACTTTTTTGGATTCTCAAATGTTTTGAGAGAAGTCATAACGAAAGTTAGAAGTAGAAAAATAAGTTGCCCTGCACGGTCGAGAAATTGTTAGTTGAAAGGTTTAGCAAGTCGAGAGTACCACTTTTCGCATGTAAGGAATGGGGTTGATTCCTTGCTCTCTCATTGTCCAATACCCAATTTCGTTGGTCGTGTTGTACAAGGCAATGTAACTATCCCTTATTGTTGGAGGAAGGTTATCGACGTCCGTGATATCCCATCTAGAAAAGTTACCGTCACTTGATATGCTTTTTAGTAATAACAATGAAAATTAGTTCATATCCTTACTTTATTAGCCCAAACCAGTCAATTGCATAGAAGAAAAACAAGCTGACATAAAACATGAACATTGAAGATTTTATTTCATAACATAAAATTTTTAGGATATGATTTACCTATTGCATTTGTAGACTAATTAATTCCGTCTTTTTTCTTGACCATAATGGTTACGAGGGAAAATGATGATGGTGGTGATAATATACGAACCTGACAATGAAATCTGTCAAGAGCTCAAGCTCTTCCAATGTCCCATATACATCATAAACGTCATCGATGAGTGTCACCATACAACCGATCTTTGTCGTCATTTCTCTGAAAGCTGTATATTGAGGTTCAAAAACCATTAAACAGCACCAAAAATAGTTTTCCACTAGCCTGTCCCTAAAGAATGTCATCTTGTTTGCGCCCAGTTCAACCCACCACCTGAAAAATTTGTCATATGATGACTAAGTCAATCAAAATGCGCTCCTACCTTGCCAGATTGCATCTATGAACTATTGAGTGCTTGTGTATACCTTGCCAGATTGCCGACTTCCTTCCTGTGGATTGACTGCACTAAATTGAAGTCTATTTTAGCCAATCGTAGCAAAGAGGGGATCATGTCTTGCTGCTTCTCGTACATTTCCATGAACCACCGAGCCTCCAATCTGTTTGGCCTCCAGTGGATCGGCATATCTAATGCATGAAGCACTTTTCTCGCCAAACAAGTTGGAATTTCATCGAGGTTCAGATTCTTCAGATGCTTAGAAGCGAAATCTTGAGCTTCGTCCAGTATGCTTTCACCTTCCATTCCATGAAAAGAAGCTTCATAAAGACCAAGAAGCCCCTTCACATCCTTCTCGAGTGATTCCTTGAAGGCACCCATCTTGTTAATAAACCTTCGAAACACATCTATATGTCCAACAAAACCAATGGTATTTTTTTTTTGTTAGAGATAAGAGAATATAGTAATTAGAATAAGACTAAAACGAAAGTTCATAACTAACTTAAATAAGAGTTTGTAATGCACAATTTGTTGGTAACTTAATAGGAGACAAGTTGATAATCACTTTAATTGAGGTCAGTGACGTATAGAAAGAGCTGTTAAGCAACATAAATGAGAGTTAGTAACTCAAAACCAATAAACTTAATTGGAAAAAAAGTTGGTTAGTCTGACTCAAAAGGTTGGTAATTTCATTTGGTAGTTGGCAAAATCAAGCTGATGATAAGAATGGTAAATTAAAATTTGTAACTGATAAGAGAATTCTTGTCATAGACAAGAGTTGTTGGTAATTTTAAAGAAATCAATAACTAACTCAAACAACGCAAGAACTAATTGATAACTCAATAAAAAGTTGGTAATTTCTAGAAAGAGTAAATAGATTTATAGAAAACTCGATAGAAAAGTTGGTAAATTTTTAAAAAGAAAACAAATAAACATTCATAAGCAACTCAAATGAGAGTCGATAAACTAAAACTAGCTGGTAAGTAATGGGAGAAAAGCTAGTAGCTCACACAAATAAAAGTCGATAAGTTCATGTAAGAGTTGATAAATTAAAGACGTTGTGAGAAAGACAAATAATAGTTGGAAAACGATAATAATAGTTGATAAATTAAAGGAACAAATAAATATTGGTGAGTAATTCAAATGAAAGTTGCCAACTCACAATAAGTAATTGGTAATTTAATAACAAAAATGTTGGCAAGTCACTCGTATAAAGATTAATAAATTCATATAATAGTTGAAAAATTAAAGTCGGTTAAATATAAGAAAATTGGAATTTGCGAACCTGTTAAAGGGAATTGGTAATTTCATAGAAGTGCCGATAAGTTGTTTACAAATTACCGAGAAATCAGGTAAACTTGTAATTTCTTTTACAAACATATCTTTAACACTTACAAACTCTTTCATATATTTACTAGCACGAAAAAATCTGTTCTTTCGGGAACAAAACAATTGAACCGTCCAAGTTCCAACTTATCATGAGAATGTGTCTTTGCTTCTCCTGTAAAAAGCACATGATGTCGACCCAAAATTGACTAATGACTTAAAATTAAAAATCATATGAAGATTAATTTGAATTATTATCACGAGAAATTATTAGGCGAATAAATTTTGTTCTAGATGAATCCCGTGCAAAATCCACCATTTTATTGATTTAATGTGAAATCATTGAAATGGTGATAATAATTAATATTTTGGTACATGTAACATGCTCTAATTTGCGGGTCAAGATTCATACACGTAATACACCTACCAAACATAAAACTACACTTATTGTGAAGCCTTTTTTGGATTAAATGTTTATTAAAGTAGACCCAATGAAGATTTGGTCAAACTACGCATCCTGGCTTTTTATATTGGAGGTTAGTTTCTTTCAAAATGTAATGATCCTAAATACTATATTGTCAATGAAAATCTTATTCCATTCTAAAGGCTAAATTTTCTCTAAAACTATCATATTTTTAAGAGGTTAATACCAGGAAAAATTTCAAATTGGTACACCCGTAACAAATTTATCCAAACCAATTTTTTAACCACAAAAAACCCAAAATTGGTACATCTGTGACAAATTTACCCCAAACAAATTTTTTGACCATAAAAAACTTCAAACTTGTATATTTGTGACAAATTTACCCTCCATTAATTTTTGTTAAATTGGATTAATACAAAAAAATCGCAAACTGGTACACTTGTGATAAACGGAGGGTAAAACCCAAAACCGGTACATCCATCAACTATTGCGTGTTAATTAACAAAGCAATTTAATAGTAAAATTTAACGGAAATTAACAAAGGGTAAATTTGTCACAAATGCACTAGTTTAGAGTTTTTGATTGTTAAAATTTAGTTTGAAATAAATTTGTCACGTATGTACTAATTTGAGGTTTTTCGTTGTATTAATCTTGAAACTTTCATGAAATAAACTAAGTTGCAGTTATAAATTTTTTTTTTTTTGGGGGGGGGGGGGGGGGGGGGGGGGGGTGTTGTTTCAAAAGGAAAGTGAGATGGCAAATAATAAAAAAATTAACCTTGAGATATATCGTAGCCATGCTGTCTGAGAAGTCTAAATCTAAGGGCAGTCGAGGGGAGATCATTTGAAAAACAAGCATCATTCGAATCATCACGGATGACTTGTAATGCCCTTTTGATGTCATTCTCGAAATGGTATTGCAGCCCAAGCCTTTGGATCGCATCGATGAGCTCAAGCTTCGCCAACCAATGTGTCTCCCTCTCCAATCTGTCCTTCACCTCTTCCTTCATCCTCTGGATCCCCTCCACATATCTCTCCTCCTACATATTAATTTCACTCTTATAAGCTCGCAAGAAAATCAAGCATATTGTGGCCTTCTCACAAGTTTTGAGCAATCAAAAAGCTTCACAAGGTATTAATGATACACGCAAGAGGAAAGCACATTGAAACCGACCGCATAATCTGCACTCAGTGACTTCAGAATGTTGTAATCCCAGATGCTCGGCGTGTAGTTTGCTGAACGCCTAGTGACCAGTGACTGCTCATTCGCATTCGAATTAATGCTGCTAACGCTCCGAATCCCTGTGGTGATTGCAACCACGACAAAGGAGGAGGAGGAGGAGGAGGAGGAGGGGCGAGGGTGTTTGAAGAGTAGGACAGAGGGTCGTCGCCCGCAGTGGAGTGAAGAAGAAGGGAGGTAGCTTGTGGTAGGAGATTGAATAGCCATGCTTCTTGTGTTTTGGTACTAGCATTAGCTATTCATGGATCATGAGTTGATATATATATATAGTCTTTTCTGCTTGTAGAAAAAAGGGAAAATAAATAATCGTTATAGGTCATTCGTGTCGGAAATAGCAGCTTTGTTTTTGCTAAAGTCGAAAATGGCAACTTGCACACCAGATGGGCAGCACCTTTTCAATGTGCGAATATCATATCCATTTTTGACGAGGTTCACATCGCATGGTGGCTGTCGGCAGACAAGATTAGGTGAAAGAATTAGCAAGTCAAGATCACACCACTTTCCACTCACAACTGAAAATAAAACAAAAAAGTTAATAAAAACGAGAACATGAATTTCTTGTCGAACCAAAAGGGTGAAAATGAAAAAAAACAGAAAGGTCACTTCTTTTTTTAACCACTGGAGTTTGCTCCAGTGGCCACCTTTTTTACTTGGAAAGGGAAGGTAGGCAGTTCAAATCCTCATTTTTTCAGGAGAAGTTAGGGATAAGGACGTGTAGTTTCAGATGTGGGTTTCAACTTCTATACTTTGCAAAAGGTAGGACAAAAGTTTGAAAATAAGTTAAGAGTTAGAGTAGAACAAACAAAATAATAATAATAATAATAAAACTTCTGCTTTTTCTTTTTCCTTTCTAGAAGGTCACTTTCTACGTGTAAGGGATGGGGTTGATGCCACGTGCTCTCTTCATGTTCAGATCTTCAATACCGGAGAGAGTGTAGAGAAGTAGAAAGTGACGTAAGTGATAACTTAAATGGATATGTTACTTGCCATATGTAAGAATCCACTTAAGGATAAGAACAATATTTGTCACTCGTAGGTAATCAACCTAAGGGATAATAGCAAAACAAGAAAAATTTCTTATTCTTAAGCCAAAGGCTTAAATAAGTTATGAATCAATAAAGTCTTCCTTTTTTTAATTCATCATAGCATGCTTATATAGATGAGCATGGAACGACTGTCCAAGCATGAGTAATTTCCTAAACTCATTGGAGACAAAAATTAGTTTTACTACAAAGTATAATAAAGTCTTAGGAACTAGAACTTTTAACTCTTGGAACCTTCATCACAAGTAAGACTCAAATAGACCTAGGAACTAAGAAATGCAATGATGACAATTGTAAGACCTCGAAAATATGAGAAATATAGTTGGTTGTAGGTCTTCAAGTTTACATATTTTCAAAGTTGCTGAATCAATGGCCTTCAAGGAATGCTTCGACATCAGAAGCTTTTGCTGCACGTAAACTCGTCTCCAAGTTTCCTTTGTCCTCAACTTCATGGTAGGGAGAAAGTTTGGTAACATTGAGTATTGCCGACACATCCTTACCAAAGGAACTCGATTCCAACAAATTTCTCGGACGGCCCTCTAACGAACTAGATAATAGATTAGTTTCATACTAGCAAATATCTTCATGGCATGCTAAAAAGATGAAATATATTAAACATATTTTGACAATTGATGAAAACTTTGATAGAGAATGCTTTGGGGCATACAAAATGAAAGTGGTAGGTAATGCCTCTGGCCATTATAATCATTCCCTCTCCATTTATGACCTCGACATTTGCCTCGACAAATTTGTTTGGAGATTCACCATCCATAATATCATAGTTGGTTGATGGTATCTAAATGATCAGCATCTCTCCCTTCAATTTTTCCGTGATCTCGTCTTGCTCCAAAGTAAGGCCTCTTGGAACATGATAAACCATTTCTTTAGCCATGACTTCATCCAGTGGCCATTGTAGCTCTTTATGCTCTTTAGGACTCAATTCTGTAGGCTGCTTTCCCAAAACGAAATCAATGCAATGCTGTATGTCTTATATGGGTGGAAGACCAAGTGGAATCTCTTCCAGAACAACATCTTTAGAGTCTTGGAGAAGAGGTTCTACTTGAGAATTCGTACACCACAAGTGCATATGCCTCCATGAATTCTTCCAAGGCCTTATCAATTTCAGATTTAGAGAGTAAATTATTTCCTTCCCCATTAGATGGTTTAGGAGTACTCTCTATTTTGGAAAGACCCAAGGTGATCTTGACAACATCTTTCTTGAAACCGTAAGTATTTTTTAACCCATCATGCTTAGTTTTTCTATCAAATTGCCAAGGCATCTCAATAATCAAATGGCAAGCATCCATGGGAACAATATCACACCATATTTTATTATTATATTTTTCCCAATAGAGAATTGAACAGGACATTTTTTATTAACCCTTACCTTATTTTCTTTGCGAAGCCAAAAAAACTTGTAAGGTTGTGGGTGCTTTTCTGTTTTGAGGTGCAATTTATCCACCATTGTCGTGGCCACTACTTTCTCACAATTTCCTCCATCAATGATAACATCAAACGCATTTCCATGAGAAGTGCATCTAGTTTGAAAAAAGTTGTTGCAAAGCCAAGTATCATCTTCACTAGGAGTAGCATTCAAGATTCGATGGAGGATTATAGGCTCTCCTTGATCTCCATAGGTAACTTCATGTCCCTCATCTGGACCTTCATTGGAGCTAGTTGAGTCTTCTTCGAGCTGTTCTTCTACTAGAGAGACAATCTTACGATTTGGACAATTAGAGGCACTCTGTCCAAACCCTTGGCACTAGAAACACTTGATAGAGTTAAGGTGATTGGAACTTGATGCTCCATCATTCTTTGGAAGCGACTTTGAAGCCGCTGCCCTAGTATTAGAAGTAGAGGCACTCTCACCTTTGGAATAACCTTCTTTGTTCCAAGACCGAGAGCTACTACCATGTGCTTCTTTAAGTTTTCATTCCACCTTAAGTGCAAGTTGACTAACATCATTAATTATAAGTCCAATAAGGTTGTAGTCGGACAGCATTATTGATTTCTGATCGAAGTCCACCAAGGTAGCAGAGAACAGTTTACTCTTCTGGCTCAGAAACATTAAAAAGGATCATGAGGTGATCAAATTTCGCTGTATATTCTTCCACAGACAGTGCCTTTTGTTTGAGATTGTGAAACTGAAGAAAGGTATCTTGACAGTAGTTTGTCGATAAGAACTTCAATTCTTTCTTCATTTTCTGGCAAGTTACAATACGACTTCTTCCTTCATTAGCTCTTTGCTTTTTCAAATGCTCCAATCAAGTAGATGCATGTTTTTTGAGCTTGATGGTGACTAGCTTTACCTTTTGATCATTTGGTATTTCTTTGTAGTCAAAGACTCTTTCTACAACATGCAACCAATCCATAAATTCTTCCAGTTGCATTTTCCCTTTGAATTTAGAAATTTACACCTTCAAATAAGAATCTTGTTGAATTCCATGAAACCTTCAATACTAATGTCGAGGAAGTCCTTCCTCACTTGAACCATGACTTCGAGTACCAGTGAAGGGATAACATCCTCTTCATCAGAGAGAGCATCTTCCAAATCATGACGCAAATCATCACGTTCTAGAAGTTCGAAGCATTGCAAACACCTGTGCAGTTGTTGCACTTGTCTCCTTAAACCATCTACCTCCACGTCTCGTAGGTCTCTTTCTTGAGCCGTAGAAGACTCAACGTTTAGTCCATGTCAATGACGACCAGCCATTGAACCTTGCTTTGATACCAATTTGATGCCGGAGAAAGTGTGGAGAAGTAGGAGGTAACACAAGCGAGTACTCAAATGAATAGGTTACTCATCACCCATAGGATTTATCCTAAGAGATAAGAGCAAAACAAGAAAAACTTCTTATTCTCCAGCCAAAGGCTCCAATAAGTTATGAATCAATCAAGTCTTCATTTTTTTTATTCATCATAGAATGCTTATATAGATGAGTATGGAACAACCATCCAAGCAGGAGTAATTTCCTAGACTCATTGCAAAGACAAAACTAGTTTTACTAGAAAGCATAACAAAGTCCTAAGAAATAGAACTTTAACTTTTAGAACCTTCATCACAATTAAAACTCATATACTCCTTGGAACTAAGAAACGCAATAATAGCATTTACAAGACCTCGAAAATATGAGAAATTTAGTTGGTTTTAGGTCTCCAAACTTTACTATTTCCAATGTTGCTAAATTAATGGCCTTCAAGGAATGCTCCGGCATCAAAAAGTGGATGCCAATTGAAGTTTTGCCATTAATTCATTGGGGCGGGTTGTATCAAAACAGACATGATGTTGTCCTTGGTTGCGCGGTCCGGAACCCCATGGCCATCTCCGTACTTGTAAAAGCTGTGAGACACACGAGCAAGATTCAAACACCCCCCGATAAAGGCTTCCATCCCTGGGAATGGACGATCTACAAACGCATGTTCGTTCATCATCTTCCAAGTTTCACAAATCACGTCCTTGACGTGTTCCACCGCAGTTTCTCGTGAAGCTCCGCTTTCATTCATGTAGCACTCGATTGCCTTCGGATTATCTCCTCTGAGCAATTCATCCTGACCAAGGGGACGACGTTATTCATATATCTCTTACATACTCATCACTTGATCATGTGAGTAAGGTGAATTGCTCCTTAACACAGCAAAGGGCGTATTAAGAAAGTATGATCAGACCAGGAAGGAACCTAGCTATATACATGAGTTAGAACAAAGACACATACCGGCGATGTACCAAGATCATCATTGAGTCGAAGAATCAAGCCAGAAATGTACATGACACGTGGGGTTTTAGATACGTAGTCCAATGCCTCATGTGTTAACTTGTTTGTGGTCATGAGGAAAATACAGAACAACATCAAGGGCCCTCCAGAAGATGTTACCGAAGTGGGGAGATATTCCTCCAATATTGGGGTATAGCCCTCGTGGTACCACTTGGCCTCTTTTATGTATGCCCTACATTCATTCACCCACTAATGTACGGAAAAAGAGAGTCAGTGGACCACTTTAGGTCTGTGAATATGGAGAATAAATGTTGCACACGGTGATTCCAAAAGTGAAAATCCAGGAGATCGTTATCATTAATTTCGTGAGATAAGTATCTTGGGTGAAAACATACATTGTCGTTAGCTAAAACTTGTAAGAATGAGAATAGGAATTCAAGTATGAGTTTGACTACAGTATGAGCAGACAGAATTTCACCAATTTCCGAATGTAAGGTGTGACGTTAAAGCCTTGCTCTTTCAGTATCTCAAATCCGACTTCATTGGTAGTGTTGAACAGAGCTAGGAAAGAAATCCTTATTGTCTGAGGAAGTTTTTCAATGTCGGCAATATCCCATCTGGAAATGTCCAACATCTCAAACATTATAAACAGAGACACTGCTAGTCATTTCATTTCTGGGTGCGATGAGATAATATGATTTACATATATATGCACGGTCGTTAAACAAACCTTTCAACGAAGTCTGTCAGGAGTTCAAGTTCTTCCAAAGTGCCAAACACGTCATAAACATCGTCTATGAGCGTTATCATGCAAGTAATCTTGGTTAACATGACCCTGCAAAATCCATATTCTGGCTCGGGAACCATAAAGCAGGACCATAAAAAATGTTCCACCAGTCTATCTCTGGAAAAGCCCATCTTGTTAACGCCAAGCTCAAGCCACCACCTGAAACATTTGCCACACATCTCATATATAATGAGTTGTTCTGGAAATGGACTGAACCTATAGAAAACAAGACTCTACGAAAAATATGAGGACTTCACATGAACCGTGTGTACACTCTCATTGGTTTGGTCGAGCGTCCACTGAGTCCACGCATTAGTTTACTTAAGTAATTCAACTAATCACATATCAAAGCACACCATTCTCATGAAAGTGGACTACGCTAAAAAAAGAATATGTGGACCAGAATGAGAGTTACTAGGCAGCCGATCAATCATTATCGGATTAGATGAAATGTACAAGAAACTTAACTCAAATTTCTTTTTAACGTAGGAATTATAACTCCCTGCCATTTGTCTAATCTTAGTTCTAAATTATGAATTACTTTCATTTTAATGGGATGCTTGACGCAGGGCGTACATCGGTGACTAGCTTTGGACGAACAAAGATGATAATAAACGTGAATGATGAGCTTCCTTTGTTTTCCGTTTTCTTCGAGTGCAAGATAATCACATCTCTCTTTTTCACCTAAAGGCATCATGTCTACACATTTTTCCAACTCATTTTGGTCTATTTGGATGGTGCAAATATGAATAAACAAGTAAAGAAATGATTGGTGCAAAATTTTATGCGAATCTTCTGTTGCTGTACGTATATACCTTGCTAGTTCGCTCACTTCCTTCTGGTAGGTTGACTGCAATACATTGAAATCCAACCTCGCCATCTCAAGCAAAGTCCGGTTCATGTTCGGATCTTCCTCGTAGATGTCCATGAACCATCTAGCTTCCAATCTATTAGGTCTCCAATGGATAGGCAATTCCAAGGCATGGCTTATTTTTTTGCCCATGCAAGAGGAGATGATTCCTCCTTCGAGATTAAGAAGATTCAAATGCTCGCAAGTGAAAGCCTTTGCTTCTTCCACCGAACTTTCGCCTTCCAGTCCATGAAAAGAAGCCTCGTACAGACTCAACAGCCCCTTCACATCCTCAACCAGCGATACCTTAAAACCACCCATCTTGTCCATGAAGCTTTCAAACACATCTATCAAGCCAATGGTGTTTAGTTAGTCGATAGAAAGTTTATATATAAGATAAACAACATGCCATTAATTAAAGTTCCCAGTGGAATCCTACTATTCCGTGCCAAACAACATGGATTTTTTTTCCCATACTGTGGAGCCTTTTCTTGGATTATATATATATGACAGGAGACTCAATGAAGATTTGGTGCAGGTACGTATTCTAGCTTTTTATATTGGAGGATACTCTCTTTCTGTTGGAAACAAATGCGGAAAAACAAATACAGAACACAGGATTTACGTGGTTCGATCACAAGGTAATCTACGTTCACAGGCGAGGCAAATCAAGATTCCACTATAATCAAAGAGAGTACAATTTTCAGAAGTCGAAACAACGACTTGACAAAACCTCACGGTTCAACAAACCCTCAAAAAACAAAGTTCTCTCTCGATTTTAATGAGAAAACCTAGCCGCGATATAAATAGGGCTTCCCAAAAAGATTTTCTCGGGGGCATAGCCCCCGAACCCCCCAAGACATTTTTTCATTTTACTCCAACCTAGGCGAACCATCATTGAGATTTGTTCGCTTGCTATGGGTTGGGCCTATCGGCCCAACCCTCCGCGTCGCGAACTAAATCTCCTTTTTCGGATCGCACAAAAAATATGTCGGGTCGGATCATAAACCGGACCGAATACATAAAATTCAAGACATATTTAACACTTTCAAAATGTGCTGACTTTTAGGATATCATAATTGCTGATGAAAATTTTATTATATTCTAAAGCCTAATCATTCTCTGAAACTATCGTATTAAAGCTTTTGCAATTAAACTAGGGGTGCATTTATTTCACTAAAAACTTCAGAATAAAGGAAAATATTTAGTTTTCATTTATTTGGAGGTATAAGAAAAGTGATTTCCTTCTTTTCAAAAGAGGAAGTCATTTTCCTCCAACCTAAACTTGTTGTTTTCACTTTGTAGAAAACGTTTTTTTATAGATAGATTAGTTTTCTGTCAACCAAATACTGGAAAGTCAAAAAAACAATTTCCTTCGTACAAACAGTAATTTTAGTTATAAATGTGGGGCAAAACCAAAAGGCAAAGTGAGATGGAAAATGATAAACATTATACCTTGAGATACATCATAGCCGTGTTGTCTGAGAAGTCTAAATCGAAGGGCAGTCGAGTGGAGATCATTAGAAAACCGAGCATCATATGAATCATTTTGGATGACTTGGAGTGCCTTCTTGATCTCGTTGTCGAAATGGTATTGCAAACCAAGCCTTTGAATCGCATCAATGAACTCAAGCTTCGCCAACAAATTATTCTCTTTCTCCAATGTGCACTTCACCTCTTCCTTCATCCTTTGGACCCCCTCCATATATCTCTCCTCCTACAATTTGATTTCACATTTATAAGCCCATTAAAAACTAAACATGTTTTAGCCTTCTCAGAAATTTGAGAAATTCAAAGCTTAACAAGGCATTAATAATAAGCAAGGGGAAGTATATTAAAACTAACCGCGTAATCAGCACTGAGTGACTTCACAAAGTTGTAATCCCAAACACTTGGCATGTAATTTGCTGAACGCCTATCGAATAGTAACTGTTCTTTAGTATTCGAATTCATGCAGCTTATGCGCATATTTCCCTCAGTGGTTGCGACGGCAGCAAAGGAGGAGGAGGAGGGTCGAGGGTGTTTCATGAGTGGGACAGAGGGTCGACGTCCGCAGTGGATTGAAGAAGGGAGGCAGCTTTTGCTAAGAGCTTCAATAGCCATGCTTCCTGTGTTTTGGTATTGCATTCACAATTCATGAGTTTACATAAACATCATAAAGCGCCGAGAATCGAGGGATCTATATAAAGAAAAGAATTAAAACTAAAATACTTTATTGATTGATTAGTCTATACGTCTTCGTTTGTGATTATTTTATAGAAAATAAATAAGGATGTCAGTTTCTAGTTTTGGAAGGTAATTATTAAGTTCTAAGATAAATGCTACGTATTCTATAAAGTAAATGCAAACATAAATGGTACAAATAAAGCTAAATAAAATCATGAGCATTAAAGATTATATAAAATGGGAAGGCGATGCATAAAATGATAAGTAGAATGATAAAACCAAACATGTAGGTGGTACGTATTGATATTGAAATGATAAGAAAGTTACAACGCAATTGAAAGTCACAGTAAGATGAAAGCCATCCCCAAGGGCGGTAATCCGCACTCAAGGGAGGTGTGATTTGAAGACTACTAAGTGATTAACCAACCCTTACCTTACACGTAATGAAGAAAAGTGACTAAGAAACTTACAAAGTAATTGGGATATAAAGGTAGAAGGGGACGGTTTCAGGATGGGAAGAAGAAGAGGGAAAGAACTTCTCTAAATGGAGAAAGGAATGGCATGCCTCTAAGTGAGAATGAGATGGACTTTTATAGAGTGATGAACAGTAATAAATGTCCTGTATTAACGTGTTTTCTGCCTGAGAAAAAAGAGATTAGGAAAGAAATAATGATTACACATTATCTCTGTCTGGTAAAAATGATGTTATGTTTTTCTTATGCTGTTTAAAAGGGTGATAGGTATGGATAGGCTGATTAGATATTATAAAATCATTGTTACTTCCTATATGGGTCCAATCCAAAGCATATGCACCTTTCCATCGTGTACAACGTGATTCACGCCTAAGTCTAGAAATAACTAAGTTTGTTTTTTCCAAAAAAAACTTGTGTTTATTTTTCAAATCGTTTCTCATCAAATAAAACATAAAAACGTGACCAAGCTTTGGCTGGGGGTGAATTCCCTAAAAAACCGCCAACTTTAGGTCAAGTCCTAAATTTATTCCAAACTTTTTTTATTTAAAAAAAACCCCAAACTTTAAGTTCAATCTGAAATCTATCCCGAATTTCGTTTTGTGCAAAAAAAAATAAGGAAATTTCAATTTATTTTCAAAAATGTATCCTGTGATCCAGTTCTAACTTGATGTGGCACTACTACGTCAATAACAAATCTTCATCAGCAAAGTAATGGGGCGATAGATACATACCGACGTCATATTTTCAATTCAATAATCAATCCAACCAAATAAAAATTGTTGAAATTCTCCAAAATAAACCATTTTAGGATATGAAAGTTAGGGACGACAATAAATCCACTCCAAAAAACTTTTTTTTAATTTAAAGAAAACATAATTTTTAGGTTCAATCCAAATTTGCTCCGAACTTATCTTTGTCTAAAAAAAAGCTCAATTACTTTATTGATATGGGTTTGTTATCGATATGAAAGTGCCACGTCAAATTAGAACTAGATTACAATGGTATATTTTCAAAAATAAATTGAATTTTGATGATTTTTTTACATAAAATAAAATTCAAGGCAGATTTGGGACTAGATTTAAAGTTTAGGATTTTTTCTTAGAGAAGAAAAATTTTGAAATAAGCTTGACATTGAACCTAAAGTTTAAGATTTTTTTTAAGATAAAAAAAATTCGAAAAAAATTTGAAACTTGAGCTAAAATTAGGATCTTGCAGGGAATTAGTCCCTTTGGCTGGTGGGTGCCGTGCTGCCGTAGTGGGTGAGTGAGCCCATAAAATCTTTTCAGATTCAAGGCGGTGGAAATGGGAGGTCGTACAAGCTTATTGGTCGTACGATCATTGGGAACTTACTATTCAGGTTTTTGAGTAAGTTTCTTACCCAAATGACTAACTTCAGTTTTTAGTCAAAACTTTGTTCTCGTTTCATTTAAGTAATGTAAGAGCAATGTCAGAATTGTTTGATTCCTAACGTGAACGTAGGTAAATTTTTAACTGTCTTTATTGATAAAATTCTGACGGAGGGTAAATATGTTGTACGGGTACATATTTGAAATTTTTGCGTCACAAAAAAAAAATTAAAGTAATTATATCACAATAGAATATTTAGGGTTTTTGGTGGCTTTGGCTCTTGCAAATATTATTGGAGTAACTTACCAACTTTTATTTGGCTTCAGAAGAACTAATTTGTCCATTAATATATGACAAAAATTTCAAATGTTTTCAAGCCCGCTCCGCCTATAGATATTCATTAAAAAAATATGTATTTATTACGTATTTTAACTAAAAGTAACATGCTTTATATATTTATGCATTGTATTTTAAGTTTATCTTCATGTTTAACAGTTTAAAATTTACTCTATAATTACCTGCTTGCCTCAACAAATGGGGATCAAAAAATTTATATTTGAAATGTTTGGCTAGCTCATAAGTTTCATTCCTCAACCGATGTGGGACAAGGCTTTTAGGAAGTTATGTTCAAGTCAAGTACAAGACTCGACTTATATGAGATGCGAGTTTCAAAAGTTTTCTAAGCAATGTGACTTCCATGAGTCTCGTCTTCATTTTGTCCCAAA
Organism: Syzygium aromaticum; assembly: GCA_024500025.1. Lineage (NCBI taxonomy): Eukaryota > Viridiplantae > Streptophyta > Magnoliopsida > Myrtales > Myrtaceae > Syzygium > Syzygium aromaticum. The sequence continues at coordinate 18,573,203 of CM044885.1, forward strand.
TCATCTAATTAGTGAAGATGGAGCTTGCATGACTCTATAAAACCCATTCATGACTCATGAGGCCATTCTTTTTGTAAACCCACCCATGAAATGAAACCATTCTTTCTCGTAGGAAAGTTCAGAAGTCTTTGGAAATGGTACAGAGTTCTCTTTCTCTTTAAAAAGGAAAAAACTTCTCATCTAGGGTGATGCTTTGCGGGGCGCCATTGCTTCGTGAGGCGACACCCACCGAGCCTCGCTTGGGGCTCGGGACGGGGGCGAGGCAGGCCTTCTCTCTGCCGGGCAGGTATGGGCATGATTTCCTTGCCTATCCCTAGCCATGCATCTCAAATAGAGGGTATTGATAAACCATATTGGCTAATAGCAACAAGGACGTCGGCGTTCTAAGTAGGAGGGTTTATAACGGGTAAATTTCAACGTTGGAAGGGTTTTTTGAAAAGATTCATGAGTACAATCCACCCTAATTAGTCATTATCTAAATGCTCTTTTCAAAGGCTTGTCTAGCATAAAATATATGTCTTTGTATCTCATATTATTGTAATATTAACACAGAAACTAGTCAGGATCTTGTAATTAAGTCAATGAAAAACACTGAAGAAATAGACGAAGAATAATAAAGAATATTAAAGATTTACATGATTCGATCTGAGTATCGATATTTATCTCCACACATAGAGTTAGTAGCAAATAATCAACTTCAATTGGAGAATCAGAATTACAATCGCTTATAAGCTCAAATATTTCTCACGCCTCGATTATACAGTAACCTAAAGTGTTTACAAATAAATCACTTAATTGGATATAAAATTCACAACACAAAATCACCGGGTGTTCTAGCCCACTTCTTCGTGCGTCCGAAAAAAGCTTCACCGTCGTCTTCTTCTGACTGCTCTTTTTGTCAGCGGCTCGTCCGCTAAGACTTACTGACGCAGAGAGAAGCGTAAATTTGGAACAACTCCAAAGAACTCGAAATTTTTATTCAATGATACTATGTTTCTAATTACAAGACAGACATCATATATATAGAGACAGGACTCCTAATATTAATGACAACTGAATAATTAAGGATAACATCTAATAAACTAATATAGGCAACTGCTTAAATGGTAATATAGGAAATTGCCTGAACGGTAATATAGGAAACTGCCTGACTGGTAATATAGGAAACTGCCTGAACGGTGATATAGGAAACTGCCTGACTGGTAATATAGGAAACTGCCTGAACGGTAATATAGGAAACTGCCTGAACGGTGATATAGGAAACTGCCTGAATGGTTGTTTTCTCCAAAATCAGAAAAATTGCCGAGATTTCCGGCCATTACGGCGATCATATTCTTCAAGATAATTACAGGCTAACTGTTCTACATCATTCCCTCCCTCTTCGGAAAAACTCGCCCTCGAGTTATGATCAGGATATAGGGGTGTATCCGAAGCATGATATTCAAATAAATCTGCCACATTAAATGTATGAGAAATATTGAGATCACCAGTAAAGTCAACTACATAGGCATTATCGTTGATTTTCTTCAGGATGCGGCAAGGACCAATCTTCTTGTGCTTCAGTTTACTATAGGTACCTACAGGAAAACGTTCCTTTCGCAGGAAAACCATTACCTCATCACCTACTTCAAAAATTTTCGAACGTCGCCGTTTGTCAACATCCACCTTATACTTTGAATTAGAAGCAGCCAATTGACTAGCCACAGCAGCTTGGACTTCATTAATTCTGGTCGCCAACTTATTTACAATATGAGGGGCATTACTCTGTGGTCTCAAAGTAATTTTAGTCCTTTTCCACACAAAAGAATACGTATTCTCCCTAGCTCGGTGTGTAGCATCAACATCATATTGCCACGGCCGACCCAGTAAAACATGACACGCGTCCATCTCCACAACATCACAGATAATTGTATCTTGATATGATTTTCCGATCGAAATAGGTAAACGGCATAATTGGTTTACCTTAAGTTTTGCTCCTTTGCGAATCCATCCGATCGTGTAGGGCGCGGGATGCGGCTCCGTCTTTAGTTGCAAGTGATCCACCAAGACCTTTGACACTATATTCTCGCAACTTCCGCTGTCAATAATGATGTTGCATACTTTGCCGTTGACAGTACAGCGAGAGCGGAAAAGCTGATTCCTCTGGGTATCTTCTATCCGCGGAGTAAACAATAGACGACGCACAATACAATTAACTTGCTCGCCCACTTCATCTTCCACTGCCACTTCTTCTTCCTTTTCCCAATCATCTTCATACACATCTTCGTCATGTTCAACGATATTGGCCATTCTACGACGAGGACAATCGCTGGAACGATGGCCTAACTCGTTACACTTGTAGCACTTGATCGGTTGGGGTTTGGCATATGGATTCTTGATATTTTGATTGGGAGTACGATTGCTTGCTGCAACTGCTTCCTTAGGCGTCCCCGTAGTACTCCCTGGAACTTGGCTCGAATCAGGGGTTTGTTGACTAGAAGAACTTGAAACATCAAGCTGTCTTCCTTTTCCGAATGACCCACGATACGAATAGTTGTTACCACGAGTACTAGGGTTAGTCCTCTCCAATTGTATCTCAATTTTTCGCGCCATATCCTGGGCGTCTTCGATAGAGAATAGTCGATGCAAAGAAACCCGATCCTAGATATTAAGTCGCAAACCATTAATGTACCTAGCAGTTTGTTGTGCCTCGGACTCATCCAGGTTATTGCGAGCGGAGAGTCGAAGAAACTCTTCCGTATAAGCTTGGACCGATCTATTCGATTGTCGGCAATTCTGGAATTGCTGAAATAACAGTTGCTCATAGTCCGTTGGGAGGAACCTCTTCTTCAACTTCTGTTTCATCTGACTCCATGATTGAATAGGAGCCTTGCCTTGTCGACGTCGTGTTAATTGAGTTTGTTCCCACCAAGCTGAAGCGCCACCTTTCAACTTGTACGCCACAAGTTTCACTTGGCGATCCTCATCAATATCCATAGCGTCGAAGAATTTCTCGACCTCCCAAAGCCAGTCTAGGAAATCTTCAATATCCAAATTTCCATTGAAAATAGGGAGATCTACCTTTAGTTGATACTGTTCAGGATCTCGTCGGTAGCCCCCCTGCCGTCGATTCCCACGAACATGCTCCTCCTGGAATCCCCTGTATCGGCGATCACCACGAATCTGCATCTCTTGGAAATCTTCGGCTTCGTCTTCCGTATCCTCAACATAGTCTTGACGCCTATGTCGGGGAATTCCTCCACGCCCCATAGCATCTTCGGGATCACGAACGATAGGAATTCGCTCGGCTGGAAGAACGCCAGGCGCATGGTTTGTGGACAAACGCTGGATGGCATCAAGGATCTCTTGAAACCTCCGATCGGTTTGAGCTACGAACTGATTGAACTCAGCCCGCGTAATAGGCTCGTTCTCACGGCCCTCAGCTGCGCGGAGATTGACATTCACGTTATTCACCATCGTCACAGGAGAAACCTGCTCTGATACCAAATGACGCAGAGAAAAGCGTAAATTTGGAACAACTCCAAAGAACTCGAAATTTTTATTCAATGATACTATGTTTCTGATTACAAGACAGACATCATATATATAGAGACAGGACTCCTAATATTAATGGAAACTGAATAATTAAAGATAACATCTAATAAACTAATATAGGCAACTACTTAAATGGTAATATAGGAAATTGCCTGAACGGTAATATAGGAAACTGCCTGACTGGTAATATAGGAAACTGCCTGAACGGTGATATAGGAAACTGCCTGAATGGTTGTTTTCTCCAAAATCAGAAAAATTGCCGAGATTTCCAGCCATTACGGCGATCATATTCTTCAAGATAATTACAGGCTAACTGTTATACATCACTTACGGTGCTAGTGCTCTCTACTGAAGGAACTCTAAGAAACTCTCACTGTGCGGCTTTAAAGAAGAGTTACTGTGTAGCCACTATTCAACAAACCCCATTAGCGGCTACTTGATGAGAAAGAGACGATCCGGTGGATCGAAAATGAAAATGGTCTAATCCAAAATTGCATTGCAAATCACAAACCTTGTATACAAACTTTTCAATTTGTTCAATCAAATCACAAATATTTTTTAGGAAATGTAATCAAGTCCTTTTGATCAACGATACCTAAAATTGCACACATATCGTTGAAAAAAATACATGTGTAGCATTCTTATATTTCACTTTTCAACATAATTTTAGAACTTAATTGCATTTTTCGGCAAAGGTTGTTGACTCAATTAAACAACTTGACAGGTTTAGGACTCGTTCATACTCTTTGATAAAGATTGAAGGCGTGATTGAACTAATTTTCTTTTGTCGGAAGATTGAACCAATTTAGAACCCCATATTTTCCCTTTTGTTTTCTTTCCCCTAATTACTCCCTGGCCCCACTTGTTTTCTTTTGTGTGGCTACAAGGTGTCCACGTCCACTTCCTAGTCAAATAGGCCACTTAAATAAAATACGTAACCAGAGCATATCTTGTGCTGAATCTTCTTGGATTTATATCCGTAACAAGCAACATCAAATTTGAACGTGTTAAATTCTTCTTGGATTTATATCCGTAACAACCAACATCAAATTTTGTTCACGGCTAAAAAATGAGACATAATTTAACACAGGTCGTGCACGAAAAAACAAGGGTGATGGTTACATGAAACTCGTGAATGGAATAATTAGCCATATTACTTACTATATTGACCACTTCCGGAGATGTCCCTTTCCATGGTTCCCAAGTTGGGATATCAAGGATTTCTATTGCTGGAGTCCCGCCACCCAGGTCAATGTCTACAGCGGATGGAACTTTTTGGAGCATACCCCACATGTTTCCCGGAAAGAGAAGAAATCGCACAATTACTGTGATTAATTATGTAAAGCAATCACTCAATGAGCACAAAGCCCATCTGCTCGTCTTCCTTTCGCAACGAAGGATTCTCTTGGCAGCATGAAGATGTAATTCATGCGAACTGTGCGTTGATTGGCATACGAGTTTGGTATGCAGCATATGATTTATATGGACGTGTAAAAGCGAGCGAGATATTTCACTTTCTCATTCCAATTAAGTGCTCGTTCTTCAAGTATAAGATGAAATGACATTGTCTGCACACGCGGGATAGTTTTATATTTAATATGTTGTAATTCGATTAGCAGCTCAAGAGTTTAAATGGATTGGTTAGTCTTTTAAGGCATATATATAAATGGACTTTGCTAACATAATAGTTTTTTGGTTACTACAAAAATAACAGCATATTGTGAACCATAAATTTTTTAAAGAATGGACCTCATGATAATTTATAATTTTTCGTTATTATTTTTTTGTAGTCCATAACATATTGTTATTCTCACAGTAAATTAAAAACTTCCATCCAATCATTTTTCTATGTGAATTTGAAATGGACTACTCGAATTCTCATTGAACTAGAGGTGTCAAAATGGGTAATGGACCTATTATTTGACTCGTATTTTCATATTTTGGGTCATAAATGGGTTATTTAAACATTAAAAGGCCAAGTGAAAATGGGTTTAAAAACTCAAATTTAAACCAGGTAAAAGGCCCCCGCTTGACACCCGCCGTTTGCCTCCCGCCACTGTCTACCATCCTTTGCCGCCGGTCGCCTCCCACCGCCGCTTGCCATCCTCTGCCTCCCGTCATATGCCGATCTTCTTTTGGGGCTTCTGCAATGTTTGAGGCAACCAAAATGACTTTTGGAGGAGAGATCTCCATCCGAGTTGGGTGCCAAGATTGAGAGAATGGACCTAGCATAAGAATAAAATTTTCTTCTTGAAGGAGTTTAATTTGCCTATGTAACTTTTCTATTTTAGCAGTCTAGTCTTCCATATGATGATGGGAAAGATATTTACCTGATTCCATCTGTTGTAGCTTCTTTTGGAACCTCTCGAGCAATTTATTTGTGACTAAAGCCATTTGATCAATCTTCTAATCAACATGATTGAGACGGGCTTGAACATTTGAAAGTTTTGTATTAATTGTCTTGAAAACATTAATTTGTACCAAAGCATTTTCTGATTGCCAATTCAAAACAGCTTCGACAGTAGTAACTTTCTTTTGTCTCCCATATTCATTAACATCCGTGGGATTGGGGATTTTAGGCATGTGTTGGAACCAATGGTGAACGTATGTAAAATCCTTCCAATGCTGGAAAAAGAGCACTAGAGTTGGGCTTTTTCAAAGGTGGAAAGTCAGAGAGATGAAACATACAGATAGCTAAGAGTACTGGTGGTGGCTCCGATTTTAAAACGCATGAGAGTTGCGGTGCTTTGGGTACTTGCAAAGGATATGAATTTTTCTTAATCCATTTTTGGATGGGTTTATAAAAGGGTTAAACAATTGACTTTTGTGTTTTTAAACTAAATTGAATATGTACCAAAAGTTCAAGGATCATATTATACATTGGGGTGAAGTTCAAAGACCATATTAAACAAATTAAAAGTTTAGAGATCACATTACACATTGGACCAAAATTTAGGGACCATTTGTGTTATTTTCCCAAAAAAATTTTCAAGCAAAAATTATATGCACAAGAGGAAAGAAAGACTGATTCTTTCCATGAGAGGCCAAATTACTTTGCATATAAAGGGAAGGAATAAGTGTGTTAAAAGCCCTAAAACTTGTCACCAAAGTGCAATTATGTCTTAAATTTTTAAAAAAGTGTAATCAAGTCCTAAAACTTATCACGAAAATGCAATTGAATACTAAAACTTTCATAAAATACAATCAAATCTTAAAACTTGTCAAGTTGGTTCAATCAAATCCTTTCACTAAGTCCATCCAACATGACAAATGAAAAATCCTAATAAATTTTACGACTTAATTGCACCTACTCGATAAGTTTTAGTATTTGATTGTGTTTTTTAAAAATTTTAGGATTCAATTGTACTTTTGTGGCAATTTTGTAAAACTTGATTGAACTTTTTAAAAATTTTAGAACTCAATTAAATTTTTATGACAAGTTTTAAGATTTCTATTGTACTTATCCCTAAAACGAATGATAGCCACAATACAAGGGACCATAATTGTTTCTCATGTAATCCACACTCGCTAGACTAAATACAATGAAATAACTTTCCTGAACTATGGAAAGATAAAATCATTTATAAAATGATTTTTTCAACTTTGGAAACTCTTTCTGCACTTACCAAGAGTACAAGAATTGCTTTGACTGGTAGTGATCTGAGAGCAAATTCTAAAATCACTTGGCTATTAAAGATATATTTTCCAATAGCCTGTCTGTCGAGAAGGTCATCTTGTTCCTGCCAAGTTCAATCCACTATGTAAAAAAAAAATTTCACATGATTAAACGATCAAATTGCAAGCGTACGTAAGAAGAAAATGACTCCATCCGATCTTATTCATCAACATTTCAACATTCTGATGGTTTATTTAAAGACCCATAGTAGGATGTGTTTGGTGGAAGAGCTGTAACTTCGACCACTGTACTCTTTCGGTCCGAAATCACCACGCACTGTTCTGGAGATTGGACTATCTTTGCGAGACCGCTTCGCTGAAATGTGATGGTAGGAAGAAACCTTCCTGCACATACACAATTTCAAATTGCATTGAACCATCTTTGGTCAAAGTCGACCAGTTTTTATTTTCTTTTTATATAAATCTATTTGTTTTAAATTTTTCTTCAATATAAAAAGCTATGTTCTAAACATAAAATAGAAATCAACCACCACAGTTTTTTTTTTTTTGTAATTATATAATCAGCCACAACACAAAGCACTAGGGTTGTCAGAATCGAACCGAGATACGAGCCGAACCGAACCAAACTGGAAATTTTGTGCATTTTGGTTCGATTCGGTTTTCGGTTCGGATACTCAATACAAACCTTTTTTTTTTCTTTCGGTTCGGTTTATTTTGGTTCGGTTCGGATCGAACCGAACTGAAATAAACTCTTTGTTTTTTACCCTAAAAGGCTTTTAGGGCTCTCTCACCCTCAGCAAAGTAGCATGACTGAACGAGTGATGCTCTCTCTCTTTGACTCTCTCGGCGCCAACTCTTGCGTTTGCTCCTAGTGTTCGAAGTGAACATCAGCAGCTGGGTTTCCGAAGCTGTGTTCAAGATTCGGCTCCGTCATTACTCCATCGGACACCACCCTCTTGAATCCTCGGTCGACTTCATGGGTAGCAGTTTCGAATCAATCTCCGGAAACCATTTTACGTGTACGCTCTTCTTCCTTTGCTGTCATCCTCCATTGTGCTTGCTCTGTGCAATTGGGTGGGTTCTTGCCTTCATGTCTTGATTTGATGAAAGAAATTTTTTAAGGTGAAACAATCACAACTCGCGCAAAGAAAAGAAGATGATAGATTAAACTTTCTGACTCAATATATTTCACTCAGATTTCACTCTCATAAAAAATTACAAGATTCCTCCATTTAAAGAAAAGTTACGTAACCGTTATCTTTCCTAAAATATAACTAGAAAGAATATTTCACAATATCTCATCTTATCTCTTAATATCTAACAATATCTCTTAATATCTCACCATATATCTGAAAAAAACAATTATTTCACCTAAAAACACGAAAAATCAAAATATAAAAATACAAATAGACTCAAAAAGGAAACAAGTATCAACAAATTTGGTTTAATTTCTAACACTTCCCCTTAAACCAAATTCTCTTCCATCGATCATTCCAAGCAGGCTCTTGAACTTTCGAAAAACATCGATCTTGAAAGGTTTAGTAAAAAAAAATTTTTACTAAACCAAATTTCGAAAGCTTGGTTCCGTACTCCATTGGTGTATTGACCGGCATACAGTTCTTCATGTTGAATTTTTCAAGGATATTTTCTGCATATCCTTTTTGGGAAATAAAAATCCCTTCGGCACTTTGCTTCACTTCGATACCAAGGAAATAATTCATAAGACCATTATTGGTCATCTCAAATTTTTTCACCATCGATGCCTTAAAAGCATCAATCATCGCTAAATTATTTCCTATAAAAATAAGATTATCAACATATAAACAAGTGAGCAGAATATCACCTTTTCTTGCTTCAAATAGTGTGTATGCTCGTATGGACATTGAGAGAATTCATTCGCCTTGAAATATGCATCAGTTCTGGAATTCCATGCTCTCGATGTTTGTTTAAGCCCATATAGAGCTTTGTTCAACCTCAGCACTTTGTCTTCATGACCTTTCACAACAAACCCCTTGGGTTGTTCAACATAAATTTCTTCTTCAAGGATGCCATTCAAAAATGCTAATTTGATATTCATTTGATAAATCCGCCAATTATTTTGAGCAGCAATAGAAATAATCAATCTAATAGTTTCCATACAGATGACAGGAGTAAAAACTTCATCATAGTCGATTCCAACTTTTTGCTTGTACCCTTTTACGACTAATCTAGCTTTGTACCTTGTCACTTTACCTTTCTCATTCTTCTTGGCCTTGTACACCAATTTAACAACAATCAATTTCTTGTCCTTCGGAAGATCAACAAGCTCCCATGTTTGATTTTTCTTGATAGCTTCAATTTCTTCATTCATGGCTTTTTTCCACTTTTCTTCTTTGGCCGCATCATCATAAGCAAGTGGTTCATAATCTGCAAGAAGACATATAAGATGAAACTCTTCGGTAGCTTTGTAAATTTCAGACAATCTTCTTGATCTAGGCACTAGCGGTTCATCGACACTATTTGAAGGGGATGGTATTGATGAACTTGAAGAAGATGTTAGAGAAGATGGCGAAGGTTGATCCTTCAACTCCGTTTGATCGGAATCACCACGAACATTCACTTCTTCTTTTAGATTTTCTTCCCACATTCCATCTTCATCGAACTTGACATCTCTACTTACATATACTTTCAAAGTGTTAGGGTCAAATAATCGATAAACTTTAGATGATGAGTCATACCTAATAAAGATGAACTTTTTGCTCTTATCTTCAAGTTTCGATCTTTTTTTGTCCGGGACATGAGCATAGGCAATGCTCCCAAAAATTCTCAAGTACGAAACACTTGGTGTTCTCCTGGTCCATGCCTCTTGTGGAGTTACGCCTTCAAGTCCATATGTGGGACAACTATTTTGAAGATATATGGCACACGAAACAGTTTCAGCCCAAAGTTCCTTGGACAAATTTTTGCTATTCAACATACTTCGAACCATATCAAGAATGGTTCCATTTTTACGTTCAGCCACACCGTTTTGTTGAGGAAAATACGGGGCCGTCAAGAAATGCCGAATACCATGATTTTCATAGAATTTGTTGAATATGGCTGAGGTGAATTCTCCACCACGATCAATCCTCAAAGCCTTAATAAAATAGCCGATTTCCTTTTCAACCAGGTTCTTGAATTGTTTGAAAGTATCGAACACTTCTATCTTTTCTTTCAAAAAATACACCCAAGTTTTTCGAGTAAAATCATCAATAAAAGTAACAAAATATCGATAATTACCATATGAGTGATGATTGATCGGGCCACAAAAATCATAATGAATCAACTCAAGCGGTTTCTTCGCTCGATAAGTCACTTCTTTCGGAAAGCTAGTTCTAGAATGCTTGCCAATAACACACCCTTCACATAATTGATCGGGATGATCAATATGTGGTAAGCCATAAACCATCTTCTTGCGAGAAAGCAAATTGAGTCCGCCAAAATTGAGATGGCCGAACCTCAAATGCCACAACCATGAAAGATCATTTACGCACGTTTTTAAATATCGAGACATCTTACTCTTTATATTGAGAATAAACATCATGTTCTTCGACATCTTCACATTTGCAATCAGTTTATTATTTCGATCTCTCAACATAAGATTAAGATCTCTCATATGAACAGTATAACCTTTCTCCAGAAGTTGTCCCAAATTCAAGATATTGCTTGACAGTTTTGGAACATAATAAACATTAGTAATAAACTGACGTGCACCATTCTTTAAACGAATCAAAATTATACATTTCCCTTCAACAAGAATTTTAGAGTTATCACCGAATAAGACAATCTCTTTAATTGTCTCATCTAACTTGGCAAACATCTCATTTCTCCCGCATATATGATTGCTTACGTTACTATCCAAATATCACGTGTCGCTTTGACCTTCTTCATATTCTTTGAATGCCAATAAGAGAACTTGATCAGTATCATTCACCAAGTTCGCCTTTTCATCTGCTCTGCTACTTTCTTTGTTTTAACAGTTAGAAGCATAATAACTAAGTTTATTGCAATGATAACATCGGATTTTAGATTTATCATACCATTGGCTTGTCGAGTTCTTTCTTCTTCCACGAACACTTCTTTGGTACTGGTATCCTCCATCACTTCGAACAGGATCTCCTCTGCTTCGTCCACGACCTCTTCCTCGAAAGTGACCTCAGCCACAATCTCGATCACGATCTTGACTTGTCCTGCAATTTTGTACGGGATCTCTTTTTTGCTCATTCTCATCTCGAATGGTCAATTGCGTTTGGAGAACTTCTTCCATCAGTTTAATCTTTTTCTTTCTAAACCTTTCTTCATAGGCTTGTAATAAACCCACAAGTTCATCGACCGTCATGGCATCCAAGTCTTTAGTTTCTTCAATTGCAACCGCAATATGATCATACTTCTTGTCTAAAGACTGAAGTATTTTCTCAACAACACGAACATCGGAAACGTCTTCTCCGTTTCTTCTCATCTAATTAATAATCGCCAAAATTTTCATGAAATAATTAGCAATCAATTCAAATTCTTTCATATGAATTACCTCGAATTCGCCTCTCAAGATTTAAAGGTGAATCTTCTGAACTTTCTGAACTCCTTGATGTGTGTTTTGAAGAATCTCCCATGCCTCTTTGGCAGTAGTGGTGTTTGAAATTTTTTCGAACATGGAATCATCTAACGCTTGATAGATGATCGATAGGGCATATTGATCTTTCGTTCGAACCTTCTCCAAAGCATTCCTCTAATTCTGGTTCAATGTGATTTCATCCTCTAGCTCATCATAGCCAATTTTAACAAATTCCCACACACCGTAGGTGCCAAGTAGAGCTTTCATTCTAATAGCCCAGTTACCATAATTTTCTTTGGTAAGACGAGGGTATTGAAGAGGAAGCTGATTGTTCGTTGAGGTCATGATCACGAACCGTAGTCTCTAATACCAATTTGTTGAGCGTCAGAGACGCGGCAACAACTTGATTTGATGGAAAAATTTTTTGAAAGTGAAACAATCGCAACTCGCGCAAAGAAAAGAAAAGGATAGATAGAACTTTCTAACTCAATATATTTCACTCAGATTTCACTCTCATAAAAAATTACAAGACTTCCCTATTTAAAGAAAAGTTACGTGATCCTTATCTTTCCTAAAATATAACTAGAAAGAATATTTCACAATATCTCATCTTATCTCTTAATATCTAACCATATCTCTTAATATCTCACCGTATATTTGAAAAAAAAATTATTTCACCTAAAAATACGAAAAATCAAAATATGAAAATACAAATAGACTCAAAAAGGAAACAAGTATCAATAAATTTGGTTTAATTTCTAACAGTCTCGACGCTTGATTTGCTACTAATCGGAACTGTCGTGTTGTTGTAAAAGGGACGCTTGATTTGCCTTTGTGTCTCTTCTTCCCTTTGCTTCACCAGAGGGATGTGGAGGTGGAGGGGCTGAGAGAGAGGGTGGGCGAGCTGGTGGATGGCCTCGAAAGGGAGAGGGTGGCTTTGAGAGATGTGAGCGGCGAGAGGGATGCGTTGAAGGTGGAGTGTGTGGGCTTGGTGGAGGAGGCAGGCCTGTTGAAGGAGGGCCTGAATGAGATGGAGAAGGCGAGGAGGTATCTGGAATGGATCTTCAAGAGGTTGAAGTTGCAGGATGAGAAGTTGGTCAAGGAGAAAGAGGAAGGGGAGAGAGCGATCGAGGTGGCGATGAATAAAAAGGAAAAAAAAAAAAGAAGAAGAAATCGAAAACTGATCCGAACCAAATCGGTTTTTCGGTTCGGTCCCAATTCGGTTCGAATGAGTTTCGGTTCGGTTCAAGAGGCACCCTTAATGGTTCAGTTCGGCTCAATTTTTCAAGAAAACCAAATCAAACCGAATTGTTTAGACCCCTACAAAGCACGGAGTAGCATGTACTTCTCCGGCAAATCTATGCAACTTGTACAAACACCCATCAGTAGGCTTCAATTACTACAGTTTCAATATCTTAGAACTATCAGAGCCACCCCAAAATCTAAGAAAAACACGTAACATTAAAAGGCCCTCTCTAAAAGCAAGACCGCGGAGGGGCACGGGTTCGAATAAAGCAGACACAAGATGGTCCGTAGTTTCGTGATTGGGAAGGCCGTGTCCGTCTCCATACTGGTAAAAGCTCTGAGAAGCTCATGCCAAGTTCAAACAAGCACAAAGAAAAGGCCCGAACCCGGGAAACGGGTGGTCCTCAAACACATCTCTGTTCATCCTCTTCCAGGTCTCGCACACAAGACGCCTAATGTGTGCCTGCGCAGCCTCTTCTGAAGCGCCGGTTTCATTCATGTAGCACTCTAGTGCCTTAAAGTTGTCTCCTCGTGCCAATTCATACTAAGCATGGACGCCAGTGATTGGTAACAAACAAAAGTCCCAAGATCCATCCCAGATTCATGTCAAAGAAAAAACAAAATTAGCACGTCATTGTGAACATACCAATGATGCATAGCAGCGATTATTTTCAAGGAGAAAGACAAATGTTAAAGAAAGTTACCGATGATGTACTGAGATCATTATTGAGTCGATTGATCTTGGCGGAACAATGCATGACGCTCAGGGTTTTCGACAAGTAATCCAAGTCCCTCTTCCATCAATTTGTCCGTGGTGAGGAAGTAGCTGCCCAACAGCATAATCATTGGTCCAATTGAATCCTCCGCGTTGTCCATGTACTCCTTCAGCGTCGGTTTAATGCCCTTGTCGTACCAACGGGCCTCCTTTAGGTAAGCCTTGCACTGATCCGCTCACTATAGGATTGGAATTCGAAGAGTGAGTCAATGATCAAGTCGAGGGACGATATTTTCTCCTACTTTTTTGGATGCGCAGATGTTTAAAGAGAAGTTGTAAGCGTAAGTTAGAAGTAGAACAAGGAGTTGCTTTGAAAGGGCTGGATTTAGGAATCCACCGAAATTAGTACGTGAGAGATTTAGCAAGTCGAGATTACCAATTTCTGCAAATAAGGGAAGGGGTTGATTCCTCGCTCTCTCATCGTCCAATACCCAATTTTGTTGGTCGTGTTGTACATGGCCAGAAAACTAGTCATTATTGTTGGGGGAAGCTCATCGACGTCTATGATATCCCACCTAGATGAAATATCACATTTTCAACAATCTTACAAATTTTACCATCACTGAATAGGCTTTTTAGTAATAACCATGGAAATTAATGCTCATTGTTACTATATTAGCCTATGTTAATCAATTACACAGAGGAAAAACAAGTTGATATAAAAAATGATATGTCCACAACACATGGAAGAATTTATTTGATAATATATAAGTCTCAGAATTTTTTTTTGCCATCACGTTATTCATAGACTAATTAATCTATATTTTTTCTTGGCAATAATAGTTACAAGGGGAAATGATGAAGGCGGTGATGGTATACGAACCTGACAATGAAATCCGTTAGGAGTTCAAGCTCTTCCAGTGCCCCATATACATCATAAATGTCATCGATAAGTGTTATCATACGGGTTATCTTTGTGGTCATTTCTCTGTGAGCTGTATATTGAGGTTCAAAAACCATTGCACAGCACCAAAAATAGTGTTCCACAAGCCTATCCCTAAAGAAAGTCATCTTGTTCGCGCCAAGTTCAACCCACCACCCGAAAGATTTGTCATATGATGACTAAGTCGATCAAAATGCACTCGTATGTGTTTCGTATTGTCATGAATTTATATCCACACGTCAAAATGCGCTTGTGTATACCTTGCCAGACGGCTAAGTTCCTCCTTGTGGATGGATTGCACTATATTGAAGTCCAATTTAGCCAATTGCAGCAAAGAAGGGTTCATGTCAAGCTGTTTCTCGTACATGTCCATGAACCACCGAGCCTCCAACCTGTTTGGCCTCCAGTGGATCGGCATATCTAATGCATGAAGCACTTGTCTGGCCAAACTAGTTTGAATTTCATCGAGGTTCAGATTCTTCATATGCTTAGAAGCGAAATCCTGAGCTTCGTCCGGTGTGTCTTCGCCTCCCAACCCATGAAAAGAAGCTTCATAAAGACCAAGAAGTCCCATCACATCCTTCTCGCACAATTCCTTGAAGGTATCCATCATGTTCATAAACCTTTCGAACACAACTATACGTCCAACAAGAAGAATCATAAGGGAAGCTTTTTATTCAGAGAAAAGAAAATATGGCATTTAGAATAAAACCACATTAAGGTTGGTAACTAATTTAAACCAGAGTTTTGTAACGCAAAATTGATTGGTAACTTAAATGGAGACAAGTCAGCAATTACTTGAATCGAGGTCAGTAAAGTCTAAAAAGAGTTGGTAAGCAACAAAATGAAAATTAGTAACTCCAAACTAATTATTAATTTAATCGGAGAAAAGTTGATTAGTCTAACAAAAAAGAGTATAATGATATTAAAAGTATCAAAAGTTTTGTACGATACTTAATTTAGTACCAAAAGTTTTTTTTTCGAATTATTTAAGCACCACTTTTTTTAAAAAAACGATAACTCAAATATCAGCTCCGATTTCAGTAACGTGAAATCTGACGTGACAATCTTTTATCAATTTTTGCGACCCATGTGGCTCGCCAGCATTCCCAATCAGCATTAATTTTCCTCAACAACGTGTTTACATGTTTGCCCCAAATATAAACCCTAATTTGGCGTCTGCAACTTGAGCTCGGCTTCGTCTTCCTCGTTCGTCCAAAGCCAACCACTCGACTTTAGACAAACCGCCATGACCAGTGACGGTGACGCTGCTTGCTCTCCAAATTTGGCCGTCCATGGCCGTTGACGTCAATCGGGAACCTTGCTTCGCCATGGCCGGTGATGCTGCTGGCTCTACAGATCTGGCTGTCCATGGTCGTCGACATCGCACGTCCCGATGACGCTGCTGAGGATTTGTAAAAGACATTTCTTTTACTTTTTTTTACACGCCATTCTTTACTTCTTATTTTTTTTCTATTTTTGTCTCCTCCTTTCTTGTTACATGCCATTTTCTCGTCTCTATTCATAGCCGTCTGCAACTTTTAACGCCCTCTCTCAAGTCGACCTCTAATGGCAGTAGGGGGGGTTTCCTAGTGGCATCGTCACTAATGATTTGGAGGCGTCAGAAGAGGATCGAACGAGTTGGAAACACTTCAAGAATGGGTATAATAGAGCCGCTCCTCTGTATTTCGGGATGACGAATGGCGACGTTCGACTGTGGCTCTAGTGGCTTGAAAACAATAAGGAAAGCCGCCACTGGTGGTTGATGCCAGCCAATGAGCTTCAGGCGAACCCCAAACTCTTCAAGCCTTTTTCGTCGAAAAACATAGCATAAATGGGACACACTGACCGCGGCTTTGCTAGCGACCAACAAGTGCGGTGAATAGCAGGCAGTGTCGATCTATGGCTGGCCCGAGATATTGGAGACCGGTGTGGGTTAATAGTGGCTGCCTACTCCTATTCGGTTGGGTGATGCCTTTGGGAGAATGCCTGAGGCGGCGTGGTGATCGATGGTGGCTGTACGTGGGGCGACAATGGTTGTGTGCGGTTTGGCGGCGGTTGGAAGCTTTTTCTCTATGGAGGGGGGTGATGGCTGGCGGGTAGTGAATGTCGGATGGTGGCAAGTGATGGCGACCGTGAGCGAATGAGTGCATCGTTTTTGGACCGGATGGAACGATGTCGTTTTACACTACCCAGCCACGTTGGGATTGAGCAACATCGTTCTACACATCCACATGGACTAAATTTAAAAAAAAAATATATATATATATATATATATATACCAACTCATATTATATTTATATTATAAAAGCCACGTAATTATTTTGGCCAAAATTTCTCATCGGAGGAACTTAAGTGATCATTTTTTCTCTGATTTGACATTGAAGTGTACTGAAAAAAGGTTTTCACACTAAAGTGAGTGCCGTACAAAAATTTTGGCACTTCTAGTATCCTCATGCCAACAAAAATGGTTGGTAAATTTGTTTGATAGCTAGCAAACTTAAGCTGTAGGTAAGAAATGTGAATTAAAGTTCATAATCTATAAGAGAGGTTTCTTCTATAAACAAGAGTAGGTGGCAATGTGAACAAAATAAACATCCATAACCAACTCAAATAACACAAAAACTAGTTGGTAAGTCAATAAAAAAGTTGTTAAGTTTTAGAAAAATAAATGTCAATAAGCAAGTCAAATGACAGTTAATAATCCAAAATTAATTGGTAATTTAATCGGAAAAAAATTTGTAGATGACACAAATGATGGTCAATAATTTTATATTGTTTTGGTAAATTATACAACTGATAAGAAAGGTAAATAAAAATTGATAAAAGTAGAAAAGGAACTTTTTTTGTTAGAGCTATAGGAGAAATGGTAATTTAAAAAATTCAAATAAACATCGGTAACTACATTAACCAAAAGTTGGGAATGCAACATTATATTATGTTTAAATTGATAAAAGTTGACAATCACTTTAGTTGAGGTTGGTAATTTAAAAAAAAAAGGAGTTGGAAAATTTTAAAAATTGGTAACTTACAAGGCAAATAAAATTGTTGAACAGTAAGAGAAGTTGGTGAAATTAAAAAAAAATAAATAAAGGTTGTAAGTAACTTGATTGAGAGTTGGATATTGAAAACTAGTCGATGAGTTAATCAAGGAGAAACTAGTAAGTCATTACTATAAAATTTGGTAATTTCATATGATAGTAAATTTAAGACGTTGGTAAGTAACGAAATAAAAGTAGAAAAAGACAAAAGAAAATATTTTTATAAAGATAAGAGAGGTTGGTACTTTAAATAAAAAAATAAACATTGGTCACTATTTCAAATAAGAGTTGGTTACGTACAAAGTTAATAATCACTCTAACTAAGATTGGTAATTTCTAAAAATAGTTGGTAGATTTATAGGGAAGATATATAGAAATGTTGGATACTCAACAAAAGATAAATAAACATTTGTAAGCATCTTAAATAAAAGTTGGAAAACTAAAACTAGTTTGTAATCTAACGTGAGAAAAGCTGGTAATTCACACAAATAAATGTTGGTAAATTCAAAGAAGGGTTGATAAATTTAAGGCATTTGTGATAAAGACAAATGAAAGTTGGTAAATGATAACAAGTTGATAAATTAAAAAAACATATATATATATATATATATATATATATATATATATGTAGTAATTCAAATGAGTGTTGTCAACCCCATACTCGTTGGGTTTTTTGATCGTAAAAAAAAGCTGGTAAGTTGCTTAAATGAAGATTGAAAAATGCATATTAGAGTTGGAATTTCAATCATAAAAAGGCAAATAAAAGTTGACAAATTATAAGAAAAGTTGGAATTTCCAAACTGTTCAAAAAATTGGCAATTCCATGAAGTGTCAGTAAATTACTATTAACATGCCAGGAAATCAGATAACGGGTAATTTTTTTACCAAAATCTTTTTGACACTCAGCTACTTTTTCAATCTGTTAGTATGGAAAAAAAATTTGCTTTTTCTCTTAACGGAACAATAAAACTTCCGAGTTCCGATTTCTCCTGAGAATGTGTCTTTGCTTTTTCTGTTAAAGCACATGATGTCAACAAAAAATGATTAATGACTTAAGAAATAAAATGGACAGGAAGACAATTTGTATTGTCATCACGGGAAATTGTTGGGTGAATATATGATGTCCTAGATGAATCCGACCCATTAAAATGGTAAATTTGGCGAAAGATCCACATAAATCTAAATAGATATGACGGTTTATAATTCATTTTATAACATATAACACACTCTAAATAAGGTTCAAGATTCATCATATGAAACAGACTCACCTAACAATGCAATTAACAAACATTGTGAAGCCTTTTCTAGGATCATGTAATCATCAAAGGAAACTCAAAAAATGATTTCGACAAACTGCATATTCCAACTTTTTCATATTAGAAAATAGTTTCTTTTATAATGCACTAATTAGAAAATAGTTGTTGATGCGAAATTTATTTCATCGTATTAAAGTTTTCATTAAATAAACTAAGTTGTAGTTATAAATGGGGTGGGCAAAACCAAAAGGGAAAGATATGATAGAAGATAATAAACGTTGCCATGTGGTCTGAGAAGTCTAAATCGAAGGGCAGTCAAGTGGAGATCATTAGAAAACCGAGCATCATTTGAATCATTTTGGATGACTTGGAGTGCCTTTTTGATCTCATTGTCGAAATGGTATTGCAAACCAATCCTTTGAATCGCATCAATGAACTCAAGCTTCGTCAACAGATCATTCTCCCTCTCCAACGTGTACAAATGACATGATAACTCCTCGCCACAAATTCAATATACGGTATACGTAAAATATCAAAAATATATGATAGCTTTCAAACAAAACTTTGTAACATACAAGATTAGTTAATAAAACCTACTCGGCAACAACAACAACCATCAATGGTTTATTCATTAACTAATCTCATCAAATCACACATCGATAGTCCATTCCATCGATAAATCTAATGTTCACTATCAAATTATGGTCACGTTTAATGTTGTGATAAAGGCGGCCAAGTTTACTCCCTTAGCTAAGTCTACCACTTATATCAACTGGCGGTTCAACCCAGAAGAACGTCCTAATAGTATGCATACTCCCCCTCAATGGATTCTCATCATTGCTCGACTGAACTATACTTATTTTTGTTGATAAAATGATTCATAATGCTAATGAATACACTTGGTTATAGCAGACATTCACTTTTCTCTGTTACGCATATTATCCGATACGTGTAACTCAAACATGAAACCTTTGAAATTTGTCCCGAACAAATCATACTTTGAAATAGTTACTCGACAAATCCCACCGCTCTACAACACCATAAACCATCATTCCACACAAAATCGTAGCTTAATAACTCCTCAATCAAGCCTCGTAATTCAAAATCAATATTCCTTCAAATTTGTGCCCTAATTTCCGAAATCACTATGATTAGATGAATAGAGGCCTTGATTACTTACCCAGCGTTGCAAAACGGCGTTGATTTGGCTTGTTGAGTCGTCTGGATCGTAAACACACAAATATTTTTCCCTCTTCCCCCTTTTCTTCTTCTCTGCGTGCGTCCTCTTCTTTCCCTCTTGTTTTCGGTCAACAAGGGTCTGCCTCTTCAACCCTTGCGTTGAAGATAAAGGGTGAATTAATGGGCTGGGCTCTAAACAAAATAATGGGTTATTTAAGCCCATTATTACATTGCACGAAGTTGTAGTCGAAGTAGTTCGGAGGGGAATTCGCAGAGCGCCTGGCGACGCCATCTTCAGTCCCCGAACCACAGCTTACGCGTCGTCGAGCAGGCAAGGAAGTGGAAGGAATGGAATAGCGAGGGCTTCTGAAGGACAAGAGAGAGGGTAATTTACGACGGTTGATCGAGGAGGAGAGGAAATTCGTGTGGACCGTCGCTAAAACAGCCATAACAGCTTGTATTGGCCTTCTAAGTTTGCGAGTATTGTAGTGGAGCATCAAAAGAGAGGAAAGCCTGATATATAGATATGGAGAGGCAGGGACTGACTATATAGGGTTTACATTGTGATTAGCTACACCTCATTATTTAATATAAAAAAAAACTATGCTCGAAACAACTGTTGAGATTCTAGAATAGAGTATAAACTGTTCGGGCTTCGGTCCACTCAGATATATATTCCATGAATTATGCACGTCAAGCTTTTTAATCATCATGTGCATTATTTGACCTTTCGATTTGTTAGAATATTTAAATAATAAATCATGCCTTCATTTGATAACTTAAACTTTTAGAATAATTGACAGTAGTCTCACAAAATTTCACATAGTATCAGAGCAAGAGATCTTGAATTCAACTCTCATGCGATTAATTAGATGGATACCAATATTTTGAAGAAGGATGAAAGAAAAGCTACAGATCAAGGACAAAAGAAAACAAAAGCTCGAAAATATTTACAAAAAAAGAAGTTAAATGCAAAGTGTTCGAGATGACAACACACACTCCTATGATATCCCTTTTAATCCATAATTAGTTAGAGCATCATCTACACATTGTGGCAAGAGTCAGAAATTTATCTTGGATTCAAGTCTTGTTGGAAGCAGTCCATAAGTAGAATTCTCATTACACTAAGGCGATATGAGAGGCATGCCCTTATAAATCGGCCAAGAAGGTAAATTAGTCAAGGTGCGCAAAAATTGGCCTCACCCTACCGCTAACCTAAAAAGGAATACGTTGTTGAAAAATAGAGAGTTATGTGTTTAATCTTAGGTATAAATGCTCTCGTAGATTAAATTTGACAGTTTAAACAACTTTACATCATCTTGACATGGCCAAGTTCTAGCTTGAAATTAATCTTTTTTACATTTTCTCTAATCTTATATAACTAAATAGCTATTTTTGTGCGAACTTAGATATAAGTTAACAGTGAGAAAACCATGCGCATTTATTTTCTATTCACATGATAAGAAGTGTAAGCTTATAACTGTGGGAATATTTCATAAACTAATTGCATTTTCATCAAAGATAAGACGAGATGTGACATAGGTTTGACGTGAATAATAACAATTTTGTTTTCCTATTTTTTTATTTTTTTGTTCTTAGGAACAGGTTTGGAACAAAAATCCGTTCAGTAAAACAATTTCAGTTTTTTATTTGTGGGACAAATTTTTGCTCAGAAATAGATTTTGAACAAACATGAGAAATTAAGAGTTTTTACTTTTCTCTTTTTGGAATAAAAACAGAAATAACAACTTTCTTTTGTTATTCATCCTTGCCACCCACTCGCCGCTAGCCACTAGTAGTCTGCCTCTACCACTGCCGCTCACCCACCCGTCGGCTGTCCGCCATCACCGATGAAAGACAGTGCCGCTCGTTGGCCGTCTTCCCACGTTGCCGCCTTTCGCCGGCCGTCCAACGCCGCCCGCCACCATTTACCTATCACCCCTTACCGCCACTCACCTGCTGCCCCTTGCCGCCACCATCGCTCACTGGCCATCCGCTACTTGCCACCACCACTCGTCGCCCACCGCCGCCCCTTGTTGGCCATCCACCATCGCCCATTGCCACCATCACTCACCGGCCATCCGCCGCCGTAGCTCACTAGTCGTCCGCCACCACCGCTCAATGGCCGGCGGGAATAAAAGTTTTACGTCGTTGTCAAATGAATTTCTATTCTAGGAGCATAAATTTTGTGTCATTATCAAACGCTACTTTTTATTCAAAAACTCTTCTGGGAAAAAGGAATAGATTTTTTAATTTCTAGCTAGAAATAGGATCGGAGAAGAGAAATGTTGTCATCACACCATTAGTAGGGGTGAGCATGATTTCAAGGTAGAACCTGGAACTTGAGAACTTAACCGGTAGGAACCTGTAGGTTCTAAGTTTCAAAATATGCATGATAGGTTTCAAGTTTTAAAAATTAGAGAACTTGTTTCGACAGGTAAGTTCCTAATTCTAGGTAGATAGAATTTAGAACCTAAAACCTAAATAAATTTTTTGCATTTTTTCTTAGTCTATGTCTTCGTGTGATCCTCGGGTATTTCATGGCATTAGATAATGAGAATATAATCTGGAACCACTAGTCTAAATTTTTATTTTATGACTTATTAATGTTTCATATTTTTCGTGTGTCTAAATATAAGTTGTGGTTTGTGGATTATAATAGCAAGTGGTAGTCATTAAAGGTGATGATTCACTACAATTGTTCAATTAATAATACAGGTGAAACCTGGATAGATCTTGGAACTGACCCTAGAACTTGTGATAAGGTAGGTTCTAAGTTCCAAAAGATAAGAAACCTATTCTCATGGGTAAGTTCCAAGTGGAACTGTATGGAACAAATAACTATTCACCCCAAGTATCGATTCACATAATGATTTCTCATTTTAATTGTATTTCTTACTAAAAATGAAATTAAAAAAAAACCTGTTAGACCGTGGAACCTATCCTATAACCATTTCAGGTTCCGATGAGTAGATTTCAAGTTTAAAAAAATGAGAAAGCTGTACTCGATGGTAGATTTCAGGTTTCAAGTGGAACCTGTAAGGAATTTGGAACCGCTCACCCCTAGCCCTTAATGCATTAAGAATACATTTTCATCAAACGCCCAAGTAGGTGGGCTGTAACGACTCGGTCCGATGAGGGCGGGAAGTGGTCACCTGGGTCCGAGGACTTGGACAAGGAGCGGCGTCCAGCAAACTTCTAAGATGGCAAGGGGGGCATTGCTCTTGTTCCACATTGCTTAGGAAGTGAAACCTTAGTGAGTTTATAACGCTTGACCTATAACCCTTGTGTAATGCGTTTTAAAACCGTAAGGACTTGGTGTCCAAAGCAGATAATATTACACAATGAGTGGCGCAGCGGAAGCGTGGTAGGGCCGAGGTCCTTATATGGGCATTCCTTGTTATATGTTTTCTTTGACAAAACGACAATCTAGTTTTGTGCGTTTTGTATGTTCACGGGAAACTGGAATTGCTACAACATATTAAGAAACAATTGTATAGCATGCAAATTTAGGGAAAAGTGTCAAAAAAGTCATAAATCTTTTGTATTTGTGTCAATTGAGTCATAATCCTTTTTTTAGTGCCAATTGAGTCATAAATTTTTTGTCTTTGTACCAATTAAGTCATTTCGGCTAATTTTGGTTGAATTTTGCTGATATGGAAGCTGGCCAGTTGTCAGCGCTTACGTGGAAGCAAGTTGCCGATGCTAACATAGAAGCTAGTCGTTGGGTCGCCGACACTAACGTGGATAAATTTTAATATTTTTACTTTTTTTGTCTTTTTATTTTTTTTTCCTCCCCTACCCTCCCTCCTCCCGCTAGTCGGCCGGACTGGCGACCGGCCACTAGCGAGGCTCACCCTCACCAGTGATGGTGAAAGCAAGCCTTGCCCATCTACTAGCGAGGCTCCAGCTCTCACCAGAGGCCACAAGGGTTGGAGCCTCGCCGACTGCTGGGTAAAGGTCGTCCTCGCCCTTGCCCTCACCAGAGGTTACGACTATGACCTCGCAACCTCTGGCGAGAGCTCGAGCCTTGCCTAGCCATGGCAAGGCTCGCCTTCGCAGTTGTTGGCGAGGGCGAGCCTCGCTATTGATCGGGGCGAGCCTTGCTATTGGTCGATGAGGCTTGCTGGCCTCTGGCCGGTCACCAGACCAATGACCAGCTAAAAAAGGGAGGGTGGGGGAGGAAAAAAAAGATAAGAAACAAATATTAAAAAATAAGTAAAAATTCAAAGAAATATTAAAATATTATTAAAAGTTATCCACGTCAGCACGGTCGACTGGCTAGCTTCCACGTCAGCAAAATTTGGCCAAAATTAGCCTGAAGGATTGAATTGACACAAAAATAAAATGTTTAGAACTCAATTAGCACCAATGCAAAAAATTTAGGATTTTTTTGACGCTTTTCCTTGCAAATTTGTAATCTCCAATTCCTTAAATAAGCAAGGTAGCCACTGGACTTGGCAACATGCATTTGCCATGTATCTATGTTCAGTTTCTGCAGAAGATCTTGATACTGTTGGTCAAGCATTTTTATTGTTTGTTTGATCATATTGATGACCATCATTCAATCCTCAATGGGTATGAAAGCATTTTTTTTTTAAAGGAAACTTTAGAATCGGTTTAGAACTGATTTAATTGGATTGGTTGAACCGGTTTAAACCGGTTCCCAAGCAAGATCGGCGGTTTTGACCTTAGAACCGGGAACCATACCTATCCTAGGCCGGTTCTAACTTCATGGAATCAGGAACCGAGCTGGTTCTCTCCAAAACCGGCCTTGAAGTGGTCAGTCTAGGCCCATTCCCGAAATGAACCAGACTGATGCTCATCCCTATAGTACATTTCATGTGATAGTGATTAAACAAAAGACCGTAATATTAGGCATGATAAGATCTTGAACGGCAAGGGTAATTTCTCATTTGTCAATCGTCATTAATTGACTAATGCGACAAGGAAGTCTATAATTGACGGGGACAAGTCACGTTTATAGATATCACCTAAATTTTGAGTATCGTTAAATTATCTTGCAAGTAACATCTCTAATTGTAACACAATCCTTGATTCTGTGGATTGCGCATGATAAACTGCTGTGACTGCACTCGCACCAATGCACTCATAGAGCAGCATATGTTTAGTTAGTCCTCTTCTCTTGCCAAGAAAAAAAAAATTCGACGTTATCGGTCCGACCCTATTGTTGAAATGTCAACAGTTGCTTTTCTTTTCCTAATTACTTCTTCTGTCGCTAAGAAACTCATCAAACCTATGCTTCAAACGGACGCTCATGGCAATTGAGTTTACACAAAACTTTTGTTTACCTTCAAGTTACGAGAATTCTCGCGTACATTCTTGTGGAGTCTAAGATCATTGAATATCATTGTAATTGCACCCACTCGTCAAGGATCAGGCTCCAGCAATAAGTTACCGCTATAGCTGGGGCCTACCTGAAACTGCAGAGGAGCCAAGCCAGCCGACCCTAGTGCGCACAGAGAGAGACCAGATCAGGATTGAGATTAACAACTCTCACCGATCCTAAATATGCCGATGGAGGACAATCCAAGTCACGATTGCCCATGGAGGACAATCTAAGTTACACCATATCAATGGTTCGATCAAAGCCCCATCATCCACCGATCCTAAATATGCCGAAAATCTACTGATAACTTAGTTATGTCATGGATCTTCAACTCAAGATTTACAAAATTTTTGCTTCCTCTGAAATGGCCAATCCCTTGAAGCCTACATACACGGTGGAAACCCCCAATTCTACTATCACCTTGGGGAATTTCATTGTATTTAAATAAGATAGAATACACATCTAGGGATAAATATGAATATCTATTGGAAAGACAAATACAATTATTATTTCATTTTTTTATTGATTTGAGCCAAATTACTTTGCCGACTAGTCGACCTTATCTTTCCACAACACACCAATTCTACCTATAACATTAGGGGATTCTTTGAATAAGATGAAATAAATCTCTGGAGATAAATTAGAATATTAATTGGAATGGAAAATACAGTAGTTATTTCATAATTATCTATTTGAGCCAAATCTCATACTAAATTTGAACTCTTGCTAGTTAGTCGTCCTTATCTTTTCAACACTATGAGGTCAACTTTCATATGTGAGAAAGTTCAAGACAAGACAATTTAGACACTATACATCATAAGTGAAGATCCATTGGTATTTACTATGGCGCTTATCACCAAAGCTTTTCAATGTGTGACAACCAAGCTGACCTTTGATGACATATTTGCCCTAGCTTGAAGGGAAGTGTTGGAAAGATAAATACAACAAACCAGAAAAATTCAAATTTAGTAGGACATTGGGCTCAAATCGATAAAGAAAGGAAATAACATTTGTATTTGCATGTCCAATAGATATTTGTGTTTATCCCCAAAGATATATTCTATCTTATATAAAGACAATGCAATCCTCCAAGATGATATGTAGAATTGGATTTTCCCATCGTGGACGTAGGCTTCTAAGGGTCATCTCCTTAAATCTTAAATCTTTTTTCCCTTCTTTGTGTGTGCGTGATTACAAAGAAAACACGATTATAACCTTCGAGAAAGGTTTACGGTTCGGTAGAATCAAGTCGATATATTTTGGTTCAGATGGCGTTCGATGCAGAAGAATTTAAAACTTCTGGTGCTCTCTTTCCTGTAAAAGTGCAACACTCGTCAAATAAATCCCTATCTTTTTGGCTTTTATCTAGTCAACCAAGAGACCAGGAACAACTGCACCCTTTTGTGTTGACAAGGCACCCAATGATCGGGAAGGCTAGAAGTTCAGGCTAGAAGACCAGGAACAACTGCACAATTATAACCTTCGGATGATCGCTGCACGGAGATACGACAAGACACGAGAAGGCTAGAAGTTCAGGCTATGATGCATCGTCTCTCATTTCTCCTAATGAGCTAATTCTGCCCACTCATAAAGAGAGGGAAAAAGAAAGTGGCTATGGAACGAAGTGGCGAGCTAAGAGCCTGAACACTGAGAGAAGATTCACACAGCTTCTTGAATAACCAACTCGCGACCCTCCAGGTTAGTGAGGATAAAAAAACTATAAAGTTGGGCATTCAAATTCATTCGTTTTATCTAGCTAAGTTCGAAATTAGTGTCACTGCTGGGGTTCATGAGTCTGATAATAAAAAGAGTCTATCAGAAAGAAAACTTATGATCTGGGATTTTGTTTCAAGCGCTAGGTTTTCATGGAGAAAACTGTCTCCCTGTTCACTCGTTCATATATGTTTTCCACCGATAATCAGATATTGGCCGTTAAAATTGGGTTTTATTAGCTTTACTTCGTGACTGTGTTCTGCTATAGACCTAGATGTTGTCGGACGGTCCAGAAGTTCGATCTTGGGTTCTTTGGAAAACAGCACCGGCGGTACCAGCAACATGTTGTGTTAGTATATATTTGTACTCGAAAGGAATTGTCAACGGGTTCAACCCAGTATCGGTCCCGTGTGCTGGCTGGTTTGAACCAGTTCAACCACGTACCATTTATGAATCTTCTTCTTCGTCGGACACAGCCTATGAAACTATGCTTTTGATTCCTCAGATACGTTAAGGGTCTGTCCAGATTTCTAGCGGCTGACGTATGGATCGGAGAGAGTCCAAGCGTACCGTTACCTGGTGCACAAGAGAAAGCCACTCCCAAAAGGACCAGCCCATGGGCATTGATTGGGTCATGCAGGGCGGGCGGGTAAAGACCAACTAGGCCCATGAACCATTCATTCTCCCACAAGGGCTTTTGATCAGGTCAATGGCTGTGACTTTCCTATGTTGACAGAAGCTGCTGATGATGCCCCGAGGGACGGAACATGGATGGCATAAGTCAGCTCACTAAGAGCGTGCGCTTGTGATGGCTTATGTAATCACATGGAAGCATCAGGGCCACTTTCCCTTCAATGAAGGAGGGCACAAAAGACCTGTAAAGGAGGCAAGTTTCGGACATGAAACCATGGAAGAAGGGTCACTGATGTAGGAGACGTTTGAGAATAAAACATTCAACAGCATGTATACATAAATGAAGGGGACATGAATTTGAACGTGAATATCAACAAAGCATTGCTGCAAGATCTGCAGACAACAGTGGTCATCCTTGCAACTAGAGCACAGCAACTGCAACAAGCAGGGACACATCTGATGGCTCTATCCTACCAAGTTCAGCATGCAAACACCATTATTAGCGCGGTGGCTGGGTTAGTAGGTGTACTAGTACAAGCATAAACATGTGAAGCTCCATAACAATTGGACCCCTCGGGTTTTTCTCGACAAAATTCAAACTATCAATTTTCATAGAAAGAGATGTGCTTGGGGCATTTTCTGTTCAGTTACTTTCTGGTAGAACCCATACAGAATTGAGCTTAACAATCAATGAAAGATCCAAATCTCAATTAAAAGGGAGCTTAGGGAACGGAAAAAGAAGAAGAGAAAAATAGAAAGAAGCCCAGTTCACAGTGTTTTCACCAAAAACTGGCCTAGCCACCAGCAAGATTCTGATACAAATAACCATGTGACTTGGACAAAGTGTGGCCATTGGTAAGAAAACGATGCATAAGCTGTCACGCTCCAAACCCTACGGACGCGCAACACCCCTCTACGGTCATTGAGATACGACGTCCTAGGACTCGTTGCCAACCTTTTTCTTTTTATCTTTTAATATGCATGCGAAAGGGAACACAACAAATCCCGGACAACAACGATAAACAGCAGAGGAAAACCAAACACAACAGTATTTTAATTCTCATTTGATTAACTTCCGGGAATATTCTTACAAGCTTGTTTCGGGCGCTACCACAAAAAACCAGCAAAAACCAAGGCTAGGGTTAACCTACTCCGACCAAAACAGCTCATAGGCCCAACCCTCAATAACCAACCAAAAACTGCGGTACTCCGAACTGCGCGAGAAGCAACGACGTGCTAAGGCCCTGAAAAAGTTTAACAACAAATGAAATAAAATCTCAATAAGTTAACGGCCTAAGTCCCGCTTAAGAGACCAACTCGCACGGGATCCCTAAACAAGTAAAACAGCAACAACAGCAACATCATTAACAACCACAGGCATCATTACATTGCCTTGGTACATACGTTGATAAAATGCATATGTCACATATTCAAAGCATTTAAAGAGATTTTCCATGCATTAATGCATTACAGTCGCGCGTGTCTTGATTATAAGATAAAATCCATTTGAGCACATCCCATACTATGCCTAGCAGTTTCTATCACATAATCAGGTACTATGCATCACACGTATTTCAGTTATTACGCCCTATCGGGGCCACTACACATCAAGCTATCTGCAGCAAGATGATAGTTTACCAGTAAAAACCGGGTTCCGTCCCGCCCCATCGGGCACCGCTACGTCAAACGATCTACAGTAAGACGGCATTCTAATACGGCAACGTCAAACGATCTACAGTAAGATGGTATCCCGTAAGGAGCATCAAGTCTGGCCTCCGGCCGCGACAAAACATCCGGGGTATCGACACTCCAGATTATTCCCAGGCATCCGATAAATCGGGCATCGTCAAGTGATACACAGCAAGACGGCTCTAACGTGTGACCACACGAGCACACAAGCATTCCGGCTAATTATTATCTTCTCAATTAACTCAGGCGTCCATGAATAGTCCTCACATTAATGCCATACAACAATATCACATTGTCACACATTCAACCGTCAATCAATTTCGCAAGCTTCGATATCAAACCCAAATATCAACCACAAAGCACCACTATCATTACTTTGCATAACAATAAAAATAATTTAATGCCAAAAATTTCGTAAACTTTATTGAAAATTTCCGATCAAAACAATTTGTCATAAAATCAATTTAATACGACAATTCACAGTATATTCGCCAGCATTCAAGCTAGAAATCATAATTTGAAATTATAAATTTTCCAAAATAATAACAAATAAATTCGGAATTTAATTATTTAATAATAACTGAAAATAATTCATTTTCAAAGAATTCGAAATATTTTCTCAAATCAAAATTATCCAAATCATTTACTAAAAATGCCAACTCATACGGCGAAATCCAATGTTGCCATCACAATCTGACATTGGAAACTTTCCGAAAATAATATATTTAATTTTCAGAAATTAATTATTTAATAATAAAATAATAATATTTAATTCGAAATTAATATATTAACTAATGAACTAATATTTAAATTCCGAAAATAATTGATTTAATAAAATAATCAATCACAATAAACTAATTAATAACTTAATCCCTAATCACTAATTCATAATTAACATAATCTAAACATAAATTAAACTATTTTAAGTAAGTTTAACACCCTAAACACGGGATTAGGGGTTAATTTACACAACTAACGCCGGTGAAGGCGCGACAACGACAGCGGCGATGAGGGCGGTCCGCGGTGGTTCCAGTTCGGACTCGACAGCCGGCGGATGACGGCGAACGAGTGCGGCGAGGGAGACAGCCGCTGGGGGGACTGCTCCGGCGCGGCCTGGTGGCTAGTGACGGTGTCCCGGCAGCCGAGACAGCGGCGGCGACGCGCAGTCGCAATGGAGCAGAAGCAAAATAGAAGCCAAACGACGCGGTGTCGGGGGGAAAAAGGAAGCGGCTAAGGGTGAGGCGCGGCGGTCGGACGGTGCGCGGTGGCTGGGCCGGCGTGTGGCGACAAGCAGTCAGGCGCGACGACGCTGGTTCCGACGAGCAGGCGGTCGGCGTCGCAGCAAGAACAGAAGCCAGAAGCGGTCGGGCGGAAGCAACGAAGGAGAAGGAAGAGAAAAGAAAACGAAAAGAAAAAGAAACAAAGAGAAAAGGAAGAGAGAGAGAGAGAGAGGGTTTGGTGGGTGTGTGAGGCACGCATGGGGGGAAGCTGGTAGGAAAGAGGGGAGGAGAGAGAGAAGTCAAATCGTGATAATCGCGATCCAACGGTCACGATTTAAATTCGGAAACGATTCGACGATTCCCAAAAAATCTTAATTAATAAACTTAGGATTTTGTCCAAAAGGGTATTAATAAAAATACACTGCGATGGTGGTCTATCAGTCCAAATTCATATCCGGTCAAAAATTTACTTTTCACTCATCCCGAGTAATATCAAGATTGGTCACACTAATATCGACACCGTTCAATTAAATTAGTCACGGAACTCCAAAAAATTTGACACCAAAGTTCAGGCTCTAAATAACGGTCAAATTCGATCGAATGCGATTCTAGCGAAATCTCAATTTTAAAACAATAACCGGGAGTGATTAGTTCTCAGGCGAAATTTTATTATAAGCACACTGACGAATTACACGTTTTATAAATCCCAAAAATGGGTCGAAATTCGGAATGTCACATAAGCGCTTATCGATGGCTATACCAATCACAAAAACTCATGTCGTGATTATGCTTATTGATGACCATAATCAATTATCGATGTACAATAGCAGCTGGTTGCCTAGTAGCAAAACTGGTTAGGAAAAATGTCAATTGAAAGGTGTAGATGAACAGTCGAACGAAGAATCATTTGAAAGTTAACCGCTTGGCGAATAAAGTGGGTGTAAAATTAGGTGTGGTAGCATTCAAATCTAAAACCGCTTATGGATAAGACAATGAAGCATAACAAATTGTGGAAGAGAGTAAGCTAGATAAGGCGGATGGGATTCAAAACGGTGACAAGTAGGAGTGCACGATCAAGAGCAATTTTAAAGAATAACCATTCAAAACAAGGAAATAGTGACAACGTGAAGGTATGAGGTCCGAAATTCTAGACATGTGAAAACATGGCCAAAATCGCTAGAAAATTGCTTACGAACAATTATGTTGTAAGTACTATAAGTGTCAACATTTGTGTACTATAACTCCCCGCACAAACAAATAAACCATGGTATCTTTCAATTCATGTATCATAGTTATAACTGTAGTTTTCACGTACATTGTTGTTGATAAATTCCGGTAAATATCTTAGTTGTGGTTTTCAGATGTATACCTACTATAGTTTCTCGTGCTTCGCCATCGAATAAATTTCGTTATGTCTTTATTTGGTGTAATTTAACGTCGGTTAAATTCCGTTGAAGTATATCTTTATGCACGTGTGACAGGCATTTCGTTCGTTGAGGCAAAATCCAGCCAAACACAGAGGGATCCAGGGCTTTCGTTCGATGACATCGGCTGACAATCCTGTATCCAACGAAAGATGCCGAAAGCACCATCCACCTACCGCAAGAGCACAAAACTGAAAGCCTCGTTCGATTTTAGTTCTTGTTTACACTGATATGTGAACATTTGGACATATTCTTTTGGCGACTTGTGTTTGGTCATTACTATTGAGAAAGCAGAGAAGGAGGAAAGCTGCCCAAGCTACGGATACGACCACGTGAGTAATCTGCACGACGCCCACTCACCGGAAAGCTCCGATCGCTTTTGTTATATGCAGATGCACGGCTGTTTCCTCGGATACTCAATATCAGAATCCGGTCCAAAAGTCTTACGGGGGAAACATGTGAATCACACCGCGGTCGGTCAAAGGAGAAAAACAATGGGGTTTGAAGCGAGATGTCAAAAGAGGTAACACGCGTCTGTCTCTCAGTAGCTGCGCGCATGACCGCATCTCCACGCAAGAATGGTAGGGCTATGCTCAGCTGTGTGGACAGTTGGATTCGCTCATGAGCGACGCACCCCTTCTTTTTCCAAATTACGAGGAAGAAGATGTGGTCACCCACCGTCAAGGCGTCAACACGGTGCCCAATTTACTCACTAGAAAACAAGTTTCCCTGAGATAGAAGCGACAGAGGATCACGCTGGTTATAAAATGTGGTGATTCTGCAGCTGTGTGTGAATTGGTGGTAGCCTGTAGGGCTGTAGGGTTGGGGGGCAGGTGACGCCGCGTAAGTAAAACTGGCAAAATTTGACCTGGCCTCTTTTCAAGTGGGGAAGAAAAAAATTGAACAATTTCACAAGAAAATATATGGAAACCCAGAAAAACTTTTATCTTTCTCTTTTTGCTTAATCTAAATTTCGTGGTAAACCCACTATGACTTGCACTTAATTCGAAGCGCCTAAACTTTCGCAATGTATAAAGATAATCACGTAAATTCACGTATAGTTTTGTAAAATTATCTAAATTTAAATAATGTCTTAAATTTTTATATGTATGTAGACAAATAAGGGCCCATTTGGTTTGATTTTGAAAGAATGCAAATACCTTTGGGCTAAAGAGGTTTTCCGAAATGCAAGTAGTATTTGGTAAGTATTTTTTAAAATCAACTTGGGCAAAAAGACTTTTGTTAATATTTTTTCAAAAAAAAAAAAAGCTCCGGTGGAGCTAAACCACCGGCCACCTCTGCCGGCCAGATCTTGTCGCCAGCCAATCGCCAATGGCTGGATTTGGTCGTCGCTGATAGCCACTTGGGGTCTTGCGATCCTGGCAACCGCTGCCTGGGGTCGCCGGGGTCGCGCGACCCCGAGCTGTGATCGCCGGGGTCACGCGACCCCAGGCGGTGGTCGTTGAGGTTGGGCTAGCCCTCAAGCGGCGGTTGCCAGCCGCTAGACCTCAATCTGGGAAAAATGAATAGTAGCGATGAACAGTTCAAGTTGCATTCCGAAAATGCAACTTCCCAAAGCACCTCAACCCTTGCATTAGCCAAAAGTTCATTGGAAAGCGTTCCAAATGCAATTGCATCTTCCCAAAATGAGTAAAAAAGTTACCAATCACCATTTACATTTTGCCAAGGGATTTTAGAGCCTAAATGAGTATTCTAAATGCTGAACCAAACGAGACCTAAGTCTGTGGTGCAATTGCATGAAAAATGATTTTTCATCTACACTAAGATCGACGGACTCAATTTATCAAGGGTCCTGAAGTATGGGACTAATTATGTTTACCCCTTAAATTGTCCATTATGTATAAATCAAAGGGAGGTGACACGAAAGAACATGAAAATGACAAAAAAATCCCCCTTTTAACTTTAAGCTACTCTTTGCGAGAGAACATGCGTCCTGTTTATGTTGCCAAATGGAAAACGAAGCTCAGGTCTCTCTCTCTCTCTCTCTCTCTCTCTCTCTCTCTCTCTCTCTCTCTCTCTCTCTCTCTCTCTCTCTCTCTCTCCATGTAATTGTCTAGGCGACTAATTGTGAGCAATCCGGAGATTGTTCTTCCGGAGGACCTTTGTTTCGGTTCTTCCTATTACCAACTAGCTAGCTCGTCCTAATGTTTATTGGTAGGTCTTGGTGTGCTAGTCGACGACGTGGTCGAATTGTGAACTCTCGATAAAAATGACTAGATCAAGTGGCCCCTAGCGCAACTCAATCAATCCTCTGAATGATCGATCATGTCTACGTACGTGGCGTCGAATCGGTGTGCTTCCTGGTTGGCGAAATGTGTTGCCCCATCCAACCTCCATGGGAGGAGCGAGGCCTATCCCCTTGCTCAGTCCCTACCCAGGCCAGGACGATTAGGACATCGCACCCAATCCCTTGCTCAAAACATGGGACTGATCATTTGAGGGGCACTTTTCATCCTGTGAACAATCCATGCCACTTGGGAATCTAGTCTAATCTTAGCCTAACACATATCAGATTGTACAGCTTACGTCCACATATTTGTTTTAGCCATCAATGCGGAACCACCAGGGCCCGTGCGGATATATATCACACGTACATATTGGACTCACATACTGTTGGCTTAAATTTTTCTTCTGGGGAAGGCGTAACGATATTACCACGCACATTCTATGAGTTCAAATACTAGCATTCCTCATCGCCGCTCTATCTATCGCGCTTCTAATCCCGTTGTCCGTTTGATGCGGTCTGAAGCCGGTATTTTAACCCTACGACGATCTCGCTTACTGTGCTATACCAAGTATAAAGAGTCCATGTAAGAGAAAAAAGAAAAGGAACCGATTAATTTGAATACATGAATTCCCTCACATTTAACGATCACTGAACGTGTACAGTCCACCATTTGGAGAACGGACTGTTTTGTTGCTTCATGCCGAACAAGCCGGTCACTGTTTTGTTGTCCGAAAAGAGAATGCTATGGATGATGGTCGTGGACTTGGGAGTATCTATCCTATGCTACTCGTCCCGAAGCAAACCTAATAGACTATACATCCAGTTGTAGTCAGCCGGTCATTCTGTTCCCAATGCTAGGTGTCTCCCCCTCTTGAAAAATTACTTACAATTTCGGCGCATGTGAGCTCAGTTGAAACACGCCGTCGAACGTTATAGCGTCTAACTAGTACCATCCAACGGTAAATATGCATCGAGCTCGGATGCACCGAAACCATACAATAATGACTCCTCTCGAGTCTACTATTCTTCTCCCTATCTTTTCCGCCTCGCTCTCCTCGACGAAAAAGAGAAAAACGAAAATGGACTCAAGCTTTAATTTGGTATATTATGAATCTTTGTTTATATTTAGGCTTATACGATCCATCCTCCGAGATATCTACTTTTTTTTGTATATACCACATAAGTGATGCCGCGAAAAGGAGAAGCTATTTGCATGCATCATAAGTAAATCTATCAAAATAAGTCATAAATCCATCTCTTAACCCATATATCATTAAATAAGTCATAAATAGGTATAAACATTACATGGGTATTAAATAAGTCGTAAATTGATTATAAATGGGTGCATAATTTATTTAAACTCAACTCATCTCTTTCGCGTTTACTTAATTCCGCGTTCACTCACTCTGCACTCTCATCTCAATTTAGATATGAGTGATCTTAGATTAAATTAAATATGAAAGTATTTTAATAATATTGATCGAATATAGGTCATTAAATTTTTATTATATGAAAAATAAGCCAAAACGGATTAAATTGGCTTATTTGAATCGGACCATTTTCGATCTAACACAAATCTGATCCGATCCGCCTGTTTGACAAGTTTAATCATAAGCCCCAAAACCACAGTTGAAATCGCCAACCACCGACGGGGCCCCGCTCGTGCCACACGAGCAACCAGCCCCGTTCGATTTGAACCTTCTGCTCTGCTTCCGTTTCCGTCCACACGTTTCCTTAATTGCTCGCTCAGACACACCCTCCCTCCATAAATGCCTGCCCACCGTGAACGTTAAACCCCCGCCAGCTTTTGCACGCAGAGCGCACGAGCAGTCCTCACTCGAATGTTCAGCGGCCTTCCTTGAAGGAAGAAGAAGGAGAAGAGGAGGAGGAAGAGCAACCCCTACTCAAGAAATGAAGAGGCTCGCTCTGGCTTGGCTATGCCTGCTCTCGGTAGTAGCTCATATCTCGCTGCTGCAGTCAGTGGTAATGGCAGATCCATCGGAGGCTTCCGGCGCGAGCTCGTCTCGGGTCGAGGCCCGAGCCGCGATCCGATCGCGCAAACTGATCACGGAAGCCGCTACCGAGCCGGCCCCTAGCGTCGCCAAGGCATCGGAACACAAGGAAGAGTCCCCCGCGTCGGCGGCGGCGGCGGCGGCTGAACCGCCGGCGGGAGCGGAGGCTGCTGCTGCTACCGTGGCGACGAAGCACAGGTCCACGGATAAGTCCGTGGCCGGCGGGGGGGTCATCATCGGAGGCCTGGTGACCGCCTTTTTCGCCGCGGTGTTCTGCTACATCAGAGTCACTCGGAAGAGAGACGTCGGCGCCCGTTGAGCTTGCTTAATATGCGAGTTCTTTTTTATGTGTGAAGAGCAAAGGTATAGCGGTTTAGGAGACAGATAGGTAAAACGACAGACGACAACAAAGCTTAGCTTAGCGACAGATTACGAGATGAAGGAAAGAAATTTGTGTATGCTTTCGATTGATTAAAATCTTTGATGATTAGTTTGTGAATGGACGTGTTTGTTCATGAAATTCGATCGTACCATCAGCCGGAGGAGTCTTGTTTGAGATATCGATTTTGCTTTCCTAATTCAAACGCGCGACTCGCTTTTGATCTGCACATCATCGACGTCGCCGTCGCCGTCACCATGAAAAGGCATTTGTAGAAGTGTGAATACATTAAAATCAAAGGAAGTAGCTGTAGAGAAGCAAAGGCATCTGAGCGAAGAGCGTTTCAAAGCAGAGGGTCCTCTGGCTTTGACAACGACCTGTCCGTGAAAAGCGCATCATCACATGGACTAATGATAGTCAGATCGGGGAGGAATAGCACATAATTTGTACTGGGCTTAGTAATATTTCGAGTTGGTTTTGCTCAATAATCCTGTATGTTACGTATAAATTACCGAGATAAATGCTAAATGATATTGGAGATTATAAGTAAACATTAGAGTAAAAAGAAATTGAGATGATGACGAGGGATCATTTTTGACAATGCCAGTAACGGTCCGCCATCCACCGCTCATTTTTCTAAGAAAACGAATACGCTTGGTGTATTAGTTTTTTCTCGACTCTTGTGATAATTGATAAATTTGCCTCGAGTCTGTTCATTTGTTGGTTTGAACCATCATAAGTTAGATCGTCCAAAAAAACCCATAATGAATTAATTTTAAGCAGTGAACTCTATTGTAATACAACTTATCGAGCCTAAGCTACTCAAAAAGAGTTGCAAATTGATAAATCCACTCCACCATTCAAACTGCTAAAAATTGAGTGCGGATTGAATAGCAGTTACGGTTACCTTACCGAAAACAACTTCCCATGATCTTTCCAACTTCCATTTTATCTTGTGCTTTGAGATGAATCAACCTCACCACATTCGGTTACTCTCACGTACAAAAGAAGATCGCGTTCCTTTCCGTTGGCATCAATGGCTTCTTGCTCGTGGTGGCGCTTGCCCATCTACTCCGTCGTCTCGGTGGTCCTGGCCTTCATGGCCATCTCCGCATCCCTTCGCTCGACTGACGAAAGTCTGGTCGCTCCCACGAGCAACCCCAGTTTGCACCAACTCCACTTGAACGCCTCGAGAGCTCTCAGAAGAACTGGGTTCACTGCGATGGCAGCGCTCCTTCCCGTCGCTCCCGAACTGTTCTTTTCTTCACCTAATGCGACGATCTTCGTGATCAAGGACTCGTTCATGGCTGACCTCTCTTTGACTCCATGGCTGATGGAAGAAGTCCTTCGGTACCACACCTCCCCATTGAAGCTCTCAGCGGACGATCTCCTGAAGATGCCCCAAGGAAGCTGCTTGCCCACATTGCTTGCTAATAAGAACGTTGTGATTAACAGAAGCGATGCCAAACATAGACTTGTTGAGATCAATCGGGTTGCGATAACACATCCTAACGTTTTTCTTGGAGAGAGACTCGCGATTCATGGAGTTCTTCAGCCACTACTGCACAAAGAACAGGATTTGTGTTTGGTCCAGTCAGTCAAATGCAACCGCAATCCTAGACCGGTGTCGGTTGTTAGGAAGGAGCCCTATCTTGTCGATTGGGGTCGAGTAATTCGATCGCTGAGCTCCAATGGATTCGTTTCCTTTGCAATTGGATTGCAGTCTGTTCTTGATGGAATTCTGGACACCAATGCGCACTTGGCTTCAGTGACGGTCTTTGCACCGGCTGATTTTGGGTTCTTAGCTTCGAACTCGGCAATTCTTGAGAGGATGGTCAGGTTCCACATCTTGCCCCACAGGTACACACATGAAGAACTCACGAGATTGCCCGACAAAGCGTCTCTTAGGACGCTTGTTCCTGGTAGGGATCTTGAGATTCGCAGAACAACTGCTTCTTGCAGTGCCAATACGAGCCTAAGAACTAGAGTGGCAATTAACGGATTAGAGATTGGAGCACCAGAAATTTACAAATCGAGAGATTTCGTGATTCATGGAATATCTCGAGCATTGGAGATCGCAGAAGCAGAAAATTCAAGAAAGTGGCGATGAGGGTCGACTCCCGGCTGATTGCTATTGATGATAGAAATCAAATTAAATGGTGCTTACAGCACCTGCTATACCAAGTTCATTTTGCTCGTGTACTGATTTTGGTTCTAACTTTGCATATGGTACTCCATGTGCTCACTTTCTTGAGTTGAACATAGCAACATCGCGTGGGTCTATTTGATGAAATGAAATACAAAGTTTTCACTTACCTAACGACCCATTTTCTGTTGATCCGACCCCAACGGAACTGAGGATAACAGGAACACTGGGCAGAGACACTCCAACCTACTCTAAAACCAGTATATACATCTTTCAGCTAATGAATTAGCTAACTCAATCACATATTATGACAAGAAAACCTTCAATGAGAAAATTTTGGGTCCAATCCACAGATCTGGCTCCGTTTTTAGTACGATCTAAGGAACAGGTCGAACAAAATCAACTTGGCAGCAGCATTAAGTGGCCATTAAAACCAATTATGTCATTTGGGAAAAAAAGGAACCAGTCAATAAATAAAAGAATGACCTCATAGCAGGGATCTGATTAAGAAAGTGAGATCTTGAATTCAAGAATAGTAATAAGTTTTGTACAGTTAACTGGAAAACAGAAAATGCAGGTCTGCAAAGATAAATAACAAACTCCAAAACTTCCATTAAGCCCTTCAAAAATCAACTCCAAGGTGAAAAGTGGATTGATCTGTAAGTATGATGCGCAAACTAAAGAAAGGATAAAGAAAAGTCCGTGATCCCTCATGTGCAATTTCAAAAGAGAACATGTCTGATAGGAAGGCCAGGGAACAACATTTTTCAAGAAAGAAAAATGCTGTCATGAAAGAGATCAACAACTATCCTCACCGGCACGACACATCAAAGTACCAAGTAGTAAGGCCTAAACCTTTTCCAGCATGAAAATCCTCGGGTAACCACAGGAGCAAAAACTCATTCTAACCACTAAAACTGGACTTTTTCATCATCGACATTATGCGAGAAGGAAGAAGTTGACAAGGTTAAACAAGTAATTTTTCAGGATCACATTGTTTGGCAAGCCAACGGCCAATGGGTATTCAAATGCGCAGCAGAGAAGGATATACAATTTCATCAGTTATTCATCCCTCTTGTTTCAATTCATCAGGATACACGGGAGTATTAACCTGCACAACTCTACTGGGCATGAAGGAAATCATTGGTGCAAAAGGCAAAAAAGCAGAAATCACAGTTTTCTGATGGTACAAAGTTGCCCAGGATTATCACAGTTCTCCCACAAAGTTCAATCATACATGAGAGCAGTTTGCAAAGGATCTGACAAGGACGGAACAAATTCTCACAACGAGGCGACAACCGTCTACAGAACATCAGTGCTCTCATGCATAATCCTCGAACAGCAAACAGGAAGTTTACTCTAACGAAGACAGTTATGAACCTCAAATAGTACGAACTCTAAATACACCATCTAATGTTAAGATTCCAGATCCAACAGATTCACCATACTCCAGAATTCAAACCAGATCACCAAGACAATCAGAAGCTGCTACACTCTAGTATTGAAACCAGTTCACCCAGACTGTCAGGACTTGTTGCACTTTGTGGTAGCTAAATAAGGTCACAAATGAGGAGCAAAAGCCCAAAAGAAAAACAAACGATAGAGTCACCATTCAATCATGATGCTATCACTTGGATCAGTACTGTAGGCACACCTCATGTCATCCCATCGATCTTGCTAGTGTTTGAACCAACAGTTTCTCCCATTTTTTTGACATTCTTTGATTACCAGAGACAAACCATCCGCAAGTCTAATTGCGGCAAGGTGCTTTCATCCCCACCAAAAAACTAACTTGTCCCAATTGAAGTTTGAAGTTTTGATTGGCAACAGGTTTTCTACTTTGATGATTTTCCTTCTTAGTCTTATTAGTTAAGAGACTGATTTCGCAAGGCCAATCAAGAAAGAGGGAAGATGAAAAGATAGGAAACATGCCAAACAAATCATCTAAATCGATGGAGATGAACAAGCATAAGCACAACAAGATGATCAGGAAGCAGCTTTAACTCTCGTTATGATTCTAGTCATCTTCAATCCAATCAAAGTAACATTAACAGCACCCAAAAATCTCGACTTCCTAAACAAACCCACAATCTCCTCCACCTCCGCGTCACCGCACTCCTCCACGACCACCACACAAGCCCCGCCGACCGTCACCGTCCTCTCCATCTCCGCCGCGAACCGCGACGGGAACAGGGCCTCCTCCAGATGCCCGCTGAACGCCAAATCGAAGACCCCATCGAAGAAGGGCAAATTGTGCGGATCAGCGCGGCTTACCAGGGGTGGCGAGTCGATCAATTCGACCCCGGTGACGTCGGCGACCCCCGACTCGGACAGCGCCGCGACCTCGTGGCCGGCCCCGGCGGAGACGCAGAGGACCTTGGAGTGGTTGCGGAGGAGGCCCAGATCACGGATCGAGTCGAAGAAGCGCCGGTAGGAGAGGACCTGGCCGCGGAAGGCGCGGGAGGACCAGAGGCGCCGGTTCTTCTTGTCGAGGGGGAGGAACTCACGGCGGGCGGAGTCGCAGGAGGACCTGGGGAAGCGGTGGCGGGCGGCGGGGGCGGTGGCGGGGAGGCAGGTCTGCGGGGTGCGGAGGAAGAGGAGGAGGAGGGTGAAGGTGGCGACGGCGACGGAGGCGACGGAGAGCTTGTTGAGGAACGCCTGGACGTGCCGGTCCATCGTTCTCAGTGGGGAATGATGCTGCAGCTGAGCTGTTCGTGGAAATGTGCGAACCCAATTTTTAGGTGCCGCATAAAAACCATTATGTCTGTCTAGAACTGATTTTTTATTCTCATAATCAGTTTTGGACCAAAAATCTGTTACAATTTTTCTATTTCCGAGACAAGTTTGCTTCAAAAATTGATTCTGAAACCAGAAATGAGAACAAAAAAACAGTTGATTTTTCATTTCTGGAACAAAAGTAAGAACCATTTTTGAGGAATTCATTTTCTTCAACACACATATTCATATTAAAGTCACGATCTTTGAGGTGAGAAAAAAAAGTAAAAAATCAAAAATTTCAAAACTTAACAGAATAGTTTAAAATCTGTGGTTACCACTTTCAGTGAAATTTTAATTTTTATAGGTGCCGAAAAAAATAAAAATAAATAAATAAAAATAAAAATTTCAAAATTTCACAAAATGGTTTAGAAAACCTATGGCCACCCACTTTGAGCAAAATTTAATTTTTTTAGATGCCAAAAAAAATAAAAAATAATCAAAAAATCTAAAATTTAAAAACTTCACATAATATCTTAAAATACCTATGACCACCCAATTTGAGTGAAATTTTATTTTTTTAGGTGCCGAAAAAAATAAAAAAAAGTAAAAAATCAAAAATTTCAAAACTTCACAAAATGCCTTAGAATACTTGTGGCTATCCACTTTGAGTGAAATTTAAATTTTTTTAGGTGCCGAAAAAATAAAAAAAATAAAAATTTCAAAACTTCACAAAATAGCTTAAAATAATTGAGGCCACCTACTTTGAGTGAAATTTAATTTTTTTATATGACAAAAAAATAAAAATAAGCAAAAAAGTAAAAATTTCAAAACTTTACAGAATAGCTCAAAATACCTGTGGCCACCCACTTTGAGCGAAATTTTATTTTTTTAGGTGCTGAAAAAAATAAAAAAATAAAAAAAGAAAAAATTTTAAAATTTTACAAAATAGCTTAGAATACTTGTGGCCATCCACTTTGAGTGAAATTTAAATTTTTTTAGGTGCCGAAAAAAATAAAAAAATAAAAAATAAAAAACTTCACATAATTGCTTAAAATACCTGTGGCCACCCACTTTGAGTGAAATTTAATTTTTTTAGGTGTCAAAAAAAATAAAAATAAGAAAAAAAGAAAAATTTTCAAAACTTTACATAATTGCTTAAATACTTGTGGCCACCCACTTTAAGAGAAATTTTATTTTTTTTAGGTGACGAAAAAAAAGCAAAAAATAAAAAATTTCAAAACTTCACAGAGTGGCTTAGAATACATGTGGCCATCCACTTTGAGTGAAATTTAATTTTCTTTAGGAACCAAAAAAAATAAAAAAAAAATCAAAAATACCATTTGGGCATCTAAAAAAAATTAAATTTTACTCAAAGTGGGTGGCTAGAGGTATTCTAAGTCATTATGTGAAGTTTTGAAATTTTTGATTTTTTATGTTTTTTTTCACCTAAAAAAATTTAAATTTCACTCAAAGTGGATGGCCATATGTATTCTAAGTCATTTTGTGAAGTTTTGAATTTTTTGAATTTTTATGTTTTTTTTTGCAGCTAAAAAAAATTAAATTTCGCTCAAAGTGGATGGCCACATGTATTCTAAGTCATTTTGTGAAGTTTTGAAATTTTTGATTTTTTATATTTTTTTTCACCTAAAAAAATTTAATTTCGCTTAAAGTGGATGGGCACATGTATTCTAAGTCATTATGTAAAATTTTGAAATTTTTGATTTTTTGCTGTTTTTTCACTCCAAAAATTAAAATTTCACTCAAAATGGGTGGCCACAGGTATTCTAAGTCATTCTGTGAAGTTTTGAAATTTTTGAGTTTTTGAATTTTTTTGGGCACCTTAAAAAATTTAAATTTCACTCAAAATAGGTGACCACATGTATTCTAAACTATTCTATGGAGTTTTGGAATTTTTGATTTTTTGATTTTTTTTTGGCACCTAAAAAAATTTAAATTTCATTAAAAGTGGGTGACCACAGGTATTCTAAGCAATTCTGTGAAGTTTTGAAATTTTTGA
This sequence comes from Syzygium aromaticum, assembly GCA_024500025.1. Lineage (NCBI taxonomy): Eukaryota > Viridiplantae > Streptophyta > Magnoliopsida > Myrtales > Myrtaceae > Syzygium > Syzygium aromaticum. The sequence continues at coordinate 18,616,871 of CM044885.1, forward strand.
TTTCTTGATTTTTTTTGAAAAAATTCAACAAATTTCCTATTTTCCCGAAATCTGAATTTTTTTTATTTTCTCGACATTTTGATGATTTTTTCTGAAATTTTTCAATTTTTTGGGATTTTCTGAATTTTTTAAATATTTTTATGAATTTTTTGGATTTTTTTATTTTTTTAATCCATTTCTAAAAAAATGGATTTCTGTTCCTGGAAATAGAATTTTCTGTTGTTTATCAAACAGGTTTTTGTTTCAGGAAATAGAAATTTTGTACTATTATCAAATGGGTTTCTGTTCTAGAAATAGAAATTTTTTGTCATTATCAAACGAGTTTTTTTTCTCAGAAACTCATCCAATAACCAGAAATAGAAAAATCTATTTCTAGTTCAGGAACTCATTCTGAAACATAATGGTTATCATTCACTACCCTAGTTGCTTTTAATTTTTCAGCAATTATATTAAGTACTTTGAATTTTTAAATCTCTCTCTAAGAGCCCAAATACTTTGTAACTAAGGTTAATATCACGAAAAATTTCAAACCGGTATACTTGTGATAAATTTAAATTTCGTTAAATTGGATTAATGCCACAAAAAACTATAAATTAATAAACCTATGACAAACGGGTTGGTAAAACCCCAAACTGGTATACTCGTTAGCTATCACGTGTTATTAAACTCAGCAATTTGATCATAAAATTTAACAGAGAATAAATTTTTCACATACGTACCAGTTTAGGGTTTTTCATGGTATTAACCTTTATAACTATTACATTGACAAGATCTCGATCATGTGCGTGATTGCTTTCGTGCTCTTTGTAGTTTTTGCAATTAATATCGGCATTCGAAAAATGTATATAGGAATGTGAACAATCAAATCGAGCAATGCGTGAATCGTTAAATATTTTCACACAATAAATTGAAATTTGGAACTCACAAAAAGAAATTATGAAATAAGAGGGTCGCAGCCACGAGCTCTTGCCCAAAATATGATTAGCCGAGAATTGTGAGTGGCTAATATATTTGGAAATAGTGGAAACGCGACATGCATTTCTCTAACCGTTTAGACTTTTTTGATTGGTGATAAGAGTTGGATTACAGTAATAGATTTCATTAAAATACTAAAGGATCTGATAATCGGAGATATTTTCGTAGACATGGTGAACACCAAATTCAAAAATTTTACTTTATTATTGATGTTGATATTTTATAGTATTTCTGCCTTGTCATTTTCATTTAGAAGGGGGAAATAAGCAGTCCCATTTGAGACTCCCTTACTCTTAGTGGGAAAAGAGGTATATGAACAAATTTTGAGACTTCAAATTTAAGTTGTGCTATTGATTGATTCTATCTATACTATACCATACTATATATAAAATCAATTTTCAAATCAACCCATTCATCGTTGTTCATGCACCATGCGCACGCGAAAAAAGCTAATGGATAGATTAAAGCAAATTCACAAGCGATGTTAATCGAGACAAATGTGGTTATCATCACATATTTCTGATTAATGGATAAAATTCTAATTTAAAAGTAACAAAAGTTGTTCTAATGGATAGATAAAGAAAAGCGCAGGCATGCTTATATGTTAGTATGAGATGTGATGCAACTCAAAAAAGACGAAACATGTATTAATGATAATATTTTGGGTTAATATCACGAAAAATCCTAAACTGATACACTTGTGATAAATTTACTCCAAACTAATTTTTGGACTATCAAAAACCACAAACTGGTACACCTATGACAATTTTACCTTCATTAGTTTCCGTTAAATCTTACCATTAAATTTCTGAATTGGATGACACGTGACAGTTGATGGATGTACCAGTTTGGGGTTTTAATGGAAGTGTACCAATTTGTGATTTTTCGTGGTATTAATCCAATTTAACGGAGGGTAAATTTGTCACAAATGTACTAATTTTGGATTTTTTGTGATCAAAAAAATTAATTTGAGGTAAATTTATCATATGTGTACCAGTTTTGGGTTTTTTGTGATTTAACCATAATATTTTATAGTTTTGCAGAAGACTGCGTATATTTTTTTCTCCTTATCAATTTTTTTCAATTTTAAACTCAAATATCCGAATGTGTAGAAAAAAGAAGGCAGAAGTTGAACTGAAATTAAAGTTGATGAACTTTGTTCTTATCTATACATTTAAAATATTAAATTAAACGAATTTCTCTTTTCAATGTAACTTCGTTGGGACTGTTATTTAATTATATGAATATAGTGAGTTATGTGTAGAGCATATGTATTCAGTTTGTTCCACTTTTGTATATTTCTCGCTGTGCGGCTTTTCCTTATTTTCAATTTAAAGTTGCATTTAATTTATTCCATTCTTTCCTTGGTTAAAGAGATTTTGCTGAATGAAAAGTTTATATCGTTCCATAAGATTGTATAAAAGTAAGTCCGCAATATGAAATAATAACAGAAAACAATGAAACAAATTTGCAAATTTCCCAATGAAATAAAGAATTTCTCTGATTCTTTTCCATTAGAGATGAAAAGAAGGGCTTTGATGGTGCAATCTTTGATCGCAGGAACTCTGAATTTTTTTTTCAATGCGATGTGAGAGACTATCTCGAATCAAATCATAATATTTTTTGCTCTTCACGTTAGTACAATTAAATGGTTTTAGTGACTTGTTATCGAATTTGATTGAATGATCTGTGATTCCTTTTCGTGAACATGAGGACCTCAAAAGTTTGATCTCAAATTGAAGATGGTCGAGATCTTGATGACCCTATCATTTGGTGAGCTTTTGATGATCAAAATTTTGATTGATGTTCAAAATTTTGATTGATGTCTTGATAGCCCAAATCATCCTACTAAGTCCATTGATTTTCACGTACTTCCCAACAACAACTCCAGAAAATTCAGGTTTTCGTCTGTCCGTCCAAAAATGAATAGAGGATGAGAATGGACTTTGATCTTCGCGATTGGTCCGATTTATTAAGTTTAAGATTGTCTATCCACAATTTGAATTTTGACCAACATTTACTTTGATTTAAACACCTAGCAAATCTATTTTAAATCCGACATGCATAACTGCTAATTCGATCTACCAAATCCAATCGATCAATATGGTCATCCAAGTTTTTAAATGCATTCCATTTTCAAAACTTAGAGATGATATAGTATTGTTGAAAACACTTTCGCTAGTATATTGTGTTTTTTGAGTTCAAACTCAATAAGACATATAATCTTCATATCCTTTCTCTCCATCGATTTCTTAAAACTTGAATCAAATAAGAGATAGAAACTACCATATGGCAAATCACTAATCCAAAAGTAATTATGCCACATGTCTTGTCACGTGGCATTTACCGAATGAAAGTGGAGTGTCATGTGAAGAACACATTAGTGAATATCCCATCAGCCTCGCTTTAACTACGTTAAATGTATCTTACTCCAAAAGTAATTACGTAGATATGACTTTTTAAGGTAAATTGTTCGATCATCTTCTCATTCTTTAAACTCTTTATATAATTTTCTATTTTTATCTTTCACCCCACACGCACACACTTACTTAGGGTTTGTCTTGGTAATTATGTTGTTGCGAAGGGACGGGAGCACGAACATCCAACAAACTGAAAAAAAAGTAGTCGGCTGTTAATTTATGTGCATATCTTAGGCTTGTCATGTTGAATTTAGGTCTAATTCAAACACGACATATATTTTTCCAGCTCATTTGCAGTTATTAAAAATGTACTATTGATTTGAAACCCAAACATGCTATATATATATATATTAATTGATTAACACTATATGACACATTTAATACATTTCAGATTTATACTCCTATATAAATTTTCAAAGTCGTATATTAACGTGTTCAAATGTATATTAATATATCGTGTGCCGACACAAATAATATGTTGACCTACTTAATCAAACGTGTCTATGCATGTCGTCAACGGAATGAAAGAGTCAACCCACAAAGGACAGTTTTTGGAATTGTACAGAGACATGTATACTTGTTTATGACACAAATACATGACATGCTTAATTACGTGTCTTCTAAGTAGGTCGTGTCGAAAAGTGCTAGCATATGAAAGAGTTGATTTTTATCGTAAAAATCCAAGAACAAAGTTCTTATCACTCTCTCACTCGCACATGCCAAACTAGTAAATGCATCTTTTTTAATTCCAATACTCCGAAATTAATTGATTTGCATGTCACATGGGTAATCTGGAATAGGTGGATTACTTCCTAACGCACGAATTATGTTCTTTTCAATAAGAGCTTTTTTCCGTGTAAAAACATTGTGAGAAATCAATTGCACAAGTCAAGTGATCTTTTTCAATTCGTAGGTGTGATTTAATTATCAAGACTCAAAATCTAGAACATCTAGTCATCAAAAGATTGTCCTCCTTTTACCTCATTCGATCGGTGTACAGAATATATTTCCTGTCCCTACATTTTTCACGTTATCCCTAACATACGTATACGTTGATATACCTTTGCATATCAAAGAACTGCACATGGACATGCTTACGTCCTCTAGCTTCTTTCAGAGTTCGGGACGAACTGAATATATAATCTAGTGGCCGTTGCTCAGGGCATCATCATCGTCATCACTCATTGAAAAGTTCAAACCCTAGCACAACCATCTCACGACATTATCTCAACACTTGTATAACACACACACACACACACACACACACACACACACACACACACACACACATGCTCCATCACGTTTCGTGACTATGGAGACCAGATCGGCCAAGAGAAGAAGGCTCTCGCTTCTCCAAGACGGGACTGGAGATCACGGTGCATCCTCAGGTCTGCCGACTTGTCGTCGTCGTCAGATCAGCGATCTTCCTGACGATGTGCTTCGCCACATTTTCTCGTTCTTGCCCATCAAGTCCATCGCAAGGACGAGCCTCGTGTCAAAACGTTGGGCGGCTCTGTGGCGCTCCTTGCCGGATCTTGACTTCACGACCATTGAATCATCAGACCGAGTCATCTCTGCCATCGAGAAACTGATCATGTCCCATGGCCTGAAACTCGAGTTCCCTCAAGGGTTCCTGAAGTTCCTCTACATGGTCGACCCCGAGCAGGATTTCATCAGGCAGGTCCTGAAACACCGCAGCCGATCAACACAGCCTGGGGATGGCCTGAGGCTCCTTCGCTTCTGTGCATACCTGAGCTTCACACGCCTGAACAACTTGATGCGTGATGCCTTCAGGCACAAGGTGAATGCCCTCGACATTGAGGTGGCGACCAAGGACTTCTTCAATCTGCCAAAGCGCGTTGCGACGAGCGAGCACCTGCAGGCCTTCAGATTTGTGTCACGGTTCCCGGGGTTCCGGTTGCCACCGCTATCGACGATGAAGAATGGTTTCCGGTCCTTGCGGAAGTTGCACCTCTCGGGGGTGATCCTAAATAACCAACCCTTTCTCTTGGATTTGTTCACGGAGTCCTCATTCCCGGCTCTGCAGAAGTTGAGCCTTTCGAAGTGTTTCGGATTAGAGAAGATCAGTATAAAGTGTGGGGCTTTGGAGAGTGTAGTCGTAAAGAATTGTTCCAAGATGAATTTCTTGGAAGTTCGCTGTCCAAAGCTGGAGAGATTACGAGTGTCGGGTTGTTTTCCTAGAGGAAGGCATACGAGCGTGTTGAACATCTATGCACCTCGACTAGACGTTCTTGATTGGGAAGGCAGCGATGTTCCTGACCATTGTTGCTTGCATAACTCAAGTCCCACTGTTAGGGTTTGCCTTGGTTTTTTGAACATCAAGGTTGAGGACATTCATGAAAAGCTGGCCAGGAGTTTATTGAGATTCTTATCCGGGATCTCTCATGCTCGGTCCTTGCGAATGGACTCGCTATCCATCAAGGTTGGTCCTCTCTCTGCGCATAGGCATTTCTTGAGTGTGAGGGTCGACTGAGTAAGCGGATAGAAGTTTATAGGATGAGGAGATGGACAGCGTTGCCTTTAATTAGAATCCATTCTTTGTTTCATCAACTACTAATTTGTGATTAGGGTCTAAGTAGTTGCATTATGAGTAGCTTTAATGCACTATATGGTGTTGCGGCGCACACGCAACTGTTGCAGATTCTAGGAAACATGGACGGCTTGGAAGTTCTACGACCATTCAAAAACCTTGCACATTTGGAGCTTTCTACCTTTACCGGAAGAGTGTATATCCCACCGCTAGTTTCTCTGTTCGTGAATGCTCCATTCGTGGAATGTCTCCATATCAAGTTGGCCCCAGACCACAACACGCACAAGAATGTCGGTAACATTTGCTCACACCTGATGATTAATGATTGTTCCTGCAGTGTTGGACTTTGGGCAGAATTTTGTCCTATGATGATTATATAGTTCTTCGACTAAACTCTGCAATTTACCCCTTATTTCAGCAGTTGAATGGAAACTCAGCACACTTGTGGGACGTGTCTGTCTCCGAGGAAGAGAAGCAGTGGGAAATCCGCAGAAAAGCCATAGGATCCTTCCTTGATCACCTGAAGGTTGTGAAGATAACGGGGCTCTTGGACTGCGAGGCTGAAGCGAGCCTCACGAAGTTCCTGCTCAGGCACGGGAAGTCCTTGAACAAGATGATCCTGTGCTTGGAGGCCAGGAAGGTTAAAGATTCTACTCTCAAACAAATCAGATCCCGTATTGTGGAATTCTCCAAGGCAGCTTCTAATGCTACAATTTCCTTTTGTTAGGTGTCCTTATGGATTATTTCAGGTTCGCTTGGTCCCCTTTGTATATCAGATGACTCATTCAAATTTCGCTTTAGAATGCTATTTTTTCGAGTGACAGAAAAGATATGAATCAATGAAGCATAGCGATCAAGATAATTGCATTTGAGACTCGCTAAGCACTCCTTTTCGGCAATTAAAACTAGGTGCTATGAGTTCTATAGTTAATTTTGCAAGGGAAAGTCGAGTTAAAGCTTCATAATCTTCTTATGAGAATTCAGACATTTGGCAAGGATTGTTATGGTGAGGTCCCAATGCAAGTCTTTCGCCTGAATTGAGTCTGATTCGTAGTCTTATCAAGCAGCAGCCGTTTGCCTCCGGCTTCATTTACAACCACCAGCTGCTCTATGTTAGTGTATAAAAAGATTTTTCTGATCTGGGAAAAGGGAAAACAGATGGTTCACAAGATTTTGCCATTTATGCAGAATTGTCTCCATACTTAGGCCCCTGCTGGCGGTTTTCACCGAGAAGCAGCGATAGGAGCTATCAATCTACTTCTAATTCCAAGTGTCATATGCTCTGCTCCCACGGTAATAGGAGCATAGTTGAGGACGAAGTCTAATTAAATGATTATATCAAAATTTCCAATTAATTTGTGTACTAGTATCGTGTATTAAAACAAATAAATCATTGATATTTTCGTTGTTAATATTATTTTACTATATAAATAGATTATTTTCACATTGCGTTTTCCTAGTTAGATTGTTATTTGGATGACTCAACTTGTCTGCCATTTAGACATAATGAGGATGATGCTCAGTAGTGAATAAACTGTAATTTTTTTTTTTTGGTAAGGAGTGAATAAACTGTAATTTGTCTCCAAATAAATCATAGTTTTTATCCAATGATAATTTGAATCTATTCCCGCACTTATATGAAATAGTTTAAGATATAGGAAACAACATATCCATCACCGAGATATATTTAAACTGAACATATCATTTTAGTGTTGCTACTAGTTTCATCTGGTTGTTTTGATTAAACGAGTGCAATGATGACGCTATTCTCTATTGTTTTGTAAAGTAGGATTTCTTTCCCCTGAGGAGAACATTCGCAAAAGTGTGCTATGCAGCGGATTTTCAAGGGAAACTGACATACACTAATATGGAATATACAGATCTTTAACAGCTAACAGTAGCATCTCGGTGATAACTATAGTGGGGTAGATTTTGAGTTTGATGAGATGACATTATCCCAAAAGGAAATTGATTTTACAACTCAATTGCAGATGAAGGAACTTATTCTTAGGAATGAAAAGTACAGCAAATGACAAGAAAAGAATCTGCTCCGGTGACCAAGAAGCTGATTCAGGATGTTAGTATTGTACAGTCTTTTAGGCCAAGGAGGAACATCAGCAATCAACATATGGTGAACCGTAGTTTGCCAGAGGAGAAAGGAATATCACGGGGCAAAAATTTGAGGCATTCCTAGTTAAACAAAGTGCCTGATGCCTAAAGCTCTTGACATCTAAGATGTGGGATAGATTCCAGGAAGATCCAATGTCACCGGCCTTGTTCCAGAGAAGTTGATAATGCGGCGATCGACTCTGGTTTGCTGGAAGAAGAAGCTGTCATAGAAAAGCCTGTCCTAACTGCAAAAGCCGGTTTTTTCGGAACCGGAAGAGTTGCACTTTCACTACCGAGCATGAAAACTGCATCTGACATGGTGGGACGATCACTCGGGTCTTCTTGCACACATAAAAGCGCAGCGTTTATGCACTTCAAAACTTGATCTCTTTTGTAAGTCTCGTGCAGCACTTGATCCATCAAGTCCAATGCGTTATTGTCGCTCCATAATGTCCATGCCTGCACAATTGAAGTTTCAGTACATCAGAGAAAAGGGCGACAGGAAGTGGGTATAATAAAAGAAAGGGACCGCAAATGGACTATAAATACGTGAGTGAGGAGGCTCATTGTTCCTTTGGACTGATAAAAGCCTGTGTTACGTCTCCCGCTAACAATCTCCAGTACGATGACACCAAAGCTAAAAACATCGGACTTGAATGAGAAAAAACCGTCCAAAGCATATTCGGGAGACATGTATCCACTGCATTAGAGAATAATAAGTCAATTAAGCCACAGTTGGAATACTGAAGTTTCACTGCAAATATTAGAAGGTGATAACGCGATGAGTGCCTTGTATAGTGTCTGACAAATTCTTTATCCAGATGAAAATAAATGGCATACACATGCATAAAAACTTACTATGTTCCAATCACCCTTTGCGTACTTGCTTCAATTTGTTTTGCCTCAAATATCCGTGCCAGACCAAAGTCGGAAATTTTGGGAGTCATCTCCTCATCGAGCAAAACGTTGCTCGTCTTGAGATCTCTGTGAATGATTCTCAGCCTAGAATCTTGGTGAAGATAGAGAATTCCTCGTGCAATTCCCAAGATTATCTCAAAGCGTATCTCCCAAGTTAGCAACCAACACCTTGTTCGATCTAGCAAGGTTTTAATTTTTGTTTGTGACGGCAGTAAATTCTTTAATCTAACTGTGTGAGACTAACTTACGGAAACAGGGACACGAAATAAGGTGCTTACCGAATATGAATGAATCTAAGCTTTTGTTGGGCATGTATTCATATAATAACATCTTTTCATCTCCTTTGACGCAATATCCTACTAATCTGACAAGATTTCGATGCTGAAGTTTGGCAATCAAAATGACTTCATTCTTAAATTCCTCCAAGCCCTGTCCTGAGCCACTCAATAGCCTCTTCACTGCTATTTGCTGCCCTCCTGGAAAAGTAGCCTGAAACAAACTTAAGGAATGGATTACTTCATCAATGTGACCTGGTCAAAAGCCCCAGATGGTCAAACAAGAAACCTTCTATTTACCTTGTAAACAGGCCCGAAACCACCTCTTCCAAGTTTGTTCTCATCCGAGAAATTATTCGTCGCTTGTAGAATAATTTCAAAGTCAAAAAATGGCACGTCTATGCCTTTGTTATCATCTTCCTCGAACTGGCATGAATCCATCCACATTTTGATCCGTTTCTCGCTGTCGTATAGACGAAAGTCAGGATTTTCCCGAGTGGTTTCCCTGCTCCCTGAAGTGCCAGCTCTTGTTACTAATTGTTTGCTATCTTATTATCGTATATCTAATAATGACAGACAAAAAGTAGTATGTATTTGATTTGTGATTAGCTTGCGTACCACCATGCAGCCTTCTCATGTAAAATAAGCCACCGAATACAAGGATGAAAATTGCAGCACCCACTGGAGCAACTATATATACCGCTTTCACTTTCTTTCTTTTCTGTGATGATCCGAAATTACCTGCTACCAGACAAGAAAAGAAAATGTAACTATTGTATTTTGGACAAAAGTGAACTTATAATTGTAGACACAGGGACTCGCTAATTTGACAAAAGGACAGATGTGAGGACTTCAAAGTGCATGGTCACAATCCCTCTTATAGTCGACGAAAATAGCAAGCCTTGTTGGTGCAAGTCCAGGACTCTGTCGTTACATTGCGTCCATACTCCATAATTGGGATGGTAACCGAAAAGGCAGATGCTACTGACTCCTTGACAGGGTCAACACATCTCGTGAACCTTGGGCAGGAGACAAACCGTAGCTGTATCTGTTCTGGATTCGAGCTCTTCTTGCTGACTTAGTATAAATTCCTGATTAATGCTGAAAATATATAGAGGTCCACTTAATGGAATTTGTCAGTCTGCTTCCAGGAGGAGCAAATCATCCTAGCAGTACTCTAAATGATAGACCATGGAGATAGAAAGTATTGATCTGGGGGCACGACAGAATCTACTATTATGGTGACCTTTAAATCCTAAAGGCTACATTTCATTCTAATCTGTTATTCATGAATACAGTGGCTAAAGTTGTGGGTCAATTCGCAAGACCAACATTCTCACCCAGAGAACAATTGACGCTGAAAGAATTCCAACTGAATCCTGAGTCGCAGAGGCACTTTGTTATTCCATCTGATGCATTCCTGCAAGTTGCATTTGGCCAATCGCAGTCTTTGGACGAATTGCAAAGTGGCTCTGTCGGATTGCTCCACTCAATTGTCACTTCACTCTTTCCGACACTTCCCGAAGAGTCTATTGTGCTGAATATATTCTGTCCTCCAAAGCACTCGCCACTCACAATAAATGGCGAGGACTGGTTAAGCTGCTGATTGATTTCCGTCAGACTGCTACTTTTGCAGTCGAATGCTTCCTCGAATTGGATGGTAAATATTCTATTTTCTGGAGTGATGCTAGTGACTCTGTAGCGAACTTTGCCCTGTTCAAAGTAAAGCTGCGCATCTGCATTGTCGCAGCGAAATCCAGAATATAGCTGATCGCCACAGCTCTGTCCCATGCTTAAAGGGTAGGGGACTAAGAGAGTGCCACAAGTTCCACAGCTCCTGCTAGTAGATTCTATGAAAGTCAACATTATAAAAACATCAGCATCAATGCATATGCACATTCACCTGCAATTGGACTCTAATCATAAATAATTCTTATATCTGAAATTGGGATAGCATCATTTTTTGCCATTTGCAGGTGGACTGGAACACTTGGTTGGAAGACGCTTGCACTTAAAATAACATGTAGGTGCACAAAATATGAGCAACGTTTCTAACTTAATCCAAAAAGGCAAACCACCACCGAAGTTAGTTAAATCGAAGAAGTCACAGCTCAAGTCAGAAGGCCACAAACACAAATGATCTTGGAAAGGAAAAAAGGTTAGGCAAAAAGGAAATTAACCTATGTCTGAAAGCGGCACTCGGACATAGAGGTCATGGCCGTCTTTGGCAGACTCCTGAATATTGTTGAGTTCGTCCAACCATATATAGCACGTCGAGGTGCTGTTCTGTGCCCGGCTCTGATCCTCCACTAATGAGTAAGCCTGGCAACTGGAGGCATTGAGGCACTTTTGCCTGCATTGCGTCTCATTGACTGCCAGGATATGCATGTCTGGCCTCCCGGCCTTCATCATCGTCAGATTCAAGAAATGATCGGCACTGTTGTTGCTGTTCTTCCCACAGCATTTCGACGACTTCCTGTGGCATCCCCTAAAGTAGGACCCCGAGGTTTGACTTTCTGATTCCGCCGGCTTGAAACCTGGCAAGCACTTGCACATGGTCTCGCGGACATTCTCAACGTTGCAGCTCCCGAACTTGCCGCATGCATTGAACACGCTGCACAAGCCCGTTGGCTCGGACAGGACCGGCATCGTCGAGTTTCCCAGCCTGAAGTACTGAATCTGGCCATTGTGTCTCATGACCAACCGGGTGTTGTTGTAGTCAGGCAGGGTTATGTTTTCGTAGACCAACCTCGGACTAGTCCCAGCTGGCAGGGAAGCAGAGGTTGTTCTATTGGAGAGCAAAAAAGAGATCGCATTGTATCTCCCATCGGCTTGTATGAACTCGCGATAGACCACACTTTTCCAGAAAGGAGACCCGTCCCCGATAACTTGGTACTCCCTGGTGCCGCTTTTTTGATCCCTCTGGAACGTGAACCTCCCCGGTTTCGGGTCATCCTTGCTTGCCCAAGAAGTCAACTTGAAGTCGTCGGTCATCAGCATCCCCGGAAGGAACGTGTCGGTTGGGTAATTGAAGCTCTGCCATACAATTCTCTCGCCTTCGATCAGCACCAGATTCCCTGAATCAAGAAGCTTTGCTAACCGGGTTGAAGAGCTTGAAAGATTGGTTGACCAGATCGGTTGTTCTTCGTTCAACACCTTCAGGTTGCCGTCCACAAGGCTGAATGACGCTGTGTTGCGGTTGATCGGGTTGTCCCGATTTGCGACCCAGATGACGATTTGAGGGTCTGACCTGTAGTACCATATTCCGACAAAGGAGTCGAAGTTTCCTTTCGGGGAGAAGAAGCCAAGCTCAAATCGCTCACCGGCAGACACGAGAGTGTCTCTCGAGTACATGATCGCGCCTCCTGTTGCTACGTTATCTCTGCTCGAGCAAAACGGAAGCAACGTCACAGACAAGAACAAGCACGTAAAGTTATTGGAGCGTCGCATGGTAATAACTCGAGTTCTTGAAATGGCGACGAGGTTAATGTCTCTTTGATTCTTTGTCGCCATTGTTCGACCATTCTCTGCGATAATGCCTCATTCTCATCATCATTCGTCGTGAGGTTATCGGGATTGTTTCTCTCTTTTCTTTCTTTCTCGGGAATATTGCGTTTCGTTGTGTTTGATGAATTATTGAAATCATTTTCGTCCATTTTGCCAATCGAAGAAAAAGAAGTCCCACACAGAACGTTGACCAAGTCAGAAAAGAAATATCCCATAGGCTCGTCTAGAAGAAATGAAAAAATAATACAAACAGTCCCTGAATTTTGCTCAATATATAATGTGATCCATGAACTTTTAATTTATTTAATATAGTTCATGAACTTTAACTTTATATGCAATATGGTTCCTTAACTTTTAATTTGCTCAATGTCATCCTTGAACTTTTAGTACATATTCAATTTAGTCTCTGAACTCTATGAAAATGTTTAATGTAATCATTCAATTAATTTAAGTTCAGGGATTACAATGAATATGTACAAAAAATTCAGAAATCACATAAGACTACATTGAATATTAAAATAAAGTTCAAAGATTATTCACTGCAATAATACTTGTCTGGATTGTCTTTCTTCGTTCTTTCTTTTTCGGGAATAACATGTTTTGTTGCATTCGACGAATTGTTGAAATCATTTTCGTCTTTTTTTGCCAATCAGAGGAAAAGAATTACCACACACACAAAGTTGACAAAGTCAGAAAAGAAATACCACAGGTTCGTCTAAAAGAAAATGTTTTCATGAAATTAAGTCCTTATCACACTAGAGAGAGAGAGATGGCTAATTGAGTTATGATGATCCTTACTCTACTTTTCTCTCCTTCTGTCGTGCTCCTCTGTTTAGGAGTGATCAGCTCCCAGGCCGGTCCAATCCCACTCAAAAACTAGAAACCGGACCAGTAGGACCAATTCCTATTTTCTGAACTAGTCGGTCTGGTCCGGTTTTGGGCAGTCCAATGTGCTTATGTGTGTATACTCATTGTGAAATCTCTTGCAAATGATCGTCGGATGGGGAGGGAAGCTCGTCCTCATCCAACTAGCCATCATCTGCTTCCGACTCCGACGATAACGAACATGTGTCATCGCTGTTATTGTCGAAGTCGGCAACAAGAGGTTGCTGAGCCGCGAGAGGAGTGCTTTTCAGGAATCTGAGGGCCAACAGCTTGATGACTCGGTGGATTAGCGTGCCGGAGCAAGCAAGCGTCGTGAGGAAGATGGCTCTCCATTTGCAGAGTTCAAAGGCTTGCCAAATGAATGCTTCCTGAGACCACGATCGAGATAAAATTTGAGACAGAAAAGGTGGGTTTTGCAGAAGATTCATCAGCTGAAAATGCGAGGCTTCGAGGAGGAGAAAAAAATTAAGTTTTTTTTTTTCTTGGTTTAAGTTAAAAGTGTTGCTCTTTAAGAAATTTAAAAAATAATGATAATAATTGGTCCGGTCTAGTCGGTCTAGTTCCCACCCAGGAATCAGGAACCGGAGCAGTAATCACCAGTTCTAATTTTATGGAACAGAAAACCGAACTGGCCCCCTCATGGAATACCCAGAACCAACCAATTCGGTCCATTATGGCGGTTCCCGATTCGAATGGTCCTCTATGCTCATCCCTACCTCTCTTGGCGAAATATAGACCTCGAAGTCATGGATAATGATATTTATGCCGTGGCTAGAAAACATTTTTCAAAAATGTAATATTTTTCGTAAAATAAACGTAGCTTTAAAGTCAACAAATCACGTAATGGACACACTCGATTTAAAATAGGCAAATAATATAATAGGTCTCGACCTAACTAATTTTACATAGGCTCTACAATAAAAAATTGTTACGTAATAAATCCTGTTGAAATTTTTCCAAATTAAAAAATTACACTCATCCTTTCATCAGCTCCTGATCCGCGCTCTACATCTCAATAATTTTCCAATGTAGGAGCAATCACGCATCACCACCATTGCCAAGCCAATCGACATTAGCATGTCACCGTGCAGCCGCGGTCCATCTTCCCCACCTTTGGCTCTACCTCTCTTGCGGTTGGCGAAGGGGCGACTTTCTCTTCCTCCACACAAACGCGTGGGCAGTGGCAACTAAACTTTCTTGTACAAGAGTCTACATGGACGAGATTAGCCGTTTTCTATTGGACGCTTGGGGAAAATGATTTCCTCTCTCGAGAAACAAGAAATCGTTTTTCTCAATATTGAGTGCGAGTTTTCATATATCTTAAATAATTTTTCATTGATTCTTCCGTTTTCAATTACCAAACACACGCAAAAGATGGAATGTAAATCTTAAGAAATCATTTTCAGCTAAACAAACACACCTTAGCATTTATCTCTCACAGTGAGCAGAGAGTACACTCTCATCTTTGAGCATGTCCGATGAAATAGGAGGGAGTTAAGACGACTATCAACCCCATATAATTAGCTGTAAAGCAGACACTAATCACCGGATTTAGTAGAGACTTTGGATTAGAGGCCTGAAAGTCCATTCAATCTTCGTTTGCTTCGCGGAAGGGGGGGCGCCGGGAGAAATTGGAAACTCACAACGACTAAATCTATGGTTGTGGCTATTAATCAGTTGTCTTTCCTTTCCTCCTCGTCAACCCTTTCGTTCTTTCTTTCTTTTCTTACCACCAATAGCAAAGTATCCTTGATTTGTATCTCGTTCTATTACAGGGACGAGCACTAATACCTTCTTTTCTCCCTCTACCCCCCTCTCTCTCTCTCTCTCTCTCCAAAGATATCTACAAAGTATGTATAAGCGAACGTAGTTTCGTCTGTACGATGTTATGGTGCGGGCTTGGCTGCTTTTCTCTGTCTAACGAAGGTCGTCTGGGGTCCTTGTCATGCACAGGCCTTTGCAAAAGACTTGTCGAGTACGAGCCCAATGACCTAGTAACATTGTCAACACGGCCGCATCCACGTGGTGTTGACCTTAGAGCTAGAAATGTTTAGCTGAAAATAAATAAGAGCTAGTTGTCTTCGGAAGACAACCGAAGTTCTTAATTGCAGTGATAAGGACGGACCGGGACGGAGGTCGAAAATAGTTCCATTCAAATTGATATATTTAATTCAAGTAAAAAAAATTGATATATTTAACCTATTTTGATTCAAACTTAAATGCAATACAAATCTAATGACTTATACCCAATTTATGCCCAACCCAACTTATATTACTAATACACTTTCATATTTAACTCAATCTAAAAAAAATTATAGCTAGACTAAGGTGAGAGATAGAGTAAGGATGGAAGAAAGAGAGTCATAAAGGTGAGTTAAGTTTAAGAAAATTATGAACCCAATAAATATCATTATAAACTCATTTATGACCAATTTATTAAATATAACTAACCCACATAACAACTCATCCTATTAAATATAGGTTAAAAATGGATCTTTGTTCCAATTTGATAGGTATAGTCACAAGAAAAGATCTTGAGACTTGTCCCATTAAACTCAGTTAACCATAATCCATGTGATCAAATGGACCTTCATTTTTAATCTGACCGAAGGAAAAGGCTATCACGTAGTTTGTTCCTCCTATCTCTCTATCCGTATAATGAGACTACTTCAGAGAGTGTCCATTAACCGAACAGGTTCCCGCACAAATCTTCAAAATCTAAACATAAAGTAAAATGTTTTGTATTATATGTCGCCAACATCGCCTTTAGCAATTGCGATGCCTGCATTATAATTCAAAATCCATGTGACTAATAACACGGAATACTTTCTTCATAGGCATGTTGGCGAAGGTGAAGTCCTCCAATGGCCGACGAAAGAATACTAAAAGAAAAAAGCATGAATTATTTGTCAAGTGTCATTGTAATTAACTAAGTTCATTGAGCATATTAAAGTCCAGAGCCTCTTGATTTAGCAACAAGGAAAACTAACTCAGTATATCCATTTCGGATCAGCATATAATGATAGGTTTAATTAAGCTTGTGAGATGAGTTAAATAATTGCGATGGGAAAAGAAAAGAAAAGTTAATTAGTTGAGAGGATGACAATTTTTTGTCCAATTTACCAGGAAATTATTGCATTTGAACCACACTCTTTATGTTTATAAAAGTTGTACTTTCTAAAATAAAAGAAAGGACTGATATTGCTCGTCAAAGGTGTACGTATGGCTTTCGAAACATCAGACCTTTCATCATTGCATACGTTAGTGCGGGGGGACCCTCTCCTTAAAGCAACTGGTCGGTGACCCGTCAAAAGTCAAAGAAATTGAAAAACTGTTTGTATTGAGTCGGTTAAAAAGTCTTTTGGGCAGAAGTTTTGAGTTAAGAAATTAAGTAAAAATACATAATTGAGTCAACAAAGCACGCGCGCTCTGTTGATACCTCGTACTATACAAACAGAGCGATATCACCTCTTACATTTCCGGTGGAAGTTGAACATACACACAACACTTAGATCGCATTAAAAATTGAGGAAAAAAATCTCTAAATGTTCAGCTCGTGGATGCTTTGCTTAATATGTTCTCTTCATGCTGATTTGTAAAAGATACTACACAACAATTTGTGCTGGTTTTTTTGCTATTTGGTATGATACTTCAATAATGCCTTTCCAACCGGTCAATGGAGAGGAGGACTCTTTGGAGCCGATGGTTTTGTGAAAATATCTGCAATTTGTAAGGAAGACGAGACATGACGAGTCACGGTAGAACCAAGAGCAACATGTCCCAAGCATGAAATCCTTTTGTGGCTAGAAATAGGCGTTGTCATTTGCCTTATTCCCATGTCCGTTCCGTTGAATTGTCCTCTTCTGTCTTGCTAGCATAACATGGACCTACCTAAGCATTGTTTGGAGAGACTAGACAGAGACGTACTAGACTTTTCAATGTGCAGCAGAAATTCAAGACCTCACAATCTTACCTACCGCTGGTGATTTGATTAGGGCCCTCTTGTGATATCAATATGATTCGTGTCGAAGCCTCATGTTAAGCATGTGATTGGCAATGGTGACGAAACTTTCTCGTGGTGGAATCGCTGGCGTGGAGAATTTCCCAACAAGGGCGATCTCTATGATTCCTCTCTTGCTCCTAAGGCTGAAGTTGTTAAGGTTATAAGGTATTGCTGAGACCCCATTGCGGTACGAAAAAAAACGAGATTTTTGGCTTCTTGTTCTTGTCTATGTTCTGCAGCATGTTTTGAAGTGAGAAGAGGCCAACTTTCCTAGGTCGATATCAGAACCCAACCCCGACAAAAAAGGATCAACGCGTAGGACGGCCAGGTTTTTGGGTGCAACTTTTGCTTGTTCTTCTCGTCCACCACAGTCATCTTGGAGTGGACGTCGTCTCCCCCCCATTTTTGACTTTATTCTGATTTTTTGAGAAATGAAGGTTAGATTACTTAGCGAAAACACAAAAATATGGAAAGCTTATTATAAAAAAAAAAAAAAAACGCGTGGCAGTTGGAGGGATGTGGACCCATAGATCCCACCAGCAAGTCGCTTGTGTTTACTCCTGCAATGACACCTGTGTTGGTGTTTCCACTAGCACCGCTCGCCGATCAATAGTTCATTCGCCTTGTTCCGACGTTGATTCCATTCCATTAATCCCCTTCTATTTTGCTAGCATAACATGGACCGCAGGAATGTTTGGAGAGTCTAGACAGGGAAATATATTTTACTTTTCAATGTACTAGACGAATTTAAGACCTCACTTTCGCACTTTTTGCTGGCAATATGATGATATTTGTTTTTTGGAAAAAGTATATAATAAGTCCTAAAACTTGTCACGAATGTATAATCTAGTTCTGAAACTTTTAAAAAGTGCAATTAAGTCCTAAAATTTGTTATGAAAATGCATTCAAGTCCCAAAATTTTCAAGAATCGCAATTAACGGAACGATTTAATTTGATCAATTTCGCCGGCCCCACAATGCCACGTGGATCCACGTGGCGCTTCATGAGTGGTCAGGAACCACATTGACGTGGAGTGCCGTGACCACCTAATATTTTCTCCTAACCTGTGCTATGCAGGCGGATATTTAAGGCAACTGACCCTGCATCACTACGTAATAAGCCCATCTTTTGACAAATAACAGTAACATCTCAGTGATAACTAAGAGGAATATTTCAGTCAATTGAAAAAGTGAAATTTCTGTGGAGTATGCTTTAGTGGGGTAGATTGCGAGTTTGATAAGATGACAATAACCCAAATTGAAATTGATTTTACAACACAATTGCAGCAGAAAAACCTTAATTTTAGGAATGAAAAGCACAACAAATGACAAGAAAAGAATCTGCTCCTGGGATCAAGAAGACGATTTACGACGTTAGTATCGTAGAGTCTTTAGGCCAAGGAGGAGCATCAGCAATCAACGTAGAGTGAACTGTATTTTGTGGGCGGAGAAAGGAATATCATGGGGCAAAAGTTGAGGCATTTCTAGTTAAACATATGCTTGGTGGCTAAAGCTTTTGACCGTTAAGATGTGGAATAAATTCCAGGAAGATCCAATGTTACCGTCCTTCGTTCCAGAGTAGTGGATAATGCAATGCTCGACTCTGGTTTGCTGGAAGAAGAAGCTTTGTTAGAGACGCCTATCCTAACTGCAAAAGCAGGATTTTTTGGAGCTGGAAGAGTCGCAATTTCGCTACTGAGCATGAGAACTGCATTTGACATCGTGGGACGATCACTCGGGTCTTCTTGCACACATAAAAGCGTGACATTTATGCACTTCAAAACTTGTTCTTTATTGTAAGTTTCGTGCAGCTCTTGATCCATCAAGTCCGATGCTTTGTTGTCATTCCATAAGTTCCACGCCTGCACAATTGAAGTTTCGGTACGTTCAGAGGAAAAGGGGGACAAGAAGTGGATAAAATAAAAGAAACGGGCAGCAAATGGACTGTATTCACATATGTGAGAAGGCTCAGTGTTCCTTCGGACTGATAAGAGCCTGTGTTGCGTCTCCCACTAACAATCTCCAATACGACAACGCCAAAGCTAAAAACATCGGACTTGAATGAGAAAAATCCTTCTAGGGCATGCTCCAGAGACATGTATCCACTGCATTAGAGCATTATAAGTCAATCGAGCCAAAATCAGAAAACTGAAGTCTCACTGCAGATATTAAAAGGTGATAATGTGGCGAGTGACTTGTGTAGTGTCCAACAAATTCTTTTACCAAACGAAAATAAATGGCGTGCGCGTCTACAAAAGCTTACTATGTTCCAATCACCCTTTGCGTGCTTGCTTCAGTTTGTTTTGCCTCAAATATCCGTGCCAAACCGAAGTCAGAAATTTTGGGAATCATCTCCTCATCGAGTAACACGTTGCTCGTCTTGAGATCTCTATGAATGATTGTCAGCCTAGAATCTTGGTGAAGATAGAGCATTCCTCGTGCAATTCCCAAAATAATCTCAAAGCGTATCTCCCAGGTCAACGACGAACACCTTGTTCGATCTAGCAAGGTTTTTACTTTAATTTGTCAGTATAGCCCTCTTTACGAAGAGAGAGATTGTCGAGTGCTACTTGCTATTACAGCTATGCGCTGAAGCATATAAGGGAATAGGGACACGAAATAAGGTGCTTACCAAATAAGAATGAATCTAAGCTTTTGTTCGGCATGTATTCATATAGTAGCATCTTTTCATCACCTTTGACGCAATATCCAACTAATCTGACAAGATTTCGATGCTGAAGTTTGGCAATCAACACAACTTCGTTCTTAAATTCCTCCAAGCCTTGTCCTGAGCCACTCAATAGCCTCTTCACTGCAATTTCTTGTCGTCCTGGAAAAGTACACTGAAACAAATTTAAGAAACGGGGTACTTCATCACCATGACTGGGTCAAGAGCCCTAGATGGTAGAAGAAGAAACCATTTTATGTACCTTGTAAACAGGCCCAAACCAGCCTCTTCCAAGTTTGTTCTCATCAGAGAAGTTGTCCGTCGCTTGTAGAATAATTTCTAGATCAAAGAATGGCACATCTATGCCTTTCTTATCATCCTCCTCTAACTGGCTCGACTCCATCCACATTTTAATCCGTTTCTCGCTATCATATAGACAAAAGTCAGGATTTTCCTGAGTGCTTTCCCTACTCCCTGAAGTGCCAGCTCTAATTACTATTTGTTTTCTATCTTATTGTCGTATTTCTAATAATGATGGATAAAAATTTGTATCTGATTAGTGGTTACCTTGCACACTACCATGCTGCCTTCTCATGTAAAATAAGCCACCCAAAACAAGGATAGAAATTGTGGCACCGGCAGGAACAACTATATATACAGGTTTCACTTTCTATCTTGTCTGCGACGATCCTGATCCTCCAACGCTATCACCTCCAACTGCTAGACAAGAGAAAAAAAATTTAACTACTGTATTTTGACAAAAACGGAAAGGAATAATTGTAGAAACAGGGACTTGCTAATATGATAGAAGGACAGATGTGAGGATTTCATATTGCATGGTCGCAATCACTCATATAGTTTAAAAAGAGCAAAGCTTAGTTGGTGCATGTCCTGGACTCTGTCATTACATTGCATGCATACACCTTACATGGGAAGATAACTGTAAAGGCAGATGCTATTGACACTTTGACGGGGTGAACATATCTCTGGAATCTCGGGCAGGAGACAAACTATAGCTATATGTGTTCTGGTTTTGAGGTCATCTGGCTGACCTACTATAAATTCCAAACGAACGCTCAAATATAGATGCTGACTATATGGAATTTGACAGTTTGCTTCCAGGAGGAGCAAATCATCCTGGCACTACTCTAAATGACAGATTATGGAGATGGAAAACAATTATTTCGGGGCACGAGAAAATCTATTACTATATTGACCTGTAAAACTTAATGACTACACTTCCTTCTAATTTGTTATTCATGAATACAGTAGCTAAAGCTGCGGTTCAATTCACGAGATCAACACTCTCACCTGGAGAACAATTGATGCCAAAAGAATTCCAACTGAATCCTGAGTTGCAGAGGCACCTTGTTATACCATCTGATGCTTTCTTGCAAGTTGCATGTGGCCAATCGCAGTCATTGGATGAATTGCAGATTGGCTCCTTTGGATCGCTCCACACAATTTTTATTTCATTCGACCGGACACTTCCCAAAGAGTCTCCTGTGCTGAAGTCATTCTGTCCTCCACTACACCCACTACTCACATGAAATGGTGAGGACTGGTTAAGCTGCAGATTGATTTCCATTTGACCACTGCTTGTGCAGTTGGATCCATTCTCGACTTGGATAGTAAATGTTCAAGCTTCTGGATTGATGCTAGTGACTCTATAGTGACCTTGGGGCCGTTCAAAGTAAAGCTGTGCAGTTTCATTGTTGCAGCTAAACGCAAAGTATAGTGGATCGCCACAGTTCCATCCCGTGCTTGAAGGGTAGGGGACTAAATTAATGCCGCAAGTTTTACAGCTCCTCCTAGTAGATTCTATGAAAGTCAACATTGTACATATATCAGTATCGATGCGTATGCACATTCAGCTGCAATTGAAATCTGATCATAGATTATATTAATAGCTGAAATTGGGATAGCATCATTTGTTTGCCATATGCAGGTGTAGTAGAACGCTTGGTTGGTAGGCGCTTGCAGTCAAGATACATGTAAGTGCACAAAGTATGAGCAAATTTGATGACTTCATCATAGAAGGAAAATCAGAAGCCACCAAAGATAATAAAAAAGTGGCAGCGCAAGTCAAAAAGACAGACATAAATGATCTTGGAAAGGAAAAAATATCAGGCCAAAAGGAAATTAACCTATGTCTGAAAGCAGAACTCGGATATAGAGGTCGCAATCTCCTTGGGCAAACTCCTGAATATTGTCAACATCGTCCGACCAAATGTTGCACGTCGGGGGGCTGCTCCCTGCCCTTTGGTGCAGATCCTCCTCGAACGAGTAAGCCTGGCAACTGCAGACATCTAGGCACTGTTGCCTGCATTGCTTCTCGTTGTCTGCCAAAATCTGCACGTCCGGCCTCCCGGCCCTCATCATCTTCAAACTCAAGAAATCATGAGCACTGTCGTCACTGTTCTTTGCGCATATTGGCAACTTCCTGAGGCACCCCTCGGAGAAGTCGCCCGAGTTCCAATTATCTGGCTGCGCCAGCTTGAACCCTGGCAAGCACCTGCACATGGTCTCGTTGCCATTTATATCATTGCAGCTCCTGAACTTGCCGCACGCACTGAACACACTTCACTGGTCCGCCGGCTCGAACCAGACTAGCTTTGACCCGTATTCCTGTCTGAAGTACGGAATCTGGCCATCCTAGTTCATAACCAACCGGGTGTTGCTGTAGTTGTAGTCTGAAGGCAGGGTTATGTTCTTGTAAGCAGAGGTCGGACTAGTCCCAGCTGGCGGCGAAGTAGCAGTGGCACCAGAGGTAAAATTGGAGAGCAATAAAGAGATGACGTCGAACATCAGATCGCCTTGTATGAACTTGCCGTAGACCCCACTTTTCCAATAAGGAGACAGGTCATGGATCACTTCGTAGTTGCTAATGCCGCCTTCTTGATCCATTTGGAACGTGAAGTTCCCCTGTTTCGGTTCATGCTGGCTTGCCCAAGAAGTCAAGTTGAAGCTTCCGGTCATCAGCATCCCAGGAAGGAAAGTGTCGGTTGGGTTATGGAAGCTCTGCCATAGAATACTCTCGCCTTCCATCAGCACCAGATTACCTGAATCAAGAAGCTTCGCTAACCGGGTTGAAGAGCTTGGAACATTGGTTGACCAGATCGCTTCTTCTTCGTCCGACAAATTCAGGTTGCCATCCACGAGGCCAAATGATGCCGTGTGGCCGACGATTGGTTTGTCCCGATTGGCAACCCAGACGACAATTCAAGGGTTCGACCTGTAATACCATATTCCGACATAGCTCCCTTTCAAAGAGAATAAGCCAAGCTCGAACCGCTCACCGGCGGACACGAGAGTGGTTCCTCCTGGATATGTGATCGTGCCTACTGTTATGGTGTCTCTGCTCGAGCAAAACGGAAGGAACATCACAGACAAGAGTAAGCACATGAAGTTATTGGAGCGTCGCATGGTGGTAATTGGAGTTCTTGAAGTGGCGACGAGGTTGATGTCTCTTTGATTATCGGTGGCCATTGTCAGACCATTCATTGCGATAATACCCTCATCATCATACATCGTAAGAGTGGCTAGATTGTCCTTTCTTTTTTCTTTCGTTTACCTGAATACCATGTTTTGTTGTGTTTGACGAATTATTAAAGCCATTTTCGTCTGTTTAGCCAATCGCAGAATAAGAATTCCCACACAGAACATTGACAAAGTCAGAAAAGAAATACCATAGGCGCGTCTACAAGAAAATGTTTTTGTGAAATTAAGTCATTATCACTA
This sequence comes from Syzygium aromaticum, assembly GCA_024500025.1. Classification (NCBI taxonomy): domain Eukaryota; kingdom Viridiplantae; phylum Streptophyta; class Magnoliopsida; order Myrtales; family Myrtaceae; genus Syzygium; species Syzygium aromaticum. The sequence continues at coordinate 18,640,922 of CM044885.1, forward strand.
TGACTATTAAAATTGTAAGAATTTCCTAATGTGGGCTTCATTAATTGAAATTAACTGAATTAATTTGATCTAATAAAGGTAAGATATATGGGTTCTTAATAAGTCTAATATGGGGTGGCTGGTGTGGACCGAGTACGGCCCGGCCCGTAATGAGAGGGCCCGTGGTCGAAGACTCTATAAATAGCGCTCAAGTCCCTCCTCTAACTTGATGATGCACAATTTGACTCACATAAGGATTCACAGAAAACTTTCTTCTCGTGAGTGGCAATCTCATTATACCAGTATTCTAGCGAAGGAACAGGGGAGAAGCACTTGAGTTCGTGTTCGGAAACCGTCGCAAATTCCGCGTCAAGTTCAATGGATTCCAAACCAAGTACGCAAATCGCTCATTTCTCTCATTTAACGTGTTTCGATTTCTGATTATGGAGATCCTGGGAGTACCATTTTCGTGGCCAACATTTGGTATCAAAGCAATCTATATATTAGAATCGAAGCGTACGGATTGTGATTGTTTTCGTTATGTTTGAAAGGGTTTTTACTCATTTTCGAAATTTTTTGTTAGATAAATGTAAAATTTTATTGCATATTCGGAATCTACTCGTCAAGACGAGAAGATTGATGGGCGGCACGTCACCGAACAAGGCCGGACGCACCCTTACGCGCGGTCGTGCCGAACCGGCGAGTCGCTGCGTCAGTAACCGCTGCTGACGTCATCTATGATGTCAGCGAGGCGCAGATCCGGACTTGACTCGGATCCTGACCCGGATCCTAACCCTATCCGGTGACTTGACCCGACCCGGATCTAACCCGTATCATGACCCGACCCGACCCGATGACTTGACCCGACCGGACCCGGAAGTTGACCCGACCGGTCGGACCAATCCGTTGACTGTTGACCGGTCAACTGGTTGGACCGGCTGTGTTGACCGGTTTGACACGCGCGCCGTGCCTTCCGGCGGCGTGTGAGGGCGCGTCCGACGTCCGTTTTGGACGATCTTGGTCCCAACGCGCTCGTATTGAAATTCTCTACATTGTGGTATATTTATTTTATATTTTTGAAGTTTTTAATAATATGAAAATACGTATAGAACCCTATATACACGTATTTTTAGGGTATTTTTGCGTATTTTCTTGTATTTCTCTATGGTTTCGGAAATATATATGGTAGCTCACATAAATATCACCATATAAGGATTGTGTAGAGTGTAATTCATTGTCTATCAATGAATGTAATAATATAATTAGCATGACATGTAATTTTAGAGACATACGCTCCTGTCTTTATGTCTGACACTACATGTATATAGTGAATGTGATACATAAAGATCATACCCCTGATATGAGAGATTTTCAAGGATTCAGTTGGGTAGTAACCACCAAAGTGGCACACTTGATTAGGTTTGAGAAATATCGGTCTCATATTGTGGTGGGATGTCTCATGTTCTATTACGTGATCATACTCCCAAAGGAGGTGATCTTGTATTGGTTCATGGAGGGGTACATGTATAGCATGTGCTTGAGAAATGAGTGATCTTAGTGGTTCATACACCCAAAGGTGGTGATTTCATGAAAGATTAGTACATATTCTCGTGGCCACTATCATGTAGAGAGTATACAACTGCATGTCATATTTTCTGCCCAAAGGTGATTATGTGATGATGTATGTAACTCTCTAGATAAGTATTCACATTATGCTAATTGTATTGTTTGTTTGTTTTTCCAATCACCTTTTCTGTAAACGGCAATTCCATTTCCATTGAGGTCCTTACTTAGTTGAACTTTAAGAAATGGAAAGAGGATTTTCTATTTGGAATAGAGCTGGCAGATGTTCACATTGCTCTTACAAAGGATAAGCTGACAGATATTATGGCCACCAGTACTGAAACTGAGAAAATGGACTATACAGCCTGGGAAAATAGCAATCGGATTTGCTTATTGACAATGAAGAAATCCATTCAAGAACACTTGAAAAGTGGTTTGCCAGCTGATTGTACTGCTAAGGAAATGATGGCAGCCTTGGAAGTTAGAAACCGCATTTCATCCAATGCTGAGGTTGGTACACTTCTTCAAAAGCTTTTCAATATGAAGTATGATAGTACTGCTGGGGTTAGAGATTATGTCCTTAGGATGGTAGACCTAAAGACGAAGCTCCAAGCTCTTAATGTTTCCATTCCTGATACTTGCATTGTGCATCAAGCCTTAAACATCCTTCCACCTGATTTTGGGATTATAAAGACAAATTACAATTCCCAAGATGAGACTTGGTCAGTTAATGACTTGATAGCAAGGGTGGTGGCAGAGGAAGAGAAACTTAAGAAGGAAAAAGGGCATCTAGCCTTATATGTTTCTGGTTCCCACAAAAGGAAGGATAAGAAGTCCATAAATCGTACTCATAAAGGTACTCATGACACTACCAGTCAATTTGACAATATGGGTCCAAATAAAACATCTTTCAAAAGGAATGGCGAACACTGTTTCTTTTGTAAGAAGAAATGTTGCATAAAGAAAGACTGTGGAAAATTTAAAGCTTGGTTATCCAAACGTGAGCCTACAGGTAATGATTCTTTGGCACTTGTTTGTGAATCCAACCTATCAGAAGCACCATCCGGTTCTTGGTGGCTCGATAGCAGTGCAACTAATCGTGTTGCGTTTACCATAGAGGGATTCATAAACCGGAGGAAGCCAAATCAGGATGAGTCAAAACTCACTGTGGGAAACAACGAGAAAGCCGATGTTGTATTTGTGGGAGATGTTATCCTGATTCTAAACTCCGGTTTTAGATTAATATTGAAAGACACTTTTTATATACCTTCCTTTAAACGGAACTTAGTTTCCGTATCGTGTTTGAATATGTATGGTTACTCTTTTGAAATCAAGAATAATGTTATTTCTTTGTTTCTTAATTCAAATAAGGCTGAGTACTGTTATATGTCCAATGGATTGTACAAATTGTGTTTGTCTCCCAATGACATATACGTCACTTATACGGCTGAAAATGTTATTTCCAAGAGACCACTGCCTAAAGAACAGTCTTATGCATTGTGGCATAAACAACTTGGTCATATCTATAAGGATAGAGTAGAAAGGCTGATAAAGACTAACATCCTGCCTGCTCTTAAAAATGACCTAGAGACATGCGTAGACTGTTGTAGAGGTAAAATGACCAAGATAAGGAAGAAAACTGCAGTTCGAAGTTCTAACCTATTAGAGGTCATTCACACTGACATAAATGGACCCTATACGGCAACTTTGTGTAGAAATTTTTATTTCATCACATTTATTGATGACTATTCTCGATATAGATATATGTACTTGATTAAAGAAAAGTCTGAGTCTCTTGACAAGTTCAAGATTTTTCGGACTGAAGTCGAAAAACAGTTGGGAAAGGTCATAAAGGTTGTTAGATCTGACCGAGGTGAAGAGTATTATGGCAAGTATGGCGATGCCGGATAGCTTAAGGGGCCATTTGCTAAATGCTTAAAGGATTCTGGGATAGTGGCTCAGTTTACTATGCCTGAGAGTCCTAATCAAAATGGTATAGCCGAAAGGCGCAATTGCACCCTTATGAAAATGGTGAGAAGTATGATTAGTATGACAAATTTACCTGATTTTCTGTGGGGTAAAGTTTTGAAAATAGCTTTGTACATTCTGAATCATATACCTACTAAAGCTGTTCCATTGACTTCTTTTGAGTTATGGACTGGACATAAGCCTAGCTTAAACCATCTTAAGGTTTGGGGATGTCCTGCAGAAGTGAAGTTGTATAATCCAACATTAAGTAAGTTGGACTCTAAAACTACTCGGTGTTACTTTATATCTTACCCGGAACATTCGAGGGGATATAGATTCTATAATCCCAATAGAGGCACAAGAATTGTGGAATCGCAGACAGCAAAGTTTCTGGAGTTTGATGTGGCCGAAGAAAGTAGCTGCTCACAGACTATTGAGGATAATAGTACGATGGGTAATGTTGTATCTTTATCTCCTCCCATACAGATAATTGTGGAGACTCACACACCACAGACTGAACCTGTTAAGGTTCGGGATCTTGTTGTCGAGACAGCTTCTAATGAAGTTTCTCAAAGCTCTCAGGTGCAGGATGTGGCTATTATTGTTCCAGTAAGAAAATCCATTAGGTAGAGACGATCAGCTATACCACCGAACTATTTAGTCTATATAGAAGAGCAAGACTATGATATCGGTTCTGTGGCTGATCCAGTGACTTATGCGGAAGCTGTTTCTTGTCCTCAGTCAGAACTGTGGTTAGATGCAATGAGAGATGAAATACAGTCTATGAAGCATAATGGTGTTTGGGAACATGTTGAATTACCTGAAGATCATAGACCCATTGGCTGCAAATGGATATATAAGACTAAAAGGGACTCCAAAGGAAAGATTGAGAAGTTTAAAGCCAGACTGGTAGCTAAGGGTTTTACTCAGAAAGAAGGAGTAGACTATGAAGCAACTTTTTCTCTAGTCTCTTCCAAAGATTCTTTCAGAGTAATCATGGCATTGGTAGCTCATTTCGATATGGAGTTATACCAGATGGATGTTAAAACTGCTTCTCTCAATGGAGACCTTAATGAAGAAGTCTATATGATGCAACCCGAAGGTTTTGCGGTAAATGATTTAGGTACGCTTGTATGTAGATTGAAAAAGTCTATTTATGGTCTCAAGCAAGCTTCTAGACAATGGTATTTGAAGTTTCATAGTGTTGTCACTTCATTTGGTTTTATTGAGAACAAAGTAGATCAGTGTATATACTGCAAGGTCAGTGGGAGGAAATTCATTTTCCTTATACTCTATGTGGATGATATCTTGTTTGCTAGCAGTGACCTTGGTTTACTGCACGACACAAAACAGATGTTGTCAAAGAACTTTGATATGAAGGACCTTGGTGAAGCGTCTTTTGTCCTTGGCATTGAGATTCATAGAAATCGTTCTCGCCGACTATTGGGTTTATCATATAAGACATATGTTGATCGTATCTTAGAAAGATTCAACATACAGCAATGTAAGCCAGGAATTGCTTCTGTCAATAAGGGTGATAAGTTGAGTCTGTTACAATGTCCTCATTCAGATTTTGAGAAAGCCCAAATGAAGAATGTATCTTATGCTAGTACACTTGAGAGTATCATGTATGCTCAAGTATGTACTAGACCAGATATTGCTTTTGTAACAGGACTTCTAGGCAGATATCAATCAAATCCATGATACGATCACTGGGTTGCTGCTAAGAAGATTTTGAGGTACTTAAAGAGGACAAAAGACTATATGCTGATTTACAAACATGTTCAGGACCTACAGCTGGTTGGGTATTCGGATTCAGACTTTGCTGGCTGTCAGGATGAAAAGAAGTCGATAATATGTTACATCTTTAAGTTAGCAGGAGGTGCAGTATCATGGAAAAGTGAGAAACAGAAATCAATGACATCCTCTACCATGCAAGCGGAGTTTGTAGCATGCTTTTCGGCCGCTACTCAGGCAATTTGGCTCCGGAACCTCATTAAGGAGTTGACCGTATTTGATTTTGTAGATAGGCCCATACAGTTGTATTGTGACAATAACTCTGCAATGTTGTTTGTTAACAACAATAGAGGTCTCAAGAGGTCTAAGCATATGGAGGTCAAGTACTTGACTATAAAGGAAAAGGTTCAGACTGGTGACATTGCAGTAGAGCACATTTCAACAGATGATATGATTACAGATCCGCTAACTAAAGGCCTTCGCCTTTGTGTATTTGATCGACATGTCATGAACATGGGCTTAGGACCATCATGGGATACTGTTAATTAGTGGGAGCTGTTTTAGTTTTATGTTGCTCTTATAAAGTTTGTATATGATTTTATTACAATTTGTAATATTTGAATATGTATTAACTCTTTTGCATTCAATGAGGTATTTGTGAATGTAGATTTATCGAGTTGAGTAGACATATTAAATGAAAATCTCGAGGCATTGTGTAAACCTTGAGTACAGGCTATGAGGCATTCTTGGTATTAGCCTTAACGATATGTCTTGTTACACATAAAGTACAGTTAACTATCAAGGTAAGACATATGCAGGTTCGTTGGAACCATGAAGGATATTATCTGGTGACGCACTAGGTTTTGTAACACTTAATGAGAGAGAATTTGGACGGGAAAATTCCAATTAAGGATCCCAAGTGGGGTCAAATTCTCAAAAAAAGGCCCAAAGTGAACAATGTGTTAAATAAGGGCCTGAAGTCGTAACAGTAACTTTTTCGCCGGCCGGCGGGTATTTTGGCCGGCCGGGGACCCAGGTCCTTATTTGAGATTTTTTGGGCACTTCAGGTCCTTATTTGAAACTAATTGAGCACTTCATGCCCTTATTTAACACCTTGTTCACTTTGGGCCATTTTTTGAAAATTTGACTCCACTTGGAGTCCTTAATTGGAATTTTCTCGAATTTGGACTAACAAAATGGATAACACATGAAGTGTCACTCATTATGAGGTATTATCCCTTTGACACACTACCATATTGAATCCATATCAGTAAAGTTGAAAACACTTGTAACCATGGAAGGCTCTGCATGAGTACATGCAGTTACCGTCATGATTCGGTGTTCGAGACTTTATGGAATCGGATTGACTATTAAGAATAATCTTTAGACCAATATAAGGGTACACACACAGTTCTGTTTCAATTAATATTGCCCAAGTGGGAAAATGTAGGAATTTCCTAATGTGGGCTTCATTAATTGAAATTAACTGAATTAATTTGGTCTAATAAATGTAAGATATATGGATTCTTAATAAGTCTAATATGAGGCTGGCTGGTGTGGGCCGAGTATGGCTCGGCCCGTAATGAGAGGGCTCATGGTCGAAGACTCTATAAATAGCGCTCAAGTCCCTCCCCTAACCTGATGATGCACAATTTGACTCACATACGGATTCACAGAGAACTTTTTTCTCGTAAGTGGCAATCTCATTAGGCTAGTGTTCTAACGGAGAGATAGGGGAGAAGCACTTCAGTTCGTGTTCGGAAACCGTTCCAAATTCCGCATCAAGTTCGATGGATTCCAAATTAGGTACGCGAATCACTCATTTCTCTCATTTAACGTGTTTCGATTTCTGATAATGGAGATCCTGGGAGTGCCATTTTCGTGGCCAACAAAAATATATTTCGAGTTTGAGCTCATGAACGAAATTCGATCTGAGATAAGTTATTATTTATTTAGAAGTTTGAAAAAATGAGCAAAGAAAGGTGAACAGATAATTTCTTTTTACTGGAATCGGCCAACGTATAAAATAAAGATGGACTTTCTTGATTCAGTTGAAGTCACCGTGACGAAGAGGAAAGTCCAAGATGGACTTTGTCAACCAATCCCACGAACGGTAGAAAACGAAAGCCAATGTTGGACTCTTGACCGTGACTTTTATGGTTAACGCGTCTGAGAAATAAAAAGAAAAAGGAAAGTATGGACTTATTTCTTTCTCCAATTCGGTGTTTGCATCTTGGCGGTGGCTCATATATCAATATCAAGGGCTTGTTTCGTGCGTAGTAGCTGATGTAAGTCTTTTTGAAGCATCGTTTCCTCTTTGAGTGACGTGGATCATCCGTAAATGCTGGGTGCTTAGCATTAAAATCGTGATTAAATATTATGGAATTACAAGAGTTCAAGTATTTATAGTGATTAAATCTTGTGGTAAGATTTGTTAATTCTTTCACGAGATTAAGAGATTAATTTATGAGGAATTATGGGGGTAAACACTACATGAGCTATTAGGTGTAATTGGAGCTTGGGAAATACTTAGAGTATTTGAATGACTCGAGTGTGGTTGTAATCTCCGTTGTATCGCTTGATTTATAGTGGAATTCATGATGCTCTCCCTGTGAACGTAGATCACTACAATCGAACCACGTAAATATGGTGTCCAATTTATTTTCTTGTTCTGTCAAATTTAATGTTCGATCGCTTGGCTTTCGCAACAATAAGAGAGAGAGAGAGAGAGAGAGAGAGAGTACATTTCGATGGCAATGGCATTGTTGGAGATTGTTTAGCGGTGAACCTAAGGTGGTCGCAGTCGCTAGGTGGGGCAGTGGATGAGCTTCTCTATTAGGTAGTGAATGAGATAGAGAAGGAGATGAATGTTTATTTTTACAAGTTTATTTCATGATTATTGGTGGAGATAACACGACATGATTAATTATAGGGTTGATATCACAAAAAACCCTAAACTGGTACACTTGTGATAATTTTACCCCCAAGTTATTTTTTTTATCACAAAAAACCCCCCAAACTGGTACAACTGCAATAATTTTACCCCGAACTATTTTTTTGATCACGAAAAACCCCAAACCGGTATACCTGCGATAATTTTACCCTGAACTAATTTTTTAATATTTTATTTTATTTTTGTGAAATTTTTTTTATTTTTAGTTTTTCTTTTCTTTTCTTTTTCCTTTCCTTTTCTGTTTTTTTTTTCCTTCTTCTTTATCTTCAACCTAAGGTGGTCACAGTCGTCGCCTCTAGATCGGCGACCAGCCAAAGACGGGGGCCAGCAAGGTCGGCCTCGCCGGCCACTAGGCGAGGTCGGCACCGCTGGCCATTAGGCAAGGCCGACCCCGCCAGCAGCTAGCAAGGTCAGCCTTGCCCCACACCTGGCGAGGTTCAACCTCGCCAACAACGGCGAGGATGACCTTCGCTAGGGGTGGGGCAAGGCCAACCTCGCCGGTCCCTGCCTTTGGCCGGTCGCTGGACCGGTGATACAGAAGATGAAGGAAAAAAAAAAAGGAAAGGAAAAAAAAAATTGAAAAAATAAAAAAATAATATTAAAAAGGGTTAATACCACGAAAAATCCTAATCTGGTATATTTGTGACAAATTTACCTTAAACTATTTTTTTTACTACAAAAAACCCCAAACCAGTACACTTGTAATAATTTTACCCTGAACTATTTTTTTGACTAGCAAAAACCTCAAACTGGTACACCTGCGACAATTTTACCCTGACCTAATTTTTTAATAATATTATTTTTGATTTTTGATTTTTGATTTTTTCTTTTCTTTTATTTTCTTTTTCCTTTCTTTTCTTTTTTTTTTTCCCTTCATCTTCTTTATCTTCAACCAATGGCTAGCGAGGTCAGCCCCACCAGCTGCTAGCGAGATTGACCTTGCCGGCAACTGGCGAGGTCGACCTTGCCCACCCTTAGTGAGGTTCAACCTCACTAGTTGTCGGCGAGGTCGTCCTCACCATCGCTGGTGACGCTCGGCCTCGCCGGTTGCCAGCAGGCGATAGCAACCAATCCGTCCGACGATGGCAAAGTTGCATCGCTCTGAGCGCGACGCGTTTCTCTCTCGATTTTCCCTTCCCTGATTAGGGGACCGAAGCCATGGCCAGCGTTTCTCTCAAGTGCAGCGCCCTCTTGAAGTCCGTGAAGGAAGCTCAAGGGCACGCTGAGCTCACCTCTCACTCCAACTTCTCCGAGTCCACCGAGGCCGTCCTCAATCTCGTTTGCAACTTCTATGAGAAGCCCTGCTAATCCAAGAAAGTACACTGAATCCCTGCCTTTTGTGGCGTTCTGATCTGTTGCACTGGCCATTGATTTGGTTTCTGAGCAACAGCAAGGTCAGCCTCGCCAAAGGCCAGCGAGGGCCGACCTCGTGGGCCCCTGCCTCTAGCTAGACGAGGCCGAGCCTCGTCAGTGACAGATAGGACGACCCCTCACCAGCAACTGGCATGGTTGAACCTCGCCAAGGGTGGGCAAGGCCAACCTCGCCAATTGCCGGCGAGGTTGGCCTCGCCAATGATTAGCAAGGCTGACCTCTCCGACCCCCGTCTCTAGCTAGTCACCGAACTGGTGACTGACCATAGGTTGAAGATAAAGAAGATGAACAAAAAATAAAAAAGGAAAAGGAAAGGAAAAAGAAAAAATAAAAATAAAAAAATTGAAAAAATAATATTATTATTATTAAAAAATTAGATCGGGGTAAAATTGTCGCAGGTGTACTAATTTGGAATTCTTTGTGATCAAAAAAATACTTCGGGGTAAAATTATCATAAATATACCAGTTTGGGATTTTTTGTGGTCAAAATAATAGTTTGCGGTAAATTTATCACATATGTACCAGTTAAGGTTTTTAGTGGTTTTAACCCTATTAAAAAATTAGTTCGGGGTAAAATTATCATAGGTGTACCAGTTTAGGATTTTTCGTGATATTAACCCTTAATTATAATAGAGAGCGTACCTATAGTTGGAAGATCAAGATCTATCCAACTTTCTACCACCGAAATATATTATTTATGGTCGCCATCAAAATATATGTTTCATTTGGAATATTTATACTTAATTTTATCTCTCACGATGAACTCTCACCTTTGAGCATGGCCGGTGAAATAGAAAGCAATTGGGATAACATTTCAACCTAAGTCAATTAGGTATGAAGCAGACATTATAACCACCAGCGTTAGTACAGACTTTTGTATTAGAGGCCTGAAAATTTTCTATTAATCAAGGCATGCACCATGCATAAATAAAGGGAATGCCGTAAGAAATTGCAAATTGATAACAAGTATAAATCATTGCACTACTTCAAATCATTCCAAGCTGGCGAGAGCCCATGGTTGTCGCTATCAAAGTTTTCTGTTCCTTCCTCCTCGTCGACCCTTTCTTTCTTTGTTTGTTTTCTTTTACAACTAATAACAAGTATCGTGGATTTAAGCATGTCTTAAAAAAACTTCATCTTAAGTTTCGTCCGCACCTCGGGATCTCCAAGATGTAAAGCGCTTAGATGGTCTTCCCTCTATCTAGGGAAAAGAAAAATATAGAGGGAATTAAGAAATACAAGGCGTGTGAGTATTGATACGTTAAAATAAAAAACGCATATGCGAAACTCGCTGTCATTGTGAATCAAATGGACAGGCCACGGAGCCCAAGTGGGAGTCTTGGCTTCTTTTCTGTAGGGAGGTTACCCTATGACCATACTACAAAGATCCTATTTGCAAGCTGGCGTGAGCTCATGGTTGTCTCTATCAAAGTTTGTTTGTTTTCTTTTACCACTAATAACAAGTATCCTCAATTGTAACTCGTTCCATTGGAGGAAGAGCTCTAATGTTAATTTCTTTCTCTCTCTCTTCGAGTAATTTACAACTATATATAATTGAACGTAGTTTTATTGGTAGAGAGATCGAAGTATTAAAAAATAATTAGCTTTTTATGTAATATTATATTGCAGGCTTATTTTTCTCTGTCCTTGTTTAAAAAAAAAGAGTTACTGGCTTCTCTCCTCTGTCCAGGCCATTATAAAAGACTCTTTGTGTACGAACACGATGACCTAATCGCATTGAAGTCAACACGGAAGCATCCATGGGGTCTTATAATAAGAGCTAGTTATGTCCGCAATCGAATTTCTTAATTGCAGTTATAAGTAAAGATCTTTACATCTGTCCTATTAGACTCGATTAACCTTAAAACACCTGATTAATTGGACCTTCATTTTTCACGTAATTAACTCTTACTATCACTCTATAATGCAAGAGCATCCGATTCTACGGAACATTCCTTAAGTTATGATATGATTCCATCAACGAGCCCAGCACAATCAATGATTATACAAGCCAAAACTAACTTTGGTTATAATTTGCTCCGATGGGTCCAAGAATGAAGTTGCCGACAAGGAAACTATCAAGTTACCAATTAAAGTTATCGGTTCACTGGAATACTTACCGATTTTAAAGCTAATCAACAACTTATTGATGGGAGAATGGTCCGAGCAATTTCCTATGATAGATGACGATTTCCTAAGGTGACTATTTCCTAGTCAAGGCTAGAGCATGAATTTTGGAAAATAAACCACAAGGTTTAAAGAATCAAAATTTCAAGTCTTCATGTCTTTATTGCACTTCATTGTTCCAAGGTCTTTATGATTCTTAATTGTTATGTAAGTTTAAAGTGTCAAAGTCCTTAGTTCCTAGGTATTTAAAATGCTTTCTAGTTCCGAGTCCTTAAATGTTTGAGTAGTTCCCATGTCTCTTTAATGTTTATCTATTTCCGAAGTCTTAGTCCCCCTTCATATTGAGCACAGTCCTCCATTGTAATGCAGATGGCTTGTTGAATGAAAATACATGAGATTTTCCTCTGTGTGAGCAAATATCTTTGGGGAGTGGATAACTCCTATGTCGATTTCTTTATCCTTGGATAGGGGGATTACTTCTTGATGGTGAGCCAAGAAGTGCTTTATCCTTGACTAGTGGTTTTCCCTTTAGGCCTTGGTGATAAGCTTCTCCTATTCCAAAATCCTTTAACCTTGGCAAGTGACTTGTCTTTTAAGCCTCGGTGGTGAATTTCGTCGATCCTGATCAGCATCCTTGATTGATGGCTCATCCTTTACACCTTGGTAACGATTGTAATCTAACATTTGTCTCCATTTTACCCATCAACAACTATCCCCACACACATACCCATCCATACACATAACCCAAAAAACCCCATTTTTGGAATCACTCGCCCACATATGCATCACTATAGTCGTATAATAAGACTACTTCAGAGAGGTCCCCCAACCTTACCAAATTCCCGCAAAATTTTATATAATCTAAAAATAAGGTGACATACGTAATATTATAATATGTTGCCAACATTGCCTTCAGTGATTGTGATGCCCACATTATGATTTGAAATTCACCCAACTGATAACGCGTGATGCTTTCTTCAGAGCCAAGTTGGTGAAGGTGAAGTCCTCCAATGGCCGGTGAAAAAATATTAAAAGGAAAAACTCGATTTATTACCGTAATTAACTAAGTTCATCGAACCAGTTAAAATCCAAATCCTCTTGATTTAGAGACAAAGGAAAACTAACTCGATATATCCATTCCGGATCAACATATAACCATAGGTTTTATCGAGCATGTGAGATGAGTTAATTAATTGTGATAGGAAAAGAAAAGTAAACTTAATTAGTTTAGAGGATCGCAATGCTTTTGTCCAATTCACTAGGAAGTTATTGCATTTGAACCACAATTTTTACATTTGTACATGTTAGGCTTTTCAAGGGAAAAAAAGGGATTGATCTTTCTCTTTAAACGTATACGTATACCTCTGGAAATATTAGTACGTTCAATCATTGCATGCTGGCGAGGGGGTCAATGGTTGTCATTGGTGAAGATTGTCTCCTTAAATCAACTGGTGGATTAAATCAACCGGTGGATGCGTTGAGATGCATGTATGAGTTGTATTAAAAAAAACCCCAAATTCAATAATTTATGGGGTGTCGAATAATTAATATATCTAGCTAACTCATAACTCATTGGCTTAAACTTTTTTGAGTAAATGTAAATTCAACTGCATATATTGACGGTTTGAACTTGAACTTCCTCTTGGAGATTTTTCCATTTGAAGGTATTAGGCTTTTACTACATGCTCCCAACAAATAATATCACAACCGATGGTTGATTGATTAGCCACTCTTAATGTGTATCTGTCTTTGGTGAATACATGGATACCGAGTAGGCTTGACCTATCAAAGTTCAAAAAGATAATAAGACTCTATGTATAAAATTGCTTAAAAAGTCTTTGGGCAGAAATGTTGAGGGAAGAAAAATGTCAACTACGCTTTTCTTCGAGAAGAATTACCACAAAAGTCCTAAACTTATTGTAATTATGCCAATTCAGCTCTAAACTTTTTGTTTTGCTAATTGAGTCCTAAACCTTTTGCATTTGTACAATTCAATTTAGCCATTTTTGGCTAGAAATTGCTAACATGAACGCTGACATGGACAAATTTAATAATATTATTCATATTTTTTTAATTATTTATTTCTTTTTTTATTTTTTTTCTCTATCCTTCTTTCTCTAGTCGGTTGCTAGACCTCGGCGGCTGGCCAGAGGCAAGGGCGACGAGGGCGAGCCTTGCCATGGTTCGGCAAGGCTCAACCTCGCCTTCATTAGGCGAGACTTGCCCTCACCTGCCAAAGGAAGAAGGGAAGAAAAAAAAAAAGGAAAGAGAAAAAAAGGAAAAAAAATTGAAAAATTATTAAAAAAATTTCCACGTCAGCATCGGCCATGCCACATAAGACGGTTTGCGTTCATGTCAGCAATTTCCGATCAAAATTGACCGGATGGACTAAATTGATACAAAAATAAAAGGTTTAGGACTTAATTGGCCCAAAAAAAAAGAATGTTTAAGAATAAATTGGTACAATTGTAATAGGTTTAGGACTTTTTTGGTAATTTTCCCCATTTCTTCATAGAGGCTTTGTCAAATTTTTTTTGGCTAGTTGTCATTTGCCTCATTCCGATGTTGATTCCGTTCCATTCTTCTTTTTGCTTATCTTGCTAGCATAACATGGACGACATATTGTTTGGAGAGACTAGACAGAGAAATATATTCAACAAAAACTTAAGACCTCGCTATCTTACCCTTTGGTGGTGATTTGATATTTTTTTAAAGGGGATTAGAACTCTCCTACGGAATCTTCTTTTATTTCAGAAGTTCCAGCCTATGTCTGGACTTAAACTTAATCCATCAAAGTTTTGAATTGTTTGCTGCTGGTTATGATGACTCTTATGTGGTTGAATAGATTTAGTCAAGTGGTATTAGAAGGCTGCCTTTGATTTGAGAGAGATTACCTGACAGACATCGCAAGCCCAATATTGAGACGATAACCAATAAAATCATTGCTGATAGAGTTCAATTGATCAAGTCTGTTCCTTTTAGCTTGGTGAACTATTGGTACAACATGTTTATTCTTCCGAAAAAGGTTATTCGAATGGTGGAACAAAAATTATGTTGATTTCTTCAGAAAGAGAAAGATGGGATGGCTTATGGAACTAAGGTGAGTCGGTCCACTATCTACTTACCAAAAAATAAAGAAGGTTGTTGAGATGCATGGATGAGCTATGTTAAGACAAAAGTTTCACATTAGTAAAATTGATGTAATGTGAAGTAGCTAATATACTCAGTTGGCTCATAACTGATTGACTTAAACTTTTGAGTGAAGATTGAGTTTCCTCTTGGCAATCTCCCTAGATGAATTTATCAAATTTTTGCTACATACTCCCAACAAATGGTATTAGAGTTGATAGTTAATTAGTTGCCCACTCCAATGTGCATCAATGGTAACGTTTTTGGACTGTCTTCATGGTTTGGTCTAGTGAAAGAGACCTAAAGTGAATGTAAGGGAGAGTTGAGATGTACATGTGAATTTTGTTCAAAAAAAAAAGGAAAAATGACATAAAAGTCCATGAGCTTTAGTCGAATGTGCAATGTGGTCTTTGAACTTTTAATTTGTTCAATGTGGTCCCTGAACTTTAATTTAATGTGCAATGTGATCCATGAACTTTTAATTTGTTCAATGTCATCCATGAATTTTTGGTACATATTCAATTTGGTCCCTGAACTATATAAAAATGTTCAATATAGTCCTTGAACTTGAATTAATGAAATGACTACATCGAACATTTTCATATAGTTCAGGGACTACATTGAACATGTCTTAAAAGTCCAAAGACCACATTGAACAAAGTAAAAGTTCAAGGACTATATTAAACATTAAGTTAAAGTTCAGGGATTATAATGAACAAACTAAAAGTTTATGGATCACATTGCACATTGAGCTGAAGTTCATGAGCTGTTTGTGTCATTATCCAAAAAAAAAAAACCCACATCGAAAAATTGATGTGGTGTGGAGTAGTTAATATATATCATAATTGACTAATAACTTATTAGCTTAAATTTTTTAGCGAATGTGAGTCTAACTGGTTTGTTGATGAACTTGAATTTGGGCTCCTTCTTAATAATATATTACTGTATTGTTGACATGTTGAGCCTCTCGCTATGTAACTAGAGAAAAACTATCGTGTATCTTGCTAATTTTTGGTGATTAGTGGAAGTTTTGAGTGGCCCAATGGTTTTTCTTGTATTGGGTTTTGCACATAAAATTTGTGGTTGTTGTTGCTGTCCTTGTTTCTAATTTCCAGCACTAATTTTACTGGTTTTGCAGTTGATATTGCTAGAATACTGTAACTTATTGCTGTTGAAGTTGATCTGATATTAATTGGCTAAGTTTTGGGGAAGATATTGATCCTGGGCAGGTTTAAGTTCTTAGTGAATTGTTGTTGTTTCTCCCCCAATAGAGGTTTCGAAGACTTGATGAATGGAATAAGGTGTTAGAGTATATAAATAATAAACCCACCTTCATACGACAGCTTAAACTTTTCAAACAGTTGGTAGTGATTCTACCAAAATTTCACATGAAATCAAAGAAGAAGGTTCTTAGTTCAAATATTTTCAAATTTCATTTGCCTCCCTAATTAATTATTTTCACTTTTTAGGCTCATGCCAAAGTCCACTTTTTATAATGTATCAGTAATAAATCACGCGTTCATCTTTTGAAGGATTGTAGAGCGTGGGCTACAAAAGAAATGGTGGAGTTTAGGCAAGTGATTGGTAATGGTCAGAGAGCTTTCTTATGGCGGGATCACTAGCATCCTCTGGAAATTCTCCATGTAAGAATTTCCCAAGAAGGGTGATTTATGATTCCTCTCTAGGTTCTAAGGCCAAAGTTGCTATCATCACCAGGGATTCTCAGTGGATTTGGCTTTCGGCCAGGTTAGATCGTCTTGTTTCCATTCAAGCCTTTTTATGTGGACTCATGTTTTCTAATACGGATTCAAAAAAATATTAATGATTGTATTAGACTACGACGTAGGAATTATGAGCATTCCTATTTATTTTTGTTACTAATAGTAATGGGCGCTGATAATTTGTTTCTCTCTTGTGAAGTTTGACCTTTTGGCTTGATGTGAAGGCAGACCTTTACCACTCAAAGCCGTCAATTTTTCTTTTTTGGGAATATTGTGTGCAAAAGGATCTTCACATTTCAGCATAAACGCGTAAGATCAGAAGGACTTGGGATTTCAACTAGGGGTGTGCAATCGGATCGGGTTTACCTAGGAACCGGACCGGCCCACCCAAAAAATAAGTCCGGGAACCGATTCCTGTTTGAACCGGTCCAAGAACCGGTTCTATTTTTTCAGAACCGGTCCGATTCTCGGGTCTAAGTGAAAACCCACCCGGACCGATTTTAAGTTATTGTAAAAAAACCCTAGCATTTGTTACTCTCAGTCTCTCCCTTGAGTCTCTTACAATTTGTCAATCCCCTTTCTTCTGGCCCTTCTCAATCTGCTCGCAAGAACTTGTCACTACGATTGCTTCTTGCGACTGCTCATCACCTCTCGTCGCTACAACCTAGCTCGTCGTTGCTCGCTGCAACCCAGCTTGTAGCATCTCGTCGCTGCAGCTGCTCGCCGCAACCCAACTCGTCGCCACAGCTGCTGGCTGCCTGAGTCGTTGTAATGCCGCTCGTTGCCGCCTCAGTCGCCACAACCCAACTAATCGCTACAGCTACTCGCCACCTCAGTTGCCGCAACCTAACTCGTCCAACCCTTACGCCGCCGCGAAGGTCAACTCAAGGTTCCCCCCCATCCCACTCCCACTACTACTATTGTTTTTAGAGTTTGTGATTTCTATGCGACGGCGAATCGATTTGCTTGATTCGGTCCCCTGTCGAAGCTTGGATCTTTCGATGCCTTGTGTGAGATTATGAGGGCATGTTTTGGTTGTTTTTCTCCCGGGGAAAAAAAATTCTGGCAATCCAGGCACTGGAGACAACGTGGTATGGGAATTGTGTAACTAAGAAGAGCCAAATACCTGCGGACAAAAAGCTGGGTTTAAAAGAATAGTGTTATGCGGTTGCTCACTGCCTCAGTCGCCGCAACCCAGCTCGATGCCTCTCGTCGCCGCGGCCCGCAAGAACACAACCCCTCTCATCGCCTCTCGCCTTGTTGTCGCCGACTCCAACACAACTATCAAGATAAAGGTGAGTCCGCAATTGAGTTTTTTGGTACTTTTTTGGGCAACCCAGCTCGTTTCGCCTGTTGTCTCTATTGAATTGTGAGAAACTTCGATCGCTGGGATAAGGCTCTATCTCTATCTTTTATGTTTTATGTAGTGCTTGAGAGGCAAAACCATTCGGGTACAAAGAAGATGCAGTGAGATGGCAAGCCACCGGGAAAGGTTGCTGGACAGTCAAGTCCTTTTACCACTTGTTGATTTTGGCATCTACAGAGAATTAAAAACCAAATTTACTTGGAGCATGAGTTGTGCCCATGGATAACCTGGATAGGTGGTTATGCATTAGTTGATATATTTTGATCATTTTTATTTTTATTACTTCAAGAAGCATAGAGCACTTGTGAACATGTCAAGGGGAGCATGTCAATTGCTCGGCACGGTACTTGTGGATTGTCTATTTTGCTCCAAATTTCTAAAACAGGAAAAAAAAAAAAAAACAAGTTATCGAGTAAACCCTGGAACCGGACCGGAAAATCAGGGTAGGTTCCAAAATAGGGTTTAGGGAAAATAGGATAGGTTTCAGGTTCCAAAAACTGAGAACCGGTTGTAACAGAGTAGGTTCCAGGTTCCAAGTCTGGACCCTACCCACCCTGGAACCGATCAACCCTAATTTCGACTATTCAGAAGTTTCCGGAGTGTTATAAAAATCTCAATGAATATGCGGAAGATGTCTGCATTCGTCGATCTTCCTAAATATACTCAGTTAGTCAATTTTCTTCTAAAGAAAAGTAGAACTTTTTAACATGAATAAAAAAAAAGACCCTGTTATACGTGGGATCGATCAGATCAGGATGGTAGTACCGGTTTGGTCCAGCACTCGGAACCACAAGCGCCATGGAGTTATATCGTGCATACGAGAAAAAGAACTTCTAGCCTTTTGTTTTTGTCTTGATTAAGTTTCTTTTGAAGTAAGAAAAAGGCCAAGTGTTTTCTCATATCAAGATCAGAACCCACCACCCAAACAGGAAACCCATGGAGTGAGTGGATGTAGACCCATAGGTCCAACCAGCAACTCGCAGGAGTTACCGAGCGCAAAGGTATTGGGCAATTCTCTATTGTTTGTAAACTTCTTTCCCTTGAGAAGGTGAATATTGACCAACCTGTGCTATGCAGCGGATGTTTTAAGGCAACTGACCATACATCACTATGAAATATACAGATCTTTAACACGTAATAGTAACATCTCGGTGATAGCTAAGAGGGATGTTTCAGTCAATTCAAAAAGTGAGATTTTTGTGGGGTGGATTGCGAGTTTGATAGTATGACTACAACCCCGAAAGGGTATTGATTTGACAACTTATTTGCAGCACAAGAAACATATTCTTAAGCATGAACAGTACAACAAATGACAAAAAGAATCTTCTCCAGTGATCAAGAAGCCGATTCGCTATGTTAGTATTGTACAGTCCTAGGCCGAGGAGGAGCATCAGTAATCAACACAGAGTAAACTGCATTTTGCCGGAGGAGAAAGGAATATCATCTGGTAAAAATTGAGACATTCCTAGTTAAACAAATGTCCGATGGCTAAAGCTTTTGACAACTAAGATGTGGAATAGAGTCGAGGAAGATCCAATGTTACCGTCCTTGCTCCAGAGTAGTCGATAACACCGTGCTTGATCCTGGTTTGCTGGAAGAAGAAGCTTCTGTAGAAATGCCTATCCTAACTGCAAAAGCTGGTTTTTTCGGAACTGGAAGAGTCGTGGTTTCACTACCAAGCATGAAAACTGCATTTGACATAGTGGGACGATCAGTCGGGTCTTCTTGCACACATAAAAGCGCGACGTTTATGCACTTCAAAACTTGATCTCTGTTGTAAGTTCCATGCAGCACTTGATCCATCAAGTCCAATGCTTTATCGTCATTCCATAATTTCCATGCCTGCACAATTGAAGTTTCAGTACGTTCAGAGAAAAGGGCGACAGGAAGTGGATATACAAAAGAAAGGGACAGCAAATGGACTATATTCACCTGAGTCAGAAGGCTCATTGTTCCTTCGGACTGATAAAAGCCTGCATTACGTTTCCCGCTAACAATCTCTAGTATGACGACACCAAAGCTAAAAACATCGGACTTGAATGAGAAAAATCCGTCCAAAGCATATTCCGGAGACATGTATCCACTGCATTGGAGCATAATAAGTCAATTAAGGCACAGTCAGAATACTGAAGTTTCACTGCAGATATTAAAAGATAATAATGTGTTGAGTGCCTTGTGAAGTGTCCAACACATTCTCTATCCAGATGAAAATAAAGGGTATGCTTATCTACAAAAACTTACTATGTTCCAATCACCCTTTGCGTGCTTGCTTCAGTTTGTTTTGCCTCAAATATCCGTGCCAGACCAAAGTCAGAAATTTTAGGAGTCATCTCCTCATCGAGCAAAACATTGCTCGTCTTAAGATCTCTGTGAATGATTCGCAGCCTAGAATCTTGGTGAAGATAGAGCATTCCTCGTGCAATTCCCAAGATAATCTCAAAGCGTATCTCCCAAGTCAGCATGGAACACCTTGTTCGATCTAGCAAGGTTTTTATTTTTATTTGAAGGTATTAAAGTCTTTTAATCTAACTCCGTCAGACTAACTTGAAATTTTTATGAAGAAAAAGAGGCTGTTGAGTGCTACTGCCTATGACAGCTATGCCCTGAAGCATACAAGGGAATAGGGACACGAAATAAGGTGCTTACCAAATATGAATGAGTCTAAGCTTTTGTTGGGCATGTATTCATATAGTAACAGTTTTTCATCTCCTTTGACACAATATCCCACTAATCTGACTAGATTTCGATGCTGAAGTTTGGCAATCAAGACGACTTCATTCTTAAATTCCTCCAAGCCCTGTCCTGCTCCGCTCAATAGCCTCTTCACTGCAATTTCCTGTCCTCCTGGAAAAGTAGCCTGAAACAAAGGATTACTTCATCACTGTGATCTGGTCAAGAGCCCCCAGATGGTCAAAGAAGAAACCATTTTATTTACCTTGTAAACAGGCCCGAACCCACCTCTTCCAAGTTTGTTCTCATCTGAGAAATTATTCGTCGCTTGTAGAATAACTTCTAAATCAAAAAATGGCACGTCTATGCCTTTCTTATCATCCTCCTCAAACTGGCATGAATCCATCCACAATTTGATCCGTTTCTCGCTGTCGTATAGATGAAAGTCAGGATTTTCCTGAGTGCTTTCCCTGCTCCCTGAAGTGCCAGCTCTAGTTACTACTTGTTTGGTATCTTTTTATCATATAGCTAATAATGACAGATAACAGAAAAAAAGTAGTATGTATTTGATTTGTGATTATCTTGAGCACTACCATGCTGCCTTCTCATGTAAAATAGGCCACCGAATACAAGGATGAAAATTGCGGCACCGGCAGGAACAACTATATATACAAGTTTCACTTTCTGTCTTTTCTGGGATGATCCGACAGCATTTTTACCTGCTGCTAGACAAGAAAAGAAAATGTAACTACTATATATTGGACAGAAGTGAACGAATAATTGTAGACACAGCGACTCGCTAATTTAATAGAAGGACAGATGTGAGGGCTTCATACAGCATGGTCACAATCCCTCTTATAGTCAACGAAAACGAGCAAGCTTAGTTGGTGCAAGTCCAGGACTCTGTCATTACATTGCGTGCATGCACCATACTTGGGATGGTAACGGTTAAGGCAGATGCTATTGACTCCTTGACAGGGTCAACATATCTCGGGAATCTTGGGCAGGAGACAAATTATAGCTGTAACTGCTCTAGTTTTGAGCTCTTCTGGCTGACCTATTATAAATTCCAGATAAACGCTGAAAATATAGACGTTCACTGTATGAAATTTGTCACTCAGCTTCCAGTAGGTGCAAATCATCCTAGCAGTACTCTAAATGATAGACCACGGAGATAGAAAATATCGATTTGGGGGCGCGACAGAATCTACTATTATGATGTCCTTTAAAAACTAGTGGCAACATTTCCTTGTAATCCGTTATTCATGAATACTGTAGCTAAAGTTGTGGGTCAATTCATAAGATCAACGTTCTCACCTAGAGAACAATTGACGCTGAAAGAATTCCAACTGAATCCTGAATCGCAGAGGCACCTTGTTGTTCCATCTGATGCATTCTTGCAAGTTACGTGTGGCCAATCACAGTCTTTGGACGAATTGCAGAGTGGCTCTTTCGGACTGCTCCACTCAATTTTCACTTCACTCAACCCAACACTTCCCGAAGAGTCTCCTGTGCTGAAGTCATTCTGTCCTCCAATACACCCCCTACTCACACTAAATGGTGAGGACTGGTTAAGCTGCTGATTGATTTCCGTTGGACCACTACTTGTGCAGTTGAATGCATCCCCGACTTGGATGGTAAATGTTCTATTTTCTGGATTGATGTTAGTGACTCTGTAGCCACCTTTGTGCCGTTCAAAGTAAAGCTGGGCAGTCTTGTTGTCGCAGAGAAATGCAGAGTATAGCGGATCGCCACAACTCTGTCCCGTGCTTAAAGGGTAGGGGACTAAATTAGTGCCACAATATCCGCAGCTCCTGTTAGTAGATTCTATAAAAGTCAACATTGAACACAAATCAGCATCAATGCTATGCACATTCACCTGCAATTGAACTGTAAACATACATAATATTCATGGCTGAATTGGGACAGCAGCATATGCTTGCCATATGTAGGTGGACTAGAACACTTGGTTGGAAGACGCTTGCAATCAAGATAATATGTAAGTGCACAAAATATGAGCAAAGTTCGTAAGTTCATCAAAGGAGGCAAACCAGAAGCCACCAAAGACAGCCAAAACAAAGAAGTCACAGCACAAGTCAGGAGGCCACAAACACAATTGATCTTGGGAAGGAGACAGGCCAAAAGGAAACTAACCTATGTCTGAAAGCGGCACTCGGACATAGAGGTCATGGCCGTCTTCAGCAAACTCCTGCATATTGTCAAGCACGTCCGACCAAGTATAGCACGTCGTGGTGCTGCTCTCTGTCCCTGGGCGCTGATCCTCCTTGAACGAGTAAGCCTGGCATTTGCAGTCACCGAGGCACTTTTGCTTGCAATGCTCCTCGCTGTCTACCCGATTCTGATCATCCGGATTCTCGGCCTTCATCATCTTCAGACTCAAGAAAGTACTAATGTTCTTCTCGCATAGCTGCGACTTCCTGAAGCACCCGTCAGGACGCAGCTCGAATCCCGGCAAGCACTTGCACATGGTCTCATTGCCATTCTTATCGTTGCAGCTCTGGAACTTGTTGCACGCATTGAACACGCTGCACCGGCCCCTCGGCTGGGACCAGACCGGCTTCGACCCATCTCCCCGCATAAAGTACTGAATATGGCCGTCATAGTTCATGACCAACCGGCCGTTGCTGTAGTTATTGCTAGTCCGGGCTGGCGGCAAAGCAGCGGTCATGGAGAGCAAGGAAGAGATGAAATCGAACATCGCATCGGCTTGTATGAACTTGCCGTAGACACCACTTTTCCAGTAAGGATGCTGGTTCTGCATCACTTTGTACTTGCTGGCGTCGCCTGCTTGATCCCTCTGGAACGTGAAGTTGCCCTCTTTCGGGTCATCCTGGCTTGCCCAAGAAGTCAACTTGAAATCGTCGGTCATCCGCATCCCAAGAAGGAAAGTGTTGGTTGGGTTATCGAAGCTCTGCCACACAGTGCTCTCGGTTCCGTCGTCTTCCATCAGCACCAGATTCCCTGTATCAAGAAGCTTCGCAAACCGGGTTGAAGAGCTTGAACCCGTGACATTGGTCGACCAGATCGGTTGTCCATCGTTCCATAACTGCAGGTCGCCGTCCAGGAGGCCGAATGATGCCGTGCGGCCGACGAGCGGGACATTACGGTTGGCGACCCAGACGATGATCCGAGGGTCCAATCCGTAATACCATATTCCGATGTACCTCCTCAAGTTGGAGCTCCCGTTCAGAGAGAAGAAGCCAAGCTCAAACCGCTTGCCGGCAGACACGAGAGACACGAGAGGGGCACCTCCGGGATACGTGATCCTGCTTACTGTGCTTAGTGTGTCCGTGCTCGAGCAAAACGGAAGGACTATCACACACAAAAGCAAGCACCTGAAGTCATCGGAGCGTCTCATGGTGAGTTCTTGAAATGGCGACGAGGTTTAATGTCTCTTTGATGCGGGGTCACCATTGTCAGACCATTCACTGCAACAACACCTCATCCTCATCGTCATTCATCGAAATGCCGTCTGCAAGCACTCGTCCTTTTTTGCCAATCGGAGAAAAAGCATCCCCACTCAGAACGTTGACTAAGTCAGCAAAGATATACCCCATAGGCTCGTCCACAAAAAAAATTTAACGCTAATAATTGTCACGCTAAAGAAAAAAAAAAACGCGTACGGCGTGGCTGGGGACCTTCTTACATGTGATATAAAGCTAGCAAATCATGACACGTAGATTCTCAATTTAAAATAGGCGAATAGTCATGCAGGTCCGGACCAACCCGCCCCACTCCTCTATTAAAAAATCGTCCCGTAATTAATCATGTGAAAAATTTTCCGATTCAAAAAGCTGCACTCATCCTTCCATCAATTCCTAACCCGCTTTCTACCTCTCTCGCTCTATCCTCTGAGCAGCCCCCACAGAACCTCCATTGGATTCGCCACACGTCACGTTGCCTAACCAGTCGACACCACCACGTCAACGTTCAGCTACCGTCAACTTCTCCACCTTCGGCTCTGCCTCCTCTCTCCCTATCTTTGGCCAAGTAGGGTCAGTCTCTTTCTCTCCCCCCGTCCTTCCTAGCATGCGCCACCCGCCATCGACAGGATAGTGAAAGGCTTCCGAAGAAAAGCAACATAAAAATCCTAAACTTAATATATTTATGTAAATTTGATCGTAAACTTTTTAATGATGTTAATTTAATTATAAATCTTTTGATTTATAGCCAATTCAATCCTTTCAGTTAATTTTGATCAAATATTACTAATGTGGATGTCGAACGGTCTTATGAAATGACCAACACTAACGTGGACATTTTTAATATTATTTTAATAATTTTCAATTTTTTTCTTTTTTTCCTCCTCTTTCCTTTGGTGGCCAACGAGGGTTGGCCTCGTCTGAGTGAAAGTGGCCCTCATTGCCACCGGCAACGATCACCTCCCTGGGGCGAGGGAGAGCGCCAACAAGGCCACCCTCACCAATTCTAGCGAGCCCAGGCATCGCCTGTGCTAGGGTGAGGCCAATCGTCACCTGTGGCAGCAAGGGCCACCCTCGCTCAGGTGAGTCCAGCCCTAGCCGACCACCCAAGGAAAGAGGAGGAAAAAGAGTAAGGAAAAAAAGAAAAAAATTCGAAAATTACTAAATTACTATAAAAAAAAATGTTCACGTTAGCGGCGGCCATGCCACTTAGGCCGGTTAGCGTCCACATTAGTAATATCCAGCCAAAATTTGACAGAAGGACTAAATTGGCATTGCATCAAAAGATTTAAGATTAAATTAGCACCATTAAAAGATTTAGAATTAGATGGATACCAATGCAATAGGTTAAGAACTTTTCCGACATTTTTCTTGAGGCTTCCGGATTTGGAGGCAATGCCTTGGCATCAAGGACTCTCGTTGACAATTACAACAACACCTCCACACAAGCGAAAATGGAGATTGTCGTTAATGGTGGCGACTGTGAGGTGGTCTTTGGCGATGAGGACGGTGGGCGAGCTTTTCTATTTTGGTAACAAATGAGAGAGAAAATGAGATAAATGTTTATTTTTACAAGTTTATTTGGCGATCACAAGTAGATTAACGTATGGCATAATTAATGTCAATGGAGAGCCTATCTATAGCTGAGTAGGTCGAGATCTACCCAAATTTCTGCCTCCAAAGTATGTAAGTCATGATTGTTACTATGAAATTTGTTTTGTTTTTCATATACCGATATCTCGTTTTACCTCCCACAATAAACAAATAGTGAAGTCTAATCTTTGAACATGTCTTATGAAATATAAGGAAATCGAGACAACTATCAACCTAATATAATTAACATTCAAGCAGACATGATAACTACCAGATTTGATAGAGACTTCAAATCGGAGGCCTAAAAGTTCATTTAATGTTAGTTTGCTATTTTTTTATTATTCTATGCAGGCTCCATGCATAATAAAAGAGGCTTGCTCTAAGAATTGCTAAGGGTTAATACCGTGAAAAATTTTAAATTGATACATACGTGATAAATTTACTTCAAATTAATTTTTTGACCACCAAAAATTCCAAACTGATACGTCTTTGATAAATTTACCCCAAACTATTTTTTGATCATCAAAAACTCTAAATTGATATATTTGTGATAATTTTACCATTATTTAGTTTTCATTAAATTGTATTAATACCATGAAAAATTACAAATCTGTATACCTGTGACAAGTGAAAGGTAAAATTCCAAATTGGTATATCTGTCAACTACCACGTGTTATTTAACTCAGTAATTTAATAGTAAAATTTATTACCGATATACCAATTTGAAATTTTATATATATATATATATTAATTTAAAATTTTTTATGATATTAACCCAATTACTAATTCACGACAATTGAATCCGGAGAGAAACGAGGTTAAATCATTGAAAGCAGGCGTGAGCTCATGGTTGTCGCTATTAGCTAGAGGGAAGAATACTTTCTTCATTTTTATCTCTCTTTCTCTCTCCCCAAAAAACTCTCTCTCTAGACTGATTATTCTTTTTTGCAAGATATTATATTGCTGGCTTCCTTTTTTTTCTTGTCTTCTTCTTTGGAAAAAAATAAGAAATTATTGGCTCCTTTTTGCATGTCCTGTCCTTGCATAGGCCTTCGAAAAAGACTCCTAGAGTAAAAACAAAACGACCTAATAATCCCATTCGCGTCAACGCGGAAGCATCCTCGGGGTACTAAGACAAGAGTTAGCTGTAATCACAGCCGAATTTCTTAATTGTGTCTATGAGAAAAGATCTTTAGACTCATTCAATTAGACCCAATTAACCAAAACACGGGTTCAGCCATAATTAATTGGACATTCATTTTCAATCCGACCAAAAGAACGATGTCGTGTATATTCCCTCACTGTCACATTCGCCATCGCTAGCATCACCTTTACTAATTGTGATGCCAGCATTATCATTCGAAATTCACCCCGACTGATAATGCAGGATACTTCCTTTAGAGGCATGGTGGTGAAGGTCAAGTCCTCCGATGGCCAATGAAAGAATACTAAAAGAAAAAAACTCGATTTATTTATGTAGCCTCATTGTAATTAACCAAGTTCTTTGAGCCAGTTAAAGTCCAGCTCCTCTTGATTTAACGATGAGGAAAACTAACTCAGTATATCCATTTCAAATGAATATATGACCGTAGGTTTGATTAAGCATATGAGGTGAGATAAAAAAAATTGATGGGAAAAGAAAAGTAGAGTCAATTAATTCAGAGGATCACAATGTTTTTTGTCCAATTTACTAGGAAACTATTGAATTTGAACCACGCTTTCTTTATCTACACAAGTTGGACATTTCAAAGGAACAATTCAATCTACGTTAAGGAAAAATTTTTAATTGCTCAGCTCGAGAATGCCCTACTTGATGTATTATCTTCATGCTAATTTGTAAAATATTTGACACTACAATTTTGTGCTGGTTTTGGCATTGGGTATGTTACTTCAATACTGCCCTTCAAACTAGTCAATAGAGAGGAGGACTCTGTCAAGTGAATGGTTTTGTGAAAATATTTGCGAATCATGAGGCTCACGAGATATGACGAGTCACAATAGTATCGAGAGCAACTTGTACCGAACAAATAAAAGATTCCAATGTGATTTGTTTGAGCATGAAAAATCGCATGCTGTGGACCTAAATGGTGGTCTATATGATATGGTGACAAGACTTTCTGATGGTGAGGTCACTACTGGCTTGGAGAATTTCCCATCGAGGGTGATCTAACATGATTCCTCTCTTGGTCCTGAGGCTGAAGTTGCTAATATCACAAGGCATGCTTACAGTGGATTTGGGTCTAGGACTTTGGGATGAAATGACAGATATTGAGATCCCTGTGCGGTACGAGAAAAGGAAAGTTTTTAGCTTCTTGTTTTTTGTCTATGTTCTCTTCAGCATGTTTTGAAGTTAGAACAGATCAACTTTCTTCGAAAGGATCGGCGATAAGGACAGCCAGTTGGGCGCCACTTGTGCTTGTTATTCTCGTCCACCACCATCGTCTTGGAGCCACCACCGCAAGGGGTGCGTGGGCCTCAAATGTTTTGGACTTTTGGATGGAACGAACGAACGACAGAAACATTTGCACGAGAAGAAATGTCTCCCGACATCACCATTTGTCATGCTCTCCAGGAATTGAGCGCGTCAAAAGGTTCCATCTCCAAGACTTTGATAATAAGAGATAAATACGTTGAAAGTCCTAAAACTTGTCACAAATATGTAATTAAATCCTAAAATTTTCAAAAAATACAATTAAGTCCCAAAACTCATCAACAAAGTATAATTTAGTCCTAAAACTTTTAAAAAATATAAATAAGTCCTAAAATTTATCAAATTGATCTAATCAAGTCATTCCGTTGATTATACTATTTGAAAATTTTAAGACATGATTACACTTTCATGATAAGTTTTAAGACTCGATAGTACTTTTTGAAAATTTTAAGACTTGATTACATTTTCACAATAAATTTTAGGACTCAAATGGACTTTCACGATAAGTTTTAAAATTTTTAGTATTTTCACGATAAATTTTAAAATTTTCAGTGCAATTATCTTTAATAATAATAATAATAATAAAAAGATTCCAATGCCTGCGTTGTGTGCCCCCTTGACTTGTCTTTCTTTCATAATCAATTGAACCCAATTTTAATCGTGCGGGAAAGGCCACTAGGCTCGCCACGTATCCCTTCTTCAGAAGGTACTCGAACACGGTGTGTTCAATTAGCTATCTTTTGCTCGCTTTTGACATTTTTGAGAAGGAAAATTTGCAAGGCGCAAGTGAGGGATAGGGATGAGCATAGTTTCAGAGTAAAAATTAGAATTTGAGAATCAGATTTGTTTTAGGTTTTAATATATGCAGGATAAATTTGAAGTTCTAAAAATTGACAAACTTATTTCGACGAATAGGTTCTAGGTTTTAGATAGTTCGAACTTGAAATTTAAAATCTCGAACAAGTTTTTGTGTTTTTCTTGATCTACATTTTCGTGCGATCCTGTGGTATTTGATGGCATCCAATGATGAGTGTATAATTCTGAACCACTAATCTGAACTTCCATTTTATAACTAAAACTTTCACTTCATTAATGTTTTATTTTTTTCATGTGTCTAATATATAAGTTGTGGTTAGTGGATTGTAGTAGTAAGTGGTGGTCATAAAAAGTGATGTTTAACTGTCATCGTTTAATTAATAATACAGGTGGAACATGAATAGACCGTGAGGTAGTCTTTCGCCGCATGGACGGTGGGCAAGCTTTTCTATTTGGGTAGCAAATGAGTGAGAAAGAGAGAGAAATTGAGATAAATGTTTATTTTTTCAGGTTTATTTCATGATCATAGGTAGATTACTGTATGGGATAATTAATTTCAATCGAGAGGCTACCTATAGTTTTGTTTTTTGGTCGAAGCCTACCTATAGTTGAGTAGGCCAAGATTTACCCAACTTTTTGCCTCCAAAGTATATAAGTGATGGTTGTCACGATGAAATTTTTTTTTTTTTTTCATCTACCGATATCTCATTTTATCTCCCACAATAAACAAAAAGTGAACTCTCATCTTTGAGCATGTCTTATGAAATAGAAGGGAATTGAGACAACTATCAACCTAATATAATTAACATTCAAGCAGACATCATAACTATCGAATTTGATACAGACTTCAGATCAGAGGCCTGAAAGCCCTTTTAATGTTAGTTTGCTCTTTTTATATTATTCTACGCAGAAGCCATGCATAATAAATGGGGGTTGCTCTAAGAAATTGCTAAGAGTTAATACCACAAAAAATCTCAAATTGATATATATGTGACAAATTTACTCAAAACTAATTTTTTGACTGTAAAAAACCAAAAACTGGTACATCTGTAACAAATTTATTGTAAATTAATTTTTTGATCACAAAAAACCTCAAACCGGTATATCTGTGATAAATTTATGTTAAATGGTGGCGACCGTGAGGTGGTCTTTCACCGCGTGGATAGTGGATGAGCTTTTCTATTTGGGTAGCAAATGAGTTACAAAGAGAGAGAAAATGAGATAAATGTTTATTTTTTCAGGTTTATTTCATGATCATAGTAACTAATTCAGTGTATCCGTTTCAGATGAACATATAACCATAGGTTTAATTAAGCATGTAAGATGAGATAAAAAAAATTGCAATGGGAAAAGAAAGTAGAGTTAATTAATTAAGAGGATCACAATTTTTATTTTGTCCAATTTACCAGGGAACTATTGAACTTGAGCCGCGCTTTCTTTATCTACACAAGTTGGACTTTTCAAAGGAACAAATAAACCTGAAAAAAATAAACATTTATCCCATTTTCTCTCTCTTTCTCACTCATTTGCTACCCAAATAGAAAAGCTTGCCCACTGTCCATGCGGCCTTAGACCACTTCAGGGTCGCCACCATTCAACATAAATTTGTCAGAGATGTATTAGTTTATGATTTTTTGTGGTCAAAAAATTAGTTTAAAGTAAATTATCATAAATGTACCAATTTAAAATTTTTCGTGGTATTAATCCTTAGCAATTAACTGGACAATCATTTTCAATTTGACCAAAGGAAAGATGTCGAATATATCTCCATCACCATCACCATCACCATCACCAGCATTGCCTTTACTGATTTGGGAAGCCTACATTATCATTTAAAATTTGCCCAATTGATAACGCAGTATTGTTGACACCTAATTTTAGCTCATTTTTGCCATATTTTCAAAAATCTTAAAATTAGGATTAGGAACCTTGGCCAAGCCTAGAAACCTATTTCTAAACCAAAAAATAATTTTTTTAGCATTTTCCTGCATTTTTCTTTAATTTCTTAGTCAAAATACGTAAGAAAATCAAGAAAAATAGCAAATGGAATCAGAAAATTCCAAAAAAATAGTCATTTTAAATCCAATTTCATTAATGCATCATCAATTTTGAAAAATCTTAATCAGGTATGTGTTTTTCCCAAAATTGGGCAAAATCAAACTCAAATTGAACAAAAAATGCAATTAGATCTTTTCTAATTATTTTTAAGTCATGGTGTCTTCACAATAAATGATTCCGGGACCTTGAATTACATAATGGTCAGTCTAATTGCACAATTTATCATAGAAATAAAAAATCCCCAAATTACAATTGAAAATTAGGAATTTTAAGCCCAAATTGGGAATCGTGTCCAATTTGAAATTATTAAACCATGATACCTTCATTTCTAAGGTTAATCAGATGTGGGTAATTCAATTTTAGCACCAATTTTGCCTAATCAGGTCATTAGGGCATTAAATTGAACAAAACCCCAATAACCCAAATATAAAAAGCTAAAAATCTTGGACATGATTATGAAAAAAAATTGGGGAAAATCACATATTTGGGTTCAAAATGTGATAAGGAATTCAATTTTGGGGTTTAATTTTGAAAATTGGGTCAAAATCATGTTTAATTTGCGAATTTAGACCAACCTGAGTCTGCCGGGTCGATTGAGTCAACCCGACCAGACCCGGGTCGGCCTTCTTCCTTACCCAACCTACCTAGAGCATTATAAACCCAGAAAAACAGTTCAAACCTGCGCCTTCGCCAACTTATTTTGGGCAATTGAACACGTGAAAATTGAGATAGCCAGCTGGAGAATCTCCAACAGGCACTAGAGATTTGATCCAACTGATCGGAAGATGGTTCTAACCGAATTTGGGCGGGAAAAATCGATCAAGAAAAAGGAGAAAAACTTATCATTATGTAGAGAACCCGTTCGATGAATGGCCAGAGAGAGAGAGAAGAATCAAAAGAGAGATTGACAGAGAAAGAAGAAGAGGAATACAAATAGAGATTTAAGGTCGAGCTATCAACGTCGCCTTGATCGGGAGGACGTCGGCGAATTGGCTGGCAAGAGTGACCTCCTCTTTCCTTCTCCGGTGAGCAGGCCGACCGCCAAGGCCTGAAACCGAGTCTCGTTTAGATAATCCAAGAGCTTCCTGGTGAAACAGAGCTCATCAGCTTCGAGAACAAGTGTCAAGGAAACACCATAAAATCACCATCTGGTTTGGAATTTCAAAATCAAACCTCTACGAAGAAGGTAAAGTTGGATACCTATTACTGTTTTTCTAGAATTCCCAAAAATATGTTTAATTTTAAAATGGATGTTCATGCAATTTCTTTTGAGATTTCAAGTTTGTGGAAGTTTGTAATATGTTTCTGATCATGATCGTGTTGATTGATTACATATTGGGCTATGAAATCAACAAAACCAAGTCGGTCAACCATTGAAACCTCCTTGCCGAAACTTGGATACCCTCACCAAAGCATCGTTGTGGCTATAATTCATCCAAGTTAGCCTCTCTTGACCTTGACTGATGGTTCATACATGTTTTTGAAGGATGAAGATGATTAGGGCAATTTGTGTCATGATTTGAAGGTTTAAATGGTTAGTGTAGAATAAGTTTACAAGTTAGGTTTCTTCGACTGGCCTTTCGCTGGCTAGCGGAGGTTCGACGGCAAATCTGTTGACTAAGGTGAATAGTTAGTAATACAAGGAATACACAGAACCTAAAATCCAACATTAAAGCTCGCCAGAAGGTCACCGGAGGATGGTTCAAAATGGCAGCCTCAAGAACATAGAACTAAGATTCATGCCCATGAAGTGTCTGAAAAAATGCCTAAGAGAAAATCAGCAAAACGGCATCGTTTTTGGCACCGTGCCTGTCAGAGAAGATGACCAGCACAGACGCCAAAGAGGCCTGGTTCGGCTTGGCCGAGCTAGGTTGAACTAGGCTGGTTCGATTCATTTCCCGACGGGAAATTTAAAAAAATAAGTAAATAAACAAATCTAAAAAAATATTTAAAAATTTGAAAAACAAAAAAATCAGAAAAAATAAATAAAATTTCAGAAAAATTTTGGAAAACATAAAAAATTTCAGAAAAATAGGAAATTCACAGAAAAATAAAAATTTTCAGAAAATCCATAAAAATTCAGAAAATTCTAAAAATACAAATAAAAATTGTAAAAATTCAGAAAAATATAAAAAATTCGAAAATTCATAAAAATTTTCAAAAAAATCATATAAATCAATTCTCGGTTAATGAAATTCTCAGAAATTCAATTTAAAAAAAAATCAAAAATTTCAAAAATTCGCAGAATGGTTTAAAAATACTGTGGCCAACCTTGGAAAGTGAAATTTGGATTTTTTAAAGTGCCTAAGTGGTATTTTTAGAAAATCTCAAATTCAAGGGTTATAACTTCTAAAAACCCTAGAACCCTAAAAAGACACAAATTATGAAATGAACAAGTGTTTAGGGATGCATTAGGATTTGGATGTTTTTAGGTGCATTTTGATTCTTAGAGACCATTTAGGATTGTTTGATTTGATTGATCTTGATTGCGCATTTAATTCTTGATTGATTTTTCCTACAATTAGAATGGATAGAATTAGTGGGTAAGCCTCGGAGATTTGCATAACACGTTAGACATCGTATCGTTCTTAAGTATCGAAAGGGCGTTAGAGATCTCAGTTTGGGATCATTAGCACAATCAAGTTCCCGTACTCATAATTTCCGGTCCATAGAATCGTGGTATTTCTTCCATATCCCGATTAGATTTCTGGTCAACCTATCAATAATGACTAGTGGCGACTTCAAAATCAAAAACTTAGATCGAATAGGAAATTACCATCCACTATCACGTAAGGTATGATTTGGGAGAGATCCTAGTACAAAAATACCTCCTTAGCGCTCAAAAGCCCGAAAAAAAAATAAGCGCAGTGCGACAGGTATACTTTCTTTAGGGTATGGTGGTTGTTGACACCTAAATTTTGGCGATCCAATTAATCGTTCATTGCATAAAAATGAAGGATCGATCTCGGCCCTTAGACAAAAAAATGTTTGTTAAATTGCATATAAATTAGAAGCATTTGTATCAATAATTATGCTCATATAGTTGCATTTGCATTGGACCGGCGGATGGACTTAAGTGAATGATTTTGAGCTTAATTGATTGGACTCGGCCCAAAAGATTAAATCTTTGTCCAAGCCCATTAAATACATATATGGCCGAAATTTGCATTACAGAGCAAGTTTGAATAATTGAATTATCAAATTATTAAAGAATATACTTGGAAGATAATTCATATTATTCTATGAATATTCAATTAGAGGAAATAATTAGAAAATTGCCTAAATTGAGTATCAGAATTAGAAAATAATATATCTTGGTTCTTGTAAGATAATCTTGATTAACTCTTATAAATAGATATGTTAGGGTTCGCAATAAAAGGGGTCACGCAGTAGGACACACGGCCACGATAAAGGGAGAAAGAAAACTGAGAGAGAGAGAGAGAGAGAGAGAGATTGTTTCTGTTCTTTCCGCAGGAGGCTCAACTCACGAGGGTCAAGGTGGAGCGCAAAAGGTCTCCGCGTTATGCACTCACAGAGAAGCCAAAAGAAAAATAAAAAAAAGCAGAGGACAATACTGAAAAGTGAGAAAAGGGAGAGTGTCATCTTCTTCCTTTGGTGTTCCCGCTTGGAGCTTCGATTTGCAACTCGCCGGCGCCGACGAAGCCCAACGGAGCACTTGCACGACTACCGTGACGCTGCTTTCTTTGTCTTGGCGCTACCTGCCCACGCCAAAGACCAGCTGCATCCGATGCACTCGACGACTCGTTGCAATTTCGGCACCTTCACAGCAGGGCCGACGCTTCCAGTGACCATTTTCAGGCGAGATCTCGATTTTGCAGAGCAGTCCCGACACTAGCCACTGCTCGGTGTCCAGTTCCTTCCAA
The DNA here is from genome assembly GCA_024500025.1 of Syzygium aromaticum. Lineage (NCBI taxonomy): Eukaryota > Viridiplantae > Streptophyta > Magnoliopsida > Myrtales > Myrtaceae > Syzygium > Syzygium aromaticum. The sequence goes on from CM044885.1 coordinate 18,675,732, forward strand.
AAAATCTCAGCAACACAGCAAACTTCCAGCAAGCCGGCTCCAGCATCTCGTCCGACGAGGCCTCGTCGTGCCCAGTTCGCAAGACAGCTGCCACGGCGCATCGACGCAGGAGAGACCCCAGTGACAACCCTTTTCGCTGTCTTTATTGCAGGTTTTGAGTCGCTACAGTAAGCCCATCCCAGCTTAGAGTCATTCTGTGGTCAAAGAAAAAGCATCCACCCAAAAGAGGATTGTTCAGTCAAAGTTTTCAATGGAGACTCAGACACACCAACTCACGAAGAGATTTGCATATTGAGAGTACGCAGCCGACTTGGTGGCTCAAAGCTCACCAAGCTCAATAGCTGCACTCTTCTGCCGTCGTCCACAACAAGTAGCCAACCTAGCGGCTATCCTTGATCGTGATCCATCATCCGCCAGTCCAAATTGGTAAAGCAAATATTCAAATTAGATAAAGATCTTGTCTAATTTGACTTTTGAGTATATTATTTCCTTGTTTGCAATATTACAATCTCATGTGAATGTTTGAGAGATATTATCGTATTCATTAAATTCTCGAATAGCCTTTAAATTAGGAATTATTTCTTAATTTCACAACGTGCATATGATTGACAGTTTGATTTTATAACCAAAACATGACTCGCAATTGCACGAAAAATTGTCAATCCAATCTCCTATCCGAGATATGATTCACGATTGTGTGGAAGATTGCCAATTCGATCCTTATGATTGAGATATGATTTGTCAATCTATTGTTTCTAAATTTAAATGGATATGGATAATATTTCTTGTGATTAGGTGTTGTGTTCGTTGCTATTTCTTTCAATCTTTTGTTTAAATTGAATTGATTGTCTTTCCATAAAAAAAAAAACACAAAAAGATTAGGTGAAATTTGTGTAGATAATGTTTTGCATGTTTAGGATAAATTTTGATTACTTTCTTAGAATAAATTATATTCTTTTCTTGGACATTATTATTACATGTTTAAATTAGGTTAATTGTTTATTTCGAATTTAAACTCAAAAAATATAAAAATACCACGTGCATGTCATATTAGAGTAGTTGCTTATTAATTAATTCTCGTCATTAGAAATTTCACGTCTAGGTTCATTTGCATGCCATATTAGAGATAGTGCATTTAATTATTGTCAGAATTAGGACATTTAGGTAAATCGTTTGTCGCATGTCATGTTAGACTAGTAGCATGCATTGCATATAGTTTAATTTTCACTAAATCAGAGAAAACCCTAAAAAAGATTTGAATGAAATTGTGTGTTAATTAGAAATTATATTAGGATTGTCAATCTGATTTTCTAACTAACATTGTGTATGCTTTTGTTGCTTTCGTTACTTTGAGGTAAGTTCCTATCTTGCAATTTATTTATTACTTTGCATTATTGAGTGTTATATTACTAGTTGTGCACCCGCATGATTACATTGCATGTTAGTTAATAGGTTTAAAATCAATCCAAGCTACCTGTAAATATTTTTTTTGAAATAAAAGAGAAAATGTACTGAAAGGACATTAGAGTAATCTAGTGCATCCAAATCCCTAAATCCATAATGTCTGGTTTATAGGAGTAAAGTGATTTTCCTGATACTTTGCTTGGGTTTCTAATCAATCCACCAAAAAATAGATTAGTGGTGACTCCTGATTGAAATAATTTGCATGTTAAGAACTTAAATCTTAAGTCGCGAATTGGTAAAGACTTGGAAGAGGTCGAATTAGGCTTAGACTTAATAATCTATTAACCAAACCCTTAAGTGGTGCATCACGGGAGGTTAGGTTGCAACAGTGGTGAATGTGAAGTCCTCGGATGGCCAATGAAAGAATACTAAAAGAAAAAAACTCGATTTATTTATGTGGCCTCATTATAATTATGTTAACCGAGTTCATTGAGCCGGTTAAAGTCCAGATCGTCTTGGTTAGCGACGAGGAAAACTAACTCAGTGTATCCATTTCAGATGTATATATAATCATAGGTTTAATTAAGCACGTGAGATGAGATTAAAAAACATTGTGATGGGAAAAGAAAAGTAGAGTTAATTAATTCGGAGGATCACAATATTTTTTTTGTTGTTGTCCGATTTACCAGGAAACTATTGAATTTGAACCTCGCTTTCTTTATCTGCAAAAGTTGGACTTTTCAAAGGAGCAAAAAGGGGCTGATGTTACTTACTCCAACAAACATCAGACGTTAAATCATAGGCTGATAATGCGGGGGGGTCAACGGTCGTCGCCCGCCAAGTTTGTCTCCTTAACGCAACTGGTGGGCTGACCTGTCAAAACTCGGAGAAATAAAAAGACTATGTATGGAGAAAGTTTACTTAAAAAGTCTTTGGGCAGAAATTTTGTAGGAAGAAACAGAGTAAAAATAGATAATTGAGTCAAATAAACACACACCCGCGCACCCTAGCACAAATAGGGCGATATCACCTGTTGCAGTGGAAGTTAAACATAGACATAACAATTTGACCTACGTTAAGGAAAGAATTTCTACATGCTTAGCTTGAGGATGCTCTGCTTGATGTGTTCTTTGCATGTTGATTCGTAGAAGACTCCGCAGTATGATTTTTGTGTTGGTTTTTTGCCATTTAGTATGTTGCGTCAATGTTGCCCTTCAAATCAGTCAGTGGGAAGGAGGGACCATCTCAAGTTAATGGTTCCATGAAAATGTTTGTGAACTGTGAGGATTACGAGATATGGCGAGTCGTAATAGTACAGAGAGCAACTTGTCCTAAACAAATAAAAAATCCCAATGTGATGTGTTTGAACATGAAAAATCACATAGGCCTTATCCTCCCCCCTCCCCCGGGTTGTTTGGGTTGGCTAGAAATAGGTATTATCATTTGCGTTATTCCTGTGTTTGATTTCGTTCCATCCTCTTCCCTCCCCCCCGGGTTGTTTTGGTGGCTAGAAATAGGTGTTGTCATTTGCATTATTCCCGTGTTTTGTTAGTGTAACATGGACCTAAACGGTGATCTATATTCTCATGGTAGGGTCACTACTCTGGCATGGAGAATTTCCCGACAAGGGTGATCTGATACGATTCCTCTCTCGATTCTAAGGGCTAAAGTTGCTAATATCACAAGGTTTGCTTCTAGTGGATTTGGGTTTGGACTTGGGGATGATATATTCCCGTGTTTTTAGTTTCTTGTTTTTTCGTCTATGTTTGTTGACACCTATTTTTTAAGCTGTCCAAAATTAATTATGCAAAAATTTAGGGGTTAATGTTCTTAATTCCTAAAAACAAAAATATTTTCTATTTAATTGTATGGAATGTAGACATTAGGTTTATTTTTGCATTATTAGAATATATTATCTTTTTTTTACAAAATATTAAAAATTTAAATTAAAAAAATCGGATTGGGCTGGGTCAGGGTCGGGTGGACCCAGCCCTCTCCTTTCTTCCCCCACAACCCCTCGCGGGCCCAACCCGCTCCCTTTTCCCCTCCTTTCCGCACAAGCTAGGCCCAGCCCAGACCACTCCTTCTCTCCCCCAGCCCGACCACTCTTCCTCTCTCCTCCTTCCTCCCCTGGTCGCCACGATTGGCCACCGCTTGGGACGACGGGGAGAAGCCGCTCCACCGCACAAAATTGACTACCAAAATCAATGGAACAGGGGGTAGAGACAAGTGACCGGCAGGCGCTATATAAGCTGGTAAAGAGGAGTGAGTGGGGGTCGGCCAAAAATAGAACAAGAGATAGATCGAGAGATTTGGAGAGATTTGGAGAGAAATTGAGAATAAAAGAAAGTGAGAGTTTTGGTTGTTTGCAGGTTGAGAAGAGAAGCCAGCCTGAAATGAGAGGAGGGCCGGACTTTCTTCAAAAAAGGATCAGCGGGTAAAAAGGCCAGTTGGGGTGCCCCTCTTGCTTCTTGTTCTCCTCCGCCACCCCCACCAGAAAACCACCACCGCCCCCGCCCCCCCAGATGGGAAGCAAATTATATTAGAAAAGGTGTAAACACGTGGCAGCCGGAGGGATGCGGACCCCCGGATCCAACCAGCAACTTCGTATGTGCTCACTCTTGCAATGAAATGATACCTACTTTGGTACTTCTACTCTCAAAAGCATGCTTAATGTCTTATTATTTTCATGATATGCGTACATTCTCCACCGAGATTGGACCCCACGGAGCTGAAAGGAGATGCAAGACAACGTAGGTGACGACGACAAACAGCGTGGGCCTCCGGATGTTTTGGACGTGTATGGAACGAACGAACGAACGAACGAACGAACGACAGAAACATTTCCACGGGGAAACATGCCTCACAAAATCACCACCATTCGTCGTGCTCTCGTGGGATTGAGCGTGTCAAACGGTTCCAATGCCCAACGATGTCTTGACAGCGGAGTGGTCAAAATGAGTTGTAACCCAATTTAATTCCGCGTGAAATGCCGTTGGCTTACCACGTGTCCCTTCGGAAGGTATTTGGGAACTTGTAATTGATCACGATTAGAACTATTAAAATAGGTCATAGATCAATTTCTTAATTCATATATATAATGGGCTGAGTTGTTATATGAGTTATTTATATATTCAATAAATTGATCATAAATGGATTTAAATGTAATATGAGTATTAAATGGATCAGAAAAGGATTCACAATTTATTTAGACTCAGCTTGCGCCCATGACTCTTTTTTTATTCTTTCTCGCCCTCACTTCATCTCGCGCTCGCTCACATTGCACTCTCACCTCAGTTTGGATATGAATTTTCGTAAATTGAGGTAAATATGAAATTGTTTTAGCAATATGGATAATGTATGGATCACTAGATTTGCATTGCGTGAAAAATAGGTTAAAACAGTTTAAATTGGTCTATTTGGGTTAGGCCATTCTCGACCGGGCCCGACCCAAACCTGACTCGACCCACCCCGTTTGACGGGTCTAATCAGTAATCATGATATGCTAACAAGCTATCTTTCACTCACTTCCGAAGACGCCGGTGAGGGGATAACTCGTTAATGAAATGTTTCCCTTCTTGTCTCGGTTATTTTTCGATCGATAGTAAAGCGGGCAAAATTAGAGCATGGTTAAAAACGGATTTTCATAAATTAAGAAACACACATTCGATGACAAAGAGAGGACTGCACCAGTCAGGCCCAACCTAACTTCAAAGTGGGCTTCACATCAAAACACAAAAAGCCCAAAAGCACCATCCTTTCAATCCAAATTTCCCCGCCAAAACCACTCTCTCTCGCTCTCTCTCTCTCTCTCTCTCTCTCTCGCTCTCTGTGCTTGGGCGTGGGTGATGCGATGGAGAGAGGTCTGATCTCGGTGGATCGGTGGGCGGAAGGGAGCCAAGCGTACTTCCTGACCCACCTCCACGCCGACCACACCCAGGGCCTCACCCCGGCCTGGTCCAGGGGCCCCCTCTTCTGCTCCCGCCTCTCCGCCAAGCTCCTCCCCTCCAAATTCCCCGGCTTCGACCTCTCCCTCCTCTGCGTCCTCGACGTCGGCGCCTGGCACTCCCTCTCCCTCCTCTCCCCTTCCTCCACCTCCGACACCGTCGTCCGCGTCATGCCCGTCGACGCCCACCACTGCCCCGGTAACCGCGCCGAGCTCGTCGCTCCTCCCCTGCTTGCTTTAATTCCCGAATGGGGTCATCGAGGCCTCGATTGAATTGTCGTGTCGATTGCTGGATTGCCTTTTGAAGAAGGGTTTTTGCTGTTTTGGTTGATGGGTTCGTTTTCGGGTAGGTGCGGTCATGTACTTGTTTAGCGGCGACTTTGGGAGCTTGCTTTATACCGGAGATTTCCGCTGGGAGACGGCGAGCGAGAAGGCGAACAGGTCGCGGGACATGCTCGTAAAGGCCCTTAATGGAAGCAGAGTGAACGCACTGTATCTGGATAATACCTATTGCAATCCTTCCTATTCTTTTCCTTCTCGTAGAGATGCTGCTCGGCAGGTGCTCCGGCTTTGTTCTTTGTACCGATTTCCATATCTTTCGCTTGTTTCTTGCAAAGAGTAGCTGCCCTGTTTCTTTCCAGCCTGTACATGTCGTTGCTTGGTTAACATGGTTTTCATCACTGCCCCACCCTTTGTTTGTGAAGCTTTTTGAAGTATCAATTTCTGGAATCTCTTGTGTAGAAATCAACTGATTATTAAGAGAACGGTCATGGTTTGTCACCCTTTATTCAGATACTGGCTATAGTTGAGCTTCTGCACATGATATATGATCCTTTCGGGTTCTTAGTGGATAGTGATTGTTTGTTTAGGAGAGAAACGTCACTGAAGTGCATGAGCTTTTTAAACAGTTTGTGTCTATCTGCTGTTTCAAGTCCTTCCATCAAAGTGTTAATCCACAGAATAATTTCGAGTCTCAAGAAATTCTGCCTCAGTGCTCATTTCCATAAGAAATGCCTAAGATGTATTTTTCCTATAAACCCCATGTGTGTGAGGTTCTCTGATATGTTATTGAGAGGTCGTGACATTATTTATTCATACTTTTAGAATAGTTTTCTCATAGCTTTGACTCTGTTAAAACCTGGTTGCAGGTTGTTGATATCATCGCTTCTCATCCTAAGCACCATATCATCATTGGGATCGACACATTGGGCAAAGAAGATCTTCTGGTTCACATTGCCCGGGTGCTCAAAATAAAGGTATGTCAAAGAGTCTCTCTTTTAATCACACCGTTGTAAAATAACTTGATTTTACTTTGGAGACCCATTAGATTGAATAATTAATACTGACTATCAAATTCGTTTCACTTTATTGATTCGAAATGCATTAAGTGAACCGATTCACATGATCTGCACATGGTTGAGTATTGAGTCCATAAAAGATGATTTACCAGTGCATTACGTATTGTGAATGCTTATTGGGTACAATATGGCATTAACTTGCTTCATCTGCTACCTATAATTTTAGTTTCAGTATCTAATCAAACTTGAGACCATGTCACAGAGAAAAACACAGAAAGCATATTTCTTAACATGGCTGGCATCATATTCCAGGAACATTTATTCATTCCTCTTTTGTTGAATAGTTAATTGTCATAATAGAGAAAACATGTACGACTTATCTTCGATTGAATTGTTATAACAGATATGAGGCATATTAATTTACTGTTATACGAGGAAGAAAATTGCTGCATCATTCTTTGACGTGCTTTGCTTACTCTGGTATTTTGACTTTTTCCTTAAAGATTTGGGTGTGGCCAGAACGGTTGCAAACGATGCATATGCTTGGTTTTGATGAAATATTCACAACTAAAACTTCTCTCACCAGAGTCCGAGCTGTTCCTCGCTATAGCTTTACCTTGGATACTTTAAAGGGATTAAATAAGATGCATCCGACCATAGGAATCATGCCTTCTGGTCTTCCGTGGGCCTCAACGCCACTGGATAGAAATGAGAATTTCTTTGATTCCTTAGCAAGGTCATACTACAATAACAAAGCACATGAAGTTGCTTCCATGGAAGAAAGGTTGCATCCAGAAATTTATACCGTTCCATATTCTGATCACTCTTGTTTTATGGAGCTTCATGAATTTGTACAACTTGTCCAACCTATTAACATGAGGGGCATTGTTTCATCATCATCCTGCTACATTGATCCCTCGTATTATTTTGGCCACTTTGACGAAGTGTACCAAACATTCCAGAGAGTACAGCATAAAGGCAAAGAAAGGGGGAAGGAGCATGTAAGGGTTGTTCGGGCAGAATCCTCAGTGGAAGTCAATGATTTGATGGATTCTACGAGAAAAGGACGAAAATGTGGTACTGTTGGAGTTTCTGGTGTGTATATGAATAGAGTGAGTGCATCGAGACGAAGACGGTGTGGTGCAAAAATTATGGAAGATATCTCTGCTGATTGAACTTGCGGCACTTTCTATGAGCATGCTTATTTAGTGGTTGCTGCTTGAGCAAGTTGGACTGGAAAATTCACTTGTGAAGTTATATATCCATAGTCAAAAGCGATCCTTCCAGCTTGGATCATTCTCAGTGCCATTAAGATCGAAATGGCTCAGCATTGCTGATCAAATGGTGTAAATATTGCGACCCTTAAATGTTCATTCACATTCATCGAAGAGATCATTCACCTTGTCCGAATCTCTTATTTGGAAGCCGCAGCCCAGTAGCAAGTGATTGCCACTTGGGTCGCTATGCAGTTCTCTGTCTTTGCATCTTTCATTTCTCACATGCTAAGAAGAGAGGTACCTTCTGCTTGGTTCTTGAGGCTTTTTTTAGAGTCTTTTAACTCTAGTAAAGCTTTCAAAGATGAAAATGTGGCTATAGGAATATTTTATGCTCTCAAATGCTTCTAGATGTTCATCTTTATGTGGTCCATCAAAAGCTTCTAGATTTTGAAGGCTCATTCAATGTACAGAAACCGGAGATATAGAGAAAGAAAAGTGCACTTTAAAATCACTATAACATTTTGTTCTCTATCAATTGTTTCATGAACTGCAATTAGCCAGTAAGAACAGGGTCGTCATTAGCGATTTTGTAAGACAAGTTTGAAGCCTTTGAGTTATCTCGTGAAAGTAGTTTCTATTGGCTTTACCTAGGGGAGTTGAAGGTAATAGAAGGAAATGGTCATGCTAAGGCAAATGGAGTAGTGTCATAGTCAATGTTGTTGGTCCAACTCTCCAAGATCCTAAAGACCGGACACTTAGGTTTTCTTCCTTCACTGTTTGACTAAAACTGGTCGAGAGTATCTTCCTTGTTTTACCAATGGCCAGTCTGCCTATGTTCTAGTCGTGCTTGATCTTGAGTTTTGGTTGAACTGAGGAAAATATTCATTGGTGAGACCGAGCAAAGTGCACTTTAAAATCACTACAGCAGTTTGTTCTCTATCAAATGTTTCATGACCTGCAATTAGCCAGTGAGAGCAGGGTTGTCCTTAGCGATTTTTGTAAGACGAGATTGAAGCCTCTGAGCTATTGCGTGAAAGTAGTTTCTATTGGGTTTACCTAGGGGAGTAGAAGGTAATAGAAGGAATTGTTCATGTTAAGGCAAATGGAGCAGCGTCATAGTCAATGTTGTTGGTGCAACTATCCAACATCCTAGTGACCGGACACTTAGGTTTTCTTCCTTCTCTGTTTGACTAAAACTGGTCAAAAGTATCTACCTTGTTTTGCCAATGGCCAGTCTGCCTATGTTTCTAGTCGTGCTCGATCTTGAGCTTTGGTTGACCCAAGTAAAAAAATTCATCGGGGAGACCTTAGCAAAGCAAAGCTCACATGATCATGACACTGTGTCGTGACGGCTTTTCGACGTTGGTAGTCACGGAAATAGCTAATCTGGCACCTTAACTAAGCCTGCCTGTTTTGGGACCAAAAACCTTGGTACTTTGTACCACCCAACTGATCCTTTCAATTTCTCTGTTCACGGTGCAGATTTTGAGAATGTGCAAATTCAGCATATGTTCTTTTAATTGGGTCATGGAGTTTACAAATTGTGCAATCACGCGCTCATGTCTCTCCTTCCCTAATTTTTAGCAAATCAAACCGGTCGCGTCGATCATCGCAATCAGAAATTTTGCTCGCACCATACTCTGATATTGTTTGTATTGGCTAGATCTTCTCACAGCAACATCTATATTGGTGAGCATAATTTGGTTAAATTTTATCCACATCATATACTAGTGGTATCACCTTAGCTTAAATTGGTTTGATTTGACATCGGAGGGATTTGTTTAACGTAACTGAACTTAATTAGACGATTAAAAAAAGACTTGAAAGCATAGAGACAGAAGACAGGAGTTTTCATTTTCCAAAAAGGAGGACAGGTGCGAGTCGTAGTAATTACACGATTAGCGGCATTGGTGGCATCTACCTGCCGCCGAGCCAATCGACTTGCTCCGCACCAGCCGAAAGCGTCTCCGTCGTGCGTGGGCGGAAAACGACGGGTCCACCTCTTGCCAGAGAAGACAAAAAAAACGGAGGGAAAATGAACCAGAGGGCGACCCCCCGCGTGAGCTGACCCTTTCTTTCAACAGCAAGATATTAAGTGGTCTGCAAGCACCTGGCTGACGTGACGTGCATATTTTATTCTCGTCCACTAATAAATGGACATGTGATTTCTGATGTGCATTAAAAAATATGACGTGAAATTTCTTGTTTTTTTCCCTTCCTTCCTTCTTCAACAACGCACTCCTCCTTCATCTGGGTTTCCATGGACGGCGGTGGCTAGCATGGAAGGCCGCTCATCCACTAGCAATGGTGGCGCGACTTCTCATCACATATTTGAAGATGCACAGGAGGGGTGGCCATGGACGGTGGCTTGTCCATAAATCGAGCGGAGGTCGGCCATGGACGAGCGTTTTTTCTTCCTCTGTTAGTCCACGAACGAACTCCGAATCTGGAGCAGTAGGCATCTTGAAACGCAAATCAAGAAAACCCCACGCAGTTCACATAACTTCATTCCCAGAACTTCATCCTGTCAGTAGGGTCAAATGACTCGAGCCACTGTCCATGTCTGCTAGGCTTTTGAAAGAACGCCAGATTTGGCCGCGGAGGTCGTCGCTCAGATCTGTGGACGAGAGACTGTCCACAGCCGACCGCTACTGTGCATCTCCATATCTGTGGACGAGCGCTCGCGGCCAAGACTTAGCTGCCGAGACAACGGAGAGGGTGGACGCGAAGTTTGGCCTGGACGCGGTGATCGACCGTCGCTCAACAACTAGATCTGGTCTGCTGCTTAATAGCTTTCAGCTCGAGTCTTGGCTCGTCCATGGTTGCCGGCAACAAGCTCAACAACTTTGCCGCGGACGGTGGCGGCCACGGTGGAGCGGTGGCTCAATGATGGCGGTGGCGGCGGCTTGGCGGTGGAGATAGCCAAGCCCAGCGGAGCGGAGGTCGAAGAAGGAGTGCTGAAAAAGGAAGAAAGAAAAGAAATTCCACATCAATTTTTTAATACACGTCAGCAGCCATGTGTCCATTTGTGAGTGGATGAAAATAAAATATGCATGCCACATCAGCCGTTGACGTGACACTTGCAAATCATTGAATATTTTCTCGCTTCGAACCCATACACGTTTTGATTTTGATTATGCCCTCCAAAAAAAACAGCAAGGCGTTGAAAGTTGGGCATTGATCTGCCTCGGACCATTTCCCCTTGATCACGGCGACAAGATTGAATGGGGCTCGGTCTGGTTCACCGGATTCGACTACCCGAATCGGGCCGCAGCAAACTGTGAAATTCAGTACAGAGCACGCGAGAAGTCGGCATGATTATCTGTTTGATTTCGTCCACTATCTTTGTTCTTCGGACACAAGGAAAGAAAAGCACCGCACTTGAAGGGGCGCACAGTATTTAATTGGTTATAGGTGGCATGAGAAAAGTACGAATAAATGGGAGGTGGTTCATGTGGCTAGATCATCCGTCGACGACTCGAAGGAGGAGGGGCCGACGTAAACAATAGTTTCTTCTGTCGTTGTCTTCACACGTTTTCTAGTTACGTTTGTCGTGCAGCGTGGTATGATGGGGTTTGACCCGGCCAAAAGCGGCCGCGGACATCAGAGGACTTACCCCCGAATCTCTCGAAAATCTCCTTTCACATTCCGAGGATCCGTGTGGCCGAGCTTCACCTCCATCTCTGGACTTTTCTTGCGGTGAAGAGGTGGTGAGAACCGAAGAGGATGCCCTACATTTTCTTGACTTGTCGTGATCAGCTTCCTATTTGCTTCTTTTCTTGGATTGGGCTTACCTCTGCTTAGCGATCCCTCTGACCCCGATCGTGTTTCTTGATCTTTGACCCGTTCTTCATCTCTCCCTCCCTCCCTCTCTTTCTGTGGACACAACTCAAGCAGAAGAATTCAATTATCGGATGCGTTTGCTGCTTCGAGGACAAATATCTGATAGCCTGTCCCAGGAGGAACTTGCACGGCCATGGATAGGAAAAGCAGCAGCAGTCCATGGCTGTTCACACTCCCAAGCTTCTTGCTCTGCGTCTTATCTCTCTGCCCCGCCCACCTCTGTCTTGTCTCCGAAACCGACACCATCTCCGGTAACCAGTCCATCTCCGGCAACCAAACCTTGGTCTCCTCCGGCAGCAACTTCTCGCTCGGCTTCTTCACACCGGGTAACTAAACGTACTCCTACATAGGCATCTGGTACAACAAAGTCAGCGTGCCAACCATCGTCCGGGTCGCCAACAGAGACAACCCCATCACCGACAGGTACTCCACTGAACTGAAGATCTCGGGTGGCAATCTTGTTATGGTCAACGACTCCCGAGTCCCCGCTTGGTCCACGAATCTGAGTACTTCTTCATCTGTGTCGCGACGGACTTTCCGGGATTTTTTGAACATGCTCAAAAAACGAGGGGCTCGTCTGGTACGTACTAGGTCTAAATTCGGGACTCAACTCGGGCTCTCCTAAGCCCATACCATATCGCGAGTTAGGATTTAGATTTTAACATGCAAGTGGTTTACAAAAAGGAGTCGTCACCAATCAATTTGGGGTGGGTCGATTAGAAACCCAAACAGGGTGATGGGAGAATCACCATATTCCTACGAACCAGAGATTGACCGAGCTCGGGGACTTGATTACATTAGTTGGATAACTAATGCCCTTTCGGCACCTATTTATTTTTTTTTGAAAACCTTTGTCAAGTAATTTAAATTGATTTTAGGACCTTTCTCCTAACATGTGAGGTAATCAAGTGAATGCATAATCAGAAACGATTAGCAGTCAAAGACAGACATGCAGCCTAAAGTTTTAACCCTGATTAAGTCAGATGACATTTAAAACACAGCAGTTTATGTAATTATAAATAACATGGATAATAATATAACAATAAACTAGCACATTAAGACATACATCATAATTTAAATTTTTTTTAAAAATAATAATAACAATAATACGGAAAAAGATTTTTTTAAAAAAAATTAATAATAATAATAATAAACGCTGAAATTTTTTTTTTAAAATAAAAAAATAATATAAAAACCGGTCGGGTTATGGATTTGGGTTGGTCGAACCCGACCCGGATCAACGGATCCAATCCAGGCATCGACCCAGGTTAGGTTGGCTGATTCAGGTCAGTTGGAACTGACCCGAGTCAACGGATCCGACTTAGGCGTTGACCCGGGTCGGTCGGAACCGACCTGAGTCAACGAATCTAACCCAGGGTGTTGATCTAGGTCGGATCTGTTGATTCGGGTCGAACCCGACTCGAACTTGCAGACCCGCAGGGGGAAGCGCTGGCGGAGTCAAAGTTGGCTGTCCGTCGGCCAACCCAGACTGGTGCCGCCACCCGAATCGGCCCCTGGGGTCGCCACCAACATCGCCGATCGCTTGGCTCCCTGTCCGGCCGTCGGTTCGCTGGCCGACGACCAAATCAGAATCGGTTTCTCTGGGGCAATTCGTCGAACACCTGGCGGGCGCGTGGAAAAACAAGGAGTTCGACCTCCTCCAGCGACCTGGCCGACTCCAATGGCTTAGGCTCGGTCCCGACGGAGAGTGGGAGTCGGGACTAGCGACGGCACGAGCCGGGAATCGCGCGACACGGCCAGTACGAGTCCCGGCCCAACCGTGTTTGAAAGACAGAGAAAAACAAAGGCGATCGAGACCGGGGAGGTTCACCTTTCAGTGGCACGACTGGGCGGCTTTGGCTGCTTCACGGCGACGGCGACTCTACTGGTTTGCTCCGGCAAACTCCCGGTTTGCTTCCTCTCTCTCTATTCTCAGCTCTCTCTCTCTTTGTTCTCTCTCTCACTCTGTTTCTCTCTCCAGCCCTCACTCTCTCTCTTCTCCGGCTTTTATAGACGACGGTGATGACGGCGACGACGGCCCCCCTGCTCTGTTGCGTCTGCATGATGATGGCCTGCATCGGCCTATGCCCCGTGAATTTCGCGACCATTAGGCCGGTACAGAGGGGGGGGGGGGGGCGGTCTGCTGCACGAGGAAGAAAGGGAGAGAGAGAGGGGAAGGGTTCGGGAATCCAGGGCAGACGGGACTGGCCTAGCCAGTCCCGTTGGCGTGCTTCCCCGACCATCTCTGTGGCTTGATGGGGATAGGGCAACCACGCTTGGTTGCTCGCCGCACTGCGGCCGTGACAGGGGGAAACAAGGGAAGGAAAGGGATAGCCGACCATGGGGGAGAAGGAAGGAGAAGGGGAGCTAGGCCGGGCTGGGCCTAGCTCGCACGGGGGGAAGAAGGAAAGGAAAGGCGGGTTGGGCTAGGGGGAAGAAAAGAAAAGGAAAGGTGGGCTGGGCTCGCGCGGAGGGAAAAAAAGAAAAGAGAAAAAGAAAAGCCCGGCCCGACTCGATTTTTTTTTTTTTGAAAATTTTGAAAATTTTTTTAAATAAAATTTTTAACATTTTAATAGACCCTATCAATACAAATATGCCTAATTTTGTACGCTATGCATTTAATAGAAATATTTTTTGTTTAGGAATTAAAGAAAATTAATTCCTAAATTTTATGTAATTAATTTTGAGAAAATTAAAAATAGGTGTTAACAATCTAGGTTGAGCTCCACGGTAGCGGTTCTTGGGGACGACGGCAACTTCGCTCTCAAGGACGGGCCGAATTCTTCCGTGACTCTGTGGCAGAGCTTCGATCACCCGACCCACACGTGGCTTCCCGGTGCGAAATTAGGGATCTGACAAGCGCACGAACACGAGTCAGCCCTTGACATCATGGAAGAACGCCGAGGACCCCTCGCCAGGTTTGTTCGCTCTCCTGCTCCAGCCATTCAGTGAGTACTTCATATGGTGGAATAGGTCTGAGCATTACTGGACCAGTGGGACATGGGACAATCAGTCGAAAACTTTCTCTTTGGCCCCTGAAATGAGATCGAACTATATTTACTATTTCCAATATGTGAACAATGAGAACGAGAGCTATTTCACCTATTCATTGTACCCCACCATCAACACCATAACAAGGTTTGTGATGGATCTTTGGGGCAGATCTGGCAGGTGTCCTGGTTGCCTTCTTCCCAGTCGTGGAACTTGTTCTGGTCTCAGCTGCGGCAACGATGCCAGGTGTATAGACTTTGCGGGCCTTTCGGTGTTTGCAGCGAGACTACCGACAATTTCTGCAGCTGCTTGCCGAGGTTTAGCATAAGCTCTCTGAGGGACTGGAATCTGAGCGATTGGTCTGGCGATTGCAAGAGGAATTCGGACTCGAATTGTGCGGCAAATGCTTCGAATGCGGAGAAAGACCGTTTCTGGCCAATGTCTAACATGGAATTGCCTGTTAATCCCCAATCTTTAGATGTTGGGAGTGATAAGGAATGCCAAGCTGCTTGTCTGGACAATTGCTCTTGCACCGCTTATGCTTTCGAGGATAATGCCTGCTCAATTTGGATTGGGGAGCTCTTCAATGCGCAACAGCTCACACAAGGTGATACCACTTCCAAAAGCTTCTATCTCCGGCTTGCTGCCTCAGATGTTGAGGATCCAAGCAGGACGAGCAACGTAACTGCGATAGTTGCAGGGCCTGTTAGCGCTGTGGTAGCAATATTAGCCATTGTCTTGTTTGGCGTTTGGAGATGGAGGAGAAGTGCAACTGTGACAACAAAGACAGTGGAGGGTTCACTGATAGCCTTTGCATACCGGGACTTGCAAGTAGCAAAGAAGTTGGGTGGGGGCAGGTTCAGTTCAGTTTTCAAAGGAACATTACCTGATTCAAGTCACATAGCGATCAAGAAGCTTGAGAGCATAAGCCAAGGAGAGAAGCAATTCCGAACAGAAGTAAGCACAATCGGCACCATCCAGCATGTGAATCTTGTCAGGCTTCGTGGTTTCTGCTCTGAACGTGACAAAAGGCTGTTGGTCTATGATTTCATGCCAAATGGTTCTTAGAATATCATCTCTTTCATACCAAGGACTCGAAGACCTTGGATTGGAAAACGAGGTACCAAATTGCTTTGGGAACGGCTCGAGGTCTGGCTCATCTCCATGAGAAGTGTAGAGATTGCATCATACATTGCGACATCAAGCCAGAGAACATCCTTCTAGATTCTGAATTCTGTCCAAAAGTGGCAGATTTTGGCCTGGCAAAACTTGTTGGCCGAGATTTCAGCAGGGTCTTGACGACCATGAGAGGCACAACAGGGTATCTTGTGCCGGAGTGGATCTCTGGAGTGGCCATAACAGCAAAAGCTGATGTTTATAGCTATGGAATGATGCTGTTTGAATTTGTGTCAGGAAGGAGGAACTCGGAGCAATCAGAAAATGGGGCCATCAAGTTCTTCCCAACATGGGCTGCTAGTAAGATAACCGAAGGAGACGACCTGCTTGATCTTTTGGACCCAAACTTGGAGACAAACGCTGATCCTGAAGAGCTATTGAGGATTTGCAGAGTGGCTTGTTGGCGTGTCCAAGATGAGGAAACTCGCAGGCCATCGATGGGGCAGGTTGTTCAAATACTCGAGGGCGTGTTGGATGTGAACGTGCCCCAGATACTGAGAGCCCTTCAACTGTTTCTTGATAATCAGGAGCATGTAGTTTTCTTCACTAAGTCATCATCGTCTAACCAGAGTTCCCAGACGAATAGTCATACCTCAACTGCTTCCTTGCAAAAACAAAATAGTTCATCTTCAACAAAGTCCGAGTCTTGAGGAATGTAAGATAAATGCTTTGGACAAGTAGTGCTTCAGTTGGGTAATGCATATTCTCTTCTGCTTTTTCTGCAGTCAAGAAAGAATCTCAGCATTTGGGGATTGGCTTTCTTGGGGCTTTTTCCCCTAGCTATTTTTGTTACATAAAGATACAAGCAAGCTTGGATTAAGTGCCAGGCCAGACCGGTTGTAAGGGCCTTTAATTCTATATAATGATCTTTTCTCTGCTTTTTGAGATCCAAGGCGATATTGGTAATTAGCATCGAAAACTATCTTCTCCACTTTCTGATATTGGGATCTACGTATTGGTATATCCGAGCTTGGATTTCAGCTGGTGTCTCACATGGTTCTCAAATCTGCCCTCATTGCATGCGGAGCCGGCTATGAGGCTTGGCATTTCTCAGTATAAACTCCTCTTGCTACTTGCTTTGTTTATATAGTGAGTCATGGTACGAAAACCACCCTTAAAACTATGACTTGCTAGGACTGGGATTTATGTCATGATAATTTCCAGCCAATGTATATATTACCAGCAGATCCTTTTGTTGGAGCTGTAGGATGTTAATGCCTGTCCTGTTGTTCGCATGGCATTTACATCTCTTCTAAAGTCAAATTTCTGTGGATCGCCTCCTCGCTCTATGTTTCGAATATGAGTAATGCTATAGAATACTCGAACCTTTTAGCAAAACTGAGTTGTAAAGTGATGGATGAGGCTTCTGTTGGGTGCCAGCATTAATTTGTTTATTAATTACCCACTAATATTTGTGACATTGCTTAAAAGTCTTGTAAACCAAATTCAGTATCTCAACATTGCTTGTTAAAATTCTCCACTGTTTGTTCTGGTGGAAAATTGATTGGGTTCTCATTTCATTCAGGTTGATCCAAACAGTATTTTTCATTGCAGCGTGGACTAAATACAAGTCCAAGTCCACTTCAATGTATCTTAAAGGAGCCTGTTTTTGAAGGCCTAGATTTGATTTTCAGTTCATAATCTATTCATATCAAGGCTAATCCAGTTGGGCATTTGCAGTACCATAATCCCCTCACTTTTTTCCAGGCTTTCCGTCATTTGTTGTCCCTTTCCCAGTACAACCTTTTCTATCCTTTTCCTATATTACAGTCCATTAAACCCTTTGGATTTGACTAGTCGTTTCACTTTTCTTGCCGCAGTTATTTTCTCAATACCATCTGATCGTTAAACCCTTCTCGGGTGCGAGAGGTGCCCCTATGAAGTCTAACTTGCTTCAGCAATCAAAAAAGTCTAATCGGCTTCTATCATTATTTGGTTGTGCTACTGCAAATCAAGCTTTTCATCACTGTGATGTAAATTGCGGATTTAATTACAGTTGGTCTCCCTACTTTTGCTCAAAAATCAAAATCATCCCTTTAATTTTTTCTAATTCGAAACCGTTCTTCCACTTTTAAAAAGTGCCATTGGTTGTCCTTTTGTCGGTCTGACGATGGAATTTGTAGTGTGGAAATTTTTTAAAATGGAAATTTTCTTTTTTTGACCAATAAAAATGTGCTCGTCAAAAAAAAAAGACAAAAAAAAACGTGGATATTTCATTGTTTTTGCTGATGTGAATTTTTTTTCTTTTTTCAAATGAAGACTTTTTTCAAATGTTACCATATAAAAAAATTCACAAAATCTAATGCCCATAACAATACAAAAACTATCATTCGTACCCACTCAAGACTTCTAATTGAGTGGCTATGGCTGCGAGCTTCATGGCTCAAAACTCAAGTGAACATGGCTGCCACAAGCTCGAAGCTCATGTGGCAATTCCGCAAGCACAAAGATCAAGTGGCCATGGTTGCAGCTCGAATAGACCTTAGGGCCATGGCCATCTACGAGCTTGAGCTTAATGGCCATGGCCGCCGCTAGCTTAGAGTTGGAGCTCGTGATTATGGTGGCCGTAATGGAGTTATCTCTCAACTATTTTTTTTTAATGTTTATGTTGTCTATACGCAATTATGTGAGCAAAATATAGCACGACACATGTGCTTTGGCATCCATGTCTTGACTTGCAAGAAAAAAGGTATAACATACGAATTAACGGTGACACTTTCTAAATAATAGATAAATGCTTTAAAAAAAAGTAGAGGAAGTTTTCGATTTTTGGACAAAATATAAGGACCACCGGTGACAGTAATCTTGAAAGGAAAGTTGCAAGTGTATGGGAATAGATAAAACAGTAAAACATTATGATGGGAGTAGAGATGGCAAAATGGCTGAGAACCCACATTTTAAGTAATATTTAATGATGTGGGTCATAAATGGCTTGGTTTTATGTTATGAAAACAAGTTTAAGTAGCTTATAAATGTGTTAGTTAACAACTTAATTGGTCTTAAATGTGTTTTAAATGAGTCATAAATGGGTTAGCTAAGTGAGTTATTATTGAGAAAAATCTCTAACTAGTTTTGAAGAATGACAAAATAATCTTTTACTGACTAGAATTACACTTAAGTTATTTAATACAGGTAAATGTTGAGTCATTAGACTTAGTTGATGAAAGGACTTTGTTATCAGACTCAAAATTATTCGTCAGATTCAATAAGCGTTATTTTTGGCAAGTTTATACAGGATAATCAAATTGATATTTCAAGATATCCTAATTGGTAATCACAAGATCATTCTTTAAACAGGAAGAAATACACTTATGGAAACATTGATTTGATTGTATGGATGGTTAAATTACCTGGAGATAATGGTTCTTCTTCTAATGACTATGCATTTTTTTTTTTGGGAAGTTTCTCCAACGGGTTGATTTGGGGATTAGTCCTCTAAAGACTATCTAATGAATAGTTTGGACTTAGAGGAGTATAAAAGGAGTGCAAACAACCTTACCAAAAAAAAAAAAAAAGGAGTGCAAACATCGTACAAGAAAGAATAACCAGAATCGAGAATTCCAAAGTCTAAATAGAGTTTCGATCTTACACACTTGTGATTACTGTATTTCACGTTGTGACTTTAGAAAGAAAATTACTTGAGTGAAGAGTGTACGTAATAGTGCAGTATATCATCTAAGAAGCACTGCTCTTATAATCTTCTAGTGATTCAATAGTGAAACACAGTCAACAGGCTACCAGCGTGGAGAGTGGATGTAGACTTGATAAAGCCGAACCATTATAAAAATCTGTGTGCAGTATTTTCTATCTCTAAACTTTCATTTATTATTGCTGACATTATATTGCATATATATCTGTTAAATGAGTTCATCAAAACATCATTTTAGTCATCAGAAGCAATCATCTGACGACAACCTATATATAAGTTTGTAATACACATTTATATGATATTGATCATACGAGTTGTTGACCTTGACTATATTTATTCTGCACGTTTAAGTCATATAATTTTATAAAATCACCTATTCACCCCTTTTAGGTGATAGCACTAGCCGTAACAATTGGTATCAGAGACTAGTACTCATTTTTCTTTGAAGTATTATTTTACTTCTGAGCTAACGATTCTTGATGGCTAGTAATACCGAGTCAAATCACAACAATAAATCACCTTATTTCAATGGAACTGAGTATAGTATATAAGAAAACAAGATGAATATATTCATCTTGGGAATAGATCAAGATATATGGGACATCGTTGAACATGGAACCATTCCAAACATTTCAACTAGAACAAAATCTCCAGAAACTTCAAAAGGGCAAAATGAGATATCTTCTATTGAAGAAATTAGAGAGCAAATCAGACCTCAAGCTCTACCTTTCTTCGCCAAGGAAATTTCAAAAAGGATCTACTTGAATGCAAAGATCAGAACGGCCATATACAATGATCTAGCAAGTGTTACGTATAAACAAATCGTAAATCTCAAAACTGCAAAAGAAATTTGGGATCGTCCTAAGCTTGTTCATGAAGGAACAGAAAGAGTCAAGGAGACAAATCTCAACAATCTTCTTGGGTAGTACGAGCCCTTCACTTAGAAACCAAATGAAACAATTTCTGAGATGTAGAGCAGATTCACTGAGATCGTAAATGGACTTGAATTCCAAAACAATCCCATCTCAAAACCTATGAAGGTGAACAAGTTGCTGAGAACTCTTTTAAAAGAATTGAACAACATCAAAGTTTTTATTCGAGAAACTCAAGGGATCAAACCACTTACGGTAGATGAACTTATCGGAACTCTTCAATCCTATGAAACTGAAAAGTTCTTAGAAACTGAAGAACCCAAAGGTAAAAAATTCGTAGTTTTAAAAACTAACATTGATTCTGATGACATAGATACAAATTTTGATGAAGATGAAGATGAAGATGAAGAGTTGGCTCTAATGGTCAAGAAACTGAGAAAGATGGCAAAGAAGGTGAAGATGAACAAGTCAAAAAAGCATTTTAGGAATTCTGAGTCATCAAAGGCAAATAAGCTAAACTTTCATAAGAAATCAAGTGCCGAAGATGAATAAACAAAGACATGATATGTTTCCACTGCAAAAAGAATGGACACATAAAGCCCAAATGTCCTCTTCTGAAAAAGAATAAAGGAAAGCATGAGCGATATAAGAATGCTTTCAAAGCTGAAATATGGAGTGATTTAGAGATTGATGAAAGTGAACAAGAGTTTGCCAAAATTTGTTTGATGGCAAATTCAGACTCAAAATCAAGTTCTGACGAAGAAAATGAAGTAAGTAATTCCAATATTCCTGAAGCAGTTGCAAATTATATTGAGGAGTTAGTCTTTGTTAATAAAATTGCATTCAAAAAGATTTTTGTATGGAAGGAGATTTTAACTTTAAAAAGTGCGACTCAAAACAAGGAAATTGATGAGTCAATTGCATATGAAAATGATTGTTTAAAAAAGGAAAACAATCTTTTAAAATATCAAGATATTTCGCAAAAGGATAACATTGATTTCTTGCAAAAAGAGTTTAATCTTATCAAGGAGAATAAAGATTTTTTTGAAAAGGAAAATGATTTACTAAAAAAGGAAATTTCTGATCTGAAAAATATTTCTAAGGAAAGTTTTGATCGCATCTTTAATAAAAAAAAAATTTCTGAAAAATGAAATTTCTAAAATAACCAAGAAATTTTCAATGGGTTCGAAAAATCTTCAACATATTTTATCAATTCAAATTCCTTATTATAACAAGTTAGGTTTGGGTTTCGAGAAAAATACTGAATTGAAAAATACTTTTCCCAATGTCAAAGAAAGTCTAAAGAAAAGACCTTCCAAATTTGCATATAGAAATCACTTTCAAAAGTAGTTTGTGATATTTAATGGTCAAACTTCCCATAAGTGTTCAAATTACGGTGATTCAAATCGCTTTAAGAGTGATTGTCCTAAGCTTTGGAGACCTGTTCAGAGAAACATTTTGAGAATGATTGATCAAAATCAAAATGGACCCAAGAAAATATGGATACTAAAGAAAAAATTAGTTACTTATCTGTTGCAGGTACCAAAGAAAAGAAAGAACAAGTGATAATCTTGACAATGGTTACTCAAGACACATGACTAGAGATCCTCCAAAATTTATCCAGTTAGAAAGAATTGAAGGAGGAAGTGTATCCTTTGGAAGCAACAACAAAGGAAAAATAATTGGCAAAAGAACTATCAGAATTGAAAATCTCATCATCAATGAAGTCTCACTAGTTAAAGGTTTGAACTTTAATTTAATTAGCATTAGTCAATTATGTGATATTGGTTATAGAATTACTTTCCAAGAAGACAAATGTTCTGGGATAAGTAAAGACAACAAGCAATCATTTACGCGTCGAAGACATGGAAATATTTACCTACTAGACATAAAGTCTAACGACTTGTAATGTCTCGTTTCCATAAAAGAAGAATCTGATCAGTGGCACAGGAAGCTCGGACACATAAGTGTTAAGTTGATTTCCAAAATAACTTCAAAGATACTTGTCAAAGGACTACTAGAACAAAAATTCAAGAACACTAAGTTATGTCCAGCTTGCTCTAAAGGTAACATGTAAGAAGTTCATTTAAATCAATAAACTATATAAGCACTAATTGAGCTTTACAGTTGCTTCATATGGATATTTTTGGACCTACTCAAATTCTAAGTCTTGGAGGTAAGAAATACTATTTAGTTATTGCAGACGATTATTCTAGATTTATTTGTGTATTCTTTTTTTTTTTTGGGTAAAGTACTTGCGTATTCTTTTTGGCTCATAAAAGTGAAACATTTGAATATTTCTCAAAATTTGCCAAAAAGGTACAAAATGAAAAAGGTTATACTATTTCAAGCATTAAATTTGATCATGAAAGAGAATTTGAAAATCAAAATTTTTCTTATTTCTGTGATGAAAATTGTATTCAACATACTTTTTCCTCACCTTGTACTCATGAACAAAATGGAGTAGTTGAAAGAAAGAATAAAACTTTGCAAGAAATGGCTGGAATTCTTCTATTTGAAAGCAAAACTCCTGCACATTTTTAGGCTGAAGCTGTTTCAACAGCCTGTTATATTTCAAATAGAATTTTTCCAAGACGAATTCTTGAAACGGCACCTTATGAATTGTTCAAAGGTAAAATTCCTAATGTCTCGTATTTTCGAATATTTGGATGTAAATGTTTTATTTTAAAAAATCCTAATGATTATGTTGGTAAATTTGATGAAAAGTCAGATGAAGGAATCTTTCTTGGATACTCAACTGCAAGCAAAGCTTACAGAGTATACAACAAAACTATGCAAACAATGGAAAAATCAATGAATGTCAAGTTTGAAGATTCAATTTAGACTCAACAAGATGACTCTAACACTAAAAATCCAGTATCTGAAGAATCTGACAAAGCATCTAATGAATTGACGGTAAGCGGAAATGATCAGAATCAAAGATCAGATGAAGCTTAGGAATCATCAAACCAACAAGACAATGAAGAATCCTCAAATTTTAATGATGAAAACGATGAAAGATTCAGCAAAAACCGGAAGCAAAAATCTAGTCATCCCAAAAATCTCATCATTGGAAATTTAGATGAAGGAATCAAGACCAAAGTAAAGGCAAAAGAAGTCATGAATATGCTGGCTCTCATTTCTAAAGTCGAACCAAAGAATGTCGAAGAAGCCTTAAAAGATGAAAGTTGGATTGAAGCCATGCAAAAAGAACTTTTACAATTTCAGATCAATCATGTATGGGAACTTGTTCCTAGACCAAAAAATTACTCAGTTATTGGAACAAAAATGGGTATTTCGAAATAAACTAGATGATCAATGAAAAGTCGTCAGAAACAAAGCAAGACTTGTGGCCAAAGGTTATTCACAAGAGGAAGGAATAGATTACGATGAAACGTATGCTCCGGTGGCCAGGTTAGAAGCAATAAGAATTTTACTAGCTTATGCTTGTTTTTGTGATTTTAAATTGTTTTAAATGGATGTCAAAAGCGCATTCTTGAATGGCTACAAAAAAGAGGAAGTATATGTAGAACAACCTCCAGGTTTTGAAGATCCTCACAAGCCTAATAAGGTATATACTCTCAAGAAAGCATTATACGGTTTTAAACAAGCACCATGTGTTTGCTACGAAAGACTGACCAGCTTTTTGAAACAAAATAAATTCGCAAAAGGTAATGTAGACACTACCCTATTCATCAAAAGAAAAGATAAAGATATTTTAATTGTTTAAATCTATATAGATGATATTATTTTTTGTGCTACAGATGAAAAACTATATAAGAATTTTTCTAAAATGATGCAAAGTGAATTTGAAATGAGCATGATGGGTGAGTTAACTTTCTTCCTTGGCTTACAGGTTAAACAAATAAAAAATGGCACATTTCTTTGTCAAGAAAAGAATGCCAGGGAAATTACGAAAAAGTTTGGCATGGTAAATTACAAAAAGACAGAAACTCCAATGTCATATTCCATTAAACTAGACAATGATGACAAAAGGAAAACCAGTAGATAAAAAATTATATAGAAGCATGATTGACTCACTTTTATATTTAACTGCTTCAAAACCAGACATTTTATTTAGTGTTTGTTTGTTTGTAAGATTTAGTCAGAACCAAAGAATCTCATCTTACTGCAGTCAAACGAATCATTAAATATGTTGGTACCAATCCTACACTTGGGTTAAGGTATCCAAAGGGATCAAATTTTACTCTCGTTGGATATTCCGATGCTGATTATGCTGGTTGTAAGATAGATAGGAAGAGTACCTCGGGAACATGTCAATTGTTAGGCCACATGCTTATTTCGTTGTATTCAAAGAAACAACAAATTGTAGCTCTTTCTACAGCAGAAGCATAATATGTCTCACTTGGGAGTTGTTCTGCTCAAATCCTTTGGATGAAACAACAATTAAGAGACTTCAACGTTGTTGACACCAAAATTTTGACTGACCATTTAATAATAATTTGCATAGAAAATTATGGATTAAATTTTAATCCCTAAACAAAAATATTAAAATTGCATGGCATATAATTTAAGTTCGTATAGGTTAGTTGCATTCCGCATTGGACCGGCGGTGGCGAGAAAGCTGAAAATTCATCGTATAAATCGAGCTTGAGCACTCGGCTCCCTCAAGGGATTGGGGGTTGAAATTCACAATTCTAAAAGGTTTTGGTTATTTTAATTTGAGCTTAAATTAGCCCGAATTAATTTAGCCCATTTAGAATAAAAATTAAAGGATAAAGCCTAAGCTTAAGCCCATTAGGACTAGAAAGCCCGGCCAATTAACCTAGGGTTGCGATATAAATACATGATTATACCTATCGATCAGAGGGGGGCTCTCATAATTCTCATAATACAATTCCTAAGAGCACAAAAAAAAAGGTGAGCGAGAGAGATTGATCGCTGAAAAAGAAGAGAGGTTATGTCCTCCCGTGGTGGTTCCTTGGGTGCTTAACAACCATCCATCATCGCCACAGCAATGCTTCCATCATTCGAGAGATTCGGCCATTGAAAACTCATAGCCAAAGCAATAAAATCTAGTCAATACTAGACATGATGGAGCGGTGGTTTTTGTCTTGAGTGGTCCAAGTTGAGAGTGACAAAGGAGGGGAGATATTCACAAAGAAAAGAAAGGAAGTAATGGTCGTGAATAAAAATGTCAAGTGAAGACAAAGGGGTGTTGCTGCTTTGCTGTTCGTTGGTCCAATTTCTTGTTGCAGCTCTCGCTGTGCCGGTCTCTGTTTCCCACAGCATTCTCAACATTCCCTGAGTATCCTTGAAGCTTTCCGCTGGTTTGGTTCGTTGGTGATCATCCCGGTGTGTCAAGTGATCTCACTCAAACGGCAAGCTGAGTTATCCGAAGCTTTCGCTGGCCGCGTTGTGAGCACCTCACCGATACCGTAACACCAAAAAGTCTCCATCAATGGTCCTTGCCGTGGCACTATACCTCTAGCGAAGGCGCCATTGTCCTTGTTATCGCAGTCAGTTAAGCTCCTCATCGACGATCCTAGCCGAACTGCCACTGCAAACTCGTTGAATCACTTGAGCATTGTTGCCGTCGTAAGCTCTACCACAAGCCGCTACATCACTGCCATCGTCGCTGGTCTGTTTGCCACCGATCGTCTAATTCGCAATCCCGATCCACGTGATTCAAATTTGGAAAGTAATCCGCAAATCAAGTAAAAATTTCTATCCGGTATATTTTCAAAATATTTAGATTCCTAATTTGAATAATTTGAATATTCCGTGAATATTGTGTGGATTGTTAAATATCTTAGGATAATTTTGTGATATTCACAATATTCTAAAACACTCAAAATTAGGAATCATTCCTAATTTGGCAACGTATCTGGACGACTATCCGACCTTATCCCTAAGGTACGATACACGGCAATATGAAAAATCGTTATCTTATCCATAATCACTTGGATACGATAATAGATTTTATTTACTTTCCAAATTTGACCAATCAACTTTCCGTCGATATCTATAACCTTATAGATATGACCGTTAGTTTGATTTCTTTGCCTCATTTAAATTTTGCGGATTGTGTGGATATTGATTTGATGGTGGTGTTTATCTCTTATTTGATTTTGTTTCTTTAAAAGAAAAGCCAAAAAGATTAGATGCAATTTGAATTGATTTATTAGAAGATAATGTTGCATGTTTAGAATATATCTAGATAACTTTTTTTGAATAGAATAGGACAACCGAGATTTGCTAGAAGGATAAGATAATTTCTAATTTAAATTAGGAATTAGGGTAATTTGTTTCCTAGTTTAATTATATTATTCTAACCTTGTAGTTCATTTCAGGTTGATTTTAATTTCGAATTTCGATAAAAAAAATACCAAAAAGATTGTTCTAGAATAGGTTAATTTGCTTTCTTTAGTTTAAAATTGCATGTTTAGATAATTGACATTTTTAATTCCGAATTTCATAAAAATACCAAAAATAAATCATTTACCCGTCATTAGAAATAGGTCATATTGTCGCATGTCGTATAGTTTGCACGTTAAGCTGCATTAATCGCATGTTAATTTTTGCATGTCATTACATATAGGTTAGCTTTCATTTAAATAAATGAAAATCTAAAAAAATATTGAGTGAACTGCTTGTTAATTAGAAATCATATTAAGATTGTTGATGTGATTTTTTATCTAACAATGCAGATGCTTACGTTGCTTCGAGGTAAGTAATTCTCCAAATTTTACAATTTATTTAATGTTTTGATTATTGGGTGTTACTTTGGTGGTTTGCGCACTCGTATGATCACCTCATATGCTAGTGACTAAGTTAAAATAAATCTAAACTATCTGCTAAAGCATTTTTTGGAAAAAAAAGGTACCGAAAGGGCGTTAGACTAGATCTAGCGTAACTAAGTCCTCGAGCTTAGAATCTCTGGTTCGTAGAAATAAAACATATCTCTCTATGTTTTATTTAGGTTTCTAATCAACCTATCACAAATAGATTAGTGGTGACTCCAAGTATGAAAACATTTGCACGTTAAGAATTAAATCCTAAGTTGCGAATTGGTAGAGGTTGGGATGGCCCAAGTTAAGCTTAGTCTTAATAATCCATTAGCCTGAGAAAAAATTTAGGTCGCGACAAACGTCAAAGACTCAATTGTTGAGATTAAATGAGATAATACCAACGCCATTCATTTGACCAATAATCCTATTTTGCATTCAAGAGCTAAGCATATGATATTGAGCATCAATTTATCCATGATCATGTTTTAAAAGGAGATATTAATGTTCAATTTATAGACACTAAACAGCAATTAACTGACATTTTTGCAAAACCTCTAAAAAAGAAAAGTTTCGAGCTTATTAGAGACAAACTAAACATTATTAACCCACTTTATTAAGCTGTGCAGTATGAACTCATATTGCATCTGATGACTTATTTGATCAAGCACATATTTGAAGCGTCTGGTTTTGGTGCGTAGCTTATCTTATAAAAGGTATGTAAATCTCTCATATTTTGTATGATTTGATTGTTTGAAATAAGTTGTCTTAAATGATACCATTTGGGAGTAAAAATTCCAAAATTTTCGAAATATAATTTTCGAAATTTTCCATTGACAGTTTCCAAAAAGGGTTTTGTAAGAATCGATATATTGCACTTCTTGGTTTAAAACCTTTTTCTTCTTCTCTCTAATTATCACACTCTTCGAAAACACGATTTCCTCACTGAAACCCTAAAGATCCCTTTTTTCTCTTCCAAAACCCAAAACTTTCTTCAATGGTGCCTAAATCGACTTCTGAATTAAATAAATGAATCAAGGGCTCCAGAAGATCAAATCGTCTTGCGGGAATGTTCACCAGGGCAAAACAAGATAGAGAACTAGAGAAGATCGATATCTCTGACACGGGCTCTAACAAGGAGTCATTTGAAGGTAATAAATCTCCAAGAATCTCTATCTATGAACGTGATCGTTTTGTTATGGCAAGACAACTGATAAAAACCATCAAAGTACTTAGAGAAAATCGGAGTGACCAAATTACTGTATATGTAGTGTGTAAGACATTAGGTTTTCTATCTAAACAAGAAGTTGTGGAGGAATATGAAAGGGGTATGAGGATTGGAAGAATACTTGTTGCTGAAAAGGGGATAGTTCTTAAAGAGACATCTAATGTTGAGGAAACCCCTATAACAGAGAAGAAAAGGATTTCTCGAAAAGGAAAAGAGAAAGTAGGAGAACAATCGAATGTTGGTGGAGATGAATCTGTTGGCGAAGAGAAACTTCAGATTGTACATAAAAGCAAGAACATTGACTCTAGAAAGGAGGATAATGATGAGAATTTATATACTGAGTTTATGCCTATTTTTGGAATTCCCCCTTATGAGAAGAAAATGGACAGCTTGTTTAGAAACAAACTCATCAGATTGCTTATAACTCTCTCTTAGCCAGAGGAATCATGAATAACAGAGTAGTATACTTCAATTTCTTTAAAAACTTCAATATCAAGATTTAGAATTTGATTGAAAATTTTGATTTTCAGAGAATATGCTCTCTCTCTCACAGGATTTACCCCGAACTCACTGCTTATTTTTATTCTAATCTAGCATTCAATTCTCCTACTAAGATTGAATTCTCTATTTTTCAACAAGATTATAAGTTAATAGCCTTTGATCTCTCTGCCATTCTAGGAGTAAAACATATTGAATTTTCTTTTATTCCTACCACCTTTGATTCGACATACAGATCTTTGTCTGGCAACTCATCTTTCATTAGAGGTTCCACATCTCATATTTCTCATATTTTTTTTTCCTCTCAACTCCTTTGACTTGCACAAAATCATCACAAACTGTCTCAGACCCAAAAGATCATCCAAAACTAATGTCTCTAGATCATCCAAAACTCTACAATGAACTTAAATAAGGAATCTAGGAGCTCAAGGACTTGATGGAAGCAAGAATTAACAATATGAAAATACAAGTCAGAACTGATGTACAAATTGCAGCAATTCACACTGCAAATATTGAAGGATATATTCATAAGCTCTCATCATGTATTGAGCAACGATTGAACCAACTTTCTAGCTTTAGTCTTGTCCCAGTGCCTTTCCCACCTGCACCTTTTAGACCTTCTTCATCTGAACCTTTTGGACCTTCAGCACCTCCAACAAATCAGCCAAACTAATCACATATCTTCCCATCAATTTGTTTCTACGTTCAATATTGGTTTTTGTTATGTTTTTGACTTGGTGTGAACTTTGGATATTGACTTATGATTCGACATTGGTTGTTAAAATCTTATGTTGAACTCTTATTAAATTCTTATTGATTATGCTATTGCTACTAATCCTTTTTGCTGATGTCAAAAAGGGAGAAAAGTATTATAAAGATTATGAATGCAAGTATGGCATGAGCAGCATAATGAGAATTGACATACTTAAATATTCTGCTGGTTTCAGAACTTAATAATGTTTTATATGCCTTAAATGTTATATCCTCTGAGTAGACTTTTTTGTTCACATAAATACTTCTAACGCATATGGATAGTTTTGTTATCATAAAAAAGGAGGAGAATGTTGAGAAAAATCCCTAATTAGTTTTAAAGAATGATAAAACAATCTTTTAATGACTAGAATTACACTTAAGTTGTTTGATGCAGATAAATGCTAAGTCATCAGACTTAGTCGATGAAAAGACTTTATCATCAGACTCAAAATTACTCGTCAAATTTAATAAGTGTTATTTTTGGCAAGTTTATGCAGGACAATCAAATTGATATCTCAAAATATCCTAATTGGCAATCACAAGATTATTCCTTAAACATGAAGAACTACACTTATTGAAACCTTGATTTGATTGCATAAGTGATCAAATCACCTGAAGATAATGGTTCTTCTTCTAATAGCTATGTATTTTCTTTTAGGAAGATTCTCCAACGGGTTGATTTGGGGATCAATCCTCTAAAGACTGTCCATTGGATAGTTTGGACTTATAGGAGTATAAAAGGAGTGCAAACGTCGTACAAGAAAGAATAACCATAATAAAAAATTCCAAAGTTTGAATAGAGCTTCGATTTTACACACTTGTGATTACTGTATTCCACGTTATGACTTTAGAAAGAAAATTATTTGAGTAAAGAGTATACGTGATAGTGCAGTATATCATCTAAGAAGCATTGCTCTTGTAATCTTCTGGTGATTCAATAGTGAAACACAACCAACAAGCTGCCAGCGTGGAGAGTGGATGTAGGCTCGATAAAGCCGAACCACCATAAAAATCTGTGTGTAGTATTTTCTATCCTTAAACTTTCATTTATTATTATTGACATTATATTGCATACATATCTGTTAAACGAGTTCATCAAAACATCATCTTAGTCATTAGATACAATCATTTGACGACAGCTTATATATAAGTTTGTAATATGCATCCATCTGATATTGATCATACGAGTTGTTGATTTCGACTATCTTTATTCTGCGCGTCTAAATCATACAATTTTATAAAATTATCTATTCACCCCCTCTAGGTGATAGCACTAGCCATAATAGTTATAACAAGTCATTTTTTTATTTCTTTCAATTTTTTGATTTTTCATAATTTTTAATTTTTTTTCTTTCTTTTTCTTTTTTTTTTTCTAAAAAATCAAGCAAAGGTTGCTGACCACCGGACACTGCCAATCATCAATCGTCACCAATCACCACTGGCCGTTGGTCAATGGTCAACGCTTGTCGCAGGTAGGTCGACAATTGTCGACCGTCGTTGGTTGCCAGTCGATCGTCGATCATCGCCAGATGGTTGCCGGTCACTAACGGCCACTGGTCATTGTTCATTGCCAACCAATCATCTGACATAGAAGAAAAAAAATAAAGAAAAAGAAAAGGAAAGATAAAATATCAAAAAATCAATTTTTTTAAAAAAATTTATAAGAATTTTTTTAAATTTGGATTTAATATTGTAGTCTTTTAGTATTATGGATTGGGTATGAGTTGCTAGAATTGTATTGTATATAAATAGATCAAAATGTGTTAAATGGGTCGAATTATTTTTAACCCGACCCAAATCCTATCCGACTCACCCATTTGATAGGTAAAATGGGCGTAACAAAAAGTATCAATCACGCCAAGTCCAAGCAGAGGTTGATGTAACTAGCAAGTATCACCTAAATGGGGTGAATATGTGATTTGAGAGATTTTGAAGAATTTAAAGCGGAAACGATTTATAATCAGTAAAGTCTGAACAATGTTCGTATTCTAAATGTGTTAGTGTGCAGTGTAAACAATATAATGAGAGATTAGGGATGAAGAGAACTGCACACAAGAAGTTATAGTAGTTCGGCTTAGATCAAGCCTACGTCCACTCTCCCACGCTAATAGCCTACTGACTGGATTTCACTATATGATCAAAAGGGATTACAAGTTCTGAGTGATAACACTCGGTGAATGATAAAACTCTTTATCTCACATAATCACTTTTACAGAATATTCCTCGAAATCTCAGTATTTAGCTCAAGAAAGATGAGTAATAGAATTGAAATGTGCACAGACTTTGGATTTGTTTATTCTTGATTTTGTTCGCTACCTTCTGCTCTGCAGTAATCTCCTTTTATACTCCTCCACTTCCAAACTAACCGTTGGACAATCTTTAAATGATCATCTTCCAATCTTCACCTTAGACAGATTAGTATCAAATGGATTGAGTAGCCGTTGGTTGACAAAATCTGAATGCCGCTAAATCTGATCACCCATATAACCAGAATCTTGGTTTCCATAAGTAAAGTTTTATCCGTTGTGATATATACTTACCATAATATTTGATTTATCAATCAATTATAGCCTTAGATTGAGTCAATCAAAACTTTCCTTTTGTGAAATCCACACCAAATCACTAGCCGTTATGTTTCGTTTTGAATAAATTCCAAGTCTAAAGGGTTTCTGGTTCTTGCTTTACATTCAGAACTTAAATCAGCATAGGTCTTTAGTAAAGTCTAAACTTTCAAAATTAGAGTATGAAGTTCTCTGATATCTTAAGATAAAGTCTGAGTGTCTATTTCAGTAGAATCTGAACTTTTTGTTCTGAAACTCGTAGAGTCTGAAATTTTCCTTTTGAATCACATAAAGTTTGAGCGTCCAGAAAGTTAAGTTCTCTTGAAGTATTAAAGTTGCCACTTCCAGAACATATTTACTCAGATCAAAATACTTTAGAGTACATATCAGATTTACAATATTAACATAGATAGTTTTGTCAACTTCAAAATTTATTAAGAAATTTCCTCAACAGAGGTCTTTTCACGCCATCATCTGTGGCCAAGACACAGTCTATAAGGTTTTTCCAATAAAGACGTACGATCACGATGTTACATATATATGAACCGACACGGCAATCTAGGGCTTACCGTGGAACGAGGGCATTTTGTTGAGGATACTGACCTCAAGACTAGCTTAGACAAGAGTTGGGGATACTAAGAAAGTAGAGCATGCATCGTGAAAATAATATCTCATTGGTCCAGCTATCCAACGTAAGAATCACTATGACACTTGGTTTTTTTCCTTTGTTGTTGACTAGAACCGGTGAAACTGTGTTCTTGCTACGTCCAGTCTGTCTATGTTCTAAGTCTTGCTTGGTCACTCAAATGTACGATGTTGAGTTTGAGTGCTCGCTGCTCAGATTCCTTGTATGTTATTTCACTGGTTGACGGGGACTTCTCCAAGTTGCACCAGTAGCGTCTTCTTCACTCTTGGATGTGCCATCCTGGTCCATTGGTTTTGGCATTAAAGCTTAAACACAACCAATCGTATGGTGCCAGCTTAAATGCTTCTATCTACGTACTCGATGAAAATGCGCCAGTCTCGGTTGAAGTTTCCACATAATACTTTTGCGCGTTTCTTGACCCCTTCTTCTTTGAGATCTCTTACCTCGCCCTTACTCTGACCACAAACAGCTATATATACTGCCCCCTGGGCATTGTGTTTCTAAACCTGTCCGCTCGAACGTCGTATCGTCCAGCGATGGATAGAAGAAACAGTAGTCCATGGTCGTTCACGCTCCCAAGTTTCTTGCTTTGCTTATCTCTCTGCACCACTCACCGCTGTCTTGGCTCCGACACCATCTCCGCCGACCAAACCTTAATCTCCTCCGGCGGCAACTTCAAGCTCGGCCTCTTCACACCAGGGAACTCCCTGTACTCCTACATAGGCATCTGGTACAACAAAGTCAGCGTGCCAACCGTCGTCTGGGTCGCGAACCGAGACAACCATGTCACCGACAGGTACTCCACTGAGCTGAAGATCTCGGGTGGCAATCTTGTGATTGTCGACAACTCCCAAGTCGCCATTTGGTCCACGAATCTGAGTGCTTCTTCATCTGGGTCGAGCTCCATGGCAGCAGTTCTTGGGGACGACGGTAACTTCACTCTCAAAGACGCGCCAAATTCTTCCATGACTCTGTGGCAGAGCTTTGATCACCCGACGCACACGTGGCTTCCTGGTGCGAAATTAGGGATCGACAAGCGCAAAAACACGAGTCAGCTCTTGACATCATGGAAGAATGCCGAGGATCCTTCGACAGGTTTGTTCTCGCTCCAGCTCGATCCATCCAGTCAGTACTACATATGGTGGAATAGGTCTGAGGAGTACTGGACCAGTGGGGTGAGGGACAATCAGACGAAAATTTTCTCTTTGGTCCCTGAAATGAGATTGAACTATATTTACAATTTCAAATATGTGGACAATGAGAACGAGAGCTACTTCACCAATTCAGTGTACACCACTTTTTACACCATATCAAGGAATGTGACGGACCTTTCTGGGCAGATCAAGCAGGAGTCCTGGTTGCCTTCCCAGAAGTGGAGCTTGTTCTGGTCTATGCCCTGGCAACAATGCGAGGTGTATAGACTTTGCAAGGGTTACGGTGTTTGCAGCGAGCAGAGCAAAGGCACCTGCAGCTGCTTGCTGGGGTTTAGCATAAGCTCTCTGAGGGACTGTAATCTGAGCGATTGGTCTGGCGGTTGCAAGAGGAATTTGGACTTGAACCGTGCGGCAAATGCTTCGAATGCGGAGAAAGACCGTTTCTGGCCAATGTCTAACATGAAATTGCCTGAAGATCCTCAATCTTTAGATGTCGGGAGTGATAAGGAATGCTGAGCTGCTTGTTTGAGCAATTGCTCTTGCACGGCTTATGCTTTTGAGGATAATGACTGCTCAATTTGGATTGGGGATCTCTTCAATACGCAACAGCCCACACAAGGTGATACCACTGCAAGAAGCTTCTATCTCCAGCTTGCTGCCTCAGACGTTGAGGATCCAAGCAAGAAGAGCAATGTAACTGCGATAGTTGCAGGGTCTGTTAGTGCCGTAGTAGCAATATTAGCCATTGTCTTGTTTGGCATTTGGAGATGGAGGAGAAGGGCAACTGTGACAACAAAGACAGTGGAGGGTTCACTGATAGCCTTTGCATACCGGGACTTGCGATTAGCAACAAAGAATTTCTCAGAGAAGTTGGGTGGGGGCGGGTTCGGTTCAGTTTTCAAAGGAACATTACCTGATTCAAGTCACATAGCAGTCAAGAAGCTTGAGAGCATAAGCCAAGGAGAGAAGCAATTCCGGACAGATGTAAGCACAATCGGCACCATCCAGTATGTGAATCTTGTCAGGCTTCGTGGGTTCTGCTCTGAAGGCAATAAAAAGCTGTTGGTCTAAGATTTCATGCCAAATGGCTCCTTAGACTATCATCTCTTTCATACCAAGCACTCGAAGACCTTGGATTGGACAACAAGGTACCAAATTGCTTTGGGAACGGCTTGAGGTCTGGCTTATCTCCATGAGAAGTGTAGAGACTGCGTCATACATTGTGACATTAAGCCAGAGAACATCCTTCTAGATTCTGAATTCTGTCCAAAAGTGGCAGATTTTGGCCTGGCAAAGCTTGTTGGTCGAGACTTCAGCAGGGTGTTGACAACCATGAGAGGCGCAAGAGGGTATATTGTGCCGGAGTGGATCTTTGGAGTGGCCATAACAGCAAAAGCTGATGTTTATAGCTATGGAATGATGCTTTTTAAATTTGTATCGGGATGGAGAAACTCAGAGGTATCGGAAAATGGGGCCATCAAGTTCTTCCCAACGTGGGCTGCTAATAAGATAGCTGAAGGAGGTGACCTGATGGCTATTTTGGACCCAAATTTGGAGACAAATGCCAATATTGAAGAGCTAACTAGGATTTGCAGAGTCGCTTGTTATGAGGAAACTCACAGGCCATCAATGGGGCAGGTTGTTCAATACTCGAGGGGGTGTTGGATGTGAACCTGCCCCAGATACCAAGAGCCCTTCAATTGTTTCTTGATAATTAGGAGCATGTAGTTTTCTTCACAGAGTCGTCATCGTCTAACCAGAGTTCCCAGATGATATGAATTTATGCGGAAGATGATCGTTCTACGAAGATCTGTGAGTTACGAATTGCTGACCTCGACCCCCAATCGATCGAACCTGTGATTGGTAATCTTGGTATGAACGCGATCTGTTGACAAACTTATGTCAACCAATCCATGCTATAAGGCCACAAACAAGAGAATTCGCAATCTTGCTCGATAAGTTGAATTCGATCGCCACAAGGGAACCTTGATAAGATTTAGTTCTTAAGAGAACTTAAGAAGAAACCTTCTCTATATAAAATTTTGCCCCCTTAGAAATTTATAAGCAACCTTATATATGGTGTTAATCCTAATCCTAATCCTACTAGGATTAAAATTACAAAAATAACCTTAATTACTAAAAAATTGTCCAAAATGGAAAAAGCCTAAAAGTTCATCTAAGCGACTCCAAATCGCTAAAAAAATATCATCACTCACTACTAAAGTAGTGAGTATTGATCAGTGGCCTGTTTTCAAGCGTCCATCCAAATTTGAGCCAATTCGGAGTTCGTCAATTTTAAGCTTCTTCGGAATTCGCTTGACTAAAAGTAATCATGTTGCGCCAAGAAGCTTCAGAATCTTCAAGTTTCGAATCCAGATTGTCTCCATTCCAAATATCTTGAACCATGATGCCGATAGCTTGTTTGAATTCCTTCGTTCTTGCTTAAGTGATTGGGCCTAGCGGATAAAACAACGGGTCCCTAACACCTCCTTCTCGATAAGGTTCGATATCAACATCATTCCCTCCCTCGTGCAAAGGATTTGCCCTCAAATCAGCGTTTGCATAAAAAATAGTTAAATTAGAAACATTAAAAGTAGCACTAATACCATACTCACCTGGAAGGTCAAGTTTGTAAGTATTATCATTAACTCTTTCCACCACCATAAATAGTCCATCCCTTAGTGGTAGCAATTTAGAGCGTTATTGTTTGGGGAAACGCTTTGTGCGCATATGAACCCAAACCCAATCGCCGCGCTCAAACATTACTTTCTTGTGCCATTTGTTGGCTTGCTTTGCATACTGCTCTGTCTTAAGTTCAATATTCAGCCGTGCCTTCTCATGCAAAGTTTTCACAAATTCAGCTTTCTTAACATCATCTGAATCCACACGCTCAGCAACAGGCAAATGGGTTAAATTTAACGAAGTTAAGGTATTAAAACCATAGATAACCTCAAATGGTGTGAATTGAGTAGCAGAATGCATGCTCCTATTATAAGCAAACTCAATATGCGGTAAACAATCTTCCCAAGACTTAATGTTCTGTTTAATGATAGCATGCAACAATGTCCCTAAAGTCCTATTAACTACTTCAGTTTGACCATCAGTTTGTAGATGACAAGTAGTAGAGAATACAAGTTGTGTGCCTAACTTCTTCCACAATGTCTTCCAAAAGTAGCTTAGAAATTTAGTATCTCGATCAGAAACAATAGACCTAGGCATACCATGCAAACGCACAACCTTTCGAAAGAACAATTCAGCAACATTCGATGCATCATCAGATTTATGACAAGGTATAAAATGAGCCATCTTTGAAAATCGATCAACAACCACAAAAATAGAATCCTTGCTATGCTTAGACCTAGCCAATCCTAACACAAAATCCATAGAGATATCAACCTAAGGATGCGTTAGGATAGGCAAAGGTGTATACAAACCATGTGGTTTAATCGTAGAATTAGCCTGCTTACATGCGATACATCTCTTGTAAACTTGTGTGACATCTCGTTTCATGTGTGGCAAAAAAAATGGCCATGCAGCACTTCATAAGTCTTATTGATTCCAAAATGTCTCAATAAACCACCACTATGTGCCTTTCGCACTAACAACTCGCGGAAAGAGCATCTAGGCAAACATAACTTATTTTCATGAAAGAGATATCCATCATGTCTATAAAACTTTTCAAACGCAGCATGCTCACAAGCTTCAAATAGTCTTCCAAAATCATCATCATCAGCGTATAAACCTTCGATATGCTCAAAACCTAGACATTTTGCTTCTAGAGTAGTTAGAATTGCGTACCTTCGAGAAAGTACATCGGCTACCACATTTTCCTTACATTTTTTGTACTTGATTACATACGGAAAAGTCTCAATGAACTCCATCCATTTGGCATGTCTTTTGTTCAACTTTTGCTATCCCTTCAAGTATTTTAAGATCTCGTGGTCGGTATAGATCACAAACTCCTTTGGCCACAAGTAATATTGCCAAGTCTCCAAAACTCGCACCAAAGCATACATCTCCTTATCGTAAGTCAGATAATTCAATGTCGCTCCGTTTAACTTCTCGCTAAAATACGCTATGGGACGTCCTCCTTGCATCAACACAACCTCAATTCATGTGCTTGAGGCATCACATTCTATCTCAAATGTAGTACTGAAATTCGGTAAAGATAATAAATGAGCATTAGTCAGCTTATCCTTTAACAGATTGAATGCTCTCTCTTACTCTTCTCCCTATGTGAAATCCACGTGCTTCTTAATAACCTCGGTTAAAGGTGCGGCGATGATGCTGAAATTTTTTATAAATCTACGATAGAAACTGGCTAAACCATGAAAGCTGCGCACCGCTCCTACTGTCTTAGGTGTTGGCCATTCACGGATTGCTTTCACCTTTTCTTCATCAACCTGTTTTTCATCAGTACCAACAACAAAACCTGGAAATATTAACTTGTCAGTTACAAAACAACACTTCTTTAGATTAGCATATAATTGCTCAGCCCTTAAGACCTGCAAAACAGCTCACACATGCTCAATATGGTCATCAAGGTTTTGACTATATATCAGGATATCATCAAAATAGACAATTACAAATCGACTAATAAAAGCATGCAGAACATGATTCATAAGTCGCATGAAAGTACTGGGTGCATTAGTTAAACCGAATGACATGACTAACCACTCATATAACCTGTACTTGGTCTTAAATGCAGTTTTCCATTCATCCTCCTCTTTCATCCTAATTTGATAATAACCACTTTTCAGATCAATTTTAGTAAATATACAAGCTTCATGTAATTCCTCCAACATGTCATCTAGCCTAGGAATAGGATGTCGATACTTTATCGTTATGTTATTAATTGTTTGGCAATCAACACACATTCGCCAAGACCTATCCTTTTTTTGCATCAACAAAACAAGAACAATACACAGGTTAAGAGACTCTCTCACATATCCTTGCTTTAGTAATTCGCTAACTTACTCTTGAAATTCCTTTGTCTCTTTAGGATCGCTTCAATATGCGGGTCGGTTAGGTAATGGTGCACTAAGAATCAAATCGATTTGATGCTCTATGCCTCAAATCAGTGAACCTCTAGGAAGTTCATTAGGAAAGACATCTTCAAATTCCTGCAATAAAGACATGACAGAACTTGGCAAATTCAGGTCAAGTTCGTTAGTAGTAAATAGTGCCTTATTGTACAAAAGTACAAGTTTCGATCGGTCTAGAATCAAAGCTCTCTTCACTTCGCTCGATTTTGCATAGAAATTCTTTTCTCTCTCATTTTCTCTCGGTTTTTACCACTCTACTATTATCTTCCTCTCCTTTTATTTGCGTTTCAGAGTTTCCACGCAGGCGCTCAATTTTATCACTTTTTTTTCTCTCTCAGTCTCATGATGTAGTTTCAATTGATCTTCATACACCTCAGTAGGTGTCCTTGGCACCAATGCGTATGTCTTTTGATTCATCACCAATGAATATCGGTTAGTGTACCCGTCATGATGTACCTTTCGATTATACTGCCATTGCCTACCAAGTAAAAGATGCCTTGCTTGCATAGGTATAACATCATACATCACCTCATCCTTATATCGCCCTATCTCAAATGGAACTTAGACTTGCTTCGATACTTTTACTTCACCACTATCATTCAACCATTGCAATCTATATGGTCTTGGATGCTTTGTAGTCTTCAATGCCAACTTCTCCACTATGGTACAACTTGCTACATTTGTACAACTACCATCAACAATCAAGCTACAATTCTTACTATTCACCATGCATCTTGTATGGAACAAGTTATCGCGTTGCTGATGATGCTCCTCCTCTTTGACTTGAACACTAAGAGAATGCCTTGCCACCATTAATTCATCCTTTGTTGGTATCTCAACATCACTACAATCCTCCAATAGTGGCATGTCATCATTCTCTTCCTTCCTCTCACTTTTTGATTCAACATCATTGTGTCCAGTCATGATCAGCACCCTCCTATTGAGGCACTGATTTGCCATATGACCATTGCCCAAACACTTGAAACATTTAATATCACGAGTCTTAGTGTTAGGGTTTTCAGTTTTACCTAAAGCCGAATTCGAACCAACTTTACCATCCTTCTTCTTCAAAGTTTCAGTCTTGATATTGTTTCCCTTCCAATTCGGCTTCTCGTCTCTCTTCCAATTAGACTTCCAATTCGAGCTTGAACCTCCGCCACTCTTGTAATTTCGATCCAACTTCAATTGTCTCTCAACTTTGATGGTTTTGTCCACTAATTCTTTCAATTCAACGGAATGTTGCAACTCCACCACTTTGGCTATATCTCAGCTCAAACCACACAAAAATTGGGACATTGTGGCCTCACGGTCTTCCACCACATTAGCACGAATCATAGCAATCTCCATCGCTTTATGGTATTCTTCCACACTCCTATTACCTTGTGTGAGATTTGCAGCTTATGGAACAAGTTTTTGTGGTAATGACCAGGTATAAAGCGTCTCCTTATCACTGCTTTCATCTCATCCCACGTTTCTATTGGTCTTTTACCATTGCATCTCTTGCTAGTCACAAGTTGATCCCACTAAATTATAGCATAATCAGTGAATTCAACAGTTGCAATTTTTACCTTTTTGAGCTTCAAATATCGCTGGCAATCAAATACCATTTCCATCTGTTTCTCCCATTCTAGATACGCATCAAGATCATTATTTCCTTGAAAGGATGGAATCTTCATCTTGATGTTGCCAAGCTCATCATCTTCTCGATGTCTAAATTCTAGGCATCCATTTCTCCTCTCAAACCTGCTATCTCGATCATCTTTTGTATCGGACACATATGCATCATCAAATTGCCGTTGCCATCTAGGTTGTACCCTAGGCTTCTCTTGCTGATTTTGTGGCCTCCCTCATGGTGGCTCTCGGTCATCTTTAAGTCTCGTCTCACTTCTTGCAACTCGGTTGCTAAGTGCTTCAATTTGTAAACTCAATTGCTGAATGCCTGCTAGAATTGCATCATCCCTTGGATGAGTGTGATCCTCCCTTTGATTCACACTTCCCCGGCCTGAGCTTGACATTTATTTATTTATTATTATTATTATTTTTAAACCTGCAAGAAAATGTTAGAGATAAAAGAAATCTCACTAGTCACTCCCTCACGTTTTCTGCTTAAAGTGTTTGTCACTCCTCTCGTGTTTAACTAAATTTCAGCCTTTTTTTTTCTTCCCTCAATTAAACTCACACACTCTTGCCTTTTACCTCTCGTTTCCTTCTAGCAAGCTCTTTTTTTTTTAGACTTGAACCTAGTCTCACAAGCTCCTCACAACAATCAATAAACCATCAAGTAAGATCAAATTCAGCAATATACCGCTCAACTCAACAATTTAGTAAATTTTCGAGGGATTCAAATTCATATTCAATTTCTGCTACTAATTTTTTTTTATTCGGTCCAACTATCAATGATAAAAAAAATGAGTCGTCCGCTTGATTTTTTTTTTTTGCCTTTTCTTTTTGGCCTCTTTTTTTTTAGCTCTTTTTTTTTTTGCTTTTTTTGATGAACTCAAGTACTATATATATAAAAAAAACAACTAGGACCAAACTCAAAAATTGAAATCACAGCAAGAACAAATTCAGAACCCTAATTCTATAAACCCTAGTTTCTATAAACTCTAGATTGATGAATGAAAAGCAGTAAAAATAGGATAACTAGACCTTATAGAGCCAGCTCTAATACTAGATGATATGAATCTGTGTGGAAGATGATCGTTCTACGAAGATCTGTGAGTAACAAATTGCTGACCTCGACTCCAATCGAACTTGTGGTTGGTAATCTCGGTATGAACGCAACTTGTTAACGAACCCGTGTCAACCAATCCATGCTATAACGCCACGAACAAGAGAATTTGTGATCTTGCACGATAAGTTGAATTAAATTGCCACAAGGGAGCCTTGATAAGATCTAGTGCTCAAGAGAACTTAAGAAGAAAACTTCTCTATATAAGATTCTGCCCTCTCAGAAATTTATAAGTAACCTTATATATGGTGCTAACTCTAATCATAATCCTACTAGGATTAAAATTACAAAAATAACCTTAATTACTAAAAATTCGTCCAAAAATGGAAAAAGGCCTAAAAGTTCATCTAAATGACTCCAAATCGCTAAAAAACGTCATCACTCACTACTATAGTAGTGAGTATTGATTAGCGGCCTGTTTTCAAGCGTCCATCCAAATTTGAGCCAATTCGAAGTTTGTCAATTTTAAGCTTCTTCGGAATTCGCTGGACCAAAAGCAATCATATTGCGCCAAGGAACTTCAAAATCTTCAAGTTTCGAATCCAGATTGTCTCAATTCCAAATATCTTGAACCATGATGCCGACAGCTTGTTTGAATTCCTTTGCTCTTGCTCGAGTGATCGGGTCTAGCGGATAAAACAACGGCTCCCTAGCACCTCCTTCTCAATAGGGTTCGATGTCCACATCACCAGAAGAAGAGTGATACCTCAATTGCTTCCTTGCATAACCAAAATAGTTCATCTTCAACAAAGTCCGAGTCCCGAGGAATATAAGATAAATGCTTAGTACAAAGAGTGGCTCAGCTAGATAGTGCATTTTCTCTTCTACTTTTTCTGTAGTCAAGAAAGAATCTCAGCATTTGGAGATTGCCTTTCTTGGGGCTTTTTCCCCTGGCTATTTTTGTCACACATAGAAACAAGCAAGCTTGGATTTAGTGCCAGGCCAAACCAATTGTAAAGACCCTTGATTCTATATAATGATCTGTTCGCTACTTTTTGAGATCCAAGATGATATTGGTAAAATTAGCATC
Source organism: Syzygium aromaticum (assembly GCA_024500025.1). Classification (NCBI taxonomy): domain Eukaryota; kingdom Viridiplantae; phylum Streptophyta; class Magnoliopsida; order Myrtales; family Myrtaceae; genus Syzygium; species Syzygium aromaticum. The sequence goes on from CM044885.1 coordinate 18,718,523, forward strand.
GAAAACTGTCATCTCGACTCTCCTATAATTTTGGCACTGTTATCTCAAATCTGCCCTCAATGCATGCAAAGCAGGCTATAAGGCTTGGCATTTCTCAGTATAAACTCCTCTTGCTACTTACTTCTTTTTTATAACTGAGTTAAAGTACGAAAACTGCCCTTAAAACTAGGACTTACAAGGACGGGGATTTTTGTCATGATAATTTCCAGCCAATGTATGTGTTGCTAGCATATCCTTTTATTGGAGCTATAGGATGTTAATGCGCACCCCGTTTTTTGCATGGCATTTATATCTTTTCTAAAGCCAAAATTCTGTGGATTGCCTCATCGCTCTATGTTTCGAATATGAGTAATGCTAGAGTTTACTCAGATCTTTTAGCAAAACTGATTTGTAAAGTGATGGATGAGACTTCTACTGGGTGCTTGCATTAACCCCCTAATATTTGTGGTGTTGCTTACGAGTTTTGTAAAACCAAATTCAATTTTCAACGTTACGCGTTAAAAATCTTCACTGTTTGTTTTAGTAGGAAATTGATGAAAGATTTTGGTGGAACCACTGTCAACTGTTCTATTTTGTGGGAAGCTGTTAGAACAGTTGACAATGGTCTCACAAAAATCTTTCATGGTATCAGAACAGGATGTCCTAAATTTGAATCTTCCAAGCCCCTATTTGCCTCTTCAATTAAATATTTTCACACTTAATACTGGCAAAAAGACCAGACTAAGCGTGAGGGACAATGTTGAAATATTTAAATAATAAATCACGTCTTCATCTAACAGTTTAACCTTTTAGAACAGTTGACAGTGGTTCCACCAAAATCTTTCAATTGAATGGGTTCTCATTTCAATCACGTGGATCCAAACAGTATTTTTCATTGCAACGTAGACTAAATACAATTTAAGTCCGCTTCAATGTATCTTAAAGGAGCCTGTTTTTGAAGGCCTAGCTTTGATTTTCAGTATATAATCTATTCATATAAAGGCTAATCCAGTTTAGCCTTTGCAGTACCATATTCCCCTCACTTTTTTCCAAGCTTTCTCTCGTTTGTTGTCCCTTTTTTCCATTACCACTTTTCCTTTTTCTATCTCACAATTCATTAAACACTTTTGATCTGATGTATTGTTTCACTTTTCTTACTGCAGTTATTTTCTCAGTACTATCGGATTGTTGTTGATCCTTCTCAGGTGCGAGAGGTGCCATTATAAAGTCCAACTTGCTTCAGCAATCAAAAAAGTACGGATTTAGGTTCCTATTGCAAAGTCAATGGTTGTGCCTATTGCAAAGTCAGCACTCCCTGTAATCATTTAAAAGATCAAGCCTTTTCATCACCGTGATGTAAACTACGGATTTAATAACCATTGATCTATCTACTTTTGCTCAAAACATCCCTTTAATTTTTCTTTAATTCGGAACCGTTCTTGCACTTTTTAGAAAGTGCCATCGGTCGTCCCTTTGTCGGTCCGACGATGGAATTTGTTGTGTGGCATCAACACTGTCAGCTATTTTTTAACGTGGATTGTTCCTTTGTTTTTGGCTGATGTGGATCTCTTTTTCTTTTTTCAAATGAAGACTTTCTCTCTCTCTTCCTTCCTCCTTTAGGTTCTTCCTCTTCTTCAAATGTTACCATATAAAAATCCCGCAAAATCTAATGCCCATTAACAATACAAAAATTATTACTCGTACCCCACTCCCAACTGCCAATTGAGTGGCTATGGCTGCGAGCTTCGTGGCTCAAAACTCAAGCAAACATGATCGCTGCAAGCTCGAAGCTTATGTGGCAATACTATGAGCTCAAAGATCAAGTGTCAATGGCTCAAGCTTTGTGGCTGGAATAGATCTCACAGCATTGGCCATCCGAGAGCTTGAGCTTGAATGGCTATGGTCGCCGCTAGCTTAGAGTTGGAGCTCGCGGTTGTGGCGGCCATAGTGGAACTATCTCTCAATTGTGCCGTTTTTTTTTTTTAATTAATGTAGCACCTATTTGATGTTACGCAATTATGCGACCAGAATATAGCACGACACGTGTTCCAGCATCCATGTCAGTAAAAATTGACTGACAAGAGAAATAGTATAACGGAAGGATTAATGGTCACACTTTCTAAATGGTAGAGAAATGCTTTAAAAAGAAAGGTAGAGGGAGATTTTGATTTTTGGGCAAAATGTAAGGACGACCAGTGACTCCTGAAAAGAAAGTTGCATATGTACAGGAATTGATAAAACAGTGAAAGATTATAATGGACGCAACGCCAAGTACCAATTGCTCCGAGTCCAAGCAGAGAGTTCTCTTCGCGCCATCATCTGTGGCCAGGAACACAGTCTATCAGGTTTTTCCGATAAAGACATACGACCATGATGTTACACATATATGGAGTGGGGGACTACACCAACACGGTAATCCAGAGTTTAGTCCCTTGACGAACAGGTCGGTTCAGCATCCGTAGAACGAGGGCATTATGTTGAAGATACTGACCACAATACTAGCTTAGACAAGAGTAAGGACGCTAAGAAAATAAGACCATATGTCATGAAAATCAGTTCTTGTTGGCCCAGCTTTCCAACGTATGAATTACTGACGCTTGGTTTCCTTCCTTTGTTGTTGACTAGAACTGGTAAAGCTGTGTTCTTGCTTTACCGATGTCCAGTCTGCCTATGTTTTAGTCTTGCTTGATCACTCAAATGCACGATGCTGACTTTGAATGCTCAGACTCATTTCATGTTGTTTCAATGGTTGACAGGGACATCTCCAAGTCGCGCCTGTAGCGTCTTCTTCACTCTTGGATATGCCCGTCCTTGTCCACTGGTTTCGGCATTCAGGCTTAAACACGACCACATGTATGATGCCAGCTTAAACGCTTCTATCTATGTACTCGATGAAAATGCACAGGTCTCGGTTGAAGTTTCCACATAATACTTTGCGCGTTTCTTGACCCTTCTTCTTTGAGGTCTCTTACCTCACCCTCACTCTGAGCACAAACCGCTGTATATACTTCCTCCTGTGCATTATGTTTCTAAACCTGTCCACTCGAACCTTGTATCGTCCAGCCGTGGATAGCAAAAACAGTAGGCTATGATCGTTCACGCTCCCCAGTTTCTTGCTTTGCTTATCTCTCTGCACCCACCTCTGTCTTGGCACAGACAAGCTTGACGCAAATCAGTCTCTATCTGGTAATCAAACCTTAATCTCCTTGGGTGGCAACTTTGCGCTTGGCTTCTTCACGCCAGGCAAGTCGTCTTACTCTTACATAGGCATCTGGTACAACAAAGTCCGCGAGACGACCATCATCTGGGTTGCCAACAGAGACAACCCTGTCACTGACACGTACTTCATCGAACTCGATGTCACGCATCGAACCCTATAGGCTCGCAACATCCCACCAATGGTCATTCGAATGCAATATTCCGGGACTCGTCGCCGACCCAAACAACTTACCAACGAAAGAACGCAAGCGGAAGCAACCTTGAATACCCCAACCAACAACCAAACAAGGGATAGTAAAGGGAACACAATGATGCTCAAAGAACGAAGCCATTGATATAAACATAGGGTTAATCACAGGAGTTACAATATACAAACCTTATTAAAGGCTACGTCTACGGACCACGCACAAGCAAAAATGATCGAGTGATCGGTTAGCTTAACTTCTCTACCAAAAGAGAGCGCTCCAAAAAGACGGGGTGACTAAGCCTATCATCAATCCTCGTGGTACCCCAGAGGCGTCCTTGAGTCAGTCAATGAGTGAATCGAGTCCGAGTCTGAGTCTTCTAGGCTAGTGTCAAGATCGATGACGGCTCATCGGGAGGATCTATCTCCATAGAATCCCACTCATCTACCCCATCATTAGGGGGAACATCAAATCCTCGGAGTGAACCATGCAACTCATCCCCATCTCGATAAAACCACGCCAAAAAGGTGTGCGGCCTCCAAAACGCAAACCCTTCGTCCACCCACAAAGTCATGACATGCCTAATGTAAACCCTATCCTCTCCTAATGGGTACTCTGTCAACTGATGGTTCATATCCATCTGTACCTTAAAACGTTGCGGAGGGCCATTCATGGCCGGGTATCTAAAATGGTTAGAATATAATAATGAGATAAAATTTCAATAAGTAAACTCCCCAAACCTCGCTTAGGCTAACGCATACTTTCAGACAATTCTAAACATGCAATTCTAGCATTTAACATGCCATGAATAACCATAGGCGTCCTTACCTCGCCTTGGCACATATGCAACCCTGCACATTAGAAATCATTATAGCAAGGCAAGCTTTCCTCGAGCACATACCAGACCACTATGGCATAATCTTGCATGACATAGTTGATAACCCAAACATACTCAACATTTCGCTCAAGCATAGCATTCCTCCATGCATATCACATTTGTAGTTGTCTAGATTATTAATGACCTCTCGGACTACATTGAACTCCCGCTGATCTTCCCCAATGCTGATTCGTAAAAGACTATGCAGTATGATTTTTGTGCTCGTTCTTTTCCATTTAGTATGTTGCGTCAATGTTGCCCTTCAAACCAGTCAATGGGGAGGAGGGGCCATCTAAAGTTAATGGTTTCGTGAAAATGTTTGCGAACTGTGAGGATTGCGAGACATGGTGAATTACAATAGTATCGAGAGAAACTTGACCTGAACAAATAAAAGATTTCAATGTAATTTATTTGAGCGTGAAAAACTGCATAGGCCTTATCCACCCTCCCTGCCTCCCTCCCCCCCACCCTTCTTGAGAAGGGGTTGTTTTGGTGGCTAGAACCATGTGTCGTCATTTGCATTATTCTCGTATTTGATTCCGTTCCATCATCCTCTACTATATTTTGTTAGCGTAACATGGACCTAAACAGTAATCTATATTCTCATGGCAAGGTCACTACTCTAGCATCGAGAATTTCCTGACAAGGGTGGTCTGACAAGGATGGTCTGATACGATTCCTCTCTTGGTCGTAGAGGCTGAAGCTACTAATATCACGAGGTATGCTTATAGTGGTTTTGGGTTTGGGACTTGGGGACGAAACGACAGATATTGAGACCCCAATGTGGCACGAGAAAAGGAAAGTTTTTAGCTTTTTGTTTTTTCGTTTATGTTTGTTAACACCTATTTTTTAAGTTGCTCAAAATTAATTATCCAAAAATTTAGTGGTTAATGTCCTTAGTTCCTAAAAACAAAATTTTTTTTATTTAATTGCATGGCAGGTAGACATTAGGTTCATTTTTGCATTATTAGAATATATTTTATTTTTTTTTACAAAAAAATTAATTAAAAAAATCTTAAAATTTTAAATAAAAAAATCGGATTGGGCCGGGTCGGGGTCTGATTGACCTGACCCTCTCCTTTCTTCCCCCCGTGGGCCTAACTTGCTCCCTTTTCTCCTCCTTTGAGAGCGAGCTGGGCCTAGCTTGGCCCACTCCTGCTCTCCCCTAACCTGGTCACTCTTCCTCTCTCCTCCTTCCTCCCCTATTTGCCATGATTGGCTGCCGCCTGGGATGACACGGAGAAGCCTCTCCACCGTGCAAAATTGACCACCAAAATTAATGGAGCAAGGGGCAGAGACAAGTGACCGGCGGGCACTATATAAGCTAGCAAAGAGGAGTGAGTGGGGGCCGGCCAAAAATAGAGCAAATAAGAGACAGAGAGATTTTGAGAGAAATTGAAAGTAAAAGTGAGTGTTTTGGTTGTTTGCAGGTTTAGAGAAGCTAGCCTGTAGTGAGAAGAGGGCCGGACTTTCTTTCAAAAAAGGATCAGCGGGTAGGAGGGCCAGTTCAGGTGCCACTCTCGCTTCTTGTTCTCCTCCGCCACCCCCCACCACTTTGACTTTGTCCTGATTTCGAGGGAATGCAGGGTTTAGCTTGCTTAGCGAAAAAAACCAAGAGATGGGAAGAAAATTATATTAGAAAAGGTATAAACATGTGACCCAATCTAAAGCTGACTCGTTCCACCTGTTTGACGGGTCTAATCAATAATCACGATGTGCTAACATGCTATCTTTCACTCGCTTCCAAAGATGCCGGTGAGGGGGCAACTCGTTCATGAAATGGTCCTTTCTTGTCTGGGTTATTTTTCGATCGATAGTAAAGCGGGCAAAATTAGAGCATGGTTAAAAACGGATTTTCATAAATTAAGACACGCATTCGATCACAAAAAGAGGACTGCCCCAGTCAGGCCCAACCTAACTCCAAAGCGGGCTTCACAACGAAACACAAAAAGCTCAGAAACACCATCCTTTCAATCCAAATTTCCCCGCCAAAACCACTCCCTCTCTTTCTCGCTGCTTGGGCGTTGGTTGATGCGATGGACAGAGGTCTGACCTCGGTGCATCGGTGGGCGGAAGGGAGCCAAGCGTACTTCCTGACCCACCTCCACGCCGACCACACCCGGGGCCTCACCCCGGCCTGGTCCAGGGGCCCCCTCTTCTGCTCCCACCTCTCCGCCAAGCTCCTCCCCTCCAAATTCCCCGGCTTCGACCTCTCCCTCCTCTGCGTCCTCGACATCGGCGCCTGGCACTCCCTCTCCCTCCTCTCCCCTTCCTCCGCCTCCGACACCCTCGTCCACGTCATGCCCCTCAACGCCCACCACTGCCCCAGTAACCGCGCCGAGCTCGTCGCTCCTCCCCTGCTTGCTTTAATTCCCCAATGGGGGTCGTCGAGGCCTCGATTGAATTGTCGTGTTGATTGCTGGATTGCCTTTTGAGAAGGGTTTTTGCTGTTTTGGTTGATGGGTTCGTTTTTGGGTAGGTGCGGTCATGTACTTGTTTAGCGGCGACTTTGGGAGCTTGCTTTATACCGGAGATTTCTGCTGGGAGACGACGAGCGAGAAGGCGAACAGGTCGCGGGACATGCTCGTAAAGGCCCTTAATGGAAGCAGAGTGAACGCACTGTATCTGGATAATACCTATTGCAATCCTTCCTATCCTTTTCCTTCTCGTAGAGATGCTGCTCTGCAGGTGCTCTGGCTTTGTTCTTTGTACCGATTTCCATATCTTTCGCTTGTTTCTTGCAAAGAGTAGCTGCCCTGTTTCTTTCCAGCCTGTACATGTCGTTGCTTGGTTAACATGGTTTTCATCACTGCCCCACCCTTTGTTTGTGAAGCTTTTTGAAGTATCAATTTCTGGAATCTCTTGTGTAGAAATCAACTGATTATTAAGAGAACGGTCATGGTTTGTCACCCTTTATTCAGATACTGGCTATAGTTGAGCTTCTGCACATGATATATGATCCTTTCGGGTTCTTAGTGGATAGTGATTGTTTGTTTAGGAGAGAAACGTCACTGAAGTGCATGAGCTTTTTAAACAGCTTGTGTCTATCTGCTGTTTCAAGTCCTTCCATCAAAGTGTTAATCCACAGAATAATTTCGAGTCTCAAGAAATTCTGCCTCAGTGTTCATTTCCATAAGAAATGCCTAAGATGTATTTTTCCTATAAACCCCATGTGTGTGAGATTCTCTGATATGGTATTGAGAGGTCGTGACATTATTTATTCATACTTTTAGAATAGTTTTCTCATAGCTTTGACTCTGTTAAAACCTGGTTGCAGGTTGTTGATATCATCGCTTCTCATCCTAAGCACCATATCATCATTGGGATCGACACATTGGGCAAAGAAGATCTTCTGGTTCACATTGCCTGGGTGCTCAAAATAAAGGTATGTCAAAGAGTCTCTCTTTTAATCACACCGTTGTAAAATAACTTAATTTTACTTTGGAGACCCATTAGATTGAATAATTAATACTGACTATCAAATTCGTTTCACTTTATTGATTCGAAATGCATTAAGTGAACCGATTCACATGTTCTGCACATGGTTGAGTATTGAGTCCATAAAAGATGATTTACCAGTGCATTACGCATTGCGAATGCTTATCGGGTACAATATGGCATTAACTTGCTTCATCTGCTACCTATAATTTTGGTTTCAGTATCTAATCAAACTTGAGACCATGTCACGGAGAAAAACACAGAAAGCATATTTCTTAACATGTCTGGCCTGACATTGTAGGAACATTTATTCATTCCTCTTTTGTTGAATAGTTAATTGTCATAATAGAGAAAACATGTACGACTTATCTTTGATCGAATTGTTATAACAGATATCAGGCATATTAATTTACTGTTATACGAGGAAGAAAATTGCTGCATCATTCTTTGACGTGCTTTGCTTACTCCAGTATTTTGATTTTTTTCCTTAAAGATTTGGGCGTGGCCAGAACGGTTGCAAACGATGCATATGCTTGGTTTTGATGAAATATTCACAACTAAAACTTCTGTCACCAGAGTCCGAGCTGGTCCTCGCTATAGCTTTACCTTGGATACTTTAAAGGGATTAAATAAGATGCATCTGACCATAGGAATCATGCCTTCTGGTCTTCCGTGGGCCTCAAAGCCACTGGATAGAAATGAGAATTTCTTTGATTCCCTAGCAAGGTCATACTACAATAAGAAAGCACATGAGGTTGCTTCTGTGGAAGAAAGGTTGCATCCAGAAATTTATACTGTTCCATATTCTGATCAATCTTGTTATATGGAGCTTCTTGAATTTGTACAACTTGTCCAACCTATTAACACGAGGGGCATTGTTTCATCCTCATCTTGCTACATTGATCCCTCATACTATTTTGGTCACTGCAACGGAGTGTACCAAACATTCCAGAGAGTACAGCATAAAGGCAAAGAAAGTGGGAAGGAACATGTAAGGGTTGTTCGGGCAGAAGCCTCAGTTGAAGTCAATGATTTGATAGATTCTACAAGAAAAGGACGAAAATGTGGTACTGTTGGGGTTTCTGGTGTTTATATGAGTAGAGCGAGTGCATTGAGACAAAGACAGCATGGTGCAAAAATTATGGAGGATATCTATGCTGATTGATCTTGTGGCACTTTCTGTGAGCATGCTTATTTATTGGTTCCTGCTTCAGCAAGTCGGACTCGAAAATTCACTTGTGAAGTTACATATCCGAATTTGTATTGCAGTCAAAAGCGATCCTTCTAGCTTGGATCATTCTCAGTGCCATTAAGATCGAAATGGCTCAGGATTGCTGATCAAATGATGTAACTATTGCGACCCTTAAATGTTCATTCACATTCATGGAAGAGATCATTCACCTTGTCTGAATCCCTCATTTGGAAGCTGCATCCCAGTCGCAATTGACTGCCACTTGGGTCGCTATGCAGTTCTCTGTCTTTGCATCTTTCATTTCTCACATGCTAAGAACAGGTACCTTCTGCTTGGTTCTTGAGACTTTTTTTAGAGTTTTTTTAACTCTAGTAAAGCTTTCAAAGATGAAAATGTGGCTAGAATATTTCAAAGACTTTTTTTTAGAACAGGTACCTTCATCTTTATGTGGTCCATCAAAAGCTTCTAGATTTTGAAGGCTCATTCAATGTACAAAAACTGGAGATATAGAAAAAGAGAAGTGCACTGTAAAATCACTATAACAGTTTGTTCTCTATCAATTGTTTCATGAACTGCAATTAGCCAGTGAGAACAGGGTCGTCATTAGCAATTTTGTAAGCTAGGTCTGAAGCCTTTGAGTTATCGTGTGAAAGCAGTTTCTATTGGGTTTACCTAGGGTAGTTGAAGATAATAGAAGGAAATGGTCATGTTAAGGCAAATGGAGTAGCGTCATAGTCAATGTTGTTGGTCCAACTCTCCAACATCCTAAAGATCGGACACTTGGGTTTTCTTCCTTCACTGTTTGACTAAAACTGGTCGAGAGTATCTTCCTTGTTTTACCAATGGCCAGTCTGCCTATGTTCTAGTTGTGCTTGATCTCGAGTTTTGGTTGAATTGAGGAAAAAAATTCATTGGTGAGACCGAGCAAAGTGCACTTTAAAATCACTACAGCAGTTTGTTCTCTATCAAATGTTTCATGACCTGCAATTAGCCAGTGAGAGTAGGGTCGTCCTTAGCGATTTTTGTAAGACGGGATTGAAGCCTTTGAGCTATTGCGTGAAAGCAGGTTCTATTGGGTTTACCTAGGGGAGTTGAAGGTAATAGATAGAATTGGTCATGTCAAGGCAAATGGAGCAGCGTCATAGTCAATGTTGTCGGCTCAACTCTCCAACATCCTAATGACCGGACACTTCGGTTTTCTTCTTCTCTGTTTGACTGAAACTGGTCAAAAGTATCTTCCTTGTTTTACCAATGGCCAGTCTGCCTATGTTTCTAGTCGTGTTCGATCTTGAGTTTTGGTTGACCTGAGTAAACAAATTCATTGGTGAGACCTTAGCAAAGCAAAGTCCCCATGATCATGACAGTGTGTCGTGACGGCTTTTCGACGTTGTAGTCACGGAGATAGCTAAGCTGGCACCTTAACTAAGCCTGCCTATTTTGGGACAAAAAACTTGGTACTTTGTACCACCCAACCAATTCTTTTAATTTCTCTTTTCAAGGTGCGGATTTTAAGAATGTGCAAGTTCAGCATATGTTCTGTTAATGGGGTCATGCAGTTTATAAATTGCGCAATCATGCGCTCGTGTCTCTCCTTCTCTAATTTTTAGCAAATCAAACCGGTCGTGTCGATCGTTATAATTAGAAATATTATTTGTATTGGTTAGATATTCTCATAGTGACATCCATATTAGTGTCCAAATTGATTAAATTTTATCCACATCATATACTAGTGGTCTCACGTTGGCTGAATTTGGTTTGATTTGACATCGGAGGAATTTGTTTAACATAACGGAACTTCATTAGACGATTAAAAAACACTTGAAAGCATAGAGACAAAAGGCAGGAGTTTTCATTTTCATAAAAGAGGACCGGCGCGAGTCCTAGTAATTACATGATTAGCGGCATTAATGAATTCTATCTGTCACCGAGCCAACCCACTTGCCCCGCACCAGCCGAAAGCGTCTACGTCGTGCGTGGACGGAAAACGACGGGTCTGCTTCTTGCCAGAGAGAGAAAAACAAAGGAAAAATGGTCCAGAGGAAGGCTTCCAATCCATAAAAAGCATGGCGTTCAAAGTGGGGCATTGATCTGCCTCAGACCGTTTCCCCTTGATCACGGCAAAAAGATTGAACGGCTCGAACGCGGGTCTGGTTCACCAAATTCAATGACCCGAATCGGGGTCACCCCAAACTGTGATATTCAGCACAGAGCACGCGAGAAGTCGGCATGATTATCTGTTTGATTTCGTCCACTATCTTTGTTCTTCGGACACGAGGAAAGAAAAAGCACCGCACTTGAAGGGGCGCACAATATTTAAGTTGGGTACAGGTGGCATAAGAAAAGTACGTATAAATGGGAGGTGGTTCATGTGGCTAGGTCATCCGTCGACGACTCGAAGGAGGGGGGGCCGACGTAAACAGTAGTTTCTTCTGTCGTTGTCTTCACACGTTTTCTAGCTACGTTTGTCGTGCAGCGTGGCATGATATGGGGTTTGACTCGGCCAAAGGCGGCCGCGGATATCGGAGGACCGACCGCCGAATCTCTCGAAAATCTCCTTTCACATTCCGAGGATCCGAGTGGCCGAGCTTCAGCTCCCTCTCTTGACTTTTCTTGCGGTAAAGAGGCGGTGAGAACCGAAGAGGCTCCCCTTCATTTTCTTTACTTGTCGTGATCAGCTTCCTACTTGCTTCTTTTCTTGGATTGGGCTTACCTCCGCTTAGCGATCCCTCTGACCCTGATCGTGTTTCTTGATCTTTGACCCGTTCTTCATCTCTCCCTCCCTCTCTCTCTTTCTGTGGACACAACTCAAGCAGAAGAATTCAATTCTCGGATGCGTTTGCTGCTTCGAGGACAAATATCTGATAGCCTCTCCCAGGAGGAACTTGCGCGGCCATGGATAGGAAAAGCAGCAGCAGTCCATGGCTGTTCACACTCCCAAGCTTCTTGCTCTGCCTCTTATCTCTCTGCCCCACCCACCTCTGTCTTGGCTCCGACACCGACACCAACACCATCTCCGCTAACCGGTCCATCTCCGGCAACCAAACCTTAATCTCCTCCGGCGGCAACTTCACGCTCGGCTTCTTCACACCGGGTAACTCCACGTACTCCTACATAGGCATCTGGTACAACAAAGTCAGCGTGCCAACCATCGTCTGGGTCGCCAACAGAGACAACCCCATCACCGACAGGTACTTCACTGAACTGAAGATCTCGGGGGGCAATCTTGTTATGGTCAACGACTCCCGAGTCCCCGCTTGGTCCACGAATCTGAGTACTTCTTCATCTGGGTCGAGCTCCACGGTGGCGGTTCTTGGGGACGACGGCAACTTCGCTCTCAAGGACGGGCCGAATTCTTCCGTGACTCTGTGGCAGAGCTTCGATCACCTGACGCACACGTGGCTTCCCGGTGCGAAATTAGGGATCGACAAGCGCACGAACACGAGTCAGCTCTTGACATCATGGAAGAACGCCGAGGACCCCTCGCCAGGTTTGTTTTCTCTCCAGCTCGATCCATCCAGTCAGTACTACATATGGTGGAATAGATCAAAAAATTACTGGAGCAGTGGGGTGTGGAATTATCAGACGAAAACTTTCTCTTTGGTCCCTGAAATGAGGTTGAACTATATTTACGATTTCAAATATGTGGACAATGAGAACGAGAGCTACTTCACCTATTCAGTCTACATCACTGACGACACCATATCAAGGTTTGTGATGGATCTTTCTGGGCAGATCAAGCAGGAGTCCTGGTTGCCTTCTAACAAGGCGTGGAACTTGTTCTGGTCTCAGCCTCGGCAACAATGCGAGGTGTATAGACTTTGCGGGCCTTTCGGTGTTTGCAGCGAGACTACTGACAATTTCTGCAGCTGCTTGCCGAGGTTTAGCATCAGCTCTCCGAGGGATTGGAATCTGAGCGATTGGTCTGGCGGTTGCAAGAGGAATTTGGACTTGAATTGTGCAGCAAATGCTTCGAATGCGGAGAAAGACCGTTTCTTGCCAATACCTAACATGAAATTGCCTGAAGATCCTCAATCTTTAGTTGTCGGGAGCGATAAGGAATGCCGAGCAGCTTGTTTGAGCAATTGCTCTTGCACGGCTTATGCTTTTGAGGATAATGGCTGCTCAATCTGGATTGGTGATCTCTTCAATACACAACAGCCCACACAAGGTGATACCACTGCAAGAAGCTTCTATCTCCGGCTTGCTGCCTCAGAAGTTGAGGATCCAAACAAGAAGGGCAACATAACTGCAATAGTTGCAGGGTCTGTTAGCGCCGTGGTAGCGATATTAGCCATTGTCTTGTTTGGTGTTTGGAGATGGACGAGAAGGGCAACCGTGACAACAAAGACAGTGGAGGGTTCACTGATAGCCTTTGCATACCGGGACTTGCAAGTAGCAACAAAGAATTTCTCAGAGAAGTTGGGTGGGGGCGGGTTCGGTTCAGTTTTCAAAGGAACATTACCTGATTCAAGTCACATAGCAGTCAAGAAGCTTGAGAGCATAAGCCAAGGAGAGAAGCAATTCCGAACAGAAGTAAGCACAATCGGCACCATCCAGCATGTGAATCTTGTCAGGCTTCGTGGGTTCTGCTCTGAACGTGACAAAAGGCTGTTGGTCTATGATTTCATGCCAAATGGTTCCTTAGAATATCATCTCTTTCATGCCAAGGACTCGAAGACCTTGGATTGGAAAACGAGGTACCAAATTGCTTTGGGAACGGCTCGAGGTCTGGCTTATCTCCATGAGAAGTGTAGAGACTGCATCATACATTGCGACATCAAGCCAGAGAACATCCTTCTAGATTCTGAATTCTGTCCAAAAGTGGCAGATTTTGGCCTGGCAAAGCTTGTTGGCCGAGATTTCAGCAGGGTCTTGACGACCATGAGAGGCACAAGAGGGTATCTTGCGCCGGAGTGGATCTCCGGAGTGGCCATAACAGCAAAAGCTGATGTTTATAGCTATGGAATGATGCTCTTTGAATTTGTGTCAGGAAGGAGGAACTCGGAGCAATCAGAAAATGGGGCCATCAAGTTCTTCCCAACATGGGCTGCTAGTAAGATATCCGAAGGAGGCGACCTGCTTGATCTTTTGGACCCAAACTTGGAGACAAACGCTGATCCTGAAGAGCTATTGAGGATTTGTAGAGTCGCTTGTTGGTGTGTCCAAGATGAGGAAACTCGCAGGCCGTCCATGGGGCAGGTTGTTCAAATACTCGAGGGGGTGTTGGATGTGAACCTGCCCCAGATACCGAGGGCCCTTCAACTGTTTCTTGATAATCAGGAGCATGTAGTTTTCTTCACTGAGTCATCATCGTCTAACCAGAGTTCCCAGACGAAGAGTCATACCTCAACTGCTTCCTTGCAGAAACAAAATAGTTCATCTTCAACAAAGTCCGAGTCTTGAGGAATATAAGATAAATGCTTTGGACAAGTAGTGCTTCAGTTAGGTAATGCATATTCTCTTCTGCTTTTTCTGCAGTCAAGAAAGATTGGCTTTCTTGGGGCTTTTTCCTCTAGCTATTTTTGTTACATATAGATAAAAGCAAATCTTGGATTTAGTGCCAGGCCAGACCGGTTGTAAGGACCCTTAATTCTATATAATGATCTTTTCTCTGCTTTTTGAGATCCAAGGCGGTATTGGTAATTAGCATCGAAAACTGTCATCTCCACTTTCTGATATTGGGATCTACGTATTGGTATATCCTAGGTTGGATTTCAGCTGGTGTTTCACATGGTTCTCAAATCTGCCCTCATTGCATGCGGAGCCGGCTATGAGGCTTGGCATTTCTCAGTATAAACTCCTCTTGCTACTTGCTTTGTTTATATAGTGAGTCATGGTACGAAAACCGCCCTTAAAACTATGACTTGCTAGGACTGGGATTTATGTCATGATAATTTCCAGCCAATGTATTATGTATGTATTACCAGCAGATCCTTTTGTTGGAGCTGTAGGATGTTAACGACTGCCCTGTTGTTTCCATGGCATTTACAGCTCTTCTAACGTCAAATTTCTGTGGATCGCCTCCTCACTCTACGTTTCGAATATGAGTAATGCTATAGAATACTCGAACCTTTTAGCAAAACTGATTTGTAAAGTGATGGGTGAGACTTCTGTTGGGTGCCAGCATTAATTTTTTTATTAATTGCCCGCTAATATTTTTGACATTGCCTAAAATTTTTGTAAACCAAATTCAGTATCTCAACGTTACTTGTTAAAATTCTCCACTGTTTGTTCTGGTGGGAAATTGATTGGGTTCTCATTTTAATCGGGTTGATCCAAACAGTATTTTCCATTGCAACGTGGACTAAATACAAGTCCTAGTCCACTTCAATGTATCTTAAAGGAGCCTGTTTTTAAAGGCCTAGATTTGATTTTCAGTTCATAATCTATTCATGTCAAGGCTAATCCAGTTGGGCATTTGCAGTACCATAATCCTCACTTTTTTCCAGGCTTTCCCTCATTTGTTGTCGCTTTCCCATTACCACCTTTTTTTTTCCTTTTCCTATATTACAGTCTATTAAGCCCTTTCGATTTGACGAATCGTTGCACTTTTCTTACCGCAGTTATTTTCTCGATGCTTGTTGATCGTTAATCCTTCTCAGGTGCGAGAGGTGCCCCTATGAAGTCTAACTTGCTTCAGCAATCAAAAAAGTCTAGTCGGCTTCTCCAATAAGAAAGTCTAATCGGCTTCTATTATTATTTGGTTGTGCTACTGCAAATCAAGCTTTTCATCACTGTGATGTAAATTGCGGATTTAATAACAGCTGGTCTCTTTACTTTTGCTCAAAAATCAAAATCATCCCTTTAATTTTTTCTAATTGAAAACCGTTCTTTGCACTTTTAGAAAGTGCCATCAGTCGTCCCTTTGTTGGTCCGGCGATGGAATTTGTAGTGTGACATTAACCTATATTTTAAAATGGAAATTTTCTTTTATCAACCCGAAAAAACGTGGATTTTCCATTTTTTTTTGCTAATGTGGATTTTTTTTTCTTTTTTCAAATGAAGACTTTTTTCAAATATTACCATATAAAAAAACCCACAGAATCTAATGCCCATAACAATACAAAAGTGGCTATGGCTGCAAGCTTCATGGCTCAAAACTCAAGTGAACATGGCTGCTGCAAGCTCGAAGCTCATGTGGCAATGCCGTGACCTCAAAGATTGTTGATACCTAAATTTTGACTCACCATTTAGTTGTAATTTGCATAAAAATTAGGTATTAATTTTTAACCCCTAAACAAAAATATTTAAATTGCATAACATATAGTTTAGGTTCATTTTAATTTAATTGCATTTTGCATCGGACCGGTGATGGCGAACGAGCTTAAATTTCATCGAATGGGACTCGGTTCGCTCGGAAAGGCAAGGGCCAGAAATCACGAGTCAAATAGGTTTGGTTGTTTTAATTCAAGCTTAATTCAGCCCATTATGTTCAATTAAATTAAAACCTAAGTTAATTCAGCCTGCTTAGGAATTAAATAAAATCAGAAATTAGATTAAGGCCTAAGCCCATTAGGATTAGTAAGCCCATCTAATTGACCTAGGTTAGTATTATATAAACATGTTTAGGTCAGAATTTTGATGGAGGGCTCTCAGAATTTTCAGATCTGATTTTTGGAGAGACACGAGAGAATTTTCGGAGAATAGAAATTCGGAGAAGTCGGAGGCCACGGAATTGACGTTCACGTGGCCACAAGAAAGAAGAAAAGTCAAAGAAAGGGGGTCTTCAAGAGAATTGCCCAGCCACTGTGCAAACTCACGCTCACCAACATCTCTTCATCCAAGTCCTTTACAGAATACTAAAAAAGATCAAGGAAGGAAAACATGGAGGGAGAGGGAAAGGGCAGTACGCCACTTTGAAACCTCCCCTTGGCAGCCACAATCGAAAAAAAATCGGTCAACAGAGAGTCTACAGAATAGAGAAAAAACGACAAAGGAAGGCAAAGGAAAGAAGCAAAGAGCACGTCTAGCAAAGTGAGCCCATTCGCGGCCGCCGTTCGTGTCCATAGGAGCCTGCTTATCACGCCTTGAAACCAGCCCCGCTACAGCCTCCAAACGTGCTTCTGCCCCTCAGTCACTAGTTGCGGTGTTTCTTGGTGGTTCCGACGAGTCTCCGCAACATTCCCGGCATCCAACAAGCCGATCCCAACGACGAAGCCTTGAAGATCCCATCGCCGCTCGTGCACGCTACCATCGCACCGTTGCACGTGCACGCCACCACCGCGGCCAGACATGAGAAGTCGCCGCTATACTCGTCATTGTCGCCGATTGTCCCGATCCCAATCTGCAAGCTCAATCCCGATCGATTCGAATTTGGAGATTATCTGCAAATTAGGTAATTGGACATTATTCGATAATTTTCAGAATATTTAATTTCCTAATTTGCATGTTTTGAATATTTCATGAATATCATGTGAATAATTAGATATCTTAGGATAATATTCGATATATCCGCGATATTTTTAAATATTCAAAATTAGGAATCGTTCCTAATTTAGCAACGTATCTGGATGACTATCCGACCTTATCCCTAAGGTACGATATGTAATGATACGGAAAATCATTATCCTATCCATAATCACTTGGATACGATAATGAATTTTATCTGCTTTTCAAATTTAAATGATCAACTTTCCGTCAATATCTATAACCCTATAGATATGACCGATAGTTCGATATTTGTGCCTAATCCGAATTTGAAACAAATCTGGCGGATCGCGTGGACGGTTTGAATGTGATTGCTATCTTTGTTTGTTTAATTGCTTTCCTTTTAAAAGAAAAAAAATATCAGTTGGATTTGAATTAGAGTTTTGTATGTTTAGGGAATCCTAAATATATCTAGAAGATAGAGTAATTATTTAATTTAAATTAGGACTTGAGATAATCTATTTCTTAGTTTAAATTAAGTAATATTCTAATCTTAATAGATTATTTAGGTCATTTTTTTTAATTTCGAATTTTCATAAAAAACCCAAAAAGAGTCATCTTAGGATAGATTAAATTAGGATAGATTGCATTCATGATTTGGGTTATTTTTAATTTCGAATTTTAACAAAAAAATTCCAAAAAATCAATCATGTTAGGATATGTTAAATCATCATAGATTGCACGTTATTTTAGGCATATTTTTATTCCGAATTTCATTAGAGAAAAATACCAAAAATAAATCATTTGCCTGTCATTAGAATTAGGTCACATCGTCGCATGACATATAATTTGCATGCTAGGTTGCATTAATTGCATGTTATTTTTGCACGTCATTGCATATAGATTAGATTTCATTTAAATAAGTGAAAATCAAAAGAGAAATTGAGTGAATTACTTGTTAATTAAAAATCATATTAAGATGTTAATATGATTTTCTAGTTAATAATGTAGAGGCTTGCGTTGCTTCCAAGTAAGTAATTCTTCCAAACTTGCAATTTATTTAATGCTTTCCTAGGTGTTAAATTGGTGGTTTGCGCACCCGCATAAACACCTCACATGTTAGTAATTAAGTTGAAATGGATCCAAACTGCATGCCAAAATATTTTTAAAAAGAAAAGATACTGAAAGGGCATTAGACTAGATCTAGCGTAATCAAGTCCCCGGGCTTGGAATCTCTAGTTCGTAGGAATAAAACATATTTCCCTATGTTTTATTTAGATTTCTAATTGACCTACCGTAAATTGATTAGTGGCGACTCCAAGCATGAAAATATTTGCATGTTAAAGACTTAAACCCTAAGTTGCGAATTGGTAGGACTTGGGAGGGCCCGAGTTAAGATTAGTCTTAATAATCCATTAGCCCGAAAAATGAAAATTTTTTAGGTCGCGACAAAGATCAAGTGGCCATGGCTCAAGCTTTGCAGCTTGAATAGACCTTAGGGTCATGGCCATCTGCGAGCTTGAGCTTAATGGTCATGGCTGCCGCTAGCTTAGAGTTGGAGCTCGTGATTATGGTGGCCGTAATGGAGCTATCTCTCAACTATTTTTTTTTTAATGTTTATGTTGTCTACACGCAATTATGTGAGCAGAATATAGCACGACACATGTGTTGTGGCACCCATGTCTTGACTTGCAAGAAAAAAAAGTATAACATACGGATTAACGGTGACACTTTCTAAATAATAGATAAATGCTTTAAAAAAAAGGTAGAGGAAGTTTTTAATTTTTGGACAAAATATGAGGACTACCGGTGACAGTACTCCTGAGAGGAAAGTTGCAAGTGTACGGGAATAGATAAAACAGTAAAAGATTATAATGGGAGTAGAGACGGCAATATGATTGAGAACCCACATTTTAACTAATATTTAATGATATGGGTCATAAATGGGTTGGTTTTATGTTATGAAAATAAGTTTAAGTGGGTTATAAATGTGTTAATTGACAATTTAATTGGTCTTAAATGTATTTTAAATGAGTCATAAATGGGTTAGCTAAGTGAGTTACAACAAGTCATTTTTTTTTATTTCTTTCAATTTTCTGATTCTTGTTTCTTTCTAAAAAATCAGGCAAGGGTTGCTGGCAACCGAACACCGCCAGTCGTCAATCATCACCAATCACCACTGGCCGTTGGTCGTCAGTTGTTGTTTGTCGCCGGCAGGTCAACAATTGTCAATCGTCGTTGGTTGCTAGCTGATCGTTGATTGTCGCCGGACGGTTGCCGATCACCAACGGCCACCGGTCATCGTTCATCGCCAGCCAACCATCGGACGTAGAAGAAAAAAATAAAGAAAAGGAAAAGGAAAGATAAAATATTAAAAAATCACTATTTTTTAGCAATATATATATATATATTTAAAAATTTATAATAATTTTTTTTAATTTGGATTTAATATTGAAGTCTTTTAGTATTATGGACCGAATATGGGTAGCTAGAATTGTATTATATAGAAATAGATCAAAACGGGTTAAATGGGTCGGATCATTTTTGACTCGATTCAAATCTTACCTGATCAACACATTTGACAAGTATAATAGGTGCAACAGAAAGTATAAATCACTCCAAGTCCAGGCAGAGGTCTCTTCACGCCATCATCTGTGGCCAAGACACGGTCTATAAGGTTTTTCCGATAAAGCCATACGACCACGATGTTACATATATATATGAACCGACACGGTAATCTAGGGTTTACCGTGGAACGGGGGCATTTTGTTGAGGATGCTGACCTCAAGACTAGCTTAGACAAGGGTTGGGGATACTAAGAAAGGTAGACCATGCATCGTGAAAATAATATCTTGTTGGTCCGGCTATCCAACGTAAGAATCACTTTGACACTTGGTTTTCTTCCTTTGTTGTTGAACAGAACCGGTGAAACTGTGTTCTTGCTACGTCCAGTCTGCCTATGTTCTAAGTCTTGCTTGATCACTCAAATGTACGATGTTGAGTTTGAGTGTTCGCTGCTCATATTACTTGCATGTTCTTTCACTGGTTGACGGGGGCTTCTCCAAGTTGCACCAGTAGCGTCTTCATCACTCTTGGATGTGCTGGTTTCGGCATTCAAGCTTAAACACGGCCAATCGCATGGTGCCAGCTTAAATGCTTCTTTCTACGTACTCGATGAAAATGCACCAGTCTCGATTGAAGTTTCCACATAATACTTCGCGCGTTTCTTGACCCCTTCTTCTTTGAGATCTCTTACCTCGCCCTCACTCTGACCACAAACAGCTATATATACTGCCCCCTGTGGACTGTGTTTCTAAACCTGGCCGCTCGAACCTTGTATCGTCCAGCCATGGATAGAAGAAACAGTAGTCCATCGTCGTTCACGCTCCCAAGTTTCTTGCTTTGGTTATCTCTCTGCATCACCCACCTCTGTCTTGGCTCCGACACCATCTCCGCCAACCAGTCCCTCTCTGGCAACCAAACCTTAATCTCCTCCGGCGGCAACTTCAAGCTCGGCTTCTTCACACCGGGGAACTCCCCGTACTCCTACATAGGCATCTGGTACAACAAAGTCAGCGTGCCAACCGTAGTCTGGGTCGCGAACAGAGACAATCCTGTCATCGACAGGTACTCCACTGAGCTGAAGATCTCGGGAGGCAATCTTGTGATTGTCAACAACTCCCAAGTCGCCGTTTGGTCCACGAATCTGAGTGCTTCTTCATCTGGGTCGAGCTCCATGGTAGCGGTTCTTGGGGACGACGGTAACTTCACTCTCAAAGACACGCCAAATTCTTCCATGACTCTGTGGCAGAGCTTTGATCACCCGACGCACACCTGGCTTCCCAGCGCGAAATTAGGGATCAACAAGCGCAAAAACACGAGTCAGCTCTTGACATCATGGAAGAATGCCGAGGATCCTTCGACAGGTTTGTTCTCTCTCCAGCTCGATCCATCCATTCAGTACTACATATGGTGGAATAGGTCTGAGGAGTACTGGACCAGTGGGGAGTGGGACAATCAGACGAAAATTTTCTCTTTGGTCCCCGA
This sequence comes from Syzygium aromaticum, assembly GCA_024500025.1. NCBI lineage: Eukaryota > Viridiplantae > Streptophyta > Magnoliopsida > Myrtales > Myrtaceae > Syzygium > Syzygium aromaticum. The sequence goes on from CM044885.1 coordinate 18,739,827, forward strand.
AATGAGATTGGACTATATTTACAATTTCAAATATGTGGACAATGAGAACGAGAGCTACTTCACCTATTCAGTGTACACCACTTCTAACACCATATCAAGGTTTGTGATGGACCTTTCTGGGCAGATCAAGCAGGAGTCCTGGTTGCCTTCTTCCCAGGAATGGAACATGTTCTGGTCTCGGCCCCGGCAACAGTGCGAGGTGCATGGACTTTGCGGGCCTTTCGGTGTTTGCAGCGAGAGTACTGACAGTTTCTGCAGCTGCTTGCCGAGGTTTAGTGTAAGCTCTCTGAGGGACTGGAATCTGAGCAATTGGTCTGGCGGTTGCAAGAGGAATTCAGACTTGAATTGTGCGGCAAATGCTTCGAATGCGGAGAAAGACCGTTTCTGGCCAATGCCTAACATGAAATTGCCTCATGATCCCCAATCTTTAATTGTCGGGACCGATAAGGAATGCCGAGCTGCTTGTTTGAGCAATTGCTCTTGCATGGCTTATGCTTTTGAGGATAATGGCTGCTCAATTTGGATTGGTGATCTCTTCAATACACAACAGCCCACACAAGGTGATACCACTGCAAGAAGCTTCTATCTCCGGCTTGCTGCCACAGAAGTTGAGGATCCAAGCAAGAAGAGCAACATAACTGCGATAGTTGCAGGGTCTGTTAGCGCCGCGGTAGCGATATTAGCCATTGTCTTGTTTGGTGTTTGGAGATGGACGAGAAGGGCAACCGTGACAACAAAGACAGTGGAGGGTTCACTGATAGCCTTTGCATACCGGGACTTGCAAGTAGCAACAAAGAATTTCTCAGAGAAGTTGGGTGGGGGCGGGTTCGGTTCAGTTTTCAAAGGAACATTACCTGATTCAAGTCACATAGCAGTCAAGAAGCTTGAGAGCATAAGCCAAGGAGAGAAGCAATTCCGAACAGAAGTAAGCACAATCGGCACCATCCAGCATGTGAATCTTGTCAGGCTTCGTGGGTTCTGCTCTGAACGTGACAAAAGGCTGTTGGTCTATGATTTCATGCCAAATGGTTCCTTAGAATATCATCTCTTTCATGCCAAGGACTCGAAGACCTTGGATTGGAAAACGAGGTACCAAATTGCTTTGGGAACGGCTCGAGGTCTGGCTTATCTCCATGAGAAGTGTAGAGACTGCATCATACATTGCGACATCAAGCCAGAGAACATCCTTCTAGATTCTGAATTCTGTCCAAAAGTGGCAGATTTTGGCCTGGCAAAGCTTGTTGGCCGAGATTTCAGCAGGGTCTTGACGACCATGAGAGGCACAAGAGGGTATCTTGCGCCGGAGTGGATCTCCGGAGTGGCCATAACAGCAAAAGCTGATGTTTATAGCTATGGAATGATGCTCTTTGAATTTGTGTCAGGAAGGAGGAACTCGGAGCAATCAGAAAATGGGGCCATCAAGTTCTTCCCAACATGGGCTGCTAGTAAGATATCCGAAGGAGGCGACCTGCTTGATCTTTTGGACCCAAACTTGGAGACAAACGCTGATCCTGAAGAGCTATTGAGGATTTGTAGAGTCGCTTGTTGGTGTGTCCAAGATGAGGAAACTCGCAGGCCGTCCATGGGGCAGGTTGTTCAAATACTCGAGGGGTTGTTGGATGTGAACCTGCCCCAGATACCGAGAGCCCTTCAACTGTTTCTTGATAATCAGGAGCATGTAGTTTTCTTCACTGAGTCATCATCGTCTAACCAGAGTACCCAGACGAAGAGTCATACCTCAACTGCTTCCTTGCATAAACAAAATAGTTCATCTTCAACAAAGTTCGAGTCTTGAGGAATATAAGATAAATGCTTTGGACAAGTAGTGCTTCAGTTAGGTAATGCATATTCTCTTCTGCTTTTTCTGCAGTCAAGAAAGAATCTCAGCATTTGGGGATGTTGACACCTAATTTTTGCTTATCTGTTTTAGATTAATTACATAAAATAAAAGGGAGATAAATTTTGACGCCTAAACATGAATAATTTTCATTTAATCACATGACATATAGACATTAGGTGCGTTGGCATTATGGGGTCTGTTAGATATATTTTTCTTATTAAAAAAATTAAAATAAAAAAAATCCGGGATGATCCAACCCGGTTCGAGTGGGCCGAATCAGCCATGCTCAGTCCTTTTTCCCCTTTTTTCCTTCTTGCACGGGCCAACCCAGTCCCCTTTCCCCTTCAGCCAGGCCTGCACTGTTCAGTCCCTTTCTCCCTTTACTGTTTCTTTGCAAAAGAGCAGAGGGGAAAGGCTGGTACGGGGGACGAGTATCTCGCACAGCAGGAGAAAAACGCTATAGCAGGCGGCGGCGTCGCACGTTGAGGCGCAAAGCAGAGGGGCAGCCGTGGTCCCCAAAGAGAGGAGGTTATCCTCTTTCCTCTCGGCATTAAAAGGACAAAGAATAGAGAAGAAGGGGGAGAACACAGAGCGTTGGAGAGAATTTTTGAGAGGAGAGAAAGGGGAGACCGAGAGAAAGTGGAAGCGAATCAGAGAGGTCCGAACTTCATCCACTCGCTGGAGGATCGCTTGAACCGTTGCCAAGCCCTCCCAACCGTCGCGCCTCACTCCAATCGGCTGCGAACCAGGTGGGTACTAGCACAGGTCCCCTATTTTTGTTTCCCCTTCCTCTGCCTTTCGGGTACCTGGCACACCGAGCCTATTCGGTGGTTGCCCGGCCCTGTCAACCGAGGCAAACATTTGTTTGACACCCAGTAAGGATGGTCGGGAAAATTGTCAAATCAGTTATAAACCTATTGTACGGCGGCCAATTCAATCCTAAACCATTTGAATTCTTGTCAATTCAATCCTTCCGACCAATTTTGGTCGGTCGGCGCTGATGTGGCTGCCGACCGGCGCCGGCCGTCCGGTCAACGCTGACATGGCAATTTTTAATTATTTTTTTAATATTATTTTTTTCTTTTTCTCCCCTCTAGCAGGTCCGGCGACCGGCGGCCGGCCAAAGGGGAGGGCCGGCGAGGCCTCTGGCGAAGCTCGCCCTGTCGGCCATCGGCGAGGGCGAGCCTCGCCGGCCCCTGGCTAGGCGAGGCGAGGTCGGCCTTGCCTCGCCGTCGCCTGGGTCGCGACAGCGAGGCTCGACCTCGCCTTGCCTCGACTCACTGTCGCCTTGGTTGCGACGACGAGGCGAGGTCGAGCCTCGCCACCGTCACGACCCAGGCGACGGCGAGGCTTGACCTCGCCTCGCCTCGCCGTCGCCTGGGTCGCGACGGCGAGGCAAGGTCGACCTTGCCTCGCCTTGCCAGGGGCCGGCGAGGCTCGCCCTCGCCGGTGGCCGGCAGGGTGAGCTTCGCCAGAGGCCTCGCCGGCCCTCCCCTTTGGCCGACCGCCGGTCGCCGGACCGGCCAGAGGGGAGAAAAAGAAAAAAAAAAGAAGAAAAAGAAAAAATTGAAAAAAATAATTAAAAATTGTCACATCAGCGTTGACCGGACGGCCAGCACCGGTCGGCGGTTACGTCAGCGCCGACCGGCCAAAATTGGCTGGAAGGACTGAATTGGCAAGAATTCAAAAGGTTTAGGACTGAATTGACAAATTTAAAAGGTTTAGGACTGAATTGGCCGCCGTACAATAGGTTTAGGACTGATTTGACAATTTTCCCAAGGATGGTCTAAATGTTATACTTCGAAAATTGACCATAAACTTCAACAAAATTGGATCTATGTCTCTATTTGTTTTTAGCCGCCAACGTCCTGTTCAACAAAAAGTCCCAAAGGAAATAAATATGCATTTAAAATGCTGAGTTGGGTCTGTTGGGATTTTGAACGATTTCTAGTGAATGAGAAAAAGTTGTCATGAAATGTGGTCATTCAAGCCTGTATGCATCATGGTTGACCCACGACGTGTCCTAGATCTTGCTCCAGAACGCATATTTCAACTCGGACACCACCTGTTCGTCATAATGTCTGAATGAAGTCCGAAATCATTGTCACCTAAAACAGTCTGCGGGCTCTTCGAACCACGCTCTATTTGTCTTAAGCTTGATGATTGGTGTCTAATATTGTGCTTCCTCTTCACTTCATGGCATATTACGTGATTTTCCCGAGTTGGTCGTGGGCACATATTTATCAGTGTTGTCTTGCGATTTGAAGCTTCCACGGTCAATTTTATGTTTTCTCAACTTTCAATGCTTATTTGCCTGTTGGATTTGCTTGGAGGTATGGGTTAAAGATGGGCATTTTCGGTTACTTTGGAGTCGTCAGGATGGGTTCAACGTTGGTCGAAATGGTCGTCGTAGGCGGTGCCGGCTCACGTCAACTGTCCGAAGGCTGTGTTGGCCGGCAGTGACAGCATTAGGCTAGCGCTCGTCGTCAACACTAGCAACTCGAGCTGATAACTGGCGTTGGGCATTCCCGGCGAAGCACAGGCGTGGCTCCGGTGAAGAAGCATTCGTGAAGAACAATACGAAGGAGAAGGGGAGTTATGGGAAAGGCATGAAGGAGGGGATGAAGTAGTAAAAAGAAAAAATAGAAAAAGAAAAGAGAAATAAAAGAAAAAGAAAAAAAAAAGGAAAAGAAAGAAATATACAAAAAAAAAAGAAAAGTGTATAAAAAGAGGTTCCGGGCAGGTTTGAGAATTAGGTCAGAATCCGGGTCGGATCGGGTCGGCGGGGATTTTTTTTAATAAAAATTTTCAAAATTTTAAAAATTCAAAAAATAAAATAAAATAATAAAAAAATTCCAAAAAAATTCGAAAATTGTTTAAAAATCCCAAAAAAATTAATTAAATAAAAAATATTAAAAAATTCAAAAAATTCAGAAAAATTCAGAAAATTAGGAAATGTTCATAAATCTTTTTTGGGCTTAATTTCATTAGATATTAGCGTTTTTCTCATTCTAGACTTAGTTTAAAACTTGTAAAAATTGAGAAAACCTTAAAAAAATTCTTAAAAATCGAATAAGCTATTAGGGCTTTACTTTAGGGCTCTTGATTGTTTTTATCCTTTTAGAGACGATGCTAGGTCGCTGGTTGTTTATTTTATTCATGATTATCTGGTTGCGCAATTTTAATATATTGATTGTTGTTTTTAGAACGATTAGGCGGAATCTTAATTTTTTCGATGGGCTGTCCGGTACGTTAATTTGCTAACCTTTAAGTTTATGTACCGAAAGGACACTAGTTAAATTGCTAGTGTAATCAAGTCCCCGAATTTTAGAATCTCTGATATTCGCACGTATTGAGACGATATTTCCGCGTCTCGATCAGGGTTTCTAGCTGACCCTTGATCATCGCTAGTGACGACTCCAATCGAATGCGTAAATTAGTCATTTCTTGTCGCGCGAGATATGAGCCTTGGGAGAGCCTCGGTCATGAGATTAATGAACCATTTGGTTTGTCTTTCAAACAAATCAATTAATGTTCATATCTATCAACAAATATCTCTTGGCCTAAACCCGATCTTTGGTGGGGGGGTACGTCGCGACAGTTTGGCGACTCCACTAGGGACTTGATGACTTAGGCCTAATAAACGTGATTATTTGTTAACTAACGTGATCTTATGGCAGTATATTGTGAAAGCTAAGGTAAGTCCGCTAACGTTGTGTTAAATGGTTTTGTAGGTTGGGAGTTATAAGGGGTGGAATAATTATTGATGTGTTTGTTTTGCAGGTTGATGTAGGGGCGTAAGTGTATGTGATTGAAAATCGAAGTGCTGTTTTGATGTCAACTGTTGCACATGCTTCTACCTGCTTCAACACTACACCTTGCACAGACAACCCACGATCTAAAACCCTGTCGCCTTAGTGAACCCATAGGAGGTGCCAAAAGTGTGGAAACCGTACGGGGAAGGACCCATGGCTTTCCCCTTTTAGTTCCGCTCATCTTTGAATAGTGATAAATAGGACTGTTCGACGCAAGTGCGGAATGAGAAAAACTCTTTTGATTTATTTGGGATGGGGACCGTAAGCCTTCAGAATCCCACCTTTTAGTGAACCTCACAAGTGCATCTGCATGTCTTTGTGATTTAAAAGAACGATCGTCACCCGCTATAAGTATGATTTCTCTCGTTATTAGTTCACTTTGAATTGAAACTTTCATTTTTGAAATTCGTGAAAATCAGTTGAATGCCCTAAGTGATCTAAGCTTATAATTGCAAATTTCGAGCAATCACTCTTGACGGTGAATCTTGTGCAAAATCTCAAGCACCTTTGATTTAGCCTTACCAAAATAGATGGTTTTGTCTGAACTTTCAATTATAGGCTTAAAATCACATTTTTTGTGCAGAAATTTTTTCAAGTGAAGATTGTGTTTCAGGGCATAAAATTGAAATCACATTTTCAATAAAATTCTTTCTTGTTCACATTTCAGAATCAAAATTCAAATCACTTTTTATGTATTAGTTTCTTAAAATAGGAATCACCCCATTTTTGCAAAAATGAAATCGCAAATTAGTCTTTCAAATTTGATTTGCCACATTTTGCAATGAAGCTTTTGGAATAAAAGGGGCGTTCGATTGATAGTCACGATTTGATCTTTTAATGATGTCACCTCTTACAATGAAATCTTGGTGAAATACCAAATGCCCATAAATAGGGACCGCAAGGGCATGTATTGTCGCATTGCTTTCATTATAAGAGGCGGCATTAGTGAAAGATCACTTTTTCATTCACATACTAACATTGTCTTCCTTCTGCAGGTTATTCGTGATGGTCCCTCCTTAAAATTCTCACGCTTGGGCACCCTAAGAAGTGAACTTGGACACTAGGACGAGATTTGTTTATCGCACTCTTCTATGCAAAAGTTTCTTGTACTTTGTCATCGTCTTTATTCTCAATAGGAATCATGTTTTGTGTTTTGAGTTTTGATTGCGAACCCAATTGAATGTTTTTGTATATCATGTAACTCAAATTCAAGTTCATAAGCAACTTTTTGCTTTGGGTCCAATTGGAGATACTGGGTGACTTCCGAATTTCGACTTATTTTTGGGATTTATAAAACACGTAATTCGTCAGTGTGCTTATAGTAAAATCTCGTCGTGGAACTAATCACTCTCGGCTATTGTTTTTAAAATTGAGATTTCGCTAGAATCGCATTCGATCAAATTTGGCCGTTATTTTGAGCCCGAACTTTGGTGTCGTATTTTTCGGAGTTTCGTAACAAATTTAATTGGACGGTGTCGATATTATTGTGGCTACCCTCGATATTGCTCGGCATAAGTGATAAGTGAATTTTTGACCGGGTGCGAATTTGGACTAGTAGACCTTCCTCGTAGTGGGTTTTAGTTATTTTCTTTAGACCCTTTTTCCTAATTATTAATTAGGATTTTCGAGGACCGTTGAATCGTTTTCAAATTTAAATCGTGGCTGTTGAATCGCACTTGAGTGTGATGTGACCACACTCTCTCTCTCTCTCTCTCTCTCTCTCTCTCTCTCTCTCCCCCTTCCCCTCTTTCCTGCTGACTCCACTCCCCCTTGCGTTTGACCCATCCCCACCAACTCCTTCTCTCACCTCTCCTCTCCCTCTTTCTTTTCTTTTCTTTTTTCTTTTCTTCCTTCTTCTCCTTCGCTGCTTCTGCTCCTGCGCGTCTTCTGCTTCTGGCTTATGGTTCCTACTTCTCCTTGCTGCTAACGCCGACCGCCCCTTGCCAGGACCAGCCCCGTCATGCACCATCGTCCGTCTCATGTCGCCGTCGCCCCGAAACCGCCATCGTTAGATTGCCCGAGCTGCACGCGGGTTGTGTCCTCGCCGGTCCGCCCGTCGGACCAGCTACCGCCAGGCGCTGCTCCTCCCCACCGTCGAGCCACTGCCCACCCAGCTCTATCTCAGGCTGTGCGACACCGCCCTCGGCTGCCCGGAACCTCCCATCGCCGAGCTCACCCCCTGCCCAGCTCCGCTCACCACCGGAACCAGCTCCACCGTCCACCTTCGACTATCGCCGCCACTGTCCCAATCACCGGGAACAGCCCCAGGCCTCGCTGGAGTAGCCCCACAACGGCAGCTTCTTCGTCGCTTTCGTTCACCGGTCCGTCTGTCGGCCGCCGAGCCCAAGCCGAAAGCCACCGCGAACCGCCCTCATCGCCGCTGTCGTCCTCGTGCCTTCGCCAGCATTAAACGAGTAAGTTAACCCCTAATCCCGTGTTTAGGGTGTTAAACTTACTTAGAGTAATTTAGATTATGTTTAGGTTAATTTATTAATTGTTTAAATATGATTAGTGATAGGTTATCGGTGTTTTAGCGATAGGTTATCAATTTTGGTTCGATAGGTTATTATTAGTTATGTGATAAGCTATCGCGTATTTGTTGATAAGCTATCGCTATTTTAATGATAAGTTTTCAATTATTTTATTATTATTGATTATTTTATCAAACAAATTTATTTTGGAATTAAATATTATTTTATTATTAAATGATAAATTCCGAATTTAAATATTAATATTTTATTATTAAATAATTAATTTTCGAAAATAATAATATTTGATTTTCGAAGAATTTCTAGCGTCAAATTATGATGCAAATATTGGTTTTCACCACATAAGTTGGCGTATTTAGAAAATGATTTGAATGAGTATGATTCAAAAAAATATTTTGAATTTTCAAAAATAAATTATTTTCGGATATTATTAAATAATTAATTTTCAAATTTATTTATTATTATTTCAAAAAAATCTTTAATCTCAAATTATGATTTCTGTGCTTGATTGGTGGCAATTATGTCGTGAATTGTCGTATTAATTTGATTATATGACAAATTATTTTGAATGGAAGTTTTCAAGAAAATTTATGAATTTTTTTTTGGAATTAAACTATTATTTGGTTATGCCAAGAAATGATAGTGATGCTTTGTGGTTGATAAACGTGTTTGGCATCGATGCTTGCAAGAATTGATTGACTATTTGCATGCGTGACCACTTGATTTGCTATGCGGCATTGTGTGAGCACTATTCATGGACGCATAAGCTAATTAAAAAGATAATAATTGGTCAGAATGCTTGTGTGCTCGTGTGGTCACACGTTAGAGCCATCTTGCTGTGTATTGCTTGACGATACCCGATTTATCGGATGCCTGGGGATTATCTGGACTGCCAATACCCCGGATGCCTTGCCACGGCCCAAGGCCGGACTCGATGCTCCTTATGGGATACCATCTTACTATGTATCGTTCGATATTGCCATACTGGAATGACGTCATCTTGTGTATCATTTGACGTAGCCGTGCCCGACGGGGCGGGACAAAACCTGATTTTTACCGGAAGATTGCCATCTTATTGTGTATTGCTTGATGTGTAGTGGCCCTGAAGGGGCGTAATAACTGGAATACGTGTGATATATAGTGTCTGATTATGTGATAGGAACTGCTAGGCATAGTATGAGACATGCCAAAGTGGATTATATCTTATAATCGAGACACGCGTGTCTGTGATGCATTGATGCACAAGAAATCTCTTTAAATGTTTCGAATATGTGACATATTCATTTCACCAACGAGTGTACAAAGGCGAGGTAAGGATACCTGTGATTGTTTAATGATGTTACTGTTGATGCTGTATTACCTGGTTAGGGACCCCCATGCAAGTTGGCCTCCTAAGCGGGACTTAGGTCGTTAACTTATTGAGACTGTCATCTCATTTGTTGTTGTTAACCATTTTTCAGGCCCTTAGCATGTTGATGCACCCAGTTTGGTTCAGGGTGTCTGGAAGCTGGCTTTTGGGATTGGCCTATTGGTGAAGTAGATTGACCCTAGCCTGTTATCTTTTGTTGGCTTTTTGTGGTAACGCCCGAAGTGGGCTTGAAAGAATGTTCCTAGGAGTTAATCAAGTGAAAATCAAAATAGTGTTGTTTGACTGTTATGATTTGTTTTTCTAACTATCCATATTTGTTGTTGTCTGGAGATTTTTGTGATCGCTTCTGCATGTGTAATTAAAAAAATAAAATGAAGGGTTGGCGACAAGTCCTGGGATGTCGCATCTCAACGACCGAAGAGGGGTGTTGCATGCCCGCAGAGTTCGGGGCGTGACATCCCCATTTCGAATTGGTATCAGAGTAAGGTCAGCTCGATCTAAGTTTGGTCGAGACCTGGAGTGATAAGGTGCGATGGGTTTTGAGATAGTGAGTTAGGAAGACGCTAAGTGTCTGTGCTTAAGTATTAGAGTTCTCGTTTTTTAGCGGGTTGTTCATTATTTTTTTTTTATTCCTTGTTGGAATTGGAAAGCAAGTTTTTGTAAAGATCCTGCGAGATGGACAATCTTGAACTGAGGGCCCCTAGGAGGAGGGCCGAGCCAGGTCAGGCTGGTGCCAGAAGGAGAGCTTCAAGGGATCCTAGATTGGACCAGATCCTGCAGGCTTTAGAGACTCTAATAGGGCAGCAGGCTCAAAATCAAGCCACTGCCGCTGCACCTGACCTGCACCTGTGCCTGTGCCTGTAGATGTTCCATTGGCTGGTAATGGAAATGGGAATCAGCTCATACACAAGTTGGTAAAGCAATTTCTGAAGCTCAAGCTGCCCAAATTCACTGGCGCAAGTGATCTTGAGGCCGCAACCCTTTGGATCAATGAGTTAGAAAAGGTTTTTGCCTTGCTGAGATGTTTGGATGAAGACAAGGTGACACTGGTGGCCTACCAATTGTAAGGTAATGCCAGTACTTAGTGGGAAGCTACCCAAAGGAGGGTATTTCCCGAAGGTACAGCCTAGGTGTGAAGTGCCTTTGTGAATGCTTTTTACAACAAGTACTTCTCAGACTGTGCTAACGAGCAGAAGATAAATGGGTTTCAACATCTCCGACAGAACCAGTTGTCAGTAGACCAGTATGAAGCAAAATTTGCTGAGCTGTCCCAGTATGTCCCAAGGTTGATTGAAGACCCAGTAGATAAGACAAGAAGGTTTAGAGATGGGCTAAAACCTGAGATTAAGGACCAATTGGTGCTCCTGAATCTGAAGGACTATGATGAGCTGTATGAGAGAGCGCAATTAATTGAGAGAAACTTGGCTGAGAGGACAGCCGCGTCTGGATCGCAGTTTGTGCCAAACAAGGATAACTGTCAGTTTGGGAAGAAACCGATAGTAGGAAGTAGATTTCCCATCCCTCTTAACAAGAAAGGTGGCGTGATGAAGCCGGTGTACAACAACAATAATGGCCCATGTCGATCCTATGGAATACACCATGGATCAGTCCTATGTCCTATGAAGACGGAAGCTTGCTTTGGATGTGGCCAACCCGGCCACCACGTCAGAGATTGTCCACGCCAGGTAGCGGAAGCGCAAAGACCAATGCAGCAGGTAGAACAATGTGCAAGTAACGCCCCGCAGAACCAGTTGAACCGACCGCAAGTGTAAGGAAGAGTCTATGCTGTCACAAGGAAGGATGCGGGAGACTCACTTGCCGTAATTACAAGTACGGTTTCATTACACGACTATGCTGCTTATGCTTTATATGATCCTGGAGCTATGCATTCATTTGTGGCTAAGCAATTTGTGGAATTAGTGGGGTTAAGTCCGAAACCGCTGAGAGTAGTTTATAGTATTTCTATCCCTTTAAAGGATAGCATAGTGTTTGCAGTAGATTGTACTGATTGCAAGTTATCTGTTGGTGGTCGTAAGGACAACATAGATTTGATTGTTTTGACAATGTTTGACTTTGATGTGATTATTGTAATGGATTGGTTGTAAACTACTATCGTAAGACGATACAGTTTGAGCCAGTAGGGAGTGTTGGTTTTGAGTTTGTCGGGAATCGAGGAGGACGTTCGATTCCTTTAATCTCATCACTCGAGGTCACTCGGTTATTCGATGAAGGTTGTCAAGGCTATTTGGCGACTATAATTGACACTTTTGTAGAGGAACCAATGATGCAATACATTGCTGTGGTGCGAGAATTTTCGGACGTTTTCCCTAAAGAATTGCTTAGATTGCCCCCAGAAAGGGAGATAGAATTCGTGATTGAGTTAGCCTCTGGAACGAAACCGATTTCTAAGGCACCTTATAGAATGGCGTTGTTGGAATTGAAGGAGTTAAAGGTTCAGATGCAGGAATTGTTAGAGGAACCAAGGATGCAATATATTGCTATGGTGCGAGAATTTTCAGACTTTTTCCCTGAAAAATTGCTTGAATTGCCCACAAAAATGGAGATAGAATTCGTGATTAAGTTAGCCCTTGGAATGGAACCGATTTCTAAGACACCTTACAGAATGGCATTGTCAGAATTGAAGGAGTTAAAGGTTTAGATGCAGGAATTGTTGGACAAAGGATTTATTCATCCTAGTGCATCACCTTAGGGAGTGCCAGTTCTATTTGTAAGGAAGAAGGATGGTTCGTTGCGCCTTTGCATCAACTATCGACAACTCAATCAGGTAACGGTTAAGAATAAGTATCTGTTGCCCAGGATAGATGATTTGTTCGACCAACTCCAAGGAGTTTCGATATTCTTGAAGATAGACCTGAGGATAGGTTATCACCAGTTGAGGATTAGAAATGAAGATATACCGAAGATGGCATTTAGAACGTGCTATGGACACTATGAGTTTACCGTGATGCCGTTTGGTCTAACAAATGTGTCTGCAGCTTTTATGGACTTGATGAACAGGGTGTTCACGAAGTATTTGGACAAGTTCGTGATCGTGTTCATTGATGAAATTTTGGTGTATTCGAGGAGTTCAGAGGAACACCAACAGTATTTGAGGACAGTGCTACAAACCCTTCAAGATCATAAGTTATATGCCAAGTTTAGTAAGTACAAGTTTTAGTTAACTCGAGTGGCTTTTCTTGGACACGTGATTTCCGGAGAAGGAATTTCAGTAAACCCGACTAAGATTGAGGCGGTCATGAATTGGCCTAGACCAACGACGGTAACTGAAGTTCGGAGTTTCTTGAGATTGGCTAGCTATTATAGGAGGTTCGTAGAAAACTTTTCTGCTATAGCTATGCCCTTGACGCGATTACTGAAAAAGGACACGAAGTTCAACTGGACGGATAAGTGTGAGCTTAGTTTTCAAGAGCTTAAACAGAAGCTAACTACTATGCATGTCCTAACGTTACCATCTGGTTCAAGAGGATATGAGATTTACAGCGACGCGTCATACAAATGATTGGGATGTGTTTTAATGCAATATGGAAGAGTTGTGGCATATACGTCGCGACAATTAAAACCACACGAATTGAATTACTTGACGCATGATTTGGAATTGGTTGCTATCATATTCATGCTTAAGATTTGGAGACATTATCTATATGGAGAAATGTTCCATATTTATATGGATTATCAAAGCTTAAAATATTTATTTTTGCAAAAAGAATTGAATATGAGACAGCGTAGATAGATGGAGCTGCTTAAGGACTATGATTGTGATATTTTGTATCATCCTGATAAAGCTAACAAGGTAGCCGATGCGTTGAGTCGAAAGTCCTCAATTACGCATATGATGGTTCAAGAATGGATTTTGCTTGAAGGAATTCGGGACTCGGATTTCAACTTCGAGGTAAGTCATCTCTCGAGTTTAATGGCTACTCTTAGAATTGAGCCCGAAGTGCAAATCATGATTAAAGCAGCGCAACTTTCGGTTCCTGAGATGATTCTGTAAATGGACGCAACTAAGAGAAAACCTGACTTTCAAGTATTCGAGGATGAGATCTTAAAGTTTCGTGGACCGTTGTGTGTGTCCAATAATGAAAGACTTAAGGAGGAAATTTTAGCAGAAGCTCATCGTAGTAACTACAGTATTTATCAGGGAGAACTATCAGGATCTTCACCAATATTATTGGTGGAATGGCATGAAAAGAGATATTGCCAAGCATGTGGTTAGATGTTTAACGTGTCAACAACTGAAGGCTCAACACTATAAACCTGGTGAACTATTGCAACTACTGGAAATACCAGAATAGAAATGGGAGCATATCACGATGGATTTCGTGATGAGTTTACCGAGGAGCCAAAGAGGTAATGATTCCATCTGGGTCGTGGTAGATAGACTCATAAAGTCTGCTCATTTCATTCCGGTGCGAAAGGATTTTGCCATGGATAAGTATGCTGAGTTGTATGTGAGACATATAGTTCGTCTTCATGGTGTGCTGGTGACGATCACGTCAGATCGAGACCCTAAGTTCACCGCTACATTCTGGAAGAGTCTTCAAGGCACCATGAGAACAAAGCTGCAGTATAGCACTGCTTTTCATCCGCAGACAGATGGACAATCCGAGAGAACGATTCGAACTCTCAAGGATATGGTGCAAGCCTACGTTTTGAATTTCAAAGGGAGTTGGAAAGAACAGTTACATCTTGTCGAATTCGTGTACAATAACAGTTATCAGCAGAGTATCAAAATGGCACATTTCAAAGCGTTTTATGGCAGAACCTGTAGGTCTCCAGTTTGTTGGAACGAAGTTGGAGAACGAAAGATTTCGGGACCCGAGTTAGTACAATAGTTATCGGATACTGTTAAAGTCATCAGGGATAGACTAATGACTGCTCAAAGTCCCCAAAAGAATTATGCAAATTGGAGATGTAGGCCCTTTGAATTTCAAGTGGGGGACAACGTTTTCCTCAAAGTGTCATCAATGAGAGGATTATCACGGCTTGGCAAGAAAGGAAAGTTGAGCCCGAGGTACGTGGGTCCATTCGACGTTTTAGAGAGAATCAGTACTCTGGCCTACCGTCTTGCACTACTGTCAAATTTGTCCCAAGTTCACAACATATTCCATGTGTCAATGCTAAGGAAATATGAACCGGACCCGACCCACGTGCTGAATTATGAAGAAATAGAAGTGGACAACAGAGTGTCGTACGTGGAAAGACTGGTCAAGATTGATGACAGAATAGAACGAGTGTTGCGAAACAAGACAATTCAGATGGTCAAAGTAATCTGGGAGCACCATGAAACCGAAAGTACAACGTGGGAAAGCGAAGAGTTGATGCAACATCAATATCCCAATTTGTTTGAGTAATTGGATTGGATTGTAAATTTCAAGGACGAAATTTTTGTAAGAAGGGAAGAGTTGTGACATACCGAATTTCGACCCATTTTTGGAATTTATAAAACGTGTAATTCGTTATTGTAGTTATAGTAAAATCTTGCCATGGAACTAATCACTCCCGGTTATTATTTTTAAAATTGAGATTTCGCTAAAATCGCATTCGATCGAATTTGGCGGTTATTTAGAGCCCGAACTTTGGTATTGAATTTTTTGGAGTTTCGTGACGATTTTAATTGGACGATGTCGATATTATTGTGGCCAGCCTCGATATTGCCCGGCATAAGTGATAAGTGAATTTTTGACCGGGTACGAATTTGGAATGGTAGACCTTTCTCGTAGTGGATTTTAGTTATTTTCTTTGAACCATTTTTCCTAATTATTAATTAGGATTTTCGAGGACCATTGAATCGTTTTTGAATTTAAATTGTGGCCGTTGGATCGTACTTGAGTGCGATGTGACCATTCTCTCTCTCTCTCTCTCTCTCTCTCTCTCTCCCTTCCCCTCTTTCCCACTGACTCCCCTCCCCCTTGCGTTTGACTCACCCCCACCAACTCCTTCTCTCTCCTCTCCTCTCTCTCTTTCTTTTCTTTTCTTTTTTCTTTTCTTCCTTCTTCTTCTCCTTTGCTGCTTCTACTCCTGCGCGTCTTTTGCTTCTGGCTTCTAGTTCCTACTCCTCCTTGTTGTCAACGCTGACCGCCCCTCACCGGGACCAGCCCCGTCATGCGCCGCCGTCACCCTGGAACTGCCGTCATCGAACCGCCTGAGCTGTACGCGAGTTGTGTCCTCGCCCGTCGAACCAGCCACCGCCGAGCGCCACTCCTCCCTGCCGCTGAGCCACTATCTACCCAGCTCTATCTCAGGCCGTGCAACACTGCCCCCGGCCTCTCGGAACCTCCCGTTGCCGAGCTCACCCCCTGCCCAACTCCGCTCGCCGCTGGAACCAGCTCTGCTGTCCACCTTTAACCGTCGCCGTCGCTGTCCCAACCATTGGGAATAGCCCCAGGCCACGTCGGAGTGGCCCTACAACGGCGCTTCTTCGTCGCTTCCCTTCGCCGGTCCATTCGTCAGCCGCTGAGCTTAAGCCAAAAGCCACCGCAGACCGCCCTCATCGCCGCCGCCGTCCTCGTGCCTTCACCGGCGTTAGCCGAGTAAGTTAATCCCTAATCCCGTGTTTAGGATGTTAAACTTGCTTATGGTAGTTTAGATTATGTTTAGGTTAATTTATTAATTGTTTAAGTAGGATTAGTGATAGATTATTGGTGTTTTAGCGATAGGTTATCGATTTTGGTTCGATAGGTTATTATTAGTTATGTGATAAGTTATCGCGTATTTGTTGATAAGCTATTGCTATTTTAATTATAAGTTTTCAATTATTTTATTATTATTGATTATTTTATCAAATGAATTTATTTCGGAATTAAATATTATTTTATTATTAAATGATAAATTCCAGATTTAAATATTTAATACTTTATTATTAAATAATTAATTTTCGAAAATAATAATATTTGATTTTCGAAAAATTTCTAGCGTCAAATATGATGCCAATATTGGTTTTCGCCGTATAAGTTGGCATATTTAGAAAATGATTTGAATGATTATGATTCGAAAAAATATTTTGAATTTTCGAAAATAAATTATTTTCGGATATTATTAAATAATTAATTTCTAAATTTATTTATTTATTATTTCGAAAAAAATCTTTAATCTCAAATTATGATTTCTATGCTTGATTGGTGGCGATTATGCCGTGAATCGTCGTATTAATTTGATTATATGACAAATTATTTTGAATGGAAGTTTTCAAGAAAATTTATGAGATTTTTTTTAGAATTAAACTATTATTTGGTTATGCCAAGAAATGATAGTGATGCTTTGTGGTTGATAATGTGTTTGGCATCGAAGCTTGCACGAATTGATTGACTGTTTGCATGTGTGACTACTTAGTTTGTTACGCGGTATTGGGTGAGCACTATTCATGGACGCATGGGCTAATTGAAAATATAATAATTGGCCGGAATGTTTATATGCTCGTGTGGTCACACGTTGGAGCCGTCTTGCTGTGTATCGCTTGACGATGCTCGATTTATGGGATGCCTGGGGATTATCTGGATTGCCAATACCCTGGATGCTTTGTCGCGGCCCAAGGCCAAACTCGATACTTCTTACGGGATATCATCTTACTATGTATTGTTCGATGTTGCCATACTGGAATGCCGTCATCCTGTGTATCGTTTGACGTAGCCGTGCCCGAGGGGGAGGGATGGAGCCTGGTTTTTACCGGAAGACTGCCATCTTGCTGCGTATCGCTTGATGTGTAGTGGCCCCGAGAGGGCGTAATAACTGGAATACGTGTAATGCATAGTGCCTAATTATGTAATAGAAACTGTTAGGCATGGTATGGGACGTGCCTAAGTGGATTCTATCTTATAATCGAGACATACATGTGTGTGATGCATTGATGCATGGGAAATCTCTTTAAATGCTTCGAGTATGTGATATATTCATTTCATCAACGAGTGTACCAAGGCAAGGTAAGGATGTCTGTGGTTGTTTAATGATGTTACTGTTGATGTTGTATTGCCTGGTTAGGGACCCTCGTACGAGTTAGCCTCCTAAGCGGAGCTTAGGTCTTTAACTTATTGAGACTTTTGTCTCATTTGTTGTTGTTAACCATTTTTTAGGCCCTTAGCATGTTGATGCACCCGGTTTGGTTCAAGGTGTTTGGAAGCTAGCTTTCAGGATCGGCCTGTTGGTGAAGTAGATTGATCTCAGCCTGTTATCTTTTGCTTGCTTTTTGTGGTAACGCCCGAAGTGGGCTTGTAAGAATGTTTTCAGGGGTTAATCAAGTGAAAATCAAAATAATGTTGTTTGACTGTTGTGATTTATTTTCCTAACTATCCCTATTTGTTGTTGTCCGGGGATTTTTATGATTGCTTCCGCATGTGTAATTAAAAGATAAAATGAAGGGTCAACAACGAGTCCTGGGACGTTGCATCTCAACAACCGAAGAGGGGTGTTGCGTGCCCGCGGGGTTCGGGCCGTGACATATTGCAAGCTACCCAAATGGATTAAAGTTCCACGGAGACTTGGAGAAACATTCTTGGACGGTGAGGATGGACAATTTAAAAAATTGGCGTTCATCTCCCTTGGAAGACAGAGAAATTAAATCACAGCCAAATGTTGGGCGCTAAATTTCAGAGGCTTTTGTGATGGGGTTCACTTTCTTTTGAGGCTCGCAACTTGAGTACTAAATATCTCATAATGAATGGGAGGAGTTTGCCAAAATGTTGGGCTTGATGCCTTCATCCCTAGTATGTGATGGAACGCTCCAAACTATATCTCTTGATTTGCAGCCTAACACTACGGGTTTATCTTCTTAAGATAATTAATGCAATTGTCAATGGGAGATGTTATGTACACCCCCCTCCTCATTCAAAACCATTTGAGCACGGGCAGCATCAAAAGGCAAAAAAAAAAAAAAAAACTTTGCCCCAATGCACTCAATACAAATTGGAGGACCTTCGACATAACTCGCATCTTTTTTCAACCTTCTGGCATACTCTTGTAAGGCTTTATCATACTAGTCAGGTTGGCTTGAGCATATTTTTTTCTCCACTGGCCGTGATACTTTACTCGTGCCAATGTTATCTTATTAGTTTCCCAAGGTCACGAAGAGACTAGCAAAGCTACACGCCCAAGGTTCTCTTCGATGGTAGTCGCCAACATTGCCATCCACTTCTGAGTACGCTGAGATGGTCTTGTCATGAATGGAAATGAACTTGATCAGACTAGTACTACCAGTTGAGGAGGAACCATTGAAAGACACATTAAAGGAGAAGCTTATGATTCCTCACACGGAAACGAGACTTGGCTGTAAGCACTACTTACCTCATGGATGCACATAGGCTCCATTCAGCCACCTTCTTAGTGTTCGACTCCAAGAGTTCAAGGACTTGTGGGACTTGGCATCCCTCAGTTTGTGAAGAACTTCACTTTCAAAAATCTGCCTAGCTTCTATGCTTCTCCATTTTTGGATAATGAATCCGAGGAATGACCGCACTTGAATATTCCTGAATTCTGAGTTTGATCTCAAGAAGAAAAAATATGTGAAAGATTCTTTGGTTCCGAAATTACTTCATTGGTTGGGAAGCCCCTTGATGGGTCCACACATATGGAGCTTCTTGGCAACCAATCCTTGCATGAAGATGATTATTGGTGGTCTAGGAAATGATACTCTGAAGTGTAGATGTACACAAGCAAGGATCATTCATCAAATATTGCCCTCAAGTAAAAGATAAAAGAATGTGTTTGACCATGGCGACAACTTCCAAGAAAGCATCTGTCCATAGGGGCAGTGCCTCCCACCAACAAATCGTGACAAGGCTATCCAATTTAGCACAAAAGGATGTATCGTTCCTAAATAAAGTTCAATCGAAAGTAGAGATAACATGTTCCATTTCCTTTCTTGCAGAGTGATAAACTGGGCAAGTCACTCAAAGGGTAGTAACCTTCACCCATGATGCAAGATAAAGTGGAGTCATTGGATTCAGCACAAAAAGGGCGTATCATTCCTAAATTAGTCCAATTCAATTTTGGAATGAAACTAACATGTCTCGTCACTTATATGCAAAGGCGCACTTTGACCGTGGGAGCAACACTTCTTACCAAGGAAACATGCAATAAATGGGGCAAAACATCCCAGGGACAATGCCCTCAAATATCGAAACAATGCCGAAAAGTCCAGGCGGAAGAAAGTGGATGAAGGGAGTTGCCAAACATACAAGAAAACAAATTCAATTGAGGGGAGTTGTCAAATACCCAAGGAGGCGAATTCAAATTAGGGTAAATTGTATTGTTTCCAATTGTCCATTTCGATTCCATTTTTGACATGATTCTATTTTCCTTTGATAGGAAACATCAAAGACCAGAAGGACAAATGCAAGTGAAGGGTAATGATGTATCGTTTCAAATTATTTAATATATAAAGATTCATGCACTAATATATTCTTTCTTATTCTTTACAGGGTTACCAAGTCGACGTGCTGCAGGTAAGTACCCTTCTTCCAAGATTTAAATGAAAATCAAATGGAGAATTTTCATTACAAAAAAGAGTTTTAATGTTTTTTTAAAACAAAAATGGAAATTGAAAAAAAGAAAGCACAAAAGTAGAAATTGTGAAAGCAAACTTTTCACAAAAATTTTGAATATCATCATTGTCCAAAGTTGTCTTGATGCTTGGTGAAATATTCGTTTTGAATCAAAATTCCCGATGGAGATCAATCAACTCAGGTGATCTTGGCAAAACAAGAGGAAATATGTTAATCATGCTAAGCGAGAAGCACTTAGAATGAAGAAAGGCGAACCATTCCTAACACGTCTTATAAACACTTTGTGAGTTGAGTGCAAAAAAAAAAACGTGTTTCAAGACGAGAGATTCATTCGCAAATAGTACATGGATCAAAATGAAAAGAGGCATTTCTTTCATCCATCTGACATACTACAGGTAATCATAGTTAAGCCTCTTTCGAGCCTTCACATGTGAAGAATTTCTACAAAATATCCCTATCAAGAACTACCCCACAATGGGGCAAGTTTGGAGGTTTTGGTTGACATTCTTTGGAGGAAAAGATGTAAAAGATTTCTTTGCTTTTACTTGTATTAATCTTTGATGGTAACTTCAAACGAGTCCTTATGGAAGCTCGAAGCGTCCCAAAATGAAGAAGAGCATTTTTTTCTCTACCCAAACACTCATATCCTTTGTTTAGCCAAGTTGAGCCTGAACATTCATTTCAAAAGCTCGAATGGCGATTATTTCCCTGCACTGGGGCAAGGCACATGATTTTCCAAAGCAATGGGCGCTCGTGCGACAACATAAAAAAAAAAATCGAAAGTCCTAAGAGCTTAAAAGGTTCAAATGAGCAAAAGAAAGCTAGGGAGCATGAAAAGGCAGTGTGCCCAATAAAAGCAAAGCCAATGCCTATAAAAAAAAATTGTGTCAAAAGAAAAATGCTTGCATGAAAGAAAAATCATTGCAAAGGCAAAAGCCATTAGAAAAAGAGCAAAGCTCTTATGTTGAAATGATTTGCCAATGGACTCTCGAGACAAGTTAAGGAGTCATGCGCCTTTTGAAAAGACGAGATGATATGGTAGTAATGCCACGATAATCACCAGCTCTTAAATCTTTTTTGAAAAACTCGAGCCTTTCGAGCCTTTACCCGAACCAATGTTATAACCCTTTCTAATGTCTTTTGTGATTGGGACGGTTCAAACGGAAATTTGGACTTCTAAAGAAGCTACCGCTTGAAGAAGTAGGGGTAAGGATATCCTATCTTATCTTAAGGTTTCTTGACTTGTAAACCTGGCGAAGATGTTGATCCATAATTATTTCATTTCTTGGCCGATAGTGCTAATCCATTGTTAAAACCATGACCAAACCCGCATTACAATCCTTAAAAGACCTCTCTGATTGGTCAATGTGTACTTATTGCGAATGATTCTTGAAGCTTTCGACATCGATAGTGCGAGGTACATCAAAAATCAAACTATTTCCCACATCAATGGATGGGATCAAATAAACTTCTTGAGAGTAGGTGAGAAGCTTTTTTTGGCTAAGGAACTCTTGTTTGGCATACTTAATGAGTCCTTTTCACGAACCAAGATCATTTTGACAAAAATTTGTCTCTCGAGGGAATTTGAGAATTGGTCATATTTTCCAAAATGCCGAATGTTTGCTAGACAATTGAAATCAACTTGAATTGCTCATATAATTAACACTTCCTCAGTGATGATTTTCTTTTGATAGTGTCTTTCATGACATTTGAATGATAATGATCTCGTTTGGTATGCTTTCTTTACCAAGGCGCCTGTTATAACATATTCCGTTAAATGTGCAGTGGCCATTTCGGAATTTTTTTGCTTGATATATTTACAGCCTCAGAATTGCATAATGAGCTTTTGTAGCCCGAAGAACCCTTTCGATTTGGCGAGCTTTTGCAGCCCAGAGTTTTTTTCTTTGCACGGTGAGCTTTTGTAGCCTAGAGCACCCTTCAATCTAGCGAGCTTTCGCAGCTCAGAGTCTTGTTTCTTGCACGGCTGCATGTTCTATGCATGGTGAGCTTTTGCAGCCTGGAGTACCCCTTCAAATTGGCGAGCGTTCGCAACCCGGAGCTTCTTTCTTTGCACGGAGAGCTTTCGCAGCCCGAAGCACCCCTTCAACTCGGCGAGTTTTCACAGCCCAGAGTCTTGTTTCTTGCACGGCTGCCTGTTCTTTGCACGGTGAGCTTTCGCAGCCCAGAGTACCCCTTCAATCTGGCGAGCTTTCGCAGCCTAGAGCCTTCTTTCTTCGCACGGTGAGCTTTTGCAGCCCGGAGCACCCCTTCGATCTGGCGAGCTTTTGTAGTCTATACTCTTTTTCTTGGCATGGTGAACTTTTGTAGCTCAAAGCATTCCTTCGACTTGACGAGCTTTTGCAGCCCAGAGTCTTGTTTCTTACACGGTGAGTTTTTACAGCTCGGAGGACCCCTTCGACCTAGCGAGCTTTCGCAGCCCAGAGTCTTTTTTTTTTTTTTGCACAGTGAGCTTCTGCAGCCCAAAGCACCTCTTTCATTTGGCAAGCTTTCACAGCCCAGAGTCTTTTTCTTGGCACGGTGAGCTTTTGTAGCCCGAAGCACTCCTTCGACTTGGCGAGCTTTTGTAGCCCAGTGTCTTATTCCTTGCACGGTGAGCTTTTGCAGCCTAAAGCACCCCTTCGACTTAGCAAGCTTTCACAGCCCAGAGTCTTTTTCTTTGCACGGTGAGCTTTTGTAGCCTGAAGCACCCCTTTCACCTGGCGAGCTTTCGCAGCCCAGAGTCTTTTTCTTTGCATTGTGAGTTTTTACAGCCCGGAGCATCCTTTTGACCTGGCGAGCTTTTGCAGCCTAGAGTCTTTTTCTTTGCACTGTGAGCTTTTACAGCTCGGAGCACCTTAACGACCTGCCCAGAGTTTCTTCCTTTACATGACAGGTCTCCCCATGTGAAACCCTAATTTTAAAAGGTTCTGGATCTTTCCTTACACCCCAATTTCAAAAAGGTTCTGAGTTTTTCCTGAAACCCTAATTTTAAAAGGTTCCCGGTGTTTCCTGAAACCTCGATTTCAAAAGGTTCTAGGTCTTTCCTTAAACTCCGATTTCAAAAAGTTATGGGTCTTCCCTTAAACCCTGATTTCAAAAGGTTCTGGGTCTTTCCTGAAACCTCGATTTTAAAAGGTTCCCAGTTTTCCCTTAAACCCCGATTTTAAAAGGTTCCGGATCTATCTTTAAACCCTGATTTCAAAAAAGTTCATAGGTTTATCTTTAAACCATGCTTTTTACAACATCAAGTTTTGTGCGAAAAACCTTAGGCATTCCTTTAGGGTTTTATCCCATTTGTTGTTCATAGGGTTTTAGTCCCAATACGGAATCTTTGACATTCATAGGGTTGTAGCCCCTAGGTGTACCTTCAGGGTTTTGTCCCATTTGCCGTTCATATGGTTCTAGTTCCGATATGGAATCTTTGACATTCATAGGGTTGTAACCTGTAGGTGTACTTTCAGGGTTTTGTCCTCTTTGCTGTTCATAGGGCTTTAGTCCCGATGCGGAATCTTTGACGTTCGTAGGGTTTTAACCCTAGGTGTACTTTCAGGGCTTTATTCCCTCCACCTCAGCCGTTCATAGAGTTTTAGTCTCTAGGCGGGGCTTTTAACGTTCATAGAGTTATAGCCCCTAGGCGTCTTTTTATTTTTATTTATTTATTTTCCATTTTTTGCTTTAACCAAAAAAAAGATCAAATCAAATCACCACTCATGTCTTAGCCATTGCGCTATCCCGTGCCCTCCGTAAGCAAAATTTAGGTTTCTCTTGTCTTTGAAAGGAACCTCTTCGAACTCCCATTCAAAGAGGGGCAGCTGTTGACACCTAATTTTTGCTTATCCGTTTTAGGTTAATTACATAAAATAAAAGAGGGATAAATTTTGACGCCTAAACATGAATAATTTTCATTTAATCACATGGCATATAGACATTAGGTGCATTGGCATTAATGGGGTCTGTTAGATATATTTTTCTTATTAAAAAAATCAAAATAAAAAAAGAAAAAAAAAGAAAAGAAAAGATCCGGGTTGATCTGACTCGGTTCAAGTGGGCCGAATCAGCCCGACCCAGTCCTTTTTCCCCTTTTTTCCTTCTTGCACGGGCTAGCCCAATCCCCTTTCCCCTTTAGCTCGGCCCGCACTATTCAGTCCCTTTCTCCCTTTACTGTTTCTTTGCAAAAGAGCAGAGGGGAAAGGCTAGTACGGGGGACGAGTATCTCACACAGCAGGAGAAAAACGCTGCAACAAGCGGCAGCGTCGTGCGTTGAGGCGCAGAGCAGAGGGGCAGCCATGGTCCCCAAAGAGAGGAGGTTATCCTCTTCTCTCTTGGCGTTAAAATGACGAAGAACAGAGAAGAAGGGGGAGAACAGAGAGTGTTTGAGAGAATTTTTTAGAGAAGAGAAAAGGGAGACCGAGAGAAAGTGGAAGCGAATCAGAGAGGTCCGACTTCATCCACTCGCCGGAGGACCGCCTGAACCGTCACCAAGCCCCCCCAACCGTCGCGCCTCACTTCGATCGGCCATGAACCAAGTGGGTACTAGCTCAGGTCCCCTGTTTTGTTTCCCCTTCCTCTGCCTTTCGGGTGCCGGGCACACCGAGCCTATTCGGTGGTCGCTCGGCCCCGTCGACCGAGGCAAGCATTTGTTTGACACCCAGTAAGGATGGTCTAAATGTTATAAGTCGAAAATCGACCATAAACTTAGACAAAATTGGATCTATGACTCCATTTTTTTTAGCCGCCAACGTCTTGTTCTTTAAAAAGTCCCAAAGGAGATAAATATGCATTTAAAATGCCGAGTTGGGTCTTTTGGGATTTTAAACGATTCCTAGTGAATGAGAAAAAGTTGTCATGAAATGTGGTCATTCAAGCCTGTATGCATCATGGTTGACCCACGACGTGTCCTAGATCTTGCTCCAGAACGCATATTTCAACTCGGACACCACCTGTTCGTCGTAATGTCTGAATGAAGTCCGAAATCATTGTCACCTAAAACAGTCTGCGGGCTCTTCGAACCATGCTCTATTTGTCTTAAGCTTGATGATTGGTGTCTAATATTGTGCTTCCTCTTCATTTCATGGCATATTACGTGATTTTCTTGAGTTGGTCGTGGGCAAATATTTATCAGTGCTGTTTTGCGGTTTGAAGCTCCCATGGTCAGTCTTATGTTTTCTCAACTTTCAATGCTCATTTGCCTGTTGGATTTGCTTGGAGGGGTATGGGTTAAAGATGGGCGTTTTCAGTTATTTTGGAGTCGCCGGGATGGGTCCGATGTTGGTCGGAGTGGTCACCGTAGGCGACATCGGCTCGCATCGACGGTCCGAAGGCTATGTTGGCCAGCGATGACGGCGTTAGCCTAGCACCCGTCATCAAAGCTGGCTGCTCGAGCCGACGGCCAACGTTGGGCGTTCCCAGCGAAGCGCAGGCATGGCTCCGGTGAAGAAGTTTTCGTGAAGAACAATATGAAGGAGAAGGGGAGTTCTGGGAAAGGCACGAAGGAGGGGATGAAGCAGTAAAAAGAAAAAAATAAAAAAAGAAAAGGGAAACAAAAGAAAAAGAAAAAAGGGGAAAAGAAAGAAAAATACAAAAAAAAAAAAATAGAAAAGAAGTGTACAAAAAGAGGTTCCTGGCGGGTTTGAGAATCAGGTCAAAATCCAGGTCAGATCGGGTCGGCGAGAATTGTTCCGGATTTTTTTTAATAAAAATTTTCAAAAATTTAAAATTCAAAAAAATATTAAAATAATCCAAAAAAATTAAAAATTCCAAAATTGTTTAAAATCCCAAAAAAAAAATTAATTAAATAAAAATAGTAAAAAATTCAGAAAATTCAAAAAATTTAAAAAAATCAGAAAAATTCAGAAAATTCCAAAAAATCCAGAAAATTAGGAAATGTTCATAAATCTTTTTTGGGCTTAATTTCATTAGATATTAGTGTTTTTCTCATTCTAGACTTAGTTTAAAACTTGTAAAAATTGAGAAAACCTTAAAAAAAATTCTCAAAAATCAGATAAGCCATTAGGGCTTTACTTTAAGGCTCTTGATTGTCTTTTCCTTTTAAAGACGATGCTAGGTCACTGGTTGTTTATTTTCTTCATGATTATCTGGTTGCGCACTTTTAATATATTGATTATTGTTTTTAGAACGGTTAGGCAGAATCTTAGTTTTTTCGATAGGCTGTCCGGTACGTTAGTTTGCGAACCTTCAAGTTTAGGTACCAAAAGAGCACTAGTTAAATTGCTAATGTAATCAAGTCCCCGAATTTTGGAATCTCTGGTTTTCGCGAGTATTGAGACGACACTCCCGCGTCTCGATCAAGGTTTCTAGCTGACCCTTGATCATCGCTAGTGGCGACTCCAATTGAATGCATAAATTAGACAATTCGCATCGCGCGAGGTATGAGGCTTGGAAGAGCCTTGGTCATGAGATTAATGAACCATTTGGTTTGTCTTTTAAACGAATCAATTAATGTTCATTTCCATCAACAAATACCTCTTGGCCTAAACCCGATCTTTGGCTGGGGTAGGTCGCGACAGGGGATTGGCTTTCTGGGGCTTTTTCCCCTAGCTATTTTTAATACATCTGGATACAAGCAAGGCTTGGTTTAAGTGCCAGGCGAGACTAGTCGTAATGACCCTTAATTCTATATAATGATCTGTTCTCTGCTTTTTGAGATCCAAGGCGATATTGGTAATTAGCATCGAAAACTGTCATCTCCACTTTCTGATATTGGGATCTACGTATTGGTATATCCTAGCTTGGATTTCAGCTGGTGTCTCACATGCTTCTCAAATCTGCCCTCATTGCATGCGGAGCCGGCTATGAGGCTTGGCATTTCTCAGTATAAACTCCTCTTGCTACTTGCTTTGTTTATATAGTGAGTCATGGTACGAAAACCGCCCTTAAAACTATGACTTGCTAGGACTGGGATTTATGTCATGATAATTTCCAGCCAATGTATTATGTATGTATTACCAGCAGATCCTTTTGTTGGAGCTGTAGGATGTTAATGCCCGCCCTGTTGTTTCCATGGCATTTACATCTCTTCTAAAGTCAAATTTCTATGGATCACCTCCTCGCTCTATGTTTCGAATATGAGTAATGCTATAGAATACTCAAACCTTTTAGCAAAACTGATTTGTAAAGTGATGGATGAGACTTCTGTTGGGTGCCAGCATTAATTTGTCTATTAATTACCCACTAATATTTTTGACATTGCCTAAAATTTTTGTAAACCAAATTCAGTATCTCAACGCTACTTGTTAAAATTCTCCATTGTTTGTTTTGGTGGGAAATTGATTGGGTTCTCATTTCAATCAGGTTGATCCAAACAGTATTTTCCATTGCAGCGTGGACTAAATACAAGTCCAAGTCCACTTCAATGTATCTTAAAGGAGCCTGTTTTTGAAGGCCTAGATTTCATTTTCAGTTCATAATCTATTCATATCAAGGCTAATCCAGTTGGGCATTTGCAGTACCATAATTCCCTCACTTTTTTCCAGGCTTTCCCTTATTTGTTGTCCCTTTCGCATTACGACCTTTTCTTTCCTTTTCCTATGTTACAGTCCATTAAACCCTTTCGATTTGACGAATCATTTCACTTTTCTTACCGCAGTTGTTTTCTCAATACCATCTGATCGTTAATCCTTCTCAGGTGCGAGAGGTGCCCCTATGAAGTCTAATTTGCTTCAGCAATCCAAAAAGTCTAATCGGCTTCTATCATTATTTGGTTGTGCTACTGCAAATCAAGCTTTTCATCACTGTGATGTAAATTGCGGATTTAATAACAGTTGGTCTCTCTACTTTTGCTCAAAAATCAAAATCATCCCTTTAATTTTTTCTAATTCGAAACCGTTCTTTCACTTTTAAAAAGTGCCATTGGTTGTCCCTTTGTCGGTCCGACGATGGAATTTGTAGTGTGGCATTAACCTATTTTGTAAAACGGAAATTTTCTTTTTTTGGACCAAAAAAACGTGCTCGTAAAAAAAAAACCAAAAAAACATGGATTTTTCATTTTTTTTGCTGATGTGAATTTTTTTTTCTTTTTTCAAATGTTACCATATAAAAAACCCACAAAATCTATTGCACATAACAATACAAAAAATATCATTTGCACCCACTCAAGACTACCAATTGAGTGGCTATGGCTGCGAGCTTCGTGGTTCGAAACTCAAGTGAACATGGCTGCTGCAAGCTCGAAACTCCTGTGAAAATTCAGCGAGCTCAAAGATCAAGTGGCCATGGCTCAAGCTTTGCAGCTCGAATAGACCTTGGGGCCATGGCCATCCGCGAGCTTGAGCTTGAATGGCCATGGTCGCCGCTAGCTTAGAGTTGGAGCTTGCAGTTATGGTCGCCGTAATGGAGCTATCTCTCAACTATGCCCTTTTTTTTTTAATGTTTATGTTGTCTACAAGCAATTATGTGAGCAGAATATAGCACGACAGATGTGCTCTAGCATCCATGTCAATAAAATTTGACCGGTAAGAAAAAAGGCATAATAGAAGAATCAACAATAACACTTTCTAAATAATAGAGAAATGCTTTAAAAAAAAAGTAGAGGGAGTTTCTGATTTTCGGACATAAATATAAGAACCACTGGTGACATTAAACCTGAAAAGAAAGTTAGTAAAAAGATTATAATGGGAGTAGGGGTGGCAAAATGGATTTAGAACCCATATTTAATAATGTGGGTCATAAATGGGTGGGCTTTATGTTATGAAAACAAGCTTAAATGGGTAATAAATTGATTATCAAACAACTTAATTGGTCTTAAATGAGTTTTAAATGAGTCAAAAATGGATTAGCTAAGTGAGTTATAACAAGTCATTTTTTAAATTCTTTTAATTTTTTGATTTTTCATAATTTTAGATTTTTTACTTTTTTTTTCTAAGAAATTTGGCAAGAGTTGTCGGCCGTCAAATGCCGCCAATCGTCAATCGTGCCCAGTCACCACCGGTCGTTGGTTGTCGCCAGTTGCCAATCATTTGGTCATCTCTTGCTGCTAGCCGGTCGACACCGGCTAGTGGTCGGTCATTGTCGATCGCTCATTGGTCGTCAATAGTCGCTAGATGGTCGTCGATCACCAATTGTTGCCGGTCACGGGACACAGAAGAAAAAAAACAAACACAAAGAAAATATTTAAAAATTGGAATTTTTTTAAAAATTGTCCACAACATTTTAGCCATATATATTATTAAAAATTCATAAGAAACAAGTTTTTCTAAATTGAATTTAATATTGAAGTCTTTTAGTGTTATGGATCGAGTTAGGTATGGGTTAAGTCAGTATAGCGTTAAATGGAAATGGGTCAAAACGGATTAAATGGATTGAACGATTTAGATCCGATCCATTCGTTTGACGAGTATAGTATAATGGGCGCAAACGCCAAGTATCAATCGCTCCAAGTCCAGGTAGACAGACATGGCCACAGTTCGGAACCAGCCGGTTTCGATTCATGGCCATGTATGAACCGAAACTGGTGGTTCCAAGCCAATTCCGGTTCCAGGCCGGTTCGGAATCGGCCAATAAAAATTAAAAAAATAAATTATGAAATAAAAAAATAATGAATTATCAAATTATAAAATAATGAATTATTCAATATAAAATGTAATTAAAATGTACATTGTAATCGAATTTAGGGAAAAAAAGAGAGAGAGATGGGGCTTGAACTTAATGAATTATCATTAAGCATCTTACATATCTTCTTGGGGATAGAAGAATCAAAATCCATGTAGTGCTTTTACCCTCAGTTGTCGCTACCCGTTCCGATACCGGTATCGGTAGTGGTGGTATCTCCATCGTCAAAGAATTTGGATTCATTATTCCGATCTATCTCTTGATGTCGATATTGAGCCTTCATCCAATCATTGACGTAAGCTTGAGCTTCCACTGATTCTGAAACTAATCTTGAACGTTGTTCATCCAAAATATTACTTCCGGAACTGAATGCTTGTTTAACCGTAACTATTGAACATGGGATTGTAAAAATTTGTTTTGCAATAAGAGAAATGATTGGGTATTGGCTTGCGTGCCTCTTCCACCAATCCAAAATTTAAAAATATGTATTACCTTTGGATTCAGAAAACTCAAAGAAAATGGTTAGATCCATCTCTAATTTAGAAATGTTTTCTATTACTCTCTTTTGCCTTTTTTTGTCTATTTAATAAAAGTTTGTACCATTTACTAATGTTACTTGTACTCTCACTTTGTGTCTTGGTAGATTGAGAAGATCTAATATCACCTCTCTTAATACAAAATTCATTATATAATTCTATTAATATGTTTTTAACCTCCTTTAGTATGGTTGTAACATCTACCGTATTATAATGTAAACATTGATAATACATATTCAAATAATCACCTAAACCATCTAATTTGCAATGTGGATAAAAAACACAAGCAACTAAATAAATAATGAGAATTTCGCTATAATAATGTAGCTACTTCATTCTCATTGTTACTATAGTATTTTGTAATTCAACATCATTTCCATATTCTTCAAAAACTTCGACAATATTAATACACTTTACAAAAAATAAATGCGTAGTAAGATAATAAATACCGGACAAAGTATAAGTTGCATAATTAAAAACTTTTAAAATATCTAAAATTTTTTTGCAAGTATCCCACTCTTGTGAATATAAATTAATCTGAGGTATATTATTAAAAATGAATGTACATAATAAATCTTTATATAGAGATGATCCAACTCGTTGGAATTCTATTTTTTACTTACTTAATGAATCTTTATATACAAAAGATTCATTAAGTAAGTAAAAAATAGAATTCCAACGAGTTGGATCATCTCTTGGAAATCTTCTTGGCCTTTTTTCCATTTGCGTTACAAATTCTAGTCAATTCTTTCATTTTTTGGGATGTTTTCATAAAAATTGAATCACTGTTTTTATTGATTCAAGAAAAATATCAAAAGTTTTCAAACCATCTTATACACATAAATTTAAAATATGACAAGCACATCTAACGTGAAAAATTTTTTCGCCAAAAGAGGATCTACAAATATTTTCTAAATCCGCAATTGAAGTAGTATTTGCCACGGCATTATCAAAACCAATTGAAAGAATTTTGTTCGGCAGACAATATTCTTTTAAAATTTGCCTAATTATTCTATAAATATTATTTGCCGTATACTTGCCATTGAAAACTCTAAATACAAGGACTCTTTTTTAAATATTCCAATTGTCATCTATCCAATAACATGTTATGCCCATATAAGAATGAATTTGCCAATGATTACTCCAAATATCACTACCTATATGCATACATCCATTAAATTGCATAAAAAAGTTTTGTAAATTTTTTTTTCTATTTTTGTAAAGATCTTTAATTACTCATTTAAGTGTATTTCTAGGAACACGTTTTGCTTGTGGAGCATAAGCTTTTTGTACAAATTGATTAAAACCAAATCTTTTTCCAAAATTAAATGATAAATGCTCAACGGAAATAAATTTATCTAATTCTTCCTTATAAGTTTTTTCATTAAAGGGTTAATACCACAAAAAATCTTAAATTTGTACACCTATGACAATTTTACCTCGAACTATTTTTTTTACCACAAAAAACCCCAAACTGGTACATCTGTGACAAATTTATCTCGAACTATTTTTTTGACCACCAAAAACCCCAAACTAATATACTTGTGACAATTTTATCCTGAATTATTTCTATGACCACCAAAAACTCAACACTGGTACACCTATGACAATTTTACCCCAAAACTAATTTTTTGACCACTAAAAACTCCGAACTGGTACATTTGTGACAAATTTACCCTCTGTTAGTATTCGTTAAATTATATTAATATAAAAAAAATCACAAATTTGTAAACTTGTGACAAATAGAAGGCTAAAACCCAAAACCGGTACACATGTCAATTACCACGTGTCATTAAACTTAGCAATTTGATAGTAAAATTTAACGGAAACTAACGGAGGGTAAATTTGTCACAGGTGTACCGGTTTGGGGTTTTTGGTGACCAAAAAATTAGTTTGGGGGTAAAATTATCACATGTATACCAGTGTTGGGTTTTTTATGGTCAAAAAAATATTTCGGAGTAAAATTGTCACATGTGTACCAGTTTACAGTTTTTTGTGGTCAACAAAATAGTTTGGGGTAAATTTGTCATAGGTGTACCAGTTTATGGTATTTCACGATTAACCCTTCATTAAAACGAAATAAATAAGAAGTGTTAGGATTAACATACCCAGAAATTTGTTGTTGCTTGGTATCGATTCCCGCTTCGATTGGATGTTTGCTCCTAAGATGTCGTTTGAATGTTCTATATCCTTGTCCACCTGTATATTTATATATTGCTTCATAATGTTTACAAATTATATCATACATTTTTTGGACCAATATCAAACCTTTCCGTTTTTGTGAAGTGGTCCCAAATGTCAAATGTAAGTTCCCATTCTGCCTCCTTTGTTATTGACATTTCGGCACGAAAACTTTCTTGTGTTGGAATACGCTCCACATCGAGAAAAATATTGATTTCATCATCTTGAAAATCTACATAATCATGATGATCAAAAGAATGTTCGGATTTCGTCATTCTATTCTTACCTTTGCCAGTTGCCGTTTGACTTCCACTTGCCATTTTTCGAGTGAATTGAGAGAATTGAGCAAATTGATTGGGAGAATTAAGAGAGAATTGCGCATATTGAAAAAATTGAGAGAATTTGGATTGAGAAAAATGAGAGAATTTAAAAGAATTTGAGAGTATTGAGAGAATTTGAAAGAATTGAGAATTTGAGAGTATTGAGAAAATTTGAGAGAATTTATAAGAAAAAAATGAGAAGAAAATTTATGGAAAAATAATAATAAATGGCCAAAGTTGGCAATGGCTACTTTAAAATATATATATTAGCCGTTGCCAAGGCCAAGTGGCCAATGGCCACTTGCCTGGGCCTGTAGGCTGCAGCAAGGCCTGCAGACGTGCAGTCGCTGTTGCAAATTTTTTTTTTGTGGAACCGGCCTCGGAACCGACGGTTCTGGGCTGATTCCAAAATTGTTGGAACCGGAACCGACCCCGTAGGTCACAGGTCGGTTCCTGTTTCGAACCACGGGCCAGTCCCGGGTTTGACCCAGGCTTATTCCGGGCCAAAACCAGCCCGTGGCCATGTCTATAGGTAGAGGTGTCATCACGCCATCGTCTATGGCCAGGACACAGTCTACAAGGTTTTTCCAATGAGGACATACAACCACGATGTTACACATATATGAACCGACACGGTAATGTAGGGCTTACCGTGGAACGAGGGCATTTTGTTGAGGATGCTGACCTCAAGACTAGCTTTGACAAGAGTTGGGGAAACTAAGAAAAGTGGACCATGCAGCGTGAAAATAATATCTTGTTGGTCCAGCTTTCCAATGTGTATGAATGACTTTGACATTTGGTTTCCTTCCTATGTTGTTGACTACTTGACTAGAGCTGGTAAAACTGTGTTCTTGCTATGTCTAGTCTGCCTATGTTTTAAGTCTTGCTTGATCTCTTAAATGCACGCTGTTGAGTTTGAGCGCTCACTGCTCTGATTCCATTGCATGTTATTTCACTGGGTTGACGGGGACTTCCCCAGGTTGCCCCAGTAGCGTCTTCTTCACTCTTGTATGCCCATCCTTGTCCATTGGTTTTGGTCGTTCAAGCTTGAACAGGACGACTCCTCTTATGATGCCAGCTTAAATGCTTCTGTCTACGTGCACTAGTCTCGGTTGAAGTTTCCACATGATACTCTGCGCGTTTCTTGACCTTCTTCTTTCAGATCTCTTACCTCACCCTCACTCTGAGCACAAACAGCTATGTATACTTCCCCCTGTGCATTATGTTTCTAAACTTGTCCGCTCGAACCTTGTATCGTCCAGCCATGGTAGAAGAAACAGTAGTTTGTGGTCGTTCACACTCCCAAGTTTCTTGCTTTGCTTATCTCTCTGCACCCACCTCAGTATTGGCACATACAAGCTCAATGCAAATCAGTCTCTATCCGGTAATCAAACGTTAACCTCCTTCAGTGGCAACTTTGCGCTTGGCTTCTTCACACCAGGCAAGTCGTCTTACTCCTACATAGGCATCTGGTAGAACAAAGTTCGTGAGCCGACCATTGTCTGGGTAGCGAACAGAGACAACCCTGTCACTAACAGTTACTCCACTGAACTGAAGATCTCGGGTGGCAATCTTGTAATTGTCAACGACTCCCAAGGCTCTGTTTGGTCTACGAATCTGAGTACTTCTTCATCTGGGTCGAGCTCCATGGTAGCGGTTCTTGGGGACGATGGCAACTTCGCTCTCAAAGGCACGCCGAATTCTTCCGTGATTCTGGCAGAGCTTTGATCACTCGATGCACACCTGGCTTCCCGGAGCAAAATTAGGGATCGACAAGCGCAAAATCACAAGTCAACTCTTGACATCATTTTAGAACGCCAAGGATCCTTCAACAGGTCTGTTCTCTCTCTAGCTCGATCTATCCAGTCAGTACTACATATGGTGGAATAGGTCTGAGCATTACTGGACCAGTGGGTTATGGGACAATCAGACGAAAATTTTCTCTTTGGTCCCTGAAATGAGATTGAACTATATTTACAATTTCAAATATGTGGATAATAAGAACGAGAGCTACTTCACCTATTCAGTGTACACCACTTTTAACACCATATCAAGGTTTGTGATGGACCTTTCTGGGTAGATCAAGCAGGAGTCCTGGTTGCCTTCCCAGGCGTGGAACCTATTCTGGTCTATGCCCTGGCAACAATGTGAGGTGTATAGACTTTGCAGGCCTTATGGGGTTTGTGTTGAGGAACACTCCTATTAATTTTGAAGTTGATAAAACCTTCCAAGTTATTATAAGTATGATACTTTTTTTTGAACTAATTTATTCCAGGTATGTATATTCTGGAAGCTCAGAAGGAAATTAGTCAGACTTTACAAGTTGTCATATACCTTATTGAAGACCTACATAATCTCAGTTCTGAGATTCAAACGCAGAAATTCTTCAGATACAGAAGCATAAGTTTTGCAGACGCAGAAATTCTTCAGATGCAGACGCAGAAGTTTTTCAGATGGAGACGCAAAAGTTTTTCAGATGGAGATGCAGAAGTCTTTCAGATGCAAACGCAGAAGTTTTTCAGATGCAGACGCAGAAGTTTTTCAGATGCAGACAGAATGAAGAACCAAACATAACAGCTAGTGATCCGGTATGGATTTCACAAAAGGAAAGCTTTGATATCAATCTAAATCAAATTGATTGACAATCAAAGATTACGACAAGCATGCATTATAACGGACAAAGCTCTACTTATGGAAACCAAGATTCTGATTGTATGGGCGACCAGAATCATTGGGATTCAAAATTTGTCATCCAATGGCTACTCAATCCTTATTTTACAAATCTGTCCAAAGTGAAGATTGGAAGATGATCCTCTAATAGTTGTCCAACGGCTAGTGTGGAAATAGAGGAGTATTTAAGGAGATCAACGAGCAGCAAAAGGAAGAACAGAATTCAGAATCAACAAATTCAAAGCTTGAGCATACTCCAATTTAATCTCTTGTCTTTCGTGAGCTTAAAATGTGTATTCATTTGAGAGGTATAAACAGTGTTATAAATGTGCTTAGGTGTGAGATAGTGTGATCTATCAGCTTGGTATAAGCAGCACCAGTTTCGGGAATAAGTGCTTGAGTTTAAGCGGCACAATTTGTTGTAACTTCTCATTGATTTAATTAGTGGAATTCAGCCAGTAGGTTGTAGCGTGGGAGAGTGGACGTAGGCTTGCTATAAGCTGAACCACTATAAACTTGTGTGCAATTTTTTCTATTTCTATTATATTACTTTGCACACTGCACATCATGAGCACTATTTATGTAAACTGCTTTGAATCTGAATTTTATTCAAACTCAATAGTGTTTTTTCAATTCCGCATAAATTGTTTAAAATCACCTATTCACCCCCCTTAGGTGATCCTTGCTAGCTACTTCAATTGATATCAGAGCCAGGTTGCTCGTTTATATAAGTGTCTTACTTCTGAGTCAACGATCTATATGGCTAGTTATGGTGCCCTAGGTCTCATTGAAGGTCAAAGTAACAACAGACCATCGTATTTCGATGGCAAGGACTACAGCATCTGGAAGAATAAGATGAAGGCATTTATTAAGTCAATTGATCACATGCAATGGGATGTCATCATTAGAGGAGTCAAGCTAAAATCTTCTGATTCAAAAGAAAATGCATATGCAAACAAATCAGAAGATCCTCCTTTATCTCAAACTGAGATATCCAAAAGAGAAACCTTAGATTTCAAAGCAATTTATTCTTTATATTGTGCTTTATCTCCTATTGAATATAAAAAAATTGCTGCTTGTGAATCAGCTAAGGAAATCTGGGATACGCTTCACATTACTTATGAAGGAACAGATCGAGCCAAGGAAACTCAAATCAATCTTTTGCTTGGCCAATATGAATCCTTCAAAATGAAGCCTGAAGAATCAATTGCTGACATGTATGACAGGTTTACTGATATAGTAAACAGTCTTGCATATCAAGAACAACTAGTTCCAGATGCAATGAAAGTCAACAAATTACTGAGAGGACTCGCAATGAAGTGGGATAATATCAAAACATTTCTTTGAGAGACACAAAGGATCAAGTCTCTATCAGTAAATGAGTTGATTGAAACTCTGCAATCATATGAGATTGAACATTGGAATGAGGAGAATGAATCCAGAGGTAATAAGTCAATTGCATTAAAAACTAACATTGATTCTGATGTAGATTCTGAAAATGAAGACGTTGACGATGAAGAACTAGCTCTCTTCATTAAGAAGTATAAGAAGATAAAGATCAGAGGAAGAAATCTCGAAGGAAAGAAGCTGTTTGAGAAAAAGAAGTCTACCGATGAAACAGAAAAATCAAAGGATGTAATATGCTTTCATTGTAGGAAACGTGGACATATCAAGCCCAACTGTCCCCTTCTGAAAAAGAAGATCAAATTTGAGAAAGCAAAGAAGGCCTTAAAAACAGAAACTTGGAGTGACACAGAGTGCGAAGACAGTGACGACGATATCTCGAATTTCTGTCTAATGGCAAAGTCAAATTCAAACTCAGATTCAGATTCTGATACCAAAGTGGAAATCGAGGTAAAGCATTCTGAAATGCCTATTGAAGTATCGAATTACATTGATGATTTATGCTTTAAATTTAAAGCTGCTCTTAAAAGAATCTCTTCTCTGAAAGAGGAAATTTCATCACTGAGGCAACAGGATATTCACAAAAAGAAAAAAATGGTTTCTTACAAAAGGAATTTCAACAAATCAAAGAAAGTCAAGATTTTCTTTTCAAAGAAAATGCTGCTTTGAAACATGAAGTTGTAGAAATTACTTCCAAGTTTTCAAAAGATCAGAAACCTTGAAGCATATTCTTTCCATCTAAATTCCGTCCTATAACAAATCTGGTCTCGAATTTGTGAAGGAAAGTGATAGCCTGATTGATTTTCCAAAGGTCAAGGAGAGAATAAGACAAAGACCTCCTCGACAAGTTTACAGAAATCATTTCAAAAGGAATTTTGTAAAACCTGTAGGCCGAAGTGCTCTCAGATGCTCAAAATGTGGAAACCCACAGCATTTTGAGAATGAATGTCCTCAGGTCTGGAGACCTGTTTGAAGAGACTTTGTGAATACAACCTATATTAATTCTCAAGGACCCAAACAAGTTTGGGTACCAAAGAAAACTTGAGATATTATATTTTTTGCAGGTCACCGCAAAAAGAAAAAGAAAGTGGTACCTAGAAAGTGGATGCTCAAGACATATGACAGAAGATCCAAACATATTCATTGATCTACAAAGTCTGAATGGTGAAAAAGTTTCCTTCGGAGGAAATACCAAAGAAAAAATCATTGGTAAAGGAACGGTTGAAATAGAAGGACTTATAATCAATGATGTATCATTGATAAAAGGACTCAACTATAACCTGTTAAGCATTAGCCAACTATGTGATACAAGTTTTAGAATCAACTTTCAAGAAGATACGTGCTCGGAAACAAGCAAAGATTCTTCTTAAACATTCACAGGAAGAAGACATGGCAACATTTATCTTCTAGATGTCAATTCAAGCTCCACTCATTGCTTAATCTCAATCAAAGAGGATGAAGATCTATGGCACAGAAGATTGGGGCATATTAGTATGAAACAAACCTCAAGGATCTCAAAAAAGAAACTGGTTCGAGGTTTGCCGGATTTAAAATACAAGAAAACAGAGTTATGCAATGCCTGCACTCTAGGAAAACAAGTAATAAGTTCTTTTAAATCTATACATCATGTTTCCACTGATCGTGCCTTGCAGCTTCTTCATATGGATCTATTTGGACCAACTAGAACACAAAGTATCGGTGGTAAGAAGTATTGTCTAGTTATTATTGATGACTTTACAAGATTTACTTGGGTGTTCTTTCTTGCACATAAAAATGAAGCATTTTCATATTTTTCAAAATTTGCAAAAAGAGTTCAAAATGAAAAGGGCTATACCATTTCTTGCATTAAAACTGATCATGGAGAGGAATTTGAAAATCAAAATTTTTCAGATTTTTGTGAGGAAAATGGTTTTCAACACAATTTTTCTACTCCATATACAACAGAACAAAATGGTGTTGTGAAAAGGAAAAATCGTTCATTGCAAGAAATGGCCAAAACTTTGTTGATTGAAAGCAAGATTTCTTTCTATTTATGGGCAGATGCAGTTTTTACAACATGTTATATCATTAACAGAGTTTTTCTCAGATCCATTCTTGAGAAAATCCCCTATGAGCTTTACAAAGGTAGAAAGCCCAGCATTTCATATTTTCAAGTGTTTAGTTGTAAATGTTTTATTCTCAAAAATCCAAATGACCACACTGGCAAGTTTGATGAGAAAGCAGATGAAGGACTCTTCCTTGGATATTCCACTACAAGTAAAGCATACAGAGTCTTCAACAATAAGTCTCAGACTGTGGAAGAAACAATGAATATTAAGTTTGAAGAAAACATTCAGGCTCATAAAGATGAATCTAAACTATCTTCCAACATTCAAGGATCATCAGAAGTTCAACAAGAATTTCCAGATATTGTCAAACATACAAAAGGAGTAAAAGAAGATGCAACCCATACTCAATCAAAACCCTCAGAGTCTGATATTATTCAGAAAGAAAAATTTGATAGGAACTGGAAACATAAATCCAATCATCCAAAGAACCTTATCATTGGAGACATAAAAGACGGTATCAAGACTCGATCTAAATACAATGAGAACATTAGCAACTTAGCCTTGATATCAGAAATAGAACCAAAAGAAGTTGGTGAAGCATTATCAGATGAAAGCTGGATTGAAGCTATACAGGAAGAACTTCAGCAGTTCAGAATCAATCAAGTATGGGAGCTTGTGCCAAGACCTAAAAATCATCCACTCATTGGAATGAAATGGGTCTTCAGAAACAAACTGAATGATAAAGGGAAAGTTATAAGAAACGAAGCAAGACTGGTAGCAAAAGGCTATTCTCAAGAAGAATGCATAGATTATGATGAAACATATGCACCAATTGTCAGGTTAGATTAGGCTACTATTAGCTTATGCTTGTTTTCATAACTTTAAATTGTTTCAGATGAATGTGAAAAGTGCCTTCTTGAATGGATATATCAAAGAAGAAGTTTATGTAGAATAACTACCTGGTTTCGAAGAACCAAAGAAGACTGACTATGTCTACAAACTCAAAAAGGCTCTCTACGGTCTGAAACAAACACCCCGTGCTTGGTTTGAATGGTTAAGTAACTTCCCTCTCCAAAATGATTTCACCAAAGGAAAGGTTGATACAACCTTGTTCATTAAGAAAAATGATAAGGATTTTCAACTTGTTCAGATTTATGTTGATGATATAATCTTTGAATCCTCTAACAAATTGCTTTGCAATTAATTCTCTAATATTATACAGAATGAGTTCGAAATGAGTATGATGGGAGAATTAACATTCTTTCTTGGCCTACAAGTGAAACAGACCAAAAATGGTACATTCATTTGCCAAGAGAAGTATGCCAAGGATATTGTCAAGAAATTTGGATTGCAAAATTGCAAGAAAAGAGACATTCTCATGTCTCATTCATCCAAATTGGACAGAGATGAAAATGGTAAAAAGGTTGATCAGAAGGAATACAGAAGCATGATAGGTTCTTTATTGTATCTTACTGCATCAAGACCTGACATACTTTTTAGTGTGTGTATATGTGCAAGATTTCAATTAGACCCAAAGGAATCTCATTTATTAGCAATTAAGAAGATAATCAAGTATATTGGAACTTATCCAATGCTGGGTCTTTGGTATTCCAAAGATTCAATTTTTACTCTTACTGGATATTCTGATGCTGACTTAGCTGGATGTAAAGTGAAAAGGAAAAGTACTACATGTATATGTCAACTGCTTGGAAATATGCTAGTATCATGGTACTTAAAGAAGCAAAATATAGTTGCACTTTCCACAACAGAAGCAGAATATGTAGCTTTGGGAAGTTGTTGCGCACAAATTCTGTGGATGAAGCAACAGTTACAAGACTTTGCTATTGAAGAATCAAATATTGCAATTAAGTGTGACAACACAAGCACAATCAATTTGACAAAGAACCCCATTCTTCATTCTCGAGCTAAGCATATTGAAATCAAGCATCATTTTATTCGAGATCATGTTCAAAATGGTGATGTGAATATTCAATTCATTGATTCTAAGAATCAATTAG
Organism: Syzygium aromaticum; assembly: GCA_024500025.1. NCBI lineage: Eukaryota > Viridiplantae > Streptophyta > Magnoliopsida > Myrtales > Myrtaceae > Syzygium > Syzygium aromaticum. The sequence continues at coordinate 18,780,598 of CM044885.1, forward strand.
CTGATATATTCACAAAATCTCTTGATAAATCTTCATTTGAGTTCATAAGAAATAAATTGTGCATTGTGTATCCATTTTAGTGAATCATCTATTAGACAGGAACTTTTCAGACTCAAATTCTCAGTCTGAATGTCATTCTCAGACTCTAAAGAAAGGTACGTCCATATTTCAAACTTTGGCGGGTATATTTTTGGTAAGATATTATCATATTTATCTTTTTGGAAGCAAATCAGGTACGTTTCCTAATTTATCTGTTAAATTGTGCCTAATATATTATTTTGATATTATTATGTTTCTTTTTGCTTAAAAAGCAATACTCATTCGGGATTACCTTTTTATACTTTCTAAAAATACTTTTCTTTTCCAAAAACATTTCTTCTCGTTTATAAACTTGTTCGACTTTTTTCAAAACCCTATCAGTTCGCACTTCACTCTCAAGACTCTTCCGATATTCAGAGCCTCTATTCCTCTTCCTTCTCCAAAGATCGAAACTTTTTTCCTAAAAAAGGTGTTTACAATGCCTTTCAAGAGAATATCTTCACGCATTCTCAACTAAGACTTCAAATCTACTGCACCGGCGAAACATCTGGAGATTTCAGATATAGACTCAAACCATCTTGAAGTCCCTTCCGAAGCGACACAACTCAAGCGTTCATCATCGTATGGTAAAACTAATTTTCGTTTCCGGAGTATCAAATTTGTATGGGAAACTTATCAAAAGTTGAAAAGGTGCAATGCTTCAGCATCCGTTCTTCATGAATGTCTGAGAGACAATGATCTTTACTCTGAAGAACATCTTGTGCAAAGTTATACTCTCTTTTGCTCTAAACATGATGCAGTTCCAGTGAGCTCCACACTAAAAGAATCATTTTCCAGCAAGGACAAAGAAAAAATCGAAGAAACCTCTAATTTCTCTGAAAAGGAATCTGTTCCTATAAGCTCTAAGACTGTAAGTGCCTCAAAATTTGTTGTTCCCGATGATGATGCTCGACTTTTTGATACTTTTGAGATGAAGGTTGCAATAGCATCTGGCTTGCCTGATACAGGAGGATTATTCAGAAGCACTGAGCATAATATGTTCTATAAGATGTTACTTGCAAGAGGAGTCATGAATCACAGAATAGTGGATTTTAACTACCTAGAGAATGCAGAGATTTCTGTAGAGCATCTCTTCCAGAAATTAGGGATTTATGAATTTTGCTTTCAATCTGCCAATGTTCATGCTGAATTAACTGCCTACTTCTATTCCAATCTTTCAATTCTGTCATCAAATTGGATTCAATTTACTGTTGGTGATAAGAAGTTTGACTTACATGCAAATGAGTTGGCTAAGATAATTGGAGAAAAACATTCTAAGTTTACTCCTTTTGCAGTAAATCTTGAATATGCTTCTAGGGTAGCTTTTGAAAATCCAAATTTTGTTCAAGATTCCAAGTGACATCTTTCCTACTCTGACTTGCCCAAACGATTTGTGATCTTGCATAAGATCATTATCAACTGCTTGAAACCCAAGGCAGCCTCTAAAATTGACATCTCCAAATCAGAAATCAAGCTCATTTTGGCCATTTTGAAAGGTCAATCCTTTTCTCTTCCTCATATCATCATCTTCCATATGTACAGAGTATTGCAACAGGACAAGGGACAATTACCATGTGGTGCATTAATCTCTCGCATATTCATGTTCCTAAACATATCTATTCATAATGATTTGCGAAAGACCCTTATTCCCTATATGTATGTTGGAGAAAGGATGCTCTCCAAAATGAAGCTATTTGAAGGTGTCAGGGGAATAGTAAAAGGAAAAGAAGTTCAACAGTTAGAGGTAAAATCTGCTGGAAAGTCAAGAGAAACAGGGCAAAAGAAACGATCTAGTCCAGCCAGCAAGAAGCCTGACTCTCCTACCCCTATCAAAGTGTACAGAAAGAAAAGAAAAATTCTTCTGCATGATGTAAGTGATGAAGCAGAAGACCACTTTGAAACAGAACACACTGCAGAACCAATTCATGAAGATCATGTAGCTTTTCAAGACCAAACACCTACTGAGGGGGAGAATCAACCAGAATCAGCCACAGGGCACGTTCAGTCTGACAAGAAAATGTCCAGGAACAGCCTTCTAATAATGAAACTGTTCTATCTCTTCTGCTCGAGATTAAGGAAAAGCAACCTGCTCTTGAACAAGATTTGAAGAATCTACACAACATTGTTGAGGAAAACTTCAAAACTCAGAATCTTCAGGCAGCTATGGATAAAGCAGAACTTGAAAAGGCTATTGCTCTATGTTTAACCAACATGGACAAAGCAGTGAGAGAATGCACCTCCAAAATTGAAGAAGCTATTTCCATTTTAGAAAATTTTCAACTGATTCGCACTCCTTCTAAAAAATAGCCTGTTTTCTCTCCAAAATTATCTCATTTTCTTCTTGGTCTGTAATTTCAATAACATTTAGACTGTTGATCGTTTAATATCATTGATCTATTCTCTCTATTTTTTGTTGATGACAAAAAAGGGGAGAATTATATGCATATATACTAATGTCAATATGCAGGATCATATGCAGGTTACATACAAAGAAAGAAAAAGACACAGATATCAACAAAGTTTGCTTTTTCAATTTCAATCTATAGCTCAATGCGCTTAATATGCTTATTTACTTTCAAATCAATCTTATATTAATGCAATATGTAGGAAAGTTTTATCACCATCAAAAAGGGGGAGATTGTTGAGGAAAACTCCTATTAATTTTGAAATTGACAAAACCTTCCAAGTTATTATAAGTTTGATACTTTTTCTGAACTAATTTATTCCAGGTATGTATATTCTGGAAGCTCAGAAGGAAATTAGTCAAACTTTACAAGTTATCATATACCTTATTGAAGACCCACATAATCTCAGTTCTGAGATTCAGACGCAGAAATTCTTCAGATACTGACGCATAAGTTTTGCAAACGCAGAAATTCTTCAGATGCAGACGCATAAGTTTTGCAGACGCAGAAATTCTTTAGATGTAGACACAAAAGTTTTTCAGATGGAGACGCAAAAGTTGTTCAGATGGAGATGCAGAAGTCTTTCAGATGCAGACGTAGAAGTTTTTCAGATGCAGACGCAGAAGTTTTTCAGATGCAGACAGAATGAAGAACCAAACATAACAGCTAGTGATCCGGTATAGATTTCACAAAAGGAAAGTTTTGATATCAATCTAAATCAAATTGATTGACAATCAAAGATTACGACAAGCATGCATTACAACGGACAAATCTCTACTTATGGAAACCAAGATTCTGATTGTATGGGCGACTAGAATCATTGGGATTCAAAATCTGTCACCCAACGGCTACTCAATCCTTATTTTACAAATCTGTCCAAAGTGAAGATTGGAAGATGATCTTCTAATAGTTGTCCAACAGCTAGTGTGGAAATAGATGAGTATTTAAGGAGATCAACGAGCAGCAAAAGGAAGAACAGAATTCAGAATTAACAAGTCCAAAACTTGAGCATACTCCAATTCAATCTCTTATCTTTCGTGAGCTTAAAACATGTATTCATTTGAGAGGTGTAAATAGTGTTATAAATGTGCTTAGGTGTGAGATAGTGTGATCTATCAGCTTGGTATAAACAGCACCAGCTTCGGGAAGAAGTGCTTGAGTTTAAGCTGCACAACTTGCTGTAACTTCTCATTGATTTAATTAGTGGAATCCAGTCAGTAGGCTGTAGCGCGGAAGAGTGGACGTAGGCTTGCTATAAGCCGAACCACTATAAACTTGTGTGCAATTTTTTCTATCTCTATTATATTACTTTACACACTGCACATCAGGAGCACTATCTATATAAATTGCTTTGAATCTGAATTTTATTCGGACTCAACAGTGTTCTTTCAATTCCGCATAAATTGTTTAAAATCACTTATTCACCCCCCATCTAGGTGATCCTTGCTAGCAACTTCAGTTTGCAGCAAGCAGAGCGAAGATATCTGCAGCTGCTTGCTCGAGGTTAGCATAAGTTCTCCGATGGATTGGAATCTGAGTGATTGATCTGGCGGTTACCAGAGGAATTCGTACTTGAATTGTGCGGCAAATGCTTCGAATGCGGAGAAAGACTGCTTCTCGCTAAGGTCTAACATGAAATTGCCTGATGATCCCCAATCTTTAGATGTCGGGAGCGATAAGGAATGTGGAGCTGCTTGTTTGAGCAATTGCTCTTGCACAGCTTATGCTTTCAAGTATAATGCCTGCTCAATCTGGATTGGGGATCTCTTCAATGCGCAACAGCTCACACAAGGTGATACCATTGCAAAAAGCTTCTATTTCCAGCTTGCCGCCTCCGACATTAAGGATCCCAGCAGGAAGAGCAACGTAACTGCGATAGTTGCAGGGTCTGTTAGCGCCGCAGTAGGATATTAGCCATTGCCTTGTTTAGCATTTGGAGATGGAGGAGAAGGGCAACTGTAACAACAAACACAGTGGAGGGTTCACCGATAGCATTTGCATACCGGGACTTGCAAGTAGCAACAAATAATTTCTCAGAGAAGTTGGGTGGGGGCGGGTTCGGTTTAGTTTTCAAAGGAGCATTACCTGATTTAAGTCGGATAGCAGTCAAGAAGCTTGAGAGCATTAACCAAGGAGAGAAGCAATTCCGAACAGAAGAAAGCACAATCGGCATTATCCAGCATGTGAATCTTGTCAGGCTTCGTGGGTTCTGCTCTGAAGGCAACAAAAAGTTGTCGTTTTATGAATTCAAGCCAAATGGCTCCTTAGACTATTGTCTATTTCACAGAGAGGACTCGAAGACCTTGGATTGGAAAACGAGATACCAAATTGCTTTGGGAACGGCTCGAGGTCTGGCTTATTTCCATGAGAAGTGTAGAGACTGCATCATACATTGCAACATCAAGCCAGAGAACATCCTTCTAGATGCTGAATTCTGTCCAAAAGTGGCAGATTTTGGCCTGGCAAAGCTTGTTGGCCAAGATTTCAGCAGGGTCTTGACGACCATGAGAGGCACAAGAGGGTGTCTTGCACCGGAGTGGATCTCCAGAGTGGCCATAACAGCAAAAGTTGACGCTTACAGCTATGGAATGATGCTCTTTGAATTTGTGTCAGGAAGGAGGAACTCGGAGCAATCAGAAAATGAGGCCATCAAGTTCTTCCCAATATGGGCTGCTAGTAAGATAACCGAAGGAGGCGACCTGCTTGATCTTTTGGACCCAAACTTGGAGACAAACGCTGATCCTGAAGAGCTATTGAGGATTTGCAGAGTCACTTGTTGGTGTGTCCAAGATGAGGAAACTCGCAGGCCATCGATGGGGCACATTGTTCAAATACTCGAGGGGGTGTTGGATGTGAACCTGCCCCAGATACCGAGAGCCCTTCAACTGTTTCTTGATAATCAGGAGCATATAGTTTTCTTCACTGAGTTGTCATCGTCTAACCAGAGTTCCCAGACGAAGAGTGATACCTCAACTGCTTCCTTGCATAACCAAAATAGTTCATCTTCAACAAAGTCCAAGTCTTGAGGAATATACGATAAATGCTTAGTACAAGTAGTGGTTCAGTTAGTGCATTTCTCTTCTGCATTTTCTGTAGTCAAGAAAGAGTCTCAGCATTTGTAGATTGGCTTTCTTGGGGCTTTTTTCCCTATCTGTTTTTGTCACATATAGATACAAACATGCTTGGATTTAGTGCCAGGCCATACCAATTGTATAGACCCTTGATTCTATATAATGAGGCGTCTACTTCAAGGCGTTAAAGTACACGTCTCAGGGATTCCTCACATTAAAGTATACGCCTTAGGGATTCTCATGACCACACACACGACACATCATGCAATTTCTCATTCATTCACTCGTTCAAATCTCATGCAAACATGCCCAATTATCAACCGATCCAATTCAGTTCGCACACGCATCAATCCTCACACATTTCACATACTCAATTAACATCCAACCATGGCCAATTGCCAATCAATTCAATTCAGCCCAAACATTATACATTCAACCATCACACAACATGCTATTTTCACCACAAAACCATAGCACAACAATCCCGGCACTACACGACAATTTTACACAATTAATTGCCGAATCAAATCACCCAATCTACGCGCCAACCAGAAAATTATAGCATTCAACCAACCAATCACAACCCTTATTTGGCCTCTAATTTTCCACCAAAATATTCTAATTTCGTCCCTAAGGCCCCTAAACCAAAACAGCCCCTAAAATTACACTAAACCGCGTCTAAACGGGTCCGTTAATACCTGATAGCCTAAATAGAGTTTAGGATGCCACTTACTTGAAATCCTAGGCTAGCTCGAGTGAGAGGGGAGGGTAACAAGGCGGCGGGGCATGGTGACTACAGCGGTCCGGCTGAATGGTGGCGGCGGCGGCTTGGCTTGGCCGGCTATTCTCGGCCACGGGAGGGAGAGAGAGAGAGGTCGCTGAGAGGGAGAGGGGGAGAGGGATGGTGGTGTGAGGGCGGTGGGGGCACGGCTCGGTGGCACGGCAGCGAACGGACAGACGGTGGCCCAGGGCGGCGGTGGCGCGGCCAAGGGGAGAGGGGCGGGCGTTCGATGGGGGAGAGGGAGTGAGCCGAGAGAGGGAGAGAAAATGAGAAGGGGAGAGAGAAAATGGGTTAAATATACCAATAATTGTCCCCCTTTATGGCAAAATGACCATCTTGTCCCTCTCTCAACTTTTCAATCGACGGCCGAGATTCATCCCTATTTTGAGATCAACGGCCGAGATCGAATCTTTTTCAAAATATCCAAGGGTAAAATGGAAATTGCACAAAAATCCAAGGGCAAAATTGTCCAAAAATTGTCATTTCTAAAGTTAGGGTGAAATGACCAAAATGCCCTTCTTTACTTACACTTGGCCTTAGCAAAGTTCCAGGGGTAAAACGGTCATTTACCATTTCTTGCCAAAATTCAATTTTTCTGAAGGATTCGGGCAATTCTAAGGCTGATCATGCTAATAACAATATTGTCCAAATGTTCTATCGTGACTTTCTAATTTTTCAAGACCCAAGTTGGTCTCTAATTGATGACTGAATTTTAAATAACATAACTTGAGCGTGTCTCAAACTAACGGGTGGCTTTTGGGAAATTTGCATATTCGACCCGTGACTGATACTAAATCAAGTTACGTGTAACTTCACTCAGATCGTGACGACCTCGATTGTCATGTAATCGCAAGGATCGATCGCTAGTTCCGACGGGTGCGATCGTTTGGTATAGGTTTATGGTCATTTGCCAATTCATTTCGTGATCAAACGGAATCACCCGTGATCCACTCGTATGACAGTAGCGAATCAGCTCGTAACTATCCTCAGATCGGCCTACATTGGCTCAAAATGTCACATCGACAATTCTATGATCGAAAGTCAGTTCACGATCGAATTTCTTGGGTCGCACAAATTTAAGTCTCTAATTAACCTTTCCCTAACGGTTAATATTCCATGAATAATCAGTTCCGGGTGAGATCTAACTATAAGTGCGATAATAAAATCATTCATTTTATAAATCCCAAGTGAGTAAAATTTCAGAATATCACAGTCCCTGCTCAAGAAAAACGGAAGGACTATTACACACAAAAGCGAGCACTTGAAGTTGTCGGAGCGTCTCATGGTAAAAAACTGGAGTGCTTGAAATGGCTACAAGATTTAATGTCTCTTTGATGCGGGGTCACCATTGTCAGACCATCCTCATCATCATTCATCGAAATGTTGTCTGCAAGCACTCGCCCTTGCCAATCGGAGAAAAAGGATCCCCACATAAAACGTTGACTAAGTCAGCAAAGATATATCCCATAGGCTCGTCCACAAAAAGAAATTAACGCTAATAATTGTCACGCTAAAGAAAAACACGCTAATAATTATGTGTATGGCGTGGCTAGGGACCTTCTTACATGTGATTTAAAGCAGGGGTGTCAATGGTTCAATTCGGTTCGGGTTTTGTTGAAATCCGAACCGAATCGAACCGTTGGGGTAAGTCTTCGAACTGAACCAAACAGTGCCTCGAACCAATATGATCCGAACTGAATAGTGCCTTGAAATCTGATTCGGTTCGGTTCAGTTCGGTTCAAATTTTCGGTTTTCATTTATTTATTTATTTATTTTATCTGATATGATATGATTTTATTTTATTTGTTTTTTCACATTTTTGGACGTATGCCCTTTCTCTCTCTCTCTCTCCTCCCACCTCATCCTTCTATTCTTTGTCGCCCGCTCTCTCATGGGGCCTTTCGCTTCACCTTCACGACAATGGCGGTTTCTCCTCCTCTTCACGGCTACTGCCCTCAATGATTTGGCCGCCTCAGCGCGTGCCGGGGGATCTGCTGGTGGCGGATGCTAGCATTGGCTCCATGCACACCGTCGTCACCCGCTTCAACAACGTTGTCCTCCTCAACCGCACCAACATCGGCCCCACCCACCTCTGCCACTCCTACGGCCACTGCCAGCTCGTCCCCCACAATGCCACCCTCAAGCGAGACTACTACGCCCACTCTGCAATGCTTGACCTCGCCACCAACCGGATCCGCCCGCCCCACCATCCTCACCGACACCTGGTGTTCTTCAGGTTAGTTCCTCCCCAACGGATCCCTCCTCTAGACAGGTGGCGACCTCGATGGCTTCTCCAAGACTTGCCGCTTCACCCCTTACGACCTTGCCAGCGGCTGCGACTGGGTCGAGCTCAACCACTGGAGCTCTCCGACGGCGGTGGTACAACACGAACCAGATCCTCCCTGACGAGTTGGTGATTGGCAGCGGCGGCAACATCTCAGCGAACAACATTGAGTATTACCCACCGAGGGAGACAAGAAGATCTGTAGAGAGAGAAATACCCATATGACCGAATCTAAATATTGTGCATTTTCGGTTCGGCTCGGCTTATAAACCGAACCGAACCAAACCAATAAAACCCAAACCGGCAAAAAAAGAGTTATTTTTTCAATTATCCGAACCGAAATTCGAACCGAACCGAAAATACACAAAATTTCGGTTCGGTTCAGTTCAGTTTGTATTTCGGTTTGGTTTTGACACCCCTAATTTAAAGCTAGCAAATCATGTCACGTACATACTCAATTTAAAATAGGCGAATAGTCTCGCAGGTCCGAACCTACCGACTTTGCATAAGTCCTCGGTTAAAAAATCGTCACGTAATAAATCATGTGAAAAATTTTCTGATTCAAAAAGTTGCACTCATCCTTCCATCAATTCCTAACCCACACTCTACCTTTCTCACTCTATCCTTTGAGCAGCCACCACAGGACCTCCATTGGATTTGCCACACGTCACCGTTGCCTAACCAGTCGACACCACCACATCGTCGTTCAGCCACCGTCAACTTCTCCACCTTCGGCTCTGCCTCTTCTCTCTCTCTCTCTATCAGTGGCCAAGTAGGGTCACTCTCTTTCCACCTTCAGCTCTACCTCGCTCAGGTGAGACTAGCCCTTGTCGACTACCCAAGGAAAGAGGAGAAAAAAGAGTGAGGAAAAAAAGAAAAAAAATCCCAAAATTACTAAAATATTATCAAAAAAATACTTACATCAACACCGATTGTGCCATGTAGGCTGGTTGGGGCCCCTTTGGCAACTTACCAAATAGTAAAAATTTTTATTTTTTTATTCCCAAAATCAGTTTGGGAACAGAAATCCGTTTGTTAAATTTTTTGTGCTCGAGCACAAATTTGCAAAAAATTATTTCTAGAATAAGTTTTGGAACATAATCAAAAAGCAAAAAAAAATAGCTTCTTAATTTTGGAACAATTTTTTCATTTATGATTTTTCTTGGTTTTCTTCTTCCTTCATGGTTTGTTCTTCTTCTTCTTCCCGACCTGCCGCCGGCCGCCAGCCACCAGCCACAGGCCAAGGCCGGCGAAGGCAGCTCATGGCTACAACAGCGAGGCCTCGCCAAATCTGGGCGAGGTCGAGCCTCGCCTAGCCAGGGCAAGGCTAACCTTGCCAGTCCTGGCCTGTAACCGGGCGTCGGCGATTGGCCCTAGCCAAGGAAGGGAAGGGAAAGAAAGAAAAAAAAAAGAAATAAAGAAATGGGAAAAAGCCACTAAAAACCCCAAACTTTACCCCTTGTGACACATTTACCTCAAACTTTTTTTTGTGACACCAAAAACCCCAAACTTTATTATCTGTGACACATTTATCCCAATACACATTGTCCATGGCTATTTTCGTCTTTTCTGCTTTTTCTTTTTTTTTTTTTACTTTTTTTTTCCTTTCCGGCGAGGGGGGCCCTAGCCGGCGTCTGGTGAGGCTCGCCCTCACCTGGGTAAGGTCTGGCGAGCCTCGCCGGCGTTGGGCGTGGCTCACCCTCGCCTGGGCGAGGTCGGGCAAGCCTCGCCAGACACCGGCGAGGGCCCCTCTCGCCAGAAAGGAAAAAAAAAAGTAAAAAAAAAAAGAAGAAAAAGCAGAAAAGACGAAAATGCCCATGGACAATATGTATTAGGGTAAATGTGTCACAAATAATAAAGTTTTGGATTTTTGGTGTCACAAAAAAAAGTTCAGGGTTAATGTATCACAGGGAGTAAAGTTTGGAGTTTTTTGTGGCTTTTTCCCTAAAGAAATATTAAAAAATTCAAAATATTATTATAATATTATTAATAAAAAGAAATTTTGTGTAGTTACCAAACGCATTTATGTTCTTTTTCTATTTTAAGAATAGAAATTTTGGGCAGTTACCAAATACCTTCAAATGCTTATAAATTATTTTCGGGCACGGAATAAAAAAGAATTATTTCTTAGCAGAATCAGTCCCCAAGTACAATATTGTTGCCATGCGCACCCTTGGCATCCATGTCAGCAATATTCGGCTAAAATTTGACGGAAAAACTAAATTTACACCGCGTTAAAAGGTTTAGGACTAAATTGACACCATTAAAAGGTTTAAGATTAAATTAGCGCCATTAAAAGTTTTAAAACTAAATTAGCATCGATGCAATAGGATCTGAACTTTTTTGACATTTTTCCTGAGGCTTCCGGATTTGGAGGCAACGCCTTGGCATCAAGGACCCTCGTTGACAATTACAACAACACCCCCATGCAAGCGAAAGTGGAGATTGTTGTTAATGGTGGCGACTGTGAGGTGGTCTTTGGCCACGAGGACAGTGGGCGAGCTTTTCTATTTTGGTAGCAAATGAGAGAGAAAGAGAGAGAAAATGAAATAAATGTTTATTTTTTCAGGTTTATTTCATGATCACGGGTAGATTAACATATGGCACAATTAATGTCAATGGAGAGCCTATTTATAGCTGAGTAGGTTGAGATCTACCTAACTTTTTGCCTCCAAAGTATATAAGTCATGGTTGTCACTATGAAATTTGTTTCGTCTTTCATATACCGATATCTCGTTTTATCTCCCACAATAAATAGATAGTGAACTCTCATCTTTGAGCATGTCTTATCAAATAGAAGGGAATTGAGACAACTATCAACCTAATATAATTAACATTCAAGCAGACATCATAACTGCCGGATTTGATATAGACTTCAGATCATAGGCCTGAAAGTCCATTTAATGTTAGTTTGCTCTTTTTATATTATTCTACACAGGCTTCATGTATAATAAAAGGGGGTTGCTCTAAGAAATTGCTAAGGGTTAATATCATGAAAAATCCAAAATTGATACATCTATGATAAATTTATTTCAAATTATTTTTTTGACCATAAAAAACCCTAAACTGATACATCTGCGATAAATTTACCAAAAACTATTTTTTTGATCACTAAAAATCTCAAACTGGTATATTTGTAACAAATTTATCATCCTTTAATTTTTATTAAATTGGATTAATATTATGAAAAATCACAAACCGGTATACTTGTGATAAGTGAAGGATAAAACCCTAAACTGGTACATCTATCAACTGTCACGTATTATTTAACTCAGTAATTTAACGGTAAAATTTAACTGAAACTAATTGAGAATAAATAAATCACTGGTATATCGGTTTGAAATTTCATATATGTACTAATTTATAATTTTTTGTAATATTAACCTAATTGCTAATTCACAACAATTGAATTTGTAGAGAAACGAGGTTAAATCATTGAAAGCTGGCGTGAGCTCATGGTTGTCGCTATTAGCTGGAGGGACGAATATTTTCTTCATTTTTATCTCTCTCTTTCTCTCTCCCCAAAACTTTTTCTCTCTCTAGACTGATTATTCTTTTTTGCATGATATTATATTGCAGGCTTCCTTTTCTTTCCTATCTTCTTCTTTGGAAAAAAATAAGAAATTGTGGGCTCCTCTTTCCATGTCCTGTCCTGTTCTTGCATAGGCCTTCGAAAAAGACTCTTCGAGTAAAAACAAAACGACCTAATAGTCCCGTTTACGTCAACGCGGAAGCATCCTAAGGTATTAAGGGCTCGTTTGGTAAGTTACTAAATAGTAAAAATTTCTATTTTTTTATTTTTAAAATCAGTTTAGAAACAGAAATCCATTTATTAAATTTTTTGTGCCCGAGCACAAATTTGTAAAAAATTATTTCTAAAATCAGTTTTGGAACAAAATCAAGAAATAAAAAAAAGTAGCTTCTTAATTTTAGAACAATTTTTCCATTTCTAATTCTTGTTGATTTTCTTCTTCCTTCTTGGTTTGTTCTTCTTTTTCTTCCTAGCTAGCCGTTGGCCATTGGCCACTGTTCACAAGCCAGGGCGAGCGAGGGCAGCTCACGACTGCAACGGCGAGGCCTCGCCAGATCTGGACGAGATCAAGCCTCGCCCAACCAAGGCGAGGCCGACCTCACCGTCGCCACCCATGCGAGGGACCTAGGTCGTGATGGTGAGGTCGGCGTCGCCAAATCTCGGCGAGGTTAAGCCTCGCCCATCCAAGGCATGGTTGAGCCTTGCCTAGCCAAAGCGAGGCTAGTGGCTAGGGCTGTAATGTCCTCGCCGGCGAAGGGAAAGAAAGAAAAAAAAAATGGAAAAAAGAAAGAAAGAAATATAAAATATTTAAAATATTATTAATAAAAATAAATTTTGTGTAGTTACCACATGCATTTCTGTTCTTTTTTTATTTTAAAAATAGAAATTTTGGGCAATTACCAAACGCCTTTAAATGCTTAGAAATTGTTCCTGGGCACGGAATAAAAAAGAATAATTTCTGAGCAGAATCAGTTTTGGGCACAGAATTGTTACTATACGCACCCTAAGACAACAGCTAATTATGCTTAAGAATAAACAAGAGCTACCTGTATTCATGGCCGAATTTCTTAATTGTGTTTGTGAGAAAAGATCTTTAGACTCGTTCGATTAGACCCAATTAACCAAAACACGCATTCACCCACAATTAACTAGACATTCATTTTCAATCCGACCAAAGGAACTGAAGGAAACGAATTCCTGAATTTAATACAAAAATTACGGAAAAACGTGCCCATTCTATACTTGAATCACCGATCGTTCGAAGCAGTAAATGAACATACCTCTTTGCCACAGATTAAATGCACTTATCGCAGCCTCGAGAGAGAGAATAATCCTTGGATTGTTGAAAGCAAAGTCCTCTTGCTTTTTCTACTTGTGAGAATGTTTTCTTGATGGAAAAAATGCAACACACATGTACATCTCTTACGTGTGTTCTCACCATTTTGTTTCAAGACAATAACTGCCAAGTGCAGTTACTTTCGTTCGTGGGCTGGGTTAACCCATCATGGGTGGCCCATTTTTTTTTTTTTACAAATAAAATCCATCATCTCCCACTCGCACATGGTGGGCTAAACATTAACTCTCTCTCTTCTTTGCAATATTCATACTAGCAAATAATCCGTGCGACCAGCATACTTCGAGAGCTCGTTGCGATGTATCTGCTAGGAATACATAGTAGCTCAAAATTGGGTACAACGTTTTCCGAGTAGACATAGTATGCAGTCCCCTAGATCAATCAGTCACATTTATATTTTATTCGATCTCTTTTAGTATCTCGTATATTGTATTCACAACTATGATTTACTCAAAATCATAATTGGTCGACCTGTGAATACAAAAATAGGATGTGACATCATCAATAAGTTGATCTTCCTCTTTCTTAAACTTCTCTATTTCAGTCCAGCACGTTTTTCTAGAAATGTCCCATTAGATCAAATCATTCATAACCATTGGCAACACTCTAAGATAGCGAACACTGAATAGAAATTTTGAGAATAAGTCAGAGTCCTGAGGGCACTAAATGAGGAACTCATATTCTCAAGAGTCTCACACGGCATAAAGTTGAGATAAAAAAACTTTTGCTACTTTTATCGGTCGACTCATGCATACGTAGTATGAAGTACGTATTACGGTATTAACTCCTTCTCTTTGGAGCATATGTCTTTTTATGCAATACCGTACAGATGATAGTTTAGACATACTCAATGTCCAAACTTGAGTTCACGTATCTACTCTTCTAAGGAATCCGTTAGAACTCATATCTGGCATCAAAGACAGATAAAGTAAAATATGTAAATTATTTTACTTTCGGACAAATTAAATATTATGTCCTCATCTTAACACTTAACTAAGGCAACATTTATATTTTAAGCTTGAGCTCTCAATTATTACCTAGATAATAAGCCTAAAAATTGTCTCATCTCTACTTATCGCATAGCAAATAGAGGCGATTACTCGTGTGAGTGAGTTAATATTATCTGTCCGACATACTTACTTGACATAATACGCTAAGTATTAAAATGCATAAATATCAAGAACAAATTCACAGGCATTAACAATGAAATAATAATTTCATTTAAATATGAACATTCAGAAAAAATACATTATTCAGTACATTAGCATTTACGCAGTCCTAGAGATTTTACATGACCAATGAAAACATTTCTAGCAATTGGCTTCGTCATAGGATCTGCTATCATTCTATGTGTAGATATGTACTGCAAGTTCACATCTTTTCGTGCTACCATATCTTTAACAAAATTGTACTTGGTATCTATATGTTTGGTCTTACCATGATATTTCGGATCCTTGGTGTATGCTATTGCTGCTTAGCTATCACAATTGACTAACAATAAGCTTGCAGCATGCTCAACAACACCTAAATGATCCAAAAATCTCTTAAGCCAAACTCCTTCTTGTACTACTGCTGACAATGCCACGAACTCGGCTTCCATGGTGGATAATGCTATACATGTTTGTTTCTTACTGCTCCAAGATATGACGCCATTATTCAGTAAGAATGCAAATCCTGAGGTAGATTTCCTTTCGTCTAAATCTCCTCCCCAGTCAGCATTTGAGTAGCCTTCAAATCGTAGATCCTTTCCTTGATAACTCAGAGAATAATCGGCAGTACCCTTTAGATACCTCATGATTCTTTTGACGGCTTTCCAATGTGCTTGACCTGGATTGGATTGGTAGTTACTTACCATCCCAACTGCAAAACATATGTCAGGTCTTGTACACATCACAGCGTACATCAAACTCCCAATAGCACTAGCATAAGGAACACGTTTCATATGCTCCTTCTCTTGTGGAGTCTTAGGACACAGTCTTTGGCTCAATCCTTCACCTTTTGCAATAGGAGTGTCAATGGATTTGCAATCTTGCAGATAAAATCGTTCAAGAACCTTGTTTATATAAGTCTCTTGCGAAAGAGATAATAATCTCTTGGAACGTTCTCTTGAAATCTTAACTCCAAGAATATATGCAGCATCACCCATATCTTTCATTTCAAAATTGGACGATAACCAATTCTTAACAGTATTAACCAACTCCATATTGCTTCCAGCAATCAGTATATCATCAATATATAATGATAATATCACAAATTGATATTTGGATCCTTTGACATATACGCAATGATCTTCATCAATCATTGTAAAATCATAAGCCACTATGGCATTATGAAAACGCGTTTACCATTGTCTTGAAGACTGCTTAAGGCCATATATCGATCTCAAAAGTCGACATACTTTTTGTTCTTGGTCTTTCACAATGAAGCCAACGGGTTGCTCCATGTAAATTTCTTCTTCTAATTCTCCATTTAGAAAGGCAGTCTTTACATCCATTTGATGTAATTCAAGATCCATACTTGCTACTATTGCCAAAATAAGGCGAATTGAGGTAAATCTTACTACAGGAGAAAAGGTTTCCTCATAATCAATTTCTTCCTGTTGATTATACCCTCTCGCCACGAGGCGAGCCTTATATCTTTCTATCGAGCCATCAGCTTTTCGCTTTATTTTGAGAACCCATTTGTTCCCAATAGCTTTGCATCCTTTAGGAAGATCAACCAGTTCCCAAACATGGTTTGACTTCATTGACTCCAATTCTTCTTCCATTGCATTCATCCATTTATTCTTATTAGGGCAACTTAGAGCCTCATTTAAATTCCTTGACTCATCTTCATCTTGGGGAGCGATCATAAAAGTTTCCCCTTCAATGTCAAAACGTCGTCAGGGAACACTTTTATTCCTTGGTTTGACTAGTTCGCCGTAAGGGAGATTGTACATGTGGCATATTATTCCATATTATGCTCCCACTTAGATTAGATAATGACGGTATTATCTCATCAAATGGTTGCAATTGAGATTGAGTCGAATTTAATTCCTCATTATTCTCATTGCTCCCACTTGGTCGAACTTCATCGATTTCATTATCAGGATCCAAGGTTTCAAATAGTGAGTAGTCCTCACCTATTTCGCCCTTCTTAGGATACCCATTCTCTAAGAATGTAACATCTCGTGATTCAAATTCAGTTATACTCCCACTTTCTTGCTCACCTATAAACACATACCCTTTTGAGTGCTCTGAATATCTTATGAAAATACTCTTCTTACCTCTGGGACCCAGTTTCCCATATTTATGAGAGAACTCGTGAGTATAGGCAGCACAACCCCAAGGCTTAAGAAAATTTAAATCGGGTTTTCTTCTTGACCATAACTCATATGGAGTGGAAACAACTGATTTAGAAGGCACACAGTTAAGTATATAGGCAGCAGTTAACAAAGCATCACCCTAGAAGGTGATAGGTAACTTGGCTTATGCCATCATAGACCTAACCATTTCCAATAAGGTTCTATTTCTCCTCTCGGCAACACCATTTTGTTGCGGAGTATATGGAATAGATAACTGTCTTTCTATTCCTTTTTCATCACATAAATTTCTGAATTCATCAAATAGATATTCTCGACCTCGATCGGATCTCAATGCTTTTATTTTCTTATCTAATTGATTTTCCACCAAGTTCATAAATATCTTGAAGCAACTAAATGCCTCAGATTTATGGGAAATCAAATAGACATATCCGAATCGAGTATAATCATCTATAAATGTGATGAAATACACAGCCCTATGCCTTGCTCTTACATTCATTGGACCACAGATGTCAGAATGGATTAGTTGCAAAGGAAATTCAGCTCTTGTACCCTTTCTGAATGGTTTTCTTGTTGTTTTCTCGACTAGGCATTGCTCGCAAATAGGCAAATCAACTTTTTCAATATTGCCTAATAAGCCCTCTTTGGCTAATCTTTGCATTCGTTGTTGGCTAATATGACCAAGTCTAGCATGCCACACATTCACATCATTTTCATAAGAGTTGGAAGATGTAAATAGGGAATAACAAACGTTAACATTACCACAGTCAACATCTAGTACAATGAAACCATTCAAAAAGTATCCACATCCATAATAATTTGTATTCAAATACAAATCAACACCACTGCTATGAAAGTTCAAATTAAAACCAAGTTTAATCAACACTAACACAGGCACTAAATTCCGACGAATCTCCGAAGCATATAATACGTCATGCAGGAACAAAGTGCGTCCACCACACATCATCAACTGGCAAGTGCCAATTCCTTTAACCTCAGCTCTGGAGTTGTTCCCTACATAAATCCATTTAGTTCTCGTTGGAACTCATCAGAATTTTACGAAGGCATCTCTGTCCTTTACTACATGGTCTGTTGCTCTCGAATCTACAATTCACAAAGAATTAGACTCAGTTAAAAATACAGAACTTGACACATAGACGAAGTTCTCAAGGATGCAAGGGGAGTTTACCTTCTTTGGCTCACGACAATCGCGAGCAAAGTGACCTTTCTTGCTACAGTTGTAGCACTTCACTCTTGACATCTTCTTCTCATGAGGACGCTTTCCTCTTTGGTGTTGTTCATCTCTTGGTTTCTTTCCCGAAGAACTCGCTCTCTTACCTCTCCACCTTCTAAACGAATTAGGACGCTTGCGCTTAGAGCTCGAAGGCCCTTGTGAGCTAGAACCTGCATAATAAATGTCAATTACCGGCTTATCCGCCAGGAGACGGTCCTTCTCTAGCTTTAAGTGGCGCACTGCATCCTCAAAGGTTTTGATGTTCTCATTGTGAATTAGGTGCAACTTCATATGCTCCCAACTTTGAGGCAAAGAACGAATCACTGCTTGCACTTGCTGTTCATCAGTCAGAACATGGCCAGCATCCTTCTGCTCATTAATCATGTTTGACATTTTTCTTAAATGTTGTTTCATGGACTGACCATGTGGTTTCTTATATGAGTCAAATCTTATAATAAGTTGTCTAAGCTTGGTTACAGATGTATGACCAAACCTTGCTGCCAATGCTCCCCACATCTCCTTACCATTTTCAAAATGCCTAAACTCTCGCATGACATCATTTTCCATGCTACTCAGCAATGTGATGCGAGAAAGGGAGTTCTTCCTTTTCCATACAGCAAATGCATCCTTATCTCTCTTATGTTGTGCAGTGTTTCCGTCTTCAGGCTCTTCTATAACCAGGTTAAGAACTTCAAGAGCTTCTTGCTCTTCCAGCACATATTGGATTTTCATATGCCAAATTTCATAGTTATCACCGTTAAACTTCTCTCCTTTATTCAGTTCAGCAACTATATTCTTTGATGTTGAAGTCATTGAATCTGAACATATTAGACAGACAAGCACGAATTGTTAATGCCACTTATTTATGCATTAATTTTACACAAACTGATTATATTAACGAATAATCTCACATAGGCTTTAGATTCGAAAGTTCACTATGTTCCCAATCATCATCAAAAATCCTAATGTGAAATTACCGTTAATGTAATCATTAAGGTAAAATTACGTTCTTTAAAGTTACTAAAACTTTTAGAACTCCCACTCAACTCCATATGATACTAATAAGATAAATATTAAAACAGAATAGTACTTTAAACTATTCACAACATGAATATCAATCAACATTCATTTACCTAACGCTTTGTACATAAGGAATGAATCCATCAAAGGAAATAAACATAAACACCAACATAGAACTATCCTCCCAAGATATCTAACACCAACCTATAGTGAACATATCTATAAGAGTTTACGAAAAATAGATAAACACAATCAGGTGATGATCTTCTTTCTATAAACTGGAAATGACTCATGAAAATCCTCAGGAAATTTTATTTCCTTTGGCATCCAAATGGAGGCACCCGGAAAACCCCTAGATTCGGGCAACGTATTGCCTCGAGACCGATACAATGCAAGGGTTGACGTCCTTTTTGCCCCGACCTGTATGTACTCTATCATGAATTGCTCTACAATCATCTTATAGCTCGGACCTTCTAAGGTGTCCCATACCCTATCAATCATTCTTCCCAACTCATCAGGAATGGTGTATTTTAGGGCTCCGACCATCACATACTCTGGCATTAGGAAACCGTTCCAAATGATATCTTGTATCATTTGGTTGACCTTGATGATGTGTGTCATCATGTCATCATTAGCATCCTACCGGTAAAGAGCCAGCTTGATTCTAAGTTTCTCAAGCTTCTCCTTTTGAGCCGCCGTTCTAGGGATAATAGGGGTTCGATATCTCCGTACCATTATTCCTGCAACAAATGCAGAAAAAAAAAAATCAAATGACTATTATCAACAAAACATGATATTTGCAAGAAACACATTCTGCCCCCCCCCATTTTTTTTTTTCGCCGGTCAACGCCGGTCAACAGTGGTTAACGGTCAACAGATGACCCGGTCGGGTCAACGGGTCGGATCAGGTTGAGCTTCTGGGCCGGGTCAAAACATCCAGGTCGGGTCGGGTCAACGGGTCAGTAGAAACCCGCGTGGCTAACGTCAGCATGACGTCAGCCACGTCACGCACGCGCCCTGTTGGTGCGTGCGTCGCACGCGCGCGCGGCAACCGCTGCGCATGTGCCGACGGAGCTGCCACTTGTAGCGGCACGTGGGGGCGCGTCCGGCGTCCCTCGGCGGCGTGCCACCCGTCGTTTTGCTCGTCTCGACGAATACTACAACCCTACACTTTCAAAAATAAATTTTGATGTACGGAAAACGAGAAACCATTTCGAACACTACGGCCGGGTGTCGGTTTTTCGTACCCGAGCGTTCGTCGGCGCCATTTCACAAATTCCGGCCAAAAAATTCGTTTTATGAACATATCAAAAGATCAGGAAACAAGAAAACATGCTCTGATACCAATAAAAGAAACGAATTCCTGAATTTAATACAAAAATTGCGGAAAAACGTGCCCATTCTATACTTGAATCACCGATCGTTCGAAGCATATCACGTAAACGAACATACCTCTTTGCCATAGATTAAATGCACTTATCGCAGCCTCGAGAGAGAGAACAATCCTTGGATTGTTGAAAGCAAAGTCCTCTTGTTTTTTCTACTTGTGAGAATGTTTTCTTGATGGAAAAAATGCAACACACACATACATCTCTTACGTGTGTTCTCACCATTTTGTTTCAAGACAATAACTGCCAAGTGCAGTTACTTTCGTTCGTGGGCTGGGTTAGCCCATCATGGGCGACCCATTTTTTTTTTTTTTTATAAATAAAATCCATCAGGAACAATGTCGTATATATTCCCATCACCATCACCTTCACCATTGCTAGCATTGCCTTTTATTGATTGTGATGCCCGCATTATCATTTGAAATTCGCCCCGACTAATAATGTGGGATACTTCCGTAAGAGGCATGGTGGCGAAGGTGAAGTCCTCCGATGGCCAGTGAAAGAGTACTAAAAGAAAAAAAACTCGATTAATTTATGTAGCCTCATTGTAATTAACCAAATTCATTGGACTGGTTAAAGTCCAGTTTCTCTTGATTTAGCGACGAGGAAAACTAACACAGTGTATCCATTTCAAATGAATATGACCAGAGGTTTGATTAAGCATGTGAGATGAGATAACAAAAAAAAAATGATGGGAAAAGAAAAGTAGAGTCAATTAATTCAGAGGATCACAATGTTTTTTGTCCAATTTAACAGGAAACTACTGGATTTGAACCACGCTTTCTTTATCTGCACGAGTTGGACATTTCAAAGGAACAATTCAATCTACGTTAAGGAAAAAATTTTAATTGCTCAACTCGAGAATGCCCTACTTGATGTGTTATCTTCATGCTGATTCATAAAATATTCCACACTATAATTTTGAGCTAGTTCTGGTATTGGATATGTCACTTCAATATTGCCCTTCAAACTAGTCAATAGAGAGGAGGACTATCTCAAGTGAATGGTTTTGTGAAAATATTTGCAAATCGTGAGGCTCATGAGATATGTCGAGAGTAACTTATACCGAACAAATAAAAGATCCCAATATAATTTGTTTGAGCATGAAAAATCGCGTAAACTTAAATGGTGACCTATATGATATGGTGACAAGACTTTCTAATGGTGGGGTCACTCTTGGCTTGGAGAATTTCCCATCAAGGGTGATCTAATATGATTCCTCTCTTGGTCCTGAGGCTGAAGTTGCTAATATCACAAGGCATGCTTATAGTGGATTTGGGTCTAGGACTTTGGGACGAAATGACAGATATTGAGACCCTGGTGCGGTACGAGAAAAGGAAAGTTTTTAGCTTCTTGTTTTTTGTCTATGTTCTCTTCAGCATGTTTTGAAGGGAGAAGAGGCCGACTTTCTTCAAAAAGAATCAACGATATGGACGGCCAGTTGGGCGCCACTTTTGCCTGTTATTCTCGTCCACCACCATCGTCTTAGAGCGACCACCACCACCACCACCACTACAAGGGGTGTGTGGGCCTCAAATGTTTTGGACTTGGATGGAACGAACGAACGAACGACAAAAACATTTGCACGGGAAGAAATGCCTCGTGAAATCACCATTCGTCATGCTCTCCTGGAGTCGAACACGTCAAAAAGTTCCATCTCCAAGACTTTGACAACAAGGGATAAGTGCATTGAAAATCCTAAAAATTATCATAAATGGGTAATTCAATTCTAAAAATTTCAAAAAATGTAATTAAGTCCTTAAACTTATCAAGAAAATATAATTTAGTTTTAAAATTTTTAAAAAGTATAATTAAGTCCTAAAACTGGTCAAATTGGTTCAATCAAGTCATTCCGTTGATTATACTATTTGAAAGTTTTAGGATATGATTATACTTTCATGATAAGTTTTAAAACTCGATTGTACTTTTTGAAAATTGTAAGACTCGACTGCACTTTCACAATAAGTTTTAAGACTGTATTGTATTTGTTGAAAGTTTTAGGATTTAATTGCACTTTCACTATAAATTTTAGAATTTTTAGTGTAATTATCCTTAATAATAATAAAACAAAAATTCCAATGCCTGCATTGTGTGCCCCCTTGACTTGTCTTTCTTTCAGAATCAATTGAACCCAATTTTAATCCTGCGGGAAAGGCCGCTAGTCTCGCCACGTATCCCTTCTTCAGAAGGTACTCGAACACGGTGTGTTCAATTGGCTATCTTTTGCTCGCTTTTGACATTTTCGAGAAGGAAAATTTGCAGAGCGCAGGTGAGAGATAAGGGTGTGCATGATTTCAGAATAAAAATTTGAATTTGAGAACCAAATCGGTGTGAACATGTCCAGTTTCAAGTTTTAATATATGTAGAATATGTTTCAGATTTCAAAAATTGAGGAATCTGTTTCAATAAGTAGATTCTAGGTTCTAGATAGTTGAAATATTGAACATAGAATCTCAAACAAGTTTTTATATTTTTCTTGGTCTGCGTCTTCACGCGATCCTGTGGTATTCAATGACGTCCAATGATGAGTGTATAATTTAGAACTACTGATCTAAGCTTTCATTTTATGATTGAAACTTTCACTTCATTAATGTTTCATATTTTCGTGTGTCTAAATACAAGTTGTGATAAGTGGATTGTAGTAGCAAGTTGTGGTCATAAAAGGTGATGTTTAATTGCAATTATTCAATTAATAATACAAATGAAATCTGAGCAAACCGTGAGATAGTCTTTCGCCGCCTAGACGGTGGGAAGCTATTCTATTTGGGTAGCAAAGGAGTGAAAAAGAGAGAGAAATTGAGATAAATGTTTATTTTTTTTAGGTTTATTTCATGATCATAGGTAGATTAATGTATGGCATAATTAATTTCAATCGAGAGCCTACCTATAGTTTTGTTTTTTGGTCGAAGCCTACCTATAGTTAGGTAGGCCAAGATTTACCCAACTTTTTGCCTCCAAAGTATATAAGTCATGGTTGTCACGATGAAATTTGTTCCCACAATAAACAGAAAGTGAACTCTCATCTTTGAGCATGTCTAATGAAATAGAATGGAATTGACACAACTATCAACCTAATATAATTAACATTCAAGCAGACATCATAACTATCGGATTTGATACAAACTTCAGATCGGAGGCCTGAAAGACCTTTTAATGTTAGTTTGCTCTTTTTATATTATTCTACACAAACGCCATGCATAATAAAAGCGGGTTGCTCTAACAAATTGCTAAGGGTTAATACCACAAAAAATCCTAAATCGGTATACATATAACAAATTTACTCAAAACTAATTTTTTTATCATTAAAAATTACAAACTGGTACATATGTGATAAATTTAAGCCAAACTAATTTTTTGACCACAGAAAATCTAACACTGGTACATCTGTGATAAATTTATGTTGAATGGTAACAACGGTGGGGTGGTCTTTCGCCGCGTGGACAATGGGCAAGCTTTTCTATTTGGGTCGCAAATGAGTTATAAAGAGAAAGAAAATGAGATAAATGTTTATTTCATGATCATAGTAACTAACTTAGTGCATCTGTTTCAGATGAACATATAACCATAGGTTTAATTAAGGATGTAAGATGAGATAAACAAAAAATTGTAATGGGAAAAGAAAAGTAGAGTTAATTAATTCAGAGGATCACAATTTTTTTTTGTCCAATTTACCCAGAAACTATTGAACTTGAGCCGCGTTTTCTTTATCTACACAAGTTGGACTTTTCAATGGAACAAATAAACCTGAAAAAAAAAATATTTATCTCATTTTCACTCTCTTTCTCACTCATTTGCTACCCAAATAGAAAAGCTCGCCCACCGTCCATGCGGCCTTAGACCACCTCAGGGTTGCCACCATTCAATATAAATTTATCACAGATGTATCAATTTTAGGATTTTTAGTAGTCAAAAAATTAGTTTAAAGTAAATTTATCACAAATGTACAAGTTTGAGATTTTTCGTAATATTACCTC
The DNA here is from genome assembly GCA_024500025.1 of Syzygium aromaticum. Classification (NCBI taxonomy): domain Eukaryota; kingdom Viridiplantae; phylum Streptophyta; class Magnoliopsida; order Myrtales; family Myrtaceae; genus Syzygium; species Syzygium aromaticum. The sequence continues at coordinate 18,805,020 of CM044885.1, forward strand.
TTAACGATTAACTGAACATTCATTTTCAATCATACCAAAGGAAAGATGTCGAATATATCTCCATCTCCATCACCATCACCATCACTAGCATCGCCTTTACCGATTTGTGAAGCCTGCATTATCATTTGAAATTCGCCCAACTAATAACACGGTATACTTCCTTCAGGGGTGTGGTGGTGAATGTGAAGTCCTCGGATGGCCGGTGAAAGAATACTAAAAGGAAAAACTTGATTTATTTATGTAGCCTCATTGTAATTATGTTAACCAAGTTCATTGAACCAGTTAAAGTCAAGATCGTCTTGATTTAGCGATGAGGAAAACTAACTTAGTGTATTCATTTCAGATGTACATATAATCATATGTTTAATTAAGCACGTGAGATGAGATTAAAAAAAATTGTGATGGGAAAAGAAAAATAGAGTTAATTAATTCAGAGGATCACAATTTTTTTTTTTTTGGGTCCAATTTACCAGGAAACTATTGAATTTGAACCCCCGCTTTCTTTATCTGCACAAGTTGAACTTTTCAAAGGAACAAAAAGGGCTGATGTTACTCCGACAAACATTGGGACGTTCAATCATCGGCTGATAGTGCGCCGGCGGGGGGGGGGGGGGTCGTCGCCGGCCAAGTTTGTCCCCTTAACGCAACTGGTGGGCGACCTGTCAAAACTCGGAGAAATAAAAAGACTAGTATGGAGAAAGTTTGCTTAAAAAGTCTTTGGGCAGAAATTTTGTAGGAAGAAATAGAGTAAAAATAGATACTTGAGTCAAATAAACACACACCCGCGCACTCTAGCACAAATAGGGCGATATCACCTTTTGGAGTGGAAGTTAAACATAGACATAACAATTTGATCCACGTTAAGGAAAGAATTTCTAAATGCTTAGCTCGAGGATGCTTTTCTTGATGTGTTCTTTACATCATAATTCGTAGAAGACTCCGCAGTATGATTTTTGCGCTGGTTTTTTGCCATTCAGTATGTTGCGTCAATGTTGCCCTTCAAACTAGTCAGTGGGGAGGAGGGACCATCTCAAGTTAATGGTTCCATAAAAATGTTAGCGAACTGTGAAGACTACGAGACATGGCGAGTCACAATAGTATTGAGAGCAACTTGTCCTAAACATATAAAAGATCTGTCATTTGCGTTATTCCTCTGTTTGTAGGAAGAAATAGAGTAAAAATAGATAATTGAGTCAAAAAAACACACACCCGCGCACTCTAGCACAAATAGGGCGATATCACCTTTTGGAGTGGAAGTTAAACATAGACATAACAATTTGATCTACGTTACGGAAAGAATTTCTAAATGCTTAGCTCGAGGATGCTTTGTTTGATGTGTTCTCTGCATGCTGATTTGTAGAAAACTCCGCAGTATGATTTTTGTGTGGGTCTTTTGCCATTCAGTATGTTGTGTCAATGTTGCCCTTCCAACCAGTCAGTGGGGAGGAGGGACCATCTCAAGTTAATGGTTCCATAAAAATGTTTGCAAACTGTGAGGACTACGAGACATGGCTAGTCACAATAGTACCGAGAGCAACTTGTCCTAAACAAATAAAAAATCCCAATGTGATTTGTTTTGAGCATGAAAAACCGCATAGGCCTTATCTTCCCCCCCCCCCCCCCCCCCGGGTCGTTTTGGTTGCTAGAAATACGTGTTGTCATTTGCGTTATTCCCGTGTTTGATTCCATTCCATCCCCCTGCAGTTGTTTTGGTGGCTAGAAATAGGTATTGTCATTTGCGTTATTCCCGTGTTCGATTCCGTTCCATCATCCTCTACTGTTTTGTTAGTGTAGCATGGACTTAAATGGTGATCTATATTCTCATGGCGGGGTCACTACTCTGGCAAGGAGAATTTCCTGACAAGGGTGATCTAATACGATTCCTCTCTTGGTCCTAGGGGCTGAAGTTGCTAAATATCACAAGGTATGCTTCTAGTGGATTTGGGTCTGGGACTAGGGGATGAAATGCCAGATATTGAGACCCCAGTGCAGCACGAGAAAAGGAAAGTTTTTAGCTTCTTGTTTTTTCATTTATGTTTGTTGACACCTATTTTTTAAGTTGCCCAAAATTAATTGTGCAAAAATTTAGGGGTTAATGTTCTTAATTCCTAAAAACAAAAATATTTTCTATTTAATTGTACGGCATGTAGATATTAGGTTCATTTTTGCATGATTAGAATATATTTTCTTTTTTTTACAAAAAAATTAATTAAAAAAAATCGGATTGGGCTGGGCCAACCACTCTTCCTCTCTCCTCCTTCCTCCCTTATTCGCCACGATTGGCCGCTGCTTGGGACGACGTGGAGAAGCCGCTCCACCGTGCAAAATTGACCACCAAAATCAATGGAGCAGGTGGCAGAGACAAGTGGCCGGCAGCCATTATATAAGCCGGCAAAGAGGAGTGAGTGGGGGTCGGCCAAAAATTAAGCAAAAAGGAGACCGAGAGATTTGGAGAGAAATTGAGAGTAAAAGTGAGAGTTTTGATTGTTTGTAGGTTCAGAGAAGCCAGCCTGAAGTGAGAAGGGGGCCGGAATTTCTTTGAAAAAGGATCAGCGGGTAGGAAGGCCAGTTGGGGTGCCACTCTCGCTTCTTGTTCTCCTCCGCCACCCCCAACCCCTTTGACTTTGTCCTGATTTTGAGGGAATGCAGGGTTTAGCTAGCTTAGCGAAAAAAACCCAACAGATGGGAAGAAAATTATATTAGAAAAGGTATAAACACGTGGCAGACGGAGGGATGTGGACCCCCAGATCCAACCAGCAACTTCGCATGTGCTCACTCTTGCAATGCAATGATATCCACTTGGTACTTCCACTCGCAAAAGCATTCTTAATGTCTTATTATTTTCATGATATGCGTACGTCCTCCACCGAGATTGGACCCCACGGAGCAGAAAGGAGATGCAAGACAACGTAGGTGACGACGACAGAAAGCGTGGGCCTCCGGTTGGTTTGGACATGTATGGAACGAACGAACGACAGAAACATTTCTACGGGAAAAAATGCCTCGCAAAATCACCACCATTCGTCGTGCTCTCGTGGGATTGAGCGCGTCAAATGGTTCCGATGCCCAGCGATGTCTCGACAGCAGAGTGGTCAAAATGAGTTGTAACCCAATTTAATTCTGCGCGAAATGCCACTGGCTCATCACGTGTCCCTTCGGAAGGTATTTGGGAACTCGTAATTGATCACGATTAGACCTATCAAAATAGATCATAGACTCATTTCTTAATTCATATATAATAGACTGTGTTGTTATATGGATTATTTATATTCAATAAATTGATCATAAATGAGTTTAAACATAATATGGGTATTAGATAGATCATAAATGGATTCACAACTTATTTAGACTTAGCCCACATCCATGACTCTCTCTTCATTTTCTATCACCCTCACTTCATCTCGTGTTCGCCTACATTGCACTCTCACCTCAGTTTGGATACGAATTTTTATAAATTGAGTTAAATATGAAATTATTTTAGTAATATGGATAGGTTATGGATCACCATATTTGCATTGCATGAAAAATAAGCTAAAATGAATTAAATGGATCTATTTGGGTCAAGCCATTTTCAATTGGACCTGACTCAAACCCGACTCGTTCCACCCTTTTGACGGGTCTAATCAGTAATCACGATATGCTAACAAGCTATCTTTCACTCACTTCCGAAGACGCCGGTGAGGGGATAACTCGTTAATGAAATGTTTCCCTTCTTGTCTCGGTTATTTTTCGATCGATAGTAAAGCGGGCAAAATTAGAGCATGGTTAAAAACGGATTTTCATAAATTAAGACACACACATTCGATCACAAAGAGAGGACTGCACCAGTCAGGCCCAACCTAGCTCCAAAGTGGGCTTCACATCGAAACACAAAAAGCCCAAAAGCACCATCCTTTCAATCCAAGTTTCCCCGCCAAATCCACTCTCTCTCTCTCTCTCTGCTTGGGCGTGGGTGATGCGATGAAGAGAGGTCTGATCTCGGTGGATCGGTGGGCGGAAGGGAGCCAAGCGTACTTCATGACCCACCTCCACGCCGACCACACCCGGGGCCTCACCCCGGCCTGGTCCAGGGGCCCCATCTTCTGCTCCCGCCTCTCCGCCAAGCTCCTCCCCTCCAAATTCCCCGGCTTCGACCTCTCCCTCCTCTGCGTCCTCGACGTCAGCACCTGTAACTCCCTCTCCCTCCTCTCCCCTTCCTCCACCTCCGACACCGTCGTCCGTGTCATGCCTGTCGATGCCCACCACTGCCCCGGTAACTGTGCCGAGTCGCTCCTCCCCTGCTTGCTTTAATTCCCGAATGGGGTCATCGAGGCCTCGATTGAATTGTTGTGTCGATTGCTGGATTGCCTTTTGAAGAAGGGTTTTTGCTGTTTTGGTTGATGGGTTCGTTTTCGGGTAGGTGCGGTCATGTACTTGTTTAGCGGCAACTTTGGGAGCTTGCTTTATACCAGAGATTTCCGCTGGGAGACGACGAGCGAGAAGGTGAACAGGTCGCGGGACATGCTCGTTAAGGCCCTTAATGGAAGCAGAGTGAACGCACTGTATCTGGATAATACCTATTGCAATCCTTCCTATTCTTTTCCTTCTCGTAGAGATGCTGCTCAGCAGGTACTCTGGCTTTGTTCTTTGTACTGATTTCCGTATCTTTCGCTTGTTTCTTGCAAAGAGTAGCTGCCCTGTTTCTTTCCAGCCTGTTCATGTCGTTGCTTGGTTAACATGGTTTTCATCACTGCCCCACCCTTAGTTTGTGAAGCTTTTTGAAGTATCAATTTCTGGAATCTCTTGTGTAGAAATCAACTGATTGTTAAGAGAGCGGTCATGGTTTGTCGCCCTTCATTCAGATACTGGCTATAGTTGAGCTTTGCACATGATATATGATCCTTTCAGGTTCTTAGTGGATAGTGATTATTTGTTTAGGAGAGAAACGACATTGAAGTGCATGAGCTTTTTAAACAGCTTGTGTCTATCTACTGTTTCAAGTCCTTCCATCAAAGTGTTAATCCACAGAATAATTTCGAGTCTTGAGAAGTTCCGCCTCGGTGCTCATTTCCATAAGAAATGCCTAAGATGTATTTTTCCTATGGATCCATGCGTGTGAGGTTCTCTGATATGGTATTGAGAGGTCGTGACATTATTTATTCATACTTTTAGAATGGTTTTCTCATAGCTTTGACGTTGTTAAAACCTGGTTGCAGGTTGTTGATATCATCGCTTCTCATCCTAAGCACCATGTCACCAATGGGATCGACACATTGGGCAAAGAAGATCTTCTGGTTCACATTGCCCGGGTGCTCAAAATAAAGGTATGTCAAAGATGCTCTCTTGTAAGCACACCGTTGTAAAATAACTTGATTTTACTTTGGAGATCCATCAGATTGAATAAATAACACTGACCATCAAATTCGTTCCACTTTATTGATTCAAAATGCATCCAGTGAACCGTTCACATGATCTACACATGGTTGAGTATTGAGTCCATAAAAGATGATTTACCAATGCATTACGCATTTTGAATACTTATTGGGTACAATATGGCATTAACTGGCTTCATCTGCTACCTATAATTTTGGTTTCAGTATCTAATCAAACATGAGACCATGTTGCAGAGAAAAACTGACGCAACGTTCAGCAAATAATTCAAGCAAAATCTTGTTTAGAGAAGAAAATTTCGAAATTCAATATTGATGATAATGTTCTGTTCTTTAAAAAGAATCATAAAACAAGCTTATATATCCCTAAACCAAACCCTACTGGGATTATAAAGTATAAAATATCAAAATTACAAAACAGCCCTTAAAATTAAAACCCATAAAAAATTTTTTAAAAAATGAAAAATCCATGTAAACGATCCCGAATCGCTAAAATCCATCGTTAGTCATGGCCAAAGGCGATGAGTTTTGTTCAGAATGCCGTTTCGCTTCAAACAACCGAATTTAAGCTCGATCTGATATCGTTAACTGGGTCCGCCAGTTTTAGTTGCATCACCGTTTCGCCTTCTATTTGAACTTTTGCCTGTCCAATCGGTCTAGAAATGCTTTACTAATAGATTCTTCATCATTCTCCTTCACTTGAAAAGAACTCATCAACAATATTGAAAGTGTTAGATATAGATATAACGGCACTGTGGACTCATGAAACGGTGATAAATCAACAATATTGAAAGTGTTAGATATGCTTATACTATGAGGAAGATCTATAATATAAGCATTATCGTTGATCTTCTTGCTAATAGTATAAGGTCCATACTTCTTTTACTGCAATTTGCTATAAAATCCAACTAGTAATCACTCTTTACAAAGAAAAACCATGACCTGATCACTTACCGCAAACACCTGCTTCCGCCTGTGTTTATCTGCTACAGCTTTATACTTTTGATTAGCTTCCTCCAACTTCTGTTTAACTTCATGATGTACTTCCATAATTTGTTTAGCTAGATGATTCGCTGCTATACTTTTATCCGCTTGCTTAGGCAACTGTACTAAATCTAGAGTATGCTGAGGTGCCTTTATATAAAAAACAGAAAAAGGCAACCTACCAATAGAATTAGGAACTGCACTATTATAAGTAAACTCTGCTTGTGATAAAGCAACATCTCATTATTTCGGCTTGTCTCCACAAATGCTTCGAATCAAGTTTTCCAGAGTTCTATTAACCATCTCTATTTGCCTATCAGTCTACGGGTGAGCTGTACTACTGAAATTTAAAAATGAATCAAACAGTTTTAGCAAAGTCCGCCAAAAATGCCCTGGAAATTTATTATCCCTATATGAGGTAATAGACTTGGGCATACCATGCAAACGAACCACTTTGTTAAAGAATAATCTGGCCACACTTACTGCATCAGAAGTCTTCCTATAAGGAATGAAGTGCGTCATATTGGAAAATCTGTCAACCACAACGAAAACAGAATCCACGCCTCTTTGTTTTCATGGTAAACCAAGCACAAAATCTAGAGACAGATCTTCCCATATATTGTCAGGAATAGGTAATGGCATATACAGATATGTATTCTTAGATTTCCCCTTAAGAGTCTGACAAACATAACACTTTTGTACATACCTGCTGACATCTCTACGCAACTGGGGCCAGTAAAATCTCTCCCGGACCACAGTAATAGTTTTATCATGACCTAGGTGTGTAGCTAATCCACCATCATGTAAATCACAAATTACCTTCTATCGTGATGATGTTCGAGGAAGGCAAAGCTGATTGCTACTCATTAAATAGCCATCCTACACATAAAATTCTTGCACAGGTTGACCAGTAGTATATGACTTCTAAATTTGCCCAAAGTCATCATCATCTGCATAACAATCTTTCAGCTGCTCGAACCCCAAGATTTCTTGGCTTAATGTAATCAACAATCCAGCTCTTCTACTCAATGCATATGCTACGACATTATGCACATCTGACTTGTGTTGTAATTTGAAAGGAAATTTTTGCAAAAATTGACACCATCGTGCATACATATATTTGCTAATCCTCTTCTGACTATTTAGATACTTTAAAGCTTTATGATTAGAATAAAGGACGAATTTTTTCCCAATCAGATAATGCTTTTAGGTCTTCAAAGCCCTTACGATAGAATAGAATTCTTTATCATAAGTACTCCATTTTTGCCTTGTGTCACTAAGCTTTTCACTAAAATAGCAAACTAGTCTGCGCTCTTAAAATAAAACAACTCCTACACCCACTCCATTAGCATCATAGTCCACTTCAAACAGTTTATCAAAATCAGGTTAAACAAGAACATGTGTAGTACTTAACTTTTCCTTCAAAATAGCGAAACTATTCTCAGCTTCCTTTGCCCATAGAAATTTGCCTTTCTTCATACATTCAGTAATTAGGGCTGCAATAGTACTAAATTTCTTAATAAATTGTTGATAAAAAGTAGTCAACCCATGAAAACTCCTAACATCAGAAACTGTTTTAGGAGTCGACCACTTTCTGATTGCTCTTATCTTCCCCTCATCTACCTCTATTCCTTCAGTAGTAATAATAAACCCCAAGAATAACAGTTTATTAGTTAAAAAACTTTACTTCTTAAGATTAATATACAGCTTATTAATCTACAAAGCTGTCAACACCTCCCTTGAGTGCATGAGATAATCATCCTCGATCTTATTATAAATCAGGATATCATAAAAAAAAAAAAACTACAACAAATTTGCCAATAAAAGATTTCAGAACCTGATTCATAAATCTCATGAAAGTGCTTGGAGCATTAGAAAGTCCGAAAAGCATCACCAACCATTCGTACAACCCCTCCTTTGTTTTGAAAGCTGTCTTCCACTCATCTTCAGGCCGAATCCGAATATAATGATATCCATTCTTCAAGTCCAACTTCAAGAACCACTTAGCACCGTGCAACCTATCCAGCATGTCATCCAATCTTGGAATTGAAAACTTGTAACCCACGGTTATTTTATTAATGGCCCTGCGATCTACATACATCCGCCAACTCCCATCTTTCTTAGGAGTCAACAAGGCCGGAGCAACACATGAGCTCATATTATTTTGAATGTGCCCCTTTCGCAACAACTGCTTTACCTTCTCTTTTAGAATCTCGCTCTCTTTAGGACTTATTCTATAGTGCGGTAAATTCAGCAAACTAGCACTAGGAATTAAGTCTATTTGGTGCTGAATATCGCGCATAAGCGACAACCCATCTGGAATCTCTTCAAGAATCAGTTCGCTAAATTCCTTCAATAAAGGCCTGACTGCTTCAGGCTGCTCCTCCACTTGTAATTTAGCGTCAGTCTCAATTGCTTGTTTTACGATCAACACGTGGATCTATCGAGTTTCCTTAACCTCAACTTCAAATTTCTTCGTAAAGGTAAGAAAATTATTTTCAGCAGCTTGTTTTCCTTTATCCTTCAGTGGTAGCAACGTATACTTCACTTCATCATTCACAAAGTTATACTGATTGCTTCTTCTCGAATGCTGAGCATTTACATCAAATTACCACGGCCTCCCAAATAACACATGACATACATTCATGTCTACTACATCACAATACAGCTCATCATGATACTTACTGATAGAGAATGGAATTTTGTATCATTCAGTTACCCGATTGCTTTCCACTCCAGATATAATCCATCCTAACGTATAGGGATTAGGATGCTTCTCCACGGGTATTCCCAGCTTCTTCACTACCTCCTTTCCAATGATATTCTCCATGCTTCCACTATCAATAACCACAGAATGGTGCACCTGGTTCGAAATAACTGATAGCGCTGCGAATCATCTTCCTATTTTGGGGCCACCATCATCCTACGCACCACATAGTTTACTTGCTCCTCTTCTTCATCTTCAAAATCATCGTCCTCACCATCCGGTGCATAGTAATATCCATCTTCCTCCTTGTCTCTCACTGCTACGTTTACGATCTTTTTCTGAGGGCATTCATTAAATCGGTGCTCAGGTTGATTACACCTATAAAACTTTATCGTAGCTGATTTAGATAAGGGTTAGGGTTCGCAGTTTTCTATGCTTGTGTTCTTTTATCCCTCGGCTCATTCATAGGGCGCTTTTTTACCGTCTTATCTTCCTGATTTCGTCCTGCATTAAAGCGATTATTGAAATTGCCATTCTTTATCGAACTGCAGGAATTGCTACATCGATAATTTTCATAACCTCTTCTTCCCATGTCTTACTGCATCAATTCTGCCTTCATCGCCATATTCTTGGCTTTAATTAAATTTCGCAGAAATTGCACTCCAATTTTATATTGAATAAAGGATTTTAAACCATCAAGATATCTTGCCACCTACTGTCCCTCCATCTCTGATAAATTATTCTGCTTCGCTAATCTCATAAATTTGGTTATATACTCATGCACAGTCCGATTGCCCTACTGGCAATGTTGGTATTGCTGGAATATAATCTGTTCATAGTTGGGTGAAAGGAATTCCTGCTTCAACGGCCTCTTCATCCTAGTCCAAGTTCGAACTCTGTCTTTCCCTTTTCGCTCCCTCTTATTCTGCAGTCTCTCCCACCATGCAGATGCACCCCCTTTAATTTACAAGCTATTAATCGCACCATTTTCTTACCGGGGGTCTCCATATAATCGAAAAATCTATCTATATCAACAAGCCAATCCAAAAATTCTTCTATACCCAGACTTCCATTAAAATAAGGAATATTAACTTTCAATTTAAAGTCGTTACCTTCACGATCGTTGTAATGTCGTCTTCCATCTCTCCTATTATATCCTCTTTGAAATCCTCTATGATGATGTCTGCTGCCATAATCAACACGCTCCTTATCAAAATAATCTTTTTCTTCTTCTTCCGAACTCTCTGAAAACAGAGGGTCATTTAACCTATAGACAGGAACATGCATATCAACAGGATCACCGCGAGCAAGATCTGCATCCGGCCCTCTATCATTTCGCTAATTTCGGTTCACATCAATGCTGAGACCTTCGAATCGTTCTGTTAACTCGTCAAATTGTTTTTCAAAACGACAAGGACTTTAATCGAATCATTGATCCAAGCGTTCCATTAAATGCTGCTCCAAACGTTGTAGCGCGTTGTCCCCAAGGGTTGGGGCTCCAGTCTCTTGAGCATCGTCATAAAGACCACTGCCAGTCGCCATAGGCTCTGTTATCACCTGATGCTGCGTTCAGCGAATAATTTAAGCAAAACCTTACTTAGAGAGGAAAATCTCGAAATTCAATATTGATGATAATGTTTTGTTCTTAAAAAGAACTCTAAAACAAGTTTATATATCCCTAAACCAAACCCTACTAGGATTATAAAGCATAAAATATTAAAATTACAAAACTGCCCTTAAAATTAAAACCCATAAAAAAATTATTAAAAAAAATGAAAAATCCATGTAAACGATCCTAAATTGCTAAAATCTATTGTTAGTCATGGCCAAAGGTGGTGAGTTTTGTTCAGAATGCTGTTTCACTTTAAACGATCGAATTTGAGCTCGATCAAATATCGTCAACCAGGCTCGCCGGTTCCAGTCACATCACCATTTCGCCCTTCATTTGGACTTCTGCCAGTTTAATTGGTTTAGAAACGCTTCACTAATAGATTCTGCACACGATAAGCATATTTCTTAACATGTCTGGCTTGACATTCTAGGAACATTTATTCATTCCTCTTTTGTTGAATAGTTAATTGTCATAATAGAGAAAACATATATGACTTATCTTCAATCGAATTGTTATAACAGATATCAGGCATATTAATTTACTGTTATACAAGGAAGAAAATTGTTGCATCATTCTTTGACGTGCTTTGCTTACTGCAGTATTTTGATTTTTTTCCTTAAAGATTTGGGTGTGGCCAGAACGGTTGCAAACGATGTGTTGAAGACAAACGCAGAAAAAATAAATACAGAACACAAGGATTTATGTAGTTCAATCACAAGGTGATCTACGTCTATGGGCAAGGCAAAACAATATTCCACTATAATAAAAAAAAGTACAATTTTCAAAAATCAAAACGACGTCTTAACAAAATCTCATGGCTCACAAAACTTTTCGAAAACAAAATTCTCTCTCTACATCAATGAAAAAATCTAGCTGCGGTATAAATAGAGCTCCCCAAAAAATTGCCTTGGACGCTACAACCCTGAACCGCCCGAGACATTTGTTCACTTGCTCCAGCTCAGGCGGACCGCCATAAAGATTTGTTCATTTGCTCCGGGTTGAGCCTATCGGCCCAACCCTTCGTGTCACGAACTAAATCTCAATTTTTTCTCCACTTTTGGATCACGCAAAAATATGTCAAGTTGGGAGATGAACCGGATCGAGTATATAAAATTCAAAACATATTTAACAATATCGCATATGCTTGGTTTTGATGAAATATTCACAACTAAAACTTCTCTCACCAGTGTCCTAGCTGTTCCTCGCTATAGCTTTACCTTGGACACTTTAAAGGGATTAAATAAGATCCATCCGACCATAGGAATCATGCCTTCTGGTCTTCCGTGGGCCTCAAAGCCACTAGATAGAAATGAGAATTTCTTTGATTCCCTAGCAAGGTCATACTACAATAAGAAAGCACATGAGGTTGCTTCTGTGGAAGAAAGGTTGCAGCCAGAAATTTATACTGTTCCATATTCCGGTCACTCTTGGTATATGGAGCTTCATGAATTTGTACAACTTGTCCAACCTATTAACATGAGGGGCATTGTTTCATCATCATCTTGCTACATTGATCCCTCATACTATTTTGGCCACTGCGATGGAGTGCACCAAACATTCCAGAGAGTACAGTGTTGACACCTAAATTTTACTAATCATTTAGTCGTAATTTGCATAGAAAATTAGGGATTAATTTTTAACCCATAAACAAAAATATTTAAAATGCATAACATATAGTTTAGGTTCATTTTAATTTAATCGCATTTTGCATCGGACCGGTGATGGCGAACAAGCTTAAATTTCATCGAATGGGACTCGGTTCGCTCGGAAAGGCAAGGGCCGAAATTCACGAGTCAAATAAGTTTGGTCGTTTTAATTTAAGCTTAATTCAGCCCATTATGTTCAATTAAATTAAAACTCAAGTTAATTCAGCCCGCTTAGGAATTAAATAAAATCAGAAATTAGATTAAGGCCTAAGCCCAAGTCTAAGCCCATTAGGACTAGAGAGCCCATCTAATTGACCTAGGTTAGTATTATATAAGCATGTTTAGGTCAGAATTTTGAGGGGACAACACAAAATTCAGATCTGATTTTTAGAGAAAGGCAAGTGTAAGAGAGAAAGTGACGTCACGCATCACCACCAGGGGCACGCCGCACGCCGCCGCACCGCCGTCGTCGCGCCTCAACCGCCCGCCGACGTCGCTGCCTTCTGCTAACGCTGCTGCCGATGATGTGATCAACCGGTTCAAGCGGCTGAACCGGCTGATCGGCGACTTCCTCCGGCGATCCAGAACTTGCGGCAACACTCTTTGGCGTCTTCACATCACTGTGGTGGCCGGTTTCTCGTTAAACGACCGCCGGATCACATCTCTTGACTTGATTCTTCATTACTAATCCACTAGTGCCAGATCGAATCGATTCTCACTATATTTTGTGCAATCTATTATCATAGGTCGGCCGAGCTTTCCGAGACTTCTCCATGTTGTTTTTTATCTGAATACGGAGGCCGGATCGCTCGATTTCGTGCCGGAGCATCGTTAAACAAGGTAAGTGCACTTAGACTTTGTTCTATAAAATGGTGTACATAGAAACCAGTATGCTTGAGATGCCGATTTCAACTCGTTAATGTCAAAATCTTGCGAAGTGATGAACTAGAGAATCGTAAAGCACGTCTTAAGCTTTGATTTGATATATCATATGCCTCAATCGGACCTGATTTGCTATGTCAAAACTATTTCGGAAGTTAGGATCAGAATCTGGAATATGATGTTGAAGTCTATTCTGATAATGTTCTGACTGATGTTGTGCTGTTTCATGATTTTTATGATTTTCTATGATCATTTTTTGAAAAAACTTTCTTCACGAAAATTGTAGATCACATCTTTTTCTGTTCACCATAAAATTTTCATAAAATTCCAAGCGTGTTAGCATGATACGATCTGCAACGTCATATATGCATGAATCTGATGACAGATCAGTTCCAGATTGACCTTCATGTGTTCTTCAATTTTCATAAATTTGTGTGTTCAAAATCTGAAAAATTTTTCTTCATGAAAGTTCATACTGAGATCGAGATCTTTTCATTGATACTAATTTCATCAAAATCGGAGGTCATTTGGATTTTCAAAAGGAATTTTCACAATTTGATCAGTATCTGTGTCCAGATCTGATTTTCATTCCTTTAGAATTCAGAAGATGTTTCTCCGAAATTGATAAAGTTGGAGATTATCTGCAAATTAGATGATTGAACATTATCCTATATTTTTCAGAATATTTAATTTCTTAATTTGCATGTTTTGAATATTTCATGAATATCATGTGGATATTTAGATATCTTAGGATAATGTTCGATATATCCGCAATATTTGAAAATATTCAAAATTAGGAATCGTTCCTAATTTAGCAACGTATCTGGACGACTATCTGACCTTATTCCTAAGGTACGATACGCGGCGATACGAAAAATTATTATCCTATCCATAATCACTTGGATACGATAATGATCTTTATCTGCTTTCCAAATTTAAACGATCAACTTTCCGTCAATATCTATAACCCTATAGATATGACCGATAGTTCGATTTTTGTGCCTAATCCGAGTTTGAAACAAATTTGGCGGATCGTGTGGACGATTTGAATGTGGTTGCTATCCTTGTCTTTTTTTTATTATTTGCTTTCCTTTAAACAGAAAATTCAAAAAATATCAGTTAGGATTTGAATTTGAGTTTTGCATGTTTAGGGAACCCTAAATGTATCTAGAAGATAGAGTAATTATTTAATTTAAATTAGGACTTGAGATAATCTATTTCCTAGTTTAAATTAAGCAATATTCTAATCTTATTAGATTATTTAGGTTATTTTTTAATTCCGAATTTTCATGAAAACCCCAAAAAAGAATGAATTGCTTTATGGTAGATTAGGATAGATTGCATTCTTAATTTAAGTAATTTATTATTTCTAATTTTAACAAAAATCTCAAAAATAAGTCATGTTAGGATATGTTAAGTCATCATAGGTTGCATGTTATTTTAGGCATATTTTTATTCCGAATTTCATTAGAAAATATCAAAAATAAATCATTTACCCGTCATCAGAATTAGGTCACGTTGTCGCATGACATATAGTTTGCATGCTAGGTTGCATTACTTGCATGTCATTTTTGCACGTCATTGCATATAGATTAGATTTCATTTAAATAAGTGAAAATCAAAAGAGAAATTGAGTGAATTGCTTGTTAATTAGAAATCATATTAGGATGTTAATGTGATTTTCTAGCTAACTATGCAGATGTTTGCGTTGCTTTGAGGTAAGTAATTCTTCCAATCTTGCAATTTAATATTCAATTATTGAGTGTTAAATTTGTGGTTTGCGCACCTGCATGAACACCTCACATGTTAGTAATTAAGTTGAAATGGATCCAAACTGCATGCCAAAATATTTTTGAAAAGAAAAGGTACCGAAAGGGCGTTAGACTAGATCTAGCGTAATCAAGTCCCCGGGCTTAGAATCTCTGGTTCGTAGGATTAAAACATATCTTCCTATGTTTTATTTAGGTTTCTAATCGACCTACCGTAAATTGATTAGTGGCGACTCTAAGCATAAAAATATTTGCATGTTAAAGACTTAAATCCTAAGTTGCGAATTGGTAGGGCTTGGGAGGGCCTGAGTTAAGATTAGCCTTAATAATTCATTAGCCCGAAAAATGAAAATTTTTTAGGTCGCGACAGCTTGGTGACTCCGCTGGGGACTTGAGTTAAAACTCTTAGTGGACTTAGGCCAATTTTGCTTTTCAAAAAGTATTTTTTGTTTGGCAGCGAGGATCCCAGGTACGTCCCTAACATTTTAGGTGTTAAATGTTCTTGCAGAATGGGAGGTATAAGGGGAGACGTGATTGTTAACCCTTGTTTTGCAGGGAGGTGTTCGGATGTATGGTTTAATTTATGCACGAAGCGCTGTTTGATATAACATGCTGTGCATGCCTTACATTTACACTACACCACACACACTACCCGCTGCTGGACCTGGGCGACATAGGTTTAGGATGGTACTGAGGTAGTGGATACCCCGACCAAAATCATGTGGTACGGGTCGCCCTCCTCGGTCCCGAAATTTTCTTTCATGGTGTCATTGAATACCCACCACGGTTGCGCCCTTTGCAACCCGGGTCGGCTCTTTGACTAAGCCCGAGTCAGGGGAATCCTAGCCTAACCACCACCATGACTGGTTTAGCTCGGTAATCCTCTCGTCTCCACTTTGCAAGCCAGCGTCTAGGTAGAAATCGAACCTCACATTCCATACGCATGTCTATGTGATTGCCATTACCCTACCCGGTGAAGTAAGTTTTCTCAACCTTTTTCTCGCACTTTATTTATGTTTCGTACATGTGGTCGGTCCATGATAGGTCTAAGTCGATCGTAATTTTTGAAAGTAGTAATCATTGAATTTCTTTTCAAAGGGAAATAAAAAGAAAAAAATAAAGCTTTAAAAAAAATTACTTTCAATTCTTATCATTATTTTCCTGGGTCTGTCATAAGTCATTATTTCCTAAGAAATTTGCCACCATTTTCACAAATACATGGAATAATGAAAAATGTCATGAAAAATGGGAATAAAAAGAGACGGTTAGACCAATGTCATGGATCGGCGTGTGATTTTGCTTGACACTTATGTATGCCTGTTTCATGCAAATAAGGTAATTACGGACCGATCACGGTCGCCTATTCGTACACGGTCGAGAGCCAGAATGGCCGATCAAACCGACTTGCAAGAGCGTGTTGTTGGTATGGAAGACCAGATGAAGCAACTCGTCATCGTAATGCAGTAGATGTCCGCTGAAATCAAGACTCTTCGATCGATCCTCGTTCCAACATCCCTCGAGGCATCAACTCCAAAGCATAAAGGTGAAAAGAATGCCAACAGTGAGGAAGATGATGATATTCCTGACTTGGAAGATGACTCCGTCCAGATTATCATCAACAAACCTAAGCCTGATGAGCGAGTCAACAAACTCGAAAAGAGAGTGAAGCAGCTGGAGGGTTCACAGGATTCACCATCGATTGATCTGTCCCTATACTCACAGATCAAAATCCCAAAGAAGTTCAAGATGCCAGATTTTGACAAGTACAATGGCACAACGTGCCCAAAGGCCCACCTGCAGTTGTACCACGTACAGATGACTTCGTATGTTGACAACGAACTTCTGATGATCCATGCGTTTCAAGCAAGTTTGACGGGTCCTGTTTTGAACTGGTATCTTATGAAGAAGATAAATGGCCTCAAAACCTGGAAGGAAACTAGTGAGGCATTTCTAAAGCAGTACAGGTTCATAACAGACATCATTCCCATCCGCGATGACCTCGAGCACGCTCAGATGAAAAAGACTGAGTCCTTCAAAGACTATGCCATCAGATGGAGGAATATAGTCGCTCAGGTCGTTCCGGAACCCATAGACAGTGAGTTGAAGAGGATGTTCGTGAAAACTCTCCCGTTTGAGTACCGTAATCGGATGGTTGCCATTCCGGCTGACAATTTCAATCAACTCATCCCCATAGGCGAACAGATTGAGATAGGACTGAAGGATGGGTGGTTTGTGGAGCCGTCTTCATCGACTAAAAGATTTAGTACAAGAAAGGAGAAGGAACCGGCAGCTGAAGTAAATGTGACTTATACCCAATCGAGCCGGCGGAATGTTAATCCTACCCCGGCAATTCAAGTAGCAGAAACCCAACAGCAAAGCACGAGTCGTCAACCTTCTCAGAGAAGGAATAATAAGAGGCAATTCACTCCCCTTCTCGGGTCATTATCTCAAGTACTGGCGGTTCTCAGAAAAAAAGGTTTACTTACCACTGAGCCAAAGCGGCCCAACCCTGAGCAGTTCTATAACTATGACCCGTCGAAGAAATGCGATTATCACATGGGCGAACTGGGGCACTCAACCGACGATTGCTATGTCCTCAAGCACCGAATCCAGAACCTCCTGGACACGAAGGCTTTCTCGTTCCAACCCGCTAAGCCGAATATTCAGAGCAACCCACTCCCTAATCACACAGGCAATGTGAATGCCATATTCAGTTTCAATGTTGGTCGAGTTAAGAATGTCAAGGTGTACACCACCAATGCCTACGGTGAGTTGGTGAAAGCCGGTTATTACCCAAGTAATGAGGCTATTTCTCTGGTCATCATGAGACAAAGAATCTCAGCAATGATAGAAGTTGGGATGATTGTTTATGCTGACCATACGGGCATCATTTCCGCTATCTCCGAGGTCGTCATTAACTGGGACGAGGAGTTTGCTACGTTGAACACCGAGAAGGACAAGTTCAATCCATTGCCTGAAGACATGCCTCCGCTCGAAGACGCGACCAATGATGAAGAGATCGTAGAGAGCACGCTTAAAGCTGACGAAGAGAAGGAAGTGATCGACACTTTGGGGCAACCGAGCGGCAAGTTCGACTATTATGTGAAATACTCAGCACCCCCGAGTTTTTATGTTGACCCCCGTGACATTATCTCGGACGGATGGGGAGGTATGGATGATCCAACACCTCAAATGACAGGAGATTCTGATGATGCAATAGAAGGAATTACTGCCCTGTTCGATGATGTCTTCATTGGAGCTATCGAAGAAGGACCGTTAGAGGGAATGGGCACTGGCCCACAAGAGTAAAACCTTTACTTTTTCGCACACTCCCCTGTATGAGAGTTTTTACTGCTTTTTAGGATTTGCCCCATCTCGGGTGCTGCTTTCCATTCTCGTTTCTAGGACTTGGTTGTTGCAATTTCTATTCAATAAATGTAATTCATTTCGAAATGATCAATGAAATTACAAGTTATTTTCAGTTTTTTGAGGGCATGTTGAGGTACATCAAACCAGCCCGGTGATGATATCCAACCGATAAAAGAAAAATATAGTCCAAGGAGAATTCTGAGGCCTGGGCTTCTTCATGCTCCCTCGTGTTAAAATTTTTTCGAAAAGAATTTAAAAAAAAAACAAAAATTACATTAAAAAAATGCAATGTTTAGCCCTGTTTGTCCTTCTGAATCACTTACTTTATGTTTCAGGGCCAATCTTGTGGCACGTGAGGGTATGGGAACGGTACAATCTCATGAATTATGTGCAACCGAGCTTGATCCTAATGACATAGACGAACTCGACGATTCCTCAGATATTCAGCGCGATCTAGAGCGACATGAAAGGCCCAAAGTCGTTACATCAGACCAAACTATCATTGTTAACCTGAGTGATTCCGGAGAAACCAATGAGGTGAAAATTGGGGCAACCCTTTCTGAAGGTGAAGCCAAACGCTTAGTCCAATTACTGAAGGATTACCAAGATATCTTTGCCTGGTCATACGCCGATATGCCGGGTTTAGACCCTTCTATTGTAGAGCATGGCTTGCCTACTAATCCCGGCATGCCGCCCAAGAAGCAGAGGCTACGGAGAACCAAACTTGAGCTATCGAAGAAAATAGAAGAGGAGGTCGTGAAGCTTTTGAAAGTAAGATTCATCGAAGTCACTCAATATCCAACCTGGGTGGCCAACATTGTGCCAGTCATGAAGAAGGATAGCCGAGTTCGAGTTTGCATCGACTATCGCGACCTGAACAAGGCTAGCCCTAAAGATGACTTCCTATTACCGCACATAGACGTTCTGGTAGACAGTACTGCTGGATTTGAACTGTTCTCCTTCATGGATGGTTTCTCGGGTTATAATCAGATAAGAATGAAGGACAGTGATAAGGAGAAAAATGCATTCATCACTCCTTGGGCTATATTCCACTATAAGGTCATGCCCTTCGGTCTCAAAAATGCCGGGGCAACGTACCAACGGGCAATGGTGACTCTTTTCCATGACATGATTCACAAGGAGATCGAGATTTATGTTGATGACATGATTGCCAAGTCTTGACCCGGAGAGAGTCATGTTGACACCCTGAAGAAATTGTTCAACCGACTCCGTGGGTTTAAACTCCGTCTCAACCCAGCGAAGTGCCTATTCGGAGCAACCTCGGGCAAATTACTCAGATTCGTAGTAAGCAGTAAGGGCATTGAAGTTGATCCTTCCAAAGTGAAGGCCATATGTGAGCTACAACCCCCGTCGACTGTGAAAGAAGTGCGGAGCCTCCTAGGTAGATTGAACTACATAGCCCGTTTCATTTCCCAGCTTTCCGAAACTGCTAAACCATTCTTCAAACTTCTAAGGAAGAATGCTCAAGTGGAATGGGACGATAATTGCCAGGAAGCGTTTAATGAACTGAAGCAGTGCCTGATGAAACCACCAGTGTTAGTCCCTCCAATGTCGGGCCAGCCTTTGATCCTTTACCTCACTATTCATAGCGAGTCTCTGGGAGCGATGCTAGCCCAGAAAAGTCCTGAAGATGAAAAGGAGCGAGCCATTTATTACTTGAGTAAGAAGTTCACCGTCTCGGAGTTGAATTACCCTGAAGCCGAGAAGACTTGTGCTGCACTAGTATGGGTGCTCCATAGGCTGAGACAATATACACTGCATCACCAGACTCTCCTGGTGACTGAGAATGATCCCATCAAGTATTTACTTGATCAACCGGCTTTGGTGGGGAAGCTAGCCAAGTGGCAAATTTTGATTTCAGAATTTGATGTCCAGATGATGTCACAGAAGTCAATTAAAGGCCGCGTAATCGCCGATGTGTTAGCCGAGAATCTTAGAACCTCGGATGATAGATATTCCCCAGAAGACCGCATTCTAGTGATAAAGGAAGACACATGGACTATGTTCTTCGATGGAGCCGTGAACTTGTCTGGTTCCGGCACTGGGGCAGTCTTAATATCCTCAGATGGGCAACATTATCCAGTAGCAGCAAAGTTGGTGTTCCCGTGTACCAACAATATAGCTGAGTACGAAGCTTGCATCCTCGGACTCCAAGCCGCAGTGGAAATGGGGATAACCAAATTGAAAGTGTTTGGTGATTCCGCTTTGATTATTCTCCAAACTGTAGGAGAGTGGAAGACGAGAAACACCAAACTAGTGCCGTACCATGAATACCTCGAAGAAATCATAGAGGAATTCAAAGACATCTCCTTTGAGTACTTGTCGAGGTCCCATAATCAGTTCGCCGATGCGCTAGCGACGTTATCATCCATGCTGCAAGTGACTGGTGGAATAGAGGTAGAACCCTTGAAGATTGAAGTCCTAACAAAGCCGGCCTACTGTATGGTTGTGACTGGAGAACCGGACGAGAAGCCATGGTATTACGACATCATGAATTATATCCAGAGACAAGAGTTTCCTGAAGGAAGCACTCCGGCTGACAGGAAGTACATAATGAAAATGGCTTCAAAATTCTTTGTCAATGGTGAAAAGCTATACAAAAGATCTTATGATTCGATCCTGTTGAGGTATGTAGAAGCAGCTGAAGCTACCAGAATCATGCAAGAAGTACACGAGGGGATATGTGGTCCACACATGAATGGCCATATGCTAGCTAAGAAAATCATGAGATTGGGATATTATTGGCTCAATCTTGAAAGTGACTATATCCAACATGTTCGAAGATGCCATCGCTGTCAGGTTTATGGGGATAAAATAAATGTTCCCCCCACAGAGTTACATCAGTTATCCGAGCCATGGCTTTTTTCAATGTGGGGCATCGATGTGATTGGCCCAATCAATCCCAAGGCATCGAATGGACACCGTTTCATCTTGGTTGCGATTGATTATTTCTCCAAGTGGATTGAAGCCGCGTCTTACGCCAACGTTACTGCGAAGAATGTTGTAAGATTCATCAGGCGAGACATAATCGCTCGTTATGGTGTCCCCGAGGCTATTGTCACTGATAATGGGACGAATTTGAACAACAAGTTCATGGATCAGTTGTTCAATGAGTTTAAGATCCGGCATCTGAATTCGTCTCCCTATCGTCCACAAATGAATGGAGCAGTTGAAGCCGCTAACAAGAACATCAAGAAGATCCTGGCCAAAACGGCTGAAAATTATTGTGAATGGCATGAGAGATTGCCATTTGCACTAATGGCATATCGAACTTCCATCCGAACCTCTGTCGGTGCGACCCCTTTTTCCCTGGTGTATGGCATGGAAGCAGTCCTGCCTGTCAAGGTAGAAATCCCTTCCTTGCGAGTTTTATCCTAGGTGGAGTTGTCTGAAGCGGAATGGATGCGACAAAGGCTTGAGCAGTTAAACCTGATTGATGAAAAGCGGTTGAGAGCCATTTGCCACGGTCAAACCTATCACCAGAGGATAGCTAGGTCCTTCAACCAAAAGGTGTGTGCAATAAACTTCGAGGTAAATGATCTAGTCCTAAGAAAGGTGCTGCCAATTTTCCCTATTCCCGGAGGAAAATTTGCTCCAAACTACATCGGTCCATATGTGGTTAAGAAGGTACTTCCCGGAGGTGCCCTGATTCTCGTAAAAATGGATGGTCGTGAGTTCTCCAACCCTGTTAATTCTGATGCGGTAAAGATGTATTATCCTTGATAAAACCTGACATTCTGCAGCAAAAGTTTTCCAGTGTTTGGTTTTATACTTCCGAATTGCAAACATTTCATTGATGAATAAATGATTTCGATCAATTTCAAGCTATGATGTTTGCATTGGCTTTAATTTCTGCATGGTTTTGTCGGTCTGTATCATTAGCTTCAAAGGGGAAGTCTATTTAGACAATCTGATAACTCATGTGGAATAAATTGAATGTGTTGAATGAGGTACATTGGGATGATGAAAGGCAAGCCATATCCTATACACAATCCCATGTATTAATCCCCAGTGAGTTGAGTTGAAAAAATTCCATGTCTGCAAGGTAAAGAGTTATCTCGCAAAAGGTATGACGACCGAGATGACAAGAGGCATTTCATTTCTCTATCTCAAACACTACAGTTTATCCATTGTTTCACCACTTTGAGCCTAAACACTTGGAGAAATTCATTCAAATTACCCATGTCAAGAACCACCCAACATTAGGACAAACTAGAGGTAAATCAGTATCATAAGGTGAAAAATGAATTGAAATTTTCTTGCTCTCATTTGCATCAATTTTCGAGTGTTGCTTTTTCAGATGAATTCACACGAAAGTTCAAGTGCCTTAGGATGACGAAGAGTATTTCTTTCTCTATCCTATACACATTTTATCCTTTACTAAGCCCAATTGAGCCTACAATTTCATTTCTTAAACCCAGTTGGTGATCATCTCCCACACTGGGGCAAGGCAAAAGTCGTCATTGTCTACACAGCATACCCGAAGTGTCGATAGAAGACAAAAGACGAGGAGCTTCTGAGTTCAAGCAGCAAGTCAATCAGTCAAATTAGTTGGCCAGTGTTTACGTTGTAAGCAACATGTATTAAATGTCAAAAAAAAAAAAAAAAGAAAGGGCAAGAAAAAGCAGTGTGCCTGGTAAAAGCAAGGCCAATGCCCAATGAAAAATGTCAGGATATGACATATCAAAATCATCTCCAGTAGAGCAGTAATCCTACAAATCTCAAAGGAATCAAGTGATGAACTCTCGAAACCAATGGAACATCTACTGAGGAGATAATTCCTGGTGAAGAAGAAGACCGGTGACAATGCCAAGATGATCACCAACTTATTCACCCCAATTATACACATTTTAAGCCTAATGATCCATTCATTTCTCAACTCATAAGCCTAGCCTACGTTACGTCCCTTACAAAGTCTCTTCAGATTATGGCACTTGAACTAACGTAGTGTTTCGGATGCTTATAAGCTTAGCTCGAAGAAGTGCGAGCAAGTTCGTTTCTATCTCATTTTGCAGGGTTCTTGACTTGTAAGCTTGGAGACGATTACGAAAGATATTCTTTCAATAGCCTTGACTCGAAGAGTCCCTTTTGCTAAGCTATTGACCAAGCCATGTTATATTCCTAGCAAAGACCTCTCATATTGGTAAGGTCATACCGCTTGCGAGAATACTCGGACCCTTGTCCACATGATGATGGTGAGATAGAGAGATTCTCATAAATCAGCCTTTTTTCAATGAGAATAAGTGAATGACCTTTCGGATTGAAAGTCCCTCATTCGACATTTTCAAGATATCCGCTTGTGAGTTCGGATTGTCTTGTCATGATTTATCCCCAGCGAAGTTTGTAATGCTGATTTGACGAAACCATCGTGCATGAAAAACCAGTTGAAATCATAGTGCATGTGTATATGTGTTCTTGATAATGTGAATGCATATTACATGTTGCCTAAAACCGTGTCTAACAGGAGACACACCCTCAAAAGACGGAGATATCACCAGGTAAGTATATCTCTATCCCGTGGATGTCTATGACTATCCAGGTATTCCTAACCTGTTCGAGCAATCGTCAAGTCCCATATTTGATCTTTTTGTTGCGATATCTAAATGCCTTTGATCATGTTCAGGTGTCTATTGATTAAGCCCTTTTCAGGTACCTCCGATGATGTCCAAGTACTTTGTCAAGGAACCCTCGAACATTCGGGCTAGCCTCTTTGTTCATCAAATCACAGATTTTTACACAATCTCGAGAAGATTCCCCCGTGATTCACCTATGGAGATGTATAGGTGAAACGGCCAAATCTTTACAAGTACCTATGGAGATGTATAGGTATCTTATAAAGGTCGGAATATTCTCCCCGTCCTGGATGTTCTCCCGCGACTCACCTATGGAGATGTATAGGTGGAGCGGTGAAATCTTTATGAGTACCTATGGAGATGTATAGGTATCTCATGAAGGTCGGAATATTCCTCAACCTCAGGTGTTCCCCCGTAGTTTACTTATGGAGATGTATAGGTGAAGCGGCCAAATCCTTATGAGTATCTATGGAGATGTATAGGTATCTTATAAGGGTCGGAATATCCTCTTGAGTTCCCCCGTGACGCACCTATGAGTCAATGATATAGGCGCAGCGGCTAAATCTTTACAAATACCTATGGAGATGTATAGGTAGTTTGTAAAGATCGGAACGTTTTTACATTTTTTTTCCGCTACAAACTGCTCTCGCGAATCCAGATGATGATTGGATACATCGAGCTTTCTTCATGTGTTTTGACTTAATTGCAGAGCACCGAAGTTCATCAACAGTGTATCAGGCAAAACCTATGGGACTGAGCCCAGACATTTGCCGAACAACATACAAATCAGAGTCATGCCTCGAATTGCATTATCTCGCGACATCAGGTAAGCAATTCCAGGTATGTTTTCCATTCATATCAGCATGCATCATTTCTTATTGCATTTTAAAAAATGGGATTCATAATCCCGACAAAAACAACATTCATTGCATTTGCATAGTTGAAATTTAGGTATCATTTAGTCTTTGAATGCAACCTCTGCGAGCTCACCTTCAAAGAGGGGCAGCTGTTGACACCTAAATTTTACTAATTATTTAGTCGTAATTTGCATAGAAAATTAGGGATTAATTTTTAACCCCTAAACAAAAATATTTAAATTGCATAACATATAGTTTAGGTTCATTTTAATTTAATCGCATTTTGCATCGAACCGGTGATGGCGAACGAGCTTAAATTTCATCGAATGGGACTCGGTTCGCTCGGAAAGGCAAGGGCCGAAAATCACGAGTCAAATAGGTTTGGTCGTTTTAATTTGAGCTTAATTCAGCCCATTATGTTCAATTAAATTAAAACCCAAGTTAATTCAGCCCGCTTAGGAATTAAATAAAATCAAAAATTAGATTAAGGCCTAAGCCCAAGTCTAAGCCCATTAGGACTAGAGAGCCCATCTAATTGACCTAGGTTAGTATTATATAAGCATGTTTAGGTCAGAATTTTGAGGGGACAACACATAATTCAGATCTGATTTTTAGAGAAAGGCAAGTGTGAGAGAGAAAGTGACGTCGCGCACCACCACCGGGGGCACGCCGCCGCACCGCCGTCGTCGCGCCTCAACCGCCCGCCGACGTCGCTGCCTTCTGCTAACGCTGCTGCCGATGATGTGATCAGCCGGTTCAAGCGACTGAACCGGCTGATCGGTGACTTCCTCTGGCGATCCAGAACTTGCGGCAACACTCCTTGGCGTCTTCACATCACTGTGGTGGCCGGTTTCTCGTTAAACGACCGCCGGATCACATCTCTTGAATTGATTCTTCATTACTAGTCCACTAGTGCCAGATCGAATCGATTCTCACTATATTTTGTGCAATCTATTATCATAGGTCGGCCGAGCTTTCCGAGACTTCTTCGTGTTGTTTTTTATCTGAATACGGAGGCCGGATCGCTCGATTTCGTGCCGGAGCATCGTTAAACAAGGTAAGTGCACTTGGACTTTGTTCTGTAAAATCGTGTACATAGAAACTAGTATGCTTGAGATGCCGATTTCAGCTCGTTAATGTCAAAATCTTGTGAAGTGATGAACTAGAGAATCGTAAAGCACGTCTTAAGCTTTGATTTGATATAACATATGCCTCAATCGGACCTGATTTGCTATGTCAAAACTATTTCGGAAGTTAGGATCGGAATCTGGAAGATGATGTTGAAGTCTGTTTTGATAATGTTCTGACTGATGTTGTGCTGTTCCATGATTTTTATGATTTTCTATGATCATTTTTTGAAAAAACTTTCTTCACGAAAATTGTAGATCACATCTTTGTCTGTTCACCATAAAATTTTCATAAAATTCCAAGCGTGTTAGCATGATACGATCTGCAACGTCATATATGCATGAATCTGATGACAGATCAGTTCCAGATTGACCTTCATGTGTTCTTCAATTTTCATAAATTTGTGTGTTCGAAATCTGAAAAAGTTTTCTTCATGAAAGTTCATACTAAGATCGAGATCTTTTCATTGATACTAATTTCATCAAAATCGGAGGTCATTTGGATTTTCAAAATGAATTTTCACAATCTGATCAGTATCTGTATCCATATCTGATTTTCATTCCTTTAGAATTCAGAAGATGTTTCTCCGAAATTGATAAAGTTGGAGATTATCTGCAAATTAGGTGATTGAACATTATCCTATATTTTTCAGAATATTTAATTTCCTAATTTGCATGTTTTGAATATTTCATGAATATCATGTGGATATTTAGATATCTTAGGATAATGTTCGATATATCCGCAATATTTGAAAATATTCAAAATTAAGAATCGTTCCTAATTTAGCAACGTATCTGGACGACTATCTGACCTTATTCCTAAGGTACGATACGTGGCGATACGAAAAATTATTATCCTATCCATAATCACTTGGATACGATAATGATCTTTATCTGCTTTCCAAATTTAAACGATCAACTTTCCGTCAATATCTATAACCCTATAGATATGACCGATAGTTCGATTTTTGTGCCTAATCCTAGTTTGCAACAAATTTGGCGGATCGTGTGGACGATTTGAATGTGGTTGCTATCATTATCTTTTTTTTATTATTTGCTTTCCTTTAAACAGAAAATTCAAAAAATATCAGTTAGGATTTGAATTTGAGTTTTGCATGTTTAGGGAACCTTAAATGTATCTAGAAGATAGAGTAATTATTTAATTTAAATTAGGACTTGAGATAATCTATTTCCTAGTTTAAATTAAGCAATATTCTAATCTTATTAGATTATTTAGGTTATTTTTTAATTCCGAATTTTCATGAAAACCCCAAAAAAGAATGAATTGCTTTATGGTAGATTAGGATAGATTGCATTCTTAATTTAAGCAATTTATTATTTCGAATTTTAACAAAAATCCCAAAAATAAGTCATGTTAGGATATGTTAAGTCATCATAGGTTGCATGTTATTTTAGACATATTTTTATTCCGAATTTCATTAGAAAATATCAAAAATAAATCATTTACCCGTCATCAGAATTAGGTCACGTCGTCGCATGACATATAGTTTGCATGTTAGATTGCATTACTTGCATGTCATTTTTGCACGTCATTGCATATAGATTAGATTTCATTTAAATAAGTGAAAATCAAAAGAGAAATTGAGTGAATTGCTTGTTAATTAGAAATCATATTAGGATGTTAATGTGATTTTCTAGCTAACTATGCAGATGTTTGCGTTGCTTCGAGATAAGTAATTCTTCCAATCTTGCAATTTAATATTCAATTATTGAGTGTTAAATTTATGGTTTGCACACCCGCATGAACACCTCACATATTAGTAATTAAGTTGAAATTGATCCAAACTGCATGCCAAAATATTTTTGAAAAGAAAAAGTACCGAAAGGGCGTTAGACTAGATCTAGCGTAATCAAGTCCCCGGGCTTAGAATCTCTGGTTCGTAGGAAAAAAACATATCTCCCTATGTTTTATTTAGGTTTCTAATCGACCTACCGTAAATTGATTAGTGGCGACTCTAAGTATAAAAATATTTGCATGTTAAAGACTTAAACCTTAAGTTGCGAATTGGTAGGGCTTGGGAGGGCCTGAGTTAAAATTAACCTTAATAATCCATTAGCTCGAAAAATGAAAATTTTTTAGGTCGCGACTTACAGCATGAAGGCAAAGAAAGTGGGAAGGAACATGTCAGGGTTGTTCGGGCAGAAGCCTCAGTCGAAGTCAATGATTTGATAGATTCTACAAGAAATGGACGAAAATGTGGTACTGTTGGAGTTTCTGGTGTTTATATGAGTAGAGTGAGTGCGTCGAGACGAAGACGGCGTGGTGCAAAAATTATGGAAGATATCTCTGCTGATTGATCTTGCGGCACTTTCTATGAGCATGCTTATTTAGTGGTTCCTGCTTCAGCAAGTTGGACTTGAAAATTCACTTGCGAAGTTATATATCCATATCCAATTGTAGTCAAAAGCGATCCTTCCAGCTTGGATCATTCTCAGTGCCATTAAGATCAAAATGGCTCAGCATTGCTGATCAAATGGTGTAAATATTGCGACCCTTAAATGTTCATTCACATTCATGGAAAAGATCATCCACCTTGTCCGAATACCTCATTTAGAAGCCGCATCCCAGTAGCAACTGACTTCCACTTGGGTCGCTATGCAGTTCTCTGTCTTTGCATCTTTCGTTTCTCACATGCCAAGAAGAGAGGTACCTTCTGCTTGGTTCTGGAGACTTTTTTCAGAGTCTTTTAACTATAGTAAAGCTTTCAAAGATGAAAATGTGGCTAGAATATTTTATGCTCTCAAATGCTTCTAGATGTTCATCTTTATGTGGTCCATCAAAAGCTTCTAGATTTTGAAGGCTCATTCAATGTACAAAAACCAGAGATATAGAAAAAGAGAAGTGAACTTTAAAATCACTACAGCAGTTTGTTCTCTATCAATTGTTTCATGAACTGCAATTAGCCAGTGAGAACAGGGTCGTCATTAGCGATTTGTAAGCCAGGTTTGAAGCCTTTGAGTTGTCGCGTGAAAGCAGTTTCTATTGGGTTTACCTAGGGGAGTTGAAGGTAACAGAAGGAAAAGGTCATGTTAAGGCAAATGGAGTAGCGTCATAGTCGATGATGTTGGTCCAACTCTCCAACATCCTAAAGACCGGACACTTGGGTTTTCTTCCTTCACTGTTTGACTAAAACTGGTCGAGGGTATCTTCCTTGTTTACCAATGGCCAGTCTGCCTAAGTTCTAGTCGTGCTTGATCTTGAGTTTTGGTTGAATTGAGGAAAAAATTCATTGGTGAGACAGAGCAAAGTGCACTTTAAAATCACTACAGCAGTTTGTTCTCTATCGAATGTTTCATGACCAGCAATTAGCCAGTGAGAGTAGGGTCGTCCTTAGTGATTTTTGTAAGACGGGATTGAAGCCGTTGAGCTATTGCGTGAAAGCAATTTCTATTGGGTTTACCTGGGGGAGTTGAAGGTAATAGATGGAATTGGTCATGTTAAGGCAAATGGAGCAGCGTCATAGTCAATGTTGTTGGCCCAACTCTCCAACATCCTAGTGACCGGACACTCGGGTTTTCTTCCTTCTCTGTTTGACTAAAACTGGTCAAAAGGACAAATGAATACTATAATTGTCATAACTTATGTACGGTGCTCACTTTTGTACCATGATTTTTTTTGATCACTTTAGTACTAAAATTTTTAAAAAACAACCATTTAAGTGCTAAAATTTTTGAAAAACATTTACTTAAGTGCCAACTCCGGTGCCATACACAATTTTTTGCCGAAAATCCAACGTGGCATTTTTTTTTATTAATGTCTGAAACTAACGTGGCTCGCCGGAGATTTGCACTTAAGTGATTGTTTTTCAAAAATTTTAGCACTTAAATGATCGTTTTTAAAAAAATTTAGCACTTAAGTAATCGTTTTTCAAAATTTTTTGCACTGAAATAATCCAAAAAAAACTTATGACACTTACGTGATCGTTTTTCTTCCGACTTGGCACCAAAGTGATTCGAAAAAAAGTTATGGCACCAAAGTAATCTCCGTATACAAGTTATAACACTTATAATGTCCTTTCCCCTGGTCAAAAGTATCTTCCTTGTTTTGCCAATGGCCAGTCTGCCTATGGTTCTAGTCGTGTTCGATCTTGAGTTTTGGTGGACGTGAGTAAACAAAATCATTGGTGTGACCTTAGCAAAGCAAAGTCCCCATGATCATGACACTGTGTCGTGACGGCTTTTCGAGGTTGTAGTCACGGAGATAGCTGAGCTGGCACCTTAACTAAGCTTGCCTATTTTGGGACAAAAAACTTGGTACTTTGTACCATCAACCGATTCTTTCAATTTCTCTTTTCAAAGTGCAGATTTTAAGAATGTGCAAGTTCAGCATATGCTCCATTAATGGGGTCATGGAGCTGATAAACTGCGCAATCATGCGCTCGTGTCTCTCCTTCTCTAATTTTTAGCAAATCAAATCAGTCGCGTTGATCGTTACAATTAGAAATATTGTTCGTATTGATTAGATCTTCTCATGGCGATATCGATATTAGTGTGCAAATTGGTTAAATTTTATTCACGTCATATACTAGTGGTGTCACATTAGCTGAATTTGGTTTGATTTGGCATAGGAGGAATTTGTTTAACATAACGGAACTTCATTAGACGATTAAAAAACACTTGAAAGCATAGAGACAAAAGGCAGGAGTTTTCATTTTCATAAAAGAGGACCGGTGCGTGTCCTAGTAATTAGATGATTAGCGGCATTAATGAATTCTATCTGTCACCGAGCCAACCCACTTGCTCCGCACCAGCCGAAAGCGTCTACGTCGTCTGTGGACGGAAAACGACGGGTCTGCCTCTTGCCAGAGAGAGAAAAACAAAGGAAAAATGGACCTGAGGAAGGCTTCCAATCCATACATATTTTGATTTTGATTATGCCCTCCATAAAAAGCGTAGCGTTCAAAGTTGGGCATTGATCTGCCTCGGACCGTTTCCCCTTGATCACGGCAAAAAGATTGAACGGCTCGAACGCGGGTCTGGTTCACCAAATTCAATGACCCGAATCGGGGTCACCCCAAACTGTGAAATTCAGTACAGAGCACGCGAGAAGTCGGCATGATTACCTGTTTGATTTCGTCCACTGTCTTTGTTCTTCGTACACAGGGAAAGAAAAAGCACCGCCCTTGAAGGGGCGCACAATATTTAAGTTGGGTATAGGTGGCATAAGAAAAGTACGTATAAATGGGAGGTGGTTCATGTGGCTAGATCATCCGTTGACGACTCGAAGGAGGAGGACCGACGTAAACAGTAGTTTCTTCTGCGTGTCGTCACATATTTTCTAGCTACTTTTGTCGTGCAGCGTGTTATGATATGGCGTTTGACCCGGCCAAAAGCGGCGACGGACATCAGAGGATTTACCCCCGAATCTCTCGAAAATCTGGTTTCACATTCCGAGGATCCGAGTGGCCGAGCTTCATTGCCCTTTCTTGACTTTTCCTTCGGTGAAGAGGCGGTGAGAACCGAAGGGGCTCCCCTTCATTTTCCTGACTTCTTGTGATCAGCTTCCTATTTCCTTGTCTTCTTGGGCTTACCTCCGCTTGCGATCCCTCTGACACTGATCGTGTTTCTTGATCTTTGACCCGTTCTTCATCTCTCCCTCTCTCTCTCTCTCTTTCTGTGGACACGGCTCAAGCCGAACCATTTCAGTTCTCGGATGTGTTTGCTGCTTCGAGTGTAAATATCTGAAAGCCTGTCCCGGAGGAACTTGCGCGGCCATGGATAGGAAAAGCAGCAGCAGTCCATGGCTGTTCACACTCCCAAGCTTCTTGCTCTGCTTCTTATCTCTCTGCACCACCCACCTCTGTATTGGCTCCGACACCGACACCATCTCCGGTAACCGGTCCATCTCCGGCAACCAAACCTTAGTCTCCTCCGGCGGCAACTTCACGCTCGGCTTCTTCACACCGGGTAACTCCACTTACTCCTACATAGGCATCTGGTACAACAAAGTCAGCCTGTAAACCGTCGTCTGGGTCGCCAACAGAGACAACCCCATCACCGACAGGTACTCCACTGAACTGAAGATCTCGGGTGGCAATCTCGTTATGGTCAACGATTCCCGAGTCCCCACTTGGTCCACGAATCTGAGTACTTCTTCATCTGGGTCGAGCTCCACGGTGGCGGTTCTTAGGGACGACGGCAACTTCGCTCTCAAAGACGGGCCGAATTCTTCCGTGACTCTGTGGCAAAGCTTCGATCACCCGACCCACACGTGGCTTCCGGGTGCGAAATTAGCGATCGACAAGCGCACGAACACGAGTCAGCTCTTGACATCATGGAAGAACGCTGAGGACCCCTCGCTAGGTTTGTTCTCTCTCGCGCTCCAGCCATCCACTGAGTACTACATATGGTGGAATAATGTTGAATTTATATCTTAAGTTTAAGTTTGTGTAACAAATTTACTTTCATATTTGGCTGATTTCGGATTAGGGGCTCGTGGCGACGCGAATAGAAAAGGTCACTAAAAGACAAAACAGCGGCACACTTTATTTTATTATATCTATTTCGGTGGGCCTAGGTCAATTTGTTGAATGCTTATCAGTAAAGGACTTCCCTTCTTAAACGTGCAAAAAAAACGTGTAAGGCCACGGAAGTCAGATAAAAAGGAAAGCAGAACTAGGGTTTTTTGCTGCATATAAAAAGAAAATAAATTGAGGATTTCTTTCTTTTTAGCGAAGACCAAAGCCGCACAAAGCAAGATTTACAGAGATGCTCATATTCAAGTCACACAAAGGAAGCAGAACATACAGAGACATTTTTGAACGTGCATGTGTTTTGCTTTGGGTTTGAACATGCAGTAATTTGTGCAGTGAGTTTATTTTGTCCAATTAAGTTGTTTATTTGTAAACACTTTGGGTTTGTGCTTAAATTTAGGTGTGGGAAATACTCAAGCGTTTTGAGCGAATTGTAACTCTAATTCTTCGATTATAGTGGATTATTTGTTGTTGGTTCTCCTCGTGGATGTAGGTACCGATATTCGAACTGAACCACTTAAATCTCTGGTGTCCTTTATCGTTCATTGTTTATTTCTCTAGTATTTTCGCATTGACTTAATTTGCAAGATCCTGTCGTTTCCGCGTGATATTTCCAACAACTGGTATCAGAGCTTGATGGTTGGATTTTCTAGATTGTGATTTGGGGCTTTTGCTTGTCTAATTATTATTTGGAAATTCTACTATTGCAATTATATCTGGAGCGAAAGTTGAGATCGAGAAGTTTAACGGGAGGAATAACTTTGAGTTATGAAGCGTCAAGACGTGTGCGCTATTAACAACCCAAGATTTGGCCAAAACATTAGATGGTGAAGATGAATTGTCCATTATAATTAAAGCAGCTGATAAAGCAAAGCTAATGGAGAGAGCAAAGAGTATAATCCTGCTGAATTTATCGGATGAAGTGTTAATAGAGGTGATTGAGGAGAAGGATGACGTAACATTGTGGGCAAAATTACAGGTACTCTATGTAACGAAGGTTTTGAACAATCGCTTGTACATGTTGAAGACGATGTTTTAATTTCGATATACTGAAGGTACGTCGATCAGATCCCACCTAGATGAATTTAATAAACTCATGATAGATTTGAAGAGCATCGGTAAGATACTTGATGATGAGGAACATGGCATGATGTTATTGGCTTCTTTACCAGAATCATGTAAGCACTTTACTGATTCACTACTCCAAGGGCATACTACGATTACCTTGGAAGATGTAAAGTCAACATTGTTCTCTAAAGAGTGGCAAAGGAAGTTGCGAGATGACAGTCTAGTGTAGGATGTAGTGTGAGGACTAGTGATTCGAGGTAGAAAACAACATTGAGGGTTCAATAGTAGCAGAGATAAAAGCAAGACAAAGTCACGCAATAGAAAGTCTAAGGGACGCACAAAATGCTTTGAATGTCACGAGGAGGGGTGTTGCGACCTAAAAAATTTTCATTTTTCGGGCTAATGGATTATTAAGACTAATCTTAACTCGGGCCCTCCCAAGCCCTACCAATTCGCAACTTAGGGTTTAAGTCTTTAACATGCAAATATTTTTATGCTTGGAGTCGCCACTAATCAATTTACGGTAGGTTGATTAGAAACCTAAATAAAACATAGGGAGATATGTTTTATTCCTACGAACCAGAGATTCTAAGCCCGGGGACTTGATTACGCTAGATCTAGTCTAACGCCCTTTCGGTACCTTTTCTTTTCAAAAATATTTTGGCATGCAGTTTGGATCAATTTCAACTTAATTATTAACATGTGAGGTATTCATGCGGGTGCGCAAACCACCAATTTAACACTCAGGAAAGCATTAAATAAATTGCAAGTTTAGAAGAATTACTTACCTGGAAGCAACGCAAGCATCTGCATTGTTAGCTAGAAAATCACATTAACATCCTAATATGATTTCTAATTAACAAGCAATTCACTCAATTTCTCTTTTGATTTTCACTTATTTAAATGAAATCTAATCTATATGCAATGACGTGCAAAAATGACATGCAATTAATGCAACCTAGCATGCAAACTATATGTCACGCGACGATGTGACCTAATTCTAATGGCAGGCAAATGATTTATTTTTGGTATTTTCTAATGAAATTCGGAATAAAAATATGCCTAAAATAACATGCAACGTATGATGACTTAACATATCCTAACATGACTTATTTTTGGGATTTTTGTTAAAATTCGAAATAATAAATTACTTAAATTAAGAATGCA
The DNA here is from genome assembly GCA_024500025.1 of Syzygium aromaticum. NCBI lineage: Eukaryota > Viridiplantae > Streptophyta > Magnoliopsida > Myrtales > Myrtaceae > Syzygium > Syzygium aromaticum. The sequence continues at coordinate 18,839,665 of CM044885.1, forward strand.
ATCTATCCTAATCTACCATAAAATTCTTTTTTTTGGGGTTTTCATGAAAATTCGGAATTAAAAAATAACCTAAATAATCTAATAAGATTAGAATATTGCTTAATTTAAACTAGGAAATAGATTATCTCAAGTCCTAATTTAAATTAAATAATTACTCTATCTTCTAGATACATTTAGGGTTCCCTAAACATGCAAAACTCAAATTCAAATCCTAACTGATATTTTTTTGAATTTTCTATTTAAAGGAAAGCAAATAATAAAAAAAAAAGACAAGGATAGCAACCACATTCAAATCGTCCACGCGATCCGCCAAATTGGTTTCAAACTCGGATTAGGCACAAAAATCGAACTATCGGTCATATCTATAGGGTTATAGATATTGACGGAAAGTTGATCGTTTAAATTTGGAAAGCAGATAAAGATCATTATCGTATCCAAGTGATTATGGATAGGATAATAATTTTTCGTATCGCCGCGTATCGTACCTTAGGAATAAGGTCAGATAGTCGTCCAGATACGTTGCTAAATTAGGAACGATTCCTAATTTTGAATATTTTCAAATATTGCGGATATATCGAACATTATCCTAAGATATCTAAATATCCACATGATATTCATGAAATATTCAAAACATGCAAATTAGGAAATTAAATATTCTGAAAAATATAGGATAATGTTCAATCACCTAATTTGCAGATAATCTCCAACTTTATCAATTTCGGAGAAACATCTTCTGAATTCTAAAGGAATGAAAATCATATCTGGACACAGATACTGATCAGATTGTGAAAATTCCTTTTGAAAATCCAAATGACCTCTGATTTTGATGAAATTAGTATCAATGGAAAGATCTCGATCTCAGTATGAACTTTCATGAAGAAAACTTTTTCAGATTTCGAACACACAAATTTATGAAAATTGAAGAACACACGAAGGTCAATCTGGAACTGATCTGTCATCAGATTCATGCATATATGACGTTGCAGATCGTATCATGTTAACACGCTTGGAATTTTATGAAAATTTTATGGTGAACAGAAAAAGATGTGATCTACAATTTTCGTGAAGAAAGTTTTTTCAAAAAATGATCATAGAAAATCATAAAAATCACGGAACAGCACAACATCAGTCAGAACATTATCAGAACAGACTTCAACATCATATTCCAGATTCTGATCCTAACTTCCGAAATAGTTTTGACATAGCAAATCAGGTCCGATTGAGGCATATGATATATCAAATCAAAGCTTAAGACGTGCTTTACGATTCTCTAGTTAATCACTTCACAAGATTTTGACATTAACGAGCTGAAATCGGCATCTCAAGCATACTGGTTTCTATGTACACGATTTTACAGAACAAAGTCCAAGTGCACTTACCTTATTTAACGATGCTCCGGCACGAAATCGAGCGATCCGGCCTCCGTATTCAGATCAAAAACAACACGGAGAAGTCTCGGAAAGCTCGGCCGACCACAGTGATGTGAAAACGACAATGAGTGTTGCCGCAAGTTCTGGATCGCCGGAGGAAGTCGCCGATCAGTCGGTTCAGCCGCTTGAACCGGCTGATCACATCATCGGCAGCAGCGTTAGCGGAAGGCAGCGACGTCGGCGGGCGGTTGAGGCGCGACGACGGCGGTGCGGCGGCGTGCGGCGTGCCCCCGGTGGTGGTGCGCGACGTCACTTTCTCTCTCACACTTGCCTTTCTCTAAAAATCAGATCTGAATTATGTGTTGTCCCCAAAATTCTGACCTAAACATGTTTATATAGTGCTAACTTAGGTTAATTAGATGGGCTTACTAATCCTAATGGGCTTAGGCTTGGGCTTAGGCCTTAATCTAATTTAAATGTGCTGAATTAATTAAGGATAATGGGCTGAATTAAGCTCAAATTAAAACAACTGAGCCCGTTTGACTTGTAATTCCCGGCCCTTACATTCCAAGCGAACCGAGTCCCATTCGATGAAATTTAAGCTCGTTCGCCATCTCCGGTCCGATGCAAAATGCGACTAAATTAAAATGAACATAAACTATATGTTATGCAATTTAAATATTTTTGTTTAGGGGTTAAAAATTAATCCCTAATTTTCTATGCAAATTACGACTAAATGATTAGTAAAATTTAGGTGTCAACAAGGGGCACATCATGAGAGATTGTCTAAAGCGAAGAAATAGAGGTGACAAGCAAAATGCCACAAGTAGTGTAGCAAACGTTGCTGAGGAGAGCACTAGTGATGCAGAGGCTATCTTGTGTGTGACTACTGGTTCGTTAGGAGACAAATGGGTGCTAAATTTGGGGTGTTCTTATCATATGACATCTCATAAGAACTAGTTTACTACTTACCAGACTGCAGATAGTAGTAGAGTTTTGATAGGGAATAATGCAACTTGCAATGTCGTGGGAATAAGAACAGTTTGGATTTGGATGCACGATAGGGTGATACGCACACTAACAGAGGTGAGGCATGTACCAGAGCTCAAGAAGAACTTTATTTCTCTAGGGACACTCGATGATATCGGGTGTAAGTACACCGCTGAAGGTGGAGTGCTGAAGGTCTCTTGTGGTGCCATGACAATGATGAAGGGGAAGAAAGTGAGTTCCCTCTATCATCTATTGGGAGAGACCGTGACCGGAGTTGCTACAGTTTCATTAGATGAGTCAGATTCTGATTTGACTCAATTATGGCATATGCGTTTAGGACACATGAGTGAGGCAGGTATGACGATGCTGAGTAATAAAGGGTTGTTGAAGGGTCAGAAAACAAGGAAGCTGAACTTATGTGAGCACTGCATCTTTGGGGAGCAACGTCGGATTAAGTTTACAACAACTGTTCATTCGACCAAGCGACCGGTTGAGTACATTCATTCAAACATCTGGGGCCCATCTCCATTTCCTTCGAAAAGAGGTGCCCGATATATATTGACATTTATCGACGACTACTCTAGAAAGGTATGGGTTTACTTTCTGAAGCACAAATATGATGTGTTTGATCGGTTCAAGAAGTTTAAAGCATTGATTGACAAGCAGTCAAATAAACAGATCAAGTGCCTGAGAACCGATAATGGCATGGAGTTCTGTGGTAAAGATTTTACCGAGTTCTGCGAGAAAGGAGGGATTGTGAGACACCACATAGTGCCCAAGACACCACAGTAGAATGGTGTTGCAGAACAGAAGAAAAGAACTTTACTGAAGCGAGCTCGGAGCATGCTTTCGCATGTAAGAATAGGTAAGGAATTTTGGGCCGAAACAGTGAATATGGCATGTTACTTGGTTGATCGATCTCCATCATCTGCTATAGAGTGGAAGACTCCCGAAAAAGTATGGTCAGGGAAACCTGTTGATTACTCTGGATTACGAGTATTCGGATATCCCGCGTATGATCATGCGAATGATGGTAAGCTTGAGCTGAGGGCGAAGAAGTGCATATTTCTGGGTTATGCACATGAGGTAAAAGGCTACCGGCTGTGGTGTATTGATCCCAGATCACACGGTTTTCTAATCAGCAGAGACATGATCTTCGACGAAACTGCAATGCTTCAAAGGAGGGGTCTTGAGACACAACCAGCAGAGCAGACAAATCATGGTGTCAGTAGTGAGGTGGAGACTCCAGAGACCTCGAAGGTAACAGAAGTTGAGACTACAGATGAAGCCGCAGTTCCTGAAGTCGGTGATAATGAACAATCAACAGAGCCGCAGCACACTATAGTCGCGGGTAGACAGAGAAGGCAAATTAAACCACCGGTACGTTATGGTTATACATATATTGTTTATGCATTGACTGTAGGTGACAAGGTGGAGACAGATGAGCCTTCGTCTTCCTCTAAGACGATGGCTAGTTCTGAGTCGTCATAGTGGCTAGGGGTTATGAGTGAATAGATGGAATTACTTCATCAAAATCAACATGGGAGCTGGTTAAAGTACCTAATAGCCAGAAGATTGTTGGTAGCAAGTGGGTCTTTAAATAGAAGGAGGGCATTCCTGATGTCGAGGGAATGAGATATAAGGCATGACTTGTGGCAATGGGGTATACACAACAGGAGAGCATAACTACAACGAGATGTTCTCTCCTGTGATAAGACATATTTCTATTCGTGTTTTACTTGCCTCAGTTGCTGCACAGGATCTCGAGTTGGAGCAACTAGATGTGAAAACAGCGTTTCTTCATGGTGAGTTGGAGGAGTGGATTTATATGAGACGGCCAGAGGGATTTGCTATTCCGAGTAAGGAAGATCATGTTTGTTTATTGAAGAAATCTTTATATGAGCTGAAACAGTATTCTAGGCAGTGGTACAAGCGTTTCAATTCTTTTATGACTAGTCAGAACTATTCTAAAAGTCATATGGATAGCTATGTTTACGATAGGAGATTGAATTATGGGTCTTTGATATATCTGTTATTATATGTTGATGATATGTTGATAGCAGCTAAGAATATGTTTGATATTGTTGTGCTGAAGAGGCAATTAAGTGCTGAATTTGAGATGAAAGATTTAGGTGCTACAAAGAAAATATTGAGTATGGAGATTTTGCGTGACAGAATTGCAGGAATTTTACATCTTTCTCAGAAGAAATATATTGAGAAGATTGTTGTACGATTTAATATACAGTCAGCGAAATCTGTAAGTACACCTTTGGCGATGCACTTTAAACTTTAAGATAAATTATCACCGTAGACTGAGGAGGAGGATGAGCATATGTCCCATGTTCCTTATTCTAGTGCAGTGGGTAGTATTATGTATGCTATGGTATGTACTAGGCCTGATATTTCACAAGTAGTTAGCGTTGTTAGCCGTTACATGAAGCGACCTGGTAAAGCTCATTGGGAAGCTGTGAAATCGATCCTCAGATACTTGAAGGGAACAACAGATGTTGAAATTGTGTACCGAAGGGACAGTAATGGCAGTGAGACCACTGGTTATGTGGATTCGGATCACGCGGGTGACTTGGATGAACACAGGTCTTTAGCAGGGTACGTATTTACACTAGCAGGTGATGCAATTAGTTGGAAAGCGTCCCTACAGGATCACGTTGCCTTGTCTTCGACTGAGGCAAAGTACATGGCACTGTCCTTTATAGCGAAAGAGGCGATATGGCTAAAAGGTTTACTCTCGGACTTTGGGTTAGATCACAATAGTGTTGATATACACTGTGATAACCAAGGTGCAATATATCTGGCATATAATCCAATTTATCATGAGCGAACGAAGCATATCGACATTAGGTACCACTTCATCCGAGATGTCTTAGCGAAGGATATAGTTGTTATTAAAAAGATTACGACAGAAAAGAACCCAGCGAAGATGATGACTAAGCCTATTCTTTTGGCGAAGCTCAAGCTCTGCTTGAGCACAATTGGCGTCTGTGGAGAGTGAACGCCCGTCGGGGTGTTGGGAGAGCTAGCATGAATGATGGACACTATGACTTAGCTATAAATATCGAGCCAAGGTGGAGAATTGTTGAATTTATGTCTTGAGTTTAAACCTGCGTAACAAATTCACTTTCATATTTGGCTGATTTCGGATGAAGGGCTCATGGCGACGCGAATAGAGAAAACCACTAAAAGACAAAATAGGGGCACACATTGTTTTATTATATCTATTTCGGTGGGCCTAGGTCAATTTGTTGAATGCTTATCAGTGAAGGACTTCCCTTCTTGGACGTGCAAAAGAAACGTGTAGGGCCATGGAAGTTAGATAAAAGGAGAAGCGGAACTAGGGTTTTTTGCCGCATATAAAAAGAAAATACATTGAGGGTTTTCTTTTTAGCGAAGACCAAAGCCGCACAAAGCAAGACGTATAGAGACGCTCATATTCAAGCTGGACAAAGGAGGTAGAACGTACAGAGACGTTCTTGAACGTGCGCGTGTTTTGCTTTGGGTTTGAACATGCAGTGATTTATGCAGTGGGTTTATTTTGTCCAATTAAGTTGTTTATTTGTAAACATTTTGGGTTTTGGCTTAAATTTAGGTGTGGGGAACACTCGAGCGTTTTGAGCAAATTGTAAATCTGATTCTCCGATTATAGTGGATTATTTATTGCTGGCTCTCCTCGTGGATGTAAGTACCGATATACGGACCGAACCATGTAGATATCTGGTGTTCTTTATCATTCCTTGTTTATTTCTTTGGTATTTTCGCATTAACTTAATTTGCAAGATCCTGTCGTTTCCACGTGATATTTCCAACAAATAGGTCTCACCATTACTAGACCAGTGGGACGTGGGACAATCAGTCGAAAGTTTTCTCTTTGGTCCCTGAAATGAGATCGAACTGTATTTATTATTTCGAATATGTGGCCAATGATAACGAGAGCTATTTCACCTATTCAGTGTACCCCACCTTCAACACCATATCAAGGTTTGTGATGGATCTTTCTGGGCAGATCAAGCAAGTGTCCTGGTTGCCTTCTTCCCAGGAGTGGAACTTGTTCTGGTCTCAGCCCCGGCAACAATGCGAGGTGCATAGACTTTGCAGGCCTTTCGGTGTTTGCAGCGAGAGTACCGACAATTTCTGCAACTGCTTGCCGAGGTTTAGCATCAGCTCTCCGAGGGATTGGAATCTGAGCGATTGGTCTGGCGGTTGCAAGAGGAATATGGACTTGAATTGTGCGGCAAATGCTTCGAATGCGGAGAAAGACCGTTTCTTGCCAATGTCTAACATGAAATTGCCTGAAGATCCTCAACCTTTAGATGTCGGAAGCGATAAGGAATGCCAAGCTGCTTGTTTGAGCAATTGCTCTTGCACGGCTTATGCTTTTGAGGATAATGAATGCTCAATTTGGATTGGGGATCTCTTCAATACACAACAGCCCACACAAGGTGATACCACTGCAAGAAGCTTCTATCTCCGGCTTGCTGCCTCAGACGTTGAGGATCCAAGCAAGAAGAGCAACATAACTGCGATAGTTGCAGGGTCTGTTAGCGCCGCACTAGCGATATTAGCCATTGTCTTGTTTGGCGTTTGGAGATGGAGGAGAAGGGCAACTGTGACAACAAAGACAGTGGAGGGTTCACTGATAGCCTTTGCATACCGGGACTTGCAAGTAGCAACAAAGAATTTCTCAGAGAAGTTGGGTGGGGGCGGGTTCGGTTCGATTTTCAAAGGAACATTACCTGATTCAACTCACATAGCAATCAAGAAGCTTGAGAGCATAAGCCAAGGAGAGAAGCAATTCCGAACAGAAGTAAGCACAATCGGCACCATCGAGCATGTGAATCTTGTCATGCTTCGTGAATTTTTTTTTTATCAAAATATTTTGAATTTTTTAATATTTATTTCTTTTTTTTCTTTGTTTTTCTTTTTTTTTTTCTTTCTTTCCCCTTCCTTTCTTAGCCATGGCTGGCTACTAGTGCCGACAACCGGCCACAAGTTAGGGTCGGCAAGGGTGTTGTGGCCCTCATCGCCACCCTCACCGGTGGCGACGGCGAGGTTGGCCTCGCCTTGGCTATGTGAGGCCACGAGCCGCCCTCACCCAGACGGCGAGGGCATCGTGGCCTATGGCCGATGGGTGGCGAGGCCAAAGAACAACAACAACAAAAAAAAAGAAGAAAAAACTAAGAAAAATCAGTTCTAAAAAATTTATTTAAGAATCAGGAAGCTACTTTTTTTTTATTCTTGATTCTGTTCCAAAACTGATTCTGGATACAGGCACAAAAAATTTAACAAACGGATTTTTATTTCTAAACTGATTATGGGAACAAAAGAATAAAATTAATCAATATTTAGCAAGTTGTCAAATAGGCTCTTAGACTATTGTCTCTTTCATAGAAAGGACTCGAAGACCTCGGATTGGAAAACGAGATACCAAATTGCTTTGGGAACGGCTCGAGGTCTGGCTTATCTCCATGAGAAGTGTAGAGACTGCATCATACATTGCGACATCAGGTCAAAGAACATCCTTCTAGATGCTGAATTCTGTCCAAAAGTGGCAGATTTTGGCCTGGCAAAGCTTGTTGGCCGAGATTTCAGCAGAATGTTGACAACCATTAGAGGCACAAGAGGATATCTTGCGCCGGAGTGGATCTCCGGAGTGGCCATAACAGCCAAAGCTGATGTTTATATTTATGGAATGATGCTATTTGAATTTGTATTGGGACGGAGAAACTCAGAGCTATCGGAAAATGGGGCCATCAAGTTCTTCCCAACATGGGCTGCTAGAAAGATAGCTGAAGGAGGTGACCTGATGGATCTTTTGGACCCAAATTTGGAGACAAATGCCAATATTGAAGAGCCAACTAGGATTTGCAGAGTCGCTTGTTGGTGTGTCCAAGATGAGGAAACTTACAGGCCATCGATGGGGCAGGTTGTTCAAATACTCGAGGGGGAGTTGAATGCGAACCTGCCCCAGATACCGAGAGCCCTTCAACTGTTTCTTGATAATCAGGAGCACGTAGTTTTCTTCACTGAGTCATCATCGTCTAACCAGAGTTCCCAGACGAACAGTGATACCTCAACTACTTCCTTGCAGAACCAAAATAGTTCATCTTCAACAAAGTCCAAGTCTTGAGGAATATAAGATAAATGCTTAGTTCAAGTAGTACTTCAGTTGGATACTGCATATTCTCTTCTACTTTATCTGTAGTTAAGAAAGAAATTTCAGCATTTGGGGATTGCTTTCTTGGGGCTTTTTCCCCTAGCTATTTTTGTCACATATAGATACAAGCAAGCCTGGATTAAGTGCCAGGCAAGGCCAGACCGGTTGTAAAGACCCTTCATTCTATATAATGATCTGTTCTCTGCTTTTTGAGATCCAAAGTAATATTGGTAATCAGCATCGAAAACTGTCATCTCCACTTTCTGATAATTTTGGCACTGTCATCTCAAATCTGCCCTCATTGCATGCAAAGCGGGCTATAAGGCTTGGCATTTCTCAGTATACACTCCTCTTTCCACTTGCTTTGTTTATATAACCAGTCATGGTACGAAAACCGCCCTTGAAACTACGACTTGCTAGGACCGGGATTTATGTCATGATAATTTCCAGCCAATGTTTGTATTACTAGCAGATCCTTTTGTTGGAGCTGTAGGATGTTAATGCCCGCCCTGTTTTTCACGTGGAATTTATATCTTTTCTAAAGCCGAATTTCTATGGATCGCCTCGTCGCTCTATGTTTCGAGTATGAGTAATGCTGGAGATTACCCGAACCTTTTAGCACAACTGATTTGTAAAGTGATGGACGAGACTTCTGTTGGGTGCTTGCATTAATTTGTTTATTAATTACCCACTGATATTTGTGGCATTGCTTACAAGTTTTGTAAAACCAAATTCAGTTTCTCAACTTAACTCGTTAAAAATCTCCGCTATTTGTTCCGGTGGGAAATCGCTTGAGTTCTCATTTCAATCAGGTCGATCCAAACAATGATGTCCATTGCCGTGTGGACTACATACAAGTCCCAAGTCCCGCTTCAATGTATGTTAAGAGGAGCCTGTTTTTCAGGGCCTAGCTTTGATTTTCAGTTCATAATCTATTCATGTTATAATCCAGTTGGGCGTTTGCAGTTACCATAATACCCTCAATTTTCCCAAGCTTTCCCTCGTATGCTGTCCCATTTTCCCATTACCACTTTTCCTTTTCCCTTTTCCCATATTACAATTCATCAAGTACTTTTGATCTGCTGATGTATGGTTTCACTTTTCTTACTGCACTTATTTTCTCGATGCTATGTTATCGGTGATCCTTCTCGGTTGCGAGAGGTGCTATTATAAAGTCTAACTTGCTTCAGCAATAAAAAAAAGTCTAATTTGCATCTATCATTGTTCGGTTGTGCTACTGCAAACTTAGCGTTGCGGAAGCAAGCGATCGAACGATAAAAATAGATAAAATTAAAAAATAAATCGGATATCAGATTTACGCTATTCGGTCTAGTAACAACGGTAAAGAATTTCACTATATATCAATCGATACAATGAAGATTACAACTACATTCGAATTATTCACTCTTCTTAGTTCCTAATTGCACCCAATAACACATAGTCTTATAATTTTTCATAAAATAATTTTTCAATTTTATGAAGAAATTATACACAAATCCTTCGACGATATTCAATTGAGGAAACTTCAAAAGCCAAGTCGTCCCTGCGCTCACCTAGACAGCAGCACACCTGAGGTTTCCACAGGCGTGTATTTATTTAATATATTTTGACAAGGAAACCTAATATTAGTCCATTCCCCGCAAAAAGCAATCCTCGCACAGCATCCTTCTTAGATGCGGTCAGCTCAAGTCAACATTGTCCATGATCAACTTTTCCTATTTATTTACCTTGGCCGACTCCAGGAACAAAAGTTAGAAATTGTGCGTCCCGCCTTTTTATTTATTTAGTTATAAAATTCAGATTTTCATTTTGAGTTCAAATTCGAGACATATTCTAACACTCACCGTTTTCTATGATCTTTCAAAAGATCAAGCTTTTCATCACCATGATGTAAATCACGGATTTAATAACCGCTGACCTCTCTACTTTTGCTCAAAAATCAAAATCATCCCTCCAATTTTCTTTTTAATTCGAAACCGTTCTTGACTTTTAGAAAGTGACATTGGTCGTCCCTTTGTCGGTTTGTAGCTTGACATTAACACCGTTAGCTATTTTCTAACGTGGGTCCTTTCTTTTTTTGGCTGATCTGGATTTTCTTCTTCTTTTTTCAAAAGATGAATTTCTTTGTTTCTTCCGTCCTCCTTTGGATTCCTCCTCTTCTTCAAATGTTACCGTACAAACAACCCACAAAATCTAGTGCCCATGACAATACAAAAACTATTATTCATACCCGCTCATCGACTACCAATTGAGTGGCCATGGCCGCAAGCTTCGTGGCTCAAACTCAAGCCAACATGACTGCTGCAAGCTCGAAGCTCATGTGGCCATGCTGTGAGCTTAAAGATCAAGTGGCTAAGTGCTCAAACTTCGTGATTCAAATAAATCTCTCGGCCATGGCCATCCACAGGCTTTAGCTTGAATGGCCGTGGCTGCCGCAAGCTTAGAGTTGGAGCTCGCAGTTATGGCAGCCGTAATGGGGCTCTCTCAATTGTGTATGTGTGTGCGTGTTTTTTTTTTTTTTTTTTGTGATGTCTCATGTAGTCCCTGTTTGGCTCTACACAATTATGTGAGCGGAATATAGCACAACACACGTATTCCGGCATCCTATCCATAAAAATTGACCGGCAAGAGAAAAAGTATGATGGAAAGATTAATAACGACATTTCTAAATAGCACGAGGTCCTTTAAAAATAAGTAGAGGGAGATTTTGATTTTCGGGCAAAAAAATTGAGGGCCCACCAAATCAATCTAATCCCTAAAAGAATGTTGCATATGCACTGGAATTGATAAGACGGCGAAAGATCGTAATGGACGCGGCTCCAAGTACCAATCGCTCCAAGTCCTGGCAGAGAGGTCTCTTCACGCCACCGTCTGTGGCCAGGACAGAGTCCGTAAGGTTTTTTCCGATGAAGACATACAACAGCCACGATAATCGGGGTATAAACCAACACGGCAATCTAGAGCTTCGCTCCTTGACGAACAGGTCGGTCCAGCGTCGGTGGAACGAGGGCATTTTGTTAGAGGATACTGACCTCAAGACCAGCTTCGACAAGCGGTAGGGACACTAAGAAAACGGGACCGTGCATCGTGAAAAACGAAGTCTTGCTGGTCCAGCCTTCCGATGGATGAATGACTTCGACACTTAGGTTTTCTTCCTTTCGTTGTTTGACTAGAGCTGGTAAAACCGTGTTCTTGCTATGCCCAGCCTGCCTATGTTTTAAGTCTAGCTTGATCGCTCAAATATGTTAAAATATGTTTTGAATTTAAGTCTGTAACCGAAACTCGCACCCAAAATAAATCAAATGAAAATCTGGAAGTTGAATATTTATGGATGTCGTACCGTGAAAATCTATATTTCCTATTCGGTTAGTGCAGTCGACCAAACAAGACTCCAAAAAGGGGAAAGTCCATAGTTGCCAAGTTTCATGAGGGAAAGAAAAGAAAGAAATAAAATAAAAGGAAGAAAAGAAAGAGAGTCCGATTGGATTTTGACTCCATTCATTTGGCGGAAAATATTGTGTTTTTGGAAAATATTTTTCCGGAAGTCATTTTCCTGAAAAATATTTTCCAGGAACATAATTTTCCGGTGTTTGGCAATCAATATGAAAAAGTTTCGGAAAATAATTTTTGTCGGCGGTGGCGGCGGCGGCGACGGATGAGCTGCGGGCGGTGACCGACGAGCGGCGGGCGACGACGGCCGGCGACCGGCGGTGGCCAACAATTGGCGGCGGCGGCTAGCGATCGGCGACGGCGGCCAGCGACCAGAGGGGGGAAAGAGGAGTTTGGTGGAAAATGATTTTCGCTTTTCAGAAACGAAAATCATTTTTCTCAAAACAATGAAAGATTTGGAGGTGGGCCAAGAAAAAGTTTTTCCACGGAAAATATTTTTCGCCCCCGAATACCAGAAAATAAGGAAAATATTTTTTAGAAAAATAGTTTTTCTGAAACGAACGAACCTATATTTCTTATTTTGATTCTGTCAACTTTGACCGACCAGGGGACTTCTTGAGGCGGCAACTGTGCGCGTCTTTATTCTTTGGCTCTATATATATATACACGATATTGGATGGTGGATCCCTTAGGCCGTTGTTGATGTGGGCAGACTCGAAGCGCCGTTTCCTCTCCGAGTGCAGTGGATCATCCAAAGGTGCTGGGTGCTTGACAGCGGGTTTATAATTTTGTTCATGAAATTACACTAAAAATTCAAGTATTTTTAGCAATTAAATCTTGTAATAAGATATGTATACAATTCCTTCATAAGATTAAAAGATTATTTCGTGAGGAATTGTGGAGCTAAATACTGCGTGCGTTATTGAGTGTAATTGGGGTTTGAAAAACATCGAAAATGTTTGAATAACTCGAGTGTGATTATAATCTCCGTTGTATCGCTTGATCTATAGTGGAATTCCGTGCTGCTCTCCCTGTGAACATAGATCACCATGATCAAATCACGTAAATTTAGTATTTGATTTATTTTCTTGTTCTGTATATTTTACCGTTCTGTATATTTACGTGTGCTCACTGCTCAGATTTATTGCGTGTTATTGCTCAATGGTTGACGGGGACTTTCTCCAAGTTGCACCAGTAGCGTCTTCTTCACTCTCGGACGGGCACATCCTTGTCCATTGGTTTCGGCATTCAAGCTTGAACAGGACCACTCCTCGTATGATGTCACAGCTTAAATGCTTCTATCTACGTACTCGATGAAAATGTACCAGTCTCGGTTGAAGTTTCCACATAATACTTTGCGCGTTTCTTGACCCCTTCTTCTTTGAGATCTCTTACCTCGCCCTCACTCTGACCACAGACAGCTATATATGCTGCCCCCTGTGCATTGTGTTTCTAAGCCTGTCCGCTCGAACCTTGTATCGTCCAGCCATGGATAGAAGAAACGGTAGTCCATGGTCGTTCACGCTCCCAAGTTTCTTGCTTTGCTTGTCTCTCTGCACCACCCGCCTCTGTCTTGGCTCCGACACCATCTCCGTCAACCAGTCCCTCTCCGGCAACCAAATCTTGATCTCCTCCGGCGGCACCTTCAGGCTAGGTTTCTTCACACCGGGTAAGTCCCCGTACTCCTACATAGGCATCTGGTACAACAAAGTCAGCGTGCAAACCGTCGTCTGGGTCGCCAACAGGGACAACCCCGTCACCGACAGGTACTCCACTGAACTGAAGATCTCGGGTGGCAATCTTGTTATGGTCAACGACTCCCGAGTCCCCGTTTGGTCCACGAATCTGAGTACTTCTTCATCTGGGTCGAGCTCCACGGTGGCGGTTCTTGGGGACGACGGCAACTTCGCTCTCAAAGACGGGCCGAATTCTTCCGTGACCCTGTGGCAGAGCTTTGATCACCCGACGCACACGTGGCTTCCCGGTGCGAAATTGGCGATCGACAAGCGCAAAAACACGAGTCAGCTCTTGACATCATGGAAGAACTATGAGGATCCTTCGACAGGTTTGTTCTCTCTCCAGCTGCAGCCATCCCGTGAGTACTTCATATTGTGGAACAGGTCGTCTTATTATTGGACCAGCGGGCGGTGGGATAGTAAGAATAGTGTGTTTGACAACGTGCCTGAGTTGAGAGCAGACTTTATTTTCAATATCGGCTTTGTGGACAATGAAAATGAGAGCTACTTCACTTATTCAAGGAAAAACAGTAGCAATGCCACATCAAGAGTGGTGATGGATCTTTCTGGGCAGATTCAGGAGCTTTTCTGGTTGCCCTCCCAGCAGTGGAACATGTTCTGGTCCAAGCCCCCAGGACGATGTCAAGTCCGCAATCTTTGTGGGCCTTTTGGTGTTTGCAGCGAGAACACGGATGACTTTTGCAGCTGCTTGCCAGGGTTTAGTATAACCTCGCTAAGAGATTGGAATCTGAGTGACATGTCTAGTGGTTGTAAGAGGAATTCCAACTTGAGTTGTGCTTTGAGCACTTCAGATGGGGGGAAGGACCGATTCTTGCTTAGTTCTAACATGAAAGTGCCGACAGATCCCCTATCTTTACCTGTAAGAAATGTCAAGGAATGTCGCCTCTCTTGTTTGAACAATTGCTCTTGCACGGCTTATGCTTTCGAGAATAATAACTGCTCAATTTGGTTCGGCAATCTCTTCAATGTACAAAAGCTTGCACAAGGTGATACCACTGCAAGTAGTTTCTACCTCCGGCTTGCCGCCTCCGATGTTGAGGATCTCAGCAAGAAGATAGTTGCAGGGTCTGTTGGTGCAGCCTTGATGATATTAGCCATTCTCTTGTTTGGCATTTGGAGATGGAGGTGGAGGGCAACAGTAACAGTGAAGTCAGTGGAGGGTTCACTCAGAGCCTATGCATACCGCGACTTGTTTATAGCAACTAAGAATTTCTCGGAGAAGTTGGGCGCGGGTGGGTTTGGTTCAGTATTCAAAGGAACATTACCTGATTCAACTCACATAGCGGTCAAGAAGCTCGAATGCATAAGCCAAGGAGACAAGCAATTCCGAACAGAAGTAAGCACGATCGGGACCATCCAGCATGTGAATCTTGTCAGGCTTCGTGGGTTCTGCTCTGAAGGTGACAAAAAGCTATTGGTCTATGAATTCATGCCAAATGGCTCCTTAGATTATTGTCTCTTTCAAAGAAAGGACTCGAAGACCTTGGCTTGGAAAACGAGGTATCAAATTGCTTTGGGAACGGCTCGAGGTCTGGCTTATCTCCATGAGAAGTGTAGAGACTGCATTATACATTGCGACATCAAGCCAGAGAACATCCTTCTAGATTCTGAATTCTGTCCAAAAGTGGCAGATTTTGGCCTGGCAAAGCTTGTTGGCCGAGATTTCAGCAGGGTTTTGACGACCATTAGAGGCACAAGAGGGTATCTTGCGCCAGAGTGGATCTCCGGAGTGGCCATAACAGCAAAAGCTGACGTTTATAGCTATGGAATGATGCTATTTGAATTTGTATCAGGACGGAGAAACTCAGAGGTATCGGAAAATGGGGACATCAAGTTCTTCCCAACATGGGCTGCTAGGAAGATATCTGAAGGAGGTGACCTGCTCGATCTTTTGGACCCAAACTTAGAGGCCAACGTAGATACTGAAGAGCTAACTAGGATTTGCAGAGTTGCTTGCTGGTGTGTCCAAGATGAGGAAAAGCACAGGCCATCGATGGGGCAGGTTGTTCCAATACTCGAGGGGGTGTTGGGTGTGAACCTGCCCCAGATACCGAGAGCCCTTCAACTGTTAGTTGATAATCAGGAGCATATAGTTTTCTTCACCGAGTCGTCATCGTCTAACCAGAGTTCCCAGATGATGAGCAATACATCAACTGCTTCCGTGCAGAACCAAAATAGTTCATCTTCAACAAATTCCAATTCTTGAGGATGATAAGATAAATGCCTTCGTACAACTAGTGCTTCACTTAAGATATTGCATATTCTCTTCTGCTTTTTCTGTCGTCAAGAAAGAGTCAGCATTTGGGGATTGGCTTTCTTGGGCTTTTCCCCCTAGCTATTTTTGTCATATAGGTACAAGCAAGCTTGGACTAGGTGCCAGGCCAGACCATTTGCAAAGACCCTTCATTCTATAAGATGATGGAGTTCTCCGCTTTATGAGATCCAAGGAGATATTTGTAATTATAATCAGTAACTGTCATCTCCACTTTCTGACAATTTTTGCACTGGAATTGGGACTTGCGTCTTCAAACAGGGGCTTTCTCAATGTGGGTGCAGATTACCTTTTTATCTGCTTTTATCTAATTTCAGTCAACACTCACCTGGTTTTTGATCCACCACACTCGTGAATTAAGCTTCAGCCTTCAGGTTAGGACCCAGGTTGAAAAACTGATGTATGCCTCGTCGCTTGAATGTGCTCTTCTAGCGCAGAATTTGTAATTAGATTCCACATGAAATGTTCTAATGCCAGGTCCTTGTTGAGACGATTATCATTTTGACCACGTTATTCTCCATAAAGTGGAATCACTTTAGTTTAATTTTGAAGAGTGCAGCACAGGCTAATCGAATGCACCATTCTTGTCCGGGGTTCGTTTCGCGTCGGCCCTCCCATTCCCCATTTGATGTGCCATGATTTCCCAAACTAAATCCTAGCTTACTCTCATATTCCTTTTTTCGAGTGTTACTTTACACTATGGGTAATAACATTGTTTGCCAACATCAGGCTGATGGAAATTACTGTAATAACATTTTTTGCTTTTCATGATATGATAACCACCGATATAATATTTAAATTTTAAACAACACTTTTCTCTAATAGTTTAAATTTTTGGAAGGAAGCAGGGAGGTCCTGAATTCGAATCTTCCGGCCTCCATTTTGCCTCCTTAATTAAATATGTCCAAACTTGATAGTAGGCAAAAAAATCAAACTAAGAGTAAGTGGGAATGTTAGAATATTTAAATCTTAATCTACACCTTTATTTAATAATTTAAACTTTTAGAACAATTGACAGTAGTCCCACAAAATCTCACAACCACCACTACCATTAAAATTACAACTCGCTGGTCACTAATATTGGTATAACATGATAGCCATGCTAACCTATGTAGTTTGTTCTCAATCAACCGTTTCACGATGATCTCTGCAAGGGCACAAAAGCTTTTTAAAAGCATATGAGTATCCATAGTCATATCTCATGAGATTGACTTGAGTCCAATGACTTCAACTGAATGCCCTCCTTCCATGGAATGCTGAAGATCAGAGAAAAAAATACGCACAAGAAAAAAATTGTAATACACAATCAATGTATAGATGATGTAATGTGGCAGAAGTAAATATATCTCCATAGCACAAAATTTGTGAATGAAATATATAAATTATTTTAGCTAACACACTATGTTATTTCCAAGATCTGTAGATGAATAACCTAGAGAGGTCACTAGATAAGATCATTTAACTAAAATATGTTTAAAAAGAAGCAGCAAGACTGCGATCAACATTTTCCTTCCTTTTGGAGCGGTCTTAAGAGCTCACTCCCCTATTTCGGCATGGTTTATTTGGGATTTAAATTTGAAGTGCTCCCAATAATGCTTGAATCCAAATACCACATGCAAATGAGTAAACTTATTTGTAATCTAAGCCAACGTTTCATTGGTTGCCATTTGCATTTAAAAAATGCTCGACTTACTAAGACTGGTTTATAAAATTGATTTATTAAGTGATGTGCTAAACCGTTATTAATTCTTGAGCATGACCCACTTTTATTAAAAGGTTACTCACAATCTCACACATTATTTAGCATTTATAAATCACTCTTAAAAAGTCTAGCATTGTTGTTTGTATTTTAAAAACCTATCCAACTTGCGCATGAATTCCATTTTAGATCAAAACAACCAAGCCACTCTTGTGACATCTCTCTATATATAAGCTCAAAAAAATTCTTATTACCCTAACATTTCCCCTTTTCATTGATACCAACTTGACTTCAAATTCAAAATGAATATATATACAGACCATAATTTGCCAGAACAAAATTCTCTTCGCCAAAAGTCTACTACTAACTAGACCCCGATCATGATCTATCACGCAAGACAGCATTTTCACACGTAAAAAATTTAATGCAACAGCGGCTCTCTCTTCATTTTTTGCGGACGGTTCCTTTCACGCATCCTCACTAGAACTCCCATAATTAACTGCGCTACAGTCTTTCTTCCCTTCTTCTCATCTGTCTCTACCTGCAAAAACTTCACTATCTTCTGTCTTCTGGTCCTCGCATCATCGGCATTGTCGACGACGCTCCGGCGAAGCCAGCGAGTCACCACAAGAAGCCACATCGATGCGAAGACTATCGCATAAGCTCTGCCACACAACACCGTCCCCGTCAGACTAATGAACAGCAGATATGCCATATCAAGCTTGGCTTGCTTCGTTCGTGACTGATCTTGATGATCCGGGCTTTGCTCTTGCTTCATTGACGAGCCATTGTACGAGAATCCACTGGGAGACCATGGTTTGGACACAGAGTCTACGTGTTCTAATGCCGAACTCGAACCCGAAGAAGGAGAGGTTGAAGAAAAACAAATCGTCTGATAATCAATAAGCTTCTGATCATTATTATCGCGCAACGACCCCCTTGGTTCGGCATCCATTGAATGACAGCGTTTCGTCAACAATGAGTTTCGAAGAGAACTACTTCTTTTCCTGCGGATACTCCGAGCCTGCGAAGAAAAAAAATCGAGAAAAATAAGTACATACAGAAACCACCAAAATGTTCGTCACGTAGTTTTCAGACCTAACGTGACATTTTCATGATAATAGTAGTTTCTTCCACAACATAATATGTACTCGTCATTGGACATTGCATTAATAGCACAAACTAGAAAAACGAACAAAGTGGGACAACAAACCAAAGCGGTGTCGAAGAGGGCGGATTTTAACATGCGCGAAAAGCTATGCTTTCTCGATCGACCATACAGTGATTTCGTGCTCGCTTTCTCATTGCCGTCCTCATCCATTAAAAGATGCTTGAGCTGGTTCCGTCCACGCCTGGGCTCAAGCATCACTTCCTCAACAACGGGCCGCCTGAAGCAATGCAAGAACTTGATCCTCGACACATTCTTCATCCTCTCCCGACACTTCGAGCGTTGCAGATCACGATCCGTGTTTCGGACTCAACTAAGAAAAAGAGAGACGAGGCAGGAAAAGATGGAGAGGCCACTCGTTATTTCTGGATGGCTTGGAGTCGAAAGGCCATAGGTTTAGTGTTGTTTTGGATCACTTGTTTCTTTTGTGCTAGTGTACGTACGTGTATATCTCTCTCTATATATAAATATTTCTATTTCCAGAGTGAGCATTACTATTGGGTGGTTAAGGATTTAAATGCTTGAATGAGAAGGTCAGCGAAAAAGGTGAGAGCGGATAATGGATTGCCGCCGCCGATGGACAGACAGGTAGGAGGGGAGGGTATATGACTCCGCACGTCTTGGCTTATGGTTTTTGTGACGATCTGTTCTAATGAGAGCGGAGAGTAATCGCTAGGGCTAGAGAGCCTGGACAATAAATGGCTCCTGGCAAAGGCAGGAATCAATCGAACTATGCACCAAAAAGAGAAAGAATGTACTTGGGATATATGCATGAAAATTAGAATTAACTCACAAAAGCGTCTTTTTACGTGAAGGTAATACTAGCTTGCGCAGGGGTGAACGCTCTCAAAATCGGTGAACTTTTGGAAATGTGCTTGTATGTATGCCAAAAGACAAAACTGTGAGACTTGATATGAGACAGGTCAAATCGAACAACTCCTAAGTGAATTAGATCCAGGGCATCATAGTTTTAGCAACAGGAAATGGCTTTGAATTTGATTGGTCATCATCATGATCGTCAACACATTTCTAGATTAATGAATCTTTGAGAGCGGTTAAATTATGGTAGTTGCCATAACATCCAAGAAATGCTGACCTTATTCCTTTTATTTGCTGCATTCAATTCAAGGAGTGTGTTGTTGCTTCATCAATCCAAAGGGGTGCCTTGCAAATGCTCGTGCGAACAAGCAAAGAACAAGCATTTTGCTTGCACGCATGCTACAGGCCAAAAGTTTCACCTGCTTACCCAATCGCAAGAAATCGAATCGTGCGATTTCCGTTGGTGAGTAAATGCAGTGGTGGTCTGTAGCCATTCGAGCAGAGAAACAGCAGATGGGAAATCTGACGATCTTGCATATGTAACATCTGCCTTTCCTACCTATACGTCGAACGAACCCCGTGTCCAAAATATGTGTAATGCGTGGCCCCGCTATGTCTCAACATCTTAATGTCTAATAATCTCCAAAAGCTTATGCATCACACTCTGATCATTTCCATTAGGGTCTTCCAAAGAAATACTCAAATTAGGCTCGTCAAATAGGTGAGTCGGGTTGGGTCAAAAAAAGATCCAACCCAAATTGACCCATTTAAGCTAACTAGTGGAGGTTGCCCCAGTGACCACTCTTCCCACTTGATAAAGGGGGAGGAGGAGAGTTCGATTTCCCGCTTTCTCAGAGAGTTTGAGGTTGAGGACAATCGAGTGAAGAAGCAAGACTTCCAAACCTACACACAGTGGTTCGTAAAATAGAAATAAGATAGAAAACAAAAAAAAATTGATCCATTTAAACTGTTTTTATGCGACACAATTTACCCAACCCGACTAGCACCCAACATATCCCAACACAATTCAATCCAATCTTTGAAAACTCATATTCATCCTTTTAACATGTTATTATCATTCTTTTATGCATAGAACGAAGATTCATCTACTACATATTCAATGAAATAATATAATTTTATTTAGACCAGAAAAAGAAGGATAATAATACCATGTCAAATTTCATCCTTTCCATTGAAATCAACCCACAACACTAGAAATTTTTTTTAGAAACAGAACAAAACCCCTCCCCGGCGTACATTCCTCCCGTCAATTTATGAAAAAATTCTAATGTTTCCCATCGTAGTACAACTCGCCCGGAGCCGCGCGTTTTGTAGATTTTTCCTTTTCAAATTTCCTTTAAGACTCCAAATTTGTTTTAGCCTTGAAATGCCGAATGAGTTGAAATATGGGTCATTTAAGCAACCCATCATAACCCTTTTTACTAAGTCCGGTTGTTAACCCATTTTGGCCCACTTTGTTGCCAAACAAGTTACCCATTCTCCTAAAGACCATCCAATATGAGTTGCAAAATGGGCCTGTGATCCATTTTACCAGCTTTAACGACCACACCATTTTGATCTATAACCAAAGATTTCGATTTATGGGTTATACAAATGTAGCTTCCTTATTTTTCTTGTTCTCTTCTGAAAAGAATGTAGCTTCTTTTAAGGAGTGAAATAAAGCAATTTAACCCGCATTCGCTTTTACCGTTTCGTAACTCAGGGTCAAGGCTATGAGCGGACAGCGCCAATTTCATTGGGCCTAGCTTAGATTCTGTTTAACTTAACACATTGGCCCATAATCCTAAATGGAGCCTACGATGGTCAAAGGACAGAAGAATATTTTTTTATTACCACAGATTAATTAGATTTAAACAACACACTCTGAAACGGGCCGGCAACGACATCCGTGTTCCGTTTCAACCGATACCTATTGTTGTCAAAAAAACACTCGAAACCTTTCAAAATATCCGAACACCGAGACATCATATATGTAAATTTTCGAAAATTTCCGCGTTTAAAGTAATTTTTGTTTTCAGCTTGAAAATTTAGAAGTAGAGCCACAAAGGCAAGACAGAAGTAGGTGAATAACAACACCCCAAATAGCCCAGCCTCCATGATGCAAAACTCAATTTTTGCTAAACTTTCATCGAAGGTCACTGAATCTCTCTTTCAATTCAACAAAAAGGTTTCAAATTTCGGCCACATCAAATTCCAACTTCCTTGACCGGATTGAAAACGAAATTGAAGCCAAGCTGCAATTCTACCAGTCCACTCGAAAGTGATGGTATACGAAGTCAAGGATGATGTGAAGAAATTTCTCCAAGATTAAAAATAGCTTAAACAATAAAGAAATATTCAGCCGCAAGGATTAGGACAATAACAGAAAATGGGAACTAGCACGAAAAAGAATGTTGGATTCACCTGTCTGGTCTTCGATTTCCTTCGGAAAAGAACAAAAATTAAAAGAGAATTTCCACACAAATAGGGTCAAGTTTGACCTAAACCTAGTATTTGCACCGACCAACATTTGATAGTCAAAGTCTAGCAATCAAGCCGTCACATTAGTGTGGCAAGACCTGAGGGGACTACATTAACGAAATATTGAAATTATCAAGGTACAAATTTCGTGCATTTCCCATATTTGTTGCCTAATTTTCAATTTCTAGATAAGATCATAGAAATTGGCTAAGAATTAGAATAGGCATAACCATCGAGAAGTCTTGTTTCTCGTTCTTATTTAATTTAATTTTTTTTATTTGTTGAGAGAGGGAATATGAATTGACCTGAGTGGAAATTTTACTGCGGGGTCAAAAATGGGGCAAGAAAATAAAAAAAAAATAAAGAGTGGGACGTCATGCACGAGTCATGCTTATTAAGACATGCATGGAAAGTTGAAATAGTCAGGTCAATTTAGGATGGTCAACACAGTCCAGACGACGTTAAAGTGTGTAGAAATTACCCTTCTTCATTCAAATGCCAAGACCCGCGCTCTTTGAAAAAAATTTAATGCGAGCCTTATTATGTGAACGGGGGATTTTTGGTCATGTAATAAGGTGGAATCGAATGTCAAATGATAGGCCATAGTTTACTCGATCTCGACTTTGCTTAAAATAATTAAGTTGACCTGAAGAAAAACCCCCTCTTGCATAATTATAAAGAAAGACCCCTTTGCCTAGGATTTGGGACCAAAATGACTGGTGCAGGCACATCTAGTGCGTGCATGAAGACACGCATCCAGGTGTTTTCCATTACGTCTTTCGCGACGCACTCCTGACATCGCGGTTCATTTCTTTAACGAAGGCAATGCGTTATTCTTCGAGGTGAATACCATGTATTAACAATACAAACGCTAGATCCGATTGCGAGTTATCAAGATTTGACTTGAGCCCCATGTTTGATTAGTCAATGTTTTCAAACGTTCTTTTCCTCATTGCATGGTGTGCTTGACATAGAGTTGACCTGCTTTTGCCGCGGAAGACGGACCAAGTCATGTAATTTTATTTCTCTAGGACATTAATGGGGGGTTAGTATGCTCGCATGAAAAGCATATTTTGGAATTTTTGTTATGGACGAGCAACGAGGGCTCTAATTGTTTCTACAAAGACACGTCTCCATCACCGTCCGTCTCTCGCCTTCCGATTCCTCGAGAGATTGTTCTCAAGGGCTAAATTAATTTAATCATCTAGAACTCTAAGAACTTTAGCCCAATGGCGATGGATTTGAATGGGGGTGAGCACTGAGCAGCAAGTTGAAATTTCTAATATAATCTTGATGTTGATTAGAACCCATGAATATCTTTTCTGGGAATGTTTCAACGGACAATGAAATCTTAAAGGCAACGCAAGTCTGAAAAGAATCAAACTTAGTCACGTTTTGCAAGACTAGGAAAGAGGGCCGGCGAAACGACCGGTGCTAATGATCCTATTAGGTGTTTATCGTAAATGGTCGCACACCTATTACAAAATATTCGGTCCGAGTTATAGCTCTTCCACATCATCCACACCCGAAGATTCAAGATCAGGGAGTCCGTCACTATAACCCCACTAATATGATAGGAGTGGTGAAGTTTCTCTACACAATATATGATTCAACTAGTTTAACGCAATTTGAGCTGTTTAGGGTGCTCACTGTTGCACATTTGTTACAGAACGTTAGATTTGAGTCATAACTATTCCGCATCACCAACACCACCAAGGTCGGTGAGCTCGTCAACATGACCCTTCCAAGATGCTAGCGGTGGGGTCTCTTCATACAAGGTATGTTTCAAGGCCTACTCACAACATGAATCGAACTCATGACCTTGTGGAAGATAAATGACGGAATAGGCCATTGTCTTGGTGGTTGGTGAACTTGATTAGGTACGAATACCACAAGTGTTGTGTACATACACTAGTTCCATCATGAATAAAGAATTTGTGATATACAAGAAATGAGCCTGGCGTTCTCATAGAGGATATTCCCTTTAATCAAGATTAAAAATTCATTTTTCAAGTAACATTAGTAACACTAAGCTTACTGTATAAAATCAATCTAGGATGACCGACTTTAAGTTCAAACCTAGGAAGCATGGATACTCTCCGGGGGCTTCCGTGTCGTGTCGAATACTGACACTCGTCCGACACTCTTTTTTATTATTATTTATTTATGTATGGATTTAAATCAAATTAATTTGATTGAAATAATCATAAAAATGATAATTTATTATGTATATATAAAAATATATATTAAATATATAATGTGTATTAACGTGTCAAATTCTTTATTTTTTAAAAAATAACGACGCGTTCCGATGCTACTTATGTTCAAAGTTAACCTCGAAGCTCCGACTCATCCGGCCGCGTCCAAGCAAAAGTGAACGGTCTGTCTTTTACCATGCGAAATCGCTTTCTAATCATCCGAAACCGCTTTTTGACTATTTCTTCCACACGGACACGTGCATGGAAATTCATAAACAAGGGAGAAAATAGATCCCACTAAATTAATCCTGGACAGCGGACAACCTGGCCCCAAAACCTAGAAAAACGAAAAGAAAAGAAGCATACATAATGCACATTAACAGACCCCGACGTGTAGGAAGCGGGATCGAATTTTCCCGCAATCGTTCGTTTTGCGTCCATCATCACTTTCCTCTGCCCTGGGGACCTCGAAAAGGATGATACCCAAGACTTCCGCGAACGTGAATGCACGAACCTTCGAACCTTTTGGCCCCTCTCTCTCTCTCTCTTTCTTGATCTCGAGGAGTTTGATCTTGAAATTCTTTGTTATACTAAAACTGAAGGATTCTAATCATGCATAGAAGAACAAATTCAAGCACAATTAGAATCAAATGCAAAAAACAAGATCGAAAATAAACTGACCTCCAGCCATTATTCAACTTTACGTTCATCGGAAATTCACGGTAATTCGATGTCAATTCGGCAACAATTACGGGCGCACTCTACTAACCCAATCCCCTCGCGTACTGATAGTGTATTTCCGAATGAGAGGGTTTGCGTTAGACCTTGTGTTTGCCCTTATGGAATGAACGTTCATTTTATAAACCGCTTCCCATCAAGGCGGTTACTGAAAATGGCGGTTATCACCGAAGGGGTACGAAGCGTGGAAAAAACCGCATGTGGATAACCGTCACTCAAAAGAGAAAACGCGGGTCAAACCCAATGGATAAGTTTTTTTTATTTCAAAAACTATATCCCTAAATGTGGGATCACATTATTAATATAACATTCTTGTCTCTTGTAATAACGTCGATGGGTTCCTGGAGAAGTATGCGCCTTTTTGACGAGTGATGCCCGTGCCCGACATGGACGAAGTCAAACGATATGGATGCTCCCATTGGGTTTTCATTCATGAACTCCCCCGTTGAAATTACGAATCGAGTCCGGTCGACAATGGCCTTAGTTTTTCACCTGTGCAACGCCGGTGGCTTCGACTATTTTCTAGTGATGTCCTCTTTTCCACGCGCCTTTTGTCGCCACGGTTGCCGTACAAAGAGGAACGAAGCTGAAGATCCAAGTCTGGTCCAATCGTCAGATGAACCACCCAGTATTTTATTTTCCTTGGGGTTGTAACTGAAAGCAGTCAATACTCGTTTATAGGTAATATTAGCTGTTATAGACATGGTTTTTAGAGAGGATTTGTTAATATTTTCCCCCTTCTTTGCACATAGCCTCCATGGATACATGGACCGACCACCATGTTGCAAGTTGGTCCGTGTTCATCAAAAAGAAGTGTAGCCATAACCGTTCTTATTTGGAGTAAAGGAGGGCACGGGAAATATGTCAACTGGCTATTGAAGTGCGATCGATGATCTCATGGACCCGTTGACTCATGACGAGCATGCATAGGGACAACTAAGAAGACTCAAATCTAATTCATCCTAGCTTTTAGTATACATACGTCGCATCATTTTGGTAGAGCAATGACATAACATGAAGAGAGGAGCACGCTCTTTAACTTCCACTCCTCCAGATAGGGCTTGATAGAAGACTCTTATCCGGAGTCAATCAACTTGCATTGGAAGAAAAATTTAGGAGATAGCCAGCGAACGCCTGGATTCTCTATATCTATGAAAAGAAATATATCATATAAATTCATTTTATGAGAAAGATGTCAGAAAAAACTTAAACCTATTTCATTTGTGCCAATTTAGTCATAAATTCTTTTTTTATATCAATTTAGTTCTAAATCTTTTGCTATAATGCCAATTCAGTCTTTCCAGTTAATTTTGGCTGAACATTACTAACGTACATGTCGAATGGCTGACGTGGCACCGCTTGTGCTAACATGGACAATTTTTAATAATATTTTTTGACTTTATAAATTATTTTTATGATCTATTCTTTTTTTCTTTTCTTTATTTTATTTTTTCCCTTTCTTCTACTTTTTTCCGGTGATTGGCCGCAAGCGATGGCCGGCGGGCTAGCTTCTTCTGGACAAGGTCGCCGTCGGCTAAACCTCACTTGTGGCAAGTGACAATGACATCGTCAGATGAGGCTAGCCAAGCTGGCCATCGCCTGTGGCCGATGGCCAGTTACTAGTAAAAAGGTAGAAGAAATTTAAAAAAAAATGGAAAATCGAAAAAAAATTAAAATATTATTAAAAATTGTCCACATCATCGCCGGTAGTGCCACATATGGCCGACATCTACATCAGTAATATCCCACAAAAATTAGCCGGAAAGACTAAATTGACACTATATCAAAAAGTTTATCACTAAATTAATACAAAAAAAAAACGTTTCAGACTAAATTGGCATTAATGTAATAGCTTTAGGACTTTTCGGACACTTTTCTCTTCTTTCTATACTTGTACATTTGTATAAGATCTAATATGTTAATCATTGTTTTTTGATATGTAGTTGACTTAGTCTATTAGACCACACAATATAGCTTCTCGTGTTTGTGTATCTCTACATAACTACCATCGAGTTGTATAATTACTTGTTTGTCTACGGGCTTCACAATGCTATCTTGCTTCAAGAATTTGCGAGAAGACACACAAATTGATTATGCACCATACCACTGTGTATTTTATTGCCCTATCATAGTCTTCAAAGTTTGTATTTATGTATATGAAGTGAGCTTGTAATTGAATACCCTTTTCAAATCACGTTTCAGAATATACTCTACGCCTTACATGTGCGGCACCTAGTCAGCGTACTTGGCGCAGGATTTATAAAAGGGATAATGACACAAACAGTCTCTAAACTTTGGTACAATGAGCAATTTGGTTCATGATCTTTTAATTTATTCAATGTAGTCCCTGAACTTTAACCTAATGTTCAATGCGATTCCTGAACTTTTGGTACATGTTCAATTTAATTCTTGAACTATATGAAAATATACAATATAATTTCTAAACTTGAATTAATAAAAGGACTTCATTGAACATTTTTATAAAGTTTAGGAATTATATTGAACATATACCAAAAATTCAGGGACCACATTGAATATTAGGTTAAAGTTTAGGGACTACATTAAATAAATTAAAAGTTCAGGGATCAAATTACACATTGAATCAAAGTTTATAAATTGTTTATGTCATTTTTCCTTTATAGAATATTACCACACACAAGGTACAATTTCAACTTGAACAAGTTGATAAGGTAGATGCTTAGACCACCGTGAGTCCCATGCATGGCCTAACTTGAAGGCATAAAGATAATCGTTTGATTCTCTCTCACTGCTGGAACTGAATCCTCATATGGGGTAGACAAGGCAAATACTTTAATAGTTCCCTTGTTTGCAATGCCAAGTGTTTGCTTAAAAAAATTGTCAGACCCATAAAAAAAGAAGCAGCTTTACAATTATCAAATTTAAAAGCGAAAACAACATAAAGTAAGGATGGCTATCTTACCAAGAAAAGACAAGCCCGACGCTGTACTAATCGTGTGGAACACGTTTGGGGGGAGAATACCAAAAAAGTCCAAAATGTATCGTAATTGTACCAATTCGATCATAAATATTTTTTTTATTAATTGAATCATAAACATTTTATATTTATGTTAATTTAGTTCATTTAACTAATTTTGGTCTGAAATCGCTGACATGAATACTGGCCGTCGTACATGGCATCGAATTATTATTTATTGTTTTTTTTTCTTTCTCTTTCGTTTTTTTTTTCTTTTCATCTTCCTCTAGCCAGTCACCGAGGTCCGTTGAGGTCGGCCTTGTCAGCCATTGACGAGGCTGAGCCTCACCCAGTGACGGCGAGGTTGACCCTCGTTGGCTTGCTAGAGGAAGAAGAAAAGAAAAGAAAGAGAAAGAAAATAAGGAAAATGAAAATAAATAAATAAATAATTGAAATAATTATTACAATATTATTTAAAAATATCTACGTCAGTACCAGCCGTGCCATGTAGGACGGCCGTCATCCATGTCAGCGATTTCAAGCCAAAATTAACCGGATGAACTGAATTGGCACAAATCTAAAAAGTCTAGGACTCAATTGATAAGCAAAAAAGTTTTATAACTGAATTAGCACAAGTACAATATATTTATGACATTTTTGGTAATTTTTCCCACGTCTAATGTCTTTCTCGGAGTCAAGAAAAGGTTTCTATAAAATCATCAAGTGTCGTTTTAAGTAACATGTGCACAGGAATGAAATTTGTGATCTTATGGATCTTCTTCTCAGAACCAGTTGAAGGTTTTCCAGCTCCTCTTTCTTGAAGAAAAGAAAAAAAAACAAGAACCTGGAAATCTTGAAATAAGCTCTTTCTACTTGCCAAGCTGTAGAATTTCCTTTTTTATCTGTAAATGGAGAAATTACAATTCTCGCTACTAAATCGATGGTCTTCTATAATTTTTAAGGTTCAAGGGAGAAAAGTGCTAATTTCTAATCTTCAAGTGCTTCTTTAGGTTTTAAGGTTAACGCAAAATCTCTTGAATAATTTCTTTTTTCCCTCCTTAGAAGTAGGAAAAGAAGTACCATTTCTATTTTGGATTCAAGCTTATATGCTCGCAGTTTTATTATAGCGAAAAGAAGGCAAAAGTATCCGCAGATCTCCTTTCTCTCTATTCTCGCGATTGATACAATAGCCGTAGCAAAGAGAAGCTCTACAAAAAGAGAATGAAGTTATAAATAAGTTGAGTTCTTACTCTTAATTACATATGCATGTTGTAGCAGCTTATAGTTTAGATTTCTTTCTTTCCCCTTCAAATTTGCAGGGTTATCAAGATGTGGAAAAAGTTGTAGACTCAGATGGATGAATTATCTAAGGCCAGATATCAAGAGAGGGAATTATACCAAGGAAGAAGAAGGAATCATCATCAGACTTCAAGGATTGGTTGGGAACAAGTAAGTTATATCTTCTAGCATGCTAGCTACTCTAAGAAAAAACCCAACTTGAAACATAGAAAACTTCACATGAATAATGTAATATATACTTGAAAAAAGAACACTACAAAAAAACCAGTTTTTTGCCATGAAAATTTGCGACGAAAATATTTTCGTTGGAAATTTGCGACAAATTTTCCAACGAATTTAAAATTCGTCGCAAATTAGCTACGAAAATTATTTCGTTGGAAAATTCGTCGGAAATTAGCTACGAAAAATTTTTCGTCGGAAAATTCGTCGGAAATTAGCTACAAAAACTTTTTTGTTGGAAAATTCATCGGAAATTTCCTATGAAAAATTTTTAGTTGGAAAATTCGTCGAAAATTAGCAACAAAAAATTATTCATTGGAAAATTAATAGGAAATTAGTGACGAAAAATGTTTCGTCAGAAAATTCGTTAGAAATTAGCGACGAAAATTTTTTCGTCGCAAAATTCGTTGGAATTTTGTGACGAAATATTTTTCGTCGCCAAAATCGTCGGAAATTTCTGTCTAAAATATTTTTCCTTGGAAAATTCAGTGGATTACCAACGAATTTTCCAACGAACTAAAATTGATCTATATAATGAAAATTCGTTGGAAATTACCAACACATTTTCCAACAAATTCAAAAAAGAAGAATTTTTGTTGCAAAATTTGTTGGAATATTCGGAAATTCGTTACAAAATTTGTTGGAAATTACCGACGAATTTTGCAACGAATTTTGATATTCGTTGCAAAAGTTTTTTGTTTGTACTAACTTCGTTGCAAAATTCGTTGGAAGTTCTAACGAATTTTCCAATGAAATAAGTTTTCAATTCAAATTTTGCAATTTCGTGGGAAAATTCGTTGGAATTTCCGACGAATTTTCCAACGAAATCAGTTTTTGGTTTAATTTCGTTGGAAAATTCGTCGGAAATTTCCGATGAATTTTCCAACGAAAATAGTAAGGGCAATTATTGGCCAAAAATGTGAAATTGGTTGGAAATTTAAAATTTGTTGCAAAATTTGTTGGAAATTTACAACAAATTTAGCAACGAACTTAAATTTTGGTTACATGAAATTAGTTACGTACCAATTTCGTTGCAAAATTTATTGGAAATTACCCACGAAATTTGCAACGAATTTCAATATTCGATACAATAATTTTTGTTTGTAAAAAATTCGTTGAAATTTCCAACGAATTTTCCAACAAACTAAATTTTCGGTGCAATTATTTTTCTATTTCGTTGGAAAATTCATTGGAAATTTCCGACGAATTTTCCAACGAAAATATGTCAGTGCAATTATTGGCCAGAAACGTGGAAGTCATTCGAAATTTAAAATTTGTTGCAAAATTCGTTGGAAATTTCCAACGAATTTTGCAACAAAAATAGAAAAACTTGTTTATATGTTTGACAACAAACATTTCGTGTGTACCGAGTATTTTTGGCTGAACAAAAACTCTCTTTCTCATCATCCTCTTGGCCATCCACCTCACGGTCCTTCTCGCCGTCGCCGCTCTCACCGTCGAACGGCGAACAGCGCCGAGACCGAGTCCAGTAGCTGCAACTAGGTGTCGAGGGCGAGCCTGTGGCTGCTCTAGATGCGTGTCCATTCGAAGGTCTCCCAATACATATAAACGTTGCGATTCTCATAAAATTGTCAATACTCGGTAAGTCTTCTTAACATGATAATTTACGCAATTTTTTTTAAGTTTAATTCAGTTGTCTTCTAATTTAGTTGTGTTCAATTTTTTGTACATTAATTTAGTTGTGTTCTAATTTCATTGGAAAATTTGTAGGAAATTTCCCACGAAATTTCCAACGAATTACAAAACTGTTTGTTTTTTCGAGTAGTCCCAAATTTGTTGGAAAATTCGTTGGAATTTTCCAACGAATTTTGCCACAAATTTCAAAAATGCCAACAGTTCTATGAATTCGTTGGAACTTTCCAACGAATTTCCAACGAATTACCATGATTTCTTTTTTTTAATAATTCGTTGGAAATTTCCAACGAATTTTCCAACAAATTCAAAAAGCATATTATGTTTAGCCATATTCGTAATTCGTTGGAAAATTCGTTGCAATTTTCCAACATATTTTCCAACCAATTACAAACATGTCGACAGTCTTTTTAATTCGTTAGAAAATTCGTTGGAAATTTCCAACGAATTTTCCAATGAATTATTATTAAACCTTATTTTTCACATAATTCGTTGGTAAATTCGTTAGAAATTTCCAACGAACAACGAATATGCCTAAATTAATATATTCTTAAAATTCGTTGGAAATTTCCAACGAATTTTGCGACGAATTTCGAATATACCTTATTTTTCCACATATTTTAAATTCGTTGGAAATTTCCAATGAATTTTCCAACGGATTTTAAGAAAACATTCTTTTTAGGCGTATTCGAAATTCGTTGCAAAAATAGTTGGAAATTTCCAACGAATTTTCCAATGAATTTCCATTAAACCTTATTTTTCAGTATATGTGTAATTCATTGCAAAATTCGTTGAAAATTTCTAACGATTTTTGCAACAAATTTCAAGAACACATTATTTTTAGCCATATTCGAAATTCGTTACAAAATTCGTTGGAAATTTCCAATGAATTTTGCAACGAATTTCCATTAAACCTTATTTTTCCACATATTTTAAATTCATCGGAAAATTCGTTGGAAATTTTCAGTGAATTTTCCAACGAATTGGAAGAACACATTATTTTTAGGCATATTCGAAATTCGTTGGAAAATTCGAACGAATTTTCCAACGAATTTCCATTATACCTTATTTTTTAGTATTTGTGTGATTCGTTGCAAAATTCGTTTGAAATTTCTAACGAATTTTGCAACAAATTTCAAAAACACATTACTTTTTAGGCATATTTGAAATTCGTTGCAAAATTCATTGTAAATTTCCAACGAATTTTGCAACGAATTTCAATATCCGGTATATTCATTTTTTTATGTACTACTTTCGTTGCAAAATTCGTTTGAAATTTCCCATCATTTTTGCAAATAAGTCAAAAAACACCTTCTTGTTCCGGTTAATCTAAATTCGTTCCAAAATTCGTTAGAAAATTTAGAATGAATTTTGCATTGAATTCAACAAACCGATTCATTAATTTTGATTTGTACATTTCGTAGCAAAATTGGTGGGAAATTTCCCACGAATTAAATCTTCGAATTGAATAACACGTTATTTTTCGGCATAATAGAAAATCATTGCAAAATTCGTTGGAACTTTGCCCATATCTATGAGAGTTCTAGGTGAGCTTACCGGCAGCGAGGCTGGCCCTTGCCGAGGCTGGCGAGGGCCAAGCTCGCCGTGGCCGGCGACCTCGTCGGTCGCCGACCCGGCTAAGAAGAAAAGGAAAAAAAATAAAAAGAAATAGAAAGGAATAAATAAAATGTATTTAATAGACGAATCTGATGTAATTATTTTTTATTTTAGGTACGTGTTCATTCGAAGGTCTCGCAATCCAATTGAACGTTGCAATTCGCAAGGTGATTGTCCAATTTCTACTACAAAGATTTCGGCCAAATACTTTGTAAGTCTTCTTGATATGGTAAATTTCCCAAATTTTTCAAGTTTAAAGTAATTGTTTCGTAAACAACATAATTGTAATTTTGTGCATTTTATGGTTTTAATTAACAATAGATATTAAACAATATATATGATATGTTGAATAATTTAGGATAATTTTTTTATTTTTATACAGACACAATGCAAAGAGACAGGAGTTGGATGTATAATAAGAACTTACCTGGACGGCGAGGATTGACTGATGAGTTTCGTATCGGGTTGGAACTATTTTTGAACTTTGCTAGTAATAAATATGAGTCCATGGATGGAAATAAGTTAAGGTATCCATGTAAAAAGTGCAATAATGGAAAATTTTTAGCCATTGATAAAGTTAGAGAACATCTTTGTAGATATGGGTTTAATCCGAACTATTATAATTGGACTAGCCATGGTGAACCATTTATATATGATGACGAATATCGAAGAAGCGATCAATTTTCAGTTAGGGAAGAATGTAGCTATTTTGAACAATTGAACCCATATCAAGGGATGGTGTTTGATGAAGTTGGTCATAATTTGGATTCAGAATTGAATCATGCAAGTACTAGTTTTACTTCTACATTTGAACAAGTGGGAACTAATTATGCAGCAGAAATAGAAGAGATAGGAGTTACAAGTTGTGATGAGAATATGTGTGACGGAACTTCTCAATGTAATAATTTTCGGGAAATGTTGAAAACGGCAGATGAACCTTTATAAGCAGGTTGTGACAACCACACGAAGTTATCAGTGACAGCAAGACTGTTGAATATCAAGGCAGAGCATAATGTGTCTGTGGATTGCTTCAACTTTTTTGTTGAAGTAATGCGTGAAACAATGCCTTGTGATAACATCATGCCAAATGACTTTTACGATATGAGAAAGTTGGTGGATAACTTAGGTCTTCCAATTGTACGGATTGATGTATGTGCTATGGGTTGTATGTTATATTGGAGAGATGATGAATATGCAGAATCTTGCAAATTCTGTAACCAACTTATGTACAAGATTAACATGAGGCAATGTCGTAATCATAAGCGTAGACCATGTAAGCAAATGTTTTATTTACCCTTAATCCCCAGATTGCAAAGGCTTTATGTGTCGCAAGCCACTACTGAACACATGATTTGGCATGCAAATCACGAAATAGAAGAGGATGTAATGTGTCATCCTTCAAATGCAGAGGCATGGCAACATTTTGATAGAACATACCCCGAGTTTGCGCTAGAGCCTCGAAACATCAGGTTAGGTCTGTGTGCTGATGGATTTGCCCCATTTGGGAAATCAGGAAGAAGTTATTTATATTGGCCAATTATCTTAATTCCGTATAATCTTCCACCCGGTATGTGCATAAAGACACCTTATATGTTTTTGACATTAATCGTGCATGGCCCGCAAAATCCAAAAAAAGCCATAGATATTTATATGCAACCATTGATTGAAGAGTTACAACGGTTATGGGTTGAAGGTGTCCCTACGTATGACGTTTCTACCGACCAAACATTTGTAATGAATGCTGCGCTTCTTTGGACGATAAATGACTTCCCTGCTTATGGAATGTTATCTGAATGGAGTACAGCTGAGATCTTAGGATATCTGATTTGTATGGAGAGATCGAAGGCTTTCAGATTAAAACATGGTAAGAAGGCCTGCTATTTTGATTGTCACAGGCAATTTTTGCCGCTTAATCATACATTTAGAAGGAATAAAAAAGAGTTCATCAAGAGTAGGATCGAAAGGACACATTCACCATTAAGGTTGACTAGCCATCAAATTTGGGAACGTGTGCAAGAGTTTCCAACTGTTATTGACAACCCTCACGACACAACTTTTGCGTACAGAAGTACACATAAGTGGACTAAACGCAGTTTATTTTGGGATCCACTATATTGGAATGCCTATCTTATTCATCATAATCTTGACGTCATGCACATAGAGAAGAACGTTTTCAACAATGTCATAAATACTGTGATAGATGTCGCTGGAAAAACAAAAGACAACTTGAATGTAAGAAAAGATATGAGGGATATTTGCAATCGACCAACACTAGATGCGGATGCAAGCAGCAAGGGACCGAAACTCAAAGCAGTTTATACATTGAATAAGGAGCAGAGACAGGTCGTTTGCCAATGGTTGAAATCGGTGCAATTTCCTAATGAATATGCTTCCAATTTCGGCAGATGTGTTGATATGAATGAATGCAAGTTGACAGATATGAAGAGTCATGATTGTCACATATTTATGGAAAGACTAATTCCGATAGCCTTCAAGGAAGTTCTACCAAACTTTATATGGGGTGTCATTACAGAGTTAAGTAATTTCTTACATGATATTTGCTCAACAACGTTGAAATCATCATACATGGAAAAACTAGAGAGAGATATTCCAATTATTCTTTGCAACTTAGAAAGGATATTTCCTTCATCGTTCTTCAATTCAATGGAACATCTCTTAGTTCACTTACCTTATGAGGCCAAAGTTGTAGGTCCCGTCCAATTTCGATGGATGTATCCATTTGAGAAGTAAATTTTTTTTAAATTAAATATGAAATTACTTTATTACATATTTTGTTACGATAAACTTTTTTCTACTGTAACTAGATTCTTATATCATTTGAAGAAAAAAGTAAAGAATAAGGCATGTGTCGAAGCTTCAATTTGTAATGCATATATTGTGGAATAAGTGATAACATTTGCATCATACTATTTTGAGCCACACGTGCAATGCAAGAGGTGGAGAGCTGGAAGAAATGATGAGGGTCCCATTGATCTCAAATGCAAATCATTCTCTATTTTCAATTATTTGGGTTGACCTAGCAGCACATGTAAGTTTCGTCACTTAATAGGCGAAGAAAAGCTGGCAGCCCATGCATATATTTTATTGAACTGTCCAAAAGTGGAGCAATACTTCGAGTAAGTGTACATTTGTACTTGTGTTTCAAACCGTTGCTAATACATAATTGGTATTTGTTACTAGGAATTTCCGAAACGCAATGCATGGACTACCACCAAATGAGTTTGACCGTTTGTGCCAGGAACAATTTGCAACATGGTTCAAAACATATGTAAGTTGAATATGGACGAAATCCTATTTATTCGAATTTTTAATACGTCATATTTTGAAATATATATTATTGACATTACGTGTGTGTCATTTTTAGGTTCACAGTATTGATGCTCAAGTTGGACAGCAATGAATGCTATATCATCTGTTGTGAGGTCCAAAGTCAAGAGTACGAACTTGGCCAGCATATTTCATTAACGGGTATAATTTTCACACTCACGAATATGGATTGGGAAAGGCCACAATGAATAGTGGGATATGTGTTCAGTCATCCAATTGTGGCAATTCGCAAGGTGATTTCTATGGCTTATTGGATGAAATCATAGAGATTGAGTACCATGGACCGTTAATGCGGGTTGTCTTATTTAAATGCATGTGGTTCAACCCCGTGAAATGAATGAATGTGCATAACAAATATAATTTGGTTGAAATAAATCATAGAAAAAGATATATGAAATATGAACCATTTGTCTTGGCACAACAAGCAATTCAAGTCTATTGTGCATCATATCCTAGTTTGAAACGTGACACAGCCGATTAATGGGCTGTATGTAAAACCAAAGCAAGAAAGAAAATCGAGAAACACTGGAAGGACACGGCATATCAACAAGAGGAAGTTCGTCACATGAATGAAACTGCTGAATATAACATTCTTACTTTACGAGATCCATGTGGCACGATGATCGATGTAGATCCAACAGAAATTCGGGAATCAAATTTTTAACTTGGTACACAATGTGATTTGAAGACAGAGGATGAAGATGATGATCAGGAAGAAGATGAAGATGAAGAAGAAAGTAAAGACGAAGAAAAAGGTGAAGATGAAGGTGAAGATGCAGATGAAGATTATGATTTTTGAGACTTTTTATTAATTATGTCTAATTATTAGTAGTAATGCGACACGTGTGTTTTGTTGTTGTCGTCGTAATTTTTAATATTTATGTTGTTATTGTTCTGTAATAATTTCATTCAATGGTAAGTCTTTTTTTTCGGCCTGTACAAAAAACGTTGCAAAATTTGTTTCCAACGAATTTTGCAACAAAATTTTAATAAACATTGTTCTTAGGGTGAAATAAAAATCATTGCAAAATTCATTAGAAATTTCTAACGAATTTTGCAACGATTTTTTAAAAGTTTATGACGTCGGGCAATATCAAATTCGTTGGAAAATTTGTTTGAAATTTCCAATGAACTTTCCAACCAATGTAAAGGTTTGGGAATATTATTTAATTGTTAAGAAATTTCGTTAGAAAATTCATTGGTAATCTCCAATGAATTTTTCAACGAATTTTGAAAAGTTTATGACGTCAGGCATTATCAAATTCGTTGCAAAAATCGTTGCAACTTTCCAATGATTTTTGCAACGAATTGAAATTTTTGTTTTAATAAATTCTTTGTTCACTAGTTTCATTGAAAAATTCGTGAGAAATTTCCCACGAAATTTCCAACAAATTAAAACATAACCGTATATTCGGTCAATTGAAAATTCGTTGTAAAATCCATTGGTAATTTCCAATGAATTTTTTAAAGTTTTGATTTTTCCTCTCAAATTAAATTAGTTGGTAAATTCGTTGAAAATTTCCAATGAATTTTCCGACAAATTAAAAGTTTTCGGCCACTATATAGATTTGGTTGGAAAATTCGTTGGAAAATTCCAACAAAATAACACTTAAACTTTTCTTTGGTTTGTTAAATATTCGTTGGAACATTCGTTGGAAATTTCCAACGAATTTTTAAAAAATTTGGTTTTTATCGCATATATGAAATTCGTTGGAAATTTCCAACGGATTTTTCAACAAATTTGATAATTTCGGCAATTATGTAGTTTTGGTTGGAAATTTGCAACGATTTTTCCAACGAATTTTTAAAAATTTTGGTTCTTTTCGGTTTTATTAAATTCGTTGGTAAATTTGTTGGAAATGTCCAATGAAATTTCCAACGAATTTTTAAAAGTTTTTTTTACTCGTAAATCATATTTGTTGGTAAATCCGTTGGAAATTTCCAACGGATTTACCAACGAATTAAAAGTTTTGATAAATAAGTTAATGTTTTAATTACTTTGTTGGAAAATTCGTTGGTATTTCCAACGAATTTACCAACGAATTTTTAAAAAATTTTTTTCTGCTTAAATAAAATTCGTTGGAAATTTGCAACGAATTTTTAAAAAAATTTCGTTTTTGTCAGTTATATTAAATTCGTTAAAAATTTGTAACGAATTTTCAAAAGTTTTTTATTCTACGTGTAAATCATATTTGTTGGTAAATCCGTTGGAAATTTACAACGGATTTACCAACAAATTAAAAGTTTTGATAAATAATTTAATGTTTTAATTATTTTGTTGGAAAATTCATTGGTATTTCCAACGAATTTTTAAAATTTTTGTTTTTTCCGCTTAAATAAAATTCGTTGGAAAATTCCAACGATTTTTCCAACGAATTTTTAAAGGTTTTGATTTTTCTGGTCAAATAAAATTCGTTGGAAATTTCCAACGAATTTGATGATTTCGGCAATTATATAGTTTTGGATGTGAAATTTCCAACGATTTTTCCAACGAATTTTTTAAAAAATTTTATTCTTTTCGGTTATATTAAATTCGTTGGTAAATTTGTTGGAAATTTCCAACGAAATTTCCAACAAATTTGAAAAGTTTGGTTTTTTGCGCGTAAATCATATTTGTTGGTAAATCCATTGAAAATTTCCAACGGATTAAAAGTTTTGGATAAATAATTTAATGTTTTATTTATTTTGTTGGAAAATTCGTTGGTATTTCCAACGAATTTTAAATATTTCCAACGATTATATATTTCGTTGGAAATGTTGTTGGAATTTCAAGAAAAAGTTTTGGAATTTTTATTAATTTTTAATTTTGTCAGAAATTTCGTTGGAAATTTCCAACGAAATTTCCAACGAATTATATATTTGTTGCAAATGTCGTTGGAAAGTTTTATTTAATTGCAAAATTTGTTGGAAATATTTATTCGTTACAAAATTCGTTGGAAACTTTCCATTTCATTGCAAAATTTGTTGGAAATATTTATTTGTTGCAAAATTCGTTGGAAATTTCCAACGAATTTTGCAACGAAAATGGTGTTAGGCTTTTGTTTTGTTCGGTAATTAGCACATTTGTGTCTACCGACTATTTTGGACTCGATAAAATTTCTCTCCTTTCGTCCTCCTCCCCGTCGCCGCCTGGTTGCCGTCGCCGCCCTCCGTCGCTGTCCGCCTCGCCGTCCGTGGTAAGTACTCGCCGTCGTTTTCTCGTCTATTTTGCCGTTCACTGTGCTCTCGCCGCGGGGGGTCTCGGCCGAGGGGTTTCGTAGGCGGCGGCGGCTGCGCAGAGGGGGTGGGTCGCGGCGGGGGGAGGAGGGGTCGCAGCCGCTCGGGTGGGGCTCGCCACCGTGGGGGGGGAGGGGTCGCGGCCGCGCGGGGGGAAGGTTGTGCCTGGGCGGGGTGGAGGTTGCTGCCGGGAGAGGGGGGCGCGGCCGCGCTGGTGGGGGGTTGCAGCCGGGGGGGTCGCTGCCACAGGATTCGCAGTGCGATTCCGGGGGGTCGGCGGCCGAAATCCGGCAAGGGGGTTGGCGGCCAGATTCCGGTGGGGGGGTTCGCAGCTGGAATCCGGTCGGGTGGGCTGGCGGTCGGATTCCGGCGGGGGCCTGGCCCGCCGACCGGAATCCGGTGGCGGGATTCTGGCGGCCAGAATGAGGTCGCCGGAATTCGACCACCAAAATGAGTCGACTGGATTCCAGCCGGCCGGGTGGGGGGGTCGCGGATGCAATTATAATTTTTCTTCTTGAATTTTGTAATTCGTTTTGCAAATTAAAGATGTTTCATTATACAGTTTAGTGGCATCTAATGTGATCTAAATTGTAATAGGTTCTTCCGACGAGGACCAGTGACCGGACTATTTATCAGAGGCGATACTCTGTTAGTTTCAATTTCTTAAAATTATTTCTTGATATCCCATACAAAATGGTAAGGAAAATGATTTCATTTTTTGTCTG
The DNA here is from genome assembly GCA_024500025.1 of Syzygium aromaticum. NCBI lineage: Eukaryota > Viridiplantae > Streptophyta > Magnoliopsida > Myrtales > Myrtaceae > Syzygium > Syzygium aromaticum. The sequence goes on from CM044885.1 coordinate 18,879,728, forward strand.
TAACACCTATTAATATTTCTTGTAATATTTGTCTAATCTCTTTACTAATTGTCAGAATAATCGAGGAGGTCACATGCGGGGTGGGGGTTTACAATGAAGACCAGGTCCCTCCGCTTCATCATCCTCGTCCCCGGCCCTATCTTCTTCCCTCGCCCTGTCATCGAACCCTGTTCTACCATATGTGCAGGGACAATACGAACACATTGGCCCATCCTTCAACCCGCAGCAACATATTCGGGAAGAACTGGGGGACATGCGAACTGATTTTACTTTAGTTCCATCTCCTTTGGTGCCACCTGCTTCATCAGTGCAATACTCAAATGAGGAAGAAGATAACCGATTCCTTATATCCCCATGCGGAGATTCGTAAGTAATTCATTTTTGTATGTATATTTAAATTATGGATATAAATAAAAGTATCCATGTTTCGAATTTTCCATATGCTTGATTGTCTTATTCTCTATATTGTTATAACATGTTTTCAGATTTACAGATTCAACGCATGTTGTGAGAGAACTTAATAAAATAGTCAATAACTGTTGGATAGGGCAGTTTACAACTTTCAGCAGTGCTTCTAAAGAAATAAAGACTTTGTGATGGAATGAGTTCAAGGTTAGTGTTGTTTTTATTCATTTTCTCATAACGTAAGTTCGGTGTAGCATACTGATGGTCAATAATGAAATTTATCATGAATTGTTTGGTGTATTGTAAGGGATATCTCACTGGTTCATATTATAATTAATTTCCGTTGCTTTTGCTATTGATTGTAGCGTAAGTTTATGTGGGATGAAATGGAAGAGGCTGAGATTAGAAGAATTTTTAAAAAGAAAGTCGGTGATCACATGCACTATGTGATAAATAAAGCCAAGAAAACAAAAGAAAAGCCGGATTTCATTACATCTGACTATTGGATAGAAATTACGAGAACTTGGGAAACTGACAAGCATAAGAAAGGTGTGAACAAAACATGAAGAATCGAGCTTCTAGTTCTAGTGACGGGTCTACGTCAGCCACATATGCTAGGGGCTCCATCAGCATCGGCGAGCATAGAAGAAGAATGGTAAGTCTGTTTAAACTTGTACGTTTATTTAATTCAATGGTGACTAATTTTTGTGAAATTTTTTTAGGCAGATGAATTGGGGACAAAACCCACATTTACAACTACATTTGAACACACATTTCAGAAAAAAGGATAAGACATGGACTGGCGATCAGGCAAAAGTTACTAAGGTATGGAAGGTTATAGTTTTGACTTTATCAAAACTAGAATGAAAATCATGCGCGTTTTTAATATTTATGGTAATATATACGAATTTATTTTATTTTTATCTATATTGTTAATATAGGAAAAATATGATCAACTTTTGATAAGCACTGCTAGTGGTTCTGGTTGTGGTGATGGTGCTGGTGGTGATGATGTTGCTGTGTTTGAGCCATTGGTTGACAGTATGATATTATGGGTAAAGGCAGCGGGTGGGATGAAATGAGGAAAAATATTTGGGATGGGATCCTTGTCAAGGATGTTCAAAACGAAGGCTGCTGCATCTTCATCTTCCAATGCGGCTGCTGTAAGGAGGACACGACATAAGGAGCACATGACTCAAGAATTGTGCCGACTCAAATAGTTGCTTATACAGAAGGACGAAAAAATGAAGCATTTACTTGGATAGAATGACGAACAAATAAGAGTGATGCAATCACAAATGCAATATATCATGCGATACCTCGACATCGATCGCAATAACGTTCCTTCTGTACCTCCTATTAATGTAGCCGGTCATGGGCATATTGATGAGCCACACCATGATGCGGCGATTGGTGATGATGCTAATGATGATGATGCTGGTGATTTTATTGTCAGTCCCCTTTAGGTAAGAACATTTTTTTATAGCTAGTTAAGAACATTTTTTTTATAGCTAATTCTACGTCAATGCATAAATGTTTTTTTTTTATATTTTGGACATATTTCATATCTTTATTTTTGTTTCCATATTTCATCAGGTGTCGATACAGCTGATTGTTCCTGATGTCATGCTTAGTACTGAAGCTGCCAATGTCTTATGGTTATTTTCCGTCCTTTCAATGTATTATTTGATGTTCATTCTTGCTTACTCTATGTATTATGAGATTGAATATTTAATACCATCATGTATGACTTTGCAACTTATATGCATTGTAGAAATTAATATTGCATATCTAATTAGATTTCAAATCGAAGTTGTTCCGAAATAAAATTCGTTGCAATTTAGCGACAAAAAAAATATTGCTGCAAATTAGGAACGACAATTTGCACGAATAATTACGAATGAATTTTGTAACGACCAATTAACGACACAATTTGCAACGAATTATTGTTGATTTTCCAAGAATTTTCCAACGAAATATTTGCAACGAATTTTTCAACAAACTAATTCCAACGAAATTTGCAACGACAAATTTCCAACGAATTTTCCAACGAAATATTTCCAACAAATTTTTCAACGAAATTTTTCCAACGAATTTTTCAACAAAATTTTTCCAACGAAATTTTTCCAACGAATTTTCCAACTAAATTTTTCCAACGAAACATTTCTAAGGAATTTTCCAACGAAAATTTTCCAACGAAATATTTCCAACGAATTTTCCAACTTTTTCCCCAACGAACTTAGCGACGAATTTCTTTTTTGTTGCAAATTAACAACGAAAATTAATTTTTTTTGGACATTTAAAGGATTTCCACGACATTTCCAACGATTTTGTTGACAATTTTCCAACGAATTTTGCCACGACTCCATTTTTGTCGCAAATTTAAACGATTTTGGCATGGCAAAATTTTCCCGCACTTAATTTCCAACGAATTTTTTTTCGTTGGAAATTCTTTTTCCCACGATTTTTTCGCCCAATTATTACCGACGAATTTTTTCACGACTTTTCCAACAAATTTTTAGCGACAAAATTTGCAACGAAATTTCCAAGAAATTTATCCACGAATAATTACCAATGAATTTTGCAACGACTTTTCCAACGAATAATCAGCAACGAATTTTCCAACGAAGTTTCCAAAGAATTTAGCCACTAATTTACTGACGAAATTTCCAATGAAAAAATTTTCGTTGCAAATTTCCAACGAAAAGTAAAATTTTTCGTTGGAAAATTTTCCAACGACTTATTACCCACAAATTTTTTTTCGTTGGAAATTCGTTTTCCAACGAATTTTTCAGAATTTTTTGTTGGAAATTTCGTCAGAAAAAACTTGTTTTTTTGTAGTGGAAGATTAATGTCATATACTTCCCTGCGAAACTTGTTTTTTTGCAGTGGAAGATTAATGTCATATACTTCCCTGCGAGTGTGTGAAGTTCCTCTAGGGAGAAAGGCTTGATTAATAAAACAAACAGCTTCTTCATTATCTATGCGGAGCTCATTGTTTTCTTGATGCGTGCGAGAAGGGCCTTGATGTGATAACATAAGATGATAACACAATATTTACCGATAGTGGATGTCGCGACCTCCCCGAACCGGCTCAGCCGTCGCCTAAGGGGTTTGGCTAATGAATTACTAAGTTAAACCTAACTCGAACTCTCCTAAACTCATACTAATTTGTAACTTAAGTTTAAGTTATTAACATGCAAATCAATTTCATTTAAGAGTTGCCACTAATCAATTTTTGGTGGATCGATTAGACACCCAAGTAAAGCACGGGAGAAATGCTTCACTTCTACGAACTAGAGATTCAATGGATACGGGGACTTGGTTATACTAATTGACAAATTAATGCCCTTTCGGTACTTAACCTTGTTCAATTACTACCTAACGTGTTCTCACTAACTGGGAGTCTCAAAATTCCGTCCCTAATCAAGCTAAGGGAAGCAACTGTCAATACCTAAACCTAACATGCATGGTCAATCACGTTCAAAGTTAAATTAAACACGGAATTTAAAGTGTGTGAACCAAACAACGTGCGATCAAACATAATTCTAATCACACAATAGGGCAAGAAAAACCAATTCCAAAGTCCAAATAATTTTTTTTTTTGAAAATTTTTTTATTTTTATTTTTTTCGAAGATTTTTTAAAATTTTTTTAAAAATATATTTTTTAGTATTAAAATAATATAAAAACAGACTCGGGTCGAATCTCCACATCTGACCCGGATCACGACTGACCCGGGCGAGCCGGCCCGAATCCACAACCGAGTCGAGCTCATTTATTGAGCCTGATTTGGCAAAAAAATTTTAAAAAGGGAAAGGGCTCAGCCCGAAATTCTTTTTAAAAGAAAAACAAAAACCCAGAGCCTAATCAAGAAAATAAAACCCTAAAATCCTAAATAGGCCGTCCCACTACGTATTCTAGCCCATTTAAAAAAAAACCTAGAATCAATCCCTACCCGGTTTCGACCTGCTTGCCCGACCCGGTTTGCGACCGCCGATCCGAATCACCGAAAACCCTAGCCTCCACGACCCACGAGTTCGACCAGACTCGCTGAACAACCCGGGACCCCTTTTTTATATTTCTTTTCTGATTTTTTTTCTCTATTTTCTTTTTCCCCTTTTTTTTTTATTAGTTTTCTTCCCCTTTCTGGATGTCTTCTTTTTTTACTTTTCTACCCTTTTTTCTCTTCTGCCTAGGATATCTTCTTCCCGAGAGCTTCCCCCGCGCCTGCCTTCTTCTACCTTCACCAAGAGCACATCGTGGGCTCCTTGCCGGCGTTCTGATCAACTCTCATCACCGTCAGTCCTTGCCACCCGCCGTCAATGACTACCCCTCGTCGGTCGTTACGCCGTCACCGACAGTCACTACCCCAACTAACACCAAGCGATTTCGACAACACTATCATCAGCGAAAGGACATACTAAATCAAACACAATTTCAGCAAAACAAACAGCTAAAACAAACATATTCACGCTAAAGATGAGGAGGAATCCGCTGGCTAGGGCGGTCTCAAGCCGCAGGCTTCGTCAATGCCGAAAATATCTCCAACGGGGGATATGTACGCGAGGCCAACTAGAGCAATGCTCAAACAGTGGCGTAAAAACACAAGTAAAAACACTAAGTAAGTCATGGAATGTCGATTCAAGCATGAACAACTCATGAAACGAAGATAACATTAACAGTTTTTGGTGAAAAAGGTCTTGGCATCCACTTGGACATTTTATCAAACATGTTATAGGCGAGCTCATATGCGAGTTTTATGATGAGGTTTCAAGGCGGTTTTCAACTTAAAGATGATGTTCGAAGATTCGCACAGCAATATTTTGCAACAAAGAGATCTCGGTTTGCATGAAACGACCAAAAAGAGCAAGGTTAGATTCGGGGTCCTAAGCTCAAAAGGATTCATTGGGGCATTTCGATGAACAGGTGGGACGCACTTAAAACTAACGGTTTCTAAATCAATTTCAGCGGGATTTGAAGATTATTTCTTGATAAAATATGTTCGGGAGCACTCCTTAGAGATGAAAAAAGACATTTTCCTCCTTTTGTAGTGTCGGGCGACCACCAAATAGGCTCGGTGTGCCCGGCACTCAAGAGGCAGGGGAGGAGGAAGCCAAAACAGGGGAAGTCGAAATCTTATCTGTTTGAGGCTGGCCGGCAGCAAAGCGGCGATCAAGAGCTTGCCGGCGGCACCTCGGGGTCTCCTTCAGGCAGATGGAGACCCTCTGTTCTTAGGTACTTCCTCCAAACTCTCTCGGCCTCTTCCTTCTCCTCTCTCTTTTTCTTTCTCGGTTCATCTCCTCTCTTTATTTTCAAACTCTTTCCTCTTCTCTTGCTTATCAAGCTTTATCCTCCCCGTTCTCTCTCTGGTCAAACTCTCTCTTGACTCCCCGTTTGCATGTGTAGACTGTCATGTTTCCTTTTTCGTGTGTCCGTGGATGGAGACCAAAGAGAGAAAGAAACGCCTCCCTCACAATCCATGGAAGAGCTCCTCTTTAGTTTTTTCCTTCCATTTGCCTCTCTTCAGTGCGCGTGTAGAGGGTGAGTTGTCCATGGGGAAAAACTCATCTTTTGTCTTTTCTTTTCTTTTTGCTTCTTTTATGAAAGTGTGGGTGGAGTTCAGAGAAGGAAAGAGGAGATCCCTTCATATCAACCCAAGGAAGAACCCTCCTTTTGTCTTTTACTTTTTTTTTAAACTTTTTTATAATGATTTTTTACTAAAATAAAAAGGAAAATATGTTATACTAAATTCTATTAATGCAAATGTGCCTACTATCTATGTGCCATATAATTTAATGAAAATATTTGTGTTTAGGGGTTAAAAATAAACCCCTAATTTTCTACGCACTTAAATCCTAAATGGCTAGGTAAAATTTAAGTGTTAACAGTAGAACAAAAAAGGAAGGAAAAACCCAACCGAGTATTATCCTTGTCAGAATTTCCCGAGCTTCTCATTTTTGGGATGGAGAAATGAGTTGATGAAACCTAAAAAACACGATGCAATACTAACTGGAAGAAGCATAAATTTTTTAACAAGCTGAAGAACATGGAGTTAGGATTCTCCTTCTTCTGAGTTAATTGTGGAGTGCTTCGATCGTCATGTTCCTAAAGCGCAATTAGGATTGCAAAGCATATGAGATCATGTATCGTCTGTTGTCTCCACTTTTCAAATAGACATGAGTCATGATCACGAAAAAGAGAGAGAATGATACCTGACCCCATAAATTTCCTACTCCGGTCTTTGCAAATTTTCTGATTGACTAGCATTCGCGAATTGATCTGGGTTGAAGAAAATGCAATTACATTTCCTGAGAAAACAATGACACATTTCAACCTGGAAGAGGAGTATCTAATGTTCTATTTGTACATGCAATAATCTACTGATGGTCAGCTATTGCATCTGAGTTACCAGGAAGAACAGACAGTGAAGTCAAGAATTACTGGCACACCAACTTGAAGAAGCGCTTGAGTCAAAATACATCATCATCAGCATCTCCGCAAGAAGCAACCATCACTACAAAAAAACATGTAATTTGCGACGGAAATTTGCAACGAACTTTTTCCGTCGCAAATTTGCGATGGTTTTATATTTCCGTCGCAAATTAGCAACGGAAAAAAACCGTCGCAAATTTTGCGACGGAATTTGTGACGGATAAAACATCCGTTGCAAATTTGCGACGGAATTCTTTTCCGTCGCAAAATTTATGACGGAAATATATAACCGTCGCAAAATCCGTCGGAAATTTGCAACAGAAAAAAGTTTGTCGCAAATTTCCGACGGAAAGTAAATCCGTCCAAATTTGCGACAAAATCGAACATCCGTCGCAAATTTGTAGTTTATTAGCCCGTGGTATTCCAACCCTATATGTCTTTCTCACTCTCTCTCGCTTTTCACCCTCCTTCGTAGGTTTGAAATTGGCAAAATTTGTCGCACCCCGCACTCTACGGCGCACCATATCCCTCGCAAAGGTCAATTCGTGTGCGACGTCCCAGGACGTGTCGCCGACCCAACGCCCAACATAGAGATTTAAAGCACATGCGGAAGTAATTAAAACCACCCGTACATTAAAATACACATAACCAAGGATAGCCATACAACAACTAGCACGGACAATTATACACTTGCTTTGACATCGGGAAACATATACAATATTCATGTACAGCCTACGCCCAAAAATCAAAAGCGATTCAACAGCCACCAACGTAAAAAGGGGGGGAGGGTACGTGGCTCAGCGATCAAGCACTACTACTAACCGGGCTCCTCCCAAAATGTATCGGTATGTTTGCCATCCTCAAGGCTGGGGGTCTGAAAATTTGGGTTTAAACAACCGTGAGAATAAATCTCAGCAAGTAATTCCCTAAACCTAAACTAGGCTAACGTGCACCTCCTGACGAGTACTAAATAACACACAAATCAAATCATAAACTGACTCAGGCCCTCGGGCCTAAATCTAATTCGTACTCGACCCTGCAGGTTAGGCATTCTATAAATATAAGCACAACAGTACGATAGCAGTTAGATCGCAGTACAAATACACATATCGCTTAATCCCGATGTATGCAATGCACGTGCTCATGCTCGCATTCATGTCATGTCTCGACAATGCATTAACGCACGCTTGCATGCTAGCACTCTGCCATTTACCAATTTCTCCTCCGACCCGCATTAAACGCATCAGGTCTATCACTTCGAGATCAATCTCTGGCCCGCGTAAAACGCATCAGGCTCATGACACATTACCCGCGTAAAACGCCTCAGGTTGGTCATCTTCCGGTAAACCGGGCATCGTCCCGCGTAACACGCCTCGGGACGGGTTCACTACCCCGCGTAAAACGCATCAGGGTTTATTGTGATCACACATTCACAGGCACCAATTTTATCTGAACCCCGCGTAAGACGCATCAGGGCATTTTAGGTGATCACAATGCACATGTCATTCGGGCACGCTCGTATATGCACATGGCGTGTCAATGCGTGAGATGCACATTCATGGTTATGCATTCACATTTGGGCATTCACATGCGTGAATCACAATATAACATGTTCAACTTGCACCGCGCATCTTCAGTTCCATAAATCAACATGCCCAATCAGACAATCAATTCAATTCAACCATGGCATCAACTTAACACGCAATTCATGCACAAAATTCACACAACCGGGTCAACAAGAACTTGCGCATTCAAGGCCCGCTAAACAAGCAACATGGCATCCTAAAATCATTCACAACAAGGCTCATTTAGCTAGTCAATTGATCAATGCGATCATTCCCGGTAATTGCACAATTAGACCTCAATTGATCGCGCCCTGCCCAAATTAAATCCCGTCACGGGCAGCCACTATACCGCAATGTCTAGGCTAATAATCATCTTCAAAATGCTCCATTAAAGTCCCCAAAACTTCACTTGGATTAGCTCTCACAAGAACTAATGAAGCGCGCACAAAAATCCACACTTAAAGCCCGAACTTACTCCGAACCCGGGCCATTCTAACCCAATTTGTTCAGCCATTGAATGATACCTATCGGACCGCTAAACCTCCATTAATTTATCATGCTAAGCCCATAGAACAGCCACCAAATCAGCCACCACACAGGTTATTAGTTTCATTCACTAAGTCCACCATTTTGTCCAAATTCCGACACCTACGCTTCGCCACATCACAGTGCTATACCAGCCACTAAACCTCGACCAAATAATCATCCTTGGTCACCACAAACACCACAAAATCAGCCCCTAATAGCAGCCATCATTTAGCCTCTAATTACCCTAATAAACCCCTAAAACCCGTCTAGAAATGCAAATTGTCCTAATTAAGGCTTAGGGTCAAACTCACCGGATGTCCTAAGCTTGAAATGGGCCGAACATGTGACGAAAAGGGGCTGGGCAGTGGCGGTCCCTCGCCGGAACAGTAACAGCGGCGACGGCTTCGGCGAACAGCGCGAGCAGCGTGATGGTCTAAGCTAATCCACGGCCTAGAAAGGGAGAGAGGGGCACGGTCAGAGATAGAGAGAGAGAAATGGAACGGCTGGATGGCTGGGTGAGGCGACGGATCCGCGCCGGAACAGTGACGGCGGCGATGGAGCTCCTCCGGCTCAAGGCCTCTCACGGCCAAACAGAGAGAGAGAGAGAGAGAAGGAGAAAAAGGGGTTACCAGCTACTTGGGGTGAGACACGGTGGTGACTGGCGGCACCGGAGGCGGCGACGCGCGGAGGGGAGAGAGGGGGCGTCAGCCGGAGCGGTGGTGGTGGAGAGAGAGAGAGAGAGAGAGAGAGAGAGTTGAGGGGTGGCGAGAGCTCAAGCCGACGGCGACGGTCGGCACGGCGGCATCGCAGGCGGCGGCGCTGGTTCCAGCGACGAACGGAGCTTGGTCGCGGCAGTTAGGCCAGTAGAGAGCGTTGCTTGCACGCCGTGCGAGCAAGCCGGCGAAGGCAGTCACGGCTCGGTCAAGGAGGAGCTGGGGTGGCGCGACGACGCGAGGCGACGGTGGCTAGGCCGGCGAGGACAAGCCGGTGTCGGTCGGGCAGCAAGAAGGAGCAGCAGAACAGTCGCTGCTCGGGAGGGCAAGCCAGCGAAGGAGAAGAAGAAAAGGGAGAAAGAAAAAGGGAAAAAAGAAAAGAAAAAGGGGAAAAGAAAGGAGAGAGAGAAGGAGTGGGTGGGGGGAGTCAGACGCAAGATGGGCAAGCCGGCGGAAAATTAGGGAGGAGAGAGAGAGAGAAAAGAAAGGAGAGAGGGAAAAAAAATATAAACATTCAAATATTAATTGCGATCCGATGGCCCAAATTCAATACCGAAAACGATCTACCGGTCCGAAATAAATCTCGCATATAAAAAGGGACAAAGGCCAAATTAATTTAACCAAACTATAACGAGAGAGGTCTACTAGTCCAAATTCGTACTCTGTCAAAAACTCTCCTTTTTCCATTATTCCTGACAATCTCAACGTTGGCTACGATAATATTGACACAATCCGATTTATTTCGTCCTGAAACTCCCGAAAATCGACTGCCAAGTTCGGAGTCTAAATAACGGCAAAATTCGATCAAGTGAAATTCTAGCAAAATCCCTATTTTAAAAAAACAAGAACCCGAGAGTGATCAGTTCCCGGGCGAGATTTTATTATAAGTGCACTAACGAATTACACATTTATTAAATCCCAAAATTGAGTCAAAAATCCGGGATGTCACAAAATCTGCGCACGCACATATTAATCTCGGTGAAGTTTTTGTATTAGTAAGTATCATAGCTAGCTTTGTGATTATTAGTCGTTGGATTGTAATTTCTTTTTTTATATATATTTATGTTTGTTTTTTTTTCGTATTTACATCACCAGTTTAACGACCGGCGACACCTCTCCAACCCTTCTATGAGGCTGAACGGCCACACTGTTTTGCGACAAATATATGAAAATTTCGTCGCAAATTTGCGACGGAATAAGTGATCCGTCACAAATTGCGACGGAATTTAGGTTCCGTCGCAAATTTGCGATGGAATATGGGATCCATCGCAAATTTGCAACGGTTAAACTCTGTTTCCATCGCACATTAAAAATTATTAAAAAATAATTCTTGATTAATAATTTTTTTTTTGGTATGTGTCTAATTGAAGGTCTCGCAATCCAAGTAGACGTTGCAATTCTCATCAAATTAACCACTTTGTCCTACCAATATTTCAGTCAAATATTTGGGTAAGTGTTCTTTACATAATAATTTTTTCTATTTTTGCAATTTCATATTAATTGTTGCGTGAATAACAAAAATTATAATTTCCAAAATTTTATGGTTTTAATTAAGAATAATAGAAATGATATTTTAAATATTTTACCTGAATTTTTTATTTTAATACAGACACAATGCAAAGAGAAAGAGCTTTGATGTATAATAAGAACTTACCTGGACGTCAATGATTGACAGATGAGTTTCGTACAGGGTTGGAACTATTTTTAGACTTTGCTAGTAGTAAATATGAGTTCATGGATAGAAATAAGTTAAGGTGTCCGTGTAAAAAGTGCGGTAATGGTAAATTTCTTGTGTGTGATCAAGTTAGAGAACACCTTACTAGATTTGGATTTAATCCGAACTATTATAATTGGACTTCCCATGGTGAACCATTTATATCTGTTGAAGAATATAAAAGAAGTGACCAATTTTCAGTTAGGGAAGAATGCGGTTATTATGAGCAATTGAACCCATACGAGAGGATGGTCATTGATGCAGCTAGTAATAATTTTGTCACAGAATCAAATCGGGCAAGTACTAGTTTTATTCCTACACGTGAACAAGTGGATACTAGTCATGCTTCACAATTGGAAGATATAGGAGTAACGGGTTTTGCTGAGAATGTCTATAATGAAACTTTTCAATCAAATCAGTTATGGGATGTGTTGAAAGCAGCATATGAACTTTTATGGGCAGGTTGTGATGACCACACTAAGTTATCAGTGACAGTCCGACTATTAAATATCAAGGCAGAACATAATGTGTTTGCGGATTGTTTCAACTCTTTTGTTGAAGTAATGCGGGAATCATTGCCTCGTGATAACATCATGCCAAGTGATTTTTATGATATGAAAAAGCTAGTGGATAACTTAGGTCTTCCGATTATAAGGATTTATGTATGTAGTAGAGGTTGTATGATATATTGGAGAGATGATGAAAATGCAAAATCTTGCAAAATTTGCAGCCAACCTAGGTACAAGATTAACAGGAGGCTGGGTCGTAATCAGAAGCGTAGACCATGCAAGCAAATATTTTATCTGCCCTTAATCCCCAGATTGCAAAGGCTTTATGTATCTAAAGCCACTGCTGAATACATGACTTGGCATGCAAATCATGAAACATAATAGGGTCTAATGTGTCATCCTTTAGATGCGGAGGCATGGCAACATTTTGATAGAACATACCCTGAGTTTGCGATGGAACCTCGGAACATCAGGTCAGGTCTTTGTGCCGATGGATTTGCTCCAATTGGGAAAACAAGAAAAAGTTATTCATGCTGGCCAGTTATCTTAACGCCGTACAATCTTCCACCTGGTATGTGCATGAAGACACCTTATATGTTTCTGACATTGATTGTGACAGGGCCGCACAATCTGAAAAAGTTGATAGATATTTATATGCAACCATTGATTGAGGAGTTACAACGGCTATGGGTTGAAGGTGTCCTTACATATGACGTTTCTATCGAGCAAACATTTGTAATGAAGGCTGCTCTTCTTTGGACGATAAATGACGTTCCAGCTTACGGAATGTTATCTGGATGGAGTACAGCTGGGATCTTAGGATGTCCGATATGTTTGAAGAGGTCAAAGTCATTTAGATTAAAACATGGAAAGAAGCCCAGCTATTTTCACTGTCACAGACTATTTTTATTGCAAAGTCATCCTTTCAGAAGGAATAAGAAAGAGTTCATCAAGAATAGGACTGAAAGAACACGTCCACCATTGAGGTTAACCGGCGATCAAATTTGGGAGCGTGTACAGAATTTTCCAACTGTTGTTGAGAACCCGCACGGTACGACTTTTGGGTACGGAAGTACACATAAGTGGACAAAACGCAATATATTTTGGGATCTACCATATTGGAAGGCCCATCTTATTCACCATAATCTTGACGTCATGCACATAGAAAAGAATGTTTTTGACAATGTCATAAATACTGTGATGGATGTTGCCGAAAAAACAAAAGACAACTTGAACGCAAGAAAAGATATGAGAGATATTTGCGATCGGCCAATACTAACTGTGGATGCAAGCAGCAGGGGACCAAAATCGAAAGCAGTTTATACATTGGATAAGGAGCAGAGGCGAGTTGTTTGTCAATGGTTGAAATCTATATGGTTTCCTGATGGATATGCTTCAAACCTCGGGAGATGTGTTGATTTGAATGAATACAAGTTCACAGGTTTGAAGAGTCATGATTGTCACATCCTGATGGAAAGACTAATTCCAATAGTTTTGAAGGAAGTTCTACCGAACTTTGTATAGGGCGCCATTACAGAGTTAAGCAATTTCCTCCATGATATTTGCTCAACAGTGTCAAAAGTATCGCACATAGAAAAACTAGAGAGAGATATTCCAATTATTCTTTGCAACATAGAAATGATATTTCCTCCAGCGTTTTTTGATTTGATGGAACATCTTTTAGTTCACTTGCCATATGAGGCCAAAGTTGCAAGTCCCGTCCAATTTCAATGGATGTATCCATTTGAGAGGTAATGTTTTTTTTAAAATACAGTTCAAATTAGTTTATCATATAATATGTTCCGATAAGTTTTTTTCTATTTCAACTAGATTCTTATATTATTTGAAGAAAAAAGTGAAGAATAAGGCACGTGTTGAAGCTTCAATTTGTAATGCATATATTGTGGAAGAAGCGACGACATTTGCATCATACTATTTTGAGCCGCACGTTCAGTGCAAGAGGCGGAGAGCAAGCAAAAATGATGAGGGCCCCATTGATCCCAATTGTACAGCATTCTCTATTTTCAATTATCTGGGTCGACCAAGCGGCGCATGTCGATTTCGTTATTTATCAAGCGAAGAATTTCATATAGCCCATACTTATATTTTACTGAACTGCCCAGAAGTTGAACCATACTTCAAGTAAGTGTAAATTTGCAAATATATGTTTTGTGTGTCAAATATTTGCTAATATTTATACGGTTTTTAATATTAGGATTTTCCAAACTGAAATGTTTGGACTACAACCAAATGAGTTTGACCATTTGTGCGATGAACAATTTGCAGCATAGTTCAAGACATATGTAAGTTGCCTATGAATCAAAATCAAGTTATTAAAATTATATACATCATTTAGTAAAATATTTATGGTAGACTTTGCATGTGCAACTTTAGGTTCACAATAATTATGATGAAATTGGAGGGTAAAGATTGCTATATCATCTGTCATGGGGTCCACAGTTAAAAGTTCGAAGTTGGCCAGCATATTTCATAAATGGATATACTTTTCATACTCAAGAATATGGAATGAAAAAATCCACAATGAATAGTGGTGTGTCTGTTCGGTCATCCAATGGTGGCAGTTCAGAAGATGTTTTTTATGGCTTGTTGGATGAAATCATAGATATTAAGTACCCTGAACCATTAATGATGCGGGTTGTATTATTTAAGTGTACCTGGTTCGATCCCATCAAAGGAATGAAGGTGCACACGAAGTTCAATTTGGTTGAAATAAATCACAAGAAAAGGTATATGAAGTATAAACCATTTGTTTTGGCACAACAAACAATTCAAGTATGTTATGCGTCATATCATAGTTTGAAACGTGACAAAACTAATTGGTGGGCTGTATGTAAAATCAAAGCACGGAAGAAAATCGATGAACACTGGAAGGATAGAGCCTACCAACAAGAAGAAGCGTGTAACACGGTTGAAATTGAGGAATATAACATACCAACTTTACGAGATTCGTGTGGAGCAATAATAGATGTGGATCCAATTGAAATTTACGAATTAAATGCACAAGGATATTCAGAATCTGATTTTCAGACAGATGACGAAGACGAAGACGAAGACAAAGACGAAGATGAAGATTAAAATTTTTGTCACAAAACACTACATATGTGTAATTATTAATGCTACAAGTGCTATTTTGGTTGTTATCATTATTGTTCTTGTTATTATTGTTATTGTGCTTTTTTATTATTGTTATTGTCGATTTTTCTTTTTATTTTAATTGATCGTCCGAAATTTTGTCCCCAAATGCCGACAAGTCAAATATTATTAACGTGCCCTGACATTTCCGATATTCTAATTTCCATTGCAAAATTTGAAATGCGAAATTTTACCGTTCGAAATTTGCGATAGATCATATCTATCCGTCGCAAATTTTTTGTCGAAATTTTTTTCCGTCGAAATTTTTTTGGCAATCCAAATTTTGCGACGGACAAGCTGAGTCTGTCGCAAATTTTGCGAGCGAAATTTTACCATTCGAAATTTGCGACGGATAATTTAATCCGTCGCAAATTTGCGACAGAAATTATCTTGTCCGTCGCAATCCAACCAATCCGTCGCACATTTGCGACGGACTATGTCCGTCGCAAATGTGCTACGAATCCTACTATTCGTCACAAATTTGCGAAGGACATATAGAGTCCGTCGCAAATTTTTTGTCGAAATTTTTTCCGTCAAAAATTTTTTGTCGGTCAAAAATTTGCGACGGACAAGTTGAGTCCGTCGCAAATTTTGCGAGGGAATTTTTACCGTTCGAAATTTACGATGGCCGCAGAATTTCCGTCGCAAATTTGCGAATTATTTGTTGCCACCGACGCTCACAGCCCCGATTTCTCACACCGCCGATCTCCGCCGTTGCCATCGCAACCGTCGCGCCATCGCCGCCCAGCACACTCGCCGTTCGTCGCCGTTCGCCCCCGCAGGCCGGCCCACCCGTTGCCGGTCGCCAGCTTGCCGCCCCGCAGCCCCCCCGGCCCGTCGCCTGCCCACCCCGCTGGTCGCCCCCTCACCATCCCAGCCGTCGCCGTCGCCTCCTTCCCTCCCGGCCACCTCGCAGATCCCTTCCCCGTCCGACGCCGGTTGCCCGGCAGGCCCCTCCAGCGGTCGCCTGCCCCCCCTGTCCATCTTGCTGCCGTCGCCCCCGCCTCGCCGCCCTCGCCCTTGCCTTCGCCAGCTCGCCTGGTTGCCCTCGCCGCCCCCGCCCTCGATGCCGCCGACCAGCAAACCTCGCTTGGTCGCCTTTGCCGGCAGGCCAATCGCCACTGACGCCGACGCCACTCGATTGCCAGCACTACCGTCCCACCACCAGCCGCCCGCCTCCCACTCACCGACCAGCCACCCGCCTCCTACTCGGGGGCCGACATCGTCGCTCTCGCCCGACGCCGTCGCCGCCGCCCGACACCGTCACGGCCAAGCTCCCCCATCGTTCGCTCGGTTGTAGCCAAGCACCCGACCGACTAGTTACTATTTGGGTCTACGCCCGCACCGGGACTGCCACTGTTCGATTGGCCGGTTTTTATTGTCCTTGAACCATGTAAGCAACTCCCTAAACCCTAGTTAATATAATTAGGTAATTAATCGGATTTGTTTAGGGATTATTTATGATCACTTTTCGTTAACTAGGTTACGGATCAATTTTAGGATTGCATGTGGATTTGATTAATGGTCGACTGGTTAATTTGTCTATTATGTGGATGATTACGCGTTGAATGACGATAGAGTGATTGATTAAGCATTTTCACGGAAAATACTTCAAAATTGAACAATTCTATAAAAAAAAAATCATTAAAAATTACGGAATATTAAAACAATGGTATATATTGGTAACAAATATGAAATTTGACTGTAAAAGTTTTTTAAAATTTTTAACAAATTAAAATTTCATAATATCATAAAAAGGCAAAAATTAATAGTGACCACTCATTTTGAGTAAAATTTAGATTTTTTAACGTTCTGGGAGAAAAATTATTTAAAAATGAAAATTTTTTATAACTTTATAAAATGGCTTAAAATAATTGTGGTCACCCATTGGGAGGGAAATTTTTTTTAATTTGGGTGAAAAAAAATTAAAAAAATATAAAATATCAAAACTGCACATAATTGCCTAGAAAACATGTGGCCATCAACTTGCATTGAAATTTAAATTTTTTTAGAAGGTCGAAAAAAAAAATTAGAATTTAAAAATTTTCAAAACTTCACGAATTGGCTTATAATATCTGTGGCCACCCACTTTTAGTTATATTTAATTTTTTTAAAGTGCCCTAAAATTATTAAAATAAAGAATGAGAAAAATTTTGGAAATTTTACCTAATAGCTTAGACTACCTGTGGCCACCCAATTTTAGTATGTACCAATTTTTTTATTTCATAGAAAAAAGTTTATATTAAAAAATAATAATTTAAAAATTCTTAAAATTTTTAAATTTCAAAACTTTACAGAATGTGTTAGAATATCGGTAGCCACCAACTTTTAGTGAAATTTTTTTTTTAGATCCCAAAAAAAATTTAACAATAATAACAATTTTTCTCTTACAAAATTTTACAAAATGACTTAGAATACCTGTGGCCACTCACTTCCAGTGAAATTTAAATTTTTTGTACGTGATCAAAAAAATTTTAATCAAAAAGAATGTGATTCATGTAGTGATGTTTGATACCTGTGGCTACCCATATCGTGCTCACATATTGATGTTTCATATCAAAATGAATGAGATTTATAATATATTTGTTCGTAGGAAATTGCACATCATAAACACTCCACAGTGGGTCATTTCAAGGAAACATTTTCTCAGTCTTTCCATCAAAATGGTAAGTTTCGTCATGTACATCACTATGTGTTAGTAAGACGTGTCAATAGTTCTTTACATATTCGCATAACCTTCCTACTTGTCAGTATAAACGTGGAGGTCACATGCCTAGAAAACAAGCCTCTTCCTCTTCCTCGTCCTCGTCCCCGTCCCTTTCCTCTTCCCCTATCCTGTCATCTAACCCTCAACCACAATATGGTTCGTCACAATATGGACATGTTGGCCCTTCATCCAACACTCAACAACATGTTACAGGACTTGGCCACATGCGAACTAAATGTCCTCCAGTTCAATCACCTTTAGCTCCCTCTCCTTCCGTTTCACCCCATTATTCGGCGGAACAATCGAATATTTACGGAAACAGAGGTCAAGAAGATAACCGATTCTTCATATGCCCATTTGGAGATTCGTAAGTACTTCATTTTTATTTTAGTATATGTAATCTTTACAGCTTTATATATTGATGTTAACTGAATTGTCGATATTGCACAATATCCGTATGATTGCAGATTCACGGATGCTACGTCTGTTGTGAGGGAATTGAACAAAATAGTAAGAAACTTTTGGATAGGAGAGTATACTACTTACAGAAATGTTCCACAAGACGTGAAAGAAATGTGGTAGAATGAATTCAAGGTAAGTTTTACATATTTTATTTTCTCACCAATTAAGTTTGATGTAGTATATTGATGGTCAAGAATGATGTAAAGGGACCGGAACAACTCTATAGTTTTCGATACCTAAAGGACCAAATATTTTCCCCAACATAAACTTTACAAAATCTGTCTATATTTGTCTGGTGTATGATTATGGATATGTAATCATCATAATAACTTTCAATTTGTGTTTTTAATCATTGCAGCGGAAGTACAAGTGGGAGGAAGCGGAAGATAATGAAGTGAGAAGAATTTTCGATAAGAAAATCGGTGATTTTATGCGAAATGTCATGAATAGAATGAAGATCAAGCAAGTGAAGCCGTCTTTCTTTACAGCTGACAATTAGGCGGCAATTAACAAATTTTGGGCATCTGAACAGAGTCGGCAACTCTGTGAGCAGAATAAGAAGAATCGATCTTCTAGTTCTAGTGAGGGGTCAGCCACATATGTTGGGGGCTCTATTAACATTGCGAAGCATCGCAAACGACTGGTAAGTCTGTTAAATGAGTTATAAGTTAATTTAATTCAATTACTCATGTTTGCATTTTGTAGGCACAAGAATTGGGGACGGAATCGACATTTATAGCTACATTTGAACGCACATTTCAAAAGAAAGATAAGACATGGACTGGCGATCGAGCAAAAACTGTTAAGGTATGTAAGGTTATACTTTAGCTTATATGTAAACTATAATGAAAACCGTGAATGCTTTTAATATTTATGGTAGTGATTTTATTTTCATCTACATTGTTAATGTAGAAAAAATATGATGAACTTGTAATGAGCAGTGCTAGTGGTAGTGATGATTGTCCTGAGTCCGGGCCATCAGTTGATAATATGGCATTATGGATGGAAGCAACGGGTGGGGTGAAAAAAAGGAAAATATTTGGGATGGGATCGTTGTCAAGGATGTACATGCCGAATAGTCCTGCAAGTTCATCAACCACTGCGACTGGTCGAAGGAGGTCACGACAAGACGAGCAATTGACCTAAGAAGTGCATCGTCTGAATAATTTACTTGTTCAGAAGGACGAACAAATAAATAACTTGGAGCAACAAATGAGACTCGCTATGCAACACCTTAACCTCAACCGCTATGACAATCCTCCTGTACCTTTAGCCAATCCAATAGGTCATGGGCACAATGATGACCAACACATTAATGCCGAGAATGCTGATGATGATGATGATGAAGATGATGATGATGATGATGATTTTCTCCAGATTTTCTAGTTAAAATTCTCAAAATCGGGGGTAAGTTTGCTTCATAATCTTGGTTTTTGCATAATTTCACTCATATTCATATGTAAGAACATTTATGTTCGTCCTGAAACGTATTTTTGTTAACTCTCTTGTTATTTTACACCTAGTTCTACATCCATGTATAAACGCTTCTTTTATAATCTGGACTGATTTATGTATAAACATTTCCTCAGGTTTCAACAAAAGTGACTACTTTTGATGTCCTGCCAAGGTACCAAAGCCGTGTCTTCTTGTGTATGGTTTTTCTGCGTCTTCTATGGTTGTCCCGTCTCTTAGTTCATGTTTTGAATGTATTGTAAGATTGGATATCAAATAACATCATGTCAGACTCTGTAACTTTCCTTAAGTTATTTGTTTGAATTATATATCATTGTGGTTGGTTTGTCAGAATCTATGGTTTGTTCGTTTTTCTGTTTCAATTATGTCATTGTCTCCTTTATTTGATGTGGACACGAATTTATGGCCGAAATAATGTAAAAATAGCGACGAATATTTTACGCTGAATTTTGCGATCATTATAGTTCGTCGCTAATTTGGGACGTTTAAATTTTGCGGTCAATTTTGCAACGAAATTTGTAACGAATTTTTCGACAAAATTTGCAACGGATAGTATTCATGGCTAATTTGCAACTAATTTTGCGACGGAATTTGCGACGAATATTGCGACGGACAGAGTTCATCGCAAATTTGCGACGGAATTTGCGACGAATTTTGCAATGGATAGAGTTCGTCACAAATTTGCAACGAATTTTGCGACGGATAGAGTTCGTTGCAAATTTGCGACGAATTTTACGACGAACAGAGTTCGTCACAAATTTGCGACGGATAGAGTTCGTGACAAATTTGCGACGGAATTTGCGACGAATTTTGCAACGAATTTTGCGATGGACAGAGTTCATCACAAATTTGCGACGGAATTTGCGACGGACATAGTTCGTTAGAAATTTGCGACGAATTTTGCAACGGATTGTATTCGTGGCTAATTTGCGACGAATTTTGAGACGAATGTGTTGCGACGAATTTATTTTCGTCGCAAATTTGCGACAAACTTTTAAATTTTCCGTCGCAAAATTTTGCGATGAACTTTTAAATTTATTTTTTCCGTCGCAAAATTCGTCGCAAATTCGATTTGTGACGAATTTTTCCAAATTTTCCGTCGCAAATTTCGTCGCTAATCCGGTGTTTTTTTGTAGTGCATCTCAGAAAATCATTCATGTGATCATGAAGTTGGACCTAAGAATATATCCGAGACGACTCCAAACAATATCCTCGACCTTCCTATAAATTGCCCTGCGACTCATCCAATCATAGAAGGGTTTGCGTCCCTCCATTTGTCTTCGAGCTCGAGCAATTCACTATGCATGTGCACGGAAGTTGCAGACTTCTGAAACACGGTGCGAAGCATCTCGCACCACATATATTACAGAGTCTAGCGGGAGGTTCTGGACTGAACCATTTATCACCGACAACAATTTCAAATCCTGGCTTTTACAGGATGAATGGTTATTTTCCCATGATTTTTTGTATTAATTGAGAAAATTGGTCTGTTTAGACTTACGAGTCACCTTATGTGCCTATAAAGAACAGCTAATCTGTTCTCCGTAGGTTTGTTATTTCTATCAATTTAGTAACCTTTCTGTGAGGTGAATATATGTTGCGACCGACCTCCTGAACTTTTTTATTGGGTACGAAAAAAAGGGAAAGCTACGCCTAGTACGTGCTAAGTCTAGGTTCGGGATTTAACTCGAGCTCTCCCAAGTCCATACCATATCGTGACTTAGGGTTTAAGTGTTTAGCATGCAAATGATTTACATCAAGGAGTCGTCATTAATCGATTTGGGGTATGTCAATTAAAAACCCAAATAGGATGATGGGAAAATCACCATATTCCTTCGAACCAGAAATTAACTGAATTCAGGGACTTGGTTACATTAGTTGTATGACAAATGCCCTTTCATTACCTTTTTACCCTATTCATTTCTGACAACATTTGTCAGGCAATTTGGATCGATTTTAAGACCTTTCTCTTAACATGTGAGGTGATCAAGCGAGTGCATAATCAAAAGTGATTAGTAGTCAAAGTAAATATGCAGTCTAAGGTTCTAGCCCTAACTAAGGCAACCGACGTTTAAAACGCAACCAATCATGCAATTATAAATCTAAATTAAAAAGCATGCATGGCGATAATAATAAAACAGTACATGATCCTATAGGCTTGTCCAATTAAAGCATTGCAATTTATGCAATTAAAATAATATGCATAATAATACAACAGTAAATTACAACATTCAAACATGCCACTTAATAATAATTTTTTAAATTTTTTTTAAAAATATATATAAATGAATAAATAAATAAATACGAAAGAAAAAGAAAATAATTTTTTTAAAAAAATTACTTTTTTATTATTTTTAAAATAATATAATATAATATTAAAATGGATCGGGTTGCGGATTCGAGTCAACGAACCCGATCCATGCGTTGACTCGGGTCGGGTTAGCTGATCCGAGTCAGTCGGAACCGACCCGAGTCAACAGATCCGACCCAAGCGTTGACCTGGGTTGGGTCGGCTGATTCGGGTCGGTCGGATCCGGGTCGGTCGGATCCGACCCGGGTCAACAGACCCGACCCGGGCGTTGACTCGAGTATGTTCAGCTAATCCGAGTCGATCGGAATCGACCCGGGTCAACGAATTTGACCCAGACGTTGACTCGGGTCAGGTCGGCTAATTCGAATCAGTCTAACCTGAACTCACAAACCCGCGAGGGGGGGAAGTGCCGGCTAAGCCAAAATTGGCCGTCTGCCGACCAATCCAGACCAACACCGCCCCCAAATTGCCCCTCAAGGACCGCCATTAGGCTACGCCACTCACCTAAGCTGCTGTCGGACTGCCGTTCACCGACTGGCGACGGAACAAAAACTGGCCTCATAGAGACATTTCATCGAACACTAGGTGCGTGCAAGGAAAAACAGAGGATCTCGACCTCCTCCGGCGACCTGGTCAGTTCTGACGGGTGCAGCTCAGTCCCTACGGAAAGTGGAAGCCGGGACCGGCGACGACATGGGTCGAGAATCACGCTATATGGCCAGCGCGAGTCCCAACCGGACGGTGACAGAAAGCAGGGGAAAACAGGAATGGTGAAGACGCAGGGAGACTCACCGGTCGACGACGCGGCTAGGTGGCTTCCGGCTACTCCGCAGGCGACAGCGACGCTGCTAATGCTCCAGCGTGACCTCAGTTCGTTCTCTCTCTCACTATTCTTAACTCTTTCTCTTTGTTCTCTCTGTCACTCTATTTCTCTCTCTCCACGACCGACCCCCTCTCCGACTCTCTCTCTGGTTTTTATAGCCGGCGACAATAGGCCTCCCTGCTCCGTTGCATCTGCGTGACGACGACCTGCACCAGCCTACTCTTGCCGCAACTTTCGTGGCCATTAGGCCAGTGCAGAGGGAGGGCAGAGGAAGAAGGGGGAGAGGGGAGGCCCAGGAATTCCGGGCGGACGGGACTGGCCATTAAGGCCAGTTCCATTGGCGTGCTCCTTTGGGCCTCCTCTGACTTGATGACGACGATGACGTTGCTTCTCCGGCGTTGATCACACTGGACGTCACAGACAGGGGTGAACAAGGGAGGGGAAAGGGACAAGTGGAGAGGGGAGAAGGAGAAAGGGACTGGGCCGGTGTTGCAGGAGAAGGAAAAGGAGTTGAGCCGGCTCGGGGGAGGGGGGGAAGAAGGTAGGAGGAACTGGGTCGGGCCTAGTTCGTGCGGGAGAAGAGAAAGGAAAAAAAAGGCGGGCTGGGCCCACACGAAAGGAAAAGAAATAAAGAAAAGGGCCGGGTCGGCCCAGCCCTGACCCGACCCGACTCAATTTTTTTTTAAGACATTCTAATAGATCCTATTAATAGAAATGTGCCTAATTTCTATATGCAATGCAATTAATAGAAATATTTTTTGTCTTAGGAATTAAAGAAAATTAATTCCTAAATTTTATGCAATTAATTTTGGGTAAATTAAAAATAGGTGTCAACAGTTGCCCATCTTTGAAGGTGAGCTCGTAAAGGTTACATTCAAAGACAAAATGACACTTAAATTTGGCCCATGCATACTCAATGAATGTTATTTTTTTGTGAGACTGTGAGTCCCATTTTTTAATGCGATAAAATGATGCGTGCTAAAGCAAATAAAAACATACCTAGGGCTACTTACCTTGCCGAAGGGTAAAGTAATTCCATATAATTGGTGTCATGTGTCGAGGACTCAAACCGATCTTCGGTCGTCTCGACTAAATTTCCTTTATCTAGGACTCGAACTTATCTTCAATCGCCTTGACGAGGGAAACTGTTTGTCTAGGATCTGAACCTCTCTTCGGTCTCCTTGACTGGGGAAATCGCTTGCCTAGGACCCAAACTTATCTTCGATCGCCTTGACTGGATTTCGTTTGTCCAGGACCCGAACCTTTTTCAGTCGCCTTGATTGTGGAAATCACTTGCACAAGACCCGAACCTATCTTCGGTCACCTTGACTGGATTTCGTTTGTCCAGGATCCGAACCTTTCTTCAGTCGCCTTTATTGTGGAAATCACTTGCACAGGATCCGAACCTATCATCTGTCACCTTGACTAGATTTCGTTTATCTAGAACCCGAACCTTTCTTCGGTTGCCTTGGCTAGGGAAATCGCTTGCACGGGACCCGAATTTATCTTCGGTCGCCAGCTGGATTTCATTTGTCTAGGACTCGAACCTTTCTTTGGTCGCCTTGAATGGGGGAAATCGCTTGCACATGACCCAAACTTATCTTCGGTCACCAGCTAGATTTTGTTTGTTCAAGACCCAAACTTTTCTTCGATCGTCTTGGCTGGGGGAAATCGCTTTCACAGGACCCGAACTTATCTTCGGTTGCCAGCTAGATTTCGTTTGTCTCGGACTCGAACCTTTCTTTGATCGCCTTAACTGGGTTTTGTTTTACCAAAGCACCTGCATCTTATAAAGGGTACTTGAAAAGATTTGGTGTGAACAAATGGGGTTAATCCCATGCTCAGGAGGAACACCATAACAATCGTAGGTATGTAGTGAACAGAGAGATCAACCCAATGTTCAAAGGGTACCATAACAATCATAGGTACAAGGATTTTTTGAACTAGGTATGGGTAAAGTATATTTACCTGAGCATGTTTCGGCCTCTTAAGGACATGTCTCCTGTCAGATAAGTAAGTTTTGTGCAAAGACATACGTACTCATCGGAGAAATAGACAACTAAGGCTATTTTAAAATATCATATGAAATATCTTAACCGCAAGTCAAGATGCATTTCATTTTTAAAGAAACATCCGGTTGACTCCTTGGGTAGTTTGAAAAGAATTCATAATTTTGGAATCGGGCAAGGGTGGAATGTACTTTACCTGGGCACGTTCTTGTACACACATACGCATTCATCAAAGAAATAGACAATTGAGACTATTCTGGAATATCGTATGAAATATCTTGACTGTAAGTCAAGATGCTTTTCTTTTTCAAAGGAATACCCGGTTTACCTTCCGGGTAGTTTGAAAACAAATCTAAAGAAATACCTAGGGCTTTTTACCCGGAGGTTTGATGCATCATCTGCTGAATAACTGACATTTTTCGATGCATCTCTCTTGGAGTGACCATGAGGGCTTCTCCAGTGCTCGAATTTTCGTGTCCTATTGGAGATTAAAAATCTGAGTTGTCAAAAACGATTAGCACAAACATGCATACCTTCATCAGGGATAGACAAACTAAGCTATTCCAGAATGTGTATTTATGCAAGGTGATTTTATTATATTTGCGTCACCAAATATCCACCGAGGGTCAATCAAGACAATTTTCACTCTCAAGGTGGACTTCTCGAGATGTTGAACGAGAGACCTTCAGTCATAAAGGACTTTCTGCTTGCTCTCATTGAAAAGGGTTGTTTGTCCCATCCATTGAGATGGGAACATCAAGAACAATCAATCTGACCGTTATCACATCAACAAGGGTTTGAGTTTTCTCACAAATTGTACGACGCTGCCAATCTGAGAGGTTTTTTTCAAGGTCGTAATGCTGGCTTGGTCAATGGCTTAACAAAGGAGACTGTCCAAGTTAAGGCCATGACAGAAAATATCCTACAGCTATCTCCAGGTTTACAAGTCAAGAACCATGCAGAACGAGATACAAGTAATCCTGCTCACACTTCCTCGAGCGTTATTTATAAACATTTGAAATTCCACGTTAATTCAAGTATCCTAATCAGAAGAGACTTTATGAGGGATGTAATGTAGGCTTGGTTCACCGGTTGGGGAACGAAATGATCGTTAGGCTCAAAATGCGTGTAAGGGGTGAGAATTGGTGATCATCTTGGCATTGTCTCCAGTCCTTTCTCTATCGTCAAGATCCTTTTGGAAAACTCCTCGGGTAATCCGATGCTTTAGCTTCCAGAACAGTTTTTTCTTGAGGAGCTTCTGTGTCAAGCATTTTCCTAGATACCATTCAATTTCTGTCCCAATTGCTTCCTTCAGAATAGGTTTGTCTTCATCCATCATGACAGATCTTTGTCAAGACAAAGTTCTTAAAGCAGAAATTTGTATTGAAGAAGAACTCAAGTTTAAATCCTTTGGGGTCATCTATTCTACATCACTTAACAACTTTGAGGAATTTGAGAGCATCTTCATCACGTTCAGAGATCTACTCAGCTAAAACTTCATTATTTTTCACAGCAATTATCCATAAATTATGGACTCCTTTCTCTTCATTTTTTTATCATTTTTCTTCTTCTCCTTTTCTTTTTCTTTCTTTTTTTATTCATAGGGAGTCTTCTTCCTTTTTTTTTTTTTGGTCAAGAAGGTTCTTGGAGTCTCCATCTTCATTTGGTATTTTGGACCATGATGCTCAAACTGTGGTGACTTTTGCCTTGCCTCGATGTGGGAGATGACCACCAACTGGGTTCGTACTAAATGAAGTCGCTAGCTCAATTGGGTTAGCAAGGGATATAAGTGTATGGGATAGGAGAAGAATTGCTTTTCATTATTCTAGGGTACTGAAATCATTGTGAGAGTTCATCTGTAAAAATAACACTCAAAGATTAATGCAAGTAAGAGCAAGAAAATTTCTATTCACCTTTTTTTTCATCTTGTGCGAGCTGTTGCGACTGATGATTATAGAAAATTTTAGATATTACGAACTCCTTATCCTTCTTGTCTTGTTCAATTCCTAGGTAAGAACATCACTATTATCAATGACATGTTCGTATTTCGGACAAATTCTAATTAGTTTGCTGCTTCTCTTTTGACAAAGCCCTCTTAACTTCAACCGTCCGGCCATCGATAGTGTACTTGTCTTGGAGGACCCTGTTGAAGGGCGCCGGTTCCATGAAGGTGACAAGGTCGAAGTCACAAGGGTGGTGATCGAAAGGAAGGGGCATTTTCCTTGTTTCCTCTGAGTTTGAATCCTTCATGTGATGCTGATTTATCTTAAGCTGCCCCAATGTGGGGTGGTTTTTTACAGGGTAATTTAAAATAAACGTCCAAGTATGTGGGCTCAAAAATTCTCAAGCAAAGGATCAATGGTAATATATGGGGCAAAGAAATGAACTGCCTTTCGTCACTTTGGCTACCATACCTTATACGAGAAATCCATTTACCTTATAGAAACTGAACCTTTTCGTTCATCTTGCAAGGGTTTAGTACGTAAGAATATGTATAGACTAATGATTGCCTTTCATCATCCCGACACCTCTCGTTCAATATATCGGAGTAGTTCGACGTCATTTGTCGAATTGTCAAGATTTTCACAAGGAATTAGTAAATTAAACAGGTAAAACTACCATGCAAAATTCTTTTCAAAAGATATGTGATACACTTGGAGAAAGGTTAAGCATTTATTTGTTTTAACATGTTTCTTCCTTTTTGTTCCTTTCTACTCTTATGCGAACAGTTTGTAAGGAAAGAGATACTTACCTATGTTGTAATGGCAAGGCAAACCTGCAAGGTAATAAGAAAGACCATGTTAATGAATGGCTTTTTGAGGGACAGAAATTGGGAACGATACAACATTACCCTTTGTGATTTCCTTTATTTGAGACTAGATTGACGACTCCTTTAGTTTTCTCGGATGCTGGTAGTTCTCTTCTGACGAAAACATGAACGTATGTTAGAAATGAAATAATTTAGGGTAAATTGAGAACGATACAAATTACTCTGCTTCCAATTTGTCTTCAAAGCTAGCAGAGTCCTTTCTCCCCTCATAATTGGGTACGAAGCTCGAATGAAATCCTCTATAATTAGGGGTGCTTCTAAATAGATTGTCCTATTATTGACGTATACTGTGTCGATGCGGTCCAAGCATGTTGAAGAGCTTCCCGGGAGACATATGATTCTTGACATGCCCAGGGCATGTGCAATTGCTTGCATGGAGATCTTTGCAGCAAAGCTAATTTCTGTTTTAAAGGTTTTGACGGATGTGGGCGTGACTTCTGAGGTTGTCGAGCTTAGCCTTGACACTACTTTGCCATATGTGAAATCCTTTCCAGTTAAATTTGCCGCTAGGAGTGTTCTTACCGATAACTTTTATGTCAATTCCCTTGTTATCAATAGGAGCATAGAAATCATTTCAAGGATAGTACTTCTTCACAGCATCAGAGTTAACCGGGTTGGAGAATTGGAGTCCATCCATCTCAATCAAGATCAGAGCCCCTTCAGGGAGTGTCTTTTTCACGATATAGGGACCTTTGTAGTTTGGAGCGAACTTACCTCCGATTTCGGGGGATAGTGGTAGTACTTTTCTCAAGACAAGATTGCCTGCTTCGAAATGTCTTGGGCGTACTTTTCAGCTGAATGATCTTACTACCCTTTGCCGATAGCATTGCCCGTGACAAAGAGCCTTCAATTGCTTTTCGTCGATCATATTTAGCTACTCCAGTCTTTGCTGCTTCCACTCTGCATCAGACAGTTTCACTTGGGACAATACCCGCAGCGAAGGAATTTCTATCTTAACAGGCAGGACTGCTTCCATGCCATACAACAAGGAAAATGGGGTTATCCCGGTAGATGTCCGAATTGACGTTCGGTATGCCATTAATGCAAAAGGCAATCTTTCATGCCAATTTCGATAGTTCTCAGCAGTTTTGGCTAAGATCTTCTTGATGTTTTTGTTGGCAGCCTCAACAGCTCCATTCATTTAGGGGGGATAAGGAGATGAATTCAAATGATGAATTTTGAATTCACTGAGAAAATCATCAACAAACTTGTTATTCGGATTTGTCCCGTTATCTGTGACGATGGCTTCAAGGACACCATAACGGGCGATTATATCTCGTTTAATGAATTTCATCACATTCCATGCAATGACATTGGTATATGACGTGGCATCGATCCACTTGGAAAAATAATCGATTGCGACCAAGATGAAGTGATGTCCATTTGATGCTTTCGGATTAATTAAGCTGATCACATCGATGCCCCACATTGAAAATGACCAAGACTCTGACAATTGGTGGGGCATTTATCTTGTTTCCATAAATCTGACAACGGTAACAATTTCGAACATGTCGGATGCAATCACCTTCTAAGGAAAGCCAGTAATAACCCAATCTTGTTATTTTTCTAGCCAACATGTGTCCATTCGTGTGTGAACCACACACTCCTTCATGCAATTCCTGCATGATTCGTGTTGCTTCAGTCGCATCCACGCATCTTAGCAAAACAGAGTCATAGGACCTCTTGTACAAGTTCTCACCATCGACAAAGAACTTCGTTGCCATCTTCATTATGTATCTTCTGTCTGCAAAGATAATCCATTCGGAAAATTGTTGTTCCTTAATGTAATTCATGAAATCATAATACCACGATTTACCATCGGGTTCCTTGGTCATGGTCATGCAATGGGCCGGTCTGGTCAAGACTTCAATCTTCAAAGGTTCTATTTCCAAACCATTGGTAACCTGTAACATGAATGATAATGTAGCCAGTGCATTGGCGAATTGGTTATGAGATCTAGATAGGTATTCAAACGAGATCTCATTGAATTCTGAAATCAATTCTTCTAAATAGTCATGATAGGGTACTAATTTAGTATCCCTAGTCTTCCATTCACCAATAGTCTGGAGTATGATTAAGGCAGAATCGCCGAACACTTTTAGTTTAGCTATTTTCATATCAATTGCTGATTGTCAGCCAAGAATACATGCTTCATACTCGGTAATGCTGTTAGTGCAAGGAAACACCAATTTCGTGGCTACAGGATAATGCTGCCCATTTGGGGATATTAAGACTGCCCTAGTGCCATAGCTAAACAGGTTTGTTGCTCCATCGAAAAACATGGTCCATGTGTGTTCCTCTTTTGATAAAATACAATCATTCGGGAGATCATCCTCATGTGTTTCCCTAGGGCATTCAGTTAGCATATCAGCGATCACCCAACCTTTCAATGATTTCTATGATGATGTTTAGATGTCAAATTCTGAAATTAGAATTTGCCATTTGGTTAATTTACCCACTAATGCCAGTCGATTAAACAAATACCAAATAGGGTCATTTTCAGTTACAAGGAACGTCTGGTGATGCAAAGTATATTGTCGGAGCCTATGCAGTATCCACACCAATGCGACACATGTTTTTTCTGATTCGAAATAATTTTGTTCCGAAATGGTGAATTTCTTACTCAAATAATAAATGGCATGTTCTTTTCCATCTTTTAGGGGGCTCTGGGCCAACATGGCTCCTAACGATTCGTTGTGAATCGTTAAATAAAGAGTTAAAGGATGCCCTGAAACTGGTGGAACTAGTACCGAGGGATTCATCAAATACTACTTCAGCTTTTCAAATGCTTCCTGACAATCCTCATTCCAATTAATCTGAGCATCTTTCTTAAGAAGTTTGAAGAAAGGCCATGCAGTCTTAGAGAGTTGGGAGATGAACCGAGTAATGTAATTCAACATTCCCAAAAGACTTCTGACCTCCCTCACTGTGGACAGGGGTTGTAGTTCGCATATTGCTTTGACTTTTGAGGGGTCGACCACAATCCCCACACTACTCACAATGAACCCAAGTAACTTACTAGAAGTAGCCCCAAATATGCACTTTATAGGATTCAGGCGTAATTTGAACTCGTGTAACCGGCTGAATAGCTTCTTTAAGGCTTCAATATGGTCATCTTCGCATCTGGTCTTGGTGATCATGTCATCGACATAGACTTCAATTTCTCTATGTATCAGGTCATGAAAAAGAGTGACCATAGCACGTTGATATGTTGCGCCGGTATTCTTCAAACCAAAAGGCATAACCTTGTAGTGAAAGGTCCCCCATGAAGTGATGAACGCCGTCTTCTCCTAATTTCCTCATTCATCATTATCTGGTTGTACCCAGAGAATTCATCCATAAAAGAAAATAATTTGAATCCAGCAGTGCTATCCACAAGGACATCTATGTGGGAGAATGGAAAGTCGTCTTTTGGACTGGCCTTATTCAAGTCACGGTAGTCAACACAAACTCGACTTCAACCATCATTCTTCTTCACTAGCACGATATTTGCTACCCAATCGGGGTATTGCGAAACCTCAATGAATCGTACTTTCAACAGCTTCATCACTTCTTCTTCGATCTTTTTCAACAGCTCGGGTTTGGTCATTTGTAACATTTGTTTCTTAGGAGGCACGTCGGGATTTGTAGGCAAACTGTGCTCAACAATCCGAGGGTTTAATCCTGGCATATCAAAATAAGACCATGCGAAGGCATCTTGATAATCCTTGAGAATAGCAACTAGACGTATGGCTTTCTCTTCGAGAAGGTTGGCTCCAATATTCACTTCTTTTAGATCTTGAGTGCTGCTCAAATTAATAGTGACGGTACCTTCGGTTGTAAGGGGCTTGAATTGTTTATACTGCTCCCAATTTCTTCGGATTTCAACGGGGTCATCACTTAAATCGTCTTAATCACTATTGCGAGTATCTACAACATTAGGCTAGAATGCACTAACTCCCTCGCAAGTCGCAAGATCATGCCTAAAACACAGGGTAAATTGATCAGAAAAACAAATAAGGATATGGATTTTTTTCATTGTCTTTTTCCTCTTAAAACATGTTTTGAAGTAATAGTAAAAAAATATCTTTGATTTTCGAAAACTCTTTAGAAACGAGGAAGCATGAGATAGCCCAGTCCTCATAATACCTTCATTTTCATGGCTGGATATCATCAACGGGCCGGTTTAGGATACTACCTCATGCCCTCAAAACATTATTTATTTACAACACGTGGATTTACAACCTCAAAAGAGTGAGAGTTCAAAAAGACATTTCCTCCAACAGAAATGACAATAAAAAGAAAAATATAATGATAGCCCATTTTCCAGGGATTCATGCAGAAGAGAGGAAAAGAATTCTACTCAAGCGGGCTTGCGCCCATTCCCTCCACTGGTCCTTCATCTATTGTGCCAACGAAGAAATTCTCGAAAGTATCGTTCCAGGAATCTAGCTCATCAGCTCCCATCTTTAATGGTGTTAGCTTTTCTATGTCATCCTATCCACTGTGAGTGCTATTCTGCTGGTCTTCATAAAAACTTAATGACATCCGGTAGTCAACGTAATAGTCAAACTTACCACTGGGCTGGCCTAGGGTATCCATAATCGTCTTTCCCTTGCGCACCGTACCAAAAAGCTGAGGAGCAGTGGCACGAAGGCTAGGTACCATCAAGAGATTATCTTCACCATGACACAGCCATGGAGCACAAAAAGTGAATGCCCTGGCATCCAGTAGGTCTTGAACTCTATTCTTCAAAGTATCACAATCATCCAGCGAGTGTCTGATCTCTCCTGAATGATAATCACAAGATTTTGAGGGAACATAGTTGATGAAGTACTCAGGAGTAGGGTGTTTCGACCTCATTGTGATTAGCCCATTCCGTAAGAGGATACGGAATATCACATCCGTGGATTTAGGACTGCTACTGTAAGAGTTGGATATCTCGCCAAATCATGTCAAGAAGGACTCATGACAGTAGGTTTCCTCCCGAACCATTTTCTTGGGTCACATGCTCCTAATCAAGTGACGGTTGTGACATGTCCGAGATTTGGCGAACGGTATCCATTAAGGATGTCAGTAAATCCTGTAGCTCGTCTAACTGATGTTGTAAACGTGCAAACAAATCAAGTGAATAGGTACTCGATTCTGAGGTCGAGTCTTCGTGTATGGCTCCTATGAAGATGTCGTCAAATTGGGTGACCATATTGTCCAACGCTTCTTCTTCTCCACAATTTCCTACAATCAATAGTTTGCCTGGGTTCCGATGTCGGTCA
Organism: Syzygium aromaticum; assembly: GCA_024500025.1. Taxonomy (NCBI): domain Eukaryota; kingdom Viridiplantae; phylum Streptophyta; class Magnoliopsida; order Myrtales; family Myrtaceae; genus Syzygium; species Syzygium aromaticum. The sequence goes on from CM044885.1 coordinate 18,912,616, forward strand.
ATAGCAACATTTGCAGGAAAAGTCGAGGAGCTCGGGTGACTTGAACATTTGACAGGCTGCTTGAACCCTTCACTTGATTCCTTTGAGAGGTTTAGATAAATTTTTTCATCCTGCAGCAATTTAGCAGGTAGCGGAAAAGTCTCCCGAATATAGGAAAATAACAAACCAGTTTGACCCTTCGCGTGCCCCTTATTGACATGTGGGTTTCCTCCGCGATACCCTAAGCTAGCTATATGATGATTCTTGGCGGCCTGAATAGGCTCTTGGATGCCTCGATCTCCTCTGCTGAGTCCTTGGCCTGAGGTGAAACCATTTCCGACCATAACTTTCCCTATCATGATTAAGGCTTTTGACATATCAAGGACAAGAGGAGAAATCCCTCGATGTCCATGCACGGTTGACATGAGGTCGATGGACTGATAACTAGATTCCTCCCTGCCACTTGGTTCAACGTACAGGATAGCAGTTTCTTGGTAAATTCGATGGTCATCTTCTCTAAGGACAGTAATCAGTTTCTCTTGGGCAACAAACTTCACGCTTTGGTGAAGGCTTGACGGTACAACTCCAGCAGAATGAATCAAGGGACGACCCAGTAGAAAGCTGAACGCAATAGGGATGTCCATTACCTGGAATAGAATACTGAATACGGTTGGGCCAATCTGGACATCAAGGTCGATTTCACCCACGGTGTCTTTCTTCATTCCATTAAATGCCCAGACGGATGTTTTGGAGGCACGGAGTTTAAACGTGTCCACATTGAGCCGGTGCAAGGTTGCCAACGAGCAGATGTTCAACGCAGACTCATTGTTTATAAGCACTTGAGCTGCATGGAAGTTTCTACATTTACCGAAGATGTAGAGACCCTTGGCATGTCCCCTTCCCTCAGCGGGAAATTCCTCTTCCAAGAATGTTATCTGATCCTTCAAAAGGATGGATCCCACAAATGCTTCCAACTTGTCATGTTCAATTAACTCTGGGACGTTCACTTCACTAAATACTTTCATCAAGGACTTCTGATGTTTCATGGACGTTTGGAGTAATTCTAACAAAGAAATTTGGGCGGCAATTTGCGTAATTGGTCCACCGCATTATATTCACTGGCTTTAATGATGGCCAGGAATTCTTTGGCTTCTTCATCGGTGACAGGCTTCGGAGGTTGCACGTCAGCTTGAGCATACGTTCGTCCGGACCTGGTAACTAGGTCAACATCCAATTCGTAGAACCATGGGACTGCTTTGTCATTCTCGTACCGGTAAGGCTGAGGTATCTCAATTACTATATGCTCCCCGGTTAGGGGTACCTCAATCATCAACTCATCCTCTCCATCCAGGCTATCAGACAAAGATTTGTTCACATGTGTGGGGATAGATTCACTTGTTTCGGCATTCAATGCTGAGAGTTCTTTGTCCCAGTTGATGATAACCTCAGAGATGGTGGCTACTATGCCGGTACGGTTGGCATACACGATCAAATCTGCTTTCGCCATACTAGCAACCCTTTCTTTCATTATGGACAGAGGCAGTACTTCACCAACAGGATAGTACCCCGCTTTCACTATGGCATTATAAATGTCAACAGTGTACACCCTCTCACTCTTAATTCGACAAGCATCGAAAGTGGATATGGCATTAACTCTGTTTTCATGTTCGGGCAGTGGGTTGTTTTGGACATTTGGTTTGGATGTTTGGAATGAAAAGGCTTTGGTGTCAAGCAAGTTTTGGATTCGGTGTTTAAGGGTGTAGCAGTCGTCTGTCGAATGTCCTATCTCGCCCATGTGATAGTCACACTTCTTGGACAGATCGTAATTCGAAAAGCTTTCTGAGTTAGGACATTTTGGCTCGGTAGAAAACAGGTTTTTCTTCTAGAGCATGGCCAGGACTTGAGAGAGGGATCTAGGCAACAGGGTGAATTACCTTTTCTTATATCGCTTCGGAGGTTGACGACTGGAGGTTGGCTGTTGTTCACTATTCACCTGGACTGACTAAGAAGGATGAACGGTCTGGGTGTATGCGATGTTTCCATCCGTCAGGGATTCCCTTTCCTTTCTCGTGTTGAGTCTCTTGTTTGCGGAAGCGGGTCTGTGAACCATCCGTCATGCAATCCCATTTTCGACTCATTTGCCCATAGGAACAAGACGATTAAGAGATTCAGCAATAGCGCCAATCAGGCGGTGCCTATATTCATACAGAAGGAACTTAATGAACAACTTCACTTGTTCATGATCAGTGAGTTGTTGGGTAACCTGAGCAACCAAGTTTCTCCATCTGATGGCATACTCTTTGAAAGACTCACTCTTCTTCTTTTCGGTGCGTTCCAGATCGTCCCGAGTAAAGATGACATCGAGATTGAACTGATATTGCTTGAGGAATGCATCAGCGGCATCATCCCAAGATTAAAAAGCATCCACGTCTTTTTGACATATACCATGTCAAAGCTATCCCCGTCAGACTTGCTTGAAATGTCTGAATCATGAGGGATTCATTATCAACGTACTAAGTCATTCGCACATGATACATGTGTAAATGGTGTCTAGGACATGAGGTGCCATCATATTTCTCGAACTCTAGCATATTAAACTTTCCCGGTACTTTGACCTGTTTGTATATAGACAGGTCAAGTATGACAGCATAATGTGGGCCTTATAGCTATTTCAGCATCTCCTTGACCTTTGCAAGGCGTTTGTCATGTTCTGTCATTGGGGCATTTTCAGGTTCAACCTTCCTAATAGCCAGGGGAAGCGGATCGTCCTCTAGCAATGGCATTTTACTGTCGCTGGCAGAAGTTTTGTCTTTTCTAGTGGACAGTGGTGGTAACATCACCTCAATTGCTGCAGGCGTAGGTGTGAGCTTGACATTAATGGATTCTATTTACTTTGTGAGATTTTCCAGCACATTGAAAACCATTTTCATTTCGCTTTCCATATTATCGAGGCAGACGTTTTCTTTGGCCATTTTTCTTTGTCACTACCTGTGAAAATGTTGAAATGAATGAGTATAGTATCTAATAAAGAACCATTTCATGACCTAATCATGATATTATTGCATATTTTCTCTATTTGCAAAGAAAAAAACGAGAAAAAATGTTTTTATTAATATCAACATTACAGGCGGCGTCCCCGGGGTTCGAACCCCAGTTGCCTCGGACCGCTTTCGCTTCACTCCTGGATACCACTAGGCCGATGGCCACGGTGGTGTCACTAAAGCGCAAAAAAATTTATATATAGAATAAAAACAGTCCGAGTTATTTTAACATTAGTACAACCTATAAACACCTTTAAAGAAGAAAATCAAAACCCCTAAACATAAGTACTAGGAAAATATAAAATACAATGGCTTTTAACAAAAAGGACGCATTTTTTGGATGCTCATTCTATAAATGATGGGGAAGTTACAGTCTCTCGGAGTCGCTTATTTTCATAGACAAGCTCCGCAATAAGCGTATCCCTCGTCCCCACAGTCCTTTCGAGATGATCAATCTGTGCTTGGCGATTGGGCTTGTTGGTTACATCCGGGACCTTCAACTGCAGATCTACCGGGATTTGATGATGTAAAATGTAGAACAGAGAAGCATTGTGGGTCTTTTCCTACCCCTTCAATAGCCTAGGCACCAGAATGTTTTCAGGTTGACATTCAGCCCACACCCCCTGGGTGGCATGAATTTCGCTAGCGTAATTGTAGTTCGAGCAAGTGAATCGAACTTGAAATCGATCGGTCTTGAGAGGCGGCGGGATTTCTTGAAGGGCTTATATTGGCAAACTACCCGGTATGGGTAGTATAAGGTGATGCCTGATAAACCGAATAGCGAAACGGGGTTGTGGAACTGGTGGACATAACGAGCCTGACTCTCATGAAACCATTTAGTATGCCATAAGAATGCCTTGGGATCGAGGTCTTTCAAAATTTTATCCAGGTGACGTAATCCTTGTTAGGGGAATGACTTTTTAGGACTTTAGATCTTTGTATTAGGTGTATGAGGTCATCGATTTGAAAAAGCTGCATGAGGTGCCCAAATCCTCTTAATTGGGATAAAAATCAGATTTGCAAAATTTCTGGGGCGGCCTGCATGATTTTATCATCATTTTGTTTAAAACGGTTTAAAGACAAAAATATTTTTGCCAAAACCGAATTAACATAACTCAAGCCGGTGCAAATTTGTTTGGCCACATACGCGATCGAGGGGTTTATTGAATTTCTGCGATGGGGGAAAAGGACGCACTCGATAAAAGCAATGATAAAAATCTTGGCTTTTTGGCTCATAGGTTGACTTTCAAAACATTTATTTAAGAAAAACCATGGGCATGCATTACAGTGAGCTTTAGTGACTCTCTTCACTGTATCGCCCTTGGTTCGCAAAAATTGAGATAATTCGGACAGATAGGACATGTCTAAAAGCAATTTGATGAGCCCAGATCCCAAAAGTTTCTCAATGACAAAACTATACTTTTCCAGATTCTGGGTCATCTCAAACTTACCGAATATGAAAGTGGATGTCTGTAGGCATCAAAAGTGTGCTGAGGCTTGCATCATGCCAAAATAGATGTTGATTTTGAGCAGTGGAAGTAAGCGACCAATTCTTGCTTTGACATACTGTTAGCCATTCTGATCGAGTTGGTCCCACCAAGCCAGAAGTTCTTTCTTAGGGGTGGGGATGAATTGGACATCAGCTCTTCCCATCGAGTATAGAATGCAATCAACGGGTGGCCTAACAGTAACAAATTAAAATAAATGAATAGACTGCATAATAGAATAAGAATGGATAGAATATATACCTTTCTTTGAACCGTGTCAATCACAACGACATACACATGAAGAGTGATGCTCGACTTCTATTTTAGACTGGTTGAACAAAATGAAACTAAAATGGTGCCTAACCGTCGCATCTCACGTTGATGTCAAGTCCTTTTAACCTCGGCCAAATCGAAAGAAATATCTTATAGTTACGCAAATAGCGACTAAAAATATTTCTTTACGATTTTTTAGAAATAAATTTCGGGGAAAAGAAAGGCAATTTCTACATCGTGGGCTCGCGTTTGAGGTTGTATCTTTCTTAACACTATATTAAAATGACCTATTGCGACTCAGGTTCGGCAGCGTGGTTGTGTGTGCAACAGTGTAGTGCTAAATCATTAAAGCATGCACAACAAATCATGAACAATCAATTTGAGCCTGCAAGAATAAATAACACATTAATATTAGGATCATACCTGGAGTCCTTGCTGCCAAACAAAAATTATTTTGAACAAGACAAAAATTTGGCTTAAGTCCAATTTTAAACAAAAAATCCCCAGCGAAGTCGCCAGTCTGTCGTGACCGACCTTCCGAACTTTTTATTAGGTATGAAAAAAAGGGGAAGTTACGCCTGGTACGTGTTAAGTCTAGGTTCGGAACTTAACCCAGGCTCTCCTAAGCCCATACCATATCATGATTTAGGGTTTAAGTGTTTAACATGCAAATGATTACATCAATGAGTCGCCACTAATCGATTTGTGGTGGGTCGATTAAAAACCCAAATAGGATTATGGAAGGATCACCCTATTTCTACGACTAAAGATTAACTGAATTCGGGGACTTAGTTACACTAGTTGTACAACTAATGCATTTTCGATACCTTTTTACCTGTTCATTTCTGAAAACATTTGTCAGGCAATTTGGATCGATTTTAAGACATTTTTCCTAACATGTGAGGTGATCAAACGAGTGCATAATCAAAAGCGATTAGCAGTCAAAGTAGATATGCAGCCTAAGGATCTAGCCCTAACTAAGGCAACAGACATTTAAAACACAACCAATCATGCAATTATAAATCTAAATTAAAAAACATGCATTACGATAATAATAAAATAGTACATAATCCTATATGCTTGTCCAATTGAAGCATTGCGATTTATGCAATTAAAATAATATGCATAATAATACAACAGTAAATTACAACATTCAAACATGCCATTTAATAATAACTTTTTTAAAAAAAGAATTTAAAAAATATATAAATGAATAAATAAATAAATACGGAAGAAAAAGAAAATAATTTTTTTAAAAAAATTACTTTTTTATTATTTTTAAAATAAGATAATATAATATATATTAAAACGGGTCGGGTTGCGGAACTGGGTATGTCGGATCCAACCCGGGTCAATGGACCCGACCTAGGCATTGACCCAAGTCGGGTCAATTGATCTGAGTCGGGTCAGCTGATCTAAGTAGGGTCAGCTGACCTGGGTCGGTCAGAACCGATTTGGGTCAACGGATCCGACCCAGGCGTTGACCTGGGTCGGGTCGGCTGATCCGGATCGGTCGGATCCGACTCGGGTCAACAGACCCGACCCAGTCGTTAACCCAGGTCGGGTCAACTAATCCGGGTCGGTCGAAACTAACCCGGGTTAACGGATCCGACCCAGGTCGAGTCGACTGATCCGGGTCAGTTTGACCCGAACTCACAGACCCGCGAGGGGGGGAAGCGCCAGCGGAGCCAAAATTGATTGTCCGTCGGCCGACCCAGACTGGCACTGCCCCAAATCGCCCCCTAAGACTGCCATTAGACTACGCCACTCACCTGTGCTGCCGTCGGACCGTCGTTCGCTAGCCAGTGATGAAACAAAAACTGACCTCATTAAGGCATTTCATCGAACACTGGGTGCACGCGAGGAAAAACAAAGGATCTCGACCTCCTTCGGTGACCTAGTTGGTTCTGACGGGCGCAGCTCGGTCCCCACGGAGAGTGGGAGCCGGAACCGATGATGGCATGGGCCGGGAATCGCGCTATACGGCCGGCGCGAGTCCCAGCCGTACAGTGACAAAAAACAGGGGAAAACAAGGATGGTGAAGACGCACGGAGACTCACCAATCGACGACGCGGCTGGGCGGCTTCCGGCTACTCCACAGACAACGGCGACGCTGCTGGTGCTCTAGCGTGACCTCGGTTCGTTCTCTCTCTCTCTCTCTCTCTCTCTCTCTCTCTCTCTCTTTCCACGGCCAACCCCCTCTCCGACTCTCTCTCTAGTTTTTATAGCCAGCGACGACGGGCCCCCCTACTCCGTTGCGTCTGCATGACGATAGCCTGCACCGGCCTGCTCTGGCCGTGACTTTTACGAACATTAGGCCGGTGTAGGGCAAAGGAAGAAGGGGGAGAGGGGAGGCTCGGGAATTCTGGGCGAACGGGACTGGCCATTAAGGCCAGTCCCGTTGGTGTGCTCCTACAGGCCTTCTCTAACCTGATGACAACGATGACGCCGCTGCTCCGGCGTTCGTCACGTCGAACGTCAGAGACAAGGGTGAACAGGGGAGGGGAAAGGGATAGGCGGAGAGGGGAGAAGGAGAAAGGGGCTGGGCCAGCGTGGGGGGAGAAGGAAAAGGAGGTGGGCCAGCACGGGGGGGGGGGGGGGGGGGGGGGGGGGGGGGGGGAAGAAGGAAGGAGGAACTAGGTAGGAAGGAGGAACTAGGTCGGGCCTAGCTCTCGCGGGAGAAGAGAAAGAAAAAAAAAAGGTGGACTAGGCCAGCGCAGGAGGAAAACAAAAAAAGAAAAGGGCCGGGTCGGCCTAGCCCCGACCCGGCCCGACTCTATTTTTTTTTTTTTGAAGACACTCTAATAGACCCTATTAATAGAAATGTGCCTAATTTCTATATACAATGCAATTAATAAAAATATTTTTTGTCTTAGGAATTAAAGAAAATTAATTCCTAAATTTTGTGCAATTAATTTTGGGCAAATTAAAAATAGGTGTCAACAATATATATCTCTATTGGTTTGAATAATCATTTGGAAATGTGAAATATAACCAATAAATGCACGTTTGGATGATTGTGTCTTAGCTAGAAGCTGTTAATAACTCATTCTGCAAACTATGCAAATCTTCTATTGGAAAAAATCTCAATTCATAGGTATCACAGGTTGTGAAGGTAGCAATAATAAGTTGCGTTGGGGAATCGTCGCTCCATTTTAACTTGTCGAGGTGACATGAAAGCGAGAACTTAGCCAGAATTCAGATAACAAACTAAAATCACACGAGAATGGTTTTCATGCTCAAGCAAGATATAATAACAGACGTTCAAAGTTCACGTATTTTAGATATAGATCAAGGAGTCTGGAAAGCAAACTGACCATGATCTTCCTGGAGAATGAGAATTCATTAAACAAGTAAAACATATAACAGCAATCAAATGACAGTAAAGAACTTTCAAAGGGTTGTTATTGAAATCTCTTGGAAACGACGGGAAGTCTTTCATTGATATTCTATTGAGAAAGATCATACATATAGTTCCTCCCAGATTGCATACTGGCAATATCTTAAGTAATACATCAAATTTACAGAAATCCCATATAGATACATTTAAGCCACCCTCTCTTCCCGAGCCTTGCACAACAGAACTTCAAAGATCCTCAACTTTTTTGCACTACAAAACCGTGTCATCATATAATGGTATTAAAAAGATTTCTGGAACTTAGAAGGTAGATAATTTTACTTACTTCCCAATAAAACAGCGCAAACATGTTGTCATGACTCATAATAGTATGTAATAAAACCTTCGACCCATGGCTTCAGCCTCGAGAAGTTTCTTTTACATAAACTTAGGATACGTTTGTTTCATAGAAAATTCAAGATTGAGATTCCAAAAAATTATTACTTATATCCGTTACAAAAATGAATAAATACAAAATATTTTCATCATCCACGAAAATACTTAAAAATAAATTATTGTCAACGATGAAATATTTTCTATTGACTAATTTTTTGAAGAGATATAACCAATTATTTTAATATTGAGTTTTCCATAAAATAAACGCACGCCTTAATCTATTTAGACCGCACATTCAATTGCTATGATCATGTTGGCCGACATAGGCTGAGTCCACGTAATATTTTCCTTCGGCTACCAAACCAGATGTAAGAATTGGTTTTGATCGAGCGAAATTTACGACCTATATTTATTGCGGACTTAACAATGATCATTTTGTGTTTTTGTATTCGATAATTAATAATCTCATTACTGGGAAAGAGTGTGGCGAATAGCAACTAATTTATGCTAGAAGACTGGAAAACGACAGGTTCTGGAAATGGATTGCTCGAGTACCTAATCTGATGTATTACTGTAGATAATATATTTGGTCAACGGAGACAAGCTACTAATATTCAATCATAAGTTCCATTTATTTCACGAAAAATAAATTATTTTGAAAAATATTTTTCTAAAAATGATTGATTATATCATTTACAAAAATAAAAAAAAACAAAAAATATTTTCAATATTCACAAAAATGTATAGATATAAATTGTTGTTGATAATGAACATATTCTATATTGATTAATTATTTCAAAAGATTAAATAATTATTTTTAGGAAAACATTTTACAAGTCATTCATTTTCGACAAAACAAATGGAGCGATAGCGGAGAATGAAAATTCTATTGTAATCCAAAGTGTATCATTCATTAACTTTAACGTGGACGTGAGAGGTATTTGTGCATACTTTCGTGTACTCTTTCGAGAAGGATAGTGCTAGTTTGACCAGGTTTTATTACTACGTTCTTCCGTCATGTTTCGCTAAGACTTTGGCAAAGACGCCGGAACAGCATCTGGGTATTATTCCTACTGGAGTTTGATGACTGATCTACACGCATCTGAAATAAATATTCAGGATCGGATCATAACGTATCTTCTTCTACGTCTTCTACCATGTTTGTCAACTCATTCCTCGTCGATAATAATACATTTTACAGACGAAGTTAGCTATACCAAAATGGATTAGGTAGTGAAAGAAACGAAGCTCGGATTGAGCAAGTGGGACGCAAATGGTGCCGAGGGACCGGTTTGGCGGTTTTGTTTCGTGGTGAAGAACATGACATTTTCCATCACAGCAACATCGTACAGCTCTGTGGTCCAACAAGAATGAAAATCCGTTCCTATCCAACTCCTTAAACTGAGTGAGACATATCGAGTTAGATTCTAGGGCGAAACCCATTTTATTTTGGATCAATCATCGTTCGATAAGTCAGTCACATGAACATGATGAAGCTTTCTCCTTCACTTATGGCGCGACACTTTTAATAAAGGAGGAAAAATAAGGGCTATATTTTCATCTATCCTTTAACAAAGGACTTTTTCCATAGGTTTGTTAGTTCTATCGATTTAGTAACCTTTCCATGTGGTGAATATATAACTATATTGGCTTGAATAATCATCTAGAAATGTGAATTATAACCAATATATGCCCGTTTGGATGATCGTGTCTTAGCTAGAAGCAGTTAATAACTCATTCTGCATACTAAGTAAATCATCTTCTATCAGAAAAAATCTCAGTTCATAGGTACTGCAGATTGTGAAGGTAGCAATGATAAGTTGCGTTGGGGAATTGTCTCTCCATTCGAACTTGTTGAGGTGAAAGCAAGACCATAGCCAGAATAATTCTTGAAAATGACCCACTCTTTTAAACGGTTACTCACAATCTCGCACATTATTTATAGGGCTTTTTTCCACCCCTTCTTTGGCTTAAACACTCTTTTGTTTTGTGTTTTGATCATGATGTCCCTTGTGGGGTCCACCATTGATCTCTCAGTTCTTCGCCTTTAGAAATATTCTCTCCATTTTCTATCTTACAAGCCATTCTCTTCTTTCTGCACCTCCCACTCCTTTTTCTTCGACAAACCCCATCGTCCTCTATTTTCTATCTATGATATCAACCCCATCATCCTCCGTGCTTTCACTAGCACTGCTGATCCCCCAATTCCCCCCTGAGATCAAACAACCATATTAAGCATATCCGACATCATTATTTCCCACAAGTATATTAATGAGAAGCTACGACAACATCCCAAAACTGATGATAAAGAACTTATGGAATCGATAGTAAGAACTGAACCCAGAGGGAGAAAAAGTTTATAAGATGCAAGGATGCTACAAACTATAAAGCAATTTCACAATTAATTCACAAACACCATTGTGATGCACGCTATGCTCTAAACGCAAAATTGAAACGCAAGATCAAATATTTCCATGTCGCAAAACTCAAATTCACTTTTAAGAAACGATATCAAAAAACACTCAATAGCAATCCGTATGAGCATAATTCGAGACCAATAAAACTAAAAAGCAAAAAAAAACAAGCTTTCGCCAGAGGCGTACCTCCATTAGCGAAGAGTGTAGATTGCTTTTTTTTTTTGTCAATGCGGATTGTTAAAGTAAACAGTTCTTTTGGAATTTTCATATGCGAGAGAGATTTGTGGAAGGAGTGGAAGAGAGAAAATAGAGAGACAATTTGAAAGAGAGGAGAAGTGAGATGTCAATGGCAAGGAAAGAAAGAAAGAAGAAGGAAAGTGGAACCGCCAGGGCAAAAAAGAAAAAAAATAGTTGATCGAATGATAAAAAAAAATATGACTTTTATGGGGTGTACCATAAATGGTGGGCCCAACAAGAGATAATATGATCAAAACACAAAAAATTTGAATGTCTAATTTAAAGAAGCAGTGGAAAAGGTACCACCCTTTTTTTTATTGTTAATATTCGAAATAAATGATTAATGAAAATTAGCTATCCGACTTGAAAAGTTATCCTATTCAAACTAGGAAATAATCTAGATTAAATCCTATTTCAGTTCGGAAACTTATCTTAATTAAATAGTTATTACCATAACATGCAATTTAATCTAGAAAATAAGTCTAACTAAATAAATTCTAAACGTGCAAAAGAATTTTTTTCATTTATTAAAATTGGCAATTCTATCGACTCAAAATTTCAAGCATAGTAAAAATTGTCCAAGACATCCACCAAAATGCAAACAAAAGATTACGATATCCAAAAAAATAATCCGTTGTCCCAAGTCTTAAATTAATGGATATCACAATCTTAATGAAACACTTACCACCCGTCGTCTCATGGCTCAAATTAGTGATTATATTTAACCTTTTTTTGCCCATAAGATCCAATCAAATAATGCCTAAAACACTCAAGATCACATTAATTCAAATTAGGAAATAAAATATCAAATTCAAGAATGGATTATAGAGAGCATACCTCAAGGCCACCCTCAGCCTCCACGTCACCCTTCCTAGCTCCTCCTGCTCATTGGCGCGAACTACTCCACCTTCGCCAAGCTCATTAAATGCAGAGTGCACAACCTCCTCATGCCTCACCAGTAAGCGTCATTTTCTGCAAACGCTATCCTCTTGCTATCGTAAGACACGTGGCACAGAACCTTCACTTAGGTGGATCGAGAAGATATCGTTATGGGTCATGAGGACTAGTTTAGTTGTCTCCGCCTACACAAGTGTGGAAGTCTCCATTTCTCTACCTTTCTATTGTTGTGGCTGATTACATGAGAGAAAACTTAGAGAAAGAAGAAGACAAGGAGAGAGAATATGGGACCCACAATGAAAAAATATGAAACTAATATAAGAAAAGGAACACGGCAAAAAAAAATGTGACAACACTTTCTTAAAACATTGTCAGTGGAGGAATGCTAAAAAGTGGGACCCACAAAGAGCGATATAGTCAGATTGTTATATTAATGAGTGTTTTAGGCAAAAAGGAAGTGGAAAAAGCGCAACCCTAAAAAATCAGTCAAAAATATCATATGCAAGTCATATTGTATGCATGTCATATTGTTTGAATGTTAGGACATCGTATATCATGTAAATAAGACTTTATTTCAAGATAAAAGAAAACCTCAAAAATATTTTATTGTTTTGGTGTGTCCAATTTCTTTCTTGTAATTTGCTTGCTTTGTTATTTGAGTGTTAATTTCATTGATTGTGCACCCGCATGATCACCTCTCATATTAGTGGATAGGTTAAAATTGATCTAAGCGGCCTGCAAAATAATTTTGGAAAAAAAAAAGAGAAAAGGCATCAAAATGGCATTAAAATAATCTAGCATAATCAAATCCTCGAATCTATAATCACTAGTTCATAGGAGTAAAGTAAATCTCACAATATTTTTCATGGGTTTTTAATTGACCCACCAAAAAATAGATCAATGGCAACTCTTAATTGAAATGAGCTAACAATTCAAACTTTAAGTCGCAAATTGGTATGAATTTAGGAGAGCTCGACTTAAGTCTAGACTTGATAATCCATTAGCTAAATCTCTAGGTGGTGCATATGAGGTAAAGTCGCAACAATGGCCCTTTTACTAAGTCTTCTTTTTGGTTAACCCATTTTGTTGCCAAACAAATTACCCATTTTCCACGGGGCCATGAAATATGAATTGCAAAATGCCATTTCACCAGCTTTGACGACCTCACGAATAATTTTGGTCTATAACCAAAGATTTCGATTTATGGGTTGTATCAATGTAGCTTCTTTTAAGAAGTGAAATAAAGCAATTTAACCCGCATTCGCTTTTACCGTTTCCTAACTAGTAAACTGAAAACATTCGAATTAAGTGACAGAATCATGTACTTTCGAATTAAAAGCCAATGATTTTGCTAAATCAGGCTCAACGTTACGAGCCAACTGTGCCTATTACATGGGGCCACGCTTAGATTCTGTTTAATCTAATACATTGGCACATAATCCTAAATGGAGGCTACGATGGTCAAAGCACAGCAGAATATTTTTTTTATTACCACAGATTAATAAGATTTAAACAACGCACTCTGAAACGGGCTGGCAATGACATCTATGTTTCGTTACGACTGATACCGATTGTTGTCACAAAAACACTCGAAACCTTTCAGAATATCCAAGCACTGAGATGTAGAATCATATGTAACTTTTCGAAAATTTTCGTATTCAAAGTGATTTTTGTTTTCAGTTTGAAAATTTATAAGTAGAGCCACAAAGACAAGTTAGAAGTAGGTGAATAACGCCACCCAAATAGCCTCGCCTCCATGAAGCAAAACTTAATTTTTGCTAAACTTTCATCTAAGGTCACTTAATCTCTTTCAATTCTGTTGGTTGTTTGAACAAAATAGTACATTTTTTTCCTTTGTTTCACATATGAAAGTTTTGAAAAAGTGAGCCACTTTATACGTACGAGTATCTTCTTCCTTGTTAAAGTGAAGACAATGGAGTATGGACTAGACTTCTCAATACCCGCATGTGGGTGTGTGATTATTAGGCGCACTTAGCATTTAGGGTACTTGCGGATGATAATTAGCACTAATCCTCGTTTATTATTTTTATTTATTAAATTTAGAATTTATTATTATAAAATAACGATTTTATCCTATTGAAATAATGTGTCTGTTCGCAATAGAGTTGCGGTTATTTTTTATTAATTAATTTCGAAATTTATTATTTAGCCTAACGGTTATTAGGCAATCTTACAACCTTTAAAAGAATTGTGTTCCTTCGGATTAATAATAATGATTAAAAATAATAATAATTAAAAATATTATTATTTTATTCCGAATTTTCATGTCTTTTTTCAACGTGACTTTTGATTTCATACCAAATATGTAACGTCCTGAATTCGACCCACTTTCGTGATCAATGAAATTGATATTATTTCTCATTGCGTTTCAGTAAGTCTCGCCCGGATCTGATTAATCTCAGGATACTGACCAATAGGAAAAGGCTAACTAGGAAAAACGATACGTAGACCCAAGAACTCGATCGTGAATTGAGTCCAATTCCGAGATACGACGAGAGGATATTTTGTGCCAATGTAGGCCAGTCCAAGGAGAGTGACAGATTTGGTTCGACCGACGACGTATGATCGGATAGCGGGTGATTCCGCACGACCGAAAGTACGCATAGCAAGCGATCCCGAACTTATTTCGAACGACTGCAACCCCCGGGACTAGCGATAAATCCTCGTATTCTCTAGGAAATCAACATTGTCACAACTTGAGTAGCCCTAGGTCGATACGCGTAACCCCTAAACAGCCGTCCGTTAATGAGAAACGTTAAAACTGAAAATTGAGTGAAATCGATCGTGGAATTGAGTCCGGACTTCAATGTCGGATTTCGTGGGCGTACGTGACTATTTTTGCAAGGACAACGTCGTATAAGTGTGGCTAATCATATTTGGGATCAATAGAATCGAAAATTGAAAATTTGACCTGGGACCGAAAAATTACCGTTTTGCCCTTGTACCCCTAAGTTGGAATTCCGAATTTTGGGAAATTAAATGGGATTATTTGAGCCTCAATTATTGATGGAAATGAAGGACCGTTTTACCCCAAGATATTTTTAATGGGATTAATCCTAACCCTTGAACCAAGAACATGATGGTCATTTAGTGCAAAGTTGGTCACCTAACCCCACTTAGCCAATTTGCCTATAAACCTCTCTCATTCTCTCTCTCCCCCTCATTTTCTTTCCCCTCAAGCCAGCCACTCCCCCTCCTCTCTCTCAATCTCACCACTCTCCCTCTCTTCCTCTCCTTGCGTGGCCGTGAGAAGCTCACCGAACCACCGCCGCTTGCGTCGCCGCACGCCAAGGCCGCCGTCCACCGTCTCACCGTCACCACTACTCACACAACCAGCTCTCTCTTTCTCCCTCTCCTCTCCCCATCCGCCACCGATCAGCCCCCACCTAGGACCGCCATCGCCGTTGCCACCGTCGAGCGCCACCGAGGGAGCCGCCGCTCACCGCCTATGGTCCGACGCGGAATCACCACTGTTCAACCGCCCTCACCTTCTGTCCAGCTTAGTTGGGAGTTTAGGAATCTAAGTGAGTACAACCCTAAACCCTAATTAGGCTAATGTGTGTTTCTAGATGAGTTTTAAGAGTTAATTAGGGTAATTTAAAGGTTAACGTGCAAAGGATATTAGGGGCTGTTACCGCGGCTGATTTGGTGGTTTAGCGTAACAATTTTAATGAGGTTTAGCGGCTTAGAATGTGTTGTGTAATGGCTGGAAATATTGGATTGAATCGGCTCGAGTTCGGCTAAGTTCGGGTTCAAATTGTGGAATATTGAGCGTGCCTCACATTGTCCTCGTGGCGGCTGATTTGGGGGATGTCTTGGAGAGTCAAATGGAGTATTTTGAGGATACATATTGGCCTAGAGTGACCTGTTTAGTGGCTGTCCATGCCGGGATTAAATTAGACTAAGCGCAATCAATTTAGGGGTTAAATTGTGACGGGCAATAAGGACCGATCTGGTGCCTATTTTACTGGCTTAGTGTGATATTTTAATTGAGGTTTAATAGCCTATAGCGTGCTGAGTGGTGGCTGAGCTTAGGCGGCTTGATTCGGGCAAAAATGTGGAATTGGCAGGTATGAATTGAGGGCCGAGTGGTGGCTGTTTTCATGGTGATTCTTGTGATCTAATGTGATGATTTGGAGGTGATTTAATGGCCTAGGATGGACTGCTCATGGCTGAATTGATATCGCGTTAATTCGGGCCATATTTGGTCAATCGAGGTTTTAGGGCGAATTTCTTAGGGAATTGCGATCGACCTATGAGGAGGCTGAATTAAGTATGGCTTAATTGTGTTTGCGTAATACCCTATGATGTGTTTGGTGTGGCCAATTCATGAGATGCTTGGTAGACTATCGGCATGAGTAGTTTTGATGTGTTAATTGCGTGAAATTGGGTGCCAATTTACATGTTGTGATTGGTTTGGACTAATTGGCCTATTAGACATATTGAGATGTGAATTGAACATATTGTGGCATTATTTGAATATATAGCCAAATCATATTGAGTGCCCAGCGAGAATTTCACGAATGCCAAATGCGGATATTGTAGCCATGAGTGTGCATCTCGAGCATTGGTATAACATGTGCATATACGAGTGTGCACGAATGACATGAGCATGTGATCACCAAAAATACCCTAATGCGTTTTATGCGGGGTTCAGATAATAACTGGTGATTGTGTACGTGTGATCACATAAAGCCCTGATACTTTTTACGCGGGGTATTGAACCCGTCTTGAGGCGTGTTACGCGGGACGATCCCCGGACTACCGGAAGATGGCCAACCTGACGCGTTTTACGCGGGTTTTGTGTCATGAGCTTGATGCGTTTTATGCGAGCCAAAAATCGATCTCAAAGTAATAGACCTTATGCGTGTTACGCGGGTCGGACCTGATGCGCTTAACACGGGTCGGAAGAGAATTGATAAATTACAAGTGTGCAAAGGTGCAAGTGTGCGAAGTGCATTGATGAGGCTTGAGCACGAGTGTAAGCACCAGCATATGCATGACATGCGTTGTGACCAAGTAACGTGTACATGTGCCGTGATTGGGTTCTGCATTATTATTGTGAATTACAAGTGCCTAACCTGTAGGGCCAAGGTAAGTTTTAAATTTGGGGCCGAGGGCCTAAATCACTCATATTCTGGATTGTGTGTTGTTTAGTACTCGTCAGGAGGTGCATATTAGCCTAGTTTAGATTTAAGGGGCCTACTCACTGAGATTTATTCTCACTGTTGTATAAACCAAACTTTTCAAACCCCCGGCCTTGAGGATGGCAGGCGTGTCAATACGTTTTGGGGAAAGCCCCAGCTAGATATAATACTTGACCGCTGAGCCACGTACCCCCCCACTTTTTGACGTTAGTGGTTGTTGACCCGTTTTGGCTTTTATATGTTTATTCTGTTGTAATAGACATTGTAAATCTCCGTTATTTAGTGCAAGTTGTATTTATGGTGTTACTGCTATCATTGGTCTTGTTGTTTTTAGTTTATACGAGTGTTATAATGCTTACGCGTGTGTTTGGTATTTTGTTTGAGCGCTGGGTCGGCGACACGTCCTGAAACGTCGCACTTGAATCGACCACGGCAGGGATGTGGTGCGCCGTAGGGTGCGAGGCGTGACAAAATCACTATACATCTTTTCGATGAATGGACGCTTTTGTTCAAAAGGGTATGATTAGTGAGTCAGTTTTTACATAGTTGAATATTAAGAAAAACTGCAGCCATTCTTTTTAATTTTTTTCCTAGAGAGACTCTGGAGATATACCGAAATTGTTATTCGGTATTCTCAATCGAGACTTTGTTGTATCCTGAAGGAAATTTGCCGGTGACCATTAGCAATTTCGTGGGGCAAATAATTTCTTAAAGAAAATGATATCACGCCTCAAAGTCTAACTTCGTTATTCATCCCGTTTGAAGTTAAAGTTTCCTTTTTTCTACAATTCGGATGAGCATATTTTCCAACAAATTCAACAAAAGGTTTCTTTCAATTTTGGGCCACATCAAATTCCCCAACTTGATAAACTGGATTGAAAACGAAATCGAATCCGAGCTGCAAGTCTAGTGGTCCACTTGAAAGTGATGATACACGAAGGGAAAGATGATGTGAAGAAATTTCTCCAAGATTAAAACAGCTTAAATAATATATAAATAAAAACAACATTCAGACGCGAGGGTTAGGCCGAAAACTGGAAAATAGTAACTTGCACGAAGAAGAATGTCAGGTTCACCTGTCTTGTCTTCAATTTCCTTCGGAAAAGAACAAAAACAAAGGAGAGTTTCCACCGAAATAGGGTCCAGCTTGACCTAAACTATCATTAGCGCCGACCAACATTTCATAGTCAAGTCTAGCTATCAAGCCGCGACAGTAATGTTCCAAGCACTGAGGGGATTACATTAACGAAATATTGAAAATTATCGAGGTACAAAACTCCGTGCATTTCGCGTATTTGTTGCCAAATTTTCAACTTCTAGATAAGATCATGGAAATTGGCTAAGAATTCTAATAAGCATCATCATCGAGAAGTCTTGCTTCTTGTTCCTATTTAATTTTACTTTTTTTTATCGTTTGGAGAGGAAATATGAATTGACTCGAGTGGAAAATTTTACCGCAGGGTGGTCAAAAAATGGGGGAAAAAAGAAAAAAGAAAAAATGAAGAGTACGACGTCAGGCGTGAATCATGCCTTATAAAGACATGCACGGTGGAAAGTGGAAATAGACAGGTCAATTCAGGATAGTCAACAGAGTTCGGACGACGTTAAAGCGCGTGAAATTTACCCATTTTTCATTCAAATGCCAAGGCCCACGCTCTCCAGAAATAATAATGTGAGCTTACTATGTGAACGTGGAATTTTTTGTCATGAAATAAAAAGGTGGAATCGAATGTGAAATTGAATATGTGATAGTTTACTCGAGCTTGACTTGGATTAAAGTTATTAAGTTGACTTGAAGAGAACCAACTGTGCGTAAAGTTATAAAGAAAGACCTTTTCTGCCCAGGATTTGGGACCAAACGACTGATGCAGGAGGCATCTAGCGCGTGGAGACATGCAGGTGTTTTCCGTTACGTTTTTCACGACGCTCTCCCGACATCACAATTCATTTCTATAAGCGATTAATCGATGAAAAAACATTTCACGGTGGTCGTGAGGACCGATGAGTACATTGAGCCAAAACAGGGTCGGATCGCTCGATCGGAACGAAGAAAATGATGCCCGCCATTGCCGGGTAAATCGTTGATTAGCTTATCCAAAGCTAATTGAGTCACAAAATTGTTTACGTTTTGTCAATTCAATTCATATGGTCAATTTTGCCAAAAATTACTGATGTTGACATCAACTATCCTATATAATAAGATTGATGTTAACGTTGACATATTTTTTAATAAATTCTTTGGTTTTTTTTTCTTTTATCTTTTCTCTTCTTTTCTTTACCTTTTTCTTTACCAAGTGTTGGTGAGGATCGCCAACCGCCCCTCGCCCAATACTAGGGGTGGGCATCCTAGCCCTCGCCGACTCTAGCCGAGGCTACACTTCCCATCCACGAACAAGGTGACCCTCGTCCATGCAAAGCTGACCCTCGCCAATGGCCATCAAGGGCGACCTCACCGGGGTAGGGCGAGGGTAACCCTCACCCGATCCCTCACTCAATCTGGCGAGGGCAACATCACCAAGCCCTCTCCGGCCATCGCCAATAGCTGACTATTGCTTGAGATTGCCACCAACAAAAAGGAAAGAAAAAAAAAGGAAAAAAAATTCAAAAAAAAATTAAAAAGTTGTCAACTTCAACCCCAATACATCATATAGGATGATCAGTGTTGACTAGATCGCCATGTTAGCATTTTATGATCGAAATTGACTGAATTGACTTAATTAGCATAACATAAAAATGTTTATGATTAAATTGACATGAATGCAATAAGTTTAAAATTTTTTTGATAATTTTTCTGCAACGAAAGTTAGGCGTCTTCCTTCTGGTTGAGTGCAGTGTATTAAATTAATACAAACGCTGGATGCGTTGGCGAGTCATTAAGATTCGATGCGAGCCCCATGTTTGATTAGTCATTGCTTTCAAACGTTCGTTTTCTCATTGCATGGTGAGCTTGAGATTGAGCTGACGTGCTTTCGCCTCGGAAGAGGGACCAGCCATGTTATTTATTTCTCTAGGACATTAACGGGGGGGTTAGTATGCTTGCCTGACAAGCATCTTTTGGAGCCATCTCGTTGGCTCCGACTGGAAATTTGTTATGGACGAGCCAAGCTGATTGGTTTTGCGAAGGCACCGTCCATCTCCAGCCTTCTGATTCCTCGAGAGGTTGCTTTCAAGGCTAAATTGAACCCAGTGGCGATGGATTTGAATGTCGGGAGGCACTTAGCAGCAGCAAGTTCAACCCTCTTATATGGAGGATTCGTCATATGATCTTGATGTTGATTAGAACCCGTGATTATCTTTTCTGGCAATGTTCAATGGATCAATTTCATTGAAATCTTAAAAGGCAACGCTAGTCTTAAAAGAACAAAATTAGTCACATCTTGCAAGACTAGGTTAAAGGATGGGCGGGACGACCGACGCTAATGGTCCTGTTTGGGTGTTTACCGTAAAGGGTCGCACACCTATTATAAAATATAGAAGATAATCTATAAATTTAGGGAACCCTAAATGTATCTAGAAGATAGAGTAATTATTTAATTTAAATTAGGACTTGAGATAATCTATTTCCTAGTTTAAATTAAGTAATATTCTAATCTTATTAGATTATTTAGGTTATTTTTTAATTCCGAATTTTCATGAAAACCCCAAAAAAAGAATGAATTGCTTTATGGTAGATTAGGATAGATTGCATTCTTAATTTAAGTAATTTATTATTTCGAATTTTAACAAAAATCCCAAAAATAAGTCATGTTAGGATATGTTAAGTCATCATAGGTTGCATGTTATTTTAGGCATATTTTTATTCCGAATTTCATTAGAAAATATCAAAAATAAATCATTTACCCGTCATCAGAATTAGGTCACGTCGTCGCGTGACATATAGTTTGCATGCTAGGTTACATTACTTGCATGTCATTTTTGCACGTCATTGCATATAGATTAGATTTCATTTAAATAAGTGAAAATCAAAAGAGAAATTGAGTGAATTGCTTGTTAATTATAAATCATATTAGGATGTTAATGTGATTTTTTAGCTAACTATGCAGATGTTTGCGTTGCTTCCAGGTAAGTAATTCTTCCATTCTTGCAATTTAATATTCAATTATTGAGTGTTAAATTGGTGGTTTGCGCACCCGCATGAACACCTCACATGTTAGTAATTAAGTTGAAATGGATCCAAACTGCATGCCAAAATATTTTTGAAAAAAAAAGGTACCGAAAGGGCGTTAGACTAGATCTAGCGTAATCAAGTCCCCGGGCTTAGAATCTCTGGTTCGTAGGAATAAAACATATCTCCCTATGTTTTATTTAGGTTTCTAATCGACCTACCACAAAACGATTAGTGGCGACTCCAAGCATGAAGACATTTGCATGTTAAGAACTTAAACCCTAAGTTGTGAATTGGTAGGGCTTGGGAGGGCCCGAGTTAAATTTAGTCTTAATAATCTATTAGCCCGAAAAATGAAAATTTTTTAGGTCGCGACAAAATTATTAGTCAATATAAAATATTTTCACTATCGACAATAATTTACGTCTAAACATTCTCGTGGACGAAGAAAAGATCTTTCGTTCATTCGTTTCAGGAAAATTGTCCAAAAGGTTCTTATGCCAATTCAGTCATAAACCTTTTAATTTTATCAATTCAGTCTTAAACCTTTTGACAAATTTTCAATTGAGTTCATCCAACCAAAATTGGCCGGGAATTGCTGACGAAGAAGCCAACCATCCTACGTGGCACAAATGGCACTGACGTGGATATTTTTAATATTATTTTGATAATTTTTTGAATTTTAATGGTTTTTTCTTTTTTTCCCTTTTCTTTGCTTTTTTATTTTTGTTGTTTGGAGGGATGGCCCTGCCAGCACAGGCGAGGGCCGACGAGGATCATCGGCCAAAGTGAGGGTGTGCAAGCCCTTGACAGGGGCCAACAAGGACTGCCAAGCACTTGCCTGGCCACAGCAAGGGCTGTGAGACCCTCGCCTATTGGCCGGCAAGGGCATTGCAACCATCGTTTGAAGCCCTGGAAAAAAACAGTAAAGAAAAGGGAAAAATTATAAGAAATTCAAAAAATTATTAAAATATTAATTAAAAATGTACACATTAGCACCAGCCGTGCCACGTAGGACAGTCGGCGTCCGGGTTAGAAATTTCTGATCAAAATTGACTGGATGAACTCAATTGGCAAAAGGTGAAAAGTTTTAGAACTGAATTAGCAAAAATGTAATAGATTTAGGACTTTGGGGCAATTTTCCCCATTTTTGCAAGCATTACAAATGATCAAGTCTTAGAGAGATATTTTTCAAATTATTTATTTTCCGTGAAACAAACGTAACCTAAATTAATATCTGACAACCTGGTCTACCTAGAGAGCGGAAGGAATCAAACCCTGTAAACATGGATGGACCCGACGTGTCATAAGCGGGATGCAATGGTTCCGCAATCGTTCGTAATGCCTCCATCATCCCTTTCGTCTGCCCTGTGGACTTGGAAAAGGGCAAGACCCAAGACTTCCGCGAATGTGAATGCATGAACCTTCGAACCTCTGGCCCCTCTCTCCCTCCCTCTCTCTCTCTCTCTCTCGAGCATCTTGATCTTGAAGTTCTTGTCTCTTGCAATAACGTTGATGGGTTCCTGGAGAAGTATGCGTCTTTGGCTGGCGATGCACGTGCCCGACATGGACGAAGTCAAGCGATATGGATGACCCCATTGGTTTTCCGTCGAAATTACGAGTTGAGTCGAGTCGATAATTTCCTTAGTTTG
Source organism: Syzygium aromaticum (assembly GCA_024500025.1). Taxonomy (NCBI): domain Eukaryota; kingdom Viridiplantae; phylum Streptophyta; class Magnoliopsida; order Myrtales; family Myrtaceae; genus Syzygium; species Syzygium aromaticum. The sequence continues at coordinate 18,935,605 of CM044885.1, forward strand.
TCACGTGTGAGATGCCGATGGCTTTGACTATTTTTCGAGCGATGCCCTCTTTTCCACGCAGGTTTTATCGCCGCGGTTGCTGAACGAAGCTGAAGATCCAAGTCTGGTCCAATCGTTAGAAGAATCACCCAATAATTTATATTTCTTGAAGTTGTAATTGAAAGCACTCAGTACTTGTTTATAGGTAACGTTAGCTGTTGTAGACAAATGGAGAGAGGATTTGATAATATTTTCCCCTTCTTTGCACATAGGCTCCAGGGATATACATGGACCGACCACCATGTCGCAAGTTGGCCCTTGTTCATTAAAAAGAAGTGTAGCGATAATCGTTTTTAAATTTAGGTGAAAGAGGGCGCGACAAATATAATCAGCTGGCTAATAAGATGCAAGCGATAATCTCATGGGCCCGTTGACTCGTGACGAGCATCCATAGGGACAACTAAAAATACTCAAATCCTATTCGCCGAAGCTTTTAATATACAGTCATTATTTTAGCGGAACGATGGCATAACACGAAGAAAGGAATAGTCTCGTAGACTTTCGTCCCTCTTAGAGAAAGGGCACATGAGAGGAGTCCTATCACAAGTCATTCAACTTGCATTGGAAGACAAATTTAGAAGACAGCTAGTGAGCCCCGAATTCTCCATAAATGTGAAAACGAAATATCATATGGACTCATTCTATACTTGTACATTTGCATAAGATATAATACTATTAAACCACTATTAAACCACTATTAAACCACGCTGTATAGCTTCTTGAGTTCGTGTATCTTTTTCTTGTTTTGTCAACGGGCTATGAAATGCTATCTTGCTTTCAAGAATTCGCGAGAAGGCGCACGAATTGATCAAGCACCATATAAAATTCCACTGTGCATCTTCTGCCCTATCATTGTCTTCAAAATTTGAACTTACGTATATGCAAGTGAGCTTATAATTGAATACGCGTCTAACATCACGTTTCAGAATATACTCTACGCCTTACACATACGGCACCTAGCTTGCGTACTTGGCAACATGACAGGATTTATAGAATATTACAAACGCGCAAGTTGACAAGCAGATGCTTATACCATCGTGAATCCCATGCATGGCCTAACTTGAAAGCATAAAGATAATCGTCTGATGCTCTCTCGCTGCTGGTGCTGAATCTTCATCTGGGGTCGACAAGGCAAATACTTTAATATTTCCCTCGCCTTTTACGCCGAGTGTTTGCTCCAAAAAATTGGCCCCACCCCATAAAGAAGAAGCAGCTTCACGATGGTTAAATTTAAAAACAAAGACAACATAAAGTAATTGTAATTACTCTTTGCCTTGAAAAGACAAGACCAATGCTGTACCAATGTGTGGAACACGTTTGACGTCTTTTCGGAGTAACAGAGAGATTTACATAAATACCGCCAGACTTTCAACCTATTCGATGCTTAAAAAGGTAGAAAGATTGTTCTTCATAGTACACACGCACAGAGAGAGAGAGAGAGATGGCGAGGACACCAGGGCGAGACAAGAATGGGATGAAGAAGGGAACATGGACTCCTGAGGAAGACAAGAAGCTGAAGGATTATGTGAGCCAATATGGCTTCTGGAATTGGCGCAAGCTCCCCAAGTATGCAGGTTAGACTTATCTATGATCGTTCGATCAGTTTTCAAATCATCAAGTGTCGGTTTAAGTAACATGTGCACAAGAATGAAATTTGTGATCTTACGAATCTTCTTCTCAAAACCAGTTGAAGGTTTTCCAGCTCCTCTTTCTCGAAGAAAAGAAAAAAACACAAGAACCTGGAAACTTTGAAATAACCTCTTTCTACTTGCCAAGCTGTAGAATTTCCGATGGAGAAATTACTATCCTCGCTAAAATTGATAGTCTTCTATAACTTTTAAGGTTCAAGGGAGAAAAGTGCTAATTTCTAATCTTCATGTGCTTCTTTAGGATTTAAGGTTAACGCAAAATCTCTTGAATAATTTCTTTTTCCCCTCCTTAAAAGTAGGGGAGAAGAAGTATGATTTCTATATTGGATTCAAGCATATATGCTCGCAGATTTATTATAGCGAAAAGAAGGCAAAAGTATCCACAGATCTCCTTTCTCTCTATTCTCACGATTGATACAATAGCGGCGGCAAAGAGATGCTGTACAAAAAGAGGATGAAGTTATAAATAAGTTGAGTTCTTACTCTTAATCACATATGCATGTTTTAGCAGCTTATAGTTTAGATTTCTTTCTTTCCCCTTCAAATTTGCAGGGTTATCAAGATGTGGAAAAAGTTGCAGACTCAGATGGATGAATTACCTAAGGCCAGATATCAAGAGAGGGAACTATACCAAGGAAGAAGAAGATACCATCGTTAGACTACAAGCATCGCTTGGGAACAAGTGAGTTATATCTTCTAGAATGCTAGCCACTTTAAAACAAAACTCGACTTGAAACATGGAATACGTCACATGAATAATGTAATATATACTTGAAAAAAAGAAGATTAATGTCATATACTTCGCTGCGAGTGTGTGAAGTTCCTGTAGGGAGAAAAGCTCGATTAATAAAACAGCTTCTTCATGATCTATCCAGAGTTCCTTGTTTTCTTGATGCATGCGAGAAGGACCGTGATGTGAGAACATACGATGATAACAAAATATTTATGGATGGTGGAACAAAAACAGCAGGAAAAACCCAACTGAGTATTATCCTTCTTAGAATTTCCTGAGTTTCTCATTTTTGGAACCCAGTAATGACTAGATGAAACCTAAAAAGTGTGATGCAATACTTGTTGGAAGAGGCATAAGTTCTTCAACAAGCTGAAGAACGTGGAGTTAGGATTCTTCTTCTTCGTCTGAGTTAATTGTGGAGTGCTTCGATCATACAAAATGTTCCTAAAGCGCAATTAGTATACCAAAGCATACGAGATCATGTATCATTTGTTGTCTCCACATTTCAAATACACATGAGTCATGATCACGAAAAAGAGAGAATGATACCTGACCACATAAATTTCCTACTCCGGTCTTCGCAAATTTTTTGATTGACTATCATTCGCGAATTGATCTGGGTTGAAGAAAATGCAATTACATTTCCTAAGAAAACAATGACACATTTCAACCGGGAAGGAGAATATCTAATGTTATATTTGTACATGAAATATTTTACAGATGGTCAGCCATTGCATCTCAGTTACCAGGAAGAACGGACAATGAAGTCAAGAATCACTGGCACACCAACTTAAAGAAGCGCTCGAGTCAAAATACATCATCAGCATCTCCACAAGAAGCGACCATCAATCATTCATGTGATCATGAAGTTGGACCAAAGAATATATCCGAGACGACTCCAAACATTATCCTCGACCTTCCTATAAATTGCCCTATGACTCATCAGATCAAAGAAGGGTTTGCGTCCCTCCATTTGTCTTCAAGCTCCAGCGAGACATCACTTTCCACGTGCACGGAAATCGCGGACTTCTCAAACACGGAGTGCGAAGTGTCTCACGACACATATATTGCAGAGTCTAGCGGGAGGTTCTGGACTGAACCATTTATCACCGACAACAATATCGAATCCTGGCTTTTACAGGATGAATGGTTATTTTCCCCCGTTTTTTTATACTAAATTTAGAAAATTGGTCTGTTTAGTCTGATAAGTCACCTTGTATCCTATAGAGAACAGCTAATCTACTCCCCGTAGGTTTGTTAGTTCTATCGATTAATAGCCCTTCTACGATATGTATATTTATCTATATTGGCTTGAATAATCATCTGGAAATGTGAACGATAATCAATATATGCCCGCTTGGATGATGCTTAGCTAGAAGCAGTTAATAACTCACTCTGCATACTAAATAAATCATCTTCTATCAGAAAAAATCGCGGTTTATAGGTATCGCAGGTTGTGAAGGTAGCACTAATAAGTTGCATTGGGGAATCGTCTCTTCATTGGAACTTGTTGAGGTGACATGAAAGCGAGAACCTTAGCCAGAATAATTCAGATAAAAAAACTAAGATCACATGGGAATGGTTTTCATGCTCAAGCATGATATAGCAATAGACGTTCAAAGTTCACATATTTTAGATATAGATCAGGGAGTCTGGAAAGCAAATTGACTATGGTATTCCTAGAGAATGAGAATTCATATAACTAGTAAACAGCAATCAAATCAAAGTAAAGAATTTTCAAAGGGTTGATCTCGAAATCTCTTGGAAACAACGGGGAGTCTTTCATTGATATTCTATTGAGAATGATCATATAAACAGTTCCTCCCAGATTGCATACTGGCAATATCTTGAAGTAATACATCTAATTCACACAAATCCCATGTACACTACAAAAAAACACCGGATTAGCGACGAAATTTGCGACGGAAAATTTGGAAAAATCCATCGCAAATCGAATTTGCTTCCGTCGCTACTAGCTCGTTGCAAAATTTTGCGACGGAAAATTTAAAAGTTCGTCGCAAATTTGCGACGAAAACAAATTCGTCGCAAAATTAGTCGCAACACATTCGTCGCAAAATTCGTTGCAAAATTCATCGCAAATTAGCCACGAATACAATCCGTCGCAAATATTCTGTCGCAAATTTCTGACGAACTATGTCCGTCACAAATTTGCGACGAACTCTGTCCATCGCAAAATTCGTCGCAAATTCCGTCGCAAATTTGCAACGAACTCTGTCCGTCGCACAATTAATCACAAATTAGCCATGAATACAATCCGTCGCAAATTTCGTCGCAAATTTCATCGCAAAATTAGTCGCAAATTAGCCACGAATACTATCCATCGCAAATTTCGTCGAAAAATTCGTTACAATTTTCGTCGCAAAATTTAAACGTTGCAAATTAGCGACGAACTGTAATGATCGCAAAATTCAGCGTAAAATATTCGTCGCTATTTTTACATCATTTCGGCCATAAATTCTTGTCCATATCAAACAAAGGATACAATGACATATAATTGAAACAGAAAAACGAACAAACCATAGATTCTGACAAACCAGCCACAATGACATATAATTGAAACAAATAACTAAAGGAAAGTTACAGAGTCTAACATGATATTATTTGATATCCAATCTTACAATACATTCAAAACATGAACTAAGAAACGGGACAACTATAGAAGACGCAGAAAAACCATACACAAGAAGACGCGGCTTTGGTACCTTGGCAGGACATCAAAAATTGTCACTTTTCGAAACCTGAGAAAATGTTTATACATAAATCAATCCAGATTATAAAAGAAGCTTTTATACATGGATGTGGAACTAGGTGTAAAATAACAAGAGAGTTAACAAAAATACGTTTCAGGACGAACATAAATATTCTTACATATGAATATGAGTGAAATTATGAAAAATCAAGATTATGAAGCAAACTTACCCCCGATTTTGAGAATTTTAACTAGAAAATATGGAGAAAATCATCATCAGCATCATCATCATCATCAGCATTATCGGCATTAATGTGTTGGTCATTGTTGTGCCCATGATCTATTGGATTAGCTGGAGGTACAGGAGGATCGTCATAGCGGTTAAGGTTAAGGTGTTGCATAACGAGTCTCATTTGTTGCTCCAAGTTATTTATTTGTTCGTCCTTCTGAACAAGTAAATTATTCAGACGATGCACTTCTTGGGTCAATTGCTCGTCTTGTCATGACCTCCTTCGACCAGTCGCAATGGATGATGAACTTGCAGGACTATTCGGCATGTACATCCTTAACAACGATCCCATCCCAAATATTTTCTCTTTTTTCACCCCACCCGTTGCCTCCATCCATAATGCCATATTATCAACTGATAGCCCGGACTCAGGACAATCATCACTACCACTAGCACTGCTTATTACAAGTTCATCATATTTTTCCTACATTAACAATGTAGATGAAAATAAAATCATTACCATAAATATTAAAAGCATTCATGGTTTTCATTATAGTTTACATATAAGCCAAAGTATAACCTTACATACCTTAACAGTTTTTGCTCGACCGCCAGTCCATGTCTTATCTTTCTTTTGAAATGTGCATTCAAATGTAGCTGCAAATGACGATTCCATCCCTAATTTTTGTGCCTACAAAATGTAAACATGAGTAATTGAATTAAATTAACTTATAACTCATTTAACAGACTTACCAGTCGTTTGCGATGCTCCGCAATGTTAATAGAGCCCCCAGCATATGTGGCTGACCCCTCACTAGAACTAGAAGATCGATTCTTCTTATTCTGCTCACAGAGTTGCCGACTCTGTTCAGATACCCAAAATCTGTTAATTGTCACCTAATTGTCAGCTGTAAAGAAAGACGGCTTCACTTGCTTGATCTTCGCTCTATTCATGACATTTCGCATAAAATCACCGATTTTCTTATCGAAAATTCTTCTCACTTCATTGTCTTCCGCTTCCTCCCACTTGTACTTCCGCTACAATGATTAAAAACACAAATTGAAAGTTATTATGATGATCACCTATCCATAACCATGCATCAGACAAATATAGACAGATTTTGTAAAGTTCATGTCGGGGAAATACCTGGTCCTTTAGGTATCGAAAACTATAGAGTTGTTCCGGTCCCTTTACATCATTCTTGACCATCAATATACTACACCAAACTTAATTGGTGAGAAAATAAAATATGTAAAACTTACCTTGAATACATTCCACCACATTTATTTCACTTCTTGTGGAACATTTCTGTAAGTAGTATACTCTCCCATCCAAAAGTTTCTTACTATTTTGTTCAATTCCCTCACAACAGACGTAGCATCCATGAATCTGCAATCATACGGATATTGTGCAACATCGACAATTCAGTTAACATCAATATCTAAAGCCGTAAGATTATATATACTAAAATAAAAATGAAGTACTTACGAATCTCCAAATGGACATATGAAGAATCGGTTATCTTCTCGACCTCTGTTTCCGTCAATATTCGATTGTTCCGTCGAATAATAGGGTGAAATGAAAGGAGAGGGAGCTAAAGGAGATTGAACTGGAGGACATTCAGTTCGCATGCGGCCAAGTCCTGTAACATGTTGTTGAGTGTTGGATGAAGGGCCAACATGTCCATATTGTGACGGACTATATTGTGATTGAAGATTAGATGACAAGACAGGGGAAGAGGAAAGGGACGGGGACGAGGACGAGGAAGAGGTTTGTCTTCTAGGCATGTGATCTCCACGTTTATACTGACAAGTAGGAAGGTTATGCGAATATGTAAAGAACTATTGACACGTATTACTGACACATGGTAATGTACATGACGAAACTTACCATTTTGATGGAAAGACTGAGAAAATGTTTCCTTGAAATGACCCACTGTCGAGTGTTTATAATGTGCAATTTCCTACGAACAAATATACTATAAATCTATTCATTTTGATATGAAACATCAATATATGAGCACGATATGGGTGGCCACAGGTATCAAACATCATTATATGAATCGCATTTATTTTGATTAAAATTTTTTTGACCACGTAAAAAAATTTAAATTTCACTGGAAGTGGGTGGCCACATGTATTCCAAGTCATTCTGCAAGTTTTGTAAGAGAAAAATTGTTATTATTGTTAAATTTTTTTTGGGATCTAAAAAAAAATTTCACTAAAAGTTGGTGGCCACCGATATTCTAACACATTCTGTAAAGTTCTGAAATTTAAAAATTTTAAGAATTTTTAAATTATTATTTTTTAATATAAACTTTTTTGTGAAATAAAAAAATTGGTACATACTAAAATTGGGTGGCCACAAGTAGACTAAGCTATTAGGTAAAATTTCCAAAATTTTTCTCATTCTTTATTTTAATAATTTTAGGGCACGTTAAAAAAATTAAATATAACTACAAGTGGGTGGCCATAGGCATTATAAGTCATTCCGTGAAGTTTTGAAATTTTTTAAATTCTAATTTTTTTTTCGACCTTCTAAAAAAATTTAAATTTCAATGCAAGTTGATGGCCACATGTTTTTTAGGCAATTCTGTGTAGTTTTGATATTTTATATTTTTTAAAAAAATTTTCACCCAAATTAAAAAAATTTCCCTCCCAATGGGTGACCACAATTATTTTAAGCTATTTTATAAAGTTATAAAAATTTTTCATTTTTAAATAATTTTTTTCTCGGAATGTTAAGAAATCTAAATTTTACTCAAAATGAGTGGTCACTATTAATTTTTGGCTTTTTCTAATATTATGAAATTTTTATTTGTTAAAAATTTTAAAAAAGTTTTACGGTCAAATTTCAACCAACATATACCGTTGTTTTAATATTCCGTAATTTTTAATGATTTTTTATAAAATTGTTCAATTTTGAAGCATTTTCAGTGAAAACTTTTAATCAATCACTCTATCGTCATTCAATGCTTAATCATCCACATAATAGACAAATTAACCAGTCGACCATTGATCAAATCCACATGCAATCCTAAAATCGACCCGTAACCTAGCCAACGAAAAGTGATCATAAATAATCCCAAAACAAATCCGATTAATTACCTAATTATATTAACTAGGGTTTAAGGAGTTGCTTACTTGATTCATGGACAATAAAAATCGGCTAATCAAACAGTGGTGGTCCCGACGCAGGCGTGGACCCAAATGGTGACTAGTCGGTCAAGTGCTCGGCTACAACCGGGTGAGCGACAAGGGAGCTCGGCCGTGACGGTGTCGATCGGCAGCGACGGCGTCGGGCGAGGGCGACGGCGTTGGCCCCCGAGTGGGAGGCGGGCGGCTGGCCGGCGGCCGGTGGCGGGACGGCAGTGTCGCGGTGGGACGGCCAGCTGTCTGCTGGGGTCGGCGGCGGCGAGGGCGGGGGCGGCGAGGGCGACTAGGCGAGTCGGCGAAGGCGAGGGCAAGGGCGAGGGCGGCAAGGCGGGGGCGACAGCGGCGAGGCGGACAGGGGGGCAGGCGACCGGCGGGGGGGCCTGCCGGGCGACCGACGTCGGGCGAGGGGGGGAAGGAGGCGACAGCGACGGCTGGGACAGCGAGGGGACGACCAGCTGGGGGGGCGGGCGACAGGCCAGGGGGCTGCGGGGCGGCAGGCCGATGATCGACAACGGGCGGGCCGGCCTGCAGGGGCGAACGGCGACGAACGACGGGCGTGCTGGGCGGCGACGGCACGACGGCTGCGATGGCAACGGCAGCGATCGGCGGTGCGAGAGATCAGAGCTGTAAGCGTTGGTGCAACAAATAATTCGCAAATTTGCGATGGACGCAGAATTTCCGTCGCAAATTTGCGACGGACAAAATATTTGGAAATTCTGCGGCCGTCGCAAATTTCAAACGGTAAAATTTCGCTCGCAAAATTTGCGACGAACTCAACTTGTCCGTCGCAAAATTTGGACCGACAAAAATTTTCGACGGAAAAAAATTTCGACAAAAAATTTGCGACGGACTCCATATGTCTGTCGCAAATTTGCGACGGACAAAGATAATTTCCGTGATGTCCGTCGCAAATTTGCGACGGACAAGATAATTTCCGTCGCAAATTTACGACGGATTAAATTATCGATCGCAAATTTCAAACGGTAAAATTTCGCTCGCAAAATTTGCGACGGACTCAACTTGTCCGTTGCAAAATTTGGACCGACAAATAATTTTCGACGAAAAAAAATTTCGACAAAAAATTTGCGACGGACTCTATATGTCCATTGCAAATTTCCGACGAAAATGATCTTGTCCGTCACAAAATTTGCGACGGATTAAATTATCCGTCGCAAATTTTGAACGGTAAAATTTCGCATCTCAAATTTTGCAATGGAAATTAGAATATCAGAAATGTTAGGGCACGTTAATAATATTTGACTTGTCGGCATTTTGGGACAAATTTCGGACGATCAATTAAAATAAAAAGAATAATCGACAATAACAATAATAAAAAAGCACAATAACAATAATAACAAGAACAATAATGATAACAACCAAAATAGCACTTGTAGCATTAATAATTACACATATGTAGTGTTTTGTGACAAATTTAATCTTCTTCTTCGTCTTTATCTTCGTCCTCGTCTTCATCCTCTGTCTGAAAATCAAATTCTGAACATTCTTGTACATTTAATTCGCAAATTTTAGTTGGATCCACATTTATCATTTCTCCACACGGATCTCGTAAAGTTGGTATGTTATATTCATCAATTTCAACCGTGTTACACACTTCCTCTTGTTGATAGGCTCTATCCTTCCAGTGTTCCTCGATTTTCCTTCGTGCTTTGATTTTACATACAGCCCACCAATCAACTTTGTCACGTTTCAAACTAGAATATGATGCATAACATACTTGAATTGCTTGTTGTGCCAAGACAAATAGTTCATACTTCATATACCTTTTCTTGTTATTTATTTCAACCAAATTGAACTTCGTGTGCACTTTCATTCCTTTGACGGGATCGAACCACGTGCACTTAAATAACACAACCAGCATCATTAATGGTCCAAGGTACTCAATCTCTATGATTTCATCCAACAAGCCATAAAAATCATCTTCTGAACTGCCACCATTGGATGACCGAACCGACACACCACTATTCATTGTGGATTTTCCCATTTCATATTCTTGAGTATGAAAATTATATCCATTTATGAAATATACTAGCCAACTTCGAACTTTTAACTATGGACCCCATGACAGATGATATAGCAATCATTGCCCTCCAATTTCATCATAATTATTGTAAACCTAAGGTTGCACATGCAAAGCCTACCATAAATATTTTACTAAATGATGTATATAATTTTAATAACTTGATTTGATCCATAGGCAACTTACATATGTATTGAACCATGCTGCAAATTGTTCATCACACAAACGGTCAAACTCATTTGGTTGTAGTCCAAACATTTCAATTTGGAAAATCCTAATATTAAAAACCATATAAATATTAGCAAATATTTGACACATAAAACATATATTTGCAAATTTACACTTACTTGAAGTATGGCTCGACTTCTGGGCAGTTCAGTAAAATATAAGTATGGACTGCATGAAATTGTTCGCCTGATAAGTAACGAAACTGACATACGCCGCTTGGTCGACCCAGATAATTGAAAATAGAGAATGTTGTACAATTGGGATCAATTGGGCCCTCATCATTTCTGCCTGCTCTCCGCCTCTTGCATTAAATGTGCGGCTCAAAATAGTATGATGCAAATGTTGTCACTTCTTCCACAATATATGCATTACAAATTAAAACTTCAACACGTGCCTTATTCTTCACTTTTTTCTTCAAATAATATAAGAATCTAGTTGAAATAGAAAGAAGCTTATCGAAACATATTATATAATAAACTAATTTGAACTGTATTTTAAAAAAAAAACATTATCTCTCAAATGGATACATCCATCGAAATTGGACGGGACCTGCAACTTTGGCCTCATAAGGCAAGTGAACTAAGAAATGCTCCATCGAATCAAAAAACGCTGGAGGAAATATCCTTTCTAAGTTACAAAGAATAATTGGAATATCTCTCTCTAATTTTTTCATGTGCGATACTTTTAACACTGTCGAGCAAACTTTCCTGATGGAAATTGCTTAACTCTGTAATGGCATCCCATACAAAGTTCGGTAGAACTTCCTTCAAAGCTATTGAAATTAGTCTTTCCATCAGGATATGACAATCATGACTCTTCAAACCTGTGAACTTGTATTTATTCAAATCAGCACATCTCCCGAGGTTCGAAGCATATCCATCAGGAAACCGTACAGATTTCAACCATTAATAAACAACTCACCTCTGCTCCTTATCCAATGTATAAACTGCTTTCAATTTTGGTCCCCTGCTGCTTGCATCCACAGTTAGTATTGGCCGATCGCAAATATCTCTCATATCTTTTCTTGCGTTCAAGTTGTCTTTTGTTTTTCCGGCGACATTCATCACAGTATTTATGACATTGTTGAAAACATTCTTTTCTATGTGTATGACGTCAAGATTATGATGAATAAGATGGGTCTTCCAATATGGTAGATCCCAAAATATACTGCGTTTTGTCCACTTATATGTACTTCCATACCCAAAAGTCGTGCCGTGCGGGTTCTCAACAACAGTTGGAAAGTTCTACACACGCTCCCAAATTTGATCACAGGTCAACATCAATGGTGGACGCGTTCTTTCAGTCCTATTCTTGATGAATTCTTTCTTATTCCTTCTGAAAGGACGACTTGGCGGTAAAAATTATCTGTGACAGTCGAAATAGCTGGGCTTCTTTCCATATTTTAATCTAAATGACTTTGACCTCTCCAAACATATCGGACATCCTAAGATCCCAGCTGTACTCCATCTAGATAACATTCCGTAAGCTGAAAAGTCATTTATCGTCCAAAGAAGGGCAGCCTTCACTACAAATGTTTGATCAGCAGAAACATCATACGTAGGGATACCTTCAACCCATAGCCGTTGTAACTCATCAATCAATAGTTGCATATAAACATCTATCAATTTTTTCGGATTTTGCGGCCCTGTTACGATCAATGTCAAAAACATATAAGGTGTCTTCATGCACATACCAGGTAGAAGATTGTACGGCGTTAAGATAACTGGCCAGCATGAATAACTTTTTCCAGTTTTCCCAAATGGAGCAAATCCATCGGCATAGAGACCTAACCTGATGTTCCGAGGCTCCATCGCAAACTCATGGTATGTTCTATCAAAATATTGCCATGCCTCCGCATCTAAAGGATGACACATTAGACCCTCTTCTGTTTCACGATTTACATGCCAAGTCATGTGTTCAGCAGTGGCTTTAGATGCATAAAGCCTTTGCAATCTAGGGATTAAGGGCAGATAAAACATTTGCTTGCATGGTTTACGCTTCTGATTACGACCCGGCCTCCTGTTAATTTTGTACCTAAGTTGGCTACAGAATTTGCAAGATTCTGCATTTTCATCATCTCTCCAATATATCCTACAACCCCTACTACATACATCAATCCTTATAGCCGAAAGACCTAAGTTATCCACTAACTTTTTCATATCATAAAAATCACTTGGCATGATGTTATCACGAGACAATGATTCTCGCATTACTTCAGCAAAAGAGTTGAAACAATCCGCAGACATATTATGTTCTGCCTTGATATTTAATAGTCGGGCTATCACCGATAACTTAGTGTAGTCCTCACAACCTGCCCATAAAGGTTCATCTGCTGCTTTCAACACATCCCAGAACTGATTAGATTGAAAAGTTTCATTATAGAGCAAAACCCGTTACTCCTATATCTTCCAATTGTGAAGCATGACTAGTACCCACTTGTTCACGTATTGGAGTAAAACTAGTACTTGCCTGATTTGATTCCGTGACAAAATTATTACTAGCTGCATCAATGACCATCCTCTCGTATGGGTTCAATTGCTCATAATAACCACATTCTTCCCTAACTGAAAATTGGTCACTTCTTTCATATCATTCATCAGATATAAATGGTTCACCATGGGAAGTTCAATTATAATAGTTCGGACTAAATCCAAATCTAGTAAGGTGTTCTCTAACTTGATCACACACAAGAAATTTACCATTACCGTACTTTTTACATGGACACTTTAACTTATTTCCATCCATGAACTCATATTTACTACTAACAAAGTCTAAAAATAGTTCCAACCCAGTACGAAACTCATCTGTCAATCCTCAACGTCCAGGTAAGTTCTTATTATACATCTAAGCTCTTTCTCTTCGCATTGTGTCTGTATTAAAATAAAAAATTCAGGTAAAATATTTAAAATATCATATCTGTTGTTCTTAATTAAAATCATAAAATTTTGGAAATTATAATTTTTGTTATTCACGCAACAATTAATATGAAATTGCAAAAATATAAAAAATTACTATGTAAAGAACACTTACCCAAATATTTGACTGAAATATTGGTAGGACAAAGTGGTTAATTTGATGAGAATTGCAATGTCCACTTAGATTGCGAGACCTTTAATTAGACACATACCCAAAAAAAAATTATCAATCAAGAATTATTTTTTAATAATTTTTAATGTGCGATGGAAACGGAGTTTAACCGTCGCAAATTTGCGACGGAATTTTCATATATTCATCGCAAAACAGCGTGGCCGTTCAGACTCATATAAGGGCCGGCGAGGTGTCGCCGGTCGTTAAACCGGTGATGCAAATACAAAAAAAAACAAACATAAATATATATAAAAAAAAGAAATTACAATCCAACGACTAATAGTCACGAAGCTAATTATGATACTTACTAATACAAAAACTTCACCGAGATTAATATGTGCGTGCGCCGTTTTTGCCAATTTCAGATCTACGAAAGAGGGCGAAAAGCGATAGAGAGTGAGAAAAACATATAGAATTGGAATACCACGGGCTAATAAACTACAAATTTGCAACGGACGTTCGATTTCATCGTAAATTTGCAACGGATTTACTTTCCGTCGCAAATTTGCGACAAACTTTTTTCCGTCGCAAATTTCCGACGGATTTTGCGACGGTTATATATTTCCGTCGCAACTGTATGACGGAATTATTTTACGTCGCAAATCCGTCGCAAAATTTGCGATGGAAATACATAACCGTCGCAAAATTTGCGACGGAAAAGAATTCCGTCGCAAATTTGCGACGGATTTACTTTCCGTCGCAAATTTGCGACGAACTTTTTTCCGATGGATTTTGCGATGGCTTTATATTTCCGTCGCAAATTTGCGACGGAATTTGCGACGTAAAATAATTCTGCGACAGAAAGTAAATCCGTCGCAAAATTTGCGACGGTTTTTTTTGGTCGCTAATTTGCGACGGGATTAGAAAACCGTCGCAAAATCCGTCGGAAATTTGCGACGGAAAATGTTCGTCGCAAATCACATGTTTTTTTGTAGTGGTAGATACAAAGCCATCCACTCTTCCCGAGCCATACACAACTGAACTTCAAATACTTCAAGATGCTCAAATTTTATTAACACCTTCGACCCATGGCTTCAGCCTCGAGAAGTTTTTCAACATAGGCTTAATCTATTTAGAGCAGCATGTAGACCACACATTCAATTGCTATAATCATGTTGGTCGGCATAAATCGAGTCCCCGAAATATTTTCCTTCAGCTTCCAAACCAGATGTAAGAATTGGTTCGATTGAAATTTACTACTATGTTTATTGCGGACTTAACCATGATCATTTTGTGTTTTTGTATTCGATAATTAGTTATCTCATTACTAGGAAAGAGTGTGGCGAAAAAAGCAGCCAATTTACGCTAGAAGACTGGAAAACGACGGGTTCTGGAAGTGGATAGCTCGAGTGCCTAATTGATGTATTGCCATAGATAATGTATTAGGTCAACGGAGACTAGCTAGTAGTTAGTAATATTCCTAAGTTCCGTTTGTTTCGTAAAAAATGAATAATTTTAAAAAAATATTCCTAAAAATGATAGTTCGTTTCACTTATAAAAATAAATGAACGAAAAATATTTTCATCATCCGAAAAAATGTTTAGACATAAATTGCTGTTAATAATAAAGATATTTTTCATTATCTAATTATTTCAAGTGATATAAGGATTATTTTTAAGAAAATATTTTTTAAATCATTCATTTTCCACAAAACGAACGAAGCCGTAGCGAAGAATCGAAATGCCATCATAATCCAAAGTGTATCATTCATTAACGTGGACGTGATGGCGGACTTGTGCATACTTTGGTGTACTCTTTCTAGAAGGACGGTGCTAGTTAACTAGGTTTTCATTACTTCGTTCTTCCATCGTGTTTCGCTAAGACTTTGACAAAGACGCCGGAACAGCATCTGGGCACTATTCTTACTGGATTTTGATGACTGACCTACGCGCATCTGAAATAAATATTCAGGATCGGATCATAACGTATCATCTTCTATGTCTTCTTTCATGTTTATCAACTCAATCCTCGTCGCTAGTAATACATTTTACAGACGAAGTTAGCTACACCAAAATGGATTAGCTAGTGAAAGAAACGAAGCTCGTATTGAGCAAGTGGGATGCAAGTGGTGTCGAGGGACTGGTTCGGCGGTTTTGTTTCGTGTTGAAGAACATGACATGTTCCATCACAGCAACATCGTACAGCTCTGTGGTCCAACAAGAATGAAAAATCGTTCCTAGCCACCTTTCAAAACTGAGCGAAACATCTCTGAGCTAGATTCTAGGACAGAACCCCCATTTGATTTTGGATCCGTCGTCATTTGATAAGCCAATCACATGAACATGACGAAGCTTTCTGCGTCACTCACGGCACAACAATTTTAACAAAGGAGGAAAAGTAAGGGCCGTATTTTCCTCTATCCTTGATTGGAGAGAGGTTCTCCGATCAATCTTCTAAGTGGTGGGTTACAAATACAGACACCATTCCCATTTAATTTTAGTTAATTTGTACATGAGCCATACCCAAAATTTGTAACCAGTTAATGTACGACCCGAAGGCACAACACCTCAAACCAAAGATTGAGCAACATATAGCCTAGAAAAATAGCAGCACGAAGAATAATAGTATTTGTGGCCCTAAGCAAGTCCTTCAGACAATGAAGATAAGAACCCTAAGGGTTCTTCAGTTGAGTCTAGAGGTTAGCTAGGTTGCTCCCCCTCAGACACCTAGAAGAAGTAAAACCCAAATGGAGGTAGAGGCAGCTCCCACACATCGATAAATATTGTCATTGGAGGTACACTTTCATAAGATTGATCCTGAGCAGGACCTTAAAAGTCTCATGGAGAGACAGGCGAAGGAACTCAGGGACCCTCCGGTATGGTGGAAGGATCTCCTGTAAGTTTTCCCAATATTTCTTCTCTCCCGAAAAAAAAAAAAAAAAAGATAGGGAGGGAACTTAGGGAACTCTAGATGGAGAAGGTAAACTTCACGTCAGTTTCGACTGGTTATCGCTAGGTAAGCAAGTATAATAACCTCACATGCTTTGGGTAACAAAGTGGTTGCTCCAGGTAAGCAAGTATAGTAACTTTCCATGCTTTGGGTAACAAAGTAGTTGCTTGTAACCTATGGAGCTAGCCTGTGCTTTTGCACAACGCTTTGTTAACTGGCTTGCTAACTGCGTATCCCTGGTTAACAAAAAGATTGAGTAACATATAGCCTAGAAAAATAGCAGCACGAAGAACAATACTATATCTCTAGGAGGTTTTGTGTTGTGTCGGTCAAGTAATGGGGCGCGTGTGATTTTCGAAGTCTTGAATCAAATGGACCTCATGGTATTCATGTCAAAAACCTTAAGATACATCGAGTAGAAACACCCGGAATCCATCGATTTTTTCTTTGGGGTTTGTCCTTTTTTATCGGGGGGGAGGGGGGGGGGACACCGTGCGGTCCGGAGGCACGACAGGTTGGAGGGGATGTTGTGATTTGGGTGGAGGCTACATGTTGGTCGGGTGGATGAAGGTAAAAGCCACCAAAGAGGGACAAGGCGCCCACCTCTCATTTATGAAATTTGGAGGCTTATCATTGTGACTCTCTCGGGCTACATGTGACCCCCTTGGCACTTTTGGGTTCCCACATCCTTTAATTTCTCTGCACTTCCAATTTATTTCAAGAAGCTTCTGGCTCTCTCTCATCTCCCACCTAAGCCAACCCAAACCAGTCTCTCATTGGAGCCCAATGACAGCTTCTTCCATCATCTTCTGCTCATGTCGTCCCGAATCATCATGTGTCTGTAATAACACGGAGAGAGAGAGAGAGAGAGAGAGAGAGAGAGAGAGTTCCTTGAGAAGAGGATGGCCAGCAAGCATTAGTAAGGAGAGCTGATTGCCATGGTTTGACTCATGATCTTGACATATGTAGCTTTTGTAAGCTCAGTTCTTTCTCGTCGGCCCCTATAGTTCGGCTCAATTTCACATAAAAAGTTTCGATACTTCAACTTATGAGTCGTACTCGATACTACATTAATTTCTCTACAATATCCATTATCTGATGTGAAAGGTTACTTCCCCTAACCGTCTCACGGGCGCACCTCTGCGAACCTTTCCCGCCCATGTGGGGTCTTCCATAATAGCCCAACTCTTCCGTCATGTAAAGGTCAAGTACCAGACCATCTCCACTTTAGTTCTAGCCCTGTTGTTGGCAGCATCTCCCACAAAACGCATTTGCTAACCATAACTCTCACTCAGAACCACGTACAAGAGCACAAGATATTTGCCCATTTGATTCATTGAGACTCACTGATTCATCCAGAGTGCACATCATCCAACACCCAGGACCATCAAGAATGAGGAGTAATCGAGAATACCTCGATAAATTCATCAACACCGGCATGCTTTGGAGGCATATCAATCATGTATCGTCTCTAATACCACCCTGTGGAAGAGCTTAGAAAAAAGTCCGATGTGCATCATCAGGGACGTTACCAAATGGTCGGCGCCTATAGTTTGGTCAAAACTCACTCCAAGAATTAATCTATTGAGTCATGAGCCAATGATTTGTTCTACTCAACTTCAGTTATCCGCGCAGGAGATTTGCTTCGCTGTTAAACCTCACAATGACTTTTAAACTCATTAGTAAAGTGAACATGAAAGAATAAGAGATGGATGCGTGAGTATACTTATGAGTGCTAGTCAAGGACTTCAATTCACCTGTTTCCTCGAAGTCTTTGGGGTTTTTTCGCTTTCCCTACGCACTGGCTGCAACACATCAACCATGGAAAATGGGGGGATGATACAAGGATTTCGTGACATCGCTTCTATCCTTGAATTTGAATGCACGAAAAGCATTGAGAAGCATACAACAGGTCAGGCGAGCAATAACTTCACTAACGTGTCAGAAAAGAATTCCGGCCCAGCTTTCAATTCTTAATTTGGTTATTTCAACACTGCCTTTCTATGTGGAACTACGCAACTATCTTCCTTTTCCTTGGTTCATTACCACGCAAGCTTAAACAAAACTGAGCGAGTTAGGCATCGTGTATGGCACAATCTAAAAAGGTTTGCTTGAATGTGTTACCCATTATTCCCATTCTCAAACATGCCCAAATGTATACCAATTCCCTCGTATACATATCGACTTGAGCGAAGATCATACTACACTCTCCTTTCTTGAATGAATTTCTTCGCAACCCGACACCATGTAGGCAAAGATTTTCTCCAATTACGTGGACTACTTTGTTAGATAGGCAAAGATTCATCATCATTAAGAGAAGACCCCCTTCATTATTCTTACATGGAGTGGAAGAAACCCTAAGTGGTCACGAATCATGGGATCCCAATTGAACCCGTACAACATCCACAGCACTTCCATGTGGTACTACCCCTTTTCGCCAACGCCATAAATCCCATATCCACCAAAGGGAGTTTTTGCATGCATTGGTGCTATCATCCTCAATGGCCCAATTGAATTCCATACAACATCAAACATATGATGTGCATCAGTGGTCCAGTTTGGGAGGGGAGGCAGGGGAGATCTCTGGGAAGGGCCCGACCTATCTCTTGGAGAAACCTCATCAGCAGCAGCTTTGGGGGGGACCATCGGACGGCTCACAACCTGCGATCACATGATTTTGGAAGACAAACCCCCTTTCGATCGATTCACTTTGGAATTTGCGGTTTCGTTGCAAGAGATAACGAAACAAGATAGGACACCAACCTGTCTAATCCAAATATTATAAAGGTTTTCATGTAAAGATATTTACTTTCCTTTTCTTTCTATTTTCTTTTTTTTTTGCACTAAATGTCGTGCGCATCCTATATTTTAGTATTTTCCATAAATAGTTACTTGCATGATTTAGCTCTTTATAAAAAGGAAAAAAAAACCTCAAATTACGTCCACACATTTATCATAAACTTTTTTTATGATATTAAAAATTTCAAATTATGCCTATTGAACTTTTTCTTGTGATATAAAAAACTTCAAAAGTATATCTATGTAACACATTTACCCATCATAAATATTCCATTAGATGATTTTTCGGTCAAAATAACGTCGTTTGTATTTTACTTACGCCATGTCAACACTATTTTTTAATGGTCATGAACTTTTTTTTGTAATATTAAAAACCTCAAACTATATCCACTGAACTTTTTCATGTGACATAAAAAACTCTAAACTTGTACTTATGTGATACATTTATCCTTCGTAAATGTTTCATTAAATGATTTTTCAGTCAAAACAACATCGTTTGTATTTCATTTATGTCATGTCAACACCATCCTATAACAGTTTTCATTAACTCTTTGACGGAGGATAAATGTGTCAAATAAGTACAATTTTAAGATTTTTGGTGTCACGAGAAAAGAGTTTTATGATAGATGTGTCACGATAGATATAATTTAGGGTTTTTGATAGCTTTTGCTCTTATAAAAACTTGTTTGGACTTAAAGTCCACCAGACCCGATCCATCTAAAACGGGTCAGGGCAAGACTCGAATCTCCTAACAAGATCAAGAGCCCCATTCTCTCTCTCTCAACAATACTATGGGTGATCAGTTCCCGATCCAGTCCGGTTCCAAGATGAAACCAAGAATCCGACTGAGAGAACCAGTTCTCAATTTTGGGAACCGCGGACCAGATCAATTGGTTCTAGGATCGGGAACTGGACTAGACCGCTGATCCGATCCGATTTCGGTCCGGTCCAACGGAACCGATCACTTAGAGTTTAGTTTTTTTTTTTTGTTAAACACTTAAGGTTTTATTCACATTTTACTAATTTTTGTCAATAAAGTTCACTTAGGGTTTAATTCACATTTTACTAATTTTTATCAATGAATTTATGATAATGAAGTTCACTTAAAGTTTAGTTCACATTTTATTAATTTTTTAAAAGAAAAAAATAACAAAAATATATATTTAATAGTCGGTCCCGTCCGATTAGTCCGGTCTGGTCCGATTCCCCCTTAGAACCGGGAACTAGATTGCTTGAAAATCGGTTCCGCTTTTAGAAACCGGGAACCAGACCGATAGTTCCAGGAACCGGACCAAACCTGTCGGTCCAGTCTCCTGATTTGGGCAGTCCAAGTTGCTCACCCCTAAAACAACACCACACCAAGTTAACCTTTTTCAGCCCCAACATGTCTTAATGCAAGTCTCTTGGACAAAGACACAGAGCTCCAACCAACAATAGTAAAAGGAGAAGAAACGAAGGGTAAGACCGTAAGTTCAGGCCCGCTGCCCCTTCTCTTCCGCCGTGCGTCTCTCTGACCAAAGAGAACAACGCATTGCACAGACACATGGAAGTTCAAGTTCAAGTTCAAGTGGGTAAAAGAGGAAGCAAAGGGAGGTTTCATTCCATTTCCCAAAAAATTACGATACTCCTTTTTTTCTTTTCTCATTTTTCCCATTTCTGGTTCCCGCTCATGTGGTTTATTATATTCGCCATTATCATTCCTCCGCCAGAAACTAAAGAGACACACACAGCACGCTTTTTCTAAAGACCAAAACCAAAGAACACTAGGCCCTCGAGCTCAACCCTACAACCCAAAGTCATGATTTGTCTCCACTTGGTCCCCTGAATAAGACAAGGGAATTGCAAGAACAAGAATTCTTCCTCCCCTCCTACCGCGAGGTTTCTTCGCCCAAGTGCAAAACAGCAGCCTCTTCTTCTTCTTCTTCTTCTTCATTTTTGTTTCTGAGCCACACGGAAGGGTCGCGCGCTGTCGACAGAGACCCGTCAAATTTAAAGGGGCCTTGGATCGGTTCTTGTCATCCCCCCCATCAATGCCCCCCCGGCATCAGCACTGCTGGAACTGAGAAAGCTGGAAGGTGTGAGACGAGTCGCAGCAGCAGTGATCAGAAGAGACTTTTCTCTTCAGAAGCCGCTCCGATCTGAGGAGCGTGGTCCTCGTGATGGTGGAGGTCGAGATGGCGCCGCCACCGCCGCCGGTGGCCTTCTTGTCGCCGTCCTCCGAGTTGGAGAAACTCTGGTCGAGCACGTTAATGGGCGTGTCCGATCTTGAGATACTATCGTAGACTGATTCGTATCCCTCCATCGCCACGTCTTGCATCGCGCTGTAGCAATCTAACAGTCCGTCCTGCCAGAACGAGCACAAACATGTGAGACATTGACGAGTTAATAATCTAACATTGGGGAATGCTTCGTAGCTTCGAGAAAACAAATTGGACGCACCACGAGCGCTTTTCTCTCTTTTTTTTTACCTTATTTACATATGAACAATTTAAAATGGCTGTTCTGAAGCAAGAAAACTGCAAGGGGAAGAGCTCGTCAGAGGCCGAGAGGAGAGCTGACGCTGCAATCACCGATGGCCTGAAGTCCATGAGCTCGATGTCTGCGGAGCAGAAGATGCCCAGTTGTTTACATGCTTTTGTCTCATGTCTTTAGTGTTACGTCCAATGGAAAGATTTTCAACACATACCGTTCTGAGACTTGAAGATGATCTCTGTGGCTCGAGCATTCAGGGCTTGCCTCAAAGGCGGGTCCTTGAGCTTGAAGAGGGACGTGAAGAAAGCGACGAAAGAGAAGGGAGTGACGGATCGCATTCGCCATTTCAGAGCTCCCAAGATGAGCACTTCCATCCTCTGTATGGTCCGCGAATCGTGTACGAAACCTCCATCACCCTGCATTGCGGGGGGAAAAACAGAGCTTTAGAGAGAAAATTCACGTCGCAGAACAAGAATTGCTGCTTCTGCACCAGTTGCGAACCTGAAAATCAGCGAGAGAGAATTCTTCGTTCCGCATTTTCGCCGCTAGAGAAACACAGCACACTGCGAGCAGTCTCAGAACCCACGGACTCAAGTGCTGCAACAGAAAAAGCCTCGGTCAGATCTTGACGACGAGAAACAAAAGAACAGAGTCTCGCGCGAGCATTCTAAAAATTCTACTCCGTTCGCACCGGCAGACCCTGGCAGGACAAGAACCGATCGAGATAATTGACGGCGAGGTACGAGGAGAGAGGGTCCAGGCCGGAGGATAAGCCGGAGATGGAGGAGACGATCTCCCGGCGGACGGCGACGTCGAAGCCTCCGTCCCTGAGACCCCTCACGTACTTCTCCCCGGGCATGTGGTCGGGCTCGACGAGGAAGAGGGAGGCGAGGGTTTCGGGGCAGAGGGTCAACGGGTTCTCGAGGTCGAACTCCATCAATGACAGGACGAGAGAGAGAGAGAGA
This sequence comes from Syzygium aromaticum, assembly GCA_024500025.1. NCBI lineage: Eukaryota > Viridiplantae > Streptophyta > Magnoliopsida > Myrtales > Myrtaceae > Syzygium > Syzygium aromaticum. Next base: position 18,958,599 of record CM044885.1, read on the forward strand.
GAGAGAGAGAGAGAGAGAGAGAGAGAGAGAGAGGGAGGGAGGGAGGGTTGTTGGGTGTTTGGTTCAGTGGAAGAGGTGGTGGAGGAGAGGAGGCAATGGCGAAGTTAGGAGGAGGAGGAGGAGGAGGGGGAGGGACATAAATTGACGAGAAAAAGCCTGCGGAGAGTTTGGTGCTATCTTAAAAGACGATGTTGCTGCTGCTGCTGCTGCTACTAGTGGACGCTTCAACTTCTCAACTTCACTCCTGATATATGAGAAGAGAAGAGAAGCGAGGCGGTCTTTGGTTTTCTTTTCGATTTTTTATGCATCTTTTCGGATTCGCATTGATGGAAGGTGGAGATGAGAGTGGGGAAATGTGAGGAAAATCTGCATTTTTTATTGTAGTTTTCGGAAGTGGGTTCCCTGCGATGGATGGTGATCGGGATGGGGTCGGGTCGAGGGTTATTTGTGGACCTTGGGAGGGCGCATGACAGACACAGCTGGGAGTGACCCGACCCTGCACATCCAAAAGCCAAAGCAAATTATTTCCTTTTCTTTTCCACCCTCTCTTTTCTCTTCTTCTTTTTATTTTTGGGTAATTTTCTGTTGTCGCTAATTATTTTTATTTTTCAACGACATTCACCCTTAGGACCCGAGCAGTCCCTTAAAAGACTCTAACCCTAAAGTCTCTCCCTTAGATCCTCAGGCTTGTAAAGCAGTTAATGGAATACTGTTTGTTGGGGAGGCATGAAAAATATATCCCTAGCAACAAGGGTCTTGGGGTAAACTGGCTATCGGGTTGTTAAATCGGGCGTTGTAGCCCAAATAAGTGAAAACACGCTATCTTGGTGAGGTAAACCTGACCAAAACACCATGGATCCAAAGCAATCCACGGTAAGGTTTATTTTTATCTTTCAACAACATTCACCCTCGATTAGGAGGAGTTTGGATAAATTGTGTGTTCGATGGATTGTGATCGATTATTGTAGAATCAAAACTGTAAAATCGAATTATTGCATCAGTGGTGCACTTGCAAGTAGTCGCCACCGCATAAGAGATTCGACCAATTTTTTGGGTTAGAATAAAGTTTGTCGTTTTTAATGCACAGTCTATCCCGTGTTATGGGTAATCAATGCATTGCCGAGAGAAGATGCTTTTATAATGGACGCGGTGAACTAATACCCGAGGAACACTCATTAGCAAGACTCAAATGACAAATTGATCGGGAGAATATGCATGGAACAGTGATTTGATCATTCGCAAGTGGAGTTTGTTAGGAATTTGATTAATATTATATTTATGCCGCATGTCGTTTTCTTTCATTTGATAGTTTGAGTTTTTCCATTATCACTCTTCAATTATGCTCGACATAGTTACTAATTACTTTTCTCAAAAGCACACCGAGATATTGGTAAAAATATTCTCAAAATACTCCGATAAATTCAGTTCCTAGGCAATTCTTTCATAGCCCTCGTGAAAATTTGTTTATAATTATTTTACAGTGATTCGAGTTGAATTCATGGGGAAAACGCAAATCTTGCGCAAATTTTATCATACCTTGTTAATGAAGGCGAACAGATTAGCCAAATGGTTAAAGAAAATGATAAATGTTACACTTACCGAACCAGCTAGGGAAATTAACTCGTCATTTACGCATTCGAGTCAAGTGGAGTTCTATCGGGCCAATGCAAATAGTGCATAACATCATACTTATCAATGAAGACAAGCAGATTAGCTGAAGGGCTATGGAACAACTGGTGCTGGTTGCAAGTTCTAGCTGACCTAGTTTAAGTGCGTGAATGAACAAGTTGAGCTCACGGCCGGTTTGATCGTGCGCGGATTGCGGTACGACCATGGGCTTAAAAAGACATTGCTAATTGGAATTCCCTAAAGCAAATGGAAAGTCTTGCCCCAGGTCAAGTTGGCCATTATGACAGTAAAAACCAAAGTGCAATATATTACTATTGTCATTTGACAATGTTGACATCTAAATTTTGGCATATCATTTAGTGATTAATTGTATAGAAAATTAGGGATTAAATTTTAACCCCTAAACAAAAATATTAAAATCGCATAACATATAATTTAAGATCATATAGTTTAATTGTATACCACATTGGACCGGCGGCGGTGAGTAAATTAAAAATCTATCGCATAAATCAACCTCGGATACCAAACGGAACTCGGCTCACCTAGGGGATTAGGGGCCGAAATTCACAAGTCTAAAAGGCTTTGGTTATCTTAATTTGAGCTTAAATCAATCCAAATTAATTTATCCCATTTGGAATTAAAATAAAATAAAATTATAAAACATAAGTCTAAGCCCATTAGGATTAGGAAGCCCGGTCAATTAACCTAAGGTTGCAATATAAATATGTAATTATACCCTTCAATGAAGGGGGGACTTTCATAATTTTCAGAACACAATTCCTGAGAGCTCGAGAGAGTTAGAGTGAAAAGAGAGAAAGGGAGCTTAGCTTGATCCTCCATGGCCAAGCCCCCATCCTTTTGCGGCCAGACCTGTGGCCGTACCGTCGACAACGACGCTGAACCAGCCCCCTGACGACGAAGCCGCTAAGCGTCATTTGCTGCTCCGAGTTCAGCGCCCACGACATCATTGTTTTTCTTCTCTTGCCAATGCAAGGACCACAACATCGAGCAATTAGCTTGATGTCCCTGCACAACTAGACCGGTTTTGCCACCGAGCTGTCTTCCCCACGATGGACTCCAGCAAGACTAATTTTTCTTTAGGCGATTCACTTGAATTTTTGTTGCAGGCTTTCTGTTTGATACACATGAAGGCATTGGGGACAAACAAGTGGAAAATTTAATTGTGCAGCTTAAGTAGTCAAAGATTGATAATAAGAAGAAGATCGTCACAAGACCAGCCAAATTCGATCAAAAAGCTAAAGGGTTGAAGTTCTCTAGTTATTCGTTGCTACGTAGTGACAACGAGTTTTTTTTCAACGGGTCTAAATAACTTCCATCTACATCGGCAACAACGCATCCGCTGCACCCTAGTTGATCGAGAACCCATTGTCGATTCACGCCCCTGCTGTCACATCACCCTCATGGTCGACCCCGTGGTCGTGAGTTAGTCTGTTGTCCCACTCGTGATTCTGTTTTGCAAGTGACGGGCCAAAAAATCCCTGACGATCCGTGAGTGACCTCGTCGCCACTGCAATTACTGCTGCTGGTCCACCATCGTCGGCCATCCCGCGGCATCCCTACAACGTCACGGCCTGTGTTTCTGTTTTGCAAATTGACCAAAGCGCCACCACATTGCCATCGTCGCGCCCGCCGTCGGTCGCCCCATCCTGTGATCCACAAAACCCGAGTTCGACCCGAATTCAAATTTGGAAGTTATCTGCAAAATTAGGTAAGATTATTATCCGAATATTTCTTTCAAATATTTAACTTCCTAATTCTCAAGTGTTTGAATATATTGCAAATATTCCGTGGATAGGTAGATATCTTAGGATAATGTTTGTGATATTCGCAATATCCTAAGATATCCCGAATTAAGAGTTTTACCTAATTCAGCAACGTATTTGGACGACTATCCGACCTTATCCATAAGGTACGATACGCGGCGATACAAAAAATTATTATCTTATCCATAATCACTTGGATATGATAATAGATTTTATCCGCTTTTCAAATTCGAATAATCAATTTTCCATCAATATCTATAACCATATAGATATAACCGTTAATTTGATTTTTTTTTCCTAATTCAAATTTGATAAGAAGAATCTTGCAGATTGCTTGGATTATTTGAATGCGGTTATTATCTTTGTTTGATTTTTTCATAAAGAAAATCCAAAAATATGTTAGTTAGGATTTAAATTAGAAGTTTTGCATGTTTAGGCAACCCTAAATGTATCTAGAAAATAGGATAATTATTTAATTTAAATTAGGACTTGAGATAATTTATTTCCTAGTTTAAATTAGGTGTTATTCTAATCCTAATGGATTATTTAGGTTATTTTTAAATTTCGAATTTCCATGAAAATCCCAAAAAAATGAGTCACTTTAGGACAAATTAAGATAGATTGCATGTTAATTTAGGCATTTTTTTAATTTGGAATTTTATGAAAAAAATACAAAAAATAAATCATTTGTCCATTATTAGAATTAAGTCATGTCATCGTATGACAGATAGTTCGCATGTTAGGTTGCATTAATTGCATGTCTTTTTTTGCACATCATTGCATATAGGTTAGTTTGCATTTTGATAAAGCACAAACCCTAAAGAACATTTTGAGTACCTTGCTTTGTTAATGAGAAATCATATTATGATTGTTTGTATGATTTTCTATTAACAATGCAGATGCTTGCGCTATTCTAAGGTACGTCATTCTCTTAATCTTGCAATTTATTTATTGTTTTCTTGAGTGTTAAATCGGTGGTTTGCGTACCCACATGAACACATCACATGTTAATGATTAGGTAATAAAATGGATTCAGATTGCCTGTATAAATATTTTTGAAAAGAAAAGGTACCGAAAGGGTGTTAGACTAGATTTAGCGTAACCAAATCCCCAAGATTAGAATCTTTAGACTAGATTTAGCGTAACCAAATCCCCAAGATTAGAATCTTTTGTTCGTATGAATAAAACATATCTCCCTATGTTTTATTTAGATTTCTAATCGACCTACCACAAATAGATTAGTGGTGACACCAAGCATGAAAACTTTTGCACGTTGAAAATTTAAACCATAAGTCGCGAATTGGTAAAACTTGGGAGGGCCCAAATTAGACTTAGTCTTAATAATCCATTAGTCTGAGGAATTTAGGTTGCAACAGACAATCATTATAAGATAATCATGGTGCGAAAGACATTAATGATTGTGCGTAAATGAGTGTAATGTGTCCTTCTCCTGTCCTTTTTCCATTCATGTTAGATCTTTCATTACATTTTTGTTCAAATTTCACAATTCTCACATGTTATTTTATTATTTGACACAAAAGAAAGACTAAAACTTTAAAGTAGGGCAAATACTACAAAAAACTTCAAACTATGTTTACTATCATAAAATGCCCCAAAACTCATTTGTCACAAAAAAAACCCTCAACTTGCCAGCTGTGACACAAGTACCCCCGACTTTTTTGGTGTCATGCAAAAACCCACACTCATACATGTTAACATATATACCTTCTATTTCAGTTCCATCCAAAATATATTTGTCGCACAGATATAAGTTTAAGATTATTTATGACATAAAAAAAGTTTTGGTTTTGTATCACAATGGACAAGTTTAGGGTTTTTAGTAACGCAAAATAATTCGGGGTATTTGTATCATAATGGGCATGATTTGGGGTTTTTTGTGGTAATAACCTTTTAAAGTATGACTTACCTGTAAAATTATATAGAATATTTTATATTTTTTATAAGTTTCCGAAATTTTAAGTATTCATAGTTAAATTAATTCACATCAAGAGAAAAAAGGAGGAAAAACTTCTGTATAAATTTATTTTGGTGGATACAATCACTTGCAATGCAAAGAAAGAACTTTTGGAATTAGAAGTCAAAATTTATACACAATGTTTGTCTTGTGAAGTGTTGTCTATGATATTTAAAACTACCTAGCAAGTATCAATAAGCCTCTAAGAAGCTAGAGTCTCCTGTTTTCTTCTGTTTCACAAGGCTCACTTAGGTCACCATTTCTTATTACTTAAAGAAAATTGCACTAATCACCGACATCCCAATAGGACATCAATTTTTTTTTCGAAAAGCAACCGATTATCACCCTAAAACGTAGTCATGTTCATGAAATTTCATTCTCATGATATCTCTAACCAAAGAAAAAGTCCACACTAAAACCGAGAAACTTGAAGCAGCCTTGCAAATTCTTTTATGTTTTTTTTTATTTGAAATCTAGACATGCAGGTATGAATACCTAATTATTCACAGGCTCATGAAACGCTTTGCAAATTCTATGAACCGATTAAGTCTGGGCCTTTGGTCAATATAGTATAGGTAAACCTAACTCGGAATAGTTTACATGTGGTTTGTAAGATTTGAATAAGCCAAATCCAGCTTTTAAGTTGGCAATCTCCTGATGCTTTACACGGTTATGTGAACTCTTTTTCTGTTCGGCCTGACTAGCTTAAAGATTAAAAAACTGTGGTAGCATACTAGAGAACCCAAAAAAGAGGCACTATCTCGATCTTTGATTTAACTAATAATCGCATTATTCAGCACCAAACTGAGTGCTCTGGCTGCTGTCCTTATATTTGTGGAAACTTAGACAAGAACGGACGGTGAGATTTCAAAGATAATGACAACTTTGAAAGGTCGCCGCTTCACACAAAATCATGTAACCACTCCCACGAAAAATGTATTGGGAAAAGAAGAAGGCACCCAAATTTCCATTATACAGTTCCAGAAATTGCATCGCTCCAAGTACTAAACTACAGTCATTTTGGCAGTTTGACAGCTTGGCCTGCATGTCCTTGCGTGGAGAGAATTTTACCCCATCTACCTCTCTCTCTCTCTCTCTCTCTCTCTCTCTCTCTCTCTCTCATTACTTACATTGCAAACAGAGGAGACCATTCAATGGGACAAGAGCAGACAGCACATTCTATTACCATGCAGACAGTAAATACCGTGCGGTAAAAATTGCATATTCAGAAGGTAGGAACAGGGAGAGGGAGAATGCGTTTGCCCATAGCTTGACGGACTTCGGAGTCAATGAGGAAGACGACACCATGTAAACTGCAGTGAAACGACCTTAAAAACCGTTGGAAAGTGTATTATATTAATTACTCATCGTATTGCTTTTTCCAGTTTTGATGTTTCAAAATATAGGGAGCGACTACGGGCTTGTCTTTTGGCGAATGGAGTGCGTGCGACACAGACTTTGGTCGGGGGTCGTAGCCAAAACAGTAAATTCTTGACCAAGACACCAGCCCTTTTCTTGTCTTTGTCCGTGTCTTTCAATTGAAAAGGTTCCTGTACCTAAAAATGTGATAAAAACCCGCAATTTGTATCAATAAATCGATGCGAAGTGATGAAAGGAAGAATCATCACTTTTCGTATTGATTTACCCGCACGAAGAACGCTTTTGTTACATTTGACGAGTGCTCACTGCCTTCAAGAATTGTGCATCGAGGAACTATGGACATTCCCCGTCGTAGTCTCAAAGCTAATCTTGTGCACTTACTCATGCTCTTAGCAATCATCAAAGATTTTCCAATCTAGAAGACTATAACAACAGGGAGTTGTATCCTTACCAAAAAAAAAACAACAGGGAGTTGTGCCTTACCAAAAAAAACAACAGGGAGTTGTGTCAAGATTTCATGACTAAACGGTGTAATAATACAGAAATAGGCCGTGGATGGAGGTCATGGTAGTTTCGAGGGATCATGGGGAGCTCGAGTGAGCTAAAACAATAGGATGTGAATTTGAGAACCTTGGACAAGAACAAAACAATCGCAAGAATAGATATGAGAATCAAGTTATACATAATCTGCTGAGCTAGTGGGTGCCACGATTTGTGTTCTTGTGTCTCGTCCTCTCGTATCATTCCAAGTTGTTGATAATCGTCAAATTGTTAAGCTATCAAACACAGAACATGTGATGATGTACGTCGAACGTGACTTTCAGCAGAAATTATTCACTCACGTGGTCTTCTACTTGCTCCTTTGACCTTCGCGCTTTTTTTACTCGAAGCAGCCATACAGGGGTTTCAGTTTCTACTTGTCCCCCATTTGGTCCTTGACTTGAAAAGGATCTTACCCCTTTTTCTTCACCAGCACAGTAAGTAACCACGTAAAACGAAGAGGACAGTGCAGAAACAATAATGCAAAACCCATGGATTTGCTATAGAACCATGGCATAATGCATATGTGCATGGCGAATGTATCTACATGTACACATCAACATGCACTCTGACACTTGGACCCTCTCTTTCAAAATCATGCTGGAGCATGATTAGTCAGTCCTTGGCGGCTCAATACTGCGGGTATCAGGACAAAGATTTGGAGCCATGTGTGTATCATTGGCCTCAAACTATGCGACTCTACAGAGCAAGCTTGTCCCTTTGTCCAACTAATTAGATCTACGAACGAACATGGTCCTCCCAAGTTGGATTATTAACGTGGTGCTTCTGACGTTTGGCCATGAAAGAAAATGAAGTTAGATCGACTCATTCATTTGTTAAGCAGAACCAACATAGCTGGTGATTGTTTCTGTGAACATTTGAATGTGCACGAGGGTTTGCTTCTCCATTGGATTCTATCTCGGTAGTGGGTCAATCTGAGTAGACAAGTGAGGATAAAATAATGAAGCCGTGGATCCAATAGACGGTAAATTACAAAAACTGGGAAGATCTGATGGAGGGACAAAAGCCACGGATAGCAGAAGGAGCCAAACAGCTTTTCCGAAAGGGTTTTGTTAGCAACTCTTTTTGAGCAGCTACTGAACACTCGCATAAAGAAAAAATTGTGATTTCCGATGCACCATCTTTCTCGTGTCGTGTTTAATTTGAGTATTGAAAATGAAAAAAAAAAATTTCCTCGTTAAGCATACTTAACAAGTATTCTCAAAGCACTGGTTAATAAGATTTTTGGCGGAATGTGATTATTTTGATGTTATGATTTTGAAATGCCCTCGAGAAACGTTCCAATATTTTTTTGTAAGGGTGTTTGATTCTATTCAACCTTTCATCTTTCTCGTAACCCTCCAATCTTCCTATTCCCAGGAAACACTTACTTTTCTTTACTTTGTTTATGTTTACTTTTCTCTTTGGGACTTTTTTATGCCGTTGGTTGAGTGTCTTATTCTCTAACACCATGGCAATTGGCAAATTGGATTCGCTTTCTAGGCATTGATGCACAGACAAAACAATTGCTCTTTAGATTATCATGTTCTATCCTTAAAAAACACTCGCGATTCATTTCAAATTAGTCGTGTAGGTTTCAACCAAGATCAATACGTTATCCTATCAACACTATAACACAACCATGCAGACTCCACATTTTATGCAATGATATTCTAAGTTATTATCATTTATGATCGCGTTAATCAGCATTTTCGATGCACTTATTAAACATGTTTAATAGGGAGATATCCAACTTCAAAGCGATAATGGTGCATTCACGTCACAAGGACAGTCAGATGCATTTAAAAATTTTAATTTTTTTTATTTGATTACTTAACAAATGTCTCGAAAACACTTTTTAACAAAAGAGTAACAATGTAATGATCATTGTACACTTTGAGCAAGGCATACTCTGTATGGCATGACTCATAAATTTCATAGTTTTTTATAATAATACACATCAAATAATAAGATGATCTGCCGCCATCAATAAGTAACCTTTTCATTCGCATGGAAAGCTAGAAACCAGTGCTGTCACTGATTAGTCTGCCTTTGTATCCCAACTTTACAAGGATACAAGTCAAGTCAACAAGACTACACGGTAGAGAGAGAGAGAGAGTGCACGCGGTTGGGGAAATGGAGAAGGGGACAAAGGATGATGATTGAGTCCAAGTTCTCACGCCATAGTCCCCATGCAGATGGACACCATGATTATTACCTAATATGTATGCAGCCCAAGTCTCCAAAGGAATGCACGAAAACATAGAATATAAAGAAAAACAAAGAAACAAAGACAGTGATCGAGTGGACCTGCTTCTAATTTCCCCAATTGGAGACGAAAAATCAATGAGCGCTACACCCAATTATTATCTCCTTTGGACGGCTTTCGCAGGCTGTCGTTTCCCTCTATCTCGGATTCTATTCCCACTCGAGATAAAATTCACTTTTGGGCCACAGTGTTGTGCCTCCGTGTGACATGACAATGAGTCAAGGTCGCGCGAGTGAATTAATCTTTGGGATCTAAGAAGGAATTGTGTATGGATAAAGCTTAATTATCACGGTAGATTGGCTAAAAAATGTTTATTTTAGCTACTCATTGACATTCCATCTCAATATTGCCATCACTCCATGCTCGAAGCACTGAAGGCTAATAAGCGCGTCTTACAAACGATCCAATGAGGAGCCCATTTACTCATCCTGGGGAAAGAAAGAAATGTTGGCACATTCAGAACCGATATGTTTCGTTGCCCTAACAAAATGTTATGTCTGTCCTCGTTCATCTCGTGTGATCATTTCTTCCAATAATTTGAGCTAAAGGGGATGCACGGTGGGGTTCTTCCCTTTGGTATTCCTATTTCTTGCACTGGCAATTGGCAGGCAAGAGAGTGGCTAAAGTTTTCCATATCATCATGTTGGGATCCCTTTTTCTGGCTATATGCCCACTTTACTTTATCATTGCCTTTTTCCAAACAATGTGGATTTGACTGTTTCGAGTGGAAACTAAACTAAGGTCCAATCTAGTCATACGCGAGATGTTTGCACATTTTAATGAGGGTCCGGAACATGACAATGGCGATGAGGAGGAGGAGGAAGAGATATACTTTGGGGAGTTGGGCTGTGAGAAGGTAATCTAACATAAGACATTGGTCAATTTATGAGTCGCGATAGTGTGTAGGAACGTGAAGTTAGCGGCTCAATATGCTAAAACGTTCCAAAAAGTTCACTTTATTGGTCCAAATTATAGGAGTGCTTGCCCTAAACTCAATTGATGAAGAAGTGATCTCAAAACATTAATTGTTCATGTCAAGGCAAAGTCAATATATCAAAGCTACAAAATCATTCAGCAACCGCTCTAAAGACACTCTGAAATGCTGCTAGCACTTCAATAAAATCATCGAGGTGCATTATGGTTTCTTGTAGGTCTTAGCCCCAATTCTTCTGAAAACCTTTCAACCAGGTATCGTCCTAGAGATCTTTGGTTCCTAGCAAATGGAAAACTCCAGCCCAGGATTCACCAAAAAGGTACAGATTTTCAAATGAAGAATCGATGCGAAAGCCCATTCCCATTTTGCTGTACTCAGTTTTGTGGAGGCTTTTGCTTTTAGAGACCAGCAATTTTGGAGTAGGTGGAATGGCCATGGCCAAGAATTTCAGCTATCTTTTGTGACAACCAACCTTTTTCGTCAGCAAAATTTCGCCTCCATTCCAGCCGCCATAGAATAGACAAATCTCGGTCATTGTAGATCTCGTGTGGATCTTCCCTCATCCAATAGCTAAGATAATGAATTGTGAGTTACACATAAACCTATCAAACGGGTGGATCAAGTCGAATTTGGGTCAAGTCGAAAAATGGTCCGACTCAAATTTGCCCATTTGATCCAATTTCATGCGATGCAAATCTAGTGACTTGTACCCGGTTCATATTACTAAAATATTTTCATATCTCACCTAATTTAGGAAAACTCATTCTCAAACTAAGATAAGAGTGCAGAATGAGTGAGCGCGATATCAAGTAAAGGCAAGAGAATGAAAAAAGAGTCATAGATGTGAGTTGGGTTTAAATAAGTTGTAAATCCATTTATGATTCATTTAACTAACTTGTATAACAACTTGACCCATCATATGTACATTAAGAAATGGGCCTAAGACTCATTTTGACTGTTCTAGCTACACACAGTGAAAATCAAATCCCGTTGAAAGTGGTTGTGGAATGTCGAAACATTGATATAGTGCCACGGGAATGTTTTCCTTTACCTCTGGATAATTTTGTACATTGTTTTGTTTACATAGTAAATAAGTGCTATACCTGAATGAGGCAGAAAAATAAACATTATATTTTTGTCAATTACTACCATAATCTTTTATTTTCATCAGCTGCATGCCTGCAATTCGGACCATCGTCTAAAACATCTTTCTATGCAAATTACAGTTTTCCCGACGTTTTTACTACATTATTTTCTCAATAGTCGTGAACCCGCACATCGCGTGAGATTTGCAATGAGTAAATGTTCTCTTATTTATCTTCATGTAGCAAGGTTCATTTAAAAGAGTAAACCTAATTCCAATGTGAGAGCCCATTTACAATGTTTAGCTTTTCACAATCGAATTGGATTTTGCGACTTCAACTACTTTCTCATCATCTGACACAAATACTCTAAATGAGTAGATTCATGTAAGTTACGTGCAATGCTTTTAGGTATATAATTGATCTTTTGTTATATATAAATGAATAACGAGCCGTCATTCAATTCAATGAAAATTTTCTTATGTTGAGTCATCGAAGAAATAGAGCTTTCGCCCCCAACTTATATAGCTTCTACTTTGCGGTATAGAATCCAGAAAGCCATTAATTAAGATTGCTTCAATCTAATGAAAAGTTCAAGTCACAATCAAGAATAAGAATTCGTAAATCTAACTAATTTAAAATCAGTGACTAAAATATGAAACCTATACACTATATTTAGGCATTAAGCCACACATTTATCGTTTCTATAACAGTTGATAATAGCTCAAAATTCCGAAATATCAATTGATGTATTTATACATGATCACTTTTTCTCTCAGATTTTATTGAACAGGCTAAAGCAAGATCCCGGCCGAAATGGAGGGAATTTTTGTGGCAACCGTGCGCCACTTTTGCCTTATCTGCTGACTGTTACCAGCTGTGGTCGTTATTACATCCTAAAAACCGACCAGCCAACCCTCCTACAGTCGTCGCAAAGCCCAAGGTCAAGCTCTTCCAACTCTCCCGCCATGGCAAGCACCTTCATTTCCCCAGCAAACCGTTCACAGGTACTGATTCTGTACCCCTCTTAGCCTTTATCTTCCTGGGTTTTTCCCCTTTTTATGCAATGAGGCGAAGTGGAAAAGAACGCTCCATTCTTTGTGCAGCTATGCTCTTCGAAGAGCGACGTCCTCTCTGCATCGCCCAAGGCCTTCACGAGAACCACCCACCAGTTGGCAGTGGTTAGAGAGATGGGGATGAAAGTGAAGTGCCAGGCAACGAGTGTGCCTGCTGACGACCGAGTGCCCGACATGGGGAAGAGGCAGTTCATGAATCTGCTGCTTCTGGGCACTCTCTCTCTCCCCACCGCTGGCATGCTAGTCCCCTACGCCTCCTTCTTTGTCCCTCCTGGGTTAGTATAGTTCTCTCCTTTTCTTTTCCCTTTCTTTCTCGTGAAGAAACTTACAAGTTTATTGTTGTTATTTCTTCTTGTGAGGGTTCTTCGCTGGGTTTGTGTGAGTGATTTGATCGATGTTTTGGAAATGGGGTTTTGTGGCTTTTTTTCCTTTTTTGCTGCTTAAGTGTTTGTACTGGAACGAGTGATGTGAATTTCGATTTGATGTTAGAGGAAATCCTGCATGCCCATTTCTGCGTTATTTCTGGACCTTAATATCTCTAGGAATGGGTCGCTGTTACACCACCGATTAGGCTAAAGAATCTGAAATTAGAGAGGCCTTGTCAGAGGTTTAACACATCGGAAGGGTGAAATCTTCGTTGACTCGTGTGTTTGGAAAGTTCAAGTAAACTTATTTCTGGAGAAAGCAGGTCTCGATGAATAATTTGTAATTTTCTGCCTCCTGCTTTCTCTTGTGGGTTGCTCTATGAGCATCTTTCCCAACTCTTTTGGCTTGTATTGACGAATCATTCTGCATCTTAAGTTTCCTAGCAAAGTAGCTTATCTTCATATGGTAGGAGGAACGAACTCTATCTTACTACACAGGTGATGGAAAGAGCCTGAAAAATTGGAGTTTGTCACTATATATTGCTCCTAAGAGGATCGGGTAGTTCTTATAGAATCTATTGGTGAAAAGAACATAGAGGTTTTTGGGCTAACCAGAGCAATAAATCAATCCAACATGCTATTCTTAACAAAAAAACGTTGCGGAATGTTCGTAGTGCTGATTTTGTATATGCTTCATTTATTTCAAAACTGCCTGCCTTATATTAATTGTATTTTCTTGTCTTCTGAATTTGTGTTGGCCCAAAATTTCTTTCTTAAACTGCAATCATCTGCCTTAAAAATCCTCGAACATCAGAGAACAACCTATGCAATTGGGCAAGCATTGTGTGAACCCCTACCCTTCGCAACACTTATAATATATTAGTATGGTTCTCTGATGTAATCTGGATGACTACATCCTACAGAGCAGGAGGTGCAGGCAGTGGAACAATTGCAAAGGATGCCATTGGAAATGATGTCGTTGCTGCTCAATGGCTGAAGGACCATGGTCCTGGGGACCGGACTCTCACTCAGGGATTGAAGGTAAGTTTCCAATTAAAAGTCGTACAGTTATGCTAGCAGCAGTTAAAACCTGCATCATGTTGGCTGAGGCTGGAGAGATCATAAGGTTATTTGATGAACTGGAACAGACTCTGAATTGATATTTGTCCCTAGGGAGATCCCACTTACCTTGTTGTGGAGAAAGACAGGACTCTTGCGACATATGGAATCAATGCCGTATGCACTCATCTGGGATGCGTGGTTCCATGGAATACAGCTGAGAACAAGTTCATCTGCCCCTGCCATGGTTCCCAGTACAATGACAAAGGCACGGTTGTGAGGGGACCTGCTCCTTTGGTAAGTAAATAACCCTCTAATTTCTTCCAATTACTATCAGTGCATGTGTAGATGCAATCGGACATGTATACAACTCCATTACACAGACATCAGTATTCTCCTTTTGTGTTAGGCGTCACTGTGACGCATTTTGTTTTGTCCTGCGGATATGATTTTCATGTGTCGGGCAGCCTGAAACTGTAAAAATGAACTTAAATCCTAGCAAATTATAGAACAAGTGAGAACACCATGTAATGCAACTTCATTGAGATCCATGGGCAGTTTGAGATTCGTAGCTCAAGTCCCTCAATTGTCTTTGAAGACAGTTTCCACTTGCATTGACAAACATTCTCCATTGAAACAGTCCTTGGCACTGGCTCATTGCGACATAGATGATGGGAAAGTAGTGTTTGTACCCTGGACCGAAACAGATTTCAGAACTGGGGAGGCTCCATGGTGGGCTTGAGCTTCCTCTCTCAGGTTCGAGCTGTATTATCCCCTAGTTGACACTATCCACTGAAGTGAGTTTGTAAGTCTGTCGATTAATATCATTCACAATGTATGTATCTTGTCAAAACGGCTGAATGCTGCAACGACCATCAAACTATTTAGCATAATATCCTCTTTCGTGTACAATACATGTTTCTTTGATGATAACTGTTAACACATTCAGAACAGAGTTTCACTTGCAGCCAGTAACCCATGTCGCCTGAGGTGTCCTCGATCTTTTATTGATGTTACTCTTTACCGGTATTTGAACACATTGACTGGTTGAAGATGGTCTCTCCTACTAATCTGTATGCACCGAACTCCCTTTATGCACTCATGCAAATGAGAGTGTGCGTCTGTGCACACTCACTCGTGCGCACCTCCTATGTGCGTGCGGGAGAAAGCGAGCGAGCGAGAGAGAGAGAGAGAGAGAGAACGGGGGTCGGGCAGGTGGCTCTGTTGGGTCAGGGTCGGGAAAGCCAAAGGATGCTTCTTTTTCCTCTCACGTGGCCTTTTCTCAAGTGTCCTGAACGTGGCATTTCGCTCTCTTTGGTCTCTTGACATTTGAAAGCCAATGCATGCACAAGAGCTGTCTTGACAGAAAGCCCCTATATGCCGTGGAATACCAGCTCATTTACAATCCTTTACACATAAAAGCAGAGCGGATGTAGTCCATTTAGTCAGTCATGGCTGAACAGCTACCAATCTCCATCAATGCAAGAGACTCCTGACATTGCAGGACTTTGCTGTTATCTCAAGTTGCCAAATGTTGCATCACAAGCAAAACCAAAAACACTCCCAAACCCGTCAAAAATAAGACCTTCATAAATGCATTACATTCTCTTCTGGCCCTTTGCAACACCTCCTTTTGCCCTCTATTTGTATGCTTTCCCTTTGCTTCCTACCATCCTTCTCTTCACTGTCACAGCCAAAGATTCCGATTTCTTGCTTGCAAATGGGTAGTCTCGGTTCAAGTTGCGCCGATTCCCACCACTTTAAGCCCTTGGACCCTGAAGAGTTTCGCACCCAAGCTCATCAAATGGTCGACTTCATTGCCGACTACTGCGAAAAAGTGGAGACCTACCCGGTCCTCAGTCGAGTCCAACCGGGTGACCTCCGTGCCCGCTTGCCTGAATCCACGCCGTATCGACCGGAGTCGTTGGATTCTATCCTCAGGGATGTTCGAAGCTGTATCATACCGGGTATGACACACTGGCTGAGCCCGAGCTCCTTTGCGTTCTTCCCCGCCACAGTAAGTACGGCTGCCTTCTGGGAGAAATGTTGTGCACGTGCTTCAATTCCGTCGGCTTCACCTGGCTCGCTTCTCCGGCTGCAACCGTGCTCGAGATGGTCGTCATGGATTGGCTCGCTCGCATGCTCAAGCTCCCCAAGTCCTTCATGTTCGCCGACACCGGAGGCAGCGTGATTCAGAACACCTCCAGCGTGTTGATCATCGTCACCCTTGTTGCCGCGATGGACCGAGCATTCGACGCGATTGGCATCGAGAGCTTACAAAAGCTCGTCGTCTACTGCTCCGATCAGACTCATTCTACGTTCACAAAGACTCGTAAATTGGCGGGAATACATCCGTGCAACATCAGGTCTATTCCGACCTCGTTTTAATTCCCATTTTGCTCTCTCCCACATTTTGTTCCGCAAGGTCGTCGAAGCCGAAGTGCGGCCGGGCTGGTCCCGCTCTATGTTTGCGCGACTGTGGGGACGACCTCAACTACGGCCATCGACCCGGTCAACCAGCTTGTCGACGTGGCAAACGAATACAACATGTGGCTCCACGTGGATGCCGCCTACGGCAGAAGCGCATGCATATGCCCGGAGTTCCGGCACTACCTGAACGGGATCGAGCGGGCTGACTCACTTAGTCTGAGCACAAGTGGCTGCTCAGCTACTTGGACTGCTGTTGCTTGTGGGTGAAGAAACCGGGCTCGCTGGTGAGAGCCTTGAGCACGAACCCGAGTACCTGAGAAACCGGCCGAGCGAGTCGGACTCGGTGGTGGACTACAAGGACTGGCAGGTGGGCACAGGCCGACGGTTCAAATCCCTCCGGCTCTGGCTCGCCTTGCGCAGCTACGGTGTCGCGAACCTCCAGGGGCACAAACGGTCGGACGTGCGGATGGCAGGGTTGTTCGAGGGGCTCGTGAAGTCGGATCACCGGTTCGAGGTGGTGGTGCCGAGGCTATTCGCGCTGGTGTGCTTTCGGTGTGTCCTGTGCCGCCGGGCCGGGCCAGGGGAGGCCGACGCGGTGAACCGGAGGCTGCTGGAGTGGGTTAACTCGACGGGTCGGGTGTACATGACTCACACGGTGGTGCGAGGGGTGTACGTGCTGAGGTTCGCGGTGGGGGCCACCCTCACCGAGCAGCGACACGTGGTCGCCGCGTGGAATCTGACCAAGGAAGGAGCTGACTCGTTGCTCAAAATCGATCGCACACGATCTACGATAGCTCGATGATGTCTTTTTTCGTAGGTTGATTTGCGTTGACCAAAGGCACGGTTGGTGGTTGATTCGTGTGTGTTGTTTAATGAACCGGAAAATCAAAAGCAGTGTGCTTCTTTATATCTGGGCTGATTATGTAAATTGGGTAATGACAAGAGTTTCTACTATATACTATAGTGTTAGGAGTGGCACCGGATGTCGTGCATCGCGGTACCACCCAAATTCAATATACTCCGTTATGAATAGATTTGAGATTGATTATAAGTAGATTTCATACGGTCAAATGACTGAAATAATGTCTAATTGAATTACCCGCTCGTATGAAGAATACTTCCCTTTGCTAGTACCGTTAATATAGTGCCACGAAACACATGAAAGAGCCACTTCAAGTTCAACAACGCAAAGGGGTAAACATGGGGGGATTTGTGCGGCCCGCAATTTCTTTTCGACAAGTTGCCCCTGCGTACTTGACCGCTTTGAAACTTCAAAACATAGATTACCGGACATATTTTCCATATCAGCAATCGCCACAAAGGAAGTGGCATGAACATCGTCGTAACATCTAATTAATGGCGATCTCGAATAGAGATGAACTCCCAAAAATTATTATTTTCCATTGAGGATGGCTGACTAGGTGCGTGGCCTGTGGGCCTGGTGGTTCAATAGGCATGTCCGCGCTTGCAATTGGGCATGGTGAAAATGGTTCGTACATTAATCAACGTTAAGGGAATCCCAAATTAAAAGTAAGAGAAGAAAGTCTTTGCGGGCTTCTCAGTAATGCAAAGGTAAAGGAAATTTAGGTGTCCAAAAAGAGGAAGTACCCAGAGAAAAACAGTGGAGAAAAAAATGAAGCTGCTGTTTTCCTAAACAAGCAAAAGGTAGATCCCAAAAAAAAATAATTAAAAAGATTAATATCACCAAAAAACTCTAAACTAAATCTACTGTAATTTAATTCCACGACAACGTGTAATATTTTACTATGTTATCAAATATAAACATTTTCAAGGTACGAACCACGAACTCTATAGCCAAATTACATCTAACGATAAACTACGGCCCATGTATTCAAATCACTATATATATATATATATATATGGGCATGGCTAAACTTAGGATAATTTGAGGTAAATTACGATAAACTTCCATCATCCGCCCTTTGTTTTTTGGCTACGGACCCTAGAAGCACCTTAGTGGGTCATCCTATCAGAAAAGATGACCAATTGACTTTTGATTGTGGCGGCTTCTGACATAACACGTGATATTTCCATCACAACTTGCACTGGGGCTTCCTTGGACGAAGGAAACCTCGATCAATTCCTTTCCCATTCGAGCACGTTGAACGATGCTCTTTCCTTAATCCGGGCAGCAGGGAAAACCTATATGCACTCTGGATAGTGAACCTCAACCCCTGTTTACTCACCAAATCCATTGCCTAAATTACTAATTTCATGCCTAGTTTTGGGCCATACGACCTACATGCTCAGACCCCTCGGGACCTGTTCCCTGGCTCGTTTTCTTCTCGCCTCGAAATTGATTAATCTAATCCCAACTTGAAAATGGGAACACGATATGACCGATCGATCCGATCAAACCCATCAGAAATACAGCCACACATCGTCAACGTGAAATCGGGAGAATTGGTTTTTAAGTTCCACTTGGCTCTTCTCGATTCCTAACGAGATTCAAAGCTCATCCTTCAGTGCAGAGATAAAATCGGATTTGAATAGAGGTCGATATTACTGACTAAAACTGTAATTTACAGAGGTGGGTCCGAGAAAAATGGACAGATTGACCAGAACTTACCCGATAACCCTTGTATCCTCCCTAGTCCTATCATCATCACGTAACCCTTGCCCAGGCTGTTCGCGCTGGTGTGTTTTCGGTACATCCCGGGTCAACGGATCGGCTTGGGGGAGGCCGACACGATGAACCGGAAGCTGCTGGAGTGGGTCAACTTGACGGGTCGGGTCTACACGACGCACACAGTGGACGGAGGGGTGTACGTGCTGAGGTTCGCGGTGGGGGCTACTCTCACTGAGGAGCGCCACGGTGGTTGCCGCGTGGAATTTGATCAAGGAAGGAGCTGACTCGTTGCTTGAAAGTGCAGATTATTTATAGTTCGATGTCCCCTTTTAGAGGTTGCATCGCTTCCTACAGGTTCATCAAGGCACCGGTGGGGTCGATTCCTCTGTCTAAGAAACGAACTCGAGATCAAAAGCAGCGTGACTCTTTTTCATCTGGGTCAGTCATGAAACTGAGCAAATGGCAAGTGTTTCTACTATATATATAGTGTTAGAAGTGGCACCAGATGTCGTGCATCATGGTACCACCCGAATTCAAAATGCGAGGAGAGCAAAATATGATCTTTGGCCACAAGATCATAGAAGCATGGAGGGATCTAGGACTAGGCCAAAAAGAAAAAAAGTGCTGCTCTGGGAACATGATCTGTAGATTCAAGATTTCGGCAGGCATGGTCGTGCTTCGGTTCTCTCTAATAGAAAAAAACTTCGAAACGACCAATGTTCTGCAAAGAATCCTTATTCAGCACAATCCCATTATGTACAAATATGACCATGACTATCGATGATAATAGAATTCATACGAGATTCATTGATTAGGATAGTGTCCAAATCATTCACCCGATTCATTTGGGAATTGTTGCCCTTTGATAGTAGCGTTGCTGCTGAGGATGCATTGACAAACATCAACTATGAGCAATTTGATTAGCAGAAGAAAATAGTACGGATGGATATCCATTTTTTCTTTTGAACTTCCAAGAGGATCCTTATATTGATATTGCCACCGTAAACTTGGCGAGTTTCCCTCCTTGAGGAAGAAAAGTGAACATGTTGCTGGGGATGTGATTGTTTCGGTCAAAGTGTTTTCTTGAAAAGTATTTTCCAGCCTTTCATCTATTTGATTTTCTGAAAATGATTTGGTCAACGGAAAATGCTTTCCGATCAACATAAATATAATATTTAATTTTAGAAAAGTGAATTCACTTATCGAAAAAGGTAAAAACACTTTCCGGAATTATTCATCTTGAATTTATTAATATTTTTTCTTTTCTTTTTTTTTTTATCTTTCTTTCTTTTTCTTTTTCTTTTCTTTCTAAGAAGGAAAACATTCATGTATTTTCTTTTCCTAATAAAAATAATTTTAAAATAACAAATAATTTTAAGAAAAATTAAATAATTTTTGATAATTTTTACCATCAGATTTTCCTTATCAAACAACTGAAAATACTTTTCAAATATTTTTTAGGTTTTAGCCAAACACTGAAAAACAAACTTATTTTCCTGGAAAATGATTTCCTGAAAAGAATTTTTCAGAAATAGTACATTTTCTGCGAAACAAACGCACCATTAATTAAGGTATCCAAGACCAGATGGAAGCCAAGATTAGGAGTTCCATTCATTTTGCTCCGCTCCTTTCTAAGAAATACTTGCACCTATTACTATACTAACTAAGCATCAGTCTCCTATGTGTTGTCAGTGGTTAGTGCATTTGCGGGATAGCTTGTGGTGTAGCTATGAGGCTCCAATTACAAAATGCTATATGAGAAGGTCAAAACAAAATAAATCCCATACAACAAAGCACAATACACTCTCATCCCATTGGAACGAATCTCCCTTAACGTTAAAAAAAAAAAAAAAAAGGAAACAATGACCAATCACTAGATCTCACTACGTCATCAGTGATGAGCTTACACCATGATCTCTTTCTACAATAACTAGGAACTGCCCAGTGGGTGGTGTATGCTTAAGTTGAACATCCTCAACACCATCACTATACGAAGACACCAAAAATAGGTTAAACAAGCTCACAAATCTAGATCTAGATCGTGAGATGTTGAATGAGTACATGAACACCTCTAAGCAACTCCCATATCTAAATCAAGAAATGAGAGATTCGAAAGTTTGGAAAAGTCGTGTAACCGCTTCTATTGCAAGAGAGCTTGTTGTATTCTTCCTCAATCCTATCAGACTTCTTGGTATAAAAGATCTAAAGCAGCAGATTGATTCTTAACATGGAAGCGGAAAATTCACCCAGTGTGCGGAAAAGAGCATCAGTAGCGTGCAAAGAAAAAAAAATTATATATATATGAAAGCAACGACGGGAGAGAGAATCTCAACTCAAGTTGAGAAGATGGAGCCTCCCTCAAATGAGAGTTATTTCTCGGTCAAGGGAGCTTGGAGTGGAAGAGCAAAATGGAAACTTGAGAGGGGATAATTACAGCTTTTGAAAAGGGCCGCTTCAATTTCGACAAGGCCAAGGGATAAACATTTGGTGATCCGCGCAGACCCTCGCAATTTTTTTTGCAAGAAGTTGCCTCCGAGTACTTTTAAAGCATTCGAACTTTAAAAACGCACATTACCGAAAAATTTTTTTTTGGTTATATTGGCAATCGCAGCAAAGGAAGCGGAATAAACATCGCGGTAGCATACAACTGATTGCAATCCCAAAGGAGACGAACCCTCCAAATTTAGGATTTTTCCATCCAGAACGACTGAATAGGAATGCGGTTGGCGGGCCTGACGGTTCAATAGGCATGTCCAAACGTGCAATTGGGCACGGTGAAGATGGTTCCCAGCAAGATTTCACAAAACAAAAGCAAGAGAAACATTTGGTGGGCTACTCAGTAATGTAAAGGCGAAGGAAACCGAGGTGTCCAAAAAGAAGTAAATATATAAAAAAAAAAAAAATTGGAGTAAATTCCTCTTTTTCTGAAAAGCCAAAGGTAGAATCCCGGAAGAAAATGATTAAATAGAAGAGATAAGCTGGAACTGGACGCTCGAGATCTGCTTTGTTGCAGACTTGGGAAATCATTTCTTTAGGAAATTTGGGAAAAAAAAAAATTCGCGCTTAGGATTTGCCTCGCTTCCGCTGAGGGTGCATTTGATTCAACTTTGAAAATGCTACTATGAGGAATGCAAATACCTTTAGACTAAAGTCACTTGGGGAAATGCAAATAGCGTTTGGTAAAATATTCTTTATAAAGCTACTTTGGACCAAATAGTGTTTGGTAAATTTTTTTTGCAAAAAGGCTTCGGGAATAAAAAAACCTAACTTACCCTTCGTCGGAGTCGGCGTCGGCCACCGGAGAGCCAAATTTGGCTCCAGCAGTCGTCGCCCGAGGTCGGGCGAACGCTAGCGGGCCAGATCTGGCACCGACGGCCGTCGCCCGAGGCCGAGTGACCCTCGGCGAGGGCCAGGGGACCCAAGCGGCCGCCTGAGGTCGCGTGACCCAAGCAGCAGCCGCCTGAGGTCGCGCGACCCTCTCCGAGGGTCACCCGGCCTCGAGCGACGACCGGCGGCCTCTTGCCAGTCCGATTCGGCCCCAACCACCTCACGAAGAAGAAGATGAACAGTACACACGAGGGGCAAAATCGGAATAAACCAAAATAAGTGAGAATAGTTTGGAGATAAAAAATTTAGATTCAGCATTCCAAATGCTAGCATTCGGCTAAGGGGCTTTTGAGGCCGAAAGCCCCTTCCAAATGCTGAACCAAACGCCCCTTGAGTGGGTATGCTTTTATGTGTGAAAGAGAAAGATAACAAGGGACAAAATCATTTCGAAGAAAATTAACTACTAAAATAAAATAATAAGTATAAAATTTGTTTCGTTTAAAAGACATTAGAAATGTTATTCTTAAATAGTGTTCTAGTGTTGTGCCGTGTCGATAACTCCTATTGGATTCATGTTCATTCTACTCCCTACGTCACGTTAAATGTGATTTTTTTCTTTTTCTGTTTGACGTCGAAATCAAAATCAAGAGAAGTTAGTAAATTTCTTTTGTCAAACTCTGGAAAAGTAGAAAGTCTCCAAGTCAAAATATTATATTTGTGCTTGATATTTAATTTGCTTCTTTCTTCTTAGATGAATTCTTAAATATAGGATATAAATCATTTTTTTTACCAAAATCTGCCATCTTAAAAAAATGCAATTCAATTACCCGATGCGTTTTTTTCCCCTTTCATAACTTCATCGATTTGTTTCTTTAAACATAAAACTAGTCATTCTCTCGATAATTAATTAAAAAGGGTGGCCAATACTGCACCGTCACTAACTAGAAGTAACGGTAGTGTCGCGCTAGCGCTGTCCATTACCATTAGCTAAGGAAAATTACGACATATAAGGATATCTACTCACCGATAGATCTTTGAATTTATAAACTGTAAAGTAGTGTCACGATCATTGACGTAAGTTACCAAAAATACGAAACAAGATTTTACAGTAAACATCCCGTAAAAAAGTCGAGAAGGTTAGCGCATTCAACTTCCTTACGAGACTTTGAGGTAAAATACTACTCACGAATAATGATCACCAACATGTCATTCACAATGACTTGCAAGAAAGTCACAATTATTGGATCAATTACGAAGTAGAGATACAATACAAACGATAACTTGCGATATTCTACTATGCTATCAATTAAATTACTAGCTGTTAATATTTTCAAGACACTAACCCTATAGCGGAAAATAATCGCCCATAAAGGTGAATCACTACTTACAAGTGAAAATGAGTTACCATAAAAATCGATTAATCATGACCTACAAAGTTAAAATTTTGTGATCAGGCACGGCAAACTTTTCGATGGTTTCAGGTAATATACGAAAAAATTCAGTATCTTCGCCTGGTTCTTATGTCGCGACAAACAAACGAACCTCGATCAAATCCTTCCTCCTTCAGACATGTGAAACGATGCACTTTCCTCGACCCAAAGCCTTGTTTTAGCAATTATCTCAACGAGGTCATTCCTAGTTCTTGGCTACACGACCAACATACTCGGTCCTCGGGACCTGCTGCGCAAGCTTTGTTTTCTTCTCGCCTCGAGATTTGATTAATCTAATCTAATCTAATCTAATCCAATCCAATCCCAACTTCGAAATGCGAACGACGTGGATAAAAAACCTCGCTCTTCGAAAATGGTTAACTACTTGGAAAACGCAGCCTTCAGTGCAGAGATGATCTTGATTCGAGCAGAGTCCGAGATTAGATTACTGACTAAAAACTGTAATTTACAGTGGTGGGGATCCAAACGAAACAAAAATGGAGAGGTCGACCAAAAATTTACCTAAGTCCTAACATCACCACGTGACCCGACACAGAACGAGAGCGAGAGAGGGAAACAGAGATAGAGGGCCCGAACGGTCACGGGCTTCCTTCTAAATAAACAAACAAAGCCACATTATGAAGGGCAGGACAGGGAGCCGAACGAAGGGCGGCGCCGGCGAGGACTGTGCCCTCTCGAACTCTAGGGAGTCGACGGCCAGCGGCATGTTCTCCTGGTCCGGGCTGCACTTGGCACCCTGCGGGGGGTGCCACCCGTACATGATGGCCCGCAGCGCGGCGGAGACGGTGGGGATGTAGGCCGTCTTGTTGCGTGCCAGGAGCCACGTCAGGCCCATGAGCTGGCAGTCCCGGTCCAGCATCCGGCTCGTCCGGTCGCTCGGGTCGCCCGTCCCGTTCTTGTATCCTCCCTTCAGCTTTAGAGAACACACGAGTTAATTTTTTCTGTTAATATATTCGACCAAGTTCAAGCAAGTGGGGGTGGGGGTAAAGCTGAACTTGGAGATCAAGGCGCCATTGTAAATCTAGGACATGATTGGGCCCGGAGGAACCTCGCTCTGTCAATCATGTGAAGGGAGATTATAATAATGCGCACTTTCAAAAGGGTATCGAATTAAAAAAATGCATATATACGTTTTGGATTTCAGTGGAGGAGCACCAGCAACAGATGCGGACAACTGACAAGAAACAGGGTCCGCGTTTGTGGTGTGAATCTGTTCACTGTTCATAACGTGCAATGAGGTTAAAGGTTGTCACTGTCCTGGGCGTGTACCGGAACCAATTTGGTCTGTTCCAGAACGGGGCAAAGGAAACCGATTTGACTCGGAAGCGAACATAGTCGCAACTCTCTCTCTCTCTCGCTCTTCTCCATGCAATCCATGCGCCATCCACAACTTCATGGTGGTGAGCAGTTCACTGTTCTGCTAGTGCATACATGTATAGAAGATAAAGAAAGGTGTGTGGGGTTGGTCTGCAAGATGCGAGCATACCCATCTTATGAAGTGATTGAAAAGCTCACGTCATAAAAAGTTGTTGAATTTATATGGCTCCTCATAGGGAAAAGAAAACGTTTATCCAGCAATGGCGTGAATAAAGCACTTTCTTCTTTTACCCTGGTGTTGGCTTTCTTGAAAAGAAAAGGGTAGAAAAAAACAAACAAATGAGCGAAGTCGAAAGTACCTTTTCGAGAGCGCCAAGGCATTTGGTGCAGCCGGCGTAGGATGAGTTCCGGCAGCTCTTCTCGAGGTTCCTCACCGCGGCGGTGGGCGTCGCGTTCCGTAGCCCGGCCGAGACGTTGAACGCCGCCGGGCAGCTCAGCGAGCTGATCTGGTGCACCCTGATCCCGCAAAAGCAGAGGACGGCGTCGCAGCTCGCGTTCGGCTGCGGGAGGTGCACGTTCTTGCTCACCAGCGCCGACTGCAGCGTGTTCACGCACTTCTGCGAGTCGTCCGGGATCATGGGTAGCTCCTCCCCGGACGACGGCGCCGCCGCCGGAGCCACCTGCAGCGCGTACCTGTCCATAGGGTTTCTCAAGACTCTCAGCTATCACCGCACGACCGATACGTAGAAGCAAGCAAGCAAAGGTGTGATTTTTCCGGTGCTCGAGCACGAATTTGACCGAGACCATGGCAATGCGATTCGATAACGTAAAAAGACTCCGCTTTACCTGGCGTGGGCGGCGAAGAGCCAAGCGGCGAGCACGGGACAGCAGCGGCTGCGGTCGAGGTTGCGGCCGCAAGCCTCGCTGACGCCGCCGAAGAGCTCGGCGGAGAGGTCGAGCTTGCAGATTTGGCCCGCCGAGTCCGCGGGGAAAGCCGGGACGGTGTAGGGCTGGTCGTGGCCGCCCTGGACGGGCTCGGCGATGATGCCGGCGGAGGACGGGCGGAGAAGAGCGCAGGACGAGAAAGCGACGAGCAACGTGAGAAGAAGCCCAAGTGGCATCTTTATCTTTGTCGAGGGAAGGGAATTGGTCTGTCGTGGAGAGGAGGCGAGTGGGAAAGTGGATGTTCTCTTTTTTTCCTTCTGGGTGATGAAGATGAAATGATTAAACGCTTTGACTTGCGAGAGAGAGAGAGAGAGAGAGAGAAGGGTTCTTGTGTGCGGGAAAGGAGGGGAAAAGTTGGGAGCCTACTACTCGGAAATTGAAGAAGGAAAGCAGAAGGAGAAAGACGACTAAAAGATAAAGCGAGGGGGGGGGGAGCTTATCTTTTTTTCCTTTCTCAATAATGTGCAAAGGTGGGCCTCTGAATCTTTGCTTTTCTGGGTGCTTTTTCGCTTCTTTCTTCCCGACCCTCGTCTGGGTTTTTGTATTTGTCGGAGGGAAAAGGATTGACGACGAGGTCGAAGAGGTGTTGAGAGATTCAGGAGAAGCTCTGGGTCGTCTCTGCTTCGGGCTTCAAAGAAATGGAAGTTCGATTGTAGGGAGGTGAGAGGGCGAGGGAGAGACGGATTTGATGACTTGACATTAGAGGACTGAGAGGAGTCTCTCTCTCTCTCTCTCTTGCAGTCACATTTTGTTTTTTAATCTCCAAGAAAGGACAGGGAGAGAGATTTGTACCCACGAAAAGAAACTGTGTGTAGCGCAGCAAATCTGATCACAGCAGGAGTAAGAAAATTTAGCTGGGCATTGCCTGGACGATTAGGTTAAAAAGTTGCGATGGTAAAAATTTTGAATTGGGTGTACGAGATGGTGATTGCCTTGTTCAAATATTGACGCGACCTCGTCCCTTCACTTACGATTTCTTTGTACATTACTTCCTCTAGATATGTTGAAATTCAGAGAAAAAGACTCTATGTTTTAGTAATTATAGATATATATACGTAGTATGGGACCGATTCCTAATGAGTTTGTATTCTAGGGAAAAGAAAGTTGGTCTTGTGATACTTTTGTAAATGATAAGGAGAAGTGAAGAGTCTATTGAAAGTCTCCACCATACTAGTATTCTATAAATTCGATCGATTATTTTTTGATTATGTAAACCTCATTTGAGAATTATAATATTTCGTAACAAGTGTCACAGTATTCTCAATCGTCGATATAGTACTACGCAGATAAGAGGTTTTGAGAGAATAGAACTAGAACGCTCATACAACTGTTGCCGAACCAACACATCGATGAATGATTGATTTTTGGAATGACTTATCAATAACTCGAGCTTAAAAGTCTAGATATGACTTCTCAAATAACATTTCCAAGGCGTTCCTTGAATTGATCACACATATGCATCAAGGCAATCACATCAATATCAACTCTTACAATGTTCACATGCCACGATCTATTAAAAGGCCAAAATGGAAGAAACTCCTTTTCATATACTCTGCCTCAATAGCCAATTAGTCGTAGGGGTCAACTTCGAGGAGAGAAATCAGAAATTAATGCCTTGGCCTTTTGACTTTTGATAGATCTTCAACACAAACACATGATGAGAATGCCGTGAAAGTGAGAAGACTTTAGGACCATCCACAACACAATTGATACTATAAATCAAGGGGTTCGCTTGTACTAGGAACAAGGTTGGTGATTGTTCGTATGGTATCTTTGTCAAAATAGCTAGGAAGGGGACCAGCCTTTGGTAACTGATCGTACGGCGATTGCGAGAGATCCATTGTGGGTCCCCCTTCTCTCTCTCTCTCTCTCTCTTTCTCTCCACCGTTGGATCGTTGATTCATGCAAGGCAAGTGCGTCGCGATCGTGAGATTACATGGATCGAGAAGTAATGGCGAATCGGGTGTTTAGTGAAGTGGTGATGGAATGATATGGGGATGGTTTTTGTGAACTAAGCCAACGGTTGTGGACGAAATTCTATGCTCTCTTCGCTATTTGATCATGATGATGCATAAATTCCCTGGCCATTCTCCAGTGAACATCGGACTCTTTCGACTGCTATTAGATTTGCACAACAAGTAGAAAGTAAATCCTCTTAGGTTTCACTCGGGAGGGCCCTCTAATATTAGAATGGGATAGTTATAGATAGTCCCTGAACTTTAATTAAATATGCAATATGGTTCTTAAACTTTTAATTTGTTCAATATAATCATTGAACTTTATCCAAATGTACAATGTGGTTCATAAACTTTTAATATGTTTAATATAGCTCCTGAACTTTTGGTAAATGTTTAATCTAGTCCTTAAACTATATGAAAATATCCAATATTATTCTTCCATAAATCAAGTTCATGGACAATATTGAATATTTTCATATAGTCTGGGAACTAAATTAAACATCTATCAAAATTTCAAGGACTACGTTGAACAAATTAAAAGTTCAAGATCATATTGCACATTAAGAAAAGTCCAGGGACTATATTGAAAAAATTAAAAGTTCAGCAATCATATCACATATTTTGTCAAACTTCAGGGACCATTTATATCATTGTCCTTGCTAGAATCGGTACAACCACAAAGCTAGAGATATGAAGTGATCGAAGAGGTCAAAACTGTTAAGTCAATACCAATTCACAAAAATATCAGAACCATTATTGAACTAAAATACAATTCCCTCAACTCATATCTGAAATTTTCACAAGTTACTTTTATAATTGCATCCTCTTTTAATAAATTTCGCACCCTCTAATTTGCAGAACACGCTTTACTCTAGTTTCTACAATATTGCAAACCTTTTTAATAGTGCTAGATTTATAGATGCAAATCTCAATTTGTGAAATATAGATATGTGAAAGTATAGAGTTTTGAATATGCAGGATCCTAATTATAAATAAGAGAAAGTGGAAGATGGTTTTTCATAATTATATATTCTTGATAATCTCGTGACTCCAGGGTTCTTAGTCTTTACCTGCTTTCAAAACTCTTAATAATGCTCGATGTTCAGAGAGCGAGACTAAATAATGTTTAGTATATAGATCCATGTGACTTTTTTTTCTTAGAATATTTAAGTACATCGCACATTCATCTAGCACCTTAAGTTTTTAGAACGATTTGTAAGGATCACACAATTTCACATAGCATAAGAGCAGGAGGTACAATGGTTCCCAAAATCTCGAGTTTTTAACACAAACTATTGCTCGATCATCTTCGATATAAACGATTAAATTTTAAAAATTGACTAACGAGTCGGATCTTTGATCAAGCTTTGATCTTCAGAGGTGGTCCAATCTCGTAAGTCCTAGAGGCATATGCTATGTCGAAGTAGTAGCACCAGAAAAAGGGGAGAAATACATGAAGGGCCGTGCCAAATTGTGCCACAAATAAAGCGCGTCTTATGCAAAAGGTTCCGCGAAATCTCTCTTTTTGCTTTTTCCTGTGAGGGGTTTAGGAAAGGAGGAGGGTCCCTCCATGTCCGAAGAGGAAACCAGCAGTGCATGCCAAAAAAAACGAAGAAGGGAAAGGAAAGTGGCTGCTGCTGCTGCTTTTGCTCTCGTTTCTTTTTCAATGATGCGAGATAATCATCTTCGTTAGATTAAACAAAAGGCCGGCGGGGTCTGCAGGAAATCTTGGTAATTGAGCTTGAAGAAGAAAAGGAAAGGAAAGCGAGGGGGAGGAGAGAAAAAAGGGCGTAATCATGGTGCTGCAAATCAAGGCTGGACAGTCTCGAACCCGATTGTGTATCCATTATAGGGACAGTGCGGTGGTGTATTCTGGTTGGCTTCTGTCGTCTCTGCTTTCTCGTCGGCCGCATGACTCCCTCTCTCCAGCCAATGACGGAGGAGTTTCGGAGGTTCATCTTTCTTTATCGTTCTTTTCCGAACGGAGCATTGTGCAGTTTGAATTATCACGAGGCTGCAACGGCAAAGTTGTTTGATAGCTTCTCTGGTTTGCACCATAAGTCACATTGCGCGAATGAATCTTGGAAGGTGAAGGGCATTTCGAGGGACCCGAATGACAACATCATCAGATGCAAACGTTCATATGCTCGAGATGCTGATCATACTGTAGCTCGCGTTTTATAGGGTTTATGAGGTTTGCTCGGTACTTCACAAGTCCAGAGTGCATGTATCCAGAAGTGGGTTTCCTAGTCACGAAGGGAAAAGGTGTTATAGCTTGTCATTTCATGCCAACAAATGATTATCCCACGGTTTTACAATCATTGAAAATGTAGCTCACGGGGGATGAATCATGAAATATATACTATATAGTATGCGTCCAACTCACAATTGATGAATCTCAGGCCCATTATGCGAAATTGGGCTCTGTGGGCTTGTCATCTTTCATCTACAATCGGTAGTTTTCAATGTTATCACTAGTTTCCTCCAATTATCTTGGGTTTCTTGGGCAAAACTAACACCTTTGCTGAAAACAGATGAGACAGTCGAAATCCATTATGCTCTTCCCGAAGATCAAGCAAAAAAGAAGATAGACATTAGACAATTAAGGCTGCATTTGTGCAACTTTGCGAAAGGATTTTGGGCTTCTCAAGTCCTTTAAGTGAAAGTTAGGGCGTTTGATAAGTTCTTTTTTTTTGGATCACTTTGAATGGAAGCAAGCATTAACAAAGCCCAAAACCTAAGGCAGGCCTTCCCTTATTCTGGCTTTGCAGCATATTCGAAAAGCCCTCTCCAAGGATTAATGAATTTTTTCGGTTGCCTTTCTTGCCATCAACAACTTATTAGAATTTTGTTTTTATCCCCAAGTGTCCTCTGGATACTGCAAACTCAAGCAGTTGCATGCGACCTCAGACCAATGGGCTCAAGTCTCATTGGCGATGTCGCTATGATCGGTCAAGTGGCCGTCGAAGTTGCTGAGGGTTGCGTGAGATCTGGTTGCTGACATCGAGATCTAGTGGGACGGGGGTCGACCAACCGAGGGTCGACTGACTGAGATGTGGTGCGACGAGGCTTGATCAACCCAAAATCCGGTTGTCAAGGGTCGGCCATGCGAGGTCGTCGAGATCTAGTCGACGAGGGTCAACTAGCTGAGGGTGGACCGCCGCCCTTCGACCCTCGCCTCACCGACGGTCGCCAATGGTGGCGTTTGGTTGCCACTGAAGCTCACCCAGTGTTCTTGCGCTCTCTGCCGATGCTCGCCCCAATCGCCTGCTTTCCTTTTCCTTTTTTGTAACTTTAAAATTGCTTTATGAAATATACACCAAAATTCAATCATCCACACTCTATTTGTTTTCACCAAATGCACCTGCATTGAAAGATGTTCGTGGAAATGGCTACACATTTCCTCAAAGATCCCCAAACACATCCTAAAGCAATGTAGCAATGGTCCTTACAGCAATAAGCAAAATGCTATTTACCGTTGCTTAGATTAAATACGTCCTACGAAATGGGTATACAAGAGGAAAAGCATAAATTCGCTGCAAACACCTTCTTCTTCCTTCGACATGAGATTTCGAATGTCTTCTTTTATTCATGGGATAAGTGCACTGAAAGTACTGAGACTTGTCAGAAAGTGCAATTAAGTCCTAAAATTTACAAAAAGTTCAATCAAATCCTAAAACTTATCAAATCGGTTCAATTAAATCCTTTCATTAACTCCGTCCAATTTGGCTAATGGAAAATGTTGACATGATTTTTTTTAATTAATTTTTCTATCATATGTGGCGGTGACGAGGCTAAAACGATGTCGTTGTGATCCAACTTTGATAATTTATGATGGGGAATAATTGTGTCTTTAGACAATGGAAAAGATTATTTTTACATACGATATGTAAACCGCCTGCACGATTATTTGTTACATATCCCATCTCAATCACCATTGATATAGACTCTCGTATATAGTTCAAAAATTATGAAAATGGAATGCGCAAAGAAAAAGACTAAAGATTACATAAATCTATGTGTTTTGAATTAACCCCTTAATCTATATTTATGTTCTTCAAGATATATTTTTTTAAAGCTTTTGTTCCCCGTTCATCAAAGTATTAGTCCAACCAAAATGTTCATCACCCATTTTCCATGTTTGGCAATGGTTGGAAACCATCGAAAAATAGCTGACAAAGATTATGTATGAAGGCGATATGTTTCATAGATTAATTAAGGGCAATAATAGCACCGATCTATCATTGTCTCCTGCTTCGTCCACCTTCCCACCTTTCCTGTTGACCTGATGCGCCTAAGGTACGTAAGGATGGCACGAAACAAATCTTGCTTTAGCGAACAAAACACGTGACGACACAATATCAGAAGCTGTTGAAGATATAAGATCCCTTAAATTCAGGATCTGTACAATCTTTTCATATAGGGACGTTCCCATGGTATTATCTATTTTACATGTAAGTTTATTACTGTAATTTGAAACTCGTCCTTGTCATAGCTTTCTTTGATTGAAATGATAGATGTAATCAATCATGCATATCTTTCATGAGGTCACATTGCTTGAATTATGGTCGATCGATCTATAATGGACCGAAGAAAACAACCCGCTCATTACTAGGACCTTTCTACCATGCCTTGAGGTATTAGATAACAACTTTATCCCTCAAGATCCAACGGCTGACAATGAAAGTTGGTGATCCAACGGTGTGGATACGCTCATCATTCAACGGTTGACATTTTATTTCTAACCCAACAGTCTACGTTTCGTACGACAAGATTGTCCTGCTTAACTACATGGCGCCGTAGCTAAGCCCCTAAAACGAATGTTATTCGTGATTCGGTCCTATTTGTCGAATAAAACTTTACCATCGAGGAATACTACATGCTTTAGCTTTAGCTTTAGCGATCTCTTCGCGGTAGCATTGCTCCTTTGAAGATGGTACACTAATACACAATATGGCATTTATTATGGTACTAAGGGTGCGTTTGATAACCATTCTATTCCTATAAATAATTTCTACTCAGAAATAGTTCTTTTTTATTTTGTCCCCGGAAACAATTTATAAGTATTTAGAGGCATTTGATAATAGCCCAAAATTTCCATTCTTAAAATAGAAAATGAACAAAAATGTGTTTGATAACTTCATAAAATTTCTTTTTATTAATAATATTTTCATAAAATTTTTAATATTTCTTTTTTTTTTCTTTTTTAATTTTCTTCTTCTCCTTCTTGGTCGTGGCTAGGTTGCCGGCCATGGCCAGCGACCGGCCACAAGCTACGGCTGGTGAGGGCCACCCTCGTTGCCACCCTCGCCTAGGCCGCAAGCCTCGAGGGTGACCCTCGCCGGCTTGAGCAAGGGTTGGAAAAGGCCGACGAGGTCGGCCCTCGCCCAGGCAACGAGGGTGGCCCTCACCCAGGCTGCAAGGGTCCAACCCTTGCCTATGGCCAAGGAGAGCGGCACAGCCCTCGCCAACCTTAGCCTGTGGTCGATCGCCAGCCACCAACCATAGGCCAAGAAAGAAGAAGAACTAGCCACTGCCAGGAAGGAAAGAAGAAAAAAAAAACTTTCTCTTCTATTTATGATTCTTATCCCTAGAATCAAGAAATAACTTTTTTTTTATTCTTAATTCTATTCCAAAACTGAATCTAAGAACAAATTTGTACCCGAGAACAAAAAATTTACCAAACAGATTTCTGTTCTTTTTTTGTTTCCGGAAACAAAAGAATAAAATCAGTCACTATTTGACAAGTTACAAATTGCACCCTAAATGTGATCAATAAAGTTCTACTCCGGTTTTCCTCTCTTTTGGGACAATGGCTTAGTTCGAACCGTGGCCTTACAATCAATCATGGACGGTCGTGAAATGGACAGATCTACATATCAGCAAAGTCAACTGCTTGCACCTGCTCGTTGCCCTCGTATAACGTCAACATCTCGTTTACATGTGTCCGCAGAGAAAAATGTCGGGAAAACTTCTCCTGTCTTTGAAATTTCTCCTTAGAAACTAGCGAATGAATATTTAGCCCCAGCCCCTTTTTCCCTTTAATAGCATAAGATAAGCTTTTTTTATTTCGAATGGGGTGGGTCTTTTCCTTGTAAAGAGGGGAAACAAATTTAAGGTTGTCCACGACCACACGAAAAAAGAAAATGGAAAGGAGAAGGTGTGGTGTGCCAACCCTAACCAAAAAGGCAGCATCAGATGATGAAATTGAAATTGCCAGGAAACTATGATAAGGTTTGGTCATGACTTAAGAGACAAGACGAAGATCAACGAGATGTGTTGAAAGGAAAACCGTCATTTCAACCGGTTTAAGATGTCCACACCACGACAAGAGTGCACTTTTTAAGCTTTCCCTACACACATATGTTCATATACACATGACACATCGATCGCCTATAAAAAATGTTACTGAGTTCGACCATCTTATTATTCTAGTAGATGAATTCGACGTAGCTGTAAAAAATAAATGCAAACAGAAGCCTACGACATGCAAATATGCATGTCCACCTGAAATGTGCAACCGAATGGAGCCTTCTTCGTAATAACTCTCGTGTACATGCTTAGGGTAAACTTAGAGGTCAAACCGATCAGTTAATTATGGTTTGTATCTCTTACTAACTATAATGACTACACATCATGCCCAAAACCTAATTTCTAGACTAGTAACGCAATCAACCGGAATATGATAAGTCGATTTAGCCTATCCAGTTGAATTTTTCCTTCCTATACGTACGAATAAGGTCTTTCGATAAATTGTATTGAACGCTTGAAAAGATCATCCCATTTTCATTTTTCAGTTGCGTAGTGGCGACAAAGGCTAGGTGGTCCTGGATCATCTTTCTTCGGGCAGATTGAGACCTCAAAACTCGCATTTCCACTATACTTATGGAAGAAAACCTAATACCATATTATCAATACGCAAGCATTTTTTTTTTTTTAGTCATTAAGAGTACTTTAACATAAAGTGATTGCGGTATAACTTAATTTAGTCCTTTGCGGATGGAAGTAGGTTGTCTGTAACTCGGGCTTTCTCTCAACTGTCTGCTTTGAATAAATAAAAACCATATTACAAACACCTTCAGGGGCAAAGGTTTGAAATGCTGAGGCGAGCATGCCTTAGATGGGATACATCCACACAAACGAAGTGCATAAATAGAAAGATGAGATGTTTCCCAAAATGAACGATGATTACGCAATTCCATTTAAGTCTGCTTGGGGAAAAAAAGCTTCACATCACTACTGTTACACAGTGAAATTTTCTTCAGAATATTACTTAGTATTTCTTTCCAAAGTATATCCTTCTGTAGGAGCCTTGTCATGTTTTTTCTTAAAATGAACGCGTTGGCTCGTTCATGTGTAGTATGTATGTTGCCTTTTTGTTTCCAAACCAACATGAAACTGTTGCTTCTCTGAAAATTGAGAAAAGTCTGCACAAGCAATACAGAGAATTCCATATATTGACAGCTAGAGAAGATACAACCAATACCTCACCAGAAAAGGGAAATGAAGTATAAAAAACAGAAAGAGCCACAAAAAGAGGTCCTACTTCATCCACTTTATTATTCCGCACTTACTTATCCACTTTATTATTCCGCACGTACTTTATAATCATTGTAAGGCGTATTCACATGAAGTCGTTGATGTCCAAACTCTCTGGAAGCTCAAACTTCAAGAAGTTGCTGCAGTAGCTCTCTCTCTCCTCATCGGGGCTGCTGTTCACGAATGTGGATGATGAGTTCAATGGCGTCGAACTGGACAAAGGCGTCGACATGATCGAGTCAAACCCGAAGTTCTGGTTGTCGCCGATGTTCGGTGGGAAGTGACACAACTTTTCCAATGATTGGGGAATAGCTGGACTCGAATTGCACTGGATATAGTGCGGCTGTGACATCAAATCTTCACTTATCATTGGCGGCACAATAATTTGTCCGGTGTTTGAACAGCTGAAATTACTCGGCAAGTTCGATGTGAAATCTCCCACATTGGCCTGTCCAAGTTGTGCTTGGTCCACAAGTGGACCACAAGGAACGGTAGAAGTGGTGCAAGCCGGAACTTGTTGAGCTTGAGATTGAGCTTGAACTTGAAATTGATTAGACTGCGACAACGGGAGATCAGAGATTTGGTTCGCCTGCAGATTACTTTGTGAGAATGGATCCGGGTTTTCATTTTTGAGCGACAATATGGTTGAAGCAAGCCTTAAGAGCTCCGGGTTCAACAGGGCTTGCGTTTTCAACAAGTTGGCCATGTTCATGAGAGAAGGGTTGCATAGAGATGAGCTGAGAAGCGAGGAGAGGTCGAGAAGATCGAGGCGAGGCGCGTGAGTCACTGGGTCAATCCCATTCCGGAGGAGCCTCTTCCTGATATGGGTGTTCCAGTAGTTCTTGATCTCGTTGTCAGTTCTTCCAGGCAAGCGAGCAGCTATAGCCGACCACCTAACATATGTTGAAAATGGTACCAGAGTTAGAATAAGAATATTCATGAACCGCTTAGGAGATATAATGAAAACTATTGTTGAGGCATGAATTATTTATCAACCATTGAGAGTGAAAGCCATACTTGTTACCCAAGATGCTGTGCAATTGGATGATGGTCTCTTCTTCCTCGAAAGAAAACCTTCCTCTCTTGATGTCTGGCCTCAGATAGTTAGTCCAGCGAAGACGACAACTCTTCCCACATCTTTGAAGCCCTAAATCATCATCGAAGAGATAAAGTGTTTAGAACATAGATTCAAACATAATCTTGATATGGCTTCATGCGACAAAAAAAAGGAATTGATCTTGTGATCCATCACCTACCGGCGTTCTTGGGAAGGGTCCTCCAGTTTCCCGGTCCATGAGTCTGAATATAGTTGATGAGCTTGAGATCTTCCTCAGGCGTCCATGGCCCTTTCTTGAGCCCATTCTTGTCGCAGCAAGGTGCTCTTCCCATCGCTACACGGCAAAACACAAGAACAAAACTTTGGGTGTTGAACTCGGCGTTGAAAAGGGTTTTGTCTTGTAAACGAAGGGAAGAAAAAAGTTTTGTGGAAAGTGATTTTGACTCTTTGTGAGGAGAAGATTGAGATGAACAAAACGAGCGCTTGAAGTGCATAGGTCGAAGAGAGACGAGCTTATATAGAGGGCAGGGAAAGAAAGGGAAAGCTTAGATCGAAGTCAACAAGATTTGGCGCCGGCCTGGTTGCCACGTGGTATCTGTATATGTGGGCGTGCATAGGGCGTAAATACGTGGGCGAAGATGATACACTCTTGCCCTTCTTGGTGACATATGATTTTGGGAACCAACGTAAGCCTTTGCTAAAATTGCTGCAAATTTAGGATTCGAATAATATGGGGAGGAAAGAGCAAGGGCTGCACCCTAAATGTTTATCACGATTTGTTTATGATGAATGAGGCCGTGTGTCAATGTACGTATGTGTATTATAATTTTAGTTTGTGTTTACATTCATATTAGATCCACAGTCGCTGAAATTTCCTTCAAAATATATATTTTGCTCTAACATGTAAAGTGATCAACGAAAATCATGCGAAAAGAGAAAAACAAGATCCAGTAGGAAGTTTTCTTCAATAATATTTGGTTATTTTGATCGTTTAAAAGATCTAACTCCATGCCGCCATCTTTTATGGCCAGCAAGTTTTACTGAGAAACTTTAATGTTTATCCATGTTACGTTAGCATGCATCTTAAAGCTTATTCAAGCTTATTGCATTTCCATCGGGCATTCGCTTTACTTTAAAAAAGGTCATGTCTCTTGAATATAAACAAAGTTTCCGTTGAATGTGGCTTGAAGTTAAACTCACTTCAATTTTGAATCAGTTCCAGATTGAAATCCTGGACATATGGAGCAAGCGAATTGGTTTTGGTTTAAGCGAGGACGGATTTGGGAGCACGTTGGAATGCTCGTTAAAAGATGTTTTCAACCAAATTTCGTACACAATGTCAAAGCTTAACTCGAGACCGTACTCAGAAAGCCATCAAGGAGTGTGAGTAAGTGAGGTAAACTATTTGTATCTCTTTGATTTGAGTTCACGAGGATTTTATATGTAATTGGGGTTTTAAAAACACTTGAAAATCATGTGTTTCAAGTGATTGTAATATCCTTATGATTTAGTTGAATATCTCATCAATCTCTCCTTGTAGAAGAGGCATTCTCTGCCGAAGTCTTCTTTATTAGGTCTATTTTCCGCGCTTATATCTCACTTGATTGTTTGTGCTTGTTCCACACTTACGCCAGTTAGCGTAATAATTGGACCATTATACGCTTAAAATGCTTTTATGTCTTGGGTCTGTCCATTGCATTTGTAAAAGGGCATAGCAAGGTATTTCTCTTGTAGACCACCCCCTATAGTCATCAATGCCACCGGTTGTATAGCTGCCACTAGCCAGTGCTGACCCTTCACCTCAACCCACCATTGTCACCGTTGGCAATGTTGGACACAACGACGAGCCAGTGGTGACTCCAAAGTGGCTCAGAATGCAGCGTCGGAGGACAATCAACGGCGGCACACTAAAGTGTAGAGGCGCTAGAGATAGACGGCTAAGGTGTACAAGGGCTCAAGATCAAGAGAGAGAGATTGGGGGAATTAAATCTGATGCGATAACATCCAAATAAGATAGATAAAAGGCATGATCTCGTGATAGGTACAAGAGATGGTTACATAATGAGGACAGGAGATACGCATCCTCTCTCCCCAGCCACCACTATGTGCAACCAAAATGGAGCGCCCGACCTTCCATTTAGGTCGCACACACGACTACGTGTGATCAAAAGGGAGTTCCCAACCTTCTAACATATGCACGTATATGCTCACGCAAGGGGGAGGGGGGGAGTGAGAGAGAGAATCTGTATACGATGAATTACAAGTAGAGTACTCTCTGACTTCATGATTTTTGTTCAATATGGCGGTAAACTATTTTTTCATGGACTTTCATTCGGCACACTGGCGGTGTGAAAAAGTATCACTACAAAACGGGGTTAAGATCCCTATACACACATTTTTAGTCTAGTAAATGGATGTTTCCATTTTATTTTACTTGCGTGAAAATAAAAATTTACAGTATCATTATAATTTATAATAAAAATCACCCCCTTTAAATTCATGTTCTCATTAATGTCAAGTAGGATCTAATAATAATTTATATATCTAGGTGTTGAAGAAAAGACAATAGAACCTAAATTTGAAACAATAGAGTTAGTTAGCCATATTACATCAAAATAGAAGGAACATAGGGGCATTGCTCATGTATCTTATTGTGTCTTCAAATCTAAAACTTGTCGGACTTAATTTTGATTTCCAAAATTAACATCATTTGATCTTGTCCCACATATATGACACAAAATGGAGATATACCAAGGAATAGAAAGTTGGATATTGGGGAATTTGAGCAATAAAATTTGATGACTTTATTACCATCGACCGAATAAAACCTCTTAAGTAATGGGTTGCAAAATCTAGGGCAAAAGTATATCCATGTGTACGCCTTTTCAACTAAGCCCCTCAGACAGAATAAGCCTAAGGAAACTGGATGAATCTTGGGATGTGCAATACCCATGACAACTAGTCACGTTGCACCACCTTGCAATCTAAATCAACACTCTAGTACTCTACAAAAAGTCCATAATTGTTCATCTCCGTTGGCTAGTTCTTCGTTTTTCTCTTAGGGGTCTATCACATTTTAGAGATGCATGTCAGCTCTTGAACACGTGTCTAACTGTAGGAAGCAGCCTTTCCAAGCTGGATTATGTTTGGACTGAGCCAAAAAAACATCGCCACGTAGCATCAGACGCAATATATGATGTCCCTTCTCCTTCTGAGCCACAACGTCGAAGGTCAACCACATCCCCCCTCTCCTCTCCCCAGCTCATAGTTTCATCTCATTTTGACAGTTGTCTACTGTAGATAGGACATTCATATGTCTGTGCTCCTTTTTTTGTTTTTGGCTCTGCAGGAACATGAACTTGACACTCCACCTGGGGTTAACGAGCAACTTTTTCAAAGTCAAATAAAATCAGGTGTTCGTCTCATCCACCTCTACCTAACAACCGAGGAAAGATGGTCAATTATTATTTTATTCCCTTTTCTAACTCTGAGCTCATAAACCCACTGCTGCGTTGTCCGTTCGCTTGGACTGCAGGTTCACTTCACAAGATAATTACCATTAACCCTTTACTTTACTTGTTTCTTGTTCTAATCCACGTTTCCAGAGTCAATGATGTTGCGTCTTGTCCCTGCAGGTGCCTAAAAAAAACATCAATGGCGCTAGAACTGTTGGACGTGTGTTCGCCAAGTTTTTCAGAATATTACTTAGTTAATAGCGAAGAGATTTTGGGATTAAATTATGCGGCAATCGACTATTCCTCTGTTCGATGTCTCTAAGACATCTCTTCATCGTGTTAGATTTCTCATGAAGGTTTTAAATAATCTTGCCTGTCATGCAAAAAAATTGCATAAGAAAATGGTGGATCGTGTTCCTCGGTTTCACTTTTGTGGTGTTGATGTTGCCTTCTAGATTTCGCCATGGAGACCATTACGCAAGGGTTGGTCAATGTGTCCAGATCTGCGTTGTTATTATATGGATTTGATTAGGGGATGATAATGCAAGGCGATCTCGTTGTGGCAAGAACATGTCTCCCGCCTAGGGTTTGCTTGTGCATGGCATGCCTTATATAGTCATGTACGTCTTTTATCTTTGACTTCCATTATACAACCATGGGGTAGTTATATAGTGTCGTTATTCTTGGTTGCAAGGTGTCCCGATAACCCAACAACCTTTGAATAATGAAACCCTGGAAAAATTATGGTGCGGGGAGTCACAAAACTTCGAATCAAGATATAAGTAAAATAAACATTCTTGGCAAGAAATAATACGTTTCGGAAAAATAAACAATGGACCAAGTACGTGTGGTTGGAATTTGCTTGTAATGACATATACCTGCATGCAGATTCACCAATGCACTACGTAGTCTACTGCGTATACTTTGTATACAATGCATGCAATTTAAAAATGCATTTCACGTATAAAATGAGCTAAGTGAAACTCTGCAGCTAGCGGGTGCATGACACGTGGATCCATTTCTGATCGTGCTGATGTATGGAATGCATGGAGAGAGAGAGAGAGAGAGAGAGAGAGAGAGAGAGAGGGTTAGCTAGAAGATCTCGAAATTGGATTGCCTGGGGTCGACAGGTGTTGCGCTTTGATTATTAATTAAATGGTGATTAAACAAGTGGGTTATAAAACAATAATATAGTTTGAGCTAAGGTAGAAAACGTGTTTTAACATGATCCGAACATGGCTCCATTTTACAGATGGGGATGAAGGAACTTCTGCCACAACTCGCAAGGCTGGTGTCACCAGCCGCTGTACTTGTTGGTGGTCTGAAAAGATGTGAACATGTTATCCGCTCGTTTTAGTTATTTAACAGTACATTCACATAACCTGAACCGTTTGACGAAATGCCTAGAATGATTTTATCTCCTTTCTCTCTCTACCCAGATGGAAAAAATTAAGGATTGATGACTATAATTTCTCTCGTAGTCCCAAGAAGAGGGATTAGTATTAGGTTCGCTGCCGGTGAAAAGAATTATAAAAATCGAATCTATACACGAGTGAAGGTATTAATTGGTGTTTGTATTGAAAGAGGAAGTCCATTGATAGTAGGCCTAACAAAAAAAATTTACGACTTTAATTACTCTTAGACGGTGCGAAAGAATAATTACATGAGCAAATTTTAGACAATAATGACACTACGTAAATTTTTTTTTAGCAATGAACTGTTCTATAAGTAGGTTAATATTTCCGGTATGAGATATTTGCGCTAAAAAATGGTACATGATTTTAATTTTGTTACGTGCAGCTAATGCTTAGATTTTTGGTCTCATATCTAACACTTAGATCTGCCAATCCTAAGGGCTGCACTCTCCAAGTGTGCTTGTTAGCGTATTCATTCAAAAGTTTAGGCCAATGAGTTATGAGCAAATTACGATTTATTAACTCCTTCACACTTACACCAATCTTTGATATGAGACTTTTTTAACACAACTCACACATGTATTTCAGCAGTTTATTCCGCCCTTCTTCCTTACCATGTCAAGTTTTTGTGAAATAACACCAATAAGAATAAAAGAGAAGGCGTCCTTACTGGACCAACCCTAAACTCTCTAAGATCCTTTTTCAATCCTTCTCCCATTCTTCCGATCGAGATATATGGATCCATGGGTCTATATAGGCATAGGCCCTCTACCCATGGATTGAACTCCTTTAAAAATATCAAGAAAAAATCAAGTGATAAGCGCGTTCGTCTTTCTCACTCACAACCCATTTTGAATCACTCTACTTGCCCATTTTCTCAAGATCACCTCCAAGGTAGATCTATGTTTGTCTAATAATTACCCGATATGCATGAGATAGGATCCCGAACAAGGTGATCAAACTACTCGTGAAGAAATTGAATCTCTAGCTAGTTATATAGGGACACAAACTCAACAACTCTATGCCCTGTGCCCCAATTATTGGGGCTGCGATGTGTTCTTGATGATGGATTTCATGATGTGCGTGGGCCCAAATCACAACACCGAACCAGTCTCTTCCTTCGTCTTTGTCACGTGGGCTCAAGCCTTGTGCCCTAGATAGCTTCTTGCACATAAACCTGATCTTTGGGCAGGCCCAAACTGGCTTAGTTCAGAGGCCTGTGGGGAAGAATAGGACCATTGATGAGGCCTGAACGGTCCAGATCTAGTGCTGGCCTTCCTATAATCTATGTTTACGTAGGGGGCAATACTTTGTTTACTTCGAGGGGGATCGAGTCTACGATCTCTCGTGGGCACCGCACCTCCATCGATTTTCATAAGTAGATCGATACGAGCCGATATATGTCAGACGGTCGAGCCTGTTTTTTCTATTTCAATGCAACGATAAAAGATTGTTAGACACACCCTTTCAGCTATGCAAGATTGTTGAAGAATTATAGCTTGAGCTGTCATCAGGACATGCTGACGTCAGACAGAATGCGTGCCGGCCAACAGCCATACACCGCTGTCCTATCCTCCGATTAGATTCACGAATCCGGACACGGCAGCGAAGATTCTGCGTCATTTCCTCGGCAAGAAAGATCACGAGCTCATTTATAACGTGCGCACTGTCGGTCTGTCCGTGCGAGCGAGCGATCCCCGCTTCTTCAAGAAAACACTAACGCGAAGAACGACCCGACTATGCCATGGTCTCGGTCAACCCCTCTCTCTCTCGCTTCAGAAAGGTCAAAGCCAGCCTTCTTGAAGGTCCAATCTTTAATCTGGTTTCTCCCAAGGAAGGCGGTTTCGAGTTGATCTCCTCAAAGGGTTCGTTCTCCAGGTAAATCTGAATGGTTGCTTCTCTGACGTACGTAGCTTCCATCGATTCCCGTTTCGGGTCCTTCTGCTGCTTCTTTCGGGGGTGACCGAAGACAATGGCGATCTTTTGATGTAGTGAATGAACTGGTGGAGCTGTTGAGATCGAATTCCCTTATGACTTTAGTCGTGGTCAGTGGATGATGAATTGCGGTGCGCGGGTGCTTTTGTGGTGATTGTGAACTTGTGATGCGGTTGCTTGTAATTTTGCAATTTTTACTCAGAAGCCGATGATGTTTTTGGGAATTGGCAATCCTTATTCCAGAACCCAAATGTATCCATTCCCAGTTGACGCTTGATCTGTTTTTGCGGTTTGCAGTTGGAGATGGCGGCGGAGAATTCCAGCTCTGACTTCCCATTGTGGAGCAACTTTTACATTCCTAGTTACATACTTTTACCCGATTCGAAGGTTGACCCTGCGGAGCGTATTCCTGTATGCCCGGTGCTAGTATTCATCAACTCGAAAAGTGGCGGTCAGCTCGGTGGGAACCTTCTCATCACGTATCGTGCCCTTCTAAATAGACATCAGGTATTCCACAACAGTAGCTGGGCTATGGATATATCAACAACCTGGTGTTTTTTAAATTCTGACATTGCTTTTTTGTTCATCACTGATTTCTGAGGGGACACTCGATGCTTTGACTACAGGTTTTTGATCTGGGCCAAGAACCCCCTGACAAGGTTTTGAATAGAATTTATATGAACCTGGAAAAACTG
The DNA here is from genome assembly GCA_024500025.1 of Syzygium aromaticum. Classification (NCBI taxonomy): domain Eukaryota; kingdom Viridiplantae; phylum Streptophyta; class Magnoliopsida; order Myrtales; family Myrtaceae; genus Syzygium; species Syzygium aromaticum. The sequence continues at coordinate 19,002,806 of CM044885.1, forward strand.
AGGCTGGAAGGAAACAAGGCCACGGCAAAGATTCAAGAGACGCTGAAAATCATTGTGAGGACTCTTAACAACTTATCCGATAGTAACACACTATTATGTTTGTGCATAAAGTTGACTTCTTAATTGCAACTCCTTCACTAGGTTGCAGGTGGCGATGGAACGGCTGGTTGGCTTCTTGGAGTCGTGTCGGATCTAAAATTACCTCACCCACCTGCGATTGCCACAGTCCCCCTTGGAACTGGAAATAACCTACCCTTTGCATTTGGTTGGGTGCGGCCTTCCTGATCTTTCTGATCAATAACTCGGAATTTTTTGACCAAAAATATAGACTGCATTTTAGGCCATCTTACTTTTAATGTGTCATGGTCTCTAATTTTTCATGTTTGCAAGGCTTTATGGTATCAAGAAGCCACCCAACTCTTTCCTGGATATCTTGCATGACTTGTGGGTAATGAGGCTGCTAATCTCTTACAGGGTAAGAAGAATCCTGGGACTGATCGTCCATCTGTAGAGGCATTCCTGGAAAAGGTGATGAAGGCAGAGGAAATGAAGATAGACAGGTTATACTGTATACATTATCTCATCTCCTAAAATTTGTCCACATTCAAAATCTCACAATAATCACAAAAGGAGAAAGAATCAAAATATGATAATTTTCTTTTGTCTCCAAAGTAATAAGTCACTTACTACACGAGGACAGCCTCTACATGAGTTAAAATATCCTTTCTTTTTCTCTGTCATATGTTAAGGACAAAGGTTTAGGCCAGATGCGGGGCTATGTCTTTAGAACTCAAGCAGATGCTCTCTTTTCCTTTTCCTTGCCAATTGGTGACAGCAACTACCGATCTGAAATTGCAAAGTTCTCTGTCGAAGCTTCTTTTCGAATATTCTCTGAGTTATCTGCTTCATCTTCGCATTATTGTGATCGGGTTTACTAGATGATCTACATAGGCTAAATGTTGACAGAATAATCCTCGAAATTCAACGCGGCTTCTTCCAAAGTCTTTGTAGAGGCTTAATTGAGGGTTGGTTGGTTAGTATCTGGTGAATTCCTTAGATGTCATTGCATTCATCGAGTAAAAAGCATTACATAGTAAACCTTTGGCAATTTGACCAAATCTGATTTAACTTTTGCTCTTTCCTTTTCTGAGTGCTAAAAAGGGATTCTTGTGATTTAGCTGGCATATTCTCATGAGGATGAGAGCTCCGCATGAAGGATCTTATGACCCTATCGCACCCCTTGAGTTACCTCATTCTCTGCATGCATTTGGCCGTGTTTCTACATCAGATGAACTGAACATGGTAAGACAACGTGACTACCTTGTAGCACTTACTTACAATACATAGTCATGTCTCAGAAAATTCAAGGATGATAGGTATGTTTTTACGTTTGAAGTCATTTCTCCGGTCAAACAGTGCTGCATATGAACAATGACAGCATTGACTTTATGGTCTCCCTCTACTATTAAGAATGGATGATACAATGTATGGCATCAAAATATAGTCGGTTGAATTTTTCCACCCATTTCATGGCATCAATGCTCTGTCGACAGGAAGAAGTCTGTACCCTTGAGGGACTATGCCTATGGGTGTTACATGATGAGACTTTAGTTGCTTCATGCTGCGGTGACAATAACAAAATGAATAAGTTGAGGGATACATTAGAAAAACTGCAACCTCTTCTTGGAGAAAAATAGTGGAATTTAAGAAGGCGTTGCTCATCTATAGCTTGTGAACAAACTTAGACTCTTCAGTTTCCCTTTACAAAGATTTCTTGACAAAAATGTAAATCGGTGTCTCTATCCTGCTGGTTGTTGCACATAATTTGCTTTCTTTGTTTCCTTATATGTCTAACTTGCTTCTCAGGAAGGTTGCCATACATTTCGTGGGGGATTCTGGAACTACTTTAGCATGGGTAAAAATACTTTCTCTGGAGAAAGTGATTCTCATATCTAATTGCAACACAAAGATGCATGATTTTTCTAACGACTGATTTTCCACATTCTATGTATTTGACCCAATTAGAATGGCTTACTAATTTTAGATTGGTATTGCTGGAATTACATGATTATCTGTTGCTTATTCCAATTTGTTTTCTTTGGTGAGTTTGGCGGCATATAGTTTTATACGGAATTCATTTTCTGACGCAAGTAATCTTTGCACTCTGTTTCCTGCAGGAATGGATGCCCAAGTCTCGTATGCATTTCATTCAGAAAGGAAGTCACATCCTGAAAAATTTAAAAACCAGCTGGTTAATCAGGTATCATGTCCTTTCTAAATAGTTACTATGTCCGCCATTTTAAGCAGTCCAAGATGTGTTCAGTGAATCATTTTTCCTTCTGATACTCATATGATCTTTCAAACGATAAAAATAGGAAATCTGGCCCCTGTATGAGATCTTTGCACAAAGCATCGTCCAAGTCTCTGGCTGAGGCTGACATACTTTCTTAGGGGCAACCAAACTTAAGAATGATCTCTTGAAAGCTTGTACCCCCAAGTTTACTTATTTGGAGTGAATACTAGTTTAGGACTTCATGCGTGTGTGTTTCTATTGCATTGTCATGTCATTCTAAGATGAGTAGGTAAATTCACACGGCCTCTTTCTAGCATATTATTTTGTTCATAAAACATATATCCTTCTGACCTTTCCATTTTTGCCCATCATAGAGTACTTATATGAAGCTTGTGGGAACACAAGGAGGGTTTTTCACTTCACTGTTTCAATCCAATTCTAAGTAAGCATTTACGATTTTGGTTTAGCAAGCAGCTTTTTAGTCTATTTATACAATTTTGGTGGTGTCCCTGTCCCTCTAGGTCCGAAAACTTATTTTGTAAGTGAATATAAAAGTCGTATTGTTGATATATCTTGTCTTATACTGTTTGCTAGAGGTATCACTGCCTTCTACCTACCCTAATGTCAATTCAGGAACATAGCTCAGCTAGCAAAGGTGAAGATAATGAAGCAGGAAGGTCAATGGCAAGACCTCCACATACCTCACAGGTACTGTACCTATACACACTGGGATGTGTTCTTTTGAGCTTTGCTGGGTATGGATTTGTCTGTCTGCCTGTCTGTCCCGCTTTCCGTCAGTCCAATTTCACCTATATTCTAATTTTAGTCATTGGTTGAAGGCCTCCTCAAAGTAAGAAAAGAAAATATTAGGTCAATGAGATCTATTTATATATGATATTTTCCAATCATGCTACCATGTTTAAGTTAAACCATTTGATGTCACCATGACAAGTTATCAGTTGGAAAGATGATATGCTAGATATGCAAGGGGGCCATGTAGTTGTTTAGTTTCATAGGCCATCTCAATGCCAAGATCATATTTTTGTTTAAAATGTCTACAACATCCGTAATCAGCTTGTCCATTTCTCAGAGTTCTTGAATTTTCGATTACTGTAAAGAACAAACCTTGATAGGTATTCTGACTCTTCATGATTTGACATGTGCTTCTTCATCTTCGCTGGTTACAATGCTTCCCATGTGCTGTGTGTGTGTGTGTCAATGATATAGCAGGAATCAGAAATGGCTGTCTCCGCTCCTTTATTTTCTTGTCTCTACTCTTGGAGCGGCAACTCTTATTCCTTTCTTACACCTTTTGTGTTAACAGCATAAGGTCAATCATATGCCTCAACTTGCCGAGCTTTTCTGGTGGATTAAACCCTTGGGGAAGACCACGTAGAACTAACGTGAGTGACGTTAGCTTCAATTAGCTTTCCTCATGTCTTTTACGTGAGTGAAGTTAAGTGACATCGCAACAACTCAGTGTTATTGTCCTTAATCTCTTGAATGTTAGCCTGAGTAACATGATGTGCAGGGGGACTTCACTCCACCATATGTAGATGATGGCCTCATCGAGGTAGTCGGCTTCAGAGATGCCTGGCACGGGCTTTTGCTACTTGCCCCAAATGGCCACGGGACTCGTCTTGCTCAGGTTAAATCCCAAATGTTTCATTTCATCTACTGTTGAGTCTCAAAGTTCTTATTCAACTGTTGTGGAGCTTCCCATGTTAAGGGATCCAAAAATGCAACCAAAGCTCATACAGTGCCAGAAGTGGGGGGGCTAGAGGGGAAATTTCTTTCGGGAGAAGGAAATCGGGCTATGTTTATTACGGATGGAAAGCATGTTGGATTCGTTTGTAGGGTTAATTTTTGGGCCTTCTTTCTATGGAAAATCACGAAATTCATTTTGAGCTCTTTTGGTTGACCTTGCGCCTCAGGCGCACAGAATCCGCTTCGAGTTTCACAAGGAAGCGGCTGACCACACCTACATGAGGATTGATGGGGAGCCCTGGAAGCAGCCACTGCCAACCGACGACGACACCGTGGTTGTGGAAATTTCTCGCCTCCACCAGGTCAAAGTGCTCGCCACTCATGACTGTAAGTCAAGAAGTGTCCATCATTCGCTGGCCACTGGCGATCACGACACCCAGGAAGACGATATTCCTGAAGAAGAAGAGTCCATACCAGAAGGGGAGGAGTGGAGGAAGTTTGGTGCAGCTGACACTTTCAAAATCCCAGATGAAGTTGATATCGCTCGTTTTAGCTAAAACCATCTTGATGTGCACTGCTAAGGGCTCGTTTGGTAACATGTCAAACAGTGAAAATTTCTGTTCTTTTGTTCCCAGAAATAGTTTGGGAACAGAAATGCGTTTGGTAAACTTTGGTAGCGAATGATAACCATTCTGTTCCGGAATGAGTTCCTGAACCAGAAATAGATTTTTCTATTTCTGGTTCCTGGATGAGTTTCTGAGAAAAAAAAACCCGTTTGATAATGACAAAAAATTTCTATTTCTAGAACAGAAACCCGTTTGATAACAGCACAAAATTTCTATTTTCTGAAACAAAAACCCGTTTGATAAACAACAGAAAATTCTATTTCCAGGAGCAGAAATCCATTTTTTAAGAAATGGAATAAAAATAATAAAAAATTCGAAAAATTCATAAAAATCTTTAAAAAAATTCAGAAAATCCCAAAAAATTGAAAAATTCCAGAAAAAATCATCAAAATGTCGAGAAAATAAAAAAATTCAGATTTTGGGAAAATAGGAAATTTGTTGAATTTTTTCAAAAAAAATCAAGGAATCAAAAATTTCAAAACTTTACAGAATTATCTAGAATACCTGTAGTCACCCACTTTTAGTGAAATTTAATTTTTTTTAGGTACCAAAAAAAATCAAAAAATCAAAAATTTCAAAACTTCACAAAATAGTTTAGAATACATGTGGTCACCCACTTTGAGTGAAATTTAAATTTTTTAAGGTGCCCAAAAAAATTCAAAAACTCAAAAATTTCAAAACTTCACAGAATGGCTTAGAATACCTATGGGCACCCACTTTGAGTGAAATTTTAATTTTTGGAGGTGAAAAAACAGAAAAAAATCAAAAATTTCAAAACTTTATAGAATGACTTAGAATACATGTGGTCATCCACTTTGAGCGAAATTTAAATTTTTTTAGGTAAAAAAAAAAACATAAAAATCAAAAATTTCAAAACTTCACAAAATGACTTAGAATATATGTGGCCATTCACTTTGAGTGAAATTTCAAAAATTTTTGATTTTTTGCTTTTTTTTCGGCACCTAAAAAAATAAAATTTTGCTTAAAGTGGGTGGCCACAAGTATTTAAGTCATTCTGTAAAGTTTTGAAAATTTTTCTTTTTTGCTTATTTTTATTTTTTTTCGACACCTAAAAAAATTAAATTTCACTCAAAGTTGGTGGCCATAGGTATTCTAAGCAATTATGTGAAGTTTTTTATTTTTTATTTTTTTATTTTTTCGGCACTTGAAAAAATTTAAATTTCGCTCAAAAGTGGATGGCCATAGGTATTTTAAGCAATTTTGTGAAGTTTTGAAATTTTTTATTTTTTATTTTTTTTTCGGCACCTAAAAAAATAAAATTTCGCTCAAAATGAGTGGCCACAAGTATTTTAAGCCATTCTGTAAAGTTTTGAAATTTTTACTTTTTGGCTTAGTTTTATTTTTTTTGGCATTTAAAAAAATTAAATTTCGCTCAAAATGGGTGGCCACGGGTATTTTAAGTCATTCTGTGAAGTTTTTAAATTTTTTATTTTTTACTTTTTTTTATTTTTTTTTGGCACCTAAAAAAATAAAATTTCGCTCAAATTGGGTGGCCATAGGTATTCTAAGACATTATGTGAAGTTTTTAAATTTTAGATTTTTTTATTATTTTTTATTTTTTTTGGCATCTAAAAAAAATAAATTTTGCTCAAAGTGGGTGGCCATAGGTTTTCTAAGTCATTTTGTGAAATTTTGAAAATTTTTATTTTTTTATTTTTTAAAATTTTTTCGGCACCTAAAAAAATTAAAATTTCACTGAAAGTGGGTAGCCACAAATTCTAAACCATTCTGTTAAGTTTTGAAATTTTTGATTTTTTGCTTTTTTTTCTCACTTCAAAAGTCGTGACTTTCATATGAATGTGTGTTGAAGAAAATGAATTCCTCAGAAATGGTTCTCACTTTTGTTCCAGAAATGAAAAACCAACTTTTTTTTTGTTCTCATTTCTGGTTTCAGAATCAGTTTTGGAAGCAAACTTGTCCCGGAAAGAGAAAAATGAAATTGCGTTACCAAACGGGTTTTTGGTCCAAAACTGATTCTGGGAACAAAAAACCAGTTCTGGGTAGAACCAGAATGGTTTTCATGCAGTACTTTTTTGTTCTCGAGCACATTTTTGCAAAAATTTGTGCTTAGAAACAATTTTGGAAGAGAAACAAGAAGTAACAAAAAGTTGCTTCTTGTTTCTCGGCACAATGTTGAGAATGTGTTCTTTTTCTTTTCTTCTTTGTATTGTTCTTCTCTAGGCTGTGGCCGGTAGCCAACGGCCATGAAAAAAAAATATATTATTAATAAAAAAATATTTTATTGGCCATGGCCGGCGATATGGCAAAAAAAAGGAAAAAAATATTTTAATAAAAAATATTATTAATAAAAAAATGTTAATAAAAAAATATTTTACCGACCATAGCCGGCGACTAGGTCATGGGAAAAAAAGGAAAAAAAATATTTTAATAAAAAATGTTAATAAAAAAATTATTTTACCGACCATGGCCGGCGACCAGGCCATGGGACAAAATGGAAAAAAAATATTATTAATAAAAAAATTTTAATAAAAAAATATTTTACCGGCCATGGCCGGCAATCAAGCCATGAAAAAGAAATTAAAAATATTTTTTCAATAAAAATATTTTATTATTAAAATATTACCAGCCATGGCCAAAAAAAATATTATTAATAAAAAAATTTTACAGGCCATGGCCAAAAATAATAAAAAAATTATTTTTCAATAAAAGTATTATTAATAAAAGAAATTTTTTACTGGTCATGGCAAAAAAAATAAAAAAAATTATTTTTAATAAAAGTATTATTAATTAAAAAATATTTTACCGGCCATGGCTAAGAAGGAGGAGAAGAAGAAAAGAAAAGAAATATTAAAATATTATTAATAAAAAAAAAATTTATACCGTTACCAAACACATTTCTGTTCTTTTATTATTTCAGGAATAGAAATTTTGAACCGTTACCAAACGCCTTCAAATGCTCAGAATCAGTTCTTGTGCACAGAATCAAAAAGAATAATTTCTGTTCAGAAATAGTTTCCGGGTACAGAATGATTGTCATGCACAGTCTAATTTTCATTCTTGCACGCTATATGAGTAAGGGTTCCATAAACTAGTTTACTTTACAGTTGCATTTGCTATCTTGCGTCATCCTAGTGTTCAAAGAAAGCAAGGAATTACTTAATTTAGACACCGTATGATTAGGTACCAAATGAGCATAGTATGATGGCAGTCGGGCAAGTACGCCCCCATCGTCCGTAGCGCTTTTATTTGCGAATCCTTCTTCTGGTTGTTGTTTCGATAATCAATAATAAGCATTTTTTGTGAATGAGAAAACCTGTAGTTGTAGGAGTCCCTCTCCAACCTCTCCAACCACGAGCTGCTTGAATTCAGCGAAAAATTGACTGCTGGGCGTGGTTTTGTCCGGCGCCCATTACTCAGTTTACTGTAACGGTACGTTGCACCATGCCATGCAAAGGTAATCAAAAGAGCAAGAAATAATCCGAAAAAGACATCTTGCGTATTGCATTTACCCAAATAGATACATAGGTTTTGAGAGGTTACCGTATGCAAATTCATCGATTGAGGATATAAAATATATTTCCAGAAAAATGGGACGCTATCTATCGGCAGAATTCACATATGAACGACACATTTAGCGTGCAAATGCACAAGAAGAGGCAAAGAGCCCAAAACCACTTTGCCTCCGACTCTAATACCTCAAAAATTTAGAAAGGTCACAAGGGCCTCATATTGCAGATTGGAGGAGTGATCATGCTGAACTAGTGGCCAACTTCTTGGTACTCTCCCACGCATTTTGTGATAGCCTCGTTAGCCTTCTGGGACTCTGTCCTTTCTTCTCTCTTCCTCTTCTCCCTGAAAATTGCACTTATTCCAGTAAATAGTGATTACTGAAGATGAAACCTCACAGAAGCATAATTTCATCACTTGCGAGGAATCGATCAGAGCCACAGTTGCTTCTAGGTCAACTAATGGCCACAATCAACAAAAGAAAATCGAGGCAGCTGAGGCTCTCCTTCATTTGGTTTGAGCAGTCAAAAACGATGACGCGCCATTTTTTTAGCACATTTGTGGCATTTTTCCTCCCTACTCCAATTGCGTTTCAATTGCATTGCTTACCAGGAATTCTAACATGTCTAATACTTTAAAGTTTTAAGGTGATTAGTGGACAATGTAATACTTTGAGCATTGATTTCCATCATTTTATTATCCTTGTTGAGAATTATGCCTTACCGCAGTAAGGAACAGTTTCTATTATAAGGTGACCCAGTAAATAACGAAAGACACATCAGTCTGAACAAAGCAATCACCTGTCAATATATTCCTTCAGTAAATCCTTCGCTTGAACCAGCTTGGAGAGCAGGTTACGGTATACATCGAGATCACGGTCCACACTTCTCTTATTTATATTTAAAGCAGCACAAAGCTGGAAAGAAATTACAAAGAAAAGGTGTCAACATTACTTGTTAGTCATGAACATTCTCAAGAACAATGCCAGCAGGACCAGAAATTACAGTTTGAGAAAAGAAAAACTAAACTTTAAGGAACAGCTTGGTATGAGTACCAGATCTCTATTTTATGAAAATGAAACCAGTATTGCAATGAGTTTGATCACACGTTGAAAGCAGTTTCCTAGCGAGAACAAGGAAAAGTGTTTTTAGTTGTCACTTTTTATAACTACAAACTGAAAAGATGTTTTCAAAATTTTAATTCCTCACAAAAACAAAAAGAATCAACTATTAAAACGAAAACACACTCCTTAACCTTGAAAACAATACGACCAAACATGTTTTCAAAATATAAATTAATGCAAAATTCTTTTGTTTTCACGGACTAAAACGTTTCAAGAAACAAAAGGCTGTTTCATTTTATTTTTACTGAAAAGATTAAACCAAGCAGACGCTGATTTTGCAGTCTACATCTATACGTCACTATGAACTTACGTTGCTTTTTGTAAAGTTAAAGAGAGCTAAAAAAAACTAAATGCTTCCTATTTTACTTTCAGCTGCTTGTAGATAAAGCAAATAAACTACCGTGCAGAACAACAAAAGTTGCTTGCAAGCATAACAAGAGGATAAGCCAGGTACTTAAAAAAAATTTGGGCAAATATGAAGAATTTTCAAATACCAAAACCAGATGGAATGAAAGTTATCAGTGCCGAAAATTCAATTTACCCACCAAAGTATGTATCAGGAATCATGAGATTATGCATCAAGTTGTTGACAGACAGGAGATTCAAAAGGCAAACCTTATCTAGTACTGTAGGCTCTGTTGCATTTGCCAGTTCCAGAAGACGAAACAGGCCCACGGCGAAGAAGCGGCTATAGTTAAAACTCCCCTTACCCCGAGCTCTTTCCGCAATATCCTTCAACTTCTCTTCAATCTCCCCTCCTCTGGACGAAAAGTTAACTAATGAGTCTGAACTTTGGTCGCGGGCCCATCCTTCCAACTTTTGTGCATCGACTCTGCCACACATTGTTTAACATTTGATGAGTAACGGTTCCATTTCAACAAATTGATCATAGCAAACAGCCCGCTTTATGCATAAACTGATAAAAGAACTAAAAAAAAAAAATAATGATGGAAAATTCTCAACATAAAGGTAATTAGGACCCTTGGGTAATATTTCACCCTATCTTTTCGCATCAGCAGCATTTTAAAATTTCCACAACTACTGCAAAAGTTAAATACAATCCAGGTGATCATCCCAGGCAGTAATTTCTATCCATACAGAGCTCACACAAGCCTTATGAAGAAAAGGGGAGTTGGTGTGGCCTAAAGTCAAGACTGAGAACCGAATAGAGTCAAATTTGCTTCTAAGGTACTCACAGGGGCCCAACACTTCAACTAGAGGAGCACCAGTCGATTTGCCAAAACCTAACCAGCCAACCCAACTTCACACCTTCTGCAGGTGCAGTGGAATTCACTGCCCCAATACCACCTCCTCCCACAATTTCATCACCAGAAACTTGTAAAATTGTATAGACAGAAATCTCCAGCCAATTGGAGCCATAGTCCAAATATTTACTACAATATCCGTACTATGTATGTCAGAGTAATCATCTGCAAATTCCATCATGACAATTGACAACCATGGGATGATAGTAACACTAACATTCGGCATGCACAAAAACCCCATGCCTACCCCGCGCATGCGTGTACACACAGATGCAAACGGACACAGCAAGAGGACTTATTAAGAACCTGTATTGCTCAGGATCCTCACTCAAGGCCCGAATGTACGCCTGAAAAACCGTTTCCCTGTCCTCATCACTCGGGTACCCTTCCATGAGCTGATCGAACACGGTCACGAAGCCAAGGGCGAACACGGGGTCGTACTGGTAGAACTTCTTGTACCGCATCAGATGCTGCTGGACGAGCAGCTCCTGCAGCACGGTGTTGTAGATACTCGGGATGGGCCGCTTGTACGCGTTGAGAAATTTCTGCTTCGTCTCGGCGACAGTGGGAACATCTGGGAAAAAAAACAGAAAAAAAACAAAGCGGCCAACATCTTCACAACTAAGAGAAGACACTCGATGAACATAACCCAGCCGACAGTTCCCTCGGAACTCAAACCCATCGCAAGAAAGCTAGAGCTAACGCAAGCTGGATTGACCCAAAGTGAGAGCAAGTATCCGCAGAGCGCAAACAACTAATTCCATGCTTCCAAGAAAACGAACACTCATCGCACTGCCAAAAACAGGAAGATGAGGAACGAGATTCGCGGTCAGACGCAACAAGTCCCAAGCTGCCACAGCGAAGCCGAAGCTTCAATTCAACAGCAATCTACTCCACCGCTCTCTCTCTCTCTCTCTCTCCAATTCTCCAATTTTCCAGGGAACAAGCGACGGTAATGCAATCGAATCGGGAACTCACTGACCTACTGCGGCGCACATGCAGCGAACAGCCACCGCGCGGGAGCTCGAGGTCGAGGTCCTCGCTACTCCATATACGCTCGAACGGAACCGAATCCCCTCGAAGCCGGAGCCGGACCCGGAGCCGAAGCTGCCACCGCCGGGGCGGCGGGGGCCGGCCCCCCCCGACGGGGCGAGCGATCTCTTGTCGCGGGACTGACCGATGGCCGCGAAGCACAGGGGAGCAACGGCCGCCGCCATTTCCGCGATCGCAAGGTTCCGGAGCTGCGGGAGAGCTCCCCGGGAAAGCTAGAAATTTTCCGGGAAAATTTGGGTCATTCGCAGTGCCTCTCTCGGATTTCTTTGGGCCCTTTTTTTTTTTTTTCTTTTTCTTCCTTTTCTTTTCTCGGGAAAGCGAGGGAGAGGTCCCGGACCAAGAGAGGGAGAAGGAAGCTTATCCGGTCCGAGAGTGTTGAGAAAGCTTGTGGGGAAGGAGAAAATTTTGCCGTGATTTGAAGGAGCGGCCGCTGAGCTGCTGACACGTGGCGTCCCGTGGCCGATTTGAAGTCGACCCGTTCGCTCGCTGGTCGCGTGTGCGCTACCTTCCGTGGGTTTCCCTTGCGTCGGGGTTTCAACCACTGTACATGCTTTCCGGACCCCCCCCCCCCCACATTTTCCCAACCAGAAATATTTATTTCAGGGCGAGTTTCTGAAAACAAGAAAGTGACCGTTCGATCACGATACGGAATTTGTGTTTCCGAAACATAAATTGATTTGATCGACAGGGCGGCGAGAGCGAGCTCTGAGAAGAACTGATGTTTCTGTTCATGTTCCGAAAATAGAAATGTAAAAATTCTCTACTCCTCGTTTCTGTTCCGAATTCATTTTCGAGCTAAAAGTTTGTCTCGGAATTAGAGAAATAAAATTACGTTACCAAATGAATTTTTATTTCAAACATGTCTTCGAAAATAGGGAAATAAAATATCATTCGCGCTTTTAATTGCCGAGGAAATGGGAAGGCGCGACGGGTCGGGCCGGGCCGGGCTCGAATGGGGCGGGTTGATTGGACGGTTTCGACGCGACACGGCCCAGGCAACCTCGCCCGCTATTTTGCGTCTCGGGGTTCTGATTGACGGGCCAGGTGGGTCCGAGGAAAGAGAAAGTAACCTTTGTCAAGCTGTTGGGGGTCGTTCTCCGAGTGGTTGAGATTTCAAAAATCGATTAATCTTATCATCATCCGCACGAATTAAAATCATTAAGCACTCCCAATTTTACTCCTCAAGGTCGAGACTCCCTCTTCTTCTTCTCTTTTCCCCGTTTTGGGCCCAGCCTTGTCTCTTCAATTCATTTATTCACCGTGGAGTTTTTGTTATCCTGCTCCTAGTCGGTAACCTCGTCGAACAAAGTAGCCTACGGCGTAGGCGACACATCGTGAGGTAGCCGGTCGATCGATCATTGACTTGACGTGCTTTGCAATCAGATCGCCGAACCTTTGATTTTTTAATCATTGAACGCGCCAAGCGTCGATACATGTCGATTTGGAGACAGGAGCGCGATGTTGCCAATGCCGTTCGCGTGGGTACCTCATGGCTTCACGTCGGCAAATTCCTAAATAAATCTTAAACAAAAATCGAGAAATGTGAGGCCCGGCATTGGCTCCAAGCAGCAGCGGAGGATTGCGACCCTCTTTTGGGGAGTAGCCAAGGGCTGCGATCCTTTAAGGATTGTTTGATTACCTTGAGCCCTTGGTATTATTGCTACCTTAGGGGCACTACCGACCAACCCTATTAAGACCGCGCCCCGTTTAGAGCCCCCGGTGGCCAAGCAACCCTGAGGCCGCCCCCCGGCCTCTCTTCCTCTTCCCCCGGGAGGGAGGGAACATGGGAAGAGCTTACAGGGGGGGATCCCTCCGCCGTACCAAAGGAGGTTCAATTCTCCCGTCTTTTCCCCTCGAGCCTTTTGAAGCCTTGCTCTGGACTAATGTCGTCACATGACATTAAATTCGATTTTAATTTTAAAAAAAATCGGGACCGTAGAAAGGAGGGCGCTCCCCCGACTTTCCCACGACTTTTCCCACACTCCACCACTTGCTGACAAAAACCGAAAAAGAAAACACGGCACTTAAGCCCCACTAATTAGGGGACCCCCAACCCCCCCCGGTCTCGTTTTCAAAATGAGCACAGCCCATCATCAGATCGGAGCGTCGCTCTCCGAAACAATTCCATAGCCGTTTCGCACTCCACCCCCACCCCTTCCCCTTACCCCTTCGACAACATCTCGTTTTAAAAACCCCCCCTCCTTCCTCAACGGTCGAAATTACTCTCAAGAAAAACCTAATTCCCCTCTCTCAACCCCAACCCAATTTGGCTGCTTCCCCCAAGGAACACCCCCTCAAGAATCGTCCAACCCCCCCCCCCCCGGCCCAGCAGGCGACGAAAGAATCTCTCCAAATTCCGTTTCGCTTCTTCGCCGCCGCCGCCGCCTTTGCTGGGGGGATCCCCCAGGAAGATGAGCGTTCTCGAGTACCCAGACGCGTTCGACGCGCCGGAGCTCCAGATATGGAACAACGCCGCCTTCGACAACGGCGGATCCGAAGATTCCTCCGCCGCCGCCGCCGCCGCCAAGGCCTCCTGGTCTTCCGTCAACCCCGTCTTCGTGAAGCTCTCCGAATCCCTCGAGTCGGACGATTTCTGCAAGGAGAACCGGAGCCCCGAGTGCGCCAACTCCCGGGCCTCGCTCAAATCCTCCGTCCCTTCCAGAGTCCAGTGGAGGCTGAGCGTGCTGGAGCCTCTGTCGGCGAAGGCCGAAGATCGTGAAGACGACAAGGAGGAGGGCGGGGGCGGCAGGAGGAGCATCGATGCCGAGATTGCGGAGATAGAGAAGGAGATCACGCGCCTGTCGTCGAGGCTCGAGTCGCTTCGCCTCGAGAAGGCCGCCGCCGCTGGGGGGGAAGAGAAGAAGCCTCGCGGGAGGGCCGTGGCGTCCAAGTTCATGGAGCCGAAGCAGGTGGGGATTGGAAGGGATCCGGATGCGGTGAAGAGGATCGAGGAGACGCCGCCGCCGAGCGCGAAGCCGAAATTGAACCGGAGAGGACTCAGTCTGGGGCCGGCGGAGATCGCTTCGAGCGCCGTCAAATCGGGGCCCTCGATCAAGGCAGAGATCACTCCCGCTCTGTCGATGCAGAACCGCAGGAAATCGTGCTTCTGGAAGCTGGAGGAGATCGATGAATTGAAAGTCACCAAGGAGAGAAGGAAGAGCATGAGCATGACCGCAAGCCCTGGTAATGCGCGCAAAACGTTCCCCAAAGTTCAACCTCAGAAGCAAGCCGCGACGACCGCGGCGTCCAGGAGGTTCACGAAGAAGGAAGAAGCGATAATCGCCTCGATCCAGCCCAAGCGCCTGTTCAAAGACGGAGAGAAATCCGCGCCCGCAAAGAAGCCAGGAAAGCCGGGTCGGGTAGTGCCGAGCCGGTACAACCAGATCACTGTGAGCGCGGCGAGGAAGAGGTCGTTCCCAGAAAATAACAGCAAGGATGAGGGCGAGAGGGTCGACAAAAGGCGAGCTTCGGTGGGATTGAATAATCAGGGGAACGAGAGCAGAGCGAAGAAGAAGTGGGAGATTCCGAGCCAAGTAGTAGTCTTCGAAAGTAAGAAGGACGATTCGGCAGTAGAGGCGCAGATGCAGACGCCATCGTCGATCGGGAGGATGAGCAGCGTGTTGCCCAAGATAAGGGCGGTGCGGGGAGTGAAAGACAGCCCCAGGGATTCGGGAGCCGCGAGGAGAGTGGCCGATTTGGTCGGGAGGAGGAATTACTTCGGCAGTGGCAATGAGGAGGAGGGGGAGCTGCAGATGCAGATGCCATTTTGCCAGGCGTTGAGCTTCATACGAGATGATGAAGAAGAAGAAGAATACGGTGATGAATGACTGAATGAATGAATGGGTAAAAGGGGAAGGAGTCGGGATCTTTCCCTGTTTCTTGGTTATCTTAGGGTGAATTCCGGGAGTCTAACTGGTCCAAAGAACAGCCCAGCGTAACTCTTGTTATGCTCTGGCTTCTGCTGTGTCGGTAATGGGATTCGTAGTTTAAGGAGATTGCTGTCTTGTTAGTAGTACCTTTTAAGCAATAATGATTGGATAAAGCTCCTCCTCTTGCTGTCCTGTTCAATTTTGTGGGATGCTGTGCAATGATTGATGATCACTCGGGGGCCGACTTCTCACCCCGATCATGCTTTTGCTTCAGTTGATTTGAGCTTTCGTAGCTGAAATGGCAGCATCTGTGAGATGATTTTAGACCCCTCAGCGAATCGTGCATATCTCTGTGTTTGTGTCCTCTGGGGTGAATCGAAATAGACAGGTAGGTCTCTTCAAGAAAGATGGAGCGTATATTTTCTAACTTGAAAAGGCAGGTGAAATGTCCCTCTCAGCCCACGAGGAACAACATTCAAAGAATTTCAAGAATTCTTGGCCCTACCGCATATGCTTGGAGTGCATCATACCACGTTAGACATTGCCGCGAGAAATGCTGAATTTTTGGCGAAGGTTTGAGCAACCATATAATTCCAAAAAGGATTCGTCTTGTTTGTGTACACTTCTAATGATGCATTGTTGATACATCTAAAAGTTCATCCCCATAAGCGGATGACGGGGATAGGTGTGCAATGCACTTCACAACCACGTATTTAACCGATGTGGGATTATACTCAATGCTCCCTTTACGCGTAAGTCGCTCCTCCCTTACGCCCTCTGGACTCAGCTCAGCTGCTGTGAAATAGGCACAGTTTTTCATTTTGTGTGAGCCAGTTATCAAACCCACTACGAGCAATGAGTTCAAGAAGGAAGTGTCAGGGATTTGAACTCTCAACACGTGCTCTACTACCGTGTTAAAGATTATTGTCCACTACGCTAACTTAAGTCATCAGGTGAAAGGAGGCTTCACGTAGACACAATGTATAATAATCACATATTTAACGGGTGAGAGATCAGCACGGTCAAATGTATCATTCCGACGTTGTTAAATTAAAATGTTTGTGGTGAATAAACAGAGCACAAGTGGGCCTAGATATGAGCATTTTCCGTAAGTTGTAATGATCCATTTTGTTGAGAGGTAAAGTTTTGTATAGGTCGAGCGAATCAATGGCGTTGCTGTTTAAGGAAAGCTCCTTATTTATTGATTTACTAAGAAGAACTATCAAAAGGGCAAAAATTTTGTAAACAAATAAGTAATAAGAAAGCGGTATTTATACCCTAAAGAACTTGATTATGGAAAAATAGATGCACTGTACACACATGGTGTCTCCAAATGAAATCATCAAAAGGAAACAATATAAATTTCACAAATGAGGCGAGCAAAGGGGGGGAAAAAAAAAAAGTAAAGGGGATCCGATTTCCATTTCCAAAAAATAAATCTGGAGAGTTAGGGTTTGGCCAACCATTGTCAAGAGACGCGTGGACTAAAGTGCAAAGCCCAAATAGAAGAAGGACGAAAATGAAGCAAATTCTCCTAACACGGACTCAAAGATAGATTCCGGAAAAATACTGGGCATTTTCGGTTTTTTCACCCCCCCTGCTCTTTGTTCTTCAGTTCAGCCAGCCGCTAGCCTCGAGACGACGCGCCGCGCTGCCTCGGCCTCTCTCAGCCCGGAGCTAAACCCTGCAAGAACCCCTCCCCGCTCCGCCGTGGACCGGCCACTCGATCTGTGACCTCGCCGGCTGCGGTTGCTGTCACGATGGAGCGGCTCAGATCGCTGCTTCGGATGCCGGCGTCGGTCGCCAGATGGTCGTGAGACAGATTCCGGGTTCGCATGGCTCTGGCTTCTCTCGTCGCCAAGCACCGGCGGACCGGAATACCAGTGGGGCGTTTCGGTTTCGGGGCGAGCGCGAAAAGGGTCGCCAGGGAAGCTCGAAGAGCTGCGCCCGGAAATGCGGGAGGAGCGCAAAGCCTCGGGCTCGTGCCTTCCGTGAGAAAAATTTGACGCTTTGTGTTATCAGATATGAACGCCTGTTCTCTTGGGGTTAGTTCTCTGATTTGTTGATTGATTTGGGCTTGAATTTTGTAGGGTAGAGGGGACCTCCGAGTTCCGGCACGTTCGGGGTTTGCTTTGGATTCGCCGGCCAGAGCGAGAAGCATTTACAACGTCGAAGCTATTCGGAAATCAGTGAGTTTGTATTTCTTCGCGGAAATGTTGTGCTGGGTGTTCCCCTATTTTTTTTTTTTTTACGTTCTTTTGGGTTTCTCTGATATTGGGTTTTTTCGTAAAAATTCTATGCTTGTTATTCCGCTCTTTTTGGCATTCTCTTCGCACCATGTGAGCTTGCGATCGCATGTCGCATCATGGGTTAGCTGATTTTGATGCTTATGCACTTATGAGGATGTCAAAGTGTCCGCATAGTGGCACCGCAGCAGAAGAAACCAAGGCCTTGATACGATTAGAATAGGAGGATAGAGTCAAATGGTGCAATCGGTGGTTAAGCAGCGGTAGTCGGATTGACTTGGATAACTTCGGTTTAACAATTGGAGAGTTGTAACTATGGACGGTTTAAGTTTTACAGATTTGCCTAAAGAGTTGTAAACCGTAAGTACCTGTCACCTTATTAAAACGCATGGCGGTGTCATGGAATGTTTGGTTTGTTGTTTGACAATTGAAACTACTCCATACTTGCTTAATGACAGTCTAGAATAGTAAGGATTGAAAATGGATATGGGTTTTCTTGTACAATCTCCGATGTTCATGCATAATATGAATAGCACAGTTGTCGGTGCTTTTTACCAAATGCTGCATATGATTCTGGGCATTCACAGAGAAGGGAAGAGAATTCAAAGGCTCTAAGATACAAAAGTGAAATCAGAGAGAGAGCTTTCAGCTATAACTTTATATAAATAGTGGAACTACGTAAATCATTTAAATGCATACTCACACATATTCCTATTCTCTTTTCTTTTCTTGTCTCATTTTTCTGCCAACATAATTTTGACAACAAGAAAAACAAGCAATTATTGTTAGAAGCCTTCTTTTAAAGTAGTAGCATCGATGATTCATACTTTACTTTTTCTAAGACTTCAATTCTCTCGCTGCTGTATTACATGTCTAATACAAATCGCTGCACATTCCTGGCAGTTGGTTTCATTTGGATATGATAGTCCTTTCGGATTGGAACTAATCTTCTTAGGAATTTTGTGCAGTTATACACAACTCAGGCCTCCCCTGATGACGAGGAAGTGATGGACCACTTCTTGTGTACAGTTCTTGCGGATATAGAAAATAACCCCGCATCGAGCTGGGAAGCCTGTTTTACCTACATTGATAAGCTGTGCAAGGCAGGAAATTTCTCATCGGCTTTGAGGTTACTAAAATTCTTGCATGGTAAGGGCATCTTTCTAGGTCAGAACGCCTATAAGTCCCTACTCACCATGGCTACAGAAGGAAATGAGATGGACTTTTCATCTTACATTTTTAAGTATCTGTTGGTGTCTCGTGAATCTTTAAGTTCAGCTGCTTATCTAAGTATTGCCAAGGTCTTTGCAAAGCAAAGTGAGTGTTCCCATCTTCTCAGATTTGTCGAGGAAATTTCAGAGCTGGCTTCTCCAAAAAACACACCAGTTCTGAATAGAATCATATACTCCTTTGCTGAATGTGGGCAGGTTGACAAGGCCCTTTTGATATTTGATCAACTCGAGAGCCTAAAATGTAAACGAGATCTAATTACTTACAACACTATATTGGATGTCTTGGGTCGTGTTGGTCGTTTAAATGAAATGCTCCATGAATTTGCTGCTATGAAAGAAGCCAGCATTATCCCTGATGTTGTAACATACAACACATTATTGAACAGTTTGCGGAAGGTTGGTCGACTAGATATGTGCTCAAGTATCTGGAAGGAAATGAAGGAGAGTGGTGTGCAACCGGATTTGCTTACATATACTGCACTTATTGAGTGTTTTGGCCGCTTGGGGAACGTTCATCAGTCGTTGAGTCTCTTCCATGAAATGAAGCTGAAGCAGATTCGCCCTTCTATACACATCTACAGATCACTAATCAGCAATTTAAAGAAAATGGGTAAGGTGGAAGTTGCAATGGCCATCTCCGAGGAACTGAACTCATCACTTTCAGAACTTGCCGGCCCAAAGGATTTTAAACGAAACAAAAGATAGTTGTGACATACAAGTTCCTGGTTTCGAGTCAAATCTGAATATCTGTTATTAGCGACATTTTAGGCGACATGGCGAAACTACGGCGGAGCAGGGCAGCACTTCATTTATTCAAGTGATATGTAATGTAAGTCCTGGTACTCTTTCCTCCCCCCATCCCCAGCATGCCACTTTCTTCATTCCTTGTGTGGTTGTTTTCAACATTTAGGTGATGTATTGATCTTGTACACCATATAACTGTGGTATTAATGGTTCTTCATTAGGATCCCAGCAGGGTAAAACCTGCAGAGTTGAGCAAGTAAAAACTACAGTTGCTGATGATGCTGCTCTTCTAGATGTGCATCACCAACTTGTACTTTTCCTTCTGGATACAAGTGGAAGAAGC
The DNA here is from genome assembly GCA_024500025.1 of Syzygium aromaticum. Classification (NCBI taxonomy): domain Eukaryota; kingdom Viridiplantae; phylum Streptophyta; class Magnoliopsida; order Myrtales; family Myrtaceae; genus Syzygium; species Syzygium aromaticum. The sequence goes on from CM044885.1 coordinate 19,022,796, forward strand.
AAGAACTGATCCATAATATTGACTCGTCAGTCTAGTGGTGGTGCAAGCTGTTGGTGTCTCCCTCTGGCATTGTGGAATACTGCCTGCTGTGATTTTCTACACCCGCGAAATTGTTGTGGTGTGTTAGCACTGAAAGGATCCACTGCAAAGACAGCTTCATAATTTAAGAGGCGGGAGGCCTGCCTTTTTCAGGTTGTGATTGTCACTTAGTTCACTATTTTTGCAAAGTCATGGCTCAGAAATGAGCTGGTTTAACTTCTCTCAACTTAATTTGGACAGGTTGGTGGCAGGAGATCTTTTGGGGCTTTCCTTTGAGGTTATCTGTACTATCCACAACGGGGACCTGATCACAGGACTTTCTCCCATGTTTTCCTTTTGCCAAACTCTGCCTACCTTTCTGAATAAAGCTGGGCAAAATCATCCGAAGGCAAAGTGAAGTGATGAGTGCTTATGATAATTTATAGTGGGCACAACCTTGTAGTTGGTGGAACAATTTTCCCCTTCCCAAAAAGATATCATCGAATGGACAATGAAACGAGTGAAGAAGCAAATTATTGTCTCTTGGTTAACTTTTGATTAATTTTGACTGCTGTTGAAGAAGATAAATAAACAATAAAGAAGCACTTTCTCTTTGCTATGTTTTAGTTTCCTGTGTATCATAGTAGGTAGGGCCACTGCTTGTATATTGAGGATCAACGAGAGTTTAGTCTTCTCCAGCATTGGGGAGTTATGTTTCTTTTGCTGGACCTAACTAGATCTTGGCTTTGTTCATTACTTCCTCTCTACTTGCAGGTCATGAGGTAATCGGATGCTAGATGTATTCTGTTTTCTGTGTTTACGTGAGGTCAAGAAATCATGCTTATGCTGGGAATGAAATAAGAGGACCTACCCGTGATTGACGAAAGACGAAACATTTGAGACTTCCAGGAATTAAAATTTTAGTCCAATATGACGTGAATATTTTTCTTTTTGGCCACTCATGTAAAGATTTTTGTCAGGTTGTGATTAATTTGTTATGTCACATGGACATATGAAGCATGATTGTTGCACGAGTGTCTTGGTTTTGATCTCGAACCGTCGCTAGTCTTGGTTTTTATCTCGAACCGTTGCTTGTCCATCCGATGATCGCACCAATCTGGTTGGATTTATCATTCAACGTAGCATAGAGTGCTTCAACTCAGCAATTTAGATTGATCCAGATAGATACATCCACCCCATGCGATAAAATTTTTCGTTTAGAAGCAATTGTTTCGAGTGCTGGTCAAATCATACGAGAACACAAGAAAATACAATATGAAAGGGGGCGACAACACCCAGTGTGACTTTGAAACCATGTCTAAAAACTAGCAGTATAACAGTCGGTAACGCTATATTACAATGAGGCATCAATGTAAGAAATTGGATGTTACAACACTTTGACAGTATTACAATAGCCCAAATGACATCCAACAAGAAATGCATCATTTGCGTGTTTGGCTATCAAGGAGCACGTGCATTTGAGTGGCTCTGCTTGATTACTGTATACACCTAATCGAAAATGCCTAACATAAACTAAAAATTTCTCCAGCACACTAATTTAAGCAATCTAATCAGATTATGCTGAAATCATTGCGCACAATCCACTTGGAGACTGGAACTCAGATTCTCCTCTCGCGCGGTGCCGGGGCGACTTGCTACTTTGCAATCTGGCAGTCAGATTCTATTCTACTCCGCAACATATGAGCACGACTGGAAACAAAAGTTTCTGCAAAGCAATGATAGACAGATCATAAAGTTCATTCCACGAGCAATGGATGAGTATACATCAATTCCTTGATTCGTAGTTCACATTACACAATGCATCGTGTACGTTTGACAAAGCCTGTAAATAGCAGTTGAAAGTAAAACAACAAAAGCCGTAGATGTTCAAGAACAAGCTATAAATTTAGTGCTGTGATTTAACTCCAACTCCTTGGATTAAGAGAAGAAGCTGATGACAACACAGGCTTTCTGATGTTTGTCAGACTCCAAACCCACTATTGCAACAGGGCAAGAGTATAGTTAAAACTCACATCAAAACAGCTGCACCGGTTGATTAAACAAAAACCATTTTGATAAGATAAGGAGATCGATCGATGACAAGAGTTAATATTGAATATCCACACAGACATCAACAGTAGATATGATCCAATTTGTCTCGCAACGAATCTTAACCCATCGACTAAACTGGCCACGCAAATCAAATTATCGACCAAGTAGGCTTTTTTCCAATCTAACAAGAACTTGGTCTTCGCTCCAGAGACACAGCCGTCCGTCTCAAGATACAAAAGCAACTAAGAACAGCAAACAGCAAACAAAAGACCAAGCTAGCCAGACATGACATTCCTGGTCACTCACTCCTCAAACACATGAAACTCTAACAGCACAAAATGCATATCAGGTGCTTCAGATAGATCCAGAAGCTTCATGGATGGTGCAGGATCCCTAGTAGGTTCTCCCTGCAAGCAGGAACTTGGGGTTACCTACACCTTACCACATGGATCCATCATCATCATCATCATCCCCAACATTGCAGCTAACAACCAAGGTCTGATCGATTGTTTCGGCAAAAAGAAATGGAAAAAAGAAAAATGACCGAGTGTAGCAGATGTTTTTAGAGGCAAAACAAGGGATAAAGCCATTGCCCCTACGTTAACACCGCCATTTTATTATATGCCTCCATGACTAGCCTCATTTTCATGGCGTAGTACCCATCAAAAACAAGCTAAAGGTGTGGCGAGGCACAAAAGAAAAAGAAAGAAAGAGAGAATTTTGAACATGCAGATGCCATAGATGAAGCGAACCCACCAACGCTAGTGTAGGGAAGAGAGAGAGACATGGTTCATCTTCTGAAAGCGAGGCCTCCAATGAACCCTAGCACGAGCAGCCGCAGCGCGCCGACAAAGTGCTTATAAAGGCAAGACAGCAGCTTTGCTGCTCTGCTCGGTCGCTCGGTCCCTTGCGAAAAGCCCGGGCCCAATCATTTCAATGCGGGCTCTCATGTTGGCTTCAGGCCGGGCTTTCTCATCGCGCTCAGCTTTCTCTTGTCCAGTTTTCTGGGCAAGAACTCACCTTTCCAGTTGGGCACGGCAAAGGCATTTTCCTACAGCTGCGAGTGTACCTCTGGAGTTGTTCGCTTTTCAACAGCGAGCGAAGAACAAGGACACTTTCCACAGTTTGTGTAATCAGAAGATGAGCCGACTGCAGCTAACGGGGATTGCATCCTTTTTATATATGAGAATGATTTACAAATGTAGGAACAAGAATCTGTCGGGGAAGATCCTAGATTTAGGACAAGCCACAATTCCCTCTGACGAGTATACAAATCCCTTTCGAAGGTACATCAGAGCCAAGTGCGCTGTAACAGGTGACATGCCACTGGCTTTGTGTACAAGTATACCTACATTCATATAAAATTTCCCTTTTCTAGATCAACACAAGTTTTTCGTATACCAAAGTAGGCATTCAAGGCAGGATGAGCGAACGCATAGCGACGCGGCCATTAAAGAACTCGTCCAAGTCCCACGGAACAGCACAACAGAGGGGGGGGCCGTGCGAGAGATACTACTGCCCACGCCGACTCAGCTCCTCCTTCGCTCAATCTCAAGACGAGGGCATCCTTTTCCTTCGCTTTCCCTTCTTTTTGCTCGAGAGATTTCCTCGACGAAATCTTACGTCCAGCTATCAGCCGTCCAAACCCCCAAGTTACAAACCAGATAGAGACTGCTTGCAACCACACATATGTGCTCCGGTCATGTACATCCCGTGAATGTCATCTTGGCAAATGCTCGAAATTAATGCCATCAATCCTGTTACGCCACCCAGCTACTACCAGAATCAGCCTTCACTCCCTTCTCCTTCATTTCCCGTCTAACTCTCTGGGCCTCCTCGTGTCTCCCCATGCTAGAGTAGATTCTGGCCAACAAAACGTAATTAGCACAATTACTAGGCTCTACCTCAGATAACGCTTTCCCAGCAATCTCTCCCAGCTCCACTTCCCCGTAAGTCCGGCATGCCCCTAGAAGAGCTCCCCATGCCTTTGCAGTCGCCTTAACTGGCATGTCCTTTAAAATCTCATAAGCATCATGTAACCTCCCACTTCTGCTTAAGACATCCACTAAACATGAATAGTGATCACTACTTGCTTCCAACCCATAAAGTTTCTGCATTCTAGCAAAGTAGCCCAATGCTTCGTCGGCTAACCCTGCGTGGCTACAAGCTTTCAGTACTCCAAGAAATGTGATACCATCAGGTTGCACACTTGCCTGCTCCATCTGCCCGAAAATCTTCAGTGCAGTTCTTGCCTCCCCGTTTAGTGCGTAGGCCGATATTAAGCTGCTCCATGCCACCACATCTCTCTCCTTTGTACCATCGAAAATGGCATGGGCATAACCGAGACACCCGCATCGCCCGTAAGCCTCCACGAGGCCACTTCTCAACTGATGGTGAGGATCAATGTGGTTTCTTATCCCAAAACCTTGGATTTCCTTAATCAAACTCAGAGCTGCCATGCCCACGCATGCAGGCAATAGCGCTAGCAATGTTATAAGATCCGGCTTCAAACCCAATTCCCGCATTCGCCAATAAAACAGAATTGCCTTGGAAGAACCTTCATCAGATAACGACAATCCGGCGATGATTGAATTAAACGTGGAAACATCAGGCGCAACATCCATGACCTCAAATAACCGCAAGGCGTCATCAACTCGATCAGCGTGCGAGTAAAGCGAGATCATGGTGTTCCACATAAAAGCATTTTTCTGGGTAATTTCGTCGAACAGGTGGCGGGCGGCCGAGACAGAAACGCATTTCCCGTACATGTTGACGAGGCAGCAAGCCACGAAGTGGCTCGACGCGATGGCCGATTTGACGACATGGGCATGGATGGAAGTGCCCAGCCGAGGGCGGGAGACGGCGGCGCAGGATTTCAGGACCGAGGAGAAGACGAAGGGGTCGAGAGAGAGGGCGAGGGAGGAGCGCATGTGGCGAAAAAGAGCGAGGGCCTGGTCGTGCGAGCCTTGGTTGACGCGAGAGGTCAGGACCTTGGTGAGAGATACCAAGCACGACGACGGGCTCGGACGCTGCATGACGAGATGAGAGTACAGGACAGCCTACGGAGTTTCTTTCCTCGTAAATCACGCGATTGAGTCCAACCTCGATTCCCTCGCGTCACTCCGTGGACATGGGCACGTCTCTGTCGTCCCGACAAAACCTCAAACCGATGCTTTCATATGAAATTCACTGGGATGTTTATGTCGATGCATAATGACTAAAGTTTGGATCTTCGGGTGCATCTTCGCTTTCAATCAACACACGTTTGCAATGTGAGTGACAATCACATCAGGTTACGCCTTCAAAGATATACAAACCATCCTTTTCAGGCACAGGTCCCATCCGTACATATAGGAAGCGTATACTTTGATCATCTGCTGGTAGAAAAATGCACTTAATCGGCATTGAAATGCGCATAGCGTCCGCATTTGTCCTCATAAGTAATAAGAGGTCACGTTGGCCCGCCGAAGCATATTGGCAGAAGCAGCCTCCTCTTCAGGCAATCCTGACGTCAACGCATCTTCAAGAGGCGAAACTCGTTGCTGGAAAGAAATGGAAATTCGGAACGAAGAACGGTAAACTGAAAAAACTACACTGCGGAGAGCTCGATAAGATGTGCTCGATAATTTACGAAATCTGGTTGATCAGGACTGTATCGATCAACCTTGCCGTCGGTGCCGCTTCTTATTAACTAACCCCCGATTAATCTTAGCATTCAGGAAAGAACGTCATTCATCAGAAAACAAAACCTCAGCTTGAGGAGAACCTCTCGGAAAACTCAGCAACTTGTCGGAATATTCCTTCCATTCCTCGACTGAGATGGAACAATCATTCAGCCCCGCGGAGATGACAAGCTTCTGTAAAACCAATGCCCTACGAAGTAAAAACTGCACTAATTGAATTGCAAGATCCTTCGTTATGTCGCCGGATATTTTGACAATTCTGAGGCTGTCTGTAAGACATCCAAAAGAGCGATCTTGTAAATCCCAGTAGTTCCCTTCACGAATCTTGTACAAATGCAGCCATGCTTCTTGGGCCTAGAAAATTAGAGCAGACAGTTAAACAAAATTTTGCATATACCTAGAATAGCTTCAAATGGGGATAAATATACTTACAGTAATGGAAGGCGCTTCGCCCGGGATGATGTGTACATCCAGCATTTCCAAGCTAGGAGAGCTTCTCAAAACATTGGCAATTCCTGGGAGGTGCCACTTGGTTAGCATTGTCCTAAGAATCAAGCGCTGCCAACTGTTGGATGGGCAAGGCAAATTTGTCAACTCCCATACCGTGAGAACCTGATTTTATCCGAAATCACAGGTCAGTACCTAGTATAACGAAATGAATAATCATGGCACAGTAACGATGACATAAAAGACGTAAAAATCATCCAAATCAATGCGCAAAAATTCTCTTGCAGATATGACAAGCAATTGCTGAGATGCTACTCTGAGGCTTATCTCATACTTCAGCGAGGAAGAGAACACTGTGGAACTGCTCAGAAATTGGACAGGACACCAGCATCTTTTGACTCTGCACCAATTTAAGAACGATAGCTTCCCTGCTTAGAATATCACATATTACTACTTTGTTTCCTCGCGTACATGATTACATCAAGAATCCATGTTAAAGTGGCATTATCCAGTGTTCTAAAAACCACGAGGAACGAACTTCAGTTACAACATCAGCAACAGCAAGTTTGCTTTCTTTGCATCAAAGAAGAATAGAGCAGCCAATCGCTGCTGCATGTGTCATTCAAGCTATGCTTTTTAGTTCATACTTTAACTTCAAAGAAGTAGCACCATCCCAAAGCCAAGGTAATGCTCATAAATGTCCTAGCACAGTTTGAATAAGGTCAACAGCCATCGACAAGCCATAGCTACATTGATTCTGCCAAGAAGAAAAAGGCCACACCATGGACGAGACCATGAAAAGCAAAGCCATAATTCTTGGCATTGCTTGAGGGAACCTTACTACCTCCACCCTCCCAGTAAAAAATGGAAAAGAAGAGAGAGAGAGAAGGCGACAGCTAGCGCGAACTCCAGAGGAGAACAAAATTTTGATTTACAAACAGATCCTTTTTTATACAAACGAGGATAGGAAGGTCAACTCACAAGAATCGGTGGGTGATGCATTGTCAGTACTTTCACCTGATGGAGCTTCTCCAGAATCTTTTGGACCTCACAATATTCAAAAGGTATATGCCTGAAACAGTCATGGCAATCAACGGATGCATCTCGTAGAGATGGCAGGTTCTCTAGTTCCAGAAGCTCAAGCCATCCAGAGATGCTCAGTGACTTGATGTTTGGACAGGCGACTTTAACTCTCGGCTCAATAGCAAAACGTGGAGCGACCGTCAAAATCCTAAGTTTCTGGGAAGCACAATTCAGTTCACGCAGACCGTAGCAATCCAGTACAGTCAAGCTCTCGAGCACTGGACTCCCATCTATAAAATTCTTGATTGGAACATCATTCAACGCAATTTCCTTAAGATACAACACTTTAAGCGCCCTCATGACAATTTTTGAAGAGAAATTCACTTTGCAGCTCACCAACTTCAATTCAGTTAAGAAGCTGCTCTGGAGAACAAAGCCAGGCAATTCATATTTAGTCGCGTTGAGAAAGCCGCATGCCATAAAATCCAAGTCAAGGATCTCAGCATTCTTATTCACAGCAAATTCGATCCAACGATTGACCTCGCCTGCATATCCCCCGGTCCTAATCACGATGTCCTGCTTCTCGGGCTCAAGAAACATCAGCTCATCCAATGGGTGGTATATGGAAAACTCGAAATGAAGGCGGAATTTACGAACCCTGGGACCTTGGTGAAGCGCGAGCACGTGGCGAACGAGCTCCGCAAGCCTCAACAGGCTGCTCTCTTGGTAGTAGCGCGAGGACGAATTGTTCGAGCAATCGTGGTACAGGCACCAATCGAAGTCCAGATTGTAAACCGAAGTCCAGAGGCGACGAAAGCTAGGGATGACGAGGGTCCTCACAGCGTCCCTAGTGGGTAGAAGCGAGAGGATGTGAATCAATATGGAATCCGGCAAATCCTCGATCCTGTCCACTCCTTGCTCGACTCTCGCAACAACACCCTCTGCCTCGTTCCTCCTACCGATTCCATATTCCTCATCAATATCACGACTTTGTTCCATCCCCGACCCGATGAATGAACGGAAATGTACGTTCCAATTTCGAAGCGATCGGACAGAACTGGAACCAGCTTAATCACGTATGCATCAAAGGGTCTACCGAGATTAACTCACAGTCGGTCGGTGCTGCCGCAATCGAAACTGAGCTGACAGGGAAGACCCAGGAGAGGTGGGAACAACCACAGGCGACGGAAGCCGGGGGCAGAGCATCGACCTGTTCACATTTCTCAGCTCTTCCTGTGTAATCTTTGACCGTGAGTTTTGAGACCGACATCCTGAGGATGGTACCAGAAAATAGAAACAGCGAAGCATCGTCCTGTCCCACACGTTTCCTACTCTACTTTCCTCGCTAAGAATTTTGTCGTGTTCGCCGTCGGCGATCAATGAATGTGTTTTTATAATGGTACTCCCTTTGTCAATTTCTCATCCAACGACACAAATGATCGATCTAAATTAAATAGAGTTAATATCACAAAAAATTTTAAATTAATATATTTATGATAAATTTATTTTAAATTAATTTTTTGATCATAAAAAACTTAAAACTGATACATCTATAACAAATTTACCCTCCGTTAGTTTTCTTTAAATTTTACTGTTAAATTGTTTTGTTAAATGACATACGGCAATTGGCGGATGTATCATTTTTGAGTTTTATCCTCACTTTGCCGTACCAGTTTGTGATTTTTGGAGGTATTAATCCAATTTAACGGAGACTGATAAAGGGTAAATTTATCACAAATATATCAGTTTGAAATTTTCGGTAGTCAAAAAATTAGTTTAAAGCATATTTATCATAGGGGTATCGGTTTGAATTTTTTTGTAGTTAAAAAATGAGTTCGGAGCAAATTTGTCATAGACGTAGCAATTTGAGATTTAGTAGTATTAATGCATCTAAATAATGGTGCGGCCAACGAAATTGTAGGCAATTCCCGTTGTTTAAATTTCTTGAGACCATCAAAAGGCCTCTTGCCTCGATAATATCACGATAGAACAGAACGGCGTCTAGACACTCGAACGATAAAAATTAAAATACTCCAATTAGTTTATTCCTTATTGAGATATAAAAAGACTGCTTGCTTCCCTAGCAATTAGTGAAATATCTATCGCCAAAAGTTGATCTCTGGGGTTTTTGTGAATCGGGCCTGGTGGCGATATGGACGGGAATTGAATTGCGAAACTAGGATCGAGAACAACTAAAATCCAAAGGAAAAGAAATTCAAGTGCTCGAAACGAAAAGTATATTGATAAACTAAAACTAAGAAAATACATGAATTCATATTAGGATCCCTCATGATACACAATTAATTTTTATTTTCCACACATAGTTACAAACGGTTATAACTGTAATCTCTTGACTTTAGGTCCCATAACCATACGTCAACCTTATGCGCAAGTGGTTAATTCCCTTCGAATGCCACGGTGCACATCTTCACCTTGTTCCTTTCTTCACTTCCTCAGTATTCAACACTTAATCGAAACCTGCCGATATGTTCACCGACGATTGGAGGTGGCAATATGGGTCAGCCACCCATTTTTTATCTCGGTTTTAGCGGATCAGGTCGAATATGGATTACTTAAAATTTTAAACATAAGTCAAAATGGGTTTTTAAATATTGAAATCCAAATTTATATGGATTGAGTATGGTTCTGAACCAGACCCATATCCAACCCATTTAAGCTTCTTAAGTTAAACCCAAAATGTAACCTGACGAGCTCCAAGCGAAGGACACTAATGGCCGCCGCCGTCGGCGTTCCAAGATCCCTCATCCCTCGAAAACCGCCATCGCCCCGGTCGCGCTCGCCGCTCGCACAACGTCAACTTCCTCCACCGCTCGTTGCTGCCATTGCTCTGTTCTCAGTATTAGATCACTCTCTCTATCCAACAGTCAAAATCTCTCGGGTCTGACACCGCCAAACAAATCTGCGGCCTCGGATTGAATGTCGTGGACCTCCAAACCAGCGAAGATAGAGGTTCGCAGCCTCCGGTTTGAGGCTGAGGACCTCCACCTGCTTCGGCTACGGCGTTGTGCTTGGTTTTTCCGAAGAGCTCGGGTTGAAGAAGGCGACGGCCAGATGAGGGTTGCAGTGCGGCAAGGGTAGTCTTGGCGTGGCAAAGTGACCAAAGGCTATGCGGAAGGAGTGGCGCGCAGATGCTGGTTGGGGAAGAAGACGACACCCTGCGATCTCCACAACAATTGCTGTTCCACGCCGTGGTTTTGTCTTCTTGTGTTTTGAAGTTTCCTTTTCTCCCCCTTTTTTTTGGAAATTAACTGTTTAACTTTTGTATTTTTGTATTAGTATTTTGGAATTCTTTTTGCCACACCATAAGATTAATAAAAGGCCATTTCGATTTTTCGTTTTGCTTTAATTTGCCAATTTTCAAATCATATGTTTTTCACGTTCTTTATTCTATTTATTTTGTTTTTGATTTAATGTGAAGTTTTTATCCAAATAACACATACACATAAAGAGCTTAAAGTGGGTTAAATGAATGGGTATGAATTTTCCTGAATTTAGTTGTATATTAGTCTATTTTGGTAATGCGGGTTGGGTCGGATATGGATTGGACATGAGTTGAGTTGGATATGGGTCATTAATTTCACATTGTATGAAAATGGATTAAAACGAGTTAAATTGATCGATATGGATCAAACCATTTCGGACCCGACCCAACCCAACCCCCCCATTTGACGGCCCTACCGATAATCAATCGTCATCGTATGTCGATAGCCGTACACTTCGGCCATTGATAATCACCGTGGTTCTCGACAAATGTCTCCATTATCGATAACTTGCCGATAACCAAACCGTACTAAACACCGAGCTCTACGTGGATTCGAATGGGCACATCGGCAAGGCCGAAAGCCTTTGGTGCCGCCTTTGGAAGCATGTGGATCTTATCAAATAAAAAAACCAACTATCAACATATCAAATGTGGTTTTCGTGCTCGTGGGCGGCACAGGTGACGCATGCCTCGGCTCTCGAGACTAACGCATCGACTTCCATCATGCGAGATAGCTCCCTCTGTCTCTCTCTCTCTCTCTTTCACTCAGGATGACCCTGCACGAGGTCATCCTCACGCTGCCCTCAAATCACCTGGTTGTTGCAGGAACTAACCTTTGTTATTTGAAGGATGACAAGACCATCAAATGCTAATTGTGCGTGCACTGATAGCATCACACTAGTTGATAGATGCACGTGTCCATATGAAAATGGAGTCCTCACAGGAAACGTTTAAAGCCCGAGCAGTGCTCTGCCCCCTGCCGAGAGTGAATGGACGTGAGCATAAAAAGTGAACGAGCCATAGAATAAGGACATGTCAAAGCTTGAATGGACCAAGGGAAGATGACATCTGAGTAGAAGAATCAGAAATGTTCATATGTTTTGAAGGACAAGTAATTTCGGGTCGGGTCGGATCGGACAGGTTTTGGGCATTCGTTTCTTTCACCCTACTAATTTGTACTTCGTGTATTGCATAATTCAGCACAAAGAACAAAAAAATTATAACAAGAAAGGTTCAATAAGGGAATCGCAGTGCGTGCCATGTGGCCTTCAACAATCGTGAGGTTTTTACTTTTCGAACTGTCACGTGCCAATTAGGAGCGAAAAATGAATGATTCAGAAAAAGATTTTTTTAGAAATGATTGCTTATATCGCTTGAAATAATTAATCAATTAAAAATATATTTAATATCAACAACAATTTATATTTAAACATTTTCTTGGACAGGGAAAATATTTCTCGTTTATTCATTTTTATAAGCAATATAAATAATCATTCTTAGAAAATTATTTTCCAAATTAATTATTTTTCGCAAAACAAGCGCACGCTACGATTCGATTGATTTCGCACTTGGAAGCGTCATGTAACTGTTGTGCATTGTTTGCCTCTGTAGGGGAAGGAGGTCAAAAGTGTATATTAATATCGATTTGTACTGTTGCTCAAAAGCCAAACAAATTACACATCCGTTCAAGTGTATATTATTTCAATACGCATGTTGAAATATTGTAGCATCCGAGCCTATATTCTAGCAAACTTGTGCTCTCATATTTAAAAAACCTAAGTGCAAGACTCGCAAGTTTTCTCTTGGATGTAATCATGCAAGCATCTAGCAACACTAGTGCTAATTCCCATGTTGTGTACGGTTGACTAGTCGGTGTGAAGGGATTGATTTGGAATAATAAAGTGCGCACAACTATATATACTACGGAACTAATCTGATACTTAGATGAATCTATTATGTGGTAGATACCCAACACTTCACCGATTACTTCATGACTAACCTAAGAAGTATGACATTTATAGGTAATCGAGTTTGCAGTGGACGAACTCAATCAGGTGATCTAGTCCATCCCTACTATGGTTGTATGATCAAGTGGGCCGGTATGTTCACATTATTAGATTAGATCAAAGACATTATAAGTATATTTAGGTTATAATTTAAAGACCGAATGTATTGCTTATGTTGAGCTTTCATAATTCACCTAGATTTGCCATGGAGAGAAAGACATTGGATGAAACTTATTCACATTTATGGTTTTGTGAGTGAGCTCAAGATATTGAATATACTTACAATGTCAAAAGTGGTCGCTCCAAAATCCTCCGCTTCAAAAACAGGGTGGCCTGCCAAGCATATTGACAGAGAAGTAGTTTTTACAAGCAGCCTCCTCTTCAGGCGATCCCGATGTCGATGCATCTTCAAAAGGTAAAAAACCCATTGCCGAAGAGAAAAGGAAATCAGAAGGAAGAACGGTAAACCCAAAAAACTAACACTTCAGAAAGCTTGATCAGATATGCTTCATAACCACATAATCTGGTTGATCAGGACTGTAACAATCCACCTTGCAGTAGGTGGCGCTTCTTATTGACCCCGGAATAAAACTTAGCTTTCAGGGAAAGAACGTCATTCATTAGAAAACACAACTACAGCTTGAGGAGAACCTCTCGGAAAACTCAACAACTTGTCAGAATATTCCTTCGACTCCTCAACTGAAATGGAAGAATCATTCGGCCCTGAAGAGATGACAAGCTTCTGTAAAACTAATGCCTTACAGAGTAAAAACCGCACTAATTGAATCGCATGATCCTTTGTTATGTCGCCGGACACTCTGACGATTCTAAGGCAGTCTGCAAGACATCCAAAAGAGCGATCTTGTAAATCCCAGTAGTTCCCCTCACAAATCTCGTACAAATGATGCCATGCTTCTTGTGCCTAGAAAATCAGAGCAGACAGTTACACGAAATTTTGCACACCCCTAGAATAGCATGTAGGGCACAGCTTCAAATGGGGATAGATGTACTTACAGCAATGGAAGTCACTTCCCCTGGGATGATGTGTATATCTAGCACTTCCAAGCTAGGGGAGCTTCTCAATACATTGGCAATTCCGGGAAGGTGCCATTTGGTAAGCATTGTCCTAAGAATCAAGCGCTGCCAACTGTTAGACGGGCAAGGCAAGTTCATCAACTCCCATACCGTGAGAACCTGATTTTATTCCAGAATTACAAGTCATCAATTAGTAGAACCAAATGAATAATCATGACCCATTAAATAAAAGACGTATAATCATCTGAACGAGTCCATGAAATTCCTCTCGCAGAAATCACAAGCAATTACTGAGATGATACTCTCAAGCTGATCACAAACTGCGGCAGGGAAGAGAATAATGCGGAAGTGCTTATAATTGTACAGGACACCAGCATGTTTTGACTGTCCATCAATCTAAGAACCATACCTTCCCTGCTTAGAAAATCATATTTACTAATTTGCTTCCTCACTTACATGATTACCTCAAGAATCCACGTTAAAGTGGGAAGGTCAGAAATAAGGAATTGAAGATCAACTCACCAGAATTGGGTGATGATGCATCGTAAGTACTCTCGCTTGATGGAGCTCCTCTAGAATCTTTCGGACCTCACAATACTCATCAGGTACACAGAAGAAACAATCAGAGAAATCAACGGATGCATCTCGTAGAGATGACAGGTTCTCTAGTTCCAGACGCTCAATCCATCCAGAGATGCTTAGTGATTTGATATTTGGGCAGGCAACTTTAACTCTCGACTCCTCAAGAATACCCGGAGCGACCGTCACACTCCTTAGTTTCTGGGATACACAATTTAGTTCACAGAGGCCGTAACAATCCAGTACAGTCAAACTCTCGAGCACTGGACACCCGTCTATGAAGTTCTTGGTCGAATCATCGTTCAGCGCAATTTCCCTGAGATACAACACTTTAAGCGCCCTCATGACAATATTTGTAGATAAATTCACCTTGCAGCTCACCAACTTCAATTCAGTTAAGAAGCTGGTCTGGAGAACAAAGTCAGGCAATTCATACTTATACCCCACGTTTGGATAGCCGCACGCCAGAAAATCCAAATCAAGGGTCTCAGCCTTTCTATTCACCGCGAATTCGATCCACCGATTGACCTCACCTGCCAATCCCCCATTCCTAATCATGATCGCCAGCTCCTCGGGCTCGAGGTCGAGGGACATGAGTTCATCCAATTGGTGGTCTATCGAGAACTCGAAATGAAGGCGGAACTTACGAATCCTGGGACCCTGGTGGAGCGCGACCACGCGGCGAACAAACTCCGCGAACCTCAACAGGGTGCCCTCGTCGTAACTGCAGTGCCAGGGCGAACTGTTCGAGCAATCGTGGCACAGGCACCAATCGAAGTCCAGGTTGTAAATCGAAGTCCAGAGGCGGCCGAAGCTAGGGATGATGAGGGTCCTCACGGCGTCCCTAGCGGGCAGAAGCGAGAGGATGTGAATCAAGATGGAATCCGGCAAATCCTTGATCCTGTCCACTCCTTGCTCGTTTTTCGCAACACCCTTTGCCCTGTTCCTCCTACCGATTCCGTCTTCCTCATCAAAATCGCGCCTTTGTTCCATCCCGACGCGATGAATCAACCGACAAGTACGCTCTGATCTCGATACGATGACACGGAATCGGAACCAGCTTGATCACGTATGCATCAGAGAGGGTCTAGCGAGATGAATTCAGTGTGGGCAGAGGATTAAACTGAAGAAGCAAGGCGGGATCAACTCACAGTCGGCGGGGCGCAATCGAACTGAGCTGAGAGCGGAAACCCAAGATAGGCGGAGACAAGACGCTAACGAGGGAAGTCGTCCGGGCAAAGCATAAACCTGTTCACATTTCTCAGTTCTTCCTGGGAATCTGAACTGTTAAGGTCTGTGTATCGACAAGAAACCTCGCTCGAGGATGGTATTAAAAAAAATGAAATTAAAAAAAAAAGAAAAGATAGGGATAAGGGCGCTAGAAGCTTTAAAACTTACGACGAGAGTGATTCGAATCTTGAAACTTTTAAAGAGTGGATACATTTAAGTGCTAAAACTTAGGGGCGTCAAAACCAAACAATATACCCAAACCGGAAACCAAATAATATATCCGAACCGGAATACAAACCGACCTGACCCGACCCGATCCAAAGTTTTGGGTATTTTTAGGCCAGGTCAACTTCATATTCAAGTATTAGCTAAAACACGAATCAAACCGAAACACATATTTTTTTTTTTTTTTTTAGAACGAAAACACATTTTACTTTGTAACATTGTTGTTCAACTTCGTCCTCCTCCAGAACGTGAAAGCGCCCGCCGTCATCAACTTTGTCCTCCTTGGCGACTCTGCCTCTGTCCTCCTCATCTACTCTGCCGCCGTCATCCGGTCCAAAGAGCTCACGAGTCACCATAGTCCGTCTCGAAGTGATGTCACTAGATCAATGATTCAACCGGCAAAATTTCAAGTCTTCATATGCATTTGTGTCTTTGGTAGATAACTTGATAAGTACATCAAGCAAAGATGCATACTTGCATCAAATCCGATTACTTTCAAGCAAATGATGGGACAGCATGATGTAATTCCCAGGCAAATCCATAATATAATCGGTAAAAAGCATGGTTTCGGAGCATCGTGACCCATATTAAGCAGAAACCGAAACGTGAGAACAGAGACGAGAAGCAATCAGAATCCTCGAATTCAGAGGCAATCAAGAGTGACAAAAACCGGGAATACATGGGAAGCGTCAATTTAAATAAAACAAACAATAAGCACCAACCTTTGAATCAATTATAATATCGTCAAATATTAGCTTGAATCCAAAAAGTCCCGAAACCCGACCCGGTTTTTGCGTTTCGGGTCATGTTTGGTTTGGGTCAAGAGTCCACATATCTTTTATTATTCAGGTTGAGTCGGGTAGCATGGAGACTAGATCCAACTCGACTCATTGACACCTCTAGGTGTAACTTAACCTTAATTTATAATAAAAATCTAAAACCCAAACCCGAAACTTGATTAAAATTTTTGAAAGTTTTAAGACTCAATTACATTTATGTGATAAGTTTTATGACACAATTGCTCTTTTACAATAAATTTTAGAACTTCGAATATACTTAGCACAATAAAATAAAATAACGCTGCCGGTCCAAATTTCACAATCGTCATTTTATTTATTTCATGTTTTTTCCTTCATAAGGTCTCTCTCTCAAAATAACCACACACGAGTTCATTCTCATGCAAACCTCAAATCTAACTTATGTGGAGCGCTCGATGTGATCTATCCCATGTGTACTGCAAAGATGAGCCAAAAAGAGCTTCTGTATCTACACCGACGCATTTGTTCATCGATCTAATCTTGCAAGAGAGTAGGGTTTAATTCATTTATACCGTGGGGATGTGTAATGTTCTGTAAACGGACTACAAGCGCACAATGTATTCGTTTGGGCTCAGCACATGTGTACTTAAGAACCGATCTGAATCGATTGAGAGTACGATACACTCCATCGACAAGGTTCAGTACACTCTCATGTCTCCCCTCCATTAATTATCTGAGGAGGGAATGAAGAGAGGAAGTCATCTAAGTCCAGGGTATTTCCCTGGTAATAGCAAGCATAAAATTGGAGTAACCTGAGAAACAGAGCAGTGGACCCTGATGATCATTCCATTGGGTAACCTGAGAACGTGTAAATGTGAGTAAGCCCTTTATTTGGAATTGCAAATTCCATCTTTCTTATACCTTCATTTCGGGGACTTGTAACCAAAACCATCAAGTTCAATCATCACGCAGGATGGGAAAGAAACTTGAAGCATTTTAAAAGTGCATACAACACAATACGATACGATAGCATTTGACAGGAATATCTATGCAAGATTCAAATACAACAGAGAGACGGGAAAGGATGGCTCAATGTCCATAGCTCGAAACTAACAAAGGTTCATCTATGTTTCGATTAAGGTCACGAACCAAGTCACAAATCCCCGCCAGAGTAATCATCCTGTGATCCAATTTGTGCTTAGCTTAAACTAAACAGAAAGTTCTGTTCTGGAGATCAGGATTCCATCAGTGTCGGCATAAAGCCATTCCCCATCGGAGATCCTTGTTCCAGCAACAGTTATGGGAACATGCTTTTCGCCAATACCCTTCTTATTGGCTTTCATTGGATGGGATGCCAATGCCCTCACCCCAATATCGCAACCGTTGATCTCATCGACATCTCTGACACAGCCATTCACAACTATGCCAGCCCAACCATTATTTTGAGCCTGAACAACAGGATTTCCCCCAAGAATAGCACACCGTAAGCTCCCACCGCCATCAACAACAAGAACTCTGCCATTGCCCTTTTCTTCTAGAAACTCACGAATCAAAACATTGTCCTCAAAGACCTTAAGTGTGACTACTGGTCCAGAGAAGACTGGGCGACTTCCATAGATCTGAAAAATAGGTTGCAGTGCCCGAAGTTCACCGCTCCCAATCAGTTGGGGGTTTGCATCACAAACTTCAGCAGTGGTGACCAATGCCATCCTATTCCAAGCACCTGTATGAACTTGAAAAACTAAAAGACAGCTCTATGCAATTGAAAGATAAAAAGTGGAAAGAAGGAATTCAAGGAAAACAAAACCTCTCATACAAGTCGTTAAAGTATATGCAAACTATATTCACTCTCCCCCCACCCCAACCAAAATATAATGAAAACTGCATCTCCCTCATGGTTGCAAATTTCTTTCTCAAGACTTGAAAAAGGGGTGAAACAAGGACTTAAATTAATTTCTGCGCCAGCAAATATGTTATGAGATGAAACAGAGCACAACTATCTCATCTTATGTCTACTTGTAGAGACAATCAAAACATAAAAACAAGACTGAAAAGACCTACTTAAAAGTAGACAGTTATTGGTTTGAACTTTGAAACTCATAGCCTCCCTCTTTCACAATTATATACCAGAAATTAGTTGCATAACTCCTCCAACCATGACTGTTCTTCAACAATTCATGAAAATGGCAGCGCAAGTACTTCCACTGAGAGTTGAAGAATGAGTTTCTTCCTACTCAACATTGTTTGTAACAGCATGTTTGGCGTGCAGAATTGGCTGGAAACGGAATCATAACTCCTATACTAATTTCGTTTCCGCTGGTTAGACAGGTTTGAAAAACTGGAATGACCATTCCAGAAGAAAGACAATTCTGTCGCTTCTTGAAGAACTCGAATGACAAGTCTGTCGCTGCTCTGGAATTTATGTTCCATCACTCAAGTAGAGTAATCCCAAATCCCTTTCCTCTCTCTCTCTCTCTCTCTCTCTCTCTCTCTCTTGTGCGATGAAAGAAACAGCTTCAGCGATGAGAACACCTTGCAATTTAATTTGACAAGGCATATCAATTGAGACAGGACAGAAGAACTATGCTGAGACTAGACAGTGCTGATTGTTAAGTTAAAACTTTAGTCAGGACAGAAGAACTGTCAAAAGAAGGTGATTCCAAATACGCTAACGACATGAGCAGATCTTAATACCACTATTTGGTAAAAAGGCAAGTAAACTTCGGGAGCACCAACAGAAAAAAAAAAAAAAAAGACAGCTGAAGAAGTACTTATGAGTACCTAGAATATTAGCATAATGGATCAGCAAAGAAACTATAGTAAGAACTAGCAATTGGTTACGGATTTGATCTAATTGAAAGTGTAGTTCATAGCAGAGAAGAGGTTGGGTAGGCTCATTCTAATAGATCGTGCGAATCACAGTTTCAAAGACCATCGGATCTTATTGAGGGGGTTAGAGTTCATTGCACAGAAAATCTCTTGCAGACTAACTTCAATGGA
This sequence comes from Syzygium aromaticum, assembly GCA_024500025.1. NCBI lineage: Eukaryota > Viridiplantae > Streptophyta > Magnoliopsida > Myrtales > Myrtaceae > Syzygium > Syzygium aromaticum. Next base: position 19,042,135 of record CM044885.1, read on the forward strand.
TCAAGCCACATCACAATTTCAGAAAACCTTGCCGGCCGCCACTACCAATACCAACCGAACAAGACATGTGCACCATCCGTCTCCTGATTGTAAATTGGCCGAACGAATGATGTACCTACGCAGTCGATTTCCTATGTCCCGATTATTCTTTCGGCTCTACATATCATGTCCAAGTGTGAAGTGGGTCTGGCGATCACTCCACCACGTTCTCGACCCACAAGCAAAAATCCAACCTTTTGCTCGGTCACGGGCGCAACTTAAAACAGACGCAAATCAGTTAAAAAAAAAACAAAAAAACCCATCGAAGAGCAAAACCATCACCGACCCCTCCACCCGCACCGCCACACTTTCCGACGACACCCACACGAGCAACGGCATAAGAAAAGGCGTGGATCTCGGGAACCCACGTCGTGAAAAACCCCGCAAGTCGCAGCAGATCTGCCGCTGCACCGTGGGGTGGGGTGGGCGCCCGTTCGGTGGGGGCGGGAGGAAGGAATCGAGAGGGCCCAAAAACCAAGGGGAGAAGCTGAAGGGCGACGGAGGAGGAGGAGGAGGAGGAGGAAGGGCTGTCCACCGATTACCTCATAAACCAGAGACGGCGTAGAGAAGCAGGAGGAAGGCGTGCCAACGCCGCCGGTCGACCCAGCTCAGGAGGTCCGGAGAGAAGATGGGGAAAGGAGGAAAGCACAGGAATTTTTATGCGCACACGAAGAAGGGAGGTAATCGTTTTCACATGTCGTCCGTCAACGTCAACTACAACATCTGAAATTTGCAAGTTTTGTGGAATGTGTTTTTTTTTTCTCTTTCCCTTGGTCAGAAAGGAAAATAAATATGCAAATACCTCGAAGCAAGTTAATCTGAAAAGCGACACAGCTCAGGCACAGCTAGCTCCCAAACACCCGTTCGAATCTGTAAAGATGGATTTGCATTAGCATCGCAGGGCAATCAGCGATCAATCACCGAATCTCGCGCCTATCATTAATCATGAGCACGCTGAGATTTTCCTCTCTGGATGCTACGACTTTGTTAAAAAACGACACATATTTAGGTTCGGGGTCTCTATCCGGTACCATGATATTGAAAGTGCTAAATTCCTAATTTATATCTAGATTGAGATAAAAGAATACCCAAATCTAAATCTTGGTTTAAATCCGGAAAGAAGAGCATTAATTGCAAAATCACTTTCAGATAAAGGTTAGCAGTAGAGCAGCCTCGCAGGCCATTTAAGGGGACAAGATCTTACTTACTCTCACTCACAAATTTTTTTTTTTTTCCCTTTGATTCTGCACTTTTTAATTTATTTTTCTTTCTTCGATTTTTACTTTTTCAAAAGACCCATTTTTCCTCTGTTTCGTGTTTTTTTTTTTTAATAATACTTTCGACGGGCAAAAGTATGCCACAGAGATTATTCCAAATCAATCTAATTAGTTTGTTAAGTACGTGTAACTTCTTAATTAGCCTCTTTTTTTTTTGCATCGTTCGGGTCTTTAGATTCTACTTCGAACACGTTTACGTATCCACGATGCAATAAAAAAAAAAGGACACGAATCCCACGTATATTCAAGTAATCAAATATCATGTGTCTTTCACTTTATAATATGCCAAAATATACATAGATACTGCTAAGTTCTGTAAAAGAGTGTTACAACTTCAAATTTGATAGGATCCATTGACAAATACACGTAAAATAAGAAAGAATATATAGAAAAAGAGAGCTTATTTCACGTTAGTGTAATAATTTGAAAGTAGTAATGAAATTCTTTTCGATGTAAGAAGTTTTCCGTTTCACTTGTAATGGTTATTTTCTTTTACGACCAGCAAGAAATATGCATAGGGTTTCAAACATCTATAAATTAATCAACGTAGATTTTATTTTCTTTTAAGTTAAGTTTTGTTTATTTCAACATAATATATATTAAGTTTTACCAACACAATACTAAAACGAATTGTAAGCGAGCTTGGCAACGTGCGCGTTTATGACCTTGACATAGAAAAGTTACGAAAGCAGATCGAAAGAAATGCTAAATATAATACAATATCTTGGGGTCTCAATTCATGGAAAGTACGTCGGACTTAATGTACGAGCACATATGAAATGATATAAACGCCAATCAAATTGTTTATAGCTATTGGCACAACATGCATGATCGATTTCCCGTTTCGGTCTCTTTCGAAAACAAATATCACATCAAAAAGTAATTGTCATCTCCAACCATTCCACTATATTCTATATGTACTACTTTGGCACTAGCCACAAACCAGGTACACCTTTAAAAATAATTTGGTTCTCTATATATATTTCTACAACAGTAAAAAATTATAAAGTGTTTTGTCTTCATTACATTAGGTAGTTTTAAAATAAGTATGATTAATTTTTTATTAATAAAAACACAAAGAAAAAAAAACAAACAATTGCCAGAATCAGGTGCATCAGCTCACACTCTTTAATTATTTATCTATTTATTTATAGAAAAAAACCGCTAAAAATCTTAAACTATACCACTCGTGACATATTTACCCTCAACTTTTTTTGTGACACCAAAAACCCCAAAATATGCTATTTGTGACATATTTACCCTATTGTACTTTAGTCTATAGGTATTTTTGTCTTTTTTGCTTTTTCTTTTTGTTCATTTCCGGCGAGGGTGGCCCTCGCCGGCATCGGGCGAGGGTCACCTTGCCTAGGCGAGTGAGGGCCGCCCTCGCAAAAAAGGGAAAAAAGAAAAGAAAAAGCAAAAAAAAAGACGAAAATGCCCATAGGGTAAATGTATCACAAATTGCATAATTTTGGATTTTTAATGTCACAAAAAAAAGTTCAAGATAAATATGCTTTAAATGGTATAATTTGGAGTTTTTGATGATGTTATTTATTTATTTATTTATTTATTGGTGAGGACGCGCTCTATGAAGTCCACCAACCGTTTGATGGGGATGTTGACGCTCCTTTAATCGTTGACGTTGACTTCCTATTTGTACACGCCGAACAGCTCACTGTCCCCCACCAATTTCACTGCATTTGCGCTGGAAGTCTGATTTCACTGTTTTAATTTCAAGTCATAAAAATTAAGAAAAATTCCAAATAAGGCCTAAAATGTCCTCAGTTTCTTAAATAAGAATCTAAAATGAACTTTGTGTCAAATAAGAACCTAAAGCGACATGTCAATCTCAAATAAGGACTTAAAGTAATCATGAGAGTTTCAAATAAGGACCTGGCCTCACTGGTCACCGGCCAATGAAAAATTCCGACCAGCAAGGTGAAGGGCACTTTCATCCAAAATTTTTTAAAAATTTTAATTTAATTTTTTTCTTTTTTCCTTTCCTTTTTTTTTTCCTTTTTTCTGGTTTCCCCTGTTGGCCTACTGATCTAACCACCAGTGAAGCCGGGGCAAGGGCCCACCTTGCCCATGGCTTGTGAGGGCCGACCCCGCCCAGGGTGTGGCCGTTCCTTGCTTGTTGCTGACGAGGGCGGCCCTGGCCAAATCAAGCTAGGGTGACCCTCGCCTAGCTCTCGCCAGTGGCCGGCCACCGAGGAAGAAGGGAAATCTAGAAAAAAGGAAAAAAAGAATGAAAAAGGAAAAGAATTCAAAAAAGTTAAAAGACAAAAATGCCATCACCACGAGAAAAGTTAAGCTCTTCTTTGAAACAGATATAGCCCCTTTAGGTCCTTATTTGATATAAAATCCACTTTAAGCCTTTATTTGAGACTAACATGCAACTTTAGGTCCTCATTTAACATAAAGCCCACTTCAAACCCTTATTTGAGTAAATGATAACACTTCGAGCCCTTATTTGAAATTTTCTCTAAAAATTAACAAAAGTTATGTGGAAAGGGTTATAACTTCGTACTAAAAGTGCGTTTGATAACCATTCTATTTTCGAAAATAATTTCTACTCATAAATGATTTTTTTTTATACCATTCTCATAAACAATTTATAACCAATTGAAAACGTTTGGTAATCTCAACATCTGGCAACCTCATCGGGGTTTGGATTAACCTTCACGTCTCCATCGATGAACAGCCAGTAATCAACTGCGAAATTACATAAACATCAGCGACTCTTGCAAGCCATCCATGACCATGAGTAAGAAACTTCAAGCAAATCATCACATATCCTACATTCTAACGCATAATATTTGACAATTATTAAAAATATATATATAGAAGAGAGTAGCAAGAACTAAAATGTAGACTTTATTGGGATGTCTCCGATGACACCAAGAACCAAATATCAAAGTCGTTCTTGCAGGATTTTCCACCCTCATTTCTCCCGAGTTGGAGTGCATCAACGGAGCTTAAGCAGCATATTAATAGTACCATAAGAATGCTGGATTTCCAAGACGTACAATTTAATAACGCCATAAGAATTACAGTTGATGTCAAATTATTTAATAAAGTCAAGATACTCTAAACCAGCACTAGGAATCTATCTAAAATTTCCAAAGAAAAAGGAGAGCTTGAGTCATAAGGTAAAAAGTTATTACGTTCGTGCTCTCCCCACTTCCCATCAGAAGGTGCCTTATACGGCATTCAAACCAGAGGAATGAATTCATCGACAGGCACATTTTCAGCAGGAATGCCCACTTCGTCCAAGAGCTTCCTTTGTGTAGCATCCCTCGCCCCTGTCCATCAAATGATTGCAAGTGACGACAAAGTACAGACTTAATTAGCCTCGTGGACAAGCGTGAATTAGAGTCTCCACTACTATGAGAAAGATGCAGTCGTGCAGATAACAACACGGAGTGCGTAAAATATGCTCTGTTACGAAGGGCATTCTCACCAATAAGCTCGGACTCCCGGTACAATGGGTGGCTGCAGCAGGTGTTTGTCCGCAGAAGGGAGAACATTGCCTTTGTGGCAGGGCGTTGCTGATCCAGAAGATAGATACGCCTTAAAAAGTTAGATATGCCAACGACAACCGCCTTATCAGCTATAAAGGTGAGAAAGCCTAGAGCAGTAACACACAACAGGAAGAATAGTCAGAGAATGCTTATTGCAAAGCAGTAGCTCATACTTTAAGTTGAACAAAAACACACCAAAGCCTCTCTGCAACAGATTCTCAGACTCAATAGTCTCCATCAAGTGACCTGCGGATTTCGAAGCACCAACCACTGAAATGCAATATCACCAAGGAGAAAGGAACTAGTTATATATGATGAACAAAAAACCAGCAAAAGCACAATCCACGGATGGCAGACCAGAAAATGTTCAAAGAAGGCTAAAAAATTCAATGATTATACACTTATCCGACATATAACACTTTTGACAAACTGGGAAGAGTTAGGCCAACCAGCAAATACATGTAGATACTGAGAAAATGAAACTTAAAGAACAAATTGGAGGGCACAAAAAGGGGGAAATTACAAGATTGAAATTTATTAGAAATAAATCAACTCGTGCAACTGCCTTAGCCTCAAATTACAGATGGAGAAACTTTTGTCACATACTACATGTGCCTACTTCGGTATTTCCGTCTGCTAGAGCTCTCAAATTGTAATAAAAATATACAGAACAAGATCAAGTAACAGCTGGGAGTTGAAGTTGCTACAGGAATAGTGACAGAACATAAACATGGTTGTATGTTAGTCATGTCCTAATTATTTCTCGAAATTGGACTAGTATAACTACAAATATGACAATAGTAATATGACAGGATAGCTGTTCAATCTTCTCCTCTCAAAATCCAAAGTAAGATTGGACCAATCGGATGGAAGGATTCAAGCAATAGTAATCGCAACATTTTAAATCTTTTATGGCAATACAGGAGCTCTTAGCTGCTTTCTCTATAGTAAATTCCCAAAAAAACATAAAATATGGTAAAATTCTGATCAGATGCAAATGATGGTTGTGTCATGCATCTATTACAGGCTTACAGCAACTAATCCACGGCCATAATCGTCAAGTAACAAATACCATCCAACTAATCTACTTCCATCCATAGATGCAACAAGTTCCATAGTAATCATGGTCAAGATAGGAACAGGAATAACATAAAGCAGAGCACAGACCTGGAATTGGAACTTTTGATGCACTCGAAACATCTTTGTAGAATCATAGGCACCAAGGAGCTTAAGGTAGTCAATCAAGTTTTCTACTCTTATTGCCAGTACAGAATCAATAGAACCGGGCTTCTGACAGACTCTGAAATCAAAACTTCATCAACCACGCCCAGGTAGACTATAAGAGTGAGAACCCAGGATTTTCCAGCTCTTCCACAATCTTACCCAGTTTATTGCATAGACAAACGGTAGAATTGACGATAAATACAGTGCAACAAGAGAATTCACTAAGACTCAACTATCAACAAGACTCAGGAATTTAACTCTTCTTTTAAAGCTGCCGACACGGTCATAGCCAATACCGATCTTGCTGTGCATCAACTTCAAGGCCAAATCTGTGTTCCCTGCCTTTCTCAAGGCATTAATAAGAACAGTCCGTATTTTTCCTGGTATTTCACGACCCCTAACGACAATTCCATCCCCCAATCTGCAAGCTTCCTTAATACGGCCAGCTTTGCACAACACATTCATCATATCTTCAACAGCTGAATCAGGAATGATACCCATTGGTGCTAATTCATCCAAGATTTTACAAGCTCTAGCCACTTTGCCCGAGAGACAAAGTCCAGTAGATAGAGCCCTGATAGATGCTGCATTTGGAGTGATCCCTTTGTCAATCATCACATCCCACAATTTCAAAGCCTCCTCATTTTGGTGCTCCGCAAAAAGGCCAGTAATGAGTATCGTGAATGTGTAAACTGTTTGATCACAACCTTCATCTTCCATTTTCCTGAAGAGCTCCAGTGCTTCGTTTATTTTACCACACTTCGTAAGTGCATCCATCAGGGCATTATAGCAATATGAATCGCGTGAATATCCCTTATCAGCCATTTCCTCGAAAAATTTCTCAGCTTCATCCACTCTCCCTGCCTTCCCTAGACCATCAATAATACTAGAATATATCATTGCATTAACTGTCACCCCACTATTCTGACAGTGCTCAAAGTGTGCAAGTGCCTCCTCCAACCTCCCATTTTTGGACAGCCCGTTAATGATAGCCCCGTACGTGACCTCATCCGGGTGAAACCCATCATCCTTCATTCTGTCAAAGAGCCTCATTGCCTCCTCTATGCTCCCGCATTTTGCATATGAATCAATTAAAGCCGTGTAGATTGCAACATTCGCTCTATATCCATTTCTAGTCATGCTCACATAAACTGCATAAGCTTCCATACATTTTCCCTCCTTGGAAAGCCCACTTATGACCAAGCTATACGCATGAGGAGGGATTTCTAAACCTTTCTCCTCCATCTCACGGTAAAGTCTCAAACAAGAATTGAAATCCCCTTCACCATAACACGCCCGAATCAAAGTCAAATATGTGATCTTATCCGGCTCCACGCTCTTCATTTCCATATCCCTTAGATTCTCCATCGCTTTCTGGGTCTTCCCCACCTTGCAAAATCCTTTCACCATTATATTATAGCTCACGGTATCAGGTCCAATCCTCCCATTCTCCATCACCTCAAACACGCGCTCCGCCGACTCGACAAACTTCGAATCCACCAAACCATTCAACAGAAAGTTGTAGGTATACAAACTCGGCTCAATACCATTCTCCTTCATCTTCCTCCACACCCACAACAACTCCTCCACCATCCCAACACTGCCGAAGCTCTTGATCAAAGAATTCGCCGCCGACGCCGTCATCAAGAACCCCGAGCTCCTCAACCCCGCAAAGGCACTCGCCACTCCATCCAAATCCCCAGATATCGAGAGAAGCTCGATCAAAGACACGTAACACTCAATCCTGTGCTCGTACCTCCCCTGCCGAGCAGCCCACCTGAAGAACCTAACGGCGACGTCCGGCCTACCCTTAACCTGACCGGACCGCAGCACGAAGGACACGAAGTTCGGGGACAGCTTGATCAAGAACTTCCGGCAGAAGTCGTCCAGCTTCAGTTCCATGTCCGCGGACCCGTCTAGGAGATCGAGAATGTGTCCCACCCACGGGGACGGGGTCAGGTCCTGCGGGGCGGAGGAGGCTATGTCGGAGACGTCGCTGAAGGGCTCGACCCATTCCGGGGGAGGAAGGGGCTCGTGGGTGAAGGCCCACCTGGCGAAGGGACGGCGAAACGAGACGGCGTCGACTTCCGCCGGTCCCACGGCCAGCGGCGGCGCGCCGTTCCCGAACGGGCTCCGCGAAAGGAGGAGCCTCGCGGCGAGGGGGAGCGAAGGCCTGAGGAGGCTTCTCATGGGGCGCGCGAGGGAGAGGCGCCACCGATGTTTGCGGGGTGCCCTCTGGAGTTCGCGTTGAAGGGTCGGAGAGCAAAAGGGCGGGGGAGAGAGAGAGAGAGAGAGAGACAGGGAGGGCACGATATTATGAGTAAGAGTAACAAAATGGTTTCGAAGTAAGAGATCAACAAGGGATAGTCAAGACTGAGCACGGGTCACGAGACTCGAATGAGCAAGGGCGAGTCGAGGACGAGGACTTGCAAGCAAGGGTTGCAAGGCTCGAACTCGCAACGACGAGCCAAGAGCGAGCGAGAGAGAGAGAGAGTCCTGAAGTGTCTGAGGGAAGTTGGAGATAACAAATAAAAATAGGGAAATGATGCGAAGAGAAAAATTAGGGCTTTTAAACTTCATGAAACTAGTTCTAAATTCGATCCGATTGATTCAATCCCCAAATTGTTCTTCACTCGGATCAGAAACTTGAAACTTAGATTGGTTTTCCGGACGGTCTAGATTCCACAACCCTAACCTACATCATTTGCAATTAATCAAACACTACCCCCTTTTTCTTTTACCTTTTTACTTTTCGTCATTTCAGTTTGAAATTCTATTTCCTTTTTCCATCCTTTTTTATCGCTTTCGCTTTGTTTAATAACGATTAAGTACCTCATACGGTTTATCCGAGATCACCTATAAAAAAAGGTGCGATGTGTGAAGACACGACCCAAATCCAAGGTCAAATTTGCAAGTTCTAAATTTATCTCAAATATGTCTCGTACCAAATTTACATGCAGCTGACGGACAAAACTTAAATCGTGGCTTGAGCTCCGGCCTTTTGACAATAAGCAAATCATATAATCATAAATATTAGCATATTTTGATGGCAATTTCTATCAATATGTTAGTCATTATCTCGATATGCATGATAACTTTAGCTCTGATGAAGTTCCTTAATCGAGCAGTAACTTTCCAGGCGAATCACGTAATTGGTCTCCGGGATCATAGAATAACTCTGGTGCCAACAATAGCAATGGCTGTTTCACAATAACTGGACATGACCCTGGCTGAAAACAAGTTTTGACCATTGAATTTTGAAATTTAAGTCCGACATTATTGGGAATTTGAAGTCCAAGTCTACGTCCTTATTGGACTGCTGCAACTCAAACACGAATCTCAGGTTAGCTTGTGAATGGTCTTCATGTCAGCTGCTTCCTTCAGTGTCCCCTTCTCGACATGATCCCACCACTTGAACAAGAAGTTGTCCACCACCAATCTGAACCATGGCGACAGCTTCAGACCCCCCTCGCCTGCGTCAGCTTTCCTCAACAGCTCCTTCAACTGCTCCCGGTTCACATATTTGATATCCGCAACCTCATCGGGGTTGGGATTGACCTTCACATCCCGAACGATGAACAGCAAGTAATCGACTGCAAAATTACATACCCATCAGTACTCTTGCATGCCATCCACGAGCATGAGTAAGAAACATGAAGCAACTCACCGAATATTTGACATCTATTAACATAAGAAAATCTAGAAAAGAATAAACACGAACCAAATGTAAATTTTATCAGATATCTCCGAAGAGACCAAGAACCAAATATCAAAGTGGCTCATGCTGGGTTTCCCACCCGCATTCCTTCCAAGTAAATCGAGGTGCATCATCGGATCTTAAGCGGCACATTTGGTAGTGCCATAAGAATGTTGGATCTTCCAAGACGCACAATTTAAAAATGCCGGTAAGATCAGTTATTTACCAAAGTCAAGATACGCTACACCAGCACTAAAAATCTACCCAAAATTTCCAGAGAAAGAAAAGCCTGAGGTATAAGGTAAGAAGGTATTACGTTCGTGCTCTCCCCACTTCCCATCAGAAGGTGCCTTATACAGCATTCGACCCAGAGGAGTGAATTCATCAACGGGCACATCTTCAGCAGGAATGCCCAGTTCGTCCAAGAGCTTCCTTTGTGCAGCATTCCTCGCCCCTGTCCATCATATGAATGCAAGTGACGCCAAAGTGCAGACTTAATTAGCCTCATGGACAAGCGTGAATTGGAAGTCTCCCACTGCTATGAGAAAGATGCAGTCATGCAGATAACAAGAAAGGCGGAGTGTGCAAAATATGCTCTATTACCAAGGGCGTTCTCAGCAATAAGCTCGGACTCCCGGTACAATGGATGGCTGCAGCAGGTGTTTGTCCACACAAGGGGGAACGTTACCTTTGTGGCAGAGCGTTGCTGTTCCAGAAAAATAGATAAGCCATGAAAAGTTAGATATGCCCGCTGCGACGACGACTGCCTTATTAGCAAGAAAGGTAAAATAGCCTAGAGCAGTAACACAACAAGAAGTATAGCCAGAATGAATGCTTATTGCACCTGAAGCAGCAGCTCATACTTTGAGTTGAACAAGAACACACTAAAGGCTCTATGCAACAGATTCAAGGACTCGATTTTCTCCATCAAATGACCTGCGAATAATCGAAGCACCAACCACTCAATTGCAATATCACCTAGGAGAAAGCGACTAATGATATATGATGTTCGAAAAACCGGCTGAAGCACAACCCACGGATGGCAGGCGAGAAAATGTTCTGAGAAGGCCAAAAAATTCAATAAACATATCCTTGTTGTTCCACTCGTGACATTTTCGACAAACTGGGAAGAGTTGATAATGAAAGCCAACCAGCAAATACATGTAGATACTGAGAAAATGAATCTTGAACAACATATTGAAGGGCACAGGAAGTGGGTCATCACAAAACAAAATAATTCAGGCCCAATCGGCCAGGTAAGAGCAATTGCGTAGCCAGAACAAGCATTCTCACAGTTGTATTTCGACTCGTGACCCACAACATTGTCGTTCTCATCCACCAAGATGCATCTGCAACACAACCATAACGAGACCAGAGATAAGCAAGACAAAACACACGCAAAGGAAGAAGAAGAAGAAGAAGAAGAAGAAGAAGAAGATCCGGAGAAACGAAACGACTAAATCGAAAAGAAATGAAACATAAACAATTTGCTAGATCGAATTCACCACGTCATGCAATTCCCGAGCAACGACAACGACCGTAGACGGATCAACTAACGGAGCTCGGAGACCCGAGTCTCAACACAAAGCTTCCATTCGAAGCCGAGGCTCGGCTACCAGAAGCGCCGCGCCTTCCCGATGGGAAAAATCAGGGCGAACCACCCCCCCTGCCCCCTCCCAATCCCATTAGGCCCGAGAACCCCATTAAACATACGACCGAATCGAAACGAGTTGCCATCTACCCACAAAATCCCCCGAACATAGAAGACTAAACGACCCCAAACAGGACAAAAAAACCCCGTAGAAGAAGAAGACGACAACGACGACGACGACGACGACGACGAAGAAGAAGAAGAAGAAGAAGAAGACGAAGAGGAGGATGGACGAAATGGGTGGGGGGCGCCGGGGGGGGGGTGGGTGTGGGATACGTACTCGTCGTCGAACATGAGGCGTCTCTGGACGGCGTCCATGCCAGCATCAGCAGCGTCGCCCATGGCTATCGATCCACGCGCGCGCGCGCACAGAGAAGGAAGGACGGACGAAGCGGGGCGGAGAGGTGTGTGGGAGGGTGGAGTGGTGCGCCAGAAGCATCTGCATCACGTACGTATTAAATAAATGGAAATCCGTGGGACCCACCTCTCGGCTCGGTGCGTCCGCCATGGTTGAACACCCCACCATCTCCCTCCCTTTTTCTGCTTCTTACATTTTTATTATCTGTCTATCCTCCTATAAAACCTATTGTTTTTTCCACTTCTGGCTGCTCTTCTTTTCCATATTATCGCCACATCCGATCTCGACGTAAAATGAAGCAGAAATCGATATCCCGTGCCCCGCGTGTAATCTAAAAAAAAATAAAACGGTATGGTCATGCGCAGCTGGCACGTGGAATATGGATGTCCAATGAAATTCCAAAAATCGAGACTTTATAATAGCACGGCTTTGATAATATCGATTTTTCTATAGCGCTAAAAAGAAAAAAAAAATATGAACGGGGCAAACATGAATATATATATATGTGTGTGTGTCTGTGTATGTATGTGTGTGTGTGTCCGTCCCGCTGTGCGTAACCGTCGAATGCTACACGGTAAGCACACATTCAAGTTGGTTGGCTTTCAACTTCAATTAGTGATTTGCTTTTACAGCGCGCTCGTTATTTTTCTGTTGTTGGTCGAATGATCTTAATAGTAAGCATAGAGTTGATCTGGTTATCTTTATTTTCATCTTTCGATCACGTCGCGATTTCCCCGTCGATATAATGATCAAAGTCGGTGATGACAATATTCAAAGACAAATTCTCTCGTATGGGGCTGACAGTTAATCGACATCCGAAGTATGGCGCAACGTTTTTATGCAGTAAGATAGTGGCGGATTACCAGCTTCACTTAATAATTGTCAATTTCTTTTTAGCTAAGCGTAAGGACAACTTTTCGGAGATTTTTTTTCTTTTCTCCCAGATTTATGCGACTAAATATTCGCGCCCGAAAGGGTTGACTTATTTGGCTTTACTTGGTGCGGGGACAAATTTGAGGATTTTTTTTTTATTTTCACTTTTCTATGATCCTTATAATTCCGTGTTGGATGAGCTTTGCTTTGATGTAAACGATAATAATAATAATTATTATTATAATATGTTAATTCACGCTTGGCAGTACCGAAATTGCCCAAAAAAAAAAAAAAGCAAAGAAAGAAAAAAGAAATGAAAATGATGTTTCCATGCTATCATTATTAGCCGAATAAAGTGGGACAAGCCCTAACCACCAAACTTTGAATTCTTTTGGTCATATTCGGCGGTCGTGCACACTTCAGCTTGATAAGTTAGGTCCATCGCTTTAACGAGTGAGGCGAGATATCGATTTTAGTTTCCCATTTTAGGGAAATCCATCCCGACCATTAAATGCCCATCTTGCCCGTCCTCCGATTGACTCGAAATTTCCCGTTTTGTATATGAGCGCATGTGAATCTTGAATAATCTGACGGTACCCATAAATAATCAGATTGCTACCCTCGAACTCCCTTTAATAAATATCGAAAAGTCCAACGTTTTTTTCGATGTACCTAAATATGATCAAACAGTTCTCACTCTTAATGACGAGAGTTTACCGGGGTTAATGGCAAGATGCAATTCCGATCCTGTCAAGTACCTCGTGGGTTTCATATATTGGGCACACCATGACCATAATCTCGTGCCTTCTTTTTTATGTTCAAGGATATTTGGGGCGTTTTTTCAGTCCAAAGTCAGACCATATTCTATAGTTAATATTTGACTTATTCCTCGAATTTTAATTTATCATTCTTGGTCACTCACACTCTCATGTCTTTTCTACCTACTCCCCCGCCATCTCCAAGTCAGCATAGTCAACGGTCAATCTAGTTCGGCCCTTTCTTTTATATCCCCGTTGGAGATCCTGGACTATATATGTGTACGTCAGCTTACGGCATTTTCTAAGCCTCATCAAATTGTATTTCGGATGTGCAAAATATGCCATTGGAAATAAGTAGTACACATGAAAATATTTGTACTAATCATCTTTTTCGTCAATAACATCAGCTGCTTACGGTTGGGGACACTTAGTATACATGAAAATATTTGTACAAGAGCGGTTGATATGTTCTTTTGACCATTACAAGTCTTGGAATAACGAAGTCTGCACCGATATTCGTCAGAGAGTCTGTAACTAAACGTTGAGGAAAAAAAAGGGCAAAGATTACACGCGAACATTAGCGTTTCCGAGTTTTCCCTCTGTTGCTTCTTACAACTGGCTTTTACCAAATTGCATCAACAGTCTATCAAAGTGGAATTCTGCCCTATCTGACTAACCATAAGGGACGGATCTCAGTTGAAAGATCAGCAAGTCTTCATTCCTCACGTCAAAGAAGAATAGAGCAGCCGACATGTGCTGCTGGGTATGTCATTTGACTTTTAATCGATGCTTCCGAGTTCATACTAGCAATGCAAAGAAGTAGCACGATATCAAGGCCTAGCTAATGATCATTGATCATGATATGTAATTAAGTTTAGTGCCCGGCTAGAATAATGTAGACAATCGAGACACCGCGCCTGCGCAGATTCAGCAAAAGGAGTTTACGAAGAAGCCACACCGGCATGGATGAGACCATGAAAAGAGCACAGAAATGCAAAGCCATGCATTCCGGCATTTTCCTTGGAGGAGCTTTACTCACCCCCACGCCACCAAGTAGAAGAAGGAAAAGAAGAGAGGGAGAGAGATGGCGACAAAGCTCGAAAGAAGGCCCCTGACTCGAGGGGTGTTTGGTGGATCTTAGATGTTTTGAAGGGTCTCTGAAAGTTCTTGGATCAACAGCAACGAGAAATGCTTCAGTTCAGTTGTAAGAAATAACAAGGTATGGTAATTAGTAAGAGTACAGGACGGTCAACTCCCCAAAACTTGATGTTGATGCATTGTGAATACTCGTACTCGATGGAGCTCCTCCAGAATCTGTTGGACCTCACAATATTCGTCGGGTACACAGAAGCAACAATCTCAGAAATCAACGGATGCGTCTCGTAGAGACGATAGGTTCTCTAGTTCCGGACGCTCTAACTGTTAGGAGATGCTTAGTGACTTGATATTTGGACAGGCAACTGTAACTCTCTGACTCTCTAAGCATACCCCGAGCGATTTGTCAAACTCCTAAGTTTCTGGGAACCACAATTTTATTTCACGCTGTCGCGACCTAAAATTTCCCAGGCTAATGGATTATTAAGACCAAGCTTAACTCAGATCCTCCCAAGCCCTACCGATTCGCAATTTAGGGTTTAAGTTTTTAACATGCAAAAGTTTTCATATTTGGAGTCGCCTATAATCTATTTGTAGTAGGTCGATTAGAAATCTAAATAAAACATAGGGAGATATGTTTTATTCCTCCAAACCAGACATTCTAAACTCAAGGACTTGGTTACACTAGATCTAGTCTAACGCACTTTTGGTACCTTTTCTTTTCAAAAATATTTATACAGGCAGTCTGGATCCATTTTATTACATAATCACTAACATGTGATGTGTTCATGCGGGTGCGCAAACCACCAATTTAACACCCAAGAAAGCAACAAATATATTGTAAGATTGGGAGAATGACATACCTTAATGCAATGCAAGTATCTGCATTGTTAGTTTGAAAATCATACAGACAATCATAATATGATTTCTAATTAACAAAGCAAAGCACTCGAAGTGTTCTTTAGGGTTTGCATTTTATTAAAATGCAAACTAACCTATATGCAATAACGTGCAAAAAAATGACATGCGATTAATACAACCTAACATACGAACTACATGTCATGTGACGACGTGACATAATTCTAATGACTGACAAATGATTTATTTTTTGGTATTTTTCCAATGAAATTTGAAAAAAAAAAATGCCTAAAATAACATGCAATCTAATGACTTCTTTTTTGATATATTTTTTTATTAAAATTCGAAATTAAAAGTTACTCAAATTAAGAATGCAATCCATCCTAATCTATCCTAAAGCAACTCATTCTTTTTATGGGATTTTCATGGAAATTCGGAATCTAAAAATAACCTAAATACTCTATTAGGATTAGAATAATACCTAATTTAAACTAGGAAATAAATTGTCTTAAGTCCTAATTCAAATTAAATAATTATCCTATCTTCTAGATACACTTAGGATTCCCTAAACATGCAAAACTTCTAATTGAAGTCCTAACTAACATATTTTGGATTTTCTTTATTTTTAAAAAAAATCAAACGACACCATATCACAAAATATTACCGACATCCATTTAAATTTAGAAACAATATATTGACAAATCGTATCCCAAGCATGAGGATCGGATTGGCTAATTTTTCACACAATCGCGAATCATAGCTCGAGCAAAAGATCGGATTGACGATTTTCCGTGCAATCGCAAGTCATATTTTGAGCATGAAATTGGACCGTCGATTATATGCACGTTGTGAAATTAGGAAATAATTCCTATTTTAAAGGCTATTTGGGAACGTAATGAATACAATAATATCATTCAAAGATTCACATAAAATTGTAATATTGTAAATAAGGAAACAATATACTCGAAAGTCAAATTATACGATATTTTTACCTAATTCGAATATTTTCTTTCCAAGTTTGAATGTCTCAGAATTAGTGGATGGTGGCAGATCAGTTTGGCGATGGATCACGAGCGGCTCGTCTCGATGGTGGGCAGCTACTACGTCGATTTGGTAGAGAATAGCGACGGCAAGATGGCACTTTGAGGAGTGCCCACGATGAGGCTCAAATAAACCAGGGTTAAAAAAAAGTTGGGCGCAGCAAGATGGACTTCAATATTCATGGATTAAAAAAAATGGTCAAAGAATCAAGTAACGAAGCTTTGACCCACGTTGAACCGGACAAGCCTAGGATTTGTCGGGTATTGCTGGATTCGGATGAAAATCACCCGGAAATCTTGATCTCGCCGACTAGCAATTGCTGGGGTGGCTCACTATAGTATGAGATCTCGCGGTGAGCGTCAGGCTCGTATGGACCGTCACGGATTAATCTGCAAAGCAGGAGCAGTGAGGACGTCACGGGGGCTGGGCTTCGTGGCTGGTCGTTTATGCGGCAGCTGCTCGACAGAGGCTTCTCGGATCAGGGGCAGCAGCTTCGTAGGAGGGGCCCGTCGAGCAACAATGGTGGTCGGCGGGATCAACAGAGATCAGAGCGAGGAGGGTCGCGACTCACGGCCACAGGTCTGGCCGTGAGAGAAGCAGCAACGGGTGGCAGCTCGGCAATCAGCAGTGGGATGGCAACATCATGGAACAGTAGTGGCAGCAGTCCGCGTGGTACAAATGACAGCGTCGGTGTGGATACTAGACGGCAGGGGTGCAAGGTGGCATGGGCGCGAGGCAGCGCGGCATTGTGCGCGACCAATTCCCCCTTGTTTTCGCTCTGGCTCTTACCTTTTCACTCGTGTATATCCCCCTCTCTTTGGGAATATTTTATTTCTGAAAATTATCAGAGCCCCCTATTGACCGAGAGCGCTTTTCCTCTGAACGTGTATCTCCTTTTATGTGCAAAGCCATGGGACCTCTTCAAGGAAGGAATCAATATCTTTTTCCTCTTTTAAAATATTAATACATTCCTTCTTATACTACTCACATGGCCGAAGATATATTTTCCTATGAGTGCAATTAACTTCCCATCTCCAATGATCCGTCCTTATTCCTTTCCCTTTTCATTCAACCGGGTGATTATATATTCTACTCATTGCAAGCTACACTTGACCGAATATATATTCGCGGGATATCGCCCTTTTGTGGCCGAATCCTCAAGATTGCGGTAATATTGCTCTCTATATTTCTTAATTTGAAGTATCACATGTGCAGAGCATATGAATGATGGGTTCGGCCAAATCTTCATCACCATGGGCTTAGTTCAATTAATTATATCGGGTTAGGAACCTCTGTACTTGAGTCCATTAACTCCAGTTCAATTAAATTTTGTTAAACCCATCCGCCGCCAGTCCGATGCAAATGCAACTACTTGATAAATGTTATTAAAACTAAATGCTATGTAATTTAACTTTAATATTTTTTGTTAGGGACTAAAATTTAATCCCTAATTTTCTGTACAATTAATCACTAAATGGTTAGTCAAAATTTAGGTATCAACACACGCGGGCCGTAACAATCCGGGACAGCCAAACTCCGGAGCGCCGGACACCCGTCTATAAAGTTCTTGAGCAGATCATCGTTTGATGTGATTTCCTTAAGATGCAACAATTGAGTGCCAATTCAGCTTGCAGCTCACCAACTTCAGTTCAGTCAAGAAGCTGCTATGGAGAAGAAAACCAGGCAGTTCATACTTATATCCCGCGGCGGGAAAGCCGCACGCCAGAAAATCCAAATCAGGGATCTCAGCATTCCTATTCACCGCAAATTTGATCCGGTGATTGACCTCAGCCGCCAATCCCCCCAGCCCTAACCATGATCGCCTGCTCTTCGGGCTCGAGGGATATCAGTTCATGTTTGAGGTCAATGTTAATGAAAGCTCTGCACAAAGCAGCACATGTTTTTGATCTTGACCTTTTCATTATCTTACTCCCCCAAGAATAAGAAGAATTCTGCCATGGATGATAGACAAAATCAACAACAATCAGGGAATGTTCTTATCATGCTGTAACCACTAATTTATATTAGCCATTGGATCAAATCTGTTGCATCATACTCTTTTATATCATCTCTCGTATACCGATAGAAACAATGACGTAAAAATACAGTCAATATTATCTTAGAAATGCTTCGCATTTAGACATCTCGAAACCATCTAGAGACCGGCAGAGCATCACCATCAAGGACAAAATACTCAAACTCAATTTATTTTGGTAGGGATATAAAGACGGAAACCTCTTGTCCCTTTGGGAGCCCGTATATGCAAATCAATAATGGACTATCTGCTTGGCCGGCGCAAAATTAGACAAAAAAAAAAAAACTCCAAATTTTGACCAGTGAGGAGAGGCCTTCTAAGGAACGGTACCGAAGAAACTAATTCCGTATCGCATCGTATCGTACCCAAAATTTATCTTTATCGTATTTTCAATACAGAGCATAACAACAACATTCATCGTATCGTCAATTATCTGATGTAATAATTTGCACAGGAGACATGACAAAACGAACCAGAGTCCGACGAGGTACAGACGGAGGATAGGTCCTCGGAGACTATGGAGAAAAACCCGGAGAGCCGGGGGAAAAAGACGGAATTTTTAGGGGGGGGGGAAAGTGATGGGGATCAGCAGTACGGTTGACAAATGGATCTCAAAACTAGAACGACATGAGAAGACAGTCTCAGTACAGAAGAACGGAACAGCGTAGCTGAAACATCGTCTGCCTGTCGAGGGGAAAAACAAGAGCTCGAGCAAGCGCCCCACCTCCCCCAATGCCGTGATTGCCTGCTTCCGCGCAGCACTTTGGCTCTATAATTTCGACGCGAGATCGCAAGCTTTCTTGCAGATCTCTCTCTCCTTCTCTCGTCACCCGGTCCCCGATCTGCATCGCGTTCTCCGCCCCCCTCTTTCTGGGAAGCGGTGGCTCTTGGGTTTCTCCCCTCGTAGCTTTTGTTTCGGAATTCGGCGGAGCAATGAGGCGGAGGGCCGCGGATTTCCGGAGACCCGTGAAGAGGCGGTGGCCCAACGTGGTTTGGTGGACATTGTGCGGCATTCTTGTCTTGCTCTTCATCGTGATTCTGAGCAAGGACAGTCAAATCGAATCCAGGCCTTCCATGTCCAAGGTAAGATTTTGGCGACCTCCGTTCCCTTTTTTCTTCCGGAATTGAACTGGGTCGGTTGATTCCGTCCGTTTGGTTGTTGGATTCTACTTTTCTTTCACTGTGCGGTCTAATATAAGTTGCTTGGGCTGGAAATGAAAACTGCCGACAGCGCAATTTTGTCAATCTCTTTGTTTCACTGACAATATTGGGAAGATTATCGGTCTCTGAGTTGTGCTTTATGCTGATGCCGGCATTCAGACTGAATCTGCATTGCACTTGTTTTGGGGAAAGAACCAAAGAAAATGTATGTCGTTCCTGCCGTCGAGTTCCAACCTTGTGATTTTGTTATTGATATGTTCGGAAATTGCTTTACATAGTTCATATGTTAGTTGGAAATTTGAGGTCTTCTCAACCTTGGAATTGGGAAATGTTGAAGGGACTACTTGAAATCTGCGATCAAGTACTTGGGATATCCGATAAACAAGTGCTATGTAATTGCTGTTGGGAGAAAGTCTCTTTAGTCAACTTGTAAAGCATTGATTTATCGAATTGGGGAAAATGGTAGCAGCACCAGTGGAAACTTATCTTTTTCAATGCTGAATAAGAGGTTCTCACATAAGCAATTCGATGAAAAAATGGAATTTGAGAAGCAAATGATGTAGCACTGATATGACGACATAGTTTAGTGATTTATTCATAATAGGGAAGGTGATTATCTAGTGGATAGACCTTCGAGAGACCTGACAGAACAATTTGATATATGGGTTAAATCTTGCAGGAGTTTAGTTAGATATCATGTGACTTATCTTTTTTGGGTAATAGACTGCTCAGTCTCTCCCTAAGAAGATGGCATACATGGAGAACCGGACACTGTAATTGTTTGAAGCTTCACATCTATGGATATCATGGTTTGATATCTTATGAGGACTAATCTGTCTGGCTGTACTCCTTTCTTCTTTTGAGTTCTTGTTTATGTTTTACCAGGACGAATACGAGGTTTGTGCAAGAGGAAATTCATACCCATCAAGTTCAACTGTTCAGAATCAGATCTGTTATTCTTCTAAGAAAACCCAAATGAGCATTCATTTTGTTCTAGAGGAGAAGTTTGATTTTCCATTTTTTGAATTAGCTGAATTATATCTCGTTTGTAGTGGATGACTCTATTGCCGTAGGTCACAACAATGTCGAATTCTTACATTAAAACTGATGTAAGAATAGAATAAAGACGAAAAAGATGTTTGCCTGCAATGTGCATTCAATGATTTTTTCTCTTTATGACTTGGAATTGAGGAACCTCGTTTGCATGCATTGGAGATCAACTGAAAATTGTTATATAATATCCTCTTTTTTTCCGTCAGCACTGTTTTGAGATTTAAGTACTCTAAAGTGATGACTCTGCTATGACTAGCTGTGGCAAATACTATTCCAAGTAGGAGTTTAGGACAGAGGATTTGGTGCGTGTGTAGTCCGTGTAACATGTTCCGTATGCAGATCAGATATTGTAGTGCATTTCTACTTACTATTCTGTGCATGGACTTTACCATTTTAAAACATTGTAGTTTGTGACCTTCAGTAAGGGGATCAAGTTACTAGCATGAAAAACAGATAATCTTCTTACTTGGAATGACACTAATTTGTGATTGTGTTTTTTTGTAATTGAATTAATTTTCGGCGTGCAGTATATTGTGAGTGAGACGCTGAATTGTTCTTTTTACTTGGATAGCTGAACTGTTAACCTGCTTTTTTGTGCTATGGCTGTGATTGAGGTTTTCTAGACTCATCTGTTCCTTCTATTATCAGCTTGTCGCTGATATTTAATGTAGAGGTCTTCATGTTTCTTCTCCTCTGTTGCAGAGATATTACCAGCGTGAAAAAATCATGGAAGGCCTTAACATCACTGATGAAATGTTGAGCCCTAATTCCGTCACAAGACAAATCTGTGATCAGATATCTCTGGCAAAAGCTTTTGTAGTGATTGCAAAAGAAAGTAACAATCTACAGTTTGCTTGGGAATTGAGTGCTCAGATTCGTAATTCACAGGTCCTCCTCTCTAATGCTGCAACTAGACGAACTCCCCTGACGGTTACAGAATCAGAAACTTCAATCCACGACATGGCCTTGTTGCTTTTCCAAGCCCAACAACTTCACTATGATAGTGCAACCATGATCATGAGACTTAAAGCTAGAATCCAAGCTCTTGAAGAACAGATGGGTTCGGTAAGTGAGAAGAGCTCAAAGTATGGCCAGATTGCTGCAGAAGAAATACCAAAAAGCTTATTCTGCCTGGGAGTTAGGTTAACAACTGAATGGTTCAAAAGACCAAATTTACAAAAGCTCGATGAAGGACGTAAGATGGACGCAAAACTTACGGATAGCAATCTCTTCCATTTCTGCGTGTTTTCCGACAATATCCTTGCAACTTCAGTTGTGGTGAACTCAACCTCTATAAATTCAAGAAATCCTGATAAAGTTGTCTTCCATCTTGTGACTGATGAGATAAATTATGCACCAATGAAGGCATGGTTCAATATGAATGATTTTCGAGGAGTCACTGTTGATGTCCAAAAATTTGAAGACTTCAGCTGGTTAAATGCTTCTTATGTTCCTGTTCTAAAGCAGCTCCAGGACTCTGAAACTCAGAGCTATTACTTCTCCGGCAGTAATGATGGGAGCAAGACGCCCATCAAGTTTCGGAACCCTAAGTACCTATCCATGCTTAACCATCTAAGGTTCTATATCCCAGAAGTATTTCCCACACTGAAGAAAGTCGTTTTTCTGGACGACGATGTTGTGGTGCAGAAAGATCTGTCTGGACTTTTCTCCATCGATTTGAATGGCAATGTCAATGGAGCTGTCGAAACATGCATGGAAACTTTTCATCGGTACCATAAGTATCTGAATTATTCCCACCCTCTCATACGAGAAAACTTTGATCCTGATGCGTGTGGATGGGCATTTGGGATGAATGTGTTTGATTTGGTGGAATGGAGGCGGAGGAACGTTACAGGTATCTACCATTACTGGCAGGAAAACAACGTGGATCGAACATTGTGGAAACTCGGGACTCTCCCACCCGGGTTGTTGACTTTCTATGGGCTTACTGAGCCCTTGGATCCCTCGTGGCACGTGTTGGGGCTTGGCTATACAAACGTGAATCCTCAGTTGATAGAGAAGGGGGCTGTCCTGCACTATAATGGCAACTCAAAGCCGTGGTTGAAGATTGGGATGGAAAAGTACAAGCCTCTTTGGGAAAAGTACGTCGATTACACTCACCCTCTATTACAACGGTGCAATTTTCACTGATTGTCGACAAATTCTTCCATCATGTGACGGTGCTTTCAGGGGACAGAGTAAGGTCGAATACTCTGTCGACATTAGTATTTTAGCATGGCTGATGGTAGTTGTATCATGGCTCAGCTTTATAGTTTTTTCTCTCAGTGTAGATCAATCTACATATTCTGTATGACCACGCGAAGGCTTAGTTTTTGTATGTTGACGAGGCAGATTGAGCTGTAAACAGTAAGTACAGACCTGTTAGCTTCATTCTTTAGATTGCTGTTTACTTCCCTTGTACCATGCTTGTCCTGTTGGAGTTCAGCATATTGTATTTAGAGATCTCAAACTTTCGACTGAGTTGCAGATCGAGAAATGTATTCACCCTACCAAATGGCAGTGAGCCTGTATAAGGCGAAGGTCGATAACTTTCTACTGTGTCATTCTAATCATTCCTCCCAAGTGTATCTGAATGAAGAAGGCGTTTAGAGCGAACAAACTAGGCATCGAATTAGGGCCATGAGCATTGCAAGAAGTAGTTTTTCCATGCCTGAATCCCTGATAAGGATTGTCGAACAATAAATCGAGTTGCCCTTTATACTCATTTTATCTGCATCGACAGCTTTACGAGGTTTCCCTCGAGAATGAATCGTGCATAAGTTTCTCCTCTGCTCTGCTTGCTGTATTTGATTTCGTTTGAGTTGGCAAGTCACTGTTGCGTTCTATACACCATGGGACTCCTGGCAGATTGTGGGTCCGAGCCTCTGTTTTGACTTGTAAAAAGGAATGCAATCTGCGCGCGAGTCGGAAGAATCGTGATTTGGAAAGTCTGAAACACAAAAAGGAGTGATCTTTAGTAACAACTAACAATGCATCACTTTCAACTACTGGTGCCAATTGTCCTGGTCTCTCTCTCTCTCCAACAACCTCAGCCTCTCCGAAGCTGGGGAACCTGAACAGTGAAGCCGTGCCGGCCACATGGCGGCCCGGGGCACTGCTTAGAAATAACATGCCGGCGCAACTCTATTAACGAACAAGCCAATCACTTCGTTTCCTCCTCCTGTTCCTTGTAGAGCCCCTCGGCCGTCCCACACAACTTCCATCTCTCGATCCAAATGCTTAACGCCAAAACTACCCCTGTTTCTCTCATGTGGTGGATGAACATCGAGGGGAACCAGACATGACAATTCAGTCATTGCATAAGCCATTTGATCTTACTAAAAACCCTCCCAATAAAATCTCGCCGGCCGTATCTACTTTGCCGCCACTTTCAAATGTTTGCTTTTTTATCACTAACCGTCGTCACTGCTCACTGAAAAAGCCCTCATATCTCCATCAATCTCTCTCTCTCTCTCTCTCTCTCTCTCTCTCATGCACAAACAAGTAAAATGATGAAGAATCACCAGGAGACCACAGCGTCAGATCAACCCCTGAAGGCTCGACGCCCCAAGTCCCGCGAAGTGAGCTCGCGTTACCTCTCGCCAACGTCGACTCCCACTCACGACAGCGGGATCCCGTCACCAACCCGTGGCTCATCGCCGATGTGGCGTAAGTCCGGCGCGAGCTCCCAAGATTCTCGGAAGCACCGGAGCCTCGAGGAGTTGGGCTTCGCAAGAGGATCGCTGTGGCCTTCGGCGACTGCGATCTCGTCTCCTTGGCGGTCCTCGAGCATGAAACTGGACACTCTCGCCGATCACCTTGGGAACGACAGGTTGAATGATCTTTTGGACCACAAAAGTGGAAATAAGGTCGTGAGTGCTGAGAATTCCGCGCATTTGAGCAGGCAGAGGAGCGTAACCGAGATCAATAGGATCGAGAAT
Source organism: Syzygium aromaticum (assembly GCA_024500025.1). NCBI lineage: Eukaryota > Viridiplantae > Streptophyta > Magnoliopsida > Myrtales > Myrtaceae > Syzygium > Syzygium aromaticum. The sequence goes on from CM044885.1 coordinate 19,066,720, forward strand.
GTGAAAGGGAGCAGTAAGGAGAACCACAGGCCGATTCTCGGCGGTTCCATGAGGTACACCGGTAAATTATTGTTTCCTGGCAGAAAATCGTCGTCTTCGAACAAGGGTTCGGAGAGTCCTGCCCCGATGATCCCTGGAAGATTCTCTGTTGACGAAAATGCACTTTACAAGAAATCTTCCGGAAGGAAATCTGATACTTTCACGGACCATTCCCTTGAATCCGAATCCGAATGCAGCGATGTATCCTCTTCGGCATCCAATTTATCGTCGATGACAACGATCGGGAAAGCTGGTATAGAGGTTTCATCCAAGTACATGAATGATGTAACAGGAAGGTCCAGCAGGTGGACTTCAGATTCGAATGTTCAGCATCCTCTGTCGTTCGATGAAACCGCTAGGTCGAACAAGTTTACAGTAAAAGGCGCAATCAAGAGGGCTAGTTCGCTCACTGGGTACCGGAGTGCAATGTCGCAATGGGCTCTGTCACCCGGCAGGTCAGGTTCGTCTCCAATGTCTGTAGAAAATAAAGAGAGGCCATTGTCTTTTTCGAACTTGAAGCCACCGTCGAGTCCCTCGAGGCATAATGGTGTGGAAAAGTTGCTTAATATGGGACTTGACTTGTTCAAGAGCAAGAAATCCTCATCTCATTCATCTCCTCTGGGTCCTGCTGGTGCGGAAAACGTTCATCAACTTCGTCTGCTTCATAATCGGTTGATACAATGGCAGTATGTGAATGCTAATGCCGATGCTGCGAACTCGAATATCACTAGCCAGACCGAGGTGTGAGGCACTCAAAACATAATTTCTGTCAATTCTCAAGGTTAAAGCTGCATATTGTTAATTCATTCCGACAATAAGACTTCCGAGATTACATTAATCACGCTGACAATAGGGAGATTAACTGGGGAATTTTCCTCGAGCATATGGGTTTTAAGCATAACACGTTCTTCTATGATAAATATTTAGAGAGCTGAAATATACATACGTCTGTGGCATCTGCATTCAGATAAGAATCGAGACATGGATTGTATTTTCTCAGTTGATTGTAAATATGAAGTTAGGAGTATATATGTCATATCGTACGGCTGGACCAATAGGCATGCGATGAAAGTCTTGTACTAATTTATTGCTAATTTCCTGTCCTTTCAGAGAAATTTAGTATGTGCTTGGAGCAGCCTCACAAAATTGCAACATTCTGTGCTCCAGAAGAAATTACAGATGGAGAAAGAAAAGTTCCAAATGAAGCTGAACCTGATACTCCATACCCAAGTCAGTATGGAATCTTGTAGAAATCTCGCACAAATGTTTGCGATAGAACCGTTTTACTATTTATCAATCTGAATTAAGCCAGTCTGACTGAAATACATCACTTTCTGTAGATTAGACCACTGGAAACTTGGGGAGACATGGAAAGGCGACACTCGCTAGCAATTTCCAAGACAACCGAGTCTTTGCAATCTATTGTCGGTAGATTACCGCTCATAGAAGGTGCAGAGGTATGATGATCATCTTCAATTAGATGCTTTATAAAACGTGAACTATCTGTAGAGGTAGGCCTGAATGGAGAATAACCTTGTACAGGTCGAGCCACAATCTACTTCGTTCGCTCTCCGACACGCGTTGGATCTCATGACGTCTATCAAGTCAGCAATAACCAATATTTCCCCTTCGGTGAGAACCAAATACTGAAGTCAAACTCCTCATCCGGCTGCTTTTATTTGGTCTATGGCAATCTGAGATCTTAGGTCCTTACAGGGAGATGGCACCGTTCCATTGCTCTCAGAGTTGGCGAAGGTGGTTGGGCAAGAAAAGCTGCTCTTGGAGGAGTGCCTGGAGTGTCTTAGGACCATATCCAAGCTAGAGGTGAAAAAACCAATTCAAGTCTCAAACTCTATGAAAGCGTTTAATGCCCTCGGATGATATGTCGCATGTTTGCTGCGGCATCTTAGAGAAAACAAGATTACTGAACCGCATTTGCATCGACATGTGTATGTGCATAATGAGCTATATCATGCAAAGTCTTTCGCCACGTTCTCATCTGAATCGCGTATACTTAACCAGGGTATTGGTAAACTTGGATAGTGATGCTTGATTTAGCCGGTCAGGCTAAACATTTTCTCAAGGAGAGCAGTTTGGCTCTGTGCTGTGCACAAGCCCATGTTAATACAGAGAAATCGAAATTCGAAGTTCTATTGTAGCTAGCAGTTGCTGTAACTGCAGAAACTTTTTTCTTGGCAGCTCATAAGTAAAGGTCTAGTTAGATAAAACTTGCTATGAATATGAATTGCACCTGGTTCTAACTTCTGATTTGTGGTTTCGCAGATCCAAGAGAGTAGTTTAACAAGTAGCTTGATTCAAATGAATCTATGGCGACAGCAGCAGCAGGAACATGTACAACTGCGACAACAACAACAATGTCAATAAGTGGCTCCACTTGAGAGTCGAGACGTAGATCTGGCAGGTGGACTGACAGGTTAGATGCATAGACAATTCGATTCGCTGCTTGATCGAAGCGGTACAATTTAAGAAAACCGGGCTCACTGATTCATTCAGTAGGTAAAACTAAGAAATGTGTTAGCTAAGGCTCGAAATGCGAGCAAACACGACGCAGCTTGTGTCTCGTGACAATGTGGACGATCGAATCCGATACTGGAAATGATTCTGCTATCTCAGTTCAATAGCCAGCGTGACTTGAGATTCCCGCATTTTCATTTCATTCACGTCGAAAAGATTCGACTTTGATCGCAAATGATAATTCCGGCACCATGTCGCCAGGCAACCGACATGATTTAGAAGTCCAGCGACGTTCTAACTCATGCGGGAAACATCCGGTGCAATCACTTGATCTTGGTTTTGGACGGAAACAGTTGAAGGTGAACGGAAAATCCGGCATTTCGAAACACGATTAATTAGTGTGCTCGTTTTTTTAAAATCTAATTAGTGATTTATTAGTCTTCTTTTTCCACAAATTTGAAGGAATAATCAAAGAGCTCGCGTTTATCTGTCAGGATAATAAAACAAATCGGGATGTGCATGCATAACGTAACAATGCAATTATTTTAAGTCATCTCTTGCGTGTAGATCCATCGAGATTTGATTTAATGGGTCATGCTTATCCGAAATATATCTTAATTATAAAATAAATTTCTATAAAAAAATAAAAATATTAAGTCAATTAATAAGGGTGCGATCTTGCTTTTGTACCATTGGAAACAAAGAGAATCGATATCATTGATCTCGTCCTTTGTTTACGGGCTTTACAAGCTCCTTATGCATATGTGATCTCCTCCGTCGTAAACTCAAATCAATCAGAGCCGGCTTCCATTCCGGCTTATTGCTTGCGTGCGGCATCCCTCGAATTTCGATGTGCCTTTTTTTATCGGGCTTGCGCGCGAAAGGGGTGTTAAAGTAGTTCGCATCGATCGTCTCCGATTTTGTAGGCTTTTGATATGTACGAAGGTCTTCCTCCACCTTTTTTTTTCACTTAAATTTAAGGAATAAATATATTAAAAGTCTTAAAACTTATCACGAAAGTGCAATTGAGTCATAAAACTTTTAAAAAGTGCAATTGAGTCCTACAACTTATCACGAAAGTGCAATCGAGTTCTAAAACTTTCAAAAAAATCCAATCAATGAAATGACTCGATTGGATCAATTTGATGAGTTTTAGGATTTCGATTGCACTCTGACTGCATTTTCTCGATAAGTTTTAAAACTTAATTGAACTTTTTTTATAGATCTGGGATTAAATTACACTTCTGTGATAAATTTTAACACTTTCAATGCACTTCTCCCTAAATCTAAAAATCGGACATTTGAACAGATATCAAGAAGGCTTTTGGACAAGGGATGATGCATCAGTTCAGTTGGGGATATGCCAAAATCGGTTGAGGCTCGTGGGAAGAGATTACTTTATGCTTTGTCTTGTTTGGGTTAGCTTTCTCTGTTGGTCGCTGTCGCGTGAAGTGTCCAAGGCCCACACCCTCCCTCCACTCCATCTCTTTCTTCCCCTGTTTTTCTGACGTTTCTGTTCCCTTTCCCTTTGTTTCGCCTCATCTCTGTTCGTCGTGTTCTCCCCGTCTTCAGCTAAGCACCACCCCAACTCATCCAACTGCTCGTGATCGCGTCGGCAAGTTAACGTTTTGCTCTGGACATGCTTGCGCCAGTCTCGCTCAATCCTACCCGTATGACGAAATCGCGCGCGCTCGTTCGGTCGAGGGGTTATGTGTTTTGAGCATGAACCTGCGCTCTGTTTTTGTCGGTCCTAGGAAACAGAGCAAAGATCGGTTCTGAGAAGGGTAGGCAGGGACGTGAAAAGGTTGAGGTTTGAATGGCAGAAAAGACCCGTTGTCGGCACGCGAGTCTTGCGAGTTTACAGTGACGCGATGGGGGTTTGGGTTCTCTCTCGCTTGCCTCTTTCTACAGTATACAGCTTTACACTTTGATCGATTGTCTTCGTGATGACTTTGGAACTAAATACAGCGACAGTTGCAGAACCATATAAAAAGCCCAAAAAAGAGAGCAGACGGCTTGTTTTAGTGCTCTGACGCATTTTCCTTGAGCTCTCTCTCTCTCTCTCTCTCTCTCTCTCTCTCTCTCTCGTGTGCATTCTTGGATCATCCACCGCTTTAGAAGTGAGCAATGCGACGCAGAGCAGAGGGTGAGCTCGCCGCTTTCAACGATGGCTGTAAGGTACTCTCTCTCTCTCTCTCTCTCTCTCTCTCTCTCTCTCTCTCTCTCTCTCTCTCTCTGTGTGTTTGTGTGCGTTTAGAGGCAAGTTTTGCTCTTGAAATGGGAGGGTCCTGGTTCCACGGAGAAATCTTCTGCTGCTTGTTGTTTCTACTTTCTGCCATAGAAGTACATTCGAAAGGGTCAATTCTCTACTTCTTTTTAATGAAACTCAGTCGCTTCGAGCGAGCCGATCACAGAGCATGAAGCTCTCTTCTTCAGATGATCTTCTTCTTCCCCGATAACAAAATCCTGTGTACCATGCGAAAGATCGGATTCAACCAGCAAATAGAAACTAACGCAGACAAGGATTATAGCAAAGCAAATACTGAAATACTCGAAGAAATCATTCTGCGGAGACTATTCTCACGAGATCGCGAACGTCAAGAGAGCAGAGGGAGAAGATGGAGACAGACAAAAGAGTTCACGTCAAAAAATACAATAATAGCAGCAGACAGGGGACAGCCCCACAGCTGTCTGATGGCTGCCTCCCTCACGTGTCGCTCGTGGAGATTTCATGATTTAAGGGTCTAAATCTTATCCGCCGTTCGAGCTTTGTTTCTTTGAAAAATCGAAGAAAATCCCAATTTTTTTACCGGGTGGATCGTACCTTCTATCTGGGTTTGGAAAGTATTCATGTGAGATCACTCCCAGAAACATTGAAAGGATCGCAAAGATGTACAATACCTGCCCAATGTATTTTACATTCGAGGAGTCGAAGTCATGGGACAGATAACTCCGAAAGTGGACTTAAATTTCATGTCTTTCTGCATTCATTTCCCAGAGATTATCTCTCCCTACCTTCAACTTGATTAAGATTCTCATCCACAAGTGGCATTGCTGAGAAACTTTCTTCACATTTAGGACGAAGGAGGTCGAAAACCAGGACTGCTAAGAACTGTCCTTAAGATGAGATGTCATAAATTTTCATTGTCAATGGATGCAATTTTGACAATTTTTTTTCACATGCAGTGCATTAGATGTGAGACGTGTACTTTTAAAACATACGAATTAGCTACGTGATCTGCGTTTCTTCGTTTACTTGAACAAACGAAGAAACAGCTTTCATTCTGTTATCTGCTTGCCTTTGTTCAAGGAGAACAAGAGGGTCAGCAGCACTAGCATGCTCCTGTGCTGCAAGCTCTACATATCTGAATCAAGAAACCGCGCCATACTTGACTCCATCGAACGGGCGGCCCGCCTTGACCCGGAGACCATCGTCGTGAATAAGTTTGAGGATTGGGCTTACAACCGCATCAGGTACACTCTCGTGTCCTACGTTGTCCATGACTGCACAGGCCAGGCCGTGTACAGCCCCTTGCAACAAACCGTCATTGCCATGGCCGAAGCCGCATTCGAGGCAATAAACTTGGAACTGCACTCAGGAGCCCACCCTCGGCTCGGGGTGGTGGACGACATCGTCTTCCATCCGCTCGCCCGAGCTTCTCTTGATGAAGCGGCTTGGCTTGCCAAAGCTGTGGCTGCCGACATTGGCCTCAAACTCCAAGGTTTGGTCGTTCCTCTTGCATTTATACATATTTGACTTCTATTTAGTCTATCAACAGTGGACTATACCATGCTTGATACATTAGCTGAGCTGTCTGCATATTCTCGTCGAATGTTCAAAATTGGAAAGGCTTTACTATCAACATACCTAATAAATTCTCATCCATATAGAAGGCACAAAGAGGTAGTAATGGTGTGAAGATAAAGCATGAACAAATAGCATCCCTAACATTGCAATTCCATGTTTGGATTCACCTATATATCACAGTAAAATTATTTAGGTGGCACAAACTTAAACTTGTCTCTTCCCTCTCATCCCTAAAATGAATCTGCATATAATTTTTCCACTTATTTCAGTAGAATTATATTATAGATCATGTGGCTCATTTCTTCTGAGCATGGAAAGACAACTAATTTTTTCAATCTTTAGGTCACTGTACCTTCCTTAGCTACTTACTCTCTTTCACACTTTCAGTACCGGTGTACCTGTATGCTGCTGCGCACCCAACCGGAAAGGCCCTAGACACCATCAGGCGTGAGCTCGGTTACTACCGGCCCAATTTCATGGGCAACCAGTGGGCTGGATGGACGATGCCCGAAGTCCTCCCTGAAAGGCCCGATGAGGGCCCGACACACGTATCTCGAACGAGAGGCATCACCATGATCGGAGCCCGGTCATGGGTTGCCCTGTACAATGTCCCCATCCTGTCGACAGATGTGTCGGCCACCCGGAGAATAGCCCGTATGGTGAGTGCTCGGGGAGGAGGGTTACCGACGGTGCAAACGCTGGGCTTGGTTCATGGTGAAGATTCAACCGAGATCGCTTGCATGCTACTGGAGCCCAACCAGATTGGAGCAGACCGGGTCCAGAACCGGGTCGAAATGCTAGCAGCCCAGGAAGGATTGGATGTTGAGAGAGGATATTTTACCGACTTCTCACCAGAAATGATAATAGAAAAGTATGTGAAATTAGTGTCTTCCAGGGAAGACTAAGCTAAGATGGGCTTCCAGTGACATCAACAATATCTGCATGTTATTGCTCACAATGGTGGAACGGTGAATTTAAATTATGACTTTGTTGACAGTAATCACTTTTGACCACGAGTATCTTTTGAAGCAACTAAAGACTATACCAGAAGAGCATATCTTCATAACCGATGTGTTGATAAAAAGAGAAAGCAGTTAGCTAAGAGCAATTGAAAATCATAAGAGCATACCACAATCAAAAAGCTACGGTCAGTTTCATTCTGATGAATTAAATTGTAATGATTACATCAACTGTGAGATCTACAAATGCAAAAATTTAGACTTGAGGTTGCTTAAGATCCTACTCACCATTTAAGAGCACTGCTTGCTCCGGAATCCTTCAGACAAAAGCTCCTGAAGCAACTCCAGCAATCTCACAGCTCCAGGTCCCGGCTTAAATACCGAATCGTCACCCCGCAAGGAGCAAGGGTCGGCCTCACCATCTGAGTTCCCAATGCACCACCCTCCTGGTGTGAACTGGCTTGTCCTACCTAAAAGCTCGCTGTCAATAAAACCCAAGACCGGATCACCTTTGCGGAACTTTCTCGCAAATGGGGCCTTGCTTTTAACCATTTTAGCGAAATGCCAGAGGGAGAGGTCAAGAGGATGCTGCCCCGGAGGATCGGCCCAAGCAATGTAGTGAAGGTCATGGCTTATGGCAGTCTTGCGGTACTCTTTGGCATTACAAATTACGGTGTGAAAATAAGCTTCTGGAGAAGATATGAAGTTTGTGTAGTACATGAGAATGGTTCTAGGAAGGTTATCCCATCCCCAAATGCAGTACTCGAGAAAATCACGGGTTAGCATCACCCACGCCGATCCTGTTTAGTGAAGAGCAGACAGAATAGGTCAAAACAGGGTTCACGTAAAAATCAGGTGATTTGGAACTTGGACTAATGTTAATGGTTCTGGAGATGCGATTTCTGCTTGATGATGAATATTGTCAAACCCTTGTTATCATGATCTACTAGCACATTTCTCAAAGTCAACCATCATTCATTACATCGGTCCTGTCAAAAGTGCAAGGCTGAGCAAAATTGGACATTGTAGGACGATTGTCCTCAGACATCATCTCCTTATACACCCTTCCTCATCTGTTTCGCCTCTACAGCAGAAAACACACAATTCCCAAGCTTGTCAACAAGTTAATGAAGCTCGTCCCAGGACAAACTATTTTGAACATCCTTTTGCACAACTCCTACATCTTAGGTGTACAGCAATCACTGATAATAAGGTTCAAGCACAATGTATATGATAGGATGGACTCTGAAGTAAGCTAACCCATGTACTCACCAGTAAACAACTTAAAGGATGTTGGCAGTGATCGACGTTGAGTGGTCAAAGATATGTCAGACTTTTTTGACAAGTACAGCCCTGGATCGATGATGATTGGTTTCGCCCTTTGGTCCCTGAAAGTATAGCCACAGATTGTTGAACCATAGTTGACATAAAAGATGAAAACATGAACTCAAAGGGTTTTCATCAGAATAGTCGCAAGATTTTGTATTACGTACAATTTCCACCCAGCAATCTGAGCATGTTCAATAAAATTCAGGCTTCTGGACAAATTGCTAAATACAAAGAGCAGATCTGCACAAAAAGAAGGAAAACAAAACTTTATTTGCTAAGACCAACCAATGAGAGAACTTGACTTCAAAAGGAAAGCTCTAACAAAAAAAAAACTTATGCTGCAACTAGTTAGTTGATGCGTAACATGAGAGACAGAGGAGATTCAAAGGAAAATTGGCTTCTGACCTTATGAAACATAAGAAAAGGAAAACCTCCTAAACTATGTGCCTTGAAAAAGGAAAAGAAAAGCCATCACTTCTAAATCATTTTCAAATGCAACTTACAAATTCAGACACATTAAGTACACAGGCAGTTCACTAGTTCAACAATGTGGAGACGTCCTCATAGTCCATGCGAATTAAAACGCTAGGTTGTCGGAGTAAATTCCAAAACTAGCTCATAACAAAAGCTCTACCGAAGAAGGCAACATTACTTGATCGAGAAAACCAAGCTAACGAGAGCAAGTAAAACTCAAAAATAAGAATCTCATACTGACCATCCTGCGTCATAAGAGGATAATCCGCAGCACTGAGATTTATAAACCAGTCCCATCGCAAATTCTCCCTCAACATAATTGCAATGGCCTGAAGTGTACTTGCAATCATTGTAGGTCCCTTATAAGTAACCAAATTTGACTGAGCCATTACTCTAACATTCTCTACTTCACGGAATGTCGGATCATTCTTTACACACAGGGTCAAATCCATCCGTTCGCGAGGAGGCGCCTCAAGGTCCAGATGCAGAATATACTGGTTTCTAGGATGATAAACAGCTTGTAGGGTTCTCATCATCCTCTGACTATCGCCTTTTGTACCTGAAATAAGATACGCAAATCTGGGTGCATCCCCACCTAAATGGCCATTGGTATTGGCCGATTTATCTATTTCTGATTCTACAAAGAGCCCATTTCGATCGTCCAACTTCTCCTCAAATGCGGATTGATCTCCACCATAAGGAGATCCAAACAGGCCGAAAACAGCAGAAAACAATAGCGCGACCGACACTAGTAAACTTGCAAAAAACGGCACGATCCATTTCCGATCACTGAAAATCCTTACCAGGTTAGAATTAGCATTTTTCCTCATGCTCTTCAAAAAGGTGGCTGTGAGAGTATCCCAAGACTCCTGGCTAAAAGAAAAGCTCAGGGTAGTCGCAAGGATGTTCGAAAGTGTAACCAAAGTCACTTCTTAGGGCTTATGAACAGCATTCACGCTGAATGCATTACAGTTTTCAACATAAAAACGGCCCTTTGCAATCAGAGAAATGGGTGTTTCAAGTAATGATCTCATCTTGCTAAAAGCAAAAATAATGATCTCATAACAGTCAATACGACAAGCTAGGCATTTAATAGAACGCGGGCTCAGCTGAAGGTAACTGTTATGGGGGCTAATAATAGAAACAAAATCTTCTTGACGGGGAAAGCGAGGGAAAGCGAACACTTGGAGTGCACGTTTGAAATGCTTCGAACCCAAGACACTGGCTGAGAGATACGAGCTCCCAATACAGAATCGGAGGATTAGAAAAGGAGAGAATCGTAAAGGAAGGGACTTTCTGGAACTTGAAGGAAAGGTAAACAAAAGGATATACTTACTACACAGAGATTGAGATTAAGAAACCCAAAGAACGGTGAAAACGGGGAGATATCACGAGCATAGAGACGACCCTTTTTGGTTCTCAAGAAATTCAGGGCTTTCTTCAGATGCGTATTCCCTGCCTTGCTCTGACAGAGGGAGAGATTCGGGAAAGATGAGAGGTTGATGAAGAAGATGAAGGAGGAGGTGGAGGAGGAAAGTGGAGACGAGGATGCACCGTACCGATGGGTTTCATCGATGTTTACGTGAATTGCCGGCTAAAAACAGCACAAAGCATGGGAATTATTGTGTTTTATTATTAATCAACCAGATTAATGCTAATCACACGTTTGAAATCGAAAGTCACGCGCGAAAGGGGACAAGACGGGCACGCGCGTACGCAGGAAAGAGAAGAAAGTGCACATATGCTTCCCATTTTAAAAAACGAATGTAGAAAGTTTTGACGAGAAGAAGAAAAAAGAGACGGATGTTGGGAAATACCATAGCAGCGGTGGCGGTGCCGTTCGACGGCCGGCTCTACTCAGCCCCTCTGCTCTTGCCGAGCTGACCCGGCACGGCCAATTTGGCAAAGCCAAGGTCAAAGATGACAATGGCTTACAAACTTGCTGTAGCATTTTTATAGATTTTTTTATATGAGGCTCATCGAGCTCGAATCAATAAATAGTGAGTGGATATCAAGAGAGATAATTTTTTAGGAAAAAAAAACATAAACAGTTCTTGAACTTCAACTCATTGTCCGATTTGGTTCCTAAACTTTTAATTTGTTCAATTTAGTCCCCAAACTTTATTGTTATCTTTAATGTGATCTCTAAACATATAATTTGGGGATTAAATTGAATATATATATCAAATCTAAGGATTACATTGAATAAATTAAAAGTTCAAAGGGATCACATTAGACGTTCGGCTAAAGTTTAGAAACTACATTGAACAAATTAAAAATTCAAGAATTAAATTATATATTGGGTCAAAATTCATGGATTGCTTATGTCATTATTTCATTTTTTTTATGACCTTAAAAAATTTCGTATCGAATGTGAGGCTCTTAAAAATGACGGAATGAAATTTTATGCCGGGTCTACCCTCTTTATTCAAAGTATTTATAAGAGAAGAGAAGGGATCATACAAAGATTAGAGAAAGAGGGAGAGAAATGGAGGGGACATGGAGGCGCGTGGCTAGCACGCTCCGGTAGGTGCGAGTGGGTTGGAGTGAAAAGCGTGAAAATGTTGGCGTCACGTCAATTACATTTGGAGTGAAAATATTTTTCTTTTTTGTCTTTCGACAGCATCGTGGGAGTCCACAAAAAAGGACAGACACACACGTGTATATATATATATATATATATATATATTTATGATTATTATTTTTTTGTTTTTTGCTTTTAAATTTTTGTGGCCGCACTCGGTATTCTCTGTTTTCTTTTCTTTTCTTTTTATTTCTCGATAAAACTCTGATTTGACAAATAAATATGATAAACGAATGCATTTTTCTTATTAAAAATCCGTCACGTCTTTTCCGAAATTAATTTTGCGAAAGTTTTCTTTTACTGCCTTTTTTGTTTTTTTCCTTTTCCTGAGGCGTCCGGATGTTCAAGCGGTGAACAAGAAACAGCGGCCCCAAACCAGTATGCGGTCCGCTCCCGACAACTCGCGGGAGCTCGTGCTGGAAGGGGCCCGCACGTGGGAACCGCTGGATTCTGGCCCCTCGTACCTTGGCCGATTCAAAAGGACGGTCGGTGATTGACCGATTTTCCTCTGAAAACGATAGTCATTGTTTGACAGAACCAGAACTCACAAAATCAGACAGTACTTTAGAATAAACAAATAGCTAATTAAACTCGTTTATTTTGCGAAAAATAAATAAACAAAATAATCACTTAATAAAAAAATACTTTTATAACTATCAATAATTTACATATGATGAAAATATTTTTTGTTCATTTATACAAACGATAATTTTTAAAAAAATATTTTTCAAAAATATTTTTTGAATTATCTATTTTCTATGAAACATACGGAACCATAACTAATCTTTGGTTTCTACAGTTTGCAATTACCAAAAGAAGAGAGACAGAGAGAACTATTTTCTTATGTTTTTTGAGAATTACATAGGCGAGAGCAGTTCTACACGGTGCATACTTGACAAAGGCAAACTGACTCTGAATTGAGCCCAAAAAGATCGAGCAGCACAGCGACATTATCCGATACAAGCCTACACAACGGACGCCGAGTTCAAAGAACCTCAGCTTATCAAGATTAGCCAAAAAAAAAAACCCAAAGATTTCGAAACAATTGGGGGTTAGAACATTCCCCGTTCCTGCATCATCTTGATGCTTAGCACGCACACAACAGCAATGATCACAAACGAATCGGACCAGAATCTTGAGCTCCGTTACCACCTCCGGAGGGGCATGATGCTGTCGGATCGCCCGCTCAAATCATTTTAAGGATACGGGATCAGAACATGTCCTATGTTAGTAAGAGGGCCATTTCTTCTTCTCAGCTTGCTTACAAAAGAATTCCTCCCGGGATCATGGCAGATCAATTTCACGATTCATCAGGCATTAACAAGTAGAGGGTCACCATTCCTTGAGTGTTTGTTGATGATGGTCTTTGAGCTATGATCTCATGGAGAAGGGTCCCTCCTAATCATATCTGAGAGGTCTTGGACTACTTCCGACATTGACGGCCTGAATTCTGGCGCCGACTGTGAAAACAAGAACAAATGAGAGAGAGCGAGAGATTTGAAAGCATAATACAAACACTTCGAAGCGTGAGAGCTCTCACCTGAACGCAGCGAGATATGATATCAGCAAACCGCGACAAGGATTTGGCGGAATACTGCCCCTTAACAGAAGGATCGACCATTCTGGACAATGCATCGATGTCATGGAGTTGAGGGATTGCCCATCTAACAAGAAATTGCTCTCCTCGATTCCGTGACCTGAAAATGATTCATCAAGGAAAAAAAAAATGTCGGATAAAGCCACACCCAGAAACAAATTTTGTAACCCAGTTATCAAACCGATCTGTAAGTTAAGGTCTTACCTATCATAGGATTTTCGGCCAGTCAGAAGTTCTAACATGACTACCCCAAAGCTGAAGACGTCACTTCGGATTGTATAAATTCCGGACTCGAACTCGGGAGCTCCATATCCATAAGTAGATAGAAGTTGCCCTGACAACTGAAAAAGAAACTAACCTATTTAAATTTCAAGCAACAGTAGTACTACCGCAAAACCAACCCGCTAGTTCATCGCTTCATACTGAAAATTTTGGATGACAAACGAGCATATGACACGGATGAGTGAATTCGTACATGGCTTAGATTCCCGTTACGGTTGTTCCGAATGGCAAAATTGATAAGAGGATGTATTAGAGGGCACTTTTAAGAGTGGTTTAGCATATAATGGGATGGATTGCTGCATTTTGACATCCTGTCAAGTTGAAAATAGCGTACCTGGCTAACTGAGCCTGAAGAAATCAATGCAGCTAAACCACACTCAGAAACGTGCACAAAAAGATCATCGTCGAGGAGAATATTCGAGGACTTGAAGTTCCTATGCACAATAGGTGGCTCACAGACCTCGTGCAAGTACCTGTGCACATAAAATAATTACACTATTAGCTCATTATACAGCAAATGCTTCCACATGATAATCAGACAGGATTAAAAGAAACCCCACTCTAATTGTGCCTGAATATGGATCAACTTACTCTAAGGCTCTGGCAGCTTCAAGCGCCATCCTAATGCGGAAATTCCAACTCAAATTCTTCTTTAAATCATCATCCGAATGAAGAGCATCCTGTAACGTCCCACAACTGCAATACTCATATATCAGAAGCCTTTCGCCATGCTCAGCACAGTAACCCATGAGTTCCACGACATTTGCATGTCGAATCTTGTCAATATTGTTCACCAATTCCAGAAACTCGACATCCTTCTGCTGACTGGAAGCCCTCTTGTCCAATTTCTTGACCGCCAGCAACTGTGCAACCATCCAGAAAACTACAGGTAAGTATACATTTGTGAGACGAAACAACTTTCAAGCTACTCAAGCAAGATCACGTCCATTTCATGTATGGTAACAGAATTGAACATTAATTTAAAATCCCTTTGCATCTGTCTAAAGTTCACACAACAAATTCGAAAATGCTGCATCCATGTATTTGTGAACTTCATCTTATGGATGTTATGGTGCATTGTGCTAGGCTTAGCTGATTCCCCATATCATACTATGACATTATGAAGAATTTAGAAGACAATAAGAGAGCCTCAACCAATAAAGCAATAGTCAATGAGACAACCCGATAGTAAGAGCAACCCAAACCCCTAACATAAATCAGGAACACGACAGTATAGTCTATTCAGAAGTTGTACGCCTGAAACAAAAGTTTATGTTTCTCTTTGCCTTTCTTAACTTGAATCAATTTCAATGAAAATGTACTGAACTGGAAGCATTCTTCAGAAGGTCCATACTCAAGCACACACATCGCGCCATCAATCATATATATGCGCTTATCGGAACGAGTGAAAAGTCTAGGATTTAAAAAACTGAATATTCAGCTTAACATAAAAATAAAATAAAAAATGAATCACACATCAGAAGCTCGGCATCAAAAGAACTGGAACCCAAAAAAATTTAGCCATACGAACTGTTACCTTGCCATCAGGAAGCTCTGCCCTATACACACTACCAAGCATGCCACTTCCAATTAGATTTTCTTGAGAGAAGCTGTTCGTAAATTGCTGAAGGGATGCAATGTTGAAGGACTTGGCAGAAACCAGAGGAATACGAGTTCTCGTGGAAGGCTTTGTGGCCTCTGTTTCTTCAGGCACAGCGGGCTTCACAATAATTTCAGGTGGTGGTGGAGGAGGTGGCAGAGGAGGTATCGAGTACACATCAAGTGCACTCACATCAATCTCCTGACCTACCCCATCAGGCATCAGACCAGTTCTCTGTGCATTTCTTTCTCGCTCGTTTTGTGTCCTCGGTACGGTCCACACTTTCCTGCTCTCTGGTTGATGATCCTCCGACAGCTTCACAGCTGTCTCTCTAGGTACTGCAGGAAGAAACTCCATCTTAGTGATCAAGCTTTGACAAAAAAATTGACACAGTTAAAATGTCAGTTATACAGCACCAAAGACTGGACCAGTTTACTTGCCTTTATCCGCATGACTCAGTGGCAGGACTACAGAAGGATTTTCCCTGGGATTCTCTCTTTTGCCATTATATGCACCAATGTCGTGCCTCTTGGGAATTCTGTCAGCCTCGTGTCTTCTTCTAGTACAT
Source organism: Syzygium aromaticum (assembly GCA_024500025.1). Taxonomy (NCBI): domain Eukaryota; kingdom Viridiplantae; phylum Streptophyta; class Magnoliopsida; order Myrtales; family Myrtaceae; genus Syzygium; species Syzygium aromaticum. The sequence continues at coordinate 19,082,435 of CM044885.1, forward strand.
GCAGATATGGAAAGTGCGACTGCTAGAGCCAAAATCATAAATGACAAGACTACTGCTATTGTTATCCAGACGATTCTTTTGGTGGAAGACTTTTTCGAGGAACCAGATTTTGATTGCTCTGTTGCAGATGGTCCATCCGCCGGTTTTGGCGGTGCTTTAGTGGAAGATGGCGGCCCGCCCCCGAAAAAAGGAGTCCCTGATGTTGGCGGCGTTGAGGTTGAAGGCGAAGGTAATGGAGTGTCACTGGAATTATTGAAAGGATTTCCATCTTTCCTGCAGATTACAAAGCGATCAGCAAAATGTGCCCCTGACACACCACAGTCAAATATAAATGTCCCCAAGGAAGAAGAACAAGACATTTTGACATACTTAAAAGAGTTCAAAGAATTATGCCATCACAGCCGCTTAACATTCAATTTCAGCAATCACAGAGTTACCAAACTTATGCAATAAAAAATCTCCCATGAAGATCACAGAGTGCAATAGTAGCATAATTTCAACAGATATTACCATTTCCTCTGCTATCATATCAGAATAATATAAAATGATGGAAAGGTGGGCAAAAATGATTAAGCATGACGGCAAATACATTAATGAAGTAGCAGAGTGCATTTAAAAAGTAGCTCTCACCTAAAGGTCGGGATACTCAGTAATTTATCAGGTATAGGTCCAGAGAAAAGGTTATTCTCTACATTCCTGTACAACACAACGCATAAAAAGATGCAAATAAGTGGAGGGCTATGAAAAAGTAGAACTTGGAACAAAGCGCTATAAATTCCAACAAATATATGAAAGTAATTTGAAGCATAGTTAAGAAAAGTACAGATCTCTCAGGGGAAGATCTTGTAGAACATCAAGGGTTCCCGATAACTGGTTGTTCTGTATGTGTCTGCATATTTAGGAGTAAAATCAGATAACAGAGAAGGAATTCACGAGCACATATGCATCTCGCGTGTACGTACAGCAAGTACTCACAGGGTGGTCAAAGATGATAGATTTCCCAAAGAAGGAGGAAGATGCCCACTCAAATTATTACTGGATAAGTCGCTGCACAGGAACACTTTCTATCACGACATATGTCAAGAAAATTCATATAAGGCTTTCATGAAGTAGAAAACAAAACCCTACAAATTGATTAATCCTGTAAGGGATTGGAAAGCATCCGGAATTTCACCGCTCAAAAAATTGTTATTTAGAGACCTGAAATACAGAGAAAGATAAAGCTCAGCAGAGATAACAGCAAAGGCAATCGAGTTTCAGCTGAAAGGAAAAGCCATAGTTAAGAAAGCAGTGATTACATGGCCGACAGTTCAGTCAGAGAAGACACAGAACTTGGGATGCTTCCAGTGAACTGATTACCTGAAAGAAAACTGCCAAAAATGACAACTATTACATCTTTCATACAAATGAGGCACACATAGAAAAAGCAAAAGTTGTTTTCCTCAGTCAATCACAAAATAACATACAGGTTTTGCATGGTAGCCGGCAAATTTGATGGAATGCTGCCGCCTATGCGGTTGTTGCTCAGATCTCTGCAATAAGAAAATGGAAATATGTCAACGAGACTACATGAGAATGCCTAGAGAGGAACATAACAGGCCTGAAGTTTAGCACAAATGCCACAGTATGTCATCTAGGTAGAATGACTATCTTCAGCCAATCTTATAGCACAATCACCTACTAAATGATAACGTAGCATCTCAGTGAGATAAATTCAGTACATCATACATTGGAACAGAACAAACCTATTATCATTAATGCCACTTTAGCATCGACACTTTCCAGAACTCCATATAAGGCGAATCACTCAGCTAAGTTTCCTTCAATGAAGGCCTCTTCATTAAATAGTGACAAGAGCAATCGCGCAGAAATGGGAAACATTACTGGAGTCATTCACGGAGACACGAATGACACTTTTGCATGCAAACAGATGCTCGTGCAAAGACGGAGAGAGGAGATAGACTCACATAGTTTTGATTGAAGCAAATGTCCCCAAGCTATCCCCCAGTTCGCCTCCTAAATTAGCTCCATTAAGAGTACTGTGAAGCCACGTGGTCAAATAAAAATGGAAAATGAGTGACGTGAACATCCGCGGAAATTCTCAAGAGGAAAAGAATGCAAACTTACATCGATTTTATATTGGTGTTATTGCAAATAACTCCTTGCCATGAACCTCCACACGGGTCTCCTCCGCTAGCAACCCACCCAGGAAGAACAGGGGATCCCAGAGCCACATACAAGTTATTTATCGCGGTAACTACACCAACAAACAACAATGCAGATAATTAAGTTCTGTTAAGTACCTTTACTTCTCAAAAAGAAATGAACAAAAACACAGAAAGTGTGATGGACAAGCGAAAAAAATCGATTGAAAAGCAATTTAACAAAAACTGGCGTCTTCCATCTAATATGCCATAGATACCCCCCAATCTGCAATCAAGATTAACCAAAAATGAAAAAAAAAAAACTTGAAATCCATCCTCATTTAACTTAGGAGAGATTTTAGAGTTGGGAGTGACATAGTTAAAGAGTCCAAACTGTTCAATGCTATAATCAGCTAGCTACCCAAACTGAAATGAACAATTAGTGACCTATCCTGATCTAACGGATCGAACTGGAGTAATTCGTACACGGGCAATATTTGTTTCGTCATCTGGGAAACTCTAGTTTCAATTTTTCCGAATTGGATTTTCCTCCCTTTCGAGACAGTAATTGCTCCCCCAGTTCCTCCACTACTTCAAAAACCCAGAAAAGAGTTGCTTCAACCACCAACCCCCCCCCCCCCCCCCCCCCCCCAAAAAAAAAAAAAAAAAGAAGAAGAAGAAGAAGAAGAGAGAGATGTATAAAATCCAGCCCTACCATCACCAGGATTAGTGTCGCCAAGCGAAATGCGAGCCGCAAAAATCAACACGAACCCCAGCAAGAACTGCACGTAGATCTTCAAGTCCGCCCCATCCACAGCAGATGCAGATCTTCTCCTCCCCCTCGAACTCCACACCATCTTCATTCCTCTATTTCCCCTCTCTCTACTCACAACAACACGCACCACACTCTCCAATCTGCAACAACCAGCACAGAAGAAAATCACGGAGAGTGGTCAGGACAAACGATCTACCATCCCCGACCATAAAAACCAACTTCGCCGAGCACTTCGAAGCTCGCGGACACGAGGCAACAGACAAAGAAGCGAACGAAAAACGGCATTCCGAAATATCGAGACGGGCTCAAAAAGACCATCCGGCGCACACAACATGACCAACCGGGTCGATTCAAGAATCGCAGCGCACTTACAGGGAACCAAAAGGGCCACCGAATCACGTCGAAAATGCGGAGAGAGAGAGAGAGAAAGTTCGGAACGCAACCGTACGCAATCAGCAACCAGGCGAGTGGCAAAGGGGGGGGCAGGGGAAATAGGGGAAGGCGTTCGGGTGCGGTTTAACCCGGAGATCAAAGGAAAAAGGAAAAGGGGGGGCGAGACTTAAGTGTTAAGATTCGCTGTGTTCAGATAAATGAAGAGCGAAAGAGAGCGCGCGCTAGAGAGAGAGAAAGAGATGGGTCTTGGAAGAAGAGCATCAAGAAAATGCCCGTCAGGCATAGCGAGATAAAAAGAAGAAAAACCTTAAAGTACAACCAGAATGGTTAAAGAGAAAAGCGAGAGAGGGGAAAGAGGAAAGATGTACCGCTTAAACCCAGGAGAGAGAAGCGGAGCAGCATTCGGGGAGAGAGAAAAAGGTACGGCGAGCTTTCCCAGAGAGAGCGAGGGAAGTTCGCCTCTTCTGCTGCTGCTGCTTCCGAGCCGGTTCCTCGCTCCCCCGCCACTTCTCTCTCTAAAAAAACACAAAAACAGAACGAAAAAGAAGAAGAAGAGCGAGCTGAGCCAGTCGTTTGGACAAGACACACATGCAATTGCACGTTATGTCTCTGCTCGGAAGGGAAGTCGCTCGTTTGACGTCGAATTTTGAAACTGCGGGCGGGCCTGCCGGCCGCGTCCACGCGCGGGGCCGCGGCGCGTGCCTTCCCCTGATTCACCGCCGCCGCCCGCGGTAAAAAAACTGTTTTTTTTTCCTATTTGCGGGAAGGGCAAGGTCGGTAATTTCCGCGGGGCCGTGGACGGATTTGGGAAGGGCGGGGGAGGGCGGTGACGTGGCGGGGGGCGGCGGGGGGACATTCCCGATTCCCACGAATTCTGCCGCTGCCTCTTTTCCCCGACACCCTACCGAATTCGGTGGTTAAGCTAACGGGAGTGCGTGGGGGGGGGGGGGTCAAAATTTATTAAGTACATATTATATTGGACCTGTTAAACAGGCGGCTCGAACAGAGTTCGAATTGGATCGAAAGTGGCGCAACCCAAATAGACCCATTTTGATCAATTTTCAGGTAATGCAAATCTAATAACCTATACTCCAACCCGACTCATATTGCTAAAATACTTATATATTTAATTTAATATAAAAAAACTCATACACATATTGAGATGAGAATGCGAAGTGAGTAAGTGTAAGAATGAGTAAGGGCAAGAATGAGTTGAGTTTATATAAGTTGCAAACAATTATAACCTGTTTATAACCCAATTAAACACTCATATTATGTTCATACCCATTTGTGACCCATTTAGTGAACATAACTAATCCATTTATTTAGTGATATATAGGTTAAGAAATGAATTTATGACCTATTTTGGCATGCCTAGATTAGATAGATGTTCAAAGACCTGATATGTACGATCAATTTACAAATGTAAACTTATGACTCGAAACAAATCAAGTGAGGTAACTTGAATGTGCTATTCATGTGTCTTTAATTGAAAATCAAATTGTTTTGTTAGTTTTTTTTTTTTTGGGTCAGCATTTGTTTTGTTAGTAAAAAATGTTACATTAGTCAAACTTTAACTCGAATATGAACTCATTAATAACACAGTACGAAGTGAGTTGACTTGATTTCAAACACAATTGCAATCAACATGGACCACACTTCACCTTATTTCGTGTTGGGAGCGATCTCTTAATTTTCCCCTGTTGTTGATGCTTATTTTTATTTGCCCAAAATGCACGCCATTCAAGCCATGAGAATAGCGGGTCGCGACACCCGTGTTGACATTGCCACGAATAGGCATTGTTCATCAAAGGTGTGAGGATATAGAACGAATATGCATTTCAAACGATCATATAAGTTGATAATTCAAATTCACTAAATGGTAAGACTTAATGGAGGTGTTTTTGGACCAAGTGAAAGAAAAATTGATTCATTTATTATGAGATGAAGTTTTCTCGATGCAAATGAAAGGTTGAAACTACAAGGTAGAGGAAACAGTGTTAGTTGAAATACCACAAATCAAAATATTATAGAGAAAAATATTGTTTATTGCACACGTAGATGCTCAAGATTTTATTTATTTTTATATCCAAAGATGTTCGTGGATAATATCATGGTGGCAAAATCTAGGAAAAATGACATAAATGATCAATGAACTTTGGCCCTATATGCAATATAATCTTCGAACATTTAATCTATTAAATGTTGCTCATGAACTTTTGGTACACATTCAATTTAGTCCTTGAAACTACATTAAACATTTTCACATAATTTATTAATTATATTAAACATGTACTGAAAGTCCAGGGATTATATTGAACAAATTAAAAGTACATTGACCATATTGAATATTAAGCTAACGTTCATGGACTACACAAAATTAATTAAAAATTCATGGATCACATTGCATATTGAGCCAAACTTCAGGGACGGTTCGTGTCATTTTTCCTAAAATCTAAAACACCGAAAAAAAAAAAAGGTTAAATTAAGAGCTAAATCAATTATGGAAGCTATGTTTGCATTAGTCGGGTCCCAAATTGAGGCGAGTCGCTCATCCTTCAGTAACTTTATGAGCAAGGAAGAGCACTCGCGAGAGTACAATGTCAACGGTACTCGCCCTCTTCCGGGTCAATTGGATTTGGCCTTGGTTAACCGGAATATTTATTTAGGAGAAGACGGCGAGTGCGGAGCAAGCGCCGAACGACGGCTCGTGGGGGAAGCAGTTGAAGGAGGATCATTTCGGGATTTCACTTTTTGTCAGACAATAGAGCTGCGGGGTTCTCCCTAAAAAGGGCATCACGTGAGAGATTACCGAATGAACAGTCGTTTCTTACAGCGAGCCCCACCGACCTTTTCTTTTTCAACTGGCCAATTAAGAATCAAGTAAAAAAAAAAAATTCGCTAAAATAAATTTGATACGGAAAACACAATATTTAATCAACACGATTAAAAAAAAAAACACACACAGTATTGTACCATTGTTACACAAACAACATCACTTAACATTTGTTTATTCTTTGATTCACACATCTCTCGCCGTGTTGATAAGCGACTAATAACGGCTCAGCCCTCCAAACACAGTCCACTTCGTCTTACTATTGATTTCACGGTATCTCGTCGGCACTGAAATCATACCATCTTCTCTAAACAAGCATCAAAAAGCTTATCTTCCTAAAAAAAATTGCTCAAAGTCGTTTTTTCCATGTTAGGACTCTTCAGTTACAGGTTCAGACCTTCTGATTGCAAATGAGATATATCGGTTTCGTGACACGATTTAAACTATGTGTATTTCTTTTATAAGTTTGAAAGATCGCCTTAAATTTATCACAACGATATAATGCGATGCTTTTCTTTCTCGCGTGAAAGCTCGGGTCAGATTTGTCAATTGCGGTTTTCTTTCTTTTATCCGACCTGATGCCTACCCTTTTTTCGGTAATCTCATCATTTGCTTGGCAGAGTGGGTTTGCGGTAAATAACGGGACCCTTTTTGGGTTGATCGGGAATATTCCCAATCAACATATACGCACTTAAAATATACCCAGATTCCATTCGGTTCACCTTTCCTTAATCAATGAATTTTTTCCTTGACCTTTTCTTGGGGAGGACCAAGACATGGGGTGAAGTCATCGACGACGACTCTCCCCTGCGTCAACTGCCGTTGTGTCTTAAAGAAAGAACACGGTTCACTTTCCAAATCGCAAGTCAAATTTTCCTGCAAACAAGGTTTTGGTCTTATTTACGAACGTGGCCGTACTACAAATTAGGTGGGGGTGCATCATCGGAACTTTCATGGAGCTCACGACCCACGGAAAAGGAAATTTAAAATACGGAGGAGCGGAGATTTTTCTCCCCCCCCCCCCCTCGCGTGGCACCGCGAAAATGTTATTGAAAATGCTAGAGAAATAGTCAGCATAAATAATTTATTTGCTCCGGCGAGATAAACCCAACTTGACGAAAGAACCGTCGGAAAGTGCGCGTCAATTTTCCGGGACATTGTCAAAATTTCCTTTCGGGCAAGGAAAAGCCGCTTTCGTTAAAAGCGACAAAAGCATACATGGCAAATGGCATTTCCCTCTCTTTTCCACGGAGGAAATCGTGCTTGAAAGAGAAGCGGCCTTTTGCTTTCCCTCCCCTCCTTATCAGCCAATCCTCACCTCACCGAAACATCCCACGAGAAGTCTTCGCCGAGGATTGAATCTTTACCTCATCACATCCACGAATCGGATCGCACCGGATGGTCCGCAGCAAGGCCTTGCGAGAATTCAGGGGCAGAACGCGAAGACTCCGGTCAGAGGTCTAACGCGGCGGCGGCGGCGGCGGTTCGAGGTCAACCAAGACAACGGCGAAAGCCGCGGGCATCGTATCTTATCACGGTAGGTAAATATCGATTAGGTCACGGAAAAGAGTACTTCGAGAAGGACGTTCGGAAGGTGCGAGAGGGAAAAACGAAATGTGAAAAGGCCGGTCGTTTTGACAAATCGCGCGCGCGAGAGAGAGCTGCGGTCGCAGGTGTCGCTCTCTTTCAACCGTTTACTGCGTGTCGGAAGCGAGTGAATGATTTCTAGCGCGCAATGCAGCCCAGCCCTCGTGTCGCCCCCCCCCCCCCCCATGCTTTTTTCTGGGTTTTGTCAGAGGTGCACGTTGTGGGAGTCTGTACTGTCCGTCCGTGTCCATGCGTGGGGACGAGCCGTGGAGCGTCCCCTTCGGACATGGACGCAGCGCAGGCTGCCGCTTCGCCTGGTCCTCTTGCTCATTGCGGACCGAATCAAATCCATAGTTTTGGCTAAACTGGGGGCGTGGCCTCGTGCTGCCATCTTATGCCCCCGTGTACACGAGGCATGTTTACGGAGAGAATTGTGTTCAGATACCTATTCAGTTCGAAACCTTTTAATCGTACCGATTTAGTTATAATTTTTTTTACGATCTGTTGATCCAGTCATAAAATTTTCGATTATACCGATTTAGTCATGAATACTTATAGTAATTTACCGGTTTAGTCTTAAACGCATAGACGATTTACCAAAATAGTGTTTCCATCCAAGGAATAGGTTCAAGACTAAATTGGCAAATCTCCAAAAGGTTAATGACTCAATTGGCAAATCGTTAAAAGCTTTAAGATTAAATTGCCACAATTGAAATGTTTAGAACTGAATTAACCTCCGTATGATAGATTTGGGACTTTTTTGGACAATTACTCCCTAGCTAGGATTGAAATCTCAAAAGAAATAGTGCCCACTTAAAAACGTAAATTGAACTTAACTTCGCTCCCGTTCGCTTTGTGTTTTGTTTGCCCGCGGTGTTAGGGTGAGAATCTATTACCGGCAACGCGAATCGAAGAATGTGCGCGTGATGATATCATTTGAATCCGTGGCTTGTAAAACCGGATCTCTTTTACCGTACGAAACAAAAATCACGTGTATGGATTCAAGATACAGGGAATTCGTGACTTGGTATTATTACGAAAGGCGCGCAGCAAATAACGAGATGCACTCGAAGTAGAGTTTATGTTATCTTGTTTCCTGGCTACGAAGTAGCTCGTTTGAAAAAGATGGGATGACAGCGATTTTGAGGTTTCTCGATATTATAATTCCCAAGATATGGCTTGATAACTTAAACTATTTCAACAAACCTTACGCATTTGTTATCCCACATAAGACCAACGTGAACAATCTCTAATGCGAAAAATGTGTAAGGCTCTCGAAACATCCACTCCACTAGAGTCGACAAATTAAGATAGTCTTCCTCCCATGTGCAATCGATAGTGGCGAGGAGTAAAGCTACGATGCACTGAGATTTTACTAAGGAAACATTGCTAGACGACACGAACAATGGACGTGGCATTGCCATGTTGCGAATCATGTGGAATCTAACAAAAATAATGAACAGGAAAGAAGGAGATAGAATTATAAACGGGCAAAGCTCAAATCATCGTGGAGCGCGAATTCATCAAACAGATTTATTCCGTTGACTCTGTATCATATAGGGGTGGTCGGTTTCATGATAGGTTGGTCCCACCCCGAAATTGGCAATCGATCCTGTCCACCCTAGAACCAGCGGTGTTATTTTTTTTTTCCTTACGATTTTTGCTATAAATATTTTATCTTCGATATTTTTTTTATGGTTCCAGCTATAAAAAACAACAAAAACATAGATACCTTAGGCCGGTTCTGCCGATTTGGTCCAATCAGTACAGTTCCTTCCCAAGAATTGTGGACCAAACCGGTTATTCTCGACTCCAAATTTTTTAAACTGGGAACCGGACTGATTCCCGTGGGAATCGCCTAGAACTAGCCGATCTAGTTCGGTTCCCAGATTGGACTGGGATCGAAGCACACCTCTAGTAACATATGAATATATCTGCTACACACCTAATGAAATTGACGATTATTGTCTTGAACGTCGCCACAAAGGACCTCCATAGCCGAAAACCTTCCCTCTTATGAAGTTAGAACTCATGTCATCTCGTAAAGGTCTAGGAACTAATCGAACTCAAATACGAACTAATTAATCGGCCAAACTTCGAGCAAAAACAAACCAAACATACGACCGATTGCTTTCGAGCTCTACAAAAAATTACATTTTTAGATCCTTGCGGCAATTATTTATAGCCCCACCTGCGAAATAGCAAAAGAGTAAAAACAAAAGCCGGAAATCACATAAGAAAAAGGGCCCTTGCTTATGGAGAAATCGTATAAAATTACGATTTTTTTGCTTCCATCGCATTATCTTTACTTCATATGCACCGAAATTTACATACACCACATAATTAAATAAGATTTTCTTAATAAGGGATACTCGATAATGAAAGCACACGAAATATTCAATAGAATATTACCCAAAAATGACACCAAAAAAAAATATTCCCCCCCCCCCCAAAAAAAAAAAAAGCAAGAGAAAAAAGGGGGAAAAACCCAGGATTGTGTGCTGTGGTGGAAGAGAGCAAGTTTCTGGTGCCGATTGGGCATGGTGTGGAGGATACGCGTGAATCATTATTTTGTGACTTAACATTGGATTCCAACCGAAGCTCAAATCATCGGACGAAGAAGCATCTTTGTTCTTTCCTTGGCGGGCAACGAAGGGCGTGATGGATTTGACCTCATATGACTTCACAAGGGGACTTGAGGTGCGTGCCCATTTGCTTTGCCCTGCGTCGAAAATGACATGCTCCTGTTCTATTTTCATTTACATAATTGTCTTTGCTTTTTGCCTCTGGCTAGTCATGCCTGCGCTATGGTTGGGTGGATTCGGGGGAGATTGACTAATTTAATGGCGCCAAGCAAAAGTAATCGAAGTTCATCACGCCAGGATAATATTGCCATCACTCCACGTCTTGTCGTTTCCTTCGCGGGAATCTCTGACCTCTGCAAGAGAGCCTGCTGCTTAGATGAAGCCCCTTGGAATAAGCATGTTGAAAATTGATCCTTAAAATGCGAACAATGTTGAAAAAAAAAATAATAATAATAAGGGAACCCGAACTGCTAATATGGTTTGCATGATTTTGCGTATCTAGTGCTATTTTTTTTTTTTTGTGGGTCGTGTATCTAGTACTATGAAAATGATTGTTATTGCGTCCTCCGTCGGCATAGAGATCTGTATATTCACCGTCGGATGGGTGACGTGTTGATGAATATGGTTACACAGCTATATCCAAAAACGCATTTCGCTCGTTTAATGGCGGGTGTGTCAAAAGATTGTATACATCGGCAAGGGACCAAATTTTCTACCTCCTAGCGTTACTCAAGCAAGCGTCGCCAATTTTCTATCATGAGAGAAAATAAAGGATGAATGTTTAGTTGAATAATTTTGTAAAGTACACAGCTAGTATAACGGTGGCTGTTATCCAAAAAATATATATAAATCACAGTGCCTTGTTAGTCACGAACTCTATTACAATGTTATGGCATTTCATCCTAATAAAGCGTAAGATGTCGTAACAAAAGTTTTACGGTACATCTACCATATTCCTACCAAAATCATGGTGTCTATCATATAACGAGTTCTTTGTTAGGGATCTAATACTATTGCTTCGTTTGTTTCGCGGAAAATGAATAGTTTGAAAAATATTTTATTAAAAATGATTACTTGTGTCGCTTGAAATACTTAGTTAATGAAAAATATTTTTATTATTGATAATGATTTATGTTTAAACATTTTCGTAGACGATGAAAACATATTTTTGTTATTCATTTTTGCAGGCAATACAAGCGATCATTTTTGGAAAATTATTTTTTAAATCATTCACTTACCGCGAAACAAATAAAATTTCTTTGCATCGCATCTTAAAATCACAAAGAGTAAAGCTGATCGATTCCAAGATAGGAGATTCCCACCCTGAAACGGGAACTGTTGCCTAGTAAGGCTCGATTCTGCAAAATGAGAATTTGGAATCACCTACTAAGGATCGTTTCCACGAAATGGGAACTGAAAACTGCCCATTAATTCCCAGACTCACCTGGGAATTGAACATTGGTCCGGTCTGGTTCTCGGGTAAGTCTATGGAACCGATCTACGGCCAGTGGCGATGCTACTCAATGTGAAATTGGGGACGGCACAGGGGGAGTTATTCTCAAGCAACTGGTGGCAACACTACTCAACTTGGAATTGGGGATGAGGGATTAGAATTGGGACCGGGTCGTGATGTTCATGCAACCCTTGCGAAATCCAAGTGGTCTCGAAGTCGTAGGAGGGGCAGGCGTCGAAGTTGGGGATGAACGAGGCAATGAGGGCTTTGGTATGAGAGACCCAGCACGACTTGGACGAGCTGAACGGGGGGCTTGGAAATTCCATTGCATTAGTTTTGGTTGCATCCATGAATTTGCCTTTTGGATATTAGTACAATTGAATAAAAGACAAAGGATGGTCACCCTAATCATGTATGTCTATAATCATTCATCAGCCGGATGAGGTCACGAGCTCTTCCGTCAAACTGAGTGCACGAAAGTCTCCTTTCCCACTGGCCGTAAGCCCCAGTTCATACGAATGGAAAGTGAGGAAGTAGAAAATAACGAGTTCGATCATGATTGCGGAACTGATTATTGCAACGGTGATCGAGGTAACACTGTACAAATCAATCACGCATGATAAATTTTGTCTCGAATTACTTACCACCATCCGCTGATCGATCATCATTGGCGCATCATCCAAGGGGGTCGACGAGAGAGAGAGAGAGAGAAATGATTATGAATGTCATTGTTGATGAGATTTTTTTTCATGGCGACGAGGAAAGATTGCACTTTCCAGGCTGCCATCTCTTGACCTTTTGTCACTTACTTCTCGTCGCCCCCGAGAAGAGAGGAAGAAGGCTGGAACTTGGCTTTGCCAATGTCGGGAGGGGCAGAAATGTTTTATGATTTCCCCCAAAAACCGCAAACTGGGGCATTATGAAAGTTATCGGATTCATTTTTTGTGAGGTTAAAACATGTATCATGTTACCCATTATGAAAAGAAGAAGAAGAAGGCACGTGTATCATGTTACTCTTGGACCCGGTGGATTTGACTAGAGGAGTCGGTGCAAATGGAACATCCTATTGCTTATAAGACAATTCGAATTGTTGGCCCATTTTGAAAATCTGTCCGGATCATATTGGTTATGGGTTCGATTCCCAGTACCCATTGTTCAATACGAGCCGCTTTTATGGTTGAGCCCTCTTCAGAAGACCGCAACAAGCTTCGCTGAAATTCAATCCCATCGCATGTCCAGCAGTTAAAGCTCATACCCCTTGAAAGCAATTAAGTCGTCCCATGGTGGCTCAACTCCCCACCTACATCCACTTGTCACATTGAGTGACCGGATGAGAAAAAATCCCAACCACTGTATTGTCATCGGACCGAACTATAACGACTGCCGTCTGACCCCGTTCAGCAGGAGATTATGTGACCTTGCTTCTCGTCGCGATATTCCAAGAATTTGATAATCATAAATTGGACATTGGCTCCGCCTTACTAACTTCTCTTGCATATAAATAGTTTTTCACTCAGATTCTTACAATGAACTTAATAGATCAAATCGGAAAAAACCAACAACAAAGAAAAAGTCAAATTGAAGGATTGCTTTTTGGGGCCAGAATCACGTAAATATCCGCAACCAGAGACTCACGGACTCCACCAGATTGGCTTCAGCAGGGGTGAGCACGATTTTAGAGTAGAACTGGGAATCGAAGAATCGGATGGGCAGGTCTACGTTCAATTCCCGATTCTAGAGTGGAAGATTCTAGTTTCCGATTCTAATATTTTAGGAACCGGAACCGGAATCGGAACCGGAATGCCTAAAAAGTAAAGCCCTAATTTTCTTTATTCTTCCTAAATTTCACCTCCAGGCTTCAATTATCATATCCATCAGGCATATATCTCTCTCCCAGTCCCCACACCTAGTGACCCATAAGACCCTCTCGCCTTTGCTCACTTCGTTCGGTGTTCACCTCTTGGTCAACGGCAGTTGAGCCTCGATCTCCAGTGGCATGAGAGCGCGGGGTTGGGCTTCGGTTCAAGCGACATCTTCTAAATCGTCTTTCCCGTCTTCGTCTTCATCTTTGTTCAAGTCGCGGTTTGTGAAGAAGACTGTGGCCGAGAACCCCGTCGTCGTTTATTTCTAAATCCTCTCTCGACTTGACTCACTCACATGCTGCCGCATGCACACCCTCTTTTCTTAGTGATCAGGAAAAGAGGGTGCGCGTGTGGCGGCGCATGACAAATTTACCTTTCGTTAAATTATATTAATATCACGAAAAATCACAAATTTATAAATTTATAATAAACAAATGGGTAAAACCCTAAATTGGCACACCTATTAATCGTTATGTGTCATCCAACTTAGTAATTTAATAGTAAAATTTAACGAAACCTAATAAAGGCAAATTTGCCACGTTGATGATTTTTTGTGATATTAACCCTCGTTTTAAATAGTTTTACTTTTCATTTTTTATTCGGAAAATTATTCACTTCAAAAGAGCACGAGTACCTCATTCTTTTTCTGTTTCCCGCCACCTCACCGCTCCTCCGCCGCTCTTACACCAGCCTCGCGCCGCTGTCAGATGGAGAGGTTCGTCTCTGTTTCTCTCTCTCTCTCTCTCTGCACCGAGTCTCCACTTCCCGACCAGATTGCAGCTCTGTCCCGTGTCGGCCAGGTTGTGCGCGTCCGTCGATTCATCTTTGGTCCTTGGCTAGAGATAAAGCGTCGTGCTTGAATAATATTCAGGGTGACGATTTCTTCTCGCGTGCGAAGAACTAGGATGTCGGCTTGATTGCCCCGGGCTGTTGCTTTTTACTGTTTTATGTCCGATTTTGATTCTTCTTTTATGGTACAAGGAATCTTTGGTATCTGGGGTTCATCAATTTGTAGGGGCAGCAATGCTGGTCGGCCTGTTTGTCCCGGGGAGACGGGGATGAGACTGTAATGCTTGCTCTGAACGGTGTGCTGAGTGGCGGAAGTAGTGATGATTTGCGCGTGGCGGCGAGAATTTGCTTTCAGACGCTGCCCCGGCCGCCCTGTGACTGTCCCGGATCGCGCGTCTGTTCTATGTTCGAACAACTTGCACTCACAGTGTACATTGTGGCTGTTAATTTTGTTGTCGCCCGCATCGTAATCCCTCTCGCCTTCTTCCAATCTTGCATCTGCCGCCCGATGCGGCACTCGAGGGTTGCTGGTCCTGCTCTCACTTGCCCCAGTGGCTCTAGTGGTCGCAAGCAATGTGGCTCGTTTTCGCTTGGCAGTTTAATTTTTAGTTACTTGTCTTCGTTGCCCGCATCGTAATCCCTCTCACCTTCTTCCAATCTCGCATCCGCCGCCGATGTGGCACTTTGAGTGCTGCAAGGCTCGTTTACGCTTGGCTAGTTTAGTTTTTAGTTGCTTGTCTTTGTTTTTTTTTTTTTTTTCTTGTTTTTATAGTCTTTAGGCAATATGACCTATTACACAACATGTGGCAAGCTGGCAGATTATTTTTAGAGATGATTAAATACGTTTGGTTCGTTTTCTTTCTACCTAGAGTATCCGTTATGGAAATTAAATGGATTTCTGTAGAAGTCTTGCTTTCCGCCATGGTCAAGCCGTGGTTATTCTTTGTCTCATTGTGGTGGTTTTTGTTGACAATCAAGATTTTCTTGGTCATACATTTTTTTTAGCAATCAGAATTTTCTCGGTCATATATTTTTTTAGGATGACCGTTGCTTGGTTTTTTCTTAGTGTTACTGAGGTATATGGTGGTTTCACTGCCGAGCTGACTCTGCATATTGTTGATTTTGTGGGCTTTGTGCTTGGAAAAATTCTATGATGGTTTCTCCAGCATTTGTGCCATTGCTGGTAGACATTTAGTATGCGGTTCTAACTTAGAAAGTGAAGGCGGCGCTCATGCTGAGTCGGAGGGGCACCTGACGATGGGAAGTAGTCCATGGTATTTCTTTTGGCATAAGCTGTCTATTCTGAATGGTTGGGATTCAGCAATTGTTTCCCCACGTATCTGTTGCTGCAACCTAAGTAGTATCGACACGCAATGCGACACGATACGACACGTTAGTTCTCAAAAAATAGAGAATTCCGATACGTTGTATATTAAATGTATATTTTTATATATACACGATAAATTAATTCGGTTCAAATCCACAAATAAATAAATAATAAGAAGAAAGGAGCCCAAAATGAATTTACAATATAAACATTAATCCACCATTTGTTAATACCATTCGTTGTTTGAATTTCTTTTAGCGTGTCCAAATTCCAAACAGCTGAACAAATCTTTTTGGGTTAATACCACCAAAAACTCCAAACTGGTACACGTATGATAATTTTACTCCGAATTTTTTTTTTATCACAAAAAACCCCAAACTGGTATACATGTGATAATTTTACCCCGAACATACCCAAAAAAACCCCAAATTGGTACACTTGTGACAATTTTACCCCGAACATACCACAAAAAATCCAAAACTGGTACACGTGTGACAATTTTACCATGAACTAAAACTTTAATATTATATTTTTATTTTTTCGAATTTTTATTAATTTTTCGTTTTTTCTTTTCTTTTTTTTTTTCATCTTCAATCTTTGGTTGATGAGGTCAGCCCCGCCGGCTGCTGGCGAGGGCCGCCTTTGCTGGCGTGGGCCGCTCTTGCTGGCGTCGGGCGAGGACCAGGTGAGGGTGACCCTCGTCCCACGCCGGCAAGGATAGCCCTCGCCTGAGTCGAGGGAGGGCCGACCTCACCTGGGCGGGCGAGGATAGCCCTCGCCGGCTTCCGCCTTTGGCAGGTCGCTGGTCCGGCGATCGGCCAGAGGTTGAAGATGAAGAAAAAAAAAAGAAAAAAGAAAAAAGAAAAAAGAATAATATTAAAAAATTATTAGTTTAAGGTAAAATTATCATAGATGTACCAGTTTGAGATTTTTCGTAGTAAAAAAAATAGTTCAGGGTAAATTTGTCAGGATTTACCAGTTTGGAGTAAAATTGCCACGGGTGTACTAATTTGGAGTTTTTTGGTGGTAAAAAAAAAGTTTGGGGTAAAATTATCATAGGTGTACCAGTTTGGGATTCTTGGTGGTAAAAAAAAAGTTCGGGGTAAAATTGTCATATACATACGTACCACTTTAGAGTTTTTGGTAATATTAATCTAATTTTTTTTGGCAGAAAGTTTTGAGTTACATATATATGTTTAGTGGACCCCGGGGAAGCTGCAGGGGACGACGGCGAGTCCCACGGCCTACTCACTGCTCAGCTCCCAGTCCCCGGCCCTGCCCGCCCACCGGAAAAAGGAAAACGGATCGGAAAACCGAGCTCGACATTCCGGGCCACAGCACCCCACCACCAAAGGAAACCGGAAGAAGGGGCGCCGGAAGTCGGAATCGGAATCGGCGGTGGAGCCCCGATTAGGGCTAAGCTCGAGGGAGGGGGGTTTTACCTGGAGGGGAGCCGGAAGCCGCGGGAGGACCGGAAGGGGCGAGCTAGGGTTTTCAATCGGTGGTGTTCAGCCTCTTCCGCTCCTCTCGCCGCCGGTCATCTCTCCGCCGGCTTTGCTCCATCCTCAGGTACTCCCTCTCTCTCTCTCTCTCTCTCTCTCTCTCTCTCTCTCTCTTCGCCTGCGCTTGTTCATGTGCAGCTTCCGCTGCTCTTGTTTTCAGGCAACACGGCGGCCCCGACTCGTGTGCCTGCCGCGTGTCCGACACCGACACACGGTCGCCTCGCGAACGTGTTGGTGCTTCCTTGGCTGCAACTATATTTTCTGTCTTTCTTTCATGCTGTTGTTGTTGGTATGGGGAATTTGTAATTTATTATCAATGTGTTTGTTTTCTTGAAAAAGTAGTTCACTGTTCGTAAAATTCAACCGAAACTCTTTATGCATCTGTCAGTGATTGGAGGCGCCCTTTTTTGATCCCTATGGGCAAGAGAAATCGTCAGAAGCATGGTACACTTCTCTGGCTATTTCTTGTTTTTATGCTTAACATGCTTTGCCTTCTAGTTGGTTAAAATTGGTATTTAAGATAAGTTCATTGCCTACAACAGCTTATCCAAGAGAAAGGTTTTTTTGTTGCAATTAGTATGTTTGCATTACAGTGTTCTCCTTTCGGCTCCCCCTTATGTCTAAATTTGGTCTCACAACTTTAATCACTCTCTCTTTTGCTTTATTCACATTTCTTAGCTTTCCTTTTATATTTGGGTTGTTTAAGTTCTTCGCAGCGAAGCTGAAGCATATTGTTGTTTATTTTGTACTGTAAAGCAGGATTGAAGAAACCCAAGACCCCTGAGATATCTGAAGATGGTGGGATTGTGAGAAAGAAGCATAGGGTTGAAGAACACACTTCACAAGGGATATCTCCAGATCTTGCAGGCATGTGTGAATGCAGCTTTATTACTATTATATGTATAAATAAATATCTTTGGAAGTTTTCATTATCAAGCTGTTCATTCTATAACGTGCTTCTTAATTTTCAGTCAACTACTTTTCTTTTCTTCTCTAACATTTGTTTTAAAGTAATTTAAAGGACTTGTTTAGATACGGCACTCCTCTATGTGATCTCATGAAGCCTTTGTAGAAATTATCGCACTTCACATGAGATTTTAGTTGTAGAAATTACCTTTATTAGGATATCTGTTACTTGATGACTCTAACTATGCTTGACATGAGATTTGAGACCAGCATCCTTGAGGATCAGTTAGTTGACCTGCAATCAAGTTTAAATTAAATGGTTGTAAGTGAATTGAATATTCTACCTTACATTTAGCATGATTATACTGCTATCACTTGCCACAGGACTTAGTAATGTGGATAACGATGATGAAGCAGTTTATAAAGAACCTTCTGCCTATGACGATTTGTTAGTGATTCTGGGGTCCAGTGGCAAGTATTTCTCTGATGCTTATAGAAGAAGGTAATGGTACTATTCTCCTTTCCTCCCTTCTTTCCC
Source organism: Syzygium aromaticum (assembly GCA_024500025.1). Classification (NCBI taxonomy): domain Eukaryota; kingdom Viridiplantae; phylum Streptophyta; class Magnoliopsida; order Myrtales; family Myrtaceae; genus Syzygium; species Syzygium aromaticum. The sequence continues at coordinate 19,101,132 of CM044885.1, forward strand.
TTGGTGGAAGTCAATTGCAAGATAGATGTTCTTACTACATTTTTGCTGAGGGAATCAGACAATATTGCTAGTCGTACTATCATATTGTAGTGTACATGGGTAAGTATATCTGGGTAAGACATCCTTATCTGTGGCTTTTTGTCGATTAATGTTGCTGCCACTCATGCAATGTGAAATAAGTTCCATTAGATATTTACTGAACAACAGCACGTCTTTCTGGTGAAAATATAGGAATAATCAAAAAGAGTGTAGGAGGTCACTTTGGAAATGACTACACAGAAAGAGTGTTTATTAAACAGGTCTCAAAGAAAAATTGAAAAGAAAATATGGTGGTAACCTTTTTTTTTTTTTTGAGTTTTGACCCATGGTAACACATTACTCGTAAAGCAAAATGTGTTTCATGCTTTCCTACGACCTAAAAGTTCACAATCTTTCATACAAGTGTACTTTTGGATGATTTATAGCATTGGATTTATGTTCCTAGTCTAGTTGTCATTCTTGGACACTAATAGAGTTTTTAGTGCTGGGAACTTTTACTGTGAGCAGACAGAGAGATGAAGAAGATAAAACTGACAGTGAAGAAAGCGAGTATGATGATTCTGATTCTCTAAGTGGATCTGGCCGGGATGATTCTGAAAGAGGTCAAAGCTTAAACTTTAAGTATTGCATATATTTATGAGAGTTCTATGTGTTTAAATTTCATAGCTTAAACTAACTTAAAGATTTCTGACCAAAAAAAAAAACTAACTTAAAGATTTTGAATTTGTATTTAAGTTCCTGGTTTTGATTTTTCTTGTATACAGATATCTTACTTAACCATTTTAGAATTTAAAACGTGGACTTTAAGATTGTGCTAAACCCTATAGAATAGTTCTTGACTCTTGACCAGGAATTTAGAGCTCTATTCTTTATGGCTTTGATATCATTACCATTTTTTTTATGTTTTAGGAGCGTAGTATTTGAAAGCCCCAAAACCAGAGTTGAAATATTCAAATTCGAAAGGTAGAAATAGCATCGTGTAGCATGGCTTGTGAAACTTTTTCTCTTTTAACTTGTATTTCATGCTTGGCTTGTAGGATCTGAGGACAAGTCCCCTAAGATTGATGCTAGGGAAAGTATAAGAGAAAAGGTTGGTGTAGTTGGTGCTGGAGAGGAGGGTGAAGATGCTGAAATGGAGAATGATCTAGAGACATCTGAGTCTGAGCAAGAGCATGAATTAGACTTCCATTCCAATGCTGCTGTTGAGGCATCAGGTTGTGTGAGGTTTGTTAACAAAAATGTCTCCATTCAATATCTGATTATCTTTATTTGGTTGTATTTTATTTATTGGGACTTAATAAGTGGTTACATAAATTTCGATGTACTTTTACGGGTAGGCACCCCTTGGCCCCATGTAATGATTCTTTTCTGTAAAAAAGGTGGTCACATGCATGTACATTGTACAGTTTCATTAGTGAGCATTACTTTATAAAAGTCATGTTATAGGAGCTTTTGTCTTCCCAAACATGACCGAGGCTTGTCACATTGACTTCTCATTTCCTCAAAACCGCGGATTAATGCTTGTTAACTTATCTGCATGAAGATCATCTATTTCAGCTTTATTCTCGAAGCCCAGGTGCAATATCATGTATCGAATTTGAGCTAGCTGTTTGTGAAAACTTTTAATTTGAATATTAAGCTTCTGCTATGTTGCGGGCTGCTGCATGCGCATGATTGATTGAAGTTGTGGTTTAGTGGGAAAAGGGGGAGAAGAGGAGTCATTGAAAAGTGAAGGTCGCAGTTTGTGCTAGCCTCCTGTTCCTTTGGTTGTATATATCAATGTGCATTTAAATAGGGGATGTTCTAAAATATAATAACGGTCATCACTCATAGAAATAACAGGATACCAATGTCAAGGAGCAATCTTGGAACTCTGTTGTCTGGCCAGGGATCAAATAATTCATAGTTTGGAGAACATTTCTTTGATTCAGGTCTTGCATGCAATCTAGAGTGATGTAAGATACAAACTATGTAGGGAGAAGAAGAGTAGACTTGCTGTTACTTCTTATAATTTTAATTTTTTGTAATTGGGTATTCCTTTTTGACTTTTTATCTTTTACAGGGGCTTGTAAAGCAGTCTTGGTTACACACACACACACACACACACACACAGACACCTCCCATGTGTTTCCTTGTCCAAGTACTTATATGCTTTATGTGGTTGAATTTATGCTAGCCCATTGTATTTTTATAAATAATATAGCATCAGTCTGCGCTCAAGTAAATGCAATAATAAATTCTTGTCCCTGTCTGTATGTTTTCTTCAAGTAAATGCATCTTATATATGCATGTGCTCAGACACATGCTTGCAAGTATCTCTGTAGAATTCATATGTGATCTGCTTGCTATAAAAATGAATTCTTGAATTTCCTGAAGGTAAGGCAAGATACCAGATTAATTTTCTGGGTAGATTAATGGTTTTGCATAGATAACATGGCATTTACCTGGAGTTTTGCCTTCTATGAACAACATAACAGATATGTGGGGCGAGCTGTTTAAAGTGGGTTGTCAATGAAGTTGCTAAAGTGATATTTTGGCATTGACCTGCTGGCCTGTGATTGGATTTAGCTCTCTTGAATTTTTATGTAGTTCTTCTCCCTCGCCAGCAAGGATATCTAGTTTGTATTATTTGCAAAAATTAGTGCCTCCACATGAACATGGCCATGTTTCTTAGTAAACTATTTCTAGGAGCCCGCTTAAATTATTTCAGGTGCCACAGGACTGTTGAATGATTAGACCTTGAAGTACCCAATTTGACGGATCTCCCACAAATAGTTTTTCTTTAGTGCCTACTGATTTAGCTTTTCAAAGATATTTCTATATTTTCTGGCTTACTAGTTAGTATATTTGGCTGTAATTTTAGTGTTTCATATGTTGCAATGTCCCATGGCCTAGTGTGGACTTTCCTGTACTTTTTGTGTAACCAGCTGAGGCACAGACTTTCTCAGATTTTTCTTGAAGGAGAGGAAAAGATTAGTGAAAGTTATTTGAATCACTCAGCATTTATAGCACAACGGTTTTATTTAACAAGATCATATAAGGAAATTTATTTCTGATTCAACCTACAAAAGTTCCGCTGGCTTACAAAATAATTTATTTGGGGGAGAGAGAGAATAGGCTCTTTTTGAAGGTGAAAGTTGTTTGAATCACTCAACATTTATAACACAATGGTTTTATTTAACAAGATCATATAAGGGAAATTTATTTCTGATTCAACCTATAAAAGTTCCGCTGGCTTACAAAATAATTTGTTTGAGAGAGAGAGAGAGAACAGGCTCTTTTTGAAGGTGGTGCTAGGTTATCAACCTTTGCTTAAAGCCAGAAGCCAAGAAGCTCAAGAGTCCTTACCATCTTCTTTTCTACTTATGATTGTGGGTCCCATAAATACTCGTGATATACTAAAAGGTTTAAGATGGTTCACAAAAAGTCAAATATCTCTCTGTCTTTAGAGTTTGCGTTTTTCAAATTAAAGTGTCTTCAAAATAACCCTTAGTTTCGCATCAAAGAAAAACACTTACTTAAGCAGAAGTCGAGGCTACAGCCAAGTGCTGAAAGCCACAAGTAAATCAAAAAAGCTGCAACCAAAATATCAAAATCTATTCCCAACTGGCTTAAGTATCTGAAACTGCCTTATCAGCAGCTGTTGGAAGGAGAGTTCATTTTGTGGATGTGTCAATTGTGACTAACTTAATGTTCTCTAAAAGATGATGCTGTAGATGTTGGCACTGTTATCTATACTGGACTTATATATGCTCATTTGTTTTTCCCCCTGTTTTTCGTTATTTCTGACCTGGTTTGTTCATTGACCTTGAATTTTCTTTTTGGTTACAGTTCATATGCTATGCACTTGGGTCATCAGATATCAAAAGGAGAGATTGATGAATTGTCAAAAAAACGATGGAAATATAAATGGGAGGTGTCTGCTGCTGAAAACTGCAAGTGGGTAGGAACTGGGGAGTGCTTTATGAAGGTATGCCTTTTATATGACCTGCACATTTTTTCTTATTTCTGAGAGTTATAACCACCAATTTATCTTTTTAAACTTCTTGTTGACACACCTACTATTTTAGACCTTCTTTGTTAATGTTCTGCATGGAGGTAAATGACATTAGAGTAGCAAAGAAGTGGAGGGGATAAAAAAGGAGTTGATTGCAAACCTTATTTGTTTCTTTCATCATTTCTTGCTTTTTGATGAGAGACAGCTTTGCCTAGTAGCTATAGGCCTGCTATGTTGAGACAATACTAGAATTCACTTCATATTTCCCAAACAGAGAATTGAACCTGAAAGGGCACATTCAAGAAGTCATTTGAGTATCACATCTCAAATGACATCTAGTTGCCTGAGTTTTGTTGGTGTCGTTACTAGTTTGTTTTAACTCTACTTTCTTCTTCTAATGTATTGTGTCATTTATATGCATATATTTTCTGGGTTTCTGAACATTAATAAATTTTTAAGGCATTTGATGTTGCTTGTATGCAGTTTTTTTAACAAATTAATACACAACCTAGTATAAATTTTGCTTTGTAGGATGACAACTTAAAACCTGGGTATGGTCTGAAGCCAAGCTTGTATAGACACTGGTTAAATATCTATGAGACGTCTGGAGGCAGTGATTTTCATACATCAAAAGAAAGATTGTTCTTTTCCCTCTGTAAGTTGGGATCCTGAAGTTCTTTTTTACAGTTTTTCTGGGTTTATTATAATCATTGAATTTTTTATAATTCCTTCATGTTTGTCTATCTCTTTTTCGTTTAATGCTTTGTTTTTCTTTGGTCAGCTCCTTCAATGCCTTTTTTATTAATCATGGCTATTTGCAGCAACTTTTTTGGTTAAACCTGATATACTATATAGCGTCCATGCCAGTGGAAGAAGAGAAGGGAGGGGGGGGGGGGGTGTGGGGGAAGATATGCTTGGTGGTGGTCTGCAGCGTTTAATGCCAGTGATTGTACAGCGTAGTTGGGTTGGCGATTGTTACTTTGGATTTCGTTACTGCGATTTTGTGTACTTGTATTTGCATTTCTTGTTTAAAAACTTTACATTGTTTATTCTTTTGTTTGTACATTCTTTATTCTGAGTTTATGTGGGTGAAGATGATTAGCTTACCACCTTCTCATGCCCCTAGAATTTCTCAAAATCCTAAAAATCTCCCTGGAATTAAATTTTTTGCTTTGTGTTTCTTTTATCCAAAAGTCACCACCAATCTGTTTGTAGTAAAGTTGAGGTTGATTGACAATGTAAAATCGGTCTTGATGTGTAAGTCATCTGATTGCCCCAGCACGTTTGAGTTGCTGATCCAATCAATAACCTGGCAAAACCCTTCTTGGGTTTGGTTATGTGTGGCAAAATGATAAGCAATACCACTGTCTCCTTAGGTTTTTTTCTCCGTCTCCTCTCCTCTGTCATCTCTTGTGCGTTGTTTTTCAGTTATAACAGAATATTGCTTTGTTTACCTCCGTGTGTACTTGAATGTACCAGGCTCTTGTCTTTGATGAATTTTCATCCCCAGTGGACAATAACTATGCTAATTTGAAATACTCAAATTACTTTTATATTTTAGGCAACAGCTATCGAGATATACTGAACTGCAGCAAGAGGCCCTTTTATCACAAGGGCCATGGAGAAGACTCAAGTACCATGGATGCATACATCATGCATTCTGTGCGTGCCTACCTTCCCCGTACACGATCATTTAGTTTTCTTTTGTTGAGAAATCAGTCTTTTTTTCCTTTTTAAGTCTTTTGGTAGTATTATAACCTTTACAGTTCACGGGATATGTTTTGACAGTTGAATCATATATTCAGAACAAGAGATATTGTGACTCAAAATGACAGAAAAATGGCCAAACAACAAGAAACAGCGAAGGATGAAATACTTTCTGGTGGTGAATTCCTTGATCATGGCTTCACTCGTCCCAAGGTATGCTGACAAATGTCACTTCTGCTTTGCATGTTCCAGATTTATTTGAGTTATTTATAGATCAAAATGTTGGTAATCCGGTCACCAAATGTGTATCTATTTCATTTTAGTTGGGCTTGGTTTTTTTGTGATATGACCTTTAGTCACTTTGACATTCTTTAGTCAAAGCTCTTAGTAGTAATGCTATGTATTGTGAGTTTACTACTAAAGACTATTACTTAGGCTTTTTGGAAGAGAGCACTTCAAAACTGATGTTTTGTTGTGGGTTTGGGTCTTGAGACTAGTTTGGAAGGTTCATTGTACTAAGGAGGCAATTTAGGATATTTATACTTATCTCGGCATAACCCAATGAGTGGGACACAAGTGCTTTCAGGGAATCAACTAGGGTTGGGTGTTCCTGCACCTCTTGCTATGACTTGCTCATAACCCCTTAATTATCCCCCTTAATTATACTACCCTACTTGTGTTAGGATTTCTGGGTCTCTCTCTGTCTCTGTCTCTCTGGCTCTCTTTCTCTGTGTGCAGCATCCAGCTAATGGATTGCAAGTTTTGCCTTGAAAAGGCTGTCACTGTGAATTTTGATGATTTGTGGAATTATTGTTGAAATGTACCTTCTATTATTAATCATTTTTCATGGTGTGCTTAAAATGAGTTGGTAGTAATGAAATAATCTTTTTCGTTTGAGATAGGGCAGTCTATAGGTACTTACTATATTTTATGACTATCCTTGCTGCTTACAATGGCTTGAGCAAAATAGCTTCTTGCTATATAAGAATCTTTTCCCCAGACCTTTCAAAATATCTTTGATAGGCATTTCCAGATCCACCAAACTTTTATTTCCAGCATGAATCTTGAGTTTGTCGCTGAAAATTCTGTCCTCAATCTTGGAGGCTCATGTGAGAGAAATCACGCATATTGCATTGTGCAGATCTAATTATGTGTGTTTCTATGCCCTTTGAATAAATGATTAGTTTGTTCGTTTCCTTTCTGTGTTGGTTTTGGTGAGCTAATGAATACAACTTTGTTTTCTTCCCCTTTAAGAAAACAAAACTTTGTCGTCCACTCTCACATTTACTTTGTCCTCATGTTAGGTTTTTAACTTGGTTGATTTGCTTTTTTAATAATGCTTTTCAGGTTTTGATCCTTTTGCCACTTCGTAACATCGCATTTCGTGTTGTTAAGAGGCTAATACAGCTGACACCTTCAAATCACAAGGTACAATTTAATTAGTATGTTAAAGTTGTTGACCAGGCGTTGAAAATTCTAGAGTTGATTTTGCTGCATTGTATCTTATAAGTGACAAAAATTCAAACCATTTGGTCAAAAAATCAAAATATGTATTGTTGATTAAGATCTAAAGATTGTTACCCTCTTACAGTTCACAGTATTATTTTAGACATGACTATAATGTGTCCATCATAATTTGGCATTTTGATACCTTATAAGTTTTTCGACAGTGATATACCAAGTTGAAGGTAAAAAGAGAATCATTCGAGTTTTTAACAATGACAATAGACACTCATGAAAATGTAAATGGTTTTAGTCTTCATTCAAGTTCAAAATGTCCTATCACTGTCTCCTGTCGTTCACTGCAGTTGTCATTTTGATTTTAGTTTCTTTATATAACTCTCATCATAAACAGAATCATAGAGATTGAGTCTGATGCATCATTGTCAAGAACTGTTTGGCTCCCCTCCCATCTCTTTTCTCTTACAATTTGAATAAGAGGAACTATGAGATGTGTTTATCATGTTTTGTGTATTTTATTTAGAGTGGAATTGGAATTTTGCTATGAGTACATTACACCCGGTCATGGAGTCAACAGATCCTTTAATGGTGGTTTTACCATCGCTTAAAATTAAATTATAAAAACAAACATTGTAATCACTTTACATGTATATATATATATTTCTTCCTCAGTATCAATTTTTCTAGCACTTTTACTTTTTCTTGATAATAATAATGATGATGATGATAAATATTGTTTTTATAATAGTAATAATATTATTAATGTCTTGCTGCATTGCATGGGTACCTTTCTAGTCCAAATGTTTAGTGGCTACTTAAACAAAAGAAGTTGAAACAACAAGGAAAGCAATCAAACAGATGGATAATCTGTCGAGTGAACATTTAAAATGGGCAAAAATTATACAATGCCATCGATATGTAGAAAGAAATAAAAGGAAATGCACGTGAAGTATGGCAGAGCGATGAGGAAAAAGATAAGGTTAAGGGCTCTGTGAGGGGAAACAGCTAAAAAGAATAAGAACAAATGTCCAGAAAACCTCTGCCTTAGCAGTTTTGATAACAAATATCCCAAATTTCAAAACTTAATTTTTTGGTATCAAATATAGTTTCCATTGCTTCAACAAATAAGAGTGCTGTTAAATTGCTGATGTGGTGATTCAGGGCTAACCTGGCACCATGTAAGGCTGATGTGGAGCCACATCATTCCTATATCTCACAAAATATTACATAAATGTAAAAATTAATCTGTAGAATTTTGAAAATTAAAGCAAATGAAGAGAAAAGCATAGAGAGGGTAGGTGTTCCATTCAGCAAACATTGCTGCCTTGTCGAATCATGCCAGTCCATGACCTGGGTCACGCCACCTCACCTGTGCTGGTCAAGGTCTGATGTGACCCTCGTGAACTAAGGCAAGGATTCTGCAGGACCTTGACTCAGCCATGGTGAGGGTCGTGACCCTATCATATTTAAAAATTCAATAATATTAAAAAAATTTGTGTTTTTCCACGAAATATGACTGTTTTACCTTGGTGTCTAGCAGATGAGTCATTATCTTGCCTCAACCAAATGATTTACATAGGCAGACCCTTATCATACCATGTGCTAGACAAGGAGGGCTCCTCATTTCCATACTTCTTCCATTTGCCTAAGTGTGTCATGCTTTACATAACTTAGGGTTGGGCATACCCTTGGTGCCACTTTGTTGTTAAAGTGTTTTTGAAACTGGAAGAGTTAATTCAAAGGCCTTTTTGCCCCTTTTAAATGAAAACCAGTGTCACGTTCTGTTTGAATAATGGAAGCATGGATTGTCCACAGGTTAATGTAGAGTACTTGGGACGATTCTCTGATGATTTTGGTGCTGGAGAGGCTCATGACAACGAGGACAATGAGGTGTTTCAGGATACCCATGGCTCTGGTCAGAAGCGTTTGAAACCTACTGACTTTTGTGCGCTATTTGATGGAAATCCTGACGATCACTTTATGGTTGGAATTAAATTTACTAGGTATATATTTTTCCATGCAGTGCCAGTTTTCTTTTTAAGTTCCATACTTTTTCTATTTACTGTGATCATTGTTGATTTTACGAAGTATACCTTTGTGTTGTTTATTTTTTAACATGAAGTAGAAAAATTATATGAAAGAGTTTTCCAATGAAAGATTATGATTTGATGACTATAAGGAGGATTTTGCAACGTTTTATACCAAATCATGAAAGCAAGAATATCAGAATGTAACCAAGCCAAGAGAACAAAAGAAGTATGCCAGAATGTAACAATTACAGCAATTGTGGTTTTGATGTCATCTATTTATTTCATTTTCTTACTGAGAACCTTCTGAAGGAAGAACCACTCTGCAACTCATACTGGTCAGTTAACTTGGGCCCTTAGGTAGTACCCTTACCTTGGACTGGGCAAACTTTGCTGGTGTAAATCCCTTGGGCAGGAATCAAATACCTAACATCCAGCTCTTGGGACAAAGCCCTTGCAACCAGGGCAACCCTACGGTGCTGATACCATTAATTATGTACCTTTTCTTTCAGATGAGGAAAGCCTAGTGGAGAAAAAACTTCTTCATGATCTTTTCTGGACATAAAAAGTGACACTTTCACTAATCTTAAATAAATTAAAATGTGATACTGTGTAGGACTATTTTCTTGAGCACCATTTTTAGTCATCGAAACGTTGAGAGTTGGGGCTTGATAATTGTTCAGCCTCCTAGGATTATCTTCCCATTCCAACCTATGACAGACAATAGGATCCCTCTTAAGCAGGGTGGTTGTATAGGCCGTCTTTCATTTTGTAGACTTGGCAGGGTTTGTGTATTTTGCAGTTAATTCTACAGTTCATTTAATAAAGATTTTCGCGTTAGATTCCAGTAAGCAGATACTCCTAAGGCATGCTAAACTGCTAACTAAACTGTGTCTATTTAAAATGCCTTCTGTTCAAGCAAACCAGAACATGACCATTAATGATTTTCTTTCTCCTTTACAAATCCCATGGTATAGGATGAAGATCCTCTGTTCCTCTTATTGGTTTTGGGTTGATTTGGAGAAAGCAAAATATTAGGGCCTTTGTGGGGGAAGAAACTTTTGTTAAGGAACGTATTGAAAATGGGTTAACTTTTCGTATAATGGGGTTTATTCTTGGATATAAATGCTTTGATTGACATTGTGGATTCCTGGTCTTGCAAATAGTTTTTTTTATGGCTTTTAGCTCTTTTGGCTTTGGGCTCTTTATGTAAATTAGTTGGCACGCCCTTGGTTCCTCATAGTGAAATTTTCTTTACCTTTAAACAGGAAACATCTTGTTTTCTTTTTGGATTGATTTATCTCTTCTTTTGGTACTAATCTTCCTGTTTTCTACTTAATTACCACAGGAAAAGCATAAAGCTGTACAGCGACTTCTACACATCTGACATGATTGTAGCTTCTCCTCTTGGTTTGATTACAGTAAGCAAATATTCTCATGCTTAAGGATTATTAAGTTGTTGGAAAGATTTACATTTTCCTTTTTCATCACTCCACACTCTTATTGATCGACAATGAAGTCACATACCAGCAAGCATATCAAATTAGAAGGCAGATTTTACCTTATGATCTTAAAGCGATGGAGCTGGCTATGAGCTGAAGCTTTTGTTGTGATTTTAGTCTCCAACAAAAATCATCTGTTCTTTGTCCTCCATCAAAGGACATAATTGCTGGCAGGACCTTTACCGTAATTCTCTGAACTACATATTTTTCGTTAGTGATCATTTAGAGAATCAGTGCAGTCAAGATTCACCTTTGCCTTCTCTATCACTTGGAAGAATTCCGCTACTAGCCATAAATCTTATCATTAAAGTGTTTGATGAACTCAAGTCCCTAAGTTATCTTCCCTTCCATGAAAGTAAACCAAAACTGGATACTTGGTTCCTTATTGCATGGAATTCTGAGAAGCTCTGAAATTGAGCTTTTAGAGGGTTAGTGTGAGAACCATTTACGCCACAACAAGCCACTCGAAATTTATGTTGCTTTCATTGGCAAAGAAATAAAAATAAATACTATTTTGCTTTCCAATTTATGTAAGTTTATTTTATTCAATTTATCCAGCATCTACTCTTATCCTTGCAATTTTGGACTCCTCTTCTCCACTTAAAACAAGTTTATTTGGGATGATAAACTGAGATATAATATAATTTGGTCAATTGGAAAGTCATAGATTAGTTGGTCAGTAATGGGTGTTAAATCATTGGTATTCTTCAATAAAGCTCTGCTTGCAAAATGGTGGTGGAGTTTGGATATGGAGAAAACTTTTGGAGGAGGGTAATGATTGCCATTTGGGATCTGTGATGAAGGGTGGATAACTATGTTAATCGGGGAAGTGCATGGGTTAGGATTATGGAAGCACATAAGGCAAGGATGAATGACTTACGGAATCGCATGGGTAGGGTTTATGGAAGCGCCATTCTTAACAGGGTAGGGTCATCCTGAGATATTCTTTGCAATTATTTCAGTGCTGGAAATTTCCTTCTAGTTCCCCTTAGTTAAGAAAATCTGGGAAGGCTGGTCCTTCTTGTCATCATGTGGTGTGTCTAGAGTGAATGCAACAAAAGATCTCTTGAAGGATCATTAAATTGTTGTTTTTGTAGCTTTAAAATATTTATGGGATTGCTCTGATCTTTCTTAGTTCTTGGGGTACCATTCGTTCTTTCTTTTTAATCTGTTTGTGTATATTCAGAATCTACATGAACAGTTTCTTTTGGCTAATTCTTATTATTGCTATAAAAGGAGTCATTGCAATTTTAGAACAGCTCCTTTCATCAGATTGGAAGAGGATTGTTCAAGTAAGATATGCTGTCTACAAAGATACACATCTAAGAGCCTGTGCTTACATGAGACCTTTTTTATTACTGTTGGTGAGAATTTCACTTGATAAAGTACAAAACATTGAGGGGATCAGCTGATTGGCCAGCCAAACAGGGCTGGCAGACTTAGAGAAAGTATTATTTTTTAAAAATATCATTCGTGCATTAGATTGAAAGTTTTTTTCTTATGGAATTTTTAATGTCAATGATTGAGCTAATAATAAAGTTTCTTGCTTTTAATAAAGTATGCAATTGACATTGCTACTGTGAATGACAGAAAATTGGGGAGGCTGAGAGAGAGAAGGAGAAAGATGTTGACTACCTATCTTCTATGGAGGTTATTCTTTTTACGCATTCTATTTTGCATGTTTGTTGGTGGTTAACTTAATTCTGTTTTTAGAGGCTAGTAAGTTTTTGTATGTTAAATGAGTGAGGATGTTTTACGCTGCAGATGCTGATCATAGATCATGCGGATGTCATTGCCATGCAGGTACAGCAGGCATCTGCTTTCTTGCTTATGATATATCTTGCATTCCAGAAAAAATCTTTAGATTTCAGTAAATATATTTCTTCTTGATCCATACTGGCTTAAAATTTCCAGAATTGGTCACATGTAAATACCGTGGTTGAGAAGTTGAACCGCTTGCCCTCAAAGCAGCACGGAATGGATGTTATGCGCATGAGGCAGTGGTGAGCTATGCAGAGTACTTATTGTGCAGTCTCATTGTTTCTTCTTTCTTTCGTTTAATCAGCCTATATATGATATTCGTATTTTCTTCTTTTCTAGGTACTTGGATGGATATGCAAGGTTTTACCGTCAATCAATAGTACTTGGTTATTTTTTTAATCCAGGTATGTCAGACCCAAATTCCTTATTTTTTACCCTGTCAGATGTCTTCTTCCACAAACACACAGTAGGCTAGTCTTGTGTAAAATAACAGGTAGAAAATTTATACAAACTTTTTCCATTGGGGTAAGTTAAGTATAGGTTTAATTTCAGCAAAACAACTTTGAAACAAAAAAGGATGTGTGTTATGTAGCTGTAGCCGCACTATTATCACAGTTAGTTTTCTTTGTCAGATTTCCTGTACTTGCTCGGGTCACATGGCCTGCTGCATTCACTGTGCGCATGCACAAAGTAGCATACAGATGTTGAGTTCTTGTGTGTGAATATGTTCTTGTGCGCTTGTTGCACTGTGGTTAAATTTCACTTTCTCTTTTCTGTTCTGTTCTTTGTGGGTGGTGAGGTTTTGGGGCTATCAAATTGCTGTCACTCATCTTGGGTTTCAGATGCACAGGGTGAGGAGTAGCTGACTCTTGGATAAATTATATTAGGTGATCTAACCTGACAATACTACTTTTGCAGATATGAATGCTCTGTTCAATCATCACTGCCTTAATTATGAGGGAAAGGTGCGCAGATTTTCTTTCTTAGTAAACTTTCGAGGTGCTTATCAAAGCATTCATGGCCTTTGCTATGTTTAGACCGTTTAATTTGATGCTATGAATGTGGAGCATGTATATTCTGGTGCTAGAAGGGATGTGAGATGTATGCAGTTTTTAAGGTGCCTTGTCTCTTTCATTCTACTGGTTCTTGGAGCAAACATACTGAAAATCTTTTGAGACGCAAATTTCTCTGAAAGGGTGATGTCCTCTTGCTGTGGGGATTTAAGTGGAAGTGCAAAGTTTTGTAGCTTTTCTCATAGCATATTGTTAGCAAGCATGAATTTAGTCTTTGTTTTCATTTCTCTATCTCCATCAATGACTTGCTTATACTTTTTCCTCTGCTTACTTTTTTTCCTCTTTTATAAATGTTTTTTTAACATCTACTCATTTTATACGCAAGTTTAAATTTTTGTACTTGAGCCAATGCCGTTTTAATGAAGTGAGTAAAAATGTTGTGATATGGTACCTGAATAACATTGAGAACAGGTAGTCTGTTGGTTTTCCTTAGTGTTGTGATGTTCAATTTTGTGTTTCAGACATTAAAATAAAAAAAAATATGAATATAAAAGTAGTATATGGGGGTGAGCTGGGGCCAGATCTTTGATGAGCCATCATGAGTAGCAAAGGAGGCGACATAGGGCCGGATTGGAGTTTTACTTTTAAAGATCTCATATGTGGGTTCCTATTAGAGAGAAGAAGGCCAATCTATGTCTAGTCTTCTTATGATGATAATGTGTGAGAGCCTTTCATTTGTTTTTGGATCCTTTAGCATGCTTAAAGTATGATGGAGAGAAATTGTACTTTCCAATGCTCTCGGATGTTTCGGTCAATCTTAACCAGAGTATCTACTCTGGCTCTCAATGACTAATTAATTTTCCAATACTTATTAACTTGTGCAGGTGAAGTTGGTCTGCGAGTACAAAGGAGTCCTGCCTAAAGTGTTAATCCAAGCACGTCAGGTAAATGGCTTTGCTATACCCATTCTTGTGTGTAATGTGCAATCAGATTCACCTATCTTACATTAATATGATTGTGTTTGTACTCGGTATGACATTTCTGTTGTAGGGTAGACATCGTTGTTAAATCTGAGAAATTCCTTTTATGCTCCTTCCATAACACTTTGTCCTTCAATCCTAAAGATTCATTTTTATAGTCCCTCCATATAGTGTAGAGTAAGTGACCCATACTAGTCAATATACTTCAAGAGCCTTCAGATGACCAATTAAGTTTTGTAGCTACTGTTATTGGACATAATTAACTGGCTCTTTCCCATGAATTCCAAATACATAGTGTTAATAGAGTAACCTGATGCAATAGGTATGAAATGTCACAAGTTCTGATTACTGTGAAATACTATCATATTTTGTTGAAATTTCTTTTTTCTATAGTTAGATATCAAATAAGCTAATTAGGGATTTGGTATTCAGTGGATTTTGTATATATATGCGCTACAAAGAGAGCCTCTACGTAATATTAAAATTACTCGAGTAAAGATGTATTTGGACAAAAGAAGTGACTAAACATGTTGCCTTTTGTGTTTTCTCTCTCCTCTCTCTTGTGATCGCTATAGTCCTAACCAAATGGTTTTTGATAGCCAACTCAATTAATGGGGTTGTGAGAATATTTGTGTTGACTTTTACCATATTAATTGCAAATTTGATCTATAAGTGCTATGGCATTAGTTGTTACTAGTTTGCTCTTGCTGTTATCTGCTTGCCAGAGTTAAAAGTTTTTGTTTTTGGACAAAGTTTTGGATAATTAATAATTGCCTGACCTAAGTAGTCCTCATGAGAAGTAATGTTCCATACAAATATTGGCTCTGTCCAAACTTCGTGGTAGCCTTTCTTTTTTAGATATACAGTTTTTGACTTTTGCTTATTTCATATTTATAGATTTACAATGTTTCATATTTCTTTTCTTTCATTGGTTTAGGCGGGCTTCTTCCTCTGATATTAAAGTTTCTTCATTCCCTGCAGATCTATGAACGCTTTGATGCTGACTCAATAGCAGAAGCTGATGATGCACGGCTTGAATATTTTACTAAGAAAGTATGGGCATGGTTATTTTGCTATTTTGTGTGCTATTATGTTCATTTCATTCAGGACATTTAGTAAGCCGGGTAACTTAGGCCACGTCAGTCTGTCGCATGTTTGCATCAGTTATATGTGCATTTTGCATCATTGATTCTGTCTAAAAGAATGTCATTTGCTGAGTGGTTGTTTATCCTTGTGTTATGTTGGTTGAAGTTTGTTTTGGCCTACCTCTTGCTGCTCTGATTCTGTCTTTTGGGCAAAGTTGATGTTGATCCATGATATTTTATTTTGATCTCATTTGTTTTATTACTTTGTTTTACGTCCATCTCTGTATTTAAGTCACATCTGAATTCCCTATTCCATCTTCCACTGCTTTAAAATTGCATAATCTTGCCATCTATCCTATGATCTTCTGAATGTTCCTTTCCAAAACAGCCCATAATGTTTCTCCACAATGCCTAGCTGCCTAGCCAAGTGTTTGAAGATTACTTTAGTGCGCTTTTGAAAGTAACATATAAATTTTGTGATATTTCAATAATGCTGCATATCCTATAAATGTATGTGACTTGAAGTGTTTTTTTGGGTTAAATTTCTGGGGATTGTTACACAGTAAACTATGGGTTTCCTTTTGTTTTTCCTTGATGAACTGCATTTCATGCCGATATCTGTCTCTCGATACTGTGTTCAATTGATTTCTATTTTGCTTCGATTCTGTGACTGTTAGGTCTCTCTAATTGTGTGGCAAATTGACTGAGGTTACGAGTGAAATCATGTGACTGTTTAATTTAAGACTTTTGTGCACTCTACAAACTAAATAATGAAGTTTCACGTATGAATGTGTGCTTTATAATTTTCACCAAATCAATTGAAGAGGACAGCACCAAGTATGAACATATTTGAGCATAATTTATATATAGTTGGAAAAGTAAATTTGAATGAGGTGTGTAACCATACCCAATGGAAATATATGTTGAAGAATATTGAAGAATCATACAAGTGCTTATTATACCATTGAAATGAATGAGGCATAAGTGCAAACAAGTGAACTGAATGACCCATATCTGAGCAATCAACAAGCAGAGAGAAAGCTAAAATAATGACCGAAAAGTCAACCTCCTTAGGTTCATGCTAGGAAAATCCACGGATGCGTGTCTACCTTTCAAATGTTTTGTGAAGTTAAGGAGCCTGCTTAACAAACTCCTTCCCACCTTCATTTGTGATTGGTTTTCAGATTATTACCTTTGGGGTATAGTACAGATGCTTCTGTACAGAAATCTAATATTTTGCTTTATTTATTGGCATGCCTTTTGAAATCAGTTATAAACTTGTTTTTCTTGTATTCTAAGTTTAGTTTCTTGGTGCAGGTATTTCCAAAAATTAAAGATTCAATACAGGTATGTTGACTGGAATTAGCATAGATAAGTGACAGGGACCCAGACATCCATCATCCATCCAAACCCCCAAAACACACACACACATAGATTGTGTCATGTTACATAGTTTTGTGGGGTTTGCTGTGAAGTTTTCTAGATCTTTTATCAGATTTCTTCACAATTAATAGATCTTCCATATGGTAATGCTTGTACAGGATATGTTGACTATAGAATTTGGTATTTTCTTTGGGCGCAAGATTTCTGCTGCTCTATTTGTTTGTTTAATACTATTAGATTATTTGTAGTATGAGGTTTCTGATGACCTTTCTCCATTATCAGAGCATATATGTTTCCCTCAGATTCTGTTTCCTCTCCAACTCATAGTACTTTCATGACAAGAATGCAAAGCCAGAAAAAAAGACATTAATGACGTTTTAAGAAAGCATGTTTTTGCTTTTAATGTTAGTAGGGGCCACTAAACCTACTTTAGGTCAAAATCAATCTCCTTTTTCTTGTCCCTGATGACAGTTTTCTTTTATCAGAGTATGTTCTTTATCCTCACATTTTTCCTCTCAAGTATAGACAACCTCTCATGGCAAAAGATGAAAAGAATTTGATGACCTCTTTAGATAGGATTTTCTTGAGGGTAATTTTATTAGGGGACAGTGAAACCTTCTTTAGGACAAAGAAAACTTCCTTTTTCTTATACCTGGACCACTTTATATTTAGAGTATATTTTCTTCGTCACATTCATTTTGCTCTTCAACATAGACGACCTTTTGTGGAAAAAAAGGAAAAGGACTTTCATGATCTTTTAAGATAGCATGTTCTTAACTGTAATTTTTGTAGGGGCACTATACCTAGTTTAAGAAAAAATTGATTCCCTCTTTTTTGAACCTGATGACTGTTGTTATGCAGGGTGGCATCATGCTTTTTATCGGTTCCTACTTTGAGTTTGTTCGAATTCGGAACTTTTTGAAGGCACAAAATGCTTCTTTCTGCCTACTGGGGGAGTAAGGACCTTTCTACTATGACCTACCATCTTGCCTCTTCTAAGTTAGAAAGCATTAAATTTGAAAATGAGTTTTGTGCATTCATTTAAAATATGTGCTTAGAATTATTTCTTACTTTAGGTACACAAAGCAGAGTGATATTTCTCGTTCACGAGTTTGGTTCTTCGAAGGTACGAGGAAGATTATGCTGTACACTGAAAGAGCTCACTTTTACCACAGATATAAGGTTATGTGACGCATGCCCTTTCATTTGTGTCGTATATTAAAAAATGACGTGTCTGTAGAAATCCATGTGGGATTTTTCATGAGAGTCAATAAAACCCAGTGTTAAGCACGAATAGACAATGTATTTGGATTTAATGTGAATGTAAAGTTGGCATTATAATCGAAGAAAGAGCTGGTACTTGACTCTGTATATTAATCTAGCATTCCAACTTCATTAAAAGGATATATGCAATTTCAAATCCAGCTTATGTTCACCAATTGTTACTATATTTTTGAAATTGATGATCCAGCCCCCACACACCCCCCCCCCCCCCCCCCCCCCCCCCCCAAAAAAAAAAAAAAACCACCCGACTCTAACCTTTTGGAACTTGGTCATAGGAACTTCAAAACGTCATTTAGTTCAACTTAAATAATAAGTTCATTCGGTCGGTTTGCAATGAGAGCTGGAAAAGGGGGGGTTGTTGGTTCTGGTTGGCCTTTGATAAATTTGGTGCGCCAATTAAGTTCTTGGTTTGTAAGGCATTTTTTGATTTAGTCTTGAATTGACGTTTATTTTATATCAATGATGACTCCGTTTGCCTTCAAATCTCCCACTAGATTTAATTTGGTTTCATCTTTTTAGAACCCAACTAATGTGAGAACTGATTGCATTTTTTGAGTTAGCGTTTTGTTAAGCTGCTTGGCAATTGCTGGTGTCATATAATATTTGTCTTAGTAAATATTGGAAATTATGTAATCTAGCAACCATAGCACCAAGAAACGATGTAATAACTCGCTCTCTTCCATCCTTGAGGACTAGGGATTGCATCCTAACACTATGTTCCTTGCATTTTATCAAAGCACATGGAATCAATAGAGAATTGAGCTGGCAACATGGTACAAAATCGAATGCAACAGTGTAAAAGGATTCACATAGCCGACCCCAACCCACTTAATGGCTTAAACCTTGGCTTGTTGTTTTGTATGTGGAAATGATAAATATGTTTGAGTTATAAAGCAAACTATATATGTGGTGGATGAAGTTCACCGCCCACATGTGTGCACATTGCTCGAGCCCTTCAACTCGAGCTTGCAGACATATATTTACAAATCACAATATTTCATTCCATTTGCATTTTTTGGTTGTTTTCATTTGACTTGTTAAACGTCAATGTGTGTCCAATCCTAGTTCTTGACCTCAAATGACCTTTGTTAGAATGTCTAATTGTAAAGTTTAGGCTTTTAGGTGAAGCGATAACACATGTATATAAGGCCTATATTAACCCCATAAATAAGCATTGTGGGATATACTTTCACACCCTTTCTCACATGTCGAGACGGATCATGAACAGCATTTAAAATTAACGAATGGGGATCCTCATAAATCTAGGGGGAACTTGGCTCTCATGCTATGTTAGAATGTTCAACCTAAAAGCTTAAGATATTAGGTGGAGGGAGACATTGGCCTATATAAACCCCATTAACAAGCGATGTGGGAGTAGTCCCAAATAATCAAGTTGAACCAGATTTGGACCTGGTCCCTGGACTGACTGTTAGACCGGCAGGTTTGGTTAGCTTTGCAAAACTTGGTTCATGAAGTCAATGTGTAGATATCTTTCCTCATCTCTCCACAGTCTATATATACCAACAGATACACATATACTTGTTCATAGTTGCTTATACACACGTGTCCTTGAACATGTGGATGCAGTTCTTAGTGCCTATATACAGACTGAGACAGTTGCAAATGGATGTACCATACCATGTCAAGTTGATAGCATTCAACGACAAACCCATCTGATTATCCTAACCAGAGAAGTGTTAAAATCTAAAAGTACCTTTTGACTGGTTGGATGTATTCCAACAGATTTTGGTACAAGTCATTGCCACAATACTTCTCTTCTATTACATGGATAGATTGTGGCTATCATGAGTCAATTACGACTTTTTTAGCCTATAAGGTTCATTGCCTATTAGGCTGGATAAATAATCTAGGTCGTGTTGGGGCAGGATTGTCTTCAATGCATTTTAAATGATTCTTCATATTGTGAGTGAAGATGCATCTGGTCATAAGAAGAGGGTACTGCAGAGAAACTCTGGAGGTGCAGTTACTGCATTGCTGCTCATAATAACACAATATGGTATTAAATATTTAAAATAAACAAGGCAAGCTTTTGCTTAAAAGGATTGCAGCAGCTGCAATTACTGATATAATACATTGGGCAGGCCCATTTGATACCCTTTTTGCCAAAAACTTTCTCAAGAGAACCAAGGGAATTGCAAGTGGATGAAAAATTTCTCAAGGCCCATTTGATTGGACCAGCTGCAATTACTGATATAATTCATTGGGCAGGCCCATTTGATACCCTTTTTGCCAAGAACTTTCTCAAGAGAACCAAAGGAATTGCAAGTGGATGAAAAATTCTCTTCTATACTTATTCTAGATAACTAATGTTTGGGGGACATAAAATAACCTTTTAAGTGACAATTACATGCTTACATTGTTTTGCTTACCGGTTTGTAAAACTTCTGATATCATGGTCTCTCTTTTCATACTTTCGTTTTGTTGATGCATACTGTTGAATAATTCGTCTATCTTTTTGCCTACAGATCCGAGGCATGCAGAATTTAATAATCTATTCTTTGCCTGAGAGGAAAGAGTTCTATCCAGAGGTAGACATTTGTTTTCCATGCTGCTTCTTTTTCCCAGCATTTGATCATTGTAAGGTATTGGGCATCATTTGCATACTATGGATGCAAGCTCAATATATGTTTTCTTTAATGATTTGCATTAGTTTTTTCTGCTGTGATATTTTATTTTCTGATGACAGATTGTAAATATGCTTGAGGGGTCTCATGGCATGACATGCACAGTGCTTTTTTCTCATTTTGATCAGCTCCGGGTAATGTGCTGTTCCTATACTGTCCTTTTTACTTTTCTGTTAGATAATATGTCGAGGAATGGATTATAACTTTTTCAAGTCTTGCTTTTTTTATCATGCGATAGTGTTTGGTGGTTGTGGGTAGCGATTTCATACGTTGAGTGAATAGGAGTGTCTGTGCGTGACATTGATGTGTTATAATGCAATGGCATCAGAAGATTAATCCAGCTCATATAGCTTACGCTACTCGGTGAGTTAAGGAAGTTAATGCATACTAACACTATGTCATCAAAACATAGCGCTAGGATGTAAGCTCGATTGTGTATTAGTTCATATACGTTTACTCACTAAGTAGGGTAAACTATATGAGCTGCATTTATCTTCTGTTGACATTGCTGTGTTTAGCATGAGATGTTTGTCTTGATCCCGTTACTCAAGATATTGTTATATGGACTTTCATGTGTTTCTCTTCTATTTTGATATGCAACCAATCGTAAATCTTTTTCGTTAGTGCTTGTGATGATCGTCATTTTATGTGTTCAAATCAGCTTATTCTTGTCTTATTGTTGATCTACCCATACACGTGCTTCCCCTCATATATATTCCTATCTGATTGGAGCATTGTGTGACTGTCCACGCTTATTTTGTGCACAGATCGGTAGGGCTGGCTTTGATGGTACCGCTTTTCACAAGACATGTAATTAGTGTTCAAGTTGACATTGATGATATTGGTTTTGATTAACCCATCTATAAATTCCTTAGCCTAAGGTGTCGTGTATAGATACCGCTTAAGCCATTTAACAGACGCGTGGGACAAATTTTGGTTCTCTAAGATCCTACTAGCCATTCCTTAAAGATAGCTAGCTGTGTATCTCCAATGGCGTGTGCTTCCCAATAACTTGTTCCGATACCATGTTTAACTGCTTCCTTTCTAGAAAAAATCAGCAGTTTTAAGGGTTTGTTCCTTCTTTTGATTTTAAATTTTCAAGAACCTATGCAGTTGGAGCTACATGGCTGAAGTCAATTTGCACCTTTTCTTCCCCTTAATGTGGATATCTGAGGATTTTGGTGACATCTAGTTAGTTTTTACATTGGTGTGGCAGAAAACTATTTAGCTTGAGGTTCATACCATGGCTAAAATTTCAACCTCAAGTTGGTCAATTTTTATTGTCCAGATTAAAAAAAATGGGGGTTTCACTTCTTTCACTTCTTGCGGATATTTTTTACATTGTTGAGTAGCAGGAAACTATTTAGGCTTAGTTGTGGCTTAAGAGGTTCATATCATGGCTAAAGTTTCATACCCTCGAGGATTTCACTTCTAATGGCCAAATAAAAAAGGTTTCACTTCTTGCAGTTGAGACAAGGACCAAGTTTCCTGTTAATGCTAGCTCTTTGAGATCACTGAATAGTACTTAATTTCAAACTTTTCAAATCAGTGTATTTGGTGAACTGGAAAGACAGTATGTTCTCGATTTGATTCTTGTGTCATACTTAGTGTAAAGATATTGCTCATGTGCACTGTCCATTAGCAATTTGCTGCCTTATTCTATTTCTTTGTGGTGATTATATTCAGCTGGAGAGAATTGTCGGTTCCACCGCTGTGAAGAGGATGATAACATCCGAGAAGAGTGTATTTGCTTTCTGTTAATTGATTATGGTCGATAGTCGAAGTTAGTGAGCAGAGGACACCATTCAGGTTTATCTATTTAACCAAAAGAAAATAGTATAGGAATTTAGAGCTCGCGGATGCGTATCGAGCCAATTTTGTGAGATAGACGGAAGAGAACGAAATGAAGATCCTGAGATGGATCAGCAGTTTTGCCTAGGAGTTTTCCATGTCTTTTCTTGTATGGAGCTACTTCAGGGGAGCCCCAACTTACAGCAAACGAAATGTATTGTGCATATTGGCAGTTTTGACCTCTTTTGACTGTTGGAAAAATGTCTAATGTGTTTTTCGAAGTTCAGATCTGCTGGAATATGTTTGTATCGACTGTTGTTTTAATTCTATGTTCTGTTTTCCATTTAGTTTCTGCCATACTGTGCCAAGAAGCGCTGGGCGTTCGACCTTGATCCTTTTGCAGGCCTCAGCCGGTTACTACGCGTGAATGACTTGGTACTTATATCATTTCATTCTGTGTGCGGGAAAGTGAGCTTGATGATGGTACCAATGCCGACACAGCAGTAATGTCAATTTGGTCGACCAAATGGGGGAGCTTTTCCTTCATTATCTGCATCAGCTTTTAGGGTGCCATGCGCTTTGCTTGCTCCCATATTCACTTCTATCTCATGTGACAATTGCTCCTCTCGACGGAGTTCTCGGATGACGAAGTTCAACAACAACTCTACCTGTCGTAACCTAATTGAGAATACTAGAGAGATACTTCTGAAAAACTAAATGCGCCTTTTTAAGATCTTTCGCAGTTAGGTTCACAATTTATGATGAAAAGGTTTTGTCTTGTATGGAATTGATATCGATCAATTTAGAGCTAAGTCATAGGTCGAATGTAAACCTAATGTTCGAGGTCTCGATGCTGACGGTCATCGAGTCATCTAGGAACATGTTAGCTACTAGTTCACGTACTGTCGAAAGAAACTTGTTGGTTCGAGGGTTCAATTGTGCACGAGGAAATGTTAATGTCCCTGTGATTTTCTCTTTAGTTCCATGGTTCGATTGACAAGGTCATTACCTGCGAAGCCACCCATAGGCCTACTATTGTATATCGGCTACATAAATTTGGATGATTTTGTCCATATCTTTCATTGATTTTTCCGGATAACTCAAATTTCGCATCGCAAATGTTTAGCAATGACTCATTTAGAAAGAGCCTCTTTTTTCTTTTTTTTAGCATGAAAGTTGGGTTATCTAGATGTTATTATTTGAAAACCCACCAATTCATGGGAGGAAAACATGAACCTTGAATTTCAATATAATTTAATAAACATCAAAAACAGTTTTGAAAAATGACTCAAGAATTAAATTTGATCGCAGGCGGAAGAATTGGCCCAAAAAATTCAGCCCCAGAGGTTGGGGACAAAAATCACCTGGAAATGAAAATTTGATAAGTAAAATCTCTCTCTCATCGTAATATCATTAAAAGAAAAAGTTTAAAACTTGAGCGAACGTGATGCCGCTTTTCCTTTAACTCAATTTTATTTTACAACAACGATCAGACGGTGCTTAAATCAGTTTTTGTGCACATTTTTTTAAGCACGCTCATCTTTATATCAATTTAGTAATTCAGAATTTTACTCTTGAAGTGCTCCAGAAAAAAAAAACATACCGAAAATTACAAGGAAAAGAATAAATTATATAAACTGCAAACCCAATAGGCCGTCGTCGCTGCACTCAACTCCGCCTTGGTGTTCGCTTTCTCGAAGAAGAGGAGACAGTGGGAGTCCTCACCTTCGTCTGCAGGTGCTCCGGCGAAGAGTGGACGGCGAAGCAGGTCTCCGACGACCCCCGAGGCCTCCGCCGCCGCCTCCTCCTCCGAGCTCCAGCGGAAGCTCGTCCAGTCCTCCTCTCTCGTCACCCCTTCCTCTGCCGTCTTCCAGGCGAGATATATATGCGCTTTTGCATTCGATTGGTTCATATGTCGTGTCGAAACTGTTGTGTGTTTTCTCGTAGAAAGTGTAGGTACAGTCGATCTGTATTGGAAGTGATGATGCAAGTGTAGGGGATATACGTTTTGATGTTCTTTTCGTGAGTGAAGTCTCGGATTGTTTCGCTTGTTGTTTCTCGGATTGTTCGTGAAGACATTGCAAATCTTTCCTTTTTTTCTAGTTGCCTGTTGTTAGATACCCGCAGTCATCAAAGTGATTACTTCAAGTGTGTATATGCGTACTGAACTGTTGTTTAGGAACTTCTTGAGCTTATGTACAGTTGGGTCAATAGATAATTGTTGGGAGCATGGTTTGAGATAAGGAGATTGCAAGGATTCGCTTAACAGTGAATGGTCTTTGGACAGAATGGCAATGTGCTAAGATGTTTCGTGATATAGTTCGTTGATGCGAAGACAGTTTCATTGTGGCTTTGAGTTGCACATTTTACTCTTCCTTTCTTGATTTAGAAACAATGTGAAAGGCATTTGAGATATTAGATGCAATGTGAAAGTAATTTTTGAACAACACAGGTTGTTGAGTTTACATGCATTTGAGATATTAGATGCATTTGTGTTGTACATGTTTATTGGGGCTATGGGATGCCTCTGTGAAACGTATATGCAATAATTGGTTCATGAATGGTATTGAACGTTGTTTGTTGGGAGTGCTTTGTCATCATGGGCGACACCTTTGTGTTTCTATATTTCCTTTGCTGGGGACTTCTTATGTTAGTAGGAATTTTTTAAGTATATGTTGGTTAGAAGACCACAACATTCATTTAGACTTGTGCTAGCTCATATTGTGCTGAATGCATCATTTTCTGTACTGATTCAAACTTGTTCTTGCCTCAGGTGATCATTTTCTTGTCAATTTTTCTTTGAGACCTGTTTAATAAACACTCTTTCTATGAAGTCATTTCCAAAGTGACCTTCTACACTCTTTTTGGTTATTCCTATATTTTCACCACAAAGACATGCTGTTGTGCAGTAAATATCTAATGGAACTTATTTCACATTGCATGAGTGGCAGCAACATTAATCGACAAAAAGCCGCAGATAAGGATTTCTTACCCAGATATAATTACCCGTGTACACTACGATATGATAGTACGACTAGCAATATTGTCTGATGCCCTCAGCAAAAATGTAGTAAGAACATCTATCTTGCAATTGACTTCCACCGAGGGAAAGAAGGGAGGAAGGGCGAATAGTACCATTACCTTCTTCTATATGCATCAGAGAAATATTTGCCGCTAGACCTCAGAGTTACTAACAAATTGTCATAGGCTGGAGGCTCTTTGTAAACTGCTTCATCATCGTTATCCACATTACTCAGTTCTGCGGCAAGTGATGGCAGTATAACCATACTAAATTTAAGTTAGAATATTCAATTCACTCGCAACCATTTAATTTAAACTTGATTGCAGGTCAACTAACTGATCCTCAAAGATGCTGGTCTCAAATCTCATGTCAAGCATAGATAGAGCCATCGAGAAAGAGATCATATTTCAACCAAGAGGAAATGAAACATCCTATTGCTTATAAGACAATTCGAATTGTTGGCCCATTTTGAAAATCTGTCTGGATCGTATTGGCTACGGGTTCGATTCCCAGTACCCATTGTTCAATACGAACCGCTTTTATGGCCGAGCCCTCTTCAGAAGACCGCAACAAGCTTCGCTGAAATTCAATCCCATCACATAGTCTAGCAGTTAAAGCTCATACCCCTTGAAAGCAATGTTGAGTCAAGTCGTCCCATGGTGGCTTAACTCCCCACCTATATCCATTTGTCATATCGAGTGACCGGATGAGAATAAACCCCAACCACTGTAGTAGCATTGGATCGAACTATAACGATTGCTATTTGACCCCGTTTAGCTGGTGATTATATGACCTTACTTCTCGTTGCGATATTACAAAAATACGAGAGTCATAAATTGGACATCAACTCCGCCTTCCTAACTTCTCTTGCAAATATATACTTTTCCACTCATATTCTTACAATGAACTAAGCAGATCAGATCAGAAAAAACCAACAACCAAGAATAAGTCAAATCGAAGGATTGCTTTTTGGGGCCAGAATCACCTAAATATCCGCAGCCAGTGACTCATGGACTCCACCAGACTGGCTTCAGTTCCTTCACCAACTGCACGGTTTTGGCTGCCGGAGTGGGACGAGCGATCAGCTCCGGCAGCTATTAATAATCTCTCTCTCTTGTGGTCCATTTTGTTTTTTTTTTGGTCTCACTTGTGGTCCATATTTGGAAGCACCCTTTTGAAAACTTTCAAAAGAGCAAAAAAGGGGCTTTGGGCCTCAACGGAATGGCGCCTATCTGGTGCCTATCAAGCCTATCAAGCCCCAAGCTGTCGCATCGAGTAGAATTCAAACCTAATCACCGATAATTCGTCCGTCTCCCACGTTCGCCTCCTGATTACTCTCCCCCTAATGACGCTCCTTTCTCGACCGTTTTCGCTTTTGAATTCTTCTTTATACTCTCTCTGTCTCACCCTCCAACCCAACCACCCCAAAACGCTCGCCGCAACACTTTCACGAACCCTAAGCCAGCCCTCCCCGAGATGGGTTGCTGTTTCAGCTCCGCCCACCGCCACCCACATGCCCAAAATCCCTCGAGACCCGACCTTTCTCCGCCGTACCCTCCGGCGATGCCATGTAGGAACGCCGACTTGACACGTGCCGCGGCCATGCTCGTCGAAGAAGAAGAAGAAGAAGAAGAGGAGGTTGCCGTCAAGGAAGTCCTCTCCGAAACACCTCTGCCGAAACCTCGCCCTCCATCTCAAGCGACAGTCGACGACAGTGCAAAAGCCGAGGCTCTTTTCTTGCCTAAGCTTCAAGAATGTACACTGGAAGCTCAAGCTCCGACTGGAGACAAAGAAGAGGATGTCGCCGAAGTTGTTTCCGAGTGTTCAGAGCTATGCAGCGTCGGCGAGAGCTTCTCCACCGCCAGTGCCACTACGGCGACCACTGCTACTACCGTCGCCGAGAGGAAGGAGATCGAAGTGACGAGTAGAGACGAAGGAGAAGTAACGCAGAGAGTGATCAAGAGATCTCCCATGAAGTTGCAGAGGAACCGTCCCTACTCCGGGGAGCAGGCGGCGAGACGAGCGGCCAGATCTCCGGCGAAGAAGCCGGAGCTTCCCAAGGCGGCGGCGACGACGACGACGACGATGCAGCAGCGGAGCCGCATGGGGACTACAACTGCCGCATTGCGGCGAGACCAGAGCGATGGCCTCGGTCGGCGGTCGAGGTCGCCGGCGACCAGGAACGGTGGGGGAGGGAGGACGAGCGGGGCGGGGGGCAGTCCGCTGAGGAAGGCCGGGAATGCCGGCGGCAGGTCCGCGGCCGCGTCAGCCGGCGGCGACGTGGACAAGAAGGATTTCGACACGGGCGGCGAGGGAGGAGGAGGCGACGGGGATTCGAAGCAGGGGAATGAGTCCGTCGATAACCCTCTGGTCTCGTTGGAGTGCTTCATCTTTCTGTGAATGAAATCTTTCGTTGCACCCGCCATAGCCATGAGCAGATTAGGGTTTTGTTCCATGAAATAAACAAAGAAAAAAGACAAAAAAAGATGATGAAAATCAAGAGCCTAGGTTGTAAATATGTTCTTGTTCGACTGGTCGGCTTGGCACTGAGAATATAAGTTGGTCCATCCATGATGTGGGTTTCTTATTTTGTAGGTTAATGAGTTACAACTTTGTTTTGGTACAACCACGGAACCGTGGTTTTATGTTGTGTTGAGCTAGACCGCGAGTCGAGTTGGTTTCCCAACCCATTCGAATTCGATCCGGAGAGGAGACCACTCTCGATTCTTTTTCGAGTCTGAGTTGCGTAGCTTGAACCAAATTTGAGCTTGAATAATACTCGAACCAAATAACTCGCAAGTCTAATTAAGTGATCGCATTTCACATATCATAAATATTCATTATTTTCTCTTCGATTGAGGCTGATCTGCCTTAAGTTTTCACTCATTCAAAACGACATGAAGGTATTGGATATTGCCGTCAAAGGTTGTGCGCGTTGCATTATCTGAGCCCTGGTTCGATTTTAGTTTTTAAACTTCAACTCAATCTAATTCACTAATTGAGGCGAGTCGTGACTTGAAATAATTGAATCCCAAGGAGTTGAAGCTCATCAAGCGCCGAGTCAAGTTTGAATACCGAATCGTTGCTATTTGATTCGGATTACGATGCTCAAAATGAATGCGATAGATTGTGGCCAATGTGAATCCAAGAAAAAGGGGGGCGTCTGCTTTTGGTGTTCTCCCCTTTTCCGCTCTCTTTTGGGGACGAGGGACAAAGAGAATCGCTTTTCTTCCTCCTCGTCGGAATTCGGGTGAGTGGGATTGAGTGCGTGCGTGCATTAGCTTTCTTGTCACGTTTGTCGAGGACTGTTCTCGGAGTCATGTGCAGAAGGAGGCCAAAAGAAAGAATCAACAGGCTGAAGCTGGCGGGAAATTTTGCTCTTCGCCTCGTTGGATTCAATTTCTGCTTCTATTCGAATGCTAGAAGACAAGAGAGCCGATGATTGCTAGCTGTATTAAAATGTTTCAAATGACATAGCATAGCGAAAGTCAACGATTAGATTGATGCACCAAGTCCTAAATTTATGACGTTTTTGGCAATTTAGTTCTAATTATTTTAATTATCTCAATTGAGTTATAAACATTTTTCATGTTTAGCCAATTGAGCTCATTCGATCAATTTTGATTGGAAATTGTCGACGTGAATGCCGGCCGTTCTATATGGCATAACGGGTGTTGACGCGGACAATTTTTAATAATATTTAATATTTTTTGAATTAATTAATTAATTGATTATTCTTTCTTTTTCTTCGCTTCTTCCTCTAGCTGGTCGTCGGCAAGGGTTGGCAAGGTCAACCTCGTTGGCCTTTGGTTAAGCTCGCTCTCATCGGCCACTAGCAAGGGCAAGGTCGAACGGCCCAGCGACCAACTAGAGGAAGAAGCAAAGAAAAAAAGGAAAAATTCAAAATATTAGTAAAAATTGTTCACGTTAACGCCGGTTGTGCCACGTAGGACGTCCGGCGTCCACGTCAGCGATTTTTCGATCAAAATTGGCTGGATGAAATAAATTGGCAAAATGTAATAATGTTTAGAACTAAATTGGCAAAAACGCAATTTGGACAAATTTTCCTATTTATGATACTTGTAGAAGATTGACATATCACTTAATATATATATATATAAAAGTGATTTGATATATGAGCCTCAATTTGCATCGGTAGACCAGAATTGACAGACGCAACAATAGAAATTGTAGTTTCGCCCCGAAAAATAATGTGAATTGTGTGCACTTACTTCTGGTATTTGGAGTGCTAATCTCTTTTCTAGACCAATTCTATTCGAATTCCATAAGTTCACTTCTTTTGATTCAATCACGGGTCTATGTTTGCCCATTGAACAAAGAACAAATGCTCTTGTATTGCAATCTCACGAAGGACTTTCTTTGGTCCATAGTAATAGCAAATGAATCTCAATCGGTTACTTGAATACTTTGTACGTACTCATAAAACAACACTTTGTATTGTGAGAATGAAGATAATAATATACCGTCGTTAAGATACGAAACTACAGCCAGAGAATCATTCATCAATGGACCATAGGCTGATGCTACTAGTTTTACTAGCCCATTCAATCGATAAATCGCACTTACTCATCGAAAGTAGAACCCCACTTTTCCAATTTGACTCGGGGCACCATCTTATCTTTCTCGTGGGTCGGGTCAAACTTGGCCTGGGCTTTAGTTCGGAATGAAGTACCGCATTCGTTCTTCCTCTTCGTCCAATTTACAATACTCCATCTTGGTCCATTGATTCCAAGATTTGGGCCGTCTTTTCCCTTTTGAATTGGACCAAACCTTAAAGAGTTAGCGAGGCCGAAGCAAAACCAAGGTCGATTCAGTCTCTTCAACCTTGGTTCTCCGGCTAAAGCTGCAATAATCATACTTACGTGTTCCGACAGAATTTCCCCCGCAACAAAATATCTTTTACCGAAAGTCGTTCTTCAGCTTTTAATTGAAAGAGACAGGTTCTGTGTTGATTCAAGACAAGAATTATCACAAGTGATGAAGAAATCAACAACTTGAATTCGAATGGGACTGTACAAACACAAGTTATGCCAAAATTTAATCGTAGATAATGCCTGGAAAGTATAAACTCTTTGATGGAACCAAGCGTAAACAAACTGTGCTAGAATTCAATCGACGACAAAGCCTGAGCATGCAAAGACGATACACCGGAATTTAATCAATGATACAACACTTGGGATAAAGATACACGCCGAAATTTAACGACGACGCGAGTTTAGAAATAAAAGTACAGTGCTAGCTAAAAGATAGATAAATTTGTTTCATTTGTGGGTGGCTCTCAAGAAGATGAGTAATGGTATTTATAGTGGCAATGCCATAACTGCTTCTGAGCAGCTTCCAGATGTTGTATCCATGTTCTTTCATCTTCGAGAATTTTGTGCCCATGTTCTCACGACGCGATGATCTTATTCTTGGACGGTTGCTCCTCCAAAAACACATGGCAGTTGCTCAGCGGTCTAAACTGCTTTGTTCTCCAGTGACTTCGAACTGGTAAATGTATCTCGATGCCTCTTATGTATTCAACTTTCTCCTAATATCTTGACCACTTACTAATCCTTACTTATTGATACTCTCGTTGATCGTTGTTAATCACTCGTCTTTGTATATTGACGATTGATTGGTGGCAATTATCGACGTGCACAAATATCGACATCAATATTTGTAGTCGTCAACAATGCGTCAAGCATATGATAATATCCATGCTCCAGCCAAGTGCTCACTTGTGCCGACGACTTGATCAATCCCGGTATTACTATCGTCATTCTGTTGTCTGTACACCATATGATCGTAAACTTGTCAAGATATATACCGCATGTTTTTAGTATTCCGGACAAAGCATATTAGGTGGGACAAGCCATATAAATTATAAAACGCCTGCGACGAACGTGTCTCAAACGGACGCCATGCATTGCCACCGCGATTTTCAAGATCGTGGCCGGCTTTCTCCGTCCAAAAGAATGATAAAAGAATAGGAAATCGTTGAAAAGAGGAGATGGGAGAAGAAAAAGTCAAGCCCTGATCTGTGTTCTGAAGAAAGCTGTTCCATTGACTTGAATCACCCGTTCCAAGTTGGATTGCGAATATTAATAGGAAACAGGTGAGAAGTTCGAAGGGAGGTCGGTTGATATGGAACCCCGAGAGGCCAAGAGTCAACATCGGTGTCCCTAGCTTTTCTCCTGCAAAGGACACAGGCTGCTCTAGCTGTGCTCTCCACGTCCATTCACGAGCTGACACCCTCTTCGCACTGTGAAGTCAGAGCGAGATTACGATAGATTCTCACCATATGATTTCAAAGCACCACCACAGTTTCATCTTCGCTTGACATCATAATTGGGTGCTATTCATACTCTCTTGCATTTGTCTGTCTCTACGAACTCTCCTTTTCACCACAAACAGACGATCCAATGCTAGCATGCCATCTGCGTAACATGATCATGACCATTCAGTGCATAAGCCGATCTATGCCTACGTATATAGTTCTTCTATGCATGCAATGCATGACTGACTAATCAGAAAATCAAACGCAGAGACTCTGTATACTACCCCGAAATATTTTTGTAGATATTGGTGGATGCATAGCTAGCATGCAGCGAACGTGCTTGTAATTGACTCCATGCAGTGAAAACCAAAATGAGATCGAGTTGGCACAATCAAAAGTGATTTCATTCCTGGGCTCTTAGAAGTACTTAAGAAATGGAAGGAGGAAAAGGTTACCGTGCGTACTGTTGCTTTGCACGCAAGGGGATGAGAGAGCTGAGGACGCTACACATGGTCCACCGGCCAGTACATGAGTCTCGTGAAACTGAGAAAACTGAAGCTGCACGGCGTTGAAGTAAATGACCTGAGAAGCCAAGAAAATAGGAAAACAGAACATGGAGGATGCGCTTGAAACAAAGTACAAACAATTGTGATTGGTACAAGCAACTGGCATTTTTTTTTTTGAACTTTTCGCCAAGTTGATTTTCGACGTTCCAAGTTTTACCCTCACTAATAATTGCACCACCTTGTGCTTCCCTCATTCTGTAGTCATTTTCTTTTGCTTGAAGGTTTTCTTTTGTCTTGTTGCAGTTGATAGTCACCCATCAGGAGAACTCGTCCGCAAGCAAATCTGCTTGGCATTGGTCAGGAGAACTCGTCAGCAAGCAAATCTGCTTGGCATTGGAGGTTTAGTACTGTTGAGTGGTCTTGGGGTAAGGCTTTCCTTCATACTTAAAAATTAACCACAACTCTTTTTCACAAACAATGCGGGATAAATTCCAACAATTTCTCTCTCACACATCGAGTCGGGTTGAAGCGGCAACATCCTGTTCTCCTGCGTAACTATTAGGTTTAGACATGTTACCTAGGCTCTAATTCTAATGTTAGGTAATTTTGGACTTCTCTCATTCAAAAAGCTAACTCAAAGAATGAGACTTTTCTACATACTTATAAACTGACCATCGGCCTTTTTCAGAACCGACCAACAAGTACCACGTGTATGTTAGTGCATCCATCATATCCTTCTATTTGAAATCATCTTGCAACTTGATCTTGTTAGGTTTGGCCGACTGATGAGCTTACTGAATACGGTACTTCAGTGCATGTGCATCATATCCGTTTTTAAGAAATCATGTGGCAACTTGATTTTGTTTGGTGTAACTCACTCATGAGCTTACTCTCTCTCTCAATGAGTTCCTTTAAGCTGCGTTTGCTCGTCAAAATAATCAATTATGACAGAATATAATAGAATAAGATAGGTGAGTGTTGCGAGGATATGTTATGTGCTCATTTGCACTTGATAAAACACCATATATGATGACAATGATAGTCAAATTCAATGCAGAAAAGTGTTCGGTGAATTTTGGTTAGGATTGTTCAGAAAAAAAAATCCATTAAACTACTTAAAAGGATCATGAAGGAGAAAATTACCAAAAAAGTTCTAAATCTATTGTATTGGTACCAATTTGGTTCTAAACCTTTCGATTGGAATGATTTAGTCCTAAACCTTTTTATATTAGTACCAATTCAGTCTATCCGGCCAATTTAGGCTAGAAATCATTGACGTGGACGCCGGCGGTCCTATATGGCATTGTCGGCGCTAACATGGACAAATTTTATAATTTTTTTCAGATTTTTTTAATGTTTTTTCATATTTTTTCTCTCTTTTTTTTTTTTCTCTTCCTAGAACTAGTTGCCAGTTGACCATCGCCGCCACAGGCTAGTCTAGGCGAGGGTCACTGTGCCCTCACCGGCCACAGGCGAGGGCGTCGGGCCCTTGTGCGGATCCAGACGAAGGCTAAAACCCTCATCTATTGGCCGATGAGGGTGGCGATGCCCTCGCCAAGACCAAGCAAGGGCTCGACGCCCTCGCTTGGATCTAGGAGAGGGCGCAGGGGCCCTCGCCCGTGGCTAGCAATGGTCGGCCGGTGACCTCACCAGCCAACCAGTTTTGAGAAGAGAAAAAAAAGAAAAAAAGAGAAAAAAGAAAAAAAAAATTAAAAAAATCTGAAAAATTATTAAAAAATTATAAATTTTGTCCATATCTGCGCCGGCGGTGCCACTTAGGACCTTCGACATTTGCATCAGCAATTTTTGATCTAAATTGGCCAAATGGATTAAATTGGTACTAATATGAAAACGTTTAGGACTAAGTTAGTCCAACTGAAAGACTTAGAACTGAATTGTGTTAAGGAAATCTCCTAATAAATTTTGAAGTTGGCAAAACTATCCATGTAAATTTTGTAAGTTTGATAAATACTCTGAAGTATTTTGATCCATGTAGATATATTCTAGAAATGGCAATTCCAATATTTCGAGAGAACTAAACTTTCTAGATACTCAAACTTTACAAGGACTAGAAGGAAGATCTCAAACTTTACTGGAACCAGATTGAGAAGTTCATACTTTACTGTAAAAGTCACTTAGACTTTATATTAAGCAGATGAAGAACTTTAGACTTTATTTCTAAAAGGTTCAGACTCTACTAAAGACCTACACTGACTTAAGTTCTGGATATAAAATAAGAACCATAAGTTATCTAGACTCTGAAACTATTCAGAACGAATATAATGGCTAGTGATCTGGCATAAATTTCACAGAAGGAAAGTTTTGATTGACTCAATCTTAAAAGGCTATAATGCAAAATTGATTGACAATCAAATATTAAGGCAAATATATATATCACAATGGATAAAGCTTTACTTATGGAAATCAAGATTCTGGTTGTATAGATAACCAAATTCAGCGGGATTTAGCTTTTATCAACCAACGGCTACTCAATCGATTTTATATAAATCTTTCCAAGTTGAAGATTGGAAGATGATCCTCTGAAAACTATCCAATGACTAATTTGGAAGTGGAAGAGTAAAAAAGAACATTAACGAGGAATAGAAGGAAGAGAACAAAAGTCACGAATCAACAAGTTCAAAGTCTGAGCATACTCCGATTCTACTATTTGTCTTTCGTAAACCTAACACTGAGATCTTGAAAGACATTTTGTAAGAGTGATTGTGTGAGATAGATAGTTCTATCATTTACAGAGTGATATTACTCAGAACTTGTAATCCTTTTTGATCACATAGTGGAATCCAGCCAGTAGGCTGTCAATATGGGAGAGTGGATGTAGGCTTAATCTAAGCCGAATCACTATAATTTCTTGTGTGTAGTCTTTCTATCCCTAAACTCTTATTCTATCTTTTATATTGCACATTAGCACATTGTCTATAAAGTTTACTTAGAATCTAAATATCTTTCAAACTTTAGTTTTGATCATTTGTTTCCGCTTTAAAAATTTATCAAAACTTTTAGATCACCTATTCACCCCCTCTGGATGATCCTTGCTAACTACGTTACTTGGTATTAGAGTAGGTTGCTCATTCATTGAAGTATTTTACTTCTGAGCTAACGATCTTTATGGCTAGCATGAGTGCTCCAAGACCTATTGAAGGATAGAGCATTTCCAGACCATCATATTTCGATGGCAAAGAATATAATGTATGGAAAAACAAGATGAATACATTCATCAAATTAGTTGATCACATGCAGTGGGATGTTGCCATCAGAGGAGTCAATCCAAAACCTTATGCATCTGCATTTGCTTCAAAAGAGAAGCTAGATGAAAGCAAATCAAAAGAAGCTCCATTATCTCAAATTGAGATATAAAAAAGGGAAGCTTTAGATTCGAAAGCAATTTATTCATTTTACTGTGCTTTAACACCTATTGAATATAAGAAAATTGCTTTCTGTGAATCAGCAAAGGATATCTGGGTACCCTCTACACCACATATGAAGGAACATATTGAGCAAAGGAAACCCAGATCATTCTATTGCTTGGGCGATATGAATCCTTTAAAATGAAGACAGGAGAATCAATTGCTGATATATATGATATATTTACTGATATAATAAATGGTTTTGCATATCAAGGGCAACCGGTCTCATATGCAATGAAAGTAAACAAACTTCTGAGAGGACTATTGAAGGAGTGGGACAACATAAAAACCTTACTTCAAGAAACTTAAAGGATCATGCCACTATTAGTGAATAAACTGATAGGAACTTTTTAATCATATGAAATAGAACAACTAAATGAGGAGAATGAATCTAGAAGTAAGAAGTTAATTGCTTTAAAGTTTAATATTGATTCTTATGATGCAAATTAAGAAGAAGAGGATGTTGATAATGAATAACTGGTTCTTTTCATAAAGAAGTACAAAATAATGAAAAAGAAAGGAAGAAACTTCAAAGGGAAGTACATCTTATCTTACCAAAAAAAAAAAAAAACTTCAAGGGAAGAAGCCATTTGAGAAAAAGATCCCTGATGAGATAGAAAAATCAAGGGAAGTAATTTACTTCCACTACAATAAGTGTATTATAATTATTGTGGAAGCCAAACGATCGTATAATAAATTTGGCAGAATAAAAAAATAAATTAGACACTAGATTTACTCGGTTCGAGCATGGTGATTTATGTCCACGGGGAAAGCAGCATGAAATTTCACTATAGATCAAGTGATACAACGGATATTACAACCATATTTGAGTCACTTAAACATTCTAAATATTTTCCAAACTCTAATTATACCTAATAACTCATGCAGTGTTTAGGCCCATAATTCCTCACAAAATAATCTCTTAATCTCATGAAGAAATTATACACAAATATTTTCATAATATTTAATTATTACAGATACTTGAACTCTTAATGTAATTTCACAAATAAAACCATGAAGATTGCCCACCGCCAAGTACTTGCACACAAGCGGCGCTTCAAGAATAACTTCACGTGTTCATCGACTACCTCCGCCCAAAGTGCCCACTGAATATATTTATAGCCAAAAGAAAACACCTTCGGAAGCCCATGTCAACATGCATTAGGAAATCATGTCATTCGATCAACCAGTCAAAGTTTGGACTTTTCTCTTTTGACTTTTCTTTGGCCGACTTCAAGTAGCGTGTCCTTCCTTTCTCTCACACAATTGGACTTTCCTTTTGCAGTGGGCGAAGACTCCAACTCACGTTTGGAAAGCTAATTTCCGAAACCTGGCCTTGGATTCTTTTTTTCTTAATTTTTAAAATTTAGATTTTCACTTCAAGTTCAAACTCGAGACATATTTTAATAATAATGTTACTAGCAGTATATAGTAAAGGATCATGAAGAGCAAGCAAAATTAACCAAGGTAAAGGGATATTTTGTATATCGAGTCTGCTTGATTATATATGCCATACGTGTACCAATGAAGTATTGACCTAGATGGCAAGAGAGTTTGCTCATCCCCTTACGATTTCGGATTCTACCCTTATTAGTAGCATGTCGAGAGTAATCCAGAAGGCATCGGACCGATGTGTGGCACACCCTTATACAATCATCTTGGGATATGTCTTGTGGCCTTTCTCTTCTAGTTGGGCATCTCCTAGCGGCGTTGCATGCAAGATTGTCGTCATAAATACTCGAGGACAAACAATTTTGCTTTAATGTCACTACTTGCGTTTTAGATCCATGTAAGGAGGAGAGTTTCCGAGTACAATTGTTAAGTTATATTTAGAATTAGTTAACATAAGTTAGCACAATAAGTTCTGTAGTGTTCCAGTTCTTTTGATCATGCGTGAGATTATTATACTTTCCTCGTTTTTACTATCTCAAAGGAAATATGCATATAGTTATGCCATAGCACGAGTTCTCTCTTGCGGTACTATATAAAAAATCATCTAGAAATTACATATTTCAAAAACAAATATTTATAACTATATATTGGGTTTAATGTCGGTCTTTGCCGACGTACGTGTCAAGACGTAGATTATATTAAGCGCAATACTTTGATAGCTTAAGTTGTTATTGTAAACGGCAGTGCACATAATTTCACGTTGGTATGTATCGGAGCCAAAGGTCTTGAGTTAGACTCCTCCTATATACAGGCCTCATACATTGGGGTCCGCACCAAAGCCTTCGTGGTCAAATTAGGCTTTTGGGAACGAGGGTGTTAATTAGATAAATCAATATATTCCACGCCATACTCCGATTGCTTACACTATGGGAGAGTTCGCACGTAATTTCTAAGTGTTATGCATAGAGGGTGCTTCGAGAGAAATTTTTACCAATAAGTCCTCGCCGATTATCTCATAACTAACTGAATTGCACTTTGAAAGGGCTTTTCCACATTTCATTTCAATGACTCATGTCTTTTCCCTCACTCTCAACTGTACGCTGTGCTATAGAACCTTTTGACAGTACATACATTGAGGATGCTCAATAGGACTTGGTTGCTGGTGCACCTTGGGGTCTTGAACTGGCTCAACGCAGCACCATTCCCTATGAAATGATCCAAGATCTTTCTGAAAGTCCCCGTCTCTACAATGCAAAGCTCCAGTGGACCTATCGAATTACACTGCCTAGAGACCACATAACCATGATCCTCAAACGAAGCGTCCATCTCCCTGCAACACTCTCCCAGGACCTTCTCTTCCACCTCTCCCTTGATCTCCCAGTATATCACGTAGTGGCCGGGCTGCTTCGAGATGTCGGCGTGGCTCGTGAAGTCCACCAGCTCCCCCATCGCCTTCCACAGCAGCCGAGAGCCTCTCTCCACCACCAGCTGGAGATCCTTCTCGGTGTTCTTGTCGATGTTCACAGTCAGGATCAGCTTCCTCCGGCATATGAAGCTCAACTTGGGCGTGCGCTTGTGGAAGCCGGCCACCTCCACTACGTCTCCAAGCCGGTATCT
Organism: Syzygium aromaticum; assembly: GCA_024500025.1. Lineage (NCBI taxonomy): Eukaryota > Viridiplantae > Streptophyta > Magnoliopsida > Myrtales > Myrtaceae > Syzygium > Syzygium aromaticum. The sequence goes on from CM044885.1 coordinate 19,140,049, forward strand.
GTAAAGCCCTGCGTAGTCGAACGATGAATTTGTGATGAGAATACATGACTAAGTTTCACAGACTACAGATCCTCATTATCTGAAACTACCGTCCAGAATTGTTTTAATCATTTTAGATACATCATTCAGAATACAAATCACGAAAACACGGCATATGCCCTGGATCGCGATTGCGATCAATCTTATGCCACCACTAGTTTCATATTGATGTCGCATATTACAATCACAGCAGCACACCTTTTACCTTTAGGTACTAATTTCAATTAAATTTTTTGCTGAATTTTAGTGTAGTTAGGTGAATGGTCACACCTTTACATACACGGCCGTAAAAGTACAGAGACAAATACATTTGACCTCAAACGAAACGATTGAGAAGGACATTGCACAAGATCCAAAACGACCCACTTGTCAAATTAGGCACCACACAGCGTCTTCTACAACGAATGACAAGAACAACAGAGGGAACGGGTCATCGTCATTCATGGTCGTTTTGGTTCCGACTCTATCCACGAATTAGTTCTACCTACAAATCCGTATCTAACTTTCTTTGCTCGGAACTGAACGAGCGCATCGTCAACCATTGACAGAGGTTCAGATTTATCCAAGATCTGGTACCTGTGTATACATGCCAGACAATCTTGTTTCCACGAACGTCAAAATCAATAATGCCCGGAATATTGTCGGATGAATATATAGAGCAATAGATAATGTACTATTGTGCAAGCCATATCTATCCTCCATTTTGCGAGGATCTCGTGTCTCCTAAGAGAATCTAGGGTTTGGCCGACGCCACAAAAAATCTAGTCGATGCCCAGAAGACATTGGACATGCAGAATGAACTATGAGAGCAGTGAATTGAGGCTGGGTTCTCTATAAGGAAAAGGCAAAAGAAAAGCTCAGTAGTGCCCTAACGAGCTTTTCGATTCTGTGAACGGACCGTGTGAAAGATGGATGACACAAGCCCCATGGACTCGAAAGATGGAAATATGCATACTTTTGATGGATTGTTGTCGTGACCTTCTCATAGGTGAACTCATAGGTGAACCACCAAGGGAAAGTTAATGGATTGCTAAGCTTACACTTAGTGTAGACTTTTCCAAATCCATACCAACCGCAACTTTGGGATCTTAATTTAATGAATTAAACATGCAATTTAATTCAATTTAGTGTTGCCACTAATATATTTAGAGTCGATTAGGAACCAAGTAAAATGTGAAAGAACATTTTACTTCTGCGAATAAGATATATCATAAATTCGGGAACTTGGTTATACAAGATAAATTTATCGCTCTTTCGGCACATTTTCTCTTTATTTAAAAAATATTTTGGAAACGGTCTTAATTGATTTTAAGGTTAAGTCACTAACACATAAGAAGTAATCATACGGGTATGCAAGCAAGAATTTAACACTCAATAAATCAAAATAGTAAATAAATTGCTAGAAATAGAGCAAAAACCTCAATGAATTGAGCAAAGCATGCCTTTGTTATGATAATATTCTCCAAGTGTTCTACAAGATTTTAATTACAAAAAATTTATGCAGGACCTAAACATGATATCTAAATGCAAAGTCAATTAATTAATTCTTTTTGTGTTTTTTCTTCTTTTTATAAGAATTCAACTGTATGCAATCCATGAGATACACTTTTAATCTTAGTTATGTCCACGTAAATTCTAATTAAACTAATGACATGTGACATGAATTATTTATATGCAAACTAATCCTAATGACAAGCAAAAGAATCATGAACTAATTTAAAATGCATGAAATATTAAAATAATAACATGAGATTGAATTATTTAAATGTAATCTAGATGTGACCTAAAGCATGCCTGAATATATGATAAAAGTGCAAAATCTAATGAAAGCTTAGACTATCTGATGGAAGTGCAGTATCAACGAATAATTTCAAGAAGTATTATTATGCATCGATGTTCATGGATATTATGCAATATCATTCAAGAGTCAAATATATATCAAAGATATGCATGATCAAATTATGATGTAGAGATAATATTCTTCATTTGTCCTAGATGAAAAATTACTATATGGCTCCTAATGTACCTAAGATATGCAATTTCTAAATTAGGACACATGCATGGTTGTAATCTAGAGTAAATGCAATGCAATTTTTTCTGTATTTTCGTAATAGAATGTTTCCTAAACTAAGGACGTGCAATATGTCAGCCCAACATACTTAAATATTTAAATATTTACCACATCCAACATAGGAAACAAAGGTAATGGGGGATCCGGTTTAAGTCTTAAAGATCAAAACCTAACCATAACGACTCAAACAAGGAAATTTTCCATTTGGGAAATGCCTAAAATCTCATATCAAATAGTGTTAGAATTGCATAACCACAATTCAGGCAATTAAATATTTGAATCAAATATAACTTATGAAATTACCTAAATTGGATTATTGACTCAAATGACGACCGGTTGCAAGGAAGATTCACGGTGGTGGTAACCGGCAAGGAATGACAAGAGGCGATGTACAACAACGTCAAGGACTGTGAACATCATATGTATCTTTGATACTCGATTCCTCTAGTGAAGTTGAAAACCTAAGTGTCGTAGAGGTCTTCTCAAAATTTCAACGCATTCCCACTTAGAATGAATGCATGCTCAACATTGTTGCGCGACCACGCGTTGGACTCTTTAGTAGTTTACCAATCTGATTTTCTACTTTAGAGGCATACTTTCAAAAATTATTTCACCATCGCCATCGAACAAGCTCAAGACTATAGTCATATATATCGTAATCTCCACACCACAAAATTTAAGCGTGATCCAACCGTTAACGCATGCGTACTTGTCGATTTCATTAAACTGCACATTGGAATTTTCTTGAGGCCATAGAAGAGAGCTCGTGTATATATGTTTTTTTTTTTGTGCTTTCTTGTCCTTTTTCTTTTATATTGGGTATTGCCAACCTCCCTCTTGTGAATCCTCTTCCATTGTGAGAAAAGTGTGCTTATATAAGCAAACATTAAGGCTTTCTTTTGATATGAGATTTCCTCATTTGAATGGGAAGCATATTCCATATATATTCAAGATTATGAAATCACCCCTATATTCCCATCTAACCCAAATCTGTTAAGAAAGAGCTTAATCACTCCCCAAGCTTACCTCAATAAATCAATATTTCCTAATTTTATATACCGCGTGCACAAGTATATTCGGTAACTTTAGATGAGTTATGAGCTTGTTTAAATTTTGCACTTTTGCGGGTTTAGTCCAGATAATTCTATTAAGCTCAAAACTTCACTACTTAAGTCAGTTCAATTACAATGCAGTTACGTGGGCTTAATTACTCCATAACAAAATACTCCTAATATGCAAAATGCAATTAATAAGATTTTTGTTTGGCGGTCGTTGTCAATCCCAATTTTCTTATCAATGATTGACTTGACGGAGAATGCTAAAATTTAGGCATCAAGGGAATTTTAGTACATACCAGTGAAAGTGGTGAGCGCAATCTCATATTCTTGCCCAACTTTGACCTGAGAGAGCGGCACTGGCTCATCCTCCACAAAGTCATCATCAATGGCTTCACTGTTCTTGCTCCTGCTCCGATTCTTCTGCCGGTGAAGCGGTATGAACTCGAAGTAAGAGAAGGTCGGCACGACCGCGAAAGTCACCCTCTCCAGAGGTAGACTCGGATCCACGTTCACCCCGATCCAGCTCTCCGTCGATCCGTAGTCAGCGCTCACCAGCGGCAACCCCCCGGCGTAGTGCCTCAGCTTCGTCAAGTAATGCTGCATGGAGCCTGTCATTATGGAGTACACGTATCTGGCCTTAGGCCAAAGCATCGGTATTACTCCGCACCAGTCCTTCCTCTCTAGCTCCTCGCAGGCCGCCTCGAGCCGCTGAGCGAGGGACGGGTTCGGGGACACGATCCCCAGCATGGCCTGCCGGGTCCTCTCAACAGTGATCCTCGGGCTGAGCCCGCCATCCCGGATGTCGCCACAGATCTCCCGCCAGTGGTCCTCGAAGGCCCGGAAAGCCTGGACGATGCTGTAGGCGAAGGTGGAGGTGATGAACTCAATGCGGTCGGCGAAGTAGAGCCCGAGGAGGAGGTGGCAGTAGGTGGACTGCTTGTAGTCGCCGCTCGAGATGACCTCCTCGGGGCTGCAAGTGAAGGACTTGGTCTTCTCTTGCTTGATCTTGAACTCCTCGCTCGAGTAATAGTGGGTCGTGGCGGTCCCGGCCGTGAGGCCCCCTTTGGTCTTGGACTGCTTGCTGCCGTAGATGAATTCAAGAATCCTCCCTCCTTCACCAATCGGGTATACCCTATACAGGCAAATAATAATTTTAAGTGAAGGACATGATAGTAAATGATTGACGGGTTTGCATCGTAAAACATGTTGATGCCATTTCATGTTGTTGATTTATGTAAATTGTCTCTGAAAGATAGAGCATAAGAGAAAGAGAGAGAGAGTTGGAAACCTGGATCGATATGCAGCTGCAATTCTGAAAATCTGGAGAGTGGTCTGCGAGCTATGGCGAGTGAAGGGCACGTACTTTTGCCTTCCGTCAGTAGTTCCAGAACTAGACTCCCAAAAGAAAGAAAGAAGCAAAGAGAAAATCGAGGAAAGAACCAACTATTAAAAACGATTCACGAAAATAGACAGTCATTTGCTTGCGAACTAGACAAGATTATCAGAATCCCACAGTCACTTCAATCAGAGACATCATCCATTGACTTATCTTAATTAGTGCTTCTACACCCCTTTCACTGTGCATTCATTTCGTATGTACGAATGAAAAGCATGTGAGAAGTTCAGCTCCAATGCATACCTTAGCGAGAGAAGTTGAATGGGCTCCTGAGTGAGCACGGGAGATGTGTCCCCATCTGCAATCCTCTGGATGAAGGGCTCGAAATCGGCGTGGGATGCGAGGGGCACACGAGACCTGTACAAAGACTCCAATGCGCAGGCCCCCATCCCCTCTACCTCGACGTCCCCCAGCCACGTGCTCAGGTACTCCGTGCCGCGGTTTGCCTCGAGGATCCGCCGCAGCACCTCGGCTTGGACCGCCCCGGCATTCTCGCACGCGTCCTCGAACCATCCGATGACGTCCGAGTCGCACCCTTCGTGGGCCCTCCTTCCCGCAGCGGCAGCCGCCTTTGTCTCCATTCGAAGGAGGTGGCTTTCGGTGGTGCAAAGCGACGGGGCGATATCGCTGGAAGTCACCTTACGAACCCTATGGCAAGGCATGCATCCAAAGAAAAACCCATCAGGCTCTATATATACACACGCACAAGAGAACAAGGAATGGAGGAAAAAAATCTCTTCGTCGTGGTACACGATGTGGGTCCGAGCGGGGGCTATCTAGAGAGGAAGAGGGGGGGTCCTTATATTTGCAGGGAAATGCTTCAGAAGAGCAATAAAACCTGCCCCTCGTGTTATTTCTGCAGAGAGAAGCTCCATGGCTATGATAATGGTACGATGATATGTACTGCTGAGGTTATTCCACCTTGGCTGTGAAAGGGGGTGATGGTTAGTTTATAAGTACGAGAAAAAGTCTTATTTTTTGAGTTAGTTTTTGAGACGAGAGAGGTCCAAGACCATCCAATTTTGATATCAGGTAGGAGAGTTTCAAATTGTTGCAGTCCCGACCCAGCCCGATGTGTGAGGGAAAGATTGTTGAGATTGTTTCACATCTGCTATGAAATGAGGTGAATGTCAGTTTATAAGTGTAGGGGAAATGCTCATCTTTTGAGCTAATTCTTAAAATGAGAAAGGCCTAAGATCACTCAATATATACAACATGTTATTTTCTCTTTCTTTTCCAGGGGTATCTTTCTACTTGCTACGTAGTGATAACTCTTGCCTCGGAAAATTTCGAAATCAGAACGGCGATGGGGAAGCGATAAAAAGGGCGATGGGGACCGAAACCGAAGCCTTGCGCAAATAATCGTGCAGAAAGGGAAGATCATCTCCTCCCCTCCCCGCCAATTTTACCGGAGGACAACGTTTTCAGTGAAGTTTGAACTTCGAAACGCAATGCACACCAAAAAGTGCGGCAGATTTGACGCCTCGCATTAAAGTCTCCAGATTCCCTTCCTCTCCACCCTCAATTCAATTCAGGCCAAAAACAGATGCAAGTGGCTTTTAAACGATTTTTACAGAACGTTATTTATATTTTCTTAAGGGACTTTTAGTTAAAGATATTTGTGTTTTTCAAATGAGCATTTTAAAAGCCGAATCAAAAGAGCCAAAAGGGCCCAAAGAAAGAGAGAGAGAAGAAAAGGGTGGTCTTCCGATATTGCTCTTCGTTTTACGTCTTCCCTTCCTTTTTCATCCACCCAAAGCAGGAGACCTTTTCAGGTGTGGGATGACGAGTTTTTCATAGTAGTCAGGTCTTAGAAAAGCTTGAACGACCCATCTGTGGAAATGCTGGTGTGGTTTAACTTGTTGGGGGAAGTCGAGTTCAGCTTATTGTTTTCTAGCATGATACGTTAGCAGTGCAGCTCATTTGATCTTATGGTATGCGCCTCATTAATCTCGGGTAACGGATGAAATGACTCTTGTTATACGTCGAAGGCTCGAAGCAACGAATACATATTTTCTTGAAAAGACAAGGAAGAAATTTAGCTTCGCGTCAATACGTGTGTCGTGTTAAATTATGTCTTGAGTTTGCCTTGTTTGTTATTGAGTGAAAAACAAGAGAATAAACTCACTTCTTGCTGCAATCCACCAAGAACTTCCATAATATCACAAAAGGATGTTTCCTTCGAGATTTGAACGATTTCCAACGTTCGGAGAATGTTACGAATGAAGCGGAAGATAGAGTCGTAGAATTTTTCTATATCAATAATGAATCATACAGGAGCCGATAGGCTTTACAGGAGGCTAACTATATCAACGTAATATTGTAATAGAAATTACAATCATTCAAAATAATGAGATTGTAATATGAGAGATGCACGTAATCATGTAATATATTTCCAACATTCCCTTAAATTCAAGGTGACATGAAAGAAGTTAGCTGCTGTCGATTCTTCGGCTACCGTTATTCCTTGATCGAGGGTTCTTTCTTTGCTCGGTTTCAACTTCCTTTCATGTCTCAAGTCGGTCGGACGTCGCCAAATGTCACAACATCCACTTAAACACTATCTATTGGTAACTCATCATCTAAAGGCTTCGTGTGTCAAATGTATTGTTATAACAATTATTATCGACGCTATTAGCTTCTTTATAACTTATATCATTGAAAAATTACAGTGATCACAATGGCCCCCACGATCTATTCTCTCATCGTTTCAACTTTTTCATTTTTCTGCGGAGCCTGGTCCCTGGTTTCCCCCAATTATTGCGGCTCGAATCTATTGCAGGTCCATGGTGATATTTACAAGCAAAAATCGCTACTGCCCAGGTTCACTCCTGTCTTCTAGTCGGTGACTACTTAATGTAGGGGTCCATCATACGAATTCAACCATCACCAGAAATAATAAATACCCGTACAAAGGATCTTGTCCGATAAATCGCAAAACCCAAAAATCCCATGTGGTCCGAGCCCTCTCGAATGGGTTTTATTACGTCGGGTACGTCCAAGCCATTTTTAAAGTATGTTTATTTCCCATAAAATGAATAATTTGATAAATAATATCCTAAAAGTAATCACTTACAAAAATGAAGAATCGAAAAAATATTTCATTGTCGTAGGCACAAATTTTCGCCAATAATAAAATATTTTTCATCGATTAATTATGTCAAGCGATATTAGCGATTACTTTTAGAAAAATATAGTTTAACTTATTGATTTTTTGCAAAACACACGGAGCTTAAACATACGATGAATTTGATCTATTGAAATGAACTTGAACAATATATATCTCCAAAACCCAATTAATGATCCTCAGCAAGTGTCTTGTAGACATTCTTTAACATTTTCGTGCGAATGAATGGATAAATCTTTTTCAACATCACGTGTAAGTCTGAATGGTGGTGTATCCTTCGAAACTTGAGCACAATCATCGGTTCTAAAACAAAGTTCACCGACAGATGTGTGCTCCGAAGAAGTGCACCATCCTAAATTCGTTGCTGCTAACTTCTTTGGGACATGCAGACTGTCAAGAAATACATGCATATCAGGAACAGTAGCTGATACGGGAGGCTTTGCTTTAAGTTCAAGGGTGGAACATATCACGATTCATGACAGAGATGAAGTTCTCCATCGACTAATCATCAAAGAACCGAAGTCATTGCATTATTGTAAAACCAGAAAAAAAAGATCAGATCTTGATGAACAGTTGCCTATGTCGGGCTTCTGATGGCGGATGGATGCTACTGAGCCAGCGACACCAACCAATTCGAACTGTCAAAAGACGTTGATTTCGCACCTCACGAAGAGTATAATCCCCTGTGAGAAGTGATGGTAAAAGCAAGATTTCATGATGTTTCTTGTGCACCACCGCTTTTGGCCTCTCTCAAATCTTCCTCCGGTCTTGGACCTATAAACAAAAATGCCCTTTTGATCAGCTGGTACAGAGAGAGAGAGACAGAGAGAGACAGAGAGAGATAGGCACAATCTACACTGGACCTGTCAATGGTCCCTTTTGAAAGAGAAACTTATGACCACCCATGTAAATGACAACTTCGTCCGGGGACCACCATGGAAAACAAACCAAGCAGAGACTTTATGAGGATTGCAATGCAGAGTGAAGAGATTTTACGAGACAAAAATCATACTCATACATTTCCGGAAATGGTACTAATCATAACAAACGACAGATCTTATGCCAAAAAAAAGGTTAGTAGACCCACTCTACCGGCACTCAGTCCACTCAGATATTAGAGTTGAAGCCATCTAGTTAGTGCAAACGACACGCAACAACGAATAGTCACCATTTGACGGTACGAATCGCACGACACCAGCGGCCCAATGCCAACCAGGTCAGTCCACAAGATAGCTAACGATTCAAATCAAGGACATCTAACCAAAGTCATGAATTATATCTTTCAGTGGGTCCCCCAACCAGATCATATCCAACCCAAAGCAGAAAATCTGGTCTTCGAAGCGCCAACACAGAGGCAGTAGTATCTGTCGGGTTAGTCTTGTTACTAATCCATGATTGAAGGATGAGGAGACACAGCTGAGATGTCTGCAAGTCAGTTCCGACGGTTTCTGTTAGAGAATATCATATAACTCAAAACCTAACAAGTTGGGAACTAAAGAAAAGAAGGGAAAAATAAACAAATAAGCAAAAGAAGAGTGAAAACAAAGAATTGCATAATATTTAACAAGCTAACGAGGAGACTGAGTTTCTGGGCTAGTAATCAAGGCAAAACAGTATTACATGGATCTACACTTTTCATACTGTCTTAGTTTGTGTCAATTTACCGACAGGAAAATTTTCTCCGCATACTCTGACGGCTAATATGAAGACAGTCCTTTGTGCTTGAAAGACGATTCCACATTGGAACAACCACAATAGTCCTATCATTTCAGGGCAGGACAAGTGGATTCATTAGCATCTACACCAATGCTGCTGCATCAAGACTGATATTTTTCAGACTCGCTAGTCCTAATACAGCAATGGCATGAGCCTGAATGGACAAAAGCAGACAACAAATTCAACAGTCAGCCTTTTGATGCCGTGACACCATATCTCCCAGGGTCCCTGGGCAAATCTCTAGTGGACAATAACACATGACTCGGCTTAACAAGAGATAGCTATGTCCGTTTCACCTTAACAAGGGATAGCCACTCTTTCTAAGATATGAAAATAACAACACATGAATGGAGCAGCACATATTTTGTCCATTTGCAAGTTTTAGATTTAGAGTCATGACAGATCTCCTATAAAGGTCATTTTCATCTGGCCAAGGGCAGGACCATCTCATAATTTCGTTACAAGTTCAGCAGTTTCTATCCTAGTGTCAGAGAAATAAATTCACCGTTCAATTGCTATCAAAATGTCTCTCTCTATCTCCGTCTTTTCAACACAACAAACCAAATTATAAGCATTTACAGGCTATAATCCAGTTCACTTAAGCTAGGCCAATCTCTTGCAAGTGTTGGCCAGAATCTTCATTTTTTAAGCTACGAGATTTTCATCTTCCACATGGTAGGTAAGTTACCTGGAAAAGCAATTTAAATCACGAAGTAAACTTCTAAAAGGCAAGCACAGGGAAAACTTGTGAGCAAGAACAGCTTTATATTCCCCGAACTAGTGAACTTTCGGGAATGCATCAGATGGCTTTACTGACTAGGAAGAGGGAAATAAACTCAAGTGGAAGGTTTCGCCATCAAAAAGTTATGGCAGGAATTACTTCTGGAGAAATCTCAACGCCTTGCATAGATCTTGAAATAATGAAACATGTGCAAATTTCCTGCGGAATTTATAAGCTGGAAAGTATTCTATACTGACAAGCATTTCCTTGTCCACAGATTCTAGCAAAGCAGTGCAGAGAAAATTGGAAGGAAATGGCTTACATGAGACAAAATGACGCTGCTAGCAAATTGATAGTGGCATCGACTACCTAAACAAAACAGATGTTTTGTCTCTTTAATAAAAACTTTTTTTTACCATGAGCGCAGCGGACTGTTTCTCTCATTCCAGGAGAAAGTTCCCTACTCCAAGGATATCATGCAAAGACTAAAAATATAACAGTGGACGTGCGCTAAGATACTAGACGCCATTGATATATTCAAACACATAGAAAAAATGCTTAATGAGGAAATTCAGCCTAATTAATATGCAATGCCAGACGGAGGCTACAAGAATGGTTTCAAAGGCTCAAAATCTCCGGCATGCGAGAGCATTAGACCGCTGCATCCAATACTTTAATCCCATACCGAATTGATGGAGGAAGAGTAAATTTTACAGCTACTTACAACATTATTGGCAGGATCAAGGACAATAATAAAAATCAACTTATCCAACTACGTTAGCCTCAAATAACAGATGGAGAAACTTTTGTCTCATATTAAACATGCTTGTTTTGTTTCCTTCTGCTAGAGCTCTCCAAGTGCAATGGCAATATACAGAACTAGATCACGTAACAGCTGGAAATTGAAGTAGCTAAAGGAATAGAAATGAAAAATAACAATGGTTGCATGTTAGCCATGTCCTAATTAGCTCAAAAAAATCTCTCGAAACAAGTGCTATTACTTGACTAGACACCAATTTCTCCATACCATAGATGGAACAAGTAGTAGCTAATACTCTGATCGAAAAAATTGGACTAGAATAACTTGAAATGTTAAACTATATCACAATAATGCCCCATGTAATATGACAGAATAGCTGTTCAATCTTTTGCTCTGAAGAAGATCTTAATCTATAATGAAGAAATGGCAAAATCCAAAGTAAGACTGGACCAATCTGATGGAAGGATTCAAGCAATACTAACAGCACCATTTCTAATCCATGTTATGGCAATGCAGAAGCTCTTTTTAGAGTTGCTTTTCTCTACAGTAGATGACCAAAAACCATAAAAAATAGTAAGATTCTGATCAGATGCAGATGACCTTAGTGTTGTGTATCTGCTACAGACTTACAGCAACTAATCAGCCACATTAAACATCAAGTAACAAATACCATCCAACTCATCTGCTTCCAACCAGAGATGCAACTAGTCCGATTGCAATCATAGTTAAGATAGGAATGGATATAACATAAAGCAAGGCACAGACCTGGAATTGGAGGTTTTGATGCACTTGAAACATCTTCGCAGAATCATAGGCACCAAGGAGCTTAAGGTAGTCAATCAAGTTTCTCTACTCCTATTGCCAGTACAGAATCAATAGAACCAGGCTTCTGACAGACTCTGATTTCACAACTTCTTCAACTAAGCACGAGTAGAATGTAAGAGTGAACGCAGGATTTTCCAGCTCTTCCACAATCTTACCCAGTCCATTGCACAGAAACACAGCAGAATTGACAACAAGAGGATTTCCTAAGACTCAACTGTCAACAAGAGACCGGAATTTCACTCTTTTTTTGACACTGCCAACTCGGTCATAGCCAACAGCGATCTTGCTGTGCATCGACGTCAAGGCTAAATCTGCGCTCCCTGCCGTTCTCTGGGCATTAATAAGAACAGTCCATATTTTTCCTGGTATTTCACGATCACTATTGACAATTCCACCTACCAACTTGTATGCTTCCTTAATACTGCCAACTTTGCACAATAAATTGATCATATTTTCGGCAGCTGAATCGGGAATGATACCAATCGGCAATAACTCATCCAAGATTTTACAAGCTCTAGCTACTTTGCCCAAGAGACAAAGTCCAGCACATAGAGCCCTGATAGATGCTGCATTTGGGGCCCTTTGTGAATCATCACATCCCACAATCTCAAAGCCTCCTCATTTTGGTGCTCCGTAAAAAGGCCAGCAGTGAGTATTGTGAATATGTAATATATTTGATCACAACCTTCAGCTTCCGTTTTCCTGAAGAGAGCCAATGCTTCATCCATTTTACCACACATTGTAAATGCGTCCATCAGGGCATTATAGCAATAAGACCATAAACATCCCTGCTCAGCCGTTTCCCCAAAAAATTTCTCAGCTTCATCCGCTCTCCCTGCCTTCCCTAGACCATCAATACTAGAATATATCATCGCATTAACTGCCACCCTACTATTCTGACAGTGCTCAAAGCATGCAAGTGCTTCTTCCAGCCTGCCATTTTTGCACAGCCCATTGATAGCCCCAAACGTGACCTTATCCGGGTGAAACCCTTCAATCTTCATTCTGTCTAAAAGCTTCTATGCTCCCGCATTTTGCATATGAATCAATTAAAACTGTGTAGATTGCCACGTTGGCTTTATAACCATTTCTAATCATGCTCAGATAAATTGCATATGCTTCCATATATTTTCCCTCCTTGGAAAGCCCGCTTACGACCAAACTATACACATGAGGAGGGATTTCTAAACATTTCTCTTCCATCTCACGGTAAAGTCCCAAACAAGAATTGAAATCCCCTTCACCACAACATGCCTGAATCAAAGTCAAATATTTGATCTTATTCAGCTCCACACTCCTCGTTTCCATATCCTTTAGTCTCTCCTTCGCTTTCTGGGATTTACCCACCTTGCTATATCCGTTCACCTTTATATTATAGCTCACAGTAGCAGGTCCAATCCTCCCATTCTCCGTCAGCTCAAACACCCGCTCCGCCGACTCCATAAACACCGAATCCACCAAACCATACAGCAAGAAGTTGTAGGTATACAAACTCGGCTCGATACCATTCTCCTTCGTCTTCCTCCACGCCCACAACTAACTCCTCCACCATCCCAACACCGCCTAAGCTCTTGATCAAAGAACTCGCTGTGGGTACCGTCATCAAGAAGCCCAAGCTCCTCAACTCCGCAAAGACACTCGTCACTCCATCCACATCCCCAGATAACAAGAGAAGCTCAATCAAAGACACATAACACTCAATCCTATGTCGGTACCTCCCCTGCTGAGCAGCCCACCTGAAGAACCTAACGGCCACGTCTGGCCAGACCGCAACAGAAAAGACACGAAATTCAGGGACAACTTGATCAAGAACCTACGACAAAAGCCATCCAGCTTTAAGAGACTGAGAATGTGACTCACCCAGGGAGACATGGGGTCAGGTTCCGCGGGGGTGGAGGCTACGTCGGAGACGTCGTTGAAGGGCCCCAAGCCATCCAGGAGGAGAAAGAGGCTCGTTGGCGAAGACCCACCTGGCGTTCGGACCGCGAGCCGAGACAGAGCCGACTTTCGCCGGTTCTACTGCCCGCGGACGTGCCGTTCCCTTCCCTTCCCTTCCCGAACTGGGCGTTTGCCCGAAGGGAGGGAGCCTCGAGCCGAGAGAGATTGAAGGTCCGAGGAGGCTTCTCACGACGCGCACGACAGCGCCAATGTCTTCCCGCCCTCGTTCTCTGTGAACGGCGACGGGAGACGGACGAGAGGGGGGCCGCGCAAGGTCGCACTAGCCGGCATTCCACGAGCTCCAGGATAGTTTCCGTTAGCCAGCTTTTACGTTATAATGAAATTCGCGACGATGAGTTCCAACGAGGTCCCATGGTCTAGTGGTCAGGACATTGGACTCTGAATCCAGTAACCCGAGTTCAAATCTCGGTGGGACCTTCCTTCTATTTTTTCCTTCTTCTTCTGTTTTTTTTACTCCTCACATCTCCTTCAAAATTCGAAAAATAAAAAAAAAAATTAAGAAATATAAGTTAGTCGCAAAATTTTGGGCAATTTTTGGATCCCTCAAAGTGAAAATTTGATAGATAAAATGAAAAATATGAAATGAAGTACGAAAGGGATAGGAGGACTTTTCTTATATTGGAGATGCACTCTTCAAATAGCTCATTTTAGATAAAATCATGTGGAATAAAACTCTTCCAGATTTCCATCTTCTCAATTGCCTCGCCTCGGAATTTTGTAAATGCCGGCGCTTGTTTTGACCCGATGAAATCGATTTGCGAGGCTTTTCTTTTTTAGACCGTTTTTAAACATATAATATATTAAAAAGCATATGACAATGAGGCCTTTTTTTATTATAGCAATGTAATGATCATAATAATATTGCAATTACCAATCACAACTACCGAGCTTTACGTGCGAGGGTAGAGCTTGTCCAAACGCGAATGAAATACAAGCAGGGTCTCCAAAGACTCCCACTTATCGAATCGTTCGGTGCCAACGTTCACTTACCCTACCTAGATGTGCAAAAGAGAAGGCCATTCAAGCAAAATTAGACGACACTTTGGAATTGTCTCGTCCAAGTCGAATTCTAGTTTAAGTTTAGATATTACTTCACTCGACAATTCTGTACATAGACGTGCCAATGTATGGAGCATTTCAAATGACCCGCATTTAAACCGTCACCAAATGGCTCATCAAGTTAACAATCATCTTGTTACTCAGAATAAAGCGATATCCCGTGGCATACCTTATCTCCTTTTAATTGCCTTAATTGCTCACCAAATTAACATCATCTTATTTTCGATCCATCTCATTGTCTTGAGTTGACCATGATTTATTTGTAGGGAAAATGAAACAAGTACTCTATGAACTTTAGCTCAATATATAATGGGATCCTCGAATTTTAAATTTGTTCAATGCAGTCCCTGAATTTTGGCTTAATATTCAATGTAGTCCATGAACTTTTACTTTATTTAACGTGGTCCCTAAACATTTGGTACATATTCAATTTAGTCTCCAAACCATATGGAATTGTTTAATGTATTCCCTGAACTTGAATTAATGGAAGGATTATATTGAATATTTTCATATAATTCAATGACTGTATTAAACATTTTCATAAAGTTTAGGGATCATATTGAACATTAAATTAAAGTTTAGGGATTATATTGAACAAATTAAAAGTTCAGGAATCACATTGCATATTGGGTTAAAGTTTAGAGACCGTCTGAGGGACTACATTAAATATTTTCATATAGTTCATGAATTAAATTGAATATTTACCAAAAGTCTAGGGATCACGTTGAACAAATTAAAAGTTTAGAGATCAAATTGAATATTAAGTTAGAGTTCATAACTTATATTAAATAAATTAAAAATTTAGAAATTAAATTATGCATTGAAAGATCGTTTGGTTCATCGTCTCTCCTAAGATGGTCAAATGATGTCAGCCTCTGTACGAGGAGGAAAGTCAGAAAAAGGAGCTCGTGGCTGATTTGCAAGCGGAGGCCTAAACGGAACCTCCGTGGACGACCGAGTACGGCGAATGTAGAAACCAGAGGACGAAGAAGAAGAAGAAGAAGAAGAAGAAGAAGAGGGCGTAACCGGTTCCACAGCTTCTTAGCCTCAGCTCCAATGGCGGCGCTCGGCAGCTTCTTCCCTCCTCGCGACCTCTCCCTCCATGGCGGATCCCACCGTCGCCGTCCACCTTCCCTTCCCGATCCCATCCCCGCGGGCTCGAAACCCCGGCCCTCGGTGCGTCCGCTCTTCTCCGCCGGGCCGACCAGAAACCGGGTCGCCGCCGGGTCGGTCGCCCAGGACCGGAAAGCGGCCGACGTTCCCGTGGCGAGGGAAGAAGACTCGACGGCGGAGGACGATTCGTCGGAACCCGCGGCGCCGGGGGCGCTTGGTCTCGAGGCGAAAGGCGAGAGCGGGGGCCTCGAGAGGTTGGTCGGCAGGGGGGTTAACGCTACCCTCGTTCTGGGTTTTGGAACTCTTGCCGTCACCAGGCTTCTCACCGTGGATCATGATTACTGGCACGTGAGTGACGAAATCGGGTTGCTTTTTCTACTTGGGCGAAGTACCGAGTCTGTCTGAGTTTATGCTTGATGTTCTTTCGTCCGTTCAAAGCGAGGGAAATTTATAGCCGATCTTTGCCTTTGTCCTGCAAAAGGGGTCTCTCTTGATTGAGCTGATTATACTGATGCTAATTGCTCAATATTAATTTAGACGATGGGGTGACACGGTCCTTGAATCCTGTATCTCATCATCCGGGCTCACGTAGAAGTCGGGTTTATTTTGATTATTTGCGCATGTTATCTGTTTGAATGACTGCAGCTTGTGTCATATGAAGAGAAGGGTTCGTGTAATGCGATTCGAGTTGATTTTATTAGGAAGTATGAAGTGGTGGTAGACTCGACTATTCTGAAGTTTGCATATATCGCAGGGATGGACCCTTTATGAAGTTTTGAGATATGCGCCGGAGCACAATTGGATTGCTTACGAGGAAGCTCTCAAAATGAATCCAGTCTTAGCGAAAATGGCAATAAGTGGAGTGGTGTACTCTATAGGAGATTGGATTGCCCAGGTAAATGCATGCTTCGGCTGGCTGTGCTGCTGAATTTTCTTGGTCATCAGTTCTTTTATGCCACCTCTCACCGTTGGTTCCTATGTAGTGCTATGAAGGAAAGCCTCTTTTCGAGTTCGACCCATTGCGCATGTTCAGATCAGGTCTTGTTGGATTCACTCTCCACGGTTCACTTTCTCATTATTATTATCAGTTTTGCGAGGTGATAGTTTTGGCTCATCAACAGTCTATTTTTAGCCTTGCTTCTTGTTTCTTTCTTCATTTCCTTTCATTCATTGTATCTTTATTTATGCCAATCGCTGAAAGCGTGCATGGCCTTCAGGCTCTTTTTCCTTTTGAAGATTGGTGGGTGGTCCCTGCAAAAGTCGCGTTTGATCAAACAGTCTGGGCAGCACTTTGGAATAGTATCTATTTTGTGATGTTGGGGCTTCTGCGACTGGAATCCCCTCCTAATATTCTCAATGAGCTGAAGGCAACATTTTTGCCAATGCTAACAGTAAGAAAATATTCTCATAAGTTAGTCTCAGGTTATTGGGGAGGATGGACTTAGTTCTTATATTAACAGAGAAGAATTCGGATATAATAGAGTGCTTTACTGATGCAGCTTTACTCAATTCGAATGGTTTTCATAATTTGTTTAGTTCATTTATATATGAATTCTTGAAAAAATTAGTTTAAGTTGTGTTTAGAAAAATGCATAGCTTTGTGAGTAGCGCTATTAGATTGCTCTCTTTTATAGTTAGGCTATACATGGTATTCTACATTTGTCTTTCACAATAATCTCTTCATGAGTGTCTGTGTGCTCCATTTATTCTTGTAGTTTGATTGACAGGCAGGATGGAAGCTCTGGCCATTTGCTCACTTAATTACCTATGGCGTGATCCCCATTGAACAGAGACTTCTTTGGGTGGACTGTGTAGAGCTTATTTGGGTCACTATTCTCTCCAAGTAAGTATTAAAGTTAGAGTTTTTTTTCCTTAATTTTCCTTCTCTTAATTTTGGTTGAAAAACACGGGTTTACCACTCCTTAGAATTCTTCTAAAAGAACCTTTCTGACTGCAAGCAAGGATGTTGATGTCATGTTCCTTTGAGGCTTTAAAACAGTATCTTCTCAATGTAGCAATCTAAATAAGTGGAGAAATTTGTCTGAAGGATTTAAAGTTCTCGTGTTTTTGTTCTCTCTAATGCATTTTCAAATCACAAGGAGAGAGACTTTTGCACGTTTTCTGTGGTTGGAAGGACCTTGTTACCATGGATAGTTTTGGTTTGGAAGCATGTGCGCCCAATTTGAGTCTCTGATGTATTACTCAATGTCTTGTTGATGTTGATGAGTATTTTTTCTATATTGTAGGATATTATGTTTGCATTTTCTCTCTTTCCTGCTCTAATGCTTCTCTCTTTTATGTAGTTACTCAAATGAGAAATCAGAAGCAAGAATATCTGAGACATCGGAGTCGAATTCTGGTTCTCCATGAAGCAGTTAATTTAAGGTGCGAAACACGGCTATGTTACTCCATAGTCTTGTAAGAAACTTGATTCCTGTGAAACACGGTGATATCTACCCAGCCTGATGACAATATTGACTTCTGTAGAATTAGATAGTGGGAGAGCTTAACGAACCCGAGCCATCCAATGACTGGTTGTAGTATTCGCCATGTTATAATTGTTATTCATCTAATGGTCTAAAGAGCAATGTCTTTACCATACTGCAGTTTGTATTTGGTAGACTTATGTGCTTGGGACTCGGGTGACCTTTCTCAGGAATAGATTGGAAGTAGACCGTTGAAGCTCAAGAACCTCATAACACGTTTGAACATTCTTCAGAAAATGAGTCAAGGACAAAGTTGAATCCAAGAGCTTCTGCATACGGTCCGTGGGTATTGTATCTTGGCTCACCTGCATACTTTGTAAGTAATGTACATCAACTATACCATGTGGATATGTGCTTCAAGGTGTCAGTGGAATCTGCACATGTACACTAAAGGCATAGAGAGTTTTCACGTTGTTGGCTAGGGGCAAAAACGTATGGAAATACGCAAGAATAACCAATTATTGCACTTTCGGCCTTTATATCTTTTATGTAAGTTCATTGGTAGCGGTTCTGTCGTGTATTATCTGCAGCATTCATCGTGTTGATTAAGTTCAGCTGCTGAGGTTTGTTCTCAGTGAAACATGGTTCTAGAATTTTGTGTCCTGAAATCTGATGAAGAGTTGATTGACCTCTGCATCATACCGCTGTATATATGGAGTTCCGACGATATAAACAGAGGCTGTTTGTTCGTATACTCTATTTTCCAAATACTTTGCTCCCTCTTATGATTGGAAAGTCTTGTTAAAGTCGTTCATAATAGTTTTCTCGTGTACGTGGTACTGTAAGTAAGCAAGCGACATAAGAAGTGGAATTTACCTCTTTTGCAAACATTTGAGGGGTATTTGTCAAGTGGATGTCTTGATTGTGCTTAAAAATTTGAATAAGCCGTCGGGATGAGACAAAGATGGGGAGGTCCATCGATGAAACATTGCAAGGCACTTTATTTCTCGTGCTGACAGGGCATGGGAACTCTCGCTCTTTTCTTTTCCTTATTCTTTTTTTCCTTCTGAAATCAATATCAAAGATAAATATTTGGTGACCACACTCCATCACATGAACATATTTGGTGACCGCAAACTAGCTGGTCTTGCTTTGATGTTATTCAAAGGTTGCATAAAAGGATGGCCAAATTTACCTCAAGTTATGTTCTGTAGCTAGTAAACTTGAGCTTCGATATTCGAACGAACTCAAGGATCTGCGAAATTTCCGCTGCCAATCGGCACTTCATAGCCTGGATTGGGGATGAACGTGTCGTCATTGCCAGGAGTGTAACTGCGAGGTGTTCCATCAGCTCCACCAATATTAGCATCTTCATATGACGGTGGTACCATCCCGAGGCCAACGTCCGGAATTGTGATACTTCCGTCTAGGCCAGGTATACGGTCGGGCTTTTTCATATCGACATCCTTGGAGTCTTTGGGGACATCACGTTCGACGCTTGGTTGATGAGGACCGGAAGAGGATGGCTCCTTATAGTAGGTGTTTACAGAGAGAGTTGGGTGGAGTTTCAGCGGTGGATTAATAGAGGATGTCTTCATCCATTCAATGTTCTGTTAAATATATTATCCCACAGGGCCACAGGTTCGGGGCTAGATAGAGATATCGCTTCTTTGCCCCATCGTGTAACTTCCCTTTTAAGTTGTGCTATTGCTGCCACCAGCTAAGTCGGCTAATAAAATTGAGTGAATATGTACCCTTGGTTTTAGTTGCACCTCCATATACCTTCTTGTAATTGAAGAACATTAATATCCCAATGTCCGAATTGAGTTCGTCGGGGTTATTCCTGAGCATAGAAGCTAGAGAGTAACGTAAAGGACAAGGTCTTAAGTGAAGCTTTGGTGGGAAGGACATAATTCTTGGTTTTGGCTCGCATATACTGTCAAGAGTACCCTTCACATGCCCATTTTGCAGCAATCTGTCTTGATCATATTCCTGGAGCTGTCTGACTATCTGGAGGTACCGGCTTCAACCACGAGTATGCACGGTCGCGGTGTCTATGCCATTCCCTAGTGAGTGTCCACTATCTAAATTGTGGAACTCACGGAGACACAGCTGACCAAAGAGGTCCTCACTTGTAGAGAGTTTCACTTTGTCTTTCCGAGCACATTACCATATCCTAGCTTAAATAGCTTAAAACCATCGAGATCTCTCGGCGGGGACCACCGTGGGCAATTGACAAGGCTTCGCTCTCATCGATCTAGTTTCTATTTCACGGTAATGGCCGTAGAAATACAAGAGAAGATTCCTATGCTGATCAGGTCATGATTAGTGATTTGGTCAATCGAATGTTCCTCAACGCACTTTCGGGGCACAACTACAAGGCTATAGATAAAATTATGCAGAAAATCACGTTTTTACATATCACGGATGAGGTTGGGCATAATACATAGACATCATCCTTATCCCCGTGATGAAGGGCCATCATTCTTTGTCGACATGATCGATGGTGTGAACATTATTATTCACGAAGTAGTTTTTCGCCATCTCCATGAAGTTCGTTGACTCAGGCGAAGGCCATGAGCATGTGGTGGTGCAAAGGCCGTTTGTTGCCCATACAGCCTCATAAGTCCTTGTACAAGATAAGCCGTCCTTGTACAGATAAGCCCCGTGACGAGGATTGAAGTGCTTGTCCGCGTTTCCATTGAAGAAAGAAAGCTCCATCAATTGGAGAAGACCACGAAGGAGTCTAAAGTTCCCAGACAACTATTCAATTTGAATTATCAAAGCATTAAACGTTTGATTAAGCATGTGTGTGTCCCGATAAGTATGGCCGTGATATAGGGGCCGTCCCGGAATGCCGTGTTGTTTTACTTTCTTCTCATCTCCGGAAATCATGGTGGGATGAGCATTGATTGAAGAAGAAGGAAGTAGGAAAGTTAAAGAAATCTATTTTGAGGAAATTAAGAATTTCCAAAGCCGACGCGACCAGAGACCAGATATTAATTGACGAGACAACGGCAGTTGACTTCCGCTGCACCACCACCACCACCACCACCACCACCACCAATGTCAACGAAATTCAGGTACGGTCACATTTACCTGTCCTTTGGATCTTTCCATCGTTCCCGTGAGCGGAAATTTATGCGATTGGATAAGTCTTTTCATGCATTTTAATGGGTCACGGCAAGAGAACATAAGAAACAAATCAGACTTTTCATCGTCATGCTACAATAATAATAGTCTCAATTCCTGACACTACCAAACGCGAACAAGTCAACATTTTCGATCGCTTAATCGGAATTTAACTCGCGTCTTATCTTTAGGACGGACCTTTCTTGATCTATCAAATAGAAACCACGTTGTCCGAACTTTTCAAAGGTCGAGAAACGAACGATGGATAGCGAGTAGAAGAGATAGGCCGGCAACTTGATCTAATTCAATTTCAACCTCCCTGCCCTTCTTCTTTGTTGCTTCTTCATCTCGCTTCATCTCGACATTTTCAAGCATTCATCGTACTCCCCACGCCTGTCCAAATCCCCCCTTCAAATGCGGGAAGCTAAAGATGAGAGACTTTTGAGAGTAGTGGTCTTTCACGAAGGCTTTCTAAAAGATTTGGAGGACTTTGGACAAAAGTGAGGTCTAACTTTCAGGAATTTATAGCCACGGAGCAGAATACGGATTCATCTGCGGACATTGATTACGGCCAAATCTCTCTCTTGAATTAGTACCGACCACAAGGATAAAATCAATCAAAAGTGGCAGACATTGAAATTTTTTTTTAATAGTATTTTCCAAAGATGAGCACTAGGTTTTCAGCACGAGGAATTGCTAATGTTGAACTTTGAGCCTATGCTGTGCATAGTGCGTGGTGGGTGCATGGCAAAATCAACTAGGAGTTTCAGTACCATGTCAAGGGGACAATCTCAGACTCGCTAGTACAGGACAAGACCTCACTCAAGTTCCTTGTTCTTTTGGCGATTCGCCTCTCCAAAGTCGAGTTGAAAATTGGCTATGCACGAAAATATAAAGGGTGCAATTTTGATATGAAGTTGAAATATGGTACGGATCCCGAGATTGAATTGCTCGCGCTAAGCATGATGTGATTGTTGAGATCTTCCTATTATTCGGAGCTGTGGTACATATCATGGGGAAATTGAAAGGGTCTATCTTCAGTACATATGTTGTGTATGAATTGATGCGCGAGCAAATATTATTTTCGGTAATAACCCTAAGTAAATCTAACTATGGTTACTTGTATGGTGACGAAAACCTAAATTAAGAAAACTCCAAGTTGAAATATCCAGTTTATTGTACCAAAATGGAAAGATCTTACTGCATTTGTGTAAGTTCTGTCGCTGCTGTAATACTTGAGCACATACACATACCTTTTTGTATTGAATTTATTTGGCACAAAACACTGGAATCTTCCATTTTCGAAATGTAAAGCATTTTGAAGTGTCACTTGCATATCTGGTCGATTTTAAATCACAATACTTTTGAATTCTCCAGTATTCATTCTCTTTTATTTAGAAAATAAACTTTCACAAAAGTTTAATGAAAAAATTAACGGAAATAATTAGATTAGATGTTAAATAAAGGTAACATTAATTATTTAGCAATTTGCTATTGGTCGAAAGAAAGCTTTCATTCATCATAATAATATCCGAGAGGTACATACAAGCCAAGTAAATCCCAAACAATTGCGGAACAAAGCAAATACTAGAACGCAAATTGTAGGGGTTCGACGTAGGGTTTCACAGTTGCTAAAATGCAGTGGAATATATTTGTAAACCGAAAACCTAGAACTCTAGACAGGATCCATGTGTATATTGAAATCGAGATAAAAGTTCGATGCGCACCTTTTGCAAATCGAACGTAAATTGACAGCTGATTGTGTCTAAATTAGCGCCCCAAGTGTTGCGCCTCTACCGGTATTCACACACGCGAACAGAAGTTTCTAATGATCCAAGTGCTAGCTAAAAATCATGAAGTTCCTTTTCTTCAACGCATTTTGATTTTAGATATTTTGTCAAAAAAACTCTAGATAGAGAACAATTCTCTATCTATTTATACAACCTCATTATCCAGCAGAATTAAAAGAAGTGGGCCAGGCGATTTGGGCCCGCCAAACCGTCCATCTTCAATCGTACATTTAATCGTTATCTCATAACGCGCACGACCGCATAGATAAGTTGAATATGAGAATAAATTAAGATCTACTTCTTATTTTAAGTAGATCCTGGTGCACATAAAATATTAACTCAGTTCGCTTTTGTGTGCGACCATGTAAGTTCACTAAACATTAACAGTGTGCTCAAAACCCTTTTTGGCCCACAAGTCATAAGTGATCTCTAGCAAGACATTATGACTACCTAAGTATAGTGAATGTCGATTTTCCGACACAACTTAATCCACAATTAATATTAAAGTATCAACCTTGATTGATTCCTAGGGCAGACCACTAACACAAATAACAAAACACAAAACACATTTTGCATCAAAGCACACTCTCATCCTTCAATTACAGATTTGCCACCGTAAACGTTTGGCAGCCGATCACCAGATTCAGTGATGAATACACGTCGAGATACCTCACTCCATTTGCAACGGCTTGCAGTGCGCGTCTAAGTTCGACATCCTTATCACCATTGCCGTGCAGAGATACTAACGTCAATATATTGAAAGAATACAGATAAAATCCTGTAATGAACTCTCAGATCTAAATCTAAATTGAAAGAGTAAAACTTTAAGATATAAACCTAAATCTAAATCGGGAGAGAAGAGCAGCCTAATCTTAGAGAGTTTGTAGAGCCACATCACGGACATCTTCCTCGATGGCTGTCGACCAGGCGAATGGCCAAAATGGACTCCACGTTCACCCAAGATCAGCTGTAGAAATTTATTCTCACACACAATCTCTTAAAATAGAGCGGGAGAGAAAAAAAAAAGATATTCAAAACAAATAAAACGAAAATCAAAGGCCAAGTAGGCTCTCAGCCTTTGCGTGCAACGCATTAACCTTTGTGTCGGCACTTTGACATTGAAAGAAAAAGAAAATCAACATAATCCCTCATGTAAAAGTTGTAGGTAGAACAATGGAACAACACATCTCGCTAATTTTAGAAATACATAGTTCTTTTTTTGGGAAATTTGTATGAAATAATTCGCTTTCAAATTCATATAAAGATTGATTCAATTATGATAAATTAGATTAGCACATGTTACTAAATGAGGAGGAGTTTCGAATGATTTTTGTGTAGTGAAAGTTTAACGATCGTCGATGGTCCGTCTTTTGAAAAAAAGAATTAGCTTTTCAAAAATAATTTTAATTATTGTGCTGGAAATAATCGCGACTGATAAAAAAAAATGTTAGGATGTGCGGTTGGATGGACCCTCTCATGGATGAGATTTTTCCAAAAAGAAAAAGCACCGACTTCTATGATTGATGGGCCACCAAATGCTGCCACATGTTATGCTTTGAATTGAATTGTTTGCCCCAAATTCCCTAAAAGAGAATCACAGATGGCACAAGAAAAAGCAGCAATGATCAAGAACCCACCAAGAACCGTCCCACTACTGTCCACAAAATGTTAGTGATTCGAGTTTGTTAAATTTCAGGCGTGGGACCCAGAAATCATAACATTTTAATATTCGATTTATTTCGGGAAAAATAAATAATTTAAAAAATAATTTTCCAAAAATGATAGCTTGTATCGCTTGAAATGATTATACAATGAAAATTTGTTTTCATTATTGACAATACATTAGGTGCAAACATTCTCGTAAATGATGAAAATATTTTCAATTTGTTCATTTTCGTAAGCGACATAAACCATCTATTTTAGTAAAATATTTTACAAATTCTTTGTTTTTCGCGAAACAAATAGAGCCTGAAAGCTAAGGTATGTATTGGCTGGAAGTGTAACGGACTTCTTATTATTTTGTGTTGAGCCGACATAGCATAAGCTCGATACCTTTATTTGGGGGAGATCGCCAAGGAAGAGCACAAGTCCTAGCCCATCAATGTCTTTGGTTAGACTTATTTTTCCTAAAAAATTTAAGTCAATGAGTTATCGATCAATTAAAATATATTAACTACTTCACTTTACATCGCATCTTCGATGTTAGACTTCTTTCGCACAACACTCTCGCAAGTGAACATCAACAAATCTCCCCCTCTGTGAGCTATATGTGTCAGGTATACTCCCTACTAATCCGGATATCCTTTTACACTGATATTCTCCTAACTCAAATTTCCAAGAAGATAGCATCTGCCTCGACTCCTCTATTGCGTTGACTTGGCCAAGCTCAACAAGAACATGCTATTTGCCACCTCGATCATGAAATCACATTTTAAATTCCTTTCCATGAGATATTTACTAGGCATTCATCACATGTTCTGCTTGACCCATCCAAATAATCGACTTAGATACGACTTATTAGGTCGATGCAACACAAACCCAATACCTTCGCTTGAGGGAACTAGCAGAGGAAGAATCCAAGTCCAAGCTTGTTAAGATATCTTGTTGGAACTATTTTCACCAAAAAGTTTAAGTCAACGAGTTATTGATCGGTTATGATATATTAATTGCTTCACTTGACACCACAACCCTGATCTGAAACTTCTTTTGCATAACATATTCACATGGGCACCTCAACATTCAGATGTTGAAATGGGAAACTACTAACTACATGCCTCACATTTCACGCAATGACCACTTATGTACTCCTACTTTTGAAAATCACTTCGCACCTTCACATCAATTATCCTTATATTTTTATTTACAAAAATGTCATTTAACTTAAAATGTCAGTGCCCAAACCCTAAATTCTCACACCGATCCAAAACATCAAAACCCACCAAAACCGAAACACCCAAACCGTAATTAAGCAAGATGGTAAAAATCAGTTTGTAAGAAGAGATAATTTGATCTTTTTAATTTGGGGGCTTTGCTTAGAAGTATGTGAATGATATTTGTAAAAATTGAGGTATTCAGATGATAAAAAAGTGAGGTATGTGTTTGATACTTTCCCACTTAAAATCAACTAAATTCACAACGTGTTTTCGTTTGGCGGGCCAAGAAAAAGAAAACTCTTTAGGGTGGAGGTCAAGAAGGGAGACACGATGAGGTGTGGTTCTACCAGAGAAGTAACGAAAAGTGGGTGAATATCAGAGTCAAGAATTGACTGGTTCTTGAACTTGCCCTCCATTGCTTTGGGCTTGGTCAGATCATGTGCCATATGCAATCCGCGTACGACTTCGTGCTCTACACGAACAAGTAAACCCCCCCAAAAGCTAAAAAACAGGAAGAAAGAAAGAAAGAAAAGAAGGAACAAGAAGTTTGAGGATAAAGAAAGAGTGTACACACATTCTTACCGTATGCGGTTGGGAGTTGGCCTCCAACAACTATTGTGACTTCCATGCTCAAGCAATTGGATTCGGTCTCTTTTCCTTTTCATCGTTTTTCTTTTTTGGGCAAGAACCATTTCTAGGGTCTTTAGCTTGGGACATTTTCTTTGATATATATATATATATATCAAAGAAAGGATGTTAGCCTGTCAGCCTTATAATTAATGTATGACATGATATCCTTTGCCCCAAATATAGCTTCAAGTTCGAACGTCTTTTGTTAGCACTCGAACTGCCACAGATTGCTATATAGTTTCCCAAAGATGGACCCTTCAAATAGGGGCTAGCATTAACCGGCCTAGTCTCCCTTGGTCGCCTTCAACGGATCTGAAAATCTAGAGAATTGCGAAGTCAAAAAATTTGTCTTTTTAACCTAACGTCAAAAGCATAAACGGTCTCGAAACATCTGTGTCCCCTCATTGCGGGAAAGTTATCCAACCTTCTCCTAGTACTCATTCAAATGAAGGGTCACCCTAAACTACTCGGCCATTGAACCACAGTTGATATGCTGCCTCATTGTAGGTAGAGAATCGATCACATAATTCCATTGAAGAGTACTCGAGCAAGGTAAAAATGGGACCTTCACCTATCGAACCTGTCAATATGAACACAATTAGCATAAACTTGAATTGATTCCTCAAATGGGTCAAAAAAATGAGAAGCAGTCATGTCTACCATGTCATCAAAACCAACAAAAACGTCAAACCATTTTTACGAGTATATATTTAGGGCAACGAATTGGGTTCTCACGACAGGATCGGCTATGACCATTTGAAAATACAATTAAATATCCGTCGTCTATCCAAGGTTAGCATTAAGCATTAGTCAACAAATTAACTTCTATATTCACTCAAATTTGTTTATTGGATGCAAGTGTATAGCGCGGAAGAGAGATGACTCTCCAACCAGAAGCAGTTGAACATACGCGTCAAACTTTGAAGACGCGACAGACGATTTTCTGGCTCCTACCTCCGGTCCGCCAACTGCTATCTGTGTGAGCCTACTGATTGAGCTTCTTCTTTAATTGCGCAGACTAGAGAGACCTCCCACTCACTCCCCTTTTCCAGCGTTCTAGTATCAGTCCCTTTTCAATCTGTTCACACTTATCTTTCGCCTAACGTTAGTTCTCTCAGAGCCTTTGCCCACGGAATGAGACAGTGATATACGAGAAAATCTTCTGTACATTAAATGTGTGAACGGCACGGTTTGCCCATTGGTCGAGTCAAAAGGCTCGAACGCAAAAGAGTAGGACATACGTTCCGATGATGTACATAAACATTTACGTATTCCCCCCCCCCCCTACGTTTGATTCCATAAGCATAGTTATGGGATTTTGGAGATTATCTGCTGAGTAATCGCAGTCACGAGGTCGGCAAGTATGTTAATAAGATAAGAGCAATGTGACAAACATTGAATGCAGGTGGACCCTCCTCCATGGATGTGAGGTTTGCTTGGAGGGTTGTTAGATGGCTTGAGGGTTTCCTTGTCTTCTATAAAACATTATTTTCCTTCTTTATCCAATCTTTGGACATAATCTTGTGGGCTTTGAGGGACCAAGGATGTGAAATAAAACCTAGAATATGAAAGTAGGAGGCCACCAAGTCGTGGAACACGTTCGTGACAGATATAGCATTTCACATTCCAGCATTCAATCCGATCCCTTCATCCTCTCCCCACCACAAAATGTCCTGTGGCTCAACTCCGATGAGCAAATCTTGCCATATCGATGCTGCTAAAGATTTTAATCAATATGCAATGCGATTTTCAGAAGGGACTAAGAAAGAAAGATGCTTCGTGAGTGGGATCTGATTGATTTTTCCCATTCTGTGCTTTGTACTCGCTTAGGCAGTGTCCAACAAAACCTTTTCTTGGTTGAAGATTTGCAATATATAAGCCGTGACTTTGAATTTTTCTTGTGTATGGGGCTATATTAAGGGGAAAAATGCCAAAAAAGTCATAAACTATTTACATTGATACCAATTTAGTCATAAACCTTTTTTTTTGTGTCAATTCAGTTTTAAACCTTTTGCATTGATGCCAATTTAGTCTTAAACGTTTTTTGGTGCCAATTGAGTCCTAAATTTTTTATATTGGTGCCAATTCAATCTTAAACCTTTTGTCTTTGTGCCAATTTAGTCCTTCTGGTCAATTTTGACCGGATTTTGCTGACGTGGATGCCGACCGGCCGGCGCTAATGTGGACAACTTTAATAGTATTTTAATTTTTTTTTGAATTTTTATTAATTTTTTTTTCTCTCCCCTCTCTCTAGTCGGTCATTGGATCGACGATCAGCCAGTGGCTAGAGGCCAGAGGCCGGCATTGGAGAGGCTCGCCCTTGCCGACCACTGGTGAGGGCGGCCTTGCGCTGGGCGAGGCCCGACTTTGCCAGATCCAGCGAGGTCGTGTCTTGCCTAGCTGTCGGTGAGGCTCACCCTGGCTAGCGACGGCGAGGTCGTGCCATGCACAGCCGTTGGCGAGGTTCGCCCTTGCCAGTGAAGGCAAAGGCGAGTCTCGCCATGGCTGGGCGAGGCCCAACCTTGCCAGATCCGGCGAGGTCGTACCTCGCCCAGCCACCGGCGAGGGCGGCCTTGCGCTGGGCGAGGCTCGAGCCCTCACTGGAGGCCGCTGGCTAGGGCTTAAGCTTCGCCGGATTTGGTGAGGTCGAGCTTTGCTGGCGGCTAGGCGAGGCATGACCTCGCAGGATCTGGCGAGGTCGGGCCTCGCCCAGTTATAGCGAGGCTGGCCTTTGCCGTCGCTGGTGAGGGCAACCCTCGCTGGCGGCTGGGCGAGTCCCGACCTCGCCGGATCTAGTGAGGTCGAGCCTCGCCCAATGTGAGGTTGCCCACGCCAGTGACCGACAAGGGTGAGTCTCGCCGGCGTCGGCCTCTAGCCTCTGGCTACCGGTCCAGCAACCGGCTGGAGAGAGGGGAGAGAAAAAAAAGAAAAAAATTAATAAAAATTCAAAAAAATATTAAAATATTATTAAAGTTGTCCACGTCAGTGCCGGTGACCACCTGCCGGCCGGTTAGCGTCCACGTCAGCAAAATTCGGCCAAAATTAACCAGAAGGACTGAATTGGCACAAAGACAAAATGTTTAGGATTGAATTGGCATCAATGCAAAACCCTTAGGACTTAATTGACACTAAAAAAAAGTTTATGACTAAATTGGCACAAATGCAAAAGGTTTAAGACTGAATTGGCACAACAAAAAAAGTTTAGGACTAAATTGGCACAAATGCAAATAGTTTAGGACTTTTTTGGCACTTTTCCCCTATATTCAGACACTATATATAGTAAACTCTCGCATGGTAGACGAGGTTAGTTATGCGCTTTTTTTGTCCGATCAAAGACAAGTCTCCAAGACACGGAATCCCATCTAATACGCAGAAGTTTCCCCACTCCATAGTGTGTTAAGCCCTAACTTTGGAGCAACATTGTAATCTATAGCTCAGAATCACGATTGGTCTTGAAAACCCTCTCAAGATCCATGTGCGAGGAAGTTCGAGAAATAGAATCAATCGCTTCATAGTCTCACAAACGACGGTCTAAAGTTTATACTAATGAGCTTAGACCACGGATACTCCATAAAATGAGATGTCAGACTTTTGTTGCACCTTCTAACAAGTGTTTTTTTGAGCTCTCCAATGATAGGATAAGCCCCCAACACAAATTTCGCATTGTTGAGTGACATATTCACGGAGGAATCTCGTGGATGGTCTGGCAAAAGAGATCGCCAATGTAGAGGCACAGCGGATCAACAGAAAAGTCTTACGCGCGAGGGCAAGTTTTGTTAACATGCACGCGAGTGTCACGGATCGATACGCAAGATCGAGATCATGCGGCGATTTAGGCTTTTGTTGGTTCGAGAGATTGCCTAAGTCAAGCCTTTTTGTTCCAAGGATTGATGCTTGCTCACTAAATTACCCAATTCGTAGAGAGAGAGCGTGTGTGTTTAGAGAGAGAAGCTTTAGGAGAGAACATACTTTTAGGCTGCGTCTGATAGTTAGGATAAAATTCAGGATATGATAACATTTATTCTATTTTGTATTTAGCTTCTGCGCAAGATGGGATAAAACCGGATATAATGGAGATGTAGCATGGATAAAATTATCTCAAGAAGGAGGTGAGATAAATGTGGATATGATTTATCATATTTATGGTATAAAAGCTATTTTTCTCGAAACAAACTGGTTAAATAATAAAAAAATTAATATTTAAATATAAAATAATATTTGAGTTATAATATTAAAAAGATAATTTAGAGTAACAAAAAAATAATTTTCATTTTTATATATTCCCGTATTATTTATATAATGGAATTTCTTTCTACTCTATAATATATATTTAACATCTATATTATTACATATTTGAGGTATAATAATATAGTTTATAAGTTGATAAAATTTTTATAAAGGATTGATGGAAGGGAATAAAAAAATTAAAAAGAGATGAAAAAATTTAACAAAAATTGAGTAAATAAAAATGAGGTAGAAGAACCCTGATTTTAATAAACAAATTCAAATTTGAGAAGAATCTTTCTAATTCTCGAAAAATGAGGGCCGATGAAATTTCTAAAAAATCGTACCCTCATTCGTCTCCTACTCCTATGTATTTCTAGTTCACGTTGAAGCTTCACGACTCTGTAGTTTTTAGTTCATGTCAAAGTTCCATGAAAATGACTAGAGTGTCTAAGTTTCTTCTCATTCGTAGCTCTCCGGTTCATATCTAAAGTCCACAAAAGCAACAACAGAATCAAAACTCCTCCGTAATTTTGTGGTTCATGTTGAAGTTTCGCAAAAGTAGCGAGTGAGTTCAAATACTATACTTTTCGTAGTCACAAAAGTGAATGATCATATTTTTACCTTCTTACTAGATTTGACAGTGAATTGTGAAAGATTTTTACAATATTCATTTGTGCATTTTCAAATTCATTTATGTTGATATGTTGTGAATACCAAACAATGGACGTGATAAAATATAAAAATATTTAGCTTTATTAATGTGATTCACCAAATAGTAGATAAGATATGGCAAAATCCTTGGATTTCGTATCCTATCCTGATTAGAAATCCGGACGGCCAAACGTAACCTTGTTGCACAAATGTCGAACCATACAAATGTGGAGAAGATCACCCCTATTTATACATGTGGAGATCTACTCTTCTCAACTACCATTTCCTCTATTTAAAATAAGACTACTGCCTATCTCATTAATACGAGTGTGCATTTTCAAGAAATAGTTTTATTCCGCTCCCTATAACCGTCCCTTGGTTCATCGAACCTTGAAAATCTTGGAACCGTGACACGAGGGTGTCTGCGAAATGAAAGGCCGCATCGAAACTCGATGAAGACGGATCGAACTTCTGCCGCGCTCCCATCACACCCGAATATCAAATTCATCAGATGAGCGACGACGCTACACACTGCCTTCTCGATGCTTCCGAAGTGGGGGGAGAGGGAGCGAGCGCGAGATTGGACACGAGCCATCCGCATTAGCGCCACCAAAAATCAATTTTTTTAAGCCAGAAGCCCTTAGACCACCAAAAAAAAAAAAAAAAAAAACCAGAATCCCCGAGCACAAGAGATTAGAAAAATAATTAGCCAGTTGATTAGCCAAAGGAAGCAATTACAGGGGTAGTTTCTAACCAGTGTAGTGGAATACAAGACAGTGTGTAATGGGATGTGGGGGGTCCTTGTGCCCTATAAAAACCCTACTAATGGCCACTCAACATCAGCATCCTCGCAGAGGGCAGTGGCAAGCAGAGAGCCAAATAGTCAGAGCAAATAAGGCCCACCCTCCTTTAATATGCTTCCCCTGTTTCCGCCTCTCTTTCTTTCCTTGTCCTTCCTCTTCGAATTTGTTCCATGTTTTCATTATTGGGACCTGATAAAAAAAACTTATTTTATTCGTCTTCGATTGGAGTCAAAATCCAAGATATCACACGAAACCTTTTTCTTTCTGTGCATCCATATCGCTCTCGTCTTCCCCCACTCACGTTCTGGAATCTGGTGCCATCCCCACCCTTTTGTGTTCCCACGTGTCCACTCGATCCCATCCCCCCTCTGCATCTGCACTGTAGTCGTCAGACTAGAGGAACTCGTCAAATCTACGAATGTGTCCCGCACGTGAGATTACGTAAAAACTGGGCTAACAAGAAGAGTTTTGAGTATTTTGTCATCTTTAATAGAATAAAAAAGGTTCTAAATTTATCATAATTATATCAATTTAATCTTCAATCTTTTATATTTATACCAATTCATTCCACCGTCAGTATTGGTCGGATGGCCAACATTCACATTAGCATCGTCCGACAAAAATTAGTGGGATTGATTGAATTGACACAACCGTAAAAAGATTTAAGACTGAATTAGCACAATTACAATAAATTCATAATCTTTTCGGTAATTTTCTCCATCCTTAACGATGCCTTCTCCTTAAAAAGGGAAATGTGTAACGAGTGTTTGAAACTTAAATTCCTCGCGACATGTGCATGGATCGCAAGAGATTTTGTTGAAAGAATAACCACGGAGCATCAAGATGTATAATTGATATACTTGAAATCGGAATATTTTTCTATCGAGTATGGTTAATAAGTACGTCATATATACTCATTAACAAGACTCTTACATTAACTTTGAGAATGATGAAAGCCCCTTCTTCAATTTATTTTAGAACATTTGAGGATCGGATTACAAAACAAATATATATATATATATCGATAAAAACAGGGAGGGACCAAGTTGGTTCTTCTTAATTCCGTCATCTCTCGCAAAGGATTTAAGTAATTTAAAAGTTTTTACCTTTTTGCCAATTTGGTTATTAACGCAAATTAGTTCCAC
The DNA here is from genome assembly GCA_024500025.1 of Syzygium aromaticum. Classification (NCBI taxonomy): domain Eukaryota; kingdom Viridiplantae; phylum Streptophyta; class Magnoliopsida; order Myrtales; family Myrtaceae; genus Syzygium; species Syzygium aromaticum. The sequence goes on from CM044885.1 coordinate 19,173,570, forward strand.
CATTCTTAATTGATTGATCGAGCGGCGTAGCTCATGTAATTTTTATATCCATATTCGGTAAATCCCGAGAAAACAATGGGATCATATGACAGGTCGTTTTCGGTGTTGCCCCCACTTGTTTAACGTTTTACTAGCAGAGCCTACCGCGCGATTGGACAACTCCCCCCATTTCGAAGGTCCCTAGTATTAAACCATAGGGCACCAAAAAATCAGTCAAAGTGCCCGAAACCTTCAAGCAAGAACTGCAGAGATTCTTACAAAAGTCACAAGAAGGGAGGGGGATGAAACTGTGAATCTCTCTGCTTTTGACCGATGCCAAGCGATGCTGTTTCATCTTTTCTGATCTTCTCTGCGTGCTGTCTGTGTGGAGAAGAAGACAAGGCCAAAACGAAGGCCAGGAAATCTGATTCGCTACGCGGAAATTCGGATTTAATTTAATCATCACCACCTTTTAATTTAAGTAGCCAAGATTTCAAACGTCACATGCTTCTCCTTCTGCTCAAGCCATAGACCAAGTCCCCATCAATCTCTCTATCTTCCTCTCCCCTCTTGCGTATCATATAGAGGTTGGACTATCGATGTGGGCGACGGAATGAGTCCCCCCGTAGATAAAAAGGGAGATAAATTGCTGTTTTGGAGGCCTCGATCTTTGTTGGGTTCGTGCAAATCTTGCTGCTCTCTGCAATTCTCTCATTGCAGTTCGTAAAGGACTCTGCTTTTTTGGTTTGGGTGCTTTCGCTGGATATTCGTGCGCCCCCATTTCTCTTTGGTCTCAGCTCTCGAGATTTTATTTTCGGTGGCAAAGAAAGAGAAAAGAGAAATTCGGATCCCTCTTTCGATTCCTCTCGGTTTGCGCCTTTGTCCTCATACGAGCGCCCTTAAATAACGAACCACCATTGTTTACTGCAGAAAACCTGGGTTTCAGTTGAGACCGCGGGAGAATTTCCTCGTTCCTCTCGAGACTTCTTCTGAATTCCTGACCCTTTTTCGTCCTCCGTCTTTTGGTTTTTGATTTGACGTGAAGGCTCTGACGTCGAATCGTCACGACTGTAGAAACGGGGGGACCTGTTTCTGTTTTCTGTTTCTTCAGTGTTGATCAAGAGGAGGGCGCTTGAGTTTTCTTTAAGGTTAGTGAAATAGCAGAGAGAGAGAGAGAGAGAGAGAGGGAGAGAGAGAGAGAGAAGAACAATCACTTCCTTGTGACAGTTGCGTTTGGCAATTCCTTGGATCGCTGTTTTCGGTTTTTTTTCTTCCCCTTCGTTTTTCCATTTTCTTTTTTCGTCGTCGAATTGCCAACGAAGAAGAGGAAGAATCTTAGTTTCCTAAAAAATAGCTGTCGGGAAGAGTCGAAAAATAGTATTTGCTCATCAGACCCGTCTTTTTGGTCCGATAATTCTGTGATTTTAAGAGGGAATTATTAGTATCCCGATAATCCCTCCCTCCCCTTCCCAAATCCCTCCTCTGTTTTTCCTCTGTTTCTCTCCATTTTCAGGGTTTGGAGAGAGAAGTTGATTTCAAGAAAAACCTCTCTCTCTCTCTCTCTCTTTCTCTCTCTCTCTCTCTCTTTCTCTCTCTCTCTCTCTCTTTCTGGAAATCATGGTCGTTGACAAGGACTCAATGCAATCAAATCTGAATTGCTTCCTCCGATGCACAACACCAGTTGCGCAATCCCAATCCCTGCCCAAGGTATGTTTCTCTGTTTGCTGCATTTTTTTTTTATGTTCATCATTTTTATACCATCTGGTCATTGATGTGAAACTATTGGTTGTTTGTTAGACTGATATCAGGAACCTTAATCGTTTGTGGCACCCCTGGGAGAGGGAAAAGGTTGAGTATTTCACATTGGGTGATCTCTGGCGTTGTTACGATGAATGGAGCGCCTATGGGGCCGGTGTTCCGATAGTCATGAGCGGTGGAGAGACCTTAGTTCAGTACTATGTGCCCTATCTCTCGGCTATTCAGATCTTCACCAGCAGTTCCTACGTGAACAGGTTCAGGTGATTTCTAGCTCTTAGTTTTTATCCTTTTCTTGCAGCTCAAGTTGTGGCTTTTTTAAAGAACCGGAAAGATTTTAGAATTCTGCGGTAGCTTTCAGTTGATTTGGATTAATTGGTGCCCGCCATTTTTGGGGCGGTTGACATCGATACAAAACTTCGGGTTGATTTAAAAAAACCCTTCATTTTTTGTATTGATCAGCATAGCAGAGGAGTTTTGGCTCGATTAGCATCTGTTCCTTTTCCCAGATTGTGTAGAAGTAGCTCCTCAAGCATTTATGTGCTGCTTTAAAACTTCTTCGAGCGTCCATTTGAGGTGTTCACCAATCGAAATCTTCTTGGTTGAATTAACGGGGATTGGTAACTTCAGGGAGGAGGCTGATTCTGGGGATTGTGAGACGAGGGACTCATTCAGCGACTCCTGCAGCGAAGAGAGCGAGAGCGAGAAGCTGTCAAGGATGGACGGATGTTCATCTGAAGACAGCGGGTTCGAGCAAGACACGCTATGGCATCTGAATGACAGATTGGGCTACCTCTATTTCCAGTACTTTGAAAGATCAGCTCCTTATGCGAGAGTCCCTTTGATGGATAAGGTGACGTCAGTGCCTCATGCCTTTCTCGATGAGGCCTATAATTTTAGCTTTTGGATGTCTGTATTTGTACCCAATTATATGTGATGACTACCCTAATTATTTGGATCATGCACAGCTTGACATATTTGGATTTAGCAGCCTATGATGTGTTCTTTTATGTGGTTTCTAGATCAATGAACTCGCCAAAAAGTATCCTGGTTTGATGTCTTTGAGGAGTGTAGATCTTTCTCCTGCTTGCTGGATGTCAGTGGCTTGGTTAGACCCTCTCTCTCTCTCTCTCTCTCTCTCTCTCTCTCTCTCTCAAATACGAAGACAAAATAATGCGTAAAAACAGGAAGAGGGTTTGATGCTTAATTTATTTCTTGAAGTCGGTGATGAAGTTTACCTCAGTCCTAGAACATAGTGCTGTTTCCATAAATTTAGCCTGAATCCAAGCTTTACGCTGACTCTATATGACCATAATTGGTGAATAAATTAATCAGGGACATGAAAACGTGCTTATATCAAGAACTTTTGAATATGAATGGAACTTTGAATGTGATTATGCAGGTACCCGATATATCATATTCCCATGGGAAGGACCATAAAGGACTTGTCCACTTGCTTCCTCACATACCACACCCTTTCCTCTTCATTTCAAGGTACCCAAGTAGTCCTCTTTTTTCTCCACTATTCCCTCATGTTCTCCTTACCTTTTACCCTTTTGGCTGTTCATATTCTTTTGAATGTTTACCAAATGTACTCCGTGCGTGTCTATGTCAATTACAAGATATGGACCTTGATGACGACGCCGAGTGTGCTCAGAGGAAGCGAAAGGAAGGGGAAGGCATCAGCCTCCCTCCATTTGGGCTGGCCACTTACAAGATGCAGGGTAACGTGTGGGTCTCGGGCAAGAGTGGCCAGGACCAGGAGAGGCTGATGTCGCTGTTGAGCGTGGCAGATTCGTGGCTAAAGCAGCTCCGGGTCCAGCACCATGACTTCAACTACTTCATGGGGATTCGGCGTGGCTAAAGCACCAACTTGCGCAAAAAAAGTACTCCGGAGAGATGTAGAAATGACCATGTAAAAGAGGCGGAGATAAAAACAGAAGACCCTTTTTGAGGATCAAACGTGTTAGGTTAACTGCGATCTTACGATGAGGTCGTGTTCGAGGAGGCTACTTTAGCTGCCCAAACCTATGTGAGACATGAACGTGATGTTTGTTGAGTTCGAGGGTTGTGTTTGGTTTTTCGTTTCTAACCACTGTGTAGTGTCTAAGTAGTTTGTAGGCTTAATTCCTGTGATGGAGAGGCGGTTTGGATCTGAGAAATGGGAAAAAAAGTAGGAGAATAGAAGGGTACTTTGATCTCTGGCTTTGTGAATTGTGTAACTCTTATGCACTGTTGTGATGGATCTGATACTCTGACTCTCGTAGGGTCATGAGCGTAGATACTTTGTGGGATTCATATTGTAAAGAGGAAAAAAAAAGGGGGAAAACAATGAAAATCGGACTATATTTTCGCAAATTATCAGACTCCTTCGTAACTATTTGGGATAATTATATTAGAAATTCTAAAATTTGTCACGAAAGTACAATCGAGTCCTAAAACTTTTAAAAAACGTCATCAACGGAAGGACTTAATTGAATCAATTTGACAAGTTTTAGGGTTTGATTGCACTTTTTGAAGGTTTTAAGACTTAATTGTACTTTCGTGATAAGTTTTAGGACTTGATTGCATTTTTTGAAATTTTAAGTCTCGATTATACTTTCGTGATAAGTTTAAAACTAAATTGTACTTTTTAAAAGTTTTAGAACATAATTGTATTTTCGCCATAAGTTTTAAGACTTTCCATACACTTATCCCTAACTTTCTCCATTTTCACAAATCATCGGCCAATTGTCCTTCTCGTCTCGAAACTAAATAAAGAAAGATTTTCAATTTCCAAAGATATTGATTTTTTCTCGCCATTAACTCTTCAGGTCAATATGTCTAATCAATGTTCCAAGTGCAACCATCCAATTCTCTTTTTGGATGATCCAATGCACCCTGTAGTGGAATCGCCGGCGAAAGGACAAGGATGGTCCATGACTTTGAATCTGTACAAAGATGAAATGTGACCTTGGGGTCAACTTTTCCAGTGAATTTCGAGGTGGTCATTCTCGAAGAGGGAGATGTTGTCATAAAAGGATTGGGATTAGAGACTTGTTTTTAGTTCCTAAGCGTCTTGCAAATTGCGCTCAGGAGTCATCTCCTAGATATGGAGATGCCACACATGTCAAGGTCGGCAAATCTGGTCCACTGACATAGACAGATATAGGGTTATTAGTGCTGGGTTCGGTCGGCCGTGTTGCTAGGCCAGATAAAGTCATTATAAAGATAGAACATCCATGACCCGTTTCCCAATTTGTCACCAGGCCAATTCGAGTCTAGGTGAATAGCATCAAAGTAACACGGAATAATAGGTTTGGAAGGGAAAGGAAGGAAGTGGGCTGGTTCGGCCAGCGTCGAATAGTGACCGATGACCACCACCACGACCGTTGTGGCGACAATCGCCATAAAACCAGCATCCCATAGCGACCGATGACCAATGACCAGCATCACGACCATTGTGGCAACAATCGCCATCTAACATAGAGAGAGAGAGAGAGAGAGAGAGAGAGAGAGAGAGAGAGAGATTGTGGCGACCAACCAACCATCGTGGTGGTTGTTGTCGCTTGAGATCGGTGACCGCCACAACAAGGCTTGACTACCATTATGGCAGTGGTTGCAACGGCATGGCAACAATGATCTTCTCCCCTTTTTCTCTAGACCCAGTATTTGATTACTTTGATCGATCCGTATAAGCTTTATTTCGCCCTCAATTATTAGATTGGTATCTAGATTTATCTTGGGCAAATTCAATCGGGAGTTTCTCTGAACAAACTATAAATAAGATAGACCTGTATTCCATGCTAAAAAGGAGATTAGAACAAAAGCAGAATAAGTTCAAAGTCGATTAGGGAGGTTTTTGAAAAGCAAGAAATTGAGATTCCATCCCATTACGTGAGGTTTGCCATTTCACAATCATGACTAGGTTTAGTGCCCCAATAGGCAGTCTGGTCGATGTAGATAAGCACTTGATTACTTATATATAAATTGTACTAATGGCCAAGGGAAGAGTAGCTTTCCCCATTGAACTAGTGAAGTTGATTGCATCAGTGGCATTAATCAAAATCAGGGCAGACTAAACTATCTTAACCTTATCTGATTAAGCATGTACTCTCGGATAGACTCACTAAATTATTTATATGCCCCTCATGTTTGTGCTTAATGATTTCATATCAAGTCCGAGGACGCACGTGTTTGGACTGCTTGAACTAGGGTTGGAATAGCCGGTTTTCAAAATCGTTGGATCGAAGAAAGGAAAAATCGGAAACTGAGTTTGGAACCAAATCGAATATTTTACTTGAACACCAAATCGAATCGATCTACGTGCAACTCAATGGGACATATACGTCTGACACAATTCGATGATTAGAAAGGTTCGATCTACACCGTTGAACTGGACTAAATCCAATAGAATTTGTTGGATACCTTATTTTTGTCACTTATTTTTGGGACAATCTATACTCTTTTTTTATGGAACATTCACGAGACGAGTCTATGGCGTTTGGACAATGAGGTATCTGACATCAGCATCCATCTTCCCTCGTGCATTCATATTTGTGGATGGCTTCATAGGTCGATTATATAAATACGATGATAGTAATAGCATGGATAATTATCTAAAAAGTCATAAATATATTGTACGGCCACTAATTCAATCCGAAACTTTTCAATTGTGCTAATTCAGTCCTAAACCTTTTGACGATTTGCTAATTTAATCTTAAATCTTTTGACGATTTGCCAATTCGGCACTAAATTTATTATTTGGATAATTGACCAGAAAGATTACATATTGACAAATCATCAAAAGTTTTAGAACGAAATTGGCACAATTGAAAAGTTTAAAATTAAATTGACACAAATGAAATGTTTATGATTGAATTGGCTGTCATACAATAAATTTAGGACTTTTTGAATTATTTTCCCGATAATAGCACACTATTAAGGACAAGAGCATGTTGTCGAAAACTTTAGTACGATATAGTACCAGTTCGTTCGGACTTTGATTATGCCTACGGTTCGACGATGGCTGGACCCTTTACCATCTTAAATCCCGACCTAGACCTAATGATAGGTGGAATCTCTAAGTCTCTCAATCCGCAACCTAAACCAATTGAAAACTCAAAGCACGACCATTTCGTCAATTTTTCATGACGAAAATTTGTCGGGCAATTGAGCATTCCATAAATGCGCTTGGAAAGTTGGAAGCACAAAAGCTAGACATTAACGTAAATGGCATTGACTTTGATGTCCTCTTTGGGGAGTGCAAATCATTCATGGAATCCACTTCCAAGAAGTCCCAACGGTGGAAACCCTGGATCCCTTCCTCATCTTATCCAAAACATGAAACATCAATGTTATAATGATGTCATCTCAAAAGTGCAACACCCACTACTACATAATAAATAATAGGATTAATACTACGAAAAATCTCAAACCGATATATCCGTGACAATTTTACTTCAGACTAATTTTTTGATCATCAAAAATTCTAAACTAATACACTTATTTGCAGTTTATTTCCGTTAAATTTTACTGTCAAATTACTTTGTTAAATGATATACGATAGTTAACTGATGTACCGGTTTTATATTTTACCCTCAATTTGTCATAAGTGTACTAGCTTGTAATTTTTTGTGGCATTAATTTAATTTAACGTAAACTAACGGAGGGTAAATTTATTACAAATGTACCGATTTGAGGTTTTTAGCGGTCAAAATATTAGTTTGGGTTAAATTTATTATAAGTGTACCGGTTTGGGGTTTTTTGTGCTAAAAAAAATAGTTTGGAGTAAAATTGTCAAAGGTATATCGGTTTGGAGTTTTTCGTGGTATTATTCCTAAATAATATTCATCCAAAGACTATAGTCTATTTGAATTGGTGATAGTGCGTGCGCATTTGCATGGTGCTAGAAAATGTCTTTGATGGTTTTTTTTTTCTTTGCCTAGTAGAGGGAGAAAGTAAGCTTTTCCTAATCACGAACATGGGAGATTGGGCAACGGTCACGCGAGCCCGTCGGAATGGATAAGATGTGTACTGCCAGCACGGCCGTGATAGAGATCCCGCCTTTCACGAAATTTAGACTCGGCCACTGAGCGGAGGGCGTGATGAGCTCGCCCCGAGGGGTTGGCCTGGACAGACGGTTCTTCTTCTTTGACCCGAACCAACCATCTTGGCCCCGCCCAACCCAGTTGATTTGATACGAGATGACTTTCGCGTTTTCGCGATCGTGGACGGGCAAAACCGAACGATGTGTAACGAGCGTGGAACTCTCGCGAGTGAACCGAAATGGATGAGTACGTTGGCGGTCCCTTTCCATCCGCTCCTTTCAACGGCAAAGTCGGATAAGTCGGGACATCATTTCTGCGGCCACACATGGGCGTGGATCCTAAAGTCAATGGGCAGGGGACACCGATGGTTTGGCACGTTACACTTTGCATTGTACTCTTCCTTCTCTTAGGGTGAGATGATCAAATGACGTCATCCCCATGCCCCACTCTTGAATTAAAATACGACGTTCATCTATGCTTTCTTTACACACTCGTTTGGTTGCTCAAGGAAAAATTATCCAGAAAGTCATAAACCCGATGCATTTTTATCGATTCGGTCCAAAACATTTTAATTGTGCCAATTGAGTATATCCGATCAATTTTGGCCGGAAATCGCGGATGTGAGCGCCGGCTATCTTACGTGGCGCCGTCTGCATTGACGTGGACAATTCTAAATAATATTTTAATAATTTTTCGATTTATATTTTATTATTTCTTTCCTTTTTTTTTTTTTCCTTCCCTTTTTCCTCTAGCCAGCAAGGTCGCTCATAGCGATGGCGAGGTCAAGCCTCGCCAGGTTCCAAACCATTATTTAGTTCAGTGTGGTTTAGTATTTCTTCAAAGTGTTGAATTTCGATTTGGTTCGATTTTCCATCCAAATCGGACCAAATTGAGCCGTGCTTCTAACTACTGTTATTTACAGCTAAACTCTCTACAAAATGTATACCTGTGCATCATGATGGGACCAAATCACACTCGCATCTGTGTAAAAAGTTTGGGCTCAATCAAAACTGGGCTTGGAGGATGGGATTTGTTAAGGAAGCCCGAGTAGGCCCCGTCCCCCAATAAGACGAAAGCAAATGAATGTTTTTGTATCGCAAAGAAATGTACGATTTGCAAAATATTCTCATGAGAATAATCGCTTGTATAACTTACAAAAATGAGTCATTTCCATTGAGCATAGAATTTTTTGTCCATAATAAAAATATTTTCCGTTTACTAATTTTCCTAAACGATGCGAACGGAGGGTCATGTTTTCCTCGATCTTTTGATAGAGAAAGTCTTTTGATCGGTGAGTTCTAGACATGCACATCGTCCGCATTTATGTTTCTGCCAACCGCGGATATAGTCCTATGATTGGTCGTTTGGATAACTGATGGGATCATTCTTGTGGTGGTCATCTTTGGTAGGCGATCGTCACGATGGTGGTTGTCTTGTTCTTGTTGACGGACGTCCTCATTGAATGGGGGTCGCCGATAACATGCAGCCACCATGACGGCGATTGCTTGTGCAGTTTGAGAATGGGAAAATTATCCTAGAAGTCACAAATCTATTATATTTTTGTCAATTTAGTTTTAAACCTTTCAATTTTGCTAGTTGAGTCATAAATCTTTTCATATTTTGTCAATTAAGTTATAAATATTTTCACATTTTGTTAATTGAGTCCATCCGATCAATTTTTATCAGAAATCACTAACATTGATACTAGCTATCCTATGTGGTACGGCCGACACTGACGTGAATAATTTTTTTTATAATATTTTAATATTTTAGAATTTTTTTATTATATTTTTTCTTCTCTTTTGCCTTTTCTTCTTTTTTTTTTTTACATCTCTAGCCGGTGAGGGCCAATGAATCTTGCCTGGTCTAGGCGAGGGGTACCGGGCCCTCGGCCAGATCCAGGCGAGGGCTAGCACCCTCGCTTATTGGTCGGTGAGGACCGCAATGCCCTCGCCTGGTTTGGGTGAGAGAGTCATGGCCCTTGCCTATTGGCTGGTGGGGGTCGCAATGCCCTTGTTGGCCACAGGCGAGGGTGTCGGCTCTCGTTTGTGGCCGGCGAGAGTTGCGACGCTCTCTCCTAGACCAAGCGAGGGTCGCTAGCCTTTGCTTGTGGTTGGTGATAGTCGGTTGATGACCTCGATGGCTGGAGATGTAAAAAAAATAAAAAAAAATGAGAAAGAAAAGAAAAAAAACTAAACTAAAATCAACAATTTGCAAAATATTTTCATAAGATTAATCGCTCGTATAACTTACAAAAATAAGTCATTTTCGTTGAGCATAGATTCTCATCTATGATGAAAACATAATCCGTCAACTAATTTTCCAATGCAGACAATTTTTTTTTTAGAAAAACATTTTTCAAATCATTGATTTTTAGCGAAGTAAACACTCCATCAAGCAAAGAAATTCCCTCTCAAAAAACTTTCAAAGGGTCATGTTTTCCTCCACCTTTTGTTGGAGAAATATTTTTGATTTATGAGTTAGATACATGCACATTGTCCACATTTAGGAAAAATTACCAAAAAAGTCATAAACCTATTGTAATTATACTAATTTAATTCGAAACATTTTTTTTGTTAATCGAGTCTTGTGCTAATTGAGTTCATACAGAAAATTTTGGTCAGCTATCATTAACGTGGACGTTTGTCGTCCTATGTAGTGTAGTTGGTGCTCACGTGAACGTTTTTTAATAATATTTTAATATTTTTTCAATTTTTTTTTCATTTCTTCTCTTTATTTTTTTTATTTCCTTCTTCCCTTGGTTGGTTGCCGAAGTCCAGCAATTGGTAAGAGGAAGAAGGAAAGAAAGAAAAGAAAGAAAAGGAAAACGAAAAAAATCTTAAAATATTATTTAAAATTATCAATGTTAGCATCGGTTGCGCTACGTAGGACGACTAACATTCATGTTAACATCGATTGTGCAACGTAAGATCGCCAACGTCCATGTTAGAGCCGGCCAGCCAAAATTGATTGGATGTATTGAATTGATACAAATACAAAAGGTCTATGGCTTAATTGGTAAAAAAAGTTTATAATTGAATTGATATAATTGCAATAGATTTATGACTTTTTTGATAATTTTTCTCTATATTTATATTTAGTGCATTTGAGGGATGCTCATAGTTTTATGATCCAACCCAAGTGGGCAGGCTAAGTGGCCGCTTTGGCCGCTTTTGATGTCGGTGCACCACTGATCCACACTCAATTTCACGCAAATGGTGAAATTTTATTAATTTTACAACAGAACCACGACACTGTTAAACAATGCAAGAACTGGAAGTACAACGATTTCGAAGGGAAGGTGCGTGCATGTAATAGCGAAATCGAATTAGTAAACCGAGAAAGAGAAAATGATTTTACTGGGGGAATGCCTCGATAATGGAAGGTAGTGCTTGGATCTTGATGATGTTGTAGCGAGGGAAGCCGCCCTGTTGCAGCAGCTCCTTCCACTCGGCCTCCGTCCTCTCCTTCCCTCCCGATTGGTGAGCCATCATGAGCAGGTCGAACGTCACGCCGACGTCCTCGAACAGGCTGTCGCCGTTCTGGCCAAGGAGGACTAGGTCGACAATTATGAGCTTCCCTAATTTCTGATCCGATGATGCTATGGCTTTCGTGCAGTTCCTCAGTATCTTCACGCTAGGAGTGTCAATGGATCAGGTTTTCATTATACCCGATCTAACCCGAAATAATGAATATGTGTGCTTGGCCCGACCCGAAATAAGATCCGAACATGATATAGTCACACAATCGGGTCAGGTCAGGTTGGGTTCGTGTTTTAGAAAAAGGGGACTCTATTGAGGAGCTTTCTAATGCAAAAAAAGTGCAAATGATATTGAAGGAAGAGGTGAAGCGCTCTAGAGTGGACCATGACTGGCTCCTCGTCGTCGTAACGGCATTTCAGCGGCGCGAACAGCCAGTGGCCTGCTACGTCCAGCGGCACCAGCATGCCGTATTTCGGCAAGGCGCTGATGTGATCCGCAGTGAAGCTCAAAGGAGGAGGACGATGGTCCCTTTTGGCGCGCTTCCCCCCGCCGTCCATGGAGCGAGTTCGTCCCGAAGTTTCCCCAAAGACTTCACTCTCTCCTTACCCTAGGGACTGTCCGCGACAGAGAAATTTGGTCCTTGTCTGATCCGACACGAGAATCAACATCAGCACCTCAACCTCACCGTGGCATACAACCCCAGAACAGGCAAAAATTGGTTCTTCCAAGGAAACAACGTACCTTCAAGAGCAATCGTGGACGACAAGCGAGGGGACGACCCCAAGCCAAATGAACAGGGAGCTCCGCGGTCAGGCCGCCACTGCCGGCATCCAGGGGGAAAAACCCAGCAAAAAGGAGAGGGGAGCTTTCTCGGCCAGATCTGTCCACGGATCTTGGGTCGACTGCTCCTCGGAGGCGGCGGCCACGTCGCCGTCGTTTTCAGCTCAACCTTCAAAGATGGCCTCAAAAGAATTACAGTGGATGAGAGGGAGAGAGCACCTTCGCTGGAGAGAGAGCGGCGATCGAGAGTGGGCAATGCGCTGCGTGTGCAGCAAGCGAGGATTGGGCAAGGAACAAATTGCTTCGGCAGCGGGAGACGAGCGAGATGTTGGGTGGGCTTGTTTGTTTTGGGTGGACTTGTTTCAAATGTGTTCGGGTAGATTCAAAACAAACTTAAGCCTTGTTTGTACTGTTACCCAAACGAGTTAAGGCCAACCCAACCCAATGCGAAAATTTCTTGTTTGAGTCGGGTTGGTTCGGGTCGGGTCATGTTTGAGCGGGTATTTTTGACACCCTTAATACTAACAACCGAACATAAAGTTAGGAAACCATATCGAATCTTGATCTCAACCTGCACAAGCAACCGCTTGAATGGTGGATGCACGTTAATGGTGACCTCCATTCTTTGAGGCCATCCGTCAACATGGCAACCATCACGGTGACAATTAGGGGTGTCAAAAATACTCGCTCAAACATGACCCGACCCGAACTGACCCGAACATGACCTACTAAGCCTAATCGAACGTGACGGTTGCCATGTTGACGGACGGCCTCAAAGAATGGAGGTCACCGTTAACGTGCATCCACCATTCAAGCGGTTGCTTGTGCAGGTTGAGATCAAGATTCGATATGGTTTCCCAACTTTATGTTCGGTTGTTAGTATAACTTCACATTAGTCGAAAGCGTTTTTCCGCTAAGCCTTATTTACTTGCAATTTCCATATTCTAGGCTTAAGTTTTGTTTTTGGATTAGAGATTCAGTTATGGAACCAGAGCATAGGTCAATAGTTCACATCCTGGCACTCCAATTGACTTACACAAACGAGAGTCGTGCCCATTTCACAATAGGTGAGCTGACTCAAGCACATGTAAGGGAGGGACTTACCTCCCGGGGAGGGGGGTGTGCAGGAATGTTAATATAATCCCATATCACTTAAATATGTGATTATGATGTATATTATACACATGTATTTGATCATTATGTGTTATACTAACAATTGTGACATGAGGCAACCGCTCGATAAATGTGACCCCAACCACGATAATTGTCATAGACTAGTGACCGGGACCATCACATTAACCATCGAGACAACGGTCATGCTATGGTCAATTGCCCGCAATTTTCTCTCTAGATTTTTTAATTTTAATTTTAATTTTTTTGATTGTTAAGGAATTTTCTGAATTATTTATTTATTTATATAGCTATATGCGATATTATCTATTCAAGTTCTTCACTTTTACTTCGAAAATGCGTCAGCCTTTGCACGGATGAAGATGAAAGAGAGCGAAAGCCATGCAGCTCTACCTTGAGAAACACAGCATCAGCCATGGGAATGGCCTCGAACATGCTCCCTCCCGCGTGCTCCACCCCGTGGTGCGCCGGGGCCGTGGCTACAACGTGCGGCAAGTCGAAGTTGATCCCCCGGATGTGAGGACACACCCTGACGATCTCGGCGATCGCGCCCCCGGTCCCGCCTCCCACGTCCACCACGGACCCCACGAGGCCGAACCCGTCCCCGTACGCCTCCAGGACCGCCTTCGTAGTGATCTTGGCCGTGCACGCCATCGCGTGGTTGAACATCTTGTTGAACTCGGGGTTGTCCCCCGCGAACTCCCACATCTCCGCCCCGTGCGCCTTCTGGAACGCGATCCCGCCTTCCCTCACGCACTGGCCGAGGCAGTGCCATGGCGCGAGCTGGAGCGGGTGGGTCTGCATGATGACCATCGGAACATGGTTCAGCTCAGAGTCTTGGATCAGCCATCGGGACGAGTTGTTGAGGCCGTTGAGCGGGTCCCCGTCAATGGACGGAGAAGATGTTGCGGCGGACGAGGAGGCGCATGATGCGGGAGAGGTCGGGGAGGTCCGGGGAAGGGGTGCCGTCGATTGATTGGGCTATTTGGGCCAAGGTGACCGGGCGGCCACCGTGGGAGTGGATGATGTCCGCTATGCGGAGCTCGACGGCGCATTTGAGAGCCATCGAGTCCACGAAGCCAAGCATGTTACGCCATATCTCGGCTTGGCCTCTTAGCATTGCATTTGCATCTCCTTCCATGGTCTCCCTCTGTGGGTTTTGCCTCTTAGGGGAAAGGTGGAAGATGGGATGGAGACGAGCAATGTTGCGTGGTACTCATAGAAAGAGTCGAGAGGAGTTTCCACAGTCTTATTTCAGGTGATGTTATCGGGGGTCCACATGACGTCTCAAGAGGTCTATTAAGGAACGACAATAAACTTCTACTCCTCGATCTTTAAGTAAAAACATGATTAGAAATGGGTCGGGCAAGGAAAGAACTAGTGTATGTCAAACCCATTGGTTAGTAAATCAGTATTAGTTATATTAACTGCATGGCGGATGGTAGGGATGATTGGTTTCAGGGTAGATCAATTCTATACCTGAAATCTAAAACCGAGCATGTTATAATCGGTTCATAATTTTTGAAACTTAGAACTTATCCTGTTTGCCCTGAACCCTACTTTGGAACCTATTCTGTTTTTTCGGTCCAGTTCCAGGGTCTACCCAAGAACCAATTTTTTTTTTTGTTTTTTCTTTTGGTTTCATTTTTTCCAGGTAGCAAATAGGAAAACTTATGACTCAAACCAAAGGATATAAGTTTGACTGTGCAAACAATCTTAAATATTCATACAAAAGCAGATCATCTTAATCCCAATAATTTAATGGACGTGATAAAACAACATAGGTTCCAGTTGGATATGTAGTTTATTCGTTATAGAACAAAAATTTTAAGAAAAAGGAAATTTCTCCCCATAATGCTTACAAGCCCTTGAGTTAGACTATCCGCAAATAATGATCACCTCCCTCATCCCTCTTGATATAATGCTTTGAATTTTGACCATATAAAATTGCAAGTGGACCTCCATATAAAACCGATCCGGATGGATTTTTACTTGGAATCGGAAACCGGACCGGTTCTAGCCAGTTCCCAAAAAATGGAACCGGTTCATGGACCCATTTTTCGGGTGGGCCAATTTGGTTTTTGGATAAATCCGGTTTGGTTGCACACTCCTAGCAGATAGCAAATCAAGAATGTAGGACAGTAGTCACTAAGAGTGCGAATGAAAACCACTCTTTTCCTCGGCCCAATTTCTGGCCAAAAATAGATTTTTGTATTTCTATTATCTAGTCGAGTTTCTGAAGAGAAAGTAGCGTTTGATAATAATATAAAATTTTTGTCCCTATAATAGAAATTCATTTGATAGATTATTTTTAAATTTATGTTCCTGGCGGCCGGTTGGCGTGCGGTGGTGAATGGCTGGCGGCGGGCGACGAGGGCAAGCGATAAGAAGAGTTGTTATTTCTATTTTTGTTCCAAAAATGAAAAAGTAAAAAAAGAACCTACTTCTCATTTATGTTCTAAACTTATTTATGGGTTAAAATTTGCCCCGAAGAAAAAAAATAAAGTTGCATTGCCAAATGGAATTCTGTTCTAGAAAATTTAAAAAATAGAATGATTATTGTTCGCGCCTTAAATGAAGAAAGGATGGACGTTAATCCTTGCACAGTTCATATGTTGCGAGAGTGATTGCCTTTCAGATGCTTGGGCAAGGCAGCTAATCGGAAAGATAACATAGAAAATGAACCTGTCGGTTGCCGGAAATTAAGGGTTATTAAAACAGTAGTTGGAGACAATAATGCAGGAATCGATGAGATCAATAGAGATTTAAATAGTCCCTGCAGATTTGACTAAACATAGGGAGAAAGCAAAGTGTGCTTGGGCATGCAACTTGCTTGCGTTCATGCGCGAGGATTCAGGAGGTGAGCTCAACTAAATTAGATTTGACATTCATTAAATAATCAAAAGACAGCAAGAAATTCATTTATTTTGTCTGTATTGCTATTGTTATTGTTATTGTTATTTTATTTTTTGTACCTAGTGGAAGAACTCGTGAAATGCGTGGGATTTTTATAATATAAGATGGATTTGGGAGATACCATGCCGGGTCCAACAGGAAGTGCCCACGAAATTGAGGTTGCGGGAGAAGACATTAACTATTTCCTGAATAGTCTGTATCAAGAGCTCTAAAACTTGTCACGTAAGTACCATTGCATCCTAAAACTTTTAAAAAGTGTAATCAAGTCCTAAAATTTATCATGAAAGTGTAATTGAGTCCTAAAATTTTCAAAAAGTGCAATGAAGTACTAAAACTTGTTACATTGGTCCAATCAAGTCCTTCCGTTGATTATACGTTTTGAAAGTTTTAGGACTCGATTGTACTCTGGTGACAAGTTTTAGGATTAATTTATATTTTTTCAAAATTTTAGGACACGATTGCACTTTCGTAATAAATTTTATGACTTAGTTGCATTTTTTTAAAGTTTGAGAACTTAATTGCACTTTGTGATAAGTTTTAAGACTTTCAATTTATTTATCTGTTTCTTTTTTTGGTTGGAATATCTTAATAATACGCCACGCCTTCCTCCGATGGTCTGAATTTTTAGAACGACATGATCCCACAAGATCTTTTATGTTTTTTTATTCGCATTAGCAACCTCGCAAAATAGACGAACATTTGGCTATTTCTTCACAATTCAAATTTCTATGATTGAAATATCTCACATTGACAACGGATCGTCTTACGTGCTCTCGACCTCCCTCAGCCTAATAATATCTCAAGGCTTTTGGCTGTGGTAAATACATGGAGCTTTAAGGCAAGACATTGCGAATGGGAAGACAAGACCCTGCCAGTTTCAATCACTGGAAAACGTCAATGTCTGGAAATTGTTAGTCATGACTTCACAGGAGTCAAGAGATTCCCATTCAATTTCCCAAAGTTTTTCTCATTGAGTCCACCAAAAGCTTACACATTTCAGCTACATGTAGCTGCAAATCCTCAAGAAGAAGGGCACGGCATGCGGTCGGCCAGCGCAAAACCTGAGCCCGGACGTTTTCCTTCACTTTTCACCGTGTGAATACTAAGTCTTGGACGCTCTATATCTGAACTGAAGCAGTTAATGTCTTTACCGGTACAGCAGATTGTAGGCTGGTAGATCCCGGATTCGGTGGATGTCTTCCAGTGACAGTTCTCTCTCCAACTGCGTCCTCGTCACCCGAAGAACCTCCTAACAAGGACGTAAATAGTCTAGTGTCAGGGCAGATATGTTGTTCAGACTCCATACAAATGCAAGTGAGAACCTTAATGCTTCCAATGCTGTGCTAACACTTTCTTTCTGTGGCCAGAGAGCTCCGCTAAAGAGCGGAAGAACTATACATAAGTGAGAACCCCACATGAAATCTTCTTAAAGCACGAGCGATGGGAATAAACCTGATGAAGTATGTCGAAAGAAGGGGAAAAAGGGCAGCGCACGTGTGGAGAAAGAAGGTATATTAGTTGATTACGAAATCACAAATGCACGAGCATTATCTCTGAAAACTGGCATCTGGAAATCAAGCATTATCCGATGCAAACCCTCATATACTTTTCCTTTTCCAGATAAAGAGTTCAAATGGGATCAGATCAAGCACCTTTGAGTATTAATGTAGGCCTATCTATGATCATGATTGTTTGCACAATCATCATTTCATTAAATATGCGTGATGTACCAGCTGTTGCTAATGACAAAGGAGAGAGAGAGAGAGAGAGAGAGAGAGAGAGAGAGAGAGAGTACATTGAACTCCATGTAAGAAGCATGCATGGCAAGCCACTGCGCATCCATCATTTCGAAAGCTATACAGTATAGTACATCAAAGGCTTCTTCATCTTCTGCCAATCAAATTGTGATGGTAGTCAGTAAAGGGTAAGTCTTATGCAGAAGGCGGTGCACCTGAGTCTGAGAGATTGACGTTCGATGAAAGCGAAAAATGATCAAGAATTAGTACTAAATGGCAGAGTACCTCCTAACAATTTGACAAAATTGACTCCCGGAAGACATCTTGGTTTGACTGCAAAATAAACACAAGATTGATTGATCAACTTATAAAACCATCGTTCATATCTACAAACAGATGCCATGCTAATGTATGGTTCTGCACAGGAAGCTTGAATGCATTAGCCTGTGTATCAATAAAAGTCCAGCAATGAAGTCGCTCCACAGCACTGTATAATCCACATCAGCAAATAATTAAAGAACATCAAAGCAGCATTGTTTTCCCTGATTTTAGTTCCATCTCCAAAACAGATAGCGCACAATTTATTCAACATTTTCTCAAACACTAGTGAAAGATTAAGTTAATTGAGGTTTGAGAGGAGTCGCATAAATCACTGTGGACTGTAAGGATAAAAGAGGAAACTCCTCAATCAATCAGAAAGATGAATGAAACATCTCCAACGAGAAATGGCATCAAGTTTGACAATTTCAGAGCATCACTCCCAAGGTTTTAATTTAAGGTTCTTTCTATTGAAAGACTCTGTAATCAGAAATGCTCAAAGCACCGACACACACATCGTCCCAAAAGGTAAACCGATGGTAGTCCTTATGACAGAAACACATGATAAAAGACAGTCTGTACCCACCTGAGTATAAATCTAGCATCTGAATTAACATAAAAGTAACATTTATGCCAGCAACAGCGAATGGATACTCCCAGGTTGCTCGTTTCCCACCTTCCTTGAACAACAACCTATGAAAAGATTTCTTCATGTTGAATATTCCTATAATTAGTTAAAATGGAGACATCAAAGAAAGCAAGAACTTCATGGACAATGATTATGCACTTCCATATATAAGAGTGTGAAGAGTCGAGCTCACACAATTGAGAGAGAGAGAGAGAGAGAGAGAGAGACAGAGAGAGACAGAGAGAATACTTACTGGGTAAGTTCTGGCAAAAAACAGCAAATTCTCCAGGGAAACAAAACCGCAGCCCCTGAAAAGAATGGTTAATCATCAGTGCATAGATGAGAATCATCGATATTCAAATCAGATCTTGACAAAAGAAGGTATAGTGTCATGGCATATACAGATCATGTGATGTCTAGCATCCTAATTGCTTATTACTTGCGGTTAAACCATAGTAGCATGACAGGGATATCTCTGTGGATGAATTGCTTTATCACCGCAAAGATAGCACTTCCTCTATTTAACACAGATATTTAGAATCACTGCAAGTAGCACCGCAAATTTTTTCACAATAAGAACTTATGAAAGCACCCAATACAATTCGATTGCAAAACAAAATACATCTCCAAACCTGCCACAGAACTTTAGTAAGGATATGATCCTTCATATTCGGCATTTATGCATATCTGACTGTTGATAAAGTAACAGGGGATTATAAAGAGCAAGTTCAATTCTCCCCCTATTAGATGAACGAAGAGAATAGCTTTTGCGACTGGTAATTTTCATGATCTATTCTGTAGACTGCCCAGTATCTATCCAAAAGAACTTAGATCAATTTGTGCCTATAGTACGGCATTACTACAAGACTAGTTGAAGCAAGAATACCTGAAGTCAGTTGATGGATTATGACCTTGCCAGCCCATGTCTTTCCATTGCTCTGATATTAAGGCCGTCAAAATGACATTTGGAAAGGCAGCATACCACAATGATCTAAGAGATTCCTGCCAACAAGAAATATCATTGAGTTTCCTTCACAGATGTAGATTCTAATTCTAAAAATGATTTTACAGAAAATTACTGCAGGGGCGATTTTAGAACCATGATGACTAATGCTGATGCACGTACACCTCCTCTCAAGTGGCCAGAAAATGTGGTCTGATCACTTAGAGCCAGAGGAAAAATGAGGCAGCATGAAGTAGTACCTGATGATCCGGGCGCGTCTCATCGAATGGTACTTGTAAACGTTCTTGAAGTCTTTGAAGCCTTTGCACCTGGTAAGAATAAGCATTTTGAGAGTTAAAAGGGCAGGGCACAAATAGTTGGGCAAAAAATTTAAAAATGCAATCTCTCTATAATCCTTAAAAAGATATCTTTTTTGAATGTGGTCCTGGAAGCGACAACATCAAATGGCTTTCTAAGAGATTCTTAAATAAATAATAAGCACTTAACATATCGATACTTGATGTAGCACCGCATTAGAAGAGTTAGACTAAGTAGTGAATGCATGAAAACCCGAACCAGCTGATCTACTTATTTACCTGAAGAGGATTGAAAGGGTAGTCAACATATTTGTCATTACGTCTGTTGGTGGAGCGGTTGAAAAGTCCTCCAATCCATGATCGTGGTCCAACCATAGCATTAGCTACAATAGCCATGAATCTATTAATTAGTTGAAACTTGAGCGCCACTTTTAAATGAACAATGCATATTAGCAAAAGTAGTCTGCTCTTTGGAAATTGTAATACAAGAGTATTCAAAGTCAGTTTGTAGACTCTGACAAAGTATAGGATAAGTGGCGAGGAATGAAATAAAATGTGCTCATATATCATTTAACCTGAGGGTTCCTCAAAGATAAACATGAGCACCTCCAAAAAAGACATGATAACCTAAGAGATTATCTCAAAAAGAAATTAAGTAGAATGAAGTTAGGACACTACATGAGCTGGTTTAGATATTTCATCCCACAAACAAATGAAACCTACAATCCATCAAAATGCCTCCAATTTGATACCCTCCCAAGTACTCTACTGCGTCATCTCCTCATAGCATGAAAACAGCAACACGAGTCAAGGAAACAGATCCCTTCTGACAATAGATGTCTACTAATCAAGGATTTGATAAAGGTAAGAAAGCACTTGTGCTAAACTGAAAAGTACCTAGTGCCGATACAAGGATCATCAAAACGGAGATATTAAAAGGAAAAAGGGCTACTGTGGTCAATATTTTCTCAGATACATCAGAAGCAAGCAAAACTTACATATTCAAAGTTTAGAGAGCAGTCAATGAGAAGAACAGAATCGATCCAGCTTCAGCCAGTATGTAAATGTAATAGCACAGATGGAATGTTGCCAGGAAAGTTTACTCACTAAAACATTGAGCTAATTGTGATATTGCGTCATGCGACCATTCCAACTCTTCATTGTCCCTTTTCTGTCTCCAGTAAACTTCATCCTCATCAACCTACGTTTGTGTTTTGGAAGGAACTTCAGTATCTAAATAATGCAGGACAAAATAGACAGATAAACCCTTCATTGCACAAACACTCGTTAGTCCCTCCCATGCAGCAGACATAGAATACCTTAAAGGTGTAGGAAAGAACATTTCCTACATTGGGAATAAAATATGATCACAGTTTCTCAAGATTACCAGTTAGGATGACTCTTACACAATCGACATAAGTCTATTTGACAGTTAGACGCAGAACAAGGACGAAACATAAAAGGAGGGAAATCACAATGCAGGTTACACGTAGAATAGAGGAAGCTCCATCACCAACTACTCAGAAATAGCTGGTACACATTTTGTGAGGCTAGCATCAGAACCAAAGGATTCAATATAAATAACCATGCAAGATAGAAACGGGTAGGGGATTACTCGGTGGAGAGATGAGCAAGATGGAATGCATTGTCTATGCCTGCTTAATCTCATCAGGGGCCCAAATCAAACATGGGCGTTCTTTTTTCTCCCCCCACTCCTTTTAAACCGAAAGCAAAAGGCAAATGAAGAACAAATAGGGTTATGAAGTCTTGGGTCACCAATGATTGCACCCATGCCATGCTTTGCTTCCACAATTCAACTTCCCAACATCATCATCGTCTCCATCTCTCTCTCTCTCTCAAAGGTCAACAGCTATAACTGTGGAACACACTAGGCATATTCCAATTAAAGAAGCATAATGCAAAAGAAGCTTTTTAGCAGAGGACTGCATCAACAAGCGCAATCAAAGGGTCTTTTTGCACACCTTTTGCGTAACAAATAATTTCCCTTATCTAATCGAAAAGTAAAAAAAAAAAAAACAATATATTTTAAGGCAGTACAGAAAGAGATGGGCAATACCCAAAAACTTTCATACTCATGCAAGACAAGAATAATATCCCCAAGCCCCACACCACCGCGCACACGAAAAAGCCAGAGATCCAAAAAGTACCTGCTATGGCGTGTGAGAGGACATGACGAGAAGGAAATGGTGGGGCCAATGCAGAAAGAAGAAGAAGAAGAAGAAGAAGAAGAAGGGTAGGGAGGAGAGGAAGAGAAGGACATGGCTTGTGGGAGCACAGGGGAGGAACAGAAGGGTATGAGAAAGTTTCGGGCTTTTTTGGTCTGTCACTTTGCATTTGCCTTCCATAGCACCAGCTTGTTCTCCGCAAATTCCGTTCGCATTCTGCAATCATCATCAGGATCATCTTATTATCTCCCCACTCATATTCTTTCGTGCCAACTTATTACGCATCATATTCATATCTCATAGCACACGAATTATGCTTCTCCCATAGAGTTAGGCTTCAAAGATGGCTCTATAAACAAGAGACGTGTGATCCAAACGTGAGATTTATTGCATTTGAATAGAAAGATTCGGCGGGGGACAAAATCTACATCTAAGAGGTGGTATATAAAAAAATTTCACCTTTATATGTCAATGAAAACATCCAATACTATTATATAAACTACATGGCCAGGACCAACTGGAAACACTTCCATAGCAAAAACAATCCCTCACCATCATCCTGAGATCGAAGGACGGCTGCAAGCAGCTGGCGCCAGCAACAAACGCCAAAAGAGCCCAAAAATTTCAACACCTGTCAATTCTCCTGTTGGCTATTGGACAGACCATGAACACCATATAATCTTATTGATAAAATGAAGAAATTCAATGCAAATTCAATTTATGCGGACTATGGGCAACCTAAATTAAGAACGTCAGCGGTCCTAAATGAGCAAGACATAAATAAATTAGATGTGTACTGGGAAAAAAAGAATTCAGACCTAAACATGAATCTTTCCAATAATTTTCAATTGAAACACGTTCACATTTCATTAAATTCACACACGACTTTCCTAGTGGTTTCTTGAATGCGACATTTAATGTCATCTTTTGCGCCCGCCAAAGAAGAAAGAGGAGAACGGAAGACGGTCAACGAGTGACTACTGTACTAAAAACGCCTTAAATGATCGCGAAAAGTCTCCAAGATCACACCATTTTGATATGTGCAATTAGAAAATTCTTCGTGTTATATAAGAATCACGTCGCGAGAATCATATCCCATCATCATCTGAAGTTCAATACCTGAATCTGGACGACCATGAACACTCTTGCTAGTAACACCACCTCGAGATGGAGGAACTTGTCGAGGCGCAAGAGAGAGTCCCATGCCGGCCTGAGGCCCTCCTTCAGTTACAGGCGCGAGCGGGCCAGGCACCGGCAGGTTTTCCTCAAGACCTACAAGCTAGGATCAGCGGACGGGTTGACAGCCGACGAGTCGAACTCCCGCCGTCTTTGCAACGAGAAGGTGGTGGCGAAGGCGAAGGCGATGGTGGTTTCGGTCCTATCTTTCCTGCGGATCGGTTCTCTGAGGTCTTGCAATTGCCAATCGGCCATCAGGGCATCGGCGCCGCGGCCGCTGAGGAACCATTGCTTTTGATTTCGAGAAGTAATAGCATCGATCAGACGATCAGTCAAAATAACTTTAGTTGGGTCATGGCGATATGGTATTAACATACTATTCATTTTCAAGCCTGCAAAAAAATGAGCAGAGGATGATGCATCTTGGCAATGGTCGTCGTTTTGTCGTACTTTATGTCAACTTACTGAGGTCACAGCCCAGCATCTCATTCACATTATGATTTATTAGACTAGAAGTTGTCATTGGAGTATTGAACTTGGTGCGACGAGGTACCGAGCTTGGCAGTTATCGATTTGGCTCGGTAACTCAAAACAAGTTCCTGCTAGTCTTTTTGTATGCGCTTGTGAATCAAATAACATGAGTTCTTCTTTGAAGAAATGAATGTCTGTGCATATGTTTTAGCACACAAGAATTCAGGTCTTTCTCCGTTCAAAACGCCACAAGTAAAGAGTGAAAGCGTGCTAATTTTATCTAAGTTTGGTCCGTTCGGGTAGTAATGACACAGATATGGGCAAGAGTAAATCCTTATGATTAGCCTGGAATCATGTTCCCGATTCTCTCTCTAACTTCAGTGCAATGATCTAAACAAAGGCAATATGAGGGAATGAATTTGACGTGATTTTGGTATGATAACAGACTCGCAAACAAGTGGAGGCGCTGGAGTCCCAACAGCTCCTAAATTGAAGGAGAGAAGCTTTACCCCTGTAATTAGGCTCAACTATGAAGGCAGATGGAGACTGCCGCGAGACGACGGGTGTGCCTCCACAGTTTTGGCCCTTCTCAAGGAGGCAGGCGGTTGCTGCCATTGTCTCTCTCCTCACCAATCACAACCTTTTACTCGCGCACTCTCTCTTCATCCTTCTTCCTATTGGAGATTTATCCCACCTTGCACCATTGACCGTCAATCTTAAGTGTAGCTATTCATTCGTCGGATTGATTTCTTGTTCAATTATTGCCCGGAACTTTGCTTTCCAGTTTCCAAGCTCTGAGAATAGGAAGAACTAACACATCATCACACTTTTTGACATTCATATCCTCCTCCGGTTCGACATTTGCTGGAAAATTAAGGAAATTAAATCATAGCAATGGCTTCTGGCTTTTCAGGGGAGACATACACCTTAGTCTGCAACAACGCAGAACAATTTCAGGTAAATACGTCAAATTGCATGATTTTTTGTTCTCTTTTATCAGTCACGCATTATGAAGAATGTCCCAGTCGATGATCATGTGTGGTCTGAACCCGCAACAAGTATGAACTCATGGTTGTTATAAACGGCAGTGAGCCGAATTTGGTTATAGCAAACGTCTGTTGTTGATATCTTTAGAATGCAGCATAAAAGAACATATCTCCAACCATGTAGATCAAAAGTCGATACATGTCTCCGCTAATGAAAAATTTAGCATAAATATCATTCGAGCATGTGTCCAATTCCATTTGTTCCACGCTTGCAGGAGTTATGCCAAAAACCAAAAAGAGGCAGCTACAAAGGTCGAAAGCTCATGTGGGTGGGTGGGAGATTTTATCTTGTTAGTAGAGCTCCGGAAGAAAATATTGATCTTCTGAGATTTTATCGACCTTCCTCCTTGCGATAGCTCCGTTCCCATTAATCAGGTAAGTCCGATCAACAGCAAAGGCAGAGTGAAGTTTTTGTTCACAAGCTGGTTTACTTGCCTTGACTAATAATTCCTGGAACATGTCTTGCTTCAGCTGATGATTGGAACCGTTGAAGATCTGCACAAGTTATATCATGACGCCGTATAAGCCGATTTGAACTCGGGAAGAGTAGAAATATCAGTATGTCAGGTCTGTTGACAATTAGCTAAATTCGAATCTGACTTGTTGGCTTCATCTGTTAAATACATCAACTAACAAGAGGGCGCTCGCATAGGGACAGATCCATCTATATCGTGCTCTAAGATCCGTCAGCAACTTGTGGGCGAAAAACAAGTGGATAGCCAATGCTGGAGATATTCCTGATGATGGAACGGACAGTGTCGATTTAGATCAACTTGGTAAGTTATCCGATTAGACCATTTTTAGATGCTCCCTAGACTAAGAGCACTATGTTTCGTATAGGTGCCGGAGTGCTTGCCAAGCTCCATCACATGATTAACATTGCAAAGGAGTTATTTGATGTGATGGATGAAGATGAGGAAATCAGTGACAGCAACGAAAAGAGTAATGTTTTGGGGAGATCTTGAGTGAGTCCTGCTTGGACAACAAAAGTACCTGTCCCTCACCTGACACTCCGACATCATTCCTGCCTGAGCTGAATCCTCCCATGAGGCCGCCCGAATTCACTGACATCTCTTTCAGGCCTCCATTTCTCCTGCCTCTCCAAATTCAAGCGGTGAAGCAACTAAAGCTTTTCGACATGAAGTGTTTCCCATTCTACACCCTTCCTCATGCACCAATGCAGAGCCACAACCGTTTAGAAGGTGGCGACATGAACAAGAAACCAGACGTGTCGACTCCCGAAAATGAAGCAGTTGTTGGAAGACTTCCCGCAGAAGAAAGTGACCATGGGACAAAGGATTTTAGAGAATCGGATGGTTTCCAAGATATACAAAGTGTTAGTTCATATGTGAAGAAGCCGAGACCGGAAGGCCTAGATGTAGCAATCCTTCTAGTTCAGATGTGAAGAAGCCGAAACCGGAAGGCCTAGATGTAGCAATCCTTCCACTGCCGCCACTGCTGCCTCCTCTTCCTCCAGCTATGCCACCAAGGGACTCATCTTTATCATTCAATAAACCAGAGACAACTCTGCCCCCACCTCCACTGCCAATTCCACCAAGTAAAGGATCATCAGCAGCTCCACCGCCCCCTATGCCACCATCCAGGGGAGGTGCACTGCCACCACCTCCTCCAGGTAGTATGGCAAAAGCTCTGCGTGCCAAGAAAGCAAATAACAAGCTAAAGAGATCTACAAACATGAGCAAGTTGTACAGAAACTTGAAGGCAAAGGTAGAAGGTGGAGAGAAAAACCAAAACTCATCGAAAGGCAAAAGAACACCAGTCTTTGGGAGGGAAACAAGGAATGGCGATGCCATAGCAGGGATCGCTGAAAGGTCAGGTTCCTCTACTGGTATTGATATATATTCCCTTGTCGCAGTGAGTTAGTGAGCAAAAAAACTAAATTGCCACATTGTTGCTTCATTTGGTTCTGTAGATCAACATATTTTCAACAGATTGAAGAAGTCCGAGAGCACGGCAATTTGATTAAGGAGATAAAAGCAGCCATCAGTACTTCTCAAACAAAGGACATGTCTGAACTCCTTAAATTCCACAAGTTCGTCGAACAGCACTTCAAACGAACTTCTTACATTTCCACATCACAATATGTCAGAACAATGGGTGGAGAAACCAAATGTTGAGACAAAGTTACTCTCATTTGTTTATCTTTCAGTCATTAGCAGTGGGGTCATTTTAACCTGGAAAATCTTCTGGACTAAGTCGAAATCAGGTTTTGGCAAGGTTTGAGGGCTTCCCAACAAAGAAGCTCGAGGCCTTGAGGATGGCGGCAGCGCTTTATCCAAGATTGGAAGGCATAGCTACTGAGCTAGAGAACTGGAAAGTAATCCCTCCTTTGAGCCAGCTTCTTGAGAAAGTCGAATCATACTTCAACAAGGTAGGCTCCAAGTACCCCTACCTGTAGAGACATACCTTGTGCCGGTAATATATATGTGTCGCACTAATTGGGGGAAAAAATGTCGGCAACAGATTAAAGGAGAGGTGGATGCATTAGAGAGGAGCAAAGACAGAGATGAAGCGTTTCCTGAGCCAAAACAGTCGCTTTGATTTCAGCATTTTGGTTCGAATTAAAGAATCGATGGTGGATGTTTCTTCAGACTGCATAGAGTTGGCACTGGAGGTATGATTTACTTATAAGTGCAAACAACTTGAGAAAAGAAGATACATTGTTTATGTATTTCGGCTTAAAAATTTTTGTCCAGGAACGGAGAGTGATAAAAGCATCAACCGATGGGGCTCGCATAACCAGCACCGAGAGCAAAACTGCAACATGCGTAAAGTTGCTCTGGCAAGCTTTTCAACTCGCGTTTTACGCCTATAACTTTGCGGGCGGCCAAGATGACCGAGCTGACCAATTGGCTCAAAGATTAGCCGATGAGATCGATCGAGGCCGATCCTCTATGAATCTAGTATCTTTTTAACAATAATACCTTTGAATAACTTACCCGCCTCATAGCACCTACAGTGAGATCATCTGCAAGAAAGGTCAGTAAGATCGTCTGTAAGATCAATTCCGAATAACCATAGTCTTGTTAAAGTACCCATTATTAGATACCACATTGTTATGTAAACAGAAGTCACTGAATGTACTATCCTCATGTAAGAGCATGAACTTTTATATGAGACTATAAAGCGCGCTTCGATAATAAGCTGTTGCAGAAAAGCCCGTGTTGCGGCCACGTCACACCATGCACACCAGAGATAATATGACACCGGGAAAATTTCTACTCCCCTCTTTGTCTAATTATAAGAGCATGCTGAAAACCGCAGCAACAAATCAGCCAGGCAATGTAAAATTGGGACACAAGAAGTTTAACGTGGAAAGCCGAGCTAGAGAAGAAAACTACAGAGTAAAGCTCGCCAAACTTCCACGACATACAATGGGATTGCAAAAGGTTTCTCTAATCCTGTGAGCGAGGATGCCGCAAATACGCCGATGGAGAAGGGTTGTCCGTGACCGACGCTAGCCAACACATGGCACACACCTCCATGTCCAACGGTGAAGATTGCGCTGGTTGATCTACTAGCTAGAGTGATCCTCATATGACAAATAGTATGAGAATTATAACGTCTCCCAAATAGTATGAGAATTAGGGAATAAATACTCCTTAATTCTAAGAGTTTGCCTTAATTTTTTTTCATTAATTTTCCATAACTTCAAAAAGATAAAAAAAAAAAAAAAAGGAGATCGAAACTACGATCACAATGAACTATAATTCATTTGGATCGGTATCGCACTTTAGAGCAGTTGGTAATTTGAAGATCAATGACTAGAGTGAAAATGAAAAATGTGAATTTATTCAAATCACCATATCAAAGAAATATCTTGAATTTTACAGCCGGATTAAAAGTGATGGATATTGTTGTGAAAGTCGGTTAGTTTAATTTATACCAGGCAGTACTACATTAATCACGGTCTTAATCAGTGACGGTAAAAGGTAATACAATTTCCATGTAAATCGGCTAATTATCTGCCCTATGAGGTTAAAGAGTATATCAATGATTGTTCGGCCATTGAAAAAATGGTAAATAATTGGAGTACACACAGTTGACGCATCGTAAGTAATTATTCTTTTTTCATCTTTTGTCAAGAAAGTGATTTGATTCATTTTTTCTTATATTGAACAACAGTAAGTGAAAAGATTAACGTCCATAGGTCCAAGGGAACCTACTCCCCTCCCTCTCTCTTGGACTCTTCCCATTTTCGTATTGGTTTTTCTTACGGACAGGATTTGTCTTCCAATCACTTGGAACAGCCTCCAAATGTCGAGGATATGTCGAATGCCAAGCGAGAGCAGCGCCTGTGAGCGCGTCTAGGAAGCCGACGGGAGCAATGTTGAGGGCGAGCAGCCCCTAGAAGCAGCAGCTGAGGAGGAAAACACAAGCAAATAGTCAGAACCAAAACGACGAGGAAGGGGGAAGAAGAAAAGCACGGTCGAGAAAATTTCGACTTACATTTCCCTTGGGATGGTGGTTCCTGAGGCCGCGAAGTGAAGTTTTCCACGTCGAGGAGGCTTGTGTTCGCGTCGTAAAGGGTGGGGAGCCCGAACCTAGCGCCTGGCGCAGGCTGGGGCGAACTCCGCTAGCTGAGAAACTCGGAAAGCCATTATAATTAACCCTCTTTCTCAAATCAATTGCCCTTGGATGGACTTCCCCGCACAGGGATGCTTGCAGAAAAGACTTTCCCGAGGACGAGTACATTACACTTCTCGCTTATTCTTTGCTAGGTTTCCCCTTTCGTCACGTTCAACCTGGGACAAAAAGGCAAACATTAGATGAATCAGTCCAAATGACTGAAGGGTTAGTCATAGGGCCAAGTTCAACCTCCATTCCAAACAAGGGAGTGCTGTCGTTTGTGCCGGATTTGTGCATGTTTGAGGATAATAGTCCCTCGATTCTAATGATACCCGATATGTTTTGATTTAAAGATTGAAATATTAAGTCATCACTTCTTTTAACCATGGAAATATTAATTGCTGTTGAAACTCAGTACATTTTAATTTGTTCTTTTTGTTAAAATATGTCTCGAGTTTAAGCCCGATAGATAAAACTAGATCCGAGATTAAATATTATTTTACGGAAGTTCGAAGGTTAGCAAAGGAAAATATACGAAATCAAATTCTGAATTAAAGTTGGAATGTGCATCGGAGTCTTTGCCCACTGAAACAGGAAAGTCGAACATGGAGCTTCCACGCTGAAGTCGGTCAACAAAGAAAGAAAGGAAAGGATATTGTGCTCAAGTGGAAAGAAGAAATAAAATAAAAAGAAAAGAAGAGCATGGCTGGATTTTGTTCCCTGATCTCAGGCGTGGACTTCTTTTGTTGATCAACGTGGGACTAGTATTCAGGCGGTGGATATCATGTACATATATGCTCATGGTAAGGGGATGCTTTCAACCAAGACTTCTTCAAGCCCCGCTTCCTTGCATTAGTGCATGGTAGTTGGTTTCGTTCGTGAATTACACCCAAGAAGAATTAGTGCCCAAGCTGATTAAATATTATGGTAAGATTTGTGTATAATTCATTCGCAAGATTGAGATATTATTTCGTAATGAATTATAGAGCTAAACACCGTGCGAGCTATTAAGTGTAAGTATGGCTTGAAAAACATTTAGAGTATTTGAGTAATTCGAGTATGGTTATAATTTTCATCATATCGCTCGATCTATAATGGAATTAGTTGCTGCTGTCTCCGTAGACGTTGCTGTCCGATTTATATTTTTATTCTGTCAAATTTATTATTCGATCGCTTGACTTCCACAACACTTATGACTTGAATGATAGTTATAGAAAGATCAGCTTATAACCTTTCTAAAGCATAGAAAACCACGTAATCGTGTTAAACGGGCGTATCTCGTGGAGGGACCACCAGATGGGTCTCACGATGAGCAACAGCAGAGTTCATCCCTTCATAGAATAATAGCAATTGCTTTTTCTTATTCCAACCCGCTCTCGATCTATCATGTTTTTTTCCTCTCATTTTACACGTTTATTCAATTTCGCACGTGCTCGGCTCGCTACAATCAAGGAGCAAATCCTTAATAATTGAAAAAGGGCAAGATTTCTCCTCTGGGAGGAGAAGAAAAAGAGAGGAAAGAAAGCACGAGGAGAGCAGAGAAGCAAGGGAAAGCGACATCAATATCATGAAACACGAGGAAATGACCACACAGTGCAAGAAAGATGTCCGCATTTTTACGTCCGTAGAATGGATCTGTCCCTCTGGTTCTTCAACTCCTCATAATTCATTTGCTGTGATTTTGCTTCAATCCCTTACCAAATATAAAGAATTGCCACACCCACACAAGATCTGCGATTGCCGGGCATCGTGATCTGCAATAGGCAAACGTGATTTGCGATGCTTGGCGCGGAGAGCGAACGGGCTTCCGCTTCGAGGACCCCCCACCCACCAACCCACCGCCCCCGACCCTGCCCCCGCCCCCGGAGAGTGAATGGGCTTCCGCTTCGAGGACCCCCCCTTC
This sequence comes from Syzygium aromaticum, assembly GCA_024500025.1. Classification (NCBI taxonomy): domain Eukaryota; kingdom Viridiplantae; phylum Streptophyta; class Magnoliopsida; order Myrtales; family Myrtaceae; genus Syzygium; species Syzygium aromaticum. Next base: position 19,204,956 of record CM044885.1, read on the forward strand.
CCCCCACCCACCGACCGACTCACCGCCCTCCGCCGCCCCGCTCTTGCTTTAGTCACTTTATTGATTTACTTGATTTTGAAAAACTCGCCATATGTAAAATTTTTTGAAGGGTCACGTCACTAAAAACGAGGACAAGGGGGGATTGGAATCTCTTCCCTCCCCGGACCTCTTGCATCTGCCCTTATCTTGTCAGGTGGGCTACTAAGATCCACTCTTTATTTTAACATGCCTCTTGCTTTAGTCACTTCATTGGTTTACTTGATTTTGAAAAACTCGCCATGTGTAAAGTCTTTTGAAGGGTCACGTCACTCAAAATGAGGACGAGGGGAGCATTGGAATTTCTTCCCTCCTCAGCCCTCTTGCACTTGTCCTCGTCCCGTGAGGCGGTTTACTAAGATCATTTTCTTATTTTAACGTGACGGTATCCGTATGTCTCGCACTCTCAATTGGATAGGTATATTTTTCTAATCCCTTACCAAGTAATATCTTCTACTTGCTTTTCATTTCAGAGATTTCGAAATCCGGACGAGACCTGAGATGAACCCTTTTAATGCCTTGCTCGGGATGATAAAATCAGTAATCATTTTATTTGTTTATTTAATTTAGAAAAACCCTTTGATGGGAGACACCGACCGATGAAAAAGACTTTTCAGGTGAGAAAAAAGGGATAAATATAAGGTCCCTGGGTGAAAAAGATTCAAATCAAAAGATTCGTCGAAATTTCTAAGAACAACGATAATTGAGGGCTTGTTTGTCGAAACCATTCATAGTGTGTCGAGAACGATCATTTTTTAGATTAAGGATCCGTTTGCTTTACGAAAAATGAACGATATGAAAAATGTTTCCTAAATATGACCGTTTGCACCACTTAGAAAAATTAGTCGATGGAAAATAACTTTACTATCGACAATAACAAAATATTTTCGAGGATAGTAAAAGTATTTTTCGTCCAATATTTTTTGTAAACTATACAAACGATAATTTTTAATAAAGTATTTTCCAAATGGGTGGTTTTGCGCTAAACAAATAAAGCCTAAATCAAAATGTAAGTACATAAATCACAATGCTTAGTGGATGGGACGGATAAATGGAAAACGTGCTCCGAAAGCTGTTGGAAACAAATGCGGAAAAACAAATACAGAACACAGGATTTACGTGGTTCGATCACAAGGTGATCTACGTCCACGGGCGAGGCAAATCAAGATTTCACTATAATCAAAGAGAGTACAAATTTTCAGAAGTCGAAACAACGACTTGACAAAACCTCATGGCTCACCAAAATCTCAAGAAAGAAAATTCTATCTTTTTCTAATGAGAAAACCTAGCCGCGGTATAAATAGGGCTTCCCAAAAAAATTTTCTCGGGGGCTACGCCCCGAGACATACCTTCGCTTATTCCGGCTTGGATGAACCGCCATAGAGATTTATTCACTTGCTACGGGTTGGGCCTATTGGTCCAAACTTCCGCGTCGCGAACTAAATCTCCTTTTTTGGATCGCATAAAAAATATATCGGGTCAAGTCATAAATCGGACCGAATAAAATTCAAGACATATTTAACAAACGCAGCTGTACGAACATGTTCCATGACCAACCAGGGCTCCCTCACCAACGCCTATATAAAAGGACGGTTTAGCATTCTAAGAGAATCAGCAACATATTTAGCAATGGCTCTTCTTTCTTCGCTCACAAACTTCCTCCCCTCCTCAATCCGCCCTAGCCAACCCTCTCTCTCACTCTTCAGTCGCCCTCGTTCCGCCGTTGTCTCCCCCGGCGCTCGATTCGCGAGATGCGCTTTGAACGTTGAGGATCAAGAAGTCGCGAGGCGTTCGGCGAATTGGAAACCTAGCGTTTGGGACTATGGCTTTGTGCAGTCACTCGATGCTGATTTCGCAGTAATAATTCTTCACTTATTTTTTTTCAGCACACAACCCAGCCTAGCTTAAATTCCGTGGGAAATACTCATATTTGGTCCTGAATTTGTATTTTTTTTCCCAATTTGGGACTCGAACTTGTGGAAAAATTTCCTATCAAAATTTCTTGGTCTATGGTGGCAAATTGGAGCTCGAGTGCGTGTCAATGCTAGTTGAATGTTTGATGTCGAAAACTCTGCGCCATTTGGACAATCAATTCTTGAAACTACAAGGACAATAACCAAGATACGTTTAACCAAATTTCGACAATTTGACGAAGAGTTTAATTGGCTAAAATTCTATAAGTTCAATTACTTGATTGTACATATTTTAAGTTCAATGACCATATCGAGAACAAAAAAAAAAAGGGAAAAAAAGCATAAGTTCAGGGATCGAATTTGCAATTTTCCCTATTTTCTGTTTACTTTGATGAGATAGAGTCCAATAATGCCAAAACGACATAGAAACAAAAGGATTACTGTCTTGTGATTAAGATATGTGCATGTGTACTTCTGAATTAGATTTGTATTCTCAATATATAGGCGGGAGCTCAACAGTGCTTACTCAAATGTTTTTGCAAATAGCACGAGGACCGATCTGTTTCAACACTCGAAACAAAATTCAATTCAGCTGATGCATTAACTCTGATTAAGATCTCATTTTTCTGAGCTTTTCCTGTGCCTAGGTGGATAAATATACAGAGCAAGTTCACAGGTTGAAGGAAGAAGTCATGGGTCAATTCCGCAGGGAGATGAATCAGGTGGCCGAGCTGGAGTTCATTGACGTGGTTCAAAGACTAGGGCTCGGATACCATTTCGAGACGGAGATCAAGAACGCCCTCAGTTCCATCTATAACAACACTGAAGATGTTCAGCTTTCAGACGATCTCTACGCCGCTTCCCTTCGATTCCGGCTACTCAGGCAACATGGATATAAAGTACCGCAAGGTAGTCGCCACTAGCTAACCTTTTGCGAATAATGTTGACACATCCAGATTTATCTTACCATTCTTTTCGTTGGATGTATAGATGTGTTTCAAAGGTTTATGAACGAGACGGGTACGTTTAACGAATCGTTCAAGAAGGATGTGAAGGGGCTTCTTGGTCTTTATGAGGCTTCTTTTCATGGACTGGAAGGTGAAGCCATAGTTGATGAAGCTTGGAACTTTGCTTCTAAGCATCTGAAGGACCTAAACCTGGATGAAGTTCCCGCTAATGTAGCGAGCCACGTGAGTCATGCATTAGATATGCCGATTCACTGGAGGCCAAACAGGTTGGAGGCTCGGTGGTTCATGGACACGTACGAGAAACAGCAAGACAGGATCCCTTCTTTGCTACGATTGGCTAAATTAGACTTCAATTTAGTGCAGTCAATCCATAAGAAGGAAGTTAGCAACCTGGCAAGGTATACGCAAGCATTCCATGCATAGTTGATAGATGCATTTGACGTGAGGATATACATTCATGCAAATAGGAGCACATTTTGATCGACTTAGTCATCACCTGTTAAATCTTTCAGGTGGTGGGTTGAAATTGGAGCGAATAAGATGACCTTCTGTAGGGACAGGCTAGTCGAACACTATTTTTGGTGCTGTGCAATGGTTTTTGAACCTCAATATACAGATTTCAGAGAAATGGCTGCGAAGCTCACTAATATGGTGACACTTACTGATGACATTTATGATGTGTATGGAACGCTGGAAGAGCTTGAGCTCTTAACAGATTTCATTGTCAGGTTCGTCTAATATTAGCACCATCATTATTTTCACTTGAAACTACTATTGCGAAGAACAAAGATAGGGAGTTAATAAGTCTATGATTGACACGATGGATAAAACAGATCCCGAGAATTATATGTTATGAATTAAATTCTTCGATGTGTTTTGGACACATCATTTTTTAGGTTAGCATTTTGTCCTCTATGTAATTGATTAATTTGAGCCAATAAAGTAACAGTAAGCACTGATTTTCGTCATTATCACTAAAAAGTATTTCGATTGATGGTAAAACATACAAAATTGTTGACATGGTGATATTTTATCTAGGTGGGACATCACAGACATCGATAAGCTTCCTCTAACAATAAGGGCTTGTTTCTTGGCCTTGTACAACACGACCAACGAAATTGGTTATTGGACGATGAGAGAGCGAGGAATCAACCCTATCCCTTACATGCGAAAAGTGGTAATCTAGACTTGCTCAATCTTTGATTTAAGGGATATGTGTATTGGAGGTTTTAAAACTTATCACGAAAGTATAATTAAATTTTAAAATTTGAAAAAAGTGCAATCAAGTCTTAAAACTTGTAAAATTAGTTCAATCGAGTTTTTTCGTTAACTCCGTCCAACTTAGCTAATGGAAAATATTGACGTGTCATTTTTTCGTATTTTCTCTCTCCCACGTGATGATGATGTGGCTAAAATCATGGAACATAAGGCTAAAACGACGTAGTTTTGGTCCAAATATGATTCTTAATACAAATTTTATTTAAATTAAATTTTAAAAAAAGCTAATTTATTTTTTTAAAAGGAAGAAACCAGTAGGGAGGGCTACAAACTCTTGCTGTCGCTACCCTATCATTGCTAGGAAAGGCCAACAATGGTGAGGGATGGTTGGCAAGGGTCGCCAGGTCCCAGATAGGCTTCCCGGTGATGGTGGGCCGGCGGTGGCGAGGACTTGCAACCCTTCCAGCCTAGTTTCTCCCCCTATACTTTTAAAAACAAATTTGATTTATTTGTTAAATAAAATTTATATTAAAAATTAGTTTTATACCAAAACGACGTCGTTTTAGCCACGTCATTGTTATGTAGAATAGAGAAAAAAAAAAAGTCACGTCGGTATTTTCCGTTAACCAAATTGGACGAAATTAATGGAATGACTCTACTAAATCAATTTGACAAGTTTTAAAACTCGATTACATTTTCGTGATAAAAATTTATGGATTCCTAACCCTAGCCCGTGCAAGGCAACTCGTTTCTCTACTTCTACTTTTCGCTTATGACTTCTCTTTGAACATTGAGAATCCGAAAAAGTAGGAGAAAAGATCATCCCTCGACTTGGTGGTCATTGACACTTTTTGGAGTATTAATGCTACAGTGGGCGGATCAATGCAAGGCGTACATAAAGGAGGCCCGTTGGTACAACAACGGCATTAAACCTACACTGAAGGAGTACATGGACAATGCGGTGGATTCAGTTGGAGGGATGATTGTGCTGTTGGGCAGCTACTTCCTGACCACGGACAAATTGACAGAAGAGGGACTTGATTACGTGTCGAAAATCCCGAGTCTCATGCATTGTTCCTCTAAGATCCTTCGACTCAACAATGATCTCAGTACATCATCGGTAATTTACTTTGACATTTGTCCTTCCCCTTGGAAATAATTTATTATAAAAACAATACATCGTCGGCATGCTCGTAGTGACGTGCAATTTTTTCTAATTCACTTGATACGAATGTGAGATGAATCTCTAGACTAATGTTTGTAACCCATTAATTTCGTCCGTGCTTAGTATGAATTGGCACAAGCGAACAATTTCAAGGGGCTGGAATGCTACATGAATGAAACCGGCGCCTCGGAAGAGGCCGCGCAGGAACACATCAGGCATTTGGTGCGCGAAACCTGGAAGAGGATGAATAGAGATGTGTTTGAGGACAACTTGTATCCCGGGTTTGGGCCTTTTCTCGATGCTGGTTTGAACTTGGCACGAGCTTCTCAGTGCTTTTGCCAATATGGAGACGAGCACGGCCTCTCCGATCACGAAACCAAGGTCCATATTATGTCGGCTTTATTCGAACCCGTGCCCCTCGATTAGGGATGCTCCAAGATAGTGATGGGTGTTTGTACTGGCTTCATAAGATTCGCCCAAGAAGAACGTGTTGTTCCGTGCTTTGTGTTGTGGCTGACTACGTAAATTGTTGGGGAATTTGAAAGCCGATGAAAATAGAGCAGTACTTCATAGTTATTTGATGCATGATGACGATCACCGTCCTTAGATATTATTTGTCCTCACTATTGTTGCTGCCGGGTTTAAAACAAATACATCTTCAAGATATACACATAAACTACAGATCAACGAGTTCACCATTTACTCAATTTTTCTATTAAAATTTCACATTGAATGTGTTATGAAGCTTATGTGTGAAAAAAGAAGAATATTATAAAGAAGAGAGAGTTATGAAGAAGATAAGACTACTCTCCTTGAATAATTATAATGATTAATGTATGATTTGGTCTTATTTACAAATAACCAATCAACACATTTCTTGAGATATGTACCTTATCCCCACCAACATCACTTTGCATGATCAACTATCACTTCTATTCCTGTCAACAATTACTTCTTTTCATATCCGACAACCGTCTTTTTTTCATGTTCAACAATCACGTCTCTTCATGACAACAAACTATTTCAACAATCCCCTACTTAGTTTGTTATATGTACTAATTTACACAAATTTGTACATACAAGAAGGTATCTGTTAAGATTTAAACCTTTAATTAGTGTACACAATTCTATTAACGAAATCAATGTATGATAAAATTTTGAATCATGATTCCATTTGTCAATTGAATTATCGCACATATGAACTTACACACATATGGTTATAAATTTCTTATGCCTTAGCACTTTTTTGACCTTGTGCTTCCTCTTGAATTCATGAACATTTACAAAAATTCATCCAACTTTTATTAGAAGCAGCATCACTTCTTATGTTTATATAGGTGAAGTTCCTAAATTATTACCTTGGCTCTTGCCTTGCAAAAATCCTTGAACTTCATTAAGGCTATGTTTTTTTTCGCGAAAAACAACAAATTTTCCGGATTTTCTGGCCTTTTGTTCATAGAAAATAAACTAGTTAGGCAAAACGTTTTTTGCCAATGGAAAAAACACTTTCAAAAGTAGAGAAAACGATTGCCTCCTCTTTTTTTCACCCCGACCAAGCACATTCTCCTCTGTGCACTCCTTTTAATTATTATTATTATTATTTTAAAAAAATAAAATTTTTAATTATTTTTCTATTTTCTATTTTTTATTTTTATTTTTCCTTCTTCTTCGGCCTATTGCCGGCCATGGCGATGGCCAGAGACCGGCCACATTCTCCTCCATGCACTCCTTTTAATAATTATTTATTTTTATTTTCTTTTTAAAAAATTAATTTTTTAATTAATTCTTATTCTTCCATTTTAATTTTAATTTTTTATTTAATTTTTTTATTTTTATTTTTATTTTTCCTTCTTCTTCGGCCAATTGCCGACCATGGCGACAGCTGGCGACCAGCCATGTGAGAGCTCGAGCTTGCCTACCTTTGGCAAGCTCTAGCCTTGCTGAGTTGTGGCGAGGTTCGAGCTCGCCTGGGGCTAGCAACTGGCCTAAGAAGAAGGAAAAAGAAAAAAAAAAGTTGATAATTGAAAATTCAATTTTTAAAAAAAGAAAAGAAAAAAATATAAAAAAATATTAAAAAAAGTGCACAAAGGAAAATCAAATCAAATTTTCTATACCAAATGGTGAAAAATATTTTCTAGTTCATATTCAGATTTCAGCTAAATACTGGAAAATATTATCATTTTCCTAAATTATTTGAGTCAATGGACCTTTCCTTTAAGCACCAAACAGAATTTCTTCACATCATGTAAACAAATTCAGAAGGCAAATTATAGTATGTCTACGATATTCAAATTATTTTGACTCAAGGTATTATTACGCATGTAGTGTAACTTTGACTATTTCAAATTTTCAATGATGATTCGAGCCCAAAAAAAGGGAGGAAGAAGATTGTTCCTATCCTGGGTCAAACGGGTGTTGACACCTAAATTTTGGCGCATCATTTAATGGTTAATTGCATAGAAAATTAGGGATTAAAACCCCTAAACAAAAATATTAAAATCGCATAGCATATAGTTTAGATTCACACGGGTTAGTTGCATTTGTATTGGACCAGCAATGGATGGACTCGAGTGAATGGCTCTGGACATATTAGCTCTTGATTTATCGAAATTGGACTAAGCCTGCATGGATTGAAAATTTGGCCCAGCCCATTCATTTGGAATATTACCGAGATTTGGTCACATAATAGGCAATAGTCTTAAAATCGGTAAGTAAATATGAAGAAGATGACAAGATCAATTTTAGTGGGTATGGGCAATATTCGGCTAAGCAAGGACAAGAAAGAAGATATCCAAATATTTTCGGTGAAGGCAAGCGTTCAAAGGAAATATTGCACGTTCATGGCCAGATGGCATGCATCTTTGCAGGATTTGGAATCTGGGAAATCTCACCCAAAAAAAAAAAAAAAAAAATCAATCAGAACTTCTATTAAAAAGGAGAGAAGAGGACACATATGGAGGGAGGGGAAGCATTCAGATATACGGACACAGAAAGAGAGGATGGAGAGATAAAAAAGTCTTTTTTTTTTTCTTCTTTTGAGAGAAGGTAAAAAAAAAGGGGGGTTTTACTTCACACAATTGAGAGTGAGAAAGAGAGTTGGTCGCGCGTGTGCCCGGCGGTCCCTCCCGCGTTAGGCCACTTGCATCCGCACGCTTGTCCGAGCCTACTGCTGTTGGCCCCCTTGGCCAAACTTCCCTTTGCCGCAATTATTGCCACGTCGTGCCTGTGCCGAGCTAACCGCCCGCTGTCCGCGCCACACCACGCTCGAGTTACTGCTCGTGCTGCTGCCATCCCTGCCGTCGCTCCTCTTGCTGTCCATCGCCACGCTCTCTGCTCAAGGCCAGACCTGTGGCCGTGAGCCATTGTCGCTGCTTCCATTGACGACGACGCTGCCGCTGTTGCTACGACCGTAGCCGCCCAGATTGTGGACCCCTTGCTCGCGCTACTGTTGTTCTTCCCAAACGCCTACCATCAAATCCAGGCTTTTCGACGAGTTCCTGATGTGCACGATCTCCTTTGCCTAGTTCGAGCGGAGGCCTATCAACTCAGGTTTTGCATACAGTCTTCGCAAGTTCTCGGCAATACCCACAGTACAGGAGGAAGAAGATGCTCACGACATAGTGGACTGGTCATCCACACTTCACTTCAACAATTCTTTCCCAAACCTTAGTTTCTTCGTGGGCCCAATATAGGTTGTTAAAGAGAAGAAGACAAAAGGGGCTGATTCTTCATTAATATATTTTTTTTCCTCTTTCTTCTTGCACCCCTATTAAATTTCACGTGCAGAGAACGCCAAAAGGAGAAGAAGAGACAATATTGATAGAGAGACGGATCAGATCGTCTCAGCTTTGAAGATCGACACTTCTCTTCGAGAGTTGTGAGCCTCGCCACGAGTCCCCTCACGACGAACAGCTGCACATCGAGAGTGCCAGTCCAGTCTCATAGAACGCGTTCTCTCCAATCAGTCGTGAGTCCCGTGGCCTTACCCGCCGCTACCGCGCCGCCGCTCCCAACGCGCCGCTGATCCGCAATCCCGATCCGTTGCAAATTCAAACTTGGAAAGAAATCTGCAAATCAGGTAATTATCTTATCTTGATTTGATTTGAATATTTTGTTGCCTAATTGGTGCTTACTGATATCTAATTTTGCATATTTAGATAATAAGCATTATTCCAATTAGGATTTATTTTTTTTTTGAAATCTTGGAATTTTCAAAATCTTTTGAATATATCCAAGATATTTAAGATATCGAGAATTTTTCAAGATGTGATCGATTAGGAAAATTTCCTAATCCGCAACCGCACACGTGGAAATAAATCTATCTATCGGGCTTTAGATAGAATTATTTCCATAGCGGGTATTTTGAATTTTAGGATCGATCTGTCAGGCTTCAGATCGAAACTTAATTCAAAAGATTTAGCGATTATTTTTTTTTACTTGATTTTAATTTCGAATTTTGATAAAAAAAAACAAAAGATTACTCTAGAATAGGTTAATTTCTTTAGTTTAAAATTGCGTGTTTAGATAATTGGCATTTTTAATTCCGAATTTCATTAAAAAAATAATACAAAATAATATGTCCGTCATTAGAAGTAGGTCACACCGTCGCATGACATATAATTTGCATGTTAAATTGCATTAATCGCATGTCAATTTTTGCACGTCATTACATATATGTTAGTTTTCATTTAAATAAGTGAAAATAAAAATTTCTGCACCTTTAAACTCTAAGTCGGGATTTATCAAAATTGCCAAATTGGGTATTTTTCTTGAAATTGGTACCGAAAGGGCGTTAGGGAATCTAGCGTAACCAAGTCCCCGAATTCATAATTTCTGGTTCGTAGAAATAAAATAGTACTCCCGCTATTTTATTTAGGTTTCTAATCAACCTACCTTAAATGATTAGTGGCGACTCCTATTGAAAATATTTGCATGCTCATAATTGGACCTAAGTTGCGATTTGGTAGAGTTTGGGAGAACTCGAGCTAAGTTAGTTAATTTAATTGATCTAGTAATCCATTAGCCTAAGATCGAAAACACGATTTTTTAGGTCGCGACAACGGGTTAAGCCGGGTTGATTTGACCCAATCCGGAAATATATGGGTCAAGGTCGGGTTGACTCGATTTTTTGCAGGTTCTAAATACCCTATTTTTCTTTGTCGGACTCTCTGTTGCAGTAGGCCACTCTCAAATTCGGAAAGCCCATAATCAGAGCCTTTGCCTCGGTGATAAGCACTTCTGCTTCCCACGTGAAGTGATCTACTCCATGAAGTGTCTTCACAAGGGTTAAGTTGTCTGACCCAACCAACAGACTCTCGCTCTTGCGGCTCTTGCTCAAAAATCTAAGCGTTTCAACCAACGCCAGAGCCTCCGTCTACGCGGCCGAGCTCGACCTCACCTCCATCGCGCAACCATCAATTAACTGTCCATGGAAGTTCCGCCCAGCACAGCTGACGGCCCTAGCCGTCGATCCTCCAACGAAGAAGGAAGCATCCACGTTGAATTTGAAGGTGATAATCGGGTTCAAGTTGGTTTTTGCCAGGTCTAATATAGATGTACGTCAATGAAAAAGGTGATCGTTGCAAGATTTAATCCATCCAGAAAAGAAGGAATTATCTTAAACGATTGTAAGACATAAAATTTCAAGTTTTAATTGAGAGAACTGTTAGAAATTTAAGTTTCATTTATATCGCGATGTAGAGTGCTTTTTACTTACGATTTTGCCCAACATGTAGACTCCATATGATTATGATTAATCTCAATAATATTGTGCACTACCTAGGAGGTTAAAAGGAATATCAGTGCAATTTCGAAAGTTAAAAGGAATGTGTCAATTCCGAATAACCATGGTCTTGTTAAAGTACCCATTATTAGATACCATATTGTTATGTAAACAGAAGTCACTGAATGTACTATCCTCATGTAAGAGCATGAACTTTTATATGGGACTATAAAAGCGCGCTTCGATAATAAGCTGTTGCAGAAAAGCACGTGCTGCGACTACATCACACCGTGCACACCAGAGATAATATGACACCGGGGAAATTTCTACTGCCCTCTTTGTCTAATTATAAGAGCATGCTGAAAACCGCAGCAACAAATCAGCCAGGCAATGTAAAAGTGGGACACAAGAAGCTTAACGTGGAAAGCTGAGCTAGAGAAGAAAACTACAGAGTAAGCTCGCCAAAACTTCCACGACATACAATGGGATTGCAAAAGCTTTTCTCTAATCCTGTGAGCGAGGATGCCACGAATACGCCGATGGAGAAGGGTTGTCTGTGACCGACGCTAGCCAACACATGGCACACACCTCCATGTCCAACCGTGAAGATTGCGCTGGTTGATCTACTAACTAGAGTAATCCTAGACAAGAGGAAAAAAAAGAAATATAACGTCTCCCAAATAGTATGAGAATTAGGGAATAAACACTCCTTAATTCTAAGAGTTTACCTTAATTTTTTTCGTTAATTTTCTATAACTTCAAAATGATAAAAGAAAAGAAAAAGGGAGATCGAAACTATGATCACAATGAACTATATTTCATTTGGATCGGTATCACACTTTAGAGTAGTTGGTAATTTGAAGATCAATGACTAGAGTGAAAATGAAAAATGTGAATTTATTCGAATCACCATATCAATGAAATATCTTGAATTTTATAGCCAGACTAAAAGTAATGGACATTGTCCTTAAAGTCGGTTAATTTAATTTATGCCAGGTAGTACTACATTAATCACGATCTTAATAAGTGACAGTAAAAGGTTGTACAATTTCCGTGTAAATCGCCTAATTATCGGCCCTATGAGGTTAAAGAGTATATCAATGATTGTTTGGCTATCGAAAAAATGATAAATAATTGGAGTACACTTGTTCGATGCATTGTAAGTAATTATTCTTTTTTCATTTTTCGTCAAGAAATGGGATTCTGATTCCTTTTTTTATTACTATGAACAACCGTACGTGAAAAGATTGATATTGTGCCCAAGTGGAAAGAAGAAATAAACTAAAAAGAAAAGAAAAGCATGGCTGGATTTTGTTTCCTGATCCGAGGCGTGGACTTCTTTTGTTGACCAATATGGTGTAGGCCACGAAAATAACACACCGGATCACCCTAAACAGAAATCAAAATATGTAAATGGAGAAATTATCTATTCGCGTACTTAATTTGGAATCCATCGAACTTGACGTGGAATTGGTGACAGTTTCCAAATACGAACTCAAGTGCATTTCCCATATACCTTTTGTCGGACACTGACATAATGAGATTGCCACTTACAAAAAGAAATTCCTCTCTAGATTCATATGTGAGTCAAATTGTGCATTATCAAGTTAGGGGAGGGACTTGAGCGCTATTTATAGAGTTTTCGATCACAGGCCATCTCGTTACGGGCCGGGCCGTACTCGGCTCACACTAGCTAACTCCATATTAGATTTATTAAGAACTCACATATCTCACATTTATTAGATCAAACTAATTTAGTTAATTTCAATTAATGAAATCCACATCAGGAAATTCTTACATTCTCCCACTTGAGCGATATTAATTAAAACAGAACTGTGTGCACACCCTTATGTTTGTCTAGAACTTATTATTAATAGTTAATCCGATCTCATAAAATCTCGAACATCGAATCATTGCAGTAACTACATGTACTCACGTAGAGCCTTCCATAGTCACGAGTGCTTTCAACTTTACTGATATAGATTCAATATGGTAACGTGGTAAATGGACAATACCTCATAATGAGTGATACTTCATGTGTTGTCCATTTTGTCAGTCCAAATTCTCTCTCCTCAAGTGTCACAAAACCTAGTGTATCATCAAAGAATTTCTTTCATGATTCTAACAAACTTACATATATCTTACCCGCATAGTTAACTAGTCCTTATGTGTAACAAGATATATCAATAAGGCTAATACCAAGAATGCCCCTAGCATGTACTCAATGTTTACACAACGCCTTGAGATTTTCATCAAATATATATATGTACTCAAGGTGTAGATTCTAAATATGTAACAAAATTCAACTTTTATTTGACCAAAAATTTCGAAAAGTGGCAAAAACCTTTTAGTCAAGACGAAAACGGTCTTAATCCGCATATTTCAGTTCTAATCTATGGCATGCTCTGATACCATATGTAGGCCACGAAAATAGCACACCCAAAATCACCATAAACAGAAACCGAAACATGTAAATTGAAAATTTATCTATTCGTGTACCTGGTTTGGAATTCATTGGACTTGATGCGAAATTGGCGATGGTTTCCGAACACAAACTCAAGTACATCTCTCATATACCCTTTGTCGGACATTGGCCTAATGAAATTGCTACTCACGTAAAGAAATTCCTCTCTAGATTTGTATGTAAGTCAGATTGTGCATCATCAAGTTAGAGGGAGGACTTGAGCTCTATTTATAAAGTTTTCGATCACGAGCCCTCTCATTACGAGCCGAGCCGTACTCGGTCCACACTAGCCAGCCTCATATTAGATTTATTAAGAACCTACATATCTCACTTTTGTTAAATCAAACTAATTCAGTTAATTTCAATTAATGAAAGATTACATTAAGAAATTCTTACATATGGGACTACTTTTCAGGCGGTGGATATACATGTATATGCTCATGGTCAGGGGATGCTTTCAACGAAGACTTCTTGAAGCGCCGCTTGCTTGCGAGTGCTTGGTAGTTGATTTCGTTCGTGAATTACATCCAAGAAGAATTAGTGTTCAAGTTGATCAAATCTTGTGATAAGATTTGTATATAGTTCCTTCGCGAGATTGAGATATTATTTCATGAAGAATTGTAACGCTAAACACTGTATAAGCTATTGGGTGTAATTGGGGTTTGGAAAATACTTAAAATATTTGAGTAACTCAAGTGTAGTTGTAATCTCCGTTGTATCGTTCGATCTGTAATGGAATTCGTTGTTGCTATCCCTGTGGACGTTGATCACTACGATTGAATCACGTAAATTTAATATCCGATTTATTTTCTTATTTTGTCAAATTTATTATTCGATCGTTTTGGCTTTTGCAACACTTATGACTTGAATGATAGTTATAGAAAGATCAGCTTATAAGCTTTCTAACCCATGGAAAACCACATAATCGTGTTAAATAAACGGGCGTATCTCGTGGAGGGACCACCAGATGGGTTTCACAATGAGCAACAGCAGAGTTCATCCTTTCATAGAATAATAGCAATTGCTTTTTCTTATTCCAACCCGCTCTCGATCTATCTTTTTTTTTTTCTTTTCATTTTACACGTTTATTCAATTTCGCACGTGCTCGGCTCGCTACAACCAAGGAGCAAATCCTTAATAATTTAAAAAGGGCAAGATTTCTCCTCTGGGAGAAGAAGAAAAAGAGAGGAAAGAAAGCACGAGGAGAGCAGAGAAGCAAGGGAAAGCGTTATCAATATCATGAAACACGAGGAAATGACCACACAGTGCAAGAAAGATGTCCGTATTTTTACGTCCGTAGAATGGATCTGTCCCTCTGGTTCTCCAACTCCTCATTAGTCATTTGCTGTGATTTTGCTTCAATCCCTTACCAAATATAAAGAATTGCCACACCCACTCATGATCTACGATTGCTGGGCATCGTGATCAGCAATAGGAAAACGTGATTTGCGACGTTTGGCGTGGAGAGCGAATGGCCTTCCGCTTCGACAAGCGGAGGCCCACACCCCAAAGCAAGTCACTTCATTGGTTTACTTGATTTTGAAAAACTCGCCATATGTAATGTCTTTTGAAGGGTCGCGTTACTACAAACAAGGACGAGGGGGGGATTGGAATTTCTTCCCTCCCCAGAGCTCGTTAGCTTGTCCTCGTCCCGTGGGGCAATTTATTAAGATTCATTCCTTATTTTAACTTGACGGTATCCGTACATCTAACACCCTCAATTGGATAGGTATATTTTTCTAATTCCTTCCCAAGTAATACCTTCTACTTGCTTTGCATCTCAGGGATCTCGAGATCCGGATAAGGCTTGAGATGAACCCTTTTAATGTTGTGCTCGGGATGATAAAATCAGTAATCACTTCATTTGTCTACTTAATTTTGAAAAACTCTTTTATGGGAGACACCAGCTGATGAAGAAGACTTTTCAGGCGAGAAAAAAGGGGTAAATATAAGGGCCCCGAGGTGAAAAAGATTAAAATTAAAAGATTCGATGAAATTTCTAGATACGATGATAATTGAGTGTTTGTTTGTCCAAACCATTCATAGTGTGTCGAGGACGATCAGTTTTTAGATTAAGGTTCCGTTTGCTTCGCGAAAAATGAACAATATGAAAAATGTTTCCTAAATATGACCATTTGCACCACTTAAAAAAATTAGTCAATGGAAAAAATCTTTATTATCGACAATAACAAAATATTTTCGTGGACAGTAAAAATATTTTTCGTCCAATATTTTTTGTAAGCTATACAAGTGATAATTTTTAAAAAAATATTTTTCAAATTGGTCGTTTTGCGTCAAACAAACATAGCCTAAATCAAAAGATAAGTACATAAATCACGATGCTTAGTGGATGAGATGGATAAATGGAAAACGTGCTCGGAAAGCAGCTATACGAACATGTTCCATAACCAACCAGTGCTCCCTCACCAACGCCTATATAAAGGACGGTTTAGCATCCTAAGAGAATCAGCAACATATTTAGCAATGGCTCTTCTTTCTTCGCTCACAAACTTCCTCCCCTCCCTCCCCTCCTCAATCCGCCCTAGCCAACCCTCTCTCTCACTCTTCGGTCGCCCTTGTTCCGCCGCCGTCTCCCCCGGCACACGATTTGCGAGATGCGCTTTGAACGTTGAGGATCAAGAAGTTGCGAGGCGTTCGGCGAATTGGAAACCTAGCATTTGGGACTATGGCTTTGTGCAATCACTCGACGCTGATTTCGCGGTAATAATTCTTCTCTTATTTTTTTTCAGCACACAACCCAGACTAGCTTAAATTCTATGGGAAATACTCATATTTGGTCCTGAATTTGTATTTTTTTTCCCAATTTGGGACTCGAACTTGTGGAAAAATTTCCTATCAAAATTTCTTGGTCTATGGTGGCAAATTGGAGCTCGAGTGCGTAGCAATGCTAGTTGAATGTTTGATGTGGAAAACTCTGCGCCATTTGGACAATCAGTTCTTGAAACTACAAGGACAATAACCAAGATACGTTTAACCAAATTTCGACAATTTGACGAAGAATTTAATTGGCTAAAATTCTATAAGTTCAATTACTTGATTGTACATATTTTAAGTTCAAGGACCATATGGAGAACAAAAATAAAAGGAAAAAAAGCATAAGTTCAGGGATCGAATTTGCAATTTTCCCTATTTTCTGTTTACTTTGATGAGATAGAGTCCAATAATGCCAAAACGACATAGAAACAAAAGGATTACTGTCTTGTGATTAAGATATGTGCACGTGTACTTCTTGTGAATTAGATTTGTATTCTCAATATATAGGCGAGACCTCAACAGTGCTTACTCAAATGTTTTTGCAAATAGCATGAGGATCAATCTGTTTCAACACTCGAAACAAAATTCAATTCTGCTTATGCATTAACTTTGATTAAGATCTCATTTTTCTAAGTTTTTCATGTGGCTAGGTGGATAAATATACAGAGCAAGTTCACAGGTTGAAGGAAGAAGTCAAGGGTCAATTCCGCAGGGAGATGAATCAGGTGGCCGAGCTCGAGTTCATCGACGTGGTTCAAAGACTAGGGCTCGGATACCATTTCGAGACGGAGATCAAGAATGCCCTCAGTTCCATCTATAACAACACTGAAGATGTTCAGCTTTCAGACGATCTCTACGCCGCTTCCCTTCGATTCCGGCTGCTCAGGCAACATGGATATAACGTACCGCAAGGTAGTCGCCACTAGCTAACCTTTTGCGAATAATGTTGACACATGCAGATTTATCTTACCATTCTTTTCGTTGGATGTATAGATGTGTTTCAAAGGTTTATGAACCAGATGGGTACGTTTAACGAATCGTTCAAGAAGGATGTGAAGGGGCTTCTTGGTCTTTATGAGGCTTCTTTTCATGGACTGGAAGGTGAAACCATAGTTGATGAAGCTTGGAACTTTGCTTCTAAGCATCTGAAGGATCTAAACCTGGACGAAGTTCCCGCTAATGTAGCGAGCCACGTGAGTCATGCATTAGATATGCCGATTCACTGGAGGCCAAACAGGTTGGAGGCTCGGTGGTTCATGGACATGTACGGGAAACAGCAAGACAGGATCCCTTCTTTGCTACGATTGGCTAAATTAGACTTCAATTTAGTGCAGTCAATCCATAAGAAGGAAGTTAGCAACATGGCAAGGTATACGCAAGCATTCCATACATAGTTGATAGATGCATTTGACGTGAGGATATACATTCATGCAAATAGGAGCACATTTTGATCGGCTTAGTCATCACATGTTAAATCTTTCAGGTGGTGGGTTGAACTTGGAGCGAATGAGATGACCTTCTGTAGGGACAGGCTAGTTGAACACTATTTTTGGTGCTGTGCAATGGTTTTTGAACCTCAATATACAGATTTCAGAGAAATGACGACCAAGATCACTAGTATGGTGACACTTATTGATGATGTTTATGATGTGTATGGGACGCTGGAAGAGCTTGAGCTCTTAACAGATTTCATTGTCAGGTTTGTGTGATATTATCGCCATCATCATTTTCCCTTGAAACTAATATTGCCAAGAACAAAGATAGGGAATTAATGAGTCTATGAATGATGGAATGAGATGGATAAAACAGATCTTGAGAATTATATGTTATGAATTAAATTATTTGATGTGTTTTGGATATATCATTGTTTAGGTTAGCTTTCTTCCTCTATGCAATTGATTAATTTGAGCTAATATAGTAACATAAGCACTAATTTTCATCATTATTACCAGAAAGTATTTTGATTGTGTAAAACTTACAAAACTAGTGAAATGGTGATGTTTTATCTAGGTGGGACATCACAGATGTCGATAAGCTTCCTCCAACAATTAGGGCTTGTTTTCTGACCCTGTACAACACAACCAACGAAATTGGGTATTGGACAATGAGAGAGCGTGGAATCAACCCTATCCCTTACATTCGGAAAGTGGTAATCTCGGCCTGCTCAATCTTTCACCTAATATTGCCTGTGGATTCCTAACCCTAGCCCCAGCGGGGCAACTCGTTTCTCTGCTTCCACCTTTCACTTATGGACTTATCTTTAAACATTTGAGAATCCGAAAAAGTACGAGAAAAGAACGTCCCTCGACTTGGTCAGTGACACACTTTTCGAATTTTAATGCTATAGTGGGCGGATGAATGCAAGGCGTACATTAAGGAGGCCCGTTGGTACAACAAGGGCATTAAACCTACACTGAAGGAGTACATGGGCAATGCGGTGGATTCAATCGGAGGGTTGATTATGCTGCTGCACAGCTACTTCCTGACCACAGACAAATTGATGGAAGAGGGACTTGATTACGTTTCCAAAATTCCAAGTGTCATGCACTGCTCTGGCAAAATCCTTCGACTCAACAATGATCTCAGTACATCATCGGTAACTTACTTTGACATTTGTCCTTCATCTCTTACAAAAACAGTACATCCTCGGGCTTGTTCATAGTGACCGGCTATTCTTTTTGATTCCCTTGATACGAATGTGAGATGGATCTCGGCACTAATGTCTGTATCCCATTAATGTGGTCCGTGCACAGTATGAATTGGCACGAGGGGACAACTTCAAGGCGCTGGATTGCTACATGAATGAAACCGGTGCTTCGGAAGAGGCCGCACGGGAACACGTTGGGCATCTGGTGCGCGAAACCTGGAAGAAGATGAATAGAGGTGTGTTTGAGGACTACCCGTATCCTGGATTCAAGCCTTTTCTTGGAGCCTGCTTGAACTTGGCACGAGCTTCTCAATGCTTTTACCAGTATGGAGACGGACACGGCCTTCCCGATAACGAAACCAAGGTCCATATTGCGTCGGCTTTATTCGAATCCGTGCCCCTTGATTAGGGATGCATTATTGATCGAGGTCTGGCTTTTGGAGAGAGCTTTTTACCTTATGCGTCTCTTAGCTTTAGGGGTGTGTCTGTGTGCTATAAGATAGTGATGGGTGTTTGTACAAGCTTCATAAGATTCGCCGGTGAAGCACATGCTGTTCAGTGCTTTGCGTTGTGGCTGATTATATATATTGTTGGCGAAATTTGAATGCTAATGAAAAAAAAAAGAGCACTGCTTTATAGTTATTCGATGCTTTGATACGTGATGATGATCAATGTCCTTAGATATTATTTGTCCCAATTATTGTTATTGCCGGGTTTAGAATTAATATACCTTTAGGATATACAATAAAAAGCCACAAAAAAATGAGTTTAGCAATTACTCAATTTTTCTTTTGGAATTTCATCTTAAAAGTACTGCGAAACTTGTGTGTGAAAAGAGAAGAATACTGTAAAGAAGAGAGAGTTATGAAGAAGAGAAGATTATTGTTCTTGAACAGTTGTAGTGAACAATATAGGATTTGATCATATTTCAAATAACTAATCAACACATTATTTGAGAATATGTACCTTATCCCCACCATCATCTCTTTTTATGATCAACCATCACTTGTCTTTATGTCAACAATGTCACGACCTACTTGTTCCGATCGGGAAAAATAAATATGTATAGGTTTAAAGATATTTGTCGATGCATGTGAACATTGATTGATTCGTTTGAAGGACTAACCAAATAATTCATTAATCCAAGGACCGAAGTACTCCCAAGCCTCATACCTCATGCAACAAGAATCATCTAAACTATGCATTCAATTATAGTCACTACTAACCATAATTAAGGATTGGCCAAAAACCCTAATCGAGACGCGAAAGTGCCATCTCGACACATACACAACCAGAGATTCTAAGGATTTGGGACTTGATTATACAAATCATCTAACTAGTATCCTTTCGGTACTTAAACTTGACCATTTACTAACTAACGCATTAGGACAGTCTATCGAGAAGCCTAAAGCTTATCCTAACCATGCTAAAAAAGGAAAATAGCAATTAATGTATTAAAGATGCACAACCAAATAGTCGGCATGAAAATAAACAACCGGCAACCTACCATCATTTCTAAAAAGAAAAAGACAATCAAAAACCCTAAGGTAAAGGCCTAATGGCTTGTTCGATTTTTGGAGCAATTTTTAAAGGTTTTCACATTCTTTTTCTATTTTTTTCTATGCTAAGTCTAGAATGAAATTAACACTAAAATCTAATGAAATTAACTCAAAAACTGATTTCTAAACATTTCTGAATTTTCCTGAACTTTTCTGAATTTTTAAATTTTTTTAATGAATAATAAAAGAAGACCTCGGACCGGGTCAGAGGACCCGGTCTGACTCAGCGCTCCGACCCGCCCGGATGACATCCGAATTTTCAATCTTCTTTTCTAATATTCTCATTTCTTTTTCTATTTTCCTTTTTTTTATTATTCTTTTTTTTTCACAATTTCTTTTCTCTTTATTTTTTATTTCTCCCTCCCCTCTACTGTGCGTGGTCTTCTGCTTTCACGTACTCACCGAGAACTCCTTCTCCATGCCTTCAGCGAGATAACGCCGGGAACCTCACCGCCCCCTGACCACCGGCTTGCGCGGCCGACACCGACGACTGCCACCAGTTCTACACCCTCGCTGCCGGCCAATGCGGCCACCGAACTGTCGACTAACCCCGACCATGAAAATGAGTCGGCGAGCAAGAAGTCGATTTCCCGGCCCCCCAAACTCACGGCCACCAGAAAAACATTAAGCCTAAGCAACATGACACACACGAAATGGGATAGAAAATAACTAACGGGCGGCGGCGGCCTCGAACCGCAGTCATCACCGTTGGCGAAAAGCCTTCCGACGGAGGGGAGATGCAAGCACGGCAACTCGGACGATCTGCGAATCGCGACAAAATCACATGAAAAACAAAGGAAACTTGAATTCAGTGACCATATTAGAACAAACCGTGCATATACCAAAGTTTTAGAGTGTCGGTTTTGCAAAAACAGATTCGGAGTTTCATTTCGATATTTTGTCGAACAGTTTGTAGGTGGGGTCGGATATGGGTTTTAAACCGAGATTCAAAACGGTTTTTGGCTCAAACGTGATGTGTAAAGCTCTAAACAACCATATCTGGTCACGAGTTCATGTCAGTTTGCATCGAAACGCCAAAAAATTACACGACCGGATTTGACACTCCAAAGCTTAAACGGTCTGGTTGAGACATTTGGTCAAACTGGTGATAGGCGGCAAGGAAATGGAGTTACAGGGTTGATTTTAACGAGATCCATGGCCTTTTTTGACATACGACGTTTAAAACGACTTGTTTGAGAGCGAAGCAAGTGTAAGCCTCCATTGACGGGGCCGGGCGACCACCGAATAGGTTCGGTGTGGCCGGCACCCGAGAGGCAGGGGAAGGGAGGCCGAAACAGAGCAGGACTAGACCGGGGCCTACCTGGTTCGTGGGGCTGTTTGGCGAGGAATGGTGGCCCGTAGGTGGAGCCTTCAACGGCAACAATGGCGACTCAAACGGACCGCCGGCGAGCGAGAAAAATAACCTCTTCTTTTTCCCCTTCTCTCTCGGCTCTCCTCTCTCTGTTCATTCTCTCTCTGTGCGCTCCCCCCTCACTATCTGTCCTTTTCCAGAGAGCTTTTGCTAGTCAACCACGCCAGCCGCCTTCCCCTTCCCTCTCCAGCTCAAAGACGCCATTGATCAGCGCGGCTTCTCTATCTCTTTATACGCCAGCAGCCGGGTCCTCCTTTTTGGGATTGGATCAGATCCACTTCTTTGCTGAAACGGTCGCAGGATCTCCTGGGTTCTTGTGTTACCAGGATGCAGCGCTGTGCCATCGCTTCTCCCCTTCTGAAATCTCGACCATCGCCCTCCCCGTGCAGAGCGTCCTTCTGTTTTGTCTTTCACGTGAAGGAGAGAAATCAGAGAAGAAGGTGCGTTGGGGTTGGGCTGAGAAGAAAGGGAAGGAGACAGGGCCGGGCCGGGCCGGGCCGTGGCTGAAAGGAGGGAGAGAAGGAAAGAAGGAGGTTGAGTTGGGCCAGGCGAAAGGAATAGAAGAAGGGGGCCCAAGTTCAGGAGGGTCGGGCCCAACCCGACCCGAGTTTTTATTTAACAAACAAATTTTAATAATTTTTAATATTATCAATGCAAATGCTCCTAATGTCTATATGCTATGCAATTTAATGAGAAAAAATATATTTTTTTAGAGGTTAAAAATTAATCCCTAATATTCGTGTGATTAAACCTTAAACGGATAGGCAAAAATTAGGTGTCAACAAACAATGACTTCTTTTTATATCAAAAAATCACCTTTTTATTCATGTTCAACGATCACGTCTTTTGATGATAACAAACCACTCCAACAATCCCCCACTGATTTTGTTATCTGTACTAATTTATATAAATTCATTCATACAGGACAGTAACTATTAAGATTTGAACGTTTAATTAGTGTAAACAATTCCATACGAAATTGGTGTTAGATAAAACTTTGAACCATGATTCCATTTGTTAATCGAATTATTGCACATATGAACTTACACACATTTGGTTAGAAATTTCTTATGCCTTAGCACTTTTACGGCCATGTATTTCCTCTTGCATTCATGAACATTTACAAAAATTCATCTGACTTTTATTAGAAGCGGCACCACTTCTTTTGTTCATATAGGTGGAGTTCCTAACTTATTGCCTTAGCCTTGCCTTGCTAAATCTTGAACTTCATTAAGAGTGTTTTCACACCCATCCCTTTAACTTTCCATGAGTACTAACCCTGTGCCTCGATACTCGATCACAAACTATTTTCATGAGTACTACCTAACTCATAAATTATTGGAGCAATGCTAGGTATATTAAGATTCGTCGACTACATTAGTTTACTGAGTAATGTCTCAATGGCCCTTTCCTTTAGGCACCAAATAGAATTTCATTACATCATGTAAAGAAATTCAGAATGTGAATTATGATATGTCTATGATTGTTTATGTCTCGAGTTTGAGCTCGAAACGAAAATCTGAATATTAGAAATTAATAAAAAAAGAAAGAAATTTACTGAACAGAGGAAATATACAGACATCAATTTTGTCAACAAGCAGAGTCGTCGGGCTGAATTGGAAAGTCCACGTGGGACTTTGAATTTGGCCTTGACTCGGTTAATGTATCAGACGAATAAAGAAAATAAAGAAAAAAAGGAAATTTCTTTTCCTGCCTATATTCGGTGTTGACTTCTTTGACCAATACATATCTCCTCGTCCTCGGTGGTGGCTTATGCATATAAATGTTCTCAAAGGGTTTGTTTTTGGGTGAATTGTCCGAAAATCGTCAAAAATTGCATCCTGATTAGTTAGTGCTTGATAGCTAAAATCTTATAATAAGATTTGTTAATTCTTTCATAAGATTGAGATATTATTTTGTGAGGAATTATGAGGCTAAATATTGCGTGAATTGTTGCGTGTAATTAGGACATAGGAAATACTTAAAGTGTGATTATAATTTCCGTTATATCACTTAATCTATAGTAGAATTCGATATTGCTCTCCTCGTGAACGTAAATCACTACGATCGAACCACGTAAATCTGGTATTCAATTTATTTTCTTATTTCGTCAATTTTACTGTTCGATCGCTTTCTTTCGCAATAATAGTCAGATTATTTTGACTCAAAATATTATTACACATATCATGACTATAGTGTAACTTTGACTATTTCAAATTTTCAGCGATGATTCAAACCCAAGAAAAAAAGAGGAAGAAGATTATTCTCAAGCTAGGTCAAAAGGGTTAAATTGGCTAGGAGATCACCGGGCTCGAGTTTGTTTTTGCCAAATCTAATAAAGATGTATGTCAACGAAAAAGGCGATCGTTGCAAGATTTAGTCCATCTAGAAAAAGGAATTATCTTAAATAATTGTTAGACATAACGTTTCAAATTAAAATTGAGAAAAATGTCACAGATTCAAGATTTCTTTGTGTCGCGATCTCTTGCAATTTCGCCCATCATGTAAACTCATATGATTATAATTGTGATTAATCTCAATAATATTGTGTACTACCTAGGAGACCAGTAGTAATATTTTCGTAAGATTAAGATAAGTTTAAAGCACAATGAGTACTACGAGGATTTGAAGTAGCTCCATGATGTGTAAATGAAAGTCTTATTTTAATATAAACCCTTAAAAAATTCTTCACTTAGCTATCAACACGGGAGTTTGGTCATCGTCAAATTTTCTGCTCACCCATTTTCATGACGATTTAGGTTCGATGAAATATCTTTGCGTTCCAAACCTATGTAGGCACACGTGAACGATCTAATCGACATTTTTATGTGTGTGCAAGGAGCCATAACATATATAAAAAAATAAAAAGAAAAGTCAAATGGGCCAATTATTTTTAATGACTGTTTGATTAAATGTATTCTAATGCGTTTCCATTTATGAAGAAATAACCGTCACGTGATTTTTCAAGAAAATATTGAAGAGAGAAAAATGCGGTGCGTAATGTTGGCCCTATTGGCTACCAAACCTTTTTATCTCTCCAAGCCACGTCACAGGGTGCATGAATGCCACGTAGGCACGTGCGATATCGAGAAGAATCCCAGGCTGGGACAACGATTGGATGTCTCAAGCTCCACGTGGCCAAGTCGGTCTACATCCTCCGATCCCGACCAGCTTATCGGAACCACACATTTTTGTCAGTGCAAGTCTGCTAAGAAGAAGAAGAAGAAGAAGCGAGAAGAGATAATCATCACATGCAGGCCATGGCACTCCGTGCGGCATTCTCGCTTCCCTCGGCAATTTCCACCCCCAAGGACGTATGATCATTCTTCAGTCCTTCTTCTCTGTGGCTATTCGCTCACCGTTTCATGTCCTGTCTTTTCTTCCTTCGATTTTGGGCAGCTTTCTTTTCATCACAGTTTTCTTCAAGCTCCGGTGAGATTAGCGATTGACTCTATACCGTCTCTGCAGGGGAATTACACGGCAGTTCACATTAAGGACACCAGTCTTGCAGGAATTTCACTGAGAGACCACGTCAAGGATGATTTGCTCCTCCCCGCCACCTTCGCTAAGGTAAAATCGAAATCTTGTTTTTTCATTTGTTCATTCTACAAGTATGAAAGATGATAGGACTTTGCCAGATGAGGAGGGATATAGATTGTGAGTACGCAGAGAAACGTTTGGATGAGATCGATTCATTTGCCAAGTGTGTCATTGTTACAAGAAACGGAAGGGCATGCTGTAAATAATAAGTTGGGAGAATTTAACACAGAGAGACCCTTCAAATGCAGGACTTCAAGAAAAGGGATGTGCCCTTTTTCGTAGTTAGAGCCCAGACAGCGACCACGGCGCCAATGATCAAAGATTTCCAACCAGAACAAAAGAAGACGGAAAGACAGTTCAATGTGGTGATCACGGGAGCCTCGTCCGGGTTAGGCCTGGCCACAGCCAAGGCACTAGCCGAATCGGGGAATTGGCATGTCATAATGGCGTGCCGAAACTTTCTCAAAGCGGAGAAAGCAGCTAAATCGCTTGGCATTCCGAAAGAGAACTACACCGTGATGCATCTAGACCTTGCCTCTCTTGAGAGTGTGAGGCAATTCGTTGACAACTTCCGCCGTTCGGGTAGGCCGTTGGATGTGCTGGTTTGCAATGCTGCCGTTTATCAGCCCACCGCGAAAGAGCCGTCATTCACGGCCGAAGGGTTTGAGCTCAGCGTTGGGACTAATCATCTGGGTCATTTCCTACTTGCAAGATTGTTGCTTGATGAATTCAAGCAATCGGATTACCCCTTGAAGCGCCTCATCATTGTTGGGTCCATTACAGGTATTGCTCCACACAGAGCTAGCTAGCTGTATAGACCAAGCGAATTGGGCATGTTTAGTTTGTTCCTTTAAAAAGAAGATTGCTTTAGAATAGAAGGTTCAAAATCTAAATCGTTGTCCGTGATGAAGCTTGGGAAATGCATTTGTTTCCATACACTAGCTAGGAGATCGGTAGTGCTGTTTAAGAATTGATGGCAGAAAAATTTGGGGACATATGTGTTTACCTACAATGGTTTGCTCATATTTAACTAGTTACTCAAATTCCAATATGTTTTGCATATTTAAAGTGCATCAACCAATTGTGTCAAGAACACTAGGTCAATCATTCGACATGTACCGGCAACCTCCTTCATGAAGTGGAATAAAAACTTTGGTCGCTAGAATGTTGAGCATTTGCATTGATTGTGATATTATGTATGACCAAATTGAATCTGCAAGATAAAGATAAGTTCAAAATACATGGAGTGTTGTGAGGATTTAAACTAGCTCCATGATGTCTGGGCTTGTGATATGTAAATTGATATCTAAATTTTATCTGCACTGATGAACTATGTCTGATGATAGCATCTATATGGGCACCCATATTGCTTTATATGAATCCTCAAATCCTGCAATTAGCTATAGCAGCAATGGGGTAGAAACTACTTATACTTGGGGTCATTTTCTTTTGGTTTTTTAGGGAACACAAACACTTTAGCTGGAAATGTACCACCAAAGGCCAACTTGGGGGACCTGAGGGGCTTAGCAGGGGGATTGAATGGGGTGAACAGCTCACCTATGATAGATGGAGGTGAGTTCGATGGTGCCAAGGCCTACAAAGACAGCAAAGTGTGCAACATGCTCACCATGCAGGAGTTCCACCGACGCTACTACGAAGAGACCGGAATCACGTTCGCTTCTTTGTATCCGGGTTGCATTGCCACCACTGGATTGTTCAGAGAGCACATTCCCTTGTTCAGACTTCTATTCCCTCCCTTCCAGAAATACATCACCAAAGGATATGTTTCTGAAGAGGAGGCTGGAAAAAGGCTTGCACAGGTCAGTTATATTTTAGGGCATCACTTGACTGATACATTCTTTAATTTGGTGAAAATGCACGTACAACCTGTTTGCTTAAAATTATGAAGTGTAAGTGTTTCTTTTGTCGGTCACAGAGACTCTTCAGCAATGTCTTGACATGAAATGCTGGGGCAGGGGTACTTGTGCTTGTTGGAATCAAAGGGTTCAGTGTTCAGAGTATTATTTCAGAATAAGCACTATAATTTGAATATGGGATCCTCTGTGTGCTAATAAGTGTAGTGGAAACTCATGCAATTTTAAAAAAACCACAGAATGTCTGTCTATGAAGCCCAAGTTAATTCAAAGTCGCAATGGTGCTTATGTTGCGAAGGAAATGTCTGTTGTTCAGGTGGTGAGCGACCCTAGCTTGGAGAAATCGGGAGTCTACTGGAGCTGGAACAAGAACTCATCTTCCTTCGAGAATCAACTCTCCAAAGAAGCCAGTGATGCTGAGAAGGCACGTAAGCTCTGGGAGATCAGTGAGAAACTCGTTGGATTAGCTTAGACAAGCGAGAAAATAGGAACTTCCCTACTTGGTCAGCATTATCACGAAGCTGTCTTTCTCAAATCAATTTCACTTGGATGAAAATCCCTGTATAAATGTAGAAAAAGATTTTGTGTTATGTAAAAATGGAAGCATGACGCCTTGGAGATTAAATTAAACATTTACCAGAGCAATGTTAACTAGTGACCAACTACCCGACCTCATGCTCACTTTAGACTCTCGTCTGTCAATAACCTTGGGAGCAAAATTTTATATGCACTAGGGATGCTTGCATAGATTAGCCTTGCTAGTGGACGAGTATATTGCACTTCTAACTGATTCTTTGCCATGGAGAGCATTGCGTTGTGTTTGACCTCCCACAAAGGCAAACGACGGATGAAACAGTCCTGATGATGGAAGGGTTGGTCAGGTGATCAGGTGCCAACACAGCCATCACATGAAATGGAATGAAGCAAGATGTAGTAATTGCCTGCAAATATCATGCTTTTTTCATCTGAATCATTTAGGACTAACCCAATGGAGATAAGATTTATTCTCTACTATACAAAGAAGAGAACTTGTAGAAGCAGCAGTATTGGTGTTGACTCTGATCCAGCAAGATCCCAGACATAGATAAATGGGTTAATTAGATTCCGGGTGATAATTCAGGTATGAGCTTACTGAACCTTAGTAATTCTTAAAAAACGGTCTTCGCTGTCTAAGCAGGAGTATGCCATCAACAGATCATTTGACTTCCACAAGTAGGACAAATATCAAACAGATCTGCAGATTTTTTATACAACGTTAGTTGGGCGTGGCATATATTTTGTTACATAACATTGACTGGGTGTGGCATTATATGTTTCTTTTCTTTTTTGCATCTAAAAAAATGAAATATACAGATGATGATTTCGCTGTTCGCCGGTCAGAGACCATTCTTTAATCCTAAGCTTGGATTTTTTAATACTATTGTTGGTAGACGAGTTCTTCTTTTTCCATTTCTAGCCAATTAGAATCGCATCCTTTCAGCGGACTGTCTGGTATGTTTTTTTTTTTTTTGGTAAGGAGGACTGTCTGGTATGTTAATACTTTGAACACTTCAAATTTTTACTTGTACGACATGAACTGTTGATGCATCAACCAAATGGATTTACAAATCTAACAGAAAAAGGGTAAGAAGCATTGGAACCGGGAGGTGAGAGTTTAGTTAATTGTATCAGAGTCAAATCAAGATTATGCATAAGATCTATGACAAACAATTTTAGTAAGGAAATTGGGGAGCCCTATAATATTTGGAGTTGTTGCGTTGGTCAAATCAAGTGGCTAATGAAAATATAGAAAAAAGAAGACCACTTTATTTAAAGCAAAGAGACTTGATCGAGAGAAAAAGGGGGAGAAAGAAAAAGAGAGATTGATTGCAAACAGAGTAGAAGAAGAAGAGAGAAAAGAAAAAAAAAGGAAAGAAGTATCCGTTATGGAGACCTCATCAAGCTAGATTTACTTGGTTTCGCAATACCCGGTAAGGATTCAAGTTCTTTGTTCATCTAATCGAAGAAATTTTCAAAGTTAGGATATATATGTGAAGAAATGTGAAATTTGAACCACGAGATCCAATTTAGAAGTTGTTTAGATGTGGGATTATATGGAAATGGTAACTAAGGGCGTTGCAAATTCGTGGGGTTTTATGAAAATCGATTTGAAATAATGATTTAGTCAAAGCGAAATTTTAAAGTTTTGTGCTCAAGCTCCGCATTGTGGAAAACTTTGAATAATCACTTTAGGCAAGCGTTTTGTTGGCACGTAGAGTTGTTTTGTTAGCGATTGAGCTTAGTTTAATCAATTTGTAGTTGAGGTAGCAAAGTTTGGTTTTAGGCTTTCCCAAGTGAGATATCTTCTTCGAGTTTATAAACTTAAATTTCGAAAGTGATATGGAATAGATATAATATGAGTAATGAAATGGCATTTTTATTGAATGAAATTTGGATTGGGCATTTACTTCTCCTTGGCTATCTATGAATGTTTTAGAAACGTCTTATGAAAGATAGTGCAAAATTATATATATATGTATGTATGTATTGCTTTGCGAACTAATTTATGAAACGAGTTCTAAAATGATTTAAGAAATGCCTCACAAAAAGTATTTTTGGTGGATGAGATGAGTTGTGAATAGTTGTTTGTATTGGTTTATAAAGTGTATTCTAGTTTATAAGATGGATTTTGGATTTGATTTTTAATATTTGAGAATGATGATTTGATGCTTATTATTACTGTGAACTCGTTTAAGGGTTCATGAGTATGTATATTGATTTCAGGATATCTTTCTAGGCCAAATCATTGGCTGATAATAGGTGAAAACCTTGCTAATGGGGTAGTATTCGTCGCCTTATCATCAAGTGTTGTGTCATGATTATAATTAGATATTGAGCAATCAATTGGTCAGTGAAATGAACTATTGACGTGTGATTTGATAAAGATTGATTGATGGACTTGCCATTGATGTTTGAATTGTCATAGTGGATTCAATGAGTATTTCTAATTTGCATAAAATTTTGTTTAATTGAAACAACTCATATTTGATTTGATTTGTATATTATGTCTTGGGTTTGGAGTTTGAGTTTCTGGTATAGCTTTATATATATGCATAATGATTGTTCAATTTGTTTAAAAGAGATATACTACTCACTGGGCTATAACTGCTCATACCATTCATCTTAAATGTTATTCAGGTTGCTTGGTTAGTGGCAAATAGAACAAGAGAATTCACTTTATAGTCAAGCATTTTGATAAAGGGAATTTTGGATATGAACTTAGTTAGTTCTTTATTTCTAAGCTGAGTTGTATATGATTGAGATTAGTTTGTTGGTTTAGATGTTAGTTAGAGATGTACATATTCTTTTTGATGGATTATAGAAACTAATGGTCTAACCAATATGTTGGTTTAACATACATACATATGTACGTACCTACCTACATATAATAACAGGTTGTTAGTTATATTTGAGGCTGCTTTCTTTAAGTGAAAATGACAGCTATGTCATGTCTCAATTATTGTTGAATTCAGGGTGTGACAAGCCTTCACGATTAATCGTTCTAGTAAAAATGGTCGTTTGGACTCGTGCACAATTGTAATTAGCAGATTATCCAAACCAAGGATGCTCTTGAGAATCCACATCTTTGAGTTGACTTATTTGTTTTGACTTGGGAAGTAGTTAAAACTGCCTAGTCGGCGTTGTGGCAGAAACCAACTATTTAATTACAACAAAGGCCATCTACAAAGTCATACCCATCACTCCTCCTTGGCATTGTGTTCCAGGAAAGACAGAGAAAATCAAGCACAGCCGTGTGGCAGTGAGCGATGTGAAGCTTCATCTTGCTGAAATTCGAGAAGGTACATAATACAGGAAAGCGTAGAGAGAGAGACACACATGCAATACTGTTCAGTTACACTTACTCATTATCTGCTGCTGAGTTCATCATGTGAAGAATAACCCAGTTCACAAATTTGCAGGGTGCACTCTGCAGGTCCAAAGATGGTGGTGTTCTTGCATGGGTTCCCAGAGATATGATACACATGGAGGCACCAAATGATTGGCGTCGCCAATGCCGGGTACTGGTCCATGGCTATTGATTTCAGAGGCTATGGGCTCTCCGATCAATCTCTTGAACCTGAGAAGGGTTGTTATGCTGATCTTGTTGAAAATGTTGTTGCCCTCTTTGATGCCCCGGGCATTGCCAAGGTACCAACTCATAAATCTAATCTTGATCTTCGTGGCCATTATAGGGATAATGAGACAACACAACATTGTCGAGTCTTTAACATTGGCCAAATTTTTGCTGTTGAGAGTTGAGACTCGAGAATCTTCCATATATTCATTGAACCATCCTTTTCCTTCTTCTCAATTAGTTCCAACAAAATTGTTTATGTTCATGCATCTTTTCTGTTTGGTTTTGTCTAATTTGCTAATTTTGGTCAGTCCATATCTTGTCTGTCGTGAAACAGATTCTTGTCACGACATCAACAATAATACAATGCAAAAAACATCTTTGGACATTTTAGGTATGAAAGCAAATGAAAGGGCACATTCTTGAGGTCCTAAATAGTATTGTCCTTTCAAATATTTTCTTCATCTCTCTTGTCTCCTCTCCCCATCTTCCAACAATGGTACATTTTTGCTATGACCCAATAAATCTCCAGAAGAATCCTTGTCCTAAAGACTGCGAACATTTTAGACTTTAACCTACAAGTTAGAAAAGATCTCCACGGTCAATGATGCAAAAAAAATTTCTGTAAAACTAATGGTGAGTTGCTCACTTCTTCCCCTTAGTCAGGACGTTCCCCAGCCAAGCATAGCACTTACAAAGAGCATGAATAAGATGATAATTTAGCAATAAAGAAGAGGACAGGACTAGAAAATCAACTGTTATTAGAACCGAAACGGATGGAAAATCGAGAAATCGTTTTATGATTATGTAATTTATTGCTTTGATTAAAAGCTAAAGTCCGTTAATGATACGGAGGGTTGAATCTAGGCCTTCCTAGTGGGGAAGGACTTTGGGGCTATGCCAGCATACCTTGTTGCAGTGGTTAAGCCAGAGAGGGTCTGTAGAGTCATCACATTGGGCATACTCTTTTTTCGACCTGGACTCCCGTCCATCCAACTCCATCTCTTTTCCAAAGGCTTTTACATTCGCAGGTGGCAGGTAAAATTCTTAAAGCTCTCTCTCACCTCCCTCCACCGCTGTCTGCCACCTCTTTGCTAATTCCTCAATTGAATTCGGGAAACTGGGCAGGCGGAAGCTGACTTCAGTAAGCTGGACATCAAAACGGTCATAAGAAACATCTACATCCTCTTTTCAGGGAGTGAGCTCTCTGTTGCCAGTGATGATCAGGAGATCATGGACTTGGTTGATGCATCGACCCCGCTACCTCCATGGTTCTCCAAGGAAGATCTCACGACCTATGCATCCTTGTATGAGAAGTCCAAGTTTCGGTTCGCCTTGCAGGTTCCATACAAGTAATCATAGAAAATAATAATTCTGGCAAAATAAAATGAGAGAAAGCTCATTCTAGAGACTAAAATGATCTCGCTAAAGACCAATCAATCGACATACACTGATCGATGTCTACATGCCATCTGACTCATTGCATTTTCGGTCTAGGACTTTGGGGACGGAATATGCCACACTGGATCTAAAAGTCACGACTCCGGCGTTGCTGATCATGGGAGAGAAAGACTTTTTCCTGAAGTTTCCGGGCATGGAGGACTACATAAGGAGTGGGCAAGTGAAGCACTTGGGCACTTGGTCCCTAACTTAGATATCACCTTCATGCCGGAGGGGAGCCACTTCGTCCATGAGCAACTTTCGGAGCAAGTGAACAGTCTCTTAGTTGAATTCCTGAACAAGCAAAATATCTAGTTATGAGACCCTATCTACGGCGGAAGTTGATCTTGGTGAGAGTAAATAAACTCATCGAATGACTTTCACAGTAAGTGATTACTAAGAATTGCTAACTTCTACCTGGGGAAAATGGGGCCTTCCACTTGAATATCACCAGTAATGAACTCTCATGTTTCATTAGCTTTGTGCAAATGGATGGATTTGCAAAAATGAAGATTTGGCGAATTTTAACAATTAGACTCCATTGAAAGCAGATATCCTGCATTTTACTTGCCGAAAGAATTAGGACTATCAATGCACAAAGAGGAGTATGATAGCAGTTTCCCTCTGAGTACATATTAGGCATTGTAGCAGGGAAGGTTCGCAGCTTTTAGCGCATTGATTTTCTCGGGTGGATATAAGCATCACCCTACTATTTGTAAGAGAAGGGATAGAATTGGATTAGTGGTTGAAAGAGGGTGTAATGGAGAAAACGGAGGAATGAAGGAGTGATGGAGAACGGCGAAAGAATAGTTATGTTATTAGGGAGAAATTACGGAAAATAGACAAATTTTATGATTTAACTTTAAAAAAAAAGGGTACGCTACTACCGAAGTGTTGACCGGTAGATCCTTATAACACTGCTTCGCAACCTAAACTCGTAGGTGATCAAACAAAACATAAGTTTGCTCGTCACACAGAACATTAAGTTGCAATATCAAACTGACCAAATGGGCATGAATCATCAGAAATGTCATAGACAAAGCACAGTGCTGATTTACTGGCATGAAGATTCTGTGTATCTGGACTACACGGATTATATACTACATGGGGTGAAGAAATGACAGCAATACAACTTTCCAACAATTAAGAAGAAGAAAATGTGGAGTTGTATGGTAGGTTCCTCACTTTTCTGGGAAAATGAAAATTTTTGGGTCCTTCAGCATCAATCTAAGGTGTATTTATTTTGCAAAAAACATTTTCCAAAAAAAATACTTTTCTTTTTTTCCGGATTTTGATTCTCACATTTTAAAAAATTGAATTTTTAATTATTTTACATGCTGTCCAGAGAAGAAGGTCTTCCCAATCTCGTACTTTGCCTCTCGTATTATATTTTTTCACGCGTAGTTTTATTTTACGCTAATTCCTTAGCACATTTTGAACCGCAACAAGCATATCTTTTAACTCCATTCAATAGGAGTCCCCCAGTTTTGTACTTGCCCTTCCTTCCCTTTGTAATATGAAGTACTTTTTACGGGGAAAATTACATAACAAGTGGCCAAATGAAATACTTACTTTCCAGCTAGGACATCGCTTTCATGCCAAAGGGAGCCACCATCTTGTTCATGAGAGACTCCCCCATCAAGTCAACTTCCCCATTCTCAACTGTACTAAACAAGAACCATAACTAGGATTGGTGCGTGACATCCTCAGTTTAACTCATTAAAGGTATTATCTGCTTTGACTCTTCCCATATCAAGCCTAAAGATTTTGTTTTTTGTTGTTCTAGTAGGCACTTTCCCAAGAGGTCACCTATTTTTATAGCGCTTTTGCCTGAGCATGCTTAACATTGAGGTTCCAATACTAAACGTCATTTTTATGTCAAAAGGTACATCTTATATATTAATTATAGTTTCACGTATATAAACCATGAACCTTCTCCACATGTTTGGTGCACATTCATTCATGTCTTTTTCGACATCCTAGAAACCTGTCGGGAGCTACTCCTTATTTATGCTCTCTCGCCTCGGCGATAATTCCTCACGCTTGTTGGACCGGGTTGTTAAAGGCCTACTAGTTTCTACGTGGTTTATCCCCGAATCAAACACCTACTTTCACTGTTCTAATATCATATTATGACACCCGTAGATTAACTTATTCGAGATATTGTCCGCTTTGATCCGTCCCATATCAAGCCTAACAATTTTTTCATTGTGGTACAGGAATACACTTTTCTAGGAGGTCATTCATTTTAATAGTGCTATCGTGCTAAAGGTTGTCATTACCTCAAAAGATAACTCTTTTGAGTAGTTTTGCATATATAATCCAGGAATTCTCTCTCCTGTTTGGTACACAATTCAATTCATTTCTACTTTCGTCGCCATCTTATAAGTCTATTGGGGGCCACTCCTTGTCTAGGCCCTCTCGCTCGGATGATCACTCTCCACACTCATCCGACTAGGTTGTTATAGCCCAAGTACCACAAGAGTATGAGACCATGAGAGGAAATAACTTTCTTACGTACGCCTTCGCCTCTCACTCTCACCAAGAGCATTCTTCATACCTTGTTTGGCCAAAAGGTCTTCATCTTAACACTATCGATGGTGTCATTCTCATCTCGCTAACTTCTCAAATCCGAGGAACTTAAAAGTAGGGATTTGTAAAGCCTTAATTATTAGAGAATAAAAAGATGCTTCTGTATTGCATTTCTCCTAGACGGGTATTATCTCCTAATGCATGAAGTCCACAAAGGTCAACCAACCAAACTAAGTAACTCCTAATACAATGAACCCCAACCTGTAAAAACAGGGGAAATAGACTCTATGAAACACTTGGGAACATAGAACTAGCAAACAATCCCTTTAAACTAAGGAAGTAACTGGAAAATTAGGTAGCGAATGATAACTATTCTGTTCCGGAATGAGTTTCTAAACCAGAAATAGATTTTTCTATTTCTGGTTCCTGGATGAGTTTCTGAGAAAAAAAACCCGTTTGATAATGACAAAAAATTTCTATTTCTGGAACAGAAACCCGTTTGATAACAGCACAAAATTTCTATTTTCTGAAACAAAAACCAGTTTGATAAACAACAGAAAATTCTATTTCCAGGAACAGAAATCCATTTTTTTAGAAATGGAATAAAAATAATAAAAAATCCGAAAAATTCATAAAAATCTTTAAAAAAATTCAGAAAATCCCAAAAAATTGAAAAATTCCAGAAAAAATCATCAAAATGTCGAGAAAATAAAAAAAAATTCAGATTTTGGGAAAATAGGAAATTTGTTGAATTTTTCAAAAAAAATCAAGAAATCAAAAATTTCAAAACTTTACAGAATTGCTTAAAATACCTGTGGCCACCCACTTTTAGTGAAATTTAAATTTTTTTAGGTGCAAAAAAAAATCAAAAAATCAAAAATTTCAAAACTTCACAAAATAGTTTAGAATACATGTGGTCACCCACTTTGAGTGAAATTTAAATTTTTTAAGGTGCCCAAAAAAATTCAAAAACTCAAAAATTTTAAAACTTCACAGAATGGCTTAGAATACCTGTGGGCACCCACTTTGAGTGAAATTTTAATTTTTGGAGGTGAAAAAAAGAAAAAAATCAAAAATTTCAAAACTTTATAGAATGACTTAGAATACATGTGGCCATCCACTTTGAGCGAAATTTAAATTTTTTTAGGTGAAAAAAAAAACATAAAAATAAAAAATTTCAAAACTTTACAAAATGACTTAGAATACATGTGGCCATCCACTTTGAGTGAAATTTCAAAAATTTTTTACTTTTTGCTTTTTTTTCGGCGCCTAAAAATATAAAATTTTGCTTAAAGTGGGTGGCCACAAGTATTTAAGTCATTCTGTAAAGTTTTGAAAATTTTTCTTTTTTGCTTATTTTTATTTTTTTTTCGACACCTAAAAAAATTAAATTTCACTCAAAGTTGGTGGCCATAGGTATTCTAAGCAATTATGTGAAGTTTTTTTATTTTTTTCGGCACCTGAAAAAATTTAAATTTCGCTCAAAAGTGGATGGCCACAGGTATTTTAAGCAATTTTGTGAAGTTTTGAAATTTTTTATTTTTTATTTTTTTTCGGCACCTAAAAAAATAAAATTTCGCTCAAAATGAGTGGCCACAAGTATTTTAAGCCATTCTGTAAAGTTTTGAAATTTTTACTTTTTTGCTTATTTTTATTTTTTTTGGCATTTAAAAAAATTAAATTTCGCTCAAAGTGGGTGGCCACGGGTATTTTAAGTCATTCTGTGAAGTTTTTAAATTTTTTATTTTTTACTTTTTTTTATTTTTTTTTGGCACCTAAAAAAATAAAATTTCGCTCAAATTGGGTGGCCACAGGTATTCTAAGACATTATGTGAAGTTTTTAAATTTTAGATTTTTTGATTATTTTTTATTTTTTTTGGCATCTAAAAAAATTAAATTTTGCTCAAAATGGGTGGCCATAGGTTTTCTAAGTCATTTTGTGAAATTTTGAAAATTTTTATTTTTTTATTTTTTTAAATTTTTTCGGCACCTAAAACAATTTAAATTTCACTGAAAGTGGGTAGCCACAGATTCTAAACCATTCTGTTAAGTTTTGAAATTTTTGATTTTTTGCTTTTTTTTCTCACCTCAAAGGTCGTGACTTTCATATGAATGTGTGTTGAAGAAAATGAATTCCTCAGAAATGGTTCTCACTTTTGTTCCAGAAATGAAAAACCAACTTTTTTTTTGTTCTCATTTCTGGTTTCAGAATCAGTTTTGGAAGCAAACTTGTCCCGGAAATAGAAAAATGAAATTGCGTTACCAAACGGGTTTCTGGTCCAAAACTGATTCTGGGAACAAAAAACCAGTTCTGGGCAGAACCAGAATGGTTTTCATGCAGTACCTTAGCGGCCTGGTTCAGAAGATGCTTGCAGATAAATAACAACTCTCCAATTGGTTTTACAGAGTTAACGAGCACATTTTCACTCTAAGTTGTTGAAGTGGCCACAAAGACCAAGCAAGTACTTGGATGAACAGAACAAAGCACAAGCAATTTAAAACTAAACTATGCATTTCATGATATCTTATTTATAATGATAGAACAAGAAGTGTACATCAAGAAGAAATCTAAGATACGAAATCCTGCGTGTGAGGATGTAGGGGGTAGAAAATGATGCGGGTCATTATTCTCATACACACTACAATCATGTACAAATAAAACTTGTAATCAACACTAGTTCGATCAACTTGATGGCAAGCGTGATCTCACATCTCCCTTCTTTTCTTTCCTTCTATTCCCCCTTTTCAATGTTCATAAGCTGGAAAGCTCGCCCTGAGGGTTCTCCCATGTCTAGAAAGAGAAAGGACATACCTCCAATCCTTTCAAAGAGGGAGTAGTGGTTATCATCTCCATGCATGTCTTCTGTGGAAATAAGCTGGTGAGCCCCATGAGCAAACCATTACATGTAAACGGATATGTCCTCAAATTTTTCTATCATCCATTCTTAAACAGCACTACCAATCTCCTAGGCAGTGTTTGCTAAGAAATGCACTACCCAAGCTTTATCTCCGCTAAAATGCTCTCTACTCATAAAAAGCTTTCGTGATGATCACTTACTCGGAGTACATGCCGCAGCCAAATCTTTCAGGATGACAAATCTTTACGTTCTGCAGTTGATGCTGAGGAGGTAGTGTGGAATAGAGGGCTGCTGTTAAGAAGAGTTGGTATATGCCATGGGATAAGTTAGGAATGCATATGTATTTCTCTCGCCCTACCAAGTCACAGGGAACGAGGAGTTCTTGTACAGGAGTTCTTATCTAGGCAGGAATATACCATCACGAAATCATTTGAATGCTTCCACAAGCAGGACAAAGGAAAAAGACAAACAGAACCTGCAAGATATTTCTAATATAACAATGATTGGCAAGGCATGATAATTTTCCTTTTCTTTTTTGCATCTAAATATGAAGGAAGCAGAAGGTGATTTCACTGTTCCGCAGTTACTAGCCGTCCAGATGATAAGGAAATTTTTTTTTTAAAAAAAGGCACCGTTGGAAAGACCATTCTTTAACCCTAAGCTTGGATTTTCTGTTTGTTTTGTTAGTAGACGATTTCTTATGATTCCATTTCTAGTCAATTAGAATCTCATTCTTTCAGCAGACTGTTTGGTATGTCATTTTCTAAACACTTCAAAATTTTCAGCCTTCTACGACATGAACTGTCAAAGCATCAACTTAATGAACTTATTAACTTAATGGAAAAAGTGTAAGAAGCATTGGAAGTTGGAGTGAGGGTTGAATTAGTTGTATCTGCTTCAAATCATGAATATTCATAAGGAAATTGACGAACCCTCACAACTAATCTTTCTAGTAGAAATCGTTTGGAGCCATGTGCACAACTGTAATTAGCAGAATATTCTAAGCCAAGGATGCTCTTGAGAGTCTACACCTTTGCGTTGAAATACTCGTTTGTCTTATTTGGGGGGAAGTTATGTCACGTCCCAAATCCCCGTCGAGCCCGCGTACATCCCACTGCTGATCGATAAAGTGCGACGTCCCAGGGTGTTGCCAACCTCCAATTGATAATCAAAGATTTAATTAAACAACGGAAACTATAAAACACCCGGACAATTGAAAAATGGAGAGAATAAGGAGAATATACATTTTCATTTCTCATTCAAACTTAAACCGCCGTATTCGCAATATTACAAACCTTAATGTACAAATACACACCCTTCTGTAAACCACCGATAACAAAAACGATTTGATGACCTGGTATTCTAACTTCCAAAAATGATACTCTTCAACCGTATGGTATTTCCTTCTATACCCTAGCCCCTACGATCCACACTAGGTGTCCATTTCGAGTCTGACTCATTATCCTCTGATTCTAAACTTTCTTGCACTACCTGTTCCTCCGATGACTCCGGCTCTGCCTCAATCATAATCGGATGATTGATATCACTCGACTTCACCGAAACTTCGCCCTGACCTTCCTCAGCTAATTCATCCAGGAAATGATACTCAGGTACAAAATTAGGGTCCAAATACTGTTCAAAGGGAAGTATGTACTCCGGTTCCCCTATAGGCTCCTCAGACTCGTTCGGTTCGATCTCGGGTTCCACTTCGAGCCCCACATCCTGATCTAGTCCCTCTTCGGGGGATCGGTTTTAGATCTATGTCCATCGGATCGGTTTCGGCTTGTGACGCTTCGGGCTTAGGTTCATGTTCGGCCCCTGAAGATCCTTGAGCTACGGGTGCTGGGTGCAGACCAGACTGGGCTAAGCTAACTTCGGTACTAGTCAACTCTCCGTCGATCGGGGGTATAGAACAACTGGGTCCTAATCTCCGACCAAATCATACGGGACATCAAAACCTCTGACGGGACCAAACTTATCCCCATCAGCGTCCCTAAAATACCAAGCTGCGTACACATTGGTCTCCCACAATGGCAATCCTACCTCTACATACACGGTCGTAGTATGTCTAATCCAGATCATCCCATCACCCATCGAGAACTCTGCCACATCGTATTCTGTGTGCACTAATACTCCAAAATGTACTGGTGGTGGTGGTGGTGGTAGAGGGTTCATGTCTCAGGTCGGGATTCTGAAAATTTTTTGTTAAAACAATCATGAGATTACATCTCAGCAAGTACACCCCTAAACCTAACCTAGGCTATCACGTACCTCCAGATAATTACACAAACACACACATTCACACACATAAAATCACCACAGTGCAGGCATATCAATTAATATTGTCAAACTCTAACATGCGAACACCGCACTTAATCACAATCACGCCATATGCAATTGCACGCATGTACAATTCTCATTCTACGTATCCATTCCGTTCTCATTTCCTCTTTTCCACATCACTCACCAGTGACCCGCGTAAACGTACACGCCTCAGGTACACTGCAACCATTCATCACACCACTTCCGGCCCGTGTACCCGTACACGCCTCAGGCTTCGATCGCGACCTGAGCATCACACACCTCAGGCCCGACCCCAATACTCAGCCCACACCAAATGCGACAGACCTACATGATCAAAACCCGAGCTTATAATGCATCGGTCCAATCCTGGTCTCACCCGAGCTAATCGTGCCTATGATTGATTCTCCTTCTTGCTTTTTTAAGCCTTAGCCTGTGCCAAATGCAACAGACCTACGTGATCGCTGCCCGAGCTTATGATACCCGGCTCGATCCCATTCTCACACTTACACACCTTCGCATGAATTTCCGTGCACACATTTGCACTCACTATCACACTGTCACACCTCAAATATGCATTCACACACAATTTCGCATTTTTCCGCACTCAAACGTTTTCAAATCAATTTTAGTTCTTCACAGGACTTTCACAAAATTCAAAGACGAACCTAACGGTACTATCCACGCGCCAAACAACCACTCACAGTGCATCACACAACACATCACAGCCAGCAAATGGTCATTTTCGCACTCCAAATCACAAAATCACACTTCTGACTCTTCGGACATTTTCTCACAATTAATTGCCAGTTCTAAAAATTCAACTTGAGTCCCGATCAACCCATCACGGCTCTATGAACAGTGATTCACAGCCCATTATCACCCTCTAATTTTTCTCCAAAAATTCCAAAGTTAATTCCTAAGGCCTGCCACAATATTCCAATCTTATTTTACCCAAATTCACACCCGCGTAAACCCGAATTCACCCCAAAAATAATCATCCTTCGATACTCAATGTCCTAAATCGGGTTTAGAGCGCAACTTACTGAGTTCTAGACTAAATCGACTAGAAAGGAAAGCGGCGGCACTCAATCGGGAACGGCGGGGATGGCGGCGAGGCTCGGTGACGTGTGGCGGCGGCGCAACTGCACGGGAAGAGAGGGAGAGAGAGGAACGATGGTGAGGCTGGTGGTGGTGGTGTGAGGGCGGCGTGGACGGCGAGGCGGTGCGGCGGTGACCGGTGTACGGTGGCGGTGGGCGGCGGACGGACGACGATCCGGCGTGGGGCTTCACGGTGGAGGGAGGAATCGGGAGAGTGAGGGAGAGATGAGACCGAGAGATGAGAGTGAGTGAGGAGAGAGAGAAATGGGGTCTTGACTCCAATAGTGCTCCTTAGACCAAAAGTGGAAATGACCAAAATGTCATTTTCTCAAAATTTTAATCCGACGGTCTAAATTTGATCTTATCTTGAACTGACGGCCGAGATTGATTCTTGCCCAAAAATATCGAAGGATATTATTGTAATTTCCCAAAAATCCAAGGGTAAAATTGCCCAATCAAAATTTTAGGGCAAAATTACCAAAATGCCCTTTACCCTTAAAGCTTTCCCTTTTATAATTCTTAGGGGTATTTTGGTCACTTTCTCCTGTTCTAGTCCAAATCGAATTTTTTTGAAGGATTTGAGCGCACCCAAAATTCGCATGTATCCCCTGCAACGTCGTCCTAACATTCCGTCGTAACTCTCTAATTTTCCAATGTCCAAATTGGGCTAAATTCAATAATTAAAAATATCAAACGCAACTCGAGCATTTCTCAAACTAACGGGCGGCTTGCTAGGGAAATTCGCAGAATCGACTCATGACTGATACTGCATCGAGTCACGTACAAGTTCGTTTGGTACGTGACGACCTTGATTGTCATTAAAATCGCGAAAATCAATCACTTGATCCGAGGGGTACGATCGTTTGATATAAGTTCAGGATTATTCGTCAAGTCATTTCGTGGTCCAGCAGAAGCACCCGCGATCCACTATTGTGACAGTGGCGAACTGACCCCTAACTATCCTTGGATCGGCCAACAGTGGCTCAAAATATCACTTCAGCAATCTAATGGTCGAAAATCAATTCACGATCGAATTTTCTTTAATCTTGCGAATTTAATTCCCCTATTAGCCTTTATCTGATGGTTAGCATCTCAAGAATGATCAGTTTTAGACGAGAATTTTACTATAAGCATATTTTATAAAACTCAGTTATTGCATAAAATCCAATCGGTGGAATTTCGGAACGTCATAAGTTATATCTACCTTGCCGGCATTTTCGTACAAATCAATTATATTTAATTACAGCAAAGGACGTCTACAATGTCATACTCATAACTCCCCTCACCTACTTACCCCTCTCTCTCTCTCTCTCTCTCTCTCTCTCTCTCTCGCCTCTGTTTGTGAGTCTCTGCGTGTTCCAGGAAAGATGGAGAAAATCAAGCACAGCCATGCTGCAGTGAGAGATGTGAAGCTTCATGTTGCCGAAATTGGAGAAGGTACATAATACAGGAAAGTTTACAGAGAGAGACGCACATACATGACTTCTTCAGTGACATTCGCTCACATGTGCTGCTAAGTTCATCATATGAAGGATATCCCAATTCACAAATTTGTTGTGTGCATCTGCAGGTCCAAAGGTGGTGGTGTTCTTGCACGGGTTCCCAGAGATATGGTACACGTGGAGGCACCAAATGATTGGCGTCGCAGATGCAGGGTACCGCGCCATCGCCTTTGATTTCAGAGGCTATGGGCTCTCCGATCAGCCTCTTGACCCTGAGAAGGGTTCTTTTGTTGATCTTGTTGAAGATGTTGTTGCCCTCCTTGATGCCCTGGGCATTGCAAAGGTACCACCACATTAATCTTACACACTTCAATACATTCCCTTTCAGAAATACTAACCTTGATCTGCACTACCATTATAGGGATGATCAGACAGTTATTGCTCTTGAGACTTTTAACTTCGGCAAAATTTTTGCTTTTGACGGTTGAGCCTTCAGAATCTTTCATATATTAATCGATCGTCCTCTTCTTTCTCCTCAATCAGTTCCAGAAAAATTCTGCTTGTCATGCATGTTCTCTTTTTGTTTATGGCCAATTGCTAATTTATATATTTCAGTCAGTCCATCTCCGTCTGTTATTAAACGGATTCTTGTCATGACACCAACAATATTACAATGCAATCGTCATTGAACCATCAATCTAGAGAGGTTGAGCTTCTCGATGTGGATGTTTCTTGGTCATACAAGAAAAACAATTTTTTGTTTCTATATATATTCACATGACCATTAGTTAAATGAAAGTGCATATGCTTGAGGTCCAAAATAGTATTGTCCTTTTGGACATTTGCCTCATCTCTCCCTGTCCACTACCTATCTTCTGAGGCAGGTGCGTTTTAGTTATGAACTGATAAATCTCAAGAGTATCCGGATCATAAAAACCGAGATCATTTTAGACTTCTAATAAGGTCGCACATGCGATGTACGTCCTCCTTCACCGAGCTTGAGACCTACAAGTTAGAAAAAGATCTCCACGGTGAATGATAAAATATTTGTTTCTGTCAAACTAATGGTAAATTGCTTCCTTTTTTCCTCAGTGAGGAAATTCTCTAGCAAAGCATAGCACTTTACAAAGAGCATGAATAAGATGATAATCTAGCAATAAAGAAGAAAATGAGAAAACACAATCAACTGTCATGACAACAGAAACATATACAAAATCAAGAAATCATAGGATGATTACGTGAGTTAAAAAGAAAAGTCAATTGATATATGGACTGTTGAATCCAGGCCTTCCTGGTGGGGAAGGACTTTGGAGCTCTGCCAGCATACCTAGTGGCAGCGGTCAAGCCCGAGAGG
The DNA here is from genome assembly GCA_024500025.1 of Syzygium aromaticum. Classification (NCBI taxonomy): domain Eukaryota; kingdom Viridiplantae; phylum Streptophyta; class Magnoliopsida; order Myrtales; family Myrtaceae; genus Syzygium; species Syzygium aromaticum. The sequence continues at coordinate 19,249,351 of CM044885.1, forward strand.
GTCTGTGGAGTCATCACACTGGGCATCCCCTTCATGCTACCGGGACCCTCGGCCCTCCCATCCCATCTCTTTCCCAAAGGCTTTTACATTCTCAGGTGGCAGGTAAAATCTCATCTAACAACACACACTCTCTCTCTCTCCATCACCCGTCCGCCACCTCTTCTAATTCCTCAATTGATATCAGGAACCTGGGCGAGCAGAAGCTGACTTTGGCAGGCTAGATGTCAAGACGGTCATAAGAAACATCTACATCCTCTTCTCAAGGAGCGAGCTCCCTGTGGCAGGCGATGATCAGGAGATCATGGACTTGGTCGATGAGTCAACACCGCTACCTCCATGGTTCTCTGAGGAAGATCTCGCGGCCTATGCATCCTTGTATGAGAAGTCCGGGTTCCGGTTCGCCCTGCAGGTTCCATACAGGTAATCATAGTAGACACTAACTCTGGAAATAAATGAGAGAAATATGATTCTAGAAACTAAAATTGTTCTAGCAAAAAAACCAATCAATCGGCAACCGCTGATTAAGGTCTATATGTCATCCTACTCGCATTTTTGGTCTAGGTCTATGGGGAGGGAATATGCCATAGTGGATCCCAAAGTTTCAGCTCCAGCGCTGCTGATCATGGGAGAGAAAGACTATGTCCTGAAGTTTCCGGGCATGGAGGACTACATAAGAACTGGGCAAGTGAAGCATTTTGTCCCAAACTTAGACATCACCTTCATGCCGGAGGGGAGCCATTTCGTCCATGAGCAACTTCCGGAGCAAGTGAACAGTCTCGTGGTTGACTTCCTGAACAAGCAAAATATCTAATTATGAGTCCCTTACTGCAGCAGAATTTCGTATCGGTGAGAGTAAATGAACTCATTCGACGCTTTTCAGTATCTGTGATCACAAGGATTCTTAACTTCCTACTTAAGGATAAGGAGGCCTTCTATTTGAATATCACCAGTAATGAACTCTCATGTTTCATTAGCTTTGAAAATGGATGAAGTTGGAAAATGAGGATTGTGCAAGTATAATCATTAGAGTCCAATGAAAGCAAATATCCTGCATTTCGCTGGCAGAAAGAATTAGGTCTATCAATGCACATTGATTTACAAGGAGGAGTTTTGATAGCAATTTCTCTCGGAGTACTCGTTTGCAATTCATCGGGGCAGGTTTGCAGGTTTTAGCGCACTCTTGTTACGTATAAGCATTGCCTATTGTAAAATGTTTATGTCTCAAGTAAATTTTGTAGATGCCTTAAGGGAGAGAATTCAGTTGGTGGTCAAAAGTGACTGTAATGGAGAAATCTGAGGAATGATATGGTGATGGAGAATAAAAGAGAATTGTTGCGTCGTTGGAGAGAGATTATGGAAAATAGACAAGCTTGTGATTTAACTTCAGTTGTAGACCGGTAGATCCTTCTAACACTGCTTCACAACCTAAACTCATGGGTGTTTACACAGAACATAAGTTCATTCATTACTTCATAACATAAGCTGCAATATCCAACCGACCGCATAGGCATGAATCATGAAAAATGTTAGAGACAAACGCATATTACAAATTGGATAATGACACAAACAGTCACTGAATTTTAGCTCAATGTGTAATTTGGTTCATAAACTTTTAATTTATTCAATGTAGTCCTTAAACTTTAGTCTAATATTCAATGTGGCCCCTGAACTTTTAATTTGTTCAATGTGGTCCCTGAACTTTTAGTACATGTTTAATTTTATCCTTAAACTTTATGAAAATGTTCAATGTAGTCTTTAAACTTGAATTAATGGAATGACTACGTTGAACATTTTCATATAATTTAGAAATTGAATTGAATATTTACCAAAAGTTCAATGACCATATTCAACAAATTAAAAGTTCAGGGATCAAATTACATATTGGACTAAAGTCCATTGACTACATTAAATAAATTAAAAATTCATGGACCAAATTGTACATTAGGTCAAAGTCCAGGACTCTTTATGTCATTTTCCCTTACAAATTTAGTAGCATGGAGATCTTGCGTACCTAGACTACCTGGATTGTACTAACTAGTATCAATTTATGACGATGATTTAACTCTTCATTGATTAAAAAGAGCCCGCAAACCCATCTCTACAGGGCCCTTTTTCAGCTTCTTAAAGAGTGGTTTTGTTAGTATAATCCACGTAGTCTAGAGGAATCATATTAACTAGAATGAAGAAAGAAATTGAGAGGTACTTCAACTTTCAACACTAAAACATGGAAAAGATCAATGTAGGGCCTTTTTTTTTTTTTGGTAAGGAAATGTAGGGCCTTTTTGTAACCTCTTAGAAAGTAACTTTGCTCAATAGACTAATGAGTAACGGAATTGTAAGGTGATATTTTTCAGGGATCATACTAACTAGAATAAAAAAAAATCCATAATAGTTGAATTTTTTATATTAACATGACATTCTACAAGGATCATACTAACTAGCATGAAAAATAAATTGGCAATAATTCAACTCTTCAACCATATGAAACGAGCCGAAATTGCCCGATCATATTACTGCAGAAGGGACTTCGGTTTTCCTATATGGAATCTATGTATTCACAATGACATGTGGCACTTTTTGCGTAACACATTGTGACTAGGATTCATTGTCTATAAGAAGGTTCTAGTTCAATCGCTCTATCGACTAAATCAGTCTACCAAAATTAATCGACTGCATTGATGTGTTCTAACAATACGTTAGTGTTGGTTAAGTAAATCGATTGATCACATTCTTCCAAGCTTATCACCTGCACTTATGTATAAATAGGGGTGTGCATGGTCCGGGTGGGCGGTTTCCGTCCTAAAATCATGGACCGCCCGCTACAAGACCGGTTCCAAAAATTGGAACCGAGACCCACCTATCGGTTCCATGGATCCACCCGAGAACCGGACCACCAGTTCGATCCGGTTCCCGGATGGGTCTATGGAACCGGTCCCAACAAGTTTTTCTGGACAAATAAAAAAAAAAAATCTATAGACCAACATCCGATTAACAGAACAAAAAAAAATAACATAACTTTCCATACAATTCATACACTATGATCAGTTATATTAACCACATCATCCGTAAATCATGTGAGTACCCATCAATTATTGGGAAAAATGACCAAGATTATCCCAATTACACAAAGACATTTAGACATGATAACAAATTTTTTTCTTTTTTAAAATTTTTTTGATCAGAATTTTTTAGTTAAAATTAAAAAAATAAAATATATTATTATTATATTACCGGTCCGGTCCGGGTGAGCGGTTCCACACGGGGAACTGGAAACCGGACCGGTACCCACCGGTTCCAAAAAAATTGGAACCGGGAACTGGACCGGTTCCCTTGGGAACCACCGGTTCTGGTCCGGTTCCGGACGAGTTCCGGTTCTTTTGCACACCCCTATGTATAAAAGCCATTCATATTTACAATTGTACTAGGAAAACTTCCATTCCCAATAGAATTGTGTAATCTGTTCCTAACATTTGCACATTTATTTGGTATCTTTTCGGTGCAAAATTAGTCGCCGACATTGAAATTCTATGATTATAATAAATTCAAGGCTTGTAGAGTGCCTTGTGCTTAATTGAATGGAACCTATCTAGTCTTATCCTAGCTCTGATACTGGCCATGGGTATACAAGTCGAGAAAATGCGAGATACAACTACTAATACTAATAATAAAAAAAACGACAACAACAACAATAATAAGACACCCATTTGGATAAAATTATTCTATTTATAGTAGAAACTTATTACTTAAGCTTTTTCTCTAAGTTATGAAAATGAAATCATTGGACAATTTGATATTTAATATTGAATATTTTGAAAATTTGTAAATATTTCGTGATATATAAAAGTCAAAGAGATAATGTCGTAAAAATTTAAAAAAAAAGTAAAAAACGAACCAATTGTGCCCTTCAAGATTTCATAAACGTACCAATTGTACACTTCAGTATTTGATATTTCACTTTTTTCAAAATTTTCAAGTATTTCGTGACGACGTTTAAGTGTAAATTTTTTTAACATTATGGTGATGATAGTATACGAAAAATTTCCGATTTATGTTATAAGTGTAAAATTTTATAAAATGTGAATATTTTATATACAATACGAACACTTTTAAACAGTAAATGGGTTATAAAGCAATGCAACGTAACTTGGAAATCACAAGTTTTGTCTAAGCTAACCCCAGAAGCCATCTTGGAAAGTTTTTAAAGCAACAGTTTGAGTTTCCTTCGCAGTCTGAGAGAACATTACACAAAATAGACACAATCATTTTCTGCATCACAAATTTCGCACGAACTGGAGAAGGATTCATCCAGCAGGAATAGTACAGACCCATCAGCAGAGTTTAGCTCAGTTGATGTACCAACTCGAAACCCATAAACACATTCTAATTTTCCTGCAAGTAATTATGGCAAAGAAAACAAGGGCTTTGAAAACCTTCACCGTCTTAACTACACAGAAACCCAAACCGATAAGCTACCATCGCTCCAAGAAACTAATCAGGTCGATCAGTAAAATTCCCCAGCAAAATCTTCAATTTAGCTTTTCATTAGCGTTCATAACAATGTTTTCTGCAGCACAACCTGGCTAGGAAACTTGCATGCGCAAAAGATGCCATATTCCGCATTATGGACCAGAAACGAGCGACCGGTTCTATTTTCAAAATATAATGGAACTATAGTAATATTTATAACAACCAAAAAGGTAAAGCTGTTGGTTTAGGATATGAATCGAAATGAATTGTAATAATGGAAAACTTGTGAATTATATTGAATGATGTGACTAAATTGAACATTTGTTAGGAACAAAAAGTTTAGTGTTTGCGGTGGTGGATATAGAATCAGTCACTTGGACTAGCCTCGCAGTGAAGCAAAATTCAGCTAAGCCTGGAGGATTAGTGGCCGAAAATCAACCCCAAAAATCAGAATATTTAAGCTTAATTGTGTTGAGCTTAGCTCATAAAGTTAAAAGGCTTTGTGTTTAATTAGAATAAACCCTAAGTCGGTCAAGCGGCAAACCTCGACCGCAAAGAGGACAATCCTCGGCGAAAAATTCCATGGGGAAGATGGGCCGAATTGAGCTCAATTTAATCTATTGGCAGGCCACGAAAGTTAATTAGTGAAGGGTCTTAAGTTAATTCAGTCCTTCGGCCTAAAATAAGCCCGTGAAATCTTCGAATTACTACTTATAAATAAGAGTAAAGAAAATGGGAAAGCCTCGTTTAAAAAAATCACATTTACCAAGGTTGAATAAATAACGGGAAAATTAGAGCAAATATCATTGCTGTTAAAAAAATCACAAGCGGTCTTATCCAACAACCTACTTCCGCTAATATGAGGAGGATTAGCAAGATAATGAAAAGTTACGGTCAACAAATTAATGATGGATGAAATCACTTGTGGAAATTTTTTTAAGCACTGACGGTGTATGTCGTGATTAATCATCGGGCCTTATTAATTCTATGAAAAAGTTTGGTCCAATCATAAGCATGCTATATCCTTGAACCATAAGTATAACCAATGCAAACAGATGTTGTTGACATCTATCGTCGAATTTTTTAACTCGATTATATGCATGCGGATCACTTATCGTCTTTTTTTTCTCGATTTCTTTTAGATTGAAGAATTCCTCCACTTACGGCTATTATTTGACTTCATCAGCTTAATGACTTGTTCTACTCTCGGCTGTCATCTCTTTGCTTCTCCCCCATTGTCTATGAAATGGGTAACTTTAATCCCCCTACTTAACTCCTAGAAAAGCCTTGAACTTCGAGATTGAATGATTCCTCTTCAGGCGTCTGTATGAACCAAGTCAATTAGTAAGTGAAATTGCTCCATCGTCATTTTGACATTTCGTAATTTAAGTTCATATAGCATTCCGCGGGTTATATACTCAACCTTATACCTGTAGAATGGTGTACCACTTGCTAGTGAATAGTCATATTTCTGAGACAAACCTCGGGCTAATCGATGTTGTACTCTTGGCACAAGACAATAATAATGTTACTTTGTAGAGGAAACAGAACCATTTCAAGGTATATCGGGCAAAAGCTAAAAGCATGGCTTCCTTTGATCGCAAAAGACAGAAAGAAAAGAAAGGGTTGGCCTTTTCCAGCAGTTGGCGGTCGCGGGCAACGAGAGTGAGAGCGGGTTTTTGCATGGAGCTTCAAGCAGCACGTTAAAGAAGACGGACAGAGATTGGTCAAAACCCGGTCAAACTGACTTTTTTTTCCCTTCTTGAAAGGAGCCCATCACGTCGTGCGATTAACAGTCGAGGGAATGATGCAAAACCATTGTTGTTTATCCTGCACTTATTTTACTTTCCATTGTGCTTCATGTTTATTCAAATTAGAGTGGTACTCGTCGAAATATGTCACTCTAAACTCAAGCTAACAAATTAGTAAATGCGCATCATCACTGTCCTGAATGAACATTTTTAATTAGAAATATTTTCCATACACGATCAAATTAATATGGAGGCTATTTGAACAGGATTCAAAATTAATTCGAAGAAAGCGATACGCAGAATTCTAATAATATAAATGAAATTTTCGACCAAGAAATTAAAAAGAATTCAATGCTTTACCCAAAAAGGGGGTTTGTGTCACATTATCGCCTCTCCTTACACAGCATCATTACCATAACATGGGCTCCACAAAAAGGTCAAACGCTTCCATCATTTCCTTCATATATATTCTTTCCCTTTCTTAAAATCCAATTTACGAGCCTCCCGCAAGACGTGCCAAAGAAAATTTTAAAAAAGAAAAAGAAACCCCAGTTCCTCGAGCCCGAGGGACGCTAACACTGACCGTTGCTCACTCCCGGCCTAAACTGGTCCGAATTGAACCGAGCCGAGTTCGACTCGGGCCACTTGGGCAACCGCAAATCGAGGATAGACAAGAGTTAATACTACCCTATGACTATGTCAACGGGTCGGGTCAGGTCGGGGTCTTCATGATTCCAGACCCGATCCAAAATCCTTGTCTATTATATAACTCTCCTTAGATCTTTTTCGTGCTTTTAAGCCTGCGAGAATTTCATCGTAAAAAAAAAAAAATTGTTAGACGGGAAAAAAACTTGAGTTTGCGTGGGGCTTCGTAAGCCAGGAAGAACCCAAGAACATCCACATCACAAAATAAGAAACAATAAAAGAAAAGATTCAACAGATGACAATTCGACAATAAATAAATAAATAATTCACCGGATAGTAGCGCGATCAATCAGGTGGCGCTAAAATATACGGAGGGCGTCCAACTGAGCGGTGCTAGTGTAATAATGCCTACCCTTTTATCTTTTCTTGACTTGTTTTTAGCATATATATATTTATATAACCCAAAGTAAAATTAACTAACTCTATTTAAATAACTTCTATTTTTTTTACTTTTTCTAACTTTTACAAGGTCATGCTTTTTATTTTTATTAATGTAAAAATTTGGTAGCGTGATTTTTCATAATTTTTCGAAACATGAACATTTTTCCTTGTTTCGAAAATGAATTTAGAGAAAAATTCTAAGTTATAAGTAGAAACTACAAATACAAAAACTTTATCACAAACAATATAGGTTACAATAGTTGATCTCTAAAAATTACACCGGGCAACAAAAAATTAGGAGATAACGATCCTCGACGGTATCCATGGTTGTTAACTTGTTTATTCTTTAAAAAATATTTTAACACTCTGTGTTTCCTATTTGATTGGGTGGAATGCCACGCATATAAATATTGCTCTACCTTTACCCCCTAACGCATTTTCCTTCGCAGATTTCTAGAGAATTATGGGTCTTGAAATATAAAAAAAAAAGGAGTGTTTAGCAAATCCCTATAATGTCCCACAATTGCCATTAGCATTTTCATTTCTAAAATATACCTCAGAACTTTAGTCCAACATTTTAATTGTCCCACAATTACTTTGGTCGCCTTGATTTCGTGATGTAATTTATACTTAATTTAAATATTTTACCATACCTAATATGTGTAGTTTTCATAATTTATGTGCAAGAGTGATAAAGTTAAAAGTATCTATGCATTCATTAATAAAGAAAAAAATACATCTTATGAATATAATCAAGTAGCTTGTGAAACTAAATTGCGTTTTGTTTGTTACCTAACATGAAATTGTTCCAGCAAAACCAAATCATTATATGCAGACTTGAGCGGTCCCCGCAATGCAGACTTACTCGGTCCTTGCGCTTTAGGCAGAGAAACATAGGAATAAGAAACTGATTTTTAAATTTTCATTTTCCGAAACATGATGAATAAAGTCATCAGGTTCTAAGCAAATTGTTTTTTAGGCCGTCCATTTCGCGTTTTTTGTTTAATGGGCAATCGGATATAAATTTGCCGCGGAAAACCATTTATTTTGCATGTGCATAGCATTTGAGAAAACAAATCCAATGGTATTCATGACGAATTCACTTCTAATTTTAGAAGGTGGATATTGGTCCCAAATTTAAAAAAAAAAAATGATATCACTTGTCTACGCACACACGGCTCTCAGAGCAAACAATGGTTTACTGTTAATCGCACGCACGTGACTAGGAAATGTCGGTTTTGACTGGGGTTTGACCAGTCTCTCTCCGTCTCCGTCTGCTTTTAATGGTCGAAGCTACACCACTTACCAAGCCCCACTTAAAAGCCGCCCCTCTCCCTTTCATTGCCCGCGTTTGCAAACTGCAGGGTAGTTGCGTGAAAGGCGAGAGATTTGATCTTGCCAGAGATGAGATGTGATCTTGATGCCATACAATATTAGTACAGAACTTAATGCTGAGTTCCGACATTCCGGAATACATCCAACTAGTTTTATTAACCAACATCTTAACACTACTCTGGACGAACTTATGACATGCTCTATGAGCATTGCGTGACTAGGTAACCTCGGTGTGCTTGTTGGTAATTGCGTGACTACGTAACCTTGGTGTGCTTTGTTGCGACTCTTTCTCTCCCTTCATTATGTATACTCTATTACTCTCCTTTCTCTCCACGACCACCCCCATCTCTTCTACAGTTCTCTCCTTTCGGACTCTCCTTTGTTTCCACTTTCTGACTCTCCTTTGCCTCCACCGCCACGCCTATCTCTTCTCCAATGGCTAGTAACGGTGCCACCCTCCGCCAACGCTCGAAGGCTTTGCTCAAGGCAAAAAAGGACCTAAAAAAGGTCAAAAGTAGCCCCAAAGCAAGGTGAGTGATAAAGTTTATTTATTCCTAGTTCTTATTTATATTCTTTTACCCTCATTTGTTTTTTTATTTTTTATTTTTACAGCGAAGATGAAAGAAGTATATTGCAAATCAGAAAACTGCCGCCCAAGATTATCTTAAAGATATTATAGCTTCCATCAAGGGTGAAGAAGTCCTCGTACTAAACACCGTGGAGGAAGTCAAGGCGTTTATCGGCTTACATTCCACATATTTTGCAGAGGGCAAGCGGGGTTTGCTCAAGAAGGTGGAAACAGGTAGCGTAGGTAGCAATGACACTAAACGAAAAATGTGGGCGATCCTTGAATCCCCGAACCTAACCTTCACATTCCCCTGATCTTAGATCAAGTGTTTTCAGTGCCCAAGTGTTTCTATCCAAGTGTTTTCAGTGCCTAAGTGTTTCTATCGGTCCAGTGTGTAGGTTGTCTGTAGGTGCATATGGTCTTTATCAGTGTCGGCAGTGTGTGCGTGCTCATGTGTGGTGTTTCCGTGCTTATGTGTAGTAGCGTTTCCACGAGCACAGTGTGTGTTTTCCATATGTAGTGTGCCTGAGAGTTATTCGACTTAGTTATCTTGGGTAATCTTGGAGGTTATCTATGGTTATCATGGTGTTTTGCTCTTTGAATGACACTTCGAATTCGAATGACACGGAGAGAATTGTGAGCATTTCGAAACAAAATTGAGCGCATTCCCAAATGGTCAGGAGAAAGTTCCAGAGGATTGAATTTAGACATTCCAATAGTCCCTAACAAACTATCACCATAACCAAGTGTTGAACACCGGGCTTAAAACTTGTGGTCTATGGGCATACACTCGGGCGCGACTAGAATCCCAGTGCACGTGGAAAGCATTGAAGATTTAAAACTTGTGGAAAGCTTTGAATTTAAAAGCTTGGGAGAGAAAGTAGCGAACACCGGACTTATTAGGACTTTTTAGTCTCCCGAGTGACCGGCGCACACACTCACTCCGGGACGACTAGAATCCCAGTGCTCGTGAGAACACCGGGCTTATTAGTCTTCCTCGTAATTGTAGTGCATGAGCTCTCCGTAACAAACGGTCCATAACAAACGATGACCATACATTGCTGCGTAGATAGTATTCTTCTAAGCCAAAAACTTTGGGAGAGAAACTAGAATCCTAGAGCACCGGGCTTAAAGAAGCCCCCTCCTAATTGCAGTGGTGCTAAAGCATTCAATTTAAACCCAAGCAGAGATTCGGAGACTTGACCCTTTCGGTACCTTGATCACACAATCTTGCTTTTGTTTTTGTGGGGTTGTTCTCTTTATTATCAAACTAGTCCTCAAGCAATGTATTTAAATGGGATAAAGTAAAGTCGGACGAAAAATATTATATGGCCTAGATATAAGACTTGCGACATGGACCACCCCCGTAAGATTCAATGCAAGTTTGAATTTAGAGACTAAAACTATTGAACCATTTTATTAAGTGATAGAAATTGAACTTTTCTAAACTAACCATTATTTTGAAATCAGTCTAATTAATTATTATCTATTAAGCTAGGCTATATTGAATGAAGCCTAAACTAATTAGAATTTAAGTTCATTGACTAGCTAACCTAATTGGGAAAATTGTCCAAAAAGTTTTATACCTATTACACTTTTGCCAATTCAGTCCTAAACATTTTCACTTGTTACCAATTGAGTCCATCCGATTAATTTTGGCAAATCGGTGCTGACATGGCCACCGGCCGGCGCTGACCATCTGACCAATGCTGACGTGAAAATTTTTAAATATTTTTTCAAAATTTTTAATATGTTTTTTCTTTTTTTTTCTCTTCTAACTTCTTCCTTCTAGCTTGTTCGACAAGATCGACCTCGCTGGCCTCTGGTGAAACTCGTCCCTACTGGCCACTGGAAAGGGCGAGCCTCGCCCACCGCTACCAAGGCGACCTCGCTAGATATGGGCGAGGTCGAGCCTCGCCCAACCAAGGTGAGGTCGAGCCTCACCCAGCCAAGGCAAGGCCGACATGCAACGGTGCTGGCCGGCATTGCCTTGGTTGGGCAAGGCTTAACCTCACCCAGAGGTCAACCTCGTCGTGGCTGGGTAAGATGAACCAAGCAATGGCGAAGTTGGTCTCGCCATGGTTGGACAAGGCTCGACCTCACCCAGATTCGGCGAGGTCGGCCTCGCCGTGGCTGGGCGAGGTCGAGCTGGTAGCGGCAAGTGAGGCTCGCCCTCACCAATGGCTAACAAGGGTGAGCTTCGCTAGAGGTCGGCGAGGTCGACTTCACTGGCTTGCGCCTCTAATCGGCTAGAGGGAAGAAAGTAGAAAAAAAAGAAGAAAAATATTTAAAAATTCGAAATAAAAAATTTAAAAATTGCCACGCGGCCACGTCAACGCTGGCTGGCTAAAAAGAAGGAAAAAGATTTAAGATTGAATTGACAAACTTAAAAAATTTAGGACTGAGTTGGCAAAAATGCAATAGGTTCATGACTTTTTGGATAATTTTCCCTAACCTATTTAGAAGTAAGCTATTCTAGACTATTCTAATTGTTGCCCGGCCAAAGGACCACCTCTACTGTCGGACTTCTTGGGCTCCCCGATCACCATCACCTCGGGATGTGTGACCGCAACCAAGACCATGGATTTCATTCAAAATTCAATTCATTCACCTTATGCATTCATTCAAACAATGGTTTTTTTTGGTAAAGAAGATGACAGTTAGAAGCCCAATACATTCATTCAAACAATGTTCATCAATCAATAACCGAGAATTCGTTTTATTAAACCCGCCACCTCAAACTAAATGTTCATGGTTCATTCATTAAGATTAATGATTATTATCCTTGCTAACATCATTAATCTCTAATTAGAGACTAATCATAGGCAGAATCATGCAATCTGACCTAACATTCGTCTAATCTTTCACATTCAAGAAGCTCAAGCTCATGCATGCATTAAGGCTAATTAGCCTTATTAGCCTTGAGAATTTTGCTGATTATGTTTTGATTCAATAAAGTAGCTTGACTAACCAGCTTAAAAGCTTAAGAAGTGGAGTTCAAACTTAATTAAGGACACTTCTCCTAAATCAGACCCGAAAGACCTGGATTTTGCCTCCTCCAGAATTGACCCGGCTGGTTCATTCAAAAATGCTCAAAAAATTCGGGGAAAAATAGCAAATCCATTTAAAAAAATACCAAATTTTTTATGCACGTTGTCTACAACTTTCATGTTTTAACATTTTGCAAAGAAATCCTCCATCTTAGACATCTTAGCAAAATTACGGATTTTATGCAAAATTGACCCCCAAACTTTTCACTCAAAGCTGGTAGAGTCCGGTGGAAATTAAGCTGTTGAAGATTGGGAAATTGATAAAAATGGAACGTAAGAACATTTGGCTGGATTGGTATCTCATTTTTGCTACTCTTGTGGAAAATTGGGCTATTAATGTACGGGGAAAAGTACCAAAAAAGTCCTAAACCTTTTACATTAGTGCCAATTTAGTTCTAAACCTTTTTTTTTATGCCAATTCAGTTATAAACCTTTTACATTTGTGTCAATTTAGTCCTAAACCTTTTTTTGGTGCCAATTAAGTCCTAAACATTTTAAATTAGTGCCAATTCAGTCCTAAACCTTTTATTTTTGTGTCAATTTAGTCCTTCCGGTCAATTTTGACCGAAATTTGCTGACGTGGATGCTTGCCAGCCGATAACCGATCACTGGCGCTGACGTGGCGTTGACGTGGACAACTTAAATAATATTTTTTGAATTTTTATTTTTTTCCTTTTTTTCTTTTTTTTCACTTTTTTTTTGGGTTTCCGATGACCGGCCAGAGAAAAGAGAGACAAAAAAAAAGTGGAAAAAAAAAAAGAAAAAAAAAGTGGAAAAAAAATAAAAATTCAAAAAAAATATTAAAATATCATTTAATTTGTCCACATTGGCGTTATGCCGGTGCTAGTGACCGGTGGGCAGGCTTTTTCACGAGTTTGATAATAAGAGGATGAGTCGATTGGCGGGTGATAAGTTAGTTGATAGTGAGAACTCGCTGGCAATTCAGTCGAATTGGGTGTCTTCCATGGTGGATTTTGTGTGGAAGAAGCGCAATGCTTTGATGGCGAGATCGCTAGTTTTGCCCGTCGAGAGCTTCAGGGCTACAGTCTTCCCTATAGTGTATGCTATCAAGGCGGTAGCGTCCGATTCAATCGAGATTGTGAGGAAGCTTTCGAAGAGCAATGCAATTGCAAGTTTTTTCACGAGCTTGATAACAAGTTTTGGGATCATTGTTGCATACACAATCGGTCATACGGAATCACCAGCAATCCAATCATACACTGTTGGCAATTCAATCCGTAACCCTTCCTTGGATCAGCCTACATTGGCCCAACCCTCGTCGTCTTTCGGAATCAAAGGTCGATTTACGTTCGAGTCCTTAGGTTCACGTACCGTTTTCCTAGTTAGCTATTCCCTATTGGTCAGTATCCCGAAAATGATCAGTTCCGGGCGAGACTTATTAAAATGAAATAAGATATACGCATTCATTTTATTGATTACAAAAGTGGGTCGAATTCAGGACGTCACATGACTTCCTGAACAAGCAAAATATATAATTATATGTCCCTGACTACGGCCGAGTTTGGTATTGGTGAGAGCAAATAAACTCATTGGACATTTTGAGAATATGTGATTACTAAGAATTCTTAACTTCCTGCTTAAGGATAACGAGGTCTTCTATTTGAATATCACCGGTAATGAACTCTTATGTTTCATTGGCTTTGAAAATGAAGATTATGCAAGTTTCAACCATTAGAGTCCAATAAAAGCAAATATCCTACATTTCACTAGCAGAAAGAATAAGGACTATCAATGCACATTAATTTACAATGAGGAGTTCGATAGCAATTTATCTTCGAGTACTTGTTACGCAATTCAGCACGGCAGGTTTGCAGGTTTTAGCACACGCGTGTTACGTATAAGCTTCACCTAAGACTAAATTATTTCTTTCTTCAGTAAATTTCGTAAATGCCTTTGGGGCACTTGTAAATGAAGGTAGAGAATTAAATTGTTGGTTCAAAGAGAGTGTAATGGAGAAAACTGAGGAATGATAGAGTGATGGAGAAAAACAGAGAATCACTGTGTCATTGGAGAGATAATGAAAAATGGACAAATTTTGTGATTTAACTTCAATAGTATACTGGTTATAACACTGCTTCACAACCTAGACTTGTGGTGACTTACACAAAAAAAAAAAAAAAAAGTCCACTCACTACAGAGAACAGAAGTTGCCATATCCAACTGACCAGATAGGCATGAATAATGAAAAATGTCAGGGACAAAGCATATTACAAATTTTGTAGCACGGAGATCTTGCATATCTAGACTACACGGATTATATCAACGAGGATGAATAGACGACAATAATTCAACTCTTCATCAATCAAAAAGAACTCGAAAACCCATCTCCACAGGGCTTCTTTCAGCTTCTTAAAGAGTGATTTTGTCAGTAAAATTCATGTACTCTAGAGGAATCATATTGACCAGAACGAAAAAAAAAATAAAAAGAAATTAAGAGTACTTCAACTTTCAACCGCATGAACATGGAAAAGATCAAGGCCTTTCTGTAACCTCTTAGAAAGTAATTTTGTTAATTAGACAAATGAGCTATGGAATTTTAACACGACATTTTACAGGCATCATATTAACTAGAATAAAAAAAATGACAAGTAGTTCAATTTTTATATAAAAAAAAGGGATTAAGAAAAAGATCGATGCACTTCATTTTTTGTTAGCTTTTTAAAAGTGACTTTGTTAATTCGTTAAAGAAGCGTTTCAAGTAACAACATTTTAATGTGACATTCTAGAATAATCATACTAACTTGCATGAAAAACAAATTGGCAATAATTCAATTCTTCTATCGATAACCTTGGAGCAAAACTTATTACGCATTAGGGATGCTTGCATAGACTAGACTCGATAGAGGATGAGCACATAACACTTCTAACTGATTTGTTGCCATGTTTCGCGTTGTGTCGCATTCGACCTCACACAGGAGGCAAGCACAATGGATGAATCAGTCCAGATGATGGAAGGGTTGACCATGTGATCAGGCGCCAACACAGACTTCGGATAAAATGGAACGAAGCAAGACGTAGGAATTGCCTGCCAATCTCATGCCTTATTCCACATGAATCATCTAGGCCTAACCCAATGGAGATTAGATTTAATCTCTATTATCCAAAGAAGAGAACTTGTGGAAGCAGCAGTATTGGTGTTAACTCTGACTCAGCAAGATCCCAGACAGATATTAGACGGTTTGTTAGATTTCGGATGATATAGTTTAGGTATGAGCCCTACTGAGCCTTAGTAATCCTCAATATGGTATTTTAACTGTCTAGGCAGGAATATGCCATCAACAAATCATCTGAATGCTTCCACAAGTAGGAAAAAGAAAAAAGCCAAACAGGTCCTGCAGATTTTTTAACATTACTTTGGTTGGGCACGGCATCATATTTTTCTTTTTGTTTTTTGCATCAAAAAATAAAATATACACATGGTGATTTCACTGTTCCCTTGTCACTGGCCACCCGGATGATTATGAAATTAAAAAGCGCGATTCGAACTAACATTCTTTAACCCTAAGCTTGGATTTTCTGATATTTGGACGGGCTCTTATTATTCCATTTCTTGTCAACTAGAATGTCATCCTGTCAGCAAACTGTCCGGTACGTAATAGTGCAAACACATCAATTTTTTTTGCTTTTACGACATGAACTGTCGAAGACTTAATGGATTTACCAATCTAACAGAAGAAAGCATAGGAACTTCGAATGAGAGTTAAGTCAATTGTATCAGCTTCAAATCATGACCATACATAGGATCTATGTGAATCAGTTTGAATAAAAAATTGGGAACCCTCACAACAAATCTTTCTTGTGGGAAAGATCGTTGGACCCAAGTGTACAACTGTCATTAGCAGATTATCTAAACCAAGATGCTCTTGAGAATCTACAACTTCGAGTGGAATTATCTGTTTGTTTGACTAGGGGAGGAATTAAAACTGCCTAGTCGGAATTTTAGTAGAAACCAACTATTTAATTACAACAAAGGCCGTCTACAATGTCATACTCGTCACTCCTCCTTACCTGCTTACCTCTCTCCTCCGTTTGGGCCTGTGTGTTTGTGTTCCAGGAAAGATGGAGGAAATCAAGCATATCCATGTAGCAGTAAGAGATGTGAAGCTTCATGTTGCTGAAATTGGAGAAGGTACATAATAAAAGAAAGTGTAGAGAGAGACACACACACATATACATGACCTGTTCAGTGCCATTCACTCGTATATGCTGCTGAGTTCATCATATAAAGAATAACCCAGTTCATAAATTTGCTGGGCGCACTCTGCAGGTCCAAAGATGGTGGTGTTCTTCCATTGGTTCCCAGACATACGGTACACATGGAGGCACCAAATGATTGGCATTGCAGATGCTGGGTACCGCTTCATTGACATCGATTTTAGAGGCTATGGGCTCTACAATCAGCCTCGACCCTGAGAAGGGTTGTTATGCCGATCTTGTTGAAGATGTTGTTGCCCTCCTTGATGCTCTGGGCATTGCAAAGGTACCACCTTATTAATGTATCACGCTCCATTACATTTTTTCCCTTTTAGAAGTACTAATCTTGATATGCACGACCATAATAGGGATGATCAGATAATTAGTGATGTTGAAACTTCTTAACTTAGGCCAAATTTTTGCTGTTGAGAGTTGAGACTCGAGAATCTTTCATATATTCATTCAACATCCTTTCCCTTCTCCTCAATTAGTTCCATAAAAATTGCTGCTTTTCATGCATATTCTCTGTTCTCGGCCAATTGCTAATTTTGATGTATCAGTCAGTCCACATCTTGTCCGTCGTGAAACAAATTCTTGGCACCAACAGTAATACAATGCAATCGTCATTGGAACCATCAATCAAGAGATGGCTGAGCTTCTTGATGTGGATCTTTCTTGGTCATATAGAGATAAACAATGCTTTCGTTTCTATATACAATCACATGGCCATTAGTTATGAAAGCAAAGGATAGGGCATACTCTTGGGGACCAAAATAGTATCGTCCCTTTGGACATTTTCTACACCTCTCTGTGTCATCTGCCTAACTTCCAACATTAGGACGTTTTAGCTATGACCTGATAAATCTTAAGAAGGATCTGTGGCATAAAAACTGCAAACATTTTAGACTTTTAGTAAGGTCACCTATCAAACATGCGATGCACGTCCTCCTTCACTGACCTTGTTTCCTGCAAGGCAAAAAAGATCTCCATTGCGAATGATAGCCAATTTTTTTCTGTCAAACTAATGGTTATTTGCTTACCTTCTCCCTTAGTCAGGACATTCCCTAGCCAAGCGTAGCACTTACAAAGAGCACAAGTAAGATTATAATCTAGCATAAAACAAGAGGACAACAGTAGAAATCAACTGTCGAGAGAACAGAAACGGATGCAAAATTGTACTATAATTATGTGATTTATCTTGTTAATTAAAAAGAAAAGTCCATTGGTGATGTGGAGTGTTGAATCCAGGCCTTCCTGGTGGGGAAGGACTTTGGAGCTCTGCCAGCATACCTATTGGCAGTGGTCAAGCCACAGAGAGTTTGTGGAATCATCACACTGGGAATCCCTTTAATGCTACCCGGATCCTCGACCATCCAATACCATCTCTTTCCCAAAGACTTTTACGTTCTCAGATGGCAGGTATGATTCTTAACTCTCTCTCTCTCTCTCTCTCTCTCACTCTCTCTCTGTCTCTCTCTCCACCGCCCGTCCGCCACCTCTCTACTAATTCCTCAATTGGTTTCAGGAAACTGGGCAAGCGGAAGCTGACTTCAGTAGGCTAGACGTCAAGACGGTCATAAGAAACATCTACATCCTCTTCTCCAGGAGCGAGCTCCCTGTCGCTGGAGATGATCAAAAGATCATGGACTTGGTCGACGCATCAACCCCACTACCTCCATGGTTCTCCAAGGAAGATCTCGCCGCCTATGCATCCTTGTATGAGAAGTCCGGGTTTTGGTTCGCCCTGCAGGTTCCATACAGGTAATCATAGCAAACCCAGATTTAGGGGAAATAAAATGAGAGAAATCTGATTCCAGAGACCAAAAATGTTCTTGCTAAAAACCAACAAATCAACACCCTCTGATTGATGTCTTTAAGTCATCGGACTTGTTGCGATTTTGGTCTAGGAATATAGGAAAGGAATATGGCACGGTGGATCCAAAAGTTACAGCTCCGGCGCTGCTGATCATGGGTGAGAAAGACTTCATCGTGAAGTTTCTGGGCATGGAGGACTACATAAGGAGTGGACAAGTGAAGCACTTTGTACCTAACTTAGACATCACCTTCCTGCTGGAAGGGAGCCATTTTGTCCATGAGCAACTTCCTGACCAAGTGAACAGTCTCATAGTTGACTTCCTGAGCAATCAAAATCTAGTTATGCGTCCCCTGACTGCGGCGGAAGTTGGCCGTGTTGAGAGTTGATAAAATCACTCAACGCCTCTTAGTGTCTATAATCGCTAAGAAATCGTAAACTTCCTACTCGGGGAAAATGAGGCTTTGTTTGAATATCATCAGTTATGAACTCTCTTGTTTCATTAGCTTTGAGAATGGATGAATTTGGAAAATGAAGATCCGCCAAGTGTTAACCATTTAGGGTCCAATAAAAAGCAAATATCCTGCATTTTCACAGCAGAAAGAAATAAAACTGTGAATGCGCATTGGCCGACAAGGATGAGTTTAATAGCAATTTCTCTCGGAGTTTTTTTTACACAATATAATAGGAAGCTGTTACATACAAGTATCGCCTAAAATTAATATATTTCAAGTATATGTAGTAAACGCCTTGGGTCTCACTTGTAAGAGAAGGGAGAGAACTGGATTGATGGCTGTAAGAGAGTGTACGGAGAAAACTGAGGAATGAATGATGGGTGTGATGGAGAAAGAGACTGACGAAGAAAACGAAAGAATCAGTTAACGATATTAGGATATATACTTTGGTTTTCTATACCTCTTAGAATTATGCATAGAAAAATGCTTAATTAACGGCAACATTATTCTTGAAGAGACTCTACTACTTGATTTCTTTGGAAAATCTGAATAAAAAATCTCAATTGGATTTGCTTCACGTCCATTACAGTGGACTCCTTATATATGAAAAAAGAAAGAAAGTCAGGGACAAAATTATTCTGAAGAAAATTAACTACTAAAATAATAGAGGGTTCCTTATTTATGAAAAAGAAAGTTAGTTAGGGATAATTATCCTGAAGAAAATTAACTACTCAAATAAAATAACAAGTATGAAAATAGTATCACTAAATTTCCAAAATAGAAAAAAAAATAGAAAATGTTATTTATGGTACTAACGAAGATATTATTGTACATTTGCATGGCTTTTCACCCTTTGGGCTCAACTTAAATTGGTTTGAAAGGGGCTCTTGTTATTTCGGATTACTTAGACGTCGGTCGAGGAATTCTCACGAGGATGGTGCTTAGCGCTCCTTATGTACTCTTTTTTTTTTTTTTTTTTGAAAAGGGTCCTTACGTACTTCTGAATTTTGCCTTTCCATGCTTCATTTGCCAACGTAGACTTTTCACATGCCAAACCTGCCGTAGACTATTTGAAGATAAAAAGTCTAAAGAAGAAACTCATAGTAATGGAGACCGCTAACCACCGCTATCACTCCTTATGCTTGACCTTCTCCTCCCTCCGATGTCTCATTTCATACTTGCTCCTGAATGGAAACACGCATCACAGAGAAAGGAATAAGGAAACAAGCGAAAAATAGAGCGTGGAGCTCAAGAGATATGGCCTCTTCAGCACCCATCAAGTGTCAAAACCTTGAAGTTTGTTTCTGATAAAGCTCAAAACTTTCAAAGTTCAGTATCCCAAATCACGAAATTTTGCCCAAAGGGTCGCACGGTGGCATGTTTTCGGAAAGGTGGTCGGAACTGAATACCGATGTCAGAACCATGCATGGTTTGCGTGAAGTGGCGACTGGTGGGATTCTCCATGATGCTGGAGGAAATTGGTCATTTGGGTAACAATGTCATTATTAAACTTGCCATAAGAAAACGACAATACTTAGCAGGATCTGGGCTTTGTTCGTGAGCGACTCCCCTATCAAGTGAACTTTCCCATTCTCAACTAACTAAACAAGCACCCAACGTCATTAGGATTCCCCGAGTCCCAGAGGAGTTCGAGACCATAAAAGGAAATAAGCAACTTGAAAAGGTAGGGATTTGTTAAGTTCTAGTTATTAAAGAATATAAGATTCATATGTACTGCATTCCTCCGAGATTGATATTATCTGCTAATGCATAACAAGCGACTCCTAATACAATGGACCCCTACCCTGTAAAAACAGGGATAATAAACTATGGAACCCTTGGGAACACAGAGCTAACAACAATCCCTCCAGGCTAAGGAAGAAACTGGAAAGTTAAAGGCCTGGTTCAGAACATTCATGTGGATAGTAACCACTCTTCAATTGGTTTTACAGAGTTAACGCACACATCTTCCCTTTAAATTGTTGCAGAAGTGGCCAGAAAGACAAAACAAAAACTTGGATGAACAGAACAAAGCACCCACAATTTAAAACTAAACTATGCACCTCACGATATAATGTGAGATGCCCTTATTTATAATGAAACAAGCAGTGTACATCAAGATGAAATCTAAGATACAGAAGCCTGCGTGAGAGGATGTGGAGGGCAGACAATGATGCGGCTAGTTATTCTCGTACATACATTAGTCACATATAAATAAAACTTGTAATCAACACTTATTCGATCAACTCCACCACAAGCATGATCTCACCTTACCTTCTTTTCTTTCCATCTATTCACCATTTTTTAAAGTTCATAGGCTGGAAACCTGGCCGCTGAGGGTTCTACCATATCTAGAAAGAGAGAAGCCATACCTCCAATCCCTTCAAAGAGGGAGTAGGGGTTATCACCTCCATGCATCTCTCCAGTGGAAATAAGCTTGAGAGCCCTATCGAGAAGAAAGCAAGCAAATGCTTTTGCCCTGTACAAGAACTCCACGTTGCCTGTGACACGGTAGAGCGAGAGAAACACGTATGCATTCCCACTTATCCCATGGCATATACCGACTCTCCTTAACAGCCCTCTATTCCACACTACCTCCGCAGCATCAACTGCAGCACGTAAGAATTCGTCATCTCGAAAGACCTGGCATGCAGCATACACTCCGAGTAAGTGATCAGCATGAAAGCTTTTTATGAGTAGAGAAGATTTGAGAAAACGCCAAATATAGTGTATCATAAGAAAACACCCTTTTGAAGGCTCAGAAACTACTTGGCTAAGTTTACCTCAGCAGCTTTTACTAATGTGAGGGCAATCCCAGGGGCTCCATGACACCAATGCACAAGAACGTCCCTGTTTCTATCATCCTCACTGGAAGGATAGTTTCCACTGGGAAATCTATTTCTAATCATGTATTTGAGAGTGCCCTTGACATCTTCCATCTCATCTGGTTTCAATTCCATGTGCATTAAAACATGCATTATGCCAGCCAATCCATGGGCAGCACCCCAGTACTTTTCGCGGTACCATTCAAACATCAGTGGGGACTCTCCTCCTCTCTTAGCCAATGCTCTCCCGTTTTTGAATATTTCATCTGCCACAGCACGCTACATAAAATACCATTAGCCAGATTGCGGCAATTTGCACAAGCATCGAGAATAGCAATGAGATATCAAAGATTCAATGAAAATGTCACCATGGTCGACGAAGCAGCAGTCCCCTTGCCAATGTGCTTGTTTAAGAACAAGCAGGCCCATAGAAATCCCACTCGCCCATACAACAACTCATCTGGAATACTCTTGGACAACTTAATCTGTTGCGAAGATGCAGGTAGACAAACCGTGCCTTACGAAACAATTAGATTAAAAATCAGAAAAGTACGGAATAAACAGTTTCAAGAATCTACCTCTTTAAAGCGGTTTAGATAATGAGTGAGAGAGCGAGTATCGCCTGCATACTTTGCCACAACCGCACCGAGAGCACAGACACCAGCCCTCCCACACATAAACGTCACATCCCTGTCGGCGATAACAAAATGGGAAAGCTAAGAAAACAGCACAGCCTCAAGAGTCGACCGACCAACAAACTATACATTCTTTTTTCACCGAAAGAAAGATAAATACGATAAGGGTCTTGTCAACGATCCTTCCGGACATGTTAACCATAAGTACACTTGATGAAAAGATTTTGCTCCCAAATATGGAAACATAAGACAAGAAGAAAAGTGATGCTCTGAAAATTGCAAAACCTCCCTTTAGTTCTGATTAAGCAGCAAGTGTCCGAGCAGTGCTAACGAATTTCATATCCATATATTTAAGCTAAAAGTGGGTTTTGTCGCACTTTTAACTTCTCAAAATTACTCTTGCACGGAGTAATGAAAAGACTACACAAAAATAACATAGTTATTTTCAAGGCAAGAGAACGCATCCGCATCAACTTAACACCTCAGCGACTTCCTTTTATGTGCTACTCATTTTCTTTCCCTCACACTATCACTCGACAGCGCGCATTAGCATAGCCCGTGCCCGAAAGATTCACACGACAAATAACTGGGAGAAAACAGAGTACCTGGATCCAGCAGAAGCAGAGTCACAAGCTCTGATAATCTGGGAGCAGAGTGCGAGATCATCGGAGTTGTTCGTGATCTGATACGATCTGAAGAGCAAGAAGGCAGTTCCCAGAGGACCGCAGTACAGAGTAAAGTCCCGCACGCGTTGCCTCGTGGCACCCCACATCTCCACCGCTATCTGCGACATTTCCACGAACAACTGGTAAACCTTCCGCACCGAAAACCTAGAAAAAGCGCGCGCTCGGAGCTCGGGAAACGAAGAGAGAAAAAGGCGTACGGTTTCCTTGAGGTCGAGAGCAGCGCGCTTGAAATTCTCGGAGAGGACCGGGTAAGGCATGGCGAGGAGCTTCGCGAGGGAGGAAGAATCTCCGGGAGCAGAGACCGTCCCTCCACCGCCGTCTCCATCGAGAGACGTCGCCGCCGCGACGAAGTCCGGCATGGTGTTGGGGAAGAATCTGTCCGCCATCTTCTTCGACCGTCGAGCTCGGTGGCTCCGGCGACCGAAATCCTCTCGGCTCGCGGGCGTCGGGGGGGGAGGGGGGGCGCTTTGACTTCGTGCTTCACGGGACCGACCGACGGGGGTCAACGACCATGGAAGTTTCTCGACTCCCGGCCCGGGAAGAAGAGAAGATTCTCGCTGGAGGTTGTTACACGTGGACGATGACCTTCGTCGACGTGGCACGGCGAGTTTTGGACGGTTCTCGCCTCATGTCATCGGCATTGAAGATCGGACAAACAAAAAAGATAAAAGGAAATTCCCTTTTTGTCTTTTGCGTCATTGCCACCTACTTTTGGTCATATTTTAATGAGGTTAATTCAAAAAAAAAAAAAATACACTAACTTTAAGTCGATGGGCAATTATGGCCCGAACTATTTTTTGTTCCATAAAAAAGTATCAAACATTAGGTCGAGAGTCAATTCTGGCCCGAATTTTTTTTGTCCCATAAAAAACCACAAACTTTAGGTTAAGTAATACTTCTGGTATCAACTTTTTTTTTGTCTCGTAGAAAAGCATAAATTTTCACTTAAATCTCAAATTTAGCCTCCATTGACTTAGAACCATTGATTATTTAATTTGACTATTCCACCTTAGCAATAAATTCACACGGTTTGCTGATTGGATTTAAAACAATATTCATTGTCTTATTCTCTAAGTCACAGCTTGAAAAATAACGGTGAAACAATTCATCTCCTTTACTTTACCTATAAGTCAAAAATATCTCCATATTGAATCTTTCTGATCAAACGTAATCTGAAATTGACCACCGTCCTGTCAATAGACTCCATGAACAAGATTCGCTAAGTTCACCACCATAACCTTTTTTTCAAATAAGGGTGATTTCAGACATAACGTCAACGGGGGGCCAGATTTGAGATCATGGTGAAAGTTGGTAATTTTTTATGAAACAAAAAAAAAATTAGGGCCAAAATTGTCACTAAACTTAAAATTTGTGCTTTTTTACGGGATAAAAAAAAGTTCAGGTTAAAATTGTCTATTGACCTAAAGTTGGTACTTTTTTTTGGAATTAGGCCCATTTTAATATTTGCCGACACTTTCACTCCGGAATAAAAGCTTCCTCTAATTTCATAAACACGAATAAATGATATACGGTCGAAAAGTGATGATTTTGCATTACCCAAAGTATGTTTAAATTTTGAAAAGGTCGTGAGCTTTATTTACAAGCACCGGTTGTGCATGTCATGAGGACAATCGATCCATTGAGCACCGCAAAGTTTTCTTAACTTGATTGCTCAACAAGCGACTTGTAGAATTCATTAACAAAATCTTCTCTCGTTTTTTAACTTAAAAGTGCGGGTGTCAACACTGCCACTGCCCCATGGCATTGCATGGTAGTGTCATTGCTCTACTGGGTTTGGCGGTCGAGTAGCGTCCACGAGCTTTCTCTCATCTCGCCTGGTTAACCTCCCCGGAGATGTTAAGGGCGTGCTCCCCCACTCCCATCAGACCCAAACGTAAACGCCACAAGGAGAGAAGTAAACTCCCTTTGCCATCGAAGCCTCGCATTATTACTCACCGATGTCTAGGGAAGTGAAGTTCGATTCGTTCACGTTCAAAGTGTCTGTGTGATCGAGGTTGATTCTAAAGATTGTGATTACGGGGTAAAGATTGGGACTTAAATAACTAGGTGAAGCTCAATCGACGGGACTCGAAAAATTTTGGAATTGAGTTCATCGTATGGTTAGCTCTTTCTAGATGCACGCACTCTCCCTTAGCCTTCGGATTAAGTAGAGGTGCGCAAATCAGATTGCCCAAACCGAGAACCGTCCGGACCAAACCGAACCGGCCGGTTGGATCCGATTCCCAATTCCTATAAGTGAAATCGGTATTCAGGGGAATCGGGAACCGGACCAAATCAACTATATATACTCTTTTTTTTTATTTTTTTTTAAAAATTAGCAAAATGTGAACTCAACTTAAGTGGACTTCATGACATAGATTCATTGATAAAAATTAATAAAATGTGAATTGAACCCCAACTGACCGGTTTCATTATACCGAATCGGAATCGAATAGGACCGAACCGGAAACAACGGCTCCTAGGACTGAGGTTTGCGGTTGCCCGATTTTAATGCTAACTGTCGGCAAATGGTGTGTCCCAAAAGCAATTACCACTTGCAGGAGTTTCTTAGGATTCCCATTCCGTGTCCGTGCCCCTGCGGTCTTGTCCAAAAAGGCGAACTTGCCGCCTTGAGGAAAATTTAAAAAAAAAAAAAAAACCCCTCTTGAATTTTATGTTCAACGACTTACACTCTAGAACGAATTTTCACACAAAGGAAGTACGTTTAAATTTTGAAAAGCTCGTGGGCTTATTTAGAAGCACCGGTTGTGCATGTTACGGGGGCAATCGGTGTATTGAGAATCGCAAAACTTTTTTAACTCGATTGCTTAACAAGTGACTTAGAGTCTTCATCTTAACTTGAACGGGAGTCTCAGCATTGCCACTGCCGAGAGCATGCAAGCGTTACTGCTTTTTCGGGTTTTGACGGTCAAGCCCTTGCGATCTAAGCCACGCATTTGTTACTCATTCAGTCACGTCCCTCCTCGGTCACCGTTGTGTAGGGGATCGTTTGGACTGCCTTCGGACTAAGGCTTGCGGTTGCACGTGGCCACATAAATGGCCCGACTCACGCATCCGTGACGATTTTAATGCGAGTTTCGGCAAAACAGTGCGTCCCGCAAAAGCAATTATTGCTTGCCAAAACGGTTCATCGGATTCCCATTCCATGTCTGCGCCGTTGCGGCCATGCTTAAAGGGTGCTCTTCTCATTTCACAGCCAATTCTCATTTTTCTTGATCTAACCATCGCATGTCCAATATAGTCAAACTCGATAATTGGCTTGATGTTGTTACACGTTCTTGGATGCCATAGTTACTCGATGGCAGAATCGAAACACGGACCTTTTAATAGGAATCACTAAAGTACAGAAGGGATGTAAGAAGCTTATTGAATAACCTATATGTGTATATATTAGATGTCCTCTGCCCCCGATTCATCCTCTATTTTTAATGCGCGATTTCATTATGTATCTCGAACTTCATCCACAAGAATCTCCAACTGCGCTCTACTTCAGGATTGCGGCGTCTAGGCGACTTGTAATCGCCAACGATCTTTTAGCTCCATTTATCCCTTGGTTAATGGATGCTTCTTAACTCGGACTTCATCTTCCTTTCAAGTCTAGAGTTGGCCAACGCCACGTGTCATAATTTTCGCTTAAACTCTGTCAATTGAAAACTCACAATTGATGAATTCTCCATTACATCCCATCGACGGCTTTAGGGGGTTTGTTTAAGCATTCTATAGAGTGGGCTTTACGGGTGAATTATATTGCTAGGACCTGGTTTGGCCTTATGTTTAGGCCTAGATTTTGGGCATGATGTCAACTGGTCAATTAAGGTATATAGACAGTAAAGAAATCACTCCCGCAAGTAGCTCGAACAATTAAAATTCACCTTCGACTACGACTGAATCGACGGAAGAAACAAACTCACAACTAGTGTCCCCATAACAACTGACCTTTGTCTCCCCCCCACAGCCTGGATCGACAAGCAGATTCAATTTAAACGGTCCAAAGTCATCATCAAGACAAAACAATGGCCCCACAATCCCGTTAACCCCACACCAACCCAGTCTCTGGACACATGCTATTGCAAAGCCTATGCTCGCTCTCTCTCCTTCGGAGAGGGGCTACATCAACTACACAACACGAACAGTCCCGCCCACACTTGCCTCCAAGAAAACCCAAATGAGAAAAAAAGTACACATCAAGGGGGAAAATTGAAATGAAGAAGAAGAAGAAAGAGCATGGGATGCCAATCTATGCACCTCCACTCGCTACTTTTCTTCAAAAAAGAGAACCGACAAAAGCTACTTTGGGACGG
Organism: Syzygium aromaticum; assembly: GCA_024500025.1. NCBI lineage: Eukaryota > Viridiplantae > Streptophyta > Magnoliopsida > Myrtales > Myrtaceae > Syzygium > Syzygium aromaticum. Next base: position 19,276,559 of record CM044885.1, read on the forward strand.
GATGCTAGGTAAAGGGGGACTGTGGCGGATAGATGATGGAGTTAGAAGAAATTGAGGCGAGAGGTGTAAGTGGCCTTGGGAGACCAGTTCCTCGGGATGACATCTCTCGCCGAGAGCGTTCTTGAGGTCGACAATGAGGTCAGCTTCACCGAGAAGGGGCCTTGCAGAGGACCCCCGATGATGCACCAGTTCGCCCCCCACAAGTGCTTCATCTCTACCCACTCGCTCGAACTCGCCTGCCCATATCCATGAACACGACAAGAAGTTTAGTTTTAGCGACGATATAGACACCATCACGAGCGCACAAGTCGGGGGACTACCATGGGACGCCGCGACTACACGATCCGCCGCGACTACAGGAGTTTGGCTTCCAAAAGGGTGTTAAAGATTTCAACGAAAGATTCGAATATCGCGCGACTTTACCAAAGTGCATCATGTGCTCTTTGGTGCGACTCTTTTCTTAGCACGTTTATAAGGTCCCTTTCCTGAAGTTAATTAAAGCGGAAGATGCGGCACTTTTTCACAGCAGCACGTTCCTAAAGTTAGGCACCATTTGTGAATTCCATGGGACCCCAAAAGTTTTAGTGGTGGAATTGAATAAGAAAGACAGACAAAAGAATGAACCGAATGGAAAAAAAAAAACTAACGTTGGTGGTGCTTTTCGACACACTTGCACTCTTTTGTTTTCCCCTTTAATTTCTGAAGGACCAAAGAAGCACAAGGGCAGAAGGAAAAGAAGAGAGAGAGAGAGAGAGAGAGAGAGAGAGAGACTTACGGGTCTAATGTGCATGGAACCCACGTCGCCATCTCCATCCTCAAATTCGACCAAGAGAGAGAGCCAATAGTCCGTGGAGCCTTCGTTCACGTGGAACGCTATATTCTTGCCCGGATACTTGCACGGTGTCCTGCAATCCCAATATCATACAATAAACCGTGTCTCGTTAACCCAAAAAACGAGGAAAAGAGAGTCTCTTCCGGTGGGTTTGTTTCGCAAAACAAAATAAATAATCTAAAAAATATTTTCTTGAAAAATGATCAGGATCTTGCACGCATTCCCGGTATTCATTGCTAAAGCCAAAAGTCGGTAGATTTATGTTGTCATTTTTAATTGTTTCCCAAGTGATTTTTAAGAATTCTTTAATAAGTGTCCTCAAGAAGCCCCAACATTTTTTGCTGAATTTCTCGAAGACCAGAGCACCCTCGATGCCCACAAAGACCGTTGAAAAGCAAAGGTCCAGAGAGACAGCGCGACTCTGTGCTTCCGCAGAGTCAAAAAGAGCAAAACGAGCTGCCTTACCTCCGGTACTGGACGGGGAGGACGCCCCGGTTGCGGAGCGGGCCGGCCTCGCCCGTGATGGCCATGCGGCCGAAGGCGGCGCCGCTGAGGTCGAAGTGGGTTTTCCCGCCGGAGCAGTAGCCGCCGGGGCACTCGTCGGTGACGATGATGGTGACGGCCCTCCGGGAGCAGATGCTCTGGTCCAGGCACTTCACCTTGTAGCACGCCCCGCAGCCCACGCCGGCCTTGAACAGCACCGGGCTCACCGCCCCGACCCGAGCCCTCAGCGGCTTCACGTCCACCAGCGACCCGTACCCGCACGCCCCACCTGCATTTTCAGCCCCAAATGAGTTTCCATCAGATGGCATTCAATTGATTTTCATGACTCCAGCCCTGCGGGAAACTTTTTTTTGGTGAATTACCAAGATTTCACAAGATTGATACGTAGTAGTGGTCACTGTCATATTGAATTTCAGGCGTCGCTGTCATACATATTGTTGCATGTAAAAAAGGAGAGAGAGACGCACACACAGAGACGGAGAGAGATGTCTACGTTTTCTTGTTTACCGTCTTCTCTCCTGACATTGCACGCATTTTCAACCCAAAGACTCAAAGAGTCTGTCCAACGAGAACATCCCCCATTAGCGAGTTCTCGAGGGAGCTTTAACTCTGCAGACTCACCGAGTCTTCATGGCACATTTTTAGCTACATGCAAAGTGCGAAGTGGAGCCTAACAAATGAATCCCCCGAAATGCACAACCCTTTACATTTTGCCCCGTTAGCTCTAGATCACTCAGAGGCGACTCGCGTACAGAACACAAGCTTTGAGGATTCTCAACGATTATCAGCAGATCCGAACAATGTGGTTACACCAAGGGCCGGAGCGGGACCAACTCACCGTCGCTGCCGTCTCCGTCGGGGCTGCCGTACCAGGTGGCCGTGGCGGGCTTCCAGCGCGTGACGGCCACTTGCTTCTTCACCTGCGCAGACGCGCACCGCAGCACCAGCAAGAGCCAGAGCAGGGCGAGGAGCCTGGCGAAGGAGGGGCCACGGCGGCGCTGCATTGTCCCCGTCACCAGCTCGCGGCGCAGAAACGGAGGGACAGTTAAGAGAGAGGGGGGAAGGGAAGCCCTCGAAAAGGCTCGCCGACACTAGCCGCAGGGGTCGAGAACGCTGTTAGCTGCTACTCTGTATACTACTCTGTAGCGCTGCAGACGCCTAGCGTCTCTGTTTAACGTGAATATATAATGAAAAAGAAAAGCTGCGAGCCTCGCTTTTTACTCTCTATTGATTTTTCGATTTGAGAGTGGACACGGAGGACGAGGTTATTTACGGTGCCTGCCACTGTCACTTCGGCTCCCCCGAGGGGGGGGCCCACCGGCGGTTAAGGCGTTAATTCCGCTTTGACCGTACGTTCCCGGGAATGGGGAGGGCATTTTGGTCAGCATGGGCAAATGAACTGTTCCGACTAGTAACATTTATGTCTCTTGTGACACGTGGAGGAGGCGTTTTAGCATCGCATGTAAATGTCACCGGTTCACGAGCGATCCGGTTCTTACTCAATGATCCTCGAATCAGATTGGACCAGCCCGGTCGGTCTGCTATGATCCAATGGAACCGATCTCAACCTCATGAGTTATGAAAACCATACACTTCCACCACTATAAGTAAAATCGTAAATTGCAAAATCATGCAGCCTCACATTCAACCTAAAATTTGTATTTTGTACGAAAAACGGAAAAAAAACAAAGCATTGGATATTACTTTGATGAGATCCAAAAAACAAAGTAAGAGAGGGAAGCAAGAGTCAAGACTCGAGATAAGACTGCGAGAGGGAGGTGTTGGGCTCGAGCAAGAGGGACGTGACTCGAGCAAGAGAGGATGGCACAATCTGAGAGTCGCAAGAGAGAGTGATCGAGAGAGTCGTGAGTCATGAGTGACAATCGAGCGAGAGAGGTGCGAGAGGCAAAGAGCGATTAAGGCTGTGATTGTGAAAAAGGCATGAGAGCAGAGAAGGTAAGGGCGAGCGTGAGGGGCGGTGAGAGGGAAAGAGTGAGCGTAAGAGGAAACAGGGAAAGGGCAAGTGTAATTATGAATATGTGATTAGGGTTTTCTTTAAATATTTTTAAGAAATATAAAAATAATAATCGATCAAATTTGAGAGGCCTAGGTTGGCAATTCCGCAATTGGAACTAGGAACCAAATCGAAAATCCCTATTTTTCAATTTTATGGAACCGGACTAGCACCCGTTAGTAAATTTGAGACTAGAGCCCTTTATAACTCGTTCCATGGCTTAACTCCCTAGTAAAACTCAAATTTTAGGTCAAAGTCCCAATTATGCCCCAAATTTTTTTTTGTTTAAAAAAAATCCGAACTTTAGGTCCAATTGAAATCTGCCCCAAATTTCTTTGTTTAAAAAAAAACTCAACTTTAAATCTAGTCTCATTCGGTCAAAAAAAAAAAGTCTAGTCTCAAATTTACCTCAAAATTTTTTTCGGCTAAGAGAAAAATCACCAATTTTTACTCTAATCCCAAATTTGCTTCCATTAGCCCTCTGTCCAAAAATCATCATTAGTCATCCCTAATTTTCATATTCTAGAAGGTTTCATTTTGGAGATAATTTTCCATGTAACCTTGCTCATGTAGATTTGTTATTGACGTGGAAATACCATGTCAAGTTAGGATTGGACCATGAAGGTAGATTTGAGAATAAATTGAAAATTGGTGATTTTTTTCAAACAAAACAAAATCCAGGACATATTTGGGATCATACCTAATATTTAGGGTTTTTTTAGACAAAAAAAAAGTTTAGGGCAAAATTGGAATTAGACTTAAGATTGAGGGTTTTTTAGGGAGTTGGGTCCTTGTACCATTAATTAATCTATTTTAATTAAGTAATCAATCAACTTTTGATTTAACGATGTGTTTCCAATTCCCTTTGACTAAATGATCCAGCGATGTCTCTTGTTAGGTATAGAGGGGCTTGTCCATGGAAGTATAAGAGTTACATGTGAAAAGGGTCTAGCTGATTTTGCTGACCTTTTAGCTGATGGAGCCAATTTCAATGGTGCATGGGCACTCTCGTATTCACACTGTGTTTAATCCAATCAGATCTGTGCGAAAAAGCTGCACCCTTTCCAGAATGCATTGAGTCTTGTCAAGTTAAAAAAAAAACAGAATCACCTTTAGATTGAGAAACAATTTTAACTCGAACTTTTTTTTTCCCATAAAAAGGTACTAACTTTAGATCGAGAGATAATTCTGGTCTGAACTTTTTTTTGTCCCATAAAAAAGCACAAACTTTAAGTCAAGTGACAATTCTGACCTCAATTTTTTTTTTGTCTCATAAAAAATCATCAACTTTCATCATGATTCTAAATATGACCTCATTTAACTTTTACCATTGTTTGAGAAAGAATGTTATAGTGGTGTGCTTGGCGAATCTCGTCCATGGCGTTTGTTGACAGGCGGTGGTCAGCTTTAAATTATGTTTGATCAGAGAGATTTAATCTAGAGATATTTTTTACTTGTCGATGAAATAAATAAGATGAATAGTTTCACCGTTATTCTTCAAATTGTGGCTTAGAGAATAAGATAATGAATATTGCTTTAAATCCAGTAAGCAAGCCACATGAATTTATTGTTAAGATGGAATAGTCAAGTTAAATAATTAATAGTTCTAAGTCAATGAGGGTCAGATTTAGGATTTAAGTGAAAGTTGGTACTTTTTTATGAGATAAAAAAAAATTAGGGCAAGAATTGTCCATCAACCTAAAATTAGTGCTTTTTTATCAGACAAGAAAGAGTTCAGGCCAAAATTGTCCATTGACCTAAACTTGGTGTTTTTTTACGGGAAAAGAAAAAAGTTTAGACCAAAATTGTCCCTCAACCTAAAACCTAAAGTTGATGCTTTTTTTGGAATTAACCCAGTTAAAGCAGTAGATGTATTTGAGGAAAATGAGGACCTTAAGGGTAATGAATCATGTGGCCTAAGGTCGTGGCCCCGTTGAGGCAGATGTTTCTCTGAATTAATGTACCTTATCTGATGCGCATCCGCATCCGATGGAGTGGACCGCCCACTCGATGATAACACCAGAGATCACAGAATCTTGCTGGGTCACATGGGGCGATTTCGCTTGAGCTTGCCCCCGCCCCATGTGAGCTGAATCTTGGCTGGATAGATGAACGTGAGCTCTGGAGGGATTAATACTTTCTTTCATGTGGAAAGTTGCATCATCTGGATTTTTACATGATGGCCCCGGAAGCTCTGTTTAGGTACCCTAAGCGAGCAGATGGCCAGGAGGCGGGCTAGAGATTGTCTTTGCTCGTAATCATATTTACTTCGAGCATCGCATAAAGATGTAAAAATTACCTGTGGCATTATCGAGAATTACTGTCTAGTGAAAATTAATCGTCGAGAAAGCGAGAGAGATCGACCTGGTGCCTTCATGCTGCCCCTGGTTCTGTCGTGGAACGGATAGTGTCTATGCTGTCCTCGTGTGTCTAGCTTCTAGAAATCTTGCAAGTGCTTTTTGAAAGTGGCTTGCTGAGTTCTTAATGATGCTCCTTTTTTTTTTTTTCTTTTAATTGCTTCCTCGCATCTCTGAGATCAATCTCTCGAAAACAAAAGGAATGGACAACCTAAACGGTGCATGTTGGGTGGAGCATTACAGTAGACAGTGGAAGTTGAAGCGAGCGACCTCTCGAATCCCACTTAAATGTAGTCCTCAGTGCTTCCCCTCCTCATCAACCTCTCAGATCCCACTAATGATGTTGCTCAAACCACTCACCCACACAATCACCCGCGTAATCTACAGCTCCTCCGTCGAGCGAACACCAGACATTGGAGAAAGCGAAAGCAGCATAATGATTACAGCAACAACGAGAAAGAAAGTAGTGATTTTTCACTTTGTTGGTCCTTGTGTTGCGGTGGTTTTCATTCGGGGTGTGATCCAAGACCCAGCAGCCTCGGAAGATCAGGGGAGAGAGAGAGGATGCTGACTGCAATGGAATCTCTATGAAACATTTTGCTCAGACATAGTTTTCCTCAGAACAAACAAAACAGCAGATCCTCACAAGTTTGCAAGTTTCTTTTGAAAAATGCAGGCTTGATTCTTTCCTTCTCTTGTCCGAAGCTGGCACGAGCACATGTGAATCTGTTGCCGGCATGTGACTTATCTGCAGGCACCAACCGTTATATCCACTCATACAGACAAATCGTCACCCAGTGCTTGTTTGTCCATTCTCTCGCTAGAAAATTACCCAGCACCAACCTTTTCCCCCATTCTCACCTGTCATTCTGATCTCACTTCACAGGTGAAAAAATACAACACCCCTTTCAGTTTTCACACATTTACATGCATTCGACTCTTCATTCGCTTTTGGGTAAAGAGTAGATGGCGGTAATGTTCATTTTTTGCAGTCCATTATATCCAGAGATATGGCCTCCGTAACCTACAGTTGTGAGGTCAGTCCTCGTGCTCGTTCAGATTGCAGAAAGGCTGTTTAATTATCAGGGACGACAGATTACTATATTGAGAAGGTGAGAGAGTAGTGGGCATGTGATAGAGGATCGAGATACAGTTAAAGCTCGAAGACAACGCATGGGAACAAATGGGTTAAAGTCTTGAAAAGAAGATCTGCTTGGAGCTTTATAGGAAAGGCATCCTTTTGACCATCTTCTTGAAGACCCTGTTGGCACCAGACCCTTTAAACAACGCTCTCGTATCTTGAAAAAGGAAGCACTCTTGGTGCCCCAGAACCCCAACAAAAAAATTATATACGACCCATCACCAAATTTTAATCACATTTGATCCTGAAATTAGACTAAAAAACAGATCATCTAGTAACATAAATTCCCGAACTGTGATTCTCAGTTGTAAATCGCAATTTCTTCTCCCCTAAATCCTGATATATGTTTCTCGACGACACCTAGAAATCCGGAGATCAAAAGTATGTGTCTTGAATATTGTATGACGCATATGAGCAATTCACGCTGCCTTTTCTACAAAAGAATGCTCTAAAGTCGTTGGACGACTTTGATTCATGTTGTCCGACAAAGTATGATTAAAGTGTTAGTTAAAGCTGCTGCGGTTGAAGGATTATAACTGGCAAATCCACTCAACTAATGGCACAAAAGGAGCACTCGCATTATTCTAATCTAAAGCATACGTTTGAATCCGCATAAGAGTCACGTTGTGTGCTCCCTTTAGTTTGCATCTGTCGACAGGTAATCAATAGTGCTCTCTTCTTTTTTATTTTTGGTCCTAAAGCAACAGGAGAGGACATCAGATATATCATTCATAATTTGACGTAATTGCCTCTTTTAATCTCGTTACCGAATCAATCGACATCGTATTGGGTTGGCCTGTCACACGCCACTTCATCAGCAACTAGCGGATAAAACACCTGCTAGTATAAGAATCGCCGAAAACAGGCACAGCGAGACGACTTACACATTGATCAGTGAATGCCATGTTTAGCTCGACTGACATCAGAATGAATTCGAGTGTTTAATCAAACACCAATTTATAAACATCAGTTACCCCGAATTTTCCGGATCAAAAGTTGATGCAACCGTAATCCTACTGCAGAATAATGGCGATGCATGTCAAACTGCATGGCTTCCATGCTGCCGAACCACCAAACTCTGGTTAGCCACCGGATAAAAGAGGCACTGAAAGACGAGAATAAGAGTTTAATTCCATATTTGCATATAGGAGCATTACACTATTAACAAAAAAAAATTCTTGAGTTCTAGCATATTTCGCTTTTTGGTGCACAGTTGTAGAACTATCTGCATTATTGTACACGTATACACTACAAAGTGCACGAACTCCGAAACTTTAGACCGGTCATCCCACGATGAACCTCCAATTCGTTTAACAGGCATGACCAAGAGCAGCATCTTACGCGTCCCATCCATCAGTCAACAGTTGACGCCTCATTGAACCCATTCGGTCACCTCCTTGTCTACATTAAAAGTAATAAGAATATGACGTAATAGATCAGGTTATGAGTTATGGGATGAGCAACAAAGATGTGCAATATCCTATCCTCGTAAACGGTCCAATGACGAATCTTAATTCGAATCGGAAAAACAAACACAGAACAATATTAAATGTCCAGCGGTACAGCTAAATTCAATTTCAGGATGCCCTCTAACAAATATTAACATAGAGCTGTAGGCATTTTGTCTGCCTCACAAAGTGCAGGCTGATCGGACTCACATTGACTAGAAACAATAAATTGTGATCCAAAATGAGGCTGAACAAAATATGATTAGCCCAGTCATCTCTGAGGAATCATCATTGAGGACAATGAAGAGGATATGTTAATGTAATAAAAAGAAACAGAAGTGACCAGCTCCAATTTACTGAGATAAGATATCCTTAATATGAATCTTCCTCAATAGACAAATCATGCATGATTACCCGTCACATGCTAAAAATGCAAGTTCACCTGCAATTTTGAACAGTTGGTTAAAATGGAGATATAGAACCGTGGAGGCACCAGAAAAATCAGACCTCGAGTTTCCATGAAGCCAAAGTTGACAAAGCCAGCAAGCTAGAACTCAAAATAGGTGAATTGGTATACAATACATGACAGGTCAAGAGCGCCAACATCAGTACCTTTTCATTGATTCTTATACTCCATCCCTCGCTTTTGGATCCATAAGCAGGGTCTGCAACAACATAAGGTGGTGGGACCATAGCATTTTTCAGCAAAGGAACTCTGTCAGGGGAGAAATCATCATCACTGTCATAGTTTTCATGTGGCCCAAGAGCTTTGAGTACCATTGCCAGTAGAATGCATAGTCCCTGAAACAAAAGCATGAGAGAGTCAAAGAGGTAATAGAAATCAAAAGCTAAAAAAGGAAAAAGGAATTGCTCATTTGTATTTCCTCATATGCGCAGGGTTGGCAACATGCATGTCAATCATCACTCAGTTAATGACATGTTAATGATGTTTGAAGAATCGTTTAAAGACCAAAGAGTGTCTGTAAACAGAAAATTAAAGAAATTTGCACCATCTTCAAAAGTAAAGCAAATGACAGGTGATATTCACAATACGCAAGAAGGCAATAATAGAACCGTCATAATGAATTACTGCACTTTACCAACTCAACTATGGCAATTTATGCACTTTTGAACCAAGGTATCAAAGAAACCTTGACTTCTCTAAACCCATTTACAGGATGTACCTTACTCAACTCAACCATCGGAATGAATGCGCTTTCAACTAAAGGTACAAAAAAATGCCTTCACTGCTCTAATCCTAATTTTCATGATAGTGCATTCGTGAAATTTTAACAAATTTCATGAACTTGGGAGGTATAATGCGAAGAGCAAATGTCTAGGTTACTGAACCATTCTCTGTTACTTTAATCAAATACTATCAGAATATGCCAGTGCAGACATTCGAAAGTTCAATATAACAAGCGTAACCTTTTCAAATTTTGTGTCAAAGTACAATATTGGGTTAATCAAGGAAGATTAAGTGCAATTGCCAAAGATAAAGAGCAATCAACTATATCGCAACACAATCCTCTTGTTTTCCTTTAGATCAACAACTCATAGATGTGAATTTGGCAGGAAGCCCTAAACGAGGAAATCAACAAAGTCAGCAAACATGCTTAACACAATTGAGTTCTTTTCTGCAAGTATTAGAAAAGAAAAGGTCGTCCTATTAGCAAAGTTAAAGATCGACTTGCTTGATTGTCAACTTCCGCTTCTCAGGTTCAACTTTAGACAGCATTATCAAGTGAAGCCCACTTTATTATAGATAAATAAATAAAGGAGAGAGAAACCCAATGAATCCGAGTCCAACAAATAGTGAAAAAGGAAAAAGGAAAAAGAAGAAGGAGGGTCAACAGTTCAAGCAATTGCCCAAAGCCAAATACGTGCTCAAGCACACGCACCTGGATAGATACAATTGACAAGCCTATCCATTTGCACATCTCAAAGTTTGACCTGACAAATTCTTTCAAGAGATCAAGGTTCCCAGTAAGATCCTCTGGAAAGTCCTGTCAAAATGTCAAGCTTACTAAGTACATGATCCAAGACAGCCTTTGAGAAATAATACCAAGTACTTTAGCAAGAATTCTTAACATACCTCTTCCCAGTCACGATTCAGAAAGACGTCAACAGTTACTGCAGCTTCCAGAATGAGAAGCAAAAAGATGAAAAGCATATACTGCATGTATGAAATACCAATGATGAATTTGTATAATAAACAATACCAAAAGAATGTGCTAAAGTAGGACAACAGGAAAGTCACAAATTTTCAACTGTGAAAAAAAGAGCATAATCCAATTATGCTCCAAAATTACAGGTCCACAGCAAATCTAGAAGTTAGATGTTAAAAGAAAAATTACCAGGTAAAGGCAACAGCCATTTACTGTTTCTGCAGCTACATGTCCAGAGCATGTGATCACACACAAAGTAACTCCAAGACCAAGAAAAGTATAAATGAACCTGCAGAGACATATATTGACTATTCTTAAACATTTGTCAGAACAAATGCAAGGGAACTATTCATAAATAAAAACAAAGACAAAATAGCGAGTATTAAAACTGGTATGCAATGTGGTGTAACAGCTTCCTAACCCTACGGCCTTGATCCTCTATATGCCAACTTTAGTTGCTACATTGAAAGACAGCAGATTTAAAACTTCTGCCAGCATGCACATACGGCGGAGTGATTTCACTGCACTTTCCATTTTCGAAAGGACAATGTGACAACATGACGCATCATTAAGTCTTATAATTATGTCGCCATATTTTCAGCATAAATGGAGGATCAAAACTCTATGTAACACATAATGTTTCTTCAGCTGTAAAAAGCAAAACAAACAGTGCCTCCCAGCTCCCTTCAACAGACAACAGTAACTAAGCCTTGTCCTGGTAAGTGAGATACTTTTACGCCGTAGAGACTCGATTGTCAACATGCTATCATATGCTATACTAACCCAAACGAAAAGCCTCTCAGTTAGGTCCGCTAGTATATCAAAATAACCAGACAAATGAATACATTGGGAAAGCTGATAATAAAATATCAAGTACCCAGCCTACAAAGTTACCATCTTTTGTTCCCCCCTCCCATTACGCTATACTGCCACAAAGCCCACCCAAAAAAAGAGTAAAGTGAGAAAGTAACGAGAAAGAAGGAAGTACACATGCATCGTCCACTCAAAACTCACGCTCACACAACAAGATCTCAAGTTCAGCTTTTGCTGCAAAAGCAGAATGGCCCGCATCAAAGACGAGCATATATTAATCGCTCTAATGTGAAATCCGTTTACCACCAAAAGCTCGGCCAACTTCTTCAACACGACGCTGCAACCACAAACTTCAACTGGGGATGCAGAGCTCGCTCGGAAATCAAAACGAAAGAAAGCCATTTCTCATACCAAAATGACGAAATTACGCATTCCCAAGAGAGTCTCAGCAATCAAATCAGGCGCACAAATAGAAAACCGTGTCCTAACATACACCCAGAAACAAACAGAAGAAAACGAGGCGAAAGAGCAAGAAATGACAAACCAAGGGGCGTGCTGAGCAGAATGATCGAGATCAGACATGTGCCTCATCCAAACCCGAATCATCCATACCGAGTACAGAACCATGGCCATACCCACCATTCCAATCAAGGAGTTCACCAACTTCAGAATCGATTGCATGCAGCTCTTCACCATGCTCCCCATCTTTCAAGCCGAGAGAGGAGGGCGAGACACAGAACCCAATTGAGGGATTGGCGCAGCTTCTGAATCCTGATCAAATACACGGTGGGTCTTCGGGGCGTCAATCATACGCGATGGAGTCCGTGAATCCGACCGCCCGGGAGCGACGGAACGGCTATTCGCTGTGATTCTGTTGCTTCGTTTCCGTCCTCGCTAAGGCAAGATTAAACAAGACATTTTTAAGGATTCCCGGAGGGAAAAAAAAGGACATTTTTAAGGGAAAAAAAGACATTTTTATACTATTTATGTAATATTTTCTGATTTAGCTCCTAGTACCCATGACCGGTTTATTGATGTCGGATTGTTCTATGAGCAAAACAACGCAGATATCCGTCCAAAAATCTCGTCTTTTTTTTTTTCCTTTTTTTGCCTTTTTGAAATTGATATGTTCATGAGAATCGTATCGATGATTTTCATATTTTTTTGCGAAAATTTCAATTAAGGATCTCAAGTAGGATTTTTTTCTCAAAAAAAGACCTCAAGTGGACATAATATTAAATACGAGTCTGAAGTGCCAAATTAGTCTCAAATAGGGGTCCGAAGTGCCCAATTAGTCTCAAATAAGGGCCTAAATTTACCGGCCGGTCAAATGCTCGCTAGCTGGCGACCACGGTTACTGTTCCAACGACTAGAAAAGGGCAATTTCATCTTTTTTTTCCTTTTTATGTTTTTTTTTCCTTTTCCTTTGTTGTTTTTTTCTCTCCTCTCTCTCCACTGGCCATAGCTGGGGCCAGCGGAGGTTGCTGGCCTCAAGCAGAGGCCGCCCTCGCCCACCCAGCCTAGGCGAGGGCGACCCTTGCCCACCCAGCCCAAGCGAGGGCGGCCCTCGCCTAATGTTAGCGGAGGGAGAAAAGAAAAAAAAAACAGCAAAGGAAAAGGAAAAAGAAAAAAAAACATAAAAAGGAAAAAAAAAAAAGACGAAATTGCCCTTTTTCAGTCGTCGGAACAATAACCATGCTCGTCGGCCAGCAAGCATTTGACCCTTCGGTAAACACAGACCCTTACTTGACATTAATTGGGCACTTCTGGCCCTTATTTGATATTACGTCCACTTGAGATTCTTTTTTGAAAAAAAACCCTATTTAGGGTCTTTAATTGAAATTTTCCCTATTTTTTTCCACAACAACTCTTTGAATGATGGCGTGGATGGTCTGTAATTTTTTTCGATTTATGTAGTATCATCCCTGAAATTTTTCTTTGTACGATATAATTTTTGAGCTTTATATACAAAAGAACAGAAAAAACGACTGAAATCTATTTTGAAAAGATTAGGAGAGAGAGAGATGGGCAGAGTTGGGCTCTGTACACCAAGCGGAATCTGCGCGACGTCGCCGCCACGCGCAGGCGAGATAGCGACCTCATGGCCGGCCTGTGCACGGCGGTGACGTGGAAGATTGGATGAGCAAAGTGGCACTTGTCTTGTGAAGCGTAAATCGTATTTGGTTCGGCAAGGCCTCGCGTTGCATGGAAAGTGACCTAAAACTTCTCGGGCCCAAGGCAAAAAGTTTCGAGTGTCCATCGAACAGGAAGCGACTCGGCTGCTACTGATATGACTCGACCCAGCGTCTCGACCTCGAATCTAAATCCATGTCGGATCCCTGTCGATGCAAGCCTGGAACTTCAAATGATTAGACGGTAGGTTTAATGGCATGGGGACGAGCTCCTTCCCGGTCACCGCTATACCTCGCTATCGTCTGTAGCGAGGAAGCTTCCCTCGCCTCAGACCTGCAACCGCACCAAGGGCCGCTACTCTTGGCGGCTCATGGCGAGGCTATTTGTTTGATGTGCATTGCCGTAACAAAGCCCGTTGATGTGCTGAGGTTGGAGGTGTGTCACCTTAGCACGGCGCGCAAGAAGTAAGATATGGCAATTAACAACCATTTGAGTATCATATGCCTTTGTGTCGTGGTATATGATGGAAGGACTAATATTGCACAAACCGAAAAAGTTTAAGGGCGCAATTGCACGAAAAGAAGTTCGAGAACGACGTTGCGCAAATTGCAAAGATTCTAGAGCCCATGCCATCATCTCTCGTACCTTTCGAAAACAATTTCAAGAAAGTACATGCAAATTTACATGTCGACTTAATCTAATTCGAAGAATGACATAAATGAGTTAATTAAATACCACAGTGTTGCGCAAATCGATCGCATGTGTACGAGAGCGAAAGGGAATACAGCGAAAGTGTAGTTAGTAATACCATTTTCAGTAGACGCTCATGCCAACTTAATGACCGTGTTAACAAGCTCATTTCCTTTTTTAAGGGAAAGATCGATATTCACAAAACAAAAGTATAACGTACGAAGATTCGATTGGAAAAATAAAATTAGAGATTTGAATGAACATTGAACATTTTGCCAAATATAGTAGTCTTTGTCCCAATCAATAAAAGTGCATGTGCATTCAACATAGTCGTTGCAGTCTTTGTCAATGCAGTGGTAACTTCAAGAGTCTGAGATGAAGGCATCGTTCGTTTTTGGGACAGTGAATCAGTCCGCATCGAAATCCAAGAACATTCGATAGGCATCGCGATCCGACGAGTAGTAGCCTCGGATCAAGCCGTCGACTTGGAACCCCAGTTTCTTGTACAGATTCATGGCGGGAGCCCTTAGGGGATCCACGTGAAGCGAGACCCTCTGCACTTTCCGCTCCCTGCACTTCTGAATCGCCGCCCGCAGCAGCGACCCGCCATGCCCTTGCCTCTGACAGCTCTCTTTGACTGGTGAGCGACGTTCGCGTTTCCACAAGATCGAGACCCACGCAGTAAAAAGATCGAAAAAAGAAATGAATGCGCCTGACTCTCTTAGGACTTCCGTCAAACAGGTGACGGGCAATGCGGGACGACCAAAGAAATGGCAGACGAAGGAAGGGTTTCTCGAAAAGAACCTGCGAGCTTGGTGATGGAGGCGCACAGCGAAGACGGCCAAGCGTACATGACATAGCCCGCGACTTCGCCGTCCAGCTCCAAGTAAAGCAACCCGGTGTTCTTCTTCCTCAGCTCCTCCTCGAACGATCTGGCCAGCGACTCGTGCTTCGGGAACAATCTCTTCTCTATCTTCACCGCGCCGTTCACTATCTTGTCCCAGTTATTGCCGGGGCCGGAGTTCCTCTTCAGCTCCAAGATCTCCCCTGTCGCCGCCATCGACGGCGGTGCCGCACCCACGCCCCCCCCCCCCGAGCTCTGTTCGGGCCGCTCCCTACTCTTTGACGAACAGTTCCAGAACTTCAATTGCAATTGCTCATATAAAAAAAAAAAAAAAAAACTGCAATCAAAAAATAAAACTCATTTAATTATTTCTTATCGGACTTAAAATTCAGATTAGAATTTATATCCCGCGTTATTTATCCGCCGCAAAAATTGTCGCTTTCCTGTTCTTCCATGCCACTGAATTAAATCCAAAATTCTGGAAAAAGCACAAAATCCCGAATCGACGACCAACCCATACTCGAAAAGGCTTCGTCCTTTCGATTTTCGATTTAAGTTCTGCTGCGGAATTGGCGGATGATGCTAGTTCTTCATCCACCCTTTGCTTATCCCAATCCGATCGTTTTGTGCAGAGACTTGGGCAAATCTCTGACCGTGTCTCCCTCGCCATGCCCTCTTCTCTTCCCTTCCAAGTTGAGGCCCTCGGCTTCTCCGGAACGTCGTTGCTCCAAGAACGAGAACACCCATGAAGCTTCTTTTCAGGTAGGCTCGCTTTTGCTAGCGCTCCTCTGCTTTTTCCATGGCTCTGAGAGCTTCTCCCTCCGGAATGAAATTGGCGCCCGATCGTTCGTGGGTTTTTTTCGGTTTTGACATAGGAGTGATCTTTACCTTGTTGTGTGTATGCGCTGCTCAACATCTGTTGGCAAAAAAGGAAGGCGAATCGTGCTTAATTTCTGTCTAGCCTTAGCTGGTTGTTATCGAAACGGGGTGGTCGGCCCTGATTTT
Organism: Syzygium aromaticum; assembly: GCA_024500025.1. Taxonomy (NCBI): domain Eukaryota; kingdom Viridiplantae; phylum Streptophyta; class Magnoliopsida; order Myrtales; family Myrtaceae; genus Syzygium; species Syzygium aromaticum. The sequence continues at coordinate 19,292,508 of CM044885.1, forward strand.
TCAGGGTTTTCCGGCGCTGGCGTCGGATGTTCCGTGGGACAGCGAGAATGTGTGGAGCACATTTGCGTTTTACTTGCTCAGTTTGCATATTCCTCTGAGCTTCGGAGGTCTGTCCGTGGTTGCCCATGTGCTTCGCCGGCCTGTTCTTGATCCACAGACAGAGGTTAAGCTTCATTTTCGAGCTTTCTCGCACTTGCAATAATGTGTGATTTTCCACAAATTGTGTGCATGATTAATAGCCGCTGATTGTCAACAGCTTAAATCATTTTGAGTATTGCATATCAAGAAATTTGAAACGATTTATCGAAGGAACTCGTTCGCTCCCTCAATGACTGTCATCTCCCCTTCCTGTTGAATGCACCAGTTAGTGAATTGTATCGCCCCCGCAAGAGTTGCTGTGATTATGCGCCTTCCCTGTATATCCATTCTTGCATGTATGATGTGGAAACGCTTCATTCGGTGCCACCAATGGTGACGCTCGAAAGAAGGTTTGATTGGAACTTGGATGCTGTCCGCGACCTCACAGGATATGAAGCTAATTACTTCGGTGTTGTCGTGAGGTGAAAGACATAGTTGTCCTCTCCGGTGTCCTGAATAACTTACCATATTTCAGTGATGGGTCGATTTTGTTTTTATCCAAGCATGTACATCGTCTCTTTACCTCCTCACAAGTTACAGCTTGATACTTTACAGCTCAGTTATGTTGTATATTTGTCATGTCATACGTATCATTTGCATGAGTTCAATGTGAATCATCAGCATATTAGCCACAAGCTAAGGTTCTTTGACAATTTTTTTGGCCAAAGTTTCAACACGATGTGTTCACTGATAGTATCATTACATGATTTGGAACAGTAATGTGTATTGATAGTTTGCTTGATCCTTCGGTGTTTTGTACTGCAGGCTTTGTCACTACTTGGAATTCAGGTCATTGAGTTCATTGGAACTCTTTGTCTCCTTAAGTCCACTGCCAAGCCCCAATTTAAGTTGATAAGCCTCTTCAAAGGTAACAGGTTGTCAAATGGGACGAAAACATGGGTGGCCTCGGCACTAGGATTCTGTTCACTCATCTTTCTGGTTTTCCTCACATCATTCCTCGCCGATAGAGTAATTGGGCCTAAGGTTGGTTTCATGAACACAGCACCTGCTATTTCCCAATTTCTAGTAAAATTTACTCAAGCGAGCCAGCATTAGGACTGTTGCCGTTTTCTTGTTTTGTTGCCTACAATCTCACGATTGATCTGTGAACTGAAATGCGGTCGGCAGATTTCGGAAAGGAAACGGGAACATTTTTTACTGCAGAAATCTTAATTGGATTGACGTACTGCATTCTATGATTAAGCTGATCATTACTTTGGTAGACAGGACTTGCTTAGATTAGAAGGAAAGACAGATTATTTGTAGCCACCAGTTCTCTCAATTGCTTCAACATTTTTATCTTTGGAACAATAAACTTGAGCTACCTCTCCTAGCTGTATCCATTATCGGGTTTTTGTAGGAATCGACCGCCCATTGGTCACCCAATTTCTAATCTGGCTTGTGAAGACCGCAATGGTCTTCCCTTTTAAGCCAATCGAAAGTTGACTGATGTTGCTAAACGAGAATGTAGTACCAAGGCAAAGTTGTCTCATTTAGGAGGATGATTGGCAACTGTGCCAAAGTCTTTATAAGCACAGGGGAATGAAGTCTGGCAAATAGATTGTGTTGTATTTACTTAACCCTGATCATTTGAAATCTCTTGAGCGAGGTGCAAGTGTAAGCTTGTGGCTCATTGTGTCATATAGTTGAGCAGATTTTCTTCCACCCAACTGGACTCTCTTTTTTCCATGTCCGTGGGTTGTAAAACTGTGCCTCCCAGCATTTACTACAGTTAACTTCCTGTCTTAAATTTTTAAGGCACGATATTATCATCGGATGGTAACTTTCTTCTCTCATGTATACGCTTGTAGGCAGTCAACAATCTCATACTCAAGGAGATCCTTCTAAGCAGCGACATTTCAAGAGCGGCTTGTGTTCATGTCTTCTGCATCATCACCCCTTTGTTGGAAGAAATTGTTTACCGGGGCTTTCTGCTGACATCTATCTCATCCACATCGAAGTGGCAGCAGGCCGTTCTCTTGAGCTCCGCAATCTTTAGCGCCGTTCACTTCTCGGGCGAGAATTCCTTGCAGTTGTTCGTCATCGGGTGCGTTCTCGGCTGCTCTTATTGTTGGAGCGGAGACTTGAGTACGTCCTTCCTCATTCATTCCTTGTACAACGCACTGATCCTCATAATAACATTTGCATCATAAAAGATTTTGGATTGATGTGGATTGACTTTTTACGTTTTATCGTTCTGCTCGATCAAAATTTCATGGCCCTTGTGCTTTGCCAATCTGAAAGTCCAAGACACTTGAAAACTTTCGCAAAATGCAGATGTTGACATGCGAATTCACATATGATTCTTTTCGCAACTTTTTGAAAGTTCGAATAGAATTCTTACTTTCGATGAGAAAGCACCTTTCTTGCTGTAATATATAAGTAGAATCAAACAGGTAATTCGACTAAGTTGGAAACCTATGTGCACAACTCTGGTTATCTTACTAATGAAGTTATCGGGTTTTCATATCTGCTTGGTCCTTCAAAAGAACGATGCTTGAAAAGGTCCCAGCAAGAATTGTAGGCCACACGAGGAACATTCTAGATGCGATGTTGTCCCAAAAAATGTCAAGCTCCATGTTAGGCACCCACCTGTACATACCTGTGGAAGATAATGTGCTTTGGTTGATTGAAGACCGTGACAGTTAACCACAAGCATTTGAAAATTTGAATGTCGATTTCGTCAGCTCGGATTGTTGACTTTACAGGTTCATGATTTGGCTGGCTTAGGAGCAATTCCAGCTGGGAATCCATGATCATCTCCGCTAATCGTGATTAGTCTCGCATGATGGATTATTAGCACATGCTAATTCAAATCACTCGAAATGAATCGTTTGTTAGTTTTCTAACCTATAGTGAGATAGACATCTCTTCCGAAGAAAAAGCGAGTACGACATGGATGAATAAGCAAAGAATGCCTAGGCGCAAGAGATAGCTATTTTCGAGAAGCGCAGCACTTTTCTCTTGCTATGCATCTTCACTATATGCACCAGTACGGCGAATTACTCTCACAAGTACCCACAGAATAAAATGAACCTAAAAGAAGAACAAAGGCTCAGCAGAAATTACTTATTTTGCAAAAAAGAATATAATGATACGGCTATAAGTTCTATCCATAAACGTTCTAGTCGCCAGCTCATCATTTTATTCGAATCGAGGAAATAGTCCGAACGAATTCGACTTTCCTTTTTCTTTGTTTTCAAAGAAACTCTCGTCAGCTAGCGCCATTCGGACCTAACCTTTCAGTGCACGCGCTGATTCACCACAAGCGCGCAAATTGATGATTCACAGGCCCATTTCCGAAAGAGAACTTTCTATCGGCAGTGGGTGAAATCAAAAGGTTTTCTGTTGAGGAGTTTCTTCATCCAATTTTACAAAGAGAAATTTTGCATCGCTCGTGCCGCAATCGATCAATATTTTTGAAAACCGAAATGGCGCACGTAAATAAACGTCGGGCCCCACCCGTTCACTTTATCCGGTGCTAAAATAATTAGAATAAATACAAAAATGTCTTTCTTTGGTTCGGGGGGGAGAAAAAAACAATTGGGTGGAATGGAGATCCTTTTCGTACAAAGGCTAAAGACGGTGGGCCCCCACGGGACAGCGAGGGAGGAACATCTTCACGGGGTTCCCCACAAAAGGAAAGCGACATCGGGGGTCCCACGTGGGACCCGCGAACTCGCGAATGCCCTCAAGTGCTCCCCCGAGCAAGCCCCGCGCCCCGCAATCAACGTGTCCCCACTCGATGCCCTCCACGTGTCCGCATGAGCTGGACAGCACGATGGGGGAAACCTCGGAATTGCACGGCGAAAATAAGGAAAGAGGAGGTCGGGAGGGAGGGGGTAAGGGATCCAGCGTGGCGCGGCGCACGTAGAGCTCGCATCCGCCCGGCTGGCTGCGCGATTCGTCCGGAGGAAAAGGGGAGGGGCCGACCTCCCTATAAAGCCAGAGCAACCCTAACAGATTCGCGTTGGAATCCGACTCGGTGGTGCTGCTCTCCGGCTGTCTCTGTCGTCTCTGGAATCTTCGTCGTGCTCTCTGCGGGAAGGAACGCACGGGCGATGGCGGGCTTCGAGCAGCAGGTGAAGGAGAGGGCGAAGGAGCTCAAGGTCCTGTTCAAGAAGGGGTTCAAGATCGTGGGGGATTCCTGCAAGAAAGGCTGGTCCAAGGTCAAGAACATCCGGCGCTGATGACCCGCCCTCCTCGCCCCCCCCCCCCCACATGCAGCCGCGGCCTCGTCTCTTCTCGCTCTATACGTGTTCTTCCTCCTCTTCTCCTTCGGTTTCTGTCGTGGGTTTCGATTTTTGTGATGTAAAGACCTAGCCTTTCTGTTTTACTGTTTGGTTCCTTCTGTTTCATAGGCTTCTCTCTCTCTCTCTCTCTCTCTCTCTCTCTTTTGTGTTCTTGTTTTTCTTTTGGGGGGGGGGATTGGTGTGTGGGTTTGGTAGTAGTGGTAGGAGCCCTCTTTGGTCCCTCAGATTAGATCTCGGCTCTAGACTGCTCGTGCTTTTGCTGGAAGTGGCTTTCTGATCGCTTTCTCTAATGTATTGCTGTTGAAGTTTGACACAAAATCGATTCTTGTTGGCTCTGTTGCTCTGCTCTCTCTATTCGCCTGTTTCTCTCTGTTGGTTCGATGTACGTGGGATTTTCATCTTCTTGTATGAACGAAGAATGGTGAAGCGAGCGATGGCGAAAGCATTTCGTTGACCCCCGCCGATAGATTGCTGCTCGTTGATTGAAATTCAAGGGTCTTTCTTGGGTTTCGAGGTTGCGACTGGAGTAGGCTTTCCGCTTCCTCAAGCCGTCTTTTACTTCCTTCCTAAACTCCTAGGCGCATGAGTGGAAAAAAAGGATTGATCCAAGATTCATCTGGGAAATTTCGATTTTTTGCCAAAAAAGAATATAATGTTAGGACAGCGTTCTGTATTATGTTGAAAATTTAGGGAAAAAAACGTTTTTGTCGTTTGGCTAGAATGATATGTCTAATTGTAAATAATAAATCTCTCGAGTGTCACATGAGCACACCTGTTGCTTGTCAATGAGCCTCGCACAAGTCAACTGAAGAGATGCACGGAGCTAATGGAAAAAAAAAAAAAATCTTTAAAAAATCGCGATATCTTAATTGTGGTGCTTTTTTAGGTGATTATCTTATTTGCTTTAGTCACGATATCTTCATCCATTCCAAATAAATTGAAAAAATCGAAGAAAGAATGTACAGGAGAAACGCAAAAAGAAATTGGGAAGCCAAAAATACATTTTCTTAAAATTCTCGAGAAGACGGAAAATTCGAAATCAAATTGACAGTGGTAACAGGCGTCCGTCGGAAAAAGGATGTAAATAAATCGCACCCGATGGAAAGTCTATCCGATTTTTTGATGATGTCCCTGTACGGTAGCCTTGAAAAAGAGGTTACTGTTTCAAAAACCTTTTCTCAATGAATTACAGGACTGTTGGTTGGGTTAAATAAAGATTCAATAGGCGCGCTACGTATGATATGAACTTGAATCATCAAATCTCAGCTGGCTCCCATGTGAACTCCGGGTCGTATCAAAATCCGACGGCTGGGATTCGGTCCATCGACGGAGGATTCCCGCACGTGGCCCGGGTTGACGTGAGCGCAACCACCGACGGTCCGTTGCCTTCCCAACGGCACGAGCCAAAAAACCGTATGTGGCCGCACCGGATACCTCCCCCGCACCCCCACGCACCCCCATCGCCAGAACTTATCCATATGATGCTCCCCAGGCCCAACACCCGATTACACAACCGACAAGGGGCATCGAATTTCGAATCCCCTCAAAAATCCGAATCTGTTCCTCGTTCCGGTACCCGCCGCGCCCAGACCAGCCCGCGATCCATCACCCCCCGACCAGACGGCACGGAGCGAAAACCAATCCCTCGCGCAAGTTCTCTCCCCTCAAAATTCGGTTAAGAGTTCGTTTCCTTCCTCCGCTTTCCCTCTCCCCCAAATCCGAAGGAAAATTCTCTCTCTCCGTCTTCCCTCTCGCTCCCTCCTCCCCCCTCCTTCCCCCGCCCGCCGATTCTCCTCTCTCCCCTTCCGCCTCTCGCCGCGCCGGATGGAGATGGCCATGGAGGACTCGCTCGCCGCCCGCGACTCGTGCTCGACCATGGCCTTCGGCACGCGCGCCCAGTTCCAGCGTCCCCGGACGTCCAAGAGTTGCTGGATACCGGGAAGCTTACGAATATGTCCGCTCAGGCGTTTCTAGGCGGCGGTTCCCTCACCCACCCACCCCCCCAAGCAGCAGTTAGTGATCTCCGCTTCCCGCTTTCCCCGTGTGTTGTCGGCCGCGGTTCTTCTTTGGGCCTCGGTTATCGAGGGATCGGCGGGGGGGTCGTACGGGGCCTAGGGTTTCGCCGGATTCGGGCCGGTGAGTTGCTTGATTTTGGGAGCTAGCGTGTGTTCGTTGGCGGTTCTTTTCTTGTGGAGGTTGGTATGTGCGCGTCGATTGCTGTCGCGAGGATTCGGAACTCCCTAGGGTTTCTCGAGCTACTCGAGATCCTTCGGATCAGGCTTGTCTACAAGTAGAAATTGCGGATTTCCGGTGTTTTTTTCGATGGATTTAGGATGGCTCGCGTAGATTCTGCTCTCTTGACATCAGGGAGGCATTGGAACTGACTCTGGATTGTATAGAGAAGGCGGTTGGTTACTTTCGGGGCAAAGTTTAGCTTTCGTTCTTGCGTTTTTGGACTGCGCGGTCGTGGATGGAAGGAAGGAGGGATTTGGCGTTTCCTCGAACTGATGCCCACAGTTTAAGAGAACAGGCCGCTAGGACGGTCCTTCGCAACGTTAGGTTACAGGGGCACTCCTATGTCGAGCTTCGTGAGGATAATAGGAAGTTCATTTTCTTCTGTACCCTGTGCCTGTCGCCGTGTTATGGCGATTCGGTGTTGTTCGATCACCTCAGGGGGAATCTCCACAACGAGAGATTAGCTACCGCGAAGGTTACGCTCTTGGGACCCAACCCGTGGCCTTTCAATGACGGCGTTCTGTTCTTTGCTCGTTCGGCCGAGGAGGATAAGCCGATGGACTTTGCATACGGCGGTCGGAACAGTTTGCTGGAGTCGAACAAGAACGAAAATCTTGCCATTGTTCCGTATGATGAGAACTCCCAGCTCGCAACTAATGGACACGATGGGCTTCATAATGCTCACCTGGCTGGTGAAGTTAGTACTTGTCTAGAGAGTTTGGATGGTGATGGAGGAGATGGCTACCTTTTGATTCCTGACGTGTTGGTCAAAGATGGGATCTGTGATTTGCATGCAAAACTTGTGGGTGTGGGACGGATTGCTGCGCGATTTCTTGAGAGAGATGAGGTGCTGAATGGTATAAGTAGAATATGGTGTGAATGGCTAGGAAAAGAGATTCCTGTTGACGATGATCCACTGCAGATTCCAAAGCATGACTTCGCTATTGTGACTTTAGGCTACAATTATGATTTAGGTAGGAAAGGGTTGTTCGGTGACGTAAAGACCTTGCTCTCTTCTAGTCCTTTGTTGGCATTGGAGGATGGTGGGAACAACGATAGGAAAAGGAAGCCATCTTTTTCTGACCCGGAGGATATAAGTGACTCTTTAAGTAATCAGTATGATTCGTCTGGAGAAGGTTCGGCGGCTTCGAACGGCTCTTCTCCGAGATTGCTGTTGGATAGATACGATGATCAGCTTCTGCGTGCTAGAATTACATCAAGCAAAGCTGTAAGACGAGAACTGAGACGGCATCAACGTATAGCTGCAGAAAGAATGTGCGAAATCTGTCAACAGAAGATGCTACCAGGGAAAGACGTGGCCACACTCATCAATATGAAGACCGGAAAGCTGGCTTGCAGTGGTCGAAACTTGAATGGGGTTAGTTCTCTTTTTTGTTTTCTTCAAACATATATTTGATGTGCTCAACCAATTCGATCATTTAAGTTATTGAGGAATGGTAATATTTGTACGTGCAGGCATATCATGTTTTTCATACTTCCTGCCTTATACACTGGGTACTTCTCTGCGAATTTGAAATAGCTACAGGTCAGTTGGAAAATCCAAAAGCGAAGAGGAGATCAAGAAGAAAGAACGGACCCAAGTGCGCTAAATCAAGAGGAGACGGTGACAAGAAAGCTGCACCTGCGCAAATCCATTCTGTGTTCTGTCCAGAGTGCCAAGGCACTGGTATCATGGTTGAAGGAGACAATCTGGAAAATCCATCTGTCCCTTTGTCTGAGGTTTCAAAGTCTACTGTATTTCGCTCTTTTCTATACTTCCTCACAAGCACTCCACTCCACACCCCCTCCTACCCTTTGCCAACCTACAACGTGGTCCACATGTGAACTTTTCTGACCGAGTTGGTAGGATTAATTCGTTGAAATTACTCATGTAGCTTTAATTTTCAGATGTTTAGGTTTAAAATTAAAGGGAGCGATGCACGGAGAGCATGGATGAAAAGCCCTGAACGGTTGCAGAATTGCTCAGTGGGGTTTCATTTTCCACAGGATTCAGAAGGGCAGGTTGAGGTATATCAGATACCTGGCTTATAGAAGTTCATTTTCTTTCTATCGTATGGAAGCTATACTTATATGGCATATGTTGCTCATCCCAGGAAAAGGTGATGCCCCTGAAGTTGCTGCATTTCTATGGAGTCGTTGATTGTGGCAGTCCAGAACGTTCCCGAGATCTTTGAAATCGACTTACAGCTTCCCCTACTACTGTCTGCTTTATAGCAAAGCTAGGTTTGTTCACTTTAGGACAAAAAAAATTGCAGCCTTCAGGTAGATGTGATATAGTGGAGCCACTAGCTTCCTGTTGATCAATGTATATACTTGCTGTATGAAGGAATGCTGTAACTGAATGCCGTTGACATTTCCTAGTTTTTAATGACGATTAGTGATCGCGCTTTGATTTGGAAACTGAATTTCTTGTTCTCTGCTCCAGTTCTTTGTGCTACCAGAAAATGCCCTCTCGGATAATTTTTTAGTGTAGAATCTGCTTTCCATGTGACGAGGACCAATTTTTTCCTGAAATGATGATTGTCGTAGCTGAACTGCATCACAAGTGCTGCAGATGCACGGTGAAGATCACGGTGTCCTTGGAACAAGCATCTAGCAACATTTACTTCCCCACATCTCAGGAACATCAGCAAGCCTTGACTAGATTGTGTACCGATTTTGGATGGATGAAGCCGATGGGGGTTGTCTTTGCGGTGTTTGTCAGTAGCCGGAGCACAGAGGATTGCTGAACATAAACTCAATTTAAAGAATGTTTTCCTTGGCCAATAGAGAAAGCAAGCTGATTTGAAGATCTCTCCCTTCCTTAGTAAAGATGAAAAAAGTCACCGCCACCATGGAGAATCGTTTCGTTAGCGAGGAACTCGTGGGAAAGAAGAATTGGATCTCCGCCTGCAGTCTCTCCATCCCACAACAATTAAACTAGTTTGCAAACACGGCTAGAGATCTCCAACTGTTGCTTGCTTGAGTAGATTAATGTTTAAGTACCAAGCTATTGTTGATTTTCGGTAAGCAACTTCTCTGCTACGACCGGAACCGATGTCGATTGGTTCAGGCCGTCTCAACTACTCATCAAGTGGATTATATTTACACATACTTCAGCAAATATCTTATGTCCATCCACTCCATCCGATGGATTCGCCGGCAACAACTTCGAATTTAGATGCGGTTGACCTGCGATTATATTAAAACCAACATCTCACTTCGCAAAGCCGGCCACTACATTGACTTCTTCATGGGTCCCTCTCCATAAATTGCCTACAGACATGCGAGTCTTACACAGCAGGTAGAGAAATATGGATTACTCGCACGAAGTCCAGAAGGTGGTATGCTTTCTAATGGTTCTAATGATGCTGCTACTGTCTTTCGAATGCTTAACCGAAGCGCGCCCCCTTTCTCAAGTCCCGGTTCCGATCTCGGGCAGCTGGAGCTCGCCAGAGATTCCGATGGGCTTGAGAGGACTCACCGCAATGCTTCCGAAGGGCTCGGCGGTGCCTCCATCTGGGCCAAGCCCAAGCATTAATTGAAGCCCGATCTGATGATGGCGTATTGCTCCAATGTTGCTCAACAAGAAAAGCCTTTATAGCTTTCGCCTTTATTCTTTTTGTCTTTCTGCAAGCCCGACAGGTTCATTGAAACGCATCAGGTTCATATTCGCGTAGTGTTAGTTATTAATGATTCAGAGAAGAGACAAGTAGCCACACTTCGTCGCGTGTTCCCATTTGTTCTGACTCTCTGGATAATACCAACATTCTATAGAACTTCATCGTTCAGTTGAGCAAACTTGTGCAAAAGTTCGATAATTCTTCGGCATTGGCATTCATGCTTCTAACTTTTATCGCAATAATGCTGCGACTTATGTCGCCGCGCCGTGACTCGACTTGGCATGCCCTCGTATTATTTTTTTTTTTGTTTCTGGTAGAATGGGTCGATGCTTCTCATGGACAAGGATAACATATCATAGTCAGACATGGGCGTGATCTGATATTGTAGTCCATTGCCAGGAGGTTAGGGGATGAGTTGGATCGTGATGGAGGCAAGAACTAGTGTCAATGTCTTGTTGCCCGAGGGGTAAGTGAACCCATGTGACGGGCCCATTCTGGTTGGACCACCGGATCAGATGTCTTCTTCCCCGTCCGAGAAGGTTGTCATGTGGGCTCAGTCCCATAGATTACATCAGTCACATATTAAGAAAAATAGGGGCTCACACGGGGTCTCGCTCGAAAAGCGCGACCTCTCGGGTAGTTTCCAGTGTCCGCGTTTAGTTGTCTAAAGATTTATCGTGTCTTTTTTATTTGTCTAGATGTAAAACTCGTTTCGATGCCGAGATTATCCTTGCAAGAAACTTTCGGAAGGCTTTGTAAATTTGTAAAGTTTTCGGTCGGTTCATTGTTTGGTGTTTTTGGGAGCTTTGATCTAATAAAACTCTCTGGTATAGTACCGCAACATCTCCACATAAGAAACGCAAAAAGGGTACGATTGTGCTCTTTCTATGTCCTTTGTTTGAAGGCCTATACTCGGGTGTGCTCCTTTGGTTGTGCGCGACCTATGTTGATGACGATTAGGATAGATGGAGGAAACTCGGCGATGTATATGAAATGGGGACGGCAATTACCAGAAGATGAAATAAAATATACACAACTTCCTCGACTCTAGAGGTAGGCCTTGGCCACCGGTCGCAGGACTAAGGTACGTGTCCGATTTCCTCGATCGGTCACACCCAATCCAAAGTGTGAGACCCCATTAAAATCATGTTTGTGGTGCGACCATCGATCAGCCAAGATCCGAGATTTATGACCGAAGTCACGCAACAACATCAAAAGAAGTGGTGCTCATTGGCCGGTCCATACACTTCCAGAAAGACAAGGCATCGCCATTAATTGGTCGATAATGATGTAACCACTCCTTTATGTTGCCTCTTTCCATTTTCACGGACTCATGGCGTGATAGGTCTTTGGGAAGTTCTGCGTTGTTGGATTGGTGACACAGAAAAGAGGACACATGAGGTCGTTCAAAAAAGCAGAAGCATAGCCATCATCAAGCAACAACTATCGCAGGAGGCAAAGTTCCAACTTTCTTCTAATAAAAAAGAAAATTGCCATTAAAAGGGAAGTTTCCTTTGCACTGCCAAGAGCGCAATGTCACTACTTTGGCCCATTCCCATGTCTTCTTTTCGGTCTTAGGAGTCAACAACGGTTGATTTGTGTGAATAAAACCAAATCAGATGGCACATCTCTCTCTCTCTCTCTCTGGAGGAAGATTCCGTAGTGGGGGCTCCTGGCGGTGGCCCCTCCACCACCCGCGGCCAACCATGTGCATTGAAGACATTGAAAAAAACACACACCACCCCCCCCCGGAATTGTTTATCTACAAGGTTGATGGGTGATGAAGATGACATTTGCCTCGTGATGGTGATTGACTTGATCAGTACAGGTTCTATCCCAAGGTAAAATGAATTTGGAAACCCCACCCACCATTACCCCCCTTGGAGTACCAAAATCTTGGGATTCTTTCCTTTTTGAACCCTTGTTGTTTGGTCAGATTTTTGAACATGAACATGCGACAATTCGAGTAGCAAAAGTAGGATCCTCCTCTCTGGGCCACTTTCCTGAAATTCTTTCCACGAAACACTCGATCATCTTCTCGGTTGAATCGTGCCAAAGAGAGGAGATCAACACTAATGATAACCCAGATCATCTCCCACGTAACACGAATCATCTTTATTAATGGGCAAGCACCTGCTTGTTTTCTATTTATTTATTTACAGAACAGTTGATTTATTGTCTAGAATTGGCAACACTGTTAAGCGTTGAACAAGCCATGAGCGTTTTTCTTTCGGTCGGTCCCTTCAAGGGAAAAAAACAGCATGAACACGGAAGCAGGATCTAGGCTCTGAAGATTGCAAATCAATCAGATACAATACTTCAGCTGATAACGATGAACATTCACTCCGAACTGTAAAATTCCGTATAAATTATATTGCAGCAGGAGAGATTCAACTCTAAATTCTAATCCGCACCGCTGCGCCGGACTTCTCCTTTGTAATCCTCATAATTTTCACATGTGATCCAAAGGAGAGTCCAAAATGGTCTCCACTCAAAACAAAAGTAGACACAAAACTATACAACAAAAGAGGAAGAAACATATTCTGCTCAAAGACTTGTCAGCCTGCATCACATGCCTCCTCACCCTGGGGCTGCTGCTCCCGGCGAGATGATACGAGTTTGGGTACGAGTACAAGTTCGTCATCGAGTTCCCAAACACCCTTGCGTATACCATCTCACCAAGCATCCCAATCATCGGGTCCACCAAATTCGTCGATGCGCCACCTAGGCTAGTCATTGGCGCGGCTGGGTAGGTACCAAGTTGGGACTGGTACAACGGCGATTGTGGTGTGTAAACTTGATTGTGAACTCGCTGAACTGAACGCGGACTGGAGATAGAGCCGAGAGATCTCGGGCTATCAACGCCACAAGCAGGACCAAACGGTCTTTTCGGTATGACTATGCCGAGTTGCCGGGCCTTGCTTTTGGCCGATTTGGTAGATCCACCGCGGCCATAGAGCGGGACCAGAGTGGCCTGTGAAACCTCTGCTTTACAAACCGGACACTGCTGTGGTTGCGGTTCTTCGTTTTCCATGTCAGTACTCTGAACTTGAAGCCACTCGTAGATGCAAGGCCAACAGTAGAGATGACCACAAAGGGTTACCACTGGATCCTGCACGATGTCGAGGCAGATATTGCACTCGAAGCCACCGGAAAGGTTATCCTCCGAGTCAGCAGCAGCCGCCACGAGGGACTGCCAGTTCTCTAAAGATGACTTGTGTACTCCACAAGGGTTTTGCGATGCCATAGAATCTACAAAAGAGCGCTCCAGGGCCATCTTGCTTGTGCTATGACCAAGATTCCTTGCCTTCCTGGATCATATCAAAAGGATAAGGTCAGAAACGCTAAATACCTAATTAACAACTGAAGCCACGCGCAACAAAGTGATCTTTATTCCTTTCTTCATCATCTCTGTTTGTCTGTCTTTCGCAGGGAATTAGGTGAAATTTATGCAGATAAACTTTCTGGCATAAAACTTCATAAATCTAACTTGATGTTATTCTTATTTCTTCTCGACTTATGAGGCAAAGAACATATTATTAGGGCGGTTGGCAGTATCCTCTCGCGATCATACATCATGATGGATAGAATCCATCCATCAAGCATCAATTTTGACGGAAAGCACGGGAAGAGATTCTCGCACACAGTTGGAACAGAGGCAGGTTTCATATCAGGGGGACATCCGCGAGCAATATTCCCCCCAGAGATCTGAGGTACGACAAACTGGGTCACCCGCTCCCAGATGTAATCCCAAAAATATGGTAAACTGAAAGGGGGCGGGGCGGGGCACATATAACTATCAATTACCAACGAGGTGTTCTGGAGATGCTAGGCAATTGAAAATTGAGATCATAAAAAAAAAAAAAAAAAATCAATGCTTTGGCCCGAAACGCAAGAAGCTAACAGAACCCAACTCGCAAGATCTGGTTTTGTCATCGTTTCAGGGCCAGTCGCGGACGAAGGCGGAAGGGGGACGACCGCCGGACCATCTTCCTCCGCATTTACTCTCGACGGAACAGAAGTGGCGAAGCAGAGCGCCAAAACCAAACCGCGCACGGAGATTCCGCATCGCTTTCTCCGCCCTAATCTCTCGAATCCCCTAACCCAAGAAAAATCGGCCGCGAACCCCTCGGAGCTCCAGAACCATCTAGAAGGTTCCGCTCATTGCCACCTCCCCTTCCCAGTTCTTCCCCCCACGCACGCGCGTAACAGGCATCTTAACAAGGGACACGATCACAAATCGAAACCCAGAATCACTCCCGACTCCCACCGTCTCCTTCTCAAGAGGGAGGAGGGGGGGCGAAAAAAGGAAGGAGAGCAGGGCAGCAAGTCTCGTACCGAGAAAGGACCACACAGAAAGAGCGAGCTCCCGGCGTGTGCTCGACCGCCCGTCTCCGTCCTCCGCACGAATCGAACTTTCGAGAGAGAGAGAGAGAGAGAGAGAGAGAGATTCAACTCAAATGCCGAGGCCTGTTCACGATGGCGAGCGAGCTCAGCCTTCAGAGAGCGAGAGAGAGAGATATGCGTGGCAACGTATAGACGATGGAGAAGAGGAAGGACGAAGGCTTAATATAGACACACGCAAACGCACAGAGAGACGCGCGGGCCGCCGGGGTGGGGGGGAGGAAATTACACGGTGCGCGCGGGTGCACCGCATCGTACGATGTGCGCTGCTGCGTGCGTGGGGGCGTCATCGATACGGCGATCGCGGGAAGGAGATGTGACGGTGGGGCCCCGCGCCCCACCCTTCCCCCGGGACACGTGGCAGGAGGTCGGTTGCGCGCTGTCGGGCCGGCCGTGGACCCTCGCCATTTTTCGTATCTTTTCGATTAATTTCGGGATTAATCAATTATTTGGATTACGGATTTTGGTTTTTTTTTTTTTTTAATTTCAAATTTCAGAGTTGTTTTAATGATTGGCTTCTTCAATCGGATATTTTTATGTTTATTTTGGAGGCGTGGGGGGGGGGTGCAAAAAAAAAACATTATAATAAGGGCGGACCAAGAGGAATAATTTAGTGGGAGCAACGATGGTGGGCGGTTTAGGGTTCTTGCTTAGCAAGGCGGTTTCCCACTCCATTGCTATGTGAAAACACTTAATTAAAAATTCATTAATTAACCTCATTCTCATGAGATTTTTCCTAAACTCGCGATTGGTAACTCATTTGTGCTTGCACGATATGTGGTGCTTTGAATAGTTAGCGGACTCTAATTTTGAGCTTATAGCGGTTCAAGGTGGTCCGCGAAATTTTCATGTGAGTGTTAAAACGGGAGACCTTGAGCTCGAATCTTTTCAAACTTTTTTATCTGTCCTCTCCTGATCATGAATTTCCATGCTTCGTTTCGAGTTGAGGAGTCGAATTCCAAGTCACGGTTTTTGTGACTCAATTTATAATGAATCAGTGGCGAGAGGTTGCTTGAGCACATGCCAATTACCATCCCAATCACATGATGAGTTCGATCATCATCCAGGAAAGAGATGCAAAAGCAATGCGAACACATTATTGACATCGACGAGGAACACTATTGCTTGGACGTCATTGCCAAAGTTCTCTCTTTTTTTTCTCGTACTCACCGGTCACGCATCAAATTAGCCATGGTTTGGCAGAGCTACCATATACTATATTACAATAAGATTTAAAGCATCACTTCCCCCCTTTATTTTTTCTATGTCGAACGAATTTGTCGACATTGACGTGCAAAACTCGCTTTGGTTTCTGAGCAGTACGAGAAAGTAAGGTCAGTAGGTGAAAGCCTTCTCCATTTCTATCGTTAGATGTGTTTTAGGTGGAGAATCCAAATGCAATGATCATTATGTTAATCCGCGTCATTTGCAACGCAAGCTCTCCACGTTGCCAACCACCATAAATTTAGAAAGCGTGGTAATGCGGTGATACAAGTCGACACGTTGCATGACATGGATATTGCATGATAAGCCTTACTTGTGTACATTTGGAGTCGTTTCGAAAGATTAATGAGTATAATCCACAATCGGCTTATTCTTATTTTTTGACTACGCACCATATACTTTTTTTTAGTCAAGACACCGCCATATACTTCGGCAATATAATTCTTCTTCTTTCTTCTTTATTTTTTTTTCTATATAAGGGCATCACGAATTGATGACAAATAATGAACAGCCGATGGTTTGTGGTTGATGATAACCTTTTGTGACCCACTCACCATTCGATTGATTAGCTCAACCGCATGTCAAAAACATGGTGAGTATTATCAATCTGATTTTGCTGGATTAGGGCAAATCTGCTGGCATGAGCTATTGGCTAAACCTGCGGTTTTAGAACTCTTTCAAGTCATTCAATAGAAGGGGTGACCACACATCTGATCTAAAAATGAGATGTTTATATTATTAGGGTCAATTGGTTGTGAAGCAAGCCCCCAAGATTTCAAAATGTTGGATACTGGGATTCTAATCTTGAAAACCCTATATTCAAATCAAAAGAGATGATACCGTATGACATATCAATTGAAGAAGTCCAGTCAAATCATCATTCGGTTGTTAATCATCCTCTGAAGTAACATAAGCAAAAAAAGATCACGAGCTTGCTTGAGTAGGATTCCAAAATAAATTCCATCTCGAGAAGGTGAATCAATTAAGACACGAGCTAAAAACCCAAGTGGTCCTAACATTTTCTATTTGCCTTCTTTTTTTCTTTTCCTAGAACTGACATTTACTAAAGGTCAAATTATGAAATGTCCTTCAGGTAACAAATGCCAACGCCTTATGCATTTTCATGGCAAGTAATTCTCTGGTGTTGGCAAGTCACATGATGCTAAGTACATGCATTAATCTTCTATGGATTATATACAAGGGTTTATAACACTAAAAACCCAAAACCAATACACATGTGACAAATTTACTCTAATCTCAAACCGGTACATTTGTGACAAATTTATCATCGGTTAGTTTCCGTTAAATTAAATTAATATCATGAAAAATCACAAACTGGTAAACCCCAAATTAGTACACCAATCAATTACCATGTGTCATCTAATTCTAAATTAACAGTAAAATTTAAAGGAAAGTAACGTAGTTTGAGGTTTTTTGTAGTCAAAAAATTAATTTTAAGTAAATTTATCATAAATATATCAATTTGGAGTTTTTCGTGGTATTAACCATATATACACAATTAGCGACATCCCACACTTAGAATCTTCAACCTTGAGATCTCAAGACAAATCAAGACTTCGTATAATCAATTCGGGCCTTATCAAACTCTCACTAACAACAATATTATATCGACTCCCCACCTATTTTTCTGTCACAAACCACCTCGGCCTGCAACCAATGATAAATAATAGAGGGGGAAAGCACATTACATCACACCAATGAATGGTGAAAAGGATGGGTTGCCCGTTGATTGCTCACTGGGGCTGACCAGTCAAGAAAGAGCACCACTTCAAAGATTGTCCTTGATAATAGTATTCTTCGCATAATGCTCGTCACACAGAAGGAGACGAATGGAAATTCAGGTGATAACCCGACCTTACTGTTTGAAGTTTTTTAAACGACATTAAGCATATATCTCTCTCCCTCTTTCTCATCCGGAAGCAACTTCCTCATCCGGAAGCAAAGGCATAACCTAATGAGATAAACTAAGGTTTATGAAGTTGAGCGATGGACGGAAGCTGGGAACTGGTCAACATGATAATTACATCCTAACCGTGCTTACCGTCGATCGATTTCATTCGTAAGGTTCCCTAAGATGCCTCTCAGCGAAATTTGGTGAAGTGGTTGGGATCAGGTGTTGAGAGGAGTTGTCCCGGTAGATAGTTTAGAATCCTCGTGCTTCATGCTCGTGCACTGCAGGTCATTTTATGGAAAGGTTGACGAAGCCTGTGAAGGGCTGTTTTCTCATGTTGATTTCCAGTTCGAGTCGTTTCCATGCGATTCTCATGGTTGAATGGAGGTCATGCATATGCTAACCAAAGCAAGCTCGAGTCCCGGACAATGATTCAGGCAATGCACGAGAAAACGGCCATAACTTTTGGTCAAACAAGAGTTACCGGATTCATGATACTAATTCGGAAAGCTCATTTCAAGCATGGTATGGTGACCAGAGTGGGTTGGTTCCCTGTTTGTAGTTGCTTCGGAGCGCAAAATTCATCGTTTTATCCGCATGTTTTAAGACAATTTTCTATTTTTAAGATAATTTTTTTGCGTGATTACAAGCTCCATTTATTTTTCCGAATTCTTACTGCTTAAATTTATCTTCGAGTTTTCCAGTGTCACCTAGGGTTAGTAGGGTATTTCACAAAGCTGCTTTCGTCATATTTTATAGAATACAGAGAAAAAGAGATTTCTTTCTAGTCGCGCTTGTGGGCATGTACACCCGAGTGCGTGTTTCCGAATCGTCGAATCCGTGTTTATATATTGCTTTGCTAGCGCTACACTAAATTGACCCGTGGCCCAAGTATCATGTCAAGAAAATGAACTGAAACCTCAAGTAGTTGACTAATAATGATAGTAGTTGACGTGACCACGATAAAATGGGACATAATTAATAGAGATAATGACACGAATGGTTCCTCAACTTTAACCCAATATGTAATGTGGTCTCTAAATTTATAATTTGTTAAATGTGATATATGAATTTTAGCTCAATATGCAATGTCGTCATTGAACTTTTGGTAAATATTTAAACTAGTGTATTGACAATATGAAAATATCTAATACTATCTATCTATTAATTTAAGTTTACGGACAACATTGAACGTTTCCATATAATCTAGGAATTAATTCGAACACGTATCAGAAATTCAACGATAACATTAAATAAATTAAAAGTTCATGGACAACATTATACATTGGGCTAAAGCCCAAGAACCGCATTAAACAAATTAAAAATTTAGGAATAACATATGGATCATTTGTATCATTTTTCCTAATTAATATAGAGTGCTCCCATTAAATCTATCGACCACACCAATCGGAAAAAAGATTTTCATCTTTGTTGTGTTATTATAACACAAGAAAAAGGTATCGTCTGTGCATATTTTCAGCCAATATTCCTAAAGTACTCGTTGACAACATCCTTTCGTTAGGCCCGACCGATCGGCTAAATCTCGTTCTAGAACAAGACGGGGAACTATGAATAAGTGTAGCCGGGAGTTCGGGAAGTCCATTTCCCGAGGAAATTAATCAATTCAGATCCGTTTTCAACCGGAGAACGTGGGGTGGGACAAAAGCCCTTCTGGAAAGAGGCATTAAATTTTCATTTTTGCTCCTTTCTTGTATTTTAAAAGGGTAGGACCGTAGGAGGATGGATGAATTTCTAGAAGGTGTGCGCGTTGGGGCACATGGAAAAAAAAAGGGTTATTCGGACGGTCCACGGTTTTTCTTCCTTGTTTCTTGTTTTGACGACGGAGCCCGAGCCATATAATTCAATATGAGTAGCTTACTTCTAGAATGTCCTTGAATGGAAGTAGTCTAGAGAAATGAGTAGAAATATATAGATAAAGCAAATAAATGGAGAGACAGGAAGAGAGATGAAATAATAGTCCATTTAATGTTGAATTGGGTGCGTGACAAGAGAAGAGGGGGGTCAATTAAGTTAAGAGACCACAATAATCCTTGTTGATATTTACTTATTTGGGAAATAACAGAGGGCAGTGATGAAGAAAAGGAGCCCAACTTTAGGGAGATCATAAAAACAAGGGTTAATACCACGAAAAATCCTAAACTGATACATTTACGATAAAATTTATCTCAAATTAATTTTTTGATTATAAAAAATCACAAACCGATACACTCGTGACAAATTTATCATAAGCCGATTTTTTTACCATTAAAAACTCCAAACTGATACATTTGTAACAAATGTACCCTCCGTTAAATTGAATTAATATCACGAAAAATTAAAAAATTGTAAACCTGTGATAAACGGAGGGTAAAACCTTAAATTAGTACACCCGTTAATTGCCACATGTTATTTACCTCATAAATTTATCACATGTATATCAGTTTGGGGTTTTTCGTGATCAAAAAATTAGTTTGAGGTAAATTTGTTCCAAATGTACCAGTTTGGGGTTTTTTGTGGTATTAACTCTAAAAACAATGCTTATAGTGTATCTTTCTCTTCCTTCAACTCCAGCCGAACTCATGAAATACCCGGCTTCATAGTCCGATGAAGTCGCGAGAGCCAAGAACCGAGCGGGTGGGGTCTAAACCTGGAATTGTTCGCACTTAGCAACTTGGGGGAGTCGATCATATATCGTGCTCCTAATTCCTACATAACAGTCAGTTCTTTTACAACTAAACCAATCATGTTAAGTCATTAGAAAAGCGTTTCCACGAGTGCCGCGAAATGCGTTCTAGTCTGACTTTTCTTTTTCGCCACAAGATGGAGAAGACATTAGGATGACTTGAGAACTACTTATGATCAAACGGAGCCCTCTGTTTGTGATGCGTTTCGATTCCAAAAGCAAAAAGTTCCCTGACTTTTTCGCAGGCTCGATCATTATTGTGCTCGCCCACCCTTAGACGTGAACCCATGGCCGTGTCGGGTTCCGATATTTGTGGCCGGCTGTTTAAGATTCCTCGTCCACTTCACTACAAGTGCCTTTTGTCTTTTCAACACCGCAGAAGAGCAAGATGACACTCCCAGTTTTGTCGGGGCCTGACAGAGCTGATCGGGACCCAAAGCTCACTACTACGACTTTTAAGGATGTTCACACTCTTGATAATGACCCCCAAATTATATACAAATGCGAATTAGGCAAGAGCATTAGTGGGTAATCTAAAAGGGTACGTTTGTGCTTATAAAGTTAATCTAGAAGGAGAGCCCTTTCGGAGCATTCATCATGTTGCATTTGTCCAAGTACGAATCGCATGGTAACTACCGATCAATCATGGTCCTTCGCGTATATATATAACATATTTAATTGAAAAAATATCAAGAAGGTGATCTTACTTTTCACTTGGGGACCACTGACATATATTTACTTTTGGAAAATATCAAATGTTTATATGGGTGTTACCTTCAAAGACGACTTTACGTCTTCACATCGGTTATCCTTACATCTCATGGATGAGAATATCCACTTCTTTCCAAAAATCTCTATATCACATACACTAAATTCCCACGCTCCCTCGAGATGTTCAAAGCAAAAAATCATCAAGACCCTCCGAGCAAGATGCTAAAATGAGTTTGCAAGGACAAGTAACTGGTACTTCCAATTCGAAATTTCGCTTGGAGTATTGTGAATGGTACAAAGATACGTAAAGGGCGGGAGTTTTAAAAGGGTAACGTATGTTTTGGTGCTTTCCCAATTTAATTTATGAGCTTTCCTTCTTAGTTTTTCTTTTCTAGTTTTCCTATGAGGGTGGCTTTTAATCTCATAGGGAGGAGAGCTTATCGCAACTTGGGTAGGACCGGGGGCCAAAAATATCAGCCTAATTCCAAAAAAAAGAATCAATTTTAAGTCGAGTAACAATGCTGGCTTCAACTTTTTTTTGTTTCATAAAAAATCACAAACTTTCACTTAAATCTCAAATCTAGCCTCTTTTAACTTAGAACCATTGATTATCTAATTTGACTATTTCACCTCAACAATAAATCCATGTGACTTACTAACTGGATTTAAAGCATTATTCATTGCCTTCTTTTTTAACGCACAGCTTGAATAATAACGGTGAAACTGTTCATTTCTTTCACTTTATCGACAAATAAAAAAGATCTCCATATTGAATCTCTTGGGTTAGACTTCCTCGTTTTGTCAAAATTTGAAATTGTAGACTACTGCCCGTCGATAGATGCCATAAACGAGATCCACCAAGCTCACAACCATAATCTTTTTTCTCAAACAAGTTTGATTTCAGACATAAAGTCAATGGGAAGCTAGATTTTGGATAAGATTGAAAGTTTGTGATTTTTTATGAGACAAAAAAAGTTTTGAGTCAGAATTGTCATTCAACCTAAAGTTTGTGCTTTTTTGTAAGATAAAAAAAATTTGGGCCAAAATTATCATTTGACCTAAATTTTTTGTTTTTTTTTAAATTAACCCCAAAAATATCAAAGTCTTAAAGGAACTTGAAAAAAGTAAGCCACCGCCCAAGAGACCAGTGGCAAATTGGCATTGAGGTTCTCCTTCTTTACTCTTCCACTTGTTCACAATATTTAATTTAGAGTTAATACCACGAAAAATTCCATATTGATATACATGTAATAAATTTATCATTCGTTAATTTTCGTTAAATTTTACCATCAAATAACCGAGTTGAATGACACGTAACAGTTGATGGGTGTACTCATTTGGAGTTTTACCCCTTTATTTATCACATATTTATCAATTTACGATTTTTCGTGATATTAATTCAATTTAACGGAAGGTAAATTTGTCACAAGTGTACCGATTTGAGATTTTCGAAGGTCAAAAAAATTAGTTTCGGATCAATTTGTTATAGGTGTACTAAGTTAAAATTTTTTGTGGTAAAAAAGTTAGTTCGGAATAAATTTTTTTTACAGACGTACCAGTTTAGAGATTTTTTGTGATATTAACTCCCGGCTCCCACCATTTCTCTGTCCAGAGGGGGAACAAAGAAGAGAGCAGGCAGCAGGTCTCGTACCGAGAAAAAAACCACAAAGGAGGGAGCTCCCGGCGTGCTCGACCGCCCTTCCCCGTCCGCCGCACGAAGAGAGAGAGAGAGAGAGAGATTCGACTCAAATGCCGAAGCCTGTTCGCGTTGGCGAGAGAGCTCTGCGAGCATTTAGAGAGAGAGAGAGAGAGAGAGAGAGAGAGAGAGAGAGAGAGATGTGGGAGGAGACGCGGCGTGGCAACGGACGATGGGGGAGAAGACGACGACGAAGGCTTAACATATACGCGCGCGCAGAGAGACACGCGGGGGGAGGGGTAAATCGCACGGTGCGCGCGGGTGCACCGCATCGTACGATGTGCGCTGGTGCTGGAGGGGGGGGGGGGGTATGGATACGGCCATCGCGGACGGAGTTGAGATGGTGGGCCCCCCTGGGCCCAGGACACGTGGCGGGCGGGCGGTGCGCGCTGTCGGGCCGGTCGTCGAGCCTCGCCATTTTTCGTATCTTTTTGATTAGTTTCGGGATTAATTAATTATTTGGATTACGGATTTTGGTTTTTTTGTATTTATTATCATTTCAAATTTCAAAGTTGTTAATGATTGGCTTCTTCAATCGGATATTTTTATGTTTATTTTGGGGGAGTGGGCCCGGTGCCAACAAAAAAAACCATTATAATAAGGGCGGACCAAGAGGGAAAATTTAGTGGAAGCAACGATGGTGGACGGTTTAGGGTTCTTGCTTAGCAAGTAGGCTTCCCACTCCATTGCTATGTGAAAACATTTAATTAAAAATTCATTAATTAACCTCATCCTCGGGAGACTTTCTCCTAAACTAGCGATTGGTAACTCATTTGTGCTTGCGTGATGTGCGGTGCTTTGAATAGTCAGCGCACTCTAATTACGAGCTTACGGCGGTTAATTTCACACGGTATCAGGGTGGGAGGCCCTGGACTCGAACCTTCTTGGACTTTTTCATTTACCCTTCCCCCCTATCATGAATTCACGTGCTTAGTTTCGCACTCGAGATTTCTTTTTCTAGGTTGGGATTTTCATGACTTGAGTCGTGATGAATCGACAGCGAGAGGCTCTTTGAACACACGTTGATTACCATCTCGACCACACGATGAGTTCGAACATTATCCACCAAAAAGATGCAAAAGCAAGGTGAACACATTATAGATGGGCATAACGTCCACTTAATTTGCTCGGACGTCATTGCCAAAGTTCCCTTTTTTTTTTACTCATACTTATCGGTCACGCATCAAATTAGCCATGGTTTGGCAGAGCTACCATGTGCTAAATTACAGTAAGATTTAAAGCATAACTTCCCCTTTATTTTATCTATGTTAAATGAATTTGTCGATATTGATGTGCAAGTTCGAAACAGGTTGAGGTTTCAAATTTCAAGTCACGGTTTTTGTAACTCAAATCATGATGAATCAGTGGCGAGAAATTGTTTGAGCACATGCCGATTGCCATCCCAATCACATGATGAATTCGATCATTGTCCATGAAAGAGATGAGAAAACAATGCAAACACATTATCGACATCGACCAGGGACACTATGTCCACTTTAATTTGCTTGGACGTCATTGCCAAAGTTCTCTCTTTTTTTTCCTATACTTATCGGTCACGCGTTAAATTAGCCATTGTTTGGCAGAGCTACCATGTACTATATTACAATAAGATTTAAAGCATAACTTCCCCCCTTTTTTTTATCTATGTTGAACGAATTGGTCGACATTGACGTGCAAAACCCGCTTTGGTTTCTGAGGAGTCTGAGAAAATTAAGGTCAGTAGGTGAAAGCCTTCTCCATTTCTATCGTTAGATGTGTTTTAGGTGGAGAGTCCAAATGCAATGATCATTATGTTAATCCGCGTCATTTGCAACGCAAGTTCTCCACTTTGCCAACCACCATAAATTTAGAAAGCGTGGTTATGCGATGATACCATGTCGACACATCGCATGACATGGATATTGCATGATAAGCCTTACGCGTGTGCATTTGGAGTTGTGTCAAAAGATTAATGAGTATAATCCACGCTCGAGTTATTCTTATCTTCTGACTACGCACCATATGCTTTTTTTTTTGTCAAGACACCGCGATATACTTCCACACTATAATTCTTCTTCTTTCTTCTTCATTTTTTTTTTCTATATAAGGGCATTACGAATTAATGACAAACAATGAGTGTTGACATCAAAATAAGAATCGGCATAAGTACCTAATATGCTTTAATGCCGAATCCAACGTATAATGGAAATCGGCCATCTTTTGAAACACGTTCGGACCAAATTCGGCAACATGCCGAAAAGCAAGTAAGAATGGCGTGGTATCCCGAATTCGGTAAGTAATAAAAATATGTATATTTACCGAAATATGAAGAGTTATAGTTCAGGACGTTGTAATATTTATGCTTCGTGACAGCAATCCTTTTTGAGAGGATCACACTTCGGGAATACACTGAAAAATCACAACTTAGCCACGACAACAAGAAGTTATGAATAAGAGTGGAGATAATGAGCACGAGCATATTATGGAAGGTTACTGGTCTAGATTTGAAATTATCTCAGCAGTTGAGATCAAGCTTTGGTGGACAATAAAACTGGAAACGTGTGAAGAAAAGGCAGTTATTGGAAGCGCCAAAATATTCAAGTTTGAAAATATGGAAGTAACCAACGAGCAGTTGCAAGATAGGAGGAGATACAAATACTCAGATGAAACGAAGAAGAAAAAAATAACAACACAAAGAAAAACCACTTAAGCTTATTTATACTTTAGTTTCCTATGCATTTTCACTTCATGTATTTACAGTTTCCTGTATCCTTAGTAACTTTCCAGTTCTTTACAGCTTTCATAGGAGTATTGTAACGTAGCTTAAAACTTTGTTGGTTCCAGATCCATTTTCAATCCATACGCTTTTCATCCATTCCATATAATCCTGTTCCGATTTCCATCCATTCATTACAATCCTGTATTACACTTTATTTTTCGCCATAACTCTCTTAGTAATCAAATCACAGAACCTATTTTAATAAAAAAACCAAAAACAAAAATTTCGGTAAAGGATATTCCTTGTGAAAACGAGCGAACAATGAGCAACTGACGGTTGTGATTGATGATGACCTTTTGTGACCCACTCACCGTTCGATTGATTAGCTCAACCGCACGTCAAAAACATGGTGAGTATTATCAATCTGATTTTTCTGGATTAGGGCAAATCTGCTGGCATGAGCTATTGGCTAAACCTGCGGTTTTAGAACTCTTTCAAGTCATTCAATAGAAGGGGTGACCACACATCTGATCTAAAAATGAGATGTTTATATTATTAGGGTCAATTGGTTGTGAAGCAAGCCCCCAAGATTTCAAAATGTTGAATAATGGGATTCTAATCTTGAAAATCATATATTCAAATCAAAAGAGATAATACCATATGACATATCAATTGAAGAAGTCGAGTCGAATCGTCATTCGGTCGTTAATCATCCTCTGAAGTAACATAAGCAAAAAAAAAGATCGCGAGCTTGCTCGAGTAGGATTCCAAAATAAATTCCATCTCGAGAAGGTAAATCAATTAAGACACGAGCTAAAAACCCAAGTGGTCCTAACATTTTCTATTTGCCTTTTTTTTTTTTCCCTAGAACTAACTTTTACTAAAGGTGATAGTATGAAATGTTCTTTAGGTAACTAATGCCAACGCCTTGTGCATTTTCATGGTAAGTAATCCTCTTGTGTTGGCAAGTCACGTGATTCTAACTTGCTAAGCACGTGCATTAATCTTCTATGGATTATATACAAGAGTTAATATCACAAAAAATCCCAAATTGGTATGCACATGATAAATTTATCATAAATTAATTTTTTGATCATAAAAAATCCCTCAAACTGATACACATGTGACCATTTAAAATCTCAAATTAGTATATTTGCGACAAATTTATCATCCGTTGTTTTCATTAAATTATATTAATACCATGAAAAATCTCAAACTGGTAAACTCCAAATCGATCACCCATCAACTGTCACGTGTCATCCAATTCAACAACTTGATGGTAATATTCAACCGAAACTAACGCATTTTTCAAATTCTTACTGTTTAAACTTATTTTCGGGTTTTTCTAGTGATACATAAGGTTAGCAAGGTACTTCTCAAAGCAGCTTTCGTCATATTTTATAGAATACAAAATAGAATACAAAAAAAATAAAGATATTTTTCTCTAGTTGCATTAGGGGGCATGTACACCTGAGAGCGAGTTTTTGAATCATCCGATCCATGTTTTATCTATCACTTCGCTAGCATTACCCTAGATTGACAGATGACCCTCATTTCATGTCAAGAAAATGAACCGAAATCTCATGTAGTTAAAAAATAACGTAAGCGATCGACTTGATCCGCAAAAATCCTATTTAAATTGCAATAATTTTAAAGGTAATTAACATAGATTTTATTGATGAGTGCTCTAATTAAATTTGATCATACTGACCGAAAAAATAGACGTTTATTTTTGTTCAGCCAATATTCTTAAGATGCTTGTTGACAACGTCCTATGGTTACGCCAGACTGACCAGTCAAATCTCGTTCTAGAACCCAACGGGGAGCTATGAATAGGCAGCCTCACCATGGTTGGGCGAGGTCGACCTCACCATGGCCATGGCGAGGTTGACCTCGCTCGACAACGGTGAAGCTAGCATCGCCCATGACCGGCAAGGTGGACCTCACCGGACTCAACCTCTCACCAGTCACTGGTCGTCGGACCGGCGACCAGAGAAGAAGATAGGGGAAAAAAAAAGAAAGAGAAAAAAATAAAAAATATATTAAAAATTATCACGTCAGCCGCCCGGCATCCACGTCAGCGCCGGCAGGCCAAAAGTGGCTGGATGGACTGAATTGACACAATTGCAAAAGGTTTAGGATTGAATTGGCAAAAAAAAAGTTTAGAACTGAATTGGCACAATTGTAAAAAATTAAGTTTAAGATTTTTTTGGTAATTTTCCCGCCCAAGCTACACAATTCAATATGAGCAGCTTACTTCTAGAATGTCCTTGAATGGAAGTAGTTTAGAGAAGCGAGTAGAAATATATAAATGAAACAAATGAATGGAGAGAAAGGAAGAGAGATGAAATAATAGTACATTTGAATTGATATACCTGGCTTCGTAGTCCAAATAAAGCTTGGAACGTCAAGCCGGGGAAATGGCGCATTTGTTAACTTTTTGCTTGAATCATGTAACGTGGGTTAATGGTATAAATGGTCCATGAACTTTAATCTGATGTGTAATGTGATTTCCAAGCTTTTAATTTGTTCAAAATAGTCCCCGAATTTTGATTCGATGTGCAATGTGGCTCCCGAGCTTTGAATTTGTTCAATGACATCCCTGGAGCTTTAGCACATTTTCAATTTAGTCCTTGAACTATATGAAAATGTTCAATATTGTTATTGCATTTGAATATTTTCATTCATGCACTACATTGCACATTGGTGGATCAAAATTCATATACCATTTGTGTCATTTTCTCTATCAAACAGGTAAATAAGAAATTGACTAATTGTTTGTTTGATGACTTTTTGGAATATTCGGACAGGCATAAATCCGGCATGTGGGTCTCGGACAACAATTCGGTAGTGCACGAGAAAATGGCCATGACTTTTGGTCAAACAAGAGTTACCGAATCCATAATACCAATTCGGAAAGCTCATTTCGAGCACTGCACGGTAAATAAAGCAAGTTGGTTCCCTATTTGCAATTTTCTCGGAGCGCAAAATTCATTGTTTTATGCAAATGTTTCGAGGCAATTTTCCATTTTAAAGTCAATTTGTTCTCGTTATTACAGGCTCTATTTATTTTTCCTAATTCTAACTGCTTACACTCATCTTCAGGTTTTCCAATGTCACCTAGGGTTAGCAGCATATTTCTCAAAGCATCATTCGTCATATTTTAGAGAATACACAAAAAGAGGTTTCTCTCTAATTGCGCTTGTGGGCACATACACTCGATTGATCTTTCCGAATCATCCAACCATGTTTTATCTATCGCTTTGCCAGCGTTACACTAGATCGTCCCCTAGTCCTAACATATGTCAAGAAAACGAACCGAAATCTCAAGTAGTTAAACAATAACTAAAGCGATCGACACAATCCCACAAATAATCCTATTCGAATCACAATAATATCGGATGTGATCAATATGGATTTTGTTGACGAGTGCTCCCATTAAATCTATCAACTATACTGATAGAAAAAAGATTTTCATTTGAGAAAAAAGGACTTTGGAAACTACGATTTCTCTGTGTAGATGTTCAGCCAATATTCTTAAGGTATTCGTACTGATACTTAGTGTTAGAGAAAAAATAACAATAGAGTGTTTATGGTGACTTAACCCCAATTAGGGTTATATGGTATGTATTTATAAGAGTGACTAATTACAGTAAGGATACACATAAAAATATAATTACAAAGATACCTCATAATACATTTGACGGGCTAAATCTCGTTCTAGAGCATGACAGGGGGCGTAGTCGGGAGTTTAGGTGTCCATTTCCCAAGGAAATTAATTAAATCAAATCCGTTTTCAAACAGAAGAACGTGGCTTAGGTGGGGAGGGGGGGGGGGGGGGGGGGGGCTTATGAGGTTGATTAAGGCGAGTAAATTAAGACAAAGAACGTGTGGGGGGACACGAGCCCTTCTAGAAAGAGGCATTCATTTTCATTTTTCGCTCTTTCTTGTTTTCATTAAAGGTTAGGAGGAGGTTGATGAATTTCTAGAAGGCGAGTGCGTTGAGGGTAGTCGGAAGAAAAGTGGTATTTGGACGGTCCTCGGTTTTTCTTCCTTTTTTGTTGCTTTGAACAACGGGGCCCAAGTTACATAATTCAATATGAGTAGCTTACTTCTAGAATGTCCTTGAATGGAAGTAGTCTAGAGAAGTGAATAGAAAAAAAAAATCGAATAAATAAATCTAGAAAAAGGAAGAGAGATGAAATAATAGTCCATTTAATGTTGAATTGGGTGCGTCATAAGAGAGAGGTCAATTAAGTTAAGAGATCCCCATAATCCTTGTTGTTATTTCACTTAAGTGGGAAAAAACAAGGGTTACTACTACGAAAAACTCCAAATTAGTATATTTGTGACAAATTTTCCCTAAATTAATTTTTTAATCATAAAAAATTTCAAACTGTTATACTTGTGAAAAATTTATCAAAAATTAATTTTTTTACCAACAAAAATCCCAAACTGATTTATTAAATTTACTATCCGTTAGTTTTTGTTAAATTAGATTAATAATACAAAAAATCACAAATTTGCACACTTATGATAAATGGAGGGTAAAACTCCAAATCATAATACCTGTTAATTGCCACGTGTCATTTAATTCAGCAATTTGATAATAAAATTTAACGGAAATTAACAGGGTTTATAATGTACCTTTTTTTTCTTCCTTTTTCTACGACAAGGAACTCACCTTCAGCTCCGGCCGACTCGTGATATACTTGGCTTCATGGTCCGATGAAGTAGCGAGAGCCAAAAACCAAGTGGATGGGGTCTAAACTTGGAATTGTTCGCACTTAGCAACGTGGGGGAGTTGATCATATGTCGTGCTCCTCATTCCCAGGTAAGAGTCGGTGTTTAACCACTAAATCAATCACGTCAGGCCGTTGGCAAAGCGTTTTTACAAGTGGTAAGAAACGCGTTCTCCTTGACTTTTCTTTTTCCCCCGTAAGGTGAAAAAGACTTTAGGATATTTTGAGAATTACTTATGATCAAACGGGGCCCTTTTGTTTGTAATGGGTTTCGATTCCAAAAGCAAAAAGTCGGCTAACTTTTTCACAGGCTTGATCATTATCGTGCTCATCAACCCTAAGACCTAGAAGAAGCCGTGGTCGTGTCGGGTTCCGATATATGTGCTCGGCTGTTTAAGATTCCTTGTCCTCTTCACTACATGTGCCTTTTGTCTTTTCAACACCGCAAAAGAGCAAGGTGACACTCCCCGTTTTGTCGGGGCGATTATAGAGCTGATCAGGACACAAAGCTCACTCCTACGACTTTTAAGGATGTTCACACTCTTGATAATGAACCCCAAATTGATGTACAAATGCGAATTAGGCAAGAGCATCATTTAGGTGATCTAACAGGGTGCGTTTGTGCTTATAAAGTTAATCTAGAAGGAGAGCACTTTCGGAGCATGCATCACGTTGCACTTGTCCAATTACGAATCGCATGGTAGCTACCGATCAATCATGGTCCTTCACGTATATGACATAATTGGAAAAACATCAAGATTTTACCTTTCATTTGAGGGCCACTTACATATTTCTACTTTTGGAAAATATCAAATGCTTATATGAGTGTTACCTTTAAAGACTGATTTTGCACCTTTACATAAGTTATCCTTACGTTTTCATGTGCGAGAATATCTACTTCTTTCTGAAAATCTCCACATCACAAACCCTAAATCCCCATGCACCCTTGAGACATTCAAAGCGAAAAATCATCAAGACCTTCGGGGCAAGATGCTAAACTGAGTTTGCAAGGATGAGTAATTTGGGTATTTTCGATTCGAAATTTTGCTACTTGGAGTATTGTGAATTGTATAGAGATATGTAAAGTAGAGGTGTGCAAAGGAATTGAGAATTGCTCGGACCGCCTGGAAACGAACCAGACCGAACTGGAACCGGTGGTTCTCAGTTTGAATTTGTTAGAATCGATGAGTACCGGTTCAGTTCCCAATTCTAAATGAGGAACTGCCCACCTGGATCGAATCGATAATATATACAATTTTTAAGAAAAATTTTTAACAAAAAAAAGAAAACATTTTAATAAAAATGAAAACCTTAAAATTCCTAATCTAAAACTCAATGCCCATTAACTAAGTGTTTCTCACTCTCACTTTGTCTGAGTCATTTCTCCATCTCTCATTTATGGTCTCGACTTAAGCTAATCGCCCATCGATTCACAGCCTCGACTTTCAACTCCGATAAACTCACGGCCGCACGTCCGGCCGTTCATCGCCTCCCTCTCTCGCCCTTGGTCACCTCCATTTATGTGAAATTTGGTGGAATTGATTCCATGGACTCACTCGGAAACTGGACCTGACCGATGGTCCGATTTTCGGGTGGATTTATGAAATCAACGGGTGGTTTCCAATTTTAATATTTTGGAATCAGCCTTTAGCCACTCATCCGGATCATAGTCACCCCCTACGTAAAGGCTGGGAGGGTTTAAAAACGTACGTATTGTTTTGGTGTTTTCCCAATCTAATCTATTGAGCTTTCCTTCTTAGCCTTTCTTTTCTTGTTTTCTCTGTATGGGTGGCTTTTAATCTCATAGGGAGGAGAGCTGATCGCAACTTGGGTAGGACCGAGAGCCAAAAATGCAACAGTCTAAAAGGAACTTAAAAAAGCAAGCCACCGCCCAAGAGACCAATGGCAAATTGGCATTGAGGTTTCCATAATGGAATCTCTCCTTCTTTTACTCTTCCACTTGTTCACAATATTTATTTTATTAGCTCTATTAACACACAAACACGCACACACATCATAATGGAGGGTCTTCTTCTTTGCTCTTCCACTTGTTCACAATAATTATTTTAATAGCTACATATATTCTCCTCTCTCTATCTATATCTAGCTTTGTGTTATGGTGTTTTTTCTTTCATTTTTTTATTTTATTTTTCCTGAAATAGATGCTGACCAGGTGCTTATCTTGGGACAAACCGGATGAATATTGAATATGATATGTTTATCTTCTTTTCGATGGAGACAAAGTATAATAATATTGGTTTAAAGGGAAGCCCGTGCCTGTGCGATAAGAGTAATGATTGGTGATCTGCAGATTTTGAGCAAAAGCCGCCGTTCAACTTGCTCGAGAGGCCATCCGCTGCACTTGCCATCCTTTGAGTTGAATCAGCAGGTTTGACCGAAAGATCTGGAGAAAGATAGTGCCTCAAAGTGTAATATATCAAGTCGATAACCGATGACATGCGTCGAGAGACCGAGTTGGGTGGATCGAAAAGTGTCTCGGAAAGGATTAGATCGTGGAAGACTAGTTAGCATTTGATTGCTTTTTGATCGGATAAGCTAAGGGAAAGATCGTGGGTCGTCGTCCTCTTTAGTGTTAGTCTTGAGCTATCGTTAATTTCGTCAATCTTTTGATCGGCTGAGCGAATTGAGCACGTTATGTAGTTCTCTGCGCAACTATAGTTTGGTATTAGCGATGCGAGTAGGTGCTCGTTATTACCCGGCCAACCATATAAGAATCTAATTAAGAAAATTAATTAACGGGTGGTCATTGTCGTCATCCATCTCATGTGGCAAGCTATAAAATGCTGACGAGGCTATACCAAGTCCCAGTCCCCGATCGCCAGGAAGATACGCTATTCCCACATTTGATTAATTCAAGGTCAACCTCCTCGGTTATGTAATAGAGCTAAGAAATTTCAAGATATGTGTTTTTTTTTTAGTTGGAGGAAGACTAGAGTATTATATAGCCGAACCGTTCATAAATGGAGTTTGGGATAAATTATATCGACTTTCTATAGCATTAGCAAAGAGTAAAACCCCATATAACAACCGGGGTGCAGCGAAGTTCGTGGTTTTGTTTATTAAGTAGCGGTCTAACTAATGTCTGAATTTCCACTATTGAGCTAAGCAATCGCTTAAACAATGGCCCATTCGATCCACGCTTACCCAGATTACAAGTGGGCGGTGCACCACCGGAAAATTTTTATATGCAAACACATTGAGGTCAGCTAGAGCATCAAAACCCTCGACCCAATTTTCTGAGAGAAGGCCAAAAAGAATTGATGTTTACCAAGATTATGTTGCGTGATTGACAGGAGAAAGTAAACGTCTGATGAAACAAGCTACGTTTCCAGTATCAGAAGATAAGATCATCCGAGCTGGCGAAACACGGGATCATTATCAGTTTTATGATAAGGTGGGAAGACATCTGTGGTCCCTGTGAACAAACATTGCCATGGTTCACTAAAAAGTCAGAAAATTTCTCTCTTGCTATCTCGTTCACCCAATCGAATCCAAGGACACAGGCAGTGCCGTATCCTTGCATGTTGGCCCCACTGTTTTTTGAGATAAGATCATTTCTTCAGGAATTGTACTGACTAGGCTTTGATGTTGCCTCAACCACCTTGTTATGGTAATCCCTTCCGCCCCTTTTTTGTAGTTTGCAAAGCTGCACATCCACATCCACATCCACATCCACATGTTCTGAATAGATGGAATTGACATCCTCTTGCAATTCACAAGATTACTTACTGTGCTAATTATAGAGTGGGAAAGTGTTAATTAATTTCATTGTGAGACTTTTATTTTCTTGAGTCACAGTGATTCCATCCTAAGTAAAACCGACACCGACACGCAATGCGCGATACGACAAGACAAGATACGCCGATATGTCATTTCTCAAAAAATAAAAATTCTAATACGTTGGGACACATTGTATATTAAATATATATTTTTATATATATACATGATAAATTATTATTTTTATGATTATTATAATCAAATCAATTTGATTCTAATCTATAAATAAATAAATAATAAAAAAAGGAGTTTCGGATGAGTATGGGTGTCTGCGGACCCACCTCTAAATTTCTAGAAAGCAGTGGTTTTCCTACTCATGGTCCTGCTCAACGCGCAATATCCCTTCGGATGTTGAAGGATCTATGAGGATCACAGAATGAGGCATGAGTTCCTGTTCCTCGGTGTCGGCAGCTACAACGTCCAATTTGACATAGTGATCTTCAATTCAACTCAATGTAGATGGCTGTCATGAATCTGATCTAAAGAAGAGCTGGTCAGATCTAGAGTATTCTAGACACGGGGAAAATTGCAAAGGAAAGTCCTAGAAGAGATGGGCACGATGGGCCAGGAAGAGTCAATGCTGATTTGCATATTTCAAACTGCTACATTGACAAAAGGGGAAAGCTGTATCATTCATGCTCAGAACGGTCGAAAAGTATCCACCACCAAGCTAATGGTATCATATCAAATTTCTTATTTTTCTTGGGGCTCTGTTGTTTTCCCACACCAGACAGAAAAACATCATTGAATTCTAGGTAAACACTAACACAGACAGATGAAACTCTCCAAAATCAAATAAATTAGCCAATTCACCTTTTACACATCACTATTTGCTTTCACAAGAACTTCTCTATGCAGGAAGTGAGGGTTGTTTTTGGCACTGCACCGAGGACTGAATCTTTCTTCTCGCCATTGCTGAAGATCATGATCGTGGGTACGCTACGGACTCCATATTTAGTCGCAATGGAAGGGCTCTCATCGGTATTCAGTTTGAAACACTTAATCTTCCCAGCGTACTCATCCGCTAGTTCTCCCACCACCGGATGGAGCATTCGGCAGGGCCCGCACCACGGGGCCCAAAATTCAACCAGCACAGGTCCATCAGCTTTGAGAACAAGTGACTTCCATGTAGTATCTGTCACTGAAGGAACTGCAGGAAGCCAAACAAACGAGTTATCAAATGAAAATAAAATTAATTCTGATTAGCCCGACAATTTCAATATCACATAACATTAAATAGATGAGAAAAACGATTATCTTATTCTCATAAGTAGGATCGTAAACTTTCCCAGACAAAATGGGAATACAAGATTCTAAAGGGAAAAGTCACTCATGCTTCTTCAAAATTCGCATCTTGCCTGTACTGAAGTACTGGGTAGCACCAGAAATACTGGCAGCCAGATTAATAAGTTCAGACAACTACGATATCTCGTGGCATTACTTTGTTGAATTATAAAACAAAGGAATTAAACCTCCACGATAATAAATTGAGCACAGATGCAGGATTGGCCAAAAATTAATAAATTGAGCACAGATGCAGGATTGGCCAAAAAAGAGGAAACCGAATAAGCTTAGCTATCATCCAAAAAAATAGCAACTTGAAAATTTTGAAGTATACATCAACTAATATCAGAGTCAAATTTATTACTTGCTAGTATAAAAAAATGAACACGTATTGCAAGAAACAAGATCCATCAGTTTCTGTGCATGTGCTTGCATTACCCTGGAGTCAATATGTGGGTCAATGGGGCCAACAGCAAGAAACAGCTGTCCTAGGGCCTAAACGCCGAGAAATTTGATGAATAAAAGTGACAGATTGTATTAAACTACAATATAACAAACTTAGGTCCTCTTTCTCGGACCCATTCTTTCTAGAATAAAACTTAAAGATCCTCGACAATTCAAAGATGTGGTTGCGACAGACCCTTTGGACTAAATTCTAAACAAAAGGCCCATCGACATAAAGTGCTTTGACCTTTTGGCAAGGATCGCGCCAAAATGTAGACCCAGTTGTAGAATTCTAGAAGTACTGAAAAGCAGGAGGAACAAAGTATACAAATCAAGAAACCAACTGAAGCAGAACTAAATCCCCATGACAAATCCTATAATCAGCTTTCCATCAAGTACAAGGAAAATGATCAGATTTCCTTTCCATCACAGAACCTCTCGCATTTCAAATATTTCCTTTTACTCCCTTGAAAATTCGTCTTTCCATGCTTAAGTGGTCCAACAAAAAACAGTGCATCCTAAATGACACACTAAATTACATCAATACATACCACAAGAGTTGTTGATCTATGCATGGCACGTTATTTTCCAACATCATTCATAAGTGTTTATATAGAAGAGTATGTCGAACATGAAGGAACAGGTATGTGGGATAAGTGTCCACTACCGATATATTAATTTTCCATTAACCAGCTTTTCTACCATTTGATAGTCTACATCAAGAATCGCTTCCAGTGTGACGTGCATGAGGTTTTTGAGCTGAATGTGCATCAGTGGCATGATTTTAATGGCATCATCTTAGTCCATGAATCAAACATGAACATGACTTCTAGATTAGGGATATGTTGAGATAGCACAATTCTAATTATTAATAACAACACCATGATTCATTCTTAGGAATCTTAACACCATCACCAAGTGTCCAGGTGAAAATGGACCGAAACAAGCAACTTGCCAATCCACCTTCTATTTTTTCAGGTAAGTACAAACCCACTTCTATCTCCACTGGGTTTCTTACTTCTTTCAAGTTACTTCGAGTTATTGACCAAGTCCAAATGCAGCTAGTACCGTGTTCTCAAGACTACAAATATTAACGTCAGTCAAACATGATCAGTCTGATCTTGTTTGAAGATGAAATCTAATTATTTCAACATAATTTTAAACCGAAGTTCAAAAGAAAATTGCAAATCTTGGAGCACACTATACAGGCCTGAATTTAGACTGTATTTGACATGAACTGCTGCTCATCATTAAGGAAACAGAACCAAGTCACGATCCAAACACACACTTGGACAAGAAATTAGTATTGCTCCTAGAAAAGAGACATCACGCAAACTCATGATAGGAGCGGAAGGGTGGAAAACACCAGCCAGTGAGCAATTACTTTCAGCACATAAAGTGGCATCCGCTGCGAACTTGTGTATTCATATATCCTAGTCCAGTCCACAACTCCACATTCATAGAACTACCCACTACCCAGTAGCACCCTAAGAGCAACCACAGGCCCATAAAGATGGAGCATCTTTGATATTTCAGAAAGTTGTAAAAAGAAATGTGGTCAATGATTGCGGCACTGCAATAGCATTAGATTTACAAGTTGAACATATATGAGGTTCGCCAGAGAAATTGCTGGCCGAGAGATCAAAATCTACTTGACTACAAGTACGTGACTTAAGGAAGTACCAGTTGAAGGATCAGTTTATTATTCCAATAGTCCATGAAGCCTTAGGTCTCCTTAGGGCATTTCCAACAAATTTAGGCCAAAACTTGAATATAATCTAGCTGAAGAGCATTCTCAAGATGGATTCCAACAAACGGATCTATCCTACAAGACAAACCTTAAATGATAGAGGAACCGAAACTAACACCCATGAAGATCGGAGAACTCGCGACCACATGTCATCTTCTCGCTTGGGGATGACTCAGGCAAAGAAGTTACAAATATTTTCATTTCCCTGATGCTACCAGAAGCTTTATTTTCACCTAGATCACTAGATCTAAAATTTTCCTCCATGGTGCAGTATAAGAACGTGACAAAAAACTCAGACTTCATCAGTCACTTCCATCCAAACCATAGACAAGAATTATTGGGATATGCTTGAATGAAGAAAGCATAATCCAGAGAAAGTAAAGGGAGGATGGATCCACAAGTAGATACACGTTTTCAGGGCATAAATTTCCATTTTTATAACTGAGGCTAAAACCGAGACTCAAGATCAACCAAATAACTTTAGGGGCTTAGGCTGACAAAATGATTACATAGGAGTTCCATCTCTTACGATTCCATTACTTCCTCAATTAACAAAAACAGTAAGGAATGCGAATTTACATTTAGCATTAACTGGAGGGACTGGAAAGAGCTCGTTCCAATTTCATAAAGTAATAGTGGATACCGAGACCAGTTTCATATAAAACAGTGATTCTGCTCATCTTCTGTTTAAGCAATTAGAAAACTTAATCTAGAACATAGAGACTGTCATATATGCTCTTAGATGGAAACCGGGGACAGACTCTAAAATTACTTAGGGACCAATTAATCAGACTCAGCAAACAGGATGCTTGCAGTATGAAACATAGTTGTTGTATAGTAAACCAAAAAAGGTTGGGAGGAAAGCCTATCCCATATCAACTAAAGAAAGTTTGCAGGAGTATCAACAATTCGTCAATTGTCACCAATCACTCTCATTCGCATTAATAACAAGCGCTTGTAGTGGCAAGTTTGGGATTTAATGATCTCGAGATGCACATCTACCATCAACGGAACAGAAGAAAAGGAGCAATCTTTTAATGTACTATTAAATCGTCATCCAATAGGAGTGGGCAATCACATGCACAAACATCTAGTCGACCAAAGATTAAAATTCACTGTTCAAGCAGGTAAAAGGTGTTCCAAGCGCACAAGGACATTCTTCCCTTGTCAAATATTAACTTCAGGACAATCATTAGCCAGTCTGCCAGCGTATTCATTGATCTAAGTCATGAAAGTCAGTATTCATGCATTAAATATATACAGAATTCTGTGGCTATGTGTTCGAAAAAAGATGGCATCATTTTGTTATAAGGGCAAACATATAGGTGATTACTATCAAAGCAAATGCATCCTATTGTTGATACTCTAGTCATCTTTCCACTGTGAAGAATCTGGGGAAGTTTGAAATAAGAAAGAGCATTTAGAGGAGACCTTGAGATAATTTGAGGTTTTGGGAGCAAAGTAAATGAGTTCTTGAATGAAGGTGCCGACTAATCCAAATTCTCCTCAAGACTGCTAGTCCAAATGTCAAACTTGAGAATGAAATTACACATTTCAAAGTACAACCCAAGCAACACATGGTTATTAGCATATGTCAGTAAAAAAACTGATATTCCAACGTAATCGAAATAAGCCGTTGCGCCAACTATTGGAGTTTCTCTAGCTGCCATCAAGGACGCACTCGAGGAGAAAGAAGGACATGACTCTAAGCTGCTCGTACCTTCGATTCCTATGAGCGCAGCTATATATCTATATGGATGCGAACTCAGCTATAGCCTCTATAAAGAAGTACACAAATCCAAGAAATTGATCTATTCTACTTACATCAGATCATACACTAAATGATAGCGATGGTCGAGTATAATTCCCTAAACCATACATAAGCAATTCCGAAAACTTCCCATGAGAATTCAGTGCTAGGTAAAAAGTAGTGAGTCGAACCACGGGTAGACTATGAGAAAGAGTCTATCTGCAGCAGGAATTGTGTAATTAAATTTGCTGCCATACCCCCACTAACCTTAGTGCAGGATATTAGCATAGACACAAGTCTCTTTGCTTTTCTCTCATTGACTCCCACTCAAATGCACAGTTAAAAAGATGAAATTTTGATGACGAAACAACCAAACTATGGAACATATGGCATTTCTATCGCGTCGATATCCACCATGAAGGAAAATCAAAAGCCTCTATCAATCAGCTCAATCTAAACCACATCATTTCGTAGTTCTAAATTCGCGAGTGCATGAAAAACCATTCCGGCAAACCACCTTGCCGAATTCGACGATCAACCAAATACAAAAGAGGGAAGAGAGAGGAGGAAAAAAAACTCACGGTCGAGAGCAGTGTCCTGAGCTTCGCACACAACCCGTCCATTTCGAGAGCAGCGAGAACCCCTCGCGCCCTTGGAATTCGACGAAGCGAGCGGTGGCGACCGAATCCTCAGCCCCACGAATCCCGGCAGGGCGCCGGCTTTCCGCCGCGGCGAGGGGAGGGAGACCGCCGCGGGGGAGGAGGACGACGCCGCCGCCGCCGCCGACGGGTGGAGGGAAGGGCGAGCGCCGGGCGAGGAGAGAGCGACCGACCCGCGCACACCCGCCATCGAGGACATGAGGAACGATCGTTAGGCCAAGAGATGGAGACGCTCTTCACGAGGAAATGCGGGTCCATATATATATGGGGGAGCGGCGCGCGCGCGACGACGGAACGGGGGATGCGAGAAAGTTAGATGAGCGGCGCGGCGTGCGCTGGCGAATGGGGAAAGGCTGACGGGGGAGGGAAGATGGAGGGGAGAGAGGAGAGATTCCGGTGATGACCTGAAGATGGAAAGGCCGCGAAGAGGAAGAGGAAGAGGAAGAAGACGGGAGACGCGACAGCGACGCGCGGGTGGGTGGCTGACGAAGACGAGGAAAGTTAGATGGGACTGACTTGGGACGGGACGGATGTCCGCCATCGCTGTCGCTTATGTCGCGCTCGTTTCGTTCGACGACGATTCGGACGTGAACGAGGACCGATCGTGGGACGCGGTACTTAGGTGAACCGGTCGTCTAGGTGTTGAGAATGGATCGGTATCCCGAAAACCGGACCGGTTCGGCACGGGTCGCACCGGTTTTCCTCGAACTGAAGAAGGGCCCGGAAATAGACTTAACCAATGTAATTTGCAATCGGGCTGAAAAAAGAAAAAAAATGTAATATGCAAAAACTTGGCTAAGCCCGAATTGGTACCGAATGGAACCGCGGATGATCATTTGGTCTTGGCAAGTGACCCTTGAATCAGGTAGGATCAACCTATTGGATTCAAAGAAATCTGGCCTCGATAAGTCTGAGGCGAGTCTAATTCAATCGCGTCGAATTAACTAGATAATTGAGGTATCCGTCATCCATTTTGCTTCAAAAAGTCTTGTAAGTGAAAATTTTAATTGGATAATAGAAATCTCCAACAAAAAAAAAACAGATTGTTTGCCAAAATTCTGGATGCCCTTCTTGATTAGCTTTCTTTTTTTTTTTTTTGATATGATCTTGGATAACTTTTAATTTCTTCTTATTCATATTATCAAATATCGCAAGTATTATTTTCTCACCACCATAATGCTCCGTCTTCCACTTTAGACTTTACTAGCTTTAACTTTTGTATGCTCTAGGATGTCCATAAAATAAAATGAAACATAATCTGCATGTTCGGGCCAATCCAAAAACTCCTCAACAGAAAAATAACCATCAAAATAAGTAATCTTTACCCTCTCGGATTCATCTGTATTTTGCACCTCATGTAATTTCGATTTTCGCTCCTCATCCCCTTTCGAATCGAATTCCTCTCCATAGATTGGATCACCAATTGTATCGAACCACTCCACCGAAACAGGTCTAATGATCAGTTAGCCACGTGTATCGTATGGTCATCACATCACTTCGTTAACTCCTTTCGAATTTTCCACCAAACGAGCCATCTAGGGTTAGTAAATCATGTCCCATGATCCGTTGAGCTGTCTCAATACAACATGAAACCGCCAACAGGTCCCGTGTCTGCTGATCTTCGTTACTTTCGTCGAGAATCAAGCTCGGTCCAAAACACGCCCAAAGGCACAACTCACTCAGGCGGCAAATCATGCGTCATTAATAAAAAAAACCAACAAAATGCATATTTATACCAAGAAAAAACCAAATAAAATAATACGTTTTTTTTCCTAAATAAAAAGCAAATTTAAGCCCTTGTTTTCTAGAATTTTTCCATGAACTTTCCCTAGACTCCCAAGTCGCCTCATTGAAAGGAACGGACCGACCTCCAAATTAAAGTAT
This sequence comes from Syzygium aromaticum, assembly GCA_024500025.1. Taxonomy (NCBI): domain Eukaryota; kingdom Viridiplantae; phylum Streptophyta; class Magnoliopsida; order Myrtales; family Myrtaceae; genus Syzygium; species Syzygium aromaticum. The sequence goes on from CM044885.1 coordinate 19,334,396, forward strand.
GTAAGACAGAGCGGAGAACCTGCGCAAAAGAATGCTGCTTTCTCCGAGATCCTTTCCGGTCAGATGCTCGTCCTCTGCAGCCGAGCATTTCACGTTCTTCTGCTTCGTCAGGAGCCGCATGGACGCTAAACCCAGAACCCACTCCGGCGACTGCGATAACCTTCTGACCTCCGCCTCCCGCGCGCCCCCGAGGCAAGTCAGCGTGGGCGGCGACGCCGCGGCGAAGGGCGGGCCCATCTCGCCGCAGGAATGGCGGGGGTGGGGGTGCGTGTCCCCGGTGCCCGCCTTGGTCACCGAGGTCATCGAGGACCTGAAGCTCCTGGAGGAGGACATGGATGCCCCCATGAGCTTTGGTGGCACTGGCGGCAAACTCCAGGTATCCCCTTTTGTTTGTTGACGGGCTCTAACGTGATTTTTTTTGGCTGATTAGGTAATTGGGTCTTCATCTTCATTGGTCGTGCTGCGCTTGTTGTCCCTCTGTTTTTCTGTTTCGGTGGACTTGGCTGACTTTGATACTGCCTGTGGTTTCTGAGGATAAAGTAATTGGAAAGTAGGAAGTTTTGTGCGAGTCTTTCCCGGGAACAATCTCACTGATGTTGCTGTTGCTCTAATACTTGTGTTTATATGGGAAGGCCGGCGGCTCGGCTAACTCTACAATAGATTTTTATGTAAATGAACGAAATGACTAGGGGAGGTTTTGGAGTTTGGTGAAGCTCAGGACGTATGGAACTGCTTAAGAAAATCAGTCTCCTTTGGATGTCTACACTTGTCTGGGGATGCTTTGAAATCTTGTTGAGACCGTTGCTCTTCAAGACTGAAAAAATAAAAAGAACATTTGTTATAACAAAAGCATGAATTAGAGCTGTAATGTGATGGTTTTTGTAAACTAAAGGATGAAATTTTGCTAATTTAATAGTTTGGATTGAGAATCAGTGTCTCTAATTGCTATGGATGCATTTGGTTCCTCAATGTTGCTGATTCTTCAGGGCAAGTTCAAAGTGGAAGAGGACAAGAAGCACAGAGCAAAATATCGGGCATTAGGTGACTCAGAGATGAAACTTCAATTCTTTGCTGCCCGACAAATAGCATGCCGTTTGCTTGGAAGCAGGAATTATCTTTGCCAAAAGGTACTTGGCTACTTTGCAAGGATAGTTCTTCTCCATAATATCAATTTTCTTCATCTCAACCATTGCATCAAAATGAATTCCATTTTGAGATATGTTACAATTTGTAGTCCCATTGTTTTGCAGTGCTGGCTCCCTATGGAAGATTGTATGTGTTCAAAAGTACTTCCCTGTTCTCTGTGGCATGGTCTGCGTTTCTGGGTGTATATGCATCCCAAGGTATTAATACTTCGTCATTCATGGTATATCATACATATACATTGATGTATCGCCCTCTGTTACTGTGCCTAGTCCTTTTACAGGACTTTCTGAGACAAAACAACACTGGGAAGTTGCTATGGCAATTGTTTGGGGTCCAAGCAGCAACTTTGTGCCTCTTTGGAATTGCTGAAGATGAAGAGATTATGTGGAATACTTTCAAACTCGCAGGTTCCATCAATTTCTGTCTCTTTTGACTTTTCACTCCTCAGGTTTCTCAGTGCAATATTGCAGCAATCTGAAAATGTTGAAGGGTCAATGTTTGGAGATATTGCTAGTTTAAAAATTACATTGAGTGGATCAGAGTCAAGTTCATATCTTGGAAATGCACTTCCGTTTTACAATCCAAGCTTCCCTTCGACCTTTTGTGTTTGGCTTTTTGGGTGAAAAAAACTGATTTTCAGTTTGAGAGAATCTTTATTTATCGGGAGAGAGGCAAATTGACTATGGTGGCCGGGTAATTTATTCTTTATTTAAATGTGGTACTCGGAGAACTGATAGCTGTTGCTTTATATTTAGATACTAGAAATCTTTAAGTCATTATATTACATTTTATTGTATCCTTCGGACCTGACATGTAATGTTATTAATATCAGGGAAGAGTAAGGTTTGGTGCCTCTATCCCAATAAGAGTGCACTGACTGAATCTGTACAGGATACATTCAGCAGGGCACAATTCCAGTCCGAGAGGGTAGTGCTTCTTCAAAATTGACGTGACCGTCTTGTGCCAATAGCAATGCATGAATCTTTAATTCTTTCTTGTTGTCCTTGTCTCCTGATTACAATAGCTTCAGATGTAAATCTATCTTTTCTATCTTCTCCAGGCTTCCATTGCTGAGAGAAATGAAGATAGAATTTTGAATTTTGTTCTAATCGATGGTACATGGAGTAATTCTGCTGCAATGTTCCGGCGTTTAAAGGTAATGCTGGGTGGCTGATCCTTTTTATCTCTTCTGATTTAACACTCAACAAAGCGTACTTCTCTGCATGTAGTATTATGTCTTCGTCACCTATGTGTAGTCAGTGCTACCGGCTTTGACCCTTTGAACAGGATTTACAGTTTTGTATTATCGAGACAACCTAGCGGTTGATGCTTGGTCGCAAGTAATGAGTTTATTCTGACATGAACTTGTATTTTCGAACCTGAAGGAGCAAGGAAAGATCGTATGGGGGGAAGACGATCTTCCTTGTATATCTCTCACTACTGGTGCATCTGCAATGCACAAGCTCAGGTGATATGAAAGGCTAGAACTTCCCTTCTTATGATTCTTTCCACTGTTTCCTGTAATTATATGATTCCTCCATAAAAACCTTCAACTTTCTTCTCTCCATCTTAGAGCACCTAACCACTCTTAAGCTCAATAACTCCTGTCTGAGTTTAGGCCACAGCCTTCATGGGATCGTACCTGCACAGCTGCTGCAGCCATTGGCCTCATGTCCGAGCTCCAAGCTGTTCCAGAGTTTAGCTCCTACGGTTTGGATAAGCAGGCTGCAGCAGTGGAAGATGCCTTGCAAGTGTTGTTAGAAGCACTTACAGCTCGACGCCTTCGAATGGGCAGGTCCATCACCCGTAAGATGAGGCACACTAGTAATATCTGCTAGTATCTAACTAAAGAGTAATTGTGGTGGGAAGAATCTTCAAATTCATGAGGTAATCTGATGTTCAACTCGTGTTTGGAGACTTAAGGCAAGGAACATAGATTGAACATATCTTTTGCATATTTTCGAATGATATTTTCTTCTGTTCCTGATTGTGGTTCCATCGGCTGACGACTCACATCAGCATGCTATAGTCATGTTTTAGTCCAAGTTATGGCAGGGCCCAGCACTAACAACCATATATATTGTCAAACGTATTAAACAGGGATCTTCTGGAAAAGCATGTAAATTTTGGCGTTAAGATGTTGTCTTGAGTAATCTTCTGGTTCTTTCTTCTGGATAGTCTCATGGTTGTCGTGCGTAAAGTCACCTTCCCTGTTGTTGTGACGGCCTTATAGGCCTAAAGAGCTCTCATTTGTTTGCCATCTAATTCAAGCTGTGTTACACCTCTATTTCAATTCTTTGTCACTTTCTTGTGCTTGCATCATCTTTATTATGATAAGAGAAATGCGGGCTTACTAAACTGGTTTTTAAAATTGGTATACTAAGTGATGTGTCATACTATGAGTGGCATTTTAAACAAGTGGTTCATATTCAAGAATCAATAATAGTCTGACTCATCACTTCGTAAATCAATTTTGTAAACCAGTCTTGGTAAGTCTAACATTCCTTTTATGATGCCTCAGGGTGTGCCATCGGACAAAACCAGTGTCTTCACCAGGAGTACCAACGTGGACACGAGTTCAAAATATGACGTTGCATCAAGTAGCCACATTTTTACTGACGGCAGCCTCCTAGCAGCCTTAGAGATCCTTCCAGAGGCACCTCGACACTTATGCTCAATTTTCCCGGAACTGCTTTGAGCTCCATCTCAGAGAGAGAGAGAGAGAGAGAGAGAGAGAGAGAGAGATGGAGAAACAGATTCATTTTCATTTTTTTTTTGGTCAGAGAAACAGATTCATTTTCTAGCAGTTTTTTGTGGTAAAACTGATGCTGATCTGACCAGGTTGTATTTTGGAGGTGGTTATACAACACCCAGAGATAAACAGAGTCGGGCAATGTCATTCTTTTGTTCCTTAAATAATCTTCTGTCTTGGCTACTTGTTTGCCCCTGCTCATATACCTCCTAAGAGTTGCTTGATTATGAAATTTGGCCAATTGGGTTTTTCTTCGCATCTGGCGAGAAGCGCCGTCTCCTCCAGAGATCTAATAGGCAAAACACATATTTAAATTGATAAAGATTGGATGTCGCTTTTATAATCTTGATGGGGTTGGTGATCCCAACACGTCCCTCAGTTGTCACTCCTCAGTTCTACATCAAAGTCCCCCAGCTGGATGACTATTCATTGCTTCAGGTATGGAACTACACTATCAAGAAAATCTAGCATATTCGCTCATTTCTAAGAAAATATTTTGCCAATTTCACTGCACGGACTTCTTTCACGTTAGATCTTTTTCCAAAATTTGAGTAAGTACCCGCATTAATTTGTCAGGGATATGGCCGGGGTCAACGGGCTGGATGAATCCAAAGACAGACAGAGAAATCTGGGCGGCGAGCATACGAGTGGATTCAGTGTCATTTTTGTTAGAAAGGGACTAGGTCAACCAACAGGGAATCACTGGGCGAATGGTCAGAGAATCAATTAGACAGGACACTCTATTGTTGGCAATTGACCGGTGGAGATTAAAACGGTTAAGGGCCTTGTTCGTTCACAATTCTTGAAAATAAAGTTACGATTTTTAGAAGATTATGAAAATTATCATTCCTAAATGATCAATCTTTATTATATTATGAAATTTCTTGAGCGGTTTTGGATTGAAGTTCATAAAATGTAAATCAGATGAAATAATAAAAAGGCAAAAATCTGTTCAATCAGAGACGATTGAAGTTACGGACTGGCGCATTACACATCTGAACGGCCATCTCCCACATCATTCGACAGCCTGACAAAACGCGGCTTCTCTCTCTCTCTCTCTCTCTCTCTCTCTCCCTCTCTCTTTTCTTCTGTCGGGCTCACTCGCTCGCTGACTCGTTCCTTCTGAGCTAAAATTAGCAATACCCTGTTCGAAACGAGCTCGTTTCAAGAAGACGAGGAAAAACCGTTGACAGGAAGGAGAGGATCCATTTTGTGTTCTTGGAGATCGATCGATCCCCATTCAAGATTGATCTCCGGCGAGTCCCGGCAAGAAACAGAGGAGAAGAGAGTTTTGGCAATGGCCCCCAACCCGTTCTCCTGCGGTTGCCTCCTGTTTTTCCTGTTCGTCGCCGTGGCATCTTCCTCTTTCCTTCATGGTAATCTTCGCGTTCTTGATGTTTTGCTGTTCGGAGAATATTTTTTGGGCTTTTCATCGTTTCTCTTCCCTCGTTTGATCTCTCATTTTCGTTGGTTTTCTTGACGTTTCTTGACTATTCTTGCCTTTTTTTTTCAGATGGCATCTTTGAATCTCGGGAAGCTGCTGGCCGTGGCCTTCTTCAGGCCAAAACAAGTAAAGATTTTTCTACGTTCTCATTGAAGTTTCTTTTTCTTTGATGTCCTTGTTTCACGAATTGCCCGATCTGTTCCTTCCGTTGAAGGTTTTCTATTTCTTCGAATCGTTAAGTGCCCGTTGTCTCTTGTCTGATGAAAATCAGGAAGTCTGTAGTTTCTGGGATGTTTAGGAAAATCAACGTCTGTTAAGGTCATAGGTGTGCTCCTTAGTGGTATTGGACATAGAACCTGCATTGCAACTACCCTTTTCCAAATTGAGGCTGGATGTGTTTAGTAATTAGAATCTGAAGCTATTTCTATAAGCAACAAGCATGTGCTACCAAACAAATGCAATTGAGTCGGTATCTTATCCGGTATACCCATCTTCTTCGTCCCTTTTGAGCCCAAAAATACCAATTGTTTTCTGGAGGCTGAGCACATTCAATGCTGGTTTCAATCTTAGGAAGAGGGAATAAGGTGATATCTTAATGAAGCAAACTCCTTTTCAACACTGTAATTGCGTGTAAGTTGGTAGTGCTGCGAATTTATAATTATAATTGTTTCATCACATTAGTGAGTTTTCTCCTTATGCCCCTCGGACAATAAGATCTCTCTACTTCTTCTTGTATGGTTGTTTGCAACATTACCATATCACCATCAAGTTTTCCTGAGTCCTAGATGCTTTCAGCCTACTTTTTGATGATCCATGTCAAATATGAGAAGTTACACATGTAAGTAACACAGAAGTAGTATTATAGCCTGAAACAAAGGAGACTTTTCAGAGGGCAAGCACTCAACAACTTTGGCCATTACTTGGTTTTGGCTTCTGTGAAGAAGCTAATAGGAAGTTGAACGAGGTGTTAGGTAGGGTTGAGTTCCCCACCAATAAATAAGGTTGTGTAGAGTCATTTTTTCATGATGGTCTTCAATAGCTTAAGCATTTTTCCCAGGAAAGAAAGAAAAGCACAAAACTTTCTGTGGAATATAGTCCATTTAGATATATCAATGCACTTGCAATTAGTAATCCTCTTTGTGATTTTTCATTATGAGGTATTGGTCTCTGCTTTAGTTCCTAATCTTAATAGATATATATAGAACTGAATAGAGTAATCCAAAATTAGCGTTTTAAAGTTGCCATTCATTGTCATTTCACTGAGATTTTGCAAATATGATTAGAGCTTTCTAGATTTTCTTGAATGATGCTGCTAGAACATCTCTTTAGCAAAGTCTATTGTAATATTATTAAACACTACTTTTCTTCAAGTCACAATGGAGCTATTTGACAGTTGCACTACAGTGTTCCCATCAGTTGATTTACTATGGAGATGACTGTATATCATGATAATTGATGGACATCTAATTTATGGTGGATCGCACTGGTACTGAATTCTAAAGGATTCATATTTTCATAGTCAGAGTAAGAAAACAAGCTGGCTGTTTCTTAGAGTTAAGGAATCTCTTCATCATGTCTCCCAACATCCTGGTGCCCAGCTTTCCCATAAAAAGCTACAATTTCATGCTCATCATTTTCCAAAGTTTGGTTGGTTATTGCACTGACCAATTAACTAGAACCTGGAATGATCTTGCTCAATTTACTTGAAAGTGCTTTATGTTCTTACCTGCTTAAATCAGGCAGGTTTCTATTAAATTAAAAGGGGGAGGAAGGGAATCAGGAATAGAGGGGAGTATGTGAAACATTATTCGTGCAATCCATTCCTCAGTTTCTGATTTGTTGTGTTGTAGAATCTCATTGCCTTCCATCCATGCCTAAATTCTATTCTGCATGTTTGAGATGAAGAGATGTGTGAAAGCTTTGCATTGTTAACAGTTCCTCTTTTTACTAGCTAGTCAATGGAACTTGTGTTTTATAGCTAGAAGACATACGACACCTCATAATTATATGAGTTTTCAGTGAATGGGCAGTATTTTTAAACTCTTGTTTTTTTTTTTTTTTGGGCTCAAAGGTTGCTCTGTAGACTTTGAGAACCAGAACTACACAATTCTCACAAGCCAGTGCAAGGGACCCCAATATACAGCCAAGCTCTGCTGTGGAGCTTTCAAAGTATTCGCGTGTCCCTTCGCCGATCAAATAAATGACCTCACAACTGATTGTGCTTCAACCATGTTCAGCTACATTAACCTCTATGGAAAATACCCTCCAGGACTCTTTGCTAATGAATGCAGAGAAGGGAAAGAGGGTCTCGATTGTAGCACGGTACCAGCAGCAGCTCCAGCTGTGAAGGAGTCCGTCAATGCGAGTGGAGGCGAGTTAGTGGCAAAACAGTCTTTGTCGTTGATGCTCGCAGGTGGGTTTGTTATGCTTCTACTTCAGTTTTTCTGAAGTAAATTGTCTTTGTAAAGAAACTGTGATGGTATCATCCTGCGGGCTTATATACTTTGTGGAGATGTTGTGGTCTTTCCTCCACAATGTCATAGAGAGCTGCTATTCTTTTATAAGAGATGTCTTAAATTATGGCTAGATCATGTGATTATGCATAGTCTCTGCAGACTGTAGTTGCATTGTTTCACAGGGATGATCGCAGGTGGCTTTGCTTTTCCCCTTTTTGTTTGTGATTCAAAATGTTTGTCAAGTACCTTGTATTTTCAAGTTCACGTCGCACGTTACATTCTTTGTATGTATGGGCGCGTCCTGAGCCCGTTTCATTATTTGCAATGATTGTAGTCATGCAGATGAACAGGTCGAATGAGATAATGAATTTAATCGTTCCTACGTGGTGAGAAATGTGTCTGCATTTGACTGTTGTTGAGTGATGGCCTAGTGGCCCTTTTTTGGGGCTCTCTCAGGAAAAACAAAATTTTTTTGGACGGCGGTTGAATAAACTGGGCATCTCTCTGCCAGCCGTCTTTCTTCCTCAGCGAATACGGAAATGCTTGGCCAAGTGAAGACAGACCATGCTTTGCAACAAAGGAACCCTTTTCTTATTGCTGTATCCCAGTACTTTGATGAACGTAACATAATTAAAATGCCCAATTTCTTGTTGGCATGAAGCACGCGCAAAGCCGGCTTGTCTTACGACTTTGACAATGGTTGGCACATATGGACAAAGCAGTTGGATAAAAGTCGAAGAGAGACACTTCAATTTGAATTGTTCCTCCACAGGCTTTACTATCTTAGCGAGCAGAATTGTTGCTTCTGATGGAGTATGTCACGTTTTCTAGCATAAACAATTGAAGTTGGAAATGGAAGATCTATCTGTCCTGCACGGAAGTTGCCTACCAAGTTCTTGAGCTTGTCGTCGTCACAGAAAATATTATCTGCTCTCTCATTGTTGGAGTCATCTGCTGATCCACCTCTTGCTGAGCTGGAGTTGTAAAGGTCTGAGCTCAAGATGCATGCGCTGGTGGGACTGGAAAAAACACATATAAATAAAGAAATGAAGAATGGCTGGTGAAAGTTCATGATCCCACAAAGCGTGGAAGCTGGCAGGTCGGTTGATTGGATTTGGTCATACGAGCTCCGGCTTAGTTCTTGCTTTAATTAAATGTACTGGCATGGACCTCGGCTGGGATTCCTAAATCGGACTTGCATCGGGTCATGTCATTCATTGAGACTGCAGACTCTGGCAGGAGCAAGGGGATGGCAATAACAGGTATGGCGCATGACGAAGAACTGACACGAAGAAATTCTCATGCCATCGGTCTTGTAGGTCTGCGCTTGATCGTGGGAACATATGGTTTTTCCTTCTAACTATACTTTATTTGCTCGCGACAGGAGGCGCATGCTAATTGAGAGGACCACATTGATCCGGCGCTATAATTCTTACCGCGTCGATGATAACTTAAAAACAATTAAGACAGATGCCTCTACAAAGTCCAGTGCCTCAATCAGAAAGAAGGCGAAGCCAATTTTTAATGCATCTTTTTAATTTCTCGAAGATGAAATGGTATATTCCGAGTGTCACCCATTGGCGGCGAGATTCATTCTTAATTGGCTAGAGCCGTCTTCCCTCTGTGAAACTGTGCGCTTACCTTAAGTTACAGTAGAAGAATTTGACGGGGTGAGAAACATGACGGGGGAGATCATGAGCTCGTGACAATGAGAACTTGGAATCATACCATTAAGGAAGGAGTTGTCCTTACAGGAAAATTACTTCCAACACCTAATAGGCTAAGACAGAGAACTCCAACTTCCCTTCTCTTTCGAAATGAGAAACGCAATTAAAAGCTGCGGTTTCAGGGTTGCCACCCTGCAAGAATTCGGGCGAATGTCTACAGATGAAAGTCGAAGGATGTGAACTGATGGAGTCATCTGTGAGCTGTAACCAGCGTTTCGATGAAGCGCAGGCCGTCAAACCTCGGCGCAAACTTATCAATCGAGCCCGAGTTTTGCGAACATGAAGCAGCTTGTTCGGCGCTCGAGACGTGTTCCTGCAATTGAAGTGGCGAAATTCAATCAACCGAATGACCAAGATCAATCTTGACCGTAACCAGAAGACCAAATTTTACTCGGCAAAAATCATTTTTTCCCATCTGGGAGCGAAGTTTCTTCGCTCCTTTCGGCATAACATCACTAGACAGTTAAAACAATCGCAGCTTTTTTCAAGAACCAAGCACCACCCACTTCCTCGGCCGTCGAACAAAACGCATACCTGGTTTGAAAACTGAAGCTTGGAAGTGCACGGGAAGATCAAAGAAGAAGATGATGAATAAGAGACGACAGTAGCAGAAGCTGCAGCCGCCGAGACTGCAAACCACCCCGACTTCTTCATTGTCGGACAAGCTTTGGATCCTTTCCCTGTGTTTCTCCAAGTGCAGAGAGGGAACTGAATCAGCTAGAGCGAGCGAGAGAGAGAGAATATGCAAGGAGAAAGACGGTGTTTTGGGAGAAACAATGATGGTTCGTGAGTCTATCATCGTATTAATATGAGGTCAGGACTCGGACAGCGTCCTGGTTAATTAGTGGTTACTACAGGTTCGTTTGGAAACATTACATCATGCACCAACTGTCTGACCTCTCCCGTCTGATTTACCGCCCTGCCCCTGCAGCTCCAAGTGTTTTTCTGGTCCACCAAAACCAATTTGGCTCCGAATGGCTCAAATGGCAGTCCTAGATGGAAGTTTAGGTTCAATTAGGACCCTCAAATTTTGGTAGTTCTAAGTCGTGCTTCACATGAATAAGATGCTCTCTTAAAAGATTGTTCCGAAGAAATTGTATGAGCACGTGATTGTCTTGTTATGGCGATGGAGTTTCATCGGTACCAAATCGGTTTTCTCGAAGTTGGATCACCAACTAATCAAGTGCATCCTTTTCCGGTATCAAACCTGAGGGGAACGGTTCAATTCTTCATCCTGATCGCTAAAGAAAGCTGTGTTTTTTTCTCCAAATGGGGGAAGTGCAGCTACCCTCCACAGGTTGCTGGCAGGTAAGTGTTGCAGTTGTTGGTTGGGGGCTATTGAGTTGTTAGTGGTACTAGACATTCCTTCCCCTTTGATGTCCTAAAGCCTCAAAAAGACATCTCAGCTCACCTTTCAGTCAAGAGTGTCAAGTCTGTTTGACACACTTCTTTGAGGTTGGAATTTCGTTAGCAATAGTGATGCAAATTAACATCGGAAATGATCCATTTCGACCCAACAAGAATCTGTCCATATGCTACGAATACGTAAATAAAACCATATCTTTCCCTTGGAATGCTCATTCGTACTCACAGATGCGCTGCCTCAAGAATGTCTAATGCGGGAGATTTGTGTTGTCTTCGGCATAAATGTTACAGGAGCCTTTCAGTTTTCTGATCGATTCGTTTTGGACCGGCGAATTGAGTCAGGGCAGTCTTCGCTTTAGTTATGAGAGAAATGCTAAGATTGGTGCGCTACTTCAATGTTAATGTGCTGGACGATGTGGCAAAATAATGAGGGACGATACATAGTGTAATGAGCTTCAACGCGTGCCGTATTACATCCTTTAATCAACCTATGTAGTACATTAACCTTAATACGTCTGACTTTGATTTCTTATAATTCGGGTTTTCCGTTTGTGGGGCCATTCTTTAAGACAACCACCGGCTGGACGACACGTGTGTTTGTGGTGGTGGAGGTTGTGGTGGGGGTGGGACCCACGTGAGAACAGCTGAGATTCTCAGGCTTTTCCCTCGGGTATGTCCTCCCCTCTTTAAGCAAGGACGGTGGGTGCGCGGGACGAAATCCCTCTTTTGCCCTCGGCCTCGTCGCGTAATTACTTTCCGCCGGCAGAATCTTAAAAAAGGGTTAATACTGCGAAAAATTCCAAACTGGCATACGTATATCAAATTTATTCCAAACTAATATTTTGACCATCAAAAACTCAAAATTAATATAACTGTGATAAATTCACCCTTCGTTTATTTCTATTAAATTTTACAGTTAGATTGTTGAGTTGGACGATATGTAGTAGTTCACGGGTGTTTCAGTTTGAGATTTAACCTCCATTTGTCACATACGTATTAATTTATTTTTCGTGGCAAAAAAAAGCACAAACTTTACCTCGACTAACAATCTCAATTCGAATTTTTTTTTTGTCTAATGAAAAATCACAAATTTTAATTTAAATCTCAAATTTAGCCTGAACAATTTGAAATTTTCACATCACAGAAGTCAGATTTAGGACTCGAGTAAAAATTGGCACTATTTATTAAAATAAAAAAAAAGTTGGGGTCAAAATTATCATTCAACGTGAAGCCAAGCTGATGTTTTTTTTTTTTTTTAGGGAATTAGTACCTTGAAAGCAAATCCAAATCCTGATCAGATCCCATTACCCCGCTCCCGATCCTTCGGGGCACTTTCGCAGCTCCTTCCTACGTACACGGGGTGTCGGAAAGTCAACCCCCGGTGCCAGTCCAAAAGTCGCAATCCCAAATAATTTCACGTTTTAATTACATTAATCACGGACGGTTACGGTCTCGTGATTAACAAAACAATCATTTCTCACAAATTTTTCTCCTTTCTTTTTTTTTTTATAAAAAAAACAAAGATATTTCTGGAATTTTGCAACCTCCCCCCCCCACGCACATGCGAATCCCGGGGGAAGGCGGCCGGTAGTACATCAGCATGCGATGCAGAGTTCAATTATGGGACGCGGCCGAGTAATTTAATGATGTCCGAGCGGGACGTGACGTCTCGGGGACGCTCCACACCGTGAAAATGGAGCCGTCCAACAAAGATATTTCTGGAATTTTGCAACCTCCCCCCCCCCACGCACATGCGAATCCCGGGGGAAGGCGGCCGGTAGTGCATCAGCATGCGATGCAGAGTTCAATTATGGGACGCGGCCGAGTAATTTAATGATGTCCGAGCGGGACGTGACGTCTCGGGGACGCTCCACACCGTGAAAATGGAGCCGTCCAATCTTAGCTCCAGGCCCGCTTCAGATCTAGCCGCGACCAGCTCGTCCATGGCCGGGACTGGCGGGTTCGAGATCCCGAGTCCCCCGTGAGGAGCGGTAAGACAAGCAGCCACCGCAGGCCCAAACTTCAATAAGAAAAAGGAGGGACCGGGTTGTCACACTCCGAACACAACCAAAATGGGATCATAACACGGCTGTCCTTTCACCCTAAGAACGCAGCCTCAACTTAAACAAAACCCGAAAAAACATCAGAGTTTTCTAAAATTATCAAAATGATATATACAAATCCAACAAAAAAACTATCCCAATAGCTTAACGATTCTATGTACAACGCACTCAAAATCTCACAATAAAAAAAAAATCCTCTGACTCACGCCCGCTCACGCCCTACTTGCGACCAGCAGAAGAACCTGAAATGTATGTAAGATAAGGGGTGAGTTACCACGGCTCAGTGAGTAACATATTTCTTTTAAGCGGATCGAACAGTCACTATGCAATAGTATAAAAAAAAATATCACAGCCCATAACTCAAACTCAATGTACAATATAGCCAAAAATATCTCAAAGGTATAATAACTTTTCAATAAAAATCATCCGTATCAGATTACTTAATAACAACTTACTTAACAACAATAGTCAATCATCAATGGTCTATCCATTGACTAATCTCATCACATAACACGTTGATGGTTTATCTATCAACCAATCTTATGCTCGTCATCAAACTATGGTCAAGTTTAACGCCGTGACAAAGACGACCAAGTTTACCCCTCTTGACAAGGTTTACCACCTATTATAAGTCGGCGGTTCGGCCTAGAAGGATATCCTGACAGTATGCATACTCTCTCCTCAACGGGTTCTCAACATAGGAAAACAAGCAGCAAAAACTTATAACTCAATTCAGAAATCCATAATCAACACCAATAAATCCATTTCACAAACATTTCGCAACAAGAATAGCCCTCAGCTAATCTTCTTCACGAAACCTTTAATATAAGTATTCACAAAAGTTTCATTTCAATAACGTCATAAAACTTTTCAACTCATTTCACAATCGACAAAATGTAGTAAATAATCAATACAATTTATGCAAAAATCATGCTCCATTTTATTAAAAATTACATCTCATTATCAAAATATGAATTTGTAAATTCATAGAAAATATAATGTCTCTCACCTGGTAATCCAAAAACTAACCTATAAGTGTTCCTCAAGCCGACGGTTCCAAAATCCTATCAAACATACGGAAAACGAATCAAAACAGAATAATACCTCCCCCTAACGCGCGACTCTAATAAGCTAAGGCTAACTAGCCAATAATCCAACACCCACGTGCCTACGATGGCTTGTTCAATGGAAATATCTAATGCCAACCACAACGAACAACTCGCGCGCCAAATCTCCACGTGCTATAACTTCTTCCACCGGACTCCGTTTTGCGCGCTCTTATAGTCAAAACGAAACTCATCCAGCATACTATGGGTGTCCCAATACAACCAACCCAAACAATAGCCAAAAAATGATAATAAAAGCCCTGAAAAGTACTGTTCATGAAATTCTAGATTATGCTCCCAACTTGAAAATTTGATTCCGGATGAACTGAAACTCTGAATCGATATCCGTCAAAACGCACAGCCCCACAACACCATAATCTTTCATTTTCATGGATATTTAAGACTTGATAACTCAAAAACTTGAATTACGCAGTTCAAATTCACATAACTCTTATTTCCGAGTCCTAATTGAAAAATTACTCCGATAGGACTAACGAGGGTTACGAGTACTTACTAGTCGTTGCGTTACGTAGTCGGAACGGCTCGGCGAGGACTCGCGCACACAAATCCTCCCTTTCTCCTCTTCCCTTTCTCCTCTCCTTTTTCTTTTGCTTTTCCTCTGTTTTTTTTTCTGCTCTCCCGCGGGCTGCTTTCTGCCTTTTATCTTCACTTTTTGACTTTTTGACGTTTTTTTTTTCTTCAACCTAAGTCTTTTGACCTGGTCAAAAGAAGAGGCATATGTTACACGGGTCGGCAAGTCGCATGCAGAAAACATGCACGGAAGACCCATGTTGAGCTATTGGGTTGCTCAGTGGGCATCGCTAAAAATACAAATAACCTGTGATCGGTCTTGTTGGTGCATTATAAGTGATCGTGTTTAGAAATACATTTTTCAAATTATTCGTTTTTCGTGAAATGAATTGTCTCCTTATTCATATAAAAAGAAATTTTCCGGCATTAATTTCGTCACGTTCTTCCCCACCTGTTTTTGCACGTTCCATGAGTTTTGTCCGGTTTGGCGTTTTTGTTGTCGGCATGGATGGCCGAAGGAAGCTCCAGTCGACATTACGAGCACAAAAAGAGGAATGATAGTTAGGGGAATTTACCAATCGGCAGGGACAAGATGAGTCTCGACGAGGAGACGAACACGGCATGCCAAAAGACAGTGACTATAAGAATTTGTAGAGTAGTACATACGGGCTAAGGAACAAAGATGCTCTCGACAGTGGAAACGAGGAAAAGGAACATCATGACGAAGTGCCCAAACGTCGTTTTCGCCGGGGCGACACTCTTTTGTTTTTCTCTCCATTTTTTGTTGCTACAACAGTCCAAAGCAGAAACGAAGCCAGAAATTGTGCTTTGGCCTTTTTGATTCGAGATCTCCGTGTCAATCGAAACACTCTCGTCCTAACCCTTGCATTGTGCGCCGAAAGTTAAGAGGTCAAAGTCAGATGAAACACAATGAAAAAAAGGTAAATATATTTATTTGCACCTTCGAAAGCAGATCCGTTGTAGTCTAGTTGGTTAGGATACTCGGCTCTCACCCGAGAGACCCGGGTTCAAGTCCCGGCAACGGAATTCCTTCCCCTTTTTTGCTTCTCCTCTTCTCTATTTCTTGTTCTGAATCTTCTGATATTTTTCACTAGGAGGCAAAAATGTGGTTCCAAGGTTTTGTGCACAGATGATACAGAAGGTCCATCAATGGTAACTCCTGTGTTGAACCTGACTTTTAGCGTTTTTCTATATCATTCCGGCCGAAGCGATGTTATTCTGAAATTCCCGATTTTTTTTTGTTCTTCCTTTGACCGATTCGAGCGGGAATCGACATGGCATTTTAGGCCAATGGAGATGAGAGATGCGAGAAACTAGTCGGCGATCTATCCGTGCAAAGCTTATTTAACTCGTCACTTGAAGGGCCTGCCAGGTTATGAAGGCTCAGAGAGAGATGCACAACACTGCCTGCAAGAGATGCCCCCAATCCCATGAATATGAAGATTTCATCCATTTCTCCACGGCAATTAAGCCGCAAAATGAAACAAGTTGGAGCACGTAAGTCGGCAACTTGAATAAGTTGAATCTAGGAGAAGTGAACTCTGCATCGCCGGCGGCGTAGCCAAGATGTTTTACATGAACAGGTTTCAGTTATCAACCCGGTACTAATATCCCAGTCTGAACCATATGAAGAGGCCTTCCAAGCTAAGCTTGAGCTTGATTAAGTATCACTAGTCTATCAATCACAACGCTCGGCTAGTTTCAATCAGTCCACAATTTAACGATGCTTTCCGGTTAAATTGAAGCGTAACATTGCCCTATAATATGAACTATCAGCTGCCGAAGCCACTTGAAAGGGAAACAGAAATGACATGTTTGAAAGAATGTTGCCGATAGGGTGGGTCAAATGTTATGGAACTTAGTTTGTAACATAATGCATAAGCGTCGGTTGGAATTTGTAGCATCCATTGGAATTTGGAACTTGGTTCTATCAATGGACCGATATTTTGCACTTTATGCAGAGCCAATACCCAGCATTTGGGAAAAAAAAAAGTTAACCTATCATGGGTTGCATGGAGATGTACTTAACTACTACCATATCAGTAGTGGAGGCCCAAAGATGGTTGCAATTTGTCTGCATAATTTTGTTACAGAGTAAGTAGCAAGCAATGTAAATGCAGAAAGTAGGGACAGCAAACATATCATAAGAGATTCCACATTCTAATGCCCCTTGGATTCCAAGTTACCCATTCCTTTCACTTTCTTCCCGGTAAGTATTTGGGAGATCTGGACTCCCTTAACGAACACCTCATTGTAGAGAATCCTCGTTTGCATTGACTGAAACCCAGGAAGCCACGCTAGTACTGCGACCGGTGCCATGACAATCACTCCAAACAAGAAATCATATAATCGAGCCAAGGATACAACAATGTCCCAAAGCCTAGTTCTTTGGATAGAGGACCTAAAAACCTGGGCTATCGAAATGATTCCCCAGCCAGTGGGTAAGAATGCCAGCAGACCAGTGATAAGATCAACCAGCATAAATTTCGTGAACTCCAACAAGCCACATAATGTTAGAGCCACCAAAACAGTAGCGACCAACAGAAATTGCCGATAGCGAAGGTGATTCCGGGTCATGTACTTCTCTCGAGCAAAGTATATCGCCACACACAATGCAAAAGCCCCGGCTAGGCATGTCCAGGACAGTAGGTAAACCAGAACGCTGGCACTCCCAGAGGAAATGTGAAGATGGTAAACGATCGCATATTGGAAAAAGAAGAAGCGCAATGTCAGGATTATCTCTAGAAACTTCCCCCAGACACCTGTCGTCTGCAAATGGTCCTGCTCCTCGTACCACCATGTTTCCCAGCTCTGTGTGGATTTCACAAACGGGCCTCCTCGGTACCTTATCCAGCTCGTGAATTCATCGAAGTCGTTAACTGTCTTCAACCAATCAAGACCATAAGGGTTAAATATGAAAGGGGAGAGGATCCATGATGCGACCAGAAACCAGCCCGTAATGCTCGTGTCTATGAATAAGAATGTGCCATTAGCTAAAGGGCTGTAAATCGTGTATACCGTGAGAACCAGTGCAATCTCAAGGGCCTTGACAAAATGGCTACGGGCATAGAGTCTGTAATTCTCAACGAAACCCCTGTGCCGCACAACAAAGCCTCGGCCAGTCCCCCGGTACTTTGCACCACTATGAAGAACTGTCCTGCCAAAGAAGTGGCTACGAGTTCCCATAGAGAACGTGTAAAAGACAGATGAAAGCTCAAGCTGCATTACCAAAAAATCCCACAAAGCCGAGAGGATCCCGTGCTCAACCGAATCGTCCACAACCGCTGGAAGGCCCGTGAACAGGATAAGTTGTATAAACTGTACATTTACAGCCGGACGAAAGAAGTTCTTGTTATTTGCTTTGTCTGCCATAGCAGGACCTTCAAGGCCACTCAGAGCCATATACAACCGCCCCCACAACAGTGCATGTATAGTCCATATCACCATTATGTTATTGAAGTAGAACCCAACAGTGGAATGAAAGCGTGAAAGCATCCGGAAGAAGTCCAGCTTACTACCCAGCCTATATATATCTCTGCTGAGAGCTTGTTCCCCACTTCCACTCGCAATTTTGGCTTCGAACATCGATATTTGATTCAACCCAACATCCCTCCCTTTGCCAATCTGGATGTACTCATGGTGTGTCACGTTGCCTCCACGCAAGGTGCAATTAAATCCCGCGAAAATATCCTCGCAGATGTTGATCTTTCTGGAAGCCTTGCTGATCCCACCTCGCGTCAAGAACCAAATCCTGTCGAAAACATCTGGATGGCCATAGTGCATTCGAACCTTCAAAGGATTGGCCAGAACACGCTGTCCTGAGGTAACAAAACTTGTTTCCTGAGCAGACATAAACCAGGCAAGCGATGAAACTGAAGCAGTAAATATATGTTCCCTCAGACCTAGAATGGTGGGATTCCGGGTACCATAGAGCCTCTCAAATTCCTCCAACAAATTCGGCATCTTAAGTGCCTCCTCTATATAGTTGTCTTGGTTCATATCGATCGTCTGAACTGCATCACCGCGTGTGAAGATAATGCCCTGATTTTGATTCTCCGGTTTACCTTCTCCTAGCTTGAAGGGACCAGGCAACTTAATTCTGTATATTTCGACTTCTTTCTGTGATTGTCTATCATACTTGACAAGAACAGAGAAATACTCCTTTTCACTGCTACTTTTACTCACCTCATCAACATACGCTATGCGTAGGGCTTCATTGTTTTTCATTAAATACAATATTTCTTCTGCTCGGGGATCACTATTTGCCTTCTGAGATCCATACTCCTGACAGGCAACTACATAGGCATATTTCATGAGAGCAATACCACGTTCACAGGCACAACCTTCAGAAAGCAAACTTGTCGTGCTGAAACAATCCGCATTGTCATCTAGCATTGTGGAACCGGGCTCCTGTAGCCCTTGGGAGAAATTTATATCGTGATGGTATTCAAGGAAAGCTAGCAACTTCAGGGCCTTGTAATAATTCATCATTCCCCTCACCGTGCGAGCGAGCGTTTGACCTCTGTATGATGCCCAAAGCCGGAGATCAAGTAACTTGGTTGTCCAAATCTCATCGAGAGACTCCATTCCTTCCTGGCGCATCCTCTCCATGAAATTGTGCCAATCGTTGCCGTAAATCGTCTGCAGGTAAAATAAAATGGATATCCCATCTTCATTCTTTTTTTGCAGTTCTTCCTTGCTATATAGCACTTCTTCATCATAGTAAGGGGTTAGAACACTGAAAGCTTTCATTTTCTCAACTGGAAGAGCTCGTGGAAGATCCATGAATAGAGAATTGCAGAAGAAGGCAATTCGCCTTCGAGCCTCTTCACTTGCGGGAATATTTTGCAACGAACCCACAGGCATTAAAATCATCTGCAGGCGTCGAATTTGCCGACTGAAAATTCCTTCTCTAGAATTTGGCAACCGAACAGCATTCTCAAATAGCAACCCCTCATGAGAACGAGAATTATTTGGAGCCAAACCATCCTCCTTCAACCGTTCATGGCTTCTCCTCTGCTTGAAAAAGTCGAGAATAACAACGTTATAAAGGGCCTGTAAAGTACTCACCACTTGATCAGAATCTACAACAGATCTGTTCAACAATTCAACAAGATGGATTAAAGTCACATGAATCTTTGGTAGCACAGTCATGTCAAACATTTTACTGAATTTTCTGAATTGCAGCGAATGATCGATTTCAGCAAACAAAGCAGCAACAATAGAATGCTCCTCAACGTTGTCTCCTGATATCTCAAGTAATAAATGCTTGACACTATCATAGGCTTCAATGACAGCACAACGCCTATACTCGTTCTTGCATATCTTGTACCAGAGTCTAGTGTCAGGAGCATCTGCGAGTCGACACACCTCACTCAATGCAGAGAGCAGCTCGTTGGAGAGCAGAAAACAGGGCCAGCTTATAACTCGGGATGTCCAAGGAATATTTGGCAGCTCCAGCAACTCAACTTCTCGATCAGAGATGATATCGTCCTCCCTGAAAGTCCTAATTATCTCATTCCACATCACGGCAAACTTACGCACCAAAAGCGGGTTACATTTGAGTTTCTTAAAGCACGGAGAAGCCCAGTTGCTTGGATTTGACAACTTGATGTAACTGAATATGTTGCTCCTCATTGACTCCCGCTCATATAGCAGCAGCTCCTGTCGTATGAGATTAAATTTATTTGCAACTTCACAAATAATATGGTCAAACCACAACCTCAAATGCCGATTGTTTCTGATTTCACCCAACCTCGAGAACAGCCCAACTGCCACTCCAACCAGGAATGTCCAAATCGAATACCAGATTTGCAAGTCCATCATATAAATCAAGACCATGGGAAACCACAACAACCCAATGGCAAGGCCATTGCCGTTGCCAAAAAACTGATGCCATTTATAATTTACATTCATAAGATGCAACAACTCTTTTGTAGGATTAATCATTGGTTGGATCTGTAGAAAGTAGCTGAAAAGGAATTTTGTCACAAGAACCAATACCCAAAACATGGTATACTTTGCATAATCCCTCATGCCTTCCCCCAAGTTACGTCCCACAAAAGTCCGGCTCATCAGCACCTCGCACATCTTCCAATTCTTCCGAACAAGGAAGTTGCCGAAGGAGGGAACATAGGACAGAGCAAATGCTGAGAGCTTCACAAGGACAAATACAAAAGCCAATCCGAGAAAAAGCACAAGCCGGTTGTTAGCCTCAGCAGACCATTCCCCATCCCTGTTCCTCTGTAACCAAATCCTTACATAAAACCATCCCAAAATGGCGGTCCATGTCGCTGCAGCGACATTTGTCAGCACCATGCGCATGCCGATCCACCATGACTCTCTCGAGATCAAACCCCATTGCATGATGGAATGAAGCAGCGACTCCAGAAGGTGCAAACCGCTCCAAGTCACAAATCCGCTCAAAACCCGAACTTGCACCTCCTTATTTGGCAAGGCCTGCCAAGGAAACTTGTATTCCTCCTCCCAAGCAATGATAATTGCCGCTTGAAGGAATAAAACTAACATCAGCCACAGCCTATAGAAGCTCCTGAACAAGTTCCAAAACGACCTCTGTTCAACAAAGCCAGTCTTGCCTGCATTCTTGAAAAATCTACTCCTCGCATCCAAAGGCCACTTCAGCTCCTCAAAGCACCTTCTGCTCCAGAAGTACTCATTGATATCATCATAATTCCTCCATTTGTTATGCGCGGCTATCCCATTACGGCCGTTTTCAACCTCCGCCCGAACAACCTCATAAAGGGGCTTCACAACACCATTCAAGAATGCATTTTCCCCTGAATTTTTTGGCAAAATAGGACGCCCAGTGTTTGGATCGACGCGATCTTCCAAGACCATATTCAACTCCCTTGCCATGTTGTGAAATATATAACAAATGCATTCGGGCATAAACCGCAAGTTAGCAGACTCGCCCCAGATGAGGAGATAGAGAGAGACATACAAAAGTTCATGGCGAATTGTTCCAGAGTTACCAGGACCATCAATCAGCCTTACCTCGGACTTCTTCCCCAAGAAACAGCACCAATCCTCGTAGTTCCAGAGCAGCTTCTCACGGAAATAGCGGAGGGCTCTCGGGTCGAGCGAAATGACGTTGTCTCGTGGCATTTCGGCGCCACGCAAGTAGTGGTTGGCGAGGTGGAGGACAAGGTGCTCACGCTGATTCCGAACGTTGTCCTCCTGGAAGCCAAAGAAGCAAGAGAGCCAGTCAAGAAGGTCGTAGTGATCCCGCCAACGAGCTGAAGGTGGCTTCCGGAGACCGGCAGTGGAGGCTTGCAAGGTGGACACCAGGGTACGGAGATCCGGCGATCGACGGCAGCGGTCATCGCAGGAGAGTTTGCTGACCGGGACCATATTGTACACTACTTCTAGTTCTGCCTCTCTCTGGTCCATATTTACGCGTATGTGGAAGCAGAGAGACGGAGAACTTGAGCAGTAACTTGTCCGTGCATCTATTTCTTCAGGCAAGCCGAAGTCGAGAGGGAAAAGCGGAGGTAAAGATCAGTACTCGGCAAGAGGGAAAGTGAGACAGAATGTTGTATGGCAGGACTCCACCATAGCATTATTTCACAACACAATCCAACCCCAGAAAAGAGCTCATCCTTTTCACGTCCATATGGTTAAATTATGCCTCGAATTTGAAGCATCCAAAGTTCAATCACTAAAAGATAAAAGAAGGGGCTCAGTTCTTAAGTCAAAAGAAAGCATAAGTTGTTGACTCATTCGGCGCTAATCATTCCTTTCTGCATCTGGTTGAGCAGAGCAACATGCCATCCCCATCCCCCTTCAAGTTTCTAACGCGTAGAAATTCCAACGCGTAAAGAGGGTTGGTAATCAATCTATTATTAGTCACTAGCAGCTTCTTATTAGTTTCCGAAATTGTTTGAATGTCATTCCATGAGTTCAAGTAGGAACATAACCGGATCGACCATAGTGCCCCAAGTTCAGTGCCGACCAAACTATTTTAATTATATATATATATATATATATATTTTGGTTCTTGGAGTGATGGTCGGCAATCCTCACCGTCTCTAGGCTAGGGCCATGATGCCCTCAACTGGGGTCAGCGATAGCTCACATACCGTTGGTTTTGGCTGATGAGGTCATCGCGGCCGTCATCGGTGCCCTCACTATGGTAGGCTAGGGCATTGGATGAGGGCTGCCAAGCACTCGTTTAGTGGCCAGATTGACTTAATTGATAAATTAGCAAAAGGTGTAGGATTTAATTAACAAAATTAAAAAATTTAGGATTAAATTGACAAAAATACAATATATTTATGACTTTTTGGACAAACTTCCTGGCCAAGAGAATGGTGTACAAGATTATTTTTTCATGTGAGTTATTATATGTAATTGATGGTTGAATGTTGTTATAATCTCAATTATATCGTTTATTCTGTAGTGAAATTCTATACTGCTCTACCATGAACGTAGATGATACAAACCGAACCAGGTAAATCCGATTCGATTTATTTCCTTGTTATGTCTATTTCATGATTATTATTCAATTCGCTTGTCCTATTCACAACAGGTTAGTTCCTTAAGTCAATCACATAATATTTTCCCGCTTAAGTTGTTGACATGGTGCAGCTACATGACAATCAAAGGCCGTGACTTCACAAGCAAAATACAACCGAAATGCACACTAGGTGAAACAGAAACCATCCATCTGATTGCATTAGGTGTCTACGGGAAAACCTTGCCCGATACATTCGTTCACGCATAGACGGCAGACAGTGAGCCCGAACCACATTCACGCTTGTGAATAACTTGAAATACTACTGCTACATGAACCAGCACATTAGAAGAAAAACCCATGTGCATTCTTTTGCCTACGACGAATAAACTTAATTGTGGGATCAAACATAACACATCAGACTAATGATCCCTGAGATATGAATTGATAATCTAATCCACATATGAAAAAAAGCCATTTGCTCGGATCATCCTCAGCAACAAAGATGAAACAATCCACCGAGTCGAAAAGTAGAGCCGTCACTCCCAAAAACATACGTGACGGTATGATGCAAATAGTTGCGCCATTTATTCGATAAAGCCGGCAACAGGAATCTCTTTGTAGACAGAACTCAGAGCCCGGGATATTACCCGGACCATGCTCTCTGAGAATTTCCTGAAGAAGGCACACTCAACCTATCGGTCACAGAGTTGAAATCCACTGGCTGTCCACTCTCCTCCATTCGCTGAATAACACTCAAGACATGGTCAACTCGGAAACCCATGCTCACCAACCTATCAACCAACTCATTATTGGCATGCTTCCGAATAAACTGTGGATGTGCCAGATTTTGGACATGATTAGGGCGTGGTGTGGGCTGTGGATTCTGATAGGAGATGTTCGTCTGAGGATATGCACCTTGAGGTAAGGGAGATTGTTGAAGCACATGGTGCACCCTTCCACCTTCGCTTTCATACACCATATATGCATTCCCCGGAGACATAGAAGGGTTTGGCCCAACAGCTCCAAAACCATCATTGTTCTGCACAATAAAAGTACTTCGAATAGCCTGAGGTGGAGGCGGCGGCGGCTGCTGCTGAATAGTTCTACCAGGACCACCATATCCAATGGCCATATTCTCAGAACGACCAGAAGCTGTTGCTGGAATTCCTGAATATTGAACTGGCATATGTACACTGCTCAGAGGTGCTTCTTTAGGAGCTAGTGTTGTCGGTTGGCTCGGTGGACAGGGAGGATACACCGTTGATGGTGCTACAATCTGGGCTTCTGCAGATGACTGTTGCTGTGGTGGCACTGGCACCTGCTGTTGTAATGGCTGAGACCACTGCTGCTGATAATGAGAGAATGATTGAGGCGGCAACGTCTGATGCACTTGTGGCTGCATAGGCTGTGCCGGAACGCTAGATACACTTTGCAGTTGGGGAGATTGCCGAGCACAATATTGAGGATCAGAAGGCAAATATTGTGTCCGAGTCATGTGTGTTGGGGCTGCCATAGTTTGCATCTGCAGAGGAGGCAAATAGTAGGAGTTTGGCTGAGACACATTTTGAGGAGGAGCCTGTGAGGGCTGCGGGTGCGGCTGCGGCTGCGGGTGCGGGTGCGGCTGCGGCTGCGGCTGCGGCAATATTTGATGAGGCAGTGCTAAAGCCAGTTGCTGATTCGATGGATCAGACATACATTCAGTCTTTTTGATATCGGAGGCAGGGGATTTCTCCTCATTGGTTTGAGATTGGCTTGAAGAGGAGGAATCTTTCCGCACAAAATGAAGCTTGGCCAGTTCTTTCTGAGTTTCAGCAAGTTCTTGTTTGTCTCTCAGGATCTGAACTGATCTATGAACCTGTAACGGAATAGGATAGTTACAATCATATTTCTGGAGCTCAAGCATAAAGAGAGAGGACAGCTTAACTAAGATTAACACGTGGCACAGTCATGAAACCCTACGTCTGACAGATCACAGTTAACCATCATAACCCTCTCAATTCACCTTGCAGTATCGAGCAAGATGAACTTTTCCCACAAGCAACTGTTCTTAGTCAATATGACTTTATTGATGCTTAACCCACTTTCTATGATTGTGGAAGCCTTTTGTCAGGACATTGTCCATCTTGTCACATATTGTCTGACAGACATGTTTGAAGAATTTTACGTCGAGTATCAAGATGGACTTTAATCCAAACTCCAAATCCCATTTCGAATTTTATCAAGAAATTGCCCATTCTTAAATGAGCAATTGCATGATCCAATAAAATGATCCTAGATCTCACCACACAATTTGAGAACCATAACACTCAGAATAAGGCCATAATAAAACATCTGCACTGTCTTACAATTAAAATATGTAAGGTCAGATAAAAAATCCACATGCAAGATAAATACACAGCTAATTAAAATTGAGAGAATCCCCATCAAAACTCAACAGGGATTTCCATAGATGCTTCTTACGTGAAAATAAAGAGAAGCAGCAAAAAAAGGATTGTCCAAAGAAAAAAGATTGGAAACAATTAAGCATATGATACACAACGACTCACCTGACAAGAAAAGATACCACAAACTCTACAAGGCCTAACATAGGTTTTTCTCCAACAATACACCGACCCTAATGACATTAAAAGGAAAGATGTTCACTAATGTCAAATCTCACCTACTCAGGCAAGTAGAACCAACCCACAGAAACTTAAGCCATAACTGAAAAAGGTAAAAATGGGAATTTTCCTAGTGTAGGGAATTGAAAAGTCCAAATTTATCAACTAAGTCATCAGCAAAGGTAACTGAACTTCTCACGGAGTATCCGTGGGGTAAATCTTCTCCCTAAATTGGGCCAACAGTCTGATGGACTCACACGGCTGACCCCCAGCTGCACCATCTCAGACTGACTATGTGCTGAAGAGGCTTGTAGGATTAAGTTTGAATTACCTCTCACCAAGTGAACTCTTGAATACATTGCAAGTTAATTATACAAACAATATTATATTTTCGGAAGCAACTCACCTCCTGAACATGTTTCTCAAGAGATTTGAGCTTCGCATCTGCTTCGTCATGATCACGGGTCAATTCAGATCGCATTTCCCCAATTGACTTGTCAAGATTGTAGCAATATAATTCCAACTGTGACAACCGAGAACTGATTCCCTCAAGAAAGCGCATGATACTGTCTGCATTTCTTTTCATGCTTTTCTCAACTGTGGAAACCAAGTCCTGAATTAGAGAATCTTCTGGCTGGCTACAGGAAGGGGGGGCATATGTCACTGGTCGCACAAGCTTATTTTTATGAAAATCCTGCAAAAAGAGTAACATTGAAATTTCTGAGAGTATATAAGGAGTAAAAGGTCCTTACTTAAGGATAAATTGATTCCAAAAGTGAACAGAAGATAGAAGACTCGCAATAGTAAGAATTCGCAGAAGACGAATAGAAGCTATGTCCCTAACAACGAAACCAAATAAGAACATCTCCTATATATACTAGAAGGGCAATGCCTATATAGCAAATCTAATAATTTCATTATATTGAAGACATTCTCTTCAAGCAGATGATTCTCCAATCTGCAAGTGATAAGGTAAAATCAAGACCAAACACTACTCCATAAGTTCCCAACCAGAAATCTTCTTCAATCCAGCGGCATGCATGACGTATATAGTAAAGATGGCGACGACATCACCTCACGTTATATTGATGGCTAGTGGACACAAAAAAGAAAGAACCATGTTTTCAGAATCGTCACATCCTTCAGATAAAAATTACAGAAAAGGCCACTATTTTGGAGGGAAAGTGCCTGCAATCTATAATCACAAACTATTTAAAGATGAATACATTTTACTCATCTCTTCCCACCTCCAGTTTTTAGGATGATTCCAAGGAACTTTCTCGCTTTCGTTCTTTCAACGACCTAATAATCCACAGACGAAGATATTGCAACCGGCCTATCGGGGCAGTAACAACGAAAGTTCTCACTTAATTACTAATCATATTGCACCGCTCATACCACTTCCACAACAGAAATTGCATAAAGCTGAGCAAACTGCAACCGCTCCAACTCCTCCAGACATGACCGAAATCCCCACCGCACAATTCCATCGAACGAAATCGACCCACAAAAGTCACACCCGTTAACCCTAGCAACAAAGCACCTTCTTTGCCCATCACCGTACATCTCCGCGCACAACTACCGCAGCAAGAACTAATACCGACACCGAACACCAAAACAATCTAAACGAACAAGAAAGGAAAACAAAGGCAAAGACTTTGAGCTCCAAAAACGACGGGATAGTCGAGACGAGCACCTTGATGGCGCCGGCAGGGATCGGGGGATCGGAGTGGCTCCTGTGGAAAGACTCCTGGTTAGCGAAGTCGTCGTAAGAGCAGAGGATGTCGTCGGCGGCGAAATCGAAGCTGCCCTTGGAGCCGGAGTTGGCCCGACCCAACGACGACCCAGTTGCCATTTTCTCCCGCTACGATTGCAGGAACGGAGATTCGGAAGAAAACGAGAATCACCCTGTGGTGGGTCACAGACAGGGTCTTCGTTTCGGGTGTGGAGAAAGACAGGGCGAGAGAAGGGGGCTGATGAAAGGGGAGGGGGGGGGGAGGGAGGGTGCGCGTTGTGTGGAGAGAAACGGAGGGGGGAAGGTTCGTGTTGCAGCAGCAGCAAGCTGCTTTTGCTTGGCGAACAAACAAAAGATATAGGTGGGGGGTTGGCGGGTGGGGCGGTGGGGGGGCGTGGAGAAACGTGTTCAACGTGTGGGGAAATCAAAGCTCAGATTTTTCCCCGTCGCTCGGCGGACACCGAAAGGTTTTGTGGATAAGGAAGGAGGTCGGTGACTGTCTGAGCCCGACGCACGAGGACGACGCAGACGGACAGCATCGGTCTCTCCCCGAGATGCCTTTGCCTTGCCTTCTAGTCCCAACGCATCCCACAATGTCCATGCGCACCGCGCACGTTCAAAAACGCCTTCTCGTTCCTTCGTTTCTTTTTCCATTTTCTTGGACTTTTCCGAAACGCATCCCCCAGTTGTCTGAAAACTCCTTCCGATTCTGACCATCGGAATCGCCAAACCGGTTCCGATTTGCCTATTGCCGCCCCGTAACGATCCTATCCGAATAATATGACAGAGAGTGGTCATCGGGACAAGAAGTGATTCCTAATAAGCTTTCTAAATAAGTAAAAAGATAGGAATGAACCGAAATATACATCGAACGAGTAGGAACGATTATGGAATAGTAAGTGTTTGTGCGGGTAAAAATTGGAATAAATTTTCGGAGGCAATGCTTAAGCGTGCTCAATTGGGATTATTCCGGTTGTCTCCTCGGAAAGTATTTACATGTATGTCAAAAAAATAAAAATCGTGAAGCTTGATATGAGATTCGCCTATTATTAATAGATTATTCATGCCACCCATAAAAATCGGGGAAGATGCTATCCACAACTTCTAGGCAATGATTTTGACAGCATTGGCCGAGCACAAGAAACAAGCTGCTACTTTACGTCGCAAATCGTCCGGGTCATCGTCACCACCGATGTAGCCACTAGCAGGACCGCTCAACTAGAGTCGCAAGAGAACGAAAAACCTCATATCCTTTGCGAATCGCAAGCGAAAGTGCCAATCAAATCAGTGCATGATCTGGGCCGAGCAGGAGCAACCGCAGGCCTTTGAACCCGTATTGCGGGCCTGGTCTCTGCGGATTCAAATGCAATTCAAGCTCAGCTCTCACCGTAACAAAGATTAAATTGACAATTATAGTATAAAAAAGAGAGAGGGGTCATTCGCATCTGATTAACAAAGCATCGAGATTTGCCAAACTTTGACCCTCCATTTCGTCCTTTAAAAGAGAGAAACATTAGTTTAATCATCCCCACGAATCCATCCCCCTCCCTTTTAAACTAGTACTTGATTGGGGCGCCTTTTCAGGACCAGCACATGCCCTCTCTCTCTCTCTCTCTCTCTCTAAGTCTTTTTACTCCTTCAATCATGTTCATGCACTTGGGGGGATTCCCCACTTTTCTTCCATTAATTCTTCTTCTTCTTCTATGGAATCAAACTGGGTGATCTCAATCTGTCATGGGAAAAAAAAAAAAGATAAGGAATCATCAGCTATAAGTGCTCCGACGATGTTGCCACCATAACGAATCTTGAAAAGATATCTATGCAAGTACAGCGATACAATGGTCACATGATGTACGGATATAAATATGTGGATGTAGAGCACAAATAGATGCAGGAGTATCTGCTCATGCCTCCTCCCCCACTCGATCCTCCTTGTATGATTTCTTTTTTTTTTCTAAGAGTTGACATTTGGACGGTTTGTGAGTGAACGGATCCAAAAACACATGCTTGTCCCTATTCAAGATCAAGGCTCTCTTTTTATCTATCTTATGCTGAAATATAAAATTGATCCACACTTGGGGAGAGAACGGCTCAAGTTCCTCTTGACCGAAAGGTTCAACACACCGCGAAACCGAGCATGAGAAAACGTGGAGCTCATTCGTTTGCCTTGACCCCCTTAATGATTTTCGCGGCGTCAACGATACAAACTGTCATGCGATCTTCAGGTTATGATATGACGTTCGCGATGTCAAACGGGAAAAAATCATATAATTTTCTCACGTTTACCGAGCAACGATTCGTTTCCATAATAAAAATCTGTGCGGAACGCGTCATGCCGGTACATGCTCAATGAGAAGGGCTTGCTTTAAAGTATGAAGCACATACCGTCACTGTTAATATTCTGGTGTCAGGTTAAAATCATATGAGATATAAACTATAAACTGGACATCTTCCAAACCGCCAAAGGCACGAATTTACAATGTCTTCTGCTTGTCTGCGTTTTGTTGCACTGCAACGCTCTGTCCAAATTGCAGATTGGTCGAAACCATAACAAAATGCGGAAAACCTCCTGGTGAAACAAATGGAGCCAATCGCCAGATGCTTTGGCTTTTGTTTCCATTTCCGACCCTCTTTCTTCGTGATCTATCAGAGACGGCATCGATCTT
Source organism: Syzygium aromaticum (assembly GCA_024500025.1). NCBI lineage: Eukaryota > Viridiplantae > Streptophyta > Magnoliopsida > Myrtales > Myrtaceae > Syzygium > Syzygium aromaticum. The sequence goes on from CM044885.1 coordinate 19,364,484, forward strand.
TTACATAAAATATAAGGTGGAATCGAATCTGAATACTTTATCTACTTTGGTCCTAGAAATTCACAGAAACGAAAAGCTCAAAGGACCTTTGCGTAGAGCACCATTACGTTCAAGAAGTTGAATTCCGCAAAAAGCGCGCCTCTCTCTCTTTCTCCCTCCCTCTGCCATGGCGTGACCATCGATCATGCTTGCCATCTTCAGTCCTAAAACCTTCACCAAAGCCGACCCTCCACCGCATAACCTGCTCAAAGCCTCGAACGGCCGAGCCCACGGGTAGAACGCCAACCCAATGAGCCACCGTCCCAACCCGAATCCGCCTGTCAACCCGGCCGGTCGAGGCCAGCCCAGCCGGCCACCGCCTGGCGCTGGTGGTGATCAAGAACCGCCATACAACATTGTCCCGGTCCACACTGTCCGTGCTGACCACCCGTCCCTCCACTTCCCAGAGGTCCGCGCTGCCCGTGCCGCCCTGTGCTCCGTCGGCAACCTCCGCCGGCCACCGCACTCCCCGTGGTGCCCTGACTATGACCTCCTCGACTGGCTCTGCCTCTTCTTCGGGTTCCAGGAGGACAACGTCCGGAACCAGCGGGAACACCTCGTCCTCCACCTCGCCAACCTCCAAATGCGGCTCGCCACCCAGCCGGACAACATGGAGGCCCTCGACGTAGCCGTCGTCCGCCGCTTCCGGAAGAAGCTCCTCCGGAACTACACCCTCTGGTGCTCTTACTTGGGCAGGAAGTCGAACGTCTGGATCTCCGACCGTCACGAGGCCGTCTCGGACCCACAGCGCGAGCTCCTCTATGTCTCGCTCTATCTCCTTGTGTGGGGCGAGTCGGCGAACCTGCGGTTCCTGCCGGAGTGCATTTGCTACATCTTCCACAACATGGCGATCGAAATGAACAAGATCTTGGAGGATTACATCGACCCGAACACCGGACAGCCCATTTTGCCTTCAGTTTCCGGAGAAAACGCCTTTTTGAATAAAGTCGTGAAGCCGATTTACGATACGATTAGAAAAGAGGTCAATCAGAGCAAGAATGGCACTGCGCCGCACCATGCATGGAGGAACTATGATGACATCAATGAGTACTTCTGGTCAGGAAGGTGCTTCGCAAAGTTGGGATGGCCGATTAATCGTGGAAGTAGCTTCTTTGCGACTGATGAGAAGAGATATCGAGTTGGCAAGACGGGGTTCGTGGAGAAGAGGACGTTTTGGAACTTGTTCAGGAGTTTTGATCGATTGTGGGTGATGTTGGTTCTGTTTCTGCAAGCTGCTATCATTGTGGCTTGGCAGAATGATAAGAAGCATCCATGGCAGGCATTGAAGAGCAGGGACCTTCAAGTCAAGGTCTTGACTATTTTCATCACTTGGAGTGGGATGAGGTTCCTGCAGTCCCTGCTTGATGCCGGGATGCAGCGCCGCTTGGTGTCAAGAGAAACAACGTCGTTAGGAGTGAGAATGGTGATGAAGATTGTCGTCGCGGGTGTTTGGGTAGTTGCTTTTGGGGTGTTCTACGGGCGGATTTGGTCACAAAGAAATGCTGATAAGAGGTGGTCGCAAGAGGCGAACGGGAGATTGGTGAATTTTCTTGAGCTGGCCTTAGTCTTTGTAGTTCCCGAACTGTTGGGATTGGCCCTGATGATCATTCCATGGATTCAAAATTTCCTGGAGGAAACAAACTGGAGGATCTTCCACCTGTTCACGTGGTGGTTCCAGAGCCGCATCTTCGTGGGTCGTGGCCTTAGAGAAGGTCTGGTCGATAATGTGAAGTACTCTCTATTTTGGCTACTCGTACTAGCCACCAAATTTTTGTTCAGCTACTTCCTGCAAATTAAGCCCATGATCGAACCGACAAAACAGCTCTGGAAACTGCAAGATGTGAAATACGAGTGGCACCAGTTCTTCAGCAACAGCAACAGGTTCGCGGTTGGGCTGTTGTGGCTCCCTGTGGTGCTTATTTACCTTATGGATCTGCAGATTTGGTACTCGATCTATTCATCCTTTGTTGGAGCAGCAATTGGGTTGTTAGATCACTTGGGTGAGATCCGAAATCTTGACCAGTTGAGTTTGCGGTTCCAGTTCTTTGCAAGTGCTGTTCAGTTTAATCTGATGCCTGAGGAGCAGCTTTTGCGAACGATAGGAAACAAGTTTCAGGATTTTCTTCACCGGCTGAAGCTGAGGTATGGGCTTGGCAAGCCGTACCAGAAGTTTGAACCTAATCAAATCGAAGTGCTGAGGTTCGCTTTACTTTGGAATGAGATCATAACCATATTTAGGGAAGAGGATATAATATCTGACCAGGAAGTTGAGCTCTTGGAGCTACCAAGGAGTTCTTGGAGTGTTAGAGTTATTTCCTGGCCCTGTTTTCTCCTTTGCAATGAGCTGCTGCTTGCTTTGGGTCAGGCCAAGGAGCTAGTTGATGCTCCTGACAAGTGGCTCTGGTATAAGATCTGCAAGAATGAGTACAGGCGCTGTGCTGTGATCGAAGCATACGACAGTGTCAAGCACTTGCTGCTTGAAATTGTCAAAGTGAACTCGAAGGAGCATTCCATCCTCACTGTTTTGTTCCAAGAGATCGATCACTCCATTGAGATTGAGAAATTTTCAAAGCTTTTTAAGTTGTCCGCGTTGCCAAAGATCCACGACAAGTTATCAAAGTTGGCTGAGCTATTGAAAGATTCAGGGAAAGATTTGGACAAAATCGTGCACACTCTGCAGGCCCTTTATGAGATTGCTATTAGAGAATTTTTCATAGAGAGGCGGAACAACGATCAGCTGGAGGAGGATGGCTTGGCTTCTGGCAGTGGATTGCTTTTCGTGGATGCAGTTGCATTGCCCAATCCGAGTAATAAGAGGTTCTATAGGCAAGTTCGTCGCTTGCACACCATGCTGACCTCAAGGGACGCTATGCACAACGTTCCTTCGAATGTTGAGGCTAGACGGCGAATTTCCTTTTTCAGTAATTCACTATTTATGAACATGCCACACGCACCCCAAGTGGAGAAAATGTTGGGTTTCAGCGTTCTGACTCCTTACTACAACGAAGAGGTAGTGTACAGCAAAGAGCAGCTTCTCAAAAAGAACGAAGATGGAGTTTACATTTTGTTTTATTTGAAGACTGTATATCCTGATGAGTGGAAGTATTTCATTGAGAGAATGCTCAGAGAAGGAAAGGTGAGGAAGGCCGATGAGGATGACGAGACAATGGCCAAGTTGAGAGATCTTAGGCTTTGGGCGTCATACAGAGGCCAGACACTTGCTCGAACAGTGAGAGGAATGATGTATTACTATCGAGCACTTAAGATGCTGGCTTTTCTTGATTCTGCATCGGAGGTGGAAATTCGGGAATTAGTAAAAAGACTGGACTCGGTGGGGCACGATGGCAGAGTGAACAGTTCAGAAGAGTCGCCTTATTCCCAGAGTTTTAGTACTAGTATTAGTACAGTCAATCTTTTGTCCGAAGATCATATATCCGGCACCGCTGCGATGAAATACACATACGTGGTCGCTTGCCAGATTTATGGGTCTCAAAAGGCAGAGAAAGATACCCGTGCAGAGGAAATATTGAACCTGATGAAAAACAATGAAGCGCTCCGAGTAGCTTATGTGGATGAAGTCTCCACCGGGAGGGGTGAAAAGGAATACTATTCTGTTCTGGTCAAGTACGATCTGCAACGCCAGAAGGAAGTAGAATTATACAGGGTCCAATTACCTGGTCCCTTGAAGATTGGAGAGGGAAAACCAGAAAACCAGAACCATGCCCTCATTTTCACTCGTGGTGATGCCGTCCAGACTATTGATATGAACCAAGACAACTATTTCGAGGAGGCACTCAAGATGCGGAATCTGCTAGAAGAATTCAAGACGTACTATGGCATTCGGAAGCCTACCATCTTGGGGGTTAGAGAACACATCTTCACTGGTTCAGTTTCTTCGCTTGCCTGGTTTATGTCAGCGCAAGAGACGAGTTTCGTCACATTAGGGCAACGCGTCTTAGCTAATCCTTTAAAAGTTCGAATGCATTATGGCCATCCAGATGTTTTCGACAGGTTTTGGTTCCTAAGCAGGGGCGGTATTAGCAAAGCATCCAGAGTGATCAACATCAGTGAAGATATTTTTGCCGGATTTAATTGCACATTGAGAGGAGGCAATGTCACACACCATGAGTACATACAAGTGGGTAAGGGAAGGGATGTTGGATTGAATCAGGTATCGATGTTTGAAGCCAAGGTTTCTAGTGGAAATGGTGAACAGGTCCTTAGCAGAGATGTCTATAGGTTGGGGCATCGGCTTGACTTCTTCCGGATGCTATCCTTCTTTTACACCACCGTTGGGTTCTTCTTTAACACAATGATGATCATCTTGACAGTCTATGCATTTTTATGGGGCCGGCTCTATCTTTGCCTAAGTGGGCTTGAAAATGCTGCTGCAAGCAACAGCAATGACAATAAAGCACTCGGTACAATTCTAAATCAGCAATTTATCATCCAACTCGGTCTGTTTACCGCACTTCCTATGATAGTTGAGAATTCCCTTGAGCATGGATTTCTTCAAGCTACATGGGATTTTTTGACCATGCAGCTCCAGTTATCATCCGTTTTCTACACCTTTTCTATGGGAACTCGTGCCCACTACTTTGGCCGGACCGTTCTTCATGGTGGTGCGAAATATCGTCCCACAGGACGTGGATTTGTCGTGGAGCACAAAAGTTTCGCCGAGAACTACAGGCTCTACGCGCATAGTCACTTTGTGAAGGCAATTGAACTTGGCCTAATACTCACAATTTATGCATCACACAGCCCTACCTCAAAAAGCACCTTCACTTATATAGCCCTGACCATCTCCAGTTGGTTCCTCGTTGTTTCGTGGATTATGGCTCCTTTTCTGTTCAACCCTCTTGGTTTCGATTGGTTGAAGACAGTGTATGACTTCGACGAGTTCATGAACTGGATATGGTTCCATGGCGGTGTGTTTACTAAAGCTGAAGAGAGTTGGGAAGTCTGGTGGTATGAGGAGCAAGATCATCTAAGAACAACAGGTTTTTGGGGAAAACTAGTAGAGGTAATCTTGGATCTCCGCTTCTTCTTTTTCCAGTATGGGGTTGTATACCAACTCGGAATCGCAGCTGGAAGTAAAAGTATTGCCGTTTACTTGCTCTCTTGGATTTGCATTTTCATAGCTTTTGGGGTCCATGTGCTTATATCACATGCCAGGGACAAGTATGCGGCGAGAGAGCACATCTATTATCGACTCGTGCAGTTCCTCATCATTACACTAGGAGCACTCGTGTTAGTTGCATTGCTGAAGTTTACGCACTTCAAGTTAATTGATCTCTTTACCAGTTTGTTGGCATTTCTCCCCACCGGATGGGGCCTCATATTGCTAGCACAAGTTCTTCGACCGATTCTGCAGCGTACTAGGATCTGGGACAGTGTTGTTTCTGTAGCTCGACTGTATGATATAATGTTTGGAGTACTTGTCATGGCTCCAGTAGCTGTGTTATCATGGATGCCCGGGTCTATGCAGACACAGATTCTATTTAACCAAGCATTTAGTAGAGGACTCCGGATTTCACAGATTGTCACGGCAAAAAAACCAAAGGTTCACTTATGAATGTGAGCAGATTTTGTTGCCAGACATTTCAGAAAGACTGATTTGGCTTGCTTAATAGTTTCTTCCCCTGTTTCTCGTGTTAAATAGTAGAAATCGATTTGTCTGTAGCACGTAGGGATCTTTTCCTCTTTATGAGATGTAGCTCTGTTGATAACCGTTTGACATGATGATGATGATGCATACTTTTCCTTTTTGTCCTTGGTTTAAATTCCTTTCAATTGTCACTAGCTTCTTGCTGGTTGAACTTGGTGGTTGAACTTTGGCTCCAATTTATTCGAACTTCTTAATCATCTTAGGTCCAACAAGGTGGGCAACTGAAGCTTTTTACAGTCTTCTTTTCTTGAATGGCTAGTGAACACCGGAATGGCAAAGCTGCTGGAATGAGAGATTAGAAACTCAAACCCGAGCTCGGAGATATTCAGAGCATCGAATAAGCTAAGCCCTTGAACTAGTTAGGTTGGGTGGGTTGGGGCAAAGTAGCTTCTGATCAGAGAATATATGCAGTTTCTGCTATCCTCAAGTGTTTCTGTTACCTCGAAACTTTTAAGAACATGAACAACTGAGGGCTTTCCTGCTGCCTAAGTTCCGGGCGAAACAATCCTAGCACGAACTTCGATATTGTCCACGAGCGACCAATTCCTTTTCCACGCCACATTTTTCGACATCCACAGAAAGTGCGATGCCATTTCCTTCCTCTCATGGAGTTACTGGACTGCACATTAAACCAAGCAAAACCAGATGCCGCATATAAAGACTTGCTCTAAAATCACTAAACAGCAGTTTGGCACTGTATTGCACAATGCACATTAAACCGGCAACAGCCCAATACGAGACTTTCCCTCACATCTATAAACTGACCACTGGCCCCCTTCAACAACCGACGTGAGACAGCCATGGCCCACGACAACCTCCACATCAGCTGGATTCGTTCGCCGTTGCACGTGTGAGCTGTCGGAATTCAGACAATACCGCTCGGAAAGAAAAGCCCAAGCCCAAGCCCAAGCCCACAATCTTGTAATCCATTGGCGCCAACTCTTCCCGCCCTCACTTCCCGCCAGCTGACCGACCCCCGTCCGCCTCCCCCTCCTCCTCCTCCTCCTCCTCCTCTTCTATAAACAAAACTCCCACCGCGCATCTCGTCACTCCTCACGGCCACAGCAGCTCTCTCTCTCTCTCTCTCTACATACCAAGATCGCTATGGTGATCCCTCTAGGCCCTGGCAAGTTCTACGGCAGCAGCCTCCCCCGGCCGCGCTTCCTCAGGGACGACGCCGACCGGGTCAGCCCGCCGGCCCCCGTCCTCGACCCGCTCCTCTCGTGGGCCAGCGAGGCTCACTGGTCGATGGGCGGCCTCAGCTTCCAGCGCCTCCGCCTCCAGGGCCGCATCGAGGGCAGCATCAAGAAGCTCTGTGCCGAGCGGGAGAGGTCGGTCAAGGTGGCCAAGGGCAAGATCTCCAAAACCAAGCCGAAGTCAGCTTCAGATCTCAAAGCCTCGAGGACCCAGGTCGACGACGGCAGGAAGAGGGCCGGTTCTGTCTCCCCGCCTCCGGCGCCCGTGGCGGCGAAGAGGAGGAGGTACGTGGCTTTGGTCGACGAAAGCGAGGAAGAAGAGGAAGACGAGGCGGAGCGGAAGGGGGAGGAAAGCGAAGTTCGCGTGGAGAAGAAGAGGCCTGCGAGGAAGCTCTACGAGGAGTTCGACCGAGTGGCCAAGGAAAGCGAGAAGGCCAAGAGCAAGGGTTCCGATGCTGCTTCGCCGAGGACGCGGGCGAAGAAAGGCGGAGGTGGCGTTGGCGATGAGGTGATGAAGGTGGTCGAGGACGTGAACAGAGAGGTCGTGGAGGAGGGCATTGGCAAGAAAAAATCGAAGAAGAAGAGCGGCGGCGAGAGCGCGAAAAGGGTTTCTCCGAGATCGGCGAAGGGCTTGGAGACCAGTCCGGGTGGTGCGGCTGCGACCAGAACTTCCCCTAGATTGGCCAAACGTGGATAGATTATGTGAATTTGTGCTCGTGTGATTTGATCTTGTCTTTGCTCATGTTCGAGCGCGGTGTCATAGGAATTCTCTTATGTTTCTTCCTTGTTTTTTTCCCTTTTGTTTGGTTTTTCGGTTTCTTGTGTTTTTTTTCCTGTCTTAGGTTTTTAAGCAGCTTGATGACTAACCCGTCTAAATAAATGATTGAGGAAACAAGTGTTTCTGCGAATGCTGATCTGTGTAGTCTTACCTAGTCCGCATCGAGTTATGTGCTCAACCGGGTATCTGCTTCAAGTGATCAATCTTTATCATCGATGGAGAATTTCTGCCATGTGATGACCGCTGGCGAAAGAGATGTAGTTTCTACTGCAGAAATGGTGAACTTCAATCACCTACCTTAAACCTTCCTCTGATTCGGAATCTGTGCGCAAGCGAGGCAATGCGCTTGTTTCGATACAGATATATATACTCTCGAGCTTATCCGCCTCAATGTCTTACTATTTGATCATATGTTCTGACAGGACCTGTAACTGCTGATGTTCTGCAGTAGGGTGTTTTGCAAGGTGTTCTCAAGATCTAACACAGTATGAAAGTTCTTGTTTTTGCTTAGTTTCGACCCTTAGGACACAGCATTGGCCACAACGCAGGATGACGTTGGTCCACTTTGCCTATGGATGGAACGAGCCACTAGTCTAGCTGCTGGCAAAACATGCAGTAGTTTCAGAACAATAAGAAAGGCTTCGAAGTTCAAGCCTGCTGTTATTATTACCTTTGTGCAAAATACATGAATTCAAACTATGTATTCAAACTTGTCCCAAGCTGCAGAATGATAAGTACGCCAACTGAACGGCATGAAGAATGAATATGGGAAATTCACCCTTCTTATACTCCAGTCAGATTGATTATATCTTCGGATATACAGGAAAGGGGAGTCTCTTTATACCAGACTTTGCTTCTTGGGTTAGGCGCTGGTTCTGTCATTCATGACAAGCTCAACATAGGTACATTCTCTACCACATCCCGTAGCTCATTGTGCTGTATATATATATTCATACAGTTCACTTACTGCGAACTCCATAGCAAAAGAGGAGAGCATGGAGCAATGCATCGACTTCACATTTTATAATGACACAAAGCCATGTCATTCCCCCCTAGATGAATTTGGCTCTGCTATTATATTATCCCTTCATTTGCCCTGCAGGCACAGTTCTCTCAAGCTTCCCTTCAGTTGATTCAATCCACGAAGAGCAGCCAATCTGCATGAATGTTCCGTTATCAGTTGATATGTAGATGGTCTTTGCCACGGAACAATCCCGAAATCGTCGTTGTATTCTTCCATCCCTCCGACCAAGAACTGCCACACAAAAGAACCTGCCCCTGCCCCATTCTTCCTGGCAGATGCATAGATTTCGTCGAAGATGGTCTTGAAAAACCGATCCCGCTGAGAAGGATGGAAATTCGGGTTCTGGTTTGAGTATCCAAATTCAGTGAACATCACTGGCCTTTTCAGTTCCCTGTCACCATCATCAATGTGGGAACGAACCCACTTTGAGATGAACTTTACCGACTCCTCGAATTCTAGCTCATGGAACCTACCAAAAAGAGATGAAATCACATAACTTGCCACTTAATTTTCCATATGAATGAAGATACAACTGTTCATAATTGAATTGACACCGATGGAATTTGTACCAGTGGTCAGGGTAGATATGAGCCGAACCAAAATCGATATTTGGGAGATTGCAATTACGAACAAAATCTGACCCATAAAGGGCTGCCCAGTCTGCCGGGTTCACAGTTAAGCTTTTGGGGCTTTTAGGACCATAAAATCCTTCAAGTCCCACAGTCAGTAGATGCTTCTTGTCAATTGATCTTACAAATGTTGACATTTCCTCTAACCAGTCCTGCAATTAAGACCATTACATAAATGGGTATCCTCCTAACAATCAGTAATTCAAGGAGTTGATAACAACCACAGATCGCCCCACTGAAGCTACTAGAAAAGAAAATCAAATGTATGTATAGTAAGAAGATCCCAACCTTGAGCAATCATTTTGTCAACCTAAACTGGACAGCTAAACCAAAAAAAGTGTATATCCATAATTCAAACATTTCTTTTAGTTGTTTAAGCTTGTCATTAAATGTTATAGAGTATTATGGATTCCACTTTAAGCTTTTTCTCTATCCAAAAATTCTAGAGGCCGGCAAACACAAGTAAAACAGATGCACCGCCAGTGTCCCTTCAACATCTGCATAGTTCCAGCAAAACAAAGCACAATACCGTGATCAAGAACCACATATTTTGTAGCATTCACCGCAATGATGAATTTTTCACAAGTCCAATTACCATTACGCTGTAAATTAAATAAACAAAGCACAATACTGCGATTAAGAACCACGCATTTTGAAGTAACATTCACCCCAATGATGAAATTTGCACCAGTCCAATTACCATTCTGCTGTAAAATGAAAAAGCTTGGTATGGCAAAATTATTATCTGATTATAATTTAGAAAGGCAATGCCAGATGGTAGCAAAGAAAGGACTTTAAGAGTAGGAGCCTTACCTGAAGGGTGTCCCCTGCAGGATCTGTCATACAACGGGGTTCATTCATCAACTCCCATCCAAATATGGTTGGATCATCTCTATATTCGATTCCGGTAATGGTATTCTTCCTGGTTAACACAGTCTAAAGAAAATAGACTCTCATTTTTTGCACCATGATGGCAAAACTATTATGCACGTATTATCAAGTGTAAGGCAAAAGGGCTGTCTCTAAAGCAATAGAAAAATGAGGCTGTCTTAATAAGCACTGCAGATAGCTACCAAGCAAAAAACGTTGTGCTTAGTTAGTCGTACTAGTCTACGATTTCTAGATGCATTTATTGCTTAGACTAACTGTTCTCCATGTAAAACTCAACATCCACTAGCTTGACTTCAGTTAGAATACATCACTATGCTTAGGGGAAAATGTTTTTCCGAAGAAATGAATTGAAAAGCCATATTCCTATCCATGGGTAATATCCTAAAGTATTTTCCATTTTAACAAGTGGCCTCTTCCATGCTGTCAGGGCATTTCCATAAATATTTTGCTTTCCTTCGAAAAAAATGCCACGGGATAGGGAGAACATAAAATCTCGATTGTTCAGATAGAGGCAATCGAAGCACTCTTGTCAGATAAGGCAGAAATTACCAGCAAGTAACTACCTTGACAAAATTTTTGTAGTACTGGCGAATGGAAGGATCATAGAAGAAGGAATCATTGGACGAGCTCAAGCCAATGCCTTCTTCCCATGCCCACTTGACATATTGAGTCTTTCCGCCAAATGCTTGCAAGTTATTAACTAAACTGAGAAGCAACCTGATTCCATACTGATTTGCCTCTGCAATTACATGATCCAGAGCCTGCCGCACAATGCCGATATTAAATCAGAAACCAATGACAAGTAGTAAAAGCAGAATACAGCTGGACAGTTGCAATTTAAAAAATCTGAGGACAGAATCTTGCATGGAGTTATTTTAACCATTTATCTTTGGTATTCTGGACCATTTTTTGTATCAGTATTTTTAGTAGTCATCGCAATGTTAAAGAGGTAGCTGGTAGTTTCCACCCATGAATAAAATATTTTACCTTCAGGATTGTTTTAATTTAGATCGTTCCTCTAATGCATGTAGCATTCCACTAGAGACTATGTTATGTATGAAGTGACTCAATAGGTTAAGCAGTGAAATGCATACTGTGGCAAATAATAATGGAAGTCTGCGATTGCAGTGCTGAAAAAATGGCAATGGGTTTTGTCTTATTCAAGAAGATATTAAAGGGAAAGAAAACTACATATAATTGGAATCGATATGGTAATTAATTTGGACCGTGCTTCTCTAAATAGAGAAGATAACTCTCCAGAATTACTTTACTAATCTTCATGTGGGGGAAAAGAATCACTTGAAGTACGGAATGCATTGGGTGCCACGGCTCATCTTGGGTGGATTTGCTGTATTCGAAAATTAAATTTTAGATGTTAAGCAATCTCCATCAGTCCTCCAGTATGACCTCATTGATTAGCTGTTCTCAGTCCTTAGGCTGCTAATCTCCTTCTTTCCCTTTGTTTTGGTAGTAAGTACCTTAACTGATATTTAATCTAGCTCACTTCAAACCATTTCACTTTATTTCTAAGACCTACTTACATAGAATGCAATCAGAACTTAAAGCATTAAACATAACTGAAGCAGATCACGGCAGCCAATAAATTAGGCTCCTGGATCTCACTGACATGTTGGCATTACAGCAACCATAATGACTTGACGATTAAAATAATAGATAAGGGATTAAGAATAACCATGATTATTTAATCAAAGGATGCCAATTCGGCACGGATTAAGTATTTTTTTTTACCTGAAATACTCTCTCATCAAACTGACCAGGGGAAATCTGTAGAGCATGGTAAGTATTGTCATTGAAAGCCCAGGTCCTGCAAACCGTGAGACCCATCCGCGCACCGGCTTGCAGCATCGTCCTAACCCTAGGCCTGCTGTATTCGTCCACCGCCTGGTCCATCAACCAGTAAGAATTCCACCCATTCACGTAGAAAACCTTACCATCCACCACAAACTGTGTCCCATTTCTTGCCACGAAGTCCATCTTCTTCCCCACATAAAAATTGAGCCTGAAGTCGCCAAACGACAAGTAAATGAATGCCACACAGGATGCAAACCCCACAATTGGGCAGAACAGCCCGTTCCTCGCAACCACTCTCGATGTCATAGGGTTGGCAGCTTCAAGAAGATGTTGATTGATGCAGAATTTCACAAATTGAAAGGGTTTTGAGGTACCCTTCTGGCTCTACGTCAAGAAAGAGTCCGAATCATGAACAGCCAAACGAAATTTCTACCTGCCAAGACTGAAAATGTGACGGTTGGTTGACAAGAAGCTTATTTCGGGAGACCAAGATCCCTTTTGGCACTGAATTCCTCACAAGAGCGACGCTTGGATGATAGAAAACGCCGCAACGAGGCTGAAAATCACGTCAGGCCCACAGAGAGGCGCTTACAACAGCCAAATTTGAGGACTTGCTGCGAATGCCGATGAGTCTGAAATGAGGAGAAGCCAGAATTCAGTAACGTGAAGTCAAGACTCGCACTTCGCAGATTACCCTTCACTCCTCACAGCGAGAGAGAGAGAGGGAGAGAGAGGGAGAGAGATTGCATGAACCCGGTTCCCGTGTAGGACAATTTTATAGGGAAATGTGTAAAAGGCTGTCCACGCAAGGAAACTATTGCGTGGACAGCAAAAGGAAGTGAGGGGCAGCACATCGAGCCAGGGCCAACGCGTAGAGAGAGAGAGAAGAGAGAGAGAGAGAGAGAGAGAGGTTCACTTTTGTTTCAAGAGCCGTCAGAGAAACACAGTTGAGAGAAACTTTGCTGGTGAAACAAGTATGGTGGCGTGTTAGCTTCAAGCCCTTCACGGTTAAAGGAGGATGATGGATCTGGAGCACCTGTTTCTACAACTCTCCTTCTTCTCTCTTTGCTTGGGTTATAATGTTTTGGACTGACCGAAGGCTAGGCTGTTCAACGGCAGTCCGTGGATGATGGGGGCATCTGCGCCATGATCAAGGGTGGATGTGGACATCTCGTTCTCCCTCACCAGATCAAAAAGCAACAGATCAGATATCTCTCAATTCAACAAAGAAAAGCAGGCCAAAGAAAAGATTTTTGTCCCTCTTTCGCACTGAGTTGTTTGGTTCTGCTGTGATGCAGGCCAAGTGAAAGTAATTGCTGGCTGTATGTAGCCTTCGTATTCTTTCGCAGGTGGTTTTGCCCTGGCGCTATTCATGGGGCAAACCGACAAGATGATTCGAGCATCATTGAGTTATGGGCAGGGGATGATGCCCCATGATGGCCAAGAACTCACAATTTCTCCTTTTTCTGAGCTGTGATTCACACGGTCCGATTCAACCTTCTCTTTTTTGCTCTTTTTGCTCTTTCCGCTCTCTTTTTTCCCATTCGACGTGTTCTGTATTTACTCATTTCCTATCTGGGGTGACATTTCCTTTGTGGGTTTCTTCTGTAATCCAACCCTGAATGAATTTCCTGAAAAAATTGCTGGACCGCACTGCCATGTGCTGTGCATAATGAAGTCAAGCTTAGGTTAGCACTTAGCAGCGCAAATTGGTCGGCATTTGAGTTAATTTGATGCTGGAGATGGCTATATTTCCAAGAAAAGCAGCTTAATGATGAAACCCCCCGCCCCACCAAAAAACAAAATGGAAAGCGGCTTAATACCAAGTATAACCAGCCAATCAAGCCGCAGATTTTGGAAGAAAATGAATGAATTTGCCCACTTAGGCAAAGAAAAGCAAAAAAGAAAAGAAGACCGAAAAAAGGAAGGATGTTTCCATCACTGAGAAAATGGAGATGTTAACCACACAAAGACCAGAAGTCATCGTCGGTCGACGGTCACTCCCCCTGAATTAGCAGCGACCAGACACTGCCATCCGTCCTCGTTCAACTGTCTTTGACCCACTAATCTACCCGCTAACTGCTCCAACTTGACGGCTTGATTATTATAATTTTTCTTAATTACGAGTCAAGTTCGTGACTGACTTTAGTATTGCTTCAGAAATTCGAGTTTTAGGGCCTGATCCAGATCTCCCTTTGACAACTAAATCGGGTTTCAATGTGCATCGGACTTTATATCCTGGATCGTTCAGATTAAACAGTATATTATACCGAAGAACGAATAGAGGACTTCAAAAGTTAAATGTATTTTACAAATCTGCAAATTTTCTCTTTTTTCTTAGACTTCTAGCATGCCATGTCGAGTGTGATCAATGGTTTTCGCTCTCCATTGCGGATTTTAGTTGTGCACAACGACTCAATTGCTCCGCTGGCGAGGATGGTCATGCCTACAAAGTGAATTTTTCCGTAATCTCATGATAAGTTGCATCAAGAAGACAGTCATAAAAAGGAATACAAATTGCACATAATCGGTTGAAAAAGTGCAGCCCTATTATTAGTTGGTGTAAAAACAGACGAAACAACAGGTCCAGTTACAAAAGGTAATCACAAACAAGATGACACAACAGTGTATCATAATATTATGTCCTTATTAGCGATTGTCGGGAGACACTAATTAAGATTATTAAAATTGGTAAAAACGTATATCAATGTGTTTTATACATTAAAAAAAAAGAACGTACTTCATAAAGATTGATATGTTTTAAACAAAAACGGTAATCTCAATGAATAATATTAGGTACTCTATCAAAATTGGAATTTTATATGAGCTCATTTAATTAAGAGAGGAAAAATAATAAATTTTTTTTTTGGCTTCCGCCAATAAGTTCTCTACAAGCAATTAAAAGGCTGTGCTTGGGCCTGGACAAAGTTATGGGCGACCATATGCTTCTTTGCACTCAACCAATATCTAACCCCCTTTGGGAAAAAATGTCTCGATTTTGGACTAATAATAAAGCTTGGAATGTGATACTTGCCTTGATTCGAATCCAGATAAACATGATCAAATTTTTAGCAAAAAAAAATCGTAAATATGATTAATTATATTATTTTTATCTTGTGAATTTCAAGTGAAACTTATAAGAATCGATGAATTTAGTTACACATAATTTATAGGCACGGTTCATGAAATATTTGGTGACCAAATATGCATCAACAGATGGAGATATTTTGGTGGTGTGATTGCTTTTTGTCCTTTTTGCCTGAATTCGGTTCGGCATGATATGATTACTAGGATTCTTCTCATTTGGGATTTTCTGAGATTGATAAATGTCTTCCCCAAGTCAATATTATAACCATTGCATGCACATGTCGGCACCCGACAGGCTTTAATAAGGACAGAACACACTACATTCGCTGTTCTTCTACAAAGACAAAAGTATCAGATCTGATATCTAAGTTGAAGCAAAGAATCAAATGGGCGAGCTGACTTTCCATTAATATAAAGCTTTTGCCACGTTCCTAAGCTAAGCATATGAGTTCCACACCGGGCAAAGAATGCAATCCGTGCTGCCGAAAGAAGTTAACATCAGGGGTGATGCATATGTTAAGCGACACGCTGACTTGATATCGCTGAGTTAATTTTGATTCATTTTTTAGGACATGGATTTCAAAATAAGTCCGACGGTTAGCATTTTCACTTGGTTCTGCTATGGTGATTTCTGTATCTTCCCATTCCTGACACACCCGATCGACCGTCCCTAGAAATGGCATAGTATCCAATCTCATTGCAATAGATGAAGTTAATCACCGACGAAAGATTTACCGCTCTGTAATTGTATTGGACCTCGCTAAGAAGTGATTTCATACCGGAAGGTCTCAAAGCCATCCGAAAGCACAAGTCTTTTTTCACCTGTTAAAACGTCGATGCCACGCGTAAGCTTTCTATGGAGGATGGCACTATTCTAGTTGCGAGTTTGCTGACCTGAAAATCTTCCATGGCCTTGCCGTAATATGAACTTTCCCGTGTTCAGACTCAGTTCAATCATCAACAAGGCCAACTAAGGATTTTCAAATTCTATTGGTGAGCTACTTCTTTCGCAATATTTATCCTCTCTGTGTCCTGCTAACCAAACTTATTCCCCAAAACGTGAAAATTAAAGTGAGGACTCACTGTACGCAAGCCGTGTGCGAACGATGCAGAAGAAGAGAACACAAACTTGGAGAGCCATTGGGTTTTTGGTAAAATTGGTGACCGTGGCACAAGAGACGACCATGAACGGCTTCTGTGCAGCTTCCCTGGCCAGGTTATATGAAATCGGAAACGACGAACAGCAATTGTGGAAACAGAATGATTCAAGTAAACACCAGAGAAACATCATCAAAATACGAGACTCAGCAAGCAAGATCGTGATATTGGCAAGAATTTACAAGAGCTAGCCATCGAAAGTTACTGGGAGTTCCCTCGCTTCTGAGCATACCCATTTCAAGATCCTCGTCTCACCCCCCCAAAAAGGGAAAACAAGAACTCGTCACAAAGAAGACCCAAAGAAAAAAAAAAGTGAACTTTCCCAATTGTCTCTCGCCAGGAACCCCCAAATCCCTAATTTCTTCCCAAGAAAATGAATAATCCACCGACCTGAACGTATCACAGCTCGAATTCTATCACATCAGTCACCCTCAGCGTTCCTCTTGACAAGAGCGAAGTACCCAAGAACAGCACAAACCGCAGCCACAATATTCCCTTCCCTGAGCAGAACCTTGCACACCAGCCCAACGATTTCCTTCGTTATCTTCCTCCCTTCCAGGACCAGAGTCCTCTTGGGCTTCCCGAAGAAGGCCAGCAGCACCACGACCGATATCCACGTCACCAGCATCGCCGGGACAGCGACGGCGAGGGCGGCGACCATCGAGAGCACCCCGAAGACGGCGCCGAGGAGCACCGACGCGTAGAGGGCGGGCCACCCGGACGACGGGTGCTGGTGGGCCTGCGACCTGTACCAGGCGAGGATGGACTTGAGGGAGTTCCAGGAGGAGGACAGGAGGGCGGCGTACACGAGCACGAAGAGGCTCGCCCAGGTCCGCCGCTTGCTCATGATCTTGAGGATCAGAGGGTACGACGACGGCGCCTGCTGCGCCGCGGCGGCGGTGGGGGACGGCGGGGGCGGCGGCGGCTCTTCTTCCTTGTCGGCCATGCCGAGAGAGAGGGAGGGGCTCCCCCGACAAGAACGACCGAAGGGGACAAAAGGGTCGTTCGATTCTTGCCTTTCCGGGGTCGCTGACCAGGCTCTCTTGGTATGGGAGACAGTGATGATGATTCTGCCGGGGCTTGCTTCCCTTCTGGGTGTCGGACGAATTGGATCTTGGGTTCTTCTGGGGAGGTTTTCTTGATCTGCTGCTGCTGCTACTTTCCCTTTCGCTGTTCTTGGCGTTCTAGCTGCGCCCTGTATCTGTCCGAGACGATGATGCCCGAAGCAGAGATATCTGTGTGTAAGAAAAAGCAGGGGTGGGGGTGGAACCCACGCGCGTGGCGAGGGCTTTCCCTTATCGAGTCAATTTTGGCATGGACTTGAGAATGGGGGCAATTTGGGTCAGTTAAACAGATTCTTTAATCGGTGATTATTATTAATTTAATCCCGTTTTTCAAGTTAGATCCCTTGGTGATTTTGCGGGACCAATTGGAGAGTTACAACCATACAAATTCATTGAAAGCAACTAATGGCCTTACTTGTCACTAGTCAGATGAGTAAATTGTATCGGTACAAGATTTTTATCGGGTCTATTGTCGGTATAAGAAGTGATGTGTGCATTTACCGTTTGATAATTGAGGGATTACTAATCATTTAAATGATCAAACTTGAATTTTTGTACTCAAAGAAGCTAGCGACATTGGGAACGTATTGTGTAGCTAGGTCGAAAGTCACTTTTCTAAATTCAAACTGAGTTATCACATGGAAAAATTATTCATTATTCATATAATTTCTTTTTGAGTTAATATTACGAAAACTCTAAAACTAACACATCTGTGACAAATTTACCAAAAAATCCAAAACGAATACACCTATGATAAATTTACTCTCCGTTAGTATCTGTTAAATTTTACCATCAAATTGCTGAGTTTGATGCAATATAACAGTTGATGGGTATACCAATTTGGGGTTTTATCCTTCGTTTGTCATAGGTGTACTAATTTATGATTTTTTGTGATATTAATCTAATTTAATGAAAACTAGTAGAGAGTAAATTTGTCATAAATGTACCAGTTTGGAGTTTCTGGTGGTCAAAAAATTAGTTTGTTGTAAATTTGTCATAAATGTATCAATTTGTAGTCAATTCGGAATCATTTTACTCAATTTTATATACAGATAATCTTTTTCGTTGATTACCCACTTTGAGCGAACTAAACACATGAAAATTCATTTCACCAAAACAAACACATCCTTAATTTAATTAGGAAATCTGTACCTAAAAATGTGATCCTAATTCCCAATCCATCTTAGAATGTCTATCACTCTATACCTCTTTCCTTTTGTTGTATAATAAGGATCCTTTCTGTTTTTGCCACAGTATAGTACAAATTTCTGATTTAGAAACCAAGAACAGATCATTGGAAAATGATCAGCCTTTCTTATTTCTTAGTTTAATTAGGAAATCTGTACCTACAAATTTGGTCCTAATTCATGAAACAAAATATTAGGAAATACCCATTCTAGTAGGATATGAGAGACGGATTAATTCAAAATCAAAGGAGACCCTTATATTAGTCAAGAAATTGACTAATTAGAACAATGAGCCCGAAAAGTTCATTAGTGTAGGAAACCTAGGGCTCAATTCTCAATAATTGCCAAGCAAAGGTACCCTCAAAAGTTCCACAGACTCCTAATATTTTCTGAAATTAGACAATCAATTCAAAAACATTTAACCGGGTTCTAAAATACGAAAAAAGAAAAAAAGATCATGATTCACAGTCATTGTGTTTCATGCTTATACAAATGGAAAAGTCATTTTAGATTAAAAACGAGGGATGCGACAGGGAAAAAACCAAAAAAATTCTTGTTTCTATGGATAGGGTTTGCTAGTGGTTTTGACCGCAATGTCCTCGGTATGAACTCCAGTGAATTTGCCTATCATCTCACTAAAGATGGCCTTCATTACTCTTTGATAACAAATACCTAAATGACAACAAAATTTGTCTTATGAATATCTTCTTTCGTGATGCAGATGTGATCATATCCTGAGTACCCATTCATAAAAGATAATAACTCATTGTCACCGGCATTATCAAGTAATGATTCTGCCGCAGGCATAGGGTATTCGTCTTTAGGAGTTGCTTTGCGCAAAACCCTAAAGTTGACACGCGTGAACTTTTTCCATTCCTTTTGACACCAGGTACAAATCTAGGGTTCCAATGGATGTACCGGCAATTCGAATCAAGTGAGCCTTGAATAACTCCCTAAAGTTATCGAGGGCTTGTATTCTATCATCTGGGCTGACATTCTTCTTGGGAGTTGTTTAACCGGCCTTGCTTCTCCACCAAGCTTCTATCTAGTCCTGGCATGCCTTGGTGTGTTCCCATGCAAAGCAATCTTTGGTCCTTTGAAGGATTTCAGCTAAATCTTTGGCCATCGATGGCTATTTTATCAGTTCCCAAATTTACTTCGACCAGAGGGATCGCGGGATATGATCATTTCCTCTGTTCAGACCCCCCCTTCTTAGGCCGAGTCCTCCTTTGTAGTCCTTTTCAAAGGTCTGGGTGTCCAGTAAGTTATTTTCGGCCATGTAAGCGGCTGTCCTTCGAATGGTATCCTGGGCTTCTTTCGTGCCAAGGTTCGAGTCGACCCACCTACGTCACTCATTGCTGGCATTTGTTGGAAACCCCCTGCTGCACATTCACTCAAGCATAAGTGGTGGTGAGTAGGGGCGTGCAATCGGGTCAGTTCGTTCCGGGAATGGGCTTTATTTGGTCAGATCACATATGGGGATCGGTTCGATTCCCAGGTGAAAAATTTGAGAATCGGTCTTGACCGATTCGATATGCGATTCCTGGCCTTGAACAGGTCGGTTCTACCCAAAGCTGGTTATGGGGTACAACCGGTTTCAAGGCGGGTTGTTGGATAAAGCTGATTTAAAATCAAACCCCAGATGTATTTTAACTTTCATGTTGTATTCAAATAAAAACAAGAGATCAAGCTGTCCATCCTTGAATCTTTCTATAGTGGCAATCAAACAAAGCATGGAAATTAGAAGGTGGCGGCTGTGTTATTCTTTGGAAACCCAAAAGGCCAAAGCTAGTCTAATACAACCCACCCACAAATAAGCAACAAAGGGGACTTGCTAGAAAGGTCTAACACGACAATCTGATTCCATAGCTCACCCATAAATTCCACCCGAAGGTGTATAATATGAAAAAGTGTAAGAAAAGTCATAAACTTATTGTATCAGTACTAATTTAACCATAATCCTAAACCTTTTAACATAATCTCAATTCAGTCCTTCCGGCTAAATTTGATCGGATATTGCTAATGTGAATGCTGGATAATATTAACGTAGATAATTTTTAATGACATTTTAATATTTTTTTGAATTCTTTTTTTATTTTTTTTCTTTTTCCTTTTGTTCCATTCCCTTCCTTCTTTCTTTAGCTAGTGGCCAGACCTTGACAACCGGCAAGAAGCTAGGGACGGCACGGCTCGCCCTTACCAGCCATAGGCGAGGCCCAACCTCACAAAATCCATTGAGGTCTTGCCTCGCCTAGCCACGGGCAAGGCTCGAGCCCTCACCAAAGGCCGCAAGGTCGAAGGCCGTGACCTTGTGGCTTCTAGCAAGGTCGACCCTTACCCATGGCCGGTGAGGCTTGTCCCTCACCAGCCCAGCGCAAGGCTGCCGTAGAGGCCATTTGGTAAGGTCAACCTTGCCGACCTTGGCCTTTAGCTAGCCGCCGAGGTCTAGTGACTAGCTGAAGGAAGAAGGAAGAAGGAAGGGAAGGAAAAAAAAAATAGAGAATAAAAAGTAAAAAGAAAATAAAATATAAAAAATAAATAAATAATCGAAAAATATTAAAATATCTTTAAAAGTTGTTCACGTTAGCGTTGGCCGGTATCCACATTAGCACTATCTGGCCAAGATTAGCCGAAATGACTAAATTGGCACTAGATTAAAATGTTTAGGATTAAATTGATACATTTAGAACTAATCTGACACTTTTCCCATGCATAATTTATACAAAGTCAGCTTCCAGTGTGTATAAAGAGCAATAATAAAAGAAAGAAAGAGAGGCTAAAGAAGAATCAATGAAACGGAAAAAGAAAAGAGGGCCACATAGCAGATCGATCCTGAACATGCGCTAGAATAGGCCGGTTCAGTTTCGGGTTGATGGTTGGGTTTCTGGTTCTAAACACTAGAACTTGCTTTGACAAAGTAAGCCTCGAGTTCTTAATTTAGAACATATCTATCTTGGAACCAATCATTCCTGTTACCGGCGAGACCTCCATCGTCCTGGCATCTTCGCCTTCTCCTGAGTCGGAGCTCAATTCTTGAACAGGGATCTGTTTGGTTCGCTTCTGCAGCAACCGGATCAGGGGACGTCTCCCCTTTTTCACCGCCGCCGACCATGACTTGCTTTCCAAGATCAAGAGGGAGATGCACCAAAGTTCCTCGGGAGAAACGCGTGGAAAATGCGGGGAATCTCATGCCCCAGATTCTCTTCTTTTCGTTCGACGTGCGAAAGTTCGAGGAACCTCGGCGGGGTCATCCTCATGATTTCTTCACCATGGAGGCGCCTTTTCCACAGGCCTAGCACATGCCCCTCCCACTTTTACTCCTCCAATCTGAACCCCATCACCACGTTCATGCATTCTGGTGATTCTGCTCTCTTCTTTCTTGAACTCTCCTCTCCTTTTCTCGATTGAAGTTGGGCGATGTCAATCCTTGTTTGAGAAATATTTTCTTCACAGCAGATATCATCAATCACCCTTAGTATTCCTCTTTGAGAATCCAACAATGTTGCCACCGCGATGGATTTTGACAAGAGATTTATGTGAGTACAGTATTATGATAATTACGTGATATACCGCTATATATATATATATTATATGTTGATTAGTTACATTCATTTTGTGGTCGATGCGATAGAAACACACCTTTGGCCTATTCAAGACTCTCTCTCTCTAATTTTTTGTGAAATAAAATTAATCTAACATGGTAAGAGAACGATTTGAAATCATTTTGATCAAAGGTTCACACGCTGTAAAAACCGAAATGAGGAAATTGGGTGTTCATTCGTTGCCTTGACCTTACGATTTTTGTACGTCAAACAGTACTAAAATATCATGTAATTTTCACATTATTAGTTGGAACTCTGCTAAAAAAAATGCACATTTATTAAGCAACAATTCCTTTCAATAACTAAAGCTACTGGCAGACACGTCATGTTGGCACATGCTTGGCAAAAAGCACTTTAAGTTTGAGTAACTTTAAGCATATTCACATTGAAAATGGCATTTGAGTAACTTTACGCTTTATGCTATATCATATTAAATGTTTAAGTTTGCGTGAATTTTTTTTTTAAACTTCAAAATTTCTCCTGTTTTTTTTTTTTTTTTGCAGATTGACATTATATCACTGCTAATTATTTCGGTTAAGACAATTTGTCATAAATTCTACAATCCACTTGATATCGGGTCAATTCACATGAGGTATAAACTTGAAAAATTTGTCCAAGAAGTTCTAAACTTATTGCACTTACTTTTCAATTTTACCAATGTGATAATTAACATGTGTCACGGTTATTGTAAAAGGTTTAGGACTGCATTAATAAAATTGAAAGGTTTATGACTGAATTGGTAAAAGTGTAATATGTTTAGAACTTTTTGGACAATTTTTCCGGTATAAGCTAGACATCCTACCGAATCATTTCAGCATAAATTTACAATAATCGTTGCATATATGGAACTGCAGTTCGAGTCGTGCACCTATGTAGGCATGAATATTTTCAGAGTTCGCAGAGAATGATTCCCGTGATCACAGATAACGGCAATTAACGGGTCTTTTACCACGGCGGAAGAAAGATCTATGGTGCGTATCGTTTCCTAATAACAACAACTGCAAGAACACAAAATATTGTTTTACTTTGTCTGAAATTTGTCGCACTTTGTCGCCCTGCCCGGATTGCTATTCGATTGGTGCTTTAGATTAGCAAAGAATCATAACAACATGTGAAAATCCAGATAAAACAAATGGAGCCGATCAGTGGTCCTATGATACTTCTTTTCCCAAACCCCCTCTTAGTCGTTCTTAATGATATTCAGACCAGACCGCATCTATCTTTAAATAAACTAAAAGAAGGAATAGCATTAGAAGTAGTTTGCTTAAGGTGACCTTAGTCCTAAAAGTTAAAAAGTGTAGAGCTCAAAGCTCGTGCGTAGCACAAAACAGTTGAATCCCGCGAAAACGCGCGTCTCTTTCGATCTCCCTCTGCCATGGCGCGACCATTGATCATGCTTGCCATCTTCAGTCCAAAAGCTTCACCAAAGCCGACCAAAACCACCGCATGACCGACTCGCGGTCACAAACCACCGAGCCACACACAGAAACCCCAGCCCGATGACCCACCGTCGCAACCCGAATACACCAGGCAACCCGACAGGTCGCGCCAGGCCCGGCCAGCCCCCACCTGGTGGTGATGATCAAGGACCACCACACAACATCATCCCAGTCCCCACCATCCGCGCCGACCGCTCGTCCCTCCGCTCCGCGGAGGTCCGTGCGGCCTGCGCCGCCCTGGGCTCCATCGGGAACCTCCGCCCGCCGCCATGCTCCCGGTGGCGCCCAGAGTACGACCTTCTCGACTGGCTCCGTCTCTTCTTTGGCTTCCAGGAAGACAACGTCCGGAACCAGCGGGAGCACCTCGTCCTCCATCTCGCTAACCTCCAAATGCGGCTTACGTCACAGCCCGACAACATGGAGGCCCTCGACGTAGCCGTCGTCCGCCGCTTCCGGAAGAAGCTCCTCCGGAACTACACCCTCTGGTGCTCTTACTTGGGCAGGAAGTCGAACGTCTGGATCTCCGACCGTCACGAGGCCGTCTCGGACCCACAGCGCGAGCTCCTCTATGTCTCGCTCTATCTCCTTGTGTGGGGCGAGTCGGCGAACCTGCGGTTCCTGCCGGAGTGCATTTGCTACATCTTCCACAACATGGCGATCGAAATGAACAAGATCTTGGAGGATTACATCGACCCGAACACCGGACAGCCCATTTTACCTTCAGTTTCCGGAGAAAACGCCTTTTTGCATAAAGTCGTGAAGCCGATTTACGATACGATTGGAAAAGAGGTCAATCAGAGCAAGAATGGCACTGCGCCGCACCATGCATGGAGGAACTATGACGACATCAATGAGTACTTCTGGTCAGGAAGGTGCTTCGCAAAGTTGGGATGGCCGATTGATCGCGGAAGTAGCTTCTTTGCGAATGATGAGAAGAGATATCGAGTTGGCAAGACGGGTTCGTGGAGAAGAGGACGTTTTGGAACTTGTTCAGGAGTTTCGATCGATTATGGGTGATGTTGGTTCTGTTTCTGCAAGCTGCTATCATTGTGGCTTGGCACAATGATAAGGAGTATCCATGGCAGGCATTGAAGAGCAGGGACCTTCAAGTCAAGGTCTTGACTATTTTCATCTCTTGGAGTGGGATGAGGTTCTTGCAGTCCCTGCTCGATGCCGGGATGCAGTACCTCTTGGTGTCAAGAGAAACGATGTTGTTAGGAGTGAGGATGGTGATGAAGATTGTCGTGGCTGGTCTTTGGGTGATTGCTTTTGTGTTGTTCTATAGACGGATTTGGTCGCAAAGAAATTCT
Organism: Syzygium aromaticum; assembly: GCA_024500025.1. Lineage (NCBI taxonomy): Eukaryota > Viridiplantae > Streptophyta > Magnoliopsida > Myrtales > Myrtaceae > Syzygium > Syzygium aromaticum. The sequence continues at coordinate 19,389,368 of CM044885.1, forward strand.
GATAAGAGGTGGTCGCAAGAGGCGAACAAGAAATTGGTGAATTTTCTTGAGCTGGCCTTCCTCTTTGTTCTTCCGGAGGTGTTGGGATTGGCCCTGATGATCACTCCATGGATTCAAAATTGCCTAGAGAAAGCAAACTGGACGATCTTCAACCTGCTCACGTGGTGGTTCCAGAGCCGCATCTTCGTGGGTCGTGGCCTTAGAGAAGGTCTGGTCGATAGTGTGAAGTACTCTCTATTTTGGATACTTGTACTAGCCACCAAATTTTTATTCAGCTACTTCCTGCAAATTAAGCCCATGATCCAACCCACAAAACAGCTCTTGAAACTGCGAGATGGGAAATATGAGTGGCACCAGTTCTTCAGTGACAGCAACAGGTTCGCGGTTGGGCTATTGTGGCTCCCTGTGGTGCTTATTTACCTTATGGATCTGCAGATTTGGTACTCGATCTATTCGTCATTGGTTGGAGCAATAGTTGGGTTGTTCAATCACTTAGGTGAGATACAAAATCTCGAGCAGGTGAGATTGCTGTTCCAGTTCTTTGCGAGCGCTGTTCAGTTTAATCTGATGCCTGAGGAGCAGCTTTTGCGAACGATAGGAAACAAGTTTCAGGATGTTATTCACCGGCTGAAGCTGAGATATGGGCTTGGCAAGCCGTACCAGAAGTTTGAACCTAATCAGATTGAAGCGCTGAGGTTCGCTTTGCTTTGGAATGAGATCATAACCATATTTAGGGAAGAGGATATAGTATCTGACCGGGAAGTTGAGCTCTTGGAGCTACCAAGGAGTGCTTGGAGTGTTAGAGTTATATCCTGGCCATGTTTTCTCCTTTGCAATGAGCTGCTGCTTGCTTTGGGTCAGGCCAAGGAGCTAGTTGATGCTCCTGACAAGTGGCTCTGGTATAAGATCCGCCAGAACGAGTACAGGCGCTGTGCTGTGATCGAAGCATATGACAGTGTCCAGCACTTGCTGCTCGAAATTGTCAAAGTGAACTCGAAGGAGCATTCCATCCTCACTGTTTTGTTCCAAGAGATCGATCACTCCATCGAGGTTGAGAAATTTTCAAAGCTTTTTAAGTTGTCCGTGTTGCCTAAGATTCATGACAAGTTATCAAAGTTGGCTGAGCTATTGAAAGATTCAGAGAAAGAATTGGACAAAATTGTGCACACTCTGCAGGCCCTTTATCAAATTGCTATTCGAGAATTTTTCATAGAGAGGCGGAAGAACAAGGAGCTGGAGGAGGATGGCTTGTCTTCTGGCAGTGGATTGCTTTTCGTGGATGCAGTTGCATTGCCTGATCCGAGTAATAACAAGTTCCATTGGCAGGTTCGTCGCTTGCACACCATTCTTACCTCAGGGGACTCTATGCACAAAGTTCCTTCAAATGTTGAGGCGAGACGGCGAATTTCCTTTTTCAGTAATTCGCTGTTTATGAACATGCCACACGCATGCAAAGTGGAGAAAATGTTGGGTTTCAGCGTTCTGACTCCTTACTACAACGAAGAGGTACTGTACAGCGAAGAACAGCTTCTCAAAAAGAACGAAGATGGAGTTTGCATTTTGTTTTATTTGAAGACTGTATATCCTGATGAGTGGAAAAATTTCATAGAGAGAATGCTCAGAGAAAGAAAGGTGAAGAAGGCTGATGAGGACGACGAAACGATGGCCAAGTTGAGAGATCTTAGGCTTTGGGCGTCATACAGAGGCCAGACACTTGCTCGAGCAGTCAGAGGAATGATGTATTACTATCGAGCACTCAAGATGCTGGCTTTTCTTGATTCTGCATCGGTGGTGGACATTCAAGAATTAGTAAAGAGACTGGACTCAGTGAGGCACGTTGGCAGCATGAACAGTTCCAGCTCGGAAGAGTTGCCTTCTTACCAGAGTTTTAGTACTAGTATTAGTTCAGTCAATCTTTTGTCCGAAGACTGTATATCCGGCACCGCTGCGATGAAATACACATGCGTGGTCGCTTGCCAGATTTATGGGTCTCAAAAGGCTGAGAAAGATCCCTGTGCAGAGGAAATATTGAACCTGATGAAAAACAATGAAGCGCTCCGAGTAGCTTATGAGGATGAAGTCTCCACCAGGGGGGATGAAAAGGAATACTATTCTGTTCTGGTCAAGTACGATCAGCAACGCCAGGAGGAAGTAGAATTATACAGGGTCCAATTGCCAGGTCCCTTGAAGCTTGGAGAGGGAAAACCGGAAAACCAGAACCATGCCCTCATTTTCACCCGTGGCGATGCCATCCAGACTATTGACATGAACCAAGACAACTATTTCGAGGAGGCACTCAAGATGCGGAATCTGCTGGAAGAATTCAAGACTTACTATGGCATACGGAAGCCTACCATCTTGGGGGTTAGAGAACACATCTTCACTGGTTCAATTTCATCGCTTGCTGGGTTTGTGTCAGCTCAAGAGATGAGTTTCGTCACATTGGGGCAACGCGTCTTGGCTGATCCTTTGAAAGTTCGAATGCATTATGGCCATTCAGATGTTTTGGACAGGTTTTGGTTCCTAAGCAGGGGCGGTATTAGCAAAGCATCCAGAATGATCAACATCAGTGAAGGTATTTTCGCAGGATTTAATTGCACAATGAGAGGAGGCAAGGTCACACACCGTGAGTACATACAAGTGGGAAAGGGGAGGGAAGTTGGAATGAATCAGATATCGATGGTTGAAGCCAAGGTTGCCGCCGGAAATGGTGAACAGCTCCTTAGCAGAGATGTCTGTCGGTTGGGCCATCGGCTTGACTTCTTCCGGATGCTGTCGTTCTTTTACACCACTGTGGGATCCTTCTTTAACACAACGATGGTCATCCTGGCAGTTTATGCATTTTTATGGGGCCGGCTCTACCTTTGCCCTAATGGGCTTGAAGGTGCCGCTGCGAGCAGCAGCAATGACAGTAAAGCACTTGGTACAATTCTAAATCTATTCATCATCCAACTGAGCCTATTCACGGCACTCCCTATGATAGTGGAGAATTCCCTTCAGAATGGATTTCTTCAAGCTATATGGCACTTCATGACCATGCAGCTCCAGTTATCATCTGTTTTCTACACGTTTTCTATGGGAACTCATGCCCACTACTTTGGCCGGACCATTCTTCATGGTGGTGCGAAATATCGTCCCACAGGACGTGGATTTGTCGTGCAGCATGAGAGTTTTGCAGAGAACTACCGGCTCTATGCCCGTAGTCACTTTGTGAAGGCGATTGAACTTGGCCTGATACTTACAGTTTATGCATCACATGGCCCTACCGAGAAAAACACCTTCACTTACATAGCCTTCACCATATCAAGTTGGTTCCTTGTTGTTTCATGGATTATGGCTCCTTTTCTGTTCAACCCTCTTGGTTTCGATTGGTTGAAGACGGTGCATGACGTTGACGATTTCATGAACTGGATATGGTTCCGCGGCGGTGTGTTTACTAAAGCTGAAGAGAGTTGGGAAGTCTGGTGGTATGAGGAGCAAGATCATCTAAGAACAACAGGCTTTTGGGGAAAACTAGTAGAGGTGATCTTGGATCTCCGCTTCTTCCTTTTCCACTATGGGGTTGTATACCAACTCGGAATCACAGCTGGAAGTAGAAGAATTGCCATCTACTTGCTCTCTTTGATTTGTTTCTCAGTAATTTTGGGGTTCCATGTGCTTATATCATATGCCTGGGACCAGTGGGCGGCAAGAAAACACATCTACTATCGACTTGTGCAGTTCCTCGTCATTATACTAGGAACACTTGTGTTGGTTGCATTGCCGAAGTTTACGCAGTTCAAGTTCATGGATATCATCACCATTTTGTTGGTGTTCATCCCCACCGGATATGGCCTCATACTGATAGCGCAAGTTCTTCGGCCGATCCTGAAGCCCACTTGGATCTGGGGCAGGGTTGTTTCCTTGGCTCGTCTTTATGATAAAATGTTTGGAGTGATTGTCCTGGCTCCGGTAGCTGTGTTATCATGGATGCCCGGGTCTATGCAGACACGGATTCTATTCAACCAAGCATTCGGCCGAGGACTCTGGATCTCACGGATTGTCACCGCGAAACAGCCGAAGGCTCACTTATGATTCCGAGGAGATTTTTTTTTTTTTGCCAGACATTTCAGACAGACTGATTTGGCTTTGCTTAATATTTTCTTCTTCCCATGTTTCTCTTGTTTACTATGTGATTCATAAGGGATCCACTCAATCTTTATGAGATGAGAGAAGTAACTCTGTTGATGACGCTTTGATATGATGATGCTCCATGGATTTTTGTTTTCGTCCTCGATTCTATTTCCTTTTTAACTGTCGCTCGGTTCTTGCTGTCCTAGGATGAACTTTCACTTTTTTTAGGCTCGGTGCTTGGGGGTAAAGTAGCCTCTGCTTAGAGAATTTTATATATGCAGTTTCTGAGACATGAAGTGTTTCCAATTAGCTCAACTTATAAGCTACGCCCTTCAACAACTGAGGGCTTTCCTCAATGTAAGTTGCATCCCCGCCTGTATAAGCGGTTCCGTCGGCGCCGCGCTCATGGCTCGAGAAATGATTGAGGTCGAAACGCGCGAGGGTTGAACGGGGACGGCGGTTTGACGGACATGCCCGGGGGGGGGGGGGGGGATCGTGACTAGGATCAATAGGAGCCGGACTTGATCCATTTGGAGGGGAGAGAGGGGAGGCGATAAAGATGAAGAAGAAGGGATTGAAGGGGAAGATGATTTGAGTTTCGATTCCTTTGGAACTTGGGTTTTGGGATTACGTGAGAAGAATTTGGTGCCCATTGGAATACCATGGTTACGGCAATCCAGACTTCTTTCGCGGCTTCTCTAGCAAGGAAAATGAGAAGCATTTATCTTTCGGGCTTCGCGCGGAATTTGTCTTGCGATTCACGCGACACTCGTCTTAACACAATCGGTCTAGAATATCTTCCTAAAACTCTCCATCATTCGAGAAATTTGTCTTGCGATCCACGCGATTCCATGTCCTCGTGACATTAGCATTAGTAACACGAACTCCGGGGGAAGGAGGAAAAGGAAAACACTCGATCACCTTTTAATTTTCTTTTTGTCTCGATAATGTCTTAATAGGAGGTATTAATTATGACCCCCGCCTAGCTAGATTAGCGCAAATCAAGTAGTTTAGGGTGGCGTAAGCCAAAACCATCCAACTCCCCAGTTCGCTCATCCGAGCAGCAATCAGCAATTAACCACACAAAGTAGATAACTTCAGGACTGGCCCGAAAAAGAGAGAATTTCAGATTTGTTGGTAACTTCCTAAAAATTCCTAATTACCGTTCCCAAAATTTGGAGTGTCAAGAAACAAGGCGCGCGACAAAAATGGGCCGCAAGGGGCCCAAAACCCGGGTTACCAAACCCGAACCGCCATCTGAGAACCGACCCGACCCGACCGTTTTGGTTTTCTGTTTTTTTTTTTTTTTTTCAAATCCCGAGGTCTCTCCTCTTGTCTTGATTTCAGCGGGTGCGGAAATACAAACGCTCGAATCGAATCGAATCGATGAAACTGCCTGCCTGCAACCATCTCCTTCGCTTCTATGTCACTGCACGCGTTGAAGGAGACGCTCAAGCCCTGCTCGCGCCACCCTCCCTCGTCCTCCCTTCCCCCCGTCGCCGCCGCCGCCGGCTCCACCTCCACCTCCACCTCCCCGCTGAGGCCCTTGCCGGCGCAAGAGCTCGAGCCCGGTAACCTCCGGAAGCCCCCGAAGTCGTCTCTCTCGAAGCAGCTCCTGCGCCTCCAGGGGTTCTCCTCCTTCTCCTCGTCGGAGGAGGAGGAGGAGCGCCCACCGCGTGCCCGAGCTGAGGAGGATCGCGGCGCCGCTGGATTCAAGGAGGAAGGAGATGGTGACGGCGAGGAGGAGGAGGGGAAGGTGAGGGCGGCGTTCGGGAGGCCGAAGTCGGCGAGCTTCCAGTTTGATCCGACCGGGCCTTTCGAGCCGTTGGTCCTGTCTTCGGACGGGGAAGCTCCGGTCGTTCAGGTGAAGTGATTTGTGTTTTGCTGTTGTTTGGGGAGAAAATATAAATGGTGGAGTAGTTGTGCTTCTGAAAGGAAAGTGAAGGTGATAAAAAAAACACTGTTGGGCTCGAATAATTTCGAGGATTAGCGATCGCTTAAGCATAAAGACTTTATCTTGTCCCTATAGTAGTACTCGGGCAAATCGGCGAAAACGGTCAAATGGGTGGCTCTGTTTACGTGATTCTCCAGCTGATGAAGTACGCAAGCAGAGCGTACCTATTTACTTGCTTCCTCTTTTCATTTGAAAGGGAGAGATGAAGCACTTAACGGTCATGAATTAGCTAGCTCCAAACACAACCACCCCTCACCCCTCAACCTAGAAAAAGAAAAGAAAGTTGATGTTGAAGTGGATGGACGTGCAGGTTCCCTCATCCATCAATTGCAGGTTGCTCGAGCATCAAAGGGAGGGCGTCAGGTTTTTGTATAATTTGTACAAAAACAACCATGGAGGGGTTCTTGGTGATGACATGTAAGTAGCTTTTCTTATTTGTGTTGCTTAGAATGATATATTAGTCACATGGAGAAAATAATTCCTTGCTTCTCATTTTCTGTTGGAACAGAAGGGGTATAACGAGTTGATTGCCTTTAAAGTGAATGTTTTGACAGATCCAATTAAGGGTCTCATAGCTCTCCAAGATGATGTGATAATTTGTAGATTGTCTAAGATCTCGATAATTTCCACATTGATGGGATGAATACGAACCTCCCCCGTTTGCGTGCACGCGCTAAATTATGCAAACTAGAAGAGATTTGCGTTTATTTTGCACTCTTCTTGCTAGATGTCAGCAATCATGTGAGCTTAGGCATGCCTTTTATGATGCATTTGTGCTTGTGCACATGACCGACTTTTTAAATTTTGGGCATATTCGCTTTTGCTTGCAATACCAATCTAGGCAAGATAGCAAATTCAAATTAATTTTTGTGCGCTTTTTTTGGAGCAGGGGGCTTGGGAAGACCATTCAAACAATTGCATTTCTGGCTGCTATTTTTGGAAAAGATGCAGAATCTGAGAGTCTTAAGGGTTCAAAGGAAGGTCAATTACAGAAGAAGGGACCTGTATTAGTAATTTGCCCCACCTCTGTAATCCATAATTGGGAAAGTGAATTTTCTAAGTGGGCAGCCTTTGCTATATCCATCTATCATGGTGCGAATCGTGAACTTATTCTTGAGAAGTTAGATGCTCATGCTACCGAGGTACTTATAACCAGTTTTGACACGTACAGAATTCATGGTAGCATCTTGTCCTATATGAAATGGGAGGTTGTGATAGTTGATGAGGCACATCGGCTCAAAAACGAGAAATCGAAGCTCTATGCATCGTGTTTGGATATCAAGACCCCCAGGCGTATTGGTCTAACGGGAACAATAATGCAGAATAAGATCATGGAACTGTTTAATTTATTCGATTTGGTCGCACCAGGATCCTTGGGGACGAGGGAGCATTTTCGGGACTTCTACGATGAACCTCTCAAGCATGGTCAGCGATCCTCTGCTCCAGAAAAATTTGTCCAGATTGCTGATAAGCGAAAACAACACCTAGTGGGAGTTCTTCGTAAATATATGCTGAGAAGGACGAAAGAGGAGACTATTGGGCATCTTATGATGGGTAAGGAAGATAATGTCGTGTTCTGTGCCATGAGTGAATTACAAAAAAGAGTGTATAGGAGAATGTTACAGTTGCCAGATATCCAGTGCCTAATAAATAAGGACATCCCTTGTAGTTGTGGAAGCCCGCTTAGTCAAGTTGAATGTTGCAAGAGGACTGTACTAGATGGGATCATTTGGCCTCACCTTCACAGGGATAACCCCAAGGGTTGTGATTCATGTCCATTTTGCCTTGTCCTTCCTTGCCTGATCAAGCTTCAGCAGGTGAATGAGCTTGCAAATTTTTGTCTATATCTCAATTGAATTGGTTTACCCACCCCCCATAATTAATTATATGAGCCATTCAATCCTCTTTGATATCCAGTTGTATCTTTCTTGGATGAGTGAGGTCTTAATTGGGAATGTAGGATTTGCATTGAGAGCGGATGATCTATGGTCATTCATTGCGACATTGAGTATAGATTGGAAGATCCAATTTTGGATATTGACTAAAGGTGTCCTCTTCAAAACAAGCTCACCATCTTTGGAAGTATGATTAAATTTTATCTCATAGAATATGCATACGCTGGTAGACAATGATTCATGCGTGTTGTGGCCTTTCTCGTTGTCCATATGTCAGGCTGAGAGAGCGAGAGAGAGTTTCTGCTGGAGGATATTAAATTATGAGCATAGGGATGATGAGAATGAATCCAATTCTAGAGATCAGCATGGATAATGTAAAATTGAAATGTACTTAATCTATTACTTTGTACTTGACTCAATGCTCCAAATTTATATTGATTGAATGCCAGTCATACTGATTCTCTATTTCAGCACTTGATATTCTGTGAGCACTTATGCTGATGGCATACATGCAATTTAACTTGGCTTACAGATAAGCAATCACCTGGAATTGATTAAGCCTAACCCTAGGGATGAACCAGATAAGCAAAAAAAGGACGCTGAATTTGCCGCCGCTGTTTTTGGCTCTGATATTGATATGGTGGGTGGGAATACCCAGAATGAGAGCTTCATGGGCCTGAGTGATGTTAAACATTGTGGCAAGATGCGAGCCCTTGAAAAATTAATGCTCTCCTGGATCTCTCAAGGTGATAAGGTTCTTCTGTTTAGTTACTCGGTCAGGTATCTACTAAACCTTCTTACTAAGTTACCCAATCTAAGTGCTTTTTCGATTTGATGTGGCATACCCTGCCAAGTTATCTCAGTTATGAAGACTGCATGTGCATGTGTATGTGCATGTGCTTCTGTGCATCATGGGTAAATCTCCACGTAATCCTCATCGTTCTTTTAGTGATAAAGAAGTATACATAATCGTCAGGACAATGTATGTTCTGGTAATTTTCAACATCAGCATACCTTGTATCACTGGATAGTTTGACATATTGTGGGAATGCTCATAAATCCATGAGAAGCAAATTTTTAAGGGACTACTACCATCTGGTCATAGAATTTTTGAATATGGAGTCAAATTTGGAGATGGCTGAACATTTTGCTATTGTTGTTACTGATTTATTCTGCCCTTCCATTAATCCATCGCCATGATTGAAGTTGACTACCATTTCAGGATGTTGGACATACTTGAGAAATTTCTCATACGCAAAGGTTATTGCTTTTCAAGACTTGATGGTTCTACTCCAGCCAATGCACGTCAGATTCTTGTTGATGACTTTAATTCTAGTCCAAGCAAACAGGTCAAGATTTGTGCTGAAAATCATGTTATAGGATCACTGAACTACAACTGCTGATGTGCTCTTATAATTTCAGGTTTTCCTTATATCAACACGAGCTGGTGGGCTTGGGCTGAATCTTGTCAGTGCAAACCGTGTGGTAATATTTGATCCAAACTGGAATCCTGCCCATGATTTACAGGCCCAGGACAGGTCCTTCCGCTTTGGGCAGAAGCGGCATGTTCTGGTCTTCCGTCTTCTCGCAGCTGGCTCTCTTGAAGAACTCATTTATTCTCGGCAAGTGTACAAGCAGCAGTTATCCAACATTGCCGTTTCTGGAAAAATGGAAAAGAGATACTTTGAGGGAGTGCAGGTAGAGTAACTCTGCTTGCTTTGATTTTTCTGATGTATTTATAGGTTATATACTGGCTTTTGATGCTGTCTGGCCCTCGGTTTCCAGGACTGCAAGGAGTTCCAGGGCGAGCTTTTTGGAATCTGCAATTTGTTCCATGATCTGTCTGATAAACTTTTCACTAGTGAGATTATTGAACTACATGGGGAACAAAGACTGAAAAGTGAAACACACTTTGATGCAAAGCACAAGTCAACAGGATGTGGTAACAGTGATGTTCCTCAAGAGGAAGTCAGTACAACAATGATCTCTAAGAATAGAAAGCTTTATGGTCAACAAAAAGCTATGACCAGTAAGCCAACACTTGAAGACTTGGGTAAGTTCATTTTGCAGCTAAATCTCTTGATAATTGAGTCGTCAAATCTTTCTTGGATTTGCTTCTTCCCGATTATAATTAGCAGTTCTTTTCTACTGATGTCTGATGTAAATTATGACCTTTGTTTTATCCGAAAAAGGCACACTTTTCTCTTCATTGGGTTTGTCATTGTACATTGGGATTCTCAGGAGAAGTTTTACCTTATTGGACGTATGAAAATGCACTCATTTGTGGAGTTAAATAGTGCCTATATAAGATGAAGAGCTGCATTATGGGTGTTGTTATACCGGACTAACTTAGGGTGTATTCCTCCAAACAGACCTCTTAGATTGGCAAATATTGTCAAACCTCGACATTTCCTAAGTATGGACAGACTAACTTAGGTTGTATAATTCTTAACAGCCCTCTTAGTTTGGCAAATATTGTCAAACCTCGACATTTCCTAAGTATGGACGCTACGTTATCTTCAATTTATTGGAGAAACCCCTAAGACGAAACTTATTAATGATTTTTTTTGGCATGATTAAGTTTTGTTCTTTCCTTGCATCGTGACTTCTAAAAGGTTTCTTAATACTATATTTTCCTAAGGCAAACCTTTGGTTCACAGTTATAGCAGATTTGCTGGTGCAACGGCTCTCCTAGTGCTTGTCCTTAAATAGTTGACTAATGTGAGAACAAAGAAGGGAATAATGGAAGTAGGAAGTTTGCATTTATAGGCCAGTGACAGTAGATCTAATGCTGTGAATAGGTTGTGATATTTGGCCGTCTGACTTACGATATATTTTTCCAGGGTCAACTGGAGTGCTGCATTAACTGCCCATGACAATGTGTGAAAAATCTGATACATGTCCGAGCCAAAATCTCATTTGAAAAAGCTCATACATGTTCAGTCGTTTAGTCCATTTTAAAAATTTTCACATGCAATATCGTTCGAACTTGTACCTTTGTGAATAGTGTGCATTTTTTTTTTCCTGTGAAGTGAGCAAAGGGAATTAGCATTATAATTTAACTGACTTTGGTTGGTCCTTTTGGATTAATGGATGTTGTGATGGTCAGGTATTGTATATGCTCACCGAAATGAGCACATTTTCAATTTTGGTCCGGGAACTGAAATAAATCCGGAAGTAAACATGCCCCAGAATGATAAGCAGCTCTCAGTTTGTTTTAAGAGTAAAAGAAAACCGAGTTCCGATGGTGGAGAAGCGGAGGCATCTACAACCAGGAATTGGAAGAAAGCTCAATTTAAGCTCCTTGCACAGTTTAAGGGTATGAACGAGATTGAGTTCAGTAAGTGGCTAGTGTCGGCAACTCCTTCAGAGCGGGAAAGGGTGCTTCATGACTTCAAGGGAAGAAAGCGAAAGATTCCGAATGGTTGAAGCATCCCTTAACATATGTAATCGTAGAGTAATACTATAACCTGTACGACCAAAGGTCAACACAGTGCATATTGTACAAAATATATAATCCCTACTCTTCATATCAATTTGTACAGATGTAATTGCTCGAGGTGCCTGAAAAAGATTGGAACTCAGTGCACATAATCTATTTCAGTAGTTCTACAGTCATTCTCTAATCACGTTGAAATTGTGTACAGATTCCCCGTGAAATTGACTTATGACACATTAACTGCCTTGCGAGCCACCGGTCAATTCCTATATATATTGCCAAATTTCAAGATTCATGAAGCATCCTACTATACTTCTAGCCGACTTCAGCTTCTAAGAATGTCGTTTCTACTGCTGACATACTGAAAATGGTCTTGGTTCCAGCTTAAATTAATTAATCGGCACCAAGTCATTGTATCTGTCACAATGTACCATCGGGATGGCAGTCCTTGGAAACAGGGAAGAGCGGGACAGATACAGCACCGTTCATTATGCAGTTGTATACAGTCAAAAAGCATTCTACCATTCTACTGTTCCGGGTACTTCTAATCAGTATCGCAAATTTGCAAAGGATGCGTCAACTTTCCAAGGAATGTCTGGTCAACTCACGCACATTTCCAGTTATTATGGTCATTATGCGTGAACTAAGCTCTCTCTCTCTCTCTCTCTCTCTCTCTTTGGATCACCTTCTTATAATTCATAGCTGGACCTCAAACTAGAGATACAAGCAGTATGTCCAGCTTCCATGTCAAACTGCATTTTCTCAATGAACAGCCAAAGACTGATCAGAAACGAAGCACCAGTGGGGGCCAAAGCGATGAATCACTTGTGTGTAGTCCAAAACATTGCATGCTCTACATCCTCAAACACTTCACTTGAAAATCTGTCACCCATGAAGCTGCTTGAGATGAAACATACTTAAAGAAGCTGCACTGGCATCTATTTCCTTTGCATTCTGAATCTGGACATTGGTTTTGAAGATTGAGAGCCAGGAACCTGCAGAAAGTTGGAAGTTACTTCATAAGTCAGAGGCAACACAGCTCTCGTACTACCATCAGAGCAGCTGCATGGATTTGCAATCCTACCTGTGATGAAGTTGCAGAGGGCTCCCCTGGATTAATTGGAAGATTGGGGGAACGCTCAATGATAGAGCCAGAAAATGCCTGCAAACAATTTCCATTAATGGGCAATGGTTCTTGTTATATGTTGCTACTATTGTTTGTCCGAGGAATTAACCAGGTCTACAAAGAGCAAATGAAGTTATTCAAGGACGCACCCTGAGACTATCAACTTTTGGTTTAGAAGGTTGAATAGAAACCTGAAAAAAAATAAAAAAAGCAAGGAGAAAGTCAGCTCCCAGTGCTTGACAAGCAAATGAGCTTCATCATGAGTACATTTACACCTGCATGGCACGCAAGCTTCAATAATCTCATTTATACTTCCAGGAAGCCAAAGTCATGTCAATGGTTTTTCCACCAGAGAACAGGGGTTTCTTCCTAGGAACATTGTCCCTTTAGCTACACAACACAGGCTTGTGCATGAATGACATTCTCCAACCATCTCCAGTTCCATGTTTATAAAATAGCAATAAGACTCCAGGATATTAGACATAAAAGAAGTAATTTCTCTGGTCTAGCATTTTCAGGTTTCAGATATTGGTGATCCACAAATAAATTCTCTACAATTCATCATGAGACTCAGTAATGAAAAATTCAATTCTTACATGTTAGAAACCAAAGAAGCAACATGCTAAAATTGACAGGCTTAATATAATAGTGCCAGAGTGCCACTGCCACCCAAAATTTGTCCCTCAAATGGGCTTACCGGTCCATTCAGTAGATAATACTCTGGCATAAGACATACAAGAGGTAGATTTAACTTGCTTCGAGGAGATGTAATTTAAAACCCAAAGAAAACACGAATATAGATGCACAAAAGTACTTCATAATTTTCATTGAATTGCTCACTATGCCATGCCCAATAAATTTGCAAAGTAAAGAAGATATTCAGTACCTCATTATTTGATGATCCTGCATGATCATTCTCCTCCAATGCAGGAAGCTTCAGACTCTTGTCTGCAACATTGGGACCTTTTAGATTCTGTGATGGGCGTTTCCCGTGAGAGGTTTTGTCTGCTTAAACATCCAGTTAGATCTACCGCAGGATGTATGCCACTTAATAATAGAACCACAATTTCTCTACCAGAAGAAGCTTTCAGCAAACATTGTCCACCAATGTTATCAATGTTCCAAGTCATGAAATGATAGGAAAGATGATCCATAAATATATATAGGAGAGGCTGACAACTAGCGTGTATCTTTATGAAATTGTTAATTTCATGGAGCAGCTGTACAAAAAAATCTCTTTTCCAACACACGAGCTGACCTGGCACGTTCGCTGCAAATACTTATATTGAGAGATGTTTAGAACATACTATGAAAGCATAATCATCTAGATGAATGTGAATAGACAAATTAGAACTCAATCTTAGGACGAGAATACTCTGGTGGAAGACAGATGCACTCATGTGAACAAATACTCAATGAAAGACCAGCTATACTTTCGTCAGGAAAGTTTGTCTCAGCATGAGTTTGATGCAACTTTGAAATCTTTATCCTGATGTTTTTTTTTTTTTTTTTTGATAACCCAGGGAACCCTCGCACGGCCAGCAGCCGGAGGGTAAACCCTGGGGGCAACACGTGCTAGCCACCACACACGTGCCACCAGTTAAGTCACCCTGCGGCGCGTTGAATTCGAACACTCAACCTTTTGCGAGAGGAAGAGTGCGCGAACCAGCTACGCCACCCAGGTGGGTGGTATCTTTATCCTGATGCTTTGTCTTCTCATTCTGAAGAACAGACTAGGTTATCTTCTCACTCAACCCAATTGAACGCGCAAGATGTAGTACACAGAACAAACCTTTTTGAGAAGATGCGATTGTGAGATCATTGGGCTGCACATGGAAGTCCAAAAGTCATGATACATGTAAGAATAAGAACATCCAAGCCATCAATGATCAAACAACCACAAGAAAGAAAAGGAAAGAATGGTCCATGAAGAGGTCATCTTACATTTAATTTCTCCAGTAGAGCTGGTTGTTGTCGCTTTCGACTCAAGAATTCTTCATTACTTGCTTGTCCATCTTTAGAGTGGCTTGGAATTATAAATGAATGAGACCCCTAGAAAGATATCAATTTCAAATGGTTGATATGGTATCATGTTGGTGTTCTCTAGTGATTCGCTTCACATCTCCAGTCAAAAGCAGATGATACTGAATTTGTACCTCCAAATCTTTTAGATTTTGATCGAAAGAACTTTGATCTGAGACTACAACCAGATCAACTTCATTTGTCTCTTCTTCAATATTGTCTGCTGCCTCAGCTGCAAGTTCTTCCTTCTCAAGTTCCTCCAATTTGGCCATAAGGCGAACATATTCTTCATCTTCGTTTAGAACTTTCCCCTTGTCTTTCGCAGAGATACTAGGAGCATCTTCTCGATCTGAATTAAAACGTGAGAGGGGGTGGGGGCATCGAGCCTCTGTTAACAAATGAGAATACTAATACACACAGACTTACAGTAGACAAAAGAGGATATGACAACTAGCGAATGCAACACATTATAGATAAGGACATAAGATACCCGATTGAGATGCTCCTTCATCAGATTCTTCCCCAGAAAGTTCTTCCCTTATTTCCACAAGACCCTCCTGGTGTATAAGTGGAATGCAGATGCTTAGAAAAACAAATCAAGATGAAAATATGCCTGAAAACTTCACCGAAGCTGTAAAGAGAATTGTGTCTTTCAGCATTAAGGCTTTGTTTGGGAGAATAAAGTAAAATTAGGGGCAACAAAAATGGGCGTGGAAAATTAGGGATGATTTCAAACTTTTGTGAGAAGAAAAATGGAGGGAACTTTTAAATTTGCAGAATTTTCTTCTCCTATTTTCTTTTCCTAACTCTCCCAAACAGAGCATAAAGAGGAGGCACAGCAGATATGCCTTATCTAGTCAGTAATTGGATCAAAGTTGGCTCATGAGATCAATGTTCTAGTGGAGTTGTTTGCCAAATCTATCTACACCATGACACTTCAAGAAGGTTAAGACACATTATAGGCTACTGTAAGAATCATTGTCTACTATCTACCTCAATCAGCTGTCCACAAGCTCTTTCTTTTCTCATGTAAGATTCAATTATCTTTGTCAAATTCAGGAATCAAACACATGATCATCAGAAATTTAGATGAAATTGTTGTCTACCAGTTACAGGTCTAACAATGGTCAAAGGAGCACAGACAAGCTATCATCCTGAAAGAATCCGTGAATTACAAATCTGATTACCAAAGACAACAAACACGAAAGCTTTCTAACATCAGAAAATCTAAGAGAACTAATCATTCAATGACCCCAATTAGATATCAGTACCTAGATCAGACGCCACAGTGATTTCTGTTCTCCAAGTATAAAGCCTCATTACCTCTCATAACAAATCCTGAGACGACAAAACATGATACGATGAAACTTACAGCTGCTTCAGAAGCTGTCCTGTCAAAAAACAAGGCCTCAGTTTTCAGATCCTCAATCATCGACTTAAGAGAATCCACATGGGTTTCTAAAGCTTTCCCTCTTCTTCTCAAAATTTCGACTGTTTGTTTGGATGTCCTCTCGGCATAGTAACCTTCTCCCAACAGAACCTGAAATGGTTAGAATACTATCAGATTTCCATGAGTATTTCATCCGCAACATCTAATTCTGCTAGTTTTCCAAAAAGCCATGCTAGTATCCAAAGAATGTTGCACACTGGGTAGAATGCTGAACTCATAGCCTTTTACAAGGGTCAAGTACTAACTATCCGGCCGGATATAGCCAACAGATATATTCTATTCGAGGCTTGGATAGAGTCCACATTTTTGCTTTCTCCGATGAGAAAGGTAATTCTTTTATACCTAAAGTTCTCTTCATACCATAAAAGAAGGTCGCTTCAAGAGAATACCGTGAATTCATTGGTGTGGATCAAACGGCCAGGGAAAAATGCAGCTTTCCCGAAAGGAACCTAGACGAAAAAAGCACACCCATTAGCACAGTCCATGGAAAAAATACATTGCTCCTATATACTCTCATTCGAAGACGCATACGTCTACACGCATCAATGCGGACGTTCTTTCCTAAAGCATTTGCACAACCGAGCACACTACGTAGTCAACAAACGCAAACACAATACATGCTCCTGGCAACACTCGAAACTAAGAAACCCCTCAATCGACCAAATTCCGCAAGAAAATCACAACGAGCACGTAATCCGGCCGGTCCTGAGCATAACGCAAAGCTCCGATCGGCGGGATGAAGCTAAAGAAAAAGCACGACGCGGAGGCGGGCTAGGAGCAACTGGGGAACATGCCATGACATTGTGGTGAAGCTCCTCGGGGAGCTTCTGGACGAGGCCGACGAGGCCGGCGTTGTCGGCGACGAAACCCCTGACGCGGTCGAGCTCCTGGCGCTTCTCGGCGATCGCGCCCTGCACGCGCGCCGCCGCCTTCCGAGCCTCGTCCGCCGGGAACATCGACGCCAGCGAGGTCACCGTGCCGTTCGCTCCCTCTTCCATGTCTCCTCCTCCTTCCGACGAGTGAATCGGCTTCGAGGCGGAGTTGGGGAGCGACGAAGCTTGCCGAGAAATAGCCAAGGGGATTTCTTGAAAGGAATGGAGTTCCTTGCCCCTCTCCCAAAATATATGTAAGTGCAAATAAAATCCTAAGATTTTTTATGAAATTGTAATTGGGCCCTAAAATTTTAAAGTAATATAATTAAATTTCAAAATTTATCATGAAAGTGCGACTAAATTCTAAAGCTTTGGGAAAATGTGATCAAATTATAAAACTTGTTAAATTGGTCTCATCGAATCCGTCCATTTATTGCACTTTTTTGAAAATTTTGAGACTCAATTTGGTGATAAGTTGTGAGATTTGGTTGCACTTTCGAAAGTTTTATGATTAAATTGCGCTTTTTAAAATCACAATTGAGTCCTAAAATTTTTTTAAAAATGCAATTAAGTCTTAAAATTTGTTATGAAAGTGTAACTAAATTCTAAAACTTTCGGAAAGTGTAATCAAATCATAAAACTTTTTAAATTGGTCTCATCAAATCCATTCGTTTATTGCATTTTTCGAAAATTTTGAGACTCAACTTCGCGACAAGATGTGAGATTTGATTGCGCTTTTCGAAAGTTTTATGATTGAATTGTGCTTTTATAACAAATTTTATTATGAAAAAAGAATGAACTCTTCTTTTTTTGTTTTTTTTAATTCTTTACTTTTTGACTTTTTATTACTTTTCCAAAAGGAAGAATTACACAAATAGTTTATGAACTTTGGCTCAACGTGTGCAATGTTGTTCTTGAATTTTTAATTTATTCAATATGGTATTTAAATTTTTTGTAAGTGTTCAATCAAGACCCTAAATTATATGAAAATATCTAACGTTGTCCGTCCAACAATTCAAGATAAACCGATTTAGCTTTTAAACCAGTAAGTTTGAAGAGTGGAAAACCAAAATAACGTATCCTTTTAAGTTGCTTAATTTGTTCAATTTGAAAAAATAACTATCCATTTCATTTGATAATGTGGATTATTATATCATGATTTGAGTTGACTATTATATGTGGATAATCCATGCGTAAACTTTTGTTTTGGTTCACCGTTCAAGCCTATTGGATTGGAAGCCAAATTAGCAAATTGCATTATTTTGAATTAATGGAAGATAAATATTAAATGTTTTTTATATCATGTAGGATTTAGAGATAATATTAGATATTTTCATATAATTAAGAGACCGGATTAAGCATTTACCAAAAATTGATGGATTATATTGAATAAATTAAAATTAATGGACCGTATTACATAGTTGAACTAAAGTTCAGTAACCACTTGTATCATTTTCTCCATCTTAAATTCACTTGACTATAAATGCAAATTTTAATTTTTGTTATCCTTTTAACTATCCCACTATTTTTGTCTTCAGGACTTGTAGTTTGCATTATGATTTCTTGTTAAGTGGCTCGGTGAAGAACGCAGAATCAATCAATCATCCGACTATAATTGCAAGTTTGTTTCATCGGATGAACTATGTCTTTTTCTTTTTTATGTGAGGGAAGGGAGTTTGGTCGGTATGATGTTTGTATAACATATAATTGCATGCTCGAGAATTCTACTGCCAGGAAAACGGGACAATTTTGTTTCGTTTCCCAGTTTAATTGATGATGCTTTTTTTTTCCTGTGGTATCTGTTTCTAAGAAACCAAGATTGCAATTTTACTGTGGTTTTTGATTGTTCGATACCCAACTCGAAACATTACCTTCTGAACTCTGAATTACTCTCCACTTCATCTCTGTGGATCTTCATCTTCTGTTTTCCATCTTGTAACAGAAGATGCACAAAAGATACACACCTAAAGTTGGTATGGAGGAAGGAGAGGCAGGCCCTCCCATTAATACAGCTTTGTGGTACAGATGAGTTCGCACTACGTACACACCATTTGGCATGTCTTTTCTGCAGGAAGACAGGCGTAAACCTTGAATCATATGCCCGCAGTGAAGGTGGACTGGAGCTCACTATATTCACAGCTGGAGATACAAGCTTCTTCTACTGTTCTCTTTTCATTTTAAGTCCTGCACTGAGTACTCTTGATTGGTTGTGGTCGGTCGGGCTGCTTTTCCTCAGGTTTCTCCTTTTGATCACGGTGGATGAAATTTCGTTTGATCCTTCTGGTTCTTTCCCTGCTTTTAACGTTCATACTACAGTCAAGACGGATGGATGGTTCTGTTTACATCCTTCATTTTCTAGGTTCCGCATTAATCATGTTTTTGGTTGCTTCTACATCAGCTTTTCGAGTTTGTACCAGAATCCTATCGAATTAATATACTATTATACCGTTTGATTTGCCCTTCAATGGAGACTGGATTATGATGAAACATCTACTTATTCTGCAGCCACACCTCCTGTTTTGATTTGGTTTCTTAATTGAAAGTGAGCAGTGGAAATTTCTGGTGCTTTTCATTGCGACCATGTCGTCCATAGTTCTGCATGCGCATAATCACACCATGCATCAGATGGGAGCATGCACCTTTTTCCTTAGGGATCTGACATGTAAATCCATGCTTTCGTTGTGTCCCTGGAGAAGTACGAAAAGACTATTCAGGTTACTAACACAGCACCACAAGATGGAAAGAAAGATTGCACAAGATGCCTCCGAATCAATCCATTTCACGATGCGGGGAACAATATGAATGTCCATTGACCTTAATTAGCGCAGAACTCGGCATATTATACAGAGAAGCTCCCAAAGTTTTATCCAAAACCACACGTCCGAGCTCCAAGGAGCAAACTTGGTTGGTCATTCTATGCCATACCCAATGTGAATAGCTAGGCCGTCAAGTTTAGAT
The DNA here is from genome assembly GCA_024500025.1 of Syzygium aromaticum. Taxonomy (NCBI): domain Eukaryota; kingdom Viridiplantae; phylum Streptophyta; class Magnoliopsida; order Myrtales; family Myrtaceae; genus Syzygium; species Syzygium aromaticum. The sequence continues at coordinate 19,409,197 of CM044885.1, forward strand.
AGCTGGGGACATTCTTCAGCAACAGTATTGCTTAATGAAATTTTTCCTTTGCCCTCGATAGAAGATTGTGTAATCAAATGAGTCTACTGTTTATGGACATGCCATTCTACCTCTACTGTTGGACGAGTTATGCCTGTCATACTTGATATATGCTTCTGTTTATCGTTCTCTAGGCAACGCCAGAGCACAACCAGTGGAAACTAGATCATGATTGATGACGCTGTTATCGTACTTTAGAGAAGTTCAGCTTGAGTAAATACCTTTCACTGTACGAATTTTGTTTTGAAATGCCTAGTACAGCTTTAAGTGATAATTTGTGAGGGTAAAGAGATCCACGGAAGAAACATCTAGGACAATGGGGAAATATGCCCACTCTGGATGGTGAAGCACACGGAAATTTTGTGATATATTACATGTAAGAACTAGTATGCATCTGATATTTTGGAACTGGTTTAACTTTAGAAGCACCATCCAGTCCACAAATCTCATCGTCTCGTTTTAGAGGGGTGGCGGATATTTTTGATTACCATGTCTGATATAATGATTATATGTGAAGACAAGCTTTTGGATAAAGAGGGAAAGTTAAGAAGATCGAAACTTTAAGCTCCGGTTATAAATGAGACATGACAAATCGAATAATACTATGAATTGCATCTTAGGGATTCTGTTAACAAGTGTCTCGAGTCACTTTGTTTTGCAACTAATTAAGGAAATTTCATAGCTTTCAATGTACTGACTATCTTGTGTTATGCATAATCAGTGCTTTGAAACTGCAAAATTTTCCTAATTGGTTGCTTCACTAACAATTGTCCTAGAGACACTTAATAAGAAAATTCTTTTTGCCAGGGCGGACTCGCCAAATCTGGCCTGGGTGAGGCCGACCCTCATCGGGGCTCACCCTCACCCGGCCAAGCCAAGCCTCGCCTCTGGAGGCAACGGTGATCCTCGCCCAGGTGAGGCCAACATACCAAGCCATCACCTATGGCTGGTGGGCAAAAAGTGGAAGAAGAAAGGAAAAAAAAAAAAAAAGAAGACAAATAATAAAAAATTGAAGAAAATAGTAAAATATTATTAAAAAGTTATCTACATCAGAGCTAATTCTACCACGTAGGATGGCTGGCGTACACGTCAGCGAATTCCTGCCGAATTTGACCGAATGGATTTAATTGACAAAGTATGAAAATGTTTATTATTCAATTGACAAAATTGAAAGATTAATGACTGAATTGGTAAAAGTGCGTGCAAGAGATTTTGGAATTTTCGGACAATTTTCCCTGCAAAATACTTAAACCATATCGACATCCTATCTCTCTGGTTTTCAGTTTGAAAAGACATCATCTGAACGGACAATTTTTCACTTGGACCAGAAAGACGAGACCCACTTCTCTCCGCTGCAGATTAGTAGTATAACGTCGAAAGACCTGCCCACGGATAGGAACCGAGGCCCTTCTCAGCTTGCAAGCAAAACTTCATGGTTGGTAACGTTCAAGACTCTCCTCCATGCTGCCATTAATGTTTGAGTTGGGAAGAAAGATCCTGAAGCAGAAGCAAAAAACGGCCACTTCCCTCGGCTCCTGCTGCAGCTGCAGCAGCTTCAAATCCCTGGAAGAATGTGAAAATCTTTCATCGTGCCAGATAATACCCACATGCTGAGAAATAAACTCTGTCACTGAATGCTCTACTATACTTACTTTGAGATTGGGAGTTACATACAGGAAATCTTGCACCTTCAACATTGCCTTTCGAATTGCTTCCCTAACATCCTTTGCATCTCCTAGCTGTTCAGTCGCGATAAAGTTCACGATGGCGGCACTTTACGACGTCGCCAATATGGTTTAACTAATGAAGCATAGTCGAATTCAGTGAAAGCGCAGGCAATATTTATTAGGCATTGAAGGATTACAAAAGTTTCAACTAACGGGACGAGAAGAAAATTCGGTTAACGTTGTAGAACAGCCGACAAATACTTATATGGAAACCTTCGAACGCCGTAAAGGCGGACGGTCCCGTCCGCGCCTTAAATGACAGGTCAACTTCAAATGATCATAACTTTTGATCCAGGAGGAATTATGATGCGTATAGCATATCAAATCAAAGAGGATTACGAGATTTTTGAAGCTGTAGATGGACTACGTAATGTTTGACCTCCAAATTCACTGGTTTTCCTTGTTTTTTGGGCCTCCAAATATTTCGGACGTGTTTTGCAGATTTTCGAGAAGCATTTTGAAAACTTTCCCCCTCTATCAATTTTATGTTGTTTGATTTTAATTATCTGATTGTTTCCTAAATGACGACCTTCCTATAAATAGGCGCGCGTAAGACATTGAAAACGGTACTTTATTATTCGGAATAAACATATCATCCTTTGGAATCTTTCTCCAAAGTATTTCTTTTTCCACGCCAATTAAACTCACTCTACCTCATCAACCAATAAAGAGAAATGGATAAGATCGAAGATATAAAAAAATAAAAAAATAAAAAAGGTTCATATGGGCCGCTAATCGCGGGAAAGGTCTGGCCCAATAAACCGAGTGTGGGCTTTGGAACTATAAGAAGCCCAACATCGATATACTCGGGAAATTAAGCAGGCTTCATGTGCAGGAAGGCGCGAGGGACGCAGGATGGTACGCACAATTCGAGAATTGATCCAAATGTTTTTTCTTTCCTAGTGATTTTGGCTCCTCTTTCTTCGATATGGTAACATCAAACATAATTCTCGTTAGCGTTTGGACGGCTATGGGTCACCTGTAAAATTTGCTGATATTGAAAGATCGGAAGGATTCTGCTTAGTAAAACTGAAATGTGGCTAATTTTACTAGCTCTATCTCTCTTCCATGGTGATAAGCATCTATGCATTTCCCATGGTTTGCAGCAATTCCTTTTCAAACACTAAAACTCTGCCGAGACACGACATGTCGGTACATGCTTGACAAGAAGCACTTTTAAAGTTTGAGTGACATTAGGTATATATATTCACAGTGAAAATGAGATGATCTGAATAACTTTTAGTTTTGTAGTATTATGGTATATCATATGTTTAAGTTTGCAAGAATCTCTTCTTTTTTTAAACTTCAAGATTTTGCCTGTTCTTTTCTGCAAATAGACATTATATCACGGCTAATTATATCGGTGAAGGCATTTTGTGATAAATTGTCGCCGGTCCATTTGATGTCGGGTTCAAATCACATGAGGTATAAACTGGACATCTACCGAATCGGCGCAACATAAATATGCGATAATTGTCGAATATATGGAACTTCGGTTCGAGTCGCACACCTATGTATGCATGCATAAATTGACAGTTTGCAGAGAATGATCCCCCCGTGAACTCAGACAACTACAATTAACGGGGCTCTTACTACAGTGGAAGGATCTATGATGCGTACTGTTTCCTGATAACAAGAACTTCAAGAATACAAAACATGGTCAGTACGTAGTTTTGTTGAATATCGTACATGGATGTCTCAGATAATTCTCGTTAGCTATTTACGAGTGTGCACGGAGACCATATTTGGCGTGGTCATTGCTTGCAGGAGCTGTCTTCAAATTGGTTCAATAACAAAGTTGTGATTGGGTTTTTGTCCTCGTCGTAGAAATTTGTCTACTCTAGGGTCACCTGGCTTTTGCTTACTGTTGTCTAAAAATTTCGTCACCCTCGAAAGATTTGAGTGATTGAAATTTCATTACGCTCTTAATAAAGTCGTGGTTCGGTTTTGTTCCCATACCGTAAAAATTTGTCTGCTCCAGGTGTCGCCTGGCTTCTTGCTTAATGTGATCCAAGAACCGCATCACCCTCGAAAGATTTGACTAATTAAGAGCGCGTTATGCTTTCAAGACTTTCATATTAAACAATGTTCCTCCTGACCCCGACGCCAAGGCACGATTTCGTCTACCATGTTCATAGTATCGTGGGTGGATGCAAAAACGTCATATATGACGGTCTCTGATCTACATATGTATAGATTCAATTCCTAAGAAATATAAGAAATGTTGGGTTCTCGAGACGGAACTTGGTTCGATGACGGACGGCAGACATCATGAATCATGTCGCCAAATCCTGCATGTACTTGCGTGGTACGAGGAAATCGTGCCTTGGCGTCGACTTGTTGTAGCCGTAGAATTGCTTGTGTTTTGTATTCAGTTGCGTTGAGCGCAAGGCCAAGGCCTGGCCGGCCACCGGCGAGCCTCGAGCCTCGCCGATCTGGCAAGAAAATTACAACTAGCACGTAATCCAACTGGTCCTGAGCACAATGCATAGCTCCAGTCGACGGGGATGAAGCTAACAAAAAGCATGAGGTGGTGGCGGGTTAGGAGCTATTGGGGAACATGCCATGACATCGTGGTGAAGCTCCTCGGGGAGCTTCTGGACGAGACCCGACGAGGCCGGCGTTGTCGGCGATGAAACCTTTGACGCGGTTGAGCTCCTGGCGCTTCTTGGCGATTGCATCCTGCACGCGCTCCGCCGCCTTCCGAGCCTCGTCTGCTGGGAACATCGACGCTAGCGAGGTCACCATGCCGTTCACTCCCTCTTCCATGTCTCCTCCTCCTCCTCCGACGTCAACGACGAAAGAATCGACTTCAAGGCGGAGTTGGGAGTCACGAAGTTTGCCGAGAAATTGCCAGGGAATTCAGAGGAGGAAAGGGTTTTAGGTCCCCTCCCCCAGTATATATAATGTATATGAGTGCACTAAAAAGTTTTGAAAATTGTCGCGAAAGTGTAACTGAATTTCAAAATTTTCGAAAAGTGCAATTAAGTTCTAAAAATTGTCACGAAAATGCAATAGAGTCATAAAACTTTTAGAAAGTATAAATCAAATCTTAAAATTTATCAAATTTATTCAATCAATTCATTTAACTGATTGAACTTTTTAAAAGTTTTAGGATTCGATTGGACTTTCGTGACAATCTTAGGACTTGATTGCACTTTTTGAAAGTCCTAGATTTCGATTGCACTTTCGGGACAAGTTTCAGGATTCGTTTATACTTTCGTGATAAATTTCAGGATTTTTAATACACTAATCCCCCTTTTTTTAATTATGACCTAATTAATATATAAAAATCAATTAAACCCGACTCTTCCAAATTCTGCCCTGTTTCGACCCAACTATTTTAAAATTCGAAAAAAAGTATCAAACGAACCTCTGACGGCGCCAAATTTTACGGAGAGGACAGCTCATTATGCGCTATACAACTTTAATTTTTAAAATTTCGCAAACAGGCCCTCCGTCAATGGGTAATTATGCAATTTACTCCGAGAACTCTATCTGAAACAGTTTGTTTTTTTGTGGCCAATTCGAACTTTCACCTTGTTCATTCAAATTGACAGACCAATTTCGCAAGAAATTTTATGTTTTTGCAGTTCAGGACCTTCCCTACAACTGTCATGTTTAAATCTTTTATAAACTAATTCTCCAAATATCAATTATTTGCAAAACACGTTTGGGGGAACAATTCTTTTAGATCTAACGATCCAATTTTCTTCGGTGATTTCAGACGTAACTTTTACAACTCTAATGATGTTCAAGTCTTATGATATCTTGTATCGATTTAAAGCTATGAATCTCATATACAATCCTCTATAAGACAATTTTTTCCGGATTCTAACATGATTTTTCCGTAAAAATCGAAGAACATACAGAGGTCGAATCAGACCGGGAATTTCCAGAAACCGTCAAACATTTAACTCCTTCAACACATGTTCTCAGCCTAAACTTACAACATCTTCAAACTCAACCATATGTACATTTAAACAAGTCTTCAAACACTCAAACTTCAATGAACATCAATCGTCACTCGGTTGAATCCACAACAAAATTTAGAATCACCAAGGAAAACCGGGTCACTTTACTCCTAACTTATTCATGCAACTTTCATCGATCAATTTTCCGCATTAATCGTGTTTTTGGTCGCTTCTACATCTGCTTGTCAAGTCTGTACCAGAATCCTATCAAACTGATATGCTATTATAGAGTTTGATTTGCCCTTCAATGGAGACTGGATTATGATGAAACATCTACTTATTATTCTGCAGCCACACCTCCCGTTTCGACTTATTTTCTTAATTGAAAGCGAGCAATGGAAATTTCGGGCGCTTTTCATTGCGACCATGTCGTCCATGGTTCTGCATGCGCATAATCGCAGTGACCGCGTATCAGACGGGTGCATGCACCGTTTTCTTTAGGGATCTTGATATGTAAATCCATGCTTTCGTCGTGAAATTCGTCCCTGGAGAAGTACGGAAAGATTGTTCAGGTTACTGACACAGCACCACCAGCGATGACCGTTTAATGTGCGAAAGTTCCATGGGGATCATTCAATCGGAGATACAGGTCTGAGGCTTTAGTTTTATGAAAGGTTCAAATTAACAGGGTCCATGAAGTCCTTTTATTATGACAGGCATATCCTGAATCGGTTCCAAGACACACAAATGGGGATAACTAGGTGATTGTTTTCTCGTCATCGTCTGTCGTGGGGGGTTTTTGATGTCAACCGCCGCCGCCGGACCCGTATTTCTTGCCGAATAGGAGGAGCTGCAGCTTGTCGTAGCCGGAGAGGACACCCGCGCCGGCGACGGCACGGAGGATGTTCGCACCAGCACCTTTGAAAAGCGATTTCGTGCCTTCCTTCTTGATGATCTGTTGAAAAGCATCAATGGAGTTCCTGTACTTGACGGCCTCTCCCGATGTCATCATCATCCTCCTCCGCACCGTGTCAAACGGGTAAGATGCCATTCCGCCGCTGATTGTGGCTGCCCAGCCAAGCAAGAAACTCGCTATGAAACTGTCCTGCAATTATACAAGCAGAGCACAAGTTGTAAGGCATGGCGTAGCAATACCGAAATTGTGAAGGAAGTTGCATATGTCGACATTCTGAGCCAGATGATAAGCTTGCATACCTGCAATTTACCGACCAAAACCACCGGCTTGAGAGAATCATACAAACCAAAGTAAAGCCCACGGTAGACTATGATCCCGACCCACGAAACGGTGAATCCACGATAGAGACCGGCGATGCCATCAGACTTGAACGTCTTCTTGTAGACATCAATCAAGCCATTGAACTGCCTCTCACCGCCCATCTTAGTGACCTTAGCATCATTTGCCAGACGAGTCCGAGCAAAATCCAGGGAATACACAAAAAGAAGAGACGTGGCGCCAGCGGCTCCACCAGATGCCAAGTTGCCTGCAAACCACTTCCAGTAGCCATCCCTTTCTTTCTTGAAGCTGAACATCCTCTTGAAGTGATCTCTGAATGCAAAGTTCAGGGCCTGGTTTGGGAAGAAATTAACCATGGGTCGTACGCATACAGAAGGACGGACTAATGAACCGCTAAAGAATTTCGACGGAAGCTGACCTGGGTTGGGAAGTATCTGAGGACATTGACAGCGTTGCCTCTCCACAAAGCAAGCACGCCCTCGTCTTTCATAACCCTCGCAAAACAGTCGGTCATCCCCTTGTATGGTTCAGATAGCCTACCAGACTTGAGCATTTCGTCTTGATTTTGGATTAACAGCTTGACTCGTTCAATCGGAGCAGCCGCTGACTTAGAAACAGCTGCAGAAACTGCTCCCATAAGGAAATCCTCTAAGAACGTGGACACTCTCTTTTCAGCTGGAGCTTGAACAAAAATGGGAGAGTGAGATGACAGCAGTGCCAGACCGCTTCCCCCCCGGCATGCTGGAGATAGGGGACTCTGCGATGATCCGTTGCTACAAGTGTTTGTGAAATTGAGTGGCCCGTGATTTCTCGCGGAGGTGGCACGCGAAAGCAGAGAAACGAGGTGAGACTGCCCGTGAATTTTCTGAATCACCGATGGATGCTGCAATCCATCGGCCATGTTTGCGACAGAGTATGGTGACCTGCAATTGGAGTTCCGGCAATTTTCAAATAGGACCACAAAACAAGCAGAATATCTTCCGATTGATCAAGGCAAGAAGCTCCTTCAATGCAGAGAAGCATTCTCATCATCCATTACTTTTGTGTTTTCATGTTGACGACGGTGCATACTCATCTAACTGTAATGGCTAGGGAAACATACTAGAGAACATCATGTCGAACATAAGCAAACCACAGATACATGGCTTCTCGGGAAAAGTAGCCAGACAAATAAAGAGCACCCAGTGTAGGATAGCTTTGGCATGAAGATCCTAGAAGTTTGAGATAAACGGAACGAACCTATCATCTTAAGATATCCATCGATGGCCGAAACTAATCACTAGACCCCATCCTCTAGATCCCTTCGGTAGACCGAAATCTCAACTTACAGGTAAAATCATCAAGCAAGCGGGAAAAGCGCATGCAACACAGGTGACCATATTAATCCATAGATGTACTAATTTCTCTTCAACTTGTCACTCATTCCAGGTTAGTATCTCCTATCCCTCAGCAAATATTCTCACACGGAAGCCATTCTTCACTTACTCACCTGGAAAAGCCGTCACCCATATGAAGAGATGAACACTAGACCAGCAAAGTCAAGGCCGTGAATGACATGTAAGAGCCAACAAAACCACACAGAGAGAGAGCGAGAGAGAGAGAGAGAGAGAGAGAAGATCAAAGAGAGAAGGTAACCTCGAGAGAAGCTCGATGGATCTTGAGTATATTCTTTCCAGAACTCCGGGAAATATGAAGGGCTGATCAAAACTTGCAGCTTTGTTTCCGTCTTATGTACGGCATGTGAATCTAACGGATGTTTAACACTAGGCTTTTTTTAATCTCGGACGACTTTGACTTTAGGCCCTTTGTCTCGACAACTCCGCCGCTGTTCACACTTGGTCTGACCAAGTCATTTGTTATTACAGTCTTTTTGCTCGGTTACCTACTTCATATTTTCTCCTCCGGTCAATTTTTCTAGACACAACCGGAAACCGAAGAAATCAAACGATCAAATTTCACTAGCTGCGCGGAAAGGTCAGCGCCATATGTATAGGTCAAAAGGCCTGTTCATGGAACTTAAATGTTATATTATGCATCCTCATATGGCCAGGGTGCACCGATGCTTTGAACCATTTTGGGTATGTCGCAGCAAAATTGAATTGCAATTCCAGAGGTCACACACACCACACACAATGGACTCTAACCATGTCCACGTCGCCCAACAAGTGGCGGCAAAACGCCACTGCCCTGAGAGAGAGAGAGAGAGAGAAAACGACGAGTCTCCATAACTGTGCCGGGATCATAACGAGATTAGGCATCCATACTCATTCGGGGTCAACAAATGGGAAAAGCATCTCGTCTCTGCCGGCCCTACTCGCCAACCGTGGTCAGATGAGAAAAGTATATCATTCTTCAACATCGGCACATGTTTACAAGTTCAAACAAACGGAAGGTTTGTATTAAGGTTTGAAGATTCTGCAGAAGACCAAAGAGGACGAATCAAACTCCAACTCCTGCTCCGCCGACGCAGAGCAACCCAAATAAGATAAAAAACATAAACATTCGACTTTGATTGTCATGTTGGCCTCGAGAATGATCGTCCAAAATCGGAGCAGTGATGTCCAAACTTTCCAGCGTCTTAGATTCTGTCCTCGAAGAGAATGTTCCTTAACACGGAGGCTAGGCCAGAACCGAAGTTGCGGGTCCAATTAGAATTAAGAATAGGAGTAATCCTCGGTGACTCCATTACTTTTTTGACTCCATCAAATGACAACTGGCTACGCTTCTGGTGAATTTCAATTGTGCTTTGGTAATATAAATACTCCTACTTAAAGGACGCCTCTCCTCATCTATTTTTTTCTTCAATTTCGAGATGTATTGACGTGGGTCTAGTCTTTTTTTGGTCTTGGTGATTTTAACTAATTATTCCGGAGCAACGCACTCGTTAACAAAACCCAAAAAAGTTTTTAAATTGCATCACATCAGGTATGCGATAGCTCTCTGGCCTTTCAGAATATGGCAGAAAACTTCCAATAGGCACTGCAGGGTATAAAACAATGCAAAAGACAGGCTAACTTCTTTCTTTAGAGGTTATATCCTTCTTGCGGAAATGCAAACTGCATACTAGCCATCAGGCAGTCCGGGTAATGGATCGTAATGTACCCACAGGAACACAGTATACAAGAAGGAAAGACAGAAGTCACCAGTCGCGACTTCTAATTGACAAACAATACAGGAAACAAAATTTCGTACCACCCATAATCAGATATATTAACATATTGGAGATGGTTTATGACATTCTTTCCACGAATAACATATACCAACATTGTGACGGCAGAGATGCTTCAGAATTGCAAGCGCTCTTGCTCTACATAATACAGATATATACAAGGTCTATAATGAACTTCCTCTCTGCAAAAGAAAGAGAAAGATGGTGCCGGGAAAGCAGTTCATGACGATCACGTGCATCATCTGGATAATGATGCGAATATGTCAACCAGCTAAAATCCTCTCTGGTGGAGGAGTGCCAACATAACCAACTCTTTGGGGCAATTAACATAGAACACAAAAATGTATGGACGCACTATGCTGAACATAAGGATGATCTTTGCCTCAAGAGCAGATCCTTCAGCTTCTGAATAAGCTGTTTGTTGGAGCTCATGTGATCTTCAAACGATTGCCTCACACTCCGCAACAAAGTCATTTCATGGTTGCCAGGGCCAATGTTCAGTAACTTTGTGAACATATTCTTCCATAGATCAACATTCCAATACCTAAAAGCAATTTAAGCAGAAGAAAACTGTCTCAGCTGACAGGGGAAAGAACATTAATGATAGCAGAAGGAAGTTGAAACCAAATGGGACAAAATGGACTTTTGCAGGGAGCAATGGCAAGATTTGGGATAAAACCGAGAACTGATGGTTCTTATTCGAACTGGATATTGGTCAACAAGTTCAATGGAGAGACTTGAGAGCGAAGTACCGTTTAAAAGTGGATTTTGGTTGATAAAGATAGCTTCCATCTGAAGATATCCTCTTTTCTATTTCCATGTAGGTACCATGCAACATCATGTGGACAACTACACAAAGACCATATATGTCTGCCTGGTGCAGCTCAAAACCAGCAGCTGTAAGTTAAACAAACTAACCATTTATTGTGACAAGTGGCAACAATTCAAAATAAATTTTATACCTGATACCTCCATGGCTGATCCTCTTGCATCTCAACGCAACGAAAGCCAGAAGTCCGGCAATCTCCTTTGAATATGGTATTATCAGGAAAAAGATGCAAATCTATTCCCCTTCCCCAGTCCACAAGACAAAGACCCTGCATGACGTTCTGAATAAACCTAAAGAATTCCAACTTCCAAGTAAAATCACTATAGCCTTTAAGCAAATTGAACTGACCTGAGCACTCCATGAACCGCTATGATCCTCGAATCCGTTTATTGAAAGATCCTCCCTGTCAAGAAAATCAAACAATTTATGTCACCAATTATTCAAATGAACTAAGGTTATCCACATTGATGGGTATAATGCCAAGAGAATCCGGTTTCTGGTCATATCATGTCAAATCTGGATGAGGAAACGAGTATAGCTGTCCTGCGGTATCCAAGAGTTTCTCGGTCAAAAGGATTACTCAAAATTTTCCAATTTAAAATCTGGACAAGCACGTACAGAAACGTGCCGAACAATTATTAAATGCAATAAGCTAAAAATGACATAAAATGAGATGAACAAAAGGTTGAGACATGTAGACTGGGAAACAAGTGATATGCTCTATGACCAATCTACATATGGAAAACCAATATCAACTAACGAATTGGGTGGTGTACATTGACAACATTCATTCACGTGCGTAAGCTACGCTTTCACCTTGCATATCGAATGAGTAGATTATCAGCCTTGAAATCTCCATGAATGATGCCAACAGCATGCAAAGTCTCTAACATGCGGAGCATCTCTATAGTGTAATAAATGCATAGCACTTCTTCCATGGTCTTGCCAATCACCAAATAGGAGTTTATGGCATCCTGCATGCAATATTCAAGTTATATCCTGGAAAAGTATGACTTGAGCAAACCACGAATAGGAAAGTCAAATGCCGACCTGAAGTGTCCCATGGGATAAATAATCACAAATGAGTATGCTACAGTCTGAGTAGACGTGCATTCTATGGGCAAAACCAAAGGCATGCCTCTGAAATACAAAAATTTCATGAAAGTTATCATGTAGGCAGCATCACATAACAGTTACAAGGAAGAAAGCCTACATAAAACAGCTTACATGAGAATCTACGATCCGCAGATCGAGTTGCCGATACATGTAAAATTCCCAAGGGAAGCCAGGCTTTTGTATCTGCAAGAGTTTCTCATTTTCAGTTCAAAATCACAATAACCAATCAGAAATATTAAAGAAAGGGAAAGGAGAATACTGAAAAAGCATAAGCAACCACCTTCAGTGCAACAACTTCATCTGGATAACCGTCTACATGAGCTTTAAATACTTGGGCAAAACCACCTTGACCTGCACAGCCCTTGATCTGGTATTTCTTTCCACCTTCCAGCATCAAATGGTAGTATTGGAAGTGATAAGTTTGTGGAGTGAATAGCATAACCAAAGTGTTTTCTTTTTCTAGGACATCATGATAAATGTATTCTAAACACGACCAATTTAAGTAACTCAACATCAAGTGTCTAAAAAAAAACTGGCATTAATGCAAAGACTTATAATGGTCGAGACTGCATTAACTTGGGAAAAAAACAAATAAATAGGCATATCTAAAATATCTATGAAAAATTAACAAAGAGGAAAATATCGGGAATCACCTATCTCGATAACTTTATTTCTTGATGAATTACGAAGAGACGATAAGGCCACCTTTCCAGAATATGCTTTAGGACTCGAATAGTACCCCTAAACAAGTATGCACAAACTATTACATGCAAAATCTTTAAAATTATGATCGAATCATCAAAGGCAACCAAAGAATGTCTCACATCATATTTCATAAGTCGAGAACTAATCTTGTCCAGCAGGTCTTTCATCGTGGACTTGGACCAAGGATTGACATAAGTCTCCCCAAGCTCTATCCGGTCTCCATTATCAGCCTGCAAAATAAGAGAACCGGTTGTCCCATCTTATGTTTGAACACACATTATCAACACATTCACAAACGGGAAAAGGTAGACCTAATTCAGAGTAGTCCTGTGCTTTAAGATTTCCAACACCTTATAATAGGATAAAAAATGTGCATGCCATGGAATTCCAATCATCAGGAATGCTAATAATGTTAGCTTTTGACGCAATAGGCCCATAGAATCAAAGTATAATATTTGCATAAACTAGAAGATTGATGGCATAGGCAACCGAGGCAGCAATAAGAAGTGTGATAACCCAATACCTCCAGGGTGGAAACCAAGATTTAAACAGGAAAGTGTAGGATAATTGAACCGCGAAGACATTAGTGAGGATGGACGCGGTACAATGATAGCTTTAATAGGCAAACTAATCACACATGATGACAACAAATCACGGCAGTGTGAAGCTCAAGAATACTGCCACCACTCCTGAACAGTAAACAACTTCATCAAATAAGAAAAAAAAAAAAAAAAGGAGTTTCATTTCTTCTCTCAGCCAGCATTAAAGTGCAATCCCCAGGACAGAAGGACTCTAGCTAGCCAACTCTTCCATGCATGGCCCAACTATTCATATCGTAGGTTTTGACTCAGAATAGAGAGTTTCATCGAAGGGAAGAATGATGAGCTAAGTAACATGATACTGTCAGCAGTCCACCTTGTGGTAAAAAACGTTATCACCATAATCTACCTGGAAACAAGAGAAGTGTGCCCTGGGGTCTTTCTGTACGCCTAGGTCTATAGCTCTATCGAAGAGGGAGCAGCAAAAAACAAAAGTGCAGAGTTACAAACAACAAATAGGCAGAACTTCTCAATGGCAATCTATGGTTTCTCTTCAATTCATACCTTCGGGGAAGCAGCTGCGATTATGTGGGACAACCTATCGAGAAATGCCGCCTGCGCCTTCTGCAACCTCGCTCCTCTAGCATGCCTAGCACCAATATGAACCTTTCAGAACGCCATGGCGAAAGCAATTCCCTCAAATTAGACGCAAACAGCTCGCGCGACATGAAAAGGACCTGGCGATGCCCATTTGGTAAACCTTAACAGCCTCACGCAACTGTCCTTTGGCTTCGAGAAACAACGCATACAATTCATAGAACAATGCATCATTGGGCCACGATTTATCATCATCCATTTCTTTGACGGCGCTTTCGAAATCCTCGCTAGTATCCAACTACCAAACAACAAAATTCAAGCACTTCAACAAGAACCGAAACACTAAAAAGCCATCAAGGCCTACACAAGCAACGAATTAAACACAAAACCCGAGCATCATTGCTGGAACCAGAAAGAACAGAGATTCGAGCGCAGAAGTGATTACATAGATAATCCACAGCTTGAGAAACCTAGGGTCGTTTCGGATGCGGAGGTTGTCCTTGAACGTGGCGATACAACCGGACAGGAGCCTGTTGAGATCTGCGACGGAGCCGCCGCCTGAGTTCACGTCGGCCAGCGCCTCGGAAACCGACCTGCATCGGTCCGAATTTCCCCAAAATTAGATGCGTGGCAGGCTGAACCGATCGACGTTTCTCTCGACAAATCAGTTCGAACCCGAGGAAGGGGAAATCTACCTGAGCCACGGGACGAGGTCGGCCTCGTCGGCGGCGGCGGCGGACGGATCGGCGGGAGCGGAGAGGGTGACCGCCATGTTCCTCGCCGTCGGTTTGATTCGTGAAGAAGCGGGAAAATGGTGGCGTCGTTTCAATTTTTGAAACGTTCGATTTGCGCAAATTTGCAAATAGCACCCCTAGATTATTATATAATTACGGCCCATCCCTTGTCATTTTAAATTTTGGCAACGAACTCCCGATTCTTTGTTTTCAACTAAGCACCAAAAAGTTGGGAGAATCCAAGAGTGGCAAAGCTAGTTCGCAAGTTACTCTCCGTGAACAATTCGGCAAATTCATAGGTTTGCTTTCATTATTTTTTGGGTTAATATCACCAAAAATTCTAAAGTGGTATATTTGTAACAAATTTATTAAAAATTAATTTTTTTTACCATCAAAAACCCCAAACTGGTACATATGTGATAAATTTATCCCAAATTAATTTTTTGATCACCAAAAACATTAAACCGGTACATTTGTGATAAATTTACTTTAAATTAAATTGGATTAATTCAAAAAAAAAAAAAAGAGTACACATATGGCAAACAGAGGGTAAAACCCTAAATTAATAAATCCATCAATTTCCACGTGTCATTTAACTCATCAATTTGACAGTAAAATTTAATAGAAACTAACGGAGGATAAAATTGTTATAGATGTATTATTTTTGGTTTTTCATGGTATTAACTCTTTCTTGGGTTAATATTTTCCATCCCAATGTTAATTATCCATTGATGACGGTGCGTGCGTGTGGGTGTGAGGAATGCCCTCTGGTTCGCATCTTGGACAAAAAAAATCATAGTAATTTAAGAGAACGAAATAAGCAATATTTCCGATGTATGTGTATTACGCTATGAGATATTGCTTCCAACCTGTGAAATGTATGATTCATCATAAATTATGATGAATCATACATTCCAATTCTAACAAGTTATATATATGCTCGAGTGCTAATTTGACAATAGACAGGGTCGTATCATCCCATTCAAATGTGTGGCTGCAGCCAATTTTTTTCTGTCCGAGTCTTCTCTCATGCAGATTCTGGGATTTGGGCATAGAAAGGTGGCGGCTTCCTACGTTAATAATTTGATTTGCAAACAAGCAATAATTTCTGCACAATTTCAGACAGATCGCAAACTTCGGCAAAATGAAAGAGTTTGCTGTCACTATTAATTGGGGATTAGTGTACATGAACAATATCAGGCATTCCTACAATAGTGGATGTCGAAAAAGGCTAGCACGTAAATTTCCCAGTGACCCTTCCCCCCCTGGGTTCAAATGTTCTTGAACACCGCTACAACATATCAACACATCAATTACAAGGCTTGAGACTGAAGGATCATCATCTCATAAGAGCAGCGGCACTGGAGGCTGCAGGAAGCATGGTGGTGACTGCCTTTCTCATTTCCTTCCTCCGCAGCACACGCAGATTTGGAGACTTTGCTTTTGTTGTTCCCTTGGAAGACCTGTTCATGAATCGGACAAAATGATGAATCATTGTTGAAATACGAGCAGGGTGGAGTCAGATGTGGGTTTAAGATTCATACTTTTGGGGACAGAAGGGGTGATCAAATTTCGGGACTGGCCTTGCATGGGGAACCAGTGTCCTTCTTAGCTGTTTCAATGCTTTCTCTTCTTCGATCTGTCATATATAGGCGTCAGTTAAACATTACCACTCTTAAAATCTAGTAGAGAGCAACAGCGGATAAAGCATCAAAGACAGTACCATTTTAGCAGCCTCACTCTCCTCTCTGTATCTCTTATACATTGCCTCTTTCTCTTTGATCTGGGGAGGAACTTAATGAGTGAGTACAAGCCGAGAGATATTTCTTAAGAGTACATTGTAATTGGAAGGAGGTTAACCTTTTGATCAAATTCTGCTCTATCCACAGCCCGGTGATCTATATGGAGATTAAACTCCTGAACTTGTGTGAGAGGTTTGCGGACTTTCTCGGGAAGTGGAATTGGATCCCTGCTGTGAGATCCAGCATAAATAAATTATTTCACTCTGCAAACAACATACAGGTAATAAAAGACACGGAATGAGAAATATTCATGTTGTTGCTTACTCTTTTAAAACCGGCTGTGCCTTAAAAATCCTCATCTGGGCCTCCTCTGTCTCCTTTCTTTTTCTTTCTTCCATTTCTCTCTGCATTTCTTCTTCATGCCTCACAAGACTTTCCAGTTGGAAGGGTTCGGGTTTGGTGTAATGCTTGGGCTCTGGCTTTGGAGGAATCTATTCACAGGAGGATGATAGCTATTATTTTCATGCTTCTTTCTGATAACCAAAGCAAAACAATGACAGCATCCATACCACAGGGTAATCTGTTGTGTACGGATATGGATTAGCTTTGGGAATCCTGGCTCTTTCCTCTTCCAACTGCTTTTGAATTAATTCCGTCACAAATTTTCTTTCTTTCTCAGCTCCCCTTTCCTGAATTTGAAGGAAAATGCAAAAATATACATTTAAGAAAACTAGTTGTGCGACCAGATGTTAACTTAATCTTGGATAGGCAACTTTTACATACCTCCGTATGGAGATGGAAAGGATTAGGGGCCGTGTTTCTCGGAATTGGGTTTTCATTTCGAGGTTCCGAGTTCAAAGAAAGCTGGAGAATTACACAACAATTCATTAGAATTCATTAAAACACTTGAAGGTAAGTGCTTCTATTAGCTATGTGAAGACAATGAGAGAAAGGTACCTTGTCAAATAAATCAAAAACTGAAGTAGGTTGAGGAAACCGTTCATCTGTTGCAAAGTGGAACTCGTGGGGTTGGGTTACGTGCTTCTTTGTATTACAGAACATCCCCAAGTTCCCTTTACTTTCAAAAATCTGCAGATTCAAACTCATTTGCTTTACCAAAACTAAATGGGGAGTACAAAAATATCAGCAGCAATGTCTAAACCGAAGCCAAACCTTCTTATTCAGAGGCCTTGCTTTAAATTTGGGAACCTTTTCAAGTTCCTCCTGCTCTTGTTCAAAGGAACTTTTCACTCGTGGTGGACGGGCCCTCAAGGATGTTTGAAGGAGTGGAGTTTTAGGTTCGGTTAGATGAAATTTCCATTGGTGATTCTGTGCCAGGACAATCGGGAGAAACTGTTAATAGATGCCTTGATAAACACGACAACAGCAGACAAAATAGAAATGTGTCCCTCTGTACCTGATGAGATTTTTCTGTGGAGGCAACAGAAGCCGATTCTGCATTGTTATTGGCCCTTGATATCGTCTGAAAATGGAACTCCTACAATTAACGTGAAAGATAGTTTAGTTCCTGAATAAAATACTCTTAAATCCATTCTTAGCGGCACCTAACTTGAATTTACCTGAAACTCTGGTGGCTTAGGTGTACTTCTCTGTAAAACTGGTAATGCTGGAGCTTCCAAAATCTATAGCAAATAGAAGAAAAAATTAACGGTAAACTTTAGTTTCTATATATTGATTTACTATAATATAGCAGAAAGAAATAGGAGGGAGAAATTTACCTTCTTATTCACCGGCCGAGCTTTGAATTTTGGAATTTTAGCCATCATCTCTTCCTCAAGCTCCGCAGTACTCTTTACTCTGACTGTACGGATACGCTGTGCTGTTTCAAGTTCAGGCTCCTTGGGCCTCGTAAGTGTTAGTTTAGGAGGCTTTCTCTGCATAATTGAAGCACCCATATCCTGAGGTTCAAGATGTAGAGAATTAAAAAAAAAAAGGGGGGGGACTTGTTTCCAAGAGCAAAAGTTCATTACAGAGTGTACAAAAAAGAAATCTAGAGAAATTAGCTTACATGTGAAAGAGAATCACTAAGATGCGGCAATGACAAATCTCTGGTACCAGACTGAAACTTCTTCATCATTTCTGCCATTGATACGAACGGTGCCACTGGTTCCCTAACGTAAACCTTTTGAAATAAACTGACTACACTCAGCATTACCTAAACAAGTTACAGAGATGAAAAATGAAATGCAGTGGTGAATGCAAACCTTTCTATCTTCTTTCCCGGCCTTATTGGCTGCTGAACTGCATACACCGGAAGTGCCGCTTGCAAGACCCAATTTTGATTTGTGAGGCAAAACTTGAGGTTTGACATTCAAGATCTGCAAAAAAAAAAGTTCAAATGAGTCGCTCCAGCACATCACCGATAGAGGAAGCCACACCAGCTAAATGAGAATCTGCTGTTACAGGCTCCACACCTGTCTAGATTTCCCTCCTTCCAACTTCTGCCTCTTGATAGCCTGGTTTTCTTGAGCTAAAGTAGGAGTTGCAGCAGGATTCTTCACATTTATATTTCTGTGAGTGGAAACTGAGTAAGCCACACTCTGCATTTGTTTATTTTCAAGTTCAATGCAAAATATGAGGATAAACCATATCTTTTTAACCTTTTAACGCTCTCTGGTTTGGATTTCTGGGCTTGCGAAGACTGCAAGTTCTGTTTAGTCCTCAATTTGGAGGGGTTCTTGATCAAACTGGCTATCTTTTTAGCTGTCTGACATTTCTTAGAATCAGTCACTACATCTCCTTTTTGAGAAGCCATTACTGGTTTGGGGGTGCTAACTTCTGCTCCTTCCAGAACAGAGGACTTGCTGTTCTCTTTATCATCAGTTGATGCAACATCCACCAATTTTGAGGTTGAATCACTAAAATACAACAGTATTAGTCCCAATTTCTTTCCGAAGGCAGTCTCCCATAATCCAGTAGTGGATCAAATACCTGTCAACTTCTTGAGTGCCTTTACGAACTCCGGCGTCCAACTCTTCTGCTGATTTTGGCTCCTCATTAGGAGAAACCTGAAGAGCTAAATGGTCATTGGCTACCTGGAAATTGGTTAATTTGAGAAGTTAGAGTCAACGCATTGTTACCATTTTGCTAGGCGTTCCATCATTATGTCCTTCGACCTCAGTGACCATTCCTTTACCTTTGTCAGGCACAGGAGCTGTCTCACATTGAGTCATAACTCCCGTGACACAATGAGAAGTCATTGAATCCGATAACTCTGTTTCCTGATACAAAATAAACTGGCTATAAGATCTATTGATGTTGGTACCAAGTATACAAATTAACAACCATAAGGTGGGAAATTTTCCTTTTACCTTCTGCGAAGCCTCTGCTTCTCCAAAGTCACATAAGGCCTCGACCTTGATGGATCTACCAGTCTTGATTCTGGCCATAAAAGCTACACCATAGATAGAGAACAAAGGGGAATATCACTTCACAATCCCAATTCACTTTGTAATCGTATTTTAATCAAAAAAGCGTGAGGTTGAACTAGGGAATAAGATTCGGTAATGCTTCATTTACTCAAATTCCATTACAACCAAGTAAATCCTAAAAGCCAAAGCATTTCTAACTCGATCAACACTTTGGAATCAGTTGCTTTTGTTAAAGGGCATCAAACAGGCAAAAAACAAAAACCACTTCAACAGCCCTATCTATCCTCTGTTTAGCAAAACCCTAATTCACACTCAATCGGTGCTGATGAAAATCGATCTCATATGTTGATCCAGCAAACACCACAGAATTCAACAGAAAAATTAAAACGAGTACCCCCAAACAAAATTTATCAGACTGCTTATGCACTACACTCAATTCACTCGGTAGCAATTCCACTTCGGTTCTGTCCAATGAATCTCGATCACCGAAGACAAAAACACGATCATGCTCGAGAACTAAAAGCAAGATGGGAAAACCCTAAATCATGACCGTTCCAAAGCGAACTGTTCGACAGACAGAACCAGCAACCCGCAGAATCAGACGAAAGCAACGAGAATCGACAATGCATTTCCCCAATCACCACGAGAGAGAGAGAGAGAGAGAGAGAGAGAGAGAGAGAGAGAGAGAGAGAGAGAGAGAGAGAGAGAGAGATGATGACGGAGAGAAAACGCACGCGAAGGGCCATAGCTGAGGGCCGACTCGAACCAAAGCTCGGCTTTCCGCCGATCCTCCTCAGTCTCCCCATCGATGAAGTCGAAGAAGCAAGGTGCGGAGAACTCGTAGGCCTCGTCAATCGTCGCCATCGCCGCCACCGCTGCACCGCTCGGATCATCGGCCACCGCCATCTGGAGATGATGGAATCCGTCCGACTAGAGAGGAAATTGGAGCGAGGAAATTAGGGATTTCTCTTTCTGTGCTCGATCGATCACGTAAAAATGCGCCCTTTGGTGGTTAATGAAAGGGGGAGAGAGAGAGGCAGAGAGGCCGCGGTGGGTATAAACGTTGGGCACGTCCCCGATCCCCCAACGGTCGGAAAAAATTTGAAAATGCGCCCAACGGCCAGCGTGTCTTCCCAACGGCTATATTCCATGGTGTGGACTGCGGACGACACCCCCCACGGCGCCGTTTCGTGGCCAGGGGCATAAGGTCCTTTGGGTTGGTGAATATGGGAGAAGAGCAATTCAATAGCAAGTTCATGCTCTATCCAAAAATGATCCTGAATGAATGATTGACTTTATCTAGATCATTTTAAGAGGGAAATTTTTTTTTTTTATAGAAATTATATCCACAAATCACGACAACTAGTAGAGTGTTTTGTCATCGAATAGTCAATTCTTGTCGTTCTATATTTACTTCACATGGGCGTTTCCGTGGCCTAAATTCAAGATTAATCTTCCGACACGAGTGAGCGGCACCCAAGATTTGGCCGGCAGATTGCTGGTTGCAATGGTCTGTGCTATTTGCTTTTCCATAACCTTGTTTTGCTCTATGGTTACAAAGCCGGAATGACCAACAATTTTTAGGCGAATGAAAAAGAAGAAAGCGAAAATGACAAATAATCTTTGAACGTTGCTCCAATGTGTAATGTGGTTCTTGAACTTTTAATTTATTTAATGTGGACTATAAACTTTAACCCAATGTGTAGTGTAATCCTCAAATTTATAATTTGTTTAATGTCGTCCTTAAACTTTGGTACATGTTCAATTTAGTCTCCGAACTATATGAAAATATTCAATATAGTCATTTGATTAATTCAAGTTTTAAGGCTACATTGAATATTTTTATACAGTTCAAGGATTATATTGAATATGTACAAAAAGTCCAAAGATCATATTAAATAAATCAAAAGTTCAGGGATCACATTGCACATTGAGTTAAAGTTCGTGGACCACATTGAACAAATTAAAAATTTAGGAATCACATTGCACATTGGGCCAATGTTCAGAAGCTGTTTGTGTCATTATCTCAAGAAAAAAGGGTTCAAACAGCCGCCTTTCAATGTATGTCACTTGTAAATCGGCCTAATTTGATTAAACGCGTCAATCAGTATTTTACGATCCTGATTGACGTTGTGTCGACCATTTTTTCTGCTTTAGTCCCAGGAAAACTGCCTTCTCTAATATGTATGTTAAGGCAGGTTTTCGGTTCCGACATCCTCGGAAGGCTAGAAAGAAAACGCAGGAGCTCCATCTTAAACTCAGCTAGTTTCCGCGACATCTACTATGGAAGAAGTTGATTACTCGCAGATCTTCGGGAGATGAAGAAGCGCCGTTTGAGTTAATCTCAAAAGGCATGAACTTTTGATGGGTTGATTTCAGAAGAAATCTATTTCGACGCAACTATCCCTTGCTAGGGAGTTGCTGCACATCTTACTGAATCCCGGAGCATGGAAGTCACATGACCTCGATGAGTTACTGCGCATCATCTAGTCCGTATGCTTTTCGCATTATAAAACTTAGCCGGTCGAACTAGGCCAAAGCTTTCTATGCGTGAGCTGTGAAAGACTACTTTCACCAGGACAGATTTAACTTTCACCTATGCCTCCTATGTCGTACTTTGTCCGAACTCTGCTCATAGTGTTCTCAGTTTCAGCCTCAGCTGCAGCTTCCGGGGACCCTGCTTGCAAGTATGTGGACGAGTACTTCCCTGACTGCCTGGATTTTCTCGTGGGGACTTACTTCATCCCGCCTCAGGAGTGCTGTAGAAGTGTCGGGGCACTCAATTACATGGCGAATCACTTGATGGGTCCGCGCGTGATATGCCAGTGCATCGAGGCCATGGTGACCGGAACGAAACCTCCACTAATGGCCTCCCGAATCGAGGCTCTTCCTAAATACTGCGTCACTCACCTCAGCTTCCCCATTTCCTCCAGCATGGATTGCTCTACGTATAGATTAGCCCTCTCTCTCTCTCTCTCTCTCTGATGAAGGACATGATTTCATGACAACAGTTGTCTCTACTGTTGCAGGGTTCACTAGGAGGATAACTCAAGAAGAGCCTGTTCAGGTGGATTGAGCAAGAATTGGTCCTGTCAGAGAGAAGAATTTGGGGGGTCTTGACTTAATAGTATTCATAAATTGGAGAATAATTGACTTATGGCTACTTTATATCTTGGAATAAATTGATGCAGTGGAATTTAACTTGCCATTGAATAGTTCAGCTGATTTGTAAGATACTGATCATGGCATTGTTTTCTCCTTTCTCTTATGCTGCAAGAACATGCTTGACCATGCTAAGTCGCTAAGAACTGATCATTACATTGGTTCTCATTGGTTCACATGAATCAGACTAAAAGTGGCCTATCCGTTTACACTGGTTTAGCAAGAACCTCATTAACCCACAAAAGTGATCCTTTACCCAGAGTGAGTTGAAGATTTCCATCTCATAACATTAAAAATGCGGCAACAACTTAAAAATGAGATGCTTAAGGGCTCGATGTCATAATATAGGGAAAAAGAATGGTACATTCTTGTGTTAACCCACATCAGCACATGCTATCCAATCTACTTCAAGTCCCACCAACTGGGTTTTTGCATCGTGGTCAATGACAGGAAGGAGCCAACATTGCTGAAAACACAACAGCAGCGCCATCGTCCCTTGACGACAAAATGCAAAGGCAAGTAAATCTTCAATCTGAACCATTAAGCAAGGTCGGCAGATTGCAAAAGCTCTTCTGGGACTAGAGAAGCTTGATTAAAAGTCCGCTAAGATAGATCTAGCCGATAATATGCCTAGTAACTCAGCTCTATACCTTGCTCGTACAGAATTTAACATGTCACTTGTTGCTCGAGGTAGTTCTTTAGGGCCTCAGCTTTCACAGATCCATTTAGTTACTCCAAGTTGCTGAAACTTTTGGCCTTTATATGCTGAAGTGTTTTACAATTTGCCTAATCTGCAGTCTGTAGTGCATCGTGCCGAAGAAGAGTTCAATGAAAACAATCAGAAGTCGTCTCCACTCTTCTCTCTTCGCACTAAATGGACTGTCGGCGTTTACCTTTAATCCATTTGAGACAGGAAGAGCAAAAATAGAAAATTTTGTTGATTGCCCCAATATGGTGTTCCCAATTTTCCCCATGTAAACTGAAACTTCTCAGTGTTTTGTCATCAATTCATTGTTTCCGCGAACAACGCAGCAAATCCTGGATCATGACAATAACATGGCCAACGACCCTGACCAATACATTGAGCAACATCTCTTATTTGTATTCACCATTAAGATTGCTAGAGCACAAATTGCAACCGAAAAAGCAAAAAGTACTCGGGCTTTAGGTAGATCAGCAATGGTCCGCATCAGTGTAATCCATCTTAGTCTATTTCTCCTTTTGTGCGCTTTGTCCAGGGGCGACGAGTTCACATTCTGCGTCGACGTGTACCAGCAATTCGCCGATTGCATGGACTTCCTCAGAGGGGTCACCCCCAAGCCCCCGACAGCCTGTTGCAACAACCTGCTAACCCTCAAGGACCTCGCCAAACAGAACCAGTTTGGCCCAGAACTGTTGTGCCAGTGCATCGAGGACATTGCGTACGTGACAGACACCCCATACATCCACTCCCGGATCGACGATCTCCGTAGGAAGTGTCAAGTGCATCTCAGCTTCCCCATTTCCAATGCCATGAATTGCTCGATGTAAAGCAGCCCTTCCTGCTCCCCTATTCCACTTCCTCATGCACTCTGATTATAAATTCCATTGCAGTAAATTATCTTCAACTTGTGCTCATGCAGGGTTATTCCTGGGGCACGACAAGACAAGTGAAAATGATGGGATGAGCCAGATTGATTGAGCTCGAGTTGGCTAATGAATAAGGACTGTACGTGTCCAGTGCACGGAGCCTTCCCTCTGTACTCGAAAAGAAAAATCTGTGAGCGGTAGTTGTCGTTGTAGTCCCCATATTTGACAAAGTCCATGACTGCTTAAAAATCCACAGAAAGGTACTCAAGTTGATCAAGTTGCACACTGATGACGACCTTATCTGCCTCAGATTCTTCAAGCGAATCCCATACGTGTCCGATCTCATCATCCCAAATTTAATTGCACATCAGATCATTTAAGTCGAAATCTGCAACATGGGTAAAACATGTGTGTAAAATATAAATATGGGTACTAGTACCGAACGACCGACCGACCGATGTCCTGATCAGAAACTCCGAGGTTACTTCTAGTTATCAAATTATTGCCTAACATTCCTATTTGTAACTCCTGGTAGTTACCGACTGCTGCGAGTCGTTTTTTTTAAGCCTTCTTCAGCGTGGGCAACAAACCGACGAGACGTACTGCTCGTTTTCTTCGAAGGAACCAAAGTCAAACAAAGTCGTCGGAAACGACGCGTCATCCCCCAAAACGCGGGGCGGGGACATGGACGGACGAACGAACGATAAAACGCCCACGTAAATTTTCTAAGTCAACCTCCTTCGTTCGAACGGGTCTTCTCTCTCTCTCTCTCTTCTTCTTCTTCTCTCTCTCTCTGCGCGCAAAGCCTTGCGGAAGACGACGATCGCCATGCACGGCAGAGAAATCCTGCACAAGATGAAGGTTGGTTGCATCTATCTGTCTCGTTCGTTTTACCGCGAGCAATCAAAGCAAATTGAGCCGGTTCCTACGCGCCACGTAGCGGCTCTTCTTGCCCGCTTGTCGCGCGCGCGCGCCCGACGGTGGAATGCGGATTTGGCGAATCGCTACGCCGGCGACTGCGAGTTTGATTCGTGGTTACTGGTTGTCGGCGTGGAGGTGCGCGCATCTCGGCTTGGGGGCGTTTATCGCTCGGGCCTGTCGGCGCCGTCGTGTTCCGAATTCGGCTCGCGCGGGCTTGCGGCGGTGACGTCCCGATCGGTCTTTTAGGGCTCTAATCGTGACGAACGGTGCCAAGTGCTGTCGTCCAGAGCACGTTGATTGCTGTCGTTAGATTTTTGATGCCCTGGTTACCCTACAGTGAGATATGGAGCACATTTTGTTGAATTTGACATGAAATCTTGTTGACGAAACGTGCCTGCGGTTGCTTGAGTATAAATCGATAGATGTAGCTCAGATCATTCTATCGTAATTTCGGTTCTCATACCAACGCACTGTCTATCTACTATGTAGTCCCCATAGTGGGGATTGATTGGGATTTCGGGACGAACTGTGTTGTCCATCGATGCCTTCGAGCTTCGTGCGGGTTATTACAATTTGTGTAGCGTCCGCAGTTTAAGGGTACATAATACATTACCTTAGTGATGGAGTGTATTGAAATGCAAAAGTGCTTGCCCTCGCTTCACAGCATTTTCAAATTATGTTGCTCTTTACCTCTACGACTTTGCTCTGAGTGCTGCAAACTTCCAATTATGTTGCAGAAGGCTTGCTGAAGTGGCCGATCATGCTCTTTTCAAAACCTACATATTGTATTGGCATTGGTAGTTATCAAGTAACGGTGGAACAGAGAATTTAAACCTTGATCAGTCGTTCCGTGAAACTTGTAAAAAAAATCTCAGATGTGACCTACTTTATGTAACAAGTTGGGGTTCTTTGATATTTATGCCCCAACTTGAGGGGGAGTGTTAAAGGGTAGTTTAGTCTTTTCATTGTTAGTGAGCCATAATACTCGCACTATATATATTGATGTAATCCGTAATTATAAGTGACATTGAACTTTTTCCTTTTCACACGAGGGAAGTAAAATATATTGCAAAATAAGAGGTAGTGACTTGTGAGTAGTGACTACATGAAGAACTGCAGAGAGAGTTTCCATCAGTAAAAATAGCAGAATGTGTAGCATTCCATGTGGTAATTCTGTCATAGTTTTTTTTTTTTTAGATCGAAATTCTGTTATAGTTTGTGACTGCATTTATTCCAGTGTTTGACTTTCTAGCAATTCTGTTAGCTTAGCTACTTGTGCTAGTATATTTCGTCAATGCTTCTTGCATGGAGGTTTTTAATTTGAGTTTTAGGGTTAGATTGCACTAATTAGGATAAGCATATGCATGTGATTTATGGTTCCCTCGAGTCATACACCTTTTTTTTTTAATGTAATGGAAAGTCTCGGTTTCGTATAATCTGGCTGTTCAGATATTACTTGTTTCCTTTGCTTATTCAAGAAGAACTGAATATATGGTTACTGGGAATAGTTTCTTTCTTAGTAATTGGCTTTGATGCTGACCATTTCTCACTCTTTTCCTAAGAGACTATTGGTTTTATATTTTTTAGGTGAAAGCCGGGTTAAGTTTATGCTTGCCAGACACAGGAAAGGGTAAAAGCAGGGGTTCTAAGAACATCACCCACGGCTTTCACTTAATCAAGGGAAAGTCGAATCATGCCATGGAAGATTATGTAGTTTCCGACTTCAGGAATGTGGAAGCAAAAGAGTTGGGTTTATTTGCAATATTTGATGGTCATTTAGGCCACGATGTTGCAAGTTACCTGCAAACGCATCTGTTTGACAGTATTCTGAAGCAGGTAATGCATGTTAGTTCATTTAACATCTGGCCATTAAAATTTTTGCGGTTATTTCTATGTTGCTTTGTTGATCTCCGTTTCCCTTTGATAAGTAAGTGTCAGACGTTTGATAGAATGATTATATCTATGAGCAGCCAGACTTCTGGGCTGATACTGAGGCTGCAATAAGGAGAGCCTATCATACAACGGACAAGGAAATCTTAGAGAAAGCACTTGTCTTAGGAAAAGGAGGGTCAACTGCAGTGACGGCGATACTGATTAATGGCCAGAGTTTGGTGGTGGCAAATGTAGGAGATTCTCGTGCTGTCATATGTAAGAACGGTGTAGCCAAACAACTATCAGTTGATCATGAGCCAAACAAGGAAAAAAGGTTGATTGAAAGCCGAGGTGGATTTGTATCCAATATTCCTGGTATGTGGCTACTGAAATTCATGCCAAATATTCATGTGCTTTCCTTTACTGTCGTGTACTGGTTTTCGCACAATCTAGAATTTGATCGCCAGGCAATAAAGCTCCTTTATAGGAGTCGCATTGTGCGATAAAGTGTTCCCTGCGAGGGCCAGTGACCATATTTGAAGGAGTGTTACATATTATTTTCTTACTCAGAATGGGTTTGAATATCGAGATTATACATTAGGAGTGTTTCTCTAAGTTTCCTACTTAGTGTTGGTATGGTGGATAATCATAGGAAAAGCCTTAACTGGGTATAAAAACTTAAGAAGTCGCAGTAGGGGCTAGCCTTTATGTTTTTCAGATCCCCACAAACATAAGAAATAAGACCAGCAATAGCACGACTTTATGTGGGAGGGTTAACACCTATTTGCGCTTGCAGGAGATGTTCCACGAGTTGACGGTCAGCTGGCTGTAGCAAGGGCCTTTGGTGATAAAAGCTTAAAGATCCACCTGAGTTCTGAGCCAGATGTTGCAATGGAGATGATTGATGATGAATCTGAATTCATCATTCTGGCTAGTGATGGGATATGGAAGGTCAGTCCTCCTAATGCCAATTGTCATTAGATCTTTCCTTCTCTCTTCCTGTTGCTCTTTATTTATAGGATAAGGTGATAAAGATGATAGCATAGTCTAAGCTCTAAGCTGAAAAGAGACCCATATGAGAAGCTGATTATGCACATGTCAATGCGATCATATGCATGCGTTTTAAAGACTAGATCTCTGATATCTTCATTGATGTCCGGCCAGGTGATGTCAAATCAGGAAGCAGTGGACTCTATCAAAAACATTAAGGATGCTGAGTCGGCTGCAAAACATCTGATAGACGAAGCTCTTAATAGGAACAGCAAGGATGACATCTCTTGTATAGTTGTAAAGTTGCAATGATGTTTGTGTTTGGTAATCAAATTTTTGTGATCTGTATGCGTGGAAGGAGACATAGGTTGGCCTCAATGTATTACTTTTACCACTTGAAAACGCGTCGATTTTGGGCTGTGCATATACCATTTTGTTTGGCCATCACATGCAATGGACCCATTGGCCCTTTACCTAAAGCGAAACGCTGTGCTTCGCTAAGCTAGTGGTCTTCAAAGGGTGTTGCTGCGAAACCAGGATCAACTTTGCGATTTTGGGTTTCTTCAAACTGTTTCTAGAGATCTCTCTTTTGCAAATACCGTTGACGATTCTTGTCACCAGTATTAGCATGATATCATGTCTGTTGGATGGCTCTTTATATACTGGTGGGCTGCAACATGAGAAAGAGAGAGAGAGCAGTTTTTACTTAGCTTGAAGGACATGCTCGAGAACTTCAGTCCAGCCAAATTAAACAAAATATGTTTCTGGGTGAGTCTCATCTTAAAACCTCCAGCAATTCCAATGAGTTCGAGCACATCTGGTCCTTCCGACCTTGTCCCCTTTTTCCTTTTGGCTACTTTCTTCGTCTTTGCTCAACATGTCAATTGCTCACTGCAATAACACGTGATTGCGTATTGAATCTGGAAAGAGAGACCAGATTTACTTTTAAGGGCCAATCTCTTCCTCAACTAGGAAGAAACATTGAAATCCCGACAATCCGTAGAAGCACCAACAAACTTCACGCCCAACTTTAACTACACCATGTCATTATCATTTTGGTCGCGATCCGTACATTTTCGTCGGTACTCAGGCAGTAGTAATATGAGAAAACGCTCAGCAGCACACTGAAATCCCCACAATCCGTAGAATTCTAGGACAGCGTTTGTTGCGTAATATAAAACCATTCACCTCAATTCCCTTTTGTCTCCGTCTGCTCTTGATCTCATCGATATTCAATTCCCATCACCCCTTCATGTGATCTCAACGGGAAGGAAGGTCTTGGGATGGGACCTCCCGTCCACGTGGACGCATCCGAGCATCCCTTCCTCCATCCCAAGCCGACCAAAAAAATCATCAGATCAAACTCCAGCCGCTCATTTGGCGGCGGGGCCCAGTTTTTGGTACAAATTCATTGCCCCAAAGCCCAAATTTCGGTTCAAGGAATCTGACTTTTCATTTAAAAAAATGGAAATATGTCGGCTCCCGTAGGGTCCAAAAAACCCTAGAGAGACCTGAAGCATTACACATAGCCATTTCTTGTCACCTGCTTCGCTCATGCGGGTTCGGCACGTACCCTCTTCTGCATGCTGATCCCTAATGCCATGCAGCCACGCATTCCGACCCCACACACCATTCTTGTCTTGTCATCTATTCGCCCCCCTCTCCCCCCCCCCCTCTCTCTCTCTCTCTCTAGCCACCCTATATAAATGGCCACTCCTTGTGATCTCTGTCCTTCACAACACGACCTTCGTGTTCGACCTCATCCATCGTCTCCCTTAGCCCAATTCTTTGTCGCGCACGATCTCTTTGCTGGTTCTTGCTCGTTCCCCTCAACATGAGCAGCGTTTGCGCAGAGCAGCATAAGTTCCACGCCTCCCACCAGCTCTTCTCCCCCAAGAAGACCCTCGACATCCCCCCCAGGAAGCTCTTCGGCCACCGGACCGCCTCCCCCGCGGCGCTGCAGCAGCACCAGTCGGCGCCGCCGGTTCTCGATGGCCCTGACGCGTTCCCCAACTACTCGCCGAGGGTCCCCGAGACCGCGCTCCGGAGGTTCCTGCCGTCCAACGACGGTGGGGAGGACGAGGACGAGGACTCCGACCCTTACACGTCGGACCACTTCCGCATGTTCGAGTTCAAGGTGAGGCGGTGCACCCGCAGCCGCAGCCACGACTGGACGGACTGCCCTTTCTCTCATCCTGGAGAGAAGGCTCACCGCAGGGACCCCAGGAAGTACCACTACTCGGGGACCGTCTGTGCCGAGTACCGACGCGGGTCGTGCAGCCGCGGTGATAACTGCGAGTTCGCGCACGGCGTCTTCGAGTGCTGGCTGCACCCATCAAAGTATGTTTTTGGATTTTTAAATTAGGATTGTGATAATTGGTGATTATTAGCCCTGTTTTGCAATATCGATTTGGTAATTGTTTCCCAATGCATGTCACCTTTTATAATATATATTCCGGAAGTGATGAAACTTGATCTTTCTAATAAATTTGGGAAAACTTTACAGCATTCAATTTGAGGAAAAATTTGTTCAACCCAACGGATCCATATCAAATCTTAATCGTTGTGTTAATGTCTCATATAGGTATAGGACTGAGGCATGCAAAGATGGCAAGAACTGCGAGAGGAAGGTCTGCTTCTTCGCTCACAGCGCTCGTCAGCTTCGCCTCTTACCTGCGCAATCCGAGCCCAACTCTCCACAAGAGATCAACCCTGAGAAGTCCAGATTCCATAGTCCGGTTTCTTCTTCTTCGCTGCCTCACTGCTGCCTGCTCTGCCACTCGGTCACCGCCTCCTCCCCGACCTCGACCTTGCTCAGCATGTCCCACCTGTCGCCGCCGCTGTCGCCGTCCCAGTCCCTGTCACCACCCCTATCTCCCCACAAGGCCCAGTCCCTGAGCGGGTTCTCGCCGATCTTGCGGTACACCGACCGGCTGGAACCAAGCTGTCTGAGCCAGGCTGTGAGCTACAAGGATGTCCTGAACGAGATCATGACTTCGCTGGGCGTGATGAAGGTAAGCGAAGTCTCGCCTCCGCACTCATCGCCGGTGTCATCGGTCAAGAACCGGACAGCCATGCCTTGGGTTGATGTCACTAGCAGTGTGAATGAGGAGCAGACCCAGTTCATTCTTTCACCTTCAACCCCAAATCACCCTCAAGTGCCTGGGAATTTTTTGGGTGCTGATCCTTCGAGCAACAAAGGATTGTTTGGTGACAAGGCTAACGAAGGCAATTCTTGCGATGATCTGGACATTGGGTGGGTGAACGAGCTCCTGATGTAAAGCAGAGATGATGAATTGGATTCCCGGATGATGATGATGGTGACTGAGGGTGCGTTTTGGAAGAGGATAAAGCCAGAGCTGTACATATTGGTCGGTTGGCACTAGTAAAAGACCACAGACTAAATATGTGCCGAGCTGTTGGTTAATGTTTTTGGGTGTTGCTTGATATTGTTTTGAGGATTTGAATTTAGATTGTTGTCTTTTGATGTATTGACGGTTGCTTGAGATGGGATTTCTTCAGTCAAAGATGTAATTAAGGAGGTCGGAAGAGAGAGAGAGAGAGAGAGAGAGAGAGAGAGAGAGAGATGATAAGCTTTTGTGAATTTTTGACTGATGTCCTGAGCCGATTATGATTTGATTAATGTTAATTCGTGTCGAAGTAAAATAATAATTCAGTTTCGAGAATCTCGGGCTTTAGTGGGTGGTGGTGATTTCTGTTGAGCTCATTCTATCGAAGACTTGTTACTGAGCAATGCATCTGAATTTAATAGATTTTCGAGTATTTCGGACTACCTTTAAAATGTTTCGCAAATTCCGTAACTTATTAACGTGGTCGTCACTTTCGGGTAGAACGGTCCAAGTTCAATTTTCATTTCTCTCCTTTTGGACCTTGATTTGGAAAATCGGAAACCTTTTTTCATGATAATAACTAATGTGTAAATGTTTTTGTTCATGGCACATTGGTTGAGTTTTGCATTCTTCACTTTTCCTTCGCAAAACGCACGCAATGATTGCTTTTGGTTAAGTCTCTCACTCTTTCCATGTTCAACCAAAGCCTCCCATCATGCATCCTTCAATAGAGAAAATATCAGCGAGAGCTTAGGTAACCTAGCATCCTCCTTAGTAATTTCGAGATTTTGCACATATTTGCGTTCATTTTCCTTATCCTCATCATCTGGGATTGGACCGCAATTTGGTAAAAAACATTTTCCTATTATTTGTAAACTTATAGTTTGTGTTATTGAACCTCGTGCGTAGTTAGATTATGTGACTCAAAATAATGGAAAAACCTATTTTGTTTGGAATAACAAATCTGATGAACAAACTTTGTTTGAATTGATCGACTTGCTAAATGAGAGAGAAGTATCTTGTGTAAAATTTACAGGGCGTGCGACGTCCTTCTCCTTGTATAAGTATCTTAATGACATGAGTGATTCCAAAATAAAGGATGACATACCGTCTAGTAGGTCCATGTAGAAAACTATTGAAAGTACTTTGGGTAATGACAAAATCAACTTAATTCTGGAAAGAGAGCAATGGGAGAATTTCGTGATTTGTCCACTCTTAGAGATCAGCTTTGAGGGATAGCATGCGTGCTTTGAGCAAAATCAAAACCAACAGGAAAGGGAACACGTTGCAAAAATGTTGGGCACTCTGTCTGAACACATTGCGCGTGTTGGGCCATAAGGATTTAATTGCACACCGTACAACGAACAAACCTAACGGCTTATGTGGTGAAATTGCGTATGTAATCCTATTTCATTGTCCTGAAAGTCAAGTAACCTTTTCTCGAAATCGGTGTGCTGAACTTCGAGCATGTGCGAGTGAATTTCACACGCAATTTCCATCTAATCGATCCTCATTATTTTATATGCAATACATAACAAGGAAAAAGAAAGGCATGGACCAAAAGTCTGTCTGTCTCTCTCTTTCTACATCTCTCTCTCCTCCTTATTCTCTTGGGTTCACAGTGATGTAGCATCCATGATCCATGCTCCCTTGCACGGAAACAGGATAGATGAGGAAGGTGAAAGTGTAGGGTTTGGTGGAGACTTGTCCCCAAGAAACCTCACAAGAGCAAGGGAAGGTATGGCCTTCCTCAACTCACTTTCCCCACTGCCCATCCTACTTGCTCACATCCCACCCACCCACCCTCCCTTCACTTCACGCTCATGGGGGCCTCTCCTGCTTTATACTCCTACCCATGCTTCGCATTCTCCAACATCAAACCTCAAATGACATCGACCGACACATTCAATTTCGAAAAAATACTAGAAAAGTCATAAATTGATTATACTTATACCGATTCAGTCATAAATCTTTCAATTGTGCAAATTAAATTTTATGTCTTTTAATGATTTGCCAATGTAGCCTATTTGGCTAATTTTGTGTTGACGATTTGTGAATTATCTTAATCTCCATGCTCGCAAGATCCATTTAAGCATAAGATCCAAACACTTCGACTTTGACATCTAATTCGGCTTCGCATGGTTAATTGCACCAAATTCATTACAAGATCATAATCTTCCTTAATGGAGTTTACCCTTTTGACGAGAACGCACATCATCCTCGACGTACTACGAGGGGGTAAAGAGAAAATACATCATTCGTAACATCATGACCTCATTTGGTTATTCATGGCATCAGATTACACAAGTAGGGTTCCAATTGCTAAAAGTTGTCATGTTTGGAAAGAACTTGTTACTAACAAAGGATTGGCCATGGCCACATCGCCGCCGCCGCCGCCGCCGCCGCCGCTATTGCCCACCACTCAGCTCATTGCATTCCACATCTCGTTGCTGTCATCAATGCCTAAGCTCGAGGTCATGCACAACAGATCCTTATCGAGGATTAGACGGTTTCCGCGGGTGGTGCGGAAGCTCGGCAGAGTTAGCGGTGGCGACATCAGCGGGGTGTTGGTGGCTGTGGGGGCAGACAACTGTTGTCAATGGTGGTGGAGCGTGCCACAGATGGCTGGTTTTTGGTGGCGGTATTAGGTTGGTGGCCGGTGGAAGCTAAAGCTGTATTAAATGATAGAATTTAATCGGAATTTACGGCAGAACTATGGCGATTCAAGTGTATACGATACAGTGTGTATGATAAGTGATTTAGAATACAATAGTTGTAAGATCATGGCTGTGCGAGATTATTATGTACGATAATTATAGAAGAAGTATAGAAGATTATTCAATTACTTCTTCGGTGCCAAAAAGTAAAAATGCGACTTCATGCGATATTTCTCTATCATATATCTTCCCGTCATAAAAATTTAACTTCTTGACCTTTTTCGGGGCTGACGAATTAGTGATTAACCACGTAACGCAAGTCAAATCTCGGCCGAAGTAAGACCTAAAACGTTATGATCATCGCGCGTCATTTGATATATGTCGATAGCGACTATATATCTGTATTGGGAAAGATACAAGTTTGACCGAAGCAGTAAGACCGCGCGTGGAATTGTATTGTATTTAAAAAAAAAAAAAAATGCCGCACGTCCCCACGCGTACTAATTTGGAAAACTTGCCCCGCAATTGAACCCGTTATTGCTGATATCTTCTTCTTCTTTGCGGCTCCTTCATCCATAACCCGAGCTATACACTAAACAATACGACAAGTTGATCGGATATCTAAATTAGTGGTCTATCGTAATCTTGTATGTAACGAGAAATTGCTAGTAGACAGTCGCATGCTCACGCGGTAATGCACACGCGTTAATGTTCCGATTGATTTGCTAGGAAGCAAGATGACCTTTCCGAAATCGATATAGATTGAAGCGGTTGGAATAGGTTGATTGTGCATGAGATTAAGAAGATTGAGATTTCCTCAATACAATTTTTCGAGTTACTCTTGGCAATTAGACACGATGAATTCGTAAGTTCCCATAAAAAAAGATGAACTCATTATTTTCCTGAACCCATTGATTTACTAATTTTTGGAAAAGGTTCGTTGCTTTAATAATAGATTGTGCTTTTTAATTAATTAAGTTGACATAACCAACGAAGTCTAAGGCATCGGAAGGCATTCGGAACTTTACTCGCTCCACACGTTTGGTCAATTTTTGGTCACCAAAGTTTACGTGTGCGTCGCGCGCGCGGCGCTCTGTGGCCTCAAGGTGAGGTGCTTCGACCTCCTCCCCGGCGAGGGCTGGGAGGTTGATCTAGAGCGCGTGGAGGATGTTGCGGACGCGAACACCATCGCAATGGTGATCGTCAATCTTGGGAATCTGTGTGGAACCGTCTTCAACTACCAGCATCTGAAGGAGGTAAACTATTTTATGAGCTGTTACAGTGCTAGTGTCACCTGGGCGAGGACAAGCTCTTGCAGCACCTAGAGAGCCAGAACACCTTCCTCGATAGATCGTTTCCAAGAACAGTATGAAGAATCGCATTCTCATAATTGATCGTACCACACCCAATTTAGCTCGGGCATTCAATCTCTCGAGTAGACATACAAATCGCATCAACAAAAAAGCTGATTTCAGCTTGCCGTGGCCATCATCAGGAGAGCGGAGCTAACCTTGCTTTTAAAGATCCTCTAAAATGATAATCATCACATCCATAAATTCCTAGCATAAACAGTCTGCCGCCAATCCCACGAACCACCCCTTCTACATCTTTCATTCTTCACCCCCGTGCCACAAAGCCACACTTTTTAGCCCACATGGGTATGGGAGAATTCGGACCAAGACACTAGCATGTTGGTTCATAGTCTAGCCTAAATGTGCTATCTAAATCTCTCGGACTATAGAAAAAATTTACGTGTAGCATATAAATGTACTGTTGTCTGGACCAACCCTAACTTTGTTCATTCTTTTCTTATCTTACTTCCAATTAGATCACCGAAACGGCTAGGAAGCTTGGAATTATGGTGATTGCGGATGAAGTCTACAATCATCTAGCTTTCGGGGATATGCCATTCGTGCCCATGGGTGTTTTTGCATCGATCGCGCCCGTCTTGACGATGGGTTCCCTATTGAAGAGGTGGTTTAGTCCCCAGCTGGCGACCTGGTTGGGTAGTGACGATCAATCCGAACGACTTCTTGAATGATGCCGGGGATGGTCTCTATCTCTCTTTTTCTGGTATGACGATATGAATGATGGTTGGTTGCTCGAATGACGAAATTGTTCCTTTGATCACTTTCAGGTTGTCGAGTCCATTGTAGGGTTTCTGAATGTATCCCCCGATCCCGCAACCTTTGTTCAGGTACATTAGCTCCTATCTCAGTAATAAACCGGATTCATTAGGATTATTGGCATTGTCCTAATCGAAGAACTAATCATCTGCAATTTGAAATCATGACAGACGGCGATCCCTCGGATACTCGAGGGAACGGACGAGGAATTCCTCTCAAAAGTTCTTTGCAAGCTAAGAGAGGCGGCGGACATATGTTACGACAAGATCCGAGAGGTGCCTTGCCTCGCGTGCCCGAAAAGGCCCGAAGGGCCCATGTTTGCTATGGTGCGAGCGCACACTTTCATTCATGTGGTTGCGGCACTCACGGGGTTACTCGAGCGATTTGGCTTTTGCCATTCTGTAAGAGCTGAAAGTTGCAAAACAATGTGACAGATCAAGTTGAATTCATCGCTGTTGGAGGACGTAGAGGACGATCTGGATTTCTGCGTCAAGCTGGCTAGGGAAGAATCCGTCGTCGTCCTGCCAGATGAAGCCTGCTTCTCATACTCGACGAAATGAAACGTGCTTTACTGTCACGAGACGGGCGACATCGAACCTCGTCGTATTTTATCGGATTAGAAAGCTGAAGGGGGGCAATGTTTTCACGTTCTTTTCGCAGGGATAGCTTTGGGAATGAAGTGTTGGCTGCGCATAACCTTCGCCGACGAGCCATCTTCTCTCGAAGACGGCCACGAGAGGATGAAAGCTTTCTGTCAGAGGCATGTCAAGAAATAACGCACGGGATCTACATGTTCCTTGGAGCGGGACTGCAATCTGTAAGCAGTGTCACAAAAGGATGATCCGAAGCTCCATCGAGATAGGGGCCAGCGTCGCTTCGACAGCAATTGAATTTCGATCTATTGCAACTGCTTTGCGGTTATTGTTATATTAATAATGTGATCCCACATTTAGGGATATAGTTTTTGAAATAAAAACTTATCCATTGAGTTTGACCCGCGTTTTCTCTTTTGAGTGACAGTTATCCACATGTGGTTTTTTCCACGCTTCGTACCCCTTCGGTGATAACCGCCCTCTTCGGTAACCGCCTTGATGGGAAGCGGTTTATAAAA
Organism: Syzygium aromaticum; assembly: GCA_024500025.1. Classification (NCBI taxonomy): domain Eukaryota; kingdom Viridiplantae; phylum Streptophyta; class Magnoliopsida; order Myrtales; family Myrtaceae; genus Syzygium; species Syzygium aromaticum. Next base: position 19,446,713 of record CM044885.1, read on the forward strand.
TGAACGTTCATTCCATAATGGCTAATACAAGGTTTAACGCAAACCCTCTCATTCGGAAATACACCATCAGTACGCGAAGGGATTGGGTTAATAGAGTGCGCCCGTAATTGTTGCCGAATTGACGTCGAACTACCGTGAATTTCCGACGAACGTAAAGTTGAACAATGACTGGAGGTCAGTTTATTTTCGATCTTGTTTTCCGCATTTGATTCTAATTGTACTTGAATTTGTTCTTCTATGCATGATTAGAATCCTTCAGTTTTAGTCTAACATTTGGTATCAGAGCATGTTTAGTGCCTCTGCCTTGTTTTTGTTGAATTTTCGGGATTTTTGAAGATGAACAGTAACTCTGGTTTTTTGGGGCTAAGAGGGAAATCGCCGATTCCGGCCAAATTCCGGCGCCCCACCGCTCAACTTCGGACCGGCACGGTCGCACCGCTGTGGAGAAGAATAGCCCTAAGTTAATCTGGCATATCGGTGATCGCCGGAGGCTATTTGAGCGGTGGAAGTTGCGGGTTAGGGTTTGTGCGTTTTAATGGAATTTTGCTTGATTCGAGCCAATTTCTTGGTTGTTTTCGCCGATTTTTGGGTCCGTGTGGTCACGCCGACGTGGTCTTCGAAACCCATAAATTATTTTGGTATGATATGGGCTACCGGAGGAGATCCATTTGGTTGAAGGCGCGGCAGAACGGCGAAAAATGGCAAGAAAAGCTTCTGATTGCGCGGAGGAAAAAGGTGCGTGGCCCCACACGCGCACAACCGCTGGCGCGTGGGCACCATGCGCCCGCACAACTGCAGGCGCTGCGGCCCACGCGCTCGGCAGTTGCAGGCGCATGCGCCGCATGCGCCCGCACAGTAAAGAAGGCGCGTGCCCGCCATACGCCCATGCACAAGGCAGGTGCGTGTCATGCACGCACCCTGGGACCGGTGAACCCTTTATTTTATTTTTTATTTTTTATTTTTTTACTCTTCTGCCCCTCCCTTTAACCCGTTATCACGATTTTACCCCTTGTCGAATTAAATTTATTATTTTGCCCTTCATGCATTATTTGTGAATATTTTTTGCATGAAAATTAAATGTCAAGTAATCCATATATTTTAATTAATTAAAGAATAGCCACAATATCTTTAATTAATTAAATTATATATTAAGAGCCTCCGGATCACATTTGGAAATGGACATTGATTGTAATTAATATTATTAATATGATGAATTTTATCCCATAGGAATTTTCATTATATTAATTTGATTAATTAGGTTGAAATATCATATTATTTTTCTTAATTTACCCACATGGATTAAGGAAAGGAATATAATATGATAGTTTCTTCATGAAGTATTTATGAATCTATTTATGTTAAAAACTTAGTCCACAGGCAGTTTTTATATTATGTAATTCATATTTGTGACATGTCTTACATTGGTAGAACATGATATATGTTGATTTTGCCTCAAATTTTGTGACATAAGCATGATTATTTGATATACAGTTTTGTAATCTATGAATTTCTCTGAATTTAAGAGTGATGTTCCCATACTGAATGGTGAAAACTATAAAGTTTGGAAGGAGTTAATTCTTCTTCAATTGGGATGCATGGACATTGACTATGCTATAAGGGAAGACGAACCACCTGCTTCTACTGACACGAGCACTGCAACTGAGATAGCCCTTTATGAACAGTGGGAGTGGTCCAACCGCCTTAGTGTGATGTTCATAAGGACTAAAATATCTCATAGTATCTGTGGTTCAGTTGCTCAACATAGCAATACTAAGGCTTTATTGGAGGCCATTGATGCGCAGTTTGAGACTTCAGAAAAAACACATGCCATGACCCTGATAATGAAGTTTTCATCTCTAAAGTTCACAAGTGTTAGAGGTATGCGTGAACACATCATGAAGATGAGAGATATTGTAGCTCAGCTGAAAAACCTTGAGGTTGAGATATCTGAATCATTTCTTGTGTACTACATTCTGAACACCCTCCCACAACAGTATGCACCTTTGAAGATCTCTTACAACACACATAAGAATAAATGGTCAATTAATGAACTTATGACCATGTGTGTTCAAGAGGAAGAGAGGCTGACTATGGAATTGAGAAAACATGCTCATTTGGTAACACAAGAAAGAAATAAGGGTCACGGCAAGCAGAAGGGGAAAGGTAAAATACCTCCCCAAGCTGACATTAAGAAGGAATCCAAATGTTTCTTCTGTAGAAAGAAGGGGCATATGAAGAAAGATTGCGTCAGATTGAAGGCCTGGCTCGAGAAGAAAGGTAATTCAACCTCTAATGTTTGTTATGAATCTAATATGGTTGATGTGAGTCACAACACTTGATGGATTGATTCTGATTCTACAATCCATATTTCAAATTCCTTGCAGGGTTTTCAAAACCACAGGAAGCCAGTGGGAAGTAAACAAAGCATCTATTCGGAAAACAAGATGCGTTTGCATGTAGAAGCTATTGGGACATGTAGATTAGTTCTCAATAGTGGTTTGGTTTTGGATTTGGAAAGCACCTTTTATGTTCCAAGTTTCTCTAGAAACTTAATTTTAGTTTCAAGACTTGTACCTTTGGGTTACTCTTTTAACTTTTCAGATTCAAACTTTAGTTTATTATTTAAGTCTGAAATTGTTGGGAGTGGTATTTTGTCTTATGGTCTTTTTTGAATTAATTTACAAGACGATGCCTATTATAATGCGATGCATGTTCATGATAATGCTGGTATAAAACGATATGTTGTGAATGAAGATTCCTCTATATTGTGGCACCGGAGATTGGGACATATCTCCATAGATAGAATTAAGCGATTAGTAAATGATGGAGTACTCAGTACTTTCGATTTTACTGATTTTGATATTTGCGTGGACTGCATAAAGGGAAAGCAGACCAACAAGATAGAGAAAGGTGCCAGGAGGAATACAGACATATTAGAAATAATACATATGGACATTTGTAGTCCTGATATGGACTCGTATGGTCAGAAATACTCCATCTCCTTCATTGATGATTACTCACATTACACGTATCTCTACTTGCTTCATAATAAGCATGAAGCATTGGATGCCTTTAAAGTTTTTAAGGCAGAAGTAGAAAAACAATGCGGCAAGCAAATTAAGATCGTGAGATCAGATAAAGGTGAAGAATGTTATGGTAGATACACTGAAGATGGACAAGCACCTGGTTCGTTTGCAAAGTTTCTTCGAGAGAATGGGATAGTTGCCCAATACACTATGCCAGGTTCTCCAGACCAAAATGGCATAGCAGAAAGAAGAAACCGAACCTTATTGGACATGGTGCAGAGTATGCTTAATAGTTCCAAACTTCCTAAGTCCTTGTGGACTAAAGCTCTTAAGACGACAGTGTACATATTAAATCGAGTTCCAACCAAGGCTATTCTAAGGACGCCTTTTGAGTTATTCAAAGGTTGGAAACCAAGTTTGCGACATGTACGCGTTTGGGAATGCCCGTCTGAAGTAAGAGTCTATAATCCACAAGAAAAGAAGTTAGATCCAAGAACTGTAAGTGGGTATTTCATTGGATATGCCGAAAAATCCAAGAGATACAAGTTTTATTGTCCATCTCATACTACTAGGATTGTGGAATCAAAAATGCTAAATTTCTTGAAAGTCATTTGAATAGTGGGAGTGATCGATTGAAGGACATTGTTCCTAAGAAAGATCATTCAGATACTCAACCTTCCACTTCAAGTATTAGGTTGGTTGTTGTTCATAATGCCCCATCAGTTCAGCCGACTATTGAACAACCAACTATTGAAGTTCCACAATATGCTGATATTCATCTAGTAGATCGAGTTGTTCAGTAATTACCAGAAACTATTGAACAACCAGTTGAACAACAAGCTCCTCAGGAGAATGTTGATACAACAGTAAGAAGATCTACTAGAATGAGGAAATCAGTAATTCCTGGTGATTATATTGTGTATCTACTAGAGTCTGACTATAATATTGGAGCTGAGAATGATCCTGAAACGTTTTCACAAGCCATGAGCAGTGATTAATCCAATTTGTAGTACAATGCCATGAAGGATGAGATGAGTTCTATGGCATCGAATAAAGTCTGGGATTTGGTTGAGTTGCCTAATGGTGTAAAAGCCATTGGTTGTAAATGGGCCTTCAAAACTAAGAAGGATTCATTGGGCAACATTGAGAGATATAAATCTAGACTCGTTGCCAAAGGATTCACTCAAAAAGAAGGAATCGAATACACGGAGACTTTTTCTCCTGTATCTAAGAAAGATTCTCTTCGTATTGTTTTGGCCTTGGTTGCCCATTTTGATATGGAATTACATCAAATGGATGTAAAAATGGCCTTCCTCAATGGAGAACTAGAGGAGGAGGTATACATGAAAAACTTGAAGGATTCTCCTCTAGTAAAGGTGAGCAATTGGTATGCAAGCTTAAGAAATCTATATATGGCTTGAAACAAGCATCCCGTCAATGGTACTTAAGGTTCCATGATGTCATCTCTTCATTCAGTTTTGTAGAGAATATCATGAATCAATTCATATACCAGAAAGTCAGTGGGGCAAAATTTGTTTTCTTGTGCTATATGTGGATGATATTCTACTTGCAACCAATGATAAGGGGTTGTTACATGAGGTGAAACAATTTCTCCCTAAGAGTTTTGACATGAAGGATATGGGTGAGGCATCTTATGTCATTGGCATTAAGATCCATAGAAATAGAACTCGATGAGTTTTAGGACTATCTCAAGAAACCTATATCAATAAGGTCTTGGAGAGATTTCGGATGAAAGATTATTCACTAAGTATAGCACCCATTGTGAAGGGTGATAGGTTCAATTTGAACCGGTGCCCGAAAAACGATCTAGAAAGGGAACAAATGAAGAACATCCCATATGCTTCTGCTATCGGAAGCTTAATATATGCTCAGGTTTGCACTCGACCTGATATCGCTTTTGCTGTGGGAATGTTGGGAAGATATCAGAGTAATCCAGGGATAGACCACTGGAAAGCTGCAAAGAAAGTGATGAGATACCTTTAAGGTACTAAAGGCTACATGCTTATGTATAGACGAACTGACAACTTGGAAGTAGTTGGTTATTCGGATGCGGATTACGCTGGTTGCGTTGATTATCTAAAATCAACATCATGATACATTTTTATGTTAGCTGGTGGAGCCGTGTCATGGAGGAGTGCGAAGCAGACTTTGACTGCTACTTCCGCTATGGAGGTTGAGTTCGTTTCTTGTTTTGAGGCTACATTGCATGGTGTATGGTTGAAGAGTTTCATTTCAGGCCTTAGAATTGTTGATTCTATTTCTAGGCCATTAAGAATATATTGTGACAATTTAGCTGCGATTTTTAATGCTAAAAATGCTAGAAATGGCAGTTGAAGTAAGCACATCGACATTAAGTATTTAGCCATAAAAGAACGTGTTAAAGAGAATAAAGTGGTCATTGAACACATTCGCACTGAATTGATGATAGCCGATCCTTTAACTAAAGGCATGCCACCTATGAAGTATAAGGATCATGTGGCTAGTATGGGAATGGTTCCCATAATATGATTTATTGTCGCATAGACGACTTTTGTTGTTTGAAACTCTTATTCAATTGTAATGTTATTCTTAATTTCTGGTGTACACATTTAGTTATTTATGAGAATAACAATTATCCTTGGTTCTGGAATAAACATAAGGTTTATTCATTAAGATGTGTTATCACATATGGGTTAACATTAAAGGAATAAGATGCATAGTGATACATGGAAGATATTACTTGCTCTTAAAGGACATGTCGCCATGATTCATGTGTCTTGTTTCTTTTCTTAAGAATATGATTTTCATGGATTTAGTTGGGTAATCTGTATGATGAAAATGTTAGGATCAAGTGGGAGAATGTTATATTAATAATGTGATTCCACATTTAGGGATATAGTTTTTGAAATAAAAACTTATCCATTGAGTTTGACCCGCATTTTTTCTTTTGAGTGATGGTTATCCACATGCGGTTTTTTCCACGCTGCATACCCCTTCGGTGATAACCGCCCTCTTCGATAACCACTTTGATGGGAAGCAGTTTATAAAATGAATGTTCATTCCATAAGGGCTAATACAAGATCTAACGCAAACCCTCTCATTCGAAAATACACCATCAGTACGCGAGGGGATTGGGTTAGTAGAGTGCGCCCGTAATTGTTGCCGAATTGACGTCGAACTATCGTGAATTTCCGACGAACATAAAGTTGAACAATGGCTGTAGGTCAGTTTATTTTCGATCCTGTTTTCCGTATTTGATTCTAATTGTGCTTGAATTTGTTCTTCTATGCATAATTAGAATCCTTTAGTTTTAGTCTAACAGTTACTACTTGTTTAGAATTCTAGCTGCGTAGCAAACAGTAGGGTTGAGTCAATAACTCCTCGTTTGTGTCTGCTAATGTTGCACTTGTGTGTAATGACCCAAGTCAAAGTTCACTCAAAGAACTCTTTACCTAGAGAAAACTCTACTCTTATTGTTGTAGTACGTAACTTCTGAAAATGGGGTCAAAAAGGGGATTTGAATCTCGTGTTTCGAGAGATTGGTGCGACCACCGCGTGTCCGCCTAGGATAAGTTGGGCAATTGCCGAAGGACAAGAAGCCAGATACCCGGCAACCCCGTAACCAGTCGCTTCATCGGATTGGCGGTCCGGGCCTTTGATAATGAACGGGTAGCTTTCTCTTCTAAAAATTTCAACTTAAATGTCAAGATGGTCAAACCATTTTTTGAATAACCAAAATGAAACAACCGGAACGAAATAAAAAAGAAAATCAGGAAAAACGGCAAATAATCGAACAAGTAAATCATACATGAATTATTACGGGAAAATAATCCGATCGGTTATAAACTTTTTGATTTTGCTAATTCAGATCCGAATCTCTACGCAAAGTTTCAATATGAATCCTCCCAACTAGTTTACGTCGGGAACCGCTGACGTGGTGGTCTAGTCACCGTCGGCCATCCTACGCAGCACGCTACCGTGTTAGCGCCGAAAGGACTGGGTTGGAATTTCGTGCAGGTGAATAGGATTAGATAAAAAGAATTGAAAATTTTAGGACCGAATAAATGAACATTACTTGCAACGAATTTTAGAGTGATTGGATATCGCGCTCTAACTTGTGGACATAGTGATCATGCCATGATCGTTCCTCCAGTTTTCCACATCACCATATTCTCTTCTTATTCTCTTTTTCTTTTTCCCCCTTTTTGAACAAAATAAAGATTAATTCATAATTAACGTCGTTTCCCTTGAAAGTAAAATAAAAATGGCAAAGCGTCAAAGAGAGAGAGAAAAAAAGAAATTAAAAAAGAAAGAATCATAATTCAGACTTCTCTTTCAGATTTTGTGCCCATATAATAAAGTTTTGCCGCAGTCATAAGCACTGTTGTTATGCCTGTTTGTTTGTTCAGGATTAAACAGAAGTAAAAAAAAATTTAAAAAAATGAATATATTAACCTAACATCCTCGTTTTGGTGTGTAATATATTCACAATGTGATAAAAAAGTCAATTTGCTTATTAGGAATTTTGAAAAAGGAAACGGAGGAAGAAAGAAAAGAACACAATCTCTCTCTCTCGCTTTATTAGGTCTCTTCTCTCTCAACAGTCTCTCTCTCAAACGAAGTTGAAGTGGAAGCAACGAATGAAACCTAAGAAGAAGGTCGTCATCGCTCTGCACTACCTTCTTCACCCAAAGCAAGGATATCTCTGTCTCTGTTTCATTTAAAAGATGGTTAATACCACTAAAAATCCAAAACTAGTACACGTGTGACAATTTTACCCTGAACTTTTTTTTTTACCACTAAAAACCCCAAACTGGTACACATGTGACAATTTTACCCCGAACATACCCTAAAAAACCCCAAACTGGTACACTTGTGACAATTTTACCCTGAACATACCACAAAAAACCCCAAACTAGTACACATGTGACAATTGTACCATGAACTAAAATTTTAATATTATTTTTTTATTTTTTCAAATTTTTATTATTGTTTGTTTTTTTTTCTTTTTTTTTTTGTTCATCTTCAACCTCTAGCCTATTACCAGACAGGATCAAAATCTCTTTTGTGGAGTTCTCATGTATGTTTTCTATTTTTTGTCTTCAGGCAAACGGAACAACTAGAGTATTATAATGCATTGCAAACCGCACAAACTAATCTCGCTCGTATGATAGACTACGTCAGGTAGAACGAGCTTTTGATCCTGTCTACTATGAGTGAAGCTTGGGCATTTGTGTCCTTGTTGCACTATTTCTTGCCCGATCGCGATATTTTGAATCGCGTGCAGATCGGCGGCAATATGAGCGGTGAGAACAGGGTGGAAGTACGCGACTGGTTGGAAAATGCTAGATTCACTCTTCAAGAAACCAACCTTATTTTCTATCTCCCACTGCCACAGTAATCAATTTTTCTTTGTTTTTTCGGATTGTACCGACCTAATTATCCAGTGTAAGTTGTTTCTGTTGGATGCAATGACTTCTTTGGTGCCATTCATTTTTCCCGAAAAGTGAACGAGTCTCGCTAGTCGAGCTATTTGATATGAAACTTTAAGATATGAACCTAACGTAGACTACTTACGAAGCATATGCAAGAACAATGGTCAGTTTTCTGACTTGAGAAGAGGTCGAGTTCAATCCCTTAGAAAACGATGTGCAGAAAGAGTTGTGGAAAGAGACTTCTTTGGTGCCATTCATTTATCCCAAAAAGCGAACTCTTTCCGCAACTCTTGGTACGACCCGGAAAAACAAAGAAAAATAGACTACTATGGCGGTGAGAATAGGAAAATAAGGTTGATTTGCTAGAGAATGAATCCAGCATTTTCCAATCATTGGCAGACTTTCGCTATGTTCTCATCGCTCATGTTGCTGCCGTTTTACACATGATTCAAAAGACCGCGATTGGGCAAGAAATACTACAAAAGGACACAAATGGCCAAGCTTCGCTCACAGTAGAGAGGATCAAAAGCTCGTTCTACCTGACGTAATCTATCATATGAGCGAGATTATCTTGTGCGGTTTGCAATGCATTATAATACTCTAATTGTTCCGATTACCTGAAAACAAAAAATAGAAAACATACATGAGAGCTCTAAAAAAGAGATTTTTAGAAAAGAATGTAATACTCACGTCAATTGTGGGTTGAACTTGTTAAGACCCCATGCATCCCGCGCCGTGACATATGCATTGAACCTTTGGCGGAGAAGACTGGCCGCATCCATTAGAAAATAGAAGTGTTGAAAAGAGAATGAAGGGTGAAGAAAAGAGACTTCTGTGTTGTATACATTCACAAAAAAATAACTAGTGTTGTGTCCCAAAATCATATTGAAAGCCACAAGTTATTTTCAAATTTCAAAGAGACTTCTTTTCCGGGAAGCTGCTCCATTTCTACCATCTTTGCCCACCTGCTCACTCAACTTTCCGAATGCGGAAATTGCTCTTAAAAGGATTTGGAGTGAAGTGAGTGTTAGGGTGTAATACCAGTACTAGCAACAGCAACAGGAGGAGTTTGAACGGAGATAGAGAGGGAGAAAAGTGGAGAGAGATGGGTGGTTCATCGTACAAGGTGCAGATGAGAGAGAACTGTATTAATGGAAGAGAGAATCTAGTCTGAGAGAGCTTAAGGTTAAATATATACGTGTACGTGCCTGCATGATGCGAGTACGGTTCTGGTGAGCGATGGTGTCCTTCTCAGATTTCATTCATTACTTTTACTTTCACTTCGGGGGACTTTTGATTGAGAAGAGACCTAATAAATGGAGAGATAGAGATTATGTTTTTTTATTTATTTCTTTTATTAGCCTTCCTGATCACATCCTGGGTCTTTAGATTTTAGGCAAAATTCCGAAAGTCCCCTCCGATTTCATAATCCTTTTCAAAATTCCTGATAAGCAATACACCTTACACACAAAAAGAAGAAGTGGGTTAATATGACATTTTCAATTTGGGTTAATACCACGAAAAATTCTAAACTTGTACACTTGTGACAATTTTACCCCAAACTATTTTTTTTATCATAAATAACTCCAAACTGGTATACTTGTGACAAATCTATTCTGAACTATTTTTTTAATCACAAAAAGTTCCAAACTGATATACACGTGACAATTTTATCCCGAACTAATTTTTTAATTTTATTTTTTTATTTTTTCTTTACCCATTTTTTCTTTTTCTTTAACCTCTGGTCGGTCGCCGGAGAGGTTGGCCCCGCTGGCCACTGGTGAGGCTCAACCTTGTCGGCATTGGGCGAGATCAGCCTCGCCTTGCAACGGCGAGGTTGAGCCTCGCCGGATCTAGCGAGGGCCCAGCCCCGCTGATCGTTGGCGAGGCACGACCTCGCCGGCGTTGGGCGAGGTCGGCCTTGCCCAACGCTGGTGAGATCGAGGCTCGACCTCGCCGTTGTAAGGCGAGGTTGGCCTCGCCAGCATTGGGTGAGGTCGTGCCTCGCCAGTGGTCGGCGAGGCCGGACTCTTTTGTCACATGTATATCAGTTTAGGATTTTTGGTAGTAAAAAAAATAGTTTATGGTAGATTTGTCACAAGTGTATCAGTTTGGGGTTGTTTATGATTAAAAAAATAATTTGAGATAAAATTGTCACAAGTGTATTAGTTTAGGGTTTTTCGTGGTATTAATCCTTTTCAATTTTAACAAAAAAAAGTCACTTTTTTGTTTTTATTTTTGTTTAATCCCGAATGCATAGGGACATGACAACAGTGTTTACGCGGCAAAACCTTTATATAGACACAAAATCGGAAAGGAAATCTCAATTATAATTTTCTTTTAAATTTTTTTCGCATGGATATTCACTTTCAAGGGAAACAAAATATAGTTGGACCTGTTCATGAGTAGTTGGTTAATTATGAATTAATCTTTATTTTGCTTAAAAAAGAATAAGAAGAGAATACGGTGATGTCGTAATTGGAGGAATGATTATGCCATGATCACTAAATACACGAGTTAGAGCGCCATTGCAATTACTCTCGAATTCATTGCACGTATTGTCTATTTATTTAGTTCTAAACTTTTTAATTTTGCATGTTTAATCATATACATTTGTACGAGATTCCAACATTGCCCTTTCAGTGCTTATGTGGCAGCGTGCTACATAAGACGATTGGCTCCGACTCGATCGTCACGTCAACGATTTTCGAGGAAAATTGGCAGTAAGGATTTACATTGGAACTTCACGTAGAGGTTCGAATCTGAATTGGCAAAATTGAAAAATTTATGATCAATCGGATAATCTTTTCATGATAATTCACGTATAATTTACTTGTTCGATTATTCACCATATTTCCTGATTTTTTTTCGAAAATGGCTGGACAATCCTGACGTTTAAGTCAAAAACTTTTGTAAGAGAAAATTACCCATTCATCATCAAAGGCTCGGACCTCCGATCGGACGAAATGACTGGCAGACACGCGGTGGTCGCACCGATCTCTCGAAACACGAGATCTAAAATCTGTTTTTGATCTATTTTCATAAGTTACATACTACAACAATAAGAGTTAAGAGTTTTCTCAGCTAAAATTCTAACGTAGTAACCACAAAGAGGTTGCACTAAATCGAAATTCAATTCCTGTCGAAGCGACACTCGCACTTTATCCCGATGGTGCTTCAGATCATTCTCTTGTGACACTGATTACAGATTGCAACATTACTCCGAGGAACATGTAGATCCCATGTGTTATTTCTTGGCATGCCTCCAGCAGAAAGCTTTCATGCTCTCCAGGCCATCTTCGATAGAAGCCAGCTCAACGGCGAAGGTTATGCGCAGCTAGCTCTTTATTCCCAAAGCTATCCCTGTGTAAAGAACGTAAAAACATTGCACTCTGGCTTTCAACGGCGAAGGTTATGCGCAGCCAGCTCTTTATTCCCAAAGCTATCCCTGCGAAAAGAACGTAAAAAACATTGTACTTCAGCTTTCAAGTCCGATAAAATATGACAGGCGTTCGATGTCGCCCGTGGTCTCACGACGACAATAAACACGTTTCTTTTCGTTCGAGTATGAGAAGCAGGCTTCACCTGGCAGGACGAAGACGGATTCTTCCCTAGCCAGCTTGATGCAGAAACCTAGATCGTCCTCTACGTCCTCCAACAGCGAAGAATTCAACTTGACCTGTCACATTGTCTTTGCAACTTTCAGTTCTTAAGAATGGCGCAAGTCAAATCGCTTGAGTAACGCCGTGCATGCCGCAACCACACGAATGAAAGTGTCCGCTCGCACCATAGCAAACATTGACCCTTCGGGCCCTTTCAGGCATGCGAGGCAAGGCATCTCTCGGATCTCGTCGTAACATATGTCCGCCACCCCTCTTAGGGTGCAAAGAACTTTCGAGAAGAATTCCTCGCCTGCGCAGGCGAAGGCAGCCCTCCCCTGCTCGGTATAGTTTGAAATTTTTGTCGACGTTTCCTTTTTTAGAAAGGGAGATCAAAACCAAACCAAACCCCACCTCCCCGCCTGCTCGAAAACCCTAGATATCCTCTAGTCTCCGATTCTCCCTCCATCTCTCTTCTTCGCCCTTTCTCCCCAAGGCGCACATCCTCGACGCGGATTCCTACTACATGGCCAGCAAGAACTCCTCGTCGGCGGCGAGGGGAGCCGGCAGAGCGCTCCCGTTGGCGGAGAACAACAGTCGCCCAGAGTAGGCTCGACCAATTCCCTTTTCTTCTCTTCTGTTTTTTTTTGCCCGAGGATATCTCTCTCTGTGTGTTTCGTTTCGTTTTTCGAGCATCGTTGGTTTACCGTATACTGCTTGGTGAATCCTCCTGTATACACCGATCGGTGTGTACATGTAGATTGATGTTGCTTTTAAGTAGATGTTATGTGATTGCTTTTGAATTTGTGAGTCGGGCTTCTCTTACTCGCGTTCGTGCATATTGAAATACCATATGCTCGATCTCAACCACCTTCTTCGTTCTCTCAAGGGTGCTTGACCCACGGAAGGATATCTGGAAGAAGAAGAAAGGAGGCACCAGCAGCTCTGCTACTGCGGTGCTAGAGCGTCCTCCTCCCCCGGCTTTTGTCCTTTTTATGTGAGTGCGGTTAGTTTGATCTGATTGATTGATTGTCTTTTTGTGTGTTAACATTATTCTGCTGTTTGTTTGTTTTTACATGTATGGTTTTATGGGTGGTGACAGGCGTGATTTCAAGAGGAGCAAGGAATGCGAATCTGTCGTGAGTCTCGCTCTCAAATCACCCCCGTTTACTATTCTTTAGCTTTCCATCATCACTGCCTTGTGATGCTTGACATTACCGAGTTTCAGGCACTTCTGATCCCAATAGTTTTTTTTACTTGGTTGACAAAAAATTGGATTGCGAATGGATCAGCGTGATTCGATGTGCATCATCCAACCGTCTCATTTTCAGTAAGAGAGAAACCACATTGCTACCGTGCATCTCGCTCTTGCTGCTTTTGCATTCACGCTCGCAATTAGGCAGAGACCGGTCTCTCTTTGTCGTTTTCGGCTTACCTTGATGCTCTTCGGTCTTATAGCTTTCTGATGACTAATTTGCCCTAGCAGTCTCAATTCTCAGACCATAATTTGTTGTGCTTGAAATGGTGTGCAGGTCGAAAAAGCTGCAGAGGATAAATGGAACTCGATGTCTGCAGCTGTAAGATGTCACTTGTCATTGCAGCATTAGCTCACAAAAGCTGTGAAAAGCCCAAGAAAAAAAAACCAACCTCTGTGAATACAATGTTGATTCAGCCTACATTTTATGCAGGAGAAAAGTCCATCTGCAAAAAAAGCCTCGGAGATGGTGGCAGCCTTGGACAAAGCTGTGGAAGTCTATAAAATGATTTCGAATGCCCCGAAAGCAACGGCAGCAGCTGCTCCTCCTACGGAAGAAAAACTCTCAGAAGCAGCTACAACTGGTGGTCCAATGGAGTAATGAACTTCTCAGAAATTTATCCTTTGCTTTGCACGTTTTGATATTATATAGGTAGCTTGTATGGCGACTCGCATTTTCAGCCTCTTAACAAAAAAAACAGGTTCTTGATGTGGGCAAACCTAGTAAACTCGTATTTGCTCTGCGTGTTCTTGTTTGGAAACCATGGCTTTATACTTGAGATGCGATGACCTGTGATAGATGTCATACAATTGTTAGACTAGCACTTTTAAAACTCAGTATTTACTCGCCGTGTACGACTTGAGCAACGACCTGGTGTCACTGCACACATGGTTGAAGGCATGGTTTTTGATTGTCCAAAGGGGGCTAGCACTGGAACTTTAGTGCAGTGGGTCGGCTGTTTCTTGTGCAGCAAGTTTTTGGTCTTCGTCATTCCTTCAAAATGAAGGTGAGTTGCTGCTGCATTCTCTGCCAAATTACTACATAATTACAAACTCATTACAAGTAAAGATGATGCACGTGAGTAAATGCTACGGGTGTGGACATCAAGTAACACCCATATAGCATATGAGATGGATCGCTTTAGAAATCAAATACAATAGCCGTGTAATACTTCTCTGGATCCAGAATGATACTGTATTTGCGGAGTAATGCAGACCTCTTATTTTTAAGGACCTTGATCATTTGATTATTTCTTTTCTCCCGTGGGTCTTTAATTGCTTAATCTTATAAATATGATGTCTATGACGAAGGCGAAAGTTCAAAACTTCGTTTTATCTCTCGTGCGTTTCAATAGTAAAAATTCGGAAATGTTCTACCCCATGAGATCCCTACAAAATTTTCGAATCTTGAAATATTTTTGTATCCACATGTATTGTGCTTTCTTTGTTTATTGCATTTCAATCAATAATTTCTTCTCGGTACTAAACGACTCGAGGGTTTCTTATTTCAATTACTCGGGCACATTTTGCTAGTATCGTGGACGAACGAACAAGCTCACAAGTCTGCATCGTTGATGACCAATCGAGTTACGAGGCAACCCTACATCGCCATTTTCTGGCATGTACTTTCTATAGGAGGAAAAGGCAAACGAATTTAGGAGTTGCTTCCAAAGAATGAATGGAAAGTCCATCGCACGGAAATTGGGCAGTGTCCCTTCCCAAATTGAGTGAACAATTTGAGTGTGTCTTTCTCTGAGTCATTCGCAGGTCAATCACGTGACTGATCACTGGCCAATAATCTTAGCAAGGAAGTGCTTCATGCCACCTAAAAAATGTGTATCTCGGGCAATTGAAAAGCAGACTGAGAAGCGAAGGCCCTAACAATTTTCCCTCGAATCCATTCGGCTTATTTAATTCGATCACATCACATCATGGAGCAAACGTATCTTTAGTTATGTTTTGCGTCAAATAATATCCTCAAGATGCCAAATCAGAAAAGCAAGGACAAAGGCGGCGGCCATCCCTAACGCATTTCTCTGGGGACGTCCACGGTAGTCGTTCCTAAAAGGGCCCGTCGATAGGCTTCGCAAAGCAATTGCCATGTCTCTCTAATGCGTCGTCGCTGTTTTTGAAATTTTAGAGACAGTTTTTGCTTTTGGGAGCGGTGGCTTTCAATTTCGACTCGGGCCGAGATGATATTTTTTGTCGATGGCGTGAGAAAATAGAAGACGCGAGACTTCTAATGCGAGCCAAGGCGTTAAGGAGGAATCTTCCTCAAATCGAAAAAAAATCCTATGTCAAATGCAATAACACCATCCATGCTGCTATATGCCTTTCATGTTGGATCTTTCCAACCAAAATTCGTCCAAGACGATACGAAGTTAGTTCCCTCAATCGTGTCGATTCCTTCTAGTGCGCGTCTCTCACTTCCTTGCTCTCCAAGATTGCATAGACCGAAAAAGTTGACCTTTGGACACCTCTCGTGTAGGGTCGTCAAATGGACGGGTTGGGTCGAAAATGATCCGATCTATATTGACTCATTTAACCGTATTGATCTATTTACGTGCAAGGCCACAAAACGTTGCTTGTCCTAATTTATTTCCCACCCGTACTTAAATTGCCTAGATTGTCTCACTCTCTCCTCTTTCCCAAGCCCCAACGGGATCAGATACTAGCCTCTGTGTGTCTGAGATCGAAGAATGGGGAGGGGAATTCAAGAGAATCAAATGATTAAATAATGTCTTAGCTGGAGAGATATCATAGATAATGTAGACACTAGGGGCCTGTTTGGTACGTTACAAATTTTATATTTTCTATTATTTTGTTCTTTGGAGTAAAACACGAACAAAAATCCGTTTGGTATCGTCAGTTAATTTTTTTGTTCGCCGGAATAAAAAAGTAGCCAAGGAGTAGATTTGAAACAAAAACGAGAAGTAAAAAAAAAATGCTTCTAGTTCTCGGATACAAAAAGAGAAACAAGATCAGTCATTTCTCTTTGACAAGATATTTCATACTAAATCTTAAACCCCAAACTCTAAAGTACTAAAACCCTAAACCCAAACCCCACTGAAACCCTAAACCTCAACCTTAAAACATTGAACCGCAAACCCTAAAACCTAAAACCCTATACTCAAAACTCGAATCCCTAAAACCCCAAACCAAAACCCGAAAAACTAAACCCTAAATCCCAAACCTGAAACCCTAAGAACCTAAACCCTAAAACCCTAACCTCAAATTGAAATAATTAAAATTTTGTTGACAAAAATGTCAGAAAAGTCTTAAATCTATTGCATTTGTGCCAATTTAGTCATAAACCGTTTAATCGTGCCAATTTAGTCGTAAAACTTTTTCACCTAATGCCAATTGAGGCATTCCAGCTAATTTTGACTAAATATTGTTGATGTGGATGCCTGTCGGCTAGCTTACATGGTATCGCCAGTGTTGACATCGACAATTTTTAATAATATTTAAATATTTTTTAATTTTTTCTTATTTTCTTTTTCCCCTTCTTCTTTCTTTTGCCAATGAACCACCACAGGCGATAGTCGGTCGCTAGCCATGGCCAAGCGAGCTGGCCTCGCCAAGTGTACTAGGCTACAAAAAAGTGGATATATTTTAGCTCAAGGAGACAGAGACTTGTTTATTATAAAATGTTAAAACATGACTCGCATTAAGAATTTGAAGGTTTGTCCCAGGGTTTGTGTAAACACCAAGTCTTACCATTTTCTTCTTCTTTGGTTGTGATAGCCCTTGAATCTTTTCCTTTTCAGTTGCAGGTCTCTTAAATTGGAAAAAACATTGGACGTAAGAATCAAATGACAATACATAAATGCATGCGGATTATGGTATTGCTTGATTTTCTGAGGTCTATCCTAAACTATTACATTGGCTCGAGCAAAATAAATTCCTTATCCTTGACCAAAAGTGACAGCGGCAAAAGCATTAACCCCACCACAAGCTTGAGAAGAAGCAGTAACCTGCCCATCACATTCTGCACTTGCCTCCGTAGAAGCAATGGCTTGTCGTTTAGATTCTCCTTCAGTTGTACTAGGTGTTGCTTTAACTTTATCCTGAATATATATTCATTGTCATTAAATGTAACATTGACATATACATATATTGCATATCATGACCATAATCACTTGCTTGTTTTCTTTTAGTCATAGATTGAGGTGCATTGGCATTGGCACTTGATGTACATGCATCGGCTTGCTCAATTGTTTGCTGTTCACTTGCCGGGAAACCAGCAAAAGGAAACAAACGGAGAACTCGAGAAGTTCGTCGGGACTACAAAGACCTCGATGGAGCGTTGAGGGGAGCGGTGTCAGTGATGGGTGGCTGACCGAACCACCTCGATCGCTGGAGCTTTTCTCCGGATGTGAAACTTCGTAATGAAAGAACCTGATCGGAGAAGCCTTGGTCTATCTCTAAGTGTGGCCTCAGTGTCTCCCAGAAGTCACGAAAATGGGCGACGTGAATAGAGAGGAGAGGGGAGGAGATTTGACCGTGGGATGTCATGGGAGATGTAGTGGATGATGATGAGTGGGTCTTTTGGGGAGCTTCAAGATTTGATGGTCATAAAAGTTAGAGTTGAGGGGTTCCAGGTTCACTTAAAACCTATACCTTGTATACTATTGATTTTGGAACCTAATATGTCCTAGGTTTTAGGGGTCGATGCCAGGGTTTAGCTGAGTGATTGCAATAAATCATTATCTTCCATAGCCATCATTCATTGTTACAATCTACTGACACAATTTATATTTAGACTTATGAAGAATATAAAACATTAATAAAGTAAAAATCTTACTCATAAAATGGAAATTCAGACTAGTGGTTCCAAATTATTTTCAGATTATACACCGTAGGATCTTGCGAAAACATTAACAAAAAAAAATTACAAAAACTTGTTTTAGGTTCCCTTGACAAAATAGATAAAAAAAAAAATACAAAAACTTGTTCTAGGTAGTTGTCACTGAAACCTATTATGCATACTTGAAATCATGATAATGGAAGTTAATCTCTGCATGATGGCCGTGTACTTGAAGGATCGTGAAAATCTTTTTAAGGATGAGCATGATCGTGGGCAGATATGATGGCATCGGGATCCTTGATGAGCATTTTCTTTTTATCTTTCCTTTCGGAACCCTTTCCTATAGAGCGTGCAAAGACTTGCTTTCAAAATCCCAGAATTTAGTTCCCAGTCAAATCCCTCTTGCCTTACCAATTTGAGTGCCAATCTCGTCGATTCCTCTTCATGATTTTAGTTTGGCCAGCTCATTTGCTTCCATTTTTCTTTTGTGGATTTCAGCAGACAAAACCTTCCACAAACGCTTCGATTTCTTCCCTTTATTTTGTCCGTCTTCGCAGATTTTGTCTCTCGATTGCCAGCCCTTTCCTTCCTTGTCCACATATGTAATCTGGCTTGATTAGGCAAGATAATTTCTCCTGAATACGACCAGCTTTTCTTCACCAAGTTCGTGGAAAAGGAAAGAGGATTCCGGTTCCGTCGAATTGATGCATGAGATTTCCAGTCCCATATTGCTTTGCCGCGTCAGTTTACAAAGATTTTGAATCCAATCTTGGATTTCACCAAATATGGGAAATGATTTTTGACAATCCGGAAGATATGTGAAGGATTTCTATTCTCACCTTATCCTATCCTATCTCAATTCAAATCCGAACAATCACATGCAGCTTGAATGCAAATACTATGAGATATGAATATTTTTGTTTGGAGACAAAACCAATCCCTAATTTATTTTGTGATAAATGACTAGAAAAAATCAAAATTTGGGTATCAACCATCAGAAAAGCCCTAGCCCCAGCCCTGAAGCTTCGCATCTCACTTTTATAATTGAGAGATATCGTCCATCTAAGGCAACAAATGAATATAAATTAAGGTCTTAGATAAACATTACTCACCAGAACCTTCGTCCAGACTCCAGAGTAGGTTCGACCAATTCTTTTTTTTTCCAAGTATCTCTCCGTTTCATTTCGTTTTTCGAGCATCCTTAGTTTGCCGCATGCTGCTTGGTGAATCCTCCTGTATACACGATCGGTGTGTAGATGTAGGTGTTGCTTTAAGTAGATGTTATGTGATTATTTTTGAATTTGTGAGTCAGGCCTCTTACTCGCGTTTGTGCATTGAAATACCGTATGCTCGATCTCAACCACCTTCGTCATTCTCTCAAGGATGCTTAACCCACGGAAGGATATTTCGAAGAAGAAGGAAGGAGGCACCAGCAGCTCTGGTCCTGCGATGCCAGAGCGTCCTCCTCCCCTTGCTTTTGTCCTTTTTATGTGAGTGCGGTTAGTTTGATCTAATAGATTGATTTTTTTTTGTGTGTGCGTGTGTTAGCATTAGTCGCTGTTTTTTTTGACATGTATGGTTTTATGTATGATGACTGGTGTGATTTCAAGAAGAGCAAGGAATTCGAATCTCTTGCGAGTCTCGCTCTCAAATCACCTGCGTTTAACTTTCTATCATCACTACGTCGCAATGGTTGACATTACCACTTGGTTGCAAAAAATTGGATTGCAAATTGATCAGCCAGAATCAATGGGCATCCAATTGTCTCATTTTCAGTAAGAGTGAACCAAACTGCTACCGTGCATCTCGCTCTTGCTGCTTTTGCGGTTGCATTCACAATTAGGCAGAGACCGGTTTTCGGATTTCCTTGATGCTCTTCAGTCTTATGGCTTACTGGTGATTAATTTGCCTAAGCGGTCTCAATTCTCAGACCATAATTAGTTGTTCTTGAAATGGCGTGCAGGTCACTAAAGCTGCAGAGGATAAATGGGACTCGATGTCTGAAGCTGTAAGATATCACTGGTCATTGCAGCATCAGCTGACAAAAGCTGTGAAGACCAAGAAAAAAATCAACTGCTATGAATACAATATTGATTCAGCCTACTTTTTATGCAGGAGAAAATTCCATATGAAATAAAAGCCTTGGAGACGAGCTCAGCCTTTGACAGAGCTGCGGAATTCTATAAAATGATGATGAATGTCCCGAAAGCTACAACTGGTGGTCCAATGATGTAATGAACTTCTCAGTTCTTTCTTTGCTTTGCACGTTTTGATAAAATTAGGTAACTTCTATGGTGACTCGTATTTTCAGCCTCTTAAAAAAAGTGGTTCTTGATTTGGAGAAACCTAGTGTTCCTGTTAGTTTGGTATTATCGCGTCTGAGCTGGGCATATGATATGCCTGCGTTCTTAGTATCCTCCTATAGATTCTTGGCTGGAAAGCCTGCGTTATCATTTGTTGTCCAAAGGGCCAGGTTTCAGAACACATCCCGCTTATGTCATATTTGTCGATGTGGCTTGAACTGTGACAGCTAGTAGACTTGCGAGCATTGATGTTTTGCTGAATGAAAGTGGGATTACCTGGCTTTGGTTGTAGGACAGCAACAAACATATGGAAACAATGAAAGAAACCAATTATCGGTAGTTGGACTATTATGAATGGAATTATAGAGATCATCATCATTCTTGCTGCATAGCTTGTCCAGATGTCGGTGCTTGCTCCAGATCCTGCGATAGTCACCGTTATTTGAGATATAATGCGAGGTGCATCTAAATAGACAACCTATAACAAGGGTCATTTTCAAAATTGTTGTAGTCAAAAGTTCTGTTGCAATACATAATACAAGAGAGTAAAGCTGTTGAGATATTCGGATGGGGGAAAGATTGTTGCTTCAGATGTGACATACAAATATAAAAATCATGCAATTGCTTCACTTGAAACATTCAGAGACGATCTTTTGAGGAGCCTACTCTCTCTAAATATTCATCCGTGAAGTATCATTTGGTTCGATAAGCATGCCATGGAGCAGAGTTTTGCAAATAGGAACTGATGTGGAGCTTTGACCTTCATGTCTTTATTCAGTGGCATCCAATACCATAAGTATGATCATGGCGCATTCAAATAGAGTTCAGAAGGTACCAGCTAAGCTGAATAATTTCGTATCCTTTTGATCCATGGTGGTTGACTTCTCAATATCGCATTTTCCGAAGATAATGCAAGTGCCCCATAGAACTGTCAGAAGCATTACCGTCGAGCCACCGAGCAAGCCCATCCCGACAGAGACTGGCTTTGAGCATCTTCTGTGCTCGCAGAGGCACCAGATGCTACAAATTAAATGGATGATACACCGGCATAAGCCATTAATTATTCAATTCAACATGCTGAAAGGAATGACTTGAGGACTAGCTGATGAAGGCAATGAAGCAGGACGACCTCAGTCGTCAAGAGCGATCAATTAAACCAAGCCAATATTCTAGAGCATTTATTGGTCATTGGTGGGATTATGCTGCCTCATATATATAGAAATAACAAGTTCATGTGGAAAAAAAAAGTCTTGACGGTCCGCATATGCAGCTGAAGGTCATGACATATGGCTAAAAATTTAACGGGAAAAACTATCTCCGTCCTAGCTGTCTCCTTTCCACAAGCCAACAGTACAACCTTCCTGAGTTGCATCAAGACTTTCCATTTCATGGAAGAAACAGTAATTCTCATAAAAGTGATTTCATGGGAAAAATGCTATAGTGCATTGTAATTAACTGAACAATGGATTTATAACTGCATGTTCTTGTTTGGAAACCGCGGCTTTATTCTTGAGATACGATGACTCATGATGGATGTCATACAAATGTTAGACTATATGTACGTTGTCTACAATGCTTAGGCATTTCCAAACTTGGTATTCACTCGCCGTACGAGACTCGAGCAACAGCCCGGTGTCACTGCACAAATGGTTGAAGGCATGGTTTGTCATTGTCCAAAGGGGGGGCTAGGATTGGAACTTTAATGCAGAGGGTCCGCTGCTTCTTGTGCAGCTAGTTTTTGAGCTTGTCATTGCTTCAAAATGAAGGTGAGTTGCTGCTGCATACCATGCCGAATTACTACATAATTACAAGCTCATTACCAGTAAAGATGATGCACGTGAGTAAATGCTACGGGTGTGGACATCAAGTAACACCCATATAGCATGTGAGATGGATAGCTTTAGACATCAAAAACAATAGCCATGTAATACTTCTCTGGATCCAGAATGATAACAGTATTTGCAACATAGCATGTGAATAATTCTATGCAGCTTCCAAGTTAAAAGGATAAATTAAAGTTTAAGTATCCAATTTTGCTCATTTGACACAAAGTATCATTTGCAACCGCAACATCGAAGTCGAAAGACGGGTTGATCCGGTTATTCTCAAAACATTACCCAAAATTTTACCTCGTCGTCTATACTATCATAGAAAGTAAAGAAGACCTCTTACTTTTAAGGGCCTCTGATCATTTCTTTTCTCCCTTAGGTCCTTAATTGCTTTATCTTACAAATATGATGTCTACGACAAACGCGAAAGTTCATAACTGTGTTTTACCTCTCGTGCGTTTCGATAGTAAAAATTCGGAAATGTTCCAGCCCCACAACAACGTCCCTAAAAATTTTCGAATCTTGAAATAATTTGCTCTATCCGCGTATATCACTCTCTCTTTGTACTTTGCATTTCTATTAATAATTTCTTTTCATGATTAAATGATTCGAGTGTTTCATATTTCAATTACTTGCGCCCATCTTGCTAGTATTGTGAACGAACGATCAAGCTCTTAAGTCTGCATCAATGATGGCCAATCGAGTTACAACTCACAAGGCAACTCGATATCGTCAATTTCATGCCCATACTTTCTACGGGAAAAGGCAAAAAATTTCAGGATTAACTCCCGAGAAAGAATTGAAAAAGCCCATTACATGGAAATTGGGCTTGCTCTCTACGCTCGAGCACTTGTCCCTTCCCAAATTGAAGTGAACAATTTGAGTTTGTCTTTCTCTTAGTCACTTGCAGGTCCGTCACGTTACTGATCACTGCCCAATAATCTTAGCAAACAAGTGCTTCATGCCACTTAAAAAATGTGTCTTTCGGACAATTAAAAAAAGACTGAGAAGTGAAGTCCGGAACAATTTTCTTTAGGATCCATTCGGCTTATTTTAATTCGATCACATCATGGAGCAAACGTATTTATATTGTTGTTTTGCGTCAAATAAGATCATCAAGATGTCAAAATCAGAGAGCAAGGACAAAGGCAGCGGCCATTCCTAATGCAATTTCTCTAGGGGACGGCCAGGGCAGTCGTTCCTAAAAGGGCCCGTTGATGGGCTTTGCAAAGCAATCGCCGTGTCTCTTCATCGCATCGTCGCAGTTTTTGAACTTTATAAGGGACGGTATTCGCTCGCCGCCTTGTGCCCGTTCTCCAGTTCGGGAGCGGCGGCGATTTCCAATTTCGACTCAGGTCGAGATGATTATATTTTGTCGATGGAGCGAAAGAATAGAAAGACGCGAGACTTCTAATACAAGCCAAGGCGTTAAGGAGGAAATCGTCCCCAAATCTAATGATCTAATGAGACATCCAACGTCAATTGCAAAAACATCATCCATGACGCTATCTGCCTTTCATGCTGGATCTTTCCAACCAAAATTCGTCCCAAAATGATACTAAATGTCCCCTCGATCGTGCAAATTTGTGTCGATTCGTCCCTGTGCACTCCCCTCCCTTCCTTGCTCTCCAAGATTGTATAGACGGCAAAATTGACCTTCGGACACCTCTCGAGTCCAACTAATGCCACGTCACATTTTTTTGTCCCAATTCATTTCCCATCTATTCTTTTTTCGGTCTCGCTTATCTCTTATTTATATGTATTATATATATAAATACTCTCGGGCCCCACCTCCATTTTTTTACTGGTAGGGCCACGTGCCCATTGGGCCCATCCGTACTTAATTTATCCAGGTTAGCTTACTCTCCCCTCTTTCCCCGAGCCGATCCCCAACGTGCTCGGACATTCGCGCGTGTCTGCGATCGATGAATGGGGGTAGGAATTCAAGAGAGTCAAATCTTAGCCGGAGAGATATCATAGATAATGTAGACACAACCACTTGTCGTTTTGTCGTGATTTGCTAAAACATGTAAAGTCTCTTGCCTTTTCTTTTTAAAATCTTTTCCGATAATTAGCAGATTAAATTATTGCTGTATGGATTTGTCGAATCGCCCGTTCACATCACATGAGGCTCGTCTGATCGTGCTGCTTGGTGAAAACAGTGCAGTGCACACGCACCGAGTGCAACGCAGTCACCAACCTGACGTTGTTTACTTTGTTTTCTTTGAAGAGCTGGTGCGAGAGAGCAGCGGTGCAGGTGCTCTTCAGCCAACAGATACAGTCACGTGTTCAATCTTCTTCGTTGTATATTGTGAAGACAACATATACTCATAATTACAATCTTTTCGCACGGATCGTACTTACAAGTGATCCCGAGACGCTTATTAGGCATGTTTAATCTGGGATCATTGAATTTTCAACCAATTAATTTCCAAATTTATCGATATATAGTGGCACCAATCGGCTCGTGATTTATGGGATCCCATATCCCCTTGTCTTTATTTTCCATGTATGGAAACATGCAATGCATTATCTTTTCCATGACTGGTTCGACAATTCGTGAAAATGGTGTGTTCACATTTCAGAATTCCTGATAAGCCGCGGCAAGGTGGCCCCTTCGTTGGACACTCCCGATATCTATGTCGGAGTTGAATCTTCCGTCGTCTCAATCCCGACTTTCTACTGCCATTAGACTTCAAGATCACAAGTTTATTGTCTTATACAGTTGGATGATATTAGCAATAATATGATTACCCACTTAAGTGGAATTCGAAACATATATAAAGAAAAATAAAAGCTACATAGTAATCACACCATAATCATTCCTCCAATAACGAGTCACCATTACTATCAATGAAAAAAAAAAAAAAAAACAAACTCCATCGATCTATATACTATTGTAGAAAGTAAAAACGTCCTTGTACTTTTAAGGGTCTCGATCATTTTTTTTCTCCTGCATATCCTTAATTGCTTATCTTACAAATATGATATCCATGACAAATGCATAAGTTCGTAATGTTGTTTTATCTCTTGTGCGTTTCAATATAGTAAAATTCGGATGAGTTCTACCCCCAGGACAACGTTCCTGAAAATTTATTTTTGAATCTTAAAATAATTTGCTCTATCCACATATATCACGCCTTCTTTGTACTTTGCATTTCTATTAATAATTTCTTCTCACTATTAAATGAGTCGAGGGTTTCATATTTCAATTACTTGTGCACATTTTACTTGTATTGTAAACAAACGAACGCACAAGCTCTTAAGTCTGCATCAATGAATGACCAATCGAGTTACAACTTACAAGGCAACTCTATATCGTCATTTTCATGCATATACTTTGTAACATGTTAGCCTCTCAGCCCACGTAAATTAAGAAAGTCTTTCTCCTTCCTTCTAGTAACCATCTTGAATGACAAAAAAGAGAGGGAGAGTTGGATGTTAAAACCAAAGAGGCTCGTCCGTGAAGAAGGAAAAGGGGAAAAAGAGAGGAGAGAGAAAATTTTAGCGTGTTGCCGTTAAAGACGTCTTGACAAGTTGAATCAACTCTGAATTGCAACGCTAGGTGAGTATGCGAGCCAATTATTCATTTAATCGAATTAATTTTTGAAATTAGGTCTAAATCTGGAGTTACGTGAATTTTGTACTGGGAGGTTTGATTGAGAAGTTATCAAGCTGCGGACATATATCCAAATGATAGTTTAAGATGTTGTGAAGTTGTAGTGTTTGGCGAAAATCGACTCCGAAGTATGGATTGATCAGAAAGAAATTCTAAAGTTTGGAGCACGAGTTATGCATAACGGACAAAGACAAAAGTTCGTCATGAACAAGTTTTTCGTTAGCACGTAAAAGTTGTTTTATCTGTAAATAAGCATAGTTTAGTCGAGTTGTTCATTAGAATAGCATATTACTTAAATATTGATATCATTTTTCTATTAATTGATAGGAATATGAGTGCGTCGATTCGAGTGACCTTCATACGTTGTTTTCAACTCTCTCAAGTGAGTGGTGCTATATATTCTTCAAGTTTGGAAACTTATATTTCGAAAGCAATATGGATTAAATATATTATGACTTACGAAATGACATTTTTATTGCATAAAATCTTGATTGAGCATTTACAACCATTTTGTCTATTTGAAATGGAAAATTATCTATTGATTATAATTTAAATTGATTACCTGTGAATGATTTGCGAAATCCTGTTATGAAAGAATATTACTAAAAGCTCTTGACTTTGAATATGGTTTATGAAAGGTTATATA
The DNA here is from genome assembly GCA_024500025.1 of Syzygium aromaticum. NCBI lineage: Eukaryota > Viridiplantae > Streptophyta > Magnoliopsida > Myrtales > Myrtaceae > Syzygium > Syzygium aromaticum. Next base: position 19,473,235 of record CM044885.1, read on the forward strand.
TTTGATGAATTGAATCATGAAAAGTGACATGATTTGGTTATTGAACCTGAATTTTGAGATGGTTTCCAACTTTGGTTATAGGTTATTAGAGATTGAGGTTAATGGATTATACTCATGTTGCTATGATTGGAACCCATTGATGGGTTAGTATGCATACTATTATCAGAACATTCTTCTAGGCCAAACCGCCGGTTGATATAGGTGGAGACCTAATAAAGGAAGTAAATTTGGTCACCTTTGTCATAGACGTTAAGCGTGACCATAGTTTAGCTATTGAGCTTTAAATTAGTCAATGCAATTGACCATTGACATTTGACTTGAAAGAGATTAATCAATGAAATAAACCATTGATGGTTGATCTGTCGTTGTTGATTATTGATATGATATAAAGACATAGTCAACTTTTGATGGTTTACGTATATCATATTCTGGATTTGGGATTGATGAGTTATGACATCGGTTTATAAAAATACATAATGAATGTTCGATCTGCTTAAAAGAGATCTATTTACTAGGCTATGATTGCTCATTGTATTCATCTTACTTGCTTTTCAGAGTAGAATGAGAGCGTTATCATTACCGGGAGTACATTTTGATAGTGGAGATTTTTGGGTATGAGTTATATATGACTATGATGAACTTCTAAGTTAGTAATTTGTTGAAGATATATAAATATATATTTTATGGATTATAGAAACCCCAGTATTATAACCAGATGACTCTTTTATCAAATATATATAGATGTATATATGGAAGGACAATCGTGTCATCACCCTTGCAATTATAGAGTTGGGGGTGCCACAAACTTTCTATAGGAAAAGCCAAAAAATTTAGGAGTAACTCCCAAGAATGAAATCACTAGGGCAAACCCCAGCGACCACCCTTCCTATTTGGGAAGGAAGAGGTGGGGAGTTCGATTCTTCATTTTTTTAGAGAGGTTGGGAGCGTGGACATTTAGTTTCGGATATGGATTTTAACTCCCATGCTCTGCAAAAAGGCAAAGTAAAAGTTCGAGAGTGAGTTAAAAGTTAGAATATGATAGACAAAAAAAAATTCCTAAAAAATTGGACTTGCGCACTACGATTGAGCACTTGTCCTTTCCCAAATTGAAAAGAACAATTTGAGTTTGTCTTTCTCGTAGTCACTTGCAGGTCCATCACATTATTGATCGCTGCCTAATAATCTTAGCAAAGAAGTGCTTCATGCCACCTAAAAAAATGTGTATTTCAAGCAATTAAAATAAGACTGAGAAGGTGAAGTCATTTCTAAAGAGTAAAAAATATTTTTTTAAATTGATAGGAATAAAAGTGCGTCAGCTCGAGTGACCTTCATTGGTTGGTTTTCAGTTTTCCCAAGTGATATTTTGAAAGCAATATGGATTAGATATATTATGACTTACGAAATGACATTTTATTGCATAAAATCTGGAATCATTTTGTCTATTTGAAATGAAAAATTATCAATTGATTATAGTTTAAATTGATTACTTGTGAATGGTTTGCGAAATCTATTATAAAAGAATTATGAAAAGCTTTTGACTTTGAATATGGTTTATAAAAGGTTCTATGTTTGAGGAATTGAATTGTGAAAAGTGATATGGTTTGGTTATTGAACTTGAATTTTGAGATGGCTCCCGGTTTTAGTTATAGGTTATTGGAGATTGAGGTGAGTGGATTATACTCATGTCGCTATGATTGAAACCCATTGATGGGTTAGTATGCATATTGTTATTAGGATGTTCTTAAGGGCCAAACCACCGACTGATATAGGTGGAGACCTAGACAAGGGAGTAAGTTTGGTCACTTTTGTTACAAGCATTAAGCATGACCATAGTTAGATATTGAGCTTTAGATTAGTTAATGAAATGGATCATTGTCATTTGATTTGATAAAGATTAATCAATGAATGGACCATTGATGGTTGATCTGTCACTGCTAATTATTGATATGATATGTAATTAGTTTTTTTGTGAAAATATATAGTCTACTTTTGATTTTTTACGTATATCGTATTCTGAATTTGGGATTGATGAGTTATGATATTAGTTTATAAAAATGCATAATGAATGTTCAATCTGCTTGGAAGAGATCTATTCACTAAGCTGTGGTTGCTCATTCCATTCATCATACTTACTTTTCAAAGTAGGATAAGAGAGTTATCATTATCAGGAGTACATTTTGATAGTAGAGATTTTTGGGTATGAGTTTTATATGACTATGATGAACTTATGAGTTAGTTGTTTGTTGGAGATGTATATATAATTTCTTGATGGATTATGGAAACTCTAATATTATAATCAGATAACTCTTTTGTCAAATATATATATATATATATATATATATATATATATATATATATATATATATATATATATGGAAAGACGGCCATGTCATTATCCTGTATTTGTAGAGTTGGGGGTGCGACATGCTTTCTATATGGAAAAGCCAAAAAATCAGGAGTAACTCCCAAGAATGAACGCAAAGTCCATTACATGGAAATTGGGCGTGCGCTCGAAGCTCGAGCACTTGTCCTTTCCCAAATTGAAGTGAACAATTTGAGTTTGTCTTTCTCTTAGTCACTTGTTTGTCCATCACGAAACTGATCACTGCCCAATAATCTTAGCAAAGAAGTGCTTTATGCCACCTAAAATAGTGGCAATTAAAAAAAGGCTGAGAAGGTGAAGTCGTTTTCAAAGAGTGAAAAAATATTTTTTTTCTCAAAATTCATTCAAGCTTGTTCTAATGCGATCACATCATGGAGTAAAACATGTCTATAGGCTTTGAATTTGTTCAAACTAACTCTAGTTTGCGTCAAAATATATATGATCAAGATGTCAAATAGACAAAATTCTAAAGCAGCTATTTAGGGGACAAGGCAGCCATCCCTAATGCATTTCTCTAAGTCATTCCTAGAGGACCGTTCATGGGCTCCGCAAAGTAATCACCATTTCTCTTTGGGAGTAGACGGGGCAACGTGCCATTGTCGTCGCCGATGATCTCATTAGAAATGGTTTTGCATTTTTTGAACTTTGAGGGACGTTTTTGCTCGTGGCTAGTGTCCATTCTCTAGTCAGGGAGTGGCGGTCATTTTCAAATTCGACTCGGGTCGAGACAATATCTTGTCGATGGAGTGAGAAAATTAAAAACGCCAGACTTCTAATACAAGTCAAGGTGTCAAGAGGACTTCTTCTTCTTCCACAAAAAAAACTAACGGAAAATCCAACATCATCTTTCATTTGACATTGGATCTTCCCAAGCAAAAATCGTCCATTAGACAATGGAGAAAAAGATGACATTAAGGTCCCCCCGGTCATGCGAAGCTGTCGATTCCTCTGGGCTTCTTTGCTCTTCAAGATTGTATAGACCGACAATGTTGATCTTTGGACATTTTTCGTGTAGGGCAATCAAATGGGTGGGTCGAGTTGGATACATCACGGAGCAATGGTTCGACTCATATTGACTCATTTAACTCACCTTCATTTTGACTCATTTGCATGTGAAACAACCTCGGATTTCTTGTCCTAATTTATTTCCCAAACCGTGCTTAATTTACCCCGGATGATCTTTCCCTCCCCTCTTTCCCCTAACCCCAACGCGTTCAGACATTCGCCTCTCTGTGCCTGCGATCGATGAGTGGGGGCAGGAATTCAAGAGAATCAAATGATTAAACAATGACTTAGCCAGAGAGATATCGTAGATAATGTAGACTCTAGACAAGCAGCAGACAATGCGAATGTAACCTACACTTGTCGTTTTGTCGTGATTTGCGAAAATGCAGTAAAGTCTCTTGCCTTTTCTTTTTTGAGTTATTACCATGAAAAAGGTCAAAATAATACATTTATGATAAATTTATCCCAAATTAATTTTTTGATCACTAAAAATCTCAAACTAATATACCTGTGACAAAATTATCCTCCGTTAGTTTCCGTTAAAATTTTACTGTAAAATTGCTTAATTAAATGACATATGACAGTTGATGAATGTATCAGTTTGGGGTTTTGCCCTTCATTTATCCCAGGCACATTATTTTATGATTTTTTTGTATTAATTAAATTTAATGGAGGGTAAATTAATCACAAATGTATAAGTTTGGGGGTTTTTTGTGGTAAAAAAATTAGTTTTGGGTAAATTTATTACAAGTGTGCATGTTTAGGGTATTTAGTGGTAAAAAAATTAGTTTGGGATAAATTTGTCACAAATATACCAGTTTGAGACTTTTCGTGGTATTAACCATTCTTTTTTTAATCTTTTTTGGTAATTAGCAAATTAAATGGATACTAAATGGACATTCGTACAACAAGTTTCAGGCCGATTGAATGTCTAGCAACATCTTGAAATTAGAATGAGATGTTTGCATAACTTCAAAGATGGTAGAAACTTCCTGTAATGACGAGTGATCTAAAAAAACTTCACTTAAAAACTCAACAAAGAGAAAAAGAAAATAGGAGAGGAAGATATCGTGCTCTAATTTTTGTACATGGTAATCATGCCATAATCGTTCTTCCAGTTACGAGTCACCATTACTATCAATAAAAAGAAAATGAAACTCCATCGATCTATATACTATTGCAGAAAGTAAAGATGGCGTCATACTTTTAAGGGTCTCGATCATTTCTTTTCTCCCGTGTATCCTTAATTGCTTATCTTACAAATATGATATCCATGACAAATGCGTAAGTTTGTAATGTTGTTTTATCTCTCGTGCGTTTCAATAGTAAAATTCGGATGTGTTCTACCCCCAGGACAACGTTCCTGAAAATTTTTGAATCTTAAAATAATTTGCTCTATCCACATATATCACGCCTTCTTTGTACTTTGCATTTCTATTAATAATTTGTTCTCATTATTAAATGATTTGAGGGTTTCATATTTCAATTACTTGCGCACATCTTGCTAATATTGTGAACGAACGAACGAACAAGCTCTTAAGTCTGCATCAATGATGACCAATCGAGTTACAACTTACAAGGCAACTCTCTATCGTCATTTTCATGCATATACTTTGTAACGTGTTAGCCTCTCAGCCCACGTAAATTAAGAAAGTCTTTCTCCTTCCTCCTAGTAACCATCTTGAATGACAAAAAAGAAAGGGAGAAAGAGGGAGAGTTGGACGTTAAAATCAAAGAAGCTCATCGGTGAAAAAGGAAAGAGGGGAAAAGAGAGGAGAGTGAAAATTTTGGCGTGTAGCCATTTTGGACATTCCGACAAGTCGAATCAACTCCGCATTGCAATACTAGGTAAGTATTCAAGCCCATTATTTGTTTAATCGAAGTAATTTTTGAAGTTAGGCCGGTTATGTGAATTTTTAACTAGGAGGTTTGATCGAGGAGTTATTGAGTTGCGAATATATATATATGCAAACGAAAAGTTATGGTGTTGTGGAGCTATAGGGTATGATGAAAATCGATTCTAAAATACGGATTAATCAGAACGAAATTCTGACGTTTCGAGTTCCAGTTACACATGATGGACAAAAATAAACGTTCGTTATAAACTAGTTTCTTGATTAGTGCATAGAAATCGTTTTATCAACAAACAAGTGTAGTTTAGTCGAGTAGTTCATTAGATTAGTGTATTACTCAGATATTGATATCGTTTTTCTATTAAATTCATAGGAATAAGATTGTGTCGGCTTTACTACCGTCGTAGGTTGGTTTTTAGTATTCCCAAGTGTATGGTGCTATCTCTTCTTTGAGTTGGTAAACTCATATTTTAAAAGTGATATGAATTAGATATATTATGACTTACAAAATAACATTTTTATTGCATAAAAATTGGATCGAGCATTTACTACCATTTTGTCTATTTGAAATAGAACAGTATCTGTCGATTATAATTTAAATTTATTACTTGGTTTGCAAAATATTGTTATGAAAGAATTATGAAAAAGATCTTACCTTTGAATATGGTTTATGAAAGGTTCTATGTTTGATGAATTAAATCGTAAAAAGTGATAAGATTTGGCTTTTGAACCTGAGTTTTGATATGGTTCCCGATTTTGGTCACGAGTCATCGGAGATTGAGGTTGGTGGATTATGCCCATGTCGCCATGATTGAAACCCATTGACGGGTAAGTATGCATGTTATTAGAACATTCTTCTGGACCAAACCATTGGCTGATATTGGTGGAGACCTAGCCAATGGAGTAAATTTAGTCGTCTTTGTTATGGGCGTTAAGCGTAACCATAGTTAGATATTGAGTATTAGATTAGTCAATGGAATGAACCATTAACATTTGGCTTGAAAGAGATTAATCAATAGAATTGACCATTGATGATTGATTTGTCATTGTTGATTATTGATATAATATAAAGATATAGTCTACTTTTGATATTTTACGTATATCGTATTCTGGATTTAAGATTGATGAGTTATGATATCAGATTATAAAAAATGCACAATGAATGTTTGATTTGCTTAGAAGAGATTTACTCACTGAGTTATAATTGTTCATTCCATTCATCTTACTTGCTTTTCATGATAGGACGAGAGCGTTATCATTATTAAGAGTACATTTTGATTGTAAAGATTTTTGGGTTTGAGTTATATGTGACTATGATGAACTTTTTAGTTAGTTATTTGTTGGAGATATAAAAATATATCTTTTCGATGGATTATAGAAATTTTGATATTATAACTAGATGACTCTTTTATATATATATATATATATATATATATATATATATATATATGGAAGGACGGCTATATAATTATGCCTGCATTTGTAGAGTTGGGGATGGGACAAACTTTCTATAAGGAAAAGCCAAAAAATTTTGGAGTAACTCCCAAGAATGAACGAAAAGTCCATTACATGGAAATTGGGCTTGCACTCAACGCGCGAGCACTTGTCCTTCCCAAATTGAAAAGAACAATTTGAGTTCGTCTTTCTCTTAGTCACTTGCAGGTCCATCACGATATTGATCACTGCCCAATAATCGTAGCAAAGAAGTGCTTTGTGCCACCTAAAAATGTGTATTTCAGGCAATTATAAAAAAGACTCAGAGGGTGAAGTCGTTTCCAAAGAGTAAAAAGTACATTTTTCTCAAAATTCATTCAAGCTAGCTAACTCTAGTTTGCGTCAAAATATATATGATGAAGATGTCGAATTGACAAAATTCTAAAGGGGCTATTTAGGGGACAAGGCAGCCATCCCTAATGCATTTCTCTATAAGTCGTTCCTAAAGGCCCGTTGATGGGCTCCGCAAAGCAATTGCCATTTCTCTTCGGGAGTAGACGGGGCGACGTGCCGTCGTCATCGCCGATTATCTCATTAGGAATTGTTTTGCAGTTTTTGAACTTTTAGGGACGCTTTTGCTCGCGGCTCACGTCCATTCTCTAGTCGGGGAATGGCGGGCATTTCCAACTTCGACTTGGGTTGAGACGATATTTTGTCGACAGAGTGTGAGAAAATAAAAGACGCAAGACTTCTATTACAAGCCAAGGCGTCGAGAGGACTTCTTCCACAAAAGACTAACGGAAAATCCAACATCAGCTTTCATTCTACGTTGGATCTTTCCGAGCAAAAATCGTGATGACCATAATGTCTTCTCAGTGGTGCAAAGTCGTCGATTCCCCCCGGGTGTGCTCCCCTCCCTTCCTTGCTCTCCAAGATTGTATAGACCGACAAAGTTGACCTTCGGACACCTCTCGTGTAGGGTAGTCAAATGAGCAGATCAGATCGGGCTAAAAATGATCCGGCCCATATTCATCCATTTACATGCAAGGTCACGTCAAGTTCCTTGTCCTAATTTATTTACCACCCGTGGTTAAATTACCCAGATGATCTCACTCTCCCCTCTCTCCCCAAGCCCCAGTGTGTTCAGATATTCACGAATTCAAGACAATCATACGATTATACAATGTCCTAGCCGGATAAGAGATATCATAGATAATGGAATCTACACTTGTCTTTTTGTCGTGATTTGCGAAAAGTTGCCTAAAGTCTCTTGCCACTTCTTCTTCTTTTTTGATGATTAGCAGATTAAATTATTGTTGTTTGATTTGTCGAATCACTCGCTCACATCACGTGAGATTCATCTCTTTGTGCCATTTGGTGAAAACGATGCATCGAGTGCATTGGAGTTGCCAACCTGTATCTTTGTTTTGTTTGAAGAGTTGGTGCGAGCAGCAGCAGCGGTGCAGCCAACGGACACGGTCATGTGTCGATTCTTCTTCACTTTTATATTTGTGAAAACAACGTATACTCGTAATTAGGATCCGGATCGTACTGACAAGTGATCCCGAGACACTTGTTAAACATGTTTAATACGGAGCCGGTGGATTTTCGATTGGTTGATTTTACAAATTTGTTGATATAAAGTGACATCGGCTCGTGATTTATGAGATCCCATATCCCCCAGTCTCCATTTCCCATAGATAGAAACGTGCAATGCATTATCTTTTTCATGACGGTTCGACAATTTGCAAAAATAGCGTATCCACATTTCAGGATTTTTCGATATGCCGCGGCAGGGTGGCCCCTTTGTTTGATGCTCCCGATATCTATGTCGGAGTTAAATCTCTTGTCGTCTCAATCCCGACTTTTTACTGCCATTAGACTTCGAGATCGCCAGTCATCGTTTTGTAAAGTTGGGTAACATTAGCAATGGTATGATTACCCACTTAAATGGAATTCAACAAAATGAAAATGCAATGAAAAATGATTTTTTTTTTTTGTTTCCTGGACTCTGTGTTTCACTAGGAATTAATCGCAAACTACGTTTTACAAAATCATGGGAAAATTCCGTTTAATATTAGGACAATGCTTAGCATGCTAAAAAATGGACCTTGATGCTCGTCGTGGTCGACTTCAAGATTCGGAAAAGATGGAACATATATAGAAATCGATTTATTAAATAATATAACGGACCGTAATTACAGGTTCTAACAAGTATATCATATTGAACTGCGATCAAAATCAGAATGTTTGGATTCTGTTCCTCTCTGTTTTTGTTGTTGGAACTGTAGTAGAGTGTAGGGCTTATGAGAATGAGCGATCAAGGGTATTGATGAACTTTGGGAGACATGAGATTACACAATAAATGACTGCATTTGATCCAATTAAGTAAGTAATTCCTACAGCTCAAGCTGTATTTAAAGCGACAGACACGCGGTACACCGGATTGATCAAAACTGGCCTTCATAGATAAATAAGGTTTAGTGAGACGAGATTCATAACGCAGAATATAGTAGAGATTATTAGACCTGTTAAACGGATGGGTTGGGGATCGAAAATGATTCGATCCAAATTGACCCATTTCCTCGCCATACAAATCTAGTGAACTCTATTTGACCCGACCCGACCTTACTCATATTGCTAAAATACTTTCATATTTAATCTCAATCTAGGGAAACTCACGAGGTCGCGAGGATGAGAAGGAATGAAGAGAAAGTAGTAAAGGCAAGTTAAATCTAAGTAAATTGCGAAGTCGTTTAACAATCATATTATTTTGAATTTTACCATTCTAAACTCATTTGTAACCTATTTACTTAATGTAACTAATTTAAATAACAACTTGGCTCATTAAATATAAATAAGAAATGGATTTATGACTCGTTTTTATAAGTCCAATGACCTTGATCACAGTCACGTGGTGTCTTTCCTGGGAGTCAACCGTAGCACGAGCCACGTTGCCCCAGCCATTTGTCACAGGCCGACAGTTCTTTGGCCGCAGAACAACTCGTGCGGCGCCTGATGCGTTGGTCATAGCAGACCAACCCTTGTTCATTAGCGGTTCCAGAGAGCAACACGGCAAATAGCTTCCTTGTATCGAATCGTACAACTCGAGCATTTAGTCCATCGAGCGAGATACACAAATCTTATTTAGGTACGACAGCTGATTTCGGCCTGTTGCTAGAACTTCTAGTACCAACCATCCTGAAGCCACTCCCACAATCCAATTGTATTTCATTTCTACTACGTCCTCATTCTTCATTTGATATTCATAACCCCGGGCATCACTCACAAGGGTACAAGAATACGAGAGGATACGGTCCGCGACACGTAGCTCACAAAACGACGGCGCTTTGTCCGCGGCCGAAGCTCGCGGGATCTTTTTATACCACCCCCGCTGCAACAGCCGGAGCAACCCAGACATACGAGAAAAACAAGGACCCTCTCGTCTGTTTCCATATTTGCATCGCCGGGAAGAGGAGGACGACGACGGCGAAGCGGGCGAGCATGGAGAACGGGGCGCCGGTCTGGAAGTTCCGGGGCAACGAGGGGCTGTCCGCCGCGTCGGCGATCACCGTCCGCGGCATCCTCTGCCAGGTCATGGCCAATCTCGACCCCGGCGACGGCCGCGCCGCGGTCCCGCTCGGCCACGGCGATCCCTCCGCCTTCCCTTGCTTCCGCACGGCCCCCGTCGCCGAGGAGGCCGTCGTCGACGCCGTCCGCTCCGGCGAGTTCAACTGCTACGGCCCGACCGTCGGTATCCTTCCCGCCCGGAGGTAAGAAGCGGTGCCGTTCGAGATTGTCAGGATTAGATTTCTCGTTCACGTTCGCGACCTTTTTTGGCTGAATCAGAAGGGGAATAGGGGGGAAGGTAGTGAGAAGAGAGCGAGGTCTTGGGATGAGGCTTGGGAGGTAGAAAGTCGGTAGAGTTTTCTGAGTGCACTACTAGGACGCTCTGAAACGGTGGAGAACTTGCGGATTCGTCAGGCCAATGCTTGCGTCTGTTGAAATGATGGGCGACGATTATAGCCGAATGTTATTCTTTTTTCTGGCCGGTATATCTGCGAGCTACGGTATCTTTTTCGAGGGATTAGTTCCGCATCACGTGTAATCTTGACACGAACAGATAATATCGTGCTCTGTACAAGCTTGGCGATCGCATGGACTGGCTCGTATGCTTCTTATGGTTGGGACCGTTTGTTTAGCTGCGCGTGTCATATTCCCCAAGCATGTTATTTTGCATCCTCGATCTTCCTAGTACCCACGAGTCGGTTGTTGATGCGTTTAAGGTGCCGACGGAGTCGTGTACTTAAAAATGCCGGGATTTACATCCGTGTGGTCATGCAAGATTTAAGAAACGTATAGTTTAAATGGTCAATGATTGAGAGGCTGATGAGTGGCTAGTGTGAAAGGCAACTCAATTGAGGTTTATAGACCTTATTGTGTATTCTGTTTCCGTCGTGAGATTGCAAGGGGGTCGAATGCAAAATGCATAGTCCTGGCAGTTGTTTTGCTTCATTCATACTAACCATTTGGTTTGTTCATGGTTGTATCTTAATGTCATAGTAGCTGTTATTGCCGATCAATATCAACTGTCTCGTCAATCAACTTGGATCATCATATTGCTAGCAAAAACAGTGTGTTGAAAACAGAGTATAAAAAATGGGACCAAGCTTTAGTGACCACAAGAAGTGGTCATTGTCAATTGTCTGGATAACGATTGAATTTTGTGTGAAGGCCGCTATGACTATGTTGATCTAGGTGCTTTCTGTAGGCTGAATAGCAATTTATTTCCAGACCACACCTTCAAGTGAGCTAGACTAATTCGGGGCACCAACTTCCACAGGGCTATTGCTGATTATCTCTCCCATGATCTCCCGTACAAATTGTCACCAGATGACGTCCATCTGACACTTGGGTGCACACAAGCAATCGAAGCCATATTAACAGTTCTCGCTCGCCCTGGGGCCAATATTTTGCTTCCAAAACCTGGATTCCCATACTACGATGCACGTGCTGCACACAGCCATCTTGAGACACGGTATTTTGATCTTCTTCCAGATAAGGGTTGGGAGGTTGATCTCAAGGGTGTTGAGGATCTTGCTGACGAGAGTACTGTTGCCATGGTTATCATCAATCCTGGCAATCCTTGTGGAAGTGTCTTCAGCTACCAGCATCTAAAGAAGGTTAGTAGATGTCTCATAAACATGGAAAAATCTATGATTATAAGCTGGAATGGAGCCAGTTGATTCCACTGGCGCTTACCTTAGAGAGCTACATAGCCTCTCGAGATGCTTTTTTATCTCAGGCAGTGGAAGCTGAATAGATTTGTTGCTAGTCGCTTTTATAGTCTTTCGTATCCACATTTGTGTTGCATTAGCTGTTGTTCATCGTTTTCTTTCTTTCTTTTTCTGAAAAAAGGTTGCCGAAACAGCAAGGAAGCTTGGGATTATGGTAATTGCAGATGAAGTCTATGGTCATCTAGCTTTTGGAGATACACCATTTGTCCCCATGGGTGTTTTTGGATCCATTGCGCCTGTCTTGACGTTGGGATCAATATCAAAGAGGTGGATTGTTCCAGGTTGGCGACTTGGTTGGCTTGTGACAAATGATCCCAATGGTTTTCTGAAAAACACTGGGGTCTCTCTCTCTCTCTTTCTCTCTCTCTCTCTCTCTCTCTCTCTCTCTCTCTCTCTCTATGTGCAGGTGCGTGCGTGGGTTTGTGAGCGTGACCGCTTGCTTGATTGCATATCCTTTTTGGCCGCATTATATGACTGCTGGGGTTGGTCACAGGATATTTAGATTGTTCCTTTTCTCTCTACAGGTTCCTACGTCCCTTAAAGGATTTCTGGATATATCCTCTGATCCTCCTACATTTATCCAGGTACGTAACTACTCCTGATAATTAATCAGTGACATCCAGATTTGGAGACACGGGCTGTTTTTCAAAATGATTTAGTTCGTAGGCTTGTCTGCATTATTTTTGTATCATTACTAGAGTGAGTTGTGGATATTCTTGGCAAGTCATTCAGGAAGTGACAAGTTAATGAGAGCTTTTTCTCTTGAAGATGGTTAATTAAAACAATGTATACTGCATAGCAACGTAGAGTCGCACCCAAAACAGATCCCCAATGATTTGCGTGTTTCCTCTCTACAGTCACCTCGTGCATGTTACTTTTCTCAGAGATTTTAGTCTGTAATGCACTAGCTGTTGATATTCCTATTAGAAGTGATCGATATTCTGTCTCAGGCATTTGGCTTGAATTATCTCAACTCGCTTTTACTTGATAAAAGAGTCTTCATTTAATCCTTGCGAGAGTGCTTGCTAACTTTTATTTGCGGACAACTAGCTAGCTTCCTTATAAAATAATAGCTAATTATTTCTGCTCTTCATTGCAATTTTAACAGGGGGCGATCCCTCACATACTTGAGAAAACAAATGATGATTTTTTTTCAAAAATCATTTGCATACTAAGAGAGGCTGCAGACATATGTTATGAGAAGATTCAAGAGATACCTTGCATCGTGTGCCCAAAAAAGCCAGATGGGGGCATGTTTGTGATGGTATGGACATTTATATACATACATGTATATGTATGTATGTATTTTTATTTTTTCATCGGTGTGGCATACACAGTTATGCGATTTATATTTTTCTTGATAAGTGAAAGATGCTATCGTGACAGGTCAAGTTGAATTTATCATTGTTGGAGGGCATAAAGGACGATATGGAGTTCTGCATAAAACTGGCTAAAGAAGAATCTGTTATTGTTCTGCCTGGTAAACTCAGCCTCTCATACACCCATCCCATTTTCGCTACGGCGTTCTTTGCTTTTCTCGAGCGATATCCGTATCCATCAGATGATAATCGATGACATTTGTTTTGCAGGGTTAGCTGTTGGAATGAAGAACTGGCTTCGCATCACTTTCGCCATCGACCCATCTTCTCTCAAAGATGGCCTGGCGAGGATTAAGGCCTTCTACGAAAGGCATGCCAAAAAATAAATGAGTCGGTCCATGCCGGCGCCACAAAGGACTGAGATCATCAACTCCTGGTTGGATCTTGAGATGCCTTTGTCACAACGTTGAAGATCATTGCAAACTATAAAACAAGATTAGTCAATCCATAAGAAAGCTAATTATCCGAGCATATGCCCGGAAGTAGGGGACGGAGGCGGAGGAGAAAATTAACCGGACTGTTGATTCGATCCAAACCTCCATTAGAATGGTCCCTTCTTAGTCGTGTCGGTTGGTTTAGCTTTGGCTGGGAATAAAAACTTAAAGTAAGGGCTTCGTAACTTTTGCTGCTCGGCAAAATGTCGAGAAGCAGTGTCATTAGGTGATCAACACCTCCTTGTTTGTAATTTAATCGTCTCTTTAAAAATAAAGATGCGATGACATCAGATATGCATATTCCGATTTCCAAAAGTGCCGTGACTCGCTAATAATTTCCATCGGCGGAGTTAATTACATCGGGGGAATTCCTAGGGAACTCGTGAGGATATTTCTACTTGATTTAAAATGTACAAACTCCCTCAAATTTTGGTAACATGTCTTCTCGCCCGCCTGCATAGTGCACGTCATTCCCTAGAAAACTCTACATGAAGTCATTAGCATTGTTATCAAAAGTACCTTCCCATCAAACTTAATCTCCAAACGATTAAAGCAAAGTTGAGGGGTATCCTTTGCGGTCGGATGGTGCAAAAAGCGTTTGAATAAAAAATTTCATTGTGAAGGCAATATTGTGCTCATGCTATCGTTAAAAGGCATAAATGAACATAGTAAATTCCCCATTTCATTGTAACTTAGCTCTTTTCCTCATCCTTTTTTGATTATTGTGTCCCCTCAATATGGATATCGATGTTTAAAATCCTTTGAAATTATGTGTATTAAGGCTGGTTTTTGCTCGGACCTTTTAATCATATATGATAAGGTCAGACAAAAATTAGAACGTGCTACACACAATATTTCATGTTGACAACTTTAAAAATTAGAAGAAGTTAAAAGTAGTACAGGGGCAACGTACCAAACCGACTTCGTCGGTCTGTAAGTCTATTTTCGAACGCAGTTTACTTGTCATTCCTAAGTTCGATCCAATCCAAACCACAGGAAGGACTCAAAGAGGAAGAAGAGATGGAGAACAAATGGAGTAGACTCGGATTCGCGAAGAGCACGGAATCGCCCGTCACCATAAAGAACGTGTGCTCTATGCTGAAGCAGAACCTCAATACGGCTGACCCCAGACCTCCGGTTTTGCTCGGCCATGGCGACCCTTCTGCATTCCCGTGCTTCCGCACGTCTCCGGTCGCTGAGGAAGCCGTTGTCGACGCTCTCAAGTCGGCCAAGTTCAACTCCTATGCCCCTTCTCTGGGTCTTCTTCAAGCTAGGAGGTTGTGGTCTCTTCTTGTTCACATAGCTGTTACTTGCTCAAATCACTATTTCCATGTCGTTCTCATATTGTCATCTTTTTAATGGACTCATCATCTTGCGTTCATGTTTCTGTTGTCTTGAATATGCTATTCAAGGGTAATGTTCCATCAAGCATCCTGTTTGTGGGTGATGAATGTTGCAGTGAAGTGTTTTCTTCCTTTCCTTTTTTTCTTATTTGTTTTTTTTTTTTGGTAAGGCTTTTTTTCTTATTGGTTTGTTCTCCAATATGTCATTTTTGCTGCTTTGATGTTTACCAGGTCAATCGCCGAATACCTTTCGCGTGATCTGCCCGACAAGTTATTGCCAGATGATGTCTTCGTGACCAGCGGCTGCAAAGGCGCCATCCAAGTCATGATCAATGTCCTTGCTCGAGCTGGCTCAAACGTATTGCTTCCGAGGCCTGGCTTTCCGCGGTACGAGACTTTTTGTGCTTTTAGTCAGCTCGAAGTCCGCCGTTATGAGCTTCTTCCTGACAAAGGCTGGGAGGTGTCTCTTGATTCGATCGAAGGCCTCACGGACGAGAAAACCGCTGCTATCATTGTAATAAATCCGGGCAACCCTTGTGGAAATGTATATAGTCATTGGCATCTGAGAGAGGTGCGACTAGTCACTTGTCAGATCCAGAAAACCCTCCTCTATGGATTGTTGTTGAGGAGACCTATTTTCATATCTCACACTTGTACAGATTGCAGAGACTGCAAAAAAGCTCGGCATTCTTGTGATAGCTGATGAAGTTTATGGCCATCTCTGTTTTGGAGACGATCCTTTTGTGCCGATGGGCATTTTTGGATCTGTTGTGCCTGTGATTACGCTTGGATCTATCTCGAAGAGATGGGCTGTCCCGGGTTGGCGACTTGGTTGGATAGCGATAAATGATCCTCTGAAAATGCTTCAAGAATCTGCGGTACTGACAAGTCTTTTTCTTTCTTTTTCGTACAAGCTACTCGCAACATGGCATAAACTCTTGTTTTTTTGCCGTCTCAGATTGTGGAGTGCATTAAGATCTGTCTTGATTGTTCCCCTGAACCCGTTACCTTCATTCAGGTTTGTGATATTTTGGATACGGTAGCCTGTCTTTCCTCTTACCTGCAAAGCAAATCATAGAAAGGGAAGCTAGATAACTGCAGTTAATATGACATTCTGAGCTTGTTACAACTTTGTGCCTTGCATTCTCGATGATAAGAAGCTATGTTGCACACTAATGATCCACTATGTGTATTTTGGAATTAGAAAGTTTCTTTTTGGTCAGATTCTTTTGAGAAGTTTATGTTGCACCTTATCTTGAAAACACAAGTAGTGGATCTTAGAATCACTTCCTCATGCAATCGCCTTATGGTCACGTACGAGAATTCGCTCTTGATCTGCTTCGTAGTCTTTATGCTGTCATCTTGCATCAGGGAGCTATTCCAAAGATCCTTCAGGACACAACAGAGCAATTCTTTTCAAGTGCTAACAGGATTCTAAAGGAAGCTGCGGAGATATGTTTCAATAAAGTTAATGAGATTCCGTGCATCGCTTGTCCGCACAAGCCGCAGGGGTCTATGTTTGTAATGGTAAGAAAGCCGTACATTTGAGCTCAATATTAACTGATCGATCGAGTTATAATAACCAGAGACAATCCTCGCAGGTCAAACTAGATGTTTCGCTCCTGGAAGACATAAAAGATGATATGGATTTCTGCCTGAAGCTCGCGAAGGAGGAATCTGTTGTCGTCCTGCCCGGTATCGTATTAGCCAAACTTTGTTTGATGCCAAAGTTCATTATGAGAATTCCTGCTCCCACTGTGAAAGCCCTCTATGCTTATTGTCGTGCTTATTTATGTCGAGATGTCTAATTCATAATACTACTCCCATCTTAAGTCCACACGTTCGACTATCGTCCAAATAGATGAAGTGTGCATTGCTAGTTAACGGATCGCGTTTCACTAAAAACTGCTACGCATCTCAATGTTCCCAAGAACAAACTAAGTAATGAATATAGCTGTTCAGAGCCCGAATTTTGATGGCTCGGTTCACCGTCTGGTTCGAATTCTCTCTCCACATACTTGGCTAATTGAGGAGTCCTACCTGGTTTCTTTGCGAATGTCTTTCGCACCGCGTTTCGTTGGCGTTCATGAATGCATTGCTGCTAACGTTCATTGAAAGAACCGGCTCCTAACGTTTCATGCTGCACAGCTGCTTTCTCACCTCGTTACCGGTGGTTTGCTGACGCATCCGTTCCTTGCAGGGACCGTCGTGGGGATGAAAAATTGGCTTCGCTTAACTTATGCTGTCGAGCCACTATGCCTCGAAGACGGCCTCGAAAGGATAAAAGCTTTCTGCCATAGGCGTTCCGCGACGCCGTAGCCTGCACCTTTCTCTCAAAATTGTGCAACTAGTCCTGCTCGTCCGCACGTATGGGATCATCGACTCGCGCAACCATCGCTGCCATGTCGTAACTTACTTTATCAACAAATAATTAAGAGCTGATGTGTAATAATGTGTTCTGCTCAGCCCGTGAAGTCCTCTAGTTGAACTTTCATCTTCAAAGTGACGGTTGAGGCAGCATCCAATCAGGATGCATCGTTCATTATCTGATCGGTCTCAACGAGTAACTATTACTTTGCTCTAAATTCATGTTAAGACCCATCTTAAAATTCTAGCTAAAACTATAAGCACCGCCTAGGATTGTGTTCGGGTTTTTGGTCTCTCTCTGTGCCGGTGTCTCGCGTCCCTTCCTAGCAATCGTATAGACACTGAAAAGACAAAAGGGATTTACAAGAAGTGAGAAGGATGCGCGTTTCAAGAATACCTAATAATTTTCCGGGAACTAGGACGGCGAGCGACATCGGATCCGGTTCAGCTCGTGCGACGAAAACAAGACAAAGTCCAAGAATGATGTTTGACCCGTGCTTTCTTACCGTTGAAGCTTCCATGGCCCAACAACCATCCATTTTCCCTTGTCTTTTCCCTCCTTTCCCACATTCAAAATTTTCCCCAGGAAAAAGAAAAACAGAGATAGAGACAGACAGACAGACAGAACACCAATCGCTTTTCTTGATCTTCCCTTCCTTTTCCATCTCCAACGGCTCCTTCAATCTTCCAATACAAAAGAACCCAACAAAAACCAACTCCTCCCCCCATCAATCTTCCCATCTTCTTCACTTCGTGAACTTCCGATTCCTTCCTCTGTCTCTGCACCTCTGCCTCGCTAGCAACTCGCTCTTGATACCCGCACAATTCAAGAAACCATGGACACGACGCCGCTCTCGCACCGGTCGCGGGCCAAGTCCTCCGTCTCGCGCCTCGCCCGGGTCGCCGTCGACTCGAGCATCGACACCGACGGGTCCCTCAACCTGTCGTCCCTCGACCTGGTCCCTCCGTCCCCCAGGAAGACCCCTTCGCCTTCCCTTCTCTCCCTGAGATCCTCCAACAACTCCCTCCCCCTCCAGGAGCTCCTGCTGCTCTCCCCTTCGCCTTACAAGAGGTCCAAGACCCGCCTCGCCGATAGGCTCGAAGCGGCCGACGAGCCGGCGGAGGGGCGCGGCGTGGGGGCCGGCGGGGCCGGGGCGGCGGCGGCGGGGGGCGCGCTGCGCAAGCGGTGCAAGAGGAGGGAGGGGCAGGCGGGACTTCTGGGGTGCGCCTCGCCGAGGGGCAACCGGCGGTCGCGGAGGCGAGCCGAGGCGGAGGTTAGGGAGGAGCGGGATCTGGGGCTGATCGAGGAGGCCGTGAAGCAGAGGAGGAAGCACGGCGGGAGGTCGAGGAAGGAGAGGCTTGCCCTGGTGCCTCTCGTGAACACCTCTTCTAGTTTGTCTCTGAGTATGTCACGTCTCGCTCTGTGCTCGGATGATCAATCTAGGGTTTCGGGTTTTTCCATAGTTCTTGCTGCGGAGATTCAATGACTCGTCTTTATTGCTGTCTTAAACTGTCGAACATTTCAGATGTAGAAACTGATGATGGGGACAATGGGAATTTGGACCGAATTGGACAGGCTATTACTGATTTGATAATGTGGAGAGATGCGGCGAAATCGACTCTTTGGTTTGGCCTAGGGTCTCTCTGCTTCTTATCTTCTTGCTTTGCTCAAGGAATCAGCTTCAGGTGTGATGAAGTCATTTCTTGTTTGGCTCATATCTCTACATGGGTTTGTTTTGATTGTAAGAACAACTGGTGAAGGATGATGATATCTGATTAAATTTCCTGATGGCTTATGTTGTCAGCATTTTCTCTGCAATTTGCCAACTGGGACTTCTCTTTTTGGGGTTATCTTTCTTCTCCAATTCCATCTGTCAAAGGTATAGTTTCACTCTAGTGTTTGCTCTGTCTCTCTATTTGTGTGTCAAGTTGTGAGCTAAGGTGCAGCATTGATGCAGGAATAATGTCGAGAAGAGGCGCGATATCCAGTTAAAAGAAGATGACATCTTGAGAGTGGCTAGATTGATACTTCCCGCTGCTAATCTTGCAATTTCGAGGACGAGAGAGCTTTTCTCTGGGGAGCCGTCCATGACCCTTAAAGTATGTCATGGTGGCCTGGTATTCATGTTCAGTCCTCATATGCAGATTGCTCAAGTCATTCATCTTTAATCAACATTTTTGTTTTTCCTGATCAGGTAGCTCCATTTCTCCTTCTTGGAGCTGAATATGGCCATCTTATCACGCTTTGGAGGCTTTGTGCAATTGGTGAGTAGTGAGTGCAAGCTTATTGTACCTCACCTAACTGAGAACCGGTCTTTTTTTAACTCTCAGGATTGCTTGGCAATGAATATTAATCAATGCCTTACACATTCTTTTTGACTTTGAGCAGGGTTCTTCATCAGCTTTACTGGCCCGAAACTATACTCCCGCTACTCAGCTCGGATAAGCCAAAGAGGTACATACGTTCGTTCAATTCTATGTATATGAATGTTGCTTGCTCATGCTTGCTCATATTTAACTAAGCGTGCCTCGGTTTGTATAGTGGAGTGCTCCAAATGGTGGGTTCTTGAAACGTGGGGTGCTTGCTCCCACAAGAAAATCGTGGCTGCATCAGCAATCATGGCCTTCTGGAATCTGACAACAATAAAAACTCGCTTGCTCACAGGTGAACTTTGTAAGATGCGAGCCTGTGAAATTTACGAGGCAGTGAAGAATATTGCAGGACATTTGTTGACGACATAGTGATTAGTGAATCTCTTCTATTTGCACTGAGACTAACTTGTTAAGAACATCAGTGTCTACTTAACTTGACAGTTTGGTGTTGGTCTCTTCACAGCGTTCATATCTGTTGTGATTCTGCGTTATCGCCGACAACATTCGGAAGCAAATCTCGAAGTAGCTGCAGAAGCAGAAAGGGAAGATTCAGCAGAGAAGCAGCCTCAAAAGGCTCTAGTCGTCACAGAAAAGGTGTCCTGCGACTAAGTGCCAGGGCTTTATCAGCCACATGTGAGACATTTGTGTTGTGCTGTCCAGAAGCATTGTGTAGATCTCGCAATGCGGAAAATAGGCTCTCTCTCCCCTTTGGTGAATAATCAATCCAACCTGTGTGTAAAACTAACATGTTTCCTGTACAATAAGAGGTTTTCTTTGTAAAACCGCCTCTTTCGTTGTAGTAATGTTGTCGACTACGCTTGAAGTCGACTACACATGTTTCCCTTTTGAATTCTGCTTGTGAAGCCCCGTGAGACTTCATGTTCATGTGTAATTGTTTAGCTGCCCAAATGGGCATGGCTTGGAAAGAGAAACAAAGCCTAAAAAGCTAGCTCAACTCCAACTCTGCCGCACATTTATTTTCAATGGTAGTAGAGTCTTGTGCCAATCATTGCACAGAATTACTTGTAGTAGAGTGCGCGGCCTTACTTTGATACCGCTTATAGGGTATTCGGAAGCGCGTAGTAATAGATAATTTGATTTTATCAAATTGCGGTATAAGTATGCCACTCGGGAAATATCTCACACGACTATTACAATATATTTTCTCTCACCACGCTCAAAACACTCGAAGCAATACTTGCTTATACAGATACACACTCTCAACTAATCTGTTTTATCTCTCGCTCATAGAGAGCAACTCTCAATTACTTGCTGTTGAAGCATATTGACCAACTTTGTACTCGCTTCTTTTACCGACTTTGAAAGGAATGTTGTCGTGTCTTCCGGCATATGCTGGCGTTCCTTCATTTTGTGTGCCCCCTGCTTTTCTTAATCTTTAAGCATTTGATTTCAACCATTCATTAGCAGTACCTCCACTGCTACGTGATATCTTTGAGATTTCACCTTTCTTTCTCATTTTTTGGGGGGTCGAAAAATCGCTAAATCAGAAAATCAAATGTCGGCCTACCTTGCTCAACTCGACCACGAATATACGTCGACGGTGGATTTGCAAAGCACAACCGGTTGTGGAGCCATCCGATCATCGGATTTATCATATGAATACCAGACCAATAAGGCTTTCAATCAATGCATCCCGAACCTTTTCCTCGGCTTCGATCCTAAGCAAAAATAAGGTAAAATCGGATATATTTTCGATACCATCGGGGGGGGTTTTTCGGCCGCACTTTTCAAAAAGTAAAGAGAGAGAAAGAAAAGAGGAAAAAAAAAAAAAAAAAAAAAGAAGAAGGCCATCGGGAGTTCCATGGGGCTTTTCTCATGAGATTGGAGCCCCCTAACACCATGGCGTATGCTCCATCAGCCAATGCTCTCTAGACACGTGGCACATCGGGAAATGCTCAGCTGGCCCCGCCCCCACAGTATCATAGCCTCAGTCCCCACAGGCAGCAAAACTTTACCCCAAAAGAAAGAAAGAAAAAAAATAATATTCCGCAACTTTAAAATACAGCGGATCAAAATCAAACCCCCACCACCTCCGAAAACCCTAGAAAGCCTCTTCGTCTCCGATCATCTCCCTCTCCCCCTCCATTTCTCCCAAGGTCGTCGCTTTCGCCGCGGATTCCGGGCGACATGGCCAGCAAGACCCAGTCGGCGGCGGCGAAGGGCGCCACCCCCGCCGGCAGCGCGGCGCCCCCGCCCCCACCGGTGGTGGAGAAGCGGAAGCCGGTCTTCACCAAGGTCGATCGCCTCCAGCCCGGGACGAATGGCCACACCCTGACCGTGAAGGTGGTCAGCTCCAGGGGCGTGGCGGTCAACGCCAGGGCCAACCGGCCGTCGTCGAATGCCGTGCTCTCCCGCCCGCCCCCGCGCAACACCCGCATCGCCGAGTGCCTCGTCGGGGACGAGACCGGCTCCATCGTCTTCACCGCTCGCAACGAGCAAGGTATATGTTAGGGTTTTTGCCTTTGCTGGCCGCCGAGTGCTTGTTGGTCCGATCGCGTGGGCTCCTGTTGCCGTTTCGCGTCCTGTCGAGCGCGCTCTTGATTCCTTTGGTTGCCTCGGTTGATTTTTGGCTTCTGATGATGGCTTTCCTCTGGCGACCATTGGGGTCGGGTTTTCCCTTTCCCTCGGTGCCTTTGTCCACTTTCGTGTAGAAGTTTTGACTTTCTCTATAGTGTCTTACTGCTCTGGATTTGTGTTTTTTGTGAAAGAGTATCCGAACTTAGATGTGTTCAGAGTTCAAAATGAAGGAAAAGAAAGATTAGATCCGCAAGAAAATGAATAGCTACAAAGACATGTGCGAGTAGGAAATGTGGAGCTCTTGATGGTACCTATACTTGATGGCTTTTAAAAAAGCTGCATTCGGACGGAGAAAACGGTTATTCTAGGAAGACCTGAAATTGTAGCTGCAGAATTTTCCTTTGGTATGTCCATTTCTGAGCGCCGACGCAAGGCCCTCTCGATTACGAAACTACTCCCTTAATTTGAATTACTGTGAATGCTACCCGTTCAGCTGGCCTTAGCTGCATAATTGGACCCTTTGATGCGCTACTCATCTGTTGCCTGGGGGACAGGATGCATCCCATCGATCAGCTTAAATGTTTTACTTTTGCGCCAGCAGTTGAAGGATTTGTTCATACGTTTTCAGCGCAGTGCAGTGCTTTGAGCACGCGGACACTATCTTAAATTGTTTGTGTTGCATGACCTGTTAGGTTGAATGCTACTTTTATCAACGATCAATTACAACTGTGATGAGCTATAAGTTCCTCATTTTCATTTGCGTGAAGTGCTGAGCTATTCGACCAAAAAAAGAAAAATAATGTGCTGAGCTATGCTTTCAGTCAGTTGCAGCTGTAGTTATCTTGATTTCAGCGGGAAAAATCGGGGCAGTAGTTTATAATTTTCTTCGTTTACCCGTCAATAGCTACTATATCTTGCGAATGTGTTGCTGAGAGGACAACTACACCTAGAAATCCTTTTTCCTAAGGATTTTAAACTGCCTCTGTCGATTATGTGGATTTTGTGAGTGCCCGCCCTTTGGCTGTACTCTTATCGTGATAAACTTCTGTCTTTAGAAGCGGACTTGTGGAAAAGAATGGAAATTGTGACTGAATACATGTAAAATGAGGAATAGTCAAATGATTAGTGAATTAGCACGCTGTAGTATGCGACAGCTGATTTTTCGTTCCCTATCTGTTAGATCTCTGATTGCCTAGATATCTGGGCTGTGTCTCTGTATGTGATATTTCGATTGGGTTCTTGCACTTTCCAATGCATCATTTGTTAGTTTCTCTTGTGCCACTGAAATTTGACCTTGCTTCTCCGACTCCGCCTTCTCTATATTCACAGAGATCATAATCAGAGATTTCTCTGTTGGTGAATGATGATAGAATTGTTTTGTGTTTTTGCTATTCTCCTATGTCGTTATATTTTTCATTCTTTTTATCAAATTGATGTCTTCATTTAGGTTCATTGTATTTGCTCATTGACGCATGGATGTCCATATGTGTCAATCTTACAACGTATTAATTCGATATTTTGCAGTCGATATGATGAAGCCAGGCACCACTGTGATTCTTCGTAATGCGAAAATCGACATGTTTAAGGGGACTATGAGGCTGGCAGTTGACAAATGGGGGCGTGTTGAAGTCACCGAACCTGCCAGTTTCGAAGTTAAGGAGGACAATAATCTGTCTTTGGTCGAGTATGAACTTGTCAATGTTACTGAAGAGTGATTCAGCATCTATGGAGGTGAATATAAGGGGGGTATTAGAGGCTTGAGATTGTTTTTCCCTGGCCATCAAGAGTTCGTTGGGAATGGTTATGATGAATGTCCTGCACAATAGGTTTCCTGGATAAAGCTTTTGGGGATATTGCTATGCTTGATGTAAAAGATGGAAGTTTGACTGGGTAACTCATTGGATTTCCGAAAAAAAAAAAAAAGCTACGTGGTTAAATATCGTTCTATGCTGTCATGACGTTGAATTTAGACGAATTAAGTGGTGGTATCAGTTACGTGGAGAGCTGGTCTGTCTTTTTTCTTTTACTCCTTCAGTGACTGTGTTTATAATATGATGCTTTTGTGCACTTCTCTCTTCCAAACCTTTTGATGGTCTTTTTAAGATCGATTCATTATCGTGTAACGTATATGCCAACTGCTGGTGCATCCAGGCGAGATGCGGCAAATATGATGGATCATAACTTCTTCCTCTTTGAAACTTTATATGTGGAACTTCCCCACTAATACGGTTCAAACTAGGCTTTCCGGATGCACAAAGACGTCGGGAATTTCTGCCTCGTTTGAACCTAAATGTCTCTTGATCTTGTGCATTTTGTTGATGAAGTTGTGATTGGATCGTTGTTTACTTGAAGAGATGGGGTGAAGGACATGGGTCGGTGCGCTTGGGAGATGAAAACGAAAAACACACTTAACTACTCCGACTACACGAGCAATGAAGGTCTAATGTGAAGTTAGCAACCACGCTAGAGTGTGTATGACATCGGATGTAGAGGGTAGGAGTAGGGAGAACGTTAGCTGTTTCTGAAATTAATGGTCTGACGGTGGAATGTGGCGATTGGTCTGCTTGGGATTACGACATACTCAACTCAAGCTTCACAATGAATTAGCTGAGCTGAGACTCTGGATCATCGATTGTTTCATATTGCTGGGCGAAGGAAAGTAGCCTCATTCGAAATCCAGATGAAAGGAAACTAATTAATGAGTGATGCCTAAAATTCTTACGCAAAAGCGCATCGATCCAGTGAATACCCGGTTGGTTTGGGAATTCTCTTTTTCCACTGAAAAGCTTCTCACTGGGAGAACCACTTGGTGATGAAAGGAGGTAGGGTTGCAGAGAGAAGAGTTCAATGAGAAGGACTACAGTTCACGTAATCAACTGTAATTGAGAGACATGAATAACTAGCGGGCTGGAGTTGAGCTTTGTGAGACATATGCAGGCCTCCAGTTGATGGGTTATGCCCAAGATTAGGCCTTTGCCCAGACCCGGTCTCATTAGCTTGTGTATCATCATCATCAAAGGGTACTTGGTTAAAAAAGACCGACATCGGGACAAGCTGCTTGCTATCAAGATGAAAGCATTTCCATAAGTTCTGCTCTTTTTAAAGCATTCAATACTCTTAAGAACATCAATTGTTGCAAGCAACTTGTATCATTCGTCCATATGCAAATCAATAAAAAGTGCCCAAGAGGAAAAAACAAGAACAACTTTGGAAACATCAACACAATGAACACACATCCTCTCTTTCTTAATTTAGTTTAATCTCCTACTCTGCAATCCATGTCCAGAGCTCTCTCTCTCTCAATCGCTCACGGACCGATCGCTGCTCTCAAGGCTCGTTCACCTCTTGGCTCTCTTGGTACCCCTGCTTCTTGTAGTACTCTTCCATGGTATCGAACTCGTTCGAGTTCGAACTGTTCTCGTTGTAGTTGACATAGTTCCCAGTAGCTGCCTTTTCTGGCTCATACCCATTGAGATAACTGTTGTCGCTCTTCACATTGTAGGAGTACTTGCCATTCTCCAAGTACCTGGTGTCACTCATCCCTTGCTTCCCGGTAGCTGCCTTTTCTGGCTCATACCCATTGAGATAACTGTTGTCGCTCTTCACATTGTAGGAGTACTTGCCATTCTCCACGTACCTGGTGTCACTCATCCCTTGTCTCTCTGTCCCATAGCCATTGCTGTTGTCGTTGCCGGAGTAACCATTTGTGTTGTAATTCTCTGACTGGCCGGTGGTGCTGTACGTGCTCATGAAGGCGTTGGTGTTGTAGTTGTTGGCGTATCCATTGGTTTCCCTGGTGTTTGCGTAGCCATTGTAGTTGTTGTTGTTGTAGTTGTCATTGTTGGAGTAGCCATTGTTATTGTCGTAGTTGTAGTTGTCATTGTTGGAGTAGCCATTGTTGTTGTCGTAGTTGTAGTTGTTGTTCGTGTAGCCTGTCTGGAAGCTTTCGCTGCTGAGCTCTTCGCGCACGAACTGGTCCTCAAGGTTGTTGTCCTTATTGGCGGTGGCAGTGGCCGGAGTGGTGGTGGCTTCCTTTTCGTTGACATTGGTGGTGGTGGTGGCAGCGACAATGGTCACAGGAGTGAACGTCTCTCTAGCCGGTGGGAGCATGTCGGAGTCGTGGCCGTACAGGCCGTAACCGTACTCCTTCTCAACATAAGCCGGGGCAGGTCCAGGCGCGAGGCTATACTCCGGAGCAGCCGCAGGGGTCTCGATCTTGGCCAGCTTCTTCTCTTCGACGTGATCGCTGGTTGCCACATTGGTGGAGTGAGTGACCTTGCTGAAGAATTTGCTCTCTCTAGCTTGGACATGGGAATGGGCAAGGACCAACAGCACAAGGAATAGAACAGAGAGGCCTTTCGTTGAGGCTGCCATTTTGGGGTTACAGATCCAGAAACAGCGCAAAAAGAGACACAATGGTGAACTTAGCTGGTGTTCACTAGACCGCTCCTATGTGAGACGTCTGCTCAGTCCTCTTCTTATAGAAGCTCTCCCTTAAGAAAAATTTGGCCGAGGAATGATGCGGGGATTGAGGGAGATAAAAGGGGCTTGTGGGGTAGAGATATCATGTCACGTAGCGCACGCTCCATGTGCATTTCTTGACAGTGTCCAGCAGGAGAGACACCTACAATTGATTAATGGAGCAGCATGGAGTCACGGTCAAAAGAGCTGCAATTTTTCTTTTTCTCGTTATCGAAGGAAGGCACCTCCTTCGTCTGCTTTTGCAGAAGCCACTCGATTGGAATCGAGACTTTTGGAAGGGTCCTACTTCACCTTTCGTAGCAGTTTAAGTTTGTTGGGCATCTTAGTGGGAGGAGAGGCGGGGAAAAGAGAAAAAGGAGAAAAGAAGAAAGAAAAGAGAGATGATTCTGTCGGATTGAAAGCTTGAATTCCCTGCAATCATGGGGTTGGTGGGGGAAGTTTCTCATCACAGAACCCTATGTCTTGTATCACTTCATTTGGCTTCCGATCCAGCCAATGTTTGGTAGTGTTAGTGTAGCTAGCGTTCGATAATTGTTACTCAACACGCAGTCGAAAATCGGTATCTCGATGCCAAGTTCCTCATCATAGAAGAGCTCTATGTTTTAAGTCATCGTTTAAGGATAAACCTTGTATCTCGATATATCTCTCATTTACGCTATTTTCATTATGTTTGTGCATTTAATCTTGACAATCTCGATGTAACACCGGACTTGAAGCCGTCACTAACTTGTTGCTAATCCTATTGAAAGTGAATTTAGGCCACCACACGGACTGTGCTTGTCCTACATACGGCTGCGTGGCATGAAGTCGAAGTTTCCAAGCTCGACGGTCGATTGCCTTGATAATTTGTAGCTATTCATTATGTACACCAGCGAGACCAGATCTGTATTCAACAGGGGGGAAAAAGCAGGCAGGTTCTACGACTCAGTGATTGTGGAAGACGAATTATAAAGCGAAACTTGGTGGTTTGTCTGTTGACGCTCCCTGAAGCAAAGCAAAATAATCCTCGGTTTGGAAGCGCCATGATTGGAGGAAAAGGCAGGCATATTTAGTCAAATAGAAGGTGGGCCTTGGTGCAATGATTTCAAAGCTGTTGACTCTGCGTTACTGTGCTTGATTGGTTAATTGACACAGCAACTTTGACTTTAGATTGGAGAGGACTGAGGATGAGATGGAAAGGCTTTCTCTTGAGGGGTTTGATGGGCCTCAACGCAGAGGCAGCGGGCTTTGATCTCGACATTGCCCCCCATTCTAGGATCAAGGGTGAAGCCCGTCCCCGCAGACCATTGGTTTGATTAAACACGGCTTTCGACTTAGACCTAATCCATGAGCGAGCGCAGGTCGGATCGGATCAGCTTGGCACAGTTTTGCGGCAAGAACAGACCCGGCGATCGAGCCTCTCCGGCCTAAGAACTACCGCGCCAATTTGAATCTGGAAATTGTTAAAAGTTGATTCACGAAATAGGATCAAATATGGACATCAGAACTGGCCAGAACTAGACCATTGAGCCGAAATGCATCGATATTATCAATGGGCCGGTTACCACGTCTGCTTAGAGTCGATGCTCCCTGGTATAAAAATAACGGAAGGACCACTAGTTTTAATGATTCAGTCAAATCTAATGCAGTATTCACTGCAATATTGCGTTAGATTGGTGGGACATATGTTAATGTACGCTTGGTTATACTTCGGTTTTTAAGTACCCCAGAGTTAATCTCTCATGCACATCAATCTGCCGGTATGACAGGAAAATTATAGAACTAGACATCACCTTTATGCACTCAAAACAGT
Organism: Syzygium aromaticum; assembly: GCA_024500025.1. NCBI lineage: Eukaryota > Viridiplantae > Streptophyta > Magnoliopsida > Myrtales > Myrtaceae > Syzygium > Syzygium aromaticum. The sequence continues at coordinate 19,501,915 of CM044885.1, forward strand.
CGTTGTTCTATTATCATTTCTCTAGATTTCACTGACAAAAAGATGATGAAAGCGATTCTTATTTTCAATTTCGGGGGATGCATGGGCTGTTTAAGGGCCCATTCCAAAGGCTCCGAGCCGACGGCCCATCTGCGGGCTGCAGCCCTATCCCCATCTCAGATTTCTAGCGTACCATACATTTAATTCCTTAAAAGCGTTGGCGAATTTCAAAACACATCGGTAACTAAGGACATATGATAACATGTATGTTCTCGTAAACATTTTCTTTTCAAAAACGGTTTATTCTATTTCTATTCTCTGAACGAGTTTATGAGTAGAAAAACATGTTTGGTAACTATACAAAATTTCTATTTCCGAAATAGAAAAAAAAACAGAAATGCGTTTGATACGACCCTAAAAATTTCTATTCTCAATTTTTTTCATTTAATTATATCAATCTTAGTGGAGACTTAACAATTAATGTTTGGATAAACTGGACTTTTGTAAGGACTTAACTAATCAAACTCATCAAACCTTCAACCAAAGAAGACAACTTCACTGGTAATTTTTAAGCACTTCAACATTCACGTCCTCGACCAAAAAAAAAAAAAACAACATTCACGTCTCATTTATAGTTGATTATATAAAGTTCTTGAAAGAGAAAGGTGGAATTGGAATCCTAAACTTACATCCGATAAGCGACTTATTTCACATTGTGCTTTGCTAACATAACAGTCTTTTGGCCACTGTGAAAATAACAACATGTTGTGAGTTATATATTCTTAACGGAGTGAACTCCACAGCAATTTTTAATTGTTTGTCATTAGGCTTTGCTAGCATGACAATTTTTTGGCCACTGTGAGAGTAGTAGCATATTGTGAGTTTCAAATTCTTGAAGGAGTTGATGCCGCATCAATTTATAATTATTTGTTATTAATTCTTTTTGTGATCCAGACTAGACTGTTTTTCTCACAGTAAATTAAAGACTGTCATGCAACCATTTCTCTTTGTCATTTATTTTTTTGTGGCCCAAAACAGATTGTTAATTTCATAATAGATTAAATACTATCATCCAATCATTTCTCTTTCGGCATTTAAGGTGTTGGTAACTTTACCAACGGTTTTTATGAAGTACCAACAATTATAAAGGCCTGTCATACATTGGTAAGTCACCAATAAATTTGTGAAAAGCATCAAGGATCATCTAATTGTTTCAAATTACCAACCATTTCCATAGATTATCAATATTTATTCGCTCGTTTTAATAAGTTTTACAAAAAACTATGGACTGATATATGAGTCCTTATACAAACTTTTACTTAATCGTTTCGAATTTGCCGATTGTTCCAAGAATTTACCAACAGTTATTTACCAAAGTTATTAGTAATATATTATTCCACATCACTTGATAGTAGGTCACGTGTGGTCTTCCTCTATCTATCCGTTTAAGTTTTTAGATTTGGTATTCTAACATGGTATTAGAACTTTGTTCCTTTTGCATATGTGCATCTACCTCTATCAATCGAATTTTACGTGCTGGCTCCTAATTTGGTTTACACGCGAGAGAGAGGGTATTGAAATATCGTCTCGCATCTCTTGACAACGGATTTAAAGTGATCTTTTTCTATCGATCAGCTTAAACTTTTTTGATCAAATTTTTGTAACGGTTATCGCCGCACTCGAATTTCTTCCTTTTAAGAAAAAGGAAACGCAAGGGGGGGATAAATTTCCCATACTCGCACCGATCCGAATAACACTGCAAGTCAGATTTGGCCCTTGGAGCTACAATTATGACCAAGTTGTACTTTGAAAAACAGCTAGCGTTATCACACACCGTAGACATAGACGTCTCTCTCGCTTCTTTGTGGAGTTTTCAGTTAAGACAAGAATGTCTATCCTAGTTGCTGTCCACGTGTAAAGGAAAGGAGGCGCGAATGAATGCATGGGGCTTGCCTTGCCACGCCGGCTTCGACGTTGGATTTTTAGGGTACGGTCCATTCATCCCACGGAAGGGAGGGAGCCCACTCTCTCTCCTCTCCCCTCTAGTGGCTCTCCTTTGTTCTCCGAGTTCCCCTCATCCTTCGACCTCGGATTCGTGCTTCAATGCGCCGGGTGCACGGGAGCCAGATTCACATATATCATTAGATGAGCCGAACGGAGCCGACCCGAGCCTCCGCATGGGATTTGCATGCTCTAACGGCGGATGTGTAACTCCAATCACATGATCCGGGTGCGCCCAATGATGGCCTCTCGAGCTCATATCATTAGTTACCGCGTGGCATCTTCGGCCCCAACACTTGCCAAGAGAAGTTGCTGCATGGGGTACTGAGCATGCATATCAATACCATTCAAACAACTAATCGTGTAGAGGCACCACGGGTTCACGTGAGCAATGGTATGTGGCGGTCCGCATGATCTATAGACCATGCAATATTTTTCTCGATAATACTTATCTGGCTCTGATCAAAAGCATGATACCTCAAAGTCACTTTGACATGAGATGGGACCTCGCGCCACTCATCCTCTTATTGCGACAAAGGAAACCAACGGAAAAGAAATTCTGGCCAGATTTATCAATTTAATCGAGAGAAAGGTTTATCGTACATCATGTAACTAAGCCGAGCTATCGAGTTATTAGCCAATTCGATCTCTTAATTCACTCCATCGATTCCTAATCATATTATCCGAGGAGGAACTCTTTCGACGAACACCATCGCAAACACTTATTCAACGTGTCTAATTAGGCTTTGCATATTGTCCTTTGGTACAGACATTTTGCAGCAGCTACAATTATGAAAAAGAGAGTTCCGCAATCTTTATAAGGTGTTTGCAGATATACCTTATAATCACAGTATCTTCACGGCAACAGATATTTCATAGCCGTTTTTAAGAAGTTGAGATGCTGCAGCTATGAAATTTTCTTCGCTAAAACATGAGCTATAAAGTATCACTACACAACCAAAAAAACATAAGACTTTAACACGGTTAGAGTTGCACCAAACATACTTGGTGCGCGAATGTGCCGGTGTGGGCGTGCATGAGAGAGAGAGAGAGAGAGATGGACGGACATCCATATATTGCGACGTCGGTAGCGTGCAAATGCATTGGTGAGCGTCAGCGTGCTTGGACACAATGGTGGCCATATGCAGTACGCAGCATGCGCTGGAGGGAAGCAGGGCTCCGCCGTACAGACTTCTGATCATATGCACCCACATACTATGACCATTCTTATATGCATAAGTGAAGCCAGTTCTGATTTATCATTCTCTATTCGTTTGACATAATCCCTCATACTTATAGACAGAATTAATCCATGAACTTATGATTAGATAGCTAAAGTTTTCCAACATTACACAACGTGAAGAAACTCATAGCACGAGAATTATGGATTGCAACTAGCTAAACAACAGTATAGCCAGGTCGTCAGCAATCACAAACTATACAAACTCGAACTATACCGTAAATAACTTCTTGAGAAGCAAACAGGGTAACTCTTTAAATTAGATAATTCACATGGCCACGAGATTAGTCTCCACATCCACAACAACCACTACAAAAAGAGGGGGAAAAAGACGAAGACATGTTTTTTGGAAATGGTTTCATCCCTGGCAACTGATTGAGCTACAAATGAGCAAGGAAAAGGTCGGGAAAAAGTTGGTACTCGCCGATTAGATGTTTGCATCTAATGCAGGAAATGTCATCGAATTTGAGGGTTTTCGATGTCTTGAAAGCGCCATGGGTGCACAAATTCTGCAACCGAAGGATGCCCTTTAGGTTTTTTTCAAGCACAAGAAGGTGGGATTTTGGGTACTCCTTGGCGTTGAAGCTCTCCCAAGACACTGTCCGTGGAAGGAGGCTTCAGACCGAGAGGAAGCGGCAGCCACGGCTTTGATAAAACATCTCCGATAGCTGCGTCTATCGTCTCCTTCGAGTGTTCATCAAACGCATAAACCTAGTTACCCATATGGAAAATTCGTCAGTCATGAATTTGCAAAGTTGATGCATAATATGCAAGAAAAGCTTAAAGCTTATTGAATAAATCAGCTAGGGACTCATTTTCACAGGCTGCATCTTATTTTCATTACTTGGAAATGGGAGATCCTTCCGGTGAGAATTAAAAGACGGATAATAAACATGCATTATGAGCCTAAGTTAATAGCATGAAGAATTTGAGTTTTTTCTTCTAGGTATTCGTAACGACAAAAAACGGATATCCTTCGAGTAATGCTAAAGATAAGAAGATCAGTTTGCTCGATTGATTCACACGGTAATGTGATCAACCAGAGATGTGTATTTGAACAGGTGACTCTTATTCACCTAGACAATGAAAAATCCGTCACATCACATTATAAATTAGTTTCCGTATACGAATCTAATTTACATCCTTGACACGTCTTATCCACCACGAGGCAATAGAAAGCTTCTCGTCAACTATTTCCAAAAGTGTCCGTGAGACTGTAAGCTACTAAATATGGCATGGACACGAATTAGTTATCCCGAGTCGAAAAATCAGCCAATCGTGTGCTCAAACTATCGGGCATTGACCAAGGATAGTCTATATGCACATTAAACTTGGCTGCTAGCCTACTAGACATTTATATGTCAATGCAAACTAACAGTACCCCATCGAAAACCAAAGCTAAAGATCAAGGGCAAAGCTCCACAAATAAGAAACAATACAGCAAACCAGTACTAACCGGATGAAAATTGAAGGGAGGATGAGAGGCCGATGGTCCCGGTGGCACGCCGTAGCACCGATTATTGTTGTTATTATTATGGCTATTTCTATCGAATTTGTACATGGCGTGGGATGGAATGCCCGGCACTGGTGGAGCTCCGAATCTCTGCAGAAGAAAAATTTCGACTGCAATAATTGAGGCCGTCCGACATAGGCCGAAAATTTATCCTCTCCGTGACCAAACTTGGGTACAGGCCAATGATGCCAGCATATCGGCTTTTTGTTGGACGATGCTAAGCTACAAAAAACGAAAAATATAAAATGTAAGGACTGAGTAGTCACCGTCGTTGGCAGGGCTGGATGGGCAAAGCACGGCGTTCCCGGTATTGGCGGATTTGGCACCTGCACCTGCACCACCACCAACTCGAAGAGAATAAGCCGCTACATATATATGAGGACAAGAAAAGGGCAAAGTCGATGTCATTGTTGTAGTTTACAGTAGCATGTGTTATTCGAATTCTGAGTCAACTTAAAGAATTTGGAGATAGGGGTAAATTCGAGAGAAACTCAAGCTACTTGTTAGATGAAATACTGGAGATTGCTAGTATGACCCAGTTGAAATCGAGCTTAGCTAATAATGACTCGTATTCATGTCCATGCACGTTAAAAAATGACCCGGTTTGATACTTGGATGTGGGTGTTCGATGATGTTCGTCGAGCCGAATTCAAGTATCGGGCAATGTGAAACACAGGACTGGTTACACAACTCTCGAACTGTTCGCTATAGCTCTGAACATCATTAATTCATTACGCACGGAAGGAGGGTTAACTAATGGAATGGGATACTTGTAAGAAAATGGAATCAGGTCTGAGTGTTACCCGTTGGTGGCCGTGCGGACGCCAAAATGGGGTCTCCGGGGGAGCAGCGCCGTGCGGTGGGGTGGCCCAGGTGGACGGAGGTGGCGGCAGTGGGGAAGGCGAGTGCTTGGGCCACACGTGCATGAGGGACTGGTCAGCGGAAGGGTGGCCCCACACGTGGAGGGGTCGGAAGTGGGGGTGCATGGGGGTCACGGGTGGGAATCCGAGGGTGGGCGGTGCGAGCCAAGGACTCGCGTTGGTGGTGGGGGTGGTGGTGTGGCTCATCATCACCATAGTGTCTGGCCTCATCTTGGGGCCTCCATTGCTGTACATGTGTCGCCTCTGACTCCAGTTCGCTGCCTCCGCCTCACGAGCCAGCATATGCTTTCTATGCGATCTATACTTCTGTTAACAATAAAATTCAGCAAATTATTTTTGTTGCGACTATGCAGCTGCTCGAAACTTCTGTTGAAAAGGGAGAAATTGTGCATTTACTCTACTTCCCCTCCTATATCAAGCCATCGACTCATCAGCTTAAGTAGATAAGCATGAAAAGTGAAAAACCTTTTTAGCTCGACTCCTGGATGATTAAATCGTGGTTCTCTTCTCTCGGTCATGAGATACTCCTTAGAACGTTTTTTTACAGATTCAAATATAAATTTGGAGACAGAGTGTCTCTTGAACAACTTCCTTCGGCAAGCTATGAGAATAATCTGATGAACTGGGCAGCTAAGAGTTATATCTCTCTCCCTCTCCATCTGCTTGCCTATTCTTAGCAGACTCGTCTGTCCACGAGAAAAGATGCATAGGCTCCAGCTCAACTTTCTCGAGGATTTGGAATGAAGCCCACCTTCTTCTTATTACCATATGCCTTTTCAGGATATTCTAATTCTCCAAACCCCATTTTCACGAAACTGGAAGAAGCAATGCATCATTTTGCTCTCGCATTGATTATCGCAGACACAAACACAGAATGAAGAAAGAAAGTTGACGTCCGCCCATTGGAGAGAAAAAAAGTCAGCAATTCATGCCATGAGCATTATCATGTACTATTACACATGAACATACACAAATCAATTGTTGAAGGACTAGAGAGAGACGAGTACTTGGAGGTGGCTAGCGATGTTGTGACGTGTGAGACAATCGATGCCCATGAGCTCCAGGATTCTTGAAGGCACCGCCTTGTCCACCCCAAGCTGCTCCACTGCTTGTACAAACCTCCTGTGCAACTCTGGCGTCCAATCCACCTATATACATGTCACACACTTCAAGATATTAAATTTGAGTAAAGGAAAAAAGTAAACAGTCAAAGAAAAGAATGAAACCCTAAACTTCACTCACTTCCCGAAAAAGAAATAAACCCGAAACTTGTTAGAGGAGATATATTCATTCAAGAATTCATATGAATTACTTGAGACTTTGAAGATACGATTAGTCTTTTGGAACAGATGAGCTGCTGTTTGCGGGTTCTTAGCTCTTTCTTTTCACGCAGAGAAGCGCTGGGACTTGCAGATCTTGCTCGAGAAAGCTCCAAAAGCTCCAAAGGTTCACGTGAATGCCATCTATCTACCTCATGAAGTATAAATGCATACCGACTTCTAGACCTATTTAGCATTACTCAAAAAGGCAAAAAAGAAAGAAAGAAAGAAAATACACCCATCACCATTTAATTACCTTCACTTTTCGCTTCCCTTGAGCTTGAGGGTTACTCTTGGATGATTGAGCTGATGATTTCTTTCCCCTGTTGTCGTACTCTTTATTGTTATTAAGGACTGGATTGACCACCACAGACTCATCCCTCTTGCTCACAATTTCTTCCCCTCGGCTCACGCTAGATATGTTATCCAGCTCCGAGGCCTTATCGTCGTTGACTTCTCTCTTGGAGCCGTTGTCGACCTCGGCCTTCTCGACCGATATCGACGAGCACCCTGTCCCCGACTCCTCACCACAGCTGGCAGAGAACTCGGCAAGCAGCTCCGCGTCCATCTCCAGGTCTGGCAACACGTCCCCATCGTGTATCCCCATGAAGAGGTCATCGAAATCGATGCTGTCCAGCAGGCTTCCATCGGAGAAGTCAGTGAAGTCACCGCCAAGGCCGTCTCCAATCGAAAAGCTCTCCATCTCTTCTTGGTTGTTGTTGCAGCCATCGTTCGTGTTCCTCAGAGGTGACACAGCAAGCATCAATCCCAAGCTCAAGACTCCTCTCGAGGCAACGAAAACCGTGCAAGCTCGACCTAGCTAGGTCATAAACTATATGGGCCCGCTATAGAGATTCACTAGATAGTCGGTGCAATTACGTCTTAATGCATGAAAGTGTGCATACAGCAAACTTTTAGTAGAAAGATTGCTGTGGAAAAGTGGGCGCTTGATGAATGTTTTTGCGTCTCTGGGGTGTTGCAAGGAGAAGGCGAAAAGGAGAGGGACAATGAATGAGAGAGCGTGGGGTGGGATTGACTTTTTGGTGTTGTTTATTATTATTAGCATCATTATTGTTAATGTTATTATTATTGCTGCTTCCTTTTTTTCAAAGTTTGAAGCGTGAGAATGATTGGGAGAGATTGGATCTCCACCACTCGTGTGTAGAGATCTCTGTGTGATTTTTGTTTTTATGTCTTTGTTTTTGTTCGTGCCTGCAGTTGCATATTATTATTTCTTCTGTCTTTTTAGGGTTTGTGGTTGCTCTTTTTTTGAAGGTTTTGAAAATCTGAGTGGAGTGGCATTTGAGCTCTATTTAATATTTCCTTTCATCTCATGTCTGTGTAGCGAGAGAGAGAGAGAGAGAGAGAGAGAGAGAGAGAGGGTCGAGTTGATGTCGGTGAGTAGAATAGGAATTGGATTTGTATCAGCTCGTCCATCGCTGTATAGCGAGAACGATAGTGATGTGCCCAAGTGGATGATTTAACTGAAGTTGGTCGCAATATTGAGAGTAATATAGTATCTTCTCTATATGTTTATTAGCTCATAATTGAAATGTATTGCCCGAAAACTACGAAATGTTTAGTGAGTGAATGTTTATATTCATATATCTATCGACTCCGAAAGTTTTTGTTATAATCTTTAATTTGCATGTGAGCTTTTCGTCTGTGTATTTTTAACTGGTTAAGGTCATCACTTTGTTAATAAATGCTTTGCATCTCCCTTGCTTTATCATATGGACTATTAAGTTTAGATCCTTCCAAGGAAATCATCTCACTTTCTACGAACCATGTCTGAGATCCTTTGCTATTGAGATCGCATGTTTTGCTTTTGTCGTGAGTTAATTCTATATCAGACACAACTAATTTGGGTCATTTGCTATTTTAAATAAACATTGATTGCACCTAATATGGTGACCAACGATACATAGGAAAGAACTATAAAGTTCTCTTATTAGTCGTTTGACAAGTGTCTTTGGAGAACTGTTTAACGAAATCCTCTTAAACATTAAAATATTTCTTTCTTCTGTGCGATCGTTTAGATTTACCTTATTTATGAGAGTTAAGCTTAAGTTTGTTGCAATACGGCCATTGATGTGTGCTAATGCTTTTGTGAGGAATGATGTCCCTAAGGCCTAGTTTTGAGACTCGAGATCGCAATTTTCTTTTCGATCTTTAGAAATCTCATCGATCTCCATGTAGCCATGGATTACATGAAGCACACCAGATAAATCTCTAAGCTCTTTTTTGCCGTTTCTGGTCAATTTTGATATAGTATCTTCTTAGAACCTTCACAATTAAAAGGCCGAGACCGGGTCGTATATCCCAGATCCCTTGCTTTAGACATGTTATGGTTTGCTGTTGCCTAGGGGGAAAATTACCAAAAAAGTCCTAAACCTTTTGCAATTGTGTCAATTCAATCTATCTGACCACTTTTGGCCGGCCGGCGCTGACATGGATGCCGGCTGGTTGACGTGGCATTATTTTAAATTTTTTTTTCCTTCTTCCGCCCTAGCAGGGTCGGTCAGGGGAAGGCTCGTCGGCAAGGTGACCTCACCAACCATGGCAAGGCCGACCTCGCTCGGCGATGACGAGGACGAGCTCGCTGGCCATGGGTGAGGTCGAGCTCGCCCGGCGACGGACGCTTTGCCCAAATCTGGCGAGACCTCGTCGTCACCGGGCGAGGTCGAGCTCACCCAGCGACAACGAGGTCTTGCCAAATCTGGACGAGGCATCGCCGTTGCCGGGTAAGGTCGAGCTCACCTAGCGACGGAGAGGCCTCGCCCATGGCCGGCGAGCTCGACCTCGCCATGGCTGGGCAAGGTCGAGCTCACCTAGCGACGGCGAGGCCTCGCCTTCACCGGGCGAGGTCGAGCTTGCCCATAGCCGGGGAGGTTGGCCTTGCCATGGTCGGCAAGGTCACCTCGCTAGTGAGCCTCCCCTTGGCCAGTCCAACCAGGGGGAAGAAGGAACGAAAAAAAAAAGAAAAAAAATATAAAAATAATGCCACATCAGTCGGCCAGCATCCACATCAGCGCCGGCTGGCCAAAAGTGACCGAATGGATTGAATTGGCACAACTGCAAAAGGTTTAAAATTGAAATAGCAAAAAAAAAAATGTTCATGATTGAATTGGAACAATTACAAAAGATTTAAGACTTTTTTGGTAATTTTCCTGTTACCTAGGTTTTGAAGGTTGATGTATATATGTCTGGATGAGCAAACATCGACGTCAAAAATCAGCTGAGCATACGATGGAAAACCTTAAACTCCACAAGATCTTAGTGAGTACCAGTGTCATCAATGTCTTCGACGACGATTCTATCCCTTCTTTTCAATAAATGAAGCCTGAGGTATGATGAGAACCGGCGCTGGATATTGGAAAAGTCCGCCTTGTTAAACAGTATCAGATAACTAGGGCTTGTGTGCCTTGCGTAAATTTACATGTCACTTCTTGAAAAATTTTCGTTCGCACGATGCAAACCCTAATGAAGTACATGACCATCATTAAAAGATAATGACACGACCAATCACAGCGTAGATGCACACATACATTCAATACTTTTATGTTAAGATCTCTCCATCGTATAAGCCGTCCTAATGTCGTAAAGCAGCATACTCCTCTTTCCGGAACATTGAGCATTTCAAAAAATTTGTTGGGAGTGGATCCTCTAGTCCAAACGTTCGATGACTTGCCTTTGACCAGATTGGAGAGTTAAATTTAATCATGTGCGTGAAAATTGACTTGCGGTACCACTTTATTTGTTTACATGATTATCAAACTTGTTCTCCCTTTTTGTTTAATTTTCGTGAGTTAGAAATATAGAAGACGTGTGCTTCGACAGCAACAGGCAAGGCACGCGCTGCAGATTATCCAACATTTTCCCCTTCGTTTTTCATGGCAGTGTTCGTTCGGATTCATCCATCTGCATGATGCACCACTCAATCCACTTTTACGATTTTCGATAGGTAAGTTTAAACTCGGATCTTGGGCCGGCATGCGTGCACATTATCACCTTGAAAAGATTTAAGGAAGACACTAGTTTGTATTGGCTTACATGTCAATAGTCAATTAGTACTTTAAATAACTGTAGAGATGGATGGCTGATTTATCTTTTAAGTTGGGAGGATTCTAAGTTCATTTCTCTAAAACAATTTTATCTTGCTAGGTGGACGTTTTCTTATTCACTCATCTCATTGTGCAAGATAAGGGGAATGGTATTATTTTGTGTGGATTGATTACATATATGTTCTATGTTCAGGGACCACATTGCATATTGGGTTACAGTTTATGGACCACATTGCGTATTAGGCCAAAGTGCAAAATATCATTTTTGTTATTTTTCCTATCTAAAATAACCAATTATTGTACATTGGTTTTTTTGTCAGCAATAAAGTGGCTCTTGAGTCAGTTTTTGTGCGCCACGTCCTTTCTATACAAAGACCATTGGACACTTTTTGTTTGGTCTTATGAGGTATATATTTTCCAACTTTCATCAACCATTTTGTGGGTTCATTTCAAGTAGACCTGTAAGAATATGTAATAAACACATTTCTTAACCCATATATAATAGGTTGAATTGCTATATGAGTTAACTATTTACAGTAAATGGGTTATAAATGAGTTGAAATATAATATTGATGTTAAATATGTTATAAATTGATCATAAATGGGTTTACAACTTACTTAAATCCAACCTACCTCTATGACTCTCTTCTTATTCTCTCTCACCTTTACTTGATCTCGCGATCACTCACTCCGCACACTTACCTCAGTTTAGGTATCGGCTTTCCTAGATTGGATTAAATATAGAAGTGTTTTAGTTATATGAATTAAATCGGATCAGGTATGGGTCACAGGATTCGAATTGCATGGAAATAAATCAAAACAAGTTAAATAGGTCTATTTGGATTAGAACATTACCCGACCCATCTGTTTGACGGGTCAAACTACAAATGAACCTATAGTATTTTCTTTTTTTAAGATTGAATAAACTACAGTTATAAACCGGTTGATGTCAAGAAAAGAAAACAAGATCACAATTGGTCTAATACAAATATGTTAATATTGTTGACTCAAGTTAATCATTAATCTTAAAGGCGAAACAGACACACCGTAAAAAAAAAAACCGAAGGAGGCAAACTAAGGTGACATCACGAGCGGCTGTCAATGTTCTCATTTCAGGACATCATGACAATATATGCATCGTCTCTTCTCGTGTTCGAAGAAGACTAGTGCGGATGAAAACAAATTCCGGGTTGATTTGTGAAACCATGTGGGCTTGTCATGCTATGTGTTCGAATATACCATTTCCGAACGAGAGGGACCCCAGTGTCTTAATAATATAGATCAGTTGAGGAAGCCACCAAATTCGAGGTAGGGACCTGTTCCTCTCCCTATCCCTATCTCTCTCCCCATTAGCGACTTGAATTCTCATTGTCTTTTTTCTATAATTATCTTTGAGAAAAACCTGTCGCTTTCCCACCCTCAACGGCAAATCTACTCTCTCTCCCCAACGCATTGTCAACGTTATTCGATTTTCTAAAGGACACCACCTACCATGGCGGAAGACAATGCTATGCTGTGACATTGAGAACATACCCAGTTTCACTGCTTTTACATTCCGTGCGTGGAAACCAGATTTACTTCCTGATTATTGGTTTTGCGACATGGAATTGTTAAGAATGCCGCGTTTCCCCAAAAATCTAAACCCTCGTGCGGGAGCGTCGACGGAACGGAAAACGGGCAGTATAATAGGCAGCAGAAAATTGAGAGAAAGTAACAAGATTCGAATCTTTGACCGGTGCTTTGATATTTTGTTAGACAAACTATAAGTTCAAAATATTAGAAAAGAATTCAAACTTGTATTTGTAGCATGTTTCTCAATAGGAACGATATACCACTTTTCTAAATATAGGTTGTTTTGAGCCATCACAAATGGCAAAACTATCTCATACTCCATAAATCCTTTAATGTAATAGACTCGGTTACGCTAGACTCAAAATCTTATAACGGGCATATTTTCATTCATCCCCAATTGGAGAAGGCCTCTGCTTATTGGATTATAAGTATGGACATCAGCCGCATTTAACCATATACTTAAGTTTGCGTGTGTGATGTCTATAACTTGTAACTCACCAACCAGACATATGATTAGACAAAATTTCCTTTAACCAGGGATGGAGCAAATATTTGCCATCTCAATAATGTGAATAGAGATTTAAGCACAACAGAAGTGCCATTCGGCAAATTTTTATTGTGTTTCTTTTTACCTCATGGATGTTAAATAAACATAAAAGTCGTTGTGTTTAAAGCGTAGAACAAATAGATTATTAGTAGCGAGAAATAAATGCATAAAGTAGATACACACTGAGATTTGTGTGTAGTTTGAACGGGGGAAAAGTACTAAAAAAGTCTTAAATCAATTGCATTGCTATCAATTCAATTATAAACTTTTCAATTGAACCAATTTAATCATAAACATTTTCACATTGGCATCAATTCATTTCATCTGGCTAATTTAGGCTGGAAATCGTTGATGTGGATTTCGGCCATCCTACGTGGCATGACTGGTGCTGACATGGATAATTTTGACATTGGCACCCATTCAATCCATCCGGCTAATTTAGGCTGGAAATTGCTAATGTAGACGCCGGGCATCCTACATGGCACAACTGCCGCTGACATTGACAATTTTCTAAATTTTTTTGAATTTTTTATTACTTTTATTTGTTTTTTCTTTTCTTTACTTTCCTTTCCTTTTTTTGCCAATTGTGGGTCGACAAGGTCGCCAGTCAAGCCTTATAGGCCACAAGCGAGGTCTATGCGAGGGTCGCGACCTTCACCCATTGCCCGACAAGGGCCGCGACGCCCTCGCAAGGGCACGGAGGCCTCGCTTGTGATGGCCGAGGGCCACGATGCCCTTGCTCAAACTAGGCAAGGGCGCAGCGGCCCTCCCCTAGACCAGGCGAGGGTCGCCGACCCTCACCTATGTCCGATGATGGTCAGCTGGCGACCTAGCCGGCCCAAAGTTTAAAAAAAAAAAAAGGAGGAAAAAAAATTAATAAAATTAGAAATAATCAAAAAAAAATTAAAAATTGTAAATTTTGCCCACATTAACACTGGCCATTGGCCGTGCCACGTAAGACGGCTCGCATCAACGTTAACAATTTACAATCTAAATTGGCATGATTGACTAAATTGGTATCAATGTAAAAAAGTTTATGACTAAATTAGTATAATTGAAATGTTTAGATCGTAAATTGTTATAATAGATTTATAACTTTTTTTATACTTTTCTTGTTTGAATGGTTATACCTAGAAAAGAGATTGATGACATGCTCCACCAGAAACATATTGAGAGCACGCCCGAAGCACTAATCACTCCAAGTGATTTTCAAACCGCAATTACATGAAATAATACTCACATATATTAATCAAAGAGATCAAGTGTATGTCACTCACTAATTCTTACTGTCGCCTCTCTACAACTCTTTTCGTGGTTCTTTGTGATGTACGCAAAAGGACTTAGGGTTAAAACCAAACTGAAAGTCGAACTACGTGTGTCTAAAACATTAATTTTTCATTGACTGAGGTCAACATATTATTTAAAGAAAATATTCGAATAACCCCATCGTTTTTTTTTAAAAAAATTTACAGTTAACTCGGCTACTTTTGTGATTTCATTTCCAGTTGCATCTGACAATGATTACGGTTTCGGTATCTTTATTAAATTACTACCACAATTCCAAACCTTCTTAACATGGAAACCCACTCGTTCAAAACCCTAACCCAGCCCACCCACAACTCAGTCCCTCTCCTCATCGGCACCACCGACGGTTGCCGCCACGAGTTGGGCCACCACCTCGCTACCCATATAACTTCCACTCACAGTGCTCGTCTTTCCCTCCCCCTCTTTAGTCTCTCTCAGTCGGCGCCTTTGTCCGACGCCTCGAGCTCAGTGGCTCCTCCGTGACTGTTAACATCTTGGCCACGATGTTAATAATCTCCACGGCCAAGTTGGGGCTATCACCTTCGAATCTGGTTGAGCTTTGCAGTTTTGTCGACGATGCCAAATATGGTCGAGAGCCTGGATGCCGCTGTTGCCGAGTCTGGGCAGCGGAAAGAGAGAGACACATTTACAGAGAGGAGGCTGATTTATTTAGGCCGGGGTGGACAATGGCATCGGTCGAGGTCGGTGACGGCCTCGATGATTGCCCAAGGATGGTCGAGAGAACAGTGAGTTGGGTGAAGGTTTGGATGCATTTGAGATATAGATTGTAAAGACGCTGATTTATCGATCAAGGGTGGATAATATGGAGATGTCAGTAAAAATCACAATTTTTTTCTTGGAGATATTAGAATCAAGGATTGATAACTCTCATAATATAATGATTTCTTCATATTATTTCCTTATCAAGTGTAACAGTTTGTAATATCTCTACATGGTGGAGATCATCCCATTATTATCAAGAATCAAATACCTTTGTTTTATATAGATCGGTAATTAAAACCTTTTTTAACGTGCGGATTTTGTCTAGAATTGCGAATTGTAGGTCTAGAAAACTGTGGTCAATATGGGTAATGGCTCAAGCTGATAATAATGATTACTTGACTCCAAATACGTGGATCTTGGGTCTCGACATTGCATGTGTAATTCTTGTCTTTCGGCCTCAATCGTCCTAGATTTTTCTCTTTTGATGGCCATCGTTTTAACATTTGTTGTTCATGCTCGTGAAAGATTCGTACTCCCTTTCCTTGACACATTGATGTCGAGGATCCTATTCTTAGTGATGTTGGCACTCAAGCCAATTATCGGCGTTGGGACCATGAATTCTTCAGCTTCCCGACGCACACGTTGTAAACATATGCGCTTCGCTAAAGCTCCTCTTACAGATTTGAACTTTCGAAGCCTTTTTCTTGCTAATTTAATTTATTGGACACTTCAAATTATATAAACATGGAAATTGTTAGTCATGCAAAACTCTTCTCGTAAATTTCTTAAACTCTAAGGTAATTTTGTATTCGTCAGACGAAAAGTTTGTCAATACTTTCGAGAAATCGAAACAAGCATGCCTCGCCAAGTCTTTGAAGATGAGTAACGTTGGTGTTCTCGGAGGGAAGGGCAAGACAGTGATACTTTAGGAGTCGTCAAGCAACGCGGGTGTTTAGGCTCGATCGTACGATGAATAAGCATGAAGCTATACACATAAGGAAGAAGTCAAATCACGAGTAAAGATAGATAGCACAAGATGAATTCAATTCTGGGTGTAGATAAGGGCTGTCTTTTCTTGACTTGACTTGACTTGCTCTTTGATATCGTGGTTCAGCACTCCAGAAAAATTCTGCTATGTGGCCAAAGAGAGAGAGAGTCAGAAAGCCTTCGCTTCCGTGGTTGGACAAAGACGGCGTCATCGTGCGAAGGGCACGAATCAAAAGGAAGAACACTGTTAGGTCATGGAATTGAAAAGAAGTAGGGATTTGAGTTTGCGTTTCCATAGTAAAAATGGAAGGACAACGAGTGATACGAGACAATTCTTTTTGTACTTAATTATAATTCATGAATTTTAACTCAATATATAATTTAATTTCTGTACTATATAAAAATAGACTAAAAGTCAAAAAATTACATTAAACAGATTAAAATTTATTGATCAAATTGAATATTATGTTAAAATTTAAGGATTATATTAAATAAATTAGAAGTTTATGAATTAAATTATACATTAGATTAAAGTTCAGTAACTATTTATATCATTTTTTCTTAATTTTTCTAACATGAAAATTGAAGCCATACAGTGATTTCTACACTATCATGCATGAAAAGGTGAGATGAGTAGAAAGGGTATCAAACTGATAATTGAAGCCCTCGATGCAATATAAGGACTCAAACAATAGAGAGAGAATTTGGGATTTCTAGGTAAATTGTTCTCAGTTAGGAACGTTCTTGCAAATCCAAAATTTCGATAATGCAGGAGGATTCGTATCCCCGGTGCTTATCCAAATACTACGTCAATCAAGATATACTCGCTTTCTTACCATTTTCTTTCGTCTAGTGTGCCATTCCTAAACCGCCTTTTTAATTTTCATTATATTTTACTATTTAGGTCTATTTTGCGGTTGAAATCACAATGGGAGGACCTATGTGAGTTTAGTAAAGCGTTTAAATATTATATTCTCTCTCTCTTTTTATCAACTCTAGCTTTGAAATGGATTAGTGAGAGACGGCTTGGAAGAAAGTAATATTCATAACACGCTCATCTAATTCTCTATGTACCAAGAAATCTCGAGAGCTGCTTGTTTGGAATGGTTTTAAGACCGGACCCCAATTAGTAATGTCAGGAATAAAGCAAATCTCGTTTTGGAAAGAAACTATGATACTCTTTAAGTCACTTTAACATTTAAATGATTCAAAAATCGTAAGTGAGCAATACTGAAATATTGTTTACTTTTACATTCTAAACGCTAATGGAAACCTATTGCAATTGTATCAATTCAGTCATAAATCTCTTTTTTTATTAATTTAGTCTTAAACCTTTTCTATTTGTGCAAATTCTGTCCATCTGACCAATTTTAGCCGATCGGCGCTAACGTGGACGCCAACTTGTGCCAAACATCCGACCAACGCTAATGTGATAATTTTTTAATCTTTTTTTCCTTTCTCATTTGTTTTTTTTTTCTTTCTTTGTTCCCTTGGTCGATCCGGCGACCGGCCAGGGTTTAGGAGCCGGCCACTAGTGAGGTTTGCCCTCACAAGTGTCAGCGAGGGCGAGCTTCACTAGTGGCTGGCTAGGGGAAAAAGGAAAGGAAAAAAAAAAGGAAAGAGAAAGGGAAAAGAGGGAAAAAAAAAAGTAAAAATTTTGAAAAAAATATTAAAAATTATCATATCAGTGTTGGCCGGACATCCGACGTCGGTCAGCGACCACGTCCGCACTAGTTGGCCAAAATTGGTCAAATAAACTGAATTAGCATAAATGCAAAATATTTAAAATTAAATTGGTACAATTAAAATAAATTTTTAACTTTTTGATAATTTTTCCAAAAAATTATCTCCAAAATCGAGAGCTCGACATTTTACCAGTAAATTTCCCAACGACCTTGTCTTTTCCTTCTTTTAGTTTTAAAAACTTTTCACTCTGATAGATTTTATAAGATGTCTTTACAGGTGGGTGGATAAAGAAAATTATTAAAAAAGTCTCAAACCTATTGTATTTATGCCAATTTAGTCATAAACCTTTTAATTTAAACAATTTAGCCCTAAACCTTTTACAATTTGCCAATATAGTACTTCCAATCAATTCTGACTTAAAATCGTTGATATGGACGTTGATCATCCTACATGACACAGTCGGTGTTGATGCGGATAAATTTTTTTAAATAATTTTTTTCTTTCTTTTTTCCTTTGCTTTTCATTTTTTTTCACCCGTGGCTGGCAAGAGTTGCCGAAGCTTGTTGACCACTAGGCGATGGTCACGAAGCCCTCGCCGGTTGCTAGCGAGGGTCGAGGCCTTTGGCGAGGCTAGCCTCGCCCAAATTTGGGCGACGTGGCCTCGCTCGTGGCCGCGATGCTTGAGTGAGGCTAGGCGAGGGCCGCAATCCTCGACAACAGCCGGCAAGGGTTTCGTAGCCCTCTCCTAGTAGCCGGCGAGGACGGTGACAAAAGAGGAAAAGAAGGATAAATGACAGCGATATGTATAAAGAATCTACCGTACTCGCATTGGTCCTGCTAAAGTCAGAATAACTTTAGAGGATGATATTGCAATTTCAACACATGGACATCTCCAAAATCAAGCTTTAACCAATTTTTTTTTTTGGTAAGGTATCAAGCTTTAACCATTTATCACTTAAAGGTTTGAAAATTGTAAGTTTCTATCCTTTTGCTCGTTAACATGGCGTGCATCTCGTTTAAACAAGTGAACAACCAACAAAAACACAGCTCTGTGCAAAACATCAAACTTTTCACCTAAAAAGCTTTCGCAAGGGAAACAATGAACATCAATCTCACTCTCTCTCTCTCTCTCTCTCTTTGCAGACAAGAAATGATTCCATGAGAGAGGCTCCAGTTGACTGCGCAATGCAGCAACAGTGCAAAGTACACGCTCTCTCTGGCTTTTAGGTTTTCGGGGCATGGCCACTTCTCACCAAACAATGTCCGAGCCACTTTTCGAAGCGTTTCTGTGGATTGGGAGTCAAAATCTCTGCAACCTTGTGAAGAGCCACGACAAACGGGGCTTTTATTTTCAGCCATGTGGATCAAAAGGGACCATCTTCTCTAATCCGCGAGACACGATTCGTGACACATTTGTTAGCACCAGCGAGCAAATGACACGGGGGAGGTGTCCCCAGCGATGGTCCTGCAATGCAAGAAGATAATGACAAGCATCGTAAACTGTATGTTTTATCTCAGATGGGTCCTCCCAAAAAAAGAGAGCAATAATTGCTTCGTGAGTGAAGAGAATCTATCACTCTTCTTCAGGACTGGGGTCCGCCCGCCCTACGCCCTATACAAATTTATAGAACGAGCATAGCTCTATAGCTCCCACCTAATTAAAAGGTTCTGCTCTCAAATGGTTAGTCAAGGGCTTGAGTTGAGAGAGCTTGGCACAATCAGGCTAAAGGATGCATGAGAGTCCCATCCTCCGGCTGCTGTGACTGTACTGATGATGCAGCTAGAGTTAATGTATATTGCAGGACTCCGCATTAAAGTCAATTCGTTTTGAATATTAAACTGAAATCTAAGCAGAGTCTTAGCTCGTGAACTGATGTTTTTTGTGAAGTTCTTTGAACTTTCAAGACTATAAGGTATTTGGCACTTCAAATTCAAGACTATAAGGTATTTGGCACTTCAAATTCTCCTAGCCTTACTCCTTTTTGGCACTACACTAGAGTCTGAACTTGGCAAAATAAGGGTTTAGTATCTACGATAGCTTTCTCTAACTTATGTTTGACGACATTCCTGGAGCATATGCCGTATAGTACGTGCCTCGGCTCATAAATAATTCAGTGTGTGCTAAACCAAAAAAGATGTAATGGAGCAACTAGCGCGTCTATACTATGAAATGCTCTAATTTGAGAGTGTGAGAGCTTATCGCCCGACATCACTCATGACTCATTGAGTAAAAATAGGCGATTCTCATCACCACAACCCCAAAATCAATTAAAACTGGGTAGGTGTAAGAAGGATAGAAAAGTAGAGCATGCCAAACCTATTGCTGACTATGTTTGTATATCAGAAATTGAAATCAAATATGAGAAGACTAACCTGAAAGCAGCACAAATAATTAAAGCAGAATGTTGATCCGAGCCCGACGAAGTAACGTCGTGTCCTTAAGACAAATTTGGCCTCTCAATCAGTACTCAAGAATATTGGACAATCATCTCCCATGATAGAACGGATCTCGTTCATTCGAAGTAGTACGTATTCGGAGGACTCCTTCGAACGCAATTTCGCAGAATAGTCGTACAAGAAATGATAATGATGAAGTGAAAAATGTCTCTAGTGCGTCGGGAAAATGTCTCGCGGGAATGCAAAATGCCACGAAGTATCACACCTCGAACTAAACAGTTCGGATATATGTATATGGCGAAAATTGAAGAGTTGCGAGAGTAAAAGGTCGCCGACGGTTCCCACTCGGTTCTTGAACAGTAGAGAAGGTTCACTTGAACCAAATAAAAAAAAACTGAGAGAGAATGGACCCCGATCCGAACCGGACCGGACGAACGGCGGCGAGAAACTGACCTAACTCGGCGTAGGTCCTCTCTCTTCCACAAAAGTGGGGTACCTCTTGGGGCCCAAACCCATTTGAGAGGCTCCTCAAAATAAACCCTCTCCCATCACCTCTTCTATCTTATATGGGACACTTTTTTTCACACACTTTTCATTCAATTCTATGGGATTTGGATGCCAAAATCCCAACAAAACCAACCAGCCAATCTTTCCCCACAGAGAAATGCCGCATCTACCTAAAAAAAAACGGCGTGGCATGCTCTCATGAGTGAATCAAACGATGGTTGTTCACTTTATTTTGGATCACACATTTTAAGACAATCCACGTGCGGGTCGTGTCACCGTATTTTGTATGTATTTTAGCAAATATTCAATATCCTAACAATGTTTTTTTTTTTTTTTTGGGTAAGGAATATCCTAACAATGTTCTGTTTTTCTTTTTTGGAAAATTTATTATGTACACTTAATTTAGTACATCAAGCATGTAACATACCAAGACACATTATATTTATCTAAAAAATAATTCTCTCATAATTTCTATAGAAAAAATTTCAAATAAAGGAATGAAATGCGATCATTTACTCAAAAAAGACTCAAAGTGAATGTTATTTCAAATAAGAATATAAAATAACCAAGTCAATCTCAAGTAAAAATCCGAAGTGGACAGGTTAGTGTCAAATAAGGGTCTAAGCTTACCGGCTAACCAAAATTTTGCTGGCCAGTGAGCACTTGATTTGAGGGCAACCAGAATTGGGCAATTTTTTTTCAAAACAAAATAAAATAAAATTCAAGTTACTATTCATCACAAGTTACTGTTCATCGTCTTTCATCTTGATCGCTCGGCCAAACTCCTCCGACGCACGTTGGTTGTTGCCCACTGCCGCCTAGACCTCCAGGGGCGTTTGCCGTAGCTGTTTGGCCATGGCGGCCGTAAGCTTGAAGGTTAGATCTGGCTTCGAAGCCCGCGACTGCCATGGCTGCTCGAGCTCAAAGCTTGGCCGGAGGGGGAGCTCCAAGCTTCAAGGTTGGATCTGACGCTCCATTTTGCCCACAAACATCAAGCTCAATCTACACAACGCCAAAATCACCCAAAACCCTACCTTTCGCCTCCGAACCCGCCTCTCGCCGTCAAACCATCCCCACCCAGTGCCTCCCTAGAACCCTAAACCTCCTCCATTCCTATCTCCGCTGCCCAATTCTTCAGCTACCAAATGCAATGGATGGGACGGGTTGACAGCTTGAGTTGAGGGGATAATGAGTATTAATTTGAGCATGAATCTCGTAAATCTCTGAGACCCAAATCACTTCTTCTTTTTTGAGTAAATAGATCTACTTGAGAAGCGTTTGTGCACAAGAATTAAACCTCTCGATGCAATAATGGGAAGGTTGTTGCTGGGGAGGAAAGTTTTCGTCTTGATGATGTGATGTTAGAGAAATGAGTGCTGAGAGTGAAGGCATTGCGACTGCAATGGAAGGGCCATTTGCAACTACGGGGAACGCTGCCGAATATCCAGGCAACAATGGGTAGCAACGAACGTGCGCCAGAGGAGTTTGGCCGAGCTATCGTGAGGTTGAAGACAATGAACATTAACTTGCGATGAATACTAACTTGAATTTTAATTTTTTTAAAATTTTTGCTAACGTGGCGTCACGCAACCACTCAATCAAAGCTATATCGTATTTTTCTTTTCAAATTATATCTAGATTTTGTTTTGGACAAAATTGCCCTATTAAGATCACCGGAAAAATCAAATGCCTCCTAGCCAACAAAATTTTGGTTAGCCGACGAGCTTAAACTCTTATTTAAGACTGACTTATTTATTTTGAGCTTTTATTTGAAACAACATTCACTTTAAGTTCTTTTTTAGAAAATGACATTATTTCATATTTTTATTTGAAAAATAATAGATTGTTTTTTTTAATTATAAATAAGAGGGAGTGATAGTTGAATGGTGCTCAACATCCCGGTTATAAATGACTTGAACTTGAAAAACTTTCTCATTTTCTTTTCCTTTTTTCCCGATACATAGGAGCTTTCCTGAAGATGGAATTTACTGCATAGCACACGAACAAGATCTACCCGACTAACTAAGATACTTAACACTGCTGCCAGCATCTTCACGTAGTACGAATCCACGGCATTGTCTAGCGAGGGCACGCAATGAACTGACGTTTAAAGGAGGAAGAAAATGCCAATAATCCTTTCTTTTCTTCTTTTGTCTCTCTCTCGCTCCATAAAACAAAAATCTAGAGAAGGTTTTGTGGCGAGCAGCTGTTTGGTCAGACCCTTAGGAGAATCGTGGGACACACAAATAATGAAACCCTAGTTGCCTAGCAAAAAAATAACAATTAAAATAATAAAATCATTTATAAATATTGTATATATATTTAGGCCAAAGAAAGGGATTTATTAGCTACCTGGTGTTCGTTTGGATCTATCTTGCACAAGTTCAGACAATTCAGACAAAGGAAAAAGATGAAGATGGACTTAGTTTATGCGTCGTCCTCAAACGCTTGTTCTCTTTCTTAGCTTTCCACAGCACATCGGAGATGACTTTTCGTGGGTCTTCTCTTCCCGAGCAAAGGGAGGATCAGTTTGACTCGAGTAGCTCGTCAAAGCCTTGATGGTGTTTAGGACTGTGATTTTTACAGAACGCTTATAGTATTTTATGTGACGAGTTGTGAGTTAAATGTTAATAAACGTGGTACACCCAATATTTATAAATATATAGTGTGTCGATTTTGCAAATCAATCTAGTATCATTGGTTTAGACACGAGAATTGGAAAGAGTTAGCAAATGACGACCTTTTGAAGTTGATCGGTGACTCGAGACATTTGTTCATGCGGGGTGCTTCCAAATTGAATTTACTTCTTAATTTATTCGATCAATTTAGGTTCTTGGAAATTTTTTATTTTCTTCTATTAATTTAGTTTAGGATGTTTATAAAGTATAGGAAATTGAATCCATTGTCTCCATTATTCTAAGTTTTCAGATTTCTTAAGGCATCTTATCTTTGGTTGGAAGATCCCGACGGATTTAGTTGTTCTTTAGCTTTGTCTAAGGTTTTATTATTGTCTCCTTGTTTCCTTGTCCTGTTACTTTCTTGTTTAGTAATTCCTAGGGTTAAGGTTGCAACGGTATTTGTAATGTATACTTTGTCATAGCCCTCAGTTAGCCCTCTTTTCAGCAATCAATATAGAAAATCTGGAGATTTCTCTGTGCGCTTCGGGCACGCGTGCTTGTGAGTTGCAACTCGTGTTTTTCATTTCCACCACGTCAGTTTGGTTCTTCTAATTCTGTAGCATAACATGCTATTGGGCTCACGTGAAAGTGTGGTTATGCACCGAAAATGCACGAACGTTATTCGTAGAATGTCCATACCCTCAACAAATTACTCATAGCCACTTAATCTTTCTTCATGTCAATCGACATATTTTGTATCTGTAGCACTATTCGTCTGTACCCAACTCAGATCTTCTTTCAACAAAAGAAAAGAACATCAGAAATTGTTAATGCCTCTTTCGTTTGGCCTAGATTATGTTTTTCTAACGGGCTTTCTTTCATTAAATAAATTTGCTTAACAGTTATTAAGGTGTGGTAATTGCGAACAAATGCCTTCATTTTTTAGAGTAAAATAGAGTGTTTACTAGCTTAGGGCTTAGCCCAAAACATTTCTAGGTCCATAATATCATTAGAAGTTCAGTCCAACCCAGGCCCAACTGCAGTCTTGATTTACATGCCATTTTTTTCACTTTCTTTTTGTGATAAACTAGAGTATGATTTAGTCGCAACAAGGTGGAACAAAAAAAAATGTATATGCATATACAAAGTGCATCTTTTTAATACCAATATAACTCATATGAAAAAAAGAAGTCGAGACATTCACTTCGATAACATATTTTTTGTTTCCCATTATTCAATTTCCATTTTCCACTGATCTAGAGGCAGAATCGCTAGAACAAAAACTTTTTAGCCATTTCATATAGCAATATTTATTTCTCCCTCACTCGGTCCATCGTCCTCATGAAAAATTAGAAAAGGGAAGAGAGACGAGAGCGTGGTCCTGCAAAAGTAATCACAAAGATTAGTCTTGATCTATGTGTTTTGGTCTGAGGCTTCTCGCGCGTTAAGCCCTCTATATAGTTCAAAATGTCATTGATGAGCTAACAAACCTAAGATTGATCGTATCATGATTCTTTTAGATCGACTAAAGATCTAGTCAATCTTCCATGACGTGGACATGAAATTATCAAAAAATTCCTAAACCTATTACACTTGTGTCAATTAAGTAAAAAACTTTTTAATTATAGTAAAAAACCTTTTAATTATGTCAATTAAGTCCTAAACATTTTGACAATTTGCCAATTTAATCCTTTTGGCCAAAATTTATTGATGTGGATGTTGACCGTCCTACGTGACACAACCGATGTTGATGTAGATAATTTTTACAAAAATTTCCAAAATTTTTAATATGTTTCTTTATTTTGTTTTTTCTTTTTCTTTTTCCTTCTTCTTCCGTTGATCACTGGGCCTCGGCAATGGCTGGGGACAAGTAATAGGCGACGGTCAACCTCCCTGACTTTGAACAAGGTTGGTGAGGCTAGGTGATGCTCGAGCTTGTTGGGATTAGGCAAGGCTCAACCTTGCCGGCCTCGGGTAAGCTTGAGCCTCACCGGACTCGAGGAGCTTGATCTCGTGGGGACTTGGCGAGTTTGAACTTTTTGGGATCATGCAAGGGTCGACCTCACCAGCCGTAGGATAGCTTGACCTCACTAGTATCTGGCAAGCTTGAGCCACGCCTGAGTCTAGCGAGGCCGGCCCTCTCTTATAGTCAGTCACCAAGGCTTGGTGATTAGCAGAGGAAAAAAGAAAAAGAAAGAAAAGAAGAAAAATATTATCTACGTCAGCGTTGGTCGTGTCACGTGAGATAATCGGTGTCCATATTAGCAATTTATGATCAAAATTGGTCGAAGAGATTAAATTGACAAATTTTCGATTTAGGACTTAATTGGTACACTTGAAATGTTTATGACTGAATTACACAAATACAATGGGTTTAAGATTTTTTTGATAATTGTCCCATTTAAAGATCTATATTGCTAAAATGCTAATTATGATTTAGGTCTGCCTACGTACGTTTACTTTTAGAAGAGTATATGAAATGTTCATTTTTTGGAAAAAGTATCAAAAAAGTCATAAACCTTTTGCATTGGTACCAATTTAGTCCTAAACCTTTTTTTTTGTGTCAATTCAGTCATAAACCTTTTAAATTAGTACCAATTTAATCCTTTCAATCAATTTTGACTGGAATTTACCGACGTGGACGCCTATCGGCCGGTGACTGGTCACCGGCGTTGACGTGGCGCCAACGTAGACAATTTTAATAATATTTTAATATTTTTTGAAATTATTTATTTTTTCCTATTTCTTCTTTCTTTTTTTGTCTCTCCCTCCTTTCTCTAGCCAGTCGCCGAAGGTTAGAGGCCGGCAAGCTCGAGCTCATCGGCCACGGGCGAGGCTCACCCTCATCGGCCACTAGCGAGGGCGGCCTCGCCGGGCACTGGCGAGGGTGGCCTTGCCCGGCGAGGGCGAGCCTCGCCTTGGTCAGGCGAGGCTCGAGCCTCGCTAGAGGCCGTGACGAGGGCGAGCCTCACCATGGTTGGGCGAGGCCCGATCTCGCCGGAGACTGTGGCAAGGGCTCGAGCCTCGCCATGGTCAGGCGAGGCTCGACCTCATTAGATCTGGCAAGGTCAGGTGAGGTGAGGCTCGCCTTCGCTAGGCGAGACTGCCCTCACCAGTGGTTGAGGAGGGCGAGCCTCGCCAGTGGCCAACAAGGTCAAGCTCACCGGCCAGAAGAAGGAGAAATCCAAAAAAAAAAGTGAAAAAAAAAAAGAAAAATAAATAAAAATTCAAAAAAATATTAAAATATTATTTAAGTTGTCCATGTCGGCGCCAGTGACCGGTCATCGGTCGGCAGGTGTCCACGTCGGCAAATTCCTGTTAAAATTGGTCAGAATGACTAAATTGGCACAAAAATAAAAAGTTTAGGACTGAATTGACACTAATTTAAAAGATTTAGGACTGAATTGACACCAAAAAAAGGTTTAGGACTCAATTGGCACAAATGCAAAAGGTTTATAACTAAATTGATACAAAAAAAAATGTTTAGGATTAAATTGGCACAAATACAAAATGTTTAAGACTTTTTTGGCACTTTTCCCTTCATTTTTTGAAAGGCATGTATGAACGTGCTAGAGTAAGACGAGAGAGTGATAATTGTATGTACAAGGAAAAATGACCATCATAAAAACGAAAAAAAAAAGAAAAGAAAAGAAATTGGGACTTTTTAATACTCGAGAGTAGAAAAAGATAAATATCCTCTATGTATCTAGTGCCCTGCCATGCATAGTTGAAGTGTTGATAAAGATCGGGACAGATTGGATGAGGTATTTTGATGCTCTAAGCATACCATATGTGTAGTCTATTCATATAATCAATGACAGAATACAAAATATCATGCACCGTGGTGTCTTCCACGCAAAAAAGAGCTATGGGCTAGACATTTTATACCCGGTGATAGATTAGGTGAAAATGAATATGTTGGATTTGCGATGCATCTATAGATCAGCGCTGTAAATGGCAAAGAGGACCTATGAACATGCTCGTGACAATGTCTGTGCTTAGCTCCCCTCCTTTTGGAATCAGTCAATACCATATCTACATGAACAAACGGTAGAAGGAGAAGTAGAGCAAGGACAAAGGGTTCCTTACTCAGCCCAAAGTGGTGCGACGGCTCAGGATTTGCTCTTCTCGCTACATTTTAGACTATGGTTTTTCGCGAAACCGCAACCCGAAGACGATGTTCGACCTACAGAAAGATGGTCAGCTAAAGCTCAGACAAAGATTCGTGTACAGGAACGTGCGAACTGGTCGGGTCTAAGCTGAGACAACATTTTACTGCACTGTTTCGTACAAAGAAAAGCGAAAATCGGTGGCCCTTCTTCTCGGACATGAATCGCCCTTTCCATCCCATTCCGTGCATGATGCAATCGAGGGAGGGTCGTGAAGAGTCTAGCCGCCGCCGCCGGGGGCAGAGAATGCACCAAGACAGACGCAAGCGATCGCTGATTGGTCGCTGCTTTTGGAAGCGACAGCCACGTGTACCGCCACGTGTACCGCCTCTTTTCGCTCGGAATGTTTGTGGTTATTAGAGAGGAATGCAAAGAGCCACTGGACGGTGACCGGCAAAATCGAGAGACCCTGGTGACGGTAGACGATCGGGGAGGGCGGGGGTTCTGGAAGTTTCCACCGGATTCTCAATTCATCGCCCGACGGAATCCTGAGCTCCACCGCGACAGGCGCGAGCCCGACACATTATTTTTTACTACACAAAATCATCACCACCACCACCACCATAGCAGAAGTGTGTACAGTGTACAGATTTCGCACTGAATTCAAAGCTACGACCTTTACCTTTCTTTCTTTCCTTTTTTGTTTGTCTTGGGTCTCTTCGTTCTGCGGAGGCTTAGCTCGGTGCAGATTCAAAGGGATTGGTGTGGGTGGGTTGGAGAAATGGGGTTAGATTACTACAAGATGTTGGGGGTGGATAGGAGCTCCACAGACGACGACTTGAAGAAGGCCTACAGGAAGCTGGCCATGAAGTGGCACCCCGACAAGAACCCCAACAACAAGAAAGAAGCCGAGGCCAAGTTCAAGCAGATCTCCGAGGCTTATGAGGTGCGACAACTGTTCTTGTTTTGTTTGCTTGTTTCAATTCAAGCGAGTTCTTTTTTCCCCCTATTTGATTGGTGCATTTTTTTTTTTTTAATTTGGTCTCGGCGTCTGATTCGAAGTTAATCTTGTATGCTTCTGATGGGATTGACTGAAGTTGGCATTTGAAGTCTTTCCCTGTGCGAATTTCGTTCTAGGTTGAAAATCTGACAGTATGGTTCATGCGCCTGGACAATTGATGCTGTTGCTTTTGATGGTTTTTGCACGGTAATGACAATTTCGAGCTTGTGATGAATGATAGTGTTGTTTCGATTGAATTGCTTGTAGGTCCTCAGTGACCCCCAGAAGAGAGCAGTGTATGATCAGTATGGCGAGGAGGGTCTGAAGGGTCAAGTGCCGCCTCCTGATGCCGGTGGCCCTGGCGGTGCTACCTACTTCTCGACAGGAGAGGGGCCAACGGCGTTCCGGTTCAACCCCCGAAATGCGGACGATATCTTTGCTGAGTTTTTTGGGTTCTCGAGCACCCCCTTTGGCGGCATGGGAGGGATGGGTGGCGGCAGCGGCGGTGGAATGAGAGGGTCAAGGTTCTCGAGTAGTATATTTGGGGATGATTTCTTTGGCTCCTATGGAGAAGGAGGAGGTGGAGGAGGGTCAATGTACCAGGCAGCTCCCAGGAAAGCTCCTCCTATCGAGAACAGGTTGCCCTGTAGTCTAGAGGATCTTTACAGAGGGACTACCAAGAAAATGAAGATCTCCAGGGAGATTGCTGACATGAGCGGGTAAGTCCGAGACGCTATCTCATTTAAAGAAAGTAGTTGCTAGTTTGTCAAAAATGTAATTTTCTTTGTTCACAAGCAATCCACTAGTTTTGGGTCAGTATTGGGTGAGAGAATATGACTGAAAGCTGGAAACTATTTTGGGAATGCATTAAATGTCTAGTGTTACTCGTTCGTCTTTTTGGATAGAACTGAGAGCTAGACAATGGGCTCAATAAGGAAAGAATTGATAACGGAGACAATTTTGTGCCTTTGTCCTTGTTATGTGGTTGGGGTACCTAAAATTTATGTGGTTGTGTCCGGGGCTAATCATTTTGTTGGTAGCCTACTTTATTCCTTCTTTACAGCTGAGACGATGCAGCTTGGTGTAACCCACAAATGATTGCTTGGGTTCATCTAACAGTTTCTGTTAAATACTATCTTACATATTGGGGGACTGGGAACCTTTGGCAGGATTAATCCTTGAGTTGTAGGACTTTGTCTTCAGTGACATCATAAAGAAGTTTTTGCCTGAAAAGCTGTAATTTTGATATAATTTAAAATATTGCTGTATTTGATTTATGCACCTTCTGTAGATAGTCCATGTTTTCTATGCCACTGTACAGAGTTGTATTTACTAGGTAATATACAGGTAAAGCCACATTTCCAGCAGGTGCTTTGCCATGGATATGCAGTGTGGACATGTGGGTTTCGATTATTATTGGTCAACTTTTAGCATGGAGCTGCATCTCTTGTTGCCCGTTGAACTTTCTTTTATGGATTAGTATTGAATACGCTGCTGATATGATGCCATATAGTTGAGAACTAGTTAAATAGGTGTGCAGCCAAAGACATCCTGTCTTTAGGAATGAGCACACATCATTGAAAAAAATAATACGGCAATTGCTGGGTGGCACATTCTCCTTTTGCCACTCTTAACTCTTTGCAGGAATGTCTGCATTTAATGCAATTATATGATGCGAATATGACACGATATTCGCAAACAAAAAACTGTGCATCTGTTGGTTATGTCAATATAATTAAATACCCTGAATAAAGCAGAATTTGTGCGGGAGGAGTTGCTGGTGGTTGTTTGGTTTAATGGCATTTTCATTATAGACAATCATTTGTGCATGCAGATGCATGAGGATTTGTTGGGAATGTTTAAAAGAAAGTATTGCAGTCTTTTTCCTCAGCTAGAGGCTTATATACCATGTTAGATTAACTGGGACTATGAATTTTGAAAGCTGGCAACTTGTCAACTTTTGATCTAAACTTATGGAAGAGTATTGCATGACATGTTGAGTATATGGATATTCTGAAATTAGATCTCACATGTTCAGCTCCGAATACGGTTTGTTGCATTACTACTCCTGCACCCCAAAAAATTATTTCTTCTTAGGTTTTTAAATGTGGACCATGTGATATTGGAAATGTGTAAGGTTTACGAGCTCCCTGCATGATGATTTTTCAGGGGTTTGGCCTTTCATTCTGTGAAGGTCTTGAACTTAGGCAATCACTATGATCTTGCATGATCCGCGTTATCTTGGTGTTTTTTTCCATGATCTATTGTTCTGACTTTTGCATGTTATGGATTGATGCAGAAGAACTATGCCAGTAGAGGAGATATTAACCATTGACATAAAGCCGGGTTGGAAGAAGGGAACCAAAATTACCTTCCCTGAGAAAGGCAATGAGCAGCCAAACGTCATACCGGCCGATCTCGTCTTCATAATTGATGAGAAGCCTCACAGTGTGTTCACTCGCGATGGAAACGACTTGATCGTCACAAAAACCATATCCCTGGCCGAGGCCTTAACAGGCCTCACGGTCCATCTCACAACGTTAGATGGCAGGAGTTTGACCATCCCTATCAGCAATGTGATCCATCCAAGCTATGAGGAGGTAGTTCCAAGGGAGGGGATGCCTCTCCAGAAGGACCCAACAAAGAAGGGTAACTTGAGGATCAAGTTCAACATCAAGTTCCCAACGAGGCTGACATCAGAGCAGAAGGCTGGAATCAAGAAACTTTTGGTTGCTTGAGAAGATGCAAATGGAGTCCCGACAAGCTGATGTGAATATTTGGTCCAGTTGCTTGGTTTTGCAAAGGTCAGAGAAATTGCACGGGATCTTTCTGGCAGCAATTTGGGGTTTAGTTTATTGTTATACTTAAATTACGGTCCTAATTGAGAGTTACAGGCAGGTTCTTTCAACAAAGTGATAGTTTTGGTTGTCTCTTAGAGGCGATATCTGCAGATTCAAGCAGATTAGCACCCCGTCGGTTGATGCTGTTACGTGTGTGTATGTAACAATGTGTTATGTTTCAATGTGTAACTTAAATCGCCGATACCAGCACAATCTGTTGATAGTGAGGTTGGCATGTTCCTTGTAACTGTGTCAGTCCTTGTGTTTACCAAAAAGAGAGGTATTAGTCGGAGTCAAAATATGAGGAATGAAGATGAACTCTGGTAAATGGTTACATGATATGAACTGAAAATGTTATATTGCGATCGCCCCTCGATAGATTTTGGTTACCAATTGGAAGGATGTCCAAGAACTTTGCTGGACAAAGAACAAGAAAGGAGCTGCGAGATCCTTCGATGCCCCTTGATGTTGTTGGCGACAATGATAATTGCAAGAAAACTAGAAGATTCTTTGCCTTGCTCACTTTTCGTTTTCATTGAGCGAAAAACTGCAAACTTCAATGCTTGCTCGCTGTCTTTGTGGTAATTCAAACCTCAGTTCAGCTCATGTTTGAGAAGTTCGGTTGGGCATAAGTGATGGAATTAGCAGTAAACGAGTTTACACGGCAAATTATGGTCAAGTTGCAGATCTTGCTTCTGTTAAGCTTAATCTATCAAAATGTGACTAGACATAAGCGTGAGATTGCAAGGATGATCAGGACACATTAATTTTTACGCAGCTATTTTTGTTTAAGAATATAGCTGGGTAGTCGGGTTGTCGTCCTAAAAATTTCCCCCCGTAGAGTCGATGAAAGATTACATATGGTGACTTAGTCCATGCTAGGTATACCCTCCAACTTCATTCTTCCTCTGCTGCATTGCATTGTACGTATAAAGAGAAGAACCAAATTTTCGAAGCGATACATATATATTATGGGCTACATAAATCACAAATGAAGCACAGAGTAAGGTACAAGACATGCACACACCGTGAGGTATCGAATGTGCTTTGATATTATTGTTCCTGGTTCTTCTTCTCACGGGAAAGAGGAAAGCCAATTCCATGGCGCGTGGCTGGATACCGCAAAAAGAAAACGGTACAAACAACTCCGACCGCCAAAGGCACGACATCTAGGAGCCACTCGGCCAGCACTGACTCCACCGGGAAGAAGCACTTGATCACATTCTGATCAAAAAATGCGACCACTGTAAAGACCAGCACCGACATGAATGCGTGCAAAAAGTCTTTCCCCTTCAACTTATATTTCTTTGCTTCAGCATCTGAGAGCTTCACCGTTGCAGCAATCACCCACAGCCCTTTAGTCGTGGCGAATCCATACCGGACCTTGCCTTTTGGGTCCCTAACACTGTCGGTGAAGCATAAAAGGGAACATGCAATTGCAGAGACTGCAAGAAGGATTATGGTCAGGAAGTGATTGAGAAAGCTGGTGCATTGGCCTCTGTTAGTGAAAGCTGGAGAGAGAAGCGAGAAAACGAAGGTTGTGCCTGTCGGAAGGAGATTGGAGAGAGTTGCTGTGCCTTTTAGGGTTTTTCTCAGGGCCTTCTGGCTCCGGGTTTTTGGTTGTTGTAGGAGGGGTTGCGACTGATCTAGGTCTCCTGGCATAGTTGGTCTAGGTGTAATTTTTCAGTCGTGTGTGTGTGAGTAGTTGATAATTCGAAGAACTCGCTTACTACAATACCTATATATACACAAAGAAGAGCATCACATATGACGTGTGCAATGTGCAAAGGCAATAATGATTTGATGAATGCGGCATGATGGGATGAGTTTTATCATTCTCTTTCTTGTGCATCAAGGGAAAAGAAAAATTACTTTGACAAGGACTCACATGTGGAACAGGATAAGACAGATGTGATGCAAAATTGATAGGCATGATGATTGATTAAATTGAAAGGAACCTGATCAATCTTTCATGTCCGATAGATAACATGCTCGAGTAAATCTATCTGAGGACTTGATGCGTCATTTTCCGTTTAACAAAGGAATAGAGTAGTACTTAACAGAGGGATACAGCAGCACAGAAGCCTAAGCTAGGCCACTCAATAACTCGAGTTATTGTGCAAAACATTTGATCCGTTAACCATTTTAAGGAACTTCCTCTGGGCAACGTCTGGATGTATTTTCATAGTAAACATTAAAGTTTTTCTGAGAGTTGACATCCCATTACTGTCAAACGATTTCATCTGTGCTTCGGTCCCCAAATTATCCTGGACAAGATTAAGCAGCAGGGCGACTTTTGTAAAGGAAACCATCAGCACTAGCACATGCAAATCTCCATATACTTTATATTGAAATCCCATAAGACTACTCTTCATGACTTCTGATCTGACTAGTTTATGACTACTCTTTCCAGACATTCTCACAGAGGGTGATTTAATCTCACTCAGAAACACAAAAGCCGCCGTAAATAGTAATGACCTCAGCTGAATGGTAGCTTACAACAACACACGGTCAGTAATGTAACTGAGTTCAGGAAAGCAATCATAATACATTCCAATGTTCATCAGACGTCATTTTCCTTGTCCGCAATGGTCACCTGTCTTTGTAATGGGCAGAGCATTCCAAATCAAAACAATCACCATGTTTTTCTCCAATGTTCTCTTGTACGGTGGCCTCGACATTTTAGTGGGGGAATCATGGTAATGGAGCAGTAGAAATAGTGGCAATGGACCAACTACCGGCCCAGCCCCAAGCTGAACGTCCGAGCCTTCACTTTTTCTGTTGTCAATTTTCTTTCAGTCTTATCTAACTTTCCCATCACTATTCTTCAGCCCTTTCAATGTTCATCTTCCCCCGTGAGGGTGATCAGTGTTACTTCAGTAGAGTTCAATTTTATGAGAAATAATGAAAAAGTTCCCTGAGGAAAATGTGAAAGTATTGTAATACTAGGATGATATCACTGGCTCGCCACGCATAATAAGACATTCAGTTACCATTTCTGCTTATTATTCACAAGACGAGTTATCA
This sequence comes from Syzygium aromaticum, assembly GCA_024500025.1. NCBI lineage: Eukaryota > Viridiplantae > Streptophyta > Magnoliopsida > Myrtales > Myrtaceae > Syzygium > Syzygium aromaticum. The sequence goes on from CM044885.1 coordinate 19,536,230, forward strand.
TCATCTTTGACAATCCCTGTTTTATGAAAAACTGATGCTCCTGCACAAGATAGTATCAACACTGCCATCAAACCTTCAAAGAAGCTACTCTGAGAAGTACTTTAGCTTCGTGCCCCATGGCAGCATCGGGAATAATTTTCCATTTTATTGCATGTTTTACTTGGTATACATAATGAATTGGCTGAAGAAGAGTGAAGAGGCAAAAATTTTCTAATTTGCAACTGGATCTTTTGCTTGTTAGCCTAGCCAAAATAATTCTCTAGTAAATGTTTTCTCCAGAATATGATTACTCTGCCATTTCAATAGTAAAATTTGACGACATTCATGATCTCATGACTTTCATCACCAATTGACATTGATGTAGACACCGAGGCGGAGAACCTCGCAGGTTCATGTGTGCATCTCGTTTCTCGTACTACGTCTGTCAATACTAAGGCATCCCGTGAATGCACGGTCCGTAAGAATCGAATCTTATCGCAGCAAATTGGCAGCATGAGCAACATCACCATGTGATATTTTGTCAGCCTTTTCACTTTTTAGAACTTGAGAAGAAAATTCCAAAGGAGACCTTCCTAGCGAAATCTGAGTAGTTCAACCAGGCACTACATTTTCGCTGCCTTCCCATGATCAATCTTGTGATAATTAATCACCATCAAAGTAAACACAAGCAATCCAAAACTCGACTCACCAAACTGCTGATTAGCATACGTTTTATTCGCTCATAGACTCTAAAATATCAGGGAAAACACAAGATAGCTTATGTATAGTATCCGTCAATTTCTCTGAAGCACAGGATGAGCTGAACAGTAAAGTCGTTCCAGACATGCATGTGCGGTCAGCAAAACTGGCAGGCACGTACTAGTTACTTTTATGCAATCTAGCTTACTCTATATCTTTATATCTCATTTAAACGATCAACCGTAACAAAAAGGGCTATTGGGCACGTATTATGAGATCCAATGATGTGGCTTCAAGAATCAGACATAATGGGCATTGCGCAATCAGGAAAGAGTTCCAAATCTACATGGATTTATTTCACTTGCCAATCTACACTCTGCACTCCCTGAACTCCTACAGATTCTTTTCAACTAGTGAATAGATTTTTTGAACTGGAAGACTTCAACATTCTACAAGAAAGGCAAAAGATGAAAAACAACCGGCGAAAGATGATGAGGTTACTATAGTTGAAGAGAGAACATATCAAGGAGAATGACTGCATCGCTTACAAAATCACATAATGCAAGGTCAACATTTAGAGTCACTGCTTCTTCCCACCGCGAAAGAAAGTTATCGGAGGGCTCTGCTTCGGATGATTCACTGGCGAAGTAACACAGACGGAGATATGGAGTAACAATGTCAATTGTCATACATTCAAACATAGGTTGGTCTTTGTTCTTTGAAACAACACATGCCTTTTGTTCCAAGAAAGACTCAAGGACGCCAAGGGAATGAAGCCATCAACTCATCTGAATCAAACTGAACGCACCCAACATTTCAACTTCAACGATCCAGCAATCAGACGAAACCACCACATTAGTCCTCAAGAAGAACTCAGAGAATAGGCAATCCAATCACAAGAAAGTAATTATTTTTATTATCCATCTATGAATGATTACACACCATTGCAATATTTCTAGCCGATGATACACAATCCCGTATTACTAACGGAAAATCGTAACAACAAGCAAAGCACAAAACTATCAAAATCTCCAAAAGAACAAAAAGAACTTACAACTCATCCTTCTTATCTGTTAGAATAATTAAATATTAAATCACGCATTTATCTAATATATTAAATTTTTAAAACAGTTGGCATTAGTCCCATCAAATCTCACATGGTATCAGAGTTAGACGTTATAAGTTCAAATCTTTCTAGACCCCATTTGCCTCTTCAAATAAATATATTCACGCTTAGTATTAGATAAAAAGGCTAGACTAAGTGTGAGGGGGAGTGTTATAATAATTAAATATTAAACCTCACATTTGTCTAATAACTTAAGCTTTTAGAACAATTAATAGATGAAAACAACATCCTTAGGATGCAAATCCTCGTGCCTTGCCTTCTCCTTCACGAAGCACTAGGCTAGCCATGCTAGGTAGGATAGCCTTGCGATGTAGGAAAAAAAAGAGAAAAAGTAAAGAAGGAAAAGAGAAAAAAAGAAAAAAAAGTAAAGAAGGAAAAGAGAAAAAAACAAAAAAAAAGGAAAAAGAAAAGAAAATTTAAAATATTAGAAACATATATTAAAATATTATTCAAAATTGGCTAGATAGACAAATTAAAAAATTAGAAACATATATTAACATATTATTAAAAATTATTCACGTCAACGCCGGCCGTACTATGTAGGACGGTTGGAGTCCATGTTAGCGATTTTCTACCAAAATTGGCCGTATAGACTAAATTTGTAAAACTTAAAAAGTTTTATGATTCAATTAGCACAATTAAAATGTTTAGATTTCCCATAAAAAGATAGATATCCTTTATGTATTTAATGTCCAAGCTATGTGCCATGCATAGTTAAAGGGATTAGTGTGGATACCGCAAGTGTTGACATGGATTGAGATAGATTCAGAGAGGTATTTAGATGCTCTGAGTGTACCACAGACGTCATCTATCCACGTAATAAAAAAATTATGCATCGTATTGTTATGGGCTTGACATTTTATACCCAGTATTTGATTAGGTTGGCGGACGACGTGATCTTCCAAGTGCACTAAAAGATTTCATTCCATGAATATGTTGGATTTGCGTGCATATATAGATCAGTGCAGTAAAATGCAAAGAGGATCTATTAAGTTATACACATGTTTGTGACAATGTCTGTGATAGAAGGAGAAGTAGTACAAGGGCAAGGTTTCTTATTCAGCCCTAAGCGGTGCGACGGTTCAGGACTTGCTCTTCTTGCTACATTTTCCATTAGGGTTTTTCGAGAAATCGCAACCTGAAGATGATGATCAACCTACAAAGAGATTATGAGCTACAGCTAGGACAAAGATTCATGTAAGGAAACGTGCGACCTAGTGGGAAACTAGCTGACATGACTTTTACTGCACTGTTTTGTAAATGAAAAGGCAAAATAAGTGGCTTTCTTCTCTTCTCGGACACGGATCGCTCTTCGATCCCATTCCATGCAATCAAGGGAGGGTCGTGAAGAATCTAGCTGCTGGGGTATGCACCAAGACGAGTGATCACTGATAGCCGATTGATCATCATTTGAAGTGAGAGCCACGTGTGTACTGCTTCTTTTCGCTTGAATATTTGTGGTTAGAGGAATGCGAAGACCTAACCATTCATGGGAAAGTTTATCAATGGACTAGAATTTTGCGTATGAAAAAGTACCGGGTCGTAAAAGGAAGAGAAATCAGAGCAACATTGGACGTCACCGATAAGATTGAGACATTGACATGGAATAAAGGGTTATTCCAGACTTACACCGAGGTATTGACATTAATGGTGATTCTCAGATATCGAAGAACAGAATATGATGCGATGAGGTAGAATGCAATAGACATAAAAGACACAGGGAATGGATTCTCAATTCTATCACGCGACATAGCCTACGCACATTACATTCACATTGAATTCAAAGCTGCGACCTTCTTCTTTCTTTCTTTTGTTTTTCTCTCTTTTTTCGTTTTTGCGAGGCTAGCTTGCACAGATTGTTTGGACATAAGAACCGCCTGGTATAGCTCTCACCTTCAAGAAAGGGGATTAGTGGGTTAAAGATGGGGGTGAATTACTACAAGATATTAGGGGTTAATAGGAGTGCCAAAGATGACGACTTGAAGAAGGCCTATAGGAAGATCTCTGAGGCTTATGAGGTGACAACCGTCGTTCTTGCAATATTGCTGTTTGCTTGTTTCGATTCCAGCAAGTTCTTTTTCCCCTTTTTGATTGGTGGATTCCTTTTTATTTGTGTTGGCGTCAGTCAGGACCTCTAATGTTTTGGATGAGACTGATTCGAAGTTAATTTTGTATGCTGCCCTGTTGGGATTGATTGAAGTTGGCATTTGAAGTCTCTCTCTATGCGAATTTCGTTCTAGATTGAATATCTGACAGTATGATTCATGCACCTAGACAATTGATGTTATTGCTTTTGATGGTGTTGCACATTAATGACAAATTTCACCTTGTGAAGAATGGTAGTGTTGTTTCAATTGAATTGCTTGTAGGTCCTCAGTGACCCCCTGAAGAGAGCAGTGTATGATCAGTATGGCGAAGAGCGTCTAAAGGGTCGAGTGCCACCATCTGATGCCGGTGGCCCTAGTGGCGCTACCTACTTCTCAAAAGAAGAGGGGCCAACGCCGTCCCGGGTCAACCCCCGAAACACGGACAATCTTGCTAAGTATTTCGAGTTCGTGAACACCTTTTTTGGCATGGGAGGCATGGGTCGGCCGTGGTGGTGGAATTAGAGGGTCAAGGTCCTCGAGTAGTAATTTTGGGGATGATTTCTTTAGCTCCTTAACAGAAGGAGGAGGTGGACGAGGGTCAATGTACCAAGCAGCTCCCAGGGAAGCTCCTCCTATTGAGTACAGGTTGCCCTGTAGTCTAGAAGACCTCTATAAAGGGACTACCAAGAAGATGAAGATTTCCAGGGAGATTGCTGAAATGAGCGGGTAAGTCTGAGAGGCTATCTCATTTAAAGAAATTACTTCTTAGTCTGTCAAAAATGTATTTTTCTTTGTTCATAAAAAATACGCGCCTTTTGGGTCAGTATTACTCTTTTACATGCGAATGCAATATAAGCATTTGGTTCAGCAATAATGATATCCCCAACATCCCAAAACTAGCCGTTACCCCGTCAGTAGTAGGAGATGTAAGGATTGATACATAGAATAACTTTTTTATGATCTTGATAATCATATAAAGCAGCAGATAGTTTAGCCATTTGCATCAAGCTCAAGCTTCCTTCTTGCATACATGCTCCTCTGGAAGCACACACTAGAATCAGAGGTAAAAATTGATTGGTAGCATACTTGATCAAACGGGTGATTTTCTCGCCCCTACTATGGATCCCATACTACCCTCATAAACTGAAAATCCGTTACTCCAATTGCTATGGGAATACCGTTTAGTCAACCTGTGCCTGTTTGAACAATGTTCTTTCTTTGATAATGTTAGGAATATGCTTCAGGACTGAAACATGTCCAAGTACAGCATATGTTTTTGTTATTTCAGTTTGTTAAATGATTGTCCTAGTCTTTAGGAAGCGGTTAAGCTATTGTTATTAGTGCTGTTAATCGTGGTTTATTTGTAGGGCCATGTTGTTAGTGGTTGGTTATTTTTCCTTCCTTTAAATTATAATGTTTGCTGAAGTTATAAAAAGTTGTCTTTCCTTCCATACGTCTTTCTTAAGTCTATTGTCTTTCCTCTCTCGACTAAAAAAACCAACAATTGGTATCAGAGCTCTCTTCTTAAGGGACCTGTGTGAGTTTGACAAGCCATGGACGCTGAAGTTGGTCTCTCTTCAATTGCTCCACCAGTGTTCGATGGAGAAAACTATCAAATATGGGCGGTACGCATGGAAACATACCTGGATGCTTTGGATCTTTGGGAAGCAGTGGAAGAAGATTATGAAATCCCTGCACTTCCTACCAATCCAACCATGGCTCAGATTTAAGCTCATAAGGAGAAGAAGACAAAGAAGTCAAAGGCCAAAGCTTGCTTGTTTGCTGTAGTTTCAGCCACCATTTTTTCTCGAATTATGTCTCTCAAGATGGCAAAGGGGATATGGGATTTTCTCAAGTTTGAGTATGAAGGAGATGAGAAAATTCGTGGAATGCAGGTGTTAAATCTAATCCGTGATTTTGAGATGCAGAAAATAAAGGAAACTAAGACCATAAAGGAGTATGCTGACAGACTTCTCGAGATAGCCAATCGAGTTCGGTTACTAGGTTCTTCATTGACAGACTCAAGAATTGTTGAAAAAAATTCTTGTGACACTGTCTGAAAGGTTTGAGGCCACAATAACCACCTTCGAAAACATGAAGGACTTGTCCACGATCACACTGGCAGAACTCTTAAGTGCCCTGCAAGCACAAGAGCAAAGGCGTGTAATGAGGCAAGAGGGAGTTGTTGAAGGAGCCTTATTAGCCAAGCATCAAAATGATGGCAAATTTAGATGGCAGAAAACCAAAAAGACTCAAGCAACAGGCGAAGGTTCAACATCAGGCAGCAAAAACAAGACCGGAGATAAGAAAGCTGGAGTGAAAGGGAATTATCCTCCTTGTCAACATTGCGGGAAAAAAGGTCATCCACCTTTCAAATGTTGGAGAAAACCTTAAGCAAAATGCAGAAAATGCAATCAAACTGGACATGAAGCCATCATATGCAAAAACAAAAATCCACAACAAGGAGAAGAGGCTAAACTTGTTGATCAAGAGGAGGAGGATCAACTTTTTGTAGCCACGTGCTTTGCAGGCAATGAAGCAAGTGAGAGCTGGCTGATTGACAGTGGCTACACCAATCATATGACCAATGATAAGGAGCTTTTCAGAGATTTGAAACCTACCACTATCACCAAAGTGAGAATTGAGAATGGTGACTATATTTCAGTTAAAGGCAAGGGAACAGTTGCAATAACTCGTTGTTCAGGTACAAAGTTCATTCCTGATGTTCTTTTTGTTCCTAAAATTCAACAAAACTTGTTGAGTGTTGGTCAGTTAATTGGAAGAGGGTTTAAAGTTGCTTTCGAAGACAATTTTTGCTTAATTAGAGATGTAGCCAACCAAGAAATCTTTAAAGTAAAAATGAAAGGCAAAAGTTTTGCTCTAAATCCATTGGAGGAGGAGCAGGCAGCCTTCTCAATTAAGGAGAATGTCACTGAGATTTGGCACAAGAGACTCGGGCATTACCACCACCACGGGATGCTGCAAATGAAATCCAATACAATGGTAGAAGGTCTTCCAGAATTTGAAAATTAGATTTCAAGCTGCAAGGCATGTCAATTCGGCAAGCTCAATAGAAAACCATTCTCAAAGTCAACTGGCAGAGCTTCAAGAAAGCTACAACTGATCCACACAGATGTCTCAAGCCCTCAAAGAACACCTTCTCTAAATGGTAGTCTCTATTATATTGCCTTTATTGATGATTTCACCACAATGTGTTGGATTTTTTTTTTTTTTGAAGTTCAAATCAGAAGTGGCTCAAGTTTTTTGGAAGTTCAAGGCAAGAGTAAAGAATGAGAGTGGCTGCAAAATTCAGATTGTTAGATCTGACAGTGGGAAGGAGTACACTTCGGTACAATTCAACAAGTTTTGTGAAGATGCAGGCATTGAGCATCGGCTTACAGCCCCTTACACTCCTCAGCAAAATGGAGTTAGTGAGAGTAGAAATAGGTACATCATGGAAATGTCAAGATGCATGCTGCATGAGAAGAATTTGCCAAAGAAGTTTTGGGCAGAGGCAGCAAGTACGGCTGTGTTTCTTCAAAACAGACTTTCCACAAAGGCAATGAAAGATCAAACACCATATGAGGCATGGTATGGTTACAAACCAATTCTGAAATATCTTAAAGTTTTCGGTTGCTTGTGCTTCACTCATATTCCACAGAGTAAGCGTGACAAGCTAGATAGAAGAGCTTTACTGGGTATTTTTATAGGCTATAGTACAGTCAGCAAAGCCTATAAAATTTTCTAGCTACAAACTAGAAATATTATAGTTAGCAGGGATGTCCACTTCGTGGAGGATGAAGAGTGGAACTAGGATGATGCAAAGAAGAGAAGTCAGATTGTGGTAGAGCCAAAATTCAACCTCTTAGGTTCAAGCACTGAAGAAGATGAAGAAAGACAAAATGAAATAGTAGATAATATCCCCGTGAGAGGAGCTAGGTTACTCTCTGACATTTATCAAAGATGCAACATCGTTGTGTGTGAACCTACAGATTATGAAGAAGCAAGAAATAATCAAAGGTGGATAGCTGCAATGAAGGAGGAGCTGTTCATGATAGAGAAGAACAATGCATGGATTCCAGTGAAAAGGCCTCAAGATAGAAAAGTAATTGGAGTCAAGTGGGTGTTCAAAACCAAGCTCAATGCTGATGGCTCTATCAACAAACACAAGGCAAGACTTGTGGTAAAGGGCTATGCTCAAGTTTTTGGCGTGGACTACTCGGATACCTTTGCACCAGTTGCTCGATTGGACACCATAAGAATTCTGCTTGTTGTAGCTGCTCAAATGAATTGGAGAGTATATCAACTTGATGTAAAACCAACATTTCTAAATGGTGTTTTGCAAGAAGAAATTTATGTTGAACAACCTGAAGGATTTGAGAAGAAAGGAGATAAGGACAAGGTGTTTCTTCTCAAGAAAGCTCTTTACGGTTTGAAGCAAGCTCTAAGAGCTTGGTACAGCAAAATTGATGACCATTTGCTGAGCTTAGGCTTTGAAAAAAGCATGTCTAAGGCCACTCTTTATGTCAAACGTCTAAGCAATGATGTCCTCATAGTTTCTCTTTATGTTGATGATCTTTGGCTGATAGGAAATGATGCAAAGCTGGTTGAGGAGTTTAAACATGAAATGATGAAGGTCTTTGAGATGACAGATCTCGGCTTAATGTCATTCTTTCTTGGAATGGAAATTAAGCAAGCTGAGCATGAGGTTTTCATCTGCCAGAAGAAGTATGCGAAGGAGATCTTAAAGAAGTTTAAGCTTGAAGAATGCAAGGAAGTAAGCACGCCTATGAATCAAAAGGAGAAGCTATGCAAAGAAGATGGTGCGGATAAAGTTGATGAGGGATATTTCAGGAGTTTGATAGGTTGCTTAATGTATCTCACAGCAACAAGGCCTGACATTTTGAATGTTGTAAATATTTTGTCCAGATTTATGAATTGCGCAAGTGAATTGCATCTCAAGGCTGCCAAGAGAGTGATTCGATATGTTAAAGGGACAAGTGATTTTGGTGTCAAATTCACGAAAAGCAAGGAGTTCAAGCTGGTTGGTTTTTCTGACAGTGATTGGGGAGGTTCCATTAATGATATGAGAAGCACTTCAGGCTACTATTTTGTTCTTGGCTTTGGTGTTTTCTCTTGGAGTTTGAAGAAGCAAGAAACCATGGCTCAATCCACTGCTGAAGCAGAGTTTGTTGCTGCAACAGCTTCTGTTAATCAAGCTTTGTGGTTGAGGAAAATTCTAATGGATCTCAATCTTGAGCAGAAAGAAAGCACTAAGATATTTGTTGACAACCAGGCTACCATTGCTATTTCCCACAATCCTGTGTTTCATGGGAAAACTAAGCATTTCAACATCAAGCTATTCTTTCTGAGAGAAGTGCAAAAAGAAGAATCTGTGACTTTGGTTTATTGCAAATCTGAAGATCAGCTGGCAAATCTATTTACAAAGCCCCTTCCAATTAGTAAGTTTGAGTTTCTAAGGCAGAAAATTGGTGTTTGCAGCTCATAAAGTAAGGAGGAGTGTTAGGAATATGCTTCAGGACTGAAACATGTCCACGTACAGCATATGTTTTTGTTATTTCAGTTTGTTAAATGGTTGTCCTAGTCTTTAGGAAGCGGTTAGGCTATTTTTATTAGTGCTGTTGATCGTGGGTTATTTGTACGGCCATGTTGTTAGTGATTGGTTATTTTTCCTTCCTTTAAATTGTAATGTTTGCTGAAGTTATAAAAAATTGTCTTTCCTTCCATACGTCTTTCTTAAATCTGTTGTCTTTCCTCTCTCGACTAAAAAAACCAACATATAAGAATCGATACAATCTTTATAAGGTTCCTCCTCCAAATGAAATTCAATAGGATCGAGAGAAACGGTGTCTTCATCTATAGGATAGGGTGAGAGGATATAACTGAAAGCTGGAAACTATTTTAAGAATGCATTAAATGTCTAGTGCTACTCGATCGTTCTTTTTGGATAGAACTAAGAACTAGACAACGGGCTCGACAAGGAAAGAATTAATAACGGAGACAATTTTGTGCCAGTGCCCTTTTTAGCCTCATGCGCTTGAGGTACCTCAAATTTATGTGGTGGTGTCCGGGGCTGATCATTTTGTTGGTTTGCCTACTTTTTTTCCTTCTTCATAGATGAGACAATGCAGCTTGGTGCGGCCCACAAATGATTGCTTGGGTTCATCTAACATTTTCTGTTAAACATTACCTTACATATTGGGTGGCTGGGACCTTGGCAGGGTTAATCCTTGAGTAGCAAGATTTTGTCATCGGTGACATCATAAAGAAGTTTTTGGCTGAATAGCTGTAGTTTTGACATAAATTGAAATATTACTTTAATTGGTTTATGCACCTTATGTAGATAGCTCATGTTTTCTATGCCACTGTACAGAGTTGTATTTACAAGTTACTATACGTTTAAAAACACATTTCCCACAGGTGTTTTGCCATGGATATGTAGCGTGGACATGAAGGTTTCGATGTTTAGTGGTCATCATTTTAGCATGGAGCCGCAATCTCTTGTTGTCGATGAACTTTCTGTTATGGATTGGTATTGAACATGCAGCCAATATGATTCCATATAGTTGAGAGCCAGTTAAATAGGTGTCTGTAGCCAAAGACATCCCTGCCTTTAGGAATGAACATACATAATTGAAAAGAATAAAATGCAATTGCTGAGTGGCACATGTTCTTATTGCCACTCTTAACTTTTTAGGGGAACGGCTGCATTTTTTGCAATTGTATGATGCAAATATGGCACGTTATTCGCAAACAAGAAACTCTGCATCTGTTGGTTGTTTTGATGTTCTTGCATATCCTGAATAGACCAGAATTTGTGCGGGAGGAGTTACTTGCAAGTATTTGTGCATGCAGATGCATGAGGATTAGTTTGGGAACGTTCGAAAGGAAGTATTGCTGTCTTGTTTCCTCTGCTAGAGGCTTATACTCCATGTTAGAGTAACTGGGACTATGAATTGTAAAGGCTGGCAACTTACAAACTTCTGATCAGAACTTGCAAGAGTATCACATCACATGTTGAGTCTATGTGGATAGATTTATGCGACATGTTCAGCTTCGAATAGGCATCGTTGCATGAGTACTCCTGCTCTCAAAAAATAATTTCTTCTTAGGTTTTTAAATGTAGACCATGTGCTATTGGAAATGTGTAAGGTTTATGAGCTCCCTGTATGATGATTTTTCGGGGTGGCCTTTCGTTGTGTGAAGGTCTTGAACTTAGGCGATCCACATAGCCTTGGTGTTTTTTTTTCCCATGATCTATCCTTCTGACTTTTGCATGTTATGGATTGATGCAGAAGAACTATGCAGGTAGAGGAGATCTTAAACATTGACATAAAGCCGGGTTGGAAGAAGGGAACCAGAATTACTTTCCCTGAGAAAGGCAATAAGCAGCCAAACGTCCTGCCGGCCGATCTCGTCTTCATAATTGACGAGAAGCCTCACAGTGTGTTCACCCGCTATGGAGGCGACTTGATCATCACGAAAAATACATCCCTGGCCGAGGCCTTAACAGGCCTCACGGTCCATCTGACAACCTTAGATGGCAGGAGTTTGACCATCCCAATCAACAATGTGATCTATCCGATCTATGAGGAGGTAGTTCCGGGGGAGGGGATGCCTCTTCAGAAGGACCTGACAAAGAAGGGTAACTTGAGGATCAAGTTTGACATCAAGTTCCTAAGGAGGCTGACATCGGAGCAAAAAGCTGGAATCAAGAAACTTTTGGGTGCTTGAGAAGATGTAGCTAATGGAGTCCAAACGAGCTAATGTGAATATTAGGTCAAGTTGCTTGGTATTGCAAGGTCAGAGAAATTACACGGGATGTTCTTTCTGGAAGCAATTTGGGGTTTAGTTTATTGGTATACTTAGGTTATGGTCCTAATTGAGAGTTTCGGACAAGTTCTTTCGACGTGAAAAATGATAGTTTCGGTTGTGTCTGAGAGGCAATATCTGCAAATTCAAGCAGACTAGCATCCCGTCGGTTGACGCTGTAATCTGTACGTATGTAATAATGTATTATGTATCGATGCAAGTATGCGTAACTTATTTTGTAGTAATTCAAACGTCAGTACATGTTTGAGAAGTTAAGTTCAGCGTGAGTGATGGAATTAGCAGTAAATGACTTTACACTGCCTGGATCAGGACACGCTAATCCGTACGGTTATTTTCGCTAAAGAAAGTAGACGGGTAGTCGGTTTTTCATCGTAAAATTTCCAGCGTAGAATCAACGAAGATTAGATATGGTGACTCAGTTGTTGCTAAGTATACCCTCCAACTTCATTTTTCCTCTGCTACATTGCATTATACGTATAAAAGAGAAGCACCAAATTTTCGAAGCGATACATAAATATTATGAGATTCATAGGTCACAAATAAACCATCGAGTAAGGTACAAGACATGCACATACTGCGAGGCATCGAACGTACTATGACAATATTGTTACTGGTTCGACTACTTAGGTGCTGCATGAAAACCATTATGATTCTGTCCAGAACCGATTTTTTGTTCCAAGAATCAATTTTGGACCAGAAATCTGTTTGGTAACGCAATTTCATTTTTCTATTTCTGGAACAAGTTTGCTTCCAAAACTGATTCTGAAACTAGAAATGAGAACAAAAAAAAAGTTGATTTTTCATTTATAGAACAAAAGTGAGAACCATTTTTGAGGAATTCATTTTCTTCAACACACATATTCATATGGAAGTCACGATCTTTGAAAAAAGAAAAAAAAACAAAAAATCAAAAATTTCAAAACTTAACAAAATGTTTTAGAATTTGTGGCTACCCACTTCCAGTGAAATTTAAATTTTTTAGGTGCCGAAAAAAATAAATATAAATAAAAAATTTCAAAATTTCACAAAATGGCTTAAAAAACCTATGGCCACCCACTTTGAGCAAAATTTAGTTGTTTTAGATGCCAAAAAAAAATAAAAAATAAAAAAATCTAAAATTTAAAAACTTCACAGAATGTCTTAAAATACATGTGGCCACCCAATTTGAGCGAAATTTTATTTTTTTAGGTGTCAAAAAAAATAAAATAAAAATAAAAATAAAAAATTTCAAAACTTCACATAATGTTTTAGAATACTTGTGACCATCCACTTTGAGTGAAATTTAAATTTTTTTAGATGTTGAAAAAGATAAAAAAAAATAAAAAATTTCAAAACTTTACATAATGGCTTATGTCACGCCCCGAACCCCTATGAGCTCGCGACAACCCTGCTCCGGTCAAAATAATGCGACGTCCTAAGAACGTCACCGACCCAACCCAAACATCAAAAGCACATGCGGAAGCGAATAACAAAACCCCGGACAGAAAGATGACGACAACGGGATAGAATACCATAACAATCAAATAACAGCATCTTCATATAGCACCAAATATACGAACATCATGTTGCAGATATAATTAACAAACTAGCATCCGAAATCACCGTTATAACAAAAAGATCAGGGTTTGATTATCTTAACTTTACTATCGGATAACCCAAGTCAAACGACCCCTAAAACACTCTAGGGAAAAACCTAAGAATTGCCCTCTTCCATTCTGCTTCTGAATCTCTGGCTTGAACCTCTGGAAACTCACCTACAACTCCACCGGGCACCAAAAGCGGTTCCTCGAACTTCCAAAAAGAGGAGGTAGACTTCCTAGGTTTACGGCTGGGGGTCTGAAATTGTGAATTATACAACTATGAGACGAATCTCAATAAGTGTACAACCCTAAACCCCACGTAAGCACTCATATACTGCCAGACGAAACCACATGTAACACACGACAATCAACCAAACTAGCAACCACACACAACCCTACTTGGAATCTATCATGCACGTTCCTACACATTAGTCAACCACAGCCAGTATACTATAGAAATACATCACAGCCGCGCGCATGCCCCTATTATAGAGCAAAGCCTACTTGGGCACGTCCCATACCATGCCTAGCAGTTTTTACCTTATAATCGAGCATCACACCATGCGATACAAACACACTCGCACACCAACTCACACCACACGTCACTTTCTCAAATCTCGCACCTCAAGCCAATTCTCACTCATTCTCAACTCTTCCATTACTACCACGCCCGTATAAAACGCATCATGCCAACGGTCTTCTGACCTCGTCAGGCATCGACACCCCATCGGGCCGGGCATCATCACCTCGTCAGGGACGGCATTGTTTCGCGTAAACGAACACGCCTCAGGACAGAATCCTATACACACTTTCCTTCTACCGCGCCCACATAAAACACATCAGGCCAAACGGTCTTTTGACCACGTCATGCATCGTCACCCCGTTGGGCCGGGCATCGTCACCTCGTTAGGGACGGCATCATCCCGCATAAACGTACTCGCCTCAGAACGAATCCTTTCCAACCAATTCCACATTTCCGTATCCTTGTTTCACTCAAACCACACTTACACAAGGCCAACAAACGTGCAGCCAAACATACACACCTCACACACATATTTCACAATTTCACATTCTCGTCACACGAATACGCCACCTAATCACACATTCTTGGCACGCGAACTCAATGCGTAATCATGCCACCACACCTCACAGCCACACAATCACACATACGAGCTCATCCAAGCATCCAACTACCCGTCAAAATGCCACAATAATACCGAATAATTTTCAAGAGAGAGAGAAAAACCGAAAATATACAAAATCGGGTACAAATTGGGCACTTGTGCAGTGACCGAAATCCATTTGAAATAAATAGTAAATCAATTCTAAAAATTATGAAATTTGGATATGTTGTACAAAACATCTTGATAAACATTTTCTGTGAAGAACTCAAAACCCAGTTCAAACCGTAAACACCTCTTTTTGTCACTAGAAGACAGACGAAAATCAACCCGTCCGGTCAGTCTGCCTGATCATCAAAATAAATTTTTTTAAATACCCAAATCACCTTGAAAAGTCTTGAAATTTTTATATGTTATAGCCACAAATGTCCGCAACAACTTTCGTGATGAAAGTATTTTGAAAAAATTCCTGAAAAAATTTATAAGAATTCAAACAGACCCGAAGGTCGGATGAACAGTAAATCCGGCAGACTGATTTCGGTCCAAAAATGGGCTTACAAATGGCATTAAATGATTTCCAAAAATTCCCAAATTAAAGTATGTTATACTTAAAGATGTTGGAAACAACTTTCATGAAGAAAACTTCTTCAAATTCGGCCCCCAAAAATCTCTGAAAAATTATAAAAATGGAAGGGTACAGAAAACACAATTTCGAGATTCACCCAAACTTCAAGGATCCGAGTTCTTATTGATGCCCACCGAACTTCAGCCCTCAAAATTCATTCCACAAGGTTCAAAGTACCATACCACAATGATCACGGCATTACATTGCAATTTCACGTAATTAATTGCATAATCAAACTATTCAATCTACGCGTCGAACAGAAAATCACAGCCCTTATCTCAACCCAAAACAGCCGCTTAAACTACCCAAACCGAGCCCTAAACATATCTAACAATACCCAAGGTCCTAGGTGTCGATTGGGGAAGTCACTTACCCCAAAAGACGAGACAAACAGGGTTGGGTGGTGGCCGGAACAGCAGTAGCGACAGTCTGGCAAGCTCCGGCGTACGACGAGGAAAATCGGCGGAGGAAGAGAGAAATTGAGGGAGAGGGGGCTGTTCTGAGCTGTTTGGCTGAAGAAGTGAAGGAGGAGAGAGAGAAACAGGTCTGATCCAGTCAAATAAAGCAGTCCACAATCGCCACGTGTCGCCGATCCGGCGATTTTCACCAAAATACCCCTAATCCGACGGCCGACATTTAATCCTATCCAAAAATTGAGGGCAAAAAGGTATTTAGCCCCAATAATGCAGCTGGTAACCATTAATAATTATCCTAAATATTTTTCCAAAAATTCGGACCAAAAATAGCCCATGGGCAAAATGGTCATTTTTCCGGTCCCGGGGCAAAATTTCAATTTTTGTTCAAATCAACTCTAAATATGTGTGGCCAACATAACATGGCGTTGGAATCGTGAAAATAGCTTCTTAAGCCCTTGAGAATCGACTGCAAAGTCCTGGGAATAAAATAATATTATTTTTCACTTCCGAGCCAAAATTCCAATTTTTGACCATAACAACTCTAAATGTGCGTGGCCACCCTAAAATGGCATCGGTCTCGAAAAATAATCTCATTTGACCTCAGAATCGACATCAGGGTCCAAAGGGGTAAAATCGTAATTTTTCCTGTCCCGAACCGAAATCCATTTTTTTGCAAAAATAGGTGGCCCCAAGGTTGGCCAAGCCAAAAACATCATCGGCCGCTCAAAATTGTCACTTTCAAAATTCTCGATTCTCAGGCCCGAATTCCAAGAAGTGACTATAATCAAACAATCGTGACTTTAGTTTATTTCTTGCTAATTGGTGGCTCATTGGGATTATGCACTCTCGACCAATGACCGACACTAAATCAAATCACATTTAAGTTACTCTACCCAAGACAACCTCGATTGTCATATAATTACGAGGGTCTGTCGCTAGTTCCCTTCGGACACGATCAATCAAATAGACCGGTCTCGGTTGGCTCAAAACATTTCCTCGTCAATCCATATGGTCAAATATCGAACCCAGGTCGAGTTCTTTGGTCGTGCGAACTCAATCCCGTAATAGCCCTACCCCTAAGGTTAACATCTCGTGAATGCGCTATTCCGGGTGAGATCTCACTATAGTGCATTGATCAATTTCATTTCTTAAATCCCGGGAAAAGGATCGAAAATTCAATCTGTTACAGCTTAAAATACCTGTTGCCACCCACTTTGAGTGAAATTTAATTTTTTTTTATATGCCAAAAAAATAAAAATAAGCAAAAAAGTAAAAATTTCAAAACTTTACATAATGGCTTAAAATACCTATGGCCACCCACTTTGAGCAAAATTTTATTTTTTTATGTGCCGAAAAAAATAAAAAAAGAAAAAATTCAAAACTTTACAAAATGGCTTAGAATGCCTGTGGCCATCTATTTTAAGTGAAATTTAAATTTTTTTAGGTGCAGAAAAAAATAAAATAAAAAATAAAATAAAAAAACTTCATATAATTGCTTAGAATACCTATGGCCACCCACTTTGAGTGAAATTTAATATTTTTTAGGTGTCGAAAAAAATAAAAATAAGCAAAAAAGAAAAATTTTCAAAACTTCACAGAATAACTTAAATACTTGTGGCCACCCGCTTTAAGCAAAATTTTATTTTTTTTAGGTGCCGAAAAAAAAGTAAAAAATCAAAAATTTCAAAACTTCACAGAGTGGCTTAGAATACATATGGCCGTCCACTTTGAGTGAAATTTAATTTTCTTTAGGAACCAAAAAAAATAATAAAAAAATCAAAAATACCATTTGGGCATCTAAAAAAGTTAAATTTTACTCAAAGTGGGTGACTAGAGGTATTCTAAGTCATTATGTGAAGTTTTGAAATTTTTGATTTTTTATGTTTTTTTTGCACCTAAAAAAATTTAAATTTCGCTCAAAGTGGATGGCCACATGTATTCTATGTCATTCTGTAAAGTTTTGACATTTTTTATTTTTTGCTTTTTTTCAACCTCCAAAAATTAAAATTTCACTCAAAGTGGGTGGCCACAGGTATTTTAAGCAATTCTGTGAAGTTTTGACATTTTTGAATTTTTGAATTTTTTTGGGCACCTTAAAAAATTTAAATTTCACTCAAAATGGGTGGTCACATGTATTCTAAACTATTATGTGAAGTTTTGAAATTTTTGATTTTTTGATTTTTTTTGGGCACCTAAAAAAATTTAAATTTCACTAAAAGTAGGTGGCCACAAGTATTCTAAGCAATTCTGTGAAGTTTTGAAATTTTTGATTTCTTGATTTTTTTTGAAAAAATTCAACAAATTTCCTATTTTCCAGAAATCTGAATTTTTTTTTTATTTTCTCTACATTTTGATGATTTTTTCTAAATTTTTCAATTTTTTGGGATTTTCTGAATTTTTTTAAAGATTTTTATGAATTTTTCAGATTTTTTATTATTTTTAATCCATTTCCAAAAAAATGGATTTCTGTTCTTAGAAATAGAATTTTCTATTGTTTATCAAACGGGTTTTTGTTTCAGGAAATAGAAATTTTGTGCTGTTATCAAACGGGTTTCTCTTTTAGAAATAGAAATTTTTTGTCGTTATCAAACGGGTTTTTTTTCTCAAAAACTCATCAAGGAATCAGAAATAGAAAAATCTATTTCTGGTTCAGAAACTCATTCCGGAATAGAATGGTTATTATTCGCTACCTTAAACGTAAAAGAGGAAAAAGCCAATTCTATGGCGCGTGGTTGGATACAGCAAAAATAAAACGGCACAAACACCTCCGACTGCCAGAGGCACCGCCTCTAGGAGCTGCTTGGCCAGCTCCGACTCCACTGGGAAGAAGCACTTTATCACATTCTGATAAAAAACGCAACCACCGCAAAGACCAGCGCCGACATGAATGCATGCAAAAAGTCGATCACCTTCAACTTATATTTCTCTGCATCACCCACAGCCCTTTAGTAGTGGCAAATCCATACCGGACTTTGCCTTTTGCGTCCCTCACACTATCAGTTAAGCATAAAATGGAACAGCAATCGCAGAGACTGCAAGAAGGCTTATGGTGAGGATGTGAGTGTGAGAGCTGGTGCATTGGCCTCTGTTATTGAAAACTGGAGAGAGAAGCGAGAAGACGAAAGTTGTGCCCGTGGCAAGGAGATTGGAGAGAGTTTCTGTGCATTTTTAGGGTTTTTCTCAAGGCCTTCTGGGTCCGGGCTTTTGGCTGTTTAGGAGGGCTAGCAAATGATCTTGGCCTTCTTGCATAGTTGGTCTAAGTATAATTTTTCAGTCCTGTGTACGGGAATAGTGGATAATTCAAAGAACATGCTTACTACCGGACCTATATATACATAAAGAAAAGCACATATATGAGGTATGTGATGCACAAAAGCTGTAGCAATTTGATGAATGCGACATGATGGGATGAGTTCATCGTTCTCCTACCTGGGCATAAAAGGAAAAGAAAAATTACTTCGACAGAGACTCACGTGTGGAACAGGATAAGACAGAGGTGAAGCAAAGTTGATAGGCAAGATAATGGATTAAATTGAAGGGAACCTGATCAATTTTTCATGTCCAATCGATGACATGCTCGACTAATCTATCTGAGGACTTGATGCCTCTTTCCTCTCTGACAAAGAAATATAGTAGTAGTTAACAAAGAAAATGGAGCAGCACATAAGCCTAGGCTAGGCTACTCAATAACTCGAGCTATAACGAAAAACAATTGAACATTATTAACCATTGCAACGAACTTCATCCGCGCAACATCAGGAAGTACCTTCATAGTGGACATTTAAGCTTTTCTGACTAATGACTACTAATGATTTCATTTGTGTATCGGTCCCCAAATTGTCCTGGACGAGACTAAGCTGCAGGTCGACTTTTGTAAAGGAAGCCATTAGCACTAACACATGCAAATGTCCATAACTACTTCATAATGAAATCCCCTAAGGTTGCTCTTCGGGACTTCTGATATGACTAGTTTAACACTACTCTTTACAGATCTTCTCACAGAGACACGGTGATTTGATCTCACTTAGAAACATGAAAGCTGTGGTAATGACTGCAGCTGAATGGTAGCTTACAACAGACAGACAGTTATGTGTCTTGAGTTCAGGAAAGCAATCATAGTCAATTCCAATGTTTATCAGACATACATTTTTCTTCCCCACAATGGTCACCTGTCTTTGCGATGGGGGGCAGCATTCAAAATCAAAATCAAAATCATCATAATTTTTTCCCCCGATGTTCTGTTGAATGGTGGTCTTGACGTTTTTACGATTGTTTCAGAGCAAAAAGCCACAGAGACGATCTTAGCTCATGGTGATGCCAAAAAGAATAGTGGGGGTTTACGTGGGGGTATCGTGGTAATGCAGCGCCAGAGAGAGTGGCAATGGACCAACTACCAGCCCAACCCCAAGCTGAACGTCCAAGCTTTCACTTTTTGTTAGGTCAACATTCTTTTGGTCCCATCTAACTCTTATTTTTGGGCCTGAATCAGGAGCAAATTCTTGTAGGAGCTTTTGTTTTTCTTTTGTTCAAAAATCAACATTTACATCCCGTCACTACTCTTTCAACCCTTTCAATGTTCATCTTCCCCCATGATAGTGATTAGCGTTACTCAAGTAGAGCTTAGTTTTATGATAAAGAATGAAAAAGTACATTCAGGAAAAGGTGAAAATATTGTAATACTAAGATGATACCACTGGCTCACCACCGGTTATAAGACATTTGATAACCATTTCCGCCATTTCATCAGTAAAAAGTGATTTATGACCTCATGACTTCCATCATCGATTGAGATTGAATTAGACACCAAGGCGGAACACCCCATAGGTTCATCTGTGCATCTCTATCCAGGTACTACCTCCATCAATACTAAGGCATCACATGAATGCTGGCTTTCGTTGGCACTAGGACCTTATAATAGACAGTTCGTGAGAATCGAAATTTTATCGCAGCAAATTGGCAGCATGAGCACCGACACCAGATGATATTCTATCTGCCTTTTCATTTTTCAGAACTTGACATGAAAATTCCAAAGGAGACCTTCCTACCGAAATATGAATAGTTCAACCAGGCACTACATTTTCACTACGTTCCCACAAACCATCCTGTAATAACCATTCACCACTAAAGTAAACACATGCAATCCAGAGCTCAACTCACCAAACTACTGATTAGGATATGTTTAATTCACAAGACTCGAAAATATCAGGGAAAACACAAGATAGCTTATGTATAGGAGCCATCAATTTCTCTTAAGCACAGGATGATTTGAATGCTAAAGTCATTCCAGACTTGCATGTGCAGTCAGCAAAATTGGCAGGCATGCACTAGCTATTTTTATACAATCTAGCTTACTCTATATCTATGTATCTCATTAAAAGGATCAACCATAACAAAAAGGACTATGGAGCAAGGATTATGGGATTGAAGGATGTGGCTTCAAGAATCAGACATAATGAGCATTGCACAATCAGGAAAGAGTTCCAATTCTACATGGATTTATTTCACTTGCCAATCTACACTCTGCACTCACTGAACTCCTACAGATTCTTTTCGACTAAAGCACAGATTGTTCGAACTGGAAGACTTTAACATTCCATAGAAAGGAAAAAGATGAAAAAAAAAAAAACGGGGAAAGATGATAAGGTTACAATAGTTGAAGAGAGAACATTTCGGGGAGAACGACTGCAATTATCCCTTACAAAGTCACATGATGCAAGATCAACATCTAGAGTCATTGCTTTCTTCCAACCCCAAAAGAAAATTATCAGAGAACTCTGCTTCGGATGATTCACTTGCAAAGTAGTTCGGAGCGAGATAACCATGTCAAACTTCATACATCCATACATAGGTTGGTCTTCGTTTTCTGAAACAAGACATGCCTTTTCTGCCAAGTAAGACTCAAGGACGCCAAGAGAATGAAGCCATCGACTCAACTGAATCAAATTAACGCACCCAACATGTCAGCTTCAACGATCCAGCAATCAGACGAAACCACCACATAGTCCCCAAGAAGAACTCGGAGAATAGGCAATCCCAAAATTCATGAGAACGACTTTTGTCAGAAGAAAGTCACTGTTTTTATTATCCATCTATGAATGATTACACACCATCGCAATATTTCTAGCCGACGATGCACAATCGCGCATTACTACTAATGCAAAATCGTAACAACAAGCAAAGTACAAATGTATCAGAATCTCCGAAAGGACAAGAAGAACTTACAACTCGTCCTCCTTGTCCTTGTCCTTGTCCTTCTTCTTCCTAAGGATGAACACATCAGCCTCCTCGTACGCGTACTCGGGATGCAAATCCTCGTGCCTCACCTTCTCCTTCACGAACACCTCCTCGCACAGCTCCCAGAACAGCTTATCGGCCTCGGGCGACCTCAGTTGGTACCCCAGCAGCACCAAGCCGTCGCTCTTCACCAGCGCCGCCATCGCCTCCACCAGGTGGCCCACCGTCTCTTCGATGTACACCACGTCGGTGGCGACCACGATGTCGAAGGGCGGGTTCAGGGATCTGATCTGGTCGCGGTTGTTCCAGTAGAGGACGGAGGTCTTCAGGGTCTTGCGGAGGACGGGCTTGTTGCGCCTGAGGTTGTGGCGGAGCGCCGGCATGACGGGGGCGATGTCGGTGAGGACGATGTCGGCGAGGCCGAGGAGGTAGAGGCCCATGCCGGCGGCCCCGCAGCCGGTGCCGAGCTCGACGGCGCGCTTGCCGCGGAAGTCGAGGAGGTCGGCGTAGGGGTTGGTCGGGCGGCGGGCCGGGTCGGGCCGGGACCAGCGGTCGAGGAACTTGACGAGGACGAGGGAGCAGGGCCAGACAGAGGTGCCGACGTGCATGGAGCCGTTGTCTTGCTGGAGGGAGAGGCGCGCGTCGCCCACCGGGAGCTCGATCACCGGCGAGTCCGTGAACTTCATCTCTGTCTCTGTCTGTCTGTCCGTCCGTCTGCGCGCGCGTGTTGTCGGGTTGAGGACTCGAGACTTTGTTTTGGGCTTGGGCCGTTGATTCACACACAAAACATTCGTTCCTAGGAATTGCATTTGCAAATGCTAAATCTAATCTTTTTAGTTCTTCTTCGTATCTCTGCTGTAATTCTCATTAACTATTTAACTAGAGAATAGATACCCTCGCCGGCCACAGACGAGGGATGGCCTTGCCCGGGTAGGGCAATGGTCGCCTCACCTAGGCACCGGCGAGGGTGGTCCTTGCCAGATCGGGTGAGGGCGACCCTTGCCCGGCCCTCTCCGGACATGGCCAATGGCTAGCCATAGCCTGAGACCGACCACCAGTGAAAAAGAAAGAAAAAAAAGAAAAAAATTAGAAATATTCTAAAAAACGTTGAGAGTCTGATTTTATTCCCTTGTGATATAATATTGTGTATTGTGAGCTTGATTTTATAGTCACTTTTTCTTTGTGTATTGTGAGCTTGATTTTATTCACTTTGTGATACTTTTATGCAGGTTGTTAGTACTCACCGCAATCCATAATTTGGGGAATATACAAGTGTGTTGGCGGTGCTTATTAATTGATAATGGAATCTATTAGCTTTGGGTGGAAGCAACACGTGTTTCATTGTAACTACTTACAATATTATTGGGGATTGGTGGCTATTAGTCTAGAAGAGTTGGCGTAGGCTTGACATAAGTCGAACCAATTGTAAAATCTACATGCATCATCTTCTAACTCTTTACTTAGTTCATCATTTATCTGATAGAAGCATCTTACATATGATATTATCGAATTTTTCCCGTATTTACCAAACTTTATTTGAGTTATTCCGCAAAAAAATTGTTAAGTTTTGTAAATCAATCTATTCACCGCCTCTATGTTGCATAGTTAGCCTCAATAATCGGTATCAGAGCCTGTGTTACTTGTCATTTGAAGTGATTTTACTTCTATGAAGGTCAATCTACTACTATACCTACATACTTCGATGGAACTAATTATAGTTAATACAAGATGAAAGCATTATCTTATTGACAGATCTTGCAATGTGATTTGCATGAGATGCAAATCACATTGTCTAGTCCTATATTTGAAGTGTCCACCTCTACAAACGTACCAGAAATGACATTACAAGTAGAGTAGACCTTAGGTAAACATTATGGGATCGAGGATGAATGATAACTCTTATTTTTGGTCAATAGCAATTTAAACCAAGAGATTTCCTATATAAAACAAAGTGTTAGCATAAAAGAAGTTTGCCTCATGAGATCGAAATCGTGGCACAAAGACTTACCAGTACTCCTTTCCTCGCATTCCCAAGAGGGCCCCGGTGCTTTGCAAAGGCTGCAGTATTCGCATAAAAACAGACATAAGCAAGACAGAGCAACGACCAGCAGAAAATAAAATCCCATCTAATCAAATCCGAAAATGCAGATGCAAGTCAGAAACTGGTGCAACCATACTCAAAAATGTGCTCATTGCGTGCAAAATCGCATTTCACTTTAATGCCCCTTTGTAAAACAATGTTTAGTCAGAAACATGAGAAAAATTAGAAGCGCGTAAATACATAGCAGATGGAATATCTTCAGTACTTCTTTGAAGTGCAGTTCATTGCCACACCGGATGAAGCTTGTCTACAAGCCACCGCGAAATTGGGAAATGAAATAGTGGAAAAACAGATCCATGACTAAATAAAGTCCAGGGTGCAATGTCTTCTTTATCTTTCTGATGCATATATACAGCTCTTTTATTAATCAGAGAGACTAATGCATTGATCCACTGGCTAAATGTAGAGGCACGAATGAATTTAACTTCAACTTAGGTGTCAAAAACCTATCATAAGTTAATTCGGTAGATCTATTGTCTATGGAGCCTAATTCACCTCAACATAGTTGTTGGGATAATCACCACCAGTAACTCGTAAGAGCGACCGTGGTACATTTTTTAATGCTTCGTAATATATGCATATTACATGATATAGATTGTAATTGTAGCATGAAGTATCTCTCTCATTCCCTAATTAAACGGATAAACTATTAATTATACAATGTGCATATATATATGAGTGAAGATAAAAAAAAAAGTTTTCTCAAAAATGAAAAGTGCATAAAGCGCTTCCTTTTTTGAGCTTATAATTAAATACTAAAAGCACACGACTTAAGTGTAATGAAAATTGTGGAAAAAGATTAAATTCATAAAAAAAAAAATAAAACAGTATGTCAGGATTTTGGTCCATTTATTAAAATATTCTTTCAATTATCATAAAAGGCAAGAATTTCATGGATTCCTTTACAATCGTTTTGGATAAAAATATAGAAAGTAAAGTTTTATTCATTGCTTATCAATCATCTTAATTATCGTAAATTAAGATTTTGTCCATTTATAGTTATGCGTTTTTTCACGGAATATTTTTGCAGTAAATTTGAGCTTGAAGTGGCTACAAAACTTGTTTAGTTAAACACGACTAAATTTGGTTAGATTTCTTGACATTATTAGTGTCTCTATGAGCAACTCTTGCATGGAATATAATTGTATTGGAAGTCGATCCATCCGGTAAATCACGTGGACGGGACTTCATTTTAGTGCAAATCTTGGTATCCGAAGTAAATGAGCGAAGAAGAAACTTTACCTATAGACATTAATTTTTTTTTTACATTATTATTTCCATAAGAACTTTAAACTCCAACCGGTTGAACAAAACCCGTTTGAATGCAGTGGATATTGCACAACTAGAGCGATGAAAAATGCATCAAGATACTAAAGCGGAGCAAAGGAGTGGTGTCGGGTCGGGGCGCGGTTGGAAAAGTGATTATAATAGATGTAGTTGTGGGGAATCATACAGACGATCATAGATCCACCGAAACGCGACTCTTCTGGGACATTTTTGATGATGATGACCTTCAATGCGAAAGAAAACGGGTGACAAGGAATGGGAAAGGCTGTTAGTTTGTCGATGCTGGCTTCAGCAGTTATAAGATAATCTCTCACTTGGGCCTTCCGTCCCTCATTGAGGTTTATCCTTGATTATCTTTCCGCTCATTTGATCTGCTCAGCCAATCCTCGTTCGACTTTTGCTATTGAACGATATTTGATATGTACTTTCCTTGCTTAGATCGTCTTGGATATGATAACTTATATAGGCCCCTGGACCTTATATTGATGTAACTCTTCCATCTATGTACTTTATTATTGAATAATCAAATAATACTTCCAAATTCGATCCCTTAATCTCTTCGTTAATATACTGTTATTTCATTCGTAGAATCATGCCTAACTCATGAAACCCTTAATCTCTTCGTCAATTATACTGTTATTTCATTCGTAGGATCATGCCTAACTGAAAATGAATAATTTTTATGGTTGCCCTTTTTCAATGTTTTTCAATTTTCTCATCTTATTAGGGGTTGTAATAACAATACGTGGTCATCGTCTTATTAGGATTATGGTTCAACATTAGTTTATTTAGCGATAGCTCAACCTTTATATGTTGAGATAATTCGAGGGAGGATTTGACTTGCACGTGGAACAAATCACGAGATGTATTGCCACTCGTGTTAATTTGCGATTGCAATCAAAAGAAAGGGTGAAGTAGGAGTGGCAAAATGGGTTTGGAATCCAGTTTTTAATTCAGTTTTGGCAGGTCAGGTTGAACATGGGCCGCTTAAAATTTTAGAACAGGTAAAAAAGAGTTTAAAACATTAAAGCATAATTTTATACGAGTGTTTGTGGATTTGCACCAGAGGTATGTTCAACCTATTTAGATTACGAGGTGAAGCCCAAATGTAACTATGAAAGTAACTTACAATTGTTGCCAAAAAAAAAAAAAAAACTAACTTACTACAATGAAACTTCTTCCTTTTTCTAATTTTTTTCTTTTGTTTTGATTTAATTTGCCAATCTTTCAGATTTCCTTTGTAAATTGTTTTTCAGCCTATTTTTTTCTGTTGGTATTTGGTCCGTTTCCCTTTTTTTTTTGTTACAAATATTGATAAGTCTGAGTATTTTTAAATTTTTAACTATCTTCAAATCTTGAAGTGCTTACATATCTTCCTAGGGAAAATTGTCTAAAAAGTCTCAAACCTATTGTATTTTTACCAATTCAGTTTTAAACCTTTTAAGTTTGTCAATTCAGTTTTAAACACTTTTACTTCTTGCCAATTGAGTCCATCCGGTCAATTTTGGCCAGTCGGTGTTTACGTGACTGCCGATTAGTGTTAGCCGTTTGGCCAACGCTGACGAGGTAATTTTTAAATTTTTTTTCAAATTTTTTAATATATATATTTTTTTATCTTCTTCCCTTTGGTCAATCCGGCAACCGACCAGAGGCGTGGGCCAACGAGGCCAACGAGGTTGATTACGCTGACCTCTGGCCAAGCTTGCCCCCATCAACCAATGGTGACGGTGAGCCTAGCCCGCCACTATCAGGTTAACTTGGCCCAGCCAAGGTGAGGCCAACCTCGCCGTTGGTGGGTTTCACCTCGCCCAGCGATGGTGAGGTTGGCCTCGCCATGGCTGGGCAAGGTGAAACCTAGTGCCATCGCTGGCTTGCCGTGCCCAGCCATGGCGAGGCTGACATCTCCATCACTGGCTTTCACCTCGCCTAGCGATAACAAGGTTGGCCTTGCCTTGGTTGGGCGAGGTTGGCCCGGTAGCGACAAGCGAGGCTCACCATTGCCAGTGGCCGGCAGGGGAAAGCTTCACCAGAGGTCGGTGAGGTCGACCTCACTAGCCTGCGCCTCTGGCCAATCATTGGTCGTCGGACCGACCAAAGGGAAGAAGAGCATAAAAAAGAAAATAAAATAAAATATTTAAAAATTGCCACGTCAACATTGGTCGGACAATCAGCAGCCACATCAGCACCGGCTAGTCAAAATTGGCCCGATGGACTCAGTTGGCAAAAAGTAAAAAGGTTTAGAACTGAATTGACAAACTTAAAAGGTTTAGAATTGAATTGGTAAAATGCAATAGGTTTATGACTTTTTAGACAATTTTCCCTATCTTTCTAGGCATAGTCTTTTTTGCAAGTAATAAGAAAAATAATATAAAAATTCGTAATCGGATCTATAACCCAACCTCCTAACCAATCGACACAGATGTTCTTATTCATCAGTGCAACACTCACCCACGTCTTCACGTTGCTCATGTGCCACACGAAATCCTAGTTAACAACCCGATCGAGCACTCAAGCTCTCTCACTAGCTAGGATCTATGGAATTGCCCATTCCGTAGAGGTAACAATTTAAAGAGAGAAATTGCTAAGAATCGAAACAGATATGGACTGTTAAATTTGCACTGTATATAAAATGATCAAAACGGGTTAAATATAGGGTTAATATCACAAAAAACCTCAAACTGGTACACGTGTGATAATTTTACCCCGAACTTTTTTTTTTACCATCAAACACCCCAAACTGATACAAATATGACAATTTTACCCCGAACATACCCTAAAAAACCTCAAACTTGTACACTTGTGACAATTTTACCCTGAACCTATCACAAAAAACCATAAACTGGTATACCTGTGACAATTTTACCCATAATTAATACTTTTTTAATATTATTTTTATTTTTTCGAATTTTTTTTATTTTTTCTTTTCTTTTTTTTTCGGAAGTAGATGAAAAAGCAAGCAAGCTACTTAGGGAATTAGATTGGGGGAAAACAAGGAACTAGAGAATCCAAACATCTTCCGATTCATGGGAAAAAATATTAAAAACGGAAGACAATCCAAGACCGGCAGCAAGAAAACGAAGCGACAAGAAACCAAACCGAACAAAAAAAAACAAAAGAGAGAGAAAGGAAAGAAATCAATCTCCTCCAACAAAAATTCTAGAGGAACGATAACAAGAAAAAAAATAGAGGAAGGAACCACTAAATAACCAGAATTGGACAGAGCACAAGAGGATTAGGGTTTATATGGTGCCACGGAGATGGAGAGAGAGAGGGGAAATGGACGTGATGAACGGACGTGAGAGAGAGGCGAGGGCTGCCCTCACTGGCGTCGGGCGAGGGACGCCTGCGCTTGGGCGGGTGAGTACAGCCCTCGCCCGACGCCGGCGAGGGCCGCCCTCGCCAGATCCGGCGAGGGCAGCCCTTGCTTGAGTTAGGTGAGGGCCGCCCTCGCCTACACCGGCGGGGCCGACCTTGCCGGCTTCTGCCGGACCAGCAACCGACCAGAACTTGGATATAAAGAAAATAAAAAATAAAAAAATTCGAAAAAAATAATATTAAAAAATTATTAATTTTGGGTAAAATTGTCACAGGTCTACCAGTTTGGAGTTTTTTGTTGTATGTTTAGGGTAAAATTGTCACAAGTGTACAAGTTTGGGGTTTTTTATGGTATGTTC
Source organism: Syzygium aromaticum (assembly GCA_024500025.1). NCBI lineage: Eukaryota > Viridiplantae > Streptophyta > Magnoliopsida > Myrtales > Myrtaceae > Syzygium > Syzygium aromaticum. The sequence continues at coordinate 19,565,013 of CM044885.1, forward strand.
AAGGTAAAATTATCAGATGTGTACCAGTTTTGGGTTTTTAGTGGTCAAAAAAAAGTTTAGGGTAAAATTATCACATTTGTACTAGTTTGGGGTTTTTTGTGGTAAAAAAAAAGTTCGAGATAAACTTATCACACCTATACCAATTTAGGATTTTTGGTGGTATTAACCCTTAAATATATAAATTTGGGTCAAACTATTTTTGATCGAAACCAACCCAAATGTTAGATCGGCCTACGCAGAAGTCTATGCCAAATTGCCAATTGCCAACTAGTGAAGTTAGGTGGTTACAGACCCAAAAAAAAGAAAATTTAAGTGCTTAATTAAATATTCTACCCCATCCTGTGCCGTGTGCTGTGTGCAACTCGATAGGTGGGTCTTGCATGTGAATGAATGCCGCCTGTCATAACCCATGTGAGGGTTTTCCACGAAACCAAAACGTCCGGCAGGTTGCAGACGATCGGTCAAAGCTCCGAGAAACAGAGAGAAGACAGAGGTAACCAAGAAGACAAAATCTATGTATGGAGTCGAAACTATCTTTTCGTATTGCTTCCATCGCCTGCGAATTTCCATATGCTTTGCATCAAACTTCTGGGTACACAAAAACGGGGGAAAAAGAGAGAGCTTTTTTGCATTTTTCCCAGTCGATTTAGACCCATATATTCAATCAGAAAGAACCGCAAAAGCCCAATAAGGAAAGGGAAAAGCGAAAGAAAAACAGGGTATTGATTGGCGAGTTGATCTATCATAGCCACAAGGCCCCGGCCTGTCTCAAAATGGGCACCAGCTCGCCGGAGATATGAGTGGCCATGACCCGATCCAGCCCCCCGAACAGCCTCCCCCCGATGAAGACCGCCGGGAACTGGACCTCCCCCCCGCCGATCCTCTCCAGCTCGTCGGCCATCCCCTTCTCGTCCTCCTCGTCCACCTCGTAGACCGCGGGGTTCACCCCGAGGCCCAGCAGCAGCCGCTTCACCACGTGGCCCATGCAGCACCCGCGCCTCCCGACCACTATGAGCGCGTTCTCCGACACAACCTCCCGCACGCCGCCCGGCCTCCTCCTCATCGCCGCCCCCGCTCCCGCTCCCCCTCCTCCTCCCCCCCCGTGCTGCTTGAGCACGCCGCCGCCGCCGTCCGTGCCGCCGCCGCCGCCGCCGCCGCCGCCGTTGGCCGTGGTGGCCTGATTCGCCCTGTCGCCGAGCAGCGGCGGCCCGGCCTTGAGGGATCCGCCGGCGTGGATCGGCGGCCAGGGCTTGTACGAGATCGCCTCTTGCATGGTGGTGTCTCGGTGTTTTACTTTCTTCGGTGGGTTGTGGTGGTGAAATGGTGTAAGGTGGGAGGTGAAGGAGGAAGGTATAAATGGTGCGGTGGCGAGGTGGGGGGGTGGGAGGAGGAGGAGGAGGGAGATGACTTCGAAAGTCGCACGTCAACGGTGGTTGGGGCCCGGTTTCATATTTCGCATGTGTGCGCGTGTGGGGTCGCCGTGGCTTACGCCCGGCCGACGTCATTGTCTCTTTTGGCCTCTTCCCCGAACGTGGTAAGCGCGAGAGGATCGATACATCGTACGCGTAATAAATTAAGTGCATTTACATAGACTTAAAATCAAATTATGATGTACTCGATTCCCTAATCAGATGAATCCGACCCGATTCAGATTTCTAAATACCCATTATTAAAAGGATTAATGCCACGCCCAAATTCACTTTTTGATCACTAAACATCCAAAATTGATACATCTGTAATAAATTTATCATCGCTCAAAATCTCAAACTTGTACATTAATGATAAATTTACCGTTTGTTAATTTTCATTAAATTATAATGATATCACGAAAAACTACAAACCTGTACGCTGGCGATAAACGGAGGGTAAATCCATAAATCGATATATCCGTGAACTATCACGTGTGATCCGATTCAGCAATATAATAATAAAATTTAAAAGAAATTAATAGAGAGTAAATATGTTATAAGCGTACCAATTTGAAATTTTAATTTGGAGATAAATTTATCGCATATATATCAATTTAAAATATTTCTTGGTATTAACTCATAATTAACAATCAAATTAAGATCGAATGGGCCCCAATTTTGCTTAAATTATAAGGGAAAACGATTACGTCCGTGTCTTGACGAAGGTGGAGATGATGTGGGGCTCTTATTTTTATTCAGGTACGATTGACACGACGCGGGGGGTGGTGGATGACGTCCATCATGACCTGGAATTCCTACAACTGGGTGGGGGCCCATGCCGAGTTGGCGACACCGCTGGCGTCACCACTTATGGCATCTGACGATATATAAAATGAATATCTTGTTTGATTATTCCACAAAAGACATAGAGTTAGATAGAGGCTTTGACAATATTGGAGTATGATGCCCGAGAGTTCCATGCACTACTTCTTTTATAATCGTAACCTGCGCTTATGCAAGACAATCTCCATTAACTTATGATCACATGTTCCGCGATCTGGTGAACCGTTTTTGATGTCTGGATGGATGATTTGATGTCGGTATTGCCGTGCACTTGTGATATTAATAAAGCTAGCATTGCTCGACCAGCAATAGCACATCCTCCTCCTCCTTTTTATCTTCGAGTGCACATGCCTTGTGTCCGTACCGAAGGACGGCAAAATCGCACAAAACTTTCCCGAACTATGAGCGCCGTATGCTGACTTTTAAAGGGTGAAAGTGGTCCGACAAAAAAAAAAAGAAGGGCGAAAGTGCATTTTCATTTCTTTGTTTTAAGAATTTTTCTCTTTTATCCTTAATTTCCATTAAAAATGAAAAAAAGGAAATTGGAGAAAAATGAATATACTCAAAGTATTTAAAAGAGGAAAATAAATATCAATAGCAACATTAAATGAGTAAATATTATTAGAATTTGACAAAGATATTAACAGAGAGCCTAATGAAGAACACAAATAAGTGAAATGGAAAAAGCCTCAATAAAAAAAAGTCAAATTGCAATATTTGGATACTCATTGAGTACTTTCATATTGTTAATTAATGCAAAAAAAAAAAATCAATTGATTGATTCATAAGAAAGTCATAAAATATCACCTTGGATCTTGATTGATCATTTTCTTCTTTGACTTTTTTTAGATATTTTTATCAATCAGTCATTTCTCCACACCACTTTATCATTAAATATATACATAGTGGATGACAAATGTTTTTTTTATTTGACTTTTTGGCTGTGGAGGCACTTTCCCTTTTTATTTATCCTGTGTTCATTCTTATTCTCAGAATATCTTTCTTAATTCTATTGAAGTTCATATACTATCAAATTTCAACATAGCAATTAAGGGTAAATGATTAAATTTCCTTAAAAATCAAGATGAAAATACATTTTTACCACTCAAAACTCGAGTGGAAAAAAATCACGAAACCGGCTGGGTCACGAGGTATTGCCCAGCAGTTTAAAATTCGAGCGCAAATTTACATTTTCTCGAAATACTATGAGTGGTTCATAGGTTCGGTACACTTTTCGAAAAGGACAGAAAAAAAGAAAGAGCGAATATCTCTTTTCGAAAGTTAAATACTGAAATTTATATCGAGTGAGGTGCAGATTTGTTGAATTTCACCTTTCGACCCAACCTCGATTTGGATTGTTCACCACTTGAGAAAAAACAGAAGGGAAGCTTTGAAGCCGGCCTTCTGCGATGCAACCGATAAGCATCGAAACATCGCACGTCACGCGTTGGAATGATCACACTCATCTTTGGCTCATGTCAATGCCACGTGTGCAGCTTGAAATTTAAAAAAAAATAAGAAAATATATATATAGAAAAGGCAAAACAGGCTAACTGAAAGCAAGCGGCCGCCCCCGGACGGTCCGGGCAAGCTGACGTCACGCGGCCCAAAGTTTGGGGGGGGGGGGTGGGGTGGGGTCCACTTGACTCGGGGGAACAACTCCTCCAGCCTCACCCACCCTCGGCGTCATCATCTCTGGTTATGACGCCAGCGCGCGCGTTGGTGGCAAACAGACAGCTGTCGACGTCACCCGCCGGATCGGAGCAAGTGTAACCCCACACGTCATGCCGTGCCATGCCATCATCCCCTCCTCCTCCTCCTCCCACGTAGGAAGCTACGCGGAGCTTTCGAGGGGGACGGTGGCGTAAGCGCGCGGGCGGGGGAGGGGGTGGTGGGGGGGACCCACCGCCGTCGCCCCACGTTTTCTCCGGGCCAGAGGACCCGGGGCCGATTCGGTGGGCGGCGGGGCACGCCAGCTCGGTGGACCCGTGTTGAACCCTGAGATATTTAGTTGGGCGCGCGCTATTATTCTCTGGTGCGCGTCGTTTCGCAAGTTGCGTCATCTTTCGCGCGTTAGAGTTGTTGCACCGGGATCCGTTGGGGGTTCGGCTTGTTTTCGCTAAAAAATGAACGGTAACTTGCTACGGTACTACTACAGTAATGAACAATAACTGTGTGCAGTGTCCTGTTACGGTGCATCGCAACAAGATATTAGTCTAGTATTCTTCTAGAAGAATTTCGGTGCTAATAGGCATGCAACTCTGCTAATGAAAAGATTGGGGAATGGAGACGCTAATATCTCGGGTATAAGGTTTGACTCCAGTGCTTTATAAGAGGCAGAGCAAAAGTTGAATAGTGAAGAGAGGTAGACACAGGATATATATATAAAAAAAAAGGATAAGTGCATTCATAGTCCTAAAACTTGTTATGAAAATGCAATTGAGTCATAAAACTTTCATAATGTACAATTAAGGCCTAAAACTTGTTAGGAGAGTGCACTTGAATCCCAAAACTTTCAAAAAGTGCAAACAAGTCCCAAAACTTGTCACGAAAGTGCAAACAAGTCCTAAAACTTGTTAAATTTGTTCAATCAAGTCTTTCCATTAATTATAGTTTTTGAAAGTTTTAAGATTTGATTTCATCTTTGTGAAAGTTTTAGGACTTGATTGCACTTTTGTGATAAGTTTTAGGATTTGATTGCATTTTTGAAAGTTTTAGGATTTGATTGTACTTTCGTGACAAGTTTTAGGACTTGATCGAATTTTTTTTTAAAGTTTTAGGACTCAATTGTATTTTCTGGACAAGTTTTAGGACTTCTAGTATACTTAACTCTAAAAATAAAAAAGGAGTATTTCCTTAATTGAATGAATGAGCGAGAAATGTTTTTTTCGTTCACGGAAATGTCTAAACATAAATTATTATCGATAATAAAAATATATTTATTGTCTTATTAGTTGAAGATACGAGCGATCATTTTTTAATGACCTACACTAACCCGTATCATCAACAACTTGATCCCGCTGGAACCTCATCAAAGGCTCCATCTAAACTAGAGCAAGTCATCGCCACTGCCAGTCGATTGTCGTCGTGAACCCATCGAAGCCACCACGGGCCACTACGAATAGCTGACCAAAAAATTACGTTACCGTGTACGTAAATAAATGTTTCCGAGTTCTTTTTCTTTTCCCTTTTTATTTTTTGGCAAAAGAGGGAAATCATTGGAACAACCCTGGGGGCCGAGATTACGTCCTGGAAACGAGTCTTCGGATGTCGGTGCCAAAACCGGTTTGGGTGGGAAAGCAAGTTGGCTTTGGACCATTCGATGTCGACGGACTCGACGCTCACGTCTCCTCAAGCAAACCCGTTTTAAACCAAAAAAGACCAATGCAAAATTCGAATGAAAAGGTTGGGCATTGACGTGAGCAAGTAGGTCGGGGATGTTGTTTTCGGATATCTGTCGATCTTGGTCTTAAAAAGGATCTTACATTGCGGGCGTGGGAGCAGTGCGCCCAAAGCCTTTAATGAAACTGAAAGATGGCGTTCTGACACGTCAAAGCGTGAGGCACGTGCAAAGTGATGTCGGACCCGACTGAAACGACAAGCCCAACGTGACGCAAGGATTTAGGTAGAAGAAAATGAGCAATTGACCCGACGTTGTTAGGACGTTATTCCACTGGACCCAATGCTGGCGTCGGTGGCCAATGCTGCCCCTCGGATGCTTGTCCAAGTGACTTGGCCCCTTGTTGTTATTGACTGTCTTTCGGGTAGCCCGGAAGGCCAATTTCTTCCGGACACGTTCTCGGATGATTGGCCGGGCTTTTACCAACCATATGGTTGTTAGCGTTGCCATCATCTCATCCTCCACAGGTCGAACGATTGATTTGTGCGACGTATTGGTTTGCATCAATCACAAGCAAGGGATGTCGTGGCATCTCGTGTTTGGATTCTCTCGGTATTTCCTGTTTCGCCTTGTGTGAGCGGTGCTCTTATCTCTGTGAACGAGCCACATCGAATGTTGCTAGCTAGCAACAGGTGGATCATGAAAGTAAGATCGCAGGACCGAACGTGTGAAGTGATTGCAGATGTAAATCAAGTCCTATACTGCTCGATTTCTTCTCACGCTCGAGTTCGTTCACACTTCGTTGTTACAGGTTGATAGATCCGTGAGAGAATCCGAATGTGAAACGGGAGAGAAAAGGTAAGAAGGAGAGACCTCTTCGTAGAAAGCAAAAGGACAGGACGGGACAGGACGGGAACATACAAAAGATTTTCTAGAAGCGCATCATTCTGGTGGCCATCGATTTGTCGGGAGACCATCTTGGAGCCGACCAAAGAAATGTCATACAAGTGACGCTGGCTACGAAGGAATGGTGACGCACAAATTTGGACTTTTTCCGGGCGGCTAAAACCCTTGTGAAAACAAGGCTGGATCTTGAGCCATTGGAGAGACACAAGGGAGGCAGGAACTGAGGATGTATGTACCTACAAGAACCACGCATTGCTAAAGGAAGCAACATCTCCTGTGTATGCAGGGGAAAAGATGAGCGCATCGATAGAAAGAGCTGTAGACTCATTTGGTTTCTCATTGCCCAAATTTGGATCTGAGAGGTAAGTTGGAAGACCGATTATACATGTAGAATTCGCCCACACGGAGCGAAACCAACATGAGACAGAGAGAGACACGCAGCCCGCCCAAATATGGGAGAACAAACTAAAAATCTAAAGGGTTTAATGAATGGCATTACACATGATCAAATCAGTACCTAAAAGATCCGGAGGAGATGGAGTTGTCCATCAGCAGTAGTATATAACTCATCGAAAACAATTTAGTTATTTTGCCAATTCCAAAAAAGGGCAACGGCCATTTACTTTTGTCTGCTCCATTCTGAAATCCTCACTCGGGATGAGACTGACAATAAAGAAGGGGAAAACAGAGCAAGGAGTCCATACGCGCCTATTTCTTCCCCCCGGCTGAGCTTCCCAAATCCATGTCGTGAAGGTTCAGCAAAAGATCGTTGGAATTCAAGAAGACCCTGTTGCTTGAGTTTGAGATTGTCTGCGCGATTTCTCTTGAAGCTTCGATTCTCCTCAGGGTGATGAAAGCAGGATTATTGGCGATGGCTTGACCAATCAGCTGAGCACTCGTCGCTTCACCCTGTAAACAGCAAAGTGCGCATCAGCATTTAGCTCAGAAAAAGAGCTGAGAGACCACTGAAGCCGCCTTTTCTTTTTGATACTTGTGAGCAATCCAGACAGCCAAGCTCATCATCAAGGAGGAACATCTTTCTTGTCCTCAAATGTTTCACTAAATAGACTTTTGAACACTTCTCTGCACTTACCTGAGCTCTGATAACAGCACTCTTCTTGTCCTGCTCAGCCTTTTCCACGACAAATTTCGCCCTTTCAGCTTCTTGTGCAGCCACTTGCTTGGCCTCTATAGCAGCAGTAAATTCCTTTCCAAAAGTCAAGCTTGTGATGGACACATCGTCCAGGGCAATGTTGAAATTGGCAGCTCTCTCTGTCAGAATTTTCCGTATTTCTCGACTGACGGCCTTAAAAAGATAGAACAAACTTTCAGCAAGGGACATGGGAGTAGAAGGGGATTGTGAAAATATTCTCTCTTTGAAGAGTGAGAAATTACAAAAAATCTAGAACTAGGAGTAATGTAGAAGGCAAGAGATCAGCAAAATATTTTCTTGTCCATTGTACTTTAGGAAAATCTTCCTTATAAATCGTTGCTTAAATAATTGCAATTAAAATATAGGAGCATCTGAATGCTCGAGCCCTGCAAACAAGGAACAAATGCCAGAATCTCAACTCCTATGTTGTTCTCGGCAACATACAGCACTGTTGGACAATCATATTAGGAAAATCTTTCTTATAGATTACTACATAAATGCAATTAAAATATAGGAGCATCTCAATGCACAAGCCCTGCAAACAAGGGGCAAGTGCCAGAATCTCCACTCCTATGTTGTTCTCGGTAACGTACAGTGCTGTTGGACAAACATAATAGGAAAATCTTTCCTATTAAATCGATACTTAAATGCAATTAAAATATAGGAGCATCTGATTGCAAAAGCCCTGCAAAAGAGGGGCAAATGCCAGAATCTCCACTCCATCAGGTTGTTCTCGGCAACTTACAGCGCTGAAAACGCTATTAAGCAAGCACACCAGTGACTCTAATTTGTTGCCTTCGTTTTGCTAACATGTCAGCCCCCTCACCAATTAACAGGTCAGAGCCACTAAAAATAACGAGTTATTTCAGCTTCTAGAAAATTCTAGTGAGTCAGTGACGAAAACAATTGACAACTGCCTTTTGAGCATACCTCTCTCTGAGTAATGAGCTGGCTAGCATTATATTGCGCAACCACAGCCTTCAGAGTTTCATGGATGATCGACGGCAAAACCCTTTCATTGAAATTCTCACCCAGTGTCCGGTATATTGTGGGTAGCTGGTCTGGCACAGGACGAGTGAGAACCCGAAGCCCAATTTTAACCTATGATACAAAATGCAGGAGTGAGTTCAATGCAAGCAATAGATTTAAAAGAGGATATCTCACCATGTGCCAACCATTTTCATCTGATAGTTTCCCTTTGTTTGAATCAAATGGCACTACCATTACATTGACTTCATAAAAGCAAATCGCAATTTACCAAGCTGAAACCAAAGAACATACAAGTAACACATTTATCAACTATATCTATCTGAAGCCTTGCTATCAAGCAGCAGTTAGAAGGAAAAAACAAAATTTAGAAGAGAGGTAGTACTGAAAGATAAAGGATAAGTATCTCAAAGGCTGATTTAAACCCAGAAAAAGCTACTCAAAAGGCCACTGGAATAGTTTCTCAAATTGTGAAGGACAACAACTGCGGAGGTATTTACCACTGACATACAATCAGAAACTTCATGCCCATTCTAATGGGAGCTTTAATTTATATCCTGCAATTCAAACTTCTGTTCCACGGTGGGTATTATCTACTTAAGTACAGACTAAAACTAATGGGTATTTACCACTAAAGTACAGACTAAAACTAAAAGAAAAGTGAAAAAGTGAGAAAGAAGCAATTCTTTCTCTTCTTCTTTTTAGCCGCGGAAGAGGGGGGGGGGGGGGGTGTGCGCATTGTTGGGGTGCATTGAGGGTAGGGACCGATAGCATGGGGCAAAATAGAAAAATCTCATAAATAAATCACAACTGACCAAAGATTCCAAAGTACTTACTTCATGCTGATTAAAACTTCAATACAGAAGAAAGACATAATTTAGCATAACTTATGTCCAACGAAGATCAAGAAAAATAAAATTAATGATGACTGTGTAAAAACTTTCTGTTGTCCAATAGAAATGAGAATGCATGAAATTTAAGAACACGACGGAGGACAGTGATATACTTCATTTCCATGGCTTTAGCCAAAATACTAGAGTCCTAATGAAGCCAAGTGTATCAGTTTCATTCACAATCAAGTCATCTTTCTGAATCCTTTGAAAAATTAATATAGTAAGTTCAATGTGTATTTCTGTCTAACACCCAACCACAAAAAGCAAGTATATCAACAAGCATGGATCGTCTGGGAACAGACGAATAATAATTAATCCACTCAATGTCCAACAAGCCAAGTAATATTAAGTGATCAGTTAAGATGATCAGAGGCATCCTTGCAAGAGAAATCTCTGTGATAAGGCAGATCTAATTCCACAAATGTCCAGTTTCCCAATGCAACCATAAAAACCTTATTAGGGGGAATTACATCACAAAAGAATCCAGCACCAAATTACCATAGGGAAAGCCGACCTTTAGTTTCCTATAAGCAAAGTGACTGTATGACTTGGATAAGAGGAAACTAACATTCTCAGCATCATGATCAAGTAAGAATCATATGTTAAAAACATTTCACAACCAAATGTAGCTGTTACGGCTATTTCTTAAAGCGGAGATTACCATTTGGAGGTCACGACTCCCAGATGTACTCTCCACCAAATGAGGCCTTGCACGGACATCGTAGATAACAGGCCTCTCAAACCATGGGATCATTATGTGTGTCCCTTCAGGATAAACCTACAAATCAATGTGAACTCCATAGGTCAGGTACAATCTGTTGAATCGTGAATGTCTTCACAACTCAGTAGCGTTCCCCATTAAGAGGTTATATAAAAAAGCATATGCAAAATTCATTGAGATTAAAATTCCATACTGTTCTGACGATCCAGTTTGTTCCATTCGAGAAAATTGACAAAAAATGACAGATACAGCTAAACCAATTCTGACATAGACCAATTTTTTTCAGATGGTATGAAACGTAAACAACAGCAACACCTCTTTTGGTGAAGATTTCGAAACCATTTGCAGCTTAAAGACTCTGGTCTTGTCAGATAATTCAATATCACAAAGCCAACATACAAGAGTTTTCAAATTCCATCTCGTTCTTTGTCTAACTCCTTAAATTAGATGCATGATGAATAAAAAGGACAAAATATCGCAAGCAAGCAGGCAAAGAAGAAAGATGAAAGAAGTACTAAACAAGGCGAGAAATTTCTATCTATTTAGTTCAAACAACCGTAGGTGTATAAATAAAATGATATACTAGGTGATAAAATCATAATGAAAGGCCACATTCATAAATATCGTGACTAATCAACACTTGCGTTAGCCAAGCTCACAAGCAAGTCAAACGGAAACTGCCACAAAAATCGTAGTTTTGGTGATTGCAATCAAGCAAAGCACATTCTATTGCTTCGAATCTTATAATAAGAACTTTAAACCTCAAGGGCAAAGATAACCTTGTCTTTTATGCCGCCTAGCCGATTGAATACAATGGCTCGATGACCTCCCTCAACGTTGTAGAGACTGTTTGTAGCTGCATAAAGGCCAAGGCCACCTATGACTCCCAATTTGAGTAAAGCAGAAGCAGCCCCTCCTCCTGGTACTTTTGGAACTTTGACATTTCTAAAATCCATTTCCTACACCAAGTACAAAAATGATAAACTGGCAGCATATCTCAAATTAAAACCTCACTGACAAAGCAACAATTCAAGCGTGGGGTAGGGGGGGGGGGGGGGGGGGGGGGGGGGGGAACACAAAAGATGAGCAAATAAATAACTATAGGACTTGAACATACGCATCGTATGAGCTAACGAACTGCCTGAGAAGACTGACTACCAGGTGCAAAGTAGAGAAAAGTAAGATTCCACTTTGATATCCCTTCCCCAATACAAAATGCTAATCGATTGACCAATATTCTGTAAAAAGCATAACAGCATAAGAGCCGCAGAGGGGAGCGATGGAACATAACATAGCAAACAATTAGTTAAAGGGCACTGATGACCTCTTAACATAACCCGACTCGTGAAACACAGATCAAAAGAGGAACTTTGTGCATGACGGTATCCAATCAAGGCAGTAAAAAAGTTGAGAAAAATTCCATCTCGCCTATCTTAGACTCTTCATCATTTGTACAGTAGGACAGAAGAAAATAGCATATCTTTTGACCAAACCAAAAGTGCTTCCCCGCGAGTATGAAATCCATTCATCCTCCGCGGCAGGAACAGATGGTTCAGACAAAGCATAATTAAAAAAAAAAAACATTTTCCCAGGCACTTGTCTTCGAGCTCAACCCACAATAAGAAGAAGAGAATTTTCCAATTCAATCAAGCCAAAACATCGTAACAGCTGTCCAGAAAAATCTCCCAAGATTTCTTTTGCCCTTGCAAAACCAGCCACGACGAAAAAATGCAGCTCGGGCAAACGAAAGCTCGAAACTTTCTTCCAAGTAATTCTAAGCTCCAGAAAACAAGCTCACAGCAGGCAAACACACATTCCAACTCCAGAAGATGAAGATGGAAAAACTAATGCCGTCCAGTCATCACAATCCTCAGGCAATGGAAACCACTGAAAGGCATACAAACCAGCATCCACACAGCGATTCTCAAACGCGCCCAGCTTACCCGCCCCCATTATCAAGCACAGAAACCCCCCTCTACCTCCAACCGGAAGACATTGGGTCACCCCGAATCGGGTCAAATAGGCGAACCAAACAAAACCCAAATGCAAAAGAAACAAAGAAAAAAGAAAAGCAAAGATTCGTCCACGACGAGAGAAACGAAAGCAGATCCCCCGACACCCAGTTCGGTACGGCATACCCGAGATAAGCTCAGCGATCGGCCGGAGAAATCGGAGAAAATGGGGGGAGGCGGCGGAGAAGCGAGCCGGCGAGAGGGTCGCAGTCGTCGCAGTGCTGAACCAGTCGGCACCTTCACCGAGGGAGGACAGGGAGCAGGGGTTTTGAGGGTTTAATGGTGGTTCCTCTTCTCTGCCGTGACGGAAAAGCCAGGGAGAAGCGGCGGTTTTGGGCCGCGCCGGCCCAATACCCGCTTCCTTAACGGGTCGGTCCGACACCCCCCTTATTTCGCCCCATGATTCTTCCTTGGAGAAAATTTAAGGAATTTTCGTAACACTTACGCCTTTGATAACAACCATTCGATCGAAAAGGCTCGGTGGTCCGTTTGGTTCGCGGAAAAATTAGATTTACGAAAACTGCCTGACTGCATAATTTCACACGAAAGTTTATTGCATGTGTGAAAGCGATGTTGTCGATTGAGTTCGTATATTAGAAATTGTAATCAAATGTCAGAAAAACTAACCTGAAAGCAATACAAATAAATAAGCAGAATATTGATCCGAGCCCAACGAAATAACGTCGTGTTCTTAAGACGAATTTGGCCCCTCAATTAGTATCCGAGGATATTGGACAATCATCTTTCAGGATAGAACGGATCTCGTTCCTCCGAAGTGATACGCATTCAGAGGACTCCTTCGAACGCAATTTCGCAGAATAATTACACAAAATGATAATGATGAAATGAAAAATGTCTCTAGTGCATCGGGAAAATGTTTCACGGGAATGTAAAATGCCACAAAGTGTCACTTGCCGAACTAAACCGTTCGGATGTATATATATGACGAAAATTGAAGAGTTGCGGGAATGTAAAATGCCACGAAGTGTCACTTGCCAAACTAAATCGTTCGGATGTATATATATGGCGAAAATTGAAGAGTTGCGAGAACCGGTCGGATGAATGTATATGGAAAAAATTGAAGAGTTGCGAGTAATGAAAGCTTGTTGGCGATTCCCTTTGGTTCGTGAACAGTAACGAAAGTTCACTTGAACAGAACCTCACGAACAGACATGTTTGTTTGTTAAAAAAATTAATTAATTAATTTCTAACATCGTGTCTACTTGAAGAAAATAAAAAAAAAACCGATAGAGAATGGACCTGGACCCGAACCGACCGGCCGGACGGGCGGCAGCGACGGCGCGCGCGCTGGAGGATCGACCTAGCTCGGTGTAGGTCCTCTCCCTTCCACAAAAGTGAGGTACCCCTTGGAACCCAAATCCATTTAAGAGGCTCCTCAAAATAAATTTTCTCCCATTACCTCTTCTATCCTATGTGAGATACTTTCATCTATACACTTTTCATTCAATTATATGGGATTTAGATGCCAAAATCCCAACAATCTTCCACATAAATGAAAAGTACTGATATCATGACTTTCCATGTATGCATGAGATGCAAAATGCGATTATTCGATGAGAAAACGTTGCATTAGGATAAGTAGTTTGAGACTTTGAACTTTCCTTAGTGAAACCTATCAGATTTACTTGGTTAATCAGTAGACTTGATGTCTTTGAACAGTCGACCTTTGCTATAAGTTTAGACAATAGAAATCACACAACTGCTTCTCGAACAAAATTGGTTCTTATTGTTGTGTTCGTTTTGACCATGAACACTGCCTAGTCTCATGAGTGTTTTAGAGAATTCGGCCTTTTAAATTCTCACAGAAGCGGCCCCGGCCCTCACTTCACACTCACATAGGTGATTTCAGAACATATAGTATATCACATACTCAATTCAGAATCATTAAAAGATTTTGCTTAACATTCACATATTAATACTGTCTTCATCTGGGAATGTGTAAAAAAATTTGATAGTACTCTACACTGTCTTCATAACTTAGTTGTCCATTTGAACCTAGATTTTAGGATTTCCAGTCAACTAGGTATGGTTTCCGCTATGATAACTTGTTTATAGGTCTTAAACCCATTCTCCTTGATGTTTTTACAATCATCTCTCTAGTTGGGTCTTTGGTCAATGGATCCGCAACATTATCTTTGACTTCACATAGTCAACGGTGATAATTCCACTAGAAAGAAATTGTCTTACTGTGTCATATCTTCGACGTATGTGTCAAGATTTACCGTTATACATGACATTCATTGCCCTTCCTATTGCCGCTTGACTATCACGATGTATACAAACAGTTGACACTAGTTTAGGCCAATTAGGAATATCTTCCAAAAAATTTTGAAGCCACTCTGCTTCTTCACTAACTTTATCTAAAGCAATAAATTCTGATTTCATAGTGGATTTAGTAATACAAGTTTGTTTGGATGATTTCGAAGATACTGCCGTCCCACCAAGTGTGAATACATATCCATTTGTCGATTTTGTGTCTTTAGTGCCGGTTATCCAATTTGCATCATAATATCCTTCAAGTACCGCTGGATATTCTGTGTAATGCAAAGCATAATCTTGAGTATGCTTTAAGTAGCCCAATAAACGTTTCATAGCTTTCCAATGATTTTTATTTGAACTAATTGTAAATCGACTTAGCTTGCTCACAGCACAAGCTATGTCCGGCCTAGTACAGTTCATGACATACATTAGACTGCCTAATATACTAGTATACTCATTTTGAGCTTTGCTTTCACCAGTATTCTTTGAAAGATGTAAATTAACATCTATCGGAGTTTTTACTGGTATAATATCTAGATTCTTGCACTTTCCAAGAATCATCTCAATATAATGAGATTGTGATAGAGCTAATCCTCCAGATGTCTTATAGATTTTAACTCGTAAAATAACATATGCAACCCTCATATTTTTCATATCAAATTTTCTTGTGAGTATGCTTTTGGTTGCCTTAACAACTTTACTATCACTGCCCATTATAAGCATGTCATCTACATATAAGCACAAAATTGCAAAACCATTATGAGTGTTCTCAACATATACACATTTATCACACTCGTTAATTTTAAAACCATTCGACAACATGACTTGGTCAAATTTAGTATGCCATTCTTTTGGCGCTTGTTTTAAACCATAAAGTGACTTAATAAGTCAATAAACTTTCTTCTCTTGTCCTGGAACAATAAACCTTTCGGGTTGTTCCAAATATATTTCTTCTTCCAAATTCCTGTTTAAGAAAGTCGTTTTAACATATATTTGATGGATTTCAAGCTTATACACCGCTGCTATGGCAATTAGCATCCTTATAGATGTAATTCTAGTAACAGGTGAGTAAGTATCAAAATAATCCAAGCCTTCTCGTTGCTTGTATCCTTTTACTACAAGCCTAGCCTTATATTTATCAATAGTACCGTCCGCTTTCATTTTTCTCTTGAAAATTCACTTACATTGTAATGGTTTATTACTAGGAGGAAGGTCAACCAATTCCCATGTATGGTTTGACAAAACGGATTCAACTTCACTGTTGATAGCTTCTTTCCAGAACGAGGCTTTTAGCGATGTCACGGCTTCTTTGAATGTCTGAGGCTCATTCTCTAACATATACGTTAAGAAATCAAGTCCAAAAGATGTGGAAGTTCTTTGTCTTTTACTACGTCTAGGTTCATCCTTCTTTGGATCACTTCTAGATATAGTATCTCGATGCCTCTTATTATTATCAATTGGCACATATACTCTATTATATGGAAATATATTTTCAAAGAACGAAATGTCCTTTGATTCAATAATCGTATTAACATTTATATTTGGGATTTCTGACTTATGAACAAGAAACTGATATGCATTACTATTTTGAGCATATTCGATAAAAACACAATTAACACTCTTTGGTCCTATTTTAACCTTTTTAGGCTTAGGAACCACAATCTCAGCCAAACACCTCCACACTTTGAGATAATTCAAGTTACGCATTCTATCTTTCCATTTCTCATAAGAAGTTTGTTGTGTCTTCTTGTGAAATACTCTATTTAAAATAAAATTTGCTGTTAGGATAGCTTCCCCCCACAAATTCTGCGGTGAACCAGAACTGTTCAACAATGCATTCATTGTTTCCTTTAGGGATCGATTTTTTCTTTCCGCCACACCATTTGATTGTGGTGTATAAGGAGCAGTTATTTGGTGAACGATACCAAACTTAGTACAAATTTCCTCAAAAGGAAATTCATATTCACCTCCTCTATCGCTTCTTATCATTTTAATTTTCTTATTTAACTGAGTTTCAACTTGAGATTTGTAAGTTCTAAATGCATTCACAATCTCATCTCTACTACTAAGCAAATAAACATAACAATACCTTGAACAATCATCTATAAATGTGATAAAATACTTATTACCACCTCTTGACGGTATTGATTTTATATCACATATATCTATGTGTATTAAATCTAAAGGTTCTATAACTCTATTATCTACAGAATGAAAAGGAAGCTTAGAAAATTTAGATTCAACACACACCTGACATTTCTCACTTGGACAGTCAAACTTCGGCAACAGTCCCATATTCATTAATTTCTTTATTGACTTATAGTTAACGTGTCCTAATCTAGCATGCCAAATATTAGAAGACTCAAGCACATAAGTAGAAACAACTTTATTCAAATCATCATTAGTTATAATAGTTATTACATTCAATTTGAACAAACTATCACTCAGATAACTCTTTCCTACATACATCTCATTTTTAGAGAGTACAAACTTATTAGATACAAAAACCAACTTGAAACCATTCTTGCTAAGGAGAGATCTAAACACTAAATTCTTGCGAACATCTGGCACATGTAGATAATTATTTAGTGTCACAATCTTTCCAGCTGTCATCTTTAGAGCAATCTTTCCGACACCTTCAATCCTAGTGATTGATGAATTTCCCATATAAAGTTTTTCATCACCTCCTACAGTTGTGTAGGACGAGAACATCGATCTGTTTGCACAAATATGACGAGTTGCTCCTGTATCAATCCACTACTCCTTGGGGTTTCCCATCATATTACACTCGGATATCATAACAGTCAGATTGATATCATCAACACCATTGGAAATCTCTTCCACCACATTAGCTTGAGTTTTCTGTCTTTTCTTGGCCTTGCAGTCTTTGGCTCGATGTCCAGACTTGCCACAGTTGAAGCACTTGCCAACGAACTTCTTCAGGCCTTGGGTGAATCCCTTTCCAGACTTGCTAGGCATTTTCCTCTTCTTGTTAGGTTTCGATCTTTCTTCAACAACATTGGCCTTTGAAACCTCTAAGTTCTTCCCAACTTTCTTCTCAGAGAGCCTATTGTCTTCCTCAATCCTCAATCGAATAATCAAGTCTTCAAGTGACAACTCCTTTCTCTTGTGTTTGAGATAATCTTTGAAACCTCTCCAGAATGGTGACAGTTTTTCAATGAAGGTAGCCACTTGAAATGTATCACTTAGAGTCATTCCTTTAGCATGAATATCATGCATAATCACTTGAAGCTCTTGAACCTGACTTAAGACGGTCTTTGAATCAACCATCTTGAAGTCCAGAAATTTACCGACAATGAATTTCTTCAATCCGGCATCTTCGGTTTTGTACTTCTTGTCTAGCCTATCCCATAACTTCTTAGCCATTTTCAGCGGACTATAGACGTTATAGAGAGTATTGTCCAAACCGTTGAGAACATAGTTATGACACATGAAGTCAGAATGCTTCCATGCATCCACAGCAGCAACCTTTTCTTTATTTATCTCTCAAACGTCCAATTTAGGACCATCCTCATTGAAGAATTTAGCCAAGTTCAAGGTCGTGAGATAGAACAACATCTTTTGTTACCATCTCTTGAAATCCGTACCATTGAACTTTTCTAGCTTTTCTCCGTGATTCGGCATAGGTTGACCGGAGTCGAAGTTGAAGCCATTTCTGAAATATAAAAACAGAACATATTCACGAACATAATCAGAAATATATGACTATGAATAGAATCGTTTGTTTATGAACATAATAGAAAATTTCTAATATGAATAGAAACGAAAAACTCGTTCACAAACAGAATTGGAAATTTTAATATGAATAGAAACGAAAAATTTGTTCACGAACAGAATTAAAAAAAATTGTAATAGGAACAGGATGTATGAACAGAATCGTATTCCTATACGACTATGATAAGGAACATACGAACTATACAAAAGTTTGACTTAAGGGAACGACAATCTAGATATTTGACAGAATGAACAACGCATAAGAATATAAGAACAGAACCGAATCAAAATTTGTCTTAAGATTGTTGTCGGCTAAGTTCGTTTATTAGAAATTGTAATCAAATATTAGAAAAACTAACCTGAAAGTAGTACAAATAAATAAACAGAATGTTGATCCGAGCCCAACGAAATAACGTTGTATCCTTAAGACGATTTTGGCCTCTCAATCAGTATCCGAGGATATTGGACAATCGTCTTCCAGGATAGAATGGATCTCATTCCTCCGAAGTGGTACGCATTCAGAGGACTCCTTCGAACGCAATTTCGCAGAATAATTGCACAAAATGATAATGATGAAGTGAAAAATGTTTCGAGTGTGTCAGGAAAATGTCTCGTGGGAATGTAAAATGCCACGAAGTGTCACTTGCCAAAGTAAACCGTTTGGATATATGTATATGGCGAAAATTGAAGAGTTGCGAGTAATGAAAGCTCGCTGGTGGTTCCCTTCGATTTGTGAACAGTAGCAAAGGTTCGCTTGAATAGAACCTCATGAACAAACATGTTTGTTTGTTCAAAAAAATAATTAATTAATTTCTAACAACGTGTCTATTCGGAGAAAATAAAAAAAAATCGATAGAGAATGGACCCGGACCCAAACCGAATTGATCGGCCGAACGGGCTGCGGTGCGCGCACGGGGGGACCGACTTAGCTTGGCGTAGGTCCTCTCCCTTCCACAAAAGTGGGGTACTCCTTGGGGCTCAAATCCATTTGAGAGGCTCCTCAAAATAAACATTCTCCCATCACCTCTTCTATCATATGTGAGACACTTTCATCCACACACTTTTAATTCAATTCTATGGGATTTGGATGCCAAAATCCCAACAAGCGATACATCATGGCTTCTCTTCGTGCTAATTTGATGGAAGAAAAGTTGATATTCTAGCTATTTTTAGGCTGGTAATTTTTAAAAATAGTCGGTTAATGTGTGCGGTTACTAACCAAGGCAAACAAAGATTAGTAACTCGATAGAATAGTTGATAGATTTAAAAGAATTAATTGGTAACTAATTCAAATTGGATTTGGCATATCAAAGTTATACGATAATTTGATCTAACAAATGTTGGTATCATGTTGGTAATTTCCTAGGAGAGTTAATAAATTTGAAGGTTGGTAAGTTATGGGGATAAAAGTTGGTAAGTTAGTACAAAAAATTGCTTTTGCCAAAGACAATTGATAATATTATAATAGTATTAGTAAGTTACCAATAAACTACGTATAAAAAAGAGTCACCAATCACTTTTCTATTAGCAATAGTTTTAAGACTTACCTATACTTATTGAAATTTACTAATACGGAAAAGGAAATTCATAAGTTTTCGTAACGGAATTAGGAATGAGTAGTTTTAAGGTAAGTTCCAATTCTATATAAATTCTACCCTGTATACCATGAAACCGTAGATTCAATTTCAGGGTCTAGCCAGGATTTGGCCAATTCCTTTCTTTTTGTTGTTTCATTTTTAGTCAAACAAAATGAAAGTTAGAAACAATAACTAATATCCCTATCCACCAATAGCAACAATCGATAGACAACACCTGAAAATCGCCAACATCTTCATTGTATTGTCAAACCCATAATTAGCTCTAAATCTAAGCCTCGGCCTAAATGACCTGTACTGCTCGAGCTTAAGAACCTTTGGCTGGCACTTTCTGCTACCAAGGCAACAAAAATTGCTGAACATACATAAGATCTTCTTGCTCTATAACTCCATTGGTTCTTCAAGCGGCATTAGGAAAAGGCCGCAGCACCTTTAAGTGAGTCAAACCAAAGTAACTTGAGGCCTGCAATCCCCTTGCAGGATCACCTATTATAGATTTCATCCCGCCAGTTCCCCCAAACAAGATGTTTTAGTAACTATCAAATGGACATCACTTAAAACCCACGACGATATGGTACAATAAATTACGGGATGTCAAGATATCATATGATTAGAAAAACGACCCATCGAATGATCAAGATTAATATGTGAAACCAAACACTCAATCGTCAATTAGACATTTCTTTGAACACGTTGTCCATGTGATGTCAAACGGTAATGGCATGCCCCAAGAGTGCTTTTAGGAGTTTGATTACTGAGAGGAGGATGCAGAAATACTTAAGCTTACCTTTCGAAGAGAGTCCTTGATTCCGGAGGGTGTGAGCTGCTAGAGAGGAGTGAGTCTCTAGGGGGAGCGAGTTGCCAGGGAGGAAACTCTGGAGATCAGTCACGATGCACGAGCGATAGAAAGTGAGAGACTTGTTGCTTGCAGCTTTGTTCGAGTGACACAAAAAGAAGAAGAAGGAGAAACCGGAAGATGAGAGGTGGCAACAAACAAGTTACAAGAATAAAAAGAGAATATAGGGTTAACTTAGGTTCTGTTCTTCGGTTCTTCAGGTTCTGGTCCTGTTCAGTTCTTATTAGGGATCCAGACCGTACTATACCGATTCCAAAATATTTGAAACTGGGAATCAGATTGGTAAGAGCAGGAACCTAGAACCAGATCAATTTCTCTGGCCGGTTCGGTTCAATTCTCAATTTTACCCGATACCCATGCTCACTCCTAAACGAAACAATAAAATTATACCTAAAAGAAAATTTAGGTGGAATTCAGATTTTTAGATTATCTTATTCTAAAGACGGTTGTTTTATCTTAGCATGCTTTCGTCTCTACCATCATTCAACATCATCATATATGCATCATATGTCCAAATTGATTTGATTGACCAAATTGTCACGCAAATCGCCACTTTCACTCGATCAAGTGATACTGTCGCTGCACCGTTGCACCACCTCCGTTATCTCCATTCCCTCTTGCTAAAAATTTAAGCTATCGGATATTTGAAAATACTGTCACAAGTATACCTAACTCATTTGCGACGTTCCTCTAATGCTCAAAGAGAGGGAGTGACAAGAAGCACCCAACCTAACTGTCAGCAAACAAAACGGGCATTGTATGTTTCACGTGCTTCGGTGAAACCAATGTGCATGGCAGGAAATAAAAAATGGCGTCGTCACTCGTATGAAAAATCGAGTTACATCAGCAATGCCATGTGCTCTGGATCTGAGATATCCAATTTCACAAGTTGCCACCATTAATCAATTCATTTCTCTACAATTTGATCTCCCACTCCACGCTGACACCCACACACCCAATCACAGAGAGAGAGAGAGAGAGAGAGAGAGAGATTCATGAGAATAATGTGACTAAGGTTCTCCACGTTCAATCAAACAGCAATGGAAAGTCAATGAAGCTCAGATGTAACAGATGAAGAGAGACACAAAATGTGACAGGATGTGCTTTATACGCAGAACTCAGGACTTCATCTTAAACTCTCACGACAGAAACCCCATGCACATCATCCCAACCCCGAAAACAAACCCTAGCCACACGTTACTCCTCTCACTCGTGCCGGAATTGCTGTTCTCCGAAGATGGTGCCTTTGCGGATGACGTTGAGTTTGACCCGGTGGAGGAGCTCTTTGGCGCGGGGCGAGTGGATGATGCCGGGGCCGGAGCCTCGAACAGCTCCGGCGGCAACAAGACCTTGTCCACCTCGTACACGGCCAGCGGGGACTGCTGGTACAGCGCGTTGTTGATCTGCGTCTGGACCATGCCGGTCGAGACGTTGACCTGGTTGCCCTGGCTGGTGAAGTTGAGGCCCGCAAAGTTGCCCTGCGTTCTTACCGGGTTGCTGACGCTCAGGAGAGACTGGAGGGTGTAGTATTTCGGGGCGATGTGGTAGAGAACGAGTTGAACCTGTTGAGACAATGATGGATATAGGCAATTTAGAATGCGGATCGAACAATTATTGCTAGACAAGATCGATGGTGAAACTTTCATGTCAAATTGATTTAATAATTGATATTCAAAAGTAGAATTCAGACGAGTTTAATTTCTATCATTGTTGTGATAGACTATTAGTGAGTGTTGAATGTGGCCCACTTATCATACAACATCACTGGGTAAGTCATTTTTGTAAATCAATCTTAATCAATCTAGCCTTACTCGAGTTTATATTTAGCATTAGTCTAACAACAATAGAAAAATAGAGATTCAGGGTCTAGACCTGTTGCTCATTGTTGAGGTCGTTGATGGTGCCGGCCTTGAGGTTGTTGAAGGCATTGTCGGTGGGGGCGAAGATGGTGATGCCCTCGGTGGAGGTGTTGAGCTGGTTCTCGATCTGGGTGGCAACCTGGGTGGTGGTGAGCAGCCGGATGAAGTAGGTGTACTGCCCGTTCTTGGCGAGGATACCGGTGAGGTTCGCAGGGCCTGAAGGGGACGGCGCCGGGCCCGATGGGGATTGGGCCAGGGCTCGAGGCGGGGAGAGGGTGAGGGAGAAGATGCAGGCAATGAGAATGAAGGGGAGAGCAGAAGAAGAAGGAGAAGAAGATGATGATGATGAAGCCATTGGTGTGCTGTGAGTGTTTCTTGGAGTGGAATGATGAGAGTGACGCTTTCGGGGGGGTGGGGAGTATAAATGGGTGGATGAGGGGGTGTGACATCGTTGGCATGAGCTGGCTTCTAAACTCGATGATCGGATGAAGACAAAAAATCATATAGACAGACAGGAACTGGAAGGAGTGGATACAATCATGTTAATCACATAATGCCTCCACCATGAATATTTCTGTCATTGAAGAGCAGCGCCAGGTGTTTGTTATTAGAATGGATTTCGTTACCGGGTGTCTTAGTGTAGGATATTTATTAGGATACTTTCTCATTCTTTATATCCATTTTGATTATCATATTAGATCGGTTCCCTTTGATTTCCTTTATCTGAGTTTATAAATAGGATCTCCATGTAAACTCTTCCTATATATCAAAATATACTCAAATTTCCCAATTATTATTTTCTGTACTAATATTTTAACTCCCAGAACACTCGTTAAGTAGTTAACTAAAGAAACTTTAGGGTTTTCAGTGCACCGATCGCCCTCGTGTTGTACAAAACCAATGTCTTGAGGATTAAACTATAGCTTAGTAAGTGCGCACGGGACATTCGTTAGCAATACTCCGTTAAAATTCCGGTCAAAGTTAAGCTTGAAACGACAGTTATACTGCCTTGAACAAGGACCGTGAAACTCAAAAAACATCATCGCAAATTTAATTTTAGAGTACCTAAATAAGAATGTGAACTTTTTTTGTGACTTCGACACTTTCATTTTTTTAGTTCAGTACCAAGCTAAGCACGACTTTATTTTCAATTTGGACTAATCAAACTCGCCATATGAAATAGGAATATTAAGTAATAATAGCGTCTCACTTCGAATTCAATATGAGAAAAATTTTTTTCCTCAAAACATTATATTTTATATCTTGTGGGGCATGGACTAATTGAACTAATTAAATTATATAGGCACAATTTGAATAATGTTCATCAGCTCAGATGCCAGACAAGCCAGTAAGCCTGCATCTAATGCTTCTTTATCTCGAGGGAATATTAGCACGATCTGCAACCACCATTGAGAGAGATTAGTGAACGACTAGTCCCAAAATTATTTGAACTTTAAGTAATGACAAATCTTGGCTGGGAATAGCAAGGAGGGGAACCTTTACCGTGTGAGGAATTAGAATTTAGAATGCTGCACAGAATGTCAGGTTGACCTAACCTCTCAGCCAATCACGGCCTTGGATTTCTGATGAAAATCGTGAACTTTCCAAACTGGCTATTAGCCAGCACATATGGTGGCCTCTAGAAGTCAAACAAAGGGGGTGGGTCCAAAGAGTAGCCCCAAGTGAAGAAGAAGCATTTGGCTAGATGAAAGTGGCGTTAAACACCTGTTTCTTTGGTGCTACGATTGTCCTTTCCTTATAGCGAAGTCATGACACGAGTTTATTTTATTGAGTTTGACCATACCCGAAATAATCTTTACATAAAGCCTAGTTTTTCTCTATTCTCCCTTTTTCTTTCTTTGGAGATATAAGCAAGTTCTTAAAAGACTTCATTTCGGTTATCGTCCGGATTTCGGGATCACCGGAATGTAAAACTTCCAGAGAATATCAATTTTCCTGAGGAAGACAAAGACATAAGGAGAATTGGAGTGCGATGCGTGCGAGCATCGGTACGTTAATAAAGGACGCATTCGTAGAGTCTCCCCTGCAAGGTGGGGACAGGCCTGAAGGCCCTCCTATGAGCGAAAGTTTCCTTTTTTTGGTAAGGTTAACTCTCAATCGAACAGTAAAGATCCAAAGAGAATCCATCTACCCAATCTCAATCAAATCCTTACTTTTGCAATTACCATCTTTGCAGCCTCCAACCACCATCCTACAAGACCGCAACCTCCGCCATGGCATCCACGCCGCCCATCAAGCTCTCTCTCTCTCTCTCTCTCTCTCTCTCTCTCTCTCTCTCTCTCTCTCTGATGTACCCAGCTAGGGATCCCATTGCCATTGAGCTTGTCGATTGTGATGGAGCTCGATACCGAGTGCCAAAGCTTTAATTTGTCTCCTTGTTATCAATAAGCTAGCCATCGAGAGTGATGACATTTGGAAGAGGGGCCTCCATGTTTTGACATCCCCTGAGAAAGACGGGAGAGAGATGTGCGCTATGATTTTATGTATTTCTAGTTCTCATATGTCAAACCTCCATAAACAAACTACCATTCTTCATTGATTATATTAGGTTAGGAATCATTCAATCAGTAATCGCTTAACTCGATGAATAGAAGGACGGAGATACAAAATAGTTTAAATTTTCAGAATAAATGTCAAGCACTCAACCAAGTCCACTTCAACGGCGCTAGATCTAGAATTTGATTTCAACATCACTTCATCCTTTCACCCTTTCATAAGACTCTCTCTTAGCTCCAGTAGATAACCTCATAAAGATTGGAAAAATTGTTCAAAAATCCTAAATTTATTGTACTTTTGTCAATTTGATCTTAAATATTTTAATTGTATTGATCGACAAGGGTGTCGGCCCTCACCTAGATTTGGGTGAGGGTTCAACACCCTCACCTATGGCCGGTGAGGGCACGGACTTGTGGCCAACGATGGTCGGCCGGCGAGCATTATAAAAAATAAAATAAAATAATAATCGAAAAAATGGTAAAAATATCATTACAAACTGTTCATGTCAGCGCTAGCTGTGGCACGTAAGACAATCAGCGTACATGTCAGCTATTTCCAACCAAAATTGATTGAATAGACTTAATTGACAAAACGTAAACAGTTTTAGAACTCAATTGACACAATTAAAAAGTTTAAAATTGAATTGACAAAAATGCAATAGGTATAGGTCTTCTTTTTTTTTTTTTTGTAGTTTTCCTCATAAAGATCCGATCATATCAAGTAATCTCTGGCTAAGAATGGATGTAATCGTGTCCGATCGCAAGACAAAATCCGCCAATTTGATTTCTTTTGTTTTAAAATTGTGCTGTGGACGGACAAGAGATGTTTGCACATTCTCCGGTTGGCTGCCCCGCTGGAGCAAACAGGGCATGAGAGGGACATACCAGCTACTCTACAGGCAGTGAGAAAGAGATTAGATATTTGCTGGAAAGATGAAAGAATAACAATCTGCAATACATGTAACTTTAGCTAACGAATAAATTTTTAGAAACATTAGAACTGATTTGTCAAATTCATTCACTAAATGATGGCCAAAACTATGACATAACGTCAAAGGAAGTGACTTGTTTTTTATGCATATGTCTATTCACATCTCATTTTAGAAACTGATTTGGTAAGTCAGTTTAGTTTTAGAGATAATGACATAAACAGTTCCCGAACTTTGGCCCAATATGTAATGTAATATTTGAATTTTTAATTTGTTCAATGTAGTCTCTAAATTTTAGCCTAATGATCAATGTGGTCCCCGAACTTTGACTCAATATGTAATGTGGTACCTAAACTTTTAATTTGTTCAATGTAGTCCCTGAATTCTAGCCTAATGTTCAATGTGATCCCTGAATTTTTGACACATGTTCAATATAGTCCCTAAACTATATGAAAAAAACGCAGCGTTCAGCGAGTAATTCAAACAAAACCTTGTTTAGAGAGAGAAATCCCGAATTCAATATTGATGATAGTGTTCTGTCTTTAAAAAAGAACCCTAAAACAAGTTTATAAATCCTTAAACCAAACCCCACTAGGACTATAAAGCATAAAATATCAAAATTACAAAACTGCCCTTAAAATTAAAACCCATAAAAATATTAAAATAATAGAAAAAACCATGTAAACGATTCCGAATCGCTAAAATCCATCGTTAGTTACAGCTAAAAGCGGTGAGTTGTGTTTAGACCACCGTTTTGCTTCAAACGATCAAATTTGAGCCTGATTCGATGTCGTCAACGAGGTCTGCCTGTTCTAGTCGTATCCCTATTTCGCCTTCCGTTTGGACTTCTGCCTATTTAGCCGGTCTAGAAACGTACCACCAATAGATTCTGCATCAGAAAATGTTCAATGTAGTTCATGAACTTGAATTAATGGAATGACTATATTAAACACTTTCATATAGTTCAGGGACTAAATTGAATACATATCAAAAGTTCAAAGACAATATTAAGTAAATTAAAAGTTTAGGGATCAAATTGTACATTGGATTAAAGTTTATGAATCACATTGAATAAATCAAAAATTCATGAATCATATTACAAATTGAGTCAAAATTCAACAACTATTTGTATTATTTTTCCTTTGGATTTATCAGGATTGTTTTCATTTCTATCTGTACTTCGTATATGGTTTTGCCGACGGAGGTTGCTACACATTCATTTATTTACGTGTAATGATGCCTTGTCTTTAAGTTAGTAGGACGATATGATTTGCGCCATTCGCGACTGTCGAAGAAATTTGGGGAAGTGGGTACTCGCTCCTTTTCTGTATTTTTCGATAAGTAGGACCCATCTCAATAAATTTGACGGTTACCCTTTAACAACATTATCTGCACCATTCTCTAATAACTAAAGTTTTAGATAATATCTTACATTGCCTGGTACAATGCATGTTTGTCCTTTTTGCTCCACACTTGGATTGGAATTACCACACTTGCACATTCTTTTGAGGCCATCCCAGGAGCACAAGTCTGTGTGTATTATCTATCGTAAACACTGGTGTCACACCCGATAGAGATTAGTCGGATGTTCAAAAAGTCCCAAAAGACCCATTGGTACAAAGAATTGAAACTTTTTAAATAAAATCACTATGCATTTGAGTTTGAGATGATAATCTAAAAAATCATAAATCTGTTGTATGAATACCAATTCAGTTTTAAATATTTGATCTGTACACATTGACAAAATTGAAAATTTAAGATCGAATGGACTGTTGTGTAGTATGACTGATTATGTAATTTGCCCTCCCATATTGGGTTCCTGGTCTCCACTTCCACATTACTAATATGTTTTCCCTTTTATGGGTGATTAATAAAAGTAGAGGCACATGAATACCATTTGTGCATAAATACTACGATGTTCATGTAAAGTAGCAGTTTCTACTTTTATGATTTCTCTTCGGCTACTCCTGTATTCATATGAACATTCGGAAAACGACATTTTCGACAACTGTGCTAGAACATACAATTCGAATAATGATTTGGATCAATCATATTCGAACAGGTAGTATTGGGACCGGCTAGTGGTCTTGTGGACATATGCGCAGAACTTGAAACATTATCATTACCGACAGCCCCAACCATGTAGCTAAAGCCAAGAAGAATCGCCCTTTGTGCATATCTTACTTGGTCAGGTTGCCAGATGTATGCATTTTATAGTGGGCTTGCTAGGTCATCTTTTTATTTTCATTTGCATCTAGTTTTTTAGACCTTTGAGAAAAATGTTTCATTTACAAGAGAAAGAATTGCATACGTTTGAAAAAAAAAAGGTTCCTATTTTCTTTCTCTTCCCCAAAATTCTACCATTTGAAGAGCAATTCGCCCCATGTCGGTCGGGAAATTTGTCCTATCGGTTCTAAATTTATCATACGAATACCAATTTAATCCTAAACTTTCTAATTTTGCAATTTAATCCTAAATCTTTACATGAAATTTCAATGTAGTCCTACATTGCCACATCGGCGGTGAAAATTGGCTGGGAGATTTCGTGCAAATATTTAGGGCGAAATCGGTAAAAATTAAACAATTCATGATTGAATTGACGTCCATATAATATATTTATGATTGATTTCGTAATTTTTCTTACGTCGGCCGGTTACCCTACAACCGCCGACGTCCTTCGCCCCATCACACTACCTTTGTCTTCGTCGGTGCCGCTCCTCGCCGTAATATCCCCTCGGCCTTCTTGCTAGAAGCAAGCGACTCTCTCTCTCTCTCTGTCTGTCACACATGCACACACATCGAGGTCGGTTTGCTTCATTTTGGGGCCTTGTCTTGGGCTTGTTATGATTTTCGAGCCCAATCGGCAAAAGGCCAAGTCCTTTGGGCTCGATAACTTTGGATATAGGCCCAAAGCGATTTTGAAAGCTGGGAAATTTCAAAATGCTAATAAAAAGGTATAGCCTCCGGAATCGATCTCTACGAAAGTCATAGACAAATCACTAGGCATATATGCATACAGCAGAAAGTTAGCGGGATTGGAAAGCGAACAACGAATGATGATAAAAACTGGCTTGAAAAACACAGCGAAATTAGTGCATTTCGAGGTGGAAAACATGCTCCATTTTGACCCTGGACGCAAAATTTCAAAGCACGTCCGCAATTGATTACTCGACAAGTTGCGTAAAAGCGGAGGCCGGCGACGGGTTCCGCCGGCCCTCTCTTGATCCGTCGTCGTTTCTCTCCCCTCAACATCTCCCCGAAAGTTGCCAGCATGGGCCCCGAGCTCTCAAGCTGCGCTTCTGCAAATCGGAGGAGAGGAGGAGGAGGAGATGAAAAACACAAATGGAACAAGGAAAGGACACCCACCCTGTCTCGTCGGAGGAGAAGAAACCATCCTTCCCACCCAATACGAGCTCGCCAGCTCAGCAGCCCCGGTGGGGACCGGTGGCCCCCACCAGCGAGTAGCGATCTAAAAGTAAGAAACCACCGAGCTCCCGGTACAATCTAAACAACACGACACGCGACACAGCCCGCAGACAAGGAGCCTCCTCTCGTAAATCCACCAGCTCTGATCGCTTTCTTTCTTCTTCTTCTTCTTCTTCTTCTTCTTCTTCTTCCTTCCTTCCTTTCTTCAGATCCACCCACCATCTCCCTCGCTTTCTCTGTCGGAGGAGTTGTTTTCTGGGCTGTACTTTGTTGTCTGTCGAGCTTGCTTTGGTGGTGGATGGCAAGAACCAACAAGTATAGTTCCATCAACTTCAACGACGTCTACGAGAAGAAGATCTCCTCCTCCACCCCCACCAAAACCCACTCCTCCAAGCCTCATCCTCCTCCTTTTTCCTCTTCTTACTCGTCTGCAACATCGCCTCATCATGCCCTTGCCAACAACAGTCCCTACAAGGCCCTCCTCACCCAGGGTCGCATGCTCGTCCTGACCCGACCCACACCCACACCCGTACCCGCGCCCAAGCCCATCACCGCCCCTCCTTCTCAGCCAGCCCCGTCGCCCCTCCCCGCCCAGAACCGGCCCGAACCGGACTCGGACCCGGACCCCATCTCCCTGCGCCCACTTGGTCGGACCGGAGCCGGTGCGGCGCTCCCTTCTCCGGTCCCGGCGCTCGAGAGGGACAAGGAGGCCTTGTCCGCCGCGACGTCGCCCAAGCCGGACAAGTTCGTCCCGCCGCACCTTAGGCCGGGCTTCGCGGGGAAGGAGGAGAGGCCCGGAGCGGACGTCCAGAAGCAGGCCGGGTTCCGGGGAGGGGAGCCGGTCCAGAGGCAGCAGGGGTATTACGGATCTCCCGGTCGGTATGGAGAGGATGGGCGGCCCAAATCGGGGGGCGGGTACGAGGGGATGAGGAGAGTCGGCCAGGCGGATCTGAACCGGACGAGCTCGTTTGGGAATAGGCCGAGTTCGAGCGGGTGGTAATGATCCTTAACATGAAGTTCCATTTTTTTTCCGTCCGTTTTGTGTTGTTTTGGTTTGTACTCTCATGGGTTGTTTTCATTTTTTTGAGATTCGGGTTGATGTCTGGGTCTGATCCCTTTGTCAATCTTGTCTTGTGGATGTGAACTGATTCGAAGTTTCCTTGATGGGGTCATTCGATATGGTTTCCGCATTGAATTGATGATATTGATGCGGCAAGCGGTCTGAGAGATGTGTGTGTTAGCATGAGAATAGTGGAAAATGTTGCTGTTGGTTGGTTGGTTGATGAGCCAGGTTACTTGGAAAGGGGGTCGGTTGGTAAACATCTTTGTTGGATGAAAGTATGTTTAAGATGATTACCTGTTGTTTGATCCTTTCTAAGACTGGAAGCTAGGACAGCGAAGCGAATCTAGGAACGTGTAACGTGTCTAATTCTTCGTCGACTTGTCATACTTGTAAAGTAAGTTTAAGCAGTTGCGCTTTCTCAATCTCTTACTGATTGGAGTCGGACAACATTAGTTGTAGAGAAGAGACTTCTATAGAGATACGAAGATGATTTTTCCTATATTTGCCCTTACAGATGTGATAGTTGTCATGACAATCTTCCAGATCCTTAATCTGTCATTGAGTCAAGACTTCTTTTCTTGTTTTCTTCATTCTATATTGGCTACTCCCATTGCCTATTTACAAAATTGATTCTCTTTGTTTGATGTGCCATGTGCTATTGCTCTTTGAAGAATCATGATCAGCGGAGGTGCATACACAGTTCTTACTCAGGTTTATCTATTATGTGTAATTTTGTGAAGGACCAAAGAGAAATCTAATTATGGGTAGTTGCGTGGCATTGGCGTAGTCTGATGCCATATTGTTTCATCTGGCAAAGTAACATCGACGATGTGAAACGTGGCAAAAAGCCAAATTAAATGTAGAGAAATTATATATAACAAGACTCAACTGTTGGTTTGGCTTTCATTTATATCTTTTCAAAGGTGTGCAAGAATCCATGGCTATATGTTGGATAGTTGGAGCTTGATTTTGGTGATCACCTGGCTTTTGAACGTCTAGTGTATGGAAAGTTCAGCGGACCCAGAACAATTATTCACTCTATCAGCCGTTTAAAATTAAAAATCTGTTAATCAGGACCTTAGAGCACTCACATTCTTTACCTTTCAACATTTTCTCTTTTAACTTTACCAATAGGAACAATTATTACGTTGGACATATTTGTGGTCCTTGTCTATTTTTTCTTCCTTTGGTCCTGGCGTTAATTGCTTTTGCTCATGCCTCTATGTTTTCTCTATCTTCATGTGTCTGAACTTTCCTTTTGTGCTGAGCCTGAATTTCTTTCTTCTTGGATATTGATAGGCAAAACTGAACTGATTAGCCTTATGGCTTCCTAAGAATGAACTTAAATGTTAGCTCTGTTAGACACTCATTCCTCTGAGTCCCGTAAATAGTGCCAAATTGTAATGAAGCTAATAATTGCATGTTTTTTTAATGTTCCAATGCCCATCAAACTATTGTTTAAAGCTTGTATTGATAGAGATAAATTTAGCACTGCGTTTTGCATGGAGCAATTTGGCTATTTTTATGAGGTTTGGTGTCGGCATTTTGAGAAGCATTCTTAGGTTTATTAGAACAATGAAGGAGGACAACAAGAAATAACAGCTCCCAGGAGTTTTATTGTGGGCTTGTTCTTATTATCTGCTTGGATTAACTCAATGATGAGTTGCACATTTCTTTTTCCAAGCAACAGGAAACATCTTAGCTCTGCGAAAATGTTTCTTTGTCCCAATCTGAAGCAGTTTTAGTCAACAGCTCACTGGGATTTAAGAGCAGCTAATCCATAGAGTGTTGACATTTGTTGCACTTCGATGTCATGTCTATCCCCTCCTCCTACAGTAGAGAAATGGTGAATCTCGTAATTGATAGACTTGACTATAACTCTACTTGTTTCAAAAAATCGAACCGGTGCAGTTGTTCCAAACCATTATCTTCTGTCACATATTGTTCGATCTATTACCTTTATCATCATTTGTCTCTCTCTTAACTATAGCTGTTTTGCTAAAATTTTTTGCCACTCCAAATATTATTTGGTTACAGATGTGATGTGAGATTCTTGTCAAGGATCAAAATTGGAACTTTACTGAAGCTGGAGATGCGTTCTTGATCCTGATGGTCCTGGCTTAATTATCTCCACAACTGGCTGCAGTATTCCATACAGCCCCAGTTAAATGAAGTTGGATTGAATCATCTGACCCAGTGTCACCTCATGACAAACATTGTTTAGTACATCTTTAGATTGATCTGTAGAAAAAGATGCTCGAGACTCCAAGTCTCCATCTCGCCCCTGTGTGGGCTCTGTTCAGTGTTTACATGATGACATGGACGAAGGTGCAAATGAATTATAAGATTTGGTTTTGCTGTTTTATGTGTTCACTTCAGTTAAGGCAAAGCCAGTATGTCTGGATCCTTTATGGATGAATACTTCTGCTGCGGTTATACTCGAAGCTACTGTTTTGTTCATTGCGATATTACTTTGGTGCTTTGTGTCTCGCGGAAGTCTTTATACCTACGCATGTTCAGCCGTGCCTGTAGGTCAAGAAGACAACCGCACCATTTATGCATTGAAGCAGCAGACCGAGTCAGTTAGATTGCACCTGGTTGCAGATGAAGCTTTTTTGGTTCTGTTTCAACAAATGAGGATTGATTTGCTAGTGAGTGTTGGGAGCACTTCACGTTTCTGGACAATCTCACTACGCACGTTTTTGGAAATTTTCTTCTGCTGAACTTGTCCTTTGCATCTCTGTTTTTTTCTCTAGTAGTGATAAATTGGGAAAAAGATTTAATTTCTACCGACCATTTGGAATCTATAATCTAGCCTCCAACATAGGAATGAAACTATGTATAGGAACATTGTTAGGCATAATTAAAATTGATTTATAAAATTGACTCACAAGGTGATGTGAGAGTCTCCAAGAGAGTGTCGAATGCGATTCGGGTACGGTTTGTCATACCAATTAATAAATCAGTTTCAGTCTACCTAAGCATACTCATGAGGTAGTTTATGAATAAGAAATCCAAGATTGGCGTTGAGGCACCAATTGATTCACTTGTTTTCGAAAGTATTAAGGGTAAACCTCAATGAGAGATCTAAAGCCCTCCAAAGGAGTAATCTTATAGTCGCTAAAGCCGGCTTCCTGAAAGAGCTTCGCCCATTCTTTTCCATTCCTCTCTTTGCCTGTGGTACCCACCATCATAATCATGTCATAGAAGAGTTTCATCGTTTCGCCTTCCTCTGGTCCATCTCCTATCACCGCTTCTACTATCATCACTTTCCCCCTTTTGCCATTTTTTGTAATCGCTCCCTTACATAGTTTTAGTATTTTCACGCTCTCTTCGTCGCTCCAATCGTGTAATACCCACTGCATAATTAATCGGACATAAATATATAACCGAGTATTAGCATCGGACATGGAAAGCATTACTATATGTATCTCCATGAATGCGACTAATATAATGTAGCTGTGAGCAAATATACTTCTATGTGGATTTCGAATAACGATTGATAGTACTATTCAGGACCATGTGTGTGCGAAGCGTACCATTTGCTGGAAGATTAATTAAAGAAGAACACAAAAGTGGACTATTTCCAAGCAATTATGGCAAAAAGAAATCACATACGAGTACCAACAAAATATACTTGTATCAACGAAAGATGTATACCACATTAATTTATATAAGCTTAGCTATTCTTTTTCGTACTTCCTTACACATAAAACATCTCATACCTTGAGCAAAACAGCGTCCACCGTAGGAATAGCCTCAAACATGTCACCACCGACGTACCTCAAATTTTTCGTCCCTTCCAAGTCAGCCACCACGCGCGGCAGATCGAGCACCGTCCACTCCATCTCCGGGAATGACTCCGCCAGCTCCCTCGCCAGCCCTCCGGTCCCTCCCCCAACATCGACCGCCATCCTCAGCCCCTCAAACAGCCGCCTTCCACACTTGTCCATCATCAGCCTCGCAATCACCGGCCCGTCGCTCGCCATCGCTGCGTTCATGCACCGGTTGAACTTCTCGTCTTGGGCCTTGATCTCCCACATACTCTTCCCGTGCTTCATGTGTAAGGGCGTCCGTGACGATGACAAGCCGATCTCACTGTCGCTCTTGAGCCACTCGCTCATGCAGTGAAATGGGTCGACGAATATCGGGTCAAGCGTGAGCAGTACAATCGGCGACAAGTCCAAGGATTGGCCCTTCACAATCGCACATGAAGCTGGAGTGAGAGAATACTCAAACCCTAGATCCTCGGCCTCGTCTTCCGATATTTGGTTTATTTCAGGGGCGGGCTTCTGGCGGGAGAGGAAGCCGGTGTGCACGAGGACCGGCACGAGGCGACCGAGGAAGGCAGCCTTGGAGGCGGGGACGGACAACGCTGCGGCAAGCTCCGGGAGGGTCATGGGGCGGCCGTGGCAGTGGAGGGCGTCGGGGATGCCGAGCTCGATGGCGCATTTGAGGGACATGGAGGAGATGAAGTTGAAAGTGTGGCTCCATACGTGAGCGCGGGCTCGGAAGATCTCGCTCTCGCTCATCTCTCCGTCATAAGACCTCTCCATTTTTGTCTGGAGGGAATGAGATTGGATTAACAAATGCAGGATAGAGAAATGCTCAGGATCAATTTTAAGAATAATGCGAAATGAGAAAAGATAGGTTTCCACCAAATTTATTTTACTGAGTAACGCACCGAGTGTTTAAATGAGCAATTAATGTCAAATACCTAATGAGAATTTATCACATCATTTAGTTCATCGTCTTGATGATCCAATCTCAGTATATTTATAGCTTTATTTTACAACGTATGATTTATTGGTCTTTAATATTGATGTCAGGTAATACTTATTATATGATGATAAAAATATTCCTTTACAACTTGAGAAATTTTTAGTTGCGCATAGTTAAAAAATATTGTTAAAGATATTATGAGACATTAGAGGTATTAGTTGATCTTTCGCTGTGTACCATGATAGCTAATTTCCTTATTAGATTATGATAGCTAGTTTCCATGTTATGTTATGCTATTTCTTTTCCTGTACACATTGTTCTTATATAGTTGCCATTGATTGTAATACATTGTGGTGTCCAGTTTTGGGAAAAGTGTCACAAAATGTTGTAAACCTATTGTATTGGTGCCAATTTATTTCTAAATTTTTTAATTGTACAAATTTAGTTCTAAATTTTTGACCAAAAGCCAATTTAGTCCTTTAGGCTAATTTGGCCTAGAAAATGCTTGCTTGGATGGCCGCACCAGAATTAATGTGGATGCCGGAAAACAAAACAGCGTTGTTTTTGTTTCCATTAAAAATAAAAAAAAAACCCAACAACCTTCAAAACTACGTCACTCACCTTCTCTTTTGTTTTTCCTGCCCCAAATCCATGATCTTCTCCAACGCGAAGAATCAAAGGAAGAATCCTAATTGCTATCTGCCCACATCGATTTGATCTCAACTCAAATCGAAGGATTTTGCTCAAGCCAAGTTGTTCTTTCGTCGAATCGACTCACCTATTTAGCCCGACACCTTCCTCTGTCCGAACCCTACAATTCGCCCTTCGAAATTGCGAAGATCCAATTGACCCATAACTCAATCGCAACCTAATTTGAACTTGAGATTCTGAAGCGAACCCGACAAAGTGTGTGGTTTTGATTTGCTTGTGTTGTCGGCACTCAGTGAACACGACATAAATGTATGTTTTTGTGGTCCCAAACCATCAAATTTCTCTGTGCCATTGCTCGTTGTCTTCATGTGAGCATGGCAAAATATGAAAATAAAAAAAAAACACAACAATAATAAAGCATGGTAGAATCAATCACATGAGTAACAACTTGATTGGTTGGTCCTGTTCATGGTAATTTAAGAGCTATGAAATACAATTTTTACATCAATCATTAAATCAAGGAACAACATGAATTGATTCAAGCATGACTTGAGGTAATATGGTTTGATGAGTTAGGCTATAGTTGGGTTAACAAGATTAGCTCTCGGTTTAGTCATGAAAAAGGAGAAGATGCGAAAATCATAGTCTGAGAAGCAAAACTTTTAACAAAATGGCTATTGAACTTATTTCCTTTAAAGAGCATGCATTCTGATTTCTCTTAAACATTTCATCAAATATGTGGCATGCACTTCGATTAATGAACTTCTACTCACTTATAAGGCAAAGTATCGCCACCAGGTCATCACTACAACATTAATACACATTTGAAACATTGATAAGCTTTAACCTCATACCTGGTAGACACAATATTTGACCACGAACACAGATTGAATCAAAAACTTCTAGCAGTGCTTTGTTGCCTCTACTTCATGGCCAAAAAGCCTTGAAGTAGTTGGACCTATTCGATTAATGAACTTCTACTCACTTATAAGGCAAAGTATCGCCACCAGGTCATCACTACAACATTAATACACATTTGAAACATTGATAAGCTTTAACCTCATACATGGTAGACACAATATTTGACCACGAACACAGATTGAATCAAGAACTTCTAGCAGTGCTTTGTTGCCTCTACTTCATGGCCAAAAAGCCTTGAAGTAGTTGGACCTATTATGTTGTCGCTTCATTTTGTGTTTACTTATGCTCATAACATATGTTATCGTTCCATTATGTGCCAAACAGGGCAACAGAGAGTTGATATACAAGCACATGTTGAATCGATATCACAAGCAGCCACAACTGAAGTTCCATTTAAAGTATTAGGCCCGTCAAGAAAGAAGAAAAATAAGTAAGAGGAAGTAACTCGAACTTATAAGAAGTGATAGGATTAGGAAGTATTGTTGTGGTTATTTTTTGCTTGTTGATGATGTGTTCATTCAGTGAAGTAGTGTCATTATTGGTTTTTGTTTTTTTGTCGATTATGACTCGTTGAATGGGATGGTGACCAATGAAGTATTATGATTGCAGTGGATCATCTTAGTTCATAGGCATGCAGTGGTAGTTGTGGATGATGATGCTGCTTTTCCAATATTCAATAAATTTTGCATGGTAAAAGAAGTAATACATGCTTTGTTTACACTCATTATTATTATTCTTGATATGTCATTAATTTTCTACTATCCGGACACATGTATTTGTTGACAAATTTGGACATAAGTCGTGAGAAAGTTCAACACCTAGTGTTTGATAAAATTTCTAAGTCAGCAGTTTGCTTGCCTTAGTTATGAGAAAATGGTTGGTAGATGAAGACAAAATTGCAGTTCAAAGAAGATGATTGAAGTTGGAAAATGAAATTTTTGTCGTAATTGCTTGCTAGGTGTTTGCGAAAATTTCTCAAAGGAATTTAACTTGAAAGTTTGAAAATTTTAACATATACAGTTCATATATAGTTCAAGTTAGTTGTGTAAATTATAATGTTCATAAAGCCTCCCTGTTTCAACATCTAGAATATATTTGATGCTTCGCACGGTCTAGGATGCTAGTTAGTTTGGATTCAAATACTTGCTCATCTTCTAAGCGAGGGGTCGGAGTTCAAATACTCACGGGTTTTTTTCTTATGCTTGTTTTATTAGGGCTTTTAATCTGTTTATGTGAGTGTGCTTGGATTAGATTGAATCCATAGATTTTTTTTAATTGTTAGTCGCTTTTTGTTCTTACATTATGTTGTCATAGATGATAGGTGGGATTTTAGAAAGAGCGAAGAGTTGGAATTTATTGCGAGTCTCGGAACTCCTATCTTATTATTAGCTTGTCATTACTGAATTGAGTCAATCTACTAATGAAATGACTTGCCGGTCACAAAAGTCGGTCTGGAAAGATGGGATTCGATGACTAGCGCTGTAAGATACCGCTTTTCAATGCATCATTAACTTACAACTATGAATACAATAAATGCAAATGCA
Organism: Syzygium aromaticum; assembly: GCA_024500025.1. NCBI lineage: Eukaryota > Viridiplantae > Streptophyta > Magnoliopsida > Myrtales > Myrtaceae > Syzygium > Syzygium aromaticum. The sequence continues at coordinate 19,603,374 of CM044885.1, forward strand.
CTGATTCAACCAACTGTTTCCACAAGAGAAAGGTGTTTTAGAAGACATATTATTGGAGAGGAGTTTTTCGAGCGCCTGTGAATCTTCCAGGATCTCTTTATTTGTTGTTTTGAGCATTTGCTTGGTGTCTACTTAGTGAATCCTCTAAGATCTCTCTATTTCGTTTTAAAAGCGTTGGTGTTTGCTTGGTGAATCCTACATGATCGTTTTTTGAGCGTTTGCTTGATGTCTACTTAGTGAATCCTCAAGGATCTCTTTGTTTTGTTTTTCATTTCTACATCTGCAAGTGTTAATGCATTTGAAATAGAAAAGATGGTTATGCCATGGAAAATTATCTTGAAGGTGAAAGGAGGAACGAGCAACTATTATCCTGCAATACCGCATTGTTCTATCATGACTTTTAATTTGTTTATGTGAGTATGCTTGGATTGGATTGATTTAATAGATTATATTTTAACTATCGGTTGCTTTTTGTTCTTATATATATGTTCTTATGAATGATAAGCGAGATTTTGGGAAAAAACGATGAGTGGGAATTTATCACGAGTCTCGGTACTCCTCGCTTACTATTATCTTTCCATCACTGAATTGAGTCAATCTATTTAATGACTAAAGCTGTAAGATACCGCTTCTCAATGCATCGTTAGCTCATAACTATGAATACAATAATGCAAATGCATTGATTCAGCCTACTGTTATGCAGGAGAAAGGCATTTACGAAGAAAGATTGTTGGAGAGGAGTTTTTTGAGTGTCTACTTGGTAAATCTTCTAAGATCTTTCTGTTTCGTTTTTCGAGCGTCTACTTGGTGAATCCTCTGGGTTCTCTTTGTTTCGTTTTTGAGCATCTACTTGGTGTCTGTCTAGGATTGTATTTCGAGCATCTTTTTAGTCTCTTGCTTGGTCAATCCTTCAGGATCTACTTACCGAAAAAAAAAATCCTTCAGGATCTATTTGTTTTCTTTTTCTTTGCTGCATTTGCAAGCGTTAATGCATTTGAAATACATTTGAAATACAAAGGATGGTTAAGCCATAGAAGATTATCTCAAAGGTGAAAGAAGACACAAGTAGCTATTATCCTGTGATACCAGATCATTCTATTAGGGATTTTAATTTATTTATGTGAGTGTGCTTGGATTAGATTGATTTTATAGATTTGTTTTAACTATTAGTCGCTTTTTGTTTTTACATGTATGTTCTTATGGATGATAGGCGGGATTTAAGGAAGAGCGAAGAGTTGAAATTTATCGTGAGTCTCGAAACTCATCTCTTACTATTAGCTTTCCATTATTGAATTGAGTCGATCTACTCATGAAATGACTTGCCGGTCAGGAAAAATGGGATTCATCGATTGAGGTTGTAAGATATCGCTTCTTAATGCATCATCAATGCATCATTAGCTCACAACTATGGAAACAATAAATGCAAATGCATTGATTCAACCTACTGATTACAAAGGAGAAATGTGTGTAAGAAGAAAAATTGTTGGAAATGAGTTTTGCGAGCATTTGCTTGGTGAATCCTCCATATTATTTTTTGAGCGTCCACCTGGTGAATCCTTCAGGATCTCTTTGTTTCATTTTTCGAGCACCTGCTTGGTGTCTGCTTAGTGAATCCCCCAGGATTGTTTTTTTTTTAGCGTCTGCTTGGTGCTCTCTGTTTCGTTTTTCCAGCGTTTGCTTGGTGAATCCTCAAGGATCGTTTTTTGAGCGTCCGTTTGGTGTCTACTTGGTGAATCTTCCAAAATCACTCTATTTCGTTTGTCGAGTGTTTGGTTGGTGTTTGCTTAGTAAATTGTCCGAGGTCATTTTTCGAGCATCTGCTTGATGTCTACTTAGTGAATCCTCGATAATCTCTCTATTTCGTTTTTCATTTTTGTATCTATGAGCATTAATGCATTTGAAATACATTTGAAATACAAAGGATGTTTAAGCCATGGCAGATTATCTTGAAGGTGAAAAGAGGCACAAACAGTTATTATCCTATGATACCAAATCGTTCTATCAAGGCTTTTAATCTATTTATGTGAGTGTGCTTTAATTGGATTGATTTTATTCTAATTATTAGTCGTTATTTATTCTTACATGTATGTTTTTATGGATGATTGGCAGGATTTCAGGAAAAGCAAGAAGTTGGAATCTATAGTGAGTCTCGGAACTTCTCTCTTACTATTAACTTTCCATTGCTGAATCAAGTCAATCTACTGATGAAATGACTTGATGGTTATAAAATCCGGTCAGCAAGAATGAAATTCAATGACTGAAGCCGTAGGTTACTACTTCTCAATGCATCATGAATCTAACATTAGCTCACAACTATGAATACAATAAATGAAAATGCAATGATTTTTTTATCTGTCTTACTTTAACTCTCAACTTACTCTTAGAATTTTGCCTTACCTCTTGTAGGATGTGGAAGTCGAAACCCACATCTGAAATTACACGTTCGCACCCTTAGCCCCTTGAGAAGGTGGAGATCCTAAGTAGGAAGGATGGCCACTGGGGTAAACCCCTGTGGTTAAAAATGCACTGATTCGACCTACTATTTTTATAGGCAGAAGGTGTTTACAAAGAAAGATTATTGTGGTGAAATTTTTCGAGTGTCTGCTTAGTGTTTGCTCGCTCTGTTTCGTTTTTCAAGCATTTGGTTGGTGTCTGCTTAGTGAATCATCTAGGATTTTTTTTTTCAAACGTCTTCTTGGTGAATCCTCTAGGATCTCTCTATTTCATTTTTTGAGAGTCTGCTTGGTGTTTGCTTGGTCAATCCTCCGAAATCTCTTTGTTTCGTACTTTGTTTCTACATCTTTGAGCGTTAATGCATTTGAAATACAAAGGATGGTTAAGCCATAGTAGATTATTTCGAAGGTGAAAAGAGGCACTGGCAGTTGTCATCTTGCGATACCATATTGTTCTATTAGGGATTCTAATATGTTTATGTGAGTGTGCTCGGATGGGATTGATTTCATAGATTTTTTTTTTAACTATAAGTTTTTTTTTTTCCTAGATGTATATTCCTATGGATGATAGGTGGGATTTTAGGAAGTGCGAAGAGTTGAAATCTATCATGAATCTCGGAACTCCTCTCTTAATATTAGCTTTCCATCAATGAATTGAATCAATTTATTGATGAAATGACTTGTCGGTCATGAAAGCCGGCTAGGAAAAATGGGATTCGATGACTGAGGCCATACGATACCACTTCTTAATGCATCTTTAGCTCATAACTATGAATACAATAAATGAAAATGCAATGATTCAACCTATTGTTTATGCAGAAGAAATGTATTTAAGAAGAAAAATTATCGGAGAGGAGTTTGGAATTTGGGAAATATTATGAAAAATATAAAAAAATTAAATGAGGTATATTGCTTGGATGATGTTTTTGAAGAAAACTTGAAGAAAACCTCCTTACTAGCTAAATATGTTGTTTTATGGCTGCTAATGTGTCGATGAAGTAGCCTAGGAGCATTAAGAGGTGGAGGGATAATTGTACTGCAAGTGATGCATGAATAGTTTCTTCTTTTATCAAAGAATTAGCAATACTCTTAAGAAGGGATACATTATGTAACTATCACTTGCAGATACTATCTTTAGCTCTTTTCACATTTATGTGGGAGTGAATTATCTTCCACATTGATAAATTGAGACATTTCTTTCATTTGGACCTAAAGCTATTCTCTGTTTTCACTAAGCAGCTGTAACTGAAGTTCCATTTAAAGTAGTAGGCCCATTAAGAAAAAAAGAAAAATAAATAAGAGGAAGTAACTCAAACCTATAAGAAGTAATGGGATTAGAAAGTAGTGTTGTGGCTATTTTTATTTGTTGACGATGTGTTGGTTCAGTAAAGTAATGTCATGGTTGTTTTTGCTTTTCTTTTTTTTTTTTTTATCATGGCTTGTTGAATGGGATGGGGATTAGTGAAGTACTGTGATTGTAGTGGATCATCTTAGTTCATAGGCATGCAATAGTGGTTATAGATGATGATGTTGTTTTTCTAATATTCAATAAATTTTTTAAGGTAGAGGAAGTAATACATGTTTTGTTTACACTCATTCTTGTTATTCTTCCTCCGTCATTAATTTTTTACTATTTTGACTTATGTATTTGTTGACATAGGTTAATTAGGTCGTGAGAAAGTTATGTGTTTGACGAAATTTCTAAGTCAGCAGCTTCCTTGCCTATAGGTAGGGAGGAAGATTTGTTTTTGGTGTTGGTTTTGAGAAAATGGCTTTCCTTCACTTTTTGTTTTTATATGTATATTCTTATGGATGATAGATAGGATTTTAGGAAGAGCGAAGAGTTGGAATCTATTATGAGTCTCGGAAGTAATACATGCTTTATTTACATTCATTCTTGTTATTCTTGTTCTTTCATTAATTTTCTACTGTGTAAACACATGTATTTGTTGACAAATTTAGACACAGGTCTTGAGAAAGTTCAGTGCCTATAATGTGTTTGATGAAATTTTTAAATTAGCAGCTTACTTGCCTATGGTTGAGGAGAGAGATTTGTTTATGGTGTTGGTTTTGAGAAAATGGCTTTCCGTCACTTTTTGTCCTTATAAGTATATTCTTATGGATGATAAGAGATATTTTAGGAAGAGCGAGGAGTTGGAATCTATTGTGAGTCTCGGAAGCAATACATGCTTTGTTTACATTCATTTTTATTATTCTTGCTCTTTTGTTAATTTTCTACTATCCGAACATATGTATTTGTTGACAAATCTGGACACAAGTCATGAGAAAGTTTAATGCCTGTAATGTGTTTGATGAAATTTCTAAGTTAGTAGCTTACTTGCCTATGATTAGGGAGAGAGATTTATTTATGATGTTGGTTTTGAGAAAATGGCTCTCCATCATTTTTTGTTCTTACATGTATATTCTTATGGATGATAGGCGGGGTTTTAGGAAGAGTAAGGAGTTGAAATTTATCATGAGTTTCGAAAGTAATACATGCTTTATTTACATTCATTCTTATTATTCTGGCTCTGTTGTTAATTTTTTACTATTCGAGCATATGTATTTGTTGACAAATTTGACATAGGTCGTGAGAAAGTTCAACGACTATAATGTATTTGATGAAATTTCTAAGTCAACAGCTTATTTGCTTATAGGTTTGAAAAAAATGAATTTTCATTGTTTTTTGTTCTTACATGTATATTCTTTTAGATGATAGACGTGATTTTAACAAAACCGGGGAGTTGAAGTATATCGTGAGTCTTGAAACTCTTCTTTTACTATTAGCTTTCCATCATTGAATTGAGTCGATCTACTGATAAAATGACTTGTTGGTTACAAAAGCCAGTTAGGATAAATGGGATAGGATTCGACGACCAAGGTCATAAGGTACCACTTCTCAATGCATCATTAACTTACAATTATGAATAAAAAAAAGGCAAATGCATTGATTCAGCCTCCTGTTTACGCAGGAGAAAGTTGTTTAAGAAGAAAGATTGTTGGAGAGGAATTTGGGATTTGAGAAATATTTTGAAAAATATAAAAAAAAATTGAATGAGCTAATTTCCTTACTTGTTGCTTGCACGATACTTTTGAAGGAAATCTTCTTACTCGCTAAATATGTTGTTTCATGGCAAGTGTCAATGAAGAAGTCCTAGGAGCATCGAGATGGAGGAATAACCGTGCTACAAGTGATGCAAGAATAATTTCTTCTTTTGTCAATGAATCATGTATCAATGCTTTTAGCAAATGATACATTATGTAACTATCACTAGCATATACTATCTTTAGTTCTTTCCACATTGACGTGGGAGCGGATTATTCATCTTTAACTGTTTCTACATTGATAAATTAAGACATTTATTTCATTTTGACCTAAAGCAATTCTTTGTTTTCACTAAGTAGCTACAACTGAAGTTCCATTTAAAGTAGTAGGCCCATCAAGAAAGAAGAAAAATAAATAAGAGAAAATAACTCGAACCTACGAGAAGTAATGGGATTAAAAAGTAGTGTTGTGGCTATTTTTTATTTGTTGATGATGTGTTGGTTCAGTGAAGTAGTGTCATGGTTATTTTTTGTTTTTCTTTCTTTGGATTATGGCTCGTTGAATGGGATGGGGATTAGTGAAGTACTATGATTGCAGTGGATCACCGTAGTTCATAGGCATGCAGTAGTGGCTGTAGATGATGAGGTTGTTTTTCCAATATTCAATGAATTTTTCAAGATGGAGGAAGTAATACATGCTTTGTTTACACTCATTCTTATTATTCTTGTTCCTCGTTAATTTTTTACTATCCGAACATATATATTTGTTGACACAAGTTAGTTAGGTTGTAAGAAAGTTCAATGCCTATGATGCGTTTGACGAAATTTCTAAGATACCAGCTTACTTGCTTATAGTGGGAGAGAAAGATTTGTTTTTGATGTTGATTTTGAGAAAATGGCTTTCCCTCACTTTTTGTTCTTATATGTATATTCTTATGGATAATAGGTGGAATTTTAAGAAGAGGGAAGACTTGGAATCTATCATAAGTCTCGGAAGTAATACATGCTTTATTTATATTCATTCTTACTATTCTTGTTTTGTCGTTAATTTTCTACTATCCGAACACATGTATTTGTTGATAAATATGGACACAGGTCTTAAGAAGTTCAACGCCTATAATGTGTTTGATAAAATTTTTAAGCTAGTAACTTACTTGCCTATGGTTGGGGAGGGAGATTTGTTTACGATATTAGTTTTGAGAAAATCACTTTTCTCACTTTTTGTTCTTACATGAATATTTTTATGGATGATAGGTGGGATTTTAAGAAGAACGAGGAGTTGGAATCTATCGTGAGTCTTGGAAGTAATACATGCTTTGTTTACATTCATTTTTGTTATTCTTACTCTGTCGTTAATTTTCTATTATCCGAACATATGTATTTATTGACAAATTTGGACACAAGTCATGAGACTGTTCAACGCCTGTAATGTGTTTGATGAAATTTCTAAATTAGTAGCTTACTTACCTATGGTTGGGGAGGGAGATTTGTTTATGGTGTTGGTTTTAAGAAAATAATCTTTCATCACTTTTTGTTCTTACATGTATATTCTTACGGATGATAGGCGGGGTTTTAGGAAGAGTGAGTAGTTAGTATCTATCATGAGTCTCGGAAGTAATACTTGTTTTTTTTACATTCATTCTTATTATTCTTTTTTTGTTGTTAATTTTTTACTATCCGAATATATGTATTTATTGACAAATTTGGACATAGGTCGTCAGAAAGTTCAACGCCCATAATGTGTTTGATGAAATTTCTAAGTCAACAGTTTATTTGTCTATGGATAGGGAGAGAGATTTGTTTATGATGTTAGTTTGAGAAAATAGCTTTCCATCACCTTATGTTCTTACATGTACATTCTTATGATTGATAGACGAGATTTTAGGAAGAGCGAGGAGTTAGAATCTATTGTGAGTTTCAGAAATAATACAAGTTTTGTTTACATTAATTCTTATTATTCCTCTTTTGCGGTTAATTTTCTACTATTCTGACACATGTATTTGTTGACATAAGTTAGTTAGGTCGTGAAAAAGTTTAACGCCGATAATGTATTTGATGAAATTTCTAAATCAGCAGTTTACTTGCCTATGGATAGGAAGAAAGATTTTTTTTGTGTGTTAGTTTTGAGAAAATGACTTTTCATTACTTTTTGTTCTTACATGTATATTGTATGGATAATAGGCGGGATTTTAGAAAGAGCGATGAGTTGGAACCTATCATGAGTCTCAAAAGTAATACATGTTTTATTTACATTCATTCTTATTATTCTTGCTGTTGTTAATTTTCTTTTATTTGAATACATGTATTTATTGACAAATCTGGACATAGGTCTTGAGAAAATTCAGTGCCTATAATGTATTCGATGAAATTTCTAAGTTAGTAACTTACTGGCTTATGGTTGGGGAGGGATATTTGTTTATGGTGTTAGTTTTGAGAAATGGTTTCCCTCATTTTTCGTTCTTACATGTATATTCTTATGGATGATAGGTGAGATTTTAAGAAGAGTAAGGAGTTGGAATCTATTGTGAGTCTCAGAAGTAATACATACTTTATTTACATTCATTTTTATGCTCTATTGTTAATTTTCTACCATCCGAACAAATGTATTTGTTAACAAATCTGGACATGGGTTATGAGAAAGTTCTACGTCTATAATGTGCTTGATGAAATTTTTAAGTCAGCAACTTACTTGCTTATGAGTAGAGAATGAGATTTGTTTATGGTGTTGGTTTTGAAAAAAATGAATTTTCATCGCTTTTTATTCTTACATGTATATTTTTATAGATGATAGGCGGGAGAGCGAGGAGTTGGAGTATATTGTGAATCTTGAAACTCTTCTCTAACTATTAGCTTTCCATCACTGAATTGAGTTGATTTACTAATGAAATGACTTGCCGATCACAAAAGCCAATCAAGATAAATGAGATTCGACGATTGAGGCTGTAAGATATCACTTCTCAATGCATCATTAGCTCATAATTATGAATAAAAAAAAGAAAAAATGCACTGATTTTGCCTCCTGTTCATACAGGAGAAAGTTGTTTAAGAAGAAAGATTATTGGAGAGGAGTTTGAGATTTGAGAAATATTATGAAAAATATAAAAAAAATTGAATGAGCTATTTTCCTTACTTATTGCTTGCATGATACTTTTGAAGAAAATCTCATTGCTGGCTAAATTTGTTGTTTTATGGTTAGTGTCGATAGAGTAGCCCAAGGAGCATCGAGATGGAGGAATAACTATGCTGCAAGTGATGCATGAATAGCTTCTTCTTTAGTTAATGAATCATGTAACAATGCTCTTAGAAAAAGAATATATTATGTAACTATCACTTCCAGATACTATATTTAGTTCTCTTCACATTAATGTGGGAGTGGATTATCCATCTTCAACTATTTTTACATTGATGAATTTAGACATTTCTTTCATTTGGACCTAAAGCTATTCTTTGTTTTCACTACGCAGTTACAACCGAAGTTCCATTTAAAGCAGTAGGTCCATCAAGAAAGAAAAAAAATAAATAAAAGAAAGTAATTCGAACCTACGAGGAGTAATGGGATTAGAAAGTAGTGTTGTAGCTATTTTTTATTTGTTGATTATATGTTGGTTCAGTGAAATAGTGTCTTGGTTGTTTTTTGCTTTTTTTTATTTTTTTTATTTTTTCGATTATGGCTCGTTTAATTAGATGAAGATCAATAAAGTACTATGATTGTAGAATCACCTTAGTTCGTAGGCATGCAGTGGTGGTTGTAGATGATGAAGTTGTCTTTCCAATATTCAATAAATTTTTCAAGGGAGAAGAACACTAGAAATGTCAAAACTTGTGTACAGTGATTACTTTAGTGCAAAAAGTTTTTGCCGGATCACTTAAGTGCCAAATCGGAAAAAAAAAATGATCACTTAAGTGCTAACGGCGAGAAATTCCGGCTAAATTAATACGTGGATTTTATAATTAAAATTTTAATTTGGGTTGGGTTTTTTTTTTTTTTTTTTTTAAATCAGTCTACGTGGCATTTTCATGTGTATATTTTGATTTTTTAAATATTTTTTTTCTTTTTTTCCTTCTTTTCTTTCTTCTTCTACCATTGGCCAGTGACCAGACACCGGCCACCAATCATGGTTCGCCGCCTGGACTCGCCCAGGCGAGACTGCCGTCGCCCGTCACAGGCGAGGCTCGACTGACCCTTACCTGGGTGAGGGTAGGCGAGCCCTGGCGAGACCTCCATGGCGAGCCCTTACCAAGGCTCACCTTTGCCCAAGCAAGGGTCAGCCTTCGGCACTCTCCTATGGCTTTCGAGGGCGGCCATGCCTAGGGCGAGGGTCGTCTTGCCTAGATTTGGCGAGGCTGGCCTTGCTAGCTGTCGGTGAAGCTGCTGTGGCCTAGCCGAGGGTCGACCTCGCCAAGCCCAAATATGGCAAGACGAGGGTCGGCCGGGTCTCACCTATGGTGGGTGACGGCGGCCTCATCCAGGCGAGGCTAGGCGATTGGCCATGGCTGGTGACTGGTGTCCAGTCACCGGCCAAAGGTAGAAAAAAAAGAAAGAAAAGAAAAAAAGAAAAAAAAGAAAAAAAAGAAAAAAATATTTAAAAAAATCGAAGTGTACATGCTAAACTATGTTATTTTGAAGTGTACATGCTGACTAAACCTCTTGCGAGCCATACCGGTTTCAAAAATTAACAGAAAAATGCCACGTCAGATTCTCGGCCAAATTGACCGGAGTTGACACTTAAGTGATCGTTGTGAACTAAGTTTGGAAATAAGTGATCCAGAAGAAACTTTTGGCACTAAAGTAAGTATCATACATAAGTTTTGGCACTTCTAATATTCTTCCCTCTTTTTCAAGGTAGAGGAAGTAGCACATGCTTTCCTTACATTCATTCTTATTATTCTTGCTCTGTCATTAATTTTCTCTTATTTGGACACATGTGTTTGTTGACACAGGTTAGTTAGGTCATGTGAAAGTTTAACGCCTATGATGTGTTTGATGAAATTTCCAAGTCAGCAACTTACTTATCTATGGGTGGGAAGGAAGATTTGTTTTTTATGTTAGTTTTGAGAAAATGGCTTTCCATCACTTTTTGTTCTTACGTGTATATTCTTATGGATGATAAGAGGGATTTTAGGAAGAGCGAATGGTTGGAATATATCATGACTCTCAAAAGTAATACGTGCTTTATTTACATTCATTCTTATTGTTCTTGCTTTGTTGTTAATTTTCTATTGTTCGAACACATGTATTTGTTAACAAATTTGGACACAGGTCTTGAGAAAGTTAAGCTCCTATAACGTGTTGGATGAAATTTCTAAGTCAACAGCTTACTTGCCTATGATTGGGGTGGGGGATTTGTTTATGGTGTTGATTTTGAGAAAATGGATTTCCATCACTTTTTGTTCTTACATGTATATTCTTATGGATGATAGATAGAATTTTAAGAAGAGTAAGGAGTTGGAATTTATTGTGAGTCTTGAAAGTAATGCATGCTTTGTTTACATTTATTTTTATTATTCTTGCTCTGTCGTTAATTTTCTACTATCTGAATACATGTATTTGTTGACAAATCTAGACACAGGTCATGAGAAAGTTCTACACTTATAATGTGCTTGATGAAATTACTAAGTCAGCAGCTTACTTGCCTATGTGTGGGGAGAGTGATTTATTTATGGTGTTGATTTTGAAAAAAATGGATTTCCATTGCTTTTTTTTTCTTACATGTATATTTTTATAGATGATAAGCAAGATTTTAGGAAGAGCGATGAGTTGGAGTATAACGTGAATCTCGAAACTCTTCTCTTACTGTTAGCTTTCCATCACTAAATTGAGTTGATTTATTGATGAAATGACTTGCCGGTCACAAAAGCTAGATAGGATTTGCTGATCACAAAAGCCAGTAAGGATAAATGGGGTTTGACAATTGACGCCGTAACATACCACTTCTCAATGCATTATTAGCTCACAATTATGAATAAAAAAAAAGAAGCTAATGCACTAATTTAGCCTCCTATGTATGCAGGAGAAAGTTGTTTAAGAAGAAAGATTATTGGAGAGGAGTTTGGGATTTGAGAAATATTATGAAAAATATAAAAAAAATTAAATGAGCTATTTTCCTTACTTATTGCTTGCATGATACTTTTGAAGAAAATCTCCTTGCTGGCTAAATTTGTTGTTTCATGGCTAGTGTTAATGAAGTAGCCCAGGGAGCATCGGGATGGAGGAATAACAGTGTTGCAAGTGACGCATGAATAGTTTCTTCTTTCGTCAATGAATCATGTAGCAATGCTCTTAGCCAAGGATACATTATGTAACTATCACTTGCAGATACTATCTTCAGTTCTTTCCACATTGATGTGGGAGTGGATTATCTATCTTTGACTGTTTTCACATTGATAAATTGAGACATTTCTTCCATTTGGACCTAAAGCTATTCTTTATTTTCACTAAGCAGCTGCAATCGAAGTTCCATTTAAAGCAATAGGCCCATTAAGAAAGAAGAAAAATAAGTAAGAGGAAGTAATTCGAACTTACGAGAAGTGATGAGATTAGAAAGTAGTGTTGTAGCTATTTTTTATTTGTTAACGATATGGTGGTTTAGTGAAGTAGTGCCATGATTTTTTTTCTTTTTGTCTTTTTTCAATTATGGCTCGTTGAATGGGATGGGATTGGTGAAGTACTGTGATTGTAGGATCACCTTAGTTCGTAGGCATGCAGTGGTGATTGTAGATGATAAGGTTGTTTTTCCAATATTCAATACATTTTGCAAGGTAAAGGAAGTTATACATGCTTTGTTTACACTCATTTTTATTATTCTTACTCTATTGTTAATTTTCTACTATCTGGACACATGTATATGCTGATAAATCTAGACATAGGTCGTGAGAAAGTTCAACGCCTATAATGTGTCTGATAAAATTTCTAAGTTAGCAGCTTACTTGTCTATAGGTGGGGAGGAAGATTTGTTTATGGTGTTGGTTTTGAGAAAATCGATGGTACATGAAGACAAAATAGGTTAATTTAACTCTGCAGTTCAAAGAAGATGACTAGAGCTGGAAAATGAAATTTTTGTCATAATTGCCAACTAGGTGTCTGCGAAAATTTTGTCAAAGGAATTTGACTTGAAAGTTTGAAAATTTCAACATATATAGTTCATATACAGTTGAAGTCAGTTGCATAAATTAGAATGTTTGTAAAGCCTCCCCATTTCAACATTTAGAATATATTTGATGTTTTGTGCAATCCAGGATGCTGGTTAGTTTGGATTCAAATACTTGCTCATTTTTTAAGGGAGAGGTTTGAATTTAAATACTCATGGGTTTTTTTTTATGCCAGTTCTATTGGGGCTTTTAATATGTTTTTGTGAGTGCGCTTGGATTGGATTGATTTCATAGATTTTTTTTAGCTATTAGTCGCTTTTTGTTCTTACATTATGTTCTTGTGGGTGATAGGTAGGACTTTAGGAAGAATGAGAAAATGGAATCTATCGTGAGTCTCGGATCTCCTCTTTTACTATTAACTTTCGATCACTAAATTGAGTTGATCTACCGATGAAATGATTTGCCGATCACAAAAGCCGGTCAGGAAAAATGGAATTCGATAATTGAGGCCGTAAAATAACACTTTTCAATGCATTATCAATGCATCATTAGCTCACAACTATGAATACACTAAATGCAAATGCATTGATTTAGCCTACTGTTTATGCAGGAGAAAAGTGCTTAAGAAGAAAGATTATTGGAGAGGAGTTTGAGATTTGAGAAATATTATAAAAAATATAAAAAAATTGAATGATGTATTTTCCTTTCTTATTGTTTGCATGATGCTTTTGAAGAAAACCTCCTTGCTGGCTGTTGTTTCATAGCTGCTAGAGTGTCGATGAAGCAGCTCCAAGAGTATCAAGATATGGAGGGATAACCATGCTACAAATGACACGTGAATAGTTTCTTCTTTTGTCAAAGAATCATATAGCAATGCTCTTAGGAAAGGGTACATTATGGAACTATCACTTGGAGATATATCTTCAGCTCTTTCCACATTATTGTCTGAGTGGATTATTCATCTTTAGCTATTTTCACATTGATAAATTGAGACATTTCGTTCATTTGGATCTAAGGCTATTCTATGTTTTCACTAAGCTGCTGCAATCGATATATGTGGTCTTTTTGATATTACATATTTTGGTGGATAAAGTTATTTTATCACCTGTATTGATAATTTTTTACATTATGATTACATTTATCTATTGCATGATAAATTTCAATTAGTGATTGCACTTGAGGTTTATCTTAAAAAAAAAGTTGAGAGGCAATAAGATGAAAAAGTGAAAATACTAAGGTCGGGTAGTAAGTGATTTAGTACTTTGGAAAGTACTAAATCACTTACTACTGGAAACACATATTGGATAGAAGAGTAGTTGTAGAGCATTTCATACAATATTACTACATAGATTAAAAAGACAACTTCTTCTAATTTGCTCCGGAAAGAGACGAGCCTCCTCCTTTAAGAAAGAAGCCAATCAAGAAATCCAAGATTGGCGTTGAGGCACCAACTGATTCACTTGTTTTTGAAAGCATCAAAGATAAATCTCAACGAGAGATCTAAAACCCTTCAAATGAGTAATCTTATAGTCGCTAAAGCCAGGTTCTTGAAAGAGCTTTGCCCATTCTTTTCAGTCAGCTCCTCTCTTCGCCTGTGGTACCCACCATCATAATCATGTCATAGAAGAGCTTCATCGATTTGCCTTCCTCCTGTCCATCTCCTACCACCGCTTTCCCCGTTTTGCCATTTTTTGTAATCGTTTCCTTACTCCGCTTTAGTATTTTCACGTTCTTCCAGTCATGTAATACCCATTGCATAATTAATTAGACATAAATATATTACCGAGTATTGGCATCAAACATGGAAAGCATTACTATATGCATATGCAGGAATGCGACTAATATAATGTAATCGTGAGTAAATATACTTCTGTGTGGATTTCGAATAACAATTGATAGTGATGGGTATTGTGTATAATGGGCAGCTCATGATTAGCCAACCTAGCCCATGAAAGAAAATAACCGCATTTGGCAGTTATTTTCTGAAGACAAAAAGTGAGAAATGAAACATACGTGTGTGTGTGCTGTGTGTGCAATAATTCAACATCAGAAACTCTCACTCTCACAAAAGGACAAAGAAGAAAGGGACTTTGTTCTATAATCGAAAGATTGTTCTCTCTCAAAACTGTAATAGGTGCATTTAATCTGTGAAAAAGAGGTATGTTCGTTTTTGTAGCATACTTCGTACGATCGGTGATTCAAGTGTAGAATGGGCTTATTTTTCCGCCTTTTTTTTTTTGCTTATATTCAGGAATTGTTTCCTTCATTGGTATTAGAGCATGTGTTCTTGTTTCTTGATCTTTTAATATGTTCATAAAACGGATTATTGGCCGGAATTCATGAAACGGCGCCAACGAACGCTTGGGTACGAAAAACCGACACTCGGCCGTACTGTTGGAAGTCGTTTCTCGATTTTCGTGCATCAAAATTTATTTTTGAAAGTGTAGGGTCGTAGTACTTGTCGAGACGAGCAAAACGACGAGTGGCATGCCGCCGGGGGATGCCGGACGTGCCCCTACATGCCGCCGCAATCGGCAGCTTCGTTGGCACGTGGGCAGTGGTTGCCGTGCACACGTGTGACGCATGCGCCATGTGTGCGCGTGTGTGATGTGGCTAACGTCAGCCACGCCGGTTACTTTCGAGCCGAATAGCCCAACCCGACCCGGCTAGTTGACCCGATCCAACCTGTCTGACCCATGACCCGACTTTGTTGACCCGTTGACCTAACCCGGTCATCCGTTGACCGTCGTTGACCACCGTTGACCGGCGAAAAAAGAAAAAAGAAAAAAAGGGGCAGAATATGTTTCTTGCAAGTATCATGAATTATGAATAATAATCATTCATTTTTTTTTGCATTTGTTGCAGGAAACATGGTAAGAAGATATCGAACCCCTATTATGGCTAGGACGCCTGAACAAAAGGAAAAACTTGCAACGTTAAGAGCTAAGTTAGATGCTTTTCAATGGGAAAATGGTGATTTGGCTAATCATGTGGTCAAGGTCAATAAGATGATATAGGACATCATCTGGAAAGGTTATTGAATGCTGGACTTTGAAAAGATGAATGTTCTTATTAACACCCTTCTATCTGAATGGAGAAAGGTGTTGCATCGTCTGTGGGAGGTCAACGTGGTCTTATACTACAAAAAACTTGATGTGACTTTTGTGAGAAAACATTATAGGATTAAGGCAACAAAGACTTCGACCCTATGGATGAATATGACTTGGCGTAGATTGAATGCGCCATGGAGAAAGCCTAAGGGATACTCGACAGTCTTTTCTTGGATGCTAAAGAAGGAGATTGGTTTTTCTGAGGATTTTTATGAATCTTTTCCTGTCCGTAGGAAATTGATAGACGGTTGACTTTTATTGTGTTATTTTAGTTTGGTTTTAGATATCCTAGGTAGATTTTTTTATGTTGGTATTCTTGTTCCTTTTCTATGATGGATTTGTTCCTCATGTAAATAGTTTTAATGAATAGATGTCGTTGGATATTTTTTATGTTATGAATAGTTTATGGTGCTATTATTTTATAATATTTGTTTTATTAATATCATGTGGTTGAGTGGGAGTTCTAAAAGTTTTTAGTAACTTTAAAGAACCTAATTTTTACCTTAATGATTATATTAACGATAATTTCATATAAGGATTTTAGATGATGATTGAGAACATAGTGAACTTTCGAATTTAAAAACTATGTGAAATTACTCTTTAATATATTCAATTTGTGTAAAATCGATGCATAAATGAGTGGCATTAATAATTCGTGCTACATGTCTGAAATGTTCAGATACCATGACTTCAGCCACTAAGAACATTATAGCTGAATTGAATAAAGAAGAGAAATTGAACGGCGAAAATTATGAAATGTGGAACATGAAAATCCAATATGTGTTAGAAGAACAAGAAGCACTATAAGCTCTTAACCAACTTATGGAAGAACCTGAGGATGGGAACACTGCACAGCATAAGAGAGACAAAGATGCATTTGTTGCATGGAAGAAGAAGAACTCGATTGCTCGCATCACGTTGCTGAGTAGCATGGAGAATGATATCATACGAGAGTTCAGGCTGTTTGAGAATGCCAAGGAAATGTGGGAAGCATTGGCAGCAAGATTTGGTCATACATCGGTGACCAAGCTGAGACAACTCACTATTAAGTTTGACTTGTATAAGAAATCTCACGGTTAGTCCATGAAACAACACTTGAGGAAGATGTCAAACATGATTATTGAGTTGAAAGATGTTGGACACATTCTGACTGATGAACAGCAAGTGCAAGCAGTAATCCGTTCCTTGCCTCAAAGCTGGGAGCACATGAAGGTGCACTTGACCCATAATGAAAACATTAAGACCTTTGAAGATGTCATGTGCCATCTTGAGTTAGAAGAGGATCGCATCATGGCGGCGAAATCAGAAATCGATATCTATTATGCTGGATCTAGCTCATATGGGGTTTCGGGCTCCAAGCACAAACGCGTCGAAAGGTTCATGAAGTGGAAAGGCAAGGGAACAAATTCTTTGGGCAAGAAACCAAAATTTAATCAACATGACAAAGGAAAGCGTTTTTTTGGTAAGAAGATGTTAAGGGTGAAATGCTACAACTGTAGCAAGAAAGGTCACCTCGCTCGGGATTGTGGCGAGCCAAAGAAGGTAAACTCCCTTTATATTTTTGAGAACTTTGTCTATGTGTCAAGTTCTGTATTTTTAACTGAGTCTAATCTTTTGTAGACTGTAGATTCGGGAGCAACAGACCATGTAGCGAAGGACAGAGATGCCTTCGTGGAGTTTCGACAGGTTCTGACTGGGACAAAATGGATCTACGTAGGGAACAACTCTAAAGTTGAAGTTAAAGGGATTGACATTTGCCAGTTGATGATGCGTGGTGGACGCACTTTGTTCCTGCATGACGTATTATATGCTCCGGAGATTTGTCAGAATTTGGTGTCTGTATTAGTGTTGATTAAACTTAGTTTTAATTTGAATTTCCATAACGGTGGTGTTGATTTGTATTTGAATACGAATTTCTATGGTTGTGGAAACTTTTTAGATGGTTTTATTATATTAAATGTTAACTGTGGTGATGTTAACATTTGTTATTCTCTATTTACATCTTCCAATTCTTGTGAAAATGATGTAAATGTGTGGTATGCTAGACTTGGTCATGTTGGCTAACAACGAATGCAAATATTAGCCAAAGAGGGCTTATTAGGCAATATTGAAAAAGTTGACTTGCCTATTTGCGAGCATTGCTTGGCAGGGAAGACAACAAGAAAACCATTCGGAAAAGGTATAAGAGCTGAATTTCCTTTGCAACTAATCCATTCTGACATCTGTGGTTCAATGAATGTAAGAGCAAGGCATGGAGTTGTGTATTTCATCACATTCATAGATGATTATACTCGATTTGGATATGTCTATTTGATTTCCTATAAATCTGAGGCATTAAGTTGCTTCGAGAAATTTATGAACTTAGTAGAAAATTAATTAGATAAGAAAATAAAAACGTTTAAATCCGATCGAGGTCGAGAATATTTATCTGATGAGTTCAGAAATTTATGTGATGAAAAAGGAATAGAAAGACAGTTGTCTATTCCATATACTCCACAACAAAATGGTGTTGCCGAGAGAAAAAATAGAATCCTATTGGAAATGGTTAGGTCTATGATGGCACAAGTTAACTTACCTATCACTTTTTGGGGTGATGCTTTGTTAACTGCTGCCTATATACTTAATCGTGTGCCTTCTAAATCAGTTATTTTCACTCCATATGAGTTATGGACAGGAAGAAAACCTAATTTAAATTTTCTTAAGCCTTGGGGTTGTACTGCCTATACTCACGAGCCCTCTCATAAATATGGGAAACTGGGTCCCAGAGATAAGAAGAGTATTTTCATAAGATACTCAAAGCACTCAAAAGGGTATGTGTTTATAGGTAAGCAAGAAAGTGAGAGTATAACTGAATTTAAATCATTAAATGTCACATTCTTAGAGAATGAGTTTCTTAAGAAGGGTGAAATAGGTGAGGACTACTCACTATTTGAAACCTTAGATCCTGATAATGAAATCGATAAAGTTCATTCAAGTGGGAGCAATGAGAGTAATGAGGAATTAAATTCGACTCAATCTCAATTGCAACCGTTTGATGAGATAATATCGTCATTATCTAATTCAAGTGGGAGCGTAATGGAGAATAATGTACCACGTATACAATCTCCCGTACGGCGAACAAGTCACAAAAGTGTTCCCTGACGATGTTTTGACATTGAAGGGGAAACTTTTATGGTCGCTCCACAAGATGAAGATGAGCTAGGAAATATAAATGAGGCTCTAAGTTGCCCTAATAAGGATAAATTGATGAATGTAATGGAAGAATAAATGGAGTCAATGAAGTCAAATCATGTTTGGGAACTGGTTGATATTCCAAAAAGACCTAAAGCTATTGGGAACAAATGGATTCTCAAAATAAAGCGAAAAGCTGATGGCTCAATAGAAAGATATAAGGCTCGCCTCGTGGCGAGAGGGTATAATCAACATAAAGGAATTGACTATGAGGAAACTTTTTCTCCTATAGTAAAATTTACCTCAATTCGCCTTATTCTGCCAATAGTGGCAAATATGGATTTTGAATTACATTAAATGGATATAAAGACTGCTTTTCTAAATGGAGAATTAGAAAAAGAAATTTACATGGAGCAACCCATTGGTTTCATTGTGAAAGGCCATGAACAAAAAGTATGTCGACTTTTGAGATCGATATTTGGCCTTAAGCAGTTTTCAAGACAATGGTATACGCATTTTCATAATGCTATAGTGGCTTATGATTTTACAATGATTGATGAAGATCATTGCGTATATATTAAATGATCCAAATATCAATTTGTGATATTATCATTATATGTTGATGACATACTAATTGCTGGAAACAATATGGAGTTGGTTAATACTGTTAAGAGTTGGTTATCGTCTAGTTTTAAGATGAAAGACATGGGTGAAGCTACATATATTCTTGGAGTTAAGATTTTAAGAGATCGTTCAAAGAAATTATTGTCTCTTTCACAAGAGACTTATATCAACAAAGTTCTTGAACGATTTTGTATGCATGACTGTAAACCCATGGATACTCCTATTGCAAAAAGTGAAGGATTGAGTCGTAGGTTATGTCCTAAGACTCCACAAGAGAAGAAACAAATGAAACGTGTTCCTTATGCTAGTGCTGTTGGGAGTTTAATGTAAGCTATGATGTGTACAAGACCTAATATATGTTTTGCAGTTTGAATGATAAGTAGATACCAATTCAATCCAGGTCAAGTACATTAGAAAGCCGTCAAAAGAATCATGAGGTATCTAAAGGGTACTGCCGATTATTTTCTGAGTTATCAAGGAAAGGATCTGCGACTTGAAGGCTACTCAGATGCTGACTGGGAAGAAGATTTAGACGAAAGGAAATCTACCTCTGGATTTGCATTTTTACTGAATAATGGCATCATATTTTGGAGCAGTAAGAAACAAACATGTATAGCATTATCCACCATGGAAGCCGAGTTCGTGGCATTGTCGGCAGCAGTACAAGAGAGAGTTTGGCTTAAGAGATTTTTGGATCATTTAGGTGTTGTTGAACATGCTGCAAGCTCATTGTTAGTCAACTGTGATAGCCAAGCAGCGATAACATATACCAAGGATCCGAAATATCATGGCAAGACCAAACATATAGATACCAAGTACAATTTTGTTAAAGATATGGTAGCACGAAAAGATGTGAACTTGCAGTACATATTTACGCATATAATGATAACAGATCCTATGACGAAGCTAATTCTTAGAGATGTTTTCATTGATCATGTAAAATCTCTAGGACTGCGTAGGTGCTAATATACTGAATAATGTATTTTTCCTGAATGTTCACATTTAAATGAAATTGTTATTTCATTGTTAATGCCTGTAAATTTTTTCTTGATATTTATGCATCTTAATACTTAGTGTATTATGTCAAGCAAGTATGTCGGACATATCAAATTAACTCACTCACACGAGTAATTGCCTCTATTTACTGTGTGATAAATAGAGATGAGATAATTTCTAGGCTTATTATCTAGGTGATAATCGATAGCTCAAGCTTAAAATATAAATGTCGCCTTAGCTAAGTGCTAAGATGAGGACATAATATTTACTATGTCCGAAAGTAAAATAGTCTACATATTTTACTTTATCTGTCTTTGATGCCAGATATGAGTTCTAACGGGTTCTTTAGAAGAGTAGATACATAAACTCAAGTTTAGACATTAAGTATGTCTAAACTATCATCTATACGGTATTGCATAAAAAGACATACGCTCCATAGAAAATGAGTTAATACCGTAATACGTATTTCATACTACGCATGCATGAGTCGACCGATAAGAGTGGCAAAAGTTTTGATCTCAACTTTATGCCGAGTGAGACTCTTGAGGAGATGAGTTCCTCATTTAGTGCCCTCACGACTCTGACTTATTCTCAAAGTTTCTATTCAGTGTTCACTATCTTAGAGTGTTGCCAATGATCATGAACGATTCGATCTAATGGGGCATTTCTAGAAAAGCGTGCTGGACTGAAATAGAGAGGTTTAGAAAAAGAGGAAGATCAATTTATTTATGATGTTACATCCTATTTTTGTATTCACAGGTCGACCAATTATGATTTTGAGTAAATCATAGTTGTGAATACAATAAACGAGATACTAAAAGAGATCGAATGAAATATAAATGTGACTGATTGATCTAGGATACTGCATACTATATCTACTTGAAAACGTAATGCCAAATTTGAACTGCTATATATTCCTAACAGATGCATGGCAACGAGCTCTCGAAGTATGCTGGTCGCACGGATTATTTGCTAGTATGAACATTGCAAAGAAGAGAGAGTTAATATTTAGCCCACCATGTGTGAGTGGAAGATGATGGGTGTTGTGTATAATGGGCTGCTCATGATGGGTTAACTCAGCCCATGAAAGAAAATAACCGCATTTGGCAGTTATTTTCTGAAGACAAAAAGTGAGAAATGAAACATACGTGTGTGTGTGCTGTGTGTGCAATAATTCAATAACAGAAACTCTCACTCTCACAAAAGGACAAAAAAGAAATGGACTTTGTTCTACAATCGAAAGATTGTTCTCTCTCAAGGCTGCAATAGGTGCATTTAATATGTGAAAAAGAGGTATGTTCGTTTTTGTAGCATACTTCGTACGATCGGTGATTCAAGTGTAGAATGGGCTCATTTTTTCGCGTTTTTTTTGCTTATATTCGGGAATTGTTTTCTTCATATAGTAGTATTCATGACCATGTATGTGCAAAGGGTACCGTTTGCTGGAAAATTAATTAAAGAAGAACAAAAAAGTGGACTATTTCCAAGCAATTATGGCAAAAAAAATCACATACGAGTACCAACAAAATATGCTTGCATCGACAAAAGATATTTACCACATTAATTTATATAAGCTAGCTATTCTTTTTCGTACTTCCTTACACATAAAACATCTCATACCTTGAGCAAAGCAGCGTCCACCGGAGGAATAGCCTCAAACATGTCACCACGACGTACTTCAAATTCCTCGTCCCTTCCAAGTTAGCCACCACGCGTGGCAGATCGAGTATCATCCACTCCATCTCCGGGAACACCTCCGCCAGCTCCCTCGCCAGCCCTCCGGTCGCTCCCCCAATGTCGACTGCCATCCTCAGCCCCTCAAACAGCCACTTTCCACACTTTTCCATATCAGCCTCGCCATCAATGGCCCGTTGCTCACCATCGCAGCGTTCATGCACCGGTTGAACTTACTTCTCGTCTTGAACCTTGATCTAACACATGCTCTTCCCATGCTTCATGTGTATGGATGTCCGCGACGACGACAATGAGCTGATCTCGCCGTCGCTCTTGAGCCACTCGCCCATGCAGTGAAATGGGTCGACGAATATCGGTCAAGCGTGAGCAGTTTGATCGGCGACAAGTCCAAGGATTGCCCTTCACAATCGCACGTGAAGCTGGAGTGAGAGAATACCCAAACCCTAGTTCCTTGGCCTCGTCTTCTGATAACTGGTGTTTTTTAGAGGCGGGCTTCCGGTGGGAGAGGAAGCCGGTGCGCACGAGGATGGCCATGAGGTGGCCGAGGATGGCAGCCTTGGAGGCGGGGATGGACAACACTGTGGCAAGCTCCGGGAGGGTCGTGGGGTAGCTGCGATGGTGGAGGGCGTCAGGGATGCCAAGCTCGGTGGTTCATTTGAGGGACATGGAGGGGATAAAGTTGAAAGTGTGGCTACATACGTGAGCAATGGCTCAGATGATCTCGCTTTTGCTTATATCTTCGTTATTAGTGTTAGGATTCGCTGCACAAACACAAATAATAGAGAGTAAAAAGCAAGAAGGAGAATCGAGACAGAATGTTTTTTTATCATAATTTACTCTTAAACTAGGGCTATATCGAGTAGAAAATTCCACTTTAATTGGTACCTCGTACCTCTATATTACATATCTCAATTATAAGAGAAAGAGAATATATATAGGCCATAATTTTATTCAAAATAGGAAATCTCTTTCTAAAAAATCTACTCAAATTAAGAAACCATTTAATTAAGAAATTTTCTTTTTTCAAGCTCAAAATATAAAAGCCCTCTAGTGGTTCGGGAGTGCTTCCCCCGCGACCACCATGGGATGGCCTGTTCAGACCCTCGCTTGTTCATCGGAGAGTAGCACCCCTGTGTTGTCCAGTCGTTGAGAGTATGAACTACACCCCCAACAATTAGCTGAGTCCATCGTTGTCAAGAGGAACAAGAGTGGATTAAGTTGGTGGTAATGGGAGGTTATGCGAGGGTTTTATGAGCATAAAATAACTTGGACTCTTATGATGACGCGAAGATGAACTCAAAAGTAATGTAAGGGACTCAACAAAATCTGGATATTAAAACAATATTAAGAGTTAATGCTAGGGAGAAAAGATAGGTTGCCACAATATTTGTTTTATTCAATAGCACGAGTGATTAAAACCGAGCGTTTAAATGAGCAATTAATATCAAGTACCTAATAAGTATTTATCACGTCGATCAGTACATTGTATTTATGATCCCATCTTACTATATTTATAGCTTTATTTTCAACGTATGATCAATTGGTCTTTAATATTGATGTTACTTAAGATCTTAACATAGCTATGATAAAATGAATTAATTACAACATGAGAAATTTCAAGTTGCACAATGTGTAAGGATATTTATGGAGACATTATTAGATATTAGGGTTATTATTTGATATTTCGTGATGTCCTAATGTGAGAGAGAAAAGTGTTTAAAGAGAGAAACTCTCAAGAATACTTTGTATTGTTTAGTTCTTGGATGATCAAAATGAGGGAGAGGGTACTCCTATTTATACATGAGTCCCTCTTTTTATGATCGTTAATTCACTTTTAATTACAAGTATACATCATCCATTATACCCTTGTTATATTCTAAAGTCTCTTAGAAAAACCCATGTACAAAAAGGTTCTTGGTTTCATGGTTCTTTGGGCCCAATCTTCGCAAATTTCCTTGGTTTGGTGGGCCTTGAAACCTCTGGTCCGTGACAGTAGGATAGCAAGTTTCTATGTTACATTAGGATAGCTAGTTTTCTTGCTAGACTTAGGTTGTTTTTTTTCCTGTACACATGGTTCTGATATAAATACGTATTGATTAACACATTATAGTGTTCAATACAATAACCCTTTTCTTATTTTGGTTCTAACTTGGTCTTAGAGCTAAGCAATCTTGACATTCGAGTGCACACCGGGAGCACACCTAAAGTATACCTGGCATCTCGTGTTGTTGCCTTTTTCAATTACTGCTAATATCCCTTTCTCGATTTTGATGTTTGATATTGTTCATCTCGTTTGATTGTGTTATGGCAATGTGATCTTATGGCAATTTGTTCACTTCCTGTTAGTTCAATCTTTATTTGATTCAATGATGCTGTGACACCCACATCCTGTGTTGACGAGATTACGTACATGTTCCGTTTGTTTTGATGTAATGCTCGTGCTTACATGCAATTGGAAGTGTAAAATGCGTGCCTTCTATACAAAGATACATCCGCATCTGTTGCCATGCTGCCCAAGTTAGTCAAGAGTTAGTGCAACTTTTCATGGTATTGGCAATTCAATGCTACCCAAGTTAGTTAAAGTTTGTGCAACTTTTGATGGCATTGGCACCCAACAACAATCCGATAAGTTATTTGATGTGGTTACATCCACATGTATCTTGTGTAATGACCGGCTTGCACACCAAGTGGGAGTGCTCGCACTTCAGTGCTCTTGCTTCTTGCATCTATTTTATTTTTTAAAAATTTCAAGTTCGATGACAATATTCCAAACTCAATGTTACATTTTAGGGATATTAATTGATATTCTGTTATATCTTAGGATAACTAATTTCCTTGTCAGATCATGATAACTAGTTTTATTGTTAGATTAGATTATTTCATTTCCTGCGCACATTGTTGGGATACAAACACTTCTTGATTGTAACACACTATAGAGTCCACATGGATATATACAAAGGCAATTTCTCTTCAATTCATTTATGGTCAGATCTCGTTAATGATTGCAGTGAACTCTAAATGGATCATTCAAAATAAGAACTCATATTGAAAATCTTGTTTGTTAGAAAAAGATTTGTACTCAAATCGATTTTTGACGCAGTCCCTTACAAACTTTAGTACATGCTTTATTGATTTATGTAATTTTTTGGTCACGCAAGCCATCTCTAGCATGATTGATTTGGAAAGCTAAAGCAACAACTGGTACCACAAAGAAACAAAAAACAAAGGATAAATACTTTGAAAGTCCTAAAACTTGTCACGAAAGCGCGATTGAAATCTAAAACTTTCGAAAAGTGCAATCAAATCTTGAACTTAATGCAAAAGTGCAATTGAATTATAAAACTTTAAAAAATTATAATCAAGTTCTAAAACTTATCAAATTAGTTCAGTTAAGCAATTCCATTGAGTGCACACTTTGAAAGTTTTAGGATTCGATTGCATTTTCGTGATAAGTTGTAGGACTTGATTGCATTTTTTGAAAATTTTAGGATTTAATTGCACTTTAGTGACAAGTTTTAGAACTTCCAATGCACTTATCCCAAAAAAACAAATTGCAACCACATTAATCAGACAATCCTTGATGTCCAGGGCACCAATTACTTTAATTAATCTCAATCATTAAGGATAAACCTCAATGAGAGATCTAAAACCCTCCAAAGGAGTGATTCTGTACTCAGTGAAACCAGCCTCCTGAAAGAGCTTGGCCCATTCTTTCTCGTTCCTCTCTTTGCCTGCGACAATCGCCATCATCGTCATGTCAAAGCAGAGCTTAATCCCCATGGATGCTCCGTCTTCCTCGGACTCATCTCCGATCACTATATCGATTATCATCACCTTTCCCTTCTTACCATTGCTCGTGACCGCTGCTTTGCACTGCTTCAGTATCTTCGTGCTCTCGTCGTCGCTCCAGTCGTGTAATATCCACTGATAGATAGACGTAGATGCGTATCTCTTAGTACATATGTATCATTCTGCACGCGTGTGTAATATAAAAAGATATCATAATCTTTACTGATTTAGAAAAAAGAAGTGAAATGAAAAGAATTTTCTTTTTGCTAAAAAAATTAATAGATGTTTTAAAATATGGGTTATAGTGTACTTACCGAAACTCCTGTATAGTAACGAATGATTGGTTTGACTTTGTAATTTAATCAATTAAGTTAACTGATGAAAATGTTTCGCATATGACTAAGTGACGTTTCATAGTTAATATTCGATTTTTGACTTGATGCCTTCGAATCTGTCACGGTTAATAATTCTAATTAGTATACTCAGGAAGAATTAAGTAACATCACTTCATAGCAATCAATTCATAAATTTCGCGCCAGCTCGTAATTTCACATTAGGTTGAACTTGCTTTGTATTCCAGTGGTAAAAACATATAACACCCCAAGTAACCGAACTCTTATCTGCTTTCTAATTAAAAAATTAAGGTATTTGATTAAACAAACTAAAAGTTTAGATACTGGAACAAAAAATGCGTAAAATTTCATGCGTTTGCAACGTGACAATCCATGTAAAAGTGAGAGAAAAGTAATCTCTCTCGTACGCACCTTGAGCAAAACAGCGTCCGCAGGAGGAACAGCCTTAAACATGTCGCCACTCACAAACTTCAAGTTCCTCGTCCCCTTCAAGCCGGCCACCACGTGCGGCAGATCGAGCACCATCCACTCCACTTGCGGGAACGCCTCTGCTGCCTCCCTCACCAACCCTCCGATCCCCCCTCCGACGTCGACCACCGTCCTCAGCCCTTGAAACAGCTGCCGTCCACGCTTCTCCACCATCAACCTCATGATCACTGGCCCATCACTCGCCATGGCTTCGTTCACGCTCCGGTTCAGCCCCTCGTCCTGGGCCATGTACTCCCACAGGCTCTTCCCGTGCTTCATGACGAAGGGCGTGCGGGGGCTCAGGCTCTCGCTCTTGAGCCACTCACCCAGGCAGTGCAATGGGCCTTGTATGATGGGGTCGAGGAGGAACGACACCATGGGCGATAAGTCACCGGGCTCGCCTTTCCGGATCGCTTGTGAAATGGGAGTGAGAGAGTACGTCAACCCCAGCTGCTCCTGGTCATTTTTGGCAGCAGACTTTCGTTGAGAGACGAAACCGGTTTGGGCAAGGACCGCCATGAGTCGGCTCAGGAAGGTGGCCTTGGAGGCAGGGACCGACAGCGCGGCAGCGAGCTCGGGAAGGGTCATGGGATGACCGTGGGTGTGGAGGGCGTCAGGGATGCCAAGGTCGATGGCGCATTTGAGGGCCATGGAGTAGATGGAGTTGAAAGCATGGGTCCATAGGTGAGCATGGGCTTGTACGATCTCGCTCTCCCTCGTCACTCCATTATCAAACGAGTCCATTGTTATGGGGGAATGGCTAATGAGATTGGATTAGATTTGCGGTTTTGGTGAGTTGAGTCGAGTCGAGAAAGGGTTTTATAGGCATAAATTGCACATACTCCTTTCTTACTATGCATAAATTGAATGTAACGCGATAGACATAGCAAAAGCGTGATGTTAAAAAGTACAAGTGATAGACTTAAGTTGTGATTTTGATGAGTTCTAAGCAAATGTTGCGCTCATGTAAAGACAATGGCCAAATGGGTATGATTATTGTTTTCTCTAGGTAACTTGGTGAATGTCTGTCTTGCTACTTCTTGATACGTGCTTTATTCAGTGTTGTAATAAAAAATTTCAAAGAGATTATATTTAGAACGATAAGTGAAAATCTTCACGTTGCGTCGACTTCTACTACTGCAGAGAAACGAGAACCACGTTGATCGAGCTGGACAATCTTTTAACAACTTGGTGATATACGTCTGCAATTTTTTTTTGTTTGTCACCCACTATCAAGGATCGATCCACAATTCAACCAAACAATATATAAATAAAAAATAAGAGGAAAAAGAAAAGAAAAACTCCAAAACACTTGCTAATAATTGATACGAGATAGCCTATCAGATGCATCCTAACGAATCCAAAAGTGGATTCTGTATCACGTTGGGTAAGTGCGTTGCCTTAAAGATAATAGAAAAATACTAAGCTGTCCAACTTATAGTCGGCAGAGACAATGGCGTCGGGTCATATCAAGGAAGATTTTTGGATCCTCGACGATTAAGAATAACTGCAATTCAAAGATTTAAAAACGCTACCACTCTCTCTCTCTCTTTACCTTTACCTTAAATGATAAATTATGTCTCAAATTTGAGCTCATGTATGATATCCGATCCACACTATTAGAACATTGCAAATCTTCTGCACATGGTTTTATGTGCATGTCTCCACGTCCATTTTTTTCCTCATAAATGCATGCACATATGCCCAGGGAAATTGGCATGCTTCTTCAGAGAATTGTCTTGTGCGTGCCGAATGACTCGTTCTCTTATGTCATCATTTGTGGGCTTAGTTTGTCTTTTGTAATAAATGGAAGAAAGAGGGAAGGCAGAAGCTATGCTTATTTTCTTATGTTGCTGCGCGATGATGTCATTATTGATTACATGAAGGCGTATGGCTTCTGAAAAAGGACGCCATTTGTCTTGTTTTCCCATCTTTTCTCCTATAAGCGGATAGGACATCAGAAGACGAAGACAGCCGAGAGAAGAGAGAGCTCAAGAGATAAACAGAGGCGTGAGCTTGGAGAGATTTGGGAGTCGAGTCCGTTGAGTTGATTTATTAAACATCGTGAGTGTTGGGTATATATTACGGCTGGAAACTATTTAAATGTGTAAATAATTGTAAACTCTGTAATTCTTTAATTTATTAGTGAATTATTTACTGACTCTCTCCGTTGACGTAGCTTTTGATATTCTGATCGAATCAGATAAAATTTCTTGTGTCCTTTCATCGTTCCTTATTTTATTTTTCTGTCAATTTCTACAGCTCCAGACTTAATTGCAAACATAATCTGCTTCGGCCATATCTCCAATTAGAATAATTAGTATCAGAGTTAAGATTTTGCAATTATGTCTGGAGCAAGAGTAGAAATTGAGAAATTTAATGAGAGGAACAGCTTTGGATTATGGAGTGTCAAGACGAAGGCTTTGTAAACAACTCAAGGTTTAGTCAAGGCATTGGAGGGTAAGGCTAAGTTACCCGAAACAATAAGAGATAGCGAAAGGATGAGCTAATAGAGAAGGCAATGACCTAATCTTGATGAACCTATCGAATGAAGTGCTAATAGAAGTGGCTGATGAGAAGGATGTCGTGGCATTATGGGCAAAACTTTAAGCCTTCTATTTAACGAAGGGTTTGAACAATCGTTTATACATACTAAAGATGATGTTTTAGTTCCGATATCATGAAGGTACGTCCTTCAGATCCCAACTAGATAAGTTTAATAAACTCATAATGGACTTGAAGAATGTCAATAAAAACTTAGATGATGAAGAACAATGCACGATGTTGTTAGTATCTCTATCGGAGTCATGGGAGCACTTTACTGACTCCTTGTTACAGGGGCATACCAGGATTACCTCATAAGTGGTAAAATTCGCCTTGTTCTCAAAGGAGTGGCAGAGGAAGTTGCGAGATGATAGTCTAGCGCAAGACGTTGCGTAAGGACTGGTGATTTGAGGAAGAGACCAACATTGATGGCCCAGCAGCAGGGACAAAAGCAAGTCAAAGTCACGAGATAGAAAATCCAAAGGTCGCATGAAGTGCTTTGAATGTCAAGAGAAATGGCACACATAGAGTTATTGTCCAAAGTTGAGAAATAAAGGCAGTGAGCAAAATGCCACAAAGAGTGTGGCGAATGTTGTCGAGGAGAGTACCAGTGATGCCATGTGTGTCTACGAGTTTGTTAGGAGATGAGTGGGTGCTACATTTTGGATTTTCCTATCACATGACTCCTCATAAGAATTGGTTCACTACCTACCAAACTGCAAATAATGGTAAAGTTCTTACGGGAAATAACATAGCCTACAAGATAGGGACAGTTCGGATCCGGATGCACGATGGCATAGAACGGACACTGATAGACGCGAGGCATATATTGGAGCTCAACATCGGGTGCAGATACACCGTTGAAGGTGGAGTACTAAAGATTTCTCGAGGTACCATGACAGTAATGAAAAGAAAGAAGGTGAATTCTCTCTATCATTTACTGGGGAATACCATGACTGGAGCCAATGTAGTTTCATCAGGTGAGTCAGACTCAAACTTGACTTAGCTATGGCATATGTGATTGGACCATGTGAGTGAAGTTGGAATGATGATGTTGAATGAAAGGGGGTTGCAAAAAGGTCAAAAGACAAGGAAGCTGGACTTGTGTGAGCATTGTATCTTCAAGAAGTCTTGGCGGTTAAATTCGATACAATTGTACATTTGACCAAGCAACAGGTCGAATACGTTCATTTAGACGTCGGAAGGCTGTCTCCAATTCCTTCGAAAGGAGGTGCTCGATATATGCTAACATTTATCAACGATTATTTGAGGAAGGTATGTGTATACTTCCCGAAGCACAAATCTAAGGTGTTTGATCGATTCAAAAATTTTAAGGCATTGATTGAGAAGTAGTCAGGTAAATAAATCAAGTATCTAAGAACCGATAACGGTATGAAGTTCTGTGGTAAGGATTTTACCGAGTTATGCCAAAAGGAAGGAATCATGAGACACGGCACAGTTCCTGAGACACCGCAACAGAATGGCATTACAGAATGAAAGAATAGAACTCTACTTGAGCGAGCTCGGTGCATGCTTTTACATATAAGACCGGGTAAGGAATTTTGGGTCAACATAGTGAACATGGCCTATTACCTAATTAATTGATCTCCATCATTTGATATCAAGTAGAAGATTCCTGAGGAAGTATGGTTAGGAAAACCTGTTGATTACTCATGATTACAGATATTTGGATGTCCTGTGTGTACTCATGTAAGTAATGGTAAGCTTGAGCTAAGAGCGAAGAAATGCACATTTTTGGGTTATGCATAAAGGGTGAAAGGCCACCCGACTATGGTGCACTAATCCCAGATCACCCAATTTTCTAATCAGCAGAGATATGATCTTCGATGAGATTACAATGCTTCAAAAGAGGAGTCTTGAGACTCAATCGGCAAAGCAAACAAATCACGGTGTTAGTAATGAGATGGAGCCTCTAAAGACCATAGAGGTAATAGAAGAAGAGATTGTGAATGAGGTCATAGTTCCTGAAAACGGTGATATAGAACAATCAGTAGAGCCGCAACACAATATAGCCACATATAGACTAAGAAGGCAAATCAAACCACGGTACGTTATGGTTATCCTGATATTGCTTATGCATTGGCTATAAGTGATAAGGTGAAGACATATGAGCCTTTGTTTTTCGCAATGGCTAGATACTGTGAGTGAAGAATTACAATAACTCTATCGAAATCATGCATGAGAGCTAGTCAAAGTACCCAAAATCCAAACGATTGTCCGAAGTAAATGGATCTATAAATGGAAAGAGGGAATTTTCGATGTCAAGGCAGCAAGGTATAACGTGAGACTTGTTGCAAAGAGGTATACTGAGCGAGAGGGCATTGACTATAACAAGGTACTCTCTCCTATAGTAAGACATATTTCTATTCGTGTATTGCTTACCTTAGTTGCTGTACAGGATCTCGAGTTGGAGCAGCTAGATGTGAAAACAACATTTCTTCATGGTGAATTGGATGAACAAATTTATATGAGGCAGTCAGGGGGATTTGATATTCTAGGTAAGGAATACCATGTTTATTTTTTAAAGAAATCTTTATATGGATTAAAACAGTCTCTTAGACAGTGGTACAAGCATTTTGATGCTTTCATGGTTAATTAAGACCACTCAAAAAGGCAGTTTGATAGCTATATTTATTTGAGGAGATTAGATGATGGGTTTTTGATTTATTTATTATTATATATTGATGACATGTTGATAGCAGCTAAAAATATGTTTAATATTAGTGTGTTGAAACGACAGCTAAGTGCTGAATTTGAAATGAAAGAATTAGGTGCTGTTAAGAAAATATTAGGTATGCAGATTTTGTATGAAAATGACTACAAGGGTGCTATGTATATCTCAAAAGAAATATTGAGAAGATCATGGTACACTTAAACATGTAGCCGGAAAAATTTGTAAGTACGCCTTTAGCCGCACACTTTAAACTTTCTAATAAATTATCATTGCAGACTGAGCAGGAGGAGAAGGAGCATATGTCTCGTGTTCCTTATTCTAGTGCAATGGGTAATATTATGTACACCATGGTATGTACTAGGCATGAAATTTCATAAGCTGTAGGTGTTGTTTGCTATTACATGAATTGCCCAGGTAAAATACATTGGAAGCTGTGAAATGGATCCTCAAATATATAAAGGGGATAGAAAACATGGGCATAGTATATCGAAGGGACGAATGGCAGTGAGATCACGAGTATGTGGATTTGGATCACGCTGGTGACTTGGATGACCGCAAATCGTTAGCGGAGTACGTATTTATGCTAGCAGGTGGTGTAATAGGTTGGAAGGCATCCTTACAGGACGATGTTGCTTTGTTTTCAATTGAGACAGAGTACATGACATTGACCTTTACGGCGAATGAGGCGATATGGCTAAGGGGTTTACTCTCTGACCTTGGATGAGAGTTGAAAAGTGCTACTATACACTGTGACATCAAGATGCGATATATCTAGCTTATAATCCGATATATCACAAACGAACGAAGCATATTGACATTATGTTCCATTTCATTTGAGATGTCATAGCGAGGGGAAAGATTGTTGTAAAGAAAATAGCAACAGCAAAGAACCCAGCAAAAATGATGACGAAGCCCGTTCCTTTGGCGAAACTCGAGCTCTGTTTGAGCTTGATTGGCATCTACAAAGAATAAGCGCTCATTGGAACATTGGGAGAGCTGATATGGATAATGAGTACTATCATTTGGCTACAAATATTGAGCCAATGTGGAGAATTGTTAAATTATATCTTGAATTTGATCTGTATATTATACTCAATCCACATGCTCAGCATTTATTAATACTCTGAAAGGTTGAAGCACATCCGTAAAGCATTAAATGACAACAGCGCAAATTGTGAACCATTAAACGAAGATAGACAAATCTTTTGCCCATGATTTTATGGGCCTAATACCCAAAAAAACCCCAAATTTTAGCCTTTGTCCCAATTATATTTTAAATTTTTTTTGTCTCATAAAAAACCCAAAACTTACCACATAATATCAAAAAAAAAACCCCAAATTTTAGCATTTGTTCCAATTATATCCTAAACTTTTTTTTGTCTCATAAAAAATCTCGAACTTTTACTTTTGTCTCAAATCTACCGCTGTTAACTTTTCCGTCCAATATTACCGTTAATAACTATTTTTTATTTTTTTGAAATTTTCTTTTATTTTCTTTTTTCTTTCCTTTTATTTTTTTTTTTCCCCTTCACCTTCAACACCTCTTACCGGCGAGGCTTGACTTTGCCGGCGTTGGGCGAGGTCAGCCTCATCCGCCCCTGGCGAGGTTCGTCCTCGCCGTGGCTAGCAAGACTTGGCCTTGCCCAACGCCGGCGAGGGCTCAGTTCTGCCGACCTCATCCTCGCCGGCCGCAGCAAGGCTTGACCTTACCACTAGCCGCTGGGACCAAGCTTTACCAGTCACGGCAAGGACGAACCTTGCCGGGGGAGGGCGAGGCTCGACCTCACTGGCATTGGGCGAGGTCGGCCTTGCCCACCCTTAGCAAGGGCTTGGCCCCGTCGGCCATTGGCAAGGCTCGACCTCGCCGGCATTAGGCGAGGCCAAGCCACGGCAATAACGAACCTCGCTAGGGGCGGGCGAGGCCGACCTCGCCCAACACTAGCAAGGTCGAGTCTGGTCGGTCGCCGGACCGGCAATCGGCCAGAGGTTGAAGGTGAAGCGAAAAAAAAGAAAAAAAAAGGAAAAATAAAAAATTTGAAAAAATAATATTAAAAAAATTATTAATGATAATATTAGACGGAAAATTTAACGATGGTAGGTTTGGGACAAAAATAAAAGTTTTGGATTTTTTATAAGACAAAAAAAATTTTAGGATGTAATTGGGACAAATGCTAAAGTTTGGGGTTTTTTTTTTTTTATTAGGTAGTAGATTTGGGACAAAAGTAAAAGTTTGGGATTTTTTATGAGACAAAAAAAAGTTTAGGATATAATTGGGGCAAAAGTTAAAGTTTGAGGTTTTTTTGGGTATTAAGCCTGATTTTATGTGCATGTCTCCACGTCCATTTTTTTTTCCTCGTAAAGTGCATGCATTGCCCATAGAAATCGGTGGGCGCCCTTGCTTCCTCATAGATTTATCTTGTGGGCGCCGAATGTCTCTTTCTCTTTTGTCATCATTTGTGGGCTTAGTTTGTCCTTTGTAATAGATGGAAGAAAGAGCGAAGGCGGAAGCTATGCTTATTTTCTTATGTCGGTGCATATTGTCACGCCATGATTGATTGCATGGAGGCCCATGGCTTCTAAAGATGGGCGCCATTTATCTTGTTTTCCCATCCTTTCTCCTATAAGCGGAGTGAACATCTGAAGACGAAGACAGCCATCCTTTCTCCTATAAGCGAAGAGAACATCTGAAGACAAAGACAACCGAGAGAAGAGAGAGCTCGAGAGATATATAGGGGCGTGAGCTTGGAGAGATTTGTGCGGAGACAAGTCCACTGAGTTGAGTTATTAAACACAATGAATATTGAGTATATATTAGGGTTGGGAAACACTCGAATATGTGTGTGATTGTAATTCTGTAATTTTTTGATTTATTAGTAAATTATTTGTTGGCTCTCTCCATAAAAGTAGGTTTCATTATTCGGACTGAACCACATAAAATTTTTCATATCATTTTATTGTTCCTCGTTTTATTTCTCTGTCAATTTTTATAGCTCCCGACTTAATTGCAAACACGATCCACTTCCACCATGTCGCCAAATACAGCATTAACCACGCTCAAGGACGAATTTAGGGCTTTCGAAAATCATGTTTAAGCCCCAATTGTGGAATACAAGTTGTCCAATACAACCGTAGGACTTGCCCATCTGAAGTTTAAGGAAATACATCTTATTAGGAATTCTTAGTTAAAGGCTTCCGATTATTTTAAGAACAAAATCTCGCGATGATGATACATATGGTTGTGAATTTGAGGTGAACGGATGAGTGATATTTCCGATTTGAGCAGTAACTTAATTTCGTAGCTATGGAAAGATTGTATTTACTATTACATAATTGCTCTTTCGGTAATGTCAATATCTATAGAATGATGCGTCTATGGCTCCGACGAAAGATGAAGGAAAGGATTATATCATTTGTACAAGAGTTACTGTCCAACTTAAAAGATCACGAAGGGACATATATGTTGAAATGTGGCAAAGTATCTTTTACTATTTATTGCAAAACAAGTCATCTTTTTATGGAAAAGTATAAAAAAAGTCATAAACCTTTTGTATTGGTGCCAATTCAGTCATAAACCTTTTTTTGGTGCTAATTCAGTCATAAACCTTTTGTATTTGTGCCAATTTAATCCTAAACCTTTTTTTGTGCTAATTCAATAATTTCGGCCAATTTTGATCAGATTTTGCTAATGTGGACGCTGACCGGCCATAGGCGTTGACGTGGACAATTTTTAATAATAATTATATATTTTTTGAATTTTTATTTATTAATTTTCTTTTTTTCTTTTTCTTTTTTTTCCCCTCCCCTCCCCTCCCCTCCCTCCTTCCTCTAGCCGGTCGCCTCGCCGGCCATTGGCAAGGCTCACCCTCGCCAAATGGTCGCAAGGGCGGCCTCGCGTTGGGTAGGTGAGGCTTGAGCCTCGCCGGCGGCTGGGCGAGACACGACTTTGCCGGCGACTGGGCAAGGCACGACCTCACTAGATCTGTCAAGGCTCGCCTTTGCCATGGCCGGTGAGGTCAACCTCGCCGGCCTCTGGTCAGTCACTAATTCATTGATCGGCTGGAGGAAGAGGGGAGGGGAGGGGAAAAAAAGAAAAGAAATAAAGAAATAAAAATTCAAAAGATATTAAAATACTATTAAAGGTTGTCCACGTCAACGTCGGTGTTGGCCACCGGCCGACCGGTGTCCACGTCAATAAAATCAGGTCAAAATTGACCGGAAGGATTGAATTGTCATAAAGATAAAAGGTTTATGACTGAATTAACACAAATGCAAAAGGTTTATGATTAAATTGGCACAAATGCCAAAGGTTTAGGATTGAATTAACACCAAAACAAGGTTTAGGACTAAATTAGTATCAATGCCAAAAGTTTATGACTTTTTTGAGACTTTTCCACATTTTTTAATCCTTGTGAAGATGTGTCATTGCATTAACATATTTTGATGGTTAATACCCACAAATATTGTCTACTGATGAAATATGCTTAGCCGCTAACATGCTTGATTGAACATACTCATCGTTCAGGAGAATATATTTCATATGACGAATACATCACACAACAATAATACGTGATAAGTTATTAACTCTTTTTAGATCAAAAGTGAGAAGTGTTTGTGTATAACGCCAACTAGGATAGAATTTATACAATTGGACGGTTACGCAATTTCCAACTATCTGGTGTATCTGTCATACGAAATACTTTCCCCATTATTTTAGAGGGGTAAATCCCATTTGTAGCCTCCTAGGTTTAGAGGTTGTCTATCCATCGAGCAAAAATGGATGACAAAGAAGGGTCATTCATTCTAGATATTTTGTCAGACTAGAGTATAGTAAGATCAGGAATGTTCAAATACGTACATGTAAACATTCGAGTTTGAACTGTGAGTCTTACAATGTCATAAACATATGATCTAGTTCAATTATCACTTGTTTTAAGTTGTACACAATGAGTTAATAACTCTTTTTAGATCAACATGAACACGCAATCTCTTCCTAGTTCCACATATGGCAAAAAGAGAAAAAATGGAAAGTAGCAAACCAAAATCAGGCGACACCCGAGACATTATCATAGGAATTCCACAACTACCACAGAATATTCGGTTCGATCAATAACTATTGTTCATCTAATCTAGCTGGGTACTGCCGCTCCACCATGATGCTCGTGAGACTTTACTCAGAGTAATATTTCGTTACGGTATGGTTGAACTTACGTTGGAAGCGAGTCAAGACTTCCCGTGGCTGAGGAGCGGGTACGGTTTGACATGGGGGAACTCCCAACCTGAATAAGGCAAAAGAAAATCTCGACTTCACCAAAAATTAGTGCTAACTGCTAAGGCCTCTTATCAACGTGTGTTGCGGGATGAGCAAGTACGGCCCGACCTAATTATTTGTCCGATGTAGTGCATGTATAATTTCCCTAGAAATGAGAACGGTTTACCCATGTTTCGTAATTTCCTCATGTCCCGTTTCTTGCATTTTTGAGTAAACACGTGTCCTAGCTCTCACGAATATTAAATCGATTTTCTCTCTATGAATTTATGTTAAGAAGCTGAGTGGTGGATCTCACCGACGATTGCACGAGTATAGTTTGTCGGGAAAACAATACCCCAAACACAATAATCGTATCAACTTTTGGCGGGTCATGGCACCAGCAATACGACACAAAGAAGACTTGGCAAAAAAATCCATTGGTGTTAAATTTTCTGTTTTCCGTTTCATGATTTTCTTTTGAAGGAAGAATCTCAATTAATCTGCCAATTGTATGATGAATAGACTAAAGTAGACAAAATTTGAGTTCTTAATATTATAACTTATTTATAAATAATTCTCTGCATTTTAATAAGACCATTATTTTATTTAGTAGAATTGATTATTTATATATAGATATATAAATAGATATCCTTAGTGAATAGATATCCTTATATCACACAAAAATATCATAACATATCTGAATTAAACTGGGTTAGCTTAAGTATTGTGGATGTAACTTAGCGAAAGAAAAACTGAACAAGCTAGTAATGGTGGAAATTACATTGGATTATTCTTTATTTAAAAAAAATTAAAAACCAAAAACTTATAGTTTAATTTTTATTGGCTTACTATAAGTAATTGGCAATCCAATTCTAGAAACGGACATGTTTGTTTGCATTTACACAAAAGCAAAACGTTCTCTTTTGCTTGATTCGAAGTGCATGAGCGACAAAATTTATATTAAACAAAAAAACAAAAAGTACAAATCAATCCAAATTTTGACCAAAAAAAAAATCCAAACTATTTCTGATATAGTTTTTTCATATTAAACCAAAACGTGCTCTTTTGCTTGATTCGGAGCGCAAGAGTCACAAAATTTATATTAAACAAAAAAGCAAAAAGTACAGATCAATCCAAACTATTTCTGATAGCTTCTTTTCATACAACTCGTGAAAGTAAATTAATTAAAAATAGTGTAAAATGGAACGATACAAATCTGCTTTAAAAAGAAATATAACAAATTGGAAAATAAAGCTTGCTGGCATAGGCCAACTACTACGTTACCATACACATTCTATTCTCCAATGCGTGTATATACACAATGATCCATTCCAGATTATGCTTATTAATAGTGTCAAGCAATGGGAGGCAATTTAGGTTGAAACATAATTACCATAAACGAATATCCGTTAATTATTGGTTAGGATTAGGTCTAGATCTATCGAATTGATAATTAACTACAAGTGCACTTGCAATTGGTTGTGGACTAATTGATGCACGAAATCATGTATCCTTCTAGATAATAGTTTATCGTTCATTAGAGCTCAACCAAATAATAGGGTTTACATAATTTATCCTGGAAAAGTTAAGATCAAAGACAATTTCTAGAATAAAAGCTTTTAGGGGTGAGCGGTTCCCGGTCTAGTCCGGTCCAACCCAAGAATCAGGTACTGAACCAGGAGGACCAGTTCCCAGTTTCTAGGACCGGGGACCGAACCGGCTAAACTTGGGACCGTGGATCGGACCAGATTGTTGGTCCGGTCTAGTCCGGTTCAGTTCCAATGGGACCAATTGGTAAAGGCAAGAGGAGATCGGGCAGCATTTTCGAGACCAATATATAAAAGCATTTTTGGGTTGGTCCCATTGGAACAAAATAAAAATGAACTATCAAATGCTTCTTTTGTTATTTAAATATATATTTAAAAATTAAATAAAAATATATATATGAAAAAATTAAAAAAATATATGTATTTATCGGTCCAGTCCTGTTCGGTTCCCACCCTAAAACCTGGAACCGGACCACTCGGAAACCGGTTCTACTTTTAGGAACTGGGAACCGGATCGATATTCCCGATAACTAAATCAAACCAGTTGGTCCGGTTCGGTCCGATCCGGTCCCGATTTTAGCAATCCATCTTGCTCAGCCCTAAAAGCTTCCACAAAGTAAGTGGAGTCACCCTTAACATGAGTCGCAATATACATGACTAACAACTGTCAATTAAAATACGCAATCTATATAATGAGGTCCACTACATCGATTGCAATACTAGCATTCAACTTTTGCAAAGAGAATCTATAGCATTCAACATATCGACTCATTGAATCTGCATATTGAGAGACTAATAGAGCATTTGTGATAGAGACTTGCAGTGGATACTCCATGACTGGAGTGATGAAGATGGTGTAAAGATACTAAAGCGATGCAAGGAGACCATAAGCAAGGGCAAGGGCAAGAAGAAGAAGTTCATAATAATTGACATGGTGATGGAGAACAGAGAAGAGGACAAGGAGATGAATGAAACCCAACTCTTCTTCGACATGTTGATGATGATCCTTGCGTCGGGAAGAGAGAGGAATGAGACAGAATGGGCTAAGCTCTTTGCCGATGCTGGTTTCGGGGATTACAAAATCACCCCTATAATACGCTTGCGATCCCTCACTGAGGTTTACCCCTCATGATCAAATATCAATTGCCACTCCATGTGGGTAGTGGTAAATTAGGATCGATAGTAATAAGGCTTCTTTGGCCATATACTACGGTAGTGCACGTATGCATCATTTTGTGATTGATATGTATTATGGGGTCTTTTATAATAATGTTTCTGTTTGTTCCCTAACTATAATTAATCACTCTTATGGATACATACCATGCAACCTTAATTAGGGTCGTGTCTCCATAAACACTATGTCGTTATTCTCCCTCTATCTCTAAAGTTCAACATGGTACCAGAGTAGAACTTATCAAATTCATTAACATCTCCACTCAAATCAGCACTTCCTTTGCTCCTATTTTATTTCAACAATGTCTTGTGCATCTTCGGCCTTTTGTTCTTCTCTATAATCTCTTTAACCATCGTCTTCTATATCCTTGAATCCCAATTTGTTGTCACCTCTCCCAAACATTGTGCCTACTCCCACCTCTTCTTCTCTCTCCCTGCTGCTCCGATTCATTTTGTTAAAATTACGGCCATGCACTCATCCTCCCCGTCTCATGTTTTCTCAACATCACAAGTCTCATCTTCTTAAAGCTCGATGCGGACATTATATACCATGGAAATTTTACTTTGAACCTCTTTTAAGTTGCAATGATCTACTAGGCTATGTAGATGGGTTTTCTCCGTGCCCACGGAAAGTCAAGACAAATCGGTACCTTTTTAGTTTGATCAATTCAACCCTCGTGGTCGAGAAGTTCACGACTTGTGGGCATCTTGGGAGATTTGGCTTACTCTTGGATGATGCTTTACCACTTGCTATGCGGTCAAGGAAATTGGTAAAACTTGACTTTTAGAATACCATCAAGAAACCCCACCGATCCTTATTTGACTATCTTCGACATTTGAAGTCATTTGGTGAACTCTTTCATTGCAAACAATTGCTCCATCTCCCACAAAAACTCGGTGATTCAAGTTTGGGAAAAGTGCAAAAAAGTCCTAAACTTTTTGCATTGATGTCAATTTAGTCTTAAATATTTTTTTAATGTCAATTCAGTCCTAACCCTTTTGCATTTGTGCCAATTTAGTTCTAAATATTTTTTTGGTGCCAATTCAGTCTTAAATCTTTTATTTTTGTGCCAATCTAGTCCTTTCAATCAATTTTGATTAAAATTTGCTGACGTGGACACCTGTCGGCTAGTGATCAGTCACCGGCGCTTACGTGGACAACTTTAATAGTATTTTAATATTTTTTTGAATTTTTATTTATTTTCTTTTTTTTTTTT
Source organism: Syzygium aromaticum (assembly GCA_024500025.1). Classification (NCBI taxonomy): domain Eukaryota; kingdom Viridiplantae; phylum Streptophyta; class Magnoliopsida; order Myrtales; family Myrtaceae; genus Syzygium; species Syzygium aromaticum. The sequence continues at coordinate 19,644,591 of CM044885.1, forward strand.
TTGTTTCTCCCTCCTTCCACTGGCCGATCGCCGGTCTGGCGACCAACCAGAGGCCAGAGGCCAGCAAGCCTGACCTCACTGGCCACTGGCGAGGCTCGCCCTCATCGGCCATTGGCAAGGGCGAGCCTCGCCTTGGTCGAGTGAGGCTCGACCTCGCCAAATTCGATGAGATTGGGCCTTGCCGGAGGCCGCGGCGAGGGCTTGAGCCTTGCCAGTGGCCGGCGAGGTCGAGCTTGACGGCCTATGGCCTCCGGTGACCAGCCAGAGAAAAAAGGGAGAGACAAAAAAAAAGTAGAAAAAAAGGAAAAAATATTAAAATATTATTTAAGTTATCCACGTCAGCACCATGTCGACGCTGGTGACCAATCGCTAGCCAGCAGGCATCCACGTTAGCAAATTCTAATCAAAATTGGCCGGAATGACTAAATTGACACAAAAACAAAATGTTTAGGACTGAATTTGCACTAATTTAAAAGGTTTAGGACTGAATTGGCACCAAAAAAAGGTTTATAACTAAATTGGCACAAAAAAAATGTTTAGGACTAAAATGACACTAATACAAAAGATTTATGACTTTTTTGGTATTTTTCTCTTCAAGCCTTGTCTCCTGTCCGAGTACGATCCTTTTGTCATCATGGTCACCAACAGCCCTACAATTCTTTCCGTTGGAGATCATTCAATCATGACTCCTCATCCAAGAAGAATAATTTCTTCAAAAATGAAATGACTCATCTTCATTCGATATTCATCATGCCCTGATTGGCCACACCACTTCACATAGTCCCCCATTTTAGGGATTTTGGGGTGGATGTAATTCTGGGCCCCAAAATTCTGGTCGAGGGCATCGTAGAAAGTTTCATGTGATCAACTAGGCTTGCAATCCTCCTATAATCGGTTCAATTTGCAATCATCATTGAGATCCTATACCAATTGCTCCTCTAGTTGGCCCCGTTGTGGTTCGAGGCCTTATCTTGCTCACCCAAGGAGGCATTCTCAGATCTAGGCCTCATCTTATTTATGAGATTTGTAATAGTGATTGCTTGGCACACTGCGCTACAATGTCAACAACGGTTCAACCATGCCTTCACCAATACTGGTATAGGATCCTTATGATTTTACAAAGTCTTCGGGAAATTTCATGTAATTTGAAAAGGTAAGAACAAGGATAAATGGGAATTCTGGGTACTTCCCACTGGGTTTGAGAGTAAACCCGCAATATTGGCTAAGAATTTTTGGTTGATGCGCCTATATTTGTTCTGTGGTTCCTTTAGAGAATCTTCCCGCTGCAACAAGTTTAGGAATTTATGGGGGTAGGTACCTGTATCGGATGGAGCAAACCTACCAGTTACATTTCCAGAAACGAACATGTACAATGGAGGGGCATCTTTGGGTTTGGAGAGACTATTAGCAAGGACAATTTTCTCTTCTTGGATGTGCTTGGTTTCGAAGGAGTATTTGAGAACCATTCTACCGATGTGGGACTGCTTTCGCCTTGAACTTATCTAAGGAAAGGAAGACATGTTTGTTGACACTTGAATTTCGCCAACAAGTAAGCATACCTTTATAAAGAAAATCACTCCGAGACTCGAGATTTCTAATCATGACGAAGCTCAATCTTCGAACAAAAATAGTCAATTTGTGAAACTCTGCATTCATTGCATTTAGAGCATGACATTTCATTAGTTTGTGCATACCCTTCCATGAATAAGTAAAAGGTTTGCTTCTTCAGTGGACTTTCTAGTCTAATCGGGAGGTCAGCTCCTCATTGAAAACAAAAATATCATATTCATAGTATTGCATTGCATCTAGACACCCCTTTCATCATTACATATAGATCTAGGAGTTTAGACTTTAAATTTTTCATGTATAATAAGTAAAAGGCTAAATTTTTCGGTCAAACCGAGAGATTCGACCTTCGACCGAGAACATCTCCATTTCGTCATCCTATGTTAGTTTTCGCTGGGTTTCTTCTGTACTTGGCAATTAGGGACATAAGGGCATTATAATTTTAGGATATTGAAGCTGACGGGAAAAATTTAAATTGACGAGCACATATTAGCCCTTGATTCATGGTTTCCTCTCTCTCTCTAATCATCCGGTTAATCTCACTCTCCCTTGTATAACTAAGTCTTCTACGGCCAGTCACTGCTTAACTCCCATTGGACTAAAATCGAACTAGACCTGGAGAAAGAAAGAGGGCCCAAAACCGAGTGGAGTCAGCTGGGTTGACCCTGAGCCTCGGCTGTAAAATAGCTGACTTTGCTGCTTATAAACTAAGCTAAAAATGGGCATTTCTTGGAGTGGACAAACCAGGACTGGCAGGCTGAAGTTGAAACAGATAGAGGTGATTGCAGGCATTGTGACGGCTGTTGGGAGTTGTGGGAGAGCAGAGTCACATTCGGCAAAGAGTGAAGGGGAGGGCTAAAATGAGTTGTCCAATCTCTTAAAAGGTAGGAGGAGGAGGAGGAGGAGGAGGTGCAGGAAACGGAAGATAGAAGAAGGGAGCCGAGACGTATCCTGGGGTCCCTTGGCGGGAGCATCTCTGATCTGAGCCTCTCCCCCATTTCTCCTAGCTTTAATTTTGGCTCCAGAACCGAGAACTCCTGCATAAAAAGGCAAAAGATAAGAAAAATTGGAAGAGGCAGGCTGCCACGTCAAAGAGGACCCAGATTCTTCCCTCTCAGGAGCCCACTCTCAAAGGTGGGGATCTTAGAAAAGTAGGGACCAAGTCCTTTCGTTTGGGGGGACCTCTCAAGAATGGAAAAGAGAAAGGAGAAAGGCGCAAGTGTGGTGTGCCGTGTCGCTTGTGGACTGTTCCCGAGTTCTCGAGTGCGTGTTCGTGTGTGTCGACAGTGCTATTTGTGTCTATTCGTGTATCGAGTGGCGAGTTCGTACATTTGAGTGGCCAAGATTCGAGTAGCCATCCAGACCCTCTCATTGAAGGTGAGAGCCGTGCTATCTCCTCCCTCGCTTCGGTTGAAGTTATCTGCCAAGGACACCGCGCAAAGACCGTAGTTGAAAGTCGAGGTGCCGTGGCTCGCTTCACCCTCGCGGGTGTTGCGAGCCTGCTACCTTAGTCTACCGGTCCATGGCTCGGTTATGGCTCCGTAGCTTCTAAGGTTTGATCTTTGAGGCTTTGTGTACGTTGACGTTGAACCCGGATTAAAGACCAATCGGCCCCCCCTCCTTCCCGTGAATCTCTTCCCCCATTTACTTGGTAATTTTTCTTGTCAAGGAGTCTGCGTTTATATTTGCATTGTTATGTCTAGGTTGTGGCACGACTCGCCATTCTCGGTTGTGAGCGGAAGTGAGGCTTGCTTGCTTTACTTTTCTTTCTTTTGTGGCTTTTACATATGTCCAGTATGTTGACGGTTTGCTCAGGATTAGGGAGCATGGGCTTTGCTTGGCTTTCATGAAACTGCCAATTTTGTTGCTTTCGTTACTGCCATTTCGGTAGTCTTCCGTCTTTTCCCTTATAGTTCACTTCCATCGAGCTACTCTCATTCCGGTACACAAACGTGTTTCAGTCACAGAGATGATATTGTTGTTGTCAAAGTGTTGTGCTGTGATTATTTTTGTTATTCTGAAGCAAATACGAATGTGCCTTCACGCATCCTTTTCCCCCTCCCTACCAAGTGGTGTTTCTCTTCTTTTCTCTGCATGTGCTGGCAACGCACCAGGAATGCATTTGGTTGGTGAAAGAAAAGGATAAGTGCACTAGAAGTCTTAAAACTTATCAGGAAAGTGTAATTGAGTTTTAAAACTTTCAAAAAATGCTATCAAGTCCTAAGACTTGTCACGAAAGTGCAATCATGTCTTAAAACTGTCAAAAAGTTCAATCAAGTCCTAAAACTTATCACGAATGTGCAATCAAATCCTAAAACTTATTACAAATATGCAATCAAGTCATAAAACTTTCAAAAGTGTAATCATTAGAATGACTTAATTGAATCAATTTGACAAGTTTTAGTACTTGTTTGTACTTTTTGAAAATTTTAAGACTTAATAGCATTTTCCTAATAAGTTTTAGGATTTAATTACACGATATGAAAAGTTTAGAACTCAATTACTTTTTCGTGATAAGTTTTAGAACTTTAAATGCACTTATATATCCCGTAAAAGAAAAGTGGGAAATGAGAAGAACAAAAAAGGGAGGAAGAAGACTGGAGTAGTCGTGTGTGGATGGGTGAGTTAGTGGGAAGTGCGAGGATTAAAGAATAAAAGAAAGAGAGAGTGAAAATTCGTGCCTGAGTTGCGTGTCTTGGCCTCCAGGTGAGGAGAGATGGGCGTAAATATTGGCTTTTCATCCGAATATTAGTGTATCACTTCCTATTGGTCTTAATTGGAGCTCTATGTGTACAAGAAACTTAGTCAACAGTGTAAAACTACAATCGGTGCTTGCTGGTCAGTTTAGTTTAGTGTATTTAGTATAGTTAGATTTAAGATTAAAGTCTCGTATGCCTTTAAATGAAAAAAAAAAAAAATGGAAAAATAGAAAATGATAAAAAGCGGTTTTACTTAGGTTGACTGTCATTTAGAGATTAAACTTGGTGCATGTTTTCGCTTTGAAATCCATTTGGCGGTTGTCTCTTAATGAGTATCTCTACAATTTTAGAATTAGGCTTAGATTTCGATAACATGGCTGTGTAATATTTTTCGACTGACATTGTATCAGGTTTTCTTTTCTGCATTTACTTTTAATTCATTTCAACTCATTGAGTGTTTATTTCCTGCACCGTCTTTCAATACATAGATTGTTAGTTGCTTTCCTAGTTTAGGATAGGATTAGCTTTAGAACATACTAAACTCCCCTACAAAAATATTTGCATGATCACTTAGTGGCTTTGATACCTTAAGGTCATAATTGGTAATCAAGATTGCGTGACCACATAGATAACGACCTTCCAAGTTAGAACTATCGAAAGGGTGCTAATAGACATTAGCATAATCAAGTCCCCATTCCTAAAAATCTTTGGTTACATAGAAATCTTGACAACACTCCCGCGTCTCAATTGATTTCTAGTCAACCCCAATAGGCTTGTGGCAACTCCTAGAATTACTTAAGTTGTTAAAGAACCAAAAACAAAACCCAACGTCACGCGGGGTATGGTCTTGGGAGAAATCGTGCCTAAATCAATAGGTCATTGGCTCGCCTTTTGGGAAATACCCCTAAACCCGTTCTTTTTTTCCCCAACAGAAAAAGAGAGTCATGACTGTGTCCATTTTTACGAGGAAAGGATGACCGATAAGATGGAAATCGAATTTTTTTATTCCATACTCAATTGTCAAAATTTCCTTAAATGTGAATGGTAATATGAATTTCTGCTTGGGAAAATCTTCCACTCTTGCGTCAACATATTCTCCACTTGCTATTTATTACTTCAAAGAGGACTGCTACCTAATATTTGTAACTAACATTAGGAGGATTTGCTTGCCAACCGAAGGAAATTGTAATGGCGGCAAATTTTGAAATTTTTCCTTCAGGGTTTTGAATGCTTCAATCTGCTCCTTTCCACATGGAGGTGGATCATTCTTCAACATCTTTTGTAATGGATGCATGAATTTTGAAATCTTAAGGATAAAAGTCTTTGAGGTAATTCATTATGACATCCAAGATTTTCTTCACAGTTGATAATGTTTAAGATATTATTATGTTAGTAAGAGTTATTGAAGGAAATGAAGTTAGTATAGTAATTATCAATGGGGAGTGCTACGCTCTAGAATATGTATTGAATAATTTTCAAAAATTAAAATTTTTATTAAGATAAGGTGTTCCTATTGTTCTATACCTTTTGTTATTAATTTTAGTGATTTCAATTTTTTTTTTTGATTCAATGGTGTATCAAACAAATACCGATTTTTCCCTTACCAAAAAAAAAAAAAACAAATACCGATTTTCCTGTTTATTTACGGCAATGTAAATTATCTACCAAAAATAACCTAATATCTCCATCTTTTCACCCAAATCATGACATTTGTCACCCCTTTAGCTTGAACATATGTCTTAATTCTCACCTAGTATTTACCCACATGCACTTAATTGAAGTCATTGAACCTAGCTTATAAGATGACTTTATGCATGACATATTATTGTTCACCGTAGTAACTTTATATCTATTATTAACTTTAGTTAATTGATATCATTATTTTTCAACCCAAGCTAAAAAGTGTGAGTTAAAATTATTCTTCAATAAAGAGTAAAGGAGGAATACAAGAGATAGAAATACCCACTTCCTACCTCTTTTGGAATGTGCAACTCCATTATCCTAACATCTTCAAGTTCAAATTTTCCTAATTCCAATCTTTTACAACCCAATTAAAGTTCAAACTCTTACTTTCAATCATCTTACAAGGTAAATTAATGGACTTTAATTTCTTTTTACCAAACTAGGTTTGTTGTTTTCTAAGGAATGAGAGTTGTTAATTTCAGTATTTATTTTGATTTCAAGGTGATTAAAGGCTTTGTTTGTTGAAGATTTCACTTAAGGTAAGTGAAAACTCTAGGGATTAAATTAGAATGATCTACTTGGTACTCTTGAATTCCGTTGATTAATTGTTTGTTCATTTAGTTTAAATTTTACTCTATATGTGATTAAGTTTCAATAATTGTATGTTAAGCTGTGATTGTTGAAAATTTCAACATGCCTAAGATGCGTTTAAAAGATTATTAAAAGGTTTTGTTGCATTATGATTGGGAAAAATGTGAAAATGGCAAATTTAGGCATAAAAGGGCATGTTGGTAATTTTGACAAAGTTATGGGCAATTTTGAAAATTTACAGAATTGAGAGGGTGCCGATAACAAGGTTATTTTATGGGTTTTAATGTTGATTAGTGGGTCATTAAGTAAAATAAATTAAAGGAAACCAAACCGATTTAAAATAACTAGTTTTTGGAATTTTAGGGGCTAAATTGTAATTTCACCAAGCTAAGGGACTAATTTGTAAAAACTGAAAATTCTTGGGTCTATTCACAACATGAAGAGCCTTATTATGATAGGTGGTTAAGTTAACTTTAGAGACAATTACTTAACCTAGACAATGTGTCTAACTAGACAAAAGTGGACCTAATTGTATAATTATTTATAAGTGGGCTGTTTAGACAATCTTATAAAATATGTGATGTGTCTATACTGTAAATAAAATGCTAGTATGCCTTAAATAACAAAAGAATAGTCTTTGGTATTTAATTTAATTAATACGGCTTGGTTGGATGAAAATTGAAAGTTAGAGGCAAAATTATAAAATGAGAAATTTTATTAGGGCAATAATCTAATTCTAAGAATGTGGAATTATAGGAAATAATCCTTAATCTTTGTAATGAAAGTGAACTTAATCAAGGGTGGTATTAAAAATGAAATTTTGATGACTTATTTAAATTATGGAAGTAGTAGTATGTAATGCTAAATGCATTCCAAGAATTAATGAGTTTGCAAAAGTTCTCTATCAAATGATGTTGGCATGGTGAAAAGAAAATGAAGGTTTATATGTTGAAATGTGCATAATTAATCAATTGCTAAGAAATTAGCATGTTATTAATTGCAATTGTAGATACTGAAAAATATGTGGCATTCATTCCGTTGTAATTAACTGTGTGTGAATGATGGCATGTGATGAATTCCCTTGTAATTAATTATATGTGAAAAACTCCAAGAAAAGATGGATGTTCTACCGTCTAAAGATGCCAGTGATGAATGAGTTGAGTGGTGTGGTAAATGGGTATTTATGAGGTCAAGAGTGAATGAGGGTGATAGAGAATGAAGAAAGAGTGTGATAGGTGAGAGTGTGAAGTGAGTAAGCGCGAAATCGAATGAAAGCGAGAGAGAATGAAAAGAGAGTCAAATAAATGAGTTTGGTCTAAATAAGTTATCAACCAATTTAATACTTATATTATGTTTAAACCCATTCATAACTTATTTACTGAATAAAACTATCTCATATAATAACTTCACTCATCATGTATGAGTTAAGAAATAGATCTCTGACTTATTTTGATAGGTCTACTCCGCACATTCGTTATACATACTAATTGAGAAATAATTAACTTTTCAAAAAGATGCGATTATGCATAAACCGGGACTGTTAGTGTATTAGAAAACTAAGAAATTTTCTTAATTAGATACTTAATAAAGTGTCCTTGAGGCCCACACTAATTAACTAAGTCCCCGATTAGAAAACATGATATACCTGACGAATTTTCTTGGGTAAGAATTATTGCCTCGAAAGAGTGAGTGTAGGTAGCATGGACGCAACCACATGTCATACATAATCTTCGTGACACGTTTGATTTCTATCCTAATCGTTAACAATAAACCCACGACATTACAAGCAGTGCGTTGCTTAGGAAAAATAGCTACCTTACACAAATGTGGTGGGGCGACAATTAAAAGTACCAGAAAGTAGAAAACTAAGAAATTTTCTTAATTAGATACTTAATAAAGTGTCCTTGAGGCCCACACTAATTAACTACGTCCTTGATAAGAAAACATGATATACTCGACGAATTTTCTTGGGTAAGAATTATTGCTTCAAAAGAGTGATGTAGGTGACACGTCATCCATTATCTTTTTCGTGACACAAGTTCGATTTTTGGCATCGGTAACAATGTACCCGCAACATTAAAAGCAGTGCATTGCTTAGGAAAAATAGTTGCCTTAACTTTAAACAAAGGAAAATGCTTGACTAATGGGTTAAATTGTTCAGCCGGTTCTCTTCAAAAATTTGGAAGGAAATTATCTCTTAATGGGATGATCGTGAGATTCCTTATATGACAAAAATAAAATAAGGAAAGCGATTAACTTGAAGGAAATCAATAAAACGCCTATGACAATACAAAAATTATGATTCATAGCTATTAGCACAATCACCAATGGAGTGACCATGATCAAGAGCTCAAATCGAGCAACCATGGCCTCGAACTTCGTGACTTGAAAAGATCTACGGGACATGATCGTTGTGAGCTTTGTGATTTGAGTCCATGGCTGTTGCAAGCTCCATGAGCTCAAGTTCGCTGGAGTTCATAAACTTGAGCTTGAACATTTATGGTTGACAAAAGTTAGAGCTTGAGTCTGCGCTGCGGTAGCTGTGATGGAACTCCTCTCTTTATCTTTTAATTTTGTTTTAATTTATGTTGTTTAATGTGGTGTTTATCTTAATATTCCATGACAACCATATTAGGGTAATGAAGTGATACCGGTAGAAAATCAGGTCCATGGCTAACCGTTTGGTAACAAAAAATAAACTTTAAAAAAATTAAAAGTTTAATATATCTATATTATGTGCGCATTGAATATTTAGTAATCTTCATTTATGAATTCTTAAATACGATTGATTTTATTTCAGAACAATATTCCGCCAGCTAAAATTTGTAGTCAATTACCTCTTGGATTTCGTTTTCTTGAATAATGTCATTAGATTTGTTTCTTTAAATATTTACACAAATGCAAGACCATGATTTTCTACTCCGGTTGTCCATAGTAGACAAGGTAAAACGAATGGCTCAAGTTGCACCGTTACTTATCAAATGTAATGGTGCCGTCATGTAAGCACCGTCCTTAAACAAATGTGATGGGCAACGATTAAAAGTAGCAGACGAAGCTTGTTCTTAGCGTAATCGTCGCTTAGGGGGAACACGTGCCGTTCTTGGACATGGCGCCTTGACTTATGGCACACCTAGTGTAGACATCAACAAAAGTCTTCACTCAGGCGACACGAAATGAAGGCTTTATGAAACATCGGTAGCAATTTCACACTACCGGATAACACTAAATGTCATAGCACACAAGACAAGTTCTTTATGGTGGATGACTTAATCGCTTACGAAGATGATGATCAGTAATCTAAGAGGACTATCCACCCAAGTTGGGATCGAGGCACCGTCCAAACTCCTACGAAAGGCATCGGTGGGGAAATCTTCCTCGATGGCGAAAGCCTGACGAATAAAGAAATTGCTAATTAACTTTATGCCGTCTAAAGTCATCTCGGATTGTTGCGAGGTTGCAATAATTTTAGCGCACAGTTTTCGGGTGTAAAAGGAGAAAGACAACTCACCAGATTGCCAACTTCTGTGCATCTTTAGTCATATAATGTGTCATGTGAATTGTTCCTTCATTAAACGGACAAATCATGGCGGCTTCGACAACATGGTCAACCAAAAGCATTATTATCAAAACCGTATCGGAGGCTATACCGATGGCACACTGTTTACTAATTCCATCAGAAAAATTGGACAGCTTGGAAATTGACAGTTATTCACCCATATCGAATAGGTAGTGTCACGTCCACTTATTTTAGAGGTCATGGAGGCGAATCTCACTAGGCGCCGATGAGAACCTTATTTGGATAAGGTGCAGAAATTGTGCACAATTTAATTGCTTGCCATTCATAAAGCAAAAACTCTACCCAGTTCTGATAGTAAAGTGACTGGATCGTATCCAAGAGGCTAGAGGTTCCAACCATGTCTCTAAAAAACTACTTATTCTTCACGGAGTTCAATAATTACTGCAAATGGGGCCTCCTATAAGGTACATGTGAATGAGGGAAAATCCAATGTACGTAAACTAATATTTTAAGGTTATGGGGCCTCCTATGTCATCGTGAATCACGTGACCATGACAATTATTTGGCTGACGGAAGGTTTACCAATCATGATGATGCTCCATGCCCACTTGCCAAACCATAATAAATTAGCACCATTCCTATGTTCTCGGTGTTCATATGAACGGGAAATTGCACGATAGAGGTGACAGATAAAACTTCGTGCTATGGATATGGTGAACGGAGAGATGGGAAGCGAGCAACTTCAGGCTCAAGCTCACATATGGAACCACATATTCAACTTCATCAATTCCATGTGCTTGAAATGTGCCATTCAATTAGGCATCCCTGACGCCATTCACCACCATGGCCAACCAATGACCCTCGATGCCTTGGTCTCTGCACTTCAAATTCACCCCTCAAGAGGTCCCTGCATCGGCCGCCTCATGCGCATTCTCGTCCACTCTGGCTTTTTCGGACAACAGAAGCTTGCACCGGATGGTCGAGACGCCTATGTGCTCAACCACATGTCGGAGCTCCTCCTTAAGGACAATCCCTCGAGCATCGTGCCGTTCGCACTGGTCATGCTTGACCCTATCTTGGTGAACCCGTGGCACTGTTTGAGCGAGTGGTTCCGCAACGGTGTCGACCCGACGCCATTCGAGATGGCGCAAGGGATGTCACTTTGGAGGTATGCTGGTCAAGAGCCAAGGCTTAACCACTTCTTCAATGATGGCATGGCTAGCGATGCCCGATTGGTGGCTAGCTTGGTGGTTAACGAGCACAAAGGGGTGTTCAACGGAATAACCTCGTTGGTCGACGTAGGAGGAGGAACCGGAACGATGGCCAAGGCCATCGCAATCGCCCTTCCGCATATAGAATGCACAATATTTGATCTTCCGCATGTGGTGGCTAGTTTAGAAGTTAGCGAGAACGTGAGATGTGTTCCGGGGGACATGTTCGAGGCGATACCACCTGCAGATGCAATTCTATTGAAGGTACGTGTGCGACATATGTAGATCAGATATGATTGGGTAAAGTTGGAGAAACTGCGTGGGGGAGAAGGTAAAAAAACAATAAGGAAAACAAAAAGAGAAAGACAATTTTCCCAATCCCTATTCTTGGGACGTGCGCTTACTAAAAAGTTTGCATGTAGATAATTCGTGAAAAGTACTCCAATTGCTTCTCCATGTGATGGACAATCTAAATTATTGCAAGAAGCCCTCCTAACGTTCAAAGAGAATCTATAACAAAACACGAGTAACATGAGGACAAAATGACAGACTGCTGATAAATGATTTGAAGTGATGTGCAGTGGATACTCCATGACTGGAGCGACGAAGATAGCGTGAAGATACTGAAGCGATGCAAGGAGGCCATAAGCAAGGGCAAGGGCGAGAAGAAGAGGGTGATCATAATTGACATGGTGGTGGACAACCCGACAGGAGACAGAGAGCTGATCGAAACCCAACACTTCTTCGACATGTTGATGATGATCCTTGTGTCGGGAAGAGAGAGGAACGAAACAGAATGGGCTAAGCTCTTCGTTGCTGCTGGCTTCGGGGACTACAAGATCACCCCTATACTTGGCTTGCGATCCCTTATTGAGGTCTACCCTTCATGATCAAAATTTCAATCATCGCCGATTCATGCTCTAATTCTTACTACTGGTGATAAGTTAGGATCAATAGCAAATAAGGCTTCTCAAGCCAACGAACAAAAAAAGAGAGACATGTTTCAGTAAGGGTTTAGCGATGTACGAGCATGCGCGAAAGGCGTAATTAAAATGTCTATTCAAATAATCATTATCTAGCAGTTGAAGCACGTAGATGTTGTTTAAATCGATTATGATTGGATACTCTTCTAGCTTCGAGCCTTCAATGTTTACATCTTATTAGTTATTGGGATAAATACATTGGAACTCCTAAACTTGTCATAAAAATATAATTGAGTCCTAAAACTTATAAAAAGTATAATCAAGTCCCAAAATTTGTTAAATTGATGCAATTGATTCTTTCCGTTAATTCCATTTAACTTGGTTAACGAAAAATGTTAACATGGATTTTTTTTTATATTATTTTCTCTATTCTACGTGGCAATGTCATGACTAAAACGATGTCGTTTTTGGTCCATTTCTAATTTTTAATACACACTTTATTAAAAAAAAAGGTATTAAAAAAAGTGAGAATCAGCCTATCAAAGTTTACAGCTCTTGTCGTTGCCACCCCACCATCATCGGGAACGATCGGCAAGGGTGAGAGATGGCAAGAGAGGGTTGCTGGGCCCTGGCCAGTGGCCAATGACCCCCACCAACAGCAGAAGAGGGCTTCCACTATTGGCTGACCGCTGCCATTGGTGGCCCTCGACTAGACCTACAAGGTGGTTGGTGGGGGTCGCCATGCCTCGGCCAGTGGCTGACAACCCCCACTAACAGCAGAAGAGGGCCCCCACTATCAGCTAACCACTGCCATTGGTGGCCCTCGACCAGACCTAGGGGATGGCCGGCAAGAGTCATTAAGCCTTGGCCAGTGGCCAATGACCCCCACCGACGGTAGAAGAGGGCTCCCACTAGTGGCTGACAACTGCCATCGGTGGCCCTCAACCATACCTAAGGGATGGCCGCTAACTAGATTTGGGGGAGGGCTTGCGGTCAACGATGGTTGCCAGCTATTGGCCAGGCCAGCCCTTCTCGGTGATGCTAGGGCAGCGGCGACAAGGGTTCCAAGTCTTAGTCACCCAATTCTTACTTTTTTTTAAATAAGATTTTATTGATAATCATATTTGGACCAAAATGATATCATTTTAGCATTGTATTTCATATTCTAGCCGCGTCATCGCCATGTAGGAAAGATAAAATATTTAAAAAAAGTCACATGAGTATTTTCCGTTAGCCAAGTTAAACGGAGTTGATGAAATGATTCGATTATACCAATTTGACAAATCTTATTACTTGATTGCACATTTTGTCAATTTTAAAACTCAATTGCAATTTCGTGATAAAATTTAGAATTTTTAATGCACTTAACCATTAGTTATTTTCTACATTTGTTATCGAAGGCGTGTTTTATAGAGAAAAGGCAAAATAGCGCCGACGAGATTAGCAATCTCACAGCACCCACTCAGAGCCGACGACTCAGACTGTTGTCATAAATTCCTCCTCCCTCCTCCATACGGCAGAGACGACCGTTTCCGTGTCCCCGAAGAGGGACGCAATTCCCGCGCTACGCGTCGTTTCTTCTCACAAGAGGTGATGATCCCTCTTCTCTATTCGTTTGTGTTGTTGTTTCCGATCACCTGTTTTTGTCCCCCTGAATTCGGGCATTCGATTGTTTCTTGGATTTTGGAGCTTCGGATCGATTCTGATGGGCGATTCAAGTCGTGGTTTCGGTTTTTCGTGCGTACCCTTTTTGGTTTCCGCAATCTGAACATCAAAGAGGCTGTAAAGTTTCGATTTTTTTGGGTGTTTGATACCTCTGGTTTCCTCAAGGACAATCCCTTGAGTGTTGCACCGTTCGCACTGGCCAAGCTCGACCCTATTTTGATGAACCCATGGCATGGCTTGGGCGCGTGGTTGCACAACCATGTCGACCCAACCCCGTTCGAAATGATGCAAGGGATGTCGCTTTGGAGATATGCTGATGATGAGCAGAGGCTCAACCGCTTTTTCAATGAGGGCATGGCTAGCGACGCTCGACTGGTGGGTAGCGTGGTAGTTAACCATAGCAGAGGGGTGTTCGAAGAAATAACATCGTTGGTCGATGTAGGAGGGGGGACTGGAACAATGGCCAATGCCATAGCAAGCACCTTTCCGCATATTGAATGCACAAATTTTGATCTTCCACATGTGGCAGCCAATCTGGAACTGAGTAAGAATGTGAAATATGTTGCCGGGGACTTGTTTGAGGCGATACGCCCTGGGGATGCAATGCTATGGAAGGCAAGTGGGTGACTTTCATCTTGGTTATCTTTGCACATAAACTTCACTCTTTGATAAGGTTTTCTTTGGGGAAAAAGAACTACAAACATCGATATATATTTTTACCTTGCTGAGTTGGTTCATTATAATGAGAAGATACTAAATCATTTCCACATTTTCTCAAGGCTGGTTATTGAGGAGGACACTAAACCAATTAAAATACGCAATCTTTATAATGAGGTCTACTACACCGATTGCAATACTAGCATTCAACTTTTGCAAAGAGAATCCATAGCATACAACATATCGACTCATTGTATCTTCATATTGAGAGACTAATAGAACATTTGTGATAGAGACTTGCAATGGATACTCCGTGACTGGAGTGATGAAGATGGTGTGAAGATACTAAAGCAATGCAAGGAGGCCATAAGCAAGGGCAAGGGCAAGAAGAAGGAGGTGATAATAATTGACGAGGTGATGGGGAACAGAAAAGGTGACAAGGAGATAAACGAAACCCAACTCTTCTTCGACATGTTGATGATGATCCTTGCGTCGGGAAGAGAGAGGAATGGGACAGGATAAGCTCTTTGTCGATGCTGGTTTCGGGGATTACAAAATCACCCCTATACTACGCTTGCGATCCCTCATTGAGGTTTACCCCTCATGATCAAATATCAATTGCCACTCCATGTGGGTAGTGGTAAATTAGGATCGATTGTAATAAGGCTTCTTTGGCCATATACAATGGCAGTGCACGTATGCATCATTTTGTGATTGATACGTATTATGGGGTCTTTTATAATTATGTTTCTGTTGGTTCCCTAACTATAATTAATTGCTCTTATGAATACATACCATGCAACCTTATTAGGGTCATGTCTCCATAAACACTATATTGTTATTCTCTCTCTATCTCTAAAGTTCAACATGGTACCAAAGTAGAACTTATCAAATTCAGTAACATCTCCACTCAAATCATCACTTCCTTTGCTCCTATTTTTTTTTTTTCAACAATGTCTATTGCATCTTCAGCCTTTTGTTCTTCTCTATAATCTCTTTAACCATCGTCTTCTATTTCCTTGAATCTCAATTTATTGTCACCTCTCCCAAACATTGTGCCTACTTCCACCTCTTCTTCTCTCTTCCTGCTGCTCCGATTCATTTTGTTAAAATTACGGCTGCTGCGATTCATTTTGTTAAAATTACGGCCATGCACTCAACCTCCTCGTCTCATGTTTTCTCAACATCACAAGTCTCATCTTCATAAAGCTCGATGTGGACATTATATACAATAAAAATTTTACTTTGAACCTATTTTAAGTTGCAATGATCTACTATAGGCCATGTAGATGGGTTTTCTCCGTGCCCAAGAAAGTCAAGACGAATCGGTACCTTTTTAGTTTGATCAATTCAACCCTCATGGTTGAGAAGTTCATGACCTGTGGGCATCTCGGGAGATTTGGCTTACTCTTGGATGACATTTTACCACTTGCTACGCGGCCAAGGAAATTGGTAAAACTTGACTTTTAGAATGCCATCTACAAACCCTACCAATCCTTATTTGACTATCTTCGGCATTTGCAGTCATTTGGTGAACTCTTTCACTGCAAACAATTGCTCCATCTCCCACAAAAATTCGGTGATTCAAGCCCTGTATCCTGTCTGAGTACTATCCTTTCGTCATCATGATCACCAGCAGCCCTACAATTCTTTCCTTTGGAGATCATTCAATCACGACTCCTCATCCAAGAAGAACAATTTCTTCAAAAATCGAATGCCTCATCTTCATCCGATATTCATCATGCTCTAATTGGCCACACCACTTCACACTCTCCTCCATTTCGGGGATTTTGGGGTGGATGTAATTCTGGGCCCCAAAATTCTGGTCGAGGGCATCGTGGAAAGTTTCATGTGATCAACCAGGCTTGCAATCCTCCTGTAATCGGTTCAATTCGCAATCATCATCGAGATCCTATACCGATAGCTCCTCTAGTTGGCCCCGTTGTGGTTCGAGTCCTTATCTTGCTCACCCAAGGAGGCATTCTCAGATCTAGGCCTCATCTTAGTTATGAGATTTGTAATGGTGATTGCTTGGCACACTGCGCTACAATGTCAACAACGGTTCAATCATGCCTTCACCAATACAGGTATAGGATCCTTACGATTTTACAAAGTCTTCGGGAAATTTCATGTAATTTGAAAAGGTAAAAACATGGATAAATGGGAATTCTGGGTACTTCCCACTGGGTTTGAGAGTAAACCCGCAATATTGGCTGAGAATTTTTGGTTGATGCGCCTATATTTGTTTTGTGGTTCCTTTGAAGAATCTTCCTGCTGCAACAAGTTTAGGAACTTATGGAGGGTAAGTACCTGCATCGGATGGAGCAAACATACCAGTTACATTTCCGGAACGTACATGTACAATGGAGGGGCATCTTGGGTTTGGAGAGACTATTAGCAAGGACAATTTTCTCTTCTTGGATGTGCTTGGTTTCGAAGGAGTATTTCTTCTTGGATGTGCTTGGTTTCGAAGGAGTATTTGAGAACCATTCTGCCGATGTGGGACTACTTTTGCTTTGAACTTTTTTAAGGAAAGAAAGACATGTTTGTTAACACTTGAATTTTGCCAACAAGTAAGCATACCTTTATAAAGAAAACCACTTCGAGACTTGAGATTTCTAATCACGACAAAGCTAATCTTCGAACAAAAATAGTCAATTTGTGAAACTCTGCATTCATTGCATTTAGAGCATGACATTTCATTAGTGTGTGCATACCCTTCCATGAATAAGTAGAAGGTTTGCTTCTTCAGTGGACTTTCTAGTCTAATCGGGAGGTCAGCTCCTCATTGAAAACAAAAATATCATATTCATAATATTGCATTGGATGTAGACATCCCTTTCATCATTACATATGGATCTAGGAGTTTAGACTTTAAATTTTCTTGTCTAAGTTAAGGCTAACTTTTTCAGTCAAACCGAGAGATTCGACCTTCGACCGAGAACATCTCTGTTTCGTCATCCTATGCTAGTTTTCGCTAGGTTTCTTCTTTACTTAGCAATTAGGGACATAGGGGCATATAATTTTATGATATTGAACCTGATGGGGAAATTTTAAATTGACGAGCACATATGAGCCCTTGATTCATGGTCCCTCTCTCTCTCTCTAATCACCCGATTAATCTCACTCTCCCTTGTATAACTAAGTCTTCTACGGCCAGTCACTACTTAGCTCCCATTGGACTAAAATTGAACTAGAACTGGAGATAGAAAGAGAGCCCAAAACCGAGTGGAGTCAGCTGTGTAGCCTCGGCTGTAAAATAGCTGACTTTGCTGCTTATAAACTAAGCTAAAAATGGGCATTTCTTGGAGTAGACAAACCAGGAGTGGCAGGCTGAAGTTGAAACAGATAGAAGTGATGGCAGGCATTGTGACAGCTGCGTTGGGAGTTGTGGGAGAGCAGAGTCACATTAGGCAAAGTGTGAGGGGGAAGGCTAAAATGAGTTGTCCAATCTCTTAAAAGGTAGGAGGAGGAGGAGGAGGAGGAGGTGCAGGAAACGGAAGATAGAAGAAGGGAGCCGAGACAAATCCTGGGGTCCCTCGGCGGGAGCATCTCTGATCTGGGCCTCCCCCCCATTTCTCATAGCTTCAATTTTGGTTCTAGAACCGAGAGCTCCCGTATAAAAAGGCAAAAGATAAGAAAAATTGGAAGAGGCAGGCTGCCACGTTCAAGAGGACCCAGATTCTTCCCTCTCAGGAGCCCACTCTCAAAGGTGGGGATCTTAGAAAAGTAGGGACCAAGTCCTTTCGTTTGGGGGGACCTCTCAAGAATGGAAAAGAGAAAGGAGAAAGGCGCAAGTGGGGTGTGCCGTGTCGCTTGTGGACTGTTCCATCCAGCTACTCCCATTCAGGTACGCAAACGTCTTTCAGTCACAGGGATGATATTATTGTTGTCAAAGTGCTGTGCTGTGATTATTTTTGTTATTCTGAACGCTACAAAAAAATATGTAATTTGCGACGGAAATTTGCGACAAACTTTTTCTATTTCCGTCGCAAATTTTGCAACGGAATTTGCGACGGATAAAACATCTGCGACGGAAAAGAATTCCGTTGCAAATTTTGCGACGGAAATATATAACCTTCGCAAAATCCGTCGGAAATTTGCGACAAAATCGAACGTCCGTCTCAAATTTGTAGTTTATTAGCCCGTGGTATTCCAACCCTATATGTCTTTCTCACTCTCTCTCGCTTTTCGCCCTCCTTCGTAGGTCTGAAATCGGCAAAATCCGCGCACGCACATATTAATCTCGGTGAAGTTTTTGTTTCAGTAAGTATCATAGCTAGTTTCGTGACTATTTGTCGTTGGATTGTAATTTCTTTTTTTTATATATATTTATGTTTATTTTTTTTTCGTATTTGTGTCACCGGTATAACGACTGACAGCACCTCGCCGGCCTTTATATGAGGCTGAACGGCCACACTATTTTGCGACGAATATATGAAAATTCCGTCACAAATTTGCGACGGAATAAAATATCCGTTGCAAATTTGCTACGGAATTTAGGATCTATCGCAAATTTGCGACGGAATCCTTAATTCCGTCGCAAATTTGCGACTTAGTGTGAGATTTGTCGCAAATTTGCAACGATTAAACTCCGTTTCCATCGCACATTAAAAATTATTAAAAAATAATTCTTGATTGATAATTTTTTTTTGGATATGTGTCTAATTGAAGGTCTCGCAATTCAAGTAGACGTTGCAATTCTCATCAAATTAACCACTTTGTCCTACCAATATTTCAGTCAAATATTTGGGTAAGTGTTTTTTACATAGTAATTTTTTCTATTTTTGCAATTTCATATTAATTGTTGCGTGAATAACAAAAATTATAGTTTCCAAAATTTTATGGTTTTAATTAAGAACAATAGATATGATATTTTAAATATTTTACCCGAATTCACTACAAAAAAAATGGATTTTGTCACGAAAATTTGCGACGAGGAATTTTTCGTCGCTAATTTGCGACGAAATTTGCGACGGATATTTTTTTCCGTCTCAAATTAGCGACGAAAATTAGTCGTCACAATTTTGTGACGGAATTTGCCACGAAATAAAAATTCGTCGTAAATTTGCGACGGAAAATAAGTCCGTTGCAAAATCCGTCGCAAATTTGCGATGAATTTTTATTTCGTGGCAAATTTGCAACGGATTTTTTTTCGGTCGCAAATTTACGCCGGAAATAAAATAGGACGCAATTTTGCAACGGAAAAAAAATCCGTCGCAAATTTGCGACCGAAAAAAAATCCGTCGCAAATTTGGGACGGAAATAAAAATCTGTCGCAAATTTTCACCGAAAATAAAATAGTATGCAAATTTGCGACGGGAAAAAAAAATCTGCGATGGAAAAAAAAACCTGTCGCAAATTTGCACCAAAAATAAAATAGGATGCAAATTTGCGACGGAAAAAAAAATCCGTCGCAAATTTGTGATGGAAAAAAAATATGATGTAAATTTGCGACGGAAAAAAAAATCCGTCTCAAATTTGCGATGGAAAAAAATATCCGTCGCAAATTTACACTGAAAATAAAATATGATGTAAATTTACGATGAAAAAAAAAAATCCGTTGCAAATTTATGACGGAAAAAAAAATCCGTTGCGACCAACTATAAGGTCGTCGCAAATTTTTGCGACGACCATTAGGTTGGTCACAAATTAGCGACGAACTTGAAAGGTTCGTCGCTAAAATTTGCGACGAAACGTGAAGTTCGTCGCTAATTTAATTAAAAAAAGAGCACCCCAAAGCCCGCCCACACCCCCCAATTTTTCTCTCTCTCTCTCACAGTTCTCCCTCTCTCTCCCTCTTTGACGATCGTACCAGAAAAGGAGAAGAAAAGGAGGCGACGACGGCGACGACGACCCCCTCCGTTCCCGACCACCCGTTGATTCTTCTCATGTACTGGCCGATCGCGCTGACGCAGGCGGCCCGGCCTCCTCCTCCTCCGGCGGCGGCGGCGGCGGCGGAGTGGAGTCGCTACGAGGACAAGCTCTTCGGGTACGCGCTGGTGGCGGTGGCGGAGGACTCGCCTGACCGGTGGCAGCTGATCGGGGACCGCCTGAACAGGCCCGCGTCGCAGGTGTTCGAGCACTACCAGAGGCTGGTGGCGGACATCGACGCGATCAAGTCCGGGGGGGTCGAGCCGCCGAGCTACCGCGACGAGCCCCCGGGGAGTGGCGGCCACATTACGTTCGAGGTGAAGCCGCCCCCCCCCCGGTTCAAGGACGCGGAGAAGAAGAAGGGTAACCCGTGGAGCGAGGAGGAGCACAGGTGATTGAGAGATGCCTTGGGTTGTTTTTTGTCGAATTATTCCTTTCTCCTATTATTTGCTGTAGCGTCCTTGTTTCTGGGGGCTCTGAATTGCTTTTCTGATTTGGGAGATTAGCTGTTGGATTCGTGCAATTCTTGAAAATTCGATCTTTTCTAGTTTCTTGTTTTCTTTGCTGTGAAGAGCGACTCATATGTTTTGCCTCGTTGCTTCGAAAGAGCGAGCATCTGCCCTCAATGTTTTCTTGTGGTTGCTAATGAATTGGTAAACTTGGAGAAGAAAAGGTTGAACCCTAGATATTGCGTTTGGGGTTTAACTCTCTTTTTTAATCTTCTTTTCCAAGGGATTAATGGTTTGCTGGTATTTCAGGGTCGTGGTATACAGCTTAAGGACATTCCCAATGGTATGTTTCTAGCTTTAATTGTTTCCTCATATGGTTTACAGTGGGTTGATGACCATAAGCCTATTGCATTCGTGTATGATTGGTTTCTTATGTCTTTTTTTTTTTTTTTTTTTTGCTAGACTATAATTGGTTATAGGTTTCCAGTTGGATCCAATTGTTAACAAGGCTGCTTTATACTTGTGATGTGTTCTTATAAAATCAGAGTTTTGAGGCTTTAAATCAACGTGCGGTTGCAGTAGTTGTGGATCCCATTTAAAGTGTCAAAGAGACGGTGGTGATTGATGCCTTCCGTTTGATCAACCCACAAACCATGATGCTTGGCCAAGAACCCAGGCAGACAACCTCCAACCTTGGACATCTCAACTGAGAAGGCCTATCTTGAAGAGGAAAAATGTACCTTTCAGTTTGGTTCTTTATTTATGTCATTCTTGTGGAAAATATAGATGAATGTATTTCATTTTCATATTATTATAATATTTTGATGTTATTACGTGCTTAATCAATGTTGAATATAAGTTCCAAAAATTAAGTTTGCGTTTAATTAGGTTCAAAATCGAAAAATAAAATAAATGATTTTATCGTACGATCACAAATTACAAAAGTTTGTTGCAAAAATAAAATTGCGTCCCTAAACGATATTCGTTGTAGAGTTCGTCACAAAAAAATTAATAAAAAATTGTTGCTAAATTCGGTCATGAATAATGTTAATGGCAAAAGTAAAAAAATTTGGTGGCAAATTAGCGACGAATTTTGCCATGAATAAGTTCGCCGCAAATTACTGATCAAAAAAATTATTCTTTGGCAAATTAGCGATGAAATTTGCGACGAAATGTGTGACTAAATTTGTGACGAAATTTGCGTCGATATTTGCGACGAATTTTGCCACTACATTTGCGACGAACAAAATTCGTGGCTAATTTGCGACGACTTTTGCGACGGATAGTGTTCGTGGCTAATTTGCGACGAAATATTTGCGACGGATAATGTTCATGGCTAATTTGCGACGAATTTTTTTTCGTGGCTAATTTGCGACGAAATATTTGCGACGGATAATGTTCGTAGCTAATTTGTGACGAATTTTTTTCTGTCGCAAATTTACGACGGAAATTGAAATTTTTCGTCGCAAAATTTTGCGACGACCTAGTAGCGACGGAATTTTTTCTGTCGCAAATTCGATTTGCGACGGATTTTTGCAAATTTTTCGTCGCAAAATTCGTCACAAAAACCATGTTTTTTTGTAGTGGAAGCAAATACGAATGTGCCTTCACGCATCCTTTTCCCCCTCCCTACCAAGTGGTGTTTCTCTTCTTTTCTCTGCATGTGCTGGCAACGCACCAGGAATGCATTTGGTTGGTGAAAGAAAAGGATAAGTGTACTAGAAGTCTTAAAACTTATCAGGAAAGTGTAATTGAGTTTTAAAACTTTCAAAAAATGCTATCAAGTCCTAAGACTTATTACGAAAGTGCAATCAAGTCTTAAAACTGTCAAAAAGTTCAATCAAGTCCTAAAACTTATCACGAATGTGCAATAAAATCCTAAAATTTATTATAAATATGCAATCAAGTCCTAAAACTTTCAAAAGTGTAATCATTAAAATGACTTGATTGAATCAATTTGATAAGTTTTAGTATTTGTTTGTACTTTTTGAAAATTTTAGGACTCAATAGCATTTTTCTAACAAGTTTTAGGACTTAATTGTACGGTATGAAAGGTTTAGAACTCAATTATTTTTTCGTGATAAATTTTAGAACTTTAAATGCACTTATATATCCCCGTGAAAGAAAAGTGGGAAATGAGAAGAACGAAAAAGGGTGGAAGAAGACAGGAGTAGCCGTGTGTAGGTGGGTGATTTAGTGGGAAGTGAGAGGATTAAAGAATAAAAGAAAGAGAGAGTGAAAATTGGTGCTTGAGTTGCGTGTCTTGGCCTCCAGGTGAGGAGTGATGGGCGTAAATATTGGCTTTTCATCCGAATATTAGTGTATCACTTCCCATTGGTCTTAATTGGAGCTCTATGTGTACAAGAAACTTAGTCAACAGTGTAAAACTACAATCGGTGCTTGCTGGTCAGTTTAGTTTAGTGTATTTAGTATTGTTAGATTTAAGATTAAAGTCTCGCATGCCTTTAAATGAAAAATAAAAAAAAAATGGAAAAATAGAAAATGATAAAAAGTAGCTTTACTTAGGTTGACTGTCATTTAGAGATTAAACTTGGTGCATGTTTTCGCTTTGAAATCCATTTGGCGGTTATCTCTTAATGAGTATCTCTACAATTTTAGAATTAGGCTTAGATTTCAATTTCCGAATTTAGCTCATGGGGGTTGCTTTCCGGGGAATTTTGATAACATGGCTGTGTAATATTTTTCGACTGACATTGTATCAGGTTTTCTTTTCCACATTTACTTTTAATTCATTTCAATTCATTGAGTGTTTATTTCCTGCACCTTCTTTCAATACATTAATTGTTAGTTGCTTTCCTAGTTTAGGACAGAATTAGCTTTTGAACATAATAAACTCCCCTACAAAAACATTTGCACGATCACTTAGTGGCTTTGATACCTTAAGGTCATAATTGGTAATCAAGATTGCATGACCACACAGATAACGACCTTCTAAGTTAGAGCTACCGAAAGGGTGCTAATAGACATTAACGTAATCAAATCTCCATTCCTAGAAATCTCTAGTTACATAGAAATTTTGACGACACTCCCGTGTTTCGATTGGTTTCTAGCCGACCCCAATAGGCTTGTGGCAACTTCTAGAATTACTTAAGTTGTTAAAGAACCAAAAACAAAATCCAATGTCACACGGGGTATGGTCTTGGGAGAAATCGCCCCTAAATCTATAGGTCATTGGCCCGCCTTTTGGGCAATACCCGTAAACCCGTTCTTTTTTCCCCAACAGAAAAAGAGGTTGTGATTGTGTCCATTTTTACAAGGAAAGGATAACCGATAAGATGGAATTCTAATTTTTTTATTCCATACTGAATTGTCAAAATTTCCTTAAATGTGAATGGTAATGGATTTCTGCTTGGGAAAATCTTCCACTCTTGCGTCAACATTTTCTCTACTTACTATCTACTACTTCAAAGAGGACTACTACCTAATATTTGTGACTAACATTAGGAGGATTTGCTTGCCAACTGAAGGAATTTGTAATGGCGGCAAATTTTGAAATTTTTCCTTCAGGGTTTTGAATGCTTCAATCTGCTCCTTTCCACATAGAGGTGGATCATTCTTCAACATCTTTTGTAATGGATGCATGAATTTTGAAATTTTAAGGATAAAAGTCTCTGAGGCAATTCATTATGACATCCAAAATTTTCTTCATAGTTGATAATGTTTAAGATATTATTATGTTAGTAAGAGTTATTGAAGGAAATGAAGTTAGTATAGTAATTATCAATGGGGACAGCTACGCTCTAGAATATGTATCGAATGATTTTCAAAAATTAAAATTTTTATTAAGATAAGGTGTTCCTATTGTTCTATACCTTTTGTTAATAATTTTAGTGGTTTCAAAATAGTTTTTTGATTCACCGGTGTATCAAACGAATATCGATTTTCCTGTTTATTTACAGCAATGTAAATTATCTACCAAAAATAACCTAATATCTCCATCTTTTCACCCAAATCATGCCATTTGTCACCCTTTTAGCTTGAACACGTCTTAATTCTCACCTAGTATTTACACACATGCTCTTAATTGAAGCTATTGAACCTAGCTTATAAGATGACTTTATGCATGACGTATTATTTTTCACCATAGTAACTTTATATTTATCATTAACTTTAGTTAATTGATATCATTATTTTTCAACCCAAGCTAAAAAGCGTGAGTTAAAATTATTCTTCAATAAAGAGTAAAGGAGGAATACAAGAGAAAGAAATACCCACTTCCTTCCTCTTTTGGAATGTGCAACTCCATTATCCTAACATCTTCAAGTTCAAATTTTTCCTAATTCCAATCTTTTACAACCCAATTAAAGTTCAAACTCTTACTTTCAATCGTCTTACAAGGTAAATTAATGGACTTTAATTTCTTTTTACCAAACTAGGTTTGTTGTTTTCTAAGGAATGAGAGTTGTTAATATTAGTATTTATTTTGATTTCAAGGTGATTAAAGGCTTTGTTTGTTGAAGATTTCACTTAAGGTAAGTGAAAACTCCAGGGATTAAGTTAGAATAATCTACTTAGTACTCTTGAATTCGGTTGATTGATTGTTTGTTCATTTAGTTTAAATTTTACTCTATATGTGATTAAGTTTCAATAATTGTATTTGAAACTTTCAACATGCCTAGGATGTGTTTAAAAGATTATTAAAAGGTTTTGTTGCATTATGATTGGGAAAAATGTGAAAATGGCAAATTTAGGCATAAAAGGGCATGTTGGTAATTTTGACAAAGTTATGGGCAATTTTGAAAATTTACAGAATTGAGAGGGTGCTGATAACATGGTTATTTTATGGGTTTTAGTGTTGATTAGTGGGTAATTAAGTAAGATAAATTAAAGGAAATCAAACCGATTTAAAATAACTAGTTTTTGGAACTTTAGGGGCTAAAATTGTAATTTCACCAAGCTAAGGGACTAATTTGTAAAAACTGAAAATTCTTGGGTCTATTCACAACATGAAGAGCCTTATTATGATAGGTGGTTAAGTTAATTTTAGAGACAATTACTTAACCTAGACAATGTGTCTAACTAGACAAAAGTGGACCTAATTGTATAATTATTTATAAGTGGGCTGTTATGACAATCTTATAAAATATGTGGTGTGTCTATAGTGTAAATAAAATGCTAGTATGCCTTAAATAACAAAAGAATAGTCTTTGGTATTTAATTTAATTAATATGGCTTGGTTGGATGAAAATTGAAAGTTAGAGGCAAAATTATAAAATGAGAAATTTTATTAGGGCCATAATCTAATTCTAAGAATGTGGAATTATAGGAAATAATCCTTAATCTTTGTAATGAAAGTGAACTTAATCAAGGGTGGTATTAAAAATGACATTTTGATGACTTAAATTATGGAAGTAGTAGTATGTAATGCTAAATGCATTCCAAGAATTAATGAGTTTGCAAAAGTTTTCTATCAAATGATGTTGGCATGGTGAAAAGAAAATGAAGGTTTATATGTTGAAATGTGCATAATTAATCGATTGCTAAGAGATTAGCATGTTATTAATTGCAATTGTAGATACTGAAAAAATACGTGGCATTCATTCCGTTGTAATTAATTGTGTGTGAATGATGGCATGTGACGAATTCCCTTGTAATTAATTATATGTGAAAAACTCCAAGAAAAGATGGATGTTCTACCTTCTAAAGATGCCAGTGATGAATGGGTTGAGCGGCGTGGCAAATAGGTATTTATGTGGTCAAGAGTGAATGAGAGTGATAGAGAATGAAGAGAGAGTGATAGGTGAGAGTGTGAAGTGAGTGAGTGGGAAATCGAATGAAGGCAAGAGAGAATGAAAAGAGAGTTAAAGAAATGAGTTTGGTCTAAGTAAGTTGTAAACTCGTTTAATATATTATGTTTAAACCCATTCATAACTTTTTTACTGAATATAATTAACTCATATAATAACTTAGCCAATCATATATAGGTTAAGAAATGGGTCTATGATATATTTTGACAAGTCTACTACGCATATTTGTTAAACATACTAATCGAGATATAATTAACTTTTCAAAAAATGCGATTATGCATAAATCGAGACTGTTAGTATATTAGAAAACTAAGAAATTTTCTTAATTAGATACTTAACAAAGTGTCCTTGAGGCCCGCACTAATTAACTAAGTCCTTGATTAGAAAACATGACATACTCGATGAATTATTCCCTCGAAAGAGTGAGTGTAAGTGGCATGGACGCAACTACACGTCATACATAATCTTTGTGACACGTTTGATTTATGTCCTAATCGTTAACAATAAACCCACAACATTAAAAGCAGTGCGTTGCTTAGGAAAAATAGCTGCCTTGACTTTAAACAAATGTGGTGGGCCAACAATTAAAAGTACCAGAAAGTAGAAAACTAAGAAATTTTCTTAATTAGATACTTAAAAAAGTGTCCTTGAAGCCCACACTAATTAACTACGTCCTTGATAAAAAAACAAGATATACTCAACGAATTTTCTTGGGTAAGAATTATTGCTTCAAAAGAGTGATGTAGGTGACACATCATCCATAATCTTCTTCATGACGCGATTTCGTTTTCTGGCACCGGTAACGATAGACCTGCAACATTAAAAGCAATGCATTGCTTAGGAAAATAGTTGCCTTAACTTTAAACAAAGGAAAATGCTTGGCTAATGGGTTAAATTGTTCAGCCGGTTTTCTTCAAAAATTTGGAAGGAATTTATCTCTTAATAAGATGATCGTCAGATTCCTTATATGATAAAAATAAAATAAGGAAGGTCATCAACGTGAAGAAAATCAAAAAAATACCTATGACAATACAAAAATTATGATTTGTAACTATTGGCATGATCACCAATTGAGTGACCATGATCAAGAGCTCAAATCGAGCAACCATGGCCTCGAGCTTCGTGGCTTGAAAAGATCTACGGGACAGATCGCTATGAGCTTTGCGACTTGAGTCCATGGCTGTTGCAAGGTTCTATGAGCTCGAGCTCGCTGTAGTTCATAAACTTGAGCATGAACATTTATGGTTGATAGAAGATAGAGCTTGAGCCCGTGATATGGTAGTTGTGATGGAACCCCTCTCTCTATCTCTTAATTTTGTTTTCATTTATGTTTTTTAATGTGGCGTTTACCTTAATATTCCATGACAACCATATCAGGGAAATGAAGTGATGCCAGTGAAAAATCAGGTCCATCGCTAACCGTTTGGCAAAAAAAAAACTTTAAAAAAATTGAAAGTCCAATATATCTATATTGTGTGTGCATTGGATATTTTGTAATTTTCATTGGTGAATTCTTAAATATTATTAATTTTATTTCGGAACAATATTCCACCATCTAAAATTTACGGTCAATTACCTCTTGGATTTCCTTTTCTTGAATAATGTCATTTGATTTATTTCTTTAAATATTTACACAACTGCAAGACCATGATTTTCTACTCCGGTTGCCCATAGTAAATAAGGTAAAACGAATGGCTCAGGTCGCACCGTTACTCATCAAATGTAATGGTGCCGTCATGCAAGCACCATCCTTAAACAAATGTGGCGGGGCAACAATTGAAAGTGCCATACGAAGCTAGTTCTTAGCGTAATCGTCGCTTAGGGACAACACGTGCCGTCCATGGACATGGCGCCTTGACTTTTGGCACACGTCGTGTGGACGTCAACAAAAGTCTTCACTCAGGCGACACGAAATGAAGGCTTTATGAAACATCGGCAGCAATTTCACGCTACCGGACAACACTAAATGTCATAACACACAGGACAAGTTTTTTATCGTGGATGACGCAATAGCTTACGAAGACGGTGATCGGTAATCCAAGAGGACTATTAACCCACGTTGGGATCGAGGCACCGTCCAGACTCCTACAAAAGGCGTCGGTGGGAAAATCTTCCTCGATGGCGGAAGCCTGACGAATAAAGAAATTGCTAATTAACTTTATGCCGTCTAAAGTCATCTTGGAAGGGTACGAGGTTGGACCCATTTTAGCGCACATTTTACTGGTGTAAAAGGAGAAGGACAACTCACCAGATTGCCAACTTTTATGCATCTTTAGTCATATAATGTGTCATGTCAATTGTTCCTTCATTAAACGGACAAATCATGGCAGCTTCGGCAGCATGGCCAACCAAAACATTATTATCAAAGCTGTATCGGAGGCTATACTGACGGTACACTGTTTACTAATTCAATCAAAA
Source organism: Syzygium aromaticum (assembly GCA_024500025.1). Taxonomy (NCBI): domain Eukaryota; kingdom Viridiplantae; phylum Streptophyta; class Magnoliopsida; order Myrtales; family Myrtaceae; genus Syzygium; species Syzygium aromaticum. The sequence goes on from CM044885.1 coordinate 19,673,612, forward strand.
AAATTGGACGGCCTGAAAATTAACAATTATTCACCCATATCAAATAGGTAGTGTCACATCCAGTTATTTTAGAGGTCATGGAGTCGAATCTCCCTAGGTGCTGATGAGAACCTTATTTGGAAAAGGTGAAAAAATTGTGCACAAATCAATCGCTTACCATTCATAAAGCAAAAGCTCTACCCAATTCTGATGGTAAAGTGACTGGATGGTGTCCAGGAGGCTAGAGGTTCCAACCATGTCTCTAAAAAACCAACTTATTCTTCACAGAGTTCAACAATTATTGCAAATGGGCCTCCTATAAGGTACATAAGAATGAGGGAAAATCCTGTTGAGAAACGAGGAAGATGAAGACGTATTTTCGGGCCATTTTTCCATCTTATTTTTTTTTCTCTACCTTCACTTTGTACATATATGCATTTATCATACAAAAAAAAAAAAGAATAAACAAGATTACAGCGATTATACTCTCTTACTTTATCTCCGAGTATCCTTGATTGAATCAATTCAAATCAAGATTAAAGATAAAATCGTATCTTTCTCCAACAAATCCAATGTACGTAAACTAATATTTTAAGGTTATGGGGCCTCCTACATCATCGTGAATCATGTGACCACGACATTTATTTGGCTAACGGAAGGTTTACCAATCATGATGATGCTCTATACTTGTGACATTCCGAAATTTTGCCCATTTGAGATTTATGAAATGATTGATTTTGTTAATATACTTGTAATTTATTTTCGTCCAGAACTGATCATTCATGGGATACTAACCATTAGGGAAAGGCTAACTAGGGATTTAAATTCGTTTAACTAGAGAAATTCAACCGTGAACCAACTTTCGATCATAAAATTATCGATGTGACATTTTGAACCAATGAGGGCCAATCGTAGGATAGTTATGGACCGATTCTGCACTGTCATACTAGTGAATCGCGGGTGATTCTGTTTGACCACGAAATGAATTGATAAACGATCTAGAACCTATATCGAATGATCTTACCCGATGGGACTAGTGATCGATCCTCGCGATTTTATTGACAACCGAGGTCGTCATGATCTGAACAAACTTGCACATGACTCGAATCAATATCAGTCACGGGTCGAGTACGCGAATTTCCCAAAAAAGCCACCCGTTAGTCTGTAAATCACTTAAGTAGCATTACATAAAATTCAAATATTAATTAGAGACCGAATTGGGCATCAGAAAATTAGGAAGTTACGACAGGACATTCGGACGACGTTGCAGATGGAACGTGCAGTTTTGCATGTTCCCGAATCCTTTAGAAAAATTCGATTTCGGTAAAAAAATGGGAAAGTAACCATTTTACTCCTAAGGATTTATAAAGAGCTAGTTATAATAGGCAATGGCATTTTGATCAATTTGCCTAAATTTTAGAAAAGACAAATTTGCCCTTTGACTTTTTAAGAAATTCTCAAATTGCCCTTGGATATTTTAGAAAAGATTCGATCTAGACCGTCGATTTCAAGAAAAGATCGAATCTGGGCCGTTGATTAAAAAGATTAGAGAATGGCAAGATGGTAAATTACCGATTTAGTCAAAATTAGACTATTTAGTCCAAGACCCATTCTCTCTCTCCTCATTTCCTCTCTCTCTCACTCTCGGCTCCATCTTTCTCTGTCCCTCCCGACCGTCCCTCTCCCCCGCCAAACACCGGCCTCACGCCGCCATGCCGCGGCGCCGCCGTACCGCACCACCGCCATCCACCAAGCCTCACGCCATGCCACTGCAGCCGTTCCCCCTCTCCCTCTCAGTTTCTCTCTCCTCGGCCATGAGCCAAGCCACCACTGCCGTGAGCTGCCGCCATCCGCCAAGCCAATCGCCGCCTGCCGATCGCCGTATGTCGCTGCCGCCGCAAGATCGCCGTCGATCGCTACCCGTTTCACTCTAGCCGCATTAGTCTAGAGTCGGGTAAGTCGCGATCTAAACCTCGCCTAGTTTATCGGGTATTTTCGGATCCATTTAGATGCGGTTTGATAGAAATTAAGGGTTGAATTGATTAGCGGGCCGTAGGATTGAATTCGGGAAGTTTTGGTGGAATTTTAGGGGCCGATTGTTGGCTATGATTGACCGTTGGGAGTGTTGTGGCATGCGTTTTGGTGCGTGGATTGTACCATTAGGTTTGGCTCGAGATTTCGTGAAAGTGCAGTGAAGGGCCGGAATTGATTTGACAAAGTTTGGATGTGAAAAAATGTCAATTTGTATGTTGATCGCGTGTTTGTGATGTGGCTGTATTGGCGTGATGTATTGGGTGCAATTGTGTGCACGTAAATTAATGCGAATGTGTGTAAGGATGAGAATGGGATTGGGCCGAGGCATTATAAGCTCGGATCGCGATCACGTAGGCCTGTCGCATTTGGCACTGGCTGAGTAATAAGAAAGTGGAAAGTGAGATCAGTTCGAGGCATGATTAGCTCGGGTGAGATTGGGATCAAGCCAAGGCAATCTAAGCTCGGGCCACGATCATGTAGGCCTGTCGCATTTGGTGCGGGTTGAGAAAAGAAAGTGAAAGTGAGATCAGACCGAGGAATGTGATGCTCGGGATGCGATCAAGTGTAAATTGAGCGGTTTGGCATATTGTGCGAGCGATATAATTGTTTGAGTGTGAGAATGGTTGGCATGTATGTAAGAATTGTATGTTGTGATTGTGGGCTAATGTGCAGGTTGCGTATGCCGTGAGTTCAGGTATGTGTGATTGTTGGATTGCTATGTGAGTGGATTGATTGGTTGTGTGTCTGGATATGTCTGGAATTACGTGATAGCCTAGGTAAGGTTTATATTGCAATTTATTAAGAAGTGTCTCATGGTTGTTTCAACCAAACCATTTTAGAGCACCCGCCTGAGCCATTCGCTGTCGTCGTTGCTAGAGCGTTTTGGGATAGTCACGTACACCGATCATAATGTCGTAGAGTATCCAATAGATGAAAACCACACCTAGATCAAGCATACCTCAGTAGTTTAGGTAGATATAATACTAACCCCATAGCAGGCTCATACATATACCGCATGGATGTTCAGAGACGGGATGGACGAGTTTGGTCCCGTCCGCGGTTTTGATGTTCCATTTGATGGCGTGGGCGATTGGGATCCGGCAGCTATATCCCCTCCTGATGGAGAGCTGACCAGTGCTGAGGTTAGTATAGCCCAGTCTGAACATCATCCTGCAACAGCTGCACCTGGTTCTTTAGTAGCCGAACCAAACCCAACACCGGAAGAATTTCAGGCTGGATTTGATTCGATGGATATAGACTTGGCAGGGATACCTGAGATAGGACCCGAGGAGGAGTATGGTGAGAATTCTGACGCAGAACCAGCTGAGGACGAGTCAGTGGACGAGCAGGAGGATGAGCCCGCAGATGAGCCAAAGGAGGACAGAGAGGACTCCGAGGAGGAGGAGCAGGTTGAGGATCAACCCAAGTCAAGTGACGAAGACAATCCGATCGAGATTGGACCGGATTCAGATTCGTCAGATGAGCAGGGGGATGAAGAGGACGCAGATGAGGACGAGGATGATAGTGAGTCGGAGTAAATGCCCTCCAAATGGCGTAGGGACTAGTTTTGGGAGCGAGGTGTTAGTTTGAGAGTATCTGATTTTTGGATAGTGCTGACCTATGATGCTGATCTTTTTGTATTTTGGAAGCTAATAGTTACTGGTTCGGTATGCCTGTAAATAATAAGGGATATTGTAAATGTTTTGAAGTGTAATGTGTTATATTGGCAGTTCGGCGATCTAGTTTTTCCTGGTAGTCTCCAATTTTATTGTTCGGGTTTTTAATAATGGTTTCCGTCGCGATTAACTTTGATGGAATCCTTAGGTCGGCGATGTTTTCCTAGGTCGTCGCATTGATTCGACCGAGAAGAGAGATGTTGCAAGCTCAATGGGGGTTCGGGGCGTGACATCTCAGTCTGAATTGGTATCAGAGCAAGGATAGCTCCACTTAAGTTGATCAGAGCTTGGAGTGATAAGTGGATACCTAAGATAGCGATAGTTGGTTAGAGAAACCTTAGTGAGCCATAAGTGTACCTAGTGCTACTCGTATTCCAGACAGTTTGTTGTGATTGCCAATTGATTTGGGTGTTTTAATGATTGGAGTGTAGGTGCGTCTGGACTCGAGGTAAGTGCACGAACCCAATTAATGTGGTTTGGTGCTGTGTGATTGATTGTCTACTAAGTAGATTACTGTGTTAATTCACTGCCTAGGATTAGACTGGATCAGTTAGCCTAGATCTCTAATTCCTGTATGGAATTATAGCAGGTAGGAGAATGGTAAAAAGTTGGGACAATGAGTAGCGAAGGTAGAGGTGTAAAACGAGGCCCAAGAATGGGTGCAGGACGAAGAACAAGAGGTCTAGGTTATGCTCGAGCTAGAGTTGTAGAGGACCTCGGACTGGGTGCTAAAGCGGTAGAAAACCCTGGAGTCGATGTTAGAGCTGCAGTAAACCTGGAGTTGATGTTAGGGTTGCAATGGATTCTCAAGTAGATGGAATTTTAAGGGCTCTCGAGGAAGTTAGAATTTTGATGGGCAGGCAGACTCAGGAGCAAAATGCCATTATTGCCCAGGCTGTTGAGGCCGCAACAGTCGCTGCTATAAATGGTAATAATGGAGATCAATGACAGGGGCAAGTGAATGCAAATTAACTAATGCATGAACTAGTCGAGCAGTTTTTAAAGTTAAAACCCTATATGTTTGATGGTAGAGGTGATTTTGAGGCTGCATCACTGTGGGTAGAGGAGTTGGAAAATGCTTTTGAAGTACTGGGATGTACTGATGAGGAGAAAGTGACGTTAGTAGCGTATCAATTGCAAGGGAATGCAAATGATTGGTGGAAGGCCACCAGAGGATGAGTATTTCCGGCTGGGATTGCACAGAACTGGGTAATGTTTGTAGAGACCTTTAATAGTAAGTATTTCTCTGAGAGTACCCAAAAATAGAAGTTAGCAAAGTTCATGAGACTTTGTCAGGGGCAGAGAACAGTGGATCAGTACGAGGCTGAATTCACTCGACTGGTTAAGTTTGCCCCGCGAATGGTGGAGAATCTACTAGATAGGGCTCGGAGATTCAAAGACGGTTTGAGGTTGGATCTCCGCAGTCAGATGATTTCTCTGAACTTGAGAGATTATAATGAAATCTACGAACGAGCTCAAGCGATTGAGCAGGATGTAGCCGATAGGGCTACCGCTTTGGGGTTGAGGTTTACCCAAGGTAGGGACAATCGTCACTTAGGGAAGAGGCCAATGATAGATAACCGACGTTTTGTCCTTCCTGTTAGAAAGAATATAGGGAAACCGACTTGTTTTCAAAATGGTCCATGTCGAGTATGTGGAGAAAGACATAGGACTGGATCATGTCCTAGTAGGGGCATTGTATGCTTTAGATATGGCAAAGTGGGCCACCAAGTGAATAATTGTCCCAATATTAGGCAGGCTAGATCGCCAGCGTTATCGCCGCCGCCCAGAGTTGGAAATCAGGTTGGGCCATCTGTACCCTCGAATCAGAACAAGCCGTTGACACAAAGACGAGTATATGCAATGGCTAGAAGGGAAGCAAAGAATGCGCCAAGCGTGATCACAGGTACGGTCTCTCTCTGTGATCATGCTGCATATACTTTATTCGATCTAGAGGCATCGCATTCATTTGTATCTGATCAGTTTGTTAAATTGACTGGTATGGAACTGCGTTTGCTTGATGTGATGTTGTATATTACCACCCCGTTGAATGATAAGATTTTAATCTCGTTGGGGTGCTCGGATTGCAAGATCGTGATTGGTGATAGAAAAGAGAGGATTGATTTAGCGGTTCTAGCGATGCATGATTTTAATGTGATGGTGGGTATGGACTGGTTAGTTAAGTAGAGGGCAGTAATGGATTGTGGTAGTGGGGTGATCCAATTTAATCCTATTGGACATCTGGAATTTAAATTCGTGGGAAATCGAGAAGGAATCTCGATTTCTTCGATTTCGTCACTGGAAATGACGAGGTTATTGGACGAAGGATGTGAAGGATTTTTAGTGGCTGTGATTGATTCGATGGCTGAGGAGTCGAGGCTAGAGGATATAGCCGTGGTGCACGATTATCCCGATATCTTTCCTTAGGAATTGTCGGGATTGACACCAGAAAGAGAAGTAGAGTTTGTGATCGAATTGGCCCTGGGGACTGAGCCAATTTTGAAAGCGCCTTATAGGATGTCGTTGTCGGAGTTGAAGAAATTAAATGTGCAAATGCAGGAGTTATTGGATAGAGGATTTATTTGTCCAAGTGCGTCTCTATGAGGAGCGCTGGTATTGTTTGTGAGAAAGAAGGATGGGTCACTGAGGTTGTGTATTGATTATCGGCAGTTGAATCAAGTGACCATTAAGAATAAGTATCCGCTGTCAATGATTGATGATCTGTTTGATCAATTGCAAGAGGCTTTGGTATTTTCCAAGATCAATTTAAGGACTAGGTATCACCAGTTGAAGATTAAAAAAGAGGATGTACTGAAAATGGCTTTCAGGACGAGATATGGATATTATGAGTTTACAGTAATGCCGTTTGGGTTGACAAACGCCCCTGCTGCGTTTATGGATTTAATAAACAGGGTGTTTAAGGAATTTTTAGACCAATTTATGGTAGTCTTCATAGACGACATATTGGTATACTCGAAGAGTTCAGAGAAACATAAATTCCATTTGAGTAAAGTTTTGCAAACTTTGAGAGAGAACGCACTATATGCTAAGTTTAGCAAGTGTGAATTCTGACTCAATCGAGTTGCATTTCTTGGACACGTGATCTCTGGGAAAGGAATATCAGTAGATCCAGCGAAGATTGAGGCTGTAATGAAGTGGCCGAGACCAACGACGGTAACCGAGGATCGAAACTTTTTGGGCCTGGTCGGATATTATAAACGCTTCGTGAAAGGATTTTTGGCAATAGCAACACTGTTGACACATTTGTTGAAAAAAAAAACGAGGTTTGAATGGACCGACAAATGTGAAAGGAGTTTTCAGGAGTTGAAACATAGATTGACGACGACACCGGTGTTGACTATTCCGTCAGAATTCGGAGAATATGAGATATATAGTGATGCATCGTTGAAAGGATTGGGATGTGTACTCATGCAACATGGACAAGTTGTGGCCTATGCATTAAGACAGTTAAGACCGTATGAGTTGAATTATCCAACGTACGATTTGGAATTAGCCGCAATAGTGTTCGCTCTGAAAATTTGGTGACACTATTTATGCGGGGAGAAATTTCAGATTTATACTGACCATTAGAGCCTCAAGTATTTATTTTCTCAGAAGGAATTAAATGTGAGGTAGCGTCGTTGGATGGAGTTGTTGCAGGATTACGACTGTGATATTTTATATTACCCCGGAAAAAGGCAAATCGGGTAGCGGATGTGTTGAGTCGGAAGTCAAGCATCGCACATTTGATGGTCAAGGAATGAACTTTGTTGGAAAAAATGCGAGACTTGGAGTTTAGATTTAAAGTAAGTCGAGTCTCGAGCTTATTAGCCACGCTGAGGATTGAACCGGAAATTCAATCTAAGATTAAAAATTTGCAGTCTATGGATCGAGAGATGCAGAAGATTATGGAGATGGATACTACTAAGAGAAAACCGAACTTCTAAGTATTCAAGGATGGGATCTTGAAGTTCCAAAGGTGATTGTGTGTGCCTGACGATGCGAAACTTAAGGAAGAGATTTTGTCGGAGGCGCATCGTAGTAGTTATAGTATCTATCCGGGGAGTACGGAGATGTATCAAAATTTAAGGCAGTATTATTGGTGGAACGGTATGAAGGCAAACATAGCCAAACAAGTGGCTAAATGTCTGACGTGCCAACAAGTGAAAGCACAACACTGTAAGCCCGGAGAATTGTTGCGACTTTTGAAAATCCCAGAGTGGAAATAGAAGCATATCACGATGGATTTCGTAATGGGATTACCAAGGAGCCAAAGAGGCCATGATTCCATCTAGGTAATTGTCGATAAATTGACTAAATCGGCACATTTCTTAGCTATGCGAAAGGACTTTGCACTGGACCAATATGTTGAATTGTATGTGCAATAGATCGTTAGATTGCACGGAGTGCCAGTGACTATCACATCGGACCGTAATCCCAGATTTACCACCAATTTTTGAAAAAGTCTGCAAACGGCATTGTGATCAAAGCTACAGTTTAGTACTGTTTATCATCCGCAAACGAATAGCCAGTTTGAAAGGACAATTCAGACTCTAGAGGACATGCTTCGAGCATGTGTGCTAGATTTTCAAAGCAAGTGGGAAGAACAGTTGCCCTTAGTAGAATTCACGTATAATAACAGTTTTTAGCAGAGTATTGAAATGGCGTCATTTGAAGTGCTTTATGGTAGGGCATGTAGAACGCTCATGTGTTGGGATGAAGTTGGAGAAAGGACTATAACCGGGCCAGAGTTAGTCCAACAGTCGGTTGAAGTTGTTAAGATCATACGTGAAAGGTTGAAAACAGCATAAAGCCGTCAAAAGAGTTATGCAGACAGAAGGCGAAGACCTTTGGAATTTCAAGTAGCAGATCATGTGTTCCTTAAGGTATTGCCTATGAGAGGATTATTTCGGTTCGACAAGAAAGGAAAGTTGAGTCCAATATACGTGGGACCATTTGAGGTATTGGAAAGGATTGCGAATTTAGTCTATTGCCTTGCATTACCGCAAAATCTATCCCAAGTGCATAACGTGTTCCACGTATTGATGTTGAGAAAGTATGAACCGGACCCAATACATGTGCTGAACTATGAAGAGATAGAAGTTGACGACAAGGTGTTATACGTTGAAAGACCAATCAGGATCGAAGATCGGAAAGAACGAGTTTTGAGAAACAAGACGATCTCAATGGTCAATGTAGTATGGGAACATCACGGGATTGAAGGCGCAACTTGGGAAAGTGAGGAACTGATGCAACGTCATTATCCCCATTTGTTCGAATAGTTAGTTGGATTGTAAATTTCGAGAACGAAATTTTTGTAAGAGGGAAAGAATTGTGACATTCCGAAATTTCGCCCATTTGAGATTTATGAAATGACTGATTTTATTAATGTACTTGTAGTTGATTCTTGCCCGGAACTGATCATTTTTAGGATACTAACCATTAGGGAAATGTTAACTAGGGATTTAAATTCGTTCGACTAGAGAGATTCGACCGTGAACCGACTTTCGATCATAAAATTGTCAATGTGACATTTTGAGCTAATGAGGGCCAATCGTAGGATAGTTATGAACCGATTCGCCACTGTCATACTAGTGGATCACGGGTGATTCCGTTTGATCACGAAATGAATTGACGAACGATCCAGAACCTATATCGAACGATTTTACCAGATGGGACTAGTGATTAATCCTCGCGATTTTATTGACAACCGAGGTCGTCACGATTTGAATAAACTTGCACGTGACTCGAATCAGTATCAGTCACGGGTTGAATACGCGAATTTCTCCAAAAAGCCACCCGTTAGTCTGAGAATGACTCAAGTAGCATTACATAAAATTCAAATATTAATTAGAGACTAAATTATGCATCAGAAAATTAGGAAGTCACGACAGGACATTAGGATGACGTTGCAGATGGAACGTGCAACTTTGGATGTTCCCGAATTCTTCAGAAAAATTCGATTTCGGCAAGAAAATGGGAAAGTGACCATTTTACCCCTAAGGATTTATAAATGGCTAGTTATAATGGGCAAGGGCATTTTGGTCATTTTGCCCTAAATTTTGGAAAAGACAAATTTGCCCTTTGACTTTCTGAGAAATTCCCAAATTATCATTGGATATTTTAGAAAAGATTCAATCTGGGCCATCGATTTCAAGATAAGATCGAATCTGGGCCGTTGATTAAAAAGATTAGAGAGTGGCAAGATGGTAAATTACCAATTTGGTCAAAATTGGACTATTTAGTCCAAGACCTATTCTCTCTCTCCTCATTTCCTCTCTCTCTCTCTCTCCCTCCCGACCGTCCCTCTCTCCCGCCGACCTCACGCCGCCGCCGTGCGCCGAGCCTCACGTCGTGCCACCGCCGCCGTTCCCCCTCTCCCTCTTTGTTTCTCTCTCCTTGGCCGTGAGCCAAGTCGCCACCGCCGCCGTCCGCCCAAGCCAATCGCTGCCCATCGTGAGCCGTATGTTGCCGCCGCCGCAAGATCACCATCGATCACCGTCCGTTTCACTCTAGCCGCATTAGTCTAGAGTCGAGTAAATCGTGATCTAAACATCGCCTAGTTTATCGGGTAATTTCGGACTCGTTTAGACGCGATTTAGTAGAAATTAAGGACTGAATTGATTAGCTGGCCATAGGATTGAATTCGGGAAGTTTTGGTGGAATTTTAGAGGTTGATTATTGGCTGTGATTGACTGTTGGGAGTGTTGTGACGTGCTGTTTGGTGCATGGATTGTGCCGTTAGGTCCGGTTCGAGATTTCGTGAAAGTGCCGTGAAGGGCCGGAATTGATTTGACAAAATTTGGATGTAGAAAAATGCCAATTTATGTGTTGATCGCATGTTTGTGATGTGGTTGTACTGTTGTGATGTATTAGGTGCAATTGTGTGCACGTAAATCAATGCAAATGTGTGTAAGGATGAGAATGGGATCGGGCCGAGACATTATAAGCTCGGGTCGCGATCACTTAGGCCTATCGCATTTGGCACTGGCTAAGGAATGAAAAAGTGGAAAGTGAGATCAGTCCGAGATACGATTAGCTTGGGTGAGATTAAGATCGGGCTGAGGCATTCTAAACTCAGACCACGATCATGTAGGCCTGTCGCATTTGATGCGGGCTGAGGAAAGAAAGTGAAAGTGGGATCGGACCGAGGCGTGTGATGCTTGGGGCATGATTGAGTGTGAATTGAGTGGTTTGGCATGTTGTGCGAGTGATATAATTGTTTGAGCGTGAGAATGGTTGGCATGTGTGTAAGAATTGTATGTTGTAATTGAGGGCTAATGTGTAGGTTGCGTATGCCGTGAGTCTAGATATGTGTGATTGTTGGATTATTGTGTGAGTGGATTGATTAGTCGTGCATCTAGATGTGTCTGGAATTACATGGTAGCTTAGGTAGGGTTTAGGTTGCAACTTATTGAGAAGTGTCTCATGGTTGTTTCAACCAAATCATTTCAGAGCACCCCCCTGAGCCATGAACCCGCCGCCTGAGCCGCCGGAGCTTTTTGGGATAGTCGTGCACACCGATCATAATGTCGTAGAGTACCCAATAGATGAAAATCACACCTGGATCAAGCATACCTCAGTAGTATGGGTAGATATAGGACTACCCCCATGACAGGCTCATACATATACCACGTGGATGTTCAGAGACGGGATAGACGAGTTTAGTCCCATCCGTGGTTTTGATGTTCCATTTAATGGCGTGGGCAATTGGGATTTGGCAGCTATACCCCTTTCTAATGGGGAGCTAACCAGTGCTGAGGTTAGTATAACCCAGTCTGGACATCATTCTGTAGCGGCTACACCCGGTTCTTTAGTGGCCAAACCAGACCCAGCACCGAAAGAATTTCAGGCTGTATTTGATCCGATGGATATAGACTTGGCAGGGATACCTAAGGTAGGACCCGAGGAGGAGTACGGTGAGAATTCCGGCACAGAGCTAGCTGAGGACAAGTCAGTGAACGAGCAGGAGGATGAGCCCGCAGATGAACCAGAGGAAGACGGAGAGGACTCCAAGGAGGAGGAGCATGCTGAGGACCAGCCCGAATTAGGTGACGAGGACAATCCGATCGAGATTGTACCAGATTTAGATTCGTCAGATGAGCAAGGGGATGAAGAGGATGCAGATGAGGACGAGGATGATAGTGAGTCGGAGTGGAGGCCCTCCAAAGGGCATAGGAACTAGTTTTGGGAGCGAGGTGTTAATTTGAAAGTGTCCCATTTTTGGATAGTGCTGACCTAGGGGGCTGATCTTTTTGTATTTTGGAAGCTAATAGTTACTGGTTCTGTTTGCCTGTAAATAATAATAGATATTGTAAATGTTTGAAAGTATAATGTGTTATGTTGGCGGTTCGGCGATCTAGTTTTTCCTGGTAGTTTCTAATTTTATTGTCCGGATTTTTAATAATGGTTTCCGCTGCGATTAACTTTGATGGAATTTTTGGGTCGGCGACGTTTTCCTAGGTCGTCGCATTGATTTGACTGAAAAGAGAGATGTCGCTAGCTCGATGGGGATTCAGGGCGTGACAATACCCACTTGCCAAACCATAATAAATGAGCACCATTCCTATGTTCTTAGTGTTCATATGAACGAGAAATTGCAATATAGAGGTGAGAGATATAACTTCGTGCCATGGATATGGTGAATGGAGAGATGGGAAGCGAGCAACTTCAGGCCCAAGCTCGCATATGGAACCACATATTCAACTTCATCAACTCCATGTGCTTGAAATGTGCCATTCAATTAGGCATTCCCGACACCATCCACCACCATGGCCAACCCATAGCCCCCAATGCCTTGGTCTCTGCACTTCAAATTCACCCCACAAGAGGTCCCTGCGTCGCCTACCTCATATGCATTTTTGTCCATTCCGGCTTTTTCGAACAACAGAAGCTTGCACCAGACGGTCGAGACGCCTACATGCTCAACCACATGTCGAAGCTTCTCCTTAAGGACAATCCCTTGAGCGTCGTGCCGTTCGCACTGGTCATGCTTGACCCTATCCTGGTCAACCTGTGGCATTGTTTGAGAGAGTGGTACCGCAACGGTGTTGACCCGACGCCATTCGAGATGGTGCAAGGGATGTCATTTTGGAGGTATGCTGGTCAAGAGCCAAGGCTTGACCGCTTCTTCAATGATGGCATGGCTAGCGATGCCCGATTGGTGGCTAGCTTGGTGGTTAACGAGCACAAAGGGGTGTTCGACGGAATAACCTCGTTGGTCGATGTAGGAGGAGGAACTAGAACGATGGCCAAGGCCATAGCAAGTGCCTTTCCGCATATGGAATGCACAATATTTGATCTTCCGCATGTGGTGGCTGGTTTAGAAGTTAGCGAGAACGTGAGATGTGTTCCGGGGGACATGTTTGAGGACATACCTCCTGCAGATGCAATTCTGTTGAAGGTACGTGTGCGACAAATGTAGATCACATCTGATTGGGTAAAGTTGGAGAAGCTCCGTGGGGGAGAAGGGAAAAAACAGTTAAGGAAAACAAAAAGAGAATGACAATTTTCCCAATCCCTATTCTCGGGACGCGCTCTTACTAAAAAGTTTGCATGTAGATAATTCATGAAAAGTACTCCAATTGATTCTCCATGTGATGGACAAACTAAATTATTGCAAGAAGTCCTCCTAAAGTTTAAAGAGAATCAATGAAATAACATGTGAATGATATACGGACAAAACGATAGACTGCTGATAGATTATTTTAAGCGGTGTGCAGTGGATAATCCATGACTGGAGCGATGAAGACAACATGAAGATACTAAAGCGATGCAAGGAGGCCATAAGCAAGGGCAAGGGCGAGAAGAAGAGGGTGATCATAATCGACATGGTGGTGGACGATCCGGCAGGTGACAGAGCGATGATTGAAAACCAGCACTTCTTCGACATGTTGATGATGATCCTTGCATCCGGAAGAGAGAGGAACGAAACGGAATGGGCTAAGCTCTTCGTTGCTGCTGGCTTCGGGGACCACAAGATCACCCCTATACTTGGCTTGCAATCTCTTATTGAGGTCTACCCTTCATGATTGAAATTTCAATCATCGCTGATTCATGCTCTAATTCTTACTGCGAGTGATAAGTTAGGATCAATAGCAAATAAGGCTTCTCAAGCCAAAGAAGAAAAAAAAAAGACATGTTTCAGTAAGGGTTTAGCGACGTACGAGCATGCGCGAAAGGCGTAATTAAAATGTCTATTCAAATAATCATTATCTAGCAGTTGAAGCACGTAGATGTTATTTAAATTGATTATGATGGGATACTTTTTTAGCTTCGAGCCTCCTACTTTTACATCTTATTAGTTATTGGGATAATTACATTGAAACTCTTAAACTTATCATGAAAGTATAATTAAGTTTTAAAATTTATAAAAAAGTATAATCAAATCCCAAAAATTTGTTAAATTGATACAATTGATTCTTTTCGTTAATTCCATCCAACTTGATTAATGAAAAATGCTGACGCAAATTTTTTTATATTACTTTCTCTATCCTACGTGGTGACATTATAACTACAACGACGTTGTTTTTGGTCCATTTCTAATTTTTAATACACAGTTTATTAAAAAAAAGGTAATTTAAAAAAAAAAGTGAGAATTGACCTACCAAAGTTTACAGCTCTTGTTGCTGCCAACACACCATCGCCGGAAAGGGCCAATAAGGGTGAGAGATGGCAAGTGAGGGTTGTCGGGCCTTGGCTAGTGGCCAATGGCCCCCACCAACAACAGAAGAGGGCCCCCACTATTGGCTCCAATGGCCAGACCTACGAGATGGCTGGTGAGGATTGCCACGCCTCGGCCAGTGGCTGACGACCCCCACCGATAGTAGAAGAGGGCCCCTACTATCGGCTGACCACTACCATTGGTGGCCATCAACCAGACCTAGGGGATGGCCGGCGAGGTTCATTAAGCCTTGCTCGGTGGCCAATGACCCCCACTGACAATAGAAGAGAGCCCCCACTAGCGGCTGACCGTTGCCATTGGTGGCCCTCAGCCATCCCTTAGCCATACCTAAGGGATGGTTGATGACCAGTTTTGGGGGAGGGTTTGCGATCAGCAATGGTCGCCAGCTATTGGCCGAGGCTGGCCCTTCTTGATGATACTGGGCAGCAGCAACAAGGGTTCCAAGTCTTAGTCACCCGATTCTCTCTTTTTTTTTAAAGGGTTTATACTACAAAAAATCTCAAACTGGTACACTTGTGACAAATTTACTCAAAATTAATTTTTTAACCACAAAAAATCCTAATTCGGTACACTTATGACAAATTTATCCCGGACCAATTTTTGATTATAAAAAACACCAAATTAGTATACCCATGACAAATTTACCAAAACTAATTTTTTAACCACGAAAAACTCTAATTTAGTACACCCGTGACAAATTTACTAAAAATTAATTTTTTGACCACAAAAACCCCAAACTGGTACATATGTAACAAATTTATCCCAAAATGATAATCTTGTGACAAATTTATTCTCTATTAGCATACCAATTTGGGATTTTTGTGATATTTGCCTTATGGATTTCCACGTGGAGTTGCCACGTCACCATATCATGTCACAATGTGTCATCCATATCAACAAATTTAACGATAAAATTTGATGAAAGTTAAAAGAGAGTAAATTTGTTATAAGTGTACCAGTTTGGAGTTTTCCAAGGTAAAAAAATTAGTTTTGGGTAAATTTGTCACGAATGTACCAGTTTAGAGTTTTTCGTGGTATTAATCATTTTTTTAATTACCTTTTTTTTAAATAAAATTTCATTGATAATCATTGAACCAAAACGATATCATTTTAGCCTTGCGTTTCATATTCTAGTCACGTCTTTGCCAAGTAGGAAAAAGAAAATATTTGAAAAAAATCACATTAGTGTTTTCTGTTAACCAAGTTAGACGGAGTTCATGAAACGAATTGATTATACTGATTTGATAAATCTTACAACTTAATTATACATTTTATCAATTTTAAAACTTAATTACACTTTCGTGATAAAATTTAGGATTTTTAATGCACTTAACCATTAATTATTTTCTACTTTTGTTATCGAAGGCGTGTTTTAATGAGAAAAGGCAAAATCAGCGCCGACGAGATTAGCGATCTCACAGCACCCATGAAGAGCCGACGACTCGGACTGTCGTCATAAAACTCTTCCTGCCTCCTCCATACGGCAGAGACGACCGTGTCCGTGTCCCCGAAGAGGGGCGCAATTCTCGCGCTACGCGTCGTCTCTTCTCACAAGAGGTGATGATCCCTCTTCTCTATTCGTCTGTGTTGTTGTTGTTGTTGTTGTTTTCGATCACCTGTTTTTGTCCCCCTGAATTCGGGCGTCCGATTGTTTCTTGGATTTTGGAGCTTCGGATCGATTCTGATGGGCGATTCAAGTCGTGGTTTCGGTTTTTCGTGCGTACCCTTTTGGCTTTCCGCAATTTGAACGTCAAAGATGCTGTAAAGTTTCGATTTTTTTGGGTGTTTGATACCTCTGGTTTCTTGTCGGGGAAGTTGTCGATTTGGACTAGGATTTCTGTGCATGTCTTTGCTTGCTCAAAGTTTTGTTTTTCCCCCCCTCTTGTCCGAAGTAAGAGAGAATGCACATGCTGAATTTGGATTTTCCCTTTGGGCCGTCTCATCGGATTAACTTGCGCTTTGATTTCGATGGTTGAGATTGGAAGCCCCATCTGTCGATTGCTATTCCCTCCCCCCCTCCCCCCCTTTCCTGGAATTCTCGTTTTTTGTTATGATTGACGCGATCGAACTTAAGGACATAGTGTTCTGGGCTTCTAGCGAAGGTCAACAATGTGAGCCGGCGTCTTTTGTTGGCAGTATGAGTTGTCACTCAGAAGTGCATCAATATTCTGAATGAAGTTGTTTGGCATAAGCTTCCCAGCTCTGGTTGTGTATGTGCTTGTGTTGGAACTTTCAGGGTGTTTAAGTTTTCTGTTGCTCTGGTGTTTATGTACTTGTCTTTCTTGAAAAGAAGTTTCATTATGATTTGAGAGAGAGCAAGACATGGAATTTTCATAAGTTCTATCACATTGCATTCCATCCATTTTATAGGCTCTTCATATACAGGCGAACGTGTTTGCTGGGTGCTCTGTCTAGTGGCAAAGGGGGGCAGGGGTGGGGGCACACTTGCAAGAGGTCCGGTGTTCAAGTCCCAGAAATTTCAAAAGTGAGAGAGTGATAGTGTAGAGTAGAACATAGAATAGACAGACCAAAAAAAAAACAAGATACAGCGAACAGAAGGTGGTCATTCCTTTTACTTTTTATGTCAGACATCTTTCATGTTTTTCAATGGTCATATCAGTCTTTGTGATTGTTATGGTTAACTTTTGTGATTTCAGGAGATGGATAGTGAGACTAAGATCAAATATGAGGCTGCAACCCAGCAACAGTTGTCAGAAAAGGGAAGGAAACTGATTGACGACATTCAAGGAATTATCACAAATTTTCAATTGGCTTGGAAAGGGGGTCGGACCGGTGATGCTAATGTCTTGGTGGAGCAAGTGCTTCAGTCGTTCAGTGATTTGAAGGCTGAGATTAATGCATCTTCCCCAGCATCTCCTATACCTGTTCGTAGTTATTGTGTCATTTACATGTTTTGACGCTTATTGAATCGGTTCATCTGATACCATCATGCTTTGTTTTTAATTTTGTTATTCATCATTATGGACATTGCCCTCTCTCTTCTCAAGCGATTTCCTATATAGTGAAGTGGGGCAATGGTGATATCATTTACACTACACTCTTGTTAAAATAAATCATATTGAGGTCTTATTTTCCTGTGGTTGTAATAGTGCCTACATTAAATGGCTGCGTATAAACTTCTTTTCCTCTGAATTTTCTTGCGTAGGTTGATAGCCTTGGATCATTCTCAGAGGACATACAGCGCATGCTGCAGCTTTGTGATGAGCAAGATGATGCAACCAGCACTTTGGTTGAATTGGCAGGTTTGAAGCCTGAACCTGACACTGAAAGCTTTCAAACAGCCACTTTCACAGCGGCTCAGAAGGTCTCTCTCTCTCTCTCTCTCTCTCTCTCTCTCTCTCGATCTTGAAGTTGTTATGTGTCCGGTAGTTAGCTCGGTAATGCATCCTTTCCTTGTCACTTCATAATTATACAAGATGGCCTTTTCTTATGGCAATGGATATGGGAAGAAATAACTGAAAATTGTTGCCTTGGTATTCAAAAGATAAAATCCAAATGCCAATTAATCTGAATTGCAGGTGTAGATAACTCGAGACTTCTGCTTCGGACTACATGTTCTTTAGGTTGCAAAAAGAGGATTAATACTTCTTCCAAGTATATTTATTGATCTGCTACTAACATTGTAAAGATCATTGTTGTGCCAACAATGTTCTTCCTGGTTACCAGTTTCGGTGAAAGTCTAATAGCTGCTTGGTATGATCAGCAACTTGGGGGTTTCCCAACCCCTATTCCTGAGAACTGGTCTAAATTTGGAGTTGCACAGTTTGCCCACATGGCCACACGCAATTATATGCAAATGCACAAACTAAGTCTTGAAAAGTGCTAGTCGTTGGAAGCTTGAAATATCTGAGTTATGCTTGCTAGGTGGAGTTCTGGCTTTGAGATTTATGCATTTTAAATCTTGAATGCTTTCATACTTTTTCTTCTAAGTGATTCACTTATTGTGGTTTATGTGATTTTTAAGCTTCCACTGTGCAGTTTGCACATAGCTTAAGCTGTACTAGTTTATCTTGAGTTTTGTCGGTACAACTGTGCTGTTTTTTTTTGTCCTTTTTCAGACTGATTTTGTGAACTTTGAGCTGCAAGGACTTGGTTCTCAAGAATTCTATCAATGTGGAATCGATTTAGGCATGCATAATACAGTTGTTAATGACTCAGATTTGTCTGCTCAGTTGGATTATCTCCATTTTGATTTCCATCAAGATAATGACCATGGGCATTATGGGGAGGCAAATGATGCGAAACAAATAGGACATGATTTTGGTGCTAACATTTTGCCTCTCGTCAATCCTCCACCATCTGCTTTTTTGGGCCCAAAATGTGCTCTTTGGGATTGTCAGAGACCTGCTCAAGGTTCTGAGTGGTGTCTGGACTACTGCAGTACAATGCATGCTGATCTGGCCCTTAGTGAAGCCAGCCCTGGTATGAATCCT
The DNA here is from genome assembly GCA_024500025.1 of Syzygium aromaticum. Classification (NCBI taxonomy): domain Eukaryota; kingdom Viridiplantae; phylum Streptophyta; class Magnoliopsida; order Myrtales; family Myrtaceae; genus Syzygium; species Syzygium aromaticum. The sequence goes on from CM044885.1 coordinate 19,692,439, forward strand.
GTACTGCGCCCCGGAGGAATTGGTTTGAAGGATGATAGGCTACTTTCCTCTCTTATTGCAAAGATGCGGGGAAAAAATGTGGGAATTCCCGAATGTCATGGGGCTGCCATTGAAAAATCGCCATGGAATGCCTCTAGTAAGTCATATTCTCTATCTCTTTCTCTCTGTTCTGGTTTGTTTAATCACGCAAGTAACTGGTGAGCTGATTACTCCCAATCTGAACCACTTCCAACCTAGCAGAGCTATTCGACCTCTCTCTTCTGGAGGGAGAAAACATCCGGGAATGGCTCTTCTTTGATAAGCCAAGGAGGGCATTTGAAAGCGGAAACAGAAAGCAGAGGTCATTGTCAGATTATAGCGGACGTGGTTGGCACGAATCAAGGAAGCAGTTGATGAAAGAACTTGGGGGACACAAGAGGTCCTATTACATGGACCCCCAACCTCCAGGGTCTTTTGAATGGCACTTGTTTGAGTATGAGGTCAACTCGTCCGACTGTTGTGCATTATACAAGTTAGAGCTCAAGCTCGTCAGCATAAAGAAGAGTCCTAAGGGAAAGGGTGCGAATGACTCGGTGGTTGATCTCCAGAAGCAGATGGGAAGGCTCACTGCCGATGTTTCCCCTGAAACTAAACATCCAGTCAAGGGCAGTATGAGGGCTGATCAGAAGGCTGATTCTGAATGCTGAAGATAATATGATGACACTCAAAACATTGTTGATACCATAATTCACTTTACATGTAGATATCTTACATGTACATTGAAGCCGAGTTTGTTCAGCTGCTAAAGTATACAAATTCTAACGCAGGTCATTGAGTAGTTTTGCCGTTTGAAAAATAGTACGTGACTGACAACACCATGGTAGATCCATACAAAACCTGTAATATTTATGAGAATATTAATCTGAGAATTCGTTTTGGCACTTCTTATTTAAGGATGTGTACCTCTTTGGACGTTTATACGCCCTAGTGATTGCTGAGTTCTTTCGGGTGTCCTCGCATATCATCTCATATGAATTCCACATCCGCCGTTCGATTTGAGTCCTTACTACTGTATATATTCCAAGAAATCGAGGGGAGGTAGCCAATGCCAATGGCCCATTCTCACTTCTTTTACTTATCAAAAAGACGCTATCTTCAAGTGCCATCCATGAATATGGTCATCGAATTTTAAATCATCCACTTGCCGCTGCTTCCAGAAGCTTCTTTGATGCAACGGCAGACATTAAACACAACGAAGATTATGATATCCGCTCCAAAAAAGACCAATTTCTGAAAAAGAAACTGTGCGAAGGCTGCTTCACATAACTCCTCCAATTACCAGTAAGAAGTTCGTATTTTCAGACACTACTTACACAGGTTACATAATTTGATTACAAAAATACTCTCAGAGAAAAAAGAATACTACTATTGGTATTTCTGTGGGAAAGATAGAGATTTGTAATACATGACCCTCATTGGGGGTGGACAAATAAATAGTTATACATTGTCAAACAAATGTATCAAGAGTTACAAAATTGTATATTAGCAGTGCCGCTTCACTCTTTTGGTCTCTTGCTCATGCTCTTTCGCTTGTTAACATCCAAGTATTTCTTCCTTAATCTTATTACCTTAGGTGTAACCTGCACAGAATAAACAAAGTCATCTCGAGCGACTTACCAAGTAAAATGATGGTGACAAACAACAAAACTGCTACACACGCAACAACTAGAGCACATATATACCGCTATTACAACATGAGGAAGATGGCACAAGAAAGAATGTAAACTCATATTTGGCATATCGAGGACAGAAGATAATATTGGAATGACGCATGAACTTACTTCAATAAGCTCATCTGAAGCAACATAACCTATGGCCTCTTCAAGAGTCATCTGTTCAAAGGAAAACTCAATTATTATAAATCGCAGTAGAGAAATTGCCAGATCAAAACCATTCTGGGTTCTACTATCCAAGGATAATCCTCAATGGGCAAATTTAACATGGTTGACCAAATGGATCTGGCAATTTCAGCATGCAAGTAGCAGGAGTGAAGGAAATTACTGCCAAAGACGATCTCCAATGCCTTCAGGATAGCTAAATCTAACATGTTTGACCACATAATACTAGCAATTTCAGTGCACAACTAGCAGGACTGAAGGAAATTACAGGCAGAGACAAGCTGACAATGCCCTCAAGCCTCTCGCCAGTACAGAAAAAAAACACGTTCTACTGCTAAATCACACTGCAACTTCATTAATTGCATTAGACGATAGTCAACTCTTTTTACTGAAGAAATACCAGTCGAGGAGGAGACAACTTGACATTTTCATCCTTGCAAGCGGCCCGCATATTGCTCAGTTCCTTAGTCCTTACTGGATTCACCTACAATAAGGAAAGCATTACAAGATAAGCCAAACTAGAAGCAGCATGTTGTACTTATTCCAAAAGCAAAAATCTTACATCAAGGTCAGAATCCCGTGAGTGTTCACCAATGATCATCCCATCATATGCCTGCATACCAATCAACAAGTAAATCAGCAAAATTTACGTAGGATAGATCTTAGTTGGGGAAAATAAAAGCTTACAAGAGACTTGGCAATCTGTATAACTCATGTATTATTAAACTACCTATTCACATCCTTTCTTATCTGTCTATTTTTCTTCTTACATATTTTCTTCCATGCAATCCAAGTCAGTCTTACAATTGACAAGCCAACTATTTATGAAGTACATACTAGTCCAGATCTTCTCCTGAGTTAACGATGCTCACTAACCATCAAAGACCTATGTAATTTGACAAATGAAAACATACAAGAAAGGTAAATGGACGTCATTTATAGGATCAGAACTAGAACGGAATGATGATGAGAGACAAAATGCAGATACATTATATGCTCCTAAAAATGGAAGTCAAACAAGACTTATGTTCCACAAGAGAAAATGCATTAACATGTATAATCGGCTGTGAGTGACAACCTCCATTCCTGGGCTCACAAAGAGAGTTCCACGAGCCTCTAAACTCATTAATGCATGAGCCGTAATCGTACCAAAGCCCATGGATACCTGTCCAACAGAAGCATGCATGCTTTAGTCAAGGACACTGACAGTACCAGAGAAAATATGAATCTCTATTTTGGCCTATGCAACAAGAATTCATCACATGCATAATGCTAAATATGCTCCAGGAAACAAAGAATAATACTTTTGATAGATCTACCAATAAACCACATCCTTAATTAATTTACTCTGAACAAAAATCCAGTGATAAAAGAGTGAATGCGGTAACATATTTAGATATGGATCCGAAAGAAGAAAGCATTATCTTCAGTCAGATCCATTTATTTGGTTTTGTAAATGACTTTTCAGCGACAGTGAATCCCTGACTTTCCCTAGAACGCCATGCACAAAGTAAGGGCCCCCTCTTATAAACTGGACTCTGCTCGTGGTCATGAGGTTCTTACAGTGGATACTCACTCTAAGTGATTTGCATAAGGGAAAGAAGGCTCTCACTAATAGACATTATCAGTGAAGTGCTTATTGGGTGGTGTCTAGTCCTGTCAAAAGCATGATACAATATGCAAATCACATAGTCTACTCCTATATTTGAAGTGTCCGCCTCCATCAACACACCAGAAATAATATTACAAGGGGAGTAGACCTTAGGAATTAATTAATGGGATCAAGGGTGAATGATAACTCTTAATTTTGGTCAATAGCAATTTAAACCAAGAGATTTCCTATAAAACAAAGTGTTAGTACAAAAGAAGTTCCCTCATGAAATCAAAATCATGGCACAAAGACTTACCAACACTCCTTTCCTCACATTCCCAAGAGGGCCTCGGTGCTTTGCATAGGCTGCAGTATTCGGATAAAAACAGACATAAGCAAGAGAGAGCAACAACCAGCAGAAAATAAAATCCCATCTAACCAAATCTGAAAATGCAGATGCAAGTAAGAAACTGGTACAACCATAATAAAAAAAATGTGCTCATTGCTGCAAAATCGCATTTGACTTTAATGCCCCATTGTAAAACAATGTTTAGTCAAAAACATGAGAAAAACTAGAAGTGGTTCATTGCCACACCCGATGAAGCCTGTCTACAAGCCACTGTGAAAATGGGAAATGAAATAGTGGAAAAACAGATCCATGACTAAAAGTCCAGGGCGCAATGTCTTCTTTATCTTTCTGATGCATATATACAGCTCTTTTATTAGTCAGAGATACTAATGCATGCACTGGCTACATGTAGAAGCACGAATAAATTTAACTTCAACTTAGGTGTCAAAAACCTATCAGATGTTAATTCAGTAGATTTATTGTCTATGGAGCCTAATTCACCTCAACATAGTTGTTGGGATAATCGCCACCAGTAACTCATAAGAGCGACCGTGGTACATTTATTTAGCAGGGCAATTGAGGAAAGGAAAAGTAAAACAAGAATCCCATGGTAATATATAGCTTCTAGCACTATAAACATACTCAGGAAAGCACGATGCATGAATCCAGTTCCTCTCGTATCACTGCTGAAGACACTCCTGTACCCCACCAGGCCCCTGAAGAACAATGTAAGATTTACCAAAGTGCATGTCAAATATGACGCTCTTAATTTATACTTTAACAATGCTTGAAGTATGGTACACACCAAAGCAACGATCGAAGAAATGTAATATTGCAACGAGCAATTCATTCGCAGAAGATCGTCCAGTCAAATATACCCCTAATAATCTAAACATAAATCAAAAAATAATGCAAATGTAGAGAAAAACCAAAAAATCTAAGGGGACTTCTTGTGAAATTCACATTTAAGCAGATCTAAGACTTCAGCAAGAGTAAATTAGGTTCAGAGCTTTGGCCATATTAAACAATGTAAACACATCCAAGGGCAAAAAGGTTGGAGTGGAAATCAAGAAAATTTAATTTGTGAATGCTCGATCTCATGGCTATATTCCATGTCAAAGTCGCAATCACCTCTCTTTAATTTCCTATATATTACATTTATAAAAATATTTTCTTTTGATAAATTCAACTTCTGCACTACATGTTAGAGGTGGATGTTTTACATTCCACAGTTTTGATGTAGAGTAAACATAAATGCATTGACCGACACTACAATTTTTGTCATGAAATTAGTACACACATTGGCACCTTCTTAGATCCCATAATAATATATTTGTGCATTTTCTCGTCAAAAACATATATTGGAGGGGCATAAAAGTAACATGTTATCATCAGAGCAAAAAAGATTTTATCTTCCTGACTAGAAATCCTGCATGAGCAATTATTTGCAAACAAAGCAGCACTATCGCAGTCAGAACTCTTAGAAAAAACTTGATAATAGACGAACTAACCTTGATGGACAAGTCAGAGACAATCTAGTTCGGCCAACATCTCCTGGGACAGGACCCATATCAACAATCTCGGCTCGCCTATGAGTCAAGGCTTCCATAACTAATCCAACATGCTCTTCATTAACCTAGAAAAAAGACGCAAATAATCTGAGAACTCCAATGAAAACAACCTAAAAACACATTCCATATACTTACCTCAATGGTCACTTCTTCAACAGGCTCTAGTTTCTGGCCATTCTCAGTCTTGTACCTGTCGAGAACAGACATTTGCTAATGCCAATCAATTCTTTTTTCTTTTTTGGAAGAAACATAAGATGTAATATAAAAAATTAAAGCTACAAGATAAATATTTCTAGTCCAAATGTGCATGAAGTGAATGAAGAGAAAGAAAATAAAAAAGACTCTTAAGTAAGTAATCAAACCACAAAGAAAATAATATAACGACAAATCTTCCATATGCAATTGTAGTGTTGAAATATTCTTGGTAGTTATATGACAGAATACTCTTGTTGCAGTCTAAAATCCACGTTTTAATGTAGTATGCCATCACATTTACAGTCACTAAGAAAGATTAGAATGTCACATAGCAGTCCATGTTTTAATGTAGTATGCCATCACATTTACATTTATGAAGGATAATAATTCTTTTTGCACTAGGGTAAAGGGCCCACTGTTAAAGCCAGAAAAAGAAAAGAAAAAGTTTTTAGAGTGCTCTACAACTCAATATCAAAGCTAAAGTATACAAGGGACTCACATGACTTTTGGTGGTGACACAGATAATTCAAATCCTTCTCGCCTCATATTCTCTATCAAGATACCTGCTCTAAACAGAAAAAAGAAAGATTAACTGGATCTTTCAAATTAGTTTTGCCCAAGAATCATTATCCACAATTGCATATGTCCAAACATTTCTTAAGGCGATCTGAAAATAATATTCCAAAGCTAGAAGGTTGAAAAGAAATCATTAAAAAATAATTGGGAACAAACCTAATTGAAGTTCTCCTCTTCCTTGAACTTCAAACGAATCTGATAACCCCGGGAGCACATTTATTGCAAGATTTGTCTCTGCTTCAGCCATAAGCCGGTCCCCAATTCTTCCACCAGTCAACTAAGAAAAAGCAGAATCATCTAGTTAATGTTCAAAAATGCAAGAGAGAAGGGTGTAAAATCTGGATGCTCAACATCTGGCCCATAACTTAGAGAGTCCTGAAGCAGCTATCGCCATAATACAACTATATACAAGAAAATGAGACGACAAAGTCCTCAAAGGGGAAAAAAAGCATCTACAGCCTCACCTTCCACATAACAAAGAAACAAGTATGACAGTTCACACAAAGAACCAGATATAAAGCTTCTGTTTTTTAAAAAGCAGCTTAACCTCTCGTCACCACAGGTAGTACTTAACATTGTGGCAATCTCTGCATGACAACGTGTCGTACTAGAGTTAATCTATTCAAGCGATACATGGATATTTGTTATTCAAAATGTTTCGATACCCAAATAGTTATTTAACTTTCTAGATCTGGGAACTAAGGCCATTTTCCGGGACAGTGAAAACAGTTTCATTACTGGACCTTTTTCTTCATGGATCTCTTGGCAATAAAGACTAACAAAGCGAAGAGATGATAATTGAAGAAACCAGTCATTCTTTTGACAATAAAGACAGGCATTTGGATGCAAAATACTAAATAATACACTTCACATAAGCAGCCCAAACAAATTGTTTCGTATCTGTTCAATTTTATTTCTGCCCAAACACAATGTTACAACCTCCAGGAATTAAAATCCATTATGCACAGCTCATGTTAAGCTCCATATATCACAAACTTCAACATCACAAATCATACATTATATTTGGGGGAATATAAGCTGACCCTTTAATGACAATATGTTAGAAATTGTAATATAAGATATCACAAAGTAAAAACAACAAGATGGCAGCATATACTCAAGCACTCAAAATTTAGTGAAAGCACAGAACAGAAGCTTCAAAACTTACATGTGTACCATCACGTCCGGCCAATGGAGAGTCATTCACACCGAAAGTCATAGAAATGGTTGGAGGATCCAACTCAATTGTAGGCAATGGAGCCATTACCTGGATAGGGAGAAGTAGATCAGTTCATACTCGAACCTACAAGGTCACATTAGATAACCTTAATGCTCAAGCCTATGTAGGATTGTAGATGCTGTGTAGAATGCATATTGTGATGCATCAGGCTGACTCATATGAATAATGGTGACAACAAAATTTGAGATTACACAGCATGATGTTCATTTCAGTAGACTATAGTCAAACGGTGAGTTAACACATTTTAAGCATATCACCAATTAACTGGAAAAAGAACTGGAACTCTGTATCTCAAAATTGCCAACAACTATCAACGGATATTCGACATGATTACTTGAGAATCTTCCCAGAATTGTCAGGTGCATCCCTGACTACCTCATTTTATGTCCGATTAGCACAAAGTTCAGAAAACACAGACAGCTCCGTTGACCTAATAAATAGGTTGCAATTCTAACACTCATCTTTATTTAGTTCCAGATTCTCTTCTCTTTTAAACTATTCTAAGATAGTTTTATATCCTTTTCTCAATTCTTGGTATCATATATTCTGTTTACTGAAGTTTTGTTGGATGATAAATGCTTTATCTCAATCAGCTTACTTTCTAATTCATGCATGCAAAGGTCAATCTGCAGATAAAAAAAAATGGTTTGCTGATATTTTGCAGTTTATTTTTATAAAGAGGAAGCAGCCCATCAAATTTCCCACCAAACATTTGTTAACAAGATGAGAATAAATTCATCAGCCTTAAATATTTTGAATTTGTTAAGGTGAGCTTTCTTTCTGTTTTTTCTCCACCCAGAGCAACATGGTGGGAATAGTCAATTCATAAACAGGATGAGAATCAATTGTTCTATCACCAAGAGGAGACTTGTAAATTCTTATATATTGCTCAGGATGACAGGGACATTCTAAATGTAATTTTAGAAAGTTGAAATTCTTAGAGTTAAATATAGTTTAGCAACTTTCATAATGGTCTTTCGAGTAGTCTTGCAAGTCTACCTACATTTGATTTCTCATACTTTCCTCTCAAGATTTCTAGCATTTCCCCTCTTTAATATTTATAGAAGTTCCATGCCTTCTTGATTGCTGTTCATTACACAGATCTAGACATCATTCTCAATCTCAACGTATTAAACAAATTCATCATGTATAATCTAGACATCATTCTCAATCTCAATGTATCAAACAAATTCATCATGTATGGTCTCCTCGCTATATTTTTAAACAACAAAATTTCCACATCGTCTGTTGGAATCATCCAAGAACCTTACTAGTGCCTTTAATGTATTCAGAAGATTGAGTATGAGAAATGAGTGCATAGCAGCTGGATATAGGTCACAAACCCACTCATGTAACGATATTGTGAATTCCCCAAGAATAGGAGAAGCAAGAGTTAGACTTGTAATTTATGTTTATATATTGACTTCTGTGCTTTATTCCTCAGTTTCACTCCATCAAGTCTTATCCTAGACAATTTTTCTGATGCACACATGAGGCTCAATATACGCCATGACTTCAACTGAATTCTATGAAAAACAGAAACTAGATAAAGGTTTTGGATAGAGAAACCAGAATAATAGGCATCTACATATAGTAATAGGTGGCATATTATCAATTACAATGCTACAACTGAGAATTTCTCAACTAAGAGAATGATGGTGTCATCTCTGCTAACTTAAGAGAAATCTCGATTGACCACTACCAATGCAAGCTTTAACACTAACTACAGAAATAAAATCACTCAAGGTGAATATAAGTTGTCAAAGTGCATGGCAATCACGATGATAACCTGCAAATGTAGAATCTAAAAGGCCAAGCTGTCTAAGATAAAGAATACATCCTCAACATAAATGAAAATTGACAATTATAGGCTCACAGACCTCCATGTTAGCAACTGTATGGCCTATGGATGGGCTCGCTAGCCCAGCCATCGATATAATATCACCTGCTCCGGCGGTATCAATGAGAGCCATACTTGTACCCTTCTTCTTCATGAGCTTTAGAACCTACATTCTCACAATATTCAATGCCAAAATTGATGTATGTTGGTGAGTCCACTATCAAAGTACAAATATTGAGCAGAGTACATATTCAAAGACAATCATTAAAAGTACGAAAATAAAGAAGAGGAAACTAAGGTGCTATAGATGGGAGCTTCTGGCTCATTCCTTTGGTGGCAAGTGAAATCAACATATCAAAACAACACTATAAAGCATGAATAAAGGGTGCAACCTAATTTCGATTGCAATGGGGATATTTTCATCTTCCATATGAGGCATTGGTAAGAGGCACCACAAGCCATCTTAAACTAAACTCCATGCTGAAACTAGATACCACCTAAAGCAAAGAGGAAATGTAGAAATATCCCTTTGTTGGCTAGGCAGCAAAAAAATTATCCTTGGTACTTCTTGTCACAGGATTTTGAAAATCAATGGCAAAAACATGCCTATCCCGCACACAATCCTGTAAACCATAGGTTTGAAAGGTTCTTTCAGGGAATAGTAAACGAACCTTTCCCTCTTCAATTTTCTGAACCCCAGACTCTGTGTTACGAATTCCATGTACTTTATCGCCCACACGAACTATTCCAAAAGATACACGACCAGTCAATATTCTCCCAAGGTAAAAATCCCGTTCCATCATGGAAACCTGATTAAAAGCGTAAGTCAATGAGAAAAATAGCAATTTGTAAAGTGATAAGAAATTTCAAAATTGTTTCCACAATGACTTAAACGACATGTTGCTTCCTCATCCAGTATTGAGGATGACAAATGGAAGAAAAGCACAATGAAATTAATGAGAAAGGCCAACCCATAAACCATTCTATACAAACCATCATCTGAAAGGGCGCATCAAGACTAGCATTTGGTGGAGGAACATGCCCCACGATAGTATCCAGCAACTGTGACATATCCCTCGCACCAGCCGGAGGGTCTTTTGTGAAGGTAGGGGAAGCCCACCCTTCTTTTGCAGAAGCATAGAGGACAGGAAAGTCCAACTGTTCCTCTAGATAAAAGATGAAAGGAACAAAATTTCCCTTTAGGCAAAAATACGGACTGGAAAATAAACTTCAAAACATATGTCTACCCACCTGTCGCGCCAAGACTTGCAAAAAGATCAAATACCAGGCTCTCTACTTCATTACATCTCTCCTCAGAAACTGCAGAAATTATAAAGAGTAATGCAGCCCCCGACCAAAGACAGGAAATATACATGAAACTGAAAAGCCACTCTTATATGCTTGCAATGACAGACCAGAAGATGGACAATCTATAAAGAAAAGGAAAACCTTTGGTGATAAGCACACCCAATGCAAAAGAGCTACCATAGCTGCCAACCACCTTCACACAAGTACATAGACATGAAAGATGTGGGTATCAACCATCTCATTCCTGGGTATATGATGCTTGACAACATTTGAACGAAATGTTGGAGAAGGAATTCATGCTTGACTTTAGATTTGAATGAAAATTGGAGAAGGCATTCATACTTGTGAAGATAAAAATTTAGGGCGTGTAGGAATTTACTTTTACTTTTACATTTTACTTATTGCTTAATGAAAATCTTGTAGCTCACACACTTCTGCTTGATCCAAAACACCTAAAACTTTCACTTAATATAATTGTCAACATGTAGATCAATAACAAGAGTTTGACACTTAAATAATATTCTAAAGTTTGCCCTTTTGCTTTGATTAAGTGTAAACAAACATGCCCTTAATTGATAGAATTCCTCTTGGCTGATGGCTCGAGTGGAGAAAAAGATGTAGGACGCTTTCTAACCAAAAGCCTCCTAAACTATGGAATCTCTTTGCTAGAAATAGAAGTAAACCAAAATGAATGGTAAGTAGCCAAAAATATGCCTTCGCCACTAAAGTATTTGCTATCATTAAATGACAATATGTGAGTTTCACTAAGTTAATGCACAAGTGAAATCATTTAAAGTGACGAAGAACCATACCAGAAGGCCTGTCTACTTTATTTAAGAGGAGGATAGGCCGTAGACCATACTTCAAGGCTTTTGCCAGAACAAACTTTGTCTGTGCAAGCGGACCTTCACCAGCATCCACCAATAAAACTGCTCCCTCAACCATACCAACTACTCGCTCAACCTATAATCAAGCAAGGATATTCAAATAAGCAGATTCATAACACAGTGCACCAGAAACCAAGGCCAACAAATAAAAAAGCTATTGATCCATTTGATGTGATAGATTGTATAACACTTGTTTTTGAGGTTCGGTGGAAACCATCTCTTAACATTCTGTCTATCCACTATTCTTCAATGAAAAATTAATAAACTAGCGTGTGAATTCCCATATAAATGTAAGGGGTGATAAGTGACTTTATGCTACAGAATGGGGGTTATGCCGTTAGAGAAATCCTCATTCCCCTAAGCCTGCATTCACTGCAGTCATTTCCATCTTCATCCTTTGCTCAGAACTTCGATTCCTTTCCATTCGTTAATATCGTTATCGTGTTTTAAATGAACGATCCAACAAGGAACTCGCAAATTCAAAAAGATTTTTCTTTTATGATAAGAGGAGGCCTATCTTAGTCAAGTAAGCCCCCAGGCTCGAGAATATAGGAATATAAGTATGTATCTATCACAGACCTATATATATTAGCAAGAACAACTTCTGCCCAGCAGATGTATCAATTATCGTACCTCACCACCAAAGTCTGCATGTCCGGGTGTGTCAACCATATTTAGCTCATTGGCTTTCCATACGATTGACGTTACCTGCGGATACCCACATGTTGAAAACGTTAATTTTACACGTAATCTAAAACATAAGTAGCATGGCCTCAGCAGGAAAATACAAAGCTTTATTACCCGATTAGCAAAGGTTAACGAATCAAAAATAAAGTAACAGGTGCTTAGAACTTGCACAGCAATGCATCAACTCCACCCCACTAACCAGTGTGCTCAACAATCGCAATTAAACCAAAACCACGCTCATCCACTTCCTCCACCTACAGAATATCATTTCACCTTTGCTTTATCCAAAACACCAAACTGCGGTCACGCCAACGCTCCACCACGCAATTAGGCCGCATAACAATTCAATCAATCACTTCACAGCCACCCAATTAGTGAAGCTCAGGGAACACTTCGACGCGCCAAATTTCACCAGAACCAGGGCACACGAACTGACCTTCGACGAGATGGTGATGCCGCGCTCGCGCTCGAGGCTGATGGAGTCCATGGCGCGCTCGTGGGGGATGTCGGCGCCGCACTGGCGGAGCAGCCGGTCCATCAGCGTGGTCTTTCCGTGGTCGACGTGGGCGATCACCGCCACGTTCCGGAGCCGGCTCGGGTCGACCGAAGGGCCCGACGCGACGGCGGCGGCTGCGGCGGCGGCGGCGGCGGCGGAGGCGGTGGAGAAGGCGCGGGGGAAGGGGGTGGCGCGCGGGGAGAGGTAGTGGTTGAGGCGCTGAGAGGAAGCGGAGGACGAGGAGACGGACCTCTTAGCGGCGGAGAAGAGCGATCGGAGCAAGGGGCCGGCCATTTCTTACGGCGGCGTCGCAAGAAAAATGGCCGGATCTCCACGGACACCACCACCTCTCGATCTGATCTTAATCAAAAAGCCAAAGGGTTTATGCAGGGCTTTCAGATGCGACGTCGTTTTTACCTTCGCTTGGATCTGTAATGAATAAACCTATAGCCTACAACACGTGTTTTGCCGCAGCTAATGTCGAATCTCAGCCGTGAGGTTAGATTCTTACGACTCGTCCCGTTTTGTGCTTTAGTGCATGGAGGAAATAAAATGTTTTATTTAAAAGATGCGCGCTGAAACCGATCCGACAGGTAAAAACCAATTTCATACGAGATAACCGTCGATTTCTATAGAGAGGAACCCAGATTTTGAATGGGTAGTCAGGAATTCATTTTGTGCTAGCCTTCTTTTTAAATAGCTGGGCTAATTACAGCGGTGTCGCTCAGTTTAGTATGCCTCGATGAATAGGACAAACGCGTATTCTGCTCTTCAGTACACGATCATTTCAGTTCGACATAATCATAATACTGCGTGAATATGACTCTATGCAGAAGGAGGTAAAAACTCCAACGCCAATCCCACCTTTGCGCTCTCAACCCTTCACGGGATAACTCGCGTCCATCGCGATCCCGCACACGCCTCGCCGATCTGCCGAATCCTTCAGCATCCTCACGTAGCCGTCCTCGCCCCAGTCGTGCCCCCACGAGTTCTTCACGATCCAGTACTTTCTCTGGCCCTCTGCCCCGTACCCGACCGCGGCGACCCCGTGGTTCAGGTCGTGTCCACAAGCGCCCGTGAAAATCCCCCTGGAGTACAGCTGGAAGTCCAGCCCGCCGGCATCGATGGCGACGGAGATCGGCTGGTGGGCCACCGCGGCTTCTAGGCTGGCCTCGTCGTCCGCGGGCACGTTGCTGTACCCGCTTATTGTGGCCGCGTGGTTCCTGAGCATGGCCTTGTCGCAAGATCCTTCCCGTCCACGGTAAGGATAACTGGACTCGGAAGTGATGCCCCCGTTGCTCTCGATGAAGGAGAAGGCAGTGTCCATGGCTCCGCCGCTGCAGCCTTGGTTCTGCTTCCCGACGTCGCAGTCCATGAGCTCCTGCTCCGATAGAGACACGAGCTTCCCGGTCTTGATCTTGTTGAGGCCCTCAACGGCCGCCACAGCCGAAAAAGCCCAACAGCTTCCTACTTGTGCGGAGCAGAACATGCGATTCAGAAAGAAAAAGGAAATGAGGGAAACAAAAAAGAAGAGCTAAATGTTATATACCGCATTGGCCTTGATCCTTGACCGGAGTTACGGCGCCTTCCTTCCTCCAATCAAAACTTGCCGGCACGTCTATGCTGGTGTCGCCGGTAACATTAGCCTCCATGTCAGTCCTCTGGTTCATCCTCCTGTGAAAACGCAGGTAGGTCACTTTGAACTCCACATTTGTCATGTCCGCGAATCTGTTGTCCGTGAGCTCGAACGGTAACCGTAGCCCATTGATGAAGTCGACGTACAAGACATTGGCTTGATAAATCTGGAACCGCAGCATTTGCTCAAATCTACTTTTGTACGTCCGGTTGTACCTCGCCAGCCAGCTCTCGTATCTGTCTTCCATTATGCTTCTCTGGTCGGACTTCAGAGACAAGTGATCACCCGGAAACGCGCTGGAACGCACACATAGAATCCATACAGTGAAAAGGGTCGGACCGAGGTTCCTCGAAATCAAATGAGACTCCATTATCGGCCAATAAAGAGCAATATAGAATTGGAGCTTATACGCTTGAATCGCCTCTCGATTTATATAGATTGGATGCATTGTGAACCGACCTTTTTAAGCCACAACAACGAGTTAGTAAAGGAAAGTTCCTTATCAGTTCATGCTTCAAATGTGTTGTATGTGCGACTTATATTATCTGCACGTCTCTCGGAGACATCGAACGCGAGGAAAGCAAGTTCATCATGCGAGCAGGAACGCATCACCTGCAGATCTCTACCAAAAATGCAGCCCATGCATGAAGCATGATACAACTACATTCCTACACGGAGCTACCAAAAGTTTAATCTGCGCCTAGGCATCAGATGAGAGGATTCGGAGATGGCCTCGACGAGCTATAGGTGTATGCTTGACTGTTTCAGTCGCACATCGAAAAAACCAACCAGGAAGACAGAGCGTATACTTAGCTATTAGCGGTATTCATCCGGTTGTCACAGCATCTGAATCGGTTTCATTTTGTTTGCATGTAAAGTCAAATTTAGCAGATACTAGAACTTCCATGTAAGAGCAGAAGATTGATGCAAAAGTACTGTTCGATTAAACCCATCCCGAGTACAAAAGCGGTTGATTAGAATAGCATTGCAAAGAGTTGAGAGAGCCGTTGATTAAACCCGTCCGCGAGCGCCTACAAAGTCTGCACGGAAGTTACTCTCTCGAAAGAGCACGTGACGACCGGCAATTCTATTCTCGAGCCAATAAAAAACGAGAATCAAGGATAACATTTTGCCAAAGAATGGTTAGATAAAAATTGGACAAAAAACAAAAGAGAGTAAAACGAGATAGATTCCAATCGTTCCGTCCAGAAAATAAGGATGCTCACGTGGAAAAAGCTTTATAGACACAAATGGTCAATTACCGGCGGAAAAAAAATCTGAAATATAATTTTCAATTTTTTTTTCCTCTTCGTCGCTTTGCGGATTTTTCGCATGGATATTCACTGAACCCAAGCAAATTTGTAACGTCTAAGTAATGTACAAGATATTATGTTGTCCTTCTAAACTTACGAATAATTTGTTCATCACTAGGCCAAGGGAAACCCCA
This sequence comes from Syzygium aromaticum, assembly GCA_024500025.1. NCBI lineage: Eukaryota > Viridiplantae > Streptophyta > Magnoliopsida > Myrtales > Myrtaceae > Syzygium > Syzygium aromaticum. The sequence continues at coordinate 19,708,139 of CM044885.1, forward strand.
AAATGTCTGGACCCCAGTTAAGCAAAATAGCAGTTTCACCAACCCCCACTTCCCATCTTTTGCTTCGATTCATGCATAGCGTACGGGTCACCTCGTTTATCAGTCCAATATGTCAAATTACATCACAGCTATCTTGAGGCCTGCTGCCTAGTCTTTAGCCAAGGGAAAGAACATAATCTTTCTACATTTCATTTGGCATTTTATTGCAGCCAAACGAACTTGTGATCCTGCATGTGGGAATTCATTGTGAAGCAATGACAGAAGCTCAAAAACTGGCTGCACAAGAAGCAGCGGACCCTCTGCATTAAAGTTCTAATGCTAGCCCCCTTTGGACAATGACAAACCATGCCTTCAACCATATGTGCAGTGACACGCCGGACCATTGCTCGAGTCTTATACAGCAAGCAAATACTGAGTTTGAAAATGCCTAAGCATTGTAGACAAGGTACACAGTCTATCACGAGTCATCGTATCTCAAGTATAAAGCGGCAGTTTTCAAACAAGAACATGCAATGATAAATCCATTGTTGAGCTCTGTTGGAGCTAGTAGATTTAACCTAATGTACTTAACGATCATCTGCATAATGTTGTTTTTTTGTTTTCCAGGTACCATTGCGGCATGCTACTTGCTATGGTTCGCTGTTACCCAAAAATCAATTTCAAGCAGTTCAGAGGATCTTTATGAAGACTAAGCAAGCAATGATAGATGTAGTAGAACCGCAATACCAACTCCTATCTTCCAGTCAGCCAAAGCCCTTACATTACATAATAGGCCAACTAAAATAACACAAGGTGCTTCATTGAGTCACCATTTAGGTAATGTCGACCCAAATCAAGAATCTGTTCTTTGTTAAGAGGCTGATAATACGAGTCGCCATAGAAGTTACCTATATATTATCAAAACATGCAAAGCATAGAACTTCTGAGAAGTTCATTCCTCCATTGGACCACCAGTTGTGTCTGCCTCCGAGAGTTTTTCTTCCGTAGGCGCAGCAGCTGCTGCCATTGCTTCCGGGACATTTTCTTCTGTAGGAACAGCAGCTGCTGCTGTTGCTTCCGGGACATTTTCTTCTGCCATTGCTTCCGGGACATTTTCTTCTGTAGGAGCAGTAGCTACTGCTGCCATTGCTTCCGGGACATTTTCTTCTGTAGGAGCAGTAGCTACTGCTGCCATTGCTTCGGGGACATTTTCTTCAATAGGAGCAGCAGCTGCTGCCGTTGCTTCCGGGACATTTTCTTCCGTTGAAGCAATAGCGATCATTGCTTCTGAGGCTTTACGCTTTTCCGCCAAATCCTTCAGATGTTTCAATCCCTTCTCAACATCGTGCAACCTGCTATTGACCAGATTAATTCCTTCAAGACGTTCTTCAAAGCTGATGGTAAACACGCTTTCGAACTCCTCAATCTTTTCCTTCATGGCCAAAAGCTTCATTTTCTCCTCTTCTTCCTGTTTTAACCGCTGCTTTTCCAGTTCCCTAATGCTCAAAACAAGACCGCCAGATCCAGGAACATCTTTATAAAGTGGCTCATCAAGCTGAGGACAGCGAGCCCTGTATTCAGCAAATTTCCGGTCGGTTTCCTTCAAGGCCTTCTTATAGCCATCTAGAAGGTTCACCATCATATAGAGCTCACATTCAAGTCGATATATTTCCATCTTCTTTTTCATTATCTCTTCATTACTTGTCTTCTGCAAATGCTCGATCATAGCATCCCGTCGTTGCAGCTCGCTGAGGAATATTTGTTGATTCATGCCGGACTCAGCATACGCTTGCTCTTTTGCCTCATGCGCCATCTTTGCCTTTTCCACCCAATGCTGCACTTGCTCCATGCACATATTAAAATCCAGTGATTTACTATCCCACGAATCATCAGTCCTCATCCGCTTGTTTCCCCCATTCAGCTGGTGATGCATTCTGTCATTGTCAGTATCGATCTCTCTCTTGTTTACATTGCCAAAGATGGACGAAGAACTTGGACCCATGTGACTGTCAGCTCTTGAAGCTAAGAACTCCCCACACGAATCATCACGAAGTTGCATCCCGGTGTTAAAAGCAATTTGAGCAGACTCCAAAACATGCAGAAGATTTGATGAAGGCAACCTCTCCAAATCACCAAACTTTGGCGACATATTGAACCCTCCAGGCTCTTGTTGCTCCTCCTCATTGGTTTCTTCTTCCTCTTCCTCTTCCTCTAGTTCTTCGTCTTCTGGTTCCTCGCCTACTGCTCCTTCTCCTTCCACTCCTTTCTGATCCACATCAAACCTCATTTTGTTAGCTTCAGTAACTCTGCACCTCTGCAAAAAGTGCTCGCCTGAAATATTTTTCCCATCCAAAAGCCACTGCCCACCTTGTTCTTCCTCCTCCTCTTTACACTCCTGAGAATCCATGACATCATCGAATCCACCTTCCTCATTATTGTCATTTTCCTTTTCGACGCCCTTCTCCTCCGCCAGACCAACTTCGGTTTTGTCCTCCACCTCAGCTTCAACATTCTCCTCAAGCCCGAGACTCAGTTGAGCATTCTCCTCATTCTCAACATCAAACCTTTCATTCTGTGAAAGACCCAATTCAACGCTAGTACCTTCCTTCTCCACCTCCTCATCAGCTTTGTTATCAGCATTCTCTTGTCCAAGGCTCAACTCCAAGCTCTGCTCTTCCAGTTCAGCCATCTTCACATCACCACCACCCCCATCCTCCTCCAAATCCTTCACTTCAACCTCCTCTACATCCTTCACTTCAACCTCCTCCACATCCTTCACCTCAACCTCCTCCACATCCTTCACTTCAGCCTCCTCTGCCGACAACAACTCCGCGCGCTGAGACCTAATCAAACACTGCAAGTGCGACGCATAGTAACAATTCTCCAAATTGGGCGCCTGCATCAACTCCTTCTCCACCATAAACCACACCATCCCCGCCCAATCCACCTTTTCGAAACTCCCTTCCCTAATCAACTTGTCCCAACTCAAAATCTCATCAGGCATCATCCACGTATCGTCATCATGCAACAGCATCCAATTCGACACTAAATCCAAAACGAACCCAACAGACTCTTCAGTTTCGGAACCCTCACCCGCGCCCTCCAAGCCGGCGACGACCCTCTTAGCCGGCAGCTTCAGCGCGCGTGCCAGGTCGGCCCGGCTGACCCGAATCTTGACCCCATTGACGTAGCTGCACCGCTCGCCCTTGCTGAAACTCGCGACCAGCTGCGCGATCAGCTTGCCGTGCAGGGCCCCGTCGAAGTCCAGGTGGACGAACTCCCAGAGCCCGAGGCGGTGCAGGAGATCCTCGCGCCGCGAGAAGTCGAGGGCCTCGACGGGGGCGAAAGGGACGGGCCTAAAGGTCTTGACGAGCAATTCAAGCTTCTGCTTCGACTTCCGCTCCATGGCGCGCCGCTTCTGCGCGGCCTTCTTGTTCTTCGGGCCGCGGCGGGAGGAGGCGGGGGCGGAGGCGGGGGCCATAAAGGTCGGGTCTTGGGCGCGCGGGGACGGCGCGGGGGCCGGGTCGGGGTCGTCCTGGTTGGAGTCGTCGTCCTGGACCAGGATCTGGGAATCTCCGTCGGACTTCGAGGAAGGGTCCGGTTCGAGGGCTAGGGTTTGGGTCTCGGGCGATTCCGGGCGGTGATGGGGCGGGTCGACCGGGGTGCGATCTTGATCTGGCGGGCGAAGAGGGGTAGACGGCGAGCTCATGGCGGCGGCGGCGGCAGCGGCGACGGCGACGGCGACGGCGGCGGCGATTCAGAGCGTCGCGCAGAGAGAGAGAGAGAGAGAGAGAGAGAGAAGCTGTAACAGTGTGTTCACTCGTTCTGGAACTGAACCGGAAAAGCGGTCTGGGATGGGATGTGTATCGTCGACCCGGTTTCTAATTTTAATACCTTTCTTTTACCAAGGAAATTCAAAAGAAAAAGAAATCTTGCAGATTTGGTATTTTTGTTAGGATTAATATCATGAAAAATCTTAAATTAATATACCTATAATAATTTTACTTCGAATTAATTTTTTATCACGAAAAAATTCAAATCGGTATACCTGTGATAAATTTAAAAATTCAAATCGATATACTTGTGATAAATTTATCCCGAACTATTTTTTTTACCACTAAAAACCCCACACTGGTATACTTGTAATAATTTTACCCCGAACTATTTTTTTAACTACCAAAAACCTTACATTTGGTACATTTATGATAATTTTACTCTAAACTAATTTTTTGACCACTGAAAACCCCAAATTAGTACAATAAATAGAGGAATAAAACCTCAAACTAGTATATTCATTAACTATCACATGTCATCAAACTTAGCAATTTGACTATAAAATTTAATGGAAACTAACGGAGGTAAATTTGTCACAGGTATACCAATTTGAGATTTTTATGGTCAAAAAATTAATTTGGGATAAATTGTCGTAAATATACCAGTGTAGGGTTTCTTATGATTAAAAGAATAATTCAAGATAAAATTATTATAAGTATATCAATATAGGATTTTTCATGGTATTAACCATATTTGTAAAGGCAATGATCATGTTTTGACAAAAGGGTTTCGGGCTTTTCACAAACTTCAAGTTCCTCGGCCCCTCCAAGCTGGCCACAATGTGCGGCAGATCGGGCAGCATCTACTCCACTTGTGAGAATGCCTCTGCCGCCTCCCTCGCCAACCCTCCAGTCCCCCCTCCGATGTCGACCACCGTCCTCAGCCCTTGAAACAGCTGCCGTCCACGCTTCTCCACCATCAACCTCATGATCACTGGCCCATCACTCGCCATGGCTTCGTTCACGCTCCGGTTCAGCCCCTCGTCCTGGGCCATGTACTCCCACAGGCTCATCCCGTGCTTCATGACGAAGGGCGTGCGGGGGCTCAGGCTCTCGCTCGAGCCACTCACCCAGGCAAGGCAATGGGCCTTGTATGATGGGGTCGAGGAGGAACGACGCCATGGGCGATAAGTGGCTAGGCTCGCCTTTCTGGATCGCTCGTGAAATGGGAGTGAGAGAGTACGTCGTCAACTCCAGCTGCTCCTGGTCATTTTTAGCAGCAGACTTTCGTTGAGAGACGAAGCCGGTTTAGGCAAGGACTGCCATGAGTCGGCTCAGGAAGGCGGCCTTGGAGGTGGGGACCAACAGCACGGTGGCGAGCTCGGGAAGGGTCATGGGATGGCCGTGGTGGTGGAGGGCGTCAGGGATGCCAAGTTCGATGGCGCATTTGAGGGACATGGAGTAGATGGAGTTGAAAGCATGGGTCGATAGGTGAGCATGGGCTTGCACGATCTCGCTCTCGCTCGTCACTCCATTATAACCGAGTTCATTGTTATGGGGGAATGGCTAATGAGATTGTATTAGGTTTGCGGTTTTGGTGAGTTGAATTGAGTCGAGAAAAGGCACAAATTGCACACACTCCTTTCGTACTATGCACAAATTGAATGTAACGTGATAGATATAGCAAAAGCCCGACGTAAAAAAGCACAAGTGAAGACGTAAGTTGCAATTTCGACAAGGGGATAAGGACATTAAGAATGCTATAACTTTCGTATGGTGCTCATTTGAGTGCCATAATTTTTTTTTAACTCACTTAAGTGCCACTTCCGGCAAAAAGTGATCACTTAAATGTTATTAGGCATTTGGTAGCCGGAAAATTCGACGTAGACACCAGTCGTCCTACGTGGTTTCGCCAAAGCTAACGTGATCAATATTTTAATTTTTTTAAAAATTTTTGAATTTTTATTTTTATTCTGGCAACGGCCTCGCCTAGGGCTTTCGTGTCCACGAGCGAGGCGGCGAAGGCTCTCGCCAGAGCTAGTGAGGCCACCTCACTCGCGACCTCCCAAATCTAGCGATGGCCTTCGCGGCCGAGGGCAAGGCAGCCTTCGCCCAATCTGGGCGCAGCCTTCACAGTCGATGAGGGTCGCCAGTGACCCTTGTCGGCATTCAAAAAAAAATTGCAAAAAAAAAGGAAAAAATAATAAAAAGAAAATTTCAAAAAAATTCAAAAAAAAAGATAAAAAACATTTAAAAAATCCACGTATAATGGTTTGCGGGAAATGACACTCAAATAATCTATTTTCGCTAGAAGTGGCACTCAAGTGATCTTTTCTTGCCGGAGTGATACTTAAGTGAGTGAAAAAAAAAGTTGTAGTACTAAAATGAGCGCCATATGAAAATTATGGCACTCCGAATATCCTTATCCTTTCGATGAGTCGATAGAGGTTTTTCTAAGCAAATGCCGCACTCATGTAAAGACAATGGCCAAATGGGTAGGATTATTGTTTTTTTTTTTTTTTTGGGTAAGGTGGGTAGGATTATTGTTTTCTCTAGGTAACTCGGTGAATGTCTGTCTTGCTACTTCTCGATACGTGCTTTATTCAGTGTTGCAAGAAATAATTTCATAGAAATTATATTTGGAACGATGTGTGAAAATCTTCACTACTGCGGAGAAACGAGAATCACGTTGATCGAGCTGGACAATCTTTTAACAACTTGGTGATATACGTCTGCAATTTTTTTTTGTTTGTGACCCACCATCGAGGATCGATCCTCAATTCAACCAAACAATATATAAATAAAATATAAGAGGAAAAAGAAAAGAAAAACTCCAAAACACTTGCTAATAAATTCTACGAGATAGTCTATCGGACGAATGCCAACGAATCCAAGAGTGGATTCCGTACCACGTTGGGTAAGTGCATTGCCTTAAAGACAATAGAAAAATAGTAAGCCGTCCAACTTATAGTCGGCAGAGATAATGGCAGTCGGGTCATATCAAGGAAGGTTTTTGGATCCTTGGTGATTAAGAATAACTGCAATTCAAAGATCTAAAAACCCTCCCACTCTCTCTCCCTATGCTTCCACCTTAAATGTTAGATTATGTCTCGAGTTTGAGTTAATATACGATACCTCATCGCATGCTTAGAGCATCGCAAAATCTTCTGCACATGATGTTATGTGCATGTCTCCACGTCCATATTTTTTTCTCATAAATGCGTGCACCTATGCCCAGGGAAGTTGGTGGGCGCCCATGCTTCTTCAGAGACTCGTCTCGTGCATGCCGAATGTCTCCTTCTCTTATGTCATCATTTGTGGGCTTAGGCTGTATGGAAGAAAGAGGCAAGGCAGTAGCTATGCTTATTTTCTTATGTCGGTGCATGATGGTCATGCCATCATCATGGAGGCGTAAGGCTTCCGAAGATGGGCACCATTTGTCTTGTTTTCCCATCCTTTCTCCTATAAGCGGATGGGACATCCGAAGACGAAGACAGCCGAGAGAAGAGAGAGCTCAAGAGACGAACAGAGGTGTGAGCTTGGAGAGACTTGGGAATTGAGTCCATTGAGTTGATTTATTAAACACCGTGAGTATTGGGTATATACTAAGGCTGAAAAATACTCGAATGTGTGAATAATTGTAAACTCTGTAATTCTTCGATTTATTAGTAGATTATTTCCTGACTCTCTCCATGGACGTAGGTTTTGATATTCGGATCGAATCACGTAAAATTTCTTGTGTCCTTTTATTGTTCCTCATTTTTTTTTTCTGTCAATTTATATAGCTCCCGACTTAATTGCAAACACGATTCGCCTCCGATGTATCACCAAGTACAATAATTAGTATCAGAGTTAAGATTTTGCAATTATGTCTGGAGCAAAAGTATAAATAGAGAAATTTAACCGGAGGAACAATTTTAGGTTATGAAGCATCAAGATGAAGGTGTTATAAACAATTCAGGGTTTAGCCAAGGCATTAGAGGGTAAGGCTAAGTTATCTGAAACAATGAGAGATGGCAAAAAGGATGAGCTAATAGAGAAGGCAATGAGCATAATCATGATGAACCTATCGGATGAAGTGCTAATAGAAATAGCTAAGGAGAAGGATGTCATGGCGTTATGGGCAAACCTTTAAGCCTTCTATTTAATGAAGGGTTTGAATAATCATTTATACATGCTAAAGAGGACGTTTTAGTTCCGATATTATGAAGGTATGTCCGTCAGATCCCACCTAGATGAGTTTAATAAATTCATGATGAACCTGAAGAATGTCAGTAAGATCTTAGATGATGAAGAACAATACATGATGTTGTCGGTGTCTCTACTGGAGTCATGCAAGCACTTTATTGACTTTTTGTTACAGGTGCATATTATGATTACCTCATAAGAGGTAAAGTCCACCTTGTTCTCAGAGGAGTGGTAGAGGAAGTTGCGAGATAACAGTTTAGTGCGAGAAGTTGCACAAGGACTGGTGATTCAAGGAAGAAACCAACATCGATGGCCTAGTAGCAGGGGCAAAAGCAAATCAAAATCACGATATAGAAAATCCAAAGATCACATGAAGTGCTTTGAACGTCATGAGAAAGGGCACATATGAAGAGGTTATCCAAAGTTGAGAAATAAAGGCCGTGAGCAAAATGCCATAAAGAGTGTGGTGAATGTTGTCGAGGAGAGTACCAGTGATGCTATGTGTGTCTACAAGTTCATCAAGAGACAAATGGGTGCTAGATTATGGATGTTCCTATTACATAACTCCTCATAAGAATTGGTTCACTACCTACCAAACTACAGATAGTGGTAGAGTTCTTATGGGAAATAACACAACTTACAAGGTTATGGAGATAGGGAAAATTCGGATCCGGATGCATGATGGCGTAGAACGGACACTGATAAACGTGAGGCATATACCGAGGCTCAACAAAAACCTTATTTCTTTCGGATACTCGATGACATTGGGTGTAGATATACCGCTGAAGGTAAAGTACTAAAAATTTCTCAAGGTACCATGATAGTAATGAAAGAAAAGAAGGTGAATTCTCTCTATTATCTACTGGAGAATACTGTAATCGGAGCCACTGTAGTATCATCAGGTGAGTCAAAGACAAACTTGACTTAGTTATGGCATATGCGATTGGACTACATGAGTGATGATGATGCTAAATGAAAGGGAGTTACTAAAAGGTCAAAAGACAAGGAAGCTGGACTTGTGTGAGCACTGCATCTTCGGGAAGTTTCGATGGTTAAATTCAGTACAGTTGTGCATTCAACCAACCAACAAGTTGGATACATTCATTTAGACGTCTGGGGATCGTCTCCAATTCTTTCGAAAGGAGGTGCCCAATATATGCTAACATTTATCGACGATTATTTGAGGAAGGTATGGGTATACTTTCCAAAGTACAAATCCGAGGTGTTTGATCGATTCAAGAATTTTAAGCTATTGATTAAGAAGCAATCAGGTAAATAAATTAAGTGCCTGAGAACCAATAACGATATGGAGTTCTGTAGTAATGATTTTACCTAGTTATACCAAAAGGAAGGAATCATGAGACATGACACGGTTCCTGAGACACCACTGTAGGATGGCATTACGGAACGGAAGAATAAAACTCTACTTAAGCAAGCTCAATGCATGCTTTTGCATGTAAGACTGGGTAAGGAATTTTGGGTCAAAGTAGTGAATATGGCCTATTACTTGGTTAATTGATCTCCATCATCTGATATTGACTAAAAGACTCCTGAGGAAGTATGGTCAGAGAAACTTGTTGATGACTCCGAATTACAGATCTTCAGATGTCCTGCGTATACTCATGCGAGGGATGGTAAGCTCGAGCCAAGAGCGAAGAAATGCACATTTTTGGGTTATGCATAAAGGGTGAAAGGCCACCTAGCTATGGTGCACTGATCCCAGATCACCAGATTTTCTAATCAACAGAAGCGTGATCTTCGACGAGACTACAATGCTTCAAAGGAGGAGTTTTGAGACTCAACCAACAGAGCAAACAGATCACGGTATCAGTAATGAGGTTGAGTTTTAGGTGGAGCCTTTAAAGACCTTAAAGGTAACAGAAGAAGAGATTGCAGATGATGTCATAGTTCCTAAAAACGGTGATATAGAACAACCAGTAGAGCCGCATCACAATATAGCCACAGCACCACAACACAATATAGCCGCATGTAGACTGAGAAGGCAAATCAAACCACTGATACGTTACGGTTATTCTGATATTGCTTATGCATTGATTGTAAATGATAAGGTGGAAACTGATGAGCCTTTGTTTTTCGCAATGGCTAGATACAATGAGTGAAGAATTACAATCACTCTATTGGAATCATACATGAGAGCTAGTCAAAGTACCCATAATCCATAAGATTGTCCGGAGCAAATGGATCTATAAACGGAAAGAGGGCATTCTTGATGTCAAGGCAGCAATGTATAAGGCAAGACTATTGCAAAGGGGTATACTCAACGAGAGGGCGTCGGCTACAACGAGGTGCTCTCTCCTATGATAAGACATACTTCTACTCGTGTATTGCTTACCTTAGTTGCTGCATAAGATCTCGAACTGGAGCAGCTAGATGTGAAAACGGCATTTCTTCATGGTGAATTGGATGAACAAATTTACATGAGACAGTCAGGGGGATTTGCTATTCCAGGTAAGGAAGACCACATTTGTTTATTAAAGAAATCTTTGTATGGTTAAAACAATCTCTTAGACGATGGTACAAGCATTTTGATGCTTTCATGGTTAGTCAAGACTAGAGGATTGGTCTCTAATTTATTTGTTATTATATGTTGATGACATGTTAATAGTAGCTAAAAATATGCTTGACATTGATGTACTTAAATGGCAACTGAGTGCTGAATTTGAAATGAAAGATTTAGGTGTTGTTAAGAAAATACTAGGTATGGAAATTTTGTATAAATTGACTACAAGGGTGTTACGTCTATCTCGAAAGATATACATTGAGAAGATCATGGTATGCTTAAACATGCAGTTGGCAAAATCTGTAAGTACACCTTTAACTGCACACTTTAAACTTTCTCATAAATTATCATTGCAAATTGAGGAGGAGGAGGAGCTTATGTCTCATGTTTCTTATTCTAGTGTAGTAGGTAATATTATGTACACCATAGTATGAACTAGGCCTAAAATTTCACAAATTATAAGTGTTATTAGCCGTTACATGAATTGCCCAGGTAAAACACGTTGGAAGTTGTGAAATGGATCCTCAAAGATATAAAGGGGACAACAAACGTTGGCATAGGATATTGAAGAGACAAAAATGGCAGTGAAACCATGTGATATGTGGATTTGGATCACGCCGGTGATTTGGATGATCGCAAATCATTAGTGGGATATGTATTTATGCTAGCAGGTGGTGTAGTAGGTTGGAAGGTATTCTTACAGGACGATGTTGCTTTGTTTTCAATAGAGGCAGAGTACATGACATTGACCTTTCTGGCAAATGAGGCAATATGGCTGAGGGGTTTGCTCTCAGGCCTTGGACTGAAGCAGAAAAGTGTCACTATACACTGTGACATCAATGTGCAATATATATGGCTTATAATCTGATATACCATGAATGAATGAAACATATTGACATTATGTTCCATTTCATCCAAGATGTCATAGCAAGGGGAAAGATCGTTGTAAAGAAAATAGCAATAGCAAAGAACCCAGTAAACATGATGATGAAGCCCGTTCCTTTGGCGAAAATCGAGCTCTGTTTGAGCTCGATTGGTGTCTGCAGAGAATAAGCACTCATTGGAACGTTGGGAGAGCTGGTATGGATAATGAGCACTATGACTTGGCTACAAGTATTGAGCCAATGTAGGAAATTGTTAAATTATGTCTTGAATTTGGGCTCGTATATTATACCCGATTCGCACGCTCAACTTTTATTAATACTGTGAAAGTTGAAGCACATTCGCAAAGCATTCAATGACAACATCGCAAATCATGGACCATTAAATGAAGATGGGCTTTTGTCCATGGTTTTATGTGCATGTCTCCATGTCCATTTTTTTACCTAGTAAAGTGCATGCGCTGCCCATGGAAATCGGTGGGCGCCCTTGCTTCTTCAGAGACTTGTCTTGTGGGCGCCGAACACCTCTCTTTTGTCATCATTTGTGGGCTTAGTTTGTCCTTTGTAATTGATGGAAGAAAAAGGGCAGGAAGAAGTTATGCTTATTCTCTTATGTCGGTGCATATGGTCACGCCATCATCGATTGCATGGAGGCGCATGGCTTCTGAAGATGGGTGCCATTTATCTTGTTTTCCCATCCTTTCTCCTATAAGCAGAGAGAACATCTGAAGACGAAGACAGCCAATTTTTCTTCTATAAGCGGAGAGAACAACTGAAGACACAGACAACCGAGAGAAGAGAGAGCTCAAGAGATGAACAGGGGCGTAAGCTTGAAGAGATTTGTGCGGAGACAAGTCCATTGAGTTGAGTTATTAAACACAATGAATATTGGGTATATATTAGGGTTGGGAAACACTCGAATATGTGTGTGATTGTAAATTCTATAATTTTTTGATTTATTAGTGGATTATTTGCTGGCACTTCCCGTGGATGTAGATTCCGATATTCACACCGAACCATATAAAATTTCTCATGTCCTTTTATTGTTCCTCGTTTTATTTCTCTATCAATTTCTATAGCTCTTGACTTAATTGCAAACACAATCCGCTTTCGCCGTGTCGCCAATTACAGCATTAACCACACTCAAGGACGAATTTAGGGCTTTCCAAAATCATGTTTAAGCCCCAATTGTGGAATACAAGTTTGTTCAATACATCCATAAGACTTGCCCGTCTGAAGTTTAAGGAAATACATCTTATCAGGAATTCTTAGTAAAAGGCTTTCGATTATTTTAAGAGCAAAATCTCGCAATGATGATACATATGGTCGTGAATTTGAGGTGAACGGATGAGTGATATTTGCGATTTGAGCTGTAACTTAATTTCATAGCTATGGAAAGATTGTATTTACTATTACATAATTGCTATTTCGGTAATGTCAATATCTATAGAATGATGCGTCTATGGCTCCGACGAAAGATGTAAGGAAAGGATTATATCATTTGTACTGTATCAAGAGTTATTGTCCAACTTAAAAGATCACGAAGGGACATATATGTTGAAATTTGGCTAAGTATCTTTTACTATTTATTGCAAAACAAGTCATCTTTTCAATCCTTATGAAGATGTGTTGTTGCATTAACATATTTTGATGGTTAATACCTACAAATATTGTTTACTGATGAATTATGCTTAGCCCCTAACATGCTTGAGCGGACATACTCATCGTTCAGGAGAATATATTTCATATGACGAATACACCACATGACAATAACACGTGATGAAGCCTAACAATCAAAAGTGAGAAGTGTTCACGTATAGCACCAACTAGGATAGAATTCATACAATTGGACGGTTACACAATTTCCAACGCTGTCATATGGTGTATTCGTCGTACGAAATACTTTCTCCATTATTTTAGAGAGGTAAATCTCAGATGTAGCTTCCTAGGTTTAGAAGTTCTCTATCCATCAAGCGAAAATGGATGACAAAGAAGGGCGTTCATTCTAGATATTTTGTTAGACTGGAGTATAGTAAGATCAGGAATGTTCAAATACGTACATGAAACATTCAAGTTTGAACTATGAGTCTTATAATGTCATAAACATATGATCTAGTTCAAGTATCACTTATTTTAAGATGTACACAATGAGTTAATAACTCTTTTTAGATCAACATGAACATGCAATCCTCTTCGTAGTTCCACATATGGCAAAAAGAGAAAAAAAAAATGGAAAGTAGCAAACCAAAATCAGGCGACACCCGAGACATTATCATGGGAATTCCACAACTGCCACAAAATATGCGGTTCGATCAATAACTACTGTTCATCTAATCTAGCCAGGTACTCTGCTCCACCATGATGCTCATGAGACTTTACTCAGAGTAATACTACATTACGGTATGGTCGAACTTACGGTGGGAGCGAGTCAAGACTTCCCGAGGCCGAGGAGCGGGTACGGTTTGACATGGGGGACTCCCAACCTGAAAAAGGCAAAAGAAAGTCTCGACTTCACCAAAAATTAGTGCTAAGGCCACTTATCAACGTGTGTTGCGGGATGAACAAGTACGACCCGACCTAATTATTTGTCCGACGACGTAGTGCTCGTATAATTTCCTAGAAATGAGAACTGTTTACCCATGTCTCGTTATGTCCTCATTTCCCGTTTCTTGCATTTTTGAGTAAACACGTGTCCTAACTCTCACGAATATTAAATCCATTTTCTCTCTATGAATTTATGTTAAGAAGCTAAGTGGTGGATCTCACCAACGATTGCACGAGTATAGTTTGTTGGGAAAACAATTAAAGAACCCTAAAAACAATTATCGTATCAACTTTTGGCGGGCCATGGCACCAGCAATAGGACACAAAGAAGACTTGGCAAAAAAAATCCCTAGACCCTAAATCCCAAACCCAAAACCCTAAAACCCACCCCAAAACCAAAAATCGAAACCCCAAATCCTAAAACTCTAAACCCCAAACCTTAAAACCCGAAATCCTAAAACCCTAAACCCGAAATCCTAAAATTCAAACCCAAAAACCCGAACCCAAAACCCAAACCTCAAACCTCAAAACCCCAAACCCTAAACACAAAATCCTAAAAACCTAAACCATAAATTATAAACCCTAATTTCCTCAGCCACCACACGATATTTGCTTTGTCTAGAATGAGTAATTTTCCTTATGATTGTATTGAGGTCATCCAGTTCTATATCATAATATATTTTGATTCTATTTTTAATCTAGTTTTATCCAAATATGAATTATTAAGTCTTCACTGACATTTTTATAATTAAATGAAAAAAAATTGGGAATAGAAATTTTTAGGATTGTACCAAATGCATTTATATTCTTTTTCTATTCTAGGAATAGAAATTTTGTGCAATTACCAAATGCTATCTTTTACTCAGAAATTCGTCTATAAAATAAAAAAAAATATTTTTGAATAAAAATTATTTTTGATAATAAAAACGTTACTAAATGCGCCCTTGGTATCCGCTTGTTTGGTTAGGATAAGACATGTCAATTTCCATTTGCTTTTTCTTCCTCGATGAAGGGCCACAAAAAGTAAGAGAGCACCATCACCGCCGACCGTACCGTTCCATTTTTGTTTTTTTCGTATGATGAGAGGCCAGGAGGAAACGACCCAAAAAGATTTACGTATTCGGCCCATCAATCTTCCCGTTTTCACAAAGGAGTGCAGAAATTTGGGAACCGTTCGCATCCATTCGTTCCTCGAAATAAATAGGACTGATACTAGTTCTGCATCTGATTGAGAAAAATGCATTGGTGATATCTAGTATGGGCCAGAACTGGCACCAAACGGCTGGTGCTATTCCATACACTCATATCAATTGCTAACCCAATTGAACCTGTAGTTTTGTTTTGTATTAACCCAATTAGTGATCATTCTCAAAACAAAAATCACCCAAGTTCAAGCAACATGATTTGGAGCACAGGGAGGTTGCGACATGCATTTAAGACTCTTTGCAATTTATATTCGAGTTGTAATGTTATTATATATTTCTTTATCATGTGATTAAACCCTAAAACTTTTAAAATTGACGCAATCGAGTATTGAACAAATCAGACTCTTTTATTAGGTGAATGAAAATTTTAGAATGATTTGGTCGCTATATGTTTAAAATAAGCATAATCTGCCTTTTGACTTGATGAAAGCACGCCAAAAAAAAAGAAAGGATTATTGTCTTATATGCTAACCCATAAAAGCACATTTTGTACAGTAACTCTCTCATTTTGCTCATTTTACACTTTTAAGTAGCATCGGGGTAATCTAAATTTTCAAGCTTTAGTTAATGTAAACCAACTTAATGTAGCTATAGTTATAACGATCATGTCTATTGAAAGTACACAATTTCCCTCTAGATAACCCTTTACGTGAAATGGTCACCAACGTATTGCGTCCATAGAAGCTATTAAAGGAAGTGCCGACTCTAACATTGAACAATTGTCAAAAGAAAAAGTAGGCATTTCCAAGACCTTTTGCTCAATCCAGTCGTGTGATGAACAAACACATCTAGCGGAGGGCAAATTGTCTTGGACCAGATGGCAGATGCATGCACCAATCCAAATATCAATTGATCTTACTAATAAAACGCGGTATCATATTTAAAAGAAGGTCAGTTTATCGATTGATATATCGTATAATATGACAAATTGCGATCAACAATTTAAACTAGTGGCTCATACTTGACGTCCGATAAAATTATATCATAACATTTAATATATAAATATCCTAAAGAGGCCTAATAAAAATTTTCATATAATGCCATTTGTCGCAACCTAAATTTTTCCCAAGCTAATGTATTATCAAAACTAAGCTTAACTCGGCCCTCCCAAACCCTATCAATTCGCAACTTAAGGTTTAAGTTTTTAACATGCAAAAGTTTTCATTCTTTGAGTCACCACTAATCTATTTGTAGTAGGTTGATTAGAAACCTAAATAAAACATAGGGAGATATGTTTTATTCCTACGAACCAGAAATTCTAAGCTCAGGGATTTGGTTACGCTAGATCTAGTCTAACGCCCTTTTGGTACCTTTTCTTTTCAAAAAAATATTTTGGCAAACAGTTTGGATTCATTTTAACTTAGTCACTAGCATGTGAGATGATCATGCGGGTGTGCAAACCACCAAAGTAACACCCAATAATCAAAACATTAAATAAATTGTAAGATTGGGAGAATTACTTACCTCGAAGTAACGTAAACATCTGCATTGTTAGCTAAAAAATCATATCCACAATCCTAATATGATTTTTAATTAACAAGCAGTTCACTCAATATTTTTTGGATTTTCACTTTTTTAAATGAAAGCTAACCTATATGTAATAATGTGCAAAAATTAACATGCGATTAATGCAGCCTAACATGCAAACTATATATCATGCGACGACGTAATATAATTCTAATGACGGACAAATGACTTATTTTTTGGTAATTTCTAATGAAATTTGAAATTAAAAATTACTCAAATTAACATGCAATCTATCATAGAGAGAATGATTTGATCTATCCTAAAGTGATTCATTTTTGGTATTTTTATGAAAATTCGAAATTATTAAATATCCTAAATAATCCACTAAGATTAAAACAATCTTTAATTTAAACTAGGAAGTATGCTACCCTAAATCCCAATTTAAAT
The DNA here is from genome assembly GCA_024500025.1 of Syzygium aromaticum. NCBI lineage: Eukaryota > Viridiplantae > Streptophyta > Magnoliopsida > Myrtales > Myrtaceae > Syzygium > Syzygium aromaticum. The sequence continues at coordinate 19,725,144 of CM044885.1, forward strand.
CAAATAATTATCTTATTCTTTTGGATATATTTAAGATTCCCTAAACATGCAAAATTTCTAATTTAAATCTTAACTAACATATTTTTTTTATTTTCTTTATTTAAAAGGAAAACAATTAAACAAAGATAACAACCATGTTCAAACAATCCACATAATCATCAAGAGTCTTCTTATCAAATTCAAATTAGGCAAAAAAATCAAACTAACGGTCATATCTATAGGGTTATAGATATCGACAGAAAGCTGATTGATCAAATTTGAAAAGCAAATAAAATATATTATCATATTCAAGTGATTATGAATAAGATAATAATTTTCCATATCACCGCGTATAGTACCTTAGGGATAAAGTCGGATAGTCATCTGGATACGTTGCCAAATTAGGAGTAATTCCTAATTTTGGGTGTTTTCAAATATTGTGGATATAACACACATTATCCCAAGATATCTAGCAATCCACGCAATATTAACAGAATATTCAAAATATCTGAACTAGGAATCTAAATATTTTGAAAATATACCGGATAGAGATTTTTACCTAGTTTGCGAATTACTTTCCAAATTTGAATCATGCGGATCGGGATTGCGGATCGGATGATCGGCGGCAAACGGACCGGCAATGACAGCGTCACTCGTGGTGGTGGCTTCTCGATGTAGACTTGCAGTGTGGAACTCTCAATCTGACTGATGGGAGCTGCTTCACGATGGGGCCGAATTGATGAAGATCAAGCGAACGATAGTTCTATCGTAGGGAAATCTAGAGAGCGACTCAATTTGCCGTTTGAGTAAGTCCACTTGGCAAGCTAAGCCGATCACTAAAGAACTTGTGAAAGATAAAAACGAAAGTGTGATAGTGATGAGAATTTGCGACTCCTTCCTTAATTTCAAATCGAGAAGGTTGTGACCAGCCAAGTGGAGCAAAGCGACGACAAGAATAGCATGGGATTGATGTGATGCAAAGCAAAGGGCAGCCAAGTCAACAAGGAGTTTCAGAAACACTCGTGAGATGTTGGGCACGTTGTAGGGAGCAGAGAGAGTTTGACTTTGAAGACTTTGTTGCGATGGGATGTTCAATTCTCCAAGTGCAAGTCTCCTTCTTCACGTTTTTTTTTCTTCCTTTCATGTGCAGAAATTCCTTTGAAAATCTTTTGGGTGGATGCTCCCTCTCTCTTTTCAATTGTGCGAAGCCCCCGTGGGTGATGAATATTACCGAAAGAGAGCTTCCTCACGAATGTGCTCTCCTTTTTCTCTTAATAGTAGCCATGTATGAAATTGTGTGGCCTCTTGTTCTCTCTAAAAATTCTGATCTCTGAAATTATGAGAGCCCTCCTTGAAGTGAAGCCCCCTCCTCCTTTTATATACTTTTTTTTTCACAACAAATCTTTGGACGCATGCATATTTTCTTTCCTCTTTCTTTTCAATCAAATATCCCTTTTATTGACTAAATCTTACTCTCAATTGTTTATTCCCTCAAATAATTGGTTTCACAAATATCACGGAAATTATGCCGATTGCTTCTTTCTTATTTGTCATGTGACCAAAATCTTGATAATATCAAGGTTTATCGCTTCAAATTTTCATCAAATTTTCCTAACTTGATACACATGATTTTGGCCACCACAGGCTTAGTCTAGTTAAGTTCAGAATTATTCACTCAAGTCCATCCGTCGTGCTCCAATGCAAATGTAACTATATGACCCTAAATACAAATTCAAATGTTCCTAATTTATGTGCAATTTAATTAATTTTTTAGTCTAGGGACTGAGATCGATCTCTACTTTTTTATGCAACGAATGATTGACTGGATTATCAAAATTTAGGTGTCAACACCATCTACTTTTGCTTATCCAAAAAGGAACCAATAATAACAAACAAAAACCCAAAATATTGCTACGGATGGATAACACACAAATGATAATAATAATAAATACAAATCGCATTTAGACTCAGAGTTAGGGCCAGATTTCTTCTTTTGTTGGGTCATGTTCTGGACCACGTCCTATATGTTTGGATTTCGGCCAAACCCTAAAGCCTCCCTCGGGTCGCCAAATTGATAGGTTATCATTAAACCTTCAAAAGGATTTTGAGTTTTGAAGTACAAAACGATTTCGTTTACTCACAAAGAGCCCTTTTTTTTTTACTTTTTAATTTCTCTATTTTCGATTGAATAATACTTCTCCGCTTAGATATCTATTTTTCTTTTGGTCAAAAGAAATTTTTATTCATTACCGAAATGATAAATGAAGAGATTCATAGGAAATCTGAAAAGTCACAATATCAAGGCAAACTTGTAGATCTCTAAAACAAACCAAAAACCAAAAATCAAGGTAGATCATCATGGCATAATTGGCAGAAATAATGACACACTTGTAATTCAAGAACGCGTATGTGATTGCAACTAAGGGAAAAGATTGGGGGCCGATCACCAAATCATACATCATCAGTGAAAACTACTCCATCCAGATATCTTTCGCGAGTTACAAATATAGACATAAGTCACAATTATTTCGATTAGTTTTTAAATTTTAAATGGATTTGAGTTAACATAGTAGTTTTGGCATTTTCATTTACTAAAGAAGGGCGTTTTCCATCATCCTTGGTCCGTGAAAACTGCTCCAACCGGATAGTAGTTAAAAATGTAGACATCGCCTACGCTCCAACCGGGGATTAAGTAAAAAGTGTCAAGTTCGCCAACCCTCCAAACAAGAATAGAGTAAAAAATGACCCTTTATGATAAAACATTCACAAAATTACCCTTCTCCATTGGCAGAAATTAGTTTTTATTGAAAATTGTATAAATCCTAAAATGAAAAATCAATGACAAACCGACATTTTTGTTAACTTTGCTCATTTAAAGCCTAACTTCTCAATTAACATTCAAACCTATCGTCGAATGGATTTAATTTTTTACTATCTTATGTTTGCAATTCTATGTTTTATTTTCAATTGCGACCTACAGTACACCATTTTTGCTTCTTTTTTTTTTTTTTTTCTTTTGGCCAGATACCATTAACCGACATTTTTGAATATCTCAAGTCGGATCGTACTGATAAAGCAGAGTCATTGATTAAATAAAGTCAACCCTGATTATGAGTATTGACTGATTAATAATAGAACATGATGGGTATCAATACAGAAGGGGTAAACAGTTTATTGACCAACACAACTGATGTGACATCAACTATGTATAGAATTGACGGTCAAACACCAATATTGATTGTGAGAAGCCACTAGAATTAGGTCGACAATCGGGGAACTGTCTTCATCCATCGACTGATGTATGAATCGATATCATTCAAGTCATTGTCATTCATGGCGAGCAGCATCAAGGTCGGTTCATGAAGTTTGGCCGAAATCAAATCGACTATGAGGATACAAGTAGGGGGAACAATTAATTGTAATCGAAATCTTAGGTGGGAGCAGTTACTAAAGGTGTTGTTTAAAAGTTCCAACTATACGGTTATTGCAATCGAGTCAATCAGTCATCACGGTCGAGTTTCCTAAGGCAAGAACAATTATACAATCAAATATGCAGTTGAAATTTGAGCTCAATGAGTGGGCACAAGTACAACTATAGGCCAGCCATCCGTGGACTATTAACAGAGCGCGTCTTAAGAATAAAGGATGCATTCAACGAACAAGATTTAATTCTGTCAAATGCACTTTACTCAGAACTTATATCAGAGTCATTTTCCAGTATAGTTTATTTTTAGTCATTCTAGTTGTTTATTTCATTTTGTATATCGAACTCTTGCTCTTGTTCTTTTCGAAAGATTTGTGTTACCGTTGATGAATTCATTTTATTAGTTTTAGAACCTGGTCATCTAGTTCTTGTCCCTTTTTTAGTACATCGTCATCCATCAATTGGAAGTACAAAGATTGCAATGTTTGATTAGGATGCTGATCAATCGAAATGTGATAATTCTTACATTTGCGTTGAGGATTTGAAGGGAGTGATTTTCAAGAGAACAACACCTTATTGGTATTGTTCGAAAGTATTTACATTGGCTGATGTAAAGAAAAAATTCGTGTCAAATAGTAACTTATTGTAGTTAAAACTCATGAATGTAGAGATAACAGATAATATAGGCAACATATAGTATTGTATCCCAATTTTTACGAATAATTTTGATGTGTTACTGTATATGGAGAAATGGTACAAAGGGTGAAAAATTAGACCCATCGTACCTTATAAAAAACCTCTAGCCTGTTTCATCTCTCTCTCTCTCTCTCCATCACATGTTCATGGAAGATGTGTGGGTGTACATTATCTCAGCATCATCCTTCCTCTTCCTTCTCTGCTTGTTCAAATTGCAGAGAAGCAACGAGAGGAATCTCCCACCGAGCCCACCTTCAATCCCTATCATCGGCCACCTCCTCCTTATAAAAGAGCCAGTCCACCGGACCCTCTAGTCTCTCTCTGACTGCTACGGGCCGGTCTTCTCCCTCTCCTTCGGCTCCCGCTCCGTGTTCGTCATTTCCTCCCCATCCACGGCCGAGGAGTGCTTTACCAGGAATGACATCGTCCTCGGCAACCGCCCCCGCACACTCTCCGGCAAGATCATGACCTACGGCAACACCACCATTGTCAGCGCCCCTTACGGCCACCACTGGCACAACCTCCGCCGCCTCATGGCCCTCGAAATCCTTTCCCTGCACTGCCTCAACGGCTCCCTTGCCCTCTGGCTTGAGGAAGTGAGGCCCCTCCTGAAGAGCCTTTATGAGGTGGCTGTGGTGGCAGCACGGGGCGGCAGTTGTGCAAGGGTGGAGATGATGTCAAGGCTGCAGGAACTGTCCTTCAACATCATCATGAGGATGATCTCTGGGAAGCGCTACTTTGGGGCCGCCATCGATGCAAGCGATGCCAAGGTGGCTAGGCAGTTCAGGGAGGTGATAAGGGAGGTATTCGAGCTAAGCGGGACAGACCCGAGCGATTTCTTGCCTGCGCTGAGGAAGGTGGTGGACTCCAAGGGGAGAGAGCGGAGGATGGTGGACGTCGCCAAGAGGTCTGATAGGATCTTGCAGGGCATGATAGAAGAGGTCGGGTCGAGAAGGCGGAGGAGCGACAGCGGCAGAGAGGTGGAGAGCAAGACGATGATCGATACCATTCTGTCGGAGGGCTACTCGGACGACATCATCAAAGGCCAAATCCTGGTATGTGTATAACTCATGTTCTATGCACTTGACTTATGCATGTTTCTGCATTTTGTGGGACAAATCTTGGCGCTCTCCAAAGAAAAATGATTAAATGACGTACGGTAATTTACCGTGAGATTAATAACATATTCTGAATTACAAAAATGAATAATAAATAATTATAAATCATTGAGGATCCACTCCTTCAAGTTCACCAAAAAGAACAAAAGTGACAAGAACATGTCTGGCAAGAAGGGAAACTAGAGATGAGGGAGCAAATGGGAAAAATATGAATTCTTCCCAAACAAGGCATTTTCTGTGACCCTTAGGTTTGAATGATGGTTTAAAATATCCTAATACATGTAACTATATGGACCCTTTCTAGAATATTACAAATCCAACGATTTATATTAATTAAAAACTTTTTATGATATATCCCATAGAAGGTTTTTTTTTTTTTTTTTTTTTCTACTATTAGTTTTTATTGAATGATCCTGGTGCATGCGAGCCCAATGTATACGCACTATTGGATCATATGGTCTCATGTGGAGCCCGTTTCGTCTACCGATTCTTGTGAATTGGGCTCACGTCCAAGGATTTGCATGCGCCGAGATCATGCCATAACTTTCTTGAACAATGGCCGCTATTTTAGATTGTTGTAGATTAAAATGGAGAGAAAAGAGAGTGGACAAAATGAAATTACACAAGTCGATCAATCTTCCATCTTGTGTGAGGTGAATGATTTAGATCAAGTTCTACTTTTCTTTCTTGAATTTACACATGTTTTTCAACTCCAATTGATTCGAGCTGAATACCCGTCGAACCATACCGAAGCATGTCGTCTCAATACTGTCACCATTGACAAGACAAACCACCATGGAAAATCACTCCTACATCTACATGATGCATGAAACAAATAAATTTTGCACGTACACATGAACAAGACCATAAGAGCGGCTAATTAATGATACCGACTTAAACCGAACCTTTTCCTCTGCATTTTTCTCTTTACGTCTGAACCCGATGGTTCTTCAATTTTGAAAACCAGTTTCATCACTCTTTGAAACCAATGAGCATACTTAGCAAATTACTTAACCATAATTTGTGCCAGTCAATGTTAGCTGCGGGCACGGACACGTTCTCGGTGACAGTAGAATGGGCCATGTCCCTCCTACTCAACCATCCGGACGTCCTGAAGAAAGTTCAAGCAGAAGTAGACGGCGTTGTTGGCCAAGACCGTCTAGTTGACGAAGCAGACATCCACAAGCTGCCTTGCCTTCAAAACATCATCAACGACGCGCTCCGGTTGTTTCTGCCGGCGCCAATCCTAGTGCCTCACGAGTCCTCTGAGGACTGCACGATCGGCGGGTTCGACGTGCCCCGAGGCACCATGATCCTTGTAAATGCATGGGCAATTCAGAGAAACCCAAAAGTGTGGGACAATCAAACAAGTTTTAAACCGGGGAGATACAAGGGATTGGAAGGGGATCATGCATACCGGTTGTTGCCATTTGGCATGGGGAGGAGGAGGTGTCACGGTGCTGGCCTTGCCAGTAGAGTGGTAGGTTTGGCTCTAGCAGCACTTATTCAATGCTTCGAGTGGGATCGAGTCGACGAAGAGCCAGTGGACTTGTCGAAAGGGACGGGACTCACAATGCCCAAGAGACAGCCATTGGAGGCTATGTGCAAAGTGCGCCAATGCATGATTGCTAATGTTCTTGCACAGCTTTGAGAAGGTCGTTCTCCAGTGAATTTATTTTGGTCATGTTCGATCGCCGCAATGCTATGAAGTAATGTGTAATAACAAAGTAAGTTGGTATGAATGAAATGAGGTGGAAATGAATGGAAGGGAGAAAAAAACGCAAAGTAGAGTGGAATGAAATAAGAATTCTAGTTCGTGTCTAATAATGATGTGTTAAAGGAAAAGACAAGAAGACGGGATGTGAAATATATTAATGAAATGCCCATTCACATGGACTTTCATTAGATCTTTGAACGGTCTGAGAATACTTTGGACGATTATTATTGTAAGATGATATGTATGTTTGAAGAATGGACCTACCGTTAACTAAAGTTACAATATGATTTTCATCTCCTTGGTATACTCTAGATTTCGAGGTTTGATTGACATCTCCTCTAGACATCCTATCGGTCCCTAGGCAAATCCAATGTCATGGGGTTAGAGGTTATTGTGTAAGTACAAAGATTTGGCAGTTGCATAGAGAAAACATATTGGTTTGAGAGAGAGATAGTGCCTTAGTATACTCTAAATTTGGAGGCCGTCAAGGAAAGAGATAGATTTACAATTGGTGTCATCGTAATGGCAATGCAAGCATGACAGAGCTAACGAAGCTAGAGAGAGAGAGCAATGCTAGGCAGCGATGTCGACCATAGTGGCCGATGGCAATTGGTGGTGGCTACTAGTGGTGGTGGACGGTGGCTCTGCATAGGACCTAGAATGGGTGAGTTGCTTGGAGTGAGTTGCTCATACCTGATAATTCGAGTCTGACTGTTGTAATTGGTACGTATCCTGTTCCTTGGTGGAATGGTTGCTACTAGTTAGGTTCCTTTGCTAGGTGCAACTTCCTTTCTCATCTTCTCTGTTAACAGTTCCACTCAAGATGGAAAACTTTTCTTGGAAACATCACGTTCGGCTCTGTTTTTCCTAACTTGCCATAACCCCCGCTTTCGCTTTTGCATTCCCATGGTGGATTGGTCTTGATGATCACTTCACGAAATTCCTGAAGCTTTTTTGGTCACCCAATGAGAACTTAGTTGCTTTCTGGAGAGAGTTCTTTAACTTGGTTTGCTTGGTTGCTTAGTTCATGTAATTTGCACTTTTTTCATTCAACTGCGCTTGTACCTGTGCACACTTACATAAAATATTATTTACTTGGTGTGTGACGAACTTTTTAAGGATTATATTAATGAGGGCCCCGGACATATTTGTTAAGCAACCAATTAAGAAAACTTTATAGTGTTTAATGTGTCGATTGCCTTTCTGTTATGCGTGATCAATGCATTGAAAATTAAATTATTTTAAATGTAGTATACTTGATGAGTGCCTACCGTGACTCATATTTTAAAATGGATATTGACCATTTAACATGATGACTCTCAAATGAAGTTCATGTGGAACAATGAGGACCGTTTAAATGCATTTCAGTACTATGTGGGAGTCATTGAATACTTTCCTTGTTGGTAAGCAACATCGTGGATCAGTGCATGCCCTGCTTGGGGAAATTCTACGATCCAGTCTAGCAATTTATGAAACCGGTCCGATTTGTCATGTTCACTATTGTGGAGAAAAATTTCAAACGTGGAATGGCTTTACAAAGATAGTAGCTTATGAACATTTAAGGAAATAATGGACTATAAAACTGTCAATGTTACCACTGATTAAGAAAGAAATTGATATGTGAGGACTATTGCCCACTGATAGGGTCTTTCAGTTCACAAACCGTAAAGAATTGTTACGATCATATAGGTAGGTTCCTAAGAATAGGAAAAGATATTTACGATGAATTCAAGATTATTGTGATTTTTCATACAAGGTTATTGAGGCTTGAATGTTCAACCCTACCGGACTTAAGGTTAATAACTACATGCAAAAGATGGTTACTAACTTTTCATTGACAAGAACTTGTAAAGAAATTACCACTATTAAGGACAACTACTAAATATAGCTGCAGTCACTTATAACAATTTGAATTACTTCTCGAATTGAATGCTAACATTTTCATGTTACAAACTCTATAAATAAATTTATCATTACCAATGGATGTTACTAGTTCCAAGTGCAACTATTAGTACATATAAGTTACGATCGATAGAGTAAAATGGCGTTCACATTTTCGTGTTACGAGCTCTATAAATAAATTATCGTCGCGAAGTTATATTACTTAGTTATAAGTGTAAATCCCCTGCTCGCTCTCGTGCGCTACTCATCCCTCGACTCGTTTCGTGTACTCTCATCCTTTTCCTGCTCTTCTCCCATGTCTGAATCGGAAGAAGCTGTGGCTCCACCGCTTCCGCTGTCGCTGCCTCCTCCTCCAGAGTAGTATTTGCCGCCGCCTCCTCTACAAATAGAAGCGCCTCCTGAAGAGTCCAACCCCGACACCGCGTTTCGCCTCTGGCCCCCGACCCGCACCACACGCGACACGATTGTGTCGTGCCTCGTGGAGACGCTGTCCGCTCCGTCGGCGCTCTCTGCTCGCTATGGCACCCTGCCCCGGGACGAGGCAGCGCCCGTTGCCCGCGCCATCGAGCAGGAGGAGTACGCCACCGCCACTGCCGCCGCCGCCGCCGCCGCCTCCACCGACGACGACGGCGCGGATGTCCTCCAGGCGTACGCCAGGGCAATCACGCCGCGCATGCTGGATTCCCTCCAACCGTGCACCGCCTGTGACCACGGCTCCTTCCCGCCGAAGACCCCCGAGGTGCTGGACGTCTCCCCTTCCTTCGATTCCGGGGCCAAAAGGTCGTCGTCGTTTTGAGGTGGGGTGTTCTCTTTTTGGTTGCGCCTTCCCTTTAGATGACAAGCTCGGGGTTTTGAGGAAGTACAGTGAAGTAGTATGTCTGATAGGATAACATGTGTTGCTGTTTGTCGTGGATTTGTGCATAACTTCTTTTACCCTTTGCTCGAGGAGTATTGTTGATCTCGTATGTGTTGTCATTAGGCCAACTTGGACGTCCGAAAGCCTCTCGGTTGTTGCTTTGATACGAGGAAACGCTCTCTTTTGTGCTAGATTGTACTTCATGTTTGGTTATGATAGCACTTCCAATTCACCCGGAATTCTTTGGCCCTCTGTTTTGATAAATTTTCCTGCTTAAATTTGGGCTACGGAACTGTTTCTTAGAGACCGCCGTCATCAGATTACCTAGATTTTCAAAGTGTGCATTGTAATGTGATACCTTGCAATGCGAATGTGTAGCGTGGCTACATACCACGTAACTACAAGAACCATCCCTCGAGGGCCAGGGACATAGAAGGGGCCCTTATGAACTTCAGTCTGATCTGTCTTCTCCATGCAAGCTTTTCTGTAGAAAATAGGATCTGGACCTGTTGATCTCTAGCTGTGCATACCGTGAAGAATACAGGCATTATCTTGAATGTAAACATTTGTGTCCAAATGAGAAAATTGACTTGATCGAATTTGGTGGAAGTTTGAGCAATGGTTATCACTAATGAAGGTCAATTGGCAAAATCAATCGACACCCTTTTTGACCGCTTTCTGGTGCAGCTCTGCTCATGGTTTTAAGCCTCTAACACCTTTACTTCATGTTGCCTTTCTTCTTATTTTGCGCTTGAGGTGGCTTGCTTTGGCTGTTTTCTATTAGGTTCTGGTGATTGTTAAAACTTAAAAGTAATAACTGCCCATGGCTATCACTAATGAAGGTCAAGTGGCAAAATTAAATCAAACCCCTTATCCACAATTTTCTGGTAAGTCCATTCGTTCGGGGGAGACCTCTCAAGAATGAAAAAGAGAAAGGAGAAAGGCGCAAGTGTGGCGTGCCGGGACTGTTCACGAGTTCTCGAGTGCGTGTTCGTGTGTGTCGACAGTGCTATTCGTGTCTATTCATGTATCGAGTGGCGAGTTCGTACATTTGAGAGGCCAAGAGTCGAGAAGCCATCCAGACCCCCTCATTGAAGGGGAGAACCGTGCTATCTTGTCCGTCACTTCGGTTCAAGTTAACCTCAAGTGCATGAGATTGCTATTGGTTGTGGACTAATGAATGCACGAAATCATGTATGCTTCTAGATAATAGTTTATCGTTCAATAGAACTCAACCAAATAATAGGGTTTACATAAGTTATCTGGGAAAAGTTAAGATCAAAGACAATTTCCAGAATAAAAGCTTCAACATAGTAAGTGGAGTCACCCTTAATATGAGTCGCAATACACGTGACTAACAACTATCAATGCATGTAAGTGGGACAATATCAACTCAAATTTCTAGCAGAAGAAATTGGAGGCATCTGTCTACTGAAGATCCTCTTTGCAGGATGAAGCGAGACACGAGGAACCCTGGAAATCAGATTTTTGTTACAATGTCATACATTACAGACCAATCAAATAATTGGAATGATAGCATGATTGTGTGCTTAACCCTATCGGTGTTCTATTGATCATCTTTATTATCGGGATATTGCTTTGTTTTGTTGAATTCTGGGCTTTGCTCTACTTCAATTTGCTTTGCCATGAAAGTCTATAGACTTCTCCCATATCCTTTTAAGCAATGAATATAATTTTCTTTAAAAAAAAAATCCAACATGTTGATGTGTCATCCTTTGAGCGACATGTTTGGACCGCTGGCCCTAGCCTTAGCTCACATCTTACCCGATCCATGAGGTTAATGAAAACTCTAATCAATTTGAATAATCCTCAGGATGATAATTTTCTTAAAAGGAGACACGAGAAACACGTTGGATGAGCCGGACAATTTTTTCAAAGCTTTGAAGATCAAGATCGTCACTCGTCATGGAGACTTAAAGATTAACAAAGGACGAGCACCAATCGACATTGTCAATATCGTCAAAAATTGGAAAGAGACATCTACTTATTATGAGGTTGATGGTGTCCGCACATGCTATATTTCTATTTTTATCTGAACGCCAAAAAAGCGATTAGTAAGATTCATTCGGGTCACGGAATTATGCAGCACGATCTCCGTTGTAGTTCAAACTCGTGACCTCGGATCAATGCCCTAATGCCTTATATCAAAACTAGGCTAAACCACATTGGCGGAGTTGATATATTCTCTGTCGATCTTCAAGAGTTTGGGGCATGCGATCCCATTGGATTCTAGAGAGCCTCGCACGAGCCAACCGGTCTGAACTAAGCCAAACTTTCTATAATTGAACTTCCGAATTTCGGGTAATTGGATAAGGAATAAGAACGAGGGAAAATCCGATGCACGTAAATTATTTTAAGGCTATGGGGCCTCCTATGCCAACGTGAATCATGTGAACATGACAAATTTTGGCTGATGGAAGGTATACCAAAAATGATGCTCCAAACCCCAATTTCCAGACCATAATAAAAACACACCATTCCTATATTCTCGGAGTTCATGAACGAGAAATTGCACTATAGAGGTGAGAGATTATAACTTCGCTTCGTGGATATGATGAATGGAGAGAAGGGAGGCGAGCAAATACAGGCTCGAGCTTACATATGGAGCCACATATTCAACTTCATCAATTCAATGTGCTGGAAATATGCCGTTCAATTAGGCAATCCCAACACCATCTACCACCATGGCCAATCCATGACCCTCAATTCCATGTTCTTGGGTAAGAAGTATTGCCTCAAAAGAGCGAGTGTAGGTGGCGTGGACGCAACCACACATCATCTATAATTTTCGTGACACATGTTTGATTTCTGTCCTATTCGTTAACAATAGATAGACAACAATAAAAACATTGTCTTGCTTAGGAAAAATAGTTGCCTCAACTTTAAACAAATGTGGATATGGTGAATGGAGAGAAGCGGTGCGAGCAGCTACAGGCTCAAGCTTGCATTTGGAACCATATATTCAACTTCATCAATTCCATGTGCTCGAAATATGCCATTCAATTAGGCAATCCTGACACCATCCACCACCATGGCCAACCCATGACCCTCAATTCCATGTTCTTGGGTGAGAATTATTGTCTCCAAAGAGTGAGTGTAGGTGGCGTGGACACAACCATACATTATCTATAATCTTCGTGACACATGTTTGATTTCTATCCTAGTCATGAACAATAAACAAACAACATTAAAATCAGTGCATTGCTTAGGAAAAATAGTTGCATCGACGTTAAACAAATGTGGATATGGTGAATGAAGAGAAGGGATGCAAAGCAGCTACAGGCTTAAGCTTACATATGGAACCACATATTCAATTTCATCAATTCCATGTGCTCGAAATGTGCCATTCAATTAGGCAATCTCGACACCATCCATCACCATGACCAACCCATGACCCTCAATTCCATGTTCTTGGGTAAGAATTATTGCCTCGAAAGAGTGAGTGTAGGTGGTGTGGACGCAACTACACACCATCTATAATCTTCGTGACACATGTTTGATTTTTGTCTTAGTCATTAATGATCGACAGCAAACATTCACTACAAAAAAACATGTTTTTTCCGACGAAATTTTCAACGAAAAATTTGAAAAAATTCGTTGGAAAACGAATTTCCAATGAATTTTCCAACGAAAAAAAATTCGTTGGTAATAAGTCGTCGGAAATTTTGCCAACGAAAAATTTCAATTTTCGTTGGAAATTTGCGATAAATTTTTTTTCGTTGAAAAATTTCATTGGAAAACTCGTGGCTAAATTCATTGGAAACGAATTTTTTTTTTCCGACGAATTTTTTTCGTTGGAAATTACAATTTTTTTTTTGGTCGAGCTAAAAATCGTGGAAATTTTTTTTCCATCGAAAAAAAATATTTTTTTGGTCAAAATTTTTTTTTTTGATCGAAAATAGCCCTCGCCATGGCCGGCGAGGGCAAGCCTCGTCGCCGGTGAGGGCCGAGCTCGCCCAGATCTGGGCGAGCTCGAGCTCGCCGGCCATGGCAAGCTCGGCCCTCGCCATGGCCGGCGAGGGCCAGCCTTGTCGCCGGCGAGGGCCGAGCTCGCCCAAATTTGGGCGAGCTCGAGCTCGGCCCTCGCCATGGCCGGCAAGGGCAAGCCTCGTCGCCGGCGAGGGCCGAGCTCGCCCAGATCTGGGCGAGCTCGGCCCTCGCCATGGCCAAAGATGAAGAAGAAGAAGCAGTAGCAGCAGGGGCGGGAGCAGACTTCGGGGCCGCCACCCGTCAAGTCCTTCGTCGTCTCCTAGCCTCGCCGGCGACGAGGCTTGATGGCGTCGGGGGCGTCGAGGTCGTCGGGGGCGTCGGAGGCTTGGAGGCTTGGTGTCCATGGCGCCGAAGCCGGAACCGGAGGAGGAGGCGGGGCGGCGGGGGAGGAGGCGGAGGGGGAGACGGAGGGAGAAGGTGAAGGCGAAGGAGAGAGAGAGAGAGAGAGAGAGAGAGAGAGAGTGTGTGTGTGTGTGTGTGTGTGAATAACGAGTGCAAAAATATTGAATAAGGAAGAAGTAGGGTTTTCGTTGTAAAACTTGTGGGAAATTTCCTACGAATTTTGCAACGAAAATTGTACACACTAAAATAATTGCCCGGAAAATTGAAATTCGTTAGAAATTTCCAACGAATTTTTCAACGAAAATTATACACACTGAAGTAATTGCCCGGAAAATTGAAATTCGTTGAAAAATTCGTTGGAAATTTTCAACGAATATAAAAAATGCCGAACAGCATTGGGTTTTTTTAGGAATTCGTTGGAAATTTCCAACGAAAAAAAATTCGTTGGAAATTTCCAATGTCTTTTCTAACGAAAATTGTACACACTGAAATAATTGTCCGAAAAATTGAAATTCGTTGGAAAATTCGTTGGAAATTTCGAACGAATTTTCCAACAAATATCAAAAATGCCGAACAGTAACGGGTTTTTTGTAATTCGTTGGAAAATTCATTCAAAATTTCCAACGAAAAAAAATTCGTTGGAAATTTCCAACGACTTTTCCAACGAAAATTGTACACACCGAAATAATTGTCCGGAAAATTGAAATTCGTTGGAAATTTTCCAACGAATTTTCCAACAAATATAAAAAATGTCGAATAGTAACGGGTTTTTTTGTAATTCGTTGGAAATTTCCAACAACTTTTTCAACGAAAATTGTACACACTGAAATAATTGTCCGGAAAATTGAAATTCGTTGGAAATTTCCAACGAATTTTCCAACAAATATAAACAATGCCGAATAGTAACGGGTTTTTTTGTAATTCGTTGGAAATTTCCAACAAAAAAAAATTTGTTGGAAATTTCCAACGACTTTTCCAACGAAAATTGTACACACTGAAATAATTGTCCGGAAAAATGAAATTCGTTGGAAATTTCCAACGAATTTTCCAACGAAAATTGTACAAACTGAATTAATGGCTCGGAAAATTGAAATTCGTTAGAAATTTTCAACGAATTTTCCAACGAATATAAAAAATGCCGAACAATACCAGGTTTTTTTGAATTCGTCACAAAATTCGTTGAAAATTTCCAACGAATTGTTTTTCGTTGGAAATTTCCAACGAATTTTGCGACGAAAATTGTTTCGTTGGAAATTTCCAACGAATTTTGCGACGAAAAATTTTTCGTTGAAAATTTCCAACAAATTTTAATTTTCGTTGGAAAATTTGTCGCAAATTTGTAACGAAAATTTTTTCGTCGCAAATTTTCGTAGCAAAAATCCAATTTTTTTGTAGTGATTAAAAGCAGTACGTTGCTTAGGAAAAATGGTTGCCTCAACTTTAAACAAATGTGGATATGGTGAATGGAGAGAAGGGATGTGAGTAGCTTCAGGCTCGAGCTTACACATGGAACCACATATTCAACTTCATCAATTCCATGTGCTTGAAATGTGCCATTCAATTAGGCAATCCCAACACCATCCACCACCATGGCCAACCCACGACCCTCAATTCCATGTTCTTGGGTTAGAATTATTGCCTCAAAAGAGTGAGTGTAAGTGGCGTGGACGCTACCACACACCATCTATAATCTTCGTGACACATGTTCGATTTTTGTACTAATCGTTAACGATAGACAAACAACATTAAAAGCAGTGCAATGCTTAGGTAAAATAGTTGTGTCGACTTTAAACAAATGTGGATATGGTGAATGGAGAGAAGGGATATGAGCAACTACAGGCTCAAGCTTACATATGGAAACACATATTCAACTTCATCAATTCCACATGCTCGAAATGTGCCATTCAATTAGGCAATCCCAACACCATCCACCACCATGGCCAACCCATGACCCTCAATTCCATGTTCTTACCCTTAAAAGAGTGAGTGTAGGTGGCGTGGACACAACCACACATCATCTATAATCTTCGTGACACATGTTCGATTTCTGTCCTAGTCGTTGATGATAGACAGACAACAATAAAAGTAGTGTGTTGCTTAGGAAAAATGGTTGCCTCGACTTTAAACAAATGTGGATATGGTGAATGGAGAGAAGGGATGTGAGCAGCCACGGGCTCAAGCTTACATATGGAACCACATATTCAACTTCATCAATTCCATGTGCTTGAAATGTGCCATTCAATTAGGCAATCCCGACACCATCCACCACGATGGCCAACCCATGACCCTCAATTCAATATTCTTGGGTGAGAATTATTCGCCTCAAAAGAGTGAGTGTAGGTGGCATGGATGCAACCACACATCATCTATAATCTTCATGACACATGTTCGATTTTTGTCTTAGTCATTAACAATAGACAGACAACATTACAAGCAATGCATTGCTTAGGAAAAATAGTTGCCTTGACTTTAAACAAATGTGGTGGGGCAACAATTAAAAGTACAGACAAAGTAGAAAACTAAGAAATTTTCTTAGTCGGATTCTTATTAAATTGTCCTTGAGGTCCACACTAATTAACTAAGTCCTTCATAAGAAAACATGATATACTCGATGGATTTTCTTGGGTAACAATTATTGCCTCAAAAGAGTGACGTAAGTGGCAGGGATGCAATTGCACATCATCCATAATCTTCGTGACACATGTTCGATTTTTGTCCTAGTTGTTAATGATAGACAGACTACATTAAAAACAGTGCGTTGCTTAGGAAAAATAGTTGTCTCGACTTTAAACAAATGTGATGGGGCAACAATTAAAAGTACCATACAAAGTAGAAAACTAAGAAATTTTCTTAATCAGATTCTTAATAAATTGTCCTTGAAGTCCACACTAATTAACTAAGTCCTTCATAAGAAAACATGATATACTCAATAGATTTTCTTGGGTAACAATTATTGCCTCAAAAGAGTGACGTAAGTGGCAGGGATGCAATTGCACATCATCCATAATCTTCGTGACACATGTTCGATTTTTGTGCTCGTTGTTAATGATAGACAGACTACATTAAAAACAGTGCGTTGCTTAGGAAAATAGTTGCTTTGACTTTAAACAAATGTGGTGGGGCAACAATTAAGAGTACTACACAAAGCTAGTTCTTAGCGTAATCGTCGCCTAGGGAGAACACGTGCCATCCATGAATACGGAGCCTTGACTTTTACGCAAACCACATGTGAGCAACATCAACAAAAGTCTTCACTGATGCGACCCGCAATGAAGGCTTTTTACTAAACATCGGCAGCAATTTCACGCCACCGTACAACATTAATGGCTCGTTTAGTAATTATTTTATTCTCAAAAATAATATTTACTTAAAAATAATTTTTTTATTTTATTTTTAAAAATAATTTTTAAGCATTTAAAAGGCGACTGATAACGGCTCAAATTTTCATTCTTGAAATAGAAAACGAACATAAATATATTTGATAACTACACAAAATTTCTTTTTATTAATAACATTTTAAATTTTTTAATATATATTTTTTTTCTTCTCTTTTTCTTCTTGGCCATGGTTAGCGAGGGTGAGGGCTGGACCCTCGCGACCTGGGTGAGGGTCGCCCTTGCTGGCCTTTTCTAGCCCTCGCTTGAGCCGGTGAGGGCCGCTGTCGAGGCTCGCGGCCTTGGCGAGGGTGGCAGCAGCGAGGGTAGCATTCGCCCAAGTAACAAGCCTCGATAGCTCGAGCAAGGGCTAGAAAAGGCCAGGGAGGGCCACCCTTGCTGCTCGCGACCTAGGCAAGGTCACAGCCTGGGCGACCCTCGCCCAGGCTGCAAGGGTCCAGCCTTCGCCCTCACCGGCCCTAACCTATGACTGACCACTAGCCACAGGCAAAGAAAGAAGAAAAAGAAGAAAAAAGAAATTCCTTTTTCATTTCTGATTTTTGTTCTCCGAATCAAGAATCAATATTTTTTTTTATTCTTAATTCTATTCCAAAACAGATTCTTGGAATAAATTTGTGCTCGGGAATAAAAATTTGCCAAATGAATTTATGTTCTTTTTTATTTTGAAAAATAAAAAAATAGAATCGGGTATTGTTTGGCCGGTTTCCAAACAATCCCTAAATGTCATAACACATTAGACAAGTTCATTATCGTGGATGAGGCAGTGGCTTACGAAGACGATGATCTGTAACTAGTTTAAGAAGACTGTCAACCCACGTTGGGATAGAGACACCGTCCAAACTCCTACAAAAGGCATCAATGGGGAATCTTCCTCGATGGAGAAAGCCTGACGAATAAAAGAACGTGGTAATTAATTTTATGCCGTTTAAAAATCATCTCGGAAAGGTACGAAGTTGGACTAATTTGGGCGTCAAGCCAGCTCGACCCTTCTAGCGCGAATTTTACGGGTGTAAAAGGAGAAGGGCGACTCGCCAGATAACCAACTTTTATGCATCTTTTTAGTCATATAATATGTCATGTCAACTGTTCCTTCATTAAACGGACAAATCATGGCGGCTTCAACAACATGGCCAACCAAAAGCATTATTATGAAAACCGTATCGGAGGCTATACCGACGGTACACCATTCACTAATTCAACTAGAAAAATTGGACGGCATAAAAAATAACAATTATTTACCCATATCGAATAGGTAGTGTCACGTCCAGGTATTTTAGAGGTCATGGGGTTGTATCTCACCAGGCGCTGATGAGAAACTTATTTGGAAAAGGTGAAGAAATTGTGCACAAATCAATCTCTTGCCATTCATAAAGCAAAAGACTCTACCCAATTCTGATGGTATAGGGACTGGATGGTGTCCAAGAGGTTAGACGTTCCAACCATGTCTCTAAATAAGCAACTTATTCTTCACAGAGTTCAACAATTACTGCAAATGGGGCCTCTTATAAGGTATAACAATGAGGGAAAATCCAATGTACGTAAATTAATATTTTAAGGTTATGGGGCCTCCTATATTAACGCGTATCATGCAAACATGACAATTATTTGGCCAGCGGAAGGTATACTAATTAATAATGCTCCATACCCACTTTCCAAACCATATAAAAACGCATCATTCCTCTGTTCTTGGTGTTCATGAACGAGAGAATTTGCACTACAGAGGTGAGAGATATAGAGGTGAGAGATAAAAACTTCATGCCTTGAATATGGTGAATGGAGAGATGGGAAGCATGTTGAATAAACATTAAATGTCCGTTTTTTATTAGTGCGTTATTTCAACAGTTTTATAGGAAAATGAAATGTCAAGAGTCAGCAGTTACTCTTACGGGTGATAATGGGTTTTAATTTTGGTTTATGGCTATTAATAGAATTACCTATAATTAAGTTTATTTCAGTTTTAGAAGGGCAGACTACAACCTATAAATAAATCATTGTATTGCTTGCAAGGATGACACAGAATCGAGAATAAAGCCTCTCTTCAGAAATTATTTTTTCTCCACAAGTCCATAGTTTGCAGCCAACAATTTTTTTTTACAAAGCAAACAACTACAGGCTCAAGCTCACATATGGAACCACATATTCAACTTCATCAACTCCATGTGCTTGAAATGTGCCATTCAATTAGGCATTCCTGACACCATCCACCACCATGGCCAACCCATGACCCTCAATGCCTTGGTCTCTGCACTTCAAATTCACCCCTCAAGAGGCCCCTGCATCGGCCGCCTCATGCGCATTCTAGTCCACTCCGGCTTTTTCGGACAACAGAAGCTTGCGCCGGAAGGTCAAGATGCCTACGTGCTCAACCACATGTCGGAGCTCCTCCTTAAGGACAATCCCTCAAGCGTCGCACCGTTCGCACTGGTCATGCTCGACCCTATCCTGGTGAACCCATGGCACGGTTTGAGCGAGTGGTTCCGCAACGGTGTCGACCCGACGCCATTCGAGATGGGGCAAGGGATGCCATTTTGGAGGTATGCTGGTCAAGAGCCAAGGCTTAACCGCTTCTTCAATGATGGCATGGCTAGCGATGCCCGATTGGTGGCTAGCTTGGTGGTTAACGAGCACAAAGGGGTGTTCGACGGAATAACCTCGTTGGTCGATGTAGGAGGAGGAACTGGAACGATGGCCAAGGCCATAGCAAGCGCCTTTCCGCATATGGAATGCACAATATTTGATCTTCCGCATGTGGTGGCTGGTTTTGAAGTTAGCGAGAATGTGAGATGCGTTCCGGGGGACATGTTTGAGGACATACCTCCTGCAGATGCAATTCTATTGAAGGTACGTGTGCGACAAATGTAGATCATATCTGATTGGGTAAAGTTGGAGAAGCTACATGGGGGAGAAGGGAAAAAAACAGTTAGGAAAACAAAAAGAGAATGACAATTTTCCCAATCCCTATTCTTGGGACGCGCTCTTACTAAAAAGTTTTTTTTTTTTTTTTGGTAAGGTTTTACTAAAAAGTTTGCATGTAGATAATTCATGAAAAGTACTCCAATTGATTCTCCATGTGATGGACAAACTAAATTATTGCAAGAAGTCCTCCTAAAGTTCAAAGAGAATCCATGAAATAATACGTGAATGATATACGGACAAAACGATAGACTGCTGATAGATTATTTTAAGCGGTGTGCAGTGGATACTCCATGATTGGAGCGACGAAGACAGCGTGAAGATACTGAAGCGATGCAAGGAGGCCATAAGTAAGGGCAAGGGTGAGAAGAAGAGGGTGATCATAATCGACATGGTGGTGGGACGACTCGGCAGGAGACAGAGAGCTGATCGAAACCCAACACTTCTTCGACATGTTGATGATGATCTTTGCATCCGGAAGAGAGAGGAACGAAACGGAATGGGCTAAGCTCTTCGTTGCTGCTGGCTTCGGGGACTACAAGATCACCCCTATACTTGGTTTGCGATCGCTTATTGAGGTCTACCCTTCATGATCGAAATTTCAATCATCGCCAATTCATGCTCTATTTCTTACTGCTGTTGGTAAGTTAGGATCAATAGCAAATAAGGCATGTCTAGCCAAAGAAGAAAAAAAGAAGAAAAGTATCATGTTTCAGTAAGGGTTTGGCGATGTACAAGCACGCGCGAAAGGCGTGATTAAAAGGTTTATTCAAATAATCATTATCTAGCAGTTGAAGCACTAAGATGTTGTTTAAATTGATTATCATGGGATACTTTTCTAGCTTCGAACCTCCAACTTTTACATCTTATTAGTTATTATAGATAATTAAGTTGAAATTCCTAAAACTTGTTATAAAAGTATACTTGAGTTCTAAAATTTATAAAAGGTATAATCAAGTTCCAAAATCTTCAAATTGATGCAATCGAGTTTTTCCATTTAATCTATCTAACCTATTTAACAGAAAATACTGACGCGAATTTTTTTATTTTCTCTATCTTACATGGCGATGACAAAACTAAAATAACGTTATTTTTTGTCCATTACTAATTTGTAATACACACTTTATTAAAAAAAGGTAATTTAAAAAAGAAGAAGTGAGAACTAGCCAAAGAAAGCTCGCAACTCTCGTCGGGCCGCGGCTAGAGGAGGCAGGGGCGAGGGTCATAAAGGTCAGGTCTTGGGTGCGCGGGGATAGCGTGAGGGCCGGGTTGGGTTGTCCTGGTTGGAGTCGTCGTCCTGGACGAGGATCTAGGAGTCTCTGTCGGAATTCGAGGAGGGGTTCGGGTCGAGGGCTAGGGTTTGGGTCTCGGGGGATTCCAAGTGGTTATGGGGCGGGTAGACTGGGGTGAGGTCTTGATCTGGCGAGCGAAGAGGGGACAATGGCGAGCTCATGGCGGCGGCGGTGGTGGCGATTCAAAGCGTCGTGCAGAGAGAGAGAGAGGCTGTAACAGTGCGTTCACTCATTCCGGAACTGTACCGGAAAAGCGGTCTGGGATGTGTATCATCGACCCGATTTCTAATTGTAATGCCTTCTTTTACCAAGGAAGTCCAAAAGAAAAATCAATCTTGCAGATATGGTATTTTTGTTAAGGCAGTGATCATGTTTTGGAAAAAACTAAATAATTTCTATTTGGGCTTGATTACTCCCCCCCCCCCCCAAAAAAAAAAAAAGAACATAAAAGTAACTTTTTATGTTTGGCCCCGTTTTAATACGACCGTGAAAAGAAAAAAGGCGGGATGCTTGGACCGTTGGACAAAATTGGAATCCGTTAGTGCTCTTCAGCCATCCTTATGTTACGTTATGTTCTTAGTAACATGAGATTAGTTTATCGAAAAAGCCCCGCCTTTAAAGAAGACTCAAAAACTATATATCTTGACTTCTCACTTCCCTTCTTTCTTTCTTTTCTTTCCCTTTTTTTTTTCATTCTCTTTGCAACTAATTAGTGGTGTTTTAAGGACAATATTTATTCTCGACTTTTTTTTTTTGGGTAAAGATATTTATTCTCGACTTTGATCTTTATTAGTTACAGTTTCCATAATTTGTTTGGATATTCTATGTTCCAACACCGGATCACAGGTATTTCAAAACAAAATACATTGTTGACTTAAAATATGAGAAAGTACTTATGATTTTCCTGGAAAACAAGTGTGAAAAATATTGTAACTTGGTTTAGATGAATTTAAGACGTGAAGTGTACAGTGAAATAGAAGTCAAGCTTTCAGCAAGATGAAAGTTGTGGTTGAGTTTTTTTAATTTAAAGCTTATGTTTTTTTCGTAAAAAAATAGTTTTTTAAAAATAATGAATTAGATTATTGGTTATGTTGGCTAGCACAGCTGATGTCGGTGTGCGTGCTGCGGCGCGGCGGATCCTCTCGCTGATAGGCATAGCGAAAGCTGAGGACTCCGGCGCTGGGGCCAAAGATCCACCTGCACATTCGAATCAAAATCCCGACTTGATCCACCCCACGGCCATCTCCTTCCGACCCACCATCGGAATGCGCTGAATTTCTGCTCCCGAGGCAGCGAACGAGCCGGAGGGAGACGATTCGCACTCGCTTAGCCTGTGTAACCAAAGCACTACCGTCGATTTTCGATCTGTCCTCTCTTTTCGAGCAACTGGGGGTCATCTTCAGTTATCAGTTTGTCCTACCTCGTACATTCCAATCACCTGGCTCCCTTGCCCGCCAGGTGTTTGATGAAATTCCTCACTGACAGGGACCCGCGAGCGTTTTCCAGTTTTCATTAGCTGGGGGTGTTGCAAATGGTTCCTCGGAGGGAACTGTGTCGAATCTTTCTTGAAGGGAGACGCTTTTGCAGCATGTATGCTCGGTTTTACAGCGCAAAAGTGGACCTGAAAGAGCTCCGGCCTATGATCCTGAAGAGGATTGAAGGCAGGGCCAAGGATTATCCGGTCCCGGGTATGGTTCCCGTCGCGCAAGAAGTGTTGAAGGCCAGGACTTTGCTCATCCAGGGCGTGTCGACACTTGTCAGGTTCTTCCCAGTTGCAGCTTGCAAGTAAGTTTGGCAGACTCAACCTGAATTATTCTATAGAGATAGCATCGCAAGAAGACACGAAAGTATTTAGTCATGATTCATGATTGTGCATTGGATATTGCTGTCCGACTTGACTGTGTGTAACTGGCTAATTCTTATTGAATTAAAAGACGCCACTATTTGAAAGCTTGGTTAATGGTGAAGATTCGGTTGAGCTGCTTTGGGTTTGTAAAACATGATCATGGTATCGGGTGATGGGACCAAGTACTTAGGAGTTAATTGGGATTGACCAACAGATTTAGTGCCAATCAATGACAAAATTCATCTGGTTGCAGATGCTTTTGGACTTAAGGTGGTTTCTAGTGCCTTCATATTTGGACATAACATAGCAGGATTGGTCTTGAGATCGTTGAAAACACCAGCTTTCTCTTGCATTGGTGGTATGGAAAGAGTTTTGGTAGAGATATGAGGAATGAGAATTTTTGGTTTGAGTGTTTAAAGGTTGCCCCCAAGGCATTTGATTAACATGAAAGGATATTTTAGATTTTTAAAATACGGATTGCCCAATCCTTAGAACGGCTAATGCGTTTAAAATTGTAGTATTTCCTTAATTAGCAACTTAATTTATGCCCCCGGGGCACTCATTAACAAATTTTCTTCATTTTAAGTTGCATTTGCTGGCCGGTGAAACAACTTGGAATTGTGAGGACTCAGCAACTCTTGAAAGACTGATTTGATGGCTTCTTCCTCTTTATTTACATAATCCTTGTATTACTATTTATTTAAGCATGCTTCTCTTAATAATAACAAATATAGGTTACATTAAAAGAAACATCAGCCATAAGATTCTTTCTATTTAGCCAGATCATCACCTTGCGACATCAATACCTAGTCTAATTTGGGGGTTGCAATATTGGGATATAATTCCCCAGTCCCATGCATTTCGTCTTACAAAAATAGGCAAAAATGGTCAGATATATGAGTTATGGGGCTTAAGTGGGATAAAATATTGCCGTTCGTGTTGGAATATATGGAAAATGGTACTAAACCAAAGTATTTTTCCTATTTTATGTATCAGTAATCTCCTGAATCTTCCACATCCTAAATCCAACAAAAGGAAAGAAAAATGAAAGAATTTGATCTAAGAAAAATTTGGATAATAATGTCTCTTGAAATCGGGTTGGCTGTTGCTTGATTCTGATAGTATTTGAAATTGAGATTAGAATGCTCTATGTTGTCATGCATTTTCAATTGTCTTGGCTGTCCTACCCTTCTTGTGCACCATAGTCAGCATGTTTTCTAGTCCATGTTTACTGTTATTACTATCACTCATGGACTGTTCATGACGAACACTTTTGCTTCGCCATGTTATTTTCATGGCGTTTCAACATAAATAGCCCCTCTGCAATCTCTCTCTACACGATGCTTGTATACCATGGCGTTGGGGACCATGATCTTCACTCTAGATCCTATTGACAATCATCCTATCCTAGTGTACTGTGTCAATATAAACGTACGTGGGAAGCCTTATGCTTGGGTGTGTTCAAGTGAGCAGAAACCAGCAAGAAGTTTTGATATAGGAATGTGTTGTCAAGAGAACATGTGAAAAGAAAAGAACCCTTTGATTATTGGCATATATCTTTATTTGTTCTTAGTTTGAGGCCTGAGTTTGGTATGGTCGTACCAATTTCTTGTGACCTGCAATTTTGTCGATCTGATACGACTTAATGGTTAAGGGAGAAGAATGGAAGGGGTAAGGAAGCTGCTATCTTTTCTAGCAGTCTTTGAGCCATAGAAGGAAAGCCCTTATTTTGTATCTGTAATGTTTTTGCAGGTTCTGTTCGGAGGTATATGTAGGTGAAAAGGGACACCTAATTCAAACATGCTGTGGTTATAGGCGTCGTGGCAAAAATCGAGTTCACGAATGGATCAGTGGTGGAATAAAAGATGTTCTTGTACCGGTCGAGTCATTTCATCTTAAAACGATGTTCCAAGATGTCATAAAGCACCATCAGCGGTTTGATTACGATCGTATACCTTCTGTTGTTGAGCTATGCTATCAGGCTGGAGCTGATTTACGTGACAGGAATCTAGAGTGCATGCCTGGATCTGATGAGGCTCAGATCGATAGCAATGAAGCCGAGGTTATCTCAGCTGATGATCTGATAGCGATAGCAAATGGGACTTTGAGGGCATGGGAGACACTTAGGTCTAGTGTGCAGAAATTATTAGTAGTTTACCCGGCAAAAGTCTGCAAGTATTGTTCAGAGGTCCATGTTGGGCCATCTGGCCACAAGGCTCGGGTATGTGGGGTATTCAAGTACCAGAGTTGGCGTGGTGGTCACTTCTGGAAGAAGGCTGAGGTAGATGATCTGGTGCCCTTGAATGTTGTTTGGTTCCCTCGACCTCAAGATCCTCCTGTGCTGGTGGACGAAGGACGGAATTTCTATGGTCATGCACCTGCTGTGGTGAGTTTATGTGTGCAGGCTGGTGCTGTTACGCCAGTCAAATACCATTGTATGATGAAAATTCAAGGTCAAACTGCGCCTATTTCAACCAAGCTTTGAAGCACAATGTGGATTTGATTACAGTTCGGATGCTCTCATCTTGCGCACGTCGTATACCTGCAGCTGCAGATGCTTGAGGCAAGCACCCGCCAACAGATTGAGAAATGAAGAGTAACCATTTTAGATAATAAAGTTAATGGCAGAGAAGGGAGAAAATCTCCTTTTTACAGTGAAATGACCAATGATTCCACAGTTACCTGTCTCAATTTTCTGTTGATCTGGCAGCATGATGGTGCACCCCTTACTATATCACAAGTCCATGGGTAACAATTAACATGCCATTTTGACCTATTATATGTTGCTTTTCCAGTTTCTCTAATTGATCAGGCAAGTTCAAATGAGGCAATGGGTAAGGAGAGAATTTATAGGGGACAAAACTTAGTTCTTTTTCATATTCGTTTCTGATGTCTGATGTTGGTATAGTATGATTAGACAGAAATGGCTGGATATGCTTTTGTGTCATTGTACTGTATGAAGATTGGAAATGGCTCCCTGATTACCACTCACCAGAATAATAAAAGATGTGGATGATTCGTTCTTTGCTGCTATATGTAGAACAACCTCTGAGCGAGTGGTTTTTGCTTCTGCAAAAAGATTGGCGGTATTATCGACTGATGATACGTTCATGTCTGTGTGCAGGTACTGCAATTGTGATTATGCTTGCCATATTTGACTAATCCCTTACAAGTGATTCTCCAAACGCTTGTGAGAACATTGACAACACTGAAAAAAAGAGTTCAAAACGTGGTCAATGAGCCCCGATTGTATTCGAATGAAGATAATGATATTACATGAGTAGAGTAGTAGTAAGAGGGGCTCCTATAATGGTTGACGACGAACTGTTTGTTTCAAAGGTGAGAGTCTTTGTGAAAGCACCTCTCTCTTCGTGTACCAAATAATTTTGACATCATTTTCTTATGCATACTATGTGGAGTTAAACGCATAAAATAAAGATGACGAAAACCATAAATCAAAATTTCGATTATCATGATAGAGTTCTACAAGCATATCGGCTCTGGAATATGTAATTTGGATACCATGAATTGGATAGTCGTTCATCTCCAACACAAATGAGACTGTAGTATGTTAAACAAGCCAAGTATCTCTTGGTAATTAGAACTTCCATTACAAAATCAATCATTTGGTTCGAGTTTGCTCGTAAAATTTGGAAGTGCAGGTCAATTTGATTGGAGGATACTTTGAGATGAATTATAGTGATTTGGCCTTTACAACCTTGCGATGGCCAAAGACCGTAGCATGATTCGTAGTCAAAGTATCTCATGAAAGCTCTGTAATACAGCATAATCACTGATGGAGTTACCGACATGCGTCCTTTCGGCATAATATATAAGACCATCTAAGATTATAGTAGATTTAACTTTTGCATGTATGTTAAATAAAATCATCTTCTAATCACATGTAATTAATCAAGGCCATCTACCCATCACTCTCTCTAGCATGAATCTTCCACTGCCATATTTCAAAAATTGTTGAAGTTAGTCAGATTGAATTTCTGGAAGCTTGTCGTTCTCAGTTTGGCATAGTTGGAAACACACTTAAAAGATGTCTTGTAGATTTCTCTTCACTTTCTCCAATTATAATATATTTTTTTCCTACTTATTCTTGTCCAGCATAGGAATTGTCAATGTGGTTTTCAGAAATGCAATTGCACTGGTCCTTCTTGTAATTTGACCAAAATTGTACCACGACTTCAATCTGGTGCAGGGCAGCTTTCTCAGATTGTTCCTTCCGGGTCAATTTGGATGACCCAGAAAATGAGCTTTCCATATAGAAATTTCTTGGGTTGTACTTCACTTACATTCACACGCAAAATGATTTGAAAAATCACCTTTGGACTATTCAATATTCAATATTTGCAAATGATCTCCGACTTGTACTTTTGTACATTTCTTGTGTACAAGCATTGCTTACTGGCATTAGAGAACTGATAAGAGCTTGCGCTTCAAGGCTCAGACTGGATGATTCTGCGTGTGATGGTTCCTCGATTCAATATATATATATATATATATATATATATATATAATGACAACTAGTGGTTTACTTTGTCTTCTGAAACATGTGGTTGCTGAGTATTGTACAAGCCAATGTGCTCAAAGTCTGAATCCGATCTCTGCATTAACACATTATTTAAGTGTAGTAATTTGTCTAATCCTGACTTAATTAAGTATATTTCTTTCACTCACGATCTTATTCTTTCCGGCTGACTTCAACCACTCCACATCCTGGTTCTTTGATTGTATTAAATGAACTTTTAAAGTCTTTCTTCAATCCTCTTCATCTAGAGGCCAAGTTGAAGCTTGAATGATGACAAACTTTTAA
Organism: Syzygium aromaticum; assembly: GCA_024500025.1. Lineage (NCBI taxonomy): Eukaryota > Viridiplantae > Streptophyta > Magnoliopsida > Myrtales > Myrtaceae > Syzygium > Syzygium aromaticum. The sequence goes on from CM044885.1 coordinate 19,753,460, forward strand.
GTCCAATATAAGACCAACATCCTCGCATCAGTCGAGCTATTGGACAAGGCTTCATCCCTGGGAATGGCGAAGATGAAAGTGCTTCAGTTTTTGCTTCCAGTCATCTTGCTTTCGCTCGTCAGCCATGTTCAGACTCATAAAATCGAGGAAAACTCGGCCACTGATATTATCTTTGAGGCAGTTCGATATGTAAAGCAGCCAGTGCTGTTCTTGAGCCGTTTGGTTTCATCGGACGACTGTGATCAGACGTATGGTTTCTTGCCATGCACAACCACCGTATGGGGGAATGTGTTCCTGATTCTGGTGTATGGGTACTTGATGTTCCTAGCGGCGAAGCAGTTGTCCAATGGAAGCGAGATTTTGCTGCAGATTCTTGGTCCTGGCATTATTGGGGGTCTCTTTCTGCCAATACTTAGCTCACTTCCTGATGCTACAATTATCCTTGGTAAACTTGGTTTCTAACTTTGCTAAATGTAGTCCCTATATGTCAGAATTGTAACCTATGTTAAGATTCTCTCTCATCCATGCTTTCGATGCAAAAAGGTCATTCTAGCATCAACATCCTTAATCCAAATCAGTAACAGTCAGGAAAATGAGGGTAAAAGTGAGATTTATAGATCTTTGAATCCGTAATTGTCACAAAAAGGATTTCATCTTCTATTGAGGTTGACAAAACGGTCTTCTTCCGTTAATTACAATGCACTATAGCATTTTTGCCATGAAATCATTTCTGTGAGACTTACTGTTTCTGCCATTAAAAGGAAAGTCTTGATGCAATTCAGGAAGGTTGTACTGTTGGCTTGTGGGAAGGAGACGGCAAGGACGGAGATAGTTGTTCCTTATAAATTCTTAGCCTTACATCTTGATTTTCTGCTGCATATGGAGACTGTAAAGATTTCTTTTCCACAAGAACTTATAACTGCTATATGTATGAGGCAGCATAATCCCATCAATGAATAATATATGATCTGGAATATTGGCTTGGTTTAATTGATTGCTCTTGACATCTGCGGTTGCCCAACTTCATTGGCTTCATCAGCTAGTCCTTGAAGTCATTCCTTCCAGCGTGTTGATTTGAATTATAAATGGCTTGTGCCGGTGTAAAATCCGTTTGCTTGCAGCATCTGGTGTCTCTGGGAGCACAGAAGATGCTCAAAGCCAGGTCTCTGTTGGGATGGGCTTGCTTGCTGGATCGACAGTAATGCTTCTGACTGTTCTATGGGGCACTTGCATTATCGTCGGAAAATGCGACATCGAGAACTCAGCCACCGTGGATCAAAAGGATACGAAATTATTCAGCTTAGCTGGTACCTTCTGAGCTCTATTTGGATGTGCCATGATCATACTTCTGGTTATGGATGCCCAAAAGCTCTGCATCAGTTCCTATTTGCAAAATTCTGCTCCATGGCATTGTTATCGAACCAAATGATTCTTCACTGATGAATATGCAGAGAAAGCAGGCTCCTAAGAAGATCATCTTTGAATGTTTCAAGTAAAACAATTGCATGATTTTTTTACTTATATGTCACATCTGAATCAATAATTTTTCCCCCATGCAAATATCTTGACAGCTTTGCTATTTGCAACAGAACTTTTGACTGCAACAATTTGAAAATGACCCTTGTTATAGGTTGTCTATTTAGATGCACCTCACATTATATCTCAAATGATGGTGACTATCACAGGATCTGGGGTAAGCACCGACATCTGGACAAGCTATGCAGCAAGAATCATGATGATCTCTATAATTCCATTCATAATAGTCCAACTACCGGAAATTTTTGGTGCGAGCTCACTAAGCCGAGCCGCAATTCTGGTTTCTTTCATTGTTTCTATATGTTTGTTGCTGTCTTACAGCCTCTACCAGGTAATCCCCCTTTCATTCAGCAAACCATCAATGCTTGCAAGTCTACTAGCTGTCACAGTTTAAGCCACATCGACAAATTTCATATGACATAAGCGGATGCATTCTGAATCGTGGCCCTTTGGACAACAAAAAATAATGCAGGTTTTCCAGCCAAGAATCCAAAAAAGAAGAATCGCATATGCAATGCATAAGCGCGTAATATCAGGACTCCTACAGCAATTGAAAGCGCGTACACTTGGAAAGCTAGTTACTGATGAAGGCAAACCCAATACGGTTGTCATAGAAAAGTTAGTTACTTCCTTTTTCCCTCTACATTTCATCATTTCATTGTCACTTTGTGAACCTTGCCACTCACCTTCAAAGTGGCATGTTCTTCACCAATTACTAGGAACCCTGAAGTTAGGACTAGGGAAGCCCGAAAAATCGCATATATGGAGATGACATTCCTAAAGTAAACTTTCTTGAACGTGAAAAAGTCAGTGAATGCCGGTGATTAATGGACAAATAACCATAAGCTGATTTATGGCGAGAAAGGAAAAGCTGTGTCAAGTTCAGTCAAACTCAAATAGTCAAGAAGAGATCAGATGTAATTCTATTCTACTTAAGAACAATGTCGAACTTGATCTAACTTTTTACCGATGGGATATTGCAGGTTATTCGAGAAACTTGATGTGGACTCTAATGGATACCTATCCCCAGCAGAGCTACGAGCGCTCATCATCGGAATTGAGATTGAAGAGGTAGAGATAAACATGGATGACGCGGTCCATAAAGTGATAGAGGATTTCGACACTTCTCGGGATTTAAAACTTGATTCTGCTGAGTTCATTGAAGGAATCTCTAAATGGCTCAGGAGGGCTAAACGCACTGCAGCAGGAGCAAATGTGCATGATGATATATCCCTGACAACAAGGCTTCTGAACAATTTCGACGAGGTATTACAATTATTACAGTCAGTTTTTTATCTAAAAAATGTTGTAACGAAAATTGACCATGCAGCGGACGGAGCAACAGCTTGATCAGTTGGTAGACCAGGAAGATGAGCTGGCGGTGGATGATGTGGAAAATGTGAAGTGGAATACCGCCAAAGCAATACTCATGCTGCTTCTTGGAACAGTTATTGCCGCCGTCACTGCAGATCCCCTCGTGGATGCAGTCGACAACTTTTCAACTGCCACAAGTATTCCTTCTTTCTTCGTGTCTTTTGTGATCCTTCCATTTGCCAGCTCCAGTGAGGTTGTCTCGTGCCTCATGTTTTCCAGCCGAAAGAAAAAGAGAACCACATCTTTGACGTACTCAGAGGTATGTTTTTCCGGATCTATAATTGTCTATAAACCTTAATTCACATAGCCACAAATGAAGGTGACTATAACAAATGTAGAACTAAACTACGAGAGACTTATGGTGCAGATATATGGATCAGTGACCATGGGCAATGTCCTGTCCTTGGCGGTGTTCTTAGGCTTGGTTTACGTGCGCCAACTGACATGGGACTTCTTCTCAGAAGTATTGGTGACAGTGATTGTATGCATTGTGATGGGGGCGATCGCCAGTTTCCGCACTACCTTCCTGCTTTGGATGAGTTTCTTGGCCTATGCGCTTTACCCCATCTCCTTGTTACTGGTGTACGTTCTCGACTATGTTCTTGGATTATCATAGGTTTGTGGATCCCGCAATATACTGTGTAAGAAAACTGAGGCTATATCGAAGCTCACGGCTTATTTTGTATTTCATTTGTCAACACTTAGGCTCACGGCTTATTTTGTATTTCATTTGTCAACACTTAGGCTTGTCAGTCAGATCGATTTCTCCGTCAAGACGTTGCTTAACTTTTATGCTGAAGTAAAAGTCCATTGAGCCAGTCCACCACCATGTTCATTTGCTTTGAATTGGTCCTCCTGGGGAAGGTTTGGGCCATTTAAGCATGTCTTCCATGCCTGAATTCCATTTGACATGGCAAGTAATCATTTCCTTCAAGAGCGGCAACGCAGCCTAGTGTCTTGAGCATTTGACAAACCTCTTCATTAAGCCGGGCCCAAGACTGCATACACCTTCCTTATCCTTAAAATCTAGGCCAATGAATGGGAATTACAAAATTCAGGATCGAGTAATGTGAAAGAAAACATAAGGGAAATCCCCAGGACAGGTATTTCCAACACCATATCACTCTTCCTTTCAAGTTTACTTGAAACATTTACATGAATGAACTCAAATGCTTTGGATCGGGAGTTGATAAAGCACCACACTCGTTCATCTAGTAGGAGATTGCATTTGCGTGACAGATTCTAAAGAGAATCTTAGCGAGAGCAATTTCTGCACCACATAACTTTACCTTTCAAGTCCATGCTGAGACATTGATGTTGGCATTTTCGAAACCCTGATGGTTTGGACTTGCGACTTTAAGTACAGTGTACGTGAACTCATCTCAAAACTATTTGACTTACCCTCTGGCTTATCTCGAGACCATTGATCAGATCCCTTCTCTCATTAGCCTCTGTCACTGTGCTTGCGCTAGAGCTGTGAAGCAGAGGAGACTATGAAACTACATAGAGAAATCGGCACGCGTTCATTTGATATTCTTCTTAATTCATTTCAACGAGAGCGCTAATTCTTCAATCTAATTCGACGAACACCATCTTTTGCATCGCCTTCAGCTTCAGATGCCCACCACTATCTGATAAACTGTAGTTTACAATCATTATCTAGACAGTCGCTGTCGTCAATCTAACCGAGGTTGATTCCATGTACTTCGCCAATAAATTCAATTTCTGAGATAATACTCATTACAAGTCTATCCGTTCACCTCGTGCTAATGACAGATGATTACAGACAGCTGTGCCAACGTGGTAGGAGGAAAAGATTAGCAGTAGACTTTGCTTGTACCAAAATTTTCATATTCTACTGAAGCCTTGAGGGTATCATTATTAATTATATGGATTTTCCGCAATTCAGGATCTAGATTTCTGCAGGGCCAATATGTCTCATTCGACAGGTCAACGGCTCATTAGCGTGCCCCACTTTGCCGCCACCTAATAGTCCATTCATTGTTTCAATTCAAACCTTAGGCTACCAAAAACCAGATCTTCTTGGCCCTAATCAGCACCGTCAAGCCGACTATGTAAAGACTTTACACCAGACCAACTCATTTTCTGAAATAATCAATCTTTATCACATGAGTCATCATTTGGGAAAATGTTCCAAGCAATAACAGCGACTCTCTCCTATAGGTAGAATATATGGCAACATTTGAAAGTAAATAACAAGAATGAAAATTTCTCGCAAAAATTCTGTATTACCTATAGTTGTTGCATCATTGTCTCTCTACATCTTCTAAGTCATCGTCTTCTTGGCCGTGAGATTGAACTCTCAGCGACAATCTGTCCCTGCTAAGCATCCTTCTGAATGAACTGAATCGCGAGCTTGACGAACTGCTGTCTTTGTTCGCCCCTTGTGCGGCATGTGGCATTCCTTCAATACTTGGAAAAATAGAGCCGACGCTCTCGAGCGACAGAGCCGTCACTGCAGCTGTCCCAGAAGGATGTTCATGGTGCTCGGCTTTCATCTGGGGCTTGGCCTCAGTGCGGCAAACAGGGCACGTGGACTGCGAGCTCAGCCACTTATCAATGCACTCCACATGGAAAATGTGCTTGCAATTGGGTAACTCCCTCGCCGTCTCGCCATCCTCCAACATGCTCAAACAAACTGCACACTCGACCGAGGCATTGTCCCGGCGGTTGCTCCGCTTGAATGTAAAGAAGGGCAGCAAGGAAATGACCGTCGGATCAAGGCCAGTCTTTGGTGGCTCGCTGCTGGACTGCACATGGGCGACCCTAAGGGCTAGAGCATGCACGGCGGCACCGCGCCAGGCACGGTTGCGAAGAACGTATCTGCCATACAAGTGGAGGAGGATGACCAGCACTATGACGATGGACAAACATACGATGGCACCGAGAAGGATCTTGCTGTTGGAGTCATAATTTGTTTTGTGAGGAAATAAGGGTGGAAGGTGATCATTGTGATCATCATCCATACTTGTGTGTGAATAGATAGACACACCAAAAGCAAGATCGAATGAAAACGAGAGAGATAACAATTGCCTTACATGCTTTGGCTATGAGAGGCCTCTCTAATGTGTCTGTACCATATGTAGTTAGTTGAATCAGGGGAGGCTTTTGAGTAGATTAAGGAACTTGCGTGGACACCCAAAACAAAAACCGAATAAAAGACGAGTTAATCTCCATGTAGTTTCAAGGGGTTGACCGTTGAATGTTGACTTGCCGCCCACCACTTTACTTCATTTTTCCATAATATTTATGCAATGGCCAAGTTTGTTTCCATAACGTTACCACTTGATTTTTCTGAAGTTAGGATGGTGAAGAAAGTCCACTGCGTGAACTTGCTAGCTTGATATCGAGGCGAAAGGAAACTTCGCATGTGAATTCACGTTTCCAATAGGCTGCAGACTTTCGCATTCGTGAATCTGTACTGCTAGATTCAAGGGTTGAAATTTGAGGCTTAAATGTGCAGATCGTTCCTTACTTTATCAATATTCAGACAGGAAATTTCTTTGGCTATGCACCACTTACGTTCACACCTCAAATGATGACAAAAAGAAATCATATTTAGGCTAGTCAATATTTATTAATTTGCGTATTCACATTCACACTTCCTCCCACGACTGGAAAGAGAGCCACAATATCAACTTGCTGATCTGCAAATAATCTTCCATTAATGTTCGATTGAGCTACATAGAAAATAAAAAATAAAAACAACCACCCTCCTCAGTCGGACCACATCGTTCTCCCTATCCCTACGCCCGTGTCTGAAGCCAGAGTCCCCTCTCATCCTCAGCTAAGCGAGCGAAATGCGCTTTAAACAAAGCTTGCCGGACCGCCCACGCTCTGCTCAAGAGGGCTTGGGTTATGCCCAGTTTAATCCAAGCTATGTGTGCCACCAATCCAGCCTCCTACTTGGAATTGGGTATATATTGATAAAGTTTCATAAATTAGTGGTAGTGGATCTGAAGAGAATATAGACATCTAGGAGGCCAATAGCTTTGGTTTGCTCAAGAAAGGAATCTCATAAACCGTTGCAATTGCTTTTCCCTAATTGAAGGCCTATGAGGACTACTCAATCATGAGATGAAGAGTAGAGGTGGCCAAATAGTTCATGAAGCCATATTTTAACTCATATTCGTTAAATTGATTAAAATATGAGTTAAAGTGGGGATAATAAAGCAAAGCCTATTTAATTATGGGTTTCCAATAATCCAACTTCGACCCATTTAATCAAAAAGCAATACCCTCCCATGCCCATGCTTGGATCCCTAGTGACCATGCGTGAGTATTGAGCTCCCCCGTGCAGGTCCTTGGCACTCGGCCTGGGTCCATCAAGATCAAGCCTAATTCCTTAGTGGCTAGGTCCAAATCCATAAAGGCTAGCCCAAGTCCCTCAGAACTGAGCTTGAGATCTTGATGCCTGTGCTCTAGTCCACGGAGGTGGAGCTCAAGATCTTGGTGGCCCAAAGGCCATGCCTAGGCTTCTGACTCTCACACCCAAGTCATCGAGGCCTACTTGCGTATGTTAAGGCCTAGCCCGATTCTTTGGCAACTAGGCTTGGCTCCATAGAGGCGAGCTAAGGTCCCCTAGCTTGGGGCCAAGACATCGGTGCATGTGCTAGGGTCCTTGAGGCCAGTCCCTAGACCTTGGTATGCATACTCACATCCCCAACAGCCATGCCGAGGTATCCAGCTCCCTCATTCAAGCACTAGAGCCCAACTCAGGTCTAACGAGGCCAATCCCAATTCCTCGATAGCCAGACCTAGTTCCATAGATGCCAAGCCTGAGTCCCTTGAGGCAAAGCTCAAGACCTTATGCCCGTTCCTGTGCCTGGGACCCTTATGGCTAGGTCTTCGGTGGCCTTGTCTATGTAATCAACTCTTGAGTCCAAGCCACTAGCACTCGGCTCAAGTGCATTGCGACTAGACCCAATTCCTAAATGGCCAGGTCCAAGTCCCTCGACGTTGAGCCCAAGACCCTACTATTTGTGTCCAGGTCCATGAAGGCTTGGTCCACGACTTTAGTGCCCATGTCCAGTTCCCTAGCAACTATACTTGGGTACTCGACTTCGGCGCCTAAGTCACTAGCACCCAGTCCAAATCCATTGAGGTAGGCTTGGGTCTATCGAGGTCAGGCCTAGATCATAAACAGTTGGGCCCACGGAGGCTAGGCCTAGGTCCCTTGTGGTTGGGCCTAAGACCTCGGTGCCTATCCCTGGGTCCAAAAGGCCATGTCCAAGTACTTGGCTCCGTGCCAAAGTCATTAGCACATAGCGAGGTCCATGATGGCTGGGTTTGAAACCTTGGTGCCCTTGCCCTAGTCTATAGAAGCCAAGGCCTAGGTCCCTTGAGGCCACGCCAATGAACTTGATGCCAATGCCTGGGTCCCGAATGGCCATTCCAAGCACTTGACTCACTCACCCAAGTCATTAGCACCTGGCTTGGGTCCATAAAAGCCCAGCCCTATTCCTTGGTAGTCAGGTGCTCGGCCTAGGCCCATGAGGCTAGGCCAAGTCCCATGAGGCCAAGCCCTAGGTTGGGCCCAAGTCCATCGAGGTTGAGCCCGAGACCTCGGTGCCTGTGCCTAGGTCCACAAAGGTTTGGCCTAGGTCCCTCAAGGCTCATTCTCGAGCCTTTTTTTTTAAAAAAAAAAGCAATACTTATGCATGCATCAAGAATTGAACCATGGTCTTCGAGATGAAGAAACATCAACATGACAACTTGACCAATATATGTTTTTGTAGTGAAATGGTGTAATTTTTATATTTTATTATAAGAAATTGATTTTTTACCCAAAAACAGATCCTAGGCCGTTCCCAATTCTAAACCCAGGTCCCTCAAGGCTCATTCTCGAGCCTTTTTTTTTTTAAAAAAAAGCAATACTTATGCATGCATCAAGAATTGAACCATGGTCTTCGAGATGAAGAAACATCAACATGACAACTTGACCAATATATGTTTTTGTAGTGAAATGGTGTAATTTTTATATTTTATTATAAGAAATTGATTTTTTACCCAAAAACAGATCCTAGGCCGTTCCCAATTCTAAACCCTCTTTGTTCTTGGTTGTCAACGCGGCGCTTACTCGCATCTCCACGTAGCTCATGCGCCACTCTAATTTCTAACCCATCAACCAACCTGTGCACCGAACTCCCTCACCAACTCGGCAAGCTAGTCTGTGGAGTCATCCATTTTCAAAGGCAATAATTTAAGGAGAAAAATTGATATGAATTAGAGACCAGGTTGGGTCGGACATAAGTTGGATTCAAGTCGAGTCGAGTATGAGTCACTAAAATTGTATTGTATGAAGTCAAATTCTGCACTAAAGAGTTCGGACTCCAGGTATTGCCGCAATCTCCTACCTCAATCATTGTGCGACCATGAGACGAGGAGGTATATCTAAGTGATGATGCTTTGGTTGTTTTCACTTTGTTTCATAATTAGTTTGTGCAAGTCAATGCGCAAACATAAATTGCTCACAAATTAGCTTAACTACACCATTAAATTAGGAGCGTTGTTGATTAGTGATTTCGGTGCACTTATTTACCATACTTTATATGGAAATGTTTCGATTTCCAATATATTACTTTCAAATTACATAAGAAAAATAGTGTGTTTGGAACCGCACAGGTTTCCTTTGCTGGTTATCTAGCAAATGTCCTATGGATACTCTTTAACAAAATCCTTAGATTAGAGAAATCTGCCATTAATTTAGCGATAAGGCTTGTCAATAGTACACTCTTAAATTCAACATATATAGGGAATTTGGGTAACACGAGTAGTATATTTCTTTTAAAGAAAAAGACTACCAAAAATCCCAAATTATGTTCGTTGTAACACATTTATCTTAATTTTTTTTGTGACACCAAACACCCTAAACTATGCACATTATGATATATTTACCCTCCATTGGGTTCTATTAAAAATTTCCGTTATAACTTTAACGTGGTGTTGATGCGGCGCTCACATGGTGCCACATCAGAAAAAAAAATTTAAATTCAAAAAAAGTCATTGTTCATCATGAGTTACTGTTCATCGTCTTCTTGTTCAGCCAAAGCTCTTCCGGAGCTCGTCCGTCATTGCCGATTGCCACCTAGACCTCCGAGAGCTTCGTTGTAGCTATCGACCATGGCGGCCGCAAGCTCAAAGCTTGGCCATGGTGGCCTCTTGAGCTCAAAGCTTGGCCGAGCTGCCGCCATGGCCAAGCTTCGAACTCACGAGGACAAAGTTCCCGGAAAGGCAAAGATCCACTTCGCCAAGGTTCAAGCTTGAGCGGCCACCGTGGCCAAGCTTCGAGCTCGAGTGGAGCGGCCATGGCCAAGCTTCGAGCTCACGGCAACGAAGCTCCCGAAAGGCTAAGATCCACTTTGGCCAAGTTTCGAGCTCGAGCGGCCGCCATGGCCAAGCTTCATGCCCACGGCAACGAAGCTCCCGGAAGGCAAAGATCCACTTCGGCCAAGCTTCAAGCTGGAGCGGCCACCATGGCCAAGCTTCGAACTCGCGACGACGAAGTTCCCAGAAGGAGAAGATCCATTTTGGCCAAGCTTCAAGCTCAGGCGACTGCCATAGTCAAGCTTCGAGCTCCCAGCAACGAAACTCCCAGAAGGCAAAAATCCACTTCGGCCAAGCTTCAAGCTTAAGCGACTGCCATTGCCAAGCTTCAAGCTCGAGCCAAGCAGCCATGGTCAAGCTTCGAGCTCGCGACTGTCATGGTCAATAGCTACGACGAAGCTCTTGGAGGTCTAAGCGGCAGTGGGTAGTGACGGACAAGTTCCGGAAGAGCTCTAGCCTAGAGAGAAGACAATAAACAGTAATTTCAAAAATGATGAACAGTGACTTTTTTTTAACTTTTTTTTTGATGTGGCACCACGCAAGCGCCACGTCAGAATTGTAACGGAGATTTTTAACAAAACTCTAACGGAAGGTAAATGTGTCATAATGTGTATAGTTTGGGACTTTTTATATCAGAAAAAAAATTTTGAGGTAAATATATCACAATGAATATAATTTAAGATTTTTTATGGTCTTTTTCCTTCGTTTAGTCTTTTTAGGGCCTCAACTAGGAAAAATGAGGAAAAATGAGTAAGGGCACGGGCCTTACGGCCTGTGCTCTTGCTTTGTGCTTGGGCCTACTGGCCGTTATTTCTTCAACAGTAAAAGCGGAAAACGTGAATTGGGCGATAAATGCCGACGACCCTCCGAACGTCATTATGAGATCTCTTACATTCACAACGGAATGTTCAGTTTGAACAATAACCACCACTCATTTTGAGCAAGCCCGTGCCTCACCGTACTAGTGGGAGTAAAGTTGGAGTTATCTTTATGAGCCTTTCGATTTATAACCCGCACTTGCTTCAATATGGGCAACTATTTCTATTAAGCATATAACTTTTACTTAAGGAAAAAAAATGAATACGAAAAAATGAATCAACAAAACGGGCTCTATTGACCTTTCTAATCATCACGACACCAACTAATCAGAAAATGTCCAATCATGATAAAGAACGCAACAGAATTTATACTGGGAATCAAAAGATCACAACTGGTATCCTTTGTTTTCACCGGGAAACATTAATATATAAAGAATCGATTGATCTACTATACTAATTATTTGAGGGAAGTGCGGTTGCGTCAGGTTCCATGCCCAACAGTAGTTCCACTCCAAAGACAATATGGACATTTAAAAATGAGGCTGAGAAAGGGTGGGGACAATTTCAAGTGTATCATGAGGTAACACCTTTGCACTGATAAACAACCACGCAATTTCCAGGGAATCATGAAACTCACTGCTTCACACAATACCATATGCTAATGTTTCCTGTGGAAGTAACGGAAAAATTGTGGAACTGACGAAGATTAAATGTCAATGGTACCTTGCAAGCGGAAACACACTACCATTATCACTAGATTCAACCCGAATTCAGAGAAGCCGATGATGTCGAGACTAGACTCCCCTCCGCCTCGCCTCACCTCACCGCCACCCAGCCCGGTCCCAGCACACAAAACCCTGTCACCTGGCCCGACGAAAATCTGCTTCCAAACAGTGGCTTACATTTGTTCATCCATTGCTAACTCATCATTAACATAACCACCAAGCGGCGGCTGCGGTTGAGGCTGCGGCGCCATCTCAAAGCTGGACTGAAGAGCACCCCTCTGATGCGAGAACGCCTCCACCTCGTGGTGCTCTTGCTGCGAGTCCATGAAGAATGTCAACTCGCTACCACCTGCTCTGTTCCAACCCATAATTCTTTGATAGTTGGACTCGTCAAACCCCAAGGGATCGCCGCGTGCTACGTGGCTCACCGTCGGCGTCTCTCCTTGCATCGATGATGCCAAGTGATGATGTGCGTGGATCGGGCCCGAGCCCGGTTCTTGAAACGAATGAAGGGAGAGGCCAACGTCTTCGTCGTGGAAGCTGATGGACGGAATTGCGGAGCTCACTGGGAAGAAGGAATCCAAGATGGACGAGGAGGAGCCGTTATTGTTATTAGGGATTGTTGTCAGCGTTTCTTGGTGGTTCGGGTGGGGTGGGACAGGGTGGAAGGGAGGGAGGCCGGCGAGCCTGTCGATGGCAGGCTTGGCCTTGTGGATGAGCCAGTCGACTGCCTTGCTGGGGCGGTCGAAGCCAAGGCGGTCCTGGACATCGTAGAACTGGATGGCGGTGTAGGCCGAGAGGCGGACGCGGCGGTCCCGGGGGCCCTTGGCCGTGTGCACCTTGCTGTGGCGATCCTTTCGCCCCACCCCCGAGCGGAGGACGTGGCCACTGCCCCGGACCTGGACTGTCTCTCCTCCTGCGGCGGTCTTCATTGCTTCCATCCGATGGTACATGGGGTTGAAGAAGGTTATTTGCGGGCGCCGTCCGTCCGGTTATAAAGCAAGTGATGTCCTTGAAAATAAATAATTGAAGTAAGGAAAAGCTAACCATATTGAGATGGATTTATTAAATTAGTTACCGACGTCATGTGTTAAAATGTATATTGAGTTAAATTCAACACGATAAGAATCGGTGAAATCCCTTATAAACCAACCGTACAGATTAATCTCAATTAATACCTAACACGATTAAAATTTATATGGTCAAGATTTAATGGCTTCATGGTCATTGAACTAGTAAATTGTGAAGAGTCCGACTTTACTTCATGTTTTTCTCTTTTTTACTTTTCACACGTGAGGTGAGCAGGAGAACGTGCAACTCAACCCGGGGCTGACGGTACTGCAGCTCAAAGTGGTCAATCCTGGGAGTGATATTATTGCCAAATCAACGTTTCTCTATATTTGTTTATTACTCGATGCATAAAAAGTCTCGTAGCTAACTGTAAATGCAGACTCACATAAATTTATAGAATTATTGAAAGCGATCTCACGAAATTTGATATAACATGAGAGCACAATATCGCAAATCTTCGGTTTAGCCTTGCTTGGTATTTTCCATCGCCGGAGGAGATCATCCTAATCTGTTTTTGGCAAACTAAGGGATTAGAGAACTATATGCCTGCAATTAGCACCTCTCGTTCGCATTACTTGCTAGTCATGTGCTAAGATTAAGCCCAAGACCAACCTAGTGCAATGCACCATCAATGGAAATTGGTTTTACATGACCCACTTACATTAACATCATGTATAGAATTAGGACCAGATGAATTGGACATTGATCATGTATTATATTATAAGGATTAGCATGGCATGCCTCCAAAGAGAAAAGCAAGACTTCCACTCTCTAAAATCATTACATATTTACCCCCCAGGTTAATTTGCATAAGTTTCTCAAAAGTGGTAAGAAAAGCTCTTTAAAAGCCGTGCCTCTCTCTCTCTCTCTCTCAAATGTTGGAATGGATGATGATCCACTGGCCAAATCAAAGTGACAAAGTCATGTGGAAAAATGTCTAATCTCGAGGGAGAGAATTAGTGGGTATAATGATTTGATTATATTTCCATTTCGGTTGGAGTCCATATGGAAAAGTTGGGAAACCCTAGCTAGATAAGCACCTGAGGTTTGAGGTCACTTCAGAAGTGGACACGCACCAGGAATCTTTTGGTGCAAATTGGCTAAACACACTAGTGCACGCGAAAGGCAAGATGATATGGGTACCAAGGCACGGAAGGCAAGATCCAATAAGGTTTCTATCATCTTTATGTCAATTACAGTGGAAAGAAAATGGGGTTCCCCTGTAATGTGCCAACAAAGAAAAAGGGTTCCTTTGATTTTCGCGCAAGCTCTAGCCGTTTAAGTATTCCATTCTAGGGGCATGGATCCTTTATCAAATCTCAAAATGATAGAAAGATCCTCATTTTCTACGTAAAATTTCAAGAAAAAGTAGAAGGAAAAACCCCTATCACACTCTCCCCTCCGTTATCTCTCTCTCTCTCTCCTCCTCTCAGCCTCCGCCACCACCCGTCACTCCCTCAACCGCCGCCATTACCAATCGCTCGCCTCTCTCTCTTTCAAACACGCCCCTCCCTGTCCACACTCCTCTCCCCCCCCGCCCTTGGCCTCCACCACCACCACTCGCAACTTCAAGTTGGTAAGCAATAGCACGATGAGGATAGCAACATCGTGATGGAAGTGATGTCTGAGGTGGCGTTGTAAGGGATTGCTCCGAGAAGAAGGAAGAGAAAGCAGGAACAGGAAGAAAAAGAAATAATGTGAAAAACATATCTCGGTTGTTCACTTTAAGTCGACCGATGCCTCATTTATTTAGTAGGTAAATTGACAATATAAATTTATCCACTTGAATTGAGAAGATCCTAATCTCTGTTCAATGGTCACGATGTTTGCGATGTGACCCAAGACGTGTAATTAACCCTGCATAAGCTTTTTATTGATTCTTTAAACACAAAATGTTGAATGCAGTCCACTGACTCTACATAAGAACAGTAGCTTGCCTTGATGTTCCAAATGGACTCTCTCTTTGGCTCGGAGGAATCTGATGACCCATAAACGAAGTTGCGAATCACTCGAAAGTAAGGAGAACAAGGATTGCCATTACATCAAAAAGAACTCGTAATTTTCTCGAGAGACAGTGATGCCGACTAATCTGTGAGCCAGATTGCTTTAATGCAGAATTAGGCTGCGCATGACAATCATTCTGTGTCCGGGAACTATTTCTAAACAGAAATGATTCTTTTTTATTCTGTACCGGAAACTGATTCTGAGCATTTGAAGGCATTTAGTAACGGCTCAAAATTTTTATTCCTGAAATAGTAAAAGAACAGAAATGCGTTTAGTAACAACATAAAATTTCTTTTTATTAATAATATTTTAATATTTCTTTTTTTTCTTTTTTTCTTCTCCTCCTTCTTAGCCATGGCCGGTAAAATATTTTTTAATTAATAATACTTTTATTAAAAATAATTTTTTTTATTTTTTTTGGCCATGGCCGGTAAAACATTTCTTTTATTAATAATACTTTTATTCAAAAATAATTTTTTTATTATTTTTGGCCATGGCTGGTAAAATTTTTTATTAATAATATTTTTTTTCATTTTTTTGGCCATGGCTGGTAAAATATTTTTAATTAATAATATTTTATTATTAAAATATTTTTATTGAAAATATATTTTTAATTTTTTTCCATGGCCTAGTTGCCGGCCATGGCCGGTAAAATATTTTTTATTAATAATATTTTTTTCCTTTTTTTCCCATGGCCTGGTCGCCAGCCATGACAGGTAAAATATTTTTTTATTAACATTTTTTTATTAATAATATTTTTTATTAAAATATTTTTTCCTTTTTTTTCCATGGCCTGGTCACCGGCCATGGCCGATAAAATATTTTTTTTATTAATAATATTTTTTATTAAAATATTTTTTTTCCTTTTTTTTCCCATGGCCTAGTCGCCGGCCATGGCTAGTAAAATATTTTTTTATTAACATTTTTTTATTAATAATATTTTTTATTAAAATATTTTTTTCCTTTTTTTCCCATGGCCTGATCGCCAGCCATGGCCGGTAAAATATTTTTTTTATTAATAATATTTTTTATTAAAATATTTTATTTCCTTTTTTTCCCATGACCTAGTCGCTGGCCATGGCCAGTAAAATATTTTTTTTCGTAACATTTTTTTATTAATAATATTTTTTATTAAAATATTTTTCTCTTTCTTTTCCATGGCCTGATCGCCGGCCATGACAGATAAAATATTTTTTTATTAACATTTTTTATTAATAATATTTTTTTTCCTTTTTTTCCCATGGCCTAGCCGCCGGCCATGACATATAAAATATTTTTTATTAACATTTTTTATTAATAATATTTTTCATTAAAATATTTTTTTTCTTTTTTTTCCTGTGGCCTAGTTGCCGGCCATGGCCAATAAAATATTTTTTTTATTAACATTTTTTGTTAATAATATTTTTTATTGCAATATTTTTTTTCCTTTTTTTCACATGGTTTGATCACCGGCCGTGGCCAGTAAAATATTTTTTTTATTAACAATATTTTTTTCCTTTTTTTCCCATGGCCTAGTCACCAGTCATGGCCGGTAAAATATTTTTTTATTAATAATATTTTTTATTAAAATATTTTTTCCTTTTTTTGCTATATCACCGGCCATGGCCAATAAAATATTTTTTTATTAATAATATATTTTTTTTTCATGGCCGCCGGCGATCAGCCACAGCCTAAAGAAGAACAACACAAAGAAGAAAAAAAAAAGAAAAAGAAAAAAAAGAACTCATTCTCAAAATTGTGCCGAGAAACAAGAAGCAACTTTTTTTTACTTCTTATTTCTCTTCCAAAACTGTTTCTGGACAAAAATTTTTGCAAAAATGTGTCCGGGGACAAAAAGTTTACCAAACGTATTTCTGTTCCTAAACTATTTCTGGAAATAAAAAAATAAAAATTTTCATTATTTGACATGTTATCAAACGAGCTTTTAATGTCTCGGCAGCGAGAAAGTATTCAGTGGTGGTTAGGTGCTGCCCCGTCACAAGCTGACGTGGTATATATTTTTGTACTAAAAGCTAATAAAAAATCGACACGTGTTCATGATGTGATAAGTAAATAAAAAAAATCTAAACTAAGCTTTTGTTTTTTCTTTCTCATCTTTCTCCTCTGTCTATTGGCATCTCCTCCATTGTCACCGGCAGATTTGTCGGAGCTACGTCAAAGCCAACTGAACAGGTCGTCGTCGCTCGCCCAGTCGCTTACAGCCTTCCATCGACGGGGCACCGCCCTGTCCTAGCTCCATCTTCTTGCTTGTCGATGCAGATCTGGCCTCGTGGAACTAGTCGCTAGGGTCGATCTTCCCAACGAAGAGCTCCATCTCCAGATCTGGAGGAACTCGTTGATGGTCCATCTCTAGGACGAACTCCAAATCCGAGGCCATGGCTCTTCGAGAAAACCCAAAAGTTTCATCATACCCACTAGGAAGCTTCGTTCCGAACAAAAAAGGAAAAACAAAGGAAGGTTGATGGTCCATCTCCAAGAAAACCCAAAAGTTTCATCATACTCAGTGAGGAAGCTTCATTCCGAACCAAAAAAGGAAAACAAAGGAAGGCTGATGGTCCATCTCCAGGACGAACTCCAAATTTGAGGCCATGGCTCGTCGAGAAAACCAAAAAGTTTCATACCTTCTGAAGCTTCATTCCGAATGAAAAAAGAAAAAACAAAGGAAGTTTCGTACGATGGACGGGGCAGTGCGCTGTGGATGGAAGGCCGCGAGCGACGATGGCTCGTCCGACGAGCAATAATGGTTGGCTTTGACGCAACGCCGGCGACTCCACCGATGACCAAATGAAGGAGATGGCGGTAGACGGAGGAGGAAGATGAGAGAGAAAAAACAGAAGCCTAATTTTGATTTTCTTTTTTACTTGCCACGTCATGGACACATGTCGATTTTTTATTGGCTTTCAGTAAAATAATATATGCAGTACCTAACCACTGAATACTTCCTCCGCAGCAATAAACAGACTCAATAGTTCACTCCACGTCAAACTCTGGCTGCCAAATTTGTTCCTAGCCTCGCCTCGTTTTACTCGTGAAACCTACACACATGTAGTCCGAAGACCTGTGAGAATTGATATTGATATGTAGAAGAGTTGACAACTGAAGTAGATATAGATGGGAGACTTTCGGCCCAAGCAATTAATGGGTCTAAGTAACTACAGGTACCTTTTCGATGTGGTTAGGTTTTGGTTTACAATGGCTTATGCCAAATTAATTGAAACCGTGAGCCACAACCTACAACTAGATTGATGGGAATGTCTATCTTCTTCTCTACTTTTGCGATGACGGTGTTCATGATGAAAGTTGTGGCTGTGGCAAGCATTTGCTAGAGGGTTGGAGTCAAACCAGAAATTTCATCCCTCGAAAAGGGAGGTGACTCATAATGAATAGGATTGCAGTCCCTTGTAACTAGTCATGACCGTAAATTTACATCTTTGATTCGTTCCTTTTAACAATATCTTCATATATCATCATCTAAAATTTCAACGGTCCAACTTTCTCTACCTCACTAATCACCACAAAAAAAAAAAAAAAAATACTAAACCCAAATCATCAATCCCTATGGCAAAAAAGTAATCCCAATGATCACTTTCTTCCAGCAGCTGCATCCACGAGAGGTTAAATGAGTGGTCGAGTTTGATTTGGATGTAGCAAATTCTATGTTGAAAATACCGCCTCTCTCGCTCAATTTCACCTTTGAGACCTTGCCCGCCACTCTATTGATGAAGCTTGGGCTCACACGCGTAAACCGGATGATTTGCGTGCATTGGTGGAAAGTAGTGGAGTCAAGATTTGCATACCCCGTATAATGAAAGAAAGAACAATGCTAATACCACACCTATACTCTCAAGGAGTATATTAAAGAGTGAGATTATCAGATTCTTTCTATAATTTTATTTCACATCTACTTAATGAAAGACCACCTACATAAGCAGTGTAGAAATATTATCTCTTGATTGAAGATTTTAACGTACTCCCTAAAATCAAGATAACACGATCATTAGATCAATCAATTACTCATTTAGTGACCGAAAAGATTTCTGAAAATAATTGAGAAGCTTAGCCTAGAGTCTGTTTTATTTGATTTCAGTGCAACCTAAACTCGCGAATTCCCTCCTTTTCACTTGATCAATTTTGACAAACGCTAAAAGCTGGTTTCGCACCTGCGTTAATCTCTTTTTCATATGATGACATAGGTAAATTTCAAGGCCACACAATACCGCCACTAAATCACACAAGCCACCAGCCAAAGCCCAAATGAGCGGTTTTGATATAGAATCACTTGCCCATTATGGTTTAGGGTACCGAACTTGTGTCATTCACCTAATCTACAACGGCAAGTCTTTTATTCATTAAGGGACAATAGATGAAATTGACCATAGTGTAAAATGAAAATTTAACTGTCGCTCCTAGTCCTCTCTTGCATGGCACACGGCAGGTTTTCTCAAACGTAATTGCTCTTGCGTAAGTTGGGTGTGATTCAATGAAGTTCCTGAACAAAATAACGTCTCTATCGAATTAAATTGAAACAATGACATGTCTTTCAGTGAACTGAGAAAGCCCATTTTTGTGTTCCACCAAAAAGTTGATGAAATACCTACATGAGATATGGATCGTTGAGTAAATCGACAAAAGGATGCTAAGGGTTCTTTTTTAATTCTTAGATAGGAAATGCAAACGATGAGAAGTTTAAAGGTACTGAGATTGGGAACCATCATTGCCAGGTAATGTAAAATAAAAACAACCTGAAAGTAAGAATGAGCAACCGGTATTCTTGAATGGGTTGTCATTCCTTTGTACAAACTACAATTCTAGCATTTATACGTAATATCGACCATTAACAAATGAAACACACTCCCTTACCAAAAAAAACAAATGAAACACACTCTATGTGGCTCCTACAATCTCGAAATTCTTATTTAGAAACGGTTATTTCAGAATTGTTGACCCTACTACTCGACGGTTGGATCACTTTCACTTCTTCGTGGTTACCATTATCAGTTGCATCCAAAATCATTGGTTCCACTTCTTACTTAGTAGTTATGTCAGATCAACTTCTTTGCGGCTACCGCTCTAACGGTTTTATTCGAAATCATCGCCTCCATGATATGATAGTTATTTCGTTCCCACTTCCTCGACAGTTACGTCAATTGTAGCCCTTTTATAGATCGAGTTGATCGTCATTTGTTGTCACCTTCCTTCAAGTCTTGGCCACTTTCACCAACATCCTTCGTCGACTAAAATTGGGTTTTCTTGCCGACTAACTAGGTTTATCGACTAGCGGCTCTAGACACCTAGTGATTTTTCGCCTCTGTCGCTTCTTCTCGGGTCTCTATCAACCGAGTCGTCGATTAAAAACTTGGACGTTTTTGGTCCACAGTTTCTTACAATCAAAATCCCCAATCTTCACACTGGGTATGCAACTTTCATAGTTTTCTTGGATAATGAATTCTGCAAACATTTCAATAAATATTGTTGAATGATAAAGGGCTTTTACTATGATAGTATCAAATGAACATAGTCTAAGATAGGGAAAATTGACAATCTTAAACCTATTATACGGATACCAATTTAGTTTTAATCCTTTCTAGTTGGCCAACTTAATGATAATCATTTGCGTGAAATTCCAATATAGTCCATTTATCTAATTTTCACTTGAAGATGCTAACGTGATGATCCAATCATCGTCAATCGTCGTACGTGACATGTGGTAATCTAGTGTGGAAGAACTTAAATGAAACAATGTCGTTTAGGATACTTTCATGAATTTCCTGAATTTATACTCTCTTTTTTCCTTTTTGTTTCTTCTTCTTCATTTACGCCAACTATATTGTTCATCTTTAACCAGTTCAACACGAGCGACCCACCCTCATCCTTAAGGACACAAGCGACCGCGAGCTCCAGAAGGTCTTCAACCAAATCAACGGCGACAACGAAAACAAGATCTCTCATGTTGAGCTCTCCGGGCATCCTCCTCCCCTTCCGAGATCCACCATGCCAAGGAGGATATCATCTCTAACAAGGGCAGCTTCATCAGCCATGCCAACTTTGCGATCTTCTAAGGATTTGACTAGTCCTCCTCGGATGCATAGATCCGCAACGCCTTCGACCTATACAACTGGGACAATAGTGCTCGTAGACGCCGGCGTATCATGTAGGACGGTTCTAGACTTCCGCATCAGAATTCTCAATCTAAATTGGCCGGACGAACTACATTGAAAAATCATCAAAAAATTTATGACTAATTGGCTAAGAAAACTGATGAATGAATTGGCAGCTATATAATACATTTAGGACTTGTTGGGTATTTTTCTCTACTGAGGCATAACGAAATTCGATAAGTTAGTAAAAGATTATTTAAAACTGCAAGTTGTGCACGCAAAAGTAGACTCGACATATCCATTTAATGCTTGCTGAAACGAAATAAAAAACTCTGAACAAAGGTTGACTCTTTTCAAGAAAACTAAATAGTAGAAGGGAAAAGGAAATGAAAATCCCCTCTTGGCAACTTGCGTAGCTGCATGTACCCTTAATACAAATACTTGTGCAATTGGGGAAGCACATCAATTGAGAAACAAGAATTTTGCCTGCTCTTCTTCACCTACATATCTAGTTTTGTCTAGTCTCTATCAACGTCGACAATAAGGTAGTGAATGCATCCGTAATTACAAGGTGGTCCTTGGCCTCGACTTTCTGAGCAAAACTCGTACTGCAAACTTTGGTTGTTCGATTAGGGAACATCAAGCAAAGTACATTCTGGCTTTCAATTAAAATAGCCTAGAAGTATAGAAATGGGAAAATAAACACCTTCAAGATTAGGGTCATTTGTTGGGTCTCCAACGTCTTACTTGGGGCTTTTTAAACTTGATTAAGCCTCAAAAGGGATCAAACAACATGGCCCATCAACCATATGATGGCTGCTACCATTGAGCCACAATGGTCCTTCAAGCTTTCGAGCCCTACGAAAATTATCGAATTACCTATCTTTAAGCACATTCATCATCCATTTTTTTAACGGAATTCTAAACCGCGTCGCATTGGGCAAACAGAGACGGAGCAAATTTGGCAGCACGGTGAATTCAAAGATCCAAAAAGTGGAAACCTAATATCAAAATAAGTACCCATTATTCATTGCCATTGTTAAAATAGGAAAGCAGAATCTCAAGGAATGTAATCGTTACAACTATACAGTACAATGTCAAAAGAGAGCAATTTGGAATTTGATTACCAAAAAGAGAGGATACCACTTTTGTGTCTCGTGGTTGAAACATATGTTTGGATCTACTTTTGGAGCTTGGCTTGTATTGAACTGTTTCTATGCTTAATCACTTAACGAAACGCTAATGGATATAAAACATATTATACTAGGTATTACATTTAAAGCAAAGGCTAATGTAATCTTTTGTTCGCGTAATCAAGCTTATTTGATTCTTTGTTTTGGTATATCGAATTAAATCTATCCTAATTAATGACTAGTGACCATGTGCCCCGAGTATGACTTTGAATCATTGCCAACTAAAAAGGAAAAATCTAAAAAGACAGATTTAATTAGAAGGAGAAATGGATGTACCAATCTATTTGATTTAATGAATACAAGAACAATTATTTTCAGTATAATGTAAAGGTGAATGAGCATCATCCGAATATCCTTAGACGACCGAATCCTGTTCTTCTTCGAACTACATCGAGCATCGGGAGAAATTCCCAACGATGTTTCGAGATCCTTCTGACTATCGAAAACCCATCCTCAGGGACTTGGCGGAGCGAGCAGCAACTCGCAACAAATCCACGTCGTCCAACGCTCTCCTCTTCTTGGGATACAGGGAGGGCAAATTCAGCATCGATACATCGCGGCTTGCTCTAGTCGAATTCAAACGAGTCAACGCGGGGCTGCCGACAAAGAGGTGGGTTATGTCGGCAAGCGGCCTTCGCGCCATTCCCCTGTCGGCGCCCTTCTTGAGGCGCGGCCCGACATCCGTCGGTTTCGGGCCAATCCGATCGGCAGAAAGCAAGGGGACGTTCTCCTTGTCGTCGTGGGCACAGAGAGGAGCGGCCTCCATTTCGATCTCGTATGATGAATTGGTAAGACAACGAAGGTGAGACAGGAAGAAAGGGAGGGAGATGATGGAAGGGTTGAAGCTCGAAGAGGTGGGGAGTGAGGTATATGTAATGTTTGGGTGTTGGTTCAAATTGTGGAGGGCGTTTTCTTTTTGGTGGAGGGTTGAAATTTTGGGGTTTTAGGAAAGAAGGAGGGAGGGGAGGGAGCTGAATAGTTGAATTTCATGAACTCTGGTTCTCATTTGCGTAGTTTTTTTTTTGGGCTTCTGACAGATAGAGAGAGGGAGAGAGAGAGAGATTGTTCAAATGTTTTTGCTTTGGGCGGGAGTGGAGGGAGCGAAAATGAATGATTATGAAGGCAGGTCTCCAGCTTGCCTCCTCTCTCTCCCTCCCTCCCTCCCTCTCTCTCTCTCTCTCTCTCTAAGTCAAAATTTTTGTTTGGCTCCATCCAATGGGGAGGCGCGTGCACAGAGCCACGTCAGCAAAATGTTGAATTTACTAATCATTAGGAGGGGGACAAACCACAAATTGTTTCATTTGACGGCGAGGGCTAGCGAGCGCCCGTGGAGGAAAGGAACATTTAGAAGGAAGCCTTTCATGACATGAGCCGCGTATATTGCTCAAATTCGTTTGAATCGTCAAATCTAGACCTGTCATGGGTTTGGATCGGATCCAAATTGGCTCATTAATCCGTTTTTGATCAATTTATTTGTAATGTAAACTTCTCGATTTATACTCAATCAGATCCATATTATTAAAACACTTTCATATTTAACCAAATTTAAGGAAATTTTTTTCTAATGATTTTTTCAAAAAAAAAATATATTGGTAAAACACTTCCATGCAATATAAATCTAGTGGAAAATTTTTATAATTTTTTTTAAAATTGAACTTGTTATATTTACATTTTCTTTCTTTCTTTCTTTTCTTTTCTTTTTTATTCTACGTCCGACGAGAGTTGCCAACCATGGCCCTCGCTCAAATAGCCCTAGGCAAGGCTGCCTTGGCCAAGGCCACAACCCTCGCCCGCTGCTGACAAGGGCTTTGTGGTCCTTGCCAAGTCTGGGTGAGGGCTGCGACCCTCGTTCGCGATTGGTGAGAGCTCCATGACCCTCTCTGGATTTCGTAGAAAAAAAAAAGGAGAGGTAAGAAAGAAAAATAAAAATTTAAAATTTAAAAATAATATGTTCATGATTCACTTAAAATTATTATGTAAATCATTTATAATCCATTTAAGATTTATTAAGTTATTGGGTAACCCATTTATGACTCAAATGATTAAATATGAGTTAAATATGGATTTTAGATCCATTTTACCACATCTAATTAAATCCGATAAGTCTTGTATAGGGGTGATCGGTTCGGTTCTCAAATTCTGAACTAGCCAGTTCCCAATTATACATGGAAATCAACCCATTGTTATGTTTTAGATTAAAATAGCCAAATTTTTATAACAAAACACAAAAAGCTCTATTATTTTGTTATTGGTTGGTTATCCGGGTGTTTAATCATATTGAATACCATTGGTCAAAATTTTATGATTGCAAAAGTACAAATTTTTAAGAAAAGGTTTCAAAACCGATTCAATTCATATGTTTCTAGTTTTTGCCTTGGAACTGAAAACCAAATTGATCTTAGGTCAAATCTGGATTCCTGAAATCAAGAATTAAACCGATTCTCTTTCAAACTGCCTTAGAATCGAATCAATCGGGGTGGTTTCGATCAATTCTCGAATCGAACCGAATTCAATGCTGATGTAGATTCTTTCTTGTCCAATTCAAAGAAGATAAATATACATTTCTCTTAACATTTTTTCTTTCGTCCTTTTCTTTTCTCTTACACTACCCACTTGTGATGTACGTGGCCCATGGCCATATAAATCTCTGAGAATTTTGTCTATGTATGTCAACAAAAAGAATTTCATTTGGTATGTACTGAACGTAAGACGATGCAGCCACAACATTTATGACTTAACGCCTTTTTGTTCATGATGATTACAGTTTTGTTCATGATGATTATATTTTCTATCTTTTATTTATTCATTCATCCTTATAAGCAATATGAGTAGTGCTTTTATATCAAATAAATTTCTAATCTTTGATTTTCCACGAAATAAATGTAGCCCAAATTTACTATCCTATTCAAGGTAAACTATTGTCTGCCACCACCAAGATGGCATTATCATCATCTTTAAAAGAAAGTAGATATCTATTAAGATATAAGGAGGAAAGCATATCTTACTACAATAGTCACATTCTGATCGTATAAGTCCTAATTTAGGTATTGGTAAATGGCTTAAAACTTATGCTCATGCAGAATTCTCTGTTCTTGCAAAACCTAAATGTTGTACGGACTTAATTTTCATCTGTTTATGCGGTACTTAAAATTTGCTCAGACAATATACGATTTGATTATACTAAAAGGAAAAGAGGTGAGAAAATAGAAATGGAAGCGAAAGTTATTAATGGGTGTGTTTATTTCGCGAAAAATGAATGATTTTGTAAATATTTACCAAAAAATGATCGCTTGTATCAACTTCAAAAATAAATGAATGAGAAATAATTTTACTGTTCACGAAAATGTTAAAACATTAATTATTGTCAATAATGAAAATATTTTCCATTTATTAATGATTTCAAGCGATTAAACAATTATTTTTAAGAAAACTTTTTTCACATCATTTTTTTCCGCGAAACAAACGGAGCCTAAATTAATGTAAGGTATTTGCATACTTGATTTCTCTTTTTGCAAAATCTTACAACATTACACCTTTTTCCTTACATATTAAAGGGAGAATTACCCAATCGGTTCTAAACATATTGTACGAATACCAATTCAGTTCCAAACTTTTCAATTTACCAATTTAGTCATAAATCTTTGCTTGAAATTTCAATGTAATCATTTCGGCAATTTTCACTAGAAAATGTTGACATAATGGTCTAGTCGTTGCCAGCCGTCTTACGTGGCTCACCAATATGTTAACATTTTCTAGTGAAATTTAGCCGGAAGGACTACATGGGAATTTCAAACAAATATTTAGGACTAAATTTGTAAAATTGCAAAGTTTAGGACTAAATTGTCATTCCTACAATAAATTTATGATTGATTGGCCAATTATCTAACATAGGATTTTACGAGAATTTGATCATTTTTTGGGCCACAGAAGTACCTTAATAATTTGGTTCGAAATAGCCGTATAAAATTACACATTCCTTGTCACAAGGTCACACTCCTCAATCTTCTTCTAAATGGCCACTAATGAGGGGCACCAACGTGGATCCTTTCACAAAGTTGAGTGACCCATTGAGATAAATTATACTATAGTCCATCATTATTCACCTTTTATTATCTTACACACCAGCTTCCTGCTCCATCAAAATTGAACATTATAAGCCAGATCAAGCTTTTCAAACTTGTCCCTTTGAGTTGCTCCTAGCTTATGTTAAAAAGGGCTCAGTAGAGTATATATCATGTTTCCATATGATGAAACCAATTAACACATGTTGAGCTAGGTTGTAAAAATAAAAATAAAAACATTTCCAAACAATCCCAAGTTGAGGCAATAGACTCCGTCCTGATAAATCTATCACCAAAAGTGCTTCGAGTTGCAATTTATTAGCAAGGTTGAAGCAATTTAATTCAACTCCAGAAAAAAAAAAACCCCTCATTGCACAATTAGGGTACATGCCTTAATTAATCTCAGCTGACACGAATAGCGTTTGATTAAGAGTTTGAGTGTCATGTAATGCATGTGCAACCCAAGTCATTATCAACTCATATACTTTGCTTTTCTCCATGCATCTCTCTCGGATTTCTCTAGATTAGTGCATGCCATTCTTATACTCCAACTGGAGAGAAAGTATTTGTAATGATTATTAGCAGAAGAGCGCACACGAGTGCATGTGAAAAAAATATAAAAAAAATCAGACTATATATATAAATATATATATTTAGGGGTATTTGCGATACGTACAAATTATGTGTTTCCAAGACTGACCAATGCACTATTTTTTTTTAATTGATGATAATCTCGCAAGCATAATTAGTGGAAACCTACACTGGAAAGGCCCAAATGAAATGGTTAATCAATTGCACGTCGTTCCATGAGAAAATCTCACCATCCCAATGCAATCCTGTGACAATTGCATCCTACGTGTAACACACCCATTGTGAAGCTACTCTTGATGAACATTGGGTTGCAAAAGGATTCTCACTTTTCAAAACGCCGTAAAAGAAAATTAAATTAATTTATCATCGGTATGTCTTAGATAAACATTATTTAAAACATTGTTTTACAACACTTGGTGTGCCACACAGTTTGAGAGCCAGATAGCGTACGGTTCCGTTGACTTCATCAACCATTGAGGCCATACTCGTTGTTTAATTCCTTTGAGTGTGGCGAATATGTTTGTAATGATTATATAAAGGGCGTGTGAGAATCTCTTTGAAAAGCCTCCTGGCTTATTAGACGCGCACAATATTTTTGAGTAGCATTTGCGATGATGTAATCAACAACTTCATCGTATCCTCGAATTAACTTAGATTACTTGGATTATAATTACATGGCGAGTCAATAGTGAGGTAAATATAATGGATGGAGACGCATATTCCATCGAGCAATTTGGTGTAAATTACCCTCTAGGACCATATATTAGTTGTTAAGCGTACTTTTACTACGAAAACAAGAGATCGAACTCCGATTTATGTGATTTGGTTGATATGACCTACATCCATGAAGAGAGTAGTAAATAATTTCACTATAGATCAAGCAATAAAATGAAAATTATGACCACACTTGAGTCACCTAAACAATTTTAGTATTTGTCAGTCTCAATTACACATAATAACTCACACAATGTTTAACTTTATAATTTCTCACGAAATAATCTCTCAATCTCATAAAGGAATTCACCTATCTTACGACAAGATTTATTGTCTTCAACACTCTCGAATTGCTTCAGGGTGTAATTCACGGGTAGTCACCTCACAGTGAAGACAGTTCTGATAAATATAAGCAAGAACCTATTCCAACTAGAAAATCTATTTTAATTAGGAAAGTTTCTTTTCCAAGCTCAAACTCAAGACATGCATTTGCTAGAAATCTCCTAGCCATACCAGTATTAGAGACCATTTTATGGGCCATTTCTAGTAATGTTCTACTTATCAACTCTTCAACCTGTTATGGTTCAGTAGCACTTGAGTTCAACAATGTGCGTATTTGATCTCCTCATAGATATGAATGTAACAATGGTTTTGTTTTATTTGTGGTGGAGGAGGTTGTGTTGTAAAATCATTGTGGAGTAGTCAAACATGCAAGTAGAGTTGGTGTTCTAATGAGGTCCATAATTATGGCTAAGTTTAAGCAAGGCTTGGACTTGGAAGATGCCCTTGGTGGTTGAGCCTATGTGAGGGTGTGGAAGAGTAGTAATGAAGTTCTAATTCCAATGAAGTGATTGTGAAATAGCTCAAACATTGAGTTAAGGTGAAGATTGTTTAAATATATCTCCAGTTTGAGCTCAAAAACGAAACTTTCCTAATTCAAGTAAATTTTCTAGTTGGAGTAGGTTTTCTATTTGGATCTTGGTCTTGTCTATAATATATATATATATATATATGTCTTTAGTATAAAGTGCATCCAAGAGGCGACTTCTTGTGAATTACACCTTGAAGCAATCTGAAAGTGTTGAAGCCAATAAATCTTGTTTTAAGATTTGTGTATTCCTTTGTGAAATTGAGATATTATTTCATAAGAAATTATGGGGTCAAACATTATGTAAGTTAGTTGGTGTAATTAGGGATTGAAAAACATTGAGAGTCTTTGAGTGACTCAAGTATGTTGTATCGCTTGATTTAAGTGAAATTCTTTGTTACTGTCCTCGTGAACATAAATCACATCGATTGAACCACATTAATCTAGTGTCCGATTTATTTTTTATGCAATTTATTTTATTGTTCGATCGCTTGTTCCGCAACAATTTTACTTCAGCATAGCTTTTCTAGTGACCATTTTTCTTAGGGGTGTGCAATCGAACTGGGCTTACCAAGGAACCGGATCAGACCACCTGAAAAACAGGTACGGGAATCGTTTCCATTTTTTGGGAACCAATTGGAACTGGTCCGGTTCTTGATTTTAAGTGAAGACCAACCCAGACTGGTTTTCGAAGTCGGTTTTTAGCTTGTGTTAAAAAAAAAAAAAGGCCATAGATCATACTATTACTATATTTTTTATTGTTGCTTTTCGTGGATAATAATTTTTGTTGCTCATCCTAAGGATTGTTACTTTTAGCGAATATTGATTTTTATTATTCATCTTTTACTTTGAATCATTTCATTGGTATTCATATTATTTTGTTGGAAAAAATAAAACTAGAAAAAACAACAAAAGAAAAACCGTTTCTCGAGTAGACCCTAAAATAGGATTGGAAAAATAGAGTAGGTGTTGGAAATATTTGAAGGAAATTGAATCGGAATGTAGTTGGACTTTGAAACGTGTAATCCCTCTCTTTTAGGATCAATTTGCCCCACGAAGATACTATATGTTACTGACAAATTCTCTTCATGATACAATATAGTCACGGTAAGAATACTGGAGAGCAATTTTGGTAAATCTCCTAAAACTCTCGGTGAAACAATTGAGAAAATGGCTGTCTCATTTTTTCTATTAAGAAAGACGAAAATAAAGAGAGTTCTGTTCTTCTATCAATTGAGCATAATTGTCCAACATATATAAGCAAATAGAACACACATCTTGGTGTCTAACTGCCAATAGGACACACCCATTCATGTCCAAAAAATTGCAATTCGGACATAACTCATCGTGTGCGAAAGCCGCCATTCGGACACAACCTTTCATGTTCGAAAAGTTGCAATTCGGACATAACCCTTTGTGTGCGAAAACCACCGTTCAAACACAACCGTTCATGTTTAAAAAGTTGTTGTTCAAACAGTCATAAAAATAATAATAATAAATAAATTATTGATTAAGGCTTATTTTGGTTTGCGGTGTGCATGCGGTCCAAGTGCTAAGTGTGCGTTAAAATCGCGCACTTGCACACGGGTATTGTGGGGTCTAGCCCACTTACCCATTTTTCTCTATTTACAATAAATGATAATACCTTAACTTATAAATAGATCAAAACTTTCCTTTCTTTCCTACGTGGGATAAGGGAAAAGCCTTATTTGTTTGTTTTACAAACAAATACTAACAGTAGGTTTCAAAATAGGTTCCAAGACATACAGGGTAGGTTTCAAGTTCAAAAAACTAAAAACCGATTATAATAAGGTAGGTTTCAGGTTTCAAGTTTCAAGTCCGGAACCTACTCACCTAGAATCGATCACCCTTTAATTTTTCTAGCATAACTTATTTTGCCAAATGAAAAGTTGAATAAATTTGAAGGGAACATGATGGATGGAGGGATAGAAAGAGAACCTTATCCATGCCATGCAGACGTAGGATGACCACAATAACACTCTTTGATCACAGAAAACGTTGAGTGCTAGTGTTTGCATGAACCTAATTTAGCATTGAATGGAATATATTTTAGTGAAAATAAGAACTTAAGGAAACCTAGGATGTAACAGTTATTTTTTTTCCCTTTAAGAGTATGTAGATTATAGTAGTATCGGTTCCAATCAAATAATCGACATCCTTTTGTATTTTGTTCGATTTAGGCAGACTGGTGGAGATTGTACCAACTTGTAAGACAGAAATGCATGGAAAGTCTTTTCGCTTTCTGATAATTGATCATGTCAATCATATACGAAATATGTCTAAACTTCTGTTAATGATAGTTTCATTGGTTACAAGGTGGTTCAAAATCGACATGCAAAGGCAAATATTCCAGCCATTTTTATAGCAAAACTTATGTTGATAGAATCTGGATTCATCCACATACTTCACTAACATCAGGATTGAGGTAGTTGAGGTTGCAGAACAAGATGAAAAGCTTTTTGCTTCTGGAGAGGATCATAACGCCAATCATTGAAGTGGGTCACATTGATTCAGAAGCATCCAAAAGTGTGGATGGCCCTTCGAGAATCCGAAAGGAAAAAGTTTCATGAGATCAAGTTCCATTGCAAGAGCCACCATCCTTACGCCCTCACAAACCTAAGGAAAAAAAAAATTGAATAGACAGATTGATGATATCTCAAAGCCAATAGCAACTAACTGACTAGACACACACTTCCATCAGAGTAATCACTTCCTAGTGTCGATTGGGGGAAGGCTCTACCCTCGCGCTACAAAAAAAAAAAGAAAAGCCTAGGCCTCTTAGGCTTCCATCCTCATGCCCTCGATGAAACCCAATTGAATTGGAATGCTCTAATCTTGACTCATATTGGCCAGCTTCAAAGCTTTAATCTCTGATTATCATATAAGCAAAACCGAAATGCGCTCTTTGGCGTAGCTGGGTTGCACCACCATCTAATAAGACAAACGAAATGAGAATCACCCATTTTGACTTCCACTTCCCTTAATTTTCTATCGGAAAAAGAACCATGAATAATAAAAACAAATTAGAGGATTAGCTACTATATATAGACGATCCTTTCAAGCTCTGGATATAGGAACCGGTTTTGCAGAAACTAGAGGTCATAGATCATCAGATTCCTCATCTCTTCAACATACCAAATGGCCAAACCGAGGTCTTGGTTTTTTCTTTTATTTTTTCTTGCATTGCTTACCGAATCGGGAAGTACTCGACCTCTCGAGCCATATCATCAAGCGAGGACCCATTTGGGTCGGACATTGAGAGAATTGCTCGAAAAATCGAGATCACTAAAGGTGAATTTGCAAGGAGAGGACCTGCTGCAGAGTCCGTATGTACCCAAAAGACAAGGCCCCGGTGGACCCGACCCGCAACACCATTGATTCCAAGAATTGGACTCTCGATGTAACGAAGTTCTTGATGAGGTGATGGTTGGGGAAGCATATTAATAAATGAAGAGTGTGCGAAGCATTTAGAGGGGAGTCAGTAGGCTTGTTGTTGCATCTATCTCATTTTACTCCTCTATTTCTAAAACCAACAGTCGGAGTTGGAGCGCAGGGAAAAACTCAGACTTTTGTAATGACGTTAATTATTATCTGCTGAGTTGGAGAATAAAAAATGATGAGTCAACAAGTCTATTTTGGTATCCATCTACTTTAGAAAACGAAAAAGAAAATTAGTGTGTTAACATGTCAATTGTCATTTGCTAATATGGAGTATTATATCTTAATTTGAGATCAATATCTTACTTGTAAAATCTATGTGTAACTTTTTCTTGTTGTCTACCGTTTAAACTTAACGATTGAAAGCCCCATCAACAGATTCCACTAAACTTAAGTACAGAAGGAAGACAGTGAATATATTTATATAATTTATGACTAAATTGAACATTTATCAATAGTTCAAGAACTACATCGAATCAATTATAATTCTAGAGATGATATTGTATATTGAATTAAAGTTTAAGGACTATTTATAGCGATATCCCTAAATTGAGATAACCCATGATATCAAATTATGATCATAATGCAACCTTAGATTGAGAAAGCCCATGACCTTGACAAGTATGGGTGATCGGTTCTCGGTCCGGTCTTATTTAGGAACCAAATCAAAAGGACTGGTTCCCACATTCTAGAACCACTGATTGGTCCGGCCCGTTCCCGGGTTGTCCAATGGAACTAGTGCAGGGAAAGCAATATGGATCATGATCCATGACCGAAAGCGAGACATTCTCCTCTCTGCTGTCTCTTTTCTTCAGCCATCGCCATTTTTGTTTCATCTCTCTCTCTCTCTCTCTCTCCACATGGACCGTCGCTTTTCTCAGGCGTTCGTCAACCCAAACCCGCTTCTTCTTCTTCGCTCCAACTTCACCCACCTCCTCTCTCAGACAGTTCGTTCCTCCACCTCGAAGTCCAACGGACCCTTCTCAAATTTGGCTCCAGTCTCCATCCAGCCATCATCTCGGCTTCAGCAGATTGATTCGCAGCAGCTCAGTGCATACCCACACGACTCTGGGCATTAACAACGATGACCCACATTCAGATAGGACCAAGGATGAAAAATGATTACGACTAAAATCCAAATTGTCTTCCGCCGAGCTGGGAGGCATGAGAGGCAGATCTGAGAGGAGAGAGGTTGAGCGAGGTGTGAGAGGTAGAGCGAGGCTAAAAGGCCATTTAGGGTTTCTGACTTCTGTGAAAGAGGCGAAGAGGGGCGTGACTTGTGAGAATGGAGAAGGAAGGAGGGGCGGTCCGATTCGGTCCGCGAGAGAGGAGATAGGTGAGCGGGAAAGGGAAAGAGAATCGTGAGAAATAAAAAATAAAATGAAAATGGGACGGTTCCGGTCCATCTGGGAATTGGACCGAAAATCATCTATTCAATTTTTTTATGGAATCGAGAACCAGATCGGCGCTCCCGAAACAGCCCATAATCGGTCAATTTGATCTGGTCTGAGCGTTTCCCGATTTGGTTGGCCTATATGCTCATCCCTATTGACGGGACTCTCAACCGAGGGAGAGATTCATAAACAATGACTATGATGACTGATGTCAAGTAGAAATTAGCGTTCAATATCAAAGGTCAGGATGCAAAATAATAAATTTTACAAATAGAGGTTACTCAATTGAAATGATGTGAATGTGGGGGATTTTTTGTAATTCTAATTTTGGCAATGATGTGAAGAGTTGTCCCTTTATGGAAACTGTAATGTAATTATGTGAGCTTAATTACTGAAATACTGTGGAAGTAGTTCGGTTGTGTTACGTGGTGAAACCCAAAGTCTCCACATGTGCATCACTTTTTCGGTTCAAAAAAGACGAGACTTTGCTAATGGATTAAACTTACTTTGCTCGTCAATTATAGTGACATGTATTGAGCCGCTTCTCTTGCTCCTGCACTCCATTGCGAGTTTTTTTTTTTTTTTTGTCAGAAAAAAAAAACTCTCTATCGCGAGTTTAAGATGGTTGTTTTGCCCCAAAATCCTCAAACGCGAGTTAAGGGTCTGAAGAAGACACCCAATATGTCCCTAATTAGTTACTTTGGAGCAAACATGAATTAGACGACGTCGTTTAGGTCAAATAATACTAAGTACTTAAGAATGTAACCAGACAAAGTCATCTCCGTGAAGGACTTATATCTTATCCAATATTCGAGATAAAATGTGTATCACTACTTCCTAAGTATTAACTATATATGATTCATTTTGATTACATAGTATCAATCTAGAATTATATTGTCTTGAGTTGGCGAATTTGCAATTGCCTTTTCTAAATGTACACCTTATAGCATTCTAAACTGTGAGGATCTCCTATTAGTTTACGAGAAATTTCCAACTTTCAGCTCAAATTTTAATGGAAGCTGGAAAGCCATTGGAGAACACATTGGCTAGTTTTTCTTAAATAGTTGTAATATGAAGTTTTTCTTTTACATCACAGTAGGATTTTGAGTTTTGGCTAGTTATGCACCAGCAGTCTTGTCATGTCGGGAATTGCTTCACTTTGTATGATTAGTATCTTAAAATTTAGGAAAAATTATCCAAAAAGTTCTAAAATTAGTTCGTTATTACCAATTCAGTTTTAAACATTTTAATTATACTAATTGAGTCCTAAACTTTTTCATGTTTTACCAATTGAGTCCATCTGGCCAATTTTGGCCTGAAATCACAAAAATGACACGACCTGTGCTGACGTAAATAATTTTAATAATATTTGAATAATTTTTTTTCGATTTTTTAATTATTTTTCTTTCTTTTCCTTTTTCTCTTTTCTATTCTCTTCGTTCTGCCTTTTTTTTTTCTTTTAAACTGTGGCCAGTGAGGGTAGCAGCCCTTGCCCATATTTGGGCAAGGCAACCTCGCCTGCAATCACAATGGTCTAGGCGAGGGCCGCCGGGCCCTCGTCAGCAATTGGGAAGAAAAGAAAAAAAATTTTAAAAATTGTCTACGTTAGCACCGGCCATGTCATGTAGGACGGCTGATGTTCACGTCAACGATTTTTGGTGAAAATTGGTCAAATAGACTCAATTGGAAAAACATGAAAATGTTTAGAACTCAATTGGTACAATTAAAAGACTTATGACTAAAATTAGTAAAAGTGCAATATGTTTATGGCTTTTTGGTTGATTTTCTTGAAAATTTCTTGTCCGAACTTGATAAATTTGAATTTAGTGTATCTGAGTTCTTTTGATAAGCTAAGTTTCACACGAGGTCCAAGTGATTTGCAGACTCAAAGTGCATTACCATTTCTCCACTTTACGGATGTTTTATAAAGTGTTCAGGCGAATTGATGGGCTTAGACCACAAGTCATCAAGCTCAATTAATCTCAAACACAACTTGACTGGAATAGTATGCCTTTGCAAAGTTAAGAACCCCTTCTTTTCTTTCTTTCTAAAAATATTTCAAGAATTTAAAAGGTGAATACTACCTGTCACAGCGTGATCTTGTTCAGTGGACTTTAACTCCCTCAAACGAACAAAATAATATAAAACAAATGCCACTACAAGAAACCCCAGCAGAAGCTTGCTCTTGACAACCACATGAAATGATAGATTGATTCGTTCATGGCCCCGGTTTTATCATCTCTTCCAAAGGGCATTGAAAGCGACCTTTGGATAACCCTTGAGGATGGTCGAAAAGAAAGGGTGTTGCACTGCATGTGGCGATTCAACAGGAGTGCTGCTCGTATATATAATAGTTTCGACACCGGCCAAGATTGTCCAATGAGGCTCTATGCTGACTAAGACGGACTGCGTGATCGGATATGTTTTATATGACTTTTATACTTGTAAGACAAAAGTGATGCCACTGAGCCGCTTGGCTTAAAACAAGAGTTGTTAGGACTAGGAAAAGTTGGACTCTCAGGGCAACTAGCAAGCCTTAGTACGAAGAGTTTTCTAATTATCTAAAGAAGAACGTTGTCGAAAATCTTGTAGTGATATTACATTGTTTTAGACTTTTTATCTGTTCAGAAGCTTTTAAATCCATGAGATGCGTTACAAGTGCAAAGGAAGGAGTTTCATCTTCCTGCCAAAATCAAGGATATTATTAACGAGATGCAAAGCCTAAATTTACAAAAAAATTCACGAAGTTTGTTTGAATTAATAAAAACTTAATAAATAGAAAGATGCGATAACTAAACGATGAACCTCTTATTAACTAATTTTGATCACATTAATGATATTCTTGATTTTGGAGACTCTCGAAAAAGATGAGAGTCCTTCATTTGCACTAGAAGTATCTCGTGAATTTAAAAGTTTTTGGACCGGACTGTTGGCCAACACATAGAATCGAGCCACAAATCTTCACCCACGACCAACTCAAACTTGATTTTCCTCAAATTATACTGAATCAAATTCGATGCGGAGGATCTATCATCTACTTTGTTGAAAGCCAAAACCCTAAACTGACATTGCTTGATTTGGTTTTTTCTATTCCACAGAGCTTGAAACAACGGCGAGTCATACTTTCAACATACGCAACACTGACGGCAAAGGTCAATGATAACTGCGAGAACTATATTTATCAAAGACATATCGGCACTTGTAAACATGATGGAATGCACTTGAATATTCGATAGACAGTACCATGGGGGATAGGCTCTCTCTCCCCTTCTCTCAGAAGCAGCCAGGCGTTGCTCCTGCTCCCTCGTTGATATATTCGCTGGGTATTGAAAAAACAACACCCCTGAAGATCAATTACACAAAAGCCCCGTTGAGGAAAACTCCTATTAATTTTGAAGTTGATAAAACCTTTCCTTATTATTATAAGTTTGATATTTTTTCTGAACTAATTTATTCCAGGTATGTATATTCTGGAAGCTTAGAAGGAAATTAGTCAGACTTTACAAGTTATCATATACCTTATTGAAAACCCACATAATCTAAATTCTTCAGATGCATAAGTTTTGCAGATGCAGAAATTCTTTAGACGCATAAGTTTTGCAGACGCAGAAATTCTTCAGATGCAGACGCAGAAGTTTTTCAGATGCAGACGCAGAAATTCTTCAGATGCAGACATAGAAATTCTTCAGAGACGCAGAAATTTTCAGAAACGTTTTTCAGATGCAGAAGCAAACGAGGACGTAGAAGTTTTTCAGATGCAGAAGCAAAACTTATTCAGAACAAAAAAAAAAATAACAGCTAGTGATCTGGTATGGATTTCACAGAAGGAAAGTTTGGATTAATTGACAATCAAATACTGTGACAAGCATGCATTACAACGGATAAAACTCTACTTATGGAAACCAAGATTCTGGTTGTATGGGCAACCAGAATTAACGGGATTCAGATTTTATCAACCAACGGCTACTCAATCCATTTTATACAAATCTGTCCAAAGGTGAATATTGGAAGATGATCCTCTGAAGACTGTCCAACGGCTAGTTTGGAAATGGAGGAGTATAAAAGGAGATCAACGAGGAGTAGAAGATAGAGAATGAAATCAAGAATCAACAAGTCCAAAGTTTGAGCATACTCCGATTCAATCTCTTGTCTTTTGTGAGTTTA
The DNA here is from genome assembly GCA_024500025.1 of Syzygium aromaticum. Taxonomy (NCBI): domain Eukaryota; kingdom Viridiplantae; phylum Streptophyta; class Magnoliopsida; order Myrtales; family Myrtaceae; genus Syzygium; species Syzygium aromaticum. Next base: position 19,790,877 of record CM044885.1, read on the forward strand.
AACGTGTAATCATTTGAGAGGTGTAGACAGTATTATAAGTGTGTGCTTAGGTGTGAGATAGTGTGATCTATCGGCTTGGTATAAGCAGCACCAACTTCGGGAAAAAGTGCTCGAGTTTTAGCGGCACAACTTGCTGTAACTTCTCATTGATTTGATTAGTGAAATCCAGCCAGTAGGCTGTAGCGTGGGAGAGTGGACGTAGGTTTGCTATAAGCCGAACCACTATAAACTTGTGTGCAGTTTTTCTATCTCTATTCTATTACTTTGCACACTGCACATCAAGAGCACTATCTATATAAACTGCTTTGAATCTGAATTTTATTCAGACTCAATTGTGTTATTTCATTTCTACATAAATTGTTTAAAATCACCTATTCACCCCTCCTCTAGGTGATCCTTGCTAGCTACTTCAAGCCCAAATCTCTCTCTCGATGATCTAGGGCTGCGAATGCAGAAACCCAGTTACTTGAAAGATCATGGAACTCCCTACAAGCCTCGTAAATTAAAAATTCAAGCCTTTAGCTTGTGTTGACACCAAAAGATGTCTAAGTGTTTGACTATCGACTTGGACTAGAAGAGACCAAGCAAGACGTGAGGGAGGAAAAATTGGCTAGGTGTTGAAAGCTCCTACTCAGCAAATTCAGTTAGTCGACAATAAAATTGGTATTAGCCGACAGAGGGTCTAGGAGAAACAACCAAGTTTCAGAGTAAAATGTCGACTCAGCTGACAAAAGACCATGAGAGAGGTATTCATAAAAAGAGAAATTCGATCCAACCATCAAATAGTGGAGGCGAAGATCCAAAAAGTAACAGGTAATGGTACCTGTGAAGATATAGAATAGGCATAACAGTTGAATGGTAGACTAAGTAGTTTTCAAGTAACCGTTTGTAAATCGGAGTTGTTATTTTGTAGGAGTCATGTATCGTATTTGATTTCTTTGTAATTGATGTTAACTGTCCATTGTAGGTATGATTACCCACAATGTACTCTTTGTAAAGGATTGCCCATCAATAAAGGAAGACTAGTCATTTGATTTTATCTTCCCGTGCATCTTTACATTTCCTGTATCTTTACATGGGTGGGAAAATTACCAAGTCAGTTCTAAACATATCATATGGATGTAAATTCAGTTATAAATTTTTCAATTGTATCAATTTAATCCTAAGCCTTTGCTTGGTATTTCAATGTAGTCCTTTCGATCAAATTTTGCTAGAAATTGCTGACTTAACGGTCCAATCATTGCTGGCCGTTCTATGTGGCACATGGCGACGTCAGCAATTTTTAACGAAAATTGGCTGGAATGACTATATTATAATACCACAAAAAGGTTTATGACTTAACTAAAAAAGTTAAAAAGTTTATGATTAAATTGACAACTGTACAAATAAGTTTGGAGCTAATTGAACAATTTCCCCTTACGTGGCCAGATATGATAGTCTCCAGTCTTGATGCTTTTAATATTCTCGTTATTTACAATTTCTGTTCAAGAATCAACAAATCACCTTTTACAACCTTTGTCGATTCGACATCAAACCATACTTCAAAAAGTATTTTGTCGACACTTTAGCAAAATAGCTTCTTTAAGTGGCTTTGACATAGAATAGTTTGCATGCAATTTGTGTGACTAGAACTATATTCTCTAGTTCCGAAGTTGGAGATCCCATAATGCACCCAACCAATAACGTCAACCATATGTGCGTATGTGTGTGGTGAAGAAGAATCGTTTAATTCACCTCGTTACTCTCCACACTAAGCAAATGAGAGAGTTTTACAAAGGATATTTCATAAAGGGACAAAGCTGGTAAACGATAACCTCTGATTGTCAAATAAATACAAAGAAAGTATCCTTTGATTTGCAAGCAATCCCGGCTTGACAAGGGGGAGCCTATTCTCATGGTCATATTTAGACCTTTCAAACAGGTGGATCAGTTCAGGTTTGGATTTGGTCGAAAATAGTCCAACTCAAATAGACTCATTTAATCCATTTTGATCTATTTTCCATGCAATGCAAATCTAGTAACTCATATCGGACCCGACTAGCCCATATTGCTAAAACAATTGCATATTTAATGCAATTAGAAAAAACACATCCAAACTGAGGTAAGAGTGACGAAGTGAGTGAATGAGTGCAAGATCAATGAGGGCAAGAGAGAATGAAGAGAGAGTCAAATGTAAGTTGGGTCTAAGTTGGTTATAAACTCATTTATGACCAATTTATAACTCATTTAATACTCATATTATGTTTAAACCCATTTATGACTCATTTACTGAATATAACTAGCCAATCTAACAACTCAACCTATTATATATGGGTTAAGAAATGGGTTTATGACTTATTTTGATTGGTCTAGTTCTATCTCCATCTTCTACTATTGAATACACTATTTAATGTTGGTTATTATACAAATTTGTCTATAATTTTTCAAGTGCCATTGTTCCCTAGTCTCCACCTATCTCTCTCACGGACACAAACGCCACCATCAACCTCCACCCCATTGTTATTGATATAGACAAAAAAGAGTCTACTAAAATCTACAAATCAAGCAATCCTCAATTTAGGGTTTTGGCCTTCAAAGTAGATTATAGATCTTCTCCTTTAGTTTGATTGTTGGATGGGAATAATGTCTAAAAAGTCCTTAATCCATTGCACTTTGGCCAACTTAATACTCAACCTTTCAATTTTGCAATTGAGTTCTAAACCTTTTTATATTTTGCCAATTAATTTTATCCAATCAATTTTAGCTAGAAATCGCTAACATAGGCTTTGACTATCCTTCGTGGTATGGTCGGCATTGACGTGTACAATTTTTATGATTTTTTGAAAATTTCTAAATGTTTTATTTTTTTTTCTTTTTATTTTTTTTTGTTCCTAGCCTGGTGAGGCCGGCCAACCCTCACTAGTCACAGGCAAGGGTTGACCGACCCTCGCTTGCGGCTTGCGAGAGCTTCGTGGCCCTTGCCAGGTCTAGGTGAGGGCCGCGACCCCTCGCCCATGATTAGCGAGGGCCTCATGGCTCTTGTTTGTGGTTGGTGAGGGCCAATAGGCGACCTTCGCCAAATTTGGTAAAAAAAAAAAGAAAAGAAATAAAATATAAAAAATTATAAGGAAAGAAAAAGAAAAGAATTCCTTATCAAAAAAAAAAGAAAAAGAAAAGAATTCAATTTAAAAAAAAATATTTGTCCATGTCAGCTTCGGCTGTTTTATATGATAAAACCAGCATTCACATCGACAATTTTCCATTGAAATTGATCAGATAGATTCAATTGGAAAAACGTGGAAATATTTAAACTCAATTATCAAAATTGAAAGGTTTATGATTGAATTGGCTAAAATGCAATATGTTTATAACTTTTTGGACAATTTTCCCATGGTTGGATAGATCGAGCTTGAGTTGTTTGTGGATGAAAACCAATAGTTTTGATACGGGTGTTTTTAATTTATGCGACCCCCGAACTATCGAGGGGCTGAGGACGGGCACAGAAAATCGATCTAGGAAGTGGGGATAGCCCCTTCGACGCCCTAGAGAGGAGCCTTCCGAGCTTTGCTTTAATATTATCTCTGAATGAGTATAGTATCCAAGTAAATACCACCATCTATACTCTTGACAAGATAGATTCTTTGTGGTGTTTTCTTTAACACCAAATGCTGCAACTCACAGTTCGCCACTTCCCTCCCGGAGTAGTCTTTCTCCTATACAAGTTGTTCATCCGAAGGCAGAAGCCGCTGACTTGGTCCATTAACGTCGCTTTCTCAGTGATTTCATTGATTAATTTTCCTTAGAAAGTAAACCATAATCCGTGCCGCCGCCAAGAGCAGTATTAAAAGTTGTCGCTAATAATATTCACAAATTCTGCCGACAAATCGAACTTTTGAGCAGGACCATCTGAGCTGACTCATACATGCTCCCCCTTTAATCATTTTATAGTACCTACACCATCGTCTTAAACTGGGCACCATTTCTTTCGTAATCAACATCACGATAATTCCAATCCATTGATTTAACCCGATATGTATAAGGGAATTGGAGGTGGATTCTAACTTGTACCTTGCTGACAAACTCGCAAAAGTTATGTATCTTTCGATCGTGTAGCTGTTGTTTTCTGCTTTTCTCTTTGGTTGGGAGAAGGTGACAAGGAGAAGGGGACCGTTATATATTCAATCAACCACCAAAACTGTCTGCTAAGGTTTTGCATCATAGAGTGGAAAAGAAGAGAATCTCAACTTTTTAATGAAGTGCAGAGTATGTCCAAAAATAAAAGTAGGTGCAGAGAGAAATAGTTATTCTACAAAAAAATAAAATTTATATATAGATATACTTGAGTGCTTAAAACCGTAACACATCTTAATAATAAGAACTAAATATGGATTCAAGAAATAGGGAAAATTACCAAAAAATCTAAAACCTATTGCTTTTATGCCAATTCAATTATAAACATTTCAATTGTATCAATTCAGTTTTGAACATTTTGACAATTTGCCAATATAATGCTTTCGACTAATTTTGACTAAGAAAATGCTAACGTAGATAATTTTTAAAAATTTTCTATTTTTTTCTTTTATCCTTTTTCTATTGGTTTTTCTTCCTTTTTCGTCGGTGATCAATCTCAAGTGATGACCGAAGAGGGTTGGGTGAGGGTTGCCCTTGTCGACCATAGGTGAGGCCAGCTCTCGCCAGATTTGGGCAAGGGTCGCCTCACCCATGGTCGGCAAGGGTCACTAGACCCTTGTCGGCCGCAATACAGAAAAAAGAAAAGAAAAGAAAAGAATAAATAATTTAACAAAATTTTAAAAAATTAAAATTGCAAAAATTGTCCATGTTAGTTGGCGGTGCCATATAAGATGGCTGGCGTCCACGTCAGTAATTTTCAGCTAAAATTAACTAAATGAATTACATTGGTAAATTGTCAATAGGTCGATAACATTTCTGTTCCCAAGAACAATTTATGTTCAAAAATATTTTTTGCTATTTTTATTCCCTAGACAAGTTTCTGAGCGAAGGAATGCGTTTGGTAACTGTAAAAAATTTCTATTATTGGAATAGAAAAATAACATAAATGCATTTAGTATGACTCTAAAAATTTCTATTCCCAATTTTTTTCATTTAATTATAAAAGTTTCAATGAAGGCGTAGGTGGTAAAGGTATATGAGGAGGTGGTGGCTGGGATAGTGGCGGGGACAGTGGTGGAGGTGGAGGTAGCATGGGTTGAGTCAGCATTGGAGGTGGTGGTGGAGGTGGAGGTGGTGTTGGATGAGGTGGCGGTGGAGGAGCCGAGGGTGTCGGAGGTGTTGAAGGAGATGGTGACTTGGGCAGTGGCAATGGTGGCGACGGAGGAGGCGTGGGTGACAGTGGCGGTGGATGAGGCGTGGGTGGTGGAGGAGGCGGAGGAGGTTGGCCGTGGCGGTGGCAGCGGCTTTGGTGTCTTTTTATTTTTATATCTCCATTCAATTAAAAGTTTATGGACTATTTAAAGTTGGGGGTGTGTGAACTCCTGTTATGACTCAATTCTCTACCATGTGATTCCTGCAGCCACTCTTCAGCGATTGTGTTTGCATCCTAACATTACTTAATTAGGGAGTGCAAAGTTGGATAGAGAATTACTACTTTTAACACTATTGATCTTGATGATTAGTTCATTTACAGAAACTTAATTTTCCATGTTATAGTAAGCAGAGTAGAGTTGTGTAAAAAGTAGATTATTTCTACCATTTTCTTTACACGATAAGGAAAGAGGTTCTTCACATAAAATGTCCCATGGTCCCTGCTGGAGTTGACGTGGAGAAAGAGATGAATCATCATAGTCCACTAGAATCTTTTTTGGTGATAGCCAACCAAAGCTCTCTCGTTCAAGTTCCCTTTGCTTTTCTCAATCTATGTCCGAGTCTCCAAAGAATGCCAGGTGCATAAAAAAAGATTAATAAGAATATTACCTTTATGGAAATTGAATTCTCATCAGGTTATGGATGTATTATACTGTGGATAGGGACGCTGCCGACATTCCCACGTGGTCAATGAAACCTTTCCGTCTCACCACGAATGGAAACGAAAAAGATTGACATGGAAAACAACAAATCCTTGTGATAGCTGCCGTATGTGCTGATGTTTCTTTGCTTCTTATATTCCTTTCTTTAACAACATACGTGTCGATCGAGAGAGAGAGAGAGAGAGGCTTCTATAGCTAAAAGAAAATTATATGGGATCCTATCCTCTTGTAGGAGATGCCTACCTCTAGTAATCTATCTCTAAGTGCTAATTTGTATAGTTGATTGTTATGAAATCCAATTACTTTTGTGTGTCAATCATACAGTTTAGCACTAATAGTTTTAGGTATCTTCTACAAGGATAGTACCCCATATAATTACTAGAGTTAGGAATCTCTCTCTCTCTCTCTCTCTCAAATAGGATAACAATCTTATTGAAATTGGCAACATTTGTTGAGCTGCTCTCATATCATATACGAATGAAGCGGGAAAGAGAATTGTGAAATAATAAACAATACATGAGCATATTTATAGGCTTTATTAGTAAAGTAATAGAATATTACAATATTATTGACAATCAAACATGATCAATTAAAGAAAACACAATCAAAAGAAGATAATGCATAAACCTAAGCGATATGCAAAGTCAATAAAGATGTATAGAATCTACTAGAATCTACTAGATATATGCAAACCCAATATGATGTAGAAGAAGTTGATTATAATTTTGAGAAAAGATCTTGAAAACGCTTGGATGGATGCATCATAGTGAAGACATCAACATTTTGATCAACTGATGAAGTGGAGATGAGACGAACAAGTGGCATAAAGCACTTGATAGCTTATGAAAGACAATCTAATTCAATGTGCAAAAAAAATCATTATGTGCTATTTAGATAGTACTCTGGTTATCACAATAATTGATTGTTCCAGCATTTTAAGGGGCACTCATGTCTTCTAATAACAAGCGTAATTACAGTAATTCTGATTTCATATTAGAAAGAGCATGATATTCTACTTCCATGCTAGTGCAAGCGACAACAATCTATTTCTTACTATGATATGGGATAAGTGAGTAATCTAAAAAGAAGTAGTAACATGAAGTGGAGCGACGATCAAGTAGTAGCCCAATCAACAATAGAATAAGCTGCCAATTATAATGTAGAGTAAGCTAAAAAGTGAAGACCATTAATTGTGTGTTTGTTTTGGTAAAAGTGTTTTCCAGAAAGTGTTTTCTAGACCTTCATCCGTTTGGTTCTCCGAAAATGATTTGGTCAACGGAAATTACTTTTCGATCAATACAAATATCATGTTTAATTTTAGGAAAGCGAATTTCCTAATCTAAAAATGTGAAAACACTATCCGAAATTGCTCATCTTAAATTGGTTAATATTATTTCTTTTCTTTTCTTTTGAAGAAAGAAAACATTCATGTATTTTCTTTTCTTAATAAAATAATTTAAAAATAACAAATAATTTGAAATAATTTAAAAAATACAAAATTTTTTGATAATTTTCAACATCAAATTTTCTTTATCAAAACTGAAAATACTTTCTAAGTCGTTTTGAGGTTTCAGGTAAATACCCAAAAATGAACTTATTTTCCTGAAAAATAATTTCCTGGAAAGTATTTTCCAGAAACGGTCCATTTTCCATAAAAAAAAAAAACGCACCCTAAATAACATTCCCTAACGAAAAATTCAAAGAACAACATTAAAGTGAGTTGTATGCAGCACACTCATAAACAGACCAACAATGTGAATAACATAGGCATTATCGTGATGAACAACAACGAAGTTACTAATCAATTGTTGATAGAGTATAGGACTCAGAAGATAAGTCTCATATTTGTTATCAAATTTGACATTATTTTCAGTGAAAGCTGTAACAAACTTGTTACCAGTGAGTCTTGTTTAAGTAAGAACAGTGAGCCCTGTTTAAGTAAGAAGATTAATGACATTTTTCACTTGAGAAAGATGATAGGCGAAGGAATCTAAAGTAACCTCCAAGCTTAAAAATAGCTGAGTCGCGCAAGGTCTTTCATTTTCAAACAATTGATTGAGATACTACTAGTGTTGTAATTTTGGTATGATCATTGTTATTAATAACCATGTGGTCCATAGAGCAGGTGAATATACCTATGAGATGTTTCTTGAACAAATAGAACATTGTCATAAGGATTGGATGTAAAGCCAAGGTGTTCCATGGTACAACTAAACTTGGAATACCAAGCACAAGGATCCTACTTCAATCCGTATAATACTCGGCATAAGTGACACACTTACTTAGAAGAATGAGTGTATCCAAGCGGTTTCCACATAGACTTCTTCGGTAAGATCACCATTGATGAATGCTTTTTTAACATCCATCTGGAATAGTGGCTATCACATAATAGCAGCATAACAAGAAAACTTTGAATAGAAGTAAGATGTGTATATGGAGTACAGGTCTCATCATAGTCAATTCCACAATCCTAAGTAAAACCTTTTACTACTTGTCGAGATTTTGAGCGATCCACCGTACATCTGCTTACATTTTAATCTTACTCACTAATTTATTACCTATAGTAGACTTCCCAAGAGCATACATGGCAAGTGAAATAGGTTGTCAAAGTCCAACATAGAAGCTCAAGCTGATTGATAAAGGGAGATCATATATATAAAGAGTATATAAATTCAATAGTCAAGCGATGTGAGGTATTTCAACACATCTCCTCTTATGTGAAATAGGTTGTCAAAGTCCAACACAAAAAGTTTAAGCTAATTGATGAAGGGAGACCATATGTCTATAAAGAGTATATAAACCTAATAGTTAAGCGATGTGAGATAGTTCAACAAAATCTCGTTTTACGTGTAAAATCAAATTAGGAATTACAAATGAAATTTGACGAACCGGGTGGACTCACGCACAAAATAAACTGGAGTAGAATTTGATTTTGATATCATATTAGAAAGTTTAATCTAGAAGCTTAAGTTGATAGGTGAAAAGAGATAACATGTACATAAAATGCATATAAATCTCATAGTCATATGATGTTAGATATTTGAACAATGTCTATGATATGTATATGCCAAATGTATAGGGGTCTCTCTCTCTCATTTGCTTGTTAATGACAATGCCAACAACATCTATGAGTTGTTTTTGCCCAAAGAGAGCGAGAGAGATGTTTGGGGAAAGTGCTAATAAAATTCTAAACCTTTTGCAATAGTGCCAATTTAGTTCTAAACTTTTTTTTAGTGCCAATTCACTCATAAACCTTTTGCATTTGTGCCAATTTAGTCATAAACATTTTTTTGGTGTCAATTAAGTCATAAACATTTCAAATCGGTGCCAATTCAGTCCTAAACCTTTTGTTTTTATGTCAATTTAGTCATTTTGATCAATTTTGACAGGAATTTGCCGACGTGGACGCCGATCGGCCGGCGACCGGTCATCGGTGCCGAAGTGGCGCTGATGTGAACAAAATAAATAATATTTTAATATTTTTTTTGAATTTTTATTTTTTTTCCTTTTTTTCAATTTTTTTTTGATCCTCTCCTTCCTCTAGTCGGCGAGGTTGCCCTCGCTGGCCATTGGCGAGGTCGCCCTCGCTGGAGGCCACAGCAAGGGCGAGCCTCACCCAGCCGCCGGCAAGGCCTGACCTCGCCAGATCCGACGAGGTCGCCCTCGCTGGAGCCCGCGGTGAGGGCGAACCTCGCCCAGCCGTTGGTGAGGCTCAAGCCCTCGCCGGAGGCTGCGGTGAGGGTGAGCCTTGCCCGACTAAGGCGAGGCCGCCCTCACCCGCCTTTGGCCTCTGGCCGGTCACCGGACCGATGACCGGCCAGAGGAAGGAGAAGAACAAAAAAAAAAATTGAAAAAAAAAGAAAAAAAAAAGGAAAAAAAAAAATTCAAAAAAATATTAAAATATTATTTAATTTGTCCACGTTAGTGCCATGTTGGCGCCAGTGACCGGTTGCTAGCCGGCCAGCGTTCACGTAGATAAATTCCAATCAAAATTGACCGAAAGGACTAAATTGATACAAAAACAAAATATTTAGGATTGAATTGACACAAAAAAAAGGTTTATGACTAAATTGGCATCATTGCAAAAGGTTTATGATTGAATTGACATCAAAAAAAATATCTAGGACTAAATTAGCACTAATACAAAAGATTTAGAACTTTTTTTGACACATTTCCCGAGGTGTTTGTGGTGGCCTTGCTTGTTGCGGCAGTAGCGACGGGTGGCTTGGTGCCGACCATGAGCGGCGACTTGAGGAATGAGCAAAGGGAGAAAGATAGTGATGGGGGGATAGGGTCTTTTGTCTTGTTAATCCCAATAAGCCTCTAAATGAATTTCTACGGATTATAAAAAAGATCGTAGATTGCTTACCTAAACAGACAAAAGCCATAGGCTGGTGCTTGGTCAACAATTAAACTTTTTATTTAATCAAAAGGAAATTGATCCTAGGAAATTAATAACTTTCTGATGCTGACCACGATTAAATGCTCCATTGGTTTTCTGCTCACCAGAATAATAAGTAAATGGTCGGGTTCTCCTATAAATAGGACTAGTTATGATCGACACATTTCAATAAGAATCACTTCCTTGTCACTGCCCAGTCCTCCGCTCAATATAAACCGTCACTTTCGTTGATTTTCCCTCGCTACCACCAATGCACGCAGCAAAGCGAACAGCCTTCTGCTTATGTCTGATTTTCATCTTATCTTTCCTTGTGGCGTTCCTGGGAAGCTCGGATGGACGTGTTCTTCACAGCTCGCCCATAGCAAAGGCGACAAGCCACCAGCTCTTGCGTGGATCAGGGTTTACCGATTTGGTGAGCCAAGCTCAGATGATGGATCACAGAAGCCTGGCGTCTGAAGATAGAGCTGCTCCTGGAGGACCAGACCCTCAACACCATTAGTGACCGAAGCTACAATCTTATGTGAGGTTATGGCATGAGTGCAGTGTCTGATGAACTTGCTTCTCTGGAGGACATTTCATCTTAACTATCTGTTGTTTTCAGCTATTTTCCTCGCTCAGCCATCTGATGTACTTTTATCCTGCTTCAACGTCTTTATGTTTTTAAACTATCGTGTTTCTAGTCTCTCTTTCTTCTTCTCAATCGTGAATGGTATTAACATGATATAGACACAACAAAATCGCATGTGATCTATAGTGATCGATAATGGTAGATGCATAGAGTAGACTCATCTTGCACAGTTCGTTCTTTTCTTCCTTGAATGCGTTGCGTTCAGTTAGGTCTGTACATGACCTATTAGGGCAGCTCAAAATCATTATATGGCCCATGAAACTGAATGTTTGCATGGCTTGGGTTATGAAGGCACGTGGGTTCTTACTTTACCTTCTTCGCTTATCAGTTATAAGATAAGATTGTTGAATTAAGATTCAAGGAATTTCAAAAAGCAGCATATTCATGCCCACTCAGATTTTCTATCACCGATCAATCAAAAGAAGGGAGGGAAAAAAAATCAGGTTTTCCAAGAACACATGGACGAGTCACGAGCCAAAGTGATAAACTAGGATTACATTGTAAGAATAATTGGGGCCCACATCATATTATCAATGGTTTAGTAATTATTTAAATACTAAAAACATATTGGTTATGACAAGCTGCAATTTTTATGAAGACAGCATATTAAAAGTTGAAACTTTTATGAAGATAAAATATAAGAAATTGCAACTTTTATGTAGATAGAATATTCTATGTGTTTTGATGGAAGATAGTTATTGAAGATATCTATTGATAGCTTATAAAAGAAGTCTGGTCCTCTCTCTACCTACACGGTCGACGTCCATGTTAGCAATTCCAGCCAAAATTAGTCGAAATGACTAAATTGACAAATTGTCAAAATATTTAAGACTAAATCAGCACAATTAAAAGGTTTAAAAATGAAGTGGCACAAGAGCATAATGTTTTGGACTTTTTTGGTAATTTTCCCATTAACTGCAAGCAATTAAAAGTATTTAGAATGTCATTGAAGTTGGGGCTCATACCTAGCAACAATCAAAAGTGCTTCTTTTGGATAAAAAGTATCGTCTCATTCTTCATTTCTAGTTAGATCAAGACCTGTAGCAAACATAGAAGGCGCTCTCATAGACATTTAGATTTCACTGTGACAACTGCATAGAATTTGAAAGAAATGAGGTCATATATAAATAAGGGCGTCCATACGTTATGTGTGCCAAGAATGCATATACATCTCAAAGTAGGAACTACCAAAATGTGCGCCTAACTCATCAGACGATCGACTTTATTACGGTCACCGGAATTCTCTTTTGAGTAGAGTTAAAGCCTCGAGGAAGTGAAAAAGTAACTTCGATGTGCAAACCCATAAGCTTTCTTAATGTGCTGGTGTTGCAAAAGCATCACATTACCAAAAATGTTTGAAGGGGGATTGATACGACACTGTGTGAGTTTGAAATGCCTTGGTTTCTGAGGTCATAGTGTCCCCTCAAGCATGTGATGTCCCTTTTGGGCTTATGCCCATGTGTTCATGGAAGGGTACATTAGTTATCTTTCTTGTCAACCTTTGCTTTATTCATTCTTTTTCGTTTCTCGTGCCCAAAGCCGTAAGGTAGGCATGGGTAGTTTTCTTAGCAAAAGGTAGGGGACAGGAGAGAGAGAGAGATTAGGAGAATATTCAGATTAGCACTTGATAAAAGTGATGCGTGAACCAGCATGAATTCGAAACCCAAAAATGAATTTGAAGGTCTAGGAAATGCCTTTTCCCTCTCGCCTATTCACGATGGTTTCTTGATTGCTTTGCTGCACGGCCAATGATAATAGGGATGAAGATCCTCTTTTCTCGACCTTTGCCTTGTCTCTCTTCCCCCTTCACTAAATGGCCACATGATCGTTGTCCAATCTCGGTTAGTTCGATTTGCCATCGAGATGTCAATAAGATCCATAGGCATCGTGGTCAAGATATCCACGAAAAGATTGGATATGGATTTGAACAAGGTGGTCTCTAGATATCTTGTTGATATATCTTGTCAGTGGCTGCAAGTCGTCGGCCATGGCAACCGATCGGCCTCAGGCAAGGCTCGACCTTGCCAGCCCTTGCTTGGCCGGTTGTCGGCCATGGCAATTGACGGAGGAAGAAGGAAAAAGAAAGGAAAAAAGAAAAAAAAAATTAATTTTTCATTAAAATTTAGAAAAATCAAAAAATATTTATTTATATTAGTGCTGATCATACCATATAGGACAGCTGACGTCCACGTTACCAAATACCAACCAAAATTGATCAGAAATATTATATTGGCAAATCATCAAAAAAGTTTGTACTAAATTGGTTAAATTTGAAGATTTATAACTAAATTGACATATGTATAACAAATTTAGGACTTTTCCTTGATAATTATCCCTGCATGGTGGTCAAGATATCGACAAATCGATCAAATATGGTTGGAGGTCGACGCACCATGTAGAGTTCCGCTCTATCACTCGCAAGTGCTTCACGTGCAATCATGTGCACTGAGAAAGGGAAATTAAACTGAAACAAGAAGCCTCAGACAATATGAAACATCGTAAAAAAGGAGGCAATCGAGATATATTTTGATACTGCTTTATATGAACCAATTGAACGCAAGAGTTCAAGTTGTCTTGTTTCACATTATCTTCAGGTAATTGCGTAGGATAAGGAAGGCCAATCGAGATAAAAATCAATGATGAGCAATGTAGGACAAATCAAATCACAGAAAACCATCCTCATTCGAGGTTTTTCCCCATATATGTTTTCCATTTGGCATTCCATGGCTTCCACCAAAACGAAAATCAATAACGAGCAATCTTGCGGAGGTTTATCACGTGGAGCCATGCATTTTATTGAATAATTTAGAAGAAAGAAGAAATGCATATGTCTATCTCATCTTAATCCGGGGGCGCCAAATGTTCCTACCTTTCATACCCTTCGAAACAAAAGCTTGTGAGATAAGAAAAATATTTATTCGGTCTTGGATAATTGTATGGCCCATGAAACAGAATGTTTGCATGGCTTTGGTCATGAAGGCACGTGGGTAGTACTTTACCTTCTTCGCTTATCAGTTATAAGATAAGATTGTTGAATTCAGATTCAAGGAATATCAAAAGCAGCATGTTCATGCCCACTTCGGATTGTCTATGGGAAAATTGTTCAAAAATTTTAAATCTATTGCATTTTTGCCAATTTAATTCTAAACCTTTCAATTTTGCCAATTTAGTCTTAAACATTTTTCACTTCTTGCCAATTGAGTCAATTCAGCCAATTTTGGCTGGAAATCGCTGATATAGACGCCGGCCGGCCTACATGATACTAACATGGATAATTTTAATAATATTTTTTGATTTCTTATTTTCTTTCTTTATGTTTTCCCTTAACTTCTTCCTCCTTCACCAGCCGATCGCCAGGTGTCGGCAACCGGCTAGAGGGGAGGGCCAGCGAGGTTAACCTCACATGCCTCAGGCAAGCCTCGCCCTCGCTAGCCATTGGTGAGGGCGAGCCTTGTTGCTCTCACCTAGCAACAATGAGGCTTAGCCTTGCCCTCACTAGTGGCCGACGGGGGCGGGACTCGCCCAAGGCCGACGAGGTCTTGCCGGTCTCTCCCAACCAACCTCATTGACCTCTCCTTTCTAGCCTGTTGTTGACGTTCGACAACTGGCTGGAGGAGAGTGAAAGGGAGAAAAAAATAAAAAAAAAGGAAAAATAGAAATGAAAATAAAAAAATCAAAAAAATATGAAAATATTATTAAAAATTATTCACGTCAGTGCCACTTAGGCTGACCGGCGTCCATATCAGTAATTTCTGGCCAAAATTAGTCGGATTGACTCAATTGGCTAGAAGTGAAAATATTTATGACTCAATTGGTATGAAATTACAAGTTTAGAACTCAATTGGAAAAATTAAAAGATTTAAGATTGAATTGATAAAAGTGCAACATGTTTATGAATTTTTAGACAATTTTCCTGATTGTCTATCACCATCCAAAGTGATGAACTCGGATTATATTTCGCTATTTTATCTGTACAGCAGTTTCGGGTACTTAATACTTTCATAAATTTAAATTAACAAGGAATTTGGAGTTCTCGCAAGCCCATGTCAAATATATTTCGGTGTCTTTTGCCAACACAACATATAGAATTCATAGGATGTGGGCGACTTGAGCAAATCTGCGAGAAAAAAAAAATTCAAAAAAATGAATTTATTACGGACGATGGTTTTATTACGATCATCGGAATGCTATTCAGAGTGGAGTTTAAGCCTCGAGGAAGTGAACAACTAACTTCGATGCGAAAACCCATAAGCTTTCTTGATGTGCTGGGGCTGCAAAAGCATCACATTGCCAAAAATGGTCAAAGGGGGATTGATACGACACTGTGTGAGTGTGAAATGCCTTGGTCCTCTGAGGTCATAGTGCCCCCTCATGCATGTGATCTCCCCTTTTGGGCTCATGCACATGTGATCTTATGAAGGTCTATAGGTTATCTGTCTTGTCAATCTTGCTTTATTCATTCTTCTTCGCTTCTCGTGCCCAAAGCCGCCCACGGTAGGCATGGGTAGTTTTCTTAGCAAAAGGTAAAGACACGAGGGAGAGAGATTACGAGTGTATTCAGATTAGCACTTTGATAAAGTGATATACGTGGACCAGCGTGAAGTCGAAACCCAAAAATGAATTTGAAGGTCTAGGAAATGCACTTTCCCTCTCGCGTGCTCACGATGGTTTCTTGATTGCTTTGTTGCACGGCCAATGATAATAGGGACCTGGGTCCTCTTTTCTCGACCTTTACCATGTCTCTCTGCCCTCGTAACTAAGGGCGTGCATGGAATCCATTCTGGAGTAAAAATTTTGCTCTAGAATGGATTTTGGAACAGAAATATATTTGTTAAAATATTTCCGAAATGCATTTTGAAGCAATTTTTGCATTATGGAATAAAAATAGATTTGTTAAAAATACTTAATTTCAGAATGCATTCTTGATTCTATAATACATTTTTTTATTTCAGAATGCATTTTTGATTCTAAAATGAGTTTTGGACAAAAAAAAGAGAAGCTATTTTTTGTAGCTTCTCTCTTTTAGAATGCATTCTCCCTATTTTCTCTCTTTTTCTCACTAATTTTTTTTTCAGAAAATGCATAAAAATTGAAAAATTCCAGAAAAATTCATAAAAATTTCCAGAAAATAAAAAAAGTTAGATTTCGGGAAAATAAGAAATTTGGTGAATTTTTTTCAAAAAATAATAAAAAAATTAAAATTTTCAAAACTTTTTAAAATGGCTTAGAATACGTTTGGGCACTCGCTTTGAGTGAAATTTAATTTTTTTGAGGTGCCCAAAAAAAATCAAAAAATAAAAAATTTCAAAACTTCACAAAATGATTTAGAATATCTTTGGGTACCCACTTTCAGTGAAATTTAATTTTTTTGAGTTGCCAAAAAAATAAAAAAATCAAAAATTTCAAAGCTTCACAAAATGGTTTAGAATACCTTTGAGCACCTGCTTTGAGTGAAATTTAATTTTTTTTGAGGTGCCCAAAAAAATCAAAAATTTCAAAACTTCACAAAATGACTTAGAATACCTTTGGGCACACACTATGAGTAAAATTTAATTTTTTTGAGGTGTCCAAAAAAATAAAAATATAAAAAATTTCAAAACTTCACAAAATGGCTTAGAATACCTTTGAGCACCCACTTTGAGTGAAATTTAATTTTTTTTATGTGCCCAAAAAAATCAAAAAATTAAAAATTTTAAAACTTCACAAAATGGCTTAGAATACCTTTTAGCACCAACTATGAGTAAAATTTAATTTTTTGAGGTGCCCAAAAAAATAAAAATATAAAAATATTTCAAAACTTCACAAAATGGCTTAGAAACCTTTGGGCACCCACTTTGAGTGAAATTTATTTTTTTTTGAGGTGTCCAAAAAATATCAAAAAATCAAAAATTTCAAAACTTCACAAAATGGCTTAGAATACCTTTAGGTACCCACTTTGAGTGAAATTTATTTTTTTGAGGTGCCCAAAAAAATAAAAAAAATAAAAATAGATTTCTGTTTCAGAAATCAATTTCTGAAGTAGAATTAGTCATGTTTTATCAAACAGATTTCTTCTCTGGAAATCAATTTCTAGCAAGAATTTCAGAAATCAATTTCTGGCAAGAATTTGATTTATGGAGTAGAATAGTTACCATTCGCACCCTAAATAGCCACATGATCGTTGTTGATATTGTGGTTAGTTCGATTCGCCATTGAGATCTCGACAAGATCGATAGGCATCATGGTCAAGATATTGACGAACAGATCATATATGGATTTGAGTAGGGTGCCTCTAGATATCTTGTCAATGGCCGCAAGTTGCTGGCCATGGCGACTGGCAAGCCTCAGGCAAGGCTTGATCTCGCTGGCCATGGCAATTGGCGGAAGAAGAACGAAAAAGAAAGAAAGAAAAAAAAAAGAAAAAAATTCAAAAATTTTATAAAATCAAAGAAAAATTAAAAGAATTTAACTATGTCAGCGTTGGCCATGCTATATAAGATGGCCGCGTTCACATCAACAATTACTGACCAAAATTGATTAGAATAATTTTATTGGCAAATCGTCAAAAAATTTGGGACTAAATCGGTTAAAGTAAAATATTTAGGACTGAATTGATATTCGCATAATAAATTTACAACATGTTTTTTTTATAATTATCCCGGCACCGGGGTCGAGATATTGACGAATACTTGGAATTGAACGGGGCTCTCCAGATTTCTCGTCTTGTCCGTGTCAGCAGCGATGGTTGGAGGTCGACGCACCGTGTACAGTTCCTCTCTTCCATTCGCAAGCGCTTCACGTGAAACCATGAGCAACTGAAAAAGGGAAAATGAACTGAAACAACAAGCCACAGACAAATTGAAACATCGTAAAACAAGAGGCAATTCAGATATATTTTGATACTGCTTTATATGAAATTAATTGAACTCAAAAGTTCAAGTTGTCTTGTTTCACATTATCTTAGGTAATTGCGTAGGATAGGAAAGACCAATGATAAAAAGGATGAAGATCCTCTTTTCTCGACCTTTACCATGTCTCTCTTCCCCCTTAACGAAATGGCCACATGATCATTGTCAGATCAGGGTTAGTTCGATTTGCCATCGAGATGTCGATAAGATCCATAGGCATCGTAGTCAAGATATCGATGAACAGATCTAATATGGATTTGAACAAGGTGCCTTTATATATCTTGTCAGTGGCCGCAAGTCGGTGGCCATGGCGACTGGCTAGCCTTAGGTGAGGCTTGACCTCGCCAACCCTTGCTTGGACGGTTGCTGGCCATGGCAACCGGCAGAGGAAGGAAGAAAAAGAAAAAAAGAAAAGAAAAAAAGAAAAAAGATTCAAGAATTTCATAAAAATTCAGAAAAAATAAAAAATATTTGTAAATGTTAGTGCCGGTCGTATCACACCAAATGACTGACATCCATGTCAATGATTACTGATCAAAATTGGCCAGAAGTATTATATTGACAAATTATCAAAATATTTGGGATTAAATTTGTTAAAATAAAAAGTTTATGACTGAATTGATATATATTCAATAGATTTAGGACTTTTCCTTAGTAACTGTCCGGCATCGTGGTCAAGATATCCACAAATCGATCAAATATTCCGCTCTATCACTCGCAAGTGCTTCACGTGAAACCATGAGCAACTGAAAAAGGGAAAATAAACTGAAACAACAAGCTACAGACAAATTGAAACATTGTAAAACAAAAGGCAATCTAGATATATTTTGATAGTGCTTTATATGAGACCAATTGAACTCAAAAGTTCAAGTTGTCTTGTTTCACATTATCTTTAGGTAATTGCGTAGGATAAGGAAGGCCAATCGAGTTGAAATCAATGATGAGCAATGTACGACAAATCAAATCACGGAAAACCATCCTCATTCGAAGGCTTTTCCCCATATGTTTTTCCCATTTAGATCATTATGAGGAAAATATGGCAACTCTTGCGGAGGTTCATTACGTGGAGCCACGCATTTTGGCGAATAATCTAAAAGAAAGAAAAAGAGCATATGTCGATCTCATCTTAATCGGGGGGGCGGGTGTTCCTCCCTTACATACCGATCAAAAAGAAAAAGGAAAACAAAATTCCCTTCGAAACAAAAACTTGAGAGATAAAAAAGAAACGGTTAATACCATGAAAAACCCTAAACCGGTGCACCTGTGACAATTTTACCCCGAATTATTTTTTTTATCACAAAAAACCCCAAATTGGTATACCTGTGACAAATTTACCCCAAACTATTTTTTTGACCATAAAAAACCCCAAACTGGTACACTTGTGACAATTTTACCCCGAACTATTTCTTTGACCACCAAAAACCCCACACTGGTACACTTGTGACAATTTTACCCCCGAACTAATTTTTTGACTACTAAAAACTCCAAACTGGTACATTTGTGACAAAATTACCCACTGTTAATGTCCGTTAAATTATATTAATATCACAAAAATCACAAAATGGTAAACTTATGACAAACATAGGGCTAAAACTCAAAACTGGTATACATGTCAAATTACCATGTGTCATTAAACTTAGCAATTTGACAGTAAAGTTTAATGGAAATTAACGGAGGGCAAATTTATCACAAGTGTACCAGTTTGAGGTTTTTGGTAGTCAAAAAATTAGTTTGGGGGTAAAATTGTCACAGGTATACCAGTGTGGGATTTTTTATGGTAAAAAAAATAGTTCAAGGTAAAATTATCATAGGTGTACCAATTTAGGGTTTTTTATGATAAAAAAAAATAGTTTGGCATAAATTTATCACAGGTGTACCAGTTTGGGATTTTTTGTAGTAATAACACAAAGAAAGAATATTTATAGAATATTTATGCGGTCTTGGATAATTGTTGACATAATATACGATGTGCATCTGCACTTCTTTGTTGAGTTTGTTGTAATTTAATGTCTAGAATTTCGCATTAGCGATAGATGTAAGTATGCGGGACATGATAAAATTTAGGAGTGATCAGTTCCAAAGTAGGTCGGGTTTCACCCTAGAACCAGAAACCAAACCAAGAGCTAGTTCCTAGTTTGTCAAATTGAGAATCGGCCCACTTGATCCTAGAACCGGCGGCATATGAGGTCTACTTCCAAACCCATTATGATCTTGAGCCAATTGAAGAAACTGAGAGATATTTGAGGGTTTGTCTCAATTTTTTGTTGGACTCATACAAAAAGATGGGTTTAAGTGAGAAGAAAAATTGAAGGATTAAAGAATAGGGACCCCATTTTGCCTCTGGTGGAGGAGGATGAAAAGCAGGCCATCCTTGTCCCGGTTGTATGGGTCGGACGTGTCGCGGATCTCTATCTTCGAGGAGGACTTGCTGGATCCTCATAAGGTCATGAACTCGGCGTGGCTGATGACACCGTCCTTGTCAGAGTTTATATCCTCCGTCTTGTGGTGGTTCTCAGTAGCGAAGGATGCCAAAGACAGAGCAAGAAAGAGAGAGAGCTGAGAGGCAAGAGTGGAGACTTGAGATGAGACCGCGAGAGGGATGCGACTCAGGTAAGAAGGTGGCGTCGAGGCTACAAGTGAGAGGCGTGAGCTTGAGCATAACACTAGAGTTTTGTGAAAAATGGATTAGGGTTTTTGGGTTTGGGATAGAGGCGTGTGCGAGTGTGAGCAAGTCATGCGTGATTGAGAGTTCGTGAAGGAATTAGGACTTTTAGCTTTGTAAAAAAAACTTAAAGAAAATTGCTTCGAGTGGTAGGAACCAGACCGAAATTCACCGGAAACCAAATTAGGGCCCCTAAGAACTGCCTAGAACCGATTGGTTTAATTTGGTTTGGTCGGTCTCTTTTGCTCACTCTATTACAACCTATTTTCTTGAGTTGGTAGCACATTTTTCACTCAAATTAGGAAAAAAATTTAATACTATCTAATCGTAAGCTTCATAAGTAAGGGATGTCTTAATAATAACCATCGTCAATACTTGAACCGATGTGTTTTTTTTTATAATCCAAACGTATTGGCTACCTAGAGGCTCATAATTTTGTAAAATAATGCAGAAACTAATGGATCTTTGGAATCAAATAAGCACAAGAGAATGAAATTACCAGAGAAATAAATGAGAAATAATGAAAAACACTAAAAACTTACGTGATGGAATAGTCAGCCACAAATAATTCACTAACCGAATGGATAATTATATAATTACAACCGCCCGTGCGCTCGAATATTTTTCAATCTTGCACTACACCCAAACTCACCGTATGGAGTCAAGCGGCACACGGTTCCATAAAAAACAGGCCATATTCTCCATCAAAGTGCTCTGACCAGCACGTCAGCGAGTGTTGTTCTCTTGTTATTCAGACTAAAAACAATATCCCACAAACTTTGTATAATAATAAAGAAAGAGAGCCCCAAATTAGGGAATTAGCCAAACCAAAAGGAAAACTTCCTTTTGTTATTTCTTTGAAGATTTTGGCCGAGAGGAATAGGAATTTACTTCCTCATTTTTCACACAATAAAGGCGACAACAATCTAGACTTTACAATTTAATTTCGGGTCAGATTTTGTTTAACGATGCAAACTCAAGATATAATATAACACCTGAAACACCCACAAGTCTCATTAACAGATAAAAGTTCAAGTCATTAGCCCGTAGTGATGGCCCCAAAGAGCATCTTACACATGTTGGTGGGATTTGAATAGGTACCCTCTAATTACTGAGCACCAAAATTCCTTGATTTCCTAATCAACTGCGCCAACCCTAAAAAGCAATGCAACAGTGCATGGAGAATTATATATTTTCTAAATCTCACTGCATAAATTGGAAATGTACACAGAAACATGTTTCACTCTTGCTATTGACATGACATGGGTAAGATCTTACTAAAAATAAGAAAATGTTGTAACCCTATAATCAAATTAATTTATCTTACATGATAAGACGTGTAAGTAACTATTGTTCTCTTTCCCTGCTTCACATAATTGGGAAAAGTGATAAAAAAAAGTCATAAACCTTTTGCATTAAAGTCAATTTAATCCTAAACCTTTTTTTGGTGCCAATTCAATTATAAATCTTTTGCATTTGTGCCAATTTAATCCTAAATTTTTTTTGTGCCAATTCAGTTATAAATCTTTTGTTTTTGTTCCAATTTAGTTCTTTCGATCAATTTTGACCATATTTTGCTGACGTAGACGCCGGCCGACCGACCGCCGATCACCGACGCTGACGTTGACAACTTTAATAATATTTTTAATATTTTTTTCTTTTTCCCCCTCCCTCTCTCCTTCCTCCAGCCTGTTGCCGGACCGGCGACTGGCCAGAGGTCAAAGGCCAGTGCCAGTGAGGTCGATTTCGCTGGCCACTAGCAAGGGCGGCTTCACACTAAGCAAGCTCGACCTCACCAAATTTGGTGAGGTCTAGCCTCGCCAATGGCTGGGTGAGGCTCGATCTCGCCAGATCCGGCGATGTCGGGCCTTACCCAGCCATGGCAAAGCTTGAGCCCTTGTCGGAGGTTGCTGATGAGGGCTCAAGCGTCACCCAACGCGAGGCCGCCCTCGCTAGTGGCCAGTGTGGGCGAGCCTCGCCGGCGCCGGCTGGAGAGAGGGGAGGGAAAAAAAAAGAAAATAAATAACAAATAAATAAAAATTTTAAAAAATATTAACATATTATTAAAAATTGTCCACGTTAGCGCTAGTAACCGGCTGCTGATCGATTGACATTCACGTCAGCAAAATCCGGCCAAAATTGACCAGAATGATTGGATTGGCATAAAAACAAAAGGTTTAGGTTTGAATTGGCACAAATGCAAAATATTTATGACTGAATTGGCACCATAAAAAAGTTTAGGATTGAATTGACACCAATGTAAAAGGTTTAGAACTGAATTGGTACAAAAAAAAGGTTTAAGACTAAATTAGCACAAATACAAAAGGTTAAGAACTTTTTTGGTACTTTTTCCTATTTGCTAGAGTGTTTAAATATTAAACAATACCTTCATCTATAAATTTTAAGTTTTTACAATAGTTAGCAGTGGTTCAAACACAATTCTAACAATATTAATTACCGTTTTTGTTTAATGGTGTTTTCTTGGTGGATTTACAAGACTCTTCCTCAATATTTTCTCAAGATGCTATTATCATTTAGGCGCCTATCCCATCAATGTGACTCTGATATCCTTTGTTAAGATATGCAAGATAAAAAATCTGACATCATGTCATTGGGAGGTCACAGGAGGAAGGCCGAATATGAACTCATGTATATACCCAATTAGATATTATTTCACTCGTAAGGTTAAGCTACTAAGTTATTAACGAGGTAGATATATTATTAACTTCTTCATACCAAATAATATCCCATGTGAGTCTCTGAATTTTCGTCAGTATGCAGCATGTTCTTGGCTTAGCAAGTTTTTCCTAAGATGCTCCTTCAATTCCGCCTGCTGTTTGAACAAAGTCCTTGGGCCCGAGGCTGAGGAAATTGAATTCCCTGAGGCGGGCAATCAAGGTTGATGATGTTTTTCCATCTCTTAGTTGCATAACGTGGAGGGAGATTTGGAGGGGGACAATTGAATGAATAGTACAGGACATAATATGATGTGGTCCTGCATATCTTTTGACGAGGATTTCAGATGTGCTAGAAAGACTTTATAAATTCCCCGACACTCTGCAGATTCTCCACCGAAACCTGAATACAGAGAGACAAAGAGGAAGGTCAATTAGTCGGACGGATATCCAGATATAGTAGTTAAATTATGCTTTTAGATGTCAACTCTCTATTATGCGCACGGAGGCTCGTTGCCCAAACATTCTGTAGTGTGCGCGTGTGCGAGTGCCAACATGATTGGACTAACAAGAAAGTCCTGATGATCTAGTGAAAAAGAAAATTTAGTCGTATGCCAATGAAATTCTCTCTTTGCTCCTGCAAATTGCTAATCCGTTGCCATGTTGCAACTTCTTTAGTGAATAATTTGGCCCTCCACCCCCATCCCCCAATGATGCATTTTGAAGGAAAGATGATTGATGGCTAGTTTTGCCATATAGTAGGATGTCATGCTGGAGATGGAGAGAGATAGTGCATGCAGTGGAAATTCACTGCTCATACTGGGCAACTGATAACAGCAAAGACTAGTAGATTGAGATCCTCTCGTGCAGCAGAGGGTTAGTGTTACATCTTCACTTTGTCCAACTTAAATGAGTGAGTCATAAACCAAATTCAAACCAACGACTAGATGTGTTGTTACCACTTTTTTTTTTCTTTCCTTCTTCTTCTCTGAGCAAAGCCTTCTGCTGCAACTTCCGTCGCGAACTAAAGGTTGCGGACCTCCACCATATTTGCATGCCACCCCGCTGGTCCCTCCCTCCCTCCCTCTCCCTCTCCCTCTCCCTGATTCAATGCCGTGGAGGTCCACCCTCAATATGAGGTCACAGGCCTCCATCTTTATCGATTTGAAGGTCCGCGACCTTGTGGGACCTGAGATTTGGGGGGTGTTAATGTGCTCGTGACGATCGGGAGAGAGAATAGAGCTCCGAGAGGGGAGATTGAGAGCTCATCAACGAGAGATTAGAGCTCCGAGAGATTTGTGTGTAGAGAAAATATTGCGGGTTATTGGGTGTAAATTATAGAGTTGGGAAACACTTGAGTGTGAGTGATTGTAAACTCTGTAATTCTCCGATTTGATAATGGATTATTTGCTGACTCTCCCAGTGAACTTAGGTTCCAACAATTGGACCGAATCACATAAACTTCTTGGGTGATTTTCTTCTTCCACTTTGTTATGCATCTTGATTCCATAACCTCGCTTTGGCGCACAACATGCTGGGGTATGGGGCCCGAACTCAATGGACCCAGGCACGGGTGCCGAGGATCCAGGCTCGACCTCTACATAACTAGGCCTGGCATCCCGAGCACGAGCACTAGTAACTTGAGCTTGGTCTCGATGGACCCAGGTGTGGCTTAGATAGACCCAGGACAAGGCGTCGAGGTCTTGGGCCTAGATGCCAAGGACTAGGCTCTGCTGCCAGAGGACTAGGAATGAGTGTTGAGGTTCTCGTGCCCAAGCGCTGAGTTTTTAATTAAAGCACTGACAATTAGTCATATTTTGAAAATTAATTTCCGATTTTTCAAAGAAGAAATCATTATCTTAAATTTAAGTTTGGGTAAAAAAATATTTTCCGTTGACTCATTTTCCTAAACAATTTAAATGCTAGAAAATGAGGTCAATATTTTCTGTGAAACAAACAAAATCTCATGCTCTATGCCATTCACTGCCCCCCAGGCGTCATCTTCAGCGCTCGATCCCAATGTCACTGATCCATCCATTCTATCTTTAAGTTCAAAGTTGCATGACAATGATATGCAAAGGCAGGGTGGGCGCGGGTGCATGGATGCTTGTGTTTGACCTTTCTATCTGAGATTTGTAGTTTTATAAAAACGATAAGCAGAGAGAGAGAGAGAGAGAGATTTCATGGGGTTTTTGTTTTGAAAGCAACAAAATCGTTAAGTGTAAAAATCCTAAGAAATTCGTTGATCTGAGTTGGGAGGAGCGAAGTTTCTTGGAAATGATGGCCTTTGAAATCGATGCAAGTGGGGCTATAATAGAGTCCATTAAGTCCGTACAACTTAACACCTGATCTCGACTCAATTTGATTACCACAACTGGACACTTGAACTCGTTTGAGCATTCAACTCGAGCCCCGCTTTAGTTAACAATAGACAAGGTCATGTTCCCCTCGAATGATGAAGTTTATCCGGCTCATGAGGTCTGTGATGTGTTCCGTGGACTTTTACTTAGTCGGGTTTTCATGCCCGTGCCCCTAGATTATCCACACAAAAATTTGCACTCTTCTAGCAAGCAAAGATCTTAGTCTAAGCTCGAACTTAATCACAAAGCCCTAATTGACAACAGTGTACTTATGAATTAGTAGGTACAATGTATGAATGTTACTAAAATATATAAAATTTCATCCACTTGATTAAGCTCGCGACTAAGCAAGTCAAATATAAGTTTTTTCAACCTCAAACTCGACTAACCAAGTACTACTCTCTACTTGAACACGAGGATAATCAACTCGAGCTGGACTAGCTAGCATATGAACCAAGCTAAAGCAGCTCTTCCATAGTAGTTTGAATAATTTACTTTCCTACCTTACTTCATCCTCCACTTTTGTCGTGAATCCAATCATATAAACCCACTGAAAATGCTAAATGGGAGCTTTCTAATGAAGGTAATGGGGGACACGGATATGCAAATGCATCATGAAAAAGACAAGTTATGGATTATACAAAGATCTCCGCGTTGGATAAATCTGTCTTGGCATGGTAATTTAACTGTATCTACTCCACTAGCCAAACACCCAATGGTCTTCTTCACCGAGTCCTTTAAATAGGGCGGTCGTAATTCATTGCATAATTGTGCTCCTAAATCATTCCTCGCATCTCTCTGTCGAACAACTTCTTCGAACCATTTCAGACCGTCATGGCTTACTCAACCGCAATGACGACGACAATGTCGAGAGTACTGCTGTTCTTGGTAGTGTTCTGGGCTCTCTTTACTGGCTTTGATGGTCGTGTTCTTCAAGCAGCATTACCAGCAACATCGGGGAATCAGATGAACAGTGGTCATCGCAACACCTTTTGTGTTGCAAATGGTGGTCATGAGCTCTATGTCGGTACGAGGAGGGCGATTCTCCTTGATAGGGCTGCACCCGGAGGACCTGATCCGCACCACCATTGACGACAGCCATCAGTCTTCCATGGCTTTGTTTGGCCCTTGGGAAGACCCCTCTATTGCCTGCATAAAATAAAGAAGTTGATTACAATGAGTGTTTGGTGTGGTGAAGATAACTTATAAGGTCAACAGATTTGCTCCCTTCAGTTCAGTTATCGCGGAGGCGTGCAGGCCAAATCCATCTATAGAATGAACGCTTAAGAACCCTTGAACATTTTGACTGTACGCATGTTGAGTTTCTAATTACATTAGTGAGAACTGTTTTTCATGTAAAATATGTGATCTATTAAGAATGATCAATAATATATATCTGTATTGATTGTATGTGATATTGTCGAATGTTCATATTCTTAAGTAATCTTTATTTATAAGATGTGATCCATATAGTTACACATCGGCATACACGTGTTCAATTCTACCAACCACGAGGAGTCATTATATAGACCTAGCGATATTTTGCCCACGTTCTTGATCACCTAATATGTTTAACTAACTTTCTACTATGTGCTGACCAACAGGTTTATTATTTTTCATTATAAATGCCTTGTAATAATCTTTTATAACTAGATGTATTCCGCAATCCCGCCCAAATTGGCATTGGCATGAACTCAAACCACCAGACTCATGATTGAGTCAAATCCTTAAATCAGAGGAGTTGAAATTAATTGGTTTGTCAATTATCAATCTAAGTCTTAAAATCCTATGTTTAATCATTTTATTGCACCAACAATATGATGATGAAGATTTTCCAAAACCGAAGGCATTTGGGGAACTCCCTCTTCTATCGACAATCAAGAGAATACTCACTAATAATTTTTACATTGTTACTAGTAGTCCTGAGAAATTGACCAATGTCTTAGTATTATTTACCAACCTTTTCTTGGATAGCCTAATAGCATTATATTTACCACAAGCAATAAAAATTTAATGCATATGAGAATCTGTTAAATCTTTAGGACCCTTATTGCATAGACATTTTTATATGCCACTATTATTGTTTACAAAAATAACTAGAGCCTCGTCACTAACGTATTGGAGAAGTTTTTAATCAAAAGGAACGCGATCATTGGTAACATTGCAAATTTTTATAGATTTTTCCAAATATTCACCACATTGATTATTGAAGGCTAATGACCGTTATTAACACGGAGACTTAAAAAGCAAACTAACACATTGAAAAACATACCTAGTAATACCAAAGAAGTAGCACGACCCGTTACTAATGCGTGCATGAGAATTTCTTCACGAGCTCGTTCAGATATTGATTGTTTGGCTAATTAATGACGACCGTTAACCATAAGAACCGAATTGTACTGTACCAACCTATTATGCTTAACGAACTTTCTACTTTGTGCTGACCAATAAGTTTATTATTTCGTTATAAATGCCTTGTACTAATCTTTTATAACTGTATGTGTTTGGCAATACCGCCAAAATTCGCTTTGGCGTGGGCTAAAACCACTAGACCCATGATTGAGTCTAATCCTTAAACCAGAGGAGTTGAAATTAATTGTTCCGCCAATTATCGATCTAAGTCTAAAATCCTATAAATAATCATTTTATTGCACAAACACTATGATGCTGGAAAATTTCCAAAACCTAAGGCATTTGGGGAACCCTTTCTTGTATCGACAGTCAAGAGAATACTCGCTAATACTTGTGTATATTGTTACTAGTAGTCATGAGATATTGACGAACGTCCTAGTATTATTTACCAACCTTTTTTTGGATAGCCTAATAGCATTTTATTTACCCCAAGCAAGGAAAAGTTTAACACATATGAGAATCTACTAAATCTTCAGGACCCTTATTGCATGGACATTTTTATATGCCACTACTATTGTTTACAAAAATAACTAAGAGCCTCATCGTCAACATATCCGAGAAGTTTCTAATCGGAAGGAACACGATCATTGGTAAAAACATTGCAGACTTTGATAGACCTTTCCAAACATCCACCGCATTGATTATTGAAGGCCGACGACCGTTATTAACACGGAGACTAAAAAAACATACTAACACATAGAAAAACTTACCAAGTAATATCATAAAAGTAGCACGACCCGTTACTAACGCGCGTGTGAAAATATCTTCGCGACCTCGTTTAGATATTAACGGCTCGGACAATTAATGACAACCGTTCTCCATAATAACCGAACCGTACCGTACCGTATCGACCTATTGATAAAATTTACCTTACTAGAACTACCTAACAATTACCATGCACTCGAGAACTTACCAAAACCTTATTTTAGCTATTAATTGCACGAGCTGTCATAGGTTAAAGATAGCAATTTACGTGGGCCAAGTCATTCGTGGGCTGGCACCAAACATGGGCCAAAACCCGGCCCGACCTCTACGCTACGCCTCTTTCCGCCGAGCGTCCACGACCAACCGACATGCGAGCGCGTGAAAGCACATCGCGCCACCCGGCTCCAGCAGCAGGCGCACGCACCACCACCAACCCCCCCAGCGAAGAGCGCGTCCGCCACGCGCCTTCCTCCGCCGGTCGGGGACGGGGGCTCCACCGAATCCCGCCCCGCGCGCCGGACAACCCCGGTCGCCATTGGCCCCCACGCGCCGCGCGTTCGCGCTGACCCCACGCGCGCCCGCCCGCCCGTAGCGCGTGTTAGCGTAATGCCGGACGCGCTCGCGCGAGCCCCAGACGCGGGTTTTGACTGGCGTGCGGCGCACGGGCGCACGAGCACCGTCCACCTGTAAGATAAGGATAGAGATTGGAGAGTCTAGAGAGAGAAAGTGCTGTCCCCCCCCCCCCCAACCCCGAACTAGCAAGAGAGAGAAAGAGAGAGAGAAACTCGAAAGATCCTCTCCGATAGAGAGAGAGAGAGAGAGAGAGACAGGGAGAGCGAGCGAGCGAGTCGAAGATCCGATCGGAGCTGAAGCGCGGCGGCGATTCCGCAGGCCTAATCCGGTGGTGGTTGCTGGCGGCGGCGGTGTGGTGGTTCTTTACCGGTAAGCCCTAGATCGTCTCTGTTACTTCGCCGCGAGGCCGCGAGCGGAACCCTAGTCGTTTGTGGAGTTTCGCGATCTGCCGCCGCCGGGGGGAGGTCTCGTCGGCGGGATTAGGGTTTTGGAGGTCGTGCGAATGTCCTGAGCCGGGGACGATTTTCGGGGGCGGGGGGGGGGGAGGGGATTTTGTGTCCATCTTCGTCGTATCTTGCGAGGGTTTTATTTGGTTTTGATTAGGGTTTGTGGAGTTACATGTATGGCTTCGGGGCCTGTGGTTGGAGGTGATGACGGAGCGAGGGAGAAGCAGAGGTATGCGGAGAGCAAAGTCTACACGAGGAAATCATTCAAGGGACCGAAAAAGGACGCCCCTGCCAACAATACCAATACCGTCCCCAACGCTGACGCCGATGCTACGAACGCCCCTGCCGTGAACCCGGGCAACGATATCGAGAACCACGAAGATGGAAACGGGGAAAAGGACGTTCCTTCTCGAACTATTGCTTCCGAGGATGATAACTCCGCGCAGCAACCGCCTAGTTCCCGCGTGGACGTTGCCTCGGAAGATTCGGGTGCCAACCGGCAAGAACTTATGGCACCGAGTCCCCGAGAACCTCCTTCCGGTAACGGTTCCATGGTGACGACGGGTCTCGACGGTAAAGTTAAGATTAATTTATCTTCGCGGACGAAGCAAGAAATCCGCGATCTGCGGAGGAAGCTTCAGAGCGAGCTTTATACGGTGAGGAACTTGGTGAAGAAGATTGAGGACAAAGAGGGACAGAGTATGGGTTTCAGTAACTCCCGTGTGTTGGCAAGTGATGCAGTTGATAATGGTCCAAGAATGGTTCACTCTGAGGTGGGCTCGGTTGGAGTTACTCCTCGTGAGAATTGGGCTTTGAATCAGCTGAGCATATCTGTTTTGGAGAATAGTCAGGGGATGACCGATAGTTTGGAGAAGGAGAAGAGGACACCAAAGGCTAACCAGTTCTACAGGAATTCTGAGTTCTTGCTTGCAAAGGATAAGTTTCCACCTGCTGAGAGCAACAAGAAGTCAAAAACGAATGGGAAGAAGAAAGGTGGGGAGGTAAGAAGTGGGTTGGGGATGGGAACTAAATTCTTCAAGAGTTGCAGCTCTTTGCTCGACAAGTTAATGAAACATGAATATGGATGGGTGTTTAACACTCCAGTTGATGTAAAGGGCCTCGGTTTGCATGATTACTATAACATCATAAAGCATCCAATGGACTTGGGTTCTGTGAAGACAAGGCTGAACCGGAACTGGTACAAGTCGCCGAAAGAATTTGCTGAGGATGTTAGACTTACGTTCCGTAATGCCATGACATATAACCCCGAAGGGCAAGATGTTCATGTCATGGCTGAGATTCTGTACAAGATATTTGAGGATAGATGGGCCATTATAGAGTCAGATTACAATCGTGAAATGCGGTTTGCATTAGACTACGACATGGGTCTTCCTACACCAACATCAAGAAAGGCATTTCCTCGGCCCCCTCCTCTAGATATGAGAAGGTTATTAGATAGGTCTGAATCTATGATGCATCCGTCTGATACGAGGTCGAAACCATTTAGTGTCACTCCTTCTGGTAGGACACCTGCACCTAAAAAGCCCAAGGCAAAGGATCCTCATAAAAGGGATATGACATATGATGAGAAGCAGAAACTTAGTACAAATCTCCAGAATTTGCCTTCTGACAAGCTGGATAACATAGTGCAGATCATCAAGAAGAGAAATTCGTCTCTTTTTCAACATGATGATGAAATTGAGGTGGACATTGACAGTGTTGACACTGAGACTTTGTGGGAGCTTGATAGGTTTGTCACAAACTATAAGAAGAGTTTAAGCAAGAATAAAAGAAAAGCTGAACTTGCCATGCAGGCCAGGGCAGAAGCACAGCAGAATGTTTCTGATAGGGTATGTGACTTCTCTCTCTCTCTCTCTCTCTCTCTCTGGTTCCTTTCTAATTCACACGTTGGTTGAGTCATTTCAGGATCAGGCCACTGTTGTGGTAGAGGCACCAAAAGAAGCTGACACAGGTATTGTTTAGGAGAGTAGTATTAACTACTGTTAATTTGTCAAATCACATTAAGTTGCAAATTTCTATTGTTTGCAGGTCAGAAGATTGTTACGTCCTTGCAGCCTGTTCAATCGGAAGGACATGGACCTAACTCAAGTAGGTCAAGCAGTTCAAACTCCTCTAGCAGTGATTCTGGTTCATCCTCAAGTGGTAATGACAATGTTTGACTTGAATTGCTGCGAAGAACTCATTTCTTCCAAAAATTAAGGATAGTGCTAGTAACATGTTATTGATGTTAAGTTGTTCTATCTCTTTTTCAGATTCAGATAGTGACAGTTCCTCAGCTTCAGGATCTGAAGCAGGGCATTCACCAAGGACCTGAATATGTTTGTTCAGGTATCAAGTTTGACATCCAGAATTGTAGTGGGGGCAGTACTTACTTGTTTCACTCACTGGTCATCTTTATTTGGCGAATCAGTATGTTATGTATCGTGTAGTAGTGTATTTGCTTTGCTGTGGAGCCTTTTTTGGTACTGCATTTCATTATGCAGCAGAACTCTCGTTAATTCTTATGATATAACATGTCTACCAACAAGACAGTAGGTGTCCCTGATAATTAGTGGACCATCTATGTATGGTCCACCCATACTTGTCTCTGCATAATTTTTGGCCCTTCTTCTTGTCGGTTGTTCGCTTCGTGAGTTACATGAATTTCAGATCTAGTAGGTGGACTAAGTCTCACATATTGTTGCCCATTGTCGATACAGCATGGAAAGGACTTTTTGCTGCAGGGCATGAATTTAGTAGCTGTAATGACATGAGAAGTATCAGTGTCTGGATATCTACTGCACTTCTTTTTCATGAAGCAATTTAAAGAATGCTTTGTTGTTAAATAAAAAAGAATTGTGTTTGTGTAGCCAAATCGATATATGTATTGCTCATATGACATTTAGGAGCCGAGTAAAAAATAAGAATTAGAAGAAGAAAACTCGTGTACGAGAAGTTTTGCTTGTTGCACCCTCAATTTGGTTGAGATCGTAGTACCTTCTATTGTCAACAATGTATTGGTTTGAAACACAGCGTATTTTTGTGTCCAACTCTAGCAGTCTGTATCAATATAGATGACAAGTCGATGGGTGAAAACCCAGACATATGCAGCTAAAAATAGATATGTTCTTGCCAATGAAAATGGGGCGGGAATGGTAAAAGCTAGCAAATAGGAGAGGTAGATATACTTTTTAGAGGAAGCTTTAACTAGTGAAGAGCTTGTTATTGTTGATGTTTGTTCATTCATAAATTGTACTTGTTTATACTTTTATGTTTACAGAATATGTCACAAGTTCACATTTGCTAGATTGATGGTTTTTCACTGAATCTAGTTTAGCATATTTTTCACCTTTTCTTGATTGCGTATTGTAACATTTTGTCACTATT
This sequence comes from Syzygium aromaticum, assembly GCA_024500025.1. Classification (NCBI taxonomy): domain Eukaryota; kingdom Viridiplantae; phylum Streptophyta; class Magnoliopsida; order Myrtales; family Myrtaceae; genus Syzygium; species Syzygium aromaticum. The sequence continues at coordinate 19,823,998 of CM044885.1, forward strand.
AAAATTCACCACTAGCCAGATAGGCACACGGTTTGGTTCTGATGTTCTGCTGCCTAGGCCCTGGAAATGTTAGGTTGATTGAGGTTGCTCCTCTTAGTTTGTCAGAGTGAAAACTGCTTGACTAAGTAGAAACACCCAGGCACACAAGGCAGTTACCTTCTACTGGTGTAATTGAGTTGATATCCTAGTTTCTGTTTCAGTAAGTCGTGTAGATGTCAATTGCTTTCTCTAAATTATTCGAGTTGACTTTGTATTCTTAAAGCCTGGTTGACTTTGCAGAAGTAATACATGTTTGTTGAGGTCCTTTTACTCTGTGTTCTCCCCTATATTGTTCATTACCTATGGTGTGCAAGACGAATTTATTTAATAGACAATGGAGTGGTGATTTTGCAGTGATGATGAATGACTGAGGAGTAACTGATATTATTTTTTTGTCATGTGACAGATCGTAGGAACTTAGATAGGCGCAATTTACTGGGCAACGAGACATGATGCTTGGGAAATATATGGAAATCATACACTCTGCAAGGGAGTGAGATTGTTGGTTGCCATTTGGCCTTATGGTCAAGAATTTGTACAATATAGGATAGGCTATGGTGACATTAGATAGGTTTTTCTTTTTGTGGTAGTACATGTACATTGCTAACTATTGTTGCTGGGTCTTGCTGGACCCTGTGACATGTTTGAAGCTTCTGCTCCTCTAGATTCAGGATTCTTTTGTGTATACAGAAAATTGTGACCCTAGTTCCTGAAGTAACGATTGCTTCGTAATTGCTTCACAATTATTTCTCTTACTAAGGTTGCTGCAGCCTGCATGGAATAACTTCAAAAGGTTAGATAATGGTTGTCGCTCACACCGGTGGAATCGGAATGCTTTCGCAAACTTTTTGCGTCTGCCGGTTTGATTGGTGTTGTAAACCCATTTTGACCTGCTTACGCCCCCTTCTCTTTTTGCAGAAATTTATCTGCCGTTCAGGTGACGCAAGAAATTATGTAGCCTTTGCCCTTTAATCGAAGTGGAATTGAAGATCCAAAGGCAAGAGGATCCAAAGGGCTTTTCCAGTTGTTTTGGCCGAATAACTCTTTACAGGCTCTGATATTTGTCTCCACCGTTGGTTTTATTAGGAACTGATTCTTCTATGTCAACTCTTAGATAAGAATGATCAGTCAGAGAAGTCCAGTAATTTGGCCATAATGTGCAGCTTTACACCGTGGGTGATACACTTCTTTGATTGTGGCGATCGCAGCACTTGGTTGGCTTTTGTTGAAACTTGGAGAGAAGTGTGAACATTAATTTCATCGATGTCTAAAGATATAGACTAAATGATCAGTTAGATCATGATATTGGGATGATCCTGGTATGGTGACTTCTCTTAGGCGCATATTCCCCGTATTCTGATTGTAGCCTGGCTGCTCGGCTCTGGGTTGCTTTTAACCCTACGCCATCACCATCATAGTTTGTCCTGATTGACACAAGCTCAACAAGAGAAATCCGACGCTCGAGGATTCTATGCATAGCGGAACTGACAATAGTTGTGAATAGCAATCATCGACATTTTGTGGTGGTCATTTCTCAATTCAATTGTCCTCTTCTGAGGACCAAATGGAAAAGGGAGCCATAACATTCTCTGCGCATTAACCATTTTGATATTAGATTTAAACTAGCAATTGCCCAAATGTTCTCTTCCTCCTTGTGTCCTGGAAGGCCACCTCCCTCATAAATCACTCGTCATGCAACCTTGTCGTCGCAAGACGATGCATAGGATGATTGTTGAAAGTTGCGAAACTTGATTTATGGGAATGATATTAATATCGGACCTTGTTAACGGATGGCGTTAGACGTGTCCAGCTACCATTTCTTGTCTAGTCTTGTTTCCCTTTTGAGTTCTCGTTTCCCTTCTGAGTTTTTTCCAAGAACGCAAGTCAAAACAGTGCCTAATGAGTAAAACACAGTTCCTAAGTCCCAGACTCCACCATTCCATGTTTTTCAATGGTTGGGATTCCGATTCACGAAGAATTAAATGGCTAATATCCTCTCTACACACGAAGTTCTCCACTTGGAATGTAGCTAGGGATAGGTTAATGAGAATTTTTAGCCGATGTCAAAGTACAAGGACTTTGTCTGCGGATATATCAACGGACAACAGATTGATGATTGAACGCCATATAGATAGGCATGGTCTGCAATCACCAATTTTCTCCACGCATGATTGCAATTCTTCACCAAGAGTCCCCTTATTGTATTATCAACTATCTTGACACAGCTCGCAAACGCCGCCCTATTAGAAATTAGGATAGATGTCCTGGACCTAACTCTCTGCAGTCAATCAGGCACTTAGCTTGCCTGGGTTCAAGAGATTCATCTCCGGCCACGGCAACCTCGAATGGATGGAGGATCACGGGATCAAGACTCATCATCGGATGAATCATCGTCCTTCTCATGATCCTCCAGCTGCCATGAGCCATCCTCGTTCTGAACCATCCCTTTGTTCTTCATCACCCACCACGAGTCTGGCACCAGATACTCGTCCCTAAGGAACGTATGGTGCTTGTTCACCAGCGCCACGTCCCTCTTCACTTCCAGCTTGAATCCTCCTTTCTTCCCTTGCGTGCCTGCCACCCCGTGCAAATACCCCTCTACCGCATGCCAACTCGAAGTGTTCCCAGGGTACTTCATGTACTTGGACAGTTGATTGTTGATCAGCAGCTCTTGTCCAAGGTCGGAGTAGTACCCTGCCACTGGGACCTTCGGGACTATGTCGGGCAAGTTGGTGATGCGCAGGAGGCGCAGGCTTGGGATGGAGTTGGCGATATTGCAGAATTTGAGATTTCCCACGCGGGGGCTCGCAAAGGCAAAGGCAGTCACGGGGCAGGGTTGCTGTGATTGGATGCCACACGGCTTGTTGTAGCCGTTCCAGGCAATGTCGACCGCACTGAGCGATGCAAGTGACGCTCCTAGGCTGTGGCCTGTGATAGTTATGCTGATTTCCTCGTCCTTGTATTGGTCAACCAGCCGCTGCACTTCCGTCAGGACCTGGAATTTCGGATGAAGAAAACATCAGAAATCGCGACTGCGAGAGCAACGCCTAGAAACACAGTAGAGAAAACATGAGGTATAATGAGTTTTGCACCAAATTCTCTCTTCAATGCTCTGACAAGGACGACATTTACCTGGTCCCTGGCACTAGATTTATTGAACTCCGAGCGAGGATCATCCGAGGTATAGACGGAAAGGAACCCGCTGTGCACTTTAGGAATGATATTATCAGCATCATCTCCGGCTGCTTCTGCAGCTGCGTCTGCATTGGAGTCTGTGTCCCCCAGTATCTTTGTAGCGGGCGTCAACGGAAAATTGAAATCGCTAGCCCATTCCAGGATCTGAATAGTACCTCTCCACGCAATCAATATATCCCTCCGTCCGAGCGCAGCCTTGCCTTCGTCAGTCGCCACCGCAACATACCCCATCCAGTTCGACTCCTTGTTCCAGGCCTCCCTGGACAGGGACCTCAGCAGAAAACATTCACCGACCTTGATCGAAGACGTCGCGTACAAGTACTTGGTGGCAGTGTACTTGAAAGGGTTGGCGATCGACAGGCCAACCTTTGAGAACAGATCTTTCATGCCGTACCGGCTGTCGCCGGCGTACTTGGACTTGACCTGGTCATTGAAGGTGTCATAAGTTGCTGAAGCCCGCTCGCCATAGTGGATGATGTACCGCCTCAGGTCGAGGTCAAGAGGGTCCAGGAGGTTCTTCCAGTTGTTCTGCCCACTTAACTCCTTCCATCTCTCTGGTATTTTCTTAAACATTGGATCGAATCAAATCAATCCTCCTCCAACACTTAATCAGTCCCAAAAGCTCTTCAACTCGTTCCAAAAATTGATGGTTCATAGTCAAGTTCAGTTTATATGACAATCTGATAGGGTGTGCAAATCATGGTGGGTTGGCTGAAACATGAAACTTTGGTCAACCTACGAATATGCGGATTGTTGTCGTTCACAGTATTTTGGTGGGTTTCGTTGGAGCTTGGTGTTATCGCCATCATTTGTTTTGCATGATCACATCACCGAGACGATGCCCAGTTCTCATGGCTTCCCATTACAGTTTTGTCTCTATGCAACTATTGAGTCCAGATGCGTAGAGCTTGCAGTTTGTGCTGATGTGCTGTTTACCGTATACATAACTCGTATCAGTTCGTTCTCAACATTCAACGTCATAAATCTTTACGGTACAAATTCAGAAGGGAATCGTAGTAATAAAGTGCTAACTCCGATCAACGTGTAAGTTCAGGTGTGGCGCTTATTATGTCATATTTAAGTTTCCTAATCTACCACGTATCATGTTCGTACCATAGTAACTAATCAATCTCTAGAAGTGAAAGCACTATCCTGAAGCAATGCCTGTATTCTAATCCAAAAATACAGTAAGTACCCAACTAGACAGAGGGAACATACTAGTCATACTGATTGAGATGTGCCTTTAAACATCAATCTCCTGCCATTTGAAATCTCTCCGCCTTAGAAATTGGCAGGGAGGCATTTTAGCTGCAGGCGAATGCTACGAACACCACTTAGCCATTCCAAAATCACAAGCATCTTGCAACTTCGTTCAAACGCTTCAAGAGTCCAAGAAAGCAAGGATTGAAAAGAGAAGGAAAATGGAAAATGTTTATCTCTCTGCACACACACGTACATACACACATTTTACTATAATTGAGACGGGCCTCATATATTGACGATGAGTTCTCTCACTGCTCAGGTCCCTGAGCACCATGCTCGGGTCTCTTGCCACCGTAGCCCAGGTTGTACGCTAGTAAGTTCTCAGGCTTGCCTGCGTGGTCCTTGCCCAAAACCATGTCCTTGGTCGACTGTGCGGTCTCAACCAGCGTCTCTCCAATGGCTCCCAGTATCCCTCCCAATTTCCCCTGCTTTCCTTGCTCTCACGTTCCATTGAACCCCTACTCCACGGTGCCTCGGTTTTCCTTGTCCTGGTGCTCCTCCGGCTCCTGCGAGATCTCGTCCATCGTCTTGGTTCCTCCGTGGTTGCTCGCCCACGTGCCCTCCACAAATCACAGTTCATTCATACTCAGATCGCAGTCAAGACATTGACCTAGTACAACAAATATACCTAAGTAGAATTAAAGAGGCACATCTTACCGTGAATGTTCCTCGTGTCTTGCAGAATAAACGTGCATTATCGCAGCAAGATCTCGATTTTCATTTTGAAAGTCAGGTTTCAGTGATTTTGACATGCTTCTACAAATCTAAACACGTGTGAACTCACTTAAAAACATGAATGCTAATCAAAGTTCACTATAACCTATTGAAAATGGACAAAGTGTCAGTTACTTGGGTCGGTCACAGACCTATAAAATTCATCTCCATTAACTGCGGCTTAATGAAGCGAAAACAACAGTCCAATAGAACCTAAAGTCTAATACGATTTAAGGGACGGAAAGAGAAAGTAGTGTGTGCTTGAAGAGAGAGGCGGCTCGTAAATGATTCGACACCTATATACCTATCATTCCATATACCTGCCGTCGCCTCCTTCGCTCTATCCCTGACACCCTACCCCCCACACCCCAAACCCCCCCCCCCCCGCGGCGTCCTTGGCGGCCACCAGGGACTTCGCGGCGATCTCCGCCGCCTTATGCCCTGCCTCCACCGTATAGTCCTTGGCCTTCGTGGCCGTTTCCTTCATGGCCTCATAGCCCTCCTTGCTCTTCTCTGCCAAGTACTCGGTCGTCCCACTCGCGCCCTGAACCACCTTCTCCTTCACTTTCCCTTTCTTTTCACCACCACCGCCTCTCTTGGCTGTTTCGACCGGCTTCTCCGCCATCTTGGAAGGGCTGTCGTGCTCCGTTTTGGCGTTGTTGGTGGTGGTGATGGTGGTTTCGCTTGGAGCGTCTTTGCCGCCGCCGACGGTGATGGCGGGGTCCTTGGCCTTCTCGGGGAGGGACTCGTAGTGGCTGGTCATCTTGGGGACTAAGTCTCTCTCCACGTCGTTGTTGCCGATGTGGTCTGCTCGGTGGATCTGTTCAGAGGCCATTTGGTTTTTAGCAGTGAGCCCCGTTTTAGGTTTGATCTTGCTTCGGTACTGGGTAGCGCTTGTCCGCTCCGGGAGAAGCAGACGGCGGCATGAGAGATTTGGCAGGCGGACGCGTGTGCGAGGATGGAGGAGGGAGTTTTTGTCTTGGAGCTATTGGGCTGTCGACACGTGTGATGAGCTCGGACACGTCAGCACGGCCATTGCACCGTTTATAGAATCATCACCGCCTTTCTTACTGAAGGTATTCAGCAACATGGTATTAAGCATTGGGCAGAAGTTCTTAAGCGGTTCCATCCTTTCTTTACCTCATTGGGCTAAAATCATGCCACTAGGGATGCCATCCACCATGGATGAGTACAAGTATAATTAGCTAGAACCACTAAATTTTTCCCAGACCACCCAAGGGAATTTAGAGAATCTTGTCCTGAAGACATGTGTTGACCGATTTTAACTCTAAGGAAAGTCCTAATCTGGACTCGAATCGTCAGCCCATCAAAAAAGTAAAGTAAAGTAAAGTAAGCTTTCAGAGTTGGTGTGCCTACTTTAAAAATATTAGAGTTGTAAGATTTGATGCTTTGTTGTATTATTGGGACTCCACCAGGATCTGGGCCAGGCAGGGCCTTGGGCAAGGGCCTGGCAACCCTCGCCCAATGGCCAGCAAGGACCTGGCGACCCTTTGTTGGCCACAATAAAAAGAAAGTAAAGAAGGAAAATAGAATGAAAGGGAAAAAAGAAAAGAACAAATAAATAATTCAAAAAATACTTAAATATTTAAAAATCATCCACGTTAACGCCGATTGTGCCACATAGAACGTCCGGCCTTTACGTCGGTGATTTCCAATTAATATTAGCCGGGATGACTCAATTGGCAAAGCATGAAAAAAGGTCTAATTTAAGAGTCAATTAACAGAATTAAAATGTTTAAGAATCGATTAGCAAAAGCGCAATAAGTTTACCACTTCATTGGTAATTTTTTTCTATTTACTATGTAGAATTTAGTCAATTGACTTAAATAATATATTTAGTAAAAGGGCTGTGGAAAGAGCACCACCCTATTTGTGTAGGTAATAAATAATGCAAAAAATATTTATTCACGTTCCATTATTATATAAAACTTTATCCCGATGCATGTGGAAATAACCCGCACTGGGTAGGTTTGACGTTCCTTTGATCATCTTTAATTTCTTTGTCTTCTCATAATTGAAGTGCGGCTTGACCCCCACTACACCATATTTGCCCATTCTAGGAAGATTGGAAAAAGATAGCCGCTACATTTTGGGTCACGGAATTGACAGCATTTTCCCGATTCTTTTTTTTACTCTTATAGTTTTGAAGATTCGGTACTTGTACTTTGCAAAAGATATGGTGTCAAACCACATTTTTAGATATACTGAACATGGGATTAGAGATAATTAGGGAAACTCGAGTGGAAGGACTTGAAGTACCAACTATTAGAGATAATTAGGGCTTAGAGATATTTTGATGATTACGTTATTTATCCATATCTCTCACGATTGCATATAAATTGCACACATACGTTTGATAAAGGGTTATTCTTTTGTTCTTTAGTGCCGTCGCCATCTCCTTCGAAAAGATATAACGTAGGTATTTTTTTCTTGGATTTTGTGTGGTGACAAATGGCAAGCTTGCAATAGTGTCGTAGGGAGGGTATGAGCATCATGCACCCATTTTCCTCGGAAGAAATCGCAGCCTCCAGCAAGTAATTTTCTTGCACTGAAGTTGGTGTTGACACCTAAATTTTAGCACATCATTTAGTGGTTAATTGCATAGAAAATTAGGTTTAGGTTCATTTAGATTAATTGCATTCCGCATCGGATCAGCGGTGACAAGCGAGCTTAAAATTCATTACGTGAATCGAGCTCGGGCATCGAACGAGACTCGGTTCACTCGAAAAGCATGGGCCGAAAATCACACGCAAAAGGGCTTGGTTGTTTTAATTTGAGCTTAAATTAGCCCATTATGCTTAATTAAAGAAAAGCTCAAATTAATTCAGCCCATTTAGAATTAAATTAAAGCCTAAACCTAAGCCCGTTAGGACTAAAAAGCCCGGCTAATTGACCTAGGTTTACACTATAAATATATGTTTATGTCTCATAATCAAGGGGGAGCTTTCAGAATTTCAGAAATCAGATTTTTAGAGAGACACACGTAAGCGAGAGAAAGAGAGAGAGAGAGTGCAACACTTATACATGAAAAGAGAGAGGGAGTTTCCTTCCACGTAGGTGCACCGCCGAGCTGCTGTCTCACCATACACACGTTCTGCAAAGTCAAAGCAATTCTCCACGGTGAATCCAGCATCAACGAACTCTCTTCCACGTCGGTTCTTCATCTTAGAGACCCGCACAGCTTCGTTACTTCATCCCGCGAAACTGCCACACGACAAGTCCCTATCCGACAGCAACGGCGATGAGGCTGTCGACCTGTGATCCTGACGAGAAGCTTCTGATTTGAGCCTTCCCTGCTCCAACCAGCCGAGTCCCTGCAGACCAGCACGTCAAGTTTCCCGGCGGATGATTAACAAGCAATTGGCGGTCCCCGCTGCTTCCAGACCACTTTCGATGTATCCAGTCCTCACACCAACATTGGCGACGCTCCCTTCGGCGAGTCCCAAGACCTTATCATCCAGACTTTTCTACGTGTATAACGCTCGCGCACGCGGAGAAGGTGTGATTCGTGAGTGAAGTGGTGAAAGAATTCTGAAGTGGTGCGCTTTGGATCAATATTCACAAACAAGGAGAACGCGAGGGTAAAAAATTGTGAAGTAGTGATTATGTGTAAGAGTGTTCAGTGAGTACAGGTGCAATCCTTGGGATTGAAAGTTTTTTTTTGGCGTCCATCGTGGTCCAAGATCGACAATCATTGCCGTGAATCCTCTTCGAGCACGAGTATCCAATAGTGACTGAGAGCCCAAGCCACCGTGACAACGCCAAGACCCGCAACCTCCTTCACCAATTCCACATCGTGAGCTAGCCGCTGAGACCAAGTTCCACCGACAAACACCACCGCGAGCCCGATCTCGAGACGATTCAGATTTGGAAAAAAATCTGCAAATCAGGTAATTATCTTATCCTGATTCGATTCGAATATTTTGTTGCCTGTTTTGTGCTTATTGATATCTAATCTTGCATATTTAGATAATAAGCATTATTCCAATTAGGATTTTATTTCTTTTTTTGAAATCTTGGATATCTATTACTTTTCAAACTTGGATAAATTTAGAATTTTCAAAATCTTTTGAATATATCCAAGATATTTAAGATATCGAGAATTTTTCAAGATGTGATCGATTAGGAAAATTTCCTAATCCGCAACCGCACACGTGAAAATAAATCTATCTATCAGGCTTTAGATAGAGTTATTTCCATAGCGGGTATTTCGAATTTTAGGATCGATCTGTCAGGCTTCAGATCGAAACTTAATTCGAAAGATTTGGCGGTTATATATTTTTTACTTGATTTTAATTTCGAATTTTGATTTTAAAAAAAAACAAAAGATCACTCTAGAATAGGTTAATTTCTTTAGTTTAAAATTGCGTGTCTAGATAATTAGCATTTTTAATTCCGAATTTTATTAAAAAAAATACAAAAAAATAAATAATATGCACGTCATTAGAAATAGGTCACGTCGTCGCATGACATATAATTTGCATGTTAGATTGCATTAATCGCATGTCAATTTTTTGCACGTCATTACATATAGGTTAGCTTTCATTTAAATAAGTGAAAATAAAAATTTCTGCACCTTTAAACTTTAAGTCAGGATTTATCAAAATTGCCAAATTGGGTATTTTTCTTGAAATTGGTACCGAAAGGGCGTTAGGGAATCTAGCGTAACCAAGTCTCCGAATTCATAATTTCTGGTTCGTAGAAATAAAATAGTACTCCCGCTATTTTATTTAGGTTTCTAATCAACCTACCTTAAATGATTAGTGGCGACTCCTATTGAAAATATTTGCATGCTCATAATTGGACCTAAGTTGCGATTTGGTAGAGTTTGGGAGAACTCGAGCTAGGTTAGTTAATTTAATTGATCTAGTAATCCATTAGCCTAAGATCAAAAACTCCGATTTTTTAGGTCGCGACAGCTTGGCGACTCCACTGGGGATTAACTTGTATTTTTTTTGAAAATTTATGGAGGACTTAGGCCAAAAAAGAATTTTCAAACAAAAATCACTCGATTTGGCAAAATTTAATTGAATTCTCATTTTTAAGTGTTAAATGTTTTTGCAGGATGGGAGTTATAAGGGGAGTAGTGATTGGCTAACCCTTTGTTTTGCAGGTTTGGTGAAGTGGAATTTGGTTTAATTTTCGTACTATTGAAGTGTTTGTTGCATATAACTGTTGTGCATGATTTACAGTATTTGCACTACACCACACACAACCTGTGACCGGACCTGGGTCACACCCATAGTTTTAAGATGGTATTTAGGTGGTTCTTTAACCTTGGCGGTAAGGCTTCGCTAAAGGTTATCCCATTTGAATCCCGAAAATTTTTCCAAAAAATGGCTCAAGGGTTGTCCTTATGCACGTGAGGCTACAATGCATGGGGTTGCCCTTGTCGACCGAACCAAGCCGAAGTGATTGGACTCGACTAGTCATGACTATTGTATGCAAGGCTGCGACTAGTCATAACGATTGTACGCGAGGCTGCGACGCGTCGTTTCGTTCATCATTTCACTTTGCAAAAACCATTAGGATAGATAGATTAAGATTTAAACTCACGTTTCATGTGCATGTCTCTGTGATTGACATTTTCTCCCCGAAGACGGTAATTTCTCGAGCTTTATCTTTGGTTTTTTTTTATCTTATTTTGAGTCAGTCCATGATTTAGGTTGAGTCATTTGGCACGTGGTCTATATAAGAATGGGTCGCCTCGATATCCGTTTAGTGCCTACTCCGAAGCTGGAGCTCAAGAAGCTATGGAGCCAGTTGAAGCCAGATGGTCAGCAGTACGTTCTCAAACGCATTGGATTCATGCTGCCAATCCTAGACATAGATGTTCAGAGCGGGATCATGCAGGCATTCGCTCATTTTTGGTGCCCCGAGACAACCACATTTGTGTTGGGAGGTAAGTTTGAGCTCACACCGACTCTGGAAGAATACAGTATTACCATTGGAAAATCGATTGAGTTGGATATAGTCGAACCACCCATTAAGGTAGATCCTGTGATAGTGCTTGCTGAATTTTTGAATTTGACTAAAAAGGAAATTGAAAAAGTGCTAAGGGGTAATTGTCAAGCATGCCCATTATCTTTTCTTATTGAATGTTTTGAAAATAACTCTGTCCTCATGAGATCTAAAACTTTTATCTTAGCTTTTTTTGGACTCATCATTTTTCCATTCCGTCAAAATGCTATTGATCCTGTCATAGCTTGGACGGTAAAACTAATATGTGGTGGAGTTAGTTTTATAAACACAATTCTAGCAGAGACTTTCATATCTCTGACACGATTCAAGAAAGGAAAAGATAGAACTTTTCGAGCCCCGATTGAGCTTTTACAAATCTGGCTTTTCTCACACCTTTCTCAATTTGGGGAAGATATGACTGTATTTGAAATGGGCATGACTGATAACCCTATTTTAAGGTTCAAACAAATACAAGATCAAACTAAGAGTTTGCACTATACGCAATGGGTCCATCTGTTCAAAGATCCAAACTCTAAGATTTTCCTTTGGCAAGCTGTGTGGTTTCGGGAGGTCGAGGCTCGACTATACCATGGCGATCAGAAGCCCATACCTTTGATGGGCATTTATGGGGCAACTTGCTATCAGCCCCTTCGGGTTACACGTCAATTTCAAGTTCTACAGGATGTCCCACCTCCACTCAGGCCCAATGAATTTCAAGTCCAGTTCGAGAAAGGCGAGTCCTACAGAGTCGAGCTTAGGCGTCATTCTGAGGCTTGGCAGAATTGTTCCACTCAGAAGCTGATTTGGCCCGCAGATGAGCTCACTGGAAGAATGAAGCATCACTTTGCCACGGATCGGTATGTTCAGTATCATACCATCCCTGCTGAGATACTCCCAAAGATCCCGGTCGTGACAGTACGGCATACCCTTCAGACTCAAATCAAAATCAGCGAAGAAAGGGCGATGAAGGCCCAGGATAAGGCAGATGCTCTGGCTGAAGAGAATGCACGATTACGACGTGCCTTGAAGGCCCATTCGTCTATAGATCATGTGGCCTCTAAAAAGAGGAAGACCATCTAATTTCTTATTTGGTTTAGGGAGTTTTTCTTTTTAGGAGGAAATGTTAGCTTGCTATTAACGTTTTCTGGTAATAGATGTCGAGACATTTTCCATTCTGAGCAATTCAATGAAAAACGTTAAGTTATAATTTGTAAATTTTGGAATTAGTCCAAGTCTTTATTGAATGAAGCAATTTGGAATTTCAGGATTTACTAGACGAATTGGTCTTTTGAAAGAAATTTCATCTTGAGGATCTAAGGGATGTCATGGACCGACTCGTTATTCTTACTTGTTGTATTCATTCAATCGTTACGTTTGCAGATAATTTGCCACGGATCCCCCTCATCCTCATAATACTCGATCGGTGACCAAAAGAAGGATGGCCAATCAAGCCGAGATTGCAGCCATGATTGACGAAAAGCTGAAAGAACACATGAATACAATCAATGAGCAGATCACGGCTGCTATGTCCAAAATGATGAGTGATCTCATGGCCAAGCAACAACAGATCAATGCTATCTCTCAATCGGAGATTCCGCCTCCAACTCGTCAAGGTCTCCGCCTCGACAAAGCTCCTGCAGTGAATACTAATCCAACCTTTCAACTAGACGATGTCATTTTGACTGACACTAGTGCGTCTCCGGCGGCTGATGTTCTTCATCCACCCCTCAATGATGAAAATGCTAAATTGCTGGCTAAGCTCGACCAGAGATTACGTGAAGTAGAGGGAACTCAAAGTTTTCCGCCTGTTGATTTGTCTGTTTTTACTCGGGTCCAAGTGCCCGATAAATTCAAAATGCCAGCCTTCGAGAAGTATGATGGCACCTCGAACCCAATTCAGCACATCGAGATGTACCAGGGGCTCATGAACAGATATGTTTCTAATGGACCTTTAATGATTCAAACCTTTCAAGCAAGCTTGAAGGATGCTGCAATGAGGTGGTATACCAACCACCAGATCAACCGGAAAGACTCGTGGGAAGAAGTAGCAAATCTTTTCGTCAAACACTTCAAGTTCAATCTTGATGTCACCATTACAAGGGAAGACCTGGAGAGAGCTGAGCAGAAAAAAGGCGAGACTCTAAAGGAGTATGCCACTCGTTGGAGGAACATGGCGGGACAGATCATGCCCGAACCTTCAGAACGTGACTTAATGAAGTTGTTCGTGTCCACTCTATCACAGCCGGTTCGTTCACGAATGCTAGTGACGGCCGTCCAATCTTTTAGCCAGCTGATAGCCATGGGTGAGGAGATTGAATCTGGGCTCAAGAAAGGATGGTACAGTGAGTCGGGTTCATCTGGCAAGAGATTTATTAGTAAGAAAGACAAAGAGCATGCCCCTGAAGTCAACATGACTTATGTACAGAAGACGCCAGCTCAGGCCCCGAAACTACAATTTACCACCAAGCAGCCGACCTCTTATGTGCAGCAAGGCCGGCAGGACCCACGCCCGCAGCGCAAAACTCGCCAATTTACTCCACTTCCTGGAACGTTATCTCAAGTACTAGCAGTGCTAAGGAAGAAGAATTTGCTGAGTTCGGAGCCACAAAGATCTAACGCTGCCGGCTTTGCACGATACGATCCGTCGAAGAAATGCGATTACCATAGAGGTGAGGTGGGACATTCGACAGACGACTGCCAAGTACTCAAACATCGAGTACAGGATCTACTTGAGACTGGAGCGTTTGCACTACAGCCAGCCGGTAAGCCCAATGTGCAGAACAATCCACTTCTTGATCATTCGAGCAGTGCAAATGTTGTCCTTGGCCCGGCGGTCAAGCGAGTTCAAGACTTTAGGGTCCCTTTTGAAGATATGTTCGACGCTTTAGTCCGAGCTGGCTATGTTTTGACCGGTGAAATGGTATCATTCGGTGAAATAGAAAAGAAGGTGGATGAGTTGGTAAGAGAGGGAATGATTGGGATGGCTGATGAATTCGGGGTAGTGGCTACTATATCTCAGGTCATCATTGACTGGAATGAAGAACTCGCAATGCTAACCGATGAACAAGTTAAGTTGGATCCTGAGCTAATTGACATGCCCTCTCTTGAAGATGCCTCTGATGATGACCTCGGGATTGTTATACCCGATGCTTCTGAAGCATTGGTGATGGCATCACCTCAGCCCTACGCTTATGAAAGTGACAAGATGGTTCCATGGTCATACAATGTTGATCTGATAACAAGATCGGGACGAACTTATGCTGATAATCCACCTGTCAAGCCAGTGGTTGAGAAAGAAGCGAAGGAATTCCTAGCTGTGATTAAGGCTAGTGAATATAGTGTGGTTGATCAGTTGAGAAAGTTGCCTGCACAAGTCTCGTTGTTGGAACTTCTTCAGACATCAGAGAAGCATCGGGGTGCTCTTATGAAAGTTTTGAGTGAGGTTCATGTGCCCGAAAATATTGAAGAAGATAAGTTAGAGGGGTTTGTCGGGACGATCCTCCTCAAGGATCAAGTAGCATTTTCTGATGAGGAAATTCCAGTTGAAGGACGTGGTCATAATAAAGCGCTTCATATATCAGTGAAGTACAAGGAGACTCACATGGCTAGAGTGCTTGTTGATAACGGGTCAGCTTTGAATTTATGCCCGTTGGCTACTTTGAAAAGGCTAGGCATTAAACCATCTACCATGCAAGCAGCCAAGACTTCTGTTCGAGCCTTTGATGGAGCAAAGAAGGATGTGATAGGCCAGATTAACTTAGAGCTGCAAATCGGACCTTCGGTGTTCGATATTCTTTTTCAAGTGCTGGATATCCCTTCTGCTTTCAATTTTTTGTTAGGGCGGCCATGGATCCACAATGCAGGTGCAGTACCCTCCAGTTTGCATCAGAAGATCAAGTTTGTCGCTGAGGCAAAGTTGGTTACAATTTATGGAGAAGAAGATCACCGAATCTTCAACGCGACATCGGTCCCATACATGGAGCCCGATCATGTTGAGGAGGATAGCTATCATTCATTTGAGATAGTTCAAGTTGTTCAAGCTTCCTCTGACATGCCGTTGCCGGCTCCAGAAGTTTCTAATGCAGCTATCATGGTGGCCAAGGTCATGGTCGGTAATGGTTTTAAGCCAGGTCAGGGTCTTGGGAAGGAAGGTCAAGGCATTCGTGCCCCGATTGAGACAAATGGACAATCTCACAAAGTTGGTTTGGGATATCATGGGTCGGGAAGCCGCGAACAAGACCTCGGTTGTTGCAGAGGCCAAAGAGGAGTAGGTCAAAGTCCCTTACCACCTCCTATTGACCACATTTTTCGCTCAACTGGAGTAGTGGGGGGATATGAGCATTTAAAGCCGAGCCCTACTGAGGATGATCTTGGGCTTATCTTTCCTAAGTCGCCACCAGCTCTAACTGACTCTCCTAAGAAGCATGGTAAAGCGATTTTGGTCAGTTTGTCTGATGATTCTGAAGATGATCAGCCACCTTGTATTTTCAAGAAGTCGAAGTTGAGGGTGGTCGACTTTGACTTTAATGATGGTATACCCTACCTCACTGGTTGGTTTGCTGAGACCTCCATTGGTGCAATCGCTGAAGGACCACTTGAAGGGATGGGCGCTGGCCCTCAAGAGTAATTATTTCCAGTTTTCGTATCTCCCCTGCGTGGGAATCTTTATTGTTTTCGATTTTCATTCCAATTCATGTTGCACTTAGGTTTTTCAATCCAATAAGATGTAATTCATTGATTCGATATCAATAAAATTACAGAAGTTTTTATTATTTTGAACCTTGTTGAAGTACCCCAAACCAACCCGATGACGATAACCAACGATTGAAAAAATTTGTCATCTACGGTAAGAACTGAGGGTTGGGCTTCTCAAGAATTCTTGTCTCGAGGTCTTCGAAAGCAAAATGAATTTTTAAAAAAAAAGCAATGATCAATTTTCGAAAATTGCATGTAGTTAAGCCCTGTCTTGTCCTTTTGATCTATTTCCTTTATGTTTCAGGACTAATCTCGAGGCATGCGAAGGGACGGGAATCATGGATCCTCATATATGTGATGCAAGTCAATCCAATGACTCAGACGATTCTGATCCGAATGATGAAGAAATACAACGGAACTTGGAAATCCATGAGAAATCCAAGCCTTTGACTGTTGAAGAAACCGCGGTGATCAATCTTGGCGACATTGAGAATCCTAGAGAGGTGAAAATTGGGGCATGTCTCCCTAAAGATGTGGCCAAACGCTTAACTCAATTGTTGAAGGATTATCAAGACATCTTTGCCTGGTCTTATACTGACATGCCGGGTCTTGATCGATCAATCGTCGAACATTGTCTACCGACTGATCCTTCGGTTGAGCCCGTGAAGCAAAGGCCGCGAAGAGCTAAGCCAGAACTGGCAAAGAAGATCAAGGAAGAGGTCATGAAGCTTCTTGACGTGGGATTTATTGAGACTACCCAATATTCAGAATGGGTCGCTAATATAGTCCCAGTGTTGAAGAAAGATGGACGGGTTCGAGTTTGTGTTGACTACCGAGATCTGAACAAAGCTAGCCCTAAAGATGATTTTCCACTCCCACACATTGATATGCTTGTGGACAGCACAGCCGGGTTCGAATTATTTTCCTTCATGGATGGTTTCTCAGGTTATAATCAGATCTTAATGAACGAAGATGATAAGTTGAAGACAGCATTTACCACTCCATGGGGGACATTTCATTACAAGGTGATGCCTTTTGGTCTTAAAAATGCTGGAGCAACTTACCAACGGGCAATGGTCACGTTGTTCCATGATATGATGCATAATGAGATTGAGATCTACGTTGATGACATGATTGCAAAAACTCGGCGTGGAGAAGATCACATAGAAACTTTGATGAAATTATTCGATAGGCTTCGCAAGTTCAAATTGCGCCTCAATCCAGCAAAATGCGTGTTCGGGGCGGCCTCTGGCAAACTACTCGGCTTCATTGTCAGTAACAAAGGGATTGAAATTGACCCGTCAAAAGTGAAGGCCATTTGTGAAATAAAATCTCCCTCTTCGGTGAAGGAAATTCGTAGCTTGATGGGTAGACTAAATTATATAGCCAGATTTATTTCTCAGCTATCTGAGACAGCAAAACCTTTCTTTAAACTTCTCAAGAAGAATGCGCTGGTTAGATGGGATGAAGAATGTGAACAGGCATTCGACAAGCTTAAGCACTACTTGATGAATTCGCCGGTGCTTGTTCCGCCGACACCAGGGCAACCTCTGATACTGTACCTTACAATCCACAGTGAATCCTTAGGCGCCATGCTTGCTCAACGAAGTGAAGAGGATGGAAAAGAGCGTGCGATTTATTATTTGAGTAAGAAGTTCACCGCCTCTGAGATGAACTATTCTGAAATAGAAAGAACGTGCGCCGCACTGGTTTGGGTGCTACACAGGTTGAGGCAATACACTTTGCATTATCAGATATTGCTTGTAACAGAATGTGATCCCATCAAATATTTGCTCAATCAACCCGCTTTGGTTGGAAAACTGGCAAAATGGCAGATTCTCATCTCAGAATTCAATGTTCAATTCTTGTCTCAAAAATCAGTCAAAGGACGAGTAATTGCTGATGTCCTGGCCGAAAATCCTGGGAAAAATGAGGATCTAGGTCCGTTAGAGGATAGAGTCATGCCAATTGATGAGTATGTATGGACCATGTATTTTGATGGGGCCGTAAACTTATCAGGATCAGGTATCGGGGCCGTTTTAATATCCCCAGGCGGTCAACATTATCCAGTGGCTGCAAAATTGATATTTCCTTGCACGAACAATATCGCTGAATATGAAGCATGCATCATCGGGTTACAAGCCGCTATCGAAATGGGAGTAGCTCGACTTAAGGTGTTCGGGGATTCAACCCTCATTATTCTTCAGACCGTTGGTAAGTGGCGAACTAGGAATGCTAAGTTGCAGCCCTATCACGCCTATTTAGAGGAGTTAGTGGAAGAGTTTGAAGACATTTCGTTCGAATACTTGTCAAGGACTCAAAACCATTTTGCCGATGCTTTGGCTACTTTATCGGCAATGCTACGAGTGACAAGTGGGTTAGAAGTTGAACCTTTAAAGATAGAGGTTTTACAGAAACCAGCTTATTGCATGGCCACAACAGAAGAGCCTGACGGCAAGCCGTGGTATCATGATATCAAGGCATATCTTCAAACACAGGAATTTCCTGACAAAAGTACCACATCTGACCAGAAGTATATCAAGAAAATGGCGTCGAAGTTCTTCTTGAGCGGAGAATGTCTATACAAGCGGTCCTATGATTCGGTCTTATTAAGGTGTGTTGATTCAACTGAGGCTATTCATTTGATGCTAGAAGTACATGAGGGAGCATGCGGTCCTCACATGAATGGTCATATGCTAGCAAGGAAGATAATGAGGATGGGTTATTACTGGCTCACTTTAGAGAGTGATTGCATTCAACATGTCCGAAGTTGTCACAAATGCCAGATCCATGGTGACAAGATTAATACTCCCCCGAATGAATTGCATCAGATGTCTGAACCATGGCCATTCTCTATGTGGGGCATTGATGTGATTGGCCCAATCAATCCTAAAGCGTCAAACGGACATCGGTTTATCCTGGTCGCTATCGATTATTTTTCGAAGTGGATTGAAGCTATGTCCTATACGTCAGTGACGGCACGGAATGTGGTGAAGTTCATTCGTCGAGACATCATTGCTCGATATGGTGCACCTGAGACCATAATTACTGACAATGGGTCGAATCTGAATAATAAATTGGTGGATGATCTGTTCAAGGAGTTCAAGATCAAACATCTGAATTCCTCTCCATATCGTCCGCAGATGAACGGAGCGGTCGAAGCAGCCAACAAGAATATCAAGAAAATTTTGGCTAAAACAGCTGAGAATTATCGTGATTGGCATGAGAGATTACCATTTGCACTTATGGCATATCGAACTTCTATCCGGACATCTACAGGGGCAACTCCATATTCTCTTGTGTACGGTATGGAAGCAGTCTTACCTGTTGAGGTTGAGATTCCTTCGTTACGTATTCTTTCACAGGTACAATTGTCAGAAGCAGATTGGATCCAGCAGAGATTAGACCAGTTGAACCTGATTGATGAGACAAGGCTTAGAGCTATATGTCATGGCCAGTGCTACCAACAACGAGTTGCTAAATCTTTCAACAAGAAAGTCAAACCTCGACGTTTTCAGGTAGGCGACCTTGTCCTGCGGAAGTTATTGCCGATAGTTCCTCTTGCAGAAGGAAAATTCGCCCCAAATTATGGCGGCCCGTACATTGTGAAGAAAGTCCTTCCAGGAGGTGCTTTAATTTTGGCCGAGATGGATGGTCGTGTTTTTTCCAGTCCAGTTAATTCTGATTCTGTGAAGAAGTATTACACTTGATTTGTACTCATTCTAACTTTATCTCAAATTGAATTTCATGAATCAATTCATGTTACTAAGCTTTGTTTGAGGAAAGCTTTTGATCTGGCAATCTATTTCTGTCCTAATGAAGTGATCATATTGCATGAGAGACTTCAAGGTGACGAAAGGCAAGCCATTTCCGTACACGTCCTGAATAATAATCCCCAGTGCGAGTTGAGTGAAAATTCCGTGCTGACAAGGTAAAGGATTATCTCACGAAAAGTATGACGACCAAAATGATGAGAGGCATTCATTTCCTCTATCTAAACACTACAGGTTATCATTTGCTTAACCCTTTGAACGGAGTTTCATTTGTTACCCCTGTCAGGAACAACCCCCATACTGGGGCAATTTCTTAAAAAGTTCAAAATGGTTAGAATTTTCTTGCTTTCACTTGCATCAATCTTCAAGTATATTTATTGCATGCAAATTCTGTGTTAGCTTGAGTGCCTTAGATATGACGAAGAGCATTTCTTTCGCTATCCTACACACTTTATCCGTTGCTTAGCCCATTTGAGCCTACAATTTCATTTCATAAGAACCCAATTGGTGATCATCCCTCACACTGGGGCAAGGTAAAAACCATTGCTATCCGCACAGCATATTCGGAGCGCCAATGGAAAATGAAGACCCTGAGAATCCAAATGTTAGTCATTCAGTCAAAACAAGCCAAAGTGTGGCTAGCCAATGTATGCATTATAGACAGTATATGTCAAAAGTCAAAAAAAAAAAAAAAAAAAAAAAAAAAAAAAAAAAAAAGGGGCATGAAAAAGCAGTGTGCCTGGTAAAAGCAAGGCCAATGCCAGTAAAAATGATGAGAGAAAGAAAGGCTTTTGTGAAAACTGAGTCAATATGCAAGATCATTCTTCAAGGAAGAGACCATTTGAAAGTTCATTTGTGGAGCAATTGCTAGAGATAGATCAATGGTACCAGTAGCATGATTGGATGATCACCAATTTCCATGTTCATAATACCCCCTTTGATGGAAATAGGCCATTCATTTCAAGCCTACCCGAATCTACGTTACAACCCTTACCGAAGTCTTTTCAGAATATGGCACTTGAGTTAACGTAGAATTTCAAATGCTTATAAGTGTTGCTCGAAGAAGTGCGAGCAAGATTTTTCTATCTCATTTTTTGCAGCATTCCTGACTTGTAAACCCGGAGCAACTTGTGATATCATTCTTTCAATAGCCTCGACTCGAAGAGTCCCTTTTGCTAAGCCATTGACCAAGCTTGCATTTCAGTCCTTATAAAGACCTCTCAGATTGGCCAAGTCATACTGATTTTGAGAATATCCGAACCCTTGTCAAGCACGATGAAAAGAGTTTGAGTGATTCTTATACCCACATCAAAGGTCGGGTCAAAAGCCTTTCATTGAGAGTGAGTGGAAAGTCCTTTCTGATCAAAGGTCTCTCATTTAATGTGATCAAATTGTCAAAAGGACGAAATGATTGTTCTTATTGATAAATTCCCCAGTGAAGCTTAGTAATGCTAATGTGATCAAATTGTCAGGAGGACGAAATTGTTGTTCTTATTGATAAATTCCTCAGTGAAGCTTGGTAATGCAAGCAGATTCTTGAAAAATGTTTTCTTTGCCCCTGCGCATGTGCTAGTTTAACCTTTTCTCAGGTAAAAAACAGGTGCATTGCAATTGGCTCTCCCATAACATAAGAAGAATTCAGGTACGTCTACTAATTATTCTTCATTGTTTCTCCCTCCGGAATAGGAGAAATTATCTCTTTCATATGTTTATCAAATGGAATAGGTGACATATCTCTGGGTGCTGCTAAGTGGAGTACGAAGCACACCCCATCTCTTGGTGTTGCCAAGTGGAGTACACGGCACACCCCATTTTATGTTGCCAAGTGGAGTACGCGGTAGCATAACATCCCATTTCATGTTCGCCAAGTGGAGTACGCGGCGGCATAGTTTCTCATTTTGTGTTGTTCAGTGAAATAGACAACACACCCCATTTAAATGTTTGCCCAGTAGAACAGGCAGCATAGTTTCTCATTTCGTGTTCACCCAGTGGAATAGGTGGCACAACTAACCTCATGTTCACCCATTGGAAGAGGTGACATGATCCTTTTCGTGATTGCCCAGTGGTATAGGCAACACGTCCTCATTCTTTCTTCATATCATGCGCTATTTCGCATCTGTAGGAAACTACGGGTAACAGATAGGCAATCCAGTACCTTGAAAACCTTACTTCCAGTGGACGAGAAGTTTGGAGATCAAGGGAGCTCACAGCATTATAAAGCTTTCCCTCATTTGGACGCTTTTTGTGCGATCCGTATGTAAGGCTCTTTCACCGAAGTGAGAAGCCTTAGCATATGTTCCTTATTATTTGCATATCACGCATCATTGCATCAAAAAAAAAAAAAAAAAAAAAAAAAAAAAAAAAAAAAAAAAAAAAAAAAAAAAAAATCATTCATCATTTTGCATGGTCTAAATTTAGGTTTCAGTCTTTGAGCGAAATCTCTACGAGCTTCCACTCAAAGAGGGGCAGCTGTTGACACCTAAATTTTAGCACATCATTTAGTGGTTAATTGCATAGAAAATTAGGTTTAGGTTCATTTAGATTAATTGCATTCCGCATCGGATCAGCGGTGACGAGCGAGCTTAAAATTCATTACGTGAATCGAGCTCGGGCATCGAACGAGACTCGGTTCACTCGAAAAGCATGGGCCGAAAATCACACGCAAAAGGGCTTGGTTGTTTTAATTTGAGCTTAAATTAGCCCATTATGCTTAATTAAAGAAAAGCTCAAATTAATTCAGCCCATTTAGAATTAAATTAAAGCCTAAACCTAAGCCCGTTAGGACTAAAAAGCCCGGCTAATTGACCTAGGTTTACACTATAAATATATGTTTATGTCTCATAATCAAGGGGGAGCTTTCAGAATTTCAGAAATCAGATTTTTAGAGAGACACACGTGAGCGAGAGAAAGAGAGAGAGAGAGTGCAACACTTATACATGAAAAGAGAGAGGGAGTTTCCTTCCACGTAGGTGCACCGCCGAGCTGCTGTCTCACCATACACACGTTCTGCAAAGTCAAAGCAATTCTCCACGGTGAATCCAGCATCAACGAACTCTCTTCCACGTCGGTTCTTCATCTTAGAGACCCGCACAGCTTCGTTACTTCATCCCGCGAAACTGCCACACGACAAGTCCCTATCCGACAGCAACGGCGATGAGGCTGTCGACCTGTGATCCTGACGAGAAGCTTCTGATTTGAGCCTTCCCTGCTCCAACCAGCCGAGTCCCTGCAGACCAGCACGTCAAGTTTCCCGGCGGATGATTAACAAGCAATTGGCGGTCCCCGCTGCTTCCAGACCACTTTCGATGTATCCAGTCCTCACACCAACATTGGCGACGCTCCCTTCGGCGAGTCCCAAGACCTTATCATCCAGACTTTTCTACGTGTATAACGCTCGCGCACGCGGAGAAGGTGTGATTCGTGAGTGAAGTGGTGAAAGAATTCTGAAGTGGTGCGCTTTGGATCAATATTCACAAACAAGGAGAACGCGAGGGTAAAAAATTGTGAAGTAGTGATTATGTGTAAGAGTGTTCAGTGAGTACAGGTGCAATCCTTGGGATTGAAAGTTTTTTTTGGCGTCCATCGTGGTCCAAGATCGACAATCATTGCCGTGAATCCTCTTCGAGCACGAGTATCCAATAGTGACTGAGAGCCCAAGCCACCGTGACAACGCCAAGACCCGCAACCTCCTTCACCAATTCCACATCGTGAGCTAGCCGCTGAGACCAAGTTCCACCGACAAACACCACCGCGAGCCCGATCTCGAGACGATTCAGATTTGGAAAAAAATCTGCAAATCAGGTAATTATCTTATCCTGATTCGATTCGAATATTTTGTTGCCTGTTTTGTGCTTATTGATATCTAATCTTGCATATTTAGATAATAAGCATTATTCCAATTAGGATTTTATTTCTTTTTTTGAAATCTTGGATATCTATTACTTTTCAAACTTGGATAAATTTAGAATTTTCAAAATCTTTTGAATATATCCAAGATATTTAAGATATCGAGAATTTTTCAAGATGTGATCGATTAGGAAAATTTCCTAATCCGCAACCGCACACGTGAAAATAAATCTATCTATCAGGCTTTAGATAGAGTTATTTCCATAGCGGGTATTTCGAATTTTAGGATCGATCTGTCAGGCTTCAGATCGAAACTTAATTCGAAAGATTTGGCGGTTATATATTTTTTACTTGATTTTAATTTCGAATTTTGATTTTAAAAAAAAACAAAAGATCACTCTAGAATAGGTTAATTTCTTTAGTTTAAAATTGCGTGTCTAGATAATTAGCATTTTTAATTCCGAATTTTATTAAAAAAAATACAAAAAAATAAATAATATGCACGTCATTAGAAATAGGTCACGTCGTCGCATGACATATAATTTGCATGTTAGATTGCATTAATCGCATGTCAATTTTTTGCACGTCATTACATATAGGTTAGCTTTCATTTAAATAAGTGAAAATAAAAATTTCTGCACCTTTAAACTTTAAGTCAGGATTTATCAAAATTGCCAAATTGGGTATTTTTCTTGAAATTGGTACCGAAAGGGCGTTAGGGAATCTAGCGTAACCAAGTCTCCGAATTCATAATTTCTGGTTCGTAGAAATAAAATAGTACTCCCGCTATTTTATTTAGGTTTCTAATCAACCTACCTTAAATGATTAGTGGCGACTCCTATTGAAAATATTTGCATGCTCATAATTGGACCTAAGTTGCGATTTGGTAGAGTTTGGGAGAACTCGAGCTAGGTTAGTTAATTTAATTGATATAGTAATCCATTAGCCTAAGATCAAAAACTCCGATTTTTTAGGTCGCGACAGTTGGTGGCAGTGAGACTGGTCAGTGTGGCTCGGGATATGCTTTGCTTTTGCATGGTAAAGAAAAAAACGGAGGAAAATGGCTCTGAACAGGAAAGCCATCTTGGGTTTTTTTGAAAAACAACCCATGATCTGTTCAAAGAAAATGGTCTAGGAATGTCGAGAAAAGTTTGGCCCAAACGAGTGCTTATATAAGGCATGTGTGTGTGTGTGTGTCTGTGTTTGCTGGGGTGTTTTTACATGGTATGTGTGACATGAGGATTAGCATTAGTAGTAATGTCTGATGAAAGGAATGATTTTTTTTTCCTTTTCTTCTTGAAATCTTTGGATGGACTCCTTTCAATAGTAGGCATGTGGGTTTGGATCCAATCTCTTGTTTTTGGAAAACAACATCGGTAATCATGATAGTCTTTAATCTAAAATAACGAAGACGCTTCCCCACTAAGGAAAGAGATCTAGTAATCAAGAAATGCTGCATTTGAAGTTCTTTTACCAGGTTGATAATTGTAGTAGTATCTTTCTTTCTTCTTTTTCCCTTTTATCTTTTTTCCATTTTCCTGCATTCTAAACAACCTTTTTGAAATGACATCAGATGATCCTAGTAAAGTAATTCAGACAAATTCTTAATAATGTCAGGGACAACTTCGCTTGTCCCAATTGAAACACCACCTGATCTCCTCTTGCACACATCTCTTTTTGGAATTGATTGCTAATGAAATCTTCGCACCCCAAGATTTTGCATAAAAAACAAGAACTACAGAAACTCCGTACTTGTCCTGACTACCGAGTGAAGAATTTTGCATCAAAAAAAAAAGGTACAGAAGTTTTAGTCCAGTTCTGAGTGAAGAAACTTGGGGTGATGGATCGAGGAAGCCCAAGTGCAACTGCTCCATAAAATTGATACATGTCAACGCCTTTGTCCGCTTCTCTGTGATTTTTTCAATCCAAAATATCATTATTATAGATTGGACCCGAAGATATATGATTGGACTTACCTCCAAATTCATATCAAGGAAATCTGAGAAATGAAAAAAATCAATGTCCTAATGCAAAGCAACCATAAAAGGGAGAAAAAACATATCAAAAAAGGTTGGCTTTCTTTGGAATTTTCACTTACAGACACATGGACTCCTATGAAGTTCAATGTAATATTGTAAGTTTCTCAATTCAAGGGCATATTCTGTTTGCATCTTGGGGCAATCTTCAGCCCCCTGAACCAATACACATATACACGTGACGTCAGAACCCTTTTATTGTTGCAGTTACAAATTCATCAATCATGTAAAGACTAAAGAGAATGCCCTAGGCCTTGAAACAATTGAGTTTCAATTTAAAAACCTCATTAAGAATAAATTACTAACGGTTTCCTTGACCGCGATACTGAGCTTCAGCTGAATATAGCCGTGTACAGGAGCTCGTTCCATGTGTCGGGCAACCCCGGGAGGCACCAGTGGCTGCAATCCATGGTGCTGCTGTGATCGCCACTGTAATACGTTGGGTGCCCATCCTTCCGGTACTCTGAGAGGGTCGTGATGTCGAGCAGATAGACAGGCTTCTTGATCCTGCTCAGGACTTTGTTCACAACGACCCAAGACAATGGAAGCCCCGCCGGGTACTTGTAGCCAAAGTACGGCTGTGTTTGGCCGGAGCAAGACTTTGACGGTGCATTCCAATCCTTCCCTCTGATAGCCCAGAAAAAAAACAAAACAGGCCACGGAAACGAGGAAATTAGCATAGATATTGTCTCAATGTGCAAAAAGTTGTTCTAGGCAATGACCAGCTCAGAGACATAACACCAATTCGGACATAACAAAGAGGATGGTACCGTGCTTACTCATAGTGGGTTGGGGAAATTCCTTGGAAGAAGACCTTGGTTCTTGAAGGATCGACATTACGGTTCACCCATCGAGCCCATGTGGTCATTCCTTTATAAAAGGCCACCAGTCGGTTCATGTCCTTGTACAGCTTGTTGCCTTCTTGCATATAATCCCACCTGCATTTTCATGTACCCAAAAAATAGTCACACACACACACAACGCACATAAATGATATCCTACTGTGTAATTCGGCGAATACCAAAACCATATGGACATGAAAGCTGTCTCATAACGAACAGAACTAGGAGAACTAGGAACCACAACTGTGCTGGTCACTCGCATCATTGGAAAATGGAAAACTCAGCTCGATAAATCACAATCTATCAGGACCATAACAGGCATTGCAGAAATGGTGAATCTGAATATAACAGAAGCTCAGAAATAGTGTGATTTAGGGGGTTCCTTTGTCAAAGAGTATGAATCAAAACCAAGATGAATCTTACGGCTGAGTTCTCCCGGTGTGAGTCCACCAGTGCCAGGAGTTGAAGACCAACACGTCCATGCCTCGCCACGCATTGCCACCGTTGATCGAGTCGAGCTTCAGCACTCGTCCCGCTGGCTCTTGTACCAGATCCACCAGGTATTGCGTCCGGTACAGCAATATTTTCACATTGTAGTCCTGCTCACAACATATAATTTCCATTAAATACATTATCGTATACGATATGATCTGCTGATTCAATAAGGTAAGGTACATTATATCTTTTTTTCCTGTCTCTTCAATCAGAGATACATTACTCCTGAGAGTATGCAAATTGCACTTTACTGTAGTGAAAATGACGTAGGCAGTGAGATGATTAATTCAGCAAAAAGGAGCCAAAAGAAATGGAAAAAAGAAAGCGAAAGTTTGACTCTAAGTTTGAACGGCGGGATTTTCCAAAAAAACAACTTTCACTAATTCAAAAGGAGATCTAACTTTGGGCCCATTTAACTTTGATTAATTGGGATTGATTTTTTTTACTAATTAAGTGTGGGCCCATCTAATTAGGATTATGTAAAGTGGTATTATCCTTACTATCATCCCTTAATACCCGCCTTTAATTGGTCTTTGGCCGTAAATTGTTGCACCATGGAATCACTGGCACACGAGGAGCAAAAGGGCGATTGAAAAGAGAACCGATAGTGGGTGTATAAAGATAGATCAATAATCTGTGTTCTACATGTCGAGGGCATTTCAATTAAACATAATTAGGCAATTAGACAAAGCTACTGCCTAAATTTTCCAAATGAAAAGAGAACGAAAAGCGTAAAGAAAGATCAATCATCTATTATCCATGCGGATAAAGACAATAAGGGAAAAGTAGACAAAGCTACTCTATGAATTTTTCGAATAAGTGAATAATAAAGCCGCTTGATGACCGAAAAATGAGAATAATAAAGTCGCCGAAGATATTACTTTGAAACAAATACGAGCAATCAAAAAAGAGAAAAAAAGAATTTGGGAAGTGCTGAAGAGCGCTTGAATTTCACAGCATTAATTAATCTTTTTAAATTTTGCTGTGGTTATTCGTCCTAATACTTCTGGACCAAAGAACGTGTGGTCAATAGCCATTTACCAGTCACTCACGCCCTCTCGCTCTCCTGATGAAATCCCCGCCGTACAAACAAAATATCTGATGAATGACCGTGAATACGTCCAGTGCGCGAATTGATTACTTGGCTACAGGACATTAATTAATAAAAAGAAAAAGGTAATATAGTAAAAGAATATTTTAGGTGTATATCTAAAATTAAATTCTTCGTCCACACAGTCCTAACATGATGGTGTTGGCTTTCACTACTAAACCAAAGTGAAGACACCTTACTGGGGTGGGTTTATCCGAGGAACTTTAAACAATTTCTACTTTATATTGTGTATTTCCATGTTGGTTTTCACTACTAAACCAAGTGAAGACAGCTTACTGGGGTGGGTTTATCTGACAGACTTCAAACAATTTTTACTTTATATTATGTATTTTATTGGAACTGTATATATATATATATATATATATATATATATATACTTTCATGGGAAAATATATTTATGGAAACGACAATAATAGGCAGCTTCCAAAGTGGGAGGAATGGAAATTCCCAAAGTTCAGGAAATCGAGAGCAGAAACCTTTTGCCAAGGGGCAAAAAACACACGACAAGGGTCCATGGAGGTAATGACATTCCTGTCTTTGTGTTTTCAAATTGCCAAATTGATGCTTAAAGAATGTATAAAAAAATCATTCCCATCTGAATCAGAAACACTAATGATGATTTAACAGATAACTGGAGATAAAAAGACCTGACAAAAGAACCGGCAGAGTAAGAAACAAAAGCGAGAGAACACCACTAATCACGCTCCTTTTTCAATGCTCATGCTCCAAAAATCACACACACTTGATCGAGATCTTCATCTCTCTACCGAGTCCAATGGTACAAAACTGATGAATAATGTTTTCAAACCAAGAAAGCAGCAGAGAAGGGGGGAGAGAGAGAGAGAGAGAGGGGGGGGGGGGGGGGGGGGGGGGGGGGGGGGGGGGGGGGAAGGAGCAAGAGCCTACCCAAGAACTGAACTTGAAGAAACAGGAACTGGTTTCACTCGAATTTTGAAATAACACAACTTTGCCTCCTCAAAAGGCATGTGGAAAAAAACGACAACACATGCATGCACCGTGAGAAGCAATGATTCTTGCTGGATTCCACAAAGGGGTTAAAGAAAAGAAAGAAGGAAAAGCCAGAGCGGCCTGTCTTTCTTAGCCAAGCCAGTGACGATTTGAATTGATGAAGAGTCAAGACGGTGGGTGTGTATTTGGGGACTTACCAGAAATGTGAGCGAAGCAAGGCCTTCTGCCCTGAAGAGTGAAGTCCTGGTGTTGGGCATTTGGGCATGAATCATACAAGACAGGGACTGCCAAATGTTCAAGCTCAGCGAGTCGCCCACAAACATTATCCTCTTCCCCCTCCATCTATTCAAGAAATTCCCTGCACTGAACCTGCACGACAATAATCGCATTTATATTTGCATTAACACCCACATTTCTCTTCATTAATAATAAAGAAAAGACACAGAGGACACATTTTTGTGCACTATAAGGAACGAAGGACACATTTTTGTGCAGGAGGGAGAGAGAGAGGTTAAAATTAAAAGCTTGGACCTCGGCAAGTTACACGAGAAGGGTTGCCATCTGTACTTGAGGTACTGCTTATCAGGCCTCCCGTACTTGATGCAGTCAAATTGTGGATCTATGAAGGGACAGCTTGAGGAGTCATAGAGAGGGTATGAAGCATCGTATACCCACTTTCCTCGGAAGAAATTGCAGCCTCCGGCAAGTAATTTCCTTGCACCGAAGTTGGTGGAGATGAGACTCTGGTTAGTGAGACTTGGGAAACTTTCTGCTTTTGTATGATAGAGGAAGAAACAGAGGAAGATGGCTCTGAACAGAAAAGCCATCTTGGGTTTTTGAAAAAACCCCTTGATCTGTGCAAAGGAAAATGACTAGGAGTGAGGAGAAAAGTTGGCCTGAAACAAAGTGCTTATGTAAGGCGTGTGTGCGTGGGGGGTGGGGCGGGGGGCGGCCGGGGGGGTGGTTTCACATGGTATGTGTCACAGTGGGACTCGATCTAGCAGTAATATCCTATAAAGTGAAGGAGGTTTCCCTTTTCTTCTTGAAATCTTAAAATGAATCCTTTCAACATTAGGCTTGCGGGGTTGGATCCAATCCTATGTTTTTGAGAAAAAAGAAATCGGGAATCATGATGGTCCTGATTCTAAAATAATGCAGACATCTATCCACCGGACAGAGATATCGTAATCAAGAAATGCTGCATTTAAAGTTCTGTTACCCGGTTGATGGTTCAAATGTTATCTTTCATTTCTGTTTTGTTTTTTTCTCTTTTCTTGTGTGCTGAAGAGCTTTGTGAAATGACATCAGATGCAGCCTTTAAAGTTCTTTTGCCGTTGTGCTCTGAATTTGGCAAATTCACCATATTGTCAAAGACACCTTCCATTGTCCCAATTGAGGCACCATCCGATGTCCTCTTGCTTCCAGCTCTCTCTAAATTTTTAGCTGCCTCTGGTGGAACAAGAGAATTTTTTTTTGGTAAGATGAACAAGAGAATTTTTTTTTATCATTGCACAAATCAGAAACAACAAAAATAAAAGAGTTGAGATTCATGATTGCCTTCCCTTTTCTTGTTGCAGCTTTGTGAAATTTACAAAGCCAATATATATATATGTATGTATTCTCTTAAAGCAGATCATTTTCTGCAAGCTGAAGCTAACCTTTTACACAGCACTTGGTTGGGAATCTTTGCTTCAGAGAATAGAAACAATGATTGGGCTTGAGTTCTAGCAACTCTGGAATTAATTAATGGCAACTGTCAAATGTGCCTAATATCGATTAATTTAGTTAAAATGCATCTGAGCTTGAATGGTTGGATAAGCTCAAGGCGTACGTGGCGAAACTCTTATTTTTCAAGCGTGGCACCATCCATCTAGAAATGAGAATTTTTGACAAGCGATTAGGATGATTAAACATTCCTGTAACTATCAGAAAAGCTGACAAACCACTAAAAACGAAAGGGCCACAAGAAGAGACTGCCAGAAGATAAGGTAATGTTGGCGATTTGTACTAGCGCTTAAAAAGATATAATTAACTATTCTGCATCTCTTTCAATCTTCATGAGAACTCCATAGCATATCAATATCAGATTAGTTATGTGTGCCTGACTAGGAGGAGGAAGGAGAGGCGGCTAAAGCCACTTGGGGCCTTGAATGCCCAGTGGTGTCCCTTCCACCAATCATGATGCTGCCAAATTCCATTGGCCTTCCATGTCAAAATGTACCCCCTCATGTAATCATCCTTCATTATCCTCTCATTGATGAATACTCAAACCAATAAATGCTCCTTGTCCTTGTGTGCAAATGAAGTCAAATACTACTGCTTTACTTAACTTATACCATCTTCTTGCCCAATCTGTTCCATTGGGTCTTTCATTCTGTTCATTATTTCTGTTTGCTGCTGTTTTTTGTTCAGTGGTTCTTTTGTTTTGTCTTGGGATACAGAGAGGATATACAGCATCAAACTCGATACCACCTGAAGTCAAGAAAAGCAGCTTCTTTTGTTTATTTGATTTCCGGTCAACAGGTCCACTCATTACAAACGCAAATTCCGGAACAATCAACACACCCCTCTTGCTACGTATGCTCTGTATTGTGTGAGCGTGACGGCAGCCTGTTTCTATCACCAACTTCCAGCTCTTCGCGATGCTAAATTCAACACGAGGTGCGCAGACGAACAGAGGGTTTCGTCTCATCAGCGCTGTTCGATTATGATACGGGATGGGGTTGTGAACGACGAAGAGTCTATCAAGTACACGTCGTGAAGATGGTAGGCGGCAACAATGCATCACTGCTCGAGCAATGACCCCTCCAGAATGCCTTTCCCTTGTTTGATAAGTTTGCGTGAACGACTTGGAGAAGCAAGACTTTGGTTCGAGAACTAATGCAACCAGTCCCAAAAGTCTTCACCCACGAGGACATGGAAAAGGAAGACCCCATATATGGGCTAAAAGCTTTCTTGTATAGTCACTGAAATAGCTGTCAAACACTGAGCCAGTAGCCAATTGCTTTCTTTTGTTGTTTCCTCCTCTAAAGAGTGAAAATCACTTCCCTTTGAATAATCTTGGCGATTATAGCAGAGCCTCTTGTTTGAATGATTAATAATACAATGTGAAGCCGTTGAATTATCTAGCCCATTCATAACAGATGATTAAATGGTTTCCAACTAGGTAACGAGATGTTATCTAATGTCGTATACATAAATTTGAATGAGTATAGATGACTATGTCCATTATTCACGAGACGTGTTAGACTAAATGAAAAGCATCAATCAGATTTCTTTTTTTATTTCTCTTTTTCCTCTTTGTTGAATTTCTTACTTAAGTTTTCATAGTGGTTCTTTCCTGGCAAAATTGCTATATTGTAATCTAAATATACAAAATTCAACTACAAGAATTTTGCGGAAGGTCGTTGATTGCAAATAAAATTTCAGCACCCAGAGGTTTTGCATCAAAAACAGAAATCACAGAAAGTCCAGACTAATGAGCGAAGAAATTATTGCGTCAAAGATTAAAAAAAAAAAAAAAGTACAGAACTGTCAGTCTAGTCCTGAATGAAGAAACTAGGGTGATGGTTGAAGGAAGCCCACCATAAAATTGAGAAGTCAATGCAATTTGTCAGCTTCTCTTTGGTTTTTAAATCCAAATTATATGTACTATATATTGGGCCTTAATGAGGGAATACAAAAAAGAAATTATATTTTAAAACAATCTGCCCACAGTACAACGATATATATTATATACACCAATTCTGGCTTGCATCTTGGCTTATTGTAGGCCCAAAGTAGAGACAAGGGAGAGTTAGGTGCCTCTTCTTTATTCCATATGCCCATCCCATATTCTCCTATACAGTATGCATCAATGCAATTTCGTCCTTCGTTTTCCACCGGGAAAAGTTTCACCCGAGAAATGTGAATCGCACATCAATATTCACACACCCATAGCGTCTCATCCGCAAGAAACAATGAATGGTCATACGGACACGGATTACATATGATATTAGAGGTTATCTCTACATATGAAGTGCGCAGTGTGAAGGCAACTTCGTCTTCCTCCTTTTTATTCTTTTTTCGGTTGATAGTGTTGAAGCAATACAATTATATGATAGTATTTCATGTTATCCTTTTGGAACTACTTGTTAAATATGGTATAGTAACCCAAAAGACTAGGATAGTTTGCATTGAATATTTACAAAACCTAACGCACTAATTTAAAAGGGTTAACTCTTAGAATGACAAAACTATTGTTAATAATGCCATATAAGACTCTTTTGTATCCACATGTTTTGCTACTTGAGACTTCCAAAATTAACTTTTATGAATCAAGATATTCACTACTTGGCGAGGTAAAATTTGACTGCTTTAAATAGATGATGAATAAATCTCTTTAAAATGAATAGCTGAGATGTGCTTACTTTTTTTTTTTTTTTTTTTCAGTTTTCCTTTTCTTTTGCTGCTTTATTTTCCCCTTTCTCCATTATTCTTCTTCTTCTTCTTCTTCTTCTTCTTCTTCTTCTCTAAGCAAGTCCTATTCTACTGCCCTTTTCCATCACGTTGTCGCCCTTGTGGACCTCTAACTCGCCATCATCACTCTCTTTCTCTCTCACACACACAATGGACTCACCGACGTGCACGACACTCACTAACCTCGGATTGAAGTCATTAAAGATTGTTTCCACCCTCAACAACCATTCCCAAACAAGTAGAAAGTTATTTCCAATGAGACAAATCATCGATGACTTGATTGAGGACATTTAGAATGGCATTGCCGTCGAGGCAAATTATGCGATTCTAATTGCTCTATCCCCAAATCATCAATGCAACTTAAGTTTTATTGCAACCATTTTTAAATTTTTACCAGCGCTGAAGATATACAGAGCCTTAATTTCATTAATCCCAGATCCCATCTCCTGTTCCAAACAAGGGGACAAGTACAGTGGGCACCAATTGAAAGCAGCGCGCACTCTTCACTAATTAGCTGGTAAGCAGGATTATTAGCTTGTAATCAGGACTGAACCAATAATCCTGAACCAATCAGGATTATTAGCTTGTATTGAGACAGGTGGCCGACAGGATGTGGTTGATGTTGCTCAGCTGGGAGAGGTCCTCCATGTGCGGTCAGCTCCACCATATCCTCCCTCTCCTTCAGGATCACCCCACAGTTTCATACTTTTAGCAGAAGTAATTGTTGTGATCTTGAGCAAGACAATAAAAACGCTTCATCCTAGGTATCGCTTGAACCTCGAAATCCCCAAAATATAAAGCATCTAGAGGGTAATTCCACCTTCCTGGGAAGATAAAGATTTGGGAGGAAATTAGGGACATGAGACTTGCAAGTACCGGCATTTTCAAATACAAAAAGCATTCGTGAAGCTCGCCATCCCTGCATGTCAAATGAACAGGCCGCAAAGGTCCTCGTAAATGGAGACACCCCTATGTGGATCACCCCACGGTTTCGTACTTTTAGTAGAAGTAATTGTTGATCTTTATGATTAAGTCAATAAAGTAAACTTCATAAAAGAGTAAAACATGGGTTTTAAACATACCATATTAAGTTCTGTTAATGTTGCCATTGATTGAATCTACCATTTCGAAAGACACCCAAAATCATATGATTTCTCGAATTTTTTTTTTATAGGAGATGAACTTCAAGACATAATATGTATAGCTCTAGTTGCACGACGATTAGTTGTCACGAAATTGATCAAAACTTGACAAAGCAAGTCGCCGCATAAGAAAATTTACTGACAATTCAGACTATTAACTAGAAGACATTTTGCAAACGGTATCGTGAAGGCTACGTTCAAGAATATGTCCGAAGCCGAATGGCCACAAGAAGTTGTTGTTTTCCTCACCAATAATTGATGCCGAAGCACGAAAGAAATTAGGCAAAACAGAAAAATCGAAATGATAACGAGGAGCAAACTGTTCTCTCAATCGATTAACAATCAAAATATCCAAAGTTTCCTCAAATGAAACCCTAGAACAAGCTTATATATCCCCAAACCTAACCCTACTAGGATTAATAAACATCAAAACGAAAATTACGAAACTACCCTTTTCTAAATTAACCCATAAAAAATACTAAAATAATAGAAAAAAAAATCTAAACGACCCCGAATCGTGAAAATCCATCGTTAGTCATGGCCAACAGCAATGACTATTGATCAGCACGCCGTTTTACTTTAGCCGACCAAATTTGAGTTTAATTCGAGATCGTTGACTTTGAGCCCGTCGGTTCGTCTAGTTGCATAACGAGTCCGCCGGTCTCCTAGATACATCAATAATGCTGCAGGATGAGTTACAAAAGGTCAAGTTCAACTAGGACAGATGCAATAAATACTTTAGTGGATTATGACTCGCCATTAAGATTTGCGTACCACATTTTCGTGCATCCATGTCTATTTTTGTAAGCAGCCGTCCTTGAACAATGCCCCACGAAAAATAATGTATAGATTGATATATCGACTCGTTATAGCGATGGAAATATATTCAGTTTTCGGTGCCCCCATCATTGGAATTTGACAATTCCGTATAATATTCATGCTTAAGAAGACTTGTTAGGAACACGCAGCAAAAGCATGATACCTTCACCTGGGGAGATCACCAAGAGAGAGCACAAGTCCGAACCCGTCAATATATTTAGTTAAATCCACATTCACTCGAAAGCTTAAGTCAATGATTGCAATGCACCCGCAACTATGCACAGCAACCGTCATCAACTGCTAACTTGGGATTGCATCACTCATAGTCTCTATCTATCGTCACCAGATCAATTGTCCATGATCACTTCTCGCTAAACCAAGCTAACTTGGGATTGCATCACTAATAGTCTCTATCTCTCGTCACCAGACCAATTGTCCATGATCACTTCTCGCTAAACCAACCGTATTGGCAATTTCCAACTAAAACAAGCGATGATCTATTTCTTTGTTGAGATATTTTTCAAATACCGAAACAGATTGAGGGCCCGATCTCTCGTCACTGGACCAATCGTCCATGATCACTTTTCGCTAAACCAAGCTAACTAGGGATTGCATCACTCATAGTCTCTATCTCTCGTCACCAGACCAATTGTCCATGATCACTTCTCGCTAAACCAAGCTAACTTGGGATTGCATCACTAATAGTCTCTATCTCTTGTCACCAGACCAATTGTCCATTATCACTTCTCGCTAAACCAACAGTATTGGCAATTTCCAACTAAAGCAAGCGATGATCTATTTCTTTGTTGAGATATTTTTCAAATATACCGAAACAGATTGGGGGCCCGATCTCTCGTCATCGGACCAATTGTCCATGATCACTTCTCGCTAAACCAAGCTAACTTGGGATTGCATCACTAATAGTCTCTATCTCTCGTCACCAGACCAATTGTCCATGATCACTTCTCGCTAAACCAACCGTATTGGCAATTTCCAACTAAAACAAGCGATGATCTATTTCTTTGTTGAGATATTTTTCAAATACCGAAACAGATTGGGGGCCCGATCTTTCGTCACCGGACCAATCGTCCATGATCACTTCTCGCTAAACCAAGCTAACTAGGGATTGCATCACTCATAGTCTCTATCTCTCGTCACCAGAGTAATTGTCCATGATCACTTCTCGCTAAACCAAGCTAACTTGGGATTGCATCACTAATAGTCTCTATCTCTCGTCACTAGACCAATTGTCCATTATCACTTCTCGCTAAACCAACCGTATTGGCAATTTCCAACTAAAGCAAGCGATGATCTATTTCTTTGTTGAGATATTTTTCAAATATACCGAAACAGATTGGGGGCCCGATCTCTCGTCACCGGACCAATTGTCCATGATCACTTCTCGCTAAACCAAGCTAACTTGGGATTGCATCACTCATAGTCTCTATCTCTCGTCACCAGACCAATTGTCCATGATCACTTCTCGCTAAACCAACCGTATTGGCAATTTCCAACTAAAACAAGCGATGATCTATTTCTTTGTTGAGATATTTTTCAAATACCGAAACAAATTGGGGGCCCGCCAATCAACCATCGGCTCTAATACCATTTGTTAGGAATGCGCAGTAAAAACCTGATAACTTCACCTAGGAAGATCGCCAAGAAAGAGTGCAAGTCCGAGTCCATCAGCATATCCAGTTGGATCCATCAGGATATATTAACTGCTCAACATCACATCAATTATATGATGTGGGACTTCTCTAATATAATTCACACATATATCTCAACAAGACTATTAGTCAAATGACAATAAAGGTCGATTTCTTTGTTCACTTCACGGATTTGAATTGTTGCTAACGGGATCAGAATGCAAAATACTGTCTCCGTCTTCATGCAAGCTGACGTGAAAGGAGGTGCTTCCATTGCATGGCTGTTGTTAAAACCCTAATCTTCTTTTTCTTCTCCTCTTTTGGTGAGACCCTTTACTTTCTTTCCCTTTAGAAGAGTTACTATCAATGTCGCCTTACATCACATGATTCCTTGCATCAAGATAGGTAAGGCGAACCCAGATTTCGACCGTTCATGTTTAGCGCACCCATATGACGCGAGGCTCACGATCTTCATAAACAAGATATATGGTGCTTATCTATGATGAGAAATGTATATATACTTTTCGTTATTTCATGTTGGTTTGTGCGCACTCCAGCTAATGTCTTTTGTCATTGGAATCAACCACATGTTTCTTTAGCATCCAAACAAATGATCTTTTTCTAGAGGTCCTTTGATTGATCTCGGAAATTTCTCACTTTTGGAGAGATTATTTGTTTGATTTATCTAGTGAAGGTCAAAATGTATGTGGAGTAGGGTTTCCCACACGTCCACGAGGAAAAAGAAGCAGTCGGTCCCGGTCTCGAATTTGCCCCATTCGCACATGCGACGCGACCCATTGGCACCTACGTAGCTTCAACGTGACAGTTCAATAATTTGCATACGGGAGAGCAAAAGATTTAGATGCCTATCTATATAGGGCAACCTTGATCTGGTGACTAACTTTATACTAGGTGGCGAAATTCCACGAAAGAACCAACAACGTGGCAAGCTAATTTTGATTTGATAGTCAACACGACACGTCGAGGCTAACGTGGCATCTGGCAACTACTATTTGGGGAAAAAAAAAAAGAACAAAGAAAGGCAAAGGCCGGCAACAAATCCCTATTAGGGAAGCCTCCCTAGCCACTAATATATCAACACGAATCTTCTCCATGATTGCTCGACATCTAGTGCAAAGCCCACTTTTGAAATGCCGTTATTAACGCGTTGATAATTGTTGGGTAATACATAATTAGCTGGTAATGAGCTAATGAGTGCACTTTTTCTCTATCTATCGCGACGATTTTGCCACCATGTGGCTTTGCTTAGCAACAAAACAAAACCAACTCTATAACGAGTCACCGTCGGCCGTCTCAACTTGAGACTATGTGGACCATCCGTGCATGATGTACATGGACCCCCGAAAACATTGAAAGTTTTGCCCTAGAAACTCAAGAGTTGCTTGTTAAGTAAGGAACTCTCTCTCTATATTCTATTGTCTTAACGTAATCTCCTTCAAATTAATCAGTGCATGTAGCTTTGTCCCCATTCCTAAAGTCTCAATCATATGCATAGGGTGGCAGCCACTCGTGATGTGCATGATTGGATGTGTTTACCTTACTCCGTCGCTATGAAAGGAAAAGGCCATTCATGGGTAGTCTAAATTGATTATGGATTAGCTGGGGAATTTTGTACATGCGAGCTACCCCGCAACTCGAGGCAATGTGGCTAGAACTATTGAAATTGAGCGGCTCTTAATCTTAAACGTCCGGTGATTGCACGATTTCCGTGCCTGATAATACTGTTAAAATAGAGAGTGCTACCCATTTGCTTTTGAAATTTGGAGGAAGATACAATATCCAATTCGTGTAACGACATGGCACGCACATGGCATGCCAGAAATTCATCAAGTAAAGCATATAGTCGTGGAGGCAATGTCTACAAGCATTTACTTTTAGCGGTCAATTGGTCATCTCGTAGCTAGATAGCATAGCCAGATTCTAAGTAGCTTGCGCTATATAGATCGTGGTAATCACAGCATGTGTGATTAATGACGCCAATTTCGTAGCTTTATCTCATCGCTCTGAATTTAAGAAGGAATCATTCAACCTATGCTCTATGGAGCGTTGACTTCTGAGGCTTATCCTAACCTGATGTGGTACTGAAGTTGTGGAGCCTCTACTTTTAATTTGTACCAATCATGAATGGTTTCTCCCCCACGAAAACCAAAAGCGAAAAAAAAAAGTTACGAGCTTTTAAAAGCTTTATCGGGGAGCAAATTTTAGGAAAGGAGAGAGAAGTACTAACTAGAGTGTGATAGACCTAATAAATTTTTGCAAAATTTGATTTGCTAATTAAATGATGGGTTGGGTTAGACAAATGCATCATGTTAAATATAGTAATGACTCGATCAACAATCATGTAAGTCGCTCCAATTGTCTTGTAAAGAATACTTAATTTAAGTCAAGCTCTGCAAGTAAGAATATTATTTAGTTTAGCAATGTGCTTTCAAGGCATTTGATTCAAAAGACGCATGGTCACAGCTTAGCACTTTCCACTCCTAAACTTGTAGTTTTACGAAGAATGTAATTAGATTCATAATTTGATTGACTCTGGCTCGAAAATCCCATGAGAGTTGGACTGTTAAATGAATACTCGTGTGTATTTTGCTGTGCAAGGGTCTTTATTCAAAGCATGAATTCATTCACACCATGTATTCCACTTCATGGGGAACTTGGGTTTTGCAAAGAGACATAGTCCTTCACATTCACCAGGAGCTGCTTCTTGTCGATTAATGATTACTCTTCGCAAACAATATTTATGCTATAGATATGGGTCAAGTAGCCCAGTAACAAGGCGACAGGCCTGAGCATTGTGGAAGTCGGCAATGACCTCATAGATAGCTTGACACGATCCGCAACGTCTATCGAGCAAGATGGCGAGGCAGCGAAGTGGAGCTGGCATATTCCAAATTTCTCAGACGAGTCTGTGTGAATAGAAGAAAAGAG
Organism: Syzygium aromaticum; assembly: GCA_024500025.1. Classification (NCBI taxonomy): domain Eukaryota; kingdom Viridiplantae; phylum Streptophyta; class Magnoliopsida; order Myrtales; family Myrtaceae; genus Syzygium; species Syzygium aromaticum. The sequence continues at coordinate 19,863,975 of CM044885.1, forward strand.
TGTTTACGAGAGAGAGAGAGAGAGAGTACAACATAAAGCGGATGGGTTTGGGCGTCGGCCCATATAGTACAACGCCGGCTTGGGCCTTCAGCCCAATGGTTATATATAAATTTTACAGTCTTAGAGCACAGGCGTATCTACAGAAAGGGAAAATCAGGAAAGCGAAGGCGCATAGACTTTAAGTGTGCGTTTGATTTGGTGAAATTATTTTCTGGGAAAGCATTTTCCGAACCTTCGTCCGTTTGATTATCCGAAAATAATTTGATCAACCGAAAACACTTTCCGATCAAAGAAGCTATTCATGTATAAATTTAGGAAAGTGAATTTCCTACTTTAAAAAGTTAAAAACACTTTTCGAAATTGATTATCTTAAATTTATTAATATTTTCTTTTTCTTTTTCTTTTTTTCTTTTTCCTTCTTCCTCCCTCTGCCGGTCGTCGGCAACCGGCCACAAGCTGAGGTTGGTGAGCTCAGCCTCAGATCTCGGTGAGCCCCAAGCTCGCCGTCGTTGTGCGATGCTCGATCTCGCCGCCTCCACCTTGCCTTGACCTCGTCCGAGGCTAGCGAGCTCGAGGCTTGGTAGATCCAGGTGAGCTAGGGCTTAGCCGAGGTCGGCAACCTCGCGACTTGCCAGATCCTGGCGAGCTTGTGGCTCGCCAGATCCAGGTGAGCTCAAGCTTGGGCTCGGCCGACGAGCTCACCTGAGGCTGGCTAGCTCAAGCTCGCCTAGGATCGTCACTGGGGTGTCGCCAGCCAGTTGCAACGGAGGAAGGAGGAGAAGGAAAAGGAAAGAGAAGAAAAAAGAAAAGAAAAAATAATTAAAAATTCAATTTTTTTAAAAAAGAAAATAAAAATTAAAAGTAATTAAAAATTCATTTTTTTTTTGCCTGAGATAATGTTATGAAATTGAAATCATTTTCCAATAAAATTCAAATGTCAAAAAGCGATTTCGATTGCATATTACCAAACGAAGGAAAACTAGCCGTTTTCCTAGAAATTGCTTTCCGGAAAATCATTTTCCTTTATAATTGAGTTTTTCACGAAACAAACGCACCCTAAAGTTTAAATAGATACACAATCACGATTCATCCAACTTCACCAAATAGTAATCTAAACAATAGGATAAGATGAATCCATTGCGATTCCAGATAAGCCTTCTTTGGAATCAATGCCTCTCTCCATTCTTATATATGTATCCTTCCTCCCCCCAACTCTCTCCCCAAGAGTTCTTCACCAACCAATACTTAGTGCCATCCGCAGTGGTACCATAGCCGACCTCCGTAACCCCGTGATCTAAATAGGTCCCGCAGTCTCCGGTGAAGATGCCAGTGGCGTAGAACTGGAAACTACTCCCTCCGGCATCAATGGACACCGACACCGGTTGATTTGCCACAGCCTTCAACAGCGCGGCCTCGTTGTTGGCTGGCACGACTTCATAGCCCGTGATTTTAGCCGCATGGGAGGCTTCTTTTGTGGTCTTACAAGTTCCGTCGTCCTGGCGTGGGGATAATTAGCCTCAGCAGTGAGGCCTTTGTTCTTTATGATGAATTGGAAACCATCCTCCATGAGACCGCCTTCGCAACCTTGGTCCTCGCCATTGACGTCGCAATCTACGAGTTCTTGCTTCGATAGGGAGATTATCTTGCCGGCGTTTAGCTGGTTGATACCCTTAGTGGCCGCCACGGTTGAGAATGCCCAACAATTTCCTATTGAACTAATAAAGAGACAAATACAATCACACATGTCATAAGAGTTGGGTTATTCAAAAGCTCATTTTGTTTCACGAAAAATGAATGATTTAAATTTTTTTTTAATAATGGCCGCTTGTTTTGCTTACAAAACTGAAGGAGGCAAAATAATTTTCATCGTTCACGAAAATGTTTAAACGTAAATTATTGTACATAATAAATTTTTTTTCATTAATCAATTATTTTAAGCGTTACAAGTAATTATTTTTTAAGAAATATTTTTCAAATCATTCATATTCTACAAAACAAATAGAGTCATAATATTATTCGCAAATACGGAACGAACTAACTACATGTAGCTCACGATCATTCGGTCATGTGCGTTGGACCTAGAACATAAAAGCAATATGCAGTCACTCCGCACCTAAACGTCAATTCATGCGTGATCGAAACATAGATTTTATTTTCCTTACCACATTGTCCTTGGTCCTTGACAGCCGTGACAGCTCCTTTCTTCCTCCAGTCCAGGGTAGCCGGCACCGCGGTCACGTTCTCGTACCTGAACGAAGTTGTTCTACCCGTCCTGGTGGTCCTGCTGGCCGTTTTATACCCGGTCCTAGAGGCCTTAAACTCGTCGTTGGTCATGTCGGCAAATGCGTTGGCACTTAGCTTATAGGGCTTATCGCCGGCCGCGTTGAAGGCGTCTATGAACTCCACGTTGTCCTTAAAGATCTGCAACCGCATCTCCTTCTCGAACACGTCCATATAAACCTTCCCGTACTTAGCCGTCCACTGCTCGTGCCTCTCCGCCACGGACAGTTCATGTAGCTTGCGCGAGTAAACTCCGCAAGCAAAAAGAGCAAGGGCGAAGAAGAGACTTCGAATCATAGCCGAAGAAGCCATTATGGATTTGGTTATGTAATGTTTCGATGATGAACCAAAGATATTCGCTAGGGGGTTTATATAGCGGAGCCGAGGGAAGTCGCGCTGACTGAAGTTGGAGTGCCGGGGAGGCTCCAAATGACATCAATGCCTGGAAAACATTAAGTTAAAGGGTTGTGTTCCGTGCAAGGTGGTGCGCTTGCTACGACGACATGGGTTTATAGAAGAAGACGATGGAATCTTTGGAATCTACACGTAGGAAGGGAGAATGAGACTGGTGTTTTGAAGCTTGGTGCGTTTGAGAGAGTGGTGTGATTGGCTCGTGCTTTGAATGGTCTTTGTGTTTCGATAGTTGCAGTCGCCATAGAAGCAGAGAAAGAGAGAGAGAGAGAGAGAGAGAGAGAGAGAGAGAGAGAGAGAGGACAATTACTGCTGGTAGGCGATTTTCGGATGGTTTGTGTAATGCTGCACGAGTACATGCAAAGATTGATTCTTGGGTTTTACGTGCGAAGGAGAGTTTTATTGATTCTAAATTGGGATAGTTCGTGAATTTCCGTTGTTGTGTGCTGAAAATTTTCTAGAGATAATTAATGATAACTTGGGTTGATTGATTGATGATGTCATTTGAAAGTTCTATTGTTTTTTATTTCTGTTATTAATCATTGAGAAGTCCCATTTCCACATAAAATAGTAGGGAAAATGACATAAATAATTTCTAAATTTTGACCCGATGTATAATGTCATTACTTGACTTTTAATTCGTTTGATAGACCTATAAATTGTTTATAAATGTTCAATATAGTTTATAAATTTTTATTTTGTTCAATCTCAACTTTCCATATTAAAGTCAGACCAATCCTTTTGTACTATTAAAAATTTCTTATAATTATACTATTACCCAACTTTTAGAATATGCTTTTCATTGCAATTCATTTCCTAAATCAGCAAAAAAATCCTATCTTTTATTACTTTTTTTTATCTTTATAAATTCTTCTGTAATTCTCTTTAAAGGCTACATTTGGTAGTCGGGATAAAATTTGGGATATGATAGATTTTATCATTTCTTGTGTTTGGTATCTGCCCAAGATAAGATAAAGTAGGATATAAAAGAGATATATCCCAGATAAAATTATCCCATGAGGGAAGTGAGATAAATGTGGATAAGATTTCTAATATTCATAATATAAAATTTTTTTCTCAAATAACAAACTTGTTAACTTAATAAAATTAAAATAATATTTTAATATAGATAATATTTGAATTTTAATATAAAAAATTCAAAATAAAAATAACAATAAATTCGTTTTTATTTATTCCTATTTTTATTTGTATATTCATTTTTCATTATATCTTATGATATAAATTTCATATATATAAATACATTTAGTATGTATTTATCAAATATTTTAGGTATATTTGTATAATTTAGTATTTAATAAAATTTTATTAGAGAATGATGAAAGGGGAAAAAAGAAATAAAAAAGAAAATAATTAAAAAAAAGAGAGGAAAATAACAAAAAATAAGCAAATAAAAATGAAGTAGGTAAAAATGTGCGAGAAATTTTTATCATCTTCGTTGTACAATTTTCAAGTGCATTAACACTGATATGACATTCATAGCAAATAATAGACATGATAATATGTGAAAATATCCGACTTTATTACTGCGATTTAGCAAACATTAGATATGATATCGCAAATCCATTGGATTTCATATCATATCTTATCCAATTATATCATAGCTAAAATTCTAGATGACCAAACGCAACCTTTAAGTATATTTTAACTTGTGATCTTTATAAAAAAAACATATAACGTCATTTAGAGCTATTCTGTATTCATATACCTTTTATTTTATAACTATGTGTTTTCGTCTATAGATTCTCGTACTTATATTAATCTAATTTTATACCTAATCTTTAATATAGATAAAATTTTCAAGTTTTTATGTTTCGTTTTTTCTTCATTAAATTTACTTAAATTTGTAAAGTAGGAAATTAAAATAGTAGGAACATCAACCCAATACAACCGTGAGTGATGTTTTCTTCCTTTTCTATTATAGAGATCACAACCTGAAATATACTTAAATGGAATTATCACAATGTTTCTAAAGACTAAAAAGGTAACAAAGTAATAAAAAGATAGCCATATTTTTTTTTGTTGATTTAGAAAATGGATTGAAATGAAAAGATATTCTAAAATTACGAATTTTTTTGACATTTTTTATGAAAAATTAAAGGACTAGATTGAACAGATTTAATGTTTATGTATTAGATTGAACATATAAAAATAGTTTAAGGATCTTTTTGCATAAATTAAAAGTTCAAGGATGGTATTGCATATTTGGTCAAAATTTAGAGACTATTTATGTCATTTTCCAATAATAGATAGAGTGGATTGTGTGAATTCGATTCAAGAAGATATGCTTATCTTTCTATCCAATAATGTATTTGTTCTTTAAAAGATAGATCCTTCAAAATAGCACTGCGATTTCTTCCAGAGAATTAAAGTGACCCAAAAGTAAAAAAAACATATGCTAATGAGAAAAATCACTTTCTTCCTCTTGGGTCTTGCATTGAAAATATTAGAGCAAAGATGAAAATTAACAAAATTAAATTTTCTTTCCCCACATTTTCTCTAGCTTGTGAAATCTGTTCACAACAATAATAACTTCAAATGAGTGAATAATCTACGGTCTAGCCATAACTTCTTATAAATTAACTGTTAAAGCTGAATAAAAGATGAATGGATGAAAAATTGGATAATTACAGAGTTTTGTTAATATATTTTGTACAGCTCAAATTATTGTACGGTTTGGGCAGGCTATATCGACAAGAACGTCAACGCAACAGAAACAAAAGTCTATTTTCGGAGTATATCGCCAGAACACCAAGGGAAGCAATGGTGTCACAACGAAACCCAGCCTATCATGGATAGTTCATACCGACAAACATTTGCACACACCATAAGAGAAATCACAGAGGCAACCATCGAGAGAACGAGAATTTCGGTAACATACCTGAGCATTGCGACGTTGCTCAGCGGACAGTGCACGTGAGCAAGGGAGGAAAGTTATCGACAGCGGAAGAGAAAAGACGTCCGGAAGTTCACGCTCATTGCAGCCATTGGTGTATCCCTGGGCTGCTTATGCATGGAACCGGCTTCTGTATGCGTCCTCGGTTTTAGAAAGCACCAGCGGCAGCTCCAGTTCTTCATATTTGGCAGTCCGATAATTTGGATGAATCACTCTTTTTTTTTTTTCCAATTCTATTTTGTTCAAATAACGGTAGAGGCATTAGGGAGAGGAACTAGAAGACGGGTATCGATCGACATTACTAGAAATACCAACAATAATAGTCGCAACAAAGGGAATGTAATCTAACCGTCTAAGGAATTGAGGTATGTCACATCTTTATGCCCAACATAATTACCCAGGATTTACTCTAGCTTTCTCATTAGCCAGGATATATGTTATAGCTGCCGACAGAAGCTGTGATTTAGACACCTGACTTTGTTGCTCTGCAAAACTTTTTGATGTGCTCAGATGTTTCCAATGTATTTTGCAGAGTAAGTAAAACGAATGCTTTCCGACTTTCGAGCACGGTCTGCATTACAAGATAATACCAAACGAGCACTACCAGCATGACTGTGTAACAGTTTTAACGGTGAAATCCCAGCCACAAAATCAGGACAGGGCCCACCTTTAACTTCCACCTTTTCTTTTCCATCCGTAATGGTCGATTTCTTTGTTGATTTCAAGGATTTGTATCGTTGCTAATGGGATCAGAATGCAAAATACTATCCCCATCTGCACGGGAGCTGACGTAAAAGAAATTGCTTCCATTACATGGCTATTGTTAAACCCTAATTTTCTGTTTCTTCTTCTCTTGTTTGTGAAACCCGCTATCTTTTCCCTTTAAAGAGTAACTATCAATGTCTCCTGCAAATCACATGATTCCTTGCATCAAGATTGGTAGCTCGACCCCAGATTTTAACCCTTCATGTTTAGTAAGGCAAAATTACCAAGTAAATCTTAAACCAATTATATTTGTGCTAATTCAGTGCTAATCTTTTCAATTTGGCCAATTTACTTTTAAAAATTTTGACAATTTATCAATATAGTCTATCTTGCTAATTTTGTCCGAAAATCGCTAATGTTAACGTCTGCTATTCTACATGGCACAATCGGCGCCAACATGAACAATTTTTGAAAATTTTTAAAAAAGTTTTGATTTTTTTCTTTTTTTCTTTTCCTTTTATTTTCTTTCCCTTTTCTTTTTTTTAGTAGTTAATTAGTTGCCAGCCACCGGCCACAAGTGATAGCTGGCCTCACATGGACGAGGGCGGCCTTGCTGCCATAGGCGAGAGTTGGCCTTGTTGGGCCTTGCTTGGGTGAGGGTGAGGGTGAGTGCCAGCAAGGTCCCCTCTCAACAAATCTAGTGAGGGCGAGTGCCGACAATGGCCCCATTTGCCAGATATGGCCAGGCCGACCCTCGCCCGACTATGCGGCCCTAGCTTGGGCGAGGGTCGGCCTGGCCTAGTGAGAAGGGCCCTCACCGAGGCTCGCCCTCGCATAGGCAAGGCTAAGCCTCGTTGGCCATTGCTTGTAGCTAGTGGTCGGCGAATAGCCACCAGTGAAAAGTGAAGGAAAAGCAAAGAAAGATAAAAAAGAAAAGAAAAACTAGAAAACTGTTTAAAGAATTGTAAAAGATTTTCACATCAGCACTGGTTATGCCATATTAGACGATTGATGTTCATGTCAGCAATTTATAGCTAAATTGGCCGAATGGACTATATTGGCAAATTATCAAAAGGTTTAAGACTCAATTAGCTAAATTATTATATTTAGGACTGAATTGGTATAAATACAATAGGTTTAGGATTTTCTTAATAGTTTCTCCTATTTAGCACACACATATGACACGAACGCACTAAATATTCATAACCAAATATATGTGAAAAGTACCAAAAAAGTCTTAAACCTATTATACTAGTGCCGATTTAGCTTAAATCTTTCAATCATGTAAATTGAGTCATAAACTTTTTTCACATTTTTTCAATTGAGTCTATCCAGTTAGTTTTAGCTGGAAATTGTTAGCGTGGATGCTAGCCATTCTAAGTGGCAGGCTGGCGCTAACATGGACAAATTTTTTAATTTTTAAATATTTGTCGATTTTTTTAAAAAAATTAACTAATTTTTCCTTTATTTTCCTTTTCTTTTTTCTTTTCCTTCTTTTTTTTTCACTATGGCGAGGGTTGTCGGAGCTCGCCGGCCACTGGGCCAGGGATGTGAAGCCTTCGCCAGCCACAGTGGAAAAAAAAAAAAGAAGGAAAAGAGAAGAAAGGAAAAAGAAAAAGAAAAAATTAGTTAAATATTAAAAAAATCAAAAAAATATTTAAAAATTGTTGTCCACGTCAACACCGGCACGTTAGTGATTGGCAGAAAAAAAATTACATTTAAATCAAAGGTGAGTGAAGAAACGTTTGACCAATTAATTCGGATTTAGCAAACTGCTTAGATTGATATTTTGCATGGACTTTTTCCGGAAACTCCAACTTCAAGCTATCCGAAGCCCAAAAGGCAAACTACAGGTGAATCCTAGCATCCAATAGCTTTTTTACAGGACGGACAAGGCTTCAACACCTCCGTCCCATGTCGAATAAGTTAATACTGACAATCGCAAGAATATCCCCCTCTTTAACACTTGACCAATCCAATGAGAAAATCCATTCAATGATGGTGCAACCCATGAAATGTCGATTGAAGTGGAAGATGGTTGAAGTTTTGAAAATTCAAATTTGAATTGGAAGGTCTAAAGATAGTCAACGGAAGAAGTTCCAACAGCCACACGTACCTACCATTCTGGTTTCGGAAATGAGTATATCAAGCACTAAATGTTCCGAGCACATCAGTATTTTCACGGACCACACGATGCAATATCTAGAGGTACTATTACATGATAAACACAGGATCGTGATGGCAAAGCAAAGAGAGAGGAGTAATGCAAGGACTAGCAGTTTTTATATAAAATAAGCTCACTGCAAGTAACATACTCTAAGAACAGGATTGGCATCGGGATGAAAGACAGAAAGAGCACCCGTTGCACTGACGAGTACACCCATTGGATGTGCATCATGTGGCATTGCGTGTATAATATCCTGCATTAAGAACATGGATTAGAGCAATTTAGTCAAACATGATAATCCTACAATGAAACACAAACGAATCACAAGCAGCTGCAAGTAAGAGTCACAGCACACCCTCTAAACATGCTTAGTTGTATAAGGACCTCAGTCAAGCCGAAAAGGAAAAGAAATCAAGAGAATTGAGAGGGCAAACAAGGAGCTCTGTTCCATATAAGTCTAAAGCATTTGATGAGAAAATTGTGCGCTTACTTTTTATCGAAAGAACAAGAAAACAAGTAGGAAGTTGGTCACCCTTTTGCTCACTCGTGGAAAAGCAACAACATGATGTGCTTACTCTTAACCACCTAATGCAAACTAGATCTAGCCTTTTATACTTATGGCGAGAGCCAGAGTTTAAATATTAAGAGTTCAGAAGTGGAAGGAGAAAACAGAAAAAAGAGTGCCTGGAAGCCATGTCAAAACATGTCATTAGTAAAAGCATGATCAACCAATCAAAAGACTGACAAAGTATATCAAATGTAGGTCGTGTTTACAATTACAAATGCAAAAAGTTTAGAAATAAATTGGTACAAATGCAAATTATTTAGAACTGAATTAACACAATTGCAATAGGTTTAAGACTGTTTTGATAATTTTCCCCACAAAGTTGTCATGAGATTACATTATTGAACAACAAAATTAATATTCCTGAGCCCAGCACAACCCAAAAAAGCTCCTACACCAGAAAATTGAGCTTTGGTACAATTGCTGCTGTCTACCATATGACTTGGCCACATATGCAAATGAATTAAGGATTATACCTCCGTAGCTAGTCATTGTAAAACCATATATAATGTGATTTCCCAGGTCCTCCTAATGAAACAACTAGGATAGATTGTTTTAATTCTAGGAAAATGGACTCATGTAAATCAACTAGGTGTAACACATATTTAATGATCAGCTATATATATGTGTCCGTATTTACCTGGTCATTGAATGGAGAAAAAAGGTGGGTTCGAGACATGAAGAGATGACAGTCAGACATGAAGAGATGAACAGCAATCCTGACAACCCAAGGAGTCGTGATCGGGGGAATGGTCATTGGGGATTGAGGTTACGGTTCATTGAACATCAGGGCGTAACGTGTAACTAAACTACTCGGTAGCAGTGAAATTAAAGTCGTGCCCGATGGATTTAGAAACAAGCACCCCCTTTGATCAGCTGCAAATACGAGTCAAAGAATGGGGAGAACGGATGCTGTTAGCGTGCACTCGTCAACGGAGTACCTGACCTTGCACGTGGGGGGCTCTGATACACTTTTCTAATTGGAGGGAGGTCATTTAGTGTCCTCTCGCAGTCTCCTTTAATTATTTTTTTTTGGTAAGGTATCTCCTTTAATTATTTCATCTCTCCTTTCGTTATTATATCTCTCTCTCTCTCATGGGCCGGCGAATCCCTTGCTTCTTTGGTGACAAGAAGTTGGTTTGAGACATAAAGAGATGACAAGAAGACTCCTTTCAGCCAATATATATATGCATGTGCTATCTCTACATATCTCTCACTCAACAGCCTCTTCTCACAACCATGGACAATGCTGCAGTCCTCCACCAAAGATATCTTACATACTCTACCGCGAGCAAGAAAGTTGTCAAATACGAGCAGAGTGAAACTTCGTTACGGTAAGTACTAAATTTCTTTTCTGAAAATATTTTCATTTTGGGCGCTCTCATATGTATATAATATATATGCTATATTGTCTTCAGTGCGCAAGTACGTGATGATCTTCGCCTAGCACTAGATGAAGCGACTGACCATCTCCAAGAAATAGTAGATATAATTAAGAATGGCGAAGTATTGATGCTGAACACGGTGGAACAAGCGAAGACGCTTGTAAAGTTGCTGCATACACACTTCAGTGATCGTGGCAGTCTTGAACGGGTAGATATCAACCGCAACCTTGACCAGCAGACTTCGACGGAGATATTTAGACAACTGATATTTGCCAGATTCACTTTGGGGGCGGGCTTAGAAACCATCCGCTTCCCATCACCACCACCAGCAGCCTAATTGATCAAAATAAGCTCTTCTAGTCTCCCCGCGTCATTTATTTGCATCCATGTAGCTACTTGTAATGGCAGCACGCACCATGCTTGATTATCTACCTAAGCACTTTATTTTGACTTGATCGTCTTTTAAAGTATTTCCATCCCCCTCGTTGCTATTGTCTGAGCGTCATCTGCATGGTCACCCAAAAGCCCACAACTCACAAACGAAACATCAATCTGGTCAAAAGACATATTCTCTTCTCTTCTTGCCTCTTTCCTCGTTTTCTCCAGATTATTGATGGTAAGCGTTAACCAAACATAAAAAGTGTTACATCATCTAAAACAAAGATCCCAGGAAAAAGTGAGCTTTCCCAGAAGCAGAACTGGGGCACAGTTATTTTTCGCAATAAGAATGAGATGAACTATCTACAAATATCAGTACCCCTCATTAAAAGGGTCAATCCAATTTCACATCATTCTTTCTTATTTTCTCTGTTTTAGAATCAGATCAGCTGCAGAGGGCGATTCGCTTGAACGCAAAGTGAATTGAGGACTTGAACGAAAAAAAAAAAGTTTCGCCTCTGCCGTCTTCTTCCGAATCAATCGTCGTGGTTATCGTCATTGTCCTCGTCGTCCTGGGAAGTATGGTGGTTACCCGTGCCCGCGCATGTGCAGCCATGGCTGCTGCGATGGGTGGGGCATGTCCACCACGTGTGCCGACGACATTTCCGTCTGGCACACCCCGACCGGGCCGATCAGCTTCTCCGGCAGCTCGTCCTCCACCTGGGCCTCCACCGCAAAGCCCATGTCGACGGTCACGCTCGTCACGTACCCCGATGCGAGGTGCAGGATCGCGCTGGCGATCTTCGAGCTCGCGGTGTCGACGTCGATCTCGAAGTGGTTCTCTCCTCGGTAGTAGTTACACGTCAACGCCCTTGCCCAGCAGGCACGCGTTGTCGTCGCCGGACATCTCAGAGTTCCTTTCTTAGTCACCCGCGTGCACGGTTGCTTCAATCAAAAGCAGACGGGAGAGAGAGGCTGATCAAAATCCCGTCAAAATTTTCTGGTGACGTAATGCTTCCACGCGCTACAATGAGAGCGACAAAATGTGGATTGGGTTGGTTTCTCTGGTGAGATGGGAGGTGAATCCACTTTTTGTCCGAGACGAGAAAATATTGCGTGAGACCGTCTTTCCACGCCATCGATGAGACAGTCCACTCATCGCTGGCCACGTGGTTAGACGGTCCCACATGGCAGGAGTGGCTTCAGCTCAGCGGGTATCGCGCGTTTCTTCGACCGATTTTGGAGGAAAACAGCCGAAGAGTCGAGTCAAATCGAGACAAAACTCTTGCGTCATTATGCGTGGCTCAAAGCCTAGAAATGCCTCGGGTATTTGATTCGATTCGGCTCGACTCGAATCAAATCAGAATGTAATTTTTGATGTAGAGTCCAATGTTAGATTCAATCTCGACCTCGATTTCTGGTTCATGAAATACAAAGCACAACTTAATTCAAATCTTATTCAAATGGATAAAAAATTTAGGATCTGTACTTTTCTATTTTACCTTTCTCTTAATTTAAATCTTATCACCGAGCATTTTGATTTTTTCTTTTTTAAATTCAAAATTCTTAAAGCTTTAACATCCCTCGAATATCAACGCGTACATAAGATTGCTGCAGAATTAATTAGAGATATGAAACTCCAGAATTAATTAAAAGTCAAGATTGCTACAAAAATGGAACATAAGACAACAATGGATATCCAATTAGAAGTTAGAACCATCTGACGTTGTTTATTATTAGCTTGATTAATATATTGGATAAGCAATTGATTAATACACCACATCAACTAATGAAAGGGAATATTCTCTTTCACATTGAAATTTCACCAGTTGCATCTTCCAGCTTGCAAACTTGCTAAATTTCCTACTAAAACAGAGCTTCCATATATTCTAGTCCAGAGTTCAAGATCCCCTTTTCAAATTGCAATTCAATTTCTTCATATGAACATGATTATGAATTGAAATGAAAAGGAAAAGAAATTCCCTCAATGCTCAAAATCTGAATCGCAAGGATATGAGATGATCGAAAAGCCCACGAGGCGAGACGCTAGGACCACGATCGTTTAGATTGGCTCGGGCCAGCAATGCTCAATACGGGTCCTTGCACTGTGTTCCGACGCTAACCACGTTTCCCATAGGTAATTTGATACTCTCTTTCCATTTATCAAGTCCATATTTTTCGCATAACCATGACGAAAGATTGGACTTTGGCGCATTATCGCTTGTGTCATTTAAAGAGAGTTAGGTTTAATTTCTTCCATCTAAATGAAAATTAAAGAAAGAAAGAATAATGCTCGAACTAAACTCAGTTGCGACTTGTAAGAACACCCCACACTCCCTTAGCATATGAATCCGTAGATTGAAATTCTCCATAATGGATTAGCCCAATGGTTTAGGCACATCAATGATGCAATTCGTTTTGATCCCAAATAATGCGATATACATACTCATCTATCTTATCATTATCACGAAGTAGCCTTTTTCATAGCTCTTGAAATACTAAACTAGTTTGGCACCATTGGTTCGGGGTCCCATGGTCCCGTAGCACGCTAAGCGACTAGTCAAGACCGTTCAGAAACAATCAAAACAATCTTGGACGAGAGTTAACACCCGGAGGCAATGTCCTCTACCAGTTTGCCCAACATACACGTTCAAGTAGTTTCTAAACATTCTTACGAACACCTAAAAAGTATTGATGTCCATTTTTGGGAAGCATGCAATCATGCGCACAACATCGTTCACACAATCAAAATGACTGTTCATATTATCCCCACTGTACATGTCATCCCACATTTCATGTTCCGAGTCTGTTTGAAGTTAACAATTCCATTCAATAGGTCACAATAAGGGGAAAAAAGAAGAAAATATTGCACAATTAAAAAAATTGCCCAATACCCCGCTGACCGCCTTTAAAAGGCAAACATCTATCATTTTCCGAACCCAGCATTTACAGAGAGAATGTTGCCCCATCCAAATTAAAGTTTTTTGCGCAAGACAACAGTCGAAATTTCAGTTATGTTAGATTAAGATAAGCCTATGGTAAATGAATTTAATTTTCTTTGGAGCAGAGGATGTGAGTTGCATCAGCTAAAGAAAACGCGAACCTAACCGAACTTGTCAGGTCCTATGTGAGACCCAAATTCATGAAAAGTGGTTCTTTTATTGGGACCAAAGCCGTCTGTTAGATTACCTTTCCCCTTCATTTTGCACAAAGAAAAGGGAAGGCTTTGATTGGGCTTCCCAAAGTTTAAAATTTTGAGGGGAAAAGGCATTGGAAAGAGGGGAGTGAAGGGGCCCACCGTTAAAGCAGAAAGGCCGGGAAAAAAGAAGAAAAAAGAAGAAGGCTATTTAATATTTGCCGGGATTGGGAAAAAGCATAGAAATTAAAAATAGCAAATTAGGTATTTATGTACTGGGTGTACTTTAAATTGATGAGGAAGTCATTTCTACCCTTTCAAATCATTCAAAAGAGCAAATTTGTACATCCATATGCAGATAGGTTTTCACTGGTGGGGTTAAGGGAGTGAAGGGCTAGATACGGGCACTTGACCTGATTAATCAAAGGATGATTTTTATGTTAGCCGAACAATTTGGTGGAGCAATGTAGGAATCACCATGCTGAGACCATAGGCTCATTCTTTACCATTCAGCTACCATCATAAACCTACAATTCCCACAAAGAAGTTCTTGACATGTTAGTTAAATTTTACGTCTTGATTTGTATCGAACGTAATAATGTTATGCATGTTCTAGTTCGTGAACGTTATAATACCTTGCATGTTATATGTCGATTTGTTCCGATAATTAGTATGGGCAGCAAGGTTCCCTTATGGTCATTTTGATGGAATAATTAATTGCGTAACTCATAATGTATGAGATCCTATTATTTGGAAAACGAAAGTCAGGTACAACAGAAACAACGATTTGCCACATGTGATGTATCATTATTTTTCCTAATAAAGTTCTAGCAATGTTGGAGATAGTTTGACGTCAAAGAGTTGGGAGATGAATTAGCTGGTTATCAATCGACGCCTGTAACATTATGAACAATTCAATTATAAAGCAACCAAACTTTTAATCAATCATGCATCTCTTATTATTACGTGATTGGAACCTTGAATTGAACTCAAATCTAAAGACTTCCTCAATCATGAGCTAAAATTGGGCAGGGCTTAGCATTATCGTTACATCCATCCTGGATTTGCTAACTAAGTAAGTGAACATACCATCCATCTTGGAACACTAAATCAAGCAAGTGTGGATCGATAATAGGGTTTGAGGGAGTCGGCATGAAACACCGATGGGAGGACGAAAGTGACATATTCATAGGCAGATCTATACGGTTCACATATCAGACTTTGCCCATGATCTCTCTCTCTCTCTCTCTCTCTCTCTCTCTCTCTCTCTCTCAATTAATTCACCTCTTCATGATGTTCATCTGAAGGGTTCACTTCTCATGCTCACTTCAGGACAATTCGAAGCGGGGTTCCACCAGGGCCAAAACTAGAAAGAAACTTAAATGGGTCTAATGCACTCTGAAAATGGAAGAAGAAAATTCAAAAACCCTAAAGAAAAGGGGAAAATTAAAATCAATGACTAGTCAAAGGGAAAATTAGTCCCTAAGCCATTGTAAAAGGACTTATTAGGAGTAAAAGTTGAAGGTAGAAGTGAGTGGCTGATTCACAAGCAAAAGAATATCAAGAAAGCTAGTAATCACTTTGAGAACATGATTCAATAGGATATGGTGTGTGCATTTTTAGAGGTCCTTTCTAGAAATAAATTGACAAAACTAGGTGTAATGCTTTAAATTATCTTGGGAAGAGTCCAACACATAGTATACACATAAAAGAAGTCGGTCAATGTTTTATCTCCACGAATTTTATGGTGAAACCACAGCTATTGCTGCTCTTCGTTATGGTACCATGCCTCCTTGTTTTCTAGTTAGATCTCTCATGTACCATACATCTTGGACTCTAAATCAGTTTTAGTCCATATTCATGAAGACAAGCTATTCTAATTACATTGGTTTATCATAAATCTCGTCCAGTTTCCATACTTCCTAGTGATCGATTCCTTTCCGGAACGAAATTATCTGAGTATGATACATACCACCAAAAGCTAAAGCAAACTCTTCACAAGTGACATAATCTTTTTGTTGAGAGCAAGCAAGAGGCCCAAGTATATAATTGAGAGAGAGAGAGAGATGAACTGCATCTCCCATTCATATCCGAGATGCCAAACACTGCATGAGCACTAAGTTGTCTATAAGAGATGAAAACAACAATCTCTGTGAGGAAGGCAAACTAGGAAGGTGAGGAAATTATTTCACATGGGTCCACAGGTGAGGAAATTATTTCACATGGGTCCACACGAGAGTTGCTGGGGACTCGCCAATGTACTCTCACTCTCGATGAAAAACAGACAAATCAACGATTTACGAAACGAGTGAATCCAGTTTCTCTTCCCTCGTCTCTTGGTTCGACTCAACCTAACTGCAAGTGCAAATCATGACTCATATTTATTGTAAAAGGTCCTTTGAATTTTAGGTCTTGCCTAATATTTTCAGCATTTTGTAACATGGGTCACTCACCTTTTTTCTGCGACAGTTTGGGCCTGTTATCCCTTTTGTGTGGCGATGGCTCCTAAAAAAGTGCTCTCATAGCCTCATTTCAAGGAATTGATAAAGCACTTTGAAGCATCTAAAAGGAAAAAGTCAATAATTGATTTTTTTTATCAGCATAAACAAATACATTAATGTGCAATTAGTGCACGAGAAAAATCAACACTCTTAAAACCAGCAGATTTGACCCTATATAAAGAACAAATTTTCTGTTGCTCCAAAAGTACTAGTGAGTATGCTTAGTTTTTTTTTTTTTTTTTTTATTTTCAGTGCCCAAAAAGAATTGCAGGGCATGTATTATAGAATTTAGATTTGGAGATGATTTTGGGTTTAGGCCTTAAGAAAAAATTACTGTTAAGTATGTATGTAAGTAAGCACAGCGATATATGCAAGACGTGACTATTGTGGGTTGAAAGATAACATGACTCCTTTGCTTAGTTGGACAAGGACCAAATAATTACCATTTGTGCAATGCAGTAATAATTCGTCCATAGACCTAATCGAGCTGTAAAAATGACTACATTATGTATGCTTCTTTTTGTTTTCAGCCACACGATGTAGGAAATATGTAAAGAGGTAAGAAGAATATTGCAAAACAAATCTGTTGAAGACGAATTACTTTGAAGTATCAAGATTGAGTGTTCTAAAAAATTACTAGACATGTACAAATGATGTTCGTTCGGATTTTGAAGAATTTTTTCTAATTACATAGTCGTTATGTTGGATTTATCGAGATCATCATGGTTGTTGACCATTGAAAATTAATTGGTGCTGCTACTATGTGTGTCTGCAAATTTTCATGTTAGACATTATTACAAATCGAAATATCTAATGAGAGTGTTGAATAATGCTGGGCTCTCACTGTACTATGTCAAATAACTCTATGAAAAAATATTGATATCGAAAAATAAGGAGGAAAAACGTCTGAGACCCATTAAATTGTCTTTGTTCATATGTTTGTTATATGTTCGAAAATGAAATTCTAATCTTCTTTCCCAAATTTTTTTCATTTTTCAACTGAAGGACCTGTTTGTTTTAGGTCAAGTAACAGAAAATGTAAAATATTACTAAATTTCTCAAAAAATTACAAAAAAAATGTAGGCATATCTACGTGTCAATATTTAGATTTTGTGAAAGTTTCGAGAACGTTGGATAAGAGAAAAAAAGTCAAGCTATGATAAGCCTCAAAGTTTTAAATTAACAAAAATAAATAGTGAATTTAGACGACATGTATAATAGGACACTATGCAATTTTCTAAAATCTTGGAAGCTACCCTATACGATCTTTATGCTTTGAATTTCAGGGACTAATAACACTCGGGCTAAACATTTATGGGAAACTGGTGAAAGTGCACTCTTTTGAAAGTAAAATTCTATTGTGTTTATCGTTTGTTTTAGGGTTAATATTACGAAAAACTTTAAATTAGTACATTTATAATAACTTTACCCCAAACTAATTTTTTGATCACCAAAAACTCAAAACTGATATACTTTTGACAAATTTATCCTCCGTTAATTTCTATTAAATTTTACCGTTAAATTGTAGAGTTGGACGACACGTGGCAATTGATAGGTGTATCAGTTTAGGGTTTTAGCCTCCGTTTGTCACGAATGTATCTGTTTGTAGTTTCTCGTGGTCTTAATCAAATTTAACGGAAACTAATGAAGGGTAAAATTTGTCACAGGTCAAAAGATTAGTTTGGGTTAAATTTATCGCAAATATATTAGTTCTGGGTTTTTCATAATATTAATTCTTTGTTTTACGATTTCTTTTTGCAAAAGGTATAATGATCCTGGCCTATGTGATACATGTACGAATATATTTCCCATAAAAGTATTAAACTTAAGCTGTCCAATTGGCCAGTCAACACCCGATTTTAGGAAAGTTGTCTAAAAGGTCCTAAACCTATCTCACTTTTGTCAATTCAATTCTAAACTTTTCAATTTTGTCAATTGAGTTCTCAATATTATCACCTTTTGCCAATTGAGTTCATATGGCCAATTT
Source organism: Syzygium aromaticum (assembly GCA_024500025.1). Taxonomy (NCBI): domain Eukaryota; kingdom Viridiplantae; phylum Streptophyta; class Magnoliopsida; order Myrtales; family Myrtaceae; genus Syzygium; species Syzygium aromaticum. Next base: position 19,882,404 of record CM044885.1, read on the forward strand.
TGAACGGACATCGCTAACATGAACATCAAGTGTCTTATGTGACATAGCCGGCGCTGACGTAGATAATTTTTAATAATATTTTAATATTTTTTTCTAGTTTATTTATTTTTTTATTTTTCTTTTCTTCTTTTTTCCTTCTTTACTTTTTTTTATGTTGTCACGGGTGTTGTGAAAGAAATAGAGAACAATAAAAATGAAGTCATGTTGCACCCACTCCTCAATGATTAATGGCTTTACTTCACTGGAAGGAGCGAATGCAGCGACTTCAAATACTTTTGTAATTGCACATATTTTTTCAATTAAGAAACTAATCTTTGGTAGTGATTTTCACGAGTCCTTCCAATGCATATCACCGAGGAATCAAACAGTCCACGCACGAATAATAATAAAAAAAAACACAGGCTAATGAGAAAAATTAACTTTCCTTCTCTCGGGTCTTGCATTGAAAATAATATTGGAGCAAAGATAAAAATTAACAAAATAAAATTTTCTTTCCCCACACTTTTTCTAGCTCATGAAATTTGTTTAGAACAACAATAATTTCAAATAAGTGAATAATCTACAGTCTAGTCATATCTTCTTATAAATTAATCGTTGAAGCTGAATAAAGATAAATGTATGAAAAATCGGATAATGATAGAATTTCAAACTACTGTTATCAAATCACTATAGTTGGATCGCCTCAAGCAAGGGGCAAGTTTCACAGAATATTAATCAATGGTGCTACACTCACCTGAGAGCATCTCTGAAACCAAAAACTTTAGATGGATAAGTTCTTTTTTTGTCGGTACTCTCTCGCTTTCTCATACTTTTACTTTGTTTTTTTGTAGAGCGCGAGAGTCGAACTCCGCATCTGTAATTTAGCATCCCCAACCCCAATTTCCTTACCATTGGGTCGCTTGCCAATGGCATTAGATGGAAGAGTTAAAAAAAAATTAGGATACTAAGAAAATGAAAGATCGAGTGTGTTGGCATTGTGTTCGCAACACTTGGCCGTCGATGCTTAGTATAGTTTTTTGTGAGTATATGTAATTATGAAATTTCACACAAATTTTTATATCTCACCCGGGCTTTGCCAAAGTTATTTCCAAGTCCACTATAGATAAGATAAATAAGTCGATCATTTATACTTGTAAATTATAAATCAAATCATAATTTGATGAAGAGATTCTAGACTAATCAAATCAGATCTAAAAGTGAGATTTATATTGAGTTGCTTATATATTCTACAAGTTACTGATTCGGATAATATATTAGATTAAAACTTTTTCTGATCTCAGTCATCTTAAAAAAAAAAGTACTCCATATAAAAAATTTTTCCGATCTCAGTTTTCTTAAAAAAAAAAAAAGTACTCCATACCGTTAGGACTCGCTATACAATCACAAAGAAAATAAAGAGTAAAAGTGAGAAAGAGAATTTGAGATGCAATCACAAAGAAACTACTCGAACAGTACCCCCGTATTGTCCTGTCGTTAGAGAGTATGAGCCCACCCTAACATACGATTCATATAAGTTATCTATCATTTCGACCCAAAAAAAACTTTATATATCATTCAAAGTTCTTAAATATTGATAAGGCCGGACAATGTTTTAGTAACATCAAGGGGACTTTAGGCCATCTTGTCGTGGGATCGAAAGTCTCAACTCGTCTCATGCTGTTTTGAGAGCAACCATTTTCGAGGATCGAGAGGGACAAGCAAGTGAAAACCTGACGTGACCCAACGGAGACTTTCGTTGCGATCAACAAACATGCAACAGCATTGCATGCACCAATATCGACAACCGGCCCATCGACCTTCATTAAGTAACAGGTTTGGGCGACCAATGCTCCTTGCTCATCTACATGTCACCGTCGTCCTCTGCCTTTGTACACATAAGGGACAATGACATGCTCCTCGGCTAACCGAACAGCACTCGAAAATGGGGGAATTGGCATGCAGTTAGGCCCACTTGGGTACGCGAGGACAGCATTATTAACATCCCAAAGAGAGATGCTTCACAATACCTGTTATCCGCGACTCCAACATGCAACCCACAATTCCTACGGAAATTTTTGACCTTTTCTTTTTTTAACGGGAATGTGACAGATATTTGCTATACCCTTAAGAAAAAAGAAAAGGAAATATCTCTTGTCGAGTCCTACGTTTTCAATCTCATGCTTTCAAATATTACTTGAATCAAGCAAACACCATACGAGAGTTATACTAATCGCGCAGTGCTTTTCCGGAGGTAGGGTTGGGGGGGGGGGGGGGGGGGGGGTGGGGCGGGGGGGGAGGGGAAATGCTAAAAAAGTCCTAAACCTTTTGCATTTGTGCCAATTTAGTCCTAAACCTTTTTTTGGTGCCAATTGAGTCCTAAACCTTTTGCATTTGTGCCAATTGAGTTCTAAACCTTTTTTTAGTACCAATTGAGTCTTAAACCTTTTGCATTTGTGCCAATTCAGTCCTAAACCTTTTGCATTTGTGTTAATTCAGTCATTCCGGCTAATTTTGCTCGGAAAATTCCTACGTGGATACCCAGTCAGCATCGGCCGTCCTACGTGGCCGGACTGGCGCTGACGTGGACGCCGGGAAATAAAACGGCGTTGTTTTGCTTTAGTTAAAAAAAAGGCATAAACCTTCGATTAAGAGCGGCGTCGTCAAAAAGGTCTCTTGCGTTTTTCCTTTCCCCAAATCAAGAGACCTTCAACGCGATCTAACCCAGGAAGAAGAACCCTAACTCCTATCTGCCCAAATCAATTCGATCTCAACTCGAATCAAAGGATTTTGCTCAAGCCGACGATCACTCGACGGTCACCTGTCGCTCGACTGACACCTTCTCCTACATTCACTGGAAAATCGCTCGACGTTCTGAGGTAAAGTTCGTCAAATTATTTGAATTCTGTTAGCCATCTGTTGTTGAGAATCAACCTGATTGATGTCATGCAATGAATTGTTTTTTCTTTCACGGATGGAACAAGTATTTACAAGAACCTCAAAATTTTAGGTTCTGCAGCTATGTTTGCTGATTTTGAACACTTCTATAGCTGTTACTATCAGTTGAATTGTTGATAAATTAAGAAAAAGTTGTCTTTTCATTCGAAATGGTTTACAATGCTTGTTCACACCATTTAACGATAGTTTAGGTGGCCATTAACCTTCGATGGAGAGAAAGCTGCCGTGCGGGTTCAGTCTAAATTGCCAGCCTCTTCTATTTTCCTTTAGCTCTCTTGATATTGCATCTTTGTTGGTTGGACTGTATTACTTGTGTCACTTTTGTGTGCATTCCTTTTCAGCTAATGACCTATTGAGATCTCTGTCATGCATTGCAACCATCAGAAAAAGCAGAACAAGAAGAATATTTTCTTGGGCATATGTGATGAAATGTGAGAACATCATATTGGATAATAATTTGAAAAATTGTGATCGAGTTTCTTGAGGAGAACAATGTTAAAAGGTCTAATTAGCATTCCTTCTGTGTAGGCAAAATTATGGATCCTCTCCACTCTCGAGTGATGGAAGTCCAGTCACATTATGGGTTATTTCGGCTTTTAAAAAGGCTAATAATCTTTCCTACATGTCTTTAATTTTTTGCAAACCATTGTAGGTTATGTGATTCACTAGTTTCTCTGTCAATAAAATTTGGCTATAGTTTCTACTCATGCTTGTGTGACTATTGGAAGTGTCCTATAACTGACATTGAGGTGTCATTGCAAGAGGAGATCAGTGAATTCATGAAGAGACCATCAAATTCGTCACAATCGGTGACGTCGGTCCCTCCAATTGACAACGATATGTATGTATTTTGTCATTGTGGCCTGAAATCTCCTCTACGAACAGCTAGGACAAAGGACAATCAGGGAAGAAGATATCATGGCTGGCCAAGATACAACCCGAACAACAGAGGGGAAGGTTGCGATTTTTTCATTTGGGTTGATGCGGAAATAAATGGATCGGCAAGGAGTGTGTTCAAAAATTTTCACCAGAGCAATGTCGAAGAAGAACTGGTGTCAACCCATGACAAGGATGATGGCAGTTCAATGGACATTGAAATCAAAGCTCTCAAGGCACAACTGAGACGGGTGGAAAAGGATGCGGCAAAGCTGTAGAAAGAAATTTTCAAATGGAAGACAATTTCAGTTGTGTTGTCGTTGTTTATAGTAATGTTAGCTCGCATGTTATGTGGAAATTTGAAAGTAAAGGATGTGATGAGCTTGCCATAGCGTAAGTTATTTTGAACATTTTTGTATTCATCGACATGTTTTGTACATGTATGTCTAAACATGCATGTCGACTCAGGTTATGGGGTCATTGCAAATGGTGTTAGAACATTATGACTTGGCTTTTATGTTTCAAGTGGTATCATTGCAAATGGTGTTAAAACATTATGAATTGATCTTTATGTTTCAAGTGGGGTCATTGCAAATGGTGTTAAAACATGAACTGTCATGATGTTAAGACCGAGTAGCATGTGCAGTGTCTTGGTGGAGCGGCAGATCAAGCTAGTCAAATTGTGCAATTTTTCCCTTTGTGATAGGCAACTTTCCTGCTCTATTGCTCCAAACCATGAAAATGTGTTGGACTATTTGGAGTGCCGGGGTGATCATCTATAAATTACTAAGCGGCGTCCCCCCCTTTTGGGATGGTGTGCATCTCTTATTTATTGTTCAATGCTTTCTACTTTGTTCCCTCAAACAATCTGCATATGTAGACCCTTAAAATAGAGACTTTGAAATTATGTGTTGCCTTCTTGTTCAGAAACGAAGCAAGGGATATTTAAGCAGGTATTAAAAGGAGAACTTGACTTTGGATCCATCATATATGCAGAACATTACTTAGAATGGCAGCTTTATATAAGTTCCTGAACCTAGAGCTCAAAGGTCAGTTGTAGTCCCATTACTTTATCATCGACACCGTCATCATGCAGACAGTAAATGATCTTTAGACACCATGTGCTGCATTCAAATTCCTTCAGCGCATAAGTTGTATTTTGAAATGCAGCTGCCCCAGAACAGAGTGGAGATTAAGAGAGATAGAAGGCAATGAAATGGCGATGTAATATGATGTTACTCTTGTTGATTCCATAGAGAAGACGTTTCAGCATCCCACACAAGATGCTATTTAGCTCTTCCACTCATAATTTTCCGAGTGTGGATGCAATAACAGGGCCTCACATAAGCAATCAGTCGCTAACTCGCTCATCTTACAGACTTAAAAGAATAGCCAAGGAATCTTCCTGCTAACCTTGAAGACTAGCTTAAGGGTTGGAACAGATTCTTGAGATACGGTCATGCTTCAATTTGGATGGGATAAAGACAGTAGATGTCTTATCACAAGTTCCCCTTAGTACAATTTTTATTGGTATAATGCAAAGATGCTCTCACAATCTTAATGCAGTAGTTGAGAACTCCGCTACCATTTATGATTATCAAAACTATGTATAATCAGTAGATTATAAAAAATTAATCTTAATCAGTGGAGTAAGACACCACTTTTCACAATAGCAGATCTAGTGCATCTATTTCTGAATTCTGCCGATGCACAAAAATGTTGCAAAGACCACGGGGCTTCATTACGTACACTCTCTGCGGCAAATTTTGATGGAAAAAAAAATTCTCATCCAATTGGTCTTTTGATGATGAATTCCTCAGTATGATCTCAGGCTAAGGAACGCAACCAAGTACACCAAGCAGGGCATTATCCAATATGGGTGACTTCTTCTTAAGCCCTAGGGAGAGAGAGAGAGAGAGAGAGAGAGAGAGAGAGAGAGAGAGAGAGAGAGAGAGAGAGGGGTTATGCTGAAGAACCGACATTATAAAATAACTCAATCTTGAAACTCGAGCTAAACAGAGCATTCGAAACTCGCACAAGATTCTCTAGGTCTACAGGCGTTTATAACATTCTTTTATAGATGAATAAACTTATCTTTCACAATGTCATTCCAGCTTACCAATATCAGCAACTACTCGATGGGCGAACATCACGCTAAAAAAGGCTACTGCAATGAAACCTTGTCCTGGAAAGCAAGTATCTCCCACACAGTAAAGGCTATCTATGCCCTAAAAGTTAGTCCAGTAGAAGTGGCAAACTTCACTTATCCCAACAACAATTAGTCCTCCTACCTAAACCAAATTCTCCAATTCACATATAAATCCTTACCAGCAACAAATGAGCTTAACCTCATCTTCTTAATATAAGCAGCTATTTGATCAACTTAGTTAATGGGATCAGCATGCAAGACAGAGTTTCTTTCCTTCCAAATGCAGTAAATGGCACCATTCTAAGCCAACTTCAGAATTCTTTTACAAAGAGAATTGACTTTTAGAAATTCCATAGCCCAAGTAAACTGAAAATTTCAGTTGCCAGTAGCCTTTCACACACCACAAAGGTCAAGCAGTGAAGACCGCACAGTACTTAGAGAACGAGTCGATCAATTTACTATTCATCAACGACAAACGAAAAATAACCACGACTCTACTTCAATGAACCAACACATCATTGACAAACAAAAAAATAGCCACAAAACTACTTCCTAATCCCGTCGCTTCTTGTAAATTGGAGTTACTTCCTCTTTTTTTTTTCCTTCTTTCTCGATGGGCCTACTGCTTTAAATGGAACTTCAGTTGTAGCTGCTTGTGATGTTGATTCAACCTGTGCTTGTATAGAAACTCTCTGTCTTTTTCCTTGTGTGGCACTTGTACTCTTAACCTAACATTATTTGTTTCATTAGTCAACAGAATTTTGCTAAATAAAACGAAAGTGCTAACAAAAATATTACTTACACTTCCATGAGATATTGCTGTCCCAGTAGCAGCACTAGCAATTGGTGTCTCACAAACACTTCCACTTGCACATTCGCCAATACGTCGCTTAACCTGGAAAGAGTAATAGTCATTTAAAGTCTTATTCATGAAGCAAGCATGACACAATAGATGTGAAAATACTTACCAAAAGTTTTTGCCTAGACAATTGTGTTTGTGATGCCATAGTGCTATCCTTCTTAGTTGGACATGTCTTACTGTTGTGCCCCGTCTTCGAGCAATTTCGACAGGTCATCTTCATTCCTCTCCTCGACATCCTAATACCACGTGTGACCTCACCTTCCTCCCTTCTTCTTTTCTGTTTGCGCCTACCGGGCTTCACCTTGATCGGAAGTGGTTCGGGTGCCTCATTGTAAGTTTTTTTCCAAAATTTCTCTCCTCAAACTGGCATCATCATATTCTGATATGCAGCTAAGAACTTTGCTTTCTTGTAACACTCATCCACATAATCATATGCATCATGTTGCCTATGATTTATAGCTGAAATGGCATGAGGACAAGGGATGCCAGTAAGTTGCCGCTTCCTGCAAGTACAATATTTCTTGAACACATCAACGATGTACTTAACACCCTTATCCATCACCTCGTATCCAGCATCACCATTCCATAACACATGGCAGTAAATCACACCAAGTTTATTTTCTCCCAACTTTTTTATGATTCTTGGACCACAGTCCCTTCTCCATCGAGCACATGCATCCCTTTGTGTATGCATTCTTGTCATTATCATTATCCTCATCTCCTCCAACATACTATAAATAGACTTACACCTAGCTTCTATGATTCTTCCGTTGAATGCCTCACATAAGTTATTGTCAACTATGTCACATTTAACCTTAGTATTAAAGAAAGCCCTGCTCCAATGCTTTGGCTCTGTTTGAACCAAGTCATGATATGCGGCGGGACTGATTTTTTTCAATGCCTGAGCGTGTTTGTCATACTCTACCATGGTACTACTCTTAGCACACTGCCAAAATAATCTTTGCATTTCTATCCCCTTATACTTATGGCCCCAATTAGCATAGATGTGTCTGGCACACATTCTATGCTCAGCTGCAGGCAACAAGTGAGCCACGGATTGTAGAAGGCCCTATAAAAGATTATTTCAATGTAAACAACATACTTTTGATGTGATCATTTAAAAGGCATAACACTAAAAAAAAGGAAATAAGGAACTTACCTTTGGCTTGTCACTAGTTATAACCCAGCCTCGTTCGTACGTGTCTATTATGTTGAGGTCATGCATCAAACTTGTCAAGAACCAAGTCCATGTGTCTCCACTCTCAACTCTCACAACTGCCCATGCAATTAGAAACATCTGGTCGTTTGCATCCCTTCCAACGGCACACAATATCTCCCCTTTACAAACTCCCTTTAAAAAGCAACCATCTAAACCCATAACTTTCCTACATCCATCTAGAAAGCCTTTCTTACATGCAGCAAAACAGATGTACATTCTATCAAATAATGCCTTCGAATGCATGTCTGGCTTTTCAACCTTCAATGTCACAGTACTCCCAGGATTTGAAACCCTGAGCTCCTCTGCATAGTCCCATAACTTTGAATATTCTCTCTTGTAGTTTCCCATCAAAACTTTAAAGGCACGTAGCTTCACTTTTTTACACTGATCTATACTTACATTTAAGCCTAATTGTTCCTTAATAAGATCCTTCAAAGCAATGGTTTTTATAGTTGGCACTGCTCTAATTATGCTAATATAGTGCTCCGCCATCCAAGAACTTGTGACCCTTTTATTGCTGAAGCTAATATTACAAGTATGTTCTTCATGGTAGGTTTTCACGTGGAATGATCCAGTTCTACCATCAAAAGATGCAGAAATCTTCCAAGGACAATTTTCATGAACACACTTTGCTCTAACAAATTTCTTTTCATTCTTGATAAATTTTATCTCTCTACGTTCAACCACTGAATACTTTATGACGGCATCTTTGAATTGCCTACCATTCTCAAACATCATAGACGTAGTAAACATAGGCAATATAGAATCGGGATCGTACCTTAGATACCTACTTCTCCTTCTTGTAACTTCGCCATCTTTTGACCCCACATCAGATCCCAAGCTATCATCTCCGTCTGTTTCATAGTAATCTGTTTGGTAACCAGCTTCGGCAATGACTATGTCAGATCGTTGGGGATTAGATGAGTCTCCTATAGATTGCTGGGATGGTATAAAATCCGCGACTGGTTCCCCTATAATCCCAGCCATTGTAGCCCTTTTGTGGAATTCCTTGAGTTTTTTCCTTCATTCTACAAGGTCCTCATTATCCCTCTCATCATCATCATCAATCAAGAATTGTGCATTGACTAAATCCGTGTCTTCGTTTTCTGAATCGACGTCGACCATAAATTCATCACCCTCTAAGTCAACATAATCACTCTCATCTACTAAATAATCATAATCTAAAGCACTCTCATGTTGAACAAATACCTGATTGCCTAAACCAACACCCTTATCAATGCACTCACCCTGACAAATACCCTCACCAGCACTCTCACCATTGCCTTCACCATGACCAGCAACCCCACCTACCACAATGTCAAAAGATTCTCCATATACCTCAACCAATCCATGCCGCAAATGATAGAAAACTAGATCGACAACAGTCTTATCATTCCATATATATCTCAACCCATCTTCTAGAGGTTTCCCAGGAAACTTAAAATAAAGTTTTTCGAATTTATCATTTACACCTTTTTCAATGTCTGTGATGAAGCTCTCATAGCTCATCGAATTGATATTAACGTGTACTAAATCCATCTTTCCCCCAATATATTCAAGCATTGGGCGACAAACAAATTTTCCACCGTGATAAAGGCAAACCAATGCAGACTTCGTGCTCATCTTGACCCTACACAAAAGACAACATATATTATAAGCACATACAAACACATAATGGAGCGACAATATAATAGGTTACTTCATGGCTTTTTGGCTATGAAGAAGAGCCAAACAGAGCAATGTGACTGCGTCTTAGAAATTGAAGTTCTCAGTTGAATCGGTGTTCGTGAGCAAATACTGCATCTACCAAGTATAAGTATCCTTAATCTAATTTGGCTAATCGAGTCTAAGAAACTTGGTTAAGGCTCATGTGAAATTCATCTCTGGTTAAAGCTTATCAATGTTTCAAATGTGCATTGACGTTGTAGTGAACATCAAAAACCAACTCCTTTTAACTTTTGTCAGTTGCCAGAATCAACAATTTCATGTCGCAAAAGGACAAGATGCTTTTGTCTTCCACCATAGACATTATGTTAATCTACCGCTGTCCCATATCAGGGAAATAAAAAAGATGTATTTTGTGTTGTGTGTGGCCATCTAATGTAAAAGTAGAAAAGAAAAATGTGAACAAAGACGGTAAAAGTGCAGCAGCTCCAAACTAATGTTTGGTGATAGGCGCTTCATCCCAATTAAGATGACAGAAACCATGAGAAGACTGGATGCTAATACTTTGCATTAATCAAATTGCATGCCACCTATTTGATAAAATGTCGAAGTGAAATTAGAATTTATGTTTTCTTAAGGAAATAAATTTTTTACGAAGGAAATAAGTTCTGAACCAAATAAGTTCAATAATCAGTGTATGTCCTTTTCCATGACGAAAACTGAGAGCCAATCTTTATCATTGTTCTGTTTTTTCTACTTTCATATTCTGCCATGCTGACATGAAGACAATGAAAACATAAAAATTTGATGGTTCGGGACCACGAAAACATACCTTTATATCTGCTGAGTGCCGACAACACAACGAAATCGGGACCACACACTTTGTTGTGTTCCCTGTAGAATCTCAAGGTCCAACCGGGTCACGACTGGATTATGGGTTAATCGGGTCTTCGCAATTTCGAAGGGGCAAATTGTAGGGTTGGGACGGACAAAGGCGTTGAGCTAAATAGGAGACTTGATTCGATGAAAGAACGACTTGCCTTGCGCAAAATCCTTTGATTCGAGTTGAGATCGAATCGATTTGGGCAAATAAGAGTTAGGGTTCTTCTTCCTTGGTCAAATTGCGGTGAAGGTCGCTTGATTTGGGGAAAGGAAAAACATAAAGTTTGGGAAATTGGCAAGAGACATTTTTGACGACGTTGAAGGTCGCGTTGAAGGTCGCAAGAGTTAGGATTCCTCTGATTCGCGTTGAAGGTCGCTTGATTTGGGGAAACGAAAAACACAAGAGACCTTTTTTGGGACGCCGTTCTTAATCGAAGGTTTATGCTTTTTTTTTTTAACTAAAGCAAAACGACGCCGTTTTATTTCCCAGTGTCCACGTCAGCGCCGGTCCGGCCACATAGGACGGCCGACGCTAACTGGGTATCCACGTAGGAATTTTCCGAGCAAAATCAGCCGGAATGACTGAATTGGCATAAATACAAAAGGTTTAGGACTGAATTGGCACAAATGCAAAAGGTTTAGGACTCAATTGGCACCAAAAAAAGGTTTAGGACTAAATTGGCATAAATGCAAAAGGTTTAGGACTCGATTGGCACCAAAAAAAGGTTTAGGACTAAATTGGCATCAATGCAAAAGGTTTAGGACTTTTTTTGCACTTTTCCCGGTTGGGGGGGGCAACTAAAATCAGCTTCAACAGGCGTGGTTTTATGGCTGAAGAAATGGGTGTCGTTATGGGATGGGCAGGCAATCCATCATTTTTCATGCGAATTGCACCCGACATTAATGGACCGGCCTTGTAAATGGAGTTGCAGACGGAGGGTTTCAGATTTGCTTTCGAAACGAAAAATGGAGGAGCCGTGAATGGTGGCGAAGAACAAAGTCTTCTTGGTGCTTATGGGCCTGCGAGATTAGTCCCTTCATTGGACAAGCTCCTACTGGTTTTGCTAGGCCCAGTCAAATGTCAATTGGTCCAGTTCTGGCTGGTTTTGGGCTGATTCTGGGGCTAATAGAATCGAGTTGGTTCCCAATTCCAAAAAATAAAATGTTTATAGATCGGGTTGGGGTAGGACTGTTTTTTTCATTTTTGGGTTCGGACCTATACATGAGAATCGAAATCGGAGAAATGGTTTTTAAAATTATAGTTTTTCTTTGAGATAATAACACAAATAGTTCCTCGACTTTGGTTATTCTTGAACTTTTAATTCGTTTAATGTGATCATTGAACAATTTCTAAATATTCAATCTAGTCCATGAGCTGTCTATTTGTTCAATCTAATCCCTCGACTTTTCGTGACAAAGTCAAAAGTTTTTGTAGTTACACGCTATCGCCCAAATCTTAGTATATTTTTTTAATTTCAATCCACTTTCTCGACCGACAAAGAGTATGGCTATCTTTCTAGATTCTCATTAGACTTGTACGAGTTGATTTTCTTGTTATTTTAATTTGTTAATTTATAGATTTGACAAATTTTAATTAAGAAAATGTGAAACACAAAAAATTAAAAATCTTATCTATCTAAAAAATCATGAACAAGATTTATATTAATATAAGTACAAGAAATATATAGTTCAATTGATATTGTTAATAAAAATTCTTATGAAAGCTTATTTTAGAATAAAAGGAATATAAATCTGATATAACTCTGACCGAGGTAATATTTTTACTATTTTAGAGACTATGTTAAAATATACTTAAATGGAACTATAGTAATATTTATAAAAACCAAAAAGGTAACACTGTTGATTTAGGATATGAGTTGAAATGAAAAAAATATTATAAAATTTGGGTAATAGTGTAATTATAGAAACTTTTGAGTAATACTGAATGACTTATTTGACTTTGTGATGAGAAGTTGGGCGACTAAATGATAATGAAAACAATTCAACTTAGAGCTAGCGATTGAATATTACAAACCTTGTTGTGATTGCAACGCCCTTGCTGGCCACAACGAGGGCTTGCGAGCCCTCATCCTCGATTGGTAGGGGTCATCGGCCCTCAACCAGTTGTCGGTAGTGGTCGCTGGCCCTTGGCTAGTAGCCGGCAACCTCGCTTTGCACCAAAAAAGAGAAGAAAAAAAAAGAAAAAGAGAGAAAAGAAAAGAAAAATATAAAAAAAGCTTAATAAAAATTGAAAAAAATATCAAAATAGTATTATTAATTGTCCACATTAGTGCTAGCCATGTCACGCTGGATAGCCAGCATCCATGTCTATAATTTCCAATCAAAATTGACCGGATGGACTTAATTGGCAAAATTAAAATTAAAGGTTTATGACTGAATTGATAAAAATACAATAAGTTTAGGAATTTTTGGATAATTTTCCCTAAAAAAGGTTGTACAACATGACGTGCTCGATAGGTAGTTGCATGACTAGATGACCAAATTGTGAGTTGGGAGTGTTATTCTTGATGAGATGAGAAGAGAGGAGAGGAAGGTTTGAAGGTTTTGTTATTCTTGCTTGTTGCTTGTTGACACTATTGAAGTAACAAATCAAAAAATTCAAAAAAATTCAAATGATCAACTCGTGGATACTCCATTTGATATGCTATCATCATGCTGTTTTGTAAAAGATTTTGCAATAGACACCCTTATATATAGATCTGTGCTTCTTTAATTTGTTATTTCAATACACACATTTATGCATAGATCTGTGCGCTCTTCAACTGCGCACCCTTCTCGACCATCCCATGGAATTGGGACTAGCTGCACGCGCCCAACAAACCTTCGATGTTCTTGGCACAGCCACAAAGGAGCATACTAGAATCCGACATAAACAGTCTACCACGTGAGTATTACAATTTCTTTAGTGTGATTTTTTGGGGCTCTCATGTATTTTCCTTTATGTCTTCAGCCAATTCGAACGCCAGTATGATGAAGCAACAGTAACTGCAGCCCGGAATAATCTGAACGAGGTTATCGATTTGATCAGGATGCATGAAGTCTTAGTTCTAAATACGCTGGAGGAAACGAGGGTATTCATATTGTTACTGCCAGAACACTTTAATGATCGCGGTATCCTCGATCGAGTGGAAATCAACCACCTCATTGGCCGCGAAACCGTGCGGAGGATCCGCCAATTGTTGGCAGGGACCGGACTCTTGCAGAAGCAGAGCGTCTTCCATTTCCCGGTCTAGTTTGCAAAAAAATTCCAGTGTCTGCAAACACCATGCAACACTGCACTTATTTCTTCACAAATGTAGATCTTTTTCTTTTCCCTATTCGAAACTCAGAACTTGGCGATGCAGCTGTTTGAATTTAATGAACTGAGGCATATTTCCAGCAAGCTATGCAGTTTTTTCCTCCATTTACATATTTTCTCTGGCTATTACCAAGTTTGATGTGTCTCTCTCCCCTACCCCAATCCCCCCTTGGTGCCACTGCCACATTATCCTAGTGCGCCACAGTATTGTAGCGCGGGTCTCTGCAGTTGAAAAGCTTTATTCTGCTAAAGGGTCTAAATACGTTTAAATAAGACATCCTAATGTAAGCAGAAAGAGTTAAAAACTCCTTTTTTTTTTCGCTGCTTGGAAAGCTGTTGAAGTCAGTCAGTACTCTCTCCATAAAGACTTCCTAGATGAATCCTCTTCTCAAGCAGAATCCATATATTTCATGTGACACAACAACAACAACAACAACAACAAGCCCTTTGTTTCCCCTTCTCGCTGGGTGGGATCAAAGAAAACGGTGGTTGTACAGCCTTTTAACTTTCTTATCACCAATTCAAACACACCCTAATTCCACCCACTCCTCAATGATCAATGGCTTTACTTCACTAGAAGTGCGAATCCAACGACTTCATGAGATCTGTTTAGAACAATAATAATTTCAAATGAGCGAATGATCTACAGTCTAGCCATATCTTCTTATGGATTAACCGTTGAAGCTGGATAAGGATAGAATTTCAAACTACTGTTATCAAACCACTATAGTTATATCACCTCAAGCAAGACACGAGTTTCATGAATTTTAATTAATGTTGTTGCACTCACTTGAGAGCATCCGCAAAATCGAAAACAGAAGATGCATAAGTTTGAAAAAATCAGTAAAAAGGGTTTTTTAAAATGAAAAAAGGTTATCCCAGTAAGAAAAATGAAGGATCGAGTGAGTAGGCCTTGTGTTCGCCACACTTGGTATTGCCAACATTGTTTCCACGTCCGCACTATGGACAAGATAAATAAGTTGATCATCTATGATTTCAATTACCCATTGAGATAAGTGATGAGATGAAGAGATTCCATACTAATCAATTCAAATCTAAAAGTGAGATATATATTGAGTGTGATCATATATTCTACTTCAGCATGTTATTCGGATAATAGATTAGGTTAAGACTTTTCCTGATCTCAATCATCTTAAAAAAGCTACTTGATACGATTTACATAAGTTATCTATTATTCAAAGTTCGTATCTATTGATAAGGCCATTCACAGAGTTATAGTAACATAAAAGGGACTTTTGGCCATCTTGTCGTGGGATCGGGAGTCGCAACTTGTCTTATGCTGTTTTGAGAGCGCAACCATTTTCAAGCGAAAAAAAGAGGGACCAGCAAGCGAAAACCCGTGACGCAACGGAACATGCAACACCATTGCATGCATCAATATCAACAACCGGCCCATTGACCTCTATTAAATAACAGGTTTGGGCGACTAATGCTCCTTGCTCATCTACTTGTCAACGTCGTCCTCTGCCTTTGGACACAAAAGGGACAATGACATGCTCCTTGGCTAACCGAACTTATGTAGTTCTTGCCGGGGCAAAATCTAAATCCAGGGCTTTCTTAACAAGGAGTGCACGATTGAGAAAACGGCATCATCACATAGCTCTATTTTACCTAGCTCACTCTGCG
The DNA here is from genome assembly GCA_024500025.1 of Syzygium aromaticum. Classification (NCBI taxonomy): domain Eukaryota; kingdom Viridiplantae; phylum Streptophyta; class Magnoliopsida; order Myrtales; family Myrtaceae; genus Syzygium; species Syzygium aromaticum. The sequence goes on from CM044885.1 coordinate 19,897,957, forward strand.
GTACCACTAATTGATTGACCAACATCATTTAGCGAAAAAAAAAAATTGATTGACCAACATCAGGTTCTTTTACTAAGTTCATAGTGTGGTAGCGTGCGAATAATCCTATCACCCCATCACCTCATAGTTGATAGGGCTTGTGAGCCCTTGTCCTTGATAGATAGGGGTTGCCGGCCCTCAGCCAGTGGTCAGCGGTGGTCGCTGGCCCTCAGCCAGAAGCCGGCCCCACTTTGAACCAAAAAAGAAAAGAAAAGAAATGAAAAAAACTAATAACAATTCGAAAAAAATATTAAAATATTATTAAAAATTATCAATGTTAGTGTTATGCGTACCACGTAAGATGGCCGGCATTTACTGACCAGATGACTCAATTAGCAAAATAGATTTAGTACTTTTTGGATAATTTTCCCTAAAAAAAAGTTGTAAAATGAGAAGAAAGGAGAGGAGGGTTTGAAGGTTTTACTTGTTGCTTGTTGACACTATTGAAGTAACAAATAAATAAAAAAAATCAGCTCGCGGATACTCTACTTGATATATTATCTTCATGCTGATTTGTAAAGGATTCTGCAATAAACAACCTTATATATAGATATGTGCTTTTTGATTTGTCATATCGAATGACCCATTTACATATAGATCTGTGCTCTTCAACTTCGGAACCATCTCTTCGACCGTCCCATGGAACTGGGACTAGCTGCACGCCTCCGACAAACCTTCGATGTTTTTCACATCGCCATCAAGGAGCATTCTAGAATCCAATATAAACAGTCTGCCACGTGAGTATTACAATTTCATTACAATTTCTCTTGTGTGATTTTTTGGGGCTCTTATGTATTTTCCTTTTATGTCTTCAGCCAATTCAAACGCCAGTATGCCGAAGCATCACTAGCTGCTGCTCGGAATAATCTGAACGAGGTGATCGATTTGATCAGGATGCATGAAGTCTTAGTTCTGAATACGATGGAGGAAACAAAGGCATTCAGTTTACTGCGGGGAATACATTAACGATCGCGGTATCCTCGACCGAGTGGAAATCAACCACCTCATCAGCCGCGAAAACGTGCCGGAGGATGCGGCAATTGCTGGTAGGGGCTGGGTTCACGCAGGACAACCAGAGTTTCTTCCACTTCCCGGCCTAGTTTTTTGCCAAAAAAGATCCCAATTTCTGCAAACACCATGCAATTTCTTGACGTTGCACTTATTTCTTCACAAATGTAGATCGTTTTCTTCTCCCTAGTCGAAACTCAGGACTTGGCGATGCAGCAGCTTAAATTTAATGAACTGAGACATATTTCCAGCAAGCTATGCAGTTTTTTTTGTCCATGTAAATATTTTTTCTGGCTTTTACTGTCTCTCGCCCCTACCCCCACCCCCCTGTGCCGCGGTATTGTAGTGCGAGTCTCTGCAGTTGAAAAGCTTTATTCTGCTAAAGGTAAAGGTCAGATAAGACATCCTAATGTAAGCAGTACGTAAGAGTTAAGAAACAATTTCGGTCTTGTTTTGAAAATAATATTGGAGCATAAATGAAAATTATTTCTCTCCCCACACTTTCTCTAGCTCATGAGATCTGTTAAGAACAACAATAATTTCAAATTAGTGAATAATTTACGGTCTAGCCATAGCTTCTCATAGATTAATTGTTGAAGCTGAATAAAGATAAATGGATGAAAAATTGGATAAAGATAGAATTTCAAACTACTGTTACTAAATTACTCTGGTTGTATCACCTCAAGCAGGACACAAGTTTCCTTGAAATTCAATTCATGGTGTTGCACTCACCTAGAGCATTTGCGAAATCGAAAACAGAAAGATGCATAAATTTGAAAAGAATAAATAAAAAGGGTTTTCTTAATGAAAAAGGGTTAGCACAGTAAGAAAAATCAAGGATGAGTGAGTAGGCCTTGTGTTCAGGACACTTGGCCGTTGATGTTTGGTGTAATTTTTTTGTTATATGTAGTTAAGAAATTTCACACAAATTTTCATATCTCGCCTGCGCATCGCCAACGTTGCTTCCATGTCCGCACTATAGATAAGATAAATAAGTTGATCATTCATATTGTGAATTACCCATTGAGATAAGTGATAAGATGAAGAGATTCCATACTAATCAATTCAAATCTAAAAGTGAGATATATATTGAGTGTGATTATATATCCTACTTCAGCAAGTTCTAGATCTCAATCATTTTGAAAAAGCTACATGATATGATTCATATAAGTTATCTATTATTCAAAGTTCACGTTTATTGATAAGGTCAACCACAGGATTTTAGTAACACAAAAGGGACTTTTAGCCATCTTGTCGTGGGATCGGAATTCGCAACTAGTCTTTTGTAGTTTTGAGAGCAACCACTTTCGAGCATCGAGAGGGACAAGCAAGCGAAAACCCAACGTGCCACAAGGGAGACTTTCGTCACGATCAACGAACATGCAATCGACAACCAGCCGGTCGTCCTCTATTAAATAACAGGTTTGGGCGACTAATGCTCCTTGCTCATCTACTTGTCAACGTCGTCCTCTGCCTTTGTACACAAAAGAGACAATGACATATTCCTTGGCTAACCGAAGATATATAGTTCATGCCGGGGCAAAATCTAAATCCAGGGCTTTCTTAACAAGGATTATACGGTTCAGAAAATGGCGTCATCACATAGTTCAATTTTGCCTAGCTCACTCTTGTGTATATATGAGTGTTGGGATTGGATCTGTGGTACCATTAATTGATTGACCGACATGAGGTTCTTTACTAAGTTCATTATGTAGTAGCGTATGAATAATCCTATCATCTCATCACCTCATAGTTGATATGTATTTGGAGAGACCGTACGGAATTGTGTGGTGGCAATTTAAGCTCAGATAGTCAACTATGCGTGGAGCTGTCAACTCAGACTTAGAGGAAACTTGCATGCTATTGACCCCGAAAAGGTAGCTGATCTGTAGGTTAGTGTTTTCTTGAGAAATGAAAATGGACGAGATCAAATCAGATATCATATTTTCAGTTAGTAGTTGTGCTGCAAAAGTGCAGAATGGGATGACATGGGCCTCATGTTATTCACTTTTTTGCTTAAGAACCAGTTCAGGATGGTCAAGAGTTGGCAAGAAATGGGTTTCTTAATCCACTGGTAGTTGAAAACGAGGCCTTCAAAGTGGTTTCGTTGTATCTACCACCCAACTACCGCAAATATTATATTTACTGAAGTGAAACTATTGATTGACCCAAACCAAATTGTACCAGCTACTTCTTCTATACATAAGCACCACCTGCGAACTGTTTTATACTGGTGCAACTGGCACCCGAATCATTATCTTGTAAACCAAGCTTGATACTTGAATTGACTCAATTGGCTTCTGTGCTCCCTCTGCAGATAGTTGCTTTCTGGTTAATATTGTGCTTAGAGATGGATATTGGCTCAACCAATATCGATAGCAGATGGAGAATTTGCACTCTAGCTAGCTTTCTTGGAGTAGTCTTGTTAGTTCTTCTCCTCAAGGAGGGCCATGACTCCGTAGATCTGCTGAGCCGACGGAGCTCTGCACTGTTGGTCGCATCCTCAATAGACCTATTCCCATCACCTACCAATCAATCGTCCAATTCACTCGGCTTCGAGGAAAGCAGGGAGCTGGAGCACAAGGAACAAAAAGGATGTGACATATTTGACGGAAAATGGATTTACGATCCGAAAGCAAGCCCTCTTTACAACGGAGCTCAGTGTCCCTTTCTCAGCAACCAGGTCAGTTGTCAAAAAAACGGTAGACCCGACTCTCAGTATGAGAGATGGAGTTGGGAAGTGAACCGATGTGCTATTCCCAGGTAACCCGTGACATCTTTTAAATTCCTTTGCATGACATAAAATTTTAGCACAGGTAGCAAAGTAGTCTGAATTCGGCTTGTACAAGTGACGAACTTAACCAATGACCGTGCACTTTTCATGTCGATTACCAAGTAACTTTTGAATTTTGACTAGGAGAGTATATTATCATATTTTGTGCATTGACCTCTTAATGAAAGAGTAGAGATGTTCATTTTCAGGTTCAATGGAACAGACATGTTAGAGAGTCTAAGAGGGAAGAGAGTGATCATAGTTGGGGACTCACTTAACAGGAATCAGTGGGAATCACTTGCTTGTCTTCTTTACTCATCCATTGCCTCATCTGACGCCCATGTTGAGGTCAGAGATGGCATGTACAAGGTCTTTCGCACAAAGGTTAGTGAAATAGTTGATCTACACTCACTGCGAATATCTCTTAGATAGTTCTCCTCCGTCAATGTTACGAGTCTTTTGAGAATTATCGTACGGTTTGGTGATGCAAAGCAACGGGTAATGTTGCAGAACTACAATTGCTCCGTCGAATTCTATTGGAGCCCGTTTCTAGTTCAACTAGAGGTGGACCATGCAAATGGTACCAGCGTTCTCAATCTTGACAAGATCTGTGCCTCAGCCAAGAAATGGAAAGGTGCCAATATCATGATCTTCAACACCGGTCATTGGTGGAAGCATCAGGGTAAATTCAACACGTACGAATCGAACTTCATTCGGTTTTCAGTTTTATCTTAACTGTTTAAAATTATAATGGAAACTAGTTCAATGCACAAGTATAATCACTTTCATATTGTAAGGCCTTCAAACAAGGCCTTGAACCATATGTTAAGACTAATAGTCATCTTGATTACTTGACTAATTACAGTTGACTGCCTATCTTTACTTAAGAGTTTGGACATCAGCCTAAATTACTATTTCGCAGTTGGAACTTTATCCAGTACAAGCAAGAGCTATTTCAGAACATGGAGACAGAGCTAGCATTCGAGATAGCCATGAAGACTTGGGCGGCTTGGATCGATAAAAACGTCAATGGAACAAACACAAAAGTCTATTTTCGGAGTATATCACCAGAACACCAAGGGAAGCAATGGTGTCACAACCAAACCCAGCCTATCATGGATAATTCGTACCAACAAACATTTCCACACATCATAAGAGAAATCACAGAGAGAACCATCGAGAGAACGAGAATTCCGGTAACTTACCTGAACATAACAATGCTGTCAGAGTATAGGAGAGATGCTCATCCAACAGTGTACACGAGCAGGCGAGGAAAGTTATTGACAGCGGAAGAGCAAAGACATCCAGAAGTTCACGCTGACTGCAGTCATTGGTGTCTCCCTGGACTGCCTGATACATGGAATCGGCTTCTGTATGCATCCTTGGCTTTAGACAGCACCATAGGCAGCTCTAGTTCTTCACATTTGGCCGTCTAACTAATGTGGATGAATCACTCTATTCTTTTTTTTCCAATTCTATTTTCTTAGGCCTTAGGAAGAGGAACTAGAAGACGGGTATCAGTTGACATTACTAGAAATAACGATAGTCCCAACAAAGGGAATGTAATCTAGCCATCTAAGGGATCGAGGTATGTTACATCTCTGTGCCGACACAAGCTGTAATTTAGACGCCTGACTTTGTTGCCTTGAAAACACTCTCATGTGTTGCGCATGCTTCCAATGTATTTTGCGAAGGAAGTAAAACGAACACTCTTGCGAGCACCATCTGCACTACAAGTTAATACCAGACTAACAGGAACACTGTGCTTGTCCCCCATGAGAAGTGCATCGAGTTTTCCTTCTCCATAGACCATTCTATCTTCATATGCCCAGCTCGGACGCGACCCCACCAACAACATATTTTACCAGAGGAGCGTCTTCGACTTAACTCCTCGGGGCTACCAATCTAGGAGAGACAAAAGGAAAATAAAATGTACATAAATAAAGCAAATCTGACGAGAGGATGAATGGGATCACTTGGGTCACCTCCATATAGCTCATATGCATAAACTAAGCCTTGCCCGGCGGGATCGAGATTTATACACTAATAAGTCAATTATCCTCTTTATGATAACACGTAGAGTAACTTCAAATTTTGTACCAGAAGAAGATTTAGCCTGCCAATATAGACATCAGAGATTTTTAGATCGCCTTCAACAAGAATGGAGGCTGCACAAGCTATAGATATCTAATATGTACAGGATTAATAACATGCTTAGAGCAGCTCCCACTCAGGTTCGGAATAATCATGAGCTTGTGTTTTCTCCTCTTCCTCTAAGTTGAGAGTTGGCCTGGACCCTCTTCTGCAATCTTTACTGGGTTCTACGTCACCTCCATGCCACATAGCAAGTTGCTCATACTCGAGTATCCTTGATGACTTCTTTTTTGAAGAAAAGGCATCTCGAACTTTTTTCTGATGGAAATGTCCATTAAGGAAGATTCAAGCACTAAGGGAAATAAGCCGAACAAGATTACACACGGAAGGGAGAGAATACCTTATAAGATCGGTGTTTGCCTTCCCTCTGAGCAACAAAATGAATTTCATCATTTTTCACGACGATGCAAGATTCCTCAAGTTTAGCCTCATCGATTTGATCGAAGGTTGCAGCATCTTGTTCAATGTCAAAATCGCCTTTGGTTGTATTCATATTCGAGCCATTTGAACATCCTACAATATTTAGTTGTGTAATTCTTATGCTTCAAAACAAAGTCAAGCACCATTTAAAGTAGTCACACACTGCAAATGATCATCAGGGCTGCCCTATTTTTGAGCAGGTAAATGTAGATTAAAGGGAATTGCGTACTTTAAGTCCAAATCATCTACTCTAAGGAAAAGAAAACCGCTGCATGGAACACAGGTGGCAACGACATATATACCACACATACGCACGCACATACACAAACACGTGCACTCACACTCACATACTCACATTCTCACAGCATCCTTGGACTTACTACCAGGACTTGATGACCCTAAACATGTTTGCGTACGTGTGTGTTGAGTGCAAGCGCACGCACTTATGCTACCAGTCTTGTTTCTTGCTACTATGCTCAAATAACTTTTCTTCTCATCATCTTTCTCGCCCATTCGAGATCAATTTACAAGGAAAATCATCTGGCCAAAACATGAGTGTGACTTCATTACAGCAACAAAATGGCTAGGGCTTCCAATATTAGTCATAGGAGAAAGAACAAGGGACTGGCGAACCTCAAAGAACAATGTAACCATTAAATGAGGTTTAAGACACCAAAACGCAAAAGGGTCTATCTAGTTTAGTGGAGATGCTTAGATTGGTGTCTTTACAACCCAGTCAGCACAACACACTGGGTTGACACTAAACATGGCATCTTTCTCCAAGAAATCCTTGCCAATCATCAATATAGGTGATGTAGAAGTCCTGAATGCAACTAAACTCATTAACTAATACCTGGAAGAGGGAACACGTATCTGCTGCTGATATTTTCACTCATGGTAGAGGAATTCACAGTATCTGCCTCGGTATCTGAGAAATTGACTGAAGCATAAACATAACAGTGGAGAGAGATAAGTCTAATGTGTGACAATGATAATTCGTTTATTTAGAGTGGAAAAGAACGAAAAATTACCATATGACTCGACCAATGGAACACCAGAAGAAGAGGGAGTTTTAGTCTCCCTTTCACAGGTCGCCACAGATTGATCCGATATAAGTTTGCTTAATGGTGGGGCATTACCCGAGGATTCTGGTGCACACCTACTTCTTCTTTCAGTATCATTGATATGATTTTCCACGGTGTCACCCTTGTTAATTTCAACGGAAGCAGAGCTAGCGATTGTGGTCTGATCATGGGCTGATTCATCATTTTCAGTCAAGAAACCTACAAACTCTAGCTCATCTGGAGCAATAACCTTTGAAGTCTCAGCAGATGGCATACTATTTATACCAGAGTTCTCATTGACAGTGATAGCTGAATCAGGCACAGATTTATCATCAATACTTCCTAAATGTAGGTCAGGAGAAGCATTTCGCAGGGCAGAAACCTGTAAAGGTGTTCGACAAGTATTATCTGCACAAGAAGTTCCTCGAAAACACGGTGCATGTTGGACATCTTTCTTCACATCACCAAGTAATTTTGAATCCTCATTCAGTTGATAGATAGCCTTTGCTGGTTCCCTTTTCCGACATACTTTTGCCTTCTTGCATACCTGGACATCATTGCACTTTACTACAGAAAATTCAGGGGCTGCCACTTTGTCAGGGTCAACACATGACGGAGGAAGCATATCATCCATGACTTCCGAGTAGAACTTCTTAACACTGGCACCAACAGTCTGGACTTGATTCTCAACAAATTTAACCGTGTCCTGTCCACAGAAAAAATCAAACGGATATATAACACATGCAAATGGAGTTCATTTACAGATTTAGGATCAGAGAGTAAAACTAAAACAGTTCCTTCAACCATTGAAGATACGGACAGATATCAGGTACACCAATAAACCTGACGAGGAGAACAGCTAAAAATGGTATCATCAACAGCAGAAAGAAGAAAGCTGCGGTGGCATGCGCTACAGAAAGACAGAATGTCAATCACAGTGATATAGATATCTGAATTAGTAATGTGAGATTGCAGAAGTGGATCCAGCAACCGCCCTCCTCTTTACAGTCCCTCAACAGTTCACAATGGTCAAAGCTAGGTCAACACATAAACAAGCACACCTTCGCTCAAGAATTAATATGTACCTGGTACATGATTTCTTCCACCTCCAAGCACATAGCTTCAAACTTCTGGTATATGTTTCCAACCCATGTTATGCCTTTTACATCCATAGTTTAATTGCAAGAGATTTGGCCTAACTGAGGTTCTGATAAGTACTTCACCCACTCTCCTCTAAGTTGAGGCAGTTATAATTCCTTCAGCATCTGCTCTGAATGAAATTTGTCAACACAAGAGAAAATTCAGAAATGCTCCAATGAAAATTAAAAATGCAACATAGACCCAATTTGATAACCATATCATCCAAATTAAGGGCATGAAGGCATCAAAGAGTACAACAAAGGGGAGATGCCATGAAGATATACGCATATTGGGACGAAGTAAACATGAACATGAGCAATGTACCGAACTAGAAACTAGCAACCAATTGCCACATGTTTAACAAACCAATCATCTGAAGAGAACAGCTTAAACAGAAAATATCATAATCTCATCCAAAGTTTAACAACTAGATGTCACCCCTAAGATGCTAGATAGTCCATGAAAACCCAGTACTCTTTGCAGATTCAAGTTAACCATAGCTGCAATATGATTTTTTCGCACCATCTCTTAGACCCTCTACTTCTACTGACAAGAACCGGGATAAAAACATTTTAATTAAAACATCTCAAACATATATGAAGCATCGCTTTTATCAGAAACCATTGTTCCAGAAACTGCAAAAACGCCATCCTACCAAACAGACATTTAAGCAAATTAGATTATCCATCAAGTCATGGACTACCTATAACTTAAAAGAAATTATGCAGAATAGAAGGCCTTGTTCTTATTGTAAATTCTGTATAAGGATTCAGCTCAGTGAACAAAGATAATGAGGACCCCATTCTCATCATCCATATGAATTTGTGATTAACAAGCACATCATGAAGATATATCTCTAGATGGCTTAATAATGCTAGACAGAAACCATGTTTCAGGAGTTCCATGTCAAAGATGTATCCTAAGTGGAGCAACCTAAGTTTGACAAGTGTAATTCTTCAATTTCAACTAAGTTATTGTTTGAATGACAGTATCTAGATGTACATATGAAACTCGCATTCTTTAAAGGAAAACTATGGTTCCAAGCTTCGGATAAGAATTTGATGTCCAAGCATTATAGCTGCTTCCGACAAGAAAAATCAACAAGAATATGCTGTTATAGCGTACATAAAAGTTTCTGAACAATCCCAGCTCTGTTTGTTCGCGTAATTGTCAAATTACAATAAATTGCTCGCCAGATGGACAAGGTATGAAATTGATAGTTAGCCACCAAAGTATGCACCATATTTATCTACCCTTTCTTGCTATAGACTCGAAACTTCAGCAGTCCAAAGCCAGCTTCTCACTAATCATTAACAATTAACAATTCACAATAATCGTTGTAGAGAATAAACGAAAATTCAAAAAAGGAGAGGTACCAAAACAATTGCTCCATGAAGTATATTACCCGAAGCTGCAACGGAGCAAAATGGGTCTCGACTAAGTATTACATCAAATATTTGAAAAAAAAAAAAAAACCACCAGAACTTCCATAAAACAAGAAAAAGCAATTAATTTCGCAGGGCATCAAAAGCAAGTTACCCATAACATCATCAAGCTAAGCGACACCAAGACGTATCAGTAAAATTCAATCCGTCAACCAGCTCCAAATCAGCAAAAGCAAAGTTTTTTCGGAGCAGTAACTCCCTGTATTCAGCCTCCAGAGACTTCAATTCAATCATCAGAACAAGTGCTCGGCATGATCATCCAGACGACGATGAAAAAGAGGAAGAAACATGCATATGCCCAGCAAGTCGCGATTATAATCGAATCACCGAAGGTTGAAGACTTACGTGCAGCGCGAGACAAAGAAAACCCAGAAGCGAGAAGCTCCAGAAATTTGGTATTTCGCTGCAAAAACCCAGCTTGAGTTTTTGCTTTTATAGCACACAAGCATTGAACCAAAGTCCGAACGAAGGGAAAACGCAGGGGGAGGAAGAGAGAAAGGGAGACGTGCGGACACAGCTCTTTAGGTTTATTTGGGGGCTATTGACTGACACGTGGCATCATCGTGATATAAAACATTGGTCAGGATCTTCAGTTAGGCTTTGTTCTCCTTTTCTTATTTTTCTTAATTGAACTTTTTCATATGATTATTATATGCTTTTATGATTATTATATGCTTTTAGTTTTATGTAAGTGCACTCGTTAACAAAATCCTTCTTAAAATTATACAGCAAAAGTTAAAGATAATTGGTTCTCACAGGATCGGTTCTCGATCTAAAGAACTAAGAACTAATCCTATGACTTTTCGAATCAAAAACCGAACTGGTTGGTTCGGAAACTGCTGGAAGCTTCACAAGATTGTTCTTCTAATATGGCCATTGCCAAAGCCGAGGACAATCTAGAGCCAGTACAAAGAGGATACCTGCAAAATAAATGGCAACAATAACAATCATTTTAAATATGTCAAATATAGCAATAGAAGCATTATAATCTAACATTAAAAATAAAAATCGTTTGAAAAAATATGTCAATGATTAAATTTTTACAATAGGCATCAATCATTGTAATGTATTATGAAGTGAATCGAATGCATCGAATGCTAATCCAATTAGTGCAATAAACCATATAGACAAAATAAGAAATTCAAGTAATTTGAGTATGAACTCAACTCAAAATCATATGAGTCGATCTCGAATAGCACCAAGCTAAAATCGAGTTGTGAACCCAAAATAGCTCAACTCAGCTTTGCTCCTACTTTATAAGCTCTCATATATAGTACAACGATCTGTTATAAATTAAGATCCACAATTTTCTCGGTTATCGAAATCAATTAAGCGTGATTGCATGATGCACGCATAAAGTTGATGTGACTCGCTATGGACTCAAATAAATTATTTTGCACCCATCATAAATTTAGGTATGGTAAGCTTATAAATTCAATCATACAATAAACTTGATCTCTGGAGCCCATGCAAGTCCATTAATCAAGCAACCAAAATACTCCTTTGCTCTTAAGTTTGTTAAAAACATACTTTTTGTGATACTTGTAAAAGTCTAACATTAACTACCTATGTTAGAATTGTCCAATAAAATAGCAATATTTTACTCAATCCTCGAAAGCAAATCGCTTCCGTTCAATTGAAAAAGTACACGAACTTTCATTCTAATTCAACACATTCGTACACATCGAATCGTAAATACTGAAAACCAATTATCCACAAATCCAGTTTCATTTGCTTTTTTATCACCCCTAATTGCACGAGCTTGCTTTCCATAGGGTGTAAACATAGAGTCGGCATTGCATCCTATATTCGATATTTGAAAGATATGACATGATTAATTTGTAATTGATTTACTAGTGTAAAAACAAAACATCAACTTTAGAAAAATTGAAGGGTCGCGGTCCTATCAATCGCAACATTTCCTTCGTGGGTCTCAGTGTCTTGGACACGTCGACGAGATCAATGAATTGAGATTGAAGACAAGGCATTTGCTGTCGAAGCGCACCAGAGTCAGTATACCAAATCCCTCAAGGTCAACGTCAAATCGAGCGCTCGTAGGAATTGGCAAGAAAGGCAGAACCCCTGATCGCGATAGGCCCACAGCAAAAGACTTGGCATTGAAAAAAAAGCCCAGTGTAGCGTTTCGAGTTGCTTGAAGGTGGTGATCAAATGAGTAGGTCAAATAATAATAAAGGAGGCAAGATTGTCTTCCAAAGTCAGAGAACAGATATTCCTTCCTAAAGAGAATATGTAACATAGTGGCGGGAATAGATATAGCGGATGCACCGTACGTCAAGTAAGACGTCCTTTGCTTGGATCAAGCTAACATGGCGAACAAATAACTTGTGCAAGCTTCTCAAGTCCCCTTTGTGCGTCTGGAGATGGTAGAGACGAAGGTGGCTTCATTTGTGAGTGGCTTTCTTTGTGCTTCCAATCAGGAAAAGGGGAAGGCAACACTATGTATAGATTGTGCAGATCAACTACCAAAATGCTTCTGCTTTAAGATTGAACGACCCGTGAGAACACACACAAAAACGGGCAGAGAGAGAGAGAGAGAGAGCTGTGGCGATAAAAGCACTTCCAAGGACCTTTACTATTTTTACCAAATGAATGAAATTGCAGCACAGTCGACATAAACTTAAAGATTGCAAACCTCCTTGGTCAACTTATATGAAGAAAATGGCATAAAATGTTCAGTTGATTCAGTGTACATCACCCTGCAATGCGGTAATCCCGTGCACTGGGACACCCCTATACATTGCCATCTCAAGTCCTTTTCACCCGGCTGTTTGAAAATCTCCAAAATCATCATCCGGCAGTTCTTGCGCACTCTGGTCATCGTTAGAATTTGATTGCCCTAACTCTTCTTTATTTGAGCTGAGAGCCTTATGTTCAGGGAGCTGCCGAGGAGATGAATGTGGAGGCACATCTGCTGTAGACTCAGGAACAGAAGTAGCAGGTGAAAGCGGCGCCGGGGGAGGTGGGGGTGGTCTGAGGCATACCACGGGCTCTTCCTTGTTGGCCTTCTCATCCAAAGACAAATTGTTCAGACTTTGCTCCAAATGTTTCGATTTGAAACTACCGCTGCTTTTCTGTCAAGATGAGAGGGCAAATGCTATCAGCTGATGAATGAGCACAGATCAATTCAGTTTAATTTTTGGATCGATAGATAGATGCTAGATATCTCACGTTCTTTATTTGGAGTTTAAGAGTCTCCCCTTCTCTCAAACTGTAATCAACTGAAGAATTGTGCTGGTAATGCTGTTCCATCTCTTCTGCAGTTCTCTTTTTGTCCAAATATCTTGACAAATGAGCATAAACATTTGTAAGATTCGGCCAATAGATTTCATCATTTTAGACAAAATGTTATTCCAAAATCTCACAGAAAAGACAACATATGACAGTAAGGAGTTAATATTCAGATTCTGTAAAGATAGCTGAGAACCGGGAAGTACTTCATGTGGTCATGCAAGGCCGCTTGGAAATCATAAGCCTCTGTTCTTTCTCGAAATCCAATGCCAATGAAAGCATGCCGTGTACGACCACCTGCATAGCTTTAAGCTGATCAGCATAATAGTTTGTCTAGGGGGGAAAGGTTGTGAATAGACACTCCTTCAATCTGCTTGCAATGTTATCAAAAACCAGCCTTGTCTTGCCTCAGTGTTGCTCCTCAAGGAACTTGGAACTTGTAAATTGTCACTACCATTAACAAACCTTTGCACTCTTTTCAGAACAATAAATAATGCAGCATGTTTATCAACAAATGGCAAACTCACCAATATTTTCTTCTATACGAAGAACAAAATATCTGCAAAGCAAGAACGTTCAAATAAATCCCACAAAACCTTGACATTGAAAAGAAAAAGAACCTTAATGGAAAAATCAGTAAAAGAAATCAGATTTGACATTATCCGTTCTGCAGCATGTCTTGTAACAATCCATTAATATTCACGCCCAAGTATAGTCAAATTTGTTTAGCAAAAAGGGTATTCAACCTGCTGCTGTCAATTACAGGTTCCACTGGATGCGGCTCTCCATTTCTCAAGAATGCCCGAGCGTACAAGTCACCTATTTTAAATAGACGAACCAAAGTTGGAAGAAAACCAATATAAGACATGAAGGGACACATCTAATAGCAGCTCGACATTTATGCTAACCAGTAGTCTTGTCTTCAAGTCTGATAATGCATTCTTCTCCCTTGCTGATTACTTTCAATGCTCCCTCCCAAGCCCACTTGTTCACATTCCATTCATCAGCCCTAGATATTTTCAGTGGCATGCTTAATCAATCTGGATGTGTGGGAAGACATAAGAAAACAACAATGCCAACGAGTCTAAAAACACCAACCCTTCTCCTATGGGAATGAGTATCAAACTTATATTGCAAAAAACAACACAAAACCTAATGTCACGAACTATCAGTAGTTGACGTCCTCGTGTTCATGCATATGAGATGAGTGGCAGCAACATGTTCTCATTTCTGGAAAAATCTCAAAAACCACACCACATTGTTTCTGCATTGGACAAGTCGCTATTTAACTTTTCTGCTTCCGACAATTTGCAGCAACCATTGTCCTTTTGCAACCAAATATGGTTGGTTTACTATAGTTAAGAAAACTCATGATATTATAAGTTAGAATTCCACAAAACATTCACTCTCGTGTCCTTCCAGAACTCATATCTACCAAAAAGTTACATGGGTGCCGTAAACTTTAACACTAACACTAAGTTGGTAGGGATTCTGCATCTGCCATCTTCGAGATAGTTGCAACTTGCAGAGATAGTTTTTAATAGATTTTTCATTGCTTCACCGGTTCAACTGACAAGTTGACTGAAGTAGTCCTGATTATGATTCCAACAATTAACACTATTGTCAGTTCACATCACATAAAATTCTGGTCACGACTGCAGGCTTACTATCTACTTTTCCCCGTGCTGCAAAACAAAAACTGCAGCAGTATTTTTTTCCTTGATCGGTCAAGTTTTAGCACCTGTAAGAAGCTGCACTTTTCCTTGGCGGTATCTGCAAAAATTACATAGAAATTTAGCACTGCATACATGAAGAAAAGCCCTTTTACATTATTGACAGCTCCAAAATAACTTAAAGAGCACAAAACTCATCAAAAAAATGCTCTGCTATCATATGAAACTGCAATCCAGGTGAATTTCATTCTCTAGAAAGCGATCCTATATTTCGCCAATGTGTTAACCACAGTTTCTATCTTCCCCAATAAAATCAACTCTCCATTCAATGAAGCCCCATAATTCTGCCCAACATCCAACATAATCTTCCATACACAAGATCGGACACAAAAATGAAGTGTCAGTTAAAATAAAGCCCCCTCGTGTTTTAAGTCGATGCGAGGCTGATTAGCCTGGAATTAACCTTTGCTTGTTAAGGGAAATTTATCTGCCAATTCTAATGTTTGCAAGCCAATCATCAAGAGTGGCACGAACAAAACAATAATACACATCACGAAAGGCGAAATCATCGAATAATATCTCAATACTGATCCTTTAAGTTCTATGCCAGCATCGATAACGGCGTATCTTGATGCAATTCAAATCGAGCAGGAGCAAGAATCTACAAAGTCAAGCAAAACACGAGAGGGTTCGAAAATTGGCGTGCAACCCAGCAACCAATTACACAATACGATAGATTAAACGGGGAAAAGGAACGCCCTTTTCCCGATGATCAACGCGTACCAAATAGACGTAGCACTCGGGGACTTGGAACAGGACCAGCTCGACAGCCTCTGCTTCGTCGGTGTCCTCCGGGCTCTGCTGATCCATTGATCTCGACTCCTCCTTCTCCATAGAGAGCGTGAGTTTGATGCTCAGATCGGGGAGACGAAGTGCTCTTCTGCAGGGGAGGTTAACTTTCAGTTGAAGCTGATTGCCAGAAGAAAACTCAAACGCTCCAGAATTTGGTTGGCAATTGGTGAACGGCTTGGATTGTCGTTTCAGGGGTTTTTGTTTTGATTGAAGATCGTGGGATAAACAATTTTTTTTTTTTTTTTTTGTGGGGAATCGAAATTGCAAAGGGAAAAGTCCTAAATTATTTTAAAAGCTACAATAATATTACATGACTGATGAACTAAGCCTTCGATCCTAGATATTTGAAAAGGGGCATTAAGATTGTACGGACGATGGATTAAGCTTCTAATCCGTGGTTTAGCTCGAGATTAGTGACTTGCAACTCACGTGTAAGTTCGAAACATGGGTAAGTCTCTATCTTTCAAATCATCAATTCGATTATCGTGTTTGTTTGATAACCTGTCAAGCAATACCTATTTTTATTCTTTTGCTCTCCAGAACAGAAAAAAAATAAAAATAAAAATCCTTTTGATAAATTTTTGTTTCCAAATTATTCTAAAAATCAGTTTTGAAACAGAATCAAGAATAAAAAATAGAAAATAGTTTTTTTTTCATTCTTCTTCTTCTCGGTTGGTCTTCTTCATTTTTTCGGGCTTGTGGCCGGCGAGGGTCGCCCTCGTCGCCACCCTCACTAGATCCGGTAAGGGTGGCTCACGGCCATGGTGGGGTCCACCCTCATCGGATATGGTGAGGGCCACGACATGCTCGCCAACCCTAGCCTATGGTTGGTTGCCTAGCCAAGGGCCAAGGAAAAGAAAGAAGAAAAAAAATAAAACAAAAGAAAAAGAAATATTAAAAAATTCGAAATATTATTAATAAAAAAAATTGTACAGTTATCAAATACATTTTTATTCTTTTTTTATTGCAGGAATATAAATTTTGGACAGTTATTAAACACCTTCAAATGCTTAAAAATTATTTTCAGAAGTGAAATGAAATAAAAATTTATTTTTTGAGTAGAAATTGTTTCCTGAAACAAAATAGTTACCAAATGCGTCCTAATCAAAACTAAGAAAGCGTGCTCATCTGTTAGAATTTAAGATGTTATACTATACTAAGTTCGAGGATTTACGAAAGTACAAAACGTTGACCTACATGTCAACGCCAAATTTTTCAAGTATAATATAATCCTCAACATGATTTTCCTTTCTGTGAGAAAGATATCCAAATCGGAGTGTGTTTTCGAAAATTTGCCTGAAATCTATCTAAAGACGCTGGACGTGGTCGGGAAGGCTAAAAGAAAAGAGCGACCTGAAGGGAGGAACTGATGCCGGCGTCGTCTATGGATTCACCATCTCCAAAGAGGCTCCGCTCTGATTCTGAAGCCGAATCTGCCGACGAGGTAAAGTTTCGTTTTTCTGGTTGGAACTGGTCGCATGAACACCCCGCACCATCACTCTCTCTCACAGATTACCCCCATAGAGGATTTTCAGTTGAATTGTATTGGCCACTAGAGCAAAAGTTGGCCCTTATCTCGTTGTTTCTGACACGAAGTTTAGTTTTCTTTTTACGTTTGTTTGTTGAATTTTCCCGCTTCCTATTTTCCATCCGTCTTATTTCCAGATTTTTTTGTATTTCTTTCGGTGAAACTCTGATCCAAAAGGATCGGATCAGCAGTTTGCCCGGAGATGTTATAGGCTATATGTTGTCTCTTTTGACATCTAGAGAAGAACAAGCAACTTGTCTTCTTTCCAAAAGATGGAGGTATTTGTCTACTGACCTCGATTTTGACTGGTTTGACTCATTGGCCGAGATGGCAGGTAACTCTGAGATAGCTGAAAAGAAGAGGGCTAGATATGTGGAATGGGTTGAGGATGTCTTGCATCGTCAAAGTGGAGGATACCATTTACAAAGGTTCGCGTTACACTTCAACCTGATATCTCATATAAGTCTCACATTGAACGGTGGATTGGGCTTGCATTGACAAAATGAGTTAAAGTTCTCAAACTAGATTTTCGGCCTGCATCTACGGAGGATTTGCTAGACGGTTGCTTGCCATATTTGTTAGGCCATGAGACTCTTATGGATGCCAATGTTACGTGTCCTTAATGGGCTTCAGGTCTGAGTAATGTTGGCTTGGGCCATTCTATATCTTGGCATGCCGGATTTATGTATCTTGAAGAGCTGTACTTGAATCGAGTAATTGTGGATGGAGAATTCATTGAGCAACTGCTTGCCAATTGTCCAGTTCTAGAGCGATTGACATTGGATGATGCTCGTACTTTGAATAGGCTTAGAGTTTCTGGCCAATCACTTAAACTGAAGTACTTGAGCATAGCATGTTGTGACGATCTTGAACATGTTAAGATTTACGACATGAATATTGTGTCATTCACTTTCCTGGGAGGGCTATGTACATTGTGTTTGAACAAGCTCCCCCAGCTATCTAAGGTGTCTATGGATGGAAGTATATTGGAGCTTGTGCATGAATGGTTGCCTAAGCTTTCAAGTCTTCATTGTCTGTAGATTCTCGAACTTGAATTTTATTATTCACATAGAGTAAGAGCCCTGACTAATTTTCATAAGGTTTCGTTACTTAATTCTTTTTACAATCTATGTTGTCTTTGATTCTCTCTCTTCCTAATATGCAGAATCACTTGCATATTCCTCATCAACTACCTAAATTGACAAGTGTCAAGCAATTGCAACTAAGAGTTAAAGGAACTGGAGATTTGAGTCTACTTCCGTTGACTGTCGTGATCGAGGCATGTCCCTACTTGCAGAGTTTTATGTTTGAGGTGGGTTTTCGGGCCTCATTCAAGTTTTCATCTATTTAGGCATTAGATAGATGCAGTAAAATCGAATATGATAAATTAAATCACTGTTGAATCCTATCCGAGTCTCTGCTTATGGGTGAGTTGTTGGGTCATCATGTGATTAGTATATGCTTGACGTGACAATCCACACAGACATACTTTCTTTTGCAAGTTCTTTTTTCCATCGGCATTTTCTAATGCATTGATATCTTGGGGTGATTAAATAATATGCGGCATTCTTCTTTTGCCACAGTTGACGGACCCATGGTGGACACCAAACGGGGAGGGAAGAGAACTGGAAAGAGTTGTTAGACCTCTCCATCGTTACCTAAAAGAGGTTGCATTTTACAATTATTATGGTCGACTTTGTGATCTCGAACTAGTGACTTACCTTATCGTGAGTGCCATTGTCTTGAGAAGTTAGTGGTGAATTCCTGTGGCAAAGAATGTCTCAGGCGAATGGAAAAAGTTGAAAGAACCTAGAGAATGGGCATTGCAACAACTCAAGGGAAAGGTGCCTTTAAAGATTGATCTGGTTATTAATTAACCGAACCCGAGCCTCATGGAACTCATGGAGGTGATACGGATGGCTATTATTAGTCTTCTTCCCCTTTTCGAGGTTCTCTTTTTTTAGTTACTGCGGATATAGTTTGTTTATTTCCTGATTTTATTTTGGGTTTATAAGTTACGTAATGACTCAAAGTCTCAAAGGCCATGAATAATGGATGTTCCTGCATTTCTCTAAGTCATTTTAATCCGAATGGAGAAAAGCTCAAAGAGCTCACGGGTTGCAAAACGTGAAATGATTAACCCCGTTTTACGTCCATATATAGTCTCGCCAATTCTTGTTGTACTGCTAAAGACTGAATATTATATATATATATATATATATATATATATATATATATAGTAAAGGATTTTAAATATCTCGATTTCCAAAGAAAAGAAAAGAAAAGAAAAGATCAATTACATGTAAAACGAGAGAAATAGCTAGAACAATTTCTTTTTATCCTTAACAAGCATATTTAATACATAACGAATCATGCGCAAGTTCGAAAATCTCATTAATACTTACTTTTCGTCTTCGTTGAATTATAGGTGAATGACTTCCCGCACGGAATCATACTTAGAAGTGGTGCCCATCAAAAATAAAACAGAATAAAATAAAAAATTCTTAGTAGCGGGAGGCTTGTGCATCACGCTCAGACGTAATCAACCACCGAATAATCACTAGTTAATCTCCTGTTCACATTAAGTGATGTCATGACATGTGAAGACGATCTCCCAAATATTATATATGTATGGGATGATTGAGATATTATCCAAGTACGGTGTCTTGGGCATAGCTTTAATTATTGCAAAAATCTAACACTGGATCGAAATTGAGTTGACATTCAGTCTACTCTAATCATGACCGAGACAAACAAAAGAAGACAATTCGAAAGCGGGAGCCATGCTTCTCAGTTTAATAAATCAAAAGGTCCGTCCGCTCTTATATACCAAGAACGCGAATTCTTAAATCGTCAAGTCCCATTTGAAGCCTGTTTTATCCAAAGCTCGACACGTGCAAAGTTTCAATGCTCCCAGTTCACATCCAAATTCTGATTTTTTGCAAACAAAATTGAAATTCTAATGTCATTGACTCATAAGCAAGCGCAAGAGCCATTAAATTTGGGTGCACCGAAATCAAATGTGGGGGTCCAACCCTGACCCATCCCGTGCAGTTATCACCGGCTCCAAGTCACACTAAATGGATCACATTCTCTTTTTTGTTTCGGTAAAGGAATTTCTTCGGGCGCGAAGCCATTATTTCCGAACTCTTTATCTCTCTCTCACACACACATTCCCAACCGTCACTCGGTTCATTCATTTACTTTTCTCTTCATCAATATTTGCTCGTGCTTTGATTTGATTTGCTCGTCCCACATAGACCCTCGTTTACCCATCATTTGGAAATTGCCACTTTTTATAAAAAAAGAAATTATCAACATTAAGAGCCTGTTGTTGTTTCCTACGAAAGTTTTGCGATTTTTGAAGAGAAGGTTAAGGGAGAAGGATCTCGAGTTAGAAAAAAAGTTAGTGATTTTTATTTTGACAAAAAAATTTCTGGGATAGAATTGAGATTGAACTTAAAGTTTGTGGTTTTTAGGAAAATAATTCTTTTAAAATCTGTCCTAAAGAAATCTAAAGTTATAATCCCCGTTTGTTCGGGATCTATCAAAATTAAAAAAGTGTTTTTTTTTTGTTGCTAAATTTAAAATGTTATGCTAAGTCTGAGAATTTATGAAAATAAAGTAAGATAATCTATGTCTCAATGGGAAATTTTCAAGTATCTCATATTGAAAAATGTCAAAGTGAAAAAATAGAAATTAATCTAGATATGCCATTAGCAATAACATATTTCTCGCCATGTTTCCTTTTGTGTAATATAATTTATAGAGTGTTAATCATTATAGATGGTTAAAAAAGATACCGCCGTTAGGAATTTTGGAAAAGATGTCGAATCGGGGGTGTTTCAAAATTATGGCTAAAATCTAAAGACGCAGGATGTGATCGAGGAGGCTAAAAGAGAAGAGCGACCTGAAGGGAGGAAAATGACGGCGTCTATGGATTCACTATCTCCAAAGAGGCTCCCCTCTGATTCTGAAGCTAAATCTTCCGACAAGGCAACGAATTTTGCTGCATAAAATTTCGTTTTTGAGCTTGGAACTAGTCGTAAGAAAATCCCGCCCTCTCTTTCTTCGCTAAGTGAACGATGCATGTACACGTCTCATATATTCGTGAAGAACTTTCAGTTGAATATGTTGGCTGATAGTGCAAAAATTGAGCTCTTTTTTTGGTTGGGTTAACGGGTCTTCAATATTCCTTTTCTGGTTTCTTATAGCAGAAAGTTGAGTTTTTTTCTTACGTTTGTTTGTTTGTTGAATTTTCCTGCTTCCTATTTTCCATCAATCTTGTTTCCAGATTTTTCTAACTTGGTTTGTTTTTCTTTTGGTGAAACTCAACCAAAGGATCGGATCAGCTGTTTGCCCAAAGATGTTATAGGTTTTATATTATCTCTTTTGACATCTGCAAAAGAACAAGCGACTTGTCTCCTTTCCAGAAGATGGAGGCATTTGTCTACTTGTCAAGTCACCAACCTTGATTTCAATTATTCGCTGAGAGGAAAGATAAAGGAGATGGCATGACATGTGGAATGGGTGGACAATGACTCGCATAGTCAAAGTGGAGGATATCATTTATGTAGATTTATGTTATGCTTTGACTTGAATATCTCATATCAATCTCGGTGGATTAGGTTTGCATTGACAAAACGAGTTAAAGTTCTCCAACTAGTTTTCTAGCCTCCTTCTTTGAAGGATTTGATGCATGATTGTGACCCTGTCACTTGCCATATCTGTTAGGGCAGGGCAGGAATAACTTATGGACTCTAATGTAGAGTGTTCATGACGGGTTTCATGTTTACGTAATTTTGGCTTGAGCCCTTCTAGGTCTTGGCATGTTGGCTTAGGTATCTCAAAGAGCTCACATTGAATTAAGTTGTTGTGAAGGGAGAACTCGTTGAGCAATTGCTTGCCAATTGTCCGGTTCTAGAGCGATTGATTTTAGAATATGCTTGTACTTCAAATAGGTCTAGAGTTTCCAGCCGATCACTAAAGCTATGACGATATTGAACGCGTTGAGATTTATGACACAAATCTTGTGTCCTTCACTTTCGTTGGAATGCAAATTCCATTGTGTTTAGACAAGGTCTCCCATCTATCTAAGATCTCTATTACAGGATTTGTGTTGAAGCTTGTGCATTTGACCTTGTCTTAGCTTTCAAGTCTTCCTTGTCTACAGATTCTCAAACTTTCATAATATAATTCACCTGATGTAAGAGCATTGACTGACTTTCATAAGGTTCATAAGTTATTTCCTTTTTACAATCTTTGTTGTCTCTTATACTCTCTCTCTCTCTCTCTCTCTAATATGCAGGAAAACCTGCTTATTCATCAATTGCCTAAATTAACAAGTGTCAAGCATTTGGAACTGAGAGTTGACGGATTTGGAGATGCAAGTCTACTTCCATTAACTCTCTTGATCGGGGCATGTCCCTACTTGCGGAGTTTTGTGTTGAGGTGGGTTTTCGGGTCTCATTCAAGCCTTCATCTGTTTAGGCATTAGACATGTGCATTAGGATGGAATATGATAAACCAAGCCATTGTTGAATCCTATTCGAGTCTCTACTTATGGGTTTAATTGTTGAGACATCATGTGTTAGTACGTACTCGATGTGACAATCCATACAAATGTACCAAGCCACTATTGAATCCTATTTGAGTCTCTACTTAAGGATGAGTTGTTGGGGCATCATGTGATTAGTATCTATTCAATGTGACAATACACACAGACATGTTTTGTTTTGCTAGCTCCAATGCAATGATATTTTGAATCCTATTTGCTAGCTCCAATGCCGTATATCTATTCAATATACGGCATTCTTATTTTGCCATAGTTGACGAACCCAATGGACATGCTATGTAGGCAGAGAGAATTGAAAAGAGTTGTTAGACCTCCTCATCGGCACCTAAAGGAGGTTGAATTTTATAATT
The DNA here is from genome assembly GCA_024500025.1 of Syzygium aromaticum. NCBI lineage: Eukaryota > Viridiplantae > Streptophyta > Magnoliopsida > Myrtales > Myrtaceae > Syzygium > Syzygium aromaticum. Next base: position 19,921,227 of record CM044885.1, read on the forward strand.
ATTATGGTCGACCTTGTGATATCGAGCTAGTGATTTACCTTGTCGAAAATGTTGTTGTTCTTGAGAAGTTAGTAGTGAACCCCTATGACGAAGAATCTGTCTCGGGTGAGCAGAAATTGTTGGAAATGATGAAGGAACCTAGAGAACGGGCTTTGCAGCAACTCAAGGGAAAATTACCTTCAAAGATTGATCTGGTGATTAATTAATGGAACTCCAGCCTTGTTCACGCCGCATCCACAGAGTCAACAAGGATGGCTATTATTCTGCAAGCTTACTCCTCTTCCCCTCTTCAAGGTTATTGTTTTTTTTACTGCAGACATAAGTTTATTTATTAATAATTTGTTGTTCCGGATTTTATTTTGGATTTATAAGTTATGTAATGACTGAAAGCCATGTATAATGGATGTTCCTGCATTTCTCGAGTTATTTTAATCTGTCAAGGACTCGAAAACAACCACCTCATTGTGTTTGCTGGGTATTTGTTTGTCATTAAAGTGGCAGTAGGAGAGGACAGATGTAACTTTCTCATATGCCTTTGGATGCCTCCCAATCGATATACTCTATGTTTAGTATCTCAATTTACGGGGGAGTTGGAGATATTTCTCTAGAATATTTTCCTTTATTAGAGATAATTAGAATATTTCTTTTGATTTTCTATATCGTGTATATATCACCTTTTAATTGTGCATATCCGTTATTAATATATTATCCAAGATAATTATTTAATAAAAGCCTATTTAGACTCTCTTTGCATATATTTCTTATCTATCTTTACGGACCTTATATTTGCCTCTCCATTATATATTTCATTATGTGTGAGGGGAGTATTAGAGTATTTAAATATTAAATCACAACTTCATTTAATAATTTAAGTTGATAAAACAATCGGCGATCTCACAAAATTCAACATAGATTTTGGCTCATTTCAACTTGAACTGGTGCGTTTATGTTGCAATATGCATTTTGGTTTGGTCCGATAAAAACTATGATTCTAAATCCCACAGGATGCGTGTGAAATACAAAAATAAGATTGCCCTCGTTCAATTTGGGAAATTCTTGCTTGGAAGAGCCTTCTCGAAAATTTACATTCAGTTGATCTAGTCACGCGTGTGGGTAGGTCCGGAGTTTCATTTATGACAAACTGTCTTCAGCTGCAAACTTGGTTGGTTCAAACCATTTCTCGATCTCTACCTAACCAGTCAAAGATTAAAGTGTTTCAGTTTCATTTGACTGCAGACAAAATCCCAAAAACATCGCCTGACCCTCCTCTCCCCATGTGTCCCTCCCCTCCATATATTCCCGATTGATAATCCAACCCCACTCCGCCACACTATTTTCACTCCCTGACACTTTTCACAAACCAAAACCACCACCCTACCGTCTCCGCTGATTTCCAGCTTGTCAACTTCACAGCGGAGAGCCTTAAGCCAAGGGGTCCCAACCTAGTTAAATCTCGTGGAGCATTCATCGTCGGAGGATTTCGTTCATTGATGATCACTGAAGCTTCTGTAGTTGATATAATCAACACTCAGAGCCTTGGTTTTGCATATTAAACAGGAAAGATTGTTCAAGTACCACATTGAATAAATTAAAAGGGTTAACTTGATTCGATCCTTTTTTTTCATCTTTCAATATCATTCCCGACGTAAGGAAAGAGGGGTGTGACTGATGTTTCCATACGTTAGGAACAAGCTTGGCCTAATTTACGAGCTAAACACATCCCAATTTTTTACATACAACAAAGTACCTTTTCTTTTTGGGATAATGACATGAATAGTCCGTGAACTTTGATCTAATGTGCAATGTGATCCATTTTGATTTGATGAGGGGAGGGGATGAGGACGAAACCTGTCAATCTTTTTACTTTTAAGTTTTAGGCAACTCTCATGAATTGCCAAGCGTTTAGAGAGAGAAGTTTAGGAGAGAATGTTTCTATTACTCAATTGTTTGGATGGATACAAATGAGGGAAAGCACCCCTACTTATACAAGAGGTCCTCTTATTACAATTATTGATTGATATTCGATATAGCGGTGAAGATCGCATCTTCTCGTCTAACAACCACTGGCATTTATGCCGAGAATTTTCTAGAACTTGGTATATTTACAATATCGCCTGTTCCCGGGAATGTTCCGAAAGCTCTAAGAGATTTACATTCGATTGTACATGATCCTTAGTGCACGGTTTATCAATGGTCAAATTTTGATTAACAACAAACACAGTGCACAATAACATTGAAATCTGTTAGAAACACGAACGAGGCTCAATATAGAATTTAGTTGCAGTATTGGCTTTAGATTCAGAGCAGGATGCCTACAAAATTTAGCTGCTTTTGCTGAAAGCCCTAATTCACTCTTGATAAAGGGTTCAGATAAAACTCGTGGGAAGCATGTGGTTATGCCGATCCAGCAGAATAAAATCCTTCCTACGAAACTAGTTGAAGGGCCTCATGAACTTGCCATGTGACGATGCTTTTAAGACTCCAAATAGATTAGAGAACAAATACCAATGGATTTAAATAGATAAATTTAACTTAATTAATTAACCTGAATCTTAAAAAAAATAAATAAGAAGAAAATACCAAACATGATAACCAAACTAAAGAGCTAGCTACATGAACACGTAGAAACAATTGATTAATTCCATGAATGCCATCTATTTTTACATTTGATGAATAATCAAATGAACTATTATTACCATAATTTAACCCACACCGATTCATAATATAATACACATTGAAAAATCACCATAAGAAGTTTTTAGTTAATCCAATTATAGTGATACCTTTGGCATATATAGTTTATAAAATGCTTATGAGCTGACAATCCATAGCACAACCCTTTTTTCATAGATATTTGCATGAAACATAATTAAATAATATAGAATTATGTTGATTGTGAATATCCATGTCGATTTTATCTATTATGGAAATATTAGGTGCATAAGATATAAAAATGACAAGATGCGTGCCAGCTTTGTTAAAAAGAAAAAGTAAAAATTAATTTAAGTAAAATCTAAAATTATTGCATAGCTAGGTAGAGTCATGCCTAATGTATATGTAAACATCCTGTACAAATTGACCCGCGCAGACACGGCAAATGGAGGTAATATGCTGTAATTCTCCTTAGTATATCTTACAAAGTTTTTTTCTCTTCGTCTTCTATATTTTATTTTACAAATTGACCAAAATTTGACAGCCTGGGAAAATTTTCGTCCGACGTCCCATCGAAGCTTTTTTGCACCAACATAAAGTTTCCTCCCGTGCTTTTTTACATCCTTTTGGTGAGTTTTTGGGGACAAAAGGGGATGGGGATTGTTGTTTAATGACACCAACAGCAACAAATTGACATATGTGTTAAGTTTTAAGTATGGTATTCTTCATTGTGGATCTAAAGAAGTAACTCACACGTCTATGTGATCAGGGCATAGCATTGCACATTCCTTCCTAACTCGTGATCAGGCAAAATTTTTGTACCAAGTGATGTGCACTTCCCTTCAGGCACACATCATATTTGCTTATGACTACACTAACTAGAACATAAACCAAATAGATACGTTCTCCCATACAATCACTTTAGTCACTAGCAGAAAGGTAAAAGAAACAAGGAAATTATAGCAGCAAACACAAATGGTGGTTGTTTTAGGCTGTATATGACAACCATTCTGTGCCCGGGAACAGATTATGATCAGAAATTATTTTTTTTTATTCTGTGTCCAGAAACTGATTCTGAACATTTGAAGACATTTGGTAATGGCCCAAAATTTCTATTCCTGAAATAGTAAAAGAACAGAAATACGTTTGGTAACAGTATAAAATTTCTTTTTATTAATAATATTTTAAATATTGTAATATTTCTTTCTTTTCTTTTTTTGTTCTCCTCCTTCTTGGCCATGGCCGGTAAAATATTTTTTAATTAATAATACTTTTATTAAAAAAACAATTTTTTTGCCATGGCAGATAAAAAATTTCTTTATTAATAATAATTTTATTAAAAAATAATTTTTTTATTATTTTTGGTCATGGCTGGAAAATTTTTTTTATTAATAATATTTTTTTTATTTCTTTTCCATGGCCGGTAAAATATTTGTTTATTTCTTTTCCATGGCCTGGTCGCCGGCCATGGCCGGTAAAATATTTTTTTTATTAACATTTTTTTATTAATAATAGTTTTTTCTTTTTTTCCCATGGCCTGGTCGCCGGCCATGGCCGGTAAAATATTTTTTTTATCAACATTTTTTATTAAAATATTTTTTTCCTTTTTTTCCCATGGCCTGGTCGCCGGCCATAGCTTGTAAAATATTTTTTTATTAACATTTTTTATTAATAATATTTTTTATTAAAATATTTTTTCCTTTTTTTTTACATGGCCTAGTCGCAGGTCATAGCCGGTAAAATATCTTTTTTAAAAAAAATTTTATTAAAATATTTTTTCCTTTTTTTTTGCCATGGCCTAGTCACCGGCCATGGCCGATAAAATATTTTTTTTATTAACATTTTTTATTAAAATATTTTTTCCTTTTTTTTGCCATATCGCCAGCCATGGCCGATAAAATTTTTTTTATTAATAATATCTTTTTTTTCATGGCCGCCGGCGACCGACCACAGCCTAGAGAAGAACAACACAAAGAAGAAAAGAAAAAAAAGAAAAAGAACTCATTCTCAAAATTGTGCTGAAAAATAAGAAGCAACTTTTTTTTACTTCTTGTTTCTCTTCCAAAATTGTTTCTGGACACAAATTTTTGCAAAAATGTGCCCAAAAACAAAAAGTTTACCAAACGCATTTTTGTTCTCAAACTATTTCTGAGAACAAAAAAACAAAAATTTTCACGTTACCAAATGAGCCCTTAGCTTCTCTGACTTTTTCTCTGTTCTAGATTTAAATGACTCCAGAAATGCAAGAACAACTATTATTCATGGCCGTTGAGTCATTACAGAACTTATAATACCAAAATAAATCAAGAACAACGAATTATTATATATAAACTTATATCCGCTATAAAACATTCACTTTAAAGAGAGAAAAAAGATTAGGTTGCAGATATTAGCCATCCAAATCAGCTCCGTGAATACTATGTGAACGAGGCTCTGATTCCGTTAATTAATAAATCAACCATTATTCGTGGCCGTTTGAAGGCAACTTTCCCTTCAGCTGTTGCAAAGCCAGGTTCCTTCACTTTTTTTAACCTGCCAGAGCAATATTCTTCATCACAGGGACTCGCACCAACTTCTCAAGAGCAATGGCATTCCTGATAAGGTAATTTATTAGTTCGAGATCCCAAGGTCGACCACAATAATTATAAAATGTAACCTCCCTTAGGTACCGATGGGGAGGTCTAACAACTCCTATCAATTCTCTCTATCAGCAAAGCATGTTTATCGGGTTTGTAACTGTCGAAAAAGAACAATGCCGTCTATGCAATCCAGAACCTCCGAGAAAATTAATCAGCAGAAGATATCGTTGCATTGGTAAACGACACTAGATAACAAAACTTGCAAAAAATAGAATTGTTACGTCGAGTAGATACTAATCACATAATATCACAACAACTCGCTCATATGAGCAGACAGTGGCTTGGCTTCTATCCTATCCTACCACTTTTGTCTAATGGCTAAAGAGATGACGACTTAATGAGGTCCGAAGACCCACTTCTAACAAAAAACTCCGCAAGTAGGGACATGCCTCTATTATGACAGTCAGCAGAGGTAGACTAACATCTTTCAGTCCATCAACTTAAAGCCATTTGCTTGACATTTGTTAACTCAGGCAATTGAGGATTCCATAGTCCCTTCTTGCGACTGGGGTTAAGTTCCATCTCATACAATAAGTTTGAGGTGCTGAAACCAAGGTTGCTTAACCAAGGTAGTCCACAAATGCCTCCATCTTTGAATGAAAAGAAGTTTGTGTTTATCTAGATGTCATTTGGAACAATACATGACCTAGAATTTTCTGGCAAATAGCTAAACCAAGCCTGTGGATTGAAATTCACTGACAAAGGAAAAAGGGAGAAAAATTGAGGAAGCAAGCAAAATTATGGAGATAAGATTGAGGGAATACCCAAAGCATCAAAGTTCATTGGCATAGAAAAAAATTCAATGTTTGCAGAATAACTGAAAGACAATTCTGACTTCAAGGTTGAACGAAAAAAATAGTAAGTGTTTTAGTGTTGATGGCAAGATGATATGCACTCCAATGCTCCCACATCTAAGAAAAAGATTACCTTTTGCCACGAGAGCCAATTTGTGCTAATCTAATACATGTATACCCAGAGGAAGAAAGAAACATGCATCCTTTGCTCAGCGAGCGCACACACATAGATGTCTTCTTCTATGAAAAACTAGCTCCACGCTCACGTGGAAGTTTTGCAGTAAAACTCGTTACCTAGTCAGGAGAATCTTCTTCAAAGTCAGAATGGAACCTCTTTTGGAGACGGAGAATCCATACATGCCATGGATATTCAGCAGATGACTTACCACTCATAGATAATCCTTAGAGAAAAAACGAGCAATTATACCTTCAAGTACTATCACAAGCCTTGAACTTTTGATAACGACATGTCCAAATTAATTTTATAAAAAAAGCGTGCTATCAAAATAAAATGAACATCTTGTATCAGGGTTATGGAATAAGTTGCACAATTCATTCTTTCGCCATGCAGTGTGGATGAGGTTCCGAGACTACCAAGAAATCAACAGTTTGACCAGGCAGCTTTACCTCAAGCTGGCATGTTCTCTTGCTCTCTTCGATATTTTCAACTCTTGAAGTGAGGATGGTCGTCGCTGGGCCGCCTATGTTAATCAATGCAATAGAAATTTTACTGCCAAATGCCAATGCAAGACAAAACTCCTAAAAGGAAGTAAATGTATTCCATTTATCAACACATCGAAGTTATACCAAAGTACTAATTTCAAGGCAACTCTTGTGAATTGTCATGCACAGACAAGCAAATATTATTAAAATTTAATAGTGATCCGGTTTGGATTCTATCCCACCACAACAAATCGTCAACTGAAATTGCCTTGATTAAGAGGGATAGTGGAAGGGGACTATTATCTTCATATGCTGCAAGGCTAACCTCCAATTGCATGACACTGAGACCTTAGACATCCCAACTGAATCAAATGCAGGCAATGCAGCATCATTAGGGAGGAGGGTGATAGAAAACAAATGAATAAAAATAAAGTCTGAAACCAGTTATTAGTTTATGTTTACACATAGTGGATAAGAAAATTCACAATTTGAGAATCTACAGATGAGAATGACACAATGAAACCTAAGACATGATCACATGCACTCGCTCTAGATTCTCTATTCAGTGGAATTTCTTTTGAAGTAGAGGTCTTCGAAATATCTAAAGCCAATAGAACTCAAACTAAGATTATTGAAACCTGAATCCCACAATGAACCCTTTGCATCAGCATCTACAATTACCTCGTGACCCAATAGATAAGGTGATCGGCCAAGGCATGAAGAGCAGGATCTAGAGGACACTTGGGAATCAAATTTAGTTCAAGCACCTTGACTTACTTCGACATTGCAAACTCAATCCACCAATTGATGCAAGACTGAAATTCGACATTCAAGTGAAAGGACAACCTAAATCTATATGAAGGGCGGTGTCCTCCATAATTATTCTACTGTTGCAAAACATTATCCACTCACTCCATATATCTCACCCTTGCGAATCCAGATTAGCTCTCGTCTCTTGGAATGAATTAGAGCCCATCCATATCAAGGTCAGTCACCAGAGTCCGCAATTAGTTGCATGTGCTTCTTTAAATGTCAATATAAACGGTATAAGACCCATAATTTCATCCGGCAGACAACTGATTCAATCCTTTGAATTGGGATTCAATTCCCCCATAAAAAGAAGAAGAAGAAGATGTTAAAGAAAAATCTCCACTTTCACACCGCAATGGCAAAGAGAATACTAAATTCAGAGAGAAAAAATCATTATTTTTACTCCATCAAACAAGATATCCAACCCAATTTTTCCTAGTATGCTAATCTAAGGCGCAGCAAAATTCAAAAACATCTCTAAAAAGAATGAAAGAACACGGTGACAATAGAAGAGAAAAAGGCACGATCAACTCTCGAAAGATGAAAACAAGAAAGTGGTATCCTTTGCTTATCTAGCCAGAGACAGATAGAGAGTTTCTTCTCCTGAACAACTAGTTGCAAGCTCAAAAAACGAATCTTTATACAGGCAATTTGGTTACCTACTGATCTCTGAATTCGGATCTAGAGCGAAGCGTCTTGGAGAACGTTACTGGAAGAAAGTACTTGCAAAGATAAGATATGGATTGTCCGTATGGATTGCCACGCATCTATCCAGTAGACTAATCACATGACGTCACAATGAATATACATATATATATATATATATATATATATATATATTCGTATATAATATAATATATTTACTAATTAATTTATTGGTGTCTATATATACATATATATATATATATATATATATATGTACCGGAGCCCCACATGTGAAATCTATTGGGAAGTTGAATTTGGCCGAAACTGAAGCTGAATTTCGCCGGCATCGATGGATTCTCCGTCCCCAAAGAGGCGCCGCGCTGAATTTGAATCCAAATCCGACGACAAGGTAAAGAATTCGCCGAAAGTTTCGATTTTTTTGAGCTCGGAACTTGTTCTTCACGGAAGGATACACCTCTCTCTGCTCGCTGAGGGGAGGGATGCACTTTTCTTTTCCTTGTGGCTATGCCCGTCGTCGATCATTGAAAATCTTCACTTGAATGTACTGGCTGATCGGGGCAGCGGTTGTGTAAATTAGAATGTACGTTATCTCGTCACCGAAGCTTAGATATCCGAGTTCTTTTAGCTGCTTTTGCCATCGATTCGGCGTTGTTTGCCAAAGTTGAGTTTTTTTTTTTTCGATTTTTGATGTTGAATGTTCCCTGCTCTGCTTTCCCTCATTCTTATCTCCAGATTTTTCTTACTTGGTTTGTTTTTTTCTTCTGGCGAAACTCAATCTAGGACCGGATCAGCTGCTTGCCCGAAGAAGTTGTGGGCCGTATATTATCTCGATTGACATTTAGAGAAGCACAAGCAACTTGTGTTCTTTCCAGGAGATGGAGGCACTTGTGTACTTCTCTGGTCACCGACCTTGATTTCGACCGGTTGGACTTGTTGGAGAAGATGGAAGATAACCCCGAATTGGCAGAAAAGGAGAGGGCGAGATACGTGGAATGGGTGGACAATGTCGTGCATCGTCAAAGTGGAGGAGATCACGCTTTACGTAGATTTGCATTACGCTTTGACATGAATATCTTATATAAGTCTCACATCGATCGGTGGATTAGGTTTGCATTGGCAAAGCAAGTTAAAGTTCTCGAACTAGATTTTGAGCCTGCATGTCTCAAGGATTTTAATCCTGATTGTGACCCTAGTCACTTGCCATATCTGTTAGGGCATGAGATACTTAAAGATGCTGATATAGACTGCTCGCAGAGGGCGTCAGGTCGAAGTAATTTTGGCTTGAGCCCTTCAAGTTCTTGGCATGTCGGCTGTAGGTATCTCGAAGAGCTGTCCTTGAATCGAGTAAGTGTGGAGGGAGAACTCATAGAGCAACTACTTGCCAACTGTCCGGTTCTAGAGAGATTGGTTTTGGAGCATGCTCCTACTTTGAATAGGCTTAGAGTTTCCGGCCAATCACTGAAGCTGAAGCACTTGCGCATAGGATTTTGTCAGGATCTTCGACGCGTAGAGATTTATGACACGAATCTTGTGTCCTTCACTTACATAGAAATAGGAGAGGAAATTCCATTGTTTTTGGACAAGGTTCCCCTGCTGTCTGAGGTGTCTGTTGAAAGATCTAGATTCGAATGTGTGCATGTGACCATGTCTCAGCTTTCAAGTCTTTCTTGTCTGCAGATTCTCAAACTTGATTTTTGCCCACCACTCCGTGTAAGAGCACTGACTGATTTTCATAAGGTTTCCTAAGTTACTTCCTCATTATAATCTGGGTTGCCTTTGATTCTCTCTTTAATATACAGGAAAGCGTACGGACTCGTCAATTGCCTAAGCTAACAAGTGTCAAGCAATTGGAACTGAGAGTTGATGGATTTGGAGATGCGAGTCTACTTCCGTTGACTCTTGTGATCGAGGCATGCCCCTGCTTGCGAAGTTTTGTGTTAGAGGTGTGTTTTCAGGCCTCATCTAAGTCTTCATCTATAGGCATTAGACAGACATAGTAAGATTGAATATAACAATCCAAGCCACGGTTGAATTTTATTTTAGCCTCTGCTCATTGGTGAGTTGTAACATTACTTGAGCCTCTGCTCATGGGTGAGTTGTAACGCTATGATTAGTATCTACTCATTGTGACAATCCACAAGGACGCACTTTATTTTTGCAAGTTCTCTCTTCCACTGGCATATTTTTAATGCAATGATGTCTTCTGCTGATTAATGATATACTGCATTCTTCTTTTGCCACAGTTGACGGACCCGATGGACATGTTGTGCAAGCAGAGAGAACTGATAAGAGTCGTTAGACCTCCCCATCGGTACCTAAAGGAGGCTGAATTTAATAATTATTACGGTCGACCTTGTGATTTCGAACTAGTGAATTACCTTATCGACAATGCGATTGCTCTTGAGAAGTTGGTGGTGAATCCTTGTGATGAAGAATATGGCTCTGATGGGTTGAAAAAAGTGAAGGAACCTAAAGAACGGGCTTTGCAACAGCTCAAGGGAAAGTTACCTCCTAAGATTGATCTGGTGATTAATTAACGGCAAGGCTATTATTTTGCAACCTAATATATGATATTTTATTTTACTGCAGTTTATTTATAATAGATTTGTTGTCTCCGACTTTATTTTGGATTTATTAGTCATGTAATAAATTCAAAGGCCATGGATAATGGAAGTTCCTGCATTTCTCTAGTCATTTTAATCCAGAACAGAGAAACAGTAAAAGAATCTACAACACCGGCCATTTGTGTTTGCTACTTTAACTTCCCTCTTTATTCCCGCTTCTGTTCGTGATTAGAGTAATAGTATGAGAGAAAACATTTATTTGGTTTGTGGACTATGAAGTGTAGTCATAAGGTAGCATGCTGTGTGCCCGAAGGGAAGTGCACTGTCACTTCGCCTGATCATGAGTCGCGAAGGAAGTCTTACAATGCTGTGCGCATGTGAGTTACTTCTCCGGATCCGTAATGTCGTAGGATCCATTACTTGAAAAATAACACACAGGTCAATTTGCAGGGGTTGGTGTCATTAGATACCAATCCCCACCTCTGGTATTCCCAATCCAAAATCCAAAGAAAAGAGGCTTCTATTGGAACATTAACAAAAGCACACAGGATACGCATATATCAAACGTGAATTCAGAATTGAGAGTAACTCAATCATCAATTGTGATTCTGGGGAAATCAATGTTCAATATCAAAATCCAACTAATATTGTTCAAGAAAAATTAGAAAGTGTATATAACGGGACATCATTATTTAATATCACTATCCAGTGGGAAGGAATTAGAAAGTGTATATGGACATCATTGTTCAATATCACTATCCAGTGGGAAGAAATGACCTCCGGCTCCCTCAAAATGTCAGAAAGTACTGAAGATCTGCAGAAAAAGATCACATCTCATATTAGTTATTGGAGTCAATACACTTATGAACTTATCTAATCTACCAACAATGGTACGTTAAGTATGCGGTTTTTATTGCATATATAGTTAGTGAAAGTTTGATTTACATCGACCAACGGATGAATGCCAAAAAATTTGTATCTCCAACAATTTATTTAGATTTAAATATATGTAGCCTACAAAATACACAAGGCTATCTCAAAGCCGCTGCATTCGTGCCATGGACGAACGAGGCAAATGGGGGCTCAATGCCTCATTGAGGCAGAGACTGTCCCACTACTCAAATAGAAAGTTATGCACCAGACAACAAGCCATTGAAGTAACAATTGAACTCAACTAATATATCATCTGGCCTCACCTTACAAAATAGATTAAAAAAACAGTAATTTAGATCAGTACAAACATCTACAAAATTCAGGCATGCCACCATTTACCAATACAACCGAACGGAGGAGGCTTGTGTTGCCATCAGGCCGGAGGAAGCTCATAGGACACCCTGTGGCGGTGTAGCCATAATACTAGTTTAGAACAAATTCGACTCTAAAAACCATATATAAACCAGAATTTCAACAGAAACTTACTTAAATCCATACTCTTGTAGAGCCTGCTGCATCTCCCGGGCTACCTCCACCTCGCGGCACTTGATCTCCACACGGCGGAGGCGCCCACGGTGGTGGAGGTTCTCCAGAAGCTGGACCACCGCGTGGACCTGCTCCACATTGTACAGGTACAGACATTGCTTGCTTTTGATCTCTCCTTCCACTCTTCCCATCCTCAATACAGCCGCATCGCGCCTTTGCTTGGCGGCACGAAGCAAGTATCGCCTGAAGGAGAGAAAACAGAGATGTTATGGGCTATAATCTACATAATCATCGAATATCAGTACTCACTTCTTGTTTAGGGTACGGTTGTTACGATGCTTGCCATCTACAAACTTAGCTTCGGCCTCTCTGAGCTCCTGTTGGGCCAGGAGTAGCTGGTGGGCAAGTGGGGGTGCCATGCCGAAGAGGGCTAGTCTGCCAAAATGGAGGGGACAGTGATAAGTGGAAGAGAAATGAAATGACCATGGAAAGAGAGAAAATGACAATTTAGATTAAGACACCATATCAAACATAGGTCAGAGAGCCTTTTAATCCTGATTGAAGTACATAAAATATGTGTTAGGACAATGAGTCCTTCCATTTTTCATTTATTTTTCACATCAATTAACGAAAATAGTCTACCCATAGCTTCTGGTAAGTTGACATTAAACGTTAATATCTTATGGAGAACTTATTAATTTGCTGCATTTTGGTTGGGATTTGCTTCTCGGCTGCTTAGTGAATATGAATAGGGAGCATTGCTACATGAAAACAGGAAAATTTGCAGACTAGCCCTTGACTAAGCGGATGGATGCTTTTCGAATTCAAGCATGCTGCGTGATTGTAAAATGACTATCTTCACCGAAAAGAAAACCTCGACGACATTGCAGAAAATGGAAGGTTTGAGGGATGATGTTCGAGAGTACAGGATAATAAATAGCTAGAAATCTTATCAGCATAAGGGGTAACCAGAATATTTGGGCACAATCAGATAAACGACAGATTTAAGAGATGAGGAAGAGAACCTGACCTGAATTAAAGGATCCAAAAAGAAATGTCACAGGAGTAAGATCGGTATTGTTTGTTCTAAAGGGCAGATATGAAGTATAATAAATGAAATCTTCTATTTCTCTTGCAGTTTTTGCTTCTTTAACGAGATACCGAAGAACAGATTACATTTTCACAATATGAAGCGTGTTGCTAGCATTCTTAAAACCACTTCAGTCAGCAGCACAAGCAATGCTCAATATAGTGGAATGCTCCGATAACGACACAGCATAAATCAACCGCCATAAACCTCTACACCTCCCCAATTCACATACGAACAACAAGCCGAAGAACTAACGAGGCACACCTGGACTACCAAAAACCAGAGACCTACTCATCGCGATTCACTAGTGATTCCAGAACTAAATTAACACGTTAAAAAAAAATTCTCTCCCAATGCAGCGGAACTGCAGACACACACGCACAATAACAGAGCATCAACTAACCGAAAAAGAAAACAGAAAGAGTGAGAAATAGATCAATCAATGCCATCGCCTCTACAATCTACAATCATCATCGTCAACATGTAACAAATAAAACACCTGAAACGCCACCGAAATGGAAACCTATCGCAACAACTGACGAATCCATAACAGAAATTCAAAAAAAGGACCGATCGCTCACCAGAATCGATCGGGTCAGGCTACTAGACGCGCTCTGCAAATCACAACAAAGAAGGATCAAAGATCGAGGAAAAGCGAGGGTTTCGCAGAGTCAAGTACGTGGAATGAAAGACTCTACCAAGTCTATATCGACTATCCGGAAAAGAAAGAGAAGCATAAAAAAACAGAGAGTAAGAAATAGATCGATTGCTGCGATCGCCTCAATGATCTACTATCATCATCAACATGCAGCTACAATCGCCTCAAACGCCACGGAAATTGAAACCTAATGCCGGATTCACGACCGACATGTGACTGAGGAGCGATCATTCACCGGGAATCGGTCGTGTGAGACTGAATCGGCTCTGCAAAATCAACACAAAGAACGATCAAAGTGAGAGAGAGGTTTCGACTACGCAGAGTAGAGTAAGCGAATGAAGTGAAGGAAGATCATCGGCGATTGTGTTTGCGTGCGTCCGTGAGAGAGAGCGAGAGCGAGAGCGAGAGGAGGAAATGAGTTGCGAAGCGCGCACCCGGAGGAAATCCTTTTTCAAAACCCAAAAAGACGAGCCTTTCCGCCATTTGCTTTTATAGCTGCACCGGACGGGTCACGGGTCGGACCCGACATTTGATTCGGGGCACCCAAATTCAAGCGCTCGCGAATCAAATTACATTACAATTCCAATTTCGTTAGCCCGAAATGCAGAATTTTGATGTGAACTCGGTACATTTGAAACCATGCACGCGTCGGCTTCAGTCGAGGTTTGATGATTTATGAATTAATGTTTTGGGTATATAAAATTGGATCATTATAGCTCGCGCTTTCGATTTGCTTTAACCGTTTTATCTTAATCCAAATTAGAATTCACCGAAGGCTCAATTTCGCTCCAGCGTTAGATTTTTTCATGATAATTAAGGCTATGCCAAGACACTGTATTAGGAAAATATCTCGATCGTCTTATATTATATATATGCACACACATGCAGCATCATTTTCACATGTCATGACATTAGATAATGTGAATATGAAATTAACTACCGATTAACGAGTGATTTAAAATGATTAAGCATGATACACAAGCCTCTCCCTCGAAGCTTTTGGATCAGTTCATTATTACTCATAATTCCCGCTGTTGAGTACTTTTATTTTATTTTATATTACGCGCGTCCCGACAATCACAGACTAATAGAGTATATATCCGAAATATATACACATTAGAGTAAAATATCCTCGCTTTTCAAAAAAAAGGATGAACTTTTGCTTAAAGATAAAATACCCACCATTAACTTATCCTTCCATGCAAATTGACGAATCAGATCGAAATCGTCAAGTCGGAGCACTAATTATTGGTTCGGGACAAGAAGAACTCGGTTCACAAGCTTGGCCCTTTCATTTTGAATTGCTCCTTTCCTTTTATCTCTTTTCTCACTAAATCAGACAAATCCTTGGTTAAAAAGACCAGAAGATTTTGCCGTTTTTTTTTTATTTATTTAGTTGTGCTAAACGACTTCATTTCGCCTTGCCGAGGTGTCTACTGTATGTGTTGGTCGGTTTCCCGCATTTTGGTGTCAACTGCGCGAATAAAAATCATAACGGTGAAAGTTTCTATTCCTTGAAAAATCAGAATATTTTTTAGGTCCTGGAAAGTATGCGTACTTGCAATTTTATCCAATTTTTTATTACGTATCTTGTCTTCTTTTATTTATTATTTTCTTTTGCTATTCTGTACTTTGTTGTTTTGGCCAACTGTGCATACGTTTTGAATGAAGAGGTGGTAGGGATGGCATCACTCGCCGATCTAATTGGATTTCATAAATAGATACTTAACCAAATGCTACGCACTTGTCGGGTAATCGGTAGTAGAAAATTGCCCTTTTCAAAGCATTGGTTTCTCTAAAGCTATGCAATACTCATGCTTTGGATCCAACATTCGGTTGTAAGCAAGACAATTGTCTAGAGACAACGTTATTTTGGGCAAGCCGATATGGATGACTTATTAATTTTAACATGTCAATAAGTTTACATCCGATGAACGTGTAAGAAAGTAAATGCTATTTTCATAAATGCGATGTAAGAACTACACAGTATTGAATGTTAACGAGAAAAACCGTGAATTTCTTCTATCATGATAACTGACGAAATTAGGTTTAAGTAGTTTTCATGAGGATGAGTATGTCAAAAAAAAAATTAAAATCTAGTTTACTTTGCTAGCCTAACTCATATATGAAAGTGTAGTTTTGATATCAACGGGAATAGTATACGGCCTAGAATTTCATCTTACAAGTAGCTGATTCAAGTCTTTGGATTAAGTCTCTGACAAGGGAAGGGAGAAAATGGAGAAAGCAAGCAAAATTGGTTACCTTGTCATGAGAATTTGCTTTAGATTTAAAGTGGAACCTTGTTTGGAGATGGAAAATCCATACATGCTAGCGATATTCAACTTCAAATTTGGCAAAATTTTTCCTCTTTTAGCATTTTTATACCCAATAAGGGCTATAGTTTGGGGAACTCTCGAAACATAAAAGGAGTAATCAATAACGAGATCCTAAATACAGAGTTGAAGAAACATGAATATGAACAAAAATAAGTTATCGTGATATGTAAACCGAGTTCAACTTAACCAAAATATCATACTCTCACTTAGAAAACTTGTCAGGTTTTGTGCTCGAGCAGGTCCTTAAACATGTTTGGCTTTGTCCATGAGTCCACGACGAATCTATTCTACACCATCCTATATTTATCAGTATTCTTTACTAGTTACACCGGTAGCACGTGTGCCAATTGAAAAAAAGAAAAAGAAAGACGATCTTGCCACGCGGCAAGAATATTGAGAAATGATTCGACAAAACATTAGAAAATATGGAAAAGAGCACAGCTCACCGGTTGCAAAATGTGGAATGATTTACCCCGTCTTACATAAACATGTAGTCTTCCTAGTACGGGCTGCAAAGGATTTTGATTGTCTATATTTTCAAAAAAAAAAAAAGTTTAATTACATGTAAAACGAGAGGAATGGCTAAACAAACTTTTTTCTTGACCTTAACAAGAATCTTTAACACGTAACAAAGCGTGTTCCAGCTCACGATCTCACCAGCATCTACTTTTTGTCTTTGTAGAATTATAGGCAAACTCGGTCTACGCGACTTCTGTCGTCTATGACTTTCTGCATGGAATCATGCTTAGTAGCGGGGATTATGAGTGATCATAAACTGCTCCAAAAGCTCCGAGGAAAAGGCCTCTGAATCACGCTCAAGCGTGTTAAAGGGATCACATTTTGATAATGCTGACTTGCTTGCAAACCTTGCTACGCACATCTCCGCGCTTGCATTCTGCTTCTTATTCAGCTACGGTGCCGGGTCTCTTGGTTCCCTGCTTTACGTAAGTATACTTGGGAGAAAGATGGCACTAAGGGGATGATGAAGTATGTAATTGGTCTTCTGTTTTTGACTCTACATTGAGCTACAGTTGATGGAGAATATCGTTAAGATGCAGTGCGTTTGAGCTAATCCAAGCCTGTGGATTGAGATTCACTGACAAAGGAAAAAGGGAGAAAAATCGAGTGAGCAAGCAAAAATATGGAGATAATATCGAGGGAAAACCCGAAGATCAAAGTTCATCGGCAAAAAAAAAATTGAATGTTTGCAGAATAAATATGCATTCCGATGCCCCCACACCTAAGAAAAAGCTTATCTTTTGCCACGAGAGCCAATTTGTGCTAATCTAATACATGTATACCCAGAGGAAGAAAGAAACACACGTCCTTTGCTCAGCGAGCGCACACACAGATGTCTTCTTCTATGAAAAAATAGCTCCAAGCTCACATGGAAGTTTTGCGGTAAAATTCGTTACCTTGTCATGAGAATCTTCTTCAGATTCAGAGTGGAACCTCTGTCGGAGACGGAGAATCCATACGTGCCAGGGATATTCGGCAGATGATTTATCACTCATAAATAAGAGAGCTAAAGTGCAATTTCTCTGTTTTTTCTTTTAACTCAGTGGTCTGGTAAATCCTTAGAGATAAAAGTAGCAATTATAATCACAAGCCTTGAACTTTTGATAACGGCATGTGGAAACTAATTACAGAAAAAACATGTGCAATCAAAAGTAAAACGAACATCTTGTATCGGGGTTATGGAATAAAGTTGCAGAATTCACAAAATCTTTCCCCATGCAGTGTGGATGAGGCTCCCGGGCTACCAAGAAATCGACACTTTGAACATTGACTTTGACCGGGTAGCTTTACCTCAAGCCGCCGTTTGGCACGTTCTCTTGCTCTCTTCGATATTTTCAACTCTTGAAGCGAGAATGGTCGTCGCTAGGTTGCCTATGTTAATCATTGAAACAGAAATTTTACTGCCAAATGCCAACGCAAGACAGAACTCCTAAAAGGAAGTAAATGCACTCCATTTATGAACACATCGAAGTTATACCAAAGTAAAAATTTCCAGGCAACTCTTGTGAATTGCCATGAACAGACAAGCAAATATTATTAAATTTTAACAGTGGCCTGGTTTGGATTCTATTCCACCACGAGAAATCGACAACTGAATAGAGTCAGAAGACCCACCTGCAACACAAACCTCTGCAAATAGGGACATTGCCTTGATTAAGAGAGATAGTGGAAGGGGACTATTATCTCCATATGCTACGTGGCTGACCTCACATTGCTTGACACTGAATAATTCAGGCAGAAGATGAGACCATAGGCACCCCAGCTGAATCAAATGCAGGCAATGCAGCATCATTAGGGAGGAGGGTGACAGAAAACAAATGAATAAAAATAAAGTCTGAAACTACATATTGGTTGATGTTTATACATAGTGGACAAGAAGATTCACAGTTCGAGAATCTGCAAACAAGAAAGACACGATGAAACTCGAGACATGATCACATGCACTCATTCCATATTCTCTAACCAATGCAAAGCTCAGCTAGCAAGGGACATTGTCTATTCTACGGATATTCTTTTGATGTAGAGGTCTTCGAAATATCTAAAGCCAACAGAGCCCAAATTAAGATTATTGAGACCTGAATTCCACAGTGAACCTCTGCATTAGCATCTACAATTACCTCGTGACCTAATAGATAAGGTGATCGACTAGGGCATGAAGAGCAGGGATCCGAAGAATACCTGGGAATCAAATTTAGTTCAAGCACCTTAACTTGCTTCGACAGTGCAACCTCAATCCGCCGGTTGATGCAAGACTGAAATCCGACATTTAGGTGAAAGGATAACCTAGATCTATGTGAAGGATGGTGTCCTCTGTAATCATTCTACTGTTACAAGACATTATCCACCCACTCCATATATCTCACCCTCGCGAATCCGGATTAGCTCTCATCTCATGGAATGAATTAGAGCCCATCCATATCATGGTCAATCATCTGAGTCCGCAATTAGTTGCTTTTGCTTCTTTAAATGTCAATATAAATGGTATAAGACTCGTAATTTCATCCGGCAGACAATTGATTCAATCCTTTCAATTGGGATTCAATTCCTCCAGAAAAAGAAGAAGTCAAAGAAAAATCTGCACTTTCACACCGCAATGGCAAAGAGAATGCTTAATTCAGGGAGAAAAAACCTTTCTTTTTGCTCCATCAGACGAGGTATCCAACCCAAATTTTCCCAGTATGCTAATCTAACGCACAGCGAAATTCAAAAGCATCTCTAAAAAAGAATGAAAGAACTCAGGGACAATAGAAGAGAAAAAGGCAAGACCAACTCTCGAAAGATGAAAGAAAGAAAGTGGTATCCTTTGCTTATCACTACAAAAAAACAAGGATTCAGACATGGAAAATTAGCAACGAAAAATTATTCGTCGCTAATTTGCGACGAAAACTAAATATGTTGCTAATTGCGACGAAAAAAATTTGTTGCTAATTAGCGACGAATTTTGCGACGGAAAAAAAATTCATCGTTAAAACCAACTTTTTTTGTAGTGTATCTAGCCAAAGACAGAGAGAGGGTTTCTTCTCCTAAACAACTAGTTGCAAGCTCAAAAAACGAATCTTTATACAGGCAAATTGGTTATCTACTGGTCTCTGAATTCGAATCTAGAGCCAAGCGTGCACGGAGAACGCTAGTGGAAGAAAGAACTTGCAAAGATAAGATATGGGTTGTCCGTGTGGATTGCCACGCATCCATTCAGTAGATACTAATCACGTGACGTCACAATGAATATACATATATATATATATATATATATATTCGTATATAATATAATATATTTACTTATTAATTTATTGGTGTGTATATATATCGGAGCCCTACGTGTAAAATCTATCGTGAAGCTGAATTTGGTCGAAGCTGAAGCTGAATTTCGCGAGCGTCGATGGATTCTCCGTCTCCAAAGAGGCCCCGCGCTGAATTTGAATCCAAATCCGACGACAAGGTAAAGAATTCGCCTAAAGTTTCGATTTTTTTGAGCTCGGAACTTGTTCTTCACGGAAGGGTATACCTCTCTCTGCTCGCTGAGGGGAGGGATGCACTTTTCTTTTCCTTGTGGATATGCCCGTCGTCGATCATTGAAAATCTTCACTTGAACGTACTGGCTGATTGGGGCAGCGGCTGTGTAAATTAGAACGTACGTTATGTCGTCACCGAAGCTTAGATATCCGAGGTCTTTTAGCTGCTTTTGCCATGGATTCGGTGTTGTTGTGCCAAAGTTGAGTTTTTTTTTTTGTTCGATTTTTGATGTTGAATGTTCCCTGCTCTGCTTTCCCTCATTCTTATCTCCAGATTTTTCTTACTTGGTTTGTTTTTTTCTTCTGGCGAAACTCAATCTAGGACCGGATCAGCTGCTTGCCCGAAGAAGTTGTGGGCCGTATATTATCTCGATTGACATTTAGAGAAGCACAAGCGACTTGTGTTCTTTCCAGGAGATGGAGGCACTTGTGTACTTCTCTGGTCACCGACCTTGATTTCGACTGGTTGGACTCGTTGGAGAAGATGGAAGATAACCCCGAATTGGCAGAAAAGGAGAGGGCGAGATACGTGGAATGGGTGGACAATGTCGTGCATCGTCAAAGTGGAGGAGATCACGCTTTACGTAGATTTGCGTTACGCTTTGACATGAATATCTCGTATAAGTCTCGCATCGATCGGTGGATTAGGTTTGCATTGGCAAAGCAAGTTAAAGTTCTCGAACTAGATTTCGAGCCTGCATGTCTCGAGGATTTTAATCCTCATTGTGACCTTAGTCGCTTGCCATATCTGTTAGGGCACGAGACACTTAGAGATGCCGATGTAGGCTGCTCGCAGAGGGCATCAGGTCGAAGCAATTTTGGCTCGAGCCCTTCAAGTTCTTGGCATGTCGGCTGTAGGTATCTCGAAGAGCTGTCCTTGAATCGAGTAAGTGTGGAGGGAGAACTCATAGAGCAACTGCTTGCCAACTGTCCGGTTCTAGAGAGATTGGTTCTGGAGCATGCTCCTACTTTGAATAGGCTTAGAGTTTCTGGCCAATCACTGAAGCTGAAGCACTTGCGCATAGGATTTTGTCCGGATCTTCGACGCGTAGAGATTTATGACACGAATCTTGTGTCCTTCACTTACATAGTAATAGGAGAGGAAATTCCATTGTTTTTGGACAAGGTTCCCCAGCTATCTGAGGTGTCTGTTGAAGGATCTAGTTTCGAACGTGTGCATGTGACCATGTCTCAGCTTTCAAGTCTTTCTTGTCTACAGATTCTCAAACTTGATTTTTACCCACCACTCCGTGTAAGAGCACTGACTGATTTTCATAAGGTTTCCTAAATTACTTCCTCATTATAATCTGGGTTGCCTTTGATTCTCTCTTTAATGTACAGGAAACCGTGCGGAATCGTCAATTGCCTAAGCTAACGAGTGTCAAGCAATTGGAACTGAGAGTTGATGGATTTGGAGATGCGAGTCTACTTCCGTTGACTCTTGTGATCGAGGCATGCCCCTGCTTGCGACGTTTTGTGTTAGAGGTGTGTTTTCAGGCCTCATCTAAGTCTTCATCTATAGGCATTAGACAGACATAGTAAGATTGAATATAACAATCCAAGCCACGGTTGAATTTTACTTGAGCCTCTGCTCATTGGTGAGTTGTAACATTACTTGAGCGTCTGCTCATGGGTGAGTTGTAACGCTGTGATTAGTATCTACTCATTGTGACAATCCACTAGGACGTACTTTATTTTTGCAAGTTCTCTCTTCCACTGGCATATTTTTAATGCAATGATGTCTTCTGCTGATTAATGATATACTGCATTCTTCTTTTGCCACAGTTGACGGACCCGATGGACATGTTGTGCAGGCAGAGAGAACTGATAAGAGTCGTTAGACCTCCCCATCAGTACCTAAAGGAGGCTGAATTTAAAAATTATTACGGTCGACCTTGTGATTTCGAACTAGTGAATTACCTTATCGACAATGCGATTGCTCTTGAGAAGTTGGTAGTGAATCCTTGTGATGAAGAATATGGCTCTGATGGGTTGAAAAAAGTGGAGGAACCTAAAGAACGGGCTTTGCAACAGCTCGAGGGAAAGTTGCCTCCCAAGATTGATCTGGTGATTAATTAACGGCGAGGCTATCATTTTGCAACCTAATATTTGATATGTTATTTTACTGCAGTTTATTTATAATAGATTTGTTGTCTCGGACATTATTTTGGATTTTTATAAGTCATGTAATAAATTCAAAGGCCACGGATATTGGAAGTTCCTGCATTTCTCGAGTCATTTTAATCCAGAACAGAGAAACAGTAAAAGAATCTACAACACCGGCCATTTGTGTTGGCTACTTTAACTTCCCTCTTTATTCCGCTTCTGTTCCTGATTAGAGTAATAGTACGAGAGAACACATTTATTTGGTTTATGGACTATGAAGTGTAGTCACAAGGTAGCATGCTGTGTGCCCGAAGGGAAGTGCACTGTCACTTCGCCTGATCATGACTCGTGAGTCGCGAAGGAAGTCTTACAATGCTGTGCGCATGTGAGTTACTTCTCCGGATCCGTAATGTCGTAGGATCCATTACTTGAAAAATAACACACAGGTCAATTTGCAGGGGTTGGTGTCATTAGATACCAATCCCCACCTCTTGTATTCCCAATCCAAAATCCAAAATCCAAAGAAAAGAGGCTTCTATTGGAACATTAACAAAAGCACACAGGATACGCATATATCAAACGTGAATTCAGAATTGAGAGTAACTCAATCATCAATTGTGATTCTGGGGAAATCAATGTTCAATATCAAAATCCAACTGATATTGTTCAAGAAAATTTAGAAAGTGTATATAACAGGACATCATTATTCAATGTCACTATCCAGTGGGAAGGAATTAGAAAGTGTATATGGACATCATTGTTCAATATCACTATCCAGTGGAAAGGAATGACCTCCGGCTCCCTCAAAATGTCAGAAAGTACTGAAGATCTGCAGAAAAAGATCACATCTCATATTAGTTGTTGGAGTCAATACACTTATGAACAAATCTAATCTATCAACAATGGTATGATAAGTAAGGGGTTTTTATTGCATATATAGTTAGCGAAAGTTTGATTTACATAAACCATCGGATGCATGCCAAAAAATTTGTATCTCCAACAGTTTATTTAGATTTAAATATATATAGCCTTCAAAATAAACAAGGCTATCTCAAAGCCGCTACATTCGTGCCTTAGACGAATGAGGCAAATGGGGGCTCAATTCCTCATTGAGGCAGAGACTGTCCAACTACTTCAGTAGAAAGTTATGCACCAGGCAACAAGCCATTGAAGTAACAATTGAACTCAAACTAATATATCATCTGGCCTCACCTTACAAAATGGATTTTAAAAACAGTAATTTAGATCAGTACAAACATCTACAAAATTTAGGCACGCCACCATTTACCAATACAACCAAACGGATGAGGCTTGTGTCGCCATCAGGCCGGAGGAAGATCATAGGACTCCCTGCGGCTGTGTAACCATAATACTTGTTTAGAACAAATTCAACTCTAAAAACCATATCTAAACCCGAAATTCAACAGAAACTTACTTAAATCCATACTCTTGTAGAGCCTGCTGCATCTCCCGGGCTACCTCCACCTCGCGGCACTTGATCTCCACACGGTGGAGGCGCCCACGGTGGTGGAGGTTCTCCAGAAGCTCGACCACCGCGTGGACCTGCTCCACATTGTGCAGGAACAGACATTGCTTGCTTTTGATCTCTCCTTCCACTCTCTCCAACCTCAATACAGCCGCATCGCGCCTTTGCTTAGCGGCACGAAGCAAGTATCGCCTGAAGGAGAGAAAACAGAGATGTTGTGGGCTATAATCTACATAATCATCGAATATCAGTACTCACTTCTTGTTTAGAGTACGGTTGTTACGATGCTGGGCATCTACAAACTTAGCTTTGGCCTCTCTGAGCTCCTGTTGGGCCAGGAGTAGCTGGTGGGCAAGTGGGGGCGCCATGCCGAAGAGGGCTAGTCTGCCAAAATGGAGGGGACAGTGATAAGTGGAAGAGAAATGAAATGACCATGGAAAGTGAGAAAATGACAATTTAGATTAAGACACCATATCAAACATAGGTCAGAGAGCCTTTTAATCCTGATTGAAGTACATAAAATATGTGTTAGGACAATGAGTCCTTCCATTTTTCATTTATTTATAACATCAATTAATGAAAATAGTCTACCCATAGCTTCTGGTAAGTTGACATTAAACGTTACTATCGTATGGAGAACTTATTAATTTGCTGCATTTTGGTTGGGTTTTGCTTCTCGGCTGCTTAGTGAATATGAATAGGGAGCATTGCTACATGAAAACAGGAAAATTTGCAGACTAGCCCTTGACTAAGCGGATGGATGCTTTTCGAATTCAAGCATGCTGCGTGATTGTAAAATGACTATCTTCACCGAAAAGAAAACCTCGACGACATTGCAGAAAATGGAAGGTTTGAGGGATGATGTTCGAGAGTACAGGATAATAAATAGCTAGAAATCTTATCAGCATAAGGGGTAACCAGAATATTTGGGCACAATCAGATAAACGACAGATTTAAGAGATGAGGAAGAGAACCTGACCTGAATTAAAGGATCCAAAAAGAAATGTCACAGGAGTAAGATCGGTATTGTTTGTTCTAAAGGGCAGATATGAAGTATAATAAATGAAATCTTCTATTTCTCTTGCAGTTTTTGCTTCTTTAACGAGATACCGAAGAACAGATTACATTTTCACAATATGAAGCGTGTTGCTAGCATTCTTAAAACCACTTCAGTCAGCAGCACAAGCAATGCTCAATATAGTGGAATGCTCCGATAACGACACAGCATAAATCAACCGCCATAAACCTCTACACCTCCCCAATTCACATACGAACAACAAGCCGAAGAACTAACGAGGCACACCTGGACTACCAAAAACCAGAGACCTACTCATCGCGATTCACTAGTGATTCCAGAACTAAATTAACACGTTAAAAAAAAATTCTCTCCCAATGCAGCGGAACTGCAGACACACGCACAATAACAGAGCATCAACTAACCGAAAAAGAAAACAGAAAGAGTGAGAAATAGATCAATCATTGGCATCGCCTCTACAATCTACAATCATCATCGTCAACATGTAACAAATAAAACACCTGAAACGCCACCGAAATGGAAACCTATCGCAACAACTGACGAATCCATAACAGAAATTCAAAAAAAGGACCGATCGCTCACCAGAATCGATCGGGTCAGGCTACTAGACGCGCTCTGCAAATCACAACAAAGAAGGATCAACGATCGAGGAAAAGCGAGGGTTTCGCAGAGTCAAGTACGTGGAATGAAAGACTCTACCAAGTCTATATCGACTATCCGGAAAAGAAAGAGAAGCATAAAAAAACAGAGAGTAAGAAATAGATCGATTGCTGCGATCGCCTCAATGATCTACTATCATCATCAACATGCAGCTACAATCGCCTCAAACGCCACGGAAATTGAAACCTAATGCCGGATTCACGACCGACATGTG
This sequence comes from Syzygium aromaticum, assembly GCA_024500025.1. NCBI lineage: Eukaryota > Viridiplantae > Streptophyta > Magnoliopsida > Myrtales > Myrtaceae > Syzygium > Syzygium aromaticum. Next base: position 19,947,051 of record CM044885.1, read on the forward strand.
ACTGAGGAGCGATCATTCACCGGGAATCGGTCGTGTGAGACTGAATCGGCTCTGCAAAATCAACACAAAGAACGATCAAAGTGAGAGAGAGGTTTCGACTACGCAGAGTAGAGTAAGCGAATGAAGTGAAGGAAGATCATCGGCGATTGTGTTTGCGTGCGTCCGTGAGAGAGAGCGAGAGCGAGAGCGAGAGGAGGAAATGAGTTGCGAAGCGCGCACCCGGAGGAAATCCTTTTTCAAAACCCAAAAAGACGAGCCTTTCCGCCATTTGCTTTTATAGCTGCACCGGACGGGTCACGGGTCGGACCCGACATTTGATTCGGGGCACCCAAATTCAAGCGCTCGCGAATCAAATTACATTACAATTCCAATTTCGTTAGCCCGAAATGCAGAATTTTGATGTGAACTCGGTACATTTGAAACCATGCACGCGTCGGCTTCAGTCGAGGTTTGATGATTTATGAATTAATGTTTTGGGTATATAAAATTGGATCATTATAGCTCGCGCTTTCGATTTGCTTTAACCGTTTTATCTTAATCCAAATTAGAATTCACCGAAGGCTCAATTTCGCTCCAGCGTTAGATTTTTTCATGATAATTAAGGCTATGCCAAGACACTGTATTAGGAAAATATCTCGATCGTCTTATATTATATATATGCACACACATGCAGCATCATTTTCACATGTCATGACATTAGATAATGTGAATATGAAATTAACTACCGATTAACGAGTGATTTAAAATGATTAAGCATGATACACAAGCCTCTCCCTCGAAGCTTTTGGATCAGTTCATTATTACTCATAATTCCCGCTGTTGAGTACTTTTATTTTATTTTATATTACGCGCGTCCCGACAATCACAGACTAATAGAGTATATATCCGAAATATATACACATTAGAGTAAAATATCCTCGCTTTTCAAAAAAAAGGATGAACTTTTGCTTAAAGATAAAATACCCACCATTAACTTATCCTTCCATGCAAATTGACGAATCAGATCGAAATCGTCAAGTCGGAGCACTAATTATTGGTTCGGGACAAGAAGAACTCGGTTCACAAGCTTGGCCCTTTCATTTTGAATTGCTCCTTTCCTTTTATCTCTTTTCTCACTAAATCAGACAAATCCTTGGTTAAAAAGACCAGAAGATTTTGCCGTTTTTTTTTTATTTATTTAGTTGTGCTAAACGACTTCATTTCGCCTTGCCGAGGTGTCTACTGTATGTGTTGGTCGGTTTCCCGCATTTTGGTGTCAACTGCGCGAATAAAAATCATAACGGTGAAAGTTTCTATTCCTTGAAAAATCAGAATATTTTTTAGGTCCTGGAAAGTATGCGTACTTGCAATTTTATCCAATTTTTTATTACGTATCTTGTCTTCTTTTATTTATTATTTTCTTTTGCTATTCTGTACTTTGTTGTTTTGGCCAACTGTGCATACGTTTTGAATGAAGAGGTGGTAGGGATGGCATCACTCGCCGATCTAATTGGATTTCATAAATAGATACTTAACCAAATGCTACGCACTTGTCGGGTAATCGGTAGTAGAAAATTGCCCTTTTCAAAGCATTGGTTTCTCTAAAGCTATGCAATACTCATGCTTTGGATCCAACATTCGGTTGTAAGCAAGACAATTGTCTAGAGACAATGTTATTTTGGGCAAGCCGATATGGATGACTTATTAATTTTAACATGTCAATAAGTTTACATCCCATGAACGTGTAAGAAAGTAAATGCTATTTTCATAAATGCGATGTAAGAACTACACAATATTGAATGTTAACGAGAAAAACCGTGAATTTCTTCTATCATGATAACTGACGAAATTAGGTTTAAGTAGTTTTCATGAGGATGAGTATGTCAAAAAAAAAAAATTAAAATCTAGTTTACTTCGCTAGCCTAACTCATATATGAAAGTGTAGTTTTGATATCAACGGGAATAGTATACGGCCTAGAATTTCATCTTACAAGTAGCTGATTCAAGTCTTTGGATTAAGTCTCTGACAAGGGAAGGGAGAAAATGGAGAAAGCAAGCAAAATTGGTTACCTTGTCATGAGAATCTGCTTTAGATTTAAAGTGGAACCTTGTCTGGAGATGGAAAAATCCATACATGCTAGCGATATTCAACTTCAAATTTGGCAAAATTTTTCCTCTTTTAGCATTTTTATACCCAATAAGGGCTATAGTTTGGGGAACTCTCGAAACATAAAATGAGTAATCAATAACGGGATCCTAAATACAGAGTTGAAGAAACATGAATATGAACAAAAATAAGTTATCGTGATATGTAAACCGAGTTCAACTTAACCAAAATATCATACCCTCACTTAGAAAACTTGTCAGGTTTTGTGCTCGAGCAGGTCCTTAAACATGTTTGGCTTTGTCCATGAGTCCACGACGAATCTATTCTACACCATCCTATATTTATCGGTATTCTTTACTAGTTACACCGGTAGCACGTGTGCCAATTGAAAAAAAGAAAAAGAAAGACGATCTTGCCACGCGGCAAGAATATTGAGAAATGATTCGAGAAAACATTAGAAAATATGGAAAAGAACACAGCTCACCGGTTGCAAAATGTGGAATAATTTACCCCGTCTTACATAAACATGTAGTCTTCCTAGTACGGGCTGCAAAGGATTTTGATTGTCTATATTTTCAAAAAAAAAAGAAGTTTAATTACATGTAAAACGAGAGGAATGGCTAAACAAACTTTTTTCTTGACCTTAACAAGAATCTTTAACACGTAACAAAGCGTGTTCCAGCTCACGATCTCACCAGCATCTACTTTTTGTCTTTGTAGAATTATAGGCAAACTCGGTCTACGCGACTTCTGTCGTCTATGACTTTCTGCATGGAATCATGCTTAGTAGCGGGGATTATGAGTGATCATAAACTGCTCCAAAAGCTCCGAGGAAAAGGCCTCTGAATCACGCTCAAGCGTGCTAAAGGGATCACATTTTGAAAATGCTGACTTGCTTGCAAACCTTGCTACGCACATCTCGGCGCTTGCATTCTGCTTCTTATTCAGCTACGGTGCCGGGTCTCTTGGTTCCCTGCTTTACGTAAGTATACTTGGGAGAAAGATGGCACTAAGGGGATGATGAAGTATGTAATTGGTCTTCTGTTTTTGACTCTACATTGAGCTACAGTTGATGGAGAATATCGTTAAGATGCAGTGCGTTTGAGCTAATCCAAGCCTGTGGATTGAGATTCACTGACAAAGGAAAAAGGGAGAAAAATCGAGTGAGCAAGCAAAAATATGGAGATAATATCGAGGGAAAACCCGAAGATCAAAGTTCATCGGCAAAAAAAAAATTGAATGTTTGCAGAATAAATATGCATTCCGATGCCCCCACACCTAAGAAAAAGCTTATCTTTTGCCACGAGAGCCAATTTGTGCTAATCTAATACATGTATACCCAGAGGAAGAAAGAAACACACAGTCCTTTGCTCAGCGAGCGCACACACAGATGTCTTCTTCTATGAAAAAATAGCTCCAAGCTCACATGGAAGTTTTGCGGTAAAATTCGTTACCTTGTCATGAGAATCTTCTTCAGATTCAGAGTGGAACCTCTGTCGGAGACGGAGAATCCATACGTGCCAGGGATATTCGGCAGATGACTTATCACTCATAAATAAGAGAGCTAAAGTGCAATTTCTCTGTTTTTTCTTTTAACTCAGTGGTCTGGTAAATCCTTAGAGATAATAGTAGCAATTATAATCACAAGCCTTGAACTTTTGATAACGGCATGTGGAAACTAATTACAGAAAAAACATGTGCAATCAAAAGTAAAACGAACATCTTGTATCGGGGTTATGGAATAAAGTTGCAGAATTCACAAAATCTTTCCCCATGCAGTGTGGATGAGGCTCCCGGGCTACCAAGAAATCGACACTTTGAACATTGACTTTGACCAGGTAGCTTTACCTCAAGCGGCACGTTCTCTTGCTCTCTTCGATATTTTCAACTCTTGAAGCGAGAATGGTCGTCGCTAGGTTGCCTATGTTAATCATTGAAACAGAAATTTTACTGCCAAATGCCAACCCAAGACAGAACTCCTAAAAGGAAGTAAATGCACTCCATTTATGAACACATCGAAGTTATACCAAAGTAAAAATTTCCAGGCAACTCTTGTGAATTGCCATGAACAGACAAGCAAATATTATTAAATTTTAACAGTGACCTGGTTTGGATTCTATTCCACCACGAGAAATCGACAACTGAATAGAGTCAGAAGACCCACCTGCAACACAAACCTCTGCAAATAGGGACATTGCCTTGATTAAGAGAGATAGTGGAAGGGGACTATTATCTCCATATGCTACGTGGCTGACCTCACATTGCTTGACACTGAATAATTCAGGCAGAAGATGAGACCATAGGCACCCCAGCTCAATCAAATGCAGGCAATGCAGCATCATTAGGGAGGAGGGTGACAGAAAACAAATGAATAAAAATAAACTCTGAAACTACATATTGGTTGATGTTTATACATAGTGGACAAGAAGATTCACAGTTCGAGAATCTGCAAACAAGAAAGACACGATGAAACTCGAGACATGATCACATGCACTCATTCCATATTCTCTAACCAATGCAAAGCTCAGCTAGCAAGGGACATTGTCTATTCTACGGATATTCTTTTGATGTAGAGGTCTTCGAAATATCTAAAGCCAACAGAGCCCAAATTAAGATTATTGAGACCTGAATTCCACAGTGAACCTCTGCATTAGCATCTACAATTACCTCGTGACCTAATAGATAAGGTGATCGACTAGGGCATGAAGAGCAGGGATCCGAAGAATACCTGGGAATCAAATTTAGTTCAAGCACCTTAACTTGCTTCGACAGTGCAACCTCAATCCGCCGGTTGATGCAAGACTGAAATCCGACATTTAGGTGAAAGGATAACCTAGATCTATGTGAAGGATGGTGTCCTCTGTAATCATTCTACTGTTACAAGACATTATCCACCCACTCCATATATCTCACCCTCGCGAATCCGGATTAGCTCTCATCTCATGGAATGAATTAGAGCCCATCCATATCATGGTCAATCATCTGAGTCCGCAATTAGTTGCTTTTGCTTCTTTAAATGTCAATATAAATGGTATAAGACTCGTAATTTCATCCGGCAGACAATTGATTCAATCCTTTCAATTGGGATTCAATTCCTCCAGAAAAAGAAGAAGTCAAAGAAAAATCTGCACTTTCACACCGCAATGGCAAAGAGAATGCTTAATTCAGGGAGAAAAAACCTTTCTTTTTGCTCCATCAGACGAGGTATCCAACCCAAATTTTCCCAGTATGCTAATCTAACGCACAGCGAAATTCAAAAGCATCTCTAAAAAAGAATGAAAGAACTCAGGGACAATAGAAGAGAAAAAGGCAAGACCAACTCTCGAAAGATGAAAGAAAGAAAGTGGTATCCTTTGCTTATCACTACAAAAAAACAAGGATTCAGACATGGAAAATTAGCAACGAAAAATTATTCGTCGCTAATTTGCGACGAAAACTAAATATGTTGCTAATTGCGACGAAAAAAATTTGTTGCTAATTAGCGACGAATTTTGCGACGGAAAAAAAATTCATCGTTAAAACCAACTTTTTTTGTAGTGTATCTAGCCAAAGACAGAGAGAGGGTTTCTTCTCCTAAACAACTAGTTGCAAGCTCAAAAAACGAATCTTTATACAGGCAAATTGGTTATCTACTGGTCTCTGAATTCGAATCTAGAGCCAAGCGTGCACGGAGAACGCTAGTGGAAGAAAGAACTTGCAAAGATAAGATATGGGTTGTCCGTGTGGATTGCCACGCATCCATTCAGTAGATACTAATCACGTGACGTCACAATGAATATACATATATATATATATATATATTCGTATATAATATAATATATTTACTTATTAATTTATTGGTGTGTATATATATCGGAGCCCTACGTGTAAAATCTATCGTGAAGCTGAATTTGGTCGAAGCTGAAGCTGAATGTGCTTCTTTAAATGTCAATATAAACGTTATGAGACCCATAATTTCATCCGGTAGACAACTGATTCAATCCTTTGAATTGGGATTCAATTCCCCCATAAAAAGAAGAAGAAGATGTTAAAGAAAAATCTGCACTTTCACACCGCAATGGCAAAGAGAATACTTAATTCAGGGAGAAAAAACCATTCTTTTTGCTCCATCAGACAAGATATCCAACCCAAATTTTCCCAGTATGTTAATCTAAGGCGCAGCGAAATTCAAAAACATCTCTAAAAAGGAATGAAAGAACTCGGGGACAATAGAAGAGAAAAAGGCAAGACCAACTCTCGAAAGATGAAAGAAAGAAAGTGGTATCCTTTACTTATCACTACAAAAAAACAAGGATTCGGACACTGAAAATTAGCAACGAAAAATTATTCGTCATTAATTTGTGACGTAATTTGCGATGAAAACTAAATCCGTTGCTAATTGCGACGAAAAAAATTTGTTGCTAATTAGTGACGGAAAAAAAATTCGTCGCAAATTGGTTGCTAATTAGCGACGAATTTTGCGATGGAAAAAAAATTCGTCACTAATTAGCGATGAATTTTGTGACAGAAAAAAAATTAGCAATGAAAAAAAAATTCATTGCTAATTAGCGACGGAATTTGCAATGGAGAAAAAATTTGTCGCTAATTTGCGACGAAAAAAAAATTTATCGCTAATTATCTGCGATGGAAAAAAATTTGTCGCTAATTAGTAATGAAAAAAAATTCGTTGCTAATTTCCAACGAAAAAAAAAACAACGGAAAAAAAATTCGTCGCTAATTAGTAACAAAATTTATTTGTGATGAAAAAAATTCTGTCACTAATTAGCAACGGAAAAAAAATTGTCGCTAATTTGCGACGGAATTAGTGACGAAAATAGTTCCCAATTATTTTTATAGTTCATCACTAATTCCGTCTCTAATTAGCGACGAAAATAAACTTTCGCTGCACATTCCCAACTACTTTCATAGTTCGTCACTAATTAGCAATAGATTCAAATTCATTGCTAATTCCGTCACAAATTAGCGACGAATTTGAATTCGTAACTAATTAGTGACAGAATTAGCGACAAACTATAAAAATAGTTGCGAATGTGCGGCAAAAGTTTATTTTCATCGTTAAATTTGTCGCAAATTAGCGACAGAATTAGCGATGAACTATAAAATTCGAGGCACGTTTCCGACTATTTTATTTTCGTCACTAATTATCAATGGATTCAAATTCGTTGCTAATTTGCGACGAATTAATAAAAATTCATTGCTAAATTTGTTCCGGAACATTATTCGTGGCAAATTAGGACAAATTTTGCCATGAATAAGTTCGTTGCAAATTACTAACCAAAAAAAAAAAATTCGTGGCAAATTAGCGACAAATTTTGCCACGAGAAATTAGCGACAAATTTTGCCACAAAAAATTAGCGGTGAATTTTGCTATGAATAATTAGTGATAAATTTTGCCACGAATATATTTCGTCGCAATTTAGCAATGAAAAATTAAATTTTGTGATGCCTAATTGGCAACGAAATTTTTTTCATTGCAAATTTCGTCGTAAATTCGTTTAGCGACGAATTTTTCCATTTTTTTCGTGGCAAAATTCGTCGCTAAAACCTACTTTTTTTGTAGTGACATAAGTTAGAAAGGCAATAGAAGATTCAATTTTTTTTTAAAATGAAATCGCAATGTCGGGTTGCAGCTTGAAATCCTATTATAAGTTTATAAGGGTTCGGTTGGATTGGGAACGTGATTATATCATAGCCGCTACTAAGGGTTTGCATAAGAACCCATAGAAATGCGTGGAATCGATGGAACAGTTAGAACTTGAGAGTATATAACAAGCTTCGAGATATGGAATGATAACTATATGATATCCTCATTATAACTTTTACTCATGCATACTACAAAGCAGATGATCCTTTCAGATAATTATTTGTACAAAAAATGTACGAGAATATAGTAATTACTTGCTATTTTATAGTTTTTTAGGTATAAGTTTCAATATAAACTCGTAAAATTATTTTGCATTTTAGTTGTGCAATATCTTTGGATTTTGCTATCAATATAGTGAATTTGTACTTCATTGTATGACATACGAGTTTTTTCGTGTTGCGACGTAATATAATAGCTTTTCAATACGTTAAAATGCACAAGTTTTCTTTTGTAGAAATTCAACAAACTATTTAGTAATTTTTTCTTAAGAAATAGTAGATCGATGGATTTTGGGTTTCAAATTGAGGCAAATACCATTCTTACATGAAAACCTGCTATCGCATGATAACATCCTAACTTTTCTTGCCATGTGAGGGAAAATTTGTTCGGTGACATGCGCAAACTCTCTCTCCGTAATTGGTTTCTGGCATTTTCCATCACATTGAACTAACTACATTATTCTTTGCAAATCTCACTTTTAATTTAAGATTATTTCTTGCATTTTTTCTTCTTTTTCTTTTGCTTTATATTATATTAAAAGACAAAACTACTCACATTCCTTTCAAATAATTTTTTGCACTCTTGCCTCATCTTCCACACCCATTCATTGCAAGGTTTCCTTCATGTCCGTCTTCTTCTAAACTTATTCCAACAATTATTAACTTTATTTCCCTAAATAATCCTCATGATCATGAATTTTTCGACTTTGATTTTTGGTACAAATTTATGAAAATTTACTCAAAGATTGAATATTGTGGTTGATGAATGCATTATACTCAATTTACTCATATTTTATTGGAAGATAATATTGAAAATGACCCAAATTGCTTAAAAGTATCTATTGATAATGAAACTGCAAATGGAGAACAATAATCAATCATGTCAACAAGTTCATTTCGTGCTTCTTGCACTAAACATTGAAACTTATTCCTTGATACATACGTGTTTTAAGTGAATAATGACTTTCTTATTGATGTAATTGAAAACTTTTATTATCTGATTCAGGTAAAATATTTTTTCAAGAGAGTAACCTTTTTCAGGGGAGCCAAGCAACTAAATGAACAATATCTTTTATTAAGCTGCATATGCAACTTGTTATTATTGCAGTAAATAATTTTCTTTTTATTAATGATTCAATGAAAATTATGGTGCATTTAGAATTGACAAAAAAAATATGTGTTCTAGATTCCATATACTTAGAACTTTGAATTTATTTGTCAAAATAGGTTCCCGAATTTTTGAATTTTGAAACCCACCCTGCATGTCTTGGAACCTAGAACTGAACAAGTTCCCACCGGTCCGGTTTTCCGATTCTAGGTTTTACTTAGAATCATGCTCACCCCTAATGTAGAGTAGGTTTAAAGTTTCAAACAATAAAGAACCTGTTTCGACGGCCCGAACTAATTAATAATATTTTTTTTTGTCAAACCCAATTGAATTTAGAAAGTTAATAATATCTAAAAGATGATCCAACCTGTGTCCAGGGACTGATCTTACTCTCCCTTTTCGTCGCCTGCCTTTTCAGACCACAACAGCAGCAGCAGCAACGACAAACGCACGTTTTTTTCCTCTTTTTTCAAAAATTTTCAGGAACCCGCGCGCGTGCCCATTTCCGTAATTCCACCACGTACCAACGCTCCCCGCATGCAACGCCCCTCCCTCTCTTCTCACAACGAAAAAAACACTAATTAATTAATTAATTAATTTTATTTTATTAATAATAATAATTAAAAAATCTTCGAAACTCGAAGGCGCGAACTTGCCTCCCCCTCCCTTACCAAAAAAAAAAAAAAAAAAAAAACTTGCCTCCCCCTCTCGCCCATCGTCTCCCCTTTTCTCTCTCTCTCTCTCTCTCTCTCTCTCTCTCTAACTTCTCTCCTTCTTTCTCTCTCTAACCTCCTCCGCCGCTCCTCCACCATGCACCGCCGCCTCCGCCGCCCCCTCCTCCTCCGACGACGCCGCAGCCAAGCGTGGCAACTACAACTGCAGCCTCCCCAAGAAGGGCCACTCCTGCCACACCGGCTCCTCTCCCTCCCTCACCCCCGACTCCTCCTCCGCCGCCCGTCAGCGCCGTCACCGCATCCTCCGCCTCGGCGGCTTCTGCGTCCGCCATGGCCCTCGTGCCGTCCTCGCTCTCCTCCGCCGCCCGTCTCCCCAGCCGCCGCCGCCCCTCCTGCTGCGACACCCGATCTCGCACCTCCGCCGCGCGCTCTCCTTCGAAGACCTCGACGTCCGCGCCAACGAGGAGGAGTAGGACATCGACAAGGTGGAGCCGGATCTCGACGAGCGGGGGATGCGGACGCCGGCGGGTTGCCCGCCAGGTGCTTGTGGGAGGTCCTGAGGAGGTTGCCACCGGCGGAGCTACTCGCGGTGGCGCGGGTGTACAAGGGGTGGCGGAAGACCTCGAGGAGGGTGTGGTGGGCCACCGAGGATCTGAAGCTCAGGGTTCCCTTGAGAGCTCAGCTCTGTTTCGTCGGATCGGTGTTGAACAAGTGCCCTGAGCTCGTTAGGCTATCTCTGTGGATGGAAAGGTTAGTAATCAGTCGTGGATTCTTCGCGAGGTGGATCGGATCGGTTGATGTTGCTGCACTGATGAGACAAGGTTCATCTGGGCGTCATCAATTAGGACCGAAGTTGATGCACGAGCTAATAACCGCAAGTGAACTTTTTGATCAATTGAATTGAAGCTCAAAATTAACAAAAAGAAATGTATGCTGCGAGTAGTGGAAATGCTGCTTGATCAGCATCTATGGACAAACTTTCATGAATCAGGGAGTTTCAGGATTCGCACATTAACCCTTTAAGGAAGTCCTAGAACTGGTGAATCAGTTGTGAGGATCCTGATTGGATCTCACAATTAATTCCAGTTCGAGATCATGTGCTTGAGCTTCGTCAAATTTTTCTGGATTTATGACACTGATTCGGTTCTTGTTCTATTGGTTGGCTTTCGCAGTGATGTAGATGCGACGATGCTGGCTTGCATTGCGTTCTCATGCCCTAATCTGGAGTCTGTGGAGATCTCAACATCCTCTAACGCTGTCAACCGGATTACAGGGTAAACTTTCTGTTCCCCTTTTGCGGGTTAGGTCTTTCATATGAGATTTGTTTGGATCTTGGTTATATATGTATTGAGGCATTTCTGGGGTGGAGAAGCCTTAGATCCCTGCATTACTGCTCAATTAATGGTTGCAAATGGATATCACTTTCAAGCTAGCACATATAATTTGCAAACAACATTTGTTCGAAATGGAAAGACTTTAGCGGAGTCTACTCTAATTGTAAAGGTTTTGATCACCTGTCTGTGATTTACAAATTTGTTTGCGTCTCCATGATCTAGGAATGCCACTAGAAATTGTGATGGCTCTTCCAATGGTGTGTGCATCATTATTTCGTCCTTGACTAGCAGTGGGAACTAGGAGATGAAAGTTGTCAGTTTTTTACGCTGCTTTTTGAACCAACCATTTAAGAGATCAATGTGTTGAGATCTTACTCTTGGTTGCTCATGCTCGTAACATCTTAGTTTCGCAAGTAAATATCCATTTTACAGCTTAAATAACATCTTGTTTGTTTCCAGCAAGGAGGTTACATAGTCTATTTAACGGTTTTTATTAATATCTAAGTAGTTTGATCTCCATTTTCTTATTCGTGCACGCAGAAATCTTGGAAATGTATTCTTCATTTACCGTACTAACTTGTGCAAACTTCTGCAGAGATGAATTGGGTTGTTTTGTTGCTGACAAACGAAGCCTAATGTGTCTTGAAATGGAAGGTTGCTCTAACCTTGGGGGATTGGTTCTCAGCTCATCGAGTCTTTCTACACTCTGGCTTTCTGATCTAAACTCCCTCTCAAAGATGGTAATTGCATCCCTTTGCTTTTTTATGTTCTAGGATCTCTCCTCTGTATCTTGCATGTTCATTCCTGTCTTTGATAGATGTAACAAGTGATGCTGACTCATTTTCACATCCCTACAGGTATTTAACTGCCCCAACTTAAAAGAAATCTCCTTGGAATTCTCTCGCAATGGAAATGATTGTACAGATTTGATTGCCACAGTTGATGGTCTGGGAAGGAGTTGTCCAATTTTACAAAATATTCACATTGCGTCGGTTCGGCTTTCTCATGCGGTTGTACTAGCTCTTACAGCTTCAAATTTAAAGTGTGTTCTGTAACTTGGTCGTGCATGTTGCATATGATAACAGCTTCAAACAGGCATTTATTTCCTTTAAGCTCTCGAGCTTTGTAAGTCCTTGTTCCACACATTTTGCGGTCTAGTGATCATATAGATCCTAAGTTCACTTCCTAGATACTAAAGACCGAAATTTTCCATAAGAGCATTGAAGCATCATTAATTAGATACAGCTTTGATGACCACTGCTAAATTTTTTCATTGTACAGGGGTTTGCAGATGCTATCACTGGTGCTTGGATCAGAAATCACTGATGCATCTGTTGCTGCTATAGCTTCAAGCTTTTCGGATTTAGAATTGCTTGATCTCAGTGGGTATGTTCTGCTGTGAGGTCCTATGCTGTTTGATTTATGAGATATCACAGTGGTGTAGAAAATTCGGCTTCATCGTGTCAATTCATGGTTTTTTTTTTTCTTTTGCAAAAGTTCCCATACATGACATAAACACATTTGGTTTCAAATAGTGTGACAAATAGGGCGCATTGGTAATGACCATAGAAGCTTAGAGCATGAAGGAATATAATTTAATCATCAGACCCAACAATTGCACTTCTTTTTTAATCATGAATTTATTGTTACATGCAGGTCAAGCATTAGTGACAATGGCATTGGGATGATATGCAATGTGTTTCCTGAAACATTATTAAGACTCCTACTTGCCCTTTGTCCTAACATCTCTTCAAGTAACTTCCTGGACTACTCTATAAATAAATGGCATTTCCTTTCAGTTAGCATTATAGGTTCATTGTTTGTCATGCTGAACGTGAATCTATTCAAATCATTTCTTGCATTTTATTTTGGTTCACTAACTGTCTATATATTTCAAGTGGAATTCAGTTTGCCACAGCTCAGCTACCTCTTCTTGAACTCATGGACTGTGGTGTGACTGTATGTGATAGTAATGACAAAAGCCTTATCTCTAATGAAGCCATCAACCATGGGATGGAGAAAAGGCCAACAGCAATCTTCACCTCATACACTAGAACCTTATTACAAATCATAGTAAATTAAAAACTCAGCTTGCGGGGTTGTAGTGGCTTAGATGTGAGACTCCCAGATCCTATAATTTGTATATTGCATTCTGTTACCATGGGTTCCTTGTGGTTCTTATTTTGTTGATTGAAATGCAGGCCCTGTATTTGAACTGCCCAGAATTGAATGACCTAAATCTCAATGCCTATAAAAATTTGCTCACTGGTACGTTTTAAAAAATGTATTGGTCTTGATTGAGTGCTTACTTTAATTAATGGGATATTGATGCATCTCACATGCTTTCCTAATTTGCATCCTAATCTAACTTTAATTTTCTTTGCATTCTCAGATCGATTGCTAATTCAGTGCCCTAGTTTAGAGAATGTACATGCATCAAGTTGTCAAGAATTGTTAATAGAGGTTATTCAAAACGTTGTACGATCTAAATTTAATCGGAATATAGCATTAACATCAATTTGTGCTGCTTGTCAATATGCTTCTCTAACCTATACGAGCTTGTTGATTACATCATCAAGCACTTTAAAACTTGAATTTGCGGAACAAACCTACCTCATAGACAATGTTAACCTTGCTGGAAACTTGATGTGATATTCTACTGATGCGAAAGTCTTTATGTTGCACTTTCTTGTTGAGACCCTTGTCTTGAGAATCCTGTATGTGAGAAGTTATACCTTGCTCTATTCCCCACTTTTCTTTGTCCTTCTTACAGTAACTTAAGATTTATTTATATATTAAATAAATTGTTTGATCTCAAAGATTCAATGGTTTGAGGAAAGCATTAACATTTATATTGCATCTACTTGTAGGTCAACAATGATTCTTTTCCCATGGAAAACCATTTGCCCTTTAAACGTCTGGCTGATGGTTCCAAGAGAGTTCGGGTTCCCCATTTTCTGTGCCAACAGGTCAAGTCCCTCACCTACATATCTAGTGGTTGTAACGTAAATGTCAATGCCGTTTCTTAGATACATCTCCTTTTCTCTTTCATGTGAGCAAATGGAAAATGAATTGACAACAGCAAGTCTGATTATTGATTGGATAACAAGCAAATAGATGGACAACAGCATTAATGTCACGAGAGTATCTTGAAACATTGTATTTGCATTCTATTACTGGTTATGAAATAGAATAGGGAATCATATCATAACATCGCCTCACATGTTGACCATCTTTACTCTTCTCTTTTTTCCAAGCAGCAATTTGATGTTGATAAGAAGCAGAGAAGGAGGCCAGCGTGTAATGTGCTTGCAGAATGATTACACATGTGGATAGTTTTGACAATTGACATGGTAATAGCTTCACTTGTTTGATGTCATATTACTACTGAGGCAAGGCCCTCTAGACTGACTTCTTGTGGGTTCCCAATATTATTGCCGGTTGCTGATGCCTTATAGAATTCCTTTAGGCATTGTGTGGCCCCCTGGTCACCATACTAGAAAATACTCTGGAGCTTAGCTTCAGCAGCATAACTTCATCATTCTAAAATAAAGTTATCAACCTATGTAATTTCTATGCAAACTGTCTTCGTATCAGGAGTTTCATGGAAAAACTGTAATTTACTGAGAATTTATATTAGAGCATGAACTGTTGCTGCTAATATTCATGTACTTGATATCAGAGGTTAAAAGGAACTCTGCAAGGCTGAGTTTGTGGTAGATGTACCAGGTTTCAGCCATGGATTAGATACTCTTTGCACTGTGCCAATTGTGATTACGACGCACATGGTTATCTTGACTAGTAGGAAGCCAACCTGTAATAAACTTTTGCCGCACATTCGCAATTATTTTTATAGTTTGTCGCTAATTTGTGACGAATTAATAAAATTTTGTTGCTAAATTCGTTCCGGAACAATGTTCGTGGCAAAAGTAAAAATTTTTCGTGGCAAATTAGCAACGAATTTTGTCATGAATCAGTTCATTGCAAATTATTGACAAAAAAAAAAGAATTATGTTGCAAATTAGCGATGAATTTTGCGACAAAAAATTAGTGATGAATTTTGGAATGAAAAATTAGTGATGAATTTTGCGACGAATAATTAGCGGTGAATTTTGCGACGAAAAATTAGCGATGAATTTTGTGATGAATAATTAGTAACGAATTTTGCAATAAAAATTTGCGATGAATAATTAGCGACGAATTTTGCGACAAAAAATTAGCAACGAATTTTGTAACGAATTTTTTTTCGTCGCAATTTAGCGACGAAAATTGAAATTTTCCGTCGCAAAATTTGCGACGGTCTATTAGCAACGAATTTTTTTCCGTCGCTAATTTCATCGCTAATGAATTTTGCCAAATTTTTTTGTGGCAAAATTCGTCGCTAAAGCCAACTGTTTTTGTAGGGTATCTAGCCAGAGACGGAGAGAGGGTTTCTTCTCCTGAACAACTAGTTGCAAGCTCAAAAAACGAATCTTTATACGGGCAAATTGGTTACCTACTGGTCTCTGAATTCGAATCTAGAGCCAAACGTGCATGGAGAACGGTAGTGGAAGAAAGAACTTGCAAAGATAAGATATGGGTTGTCCGTATGGATTGCCACGCATTCATCCAGTAGATACTAATCACGTGATGTCACAATGAATATACATATATGTATATTCGTATATAATATGTATATTCAAGTTTTCATCTATTTAGGCATTATATAGATGCAGTAAAATCGAATATGATAAACCAAATCATTGTTGAATCCTATCCGAGTCTCTGTTTATGGGCGAGTTGTTGAGTCATCACATGATTAGTATTTGCTTGATGTGACAATCCACACAGCCCTACTTTCTTTTGCAAGTTCTTTTTTCCATTGGCATTTTCCAATGCATCGATATCTTGGGGTGATTAATAATATGTGGCATTCTTCTTTTGCCACAGTTGATAGACCCATGGTGGACACCAAACGAGGAGGGAAGAGAATTGGAAAGAGTTGTTAGACCTCTCCATCAATACCTAAAGGAGGTTGCATTTTACAATTATTATGGTCGACCTTGTGATCTCGAACTAGTGACTTACCTTATCGCAAGTGCCATTGCTCTTAAGAAGTTAGTGGTGAATACCTGTGACAAAGAATATGTCTCGGGCGAATGGAAAAAGCTGAAAGAACCTAGAGAACAGGCTTTGCAACAACTCAAGGGAAAGGTACCTTTAAAGATTGATTTGGTTATTAATTAACAGAACCCGAGCCTCGTGGTATTCATAGAGGTGATAAAGATGGCTATTATTTTGCATCCTACTCCTCTTCCCCTTTCCAAGGTTCTCTGTATTTTTGTTACTGCGGATGTAAGTTTGTTTATTTCCTGATTTTATATTGGGTTTATAAGTTATGTAATGACTCAAAGGCCATGAATAATGGATGTTCCTGCATTTCTATAATTAATAGCCGGTCGCACAAGAATACAAATGCGTGGGTGTAAATTACTGCCCTTTCTACACAAGGTACATGGCGGAGGTGGGTTACTGATGTATACTATGCCAAATTACTACATAATTAATAGTTTAGGACATTGAAGATGCAGGTGAGGGAATGCCACAGGTATGAACATCAAGTCCACGCACGTAGCATTTAAAGATGGATCACTTTGGACATCAGATACATTAGCCATGTACTACCTCTTTGGATCCAGAACGATACAAGACTTGCATCTTAACAGCTAAATAATTCTATGTAGCTTACAAGTTAAAATGATAAATTAAAAGTTTGCGGGCTCAATGGACGACGGGGATGGAATTGCTGTTGGGTGGTTAAGAGTATCCGATCTTGCTCATATGACACGGTATTATTTACAACCACAACATCAAAGTCAAAAGAAGTGATCCAGTAATTCTCAAAACATACTAAATTTTGGCTGCTGAAAGGCTTGGGAATATGATGATGAACGCCCGATCTAATAGGGCGGTTTAGTCCGGTTTTAGCAACATTTCTTACATACTTTTCTGACTTTTCTAAACTCGTCTTCTTGTGTTTTTTTGGCTGCCCGGTGAGCACTCCAAATGGTGGGGCACCGGTTGTGTTGGTGAATGAGAAGACAGAACTTGCAAGCATAGGATTGTCACATCGAGTGAACACTAACCACGTGATTTCACAACATCTCGCACATGTAGGATTCAAAAGTGATTTGGCTTATTCTCTTCTATCCTACCACATATGTCTAATGGCTAAACGGATGAAGACTTAACGAGGTTTGAAGATCCACTTCTAAACCAAAACTCTAGAAGTAGGGACATACCTCAATCGCAAGCAATAAATTATAAAACAAGAAAAAACAACGAGCTTCTGTTCTCTTTTACCGAGGCTTTTGCTTTTCCATTCTTCAACTTACAAGCAATTGCATTTGTTAATTCAGGCAATTGACGATTTCATAGTCCCTTTTTTGCGATTGTGGTTAAGTTCCATCTCGTACAACAAGTTTGAGGTGTTGAAACCCGCTTAAATGAGTAGTCCACAAATACCTCAATCTCAGAACGAAACATAAGTTGGTTGTGATTCTCTAGATGTCAACCGGAACATATACGACCTGGAATTTCATCTGGCAAATAGCTAGTCCGGGCATTTGGATTGAGTCTCACTGACAAAGAAAAAGGAGGGAAAATGGAGAGAGCGAGCCCAAGTGTAGGAGATATATTGAGGGAAAACCCGAAGCAGCAAAGTTCATTGACATAGGAGAAAATTCAATGTTTGTCGAATAACGGGAAAGAAAAAATACTTAATTCATGGTCGAATGAACAAAACAACAAGTATTATAGTGTCTATGGTAAGATGATCCGCATTCCGAAGCCACTACATCTAAGAAAAGATGAACTTTATGCCCGGTCATCCAATTAAATAAAAACCGAGAGTTCACAAATATATAGTAATTAAAGACTAGTTATAGCTAGAGGAAGAAAGAAACGTGGGCCCAAGACTAGCTCCCAGCTCAAAAATGGAACTTTTGCCGCAAAATTCATTACCTTGTCATGAGAATCTGCTTCAGATTCAGAGAAGAACCTTTTCCGGAGATGGAGAATCCATACAAGCCAGCGATATTCAGCTTCAAATTCAGCATTTCTTCGTCTCCTTTGGCGTTTCTATACCCAACAAGGGGTGATGGTTCAGAGCACTCTTGAAGCATGCAGGGGTAATCAACAACGTAATCCTGAATGCAGAGTTACGAACACATGCATGTGAACGGAAATAAGTCAATCATGATCTGTTAACTGAGTTCTGCTTAACCAAAATATCAGATTCTGACTCGGAAAAAAACGATTCTCCGGTTTTGTGCTGGAGCGCATGTCCCCAAACATGTTTGCCTCTTTATTACGCAAGTTCAAGGCCGTTTACCAAAAGTCGATTCTCATACGAAATCGTCGAGTTGGAGCACTAATTTTTGGTTTGGGACACGAAGACCTTGGTTACTAGCTTGGGTCTTTCAGTTTGGAACTGCCCGTTTCCTTCTCTCTTTTCTCAGTGAATCAGATGAATTTGCAATTGAAAGGACTAAAAGTTCAGCGCCATTTTTTTATCCGTGTTAGGCGACTTCATTTCCCCTTTGCTAAGGTGTCTACTGTACGCGTCGGTCCGTTTCTCGCGTTTTTGTATCAACTGCGTGAATAAAAATCTTAAGGGTGAGAGTTTCTATCCTTTGGCAAAGTGGAATATTTTTTAGGTCCTAGAAGAAAATGCATCCTTGCAATCCTATCCAATTTATGATTAGGTATATTGTCTTCTTCTTCTTTTCTCTTGTTATTTTGTACTTTATTGTTTTGGCCAACTATGCATACGTTTTGATTTATGAGTTGGTAGGGATGGCGTCACTAGCCAATCCAATTGGATTTTCGTGAATAGATACTTAACAAAATGCTCTGCACTTGTTAGGCATGGTAAAAAGTCACTCTTTTTGTAAATTTGCACTATGCTTTGACCTGAATATCTCATATCAATCTCACATCGATCGATGGATTAGGTTTGTATTGGCAAAACAAGTTGTAATTCTCCGACTATACTTTGAGCCGCGTCTTTGAAGGATTTGATGCATGATTGTGACTGTAGGCACTT
Source organism: Syzygium aromaticum (assembly GCA_024500025.1). Lineage (NCBI taxonomy): Eukaryota > Viridiplantae > Streptophyta > Magnoliopsida > Myrtales > Myrtaceae > Syzygium > Syzygium aromaticum. Next base: position 19,966,201 of record CM044885.1, read on the forward strand.
GCCATATATACTAGGGCACGAGACACTTATGGATGCTGACGTAGGGAGTTCGCTACATGCTTTAGGTCTAAGTAATGTTGGCTTGTGCCATTTTATTTCTTAGCATGTTGGATTTAGGTATCTCGAAGAACTCTGCTTGAATCGAGTAACTGTGGATGGAGAACTCGTTGAGCAACTACTTACCAATTATCATATAGGCTTTTAGCTATGTTTCGCATTTAAATGTCTTTGTAGAGTTTTCTCTTTTCTTAACCACTACTTGTATTGGTCATACAGGGGACTGTATGAGCTTCCTCTAGCGCGAATGGCGTGATGGTTGATCCTGTTCTATAAGCACAGTACTGTTTTTTAGAAATTTAGGGATCCTGTTCTATAAGCACAGTACCTTTTTTTAGAAATTTAGGGATCATCCCGTTCTATAAGCACGGTACTTTTGTTTAGAAATTTAGGGGTTGGCGGATGATACCTGCATATATTGGGGAGATTGTGACTTTTCTGTTCTCTTTCTTGTGCCGGATCATGTTGGTCCGGAGACATTCCATTTGGCCATCGTGACAGGAGTTGATCTTGCACATGAGGATCCATCTTCGAAAGAGGTTCGCAGCAGACTCTTGTCGACCGAATTTTGCTTCAAAAGCTCCATTTTGAGCTGGGGCTCATCAAGCTGAGAACAGCAAGCTCTGTACTCAGAGAATTTCCCGTCGGGCCTTCTTGTAGCCATCTGGAAGGTTGGCCATTATATAGGGCTCACATTCAAGTCGATATATTTCCATCTTCTTATTCACTTTCTCGTCATTACTTGTCTTTTGAAAATGCTCGATCAAAGCATAACACAAGTAATAACGAGAAAGTGAATAAGAAGATGGAAATATATCGACTTGAATGTGAGCCCTATATGATGGCCAACCTTCCAGATGGCTACAAGAAGGTCTAGAAGGAAACCGACAGGAAATTCGCTGAGTACAGAGCCTGCTGTTCTCAGCTTGATGAGCCCCAGCTCAAAATGGAGCTTTTGCAGCAAAATTCGGTTGACAAGAGTCCGCTGCGAACCTCTTTCGAAGATGGATCCTCATGTGCAAGATCAACTCCTGTCACGATGGCCAAATGGAATGTCTCCGGACCAACATGATCCGGCACAAGAAAGAGAACAGAAAAGTCACAATCTCCCCAATATATGCAGGTATCATCCGCCAACCCCTAAATTTCTAAACAAAAGTACCGTGCTTATAGAACGGGATGATCCCTAAATTTCTAAAAAAAGGTACTGTGCTTATAGAACAGGATCCCTAAATTTCTAAAAAACAGTACTGTGCTTATAGAACAGGACCAACCATCACGCCATTCGCGCTAGAGGAAGCTCATACAGTCCCCTGTATGACCAATACAAGTAGTAGTTAAGAAAAGAGAAAACTCTACAAAGACATTTAAATGCGAAACATAGCTAAAAGCCTACCTGAATCCGTGATTGAGGAGAGCCCTCCCCATGTCTGCAGTGATGGACTTGTCCTTGCACTTGATCTCAACTCGACGGAGGGAGCGGTGGTCGTCGATTTTCTCAAGAAGCAGGAGGACAGCGTCCACGTGCTTCACGTTGTACAGGTAGAGGCATTCTTTGGAGAGGACACTGTCCAGCACCCTACCCAATTTCCATTGAGCCTTACAGAGACTCGCACTCGCGGCACGAAACAATTATCGCCTGAAAGAGACAAAACACATATGAAATGGTAATCATTGATTTAAAAGTTCATGGGAGTTTAAGACTTACATCCTCCTTCGATTATTGGGTTGCATACTGACTAGCTCAAAGGTCGCATTGGCCCGTTGGAACTCCTCGAGGGCCCTTTGCAGCTGGGAGGCGAGTCGACGCCGGAAGGCGAGGCTACGGGGCATGATGACAGAGCTGGCTTGCCAAAAGAAAGAGCAGTAATGGAGTTTAGTAAATCAAACAACTGCGACAAGCGCTCTAACCCTGTCATCATTGAAGTTGTATGAAACACTTGCTGTACGAAGTATATAATCCTAATAATGCTAGACAGAGCAAATCGGCTCAATTCAATCATTTAAACAAAGTTCTTAGCAGGATGGTATCAAGCAATTGCTAGACAGAGCAAACTGGCTCAATTCAATAATCAGAACAAGTTTCTTAGCAGGATGGCATCAAACAATTGCTAGACAGAGCAAACCGGCTCACTTCAATAATCAGAACAAGTTTCTTAGCAGGACAGTATCAAACAATTGCGACAAGCGCTCTAACCCTATCATCATTAAAGCTGCTAACAGTATCAAACATTTGCTCTACGAAGTACATAACCCTAGGAATGCTAGACAGAGCAAACCGGCTCACTTCAATCATCAGGATCATCCATGCGATGGTGTGGAAAAGGAGGTATCAAACAATTGCGACAAGCGCTCTAACCTATCATCATTGAAACTGCTAACAGTATCAAACATACGAAGTATATAACCGTAATCATTTTGCATATCATATTGGGGAAAAGAACTCCCCGAAACCTCCATGTTCTTCAGACTACTGGACTTCCATTGAATCGTCAGAACAAGTTCTTAGCAACGATCATCCGAGCGATAATGAAAGAGAGGAGGAAGAAGAACACATTTCGCCATGGAAATCGAAGAATCGAAGAAGATCGAAGACTTACGCGCTGCTGTGTGCGAGGCGAAGAGAAAACCCGGAGCTGGAAGTTCGCTGCGATGGCTTTTGAGTTTTGCTTTTAGAGGAGGGACGGAAACGCAGAGAGAGAGTGAGAGGCGGGAGGAGTAGTAGTAGTAAGAGGAGGAGTGCAGGATGACTGACACGTGGCACCGACCTAGTAGGAGGAAACATCCAACGGTCAGGCTCTTCAATCACGCTTTGTGCTCCTCCAGTCCTCCTCCTCTTCTTTCCATTATAAAAAAAATTAATTTCTTTTTTCATTAAGTATGATTATCCTAGTGCACTCGTTACCAAAAATCCCTTTTAAGATTGCAAAGCGTAAATTAATATGCGATCTGTCATCCCAACGTTATGCACTAATCCAATTTGTCCAATGTAATAGACTCCAGTAGCTCGAACGTGAACTCCACTCAAAATCAGATGAATCGATCTCGAATAGCACCAACTTAAGATTGAGTTACGTAACCCGAGTACCTCGACTCAGCTTTGCTATTGCTTAAGATAGTGTTCGAGTTCATATATATATATATATATATATATAATATAACAGCCAGCTATTAATCAAGATCCACGTTTTTTGTCCATTAAGCATGATTACGCTCTATTGACCTGGATGAATTATCATGCCCGCATCATAAATTCAGTTATGGTAAGCTTATAAATTCGATCGTACCTTAAACTTTGATCTCTAGAACCCATGCGAGTTCATTAATCAAGCAACCAAAAAATACACTTTTGCTCCTTAGTCTATCGTGAACTTAGTTTTTGCGGTACTTGTAGAAGTCCAAAATTAATTGCTTCACAACTAAATGCGTCCGGGTTAGAATTGTCTATTAAAATAGTCATATTGTACTTAAGCCTTGAGAATATGTAGTACAGTGTATGCACCATACGTCAGGGGAGACGGTATCAAGTTGACATGGCGAACGAATTAACTTGCGCGTGCTTGTCAAGTCCCTCTGTTTCCTCTTCACCGCCCCCTGCTCCCCCTCCATCGCCGCCTCCCACCCCTCCTTCTCCTACTCCCGGTGCGTCGCCTTTGCCACCAAAAGCACGGCCTCACCGTCAAGGACCAGCGTCGCCCACGGCGCCAGGCCAGTCGTCCTCAACAGCCGTGCCTCCATCGCCCAGGGCCACCTCTATGGCGACCTCATCCTCCGCTATGTCAGCCATAATACCACGGCCTCCGTCTGCCACGACTCCTCTCCGGACTCCTGCTTCCTGCCTCGGTTCATCCGGGGTTTGCGCCAAATACATAAAAAGGCCGGAAGTCGGGATTCATTCCCTTCACCAAAAGAAACTGCTCGCAATTAACAAGTACATATTCGTTAACAAAAAGCTTGTTTAGCGTGCAAGGAAGCAGCTTCAATTATCAGGTAAATGAGTGTCAAAATGAATCTTGGATAACGCAAAAATAGTTCACTCAGACTAAGATGTGTGGACTGTGTAGGACTAAATCGAAAATTTTGTATGAAACGAACGAAGAGGTGGCAGAAAAACGCGTTCATCTTAAGCAAAACGGATAAACGTAAAAGCAGCTATTCCTGAGCAAAAATGAAGACAAGATCCTGATTCGCGTCTATCCGGTGGTATTTCGCCTTCGCATTTAACCAGGAACCACTTCACGCCATCCTCCTCGGGGACCCTGTGCTGGATCTTGACCTGAGACTTGCACCTCCGACGATGGCCAACTCTATTATCAGGTCGTTCCAACACAACGCAGAAATCCATTCCATAAATACCAGTTGAATACCAAGGAAACAAGGAAACACGGCCCTTCGGCAAGCAAGGCACGAAAGAGATTATGATGGGAAGTCGAAGATGTGGAAAGCAACTGTTAGGCCAGTAATCCTGATATAAATGCAGCTGTTGATGTTTTTTTTGGCCTTTTATTTAGAGAAATTAGAGAGATAAATTAATGCCCGACCGAGTGAAGCGCTCCACGGACTGAATGAACTGACTGGCCGGCCTCCGGCAAACTCAAATCAAGCGTTAAGTTGTGGTCATGATAGAAGTCTCGTGCAAACTCTAATTTACTTTTTCACGAAATGTGCTTTACACTCTTCGTATGAGTGCATTCTTGCATGTTAATCGCACACTATGCAGCAATTCAGAGGATGATTAAGATGAAAATTCCTAATCGAAATTAGGTGGGTTGGATTGACTTACTTAATACCAAGATCAAAGTGCTCCTTGATACCAAGAACCGAAGCAACCGGTGTCACTAGAGTTCCTTGGCAGGAGCTCACATTCCTTCACCTTCAAACCACTCTCCAGAAGCTGCATTGCTTTTTCACCCCGGATAGGGACATAACATGCGATCTTCTCATTGCAAGCCCATCCCCCGACTTATCGCGCGTCGCATGGATCTCCTGCACCGGCTCAGGCTCTGGGAGTTTGTCCGCTTGAATCTTGATCGGGCCCAGCGCGACAACTTAATCGCGCAGCTGGTCGCTAGTTTCAGCAAGAGCCAGCGATGCAGCTACGTCAATGGGGTCAAGATTTGGGTCAGCCTAGCCGACCTCGCGCACGCGCTGAAGCTGCTGGCTGAGATGGTCGTGGCAGGTTCAGAGGGCGCAGGTGAGTGTTCGGAAAGTGAAGAGTCCATTTGGGTTCGTTTTGGATTTAGTGTCAAAATTGGATGCTTTTGCATGATGAGGACACATGGATGATGCCTGATGTGATATTGAGTTGGGACAAGTTGATTAGAGAAGGGAGTTTCCAGAAGGTGGATTGGGCGGGGGATGGTGTGGTTTGTGGTGGAGGAGTTGGTGCAGGCGCCCATTTTGGAGAATTGTTACTATGGGTCGCTTGCAGTGTTTGATTAGGTCTCAGCGCGAGGAATTGTTGTCGGGGGAGGAGGTTCAAGTGAAGGATGTGGAGGAGGATGCGGGTGGTGGGGATGTGAAGACGGCTGAACTGGAAGAGCAGAGCTTGGACTTGAGCCTTGGACAAGAGAATGCTGATAACAAAGCCGGTGAGAGGGAGAAGGAAGGTACTAGCGTTGAATTGGGTCTTCCGCAGACGAGAAAATGTTGAGAAAGCCGAAATTGGAGCTGAATGTTACCGGCGTCTATGGATTCTCCGATCCATCTCCAAAGAGGCCGCGTTCTGAATCCGAAGTCGGATATGATGATAAGGTTAATGTATTATCCTTCTTAAGCAATTAAGCAGTATATGGGCATGAGTCACTCGGTTTTGCCGCATTTTGTTGTCAACGGCGTGAATGAAAATCTTAACTATGAGACTTTCTTATCTCTTGGAAAATTGCAATATTTTTAATGTCCTAGAAAAAATGCAAATAATTTTAACCAAGTTTTCATTACTTGTTTTGTCTCGTTATTCTGTACTTTATTATTTTGGCCAATTATGCATGCGTTTGAAATTAAGAGTTAGTAGGGTTGGCATCGCTAGCTAATCTAATTGAATTTACATAAATAGATACTTAACAATATGCTACCCACTTATTAGGTAATCAGTAATAAAAAGTTGCCTTTTTCGATGTATTTGTTTCTCCCAAGATATGCAATATTCATGCTTTGAATCTAACATTTGGTTGTAAGCAAAATAGTTGTCTAGAGACGATTTTATCTTGGGCGAGCCAGCACATTTGAAGAACTTTGACCATTTTGATATGCTAACATTCATAACATAGCTCGTTGAAGATATCTACTAATATGTGACATTTAGTTAAATTTGGGGTGAATTCGATCTCATTTTTGGTGGTGCGGTTGACCAGAGAAAAGCGGAGGCATATTCATGTCATCAACCCACTTTATCAAATTATATTGATTATTGTGTTAAGAACTTAGTAAAGAAAAAAAAAGGGAAAAAACTCCAAAAACAAAGGGGAACATAAAAATAAATAAAATAAGAAGAAGATGGAAGGGGCATAGCCACCAGCATCGAATGAGCGTCCTCTACTTGTATTGCCTTCGTTAGATTTGGTCTTAGAGACTGTTTTATTTTATTAGAGTGTGATTGAAAAAAAGAAAAAAAAAAAAGACGACATTGAGGAATGTAGGATGATAATATCTTATAAATTGAAGTGTCTCTATTTAAAACAACGGTTCTGAAAGTTCCACATTTTTTATAATCAGTATTCCAATATTCCATTTGAAAAAAAAAACATCTCGGAAACCCCGTGCCCACATCTATCATCTCATGTTGCGTCTTAAGTATCGTCTGTAATTTTAATGCGGTGTCACTTAATGGATTATGCCGCTTCATTTTATTATTTTTGCTTCCTTAATTAAGTTTTCAAAAAAAGAAGAAGACATATTTAAACTGTTGGTGTACGAAATGCTTTTCTAAATTAAAAGCATGAAATATATCCCATTTTTTGGCTGAATACGAAATTCAGATAAAATAACAGGGACATTTTAGAGCAAGGTTCTTTGTTTTGAACTTCACACATTTTTAGAATAAGGTCAATGACATTTGATCCATGTGAGATAGGGACATTTTTTAAACAACAGCCCATTTCTCTTAAACTGAATGCCCGGATCGCTAGATTATACCAATTTTATATCATGATTGTCGAGAAAAGTTTATGACTAAATTGATAAATCGTCAAAATATTATGACTAAATTAACACAATTGAAAATTTTATGATTGAATTGATCGCCGTACCATAAATCTAGGACTTTTTAAATGATTAACCCAAACGTCCATGTAAAAAGGGTTGTGTTATGAATTGCCGACTCACAAGCATTTAAGAAACTATGCAAAAGGTCACGTGATAATTGGATTGACTAGAAACTTCTTATGCTGATTTTTCAATATATATTACATTACGAATCAATAAGGATTAAATTGTGATAATAACAGTTCATCATCTGATTATTCATCCATTGTAAAAGTAGAGTCATTCATAGAATTAATTAAAAAAAATTAGAATCGAATTAACATAATTATAATAAGTTTAGAACTGTTTAGATAATTTTTCCTTGGTTTTATATAGAAAGGATTTCCTTACGCTGGGCCAGAACAACCCAGTCGACAACCCTATATTTGCGTTATCTCAAAACAGTGGCCCAGCCCAGATGGAATTCAATGATAAGTGCCCGGGCTTCCTTATATCTAAACCCTGCTGGACGTGGAAACTGAACTGTCCGACTCCAACGAAGTAAAGAGCTTCGGGTCTTCAGAGGGAAAGGGAAGGTTTGGGTTTCTGCGAAAGCCGAAACTGAAGCTGAATTTTGCTGGCGTCTATGGATTCTCCATCTCCAAAGAAGCCCCGCTTTGAATCTGAAGCCGAATCTGACGACAAGGTAACGAATTCTCCTGAGAAAGTTTGGTTTTTGAGCACGGTTCTGGTCGCTCATCTCTCCGTCTCTCTCTCCTCCCTAAGGAGGGAGCGTTTCGTGCAGTCTAGGATTATATAGATTTTCTTTGTTGATATCGGATATATTGTAGTTGTTTCTACCAGGGATTCGGTCTTGTTGTGCAAAGGTTGATTTTTTTTTTTTTGGTATGTTTGTCGCTGAATTTTCCTGCTTCTTGTTTTCCCTGCATCTTTCTCCCAGATTTTTCTAAGTTGTTCTTTTTTCCTTTTGCCGAAACTCAATCCAGGATCGGATCAGCTGTTTGCCGGAACAAGTTATAGGCCGTATATTATCTCGATTGACATCTAGAGAAGCGCAAGCCACTTGCGTTCTTTCCAGGAGATGGAGGCACTTGTGTACTTCTTTGCTCACTGATCTTGATTTCGACTGGTTGGACTTAGTGCTGGAGATGGATGATAACCCCGAGTTGGTGGAAAAGGAGAGGGCGAGATATGTGGAATGGATGGACAATGTCGTGCAGCGTCAAAGTGGAGGAGACCACAATATACGAAGATTCGCTTTACGCTTTGACCTGAATATCTCATATAAGTCTCGCATAGATCGGTGGATTAGGTTTGCCTTGGCAAAACAAGTTAAAGTGCTCAAACTAGATTTCGTGTCCGTGTGTCTCGAGGATCTTCAGTCTAATTGTGACCCTAGTCGCTTGCCATATTCGTTAGGGCATGAATTATTTTTGGATGCTGATGTCGGGTGTTCACGGCAGGCTTCAGGTCTTGGTAACTTTGGCTTGAGCTCTTCCGTTTCTTGGCATGTTGGCTGTAGGTATCTTGAACACCTCTCCTTGAATCGAGTGAGTGTGGAGGGGGACCTCATCGAGCAATTGCTTGCCACTTGTCCTGTATTAGAGAAATTGGTTTTGGAAAATGTTCCTACTTTGAGGAGGTTTAGAGCTTCTGGCCAATCACTGAAGCTGAAATACTTGCGCATAAGATTGTGTGTGGGTCTTCAACGCATCGAGATTTATGACACGAATCTTGTGTCCTTCACTTACAAAGGAATGAATAAATATATTCCATTGTGTTTGGACAAGGTCCCCCAGCTGTCTGAAGTGTCCATTGAAGGATCTGGGGTGCAACAAGTGCCTGTGATCATGTCTCAGCTTTCAAGTCTTTCTTGTCTGCAGATTCTTAAGCTTGAATTTTATATTCCATTCTCTGTAAGAATATTAACTGATCTTTCCTAAGGTTTCATAAGTTATTGCCTTATTACAATCTGTACCCCCTTTGATTCTCTATCTCTCTCTAATATGCAGAAACTACTATGGACTCGTCAACTGCCTAAATTAACGATGGTCAAGCAACTGGAAGTGAGAGTTCCAGGAGAAGGAGATACAAGTCTACTTCGGTTGACTCGTTTAATCGAGGCATGTTCTTACTTGCAGAGTTTTGTGTTAGAGGTGGGTTTTCAGGCTTCATTCAAATCTTCATCTATTTAGGCATTAATATAATGAACCAAGCTACTGTCGTATCCTATTCAAGTCTCTCTCATGTATCAGTTGTTGCAACATCATGTGATTAGTATCTACTAGATGTGACCATCCACACAGGCATTCTTTACTTTGCAAGTTCTTTCTTCAGGCATTCTCCAATGCAAGGATATCTTGTGCTGATTAATCACATACGGCATTCTTCTTTTGCCACAGTTGACGGAGCCGATGGACATGCTATGCAGACAGAGAGAACTGAAAAGAGTCGTTAGGCCTCCCCATCGGCACTTAAAGGTGGTGGAATTTAATAATTATTATGGTCGACCTTGTGATCTGGAACTGGTGAATTACGTTATTGAAAATGCCATTGCTCTAGAGAAGTTAGTGGTGAATCCCTGTGATGAAGAAGAGTTTTCAGATGGAATGAAAAAAGTGAAGGAACCCAGAGAACGTGCTCTGCAACAGTTCAAGGGAAAGGTACCTTCTAGAATTGAGCTGGTGATTAATTAATGAAACCAGAGCCTCGCTCACGTGGCATCCGCAGAGCTGTTATGGATGGCTTTAATCGTCTTTCCCTCTTTAAAGTTTTTGACTGCGGATATATGTTTGTTCATTAATTATTTGTTGCTCCTGATTTTTTTTGTCTGATTTATAACTTATGTAATGACTCTCTTGCATTTTTAACCAATATGGGAAGTGGCAAAGGCATGAATAATGGATGTTTCTTGTTTCGGTTTAACTTCCTCTTGTGTTTCCTCCATTTTGTTGATGATTAAAGTGATAGTAGGAGAGAATGGATTCATCTAGTTATGGTCTAGATAATGTAGTCAAAGGCATATATTGGCCTGTGCCTAAAGGAAAGTGCGCGTCATTTGGTACAAACATTCGCCTGATCATGCAACAATGCTGTGTCTAGATTGACGTAGGATTTCCCTTGCCCATTGTGACCGGCTGTAGCGGGTCATGCAAGAATACAAATGCGTGGGTGTAAATTACTGCCCTTTCTACACAAAGTACATGGTGAAGGTGAGTTATTGATGTATACTATGCCAAATTACTACATAATTACTAGTTAATGCATTGAAGATGCACGTGAGGGAATGCTACAGGTATGGACATCGAGTACACACATATAGCATTTAAAGATGGATCACTTTGGACATCAGATACATTAGCCATGTAATACCTCTTTGGATCCAGAACGATACAGTACTTGCAACAGAGCATGTAAATAATTCTATGTAGCTTACAAGTTAAAGGATAAATTAAAAGTTTGAGGGCTCAACGGACAATGGGGATGGAATAGCTGTTGGGTGGTTAGAAGTGTCTAATTTTGTTCATATGACACGGTATTATTTATAACCATAACATCAAAGTCAAAAGACGGGTTGATCGAGTTATTCTCGAAACATACCAAATTTTGACCACTAAAAGGCTTGGGAATATGATGGTGAGTGCCCGATCTAATAGGGTGGTTTAGTCCGGTTTTAGCAACTTATCCAACATACTCTGAGACTTTTCTGAACTTGTCTACTTATTTTTTATGGCAGCCCGGTGAGCACTCCAAGCGGTAGGGCACCGGTTGTGTTAGTGAATGACAGTGGAAGACGGAACTTGCAAACATAGGATTGTCACATCGAGTGGATACTAACCACATGATTTCACAACATCTCGCCCATATGACCAAAACACAAATAAAATTCAAAAGTGGCTGGGCTCATTCTCTTCTATTATACCACATGTCTAATGGCCGAATAGATGAGGACTTAATGAGGTTTCGGGACCCACTTCTAACCCAAAACTCCAGAAGTAGGGATATACCTCAATCACGAGCAATAAATTATAAAGAAAGACTTGACTGTTACTGAAGCTTTTGCTTTTCCATTCAACTCACCGGCAATTGCTTGGCATTTGTTAATTAAGGCAATTGACGATTCCATAGTCCCTTCTTGCAACTGGAGTTAGTTTTCATCTCATACAATAAGTTTGCGGAGCCGAAACCATGGCTGCCTAAATGAGTAGTCCACAAATACCACCATCTCAGAGTGAAACAGAAGTTGCTTGTGTTTCTCTAGATGTCAACAGGAATATATACGACCTAGAATTTCAGCCGGCAAATAGCTAATCCAAGCCTTTTGGATTGAGTCTCACTAGCAAAGAAAAAGGTGGGAAAATAGAGAAAGCAAGCACAAGTCTGGAGATATGTTGAGGGAAAACCTGAAGCGTCGAAGTTCATTGACATGGAATAAAATTCAATGTTTGTAGAATAACTGGAAAAAAAAAAGTACTGAATTCATGGTCGCAAGAAGATGATCCATATTCCGATGCCCCTACATGTAAGAGAAAGATGAATTTTGCCCGGTCATCCAATTAATTAAAAACCGAAAGTTCACAATGATATACTAATTTAAGACAATTATAGCTAGAGGAAGAAAGAAACGTGCATCCAAGACTAGCACCCAGCTCAAAAATGGAACTTATGCAGCAAAATTCATTACCTCGTCAAAACATTATGCAGCGGATGTACACCTCTACTGTGCTTAACCGCATTGACCTTGGCGCAGGATCCTTGTTACAGAATATGGAAAAATGCATTTGGAGCTAAGACCAATGTTAGTAGGATTCTTTCATCTATGAAATTGCTACGTATGTTTAAGCTATTGACGATTCATTCAGCACTCTCAGGTAGCAGACCTAAGTCCCAGATAAATCATCTTCTTATGCAGGTACTAGTCCGGAGCTGCTTTCAGTGGTATGTTCTTCTTGTGTTTCCATCTAGGAAAGGAATTCATGTCTCATTGTGACAGCTTTCAGTTTTGAATGGCTGTATCTTTATATGATAGACACAAAATTCAGTTTTGCAATGTCATTGAGGTTTTCTCTTCTCTGAAAATAATCATGTTGCAATCATAGCGTGCTAGAATTAGAGGAAATTTCATTGGCTTAGTCGAGGGCTAGTCCGCAAAATTTCCAGATTTCATGGAGCACTGCTCCCTATTCATTATTCACTAAAGAGCAAAGAAGAAAAAACCCCACCAAAATTAACCAAAATCAAAAGGACGTTCTTCATCAACAAGTTGTCCGTATGATAATAACGTTAATGTCAATTGATTTTGTTTCTTAATCTAAAGTTTAGACAATAGTTTGTCACCGTGTGTTCTTGAATTTTGATGTCCTACTTTCTTGAATTTCACTAGCACGACATAATATACTACTAACTAAAGCTTAAACTTACAAAATTACGATTAATGCTTCATTTGTTTTGCAAAACAACAACGGATTTATTTATAAATAAATGTCCCTGGTAATCTATCTCAATTTTGTTTTCAGCCATACAGGGGGATACATTGCATGCTTAAAATTGAGAAAAGCATTTCCTACAATAACCGTTTAAACATTTCCTGTTTTTTCGAAAACTTAATTAAGGAAGCAAAAATAATAAAATGAAGAGGCACATCCCCGTTAAGTGACATCGCATCAAAATTACGGACGACACTCAAGATGAAAAATGAAATGATAGAAGTGGGCGTGGACATAAGATTTATTTTTCAAATGGAATATGGAAAACTGATTATCAAGAATGTGGAAAAATAATTTGATACGGTGGGTTGATGACTGGAAAAAAATAATTATAGAGGATAAAATAAAACTTTACGGATCCAAAATTAAATTTTTCAGTCATTAGTCTTTGCTGATAGAGAGAAAGAAGAAGAGAAAAAAAAGAAGATAGAAATTTGAGAACCTGATATGTAAATTGATTGAATTTGCCTCCGTTTTTCTCTGGTCAACTGCACCACTGAAAGTGAGATCGAATTCACCCCAAATTTAGCTAAATGTCGCATGACAGTAGATAGCTTAAGCCGTGTTGCAAATGTTTGAAGCGTATTGAAACAGTCGAGATTTTCGAACCTACTGGCTCGCTCAAGATAACATTGTCTCTGGACAATTATATTGCTTACAACCAAACGTCGGATTCAAAGCATGAACATTGCATATCTCGAGAGAAACAAATACTTTGGAAAGGGCAACTTTTAACTACTGATGACTAACAAGAGTGTAGCATTTTGTTAAGACAGAATAATAAGGTACAACTCTCACCAACTCTTAATCAAATTAGCTAGTGATGCCATCCCTACCAACTCTTAATCCAAAACGTATGCATAGTCGGTCCTAAACAACATAGTACAAAATAACAATAGAAATAAAAAAACGAAAGACAGAATACGTTTTCAAGAAACTCTCACTGTTAAGATTTTTATTTACGCAGTTGATACAAAAATGCAGGAAATGGACCGACGCGTACAACAGACACCTTAGCAAGGCCAAATGAAGTCGCTTAGCACGAATTAAAAAAAGGGTTAATACCACCAAAAACTCTAAACTGGTACATGTGTGACAATTTTACCATGAATTTTTTTTTATCGCAAAAAATCTCAAACTGGTACACCTATGATAATTTTATCCCAAACTTTTTTTTTACCACCAAAAACCCTAAACTAATACATCTGTGATAATTTTACTCTACACTGGTAAACCCGTAGCAAATTTACCCTAAACTATTTTTTTTAATCACGAAAACCTCAAATTGATACACCTGTGACAATTTTACCTCAAACTAATAATTTTTTAATATTATTTTTTATTTTTTCGAATTTTTTATTCTTTTTCTTTTTCTTTTTTTTTCTTCATCTTCATCTTCTGGCCGGTTGCCAGACTGACGATCGACCAGAGGTGGAAGCAGGCGAGGTTGGCCCCGCCAGCGCCGGCGAGGTTGGCCCCGTCGACGCCGGCAAGGGCTGCCCTCGCTCGACTTAGGCGAGGGCTGCCTTCGCTAGATCTGGCGAGGGCAACCCTCGCCGGTGTCGAGCTAGGTCTGTCCTCACCCACCCAGGCGAGGTCGGCCCTCACGCTCGCCTGGGCCGGCGAGAATAGCTCTCGCCCGACGCCGGCGAGGGCCGCACGACACCGGCAAGGGCCCCCCTCGCCGGATCTGTCCTTGCTCAACGCCGGCGAGGGAGATTCGGCAAGGGCGGCCCTCGCCAGCAGCAGGGGAGGCCAACCACGCCGGCTTCCGCCTTTGACCGATCGCCGGTCCGGCGACCAACCAAAGGTTGAAGATGAACAAAAAAAAAGAAAAGAAATAATAATAATAATAATAATTCAAAAAATAAAAAAAAAAATATTAAAATTTTAGTTCATGGTAAAATTGTCACATGTATACCAGTTTTGGGTATTTTGTAGTATGTTCAGGGTAAAATTGTCACAAGTGTACTAGTTTGGGATTTTTTAGGGTATGTTCCGGGTAAAATTGTCACATGTGTACCAGTTTGGAGTTTTTGATGGTAAAAAAACAGTTCAGAGTAAAATTGTCATAGTGTACTAGTTTAGGGTTTTTGGTGGTATTAATCCTTAAAAAAAAAGGCATTGACATTTTAGTCTTTTCAATCAAGAATTCGTCTGATTCAATGAAAAAAGAGAGAGAAGGAAACGAGCGGTTAAAATTGAAAGAGCCAAACTAGTGAGCCAAGTTCTTCTTGTCCCAAACCAAAAATTAGTGCTCCAACTCAACGATTTCTATGCAAATCGTCACTTTGCATGGAAGGTAAACTTGATGGTGGGTATTTTATCTGCTAAGCAAAAGTTTACACTTTTTTTTTTTTAAAGTGAGGATATTTTTGTCTAGGGGATAAGTGCACGAAAAGTCTTAAAACTTCTTACGAAAATATAATCAAGTTTTAAAACTTGTCATTAAAGTGCAATCAAGTTCTAAAACTTTCAAAAAGTACAATCAAGTCCTAAAACTTGTCACCAAAATGCAATCGAATCTTAAAACTTTCAAAAAATACAATCAATAGAAGAACTTAAGGGAACCAATTGAAAAAGTCTTGGACTTGATTGTATTTTTTGAGAGTTTTAGAACTCAATGCACTTTTGTGACAAAATTCAAGACTTATTGCACTTTAAGAAAGTTTTATGACTAAATTATACTATCGTGATAAATTTTGGAACTTTCAACGCACTTATCCTTTTGTCTAGTGTGTATATATTTCAATCATATACTATATTAGTTTGTGTCTACTAGGATGTACTTAACGTAAAACAAAAATTAAAATACCCAGTAGCGGGATTATGAGTAATAATGAATTGATCCGCAAGCTTCAAGGAAGAGGCTTGTGTATCATGCTTAATCATTTTAAACTAGTTGCTAATCAGTAGTTAATCTCATATTCACATCACATGATTTCATGACGCGTATATATATATATATATATATATATATATATGAGACGATGGATATATTTTCTTAATACAGTGTCTTGGTCATAGCTTTAATTATTACGAAAATCTAACACTGGAGCGAGATTGAGTTGACCTTCGGTCAATTCTAATTTTGACCGAGACAAATTGAATAAGACAATTCGAAAACGTGAGCTATGATTCTTAGCTTGACAAATCTAAAGGTCCATCCATTTTATGTAGGAGAACATCAATTCTTAAATCATCAAGTCTCATGTGAAGCCCTAATGTATCCGGAGACGGATGGCGTGCATGGTTTCAATGTACTAAAGTTCACACAAAAATTCTACCAAAAAAAAAATTCACATAAAAATTCTGATTTTTGGCAAACAAAATTGGAATTCTAATGTAATTGATTTATAAGTGAGCGCATGAGCGATGGAATTGGGGTGCCTCGAAATCAAATGTGGGAGTCCAACCCCATAAAAGCAAATTGGCTAGTCCAATTCAAACTTCGCAGAACACTTCTTTTTTGGGTTTTGAAGAGAGAATTTTCTCTCCAAGTGTGCACATAGGTAACCCACATTCGCAACGATCACTCACTTCATTCACTTAATCGACGATCACGCATCTTTAATTGTTCTTCCTTGTTATTTGTAGATTCAATTGAGTAGCCATGATTGATTCCTGGTGAGTGATCGTTCCTCATTTGCATTTCGGTCATGGATTCGGCATTAGATTTTCATTTCTGTGGCATTTCAGGTGAATTTTGCTGCATGTCGATGATGATTGTAGATTGTAGAGATTTTCTATTTTTCTTTTTCGGTTAGTTGATGCACAATTATTGTCTTGTTTGCAGTTTTTCTGCTATCATGAATACGAGTGAGTTTTTGTTTGTCTAAATAACTCGATTATTTTTTCAATGGGAAGCTCAAAATCTAATTTCTGTTAAATGTGATTTGGTTTCGTATTGATTTGATGTTTACATGTGGTTTTTAGAGAGTTTTGATTAGTGCTTAACTAGCTTTATTCCGATCTTCAAAGTTCTAAATCAATATTAATTACTCCATTATCGGATCTTGCCAAGATCAAATCAAACACGAACGAGAATTTAGCAAGACACAAGTGAGTTCATCAATTCGAATGCAACTCAATAAGCAATTTCGCTGCATAAAGTTTTGATAAATATCATTATCAACATCATAAAACCGTGGGTGACCATCAGGCTAGTTCATGCCGCAAAAGAAGCTCATGGCACTCCTTGTATGACCAATAGAACTGGTTAAAAACAAGTCGAAACTCGAAGTGATTGAAAAATGTCATGGCACTCAAATAAGCGTCGTAAAAAAAATGAGGTCAATACAAAAGCTGTGGCACTTGTAGTTTTATTTTCCCAAAGATATTGTCTTAGAAACTTTGTTGAGATGAAAAATTTGGAAAAAAATTTAAATTTTTAACTTGTAAAAATAATACTAATGCAAAACCTGTCTAGTTCATATTGGTATGCTTTGGTAAGACAATTTTCTATGTCGAGATATTACTTATCTCGATGGTGTTTCTAATAGAATTCAATGTTATGCCATGTTTGTTATTAACCTTTGACTATTGATATTTTTTTCATCCGTTGTCTAATTAACTCAATTATTTTATCAATAGAAAGTTTGAGATATACTTGACTTGGTAGCCCTCCATGGTGATATGACTCCACGAGGCTTTGATTAGGCTGTATGGTGCATCTGGACTAGCGCCATACATCGGTGGGTAATTTCAATATGATCTCATTAGTAGCACTGGATATTCACAGTATGTCAAGTAGTAGCGGCAAGCTTTTGCAATTTCTTCTTTCTTAGGTGGGGCGACTTCCACACTACGCTTGAGCTTGTCTTTAAGGTACAGCCTGAGCCCATTCACCTCTATTGTGCCCTTCCGTGTGATCTTTGCTTTCATCTACGGTGACCGATTCTATTTTTGCGTAAAACAACGTTGTCTCTTGATTCAAATAAATTTTCTTTGTTGCCCATAGATGTTCTACGACCTATAATCAAGGTAAAAGAATCTGTTGCGCATTCTAAACCATAGAACCATCAGAATTTCCAGTTATGAAGCCCAAGATTTTAGAGTTGTTCCAATCAAAAAAAGAAAAAGAAATCAAGATTTGACCGTTGAAAAGGAAAAAGAATCAAGATTTGACCTCTGTATTGAACTAATCACACATCACATAATTTATTAGGATTGAGCTTTCTAAGTTTTAGGCCACTCTGACCAAAAATAAATAAATTCTAGCCCACAATCTTCTTTTATCTTCTTGATGCACCAGGCTCAGTGCAAGGTGATCTTCAGTACCACCGTGCTCTGTGAAAACACCAAGAAAAGCCATACAAAACAAAACAAAAAACCATCAGTTTCTATAATCCTGAAAGCATGTACACATTTCAATTACAGTAACATGGAAGAACCACAGGCGGAAAGTCACAAATCCAATGCACATATCTCGCAAACATGCCGCTAGGTTAATTTAGTTTTGTTATACTTCAATATGCCATTGGTTATAAAACTTCTCTTGAACATTTAACTTAAATTAAGACATTTTTTGTCATGTTTTGTTTGCATTTTAAGAGATAAAAAACATATTATAAATTTAGGGTTAATATTACGAAAAACCTCAAACTTATTTTTTGACTACCAAAAATCCCAAATTAATAGATTTGTGATAAATTTGCCATCCATTAATTTATGTTAAATTTTACCGTCAAATTACTGAGTTGTATGCTATCTGGAAGTTGATAGATATACTGATTTAGGGTTTTGCCAGAAATTTACTAGTTTGTGGTCTTCCGTGATATTAATAATATTTAACAAAAAATAACGGAGAGTAAATTTATCACAAATCTATCAATTTGGGGTTTTTGATTGTCAAAAAATTAGTTTGAGGTAAATTTATCACAAGTATACCGGTTTGGAATTTTTTGCAGTAAAAAAATTAGTTTAAGATAAATTTATTACAGATTTACCAGTTTAGGATTTTTTGTGGTATTAACTCTTAAAATTATTCTATTTTGTTGTTGACCATCTGGCAAAACTATTTCAGTAATTATTCCTTTATTGTCTTTACTTACTAATACGCCAAAGTTTTCATTCAATGTCTAGTACAATGGTAAGACACCCATTTATGAGATTTTATGTTTTAACAAGACACTACAAAGCACTTAACGAAAACAGCTTCATTATGATAATGCCAGAATCCTTGCTAAAATAATAAAAAAAGAGATCAAAATAGGCACCTTTGATTCTTTTTATTCTTCACTCTCGAGTAATTATCGCTCTTAGGGAAAGGAACTAAAAAAACACCCTCCGAAGCTCATACAACTCCCTATATAACCAATGCAAATAGATAAGAACAAATACACTTCATATTGTATTGGTAAGTCATTCCTTGGACAGAATTTGTTCAACCAATCTATCTATTCTCACTAGCCTTATGGTGACTTTCCTTGGCAACACAAAGTGAGTCTCTTGAATAAAATGGATTAAGACTTACTTCTTGTTTCGAGCATACTAACTAGCTCATACTTCCCTTCACCTCTTCTAACTCGTTTAGGGTCCTTTATAGCTGTTGACCAAAATTTGATCATTGATAACTTTTCCATCCAATGGCCAATTGACTCGATTATTTTGTAGCGGATAAATCACGATCTAATATCTTTGAAATGTGATTTGATTTAATATTTATATGATGTTTATATGTAGTTTTTAGAATTGTGATTAATGCTTCACTATAGCTCTATCGATCAGATAGCGATTTTGTGAGATGCGGTGTTCACTTCGCATCATATGACTCTGTGTAACCAATGCAACTAGTTAAGATCATATAAAACTCTAAAATGACATATTTAAACACAAAATTCAACGAAAAACCTTTTTGAATCCATGCTTTAGGAGAGTGTGCTCCATCTCTAAAGCAAGCAACATGTGGTTACAAATAGTCTCGATCCAGAACCTCACAATTTAATCTCTTTGAAATGTTATATGATTTAATATTGATATGATGTTTATATATGGTTTTTAGAGTTGTGATTAGTGATTAATTAGCTTGGATATTGTGAACTGGCGGTGTTCAAAGAATTCGTAGCCAAAGGCAGAGGTTTAATTGCCATAAGTAAATCAGAAGCAACATTGAAGGAGCACCGGCTGAAAATTACAACAAAATAATCGATCAAGTAAACTGATACATTTCAATTACAATAACTCACTGGCTTAATTTATTTTTGTTATACTTCAATATGTCATTGGTTATAAAACTTCTCTTCAACTTTTAACCTAAATTAAGACATTTTTTGTAATGTTTAGTCTGCATTTTAAGAGTTAAATAACTTATGTTTTAAAATTATTTTATTTTGTTGTTGACCAAGCTCACAGTTGTTCTTTTGTTGTTTGTACTTGTATCCGACACCTTCATTCGAAGTTTTGTGTAGTATAAAAGTAAGACACCCCTTTTTGAGATTTTATGTTTCAACGAGACACCACACACAATAATGAACGGAAAACAGCTTAATGCCAAAATCCTCACTAAAACAAAAATAGGCACTCTGATTCTTTTTATTATTCACTCTCAAGTAATCATCACTCTTAAGGAAAGGAACTACAAAGGAAGAAAAAAAGAACCAGGCTTCTAAATGTCTTTGCCCATCAAAATGGCCATAAACATTGACTTCAGATCACTGACACTTGATTCACTGGCCAGCAGAAAATGCCTCGACAGGGAAGCTCTTGGTGATCCCAGCAAGGCTCTTGAAGTGGATCTTCCCAGCAGGTGGCTCGGCAGTGATCTCCGACACCGGCGGCCATAGCATGAGCTCCTTGGCCTTCACACCCTTGAGCTTCTTGATCTTGCCCTTCTCGATGTAGCCCTTGACCTCGGTGTCGTAGCTCACCAGCTTGCTTATCATCTTGAACTGATGCTCAACCTTCTTTTGTTGGACAATCCACATGTACCCCGTGCTCTCCACAATCCCAACCTCCACCACATTGGCCAGTGGGAGGAGCCCCTGAGGGAGTTCAAATTTCTGCAGGAGAGAGATTGCCATTTTGAGCCCCTCCTCGTGGCCCTTCTTCACGATGGCTCCTTCCTTCTCTGCCATCGTTCAATAATTGTTTCTTATCTGGGAGTGCAAAATCAGGAGCCAATAATAAATTCTTGAGCGAATGAGCCGAGAAAATGTGGATGTCGAATATATATACTCATTAGTTTGATGAGGTAAGGCATGGATGAGACAAGATTAGCAGAGGAAACCGAGGTGAAGTGTACATAGTAATCCTCGCTTGTTTAGTTTGTTTGGTTCTTCTGCACTTTCCCTCTTTGTCCAAAGGCTTTTGTCATCACAGATACCCATCATATCAGACATGGTAATGAAAATATTCGCCGCCCCTCTAAAACAATACGATGAGATTTTATCGACTGGATGGTGCTTTGTAAGTCATATTTGTTCCAATATTAGATGCGTATGCTAGTTAGTACGTGTAATGTCTGACAAATTTATCGTGTGATTTACCGTCCAGAGTGGGCATATTTCCCAATTGTCCAAAATGTTTCTTTGTGGATAACATCACAATTATCACTTAAAGCTGTACGTGGCATTCCAGAGCAAAAGTGATACAGTGAAAGGCATTTTACTGCCACTTGTGCTCTGGCGTTGCCTAGAGAATGGTAAACTGGAGAATGTTTAGTAATAGCAAGCTCAGAACACATTACTCGTACAACAGTAGAGAGAGAATAACATGTCCATAAACAGTAGCTCATTTGCTTGCGCAATCTTCTATAAAAAACAAAAAAAAATTTCATCAAGCAATAGTTGATGCTGAAGAATGTCCCCAGCTATCTAACCTTAACGGCTTAGCAATTCACATTGGGTATGGCATAGAATGACCGACCAGAGTTTTCTCCTTGGAGCTCGCTAGGACGTGTGCTTTTGGATAACAATCGGGAGCTTCTGCAAATAAAATGCGAAGTTCTTCACTAACTAAGGTCAATGGACGTTCATACTATTCCCAGCACTGTAAAATCAGATTCTCCAGCACATATTTTACAATGAAAGCATGGATTTAAATATCAAATCCCCAAAAAAAAGGTGCATGTTCCCACATGATAACGAGTTTACTGTGATTATGCCCACACAGAACTATGGACGACATGGTTGCAATGAAGAGCACAAGAAATCTCCGTTACTCATTTTTGATTCAACGAAATAATTCTAAACAAGAGTCGAGGATGCAGAACAAGTAGAATTTTCATATCCAGTCTCCATTAAAGGGCAAATCGAACACTATAATAGCACATTAATTTGATAGGATTCTCGTACAAACTTGACGGGCAGATATAGAATCAACCAAATACATCGTGATTAACGCTTAACCTATAAAATGAAGAATGTAAACAGAACCATCAGTCTTGACCGTAGTATAAATGTTAAAAGCCGGAAAAGCACACAAGGATCAAACAAAATTTCATCCATCATGATGTAAAGGTGAAACCTGAAGGAAAGCAACCCAACCAACCGCAACCGACCAAGAGCACTCAGTACAGGACTAAAAATGAC
Source organism: Syzygium aromaticum (assembly GCA_024500025.1). Classification (NCBI taxonomy): domain Eukaryota; kingdom Viridiplantae; phylum Streptophyta; class Magnoliopsida; order Myrtales; family Myrtaceae; genus Syzygium; species Syzygium aromaticum. Next base: position 19,988,477 of record CM044885.1, read on the forward strand.
AATGCAGAAGAAGCTTCTATCTCAAACTGTGACTATTGTGAGCTCCAACTTTCACTGCAAGCATATGATTCAAGGTTACACCTGTTTTACTACAGAAAAGAACATGCCAAATGGTGAGTACGAAGTGTCAACTCATCTGTACCACAAAGCTGGATTAAATGGACGGCCTACTTCTCCTTCCTCCATATCAACTTTAGCTGAGCCATTGGTGTGCACCGTCTGTTACAAGACGTAAAACAGAAGATAAAGATCCACAGAGATGATTAAAAGGGGAAGTGGAGAGAGCATTTTAGAGTTCAGAAGATAATGTTTCGAGTTGGTTATTGAACAATCAAAAACCACAGTAGAATTGCAATCTTGGTTTCCTAGAAACAGATACCACAGAAAAAAAAAAAAAAAAAAGCATCATCAATTAAAGTGGGAAGCGAAACAAAATCGTCCCTTTGCCTGACAGTAGCATTCCCAAACAGTTAAATGTTACACAGACATCATACCGACCAAACTCCCTTCCCTCACATAAAAAGAAAAGGCTATAGTTCATCCGACGAAACAAAGTTGCAATTAGAGTCGGACGGTCATTTTCCAACGTTTGAAGACAACATATAAGTGAAACGACAAATCCGAAAAATCATTCACAAATCCGACTAGAATTGCTTCGTGTTTCATTTTATCCTCCTGCAGTTTCTTGGTTCTGCCTTCAATCAAATACAAGGAATCACTTGTTTATATAACTGGACATTCCCTCGTCATCCCTATTCCCTCAATGTCCGACAATATGGTTTCAACAAAAGCGTGGGAACCCGAATCTCGGATAGACCCAACCGATTTGGGAACGAGTTTTTTGGGCCAGCCTTTATTTGAAAGCCTGCAGGCCCTGTACTCAGATGTTTTTTTTCTCCCATATCCACTAATACCTGGTCTGTATAAAATGTAATGTGGGTTCTACTGTTTATACCTTACTTTGTCATCGTTGGTTGTAATACGTTTATTGAAATTTTAACTTAGATTTAGAATTCTTTGGTGATTGTTAGTTTGAGCTTTAAGAGACAAATAACTTGTGTGTTTCAACTTTCCAAGTTGACCAGCTCACATTAGACAGAACTATTTCAGCAATTTTTCTTTTGTCGTTTGTATATGCGGGTACTCCCAAACCTTCATCCAACATCTTGTATTGTACAATGCTAAGGCACCGCTTTCTGAAATTAAATGTTGCGACAAGACACTATGAAGCAAAGAACCAAAAACAGCTTCATTATGAAAATGCCAAATCCTCGCTATAACAACGGAAAATTAATTAGATCAAAACAGGCAACCTTGGATACTTTTCATTCTTCACTCTTGACTACCCAACACCCTTAGGGAAAGAATTAAATAAAAAGAAACCTCCATGTATTAAGCCCAATAATAGGAGGAGGCTTCTACTTGTTTTTACCCAACAAAATAGCAATAAACATCGACTTCCAGATCATCGACACTTGATTCACTGGCCAGCAGCAAATGCCTCGACGGGGAAGCTCTTGGTGATCCCAGCAAGGCTCTTGAAGTGGATCTTCCCGGCCGGCAAGTCGGCAGTGATCTCCGACACCGGCGGCCACAGCATGAGCTCCTTGGCCTTTACACCCTTGAGCTTCTTGATCTTGCCATTCTCGATGTAGCCCTTGACCTCGGTGTCATAGCTCACCAGCTTGCTTATCATCTTGAACTGATGCTCAACCTTCTTTTGCTGGGCAATCCACATGTACCCCGTGCTCTCCACATACCCAACCTCCACCACATTGCCCATCGGGAGGAGCCCCAGAGGGAGTTCAAATTTCTGCAGGAGAGAGATTGCCATTTTGAGTCCCTCCTCTTGGCCCTTCTTCACGATGGCTCCATCCTTCTCCGCCATTGTTCAACAACTTCCTTCTCTTTGGTTGTTTCTGATTTGAGAGCGCAAGATAAGGAGTCAGAAAATAAATTCTCGAGCGAATGAGCTGAGACAATGTGGGTGGCGAATTTATACTCATTAGTTTGATGAGTTGAGGCATGGAAGAGACAAGATTAGCAGAGGAAACCAAGGTGAAGTGTCCATAGTAATCCTCGCTTGTTTGCTTTGTTTCGATCTTCTTCGCTTTCCCCCTGTCCAAAGGCTTTTGTCTTCACAATTACTCATCATATCAAACATGGTCATCAAAATATCCGCCGTCCCTCTAAAACAAAACGATGAAACTCACGTACTGGATGGTGCTTTTTAAGTTAAACTAATTCCAACGATTAGATGCATATGCCGGTTAGTACAAGTAATATCTCATAAAATTATCATGGCTTCACCATCCAGAGTGGGCATATTTCCCCATTGTCCTAAATGTTTCTTTGTGAATCTCTTTACCCTCACAATTATCACTTAAAGCTGTACATGGCGTTCCGGAATCAAAGTAATACAGTGAAAGGCAGTCACTGTCTAAAAGTAAGGTAACATCGTCACGAATCATGATCTACTTTTCCACCAGTCATGTTCTAGCGTTGCCTAGAGAATGATAAACAGAAGAATGTTAAGTAATAACAAGCTCAGAACACATATCTCGCACAACAGTCGAGAGAGAATAGCATGTCCATAAGTAGTAGACTTTAGACTCATTTAATGACACAATCTTCTATCGAAAACCAATAAAAATTTCATTAAGCAATAGAATAATGTCCACAGCTATCTAAACTCCACGGCTTAGCTATTCACGTTGGGGTATGGCATAGGATGACCAACCCCAAGTTTTCTCCTTGGAGCTCACTAGGACACGTACTTTTGAATAAGAATCTGTAGCTACTGCAAATAAAATGCAGAGTTCTTCGCTAGTTAAGGTCATTGGAAGTTCATATTACTCCCTGCACTGTCAAATGGATTGATCCGGAGGCATCTTGTGTATTCTTTCTCCCCAGAGCTGCCATTGAATTGACTAATTCAACAAGTGGTTCTGTGGTAGTTCCCTGAAAAAAATTTCGTACTTCTCCAGGCACAAATTTTACAATGAAAGCATCGATTTATATGTCAGATCCCTAATGAAAAAGGTGCATGTTCCCATCTGATAAACAGTTACTGTGATTATGCACGCACAGAACTACGGACGACATGGTTCCCATGAAGAGCACCAGAAATTTCCATTACTCACTTTCAATTCAACAAAATAATTCAAAACAAGAGTTGGGCTGCAGAACAAGTGCAAGTTTCATATCCAGTCTCCATCAAAGGGCAAATCAAACACAGTAATAGCATATTAATTTGATAGGATTCAGGTACAAACTTGACAGGCAGTTGTAGAAGCAACCAAATACATTGTGATTAACATGGGACCAAGAAAATGAAAGATACAGAACAATCAACCCTGAACGTAGTATAAATTTTAAAAGTAGGAAAAGCACCATAAAGATCAAACCAATTTTCATCCATCATGACCAAAAGGAGAAACCTGAGGAAAAGCAACCCGACCGACCACAACCAATCAAGAGTACTCAGTACAGGACTTAAAATGACAGAGTACACTGGAATAAGCTTATATCTCCAACTATGCATATTTTGAGCTCCATTCGAGTTTCACTGCTAGGCATATGATTCAAGGTTACACCTGTTTTACTGCAGAAAAAGAAAAGCCAAATGGTGAGTACGAAGTGTGAACTCATCTATGCCACAAAGCTGGATTGAATGGACTGCCTACCTCTCCTTCTTCCATAACAACTTTAGCTGAGCCATTTACCCTTTGTGCATCTTCTGTTACAAGATGGAAAACTGAAAATAAAGATCCAAAAGATGAATGAAAGGGGAAGTGGAGAGAAATTTAGAGTTCAGAATTTATTTTTCAAGTTGGTTATTGAACAATTAAAACCAACATTGGTTTCCTAGAAACAGATGCCACAGAAAAAGCATAATCGATTAAATTGGGAAACAAAACAGAATTGTCCCCTTGCCTGACAGCACGATTCTCAAACAATTAAATGTTACACAAATATCATACCCATCAAACTCCCTGCCCTCACATAAAAAAGAAAAGGAGATAGTTGATCCATGTAACAAAGTTGCAATTAAAGGACGATTGTCATTTTCCAACTTTTGAAGACAATGACATAAAAGTGAAACAAATCCAAAAAATCATGAAACAGATCAAACTAGAATTGCTTCATCTTACATTTATAACAAGTTAAATTCTCACCTCCTTCCTCTGTGATGTCAGAGGTCCACAATGTGAGATTGTCCCTGAGAAGTTGCATGATCAAAGTGCTATCTTTGTAAGACTCCTCATTGAGGTTGTCGAGTTCTGCTATCGCATCATCAAATGCCTGCTTTGCAATGTGGCATGCCCTGGCAGAAAAGACAAAAAGAAGAAGAAGCAAAATCATAAAAAGTCAAACAGAGAGATAAACATCAAGCTGAAGTTCATAACCATCTCACAAACCTTTCGGCTGAGTTGAGGATTTCATAGTAAAACACCGAGAAATTCAAAGCCAAACCAAGGCGGATGGGATGTGTATAAGGCAAATCAGACTCAGCAATACTTGTAGCCATCTGATTGGGTACATGCAAAAACGGAGCAAGTAGAGCTTAAGGAGAAGCGAGAAAGAATTGAATCAGGCATTAAAACGACAATTGGACACACTATTATTAAGATGAGGCAGCTATATTCGTATTGACAATCCCTGAGAACATCTTAGCATTAAATAGAGTACTAGGTCGATCATTGCCTAGACTCAGATTATCAAGCAGACAGAAGAAGCCTTCCATTCTTGTTTAGATGGAAAGCAGAGATTCTAAATTTCACTCAAATTGTCTCATGGAAAAAGAAAAATAAATATTTTAATTTAAATCATCTCACGACAAATTTAAGAAAGAACAGAACTAGTTGTTTGTCCGATACCAGCAGAGTTATTGCAAACAATAGATAGTAAAGCTTCAATAGGGAATGCCACTGGCATTCCTCGAATGAACTAGTGCATATATTTTATAGCAGAGACTTCCAAATGAAATATTCTAAAGCAAGGACAGGCTTGGTGATCTTGGTTAACCAGCATTCTCCTTACGTTTTCCCCACTTCCTTAGTTAAACAATTACACATCTAAAGGGTTAATTCACCGAAATAGAATGATCGTAAGCATACGGAGAATGATTAACCATCCTGTTGCCAAAGAAGACTCCCTTTTTGGGATACACAGTGGCAAATTCCACTCCAAATGCTAATCTGGGACTTAAAAAGAGATGAGGAAAAATATACTCATAACCAAGTATGCCAACATCCAATGTGGCCCCAGAAGAGCAAAACGTTGAAAGTTTAGGGTCCAGAAACTTGTTAGCTAAGCATACTCAAAGATATAAAAGAAAATTAACTACAAACCTCATACGCTTTCATTGACTGCTCAGCAACCTCTTTCTTCTGGTCACCAGTCTTAAATTCTGCAAGATAGCGGTAGTAGTCTCCTTTCCTGTGAAAGCCAAGTTCCACCAAACACATGGATGCATCAATTCTTAGTCATCTCTTTGCATAGAAAGCCGTACCCCAGAAACAGGGGAACAGTTGTCTACTAGCAACATATGATATCTCACATCTTATAGTAAAAAACTTTGGATTCACCGTCTGATGCTGAAGGAATGACATGCTCATCAAGTACGACCATGATATCACTGCAGATGCTGGAAAGCTCCAACTCAACCTTCTTCCTGTAATCTTTGATTCGCTTAACGCTGATCTCGTTCCCCCTCGCATCTTCCTTTTGCTCTATGGAAGTCAGAATCCTCCACGATGCCCTCCGAGCCCCAATAACATTTTTGTACCCGACAGATAGCAGGTTCCTCTCTTCAATGGTCAGTGCGACATTGAGCTTCGCGACCTTCTTCATTTCATCCACCATCTCTACAAACACAAATATTATCAGAAAGGTAGAACGCGAACCAAGAAAAGAAGAAACAACCTTTTTAGGGAGACAGGCATTTACTGCACCCCTGATATCACCTGTAACGCCAATACCCCATCACAAATTTAACATATTTCAACGCGGGATCATTACAAGCTTATAGCTCATGTCACGAAAATGTCGAGACTCGACAGGATCTTGATTACACGCCATTGAGCAGACGGGGAAACGGTTTACCACCATCGCACCACCATCGCACAAGCTACTTTTCATTGAAAAAACGACACTGAATAGTAAGGTCAAGGATCTTATCGCAACTAGCATCACTACACACAATGTTCAGCAGCGAGACATGGGCAGCAGAATACGCGATAATCCCAGGATACGTGACCACGAACCCAAAAAGCATATCATGCCCAACTCACTAAAGATATCAAATTGACTCAAATACCAACCGATCGACCGCAATTGAAGCTCTTCTGATTCGCAACGACCTAAGCTCGAGCTCCTAGTAAAAGTTGATATCGCGCGCCAAGCACACAACGGTTGAGGCCAAAAGGATCAAAGGCGGCGCTTCAAACCAAAATTCAAGCTGACGGGCAACGAAATCACGAACTGGAAAAGGCAAGGATCGCAAAAAAAAAGAAGAAAAAAAAAAAACAAGAGAGCACGAAGAGGAACAACAGAAAACCCTAACTGACCCTCGTAGCGCTCGGCTTGCTCCGCGAGCTTCGCAACGTAGACCAGGCTCTCGCGGGAGGAGTCCATAGCTCGATCTCGCAGGAATGGCGAAGGAGAGAGAGCGAGAGATGCGGATGAACTGGGATGTGTCGATCGATCGACACGGGGAATCGAAAATCGAATTCGAAATTGATGTTCTGCGAGAAATGATGAGGACAGCTTGGAGCGAACAGGAGGACTGTGGCCGGGAGAGGGCTGCTTTTTAGGACATAAGATGACCGGAAGCCCAGTCGGAGCCTTCCACGTGTAGATGCCGAAGTTTAGTGTGTCCTTGAAGTCACGGGGGACTATATAATTAAGACAGAAAAACGGCGGAATAATACGATAGTGATTCCCTAAATTTTAGCTCTAACCCTTAACGTGATTTCGTAATATTAAATTTGTTCATTGTGATTCTTAAACTTTAATCTAATAAATAATGTCACCCTTAAATTTTTAATTTGTTCAATTTAATATCCGGACTGTATGAAAATGTACAATGTCGTCTCTTAATTATATTAAATATTTTCAAATAATCTAATGAAAAGATAACATTGAGCATTTTCATTCAGTCCCGAACCAAATTGGCCAAATTAATAATCCAGGAACAACATTCCTCATTGACTTGAAGTTCAAAAACTACAATGAATAAATTTAAAATTCAAGATTCATATTGCATATTAGGTCAAAATTCGAGAATTCTCTATGTCATTTATCCAAAAATAACCATGCAATAATAAAAAGAGGAAATTGAACATTGACCCTAATTGTAAGTTTCAATGAAAGAATAGAATAAACAATTGAACATCATTATAACATACGATCAAAGTAAAAGTCCCTTTTAAATGAAACCGAAAAAAAAGAAAACTTAAATCCACTCATTCCACGTTGAGACTCCTACTACTATTCGCAAGGCTATTGCTCCTCTCCAGCCTCTTCTTGGAGCACTGGTGCTTCCAACACTGGCACTGGCTGCTCTTCCTCAAGCTAATTGCTCCGATCGAGGCTGACCTCTCGACCTCCTCGCCTTGATCACCACCGCCGTCGCTGTCGCCGTCGCTCTCCTTCACCAACCCGACTCTCATCTTCTTCTCTTTGCCCTCCAGCCACAGCCGTCTCATCCTCTCCCTGACCTCGCACCCGCTCTCCCCGTGCGGTCCCCTGCAGAACCCGCACTCGCCGGCCCCACCGTCGGCCGACCCCTTCACGCCCTTCACTTGCTCGTACCCGAACGCGAGCCTCAGCACGTCGTCCAGCGACTCGGGCCGCTGCGGGACGATCCACTCCTGGAGTTCCCCCCTCAGCCCGTCCACGAAGATCCCCCTGATCAGCCCCTCGGGGAGCCCGTGGTCGGGCCACCTCTGGAGGATCAGCTGGAGCCTCAGGAAGTAGGAGCGCACGTGTTCGTCGCGCCCTTGGCTTAGCGCCGCGAGCTGCGATCTCAGTTGGTCCTGGAGTTCGATCTTCTGGTAGGCATGCAGGAAGGAGGCCTTCACGTCATCCCACCCGAGCAAAGAGCGGTACGGCTCCATGTTGAGGTCGTACCACAGGGCCGCCTCGTGCTCCAGCGTCGCGGGGAAGATCCTCATCATGGCTTCGGGGGAGTCCGCGTTGTTCGCCCGGCAGACTTTGGCGAACCGGCTCAAGTGCGCGACGGGGCATTCCTCAGATGCGCCGCCGAACACGGGCATCGGCGCGACATGCACGTAAGGCAGTGCCCGTGGAAGTCTCGGCGAATTCGAGGAGGCCTTCGAATCGATTTTGCTGCCACCGGCCACCTTCGGCTCGGGGAACCGCATGGGGACGGATCCCGAACGGCCGCGCGTCCCGACATCTTCGGAAGCGGGGTTTTCGTACTCGTCTTCTTCGCTGGACTCGCACGGGGACCGAGACGAACCGAGGTAACCGCTGTCGATGTCGCCGCGGGCCGAATCCGGAGACGGCAATCTTCGGCGGCGATCGCGTCCAGGACCGTAGGACGCGGACGAATAGCGAGGGGAGAGATCGGAGTCCGAGGGCGAATCGGGAGGCTTCCTGCGCTGGGGACTCATCTCTAAAAGAATCACCGAGGAGCGAACGAAGCAGGAAGATCTCGAAAGTGGGGAAATCGGCGAACGACGCCACGTTAACTGTCGAACTGTCGGTACGATGGAATCATGAGAATGCCACTAGCGACGTTCCGCTTTTACGGAAGCGCCGTGCTGTCGTCGTCGCCCTGACAAAAACGACGTCATATTGTTTGATGACGTCATAAAAGAGGGAAATTTCACAAAGTTTAGGGGCGATAATCAGATCTTGAACTATGGCCCAACGTGCAACGTACTCCCCGAACTTTTAATTTATTCAATTTAGTCCATAAATTTTAACTCAATATTTAATATGTTCTCTGAACTTTTAATTTATTCATTGTAATTCCTAAACTTGAATTAATAGAAGGATTATATCGAACATTTTCATACAACAGTGACTACATCGAACATTTTTATATAGTTCATGGACTACATTTAATATGTACTGAAAACTCAATGACGATATTGAACAAATTAAAAGTCCATGAATCACATTGTATATTAAGTTAAAGTTCAAAAATCATGTTGCATAAATTAAAATTTTAAAAATCACGTCAAAATTCAAGAACAGTCGGGGTCATTTTCTATAAAGAAAAAACCACCAAAAATCTCAAACTTTGCCATCTGTGACACATTTACCTCGAACTTTTTTTTGTGACACAAAAGACCCCGAATTTTGCCACCTGTGACACATTTACCACATTGTACTTCAGTACATAAGTATTTTTGTCTTTTTTGCCTTTTCTTTTTTTTTCTTTTCCTGCGAGGGCCCCCCGCCAGAACTGCCCTCGCCGGATCCGGTGGGGGCGGCCCTCGCCGACGTCGAGCGAGGGCGGCCCTCACCGAATCCCTGGCCGGCGTCGGGCGACTGCGGCCCTTGCCGGCGTCGGGCGACGGCGGCCCTCGCCTGAGTCGGGCAAGGGCCACCTCACCTGGGCGAGCGAGGGCGGCCCTCGCCCGACTCCGACGAGAGTGACCCTCGCTCGACGCCGGCGAGGGTAGATCCGACAAGGGAGCCCTCGTAGGAAAGGAAAAAAAAAGAAAGTAAAAAAGATGAAAATGTTTATGAACTAAAGTACAATGGGGTAAATGTATCACAGGTGATAAAGTTTGGGATTTTTAGTATCACAAAAAAAAAATTGAGATAAATATGTTATAGGTGGTAAATTTTGGGGCGTTTGATGGTTTTTTCCTTTTTTATATTATAAAATGGGACATTTTTTACGAAGCGAGAGTGGGAAACAGATGTGGAACGTTAACGGACACAAGCTACACCTGCTCCACCACCACCGCCATCTCTTTTTCTCTGATATTTTCCCACACTTTCTCGCTCTCTTTCCCTTCCGAGTTCCTTCGTCCATCGTCGACGGCGGCTCCTGTAGCTGGGTCCTTTGCTAGCGGCGGTGGCGGCGGCCGGACGGAAGTAATTGGGTCGGGATACCCTCTCTTCTGGAGCCGGCGATGCCGATTCTCAACTACGTCTCGGTGACGTCCGCCGCGAGGCCCGTCTCTCCGGACTCGCAGACGCCTCCCTCGCCGAGCCCTCGGCCGACGAAGATCGTGCTCCCCAGGAAGAAGCCGATGAAGTGGTCCACCGGCGTCGCTCCCGGCGAGTACGGGGGCCCCCCGACGGCGACGAAGCTCCGGAAGTACTGGGGCGGCGAGGGGGAGGATCCGCTCAGCTCCGATGACTTCATTTGGAACAAGGACTTCGTGGGCCGGTTCAAGAGGATGATCCAGGAGGAGGACGCCTCTTCTATCGAGTCGTCGCCGGTGAAGGTAAGTGCGTTGAGCTCAATTTGTGCTTTTTGTTTTCCTTTTTTTTTTTAAGTTTGATTGCTGATGGTTAGTTTCTGATTGATTGTTTATTGCTTAGAGAATCAATTCGTTGGAAAAATGTGATCTTGTGTTGGTCAGAGCGTGGCCTTGCGTTGCCAGAGTGCCGCTCCATTTTTCTTTTCCTTTTAGTGGAATTTCAGTTTACACGTCTGAAAGAATTGGTTTGGTGGTGTGGTTGACTGGATAGAATTGGGTATTGTTCAGTATGTATGGTGTGCCTTGCGATTCTGTTGGCGGGTACTCATCCGATAATATCAATGCTGAGTGATGAGTTGATGCAAATTTGCAAGGTGATTTAGGTTAACACACTTAAGTTGTCATGTTTGATCGGGAAAAGGAGGAACCGAGCATGGCAAAGAAAACTCAAGCTGTCCAAGGATTCAAGTCAGCAAAATGAAGCACAAATTATTGATGGCTTTTGTTTTTGAGGGCATTATTTGATGGCTGGAGAGAACAGTTCTTGAATCAAAGGAAAAGAAAAAGAAATTACCACAGTATCTAAATAGAAAATGAAAAGAATGGGACCATGTGGACAAAACGAATTGATAATAGAGGTTGGATTGAATGTGTTCATTTCTGACCTTAATTTACTTATCAATAAATGATTTGGAGAGACTACTTAGGTTATCTCTATGAAAGTAATTGTCCTAGCTGATGAAGACCTACAAGCATCTTGGCTAGAAATGCTCTTAGTGGCCAAAGGCCTTGGTATATCTATAGAATCTGTGGATAGAAGGTTTATTTTGCGGACTTTTTCTGTGGATTTGTTGCATGGTATGGCTGCAACATCATTTCTTTTTCGGCGTTTACAGGAAGAGCCTTCTGGCTTTTTGAGCTTAAACAGAGTAATGAACCTTGACAGGTTGGCTCTTTCTCCTTCCTTGCAACTTTCACTTTATATTTTTCCTCGGTGCACTTGCTTATTTTTAATACAAAAGGTGTAATGGGAAATTTTATTTTGGAAAGTTAATTGGTTGTTGCAGTCTCGAAGTTGATTTGAGCAAAGAGCTTACAAGACCATTAAAGACAGTGACAAAACAGCCAGTTGTGGGCCCCATGGAAGTAAGATAGTTGCGGCACTTATACGTAATATATTTTCGTTTTATGTTTCTTATAACTCTTTCATGTTCTAATCGAGGATAATATGGACCAGGACAAATCTAGTGCTTCGCCCAGATGGAAACTGGTGCCAACACGCCGTGAACAAGAGAAGTGGGATAAAGCAAGTAAAGCTGCTACTGGGGGAAGTGTAAGTTATCTTTATCATCAAAATTCAATCTCAGCTGTCTCTGATGTGCTACCTGTTGGCTTGAGGATCATATTGGATGTAGTCCTACCCGATCCATTAAGACTCTGTTGAGTCTCATTTATTTGGTGTCAAAGCTTGACTTTCTAACTTAGGTTTGATTAAATGCAAATTGTTTTCTTCTTATTTTCACTTCCAATTCAGAATTTTGTACATATTGTTAGAGTTGGGTTTCTAATGTAGCTTGTGTATAGGATGTCATGTTCCGCGAGTTGAGGCGATCTCGAGGTGACCCAAATGTATTAGCTGCTCAATCAAGGGAGCAATACTACAAGGTGTATTGAGTAGCTACTAAATTTCTTATTTTGGCCATAGCTATTGTAGTACCTCTCATGTTGATATTATTATCTCATACTTGTTTGTGACGTATTTTCATTTTACAGTTAAAGAAAAAATTGCAAGTCCTCACTCTTGGTATAGGTGGTATCGGTCTTGTCTCAGCTTATGTTTCTTATTCTCCCGAAATTGCTGCTAGGTGGGTGGATCTTCTAAATATCCGTGTTGACTTTATTTTTTTATGTTTTTGGCTTATCATTATCTTGACTTTTTTCTCTTTGTCAAAATTCTTTTTGGAATACGTACTTGTGGCCACATATTCTTCTGCATTTAAATGTATCCTCATATGCTTCATCAATAAATTCCATGCATTTAAATGTATGGTTCCAATTCCAAACATTCTGTTGTGAAATAATGGGTCGATGCTTCAAGATTCTATGTTTCTGAAGTCCATATGAGTTATATTCTATTGAGACATCTTCAACCAAGTTCTTATATAAAGGAAGCACACATTGGAAACTTGTTGGGGCTTTAAACCCATAGTGTGTTCATAAGATTCTACAAATGGTTAAGAAAAATAAGCTCACGATCTTAGTAATAGTTATTTATTGCCTTTAGTTCTATGGACTGTCTGTTTGACTGCTGTTGTCAATAATAGCTGGATGCAATAACAATGATACTTAGTAGTGGAGATGATGAGTGGTATTTAAGGAATGCATACATTGGTTGTTGGGGCTTTTAACCCATAATGAGTTCATAAGATTCTACAAATGGTTAAGAAAAATAAGCTCACGATCATAGTATTGGTTATTTATTGCCTTTAGTTCTATGGACTTTTTGCTTGACTGCTGTTGTCAATGACTAACTGCATACAATAATGATCATACTTAGTAGCAGAGATGATGAGTGATATCTTACTGCTCCGAAAGTTCTAAGGAAGAGGCTTATAAATCGGTAGCTAAGCATTTAAAAAGATTACTATACGGCGCATCTATCTCTGGAATTTCTTCACTTTTTCTTAATCTCACAATATGGGCTATACATGGTTTTTTTCTTCAGGGATGTGGGCTACACATTTGATAATACTGAATTGCTTAAAAACCTTCTTAAGCAAATCTCTGTACTTACATTCTGCTTATGTTTCAGCTTCGGTGCCGGGTTTCTTGGTTCCTTGGTTTACGTAAGGATGCTTGGGAGCAGTGTGGATTCCATGGCAGATGGTGCTAAGGGGCTGATGAAGTATGTATCTGATCTTTTGTTTGACTGTTTATTGAGCTACACTTGATGGCAAATACCATTAAGATGCAGTGCATCTGTTCCCACTACTTATGATGGTCATTGGCATGGCAGCTAGCTGCTGGAGTAGTTTGGTCAGTATCATATGTAGGAGCACCATGTGTGAATATTGATGGAAAAAACATTTTAATAGTGGATTTAGTGATATCATCAGATGTAGTTTTAACTATGTACAACAGATACTGCTTGGATCAGAGGTTTTCCTAGTTACCATGGTCCATGTCATGAGTTGCCTGTGCAAATTGTCATTTGGTTCATTCAAGCTAACAAATTTGAATTATGAACATGATGACTGATTGCTCTATGCATATATATTTCATCAAAACTGGTGTTAATGTGATCATGTGTTTTCTGCTTGGGGTTTATCTTTCCAATGACATTATCAGTCTTCATGTTGGAATTGCCATTCAAGTTGACGGCAACGCTGTACAATTAGCTTTGTGATTTCAATTGTAGGGATATTTTGCAGCTGTTAATAGTAAGTTACATGATGTGACTGCTTAAGACATTGGGCGCTCTTACGTTTTTGACTGGGCTTTACTGATTTAGCTGTGCCACGTTAGGCCCCATAAAAATTATAGTGAAGTTCAATTGTTACTGAAACACTGAGGACGGTACCTAGTTTATGACTTAGCTTCCAGAATTAATTGTTTTAACATGGCAAACTATGCGGGTTTAAAAAGTATTTCCTTCCCCATATACACCAGTGGAATTTGTATTGTTGAAATTAGTCTGTTTTTTGTTTTTCTTTCTGAACTTAAGGGTGCATTTATTTTACGGAAAATGTAACGTTTTTGGAAAATGTTTTCCGGAAAATCATTTTCCAGGAAAATAGTTAGTTTTCCTTTGTTTGGTGATATGTGATCGAAAACATTTTCTGGTGTTTGGATCTCATTTGGAAAATGATTTCAATCCCATGATTTTATTTTAGGCAAAAAAAAAATTTCGAATTTTTAAATATTTTATTTTTAAAAATAAAAAAGAAAGAAAAGAATAAAATATTAAAAAAGTAAAGGGATGCAATTTCGGAAAGTGTTTTCGCCTTCTTAGATTAGGGAATTCACTTTCCTGATTTTATATATGAATGTTTCCTTGACTAGAAAGTGTTTTCGGTTGACTAATCATTTTCGGCGAACCAAATAGGTGAAAGTCTAGAAAACGGATTCCCGGAAAACACTTCTGAAACAAACGCACCCTAAGTCTCCTTATGAACTTTTTCATTGTTGTGCTGATTAATTATCTGAAATGTGAATGCATTTTCTTATCATCGGAAACTTTACTTGCAGAGGTGCAATTGGACAGCCAAGGCTTCTAGTTCCTGTTGTTTTAGTCATGATCTACAATCGGTGGAATGGGTAAGTAACTTTGTTGGCTTACTCTGTGTAAGGCTTACTCTCTTAGGACGAGCTGGCTTGTTGCCACTGGAATGCTTGTCTTTGTGGTAGATCGGTGAAATATACTCCATTTGACAAGTTAGCGCTTTGAGTTTCACAGAAAATTCGTCTTTGTGGTTTCACTAGATTTCACTTTTGTAGTATTCAACCTGCCAGTGTATCTTAAGTAACACTAACACCCTTGTAATTTTTTAATTTGCTTGGCAAAGCAGTAAATTGTATTGTACTCCTCTATCATGTTTAACCTAATCATTCTTGGGCGCAGGATCCTTGTTCCAGAATACGGAACAATGCATTTGGAGTTGATACCAATGTTAGTCGGATTCTTTACCTATAAAATTGCTACATTTGTTCAAGCTATTGAAGATTCAGTCAGCACTCTCATGAAAAATACCAAAGTCCCAGATGAATCATCTTCTTAAGCAGATGTTACAAATCCAGAGCTGCTTTTGGGGGTTTGTTGCGTTTTGATCTAAGAAATGGTTCATGTGTCGATATGAGAGCTTTGAACTATCATCAATTTAAAATTCGAACTTCATATTATATTTATGTGATCTGCCTACTTTCCCCTCTGTGCTTGTCTAATCTTCACTCGTGGTCTATTAAGTGTCGAATAGCGAATTTCCCTCAGGCTATCAATTGTCGATGCCAATACCTTTACGTAAAAAAGGAAAAATAGAAGTCTATCTTGCATTACTGAACTAACATGGAGATTGTCCTCATAATCTAATTTCCATAAGCCTTTCCGATGCAAGTTAACAGAGTTTCCCAGTGATAGAGCCTGGTTAGTAGGTCTCGGTTTGACTGCAGTAATTCTTTCGGAATGATTTTGATCGAGACCCTACCCAAGAAGGAGAGTCAACCGAGCCGCACAGAGCATGTTGTGACCCATAACCGCAAATAAATCTGTCATTTGTCTGATTGCTCGAACTGACTTTTTTCTTGATGAACCGATTGTACAAACAACTTGATTGCCCCTTATGCTAATGAAATTTTTTGGAATTAGCCTGTGATCTCCAACATGATGACACGAATATTCCAGTATCTGCAAATTCGGTGCCATTTCTTGTCATTGTACTCATTTCTTCACCAAGACACATACTTTTATTTTTCCTGGTCGAATCTCAAAAGTTGGCACTGAGCTACTTAAATATAATGGGCGCAGACATACTTGAGCTGGCTATGCATTGACTTTTTCATTTACATTTTTTTTTTGGCTATTACCAAGGTTCCTGTGTCGCGCCCCTACCCCAGTCCCCCCTCACGCCACCGTACCGCAGTGCAGGTCTCTGTAGGTGATAAGACGTATTCTGCAAAAACTCAGCTCTAAATACATAGACCGTACCAAGAGCTTTTAAAGATCGAGGTTAGATGTTACATCATAATGTAAGCAGAAAGAGTTCAACTGTTTTTTTTGCTGCTTACAAGCAGGCTCCGTCGTAAACAAGGCTCATTTGTATCTGTGATCTCTCAAATAACAGGCATTTCTTGCAAACTAAACTATATATAGCATAAGCCTCAACCAGTGTTCTGCATGCCAGCAGCGATTCCCTTCATCGTCAAGATAAGGGTGTCTTCAAGACCTGGGGCATACTCGCTGGTGGGGTTAAGCTTCACAAGCTCTGCAGCAGGCTTGTGGCTCGATTCCATGTACTCTTTCGACAGGTGTGGCCTCAGCTTCACGTGATAATCAGGGTCACGAATCCGCTTCAGGGTGTATGCTTGGCAGACATTGAGGGTCGTGATGTATGCATCACGGAGACGAAGCCTCTGCTTCAAATATGGGTCGCCTTCAAGTAGATCCCTGTGTCCAGCAATCTGTCGGGAAGAAAAGCAAGTTTATGTCAATACTACTTTCTAGTCTTAGGCTGAAGTCCTCTGTTTACATGTATTATGAGATAAAACCAGGCCAATATGGCAGGCAGTTGGTAAATCCCAACAGACCTGAACATGACAAGTTCTGTCCTGAACTGATCCACTGTGTATATGGAACCATAAATAAACCAAACAAACCTGATCTATTACAGTACAGCTATTCCAGATTTTGAACTATTGTATATGAACGGGAAATGCCAAGCATTGAGGTCAATTCAAATCTGTTCAGGTCATTTCGGGCTATCCCAAATCAGCCAATTACTAAAGTCATCATGCCTACCGACGTGAATATCAATGGAAGCCCCAGTTGACCCAGCCACAAACAATGACTTTTCCCTACTTAGTAGGTCCAAGAGGATCACTTTCAAGATTCAGTAGTATATTACCTGGAGAAGAAGGCCCTTAGTTTCCTCATAATTTGCCCTCAAGCGCTCTCCAAATGGATGTAGTTCTTCAGACACTAGAAGCTTGTCATATAAAGCAGCAATTCCGGGATCTCCCTTTGCGAAAACCATTTCAACCAAGTCAATGGTGACTCTGAAAAATGGCCACTGCCTGTACATCTCCTGAAGCATGTGGAGATTCTTTATGTCCTTCTGAATGATATACTTAAATGCTGCACCAAAGCCAAGCCACACCGGAAGATGAAACCTTGTCTGAGTCCATGCAAAGATCCATGGGATTGCACGAAGTGACTCAATGCCTCCACTCGGCTTCCTCTTCGATGGACGACTTCCAATGTTCATCCGACCATACTCCAACTCTGGTGTGGCCTGCAACATCAAAAGAACCACTATTCTCAGCTTTAATAGTTTCTGGAGTCTTCAAGTACCAGAACATGAGCACTTCTACTTTGGGAAGTCATTTTGACACGAGATAACATTTATAAAGATGAAAAAAGATCATAAATAAGCTTATTGATGCATAAGCAAATGGTGGCAAGTAAAATAATTTACTTCTAAGAAAATGTTGGATACTATGATCCTTATTGCAGATTTCTTCTCTGTGAAGTTGATCATTCTACAATCTTCTAGTATACTTGACTTGGAGAAAAGTCCATGCCACTTAATGAAGGTTAGTCTGCATATTTTCCGATTTTTACAAGATAGGGCTTCCTAGATACTTAGCACCAGGGAATAAAAATCAACAAGATGCAGCAAACTAGAAGGGCATACTTCATCAATGAATTTTCAAACTTTCCTGTCACCAGATTTGCAGGAACACGGGCATTACTTATCATGGATTAAGGGGTGGGGGGCAACCAGAGAGAGAATTTTGAGAAAAAACCTACGAGGCGGAAGTACTCAACAAAACGCGGCTCTTGGAACACCATCGAACGGTATTCCTTTGTTGCAATAACGGCCATCTCATCCATGAGTGCACGCCATTCCGGTTTTGGTGAGACTGGAGGATGCATACCATGCTCGAGCGTGGCAGCTGTAAAACGCTGGAGTGTCCTAAAGCATAAGTGCTCCTCTCCAAATGACTGTTCAATAACTTCACCTTGAACAGTCACACGAAGTGACCCATGAATCGTCTCAGGTGGCTGCGACAATATAGCAAGATGGGTGGGCCCACCTCCTCTTCCAACAGTTCCTCCTCGGCCATGGAACATTGTGAGCTTAAGCCCAAATTGCTTGGCCACCTTTATAAGCTCTTCTTGAGCTTTGTATAACTGCCAAGCGGCAGAGAAACGGCCCGCATCCTTTCCAGAATCAGAATAGCCAATCATGACTTCTTGCTTTCCATTAATCCTGTTTCTATACCACTCAATCGAGAAAAGACGAGCCAAAGCAGCAGGGGCCGCCTCTAGATCAGCAAGCTTCTCAAACAACGGTACAACCCTTAATGGCTTCTTCACACGGCATTCACGTTGTAGAAGCTCGACAGCAAGCACATCAGATGGGGATGTTGCCATTGAAATTATGTAGGCACCAAAGTTGTCTGAAGGAAGTTCAGCAATGACATGAAATGTGTCCAGGACATCAGCGATTTCCTCTGTTTTGGGCAGATCAGGCCCAAAGAGAGGGCGTTTGCCACTAAGCTCAGACAAGAGCCATTCCTGCCTGCGCTCTTCAGACCATTCACGATACGACCCAATACCCAGGTGCTTTGTGATAGCATCAATGACATCAGTGTGCCTGTCCGATTCTTGACGAATGTCAAGTCTTACAAGGGAAAGCCCAAAGGTAGAAACTTGCCTTAAGAAATCAAGAAGGCTTCCATCTGCTATTGACCGATCACCACACGAGCAGAGCGAGCGGTAGCAGAGCTCAAGAGGCTCCAGAAACTACAAGAGTGTATCACAAGCTCTTAGTTTTTACAAAGAAATAATACATTGTTATTTTGTAACAACAGATAAATGTGGTTGACATCACTAGGACTAATAGTAGAAAAGAGAATATTCTGTATCCCATAGTTGAAAATGCTAAAGCATTGAACTGAATCCCAAGAAGAAACTGTGTGAAGTCTCCATGCCCGGATCAGGCATGGCATAAAATGTAATGAAAAGAGACAGATTAACCATTAAACTCTTCAGTCGTAGTTCAAATTTTAGATGAAAAACACAAGAGTTACGTGAAGGAAGAGAGACCTGTTCGACATTGGTAAATGTTGTGTCCTCGGAAATGTCAGATAACCCATTGGCTAACAATTGCCGAGAGCATTCACGCGTGTTATACAACTTGTCTCTCACATCTCCAAGAATAACACGGTAGGGTTCATTTGGAGGTACTTGTTTCCAAAACTCTGCATTAGACATTGCAGACAATAATGCAATTGATGTTAGCATTTAGGCGGCGATTTCCAACGAAAGGACTAAATATATCATACTTAAACCAACAGATTAACTGATTTCTCAACAGAGGACCACCTACCTATGAAATGTTTTGCATCTCTTTTTGTTGAGCTGTGAAGCATGTTTGCACGTTCCCTGAGCTCATCACTGCAACGCCACATGGACAACTGCCAGGAGAATCCAAATGCAAAAGGAACATGATGGATTGTCAAAATCTGAATGCCATGAACCAATCATTAAATTAGTTAAGACAATTCAATACCTCAAACATCAGATCCTCTATCTGAGAAAAGTATAAATTAGCAGCCATCATTCTCGCGAGTAAGCATACATCCCTAGTAACTTCAGGAGTTACCCTAGGATTTCCTGCAATAAGAGCCACATAAGAATGACTGAGCAAGCCAATAAAACTTGTACATGGTTTACTTTGCCTCTTAATACATGCATGAGGTGAGAAATTGGCGTAGAAGAGACAGGGAACACAAATTAGTTGCTTGCAAGGTTTGTGCAAGAGCGAAAAAAGAAGGAAAGTCAGCACAACTGAAAAAATAATCTTATCACCATCTTTTCTTCTTTTTCTTAGATTTTTTATGAGCATTAATGCCAATTAAATGAATTGATTTCCCTAGCTTCAGCATCCACTATGGTACATCAGAGAGATTGCATTGTATCTAAAATCTATAAACTTCCCCAATTGTCTTGTCCTCCCTTTAGTCTCATGTATCCATGTCGATGTCTATGAAGAAGCGCAATAATAACCGTCATTACAACAATAAACATGACAAATGCTAATTGCAAAGGACTGCCAGGTCTTTCGTATGAAGATTACGAACCATCACGATCCCCTCCCATCCAAGAAGAGAACTGGATAAGAGGAGCATTGTAGGGAACACGTTCATTTATCCCAATGTTCTTCAACGCTGTATCAACTCGTCGCAAAAATTTTGGAACACCTTTCCATATAGTTTCATGGAAATAACTCACTCCTGCCCTCATCTCATCTTGTGGAGTAGGGGGAGTTCTCCGAATTTCATCAGTGCGAAACGCAGCTTGAATCTAGACAAGAAAGATGAATCACCATTAATCCAAAGAAATATCTAATATTGTCAAATTACAATCAAATAGAAGTGCACCATGAATGATAAGGTATAAATGCATGAAAAGTTAGAATTGCCAATTGCACTGATATCAATATAATTGTTTTGACACATATTGCAAATGTCTCCACATGTTGCAGAGTTGGACAGTGATCAAAAGAAACTACAGACGAAAATGCACATACCTATAAATGAAAAGGTGGAGCAAGATCTAGAACTAGCACCACTTGTTTACGAATTATGAGAAACATAAGTAAATAGTAATGCTGAAAATATGAAGTAGGAAAGCCACAGCAAGATGCCCTTATTACTTATTAGTCGTTACTGCTCAATATCAAATTAGCAGCAAATTAGAACTTCGTTAGGACCACATACACGTGACAACTAAGCATATCAGTCTCATCAGAACTGGACATACGTCATAACCGATCGGTAGGATGATATGCACGGATCTCAATACCAAAATTTTAACAGTTATTAGAATAGTTGCCTTGCCTTCCCCTAAATCACCTAAGCATATAAACAAACCAAAAGTGGACACAATTGTCATCTTGCATCTCACCGAACTCAATTTCAAGTGAAAATTCACAGCTCATAGGATAAGCCCATATAAGTCTTGTGCTCATTATGCTTCAACTAGCATTTGCATACCTCTCTCTGCAGAGCCTCATCAAGTTCCTGCTTATCGTCAGGAGTAATATCTTTGGCATTCAACTGCGTTAAACAGTTGCGGACCCTGGAAATATACCAAGGGAGATCATCAAGCATTTGATCAACGGATATAGTTTGTCATCTAATGGCTAAGTCATAAGCAACTAAAACACATGGGGAGCCCAGAACATACCTTGCATGCTTTTGGAGCAATGATCTCCGGACAGATTGAGTAGGATGGGCCGTTAAGACCAGATCAACCGTTTGGTTCTTCAAAGCATCAAAAACTTCCTCAGGAGACTTCTTCAGTTGGCCCACCAGTCTCTTCAAGGTCTCTTCAATATCTGACTCAGTCGTGGCCGATGCCTCATCAGCAAAATCCCCCTTCTTCAACTTAATTCGTCTTCGGTATGCAATTTGAACTTCCTCGGCCAAATTAGCCAGATTCAGCATGTGAGAGAACGATTTCGTGATAACAATAGAATCGCCCGGATCCAAGCTGGTCAGCACATTCCCGAGCTCCTCTAACTTCTGAGGATCGTGCTTTCCCTCATACTCAGCTGAAAGCTCATAACAGTCTTGAACCTAAAATCCAAATCAGTCCATAAACAGTTAGCATTCTGCCGATCATCCCAGTCCAAAAACAAGCTTCAATTCATCTACATATGACAACGAGGTTAAAGACCAACCAGACCTGTAAGCAGAACCAGCACCAGTTTACATCATTTGGTAGCCTTAAAAAACGATAATTTGACCATGGTCATTACAGCCGAAACTGAAAAGGACTAATAGTTACGTGGGCTCCTCTGTTCCAGGATCATATATCACAGACTAGCTAAAACTCGAAACTTTTTCTCTTCTTTTTTTAGGTGGGGATAGATAAACTTGAAACTTCAGTTAAATTGGGCCGTAATGGATCTCGTCGATTCAATTCAAGCTTATACAGGCATCCACAAACCAGAACAAACATAAAGTTCAAAACCTCACAGACACTCGGATTCATTCTCAACATACTCAACAACCGCTTGCACAATTAGCATCACAACAACGACCCAGAAAGCCGTATCAACCCGCGATCGCTAAAACTCCTCTTACCGTCTCTCTGATGTTTTCGCCGTGCAGATCCTGAAGGATATCGAGGAACCTATCCAGCAGCAGAGCATCGTACTCCACGAGCTTGTCGTCCTCGGACACCTTCCCAGGTGCCAGCAGCCTCAACTGAGCATCGATCGAAGACAGCTTTTCCAGATGCCTAGCCGCCATTCCTCACTCTCTCTCTGTCCCCCCCCTCCCCCCAAACTTCTTCTCAGCCTCTCTGCTTTCCCTTGACGCTCTCGAATTCCGGGCGCCAAAAGAAGAAACAGAGCAGGTGACAAAAATCGCAAACTTTGGTAGAGATTCTAACGGGTCACGGAGTAAAGGGTCGGGAAGAGAAACGAATCTCGTGAAGTGGGTAGGAGCGAAGATGGTGGAAGATGGCGGAAAAGGCGAGCGCAGAGACCGTGATCACTGCGCACGAGAAAGCGGACAGGGAGAGAGATTTGCAGGAGTCGATCACGGGAGAGAAGTACAGGCTCACTGCCCGAGTGTGTTCTGGGATTTATGGAAAGAAGAATCTTTTCGCCCGTCTATTAATTTAATAAAAAATTCGAGTTTTTCCGATCATGTTACAAAATCGAAATTGCTCCTTGATTCGGAAATTAAGGAAAGTGAAATCTGGTCCCCCAGAAGGGTTTTTATTTTAGTTCCTTTCGCCGTGGTCCCCCGTGAGTTTTCCACCCACTCGTACAAAAAGTAGTTCATTTTCCGGTGAAGTTTTGTTTTAGGACAACGTCACAGATGATCTACGAACTTTGAATTAATGTGTCGATGTGTAACGTAATCCGTAAACTTTTAATTTATTCAATATGATCTCTAAATTTTTAGTACATATTCAACTTAATCCTTAAATTATATGAAAAATGCTCAATGTTGTCTTTGCAATAATTCAAGTTTATAGTAACATATATTAAAAGTCCAAGGACCACATTGAATAAAATGAAAATTGATGGATCACATTACATGTTGGGTTAGAGATTATTGACTGTATCGAACAAGTCAAAAGTTTGAGAACGATATTACATATTAGGCTAAAGTTCATAGACAATTTGTGTCATTTTCCCTTTGGTTTTTATGGCACAATATCTAGGCATTCATATTTATATTCATAGGCCAATTATTTAAACCATTTAGATTTATTTTTTGCAAAAAAAAATTATTTAGATCGTGTTAAATTAACATTGACCACGTTAAGCTATTAAATAGGTTTCATTTCATGATTTAACACGATATACAAAATAGTAGAAGATTCAAACCATCGAGACTCCTTTGTTTAAAAGTTATCGGAAACAAAAAAGTATTTTCTTTTCTCTTTCCCGTCAAAAATTCCAATATAAATTACATTTCAAAAACTATGCAACTTCTATACGCAAATCTATGCGTCGGCATCTGTATTTCGCAAAAGTTTCAATTGTTCTCGATTGAAAAAAAAACAGTCAAAAACCGTAAGCGACAATATTAAAATCAAACCAAGAAAATGAAACATAAAAGCCAATCCAAGCATAAACTATTCATGACGAGATCTTGCAACTAAAAGAACCACGCTTTATTGAAAAAAGGGTATAATTGTCCAAAAAATCATAAACCTATTATACGGTGGCCAATTGTGTCATAAATCTTTCAATTGTGCCAATTTAGTCCTAAACCTTTTAAGGATTTGCCAATTTAGTCATAAATCTTTCAATTGTGTCAATTCAGTAGTAAACATTTTGAAAAATTTCCAATTTGATCATAAACCTATTATATTGATAATTGGTTGGAAGAACTATATCGACAAACCGTCAAAAAGTTTATGACTAAATTGGTCAAAATGAAAAGGTTTATAACTAAATTAGTAATCGAAAGGTTTATGACTAAATTGATTACCGTATAATAGGTTTATGATTTTTTTTTTTATAGTTTTCCATTGTAAGAGATATATAGCCAACAAAAAAAGGGAATGAGACTTCAATTAAAATACGGAATTCTAGATGTTGAGGGCTGCTGTAAGAAAGAGTGATATATGGAACAATCTTGTGCTTTGGCCAAGAAAAGAAGGTAAGAAAAAGATGGCTCTATTTCTCGATGAACAAGGTAGGCAATAAGAAGATCCTTGCTTCCAAATTTGCCGGAGGAATATGCTTCAATTGATTGATGGCATATCCTCTTCTCTATCCTGGATTCGCGGGACTCTGTGGTCAAAAACGTGGGGCATGACCACTTTAATTTGATTGAGCAATGCGTGGAATTTGTAAAGAAGCTTTTTTTACCCTACTTTGTCCTATTGATTCCCCTAATATTCGGATCTGATCAAGACTTTGCGCCTCGGTTTTTGAAGTAATCAATGAGACGAAAAAGCTAGCCAACTTTATAAGCGCATCTTCTTTTTTATGTACATTTCGAAAGTACCATTTATATATATTAAAAAGGAAATTATACGACGTCTTCAGTTTCAATTGAATTTGTTGGGAGCGACTCAGAGATCATACTGACTGACTAATTTTTTCCTCACCCGATTATTTCGTTATATGTCGTGTTTATTTTATAGAATGCGAGATAAAGAAAAAAAAACACGGTATATGCTCCCGGTTGATAATTCAACATATGCTCGGTAGCTCTTTAATTATTCTTGGAAATGCAGGTCGTGCTTTCAGATTTAGAAAAAAAAAAAATTTATGTGTCTCCACAACGCAAGGACTAGTTTTTCATCGCCGAGACTCGCGTGGCATATTGGAGGCGATTTTTTGCATTTAAATTTTGACTTATGCTCTCCCATGACTTTGTGCATTCTAACTCTTGACTTGTTGCTTTCATTTTCATGTCCCCTTGAACACGTTTAAGGAACCATTTAGAAAAAAACGATCTGCCAACGTCATGGGAGCACGAGAATTGACGGTTGAATTTCGGATTTTCAGTAAGAAGAAGTGAGCCAACAGGCGAAGTGTAGCACGCGACGCACGTGATAGCAAAACCCGGGAGAAGTCCAATTTCAATTTTGAGGGTGGAAATGGCCAACCAAGCGTGAGCCGAGGAGATGTGACGTGACCTCTCAGACGTGCACTTCACGAGCCCCACGAGGTTGAACGAGAAAATGTTTCTTTATTTTTCATCGCAATTAATTCACTTTAGAAATATATATATATATATATATATATTATATTCCATTTCTATTTCGCTTAAAAATATATATATTGTGTTCAATTTAACTATAAACAAGTTACGGAGTAGCTTTTGAAACCGACGCGATTAAGTCTCTCTTCTCTTCGAGTTTTCATGGATCTGGCTAATGATTTTCTTTCAATTTGTTCATATATTCTACACGTGCAATAGTTGGAACTAAGGTCAGATTTGAAGAATATGCTTGAAATCGTCTTATTAATAATTAGTGTCGATGATATTAATCAAGTAGCTTTTGCGACAAGAAAATATAGTATCTCGAGAAAGAGTGTTCTTGGCTCTACGAAATCTGAAGGGACAATAAAAATAGCGTTGCAAATTTATTTTTTCTTCTTATTTTTGGCAAAATGTTTATCGATTCCAATATTTTCTGAGATGGGAAAAGTAGCTGGGTGGTCGTGGATGATTTTGGGACATATGCCGTAAAGAACGGGGGGAATGAAAAAGCTTGCCTTTGTTCAATGGACCGTACCCCTTTCGATGACCAATTTGATGTGTAGTGGCCATTGCTTTTGTCCTCAATGCTGAATGACAAATTAAAGTCGGTACTCAGTAATGGCTTCCTTGTACACTTTTCGGCACGTAGTGTAGGAAAACGTTTCATGGCCGGCAATATTGTCGGCCAGAACGTCGATGTGCGGTAAGAAAAAATCATTTTTGGGACCCACCCGATTTAGGTCTTGGTAATCCAACCCATACCCGGCCATCCTTCTTGGGCACCTATAAGACATTAGAGAGCTAGATTGGATAAGTGCTGTCGACGATGAATTTGGCCTCTTTTTTGTCTGATGATTTTCACCGTGTGTGGAATATAGAATAAGCATGAAGATAGATTCCACTTCTAATGTTGAGTGGAAGAATTGGATGCATCTTATCATCAATGAAGTCCGCATGATTCCATTTATGACTATACTTAAAGAAGATTTAATCTGTTTGACTAAACATCTTCCATTCCGTTCAAAAAGAAAAATCAACATGGTTTTAATTGGTTCATCAAAAGTTTGCCTAAAATTTCATTATCACACTCTGCGGAATATTGATTTCGGATCCAATTGAATTCAGGTTTACGTTGTTATTAGTTACTCTCTAGCATATATGTATATGTATATGCCAACGCTAGTGTGCTCTAAATTGTTTGGGCAACAACCAATGGCTACTACTTGCCTAGGTAGCGGTCACTCATGACTATTTCAATCGTCAATATTTTTCCCCCCTAAATAAAACATGAAATTCGATTGAATTGAGATGTGTTCAGCATTTCAACCTCAAGAAATTCGCCAATCTATTGTTTCACAATCCAATTTATCGTGCACCATAGCCCATATGAAAATCTAAGCAAAAAAGTGTTAGAAAAGTCTTAACTTATTGTTGCATTGATGCCAATTTAGTCATAAAACTTATTTTGGTATTAATTTAGTTATAAATTTTTTGACATAGTACCAATTCAGTCCTCCCGGCTAATTTTGGCTGGATATTGCTAACGTAGATATTTGTTAGCCTACGTGGTATTACCGATGTTAACATAGACAATTTTTAATAATATATTAATATTATTTAATTATTATTTATGATTTTTTTTCTCTCTTCTTCCTTTGGCTAGTGACTGGCCACAAATGATGGGCGGCCACTGACCATGGCGGCGCGGGCTAGCCTCACCTGGCCAAGGGTCGCCATCGCCTGCCACAAGAAAGGCCTGACTAGTTGAGGGCCTCAGCGAGGGCTCCCTTCGCCAGATCTGGTGAGGTTGTCCTAGCTTGGGTAAGGGCCAACCTCACGAGATTTAGCCTAGGCAAAAGGAGCCCTCATTAGGGCTTGCCCTCGCTTGTGGCAGTCGATGACAACCCTTGCCTAGGTGAGGCCAGCTCGCCTGGCCATCGCTTGTGGTTAGTGGCCGGTCACCAGTCAAAGAAAGAAGAAAAAAATTTTAAAAATAAAATAAAAATTTAGAAATATTAAAATATTATTAAAAATTATTTACATCAGCCCAAAAATGTCATGTGGGCCTACCGACCCATCAATATTCGATAAAAAAATAGTCGGAAGGACTAAATTAGCACTGTATCAAAAAATTTAAAACTAAATTAATACAAAAAAAATATTTAAAATTAAATTAGCATCATTGCATAAGAATTTTTTAACACTTTTCCCAAAATCGAAGTCACCCTACCTAATGTCTTGTCACCTTCTGTGCTTTGCACGCATTGACCGTAGCTATTGTCACCTACTGTCAACGTGAAATAACGATGGTCTCATTAAAATAAGGAAGAAGAAAATGGGAACACGTTCATCGAGGAAAAAGAAAAATGGGCGAAAATGGCGGATCTGTAACGTAGCCTGTCGTATCAGATAAGCAACAGCATCTATATAAAACCCTGGTTTTTATAAGTAAGAAAAAATAATGGGAGTAGGTCGGTATTCTCGATGGATGGCCTCGGAATTTTTGAACAAGTGGTCCGGAATTTTCCGAATATTCCGAGAAAGTCAAACTCCAAATTTCCCCGATCCGACCATACTCATTGACACTCCTGCCCCATACACATCGTCGTGCATGCGGACCGACAACGGCACCTCTCTTGCCCTGGGATCTTCTTTTCTCTCTCGTCGGAAAAATCAATTGTAGCACGTTTCCCGAAAAAGAGATTTGAATTCGTCAAGCTTTTCTAGGTAGACAAATCATACGCGACGCGCCGATTCGAATATACCGCCGGAAGAAAATGCAAAAATTCATAACGCATGATATGTGACGACCGATCTAGATGGATGGGAATATTAACTTTTTCCGGGGTTTTATTTGGGGAAAGTTTTAATTGGTGCGGCGTAAGGGGCTTTGTCTTGTGTTTGACTTTGATACCTAATAATTCAATCGATGCGGTATGGACCTCCCAAAGGCTTGGAGTTTGACAATAACAAAAGCTAGCCGAATGGTATTAACAATAGGGACGTGGACTCTTTGCATTATGAAGAATAAATGAACAAATTTTTTAGATAAAAGTGTGAAAAATTCTTACCCAAAAGCCGAGATAAAGAACATTAGCGAACTCTTTGGCACTCCGTTCATGAGGGGATTACTTATATAGTTACCGATCCATTCATAGTTTAAAAACGAAAAGCAAACCAGGTCGAGCTAGGCCCGAACCGGCCCCTGCCGGCACCAAGCCGGATTAGTTCGGCCGGGGGCATTTTCTTGTATGATCGGGCCGGCCGAAAGTACCTTGAGGCCTGGCCCGTGCTCGCCGCCCCTCACCTGCCGTGACGCATGCCTTTTGTACACAGAGTTGCATCCCGCAAGCTTTACACATCAGTGCGGCTTTTAATTAAGCCACCGGCGACTGTCGCGGGATCAATCGGTCGGGAAGAGATGATGTAAGAATCCTCGAAACGACACCAGCGTTTTAATAATGAACGTGCCTGTCGCAACCAGATTTTAGGTCAAGGGAGTGTGCACCCGTGCACGTGCAGTAGGACGTCACCGGAGAAGCGTGGGTTCATGCATTGCTCTCACGCGTGCTTCGACATGGCATGTTACGTAACGTGAATCGATTGTATATCATCGGTGAGCTGAACTTGGGCAGTTGATTACTAGGCGAAGTTTGGTCAATGGGGGTGCTCTTCTGGCGCCGCCAACGATCATTAAGCCAAAAGAATCACGTAACTTAGATTTGCGGATTTATGTAATCAAGCTTTCGTTTCGTTTTTTTTTTTCCGGGGGCAGGTTTCTCTTCGTGGTGTCTATCTGCGGTCCGTGGCCAATTGATCGGGGCAGAGCACGTTTGGATTGATGAGGCGTGACGCCGGCCGTGCTCTTCGGGCAGGACGCGTGCTGTGGTGAGTCGCGGAAAAAGATGGATGAACCTGACGAAATGTGCTCGCGCCGAAATGCCACTCCGCGACTGAAATGCCTTTTCGCCGAAGAAAAGAGACATGCTGTGTGGCGATTTTGGGCAAGAAATATCGCGGGTAGACAATAGGATCGATAGCTTCAATCCAAGCGGAAGTGAACGTATGCAAACCGTGTCGGAATTTAATCGACGATAAAGCATGAAAACGTAATCGCCTCAATGGAAACCAAACGTACACAAACTATGCCGGAATTTAATCGACGGCAAAGCTTGAGAATGTGACGATGTATCGCCGGAATTTTAATCTACAATAAGGCACCCAGGATATACAATAAAGATATGCGTTGAAATTTAATCGACAACGTGGATCTGGAAACTACAACTAAGAACTATGTTATAGTGTAATCGATGACGCGAGTCTGAAAATTGTAACTACAGTGCACGAATTGAAAAATAACATGTTTGTTTGTTTGCACAGGGAGGTCTCCAGTAGACGAACGCTCGTATCTGTAGTGTTCATGGTATAACCGTTTAGGTGCAGTGCTCCGATAGTTATAACATACCTCCATATCTCCGAGAATCTTAGCCCCATTTAGTGCCATGATCTCGTCTTCAGCCGGTTGTTCCCTTAAAATTGCGTCTTGATCCTGCATGTTAATCATTGCCACATCCATTCTTACTCCACAATTGATTGGACTTCGTTGCTTTGTTCACCAATGATTTCAAATTTTAAATTCCACAACCGCATCTTGACGCCTTCTAGGTGTCTAGTTTTCTCTTGATACTTCAATCGGTAATCTATCAACCCTTTTAACCGATATCCATGCCGACTAACTCTGTTACGACAATCGCCAACCATACCCCGTCATGTATCGACAATTGATTAACGGTCATTGATGTACATCAATATCGATATCAATTCTTATGATCGTCGACAATAGCTCACATGTCTAATAATAACTTGTACTCTAATCACGTACCTACTCATATCGACAATCTAGTTAATTTTTGGTGCAAACAAAATGTAATTTTCTTTCGTGCTTCTCATGGACACAAGTTTGGAAGCTTCATTGAGAGAGGTTCTATATAGGGGTGATCGATTCTTGGTCTAGTCCGATTCTAAGGTGGAACTGAGAACTGGACAGGGAGAACAGGTTCCTAAAATTAACCGGTCACTCAGGGGTTAGTTTTTTTTTTTTTTGGGCAAACACTTATGATTTAGTTCACATTTTACTAATTTTTTGAAGAAAAAAATTAAAAATATATATATACATAGTCGGTCCGGTCCGGTTCTCCCTTAGAACCGAAAACGACCGGACCGCCTGGATACCGATTCCACTTTTAAGAATTGAGAACCGAACTGACACTTCCGAAAACCAGACCAAATCGGCCGGTTCCGGTGGTTTGTTTTTCACACCCCTAGTTCTACATGTTAGACAATAGAGGAGCACTTTTGCTTAGCAATCTGCAGGTTGATTGCATCGTCATACGGGATTCAAAAGAAGAAGGTGTCATCCGTGATTCAAAAGTAAATGGGCCATCGTCATTGGGTTGTTCCAATTTTAAGTTCTATTGGGCCCAATTAGTTACCTACAATCAGACATCAGAAGGACCGACCATAAATGTTTCGCAATTCTTATGCATTAACTAGCAATTGAAACCCGTTCTTTGCGCGGATTTATTCGTATGTATTTAATTTTAGTTCGATTGATAAATTAATTGAATCTCAGTTCCTATCGACGGGATTCATATGAATCTAATATATTATGTCAACATCAGGAGTGAGATGAATTCATTGATGTGTTTTCAAGTTATAATGAAAAAAAACTGTGGAGAAAGCACAATTCTCCATGTAGTTTGAAATTGGAACAATCAAATTGTTTTCATTCAAACCTCATTTAATATTGGATTTTTATCTTTTCAGTAGCTAATAAATATTGCAAGATATACGACTCATTTATAGATTTTAAACTGGATTTTAATATCCTAATATTAAACAAAGTAAAAATGAGCAAGAACGAGAATTAATATACAGAGATGAATGAGCAAGAACAAGAATTAATTAACCCAAAAGTGTAGTCCCATCA
The DNA here is from genome assembly GCA_024500025.1 of Syzygium aromaticum. Taxonomy (NCBI): domain Eukaryota; kingdom Viridiplantae; phylum Streptophyta; class Magnoliopsida; order Myrtales; family Myrtaceae; genus Syzygium; species Syzygium aromaticum. The sequence continues at coordinate 20,019,848 of CM044885.1, forward strand.
AGTTACAGGTCGATGAGTTGTGTAAAAATTATACAATCGTTACAAATGATTTATGTGATTTTGTACATTTCTTGTGGGTCATAAGTGGAGTCCATGTTTCTTATAATCATAATTGCATTCCTTACTCATTCTGAGCACATTTGTTTCTTGGAATCATGATTGCCTTCCTTTACTCATAATTTACATAGCCGTTATAGATTTTAAATCTCATTTTGTTTCGTGTGAAAGATACTCATACAAAAATTGTTGAACCACAATGTGTTCCGAAGCTCTGGTCGAAGCCCTAGTGTACTTTAAGTCGCGAACTACAGAGAAGATTGAACTGAAAACAGATCACTTTGATATGATAAGCGGATTCTCCAACACAGAACGAGTCACCTGGGAGCTTAGTGTGCTTATCAGTGAAGCCCATAAACTATCGAAGCCCTATTCGAAGCTCAAGATGGCCCATAGTAGAGAATCGAACAAGGTGGCAGATAAGTTAACTAAAACCCAAAGAAAAAAGTGCTTACCTAGCGTACTTTAAGTCGCGAATTGCAGAGAAGATTGAACTGGAAAGAGATCACTTTGATCTTATAAGCGAACTCTCCAACACAGAGCATATCAGTTGGGAGCTTAGTGTGCTTATCGGTGAAGCCCGTAATCTATTGAAGCCCTATTCAATGCTGATAATGGCCTATACTAGTAGAGAATTAAACATGGTGGTAGATTCGGTAGCTAAAGCCCAAAGATGAAGGGGCTTATTGAGTAATTTGGTCCACCCCCCACCTCGAGCCTTTAGGATTTACTGGGTTTCGAAATTTATGGATTGCATGCACGAATTCTATTTTAGTGAACGAACATGTAGGTTTCTGACAATTTTAGAAACAAAAAAAAAAAAAATGTATGTTTCTAACAAATAAACAACTTGCTTCGATTTTTTCAAAGAGAGGTGCTAAGGCAACGGTCTCTGTCACTCTCATGAGTAATGGAGGCCTCATGGCCATATTTAAATAAATTGACATAAAATTGGGAACCGAATCGGTTAAGGTTGGATCCCAAATATTTTTACCCAGGCACCAAACCGGTTGAGAAAGGCCGGTTTGGTTTGATTCCAAGATTGAACCAATTCGATTGCTCACCCTTAATTATAGTAAAACCATCTCCCAATCTCTCCTTTTAGTAGGCATACCATCTTACCACGTATACCGGCTGAGTTCGGGTTCTATGTTTGCAATTTATTTCTTACTCAAATTATTTTGTTCGTTCAAGTTAGTCATGGCACACTTATTGATGTACTCCCAACAATCTATGCAAGAACTCCACGTGTCTCTCTCACTACGCGGGGGGTTGGATTTGCACTTGCAAAGGAACAATAATTTAAGCACACGATAAGGGATGAAGGTACAACCAATAATCAAAGCATCTAAGAATGTGGCAAGGGAAGGAGGTGGCGTCAGTAGGGGTCGACCGGCCTTGTGGAATGATCATCATCAACATCATCATCATTCATCAGAAGAAACAAATAGTGTCAGAAAAATTGGAATCACAACCATAATCCTTGTTCGATCCAATCATTCAAAAGGAAAGGGGTTTTGTTTGGTATGCAGAGGGCACTTCATTGTCAATCAAAAGTTGGAAGAATATGAATGGATTTGTGGGGCAAGCGCGCTTCTCTCTCTTAAACCCTAGCTTGATTACCAGCTTTGTATATTGCAAGATATCTCTCTCTCTCTTTCTCTTTCTCTTTCTCTCTCTCTGTCTCTCGCAAGGACATGAAATGGAACCCCATTTTTGGTGAAAGCAAAAGCACTGAAACCCCCCTCTTGAAAGTGACCTTCCTGTTGAGTCGGCAAGGGGGTTTCTATACAGTGCGCACATCTTGCCAAAACTTCTCATGTCCCCGGCCTCAGTGATATGAGTGACAAGTGCTTTGCCTACCCACAACGAATCATGGATCACGATACCCATCTAATGTTTTGGAGCTTTGCGATTCAGATTTCTAAAGCTTATCCAATGAGTATGCTTCTAGGGTTTTTATTGCCTTTTGTATGCATGATCCAGATTACTTAACATACCTTAAGCCCTTCCGCTTTTGATCTGTTTTTGGATTTCTATATAGCATATGGGTTGTGTAAGTGATATTTTTTTTTTCCAGAATTCACCTCCGTGATCATTGGTTTAGATAATTAATTACTAAAAATACAACCATCTGTAGTAGCTGGCTTATGTAAAGTAAATGTTTTAAGTATCTTAAAACTGTCAATCTTATCTCGCTAATCCTTAATATTTAGAGGACAGATGGGTGAAGTTTTTTGAAAATAATCCCAATATATCTGTGTGTGTGTGTGTGTGTGTGTGAGAGAGAGAGAGAGAGAGAGAGAGAGAGAGAGAGAGAGAGAGAGAGAGAGAGATTACCATGTATCTTTTTTCTTGGATTTAGCAGAAAATGACCATGGTTTAATAACATGTAATTAATTCTGCTAAAGAAAGAAACCATAGTTCATAATTCAGATTTTTAAGGACAGTCTTTAGTTTTGTTTCCGAAGCTGCTAAAAGTGCATAAAAGAAACAGTGAACATCAACGACATTCGACTTCAGGTATATGGATGAAGTCCTGGGTTGTTATCTGCTGGTATTGCTTGATTAACGCTAGTTGCCTAATCCCCTTATGGAGCCCAAAAAGAAGCAATGATCAATCAAGAAATGATCATTGAATCGAGTCCCTCGTCCAAATAAGTGACCCTAAGAACGGGGAAAATAGGGGTTGATTAACTTCAAAACGACTCGCACCTGCTAGAAGGAGTAATCATGGAACTACAGGAGTCTTCAAAGATAAGTTATCATTATAAGCGTGCATGTTCTGGATGTCACCTAACAGCGAACATATGCTCCTAATCATTGATATCTTTCTAGCTACTACTTTTGCAAGATGGATTGTCATTGCATTTCACAAGTTTGTATGGTCATTACTAGCCCTAAACATGTTATGTATGCGTAATATATGTGCCCAGTTTTTCTTTCTCGAGCTGATTGCGGGAGAGTTAAGAACACTCTGGAACTTCATCATCTGATAAACAACCATGTAAAGGACTTATTAGATCTCTAGTCTAGGAGAAATTTAGGGGAAAGGAGAGCAAACATTTGGTAATAGAGTCTAGATTATTCGTTAGGGTATAATGGTTGTTAGCAGCTACGAAAAAGTGAGTATCGAGACTTCAATGTTGTAATTGAATCTCCGAGGCCGCAGATCTGGATCATATTTAGGTGTCGTGTCAGATCTGACTGTTAATCGAGCGTGTTCATGACGCTTCTCAATAAAAGCATCAAGTATCACTGGAATGACATCGAGATTTAGGTGTGGTTAGTGGATGCATAATTGATCTCTCAAAGAATCATTGTTGCGAGTTGGCAGTCCAAAACTTCTACATCACCAACGAGCAAACTCTTTGATTGTGAAAGAAGCTACGATATTGACGATGACAGCAACAGTGACACAAAAATAAATGTTTTTTTGCCTAATCCAAGAAATGACCTCGATAGAAGAGAACTTTTCCTTTTAAGTTGGACCCATTATGCACTTTTATGTATTATTATTAAATGTAAGATGTTTTTCGAATATGACAAGACACGTTAAGAGTAAGATACCAAGGTTACGCGGACAGTTCATCTCACTTAATTTGGTAAACTTAACTCAACCACCGGGCCCTACTCTTTTTGCGATTCGTTTTCGCAACAACCGCTTCTCGATAACGAGTGTGCAACCCTCCTAGATTTGTCCTTGCTAGGCATGAATTTATTATGTTCCCATGAGATCATAGGAGAAATGGTTTGCAATTGAAAATAGCTAAAAAATTAAACATGATCCACAAGGAAGGCTAATCTCATCTCAGCTGCTTGCCAAAGGGTTCGGGCTGAAAATTTCAAAAAAGCGCAAGCGCTCAAAAGGCGTGAATAGTGCAAGAGAAAGAGGAAAAGCGAAACCCTATTGCCTAAAAGGTAGAGTTTTAGAAAGTTTGGGTTGTTGGCCAAGGTATACATATGGACCCCAAGAAAATGGAGGAGACAACAAGGATCTTTTCTTGTATCAAACATGTACAAGAATACATATAGGTGTATATGTATATATAGACATATTATATGCTGGAAGCATGTCATGGTAGTATGAACAGCGTCATTAATACGTAAATTCATCTCGCAACGCTTGTTTCGGTAGAGCAATTTCACCAAACATCGATAGGTTACGCTAGTCATACCTTCCCTTTCTTCCACAAGTCAAGGCATCACGTGCTGGCTTTTGTGCTTAATTACTTTTGCCAGAAAGGGAAACTATGTGTTTTCCAACTATCGAGTGGGTATCGTGATTCGTGAGCATCAATACTCTGTTTCTCTGTCTCTCTCTCGGGGCTATCAATGTTTTCTTATCATCACCTAATTAAAGCAAATTTCTATGTCTAAAACATGAACGACCGTAATCATGTTTGTTCACTCCATGATGTGTTGGTCGTCTACCGGTTTGGAGTTCTGACGAGCCTCTTGGACTTGTAACTTCGCACATCTTCAAGCTTTTTGTCCTTCTACCACCCTCATCATTAAACCCTCTTTGTTAGTCCCACACACACGCACATCTCAAGAACAATTTCCATTTTTTTTTGCCTCTATTGCATTTGTATCCTCTATTTTGAAAATCACCCGTTTAATTCTAAAGGGTTCGATTTTGCTGTTAAACTTCAGATTGTATCAGTTAATGTATTAATTTATTCACCAAATTGTCAATTCTTTTTCAGTATTGCCCCTACCACTCTTCTCAACCTGATTCACCAAATTAAAAACAAGAAATCTGCTTCACAAAACTCTAACTCCTAATTTCTCTCTCTCTCATTCTCTGCCCCGGCACTTAGAATCGAGGTTAATGACGGTCATGGATCTCAAATCAGCCTCGAATTAAGGTCGATTGGAGAGAGAGACATCGTCACATTTCACACCTATTCAACAAAGCATTTACACATGTGTTGGGAATATAGTGGTAGGGATGACATATGAATATTTCAAATATAGGAAATCCACAATAATTCTACAATCAGATATCCCCTCCATAATATTTTCTTTCTATGCGTAAAATTTAAATAAAAATCCTATCGCTTGACCCAAAAAGAAAAGAGAAAGTGGAAACCACTATTTTTTTTAACAATTATTAATTGAGATCCCATTACCCTTAAAACTGTAAAGAAAGGAAATGACAGGGACAATGATTCTTGGACTTTATCTATCGATTGGTAGCAAGAGAGAACCATTAAGAATCATACAGAACACGAGTGAAATCATTCAGAAAGTGAGCATGTCTAATGACCAGAATAAAATCTCAGACGACTGTGGATCGACATCTTGACGTCTACTGGTCACAGGAATTATTGAAAGGACCGAATCCACCTGAATGCAATGAAAAAGCTAACGGAGAACGGAACAAAGTGCGGAGAAGGGCATCATTGGCCTAAACTGATCCGACAAGCTGCACGTTCATGTCTTATTTTTGGAGCCATGATTACGACGAGAAAGTCTCGAAAAGAAAAAAAATAAAAAAGAAACAAAGAAAACAAGAGCACAAGGGGATCCAAAAGTGAGGAAATGATTAGTAAAGACAAAAGATGAATGTCGACAATCCTTGGCAATGCAGTCCAAAGTGTTCCAGGATACTGCATTACAGTGCACAACTTGGCAGTATTATTTTCTCGGACTACTTATTGATACGATCGCTGTAAAAAGGAACAATTCGACTAAAATGGCCTAGAAAGTAATGACAATTATAAACTTTTACTCTTGGATATGGTACATTAATTCCGTTATTATATGGATGTCAATGCTGTAGAATAGAAATTTTTCAAGACTTTAAAGATGAGATGAAAGTATAGTCTTCGGGCATACTATTGGGAAAAAGAGAAGATATGGAGTGTTAATTGAAAAAAAACCTTTTATTCTGTTATGAGAAGAAGAACTATAAAAGGGACTATGCACATCGCGCTTTATTGATAGAACAATATTTCTATGTTTCAACACTTCAATCTCACAATGTGGAGAGACGAGGGATGTCAATTGTCCACCTTACACCCAACTGATCACATGGCTGTCTCAACCCATATCGTTTGATAAATATACTTTATTCATGAACGTTAACATCTTAGGGTTTGTCGAGACCTTATTGAAATACTTGCAGGACAAATGATCTTTCATCCAGAGAAAGAAGTAGCCCCTTGCTATGTCAAACATCACACATCTGTATGCTCATCTATTGATTAGGACGACTGTATAGATCAAGAGTTGAGTTATCACTGGACCGCCTGATTGAGGAACCCCTTCACTTGGGAATTGTTACACAGGATTTTTAGACAGGCAATGATGAATCACAACAACAAAGTGCACCAATTGTCTCATTACATGACATATTTTCGTTATATAAAAGTTGCTGATCCAAGCTTGATACAATACGTTGGCAATTAGATGGTTCCATTTTAATGGTGCTCCTTAAAAGCTTATATTCCCATCTCAATACTTAGAAGGGCATATGGAATTGAGGGTGCGTTTGTTTCATGGAAAATGAGTGATTTTGAAAAAAATTTTCTTAAAAATGATAGCTTGTATCTCTTATAAAAATGAAAAAACGAAAAATATTTTCATCGTCCACTGAAATGGTTAGATGTAAATTGTTGCCGGCTATGAAAATATTGTTCATTAACTAATTTTTTCAAGTGATCAGTTTTAGGAAATTTTTTTTCTCAATCATTTATTTTCCACAAAACAATTGAAGTTCAAGTGTCCAATGTTTTCCTCGACCAGTGACATGTGTTAGTATTGTCATTAACCATCAATCTCTAATTTTAGTTAACAAAATCTATTTAATTGACCTTCATTAAATATCGTGAAAAAAGGTTATATCGTGCAAAAACACCCTGTATATTTCGCCTCATTTAGGAAGTCTCCCTGTTCTTTCAATGTTATGTATTAGGTGAGTTTGTAGTATGATACCCTTTTAACATATTGTTTTATAAGGTTACATCACCAGAAAATCATTCTTGAATGTTTTATGCACAAATAGAGAGATCGTATGTGAATTTCTCTCCAAATTTGTTGACTGTGTCACGCCATATCAAATTCGTCAAGCATAAATTTATGTACCACACGATTTTAAATTGTACAATGGATCATGTCGCAAAAATTAAAGAGGCCAGCTCATAAATGACTCTAAGTGCAAGGGGGTTTAGACACATTTTAGGATGCGGAAAATGATGTCGTGATTTTCCAATAGTGGATCTGTTGTAAGTCTATGCAAGTTATAAAAGCTTTATCGTCAATTATAATTGTTGACTATCTATTTGGTAAAGCGTAACATCAGTCCCAAAAGCTTGAAATCAATCCGTAAATTCCGTAAGACTCAATGTCGGTCTCCCGATTGGCACTTATGTATATAATATGCAACAGATCAGATTTAAAAAATGAAGATCAATGTTTGCAGTTTTGCTGGTACCATCAGAACATTGTGCGACTAAACGGGTTAAGCCCTCGTGTACGGTTAACAATGGTAACCCCTAAATCTAGAGCTACTCATCAAATGACTAATGATATCTCGGTGGCCAGTCAACTAATAGGGAAAATTACCAAAAATTTCCTAAACCTATTGTACCCGTATCAATTTAGCCCTAAACATTTCAATTTAACCAATTTACTCATAAATTTTTTGATGATTTGCCAATTTAATTATAAATATTTTGACAATTTGTCAATTTAGTCATTCCGGCTAATTTTGATAGAAAAATGCTGATGTGACGATCTAGTTAGCACCAACTGTCCTACATAATACAGTCGGCACTGATGTTGATGATTTTTTGCATTTTTAAACCTTTTTTCTGAATTTTTATTGTTTTATTCTTTTTTTTTTCCAACTCTTGGTTGGCGAGGGCGCAGAGGCCACTGGTCAACCCTTGCTTGTGGCCAGTAAGTGTCGACTGACGACCTCACTGGCTAAGAGTTCGAAAAAAAAGGAAAGAAAAAAATTTAAAATTAAAAAAATCAAAAAAATTTTAAAAAAATGCAAACAATTGTTCACGTCAGTACTAGCCAGCGTCGACAGTGTCATATAGGACGGCTGGCATTGACTAGACTGTTAGCGTTTTCTTGCCAAAATTGGCCAAAATGACTAAATTGGCCAACTCATTAGAATGTTTTTTTTTGGTAAAGTCCAACTCATTAGAATGTTTATATTGGCACAATTGAAAGGTTGAGGACGCAGTTGACAAATCATCCAAAGGTTTAGGATAAAATCGACACAATTGAAAGGTTTAGACTGAATTGGCACAAATGTAATAATTTATGACTTTTTTGATAATTTCTTCACGAGCAATGCTTTTGAGTTGTTGGTCTCTTACTATCTTACAAACCTCAACATATCCACAGGAACCAATGCATGGTTGCTCAAAACAACACATTTGCACTCCTCGTACAAGTGACAATCTATCTAATCATGTTCGTAGCCGAAAGCAATTAGGGTTATAGCTTTCCATTGGCGTTAAATGATTCATCCTATGGATTTGCATCCAAGTTTTCTTACTGCTCGTGACCTTTAGGTCATTGACATCTAGATCAAAATTGCGCAACTAGTCTTCGGTGATCAATGTGTAAAGTTTGGATAGCTCGAAGGGCTACTTTGTCAACTCATTGAAGACCTCCGTGAAGTAACAATTCATGTTTTAGTACGTTCAACACGATAGAGACTATAGTTTCTGTTGAGAATTTCCGTTGAACACCCAGAGTGATTATTTTGCATCTCAATGTCATGTGCAGTAGTACAAAGCTTCTATCATTCAGCCCCATCTGAATCCTAATAAATCAGCTGTTCGTGATTATTATTCACTAAATGGCACCAAAGCCCAATAGAAATGAGCTTTATCATGTCCACATCGGGTAAAAATATGCTGGTGACGACCGTCTTAGGTACACGACTGTGGTTCGCCTCGTGGGAACCGAAACAGGTTTTCTTCGAGGGGGAGTATCTTACGGGTGGACCCAGGAGAGATTGGTCGGCTGTCATCTCCATCAAAGTGACGTGCACCTCAGGTTTCCGTCTTCGCTCTCAAATCATGGCCTCCAAGAATTTATTTTCATCTGAGAAAATGACACCCCTTGCTTAGCATAAGTTCAATTATATGATCACATCAAGACAAAAGCCTTAATTCTGTAAAGTAGATGATACGAACAAGTGTCAAAACAAGTTTCAGCAAACAAGGAGTGTGAATCCATTCTGGGCCTTCACATGTTTTTGTGCGCCTCTCTCTTTCTCTCTCTTCCCAAATCCCATCTCATTACTTCGTTGTTGTGTAGTGGCCATACGTGGGCGTGTCAGAGTGCCACCACCGTTTTGTCATATAGATATATTTCTGTGTAAAAAAACGTCTCTCACCGCTGTACAATTTGTTCTAAGGAATTGGAATCCTATACCAAGTAGTATTAGAACAACATTCAATCAAAATGCAAACGTGATTTTTTTTTAAACTTTCTAAAGATTTAAAGGCAGTAATGCTTTTTCCGAGTTTTGAATTCCCAACCAAGTAGATAAATATATGTCTGATATTTTTCTTTGGGGTTTTGTTCAAAAATGTCCGGGGTACTAAAATAAGTAACTGGAAAAGATTAAAAAAAAACCACTTTTTGAGACATCTTAGAAACTGAAAAAGTACCCATTTTTAGAAGGCTAATTACTTTAAATATACAATTTTATATTTTCAAATCATATTTAATCATATAGACATTGCAATAATAGTGACCTCAATATGAGGTTGTGAGCTACCATAGGCGACCTCGAAGGGATGCAGAAGCATTGTGCACGATGAAATAACTCTTGAGCCAAACTCAAGTTTCATCGATTGATCCAATCAAATTTACTCATGCAAGCAGATGCAAATTTCGGCCACAACAAGATTCAATGGGTCTAAGGTTGAAGTTGTCGATCCTGCCAGGTTAAATGTCGATTTACAAGGCTAGTGGTCGATTTCAAGGCCAATGATAGACTACCAAGTAACTGTTGGTCAATTCCCATGATTGTCTATCTATCTTCCAAGGTGACTTCCAAGACTGGTGGACGAATTTGGAGGGTCAAATCCTACTTATTATGCATCTTAGTTGTATTATCATTTTCAAATCCTAGTTTGAGTCTTAAGTGTATTGCAGTTTATGGAGTCATAATTATGTGATTGGTCGAGGGGCAATTATGGTTTTTAGAATTCAAAGAGTCTATTTGGTTTTTTTAGAGTCCCTCTACAAATAGAAAGGCAATCTCATTTGTCCGAACAGACCATACTTGCATTAACAATATACATGAGACTTCCTCAAGTAAGTGAATTTCTTATTTCAGTTCTTTATCCAAATTTTTTTATGGTGGACCAGCATTTCTTTATCCTCAGCTAGTGGTATGCTCTTTTATGGTTTGGTGATGAAGTCGAGTTTCCTTATCCTTGGCTAGTGCCGTGTTCCTTAAAGCCTTGGTTGTGAGCTTCTTCTATCTTAATTTCATTTTTCACCATACACGTCCATTAAAATCCTTCCATGAACCATTTCCTAAAAACCCTAATCATACATTTATCCCAGAAACAAATTTCTTAATTGATCACCTAAATGGGTGGAGTTCCTTCAATCCTCTTCATTTATCTCGAACTATAAACTTGGCAAGACCAATGTTTTAACAAATGCCCTCCCGAGAAGGTATTCAATGTTCATCATTCTGGACTCGGGATCCTTGGCTTCAACTTGATAAAAGAAATTTATGCTGAAAATTCAAAGTTCTTGCCCATCATCAACAACTGCAAACATGGAGTTCATAATACTTATCGATTTATGAACATTTTTATTGGTTGAAGATGAATGCGGATGTACATGCAATCATTTCCAAATGTTCAACGTGTCAAAATGTGAATAGTTATTTCCATCAAGGGTTTTATACTCCACATTCAGTTCCGATGCAGCCTTGGGAGGATGTAAGTATGGATTTTACTGTGACACTCCTAAGAACTTAGAAGAAGAAATATGCCATCATGGTGGTGGTTAATTGATTTTCAAAGATGGCACATTTAATTTTGCATCATGAGATGGATGATACTTCTCACGTGGCTAATCTGTATTTCAAGGAGAATTTTCGTCTACATGACATTCCTAAGGCCATTGCGTCAAACTGTGATTCCAAGTATCCGAGTTACTTTTGAAAGACCCCTACGGAGGATGCTTTGCACTCAACTCCTATTCAACAATACTTGTCATCCAAAAATAGATGGCTAAATTGAAGTAACCAACCGCACCCTCATCCTCACCCTCCTTCAAAGTCTGGTGAGTAAGACTTTGAAGGATTGAGATTTAAAGCTTATAATCAATTGCCAAGTTATAGTACAGGTTGATCACCTCTTGAAGTTGTTTATAGATCTATCCTCTCACACCTATCAACTTGATTCCTATTCCATCCAACTCGCAAGTGAACTATGAAGATGAAAGAGAGTTGATGTTTTGAAGAAGCTTCGTGAGGACATTCGATCCAAGATTGAAATAGGCAAACAAGTCTTACAAAAAGAAAGCTAACAAGCATATGAAGAAGGCTCGATTTTAACCAAGTGATCTTGTGTTGATACACTTGTAGAAGGAGAGGTTTCCATCTTGATGAAAGAACAGGTTCATGCCTAGAGCTAATGGCCCATTTAAAGTCCTCGAGAGAATGAGTGACAATGCATACAATGTTGATCTCCCTAGAGAACATGGCGTCTTGGCAATTTCAATAGAGGAAACCTTTCTTCTTATTTCGAAGATGAAGGTCTATCAGATTTGAGGCCAAATCTCAATCAATCTAGGGAGAATGATGTGGAAGCATCAGGTCCCATGGAATAACTCTCGAGCCCAACTCAAATTTCGTCGATTGATCTAACCCAATCATTACTCATGCAAGCCGGTCACAACATGATTCGATGGGTCCAAGGTTGAAGTTGTCGATCCCACAAGGTTAGCTGTCAACTCATAAGGCTAGTTGTCGATTTCATGTTTGCTGATAAACTACCAAGTAACTGTTGGCCAATTCCTATGTTTGTCTATCGACTTCCAAGACTAGTGGACGAATTTGGAGGGTCAAGTCCTAGTTATTATGCATCTTAATTATATTGTCAATTTCAAATCCTAGTTTTTTTTAGTCTTAAGTCTATGTCAATTTCTAGAGTCATAATTATGTGATTGGTCCAAGAGTCATTATGTTTTTCTAGAGTTCAAAGAGTCATTTTCGTCTGCTTAGCAGAGCCCCTCTATATATAAAGGTGCAATCTTAATTGTACAAGTAGACCACACTTGCATTTTGAATATACATGAGATTTTCCTCAATTGAGTGAATTCCTAATTTCGGTTCTTTATCTAAATCCTTTGGTGGTGAACCAAAACTTTTTTTATTAATGTGAAATGTCAAGGTATTCCATCTAGTCAAATTTTGCCCAGAAATTACTAGTGTGTTGTTCTAGTCATCATCAATTGTCTTATGTGGCACACAACCATGTAAGTAATTTCCGGCGAAAATTGACCAAATGGACTATATCGAAATTCACACAAAATTGAAAAATTCTTAATTGGCATTCATACAATAGGTTTGGGACATTGGACAATTTCTCTAAGCTTCTTCTAGCCCAACTTTGTTTTTCGCTCATACACATCCCTTTAAAGCCATTCCATGAACCATTTTCAAAAACCCCTAATTATACACTTATCCTAGAAAATGAATTTCTTAATCTCTCAATTTCATCACTGTTCGAAATTGCCAATGTTATGACGACTTAGGATTTGCGATAGATCAGCGGGCCAATGAGCACAGGGGCGTAGACGATAACGAATTGCGAGCAAGGCAGCAACGACTGAATTTGGGTTTGGAAATTGAGTCAATTTTTTAAGTTCATATGAGAAAAAAGAGCGAGATGAATATTTTGGAAGGGAAATGGCAATTTAATAAATAAACTCAAACGTTTATTTGTCGTGGGATGTAACATCACGCGTTACAAAAGTAAAGGCAGTAGCTGATGTTTTGAAGATAAAGAATGTCTAGAGTAACGAGGTCCGGAAGGTTTTTTGAAGTTCTTCCTTTTCCTTAACTTCCAAAAACAAAAGGAAAAGTCCTTTATAGTGGTTAGTAATGTGACCTCTGCAGTGCCATATTTATTTATGCATGAGCTCTGCTTCCAAAATCCTGACAAGCAACTTTGATTTGGAATCTCTCCAGATCAAAGTTTCTGAGCATTTCTAGCTACTCTTTTGTTTTCTAGAGCTTCTACAAATGTACATTCAGGCTTATATATCTGAAAAGGACAAGCACAATAGGGACATGAAATCTTCAAGCGGAGATCTCATTCATTCACATCTTCTCTCCATTTTAGAAAAGTCAAATATGTACTATATGCTTTCCGGGATTCCGCCAATGACTTAAAGGAGTCCAATCCTTGACTCCTAAGGCTGCTCTTTCTACTGGAATGATGTTGTGAAAGAGGACAGTTTACATTCTTTTGTACAAGAATTGGCGCACGCAGGTTTTAGGTTATTAGAATTTCGTGTGCTGATACTCCTTTATAATTACAAACTCAGGAACTCGTCCGCTATTACATCTTTGGACAACTCTTCTCGATAAGAAGGCTTCGAATGCGTAAAATTTTTGGGTCGAGATCAATAATTTTTATTTACTTATTCATCGTGATGAGTGACTTTTGCGTGAGTTTGAAGTCAAAATCTTTAGGTTATGGTTACTCTAGGTTAATTAAACGACAGAACTTATGCTGACAAATAGCGTGAATTGAATTCCATTTTACTGGAGAAACGTACAGGAAACATCAGTACCGCTATATTAATAAACAAAGCGGTAAAATTTGAAATATCAAGAAGTAGAGAAAGCAACTTCATGTGGCCCATATGCTAATGTCTAAGCAATTAGGCCCCGTGATGTGATCGTCTTCTTCCTCCACTCCAAAATCCTCCTGTTATTTTACCCTCAAAATGGTGCCATATTTATCAAAACAAGTCCAAAAAAGATTTCGCCCCATCTTCGTCCAGAGAGATGTCAAGTGAAAGAGGAAAGGAGATAGCCGAGTTGGGGTCATCCAGATCTCCTAGCGACCAGCAGCCAGCAACACCGAGCCGATATGAGTCCCAGAAGCGGCGGGATTGGAACACGTTCGGCCATTATCTGCGGAACCAGAGGCCACCGGTCCCGCTCTCGCAGTGCAATTGCAACCATGTTCTTGAGTTCCTCCGGTACCTCGATCAATTTGGGAAGACCAAGGTCCACTTGCAAGGGTGTGTGTTCTACGGGCAGCCCGAGCCACCCGCGCCGTGCACATGCCCCCTCCGCCAAGCTTGGGGCAGCTTGGATGCGCTGATCGGGAGGCTCCGGGCTGCCTATGAGGAGAATGGCGGGTCGCCGGAGACGAACCCTTTTGCTAGCGGTGCAATTAGGGTGTACCTTAGGGAGGTGAGGGAGTGCCAAGCCAAGGCAAGAGGAATTCCATACAAGAAGAAAAAGAAGGCCACTTCAGCACAAGGGAAGGGCGGTGATGGATCAAGTTCAACCGTGCATTTCCAAGGTTAAGCGGTAATAATCTCTTTATTTGGTTTCTCGTACACTTTGATGAGCACACGCACATCTTCCTTTTTCATAGTTTGTAACTGTCGACGTCGATTCTAGCTTCATAGATTGGCGGTGAACTCTGTTGTGAAGCATCAAGCATTACTTGGCTTCTCGTACACTTTAATGAGCACACACACATCTTCCTTTTTCCACAGTTTACAACTGTTGACATCGATTCTAGCTTCATAGATTGGCGGTTAACTCTGTTGTGAAGCATCAAGCATTACTTGGGACTTGATGTTTTTACCGTGTTAACATTGATATGTCTCCGAGGGATAGAGTTTATAGATCAATCAAAGAAGTTGTGAATAGAAGAACTTTACAGGAGAGTTGATTCCTGAATATGATCAACATCTAAAGTCTGGGTCAATGCTGCTCTTTCTGTACATACTCCCTTAACCCTAGTTTCTTTGTAGTACTTCGGGAATATTTTCTTGAATTTGTGTAAAGCTGGGAACTTGCTGAGACCCATCATCATAATTATACCTTGAATACACTGAGAATCGAGAACAGTACAGAGCCAATTGAAAAATTCAAGGAAGCTTCTTTTCCAATCTCCTCCTGTAATTATCTGTCAAATATAATGGTTGTATAGTCACCTGTCATGCAAAAAACAGTTTTTATGGTACATTAATGTATTTTATATTGGCTGCTTGAATAACTTTTCCCCAAATTTGGGTCTATTAAGATTTTGTAGATTTGGGTGCCCCCATGGGCAGTGAATCTTCGTAGAACACTTTTCCAAGTGGACATGATTTACAATGATCAAATCCATGGAAAGAAATGATTAACTAAGTTTAAGGTTTCATATAGAAATCCTTCATCAATATTTTACTGCCCATGAAAATGGCTTTTTCTCATATAAAATTCTTTATGGCAGACGCCATCATTGCCAGTCTCAAATTCCATAAATCTAGGACTTAGAATTAAGATTTTGTAACTGCGAATAACCCCTACATTAACAAATGTCCAACCGACATTTATTTGTTGTGTATTGTCTCTTTTGCTCATATCTAGAAAGAAGCATAGAGAAGAAATTATTTCATTTACACGGTTATCTTCTCAATATCTTTTATCCACATAATATTAGATATTATACCTTTACCTTGTCTACTTCTCTTGCCATAACACAACTTACAGCTATTTTTGCCAAGGGAGTTTAACTGTTTTTATCACAAAGTGCCTTGAATCTCCGGGATTCACATAGATATAATGTGTTTGTTGAAGTTCAACCCTATTGGGTTGATTATCAAATGATCTTTGTGTTCGTATGCACTGTTCTATAACGATCATTTTCTCATCCCTCTATACACTCCACGTGTTCTTCCAAGTGAAAAAGAAAGTTTCAGACAACAGTTCATGCATAGATACGCAGTTAGTTTCCATTTCCCACTTGTTTCAAGTCTTACCTAAAAATTTTAAAAATTCACTAGGTAAATTGTTTATTTTAGAAAGTATATGGGAAAAGAAAAGGTTTTGGTCAGAAATCCTTGAGTCTCTAACAACATTGAGACTTACAGCACTTTCAAGAAGTCGTAAGGTCTATTTTAATTGGGATCTCTTGACATCCTATGACAAAATATCAAGGCCCAATCCTTAGCAAGTGATTGATAATGCATTGATTCTCATCTTAATGAAGATTCAAACAAACCCAATAGAGAGCTAATGCTTTCCCCTTCTTTGAAAACAAAAATCATTTGCATATGAGAAACGATCATTAGATCTGAATACAACAAAATAAAGGTAGACAACAGAAGATATCTTTTAGACAGTCCATATAAGATCAGCTTAATCACGAGATTATTTATTGTACGTAGATTAAGGTATTTTTGTGTACAAGAATCTTTGAACTTAGGCCTTGAAAGCAACCGAGCCGTGCCTCCTGAGACAATACTCCAACAGCTAAGAATTACAGAAACGAATCTAAAAAAGGGTTGATGCTTTTGGAGGCAGGAATCAAGCTCCTGAACTTTACAATGTAACAGTTTTGGACAAGGAATCAAAACGATATCTGCTTGGGAAACAAGTTATACATAAACCCACAAATTTTTATGGGTTTAAGCTTGTGAAAGAGCTTACATTGTCTGCTTTTGAAGTGACATGTGAGCTAAGAGAACGAAAAAACCCACGCACAAAGGAAAAGGGAGACTTCGTGATCTTTCTTCTTTAGCCACCGCCCTTCTGTCATGGAAATAATCTTCTTGTGACGACATCATTTTCTGTAAACTATCTACCTGCTTATGAGACGTGTTCCAGAAACCTGTCCTAACATACTATTGCCGAAGTATTTCACCTGTGTTCATTTGATTTCTGTCCGTTATTAGTTACTTTTTCTCTAAATTTCAGAATATACGGTCGAACTGAGGAAGTAAATCCTAACATGCAGTTTTGAAATGCCAGTGTAGAATACCAACGCTACACAATACTTAATACTGCCGAACTTAAACATTTTTTACTGACCTATGTTGTCTTACAATAATACAATGTACATGTCTAACAGTACTCTAATGTTGCAAGGGATAGGTGATTCTGTTTATACAGGGCTATTTCAAGATTGTATCTGTACAGATTTTTCTTCTTTTATTAACCTTGTCAATAATATAAATCACAGACCCAGGAGAGTTGGTAACATCAAGATTTGATGAGGATCTAGTACCCAGTTGATTCTGTCTATGCCAGGTTATTTCAAGAATGTGTCTATACAGATTTTCTTCTTTTATTAAGCTTATCGATCTAAGATTCTTGTTCTTTTTCTTCAATCAATAGTTCATCTCTGACATGGGGGAGGCTTGGTAACATCGTGATTTGATGAGGATCTAATACCCGGCTGACTGATGACTCTTGAATTAGAATCTGGATAGGAATTTGATATTTTTTCCTTATTCAATCTGTTAATTTAAATATTTAACTCACAAACATAGATATCTGAATTCATGATTGCTATTCAACGTTTAGTTTTTGGTTGAGGAATTGAAATGCCTCATCCTTAATTGTAGTTAACAATCTACTTTCACGAAAAATACTCAAATGCTAGGCCAAAACAAGCCAAATTTAAGTTCTTATTTAGTTGTCAAATAATATTTAACTACCAGGTAATGTACCAATTTCACACAGCTAATTTCCGAATTCATGTGGCCACCTTTGTATGCTTTCTATTCTTGCTATTTTTTTTGCTAACCCAGATGAATCCCTATTGGTGCCAAAAGGAAAACAAATCATCCCAATGTTTTTCTATACCTAGGAGAGTCATTCTTGATGTATTTACTTTCTGATGTGGGGTGTTGAACTTTTAATGCAGGCTCATGCCAATAATAATCAGAAGATGTGATAGAAAATGGCAGGTTTTTGCGGTTTCCCACACTGCTTTTGCCTCCCGGTAGAGAGCCAATGCAATTTGATGATGTAAATAATCACCTTGGGGCTGCTGGTGCGCTTAAAGGCCTCCGTATTTTTTGCTTCACGTTCGAGTACTATTACTATGTCACAGCGAGCAACACTTGTTATTATATGATTGTGCGTCATGCAGTCTTTTCTCTGTGTACTTCGACTCATCGCTGATATCAATATATATCATATCTGCCTTACTTCTCTTCTCCTCATTTTGCAATATAAGTGCTTATGTGAATTACTTCAACAGAACTACACGATTCATATTTCTTCTTGTATTTTTTTCGCCGCATTACTTTGTAGACTCATAAAAGCCCGAACTGTCGAAATTAGTGTAGATAGTTAACAGCAGCAAACAAGTGATGCCCGTGTGACAGATATCTTTTACCTGGTAATATAGTCTGGACAAACGTTTCTGTCTTAGGAGATCACATCAATCGTCCTAAATGTTGTGGTTCTAACTTAAATCGAAATACCTACATGTCATGCATTCAGGATGACCATAGCAAAGATTTGTGTGAGGTTGATATCGATCCAAGACTTGAAGTTCTCCCTCCAAACATCAACTTGAGGCCTCTTCCTATTCTTGTTTTGCATCCATCGGGCATGTCCAAATTGTTCAGATGTTTATCGTAGCTTACAAGTTGAACCCCTCAATATAGTTGCAGACTCTCTCTCTCTCTCTCTCTCTCTCTCTCTCTCTCCTCTGCAGTGCACGTACATGTTCATATATATGCTCAATCCTTTGGCAGAAAATAGAAAAAGAAGGAAGAGATTATCTTTAGAAGTTTGTACTGAAAGTAGCCCATCCACAAAAAAATGACAATTTCTAAAAAATCTTGTTTAGGCCTTATAGTAGCACCAGTCCTCCCACATATATTGATCTCTTATGAGAAAAGATAACCTGCTCGTCGAGGAAGATAGATTGAAAGAAGAGGAAAGACAGTGGGAAAACACACTGACTGATAAATGATCTTCTTGAAGAAACAACACCGATAAATACAGTTCGAGTCTTGTAATTTGGTTTTTTTTTTCTTGTAATTTGGTTAAAGAATACAATTCAATCACAAAATTTTGTGAAAAAGTATTCAAGTCGTGAAATTTCAATATTCTGGTGTTGATTCCCAACATTGAGAGAGAGAGAGAGAGAGAGAGAGAGAGAGAGAGATAACGATTTAGAGAAGAACACAGTGACAAATCTAGGATGAAATTTATGGGGCAGCCGAGATTAAAGATATGTTATGTAGTTTAGAATTAGCAATTATTTATTGAAATTAACAAGGTATTTCCAAAAAAAATGCATCATGGGGATTGTAGCCCGCAATCTCGTGGCTCACATCAACCCTTAACGGAGAGAGATCTCATATATAAGCGATGTGCATTTATTTCTAAAAAGGGAAAATTGCATTAAAAATAAATTATATGTGAAATTGAGAACTCAAAAGTTTGAAATCTCATAAATGAAAAGGAAATTACATTGGAGTCAAAATTATATGTGACATGAAGAATGCAGAAGCGCGCTTCTATACCATTCTAGAAAGTTCAACTTAGTATATTGAAATATGCATTTTCTTTATTAGAGAATTCGACTTAAAATATTTACTTTAAATTATTAAGTTGAGAAAAGGCTATGGGCCCTTGAAATCTCATATATAAGCAATATGAATAATATCAAGAGAGGGAAAATATAGTAGAAGCAAATTTATATGTGGAATGAAGTATGCGGAAGTGTACGTTTATACAATTTTAGAAAGGTTAATCGAAAATATTAAGTTATTAGATATATACCATATTGGAAAGGTCAACTGAAAATATTAAGTTATTGGATGGAGAAAGACTTTGTGTGCATAAACTCATTGGAATCTCCTACCCAAGTAACGTGAATTACATTTTACCACTTTTTTTCACGCGTAAATTGAACCAAAGTTGTATGAAGAACACATGTGGAACTGATAAGTGGGCAACCACGCGCGGAATAAGCTCAAATGGGACATGAAGGATGTGAGATTAGACTCTACTACCTCATTAGAGTATCCAGTTTATGAGGTTAAATTATTAAATAGAATAGAGACAGCACCCATGTAGACGAATGAACATCATATCCTCATAACATTTTACCACTTTTGTTTCACGCGTAAATTGAACCAAAGTTGTATAAAGAACACATGTGGACGACCTCATTAGAATATCCAGCTTATGAGGTTAAATTATTATATAAAATAGAGACAGCACACATGTAGACGAATGAACATCATTTCCTTATCTGTGCGATGACTCTTTTTTAACAGATGAGCTTCATTCACTCACCTTATATTTCAAGATTTGAGGTTAGACCTTTTGTACTAATCATTGTACGGGGTGATTTGAGCCATTTTGCCGCCGATATCACAAAATTTTCACGTGGGTCGGGCTAATTCCACTTCCCGCTTGACTTAATCCACCGTATTTCATTAGGCAGATAAAACCGCCATTGATAATTTTCAATTTAGCACAGTTTACTTTAGTTTAGTTATTGCCCTCAAAATTTAGAGTTAATACAACGAAAAATCACAAACTGATACATATATAACAAATTTACCCCAAACTATTTTTTTAATAATAAAAAATTCAAAACCGACACTTGTGACAATTTTACCCTGAACTAATTTTTTGATAACTAAAAACCCCAAATTGGTACACATATGACAATTTTATCCCAAACTAATATTTTGACCACCGAAAACCCCAAACTAGTACACTTGTGATAAATTTACCCTCTATTAGTTTTCGTTAAATTTTACTATCAAATTGTCAAGTTTGATGACAAGTGGTAGTTGATGGGCATACTAGTTTGGGGTTTTACCCCTCTATTTGTCACAAGTTTACCAATTTGTAGTTTTTTGTGATATTAATCAAATTTAACGGATACTAACGAAGGGTAAATTTATTACAAATGTACCAGTTTGGGGTTTTCAGTAGTCAAAAAATTAGTTCGGGGTAAAATTATCATAAGTGTAACAGTATAGGGTATTTTATGGTAAAAAAAATAGTTCGGAGTAAATTTATCACAAGTGTATTAATTTAGGGTTTTTGGCGGTCAAAAAATTAGTTCAAAGTAAAATTGTCACAAGTGTACAGTTTGGAGTTTTTCGTGGTATTAACCCTCAAATTTAAACTTAGTGCTGTTTATAAAATTTTAAAAAAATATAGCCTTTTCTTCACCATTACTCTTACCGCAACTTATCCATTCTTTGTCTTTCCACTTCGGAGGCTCTTTTTTTGGTGTATCCGTTATTTATTATTTGATTAGTCTTTAAAAAATCAAGTCTCTTTATTTTCTGTGTTAAAGAATTGGTGATTTTTTTTCTCTACGGTAGTGAAACACTTGACACAGGGCTTATAAGAAACTATAGGAGTATAAAAAAAAAAAAAAACCACATACAATGATGTAAGAAAAATTATCACTACAAAAAAACACGAAATTTGCGACGAAATTTTTGCCATCGCAAATTTGCGACGAAATTTCCAACGTACTGTGTTTTCCGTCTGAAATTTGCGATGAAATTTTTTCCGTCGGAAATTTGCGACGGAAAAAATTTCCGTCGTAATTTGCGACGGAAAAAATAATCCGTCGCAAATTTGTGACGGAAAAAATTTCGTCGCAAATTTCCGACAAATAATAATACCGTCGCAAAATCCGTCGCAAATTTGCAACGGCATTGTCAGTTCGTCGGAAATTTACGAAGAAAACTCGCGTCCGTTGCAAATTTGTAGTTTATCAGCCCGTGACATCGCAATCACTATCTCTCTCTCGCTCTCTCTTGTTGTCTCTCGCTCTCTCTCGGTCTCTGTCGCTTTTCTTTGTCTTTCATATATGTGAAATTTGCAAAATCCGCGCAAGCACATATTAATCTCGGTGAAGCTTTTGTACCGGTAAGTGCAAAATTGCTAGCTTCATGACTGTTCGTCGTTGCATTGTAATTTTTTTTAATATATGTTTATGTTTGTTATTTTTTCGTATCTGCATCACCGGTTTAATGACCGGCGACTGGTGACACCTCGCCGGCCTTCGGATGAGCAGAATGGCCACGCTGTTTTGCGACGGATTGAGGTATTCGTCGCAAATTTGCAACGAAATTGTTTTTCCGTCACAAATTTGCGACGAATAAATGAAAATTCTGTCGCAAATTTGCAACGGATAATAATTTCCGTCGCAAATTTGCGACGGATACTAGAGTCCGTCGCAAATTTGCGACGGATGCCCATTTCCGTCGCAAATTTGCAACGGAGAACAATTTCCGTCGCAAATTTGCGGCGAATCCTAGTTTCCGTCGCAAATTTACGACGGAATTTTCATTTATTCGTCGCAAATTTGCGAGGGATGAATTCTGTTTCCATCGTACATTAAAAATTATTAAAAAATATTGATTATTATGTGATTAATCTTTTTTGGGTTTGTGCCTAATTGAAGGTCTCGCAATCCAAGTGGACTTTGCAATTCTCATCAAATTGATCACTTTGTCCTATCAATATTTCAGTCAAATATTTAAGTAAGTCTTCTTTACATTGTAATTTTTTCTATTTTTGCAATTTCATATTAATTGTTGCGTGAATAACAAAACTTATAATTTCCAAAATTTTATAATTTTGGAAATTAAGAACAATAGATATGATATTTTAAATATTTTACCATAATTTTTTATTTTAATACAGACACAATGCAAAGAGAAAGGGCTTGGATGTATAATAAGAACTTACCTGGACGTCAAGGATTGACAGATGAGTTTCGTACTAGGTTGGAACTATTTTTAGAGTTTGCTAGTGGTAAATATGAGTTTATGGATGGAAATAAGTTAAGGTGCCCGTGTAAAAAGTGCAGTAATGGTAAATTTCTTGTGTGTAATCAAGTTAGAGAACACCTTACTAGATTTGGGTTTACTCCGAACTATTACAATTGGACTTCCCATGGTGAACTATTTATATCTGATGAAGGATATGAAAGAAGTGACCAATTTTCAGTTAGGGAAGAATATGGCTATTATGAGCAATTGAACCCAAACGAGAGGATAGTGATTGATGCAGCTAGTTATAATTTTGTCCCAGAATCAAATCATGCAAGTACTAGTTTTACTCCTACACGTGAACAAGTAGGTACTAGTCATGCTTCACAATTGGAAGATATAGAAGTAACGGGTTTTGAGGAGAATGTGTATAATGAAACTTTTCAATCTAATCAGTTCTGGGATGTGTTGAAAGCAGCAGATGAACCTCTATGGGCAGATTGTGAGGATCACACTAAGTTATCGGTGACAGCCCGACTATTAAATATTAAGGTAGAGCATAATGTGTCTGCAGATTGCTTCAACTCCTTTGTTGAAGTAATGCGGGAATCATTGCCTCGTGATAACAACATGCCAAGTGATTTTTATGATATGAAAAAACTAGTGGATAACTTAGGTCTTCCGGTTGTAAGAATTGATGTATGTAGTAGGAGTTATATGATATATTGGAGAGATGATGAAAATGCAGAATCTTGCAAATTCTGTAACCAACCTAGATACAAGATTAACAGGAGGCCGAGTCATAATAAGAAGCGTAGACCATGCAAGCAAATGTTTTATCTGCCCTTAATGCCTAGATTGCAAAGGCTTTATGCGTATAAAGCCACTGCTGAACACATGTCTTGGCATGCAAATCATGAAACAGAAGAGGGTCTAATGTGTCATCCTTCAGATGCGGAGGCATGGCAACATTTTGATAAAACATACCCTAAGTTTGCAATGGAGTCTCGGAACATCAGGTTAGGTCTATGTGCGGATGGATTTGCTCCATTTGGGAAAACAGGAAAAAGTTATTCATGCTGGCCAGTCATCTTAACGCCGTACAATCTTCCACCTGGTATGTGCATGAAGACACCTTATATGTTTTTGACATTGATCGTGACAGGGCCGCAAAATTCGAAAAAGTTGATAGATATTTATATGCAACCATTGATTGAGGAGTTACAACGGCTATGGGTTGAAGGTGTCCTTACGTATGACGTTTTTACCGATCAAACATTTGTAATAAAGGCTGCCCTTCTTTGGACGATAAATGACTTTCCAGCTTACGGAATGTTATCTGGATGGAGTACAGCTGGGATCTTAGGATGTCCGATATGTTTGGAGAGGTCAAAGTCATTTAGATTAAAATATGGAAAGAAGCCTAGCTATTTTGACTGTCACAGACAATTTTTACCGTCAAGTCATCCTTTCAGAAGGAATAAGAAAGAGTTCATCAAGAATAGGACTGAAAGAACTCGTCCACCATTGAGGTTGACCGGCGATCAAATTTGGGAGCGTGTGCAGGACTTTCCAACCGTTGTTGAGAACCCGCACGGCACGACTTTTGCGTACGGAAGTACACATAAGTGGACAAAACGCAGTATATTTTGGGATCTACCATATTGGAAGGCGCATCTTATTCATCATAATCTTGACGTCATGCACATAGAAAAGAATGTTTTCGACAATGTCATAAATACTGTGATGGATGTCGCCGGAAAAACAAAAGACAACTTGAACGCAAGAAAAGATATGTGAGATATTTGCGATCGGCCAATACTAGCTGTTGATGCAAGCAGCAGGGAACCAAAACCGAAAGCAGTTTATACATTGGATAAGAAGCAGAGGCGAGTTGTTTGTCAATGGTTGAAATCTGTGCGGTTTCCTGATGGATATGCTTCGAACCTCGGGAGATGTGTTGATTTGAATGAATGCAAGTTGACAGGTTTGAAGAGTCATGATTGTCACATTCTGATGGAAAGACTAATTCTAATAGCTTTGAAGGAAGTTCTACCAAACTTTGTATGGAGCGCCATTACAGAATTAAGCAATTTTCTCCATGATATTTGCTCGACAGTGTTAAAAGCATCGCACATGGAAAAACTAGAGAGAGATATTCCAATTATTCTTTGCAACTTAGAAAGGATATTTCCTCCAGCGTTTTTTGATTCGATGGAGCATCTGTTAGTTCACTTGCCTTATGAGGCCAAAGTTGCAGGTCCCGTCCAATTTCGATGGATGTATCCATTTGAGAGGTAATGTTTTTTTTTAAATACAGTTCAAATTAGTTTATCATATAATATGTTCCAATAAGTTTCTTTCTATTTCAACTAGATTCTTATAACATTTGAAGAAAAAAGTGAAGAATAAGGCACGTGTTGAAGCTTCAATTTGTAATGCATATATTGTGGAAGAAGTGACAACATTTGCATCATACTATTTTGAGCCGCACGTTCAGTGCAAGAGCCGGAGAGCAGGCAGAAATGATGAGAGCCCTATTGATCCTAATTGCACGGCATTCTCTATTTTCAATTATCTGGGTCGACCAAGCGGCACATGTCAGTTTTGTTACTTATCGGGTGAAGAAATTCATGCAGCCCATACTTATATTTTACTGAACTGCCCAGAAGTTGAGCCATACTTCAAGTAAGTATCAATTTGCAAATATATATTTTGCATGTCAAATATTTGCTAATAATGATATGGTTTTTAATATTATGATTTTCCAAACTTCAATATCTGGACTACAATCAAATGAGTTTGACCGTTTGTGCGATGAACAATTTGCAGCGTGGTTCAAGACATATGTAAGTTGCCTATGTATCAAAACCAAGTTATTAAAATTATATACATCATTTAGTAAAATAATTATGGTAGGCTTTGCATGTGCAACCTTAGGTTCACAATAATTGTGATGAAATTGGAGGGCAATGATTGTTATATTATCTGTCATGGGGTTCACAGTTGCAAGTTCGAAGTTGGCCAGCATATTTCATAAATGGATATAATTTTCATACTCAAGAATACGGAATGGGAAAATCCACAATGAATAGTGGTGTGTCTGTTCGGTCATCCAATGGTGACAGTTGGAAAGAGGATTTTTATGGCTTGTTGGATGAAATCATAGAGATAGAGTACCCTGGACCATTAATGATGCGGGTTGTGTTATTTAAGTGCACGTGGTTCGAACCCGTCAAAGGAATGAAGGTGCATACGAAACTCAATTTGGTTGAAATAAATCACAAGAAAATGTATATGAAGTATGAACCATTTGTCTTGGCACAACAAGCAAGTCAAGTATGTTATGCATCATATCCTAGTTTGAAACGTGACAAAACTGATTGGTGGGCTGTATATAAAATCAAAGCACGGAGGAAAATCGAGGAACACTGGAAGGATAGAGCCTACCAACAAGAGGAAGTGTGTAATACGGTTGAAATTGAGGAATATAACATACCAACTTTACGAGATCCGTGTGGAGTAATGATAGATGTGGATCCATATGAAATTTGCGAATTAAATGTACAAGAATGTTCTGAATATGATTTTCAGACAAATGACAAAGACGAGGACGAAGACGAGGACGAAGACGAAGACGGAGACGGAGATTAAAATTTGCGACACACAACACTACAAATGTGTAATTATTAATGCTACAAGTGCTATTTTTGTTGTTATCATTATTGTTCTTGTTGTTATTGTTATTGTGCTTTTTTATTATTGTTATTGTCAATTATTCTTTCTATTTAATTTATCGTCCGAAATTTTGTCCCTAAATGCCGACAAGTCAAATATTATTAACATGCCATAACATTTCCGATATTCTAATTTCCATTGCAAAATTTGAGATGCCATAATTTTGGACCGAAAAAAAGACGTAGCAAATTTATGACCCAAATCAATGAGATGCTAATTTTGCTAGGGAATATTTACCGGTAGAAATTTGCGACAGACTCAGACCTGTCCGTTGCAAATTTTTATCCGTCGCAAAACACAAACCTGACCGTCGCAAAATTGTGACGGACAATGTATCCTTCGCAAATTTGATGAGGGAATTTTCCCGCTCGAACTTTGCGGCGGATTTTTTATTTCCGTCGCAATTTTTTTATAGTAAATTTGTGACGGACATGCTAGGTCCGTCCCAAATTTTTGTTGGCGAAATATTTGCGACAGACCTAATTTCCGTCACAAAATTTGCGACGGACATTGGAGTGCCGTCACAAATTTGCGACGGACAAGCACTTCCGTCGCAATTTGCGATAGACCCTAATTTGCGACGGACACTTCTTAATCTGTCGCAAATTTGCGACGGAAGTGCTTGTCCGTCGCAAATTTGACGAGGGAATTTTCCCGCTCGAAGTAGATTTGCGACGAATTTTTTATTTCCGTCGCAATTTATTTTATCGAAAATTTGCGACGGACATGCTAGATCCATCGCAAATTTTTGTTGGCAAAATATTTGCGACAGATCTAATTTCCGTCGCAAAATTTGCGACGGACATTAGAGTGCCGACACAAATTTGCAACGGACATTCGAGTGCCGTCGCAAATTTGCGACGGACACTTGTAGTCCGTCGCAAATTTGCGACGGCACTCGAATGTCCGTCGCAAATTTGCGACGGCACTCCAATGTCCGTCCCAAATTTGACCAGGAAATTTTCCCGCTCGAACTTTGCGACGGATTTCTTGGTCCGTCGCAAATTAGATTGAGTCCGTCGCAAATTTGACCAGGGAATTTTCCCGCTCGAACTTTGCGATGGACCAAGAGCGTCCGTCGCAAATCTGTACCCCTTGTCTTCTCCGTTTTTTCGCCGACGCCCCTGCCCGACTCAGATCTACTCAAAAACAATTGCAGAGCAGTCCGTCGCCGTCGCAGCCGTCGCCGTCGCCACCCAGCCGTCCCCTGTCGCCGCCGCTGCCGCCGTCGCAGCTCCCCCGCCTGCCGCCGCGCAACCTTGGAGGCCCTCCCGCTCGTCGCCGGTCGCGGGCCAGCCGCCCCAAGGCCCCCGCCCGTCGCCGGTCTCCCTCGCCCCCGCCCCGCACCCCCCGCCTGTCGCCCGCCCCTCGCCGGTCGCGCCCTCGCCCCCACCCCCGCCCCCCGCCGTCTCCCGTCGCCCTCGCCCCTCGCCCCCAGCCCCGCCGTCGCCCTTGCCCTCGCCTCGCTCGCCGCCCCTGCCGTCGTCCTCACCCCCACCTCGCCCCGCCCCCCGCCGTCGCCCCCGTTGCCCTCGCCGCGGCCGCCGTCGTGACCACAGCTGCCGGCTAGCCGCCGCCGCCGCCGCCGTGACCACCGCCCCGCCGGCCAGCCGCCGCCGCTGTCGTGACCATCGCCCCGGCCAGCCGCCGCCGTCGTGACCATCGCCGCCGGCCAACCGCCACCGCCACCGCCGCCGTCACCTACGCCCGTGCTGGGATCGCCACTGTCCATTCTGCCTGTTTTTGTTGTCCTTGAATAAAGTAAGTTAACTCTCTAACCCCTAGTTAGTATAATTATGTAATTAGTCGGATTTGGTTATGGATTATTTAGGATTACTTTTCATTGGCTAAATTACGGATCGATTTCAGGATTGCATGTGGCTTTGATTGATGGTCGACTGGTTAATTTGTTTATTATGTGGATGATTAAGTGTTAAATGACGATAGGATAGGATGATTGATTAAGCGTTTTCACAGAAAATGCTTGAAAATTACACAATTCTATAAAAAATCATCGAAAATTATGGAAAATTAAAAAATGGTACATGCTAACAACAAATATGAAATTTGATCAAAAAAGTTTGTTAAAATTTTTAACAAACTAAAATTTCATAATATCACAAAATTGTAAAAATTAATAGTGTCCACCCATTTTCAGTGAAATTTAGATTTCTTAACGTTCCGGAGAAAAAATTATTAAAAAATTTAAAATTTCCATAACCTGATAAAATGGATTAACATAAATGCACTCACCCATTGTGAGGGAAATTTTTTTTTTGGTGAAGGAAAATTACAAAAATTTAAAATTTAAAAAATGCACAAAATTGCTTAGAAAACATGTGGCCATCAACTTGCAGTGAAATTTAAATTTCTTTAGATGGAAAAAAAAATTAGAATCTAAAAATTTTCAAAATTTCACGGAATGACTTATAATACCTGTGGCCACCCACTTTTAGTTTTATTTAATTTTTTTAACGTGCTCTAAAAATTATTAAAATAAAGAATGACTAAAATTTGGGAAACTTTACCTAACAGCTTAGACTACCTGTGGCCACCCAATTTTAGTATGGAATTTTTTTTTCACGGAAAAAATTTTATATTAAAAGTAATAATTTAAAATTTCTTACAATTTTAAAATTTCAAAACTTTACAGAATGTCTTAGAATATCGGTGGCCACCAACTTTTACAGAATTTTTTTTTGCACTAAAAAAAAATTTAACAATAATAATAATTTATTTCTTACAAAACTTTACAGAATGACTTAGAATATTTATGGCCACCCACTTTCAGTGAAATATAAATTTTTGTACGTGGTAAAAAAAATTTAATGAAAATGCATGCGATTCATATAGTGATGTTTGATACCTGTGGCCACCCATATCGTGCTCATACATTGATGTTTCATATCAAATGAATGGGATTCATAGTATATTTGTTTGTAGGAAATTGCATGTCATAAGCACTCGACATTGGCTCATTTCAAGGAAACATTTTCTCAGTCTTTCCATCAAAATGGTAAGTTTAGTCATGTACATCATTATGTGTTCGTCCTGCGTGTCAATAGTTCTTTACATATTCGCATAACCTTCCTACTTGTCAGTTTAAACGTGGAGGTCACGTGTCTAGAAGACAAGACTCTTCCTCATCCTCGTCCCCGTTCCTTTCCTCTACTCCTGTCCCGACATCTAACCCGCAACCACAATATGATCCGTCACAATATGGGCACATTGGCCCTTCCTCCGACACTCAACAACATGTTACGGGACTTCACCACATGCGAACTGAACGTTCTCCAGTTCAATCTCATGTAGCTTCCTTTCCTTCCGTTCCACCCAATTATACGGCGGAACAATCGAATATTGACGGAAACAGAGGTCAAGAAGATAACCGATTCTTCATATGCCCATTTGGAGATTCGTAAGTGCTTCATTTTTATTTTAGTATATGTCATGCATACGGGCTTTAGATATTGATGTCAACTGAATTATCCATGTTGCACAATATTCGTATGAATGCAGATTCACGGATGCTACGTCTATTGTGAGGGGTTTGAACAAATTAATAAGAAACTTCTGGATGGGAGAGTATATTAATTACAGAAGTGTTCCACAAGAAGTGAAAGAAATGTGGTGGAATGAGTTTAAGGTAAGTTTTACATATTTTATTTTCTCACCATATGAAGTTTGGTGTAGTACATTGTTAGTCAAGAATGATGTAAAGGGACCAGAACAACTCTGTAGTTTTCGATACCTAAAGGACCAGATATTTTCCCCGACATGAACTTTACAAAATTTGTCTATATGTGTCTGGTGCATGGTTATGGATATGTGATTATCATAATAATTTTCAATTTATGTTTTTATTCATTACAGCGGAAGTTCACGTGGGACGAAGCGGAAGACAATGAAGTGAGAAGAATTTTCGATAAGAAAATAAATGATTTTATGCGAAATGTTATGAATAGAGCGAAGAGCAGGCAAGAGAAAGCCGTCTTTCTTTACAGCTGACAATTGGGTGGCAATTAACACATTTTGGGCATCTGAACAGAGTTGGCAACTCTGTGAGCAGAATAAGAAGAATCGATCTTCTAGTTCTAGTGATGGGTCAGCCACATATGCTGGGGGCTCTATCAACATTGCGGAGCATCGCAAACGATTGGTAAGTCTGTTAAATGAGTTATAAGTTAATTTAATTCAATTACTCAAGTTTACATTTTGTAGGCACATGAATTGGGGATAGAACCGACATTTGCAGCTACATTTGAACGCACATTTCAAAAGAAAGATAAGACATGGACTGGTGATCAAGCAAAAACTGTTAAGGTATGTAAGGTTATACTTTGGCTTATATGTAAACTATAATGAAAACCGTGAATGCTTATAGTGATTTTATTTTCATCTACATTGTTAATGTAGGAAAAATATGATGATCTTTTAATGAGCAATGCTAGTGGTAGTGATAATTGTCCTGAGTCCCGGCTACCAGTTGATAATATGGCATTATGGATGGAGGCAACGGGTGGGGCGAAAAAAGGGAAAATATTTGGGCTGGGATCGTTGTCAAGGATGTTCATGCCGAATAGTCCTGGAAGTTCATCATCCGTTGGGACTAGTCGAAGGAGCTCACGAACAGAGGAGTAATTGACCGAAGAAGTGGGTCGTCTGAAAAATTTACTTGTTAGGAAGGATGAACGAATATATAACTTGGAAGAACAAATGAGAATCGTTATGCAACACCTTAACCTCCAACGCAATGACGGACCTCCTGTACCTTCAACCAATCCAATAGGTGATGACCAACACATTCATGCCGAGAATGCTGATGCTGATAATGATGATGATGATGATTTTCTCCAGTCTCCCTAGTTAAAATTTTGGGTAAGCTTGCTTCATAATCTTGGTTTTTCATAATCTCACTCATATTCATATGTAAGAACATTTATGTTCGTCCTGAAACGTATTTTTGTTATTTTACACCTAGTTCCACATCCATGCTAAAACGCTGTTTTTATATTCTGGACTGATTTATGTATCGACATTTCCTCAGGTCTTGACAAAGGTGACTACTTTTGGTGTCCTGCCATCGTACCAAAGCCGCCTCTTTTTCTGTATGGTTTTTTTGCGTCTTCTATGTTTGTCCCCGTCTCTTAGTTCATGTTTTGAATGTATTGTAAGATTGGATATCAAATAGTATCATGTCATACTATATAACTTTCCTTCTGTTATTTGTTTCAATTATTTGTCATTGTGGCTGATTTGTCAGCATTTATGGTTTGCTCGTTTTGCTGTTTCAATTATATATCATTGTCTCTTTTGATTGATATGGACAATAATTTTTGGCTGAAATGATGTAAAAATAACAACGAATATTTTAAGTCGAATTTTGCTGTTATTAAAGTTTGTCGCTAAGTTGCGATCATATTCGCGACGAATTTTCGACGAAATTCGCGACGAATTTTCCGATGATTTTGCGACGAATTTTGCAACGAAATTTGCGACAAATTTTGCGACGAATTTGCGACGGATCGAGTTCGCCGCAAATTTACGATGAAATTTGCGATGGATTTTTCCGACGAATTTTGCGACGGATCGAGTTCGTCACAAATTTGCGACGAATTTTCGCGACGAAATTTATGACGGATTGTGTTTGTCGCAAATTTGCGACGCAATTTACGACGAATTTGCGACGGACGTTTGCGACGAATTTTGCGACGGATTGTGTTCATCACAAATTTGCGACAAAATTTGCCACGAATTTGCGACGAATTTTGCGACGGATTATGTTCGTCACAAATTTGCGACGATATTTGCGACGAAATTTGCGACGAATGTTGCAACGGATTGAGTTCGTCGCAAATTTGCGACGGAATATTTGCGACGGATTGTATTGGTCGCAAATTTGCGACGAATTTTTGAATTTTCCGTCGCAAAAATTTGCGACACCCGAGTAGCGACGGAATGTTTTCCGTCGCAAAATCCGTCGCAAATTCGATTTGCGACGGATTTTTCTGAAATTTCCGTCGCAAAAAACAAGTTTTTTTGTAGTGTATGCATATTGAGGAACCTTGATATTTTTCATATACCTTGGATGTGTGATATAAATTCTTTTCAATTCAAAATTAATTAAATTTGACTGTCCTTTCAAAATCATTTTTTACAAAGCTTTGATTTAATTTAATTTTATCTTTTGAAATTTTGCATGGAGGAATGTAATAGTTACTTTATATCGGCAAATCTTTAAAAGGGCTTTTTAGGTTTCATCTTGTCATCCCATGGCCCAACACGAGTATATGAAAACCAACTAATAAAATTTTTTTTTTGCCTCTGATACAACAAAAAGATAAGTTTATACATGTGACCTTGTTATGGTAAAAAAAATACATATGACCTTGTTAGAGTTGTTCATGCTCATGCAATTAATCGTTAAATTTACTCAACAACATGAAAAAGAAGTAGGTTTTTTGGAAATTTCTTACATGGCAATGCCTCCTTAAAATTTTTCTTTAAATAAAGTATGTTCATAATTATAGCAATTAGATCCAATATAGATATAAAATAATTAAAAAAAGGAAAGTGGATATATTTTGGGTTCACTACTTTCAATACCCATAGGATGATTAAGGAAATTTTTATTTCTATGACCGGAAATAGCCCCACTTTGTTCACATGGCCTAATAACATAAAAAAAAACTCGAACTTTAGATTCAGTCTCAATTTTAACCTCAATTTTTTTTTGTTTAATTAAAAATCACTAATTTTTATTTAAATACCATCTTTGTCCCTGTTAACTCTCAGACCAAAACCACTCTTAGTGATCCTATTTGGCATTTGCACTCATTGCTCTAATTTTACCCCAACATTCAGATCCACAAAGATGTCATTTGCAAATGAATTCTCACGTTAGCCCAAACGACGTCTACTTAGATTCAAAATTTAGGTAAAAACTAAAGCAATTAAGTTTGGCTTTCTTCAATTGCTCTTACTCTTGAGAGCGTCTTCAACCCCGTTTGCTTCAGCTTTAGGAATGGGCTTTCAGCCTCAAAAGCCCTTTCTCAAAATACTAAACCGTTTGGTTTAGCATTCGGCTTAGCATTGGCAAAATGCTAGCATTTGGAATGCTGAACTAAAAATTTTTATCTCCAAACTACCCTCACTTATTTTAGCTTATTCTGGTTTTGCCCCTTTTTGGTACTGTTCATCTCCTTCGTAAGGTGGCCAGCGAGGGAGGCCGGCAAGTAGTCATGGCCACGAACCGGTTTCGGCCGGAAACCAACTCGGTCAAACTCGAGCCCAGCCCGTTGATTGGTATCGCGGTTCAAAATCGGAACCAGCTTGTAGCCTACGGGCTCGATTTCGGTTCCATAAATTTTGGAAGTGGCCTGAAACCGGTAGTTTTGGGCCCAGTTCCAAAAAATTTTTTAAAAAAAAAAAACCTGCAGCAGGGCCTGCACGTCTACAAGCCCTGCTGCGACTAGGGGTGAGCAATTCCAGGTTCCGGGTAGGTTCCGCCCGGAACCTAGAACCTACCCTTGGGTACAGGTTCCTCAAAATGAGGAACCTGGAACTTACCCGTCAGAACGTGGAACCTGGAACCTATCCTGTCACAGGTTCCAGGGTCCAACAGGTTCCTTTTTTTTTAATTTCATTTTTAGTTAAACAAAACGAAAAATAAATGCAATAAAACCGAATAAGAGAGAATACAAAACAAACAAAATTATCAACAGAGGAAACAGAATTGGCTGTTATTTGGCAAGGAATTTCATTAGATAAAAGAGAGGAAACATAACAAAAGTCACTAGACTTGTCATCAAGTTTCAGTCACTAGATTTGTTAGAGGACATCACAAAATGAAATGGATGCTGCCGCCGTGCAAGAGGACATCACCAACTCCTCTAAATCCTACTTCGGTCAATTTAAACATTTGAAACGAAGACATTCGTACTAAAAGAGCTAAGTTTCAATCATTAGACATAATTGTTGTTCCTCGAGGAGCAAATGCATGGTACCCATTGGAGTTGCTCTTTTCCTGCCAAGCAAACAACATGAGAACATATTAACCAAGAGCACTTGAACTTTTACTAGTGGTCCTTATGCAGTAAGATATTATCATATCTGAATGAAAGAACCTAGAATGTTCAACTTCTGAATATATATAAACTGCAGCTCTGCACAACATATACTAGCCTCCAAACAAGAAGCAAATCAGTGACAGAATCATCCATATATCAAAAGGGTGCATCGTAGCAACAATGCAACATCACAAATTAGCATCCTCCATTTCACAATCTTTTTTTCTCGCATGAAAGATGGGCAAATTCTCCAGATTGCTGAATCATTTTTCCCGCCCTTCACAAAATAAACAAAATTTAACAAGAACAACAACTCTCTAGAAAATAAGTATTAGAAAGCCTCACCACATGTATTCATTGATCCATTCCGCTTTAACTCGTAAACTTTATTTACTGACGATAATCTCCTCATTAAGACAATCCATATCTAAAAAAATAAGAGATTAATAAAATATTCACTTATTAGATATATAAAAGGAATTACAATATATAAAGATATAAACATCACTTACCCATCTCAAATTTTTCTGCATTTTCGATGCATTCTTCAACATTAATCGGCACACGAACGGCTCTCAACCAATCTTGAGTGCAAATCAAAGCTTCCACTACTTTTGGAGTCAAAGAACTTCGAAAGCCATCAAGAACACGACCCGATGTACTAAAAGTCAACTCCAAAGCAACAATAGTTACGGGAATAGACAAAACATCCCGAGCCATCAAAGATAGGATTTTATATTTTGAGCCACTAGTCTTCCACCACATCAAAAGGTCAAGATCAAGAATGTTTTCATTTTTTTCTTCAAGATATTGATCAAGCTCAGATTTGTTGTCATTGCACACTTGTTGGTTCGAGTGCATAAAGGTTCTTTGCCAAGCTTTGGCATCATACTTCTTGATCCTGTTACCTTCACTACCACCGGCATCGGCATTGGAACCACTACTACTAGCACTCAAACTTTGGATACCCAAATTTCTATCACTTGAAGCAAGAGAAGATTGTTCATAAAATTCATATAAACGCTCAAATGCGTCCTTCACCTTGTAATGCATCTCATTAACTTTCAATTCATTATCATAAATTTGTCCATACAAGAAATTCACATAACTCAACTTGGCTCTAGGATCCAACACAACCGCAATCAACACTAACATATTCACTTTATCCAAACTCCCATAGTATTTGTGAAATTTCTCTTTCATTTTCATACCTATAGCTTGAAGCTTAGGATCCGAAGCATCCGTCTTTCAAATATTTATACAAAAAAGCTATCCCTTCAAAATAATCATTTGAGGTAACATATTAACTTCCCGACATTTGATTGGTGGCATCATAGAATATTTTTAGAAATTCTGAAAGAATAATGGCATTTTCCCAATCATCATCTTTAGGAAGATCACGGTTAAGCTCACCGACAAAAGCTGAATCATTTTCTTTCATCATTTCAAAAGCTTTTCTAAATTTTATGGCGGTGTCTAACATGAAGTAAGTGGAGTTCCATCTAGTGGCGACATCAAGAATAACTGAACCCTGTAAGTAATCTTTTCACCCTCAATGCAAGATTTAAATGTGCTGGCTCTCATGGGAGAACTCCTCACATACCTAACCACGTTTCGTATACGTGCAATAGATTTCCGTACCGTAGTCAAGCCATCTCTAATAATCAAGTTTAATATATGAGCAGTGCACCTCATATGTAAAACACTACCATTTAAGATCAACAACTTTTCTCTTGAAAGTTTTTCCTTCAAATAATCAATTGCAACGTCATTCGAACTAGCATTATCCACGGTAATTGTGGATACCTTCTTTTCTATTCCCCACTCGTTGATGCATTTCTCCACCATTCTCCTAATTTCCCTACCCTTGTGACTAGGCATCACTACAAAATTTATGATTCTTTTATGCAATTTCCAATTTTCATCAATAAAATGTGCAGTGAGACACAAATAATTCAGGTTTTGGTTGGAACTCCATGTATCGGTTGTGAGTGCGATCCTAGAATTTATTTTACCAAAGTAAGTCTTTAAACAAGTTCTTTCACAAAAATACAACTTCATACAATCTTTAGCC
Organism: Syzygium aromaticum; assembly: GCA_024500025.1. NCBI lineage: Eukaryota > Viridiplantae > Streptophyta > Magnoliopsida > Myrtales > Myrtaceae > Syzygium > Syzygium aromaticum. The sequence goes on from CM044885.1 coordinate 20,056,526, forward strand.
ACTGTAAAACGTGACAAATGTTTAAAGAGAGGTTGTAACTCGGTGACAAACTCGCGAAATCCAACACACTCAACCAAGGAAAATGGTAGTTCATCAACTATGATGAACTGAGCGAGCATTTGCCTGCAACGTTCTTGATTAAATGACCATGTTGATAAGATACTACCAGTACTAGAACCTCCTCCTGCCTTGCCAGCTAAGTCTACATTACGCGGTGCAAAAAATTTCTGCCTCTTATCAACATTGCAAGGAAACTTCTTACATGTTTTCAAGTGCTTCCTTATTGCGGAAGTACCGTGAGCAACATTGTACTTTAACTCAGACCCACAATGAATGCACTTCATCTTATATGTTTTTCCATCCCCATCTTTGATTCTTGTAAGATGATTCCAGCAATCAGACGTACATTTATTATTAAAAGGAGGACGACGAGAATCAAGCACCTTGTTTGTCGCTCTCGTGGTAGGCAATGGCTCTTCTTCATTTTCATCACCCGACAATTCAAATTCTGTGATCGGAGTCATCTCCTCACATCTCTCAACCTCCACTGACATGTTATCTTGAATTCTTGATAGTTGATATATCAATCAAACAACACTGGCCAAGCAAACAACACGAGAATATATTAGCCGAGAGCACTTGACTACGGATAACACACATCTAAGCCCTTTCTAGGTGAATTGGTGGGATTGATTCATAGTCACGAAAAAAGATAGACATGAGATTACCCCTTTCATTCCATTCCTCATTCAATTTATGGTCCTTTCTCCATTCCATTTCCTTGCCATTATATTTCTTCACAACATATGTGCTGTCAGGCTATTACATCCCAACATCAGCAAGACAAACCTCCCTAAAACGCTTCGTCACTTCAGGCAATTTAAAATCACAAAAGGTGATCACAACTTCTCCATGCCAAAAATTAACTGGAACAATCACGTTTCCCAAAACACAACATGATCATAAACAAGTCAAGACATAAGTGTAAAACATTGCACAATAAACTACCTAAGCGATTCCTCTCCACCATCCACATCACACAGCTGCGCCGGATCGCCCATGTGAAGTTCCTCCTTTGTCCTGCCGCGACCGAACTCTTCTGAACCTGAGAACATAAACCGGTTGGGATCAACTCCAAAAATCTGATTGTTTGACATCTCGGAAACCCAAGTCGGCTGATCGAGCCACGCGCTCTCACTACGCAGGACCGTCGTCAGCCCCTCCTAAGTTCTCTAAACCCAGCATGCAAGCAAACCCAGGTTCATGCCAAAAGTCAATTACAAAAACAGAACCCACCCAAGTCCACCAACTACACACTACGTAGCATACACACATCGAGCTACAAGCTAAACCAGAGCAAGCCCCCTCTATTCAAACTCCGGCTGTCTACATTCAGTAACGTAAGAGCAATTAGTCTCATCTTTTCGCGACAGGAATTCATAATGTGGTTGACGGCAGCCCAATGCGGTTTCACCACAACCGTCGCAAGTGGAAGCGTGCCGCCGTCCTCTGCCTCCGCGAGTGCCAAAAAAAAAAAAAAACAAACAAGCAGAAAACCCCGAGTTTGAGGATTAGATCGAATCGGATCTGATCCTCTCCCTCTATAACCCACGAACCTAATAATCTTCGAGACCCGCAAAGTGAGCCCAAAAGATGCATCCGTTCGGTTCAACAAATCTTATCACTAAACACAGGGTGACCCACTCAAGCAATAAACATGCAAAATCTCTCAAATCCGAACCGCCCCCCTCTAGCCCACCGTTGATGCGGCGATCAACCGCGGAATCACACAACCAGACGCAAAAATTTCGCCAAAAACAATGTTACAATTAGGGGCGGATGACCCAAAGAACCTGAGGATTGCCATGAACAGAGAAAAGGGAGAGATTTTTTTTCCTTTGTACCTGTTGGAATTTGCAGCTGAAATCGCTCTCGGAAATCGGGATGGTAAGAATGATGAACAGATAACGGCTGGGGTGTATATAAAGGCCACTGATGAGAACGCGTTGGAAATATGCGTAAACGACGTGTCTGCACGAGACGGAGGGCCAGCGAACGACGAGGAAATCGTCGCTTCTCGCCGGAGATTCGGTCGATTGTGAGAGTGTAGAGAGAGAGCTTAGAGAGAGAGAGTGGCGTGTGTGTGAGAGTGAGTGAGTTTGTGGATGAGTTTGGGGGGTGCGCTGTGTGGCCTGTGGCGGAACAGAATTAATGAAGTAGGGTTTCTTCCGATTCCCAGTTTCGGTTCCCGATTCCAGTTCTGGTTCCGGTTCCGGGTTCCAGGTTCCGATTCCGGTTCCTATTGGAACCGGGAACCAGAACCGGAATAGCTAGTTCCTAAAAATGGGGAACCGGGAAATGGACTCTCTGTCCATGGAATCTGGAACCGAACCGGTTCCACCGGGTTCTGTTCTCCGGTTCCCGGTTCTACCCTGGAACCGCGCTCACCCCTAGCTGCGGCCCGTTGCCAGGTTAGCCTGTAAAAGCTGCCTTGGCAACGGGCAAAAATAAAAATAAATAAAAAGATAACTATTGCAAATTGCAATGCTTACCTAATTTTTTTTTTTATCCTAAATTTTCTTCTCATTTTTTTCTTATAAATTCTCTCGAATTCTCTTAAATTCTCTTCTCTCAAATTTTCTCAATACTCTAAATTCTCTCAAATTCTCTTAAATTCTCTTAATTTTCTCAATCAACGCAATTCTCCCTTGATTCTCTCATCAATTCGCTCAATTCTCTCAATCAATCAGCTCGAAAAATGGCAAATGGAAATCGAGTGCCAACTGGCAAAAGTAAGAATATCATAACGGAATCCCATCATTTTTTTGATCCTCGTGATTATGCAGATTTTCAAGATGATGAAATCAACATTTTTCCCAATGTGGAGTGTGTCCTGATGCAAAAAAATCTCCATTCTCCTGCCGAAATATCTACAACAAAGGAGGCAGAGCGGGAATTTACATCTGACATTTGGAATCATTTCACAAAAATGGAAATGTTTGATATTTATCAAAAAAGGTATGATATAATTTGTAAACATTGTAGGAAAATATATAAATAAACAGGTGGACAAGGATATGAAACATTCAAACGACATTTTATGAGCAAACATTCAACCCAAGCGGGAATCGATATCAGGCAACAACAAATTTCCGGGTACATCAATCCTAACACCTCCTCTTTTTTTTTTCGTTTTAATGAAAAAACCTGTAAGGAAGAATTAGGTAAATTTGTTTCCATTGAGCATTTATCATTTAATTTTGGAAAAAGATTTGGTTTTAATTAATTTGTACAAAAAGCATGTGCTCAACAAGCAAAACGTGTTCCTAGGAATTCACTTAAACGAGTAATTAAAGATCTTTACAAAAAATGAAAAAAAAAAAATTTGCAAAATTTTTTTATGCAATTTAATGGATGCGTGCATATAGGTAGTGATATTTGGAGTGATCATTAGTAAATTCATTCTTACATGGGCATAACGTGTCATTACATAGATGATGATTGGAGTATTCAAAAAAGAGTTATTTCATTTAGAGTTTTCGATGGTAAGCATACGACAAATAATATTTATAGAATAATTAGGCAAATTTTAGAAGAATATTATTTGCTTAACAAAATTTTTTCAATTGGTTTTGATAATGCCGCGACAAATACTGCTTCAATTGCTAATTTAGAAAATATTTGTAAATCCGCTTTTGGCCGAAATTTTTTTCATGTTAAATGTGCTTGTCATGTTTTAAATTTATGTGTACAAGATGGTTTGAAAACTCTTAATATTTTTCTTGAACCAATAAAAATGACGATTTAATTTTTATGGAAACATCCAAAAAAAATAAAAGAATGTGGCAAATTTTATAGAGAAAATAACAAAAAGCTAAAAAGATTTCCAAGAGATGTTCCAACTCGTCGGAATTCTACTTTCCACTTGCTTAGTGAATTTTTTACATATAAAGATTTATTATTTGCATTCATTTCTAATAATATACCTCATATTAATTTATACCCACAAAAGTGGGGTATTTGTAAAAAAATTTTAGATATTTTAAAGGTTTTTAATGATACGACTTATATTTTGTCCAGTGTTTATTATCCTACTACGCATTTATTTTGCTTGTGTTTTTTATCCGCATTGCAAATTAGATGGTTTAAGTAATTATTTGCATATGTATTATCAATATTTACATTATGATACGGTAAATATTACAACCATACTAAATGAGGTTAAAAATGTAGTAATAGAATTATATAATAAATTTTATACTAAATATAATTTATGTGATATTGGATCTTCTCAATCTACCGAGACACAAAATAAGAGTACAGGTAAAATTAGTAGATGGTACCAACTTTTATTATATAGACAAAAAAACAAAAGGAAATAATAGGAAATATTTCTAAATTAGAGATTTATTTAACCGTTTCCTTTGAGTTTACTAAATCTGAATATAGTACAGGTTTTTCAATTTTTGATTGGTGGAAGAGGCAAGCAAGCCAATACCCAATTTTTTCTCTTATTGCAAAACAAATTTTTGCAACCCCTTGTTCCACAATTGCTGTCAAACATGCATTCAGTGCCGGAGGTAATATTTTGGACGGACATTGTTCAAGATTAGTTTCAGAATCAGTGAAGGCTCAAGCTTGTGTCGATGATTGGACGAAGGCTCAATACCGACAACAAGAGATACATCGGAATAATGAATTCGAATTCTTTAATGACGGAGATACCACCGCTACCGGTATCGGAACGGATAGTGACGATTGAAGGTAAAAAAACTGTTGGAGTTAGGGACCCAATTCTTTATTTCGGGGACCCTTGTTTCTCATACTGGCACGCCCACGTGAACTTAGAAAAACCGAAGTATAATCCAACGACATGTGAACCTTACACACGGAATGCGGGGGTTCAGATAAGCGTAGGTTTTAGGGTCATTTTAGGGCATATATATTGTGCTCATTTTTTTTTATAGATCATTGTAACGGATTGTAAGACGTTTAATGATAATTTATTAAGTTCAAGCCCCATCTTTCTCTCTTTTTGTCCCCAAATTTGATTAAAATTTATATTGAATAATTCATTATTTCGTAATTTTATAATTCATTATTTTTTTATTTCATAATTTATTTTTTAAAATTTTAAATTATGAATCGGAACCAGCAGGAACCGGCCTGGAATCAGACCTGAACTGGCCCGGAACCAACTGGTTCCGTTTCATACATGGCCACGAACCAGAACCGTTGGTTCCGAACTGTGGTCATAACTACTGGCGAGGGCGGTTGACACCGGATTGGGCCGGCGAGGGTTGCCCGACCTCGAGCAATGACCACCGACAGCGGATCTAGCTCGTTGGGGGTCGCCCGACCTCGGGCGATGGCCGTCGGTGCCAAATCTAGCTTGCTGACAACTGTAGGCCTTCACCAGCTCCGGCGAAAAGTGGGATAGGTTCTTTTTTTTTTAATAAAAAAGATAATTCCCAAAGCCCTTTGGCAAAAAAAAAATTTACCAAACACTAATTGAGTCAAAGTAGCTTTACAAATGATTTTTTGTCAAACGTCACTTGCATTTTCCCAGTGGACTTTAACCTCAAGGTATTTGCATTCTCTCAAATAGCATTTTAAAAATTAAACCAAACAAGCCCTTCCTCTTATTTCACTTAGGAATCTTCTATTTTGTGCTCAGTCTTCAACCTCTCGTGCTCAGGACTCTCCCATCTCTCATGGTGAGAGAGCTCACACTTGGGACAATCGAATAGCCCACACACGAGAGTTCTTCATCTCTCGATTGTTAACAAGTAATTTTGGATGAAGGATTAACGGAATAGATTTGGGACTCAAATAAAAGTGAATAGTATTTTACGAGACCAAAAACAAGGTCAGAGTAAAATTAAAATTAGACCTAAAGTTTAGAATTTTTTAGGACATTGGGCCCTGTTCACATTGCATCATGTCTCGTCTTACCAACAAACTTACGTATTTTATCCAGTAAAGCCGCTAAATAAGATTGATTTGCATATTTGATTAAGAAAGTGATTTAGCATATATCCATTCCATCGGGTACTAGCATAACGTTCCGAAAGATGACTCTTTTACTTTTACGCATTTGAACGGAAGGGGCAAGTCATTTGACGAAGCAATATACCAAGGGCTCATTCTCAGTTACTTGGAATACACCGATGGTTTAAGAAGTTTCAAGCATTAAACAATCGGGCCTAGATCACCTCCAGTATGGAAGTCCTGTGAAAGCTTCTCAAGGAAAAGGAGAAATTTTACATCTGAGATATAATATTAACACGGTCAATCCAACCTATATCTGTAAATTATAGTGCTTCTTGCCCACAGAGAAACATTAAACTAACTCTCACCTAACCATTAAAATACAAAAGCAACCAAATTTCTTCCCGAGCTTCGTCGAAGAGTGTTCCTTCTGATAACTGTCACTTAAGAGACAACCGGAACATTTTCGCAGGTAGGAAATGCGATACCAAGTTTGAAGCCGGGACTTGCAGGCTCTTCCCAGACAAGACCATCTACAAGTAACTCTCTGAAACAGGGAAGATCACACTCACTCAGCATTCTTAGCAAATCATTGCAGAAACTTTGCAAGTACGAGACCCGAGAAGGTCAAAACTTGAAAGGCGATGCGATTTTGAAGAGCACGGTAAAAGAAACTTGTTTTCTAACTACCTGGAAGTATCAATTTGTAAAGTGTAATAGTTTCTAAACTTACAGACTCGAGGAATGTTCATATTCTGGGAGTTCGAAAGAAATTTGACAATTTCCCCTCAATTTCAAAAGTCCCTGAAATTATGATCAACTGCTCCTAAAGCGAAAATCTTTTTGATCAGTAACAGCAAAAAATTTGGACATAAAAGTCAAATTCGTGCACAGAATAGAAAAATACTTCATTCACTATTTTTGCGTATCTGTGCCTATAGCAACATTTGAAAAGTCATATGCTTCTACAGGTTTATAGAATAGATGCGAGTCTCAATTGAGCTATCCATCCAAAGACTTCAGATTCTAATGAAATTACCATAAAGCAGTAAGTGCTGATATAAGCATCAAACAAGAAGTGCTGAACAGCCGGGGACTGTTTGGTATGGAGTTGATCCATATAACATCTTCGAGAACCAGAGAACGTCATAACAATGCAAGAGAAGTGCTTAAACACAAGGTGAATCCTAGGAACCCATAAACAAACGGCTAGATGCAATGCAAATTAGCTTTTATACTCGAGTCTAACTCAGGAAGAATATATCCACTCATTCCCCTCTAGATAACTGATTATGGATAGGAAAAAAGGAGGCATCAATGTACTTCTCAATCAGAAAACCCGACCGACCGTGGAAAGTATGGCATGACTAACTTAGGAGCATCATGTAACCATCGACCGAAGAATTCTTTCAGCTGTCCCGTGATCTGAATCTCTCCACACCCCACGCACTTGCGTACCAATACGAGACTGCGCAAGATCGGCACTTTTCCTCTCCAATATCAGAGAGAAGTCCTTAGACACCCCTCTATCTTTCAACGGGAGGCTCACACAAGAAAGCTTCTTTCATGTGAAAGAAACTCTGCCAAAGAGACCCGCCCAAGTGGCCACTACAAAGTCTCTAAGGCTTTTGCCCCATCCCAAAGCCAACAAGGGTCACACAGCGACAGTACTCTCTAACTCCACGGCCCATCCCCCAGCCCAAACATGGCGAACCAACTTCGCAGTTCACCCATGTAATTGACATCGCCACTTCAAACACAAGACAACGACACAGCGATACGAACAAAATTTTTCCGTCCCTCCGACTTGTATCAGCACATACCGTAAGCGCAATAGCAATGCCGTCTCAGAGAACCTAATCATCTTCCTAGTAACTGCGAACTTGATGAATGATTACGACCAAAACAGAGCGAAATCGTGTTCCACCCGGAAAACCAAAGAATAATTCACGGGACTGTAGTCGGAAAAACGAAGCCCATTACCGTCGATTGGACTCTGCTTCAGTTTCTTGATCTTTTGGAGGTGAATCTGCGTCTCCAAGAACCACCGCATCCTCTGCTGCTCCAAGTCCTTGGCGAACTGCATCCGCTGCTTCTCCAGCTCTATCATCTCCCTCGCCTTCTTCCTCTCCACTCTCTCGTATATCTGCCCCAGCCTCTCTATCGCCTCAGCTAACTCAGCGTACCCTCTCTCTCTCCTCGCCGCGCTCCCCTTGCCGGACCTCGGTTTCGTCCTCGAGCCGAAGCGCCCCGATTCCTCCTCCGCCGCTTCCTCGTCCGCCGACGAGAAGGCAGGCCGGAGACACGATCCGCCGGCGGGGGACCTCGCCGGCGCTCGCTTCGTCCGGTTGTGGCTCCGGGGGCGCACCGGCACGGTCACCGCCGGCGGCAGCACGCTCCGGGCCGCCCCTCGCTTCGGCCTCGGCCTCGATCGGGGAGCCGGCGGGGGCGTCGGGGACCGGGAGGGGGGCTTCCTCGGCGGCGGGAAGTTGGATCCGATCAGGGCGTCGAGGTCGGCGAAGAAGGGCCAGGGGCTGAGGTAGCCGCCGCCGCCGCCGCCGCCGCCGCGGGAATCCGAAACCCTAGCCTTCTCGAGCTTGAACTTCTTCTTGAGCGTGTCGATGCGGTTCTTGCACTGGGCGCCCGTGCGGCGGGCCTCGCCGGAGGAGGGGGAGGGGCGGGAGTTGACGGAGTGGGCGACGTCCTGCCAGTCCTGCTGGGAGAAGTTGCCGCGGTCGAGGGCGAGGAAGCGGTCGCCCCAGGCGTGGATGAGGGCGAACGTGGAGTCCTCGCTCCAGCAGTCCTCGCGGAGCGGGGGGGCGGCGGCGGCGGCGGCGGCCGAGGAGGAGGAGGGGCGGCGGGCCGGCGCCGGCGGCGGGGAGGGGGACGGCGGGGGAGTCCCGCTGGGGGGCTCCATGGTGGGGAGAGGAAGACGGCGAGGTATCTCTCTCTCTCTCTCTCTCTGGTGAGGTTATGAGCGGTGGGGGGACTCAGTGGCGGGGCGGGGCGGGGCGGGGCGGGGCGGGGCCGGGGGAGGAAGGTGGGGTGCCGATAAAGATTTATATTTTTTTGAAAGGACCCAAACCAAGAAGAAGCGTTGGAAACAGGGTGTACGGACGCGGCTGGGTTCGGAGAGGTACGGAGCGGTGGAGCCGGAGGGAGGGAGGCACGGAGGGGGGGCGCGGCCTGGGTCGTCGACGGCGGTGGGTGAAGTGCGAGGGAGCTTCTTTCTTTTGTTATTATTCATATGGGGCTGTATTGTTGTAAACTCGAGATTTAGTAGGCTTTTCGTCCCTTCTTTTTCTTCCCCTGGCCTCTGCTCTCGCCGTTGCCTCAACTCAATCACTCTCTACCTCTCCCTCTCCCTCTCTCTAGTTTTCCATTCCAAATATAAAACCGCGAGTCCGGTGGGTCCACTTTGATGTCAAAACTTTTTCGAGCGATTCTTTTAACCGTCATGACTTTTTAGGGAACGAGTATTTAAAATGACTTTAACGACGGAAAATCTGATCCTACAAGATTGGCGTAGCTTATCAGAGTTACTTAGATGGACAGTGTTTAAAAAGTTTTGGCATTGAATTGGCCGTCCGTAAAATTTCGGCATTAAAGTGACCTCTGTTTGAAGTTTTGGCTTTTATAACAATAATGTTGATTGAGGTTAAATTGGTTCCAAACTTTCCCCCTAGCATTGATCCGCATTGTTAATCAAAGACATGTACTCGTTCAATCTCAAAACAGAGCAACATTAGAGAAGAAACAAACGCAGCGTTACGTGAGGCGATGAAAATTTTACTTACTTCTGTTTTTTTCTAGGAAAACAAATAAATCTTTGTGACAAAATTATTTGGAGAAAATATTTGCTCCGTGATTTTTCTTTTTAGTCTAAAAAAACAAAGAACAAAGAAAGACAACGATAGAGTTGTAGAGTGTATTCATTTCACGGAAAATGAGTGATTTGAAAAGTATTTTCCGAAAAATGATTACTTATATTGTTTAAAAAAATTAGTCAACGAAAAATATTTTCATCATTAATAACAATCTATACCTAACTATTTTCCTAGACAATGAAAAAAATTTCCATTCATTTATTTATTTAAAAGATATAAGCGATCATTTTTTGAAAAATATTTTCTAGATCGCTCATTTTCCAAGAAACAAAGGCACCCGTAATATTCACAAAGCAAATATTGCTTTTGGCTCACATCACCGTTTTATAAATTTTCTAATTTAGAAAATATTAGAGCAAAAGTTCTATAGATAAACAAATTAGTGCCAAAACTTTATGAACGATAATACCTAATGCCAATACTTCCTACATTCCTCCAGCCTCCATGTAAGTGATTCACGCGGCGAACCACATCAGATTTTCCGAAGTGGCTCAAGTAATTGGTTTCCGAAACTTGCGGCATTTAAAAGATTGTTCGAAAAATTTTCATACAAAAACAATCGCCGCACAAAATATCGATGCCGTCCTTTTTCCTCCTTTGATTTTTATCTTCTTCAAAAAGCCATTTAAAACCGAAGAAAAGCAATTTCGCAAGTTATAATGAATCAATATGACAAGGATAATGTCGTCTGGCAATTAATAAACTAGATTAGCCAAGTCTCTGATCTCCTGTCAACTATACAGTTGAACATAATCACGCCTGTTCCACTATTTCTCCAGTTGATTCTCGTCATTTTCCCATACAAATTTGACGACCTCGGCCAAACCTGGCCCAAAATCAATTATGAGCCGAAATTTTCCACTCACATAAGACGAAAACATGAACCACAAAAAGAAAGAAAAAAAGATCTGGACGACCAACTCTTTGACGTTCTATGCTCATTTTGCAAAATCATTTTACAGATTACAAGGTTAAAGCCAAAAAAGACAGCGTCAAAACTCTTCCAGACTTTCTGTACACAAGCCGCAGAATCCCAGTCGCAGTGAGAATCACTCGCAGTCAAGCAACCGGGAGAGAATCTCCTCACAGCTCGGCCTTTCTTGCGGTTCCGCCCAGCAATCTGCAAGGGCACATCAACAGAAGATCAGACTTTTGCAAAAAATAACTCAGAGTGCGAACCAACATGAAACTCTCTTTAAGTTAGGTCAAAATTGGAGTATGGACCGAGGAGGACCTGTGATTAGCCTTCCGAGGGGACCTTCAGGAATATCCAACCTGGATCCTTCATTAGCTACTGCATATACCACCTGACAGCACAGATGACCCACATTATATCAGGCATCCCCGATCACAGAAGAAAAAGACAAAACCTAAATACAGTACGGTTAATGTGTGCATTTCAGAAACCGACACACGTAGGCATTTGAGTCTGTTTCAATACATCAACTATGGCATGTGCTATTCTTTGCACCAAATCTGAAACCATTGAGCAATAGCACTCAAAAGTTGAAATGGAGGCAGTTACAGTAGTTCAAATAAACGATTATCTTAGGTAACACTCCTTCGCTCGTGCAGTGAGTCCTTTTTCCCTTTCTTTTTCAGTCACAACTGATCCCACTTTCTCCTCATCATCTCCTTTTCAAATGCACAAGTATTTGTGTGCCCCCATGCCAGTTGCAGTAGATAAAACTCCCAACATTCTATTATACGGCCATAGCAAAGAGAGTCATGTGCAAAGGTTAATCTTTCGGATGAAATTAAGCAACAGCTAAGACTTGCTTGCTCTCAAATCAAAACAATCTGAAACTCCAAATGGATCATGCGGTAGTAAAGTCAGAACAGCCTACTCACCCTCTCTGGTGGCACACCCTCCCATGGTCTATTTAATGTGCAAAGCTCCCACATTATCACCCCAAGGCTGAAGATATCACATTTCTCGGTGAAGGGTTCATTGCGTATAAGTTCAGGAGCCATCCATTCTGGTGTTCCAGCAGATGAAGAGTCTCTCATGGGTGAGCTTATCATTATCCTTGATAGGCCAAAATCGCATATCTTCACGGTCCAATGCTTATTAACAAGACAATTGGCACTTTTTAAGTCACGATGTACTATCTTCATCCGGTGTATGCACATTAACCCCCTGCTTCCGGTGTACACACGTCAACACCAACAAAAATAAAAGAATTAAGCAGCAACTAAGATAAAGTAGAATAAAACAACATAAAGTCTGGCTTTAAGAGTTCCGTCCGTTTGATTTCCAAACAATTAATCTTCCATAAAAACCTAAATACAACTTAAATGAATAAATATCAAGTTATTGAACTGTAGTGCTATCTTGAGAAGAACACGATTGCCTGTTCCATTAAAATCACTTGAAACTGGTAGAAGATTTGTATGAAGTTCAAGTAAAAATTTTTTCGCTGAGTCCATGGAGTTAACTCAATAATACCCTTGGGAAGCATTCCTTACTTTAACGAGTGGCATCATGTGTATCCCCATTGAGTTGATTGAAAAAAAATTGACAAGACTCTCAATACTGTTCTGCTTGTAGATATTTGTCTCTAAACTCAAGGAGTTCGAATGTCAAGAACTGAAAGGCAAGACAAATCTTTTCATTGCAAGATGTAGCATCTTGTCCCCGTAAGTAGGACATAGTTATCTTACTAACCAGGATATTCCCCTTGAGTTTTATCGAGCCCAACTATTTTTATGCCATGACAGCAATTCAAATTAATACTTGAACGCAAGCCATAATAAAAATCTTTGATGTTTGAGGAATCACACAAACCTGCATATATCACGTATCATTTTAAGTCTCCGCCTCCAATTAAGCTTCTTTTTCTGACCACTCAAATGGATCAAATAGTACAAGGAGCCCATCTCCATGTATTCAGTTACCATAGAAAGATGCGGAGGCCTCGTGCATGCCCCCAAAAATAATATCACTGCAAGGACAGAATAGGTTGCTTTATTTGCTAGATATTAGACAAAGATAGGTTAAATAATTTGAGCTTCCATTGGCAATGGGAATAGTGAACAGTGTAAAACAGTAAGTATTCATAGTGAAATATTCGATTGATGCTCCATATACATAATCCCCTCTCTGCATATGCTCCAAATACCATCTACTCTCTTTATATGGAGTGCAAGGACAAGCAAGAAAAGAATATTTACCATTAGGATGTCGAAGACGGCTGAATGGTGATCCATGTAGGCATAGAACAAGCACACGAAGTCAGATAGATACACCTTGTGGATAAGATAATCAACAGGCCAGTGTCACAAACCTTAGAATGGAAATCTCGTTGCAGAAATCTTCCATGTTTTCAGCAGTAAGATCTTGCTCTAGGAAAACCTTAATAGCAACGTCTGTCCCATTCCACATGCCACGGAAAACTTCCCCGAAGAACCCTATGCTTAGACAAATCAATTTCACATTTAGATTTTCCGGAGACTTTAGAATTCAATGAGCTAATTATTTCTGACCAGAGTACTTAATGTACACACTTGGAACCAAAGTTGTGAATGTGGAATGGCACCATAATCATGAGGAACTATCATAAATTTCCTCAGAATCAATGATTGTAGAACATTCAGTAAGTGCAAAGATAAAGAGCAAAAGAACAAAAAGATCCCAAAAAAGCAGAGAAAGATATGATACATACTTACCTATCCCAACACGAGTCCCAACGGTCAATTCTGAAAAATCAATATTCCACTCTTGATAAGCAAGTAAAGGCTGGTTATTGAACATTTGAGATTCCAGAACTTTATTCCAAGTCAAAAACATTTCATTGTTTCGAGAATAGTTCGCTACAAGGCTTCTCTCAGAAGATTGACTTCTGAACTCATGAGGAGATGAGGGCAATGATATAGCCTTCTGAGAACTTACAGTCTCCCGATCATACATTGGAGATACTCCACCAGAGACTTCATCATGAGCATCAAAATGAAAACTCGATGCCTGAGGCTAGAACAAAGAAATAAAAATCACATTTTGCTCGCAATCAGCATAAAACCAACAAAAAAGTTAATTGTTCCTGTCATATGCATTCCACATAGCAATGTGGAAACAGTTCCAAAAATCTCTACCAGGAATATAGATTTAACTAGAATAAGCATGTCACTGTAAATGTGGTCTGCGATCAATATGTCGTTGCAATGGGATGGCAGTCATCAATTCCATAAAAATATGGCAATTGTAACAGTAGTCCATGAGAGTAGTCAATAACAGTGCTCATACATTGTAAACACAATTTTCTTAGTAGTCAATATGTCACGCTTGATAGCCAGCAAAATGATAAATGCATTAGCAATGACAAGAATGATGAAAACCAAGAAAATGTAAAACCACATCAGCAATAATTTCATATGGAAACCCAAAATTATACCAGTTGTGCCATGTAATATTGTACAAAAGAAAAGATTATGTGCAAATATATATCAAGCTAATCAAGCCAAGACAAGTGTATTTTAGAAGAGAAGAGACTTACATGATTGACATAGAGACACATGAAGAGAAGAGACAAGTGTATTTTACAAGTGTATTTTAGAAGAGAAGAGACTTACATGAAGCAACAAAACACTCTTTGTTGTCTTAAAGAAAACAAACGTTCATAGCCAGAGACACATGCCTGACCTAAGCACTAGAAACAACAACAACAAGAGAAGCACGAAATATACGCAGATTGTACACAGAAAAGATTCAGCTTCAAGCAAGCACGTGAAATAAAAGTCACACAGTATGAGTAACCATGGAAAAAATAAGAAATGACACAAAGCAAACATTTGCAGTTCCTTCTTGATAAAATCATGACTACGATTTTGTTCTTCCATTCATTGGTGCTAGAAAATATTAAATGGACAGTGCGAATATTGATGCAGCCTCCCCAAGAAATCAAAATCACACAAGACAGACAAGGATATGATAGCAGACGGTTATATGGAAACCATACATCTTTCTGTAGATCTTTGCTATTTCTTTCATCTGAAGTATAAGAGAATGACCTATCATTCCCTTGTTCTCTCAGTAGTCGATTTTGCTTCAGTGTCTCATTCATTGCCCGCACAGCCCTGCATTATTATCTGTATGTGCTGAGAAATAGGAAGATGCCAACTAAAGAATTAACAAAAACAAGTACAACTAGTCCTTAGAATGTTGATTAAGCTATAGAATTGGCAAATAATTAACAACCTAACAAAGCAATACACGTGATACTTTTGTAGATGGGAGGTGCCTATGCTTCTTACTCTTTGTGACCATCTAATAGTGAAGGCACTAATCTAGATTGTATTACGTCAGTTCTTTTTGTTAGATACATGCCCTGTCTGCAATTTCAAAATATTAAATCTCTGGATGCTGTTGTTGAACTTCATAGAGAGACAAATCTTCACAAAAAGCCAAAGTTCAATTGGCTCAGAGCCTAAGAGGAAAGAGGGTCACTCAACCCTTTATCTCTCTACAACCAAAGAGGTTACTGGATATTAACTTCATAGTTGGAAAATCTTCACTACACAAGATAAGAAGAAAATATTCCAGAATCCAGAATAAAACATATGTATTGACAGAAGCACATTCCTAGGCCGTGCATGAACTTCATATTCCAACTTCTTTTGCTTCTCTAAGCACATTTCTTGGCTGTGGCATGAACTTCATGCTTCTCCAAGCACATATTACTGAATCCTCAAATCATGCAACGTCTCTCTGTCTTTGCATGAGCTGTTGCAGTTTACTTGTTAAATTGTACATCTAAGAGTGTCAGATGATACTGTTTCTAGTACATTTGTCATGCATTGAACTTAGATTAGCTAATACTTTGGGAAAGAAGATGATAAGAAGAACTAGTTCTAGTAGGGATACACAAGAAAGGACCATCATTTCTTCCCAAAATAAAAGGGAAAAACCTACCCTTTTTCTTTTTTCGTTGATAGCATAACCACATTGAAGTAGTTTAACAAATAAGCAAAAGATAGATTTTGTCTTCCCGTGATGTTGATTCACATGAACATAGTAGTCCTGGAACCAAAAAAGAATGAAAGTAAAACACCAACCTTACAATATCATCGCCAATCTCTGGGGTGATGCTTATGCTTCTTCTTCTTATCCTCCGAGCTTCTGAAGTGGATGCACCTTCTGACCTGCAGTATGTTTTGATTTTAGATAAGCTGATATTAAAGTAAAGACCTAAGCAATTCATGGACGGCAGTTGGATTCAGATTCAGATGTAGACTCATTAACCGGAGCACTCATACAGAAACAAAGACTGAAATCTGTCCTAGTAACAAAGTCAGTCAACTTTCTTTCTGAATTAGGCAGCTCAGCAAATATTCACTTACCACAGGAATCAGAGCCAAAATGTATCCAATACACAAAGATCGGACACAAAATCCAAGATAGGAGCATAACTTCAACATCATGTATAAGTAGTGAAGGCAGAAATAAGAAATGTGAAATTATGAGGAAGTAGGCTGATAGTTAACAAAACCAATACTTAATATTACAGGAGAATACACTAAATGTCCCATGAAAGCATAATTAATTATTAGCTAAAATATAAATGGCAATAAAAAAATGCAATAAGCTGCTGTGATTAATTGTAAGCTCTCAGTTGTTACAAATTCAAACCTCACCCTTGGCGAGCCAAGATTTGAACAACTTTACTGGTTGTCCCAAAGAGAATGGATAATCTGAAAGAGGATCCGTTTTTCCACAAAAAGATACAGCTTCAAAGAATTTAATGCATCTCCCATATATATAGAAAAATCAGGAAGTATAGCCAGTCATACAGGAGTGCTTACCGTGGAGTTATCCATTGTCTTTTTTTTTTCTTTCCCCTTTCTTTTTAAATAAAAAAAAGCTATTTACTTGATAAACCCAAATGACATCTAACAAAGAAGAAAGTTCCAACAACTGTTTATCTTCTAAACTACGTATTAGAGTAAATTTAATGATTCGTATGCAATCCAGCCCACAAATTCTTAAACCATGATGTTGGGCAAAGAAGAGAGCACAAGAAACAATCACAGTTAGCACCTATTGTTGTGCAAATACATATACTAACAATCACATCAAAGACCAAGTTCCAGAAACTAAAGACACCATCAGTAACAATAAAGGATTAGAACCAACCAAAGGTAGAAACTCAAGCAAAAAGATTCTATTGTGCTCTCCAATGCCAAAGATCCTTTAGGAGCTTCAAGTGAACATGCATACCAGAGTAACACTTCCTTGCTCAAATAAAATGCGAAAGAAAAAAATGACATTACTGAACATAATAACCTTGATAAAGTTGCTTCATTGACAAAATCTCTATGCAGCTTCCTATCACCACTTAGCATTGACCGTCCACGAATTCGAAGAGACGGATGCTCAGGGCTGAAAAAACAAAAATAATATAAAATACATATAACACTGTGTGCACATAATTTTAGTAATTTTCCTCATGCATAATATTAAGGTACATCTACTGATGAAAAAAAAAATTGCTCGACCAAACTATCAATGACCTGAGACGATCAACCTCGACAAGCATCATCCAACAAAAAAGTAGGTGCATTTACCCCCCGATTTTGTGTTGTTATAACTTTACCGCTATTTCATAGTTTTGCATTTTGTATCTCCAATTGATGAAACCTATCCCAAATTCTAGGGCTTTCGTTTGTCATAGAGCAAGATTGAACGCACTAATCTTCTGTCCTAATTGAAACTAATAGAGAGAGAATTGAGATTTCAAATTTATCGGCTTTCGGTTGAGTCTAAAATCTGTACTCGATTGTAATTAAATAATCCCAATGCCACCAGAGTAAATATCCATTGCAAGCTTCCAAATTACAGAGTAAAAAAAATGATAGTTTATAAATAGACCAAAAAATTCCTCTGATATTGGCTGGTGAAATGGAAATACACAGAAGCATCTGACAGCTGTGGAGTCCATAAAGTCAAATTGCTTAAATGCAAACTTGCCTAAGATAGACAAGCAGAGGTAACTAGAACCATGGAGAAAAAGGATGAAAATGTATGGAAATTAGTGCATGCCATTTATGATTCTTTGCCCTTAAAGATTAGAGATGACACGTGACCAGGTACAATATGAAAAAGAGAACAATTCAAGTAGCAGCAATTTGTTTCACACATACTGACATGTACATATATGCAAACTAGAGCACATAGAAAGAACTAATTTGCAACTAACTTCACAGAAGCTGGCTTAGTTCAGACTAGAGCCCATTCAAAAGCCTGCAAGCCTTTATTTTCAGTTTAGCTTGGTCAGCACTCAGATCACTATATCATACTTCTTTTTCTTCCCCTATCTATCCCACCGCACCCAGCTTGGCCATGCAGATGCAAAAGAAGAGTCTAAATCTCTGTCCTCAATGGTACACTTGACACAATCTTGCGCAGAAGAGAAATGGAACAGTAGGGGAACCATACACAAAAAAATCAATGGTACACTTGACACACTGCCAGGCCGTGCAGAAGGCCATCTTCACCAACATCCTTCCTAATATTTATGTACTTCGTGAAATATTCCCACTTATCTGAACCTCTCAGAAAAGCATAATTTCAAACAAGAAGAATGTCCAGGATTCAGAAAGACAATTCCACAAGTAAAGACATTGTAATTTCTTGCAAGCAATTTCTATGGGAAGTACCATATGCTATATCCTCAATGCAACCAAAATGAGATTTATCAACAGCTGGCTCAGATATGTATAAATAAGCAAAGTAAATAGGGGAACCATACACAGAGATCAATGGCACACGTGACCCCCGGACAGCCCGTGGACAAGGCCATCTTAAGCCACATCTTTCCTATTATCTATGTACTACGTGAAATATTCTGATTTATCTGAAACTCTCAGAATAGCATTACTTCAGACAACAAGAATGCCAAGAATGACAACTCCACAACTCTCAGAATAACATTGTAATTTTTTGCAAGCTATTTCTATGGGAATTAAGTAGCCCCTGACATATCCTAAATGCAACCAGAATGAATTTATCAATCATATAAATGTATAAATAAGCAACGTAAAACCTTGAACTAGCAGTCCTTTGTTCAGCAACAACCTTTCTCCGACTACGTCTCCAGAATGTGTTCGCAATGTTTGGTTCACTCTGTGATAAGCTGAGAGGAACAACAAAAAAGGATTTGATAAATCTAAACTATTTACTCTCGAAGTTGAAAAGTTGCACAGTCCAGGGATGTAGGTGGATCCAACGACTCATGAGTCACTTGTGATTTCACAGTTTGAATCCAGAAATCAAATTTTGTATCACTGTTCTCTAGATATTTGGTTGGCGGTACTCACAATACAATGTTATTTTGTTGTTCTTTTTTCATAATCCATTTCAATAAGTGATCATTGGACTGGAAAATCTTTTGTTCAGGATGACAGGTTCCAAGTCATTGTTGACTAAAATCTATACCACCGGGTCATCTTAAATTTTATGGTTCTTCATTATTTGTTTGAACATGAAAGTGGCACGACAGGGAATAATTACTTGATCCCTCTCCCAATGATTTGATTGCTGTTTGTAAAATTTGAATATTAGCATTTTCTTTGTAAGCACAATCAGAACGTGTTTATCATCTACTCCTTTGACACCTGAAAGTTTGAAGACTTGAGAATACAGTTGTCACTTTTCCAGATTAGATGGGTTGTTGCAGGGTCTCTCGGAGAGGAACTCTTAACTTTCCAGGCTGAAGTGGTGTAAAGATAGGAAAAACTTGTTTGTTTGTTTGTTTCTGATCCGTTGCTTAGTTTTTGATCTTCATCAAAGGAAAGTAGTAGGCAGCGTTTTTCAAAATGAGGAAAGCTCCATAGGTGTAGTACACGATAGTTGGCCTTCCACCATATTGTTTTTGGCATTGTTGTGGCAGCTCTTTTGACAGTGAGTCACTTTTTTAGATACTTTTCTAGCTTCTAGTTCAAAAACAAGAGGCCCCTTTTGGTGCTCCTTAATATACTTATCAAGCAAATTCAGACAATTTGACTCGAGTCTGACAAGTCCAACCAGACTATCTCTATTTCTTTAGTCGAGCAAGAGTACGAAAAGTCACTAATTTGAGTTATAGTCAAGTTTTAAGTGGCGAGCATGGGGTCAAACCGGAAACTATATTGACTCAACTAGTACAATGCTTTCCTTTCATGTGCGCACGCCCATGTGTGTGTGGGAGAGAGAGAGAGAGAGAGAGATATGTTCACCTCAACTTCCTGTCGATCATCAGATCTCTCAAGGACCGACCAGAAATATTCGGGGCCTCTAATCTTCGATGGAATTGCAATCTTTCATCTTTGTCAGCACTATGATATGAATTGGGAAGTTAGAAGAAAAAAATGATTTCCATGAAGCATATCCATGATGACTTTACACAAGCAATAGAAGTTTTCAGTACCAATTTCTTGCTGAGTGAACTAAATACAAGACACTAACCTTTCAGGATCCACCTTCTCTGAATATCCATAGAGGGGGCTATTTGGTTCAAGCGGTGAATCACAGGAATCATTTTCTGCGGAATCACTTTCCCCTGCTGCAGAAATATGGGTCATAAAGATGGCCTTAGTTGAACGGGGAATCAGTTGGCCTGGAAATCGCATAAGATCCACAAGCAGTTCCACTGAATTCAATGTAACCATTACAGACATGTGCTTATACGAGTCAACACACTCAACACCCCCCTCATTTGGTATTCCCTGAGAAGAGAATCATTTTCAAGAAACTAGTTAGTAAGTTGAAAACTAATTATTCTGTGTGAATTATAAAATTTAAAAACAAGGCATATTTCCAAGAGGAAACTTACCACCATGAGCCTACTTTCAAGGCCTAGTGTATCTGCAAGAACCTTAAACAAAATAGCTCGAAGACGACATGAACCATGCTTTATTTGCCCCAACATCTGGACAACACGGTTCTCAAACATGTGGGAGCTCTCCTCTAGTGCAGCTTTTGCAGGACTCTCCACATTTGGCCTTTTATAAACATCAGAAACCTGTTCAGGCAATAGCATCAGTGGCCAACTAACTATAAGTTTTCACTGCAATAAGAAAGCGTACGCATGACCTCAACAAGAGAAATACATGGGTGTATGTGCATGTTTCAAAGTGCAACCACAACAACTTAATCGTAACAAGATAAATAAGACCACAGAGCTACATGACAATACGATACTCAAGCTATTGTGGCCAACATAACATCAGAATGATAAACTACATTCAGGGTGTGGATAATTAGAAATTCTTAAACGGTTATGTGCACGTGTTTTGTGTTTTCTTGTTTCAATTGTTTATCCATGTAAGACAGTATTGGCAGATCCAGATATGATGCAGGTATTTTGCCACAAACCCTGTACAAAGCAACCCCAGGGATTTCATCATGTTGGAAAGGAGGAGGGGGGACAGAGGGAGAAGAACAGGGAGAGGAACAGCGCATAGTATGAGCTGGGGAGGAGGAATGTCTAATGCATTTTGCATAATAATCACCAACTGTCAAAAGTTCACACCAGTCCAGCAATCTTCTTAATTGTTGCAGCAGGATTTGAATTTGCTCCCTTAACCAGAGTTAGCATCAGCTGCTTCAGCATAGTCAGCTTTCTATCCTTTTTAAAGTCTACCAGAATGACATCAGCTCTGACGCCTTCTGCACCCAGTGCATGAAGCTCTTCCAGTGTGGGAATGTTATCAAAATGCTCTTTGAGCCGTTTCTCCTGCTCAAAGTTTCAAGATCAAATTTCAGACCATATCCAAAACAAAAACTTAAGGTTTCATAAGAAGTCATATGAATCTGGCAAACTTCATGGAAAGGAACCAATATAATAGTACATCAAACAACACTGCAAAATATCCAAAACTGTGGGGAACAGAATAATCTTCTTGAGGTAAAACCAATAAATGAAGAATCTTACATTTTACTTAATCAGAAATGAAGCATTTTATATTACTCCTCTTGCATATACAATAAAGCTCATATTAAGTGAACTCTTTGGTGGAGGTACGAAAAATTTGATTATTTGCACTACATGCAGTTAGAGGATCATTTTTGCACCAAATCTGAAAGATCGAGCTAAACTTGTCAACTAATTTTTGCATTTTCTGTACTTTATTTGGTTGAAATCTTTTTAATATGCTTAAGCTTGTGTTTACCAAAAATCATCCAAAACATTATATTGAGTATAGAAATGAAACTTAAACTTCAGTTGGCGCTAACCATTGCAAAGGCTGAAACTAACGAAGTAAAATTAAAGCAGCAGAGGGGTTCCAGATAAACAATAAAAAAACAAGAGGCAGTATGAAGAGTCATTACCTATGCTTCAATCCCATTAATCCGTAAAATAACACTCTTCTAATTAAAAGAGGAAAAAGCTGGAGCAAAGATGCTACCAGAAAATACAGAGAAATGTAGCAATACACTTTCCACTAACTTTAACCTAGCAAAAGCAAGGACTTGGAGAGTATCTTAGAGGAGCTTTGCTATATATAGAAAATTCGCAGCTTCAGATCTGACTGATTTGTAGGATCTCATGGACTAAACTTCACAGTGCTTGTATAATGTACGAGACCTCTTTGTAAATCTTATAGTTCCATGTGTCTTTCCAAATTTATATCTAACAAAAACATTTAAAAATAAAAAACGATGTATTTAAAGTCAAGCGCACTGCAAATTGAGCAGTTTCTAGTTTTCAAGTTCAACCATTCATGATGCAAACAAATGACAACTAAATCACAATACTTCTGAAAGAAGGGAAAACATTTACAATAAGCCAAAATGTGAGGCAATCGGATGGTCACTATCTAATAACACCAACAAATATCAAGACAATTCTATTAACCGTGCAAACGTAGGCCATTAGCTACACCAGCCAATATAAGATCAAGCTTCAAAAATGGTGCCTAAGATAATCACAGGTAGCAGGGAACAAAACAAAAAACATATGATGAGCCCCAGTTCAGACCAGATGGTCATTAGCTACGGCAAATAATATCAAACTTAGTTCTTACAGGAATGACAGAATAAAATCCATTTGGAATCGGGTCGGAAAGCATTCCAGTATTCCAAAGGATTTGGGAGGCTGTCTGAGGTGACATTGCATCTTGCTCAGCATTCCTAGGCGATTCTTTGTTACTTAAACTTTCTTCTTGAGAACCCAAGGAAACAGATGCAAACTTCTCCATAAAATCTGAAGGCCACCATGGAACAGTCGGAGTCCCTTGCTCAGATGGCCCTGCCTCGTCTCGTGTCTCTGCCATGTCCTCAAAATTCTGACATGCAAAAGCATTTTTCCCACTTCTTACCCCATAGAAAAAGCTTATTAGCTAAATGTACTTCTCAGACAACAGAAAAGTGATTCATACATATCTTTCGGTCTAACTTCAATGAGCTTTGGGCCATATGACCTGACAGAAAGACGAAGAAAAGATCACATTGAACACCTGGAATCTAGATAAGCAATGGAGTTCCACACTAAAGTGAGAATAATTACTACAAGCAGAAAGCAGTAACAAAAGATAGCAAAATCCCAAGCCAAAGTAATATCATCAGCTTCGTGCCACAATAGGCTAAAGTAGTCCGGTTTGCTTGGAAGGGCTCTGCCATGTGTGTCTCATAGAAGATTGCAAATATTGAATCACCAAGACCAATATCACATCTGACATTATTCATACAGTTTAGAGCAAATCAAGTAAAGTAAAATCAAGTTTTAGCACTACCTTCACCATCATCCTTTTCATGCATCTATTGAAGAGTTTTATGCCCCAATCAGTTTCTTTGACATTCTCTCAATTTACACAGCAGTAAGTTGTGTCAATCCTCAAGCCTCTTTCATCCATAAGTTAAAAAGTAAAAAATTCCTGCATGTTTATAAAGGTATACCCACAAAAATGAATATCTGTAGATTAAACTCAAATTCCTTCAAAAATGTCAGTTCGCACTTTAAACATCAAATATAGGCATGACAAAAAGCAGTAGAACAGAAGTTTTATGATAGCAACACCAGCAAGTAATCGTGTTACATTTTTCAAGAAATACATCTTATTTTCTGTCGTTATAAATCAAGAGATGGACAAATACGTGAAGCAAAAAAACTGATGGTCGAGTAAATGTTTCCTTAACTCATTAAGACTTAGCGGCGGAGTAAACCAACCCAGTAAATCACTTTCTTCCATCCAGATCTTTAAGATGCCAAATGAAGTAAAACATTCCGTCTAAAAAAAGGGCAATTAATCAGAGGCCTCATGGCCCCTACAACAGAGATTCTTAGAATATCAGTCAACTCTAAACATCCTCCAAAGGGTGTAGTGAAGGGACTATTCCTACAATAAATGCAAAACAAGACATGCTAGGCAGCAGACTTTGCAGGTGATATATAGACTTAATACTTAATTCACCAGTTAAGTTAGCTTTCTCTCACTGATACCAACAGTCCTTGATGGTTAGCGGTGTCAAGTGAAAAACAAACGGTCTAGTTCAATCACCAAACAGCAAGCAAAACCAATGCTAACATTAAGGAACATAAATGTGCAGCATAGCTATTGATCATCTAGCTGCAGCACCAATGCACATTTAACTAAATATGAGGAAGAAATTTACTGTTATAGGTCAGTTTTAAATAACCATCAGTAAAGTGCATCCATTAGAACTTTAAGCTGAAAATACGCAACAAGCATGGTGGATGGTGAGAAAGTGCAAACACTCCAAACTATTTTGAATCCATCATGTTGCAAGAAGCAATGAAAAAACTTTGACCGTCCAAGATTGCTAGAAACATCTAAAAATGATTGGTTTATCAGTCTGACACTGACAAACCGACACATCCACTATAGCATCTTCAGATTACTAAGTTTGAGCATCCACCAACAATAGACATTCCATATTTGAGGACATATGGAACTGGCAATGCATCTGCCACAAACTGACAATACGTTTCAACCACCAAAAGCACATTCACGATTTCCCCATAGCTAGTGCATCTACGATAAAGGTAGCATCAATCAGAGTTTCGCTTCCATGTTCACAGCTACCAGATTGCCGACCTACGAGACCACCGCTATCTCTCAGGGGGGACATCGAGTAACCAGCATCACAGGGGATTTCACGCTGCGACGAAATAAGATTGAGCTCAGCACATCCATCGAAATGGTCAACCAACAAGCCAAAGGTCTCCGTCTCTCTTCGAATCACATTCGCGACATCAGCCCTACGAAAACTCAATCCGACTAAATCTCCAGCAGCAGAACATCCTACACTCAACTTTTTTCCCCCCGGGCCCAACGCCGCCCAATCCATCAAATTCTCCATCTCAAATTCACGCACTAAGCGAATCGCATTGAACGCGACTCCAAGGCGCGGGGAGAGACCAGCTCGACGAGTCGGAAAACCGTTCACAATCTAGCAACCGCGGCAGCGGCGAAATCGATCGCCGCGCGCAGCGACGACGGCGGGGAGATCACCGACACGGAGCGGTCAGGAGAGGGCGAGCGAGAGAGAGGGAGAGGGAATATATTACCGTCAGCAGATCCGCGCATTCGCAGGCGCAGGCGCTCGCCCGCACCGACCGAGACCATTCGGAATCCTTCACCGGCACATCGCGGTCTACATCGAGCAATCTCGCCGGATTCCGGCCCGGAGTAAGGAGAGAAGAGAAGAGAAGAGAAGAGAAGAGAGCGACGGGGGAGATGGGGGGTGGAGATGGAACAGGGGAGGAGCCACGGCAACGTACGTATCGATGTTGTTATATATATATATATATATATATATATATATTGGAGATGCGAAGGAGGTCAGGCTCGGTCTCTCGCGCTCTGTAGAGATAGAAAGGGAGAGGGAGAGGGAGAGGGAGGAGGGCGCGTGTGTGCGCGAATTAAAGAGAGAGAGAGAGAGAGAGGGAGAGAGATGTAAACGAGGCGAGACTGGGAAGTAAGATGGACTCGATCTGTTGTGGGCTTTGATGAGGGACGAGAATGCTCGGCGGAAGGGGAAAGCGATGGACTTTTTCTTTTTTTCTTTTTTTTTGCTGCTCCTTCTTCTTCTTCTTCTTCCTTTCTGTTTGCGGGTGTAGAGAGGAGGGGGGGTGAGTCACGTGCAAAGCGTGGGAGATCCGGGGCCACTCTCCGACAGCCAGCTGGCGAAGGGTTGGCTCGCCCAACTGACTGGCACTTTTTCATTCCGCGTGAAACCTACCGTAAAAAGAAAAAAAGAAAAAGAAAAGAGAAGAAAAACACTGGCTCCCCGCCACTGTTTTGCTTTTTCCAGAGGGGGCAAAATGTGTTAAAAGCAGCGCTTATTTGAGGAAAAAGGAAATGTTAGGTTTTTTTTTTTTAGTTTTTTTCCTTCGACCGATGCGAAGTTTTTGTGTGGTAAAAATAATTAGAATAAAAGGTTTTTTTTTATGCGGGTACAAAACTAAAGTATTACGGAAATGGTATGAAGAGTTTATTATGAGATTTTAGGAGAGAAATTTGAAGTTATAGAAGTCGATAGATTTGTGACCCCTTGAGAGTACTGCGGGTTGTCTTTATTAACTTTTTAAGATGCGCTTTTATTTATCATTTGAATGATTGATTGTGATTCTTGTGAATAGAAGTGCAAGCATTCGGGAAAGGAGGATAAAGACTTGTATAGGGACGTGGAACAAATGTAACGTATATGATAGAAATCGATCGATAAAAATAAATCATTTGAAATATATATCTTCTCTTATAGATAGCGTGCATCGGGTTTAGTTCGTTTCATAATCTGAACGGCGATTTGAGATCTAATGAAGCATGGTATTTGAGCTTGTTTTGATGAGAAAATTTTCATTTACGCCAAGGCTGTACTTCTTTTATCTCATATCAAAGCACAAGCGATACTATTGTGGAAAAAGAAGGTCAGAGAAGTTGAGAACAATTGTTCAAAAAGTCACAAACCTATTATACGGCGATCAGTTCAGTTATAAACCTTTCAATTACGTTAATTTAGTCATAAATCTATAGTACGACAATCAATTTAGTCATAAATCTTTCGACCGTGTTAATTTAGTTCTAAACCTTTTAATGCAATTTATTATTGCAGTCCTTCTAGGTAATTTCGGCCGAAAATGGCCAAATGACTACATTGACAAATTATTAAAAGGTTTAGGATTAAATTGGCACAATTAACAAGTCTAGAACTGTATCGGCTCTCGTGCGATATGTTCATGAATGAATTGGCACAATCGAAAAATTTATGGCCGAATAGGCCGTCGTACAATAAGTTTAGGACTTTTTTGAATAATTTTCCCGGGAAAGTTGTATCCATAATTACGAATGCATATCTTATATCAATGTTCGAAGTACGCATCTCTCTCCGTTGCTGCGTTTCTTGACCTTCGTTCCGACGAACGAGGACACCATCACCAACCGCACAACCAAACAAAAGAGAGTTAGGTGTTTTCCATTGTTGAGGTGCAGTGCTCTGTTTTTCGTACCCGCCAGGAAAATGGTGGACCAACTTCGACCCGCTGTGCGCGTTTTGGCTTCATGCGATGAGAAATTCTTCCCGATCCCCTCGCACGTGGAGGAATTCCAAATCTTTTCCTTTCGAGACTGTTATTCGCAGTGGCCGTAGGCCTAGTCCGGGCGACCGTGCGTGACTATGAGAGCCGTGATTGTGACACCGAGGAACGTGTTGTTTTTTTTATTGGAATATTTTCGCTTTCGCTCGGCAGATTTATGCGCTGCGCCGTGCGTGGCTGGCGACGACGACGACGGATCGTGCCAGTCCATGTGCCCCGGGCTCGAGCACAATTTCGCTTTTTCTAGTTCGTTAAATTAATTAAATATTTGATTCATCGGTTAGATATCGATTTAAAAAAATTCAATTACCACAAACAGCTATTCGGTGTTTAAAATTGTTTTAAAAAGGGAAAAGACCACAAAAAAATCTCAAACTATGCCACTTGTAACAAATTTACCTTGAACTTTTTTTTGTGGGCCAAAGTATTGTAGGATAAATGTGTCACGAATAGCATAGTTTGGAATTTTTCGTGTCACAAAAAAAAGTTCAGGGTAAATTTATCATAAGTGGCATAGTTTGGGATTTTTCTTGCCACAAAAAAAAGTTCAGGATAAATTTGTTACAAGTGACATATTTTGGGATTTTTAGTGGTCTTTTCCCTTTTAAAAAATACATAGACACAATTGAGTTTAAGAGAACAACATGGCATCGAGCATCCCTAGCCAAGCCTAGCACACTAGCTGGCATGGCTCGACATTTTTATGACGTTGGGCTTACCCCAGCATGGCATGCCTTAAAAATTGAAAATAATTCCTGAAAATCCAATTTGCACGCGAAGATTGATATCTTGGCATACATAGTACATTGTTATGAACCGACCTCTCATGTGTGGCTATGTTCATAGCAATTTGGGTCTTTAGAGGTTCCACCTAGAATCTAAGGAACCTAGAACCTACCGTCAAATAACGGTTCTTCATATTTTGGAAATTAAAATCTACCCGTCGGAACCTGGAACCTACCATGTGTTCCAAGGTCTACTTAAATTTCACCTGTATCATTAATTGAATGATTATAGTGAATCATCATCTTTAGTAACCACCACTTGCTTCTACGATCCATTGATCATAACTTATATTTAGACACACGAAAAATATGAAACATTGACAAATCATAAAATGAAAGTTCAAATTAACGATTTCAGATTATACACTTATTATCCAATATCGTGGAATACTTCATGATCATGCGAAGATATAAATCAAGAAAAAAAAAACTTGTTTTTGGAATCTCGAACGTACCTGTTGAAATAGGTTTTTCAATTTTTAGAATCTAGAACTTATCCCGCATGCCTTGGAACCTAAAATCTATAGGTTCCCATTAGTCAGGTTTACAGGTTTCAAGTTCTATCATGAAATTATGCTCACTCCTAGTAGCAATCGGTATTTCAATAATTGCATTGTCAAAAGTAACGAACAATATTATGTCTGAAATTCCGTAACTAGTAATCGTTATCCTAATTTCCACACAGAACCTTACCTGACTTGTGGGGATATGAATGCCTCTCAAACGACAGAGCACAGTGGCGAGTACAGAAGTCACATGAGAGTGAAAGAAAGGAGAAATGGACAAAGCTTATAGTAGCCCCTATGGCCTCTTCAACCTCCTTTCGAATGATTGATTGTTGTAGGCAATATGGTTCATGTGCTGTCCGGAACTGCACCGTGCATCAATCACTATACCAATGATAGGCATGCTTGCATTCCTGGTACACGTTAAGGCTTCCCTAAAATGAGCAGGCAAACTCTTAGCTAATTTGACCAAACCTCAGATTCAGAATCAGACAGGTGACCAGTAATTCATCCATTCATGCCCCAGCTCAAGGATTGGTTGGCGGCTTACTATGGCCCGATTGGCCTAGAGCCTGTTTGATAATCACGCCACCAAGTGTAAAGACAGGTGTTGAGTCAATTAGACGACATCCCCGAAAAACTTCCTTAAACTATTCGGTGCCTCCCAACTTCTGAGAAGTTTCTTATCGTGTCTATATCGATGGCAATCTAGTAAAAACAATTTGGTACCATTCTCATATTGAAACTTGAGGTAAAATGACAAAGCATGTTCGTGCGCACGCTCTTTATTTGAGTAGATCTACGTGCATAATCTCTTAATCGGTTTTCAAGCTCCGTGAATTGATAATTACACAAATCTGTGTATTCCTCGTTTCAATACAAAAGATGAAAGAAGGGGGTCTTCTATGGCTTAACCACGATTGGATCTGAATCTAATCGACCCCCGTTGGATCCGAGTCAAACGTGACACGCCCATTGCTTAGCACCTTATAAATATTCAGAAAAAATTGGATGAGTGCAGTCCAAGTCATTGGTCCAACTTGGAAGGAAAAGGCTTTTTCGTCTCATATCTTCCCAATCGTTCCCCCATTCCAACGAGAAAAAGACAAGCACGACCGAAGGACTTTAAGGCCTTGTTTTCATGGAGACAACGCGAGGAACCGAATCTTACAGCAACGTTGGTGTGAACTCCCGTGCGCATATATTGTTGCGACATTAAGACAAGAGCTGCCTGAATCCGGCCATTGACTCGGTTCAATTGCCGGTGCTTTTTTTTTTTTGGACAGAAAAAAAAGAGTTTGAATCACAGCTTTTTGATGCCTTTATTTTGCAAAAATATATTATTTGGAAAATACTTTTTTAAATATATAAATAAATGAACGAAAAATATTTTTATCATTTACAAAAGGGCTAATCCATGAAAAACTCTAACTGGAATATTCGTGATAAATTTACAATAAACTAATTTTTTTATAATAAAAAAACTCTAAACTAATACGCTTGTGATAGATTTACCCTCTGTTAGTTTCCGTTAAATTTTATTGTTAAATTGTTGAGTTGGATGACATAAATTTGGGGTTTTACCCTCCGTTTTTCATAGGTGTACCGATTTGTGATTTTTCATTGTATTAATCTAATTTAATGGAACTATGGAAGTCTAGTTTTGGGTTTTTTATAGTCAAAAAATTAATTTAGAGTAAATTTGTCACGTGTGTACCAGTTTAAGATTTTTGATAGTCAAAAAATCAGTTTTTTGAAAATTTGTCACGGGTGTTTCGATTAAGGATTTTTGTGATATTAACTATTTATAAAAATATATAATAAATTTTTTTTTATTAATCAATTAATTCAAACGGCATTATTTATTTATTTATTTATTCGAAGCAAACGGAGTTGTTAGGCGAGAATACCCGATGAGTCACCATGTTCGGCAAGGGGACTGAAGTTTGACTCGAGCAAACGCTGCCACGTGGCAAAAGATTGGTGGCGAGGCAACCTACGTTTGGTAAGTCCACTTTGGTTCAACACGAGCAACCTTGGAAAGTAGACCTCCACGTTCTTAATCAAATCACAGGCCCTCGTGACTCACGAGATCGATGATTAAAATACCGAATTAGAAAATAAAATAAATTTAATTTTCATTGTAAACTTTTTTTTTATTCGGCGCAATCGATTTCTTTTTTTCAAATAAATAAAAAAAGAGATTGGCCCGGCTTCTTTTTTCCCGGGCCGGGTCAATTCACTTCGGGCCTGGCCGAAAACAACTTACGTTAGAGAATCACAAAAGAGAAAACCCTTTGCTGGTCCTTCTTTTTTTTTTTTTCCCTTCATCGAAAGTAACATCTAATCCAAATACCAACCTCGCATTTCACGTCTGTAAATCAAATCAACAAATTTTCAAAACAATGATCTCTAATCCGGCACACTTGTTGATCGCGCAAGCTCTTCAAAACAACGATCGCAAATTCAAAATCAAACCCAGTAGAACAATCCTCCTTAAGATGGGTGCTATAATACAGCCGCAACATAAAACAACAAAAAAAAGCTCAACCGTTCACTCGTGGGACAAAAATGTCGAGCCACCCATTACGCATTTCCGTCCATTCTCATGCGGGCTGCGTCCGATGTCAATGTTTATTGCGTGAATTAGTTTACACTTTCGACTAATCAAATGCTGGTCGCGATCATACTATTTTAACATAAGCTTGTTGGTGAAATCGATAGAACACTTTCGCTCTTGAGATTTTATTGAAAATCAAGTCTAGGTTAAAGCAACACGAGCATTTATCACTCGTTGGCTATGATGGGCTTCTTCGTTTCTTTCGCTTGCCATTGCAATTTGGCCCACGCCTATAGAGCCCAAGCGATGTTTGGCGATTCCAATTTTTGAATCTCTCACTTGAAATTCCCTCCCATTGCCTATCTGGCCTACAAGCTTTCATCGGCGACGTGCCGAGGACGTTGTGCGCGACGGAAGCTTGATCGTGCGGTGGCACACATCGATTTTACTGAAAAGTGTGGAAGTAGAAGCTTCACTTTGTTTCATGTCTTCATCTCCTCGAATTTTTCCTTGATTAGTTGTTATCATGAAAAGTGAGCTCCGAATTTACCTATTCATAATTATATTATTTAATTTTACGAAGAATAGATATAATTATCTATTATCATAATATCTTGAACCTCTTCTGGTGGCCCTTGGCCCATATGTTCATTTTTAGGTATGTTTTACGATGTAACATCTATGCACAATTCATACTCAATTA
The DNA here is from genome assembly GCA_024500025.1 of Syzygium aromaticum. Classification (NCBI taxonomy): domain Eukaryota; kingdom Viridiplantae; phylum Streptophyta; class Magnoliopsida; order Myrtales; family Myrtaceae; genus Syzygium; species Syzygium aromaticum. The sequence continues at coordinate 20,088,489 of CM044885.1, forward strand.
ACTTTTGAATATTAGATTGGACATGTCAATTTAAAAAGTCCGACCCGGTACCAGGTCTTTAATCCGGTTTATGGTCCCATATCACAAGTGTCGCACCGATCAAAACCAAAAGCATCGTTTGTGTCGTTTCAGATCGAAACGAGTCCGACCAATTAGCTTTAAGTGCTTCTTCAAACTTGGAAAATTATTCCAGACGATGGTAAGCTTCAAGGGTCAAAACCCTGCCCTCATAGACCTCCAAGGACGTGAACGAGCAACTTACCAATTGGTCCGACAACTTCCCAATTACCAACGCCGGCAAACCTCATTCATGGATGCTTTGCTTTTTTCTGAGAATAACTTTAAGAGGTCGATCTCCATCGTACTCGAACTCACCTTCTCCGAAAAACTTACGAGCTCGCCCACACCAAATGGGTTAGGCAAAGCATTGACCTTTTCGGTTTTGTTATAAATGTACCGAATATATTCACCTTGTACTAATTCGATTTGCTTTTACCGGTTGAACCAATCAAATTATGCGCAACGATTGATCGTGCGATACGGCGCTCCGATACTTCTTTTATGGTCCGAGGACGGGGCCTATGCTTAAGGGGGACTCAAACCCATCATCCGTCCGAACGCTAATCAATTCCGAGTTGACTCGAAGGGGCCTGGTTAGCTGTCCAATTCTAGTCCTCCAATCGCCCATCGCTTTGACATTCGCCGTCACGTGATTCGTAAACTCGTGACACGACGAAGAAAAACGAAACGTGATCTCTCTCCCTTTTGTTCATCTTTATTCTTATTTTTCTATTCCTCTCGCGTTCGGTCAGATCTCTGTATTGTTTATTGGTTCAGCGCACGTTGACTTTGCATTGGAGCGCGGGTTCGCTTAAATTCCCCACTCCACCGAAGGCAACCAAGCAAAACGCAAGCTGCCACCTCCGTATTATACGGTCACTGTTCATCTCTCTCTCTCTCTCATTCATTTGATGCCTGTTCTCTGGGAGCCATAGCTGGGCTTCATCTCTGCTGGGTCGTCGTCTCGCAGCGCCACTTTTCCTTCTCTGGGTGTGGCTTCGCAGCAAGTTTTTCGGTTCTCGTGGTAGTCGCAGGTGGGGTGATTGCAACTCTGTTCCTTTGCTTCTTCACTCTGTTTATGGAGTCGAGTTTGTCGGGGCAACAATGCCTGGCGTTGTTATTTTTTCCTTTTCCGTTTGTGGGGTTGTAGGAGAAGGTGTCGGTCGCATTGGATGTAGATTGTGCGTTGCGGTTGATGTTGGGGTTGTCCCGTTTGCGGGCTGAACTGGTTCCGTGTATCCAAATGGGTGGGACTCAAAAAGTAATTTTTCATTTCCATTTGATCGTTTCCTCGGCTCACACTGGACTAGGTGTTCTTGGGAAAAGAGCGAAGATTTTTTCTTTATCCATCTTGTGATAGAATTCGCTCCGAAACAAAATCCTGAAATGGAATCGGTCGGGACATTGTTGTGTCGAAAGCCTGAAACCATACACCGTTTGATTGTGCTCATGAGAAGGACATTCGGGTCGTGTAAGAAAGGATTCGAGTCCATTCGGTATTTCCTAATAACCTTGTCATGCTTTGTGAAGATAACGAAAATGATGGATTCTTCTCCCGCGATAGCTTGCTTACTGTTGTAATGAGTTTGTTCTTTTTCCCGCAAAACCGAACGCAGCTGTGGTTGAGCTTCTGGAATATGAGCATGCATTTGGAGATTTGGTGGTCGTAGTGTGCAGTGAATTGTTTAAAATTACCAATTGCCGGAGAAACATAAAAAGGTTGACTTCTGAATATTCAATTCCTCAGCATTCGTCTCCAGTTCTTTCTTCGTTTTTTTTTTTTTTTTTTAATTCATCACTTGTCTGATTCGCATCTTCAGCGAGCTCTTTGACATTCATTTCCATGTGAACTCTTCGCAGAAAATATATCTGGATAGAAAATTGTCATGGAAGATAGGCAACTGAATTACAACCAGCCGCTCCTTTCTACGAGGCGGTTCCCATCGACCCTAACTTTTTCAGGAGGAGCTAAAGATCAGGGCATGAGGGGCGATCCTCTTGCCAAACTCCCTCCTCTTCCTCCTGCATACAGATCAGAGCTAAAGTCAGGTCCGATAAGTAGTCCAGGAACAGTGCCATTTACGTGGGAACGGAGCCCCGGGAGGCCCAAACACGAGCACACCATGCAGATCCAAACTCTTAGACCACCTCCCAAGCTTTCATCGGGCAGAACAATGAATGTTAAAAAGCAGTCCTTGGACAAAGTCTGTGACAGTAACCGCAATTTTCTGTCACAAAGAGTAAATGCCATCCCAAATGATGCATCAAAAGGAGGAGAAGCAGCGGCATGCGAGGGCTCTAAGAAGGGTGTTTCGGAGGAAGGGGATGAGGTCTATGTCGACGCACAGGATACTCTTTCTAGGACTGAGTCATTCTTTTTTAACTGCAGTCTCAGTGGTATAAGCGGGTTGGATGGTCCAGACAATGGAGCATCTGGGAAATTCTCAACAAATCCAGAAATGCAGGATTTCATGATGGATCGTTTCTTGCCTGCAGCACAAGCAATGGCATCGGAAACGCCTCCACGTCCTACTAGGAAGCAACCTCTGAAAAGAGAGCAACCAAAGTTTGTTAACCGGGCTATAAATGTGGTTAAGCAGCAGCGAGAACAGCATTACAGGCCGACTGCTATATTCCATTATGCCCCTGAATTAATAAGTGTGGATAGCCAAGGTGATGATGATGATGATGATGATGATGGTGAATATGATGAACCCGAAAAGTCATCTTTCAAAGGCTGTGGGTTGCTTCCTCGCTTTTGCCTGAAGACATTTTGTCTCTTAAACCCAGTGCCAAGTGTCAAGACACAGGCTGCTGGACATGTTTCATTAGCCCATAGGGTGCAACCTAAGTCTTCACGTAATGTTTCTAGCAAGGAAAGAAGCAGTGAGGTATAATTCTTGGTCTTTTCATGTCGAAAATTTTCATATCAACTCTACTCCTCAACATGTGTGTTTGATGTTGGCCATCTTCTCCATTGCAGCACACTTGTGATTTAGTAAGCCAGCAAAGATATGTCAATCAACATCCAGTGCCTGGGATTCAAGATGATAAGCTCATGCCGAATAGCAAATCAAGCCCAATCAACAAAATTACTTGCATAAGAGAATCTCCAAGAGCAGATCGGCCATTCGAGAGCAGGAATTTTCAAGGAGTCAGCAGTGTACACTTCAAGACTGAATCATCTCATCCAATTCTTCAAGAAGAGAGAAAATTTTGTGTGAATACTGGGTCAACTGAGAACTCAAGGGTGGACGACTTTGTTCCTCCAGGAAAAGCACTCCCCAGCTTTCGACAATTTCTTATTCGTGAGGATAATGCATTGGATACTGGCTTCACATCTCCCTCAGTTGAGAAGACTTTGTATGTTGACCGTGTACATGTTATAAGATCTCGTAATTCAGATACAAGTTCCTCTGACAAAACAGGAATACCTGACTTCAGACGAGATGAATTTGCAGCTGATGAAATGAACTATAAGTTCCAAGAAGCTCGTTCTGTTGACTTTTCAGCCGAGGAAGACAAGTATTCGAGTGCTCTAGATGAAACGGAGATGAAGCATGAAAGATCGGAGTCCACTGATTCCATGTCACTCTTTCCTCACCATAGATTCAATGAGGATACACAAATTGATGTCATCAGGCCCAGACAGAGCAATGATGTGAAAATAACCTATGAAGTCTGCAGTGATGGGAAGAGTGGTCTAGGAAGCCAGTTTTCTCTGAGATCTGGTGGCCATAAAAATTCTTATGACAACGGTTCAAATCTCCCCATTCCCCCACAATTGCCACAGTGTCCATCAGAGTCTTGGCTAAACCGTACCTTGCCATTTGCATCCTCTAGGAACCTGTCTACACGATTTTCCGTAGGTTTGCTTGATTCTAACGGGTCAAAAGGTCCCAACTTTTGCAATATTAGCTCCAAGTGGGAAACAACTGTCAAAAAGTCTGATCAAATGAGGGCCATTTAACTCCTCACAGGGCATTCGGTGAGCACTTCAGTCACTGTTGATAGTTATGCTTTACCGTACGCATTTTCTTGTTCAGGTTCTATTCCTTCTTTCATCAGGGATTACTGGAGCTTGTGCCCCGAGGCTAACATTGACCTCATCTAAATTTCGTGCATGTTTTGTTCAGTGCGGTCTCACTCATTGAAGACCTATTCCTGCTTTTGTCCTGCTCTGACCTATCTCTCAAGTTAGTTGCTCTGTTTCATAAAACTGTTTGAGATTTCTTCAGTTTACTATCATTCAACAATAAAATTGACATTAGCGCACAATAGAAGACTACAACGCAATCGGGATATCTCGGCCTCCATCTTTTTCTAATCCTTTTCAGCTTTGTCTTTGGTTTTTCTTCCTTTTGTACCGGTTGATTGTCTTAACCTTGCCTGTTAGTGCGCACTTGATGCTCTTGTTTTAGTTGTAACACCTTTGTACCTATCGAGACATCTTTTGTCTTCTCAAGTACGAGGTTTTTGTGTTCAGCTCTCTTGTACTTCGTACGTTGAAAAGTTATACCACTTATCTTACCAAAAAAGACAATAAAATTGACATTCTATGTTTGTTTTTCCCTGCAATGCATGCTTCAAGGGGTAACTTAATGGTCATTTTGATCTCCGAAGTTGCCATTTTTCTTTCTTTGTTAGAAATAGAGCAGAATGTATTGCCTGGAATGTACTGCCTGGTTCATTTACAATATTTATTTGTACTTGCTTAGGTGAAGTGAGAAGAGTTTCAGGCCAATCCACAAGTTTCTCTTACAGTGTTGTGTTCATCCTGCAGACTCCTCCCTGCAAAACCATCCACAGAGCTCGACGTCCAACTTGGTGTATAAAGCCTGATGTCCACCTTATGCAATTGAGCGCTGGTTGCCTGGAGAGAGTCACATTCTTACAATTTACATGGTAACTTATGCAAGTTGGGCTTTGGCCTGTTGGAAGGGAACCGATTGTTCCTAAATAAAAGTGTACCTGCCCGTTATATTCTTGTGTGATTGTTTGTTAGTACTAAAGTATCACAATCGCGAGAAATTATTGTCCACAGTCATTCTTGTAAGGTAAAGCCAAATAAATTATGTATCAAGAAATATTTCTGCGGTTGCAAGGCGGTGGTAGCACTGCTCCTTTATTCGAGCTTATATTACTAGGGTTAGAAGTTTAATTCCTCTAGTATACCTATTCATTTACCTTGCGATGTAGCACTTATACGGAATCACTTAGGGCTTGTTTGGTTTAACTTTGCAAATGAGTCTTAGGGAAATGTAAATACCTCTAAGTTAAAGCTCCTTAGGGAAATGCAAATGACATTTGCTAAAAAATCATTTGTGAAGTTACCTTGGCCCATGTAGTATTTGGGAAAATTTTTTTACAAAGGGCTTTGGGAATTTTCTTTTTTATTAAAGAAAAAGCTTACCCTACCCTTCGTCAAATGACTGCCGGCGAGCTAGATCTGACGCCAGTGGCTGTCGCCCGAGGTTAGGCAACCTAGGTGGCCCTTGTCGAGGTTGCACAACATCGGGCGACGAGGCTTGAAGTCGTGCTACCTAGGTGTCGTTGCCTGGGGTCAAGCGACCCACGCAGTCGTCGCCTGGGTTGGGTCACGCGACCTCAGGCCTCGTCGCCCAAGGTTGTGCGACCCCGGCGAGGGCCACTTGGGTCGCATGACCCTCAATCTTGACCTCCACCCATAGTAGCTCCGGCGAAGGTAGCGGCTCGACGGCATGCCCGACCCTCAACCTCGACAATGGGAGACTTAGACCTGGACGTGGACCTCAACGATGAACCAGTGAGCTTGAAGAAGAAGATGAACAGTGGTCCCTACCTGCTTTGGGCTTTCAACATCAATGCTAGCATTTAGCCAATGTGGTCCCAAAAATACTTACCAAACACCTCATATTTTTTCCAAGAGGTTTTAGGGGCTTAAAGCCCCTTGGGAAAGCTGAATCAAACGATGCCATATTCCTTTTGTTAGTTTGGGGATCTTTTCATACCAAAATCATAAATTAATATATCGGCTTGTACTTTTTTAGGATTTTAGAACAAATATATAAGTTGTCATCGTCGTTGCCATTCTTTGTTTTCTTGAATGGTCTTAGTCCTTGCATCATTCAGTTTTAGTATCTTATTATGTTTATGGTTAGGGTTTCAAAGTAGGCTTGGGGTACAGTTTGGTGATTCTAGCTTTCGGCAAACCTTCTAGATTGGTTATGACACTACTACCAGCACCTGGTTAGTTTACCTTCTAGATTGGCTCATTAACTGATATTGATGCAGAGCATATAACTTTTTCCTTAGAGAGCTTGGACTGTCTAAGATATCAGAACTGCTACAGTATGAGGGATACCGACTTGAAGAGTGTTCTTGCCTTGAACAGATGAATCCGTTTATTACACAAGCAATAAACATGTTAATCCCAGGAAGGTCGTCGAGTACCTTGGAAACCCGCCGAATTCACTTAAGCTCTAAGGATTATATAAATTAAGCTGTAGACATTAGATTAGCCTAACAAATCAATTGGAGGGGCAAGAAGCGATGTAGAACATGCTGCGATTTAACACGACATCAAACGCAAACATTGCATGTAATGAAACTCTCCAATATTTTGGCCATTGAGTTTGAGTACTACACAAGATCTCACTCCTCTGCTCATTGACACGGTCAGATCCTGAGTACTCAACCCAAAAGCAGCCTAAAGCACGAACAGGATCGATTTGCTTTTCTTCACATATTACAGATAAATACTCTTCGATTCTTCACAGTACTTTTTGTTGACTCGACGAACATGGGGAAGCCAAGGAGAGCGAGAGAGTCGTATCTGCTTCTTTCCTTCTTAGTTCGTCTAAATTTCTGACAAACTCGTTGCGGCTGAGACTCAACTGTAGATCGGGCAGCCATTTCTTCTCTTTTGCTCTTTCCGAACACGGACTCGCATCTTCATTGTTGAGCAGCATTCTTCTCTCTTGCAATCTCCGGAACTGTTCAATCACTCGGAAACCACATTGATCAGTATATCTACATATGTAAATTGCCGAAACGAGGCACAATTTAATATTCTTGAGATAAAAAAAAGAACTCTTCACGGTTTAACTTTAAAAGTAATCTTCACACGATGAGACTTAGAAGCACCTCATCAAAAATTTCGAAAGAACAAAATGAAGGAGGAAATTACTCTCATTAATTCAAACGACAAGATATTCTTAGGTACATTAGTGTAATGCAAAAGCTTGAAAAAGTATGCACGTAGATAACCAAGCCAACTAGAAGTTTATATTTTCCGAAAATATTTATTTTCCCTGGTAGTAAGACTAGCATTATGTTGTCAGAATGACAACAATAGTTGATGAATCGAGCTAACATCTACCACGATACGTACATCTTTTTCGCTGATTGTGACTAAGATGATAAACATATGTGGATACCACATATGGAGAGTATTTGAAAATTAGCAAGGACAACGAATTATTACCTCAAGCCGAGATGAGGGTTCAAGCTGAGATTTACCAACAATATCCCCAGCCGATGATGAGATGCGCATGTGAGTGCATGAATTGGTTTGGTTGAACTTGTTCATGGTGCTCCATATTGATGAAGGCTGTGCAATACTACTGTTACAAGCATCGTCCAGATAAATGTTTGAGCAACTCCTTGTTCTAGTAACATGGCTCCCAATGAATTCACGCGGAGGCCATTTCTTCTCCTCGAAAAACCTGCTCGGTCTCATGAGTCCCCTCATATTATTTCTCATCAACCCATCGGCTTTCATGCTGAACAACGATGTCGTTGAACCATCCAACTTGTGCCTGTTCTGAAACGCAGCGGCTGAACTTGCAAATAGTGTAGGGCTCATCGTTTGGTCGGCCAAATTAGCCCAAGGTTGGGCATATCTAGAGGAAGGAAAGGCAAAAAGAACAAAGTTGTTATTTCGATTTGTTGGCTACGTTTAACAATTTTAAGTAGGGAAAAAGCCACAAAAAATCCTAAACTTTACCCCTGTGACACATTTACCCCGAACTTTTTTTTGTGACACCAAAAACCTCAAACTTTATTATTTGTGACACATTTACCCCAATACACATTGTCCATGGGCATTTTCGTTTTTTCTGCTTTTTCTTTTTCTTTTTTATTTTTTTTCCTTTCCGGCGAGGGGGGCCCTCGCCAGCGTTGGGCGTGACTCGCCCTCGCCTAGGCGAGCCTCGCCGAAAAGGAAAAAAAAAAAAGAAAAAGCAGAAAAAATGAAAACGCCCATGGACAATGTGTATTGAGGTAAATGTGTCACAAATAATAAAGTTTGGGGTTTTTGGTGTAAAAAAAAAAAGTTCGGGGTAAATGTGTCACAAGGGATAAAACTTGGGGTTTTTGGTGGCTTTTTCCCTTTTAAGTAATGCAAAATAAGTACGAAGTCTTATTCTTGGTCTTGAAAGACTACTCGATGCTTAGAACTATGTAATGCGGATGGTTTTGATGAGTATATACCTAATGGAGTTTGCTTTGAAGTCGTGCTTCAAAAATGGCGAGAGAAAAGGGCTTCGACTGTCCTTTCGGTAGCTCTCGTGGGCACTGAATCTTCCGTAGAATTCTTGAAGCTGGTGATGATCTCTTCCTTCTAGCGCGCTTGTTAGAGATAGAACTGCTTATAAGATTGAAGGATGTAAGAGAGCATTCGATCATGTCCTCCACTTGAACGATTGGTGGGAATGCGATGGTGAATGACAGATAGGAGCAGACTAGGGTAGACGCGATCTCGAGAATCGCCTAGTACTTAAACTGAACTAAAAGCTGATAGACAAAATCATTCACGATGTTAAGAATAAAGTTAATGAAGTCATGAACATAGAGTCTTTAGTAGTTCGTACATTCTGTGAACATATTTACTGAATTTAACTTAATTAAGTCAACGTTGCTATGTTTGGATAATTAGAATGATGCTGAAGGTGGAGATTGCCTTAAGGGATTTGATGATGTTATATGCTCAGACCCATAAACAAGATCACCACGATGATTTTGTCGGTTGAAGAAGTTTGACCTCTATATTTTGCTCATACGATTAGAACGACAAAGCAGACAGTTATCGGGTAGACCTACTTTACAACACTTCTTTCATTTCTTTCATTTTATTCTCACTTCTCACTGTCCTCCAAGTTGAAAACACATCCAAGGGAAATCTTCTTCTATCTGCGGCCACTTCTGCACTATAAGCTAGAGTTGAGCCTTTTTCAGGTTGAATCCTAATTCCTACCTAGATAACCATACTCATGTCGACCCACGACGTCGATATTCTTATAAATTTTATGAACTTATTTGAACATTATTTCAAAACTTCTAAAGTAAATTTCGTGCTTAACATGTATGTCTCTTCTACAAGTTCCAAAGTAAACACTATACTATTAATTTAATAGCGACTAGATTGTACTTTCTAAGTACCATAGAACACTGATATGATAATGGTGTTAAAATACAACCAACATTCATGAAACGACTAGAACATGCAAATGTAAATCAAATAAATGAGGACAACACAGTTCGCAACATAAAGTACGGCACAACCATAGGCATTTTCAGAGAGAGAGAGAGAGAGAGAGAGAGAGAGAGAGAGAGAGAGAGAGAGAGAGAGAGAGGGAACTAAGATTGAGCAAATTTGAAAGAGAATGATACCCATGAGAATGCAATTTATGTTGCAGAAATTAAACTGCTAATCAAGTGAAGTTCCAAGTTTACCTTGCCCAGATTCGTCGAGCTTCTTACTTCGGTACATCTGAAATAAAAGAGGAAAAAAGTTGCGGGACTCGAAAGTTAAAACACCGAAAGTCGAAAATTAATATAATGCAAAATGACTTGGTTTAGGGCACGAATCAAGAAGATAAAATAGCTTCTTTTTTCCATGTCTTAGCCTTGGAGTACCTGCAAGTGACTCTTTACATGGGCAATGCTGAGTCCTCTCACGTTCATCAACTGAAGCACCAATTTTGGAGTTGCTTCTGTTCCCATCAGCACCAAGAGGGAGAAAAATACAAATCAGACTCCTAGGACATAGCAATGAGACAGTTTCCCGTGAAGTTGCTATGGTTTGTGTGCCTCTTTTTTGTTTTATTCACGATTGATTTGACCGTATTTAATAGTCACTTTATAATGAGACACTTAAATAATGCTTCAAAAATGAAAAGGAAAAATAAGTCTAACTGCAGGCGATTTTCTTACTACTCTGGTTCCTTTTCTTCTTTTTGGAAATGTACGATACTTAGAAGATCCTTAAAGAAGTTTATTTGACCTTGTTTAACCTAAACCGATGGTATAAAGCTCCTAATTAATAGGGCAAACTTATAAACATTAACTATAGGAAAAAAAGAAAAAATTGGGCTTGCATTTTTTTCATGATCATGATTAGCTCTTTCTATCCCATCAAAATTAATAGAATGATTTCATCTGATAAATTAGTGATTTCATTTAGAGTAGGGTGAAAGTCACAGCAGTTCTATATGTTTTTACACTGAAGAACCGCACAATTGAAAACTGAAGAACTTATTATTAATCAAAGTTGGTCAGTGCATCTGAAAAATTGTTCTCTTATTAGAGGAGTTGTTTCCCTTTGCCCAGCTAGGTGAACCCTAGCCTCCATTTGCTCTTCCTTTTTCCTATATGCGTTCCTTTTTTTTCCCCATTTAGGACTGGTATTTCCAAATTCTAGGGTTTTATTTTCAAGAATTGTGTTCCACACAAGAAGATGCACCCGTATGTGCTATCTTCTACGAAAAAGTTCAAGACCGCTCATACATGAAAATGGAAGCTAAATAAACGAGACTTACTTTCTTGGCCTCCTAGCCTTTCAACTGCATTCACAAAAGCAAGGTGGAGCTCTGGAGTCCAACGAAGCCTCGGCATTTTGGACCGCATGTAATGCCGAACCGTCGCCGTTCTCCCTTTTCCCTCATCGCTTGAGCAGTTGTTATTACCGCATGAAGAATCAACCTTTGGTGATGCCGCCTCGTTAAGATTATTTTCATTGTCGGACAAAGAGTCAGCATCCTCATCAGCACTGAGACCATTCTCGTCATTTTCCATATCTGCAGCTTGATTCAAGTCAAATGACAAGCATTTCTGATCACAACTGTCTATTGAAGAGTTGGTTTTGTATTGAACATCCCTGAATCCTCCATCACTCTTATCTTCATCTGATATTTCAATCCTATCGCGAGTCATTGTTAGATACACGTTTGATAAGTACGATTATGTATGTGTAAGTGTATTTGTGGTAGAGGATCAAGGTCTAGCTTGAACCCTAGCTTCCGGGGCCAGCTATTGACCTGTTGAAAGAAACAAGTATATTAGGTGATTATATGTTTAGAACAAAATATAAATAACAAGAGATGGTGCATGATAGATCAAGATAAATGTACTTAAAATTCAAAAACAGAACAGAAATTTAAGTAGCTAGATGACCAAAGTTACTCAAGTGCATTCACTTGCCAATAAGGAGGAGCTCAAACTACCAATTGGTAATCCCATAATATACAATGGCATTGCTCTACATTGTTCTCCACTGACTCCTTGTTCTGGTACTCGTATTCTTCTGCCAATTTCTCTCTTGGAGTCATTGAGTTAAAGAAGATAAGCCATTACCCTTAAAACCTCAATGTTCAATAACTTAAACGGGCCAAGACTTTTATACCATGTGCCCCAATGAACTTCTCTTTTGCACAAGCGGTCTTGAGATCGAGACACGTCTAGTCATCTACAAGGAAGTGTTTACTTAGCATAAAAGTGGACATTTATTTCACTATCTCAAGAACTACTCGTGCAATCAAAATGTTAGACCGGCAGCATTTATAAGATTAATTCTTGCTACTATCTTCCCCCTTAATATTATTTCAGTTACCTATAGCTCATTTTGTCACATCCTTATCATGGGTTCATGTGTCTATGATCAGCTAATAATACTACTTTAATGACTAGCTCAGTTTAGCACATATCTCAATGGTCTTTTCTCTCTCTCTCTCTCTCTCTCTCTCTCCACACACACACACACACACACACACAGAATTAGGCCTTGGTTCCTAGGTACGTAGGCTGAACTTGCTGAGTGAGCTAACCCCTTGGAATAATCTGGTTAGTAGATATTACAAGGTAATGGAAGGAAACAACTTACAAAATGAGCATCAGATCACACTTTGAAGTACCTTGACTTTATAGGGACATTTTTGTAAGCGTGAGGGAAAGATGAAAATTTGATCAACACCTTTTCTTTGCTAACATGAGTTAAGGGAGGGATTAGTGAGGTTAGAAGCAATATACGGTTACTAAGTAAGGATGACTTCCACCAACTAAATCAACTATTTGCTCACAGATTAACCATTCTGTGCACACTCATTTTTGCATTTGAATTGTAACTAAAAGACTTCTTTTCTTTCTAATATAAGAAGGATCTCGTAATTGACATTTCAATTAGTCAAATGGTTGACAAACATTGATATAAGTGGTATTAAGAAATAGCCAAATGGGAGAAAATGCGCTAATCAAAATTTAGGATTTCTCAATGTTGGCAACTTCGGGATACAAATTCTTATATGATTGTTTTTGGGACAAACCAGGAACATAATTTGGTTAAATAATTAATTTCTGAGTAGTTAAAAAAACTCTAAGAACCAGTTGTATTAGAGAAAAACTGACAGTTTTTAAAGTTAGTGTTATTACAACGCCCAATCGACTTCCCAGACACTCTTGCATTCATGATAGAAAGCAAAATATCACAATGATCCAATACCTAAAAGCCCAACCAATATCAATTATCTCATTAGCAAAAGCTACCATGTATGTATAACTTTAATGTGAAGTAGTTTCCCTTCATTTATAAGTGTAAATCAGTTCGGTAAGAATTGGGAATAGCTGTTGAAGTATGAGAGAGTAGAGAACATGAGGAAAGAAATCTCCAGAGAGAGAGAGAGAGAGAGCCATTAGGATCAGAGATCATGAAGCTTTCTGGGGACTTACCCACAAAATCACTTGAGTTCCATCCAAGCAACATGCGGATCCAAATTAAGCTGGCCAGGACCCTGCACGAGAGAGAGAGAGAGAGAGAGAGAGAGAGAGAGAGAGAACAGGGGTATTAGAACAGCTGACACAACAACACAACTAATAAAAAGTGGAAAAACCCTGAATTCAAGCTTTGCTTGCAGAGACGACCCTAACACATGAACACCCGAATTCTGCAAGAACGCACGCACGAGCTCAGAGAGAGAGAGAGAGAGAGAGAGAATTACCCTTGCGTTGGTGAGTGGAGAGATGAGAGAGAGTGTCTCCGTATGGAAATTCGAGGGTTTCTCGCAAGTCCTCAGCATTTCAAATATTCCCTAAGCTAGCTAGACACTTTAAATATGTGCAAATCACGTTCGCCAGATAAATTATTAATGGACGAAGACTATAGTCGGAAAGCACCGCACACCCCCCGCCCCCCCTCTCTCTGTCTCCATCCACCCTTCAAGTTTGACAATTACATTTACAACCACAAACCCTCTCCTCCATCTATCTGCTGGTGTGTCTGTGCGAGACAGTCGAAACTCATGTGACTTTTGAACCCTTTCTCGTCTTTATTCCTCTTTTGACAGCTCGCCCTCTCCCTCCCTATCTCTCTCTCTCTCTCTTTCTCTCTCTCTCTCTCTCTCTCTCTCTCTGTGCCTACCCATCCGTGATGATCTTTATTGGTTGACTCTTTGCATGGAACTGCTCTCCTCTTTGTTCCTTCTCACCTTATTTTAAAAACTGAGGGAATCAAGTTTAATTTTAGCAGCACCAAGTTAAAAAGATGAGAATCATGCACACATGCAACGATCCTTAAAGAACTGCATGCACCCTCGGATACCGAGCTTCGTCCGACCTACATTTCTATTCATAATCTCTTCTTTTTTCTCTCTTTCATATCCGACAATCTTCTCTTTTATTTTATTGCTTGTTCTTGTAATTAAATTATAAGTTTACCGTAAAATGAGGTGCCCGTTTTGTTGGTTAGCCAAACATACAAACTCCTAAATATAAAAGCTAGGAACAATGTCCTATATATAGGATTATGATAAAATGAAAAGATAGTGCAAAATGAAGGGAATTTATATGCCTTCAAAATGGGAGACACGGATGGTAGCGAATCGCTTTGTGACCGGCCTTGTAATGAATCTCCTAAAAGGGAGGTCCATTCATCCGTCAACCACCACAAGTGCTTTACCAATTATAATCCATAAACGCGTCTTCAGGAAGAATTCGATGTTCCATTGAAAGGATTCAGAGCCAGTTTACATAGAAATCCATTTGTGGAGTAAGCTTCATTTAAGATTTTTTAATAAGCAAATGTGGAACCTTTGGGGGAAAATGTCTTTATAGCAATCAAGAAGATGTATGTATGTTGTAATCCAGCTAAGATATTAGAAGGAAGAGTAATTACATGATGTATATTGGCCCTAACAAAAAAAGTGTTTTTTGGCTTCCCGGTCTAGATAGTTTTCCCCGAAAAATGACTATTATAAAATACGCCTTCACATAATCGATACTATTGTGTAAGTCAATATGTTCATACCCCGGCAAATGAAACAACAGATTTCAAATTAGGATGAAATTACAAACCTAAGTGGATCATTTCCCACGTTTCAATTAATCCACCATCATGCAGCTATCTGCGAGAAGTTCAGGATTTCATTCACTACCAACAACCACCTGCCTCTGTAATCCCACAATCAGTTCTCGACGATCTGTTCTTGTGATTCGGCCAGCACGTAGCACGTGCAAAATCTAGTTTTGAGAAATGAACTTGCTACTTTCGCTGGTTATGGTAAACCTTTAGTTTAGCAATGGCAGTTCGCATGCCATTATCAAACCTCGTGGCATCTCTTCAAATTATTAGATGGCCCTGTCATGACCAGCTTTAAATTCTAATGAGCTACATAGCTAACTCGAGGGAGCAGATATCTTTTATTTTTCTCCTTTTTCTTCCATAATTGATTCATTAATAAAACATCCGAAGTAGTATGTAAGATTTATCAGGTTAGGTAAACCCCTACCAAACATAGTATTAAATTTGGACGAAGCATTGGTACTGAGATTCTTTTGGAAATCCTTGATGAATGTTAGATGACCCCTATTATTCCAACTTGAGAACAAACTCAACGTACTTAAGCATCTTGCCACAATGATTTAACTCCACCAAGTTCTTGCTGCTAGGAGGAGACTAATTAAGGCCATGGAATCTTATGTTAGTGTTATACAGTCATACCTAAAAAGAATTTCTTGTTGCCCCCTAAAACACTCCTCCTTTTTCTTCCACCATCTCCGGATACAACCCAACAAAAATTTTCGATTTCTTCCTAGCAATAGCCACTCTTGGTTGAAGATGGGTGGAATTATTGAAGTGCATTAATAGTTTCATTCAGCTAATTGCAATTGCAGAAACACAAACACATAACATCGGGTGTTCTATTCGATTCTCGTTTCTCGCTTCATTGTTTTTCATTTTTTCTATTTTAAAGGGGAGCTCCCCTTTTTGACTGATGATTTGCAATAATTCATCTATCTACTCATTTCGGGATTACATGTTTCCACTCATTAATTTATTAGCTTTTGTGTGAAGGGCACATCACGTGTTAATTTTCGATTAAGCTTTTGGAGCGCGCAATTCATGTCTTACCTCTTCACTTTTATAACTGATGTTCCTTTTCAAATGATGCGGTACAAAAACAATGGGCAATACAGTTAGAACAGTGAAAAGGTCGAAAGTGGAAGAGAGTGCTTGAAGATGAAATTTTTAATCCCACAAGTTACAAATTCTTTGGGGGGTTTTGTCCACTTTGACTAGCCTATTTTCCTAGCTTCCAAGGATTTACTTTCCAAGGCATTTCAGACAGAATTTGAATACTTTGTCCCCGTGCATAAAAGGCCAATCTTTTTTCTCTCTTTGGGAAGAGAAGCAGTCCCCACGAGGAATCATATTCAAGGATTAGATTTAGCTACAAGACACTCAAAATTGACTAGAAATCTGTGACCTCCATATTAATATATGTCAACAAAAAGTCTTTTGAGAGAGAGAGAGAGAGACAGACAGAGAGAGACAGAGACAGAGAGAGTCTAGCGAGGAGGTGAAGACAAATATTCGAAGGATTAAAGTAATGATTTGGATGGGGAAGAGTACGAGAGAGAGAGAGAGAGAGAGAGAGAGAGAGAGAGAGAGAGAGAGAAGGAAATGTATGGGTCTTGTGCAGTTAAGAAAATAAGAAAACTAATAATGATGGTACGTACCATTATAATATCTTGCATGTTCTGTCTTTACTTGTGCATGGGGGTTGACATTTTCACAAATCCATGACGTTGCACCGGCGACAAAGAATCTTTCTCAGAATTAGTCCTCTCGTTGTATATCAAAGCCGGACAGTGAAGTCTTACCATAGTCTGAATTATATAATTGCATCATCCACTCTACATTCATCTACAATTACTATAGACAATGGGGTTGTTCAAACATATAATTTTGATCAGAAACCCAGGGCCAGCAAGAACCCATTGGTCCTGCCCTGCGACTGTTGCGATCTCCATGTGCATCATCTATACTGTGGCTAGCAACTTTGTGAAGTTCACCGATGCGCTTGAAAAGGAACAAGTTGCAATTGAAGCCGTTTAAGTATCTGGAAGTTAATATCAATTTAGGAAATAGGGATTGCTTTAAGTTAATGAATCTAAATAAACGTTCCATTGGTATACGGATAGTTCAAGTTCTAAGCAAGAACATTTAGTTTATTGAAAAGAGGACGAAGGAGCTATCTCTGTCTTGTTTTTTAACTTGGCAAGCAGGTTATAAAACATCTTGTTCATATAAAGACTTTAGCATGAAGTAAAGAGAAGCTAAACCCGTAAATTGATCTCAATTGACTCCTAAACAGACATCCTCAGTTTACCTCCTAGAAGCAGCGGGCACACCGGGCAATAGATGATCTAAGGTTCATAATTGTGACCCATCTCCACAGAGAGATCTTGATGCATGCTGACAACAGTGCGTCGCTGGGGTTTGATGGTCCACGGCGTTGATGTCAGCAGCGGTTAGAGGCGGAGGCCAAGCTGGCGACGGTGGCATCGTGGCCGTCCTCTCTGCTTTAGGTTATCAATAGAGCACGGCGGAGGAAAAACAGAAGCAAAACCACAAATACACAGGATAAAAGAACCCAGATAAAGCCCAGGCTTTGAGAATTACTAGTGCTGATGTGACATCCTCTTGAGTTGGGTAAAGTGATTGGACTAACCCTAAATTGAGAGGACTGTGGTCCAACCAAATCAATGAACGTCTTTCTTATTCTTTTTTTTTTTTTGGAGCTTTCTTTCTTATTCAATTGTAGAACTTTTGCAGAATTATATTGCCTCGGAGAGAACAAAAAAAATGTTGCAAAGTTTCCTTGAGAGCTACCCAAGTAGGATAGTGGGTTCTACATGATTGAACCCTTTAAGTTAAACAAAAAGAAAGCAAGGCGGTAGTAGGTTTCCTCATGCGGACTAGCGCACACATGCTCTCCTCAAGTTCATCACACGCCAAACTAGATCTTTGAAGGAATACGTGTGAATGTATGCAAATCTAAACTAATTAATTATGAGAATGCCATTTGTCCAAGATTTCTTCACAACGCTTTCACGCAATGCAGCAGCAGCTTTCACACATGGAATATTCATAGCACAAGGGTTTGAAATCAGTCAAAAACTTACTACTCCACGTCAAAGAAACTGGAATTATGCGTAGGGAGTTTTTTTTTTTTTTGTGGGGGGGGGGGGGGGGGGGGGGGGGGGGCTATCGAGCGCAGATATTCCTCACAAGGTGGTGGGGGTTGCTCAATCGCTTTCGATTGCTTCAGATGCAGAAATTGTTGTTGGTAAATTCCACTGTGTCATGCAAATGATTAGGCGTCCTTTGCTAATTCTTATGATTAGAACATTATAAAAATGGGAGTAGGAGATCGACATGTACACCGTCTTCCACGCACGCAAATGAAACTCTGCAGAGGAGGCACATGCTTTTCTTTTCACTTGATCGCGTAGTGTTGCCAGATGTGTGACGTACGTGAGCAGTTTGATTAAGGAGCGTTTTATTATAGGAAAATATCAGATTTAAGGACGTGTCATTTGGGACTAAAGAACTGTGTTGACTCCTTCCAACGAGGCACATGATTTTTACTTTTATTGTAGGGTTGCGAAACAGGTGAGTATAAGTATAATGTGTACGTATCTATATATATACATACAAAAATGTATGTAATCTTTATAAGTCTCTTTATATAATCAAAATAGCTAATATATTCACTAAAAAGGTACAAGACTCTAGGAAAATCTTTATTATATAAGGCTATAGTTACTGAGAAGATGTATGGCAATATATTTGAAAACTCAAGAACAAAAAAAACTGAAGTGTGAAAATATCTAAAGAAGAGGAGAGATAAGGCCAAGGCGCTCTATTCATTCGGAATTTGAAGTTTTTAAAATAGGCAATACATGACAGAAACACCACCAAAAAAGACCATAACCACCCATGATCTGCAGAAACCAATTACTCCACTAACTCCTAAAGACTAGGACAACTAACTCCTAAAGACTAGGGCAACTAAGAAACAAATCATCAGCTAAACGTGCAGAAAATAACTATTATTTCAATAATCCCTCCCTTAAACTGATGTTTGCTAACATTCAGTTTAAAGCATTGACTGTTTTCAGCGTGCGGACACCTAGTAACCTTCTGAGCTTCACAAACGACTCCATCTCGAGGGCCTTGGTGAATATATCAGCAACCTGATCTTCACTCCTGCAGTAGATTAGATCAATTGTTCCATTATTGCTAAGATCTCTCAAGAAATAAAACTTCACATTAATGTGCTTGCTTCTTCCATGTAGCACAGGATTTTTGGAGAGTTTGATTGCTGAGCTATTGTCACAAAAAATTTTAGTAGCTCCCGATTGCTTGAATTGCAACTCCTCAAGAATTCTCCTTAGCCAAATAGCTTCACAAGCACACGTTGTAGCAGCAATAAATTCGGCTTCTGTACTTGACAAGGTGACAATAGGTTGCTTCTTGGATGAGCACAAAATAGCACCTGTCCCAAACATAAAAGCATAACCTGAAGTACTCCTCATATCATTTTGATCTCCTACATAATCATTGTGAGTAAACCCCAGCAAATTGGACTTTTCACCCTTTTTGTAAAATAGCCCAAAGTCTCTAGTTCCTTGCAAGTAACGAAGGATTCTCTTGGCAGCCAACAAATGCATTTTTGTGGGATTCCCCATATATCTACTGATTAAACTCACAGAATACATTATGTCTGGTCTTGTTGCAGTTAGATACATCAAACTACCCACAATTTGTTTGTAAAGTGTGCTGTCAACCTTCTTCCCTTCATGATCTTTGTGTAGCTTTAAGCCAAACTCAATCGGAGTGTTTACCGGATTACAATCCTTCATCTGAAACCTATCCAAAATTTCTCCCACATATTTCTTTTGAGAAATGACGATCGCATCACTCGATTGTACCACTTCTATGCCAAGAAAGCAATGCATCATACCAAGATCAGACATTTCAAACTCATCCACCATAGACTTCTTGAATTCTTTAAACATGACATCACAATTTCCAGTAAATATAAGATCATCAACATATAAGCACACAATGAGCATTTTCCCTTTATCTCCAATCTTAACAAAAAGTGTATGCTCATAGGGACATTTCGAAAAACCACCTTTAAGAAAATAAGTCTCAATGCGACAATACCAAGCCCGTGGGGCTTGTTTTAGCCCATAAAGGGCTTTCTTCAATTTGTAAACTTTATGCTCATTTCCAATCTTGACATAACCATGGGGTTGTTTGACAAATACCTGTTCCTCCAAGTATCCATGCAAGAATGCCGATTTGACATCTAGCTGGAAAATAGGCCAAGAATTCTACGCCGGCAATGCAACCACCAATCTGATTGTGTCATGTCTTGCAACTGGAGAAAAAACTTCAGTATAGTCAATCTCAAATTGCTGCTTGTATCCCTTGGCTACCAAGCGTGCCTTGTACTTGTCAACTTCACCATTTTCTTTCAACTTTGTTTTAAAGACCCACTTTACACCAATGGTTTTGTGTCCATTCGGAAGATTGGATAGCTCCCAAGTATCATTTCTTTCAATAGCATCAATTTCATCATCCATTGCTTTTCGCCATTTTTCTTCTTTGACAGCACTCTCAAAAGTTGTAGGGTCACAGTCTGAAAAGAAAGCAAAGTGAGTAATTGGATCTTCAATTCCAGTTACCTCATATTCTTCCATCCAAGCAGGCCTTCTTCTAACACGGCGAAGAGATTGAGCTTCTTCTTCATTGACTTCAGCAACTATTGGTGAAGTTTCAGCGGTTGTAGAAGTTGTAATTGATGAATTTTCGGGCATACAAGGTGCTGAAATTTGCTCCTGTTCAACATCATTGTCATAAAGGACTTGGGTAGGCTGCTGCCTATTCCATTCCCAAATGTTCTCTTCATAAAAAACAACATCCCTGCTGATCACAATCTTTTTTGTCAATGGATTGAATAATTTATATGCTTTGGATGTCTCACTTACACCAAGAAAGACACATTTTTCAGCCTTGTCATCAAGTTTCTTCCTTTTCTCATCTGGGACATGGGCATACGCGATGCATCAAAAGATTCTGAAGTGATCCACGGTTGGTCTTCTCCCACTCCAAGCCTCTTCTGGCGTCATATTTTTAACAACAAAAGTTGGACTTCTGTTCAAAACATGAATGCTCCAGTTTACTACTTCCGGCCAAAAAGTTTTTGGAACTCTTCCTCTTGCTAACAAGCTTCTCACCATGTTGAGAATGCTTCTATTTTTTCTCTCAGATACACCGTTTTGTTGTGGTGTATATGCAGCTGTAAGCTCTCTTCGAATGCCATGCTATGCACAAAAAACTTCAAATTCTTTTGAGCAGTATTCATCACCACGATTTGTTCGAAGGGCTTTAATGGTTTTGCCTGCTTCATTTTCAACATGAGCTTTGAAGCTTTTAAATGTAGAGAAAGCTTCTGATTTTTCCTGTAAAAAATAAACCCAAGTTTTTCTAGAAAAATCATCAATGAAGGTAATTAAGTATCTTTTACCTCCATTAGAAGATGGGTTTATTGGACCACAAATGTCCGAGTTCACCAGCTACAAAACTTCCTTTGTTCTCCATGACTTCCCTTTGGGAAATTCAGAACGATACTGTTTGCTAACAACACATTCTTCACAAACTTGGGAAGGAGTAGTAATTTGAGGAAGACCTATCACCATGTTTTTCTGTTGGAGGGTCTTCAATCCACCAAAACTCAAATGGCCATAGCGAAAATGCCATAACCATGAGAGATCTTTCATTTCAGCCATCAAACAAGATTGAGTACTTTCAATCTTTAATGGAAACAATCTGTTTGAACTCATATGAACAACTGCAATAACACCTCTAACAAAATCATAAATTTCACAAACACCCTTCTTAATAGTGATAACATAACCCTTTTCTTGTAACTGACCAGCACTCAATAAGTTATTTTTCAGGTCAGGAACATACAACACATTGGAGATTGTTTCCACAAAACCATTCTTGGTTTTTATCTTAATATCACCTTTTCCCATCACTTTCACAGTAGAATGATCACCAAAACTCACGGTAGAATGATAATCTTTAGTTAGGTAAGAAAAAAGAAGACTTACTTCCACTCATGTGGTTACTGCAGCCTGTATCCACATACCAAATATTTGACTTGGGTTTCTTTTCATCTTGAACAACCATCAACAATGTTTCTGCCTCCTTTTCGACAAAATTTGAATTCTCTTGCTTTTCTTTATCATTAGGCAGCCAAGTATAACATTCAGATGCATAATGACCAAATTTATGACATCTAAAGCACTCTAACTTGGATTTGTCAAGATTCCGTCCTCTGCCTTTGCCTTGAGATTGGTCATTATTGGCTTTGAAATTCCTGCTGAAATCTCTATTTCCTTGATCTCCCCTTCCTCTACCTCTACCTCTACCCCTTCCTCTAAAATTGTTGGAATGAGTACTGGTAGAAGCCTTCAACGCTTGCTCCTCTACTGCTGAACTTCTATTCATCTTCTGTTCATGGACCAATAAGGAGCTTTATAATTCATCAAGAGAGAGTGCATCTATGTCTTTCGACTCTTCAATTGAGCAAACAACATAATTAAACTTTGGTGCCAGGGAACGTAAAATCTTTTCCACAATGATGACGTCGTCCATCTTCTCGCCATGGAATCGCATCTTGTTGCTGATCTCCATTGTTCTGGCGCAATAGTTGGTGACAGATTTTGCATCCTTCATCGCTTATGTCTCAAAATCTCTTCTTAAGGCTTGAAGCTGTGCACACTTCACCCTAACAGAGCCTTGATATTTCTTCTTCATAGAATCCCAAATATCCTTGGAAGTTTCTTTGCAAAGAATAGTTTCCAAGATGGGACGATCAATAGCCTGAAAGAGATAAGTTTTTGCCTTCAAGTCCTTCAGCTTTCTAGCTTCCAGTTCTGCTTTCTGGGAATCTGTCAAAGCCGTGCCTGCTAGTGGCTCTTGAATTCCAGATTCGATGACTGGCCAATACTCTTTTGATAGTAAAAAATTCCCCATTAGCATGCTCCAATGGTCATAGTGACCATCAAAGCGTGGGATGGCTGCTTGCACAAAATTGGAACCTGTGGCCATTGGATAAATGAAAAATAGATGAAAGAAAATTGTTGCTGCCTCACGTGTGTTCGCTCTTAGGGTCTCAAGGCTCTGATACCACTGAAAACTCAAGAACAGAAAAAACTGAAGCGTGAAAATATCTAAAGAAGAGGAGAGATGAGGCCAAGGTGTTCTATTCATTCAGAATTTGAAGTTTTTAAAATAGGCAATACATGATAGAAACACCACCAAAAAAGGACCATAATCACCCATGATCTGCATAAACCAATTACTCCACTAACTCCTAAAGACTAGGACAACTAAGAAACAAATCATCAGCTAAACGTGCAGAAAATAACTATTATTTCAACAATATTAATGCAAATTTCCACACAGAAAATTATTAAATAAATAAAATTAAATAAAATGACGTGCATTATAAATAATGAAGAAACCGTATGTAATATATAAGATAATAAGAAGTATTGCTAAAACTTCTAAACCAACCATATAGGTGGTATTTTAGATAAAAGGGCAAAACAGTAAGAAGAAGTAAGGATATTTAACAGATATAAAAAATTGCTCTTAAATTACAGATCATCCATAGGCGGTTCGACCTGCCGTTTGTGGGGTATGTAAATGTAATTGCAAGAAATTAAAGAGAGATTATTGTTATTCAATCGGTATGAAAGATTACAGTAGCACTATCGAAAGATTACAACTGAAATGTAGATATTAAATTACAAGTGCAGAGATATAAAAACAGATCACAAACAAGATCTGGGACATAAAACGATATTGAAACGAGGAGGGTATGTATGGTGATAGATCTTATTAAGTTTCGAGTGAAATTTTGTGTTTCTCGAGAATAGTACTGACAAATGTTTGCAGACTATATTTCTCAAAGGGAAACTAAGATCTGGGAGGAAATATGAAAGAGTTTAGAAAGGAGAACTTACTGTTTTAGAAAAGATATGGAAAGGTTTCGAGGTATTCCCTCTCTTATTCCTTTAGAAGAGGTTTTGAGGGATTCAAGGAAGTGAAGGGGAATTATCAAAAGCTTTGGAGGAGGTTATGGAAGAAATTCATAAGGAAGTTCTGAAAGAAGTTCTGCCTCCCTAGCGAGGGATGAAGTCTCCTTATATAATCAGGTTGGGTTCCTGTAGAAATAGTTTATGGGTAGTACTGTGGCAAATAATACTAAGTGCACAGTATTTACAGTGAATAGTATCCTGACATAATTATGAAAGTTTTGATAAAAAAAAAAGACTGGCAGACTCCTTTCGGCCTAGAAATGATGAAAATGGCTAGAGCCTGATATCACGGTTTGGACAGATCTTCAGCCGATTCGTCTTCTGCTTCTTGATCTGCTACATCTCCCCGTAGGATTCTTGGGAGGATTCCATAGCAGTCATCTTCATTGGAGTTCCCACTGTGGCGTGAGTGGGAAGAACTGATTTTTTTAAGTTGAGAAAAGGTTTGCCTTAGCATTTCTGCTAATTGTTGCTGGGATTTAGCAGATGCTAACTTAGAAAGTACAAACCCTTCATCATGTAAGAAATAAGTGATTTCTCTAGGAGGGGGAGGACAACCAGGAATTGATTGTCTATCATTGAGCCATTTGTTGACTGCTTTTATAGAAATTCTGTCAGAAAATTTGAAATCATCCCACCATTTGATTTTGAATTGTCTTATGAGGATGGGGATACCTATATCGGGGGATTTTCTATATTCAAAATACCATCCTAGGACTTATGATTCTCCAAAGTAATAGAAAAAGAGCATTAGTTTGGGAAAACTCTTTTCATATGGAAGTGGGATGAATTTTTCAAGGAAGAGCTCATAACTGGGTTGGATTTTTGGATGGATGAGTTCATCAGTTGGTTCCAAGTATTCCCACCATCTTATGAACCAATATGGAACAGTTTTGATATCGAAATTTTCAAAAAAGAATAGCCAAGTATGTGAATTATTGGTATTTTTTCTCCAGAAAGTATTCCACCAAACTTATTGGTAATCAAAATATGAGAAGGAGGATCATATATATATATGTGTGTGTGTGTGTGTGTGTGTGATTAGATGGTTACATATGTCTTAGTTTAGGAACAGATACGGGATTAATCCTTCCATCAACTGAGTTATTTTGTGATGACATACAATTACGATTTTTCCAGATCTATCGATGTTTACATATGTAACTATTTTGCTTACATGAAAATCGATGGCTCATATGCATTGAATATAGTCAAGTGCAGGAACAAGCTTGGTTTTATGTTGGGTACTAGCAATGGCACATATCGAGAAAGGTACAAAAAAAAAAGGTTATAAAACTATTGCATTGATACCGAATCTATGTAAACCTTTCAATTGGATCAATTTAATTTTAAATATTTTTACGTTATGCCAATTGACTTCATCTTACCAATTTAGCCGGAAATTGTTGACGTGGATATCAACCGTTTACATGGCACAGCTGATGTTGAAGTGGACAATTTTTTTTTTCGAATTTTTAATTGATTTTTATTTTTCTTTTTTTCCTTCTATTTTCCATCTCTTTTTTTTTTTTTTCCTTTGTGGCAGGTGAGGGTCGCCAAAACTCATTAGCCATTGGGTGAGGGCCACCAAGCCCTTGCCAGCCACAAGCGAAGGTGACCTCACTCATGGCTTGCCCACGGCCACCTTCACCCACTCCTAGTGAGGCGACCTTGACAACGGCTACCTGGCAATGGTCATGGCAAGGCACAGGGGGCTGTGGGCGAGGCCACCTCGCTAGGGCCTCACTAGCCGTGGGCAAAGGCATCCTTAGCCTCGCCAACCGTGAGCAAGATCACCTTAGCCCGCAACCGCCTACGCTTTGCCCACATCTGGGCAAGGGCCATGACCCTCGCCGGCCATAGTGGGAAAAAAAAAACAAAGAAGGAAAATAGAAGAAAAGGAAAAAGAAAAGAAAAAAATAATAATAGAATAAAATTTTTAAAAAAAATTATTAAAAAATGTATGCGTCAGTGCCAGCTTCTATGTTAGCAATTTCCTTCCTAAATTGATCAAATAGACTCAATTGGCTAAACATGAAATAATTTAGGACTAAATTGGTCAATTAAAATGTTTAAGACTGAATTGATACCAATACAATAGGTCTACGACTATTTTGGTACTTTTCCTTGCAAATATAAAATCCACTTCAGAAGAACAGATTACATTGAACCCTGAGTCCTTGCTTATCTCCACATGTATAGGTGAAAGCAATCCCATAACTAAATTGTTCATGACATGGTGTTGGATACAATGCTTAAGTGAATGCGTGCATATAGAAAGCAATCTAAGTATGATATCCCCATGGCCTAAGTCTAAGAAGGGCAAGCTGAATCCAGGTCAAGGCGAATAAGGGGGCATGCCCCGCTCATCACGTCGATATAAAATCTACGAAAACGATATCAGGACTGAACATGTGTGCGCTCGTGTTCTTCACGAGCTATCATGAGGACCGGTAAGCTAAATGCCCACGCAACCATGGAATATGGTGGTCAAATATTCCCACTGTGCAACGCAGACCCCAGAGAGAGAGACAGAGAGAGGGGGTTAATGATAATCATGGAGATTAGGGACTGAACCCCTGAAATGCCCAAGTAGACTTAAATGTGTTGGTATGTCGATGTGCAGATTTCAAGAGTTCGATCTGAGAGCAGAGAGAGTTTGAGAATATTCATGTAAAAATATTGATTATGGTATTTGGAGTGGTTGGATTCAGTAATATGCGGTTCAAAGATCTAGACCTCCTCTCTCTCTTCTGCACTATGGCTGTGTTGGCAAAAGAGTCGCCGCGAACATAGGCAACATATGCGATCTCACCCAGTCACTGCAGGAGAGAGAGAATATGTATGCATGCGTTGTTAGGTCACATGACCACGTTTTACGGAGGGAGGGAGGGATCTCAGAGAGCACAGTGAGAGTGGGATTTTTGGTGCCCATTTGAAGGCATATAAGAATTCTCTTCCTTTGAATCTTCATGTGGGTTTTTGTTTGTTTGCGTTTGCATGGTCCAACTCATTTGTATAATCACCCCTTTCGCGTCTCGAAAAATTCTCCACCTTACTCAGTACCCACCCCACCGTTGCTCTCTCTCTCTCTCTCTCTCGATGGTGCTTGTGTGAGCTCACTTCATGCGAGGAGAAGAATACTGTCCTAAATTTAGTTTGTGAGAATATGTTATTCGCCATCCGGAAAAGGGTAAGATCCATGCTGGACCAGCTTGTAGAACAAAAGGTTTCAGACCCATACTGACAAGAGATCAACAACCCAAAATAGCCCAGAAAGGAGACTGATAGCTCGAGGAATCAGGACAGAAGCTAAAACAACACCAGAATGATCAAGAAGAGCTGCACTTGGACATCACAGAGGAAACAAGAAGCAACTAATGAGTGTCTTATCAGGCGGTCCTTTCTCTCAAGAAGCATAGCCATCATGATTCTCGCAGAGTAAAGAACAGAATGCAAAACCCTGTCCGCACAAGGAGCAGAACCATTGTGGTAGATGGATCCGTTCCAATCTAATTTCAAAAGAAAGTTGATTGTCACATGTAGGAAAGTCTAACCATCCCGTGTTCCTTTGTGGAAGTGCATGTTGATTGGTTAATCTTGCCTGTTAAGTCTTAGTCCTAGGTAAAACTGAGGCAAGGCTGTAGCAATTTTCTCATTCCACCACTGTGATAAACTACAACAACCTCGTTTGTGATTCGTTCTGTCTAGGTGGAACAAGGGTAGGACCATTGTAGCTCATACGAGAAAGCAATGGGCCACTTCTAAAGAGAACTTTTTGTTAAAAGGAGCGCGAAAACTTCTTGTGAGAACACAGCATGAATGTACTCAATGTAAGCCAGCATAAGATTTCAATTTGGGAAATGATGTGCTAAAAAGTAAGGCATTAGCCTCACCTCCACGGGCTGAAGAAGTCAACCGGGCCTCGGATTAGGAATCTCTCACAAAGACACCAAACATACATTGCCATTGACCGTTTGCTAAGTCGTCAGTTGCACATGATTTGCTCCAACCTAAATAGTTGGCTATACCATACTAGAAACTGAGGTCAGAAAATCAGAGCACGTTGCTTTTATGGATACACACCACCTCAAGTAGCTGGACTATTGGTTATTGGCAGATATCGAATGCCACACAGCATTTGCCCCTACGTTTCCCAGTAAGATACAAGAAAACTCATGGTACACTGCATGAAGAAGTGCCATGTACCAATGACAGGAGCTTTGCACAACTGTCTCCATATCAGAGTTATCAGGGGGTTGGAATTCTTCTAACCAAGTTATATTGGAAGCCATCGTCCAACAAAACAACGAATGTTGTCTCCCCTTGTGGTTTAAAGAATGGTTGTCGGGTGTGGTGTGGCCATCTCAGCATCTTTGACAAGCCTTGCAGGTCTTGCTGCAGAATAAACAACAATGGTGAGTTTTAGTGAAAGAGTCCTGTTCTGAAGTTTAAAAAAATCATGACCAATTCCCTCAATGGGGAGATTATTAAGAACAAAAATGGACATGACAAATAAGTAAAGCAATGGCGTCAAGTATTTATTCTTTCAATTTTCTCTGCTTCCGAGAAAAGTATCACAGATTGCATCCATTTCAGAGCTATCCAATAACCTCCAGATAAGGATGGCGAGTTGCATTTGTTTTAAAGCATTGTTGAGATTGTGACATTATGCTAGAATACCTCCTCAGGAATATGCTAACCATAGACATTAACATGTGCAACAAGGAATTGCAATTAACATGCCAAGCAGTAAGCACAATGTAAGACTCAAAAAGGGGATTATTTATCCCCCATGAAAAGCAGTCTTAACATGTTCAGCATCAAATTCTCAGTGAAAGCAGGACATGTTTGACGGTGAAGATGAAACCGTGAAATCTCTCTCTCTCTCTCTCTGTGCACACACAAGAAGCAATTCCAGCTTCACCCAGGGACATGAAGCCTAAGTAAAGAACTTGAGATTGCATAAAGGTACACTTCTCGATGGTGCCGGTATCACTATCTATAGGTTGAGTCACGGCTGTAAGTGGAATACATAAAACTATCATCCCAAGGCTCACAAATTTGGTCACCCTTGTCACTGTTCAGTTGTTCTAACAGTGAGATGCCTCTTCGTGAAATTCTAAAGGAAAAACAAAGGCACAAACCTTGTACTCTTGTAGCATATATTGATTTCAGGAAAACAAAAACGAGGGAGAAAATCAACTCCTTCAGGCAGAGCATTTTAGCATGCTCCCCATTACTTGAAGGGATAAGACGTCTGGTTTGTCTCTTTTTTTTTTTTTTGGTAAGGGTCTGGTTTGTCTTTTTAATACCACTAAAAACACAAATCATAAACAAGTAATCCCCTGCTGGCCAAAAAAGTAGTCCACTTTATTGGATTAAATTATGAGTCAGAGAACCCTCACACTGCTGCTTAGGTGCAGACTTTGATATAAAACGAAGTGTCACAACTCACTTTCATCTCCTCCATGGACGTCTGTTGACTTCCAGACCTATCCAATGATCTCTCATGGAACTCTCTCCGTCCATACTCAAAATACGCGTTCTACTGTCCATGCACTTCCCCCCTTTCATACATCAGGATGTAGTAACATAGATTTAACATCTAGGAGCCCATTTCCTACCCAAAACGAGAAAAAGGTGATCCAGTTAGGAATAGAAAACTGCTCTAGGGTTGTACTTATCACTGTTCAATTATTGTAACTATATCTTCTCCTTTTCTTCGAAATTTTAATCGAACATGCATTCTGTGTTACTCAGTTTACTCCTCCAACCTCCTAAAGATGAATCATGCACCCATTTTCATATATCAGATATCTGTAGTCAACAAATTACTTTTAAGTAAATCAATAAGAACAAGATGAAAAGATGAGGTCTAACTGCATGTCTGAATATAAGCATGTGTAAATTGAAACACACTCAGCTCCTCTTGTGACCTCCGAAGACAATGATATCCAATAACAAACATGGAGAAAAAAAAGGTTCCAAACTTGCAAGCATACTTCTAGAAGAGCTTTAAAACAAGAACAAACTTAAGCAGTTAAATTGAAGATTTACACAAACACAAACCTTCCAATGGAGCAACATGTGCAACTCAATCAACCGAATCATGTGAATTTACATGCATGGCCTCCTAGACAAGCTTGCTGAGCAGTCACTCCAGGATGATTGAGGATGGTGGCATGCAAAAGATTCCAATCTGCACGGGACAAAAGCAGCTACAATGTGGATATTGCTCTCAAACAGCAGAGTGAGCCTGCAAATTCAAGTTATTCATCTCTTAAAGCAGGTATATTTTGTATTAAAACTAAAGAATAATAGTGAAAAACAGGCATGTAAATGCAGATTCTCACACAGAACCTATCGATTCATGTAAATGTAGATATTTGATCTGTGAAAATGACGGGCAACTAAAACTTCTTATGGATGTAAAACTGTTTCCAACCACATTGACACCCAATAAGCTTCAGCAAATAGGGAGAGGGGTGTCA
This sequence comes from Syzygium aromaticum, assembly GCA_024500025.1. NCBI lineage: Eukaryota > Viridiplantae > Streptophyta > Magnoliopsida > Myrtales > Myrtaceae > Syzygium > Syzygium aromaticum. Next base: position 20,118,761 of record CM044885.1, read on the forward strand.
CCTAAAACACCCAACCACATTGTTTGGAGGTATGGAGCCCATGTGGTTGGAGCATTCCTGACAATCAGATGGATATGTTGTCGGTTTTGAAGTAAATTGTACCTTAAGCAACTTTCATCAGAATAAGCTAGAAAAGACAATACATCATCCGAGAATGCCAAAGCTTCAACACAAGTGCTCTATCCTTGTAATGTCATCATAAGAAGTTTCATAATAAAATGAAAGTCCAGCCGAGAATTGGACATGAATAAGATTTACTATTTAAAAGAGGCCATGATCTTGCAAATTTCACTTGGACAGAGTCGCATACGCAGGGTCCCTCCAGGAATCACACTCCCCGAAAACAATGTTCGACTTGCGTGCTAAGCATATAGCTAGCGTTCCTTCTAAGCCAGGATCAAACTCTTCTTTTGACTATGATTGGGCCCTGCAGTGGTAGAACCTGAACCGGGCGTACTACTTCCCAACCTTCTGTTCTGTGGACCTGACACTCCTAGTCGACTGCCCCTAGAATCCCAAAAGATAAAGCTGCAGACACACATTTTGTATGCTCAAGACATTCATGCTCAACTTCTTCCCCAGGGTAAAAATGGTGGACTTGACCAGCTTAGTATAGAGCAAGACTTGGCTGATCTATACTGCGTGTAGTTGCCAGTTCTAGTCCAAGTTTCTACATGCAGGCAAGCATGCTAGAATGGATACCCTTCAATTCATATTAGACACACTGCCATGCTCGTGAAGTAAGTTATAGTTCATTTCTGGGAAATAGCAATTGTCATAGTACAGTAATGCATATCAACATCTAATTTTGGTCGGTAAGGAAGTCTTCAGCTGAAAGATAAGGGAGAAGCGTCTATCCATCAATTGGGGGAGTGTACAAGTTGCAGGAAAATATCTTTAGTTATGTGGCCCAGCACTAACTCTTTCGAGAGCTTCATCCGAGACAGGTCCATCGGGCAAAGATGATGCCTTGCAGATTTTGTAAAGCCTCTGTATGTAATAAGGCATGATGCCTATACCAGCAGCCACACCAAATAAAACCCACAAGTCACTGCGCCAATATCACCTTCTCGAAGATCCAATCCAGCTGTGTACTTTATCGGTAACTCTTATCTAATTCTGCAAACCAAAGAGCTGCTAACTGGCCCACATTGTAGCACTGCGATCCCGTCCGCATAAAAGAATTGAGTTGCACAGGCATTGAACTGGTTGACACAACAACTTATTCATCAGTTACTGTTACAGAGGCCATACTTTTCCAACTTGTATAAGAACAGACCACAAGAAAACAAATTTCACAAGCAAAAGATTGGGACAAACTTCAAACTCAGAATATGTCATAGCAGACAGTTCATCCACAGAAAACCCAGTTCACATATACTATTCAGAAAGCAAACCAATTTCCGGGGGATAAGTCTAACTTAAATCCCCACCCGAACAAGGGCGATCGGTTCTGCTCGAAACCAGCACCTAAAAAGAAAGATCCAAAATTTTGCTGTCCTAATTCCCTGTCCATCAGTTTGTTTATCAAAGATAGTTTAACAACGAGCTTATTAACCGAAGAGGACCTGCAGAGCAGCTCAATGTGAATCCGATTCTCTGTTTCATCATCACCTCGAGAAACAAAAATCATCAGCTTTACAATAAAACTGCTGCTAAAGAGTTGAAGTAGATGACTGAGTATGCGGTCTCTCGTGCCCATGCATCCAAATCAAGGCGATTACGGGAGCACGTCTACGCAGAAAATTGCACTTTAATCTAATTACACCCCTTGGTAACGAAAGGTTACTGTATGTAATTTGCTACTAATATAGCATTAGTTTGGATAATGACACGTGCGATCTACAAACTTTTTTTCAATGTTCAATATAGCCCATAAACTGTTTTTTTTGTGCGCTCGATCTAGCACTTGAACTTCCAAACATTCAATCAAAGGAATCGTTCTATTAAAAGTTCCAACGTCGTCAGCTGAGGTGGCCTTAATATCTGTCAACTTAATGTGAGATTTGTCGTGTTGGAGTCCACCCAACTTCCACGCCGTATCTCTTGTTATTGTGGCCCAAAAAGAAAGGGTGAATTCCTAAGAACCCCAAATTTTAGGTCAAAGTCCCAAATCTGTCCCAAACTTTTTTTTATTTAAAAAAAACTCCAAACTTTACATTCAGTCTCAAATCTGTCCCAGACTTTTTTTTATGTAAAAAAAATCAGTAATTTTCAATTTATTTTCAAAAATATACCCCGGTGATCAAAGTTGGCACTTCCATATCACAACAAATCCACATTAACAAAGTAATAGGGTGATAGGTATAAATCGACGTCGCATTTTCACTTCGATAGCAAATCAAACCAAATAAAAATCAAACCATTCTAGGATATAAAAGTTAGGGACGATAACAAATTTACCCCAAAAAACTTTTTTAATTAAAAAAAAACCTAATTTTTAGGTTCAGTCCAAATTTGTTCCAAACTTTTCTTTGTCTAAAAACAAGCCCCATTACTTTATTGATGTGGACTTGTTATTGACGTAGAAATGCCACGTCAAGTTGGGACTATATTATTAGAGTATATTTTTAAAGTAAATTGAATTTTGGTGATTTTTTTCACGTAATTGGATTTTTTCTGAGATAAAAAAAAAAATTTGGGATAGATTTGGAACTTGACCTAAAATTTTGGGCTTCTTAGGGAATTAGGCCCGAAAAGAAAGGAGAAACAGGAAGGAAAAGATACATTTGCTAACTTGGGAGAGGACACTCCATGTTACTATTTTGGTCCAGGAAACGCTAACGTGATAGATCACGTCAAATCAGTGCCTAACCATATGCCAAACGAAAAGAATATACAAAGTGAATTTCTAAAAGTTTGAGAAAAATCCAAAAATTCAAAACATCGAAGAAAAAACCAGGGATCATCTATATTGTCGCACCGTTGCTTCTTGTGTTTTGAGTTTGACCCGTGTTTCTTAATTTGATCTTACTCGAGGCATAACCTGGCCGACCACGTGGAAGAACCATCTTTCGTGTGGCATCAGCTCTCTCTCTCTCTCTCTCTCTCTCTCTCTCTCTCTCTCTCTCTCTCTCTCTCGCTCTCCGATTTCCAACTTGAAATTATTGCACTGATCTAATTGCTCGGATTATTTGACTTTGTGGTGGGCTTTAATCTGGAAAATAATCGCGCCCCAAACTTTGTCTAGAGCTTGTTTTGGGGACGGTTCAAACTGGGTGTGAACACTTGATACAATATTCCCCAACCAAAGCTGGCCAACACTGACGCTAGAGACCTGCGTGATTTTCTCATCTTCCTCTTTGGTTGCGATGAATGGTGTCCTTCGAGCGAAAACCTTATCGTCAAAAGTTGCTAACTATGGATAAATTAAAAAAAAAAAAAGATACTTGTGAATGCGGATGCTTGCCATTCACTTACTAAGAGACGATGCTTAATCACATATACAAAGTCTCTCCAATTAGATTGAATCGATGTTACGGGATTAGTTTCGCCGAAAGCGGCATCCATCCTCATTCCCAATTCTGCTCTAGCGATCCCTTGCGATTCACCGCCCGTGTTATCTCGAGAATCGATTTTTTGAAAAATTCTTAACGTCTTTAACATTAGTATCTCACACTTGAAATTCGGTCAAATAGTCAATTGCCTATTAGATCATAACAGGTGTATTAGATTTTAACAGTTGCATGAACCGTCAGTGCGTCGCGTCACCATTATTCCATAATGGTTCATTATTTTATATAAACTACACAATCTATGGTCTCCCTATCATGCCTAAGGCATGTTGTGTGTGTGTATATATATATATTATGCCAAGAAACAATCTATGATCCCCCTATCATGGCCGAGAAATGTTTACTAAATTTGGCCTGCACGTCGCCATCTTTTAAAGAAAACCTTAGTCCCATGAGTTGAAGTTTCAACACGGTATTAGCCAATAATCAAACCTTGCGCACGAAGCGGTCCCGTCGTTCCAGGGAGACGTCGTAGAGCCGTCCTTAACTAAACCAACAACGACAAGTCCCCGGGAATCTCTCATGCACATGAAAATCACTAATTTAATCAGACACCCAAATCGACACACGACATACCAAGGGTAGTTAATGTCCGAATGACAAGGACACCGGCGACATGGACGGCGAACGACTTTTCAAGAATTCAAAAGAATTAACCAACGATCGCCCGCCGGCCTCTGGCCATCGGAGGGGGGGGGTCAAAACTCAGGGACGGGCAGGTCCTCGTCGGCCAGCGACCCCATCACCCACTCGCCGCCCTCGTCGAGCTCCATCCCCTTGTTCTTCTCCACCCACCACGACGGGGGCACCAAGCACTCGTCCTTCAGGAAGTCGCACGACTTGTTCACCAGGGCCAAGCTCCTCTTCACCTTGAGCTCGAACTCGCCGTCCTTGCCGTTCCAGCCAGCCACGATGTGCAGCATCGCCTGCAGGTTGTGCCAGTCGCTCGGGTTCTTTGAGTCCTTCAGGAGCGGCGACTTCCTCGTGTCGATCTCAAGCTCGACCCCGGTGTACGCGTACCCCATGAGCTTGCTCGGGTAATGGGGGATGAGGTCTATGGTGTTCCTCACGTGCAGGAACTTGAGATTCGGGTAACTCTTGCACAGCTTGGCGAACGCCTTGTTCCCCACCTTGGGGCACCCGAAGACGAAGGCCGAGACGGGGATGTCCTGGACCCCGTTCTCGACGATGTCAAACGCGCTCAAGATGGACAGGCTTGCGCCGAGGCTGTGGCCGGTGAAGGTGATGCTCAGATTCTCGCCCTGGTACTTTTCTCGCAGCTGGTTGATCTTGGTCAAGAGCTGCGTCCTCGCGCTCAGCTTAGTGAAGGGCGACCTCGGGTCGTCCGTCGTGTAGATGGTGTACCACCCCAGCATGACTTTCGGGACTTCCTCGTCGTCACGGTCGTCGTCCTCGTCGCTGCTGCTGGAGTTGTTCTCGGCCTCCTCTTCTCCGAGTTCATGTCTGCCGTTGGTGTTCGTGCTGAGGAGCGACTCGATGGACTTGCGCTTCACGCCAAGGACGTTGATCCACTCGTAGTTCCGCGTCGTGCCCCGCCACGCGATGTAGATTTCGCGGCGGCCCAGCTTTGCGCTGACCTCGTTGTTGGTTACAGCGATGTAGCCGATCCAGTTGGACTCGCGGTCCCACGCTTCCCGCGACTGCGAGTGGAACAAGAAGTTCTCCTCGGTGCTGATCCGTGCCGTTCCGTAGAGGAAGGCCACGACCTGCACGTGCGGAACACAGTACCTATACCATTACTGTGAAGTCCTCGACTAGAGGCTCTGATTCATAATCAGACTGATCAACAATCCAAGATAATATCCGACGAATTGAAAGCCTAAGATTATGAAAGAGGTTCTCGAATTCGTGCAATCCAGAGAAAGAAATCAGCAAAATGTTCCTACACAGGTCCAGTTTAATTGGCGTTTCTAATCATGTGTCGTTAGCGAGTATCAAGAGCATGGATGAACATGAACAACTTGGTCAACTATTCCTCGTGCTAAAGCTAAAGAACATCCAGCATTTGAAATCCGTCACAACCAGTTATGAAACCAAACAAGAAGGGTAATCAGAAAAGCCGGGACGAAATTAACCTTACCTCGTAATCGGAACCGTTCTCCATCATGACCTTCTGGAAGAAGTTGGCCTTGCCGTAGCGGCTGCAGCCGCAGTACTTGGAGTTCTGGTCGTTGATGAAGGTGTCGTAGGTGGCCTGTATGAAGTCGCCGCACCGGAGGACGAGCCTCCGGAGCCCCAGGTCAAGCGGCTCCAGCAGCCCCTCCCAGTCCTTGCTCCCCATCAGCTCCGCCCACGTCGGCTCTCGCTCCCCCGCCTCCACCATGGTGGTCATCCCGGCCTTCTGCTGCTGCTGCTGGTGGTTGTGGTGGATGTGGTGGTGGTGGAGAAGGTTTTTAATGTGATCCATTGTAGTGATGAGGGAGGAGAACAGGGAATACTGCCAAGGGAAAGCGATTGAGATCGGATTGAAAATCTGTGGTGCTCTCTTTTCTAGCTATTGCGCGACCCCACCAGTGGCTAAATAGTAATTGGTCTCTCGGTCAACCGGAGGCATCCGATTGGTCAACGACCCATTGGAGTAGAGCACGGCTTAGCAGTATTCAGACCGGCGGGGAGTAATTAATTATATAAGATGAGCTCGGCATGTATGGAAAAACACAGCGAAAACGAGTGCATAACATGCTGAAACAGACATCTATGGATATGTTACTGTGCTTAGGATGCTTCTGCTGCAGCCTCGGTCGTTCGATGCTGGACGGTGTTTGGGCTTCATCCGGAACGAGATGTTGTCAGGTTGGGTTTCTTTTAGTGCAGGTAGGAAAAATGGCGACGACCCTTCTTGAATGCTTCACCTTCGTCCACTTTCCCCTCCGTTTTCTTTCCTCTTTTTGTGGTCTGCTGAGCTGCATTTTCCTTGTGGGTTCGATGGCTGTCCCACGTGAATTGAGATTCCTCCCTTTTTCGTTTTCTTCTGGGGGCATTTAGTTTGTTTGATCTGCGCGTGTCCTCGTTTAATGCGTGTAATCCGTCCTCGTAACGTCTTATTTAATGATATCCAGAAGAGCAAGATCGCGCGAGCGAACGCGACTCAAGAACAGTGCTCCCTCTTCTCTTTTGGATCAACTGGGTCTGGACTTCTGGCACGTCGGCAAAGCGGACGAGTAGGCTCCGGGTGGTGTTCGACCGATGAACTCTCCGCGATATACACCCGAACATTCCGTAATAGACGAGAACATGTCACGAACCCGAGTTCAATCTCTTATGCCTTTTGGTGAGGGAGAGCAACGCTTTGTCATTCTCTCCTTTTCGGAGCCTATTTCAGAAGGCTAGTGGTGGTGAATTGGTCCATCTTTTTCGGGATACATTATTGTTTGTGGGTGGCTTTTTTTGGCCCGGGTGGTTGGGTGAAGGGTCAACCTTGTTTGGTATAAGATGTAATCGTTCATTAAAATTGTGGGGGGGGGGGGGGCGGCCTCAATGCCAGTCCATGGTAAATAATAGAAATTTCGTCATGCCTGACTGCATGAAAATCTGTTGCAGGATTTGGCATTAGGCTGCGGTAGTTGAGGGAGGCGACAACCGATGAAGGCCCAAAAGAATAAAATTAACTCAGGGAAAATTGTCGGGGACCTGGTGTAATCGAATCTAGTCGAATCCGACCCAAATCATGAGCTCAAGCTCAACTTTATTGGTCGGTGATTTCTGTAAGTCTAAACTCAAGTTGAGCTCGGACTTGAGTTTCAAAAATACTCTCCGGTCCGAAAAATAACACTATGCAATTCAATTTATCGAAGATAACCCAATTGGGGTGAATCCATATCTTTTGCTGCTAACTCCATAGTTTCTTGCTTCTTTTTGGATTTCTCTTAGCGTTGCTATGTCATTGCTCCATCAATTCAACGACCCATACATAGACCCATCAAATAGGTAAGTTAGGTCTGGTCAAAAATGGATCGATCCAAATAGATCTATTTAACTTATTTTGACCTTATTTCCATGTAATGCAAAATCTAGTTACACAAACCCGACCAATATTAATAAAAATACTTATATATTTAACCAAATTTATAAAAACTTATACTCAAACTTAGATGAGAGTGCAGAGTGAGCAAACGCGAGATCGAGTAAAAACGAGAGAGAATGGAAAGAAAGTCATAGAGATGGGTTGGGTCTAATAAATTCATTTAATATCCATATTATGTTGGTCTCTATCATTCTAAACTTATTTATGATTCAATTACTAAATATAACTAATCCATATAACAATTCAGCTTATCATACATAGTTTAAGAAATAGGCTATGACCCATTTTGACAGGTCTATCCATATGTCAGTCAGAATTTTATTTTTCCATGCTTAAAATACATAATTTATTTATTTTTTTTTGGTAAGGTACATAATTTATTTTTCGTGCCTGTAAATCTCAATAATTGTGCGTATGACTTTTTTTTAGGTATCATCATATTTGAGACATTACCTACTCTAATCTAAACTTTGTAAATTAGCAATTTATGGATTATAACACCAACTTGTGTTTGGATAATTTACTAACCTTTCAATTACAAACTCTTATATGAAATTATCAGTGGCATTGTGAAGAAAGTTAAAAAATATAAGTTGGTAAAACATAAGAAAAAATATATTTTTTATCCGAGATAAGAGAATTTAGGAACTTATGAACAAAAACCAAATAAACTTTGGAAACCAACTCAAATAAGAGTTGTAATGCAAAACTAGTTGGTAACTTGATTGAAAAAAAAAAGTTGGTGATCACTCTAGTGAAGATTGTTAAATTCTCCAAATGGTTGGTAAATTCAAAGAGTTGGTAAGCAAGATAATTAAAAGTGGGAAATTGATAGAGTAGTAAAAAAGTTCATGGAAAAAAGATAAATGATTGTAAGCAAGTCAAATGAAAGTCAGTAATCAAAGTTAGTCGATGGTTTAATTGGGAAAAGTTATAAGTCACACAAATAGTTATTGATAATTTCATATGATAGTCAATTTATTTAAAGATAAATAAAACAATAAGCGAAGCTTTGTTTGTCAGACGTAAGAGAAGTTGATATTTAAAATACCTGATTAAACATTATTAACTAACTCAAATCGGATTTGGCAAATTAATAAAAAAAAAAGAAGTTGATTTTGTCACTCTAGTAATTTTCAAAAGGAATAGGTAAATTTAAGAAGTTGACAGATAATCAAATAAAAGTGGTAACAACTAAAGAAAAACAAACAAAAGTTGGTAATAAGTAGTTTAAATGAGAATTGGCAACCAAAAAAACTAGTTGGCAACTTATCAAAGAAAAGCGACAAGTTGCTCAAATATAAGTTTGTTTTCGTATATCAGTTGATACATTTAGGGCATTGGTAAGAAATGTGAATAAAAGTTTGTACAGGATAGACAAGTTATTCTTTGTTAGAAATAAGGGAAGTTAGTGATTAAAAACCATATAAATGTTGGTGATTAACTCAAATGAGAGTTAGCAACGAAAATTTTGTTGATAACTAGGTTGATAAGTAATTTAAATAAGAGTTGGTATCACAAAACTAGTTGATAAATTAATCAACTAACTCAAATAAGAATTAGTAACACAAATTTTGTTAGTAACTAGGTTCATAAGTAACTCAAATAAGGGTTGGTATCGCAAACTTGTTGAAAATTAATTGGAAAGAAATTGATAAGTCACTCAAATAAAGATTGGTATATTCATATAAAAGTTGGTAAATTTAAGTTATTGTAAGAAGGACAAATAAAAGTTAGTAAAAAGATAAGAAAAGTTGACAACTTATAAACTATGAAAATGAGTTAGGGTGCGTTTGGTAAGTTGTCAAATAGTAACTATTTCTGTTTTTTTGTTTCTAGAATCAGTTTTGGAATAGCAATCCGATTGGTAAATTTTTTGTTTCAAGACACAAATTTGCAAAAATTTATTCTCAAAATCAGTTTTGAAACATAATTAAGAAGAAAAAAAAGTAGTTTATTGATTCTGGGAACAAGAATCAGAAATGGAAAATAATTTTTTTTTCTTTTTCTTCTTGGTTTCCTCTTCTTCTTCATTCTTAACCTGCCGCTAGTGATCGGCCACAGGTCAGGGCCAACAAAGGTGTCGCGGCCCTCATTGGTGGCTAGTGGGCTAGACCCTCACTACTGCCCTCGCCATATTTGGCGAGGGCGGCTCGTGGCCTAGGCAAGGGCCGTGACACCCTCGCCAGCCATGGCGAAAGAAGGAGAAGGGAAAGAAAAAAATAGAAAGAAATATAAAAATATTCAAAATATTATTAATAAAAAAATTTGTACAGTTACCAAACATATTTCTGCTCTTTTTTTATTTTAAGAATATAAATTTTGGGTAGTTATCAAACGCTTTCAAATTCTTAGAAATTGTTTCCGAGCATGAAATAAAAAAAATCATTTCTGAGCAGAATCAGTTTTTAGAAATAAAATGGTCGCCAAACGCACTCTTAGTAATCTCATAAGAATGTTGGCAAATTATTGACAAGTTACTGATATAATAAAATCCAAACTATTTTTTTCTAATTCATTTTACCACACATTTTTTATCGCAAAATTTTGAGACCAAACTTTCAAGCGGCATTTTATATGTCCAACTTACAAACTCTTTGTATTTGGTATGCAAAAGCTATTGACATTAACATCGAAAAGAAAAGGAGAATAAATGCCAACCGCTCAATTATAAATCACCGTAAATATATTCGGGCGAATGTGTTGTTATTTCTTCATATCCTTCCTCACGCCTTCCTCTCTAGAATTTGAAAAACGAAAATACTAATTATGTTTCGAAAATTATAAAAAAGATAATAATGCAACTAGAAAGATTTCAAATGTGTGGGATTTTGTTGGAATTAAATTGATACTTGAGTTTTCGCGAAATATGCAAAAGCTAATTAAAAGAAGGAAAATAAAATAAAATAAAAAATTAGGAAATTCGTGTTTTTTCACGAAGCAAATCGACCTTTACCCCGTGGCCTGCCCTCCGCCTTCGAGCCGAAGGTCCGAAGAAAGCATTTGCAATTTTGCTCTGCAGATTCAAGCTCGCATCCCTGGCATGGCGTCCCCCGTTCTTCCCTGATCGCGGCTCTTCGCATCGAACGCATCGGGTCGTGATCGGCGAAGCCTCGATCGGAATCGGGCCCTCGCCAAGCCCCCTCGTTTCGGTAGGAAATCCGGCCACCGATTCCCGGGACGATGGAGGAGGAGGAGGAAGGCAGGGTGAGGCGGCTGATCGAGAAGGCGACCGACACGACCGCCTCGGAGGTCGACCCTCGCCTCCTCAAGGCCATCAAGTCCGTCGTCCGGTGCTCCGATCCGGAGCTCCGCATCGCCGCGCAAACCCTTATGTCCCTCATGAAGCGGAACCACGCTCAGGTTCGCGAGACGTCGCCCGGTTGGCTTCGGTTTTTCGATTCTCGGTGTTCGATATTAGTTGCTGTGCGTGCTGCGTGTTTGTGGCGCTGTGCGGGGTGGTGTGATAGGATAAGGCGACGGAAATGGGGTTTTTTTAGGCGTATTGCTTGCCCTGTTTGGGAATTGAATCGGTTGTTTCCTTTCGGCCGGAAGCAAATTGGCTGTTTCCTGTTTTAGTGGAAGTCCTTGAGATATTGTTTTGAGTTCGTTATTGCCTAGAGAGTTTCAATATGGCAGTAAGGAAGGTTGATATCCTGGTTAGTATGAGATTTCCGGTCTTAATCATCAAAAAGAGTTGGATTTTTCATGAAGATGTGGGGTTTAAGTACACATTGTGGGATCAGTTTGAAATTATATGCGACACGACGGAGCTTTTGAGTGCGTAATGCTTCTTTGATGGCGTAGACTCAACATGCTGGCTTATTGGGGGTCGTTTTTTTTTTTTCTTATTTTTTTTGGTCTTAGATATGAGTCTTCTGTAGATTGTGTTCTCACGTTTGGTGTTTCTCAGGTGCGGTACATATCGCTGCTTATAATTGACGAACTCTTCATGCGATCGAAGCTGTTCAGAACCCTTATCATCGAGAACTTGGATCAGTTGTTAAGCTTCAGCATGGGCTTCCGGAAGAATATGCCGCTACCAGCACCTCAAGCAGTTGCATCTCGTTTGCATTCCAAGGCCATTGAGTTTTTGGAGAAGTGGAATGCTTCTTTTGGTGTTCATTACAGACAGCTTAGATTAGGATTTGATTACTGCAAAAACAATCTTAGATTGCAGTTCCCCGATACACAGGGAAATGCAGCTAGGATTCAACAGGAGAGAAGGGAAAGGGAGATTAGAACTCAAGAAATTTTACGCAAAAAATTCGAAACTCTCAAGGAAAGTTTTCCCTTGATAAGGGAAGAAATACAATCCACGGTGAATGAGATTGAGGAATGTCTGGATATAGTTAGTAGTAAGGAGGAGCCAGTGCCACTTGTCCCCCTTGATGATGAAGATTGTGATGAGTTTCGATCTCGTGAAATCCTGCAGCTACGTCTTGCATCATTGAAAGAAGCAGAAAAGGTTCATGAGGATGTGGATAACAAAGTTTTGTTTGATGCATTGAGGGAGCTGTACAGACTTCTAGTGACAAGGCATTTAATTTCTGTACAAGAATGGATCACTGTTGTTGTTAGAGTAGATGTGACAGATAACAGGCTGAGAGATTCGACTTTGAAGGAGTTAATCGACATTCAAAATAGCATTCAGTTAGTGAAGAGGAAATGTGAAGAACTAGTTTCTGCCTTACCAAGTGCTGCAAAGCATGACCTAGAAGAGGAAGAAGATATCTGGGAAGAGGGAAAGATTCAACCAAGTGATAATGGGTCCTCAATGACACTGAGAAACCTATATGAAAATCCCTCTGTTCCATCAACAAGTGGGTTGAAAAGCACTTCTGAATGCAGTATTGGAGAATCCGGTGGCAATAAGGACTCCAATGAATCAGACTCTGGAAAAAATACTTCGAGGACTAAGCTCTTGTTACAAGCTCCAGTGATGAGATGGGGCTCTTACTTGGATACTTGGGGTTCGAACAGTGGTGTTCTGGCTAATCAGAGGGGATTGGATCTGGAAAGTCATTGGGGTCGGGTAGACTATGATGCTGTTATTCCAGCAGAAAAAATTGCAGAGCTGAATGTTCAGGCAACTCTATACAAAGAAGAGCAAGTAAATATCAAACCATGCCATGCTCCTTTAAGCAGAGGGGGCCTCTGTCAGAGAAGAGATTTAAAAGTTTGCCCCTTCCATGGACCCATTATTCCTCGTGATAGTGCTGGTCATCCACTCGACCAGAATGTCTCTGCAGATGGTAGAACTTGTGGTCCAGAGACTGATGCAGTGAAGCAGTTGGCAAAACAAGCTGTGAAGAATGTCAGGACTCGAGATAGAGAAGAAATAGAGAAGAAAATAAATGACAAGCAATCATTGAAACGTGCCAAGCTAGCTAAAATTCGCGAACACAATGAAGCAGTTCTTCGTGAAGCTGCATTGGCTTCCACTTCAAGATCCGCAGCTATTGCAGAAGACATTGACAGTTTTGGTGCTGATAAACCATCATCCAGAAATAAGAAAGAAACACTCGCAGCCATGCTGCGCAAAAAAGTGACGACGAAAGATAGATTGACTCAGAGACTTCTGAATGCCCGTGCAACAGATGCAGCAGTCAGGCAACTGAGGTCGGATGAAGATTCATGTTACAGAGAGGCTTTCCCAAACCAGTGGTAGATGAATGTTTTTTCCTTAATTTAACGAAAGAAGTGTGTGGCTACAGTAGTGGCTTTCAGTGTATAGATGAAGACCGTAAACTTTGCATGTCTATAGTACAGCTTGTAGGCATGTCGGAGATGATTGCTTCTCATTTTTCTTTCAGTTTAGCTGAGAACTAGGAATTAGACTTAAGGAACAATTCTTTGCTCGACTTTTGTATTCTTAACGCTTATGAAACATCAATAAGAAAATAGATTGTACGTTTCCCTTAACATGGTCTTTCTTTATCGAGGAACACATGCATCTATTGAATCGTTGACATGTACAGTTGGGAATACTGTTAGTGGACTCTTGCATTCACATGTTAATAACCGCACGTCTCATATGTAGCAGTGCACAGGTTTTCACTATGCAGTCTGAAATATTCTTGTTTTCATTGTACTGGGCCAAACTCACAATTTCGCTGTGCAAACTATGATTATGTCACACCATTGCAGTGCTTGTCTTGGGATTGTTTCTTTGCTAACTTGACCAGGAAAATGGTACCTCAATCATGCATATCATCGATGGAAGAGGAATGTAAGATATTTTTCATAGCAGAGTCTGTTTGATATCTCCTTCGCAAACATACAGAAATTGTTAAGCTCTCAATAGATAATGATGGTCATTTCTGCATCCATCACCATCAAAGAAACAATCCTCTGCTCTCTTGGTCTGCAAAATAGAAGTAACTTATGGATGCAGCGGTCCCGCATGATAGCTCTGCGATGCAGCCAGATTTAATCGTAACTCCCACATGGGGAAAAAGGGAAAAGAATCTTAATCTCGTAGATTTTGATACCTCTGCTACCACTACTGGACCTAAAGATTTCATTTATCTTTCTAGATTGTTTGTTACTTTAAGAAATGGACGATTTGATGATTTGAACCCTGATCAATGAAATAGTTGACAGGTGCCGGAACTTGGAGGTAAGATGTAGGATTCCTCAACGCAGGCAAACCATGGAGATGGTTGAAACACTTCATGTGCGCTACAGGTGAAGGATAGGACAGGACAGGAAGGCTTACTGAATTTCATGTTCTCAAGGATACGATAGAACAGGAGAGGATGTGCTTGACGAGGGACTGTCTTCCAGTAGAAGAAGCTTAGCCATTCTGTTACCTGGCAATTTCTTCGCCAACAGACACTGAAAGCAGGAACGCAACCAAAAAAAAAGGGGCCGGATGAATCAGAGATCCACTCCGCACCTTTTTTGCCTCATTGAGGATGAGATATCATCGGCATAAGAGAAGTAACGTGTGTCGCTCCATGCCCAGAGGTGCAGAGAACCTGTGGCTTTGACATTAACTAATTGGTCACTAGTCCTAAGATAGGATGCTGATCCGTTCTCTCCGTTTTATCTGGTCCATTTCAATTATGCCCTCCCAAATTTGACTGGAACGAATCTGTAAAAGCAGGCACACGAACCGACCAATTCTCGAGTTGTGTATGTATCCTCTGCAGTTAGTTTTGATGGGGTAATTTTTGGGGCCCTTTTTGTCTTCGCCAGAGCTGTCGATCCTTAATCCTTATACTTTGAGGAGCTATTTCGCTTTCTCGCTTCTCGTAATTGAACTGGGAATCTTTGTTTCCTGTTGAGCAAAGTGCATCAAAGAATGATTTTGTCCAGTTTGTGGATATTGCATTAATGCATAAAGGATCTTCTTTAACCCACTTTGCTGTTGGGCCAAAAATCACCTTTAACCTACTTAATTCTTATTATATTTCTCCTGGAGCCCTAGGCACACTTACTTTGATCTGGTTGCCATGCTTCTCTTGAAAAAATGCTGATGCTCATCCTTTCCAATCAGAACAATTCTCCCTTTTCCTTCCCTTTTTTTGGGTTTGAAGAATAAAGTGGGTATGGACCAGAAATGGCCGAACTAGGACTGTGCACAAGAGAACACAACACAGTAATTCCATATAGAAAGGGCTTGGATTTGGACCCCACCGAATCACTGATAGACTTTGCAAGCTCTGTTCATGCAACTCCAGAGCTTCAGTTACATCTCTGCATGGCGAGACTGAACTTCTTTTCTTTTTCCCTCTTTTTAAGTCAGGTATGAAGGGCCAATTTTGCTTTTGGTCCACTAGAATTCTGTACTTTGAGCTTCCATTGTCCTTCCACGGGGATAAGACTGATCACTGGAACAGGCAGCCCCGGGCAATGAGGACCAGAAGCTCTCATCGTCCACCTATTCTACTAAATTTCCCTGTGTGGTCCATTCAGATTCCCTAGCTCAACCGGTCGATTTCTTTAAAGAGAAAAACCGCGTCGGCCACAGGACATCCATATCATTCATGCCCCCCCTGAAAATAGAAACCGTATTTAATTTCGAGACATGGGCTTGTTATACTTTTTGTGATTAGCAAATGTTGAAAAATTTGTCTATCCTCTCTGTGGATAACAATCCAGAGAATCGGCCTCAATGATGGTTCTTGGTAGGACCAAGATGCAAAGTTACTCCGAGGTCAGCTTCTATCATGGCTCAAGAATGATCTAAGAAGAAATTTGCTTTCAAAGTGGGGTCTGTGTGGGAGGGTCACTGCCATCAATTGGCCAGAAAAGAAAAGGATCCCTTTTCCATTTGGTGGGGTTTTGGGGCAGAGAACTTGGACTTCTCTTACTGAAATTGGGTTCATTCCTATCACCTCCTCTTGTTCTTTTTTGGTTTTCCCTTCATTTTCCTACCTACTTTTGAGGAAAAAAAAATTCAGAGGGACATGGAATTAGGAGTTTGTTGGAGGAAAACCTTCTTATGGGTTCAAAAAAGAGAAGTGGCTTTTTATTAGTTCAATCGAGACACCAAATTGCAAAAGCAATTCAATTAAATATCGAAACTTTTGACTTCGTTCTATTTTCATGATGTCTTAAAGCACTTATTCGAATTTCGAATGAAAAGATTAATTCATGAACATTGTGGAATTTCCCACTCGACTCTCATATAGTTCGATGATTGGAACGACTGGCTAGTCTTTGGATCTAGCCTATACAAGTATGTCTGTGCAACACCGCGATCGAAAACCGCTTTATGCGATCCTGTTTTCCACATCATCGTCCACATTGTTACCAGTTAAAGACGCCGCAATAACGGGCTTTTTTTTTTTTTTTCGCCAATTTCGGGGTAGCACAGTTCTATCCTTTTTTCCCATCTCGAATGTGTAGAATAAAAAATCATCATTCCACGGAAAAAGACCCCAAACTCACCAATCTAATTTCCATAAGATGCTGTACTTTAAGGGAAGCAAAGACATGGGGATGTGGGATGCTGTCCCAAAGTTGGGTAGGTCTCGGTCCAAATCGGAACACACGTCGCTGAAAGTTGAAAGATGAAAGTAATTCCTTGTCACTCCCACCCCCAGATCCCACTCCCACTTGTCTTTGTTCGAAGTTCCTGGGAGATCATTGAGATTGAATGTAAGCACGCCATTCGACATAGTTGCTCGAACCTTCGGTTTTACGATGACATTTCATCATGATATTCTCAGTTAGACAATGCAATTTAGGAGGGGAAATTGTTAAAAAGGTCATAAACCTATTATGTGGTGGTCAATTAAGTCGTAAACCTTTCAATTATGCCAATTGAGTCATAAACCTTTCGAAAATTTGCCAAATGAGTGATGAACCCTTCGAGCATTTGCCTATTTAGTCATAAATATTTTGACGATTTATCAATTTAATCCTGAAATTTTTTGATGATTTGCCAAGATAGTCCTTTCGTCTAATTTACCAAACTATAGGTTTAAGACTAAATTGGCAAATCTTCAAAAGTGTTAGGACTAAATTGACACGATCGAAAGGTTTATGACTAAGTCGACAAATCTTCAAAAGTATTAGGATTAAATTGACACGATTAAAAGGTTTATGACTAAATTGATTATTACACGGTAGGTTTAGGACTTTTTAGATAATTATCTCGGATTTAGTATGGAGGTTCTTGCCGCTTCCACATGGATTGATTCCCACTCGTTCAAATTGGTCGTGGAGATCAGTAAGACCGATGGTGGAACTTGAGAGAGCGCTCAACAAGCACATGAATAAGGGGCATCATGGTACGATCACTAACATAGATTCGGACTGTTCTTGTTTAGGAAACTCTTGCAAGTGTTGATTTCGGTTGAGATCGGAACGTGGACTTTGGAGGCTGCAAAAAGGTTGGTGACGCGAATTTTTTCACGCGGTAATATGTAAAAGGTCAATTTGGGTTTCAATCCTCCTTCTAGTCGGCTCATCCGCGTACCTTATGATCGACGCGCCCACAATTAACACAGGAAAAAAAAAAAAGAAAGATATCCGTTGACCGACTCTACAATCATCGTGCGACAGAGAAACAGCGCGTGTCAGAAACTCTTCCGGTAACGAGCAAGTCGCTCGATGAGTCATCCGATGTGTTCAGTTCCCTTATTAATAATTCGGTTACCATACTGCATGATCGAGACATGCCGGTTTCCATGCAGAGGGAGTGAACCCGATGCTTTTTACGTACAAATACATATAGGGAAGGTATCGGAATCATCACGGGGGATACAAACGGGATGCGTCAACCTACATTGAGGCGCTACTCCCGGGTTACTAATTAGGTTGATGAGAAAACTAATCTCTCCGTCGGCGACCCCCCCTCTCTCTCTCTCGCTCTCTCCCAAAAAGACCCGCCTAAGATTTGAGTCTTATTAATCGGATACTTTGTCGATGCTGATGATTCTATAAGTGACTTCTTTCCAAATGATTCTATAAGATTGGGGGCACGATGCGGGATCATGAGTACGCATTTCCCGACAGATAGATAAGAGAGAGATTAGAACCTCCGACCAAAAAATTTAAAAAAAAAAAAAAGGGGGGGGTGGGGGGGGGAAGAGATTAGGAGGGGGTTTTTAAACCGATTATTTTAAATCCGATTAAAATGAGTTAAAATGATAGGGGAAGGGGAGCGTTGCCGTCACTCTCTCCATCTCGGGCGTGGGTCTAACCCGCTTCTCTCTCTCTCTCTCTCTTTCTTCGCTCGCTCCCTCTTATTCCTCATCGAGACAGAAGAGGGAGAAAGTCTCATTTCGAGAGAGAGAGAGAGAGAGAGAGAGAGAGGGAGTGAGGGAAGGAGGACTGCGAAAGTGAAGAGAGAGAGAGAGAGAGAGAGAGAGAGAGGGGGAGTGCGTCGTGCCTGTGCGCTGTTCACATGGCCTCCATGCCCTCCTCGGGGCCTCACAGCCACCACCACCACCACAGCCACAGCCACCACCACAGCAACAGCCACCACCACCCGCCGCCGCCGCCGCCGCCTCAGGCGGAGAGCGACCCCCCGAAGCTCGCCTCGCAGCAGCATGATCCAATGGACACCGATAAGGTCTCATCTCTCCTCCCTCTCTCTCTCTCTCTCTCTCTCTCTCTCTAGGTTGCGCTGGACGCGCGGTTTTTAGCTTTTTGTAGTGGCTGGCTGTGCGTGGCGACTTTCTGAGATCGGCGATCTTGGACGATCCAGCTCGGAGCCGTCGCTTCCGCTGGAATTTTGAGCGATCTTCGCGTCTATAGGGTTTCGTTTCGCTTCGCTGGAGATCTGAGCTCGCTTGTCTGGGGCTTTCTGAGACTCTGCCGTTAGGCGGTGGTTCGGTGTTTGCGCGTTCTAGGCCGCTCGATGTCTCCTCTTCTTGTGAATGCGTGTTCGTGTGTCGACCTTGGTCTTTCGTGATGAAGATCCGATCTGTCGGTCCAAGCCCTGCCTTTTGGGCACGTTCGCTTTCCTCTGGCTCTTGGAAAGAAAACGTAAGGGAGAGTTAAAATGATTTTGGAGTTCTTTGCTGAGTGGTTTTTGATCGTGATTGAAGATGAAGAGACGAGGCATGAAGGAGGATGACCGTGAGAGAAATCGGTTGGCGCAAGCTCTGTGGAGCTGAGTTCTCATTTTTGTCACTTGCTAGTTGCTAAGGACATGGCAATCTCAATGTTTACAGATGTAAATGTTTTCACTTTGCTAGTATTATTGGCTGCCTGAATTAGGGTTTCTCAGAAGTGGTTTACTCTTGTTTTCGTACGTACTTAAATCTGTTTAAGATTCCCTAACGTTGACTCAATTTATTTTTCTGCCATTTGTCATGACGATCATCAGAGAATTCCTACTTTTGATCTTGGTTAACTTATTAAATCATCACGTGATTGGCTTTTGCTTTTTTATGTTGTTCTCAGGGTGTTTTCTTTTCGTTGCTTTGGGTTAAAGATGTAGCTTGGTTCAGTCTTTTAGTGCGTAGGTCGAGGTGTTTGGAGATATGACTGTACAAAATTGCTTCTTGAATTCTTAAAATTGAGATCATCAAACTCATCTTTATTCAGCCTCACCCCTGCAATTCATGGTCGTTCCAGATTTTCTTACCCCGTAGTGGTAGATTTATTGTTGCGACCAAAGAGTTCTCAGGCATCTTGCTTTTGCTCTTTGAATGTAAGCGATCCTTCAATATATGTCAACACAAAATCAGGCGAGATCGTGGAAACTCCTTGACTCAGACGGCGAAATAATGTCTTTTCATTCTTTCTGCAGAACACGTGTTACTTACGTGTATTCATGACTGTACACTTGTTCTTTTGTACTTTGATGGATCTGTTAGAATCTATAGTGCGAGTGCAAGTGTTATGCCTGCTGAAGATTGACGGTGTACTAAAATTAAAATTTAGGGAGACTGACGTTGTTCGTAATAACTGCTTCACCAGTGCAATTATAGTCCGTTACTCGAATTTATTGGCTGTCTTGAAATTTCCTTTTTAACCCTGCATGCCATTTTCACTACAGGCCGCTATTATCGAGAATAACGATGCCGTCACTGGTCAGATTATTTCAACCACAATTGGTGGGAAAAATGGTGAACCCAAGCAGGTAACAATACCTGTATTTTCCATGGCTCTGGATGTTTCTAGATGTAGTCTTTGCATTCTTCTTGCCGTTGAAGTAAGCTACAGCTCTTTTAAAGAGGCATCGAGTTACTTGTCCTATTAAAGCCAAGTAAAAATGCAGTCTGACTAATATCTCATGGTTTGCCTCTGAGAGGTGGTACCTACTTACTCAAGAAGATTCGCATCAAAGTTGGGATTTGTTTCAGTTAGTCGTCAAGTACTGTGTTGTCCTCAAAAACTCAAGTGTTATCCTTCAATGCTTCTTGTAGACCATCAGCTATAAGGCGGAACGTGTTGTTGGCACTGGATCTTTTGGAGTAGTTTTCCAGGTACATTGTTGGGTTCCTTAAATCAAATGCCGCCTTGTTGTTTCATCCTTACTAATATGCTATCACTGTTCTCAGGCAAAGTGCTTGGAAGCTGGAGAAATGGTTGCCATAAAGAAGGTTTTGCAGGACAGACGCTATAAAAATCGAGAGCTGCAGCTAATGCGTTTAATGGATCACCCAAATGTTGTTTCGTTGAAACATTGCTTCTTCTCTACTACCAGTAGAGATGAGTTGTTTCTGAATTTGGTCATGGAGTACGTACCTGAAAATATGTATCGGGTTCTGAAGCATTACAGCAGTATGAACCAGAGGATGCCGCTTATTTATGTGAAACTCTATACATATCAAGTATGGACTGTTGTCTGTTTTTTTTTGGTAAAACTGGAAATTAGGGACTGTTATTCCTTGTTTGGCATAAATTTGAAATCTTTCCTCGTTCAGTCATATTTAACAGAAACTTTTTGACAGATATTTCGAGGGCTAGCATACATTCATAATGTTCCAGGGGTTTGCCACAGAGATGTGAAGCCACAAAACCTTCTGGTATTCTGCAGCATAACTTTCTCATCTTTCAAAAAACTATAGTATTTGTCCGGACATCATTCTTATCGATACCTTGCAGGTTGATACTCTGACCCATCAAGTCAAGCTTTGTGATTTTGGGAGTGCAAAAGTTCTTGTAATTACTTTTCCTTTCTATTTTGTCTATTCTCTTGACTTATTCAGCTTTCTTGCATGAGCTTTGCTATATTTTCTTCGCCCACTGGTCTTCTTGAGCTATATTTCTTATCATATCTTTAGCAATAATTCTTCAGTCTTACATGCCAAGACAGGCATTTGGCTTTCCATTATAAGTGCATATTATGTATCACCTTGGGATGCACGTTTCTTGTCTTGGGCCACCCCTTACAAGAATGACATGTTATTCTAAAATTGACTCTTTACTGTTAAGTTTATTAAACTTCAATATGCAAACATTGGTTGCAATAGTTACATTGATCTTGTGGTATATGCATCATTTTAAGAGTTTTAAGATTCCATCAGGTTAAGGGTGAAGCTAATATATCGTACATATGCTCTCGTTACTATCGAGCTCCGGAGCTTATATTTGGTGCGACAGAATACACGACATCGATTGACATTTGGTCAGCGGGTTGTGTTCTTGCTGAGCTTCTCCTTGGTCAGGTTAGTCATGTATGGTGCAGAGTTATAAGTAATCTATGTCAGCTTATTAATTTGCCACTGAAAGTCACCGCTTGATTTTATTTTTTTTTGTTGGCGGACCCCGGGGGGGGGGGGGGGTTGGTTGGGGTTTTGGCCCGCGTGTTATGTTTGTGGTTAGATATATCTATTATAACTTTAACTGCTATTTAATTCTTTCTAAAACATCTTTTGCTTTTGTAGCCATTATTTCCCGGAGAAAATGCAGTAGACCAACTTGTAGAGATTATCAAGGTGAGCCTATCCACCAATAGTGATTAGATAGTCCCTCTGGTACCATTTGACCATATATTTGATGTGATGTTTCAGGTACTCGGTACACCCACTCGGGAAGAAATTCGATGCATGAATCCAAACTACACAGACTTCAGATTTCCCCAAATCAAGGCTCATCCTTGGCACAAGGTTAGCCTTCTGATTTCATTTTATATAAGTACTGTAAATGTTGTTATGTCAGCCTTCTGATTTTGTGACTTAATTTTGGTTCAAACAGTGGTGTCTAGAATGTCTCGCTAATTTTGGTGTTGACTCAGTTGCATCTATAGTCACTTGTGCATTCTGTTTATCTTTAGTTTATTTAAAAATTATGAAGTGTGAAAGATACCTTAGAAGGCATCTGATGATATTAATGCTGTTGAAATGGGACCTCATAATCCTCTACTGAAGGAAATGCAGTTTCCGCCATTTGAAGATCAGATACTTAATGTTCATCCAATTAAAATATGACTGGTGATATTATGCATGTGGGGTTTTTTCTGAAGTCTGAGATGAGGTGCCCTGTCCACCTGGCTATCATATACTTTTAATTTTTCAATTGTACTGGCATTGTTGACTTTATTAAATAACATCTATGATGTTGCCTTTTAGGTATTTCACAAGAGGATGCCTCCTGAAGCGATTGACCTTGCATCACGACTGCTTCAGTATTCACCTAGTCTTCGCTGTACTGCCGTGAGTGAACTTGTTTCTGATCTTTGTATTAGATATATTGCGACCTTGGCCTAAGGACTCTCTGCATTAACAGAGTGAAAATGTTTAACATCTTAGCTGCAAATCTAGATTATGTTGTTTGTAGCGGTGGATTCTTCTTTTTGTCAGATGAACCGTCAATTTGTGGTGTTGAATTTATTAATTAATCTTTATCTCTTCCATCACATTATCACTGATTTCTCCTTGATTGCTTTGCAGCTGGAAGCATGTGCCCATCCTTTCTTTGATGAGTTGCGTGAACCAAATTCACGGCTTCCTAATGGTCGCCCTCTTCCACCTCTGTTCAACTATAAACAAGAAGTATGCAATCGACCTTTTCTATCTTCTTAATCTACATGAGATACATAGAAACACATAATTCTTGGCTGTTCATGATTCCTGTCTATAAGAGTATAGTTACATTTTGTTACTCTCCTTTTCTGTGTGGGGACAATCATGGATTTAGTCTCACAGATGGATGGAAATAGAGCTCCTCTCTCTCCTCCTCTTCTTAATGTCTAAACAATCATTAATCAATGTAGCATCATCAACCATTTGTTCCATCAGCTGCTGCTTCACCGGAAGGTTTAAAGAGACAAATGATTACATTCATTTGCAAACTACTAATGACAAATTAAATGTGATTTGGGGTTAAATAGATGTTTATGTCACCTCCTAGAGTCACTGATTGGGAAACCTATATCTGTGTATGAATTGGGACATGGACAATGCAATGCTCCAGGATCATGAGGCAGAATGTATATCTTATGTATACCCTGGGCATCTCAAATCAATTGTCTCTCTGCCTCTTCCATGAAAGTTATGTCTTCGTTTTTTTACGGGCACTATCTGATTGACCGTTGCTTGGCTTTAGTTGATTTATACTAGCTCAGTTACTGTTTTTGGCCTCTCATCCTGGTCTTTTTATAGTCTGACTGGTAACAACTATCAGGTTTGCTTAACTTTGATCTGTTAGTGCATTTTCACATTGGTCTGATTTTCGTATCACGGCTGTGCTTTGAATATCTTCTTGTGAAACATCCATGTATATGGGACTAGTATCGGTTGGCTCTAATAGTAGGTCTGCCTTGCTCCTACCAACTCATGACTACATGGCATGCATGGTTTGCTCACTCGTTTCTCAAGTGGAGGGCCAATTGAATTCGAATGGCCTATTTACTGTCTTGCTTGTCCATGAAATCAGAATGAACCGTTGTTGGGTTAGCTGCATTAGATTTCTCTCGTTTGTGGTTCATATTTTATGATTTGAACTTCTTATTTTACCGCATTTGAATTATTGTTCAACAGTGTTACCAGAATTTTGTCCAATCTCCTGTCGGCTAGTTGACAAATTTTTGTTCTTGTGGAAGGTTAGTACCTAACTAAGATTGATCTGAATGTGTCTACAGTTGGCTGGGGCTTCACCTGAATTGATTAACAGGCTCATACCAGAGCATGTGAGGAGGCAGAACATTCTCAATTTCCCTCATCCAGCTAATGCATAAGCGTAGAATGTGAAACAAGGAGTCGATCATCCAGTACTTGATGGAAGTGAACATAACCGAGGACCATCTATGTGTTCTGCAGTTTCAGCCCTGCAATCAGCTTTTCGCACCCTGCAAGTTGTGGGAATGGTGATATCTCAGCTTTTAGCATGGAAAGTGGTTGGCTGTCTTCTCATGTCGTTCTAGCAAAGAAAGATAGTATTTCCTTGGATGTACATCATTTTGATCCTAAACTCTAGAAACCGTAGGAGTATAAAAAATGTGACGCTATTTATGTCTAGTTATGTAGGGGCTTTACAGACCCAAAAAGGAGCTTAAGTTGCTCATTTAAGTTAGCATGGCTTCCTTTTTTAATATGATGAAGAATATTGTGTTTGTTTCCAGCTTGTGAATGGGTGCTGTACCATGGGGCATCGAGATCTCGGTCCAAGTTTGTTTAATTTTGTCTTCTTTCGTGGAATTCGATGTCTCTTCTCTCCGTAGATCGAAGATAGATTGCTGATCTATCCATCCCATCAAGAGTGGATAGGTAAGCTGATAGATGCATCATTGTCGTCCCTTTCTGCAAAATTATATTTCCAGGAGGAGATTACTCAAAGAATGAAGCTGGAGGTGAGTTGAATAACTACTAGCAATCTTGCTTGGCGATTCTGGACTGATTGTTGACAGATACGGTATTGATCTTGGAACGACGTCGCTTGATGATCCAAGCTGAATATTGTTCGTGTTATCTCAGATGCCATTGCCAACATATATTTCCCTGTGCAGTGCTCTTGACGTATGAGCTTGTGTTTCTATTTAATTGTTTAAAATAAATCATCGAACAAATTATGATGTCTTCATGGTCTCTGGGTTTCCTCGGATTCAAGTGAAGCGGTGAATAAGTTGTTGATGGAGTTGCGGTCGTATGTTTCTGTCGTAGACACGGGCAGAAAGATTTTCAAGGATATTAACCACGGTTTCGACATTTAATTCAGGTTGGCTCCAAAGGGATAAGAGATCAGCATCTAACTGAAGTGAGCAGGATCCACAACCATTTTAAGAACGAGAGGCTTTAACATTGCGGAAGTAGCTTCTTGATCATTAGTGGAGGATGAAAAGAACTTTTGTCCCGAGAAAATTAAGGAACGACAACGACCGACGTTGACATTCACATGCAAAGGCTCAAAATCCACCAAACCAAAGGACAATCTGCCCAACACAAAGTTACAGCATTAGGTAGACAGAATCATTTGCCAAGGCTCCACCACGAACGCTTTCACCCCAGCAAAAGAAAACATGCTTAGGTTAGGATACAGCTTGGACCTCCGAAGAAGCCTCGTGTAACAAAATGGAGAATTTCTTCTTTATAAGCTCATATCTGGCACGTTAACTTCCCTTTGAATGACCACGTCACCCTGTGGCTTTATTCCTTAATCATGTCTATTCTTTGACATCATCACCTAACAACATGCGTGACATCTTTATAGCTTGGCCTCCATGTTTATTCATTTGGCCGTGACTCAGCTCATTAGAGCAAAAATCGAATGTCTTTTTCCATATCCTCATGAAACGAATCTCTCCTTGTTTGCTTTGAATCTCTTCATTTTCGTCATCAAAATGCAGGCAAAAGAATACCACAAATGCCATAACTTTAATATAAGTAAGCACCATAATAGACTTTTTTGTAAGAATCACTTGAGTGCCGCATTAAAAACTATTCACTTTGAGTGTTCATTACTTATCTTGCTTCCATCCAAGAGCGAGAGAGATCCATAAGAAGCAAACAACGAGGGAATGGAATATATGCATTAGAGTTTGATGGATCGAGCGCGTGATGATAGCGCAAGTGGTTAATCCCTCTTGTAATGATTCGCGTAGTTAGCATAATCATTCATTTATGCTTTATTGTGTGTGCATTAATTTTGTAGTGCGTGATTAGATATGATTCTATATCTGATTATGTATGCCGGATCGATAACAACGAGGGAATGGAATATATGCATTAGAGTTTGATGGATCGAGCGTGTGATGATAGCGCAAGTGGTTAATCCCTCTTGTAATGGTTCGCGTAGTTAGCATAATCATTCATTTATGCTTTATTGTGTGTGCATTAATTTTGTAGTGCGTGATTAGATATGATTCTATATCTGATTATGTATGCCGGATCGATAATAAGTAAAAATAACTAAGGATAGGATCCTTTTAGCGAGGTGTGTGATTTGGAAATGAACTGGGAGAAGGCTGGTGTGCTCATGATAACTCGTTCCAACGAACTAAATCGCACATCAAATCGGAGGAAATTATTTCCGAGCGATATTGATTAACGGTAATGTGTGGCGGCATTAGCCGCTTGATTAATACGAGGAATGGTGCTGAGTGTGCGGGTTGAGATTCTAGCGAATTTACTTTCGTGTCTTATCCATAATCCGCGACATATGTATAGTAAGAATCATGTTCTGATTCACCATATATGAGCATTACAATTTATATCTATCTCTAATGGAGGCGATGGATTACTTACTCAGTCGATGATCCGGTTACTCAGATGTGAGCCTGACCACCAAACAGTTCTTGCAGTTTTCTTTGAATTAGGGAAAATATAGGTGGATCTTGGAAATAATCAGAGTGGCACGGCATAAGCGTAGTAAACTTCAATTGTTTCGACACCTTTTTGTGTAACTCGTAGTACATTGGCCGGCCGGCCGACATCGACTTCCCTAATCACAGGCTCAAAATCCACCAAAACAAAAGAATAAATTTGCCCAACCCAAAGTTACAGCAGGAAGCAGACCAAATCATTTGCCGAGACTTTACCACGTCCGCTTTCACACCAGTAAAAGAAATGCTTTAGTATGCAGCTTGGACGTCTGAAGCCTGATGTAACAAAAACTAGGGAGAAGCATTCCCAGCAAAAGTTGGAAACATGAGTATAATTTGGATTTCATTTTAATGGTTCACCTGTAGCTGTAAAAGTTACAATCCCCAACTCTCACGGGGAAAAGAATGAAACTAGTCAAGAAACAACAGGGCGGCACTCTAAATCGTGTGCATGTTATTGCCCATCTTCCTAATTGCAACGAGATGGGAACTGAAAGAAAATCTCATGACACTCATGATGACCGCAAACTACTTTATGGAGAATGCAAATCAAGAGTAGCATTATTCAAGGACTGACGTCTCCTCAATTAGGTACTAATAAGATTTCGTGACCACGTTGATGGCATTTGCCAGATATCCAACGTTGCCGGTGGTTACACCTGCCATACTGTAAGAAAAAGGTTTGCATGTGAGGAGAGTTGCCGTAGAAAAGGAGGTGATTCCCCCAAATACGTTTGTGGTGGAGTTATTACCTTATACGGCCATTACGAGTCATGTAAATGTGATATTCTTTTGTCAACCGATCAACCTGCTCTGGAGTCATCCCACTGTAGCAGAACATACCAATCTGCGTTTGGGGGAACAGACTGTTAAGAACAGGAAATTGTGTGTAACTGATGCTAAAAAGCTTACAAAATTGGACCATACCTGTTCGGTTATGTGCTTCCATGATAATGGTGACCCAAGCTTTTCAAGGTTTTCTCGCAAGGCAGCACGCATCCCAATGATTCGGTCAGCCATTACCTGAACAGTTGCAAGGTTGATGTCAATTTACTTCTCAACAGGGGAGGGCGATTCATGTTCATATTAATTTCTTATGCCACTTCTAAACCCAACAGATATGCAGGACGTGAGAGGAGCAGCTAAAACAAAAGGAAACTTCCAAGCAACTAGGAAAGCCAACAGAACAATCTCTGCACCATAGTTCTTTGTTTCTTTCAAACAGCAAAACTCCAATCCAGTGAAAGTAAATACAACACAAATGATTGTTTCTTTGTCGAATTCTCAAGGAATGAGCTAAGCCAAAATTGGTAGCAAATTAGCATAAATGGGCTAAAAAAAACTACCTTAACTTCCTTGAGCCATAAACTCTTCAAGTCTGGATCGCTAAGAATAGTTGACACTATGACGGCACCATGCAAAGGTGGATTGCTGTACATGGGTCTAGCAAGCTGCTGCAACTGACTTTTCACGGCAATGGCTTGTTTTTCATCTTCACAAAGAACACTGAACAGCCACAAATAAGCAGATAAAGCATGAGTTTCTATTCACTCCAGAATGAGTGGCAATTGAGTTTCCATTCATCGATTGTCTTGAGGATGCTTGCTCTTACAATTTCTGTAGGAAGATCTTATCAACTATATTTGTATTATTCTCAAAAGTTTGAAAAGGAGACTGAAGAAAACTCTATTAGCTTCATGCCCATGATAATTTCGAGGAAGATTCGAGAGAAAAGAGAATGTATGTCCACTTTTTCTTCGAGCGCAAAAGCATTATCTCATATCTCAAAAACATTTCCTCCCTCTAACTCAGAGGGATCTGCAAAGGTCCCAGTGAAAATACACTTCAGTTGAGAGTTTCAAGAAGAGTTCCTTTTACCAAGCAGGAAAGGTACTACTAAATAATTGGCCCTAAAACTTAAGGCATGGCAAGCACAAAATTTCCATCCCCAATACCCAACTATGCTCAAAATATCCAAATCAAATAGTACAACAGCTAAAAATGACTCTACCTCAGCCTCAGTATTAGACAAGATAATTACCTGAGGCAACCCACTCTCTGACCATACAGTCCCATGTTCTTTGCATAAGATTGAGCAATTCCAATTGCATGACTGTCCTCAAGAAAGATCCTGATCGACTTTGCATCCCTTTCTGGATCACCACTAGCAAATCCTTGATATGCCATGTCAAAGAAAGGAAAATGACCTTTGACCTGAAAATTGTGTCAAATCTCAGTCACAGAAATAATCGGTGAATGATTTTAGTCGGCATTTCCCAAAATTATACCTTAAATTGATAAGAAATCTCTCTCCACTGGTCCTCTGAAGGATCCACCCCAGTAGGATTATGAGCACATGCATGAAGTAGAAAGAAGGAACCATTCGGTGCATTCTACCGATCATCCATTGTAACCCCAGAAAACAGGTACCAAGTGTCAGCCACAAAAATATTAGACAACTAGAGCATACTCACGAAATATCATCAACAAGAGACGAAGGAGCTGTCGTCATTGGAAGAATACACTGTGAGAGTCAAAATGTGCCATAACTCACCTTGATGTCATCCATTAATGCTGCAAAATCTAAACCCTTGGATTCAGGGTGATAGTAATGATAGGTCCTCTGAGGAATGTGTGCGTCTCTCCAGATGTTATGGTGGCTGATTATGATGACAACCAAGGCTTACATTACTCACAGCGTAATTTACAACTTCAAACTCAAAAACGTGTGTGTGTGTTTGTGTGAGAGAGAGAGAGACAGAGAGAGAGGGAGGGAGGCAGCAAGCTCACTTTGCCCAGGTTGGGACAGGTATGTAAATCTGGGACTCAGGACAAAAACGCTTCTGGAAGTCAGCAAAAAGGCGGCATGCACCCGTCCCAGAAAGAGCTTGTACTGCTGCTATTCTTTTGTCTTTGATGAACTCAGAGTCCTCACCATATGCCAACTTCAATGTTTCCTCCACCATCTTCACACTACCACCCATAGGAAGGTATTCCCTGTCCAGAAAAAATCAACCAGCCCACTCCTTGAGTTCATCTTATCTAATACATGAAAAATCCTACAAGTAAGTTTGTGCAGTCAACTGTGATTACTCAATTGTATGAAAAACAAGGACATTCATTGAGGAAAATTAAAAATGTAAGCAGACTAAGGAATTATGACTGAAATTTCTTCTGGGACTCCATTTATGGCTTAAACTTCAAAGCTTGCTTATAGTTTAAAAAGAAAGAGAAAACGAGTCTAAAAGACTATAAACTCTCAGCAAATAACCTTCTTAAGACATTCTAGTCTCCATAAATTTATTAATGAATACCACATAGTCATCAAATCCATCAAAACTAACACAAGAAGCTGCCATTCTTCACAATGTAACTGGTTCAACTTGACCAATAAGAGGCAAGCACCACTTATTTATTTAAACTTGAATCTTCTTTTAACTTTTTGTTGGAATTTCTACTACTAGCACTCATCACAGAATAATTTTTGTCAAATAAGAGCTACAGTTTTAGATATTACGTTGAGAAACCGAATCCTGAAACTTCGATGAACAAACGCTTCATGTAGCCTGTGAACTATGAGCATCAGTTGAATTTTAAATAAAGAAAGTAATCTACTTCACAGTGGTCTGGTGAAAAACAAAGATATATTTCAAAATGGTAACAAGGTAAAGCAAAAAAGTTTCTTACTTCAAAAGTATTTCATCGGCATTAGTTACACCGGAATGGCACTGGCCACAACTTTTGCAATAAAAAAGCGAATTAGACATGTCTACTTTTTCTATAGCTTTTTGCTTCAATCACTTGCACCAGTGTCCTTTGATCAGCATCAGCACAGTGATATTCACTTTATCGTCCAATACATGATCCAGTAGAGTTCGTAGTCTAGAGAAGGAATCCGGACCAAGTGGAAAAAGTTGAAAAGTAAGGTTATCTTCAAATACCGACACCGAAATGGTTACTGACGATATAGGATAAGGACCCATGGAAAGAAGAATCAAAGTGGTCAGTGGAGGATGAAGTAAAGGTGAGCTTGATGGACCACCACAATATGCTGCAACATGCTGAAAATGTCCCTTTCACGTTTTCACCAAAGAAATGAGAGCACATAGGGACACACTCAAGTGAAAAATGGCTACAGTCCAATAACGAAAGTCAACCCAAATTAAGCTGTTCTATAATATAAGGACTGGAAATAAACGAACTCACATCTTCAGATTCCCAGCAATTCTCCGCTCCGCTTCCCTAACGCACTCAAGTACAACCGGCTTCCCATTATCATCGCGGTAAGCACCCTTCACAGCCATGCCATTCGATACAGATCAAACGGGCATATCACCAAAACATAAACGAAAAACCGTGGCACGCAATTTGAGCTCCTAGGAAGCTGAAACACTTGAGCTCGATGGCTTCGAATCAAATGAAGCCAAATCAAGCACCAATGAGCCGGCGTCCGAATCCCCGGTTTGGCAGTGCCAGCAACCAACTAAACTACATAGGCAGAGCCAAAGTAAAAGACGACTGAAAAAGAACCAATTTTTTTTTACGTCCGCGGAGCAAGAAAGTACTCGAATTTGAAGAAAATCGCATTCCATTCCCAGTTTTCAAGAACATGCAATAGGAGGGGCATTTGAATCAGCAGACCCAGTGACTCCCATCATCCACCAAAAAAAAGGAAGAAAAAAGTCGAGCTAGTACAAGAACAGAAATCAAGCGAAACCAAAGGTGCAAAAGGCCAAAAACCAAAGAACAAGAAACGAGGGACAGCACTGGAGGAGGCAGCTTCTACTTACAACGCCGACGTTGACTTTGTCGGGGCTGGGGTCGGCGAGGAAAGCCTCGGTGACCCCGAGGATCGGGTCCTTCGGCGCCGGCTCCACGCTCCGCCACCGTGACGACATGGATCTCGCCCCGACCACGGAGCTCCGGCTCAGGATCCGACTGGTCGCACCGGCCCGGACCGCCATGGAGGAGGGGTGGGGTGGGGAAGGGGGAGTGATCGAGAAAGAAGCAGCGACGGCGACGGACGGAGAACAAGCGAAGAAGAGAGGCAGCGATTCGATTGCGTGACGCGACGAAAGTTCTTCGGCTTCTTCTTTTTTAAGTTTTTATAGGATGGTGCGGCGAGCGAACCTCGACCTCGAAGTGTGCGGACTTCGATCTTGCCACCTGACGTTGCCTTTTGACTCGCGGTCTCCCTTTATATGTTGCAGATGCTTTCGTTTTATTTTATTTTATTTTTCAAACTTATTTTATGAATTTTTTTTTTTTGGGGGGGGGCGGTGGTCAGAGAGAATTCGTTTCATAATTTGGAAAGTCCTCCTTTATTACAAAGCGCAAATCTTTCGGTCGCAGGTGGGGGCGGGAGAGTTGCCGAATGCCGTGGGCTGTCCGAAAGGGGAGCGTGCGGACCACGTCGCGTCGAAGCGCGTGGCCGGGGAATAATGGCGCTCTCTCTCTCTCTCTCTCTCTCCAAATGGTCCCACTCCCATACCTGTTTTGTTTGTTAAGAAAGAAAGCGGTAATTATATTTCTGGTCCCCTAACTTATGTCTGTTGTGGAATTATGCCCCCGCAATTTTTTAATCTGGACAGGTCGAGTTGTTTCATCGTTAACTCTTTCATTTGCTGAGGGGACACATTTGATTTTGGAAAATTTTGTATTGTTAGAATTAAGAATAACCGATTAATTGTCTTAAGAACGCGCGCTGTGAAGGAACGAGGAATAAGATGAATCAGAAATTGCGAGAGGAACCGCGACCGTGATTAAAGAGATGAAATAAAAGGAGCTCGAGGATTCGTGACTTGTGTATGTCGCTTCTGCTTATGTAGGAAATGAAAACCGACCCCCTGATTTTCTAGTTATGTGTAGACCCGTCCAACGTGGAAGTCGGGTCGGGTCGAAATGCGGCAAAAATGGTCCGACTCAAACAGATTATCCATTTAACCTGTTTCGATTCATATCCATATGATGTAAATCTAGTGACACATAACAAACCTGATCTATATTATTAAAACATTTCCATTCCTTACCAAATCTAAGGAAAACTAATACCCAAATTGGCGAGTGAGAGCAAGATTGAATAAGGGGCGAGAGAAAATGAAGAGAGTCGTAAAAATAGGTTGAGTCTATGTAAGTTATAAACTTATTTATGACTAATTTATTGACCATAACTAACCCATATAACAAGCCAACTCTTCATATATGGATTAATACATAGGTTTTATGATCCATTTTGATAGATTTAGTCACCTGTGAGTTAAACATGAGATTCGATTCAGGAAATTTCACTAAATTGATCTCTCTCACTCTCCTTTGTAGTATATACAAGGAGCCAATCCGAAGAAAA
This sequence comes from Syzygium aromaticum, assembly GCA_024500025.1. Lineage (NCBI taxonomy): Eukaryota > Viridiplantae > Streptophyta > Magnoliopsida > Myrtales > Myrtaceae > Syzygium > Syzygium aromaticum. The sequence continues at coordinate 20,151,838 of CM044885.1, forward strand.
TAGTTTTCTTGGGCCAAAGAGAAGAAGACATGGGCCTGGGCCTCTCCAAATGGCCAACGTAGCCCACTTTTAGTGGTCATTGAAGTCCACAAGAGCCCTCCGTTAAAAACCCTGCAAGAGCCGAACCCTAGGGTTCTCTCGAGCTTTCTCCTCCCACCACCGCCGCCGCCGCCGCCCATCTCTGCTGCTGCTGCTGCTGCTGCCGCTGCCGCCGCCGCGGTGTGACGTCCCACAATGGTGAGCCTGTCTCCTTCTCAATCCTTGTTCATTATCGCCTTCGCTTTCTGGATGTCTCGTTGATCTCAGCAAGCTTTTTGTGTCCGCGCAAATGCCGAGCCGGAGCAGGCGTCGGAGAGGAAGCTGTCGAACCCCATGAGGGAAATCAAGGTCCAGAAGCTCGTCCTCAATATCTCCGTCGGCGAGAGCGGAGATCGCCTCACCCGGGCCTCCAAGGTAAATCGTCTCGTTCGCGCGCACCCCCCGAGTGAACTTCTGTATCTGTCTGTCTGTTGCTGTTTGGTTGGACTTTGTCCCGAATCTAATCCGATGCCTGATTCGGGTCTCGCCGCTTGATGGGCTCTCAGGTGTTGGAGCAGCTGAGCGGGCAGATCCCTGTTTTCTCCAAAGGTTGGTCCTTTATCCCGGTTCGCATCGGATTCGATTCTCCGTCGATTGTTTTTGTGTCTATGATCTCGATTGTCGGAATTAGGAACATCCGAGTCCATTAGAGTTTTATCTTCTGTGTCCTCCGTTAACAATTAATGGATTTTGAGCTGAATACTGACCTTGGGACGCGTGTAACAAGAGCTTAGCTAACTATAGACATCGGGTGGGTGGATTCGAGCTGAAAGTGCACTTGATTAACTAGGAAAAGTCGGGTCCTTTTTGCTTCGACTCAGCTCAAAGCTGGGCGTGGAGAACATTTGTTTAGAGTCCTTTTATCTAAAGGGTGTCCCCTAGTATTTTTATCTGTTTCGAAACTTGCTGGAAAGAGAGAGAAAATTGAGATTTTGGTCCTGACTTTCGAGATCAGTTAATAGCTATTAGGTTCTGAAGTAGAGAACTTGGAATTGCTTCCCAATCAGTGGTATGTGCCTGATAGATGATGTAGATCTATCTGGCATGGTTATAAATATTTGGCTTGATAATTGATGTTAATATACTCAGAAAGTCTTTGATAGTGCCTGAGAGCTTAAAAAAAAAAGCTGATGCATGTGCTGAAATGGAGTCTCCACTTGAACTGCAATGGCAGTCTTAATCCTTCCTTCAGATTGCTCTGTTACACAGGTTATTGGAGTTGTCTCTCTCACTAGGGATTCAGAGGCGGCCATCTGACAACTGTGTTTTTTGAGAGTGCAAGCTACCTAAATTTCTGATACTCTGTTTTTTTTCCTCATATGCACATGTTAATGCCTGCATGCCATATATGAAATTAGTACGCATTGTATGCAGTAAGCTACTTGTCCTTTATTGGGACCTTATCAATTGTTTTGTTGATTATGTGGAGTATTCATATGTCATCTAATGTACATCTTCTGTTATCTAATGTTTTATACTATAGCTAGGTACACTGTTCGTTCTTTTGGAATCAGGCGTAATGAGAAGATTGCATGTTATGTAACTGTAAGGGGTGAAAAAGCAATGCAACTTCTGGAGAGTGGTTTGAAGGTGAAGGAATACGAGTTGCTGCGAAGGAACTTCAGTGACACGGGTTGCTTCGGTTTTGGTATTCAGGAGCACATTGATCTTGGCATTAAGTAAGTCAGTCCGACCCACCTAATTTCAATTAGGAATTCATGGGAAAAGTTTTGTCTTCATCATCCTCTGAGTCAATGCATGGTGTGCAATTATTATCTCAGTACGCACTCACCCAAGGAGTTTAAAACACATTATGTTAGAAAAGTAAATTAGAGTTTGCATGAGGCTTTCATCTCCTGAGCTGTAATTATACTAGCCTCAACTTAGTAGTCAAATCTGAGTCTGCCGGCGGCTGTGCGGTTCATTTATTCTGTTGAGCAGTCTCTGCATGCTTCACCTGGTTGAGCATTAATTTATCTCTCTAATTTCTCTAAATTAACTACCAAGGAAGGCATCAATAACTGCTTTTATATCATGATTACTGGTCCAAACTGTTTTCCAGTTCTACTTTCCATCATAATCTGTTTCATGCCTTGCTTGCTGAATAACCTTGTTTCCTTCTTTCCTAGGTATGACCCTTCGACTGGTATTTATGGAATGGATTTCTATGTTGTGCTGGAACGACCCGGTTATAGAGTCGGCCGTCGTCGGAGGTGCAAGTCTCGTGTTGGGATCCAGCACAGGGTCACCAAGGAGGATGCCATGAAGTGGTTCCAGGTTAAATACGAAGGTGTTATCCTTAACAAGTCCCAGAATATTACCGGCTAGGATCTTAGATTTCTAAGAAGTCTGCTTGCTTTCCCTTTTTATGTTCAAGTCGTAAATTAGCATCTCGTCTCCAATTTTTGCTTGGGAACAGATATTTTTATGTATCGGTTCTGCTTGGGAAGACTTGTTTTTGTGTCACCTCTTTCATTGTTTCATGCACATTTCTGATGTAGTCCTCTTCGGTCCATGTCTAAGTGGATCTCTTTTCGCAAAACTAGAACCTGTAGCTTTGAGAAAAAAGGCCGAACGAAGTATTCGGGAATTGCTATATTTTTTTGTCCACGGGCGTGAAAAGTTACGTTCTCAGCCAGTGCGCCTTACCCTAATCCATTTACTCTCTATACTACAATCTACCGTCGGAACGCCACCAAGTTTCATATTAGCACTCATTTAATTGATAGTTTAAGCTATGCCCTCACGCTAAGCAAGTTTCATGTTAGTGATCATTTACTCGATAATTGCGAGCAATTTCTTTTGATGAAGTGAATGCGTCCCAACTTCCTCCCTATTAATGTAGCTGCCGCTAACTATGGAGTGGACCCAACATGGCCGAAAAGGAGCACGAGACTTTTAAAGGGGGTAAAGGGAGTCTACAATTGTATATCTGTCCACGTCGAAAAGTTTATATAAGCCTGTCAAACTCTCCCAAACATTTAATAGTATGGAAACCGGTCACTCCAGAACGGGACGATTGGCAACCAGTTGCTCTGTCAAATGCGCCCTTTACACTCAAGCGATTAATGCCGGGGTTTTTGAAGTACCTAAAGTTGACCGGGCTTGAACTAAGATTGTTGAGAACAGAATCCCACAGTGAACCCTATGCATCAGCATCTTCAAGTACCTGCCGCCACCATAGACAAGGCGATCTACTGGCGCCACCATAGATAAGGCGATCTATTTCATGCCTAGCCGCTGAGGTCATAATCATGAATTCGTGAAGCGAGCGGTGTTTTCATCCACTGGTTTGTCTGCTATACTCTTACTGTACGTTTGCTTGAGTTGTGTTCTGGTTGTGCCCATGAATGTTGGAGGATTGGTTGCGGTAAAGTAGTGGCTGGTGGCAGCCGTTTTTATTACGATGGAGGCGAGGGTCCGGAAATGGTCTGGACTCACAGAAGTGGTCATTGACGATGGTCATGGCCTGGCGCTAGCCGGGAATGGCCGGGAATGGAGCTCAGTCTCGGCTGTTCGTACATGGTTTTCCCGGAGAAGACGATGCTGTCCTCAGTGTGACCCGGACCAGTGATTTGGCCCAAGGGCCCGGCCCGGGTCCCCTTTCTTTTTGGAATTAAAAATATATATTTTTGAGAAAAAAATAAAAAAAATCGAAAATCAAAAAGAAAAATCAAATCAGAAAATGCTTAGAAATAGGCCTTTGTCAGAATTTTAAGTTCTAACACTAGATGTAGCTTAGTTTATTTTGTTAGCACGACATTTATTTTATGGGTTTTAGTGATTTCCTTTGATAAGCTTAGCCTTAATTTAGGTAGGAAATTGAACTTGACTTGTTAGCTCATGGGAATCCTGTCCGGAGGCTTACAACATAGGCATGTATATTTTTTGCCCGACTTGTATCAGGTTTTCTTTCTTCATTTACTTTAAATTCATTTCAATATATGAGTGTTTCTTTATCGCACCACACTTGAATAAATTGTTTGTTGATTTCTTTTTTAAAATCGTTAGGTCTAGCTTATGTGCATAATAAACCACCCTCAAGAATATATGCATGAAGTAGTGGCTTCAACACCTTTTAGGCTCATAATTGGTAATCAAGATTGCAGAACCACTCATATAAACAAGTTAGTGTTACTAGAAGGACACTAATACAAATGTTAGCGTAATCAAGTTCTCAAGTATAAAATCTCTAGTTACGTGAGAAACGAGGTGACTCTCCTCTGCCTCATATGGTTTCTAGTTGACTCCAAATAGCTAGTGGCAATTCCTAGAATCCTTTAGGCTTAAAAAAAAACTTAAAAAGAATATCCTAACAAAATGCAAGGTACGGGCTTGCGAGAGTCTGCACTCGAAATCAATGAACCTCCTGTAAGTACCTCTAAACCCCCTTTGGGAGGGTAGAAACACCACATTCTCCCAATTCATCTACATATAGCAACGGGCCTAAGCACCTTATCTACTTCGTTCTCCAACTTATGAAAATCTTCCTTCGTAGGACTAAATCACAGCACCGGGACATGCGACTTACCAGTAACACAGGTGCAAGTTAGACTACCAGAGCACCACCGGGTTGCCAAGAGCAGCAAGAAACCTCCCTCTCCTCTAAATTAAAGAGGACAAGACAGACTGATGATTGAAGGGAGCTCTACACGAAAAGAGCACGGCTAAAGCAAACTAAGCATAATGGGAAAAGAAAATGCTATAAATCTGGACCAAAAGGGCTAGGGCTAAGTGAAGTGGGGAAAAATAGATAATAGGGTTAAAAACGGTGAGGAGGAATCCCATGGTGGTGAAGGTAAATGAGAATGCAAGGAATTGTTGTGAACTTCATGAGTGGAAGAGAGGTGAGTCAAAATAGGGCTATTCAACCTAGACCGATATTGAGGAGGGAAGTTTGCATATCAAACAAGACGCTATAAAGTACTCCAAGAGCTATTCAACCTAAATTGATATTGAGACCATGAGAGTGGGTATAGGCTATATCGATGAAAGCTTTAGAGTAATTGAAAAAGGATGATAAAAAACATATCGTGAGAGGAGCAATATGTTCCTCGGAAATAATTTGCCTATCAAATTTAGTGAATCTGTCAGAAAAAAGCCTCATAGAGAAAGTCGAGACAAGTCAAGCAATGAAAGTGTGGATACATATCTATATTGAGTTCAGCATGTTCCCCAAAACGGCAAAAACCGGTAGGAGGCCACACATTTAGTAAGGTAACGGTTATTAGTCCAGTTGAAATAAAAAAAAACAGTACAAAGAAGGATACCAAAAACAGCAAGGATATGAAGTTGACTTTAGTAGAATTAAAAGACAAGCAATAGAATTTCTAGGCTAACTTGATTTTAATTTGGCGCTAGAGTAGCCACACCTCGGTTATTAACCTCAATTACCATCGAAGGAATCACTCATCAAAGAATGGAAATGAGTTAAATAGATAATTAGGGATGGATTCAACTATATCACACATGAAATCACCGTTGATTAGGAGAACTTCCGTATAATAAGGAGCGAAACATTCAATAAATTCAAAAGGAGAAAGAAGTGATTTGAATTATGGACAAACGATCATCTGGTATGCCATTATTTATATAAATAATGACATGCAACCATTATTTTATGATGTGAAAGATCATTGAAGCGCCCCAAAAACGTAGACGCTGTGTAGCCTTGGAGTTTTTTTTTTTTTGGTAAGGTTGTGTAGCCTAGGAGTTCATTGCTTTTTATTTTTATTTTTGCATGTGTATGAGTAAAATATCACCATGTGTATGAATTAGATATCACCACATGTCGATCATGTAAATATAAAATAAAAAATAGTGAACTCCTATGCTAGATAGCCTTTAAATAATACTCATCACTCCGCTAATAAAAGAGTTCCAATGAATTGAATACCAAAGAAAATCTTGGTAGGAAGTAGTCGAACTTCCGTGAATTCTATCACTCGTCCTAGTACATTATTAGGGCGCTTAAATGATTTTCAGTATTATGAAGAAATGGCAGCATGTCGCTAGGCTTTTTGTAAATAATGATATAATAGATATCATTGGTCCATACTTCAAGTCACTTCCTTCTCTTATGAGTTTATTGAATATTATCCTCGATATTATATGGAAGTTCTCTTAATTAATTGAAATTTCATCTGTGATCTCATTAGATCCATCCCTAATTATCGATTTTAACTCTTTTCCATCATTTGATGAGCGATTCTTTCAATGGTAATTGAGGTTAATACTCTAATGCCAAGCTCAAATCAAGTCTGCCTTGAAAATCTGTTACTCATCTTTTAAACCTGCTATACTCAGCTTCATTGGTAGTCCTTTTCTAGTCTCCTTCGTCTTGCTTTTTTTTAAACTAAACTAATAACCGTTACGTTACTAGATATGTGTGGACTCTTATAGGTCTTTGCCGTTTTGGGCTCTTTGCCCACACTTTCATTGCTCGATTTGTCTCGACCTTCCCTCCCTAAGAGGCTTTTTCTTGACAGGTTTGCTAAATATAATGGGCTAAATTACTTCCAAGGAACATACTGCTTTCCTTGTTTATTAACTTTCACAATATATTTTTTATCATCCTTCTTCAATTGCCTCTATAGCATTCAATGATATAGAGTATGCCCTTTCTCATGATCTCAATATCGGTCTAGGTCAAATAGTTCTTGCAGTACTTTATAAAATCTTGTTTGATGTGCAAACTTTCCTCTTAAGTGCACATCCTAGTCTCTGCTCCTCCGTAGATTCTTCGGGGATGAACATGAATGTATTTTCATAGGCTTTTTTTCTAATGAGCAGCTCCCTCCACGAACCAAAATTAGTTCTTAGTCGATCAAGTCCAATTTTACGGACTTCAGCTTTTGTTAATCGGCATGGACTATGTAGAAAATGATAATGCTTTTGATGCTATCGACATCGATATGTTCTAGAAAAGGATCCTGACTTAAGTGGACCGGGCATTAGACTTCTCAAATAGAGGAAAATTCTGCCTTGGGTTTGAGGTTCATCACACTGCATTTATGCGCTCACCAATTCAATCTTACCCAAGAATTCTTATGCCAACAATCTACTCGATGCAATTTGCCTTCTTACCTCACATGATCATTGAGGAGAAGCTGCTATTGGTTGTCGCATTGAAGTGGTTGCTGCAACCCTTTTAGAGGATTACCCATAAGACGATTCAAATAGTACATCAAGAAACTGAAAACTTCACATGATTTCTCGAAAGATGTTTGAATTTTTATTTAAGTTCTTAACAACCTTAGTATTTCTAGGAGATGCCACTACCCTATTAGAGTGAGTTAGAAACCATATGAGACGCAAGATCGTCGTCTTGATTCTCATGGAACCAAAAATTTTAAATAGGGGGCTTGATTATGCTAATGTTTCTATTAGCACATTTTGATACCCAACTAGTTCGGTTGTTTTTTAAGTGGTCATTCACTCTTGATCATGCTAATTATGATCCTAAAGGCCGCGATGTCACTTGAGGGGGGTTTATTATGATCCAAAACTAGTCTTAGCCATCCTACAAAGGAAATTAACAATCAAGTATTGTAAGTAAACATGAAAAATAAAACCCAATACAAGTCGAGCAAAGAATATACATAGCTTTGTTCTAAGGTCTGCAACAGTAACCTCATGAGCTAAAAGTCAAACTGAGTTTGATTTATTCTCCGAAAGATTAATTTCCTATGACTAAACTCATATTACAGGTATACACCAAAACCCCTAAACTAAAAGCTCTATTAACTAAATAAAGCTAAGCTAAATTTATCATTGTAATTCAAAAACTTAATAAAGTCTATTTCTAAGCATTTTCTGATTTTATTCTTTTATTTTCAATTTTTTCATTACAAGTTTTTAAAAAAATTGAGCATCAATGCTCATTCGTTGGAACCCGCTCCCGACCACCACATTTAGGCCGTCATTATTGCCATCACCATGACCCATCTACGGCTATTGCATGAAAGACGTTATGGGTGGACCACCCAAAATGGGCCAAGTCTAGCCCGTGAGCCACAAGAACCCACGAGGTAGTTACTTGTCTATCACTACAATAGAAGGCATCATTTGGAAAAACATAATGATTTTCCACAAGCAAACACACTTCTTCGAAAGACAACGTACTCTCTAGTTTTTCCTTCGGAACGAAAACAAGTATGAAAGATGATCGAAGAACTCTCAAATGCAAAGTGGCATTTAATCTGTGACAATACCGGGTATGTTCGTTACGTGATATGCCTATACGATCAGTGATATAAGTTGATGATTCTCGGGTACGTTTTCCGCATTAATCGAATTCGTTTCGAATACGTATCAAATGTGTCGATCGGGAGTTGAGTTTTCCTAACATTGGTATCAGAGCCCATTTTACTTATTTCCCGATCATGTATGTGTACCGTCTCTAACATTGAAGTGTATTCTGCCTGTTTTTCGTTTCGGCCTTGTTTTTTAGTTTGTTTTTCTTCATGTTGCCGAACTGTTTATGCGTGTTTCGATTTTTGTTTTTTGTCAAAACTTGAATTTTATTGCACAAACAAAAAGTACTCGTCGAGATGAGCAAAATGATGGCGGCGCGTCGTCGGAGGAGACTGTAGGTGCCCTTACGTGTCGGCAAGGGCCACGAGCGCGACGGCGCTTGAGGCCCACGCGCGGCCGTGTGAAACGGTGTGTCGGTCGCCTACAACCGCCGACGATGACATCAGCGTGACATCATCGGAGCGTCGGATCGTTGACCCAACCCGGTTGACGGTTGACCTAACTCGTTGATCACCTGACCCGGTTAACCATTGACCACTTGACCCGACCCGAGACTTGGCCCGTTTGACCGTTGACCCAACCCGGTTGACCGTTAACCGGTCAAACAGGTTCGGTTCAAACCAGACAAAATGACCAGTTGCGATCTTTCGGCTCGTTCGAGCTCATTTGAACTCCGATTTGGGCGTTCTTGGTATCGACGTGCTCGTATCGAAATGCTCTACATTATGGTATATTCATATGACATGTTTACTACACTTATAAATGTGAAAATGCGCAATAAACCCTATGTACACACTTATGGGTATATTTTTTTGGCATTTTTTTTTAGTATTTCTTTATAATTTTTTGAAATACAAGTGCTAAGCCATATATATATGAATAAACATTCCTTATCTTGATGTATCATGGATTATAAGTAATCCCTTTGTTTTGCATTCGTTGCAGGAACAATGGTACATTTGAGACGCACTCCGATAATCTCAAGAACAGCGGCTCAAAAGGAAAGGCTTAAGAAATTAAGAATCAAGCTAGCTCTTTATTAATGAGATGCTCGAGATGATATGACGGAACATATCATCAAGGTCAACAAAATGATACAGAATATCATTTGGAACGGTTTTGTAATGCCGGAATATGTAATGGTGGGAGCCCTAAAATGCACTATTCCTGAGGAGTTGGGAAGAATGCTTGATAATATTAAAGAAACCTTAAAGGGTCTAAACTATAAGATGCATGTGGAGAATTTTCTGCAAGAATACATAAGGGTCGGGGCAAGGAGAACATCAACCCTTGCATTGAATGGGTCTCGACGCAAACCATGGCCCAGATCTAGAGGTTTTTCGGGAGGCTCCATTTTTGTTCCAATGAAAATAGAATTTTCTAAAGAATTTTATGAGTAATTTTATGTCTATATGTTGGATTGGTACACTTGATGCTATTCCTTTAGGATTTGGAATCAATTCTGTACATGTTTCAAGTTGATATTACATGTTATTAAACATTTGTGAATGTGTTATGCAATAAATATATGGCTATGAATTCTTTTTGTGATTTCTCATTTTAATATTGCCATATTATATGTGGGAAGTTCTTAAAAGTATGTATAACTTTTGAAGAATTAATTTCGTTACATAAATAATTATGTTAATGATAATTTCAAATTAAGAATTTTAAACGATGATTGGGAACATAGTGAAGATCTTTTTTGTGAAATTATTCATTAATATGATTAATTTATGTAATCATGATGCCAATGAAGCATTTAGATAGGCTTTAATAATTCGTGTGTATATGTCTGAGATATTCAGATACGATGGCTTCAACAACTAAGAACATAGTGGCTAAACTTAATAAGGGAGAAAAATTGGATGGCAACAATTATGAGACTTGGAGTCTTAAGATTCAATATGTGCTGGAAGAGCAAGAGGCACTCGAAACTCTTAACCAGATTATGGAAGAACCTGAAGATGGGACAACTGCCCAACACAAGAGGGACAAAGATGCCTTCGTGGTTTGGAAAAGAAAGAACTTTTTTGCTCGTATTACGTTGCTGAGCAGCATGGATAATGACAACATCGTGCGAGAGTTTGGTCGTTTCCAAAACGCCAAAGACATGTTAACTGCACTGGCATCAAGATTTGGTCGAACTTCTGTGACCAAATTGAGATAACTCACTATCCGTTTTGACTTATACAAGATGTCTCATGGAATGACCATGAAACAACATTTAAGGCGAATGTCGAATATGATTAGTGAGCTAAAAGATGCCGGCCACATACTCACTGATGAACAGCAGATGCAGGCAGTAATTCGCTCCTTGCCTCAAAGTTGGGAGCACATGAAGATCAATTTGACCCACAATGAGGTTATCAAGACCTTTGAGGATGCTATGCGGCATCTTGAGCTGGAAAAGGATTGCCTCATGGCGGCTAAGTTAGAAACTGATATTTACTTTACTGGTTCTAGCTCGCATGGAGTTTCGGGTTCCAAGAGGAAGCACCCTATTGGGTTAAAGAAGTGGAAAGGTAAGGGAGCCAGTTCTTCATGGAAGAAGTCGAGGCACAACCAACGGAAGAAAGGAAAGCGTCCTTTCAAGAAAAACATTTCAAGAGTGAAATGTTATAATTGTGGCAAGAAGGGTTACTTTGCTCGCGACTATGGTGAGCCAAAGAAGGTAGAAACCCTTAGCATTATTGAAAATGCTGCTTATGTGTCTAGTTTAGTATTTCTAATTGAATCTAATCCTTTGTGGACTGTAGACTCGGAAACCACAAATCATGTAGCGAAAGACAGAGAAGTTTTCGTGGAGTTCTGACAAGTTCCACAAAGAACGGAGTAGATATACGCGGGGAACAATTCAAGAGTAGAGTTTAGAGGCAGTGGCACATGTCAACTACTTATGCGCAGTGGACTCACATTGTTCTTTCATGATGTGCTATTTACTCCGGAGATTCGTCGGAACTTAGTTTCAGTGTTGGTTTTAGTAAGACTTGGTTTTAATGTAAACTTCCATAACAATAGTGTAAACTTATCTTTAGGTACAAGTTATTATGGTTCCAGAGATTTTTTAGATGGTTTCATCATATTAAATGTTAACTATTATGAAGTTAATATTAATTATTCCTTATTTACATCATCTGATTCTTATGAGAATGATGTGAACGTGTGGCATGTTAGACTTGGTCATATTGGCCAATAAAGAATGAATCGATTGGCTAAAGATTGCTTAATGGACAATATTAAAAGGGTTTCTTTGTAATTAATCCATACTCACATATGTGGTCCAATGAATATAAAAGTAAGGCACGAGTCTGTTTATTTCATCACATTCATTGATGATCATACTCGATTCGGACACGTCGATTTGATTTCTCATAAATCCGAGACTTTAAATTGCTTTAAAAGATTTATGAGCTTAGTGGAAAATTAATTATACAAGAAAATAAAAGCATTAAGATCCGGTTGAGGACGAGAATATCTGTCTGATTAGTTCAGAAATTTATGTGATGAAAAGGGAATAGAAAGACAACTGACTATTCCATATACTCCTCAACAAAATGGTGTTGCGGAAAGAAGAAACAGAACCTTAATGGAAATAGTTAGGTCAATGATGGCATAAGCTAGCTTGCCCATCACTTTTTGGGGTGATGCTTTATTGATTGCTGCTTACATACTTAACCGTGTGCCTACTAAATTAGTTACTTCTACTCCATATGAGTTATGGATAGGCAGAAAGTATGATTTAAGTTTTCTAAAATCTTGGAATTGTGCTACCTATACTCGTGAGTCTTCTCACAAATATGGAAAATTAGGGCCAAGAGGCAATAAGAGTATTTTTATAAGATACTCAGAACACTCAAAAGGATATGTATTCATAGGTGAACAAAAAAGTGGAAGTATAACTGAATTTGAATCACGGAATGTCACATTCTTAGATAATGAATTTCCGAAAAAGGACGATGTAGGTGGAAATTACTCGCTATACGAATCCGTGGATCGCGATAGTGAAGTTAGTAGGAGCATTGTGACAAATGGAGAGTTGAATGCAACCCAGTCTCAATTGCAACCACCTAAAGAGATAACACCACCATTATCTAATTTGAGTGGGAGCGAAATGGAATATGATGAATCATCATGAGTACAACATTCCATACAACAGTCAAGTCGTAATAAGATTCCCCGTCGACGTTTTGACATTGAAGGATAAGCTTTCATGATTGCCCAACAAGATGAAGATGAGTCAAAGAATGTGAATGATGCTCTAAAGTGCCCTGATAAGGAAAAATGGATACTTGCAATGGAAGAAGAAATAGAGTCATTAAGATGAAATCAAGTTTGGGAATTGGTTGATCTTCCAAAAGGACGCAAAGCCATTGGGAACAAGTGGGTTTTCAAAATAAAGCGTAAGGCTGATGGCTCAATAGAGAGGTGTAAGACTCGCCTAGTGGCGAAAGGATATAATCAACAGGAAGGAGTTGACTTTGAAGAAACTTTTTTTCCTATGGTTAGATTTACCTCTATTCGCTTTATTTTGATAATAGTAGCTAGTATGGATTTTGAATTACATCAAATAGATGTAAAGACTACATTTTTCAATGGAGAATTAGAGAAAGAAATTTATATGGAACAACTTGTTGGCTTCATTATAAAAGGCCAGGAACACAAAGTGTGTCGACTATTGAAGTCAATATATGGTCTTAAGCAGTCTTCAAGACAATGGTATATATGTTTTCACAATGCCATAATGACATATGATTTTGTTATGATTAGTGAAAACAATTGTGTATATATCAAAAGATCCGAAGATCAATTTGTGATCTTATCATTATATGTTGATGATATACTAATTGCCGGAAGCAGTATGGAGTTTGTTAAAACAGTCAAGAATTGATTATCTTCCAATTTCGAAATGAAAGATATAGGTGAAGCTGCATACATTCTTGGTGTTAAGATTTCAAGAGATTGATCAAAGAAATCTCTATCCCTTTCACAAGAGACGTATGTGAATAAAATCCTTGAACGATTTCGTATGCAAGACTATAAACCAATAGATACTCCTATTGCAAAGGGCGAATAATTAAGCAATAGAGTATGTCCTAAGACTTCACAAGAAAAGGAGCAAATGGAACAAGTTCCATATGCTAGTGCTGTCGGAAGCTTGATGTACGCTATGATGTGTACAAGACTTGATATTTGTAATGCAGTTGGAATGGTAAGCAGATACCAATCCAATCCAGGTCAAGCACATTGGATCGCCGTCAAAAGAATCCTAAGATATCTAAATGGAAGTGCCGACTATGTGCTGACTTATCAAGGAAGTGATTTATACCTTGAAGGCTATACTGATGCAGACTAGGGATGAGATTTAAAAGAAAGGAAATCTACTTCTGGATACGTGTTCTTATTGAATAATGGCGTCATATCTTGGAGCAGTAAGAAACAACAGTGTATAGCCTTATTTACAATGGAAACCGAGTTCGTGGCTTTATCAGCAGTGGCACAAGAAGCTGTTTGGCTTGGAAGATTTTTGGATCACTTAGGTGTTACTGAGAATGCTGCAAATCAAGTATTGGTTTATTGTGATAGCCAAGCAGCAATAGCATACACTAAGGATCCCAAGTACCATGGAAAGACCAAACATATAGATATCAAATATAACTATGTCAATGACATGGTTGCACGAAAGGAAGTGAACGTGAAGTATATATCTACACAAATGATGATAGCAGATCTTTGATGAAGTTGATTCCTAGAGAAGTTTTCCATGGTCATGTGAGATCTTTAGGACTGTGTAGAATATGATGTACTGAATATTGTAATTTTTCCTGAACGTTCACTATTAATGAAGTTTGCTATTATCAAAGCCTATAAGTTTGTATGACGTTTGTGAATGTCGATGTTGAGTGCATTATATTGAAAATGTATGTCAGATAGATGAAAGATTAACCCACTTACACGGATAATCACCTCTACTCACTGTGTGATGAATAGTGATGAGACAGTTTCCAGGTTGTTATCTAGGTGATAATTGAGAGCTCAAGCTTGAAGCATGGATGTCGCCTTAACAGAATGTTAAGATGAGGATATATAGATTATTATATCCGAAAGTGAAATGACTCACATTTTTCACTTTACCTGTCTTTAAATGCTAGATGGAAGTTCTGATAGACGCTTATGAATAGAGTAGATTTGTGAACTCAAGTTAGACATTGAGTATGTCTAAACTATCATCTGTACGATATTGAGAGTAAATACATACACTCTATGGAAAAAGGAGAGAATACCGTAATACGTATTTCATATTACGTATGCATGGATGGGACGACCGATAAGAAGTGACAAAAATTATGATCTCAATTTAAGTCGTGTGAGACTCTTGAGAAAAATAGTTTTTTCTCAATTAGAGTGCCCTCACGACTCTTACTTATTCTCAAAATTTTTATTCAGTGTTTGTTATCTTAGGATGTTGCCAATGATCATAATAATTCGGTCTAACGGGACATTTCTAGAAAAGCGAGTTGAACCGAAATGGAGAGGTTTAAGGAAAGAGGAAGATCAATTTAATATATGATGTCACATTATATATTTGTATTCACAGGTCGACCAATTATGATTTTGAGTAAATCATAATTGTGAATATAATATATGAAATACTAAAAGAGATTAAGAGAGATAAAATGTGACTGATTGATCTAGGGAACTGCATACTAATTCTACTCCGGATAATGCCCAATTTGAGCTGTTATATATTCTTAACAAATTTATAACAACGAGCTCTCGTAATATGTTGGTCACATAGATTATTTGCCAATATGAACTTTGCAAGGAAGAGAGTTGTGCATAACCTATCGTGGGTGAGTGGGAGATGAAAGACATAATGGGTGGTCCGTCCAAGATGGGCCAAGCCCAGCCCGTGAGCCACAAGAACCCATGAGGTAGTTACTTGTCTATCATTATAATGAAGGCACAATTTGGAAAAACATAGTGATTTTCCACAAGCAAACACACTTCTTCAAAAGACAACGTATTCTCTGATTTTTCCTTCGGAACAAAAATGAGTACGGAAGACGATCGAAAAACTCTCAAGCGCAAAGTGACATTTAATCTGTGACAATACTAAGTATATTCATTATGTGATATGCCTGTACGATCGGTGATATAAGTTGATGATTCTCGGGCACGTTTTTCCCATTGATCGAATTCGTTTTGAATACATATCGAATGTGTTGATCGGGAATAGAGTTTTCTTAACAGCCCTTACCGCCACATTCGGGCCGTCAGCTATTGCACTTTCACGAGCGTAAAGAGAATGAACAACAGAAAGCTAAGGGGCTTTGTCTCGACCGGATGCCTACGTTGATGAAACACAGAGAAAAACACCAGAAGAAAAAGAAAAGGAAATGCGGTCACGTTCAAAAAGGAGAAATAAAATCATATACCAAGGGTAAGGAAAGATTATAACTAAGTGACTTATGTCAAATCGGAGGAAAATCTACATGAACTTGGTTCAAACATTTTGTCGAATGAGTCGTGAGCACAGAGTGAGGAGGAGATATTGACCCTTTTTAGAGCTCGAAACTCAGATCTAGAGCCAAACAATCATTGGGAAATGCTCGACATCAAAGAAATCGATCCAGTCAGGCACAAAACACTCAAGAACCCATAGAACCGATAGCTCAGCTCCTCCTTTAAACAGAACAGGGTAGACCAAGCGCGGGTTCACAAGGACGAGTGTTCGATCTCAGAGACTCCTACCCGGCTCGAAGACGACGGCTATAGGGGCGAGTTTGAACGAGTCGAACACCAGCCGGCCGCCCCTCAAGGTCTCTGAGCTGAGATCCTCAGAAAAAAAAGAACCCGAACTAAATGACTAAACCAAACTCACCGGAAATGTTGGAATCGGAAAAGGGAAGTGGACGCTACTGGCTAGAGGTCGTCGATTGATAACGACGGAGGCGGTTGGTTGAGGGTCGTGTGAGGCTGAGGAGAGGGAATTGTGAGGAGAAGAGAGCGAGAGTCCCTTGTGCCGCCGCTTCTCATCTCCATGAGTTGAAAACCTAGGTTTTGCTAAGGTTTTATGTGGTTGTGCGATCTCGAGGGCCGTGAGCTCAAATCCTACGGTGCTGGGTGTAGTAGTTTAGGCCACTTCGGTAATTGGTTAAACTGTGCCTGATTTTATTTTTTTATTTTCGAAAATAAAAAAAGAATAAAAATTCATTTGATAAATTTTTTTGTTCCTAATCATAAATTTATTCTCAAAATCAGTTTTAGAACACAATCAAGAATCGTCTGGGAACAAGAATCATAAATGAAAAAGAACTTATTTTTTCTTCTTCTTTTTTGGCCGACGAGGGCGAGGGCCGCCCTCACCAGATCCGACGAGGGCGAGGGCAAGGGCTGCCCTCGCTAGATCCGGTGAGGGCGGCTCGTAGCCTGGGCGAGGCTCGCGAGGGTCCTGCTTTCGCCAGCCTTGGCCTGTGACCGGACACAAACACTGGCGACCTAGCCATGGGCCAAGGAAAAAAAAGAAGAAAAAAAGAGAAATATTAAAAAATTCCATACGTTATTAATATATTATTAATAAAAAAAAATTTGTACAGTTACCAATCGTATTTATATTCTTTTTCTATTTTAAGAATATAAATTTTGAACAGTTACTAAACGCCTTCAAATGGATAGAAATTATTTCCGGGAATGGAATAAAAAAAATCATTTATGAGCAGAAATTATTTTCGGGAACATAATGGTTACCAAATGCATCCTTTAAATGATGGATCAGCTGTTGAGGCTTCATAGATTGAAATTATTTGAATGGGCTTCGAGACTTCTAAATTTCACCGTCCCTAAATCAATTATGAAAAAAAAAATTAAAAAACTTGAAAGCCTAATTTTTCAGCTAAAGGTTAAATTCTTTGGTTCGAAAAAAAGTTAACCTTCAGTCATTTTTATGAAAATTTGAAATCTAAAGGCCTAATTTCGAATCTCTAATTCTCTAACCTCGACAGTCGAAAAATTCGGATGTCAATAAGGCTCATGGAGTATAACCGGTGGGACGAATATCGATTGCTCCTATTATTTTTTGAGTGTTAAAGCAACAATTATCAAGGTTATCATATATCTCCACATCCATTTAGGCGACAATTTTTTAGGAAAAAGCTTATATCGTTTAATAGTCAATATGCCAAGATGATTTAGTTACTTATTTCTTTTACAAATGTAGAATTTTTTCGCAATTTAGAATCTCCTTTATTACAAACGAAAAATAAAAGAAAGTAAATAACAAGATCAATTTGGACCTTAAACTTATGCCTGCTGTCTAATTGAGCCATTCGAATTTTAAACTTGCATAATTCGTGCAATCAAGCCCTTTTTATCATTAACACCCTTAATCCCCTAGGTAGCACACTAACATTGTGATTATTGGAAAACCCAAAGAACATTTTCAACACGTATCCACCAAAAAAAAAAAAAAGAAGAGAAGCTATGGGAAAGAAGATCGACAAACAAGTGGAGAGCGGGAATGGTATTCTCAGTTCCTTTCAGACGTTGAGAGGGCTACGATTTCTAGAGATAAAGAAGAGTTTACAAGCGATGGAAACCTCATCCATACCTCGGTTAACCATGAAACTTTTTTTTCATGCATTATTCATTTTCCAATTCCAAACTAGCCAGAGAGGTGTTTCGAGGGCAATACAAATTAGCCACATGATTTAAAACTGTACAACGAAACATCTCCTCCTCATTCATTTTTTGAATTAGAAAGATAATGGGAGATGAAAGTTTACGGATGGAAAATCGAGAGATTCACTACTTACCGATCGAATATGAGTCATATGGTAAAATCACGTCACGCGACAGTCATAGACGACACATAAAATACCACATGACGAGCATTGGAGCGAACATTCTCTCAAATCCGACATTAACTATATATATATATATATATATAATAGAATTTTTCATGGGCCTAAGGAAAAAAAATCATGGGCCAGCAAATGGTCAAAGAAGCCCACTTGGGCATCGAACTCTACAAGAGTCCTTCGACCGAAAAACCCTAGAAGAGCCAAATTAGGGTTCTTGGCCAATATCAGACACGCTCTCGCTCTCTCTCCGTCTCCTCCACCTCCGTTCCCTTTCGTTTGCCGACGCGGTTCGCGACGTTCCAATGGTGAGTCTCTCTCTCTCTCCCTCCTTCTCGATCCGAGTTTCAGCGTTGGTCTTTAGGTGTCCGGTTGATCTCATCAACTTCTTGCCTTTCGTTGCGTCCCTCGGGAAATGCCGGAACCGGAGCAGGCGTCGGAGAGGAAGCTGTCGAACCCGATGAGGGAAATCAAGGTCCAGAAGCTCGTCCTCAACATCTCCGTCGGCGAGAGCGGAGATCGCCTCACCAGGGCCTCCAAGGTAACTTGTCCCATTCCCCGCGCGCGCGCACCCGAGCGGACTTCTGTATCTGTCTGTCCGTTGCTGTCTGGCTGTGTTGTGTCCTGAATTCGTCCGTTGCTGATTCGGGTTTCGCCACTTGATGGGGCGCGCAGGTGTTGGAGCAGCTCAGCGGCCAGACCCCTGTTTTCTCCAAAGGTTGTTCCTTTATCCCGATTCGATTCGGCGTCATTTGTTTTCGTGTCTCTGATGTCGATTGTAGGAATTAGGAAAATCAGGGTCCAATGCTGTTTTGTTTTCTGTTTTTTCGGTTAAGAGTTGATGTGTTGAATTTTTTCGCTTGGCTTATCTTGAGCTGGATATTGACTTTGGGAAGGATGTAACAAGAGCTGTTCTAAGTATAGATATTTGGTGGGTGGACGCTAGCTGAAGATGCCCTTGACCAATTAGGAAAAGTCGGGTCGATTTTACTTTGACACACTCGAAGTTGGCGGAGGAGAACATTTGTTAAAGTCGTTTTATCTGAAGGGTGTCCCCGAGTTTTTTCTTGGTTTTATTGAGAATCTCTGGAAGGAGAGAAAAGGTTGAGATTTTGCTCCTTACTTTTGATTTCAGTTATAGCTAAGGTTCTGGAGCAGAGAATTAGGAGCTGGTTCCCAAGCACTGATGCAGTTGATTTGTCCCTGATAGATGGCATGGCTATAAATGTTTGTCTTGATAATACATGTTAAATAACTCAGAAAGTCTTTGATAGCACCTGAGAGTTTTAAAAAATGCTGATGCATGTGCTGAAATGGAGATCACTTGAACTGCAATGGTGGTCCTAAACTCCTTCCGATTGCTCCATTACGCTGTTATTGGTGTTATGTCTCTTATGTGTGATTCTAGAGGCAGCCCTCTGACAACTGTTTTTTGAGAGTGCAAGAACATTATTACCTTTGCTCTGTCTTTTCCCCAAATGCACATGTTAATGCATACATGTCATATGAAATTCGTGCGCATTGCATGCAGTAAGCTACTTGTCCTTTATTGGTACCTTATGAATTGCTTTGTTTGGCTATTGGGAGTTTTCCCCTATGTCATCTAATGCACATTTTCTGTTGTTCGATGTTTTATTCTGTAGCTAGGTACACCGTTCGTTCTTTTGGAATCAGGCGTAACGAGAAGATCGCATGTTATGTCACTGTCAGGGGTGAAAAAGCAATGCAGCTTCTCGAGAGTGGTTTGAAGGTGAAGGAATATGAGCTGCTGCGAAGGAACTTTAGTGACACTGGTTGCTTTGGTTTTGGTATCCAGGAGCACATTGATCTTGGTATTAAGTAAGTCAATCCAACCCACCAAATTTCAATTGGGAATTTCATCATCATCATCCTCAGAATTGCTGCATTATGTGCGATTAACATCCCAGTGTGCGCTCATACAAGGAGTGTATGACACATTTCATGAGAAAGTAAATTAGAGTTTGCATAAGGCTTCTATCTCCTTAGTTGTCCTTGTAGTATCCACACAACTCAATAGTCAATTTTAGTCTGCCGGCGGCCAGTCAGTTCATTCAGTCTGTTGAGAACTCTCTACATGCTGCACTTGGTCGAACACTAATTTACCTCTCTAATTTCCTAAATAATCTACCAAGGAAACCATTAATAACTGCTTTTATATAATGATTACCGGTCCAGACTGTTGCTTTTCAGTGCTTCAACTTTCCAGCATAATCTATTTCATGCCTTGCTTGCTGAACAACTGTGTTTCCTTCTTATCTAGGTATGACCCTTCGACTGGTATTTATGGAATGGATTTCTATGTTGTGCTGGAACGGCCTGGTTACAGAGTTGGCCGCCGTCGGAGGTGCAAGTCTCGCGTCGGGATCCAGCACAGGGTCACCAAGGAGGATGCCATGAAGTGGTTCCAGGTTAAATACGAAGGTGTTATCCTTAACAAGTCCCAGAATATCACCGGCTAGGCTCTTATAGATTCTAAGAAGTCTGCTCACTCTCCCTTTCTTTGTTCAAGTCGCGAATTAAGATCTGGTCGCCATTTTTGCTCACGAACAGGTGCTTTTATGTATCAGTTTTGCTTATGAGGAACATGTTTTTGTGCCACCTCTTTCATTGTTTCATGCTCAGTTTCGATGGTCTAGTTTGCGCAAAATTACAACCCGTGGCTTTGGATTAAAAAGGCCGAACGAACTAACTTTGCATTGGGACCCTAATCCGACTAATTTCTATTCTATAATTACCCAATTATACCGCACTCTACAAGTCTCGTGTTAACGCTCATTTACTTGATAATTCAAGCTATTTCCTAGCAAGCTAAGCAAGTTTTATGTTAACCATCATTTACTTGATCAATGTGACCAGTCCCTCTTGATGAAGTGAACAAAGTCTAACTTCCTCTCTGTTATTGTAAGCTAATGGAGTGGATACGGCATGGCCAAAAGAAGACTATGGGTACTGCACTTGCAACAGACGTACATGCATCCACGATGAAAAAGTTTAATCCTTTCGTTGGTCGATTGCTCGCCTTCGCACTTAAAATTCGGGAATAAATTCCAGTGAAACATTTTAACGGGCGTGACCGAGAGTTCAATGTCGATTTATTGATTATTACGAATAACATTACTTCTCTGTTTATTACAGGAACGGGTTGTATTGCTGATGATTATTTGGTGAAAATTCAGATAGAAATTGTGACTTGACTACTCGATTCTTGGCGAACGCTGCTCTTCCCTGTGCATTGGCGCAACGGAGCCCGCCGATTTCCGGGCCACCGGCGTCAACGATGGCCCGGCTCCCCCGACCGCCGCCAGTCCCACTCAGCGCCAGCGCACAGCAACCGATTGAGGGCCCCACCCACCCGCCGTCCGTACAGTCCACGCTCCGCTCCACATGTCGCCTTCGCGCGTGCGCGCGCGTGGTCTTTCCGCCGCATGAAGTCTCCAACCTGGCATTCCCGAACGGTCGGCTATATTTATAAACCTTATCCATTGCTCTCAGTCGAGAAGCAGTGGAAAAAGCTAGGGCGACGGGGCGGTCATCGAAACAAAATCCCCTATCGAGTCACCCGCGCGCGGGCGTGAGGCGACGTCGTTATCCGCAACCAATTCCGTCACGTGCTGGAAAAGATCCCAGTTGATCAGCGGAAGTTGACGGGGGCGGGCGCGCGTGCTCCCCACGTGACTTCAACGCGCAGTGTTCCGCCACGTTCCCCAGAGTTCTCATTTTTTTTTTCTTTTGAAATATATTATTTATCGCCTGTATAAATTTGACCCCCGCCTGATTATCTCCAAAACTATAGCATCTGAGAATCAGTGAAAAAGATTCATCTTTTCTTCTCCTCCTTCCCTTTGGTTTCTTTCCCACAAGAGGACAACCACGTTGCTGCGGTGTGCGGCCCCAAGATTTTCACCTCGTTTCACGAGCTCGAGTCATGCATTGGACGTTCTTCACATCGGAGGATATCGCATTGTGAAGGGCGGGGGGGGAGGAGGAAGGATCCGGGGCTGTCGTTGGCTTCGAGAACCGAGGTGGGGTGCGCGTGGATTTCCCAAAGCTGTTCCTTCCCCTTTTGCGCTTTTGAATTCCGTACGCTGCCGGTTGTCTTTGCATGACGATCGATGGGATCGCCGTGGATTTCTGTTTCTTGGCAAAGTGGGGGCCCGTTCTTTTGTATACGGTTTTCTCACTGTGAAAATGCAATGCGTGTGGTGGGTGGATTCCGTAGCTTGCGCCGTCGTGCTTGTTTCTATTAAAACGGAGATATGTTTGATCCTCCGAATCGTGGGTTTCTGCATCCTCGTGGATCTGAACTTGATGAGCAGGGTCACTGTCTTGCGTGTTCTTGATCTTCCTGTACGTCGACCAGGGGTTTCTAGAATGGATAATGTCGTGCCCGCGTTTGCTGTTCATGTTGATCTATTGCATTGGTTTTGCGAAATGTTGCTATTTCTAGATTGTATTGGTGTAAGCGAGAAGTTTTTCAATCACCCACTTTGGGTTCTCGTCGATAGCTTCTTGGCATCTTGGTTTGTCGGAGCTTGTGTTGCTCTGCCAGATGTTCAGTAAGCATTTTTGTGAGATGATTTAGGAGTAACGTGTTTTGGTTGCCCAATTTAGCTATGCTCATAAACAATGTTTGACGCGATTTACCTATTTTTGTGTTTTAGTATCCGTCTGTCTTGCCAGTCAGGTGAAAAAGATTTGGCTTTAGGCCGTTACGATTTGCAATCACCCAACTTCTGATCAGACATTTTCTTTCTTATCATCAGCTGCTTCAGAAAAGGGCGACAAGATGATGTCACGGTCTTATACCAATCTCGTAGATTTAGCTACAGGGAATTTCCCCGCGATGGGAAGGGAAAAGAAGCGGTTTCCACGGGTAATGACGGTTCCCGGGAATATTGCGGAGCTTGATGATGATCAAGCATATAGCGTGACATCTGAAAACCCCTCTTCTGTTTCTTCTGATCGGATGATTATAGTAGCTAACCAGCTTCCGCTGAAAGCAACGCGAAGGCCAGATAACACAGGATGGAGCTTTAGTTGGAATGAGGATTCTTTGCTCCTGCAGCTTAAGCATGGTTTTGCAGATGATATGGAGGTTTTCTATGTCGGATTGTTGAAAGTCAGTGTCGATCCAAATGAGCAGGACGATGTTTCTCAGACACTGTTGGAAAAATTCAAATGTGTCCCCACGTTTCTTCCATCTGATATCTTCTCAAAATTCTATGATGGCTTCTGCAAGAGGCAGTTGTGGCCACTCTTTCATTACATGTTGCCGTTCTCAGCAGAACACGGGGACCATTTTGATCGGTCTTCATGGGAAGCCTACATTTCTGCGAATAAGTTGTTTGCCCAAAAAGTGGTTGAGGTGTTAAATCCTGATGATGATTACATCTGGATACATGACTACCACTTGATGGTGCTGCCAACATTCTTGAGAAGGCGATTTAACCGCGTAAGAATGGGGTTTTTCCTTCACAGCCCGTTCCCCTCATCTGAGATCTATAGGACACTCCCCATGAGGGACGAGATACTGAAGGCCTTACTTAACTCTGATGTGATTGGGTTTCACACCTTCGATTATGCACGGCATTTTCTTTCTTGTTGCAGTAGGATGTTAGGTTTAGAGTACCAATCAAAGAGAGGTTACATAGGACTGGAGTATTATGGGAGGACTATTGGGATCAAGATTATGCCAGTCGGCGTTCATATGGGTCGTATTGAATCATTGATGAAGCAAGCAGAAGAGGAGTATAGGGTAGAGGAGCTGAGACAGAAGTTTAATGGGAAAACAGTTTTGCTTGGCGTTGATGACCTGGATATTTTTAAAGGAGTTGACTTGAAAATTTTGGCAATGGAGCAGATGCTCAAGCAACATCCAAAGTGGAAGGGAAAGGCGGTTTTGATCCAGATTGTTAATCCTGCAAGAGGGAGAGGAATAAACATAGATCAAGTAATGGCTGAAATACAAAAAAATTGCAGGAGGATAAACAAGGAGTATGGCCAACCGGGTTATCAGCCAGTTGTCTTTATCAATAGGCCTGTTCTACCGAGTGAAAGGGTTGCTTACTATAGTATTGCTGAGTGCGTTGTTGTCACAGCTTTAAGGGATGGAATGAACCTCACTCCTTATGAGTATGTCGCATGTAGACAAGGACTGTCTGATGCAGAGTCGTTTTTAAGTTTAGAAGGGCCTAAAAAGAGTATGCTGGTAATATCTGAATTTATTGGTTGCTCTCCGTCACTCAGTGGGGCAATTCGTGTCAATCCATGGAACGTTGAAGCCACTGCAGAGGCTATGAATGAGGCTATTGGAGCAAATGATTCTGAAAAGCAGTTGCGACATGAGAAGCATTATCGGTATGTTAGTAAGCATGATGTGGCTTACTGGTCCCGTAGCTTTTTGCAGGACATGGGGCGGATATGTGCTGAACATTTCAGGAAAAGATGCTGGGGAATTGGCTTTGGCTTCGGGTTCAGAGTTGTGGCACTTGATCCTAATTTCAGAAAGCTTTCAATAGCTACAATACTGTCAGCTTACACTCGGGCAAAAGCGAGGGCCATATTGTTAGATTATGATGGCACAGTCAAGGCACAAAGCTCTATTATGAAGTCGCCAAGTGAAGACGAGGTATCAATTTTGAATACACTATGTGCTGACCCTAAGAATACAGTCTTTATTGTAAGTGGAAGAACCAAGGAAATCTTGAGCAAGTGGTTCTCTCCTTGTGAAAAGCTCGGTATTGCAGCAGAACATGGGTACTTCATGAGGTATGTTCCTTGTGTTATTTCTGCTGTGTCCTTTCTCCTCTCATTTGTTACGAATTTACATGCAGAAATTTATGTCCGTATTCTTGTCTTCTGTATATGCTCATGCCAATGCATCGACTGGCATATACACTTCTATGTAGTTTTGTCTTTCACTTCCAGTGCACAAGTCCAGTACGTCACTTCATACTTTGGAAGTGCAAGCTAACTAGCTGGATCTTACATATAAACCAGAATGCTATTTTGGTCACTTAACATGCCATATGTATCCATTGGTGACTGCGCACTATCCCTTCTAATCATGATCCTTCATTGCAAGATGAATGAGACGGATAGAACTGTTAGGAGTGTTAGTGACCTGTAACAGGAAGGTACGAATGCATACACGATACTTTCTAGCGTTGTTGATCTGCTCGGAAACTTCTAAAGTAGTTCTTCGTTTCAAGTTTGAATGTTGAAATGCAGGATGAACACTTCCTTCTTTTTGCCATTGGAAGCTTATGGGAAGTGGGCTCTTTCTTAAGTTCCTATTCCCCTTGCCTCCAATCATTTTCTTTCGTTTTCCTTTAAATGTGTTAAACCATGAGTCTTTTATTTAAATTGTTAATCTGCTGCATCCTAGGTGGTCACAGAAAGAAGAGTGGGAAGTCTGTGGACAAACCTCAGATTTTGGGTGGATGCTTATAGCTGAACCTGTAATGCAACTGTATACGGAAGCCACCGATGGTTCTTCAATCGAAGCCAAAGAGAGCGCTTTGGTATGGCAATACCGTGATGCAGACCCGGGATTTGGATCTTCTCAAGCGAAGGAAATGTTAGACCATCTCGAGAGTGTTCTAGCAAATGAGCCTGTGTCTGTGAAAAGTGGACATTTCATAGTGGAAGTCAAGCCACAGGTATAATATTGGAATCTAGCTTTAGCTTTTATAGTCGTTTTTCTGTTCCAGTTGTTCTTGTTGCCAGCAGACCGTCAACTGACAAGCACAAGTGATGATTTATTTTTTTTCTCCTCCTTTGATTTCCAGGGAGCAACTAAGGGTGCTGTAGCTGAAAAGGTATTCACAGCTATGGCTGAGAATGGAAAACAGGCCGACTTTGTTTTGTGCATTGGAGATGATCGATCGGACGAGGATATGTTTGAAATAATCGGCAATGCGGTATCGAGAGATATTCTTTCCTCCAACACCGCGGTGTTTGCTTGCACGGTGGGTCAAAAGCCTAGCAAAGCCAGGTATTACTTAGATGACACATCTGAAGTGAGGAATATGCTAGAGTCTCTTGCCGAAGCTTCTGATCCTTCGCCTACCCAAGAAGAAGAAGAAGAGGAATTGGAGAGCCCTCATTGAGCTTGTTAGGATCTTCGATTGTTTTGCCACGGTTTTTCTTTTTCCTTTTGTAGCTGATTCTTTTCCCTTGCAAGACGAAGCCAGGACAAATAAATTTTCTTCTTGTCCTTTGTAAGAGGAATACGGTGAAAGACGATAAAATTTGCAAGAGATTGGACTTGGGTACTTGAACCGAAGGCAAATTACCGAGAGAGCTGCGCGTTCATGAACTTGGGTAGGTCTGAGACATGGACTATATCATCATGTTCCCAGTGAGAAGCCAATTTTGTTGATCCACCAAACTCTTTTACTTGCTCATGACCTGCAACGGGGCAACTACCGCAGGTAATGATAAAGATTCCATGCTGAAATTGGTGCTCCTTGTTGCTGCAAAATGTGGTTAACTGGAGGGAGTGATAGATACTCGTGCACTAGAACCGCCAAGCTTTTCCATCACTCTGATCATCACAATTTCTCTACAAATCGATACTCAATGCAGTCGAGAAAGACCAGTCCATCACCGACGTTCAGCTAGTGCCTTGGCAGGGGCTCGGCCATCTCCTCCAGTTCAAGCACCTCGGCGAGAGTGGTGATCATGAGAGGGTCGCGCCTTCTTGGCACAATCTCAATTTTAAAACTTGAATACTTCTTATCCCAAATTCTCACTGTATATTATACGAAAAATTTCTTCCCATTATATTATAAAGACCCATTGGAATCTCATATACCCTTTTAGTTTTGTATCGACTCATGTTAGCAATATAGGATCAAATTTATGCATATGAGTCATGGCCACGGGCCGGTTTCGGCCTGGAACCGGCCTGGTCAAACCCGGGCCCGACCCGTTGACCGGGCCTGCGGTTTGGAACTGGAACCGGCCCGTGCCTCACGGGCCCGGTTCCGGTTCCATAAATTTTTGAATCGGCCCAGGCTTGGTTCCACAAAAAAAAAAAAAAAACTGCATTGCAGCTGTAGTAGGGCCTGCAAACATGCAGGCCTTGTTGCAGCTACGCGCACAGGGCTTGCGAGCCTACGGAGGCCCGTTGCCCCTGGCAACGGACATGAAAAAAAAAAAAAAGGCATGTGGGCTCGTGGCCCTGATGCGGGCAGCGGGCTGGCGGCCCGTTGCCTGGGCAGCCTAACGGTTGCCCTGGCAACGACTAGCCGCAGCCGCAGCCCCAAACGGGCAAAAAAAAATTAATAATAAGTAATAACCGTTGCAAAATTGCAACGGTTATAATTTCTTTTGTTTTAATCCTAAATTTTCTTCCCATTTTTTTCTTATAAATTCTCTCAAATTCTCTCAATACTCACAATTCTCTCAAATTGTCTTCTCTCAAGTCTCAAATTTTCTCAATACTCTAAATTCTCTTAAATTCTCTCAATTTTCTCAATCTACGCAATTCTTTCTTAATTCTCCCAATTAATCTGCTCAATTCTCTCAGTCCACTCGAAAAATGACAAGTGGAAGTCGAGTGCCAACTGGCAAAGGTAAGAATATCACGACGGAATCCCATCATTCTTTTGATCCTCGTGAATATGCAGATTTTCAAGATGATGAAATCAACATTTTTTCCGATGTGAAGCGCGTCCCGACGCAAGAAAGTTTTTATCCTCCTGCTGAAATATCTACAACAAAGGAAGCAGAACGAAAATTTACATCTGACATTTGGAACCACTTCACGAAAATGGAAAGGTTTGATATTGGTGAAAAAAGGTATGATATAATTTGTAAATATTGTGGGAAAATATATAAATATACAGATGGACAAGGACATGAAACATTCAAACGACATCTTAGGAGCAAACATCCAACCAAAACGAGAATCGATATCAGGCAACAACAAATTTTCAGGTACGTCAATTCTAACACTTCCCCTTTATTTTGTTTTAATGAAAAAACTTATAAAGAAGAATTAGGCAAATTTATTTCCGTTGAGCATTTAACATTTAATTTTAGAGAAAGATTTGGTTTTAATGAATTTGTACATAAAGCATGTGTTCCACAAGCAAAACGTGTTCTTAGAAATTCAACTAAATGAGTAATTAAAGATCTTTACAAAAATGGAAAAAAAGATTTACAAAACTTTTTTATGCAATTTAATGGATGTGTACATATAGGTAGTGATATTTGGAGTGATTATTGGCAAAATCATTCTTACATGGGCATAACATGTCATTGGATAGATGATGAGTGGAGCATTCAAAAAAGAGTTATTGCATTTAGAGTTTTCGATGATAAGCATATGGCAAATAATATTTATAGAATAATTAGGCAAATTTTAGAAGAATATTATTTGCTTAACAAAATTTTTTCAATTGGTTTTGATAATGCCGCGGCAAATACCGCTTCAATTGCCGATTTAGAAAATATTTGTAAACCCGCTTTTGGCGGAAAATTTTTTCACGTTAGATGTGCTTGTCATATTTTAAATTTATGTGTACAAGATGGTTTGAAAACTCTTGATATTTTTTTTCAATCAATAAAAACGGCAATTCAATTTTTATGGAAACATCCCCAAAAAATGAAAGAATGGGGTAGATTTTGTAGAGAAAATGGCAAAAAGCTAAAAAGATTTCCAAGAGATGTTCCAACTCGTTGGAGTTCTACTTTCTACTTGCTTAGTGAATCTTTAGCATAAAAAGATTTATTATGTGCATTCATTTCTAATAATATACCTCAGATTGATTTATATCCATAAGAGTGAGATATTTGTAAAAAAATTTTAGATGTTTTAAAGGTTTTTAATGATACAACTTATACTTTGTCAAGTAGAGTGTACTAATATGGTCAGAATTTTTGATGAATATGAAAATGATGTTGAATTACAACATACTATAGTTGCGATGAAAATGAAGTGGCTACATTATTATAGCGAAATTTCCATTATTTATTTAGTTGCTTGTGTTTTTGATCCGCGTTGCAAATTTGATGGCTTAAGTGATTTTTTGCATACGTATTATCAATGTTTACATTATGATGCGATAAATGTTACAACCATAGTACGTGAGGTTAAAAACTTAGTAATAGAATTATATAATGAATTTTATACTAAATATAATTTAGGTGATATTGGATCTTCTCAATCTACGGAGATACAAAATGATAGTACAGGTAAAATTAGTAGAGGGTATCAACTTTTATTACATAGACAAAAAAAACAAAAATGAGTAATAGGAAATATTTCTGAATTAGCCTTACCAAAAAACAAAATATTTCTGAATTAAAGATTTATCTAATCGTTTCATTTGAGTTTACTGAATCCGAAAGTAGTAGAGATTTTTTAATTTTAGATTGGTGGAAGAGGCACGCAAGCCAATACCCAATCCTTTCTCTTATTGCAAAACAGATTTTTTCAACCCCTTGTTCCACAGTTACGGTTGAATAAGCATTCAGTGCCAGAAGTAATATTTTGGACGGACATCTTTCAAGATTAGCTCCAGAATCAGTGGAAATGCAAGCTTGTGTTGATGATTGGACGAAGGCTCAATACCGGCAACAGGAGATAGATCGGAATCATGAATCCAAATTTTTTAACGACGGAGACACTACCGCTACCGGTACCGGTACCGATACTAGAACGGGTAGTGACGATTGAGGGTAAAAGAACTATTGGAGTTGGCAAATATTTCGGGAACCCTTGTTTCTCATACCGGGTACGCCCACGTGAGCTTAGGGAAACCGAAGTATAATGCGACGACATGTGACCTTTGGATTTGGTCCTCTGCGCACGGAATGTTTAGGTTTTGGGGTCATTTTAGGGCATATATATTGTGCTCCTTTTTTTATAAATCGTTGTAACGAATTGTAATGTACTTAATGATAATTTATTAAGTTCAAGCTCTCTCTTTCTCTTTTGTCTTTTTGTCCCCAAATTTGATTACAATTTACATTTTAATTACAATTTACATTGAATAATGTTCCGTCACCGGTCACCGAAACAGTAACTTTTTAATTTTTTTATTATTTTCTTTTCTGTTTTTCCTTTTATGTTTTTTTCTTTTCCTTTTCCTTTTCCTTTTCTTTTTTTTTTTCTTTTCTTCCTCCACCGACCTCAGGCGAGGCTGGCATCACTAGATCGGGTGAGGGCTCGACCTCGCCGGCGTCGGGCGAGGCCGGCCTCGCCAGTTGCGAGCGAGGGTGGCCTCGCTTGACACCGGCGAGGCTCGACCTCGCCTACAACTAGCGAGGGCGGCCTCGCCCGACGCCGGCGAGGTCGAGCCCTCGCCCGATCTGGCGAGGCTTCGACCTCGCCGGCCTCGCCAGTTTCTGGCGAGGTCGAGCCTCGCCGGCGTCGGGCGAGGCCGGCCTCGCCTGAGGCCGATGACCTCTGTCGGCCCCGGCTATGGCCGGTGGAGGAAGAAAAGAAAAAAAAAGAAAAGGAAAAGGAAAAAAAAAATAGAAAAGATAATTTATGAACTGGCCCGAAACCAGTTCCGAACCTGAATCGGAACCGGCCCGGAATCGCCCATGGCGGTTCCGGTTCCGATTCATACATGGCCACGAACTGGAACCGCCGGTTTCGAACTGTGGCCATGACTGCATATGAGGCTGCACGAATTATGTGAGAAAAATGCCAAAAAAGTTCTAAACCTTTTGCATTAGTACCAATTTAGTTCTAAACCTTTGTTTGGTGCCAATTCAGTCCTAAACCTTTTGCATTGGTGCCAATTTAGTCCTAAACCTTTTTTTGGTGCTAATTAAGTTCTAAACCTTTTAAATTGGTGCCAATTCAGTCCTAAACTTTTTGTTTTTGTGCCAATTTAGTTTTTTCGGCCAATTTTGATCGGAATTTGTCGACGTGGACGCCTGCCGGTTGGCGACCGGTCACTGGCACCGACGTGGACAAATTAAATAATATTTTAATATTTTTTTGAATTTTTATTTTTATTTTATTTTTTTTCACTTTTTTTTTTTGGTTTCTCTTTCCTCTGGCCGGTAGTCGGTCCGGCGACCGGCCAAAGGCCAGAGGCCGGCGAGCTGGACCTCGCCAGCCACTGGCAAGGGCGGCGTGCTGGACCTCGCCAGCCATTGGCGAGGGCGACCTCGCCTTGGTCGGGCGAGGCTCGAACCCTCGTTGGAGGCTGCGGCGAGGGCGAGCCTCGCCATGGTTGGGCGAGGCTCGCCCTCGCCAGTCTCTGGCTTCTGGTTGGTCGCTGGACCGGCGACCGGCTAGAGGAAGGAAAACCCAAAAAAAAAAAGTGAAAAAAAAGAAAAAAAGGAAAAAAAATAAAAATTCAAAAAAAATATTAAAATATTATTTAAGTTGTCCATGTCAGCGCCACGTCGGTGCCGGTGACCGGTCACCGGTTGGCAGGTGTTTGGCAGGTGTCCACGTCAGCAAATTCTGATCAAAATTCGTCGAAAGGATTAAATTGACACAAAAACAAAAAGGTTTAGGACTGAATTGACATTAATTTAAAAGGTTTATGACTTAATTGGCACCAAAAAAAGGTTTAGAATTAAATTGGCACTAAAGCAAAAGGTTTGGGACTTTTTTGGCACTTTTCCCCGAATTATGTCAAATAAGATCATGCTAATTACATGGCTTGCAAATGGAAGTTTTCTATAGTAATCTATTGCAGTAAATTATCGTGAATTAGGACCGTTTACTGACTTATTCTATCCGACAACCTAACATTCTTCTGAATCCGAGGCATGGCAGACTTGTTCGGTTTCAGAAGTTTGAACCAATGTTTGTGGATCATATTCCATAAATCCGGAACAAAGTTTCTGTTTGAAAAATGCATTCGATCATGAGAGGGTAGATTTCCCTTGAACAACAGATACAATTATGAGTTGAAATAGTGAGGGACAATTGAATAATGAGCAATCTATTCCAAGAAATGAATGAAAAAACAAAATTGATGTTCTACCAGTAATCTCCACATGAGCATTGGCCATTCTTAAAATGATGAAATCTACTCGCATCCCGCACAATAATTTCTCGGTTTTTAATCTCCGATATGTACTTTATTGCTACGTGACAGTCACTGCAGACCCGCAAGTTTTTCATCACTCTGATTGGTGCATCTGTAGCAGTATTCATCAGAGCAAAGGCAATAGCCAACTTCTCACTATGGTGTGCCAAGCTATATTCTTTATCCTCATCATCCATATCTTGCAAAACGGAGCCCATATCGGGCACATAACCGCGCAACTTCATCTCCACGGTGAGCTCTTTCAGATACGCATTTATCTCCGTCGAGTATTGATGGGATTTGTCACTCATCACGAACTGATGAACTTGATTCTTGAGCTCCACCCAACTCACCCCCGGTTCCTTCTTCACTTGCTTCTCTCTCATGGATTTTCTGACCTTGGAAACATCTTGCCATCTCTTAGCAGAAGCATGTAAATTTGAAAGGAGCACGTAAGAAGCAGAATCCCGCGGATCAATCTTAAGAACTTCCTCTGCAGCTCTCCTGGCTATGTCTGCATTCTTGTGGATTTTGCATGCAGATAACAAAGTTTTCCATATTACGGCGTCTGCTTTCAATGGCATGGATCTAATCATCACCTCCGCTTCCTTCAGACAACCTGAACGTCCGAGGAGATCAACCATGCATGTATAATGTTCCAACCGGGGATTAACCCCATGCTTCTCCACCATAGAGTCGAAAAACTCAAGCCCCTCATCCTTCAAGCCACGATGACTGCAAGCATACAGCAAACTCAAATATGTTACATCGTTTACCTCTACTCCTTCAATCTCCATTTGTTTAAACAACTCAATTGCTCTCTCTCCTTGCCCATGAAACCCATACGCTGCAATCATCGAGCTCCAAAGTACACCATCTACCTCTGCATCCACGGATTCTGTGAACGCCTTAAAAGAATCCTCTAAACACCCGCACTTTGAATACATGCTAATCAAAGAACTTACGATGCTGACAGCTGAAGTAGCCCCAGCTTTGATCACTTCTGCATGAATTTGTTGACCCTGGCCTAGCGTTGCCAGATCTGAACACGCAGTAAGCACACTCACGTAAGTGATCCTATCGGGTTTCACAACTGCTATTCTCATCATGTTGTACTGATCTAGAACTCCCTCAGGTGACCCATGTTGGGCTTTCCCTGCAATAAGAGTATTCCAAGCAACCACATTGCGAATTGGCATCAAGCTGATTACCCCTTCGCCTTCTTCCAAGCTTCCGCACTTCATGTACATATGAGCCAATGAGCTCCCAACTACCAAATTGAGTTCAAACCCAGTTTTCCCTGCGCAAGCATGGACCTGCTGCCCAGCATGCAGAGCTCTCAAACTAGCACAGCCCCTGAGAACACTCCCCAAAGTGTACTCATCAGGAAAAAAACCCGCCTCATGCATCTCTTTGAACAAACCCAACCCGTCCTCACTATACTCAAATTTTATAAGACCAGTCACCATTGCATTCCAAGTGGCAACATTTCGCGCAGGCATTTCCTCGAACACTTTCCGGGCACCGTCCAAATCACCAATATTCAAGTACCCGTTAATTAGAATGTTACGCGACATGATATTTGCCCAAGGAATGTGATCGAACAACTTCAGAGCAGTCTGCAACTCTCCGCACTTGGAGTACATATTCAGCAAATGATTGGCCACGAACCTGTCCGAGCACCCAGAAGTGATCACCAAAGAATGAAGCTGTCGTCCTAAAGGAAGCGAATTTCTGGGTATGCATGCCTGGAGGAGGTGGGAAAACAAACGGGGGTCGGACCATATTTCAGATTTGAAGTTCTGGAAAGCTTCTTTGACGCGTCCGCCCGAGCAAAGAGCCACGAACTCCGCGGCCGATAGAGCGCAGTTTGTGAGCTCGAAAGTGTTCGACGACAAAAAGCGCGAGCTTGGGACTCTCCCGATGTCAAGTGAGAAGGGAAACGAGCTAAAGAATTTTCCCGTACATCTTGGTGGCATCGAGGAGCCACCTAGTTTCTGTCCAACGTATGTCCTGTCGCAGGAAGTACAGGGATCGTTTGCTTGGTCGTGTGTTCCGCTTTCAGCGGGCTTCTTACGAGCTTCTAACATCTAAATGTGTTCAAATTGGAACTTGACGGCGTTTTGGTCGGAGTACCTGAAGTGGCTGTGGACGTGAAAACAGCACAACCCTGATAGGGATCTTGTCAAGTACTTTTTAATTTTTTGGTCAGAATTGTTAAATACTTTGTATGAAGAAAAACCATGTTAAGAAGTGTTCCGTAGCACTACCTAACCATATGTCGGTAGTATCAGTACATTGAAAACATATATTGTGAAAGAAAACGTGTAATTTGAAGCCGAAGGACCCCTCAAAACAAGGTTGTGCCGTCCTCATTATAAAGATGATGTTGACCCGACAAGCGTCTGGGATCTTGCCAAGAGTCCGCGAGCAAATGAAGCAGAGAACTTTGATGTTAAGTAGCTAGGTTCCCGCCTCGGTAGTGAGGCGTTGCCAAGAGAGACTAGATCATTTTTCACGAGAGATGTGCAACATCATTCAAACGGTTCACTGCATTTTTCCGAAAAAGCTCCACCTAATCAGATGAAAAAAATACTCATGTTGTGTACAATGGTTCATGGAATCCTGTATCACAGGTAAGCTGTTCATATCCGATGCTAGAGTATACAGGTACTTAACAGGTAGCAACAGCTCAACATATGAATCTCCTGTTGTCTTAAGCGCCAAAGTCACGATGCATGCACTAATCAGTTGAAGATGTATGACCAAGTGTGGAGGCTGGAAACTGACTTATGCTACTTTATACAGACACACGAGATGGAACTGAAGGAGGAACCCGGTTCTCAACAGGGATTTCAACAAACTCTGAAAGGATAGCACGGAACTCATCTCCGGTCATTGTTTCTTTCTCGAGGAGGACTTCCACAATCTTGTCTATGGCCTCCCGGTTATTCCTAATGTGCCTCAGTGCAATTTCATACGCACTATCTGAAAGTCTCTTCACAGCAGCATCAATGTCTTCCGCAAGCTTTTCTGACATTGAATTCCTGGCCATCATCCTCATGATGACATCACCACTCTGTGATGCGTCCATGAGCGACCATGGGCCAATGTCAGACATGCCAAATGTGGTCACCATCTGCATATGAATTAAATTCCAGTTCAATGTCACTTTCAACTAACTGAGCGTCTTACTTTTTAAGGGAGGGAAGAACTGGCGATAAAGGTAGCTTTGAGTTGTGGTTTGACAATAATTAGAGCATGAAAACTGTGAAAATGACCTAAATGGAAGGTCCTCACAAGTAAGGGGGCAAAGTCTTCTGCTTTAATTCGCAAGGGACTTTGGAGCAACTTATAAATTTTAAAGACTAAATTGGAAGGCCAGTCCCCTTGACCCTTCAGAAACTGTTATTTTATCAAAACTTGAAAGGACTAACATGGATATTTATTGGCATTTCAAAAGGAAGTGTAAATGAAATGGTGAGTTGCTCAAATCACCTGTTTTGCCAAGCCAGTGATCTGCTGCAAATCGCCTGCTGCACCTGTAGTAACCTCAGGCTCCCCAAAAATCACTTCCTCAGCTGCTCTGCCACCCAATCCACCGACAATTCTTGCAAAGAGTTGCTGCTTCGAAATCAAGGTTGGGTCATCAGAAGGAATGAACCAGGTAAGACCTCGTGCCTGGCCACGTGGTACCAGGGTGACCTTTTGAACTGCATCATGCCCTGGGGTCAAAGTACTGAAAAGAAAGAGACAGCAAAGATATTAGCCAAACAAGCTGAGCTCCTTTGATATGTAGTCACAGAAATTTACATGTACACAAATATTGATACATGCATTTAGTGCAGCCCAACTACATAGGTGACTCAAAAACCCTATTGACATTTCTGATATATCATCGACAATCGAGCATCACTGCATGTCAATGAAAGCAAATTATAACAATATTTCAGTGATCTAAATAAACGAAAGTCAAATGCGCACTGAAATTTAAATATCATAAACAGGAGATACTCATGCAAAAAATTTGCCCAACAGAAGATGGGAAGAATCAGAAAAAAGATTAGTTGCTGGCATTCTCACTTACCCACAAATGGCATGACCAACTTCATGGTATGCCACCAGACTCTTACTCTTTCCATCAGTCATCACGGTTCCTTCCATTCCAGCAACAATCCTGTCAATGGAATCATCAATCTCCTTAGAAGAGATTGCTGTCTTCCCACGACGGCCAGCCAAAATGGCAGCCTCATTCAAGAGGTTGGCAAGATCCGCCCCGCTAAATCCAGGAGTTCTCATAGCTATAACCTCTAGAGATACGTCTACATCAAACTTCTTATTGCTGGCATGCACCTTCAAAATTTCTGTTCTACCCCGGATATCAGGAACATCAACAGTTACCTACATCAATACTATAAGTAAGCATATGCACCACAAGACTGACCGTTCCACCAACACTATCAAGACTCACTACCTGAGAATAAAACATACATACCTGTCTGTCAAATCTTCCAGGCCTAAGCAAAGCAGAGTCTAGAATGTCTGCACGGTTAGTTGCCGCAACAACAATGATACCCGTATTTCCTTCAAAACCATCCATTTCTGTCAACAGCTGATTAAGGGTCTGCTCCCTTTCATCATTTCCTCCTCCAATTCCAGTTCCTCTCTGCCGGCCCACAGCATCAATTTCATCAACGAACACGATGCAGGGAGCATTCTCTTTGGCCTTCTTGAAAAGATCACGAACTCTGGAAGCACCAACACCAACGAACATCTCAACAAACTCAGAACCTGAAATGGAGAAAAATGGAACACCTGCTTCACCAGCAATGGCCTTGGCAAGCAGCGTTTTTCCAGTTCCTGGAGGACCAATTAGAAGGACACCCTTAGGGATACGAGCCCCAACTGCAGTAAACCTCTCAGGTTTCTTTAGAAACTCCACCACTTCCATGAAGTCCTGCTTGGCCTCATCAACACCAGCAACATCATCAAATGTCACGCCGGTGTTAGGTTCCATCTGGAACTTGGCTTTGGATTGACCAAATGCGAGAGGAAAGCCAGGCCCACCAGGCCCACCCATTCCTCCAGAGGAGCGTCTCGATAGAAGAAACAAACCACCAATCAGGATCAATGGGAAGGCCAGATTTCCTATCAAGTTAAATAGTAAAGAGCCTGAGTCCTCTTGGGCATTATGGGCTGCAAAATCAATGTTCTTCTCTCTGAACTTCTGAAGGAGCTCTTGGCTCAGTCCGGGGAGCTGCACACGGACTCGTTGGACCCTGTTACCCAACTCAGGAGAAACCGCCTCGACAATAGCTATGGTCCCATTTTCAAATAAATCTACCTTTTTCACCCTGTCCTTATCCAGATATTCCAAAAATCTGGAGTAAGACATTCTTGAAGAAGAAACACCTTGCTCATCAGCCAAAGCTTTCCCACCACTCAAAAGTGCAGGTGCTGTTAGTCCCATATTTCCTAGCAACTTCAGAAACTTCCTCCTGCCTCCATGTCGCTGGTCCAAAGATGCTTTTACCAAAACAGCTTTTGCCTCCTTTCTCCACAATGGAAGGGAAGACGAAGGGAGTATCTGCCGACCATAGAAGTCCCTGGTCAAATTTGACTTAGTACCGCTGGTGGTTAGACTGTTAGCCACAAGGCATGACATTGACGAAGCCATCCGACTATATTCTGTCTGCATGAAATGAAAATGTAAATTGACCAAATCATAATACAGGGAAAAATCACACAACGGTAGAATCCATAAGTTGGTGAGTACACGACATCCAGGAAGAATCTATCTCACAAGTATCCTCAATTAGATTTAAAATGACGTAAGCATCTCACTATTCGAAGTGCGATTACCAATGAGGAGCTCAACATAAGCAGGCAGTGGTACAATCCCTAATCAAGCACCACAAAACTTCAAAAAGAAAATCAACTGATCTCAGATCACTCCCAGCGAATGCGAATCAAGACTCGTGCACAAGGTGAAAAAGAGTGAATCTTGTCAAACGAGTTTACCTTTCGCATTACCAGCGAATGCGCAGTACTGTTTGAAGTCCTAATTTAACTGAAAATTACCACCTTAACGAAAGGTTCCTTTAAATTCAGTTCCGGCACCAAGCTTGCAGAACAACTCGCAAGGTGAGCAAACTCCAATGAGATCAAACAGAAAAGAGAAAAATTCAAACTCGACGAAAAAATCGCGCTTTCCGAATTGAAGAGAACGGCGAAGAGAGAATTCGAGCTGAATTCAGATGTAGCTCATGAGCGAAGAGGAAAAGCGCTAATCAGCCGCGCGATAAAGCACTTAGAAAACCGCTTTCGTATTTACCCAAGCCCACCTGAAAACTCGACCTCTCTCAAAATTCAATCTTTTATCTTGATGGCAATAAACAGCAACGACAAAACGCAGCCACAAGCAAAACCAGAACGACCCACGAGCTCAGGTCCGCTCAGCACCTTCCGCCACTCCACTCCAGACGATCACGCACGACCATCGTCGAGCGGAGCGAACGAGCGAGACCCATCGTCGCAATTCAAGACGCGAACCGAAACAGCATGGAGAGCATGGGGGCTCACCTCGAGCAGCAGAGGATGATTTTGCGGTCGAACGGAGGAAGCAGAGACGAGCTCGCTCTGTCTATGCCCAGGAAGAGAAGAAGAAGAAGGAGGAGAAGAGGAGGGAGTGTCAATTTTTTCGGAGGGAGTGGATGTGGTTCGGGAACGGAATACGTGGCTCTTCCGCAATGGCTGCTTCCTCTTCTTCGTCTCCTCGTTCCCAGATTTTTCCGTCTTCTTTCTTTCTTCGATAATTTGCTTGCTCCAAGATTTTTTATTTTTATTTTTTATTTTTGGCTCTTCATTTTATCAATATATTATTAATAAATCAGAATTTTCGTTAGGCTCACGACATGGGCTACATAATCAATTTTAAATCGCTCGGTGCAATACGCGTTTTTACATATTTCGTCTCTCCATCAAAACATTACGATCTATTTTTCTTTCATCTCGATCGTCGTCGGAATTATTACGTCCGATTGTAATTATCTGCATCGATCAAATCGGCGCTAAGCAGCTATGTAGTTGAATTTGATGGACCTAATAAAAAATCGTTTTTTTTTTTTTATATAATGTACTTTCTCTTTGATTGAGCCACGGGAAAGTGAGATTCTTTTCCCCATCATCCTTTTGACTGGTGAGGAAAATTGGAATTGCACTGGGGCCGCATGTTTCGAACCTTTTGCTTGGATGGCAATCGAAAGTGCAAACTACCGTGCGCATGACTCGTGGAGCCTATATGGCCACCGTGTCATGATACCCCGTGATGAGCAGTCATTTGTCTTTAGCTGCACAATTTGGTGGATAGTGACATTTTCCTTCACCTTCATGTGATGTACCGAGCTCAAAGCTACGTATGTTTCCTCTTTCAATGAGGAATCATCAATTTCTGCAACATTAATGCATGTTACAAAGAACAAATGACCGGTGACCACAACAACAGTTGGAGTTGATCTTGAAAAGCTTTGCTCAGACGGGTTTGTGAAAGCAATTGTTCGTTGAAGAAAATTGCTCACCAATCTAAAAGGTAGCCCGAGAAGAAAGACGAAATTATCTCGAATTTTGAGTTGCAACTTTTCGGTGATTCCTTTTAAGAAATTTTTTTAGTATTCATAAACACGATGTTGATGAAATGAGGATATCAAAATCTTATGAACATGCAAATACTTGGCCCATTTCAAGCATCAAGTTCCTCGTATTAGTTGTTAGCTCGAAAGCATTTCATCCCAATTCATGAACTCCATAACCAGTAAATCTGAGCGAGGATATAAAGGCGCTGTCCGTGATATAGCCGCGAGGTCTCACGTATGAATACATAGAAAATGCATAAGAGCTATGTTTATATGACTGCATTACCGCGTATGCATCAAATTGGTGTGCTGAGCTTTCTCCTCTATCCTTATTACCGGAACAATGTTTCAGGCACGTAAAACATTGTCTCCCAGGGTTGGATTGCTACCGGTGCAACAGGCGGTTGAGTTTGCCTCTTCTGTTCATAGAGCGAAAATCGGCAAACGGGGCACTGACCGTGACCCTGCAACCACGGCACGATGCAGTCCTCATGGAACATATGGTTGCAAGGAGTGACCATCACCTCCTGCATAGGCTCAAAGTCGTCTAAGCATATCGCGCATCTCTTGCCATCGTCGTCGTCGTAGTGCCTGTTCTGATCTCCGAGACCATTCCTAGTGTTTTCCCGATAGTATAGGCTCAATCTCCTAAAGAGCATCTTTGGCCCGGGGCTGTAAATCTCCTTCTTGAGCTTGCTTAAGACCTCCTTCTGTTCATTGCCCGTCGACACCTGGGCGTTGGGTTGCCCGATGGATCTCGGAAGAGGCTCGTGGAAGACCACTCTGGGCGTCGCGTAGGCATTCTCGAGGACTATAAGGGGCGAGATGGGTGTTGTGAAGCTGCATACGAAGCCCACATTTCGGAATTGTCAACAAATCACAGCTTTAAGGATCACATGTCGGACGGCGACAAAGTAAACATAATCGAATTGAATCCGAAAGGTTAGTATTTGTTTTGGCGCAGCATGAGCTGGTATGCAAAGGAAAATGTATCTTTGTCATCATAATCATGATAATCACTTCAAAGATGCCAAAGCTAAGATGATCTATGGATTCTCCTGGTGCGCTTACCCAGCTAAACTAGAAGGAGTTGGCCGTGACATCACTCTTTCCGGGACAAACGACCGAGTCCGCGGTTGCTCCTGCATATTTCAGCACGCAAAGACTATGAAAAGCACGAACACAACTCAGCTTCAAGCCTGTCTCAGGCATTTACCCAAACAATAGTTGTGTGTGGCTTCAAAACACCCCTTTCTATGGGCACGAAGCTGGTATACCCCTTAGTTTTTTCACTTACTGGTGAAGTCGCTCGATACGAAATGGCCCGTGGAAGTGCAGCCGGACCCGTAAGAACAAAATCGAATAAGTCGTCCCATGGAGACGGCTCAGGGTCCGGCACCAGAGGGAAATTACTTGCTCTGCCGCTCATGGCATCCGCCGACCGTCGTTCACGGCGGACTTCGATGATCCTTTGCTTGCTCACTTCACATTTGCGTGCGTGAAAGTTTATAGCTTTTGCATTCGAAGCCGTGTCCGAATGCGATGGATAGAAGCTTGAGGGAATAAGTACGTGGTATTTGCTTTTGCCATCGTCAACTTTATGTCTCTGTCTAGTGCAAAAGAGGGAAGTGATTCTGTTTGCCTCCGCCATTTTGATGCTCTGCTTTTTTTTTCTTCCTCGGGTGTAGCTGATGCTTTGAAGATAAAGAAGATGCAGCCAATATGAAGTAAAGAATCAATTCTAGTTTTTTTTTTTTAGGGGGGAAAAAGGGGAAAGAGCAGGAGGAAGAATCGGATTCAATCTCTGCCCAGCCATGTCGCACGTCTAACTCTTGCGAGCTTGCGGCATAAGTTAGTGGCGTCAGCAACTTCGCCAATGTTGCGCCTTCATCAGGAACCTCCTCCTTGGCTTGACAGTAGATGGATGTAAGCAAGGCATTTTTCTTAACTCGAAGGACTTCCCATCTCTGTGATGTCTTCACTGAATTGTTTATATTTTGCTCGAGAAGATAATTAAGATGTCTCCTTTGATACACATGCTATGACTAGAGCAACACGACCATCTCCAGGAATTCAATTGTGTTTTTGTACGATTGCAAAAATTAAACCATAAATTCCAACCCAGACTGATTCCGTTCTTGGCTGGGCGGATCCCTTAATGGTTCTGAGCTTCATTCACTGAAAGTTCACTACTTTTTGGTTAGTGCCTCGCATAAAACATACTCATTTCTCAACTTAATGAGTTTCCTTATCTCCACTTGGTTACTTCTGTCATCGTCTGCATAACGTATAATCTGAAGGCAGAAGCTCATAAAACAACTCGTCAGCCCTTGATGACTCCTCGTTAACAACTGGTCATTTTTTTACTATGTCTGAGGGTCTGTTATGATCACCTGAGTAACGATGTGCTCCATACTGTGCTTTAATCAATCTTCACCTTGTATGTTGGTTATGCTTCCTTTCTAGCGGTCTAATAATGTAGATCCTGCAGTTGTAATTCAGCCTCTCTAAGCTCGGGATAGTCTTCATTCCTCCCTCCAACTGAGAGCAAAATCATCTTCCTTCTGGAAAATCCCTTCCTCTGGCGAAACTTACATACACCATTCTAGCCAAATTTACCTATTTTTCTTCTGGAATTGAAATTATTAATGTGGTACATCTCTGAAGATGGGTGTTGTAGCAATTTTTACTAGTAACCCATTTTATAAACAGTTTCAGATCCATCCCAGTCAGACTTCTCCTTACTCAAATTATGGTGTTCAATATGTTAATGAGTACATCTGATGCGTTACACATCTTGGTTTACAGATAGGATCATTCTTTCTTTTAGAGGAACGTTTTGCTCATTGGACAACGTGTTAGTTTACGGGAATTGGAATAGAAAAACTTGCAGTTTACATCTCTGAGTAATATTACGCTATCTTTGATACGAATGAGGCCTGGAAACACTTCAAACAGGGGACAGATCTTTGTGGGTCAACCTGCTCCTTTGTTTGGAAATGAGAAATATCATGTACCATAGTCATGACAGCAGGAAATGATTGGCGATTAACGAAAGATATCTTACAAGAAAGGTTGCTTAGATGTCCATTCTGTGTTTGGATCGCAACGAGAAAGGGTGATGGAATTTAGCATTGTCTAGTGCAAACTGATTTATGTTTGGAATCTTTATTTGTACCCTGACCTTTCAACCAATTAAACGAAAATGACAAGACTTAGAATTTCATTAAATTATTGGATCATAAGTACGACTACTAGACAACAAATTTATATGGCAGAAACGCCAAAAGAAGTCACCCCATCAAAGCATCGGAGTTTATGTCCAAAGCTAGTTTTGTTCACCTAGGACCTGATAACTGTGAGGGCAATAGCCGAGTAGCATCATCAACCCCACCATCGCTGTGACCGGAAGGACCTGAGAAGCTGTATCTCAATCCATCTTCTATATCAGCTGAGCCCTCCAAGCATTTAACCACTTGCGACATGGGGGGCCTCTTGCTACTATCATCTTGCAAACACCATGCTGCGATTTTCATCATCTTGACAGCTTCTTGGCCGTGTAGTTGCATGTCACCACTGGACTTATCAACCATGTCCAGTAGTTGTTCTTGATCTGCTTTGCACTTGAAAAGGGTCAACATATGCACTTCAGCACTCTGCAAAGAGCGGTCCACATTTTTCCTCC
Source organism: Syzygium aromaticum (assembly GCA_024500025.1). Lineage (NCBI taxonomy): Eukaryota > Viridiplantae > Streptophyta > Magnoliopsida > Myrtales > Myrtaceae > Syzygium > Syzygium aromaticum. The sequence continues at coordinate 20,195,381 of CM044885.1, forward strand.
CACATAGGACTTCTAACATGACAATGCCAAAACTATACACATCGACCTTTTCCGTGATAACAGAACTTAACCACTCCGGAGCAAGGTAACCCGGTGTTCCTCGCATGGTCGTCATGACATGGCTTTGGTCCTTATCAATTAGCTTTGACAACCCAAAATCAGCAAGCTTCGCATTGAAATGTTCATCCAAAAGTATATTTTGGGGTTTGATGTCTAAGTGAATTATTTTTTGATGGCATTCCTCATGGAGATAGGCTAGTCCTTTGGCAATGTCAAGGATAATCTTTCTCCTCACTTGCCAACAGACGTCAAACTCTCGATCATTATGGAAGATCCATTTATCAAGAGAGCCATTGCACATGTACTCGTAGACTAAAAGCCTATGCGATTTTTCAGCACAAAACCCAAGTAGTCTTACCAGATTGACATGATGGATAGTGCCGATGGTTCCGGCCTCGGCCAAGAACGACTTCTTTATATGACCAAAACCATCAAGGCGCTTGACTGCAATCCTAACGCCGCTGGGTAAAGTTCCTAGAAACACCGAGCCAAATCCTCCTTCCCCAAGCTTGATGTTGAAATCTCCTGTCATGGCCTTCAAGTCCTCGTAAGGGAATCTAGTTATCTGAAGCCATGGTAAGCCTGGATCATCATCTTCGACATCGTTTCTTCTCACCTTACTTAAAATATACATCCCAAATATGCTTATTAAAAATATCGAAACTGCTCCAACAGTAGTCCCTCGGATTAACACTGCTCGTCCCCTTCTCTTTCTTCCAAAGATTGATGATGGCGTCAATCTCTTTGTACTATTGTTGACTTTGATAAATGCTAAGGTGGAGTAGTATCCGGTAGGGTCGTCCATAAGGGAAAATGGCTCTGATAATAAATAGCAGTCCCCACCAGAGAAAATGGTTCGGGTACGAAATAGTGCCATAGTGCACCAGCACCCCTTCCTCAAACACGCTTCCTTGCAACTCTCTGCAGTTGTGTTTGAGATGTCAGCACTAACATAATTGTTCACCAAAGCATAGTAGGTGATATTCTCAACTGCTACGAAAGTGTCATTCTGTGAATCACAAGAGATCGATGAGCTGGGATGGCAACCGTAAGACGCATCTCTCTCTTCAATTTGCTTTGTCTCGCTTGGACACTGACATTGAGGGACACCTGAACAAATGCCATACCTACCACATGCAAGTGGATAATTGCAAATTTGTTTCTTCAGAAGATCCATCCGGTTCCAAGCATCGGAGCGTTCATCAAGAACATAATGCGTCAAATGCCCATTCACTTCCAGACGGATAAACTGAGCTGAGGATGTCAGGGGCACTTCAAACTCACCGAAGGTTCCATTCTTGTAAAGTGCTCCAACCTGTCTATCTTCGCTCTTCATTTTGCTTACATTGCTCGTTCTGTAGTAAATTTGGGGAGAATAGGCTGCCTTTACAGATGCGACAAAGCCTATCTGATGATCAGTGGTGAACGTGTAGACCCACCTTGTCCCATCCGGCGCCCCTGATGTCGCTGTTAGTTTCATGCCGGGACGTAGCTCCTGTCCAGGAATAATTCCGTCTGCAGGGTGATCAAAAGACTGCCAAACGATGGCATCATTTCTGTCGTAGAGCACGAGATTTCCGGCTTCAGTCAAGTTAAAGCCTATGACTGACTTGCCAGCGGTATTTGTGGACCACTTTTTACTTCCATCGTCACCCAGTAAAACTAAATCGCCGCCCTGGGTGAGTAGCAGTTGGGCAGTGTCGTTCATGGGTTCCGGACTGACCGAATAAACTAACCCTGGAATGATGTTTTCCATGTCCTGTCTCGGTTGGAAAATAAACAGGCCAAAATAGCAGCTACTGCCATTAACGCAAGCGAAGCCATATGAGAAACTTGGTCCTGAGTTTAGCCTGGAAAGCACGACCTTGAAACCGGTACTGAGATAGGTTAGATTGAAGTCGAAAGGTTTACAGGCGGTCCACGCGGCGGGAACACTGACCGATGAAGGTCCATTCATGAATTTGGCGATAGTTAGTGGCGGAAGTAGTAGAAGGAGGGGGAGGAGGAGGAGGCTCGGAAGAGGAGCGGGGAAACAAGAAGGGATTATCCGACCGGGGAGGACCATTGAGTTGCGTGCAAGGAAGGTGAGGCGTTTCGAGTGGCAACTAGAAGAAGGAATGCCTCTATTACTAGAGAGATCTGCGAATGACGATGCCTTTTTATAAACAAGATGTCTCTTTCCTGTTGACCATTCCTGCTTTGTACCGTGAAAAATCTCTCTTACTTCCTTATTTTTCATTTGTGATCATTTTCCATGAAAGTAACTACTTCCGGAGCATGATACAAGAGGATCACTAATAAATAAATAAATACATAAAATGAAAAGAAGCTTGCTGAATGCAGGAGTATTGAGAACATTGACAAGATATGCAAGTGCTCTATTTACAAATTATTCGTTGATTAATTTATGAGTTCAAATGCGTATAAAGTTAATCCCGAGGAGGTAATAAGATGTTATTTGGAAAGTTTAAATGCAACAACGGAGAGTTAATTTTCATGGATAGAGAGCAATTTTTTGTTGGATTTGAAGAATAAACATGAGAGAAAGAAAATCGTGGGTGGCGAGATTAAGCTGGTTTTTTAAATCACGAGAAAATAAGTATTAACCGTTTCTTGTACTCCTAAAATAAAAATAATCAATCGATAGTATTATCTTTCACCAAAATCATTTGCATTATGAACGTTAATACGTAATACTGGATATGATTTAAGAAAATGCTAGTTAAATTAAAAAAAATTAGAAATCTTTTAATTTGTTGGCAAAATAAAGATCATTCCAAGTCTTATTCGGCTCTTTTACCACATCGACTGTTTTATTTACCATAGACCAGCTCTATCTCCATGACGAGCTTTTTGACGAAAGTTAAAGATGGTCGTTAGGTCCTGATTTTGACAAAAACTTAGACAATCTTCCAATCAACCGAACGTGCAAATAGGGTGAGACTAATTTGGTTTGTACATGAGTAACGCGTTTTCTTAAATATGAAAAAGCTTACTTCATACAGATAATTCTAAGTGTGTGAAATACCATAGACGAAGTAAATCATGAGTCCAGACCCGAACGGGTTATTCAAATATGGATTTGGAAAACTGTATTTGTACCGCGTCTTTACTCCACATATACGTACACTTTCTTTTATCATCATACTAATCTCACGACCTTCGGACAAAACACATTGAAAGCAAAATCCTAAATCAAATTGAACACGCACCGATATTAATTAGATAAGCATCGATGTGTGAACACAATCACCAAAAAGATTGTGAGATCAAGCAAATATGAGACGAATTGAGTGATAAAACTACTCGATTTATGTAATTAGGTCATGGCCATGTTAACAAGTGCTCATTCACATTTAATACGAACTAGTTCAATTTCCAAATATCTGAGTATACATGATTCAAGAAAAAGTAAACGTGTTCAAAATTATGAAAAATTTCTTGATTTATTTCTTAATGAAACGAAGACTCAAATCAGTTAACAAAAATTCAACGTTCCCTAAGTGGGAGGCAATCCCATGCATGACGATGGTCAGACATGGTGGGTTACTACCACGTGAGATTTCCAGCAACTTGGTCAACCTTTTTGATTGCAGACCACGGTCAGGCTAAAACATGCGCAACTCTTGTATCTATTCTCATGATGTTCCAAATTGTGTGTTATAAGATAACGTGTGATATGCTTAAATTATATGATTTTCATCTTCTATCAACTGGCCGACGAGATTTGACATCTATATAGAAATATTTGCCTTAATCTAAAAGGCTTAAACCTTGAAACATAAAATTTATAATGTCTTCTGAAATTTCTGATTTTGCTTAATCACTAAAGATAAGATGCACGGTTATATTTATTTTAATCCCTAATTTTCTTCATAAAGAATGATAGCAAGACATGCTCTATTGATGAGCCGGTCTATTTAATTGATCAACATTACCCGTTATGCTATGTTTTTCATTAATTAAAATTGGTTTTGTTAAATTAATGTGTGGAAGCTTATAAGCGAACCAAGTTCTGTTCACCCGAGACCTAATGATTGCTAGGCTAGCTCGGTAAATTGATCGGCAATGTGATTACTGTGATATGAACAAAGGGAGAAGCTCAGCACTATCAAAGGGGTCTCTCCATAAAAGCGTCGGAGCTTATATTAGACACTAAGTTTCTTCATCAAGTACCTGATAATTGCAAGGCCGATAGCTGAGTAATTTCATCAACAATCAGCTTGTTGAGACTGGACGCTATCTATACTAACTAATCCCTCCATGATACGAGAAAAATTAAGTGTCTTCAAAATTATGAACTCTTTTTCTTGATTTATTTCTTAATAAACGAAGGCTGAAAGCGGTCCGCAAAATTCAACGTTCCCTTATGTCATTTTCTCGAAAGGAGAGGTGGGAGGCATCCCGCAATCACGGCAATAGACATCGGGGGCAGGGGTACCACCCCACGAGATTCACCGGCGATTCTATTGACCTTCTTGGAAGTGATGAGGACAAATGCCAATCATTAAACCTTCAGATTGCGCTATTTCTATTGCGAACCACGGAAAGGCTACATCGTGTGCAACGCCCTCTAGTCTCTTTTCTCCCAAAAAGAGGGAGGCATCCCTCAATCATGGCAATAGACAATCGTGGGGCACTACCCCGCGAGATTCCCGGCAATTTTATTGACGAAATCGACCTTCTTAGAAGTGACGGGGACAAAAGCCAATCTTGAAACCTTCAGACTACGCTATTTCTATCGCGAACCACGGAAAGGCTACAACGTGCGCAACGCTCTCGTGTCACCTCCCATGATGTTCCAAATTGCGCGTTCCAACGTCACGTGTGATTGGTTAAATTATATGGCTTTCATCTTTTATCAATTGGTCAACAAAACTTGACATCTAACTAGTAAAATTTTCTCTAATCTAAACAGATTAAACCTTGAAGCAAGAAATGAATAATTTCTTCTGAAATTCGTTAATTTTGCCAGAACCATTGATGATGAAACAAGCTGACCATATTTAATTTCGTCCCTAATACTCTCTCTCTCTCCCTCTCTCTCTCTCTCTTTTGGTGAAGAACAATAGCAAATCTGTCCTCTATCTATGAGTATGAGCTGATGCATTTAACCGATCAACATTACCTCTTATGCTATATTTTCCATTAGTAAAATTTATTTTCTCAATTTTTCCTTGTGTACTAATGATCTAGGTTTGATTTTCTTCCTTTTAAGTCATTGAATATCAAGGGTCAAACTTCTTCAAAACCAAAATCACCAGATACATCACTGGAGAAACAAGATTTGTCCTATCAGATTTTATATATTTTATAGGCGAATCGGATGGTGATTTTCTTGGAACCCATGTAGAGCGATTAGACGGCTCATCTCCAACTATATTAATTCTTGAGAACAATTGTTCAAAATCTTTTGATAGTTTCAATACACTGCATCAATGGGAATCCCGGAAAGACATTACATGATCTTTAGACCACGTAAACCAATCTCATCATCAACAACAGTCTAAATGATAATCTTAATTCATACAGTGTATAGAGCATGCGATATCAGCTCGGGAATCCCATATCCCAAAGTGTAGATACATTTCATCAACATTGGGTTTTATCTTGATGAAAAAATATACAGAGCCAAGATGTTCGGGTTTTTCTAAGGTGAAAAAGTAATATCAAACACCTTTTAATCTCTTCATTTAAACTGAAAAGTTCTCCTTTGTGTTCCCGAAGCAGTTGATTTCTAATTTTTTATAGGTTCTTCACAACCTGCTTTAGTCGCTGATGATCTGAACAAGAATTCAGGTAGGTCTCACAGATGATAATGGGAAAACAAATAGTAGAGAAATGGGCAACCCTCAAGACAATGCATCTAGCACAGTTTGGTTACACGCAGGAAAGATTAAACATTCTTAGAAAAACAAAAAAGAACACTACTATCAATTGAGGGAAACTGCTCCAACAAAGAAATTGCTCCCACAATGAATGACTCCTAATGTGTTCACATGTTACAACAATAAAAATCCCACGTTGGCCCAACTGAGAAGGCAGAGCAGAAGAGTATGGCGGAAATGAAAGAGCCAAATGCTCGAAATATTCTAGCTTACAGTGGCCCTCTACATGCTAACATCTTGGAAAATAAGGCGAAACGGCCATCCCATCGAAAGTCCATCCCACGATAAGGAGATGTGCCGCTTAGCAGTCTCTTGTTAGCATTCCAAGTAGCCTGTCTTCGTATTAGAAGCAGAAGGGGCCTAGCTGTGATTAAAATGCAGGCCCGAGAAACCAAGACTCGACCAGAAGCAAGTGATGGAGACATTTTCCCGAAACTTCAATGAGGCTGATCTGAACGGAAATCGCACAGGTCGACAAGCATCTTTAAATAACTTAAAATAGACTCATTGGGGGCTCAGTGTTTGCTTGAGAACAACAAACCAAAGCATGTAAAGCAGAAAAAGAAAATGCTGCATTTCACCATGGTTCATTATCCTCTTTTCCTTTGAGATTATGTCAGCTCCAATGTTCGGAAATGAAACTCATTTACCCCACTGATATCATTATCTGACAGTGAGCCTTGATACCAAAGGTTTAATAATGCAACAAGAGCTCTTAAAGAATTAATGCGTAAAGCTTATAAGTGAAACCGGTTCTGTTCATCCAGGACCTGATGATTGTGAGGCTAGCTCGGTAAATTGATTGACTATGTGATCGTTGTGTTCCAAACGAACTAAGTAGCTTAGCGCTATCAAAGGGGTCTCTCCATCGAAGCGTCAGAGCTTATATTAGAAGCTAGTTTTCTTCACTAAGGACCTGAAAATTGCAAGGCTGATAGCTAAGTAATTTCGTCAACAATCTGCTTGCTGTGGCCGGAAGGAAATGAGAAGCTATGACTTGAGCTACCCATACTAATACTAAACAAATCCCTCCAAGCATTTAACCACTGCAGACACGGAAGGACTCTTTACTAAAATCATCTTGCAAACACCGTGCTGATCATTTCGTCCGTGGTTGCCACTGCCTATTTCAAACGCTTGTGTGTAGCTTAAATCACCACATTCTACACGCCCCAAGCCAATGTATCCCATCGTTTTGTACTTACCGGTGGAGTCCTTCGGTACGAAACAGCACGTGGAAGCACAGTTGGACTCAGAGGAGCAACATCAAAGAAGTAGTCCTGGGGAGGCGACTCATTGGTCCGGCGCTAGAGAGAAATTACCTGCATGGCATCCGCTGACTGTCGTTCTTGGCCGACTCCGATGATCCTTTGCTTGCTCGCTTCACATTTGCGTGGGCAAAATTTTATAGCTTTTGCAATCGAATCCATGTTCGAATGCGATGGATATGAGCTTGAGGGAATAAGTACGTAGTATTTGCTTTTGCCATTATCAACCTTATGTCTGTGTCTGGTTCAAAAGAGCGAAGTGATTCTGCTTGCCGCCGCCAATTTGATGCTCTGCTTTTTTTCTTCCCCTGTTGTAGCTGGTGCTGGTGCTTTGAAGATAGAGAAGATACAGCCAATATGAAGTAAAGAATCAGTTCTAGTTTTTTTCGGGAAAAGGGGAAAGAGCCGGAGGAAGAATTAAATTCAATCTCTGCCCAGCCATGTCGCACGCCAACTCTTGCGAGCTTGCGGCATATGTTAGAGTTGTCAGCAACTTCACTGACTTCGAGGCTTCTGTGATGTCTACACTAATCTGTTTATATTTTGGTTGCAGAGATGATTAAAATGTCTTCGTTGAACCTTACCAAAAAAAAAAAAAAATGTCTTCGTTGATACACCTGCTATGACCAGAGCAACAGTAGCATCTCCAGGAGTTCGATTGTTTTTTCGCGTGATTGTGTGTGTCTCCCTGATTTCTAAACCATAAATTCCAAACTCGGCACTGATTCCCTTCTTGGCTGGACGGATCCCTTATTATGTTCTGAGCTTCGTTCCCTGAAAGTTCACTGACTCTTTTACTAGTGCCTCGCACCTTGCTTATTCATTTCCCCTCAAGGTAAGGAGTTTCCTTGTCTCCCCTGGTTACTACTGTCATCCTCTGCATAATGTATAATCTAAAGGCAGAAGCTCATATAACAACTCCGCACGTCAATGTCAGCCCTTGATGACTCTCGTTAACAACTGCTCAGTATTTTTACTATGTCTGATGGTCTATTATGATCACCTGAGTAACAATGTGCTCTATACTGTGCTTTAATCTTCGCCTTGTATGTTGCCCATGGTTTTTTTTAAATGGTCACATAATGTAGATCCTGTAGTTGTAATCCAGCCACTCTAAGCTCAGGATAATCTTCAATCCTCTCGCCAACTGACAGCAAAATCATCTTCCTTCCCTTTCTTTGGCGAAACCAACGCACACCATTGTAGCCAAATTTACCTATTTCTCTTCTGGAATTGAAACTATTAATGTGGTACATCTCTGAAGTTGGGTGTCGTAGCAATTTTTACTAGCAACTCATTTTATAAACAGTTTCAGATCCATCCGTCAGACTTCTTACTCAAATTACGGTGTTCAAAATGTTAACGAGTACATCTGATGCGTTACACATCTTGATTTAGAGAGAGGATCTTTCTTTCTTTTAGAGGAACGGTTTGCTTGTTCGACAATGTGTTAGTTTACCAGGGCTGGTATAGAAAAACTTGCAGTTTACATCTCCGAGTAATATTACGCTATCTTTGATATGAATGAGGCCTGGAAACACTTCAAACAGGACACAGTGCTTTGTGTGTCAACCTGCTCATTTGTTTGGAAATGAGAAAAATCATATACCGTAGTCATGACATCAAGAAACAGTATGGTGATGTACAAAAGGTATCTTACAAGAAAGGTTGCCTTTATGTCCATTCTGTGTTTGGATCGCAACGAGAAAGAGTGATGAAATTGAGTATTGTCTACTGCAAACTGATTTATGGTTGGAATCTTTGTTTGTACCGTGACCTTTCAACCAATTAAACAAAAATCACAAGCGACTTAGAATTACATTAAAATTATTGGATCATAAGTACGACTGCCAGACAGAAAATTTAATATGGCAGATATGCTACAAGAAGTCACCCCATCCGAGCATCGGAGTTCTTGTCCACTGCTAGTTTTGTTCACCTAGGACCTGATAATCGTGAGGGCAATAGCCGAGTAGCATCATCAACACTATGATCGCTGTGACCGGAAGAAACTGAGAAGCTGTATCTCAAGCCAAGCCATCTTCTATATCAGCTGAGCCCTCCAAGCATTTAACCACTTGTGACACGGCAGGCCACTTGCTACTATCATCTTGCAAACGCCATGCTGCGATTTTCATCATCTTGACAGCTTCTTGGCCGTGTAGTTGCTTGTCACCACTGGACTTATCAACCATGTCCAGTAGTTGTTCTTGTTCTGCTTTGCACTCGAAAAGGGTCGACATATGCACTTCATCACTCGGCAAAGAGCGGTCCACATTTTTCCTCCCACATAGGACTTCTATCATGACAATGCCAAAACTGTATATGTCTACCTTTTCCGTGATAACAGAGCTTAACCACTTCGGAGCAAGGTAACCTGGTGTTCCTCGCATGGTCGTCATGACATCGCTTTGGTCCTTATCAATTAGCTTCGACAACCCAAAATCAGCAAGCTTCGCATTGAGATGTTCATCCAGAAGTATATTTTGGGGTTTGATGTCTAAGTGAATTATTTTTTGATGGCATTCCTCATGGAGATAGGCTAGTCCTTTGGCAATATCGAAGATAATCTTTCTCCTCACTTGCCAACAGACGTCAAACTCTTGATCATTATGGAAGATCCACCTATCAAGAGAACCATTGCCCATGTACTCGAAGACTAATAGCCTATGTGATTTTTCAGCACAAAATCCAAGTAGTCTTCCCAGATTGACATGATGGATGGTGCCAATGGTTTCGGCCTCGGCCAAGAATGACTTTCTTTGTTTGACCAAATCCATCAAGGTGCTTGACTGCAATCCTAACGCCGCTGGGTAAAGTTCCTGGAAACACCGAGCCAAATCCTCCTTCCCCAAGCTTGATGGTGAAATCTCTTGTCAAGACCTTCAAGTCCGCATAAAGGAATCTAGTTATCTGAAGCTTTGGTAAGTCTAGATCATCATTCTCAACATCATTTCTTCTCGCCTTACATGAAATATAGATCCCAAATACACTTACTAAGAACATCAAAATTGCTCCAACAGTAGTCCCTAGTATTAACACAGTGCGTCCTCTTCTCTTTCTTGGAACATTTTTGACCTTGATAAAGTCTACAGTGGAATCCTGGCGGTAGTCATTTATAAGGGAAAATGAATCTGACAATAAATAGCACTCTCCACCAGGGAAAATGGTTTGGTTACGAAATAGTGCCGTCCGGCATGAGCACCCTTTCCTCAAACGCACTTCCTTGCAACTCTCCGCAGTTGTATTTGAGATGTTCGCACTGGTATAATCGTTCCATAAAGCAAAGAAGGTGGCATTCTCAACTTCTACGAAAGTGTTATAGTGGGAATCACAAGAGAAAGGGGAGCTGCGATTGCAACTGGAGGACGGAGTCCTCGCTTCAATTTGCTTTGTCTCCTTTGGACACACACAATCAGAGACAAATGAACAAATGCCATAACTACCACATACAAGTGGATAACAGCAATCATCACAGAATATCCATCGGGTTCCAAGAATAGGAGAGTTCATCATAAACATAATGATTCAAATGCCCATCGTCCCCCGGACCGGTAAACTGAGCTGAGGATGTTAGGGGCAATTCAAACTCACCGAAGGTTCCATTCTTGTATAGTGCTCCCACCTGTCCATTGTCGCCCTTCATGTTGCTTACATTGCTCGTTTTGTCGTAAATTTGTGGAGAATAGTTTGCACTTACAGATGCGACAAAGCCTATCTGATCATCAGTGGTGAACGTGTAGTCCCGCCCCGGAAAATCTGATGGCCAGGTTAGTTTCATGCCCGGACGTAGCTCCTGTCCAGGAAGAATTATGTTTATAGGGTAATCAAAAAGACTGCCAAATGATGGCGCCATTTCTGTCGTAGAGCACGAGATTTCCAACTTCAGTCAAGTTTAAGCCTACGACTGACTTGCCAGCTGTATTTGTGGACCAGATTTTTTTTTCCATCGTCACCCGGTAAAACTAAATCGCCCTCCCGGGTGAGTCGCGTTTGCGGAGTGCGGTCCATGGGATCGTAACGAACCAACCAAACTGAAAATGGTCTGATGTTTTTCATGTCTCATGTCGGTTGGAAAACAAACAGGTGAATCTCGCAGCCACTGTCATCTTGGCACATGAAGCCGTATAAGAAACTTGGTCCTGAGTTTAGCCTGGAAAGCACGACCTTGATACCGGCATTGGGTTTGGTTATATTGAAGTCGTAAGGTTTGCTGGGGGTCCGTACGGTAGGAACCCCGACAGATGAAGGTCCAAACCTGAATTTGGCGACAGTTAGTGGCGGAAGTAGTAGGAGGGGGAGGAGGAGGAGGAGGCTCGGAAAAGGAGCGGGGAAACAACAAGGGATTATCCGACCAGGGAGGACCATCGAGTTGTGTGCAAGTAAGGTCAGGCTTTTCGAGTGGCAACTAGGAGGAGGAGGAACGCCCTCTCTGTATTACTAGAGAGATCTGCGAATGACGATGCCTTTCATAAACAAGAGGTGTCTCTTTCCTGTTGAAAGACTTCAAAGTTTGGAGTAATAAGTCTATTCTTGCTTCGTACTGGGAAAAATCTCTCTTGCTTCCTTATCTTTCACTAATAAATAAATAAATACATAAAATGAAAAGAAGCTTGCTGAATGCAGGAGCATTGAGAACATCGATAAGATATGTAAGTGCTCTACACTTCCAAATTATTCATTGGTTAATTTATTAGTTCAGATGCATATAAAGTTAATCCGGAGGAGGTAATGAGATGTTATTTGGAAAGTTCAAATGTAGCAACGGAGAGTGAAATTTCTTGGATAGAGAGTGCAAATTTTTTTTTTTTTTGCTGGATTTGAAAGAAAACCGTGGGGAGCGCCATTAAGCTGATTTTTGAAATTATGCGAAAATAAGTATTAACTATTTCTTGTACTCGTTAAATAAAAAAAATAATCAATCGATGAAATTGTCTTTCACCAGAATCATTTGCATTGTCATCGTTAATAGGCAATGATAAAAGAAAATGCTAGTTGAATTAAAAAAAATTGGAATTCTTTTAATGTGTTAGCAATATAAAGATCATTGCAAGTCTTATTTGGCTCCTTTACTGTGTCGACTCTAAGTCTACTGAATACCATTGATAAAGTAAATCACGAGTCCAAACCAAACGGCTAGCCCAAATATGAAATGAAAACATTAAATTCGTGCCGTGTGTCTGTTTTACACATAGAAGCACTTTCTTTTATCGTTATACTAATTTCACGACTTTTAGGTAAAACATGTTGATAGCAGAATCCTAAACCAAATTGAGCACGCAGCGATATTAAATATATGAGAATCAATATGTGAACACAATCCCTAAAAGATTGTGAGATCAAGCAAATATGAGACGAATTGAATGATAAAACTTCTCCGTTTATGTAATTAATTAGTCCTGGCCGTGTTATCAAACGTTTATGCATATTTAGTATGAACTGGTCCAATTTCCAATATTGAGTATGCATGATACAAGAAAAATTAATTGTATTCAATGTTACGAAATTTTCTTAATTTATTCTTAATCAACGAAGGGCTAAATCAATTAACGAAAAAGCAAGTGCATCCCATACATGACAAAAGACGTCGTGCGGTACTACCACGTGAGAATCCCAGCGATTTTATTGACGAAGGCAACCTTCTTAAGAGTAACGAGAACAGAAGCTAATCTTCAAACCTTCAGATTGCACGATTCCTATTGCGGACCCCGGAAAGGCTACATCGTGAGTCGACGCCCTCGTGGGTCACAACATCACCGTGTGATTGGACAATTCGTATGGTTTTCATCTTTTATCAATTGGTCAACAAAGCAAGACATCTAGTTCGTGGCGGTGTCTGTTTCTCGTGGAACTCCTGTTCCACGCATGTAAGCACTTCCTTTCCTCGTTACACTAAACTAATGACTTCTGGGAAAGATATGTTGAGGTAGAATCATAAATCAAATCGGATGCGCGCCAATAGTATTAACTGTTTCTTGTAATCCTAAAATAAAAATTATCAATCGATAATATTATCTTTCATCAAAATCATTTGCATTAGCAACGTTAATAGGCAATACCGAGTATGATAAAAGAAAATGCTAGTTAAATTTAAAAAAAAATAGAATTCCTTGTAATGTCAGCCCAAAAAAAAAAAACAATCAAGGCAAGTCGTATTTGGCTCCTTTACTACATCGACTCTAAGTCTACTAAATACCATTGACAAAGTAAATAATGTGCCCAAATCAAACGGCTAGCCCAAATATAGAATTAGAACATTAAATTTGTGCCGTGTGCCTCTTCCATACATACATGCACTTTTTTTTATCGTTATACTAATTTCACAACTTTTGGGTAAAACACGTTGATAGCAAAATCCTAAATCAAATCGAACACGCACCAATGTGAATCATACAAGCATCACTATGTGAACACAATCGCCGAAAAGATTGTGACATTAAAAAATATGAGACGAATTGAGTGATAAAACTTCTCCTTTTATGTAATTGGGTCATGGCCGTGTTAATAAGTGCTTATGCACATTTAATACAAACTAGTTCAATTTCCAAATATCAAGTATACATAATTCAATAAAAAGTAAGTGTTTTCAAAATTATGAAAATTTTCTTGATTTATTTCTTGATGAAACGAAGGGTTAAATCAGTTAACAAAAACTCCACGTTCCGCAATGTCAAAAAAGTGGGAGGCATTTTCCATGCTTGACAATCGACGAACGTGGCGGTGGGGTTACTACCGCGTGAGATTTGCAGCAACTTTATTGACGCAGTCGAACCTTCATGAAAGCAATGAAAACAAACGCTAATCTTCAAAGCTTCTTTCTTCCTTTATTCATACTTCATCAGATTTGCATTATTAATTTCCATTGCGGACCCCGGTCAGGCTAAAACATGCGCAACTCGTGTCTGCTCTCATGATGTTCCAAAATGTGTGTTATAACATAAAGTGTGATTAGCTTAAATTATATGGTTTTCATCTTCTATCAATTGGCCGACGAAATTTGACATCTATATAGAGATATTTCTCCTAATCTAAATGGCTTAAATCTTGATACAGAAAATTCATAATGTCTTCTGAAATCTCTAGTTTTGCTATACCAACAAAGATAAGATGAGCGATTATATTTATTTCGATCCCTAATTTTCTTCATAAAGAACAATAGCAAGACCCTCCTCTCTTGACGAGTCGGTCCTTTTAATTGATCAACATTACCTGTTATGCTATGTTTTTCATTAATTAAAATTGGTTTTCTTAAATTAATGTGTAGGAGCTTATAAGCGAACCAAGCTATGTTCACCCAGGATCTGATGATTGCGAGGTGATCGATGTGATCTAAAGTGAGAAGCTTAGCACTATCAAAGGGAAGCGTTAGAGCTTTATATTGGAAACTGAGTTTCTTGACCTAGGACCTGATAATTGCAAGGCTGATAGCTGGGTAATTTCGTCAACAATCTGCCTGCTGTGACCGGACGTTATAACTTGAGCTATCTTTACTAACTAATCCCTCCAAGCTTCGAAGCCTAATCCAACCTCGAAGCTAGTGGCCGCCATGGCCAGATTTGGCGGGGGTCAAGCAAGGGCCGACGAAGGTCATTAGAGAGGTCCAGGTGGCAGTGGGCAACAATGGACAAGCGCAGAGAAGCTTTGGCTGAGCGAGACAATGAACGGTAATTTCGAATTTTTTCCTCTTTTTTGGTTTTTATTTTAATTTTTCTGATCCACATCAGACTGTTAACGGCGATTTTTAACGGAACCTAACGGAGGTTAGGTATGTCATTCAGGTACAAATTTTGAGTTTTTGGTGATATAAAAAAAAGTTTAAGATTAATGTGTCAATAGAGTATAGATTTTTTTTGTTGCTTTTTATCAATTAAAAAAGGCAGAATTCTTTTCCATTTTCCTTCAACAACATCATCTGTTAGCAAAATAAAAATCGTTGGAAGCCTTCTATTATTCGGCTCCATTATTCCATCGAATCCACTATTACCGCTAGACCAGCTCTATCTCCACGATGACCTTTTTTTTTTCTCTTTTTGACAAAAGTTAGAGGTGGTCGGTGATCCTAATTTGGACAAAAACCACAGCCATCTTCTAATCAACTAAACGTGCAGATAGGGTAACGTAATGATAATGTTTTCTTGAAGTCAAAAAAGCTTGCTTTACACGGATAACTTTAAGTCAATCAAATACCATAAACGAAGTAAATCATGAGTGCAGACCCTTGCCCAAATATGAAACGGAAAGATCATATTTGTACCGTATGTCTGGTACACTCATGAAAGCACTTTCTTTCCTCGTTGTACGAATCTCAAGGCTTTTGGGTAAAAGATGTCGAAAGTGGAATCATAAACCAAATCGAGCACACACCAATAGTAATTATATGAACATCGATGGGAGAAAACAATCACCGAAAAGATTGTAAAATCAAGCAAATACAAGATGAATTGGGTGATAAAACTTCTTCGTTCATGTAATCCATTCATTCCCAGGTTAACAAGTGCTTATTATACATATCTAATTCGAACTAGTTCAATTTTCAAATATTGAAGATACATGATACAACAAAAATTAAGTGTATTCAAAATTATGAACTCTTTTTCCTTAATTTGTTTCTTAAAAACGAAGACTTAAGGATGTATTTGGTTCAGGGGAATGCAAATACATTTAACTCAAAACCCCTTAGAGAAATGCAAATTGCATTTAGTAAAAATCCTTTGTGAAGTTACTTTGAGCCGAGTAGTTTTTGGCAAATTTTATTTTGCAAAGAGCTTTGGCATTTTTTTTTATTAAAACAAAAAGCTTACCCTTCATTCTGCATTCCCAATGAGCTTTGGGGGAATGCAAATATCTTTAACTCAAAGCCCTTTGGGGAAATGCAAATTGCGTTTGGTAAAAAATCCTTTAGGAAGCTACTTTGAGCCAAGTATTGTTTGGCAAATCTTATTTTGCAAAGAGTTTTGGGATTTTTTTTTATTAAAACAAAAAGCTTACCATTCATGAGAGCCGGCGATGGGCTACGGCCGCCACCGACGCCAGATTTGGCTCGCCGATGGCCATAGCCCATTGTGCAACCCAGGCGGCTGTCGCCGAGGTCAGGCGACCTCGCCGGCCTCTTGTCAGTGCTTTGCCATCCCGATCTAGCCTCGGGCGGCTATGGCCGATCGCCCTCAGCCCAAAGAAAATGAACAGTTATGAGGGGCAAAATTGGAATATTGAAGAATCAGTGAGGGTAGTTTAGGAAGAAAAAAAATTGATTTCAGCATTCTCAATGCTAGCTTTCAGCTGAAAGCTAATTGGAAATACTCGCCAAACGCCTTAGCATTTTCTCAATGGGCTTTCGAGACTGGAAGCCACTTGAAAATGTTGAATCAAACGCACTCGTAGTAAGATATGTAAGTACTCTGTCTTCAAATCATTCATTGGTAGAATTATGAGTTCAAATGCATAAGTACTCTATCCTTAATTTGAAGTCCAGTCCCGAAGAATGTACGTAGTGAAGTTGAACATACATTGAACGTGGCATAAAGTATTTGCAACTCACATAATGCTGGTTAAAATAGAAAGAAAAAAACTGGACTTCGTTTCCGTTTTCCTCCGACAACATCATGTGCTAGCAAAATGAAGACCATTGCAAGCTCTAATAGGCTCCTTCATTCAATCGACACCTCCATTACCTTAGTCCACCACGATCTCCATGATCACTTTTCTCACCAAAAGTTGACAAAAACACATTCTTCTAATCCACCAAACGTGCGGTAGGTTAAGACCAACCCATGTTTTGTGTTTATCTAATAAACGAAAAAGCTGGATGAGGCTAATTGGCTCTTTCTAGCTTTTACGAGGAAAGTGGGAAGTAGTGGGATCATATATTCATGTATAATACTGGAATCCCGTCAAGAGGCGTGGGCCACAGGTCGCACGTAAATCGCGGGGTCCCACGAGTATGATGTCCTAAATCAAATCGAACAACACGCACCGATGTTAATTATATAAACATCAACGTGTCAAAACAATCACCGAAATGATTGTGAGATCAAGCAAATACGAGGCGAATTGAGTGACGAAATTTTCCCGTTCATGTAATTGGGTCGTGGCCATTTTGACATGTGCTTGTGCAAATTTAGTCTGGACTAGTTCACTTTGCATTAGATTTGCAGCAATTTCGTTGACGAAGTCAACCTTCTGGAAATAATGAGAACAAAAGCCAATCTTCAAACCTTCTTTCTTTATTCGTACTTCAGATTGCACGAATTTCTATTGCGGACCATGGTTACTAAAACCTGCGACGCGCTCTTGTACCTATTCCCGTGATGTTGCAAATTGTGTGTTTTAACATCACGATTGACCGGTTAAAAGGGAAAATTGTCCAAAAAGCTGTAAATTTATTGCACAATGACGAGTTCAATCTTAAACTTTTTAATTGTGTTAATTTAATCCAAAATTTTATAATAGTTTGATAATGTAGTCCTCCCGACTAATTTTGGCCGATCGCTGACGTGGCGATTTAATCAAAATTGGTCGTCTTACGTGGCATGGCATCAGCATTGATATAGACATTTTTTCTACGATATTTTTTTTTAAATTTCAGATTTTTTTCTGTTTTTTTTCTTTCCTTTCTCTTTTCTATCTCTTTTTCCCCTATTTTCCTCTGCCATTCGCCGAGCTTCGGTAATGGCTAGAAGAGGCCGCCGGCCATGCTGCCTCCTTTTGGCGATCAGCAGAGGGAAACAGGGGAAAAAGAAAAAAGACAAAGGAAAGAAAATAAAGAAAAGAAATTGGAAAAAGGAAAAAAAAATCAGAAAATTGCAAAAAAAATTATAAAAATCGTCTACGTCAGAGCTGACCATGCCACGTAAGACGGTTAACACTGACTGGACCGCTATGTTAGCAATTTATTGCCAAAATTAGTTGGGGGGACAACATTAGAAACCAGTTTTCTTCATAGCATATGAAGCCATACAAGAAACTTGGTCCTGAGTTTAGTCTGTAAAGCACGGCCTTGATACCAGCATCGATTAGATTGAAATCGTAAGGTTCACTGGGGGTGCATGCGGTGGGAACATTGACCGATGAAGGTCCATTCCAGCATTTGGCAATAGTTAGTGGCGGAAGTAGTAAAAGGAGGAGGAGGAGGCGGCTGGGAAAAGGAGCGGGTAAAGGAGAGGGGATTATCCGACCAGGGAGGACCATTGAGTTGGGTGCAAGAGTAAGGTCAGGTGTTTCGGGTGGCAACTAGAAGAAGGAATGCCTCTTGTTGTAATGTCCCCCGGGGTCTGTCATTGTGCACATATTGTCCGCTTTGGACTCCAATGATCCCTTTTGGCTTTAAAACGCATTGTTGTTCCCTCTCCCAAGCCGAAGATTGTCCTCTTTGGGGTGCAGGACTCACTTGCCCCATCCCCTCAAGGCTTTGTTTTCAGCACAGCGAAAACTTGAGTGAAATGCGTTTGTACATACATATAGAAAACCCCGAATCTTATAAGCTAGTCTAGGACTTCCTCCTAAGCGACGTGGGACAAGAGAAGCTCCCCCTCCCTTTCCTGCGCATGTCCGAGGACCGAGGTGTAGACGCACCGTCATCCCTCCTCCCCGTGCACTGCCGCCTGGGCTGTCACACTTGTAACTAGAGATCTGCCACTACAAAAAAACTGGATTTTTGCTACGAAAATTTGCGACGAAAAAATTTTCATTGCAAATTTGCAACAAATTTTCCAATGAAAATTAAAATTTGTTGGAAATTTCCAACAAAAAATTTTTCGTCGCAAATTTCGTTGGAAATTTCCAACGAAAAAATTTTCGTCGCAAAATTCGTTGGAAATTTCCAACGAAAAACAATTCGTTGGAAATTTTCAACGAATTTTGCGACGAATTCAAAAAAACCCGGTATTGTTCGGCATTTTTTATATTCGTTGGAAAATTCGTTGAAAATTTCCAACGAATTTCAATTTTCCGGGCCATTAATTCAGTTTGTACAATTTTCGTTGGAAAATTCGTTGGAAATTTCCAACGAATTTTCCAACGAATTTCAATTTTCCGGACAATTATTTCAGTGTGTACAATTTTCGTTGGAAAAGTTGTTGGAAATTTCCAACGAATTTTTTTTCGTTGGAAATTTCCAACTAATTTTCCAACGAATTACAAAAAAACCCGTTACTGTTCGGCATTTTTGATATTTGTTGGAAAATTCATTGGAAATTTCCAACGAATTTTCCAACGAATTTCAATTTTCCAGACAATTATTTCAGTGTGTATAATTTTCGTTGGAAAAGTCGTTGGAAATTTCCAACGAATTCCAAAAAAAACCCGGTACTGTTCGGCATTTTTTATATTCATTGAAAATTCCCAACGAATTTTCCAACGAATTTCAATTTTCCGGACAATTACTTCAGTGTGTATAATTTTCGTTGAAAAATTTGTT
This sequence comes from Syzygium aromaticum, assembly GCA_024500025.1. Taxonomy (NCBI): domain Eukaryota; kingdom Viridiplantae; phylum Streptophyta; class Magnoliopsida; order Myrtales; family Myrtaceae; genus Syzygium; species Syzygium aromaticum. The sequence continues at coordinate 20,215,012 of CM044885.1, forward strand.
GGAAATTTCTAACGAATTTTAATTTTCCGAGCAATTATTTTAGTGTGTACAATTTTCGTTGCAAAATTCGTGGGAAATTTCCCACAAATTTTACAACGAAAACCCTACTTCTTCCTTATTCAATATTTTCGCGCTCATTATTCATACACACACACTCTCTCTCTCTCTCTCTCTCTCTCTCTCTCTCTCTCTCTCTCTCCTTCGCCTTCACCTTCTCCCTTTGTCTCCCCCTCCGCCTCCCCCTCCCCCTCCTCCCCCGCCGCCCCGCCTCCTCCTCCGGCTCTGGCTCCGGCGCCATGGACACCAAGCCCCCGACGCCATCAAGCCTCGTCGCCGGCGAGGCTAGGAGACGACAACGGACTTGACGGGCGGCGACCCCGAAGCCTGCTCCCGCCCTTGCTGCTGCTGCTTCTTCTTCTTCATCTTCGGCCATGGCGAGGGCCGAGCTCGAGCTCGCCCAGATCTGGGGCCGGCCATGGCGAGGGCCGAGCTCACCTAGATCTGGGCGAGCTCGGCCCTCGCTGGCGACGAGGCTGGCCCTCGCCGGCGACGAGGCTGGCCCTCGCCGGCGATGAGGCTTGCCCTCGCCGGCCATGGCGAGGGCCGTGCTCGCCATGGCCGGCGAGCTCGGCCCTCGCCGGCGACGAGGCTGGCCCTCGCCGGCGACGAGGCTGGCCCTCGCCGCCGGCGAGGGCTATTTTCGATCAAAAAAAAAAATTTCAACAAAAAAAATATTTTTTTTCGATGGAAAAAAAATTTCCACGATTTTTAGCTCGACCAAAAAAAAAATTGTAATTTCCAACGAAAAAAATTCGTCGGAAAAAAAAATTCGTTTTCAATGAATTTAGCCAAGAGTTTTCCAACGAAATTTTCCAACAAAAAAAAATTTATCGCAAATTTCCAACGGAAATTGAAATTTTTCGTTAGAAAAATTTCCAACGACTTATTACCAACAAATTTTTTTTCGTTGGAAAATTCATTGGAAATTCGTTTTCCAACGAATTTTTTCAAATTTTTCGTTGGAAATTTCGTCGGAAAAAACATGTTTTTTTGTAGTGTGTGAATGATGATGCCCTTTATTAACAAGAGGTCTCTTTCATGCAGAAAGACTTGGAAGTCTGGACTAGCCCATTCCTGCTTCAGACTGCGAAAAATAAACACTTTGGTCCACGGAATATGAAAGGGTCGTTCACGATAGCAGCTGCAGGTCGCTATTCATTTATTGAGTTCGGACTAATGGAGTATTGAGTACGTTCATAAGAATTTCGTTGAACAACCAATAAGGAATACGATGAGCACCTTCTTATCAAGTGCTTGTATAGCTGATGCGCAATCTAATCCAATTCTTATTGAGCATACGGATAGGAATTGCAGTGACCATACGGATAGGAATTGCAGAAACAGCGTTGGTTTGATTGATTCCACTTCCAATATGTTTTCTCTGTACAAACTAAGCTACTTAGGCACGCGCGATGCACGCGCAGATTAAAAAGAAAAAAAAAAAAAGGAACGTTGGAAAATATAATGTCGTATTTCAAGTTATTCATTGGTAAATTTTGTGAGTTCAAATGCATAAGTACCCTATTTGCATCATTAACATTAATAGGCATTACTGAGTATGGTAAAAGAGAACGCTAGTTAAATTAAAGAAACTAGAATTCTTTTCCATTTTCCTTCAACATCATCGTCCGTTGGCAAATGAAAATCATTGGTAAGTCTTGTCCGGCTCCTTTGTTCCGTCGACTCTACTATTTACCTCAGACCAGCTCCATCTCCATGAATATCTTCTTGACCAAAGTCAAATGATGGTTGGCTATCCTGATTTGGCCTAAAACACAGACCATCTCAAATGATGAATAGGCTTACTTTAGATTTAGAAAGAACACTCATAATGTTGATTTATTGATCCATTTTCTAGAATTTCCTAGATTTACTAACTACAATCTAGAGCTGGATGAAGTTTGGGTAGTAAGAGATTATGCCCCAGAAAATGTCCAGCATGTAAGAAGCGCAAAATCTCTGAACAAGTCAGAGACAATTTGATTGAAGGCAGTGGATGATGTCACCAGAGTCGGTTGTAATTGCCTATGAAAAGGCTTGCATCTATTCATGTTTGAAGTGTGGGAAGAGCTCATAAATCCACATCCTTAGCTCCTCCAACAGTCCTCCATCAACTATATTTGTGAAACCATTTTTCTTTATCCCAGGACCCATATCCTTGAAATTATCCTATTTTGTTCCCTTTTCCATCCTCTACCAAATACGTACTACACAAATATACATATGCACATCACTACCCAAAACTATGAGTGACATCAAAACCATGCTTCCGCGCAATCAAATTCTCAACAGCAGAAAAAGGAAATGTTTTACTTGAATACCCCATTTAAATGCTACTTTTGACCGTCATGCATCATTCTCTTGTCCTTTGAAATTATGTCAGCACCTATATGTTGAGATTGATGTCTTGTATTCTGTTATCCAAGAAATTATGAGGCGATTTCGAAAGGTCCCCTGACAACTGGACAGCAAGGAGTCCCACTCCTCAGTGAGCGGGCGGGGATCCGGGGGGCCCGCCCCGGCGGGGGTCATAGGGGCAGCGCCCCCGAGCTGCTAAAGGCGTTTTATATTCAGTCAGATAATGATTTATATGGGAAAAGCTAAATATTTTAGGCTATGTGAGCAATTTTGTAATTTGTGCCATGTAGGATTTCGCTATTTATATTTAGGGCAAAACGAGTCTCAAAATAGAGGCAGGAGGTGAGAAAGAGCGGCTGTATACTTTTCTACGTTATTAGTGAAACGGATCTCTTCTCCCTATGGACATAGGTAGGCGGAACATTTCCCCAGCTGAACCACGTAAATTCTTATGTTGTGCGAATTTTTATTATTTTCTCGCATCATTAATAGGATCGAATTCATATATATTTGACAATTAGTATCAGAGTCAGGTTCAGCGAGCTATCAAGATGGCAGGAAAGGGTTCGAGTGTTAAGTACGACATCGAGAGGTTTAATGGAAAGAACAACTTCACTCTCTGGCGACAAAGAATGATGGATCTTCTGATTCAGCAGGGCCTGTCGAAAGTGCTGCTAGGGAAAGGGAAGAAACCAGAAACAAGTGATGAAGATTGGGGGGAGATGGAGGAAAGGGCGGTAAGCGCCATTCGATTGAACCTTTCTGATGAGGTTCTGCAGTATGTGGTGGATCTCAAGTCGGCGCCGCAGGTGTAGACGAAACTTGAGAGCATCTATATGACCAAGTCCCTAGCGAACAAACTTTTTCTAAAAAAACAGTTATACTCTTTACAGACGGAAGAAGGCTCAGATTTGCTAGAACACATCAACACGTTCAATCAGATTCTGAGTAAACTTGCAAATCTGGAGGTTTCAATAGATGATGAAGATAAAGCCCTATTACTGTTATTGTCGCTACCAGTATCTTATGATCATCTGGTGATGACACTCTTGAATGGAAAAGAGACGCTTGAGACAGATGAGGTTACTGCTGCCCTATTATTTAATGATACGAGAAAGAGGGCTAACAGTGCTACGGCACAAGATGAAGGTCTCATCGGAAAAGTCAAGGAGCAAGAACGGGGAAGAACAATCCAGCGGGGATCCGAGAATAAGGGTCGATCGAAATCAAGAGGGGGTAAAACAAAATTATCTTGTTATTATTGCAAAGAGGAAGGCCATTTGAAAAGAAACTGTTATAAGATAAAGGAAGACTTGAAGAAGCGCGAGAAAACTTCTAATCAAGCAAGTGTGGCTAATAGCTCAGACGGTGATGATGGAGATCTTCTCTCTATATCATTAGGTAAGAATCAGTTCGTTGATTCATGAATTTTAGACTCTGAATGCTCTTATCACATGTGCCCGAATAGGGATTGGTTTGATTCATACCAGTCATATAGTGGCGGATCTGTTCTAATGGGGAATGATGCGGTTTGCAAAACCATTGGAATAGGGACTATTAAAATCAAAATGTTTGATGGTATAGTCAGAACTTTGGTGGATGTAAGGCACGTTCCAGATCTAAAGAAAAATTTGATATCTTTGGGTGCGCTTGATGTAAATGGCTACAAGTATGCAGTAGCAAGTGGAGCTTTCAAAGTCATCAAGGGAGCTATGGTTGTCATGAAAGGAGAGTTGACTGGAAGTTTATACAGGCTCATAGGGAGTACAATAACAAGTGGAGTATCTGTGACTACAGCTACAGAGTCCGATACAGATGACAATCATCTGTGGCATATGCGGTTAGGGCATATGGGTAAAAGGGGTATGATGGAGCTTCATAAAAGGAAGCTGTTAAAAGGTGTCAAAAGCTGCAAAGTGAACTTCTGCAAATACTACGTTTTCATGAAACAAAGCAGGGTTAGTTTCAGAACTGCAAAGCATACGAGCAAGGACGTACTTGATTATGTACACAGCGATGTATGGGGTCCTGCACCGATCAAATCAAAAGGTGGAGCCGAATATTTTGTGACCTTCATTGATGATTACTCAAGGAAAGTCTGGGTCTACTTCATGAAGCAGAAAAACGAAGTCTTCTCCAAATTCAAAGAGTGGAAGGCTGAAGTAGAAAGGCAGACAGGAAAGAAGCTAAAGTGCTTGAGAACAAACAACGGAGGGGAATATAGGTACACGCCATTCTTGGAACTATGTAGAGCTGAAGGGATCACACGTCACTTCATAACATCAGATACACCACAGCAAAACAGTATAGCTGAGAGGATGAACATGACACTTTTGGAAAGGGCTCGGAGTATGAGGCTGAATGCAGGGCTGAGTAAAAGTTTCTAGGCAGAAGCAGTTAATATGGCATGCTATCTCATTAACAGGTCTCCATCTACAGCCATTGAATGCAGAGTTCCTTAGGAGGTATGGACAGATAATTCGATTGACTATTCTGGTTTGAGAGTATTTGGTTGTCCAGCATATGTTCATGTACAAAGTGGACATCGTTCCAAGTTAGACTCAAAGTCTAAGCAGTGCATTTTTCTTGGCTATGAGAAATGTGTGAAAGGATTCAAGCTATGGGATCCTAATGCACGGAAGACCGTGGTTAGCAGGGACGTTATCTTTAATGAATCTGACATGGTGAAGGCAAATAACAGTTCATATGCAGATGGTAGAAGTGAAGAAAGATCTACTGTGCAGGTAGAGTTGGGTGAACTAGAAATAGCGGGAGGAAGGGAATCATCCAGTAACTCACCAGAATCACAAGAGACAGTAGAAGATACTTACACCATCGCAGAAGATAGAGGAAAACGTACTCACAAAGCACCTGTGAGATACAGGTTTGAGGATATTATTGCTTATGCCCTCACGGTAGGTACAGGTGATCCATCTTCCTATCAGGATGCGATATCTGATGCTAATAGTGATAAATGGATGTCAGCTATGATGGAAGAAATGGAATCCTTATAGAAAAACAAGACTAGGAAGATTGTGGAGAAACCTAAAGGCCGAAAAATCATTGGGTGTAAATGGATCTTTCGCAAGAAAGAGGCAGTGTCTGAGAATGAGCAGGTAAGGTACAAGGCTAGACTTGTAGTTAAATGGTATGCATAGAAGGAATGGGTGGATTATAATGAAATATTCTCTCCAGTAGTAAAGCATACTTCCATTCGGGTTCTACTTGCCTTGGTAGCCATGTTTGATTTTGAGTTGGAGCAACTTGATGTGAAGACGGCGTTTCTTAATGGAGACTTGGAGGAACAGATTTTCATGGAGCAACCTGACGGGTTCAAAGTGCTAGGAAAATAAGATCATGTTTGTCTGCTTAAGAAGTCGCTTTATGGCCTTAAGCAATCTCCGAGACAGTGGTACAAGCGCTTTGACTCTTTTATGGTGAAAATTGGCTATTCGAGAAGTGAGTATGATTGCTGTGTTTATTTTAAAGTGTCAGATGATAATTCGATTATTCTTTTGATACTTTATGTTGATGACATGCTTATTGCTGCTAAGAATATGCATGATATTATCTCTTTAAAGTCCTCGTTGAATAATGAGTTTGAGATGAAGGATCTTGGTGCTGCTAAGAGGGTCCTTGGTATGGAAATTCATAGAGATAGAAGTGCAGGTAAACTCTGGGTATCTCAAAAGAAGTATGTTGAAAAGGTGTTTGAGCGTTTCAACATGAATAAGACTAAACCAGTAAGGACACCATTAGCTAGTCACTTCAGATTATCTGAACAACAATGCCTCACAAAACATGAGGAGATTGAGGAGATGTCTCGAGTTCCCTATGCTAGCGCTGTTAGGAGTCTTATGTATGCTATGGTGTGTAGCAGGCCAGATTTATGTCATGCAGTCAGTATTGTTAGCAAATACATGAGTAATCCAGGGAAAGAGCATTGGAATGCAGTCAAGTGGATCTTTAGATATCTTAGCAGGACTGCAAATTTGAGTATTATGTTCAGTCGCAACAGAGGTTCGAAGGAGCTAGCGGGATATGTTAATTCAAACTTTGCTAGTGACCTAGACAAGAGGAGGTCTACTACAGGATATGTCTTCACATTAGCTAGCGGACCTATCTCATGAAGGGCGATGCTCCAGTCCACAATTGCATTGTCTACTACAGAGGCAGAGTACGTGGCAGTTATAGAAGCTGCTAACGAAGGGCTCTGGTTGACTGAGTCGGTTCGTGAGTTGGGTTTAGAGCAAGGAGCTGTGGTGTTACATTGTAACAGTTAGAGTGCCATACATCTTGCCAAGAATCAAGTGTTTCATGCAAGAACAAAGCATTTAGATGTAAGGTTTCACAAAATCAGGGAGCTTGTGTCAGATGACAGCATTCACTTGAGGAAGATTCACACAAATAACATCCTGCGGATTGTTTTACCAAGCCAGTCACTATTGAGAAGTTTGGGTCCTGTTTGGGCTCAATTAATATAACTTGCTATTGAATGTGAGGGACGCACTTAATGAGTGGGGAGTGTACCTCTTATGGAGGTACATGGATGAAAACATCTATATTTTATATTCTTTCGAAGGTGGCTTTACAAAATCCAAGCCAAGGTGGAGATTGTTAAGATTGATGTCTTATATTCTGTTATCTAAGAAATTATGAGACGGTTCTGAAAGGCCCCCTGACGACTGGACAGCACGGGAGTCTCGCTCCCCGGTAAGTGGGTGGGGGTCCGGAGGGGGCCACCCCGGCGGGGGTCGTGAGGGCAGTGCTCCCGAGCCGCCAGAAGCGTTTTATATTTAGTCATATAATGATTTATATGGGAAAAGCTAAATATTTTAGGCTATGTGGGCAATTTTGTAATTTATGCCATGTAGGGTTTTGCTATTTATATTTAGGGCGAAACGGGTCTCAAAATAGAGGCAGGAGGTGAGAAAAAGTAGCAGTACACTTTTCTACGTTATTAGTGAAACGGATCTCTTCTCTCCGTGGACGTAGGTAGGCGGAACATCTCCCCTGCTGAACCACGTAAATTCTTGTGTTGTGCGAATTTCCATTACTTTCTCGCATCGTTGATAGGATCGAATTCATATATATTCGACACTATGTGTTTCGAAATGAAACTCATTTACCCCATTCATACCATTATCTGACAGGAAATACTTGATACCGAAGGTCTAATAATGCAATGAGAGCACTTACAGAATTAATGCGTAGGAGCTTATAATAAAAACAAGTTCTGTTCACCTAGGACCCAATCATCGCGAGGCTAGCTTGGTAAATTGATTGACAATGTGATTGTTGTGATCTGAACGAACTGAGAAGCCCAGCTCTATCAAAGGAGTCACTCCATTGAAGCGTCAGGGCTTATATTGGAAACTAGTTTTCTTCACCTAGGACCTGATAATTGCAAGGCTGATAGCTCAGTAATATTGTCAACAATCTCCTTGCTGTGACTAGAAGGAACTGAGAAGCTATAACTTGAACTATCTATACTAACTAAGCCCTCCAAGCATTTAACCACTGCAGACATGGAAGGCCTCTTCCTATAATCATCTAGCAAACACCATGCTGCGATTTTCATCATCTTGACAGCTTCTTGGCTGTGCAATTGCATGTCACCACTGGACTTATCAACCATGTCCAGTAGTTGTTCTTGTTCCGCTTTGCACTTGAAAAGGGTTAACATATGCATTTCATCACTCGGCAAAGAGCGGTCCACGTTTTTCCTCCCACATAGGATTTCTAACATCACAATGCCGAAACTGTACACATCTACCTTTTCTGTGATAACAGAGCTTAACCACTCTGGAGCAAGGTAACCTGGTGTTCCTCGCATGGTAGTCATGACTTGGCTTTGGTCCTTATCAATTAGCTTAGATAGCCCAAAATCAGCAAGCTTCGCATTGAAATGTTCATCCAGTAGTATATTTTGGGGTTTGATGTCTAAGTGCATTATTTTTTGGTGGCACTCCTCATGGAGATAGGCTAGTCCTTTGGCAATGTGGAGGATAATCTTTCTCCTCACTTGCCAACAGATGTCAAACTTTTGATCTTTAAGGAAGATCCACTTATCAAGAGTACCATTGCACATGTACTCATAGACTAAAATCCTAAGTGAATTTTCAGCACAAAATCCAAGTAGTCTTACCAGATTGACATGATGGATAGTGCCAATGGTTCCAGCCTCGGCTAAGAATGACTTCTTTATCTGAGCAAAACCATGAAGGCGCTTGACTGCAATCCTAGTGCCATTGGGTAAAGTTCCTAGAAACACCGAGCCAAATCCTCCTTCCCCTAGCTTGATGCCAAAATCTCCTGTCATGGCCTTCAAGTCCTCATAAGGGAATCGAGTTATCTGAAGCCTTGGTAAGTCTGGATCATCATCCTCAACAGCGTTTCTTCTCACCTTATTTGAAATAATAATCCCAAATAGGCTTACTAAGAACAGAAAAACTGCTCCAGCAGTGGTCCCTAGTATTAGCACGGTTCGTGTCCTCTTCTTTCTTGGAAAGATTGGTAATGTCATCGTGTCTGAACTATTGTTGAATTTGATAAATGCTTTGGTGGAATAGTTCCTGTATAAGTCGTCCATAAGGGAAAACGAATCTGATAATAGATAGCAGTCTCCACCAGAGTAAATTGTTTGGTTACGAAACAGTGCCATTGTGCATGAGCACCCTTTCCTCAAACACGCTTCCTGGCAACTCTCTGCAGTTGTGTTCGGGATGTCGGCACTCGCACTATTAAGCAACAAAGCAAAGTAGGTGACATCCTCAACTGCTACGAAAGTGTTATTGCGCGAATCACAAGAGATAGGTGAGATAGGATTGCAACCGGAAGATGGATCCATCTCTTCAATTTGCTTTGTCACGCTTGGACACTTACACTGAAGGCCATGTGAACAAATGCCATAACTCCCACACACGAGTGGATAACGGCAACCTCCAACTTGATCCGCAAGAAGATCCGCTGCGTTCCAATCATTGGAGTACTCGTCGTAAACATAATGCTTCAGATGCCCATCTTTCTCCAGACGGATAAACTGAGCCAATAATGTTGGGGGAAAATCAAACTCACCGAAGCTTCCGTTCTTGTAAGGTGCTGCGACCTGTCCAACGTTGCTCTTCATTTTGTTTACATTGCCCGTTCTGTAGTAAATTTCGGGAGAATGGGCTGTAGTTACAGATGCAACAAAGCCAATGCGCTCATCAGTTGTGAACGTGTAGACCCACGCAATCCCATCCGGCGTGCTTGATGTCGCAGTCAGTTTCATGCCCGGACGTAGCACCTGCCCAGGAAGAATTCCGTTTGCAGGGTGATCGAAAGACTGCCAGATGATGGCATCTTTTCGGTCGTAGAGCACGACATTTCCGACTTCTGTCAAGTTTAAACCTACAGCTGACTCGCCAGCGGTATCTGTGGACCAAATCTTGTTTCCATCGTCACCCAGTAAAACTAAATCGCCCTCCTTGGTGAGTTGCATTTGGGCAGTCTTCATGGGCTCCTGACTGACGAACCAAACTAACACCGGATTGATGTTTTTCATGTCTTGTGCCGGTTGGAAAACAAACAGGCCAAAATAGCAGAGACTGCCATCATAGCATATGAAGCCATATAAGAAACTTGGTCCTGAGTTTAGCCTGCAAAGCACGGCCTTGACACCAGCATTGGCTAGATTGAAGTCGTAAGGTTCACTGGTGGTCCATGACGCGGGAACACTGACCGATGAAGGTCCATTCCAGAATTTGGCGATAGTCAGTGGCGAAAGTACTAGGAGAAGGAGGAGGAGGGTCGGAAAATGAGCGGCGAAACAGGGAGGGATTATCCGACCAGGTAAGACCATTGAGTTGTGTGCAGGTAAGGTCAGGCGGCAACCAGAAGAAGGAATGCCTCTTTACATGACATCGGAGAGTGATATGCCTTGTGCAAATAAGGGGTGTCTTTCCTGTAGAAAGACTTTGAAGTCTGGACTTATCCTATTCCTGCCTCGGACCGCGAGAATCTCTCTTGATCCTTATCTTCAATTGAGATAGTTCATTTTACACCTTTAAAAGGAGAATTTGACTTACCGAGAGCTGCCTATCCACATCGTTGATAAGAAAGGGAGAGGCTACTTGGGAGCTTGAATGAGCAGGCAAGACGCAAATACCCGACATTTTTTTGAAAGTTGAAATAAGTTCAAATTCCGTAAATTTTTGAGAACGAAATTTATTTTTAAGGTTTAAGGAGGGTGGAATATAAGAATTGATATCAAAAGAGGAGAAAAAGCAAAAAGAAAAAAAAAATAGAAAGGAGCATAAGACTTAGGTTCCGTTCGTTTCGCGAAAAATGTTACGTTTCTGAAAAATACTTTCCAAGAAGTTATTTTTTAGGAAAATGACACAATTTTCCGATGTTTGGCTGAATCTAAAAAGTCTCGGAAAATATTTTTCGTTGTTTAGTATGGAAAAGATTTTCCTCCTTGCAATACTTTTAATATTTTTGATTTTTTAAAAATGTTTTTAATTTTCTTTTTGTTCTTTTTCTTTCTTCTTCTTCTCCGGCATGTCTTCGGCCATGATAGCAGTAGCCGACGACCGGCTGAGGAAGAAAGAGAAAAAGGAAAAATAAATATTAAAAATAAATGGTGAAAGAAGGAGGAGGAGGAGGAGGAAAATATTTTCGTCTTTTAAGAAAGAGGAAGTCATTTTCCTCAAAAGTGAAGGTATTTTGTCTATAATAAGGAAAATGTTTTTTGCGAAAAGTTATTTTTCGTTAAACGAACACCGAAAAATTTGAAAAATATTTTCTCGAAAGTTAATTTTCATGAGACGAACGGAGCCTCAGTCCTGGTCAATAAGGGAGGGGACAACAAAATTAAATAACCGAAGAAGAAGAAGAGGAGGAGCAGAAGAAAGCGAGAGGGAGAGAGAATGGACAACAAAATCAATTAAAATAATATCCCAACCCCGAATCAGCTAAATTAAGCTTAATTGTTAATAAAATATCTCCTGCACGTCAACAAATGATTTGTCTAAAATGATTATTTAAAGCTATATGCTACACGTAGCTTGCACGCGAAATTCTAAAATTTCGCATTCAATTAAGTCGTTACTTCAAATCGACTCCCGTTAAACCACGGCTCCACTCTCCTTAATTCATGATTTACATGAAATTCCACGACTTAACAATATCAAAATCGGGACTCACCATTCAAAATTTACCGAACTCTAAATTTAATTTCGATTAAATTGAGGGAGTGGTTCGAATCCCTATTCAGGCACTAGCAAAACGAAGTTGATTTGACTCGAGAGCTTGGACCGACCGTTCTCTCCTTTGTCTTTTCCTTTCCTTCCTTCCTGTTTCCCTCACCCTTTGATGAGAGATGTGAGCCAAGGGGAGAGGGGGGTGGCGGCGTCTGTCTCTCCCCCTGTGTTCTGATCTCTTTTCTCTTTTCTTTTTATCTCGCTCTTTCTTCTCTTCTCCTTCTTCTGTCATTTAATTTTGCTGTCCCCTCCTTTATTGACCAAGACTAAGCAAGTCTTCCACTCCTTTCTACATCTTTTTTCTTTCTTTCTTTTGTTTTTTTGTTGTCATTTTGTTTTTTCCCCTCCTTTGACGTCAATTCTTACAGTTCACGAGTAAATAAGAAACACTTTGGTCCATGGAATATGAAAGGGTCGTTCAAGGAAGTAGGGGTGAGTACGATGAACCGTCCAAATCGAAATCGAATCAGATCGACCCAATTCAACTGAATGGATCTGATTCTCAAGAATATCGGTCAAATTTTCGATTTCTAAAAATGGAATTGATTTCCGGGCGATCTGATTCCCAGTTCTAGGGTGGGAACCGGACCGGATCGACCGGATTGGACTGATAAATATTTATATTTTTAATTTTTTCATATATATATATATATATATATGTTTATTTACCTTTTAAAATTTTTGAAAAAAATATAAATCTCAATCTAATTTCCCCAATTCTCTCTTGTCTTTATCAATAAGTGATTGGTCCCATTAGAACCGGTCCACAATCTCAAGACTAGCCGATCTAGTCCCCAGTCCTAGAAACTGAGAACCGGTCATCCTGATCTGGTTCCCAGTTATTAGGTTGAATCGAATTAGACCGGACTGGAAACTGCTTACCCTTACAAGGAAGTTGCTGCAACTTCCTTTTTGTTAAGTTCGCACTACTGGAGTATTGAGTACGTTCATAAGAATTTCTTTGAACCACCAATAGGGAATATGATGAGCCCCTTCTTATCAAGTGCCTGTATAGCTGCCGCGCAATCTAATCCAATTCTTATATAGAGAAAATGACGGTAGGAAACATGGAGCTTTGGGATACTGTCGCATACCATGCAGGCACAGAACACATTTTAGAGGACCTCTTTTTGGGTCTATTGCAGTAACCATACTGATAGAAATTGCAGAAACCGCTCTGGTTTGATTGATTCCACTTCCACTATGTTTTCTCTGTACAAACTAAGCCACTTAGGCACACATGATGCGCGCAAAAAAAAAACAAAAACACAGAGGAACATTGGGAATATGATGTCGTGTTTCAAGTTATCCATTGGTAAATTTGTGAGTTCAAATGACTAAGTACTCTATTTGCATCATGAACATTACTAGGCATTACTGGGTATGGTAAAAGAGAATGCTAGTTAAATTAAAGAAACTAGAATTCTTTTCCATTTTCCTTGAACAACTTCATCCATTGGCAAAATGAAAATCACTGGTAAGTCTTGTCTGGCTCCATTGTTCCGTCAACTCTACTATTTACCTCGGACCAGCTCCATCTCCGTGAATATCTTTTTGATCAAAGTCAAAGATGGTCGGCTATCCTGATTTGGACTGAAACACACACTATGGTCTAGTCAACCAAACGTGTCGGTGAGGTTAAAGACTAACTCTGTTTTGTATGTAATGAACATGTTTTCTCAATCGATGAATAGCTTATTTTAGATTTAGAAAGAACACTCGTAAGTCTATACAATCCAAGCATTTTCTTCAATCGTTATGCCAAACTTGTAAGTTTTGGGTAAAATATGCTGAAGTAGAATACTAAACTAAAGTGAAGTTTTGCCAATATTAACTATATAAACATCAATGGGTGAATTACTCGTGGAAAAGATTGTGAAATCAAGCAAATGCAAGATCAATTGAGTGATAAAATTTCTCCATTTACGTAAGTGGGCCATGGCCATGTTAACAAGTGCCTGTGCATATTTCATATGAACTAGTTCAATTTCCAGATATTGAGTCTATAGAACAAAAACAGAATTAATTGTATTGAAAACATTTGATGTTCCCTTTTGTCATGAATGTAAGGCATCCTCATACATGACAATTGACATTGCGTGGTATTGCCACGTGAGATTTCTGGCAATTTTATTAACAAAGCGAATGACTTGATTGATCTTTAACCATAAACTCTAAAACTTTACTGTAGCACCAGTAAGTTTTGGCTCTTGATTGTGTTTTATATAGATTTTTCTTTTTCTTTTATATAGTTGATTAACTAGACATGGTGCAGTTGGCTCGATATGACTTCACTTATCCTTTCTTGCTTTCTCTTCACTACATACATTGACGTCGTGTATCAAGAAAAGTTGTCCCAGATGATAATCTTGGTTTATATGGTCTATAGGTCATGTCGTATCAGCTGAGGAATTCCATGTTTCGAGATGTACTTACTTTTCACTAACATTGGGTTTTATCCTGCTGAAAAAATATACTGACCTAAAACGTTCGAGTCAATGTCTGTCGTATCACAAAATTTTGTATGATCATGACCTACGGGGCGACAGTGATTCTTCTACGGTCAAAAGGCAAAATCAATCACCTCTTTATCTCTAAACTGAATTGGAGAAAATGTCGCAACTCTTTTGTGCTGATTGTTGGCCATTAAGTTCTTCCAGATGCACTTGATTTGCAATTTTTGCAGGTTCTTCACAGCCTGCTTTAGTAGCCGATGAACTGAACAACAACTCAGGTAGGTCTCAGCGATGATGCTGGGGAAAAAAGAGAGTAGAGAACTAGGTAACCATCAAGGTAAAGCATGTATCAAAGTTCGGTTTCGCTTGCGTTAAGATTAAAAATTGTTAGAAAAACAAACAAGAACACTACTATCAACAGAAGGAAACTGCTCAAACAAAGAAATGGCTTCCACTATGAATGACTCCTAATGTGTTCACGCGTTACAGCAATAAAAATCCTACAATGGGCCAAATGAGAAGGGAGAGTAGAAGAATATGGTTTGCGAAAGCAGAATGCTCGAAATATTCTAGCTTACAGTTACATGCTTAAAATCTTGGAAAATAAGGGACAACGGCCATCCCATTGAAAGTCCATCTCACGATATGAAGATGTGCCGCTTAGCAGTCTCTTAGTGACCCTCTACATGCTTAACATCTTGGAAAAAAAGGCAAAAACGGCCGCCCCACTGGAAGTACATCTGATTATATGAAGATGTGCGGCTTAGCAGTTTCTTGCTAGTATTCCAAGTTGCCCGTCTTCGTATCAGAAGCAATTTGGGCCTTGCTGTGATTAAAAAGGCAAGCCCAAGAAACCAAGACACAACCATTTTGCTCGAGAACAACAAACCGATGCATGTAAAACAGAAAAAGAAAAAGTTTCACTTGAATACCCCATTTAAATGCTGCCTTTGACCATGTTCATCATCCTCTTGTCCTTTGAGATTACGTCAGCTCCTCTGTGTTTGGAAATAAAACACATTTGCCCCGTTTATATCATTATCCGACGGGAAGACTTGATACCGAAGGTTTAATGATGCAATAAGAGCTCTTAGAGAATTAGTATGCAGTATGCAGGACCTTATAAGCGAAACAAGTTCTGCTCACCTGGGACCTGATCATTGCAAGGCTAGCTTGGTAAATTGATCACAACGTGATCACTGTAATCTGGACGAACTGAGAAGCTCAGCACTATTAGGAGCTACTCCATCGAAGCGTCAGAGCTTATCCAGGAAACTAGTTTTCTTCACCGAGGACCTGATAATTGCAAGGCTGATAGCTCAGTAACTTCATCAACAATTTGCTTGCTGTGACCGGAAGGAACTGAGAAGCTATAACTTGAACTATCTATACTAACCAAACCCTCCAAGTATTTAACCACTGCAGACATGGAAGGCCTCATACTATAATCGTCTTGCAAACACCATGCTGCGATTTTCATCATCTTGACAGCTTCTGGGCCATGTAGTTGCATGTCACTACTGTATTTATCAACCATGTCCAGTAGTTGTTCTTTTTCTGCTTTGCACTTGAAAAGGGTCAACATATGCACTTCATCACTCGGCAAAGAGCGGTCCACATTTTTCCTCCCACATAGGATTTCTAACATAACAATGCCAAAACTGTACACATCTACCTTTTCCGTGATAACCGAGCTTAACCACTCTGGAGCAAGGTAACCTGGTGTTCCTCGCATGGTAGTCATGACTTGGCTTTGGTCCTTATCAATTAGCTTGGACAGCCCAAAATCAGCTAGCTTCGCATTGAAACATTCATCCAGTAGTATATTTTGGGGTTTGATGTCTAAGTGCATTATTTTTTGATGGCACTCCTCATGGAGATAGGCTAGTCCTTTGGCAATGTGGAGGATAATCTTTCTCCTCACTTGCCAACAGATCTCAAACTCTTGATCTCTATGGAAGATCCACTTATCAAGAGAACCATTGCACATGTACTCATAGACTAAAAGCCTATGTGATTTTTCAGCACAAAATCCAAGTAGTCTTACCAGATTGACATGATGGATAGTGCCAATGGTTCCAGCCTCAGCCAAGAATGACTTTTTTATTTGACCAAAACCATCAAGGCGCTTGACTGCAATCCTAATGCCACTGGGTAAAGTTCCTAGAAACACCGAGCCAAATCCTCCTTCCCCAAGCTTGTTGTTGAAATCTCCTGTCATGGCCTTCAAGTCCTCATAAGGGAATCGAGTTAGATGCAGCCTCTGTAAGTCTGGATCATCATCCTCAACGTCATCTGCTTTGACCTTACATCGGACAAAAATGCAATATATGCTAACTAAACACATCAAGACGACTCCAACAGTAGTCCCTATTATGATCATAGTCCGTGCCCTTCCCCTTCTTGTCGATGATGACATCGGATTTCCTGAAGCATTGTCGACTTTAATCAATGCTAAGGCATTAGGGGTATGGCCCATGTTAGTGTTATCCATCAACGAAAATGAATCTGATAACAAATAGCAGTCTCCACCGAAGAAAGCGGTTTCATTGTGAAATAGTGCCATTGTGCATGAGCACCCTTTACTCAAACAAGCTTCCTTGCAAATCTCTACGGTTGTGTTTGAGATATCAGCAAGAATAATATCAGAAAAAGCAAAGTAGTAGATATTACTAATTGCTGCAAAAGTGTGATTCGGAGAATTGCAAGAGATAGACATGCTAGCATTGCAACCCTTGGCCGGTTGCCGCTCTTCAATTTGCTGGAAATATCCTGTCTCACTTGGACAATCACATTGAGGGCCTATAGACGTATCTGAACAAATGCCATAACTCCCACAGACCTGTGGATAACCGCAATCATTGATCCTATCCTTAAGAAGATCCTCCTTGTTCCAGCTATAGTTCCCATCGTGAACGTAATGTCTCAGATGCCCATCAGACTCCAGCATGATAAACTGAGCCAATGATGTGGCAGGAAGATCAAACTCACCGAAGCTTTTATTTCCGTAAGGTGCTGCAACCTGTCCGATGTTGCTTGTCATTTTGCTTACATCACTCGTTCTGTAGTAAGTTTGGGAAGAACTGGGCGTTGTTACGGATGCAACAAAGCCTACGTGATCCTCAAAGGTGAACGTGTAGATCAGTGCCCTCCCATCTGGCACTGGCGACGTTAGTTTCATTCCGGGATGTAGTGCCTGTCCAGGAAGTAAACAATCTGCAGGGTGATCGAAAGACTGCCAAATGACAGCGTTGCTTCTATCATAGAGCACGACGTTTCCAGCTTCAGTCAAGTTTAACCCCATGGCTGACTTACGCTTGCTATCCGTGGACCAAATCTTGTTGCCATCGTCACCCAGTAAGACTAAATCACCCTCCTCAGTGAGTTGCAGCCGGGCGGAGTGCTTCATGGGTTTACCATGGTTAGCTGACCACACGATCACTGGCTGGATGCTCTTCATGTCCTCAATCAATTGGAAAATGAACAGGCCAAAGTAGCAGACACTTTCATAATAGCATGTGAAGCCATAAAAGAAACTTGGCCCTGAGGTTTGCCTGTAAAGCACGATCTTGATGCTTACCTGAAGGTCAGCTCGAGTTAGATTGTAGTCGTAAGGTCTACCAGCGGTCCACTCAGTAGAAAGACTAACTGATGAAGGTCCATTCCAGGATTCGGCCATAGTTAGTGATGGAAGGAGCACCGGAAGGAGGAGGAGGAGGAGGAGGAGGAGGAGGAGAGTGGGAGAAGGAGCACAGGAACAAGAAGAAATTATCCCACCTGAGACCATTTAGAGCTTTGTGCGTGGAATGTCTCTTGCAAGATATTATCTGCGACCGAGGGATAGTCATGAATTCAGGAACAACAGGATGATGTCATTGACTGCAACTTTTTTTTCGACGTCTTCTCTTCTCTAATCTCACATGGTGTTGAATTTCTATCTTTGGGTTGTCGCCACAAATACAGTAGTGTTGAAATTTCTCGACCATAGAGTGTGGGGCATCATTGGACACACCAAGTAGGCCAGATCTGAGAGCTGAAATTCCTCTCCCTCCCTCTCTCTCCCTCTCTTGGGTTTCATCCGTTCTTCGTCTCTTCGACTTATGCAGGAGAGGGATTTGACCTCGATCTCTCCCTCCCCTGCCTCGTTATTTTTTCGTTTAACTTCTTGTTTCTTTCCTTACTCTCCCGATCTAGTTTTAGATACGAGAGTTTTGCTCTCCCGGTATTAGATTTGAGAGCTTTTCTCTCCTATCTAATTCTAGATTTGGAAGTTTTAATGAATAAGTACTCCACCTTTAATTTCAATAATGTTTACAGTAACTTTGGTGTCAAATTTATGCTCGTTCAAAGTGTTTTTGTTAAAAGTTTCGGAATCTCGCACTTGCTAAAAGGCTTATTCTTATAGGTGTCAGATCTGAACTTGTTCAACATATTTATATTGTCTCCGTACGGTGATGGTGTTGGAGATGTCGAATCTTAGCACACACCGCCTAAAAGCAAAACCGTAACTACAAAGGAAGATCCCAACGTGTACTCATTATTGATGAAGATGTGTGATTCGATGATCGGCCACCGATCCTTTCGCTTGGATGCAATCATAGATATGTTCTTAAAAGACGAGCACGTGATTATCTTTGTCAATCATACTTTAATGATGTATTTTGATTTCTAGTTTTTAGTTTGTTTTAGAGTTTTACAGGCTTGTCTTGTTATAGTAACTTTTGAGATTTCCCATTGATCTTTTCATGTATCATTTTGATAATGAATAAAAATCTCTTTTGACCAAAAAAAATAAAAAGTAGGCTCGAAGAAATGGATAGATCAACTACCATACACTTACGATGTCAGTATATATCTAGAGATGGTACATTTTTTTGGGAAAATTTTCGATCATTATCCGATATAATAATTGCATAAGACAAAGAATGCAACTTCGTAAATCAGAAAAATTACCAAAAAAGTTATAAACCTATTACATTTGTACCAATTCAATTATAGACCTTTCAATTTAATCAATTTAGTCCTAAACCTTTTGACAATTTATCAATTACGTCTATCCGGCCAATTTTGGGCGCAAATTCATGACGTGGATGCTTGCCGTCTTACATGGCACATGCATGGAAAGTTTTGAACTTTTTGAATTTTTCTAAATTTTTTTATTAATGTTTTTCTTTTCTTATTTATTTTTTCCTTTGCATTTCCTTTTTCTAATTGATGAGGCCGTTGGGCGAGGGCTCACGGTCCTTGCTCAACTAGGCGAGGGCTCATGGCCCTTACTCACAGCTAGTTGAGGCTAGAACCGTCACTATTAGCGAGATGGACTCAATTGGTATATTATCAAAAAGTTTAAGACTAAATTGGTAAAATTGAAAGTTTTAGGACTAAATTGGTACAAATGCAATAGATTTAGGATTTTTTTTTTTTGTAATATCCCCTTGTAAATCCAGTCAGTATAGGACATTCATGCCTATTAACTTCATGTCGGCTTCTAATGAAGAATAATTGATTCCACAGAAATTAATACCAAGTGCCTATGCACTAATTCCCAAGAATGATGGCAACCTCCAGTTTGCGCTATATGGTATCAATTCAAAGGACAAAATAATCTAGACCAAAAAAAAAGGACAAAATAATTCTATAACTTCTCTCTCTATAGAGACATGGAGTTAGCAGAATTTTCCTCGTGTCTTTCGCTGACTATTTTCAGTATCCCCAGCGCTTCAGTTACTCAGATCGACATGGAAATACGAATCAATTTCACGGGTGCAAATAGTTATCAAAATAAGAAGGGGACGTGCTCGAACTCCAGAAGAACAGGTTCTTTCCAGTGTTTATAACTATCCATTAACATCTCTGTGCGCATATTTCCAGTTGTCAGTTTCAATCCTCGCGCCTCTACTCGCTCAAGCGAGCTTCAATGATTACAAGAATGTGAGAGTGTAAAGAATAACACGCTTTGGTTGGATTTTATGCCTCGCAACAACATAGTTCAATTCCACTAACATCCATCTTATTTCTTGTCGCTTTCGCATTTCAAATGGCAACTACTAACCAAAGTGTGAAATATCACAACTCCTTTTGGATTGACAACGACCACTCTTAGTGACGATATACATTAGTTTTGACCAAAAATAGAGCGAAAACCTGGGTCGAGGCAAAGCATCAAAGACAATTTGCTTCACAAGCAGGAACGATTTTACATCATTAGATCAAGGAAAAACAACGTGCTATCAAAAGAACGAAACTGTTTAAACAAAGAAGCGGCTTCCACTGTACATGCCACGGAATTTGGTTCACATTTTACAGCCATAACAATCCAACGGTGGGACCAAATTAGATGGAAGAGTAAAATAAACGGAGAAAATCAAAAGGCAGAATGCTCGGAATTCTAGTATACAATGGTCGTCTACATGCTTAACATTTAGGGCAAAAAGGCTATCCAATTTGGAATTATATCTCAAGAAATAAAGGTTTGCCGCTCAGCAGTCTCGATGCATAGAGACAAAGTCTGCCTTATGGAAAACCTCTGACAAATGCTCAAGAAAAGAGCATTGCCTTTTAATTAACTGCAGGCAATCAAACTGCAAGGATGCGCAGCCTAAGTCTTACTGACATCCCGAAATGCATATCTTCGTATCAAAAACAGACAGGGCCTTGCATATTAAAATGACCGTTGTGGAGAAACCAAACTCAACACCAGAAGTGATGAGACATTTTCACAAGCTTCAAGAAGCTGACCTGAATGAAAAAGGTACAGGTCAACGAGTGTTCCCGAGCAAATTAAACTAGTTGGTGGCTCAGTGGTTGCTTGAAAACAATAAAGCCATGGCAAATAAGGAATCATTAGAGATGATATCACCATTACGAAGTTTTGGTAAAAACCAATGAGTTATTTGTTACATCAAACATGAAGAGTAAGTTGTTACGTTAAATGTGAAGCATCTCTCTCTCTCTCTCTCTCTCTCTCTCTCTGACTAATATGTTGTCCTTAAATTCAGCACGAGTTAAAGCTCAAAATTGAAAAAGCTATTCCTTCTCTTTTTTACTGCATTTTCATGACAACTAGAATGACTGCCTTGCTTAATCATTATGTTAGTCTAATTCCCAAATAATTGAGCAAAATGGGAGTTTAAGTTCAAGTGATCAAGGCACAGCCCTACTCGACATTATTTCCGCACATGCTGACTCCAACTATTAGATTAATTGTAAGTTAGGCGCCAGGTCATAGCACATTCCCATCAAGGTATTCTCAAGAACTCGTGGTGGGTCCTAAGAAAGTGGCATCACCAAGAAATTTGTCGTCGAGGACCCTCTTGCTTTGTTTTCCTGGCAAGCATTGACCCCTCTTGTCATGTTCAAAAAAGATCAACAAATACTTCCATCCTTTCTATTGAGGGGAAATTTCAATATTCATTCCTGAATATGGCTAAGCTTTGGTACAATGGTTAGGATGTTTCACTGTAACTTTAAGGCAAAAAGTTTAAGACACACAGAATATTTGCAATGCAATGGTAAGGCTACATACTTTCACCTTAACAGACCTTTGGGTTCAATGAAGGACTTTCACAAACTTTGACAGATTTCTGGCCGACATCGATACAGGTATGGAAGACTTACATAAAAGATGCTTTCTGAAAAATATGTAATTGCTATGCATTGTCATGCATTTGCAGGCAAGATTTGTAAGCATGACATTAAAGCACAGCTCCACAGATTTTATTAAGTGCAACAGACATGAGATATCAACAGCTATGGTGGGGATAAACTTACTTGAGCCATATCAAGAGTATTAGATCATATTCCTGTAGTAATCAAGTTTCATCAGCTTGATCATCCATCTCCTCAAGAATAACATATTTTGCCGAAGCATTTGTTGCAGGTGATCCCGGACGATCATCTGTACGATGCCCTTTTTGTAGCTTTTGATATCTGCATAATCAATGAACAAAGAAGATAATTAGTGCTTAACACCACACTGGAAACAAAGAACTAAACAGGTGATTTAGCTAATAAATCGTACAAAAAGATGAGGGACTAAAAATCATAACAGTCAATCAACAGAGGCAAAACCTCATCAGGAGAAAAACTTTCACAGAATAAACTCAATTTACCATCATATTGAAGAAAGATATGTAAGAGCTAAGTAAAAACCTAGTGATGAACTAGCACAGAAAGCGTTGTACCTGTGTAATTCTAGATTGCTTCTGCCAATGGACTAAGTAGTCCCCTAGTTTGCCTAAACAAGCTGAAAACTGACAAAAAAGGCAAGCCAGAACCCTGAAGAGAATTCAAATGACTTGTGCCTCCTTGACACTATTTTGGCCTTAGAGTATCTCAAAGTTACAATACGCAAAGTACAGATTTGTGGACTTTTCTATGCGAGTTCTAATAATTTGCATCATTGCATGGTTGATATCAAACATGGTTCTCCTAGCTATTATATGATATTATATTATGACTCATTTAAGTAACGTTGCACGCCTTGCATGGTCAGGCCATAGTAGGTCTCGTGACAAGGAATAATAGACATAAGAGCATATTCAAATTTCTCGCAACAAGAAAAGATAAGCTTAGTCTGTTCCTCCACCTACTTTTGGCAGGTAAAAAACTGAGCTCTCAGAGTAAAATATTCTGTTTTGGGTCTTTAGGCGATTATCCAAAATTAGCTTGAAAGTTTGGTATGTTATTACTGTCTGTTAAACAAATCGGCACCAACGTTTCATCATTAATTTTTTCTTAGTTCACATGAAATTAATATAGTAAAATGTGCTCTCCAGAAGAAAAACTCTACACTGTTGAGGAAAATGAACATCAAAATAATTGAAGAGCAAGAAATGCATATCCTAGTCATCTGTGTATATTCATTACGAGTGACAAAGCATTAAAGCCAAAAATTTGAAGTGATAGCAAAGAAGTGCCAAATATAACTACATGGTTTACTTATCATGCATGAAGAAGAGAAAATTTTGAAAGAACACATACAACTGCATCTACCATGAACTTACTTGTACCAATTGAATAAACTGACGCCGACCATAATTATCAAGAGACCAAGTCCCTTTAACCAGGTAAACTCATCATGGAAATAGAACACCGCAACCTGAAAAACATCATAGAGTATGAAATAAAACGACTCTGCAACTCCACATGACTAGGGTTTACTTAATAATAACATGGAACAAAAAAATAATTAAAAACGCAAGCTAGTACACTCATAGGTAAATTCAATGCAAAGTACAACTGAACAACCCAAGGCACTATTATTGTTATGTAAAGTGTCATTGCCAGCACTCCACATCTGACGACGACAATGTAAGCGTGTGAGTGACGAAGAAACAAGATACACAGGCTCCATTTATTTCGAGGAATATGAATGATTTGGAAAATATTTTCTTAAAAATAGTCACTTGTTCGTCCACAAAAATATCAAGACATAAATTTTTGTCAATAATGCAAACAACTCTTAATGAATAATTATTTCAAGCGATACAAGTGATCGATTTTAGGAAAATGTTTTCCAAATCATCAATTTCCGCAAAACAAACGGAGTTAGTAGCATTATTCTACAGGACCCAAAAAGCCTAGCCGCCAATTAACTAACAAGTTGGACATAAATAATTTTCTAGTAGCTGACATCATGGAAGGCCACTCCAGACATAACTCACATAATCTTTATTGGATAAAGTACTTCAGTGTGGTCAGTACTTCCCACATAGCTAGCTAAAAACCCAGTTAGTATTTCAGTATTGAATAAACAGGAGAAGATAACAAGAGTTAAAGAAATTTTTCATGTACTTTTTCATTAATGGACATTTTACTGTAGAATTAAGTTCTCTCTGGATGACAATGGGCTTTTGCAGAAAACAGTGGAACCTTTACAGAAAATTTTAGCACATAGTTCTGAAGATACATGTCCATATAAACTAGTAAGAATGACCTAGAAAGAAGTCCATACCAGAATGGTAACAGCTTCCTTGACAACACCAGCAATCGTAACCGTGACAGCACTTGTCACTGAGACAAGAATGTACTCAGTTAAAACCTGCAATGAAAGGACAATGTGAAGACATGTCAAACCTCTAAAACAGTAGCAACTAGCCAAAAAGCCTATATAGTAGCAGCAATTAGCAACTCAACTATGATATTACAAACCAGAAAATGGTGTACATATTCATATATAAAAATAACACACCAGCTTGAAAATGAAACAAGTTCCACCATGCACACAATGTACCTACCATGAAGAAGGCCAGTGTTCCACCCAAAAGCATCAATAAGCAACTTCGTGTGAGATGACGTGAATTATTGAAATAATTATTATTTTTAAATTCTTCCCATGGATCCAACAAAAGGGAAAGAAAAGCAGTTGCTAACGCCATCACTGGAGCTATGTAGCTCATCAAGGTCAGTGGATCTTTTAAACCTGAAACAAAAGCCAAGGGGTGTGTGCATCATTATCTATAATTTGCAATGAATTCCAAAGACATAAAGTATAACCTTGATTAAATGGCAAGCTTGAGTAAATTCTTTTAGATAAGCTGGCTCAAATAGTAATTTTCACCCCTTTCTTTATAGAAGCTGTACAGCAGAAACTACTATCTATGTAGCAGAACAAACTCCGATTTAGAACTCCTATGTCATCGAACAAATGCCAAAAATCCACAAAAACAATTCAATAAGACCAGGCTTTCAAGAAACTTTTAAACTGTCCAAGATAGAACTCTCCACATCAACATCTAATGTTCTTGTACAACTATTAACATTATGTTCTGCATTTCACCTGTCATTGTGTATGAAACATTTTACTTTTACGGAGATGAATGGATCAGTATTTTCATCAGGAAAAAAAAACTTATGCACTCAACAAATAGATAACATAGCATAGGAGCTGTAGGCCATTGATGTTGTTCTACTACTGCGAGAGAAAGAAAAGAAACACTTACCATATGCCTCTTTCTTCAGATCAATAATGGCATCAGGATGCAACGGTTTTTTCATTTTTTTCAAAACAGAAATAAAGTTAGTCCAAGCAACTGGCGTACCTTTGCTAGAAGAGAGGAAAGAAGCACAATGTATGTCGTACCTGAAGCAGTATTTGAGTCATGCACCAGCGAAATCCAGACATAACAGCCGCAAGCATAACAAAAATGAAACCCCAGAATTCAAATGCAGTCTCCTTTGCAACTGCGGAGCAGAAAATAAAAAAAGCCAAGGAAAAAAAGGAAAATTCATGACATCCGGAAAAACTTACAGAAAAAATATTAAGGCCAAGACATCTTGACTTATATATTTTAGAAACTTCCTGCAGAGACTCAAAAAGATTACTGCATCTGGCCCTTTTATGTAAAATACTGGCAAGGCATAAACCATAAATAAATAGAACAAACAAAATAAAAGTCCACTACATACCTGCTAATAAGATTCCAACAGAGATGACAGTGATTATACCCAAGAGTTTAATGCTGGGAGACTCCAACCTTTAAACATAACATTGAGATAGAACAGGGAATGAAGGAGATTTCACTAGGAGATGGATAAAGGATAAAGGAGAGGGGATTTGGAATGGCATGAGCAAATGCATAAATAATGAAACTCTGCTATACTATGCAAAAAAAATTGATCCTTCTTTGTTCTAATATCAAGGAGCAGGATTAAATCAGCCATCACTGCACAACCTAGCTAACAGGGGCTAACAACGGTTATCATGACTCTGTGAGGATGTTGCCGTCCAAGACAACTTGGTCAAACGTAAAATTAGCTCTTAAGTATAGATTGAGATAAAACAGAGAATGACAGTGATTATACCCAAGAGTTTAATGCTGGGAGACTCCAACCTTTAAACATAACATCGAGATAGAACAGGGAATGAAGGAGATTTCACTAGGACATGGATAAAGGACAAAGGAGAGGGATTTGGAATGGTATAAGCAAATGCATATATAATGAAACTCTGCTATACTATGCAAAAAAATTGATCCTTCTTTGTTCTAATATCAAGGAGCAGGATTAAATCAGCCATCACCGCACAACCTAGCTAACAGGGGATATCATGACTCTGTGAGGATGTTGCTGTCCAAGACGACTTGGTCAAACACAAAAAATTAACTCGTAAGTATAGAGGATTCCACCCCACTCCCAACAGATATTGAAGGAATGAAAAGAGAGCCAGGAGAAGAATATCAATACTTGGTATACACATACAACAATGAAAAATTTACCAGACTGAAAAAGACATTCAACTAGATGACTACTAAAACAGAGAATAGATACTAAACATCTATTCTGAAACAAGAAATTCCAATATAATTAGGGATCTTAAAGGAGTGTGAGACACAATTATGGGCTATATAAATCATAATGACTCTTTGAAGCAGGATGGTAATGCTAGTCCTATAACATCCTAGCAAAATTACAGGAGTTGCAGAAATTTTGATTTGGTAAAAGTTAAGAAGAGAAATTCACCTGAAAGCAAAAGCAAACAATAGAAGAAATATAGGAGCTGCTGATTTACACTGCAAAAGGAAAAAAAAAACAGAGAGTTGAA
Source organism: Syzygium aromaticum (assembly GCA_024500025.1). Taxonomy (NCBI): domain Eukaryota; kingdom Viridiplantae; phylum Streptophyta; class Magnoliopsida; order Myrtales; family Myrtaceae; genus Syzygium; species Syzygium aromaticum. The sequence goes on from CM044885.1 coordinate 20,241,675, forward strand.
GTTGACCGAGTAGCAAGAGATGATTAATAGAACTATAAATGAGCAGGAAAAAACCATAAAAAACCCCAAACTTTGCCATCTGTGACACATTTACCCCGAACTTTTTTTTTGTGACACTAAAAATCCCAAACTATACTATTTGTGACACATTTACCCCATTGTACTTTAATCCATGGGCATTTGTGACACATTTGCCCTCGCCGGCGTCCGGCGAGGGCGGCCCTTGCCTAACTCGGGCAAGGGCCGCCCTCGCTCGCCCAGGTGAGGCGACCCTCACCCGATGCCAGCGAGGGTTGCCCTCGACCGATGCCAGTGAGGGTCGCCCTCGCCTGAGTCGGGCGAGGGCCGCCCCTGCCGAAAAGGAAAAAAAAAGGAAAAAAAAAAAAAGAAAAAGCAAAAAAGACAAAAATGCCCATGGACTAAAGAACAATGGGGTAAATGTGTCACAAATAATATAGTTTGGGGTTTTTGGTGTCACAAAAAAAAGTTCGGGGTAAATGTGTCACAAGCGGCAAAGTTTGGAGTTTTTTGTGGTTTTTTCCCTAAATGAGCCTATGAAACATAGAATCAAAGCAAACTAAGAAAGCACGAGCAAGTATCTTTAACATACAAAGGATAACAACCAACCATTGTTGCAAATGTAACAGAGATGAAGACAAGGGATTCGTTGCTGAGGTTCACATCCATGGCCGTTGCAAGGGCAGTTGGTACAACTGTGAAAGGCAAATTCCATCTGTCGCATTAGTTGATCGAAAGTTAATTAACTAATTTTAGAAAATACTGCAGAAAGAAATGTAAATATCCAGTGATTGTGAATAAAACCAACCCTAGGAGAACTAAAGAATCAAATTGGTTGCATTTGTTTCAGCAAAGAGGCCCTGATGGATATATTTCTGAAGCCAAAACTGTAAGCCTTTAAATTGGACATGCATCACAGTATCCATGCTAAACACCACTGTAACTCGAACACATTTTCAAGATATCAAGTATCTAAAAGAGATTCCATTATAATGCAAAACCAGGGCCACCTTTTATGGAAAAAAAAAAAAAGAATTAATAGTCCGCTAGCTTACCTCTGACAAAGTAGTCTGTCCATGACATTGTAACCTTAGTTTGATATTTATGAGACCAAAACCAAGTGATGCCCTTTGATAAAACGGCTTGCATAGTGAAGTGGATAGTATTCATCAACATGGGAGCGGGGAACTTTCCCATGTCATCTCCTAGTAGAGTTTTGTTGTATCTACACAAATCATGGGGAAAATACAATGAACGAGTATGTTAACATGCCACTTAAATAGGGGAAACGGGTATTTCTTGAGATTGACTAGAAAATGGAGTAACTTACAGGGTCAAAAGGGTGCTGAAAGTGTACCATACAAGTATGAAAAACAATGTCTTCAGCACATTAGCAGCAGAGATAGAACTCTCGGAATTTGGTGCAGATACTTCATGGCCACTAATAGAACTAAGGCCATCTGCACCAACATTTGAGAGATTTCTCTCACTAACGGATCCATTTTCAATATTTAGGGAAGAATACTTTTCAGATTCACTTCCTTCTCCATGTATAGAACGATTGTCCACACTGCTTCCATTCATATGCACAGTATCCATCTGGAACTTACTATATTGATATCTACTGTGGCCTAGAAATCCATTTCCCTGCTCGTTCTGCTGGAGAAACGGCAATTCAAAATCAGGCTCTTCGATCGATTCATCAGAGTTTTCTTTCTGGATATTCAAAAGAACTCCGCCGTCCTCATTGCACCATCGTGAGAAAGAAGGCTCTCGCCGTAGACTAACGGCCTGGCTTCCACTTTGAGTGCAGCTTCTAACAGTGTGTTCAACCTCTTCTGCAACCAAATCACTGCCTAACATCTCCTTCCTTCACTAGACTTGAGGCATCACTACAGGATATTGCCGATATCAGCATCATTTGATTCACATCTAACAAGACAGCAAACTATACGGGTCCAGCAGCAAAACCACGAGACACACAGTCTCTCATTCAAAAAGTAGCCGATTTGGTCTGTAAGCTGACGAAACTCCAAAGAAATAAACGGTGCCTGCCGTACTTCACCCTAACCAGCAACAGATACTTAGATAAGAGTTCGAACTTTTCTGCCACAGCCAATTTCCAAATGTCCGGAAAAGTTGATTCGAGCGACGTTCCCTGCTTCCAGAGAACATATGTAACACACATGAGAACAAGCTTAACCATTCAACAACCAAAAATACATTCAAGACAATTTCCTTCGCTGTCATCAACAATCCAGGTATCGGAAGCAAAATCGAGCTCAGGACATTAAACCAAACAATGAACTGGAACATTTCAACCTCTACGGCGTATCTCTGGTAATCAGAATCAAGCTAAGACAACAGTCTGGATTCGATTTAATCAGGCAAAAAAAAAAAACACAGATCGATTTGACATTCTTCCCCGCGACAATTCTCCACAGGCAAAGAATCGCCTATTCACGCGAGAAGACGCCGTACGAACGAAATCCGAAAAAAAAACAAAAGTACCGACGCATGATTTCTACACGCTCCGAGCGTAGGGAACAACCGATCGCCATGAACAAGCTCGAGCTACACACGGCGATGCAATGTCGGCAGAACCACCACGGCCTGCCGGAGCTACCGCCACTGGATCGCGACGATCGAAATGTGCGCGAGAGGAGGAGGAGGAGGGAGGAGAGGCGTGGGATCGACGCTGACCTCGGCGCCGCCGCCGTCGACGCGCGGCGGAGAGATCTGAGATCGAGAGGCTTCGCGAATCCGATGGAGAGGTTCTTCTGGTGCGTGGAGCCGAGCCGGCGAAATTTTCCAGACGGGAATGCCGTGTGGAGCACTTCGGTCTTTCGGCGTCTCCTTCTATTCGCGCTGAGAAATTCTGGGGTGTTTCGGTTTTGGTGTAGTTGTCCGTTGCTGCTGCGCCATCGCCTTCGTCCGTTGGTCTAATCGCGTAGATCTGAAGAAAACATTCTTTCCTATTTTCTGTCTTTTTTTTTTTTTTGCCCCTTTAATTTATCTACGTTTATGTCTAATTTTATTTAATGAAAATTATTTTTAAAAAAAGGGGCCTTCCTCGATTTTTACTCCAGAAATATATAAAAAAAACAAAGAAGGAAATTTATGTGCAGTGCTGATTTGCAATGGAGAGCCACTGGTCATGGCGAAAACAAGTCAAATTGTACATTATTTGTTTTTCTGACATAATTAAGCATTTCTTAGTATTAATATCACCAAAAACACCAAACTAATATATTTATAATATATTTATCCCAAATTAGTTTTTTTGATCACCAAAAACTATAAATTGATAAATTTGTAACAAATTTACCCTCCGTTAGTTTCCATTAAATTTGATTAATACCACGAAAAATCATAAACCGTAACAAACGGAGGGAAGGTGAAACCCAAAATTGGTACGCTCGTCAACTGTCACGTGTCATCTAACTCAATAATTTCACAGTAAAATTTAACGGAAATTAATAAAAGACAAACTTATTACAAGTGTACCAGTTTTGGATTAGTCAAAAAATTAGTTCTTGGTAAATTTATTATAGGTGTATCAGTTTGGAGATTTTCGTGATATTAACCCTTTTTTCCAAAAAATTTCATAACATCTGACATCTTATTTCTCATCCATTTCTTCTTAATCAAATGATTAATCATGTCGAATCTAACTGTTATATATTGGAAAAAATTATCTAATTGCAATTTCTCTTCTATGTGGCAATCAAAGTTTTGCACCCATCTTTGAAATGCATATCCTACTCCAAACGAAGTTTGGCACATGCTCACCACATGTTCCTACGTATTAATTGAACCGCCTGAAGGACTCACGCGGCGACACTCGTAGTGGCCAAACAGAAATGTATGCCATCCTTGTCGAACAAGGGCCATGTTCAAGATAACCGATGCGGGATTGCAGAATCTTTGCGTTTCCTAGCGACAAATGCATTATCAAATCTCTCAACACTAAGCCCTTTTCATGATCTTGGGTAGTGTAAAACGTGCGACATGATCATTAGTTAGGACAGGTTGAATACATCAGTTCGTTCGAATACATCTCTTAACCAGTACCTTGGAGCAGATACTGTAATATCAATGGAAAGAAACAGAGGGATCGTGTATGTGGACAACCACCAAGGAAAATGAATGACCCAACAGCCTATGCAGGTGAAAAAAGGTGTAAAAAACTATGGTGTTCCTAAAGCATCGAAAATATCAACTTCTTCCTTCTGAAGCAAGGCTCCCGACATGCTTTGTGAAGTCGTTTCCGTAATGCGAGTTCCACCAGAACTTCCCGCGATTAGCTGGCTCCATAGGACTCCCGCTTCCATTCCCTTCTCTCCTTTCGGACTGCACTTCCTGAGAGTCGGGCGGGCAAGGGGCTTCGGTGAGGAACTGCTCCCAGAACACATCGTTGACGGCGGTCGGTGCGCCGGGCATTTTCTCGAGGATCTGTTCTTTCAAGTTATCCACGTCGTGGAAGCAGGGTGGCTCCACGTTCATGTCAATCACCGATGATTTGAGGCTAATGTCCATGTTGAGACACACTGACGATGTCTCTGGGCTTTCGACGTGACCTGTACCCAGTGCTAGCTCCGGTGATGATGCGATGTCTTTCGAAGATGGGGGTGGTGACCCAAGTGACCAAAGGTGGATATGCCCGTCAGAATCGTCCGAAGATTCTTTTCTCCCGGTGAAACCAGCCGGCGAAGGCAACGATAATGCACCGAAGTCGTGCTGGTCCACGCCTATAGTATTATCAACTCCTTGAAGGAGATTTTCGAAAAGGTGCAAAGACTGCTCCAATTTCTCAACGGAGTCCATATCTATTAGAGAAAGGGGAACTCCAGAGGGATTTTTATTCTGGAACTTCAAACTCTCTTGCTCGTTCATGTCATCCGAGTCATGTAAATGATCCAGTTCCAGCAACCTTCTCTTTTTGTTAGGGATATCCAACTGTTGTGTAAGAAGAGAAGCAAATATCGGTTTTTGCATTAATTTAGCCAAAAACGCCATCAACTGCGCCTGTTTTTGTTCCATGCTTTGGAATTGCTTACACAGTAGCTGTATTTGGAAATCGACATCCGGATTCTCTCCCTGATATCTTTGAAGCTCCAACTGAAGCAAACTCTTCTCGTGCTGCAGTCTCCTGATTTCCTCCTCATACGCCTGTTTTTCCGTATCAGTCAATCGAACACTCTGCCCTGAATGGCTATGGATTGGTTTGCGTCGGTAGATATTATTCAGAAGGTGTTTCTCCCCCCTTATGAATTCTTCATTTGCAAACTCCCACTGATCAGGATCTATCTTTCTAAAGCCCTGTTCAAGAAACAAATCAAAATCAAAGAATCAGACTAGGAAATTCACATACGGGCATAAATCAACCATCTTGCCAAATTAGCGTGCCCCGGCATTAAGACAACCCACAAACAATAACAGAAACGATGAGAGTACAGCCAACAGCAAGACGAGAGGGCAAAGTGAAACAAAGACTTGCAATCTATCAACCCAGAAAGGTATTATTCAGGTCACGGCAACCAAAGAGTGGTAGAAGAACTCCCATCAAATTTTAGTTTCATCCTGTCGACTGCATCTCCAACCAAGAAAAAAAAGTTCAAAGGAAACCACTAACAACCACCGGTTTCAATTTACCAAAATCCGCAGACTTGTTGAAAGCACTCAGAGACCAGATCGAGCACTCCTCATTCCCGTGGCCAAGAATCAATCGATCCGAAAGTATGTAAACACTGGAGATGGATGGAGAACCTCTAACCAGCAAATCATAGCTTGATTCAGCATAAAATGTGAAACCGAGAATCTCTAGTACACCAGGCGTTATCTTTTGACTTTTGGAGAGGTCTTTAGTTTTTGTTCACAAACATAGAGAATTCAGTCAGCCACTCTATGAAGATAAGCAGGAACATATGCAAACATCGAACCAAGTAAAGAACATTGCGGAACGAAAAAGAACCAGGAACTCGGGGGGGTTCGGAATCGAATCTTACATAAGTATTGAGCTGCCTTACGAAGCTCGAGAAGTTGTTATGCTTGAAGTACTTGGGGAGCAATTCCCTGGAGAACTCGGGCGGGTTCCACACCACGAAGCTGCATCCATTCTCACTCCAGGACACCAGGAACTCCGTCTGAGGATCATCGACCATCTCGTAGGTCTTGACCAGAAATGGAGCGGGAGCATTTGATTTTCCTTGCGAACCATCCATCGTTGATCGACTCTCTACCAACTTAACATCCAAAGCGCAAACCCCAAGAGCTCGAAGTCAACCAATTTCCTATCAAGCGCCCCGAATTCCGAAGATTTCGAACTCCGAACACGAGAAGTCAGCTGAATTCTCAAGAATTCGATATCGGGGGGAGATCAAGAATCGAATTCAGAAGCGACGGACGCTAAAACTTCAAAGCACGGGAAACAGGACAAGCTCCCCGAATCGAATCGGGTCGCCAAGATCGCGAGAAACTCGAATCCGAACTCGCAAAAGTTCCCGCACCCGGATCGCCGGACCGGAGACCAACCGCCTCGGATCGGATTCAGATCGAAAACGATCGGGACAAACCGCGTCGAGGTGGGCAACAGCGACGGAAATGGCACGAAACCAACTTCCCGGGTACAAATTCCGACTAGATTGACTCGCGAACGACCCAATCAAGAATCTTCGGAAAAGAACACGAACGGTATGCAATGTCCTCAGGGCAGGCCAAGCTTAAAGGGCGCTCGCGGACGGGACCGATCGTGAAACTTGGAGACAGAGAGGTGGAGAGAGAGAGAGAGAGAGAGAGAGACAGCAAAAAGGGGACGAGGATCGGTTAAGCAAAGTTGTTCAAAGTTTGAAACTTGGAAACTCTTTTGCTGGTGGGTCGAAGAAAGAGAGAGAGGAAGAAAGAGAGAAGGAGTCAGAGCAAGCAAAGGAAGGAAGGATGTTTGACTTTTATGGCCCAAAGGGCGCAGGGCTTTTTGGCGTGCATCGGATGACCGGTTTGAATATCGTTTGTTCTTCGCGTGGAATTTTGGGGATCTTTGACCGGTCTTTGTTCTCCGCCTCCGAATGATGCCATAGCATGGCTTGACACCATTCATTAATTAATTATTTTTTTTTTTTATTTCCTATCGTTCTGTGGAGGCTGGGCCGTGGACCGTCGAGGTCGTGGAATTTTCCACACCGGCGGCGGGGATAAGGCACCTCGATGGCGACGGAGTTAGAAATTTAAGTCAAGCGCACGGGAAAGAAAAAAGGAAAAAAAAAATAGTAATTAAGTACATTTGTTTCTTAATAAGTACCTGTTATTCAATGTTTAGTGTCGTGTTGCGTGATGTAATTTTGTCAAGGCCTAAGAAGCTCAACGGGGTTAGTTAGGAAGGGCACGAGCATTAAAAGCTTCGAATTTTAATTTGTTTCTCTGTTTTTCTTTGTCTAAACGGTGAGTCCCCTTCTGTTTTTTGTTTCTAATCGTGCAAGGATGGCGTGTTGACTCGGTGAACTTCCTCGGTTTCTCGTTGGATCGACCATGCGTTCATGCTCTTCAGTCATATTTTAAGAAATCCTCGACCGCTCGGCTCTTCGATTCACACGGATTATAACGATTATAAATCGAAAATTCTGTTTGGACCGTGCCTTCTAGAAAACTAAATTTTTGACTTTTCGACGTGTCGCGAAAGAGGGAACGACGAATTGCGCATGCACGTTAAAGCGACATGACGGCACGTGTAAGGCGGAAGTGCAGAAATTGAACGGACAATGGACATAAGCACGCTCTTCAGTCTTTCACGCATGGTGATTTTTGAAAGAGAAATATCTAGATTTTTCCCGAATCTAACATGGGTGCTAATAATTTATCGACGAGTCCCACAAAATTTCTGGACGAGTCCCGACAAATCCCACGTGGACAGGAAGGGGCCCGCTTTCCCGCCACGTGGACGAGAAAGTTTATCTGCTTCCGCTTCGCATTGGCACTGATATTTTCTCGAGAAAATCTCTGCTGCTCCTCAGATGTTTGCATCTCCAGAGGGTCCCAGCCACCCATCCTCCCCCCCGCCATGAGCAAAATGTGTGGAGCTCACTCCACAGCGTCTCCCTTTTTTTTTTATTAAAGATCGTCGTCGTCTTCGTCTTCGTCTTCGTCATCGTCATCGCAAGAGATCGAGATTCCTGAGCTCCCGCGGCTCGGAAAGTTGCCGGCTTTCGTTGAGGCGCGCGGGAGAGAGGAATGGAGGGTCAAGTCGCGAGGCGCAGGATCAGCACGATCGCCGGCCACTTCGTCGCCGGCGAAGAGATCTCCGCCGCCCGCGTCGTGCCTCTGGTGAGAGCTACAATCGATTCTCCCACATTCGGGCTGTCGAGGATATTTAATTTGATAAGAAAAGGAGGGAACTTGGTTGGCACGTTGAGGCAAAGCTCGAATCTTTTATAAAATCTTTTTCGTGGGCTAAAGTGATCGGAATTGTGGCGCATGTGAATCCTGACGATGGCGTGCTCCGATAGTTTAGGCGTAAAGAATTAAGGAATTGGTATCGCCAAAGATCACATGTTTCATTCGCCGCGTTAAATTGGACGCGCGGCTCACGGGCATCATAGAATACTCACAGGCTGATAGACCAAGACGAATTCTTGAGTTGTATTTAATTATGTCGATGTGTGTTGTTTACTTATGGAGCTTCCAGAGATTAAGGAGGTGGCTGCTCTGTCGTTGGCATTGGAGGAGAAATTTTGACTTTTAAGACAGTTGAAAACATAAAATGGGAGGGAATTGAAAAACGTGGAAGTTTCTTTGTCTAGCTTGGGGGATCCTATGATCCCTCGAGATGCCCATTCTGCAATCACAACCCATTGTAATCATGCGCAGTCTGTTGGAATCCCAACACAAAATGCCTGAACGTGCAAGAACTTTGAATGGTTTTCAATCATAAGGATGTTGATCCATTATCTTGATCCACCAGTTTAGTGGAACGGTTCGGTTGTAGAAGCGCCCAACTGTGCTTCCTGACAAAGTCATTGATATAGTGGCATTTATGTTCATTTGTGGCGCTGGAGCCACAATTTTGGTCTTGTAAATTAGGAGTAACAGAACAATGGCCTTCTTCATTTTGGGTCCATGCAGTAGAACTTTTAGTTGTATAGGGATAAGTTTCTAGGTTCATTCGATCTCTTATATGATTGAGAAGACGCAACCAGCTCGTCTATGGTATCATGAATGTGAATTGATCATAAGAGCTTCTTTACTTGTTGCTATTTTTAATCTTAAACACAAGCATATAAAGGAAAACTTTGACAAGTGTGTAGTTTTACATGAGAGGACGTAGTGCTGGGGATCCCATGAAACTGGAGCTACTTTCATCTTCTCATAGAGCTATTTATCTTATCACCTGTAGTCCCTGAAAGTTATTAACATTAGTAACGCTTGTAATATAATTTAATTGACAGTTTTCTGGTATTTAAAGGCTGAGTCAATACTGTCATAATTCAAAATTAATCTCAGGAGCATCGAACAAATATCTGCATGCTAAACCGAAAAAACCATTCAAAGTTTTTATAGTTCTACTTTCAGTTTCCTGTTTTGGGTAAGATTGTTTCAGAAGTTCCCTTTTCTCTCTTTGTTCAAGATGTTCAATTCGTTTTCTCTTCACAGAACTGCAGTGCTAGTTTAAACTCTGTGATCCGGAGATATGACAACAGAATGCATTTTGCGAGGCAAGGGTCTAGTTCACAAGGTAGTTTCATGAGGCAGGCCTCAATAAATCAGGTATCTTCGCCCGCTTAAACTACCCACATCACTTTCCCAGAACTTATATATGTTTGCATTCCAATTACTAATTTTGTTTCTTTATTGAAATAATAAGAGCAGGTGAGACCAACTCAGCCTGGCGCTAGTCAGGGCTCTAGCAACACTTTTGAGGCTCCATTATTTTCTAGGCCTTCAAGAACTGGACAAAAACTGCCAAATTTTGGCTTAGTACAACCTACAGCACAGTGTTGCAACTTAACTGCAGCGGAACCAGCACCTAGGTTTGCTCAGCCGGACAGAAGAATGAGTAGACAAAAGCAATCCAATTTGAAGAAGAAAGTCCATCCTCCAAATTCCAGGGGTTAGTTGAGTGTCTTCCCATAACTGTTCCTTAACTTTTTCTTCCTTTTGTTGAGGTGGAGATAAAAACATCGTGATATTCAGTATGCACTAAATGATGCTCATTAATTGTCTAATGGCCCTTGCTCTTGCGCTGCATCCTTTGAGCAAATCAACTGGGGAGATGACAATTGGCTTTTTGTTGGGACAGGTTCCCATTCACAGAGAAATCGCTACCATTGACGAGGAAAAGATTTCTCTAGTTGTGCCAGATGTCGTTCATTTATATCTTCAAAACTCAAACCATAGTTGGAAAAAAAACTGAATGCAAAAGTTGCCGCACAACATAGGTAATAATAGTTTGAACAAAAAGCTCCATATCAGAAAAATAAAATATCTATTCTAGTTCTATCATCAGCTATGGGCTCGAATCTAAAGAAATTCTATGCAGTTATTTTTTTTTTTGGTCGTGGATGCAGTTATGCTGTTATCAGCTAAATGTCAGCTATGCTGTTATTTAGAAGCAAGAAAAATGGGCTTTAAATAGGAGAATTTGCTTTTTCGCTCTTGAATTGGATATGCATAACCTTTCTTCTCTTTCTAACTGATGTAGGGGCTATATGGTCCCCACGAATGGATGTGGTAGAATCAGAACGCAATTATGTTCTGACTGTGGAAGTTCCTGGAGTTAGCAGCAAGGATATCAGAGTGGAAGTCAGTGACCAAAAGTAAGATAGTATTTTCCCGTTTCATGAAGCGCGAGTAGAACTTAACTTTTGTCCTGTTTGCTAGAAAAAGATAAGGCCAAGTCTGTTGCAGATAGACGAACGAGATATTTAATAGGCATAGAGAATTTTGAGTCCCAATAAGTAATAACTTTTCTGATCAAACAGATTGACTGTGACGGGAATGCGTCAGGCTTGGAAAGTATCTGGCTTTTCAAATGACTCGATTATGTCGTATCACAAGAGAGAGATCGCACAAGGACCCTTCCAGATCACGTGGCCGCTTCCCACCAATGTAAACAAGGATAGTGTCTCAGCAGAGTTTGTGTAAGTTATATTCTCAACCATTCGTTGTGATTTCACGCTTGCACTTCTCTGAGGGTAAAGTATGAAGAGTATAGAGGTCAAAGAATAGTTTTACCGATACCAGAGAGAGGTAGTCTAACGCACTTCAATGTAGTTGTACGTGTGACCCTGAAGTATGAATCAAGATTTGATCATAGGAACATGTAATTGCTGCATTAGTTGGATATCATTTTTTGATCCTTTGCACCTGGCATAAACTGCATTCAGCCACTCGGTTCATGTCAACAACTTGTGCTTTTCTCGGCTGCTAGTTCGGCTTCATTAGGCTTTATACCTGGACATAAACTCACTGAGCATGTTTATTCACATCTGCTTCATCTCTTTCTGTATTGAGAATGCTCAATCTCACATTTCTTATACATTAGGAGAACAATCATCTAGTGGGCTGTGGTGGTTTGGTGCAGGGAGGGATTTCTACTGATCATTGTTCCTAAGCTTTGAGAAACAGCCAGAGAGCAGCATCTGGAAGAGTAAATGACTACGTCATTATCAATACGGAGTAGCCAATATTGTCATTATCAATACCAAGTAGCCAATATTGGACAACCTTTTACACATGCTCTTCGAGTATATAATAGAAAATTTGCTAGCACTCTGTGAGCTTCTTGTATCACCGCGTCATTCTGTTGCTGTTAAATGCCTAATTACTTCAAAATGTACGATACATGAGCTATCTCCCTATAATTCCAATCAAGTGCTCGATATACACAGGTTATCCTCCCTGTCTCTGGTGTTTCTTCCTCCCGTGCTTTCTTCTTTCTTTACCATTAGGTGGTCCACGTACAGAAGATTCAGTTTTCAGGAGTCATCAGGAACCAAACAGGTACAAAAAGCAAATGCACAAAAAACACCTAAAGAGAGTGCTACGTACGCTGATACCCTGCTTCACTTTGATTATTGAATTAGTTCATGGAGAAACCCAGATCCGAGTTAATTTGGCATGAACGAGGAACATGGGTTTACGGTGTGACTCGATAAAGGGAGCTTTTATAAGATTTCTTCAAGCACAAGGCATTGTTCCTTACGAAATACTCCAAACACCCAAGTGAGCATTGTCCATTTGGTCGCTTAAAGCCAAATCAACATAAACACGAGGAAGTACGGAGAAAGATCCCCTACCTAAGGTTATGGCCCTTCTGTGTTAACCACATGGCCCAAAGAAGAAAAAATAATTTGGCATGCTCGGATCACGGGGCCAGTTTCTCTTGAATCTCTCTCTTTCCTTAAAAGCGTCATCGCCTTATACTTCTCTCTTCCGTAGAATTCGTTCTATTGTAAGCATTTTGGACGCGGTGGAAGAGAAATAGTTTTTCTTACAAGCGGTTGCTGGGCATCAGGGATGGCTCGCGACAAGCCATAGGCGAGGGTCAGCGAGGGTTGATGACAAGTGAAGGGAGATGGAAAAAGAAAAAGAAAGAAAGTAAAAATGATTAAAAAAATTTGTAAAAATTATCCATGTCAATATCGAACGTGTCACGTAAAACAATTAGCATTCGCCTTAACAATTTCCGTCAAAATTGGCCAATCGTACTAAATTGACAAATTGTCAAAAGGTTTATCATTGAATTTGCATAATCGAAATATTTAGGACTAAATTAACACAAATACAATATGTTTAAGACTTTTTTTTATAATGTTCTACCAAAATTCTCAATTGGTTTACTCATGCCACATTAACTCCAAACTGATTTTCATGTCACAAAAACTTACTATGTCATATTTATTCCAAACTAATTTTTGTATTATTGAAAATCCCAAATTGGTACGCTAGTGCAACATTTATCATAAACTAATTTTTCATCTCACGAAAAAATCTCAAATCACCAAAATCTTATATTGGAAAATTTGCTAATTTTGCCGTAAGAGCTCTCCCAAGTTAGAAAAACCTGCTAAAATTTATAATTTTTTGTGACACGTATGATGTGTGTATTGTTTTGGAATTTTTTTTTTACATGAAAATTAATGTGGGATAAATACGACACGAGTATAACAGCTTGAATTTTTTTATGATATGAAAATTAATTTGAAATAAATATGACATATATGTATCGATTTGAAATTTTTTATAGTTTCAATTAATGTATGAAACTTCGTCACAGTACGGTTTCTTTATATCTTCCTGGTGAGCGAAATTCGCCCTCAGATCTGAGATTCTATTTACGGTGCAGAGGGAGTAGCGACCGTCTCATAATTATTGGCTCAGGACACAGCAAAACTTGTTTAAGGCTCTGGTAATAAATGATCTGATTGGGATTGCGGTTGCTTCCCGCCTTCATCTTCATCGTCAGATTCCCTTCTTAAAACTTGCTTAAGGACGACTGTCCTTTTTAGGGGATTTTAAGAAAGACAAGAGTCAAATAGCAGGTTAGTCACAAGCAGCCATGAATGACTACAACGTGGTCACGAGTGGGGTTTTGTTAAGCGCACCGACAGCTTAAAGAAAAAAATGATAATAAATTGATGATAGATGACAAAACTCGTGCCGGTGATACTGCTGAATTATGCGACTAATATTATTCAAACGTCCACCTAAAAATCTGTCTAGTCTGTCTAATCTGTTCAGTAAATTTCCTTTCCATCTCCCAACAATAGAAACATACGTCTCTTCTCCTATACAACTTCCTCTTTCCCTTTCAATTCAGCCCATTCACTTGTCTCCTTCTATTGCAGCTATGGATTCTGGAATCTGCACGAGGACACTGTTCAATGCATGCATGGAAGCTTCGTCTCGTATAACTTGGGCTCTGCTCATCTTCGTACTGCTGGGAGTGCATGGTGAAGATGTTGATGTTCATGATAATGTGGAGAGGAAGAAAGATCAGAAGACAGGGTGTGATGTGTTTCAAGGGAGGTGGGTGTATGATTCCTCTTATCCTCTTTACAATTCGTCCGACTGTCCTTTCCTCGAGCGGGCATTCGATTGCCAGAAGAACAGCCAACCCGACCGGTCCTACCTCAAGTATAGATGGCAACCTTCTTCCTGCAACTTGCCTAGGTATATATTCTCATTAATCATCAACAATGCTAGCTTCATTTTGTAAATCTCCTTGCTCTTTTGTCCGAATTTTCCGGTATATATATGATATATACCAAGTTGCATCATGTTCTCAGATTAGCCCTTCAATTAGAAACAAACGAAGACGGAATATATTAGTCTGGAAACGGGGTTTGTTTGGTCTGAATTAAAGTTCATGGTTTTTTTTTTGGTAAGGAAAGTTCATGGTTTTGATGCAGGTTTAGTGGGAGAAAGTTCTTGAAGAAGTTCAGAGGGAAGCGCATCATGTTTGTAGGGGACTCGATCAGCCTGAATCAATGGCAGTCGCTTACGTGCATGCTTCATGCCTATGTCCCCAAGGCAAAATACGCCTTCTCTAGAACGGCAGATCTCTCCACTCGAACATTCCCGGTAATCAGAAAACCCCTCTTTCGCTGTCATCTCTTTACTTTTGCTCGATCATTCCGCTTTAGACATCCTTCATTGAACTTGTGCCGGCCTCGCTATTCTTGGTTCAACGTGTCTTAACAATCTCATTCCTCCGTTTTTCATGTCTAGCTTACCAAAATTGTGTTTCGCGGTGGTGTTAATACACTCATTATCTCCTCTTCCTCATGACATCTAGTGAAGGTCTTGTCTCTGGTCATTTGCAATATTGCCACACTCATCTTTTCTTACGTTACAAAGCCATGTGATGGAGATTTATTTCAGCTAGAACTCCTTTGGATACCTACCTAGTCTGTCCTTGTCAATCGATTGATACTTGCGTTAATGAGGAGTCAAGCTAGGGTTTCTTGGCAGCAATTTGCGCTAGCATGTGGAGTTAAGTCATGTTATCACCGCATTGTAAGCCACGAAAAACAGCACCCCGATACCTCCATAGTAAAAAACTAGAACACAGTAATCGAGGAATAAGGATTTGTGCACGACTTGAAATCCATTATTCTTATAGTCTTTCACTTGTTTCATTTTATAACTGTTTTTATGTGCGGTTATTTGAACATCAAGGTTAGAAAAGAGACTTAAGCAATATTTATAAAGTTTCAGCCATAGGCTCTCTCGTTACAAATCGGACTTTACTCGGCCCACACTTATCGGTTTCATATTAGACAAATTAATAACATTTATATCTCACCTTATTAGACTAACTCCTATAAACTGGTTAATTTCAATCTCAATCAATATAGTTAACGTCAGTAAAACTCGTAGACATGTCGTGGGACATGTTATCCATGAGAATCAGATTGGCTTGGTTGACAGAGTTCTCATAATACGAAATTCGATCATTAATAGGATTGCCGGTCTGTGTCCTGCACGAAATATTCACGTGGTCATTAATTCGTTGCACATGGAGCACTAAAAGCGAGCATATATCCCAAGATTCACAGCCATAAAAGCATGACACAAATTCCAATTACGAAGCAATCTCTTACATTCTTTATAACCACAACATGGTTATGCAGGCGTACAACGTCTCCGTCATACTGCACCAGAGTGCATTCTTGGTGGACGTTGCGAAGGAGAAAAACGGGTGGGTCTTAGAACGGAACTCGATCAGTGGCGGGAGCTTGTGGAGAGGGATGGACGTATTGTTCTTCAACACGTGGCACTGGTGGACCCACATGGGGAGTCAACAAATGTAAGCCTTCCATCGGTGTTCTCAGTGACAAGACAGATATGATTCCTAAATCAAGTTTCGAAAGTCCCGGGGAAAATGACACGGATAGTCCATGAATTTTGGTTCATCGTGCAATGTGATCCCTAAACTTTTAATTTATTCTATATGATCCTAATACTTTAGATATATGTTCAAATCAATCCCTGAACTATATGAAAATGTTTAATATTGACATTCCATTAATTTAAATTTAGAAGTAACAAATTATATTTTCACATAATTTAATGATTAATTTAAATATATATTAAAAGTTCATGCATCATATTAAATAAATTAAAATTTTAAAATTCACGTTTAAAGATTATTTATGTCATTATCTTAAAGTTTAGTTGATTGCATTGGACATTGTTTGATTTGAGCATGCTTTAGCTCATGGAAAGTTGCACTAATCATATGGTTTCCTTGACGTGACAGATGGGATTTTGTTCAAGGCGAGAATGGTACCTATACGGATATGAATCGGTTCGTGGCTTTGGAGAAGGGGTTGACTACATGGGTGAAATGGGTAGGCTTGAATGTAGATCCCGAGGCCACCAAAGTCTTCTTCCAAGGTGTCTCGCCAGCTCACACCGAGTAAGTTCGTGCATTTATGAAGCCCCCGATTGATTTCATACGTGTTGCATTGTTAGAGCGAATGTAAGGGAAACATCCAGCACCAATTCATATTCATAAGTTTCATAACATCTTCCATCGATAGATCGCTTTCATACATGTTGCATTGTTAGAGCGAATGTAAGGGAAACATCCAGCACCAATTCATATTCATAAGTTTCATAACATCTTCCATCGGTAGATCAAGATATGCTCTGCCATAAAAGGAAATTAGATGACAGCGGCATGTTGAGGCTGATCGGCTAAAAGTTCATCAGGAAGCCCCGTCGAAACTTCCGGCTTGTCAATCCTAGCTAGGTAGTCATGCTTTGGATTAATAACTGTTGATGTTGATATGTGACAGTTCGAGAGAGTGGGGGGAGTCAAGAGCGAAGGATTGTTGAGCTTAGAGCTAGCCGCTACTTGGGTCGAGCTACTCGAGAGGTATGAACCCAGCAGAGGCCATCGTGGAGAAGGTGCTGCGCAGAATGTTGAGGCCGGTCCAATTGCTCAACATCACGATGCTCTCGACATTAAGGAAAGACGGGCATATAGGTGGTTTTGGGTATGGAGGACCCAAAGTCATAGATTGCAGCCACTGGTGTCTTCCCGAGATCCTTGATAGTTGGAACTTGCTTTTGTATGCATTTCTCGTTCAAAATTAATTCAGTCGCTCGGTGAATGATTTTCACCCGTTCTTTTAGAATGATTCATAAAGAAGCAACATAGTCTATTTGATCGTTTCGTAACAACTTTCGATGATTAGATTTGTTTTCTTAAATTATTATATATGCGGGTCACATCGAGATTGTATTTACATATATTCAAAACGAGACTTGAAAGTACCAACGGTTGGCGATACAAAATTGAATTGTAAAAGAGAAACCATACTAGATATAAATGGTAGAGGTGATCTCATATTTGAGTAGAGAATCGGAAGCTCATTGAAGTGCGCCGTGTGATGTTTAACTCTAAAGATATAGTTATCTCTTTAATGAATTATACAGAGTGAAAATAGCGTCACCCTTTTCCCATTTTGCACTTTTGAGTGCCTAATAACAATTCGGCACAAATAATTTCGATAAGCCGACACACCCTTTTTTTATTTTTTTTGCTAGAAGAATCAACGTACTTATCAGAAAGAATATATTATCGTAATAATTTATCACCGTGACAGATGACATATTCTACCGACAAAAAAATTCCACGATGACCAAAGTTAGAGCGCCACACCAATCAAACCGCCACACCAGTCAAACCAACTCACGTGAAGTTGCATTGTCTCACGGTACGGCACACATTTGATTTTAAACATGTTTCATCATAGTGAATACGAAGCGGAACATTTGGACCAAAAGAAAAAGAACATGACGCAAGAACATGCATTTCCAATTAAAATCTTAGACTTTAGCATCGCTTATTGGGAATTTTTACTTCTTGTTTCAATTACCTTCTGTGATGAAGAAACGTACGTATCTTGGACACCCTCAATAATGTAATACTGGACAAAAATACACTATACCAAGAACGACATAGATTCATTGGTAATGGAAATATTTTTGGGGAAATCGACTTCATTCCTACGAATTCAATTGTCGGGTTCCATTCATAGTCGGGACAATGAGCATTTCTTTTAGAGGTCTAGGGACCATGCATATTGTTAACTATAATCCCACATCGCTTAAATACGTGATTGTAATAGAAGTAGAGATAATTGTCCAAAAAGTGTTAAACCTATTGTACGACTGTCGATTCAATCATAAACATTTCAAATGTGCTAATTCAGTATTAGACCTTTTGAAGATTTGCTAATTTAGTCATCAACCTTTCGGTTGTATTAATTTAATCCTAAACCTTTCGAAAATTGTAAATTCAATGTTAAACCAATTTTTTAATAATTGGTTGAAAGAACTATATTGACAAATCATTAAAAGGTTTAATTTCTCTAATAAAAATTAAACCAAAAGTTTTTGAATAATTTTTCTAAATTGGCCACCGAATAAAAAGTTTATGACTTTTTGAATAATTTTTCTAATAAAAATAGTCTCCTCCACCAAAAGGATGAAGATGACATTATCCCCTTCTTATAGCAACCAAAAGTTCATCAATACTAGACGGAATCCTTGAGTCATGCTAGTAAGATAGACATAAGATAGAGAATAATCAACCACTAATTTACGTACAGACACTAAGGGCTTGTTTGGTAACGTGCCAAACAGTGAAAATTTCTATTCTTTTATTTCCAAAAATAGTTTAAGAACAGAAATGTGTTTGGTAAACTTTTTGTTCTCATGCACATTTTTGCAAAAATTTATGCCCAAAAACAGTTTTAGAAGAGAAATAAGAAGTAAAAAAAAGTTGCTTCTTGTTTCTCAGCATAATTTTGAGAATGAGTTTTTTTCTTCTTTTTCTTCTTTTTCTTTTCTTCTTTGTGTTGTTCTTCTCTAGGCTATGGCCAGTCGCCTGCGATCATGAAAAAAAAGATATTATTAATAAAAAAATATTTTATTGGCCATGGCCGGCGATATGACAAAAAAAAGAAAAAAATATTTTAATAAAAAAAATATTTTATCGACCATGGCAGGTGACCAGGCCATGGCAAAAAAAAGGAAAAAAATATTATTAATAAAAAATGTTAATAAAAAAAATATTTTATCGGCCATGGCCGACGACTAGGCCATGGCAAAAAAAAGGAAAAAAATATTTTAATAAAAATATTATTAATAAAAAAAATATTTTACCGGCCATGGCCGGCTATCAGGCCATAGGAAAAAAAGGAAAAAAATATCATTAATAAAAAATATTATTAATAAAAAAATGTTAATAAAAAAAATATTTTACTGGCCATGACCGACGACCAGGCTATGAGAAAAAAAGGAAAAAAATATCATTAATAAAAAATATTATTAATAAAAAAATATTTTACCGGTCATGGTGGGCAACCAGGCCATGAAAAAAAAATAAAAATATATTTTCAATAAAAATATTTTTTATTAAAATATTTTACCAGCCATGGTAAAAAAAATAAAAAATATTATTAATAAAAAAAATTTTACTGGTCATGGCAAAAAATAATAAAAAAATTATTTTTAAATAAAAGTATTATTAATAAAGAAATTTTTTATTGGCCATGGCCAAAAAAAATAAAAAAATTATTTTTACTAGAAGTATTATTAATTAAAAAATATTTTACCGGCCATGGCCAAAAAGGAGGAGAAGAAAAAAAAAAAAAAGAAATATTAAAATATTTAAAATATTATTAATAAAAAGAAATGTTATGCTATTACTAAACGCATTTATGTTCTTTTATTATTTCAGGAATAGAAATTTTGAACCGTTACTAAACGCCTTCAAATGCTCAGAATCAGTTCTCAGGCACAGAATAAAAAAGAATCATTTCTGTTCAGAAATAGTTCCCGAATACAGAATGATTATCATGCACAGCCTAAGCAACTTATAATATCTTGCAACCAGGGGTACTTGATTGGCGAGTCAATTGCAAGACACTGTACGAAACATAGGCCAACCAAGCAGGAGCCGAAGCTCCTCTACATCACTTTAGGCACGGGAAATTACTATAAGTACTAATTCGGTGATAACCAACCGAAGTTAATGTGAAGTTTATCTTCTCCATCTGTAGGTCCTCTCAGTTCCTTCCTAATCTTTTTCTTTCCAAGTGAGAAAAATATACGGAGAGAATTTACAATGAAACCCCTTTTTTTCTATCTTCCCTCGAATCTTTTAAGGACCTATTCAGACTAAGTCAGATCATCTGTACGGAACCAAAAGAGGAGATTAATTTCTCAATGGATATGAGATTGACATGCGTACTGTGAAAAAGGGGACAAAAGCACTTCCTCTTTTATGATTTTTCTTGCTTTCTGGAGAACAATCATATCATGCTAGTGAAATGACTGGCCACTAGCCAAGAATAGTCTACTTGGGTTCAGATTCTCTTGGACCAGATACGTTTGAATGCCAGCTTGCAAGTGAATGATTTGTGTGTCTGTGTGTCTAAAAGACAATTTGGCAGGGGCATGCATGGAAGGTTCCTCTCTCTCTCTCTCTCTCTCTCTCTCTCTCTCTCGTAATCCGTGGGAAGAAAACATTATCACCATCATCAAAAAAGATTCAGACAGAAAGATGGACCATCCGATTTTGTCTGCATGAGGAAGACTTTCGCCTAAACGAACGCGTTTTCCAAGTGCACCAAGCCGCCTCTTTACTTTCCATGCGTCCCCACACGTTCTTAGAGCTCGTCCTCTGGTTTTTCCTCTTCTTGGATCCATGCATCCACATGATTATCTTTCTCTTTATGTCATTCTGGTGAATGATTGTTCTTGTGGATCGTTTAATCAAGTGGATGGATCGTGAGTTGTGTAATGTCGTGTCATATCCACGCCATAACGCGACCCTTAAGCTCAGGAGTCGTTAAATAGCAACGATGTGTTATTTGACGAGGTTTTGTCATGCACCTCCCAAGACACCGCATAGCGAATGAACCAAGTATGGCACTCCAATCTTCACTAAATCAGCGCATCATGCGTTATGGCTCTTTAATCCTTCACCGCTCTTTCCCTCCTAATTGTTTTCGAGGATCGTGAAAAAGGGTAGGACAGTCTCTCCCGGTTTCACAGGTTCGCAACTTCAGCAGTAAACAAAACAAGAGAAGACAAGAACAACAGGGAAGGAGAAAAGTATATGAACTCTCTCCATCCTTTCGCTCTCAATGCAGCTGGTGCATGTAATGCTCCAAAACGCGTGGTTATTGGAGGATATGTAAGGTGAGATTTTGCGTTACTTTTCTTTATGCGTGAGGAGAAAAAAATCATTATGTGGAGGACCCGCAGAGTACTTAATGAAGCATGCATAAGAATTTCAAAGTCCTTCATCAGACGTGGACTTTGACTGTGGAATCACTCATCAATGCATTGCTCAGCTCTAATCTTCAATACTCCATTTAGCAGCGCAGTTGGTCGCTCGTCATCTGTCGAAGAGCACAGGGATAGTATGAAGGATCGATCCACTTTAGGTCAATACAAATGCTCATCCCATAGAGAAATCCTATTCCAAGATTTAATATATATAACCAAGGCTAGCTGAAATTAACGAAAGAAAGCATCTCATGGCTGTTGGGCCTAATGCTTTCTTTTCCCCTTTGGTCTACTCAGACGAATGGCTGAGGAATTAGTTTCATATCATTGCCGCTCTTCGATGCACACTGGCAAAACCGATCTCTTGTCGAATAAGTCGCGATGACAAGCGGTAACCACCTTAATGGCATTATTCCTAGAACAAGCGCTTCTGGTCAAACTCTACTGTTTTCGCTTGATTCAAAGAAAAAATGACGATGATGTGCCCGATCTCGACTGAATCTCATGCGGAGGTCTTTGCTTACTCATAGAGTTGGAGTTGCTCCCATTTCTCATACTCAATGTAAGATCAAGCTCACAGCAATTCATAGAGAGTGCAGTTGCTTTCAATGGTCAAAACATTTGGAATCGCTTACGGTGAAAGTCACAAGAAAGCTGCCCGGAAATTTTATCCAGTCAACTCCACTACGCCGCAGAGCCATCGACATCGTCCACGGGATACAAATCATAACTCCTTCTTTGAAAGACGAGCGCATCTTTTTCGTAGTTGTATATTTAATATATATGCATGTGTACATATATGCAGAAACATTCCAAAATTCGTGGGTCCACATCTCCTGTAACGTCAATTATATACTGTTTAGTTTCATTTTCTCGTTTGACCTTATTGGCAGAGCAAGCAAATCACGTGGTCCTAGACAGTACGATTATTTCGTCTATTTGAACATCTTCCGATAGATTCCATCGGTCTTCACTCTCTGTCTCTCTCTCTCCAGCGCACAGAGGTTAATTGGATACATACAGAGAGCTTGAGCTGAAACAGAGCATTGCAAATTTATAGGCAGGCACTTCAAATGGGTGCTGGCTTGGGGCCTCCTAAGCTGCTGATTCTTGCATGTTCCATCTGTTTGGTGGAATTATACTTGCCTTCGACCTCGGCAATTTCGGACGCGCCGAAGCTCCACGCAGCGGAAGGTAACAAAGTCGATTGTGCCTCCCTTCCTTGCCTTGCTTTTTAGTTGTTAAAGAAGGTAGAAGCAGCATTGGAAGTGAAATTCAGAGTTACTAAGTAAATAGAGTGGGCTGTGTTCGTCGGTTTGCACTTTGCAGTGAAGGCATTGAGAGAGATAGGCAGGAAACTGGGCAAGACGGACTGGAACTTCGAGGAAGACCCGTGCAGTGGCCGTGGCAATTGGGTCGAGCATCCTGATGATGTCGATGATGATGGTGGTGCCGGTGCAAAAACAGGGCTCGAGAGCAATGTCACTTGCGATTGCTCCTTCAACCACAGTACCACTTGCCACGTCGTCACCATGTCTCTCTCTCTCTCTCTCTCTCTCTCTCTCTCTGAATTCATTGACAATGTTCTCTATGTTATCGCGTCAAATGCCATTGCAAGAACCGAACTTGCTTGCGACTTGGGCAAAGATTCGGAATTGTTTGACGGTCCCGTACACAGACACACTGGAGTGTCATTGACCACTAATTTGAAAGTTATCAAGGATTGATTTGATATGATCTGAAACTGACCCGCCCATGGGGACGCTGATGCAGAACTCTGAAGGCGCAGAATCTGTCTGGAACTGTTCCGCCGGAGTTCTCCAAGCTTCAATACCTCAAGTCGCTGTGAGTAAACGCCATGACCCACTGTTCTGTTTCTCTTCGAACAGTCTGAGATGAACGTGATGATCTATCAAGTCTTTAAAGTAGCATTGAATTTGTGTGCTTCTGAAGGGACCTGAGTCGGAACTGCCTCACTGGCCCAATACCTTCTCAGTGGGCTTCCATGCGCTTGGAGGAGCTGTATGTGCCTCAAAATTCGCTTCACATTCCGTGGTTGCTTTTCTGTTGTATTGTATGATCAAAGAAAGTCATGAATCCTATGCTTTTGGTGGAATTTTTTCGTGCAGCTCTTTTATGGGGAACCTATTGTCTGGGCCATTTCCCAAGGCCCTCACAAGGATCACCTCCCTCAGAAATCTGTATGTGAATCTACTTCTGTTGTGTATCATGTTTGCATAGTTTGTCCATGTGCGTGAGCTCCGCGGATGCTGATTGGTTTGATGGTGGTCAGGATCTAGGCTTGCACTTGAACTGTCCAGTTGGCACTAATAGTGCTAGTTAGCAATTTACTCTAGCGCCGCAGCTCAGATGCGAAATTCAATATCCCTATCCCTGTTCATCAAGATTAATGAGGATGAAATTTTGCGTTGTCATTGCTTAACTTTCGTCATGAAAAGGAAGAAACTAAAAAAACCAGAACACATAGCAGATAAAGCAGCCAAGAAGCTGCTCAATGTTCTGTCAATCCAGTAACTTTGTCTGGCCCGCAGCAGACCTTACCTGTCTATGTCCGGGATATTAGTTTATTGGTAGGCCTCACCAGAAAACTGTACATAAATGTTCCAGGAGCATTGAAGGAAACAACTTTTCGGGGCCAATTCCGCCAGAAATTGGGAATTTGATCAAATTACAGAAACTGTAATTTTTTTCCTCTCCACTTTCTTTAAAGTTGTCCTTAAGCTTAGAATGTCCTTGCAGTCTCACTTGGTTATCTGAAAGATTTGTTTCGAATTTTATTGTATTACAGCATACTATCGTCCAATGCTTTCACAGGGGAACTGCCAGTAGAGCTCTCCAAGTTGACCAAATTGAACGACATGTAAGTAAGTGGGTCGTTTTCAATTCTGCTCGTATTTTTAGACATGCTCAAGACAACATACTGATGACTAGCTTCATTCGGTCCTTTCTAAGTTGATGAAAAATTTAATTGCTGGACCATGTCAATAATCAACACCTACCTTTCGCATGATTTATAGCATGTCTTGTTGATAGAGAGTTTCCATAGATCATAATTCAATCCTTGGATACATAATCTTGTGCTACGGATCTAATGATTCGAACTAATATAAAGTATTTTTCTCTCTTGATCAATAGGAGGGTAAATGACAATTTTTTTTCTGGAAAGATACCGGAATACATAGGAAACTGGACAAGCATTGAGAAACTGTAAGCTTCCTACTTTTGACGTTGAAGTCTGCTTTCTCCATGTCCATCGTCTATTATTGTGATTTCATTGTCTTTAGGTCATAAATACGATTAAGTCCATCTCTGTCTTGACTTCGCAGACAAATGGAAGGATGCTCTCTGGAGGGCCCTATACCTTCAAGTATCTCTGCATTGAAAAGCTTAAGTGATTTGTATGCAACTCTTTGACCATGATTAGAAGTGTTCTCAAAAAATGTTAACGGTATAGACAATGCTGTTGGTTACGATTTTTACAACTATTTGGAAACAGGCCTATATTGGATAATACCAAAATTATTTCGCTTAAAGCAAGTTAGTTACTTTCATCTGCTGTGATATTCGATGAGATATATCCGCATAAGAGGACTATAGATATTCCCTCTCAACCAAAATATTTTGTAATGGATTCTTCCAGTATCTTTATTATCATGACTTCTAGAAATTTTGGGTATCCTCAAGGTATTCCCATATTTATAGATCACCGAAGCTTTTTCTGTTATTATATTCAAACAGCATTTAATATCGAATTTTCAACAGAAATCCGGAGGATAGTTTAACTTATGTGCTTTTCATTTCCTAAGAGTTGGATTAGAAGATTGATGGGGCTCTTTTCTTTCAAATTTTAGGAGGATCAGTGATCTAAAAGGCAGAATATCCTCTTTCCCGCCATTGAACAATATGAAATCCATGAAGACCTTGTGAGTTGATTGAGTTGAATATCCTAGTTGCTGTCCATTGCCGTGGAACTACATTATCATTGATTTTGTTTAAACTGAATGATAGCATTTGAGGATAAGAGTTTTACTGTGCTTTTGCAATACAGGATACTTAGGAAATGCTTAATTGATGGACAGATCCCTGCATATATTGGTGACATGAAAAAACTCAAAAACCTGTAAGTATTTGTTCCACATACTTAGATGAGTTTTCTGTCGGTGAAATCTCGAAGGCTCACATATAATCAGCAAACATGAATAAGCTTATTTGAAGTTTAATGTATGCAGTCATAGACTTACAAAAATTGGTCGTTTCTTTGATACTTCAATTTATGTTGGCATATCTCTCATTCTCCTGAATTTAATGAGTTTGAGAAAATAATTGTGCACTATTTCAGGCAGTGACAATTTGCATACTTCATGATACGTTTGAAGTTACATTTAAACCTTTTGACTTTCCCTGAACAAGTCAAAATAGAAAAACAAGCAGTACTTGCGTGCTAACTAAGCAGAAAAAGAGTACTCGCCTGCTAAATTTTGTTGACTTTATAGGATTATCAGATATACATGTTATGAGCTTTCTTTGACCCGTATGTTGAGACTAATTTATTTATTCCACATAAATGCAGAGACTTGAGCTTCAATAATTTGACTGGCAAAATTCCATCATCATTTGTCCATCTTACCAGAGTGGATTTCATGTAAGAAATTAACTTGACCGAATTCTAGCTTCTCAAACTCAGTCTCTATAAATAGTCACTATAACAAAAATTTTCCTTTCTTCCAGGTATCTGACTGGGAACAAGCTCACTGGTACCATTCCTTCATGGGTCCTTGAAAGAAACAAAAATGTGTATGCAGAATTTCCTTTAATCTGAACTTTCAAGATCTCTAGGTCTCCCTAAAGTAAATGGAGGTGTTGTGGATCATGTTTCATGATAGGTCAAACAAACTATGTTACAATTCCAGTCATTGTTGCACTCAAGTATGGTTCGTGAGTGATTATTGGTGAACAGTGAACATATCGGTCTCGCGGAACACTGACGCACCAATCAATTTATATGATGCTATCTCCTCTAGAAGTTTGGTCCTGTGTTGTTTGAAAGTTACTTCTACTGACTACAAAATTTTTTTGCTTTTCTCAACTTCATTTCAGGGATCTATCGTACAACAACTTCACTTGGGAAAGCTCAAGTCCCACCGAATGTCCTCGAGGGAGCGTGTAAGTATGAATGTAAGTTTTATGTCATGTATCTACACTTGCACATTAGGAAATTTGGACTGACAGCAGCTTTTTATTCGCTTAATAGGAACTTAGTGGAAAGCTACTCTTCATCAACAAATAAACTGTAAGTAATGACAATTCATAACTGAGATCATTTGTCTATGTGGCATGGCTTGTTCCTTGTCGCTACATTTGGCTCAAGATTTTTTGTTAGTCCAGCCTCTCTTGTTCACGAGCTTGCACCTAAAAGCTTATACACAGGCAATTCTTGTTCCATTTTCTGCAGAAATAATGCTCCTCCATGCCTAAAGAGAAACTTCCCATGTGCTGCATCAAGGAAGCAATGTAAGCAAACAATTCCCAAAAAGAATCCCTTTTAGCAATTGTTGCGTGCAACGTCAAAATTATGGAAATGATGTGCTATGAGACACTCTTAATATCTTAGAATCCTGCTGTATCAACATATCCTTAGAATGGTGAATGAATTTCCTGATTCCATTTTAATTTTATTTACTGCCTTTTACAACTGCTTCTAATGAGGTAAAAAGCAGTGTGCTTTCTTGCCTTGATTGATTATTTGACGACGGAGAATTCTGGCATGACGCTTCTAATGCATGGCCACTGCTCACAGAAGTTAATATTGGTCTGCAAATAAATAAATTCCTCATTTTCACCTAATCGTTTGATTACACTTCGGGTTGATTTAAAAGAACCATAAATCTTCCATTTCTTGATTTAATCTCTGGGTTTCTTTGACAGATAAATCCTCATTGTACATCAATTGTGGAGGTAAGGAAACAAATGTTGCGGGCATGACATATCAACATGATGATGAACGGAGAGGGGCTTCAATGTTTTACTCGGGTCAGAGCTGGGCATTTAGCAGCACCGGGAACTTCATGGATAATGACATTGATTCAGATGATTATCTCGAGAGAAATACTTCTGTTCTTTCGAGCATCTCTGTTAGTGATTTGGAACTATACACAACAGCACGTGCTTCTCCTCTTTCGCTCACATACTATGGGCTTTGTCTTTTCAATGGAAATTACACAGTCAGGCTCCACTTTGCAGAGATTAAGTACTTAAATGACAGCTCCTTCAACAGCCTGGGAAAGCGCATATTTGATGTCTATATCCAGGTAATGTGACTACTTAGTGGAGAAAGGGAAAGAGGTTCCTCTTCTTTGTGGCATGTATGTAAATGAAGTTTTGTATTGTTTTACCATAGGAGAAGTTGGTCCTAAAAGACTTCAACATTGAAAATGAAGCTGGTGGTACTGGCAAGGCCATTGTAAAGACATTTACAACTGTAGTATCAAGTAACACTCTAAAGATCCACTTTTACTGGGCTGGGAGAGGTACAACAGGAATTCCAGTTAGAGGAGTTTATGGACCTCTCATATCAGCCATATCAGTAGACCCTAGTAAGTGGATCTATTTTCTTCAATGCGATTCTTGGTTTACTCTTACATGAGCATCCTAAATTTTAACACCACGTCTTGTCTAAGAGCTGCATCTATCTTCACTCTTTTGTGTAACAGTAACTTGATCCCCTTACTGTTCAAACTAAAGATATTAATGTCTAGCTGCATGCATAAAGTGTGCATTATTTCTCCTGGCCTAAAATTATGATGCCAGGGATGTGGCTACCCATTATAACCCCTAGTTGTATGCTTTGTAATACATCATGCCTCGGAATGCTCTTAAGTGAATCTTTTGAGTTTTTGTGGAATATGACAGGATATATGAATTGAGATCTACTAAGTCTATTGCGAGATCTGGGTTGAAATTGTGAACTTATGATGAAATTTCATTGGCTGACAGAGGAGCACTGTCCATGATTCTTTTTATGTTGAGCAATTGCCGCTTCTAGTCACATTCAATGCGACATAAATTTCATATGCCTAAAATTACCCATACTTGTGCAGATTTTAAACCTCCTTCACTTGATGGGAAAAGGAGGTATCTTGTCTACATAGTGGCTGGATCTGCTACCACTGCTGTAGTTCTTTTGATCCTCATTCATGGTATTATGCGGAGAAAAGGCTGGTTGGGAAGCAAGTTATCTCCCAATAAAGGTACACTGGATCTGAACTATTATTTCCTTTTACTGCCGCACTTAAAGAAAGAAAGAAAAACTAAAAAATTAATTTCATATTACCATTTCCCACAAAGCAAACTCTGCAAGGGCGCTTAATTAAAATAGAGTACTTGATGTCCTCCACATTGTTATTTAATCTGTTCTTGCATTTGATTCCAGCAGCAAAGTCATTGATCTAACTTATAAATTCAGGAGAATGGTATTGGAGTATTTGGTTCACCCAAATTAGGTATGAGTTTGTATTAAGAACCACTATGATCCAGCTTGAAGTATATCTTATGATGTTTGAATTTCATATTCTCAGAAAACTATAATGTAAGTTACTTTTGTTCTCTGATAATTATAGCTTACTACTTTGGAAAGTGATCTCTTAAAAGCCATTTCTATATGCTTACTCCTCATTTGTTCTTAAAAGAACCGGTGGTCTTCTACATTCCCTGTAGGAATAAGAGCAAATAATATAGATTGTTTAGACAAGTTCAATCAGTGTGGAGATTCCAATGCTTCATAAGATATCCAAAATCAAGAATGCAACCTGTGCGCTGCATTTGTGACTTCACCTCTTAAGTTTGCCATAACTCATTAACATATCACAATTCTTTATAGATATCTCTGTATAGTGCTGTCATAGAGTTGTCTTGAAACTGAAGATAACTGAACCGAATAATAACAGAAACTTTAGTCTAAAGGGTACTCATTAAGTGTAAGTGTATCCACCCTCGTAACATCTTATGTTGCCTTTTGCAGAACTTAAAGGTTTAGATCTGCAGACAGGAGTATTTACCTTAAGACAGATCAAAGCTGCTACCAAGAACTTTGATGTTGGAAATAAAATTGGCGAGGGTGGATTTGGGACAGTCTATAAGGTAAATCCATGATCCTCCCTGGTTATGATTATTGATTTCTTTACATTCATTCTATTGTCTGATTTTTCTTACACCATGAATATTGTAAGTCTGACCGAGTGACCGGTCTCTCTCTGTAAGACATGCTGAGCTGACAGCCAGCTCCATCTATCCTTCACTAAGGTGGCTTTTTGGGTTTTGTCAGTTTTTGTGACCTTAGTTATACATTTATTTCTATGAATGAAAGCTCTAAGTGCTAGAGCAGTACTTGGCAATAGAAGAAATGTGAAAAGCATGAGTGCAACTTACATCTCTGTACACCAGTTATGATCGTCCAGTATCATATTCCATTCTTTGAAGCAATGCCAGATTTTAGAATTTAGTCCTTTGGATAAGCTATGCTTAGCTTTCTGAAAAAATGAACATGGAGTTTTCTCCTTTCTAGGTATGTGGAATTCATCATACAAAGCAAGCACAAGGTAGCTCCATTATTCCAGTTCTATCCATTTGCTGATATATCTGCATTTTGGAGTATAGGGTCAATTATCAGATGGAACTGTCATTGCGGTGAAGCAGCTCTCGTCAAAATCTAAGCAAGGAAATCGTGAGTTTGTGAATGAAATAGGCATGATCTCTGCCTTACAGCACCCAAACCTGGTAAAATTGTACGGATGCTGTGTCGAAGGGAACCAGTTGTTGCTTATCTATGAGTACATGGAAAACAACTGCCTTTCTCGTGCTCTTTTCGGCGAGCTAGGTACTTTATCTGTTCAAAGATGCTTTAATTCCATTATATATGGACACTGACAAATTTCTTCACTTAATTCGCTCGTATTAAAGGGAAGGATGCTGCCAGCAAGTTAAAATTGGACTGGCGTGCTAGATGGAAAATTTGCCTTGGCATAGCCAGAGGTTTGGCCTATCTCCATGAAGAATCAAGATTGAGGATTGTGCACAGAGATATCAAGACTAGCAATGTGCTGTTGGATAAGGATCTAAACCCTAAGATCTCTGATTTCGGCTTGGCTAAGCTCAGTGAAGATGGTAAAACCCACATCAGCACGAGAGTTGCTGGAACCATGTAAGTACCAACAAAAGGAGGAAGAGCCTCAAAATTGTAGTTTTCCTTTTCCAGTTTCTACTAGCTAGAGCTGATGCAGTGGGCCTCCAATTCTTGCAGTGGCTATATGGCTCCAGAGTATGCAATGCGCGGTTATCTAACCAACAAGGCAGATGTGTACAGCTTTGGAGTAGTTGCACTGGAAATTGTTAGTGGAAAGAGCAACACAAACTACAGGCCAAAGGAAGAATTTGTGTATCTTCTTGACTGGGTAAAAACCTCCCCTTGAGCTGAATTTTTCTCCCCCTATTTTGTTATTGTGTAGAAATGCTTTCTATTTTCTAGTGTGGTGTGCCTAAGTAAAGTTAGCTTCCTCTCAATGCTATAGCATACAAGAAATTTTTTAAGGGTCATAAGTACCTGATTTTCTGATTCTACTGCCAAATGTCACTATTTGATCCTTTTTAGGCATGAGTAACTTTGAATCAAAATTACACTTGCATTGTAAAATATGTCATTATCTTCTTGTTTGTTTGAATCTCCTGTTATTGACAATCTTCTCTCGATGTTGTCTCTATCTGTTCCAATTTCTTGTCTAGGCATACGTTCTGCAAGAGAGAGGGTGTCTGTTGGAGCTGGTTGATCCAGACTTGGGCTCAGAATTCTCTTGCGAGGAAGCGATGCTTTTGCTCAATGTCGCACTCTTGTGCACCAACGCGTCTCCCACTCTGAGGCCCATAATGTCTCAAGTTGTAAGCATGCTCGAAGGCCGGACCGCGGTTCAGGACCTGCTCTCTGACTTAGGGATCTCAACCGTGAACGCGAAATACAGGGCCATAAGAAACCACTTCTGGCAGAACCCCAGCCAGAGCATGTCCTCTAATGGTCCTTGCAGTGACTATTCCTCCATTTCAAACATAGAAGAGACTGGTCATCTGATAAAAGGTCGCTCAAAAAGATCAAACGGTGAGCTAGATGACTGAGTTGCTTATATTTTTTTGTCCTACTGTTGAGCAAGTATAAATATCTAGATGTGATGACGATGATGATGTTCCTGTTTCTCAGCCCCCAAATAATCATGAGTTCTTGGTTTCTTTAGTTACAAAATTCAAGCTTTACTGACTTGCATTATTCAAATCAATCATGCGGAAAAGCTTGCCTCTCATCAGTAAAAAGTAAATTTGTTGTTTAGCAATTAGGACACCAAAGTGTCATATAAGTGTAACATCTCAACAAGGGAGTCCCATCATCAGCCCTATGGTTCACACCTTTTCCTTCTTTGGTAAGGAGTCTATAGGCAGAAAAGATGTGAATGTGATCGCATCCAACGTAACTAAGGCCGTCTTTTGAGGTGTCTCTGCTTATCATTTCACTCGTGAATTTTTGCATATCGCTACATTGCGGTTCTCTTCTTATAACCTGAAATTCCTCGTCGGAGAGTATTGATAGAGATATCATTAGACATTAGGGATTTTATGTGATGTTATGCTACCATCTATAGTTTGCATAATTTCTTCTTCCCACAAGATCTTTTGGGAGTCACATCTATATATTTGTAGTACTTTTTCAGTATTATCAAGTAATACACGGTTTGTCATGTTTTATAATTTGGTATGAGATTTACACAATTTCGTATAATTCTCATTTTCGATTACTAGGAACATCCCCTCTGTCGAATTTGATCATCAACATTATTTGTCTCACCAACAACGTGATGTCATACCAATTTGTGCACACCCATCGATTCAACATTCTCTTGATTCTCAATGTGGTGATGCCACATCTTATGCCGACTTAATTATGTCCATGTTCCGTTTGTTTTCACACAAGGCTAGGCTCGAACTTGCGTATGATTGGAAGTGTAAAATGGGCAGCTTCTACCTGAAAGTACAACCGCATTACATTCTCGAGTGTTCAAGCGCCATCAATATTCGAAAGACATTATTTCCAACGAAAAACATTATTTCCAAACCTTAATTTGTTTCCATATTGAGTTTGATAG
Source organism: Syzygium aromaticum (assembly GCA_024500025.1). Lineage (NCBI taxonomy): Eukaryota > Viridiplantae > Streptophyta > Magnoliopsida > Myrtales > Myrtaceae > Syzygium > Syzygium aromaticum. The sequence continues at coordinate 20,274,197 of CM044885.1, forward strand.
GATACCAAAGAATACCACTAAAAGTATTTATTGGTCATCACGCGTATTATTTGCAATCCCATTATCTGAATTAATCTTAAAATACGTAGCTGTCAAAAGAAGATTCCAATCAGATTAACGGCAACTCCATCTTTTAGCATCTTGAATAATTTCAATTTTCTCTCTGGTCGAACAATAATTCCAATTCAACCCCCGCTCCTCAAAAAGTAACCAAACAAAAAAAAAAATTCCGACTCAAAAAAAAAAAAGGAAAAAGGAGAGAGAGAACACGTGCGCACGCTGAAAACCCAAGCACACGTGCGCGCACGCTGAAAGCCAATTCTCTCGTCGGATGTTCTCATTCCTCCCGACCTCGAAAGATCTCGCGATTCCCGGCTAGTCGATCCCTCCGCCGGCGCCGCCGTCGCCGCCGGCGCCACCGTCCCCGATCGCGATCGCGATCGCCGATCGGCGGCGACCCGGTTCCCTCCCCCCCCACCCTCTCCCCGCGGCCGGGGCCGTCGTCGTCTCCTCCCCCGTGTTTCCGATCACCCCGGTAAGAGCTCCCTCCGGTTCTCCGCCTGTGTAGCCATCGATTGGGCCGCGAGGGTCGCGCTCGCCCCTGGCCTAGGACCGAATCTGCATAGGATGCGAACGCTGTGTCTTCCGCCGATTCACGTTTAGCCACGGGGGTCGGGCCGTGTCGCGTCGTCTTTGTACGGATTGCCGGCGGTTGCGTCGTTGAGGGATTGGTGTGGGGTTTTTCTGTAGCTCAAATGAGGGACTATTTGAGGCAATGATCGTCTCTTTCTCTCTCTCTCTCTCTCTCTCTCTCTCTCTCTCTCTAGCACCGTGTGTTCCTTCAGACATGTGATACTTGGTCTTCGCTCGCACGCGCATTTCTGGTCCCTGTCTGTGCGATTTTTCGTTTTCGTCGATCGCTTATTTTTTTCGTGGTTTATGGCGCTTATTGATTCGATTCCTAGTGGCATCCGTTTTGTAAATTGATAATCGTTGTGCTTCTTACTCGACATTAGACTATTTTATTTTAGGCAATGATGAAAGAGAGAATCGGATACTTCTGGAGCTGCATTGTAGGTCCTTAATTTGTTTCATTGTTAATCTATCTTGGATAAGCAAACTCGGGAGCTCGAATTAGGGAAACCAGTTTTGATTTTTGTGTGAGGCCCTGGTTTCGAGCAGCTTGCCAGTGTCAGGGCAATGATGTTACTTAGATTAATTCTCGAGAAATTGTTGTTCTGTATAAATTAAAGTAAAATTTGTGGATTTTATTGTTACTCAGTGAATTGATTCCTGTGACAAATTTTGAGTATGCAATTTGTCCCATTGTTTACTTTTGAGATTTGTAGGTCTCTCCTAATAGACATTGGAAATGTATGGTGTCTGTAATAATAATTGAAAACACATCATGTTTGCAGGTCCAATACCTGCATAATTCGATTTTTATAGTCACAGCTGCTGCTCTTAAGAAGGATTACTGGAGAGGATTGCATAGCTACAATGTGGGCCTATTAGTGGGTCTTTCATTTGCAGAATGAAATAGAGTTACTGATAAATTACACGATTCGATCAGATCCTTGAGTAGGCGCTATAATCGCAGTGACTTGTGGGATTTGTTCGGTGGGGTAGCTGGTATCATCTTTGCGTCATGCCATATTATATACAGAGACTTTATAACATCTGCAAGGCATCATTTTCATCAGATGGACCTGTCTCAGATGAAGCTCTTGAAAGAGTTCGTGCTATGCTAGGTGAGAAAAGATATTTACTTGTAACTTATGCTTCATTATAAGCCAATATGGATGGATGCTTATTTATTTTCTTTTAGCTGAAGACTTCCTTACTGACCAAATTTAGTTGTTGATTTGCATCCTCTATGCACTGTGATAATTGCCATTACCTGGAAACGAACTATGACTTACTTCTTGAGCATTGCAGAATGTCGTCACTATCTAGAGACAATTGTGGTCTGTGTTCTTATATGAACTCTCATAGTTAGTCTTATTTGGTGGAGATGACAATTTTCTTTGCGAAATCCAATTTGTGTGACATTATTAAGTGTTGCTCTTTACTGCTGAGGATATCCAAGATGGTACATTTTTGCTTATTCCTAGAAGAAAGTCCTGATTTGATGTGTCAAGTGGTCTTAGAGCTCTCGACTAGTCATTCGGTTTCATACTTTCGAACAATCCTTGGTAGGCTATGTATTTGGGTCAGCTTCTACTGTAGTGCTACCTTGGTTACTTTGTTTGCAAAGCAGGATTGTTGGTATTTAAGGTGATACCCTCCCCTCTCTATCTGCTGAAGCTTATTTTGTGTCAATGTGGTTGGGACTAGGAGCAGTTTTACATTTATAAGAAGTTTCACTTGGTTGTCATTTCATGCACAGTGGTCTTCATAGGCTAAATTTTTCATTCATTTGTTTTTCTCCTCTTCTTCCTTTATGAGATTCACATTATTGAATTCTCTTTTTTGAATGTTAATTTCGTGGGCTTGAGTAGTTTTAGCATATTGTAAATGTGACTGCAACTTGCTGAATCATTTCATGGATATACTTGTATGTTTAAACCAAGTTTTGTGCTATTGTGCCAATGGGAGATGTAGCTTCTAATTATGATCTTGTCTCTTTTCAGATAGAATCAAGCCCTCTGATGTTGGTCTTGAGCAAGAGGCGCAGTTAGTACGTGCATGGTCAGGTTCAGTGCCTGAAAGAAATGGAAGTCGTCAGTCACTTCCACCTATCAAATACCTACATTTACATGAATCTGATTGCTTCTCTGTGAGAATGTGTCCCTTATTTTCCACTAATTTTCTTTAGTTTGAGTATGAAACCTGGCTTTTAGAGATCAATGACTTGAATTTGCAGGCTCTTATACTTCTGATTTTAAACTGTATTTCCTTATTGTAGTTGCTTTTGTCTTGTGTAGATTGGAATCTTCTGCATGCCCCCTTCCTCAATCATACCTCTTCACAATCATCCCGGAATGACTGTGCTCAGCAAGCTTGTATATGGGTCCATGCATGTAAAATCATATGATTGGGTTGATACAATTGCACCTATTGATCCATTGCAAGGTTCGTCTTTGTGTGTATCTTCATCTTTAACTGTTTATAGTTTCCTGTTGTTGAAAATCCTTTTAGAAGTATGCTTTTAGGTATGGAACTTCCTCCAGCCCATCTGTTAATGAATATTGACCTCTTTGAAGGTTACAAGTGGAGAGATTGAGTGTCAATGTACACATGTCAATAGTTGGACCTGCTTAAAGACCTCTTGCTTTTTTTATTCTGGTTTGACTGATTTACTTTTGAAGATGGACATGGAGGATTAAAATACTCAAGTTAAGTATGATTAAAAAAAATGCAGTATGAAGGTTCATTTGCAATGATAGAACAGTGATCAAAAGATTCTCACATTTATTCTCTTTTCCTAATATTGGATCACTTTTTCTCTCTTTTGGTAGACAAGGGATTTGTTTATAATTTAGCGATGGTACTATACTCTGATTAATAAATGATGAAGAGAGTTTCATGAGAGGTCATTAGATAGGTCCTTAAAAGATGATCTCAAAGTCGACTTTGCTTTTGATATCACAGACTGCCCCTGATAGGTCTTTGAGGACCTATAACACTTGATCTGACCCAACTAGCTCTTATATAATGGTCAAAATGTGCCATTGAGCACGCAACACCGTTATATTATGACTGATTTCACTGATTAGTGTTTGCTAATAATTTTAAGAGCTTATTTCTGACTTTACACATTTTATGATTTGGGAGTAGTGATTTAGTTTGCAAATTGTTTCCTTAGATATCCGGAGCTTGAGAATTGCTAAATGCACTTGCTACCTAACAGGAAATAAAACCAAAGGTCTTTGCCCTATGTATTTGGTTTTTGAGGGGGGGGGGTTGTCACGCAGGCGAGGAACATGCTAAAACTGCTCTGCTTGAAAGAGTTGATTTTCTCTCTTATTTTTTGTTCCTGATACTTAGTTTATACTATAAGCGTACAAGGCTTTTTAAATTGTTTACCCTTACTGAATGCATCATGTAGGTGCCAAAGATGGTCTTAGTAATTCAAAAGAACAAATGAAAAAAGAAGCAGCTCCAAAACTAGTTAAGCTGAGCAAGCTAATATCTTGAGTGGTTTTAGCCTCTCTGTCTAATCAATTTGCAGATGTCGCATGGAGGCACAAGTTATTTAAGTTGTTTCTTATTGCACATGCAATGAAATCTTTCGACTTGTTATGAGATGAAAGTGTCTGGCCAATCGAGAATTAACAATTTATCCTGCCACTAGAACGAGGATGTAACATACTTGTAGACTGTTTTGCCATTGGCCATCTTCTGCTTCTTCCTTGATAACTTGAGGTTAAGCATGTTAGTTTCTCTCTTGGGAGATGAAAATTCTTTTGCTTGGGTCTTACATAAGGTATACTGCTTAGCATACTGATTGCACTACCTTATTTCACGTGTAACAAACACTTTTAAGTTTTTTGATTCATGAGATGATAGTTACTGGAACCAAGACCTCAAATGGTTTTGTCGTTTGATTTGAGAACTATACAATCAGCCTCTGTGACAGTCCACTGGAACAAGGATATAACATCTCTATAGAATGTGGAACGTTGAATTGAGGATTCTATTTTGTAGAATATACATGCCAAGGTGTTAGCTAGGTCAATGGATATATATTCTTGGAGTGGCATGACATCATATCGTACTCTCAACATTGCTTCGAAAATGCAACTTGTTATTATCTGGAGATGATCAGATAGCTTGAAATGAATGCGATTTGTGGTACTTTTTGCAAAGCAAAGGAAATTAGAATAGTTTGTACTTAAAGTCGTTGTGGCTGCTTATTTTTGCAAATAAATGCGATTTGTGAACGTGATTTGTGGTACTTAAACAATATGTTCTCAAACAACATGAATGCGATTTGTGATACTTTATTGCATAGCAGAGGAAACTGAAAAGATATGTACCTAAAGTAGCCATGCCAACTCATTTCACTTTTTCTGCGAAGCAGAAGCTCCTAATGAAGTTGACGCCTTGTGCTTATTTATCATGCCACTTTTTCTTAATTATCTCTGACTCAAGAAAATTGGTCATAGCCTTTAAAGATCAGAACAGGACTTCTTTACTAAAACTCGCAGTTATTGCTTTCTGCAGCAAGACCAGCGAAGCTCGTTAAAGATGCTGAGATGGTAGCACCATGTCCAACGACCATTCTTTATCCCACAAGTGGTGGCAACATCCATTGTTTTAGAGCAATCACTCCCTGTGCTATTTTTGACATCCTGTCTCCACCTTATTCATCAGAAAATGGAAGGCACTGCACTTATTTTAGGAAATCACTGAGAAGGGATCTACCAGGTACTAATTGATATTTTCTCCGTTGCTAATATTTCAGTGTGCATTTATTCTGATTTTAACTTTCGTTTGATTTGAAGGGGAACTTGAACTGGATGGGACAACGGTCTCCAATATAACTTGGTTAGAAGAGTTCCAACCTCCTGATAACTTTGTGATTCGAAGAGGATTGTACAAGGGCCCTGTTATTAGAACATGACAATTCTTCTTGCGGTGTACCATAGGTTTCATGAATTTGTTGTATCTTATTAGGAAATTTCAAGGCAAATGTCCTATGGCTAGCGGCGGCCTGTCAATAATCAATAGTTCGACTACATAAGTTGAAGGCATGTGGTTTGTATATATTAAAACAATGCGGTCTGATTTTTTGACCTCAGTTTCTAGTATGGAACAGTAACTATTTAGGTTGGAGCAAATCACGTGCAACTGTCGGTTTAGCAGAGTCTCTATCAATGGCAATGAAAATTTGGTGCCTTTGTGAGAGATCCCTGAGTCCTGGTTGATTTCTTCACCCCATGGACGAGATCATAATGCATTTATACTTTTGAGCACATGATTGTCCCAATTGCATTCTTATGCTGGCCACAGGTTTCTCTTTTCTTATGTCTGAATATCTTCTGTTCTCCTGCTATTTGAATTAGTATTTTCACTACAAATTCGTCGACTTATAATTCTTCATGGTTAATGTGAGGAATTGTGGATCAACAAATGTTAATTTCTGGGTGCCGAGACTATCTGTTTCAGGTCAGTCCTTTTGCTACTGGCTGTTTTTTTTTTTTCTCCCTTTCATTATCAACTTAGCTTCTGCATTTATTTCCTCTTCCAAAGGTGGCATCCTAAGCTGACTAACCAGGAGATAAGCATCATAATCTCCTGTGTACCTAGAAAGATGATGCATGTGATGGGTGCATGTAAGCCCGACATATGTGGATCCCCTCTAAGCCACATGGGACCTATTAAATATAAGAGGTGTACTACATAGAACTCATACGGACCATATTAATGCTATAACCATTATAAGCTTGAAACTTCAGTAGTCAGTGCTATTCTAGTGAATGACTCTTTGCTTTCTTTGGCGGAAATATGTCATCTTATCAGAGCGGGTAGAAGGTTTCCTTGTTGGGAAAAGTGCTTTTTTTTAGTATAGGGTCAAGTATCAGATAAAACTGTCATTGCTTTGATGCAGCTCTGATCAAAATCTCAGCAAGGAAATCATGAGTTTGTGAATGATCTCTGGCTTAAAGCATCAATACCTCGTGAAAGTATATGGATGTTTTGTTGAAGGGAATCAGCCATTTCTTATTTACAAGTACATGGAAAATTAACTGTCTTACTTCATGATGGTGAGGTTAATCCTTTCTCTGTTTAAAGATGCACTTTTTTCCATGATAAATGGTCACTGACAAAATCTTCCATTAATTTTGATCGTAGGGAAGGATGCAACCAGCAAGTTAAAACTGTACTGGTCCCCTAGATGGGAACTTTCCCTAGGTATAGCCAGTGGTTTTGCCTATCCCCGTGAAGAATCAAGATTGAAGATGTGCATAGAGATATCAAGAGTAGCAATGTTTTGCTTGATAAGGGCCTCAATGGTCAGATCTCTATTTTGGTTTGGCAAAGCTCAGTGAAGCCAGTAAATCAGCACAAGGGTTACTGCCAACTGGAATTATGTATGGACCAACACGAGGAGGTAGAGCCTCATGACTGTAGGTTTCCTGATCCCTACTTGCTAGAAAGCTAAAGTATTCTTGCAGTGGCTATATCGCTTTAGAGTAGGAAATGTGCCGTTATCTTGGACGAGGCAGATATGTGAAGCTTCGGAGTAGTCGAATTGGGAATGGGTCGTTGATGGAGCAACAGAAACCGCAGGGTAAAAACTCTTGTTCCTTTTCTGTCATTGTGCATATTCCCTTTATGTTCCGGTGTCGTGTGTCTTAGTTTCCTAGCAATGGTAAAGCTTATTGAAATTGTTTTGTTAGTTATCTTGTACCTGGTTTTCGTTGTCGTAGTTGTAACTGTTACTACGTGATACTCTCTGAGGCATAAAGTACTATAAATCTAATTTAAGCACTTCCATTAAAGGTTATGTTATCATATTCTTGTTTATTCAGCTTTCCTCTTGTGATCTGTCTTGTTTCAGTGTGAATTGTCCGTCCTAATTCTTTTTTGTCTAGGTTGTGGTCTACAGGAGAGAGGCTGTCTTTTGGAGCTGGTAGTAGATCCAGACCGGGCGTCAAAAATTCTAGTGCAAGAAAGCGATGTCGAAGCTAAATGCTCCGCTCCTATGCATCTCCTACCGTGAGCCCTAGAAAATCTCAAACGGTAAGCATGCTTGAAGTCCGAACTGCGGTTAAGGGCTTCTTCTCTGACCGAGGAATTCCAGTAGGAAATGCGAAATATAAGGGCCCTAAGTAACCTGCTCCCGACAGAACCCTAGCTAAAATGGTCCTAGCCGCAATTCCTCAAGTTTTCAAGCATAGAAGAGGTGACAGGCGATCTCATAAAATGCCGGTAGGTGAGTCTTCCATGCATACCAAGCTTTTTGCTTCGCACTCCATGTTCAAAACCAGTGTCTCGATGGCAAGGAGGAACACGAACATGAGCATACCGATTGGATAATTCAAGGAAAAACCTAGTGATGACGCACGTAATCACCAAAGTGAAATTGAGACGGAAATCTCGAGTGAGTCCCATCTTGGGGAATTTCGAATCCTTTCTAGGAGTTTTTTTAAAGCCGATCGCGATACAAAATCTCCTCAATTGGAAGGTTAGAGATCCAAACCGTGCTCGAGATAAATTACATATTAAGCTTGGAATTCGGAATGTGAGCGAGATAATTCCGATCGCTAGCGCGATTTGTGAATTTAATTCCAGCTTCTAAAAATAGAGCAATTTGTAAAAGTAGTTAATGATGATGAAGCGACAGGAAAGATTTCGACCCCGACAAAACACCCAGAAGCGAAACAAACAGTTACGGCCGTACTCGCCAGTTGCCAACTCCTCGCCTACCCAAAGCACGCGTGCGGGGTAATTTCTTTCCTTTTTCATATACCTTTTTTTTTGGCTAAAGTTTTGTGTTTTTTTTTTCTTTTCCTTACTTCGTTACGGGGGTAAGTGCACCTAAATGTTTTGAAATTTTTTGAAAGTCGAAATTCACCAAATTAGTGTGATTAAATCCTTATGTTGATTCTAACTAATTCAGTGAACAGCAAATATTGAAGTGATTTTTTTTATTATTTTATTTTTCCTACCATTATACATGACGTTAAGTTAACCGAAGCATAAAATATAAAAGATAACGAAATTTCTTTCGGGCCAAATCCTATTTTTCAATCCTGAATCTTTGTTAAATTGCATTAAATGACCGTCGTTTTACTAAGATTTGAGATATAAAAAAAAAGTTTTAAGGCTTGAATCGAATGGATTATTATTTTACCCTTATAATCTATGTTTTGGTTATACTCTTATGTTTTGGTTAATTTAAGCCACGTCGGTATTTTCTCGATTGTCGCAATCTTCTAAAAGTTAAAGAATTCGATTATTGTCATAAGTTTTTGGAAGAGTGCACTTCATCTCTTTTACATATTTCTTTTTCTGCTTATATTATATTTATATACTGGGGAGCTCGTTCCCGTTCAGCCTCGCCGCTCATCACCTAATAAATGTTCTCCGCCTTCCCTTGTCGGTCGCCCACCTCCTTCATGCAAAATCCCCTTTGACCTCCCGGAGGATCGAGCGCATGACCCGTTGATCGGTCCATCCCGCCGTTCTCCGATCGCGCCGCCCCCGTCGGGAACCGACCGGATTCGTCTCCCTCCCGCCGGCGATCGCCGCCCTCTTGGTCCCCCGATCGCCGCCGCCCCCCGCCGGCGCCTCCCCTCCCCCTCCCCCTCCGTCGCCGATCGCTCCGGTGAGCTCCGTCACATCCTCTCTTACCTCGTACGAACGTTCAATTGGCGAACACCCTGCGTAGGATGATGTCGAACGTCGTCTTCGCCGATTGATGCGTGGGTGTTTGGATTGAGATATGCGTGGCGTCTGTGGTTTTTGATTGGATCAGCGTCGTGCGCGTTTCCTGGAGACCGACGGTATTTGATTGGTTCGAATTCGAGGCTCTGTTATTGACTCCGGCGCCGCGGCCGCGGTGCTTTTCTTGCGGTTCGAAATCGAGTTGATTCAGGTTGAACCGTGGTCTGGTGATGTTCAGTAATATCTGCTTTTTTGTGTAGCTCAATGAGGTTAGAACTCGGCGGTAGGAGAACAGGATGCGAGCTCGGTAGAAACATGCCGATGAGGAGCAAAGCTCCGTCGCTGGTCGACCTCTGCGTCCGGACCGCGATAGATAACCTGAGATATCTAGGAGACGTCGGCGAGACCGATGCTGAGCTTCTTGGTAGAATCTTGCCGCACTGTACGGTTGATCAGCTGATGCACGTAGAGAAAAGTTCGAAAGTAAGGATCCTTTCTGTATCTGCGATTTGATTAGGATCGCCATTGGTTTCCTTTTCCTTCCTTTTTTTTTATTTCCCGATTTGGGCATGTCGTCACTGATGAATGTGGAATGATGCTTGTTGTTCTCTTATAGGGAAGAGACTTGACTCCGGTCACCGATGATCTGTGGAAGAATTTTTACGAGAAACAATTCGGTAGTCAGAGTGCTAATCTTGTCATCGAGAGGATGAAGCACAAGAAGTTTTCGTTCAGATGGTTACAATTGTATGAGGTGAATTCTCAGATCATTTAGCTAAAACATGCATTCCGACATTCAGATGTCGACTTTCTCAGCATGCTGCTCTCCCGTGAGCAAACAACTGGACTGTCTGCAATCTTACCTCAATTACGCTTGGAAATACATGTTTTTGGCATCAATATTCAGTGTTGAGTTGTATTGAAGTGGGTATCGATTTTGCTCCAGGCAAAGTTGAAGGACATTGAGGAGGCTCAGAATAAGTCGCTGGATAGGATGAGGCAACTATACAAGGAAACGGATGCCCGTACGTTATCCGAGCTAGATAAAGATTTCTTTTCAGCCTTCTATTAAACATTGATGTTATGCTCATACCACAAACTATCTGTGCATCTGTTTGAATCACAGGATGTCTGGTCTATTAATAGGATAGAATTGATTTTATTGTCAGAAGCCATACCATCTCCGGTCTTGTTCGTAGGTAACAGAACTATGTTTTCTTGGCACTGTGGTGTGAACTGATAGATCTATATTTGCTCGCTGGCCTTGTCTTATAAATTTGAACTTGTAGCATCATCACAAAATCGGCCTTATCTGCTATTTTTTACATCTGCAGATAAACAAAGCCGGCAAGTTCGTCTTTGCTCAAAGGTGCCACCATCAAGCAATAAGAGAAGTTTCGGTGGGTGGTAAAAACTTTGCTTTGCTCTTGCTCTCCTCTAGGTTCACTAAGAACGCAGTTTCTGGGCGCCAGCACGTTGAACTGCTGACGCACAAAAGCGGACCTGTCAAGCTCTGTCTTCTCTATTTTCCTTACCGCTGTTAATCGTATCTCTAGGTTGCGGATCTTACAACGTCTCCAATCTGAAGAGCAATATAATGAAGAAGGCAAAGATAGAGACTCTTAATAGGTTTAACTCCCGCCGCTTTGCAGCACCTAAATTTACTATATGTTAACTTGCACGAGTTTGGACATCTTTTGAAAAGGAAACACACTTATTTTTGGCGAACCCTTTTTTCGCGTTTTCTACAGTCGAGAGGTGAAAAACATTGCAGCCATGAGGAAAAAGGCAATCCAGAGAGAATACAGGTATTCATAATCATACATCCACTGTCTTCGAATATTGATTTACTTCCACTGCTAACCGTACCTCTGTCTCATCGCACAGTATTTCTCCCTTGATGAGGCCACGAGGGCCATCCGGTGTAGACTCTGCTTCATCTTCTAAAGTGATGAAACCCACAGGGAGAAGAATTTAGAAGCTTGCTTCTGTTCGGAGGCTTTGCCAGGAACGGCAATGCAGGATAGCACTCATACATGAAAGATTTGCATATCAGAATTATATTATGTTTCGTCTTCTTCACCAGGTTTGTGCGAGCCTCCGTGCCTATTCACTATCCTTCAGCCACCTCGTGTGTAACTGTATTTGCTCATGAATTATTTAAAGACATTTAGTTATGATTTGAGTGATAAAGGTTCCTTCAAGTACACCAGGAGCAATGTCGAGTGATGTCGAATTGTGAAATAGAACTCAGCATTTCTTCCATTCTCAGTCACTTCAAGAAGCAAAACAGACTCTTTTCTAAGAGATGGTTATGGCCAGCGGCCATTGTGACCTGTCCTAGCAAACCAGAGATTTCCATTGTATATATTGTCCTTGACCATTAATCTGACCTCTGTAAATGGAGAGATCACGTCTCATGTGAGATTTGGCGCACAATTACGTGTGTTATCTGTTCCGACTTGACATCAATGTGTATGATATGTTGCCTGCACTCTGCATTTCTACCCAAAACTCGCAATCCAAGAGTCATTGAAAACCCAAAAGCAGTAATGCATATTGAATATAAGTGGACTGCTGTAGCTCACGATACGAAGGCGTCAATATGTTTCATGAAAGGTAGGCATCAACTGAGACTCTGAATCGCCTCCTGTTACCAAACTAGAGTAAGGATAGGAATCCCAGGAAAGGTTGGAGCCAGCATTGGTGCTTTATCCACCCTAATCCAGATAATTAGCGAAATTTGTAAATCTTTTTATATGCTGACAGTACCTCCGATCCTCCTGTTACGAAGACGATACCCACTGTCTTTACCTAAAAACAAAGCTGACAAGGTGCTTTCTGTTACGCATGTTCTTTAGATTCCAGAGAAGAAGTTTGTCGCAGGGGATTACAACTATGTACTGCTATCCTTCAGGCAAAGGACAGGAAAAATCAACACCATGACATAAATTTATTGATGGAGAACAGATCCGATTAAGTACAAGCTTAGCAGCGAACTAATAGATAAAGCCACCAGATGAACAAATACTACAGACTCGACATGATGAGGCGTTAAATCAACAAATCAAGGAGAAGAAGAGGCCCAAATGAAGACTAATTGTGGAGAAAGCTTTAATCCATGGCCGCTTTGGGAAATTTTCAAGCCAAGACAATCAGCACAGCCGAATCAAATACCTGAGAAACGCAGGCAAATCAGAAAATGATATCGTCATCCTTCTCCATTGCTGCCGATAACAAGTTGTGGGCTGTATTTAGTGAAACCCCTTTTTGCAAGGAAACCTTCTCAGCAAACTGCTCTTCTGCAAATCTCTTGGCAGATGCAAGCTGTCTCTCTATTTCTCTCTTCTTATATCCCTGAATCTTCTTCAGCCTAAAAAAATCTTCCCTCTCCAGTTCATCCAACTCACCCTTAATATAACTTATTGTGTTCTCCAACCTGGGCTTCACAACATTCTCCAGCGCATTCACTCTACGATTGGTGGTCTTAATAGCCTCATCAAGAGTCAGGAATGATGTTTGCAGCGAAGCAAGCTCCACAAGAACCTCAATGGCTTTCACATAAGCAGCCCGACAAAGCTGAACTTGTTGACCACCTCTGGCTAATCCGGTCAGGTCATTCTTGGTCTCCCCATCGGTAAAATATTCGAATTTAGGAAGCTTCACACCAGCAACATTCTCTTGTCGAGATCGGACTTTCAAAGAAGCATTCTGGACGTTTTCCAGAACAACATGCTTGACATTTTCGCCAGCAACATACTTGGCCTCAGTCAGGGCAAATGAGGATGCTTTCATAATGTCCCCCATTGATTCCTTTGTGGATACAATTTTCTTCAGGATCTGACGAAACTGCACAGTTAAAGCATCGCTCTTCTTCTTCAGTAGAGCATGGCCTCTTGTAGCACCAACAAGGCGAGCCTTCATAATTCCAAGCATCGTGACAGTAGGAACCACATTCAACCGCTGGCTCTGACCAGACATCTTTACAAAATGTACTGCAACATGAAGACAAGAAAATGTATGATTTTGGACAGAAGATTGGTCTGTACCTTCATTGGGAAGAACTAAAAGAAATATTCAGTACTAAATAAAAACCATAGAAAAAAATTCGTGATTTGTCACTACATGATGATGGGCTTTCATCACAACTTCAAATGAGCAATGAACAGGATAAAATGGCTATGAAGAGAGAAAAAAATAGGGACAAAAGTGAGACGGGTTTGGGGAAAGCTAATCCCTCCCCAAACCCGTTACGGATTTTGAGGGGAATATCCCAAACCCGTCTCGTTAGAATTAGCTGGTGCCCAATCTCATCCCAAATCAGACAAGACAACTGGTAATACATATTCATGTTAAAATGATTCTAGTATAAAAAGATCCTGGTATATGGTTTATTCAGGTGAGGAGTGACAGCACTTTTGTTTGAAGGAAGCCTCTCAAAGTGAGGGGTCTGCTCAAGCAACATATCAGATGTATAGTTAGGACTCAAAACAAGTATCTCCTTATGGTTTAATAGTTAGGAATCAAAACAAGCATCTCCCTGCGGTCTGATAAATGGCATCCGCATAGTGCCTTGCTCGATTTTTATCCTGCCAAAGTACTATACGACTCCAATTAGGCATTAATGCTAGAGTGGCTGCAATTATTAAAAGCAATGACTGGAAATGGGCTGCTGCTAGGTCTGACCATCTGGTTGCTTTACAAGCAGCTTTGTTTGCCTGTGTATTTCCAAATTTCGATGCAGATTATAGACTGATTTTTACAGGATCCTCTGGTGACTATTTTGGTCAAGCTGGGTCTTGGCAACTTGTTAGAAGAAGGGGACTCAAAGTGGCTTGCCATCGGGTAACATGGGTCCAGCCTAATGTACCTAAAGTAGCCTTGATCAATCGGTTAGTCTTACTAAGCAGACTTCCAACACATGACAGAAACGCAGTAATGGTGTGATGTGAATGATGATTGTGCTCTTTACAAGGAGTTACCTAAATATAGAGGCAATCTGTTTCACAGAAGTTCATTCTCCAAGCAGGTTTGGACTTATATTTTGCGGCTTTGTGGCATCTCTACAGGTATTGGAGTCCGGAAGGATGAATTGCCTCGGGCTCTGCAGTGCATTAAGGCAAAGTATGAAGGATACACTCTTAAAGTTGGCGTGGAGCGGAGTGGAGTGGAGTGGAATGAAAGAAACAAATACACGAGGAATCTGATCCTCTTGAAAGTAGAGTCATTGCCAGTGTGCTTTTTCCGGTGAGGATTTCCTCTGAATCCCTCACTCCAAGATGGTTGCAGGCTGATATCTACAGAGGTTGCTGAGTTGTGTCACAAATCGGAGGATCCCTTGCCGATTTGGCCAGAAGGAACCGACAAATCCTAGATTTGGAGATGTACATTGTTGCTGATCAGACATCAATTTTCATTGTTTGGAGACGTCGATCTTTTCATCGTTTTGGTGGGGACATGTATAGAGGGCTTATAGATGATTCGTTCAGAATCGGTGAGACATATGCAGAGAGAGTCTGTATGAAGGATCGTTGTGGACTTGCTCCTTCCACATTTTGGAGCTTCGAACTATGAGATCGTTTTCTTATCAAGGGAAGAAAATTTACGCATCATGAACACAAATCCTACGAAGCAAAGAGGAAAATTAACGACTGAAGCTAAGAACATACGCCTCCGAATGCCACTCGGTGTACGAGCTAGTGCATATATCGATTCAATTCCGTGATCAACAACCAAATCCTACCGAAAGAAAGGAGAAAAAAACAGGAACGGATAGTACGAACCAGATCGCGACGAGATTCAGCGAGCAGAGGCAACGGAGCAGATCACGACGACGAAGGCCGCGACGACGACGGAGAGGCGACGAAGCAGCGCGGACGAGCAGCCGCGAGAGCAGCACGGATCGGAGGCGGAGCGCCGACGAGCAGCACAGGACGCACGCGGACGCGGAGAGCGACGGAGGCGAGGCAAAGACGAGCGAGCGACCGACGGGAAGATCAGGGCACGAGGAGGCGGAGACAGCCGGTGCTGGCGGCGACGGAGATGGGCCGCGGCGGAGATCGGCGCTAGATTTCCAGATTCCCACTGATGGGGAGGAGGAGGAAGCGAAAGGAAGGAGAGGGGAATCCCAAAAGCTTGGCTTTTTGTATAAAAAAAAAAATTTCTTTTAGACGTACTATAATAAATACAATGAGACAAAAGAAATTAACTGTAAGTGAATTAATATATATATATAAGGTAATCTCATCTTTAATTTCCAGCTCAATTTTCTTTTTTCAGAAGCTACATGAATACCTACGTCAATGTACTTAAGATGGATTGCATTTATGTGTCGAAAGTCGATAGGTAAATATATAATTGATGAGACAAGAATAGAGTATCTCGAATCGAATTAACAGATGCTCTTTTTTATACCAAAAATGCAAAGATCGAAATTTTTGGATTTTTTGTTCCCGCTAAAATTGTGTGATTTTTTTTTTTTTCAGATTTCAAAGTGATTAAAATAGTAATGGGTCCATCAATTGTTTTCACATCGAACCGTTATAGAAATTAGAAATAATGAAACTATATCGTTAGTATATTTAAAAAAAAAAAAAAAACTTTTATGAGGAGATTGGATTAGCTATATATATCCCAGTCGATGGCTATTGGCGATAGCTTGGGAACGCGTGGTGGTTCGAAGACAAATTCTCGATTTCACATTTGTTTTGGCTTGGTTCAGACTATGAGAAATTTGCCAATCCACGTGTGTTGTGTGAACAACAAACAGTTGCGTACACGTCAAATAGCTAGACATGAATAAGGGGGCATGAAATTAGTCAGATCATTCCTCTTGATAGAAAGGGGGACATATTTGTTTTTCCATAAGCGCTCTTCGCATTGGATGCGCGCGAATTTGATATCGTGTTCTCACGTTCCATTATCGTTCGATTTCACAACACAAGAACGAGTAGCCACGTGGCGAATGCTGCAATCAAATCGACAATGGATCGAGGGTCGTGCAATTGCTTAGTTCAACCTCGGTTTCTTTTTCAAGCCCTATTCTTAAAATATTACAAAGGATTTTGCTAGTATAATACTCTTTAGATCACTGTGAGAATATCAACATGTTGTGAATCACGAATTCTTAAACGAATAGATCCTACAACAATTTATAATTATTTATTATTTAATTATTTGTGATCCACGATAAATTATTATCCTCACAGTAAATTAAAGACCGTCGCGCAATCAATTCTCTATTACGAATATGCCACTGGGCATATAAGGTTTACTTTAGCAACTTGCCAAACAGTGAAATTTTCTGTTCTTTTATTTCCAGAATCAATTTGAAACAAAAACCCGTTTGGTAAACTTTTTGTTTTCGGGTATAAATTTGCAAAAATTATTCCTAAAATCAATTTTGGAACAAAATCAAGATGTAAAAAAAAAATAGCTTCTTTATTCTAGGAACAAGAATCAAAATTGGAAAAGAATTTTTTTTTCTTCTTCTTTCTCGTTCTTTGTGTTCTTCTTCATTCTTCAACCACCGACGAGGGCTGGCGAGGGCATCGTGGCTCGTGCCTAGGCTGCCAACGACAAGGACCGCCCTCATCGGATTTGGCAAGGGCAATGGCAAAAATCTAGCCCTCACCAGATCCGGCGAGAGTGACCCTCGCCCAGGCTGCGAGCCTCGGAGTAACCCTCACCAGATCTGACGAGGGTTGGAAAAGGGTGGCCGTCACCGAATTCGGCAAGAGCAACCCTCGCAAGATCCGACAAGGGCAACCCTCACCCAGGCCGCGAGAGCCACGATGCCCTCGCCAGCGACTAGCCCATGGTCAAGGAGGAAAAGAAAAAGATCAAGGAGGAAAAGAAAAAGATCCATGGAAGAAAAGAAAAAGATAAAAAAGAAAGAAAAAAATATTTAAATATTTAAAGATATTATTAATAAAAAGAAATTTTGTATAGTTACCAAACGCATTTCTTCTTTTTTTACTTCAGAAATAAAAATTTTGGACCGTTATCAAATACCTTCAAATGCTCAGAATCAGTTCTCAAATACAATACAAAAAAAATCATTTCTGAGTTCTCAAATACAATACATAAAAAATCATTTCTGAGCATCGTCAGTTCTCAGATACAGAATTGTTGCCATACAGACGCTAACTCTTCTCAACTTTATTCACTAAAGTGATATATCAGTCATATTCATCAATAGTGCAAATTAATTATTGCGTTGCTACGAGCGAGCATCCTCAAGAAATATACCGCTAGGTTTCCATAGATATACTTGGTTATCCCTTCCAGCTTTTTAAGGAAAATCCAAGGCTCCCGGCTAATAAGCTAAACTCCCGATCCAGCCAACCTCCGCCTCGAAGCATTCGAGATAGACACCTGACCAAGCCTGTCGGCTTCGGTGGATACTGCTCTCTCTCGAAGGGGCATATAGGGCCGCAGCCACACTCCCGTGTAGACCTAAATGACCAGAAGAGATCACAGGAGTTTAATGATTGAGAAGGAGACCGGAAGAAAATTAGCAACCAGACAACAAAATCGCATTAAACTGAGTTGGTTGGGACTTTCTTGATCAACACCGAAGACCGAGAAAACAGTCGTTAGGGTCGGAGAATATACAGCGTAAGTTGTGGAGAGAAGCTAACCTGTTGCGGTCTCATGATCTTTGTATCAGGATCATCCAGGGACTCTCGCCAGTGCGCCAAGTACCCAGCCATTCGAGGGACTGCAAATAAAACAGGGAAGAACTCTGTCGGAAATCCCATTGCCCTGCAAAAGAATTTCAGAATTAATTCATTATTCCGCCATCCTAAACCTTAAAGACATGACAACATCACACTGACATCAACGTACCTATAGATTAATCCAGAGTAAAAGTCGACATTGGGGTACAACTTCCTCTTCACAAAAAACTCATCTGACAGAGCTGCTTTCTCTAAAGCAACAGCTACCTGCAGCAAAAGTCAGAGTAGACACATCAGCATATTCCAGAATACCTAAACTCCTTTCTGCAATTGTTACTTCAAAGCAATCTTGTTCCACATTAACAAATCTTTTAACCTATTCTTATCATCAAGATCATGCTGTCTCCACCTACACAATCAACTGGTCGAGAGGTGATATGAACAGCAATAAATGCTGCAAGCATAGAGTTATATAAGTTGTGAGAGCTTTAAGTTTGAAGAGAACAAACCGAAACCATGTTTTTAATGCGGAATGTGTAGGCAGTACTTAATATGTATATTTTGGAAAGCAGATGCTTCAATGACGGTTTTCTTTCCTTCTCAGAAAGAATTCAGAAAAGTGTCGATCTTCAAAGAAAGACGAATTTCACTGTCAAATTACCTTTTGTCTTTACAAGGAAAAACACACTTATTTCTACTCAGTCAAAACAAATCGATCAAAGATGAAGTAGCACATCATTAGTTAAGGACTATAATAGCAAAGATCTCTCCATACTTCTTCCCTATTTGTGCAGTGAAGGGTTACAAGCAGCATAATCATAGAAAGTAACTTGAAAAACATGAACAGGTAATGAGCCCATTTTATGTACAGGAGATTGATGTAAATGATCGTTCACAACCACATAAGTGTATTCTCCTTGTTAACACCAAAAGACAGTAGCAGAAAAGGTACACATCCTTCGAGAAAGAAAATTCAGAGCAACTTACCTCAATTAGAGGGTCCCGACCAACAATGGAAAATACTTCCTCAGCCAGTTTTCTTATGACTTTTGCTCTAGGATCATAGTTTTTATACACACGATGACCAAAGCCCGACATTTTTCGTTTCCTGGAAAAAATACCGAATTAAACAATGAACACAACTACAATGTTTCGTGCCATCTGATATCATCAATTTCAACCATGAACTTACCGATTTTTCACCCCCTCTATGAACTCTGGAATGTTCTCCACACTTCCAATTTCACTCAGCATCTTAAGCACAGCCTACAGGAATATAAGGAGCCTCAGCTGATGGCAATTCATTACTTCGTGAAACAGAAACCAAGGAAAAGTAAGTCCAAGAGAAGCGTCCAACTTGGCCGTTTCAGACTTCGCCTCTTTTTTTTTTTGGTTAAAGTGAATGACATTACTAAAGGAAACCTTGTCAGCCTTCATCATAATATAACAGACAAGATAAGTACCTCATTTGCTCCACCATGAAGAGGACCATAGAGAGCTCCAATAGCTCCAGCAAGCGCAGTGTACACATCAACACCACTACACAAGCAGTTGCAGAATATTTATACATCCAATTTATGACTTGAGATTCCTTGCAGTAAGGACTCGAAAGATGAATACCTCGATGCAAGATGCCTAGCAGCAGCGGTTGAACAATTCATTTCATGTTCAGCATGCAATATGAAGAGGACGTCTAGCACCCGTGCCAACCGAGAGTTAGGTTTGTAAGAACGATTACCCCTGAAATTCGGTAAAAATTCTCCTCTGATCAATAAGTCCCATTTTCCCTTTTTCTATCTTCACCTCTAATAAGGAACATTTATCAGTTAAAAGCGCAAAACAAAGCAACACTTACAATGAATCCAGCATGTATAAGAAATTCTCTGCATAGGAAAGATTACTGGATGGGAGAACTGGAGGCCTTCCTGCCATTCTCAAGTATGCAGCAGCTGCAATAGTTGGTGCCTGCATTCACAGAATATTTTCTATTAGCCAAACACAGAGGAGTGAATCTTAGACAACTGAGGCTGAGGCTTTCATATGCAGCACATAAGATGAAGCTAAAAGAGAAGCTATAGAAGGGCCCAGAAAAGCCCAAAATAGGAGATTGAGAGCAAACCTTCCCAAGAATGCGAGCAATCTGTTTATCTCTCACTTGCTTTGATTTGTAAATATCTTGGCCCTGTAAACAGAATAATTGAATAACGGCTGTATATAACTGAAGAGCATAACTTGTATGATAATTTCGTAAATTTGATAAACTAAATCTTGTTCGTGCAGATCTTGTTCATGCAGAAAAGGTGCTCTTTGCATAGGCAAGCAAACCCAAGAAAAGGTACTCTTAGCATAGTCAAGCAAACCAAACCGCCTTCAACCCCCAACCCCACCCCCACCCCCACCCACCCTACTTTAAGAAAAAGAAAGCTCCCTAACCTATGAACATTCAGACAAAAAAAAATTTACAATAAATCAAAATATGAGTAAGGAAACGTCTGACCATCTTATTCAGATTTAGCAAACTAATTAGATTGATATTTTGCATTGACTTTTTCAGAAACTCAAACTACAAGCTACATTTAACTCGCCTGAAGACCAAAAGCTGAACTACATGTCAATTCTAGTATCCAACAGCTTTTTTACGGGACAGACAGGGTTTTAAAAACTGGAATGTCAATGGAACTGGAAGATGGTCGAAGTTTTCAAAAACTCAAAATTTAATCGGAAGGTCTAACGAAAGTCAACGGAAGAAGTTTCAACAGGCACACATACCTACCATTTTAATTTCAGAAACAATTATATCAGACACCAAATGTCACAAGCACATCAGTATTTCACGGATACACAAGGCAATACCTAGAGGTAATATCACATGATAAACACAAGATCATGATGGCAAAGCAGAGAGAGCGGAATAATGCAAGGACTAGCATTTTCCAAATAAAATACGCTTCCTGCAAGTAACTTACTCTAAGAGCAGGATTGGCATCGGGATGAAAGACAGAAAGAGCACTCATTGCACTGACAAGTACACCCATTGGATGTGCATCGTGTGGCATTGCGTGTATAATATCCTACATAAAGAACATGGATTAGAGTGATTCAGTGAAACATGATAATCCCACAATGAAACACAAATGAGTCACAAGCATCCCTAAGTAAGAGTTCTAGCACACCCTCTTAACAAGCTTAGTCCTATAAGGACCTCCGTCAAGCTGAAAAGGGAAAAGAAACCAAGAGACCAGAGAGAGCAATCCAGGATCTCTGTTCCACATAGTCTAAAACATTTGATGAGAACATTGCATTTTACTTGCTTTATATCAAAAGGAAAAAAAGAAAGCAGGAGGTTGTTCACCCTCTAGCTCACTTGTGGAAAAGCAACAATATTACGTGCTTACTCTCAACCACCTAATGCAAAATAGGTCTAGCCTTCTCTACTTATGGCAAGAGCCAGAGTTTTATTTCAAGAGTTCAGAAATGGAAGGAGAAATCAGAAAGAGAGTGCCTGGAAGACATGACAAAACATTTCATCGCTAGAAGCATGATCAACCAATCTAAAGACTGACAAAGTAAAGCATATGTAGGTCTTGTTCACAATCACAATTGCCCTCTGCGCATTAAATTTTATTAAAGGTAACAAGACACTCTGATATGAAATTGAAAAAGCATAGAGTATGAAATTTTTTATTGAACTTAAATGAAAAAAATTGCATTATCAAAACTGTTCTGCTCGATGACAACATGCACCATATTGGCACTCAAAACATTTTCGAATGTTTAGAAAAAAAAAAATCCATATCACTAACAATACCATCACCAGCTGAATTACAGCCTACAGTTTTTTTTGTTTGGTTGGAATTACAGCCTGCAGTTGAATCTTAGCATAAAACCATCAGTTTTCATATCAAAAGTGATTCAGTTCCTCCTTCGCTTTTTGAGATGAAAAGGGTGAGTGAGAGAATGGAAACGAGAAGGCAATGCAGGGTGGTCCACCGTGAAAGAAAAATACTGCACAAATTATATTTCGTACTACTGAACTTCTGGAAAAGGTGAGACAGAAAGAATGGGGCACAAACCAGAATTCCTTGCGGAACTGCCGAATGTTGAGTAATAGCAAACTCCCAGTCTGCTAACTGACTTTTAGAAGGCAGATTTCCATACACTGCAAAGGGAAACAGACTTAATTCTCAACCGATATAACACGATCAAAATCTCATGAAAGAAAATTCATCGTGCCCATCAAAGGGTCACAAATGAACAGACAATACATGCTTGCTGGGGGATCTTTCAGATTAGGTTGTAAAAAAATTGAAATTCAAGAGCAAGAAATTGCAGAAAGAACACTCACTCAATAGGTAAGCCACTTCCATGAAGGAACTACTCTCAGCCAACTCTTCGATCGGATAGCCCCTGTACCTGAGAATCCCTTCGTCTCCATCGATGTAGCAAATCGACGACCGAACAGGAGCCGTGTTCAAGTATCCAGGATCATAAAGCTTGAGTCCCTTGTCATTCTTTCCAGTCGTTATCTGTCGAATCGCCGGTAACAATCGCGACATCTAAACGTCAGGACACAACATCCGCCCAAAATAAACATGCAAAAAGACAAATGCTATAACACGAGCTGGCAACTACATCCTGAAAAAAGCCCATCGGCAACGCGAACAGGCGCGATTTACCCGACCGAAACTTCAAATTCGCCCAAATCAAACACTCTCAGAGCTCGGAACAAGCTCATCTCGCGACCGATAAATCCACGAATACGATCGAATTCCGCACAACATCGTAACAAGCTAACCTGCTTCAAATCGGTGGCCTTGACGGCGCCCTCCTCCGAAACCGGGATCCGGTACTTCCGGCCGGTGCGCTCGTCGACGACGGCCAGCGAGCCGCTGAGGCTCCCGGGGGGCGGGACCAGGTACTGAGCCGAGACGCGGCTCGGCTCGACGATCGGCGCCGCGGGCTCGATCGGAGCCGCCAGGTGCGCCGAGAGGACGGCCAGCCGGCCGCGAGCCGAGAGCCGGGAATCTGCGCGCGACATCTTCCGGGAGGGAGCTAATGGCCGGTTGAAGCCAGGGACTGTGGAAGCTAAGAGAAGAAAAAAATGGAACGAAGGGGAAAGGTGGAGGGAAGGGAGAGAAGCTAACGGCGAACGGTGGAGTTATAAATATATACAGGCCTAATACTCAAAAAAACTCCAAATTTTAACCTTTGCCCCGATTATATTCTAAATTTTTTTTATTTTATAAAAAATCCTAAATTTTTACTTTTATCTCAAATCTATCACCTAATAATAAAAAAAATCCTAAACTTTCGCCTTTGTCTCAATTATATCCTAAACTTTTTTTTATCTCATAAAAAATCTCAAACTTTTACTTTCGTCCCAAATTTATCACCGTTAAATTTTTCGTCTAATATTATCATTAATAATTATTTTAATATTATTTTTTTTGAATTATTTTATTTTTTTTCTTTTTTCTTTTTTTTTCTTCCCTTCACCTTCAATCTCTGATCGATTGTCGATCCAGTGACCAGCCAGGCTTGACCTTGCCGGTGATGAGCGAGGTCGGCCTTGCCCTCCCATGGCAAGGTTCGTCCTTGTCATGGCTCAGCCTCGCCCAACGCCGATGAGGTCGAGCCTTGTCAGTGGCCGGTAAAGCCGAGCCCTTGCTAGGGGTGGGCAGGACCAACTTCACCTAACGCCAGCGAGGTCGAGCCTCACCAGTCCCTGGCAAGGTTCGTTTTGGCTGTGACTGGCAAGGCTTGGTCTCGCCAGCTAGTGGCGAGGTCGAGCCTCACCGCAACCGACGAGACCTAGAGGTTGAAGGTAAAGGAGAAAAAAAAAAGAAAATAAAAGGAAAAAGAAAATAAAAGGTAAAATCAAAAAATTTGAAAAAATAAAAAATAATTATTAACGGTAATATTAGATGGAAAAGTTAACAGTGGTAGATTTAGGACAAAAGTAAAAGTTTGAAATTTTTTATGAGACAAAAAAAATTTAAGATATAATTGGGACAAAAGTTAAAGTTTAGGGTTTTTTTGGATATTATGTGATAAGTTTGGGGTTTTTTATGGGACAAAAAAAGTTTAGGATATCATTGAGATAAAGGTTAAAGTTTGAAATTTTTTTAGGTATTAGGCCTATATATATATTGGAGTGGAGCGTGGGAAATCGATTGTGGATCGCGAGGTTTTTGTTTTAAGGGTTTTTTTTTTTTGGTAAAAAAATTTAAGTGAATTTGAGATTCAGCCTAGCAAGAAGAAAGTGAGGCTTTGAGATTAGATTCGACCTCCATATTTGCCATCAGCTCCTTTAATTACAAGAATTATTTAGAATATAAGCATATGTCACCCATAATTCCCGTTAGAACATTTTAAAGTAGTCGTGAAAATTCCAAACCCCTAAATGTTTGGACTCGGGCTTAGTCGGTCATTTTGGCCATCTCTTCGACCTACTAGATCTCAAAAACCTATAAACCGCGACTTTAAAGAGGCAATCTTATGATATTAAATAAGGGGAAGTCTTGATTTTCAATGTGTTGATTAACAAGAGAGAGACGGTGCATACAATTTTTTTTTCTTTAAATGGGTATTCGACAAGTGTTCCAAAATACTCGTTAATGAAATTTTTATTACTATTATTTGTGATAACCAAAAGAAGAGAAGACTATCGTTATTCAATGAGCCGCTCTTTTAATTGGAGCTGAGCACAGTTCGTTGATTTATCACGTTTGTGGATAACTGTATCAGAATGATTTGATTATATTTATTTAAACACAAGGATGAGGTTGGGTCTGTCTTTCGTCTATTTTACCGCACGATAACCACTTAATTCGGAGCTCAACTTCACATTCTCCAAAGTGATAACGGCGGTGAATATAACAATCAGTAGCCAGCGGGTCATTTCTTGGAACATGGCTTCATTCACGAGACCTCAGATGGGAGAACTTTGCTTTGATAAGAAGCTCGAGCTAAATGAAGCCAAAAAGGTTGACTTTAAATCGGTTGTCTAGATTGAATTTTATTTTTAGTTCTTTGCTTTTTCATGGTTTACAGCTCACGCAATTTCCTGTGAAGGTTATCTAAAATCATTTCAAACACGTGGATGTTGGTCTAAATTTACGTATAATCTTTTCACGAAATTTAAAATTTAAGTATGCATGTTTTGGTATTTTTGCAATCAGCAAACGTTTTTCAGGAAAAAAAAAAAACAAGCATAAACGAATGGCCCAATATACCTGGACAGACATTTCGATCTTGCGCTGGGCAAAATTTTACCGTATTTTTCCAATTTTTCAAATTAACTGATCGCGTATAATTGATTTATTTATAAACGTATTAACTAATCCAATAATTTTTAAGAGAGCGGCAATTCCGTCAGCACGAGGGGATATTAATGGGGTACATCATTATCCTCCCCGAAAAGCTTTTAGCCCAGGAGGAGGGGCCCACACGGAGCCTAAGACCTGAGGAAAGCTCCCTCAGCGGATGAGTCGCGTGAGGCGCCACTCGCCCTTCGACAGGCGACACGTGGGCCGAACCCGAAGCCATCGCCGTTCAGAGGGCGAGTACGAAGGGACCGGTATTCGCGGCGCGTTGAGCGGCCGTCAAGAGACGTGTAGGTGTAGGACACAACCAAAGCGTCTCGAGAAACGCAAACATTTATCTTCTTTGGGATCAGATGACAATGTCGGTGATGGGATGGGCACGTCATCATGAGCCCATTTTTAGTCCCCGAGAGAATCTGATCGAAAAAAAACCCCATATTAATTCATTTAGCTTAAAAAATTAAATTAAAAAAATTTATTACTATTATTACGTCACATTAAATGATATTATCATCTAATTTCATGCACGATGGAAAGTACAGGCCTCAGATTTTTCTCATGAATTTTCCATTCAACGGCTGTTTATTGTTCCAAGAGCAATGAAATTCACACTAATATCATCAGCAAGAGACCACCACCTTCGGGGCCGTACACAAATCCAGCCGTCCCTTTGACCTGGATGAATCCGAGGAAGGGCGACCGAGATTCTGCAAAAGTACATTGATTGCAGTAGAAAAACCGAGGCATGGCGAAAACACGCATTGATCGGAAAGCATGCAATTGCGGCTTAAACTAATAGAAGAAGGTTGTAGGATTAACACTAGTTATTCAAAGATAAAGAAACTCAATCACTGATGCGTACCTTGTGCGTTGCCTTGTTAAATATTAGATCTAGCCGACGAGTGATGTCTCTGAGCTGAATCGATTCAGAATTCGTGTGGTTCTGTCAACTAATCAATCAACCATCATATCTAGAAGAGAATGAAACTAGCTCAAAACTAGGAGAGAGGAAAAAGCACCATACCCACGGAGGAGGCGCTCGGCAGCAACAATGGCAGTTGCATATGCTCTCGTAGAACGGTTAGTAGTCAAAATCACTATAGTCAAGGCCAAGAGTGACTTACAAAACTCGGCAGCAACTGCTATATGCTCTATTACCTTTAGTCATTCACAAGTGCACTTACATGGAAAACCCTCTCCGTATCTATTGCATCCACGATGTACATCAAGTACCCACGACAAGTAAGATAGGATGATGCTGCTGAAGCCTAAAATTCATTCCGCGATTGAAAAGCAGAAAATTAGAAGGATGGCATAGCAATGAAGCAAATCTATCTTCAAAGAATTTGAGAAGATCGAAGCTAAACATTACAGAAAAAGATTTCCAAAACGAATTAGTGTGTGATGTGGGCAGAGAATAGGCACCTCCAAAGTGATCACTGCGTCAAACTTCCTTTGTTCTTCAACAAGCTGTTCTGTGGATTGGATGAATCACTTGAACTTTCAAGACACTTATGTGCTTTGACTGATGGAATAATAAGAATACATAAATTTCTCTACCATTGTCCTTCTTTTTTCCTCCCCTTGTAAAGAAAAAAGCCAAGAGATATACATGGATGGAGGACTCTTGAATTGCTAATCTAGACTTCAACTTTGTAACCACCACCAATAGGGTTAGCCCCATATTTTCGAGAAAACCTACATCCACAAAGTACAACACTTGCGGCTAACCACCTCCAACAGAATACATTTGAGCCATACCATGACTCTTAACACCTCTTCCTTTTTGGTTTATTACCTTGCACCCTTATTACATGAGAAGTGAGCAGGCTATCATCTCATTGTGATGCAACTGCATGTAAGCCAAAGACTCGAAACCACATCTACCTGGAAACGTTGCAAACTGTGAGCCTGAGTCTCTGCCCAAGTACCTTATTAAGGCAAACCATAGCACTTCTATCATTCCAATGTTATACTCACGTTTAGCCCTGTGTTCTCTGCACTATCCCTTTTGGAGTTCTGGAATCATATGCTCCACATGTAAATCATCAGACTCTTATTTAAAATGATACATAATCCTGCCAAACGGATACCGTAACCCCAAGGATAGTGATCCAAAGACCTTAAGCTGCGAGATAGGAGAATATTGAAAAACACAAGAATCTGATCCAAAAAGAGAACAGAAGAGAATTATATGCATCACAGTATTCATATTTTGCTAACCACAGGACTTGCAAGAGTATGTGTGGTACATTTAGGATTGTTGGCAATATAATCACCAGTTGTGATGTTGTCCTCTGAAAGTTCCAGCTAGGCATTCTTAGATCAAATGTTTGAACATTTTGGTCTTTGCACGGACAAAAATGATAACCATGAGGGGAGTCTTATCAAGCAGTGGACGAGTTAAAAACTTGACAGAAAAATGGAGTTCTCCCATCAGAGGGACATGATCCAACTGAAAAATGAATAGAAGAATTTGACATTGATATGAATTGCAAAGCCTTCACTGATAAAGAATGATACAAGCATCCAGATAAGACTCGAAAATTGATCATGATCTTGAGCAAAAGTCGCTTCAGTCAACAAAGAAATTACGCTTGGATCACTCAAGTCCATACGTTTATCAGGAAAAAAAATCTGTAATGAGCAATACTTAATTATGCCAACACAACAAATGTTATGGGATCATCTTACCCAGTGATTCAAATGTCAACCTCCTAAAAGGATTTGCAGCATCAACCTAGTACTTAATTATCAAGTAAAAGTATTGCAGGCTCACAGCGAACAACAGTCGTATCCAAACAATTTCAGCCAGAAGAAAAACAATGATATGCAAACAAGAACAATCAGAATAACAAGAGCCATTGACAAAAGAAGAACAGAGTTCAATTTATCAGATGGAAGCCACGCTATACAAGCGAGTTTTTTGCATCCTAGATGTCTATCGAGTGCAATGATTGCAGAAACTGCAGTTTTGCCGGAGGTTTGGTCTCAAGCGATTGAATTCAACCGAGCATGGTGAACTTGAAACCTCATCCCCATCATCAGGCACGCAGCCACCGTATCCAGTGATTAAACCACTTGAAGCAATAAAACTTGACCATGCGAACAAGTTGCCGATAGCAGAGGATCACGCTCAACATTCCCGAAATCTATTCCACATTGCTCAGCTCAAGAACCCAATGTCGGATTCAAGTGGACGAAAGCAAGCGTGCCGAATCGGGAAAATTACCATTTACGAAAGATACGAATTAACGATCAACGAACTGACCGTGTATCGGCGATGGCGGCCAGCTTGACCAGCTGGGGATCCTTCAGAGATGAGCGAATGGACGACGAACTCTTCGCGTCATACTCGGACTTCCCGGAGCTTCCGGAGGATCGAGGTCCCGGCGAGGTGGAAGCAGGAGGAGAGTCGCCGGTCGCGGCCGCGGAAAGAGGCCGAGAAGCGACGTCGGAGAGGAGCCTCGAAGAAGTGAACGCGGTGATGGATCGCGAGAGCGTCCGAGGATGTTTCAGGCGAGCAGGGACGGCGCAAACCCGGTTCAGGTTGCCTCGCCGCCACGGCTCTCTCCCACCGCACAAGCGACTCGATGATCGGCGACGGCGAGGGACGCCGGCTGAGCGAAGGTGGGTGGGCCGTCGCGTCAATGAGAGAGAACGCGGAGGCGGCGACGGCGGGGGTGGGGCCGGTGAGGTAATGGGCCTCGTCCAGGCCCGTTTGGGAGATGGACTAGCCGGCCCAATAGGCTGTTCGATCATTGTCATGGCTCACGCAATTACGTCAAATTTGAATGCTACTATTTTGTCGAGGAAAAAGTTATAATGCCTTCAACAAATGCAGCACAGTTTCTCGAGATGTTGCAACAACTTTACGATTCATGTTGTGAAATACACGTGCTACCAGGGGCGAGCAACCAGACTGATTCAACTCGGAAATTGAACCAGTCGGTTCATAAGAGAATCGATCCAGTTTCCAGTTTCAAAAACTAAGGATCAGCCTTGATTGGTTCGATTCCCAATTCTATACCCTAAATTGGTCGATTTTATTTGGGAACTCGGAACGGAACCGGATTGTCCATAATCCTAACAAAGTTCATTTACTCTTTTTAAAAAAAAAACCATAAAATTTGCTAAAATTGAATATGTTTGACATATTGTCCTCAAGCAATAAGATTTATATTCATATTTGACACATGCATATTGTATACATCATAAAACGAAACAAGGGGAAAAAAAGTCCCGGCTAAGGTGAATAGGGTCAATTCCCGATTGCAAAAACCAAAAAATGACTACAATAAAGTACTTTTCAAGTTTCATGTCGGAAATATATACACCCTCGAAAACCGATCGCCCTTACTTGCCAAAACACATAATGGCGTAATTATTGCATACCGCGATAGCAATGAAATCAAAGCCGTACCAAATGGACATATAAAGGGGAATGGTTGCAAAAGCCGGTTAGGAACATGCACGCCTTTTTGATCGGCCATAAATGTCGCTCCGCAATTGCCTAGTCAACGAATGGAGGATCGATCTTGTTAACATGTACCGTACCATACTATTAGGCAATGGAATGCAGTACCTGGCCTTTCCACGTGGGGCCCTGATACACTCCGTTTTAATTGGCTCAAGAGAAGGAGGGTGGGTGCGTGATGGCGACTGATTTCACTTTTATTTCTTTTAAATTTCTGTTTCCTTTTTTTTAGCTTTAATTGGGGATGGGCGACGGACTTGGATGCCGTCCTAACCCCCTCGTGCAGTCATCTTTCACTATTTCATCTCTCCTTTATGTCAGGGATATTACCACTACAAGTCCTAAAACTTATCACAAAAGTATAATTGAATCCTAAAACTTTCAAAAAGTACAAACGAGTCCTAAAACTTATCACGAAAGTACACTTGAGTCCTAAAACTTTCAAAAAGTGCAAATAAATCCTAAAACTTATTACAAAAGTGTAAATAGGTCCTGAAACTTATCACGAAAGTACACTTAAGTCCTAAAACTTTCAAAAAGTACAAATAAGTCCTGAAACTTATCACGAAAGTGCAAACAAGTCATAAAACCTGTCACGAAAGTGCAAACAAGTCATAAAACTTTTAAAAAGTATAATTAATGAAAGGACTTGATTGAACCAATTTGATAAGTTTTATGACTTGTTTGAACTTTCGTGATAAGTTTTAGGACTTGTTTACACTTTTTTAAAGTTTTAGGACTCAAGTGCATTTTCGTGACAAGTTTCAAAACTTGTTTACATTTTTTTAAAATTTTAGGACTCAGTTACATTTTCGTGACAAGTTTTAGAACTTTGAATGCACTTATCCCTTTCTTTTATGTCTGAAGCAATTAATACAAAAGAGAAAAGGAAAATCTCAACATCTCTCCCTCGCTGTCTCTTGTGGCAACACTTGTGACGACACCTGTGGCAGCATGAAAAATGGGTGTACAGCGTCTGATGGGTGTAACGTGTTGTTGTGTGACTAGACATGACCCAAAGTCGTGAGCATTTACTGAGGTGTTTTTGGTGTCCTCCTCTTATGAGGCGAGAGCTTTGAAGCCTCCTTCTTCTTTTGGGTTGTTTTTGCTTGTTTGTTGTTTTCTTTAAAGAGGAAGAGTTGGATGGATTCTCCCGAGGATGGTTGCCCGCCAAGCATGCCCCATTTCTGTTCATATAATAACTACATAGTGACGCTACACTTTGGAAGGAGACAATTACGCTAATGATTACTAAACTTTAATTCAATGAGTAATGTTGTACCTAAATTTTTGATTTGCGCAATATGGTCTTTGAATCTTAATCCAATACGTAATGTTATGCATATACTTTTAATTCGTTCATTGTGGTCCATGAACTATCGATAAATACACGATGTAATCCGTAAATTATATGAAAATGTTTAAAGTTCATAAACTATACCAAATATCGAATCAATATATCGAGAACCACATTGAGTAAAATAAAAGTGGAGGGATGGCATTAAATATATTGGACTAAATTTCCAGACTATTTGTGTCATTTTCTCATTTCGAAAGATTTGAAGTTCTCGAGGCACATGCTTTTCGGCAGGATCCTAAAGCAAGAGGAGGGCTTTACATGAACAAGGGTTCAGACAAATCACGAGGGTCCTTTTGCACTCTGCATGCAAGACAGTAAACAAGAAGAAATCAGATGAGATGAGATGAGACCTTTCATCCACTTTGTTTTCTTGACATTCTGTTTGAGAAAACGAGGCGATACCTTGGCTTGGGGAAGAGATTTGAAACGTCGGACCGACACAAGCTATAGTGTTTAAGCTTGTGTCTACACTATATATATACACCACTAAAACCACATCTCTTGCAAGTAAGCGACTGCTGTGATAGGATTCTGAGTGGAATGCTTTTGCTATATCCTCAACTACCTGCTTAAACCTCGTTTTTGCGCAGAGGGTAATGGCAATTATATATTCACATAGTCATCAAAATCAAGAGAGACAGAATGAAGAGGGTTTAACACCATAAAAGTAATTGAAGTTCAATTCAAGATTTCAATAATCTCAGCCATATTCAAGTACTAACCCGATTCCTGAAGAGTATGATGTATCGATCAACATATTATCTTTTATTACGTGTTGATATCATTTATTTATTAAGTATGACAAAGTAATTTTTTTTTTTATAATTGCTAGAGTGACCATAAAAAATTAGTTACTGGGTAAAACTCGAGCGTGAGAGTACCGCACGACTCAATCTGGCGCAAATTCTAACCAACTGTAAGCATATATCTCAACCGGCATCACACGACATAGCACATAGTCCATGTAACTATTTTCATTTGATGAATCCACAGAGGAGTCCAAGAGATCAGGGAGTTGATCACATTGGAAGAGAGGGCAGAGAGAGAGCAATGCTGAGGTTGAAAAAGTGAGGGTAGAATAACTACAAAAGAAGACCCAAAATGGGTGACAAAAAACGTATACAGATGCTGCACTGTTGACAAAGTTGAAAGTTGAAACCTTTTTCAATGCAAAGAGTGGGTTCCAGCACTCTCTCTCTCTCTCTCTCAAGGTGTCCTTGTGCTCAGTCTCAGTGGGTGTACACTCCCCCTTCTGTTTTCCTCTTCGCCTCTCCCATCTTTTCACGAATCCCCTGTCCCTCACATCGCCTGCAACTGTTGTTTACCGCTGGTAAATCCAAACGATCGATTTGGTCATCGAGTGCCGTTAAATTACTTCTTAAACAACTCAAATTAGGAAGAAAACTAATGGCTGTCGACGCATTTACTTTTTCCCGCGGACCCGCTACTGTTTACCAATGCTAACGAGAACACCATGACCTTTTTCGCCGAATTATGCATCTTGATCCTCGGATTCGCCGACCCCTGGAAAAGTTCATTCGGCTTTTGCACCGGTCCAAAAACGTGATCAAATTATTCGAGCTCTTGTAGGAGCCACGATCTAGGCCGATCATTGATCGAAAGACGCATCGCTTTGGATGATGGATCGCCACTGTTGCAGAGCAGGCTTCACAGGATTTTACCCCCGCAACTTGAAGATGCCATTGAATCCTAGTAAACACATGGTACGCAGGATCCTGTGCCTCCTTGTCTTTGGCGCTTTGGTTCCCTGGCGATGATCATGTTGCCCTGTTTCGGCAAGTAGTGCTTTGTCCATTCTTCTGATTCTTTTTTCACAACAAGACTGATCTTTTCGTTTCGCTCGTGGACATGCTCTTGTAAAAGTTGTAAGCGAAATTGGAAATGCATACGGTTTAAAAAGAAAGAACCCGCCCCCGTCGGTCTAAGAAAGTATCGAGTGAACATGTTTTGTCACAAAAACCACAATAACACATTAGGCCTAATTCCAAAAAAAAACACCAACTTTAAGTTGGGGGACAATTCTGACCCGAACTTTTTTTTATTCCATAAAAAAGCACCAACTTTAGGTTGAGGGACAATTCTGATCCGAACTTTTTTTTATTCCATAAAAAAGCACCAACTTTAGGTCAATAGACAATTCTGGTCCAGACTTTTTTTTGTTTCATAAAAAAGCACAAACTTAAGGTTGAGTGATAATTTTGGCCCCAATTTTTTTTTTATCTCATTAAAAATCATCAACTTTCATCATGATCCTAAATCTGACCATCTGTTGATTTTCACCATTGTTTTAGAAAAAAAAGTTGTAGTGATGAGCTTGGTCAATCTCGTCTATGGCGTTTGTCGACAAGCAGTGGTAAATTTCAGATTACATTTGGCTAGAGAGATTCAATCTAGAGATATTTTTGACTTGTCAGTGAAGTGAAAGAGATAAATAGTTTTACCGTTATTCTTCAAATTGTGGCTTAAAAATAGGACACTAAATATTGCTTTAAATCCAGTTAGCAAGCCACATGGATTTATTGCTAATGTGGAATAGTCAAGTTAGATAATCAATGGTTTTAAGTCAATGGGGGCCAGATTTGGGATTTAAGCCAAAGTTAGTGTTCTTTTATAAGACAAAAAAAAGTTGGGGCCAGAATTGTCCATTGACTTAAAGTTGATGTTTTTTTACGGGACAAAAAAAAGTTCGGGCCAAAATTGTCCCTTAACCGAAAGTTGATACTTTTTTATGAGACAAAAAAAAGTTCGGGCCAGAATTATCCCTAAACCTAAAGTTGATGTTTTTTTTTGGAATTAATACAACACATTAAAGAAAAAGATCATTCTGGCAGCATACATCACCTGTTGAATTTTTTTTTTTTAATTTTGTGATGTGAGATCATTCTAGCCCGAAATTCTAGGATTATGAACTAGCCAAGAAAACTGGAAACTGCCCGAAATTCTTTTGGAAAGAAGTTGAACCGGGGACCAGCAAAGAGACTATTTTGATTGACACGTAAGTGTGAAGGGTCGACTTTATGACAGGAGACCTCACGTCCTTCACAAGCAGTGTCAGATGATGTGTTTTTTCATTGGCATGCTCGTGTAATTTTCCAGAGATCGCATCGTGGCAGACATAAAGATCTCCAGGGAAGTTTTACTTTAATCTTTTAGTTCAACTTTCGTATTGATTTCTTGCCAGCATTCAAACTCAATAAACTCCTACAATGACCTTTTGTTTTCCTAAGAAATCAAGTGCTGATAATCTATGGAGTTCGTTGCGCCGTTAAGAAACGAAAGTTGTACTGATGGCCCTATCCAATGACTTAGCTGTATAAAATGGGAGATGAGGATTAGAGGACGAACTTCTCTTTCTAGTTAACGTAATCTTGCTTTCATGGATGCCAATGAAGATTACAAGAATATCGGAATTCCTTGCATCCCCAAATATTAGATCATTGTTGGTCTGGTGTGCGTTTGGCGTCGGATCGCTTGCATTGTTAAGAAACTTGGCTAAACAATGGACACAAGGAAGCATGCGATGGCCAGTCTCATTAATTCTTCCGGGCCAAGTGTCAACGAAGCGCAAAATGGAAACTTTCAGGATTCCTTCCCATTCAAAATAGAATGAACTAAGATGATAATGCTTCACAAGATTCGTACTAGTATGGGCAGTACAGAAGCAAATTCTACAGTATAAATCTCTTTTTTTGGCTAAATGGAGTAGAATCTAAATAATCTAGTGCCTAACTGCCCTTCAAATTAAAATAAAACCCACTAAACGAATAAGTAAAAATAAAATGGACAGAGAGAAAAGACGGAATATGAAGAGGTAACTGGGACGAATCACTAAAACCATGCTGAAAACAATACTTGGGGAATACCCAGGACACCAATGAGGTAGAACCAATCAAGAATTGGAGATGCAGCTTCAGATTGCTTCATTGGCACGATCAAAGAGCCGTTCTTGCTGGTCTTACAAATATCGACACCAATCTTGACACTGTATGCTTCGGTGGGATTCAGGCACAGCCCAGGATTGCCACTGAGATCCAAGTTCTTGCCCAACCTTTTCAAGAAGCTGGCATCAAATGGGACCACACCAGTCAACAAGTTCCTGCTCAGGTTCAAGTGGTATATGTGGGACAGAGTCCCGAACCCGACGGGGATTTCACCAGTCAGCTGGTTGTTCTGGAGAGACAACGTGCTCAAGTTCATGAGCTGAGTGAAGCTAGGAGGGATAGTCCCTGAGTACCTTGAATTGGCAAGCCTCAGCTCTTGCAATTTCACAAGCATACCGAACTCTACGGGAAGAGGTATGTCCATTGGATTGTTTTCCATGATGAAGTACTGCAAATTCTGCAGCTTTGACACTCCGGTGGGAAATTTTCCTCTCAGTCCGTTGTTGCTCAGGGCTATGAAGACCAGAGAGTTTAGCTTGTCGATGGTGTCAGGAATTCTACCTGTGAGTGAATTTGAGCTCAAGTCAAGCTTTTGAAGCTGACCCAGTTGGCTAATTGTGCTCGGGATTGAGCCACCAAGTGAGTTGTAGCTCAGATCAAGGCCCACAAGGTTCTTCAGATTGCCTATTTGGAAAGGTATGGTGCCAATGAGCAGGTTGTAGCTCAAGTCAAGGTGAATTAAAGACTCCAGGCTGAACACTTCAACCGGGATGAAATTGGTGAGGCGGTTTTGGGACAGTGTGAGGACTTCTAGGGACTTGAGGGAGGATATTTGGGGTGGGATTGGACCGACGAGAGCAGGGTTCGATTTGAGACTGAGCTGTTGGAGGGAGGAATTGAGGAGCCGGTTCGGCGAAACAGAGAGGGTGGTTCTGGTGTGGGTGAAGCAGTTGAAGAAGAAGACGGATTGAATATGAGGGAGAGAGAAGACGAGGTAAGGGAAGGTGGCTGTGGGCTTGCAGGTTGGGTTAGGAAGTGTGCCGAAGTCGAGCCTCGAGACATGGAGGTGGTTGTCATTGCCGGGTTTGCATTCTATTCCAGGCCAGGACGAGCCTGTCCCACATGGGTGTGGGTACGAGACTCTCCAGTTTTGGTCCGAGGACATGGACTCCATGATCTTGAACAGGATCTCAGATTCCGAGGGAAGCATGGTGTTCGGTCCAGAGCTGGTGCTTGTATGAGAAGGTGGCGGTGGTGGCGCGGTGGTCTTTGGAGGGGCATTGATGGACAGAGAAGGGAAACAAGAAGGCAGTGAGGAGAAGAACACGACGAGGAAGGGAAGAAGAAGAGGAGAGAGTGAGGGAGACGAAAGCATGGTGGCTGAGGATTTGAACTGTGGCCGGTGGTAGTAAGCTTGACTGAATTTGGAAGCCAAGTGGGTTTCATCTGATGGGTGAGTGACAGAGCTCAACAAGGAGAGAGAGAGAGAGAGAGAGAGAGAGAGAGATGTGACTGAAATGAAAGGTGGGGCAAGTTTGATTAAAGATGGTGGGTCATAATCATATGACAAGAGTGAGATTTTGAAGCCAAGGTAGGGTCAGCACGGATGTGAAAAATTAGACGCCATTGTCTGAAGGGAGGGAGCTGGTGTTTCGAATGGGAAAAACTTAAAGCGCATGTCTCACTCCATTACACACGTGAAAATGATTAAAGCCATGAGAACGTGTGTGTCTGAAAGGGAGAGGGAGAGAGATCATTAAAGGGAGATTAAGAAAACTTTTGGGTTTCTCAGATGAGCAATGCCTCAGCATCATAGTCAAACTTTCGAGCGCCTGGAAATTCTTTCACCCTTCTCACATTGCTTTCACTACTCACTAAAAGACCTTTTCATTTTGCCGGACTTCCGAAAGCAGATGAAGGCACATTTTTTTCTTTTGCTCTCTCTACATTGGCAAAAAGTTGAGATCATGCGTCGCCAGGGGTTTTCTGAGTGCTGAGCTTTTCCAAAATAGTAGTCAATATGGTGAAAATTCACTTCGAAACTATAGTTTTGGGAGTTGTAGATCAGTTTAGCCAATGTCTCTCTACCGCGGTTAAATTCCCATAGTCCTATTCAATATGGAATCCCTCTTCGACTTTCATGTGCAAACTACCCGGTGTTCTTTTCGCCTTATTCACTTCCGATTTCGATTTTTATTGAAAAAACTACAGCAGGAAAGGAGGGAAGAAAAAAAAAGAACTGTCCGTTGATCGAGCGTACCACAGGGTCGGCACAAGCTCGACTCAAGTTCAAAACTTCCAAATGTCCACGGTTTTTTTATTCAATATGCATGCGTGTGGCTTCTGCGTTTCCAGAAAACATATGCAAGCTAGAACGTTAGATCGAATTCTTACTTTTTACTAGATGAACTTGAATTCAAGTGAATTACTTCCCCAGACAAATCTAGCAGAACCTGCCAAGGTCACACGTTGTTGTACCACTCTCCCAGAAATGGGTCCCGTTCTTTTTTTTTTTTGGTCGAAATGGGTCCCGTTCAACACTCTTACAAATTCCCCATTTTTTTTTTTCATAAATCCCAGTAACAATAATTTCTAGGTTTTGTGGCAGCCCGATGACAGGAGACATACCAGGTACCTAAATTGACAGACCACTGTGAGCAACGTCTCTCTTGAAAAACATAAAGATCGCTAGTTTAGAGTTATTAATTTAGCTGTTCAGTGCAAAAATTCAAAAAATAAAGACCAAACCAAAACAATTAGATGGGAGAATGAAAAGCAATCTTTTGGTTAACCAAACCAAAAAAAAGGGAAAAAAAAAACGAAAACAAAATATATCCTTCATCACTAGTTTAGAGTCTATTTATCAGAATATGAATAGGGAAGATTGCCTCGGTCATACCTATGTTACAAATATATCACACTACCACAACAAGCCAAGAGAAGAGCTCTGTACAGAACCTTTCTGCATGCCTTGAATATAAAACAAACGGATGCATGCTGCTAAAGCTCCTACAAAAAGTTTGTCTAACATTTACTAAATCAATCACAGCGGCTTATGAAAGAACCAAAAAAAATTAAAACAAAACTACCCTCTCAAGACTGAAACTTGAGCTTCTCCCCGGCGTTCAAATAAAGCTGATGCTGATATGGTTTATCAGCAAAAACTGTTGAAGGATCTCGACCTCAGGTATTGCACAGAAGTCGGCCAAAACTAACTTATTGCAGACATCAGAGCGTTCACGGCTGACATCACCTCGCATTAATGTGGTTAAGAAAGTACATGAGAAGGCCCACTCAGTCTTGTGATGCCTCCTATCAAAAATAGAAATGGGAGGGGTTAAGTCATGCACCGAGACGGACCAAAGCAAATAGGAGTAATGAAAAGAACTGTTCATATGTCATGATGGATGAAGAAGCAAAGCACCAACAACTTACTGCAATTACGGAAGATGCATTTCACACCTCCACTGCGGTGTGTGATTCCATATCGCCAGTAACATGTGACAAATGTGAGTCATCAGCCCTATCCGCTGCATTCTGGCAATGTGGATCAAGGACCTCCTTATTTCCACAGCAAAATTGTGATTCCTCAACTTCCATAGACATGGCATCGAGCTGTGATCCGCCATTCTCAACTCCATGGAATGGCTCCACATGAGTGAGTTCACTAATGGTTTGAAATGGATGTTGATGAATGGCTTCTCCATCTGTAACGGCGCAGAGCTGCACATGATCGCCATCAACAGATACAAGACAAATCTGTGAATGGTCCTCTGTGTCCAAATTACATAGCTGCGAAGTGTTGTCAATTCCGGTAGGCTCAAGTGGCAATTCATCAACTTTTACAACTGCACCATGAAATTGTGACCGATCATCGTCACTGGTTCCATCGCAGTCCATTGGTTCATCCTTGTGCTTTCGTTTCACAAAGCTCTTCCTCCTAACCTTTTCCTTACCTCGTGCCCTCTTACCAAGTTCTGTTATTGCGAGACCTGATCCAATGACCGGGGTTTCAACCTGGCCCCTCAGACATTCACGGGCGATATACCTGATCCTTGATATTGATTCTACCTGCTGCGGATCTAGACCATCTATCGGGAATGTGTCGGCAATGTGGGCTATATCCCTTAAACCAGAATTCTGCAGATATACAGCAAATCAAGAAAGTTAAAATTCTGTTCGATGAGAATCGACTTAATGTTATTGATAGGGTCTTACTG
The DNA here is from genome assembly GCA_024500025.1 of Syzygium aromaticum. Taxonomy (NCBI): domain Eukaryota; kingdom Viridiplantae; phylum Streptophyta; class Magnoliopsida; order Myrtales; family Myrtaceae; genus Syzygium; species Syzygium aromaticum. Next base: position 20,313,501 of record CM044885.1, read on the forward strand.
TTCTTTGGAACTCCGATGAAAGTGAGATGGGCCTGCCCACAAATCGACGAGTAATCTTTAGGTACCACTGCATGTATTCGCTCTCATCTACGCTATCATCACCTTCCGCAATACTAAGTCTGCGATTCACCCACTCGTTGAGCTCGAATTCCATCTTCCCTGATAAATCTACACCTCCATCAACTCCGCGATTTTTCCTTTGCCACTGCGGCACGTCCTCAGGAATATGCTGAGACATTCCACATTGCCTTAAGCAACGATCTGGAAGGTGTCTTTCAGCCTTGTCGAAACATATCAACATTGTCTTCGATCTTCCCAGGTTAAGATGGTTTTTAATATCTTCAGGTATTACACTACTGTCCATATGTCTATAAGGGAGCCACTCCACCTAAAACCATGTAATTGGAATTCTCTTCACTCCATAAAATCCATTAATGATAAAATCATATAGCACAAGTTTGAGAAGGAAGAAACAAAAGTGATACTTACATCACATGCTTTCAAGGCATCCAATGCCTTTCGATAGAAAACGACATCACGGTTGGCTGTTGGACCAATTTGTTTCCCTTTCCACCTAAGTACGTAAGGAAAGCAATCATGGGCTGGATCATGTTTGAGCTTTGGTCGCCCAATAATTAAGTGGTAATAACTCCAACACTGCAAAGTCAAACTAAGAAAGGTCAAATGACCACATATGAAGTCTAAGGAGAATATACATCCATGATGTAAGCAAAGCATTTATCAACAATATGAAACTGATCTCCAGCTTCACCAGCAGTTGAACCTGCCATAACACTGGAATGTGTGGTGATATAGATGAGGAAATTACAAATAACCTGGAGAAGGGTCAAACAGCCACTGATAGTACTCTGAGAAGCAAGAGAAGCATTCCCCAGTGCTCTGTACAAGAAAGCCAGTGCCGCTGCACCCCAAGCATATTTTCCACATTGTTCAAAATCTCCGAACAATGGCAGGTACATTACGGGGACTTTGTTCCCTGTAGTAGTGGAAAATATGGTGCTTCCTACCAGATATAATAGGTATGCACGTGTATGGCGCTCAATATCTTCAAGAGGAGCATCTTCAGGACAATCAGAGAAAAACTCTTTTAACCAACTTAACTTGACCATGCCACCACTAGCATACCCAGCTTCCGGGGTTTTCCCAAGGAATTTTTCACAGACGAAACTGCAAGATGTATATGTGAAACCAATGACAGGGTCTCCATCAACTGCAAGTCCAAGCAAGAGAGCGACGTCTTTGAGAGTTACTGTCATTTCTCCAACATTCATGTGGAACGTATTTGTCTCTCTCCTCCATCTCTCAACCAAAGCAGAGATAAGCGGATTGTCCAGACTGATAGCAGGAATTAACCTCAAGTACCCAAATCCAGCCTTGTCAACTAACTCTATCTGTTTGGCAGTGAGTCTCCACTGATCCAGCTTGGATGTGTGCTCATGACATCTTAGTGCACCACGCTCCTAAATAGAAAAGCAATTATACAATAAACCCACATGAAACAGAAAAATATGTTGTTTATAAAATGGAGCCATGGCTTCTTTGTGGATGGATGGAATTTCTCAGGTTGCCAGCAACTATCCTTAGATTAAATTTGCTAAGACAAAGAACGAATTTTCTGATTTCTACGTGCCAAATCCTATTGTCCGTCAATGTGCTACAAGTTTGTAAAAATTGCAACAGATGCAAGCTAAAGTTCTTCAAAGTCGTTATAAGTGAGAATTATAACATCAAGAATGGAGCCTTCTAGTTAGCTTCTTTGGCATATGCTAGAAGGAGCCGATCGAAACATGACTAGCTGTGCCGTCTCCCCATGCAATACACTCGCTTCTTGAAGTACAGTTTTTCGGTTAAAGAGAGCTACTAAGAAACTGTGATCATAGTCTATTGCTTACAACAAATTCCTCCAAAATTGCTTTCACTTATTTTAACATCATTTGATAATGTAGCATTAGCACAATCTAGTGGGCATGAGCTTTTAAAAGAACTAATTATAACTGGCAAAACATTAGGAAACTTGACATCATCAGATGGTGAAGACTATATTATGAACCACACCTGTCCATCCCAAACTGCTGATGAGACATGCTTATCTTGATCATAAAGTACAGATACATCAATTGGACCGGGGTTGATTGCACTGGGTTCCACCACCACTGCTTCCATTGATTCCATTGATTAACTTCCTGCCCAATCAGACACAGCACGTAAAGCCTATTAGTACGACTTTTGAGTTAAAGTCAACTATCCTAAGATTTTGCAACCCTCAGGAGAATGCGTGGATATAACTCACAGTTAAAATTCTTAGTGCACATAAGTTTCTCTCTCCCTTGACTGGAAAAACCATAAAGTTGAACTTAGAGAAATGGAGCTCAATTCTACTCCAGTGAGCAAAATAGACATGGTGCATAAGAACAAACAGAACAATCCCTCTCTCCCTCCCTCAGCAAAGCCTTTCCATGCTCTCTACTTCATCCAAGATATCTGAAATTCCTCAAAGTCTGCCAGGGTCACAGAATTCCATCGAAGGGAAAAATTCCAAGGTCCAAGTTATCCATGCTTAAAAGCAGAATAAATTTGAAAATCCTTCATGACTAAGGGCATTAGGGCAAAGATATATTCTGCAAAAGTTTGAGTCCACAAACCTCTGTATTTCTGTCAGAAAACAAAAAATTCCTTCCACAAATCTCCTCAGGAGAAAGGGTTCATCAGAAGTTGCCACAGTTGATAGCACGAGTTGTTTGACATCGGACAACCCTAAAGTACGGAGCAAAACTATTGAGCTACTTAAATGCATCTGAGCAAATGACCGTTGATTAGTTGAGTCTGTTGGAATCACTACAATTAAGACCCTCAATGGATGAATATATTCGGAGACGATACTTCACTGAAAATGGATCTTCTGTGCACTTGATGCCAAAAATAGGAACTCGAGGAAATGGTTACCCGAAGAAGATGTGCCTCCCTATCTCAATCCCCTGAGCATCGATAGAAATTTGCCAACCGCACATTCCTACCTCGGATCGGTCAAGTATTATGACGCCGCCGTTCGAGTCCACTATGGCAAGATCTTAGGAGCCAATGATTCAACAAGTACCGCTTCATCAAAAGCAGCTCCAAAATTGAACTTCGATCGCGCTAAATTAGCGTGGGAAACTACAGATCTTGGTTAAAGTCGCACCCTCGAACTATCTTAGCCAAGACAAATTTTTTACGCGGGCCAAGTCATAATCGAGTCAATTATTACACATCTTAGCCTCGATGACGCACGGAGCATATCCAGAATCTCCGGCAGAACCGACTCCATTTCCAAGAAAATGCCATCTTTATTGGAGCTCCAAAAGCCCAGCACACGAACCTGAAGAGGGAGGGAGCGGGGGAGGAAAAAAGGTTGGAACTTTTCGGCAACCCCAGAAGAGTTAACTACTGGGAGGGACGTATGGAAAGCCAATCATTTGCACATGGGAAGCTCTTGAAGAAATATGCAACACACCCCCCACCTCCCCCCTCCTCCTTCCTGCTGGTTTCCCCACTTACCCAAACCCAATTTCAAAAGCTTTTCAAAAATCGAAACCCTAAGCTCCATCAGTCGTCCTCCTCATCCGGATGGAGATTCGCCAAAAATACCCAACAATCACCGATCAACATGAAGTCCTTAAAAACACATAAAATTACTTCATCAGCCAGCCCATTTGGAGGGATTGCTATGTCTTAAAGGTCCGCAAGCCCCCGATTAACAAAAAAAAAAAAAAAACCGAGCTTTCGGGAAGGGTTCAATTCGAGCGTTCTGCCCCCCCACCTCCCCCTCCCCCCAAAAAAAAAATCTGCAGAAACCCTAACTAAAGCCAAGACAGACAGGACACAGCGCGAGGGAGGGAGGGAGAGGAGCGAAGAGATTCCAACGCAAAAACGACGACGGCGACGGAGGAGTTAAAAGGGGCGAAAAAGGGGATTACCTGGCTGGAATCGAATGATGTAAGAAGGGAGTTCCTTTTTTCCTAAAAACGACGACGGAGAAGGGCCGCACCGGTCCTCGCTCGCTATAACCATAGACGAGGAGCGCAGCAGCGAAGGCAAGAGAGAGAAACCCCCCCACCAAAACCAAAACCCCCCCCCCCCGACTCCCTCCAAAACGACGACGATGGAGGAGGCCCTTTTTGATCGGGTGCGGACCGGGGTTACGGTTCGCTTATGCCGAGGGCTACACGTGGAGCGATGCGACTGGGCCTTGCTAATCCCGTCCCCCCCGCCCCCACCGGGGGGCGCAGGCCCACGGGTCCAGATTCGGTTGCGGCCCGACCCAAAAAATCCGACGACAACCCGGGTCCGGATTAAGGTGAAAAGTCCGGGGTTACCCTTGATTGAGGTGTTGTGCCGTTGTGGGGGGCATTCGATTATGCGGAACTTGGAAGAAGGCAGACCCCCATCGAATTGCAAATGCTTTTCGATTTTCTTGACACTGTTCTTTGGGATTTGGTAATTCACCGGACCAAGAGAGGGATTTCATCTGGCCATCATAAGTAACCTGCGTGCACGGTAACGTCGTGGTTCGTAGCGAAACATGATGCTGTCTTGCAATGCATTAGGATCACGGAGACGCTATCCTCATTATTCGCAATGTTCTCGATCCATGCGAACATCACCGACCGGCTAGACCGACCTAACGTTGGACTTCTATTCCCCCTGAGATTCGTTCCTGCATTAACGATAACCACGAGCCGATGTACAATCTCTCCCGAGCACAAGCCGATGCTGCACTGGACGAGGGAAATCATTACTCTGCACAGTTTCCTCGCTGTCCAAATCCTAAGCAAAGAGAAGATACAATCGCTTGTGGGGACCGAATACAACATCGACCCAGCAAAGAATAGCAACTTTATTCGATTTTCCGATTCAAATGACCAAAGTAAAGAGAACATGATGATAGCACATATTGTTGGGCAGTAAAGACCAAAATGAAGCCATATAATTTACAAGAGACAGCCATCATCAGTACACCAACATTTTTCTCCGCCAAATCCCGCCTCCGGGACTCCAGGAGAGCTTCAAAAAAATGTAAAAAAGGGGGCGCAAAATTTGTCAACGCATCAAGCTACAACTGCTTCCAATATAGCACCTATCTCTTCATCCAGTCAGCCTAAATGAATCGCACCTCATATACCCAGAACAAGGAGCACTTCTGCTTATACAGATTCATACTGTCCCACTCGCAGTGATCTTGCATTTATCAATCAATCAGATGCGTAGACTATGAGAACATACGGAGGAAGTTGTTTGCATATGCCATCGGCTTCACATCAGGGTGCGGCTGCAATTTTTTTCAAAGCAATCCAACAAATTAGTTAAAACAATCTCGATTTCTTCTCTGATTAATAACTTGGGGCACCTAATCTTTCTCGAGCCAGCTATGCACTGGTGAAAAAGACAAAAATCCACAGAAGGGGAAGTCAAATAAGTAACTGACCACTGCAGAAAATGTGACAATGTTGGGCTTCATCTCAGGGGCTTCAAATCGAATAAAAGCACCTTTGTTACCCATCTGATAGAAATTCAAATCAATGGTTAATAACATGTCTAACTACATATGACAAACCAAGACAGACACTTTCTTCCTTTTTGGAAAATCAACAGTAGAAAGAGAAAGGCACAATGATTCAACGATTAGTTATGGCAGCACTAGAGAGATGGGTCTGCCGTTCATATACTCCACTGTTGCAAACAGAACAAAGCGTAACAATTCGGAATATCCAAGTACCTGATCACAATAATTTGGAGCAGAAAATACAGTAACAAGTTTTCCATCATGCTCAATCTCATAGCCTTCGTCCTTCACTTCATGTGATCGCACAACTAAATCTGTTAGAGGAGATTGTAAGTCAAGTCACTAAAATGATAAGATAAATTCGATACGCTTAGCAAGTAGGACACACGTGCAGACAAGGAAAACAGAAGACTGAAGCACAGTAAATAATACCTAAGTTGTTTTCTTGTAAAAACTTTTTGGTGACATCTCCACCAAAAGAAAGACCCACACCTCGCTTGCTAGGACCTCTTCCAGGTAATGGTTGGGGATCGCTCCAAAGCAATTCACACATCAAACCTGACAAAATCAGATAGTAACATATAAAGCAAGAAGGAATCTAAATGGCACAGTCCATCGGAAACACCTCCTATTCTACATGTGAAATAGAAGATGCTGGGTAATGATGGCTGGGGGACAGAGAGGAGGGACAGGCACTGAGACAGAGAGAGATCTGGGGCTGTGACAGACAATCCCAGCACACAGGATTGTTACTGGCTATTAAAGGTAATGAAATGTGCCAACTCACCTTCCTCAGGAGGCTCACAGAACCGATCAATTGACCTGATGTCGGCAAGCTTCACCCCGTCAACGCTAAAAAGACCTCCATGAACCACGAAAATCTTCTCATTTATCACATGCGCCAAAGGAAGACAACAGAACACTTCTGCAAAGAGCTCGACGAATGTTTCACTCAACTTGGATCGAACTTCTCCCTCGAAGCCATAAATTTTGTTCATGCTCTTGCTCTCGTGATTTCCTCGGGCAAGATATACAGCTGAAAAAGTTCAAAAAGTCTTAGATCTTAAAGACAACCAAAAGGAACATGCCTTGCAGTTTGCACAGGTTATAACAGGCTTCAATAGAGGTTAAGATGCGTAGACTAATACAATGGGTGACAGGAAACGAAGAAAACATGAAAGTGTGAGTCCATAAGAAGGTGCTTTTGCGAACGGAAACGAAATGACATAGCTACTCTTTCAGAGAAAATGATACTATAATAAATTGAAAGCATGACTAGGGAGAATTTACCTGATGGAGACATGCACTTGAAAGCAAACAAGGTAAGGATCACCTCCACAGAAAATGATCCTCGGTCCACAAAGTCACCATTAAATAGGTAAGGATTCTCTTCTGAGGGAAGTCCATTCAACTCAAAGATATTCAAAAGATCGTAGAACTGCATATGAAGAATGAATTAGCACTGGTAAACCAAGTAGAAGTACAATTTTCAGCAAGGAGCAACACAGGCAATTCCAGAAGTATGAGCGATCACAGAAAAAGAGCATAAAATATCTATATTTACTCAATGTACAATTTAACTTACGATGGTAAATGAACAGTAACTTGGTACAATCTAGTAATGAAACTTATAACACAATGTTCAACAACATAAAGATATCAAAGACATTATCTTGAAGATGTTACGGCACTCAAGCCACTATAACGAGGTGCAAAATCCCCCACTAAAAAAACAGGGATGAAGCTTCCAACTGCAGAAGAAGAGAGCAAAGGAGAGGAAAAGGGGGGTAGATGAAACCTTCTAATGCAAAAGCCAATAGAGTGCTGAATCAATCTTACACACTATGCACAATCGACTATCATCTCCACTCGACATAAGTACCAACTTGGGTGGAATAATAAAGCTCAATGGTTTATAAGGCATCAGAAACCTGTTCCCCAAAGCAGGTAATGATATATAAACATTATCTCCATATCCTTTCTAATGGCCATTTGAGTACACTGTAAACCTATTCCTTACATGCCTATTTCTATCCATTTTGTTCACCAAGCACCTACATTCTCTTGCAAGTGACTTTTCTCTACCAGTCTACTGTCAGAAATTCCTATATGTCCGACTCACTGTCAACATCACCACCATTAAGAAATGTCAGAAAGGAAGACATGCGTGCAGCTCAGCAAACTTCAGCGACCAAGCAATTCATGCCAACAGAGGCATGATGAGGTTCGTTCGCTGGCACAGAACTGCATCCGTTAGGTAAATGAAACATCAGAAACACCACCCCAACTCTTCTCTCCCGTGCCTGCTCAGGAGTAAAGTTGCCAAAGTATGTTTATGAATGCTCTACTGGCCAAAAAAATATTCACGAACTCCAGCTTGTACACTAACTTTTTGTATACAGTTTCGGCCCATCAAATCTACCAGTAAAACAAGAAAAACCCTTGTGCTGTTGACCCATATAAAACTTAGTAATTATTTTGTTCAATTAATTCAATCAACCAAGCACAAAGAACAGCGAATTAATAATTCAGTATAACGACAGTTCTCACTAGGCTGTCATTAACTCCAAAGTTCAATAGAGTCAGGCGTTCTTGCTACAGTGCACTATATTGATCCTTTCTGTCAGTGATTTGTATTTTCAAATTTGACGTCCCTGTAATACTAACAAGAATGATGAATTATAAGAAAATATAACATAGTTTGTTCATCCAGGCTTCATTGCGGCATTGGTGAAATCAAGAAGATTACAATTTAAGCCAGTAAATTGACAGCAATTCTGGACAAAGAGCTCCAGCACTAACTCTGAGATGTACTTTTTACGCATGAAAGGCTAATACCTCGGCAGCTAATCACATTCAATATATGAGCATTCTCATCATAAAGTAACCACCTGACATGCCACCAGTACTTCTGCATAATGCTTAGGTTTAGCAAGTGCCAATTCTTAAGGTTAAGGAAGCTGATGTAAAGGAAAATCACCTGACCATGTACATCACCACAAACGGTGAAGTGTTTTCCATGAGGAACATTTATATCAACAAGAGAAGGCAATGCCCGCAACATCTCTCTTATTTGCAAGACAATCTGGAACGCATATCTGCAGCATTGCAATATGCTGAGCCCAGGAAATACCGAAACAATTTTGACTAGCGATTTATTGTTGCCAAACATACCTCTTGTGTAAGCACTTTTGACTTTTAAAATCTTCAATCATCTTTTTCACAAAATCCAATGTAATGACATCTCCCTCTATTCTTGCACCAGAATACTGTGGCTCCACATCTGCATTAGAACAAACAAAAAAAGAAAAGTGAAGAAATTACACTTGTTATGTAGAACGATAGTAAAGGAGTTGCTAAAGTCTGCATCCATGAAAAAATTAATTTGCCAAATAAATTGCTTAGGACATAGGATTCATGATAATTGCATATCCAGCATATTTTGCAAAAACTCGAGACACTACAGCCAGTCATATCTTAAAAGTTGCATAATGTGAGAAAGTCAGGAAAGGAAATACATTTAAAAAGACAATTTCATGTTAAAAAATTACAGAAGTTTACATATACAGAAACATCAACAGCATAACTAAGATTTTGGAAGGACTAAATTCAGATTCACAATGAACCATTCCAACTTTCCAGAAATCCTCGCCAATATCAAACTTTGAGGCTGAATTGATGGAGTGTCTCTTCAAAAGGAAAGGAAGGAAGAAAAGAAAACCAATAAAATAATTTTTATTTGCACTACCTGGGAGCAAGAAGCAGCTAAAAAATAAAAATAAAAACTGTGAATGTCCCGAATCTCCTTTCATATGCATTTCTACTTTGGTATTAAGAATCATTTACTCAGACACTAACCTCTCCATACTGTAACTAAGCATAGAAAACCACTTTACATAAAACAAGTATCTTGTTTGCTTCACAAAAAGATACTAATTATCACAACTATCTAGTATAAAGCATATCATCCCTCTCAAAGTATGATCACACCAGAAGCCTAAAAACTGAAAACAGGAAACATACAAGAGAATTTCCATTTGCTAATTTCAAAGAACACTTTTTTATCCTCCAATTAACATAAAAATATGCAGATTTTTCTGTTAGAAGAATGACAGATCAGGTATTTTCAAAATTCAATGGACCCAAACCTAGGTCAACATCTGAACTCCTAGAAAAGAGGCCACCACCATAACCCCACCAATAGGCCCCTAGACACACCAGCAGCATCAGAACAACTGCAGCTGCTGCAGTTCCCACCAACACTACCACTGCCGCCACAGTTGCAACTGCTACAGAAGCTACGGCTGCTTGGGTGGGCAAAGACGATGAATTGGGGACCGTTCCTATAATGATAAAAATATTTAAAATATTTTAGTGGTACTCCTTAATGCGATTTAACAACTAAATAAATATTTCATCATCGAATTAAGGAACGCTTTATTTATGGTCTCCTTGATACTAAGTTTCCCAGAATAAATGTTGACCATCCATTATTCATCCAAGAATTCCACAATTTTAAATAAGCCTTGCTCTTAGATGATCTTGACCGAGATAGGGTGCTTCCCCAATATTTCTTGACAGCGAAAGCTATGATTCCCCATGTTATCGAAGATTAAATCTTTAAAGAAAATATGATTCTGATAGAAACAGAATGACATTGGTAGGCGGTGAGAACTTTAAAAATGTCACTACTATGCCACCACAATGTGTTCCAGCAAACCCAAAATGTGAAACTCCCAACGATAACCTTGATGCATTCCTCATACCTTCAGAGAAACTTAGCATAATTCTCGACAACTTCTAAACCATAGAGGTTCTGAAATTGGTTCATACATAATTCTAAAGACCTAACCCTCTCAAAGCCCCTTTTTTGGGCCAAATAGCAGGATCATACCCGTAAAGTAGTGCAGCATCCATTAGTAGATCAAAATAACTTTAATGGTGCCTTTCACCTCTTAACTTGTCAAATGACACCTAAAAAGATGACCTTTTCAATGAAATATCAGAGGAACGTTTACTTCATCTACTTCTTTTGTCCCGAAGAATCTTTTCTGGGCTTCAATGGGAAAGGAGGGAAATAAGAATGTACTAAACTTAAACCACCAAGCCAACTAATCTTCTCTCCGAAGAGTCAAAGATTTAGCTAACAGTACACAAGGTAGACTTCTACATAAGTGATTTTTCAGGAGAAACTTCAAACTCCCCCAATTTAACCCTGCTCCTCATCAAAATTTTCTCTTGCTCACAAAACTATACCAATCACTAAAAAAGGACAACTAATTATTCCTAATATCTCTCCATTGCAATGGATCCCTACTTTTTAGAAATCAGTAATGCCTTCAGATGGCAAGCAGTATCACAAACATATTATATCTTTTCAATATGCAAGATGCATTCAAATATTCAAACCGGTATGAACATCCAGAGGGCTTGACCATAGAAAAAGCCTAATTTAACTTTGCAAGCCTCTATGCAATTTTCAAGGAAACTAAACCGCAAGAAAAGGCCTACTTCTTGCGAAATTAAACATGCGCAGACAAATTCAGCAGCAGGAAGAAAATTAAAACAATGGGATAAAAAATACGAATATATATATAGAGTAATTCCTTTTTCAATAAGAAAAGTACCTATAGAATGATAATCAATTGAATCTGCTACGGAGCGCCTCGCATATTCTGGTACAGCAATTGCCTCTTCAAATTTGAGTTTCATTACTGCCTTTTCGCATTCCTTTAATTTCTTGCTTGCATCAGGATCATTTGGACTGAGTTTTTTAACCTAAGAAAAAAATTTGTTAATAAATGCACAACAGAAGAAACAATATATAGGTCATTAATCCTAATGATATCAACAAGGTGAATAAAAGCTTCAACAAAGGATCATTGTCGAGGGTCACTTATCCTATCTTGAATAAGATGACCTTCAACTGTCAGAAATTATTTTATGATAAGATCCATCAATCACATATATATCACAAAAGCTCCAAAAATTTGTAGTGATACAATTTTTCATCAAGTCATTGATTGTGCATGAGGGTTGCTGGATAACCTGTTCCAAGACAGGATGTGCCATAAATAACTATAATCTATAAAAAGGAAGCATAGAAAGCACCTCTGTTCTTCACAATTAAAAAAAAAAAAATGAAGAACCAATCAGTTACAACAAAATCAAGCCAGAGAGTACAAACAACCATCTACCGAACTAATATATCGTTGAGAAAGAACCTATAACGCATTCAACTGCAACATTCCCAACATGAAAAGAGGTATGGACAAGTAAAGTTGACAAGAGTAAAATACCTGCTGAAAATCCTTGAGCGCTTCTTTGAATTTCCCCATGGCAAGATAAGCCGCACCCCGCCTGTAATAGCCCTAAAAGTACATGAAGCCATCAGCAGAGAGAACAACAACATGTGCAATAGCAGGGGAGAACACCAAATTCTTCGATTATTGCACACCTTTGAATATCTAGGGTCGATTTCAATAGCCTTGGAAGCATCTTGTATGGCACTTCCATACTCCTCCAGTTTAGAATGAGCAAATGCCCTGTTGGCCCAGTATACAGCATTCTCACCATTCGAATCAATTGCTTGGCTATACAGATCAATAGCTTGTGCATATTTGTGGGCTACATGTTTAAAGAAGTCGCAACAGGTCATTATAAGTAGAGAAAAAATAGAAGCAACTTCTGACTTATTCAAAGAATACAAGTTAATAATTGTGTGAGGAAAAATAAGTTTCAAAACTCGAGGAAGGTATAAAACTCATATAAGGTTCTACTAGCATAAGAATTATTTTCTTCCAGCTTTCTTTATAAGTGAAAACTCCTTTCTCTTCCAGTTAGTACCCGTTCTATCTATTACTTCATCCTCAATACTTTCTTTAGCGTTAGAATCAACAATAAACGGGAAAGATGCGCAAAATTTATTCGGATACATTCCGTTCAAGGCAGAAAACCACAATTACTACTGGCAACCCAACATAATACACAAATCTCCTAATACAGATATTATCGACAGAAGTAAAGAGAAATGCAAGCGCAAATGCCTACCCTTGAATGCTTCATTTGCTTGAAGTTTGAATTCTTCGGCTCTTGCAACGCTTGAATTTTGAGTTTCCATATTGGGCAAAGTATTCTTCGTCCTATGTAAAGACGGAAAGCACGCAGCTAATGAATGCAGTGTCAATTATGATCCCTTCCCCCACTCCATCTGCTCTGTGAGCCAATGATGAGAAATAGCTTATACTTACCCACTTAATAAGCCGCAACGAGTTCGTGCTATAATTTCCTCAGCATCTACTCGAAAGAAAATATGACAAGAGAATCAATTTCGGCTGGATGCATTAAATCACAGATACTACACTTATTGTTATGCGTAAAATGTTCGAGCAGAAACACGTGTCAGTCGATCCTGAAGGTAAGTAACGCATAGTTTTCCACCAAAATTGACCTAAACTGACCAGTACATATCTCCATTTCCAGACTCTAACCACATAAGTAAACAGTTTAAGCGACCAACCATGTTCAAATATTTGCGTAAACAATCCACGATCGACAACAACACCTGAAAGTCGAAAAATTTAAACGAAAGACCAAATGGGTTTTCCAGAATCATCACAATATCACAGGGCATCCTCCAATGGGAATACCCTCAAGCTCGAAACTTCCCCGCCTTCCCCCTCAGCTCGGCGAGCTACATAACAGCGCGCTCGCCCTTCTTCGGCTGCTTGCGGAAGGCAAGGAGGAAAACGGGAAGCACGACCTTGCGGAGACGACAGGGCATGCGAAAAAACACGCTCCAACTAACATCCCCGCCGTCCTTCAATCTGGTTCAGCAACCCAATAACATCATCTTTCACGACGGCGCACCGCAGCAGCGCGTGGACTGCTCAAGACTTCGTCGACGGAGATGACCACACACACACGAGAGAGAGAGAGAGGTACCTGGAGAGAGAGAGAGGGTGAACCTAATGATGCACGAAGCAGAGAGATTGAAGCGATGAGATGATGAAGCCGAGACCGTAGAGAGAGAGAGAGAGAGAGGGAAGCTTAGAGCGAAGAGAGATGCAGAAAAACCCTAACTACTGGAAGAGAGAGAGACATAATTATTTAATTATTGGGCTCTTTATTGCTTTCTTTTATTTATTTTTTCTTTTTTCTTTTTCTTTTCTTGTACTGATCGAACACTTTTTTTTTTCTCTGAAAAAAAATCACCAAAAACCTCAAATTTTACCACCTGTGACATACTTATCCCGAACTTTTTTTTGTGATACAAAAAATCCCAAATTATACAATTTGTGACACATTTACCCCATTGTACTTTAATCCATTGACATTTTCATCTTTTTTGCTTTTTTTTTCCTTTCCGGCGAGGCCCTCGCCGAATCCAGCGGGGACGACCCTCGCCAGATCCGGCGAGGGCTGCTCTCGCTGGCGTTGGGCGAGGGGTCGCCTCGCCTAAGTGAGCAAAGGCGACCCTCACAGGCATTGGGCGAGGGTTGCCTCGCTTGGGCGAGCGAGGCAACCCTCGCCTGACTCAAGCGAGGGCGATCCTCGCCGGCGTCAGGCGAGGGTCGCCCTCGCCGGCATCAAGCGAGGGTCATCCTTGCCTGAGTCGAGCGAGGGCCACCCTCGCTAGGCGCTGGTGAGGGCCGCTCCCGCTGGATCCGGCAAGGGCCTTGCCAGAAAGGAAAAAAAAAGAAAAAACAAAAAAGACAAAAATGCTCATGGCCTAAAATATAATGGAGTAAATGTGTTACAAATAATATAATTTGAGATTTTTTGTATCACAAAAAAAAGTTCGAGATAAATATATTACAGGTGACAAAGTTTAGGATTTTTGGTGATTTTTTTCCTTTTTCTTTTGGTCAAAATTACTGATCGAACTTGCAAGTTTAATAATGTTATAAGCTCTTCTTTTTTGTGGCTACGTGTCTTTGTCCTTCGACGATGTTTTCTTCCTTTAGCCATGTAATCGACTTGGAAAGTTTTCTTTAACATGTAAATTCCAGCCTTCGAGTTATATGATTGGAAGATGGCTCATTTGTCAATTGAACAAGAGTCGTCCTCCTCTTTCCTTCTTCCTATTTCCTAAATCACAGAAAAAGAAAGATCTCAGCTTATTGAAAGCACGAATTCAGTCACGATCTTGATCGGGTTCACAACTCGCGTCTTGGTTCTTGCTTTCACTGTTTCAGCGCCGTAGATACAGCCGTGCAAATATGGAACATCTGTTTCGTGAGGTGTTCTCGGTCAATCGATGCGCATCAGGATTGTCCATATCAGCTCAGCTCGATATTTTATAATGTGATTTCGCCCTTGTAATGTTTAAACCCACCACGAAGTTTAGGGTTTTCTCTATTCGTTCATTCAATTGCGGTCGGCGACCTCTTCACGTGGTGAAGGCGAAAATAGCATTGACATTGAAAGCCCAATGGGCTTTTGATTGTCAATGTCGAGCAAGGCCCAAATCACCAATGTGGTGGGTGGGCCGGGCCGATCCTGTATGGAAAAAAAGAAAACTTCAGCATAAGGATTAAGGATGAGAATGGTTGTACAGAGCAACGTGACAAATTTGATTTAGCGGACATATCTATGTACTCTACAAGAATTTATTACATTAATCAGAAATCGATCTTTATGTCTTTAGCATTACTCAGATAAAAAACGGGACTGTCGCGATGCTGGAGAAATGCTAATTAGCCCAATGTGCGATGCACGGGAGCACTAAAGAAGTACATGGTCGAGATGAGTACTCTAAAACGTGTGACTCCCACCGTTTGTCTAGATTGATTTTTCACTTCCTACTTGTTGCTTAATGTAACTCTTTCAGCCCTCTAACTACGACCAAGAAAAAATACCTTCTGACAACCGATCAAAAAACAATCCTCTAACAAAAAAAACATAAAAATAAAAACTCTTTCAACCCGTGCACTTTGACTATTTTTAAATATGAAACTCCCGAAACGCTCGCATGACATGTAAATTCATGTATGGTTTTTTCATAATGATCCAAAATCTAAACAATACATTACGTTTTGGCATTTTTTTGCTTTTGCTCGAGTGTAAACAAACAGGTCCAGGACCAACAAGGTATTTTGATAGCATCACCTAACGAAAAAAAGTCATTAGCAAAGAAGAATTCGGCATGTGTTCTCGTTACTTCTCGTTGGTTTTGTGATCCGGATGGTGTTCTCCGGTCTCCGATTCGAAAGGCATGCCATTCACACCGAGAATATAAATTTCACAAAGGACTTATCAAGTTGAATCGATAGATTGGTCCTGAGTACCCTTAATTCTCTAGCTCAATATGTACAAGCAAAGTGAATAAGATTGGTCCTGAGTACCCTTAATTCTCTGGCTCAATATGTACGAGGAAAGTAAATAATAGTGATGTGAACTAAAAAGAAAAAAGAACTAAAGCAACATGAACATGTATGGAGGATATAGTTATTATATTAGAAAGTTCCTTTTCAAGTTTAAATATTCAAGCGTAGTAAATTACGCAACTTGTGGAGGAATGACCTAAGTCGAGTCACCTTATGGTAGTATTTATTAAAATGGGTTTCCCTAAATCAAGCCTCAACACACTTGATTACTAAGGTTGACCAAATAAAGTGCTTAATTCATTCGAGGCTAACGCGACTCAAACTCAATTGTCATTCAAAGAGATTGATCTTTCCATTAGGTTACTTGGTTGACCAATACAATCGCCGTACCGACCCTCAACCGAGATATATATCATATTGAGAGTTCAAGTTGTGTAGATTGGTTTCATAACTCCAATAGATGAATAGCTTCCATAACTCCTAACCAGGCTAGATAACATATCTTACATGATTAAGCAGCTCGATCGATCGAATTGATTCACAACTTTTCAAAAGAAAGTTCTCTCGATTATTCTCCCAACTTGTAATTAACTTGTGAGCAAATACACCAAGTATCTATATGAGTATGCAAGTTTTCTAATAATCTCGTAACTCATGAACGATCGACATGCGCCGTCTTTAAGCTTTATTAAAGCTAACGGGTGATGCTGGTTTGACAAATCATGATTTGAGAATTGCCCCCAAGCCCTTAACAACTAAAAGAGGGATAAAATTAGAACTTAATGACATTTAGTGGCTGTCTAGCATACTAGATTCCTAGGCAAAGTATAGGTGAAAACAGAAAGCTAGTGGTGGCACTAGAACTTTTTTGAGGGGAACGAAAAGGTGAAAAGGTTCTTTATTGAAAGGACTGTTGGCAATCTTACCCGACCTAACTAATCAGAATTCTCTTTGGCCAAGGAAACTGTAATAATTAACTCTTAAGCCAGAATTGCCACATAATTAAAAAGAAGAAACTTTATTTAAAAGGAGGTGTGATGTGACAATAAAGAGTTATTAATTGATCTGATTATGTAATTTGTTTTTCTTACGTTGATACGGCCACCATGACTTAGGTCCTGTCCTTTTCGAATATACCATCTATTCTTTTTTTTCTAAGCTCAGGCAGGTATTATGTAGAGTAGGGCAATAAATTATATATGGACTGACGTACATCATCCATCTTAGATCTTATACATGTTTAGCCCCCATGGCAAAATGGACCCAACTCAATTACTTAGGGGTCGGCTGTTAAATATACGTATAATTTGAACAAGTCTTTTATATATATATATACTTAGATAGGTCTTTTGGATTGCTTGTATCATTTTCTAGCATACCCAATTCTCGTTTCGATCTATTTCTCTTTAAATTTCTCATTCCGAGTAGCCAAGCGGCATTTGTCAAGAATAGAAACCTTCTTCGCTTGTTGGACCGAAGAACCAGACTAGCTTAACCATGGGAGCAGGCGTCATTGGTTGGGGCAGGGAATTCTAGTCCAAAAATTGATTATCCGTTCGAATTTCACCAACTACGTGCAAATTACTTTGAGCCACGGTTGTTTGTATGGATTAAAGATTTATATTTTACCTGTTCATGGGTTTGCAAGCTGCTAAGTAGGAAAGATCTTCCATGGCAGCTTCAAAATAAAAGTTGGGTTGGGTGGGTTGGTCTGTCAGGAAATTTTTGGTACCTTACCCGTTTTGTTTATTGTTTAAATTCCTCTAGATTAGGCATATGGTGCAACAAATGGAGAAAGACACTCCTGATGGTTCTCTGCTTGTACAGTTAAATACCGAGTACATTAACCTCTAATCTCATTCCGGATATTTAGAGCTTTCCCAATAGCCACTCTTTGAAGGTTAATGGGCATTTTGGTAGTCGGATCTACACATCCGTCTCTCTTAATTATTAAAAAAAAAAAAGATTATCCAATATACCTCACTTTTTTTCTAACCTAATGATGACCAACATGGTAACATTTGCACCAACTTTTCAATCTCTCCATGACGCCAATCCGATTTGATCGTAGCCTTAGCGTGTGTGCTTTCCAACGATGATTACTCTAAATTAATATGTACTAATCTCTACCGATCGTCGCATGTATTACTTAATTTTTCACAAAAAGTCCTTCCATCTCAATCAGTCGATTATGCAGCACATACCATTGAAGACCTTGTATCTTTTAAGAGCCATACTCTTGTCGCCGATCTGAAGTTCCTCCATCTCCATCAAGGCTTTTGTTTCAGCTATGCATTAAAGTACCTTAAACCTAGTTAGGTGAAGTTTGTTAAGCGACGGATTATTTTATTTTTCCATTTCGAAAGATTGGTCGTTAAAGTTAGCGGCAATATATATATTCTACCTTTGCTGTCTCTTCGATCTTTAAGAAAAGCTGGAGATCGTATGAAAGGAGACACTTTTACCTAACTGAAGCATCATTGCCCGATGCTTTGCTAGCAGAAAGTGAAACTCGCTCTCACTGTTTGGAGAGTTAGGCAATAACCCAATTGAGAGGAAAACGAAGAAAATGACATTTGACATAAGAATAAGGATAAGAATAAGAAAAGACAATGACGTTCAACACAATGGAAGGCACGTCGCTCTCAATTCGCCATGCTAAATCGAAAATTCACATTGGTCGAGATAGGTTCTTGTTACGAATCGAGCATTTCATGATTGAGCTCCAATCATTTCCTTTCATGCTAAATCGAACTCTATGTACATTCGACATATTCATCAAAGACCTTACAACGACAATGACGACGACAACAAACGAGCTTCTAGACACTATTGCGCTAACTAAGGTCGGTTATACCCATGGAAATTTTATTATTGGGTCATCACGCTTGACTCTTTCGTTAGCTATAGGGAAGGAATAAACCTAAATTCAGAAAGGAAAATGAGAAGAGGATGGTACCGTCCATATCAAAAAGTGACGTGCCCATCTCAACCACACAATTATTCCACACAAACCTAACGGCTTGTACACATCCAGTTGCAGAGAAAATTGGGGCAGTGCAGCTGGACCTTATATGAAACGACTGTTAGTACCAAAAAAGAAAAGATCAAAGATCAAAAAGAAGAAAGGAAGGACAAAACTAAATACGAAAATCAACCGGTTGCATAACAACTCAACTTTAACAATCGTTTTTCTCCTAAATGGGGGCTTGGACAGAGTTGGGATCTATCTAATTTATCAATAAAAAATATGCATTCTTGATAAGTTTTACCGGGTGTTCATTTTATTTTGTCTTTTGAACTGTGATTACAAGCTTGTCAACTTCAAACCTTCACAGTCCTAATAGATGATATTTAAACTCAAATCATGCATTGCTGGATGCAAGAGACTTATGCTAATCCCGGTATAGAGTATTTGAGTTAGCCTCTGCTCTCAACGTTTTAGCCATAAAAGAAATGAAACAAGTATATTCTTCGAAAAATGTGTTATTTCTTTGATACAGTAAGCATATCTTATTAGGTTCAAATTGATGTGCAATTTGTGTCAATTATGTAAGGTCTAAACAAAAAAGAACAAAAAGATGGGAAATCAAACATTGGCTTGTATTTCAATTTTTTCATTATAGAAAAATTTAGACATGGATATTGACCTATAATTGTTTCTTGATCTGTTAAAATGTACATAATATTTAAGATTTGACGGAAAAGTGAAAAAAGTTACCTTCGACTTTTGATAAATCTAGACGAACAGCCCTAATTTGAATTAACATATAAGTTAACTGATATAATTCAAATTTGATACAAATTGCATCACCAAACCAAAGTCACCCATTGTACATACTAAGCACTTCATACGCCATCAATATTTATTACACGTTCAAATCAAGGAGCTTATTTTTGTTGAGAGATCAATGTGCATCATGCATTGTCTCTTATCTGGCTTCCATTGTTGAATTGACTAAGGTAAGCAGATTTTACAGGATATACATTTGGATTCCTCCACAAGTCCAACCGGTCCTTCCCCTAGTCAAAAGAGGAAGTTTCCCTCCAATTGACACAAGAAAACATATAATCATCTCATTTCTTCATGTCATAGCGGAAGGATGACTATATCAAGAAAGAAAAATCAATGAGAAAAGGGTTTTTTTTTTTTCACCAGAAAGTCAAATGATATGGTTGACTTTAAGGAATGGGTCAATTGTCAAGTACAGAATTTAGGAAGGATGGGCTGTCCCCGTAGGACCATCAAAGGAGGTGCTTTTCTTTGACCATCTAGAGAAGAGGGAATTCAACCTTTTTTACCCCATGAGCTAGGAGAAATCACTTTGAGAGATGTAAAAGAGCATCATCCCAAACTTCCAACCTATTCAAGATGCTCATGATGTGGTATGCGACATTAAGATGACCACAAAGTACATAACCAGGCAACACCAAACCCTAATTTCACTTCATTGGGTATATATATGTTTAGGGACAATGCATATATATGTACAAGCGTGCGTGCATATGCGTAATTAAAATTTTTAGATTATAAATTGCTGAAACGCCCTAATTGCACTGGGATCACAAAGAAAACTTATCATAATTTTAGAATAGAGTAATGCCGAATCTATTGGACTGGTTTACAAAATTGATGTATTGAGCGTTGTGGCAAAACTACAAGTGAATATTTAAATAAATGGTGCATGTCTGATACTAATCGAAGTTTGGCACATCACTTTAGCATCCTAATTTTGTAAAACCCTTTTATTGTATCTACCATTTAAATACGATTGTAGATTGATGGCTAATTGCTTGGCTGGTTAATATAGAATTTAAGCACTTGATCATGGTCTCAAACGATCTTGATGCTGGGATACTCATACCACTCATTTTGACACGTCACCGAGTGAATGTATTCGACAAGTTATTGGGTAGTCGGAATTTATTAGACTACATCAACAACATCTGAAAAAAAAAATTGGGCGGGATTCACATCAATTCAACAAAAACTGACATAAATTCTCACAAAAATTCAATATTGTGGTTGATTTTATCCACCGCTTTGTCCACGAGATGAGCCTAACTAAAATTTCCTTTCCTTTTGAACAATTAGTTTTGATAATCTTTTTTTATTTCCCACGAGAATTCTTTGTTACATTTATAAATAGTAAAAGTCACAACACACGAAATAATAATGGGTTGACCTGCCATACATTTGCATGTCGAGATTTTACGTCATGATATTTTCGGAGTGTGATATATGTTCAGTCTAGACTTATTTTGCCAATGTTCTGTGAAATAGTTTCTCTCTGTATGTACTTTTCAATCAGCAAAATACAAGCACACATTCACATATATGTTTGCCCTCTCGTGTGCTCCGTATCTTGATATCATCTTTTATGCATTCCATAAACACATGCTTTTGGCGGGAATCTGGGCAGCGTACGGATCATTAATTAAGTTAAACCCGATCGCTTCAGAAATAATAAATGGCGAAGGAACTAAAGTACACAGCTATAGGAGTCTAGTTAGGATGGCAGGACAACCTCGTTCCCGCCACTGGCAATTGCAAACGCAAACCCCCACTTCGAAACCATCTCTTCGGAACAGTTAAATCTAGGAATTCACGAAACAGTTGGCATTTCCAAGGTCCTTTAATGAACTTTTCTTTCATCATCATCTCAGATCAAGCTAATTATGGTACTGTTCTGGGAAGTGGAACCCCTCCTGGGTGTTCTTGTAAAGGAGCATGGGTCTTTGCATGATCGAAGCAAGACACATATGTCGAAACGCGCTCCAGTGTGTTGGCAAAGTGCTCTGAGCCTAAGCCAACTGTGCGTGGAGTAATCATAAAAAGATTACTGTTCGTGTTGGGGGATTAAGATAATGGAAGGGAAAGGGAACCCATGCTTTCTGGGGAGCGCGGGGGACATATCATTTCCTATGCATAAAGCATCGTGAAGCATTGCGACAAATGAGGCTTTGGATTGGGGTCTGCATGCTTCTTCACGCTTTTACAAGTTCTAGCTTCTTCTCAGGAGTCAAACCCACACTAACTTTTGTCCATTCCTTAACCCCCATCCCTCTCTCTCTCTCTCTCTCTCTCTCTCTCTCTCACACACGCACGCACGCACGCACGCACACACACCCACGCACAGCACAAAGATGCATATGATCTTTGTTATGTCACCATGTTACTCTCTGCTCATGTCCGTGTTCCTTCTCCACAGAAGGACAGGTTTTTAGGCAACAAAAATTGTCTACAGATCGAACATCCATGGGAAAGAGAAGGCCAACAACTTGTAAATTTCCATCTATCAGGTCAGAGGCTGAGGCCTAGTTTGATTGTTTTCTCGTTACTCCATGAATGATCAAGACCATGAACGGAGAAGGGACTAAGAAGATGAAACGCCGGTCTATAAATTCACATTCCATAATGCAAATGTTCCGGTGCCCGCCATTGATGGTGATAATGGATGTCACCGGAGCCTCAGGGGGTTTAACGTCGAATTGCGTGATACCATATTATCTATTTATTAATTACATTGGTTGAAGTAGATGTTTCTTCTCGATAAAAGGACAGTTTTTAAGCAGAATGCATGATCTAGAGAGCATCCACAATTAAAAAAGAAGGTGGGAGCTCAACAAAGACAATCATAAAACATCGGAGCCTGAAGGATCGTCATCTTCAGATACGTAACTGACTCTTTCGAACCGGAATTGCATATCACCATTGCGACCGCCGCCGTCCACTGGCAAAGTCACGCATTCCAGAAATCAAGAACGCGCATACGCAGATCGCGCCCGACTCGACGCCGGAAGGGTTTCTCTTTTGCCACGCCTTTATGGAGCACCCTGGTCATGGAAAACGCATGCAGAAATCAAGAACGCCCGTGTATTAACAATCCACGAGTGAGCTCAAATCAATCTCGTGGGTCACTCAT
The DNA here is from genome assembly GCA_024500025.1 of Syzygium aromaticum. Classification (NCBI taxonomy): domain Eukaryota; kingdom Viridiplantae; phylum Streptophyta; class Magnoliopsida; order Myrtales; family Myrtaceae; genus Syzygium; species Syzygium aromaticum. The sequence continues at coordinate 20,336,315 of CM044885.1, forward strand.
CTCTTCGACGCACGCCGTGCGCTCGAGACCCTTCACTCTTCGACCTTGATGTTCGCCTGGTGTGTGTGTGTGTGTCTCTCTCTCTCTCTCTCTAGAGAGACCGACACCACACATTGCTCGCAGCCTTCGTATCCATTGCTGGATATGTTATGATGCCTAATCGAAAGGAGTCGGATATGATCAAATCCTTCTTGGAACTGTCACTGCGCGCGCGAGAGAGATAGAGAGAGAGGAGACAACAGTCTCGTTGTCTGAAGGGCAACGCAATTTCTTGGGGGGTGGTTTTCTTCTGGCTAAATTGGGCTTCAGCCTTCAACCTCTTACGTGCAAGTTGCTGGAGGGCGGAAGGTAGCCTATTGGCTTTTCGGGTCTCGGTATCATCGCACGAACTGTTCATTCCTCGTGTTAGAAAAAGAAAGTGAATAAACAGCGATTGTCGTCCATCCCATCGATTACCTCCTTTGACACCCCACCCCACCCCACCACCCTCTCCCCTCCACGTCACGTCTGCAGGTGGCCCACACTCGCTTGTCGGGTCCCCAGGTTCCCACTGGTACACGTAGGGGCAGCTTGGTGATTAGGTTTTTGGTGGGGAGCTGTCCAAGACACGTCGCCAAGCTCGGGAACTTATATTTTATGAATAACATCGTCAAAAACCACGTACGGTTACACTTGAGATAAATTTTATCATCACGTTACTAAATTTAATGGCACGTAATAATTACGAATGTATCAATTTAGAATTTATTTTCACAAATGTACCCATAATTAATGGAGAGTAAATTTATCATAAATATACCAGTTGTGAGTTCTTAATGATAACAAAATTAATTTAAGGTAAATTTATTATAAATATATCAGTTTATGATTTTTTATAATAAAAAATTTAGTTTTGGATAAATTTATCATAAGTGTGCAAGTTTGGGATTTTTCAACGTATTAATTCTATATTTTATTTCTTCTTATAAAAAAATGCTTATGGATTACTTTGGGAGAAATTTACTTGTGGCTATCATTCACAACTTACAGCACATTGGAATCTTAATTGGACAAAGCTTCCATGAATTCTGAATAGAGATATGTAGTGTCCATTTTAAGCACTAGACTTTCACAACTCGAATTCTCCAATCTTAATTGGTCATGCTTTCCTAATCCTTAATTGGAGAACATTCCTCTTAATTTCTTATTCATAAGTTATAAATATGGACATCCTCCGCCCATTCTACTGATGCGAAGCATTTTTATGCATGCAAACTCTGCCAAAAATAAATCTAGGTGATATCTATATTTGTAAACGACCAATTATAGATTTGCTTAGACATGTTCCTTAACCAATTATAAATTTATTATACAATTCTTTTTGATAATAAATATCTTAGTAAAGAATATAAGTAACGTCATGCCTCACACAATGAATTTCATATGTTTAACAAGTACAATCAACGTACCGTCGTGAACCATCTAAGCCTTTTCATATTTCATAATTAAAAAAGAGGTTTTATGTGGATAATTTCGAATAGTTTCAGAGATTGCGCCTTCATATATATTTGGAGGTTCTCTCGCAAAAAAATTCTATTGCGATGGAAACATTTCTTTAGAATGAAGGCGTCAGTACAACAAAAACCCATGTCTAAGACTCTATTTGCTTCGCGAATAATAAATGATTCAATAAAACATTTTCCTATAAATGAATGAACGGTCGATAATGATAGTATCTTTTATTGATAAATTATTTTAAATGATTGCTTTTAGGAAATGTTTTTTAAATCAATTATTTATTTTTCGGAAAGCATGTATATAACCAGTTCAGCATAAATTGTGATCTACTTTTTTTTGTTTTTTTTTGGCTAAATGATGTACTTTGCAAGTAGGTAAAGTAGGTTGCGCTCACCCATCGAAGTGGTCCCTCGTGAACCACACGCGCCGCAGCAAAGCGTGAGCGGGAGGACAGTCGCGTGGTTAGGGTTGACGATACAAAAGCAGTCGGAACAAAAAAGCCTTCGCATCATACGACGCAGCACGTGCGTCAGATGATTCAGCACATAAATGGAAACACTTGCTCCCATGAGGCAACTTGCTTATATAGCAACTTAATATTCGTTATTTATTTATTTATTTTTAATTTCACTGTAAATAATTGATTCGAAACAACATTTCCGTGCTGTGTACATCAAACAATGTTATGTACAAAAGAAGTGATTTGGCGACCTTTCTATATGTGCACTTTTAGCTTTTTGCCAAGATGAATCATGCTCATTCATCGTAAAGAGGCAGTTATACTAGTTAATTGTGTACAAGGGATCGCTCATTCATCTATCTATAGGATTAAGCCATCTTAAGTTATGAAATATGCTTCTTCTTCCTTTTTATTTTTTTGTCGAAGTTCTGAAATATGCTTAGTTTGTCAAAAGTTACGATAAACTTCTAGGAAGCATCGAAATGTATCGCAATCATTTCAATGGTCGGATATATAAACAAAGAAAGGATTTACCGATTTGCATGATAAAAAGGTTACTTCCTAGTCACAAAGATGGTCTCCTGAAATATAATTCTTTAATCCGAATTGTCTTCTAATCTTAACAAAAGAAATTGAAATTCGCTATTTCGATAATACTAGATATATAATAGGGTTAATATCATGAAAAACTCAAAACTAATTTTCTGACCATAAAAAATTCCGAACTGGTACACCTGTAACAAATAGGCTCAAAATTAATTTTTTAATCACAAAAAAAATATTTCAAAACCAGTATATTTGTAACAAATTTATCATTTGTCAGTTTCCGTTAAATTGAATTAATACCACGAAAAATCACAAACCGATACACCCGTGAAAAACGGATGGTAAAATCACAAACTTATAGGAAGCGTTAGAATGTATCGCGGTCATTTCCTTCGCCCGATATATAAACAGACAAATGATTTGCCGATTTGCATGATGAAAAGGTTACTTCCATATTACAAGAGGGGTCTCCCAAAATACAATTTGTTCAAACGAATTGTCTTATAATTTGAGCAAAAAGAGATTGAAATTCGCCAGTTCGATGGTACTAGCTACAATAGGACATAGCAGGAGATTAAATCCTGATAGTTTCCAGCATTATTCGAGAAGTAGGTTGCTCAGATTCCCTTCCGTAGTCGCAGGAAAGGTAGAGGAGCGCGCGCGAATCTGTCTATCCTGCGAAACACGCGCCTAGCTGAGAGCGCGTGGAGTGTTACGGTCGGGATTTTGTGGCGCTAGGCTAACCGTATCTCGACACATAATAAGACATCCCAGTCCCCATCAGAAGGGCCCCCCCCTAGATCGATTCCGTGCGTTCGGTGCCCGCGCTGTCCCAGAACGAAGGGCCCTGATTGGATGGAGGGGAAAAAAAAACCAAGAACAAAGAGAGCATAAAATCCCATTGGACAGTACATATGCTACAGCATTCTGGAAAATATGCGAGAGTAGCCATATATTATGTATCACAAATCCTTTTAAAAAAAATGGACTCGCGGTAATTTCGAAGGTCCAAATCAAGCCGCCAATCTTACAATAAATTAAGAACTGTCAAACAAACATCTATGATAATAAACCCAATCCAAATATTTAAGTTTCTAGGTGGGGGGTGATCGTAACTCGACGTCCGCCTCCGGTCAGAGCGCACGCGAAACGAACCGAGTCGGGACCCGGCGCTGGTGCCATGTTCGGGAGCCTATCCCAAATCGGCCTAAGCTTACACGAGGGGCAAGGGAGATTGCATGTATATTATGATGAGCATATAAACTCCACGATCGAAATCGTATCGGGCACGCGCGACATTATCAACAAAAAAAAAAAAAAAAAGAAAAGAGAGAAAAAAGAAAAGGGAAGATATGTGCGGTTTTTTTTTTTTTTTTGGGGGGGGCGGGGAGGTGGAGAACGGGGGTGGTCCCCGGGTACAAAAATTTATTCCGCGGAGCATCGATGTTTTCGAAACGGAAAACATTTCCAAGGAGTTAAATATTTGTTAAGGGGAGGAAATGGGAGAAGAAAAAGAAGGGAAGGGAGGAAAAGGATGGGGAAGAAGGGGCAAAGGAAATATTCTTTTATTTTTGGGCGAACTTACTTTAAGAGCAGCGTTGTAGCCTGGGCGGGGGAGGGGAAGGGGGGGGTCTCATAGGTCGCTGTCAGTCATAAATTAGGGAAAGGTAAAGCTATCATCACTTCCTCCCCCATCTCTCTCCCTCTATCTCTTTCCATCTCCTCAGGCCACAGAGCGGGAAAACAACACCTCCCCTCTCCGCACTTTCTCTCTCTACACACACACACACTCTCTCTCTCTCTCTCACTCATCATCGGCGCATCGAGGCAAAGCGAAAGCGAGGAGTGGCGAGGACCCAAATGCTTCGTCCATTGACGGAGAAGACGGAGGAGGAGACGAAGGAGGAGGAGGAGGAGGAGAAGAAGAGGAGCCTCTCCCAGGTCTCCCCTCCCTCTCCCGCTTTCGCTGCCCACGTGATGGATGACCTTTGCTGTCTATCTCCTTCGCCCAAGAAGAGCTAGCTCGCTCTCTCTCTCTCCTCTCCTCTCTCTCTCTCTTCCTCTCTCTCTTCCTCTCTTTCGCGGGCGATTCGCCTGCGTCCTTAGCTGAGGAACCATGGCGGGTTCATTCGGAGGATTCTCCATCCGGTAAACTCTCTCTCTCTCTCTCTCTTCTTTCCCATGCATGATCTCTCTCTCTCTCTCTCGGTGTCTCCTAATCTTGTGGGTGGGGGGTGTTTTTCTTGGTGCTCTAGGGAGTACGCCTTGAAGATGAGGAGCGAGGACATCGCCAAATGCTGGCCGTTCGGTAGCGGCGGCGACGGCGCGATCGCTCGGGAAGCTGCGGAGTCGCTCCTCCCTCCCATGCCCGTCGCCAAGTTCCGCTGGTGGTCGCGCGAGCTCGAGATCGCCAGATCAACCCATGAGGACCCCGACGTGCCGCCCCCGCGAGGCGCGAGCGACGCGCGCGGCTTCGTCTCCAGGGGGTCGTCCGGCCTCGAGGAGCCGCGGGGGAGCTCGGGGGAGCCGCCGAGATCGGAGATCATCACTTTCGATTGTCCGGTCTGTGGCGTCCAGACGGCGGCTACGGTGAATGCCGTGAACGCGCACGTCGACGGCTGTCTCGCCAGGCAGGAGGAGAAGCGGCAGATGAAGGCGAAGGCCAAGCCGAGGGCGCCGAAGAAGCGCTCCATCGTCGAGATCTTCGCCATGTCGCCGCAGCTCCAGAGGGCTAGCGGCGGCGAGGACTCGTCCGTAGTTGAAGAGGACGAGGAGGAGGAGGAGGAGGAGGAAGAAGAAGAAGAAGAAGAAGAACGGCGAGAAGACAGGTCTCGTCGTAGAGCGACGGATGCTGTGAATTCGAGGAGGAAGAAGGTGAAGAAGAAGAAGAAGAAGAAGAAAAAGAACACTGTGTGGGCTCGCGTGTCAGTCGTGGGGAAGATTCATAAGAAGAAGAACATGAATAAGAAGAAGAAGAAGAAGAAGTTGAAGAAGATTAGTGGGAATGGGTCAATTAAGAAGGTACGCATATTACGCCATGAAATAATATCTATTTCGCTTAATTACGCTGTTCTGGAGGCCTTTGATCGCTTGGCATTCGATCGGTTGTGTCGACATTAGGGAAGTGATTATGGAAACAGTGAGCTGATTAGCGAATCGTGGTCTAATTTGCCACGTTCCTTTCGGTCGGTTCTCACTCGCTTTGCCCCACAAAATCACTGGCGGAAAAGCTGATTAAGGACCGTACACCGTTTCAAAGCGCGACCAGTGGCCCTTTGTAGTCGTACTTTGGTTGTGTGAACCGAGAAGGAATGAGGTTCGAGACAAAAGAGAAACGTTAAAAGAACCACGAGAGATGGGGTTTCTCAGGGTTTGGCGGGGGGGGGGTTTCTCAGGGTTTGGCGGGGGTGATTTCAGCTGGTTTTGGTAGCTAGGAGAGGGCAATGTCTGTGTTTTGCAATGTGTTTGTGTGTGTGTGTGTGTGGGTAGGTGTTCCAGCTGTATGGTACGATTTAAGCATTGAGGAGGGCGTTTTTTACGATAAGTTTAAGACGGTGTTCTCTTCCTCCTTGGATTTTGCTAGCGTATCCTTGATTGACGATGCTGTTTTTTTCTCACCTTCACTGTTGGAGTATTTTGTGGGATATGTAATCATGGGTTCACATTTCTCTATTGTTTGAATTCTCACAAAATCATATCTTCATTTCATTCTCGGGTTGGGGATCGTATTCATCGTAGGTGGACATGCATCTGTAGGGTGCCTTCAGGAAAGGGAAGTTCGCATGTCTTTTTCAGAAATTGACACCTTGGGCAAAGATTTAATCGCTCAGTCAAGGACGTGCCAAGCATGATCCAACATATTGCAGATGGTGTTTGCATGCGATATAATCTTATTAACTAGTCAGTGATATTGTGAGGATGGTGACACTCCGATACCGATCCTTGTTCGAACATTAAGTTCATGAAAAGCATCTACTTTTGGGGTCGGGGTTTTTCTGGTGTCGATGCCAAATAAACTGTAGATTCTCTATGATATTCTTCTTTTAGTCATGTGCTGTTTGTGTGCGTGCGTGTGTTTGAGAGAGAGAGAGAGAGAGATTCCCCTTCGTATTGGATTATTGATGGGGATCTCGTCCGCATTCGATTGCTGAGTATTTAAGGATGTAATATTGTGTAGTCGTCACCATATGAATGAGGATGGGGTAAAATAATTGGATATTTGATTTCTATCATCTATATGCTTTTAAAGATGGGATGTTAGGTAGAGGCTCTAGTCCAGACCATTAGGGTTCTTGCAAAAGTTATGCGATGCCCATTCATAACTAATTAGACGATACATCACTGAATTACATGCGATGTCGATGTGTCAAAATATGCAATGTATGTTTAGGTGTAGTTGGCAAGATATCCCGACTTCTGTGGCGCTTATTCTATGTATCATTAGCAAGATATCTTGCACTAGAAGATTTTCTATGATTGTACATGAAGGATGATAATAGTGCTTTTGCGTGTTCATGTCAAAGTAGAGCGCATGAGTTCATTCTTCCTGCTAATTTTATGTGGACTTCTCTACTAGGGATAACTTGTCTGACTTTCCAGTCTAGGAATCAGGTTTCATATGCATTCAATATGCTGGAATTCTTGTTATGGTGACAACCACTTTCAATCTTTACTTTGTTCTTACTGATTGCTGATTCATACCGGAGCATCTGCATCTATTTTGGAGCTTGTATTGGCTCCAATAGGATCCTTAGCTTTTCTGACTTGAATTGGTTTCTTTTTTATTGACTTTTCAGTTGCAAGCGTTATCGGGATTGTATCCAATCTAGGCTTCCATGATGGAATGTTATCTTTGTTAGCTGTTATATTATAATTAGCGTCCTCAAAGGACAAAAAAAAGTTTTCCTTTTTGGAAATATACATCCTAGAAAACAATGCACTAGTCAAATGTTTAACTTATTAATCACCATCTACTCTATCCAAAACTTTTAGTTCTGACAGAAGGCCAGTATTGATCGGAGGGTGCTGATAAAATCACCTGCAAGATACAAGAGGTTAATTTGGCCAAGATTACCTTATTTAACTCTCTATTATCTAACTTTAAATTGGCACGGAATGAAACTCACAGGAACTCTTAACATTTGGTTATATCACTGTTAAATTGTAGAACATTTGGTCTAGCATCAGCCTAAAAGTCAAGTCTGTATCGGGGCTCAACTATATGAATGGACAAGTTGAATGTCAAAATCTTTCTCTTTGGGCCCACCTATAAGAACTTCAGAGTGATAATTCCGGTGAATCGAGCCATTGCTTAAACCTTGCCATCAACTTGCCCCCAATTGCTTCTCATGAATGTCATCTATTGACACGTCTATATACATGGAGATTACCGGTGAAAGGTGAAATTGTGTTTTACTGTGTTCTCTAAGTTTTATTGTTGGCAATGAGATCTGAGTCACTTGGAAATGAAGAAAAGACAAAAAGGTAGGAGGTGAAAGTTAAAGCAGACAATAGCTTGGGGAGTCGTATGGCCATAATTTCTTGACTTCTTAAATGGGCGACGGTGGTGCCGCTTCCGTTGCAGATTTCATACTCCCTGATGTTCATACGTAAAAGACTTCTTTCATAGAGGATGTAGAGAACCATTAATTCAGGACTATAAAAATTATCTGTCTTATAGGTCACTGAAAGGTTATATCTTTTTCATTCTAGCTTTATCAAGGGCTCCAAGATTCCTTCCTTTGCCAGCATAATTGATGAAAATAGAGATGCTTTCCTTTGCAGGCATCCATTTGACCTTGATTGATTAGATTTCATGAGATGAGCATTTTTTATTTGGTTTTAGTTTAGAGGAACATGAGTTAGGCTTAGAATAAGGTATATGGCTTATGCCATGAATTGGACAAGTACTTGAGCAACTGATCCCACTCCATGTTTAGAGGAACATGAGTTAGGCTTAGAATAAGGTATATGGCTTATGCCATGAATTGGACAAGTACTTGGGCAACTGATCCTGCTCCAAGGGCCTTTGAGTGATCATTTTTTTCTGGTAATGCTTTGCTGTTGAAAAATTGACACGATGGCCTAAAAATAAAGTTGGAGATTTTGTCTGATAGCCTCGTAGAAGTAGCATCTTCTACGTTTCTTTAAGCTGGAAAGTCTCCATGGCTTTAACAGCCAACATTTGTCGATCCAAGAAACTCGAAAATTGCACATGATGGAAGGAAGGGAAGGAATGTGTGATTTCTTCTGGTCTAAATAGGAGTAATAGGTGGAAATTGCTGCATCAGGTATAACTCTAGCTATTGATGAAGATTTGTTTATAGTGATGGGCTTCATCATAGTGCCACATGCATAAATCTGGAAATCGACAATGCTTCCTCAGATCTTATTCTAGGCAAGATTCTATCCAACGTGCATATGGGCACTTGCTTATTATCAGTTGAAGCTAAAGTGCTTCTATGCAGTATCAGTACCTAATGCCGAAAACTGAATTTCTTTTGTGGCCAAGCTCTTCTACTAAATTATGCCAGAGTTGAACAGACGGAAAGTGTTTCTTTTATCGTATAACTGAAATCTTTTAAATTTGTTTCAGGAGAGTAGTCCAAAGCTCAGGCGGAAAATTGCATCCCATTTGAGCAGAAGTTTAAATTGTTTATGCAATGAGAAGAATAAAAGTGACATGCTAGATGCTGCAAGCGTAAATAAGGAAAAGCCCAGTCTCAAGTCCTTATCTTTATCAAAGAAGCATAAAGCTATGGAACCATGTAAGTCTATTGCCAAGCCCCTGAAACCAGAATATCCTGTTCACGGAATTCTCAAAAAACGCGCAAGATCTTATTCTGGGCAAGATTCTACAGTCTGTAACAGCCAGAGCAGTGCCCATGTAAATTCTCAAACTGGACTAGTTGAAAAGCATGTAAGGTTCTTGATTAAGGATGATAAGTCAGGGACCCAAGCAAAATCAAATCCTCAGGCCAGTCTTCAACAACCCCGCAGGCATCCAGGTTACACAGGCAAGGGTCCCTTGCATAGTTTAAGATTAAATTTTACTCGCGCTAAACTTTGAAAATTTGTTTTATGTATGTGCTTGATGCTCCTGCAGATGAGGACCATGGTCAGTTGACTGGAAGAGGAGGAGATCTGGTCCAAGTAATTGCAGCTGGGGACAACCTCTCTGATAGTGGGAAAGACGGATTTGAGGATCAAGCCATTACTAAAAAGGGACAATTGCCAGATACCTGTCATCATGCTGATATAGGAAATCATGCGAGGCCTCAAGCTAGTTGTCAGGATATTGTGAATCTTTCAGATGAATCCAATTCACCAAGTCAAATTACAAGGGTTTCCCATGAGCATTTCAAAATGTATGGTCCAATGAAGTTAGCTGTGGACGACAGCCCCCAAAATGTGGACTACTCTACATTCCGAGAGGCAGTGAATGGAAGGGCTGCGTCATGCTCAAATGTTAGTGTAGCCAGTAGTGCTTTTAGGCCTGAAAATTCTGGTACAGAGTTGATGGAACGCTTTGTTGGTCCCAGCCATGATTTTTGTGGAAAGAAACCAATGGCAATTGCAGCTACAAGATCGTGTTCATCTTGTTTTGTGATCAACAGAAGTTTGAGTGGGAGGCTTTCCATGTCATCAGTGTCTTCAGTGGAAGATGCAGCTGACTATGCTGTACCTAAACAACCATTATGTTCTCTTCCTCCGAGGAATTTGAGTGGTAACTTGTCTCATGAGCCTGAGTGGAGTGAAAGAATAATTTCCTTAGCAGGAAAATCTATGGATGAGGATTTTCTGGGCTTACCTCTCAATTCACATGGTGAGCTGATTCAGCTGAACTCAAGTGGTCCTATGCCTCCCCAGGTAAAGAAGTGGGACATGGTACCGGGTTCCTCAAATTTCTTGCCTAATGAGAGTCTGCTTCAATCAAGAAATACTGGAGACAGGTCAAGATTGGAAGAGAATCGTATTATAGAAAGAGCACGCGAAAAAGATCAGCTGGACTTGTTTCCCATGAAGAATTTTTCTGTAGAGAACTCGAGGTTGCTCTTGCTGTCCAACCAAGGTGGCATGGAATCTCAAGACACAACAACCAGAGCTGATGTCTTCTGGCAAAATTCTGAAAGGCATAACAGTTCGGCTTACCTGCTTGATGCTGACATAAACCAGACAAACATCCCTGTCAATGCTTGCAGACAGTATGACCTATTTGAGAACCCAAAAGGAAAGGGAGTGATTTTCTTTAAGGAAAATGCGGATCATGTGTCGCCAACTACTACCCCAGTGACGATGCGGCTGATGGGAAAAGATGTTGCTGTTGGTAGAAGTAGCAGGGAGACACATGGATCTGAGGATGGGAAAATTTGGACTGATAAACAAATCATAATAGAGCATCATCCTTCAAGTAGTGGGAAAAACAGTTTCTCGGAGAATAATCCTCTCTTACATGACTGGTCTGCATATTCAGCTCAGAGAAAACCGAAAGGAACTCTACACCCCGCATTTGAAAGTCAAAACGCATTTCATCTCAGATTGCCCCAAAAAGCTCCTGAATCCTTAGTTTCCAATCCCTGCGTTGGCTGGCAAAGTGATGTATTTCTTCCAGATGGCAAAGTTTCAGCACAACGAAATCCCAAGTTTGAACACCGACCATCTAATCACCATCCTTATTCTCCTTTGTTTTTCCAGTTGACTAACCTTCCTGAGCCCTTTATGGTTGGAGCTGAAACATTAAGAGCAGACTCTCAACTAGCTTCACGATCCGTTTCTCATCAGAGCTCTCAACAGATGAATAGGGGTCCAGAGCTCAAGAACCAGCAGAATCTACCTCATCCTAAAACATCAGCTCCGACTTTTCCTTTTATAAGTCCAGATTTTAGAGAACATAAGCAAATGGCACAGCAGTGGCGGTTACCAAGCTCCCATAAGGAACTTCCTCCTTGGTTTACTTTCGGTTGTCCAGCCCCAGATTCTAGAGAGCGTACACCGTCACAATTGAAGAGCTTCTCTAAGGATCTATCCCTGTGGAGACCAATACCAAATGCATCAGAGCGGGGAAGTGCCCCAAGTCCTCAGTATCAACCATTTTCTGACAGAGGCAGCATTCATCATTCCTATGGTACACCTGCAAACAACTTCTTCTCCCCTCCACATGTTCATTATCCACCAGTTACTTCTTTTCCCTACAATACCCTGGCTTCACAAGTGAACAATCCTCTGGTTGTGTCATCTATAGCTTGCCCACGCCCACCATTTGTGCCTGTGCTCCCACAGAGTAAACCGACTTCTGCTGTTAGCATGAGCTATAGAAACAGAACTGATTTAGGAGATGGCACAAGGTCAAAGTCTTTTGGTGTTAAAATTCCCGCTTTTTGTAAGAAAACCAAGAAGAGGCCTGCCGTCAGAGCGGATGATCTCCAGAAGCATGATAAGCCAAACTTAAAACTGCAAAGGCATGGAGTGGAACTGCCAATATCGAGAGTGAATCTATCACCCGAGCTTGACTCAAACGGGGAAAGAGCAAGCAGCACAGTATGTCTTCAGGATGGGACTCAGAAGGATGGGTTAATAAGTTTGCCTGGTGGTCAGTCATTTAAGCTGTCTGAAGCTGCCAAACCAGGTCCGACAAAACTGAGCGCTGGAGCAAAGCACATTTTGAAACCGAGTATGAATGTGGACTGTGATAACTCTGTGCCCATTCATTCAACGATTCCTTTTGCTGGAGTCACTAGGGTTCCGGAATCTCAAGTGAAGTCGGCAAAGATATATGAGTTTTAGTGGATGAGGTTCTACTCCAACAGAATATGAAGGCCATGCTTCATAATTGCTGATTCTCCTATTCCAGGCAATTGCTGTCTGAGTGATTGAGGAAGAGCGGCTGCTATTGCCCTTCAATGGGTGACTTCATAGATGTGTAATATCGCTGCTCCCTAGTTTTCAGGTGATTTTTGCCAAGCATTTTGGGGCGGTGAAAGCCAATTCGAGAGGCTGGTTAATTATTCCTTTAGTTTCTCTAATGTAATTGTAGCATGTGTTTTTGGTGCCGTGTTAATTTAGTTCTGCAAACTCTTGATTTCTGTGTCAGTAATTTTTGGATTGTTTTCTCGGGTGCTTGAATTCTGGAAGGACTCGTGTTTGCCACCAGAGTTAAGATGAAGTAAGAACCTTGTATTTACGGTTGCTTTAGAGCTCATAGGCTTTGCTGGGTTTTATCTATTCATGTCCTGTGACCCTCCTTAGGTTTATGCGATCAATTAGTCTTTTTTTAACTTGATCTCAGTATTGTGCGGTTATCTTGCGTAAAGATCTGGTTGGGCTTAACATGTGGATCATGGAAGGTTTGGTTTGCTTCTGGAATTTCATTTAAAGATTTGCACGTACCAGCATTTGGTCGCTATCGCTTGTTACATGCACATGCATGCATGCTCCAAATTAAGAACAGCACCATGTTTTATAGCCTTAAGTTGTTACATTCACAAGGGACACGGCCAACTAAACACAAAATAATCTTTTATACTGAGTTCAACATGAATATATACCATTCTCAAGTGTTCTTTACACGAAGAACTGCGAATATGAGTTCCATATATGTTTGAGTTTTCCGTGAAGTATATAAAGAAGGAACGAACTAAGATCTCGCCTCCTTCTGCTTCTTCGCTTCCTTTTCGGCCTGCACGATTATTGGCTAATTTGAGATCAAGAAGATAAAGTCTCTGTTAGAGAAAGAGAAATTGTCTTCTTTATGGAAGAAAAAGAAAAAGAAATATTACCGCTTTGATGACTCGATCAAAAGCATCGGGTCCATATCTTTCGATGAAACGCTCGACAGACTTTCTTGCATCAAGGCTCATCATGAGAAGGACCTTTTTTTGGCTGTCCGAATAATGTGAGCTCACGTAATTACCGATCTTCACGTACTTCCTCACAAAATTCTGGTAAATATATGCAGCTCCATTGAAGATTGGTAACACCAGCCACATGCAGAACACAAGCTTTACATACGGCCAGAAGGGTAGCCTGATATATACGTCGCGATCAACATTACGCACATGCTTGATATTTGTGAATGATACAGCAAGGTACTCGATTAACTAATATATAGAAGAGACTTGAACGTAATGGTACGTGCATGGGCATGCATGCATTTATTACCATGCTAGAATTTGAGAACAAGATAGCTCGAATAGCGTTATGAAGGAGTATAAGACCCAGTAGGTTAGCCACTGCTGATCATCTAGGGTTGTGGGGCTCTCTATCGCTCTCATGGATGCATACCTGCAACAATCAACCATTTGATTATCATCAGTGTTCCCGATTTCGCACTCTTCTTCGACATTATCAATTTAATGACGAAACGATAGTATTGTGCGGTAGACTTGAACTTACAGTGGAAAAACAAGCATCACTCCAGGCCTGCTGGAAAACCAACAACTTATCAGATTTGGCCAATATGAGATTGCCCGACAAGATCCAAATATTTCACGTTTTCTCAAACAATAGGAAATAATATAGATATTGTGCTTCATATATGTATGATCCAATGACTATAACAGGATCTAGACTGATTGATTAGTCCATTTTGAATGACCGCTAAAACAAAAGCGTTCACAATCTTAATCTCCCGGTATATGCATGACATGCGCTACGATATAGCTACGTACCCGATGAACGCGTCCAAGCGTCTAGCGACGACTCCAATAACACCCATTATTGCTGAACTTGTGTGGATCTACAAGGTCTTGATGAATTGATCTAGACTTGGAAGAAATATTTTGAAACCGGGAATAAGACGTGCCAAGTATATAAGAGGTTAAGGGGTTGATGGCACGAAGAAAAGAATGATCTCCATTGTGTGGGCAAGAAGTCTTCCTTCCTCCAACAACAAGCAAAAGGAAACACGTAGACCAAACAAAAAGAAAATTTTAAATCCACACATGCGTGTAAACGTGCATAGGGAGGATTCCAAAAGATTGTGTCTTTCCTTCTGTGTCGCTTTATACCATTTGTTTTGTCATGTTAGCGATTAATTTCGTCAAAAGTTTACGGTTTCTTTTGTTCTCTGCGAGGATTAATATACGTAGAAAACCCCTCTTCCTGCAGCATAAATGAAAAGTTGGAAAAGCCAAGCTTCGAGCATTCTTGTCCTGGCATTCGCATGAAGTTTGGTGTTTTTTCTTGTTCTCTTTCTCCCTTTCCTCTTCTTTGTCAAATGCTTGTGTGAAGCATGATTCAGCTAACGGCCTTCCTCACGTGTTATGCAACGAAGGACCACTCAAAGTTGCGTCAATCTTCCTAGTTTCAACCATCTAATTATGTTTAGAGATCTTCGATCTTGTACCTACTGATGAAGCAAAATATTATGTTCAATTAACATCACTGGTTCGAGATTAACCTAACTTTTTTGGAAACCTTGAACTAGCCAGACATATGACATTTGTATCTCCATATGTAGAAGACATTCATATGAACCATTATGGGTGATGAAAAATGCGAGCACTTGATGAATGAAGTAAGTGAGGCCTCGCATGCGAAGTGGGAAATACACGTCAAATTTATGAAATCTAGAACATGTACTGAATTTGATAACATGGTAGAAACAAACGAGGTGGCAGACTTTCCTAGTTTTTAGTTAATTGTTCATTTGTTTATGTGCAGATTTGAGTTTGTAGTTCTATGATTTCCTTAATCTCAAACTACAGAATAGATTCTGCATTAAGTGTCCCTCAGACCCCCAAATTATCCAAAAGAACAACTAAAAAGGGCCAGTGAATTCAAGTGCGAATCTATGGATTTCGTGCATATTTTCAAGTGCAACTTCTGCTTAATTCCATTTATGGAAAACGATAGTCATCTCTAATAAATCAACCTTACTCGCTAATCCCATCGCTCAAGCAAGCTATGTGGCTAGGACTTATTCACTGTGTAGTCATCGTCATGACTATTTGGTTCGTCTTTTTGCCTGCTAAATATTCATCCACGGGCATGCATTACAAGGACGGCTGCTTCTGGTTTTTTTCTGAACACGGTACTGAAGCGCAGCACATGAAACCGTCTTTCTTTTGGTTTTGGGCCCTTTTTCTTTTCCCGGATCTCACGTGAAAGGAAGAAAGAAAGAATCGCCAAAAGCAATCACTCAGCCACACCATATTGTTCACAAGTCATACAATCTCTAATCTCTCTTTCCCTTTTTGAAAACACAGCCCACATTCATCATCGTTTTGGGTCACTGACTGGAAACACATTATCTTCAGTGACCCAAAACAAAGAAAGAATGAAAAATAGAAAAGACACGATCATCAACTCTTGAATGTTTATCTTCACTGATTAACCTTGCATGCATGATTCGTACACACGCATGTGTTTGGAAGACAAGGATTCTTATATGTTGAGGCATGTTTCTTTTTTTTTTTTTTGCCTCTATGTTGAGGCATGTTTACTCGCCGAGGATAGTTTATCCCATTTAGCGATGTCTTCGATCTATCGCATTCGAATGGCGATAGTTTCTCACCCGTGAGTAATCTTGGAAACCAACATCAGTTGACGACAAAGTGGATGATGACCAAGTGAATGGAAATGGATAGTTTGTTCTCAAGTTTAATTTGTTGAGTGAAGAAAGACTACATCAATATAAAACCTATTGTAATCTCGTATTTAAAGGGTGGGAGAATTCTTTAGGCAGATGTATAGCTGCAAAATTAATCACGGGCTTCGACCGAAAAAAAAATCACGGGTGTCATATTTCCTTTCTATTCCTGGTTACGAACTTGCCAAATCTGGACAAACCCATGCCAAATCAACCTTCATTTCTAAGCGTTTTACTCTTGTGGGTATGGACAGTATTGGCTGAGATGGGTAGGCATGGAAACAGGGGAGCTTGTCGAGGGACAGCAGTCGTTGCAAAAGTGAAAGCTTTTCCACTCTCCTTCCGAGCAAAACCCACACGGCTCGAAGCAACTGATTTTGAATTTCGATGCCATATCTTTCGACAGTCAAGAAACCTGAGAAATTTGCACCGAATGTTACTATCTCAATACAACAATTTCGTTTATATATTGCATCCACTCCGAATTCCCGTGGCATCATCCTCTCCAGGCAGGCAATGGTCTCGCTCGTATCTCCTTCTTGAGTCCACAGGGAGCTCTTGAGACTAATTATGTCCTAAACAGTGTGAAGCATCGCTGCTTTCAAGTATTGCTTTTGATGCAAGTTACTTCTTAGAAAGGTAAAGGGAAGAAAGGAAAGCTGAGTCACCGACAACGAGAGAATGTAATCCCCTCTTTGGTAGGAATTACAGATCATTTCTAACACTTATCGAACACAATCTATTCCATCTAACCAGACTACTTTACATAATTGTCAAAGATTTGCATAATTCTGTATACACCAAGTGGCTGAACCTGACCATGGTGTATATACCTAGGACAATATATCTTCATCCTTTTTCTCTCTATTATAAACAGGCTACTCTGTAACACTTGCCTAGGGCAGAGACTGAAGGCAATACCTTCTTCCCTCTGTTCCCTTCCTTATATCTGCTCTAGTCTCCAGATAAAAAGGGCCGAGAGACATCTTTGTCCTCTTCAACCGGTTATCCTACATTTTCTAATAAACTTATTTGAGGGATTTAAGTGCCTGTACCATAAGCTCCGTACCTCGGGCGATCCGATTTCTAACCATGGCTTCGCAGGGCCACTGAAATGTATAACCGCGGCAGCTGCCACTAGCCTTTCCTGAGTGTCCGGGAACCGATGGCCCAATCCAGCCAGGTGCCATGAAGGATCAATTGGATGCACATGACCTTCAAAAGCTATCAAGGCTGGTGGAAGAACTCCAGGAATCCATAGTTCCAATCCCGAATAGAGGCTCTGTGCATAGGAAAATGTGGCTAAAGATTTTAAGCAAACAAGAACATAAAGGATGGACACTGAAAAAGGAAGTGCGCTGTGCTCTAATTAAAGAATTCTTTTTCAGGTACCGAATGCTACGGCACTTGGAAAAAGGAAAAACGGAACGCTACAGCAAAGAAGTCATAGTCTAGTGCATCTAATAGTGGGAGATTGATATTATGGAATCAGTCACGGCAATAACTCAACAACTATGAAACCAAAGAGGCTGCTCACCTTTTTCAGCCAGTTTAGGTAATTTCTTGTGAGGTTACTCCTCCTCCAGGCTTCCAGATCGAAAACATTAAGCCCATACAACCATGCACAACGATCCGAATCAAAGTTGGATGAGACAGTAGGGTGTGAAAAATTCAAGTAATCCTTGTACTGTCTTCCTGGGCAGCAGTCATCTCCGCACCATGAATTGACGACTGCACCGACACCTTTTCCTTTGAGATTTAATTCCCAGAGTGGAGATAAGTCACGCTGAACTATGAGATCATCGTCCAAGAACACCACCTTGTTTAGATCTGGAAACAGCTGTGACCGTGGAAATCAGCTAAAAATCAAATACAAAGTTCACAATTATTGCCATCCACTGGGGCAGCAGACTCTATTTAAAGAATTACCTCGGGAATGAAAACACGGAGATGATTCAAGAGGGAAAGGTTGCTGGGACTGAGAGCCTCAACATATTTTCCTTCTGCTTCATCCAAGTACTCTGCTTTCAGATTCCTGTAGAAGTGTCTCCATAAAAGACGTTGAAAAGCTATCATCTCCTTGACACGAATGTTGACTTCCTGAGACCAATCATATTGGTGCAGTCCCTTAACTTCAACCACAGCTAACCTGACTGGATTTATGGCAAACCAGGCATGCATAGCAGTATAAGTTTTCTTATCGGTGACCACATGAAATACCAATTTTTCAGGTTTAGCTGAGCTTTGTACAGTAGAAGAGATCACAACCGAGGCAGCAAGGACATTATCAGTTATGAGGACAACATGATGGAAGTGAGGATCAGCAAGGTGAGGAACATATTGAGGTGGAGGTAGACGAGACCGAGCCATAGCATTGACTGCATATTCTTCAGCCAGTTTCAGGCAAAGGCAATGAAGACCTTTTGGTATACCGTGTGATGCTAAATGCCAATAAATCGACTCCTGCCGTTTGGCAGAATGAACCTTCCGCTCCATCCTTGTTAGCTGCAAAAGAGGAAGAAAATAATGACCTGAAGCAAAAGAACACCTCTATGTATCCTCTATATTGCATATGATCTGTTACCAGAAAGAAAACATCTTACTTCCGAGCGCCTACTTATCCATGTTTTCACTCTCTTTAACAATGGACAGAGGTTGATACAGAACATCCTAACCACAGGGATTCACAAATTGCACAAGAGAACAACTAGTCCAGTTTCCAATTACTCAAGCATAAGGTAACAGATCGAAAATCCAGTAAGCAGGACAAGGACGTCCATGCCCTGGATTAGCCAGGATCACCTTCGGTAGAACTCGCACTATGACCATGCTTCTAGAGGCACGATTTGGTGTTACATCTAAACCAACATTGCCGTAGCCCCTCAAGGTTGCTTGTCCAAACTAACTTAAAATTGTGCTTGCAAGTGTTGTGTGATGGGGTGTCCAACTTCAACCATTTGATGATATGCACGAAAACAAGCAGGGCCATCCGACAGCACAGCAGCAGACAGACCATCAGATGTCTCTGACTCTTACCCTGGACTTAAGGGGAATGAGTGAACGGACTTGTCACGTGAGTCATCACTCGTGAGCCTATGATGATCGCTAGTACAAATTTTGTCTACAACGACACTAACTGACCATCTCGTGATTTTTTCGGAGGAAATCTATCGACCCATAAAAACAACTTGCTAAACAAAGCGATATAAAACAAATCAACAATCCAACACAAACACACATTTTCCAAAAGAAAGATAGACAGAAACACGATTCGGTTCGCGCATTCTCTCGTTCACTCACCATGGCCTTGGTCTTGAACGCAAATTCCTTGATGTCAGGTCTGCGGGACGTCATCTCCTTCACCAGCTCATCAAATGACTCGAGCGACGAACTCTCCATCCCCCACCGCTCGTCGTTCACGTTGCTCTCCTTCGCCTCCAACAGCGCCCTCGTCAGCTCCTCTCTGAGCTGCATCACAGAGCCCACAACCCCACCACGTTGATCAGTGAGACGTGGCCCCGGAACGTGCAAAAAACCGCGTTGACGTTGGACCCCCCCAACACAAAATAAGCCACACATATATGGCTGTGACCAACTAGAGCTAATTTGTCAAAAGGCGCATCCCATTTACTACCATTACATAATCTTCCCAACATCTATATATCATGGTCAGACGACATATAGAACCGTAAGAATAGCAGCATTTACCAATTATGATTATTTTTTTCCTTTTACTTCGGCAGAGAAGAAAGAGTATAAAACGGCGAAAAATGGTTCCCGCTAATCATTCAGCCTCGTGTTTCTGGGATATTATTCCAGAGAATATTATTTTTTTTTTCGATTGAGTGGAGGAGAACGATGGAGGGGCTGCGAACTATCGCAAGGCAACTGGCCTCTTGTGTGATGTGCCGACAGCTCGTAAGAGTGCGCTTTATCCATGGACTGTTGCGAGCAAGCATCGTCGATTGGACGATTTCTCGATAACCTTTTCATCACGTTGTGCACAGATTCCAGCAACCAGATGCTAAAACAAACAACAAGACAAACATGGCCGGCAACGTCTCCGGGGTCCGCCAGAATTGTCCATCTAACTTCTTCGAAAAAGGGTTGCTCAATCCTCAATAACAACAAGAGCACAACCCGTGTAAGCTCGACGAATTCCCGATCCGTCGAAACATTCGAATCGCGTGCGTATTTTAACCGACATCGAACGAGGGCGTGTAATCTCGGGCCGAGCAGAAAGGAGGAGGACGGTCCTGATCAGGTAGTCTCGGAATCACTTAATAGGAAGGTCCTAACTCGAGAGAAGGCGACGGGCAGCGAAAAGACCGGCGTGCCCTCGGAGTGAAAACAAGGATGCATGATTGGCGGAAGTTCGAGGCAATCTAGCACACACAGCCTTAGGCAGAAATAAATAAAAAAAAAAAGGAAGAAGAGAAGGAAAGGTCCGCTGGATTCACCAAACGTGTAGACATACAAAATTCCTCGAACACGAGAAATTTTAGCAAAAGAAATGTCCGAGGTTGACACGGGCCAACAGTTGAAATGGGGGGACTCTGTCCCTCCCTCAACCACCACTAGACCAACCTAAACAATCAGGACCGGAAACCGCGACTGGTCCCCGTCAAATTGGGAAGCAACAGTGGCACGCAGAGGATTTTTTTTTTTTTTTTTTTGGTCAGAAGGGGCACGCAGAGATTGAAAAGTGCGCTAAGATGGGAAAATTTCAATGACCCACGAGGGAGGGAAGGAGCGCGGGTTGATTTTTGGGGGGTCGAGGCAGGCCCAAGTCGACAAGAACTATCAAGAACTGAGCCGGATCTCGATTGGTGGAGCGAATTTCGCCGACAGACAAAGAGAGAGAGAGAGAGAGAGAGCTCGGATCTTGCCCGAGCTGCCTCCGACGAGGAGGGGGACCGACCTCGGCGAAAGCAAAGGGAGCGCATTGAACGAGTCTTGTTGGAATGAGAAGCTCTAGCGACTAGCCTCGTTCGGATTCCCATGCGATCTAATTCGGAATTCACGACTCTTAGGCTCGTTTATCGTGTCGAGAGATGCGCCTGGGAGTACATTAGTTACGCTTGCCCTTTCTACTACTACACCTACACGGCGTGACTCCGCAGCCCCCCGGGCCGCAGCTAAAGTTAAGGACGGACAAGTCGAGATTACTTTTGGGGGGGATGTGTGTTTAAGAGTCGAAAATTAGAAGCGAAGAGGCGGGGCATGTATGGCTTGAGAGTCGTGCTTACCAGGCCCGCGTCATTCCCGCTGAAGAACCTCCAGCCAAAGCAATCTGCACACGGAGAAAGAGCGAGTGAGCGAGTGCGCACGAGCTCGGGACCGATCAGAAACCAGTCCCAATCACACGGCAACCAAGTGGAGAGCCCGGAGGTTGCAAACGCCGTCGATCGGAGCCGCCGCCGCCGCCGAACCGTTGCTAGCTGAGCATTCACACTTACAGAAAAGGGTCCCCGATCGATTCTATTCCTCTCGCGGAATCGCATCTCGAATCGAACATCCAATGGAAAACAGCAACGCCGAAACGGAGGATTCGATAGGGGACGAGAGAGAATATACCGTCGGAGGAGGAAGAGCAAGCGGCGGCGGATTCCAGCACCAGGAACGCGACCCTGACGAACAGGAACGGCAGCGCGAGGCCGACCACCAGCACCGCCGGCAGCACCGCGCGGCTCGCGATCCGGCGGCCCGGGTTCGCCGGAGCAGCAGCCGCGGCCGGATGCGGCCCCTTCCCCCCGGCGCCGGAGCTGGGTACGGTCAGCTTCTTAATCCCCGTCGACGCGGATATGTAAAGCCTCATGCTCCCCCCGGCCCCGCCACTACCACTCCCTCCCCTCACCGCCGCGCAGCCCGCACGCCCCGGAACCAAACAAACCATCACCGCTCCCGCTCCCGCTCCCTCGTCCTCGCGCGGACGGCATCGTCATGTCCGGCGCGAGATCTTACCTCATCCGTACCAAAGGCCCGTCGAACTCGCCCCGACAAAGATCGATCGATGGGAGGAGGCGATCGAAATTGGAGAATCTCGATCGAGAGCGAGAGAAAGAGAGAGAGAGAGAGAGAGAGAGAGAGGAAGAAGAAGAAGGAGATGATCACGATCACTTTATACGCGCGGCAGCGCATATTAAATAAGCGATGGATACCATTCCGCCACTGGTTCCATTTTCACAGTGAGGGGAGTGAAAAGCCAAAAGTGAAGCCGCGTTCAACGCCGCGGGAAATTAATAATCCAGCGTCACCAATTATTTTTTTATTACGTTAGA
Source organism: Syzygium aromaticum (assembly GCA_024500025.1). NCBI lineage: Eukaryota > Viridiplantae > Streptophyta > Magnoliopsida > Myrtales > Myrtaceae > Syzygium > Syzygium aromaticum. The sequence goes on from CM044885.1 coordinate 20,358,687, forward strand.
CTCCGTTAGACAGTGTGGATAATGGAAGTCCGCCATTCCCTGACGTATAGATTTTTTTTTTTCTTTTTTTAACTATACCTAATCGGTATCCGGGCAATTTGATTTAAGTCATTATAAGGTCAGGATCGAGTCGAAAAAAATGATCTGACCTAAATCGACTTATTTAACCCGTTTCGACCCGTTTTTCATGAAATATAGACCTAATAGCCTATATTCATACGTAACATATACCTAACCCGATTCATATCATCAAAGCACATTTATGCTTAACCCAATCTATATCCAAAGTGAGGTGAGAGTACGGAGAGAGCAAATAAGAGTGAGCGCGAGTGGAGGAAAAAAGAGTTATAGAGTTGTATTGGGTTTAAATAAATCGTGAGTCTATTTAACACGCATATTATTTCGAGCTTTACCATCCTAAATTTATTTATGGCTTATCTATCGAATGTAACTAATCAATCTAATAATCAGTCTATCAAATATGGGTCGACGGATCTTGACGAGTTTCTTCCTATAAACAACGGGGGGGAAAAAATGTAGAAAGGAGAAAGAAAAAAAATGCATATATGCCCAAAAGGGAAGTGGGGGTTCGGGGTGCAACTCGCAACAGGGAGAAGCTGTCGCGGGGGGGCTGTGATTTGACCTTGGGGTTTGATCGTTATTACGGGTTTGACCTTGTTGTCCGGCTTTACCTCCGTTTCATGCCACCGACAGATATAAAGATATAGGATTTTTGGAGTGGGGCCCACACTCACCTGGCTCTGTTCTTAATCTTTCTCAATTAATCGCTCGTCCCTTTGCTTTAAAAAAAATAAAATAAAAGAGAGGGGCATCGTTGATTTGTTCATCAAGAGTCCATGGCGTTTTGTATATATATTCGCACCGGGAATAATGGTAGGTACGTTTTGGAAATTGTTACATAGATATGTTCCTCTACGGGTCAATCATATCTGCCGACTGTTTTCATGGCAAACCATTTATCAACCATCTGAAGGCGATGACGTAGGCCATGCCTACATCTTAGGGTAAACCCAATATTAATTCTCTTTTTCTTTTTTTTTTTTTATTTCGATATCTTCTCTAGTGGAACATTTCTCACACCGCTTTGTTTTTAATGCGATTCACATTATCTCATGTCCAATGCATACTCTCCCGATCTAGATGCGAAAGTTTAATAAATATGTTTTTAGAGATTCGATACCCTTCTATTCTGTTTGTGTATAGGTCCTCTATCACCAGCTTTCAATGGGTTATCGCATGAGCTCCGATGTCTTGCTGGACCTCGAAGATTTTGCTCTTTCAAATGTTATATCCATGTTTGTTCAGCCTGTTTTGATTATCTTCGTATGACGATGGTATAGAGGAAATTGAAGTTAGGCGCGTACCACCGACTGGCAATACCGAAATTATTAGAGAAGGAATTCCCAGCATGCGCTCATAATCGACGAAAATACAAGATCCGGTGATCGGTTGCCAATTCTGCTTAACAATTGTTGTGGAACGAGTGTGTACTTAACCTAATTGGTGCCCCCGTTGGTCCTCCTTGTTTTTCTGGGTTTGGCTTCGCCTCGTGGTATTCCCTAATTTTGTTTCCTTTCGATTTGTTTTACCAAGAAATCCATATGTTCTGAGCGAACCCGAGAAGCTGAGTCGTCGACATCACCTGCCATACTTTTCGTGGGGGGGAGTCACATGAGCGATCTCCGCATCGCCCGCCCTCTTCTTTCCTCCGGGCGAAACCCGCACGTAAACTGTTCGGATCTGCTACGCTCCACCCATTGAATGCAAGGATGAGCCGCAAAACTAGCTCATCACTGATCAAACATCCCCACATGAACTGAGGGATCCCGCGATCCCGCGATCTTTGCCTCCGGGCCATCGCCAAGAATTTCAGCGGAGGGGTGTCGGGCGACTGCCGAGCAGGGATCGGTGGATGTGTAGGCTGCAGGCCCGGCAAGATAGGGTTCGGCCCCTCTCTCTCTATCTTTGCATTTAATACCCGTCGATAGCAATTGGGCATATCATTTCATTTCGGTCGGTTCCATCCTGTGCTAGCTACTACCCAATCCCTTGTACCTCTGAAACGAGATTCGTTCGAGTTGTCCTAGATGTCGACGGATTTTTGGGATGGCCGCTGCGCAGTAAACTCGTCTCGGTACTCGCGACGAATGGTACGGCGGAAAATCGAGCGGGCATCCAGGTGAGCGCATGATTCGTGCTGAGACGACCGACTACTACGACCCCACTTTAACAATCGGACGACGTCGTATAGTATTAATGTGCTCGTAACGTTATTTGACCACATTTGTTTTTCTCTTTGCTTTTTCTTTTTTGGGTTAAAGAGCATGGTGTGGCAACGTGACGTCATTTTTGGAAGCAATAGCAATCTTCTTATATGGTCAGTGCTTACTGTCTCCAAATAAATCGAATCTATCTTATGCTATTGCTAAGTTACAATAATTTTTTTTTTGGGTGCAAGCTGGCAGACATTCGGTGCATGCCTCTCGGCTAGGCCACGTCGTACCGGTGATCCTCATCCTCAGGCGGCAGGCCTTGTCATTTAGCAGCCATTTTTTTTTTTTTCGGGGAATGCGGTTTGTATTCATTTTTGGGAATTTCCGATTAATTACAAATGCTTTTCATTCAATTATATTCTCCCCTGCGTTGCCAGAAATGATTGCACGGATAATACCTTCGCAGCAGAACCGAAAAGGAAAATTACCAAACAAAACTTATAAATTTATTATATTTTTACCGATTTAACATTAAATTTTTTAATTGTGACAATTGAATCATATATTTTTATACGTTTTGTCAATTAAGTCAATACGACTGATTTTAACGGCGTCTGATGTGGTACGGCTGGCGTTGACGTGGACAATTATTTTAATACATGCAAATTTTTCGAGGAAAAAAAATTGGTTTTGGAATGTTACTTCTGCTTTCATCTTCACTCTCAATGGAAAGAGAAAAAAAGGTAAAAAAAACAAATTAAGAAGATTATGCAAAATGACGTCGTTTCGCTTAAGTTTCTTCACGTCGAATTACCAATTGCACGCCATATCGAGTGGCATGGGATGACTAGACTGTCACGTTAGCAATTTCATGCAAAAATTGGCAACAAGAGCTACATTAGAATTTCAATCAAATGTTTAGGTCTAAATTTGAATAATTAAAAGGTTTAGAATTACATTGGAATCCCTATAAATAAATTTAGGTATGAAATGGTGATTTTCCCTGTTCTCATGTATTCCATCCTTAAAAATCGTTCAACTAAGAACTAAAAGTTAGGAAAATAGTGGACAATTTATGATGCTATTAATTTTGTGTTTATACATAAAATAATAAAAAAAATTTGAGGCTCATTTGTTTAAATAATACCTACCTATTAGTTTCCTTAAAGAATTATTTAACTTCTACATAGATTATGAAAGGATGGCTAGTTTTCGCATGTTGATATCGCTAGATATGTTCTTCAAGCTTTGAAGCATTTTGATCACTATCAACTAATAGAAATAACAAAGTTACAAGTCAATCCGACGGATGAAACTTTATCGCCTCTATTATTCTTTAAATTCACCCTCGTTTTCTCTTGCGTATAATTTCTTCGGTAATTCTGTGATTCCTAGGAGGCACAATACCTTTGTAATTGTTCATCGTTGAATTGAAACATAACAAATCTCAATCGTTCAATATATTTCAAGCCGAGCGATTGTGATTCTTTCTCTTTCTGATCAGACGGTGGATAATTCAGAAAACACGGGACTATAGACTCACCCAAGTTCTTCACAAATAAGGAGCTCACGACACGTAGGCTGTCCCAGGTCCAGCAACACGTCAGCGAAGTAAGCAAAATTCCACCCTGGCACGCAATACTGGGGAAGAAGAAGCGGATGAGGTGGAAGAGAAAACAGTGACAGACAGAAGCAAAATGCCACGTCAGCGCACAGCCCCTGTAACTAGGGCTTACTGTGGATTGTGCCGACAGTGATTAAGGGAGATTATTATAGTCTCGTCTTAAATTAAGGTTGGAAGGCTCCATAATTACGAATGGCCACGTTCGAGGAAGCTCTGATCCTCCCAGCTAATTAAATAATTCCATTTGACAGAATTCCATGTCTCGGTGAGTTTTGCGCTCGTGAATAATTAAAGGGCATTGTCGACGAAAGTCTTTAAGGTATTTGTTAAGCATGCGAAAGAAGAAATGCGATCGATTAGACACGACACAAGCGAATCATTGCATGGAAAGGCTACAAAATCCCTACGCGGGGTTGCTTAACAAGTGCCCGCGGGGACATACGTTTAACAACATCCATAGCTCGAGGCCGAGACCCATAGCTCGAGGCCTTGCATGCCAATGCTTGGAGAGAGGGAGAGAAAGAGAGAGGTGGATATTCAGGATCGAGTGCTAGCGTCGATGATGGACGGCAACGACAAGATGGCAATGTGGATAGACACGGTAACGATGGGCAGAGGCGCGCACGCACGCACAACAAAGAGAGAAGGGGTTGGAGATTGAATGTTGGGTAGTGTTATGAAGTCAAATCCTAAAGTTTCAATTGATAAGTCGAATGAGCCGACATTTATAGAAAGAGCATATACGCGCGGCATTAGATTTTTGTTCGATTATTTATCAAAATAAGTTTACGAATAGGAGGTAAATACCTGCTTGTAATTCTCTAGTTACAAAAGTGGGTGGACAGAGTTTCTTCCAATGAATAATGCAGGGGAGCATCGCTTTCATAGGCATTATGCCTACGAAAAGACTTTCTGGAATTGACAATAGAATATGAATCTTCATTTGAAAGTTGTTTTATAAAGTTGCGGTCAGAAAGTGTCGAAGCAAAAACAATACATGGAGAAAAAGGCCAAACTGGAAAAAAAAAAACGAAAGAAAGAAAAGAAATGGAGAAATCGATATTTAATTGATTGAATTGTTATATAAGTTAGTTTTATTAAGTACATGGTTCATAAATAGATTTATAATGATAAAGCTAAAATAACATAAGTGTTAATACGAAAGAAAGAAAAGAAATGGAGAAATCGATATTTAATTGACCGAATTATTATATAAGTTAATTTTATTAAGTAGATGGTTCATAAATAGATTTATAATGATAAAGCTAAAATAACATAAGTGTTAATATGAAGGGAAGAAAAGAAATGGAGAAATCGATATTTAATTGACCGAATTGTTATATAAGTTAGTTTTATTAAGTAGATGGTTCATAAATGGATTTATAATGATAAAGCTAAGATAATATAAGTGTTAAATGGGTTTATAACTTATTAGATTCAATCCACCTCTATAGCTCGCTCTTCATTTTGTCTCATTATCATTTGATCTCGCGCTTACTCACTTAGCGTTTTTACCTCGGTTTTGGTACGGGTTTTCCTAAATTATGTTAAATATGGAAGTATTTTAGTAATATGAGTCAGTTCGTATACGTGTTTGATATGATTTGGATCAAGTATGAGTCACTAAATTTGTATAACATGGAAATTGATCAAAACAGGTTAAGAGGGTCAATTTGGGCTTGACCATCTTCGGCCCGGCCCAAACTTGACCCAAACCCCAACGACCTACCTGACGAATCTTCAGGGAATGGCGGATGGCACCGAGATCGAACATCGGAGATGGTGGAGTGACTCATGCATTTTCAAATTGTAAGTTCTGTGGTTCTTGAGCAAAACCTTCGAAAATGAACAAATCTTCTTTAATCTCCCTGAAATTAAGCTCAGGTCACTATCCGTGCCCACAAGTTACAATCGATCAAGCTTCCCATAGATATGCGAAAATCTTGTCGACCGAAACATGGGTCAGACTCAAAGCGAGAGGCAAATTGAACCCCACCGGGCTGAAGTGGCTCACGTTTGCATGAACACATATGATCTTTTTATGAAGTCCACGTTAGCATCGGTTGACTAAAATTAGGTGAATAGATTGAATTGACACAACTATAAAATGTTTAGAACTAAAAAAAATTTACTAAATTGGCACAATTATAATAGGGTTAAGACTTATTTGGTAATTTTTCTGATCCAAGAAAGACGAGAGGACATGATGTGAACGATAGATATGAACCAATGGTTCCGTGTCGGTTCGAAACGAGGACATCAATTTCCTCCGATTCAACACATTTTTGGTCGGCCCACTGACTTTAACTCTGGCAACGTGCTCCTGGGGACCCTCCCAATGAATCAATTTTAAACACCGACACTTGGATTCCCAAGTTGATTTTTCTCGTTCTTGGCTAAGGTGTCCACATCGCAATCTCTCCTCATCGGTCGGTCGCTCTCTGCGTGTGCCCCATGTTTCTTTTACGAATTCGTGACTTTTTCCCACCAATTTGTAATGCAACACGAGTCGTCAAAATCGACGGGCATCTACGATTGGATATGCACGACGGCGACGTCCGGTTGAAGTGTTTGATTGGGACCTCAGTGCTCGAGTAACGCACGAAACGCTTGACGGGCATTGACAATCGGGCATGAAATATCTTTCTAGAATATGGATGGATTGACATGTGAATTGACAAATATTGTGAAAGGGTACCTTAATAATTTTGGACAGGGAAAGTAAATAACGAGAAATTTAAATGTATGAAGACCGGAGGGAGTTGCAGTTAGCCATTTGAATTGTATGAAAGTAAAGATAAAGTTAAAGATAACTCTGTGAGAAAGTTGAGTTTTTTGATTGATCGGGAATTTCACAAAGGGTGCACTTGGAGTATTTATAACCCTCTACCGATGGCATATTAGCAGTTACATACAATGGTTACTGAAATAGAATTAACATCCTAATTCTATTGGTGATTATGTGAAGTTACACAATCTCTTGTTATCTAGCAAAACTTATTTACAAGAAGATATACATATAAATCTCGCTACTTGACAGTTACATGTTAATGACTTCATCTCCGATATAAGTTCTTGTTGACAACTAATATATGCTGTTGATAACTTTATCGGAGAGTTATTCATTTTTTTCAAGCCGTCAATTGTCCAACTGTCCAATTCATCGATGACTTTTGTTCACTAAACTCTTCTACTATCGACTAAGTTTGTCACTTATCGATTATAATCAATAATTGGTCATTTTTGGGCTTACTAAATTAATGAATTCTCAAATCATATCTTTATAGATGTTCGAATCCCTTGTTTTTAACGGGATTTTGGGTTTTCAATTCCATCAATTCTCACATTTGCATGTGATCGTCTTGTCCATGTGCATCAAGTGAGGTTCTCAAATCCCCTTATTTTGAATGACGACGTCGCGTTTGGAGCGCAGAATTTGTATAAGATGAAATATTTGTTCTCACTCGGCCAAACTCCGAGGACTAGAATTTGACTTCAACATAACAATTTGAAATAGCAAGAGCCTCGTTCGCCCATGGGATGAGATGACACCAATCCAGAAAGACACCCAAATCGTCGTGTCTTATTGTCAAATGTCGATTAGATTGACTGATTTCTTAGTTTAACAATGTCAAAAGGAGGAGCTTTTGATGTTGCCGTTTTTTGGTGACAGCTTCTCCTTTTGCCTTTTCCCTGTGACCAATGACCATAGTGAAAGTATATGTTGTTCAGTTCCCACCTCCTTTTGTACTTCTCCCCTTTCTCTTTTGTTAGAAGGTGTTTCTATTAGACTATGGCTTAAAATGACTTCCGTTTAATTTGGAATCGTTCACAAGCTCGTGAATTTTGGGACGTTCGGTGTGTTTGCGGGGTCATGGAAGCAGAGGCGGATGATCGAAGATGAGAGGAAACGGCCCGCTTTGCGCGTGGACAAACTACACCGCCGGGCCGGCGGTGGGTGAAGGAGCGGCCAGGGCACATGGGGTAGTTCCGAGTAGCTGTTGTGCTTTTCAACGCATTAGCCGGCACCTGGGCCTATTTGGGAGGGCGACGGGATCCCAACATGGCCCCGATCCAAACTTGTTGAAATCCTATTTTCAAAATTTTTTTTTATAAAAAAAACCCCGTGAGAACCCTAGAGAGCTTTGAGAGCTGTCGTCCAGGAGAGTTGAAAGCGCGTTAATACTCCTCTTTTGTGATTTATTCTCATGGGTCTACGTATATAGCACTTAATGTGAGCGTTTTGAGCGATTATAATCTTCTATTCCCGGTCATACTAGAACCATCCCATCGATACTAGACACACTCGCGAACCCTGTGTTCAGATTCTATTTCTGCAATTACTTGAAGCGTCTCGTTTGTCCACGCTTTTCATGATACTGAAGGCAATAAAACCTCGGCCTAATGCCCAAAAAAATTCTAAACTTTAGTCTTTGTCCCAATGATATTATAAACTTTTTTTTGTCTCATAAAAAATCCCAAACTTTTACTTTTGTCCCAAATCTATCACCTTTAACTTTTCCGTCCAATATTACCGTTAATAATTATTTTAATATTATTTTTTCGAATTTTTTTTATTATTTTTTTTCCTTTCACGTTCAACCTCTGGCCGGGTTGCCAGTCCGGCGACTGGCCAGAGGTGGGGGTCGGCGAGGCTCGACCTCATTGGTATTGGGCGAGGTCGGTTTCACCCGCCCCTGGCGAGGTTCGTTCTCGCTATGGCTGGCGAGGCTCGGCCTCGCCCAATGTCGGCGAGGCTTGGCCTCGCCCAATGCCGGCGAGGTCGAGCCTCGACAACAGCCAGTGGGGCTGAGCTCTCGCCAGATTTGATGAGGCTTGAACTCGCTGGCAACTGGCAAGGGTGAGTCCTTGCAGGCCTCATCCTTGCCAGCCGTGGTGAGGACGAGGTCGGCGGGGCCAAGCTCTCGCCAGCCACGGCGAGGACGAACCTCGCCAGGGGCGAGCGAGGTTAAGCCTCGCCCGCCCTTGGCAAGGTTCATCCTCGCCGTGGCTGGCGAGGTTTGGTCCCGTCGGCTAGTGGCGAGGACGAGGCCGGCGGGATTAAGCCCTTGTCGGCGTTGGGCAAGGCCGAGCCTCGCTAGCCACGGTGAGGACAAACCTCTCTAGGTGCGGGTGAGGCTGACCTTGCCCAATGACGGCGAAGTCGAGCCTCGCCGGCAAGAGGTTGAATGTGAAGGGGAAAAAAAAAGAAAAGAAAAAATCAAAAAACAAAAATTCGAAAAAAATAAAAAATAATTATTAACGGTGATATTAGACGGAAAAGTTAACGGTGGTAGATTTGGGAAAAAAGTAAAAGTTTGGGGTTTTTTATGAGACAAAAAAAAGTTTAGGATACCTTACCAAAAAAAAAAGTTTAGGATATAATTGGGGCAAAGGCTAAAGTTTGAGATTTTTTTGGGTATTAAGTCATAAAACCTCCTTGTCCCATTAAAGGGCTTTTGGTGCCACCACGGTGCATCATGTCCTCTTTGTTTACATGCTCAGCTTTCAATAGCTACTTTTCCATTTTCTAACCAGCCACGGAACCTCTAGATGGTTTTTGTAGCATACTTATCTTAACATATCGTCAATTTTAAACATAATTATCAGTATGCTTTAGTACAATTCTATGTTCCTCACCTGAGGAATTTGGAGGGAACATAGCTTGTAATCTTCTAAGTCGTTGGATATCCCACCGGCCCGTCAACAATAAGATCCAGCCCCAGCTCGCAACGTTCTTTAGGCTGACATGAACAGTCGCAGCCCACCGAACGAATCTCATTTCCCATCTGAATCTTCTCCCCCAAATAAGATCTCTACAACTTCTTTTGTGTCCCGACTTGATAGATAAAAGTGGGTAACTTAAAGTCAGCAAATTGGTAGTTTAATCTGAGTAAAATGCAGTGATTTTGGTTGGTAGTTTCATACACGAGTTAGTCAGTTCGGGGCGGTAGTAAGTTATGCAAAAAAAAATTGGCAAGGTAGTGCAAAAATTGGTAGTTTACAGACTATTGAGAAGAACTTGGAATTTCATAAAAGCGTCAGTAAGTTTTCAAATGACCGAAATTTCTCTTCCTCAAGCTTCAAGAACCGATCCAAAATTACTCTACGAGAGGAGATTCAATCCCCTCTTTTGCTATCAACTATAATGCCGTTAGCTTTTTATCTCTCATTCAAGTTTAAAATGACGAGAATCGATGATGAGTTCATGTCATATTAGTGCACTTGTATGATCCCCCATGACTGTTTTCGAATAGCATTCAACAAGTTACTCCGACCCTACAGAAAGGAAATGAAAGTCGAATTAATGTCTACGTACCACAAACCACGGGAAATTCGAAACCGATAATTACCGCTAACGACATCTGACGCATGCTAAGTTACGCTAAATCGTACGCAAACGTACATGAGACAGACTTCACCTCAAATCCCAACTAAGGATAAGAGAGTCACCACAAAAACACTAACACATATTGCTCCGACAACCTATAATAGCCAGACAAACAGAGACGATCGGTTTCCCTTCAATTAGCCCTGGGCTTGAGACGGCCTTCGTTGGCCAGCTTGAAGAGCTGAGCTTGAGACGACGCGGCTCCTTTCGAGCCGAGAGCCGAGACGAAGCTCTGCTGGACTTGGGCGGTGGTGAAGGGAAACCTGTAGTTGACGATGGAGTTGAGCAGAGCCGCGGTCCCTTCTCGGTAGAGAGCGCCGAGCCCATCTATGCTCGTGTTAGAGAGAGCCTGAATCAGGTTTAGGGTCGCGGGGATCCCGGGGATAGTCGTGGGTACGCGGAAGGCAGTTCTCATCGGCACCCACCACCCAAACACCCCCCATACTATTCCTGGGTTTGATAGCCAGTAACTGCAGTTTGTAGCAATAGACATCATCGACCGAAAGGTTAATTAATATATGTGACATCGTATACAACTATACGTGCAAAAAAGAAAACTAATAATCTACTGGATCCATGCATATTGTTCATATATTTTAAGGGGAAAATATACACTGTACTTACGATCCAGTTCTTGCAAAATCATTTACTGAAATGCTTTCTCAAGAATCGAAAGCAATTCTTTTGTGTTTCATCGAGTTGTCTCTTACGTTGTGTTGAGAGACTTTATATGTATATTAAGCTAGGAAACCGTGCAAATTGAAAAATTTGGGCATAGTTGGAAAAATTGCACTCTTCACTTAGAACAAAGTATACCGCGAGTGCACGACATTCCTCTATGTGATTATAAACTATTTTGTTTTGGTCGAAATGTGATTATAAACTTACGTGTAAGGGCGGGTGAAGGGATTTGGGTAAGGACCGAAACTGAAAGGAGGTGCTGGGACGGAAGGGCTGCTCGGAGTGCCGGGATCGATCGGAGTGGCTGGTGGCGTCGAAATCACCGGAGTTGGGGTACTACCGCCTCTGGAAGTCGGAGGAGATGGATAGTAACCTCCCCTTGGCGGCGGGATGGTGGTGGGAGTACTCGGGGTTCCGGGATCAATAGGAGTGGCTGGCGGGGTCAAAATGACTGGGGTCTGGGGTCTGCCTCCGGAAGTTGGAGGAGAACGGTAGTAACCTCCTCTAGGAGGTGGCGTCGACCGGGTGGGGTCGTGCCCTTGCGGCGGGTTGCCACAATATCGAACAGGTGATGGCGGTGTGGGATGTGATGGTGTGACATGGTAGGGTGGTGGCGTTCCGGCGCGCCGGTAAGGCGGTGGCGAAGTAACCCGCGGGGGACTCCCATATCCACGTGAACCTATCATCAGGCATGAAAGTTAAGATTGCACAAAATATGAAGGTGCAAATGGAAGGAAACGAAAAGAACAAGGAGGGGAAATAAACAAGAAATGTTGGGACAATGAATTTTTGAAGTCAAGTGTTTTATCTCCAACATTTCCAAGAGACATATGGTTTATACATCATGATCGAATGAACTTCTTTGTAGGAGTCTTTCTGAGTACGTGGTACCTCTTTCATCGATCTACCAAGGATAAGCAATCAAACATAGTAGGACAAAAGTCACAAAACCTGTAAGACGTTTTCATGCCAAAACGATCACATGACAAACATGTCAGCATTTGGTGATTTCACAGTCCTGAATGGCAAAAACGGGGTTTGACCTGTAGGAGGAGAACCAGCACGAGGGTCTGAAGGAGAGCAATAGTTCTTCTCATCCTCAAATTCAATGCCTGTAACTTCAGCAAGCAAGAAACTCTGGAGAAGCAGCGACCACCCCACAACCATAACGCAACCTCCCATAAACGAAGAAACGACTTGTTCTCTTCTAGCCATGTTTCGTCACCAGAGGAACGAAAAAAGGATGGAGGATACGGATTGAAGGACGCTATGAGAATATATGCTCGAGAAAGTGGGGAAGCGAGTGGAATAGTAAAGGATTCATGGGAGTCTGAGAGGAGTAAAGATGGCTGGTGGGGATGGACTGATGTGGTTGGTCCATGTATTACAGTGGCATTTATGTGCTTCTCTATCTTATAATCTGCGTCTATATTTTTGCAGTGTTCGTGCAAACACAGTGCTATAACTATAAGTAGGGGGACAGCTTATTGGTCCTCATCATCAATGAAAGAACTTGCAAATCTTGGGGGATGGAAAAAGTAGCCATGTAGGACACAGCCTAATATATCTAGGTTAAGATATATAATAACCACAATCTCAATTCAAGCTACTGTAGAAAGTATTTCCAATGAATCATGTCACAAGAGAAATATAAAAGGAAGAAATGAAACATCAAATAAGTAAAGGTGATTCACAGTTTATTAGTGTCTCGGTGTGTATCTTTTGAATAAATGACTATCGCTGGATTGGTGAGGTGCAACATGAAAAGCCATCCCGTGTTTGCAAAGCCCCAATGGACTTCGATATGAGGTTGTAACCTTAGGTCCAAGAACCCCAGCATAGTGACCCTCAATTTGGGTTGCCTGAGGCTGGGTGTGGTGGGCGCAACCCACTCACCCTCACTATGTTCGCGGAGAGTGAGAGGGGGGGCTATGGCATGACAACGGTAGTGACCGGAACGTGTTCAAGGTGGCAATGAGAGCGCGGCTGTGGCGTAGACAAGGGAGAGGGGGAGGACGAAGATGTAGGGTTTGGGTGGAAACCCACACTTCGGAGGATTTCATATCCAGGCAAAGAAACCATTCTTTGGTGCAACTTTCTTTCGTAGACCTTCTCTTTAACCTAGCACATAATACAGGAAAGCACCATACTCCACATGTAGAGAGGGGTAAGAGCACAATAAATTAAACATGTCATACAGCTCGCTACCAACACACCGTCATCAATTCATAGCTATGGTTAACTTCACCCTCTGGCTTCGGCAGACAACCTGTTGGACCATTTTCAGTCCCATTTATCTGGGTGCCTGTGCCTGTTGTCTTGTGACACAGTTTGACCATTCTCACGAACACGTGGCGTGCGGTCTATGTTTTGTTGAGCTGTCATAGTAAATGCCACCAGGTCTTGCTGCTGCCTGTGAATGGTGGTGCGTTGTTTCTTGAGAACGAGTCTCTAGGCAAGCACAACCTTGTTGTTCATGACTCCATAGCATCATCCTCGAAATATCTAGTTCGACGTTAGCGTTGAGTACAATGATTAAGTTTAATCACTAGCTAGTTATATTACATGAGTTATTATATGATACTAATTCGTTTTCATTTTGCTCCCTGAGATAATACAACTCCCTAATCTAAATTTGTTTTTGGTCTGCTCCATGCATCAATAAAAGATGTTACTAAAGAAGCCTTACAAGGAGAGAAAGTGAACTAAAGCTCTGTTTGTTTTACGGAAAATGAATAATTTTGAAAACGTTTTCTAAAAAATGAAAGTTTATGTCGCTTGAAATAATTAACAAATGAAAAAAATTTCACCGTTAACAAAAATTTATGTCTAAACATTGTAGTGAACGGTGAAAAGTTTTTTGTTCTTTCATTTTTGTAAATGATATAAATGATCATTTTTTGGAAAATTGTTTTTCAAATTATTCATTTTTTGCGAAAAAAACGGAGCCTAATAAATAATTTATGTTGCACACATGGCCTATTTCAAGGGAATCCTAAATAAACATTCTCGAGGAAGAAATTTTTGGGAATGTCTTTGACAATGTAAATTGAATATCGTGTATTTCCACAATCCAACAATATTGTTACGATGCATCATGATATATATGATGAGATATCGTTTTACTCTCTCACTAGTTTTAGTGAGGGCCACAAATCCCTCGCCTGAATCTAGGCGAGGGCTCGATGTCCTCGCCTGGATCTTGGCAAGAGCCAGGAGTCCCTCACTTGTGGCCGGTGAGGGCCACAATGTCCTTTCCTAGACCAAGCAAGAGTCGTTGGCTCTTCCTTGTGGGCAGCGAGGTTGTAAAAACAAATAAAGAAAAGAAAATAAAAGGAAAGTGGGAAAAAACAAAAAAAGTTTTACAAAAATTCAAAAAGATTAAAAGTTTTAATACTAGTGTCGGCTATATACTACGTAAGACGGTCGGCATTCATATTAAATATTTTCGGTTAAAATTGATCGAATAGATTATATTGATAAATTCGTCAAAAAATTTATTATTAAATTGATTTAATTAAAAAAAATTAGAATTAAATTAGTACTAATATAATAAAATTAGAAAATTTTTAGTACTTTTTTCTGTACCTTTTGATTTGCTAGTTCTCTCAGTTCTTGTGGCTGGTAGCATCTCCTTTTCACAAATAAAGAGAACCCACCACCATCAAGATATTACCATTTGAGTAAAGAAAGTCATTCCATCTGTACTCAGTGTACGGTGGGATTTTTCATCAACGCCACAGATGTCAGTTCCCATCTATCTTCCTGACACGCCAAGTCGCCAATAAACAGACAACCATAATTCTTCTCAAAGATAAAAACCCTAAAACAAGATTCAGCCGGTGCATCGTATCCTTGTGTCCACGCAACTTGACAAGATTCAGACGGTGCCTCAAATCACTATTCAGATGCCCTCTCTCTCTCTCTCTCTCTCTCTCTCTCTCTGCTGGAGTGGACGACTGTAGGAGCTGTAATAGATTCCTTTTCTGGGTTTGAATTCCCAAATACGAGACATAATAAAAGGAAAATGAGTCAGGTGGGTTTCTCTAAACCAGATATCTAGGGATCCTCTGGCCAATTGAATATTCAACCATGTTGACCATGGACGGCTTAGAGAATCTGTGTAGTATCTTGCTTCGTTAAAATAAGATAGGGTTTTCCAGGTACAATATGGTGAGCAATGTGGCTGATTGAATTCTCGAAGGGTCGGTGTGGTAATGTTTAGGTACTACGTGTAAGAGCATATGCACACATGAGGGGTGGCGCTACTTAATCATTAATTACTTTGGTTCGATGATCCCTTCTTAATTAAGTCAACTTAGCGAAAATGAGCTATTTCTTTGAAAAAGAATGCGCATAAACCTTATTTTGTGACATGGGGCAGGCGAAGTCGAATATATGATGCAGAAAATGGGGGCAAGAATGCGTGTTTTTCTCCTGAGAAGAGTGCAAGCTCCGCTGTATTTTGATATGATATTGAACTGTTTGTTTGATTAACAGGTATGACGGAATTGAGCTGATGATGCTTGGGCTCATGATTGCAAGTTAAAAAAAAAGAGTTGCTTGGCGCTATGCAATGTATCTCCCGTGGACAAATTGAAACATGGTGCTATAAGATTAATAACTTATTCAGTGTGCCTCATAGATATTAATAGTTATCTGACTTCTTGTGAGATCAACTTGTTTGATTATTTTATTACTAGTCATGCTTCAACCAGTGGGGCATCACCTATATATAGAG
This sequence comes from Syzygium aromaticum, assembly GCA_024500025.1. Lineage (NCBI taxonomy): Eukaryota > Viridiplantae > Streptophyta > Magnoliopsida > Myrtales > Myrtaceae > Syzygium > Syzygium aromaticum. The sequence goes on from CM044885.1 coordinate 20,374,358, forward strand.
ACCCCGCATCCTTCCTATCATCACGATACCCACACAGCAAACTATAAATTCCCTAGTTCTCAAACATAACGTCCCCACTCTTTCTTGGCCATGGAGATCAATTACTGCATTTCCTCTTGGCTCTTCCCTCTCATTTTAGCCCTAGCACCTTTGTTCCTTCTTCTCACACTCAAGCAAAATTGTGCCAACACCAAGCGCAAACTACCCCCGGGCCGAATGGGCCTCCCGTGGCTGGGAGAAACCATGGATTTCTACAGGGCCCAGCAAGCCAACCGGCTATTCGAGGACTTTGTCCAACCTCGCATCGCGAGGCATGGCAAGATCTTCAAAACTAGATTGATGGGGTCGCCAACAGTGATAGTAAGTGGAGCCAAAGCAAACCAGTTCTTCTTATCCAATGAGTTCAAGCTGGTGATAAGCTCGTGGCCTTCTTCTTCAATTCAGCTCATGGGCAAGAACTCCATCATGGAAAAGCATGGCGAGCAACACCGCCACGTCCATGGACTGATCGCCTCTAGCCTTGGCAGCTCCTCAGCGGAGTCTTTAGTGCCAAAGTTGAGCAAATTAGTACAACGCCACCTAGTTGCACATTGGAGTGGCCAGGAGAGAATCAACCTATACCACTTCACCAAAAATTTGACCTTCCACATTGTGTTCGAATGTTTGTTAGGGATAGATGTGGAGATGGGAATGCCGGAGATATTCGAGAGAATTTTGGAGGGAGTCTTCGCGCCACCAGTAACGGTGCCCAGGACTAGTTTTTCGAGGGCAATGAGAGCGAGGAAGGAGATAGAGCGCATGTTGGTGAGGATTGTGAGGAAGAACGAGGAGGAGATGGAGAGAGAGAAGTCGGGAGGAGGTGGAGGCAGGAACAAGGAGGGTGAGGCAGTGCTGCTGCCACGGTACTTGGCGGCGATGCTGCAGGGCGAGATGAGCGAGGAGGAGGTGATCGATAACATTGTGTTGATGGTGTTTGCAGCTCATGACACCACCTCTTTTGCCATCGCCATGACCTTTAGAATGCTGGCTCACCACCCAGATTGTTATCAGTTGCTACTAAAAGGTGAAAGTCTGTTGCATGTTTTATAACTTATTTTTTCTCGTGTCTTTAATCAGTTTATAGTATATGATTTTCATTCTAGAGAGGGTAGTCTAGGTCACAAAACTTAGGGTAATGATTGCTGATATTTGAGATGGATTTCAATCGATGACATTGCATGAAAAGTATGGACTATGTTACTAGAATTTTCTCTTGGGATTTTATATTTATTTTTTATTAAATTAGTGAGCTTTGTTCATTTGCAGAACATACGGATATCATGAGCAGAAAAAGAGAAGGGGATGATATCAATAGTGAAGACATCAAGAAGATGAGTTATACGTGGAAGGTTGCTCGTGAGGCCATAAGATTGTTCCCTCCCATCTTCGGCTCATTCCGAAAAGCTATCATTGATATCAAGTATGAAGGATTCATCATCCCAAAAGGATGGAAGGTATGTTAACTTTTAATTTAATTGCAAACATTTCAATTTATAATTCGTGAAATTAGAACTAATTCACTATATATGCATCTCTACTACTTATTCTATCTCTCGAGGCAACGTGATGTGATGGTCAAACAAGAAAAGAGTCGATGGTCGTCACATCGGAGGCCTGGATTGAGTCTCGAAACCCTCGACACAACTCCATTTTCAATTAAAAGATTAATTAAGCGGCAATGCTGCATTCCCTTCACGACCCATTAACGCCACATGCCAGTACGTTGAATAACATGGACCGAGTCCAACACCGGCCATAGTTTATTTTACTCCATATCAATTGACCTGATCGTGAAGAAAGACAACCTTTGTACGCCGCCCACGCTCATATGATTGAAGCTGCTTTGAAAAGAGAATGTCCATTGCCCAGGGCACATCCACGCTTGTTAATTAAATTAAAGTCGTCATGCACTCATCACGAGCATGCATGGCAACGAAGTCACCCGCATCTTCCTTAACTTCAGTCATTAAGTGACGGTCGAAGCCGTACTAAAAATAAGCCACTTGTTCATAATTTAAATCTTTCCGTACCTAGATTTCACCGTTTCGCTTAAGATATATTGAGAGGCAAAGAAATTGACGATTTGAAAAAATGCCATATGCAATTACATGATTTCAAAATGCTCGTATTGACAAAATGAACTAAATCGATGAGAATCGTGATAATGTATTACATACACGTGGAAAACACCGACTCTATATCTTACGGAGCCATTCTAATTTCAGATGTTGTGGACAATCTACGGGACACATTACGACCCGGAACACTTTCAAGACCTGATGAACTTCGACCCGGACAGGTTTGATGAAGCGAAACCGCCGTACGTGTACGTGCCCTTTGGAGGTGGGTCAAGAGTCTGTGCTGGGTCCCAGTTAGCAAGAATGAACATCCTCGTGCTCGTGCACCATGTAGTGACCCGCTACGACTGGTCCTTGATTCATCTCGACGAACTGATCACCGTGGACCCGCTCCCGTTCCCCGTCCATGGAATGCCCATCCAGATTTCTCCCAAGTGATTCATTGATTGATTCAATAACGTGTTTCATGTATTTGGCGAGAGATGAGGTTGTATTGCTTCTTTATTCAAATCAATTTTAAATGAACGTTCTTCAACAAGTTGCTAAACTGGCATGGAAGGCCGATCTATGAAGTCTGATGATTATGGTTTTAAAATGGACTTTTTGGGAATAACGAGGGTCTACGACGAGGAGGGTGACTCCAGGTCAAACTTTAGGTTAAATCTAAATTTATGGGGCGGCATTTCCCATGGTTCACTAAATGTAGAGATTACTCAAACGAAGATCTGCTCTTAAAATAGATCCACAGGACTTCTCATGGTGAGACCTCTCACATCACTAGCATTAAGAAGTGATTCGTATGAACATTAGTTCCGTTCCATGCAAGTGAAGCTTTTGGTCCTGTCTGAGCTCCCTTCCATGTAAGTCTGTTCCCAACCGGGTAACTTGACTACGATATGTTCATAATATTCTGAACTATGGATTTTTCAATGTACCAGATTGAATCGGATGGGTGCATTGGATGTGCGAACTAGTTCAAACATTAATCTACTTCCTCTTGATGTTGCTAGCAGGGATTATCTAGAAGGGGGTGAATAGGTGATCTGAAACAATTTTTATGAAATTAAGTAGAAATGAAATATCACAGTTGAGTTTGAATAAAATTCAGATTCAAAACAGTTTATATAGACAGTGTTTCTGATGTACAATGTATAAAGAAATAGAAGAGAGATAGAAAAACTGCATACAAGTTTATAGTGGTTCGGCTTTAGATAAGCCTACGTCCACTTTTCCACACTGATAGCCTACTGGCTGGATTTCATTATGTGATCAAGAGGAAAAACAGATTTTGAGTGACAACATTCTTGTGTATGATAAGACTCTCTATCTCATACAATCACTCTTACAAAATGTCCCTCAAGATCTTAATATTTGGCACAAGAAAGATAAGAGGAAGGATTGGAGTATGCTCAAACTTTGGACTTGTTGATTCTCGATTTTGTTCTCTTCCTTCTGCTTGATAACTCTATAAAAATAGAGTTACTTTATCTACTTTAGGCAACAAATAATGCAATATTTGTTAGAATATATTTGGATTTCCTTTTATTTACTTAATATTTCCTTGTTTATGCAGAATATTGAGATATGGAGAAAATAAGGAAAATATGGCAAAAAGAAGGAAAGGAATATGCAACTCAGAGAAGAGTTAGAAAGTGGATATCATATTGGGAATTATGCAATTTATTCCCTAATTTTATGCGAAAAAAGAAGTAATTGCCTTGTGAGAGGAGTTTTGAATGCTATTATATAAATAGGATAACTTGGGGGAACATAGAGTTTTTATATATAGAGAGAGAGATCGTTTTTGTTTTCAGTATTCTAAGAGTTTTTCAAGTATTTTGAAGAGAAAACAAAAGTGGTGACAGAATTCTTGTTCTTTGATTCAAGATGTTTGATTTAATTTCTATTGTCGTTTCTTCTTCTATTATGTTCTAATTTTCTTTGTTAGAGCTACGATGTAGCCTAACCATGATGATATGAATTTTATGCTTTTTATGCTTTGCAAGTAATTTCATTCATGTGAGTTATATATTATTGTGCTTAATGCGTTTAAGTGACTGGCCACCACTTGAATGATCTGATGTGCATGTTTGAGACTGAAAAGTAATAATATGCAATTGCTCCTTATAATATATAACCATAAATTAAATGTGGATAGAAATATACCATGTTATTTGTGTAGCTTTCGGTGATAAGGTGGTCCAAAAGATTCATTGTAAACCGGGAATATTCACAGATTTTAATGCGCTTATGTTTATTTAAATTCACATAGAAATATGGTGAATTGATAAACTGAGTAGGTTTGCTATACCTAGAGATAGGATAATAAATAGACTAGGAAATTTCGTTATCACATGTTTGATATTGTTCTTGTATGTATAATGATCTGAAATTCATATCTAGTGGTTATGGTGAAATCGGATGCTCTAACATATTTTACCTGATTGATTATCTACCTTTAGTTTATAAAATTTCGTTTTTAAAAATTGTCAATTTTTATTTGTTCTCAATTATATTTTGATCAGTTAGATAAATTTTAGAATTAGTCTATTTTTAATATTTAATTGGTTTATTATCATTAATCTCTGTGGGACGATACTCTTCTTATCATTATATTACTTGTTTAACACGTTCGTTGACACGTGCACAATTTTACGAACAAAGAGTTCCGATTAGCTCATTCATTGACAGAGGCATGATCCTTTGAGTCTCTCGAATAGATGTTTTGATATTATCCCACGGTTGCGTTAGTCCTCTCAGAAGTTTGTTGACTTTCATCGCATCTGGAACAAGTTGTCCATGATATGCAAGACCATTTACTATGTCAGTAAATTTGTCATACATATCATCAACTGATTCTTCAGGTTTCATTCTGAAGGATTCATATTGGCCAAGCAGTAGATTGATTTGAGTTTTTTTGGCTTAATCTGTTCCTTCATTGGTGATGTAGAGAGTATCCCAGATATCTTTAACTGATTTATAAAAAGCAATTTTTTTATATTCGACAGGTGCTAAAGCACAATAAAGAGAATAAATTGCTTTGGAATCTAAGGTTTCTCTTTTTGATATCTCAGTTTGAGATAATGGAGGATCTGCTGGCATGCTTCTTTCCATCTTTTCTTTTGAATCCGAAGGTCTTGGTCTAACTCCTCTGATGATAACATCCCATTGCATGTGATCAATTGACTTTATGAATGCCTTCATTTTATTTTTCCAGATACTGTATTCCTTGCCATCGAAATATGATGGTCTATTGTTACTTTGACTTTCAATGAGACTTGGAGCACCAAAGCTAGCCATATAGATCGTTAGCTCAGAAGTAAAACACTTCAATGCACGAGCAACCTGTTCTGATACCAATTGATGTTGCTAGTAGGGATCACCTAGAGGGGGATGAATAGGTGATCTTAAACAATTTTTATGAAATTAAGCGAAAATGAAAGATTACAGTTGAGTCTGAATAAAATTCAGATTCAAAACAGTTTATATAGACGGTGCTCTTGATGTGCAGTGTGTAAAGTAATAGAAAACGGATAGAAAAACTGCACACAAATTTATAGTGGTTCGGCTTTAGATAAGCCTATGTCCACTCTCCCACGCTGATAGCCTACTGGCTGGATTTCACTACGTAATCAAGAGGAAATACAAATTCTGAGTGACAGCACTCTTGTGTATGATAGGACTCTCTATCTCATATAATCACTTTTACAAAATGTCCCTCAAGATCTTAATATTTGACACAAGAAAAACAAGAAGAAGGATCGGAATATGCTCAGACTTTGGACTTGTTGATTCTCGATTTTGTTTTCTTCTTTCTACTCCTCATTGAACTCCTTTTATACTTCTCCACTATCAAACTAGCTGTTAGACAGTCTTCAGAGGATCATCTTCCAATATTCACTCTTGGACAGATTTGTATAAAATGGATTGAGAAGCCGTTAATTGACAAAATCTGAATCCCGCTAATTCTGGTCGCCCATACAATCAAAATTTTAGTTTCCATAAGTAGAGTTTTATCCGTTGTAATGCATTCTTGTTATAATATTTGATTGTCAATCAATTATAACCTTAGATTGAAACAATCAAAACTTTCCTTCTGTGAAATCCATACCGGATCACTAGCTATTATGTTTTATTTTGAATAAGTTTTATTTCTGCGTCTAAAAAATTTCAGCGTCTACGTCTGCATAACTTCCGTGTCTGCGTCTGCATCTGTATAACTTCTGCTTTTGCATCTGCATAACTTCTGCGTCTCCATTTCTCATTTTGACAGCTTGTAAAGTCTAAAATGATTCTTTCTGAGCTTCCAGAATATATATAAGTATCAGATGATAATATGTAAAGTTTTGTCAACTTCAAAATCATTATGAGTTTTTTCTTTTTTTTTTCTTACAACTTGTCTTTCTCACGGTGAAATTCTTCTCCTTCAAACGCCACAAACTATCAAGTGATCTCATTAAGAACTATATAATGGTGGAAACAATAATATTAGATATAGTAAGATTTGTATGCATAAAATTAATTTGCAAAGTGACGTGACAGACTGTAAGTAAATATCAAACAAGTGTGGTACATTCAATGCTTAATAACGGACCTGTCATAACATTTAGTATATCAATTTCACGAAACAATTTAGTAAACTTAAAATTTTTGTAATAGGGAAATAATGTTTCAATCTAAGGAAAATGACACGAATAGTCTATGAACTTTGACTCAATGTGCAATATAGTCCCTGAACTTTTAATTTGTTCAATGTGGTCTCTGAACTTTAACTCAATGTGCAATGTGGTCCATGAACTTTTAAATTGTTCAATGTGATCTCTGAACTTTTGGTACATGTTCAATTTAGTGTTTTGATTATATGAAAATGTTCAGTGTTGTCTTTGAACTTGAATTAATGGAAGGATAACATTGAATAATTTTAAATAGTTTAGGGATTAAATTGAACATGTGTAAAAAGTTCAGAGATTATATTGAACAAATTAAAAATTCAGAGACCACATTGCACGTTGAGGTAAAACTCATAACCACATTGAACAAATTAAAAGTTCGGAGACCGCATTGCACATTGAGTCAAAATTCATGGACTATTTATGTCATTATCTCTTTAATCTAAAAGCACTAACCTTCTTTGAAAATTGCTTATTAGTTGACAAAACAAGTTTTTTTTGTTGAATTTGATTTAGTAGTGTATATTCTCTTGTTTAAATTGGGCCTTCGCAATGACCAAATATGTATTTTTGGTTTCGAACCACAGTCAAAACTTGTTCCATCCATATGACTACTGTCAATTCGGAATCCCAAGTTAGGCCTTTTTGGCCCAATACTTCCCACTGAAGCGACTCTGAAACCTTGCAACCATTGTGGCCCAAAACGCAACATGTAATTTGAATCAAAGAAAATGAGCAAAGAGGGCTTTATTGTTCTCACTTATCACTTGAGTGCAATTAATTTACAATATTTCAGTTCTTGTATTTTGGGGGAGGCCCTAAGGGAAGCACTTGAAGTCCGTGCAGGAGTTGTAGATCCATGAACATCTTTTGCAACCGCTTGAGCCTCTGCCTTCCGGAGGCGTTCGGCACCTGCATTGACATTTCGTCGTCGAAAGCAGGTGAGCTAGTGGTGGTCATGGAAGTGCAGGAAGACTTGCCAGCCGACCACATGCAAACATTGGCATTGAAGTTTTGATAAGAAGCAGTGAAAGGGCTTTGTTGAAGTGTTGATCAATTTTTCTAAAAAAAGAGAGACTCTACAAGTTCCTACCCTAATAGGTACTGGTAGTAGAAGATTGTGGGGAAGAATTGTTGACACCTAAATTTTAACGATCCATTTGGTCTTTAATTGCATAGGATAATTAGGGATCAACCCCCGACTCCTAAACATAAATATTATTAATTTATATTTGCCCACTTAAAGAGCATTATAATTTCATAAGCCCACTTAAAGAGCATTATAATTGGATTGACTTAAGTAGGGGGGTTCTGAGCTTAATTAGATTATTTGGTCGAAGCCCACTAGAGTATAATTTGGTCAAGCCCATAGATTATCTTTTATAGGTGAATTTAACATGTGAGGAGCACATGAGGGTTGCCAAATTAAGGAAAATTGCATTGTTGATCAAATTTTGAATAAATAAATGAATATTCCATCATCCTTCTTGGCTCAATCGTGACTTAATCGTGGTTCGATCCATGGCCTGTTCAGCTGGAGCCAATTCTTGCAAAACCAATGAGGCCCTTTGACAATCATTTCTAAATTTTTCACCGGCAAACTGGAGTTATAATTATCTTCTATGATTCGTTTGGTTGGTCCCTACATATTTTCTCACACACACACACACACACACACACATATATATTATAGATAATGTATAAAAAAAAGCCCTTTTATAACTCGTCGTTAAGTGATTCCCATTCTGGATGGAGCTTTTGAGCACGATCATGGCCACAATGCACACAATCGAAGCTTGTGGAATATTCATTTATTTGGAATCAACCATGATCTCTGACAGAGCCAACACTGCCTCGCACGGTCCAACCGGTTGATTCGTCGGCATTACAACCAAATTCGGTGGATCGGAAGATTTCTCCTAGTAATATTGTAATGAAATACTCCATAGCCCCTTCATGGTATCAGAGCCATGTTGTGTCAAGCTAATAATATTGTTCTGAAGTATTAACAGATCAATTTCAGTGGAGAAAGGTCTTCTTTACAAATGACTGACTCAAATCTTGAAACAACTTCGGTCATTATCGATGCCGCTATATCCTTAGACCTTACATCCTCTTTACTCAAGTCTAATGCTTCTAAGATCGACTATCTTTATGAGGTTTCTTACCTCAATGAAGATGATAAGATCTATAGTGCTCATCTTCCTCTTACAAATCCGTACTTAGCTTTTGCCAAGCTTGCTTCTTTTTCTCCTATCCGATCTATGAGAAAACTTATCCAGCACACTCCTAGGGAAGTTAAGGAGTATGTACAGTCCACCAGATTTGACCAACACCCTATCCCAGCCACTCAGCAAGAACACTTTGCAAACTGGCAAATCCCTCCAGAGTTTATACGTCAATGGCTTACTTAGGGTTCCACTCACCTTCATATTGGTGCAATCCGTCTGACTCTTACCTTTCATGGCAAAAAAGGCCTTCCCATAGTTGCCCGCATGGCCCTGCTTCATACCAGGTTTCTAGACTACCAACATGCTTGTATTGGAATAGTCAAAACCACTCTAAATGCCGGCACGGTGTTTGTCACACTATTCCCCAACTTTAATATGGCCCTTGCAGGCCCTATCTCTTAAATGCCTCGAAAGTCTATCTACTAATCATTGTAGCCCTCAGACTCCATTTTCTATAATAGTAACTCTTCATTACCAAATGGTGTATTGGGTCCAGAACTATACTTTGAAAATAACTTGAAAGCTAAGTGGCTTCTCAACCTTGGCTTGGAGGATTCGAAACTCCATATGGCACTTGTACCGGAAACAAATTTGGACATATCAGTCTGATCAAAACCATCGCGTAATTCCTGCTAACTATGTGGAGCAAATTTTCTTGATCCCATACCAAGAAGAGCCAGCAGATAAAACAGAACAAAGGCATTCAATCAACCCTGAGTTAGAGCCCAAAGGATTACTCAAGAATTGTCTGAATGAAGATGAATGTCTACTTACGGTGACAGGAATATTTGCGTTTGGTGCGGGATGTACTTTGTGTAGACGGGAAAGTAAATTCTATGCATTCATTTGAATTCTTGGGCGGCCCGCTATAGCCAGTCACAATGACCAAGAGAAATCCAATGTCAATCTAGGCACAGCATTGTAGCATGACGAGGCGAATGTTTGTACCGAGTGACGAGCACTTTCATTTACGCACACACCAACATTTGCTTTTGACGACAATATCACTTTAATCACCAACAAAAAGGGGACAACACAAGAGGAAGCTAAACCAAAAACATGCATTGTTCGTGGCCTTGCCGCTTTCCATATTGGGTAAAAATGCAAAAGAGTCATTACATAATTTATAAATCTGACAAAAAAAAAACCAGGAGCAACGGATAATTGATAAACAAACATGTATCCGCAGTCGAAAAGATCACTTTAAAGAGGGGAAGAGGATTAGGTTGCAGAATCAAAGCCATCCATAATAGCTCTGTCGATGCCATGGAAATGATGCTTTAATTAATCACCAGTTTAACTATAGAAGGTAACTTTCCCTTGAGCCGTTGCAGAGCACGTTCTCTAGGTCCCTTCATTTTTTTCATCTCGCCCAAGAAACGTTCTTCGTAGGGATTGACCATTAACTTCTCAAGGGCAAAGGCATTCTCGACAAGGTAATTCACTAGTTTGAGATCACAAGGTTCGATCATAATAATTGAAAATTTAACCTTCTTTAGGTACCAATGGAGAGTTCTAACAACTCTATTCAATTAATCACCCCAATATATCTTTGCATTGGACAATGACAGTGGAATAAAGAAGTTGCAAAAGAAAGTATGTCTGTGCAGATTGTCACATTGAACCGATAGAAATCTCAACAACTCACCCATAAACAAAAACTCGAATCGGATGCAATAGTAGCTTGGTTTGTCATATTCCATCCTACCGCATCCGTCTAATGCCTAAATAGATGAAGGCTTAAATGAGGCTCGAAAACCCAACTCAAGCACAAAACTCCACATGCAAGAACATGCCTCGATTACGATAGTCAATGATAGTAGACCCTTATCTCCTTTTCCTCCAACTTGCGGTTCCAATTGCCTGACACTTGTTAATTTAGGCAGTTGAGGAATAAATAGGCCTTCATATGAGAGAGAGAGAGAGAGAGAGAGAGAAAATAACTTATGAAACCTTATGAAAATTGAGGGGGGAGGACACAAAGGAATTTTATTGTCCCAAGATACCGAAGGACACAAGATCCATGTCATAAATGTCAACGCATTCAAGGTCACGACAACAGTTTATGCACAAGTATTTTAACTTTAGTGACCAGCCAAAAGCTCTAAACCTATGCAAATTACGAGCCTGTCCAAGAATCAATTGCTCTAAAACTGGACAATTGACAATTGGTTAGCAGTTGCTCAATGAGTTCTCTCTCCACAGTTACTCAATTCAAGCAGAGCTCTTCGAGATAACATTATTTACACTTGAAGGTCGTTGCAAACACCTTACATCAGCTTTCACAAGTGTCTCATGCCCTAACAGAGATGGCAAGTGGCTAGGGTCACAATTAGGTGTAAAATCCTTCAAACATGTGGGCTCGAAATTTAGTCGGAGAACTTTAACTTGTTTTGCCAATGCAAATCTAATATGCCGATCGATGCGAAACTTATATGAGATATTCAAATCAAAGCATTACACAAATCTACATAAATGGTATCCTCTCTTTGAGATACCTAAATCCAACATGCCAAAAACTAGAAGGGCTAAAGCCAACATTACTTACCCCTGAAGGTCGTTGCGAACGCCCTACATTAGCTTTCATAAGTGTCTCATGCCCTAATAGATATGGTAAGTGGCTAGGGTCACAATCAGGCGTAAAATCCTTCAAACACAAGAGCTCGAAATTTAGTCGGAGAACTTTAGCTCGTTTTGCCAATGCAAATCTAATCCGCTGATCGATGAGACTTATATGAGATATTCAAATCAAAGCATAATGTAAATCTACGTAAACAGTATCCTCCATTTTGACAATGCAAGACATTGTCCACCCATATCTCACCCTCCTCTTTTCCGCCAACACGGGGTTATCTTTCATCTCAGCCAACAAGCCAGACCGGTTGAAATCAAGATTGGTGACCGGACAAGTACACAAATACCTCCATCTTCTGGAATGAAGACAAGTCGCTCGTGCTTCTCTAGATGTCAGAAGAGATAATATAAAGCCTATAACATCCTCGGGCAAACAGTAGATCCAATCCTTTGAATTGAGTTTCACCAAAACAAAAACAAACAAGGTTAGAAAAATCTGGAAGTAAGATTGATGGAAAATAGGAAGCAAGAAAATTTGACCAATAAACATAAGAAAAAACTCAACTCCCTGTCAAAAAGAACGATATGAGGAATATTGATGACCCACTAATCGGGAAAAGTGCCAAAAAAGTCTTAAACCTTTTGTATTTATACAAATTTAGTCCTAAACCTTCTTTTGGCGCTAATTCAGTCCTAAACCTTTTGCATATATGCCAATTTAGTCATAAACTTTTTTTTGTGTCAATTTAGTTCTCAACCTTTTAAATTGATGTCAATTCAGTCCTAAACCTTTTGTTTTTATGTCAATTTAGTCCTTCCGGCCAATTTTGACCGGAATTTGCCGACATGGACGCCTGCTGGCCGGCGACCAGTCACTAGCGCCAACGTGGACAACTTAAATAATATTTTTTAAATTTTTATTTTTTTCCTTTTTTTCTTTTTTTTTTTCCACTTTTTTTTTTGGGTTTCTCCTTCCTCTAGTCCGGCGACTGACCAGAGGCTAGAGGCCGGCGAGCTCGACTTCGCCGGCCACTGGCGAGGGTAGCCTCGCCTTGATCGGGCGAGGCTCGACCTCGCCATGGTCGGGCGAGGTCGAGCTCGCCGGCCTCTGGCCTCTGGCTGGTCGCCGAACCGGCAACCGGCCAAAGGAAGGAGAAACCCAAAAAAAAAAGTGAAAAAAAAAATAAAAAAAAAAGGAAAAAAAAATAAAAATTCAAAAAAATATTAAAATATTATTTAAGTTGTCCACGTCAGCGTCGGTGACCGGTCGAGCGCCATAGTAGCTTTTGCTCGAGTGCTAGTCCATGTCTTATCCTTTTTCTGAAATGTGCATTCAAATGTAGCTGTAAATGTGGGTTTCGTCTCCAATTCATCTGCCTACAAAATTTTTAAAAAAATGAGTCACAATTGAATTAAATGAACTGACAAGTTTCGACAGACTTACTATTCTTCTTTTATGCTCACCAATGCTGATAGAGTTCCCAGCATACGTGGCTGACGCAAACCCGTCACTAGAACTAGAAGTTCGATTCTTCTTGTTTTGTTCACACTTTTGCTTATGCTTCTCAGTTTCTCAAGTTCTCGTAATTTCAATCCAATTGTCAATTGTAATGAAATCTAACTTTTCTTTTACTTTATTCGCTCTATTTATCACATATCGCATGTGATCACCGACTTTCTTCTTAAAAATTCTTCTAACCTCAGCCTCTTCCATTTCATCCCACGTGAACTTACAATATAATCAATAGCAAACGCAACTGAAATTCATTATAATTGTCACAGATGAGATATCCATTACAATGCACCAGATAATTCGTGACAAATTTTATTATTGACCATCAGTATGCTACACCAAACTTACATTGTAAGAAAATATAAGGACAACACTAACCTTAAACTCATTCCACCACAAAATCTTTATTTTTTCAGAAGCGCTGCTGAAAGTAGTAAACTGCCATATCTAACAGATATTGACTATTCTATTAAGTTCCCTCACAACATATATAGAATCCGTGAATCTGAAAATATGTTATAACAATATAGACAATAAGATAATCAAGCATATAGGAAATTCGCAATACGGACAATTTTGTTAACATCCAAAATTTACATATACATACAAAATAAATTACTTACGAATCTCCACATGGGTATATAATGAATCGCTTATCTTCTTCATCATTCAAGTGTTGCACTGAAGAAGATGGTGGAACTGACGGAGATGGAACTGAAGTAAATTCAGTTCGCATGTCCCCCAATTCTCCCTGAAAATGTTGCTGAAGGTCAGAGGATGGGCCAATGTGTTCGACTTGTCCATGAACATCCTGTTGTTGAGGGTTAGATGGAAGGGCAGGGGAAGAAGAGAGAGCCGGGGATGAGAATGAGGAAGCGGAGGGGCCTGGTCTTCTTTGTGAACCCGCACCACGCAAGTGACCTCCACGTTTATACTGACAAATAAAAATATTAGACAAATATAATACAAAATATGCACATGTATTAGGGACAGGAAATGAAGTCATTTTCCTTACCATTTTGTATCAAAGGGTAAGAACTAAATTTAAGAAAATGTAACTAATAGACTGTCGCCTCTGATAAATAGCCAACTCACTAGCCCTCGTTGGAAGAACCTATTGTAATTTCGATCACATTAGATGCCAATAAACTGTTTAAGGAAGCATATTAAATATGAAAAACGAATTATTCTTCCCGATACCAAATTGCGGCCGCGACCCCCCCGACCCCCCTGCTGAAATCCGGCGACCGAAATCAGGTCGCCGAATTCCGGCCGCTGGTTTCAGGCCGCGACCCCCCCCGCTAGAATTCGGCTGAGACCCCCCTGGCCGAATTCCGACCGTGACCCCCCCGGTCGGATTCCGGCCGTGACCCCCCCACACAAGAATCCGGCCTCGAACCACTCCTCGCTAGAATCGCGCGGCTGCGACCCCCCCATCCGGATTCCGACGGCGACACACCCCCTCGTCGAAATCCAGCTGCAAACCCCCAGCTGTGACCCCCCCTGTGCGACCCAAAAACCCTCCCCTACACCCAAGAACGAGATCCGACCACCCCACGGCTGTGAAACCCCCCACGCGGTCGATAACCCCGTCTACGGCCGCGAAAAACCCCCCGGCCGCAAACGGCCGCACAGCCCTGGGCGCTTGAGGCTTCCCGGAAGACTGCACGAAGCCTATCACTCTCCACACAGCCGCGACCCCCCCACTGGAATCGCGGCTACGACCCCCCTCCATGGCATCCCGGCCGTGGCCCCCCCGGAATCCCGGCAGCGACTACTTAATAAAGGGCGATTATTTACCGGCTAGCGAGGCGGATAGCGATGGCGAGGAGGACCGCGAGGTGGCGAGAAAGACCGCGAGGGCAATGACGGCGAAGAAGGCGGCGACAGCATGGGAGGCGACGGCAAAGAGGGCGGCGACAACGAGGGAACTGCGAGGTTGAGCCAAAAATACTCGGTAAACATGAAGTAGTTGTCGCGGAACAATATAAACACATTTTTTTTCTTTTCGTTGCAAAATTTGTTGGAAATTTTCCAACGAATTTTGCAACAAATTTCAAATTTTGGGATTTTGTGGCAAATTTCCAACGAAATTTGCAACGAAATTAGTAAACAATAATATTATTTCATCAAAAATTAAAATTTGCTGCAAAATTCGTTGGCAATTTGCAACGAATTTTGCGACAAACTCAGAAAACACATTATAGTTTTGAATATTTGAAATTTGTTGCAAAATTCGTCAGAAATTTTCCAACGAATTTCAAAAAATTGTTCAGATTGTTCTGCTTTACATAAATTCGTTGCAAAATTCATTGGAAATCCAACGAATTTTTCAATAAATTTCAATTTTGCCGAGCTACAATATTGTTATATAATCCGTTGGAAAATTCGTTGGAAATTTCCAACGAATTTCGATTTTGCAGAACATAAAAGTGCTTTAGTATTTGTGGGAAATTTCCAACAAATTTACCAACGAATTAAAATTTCTGCATGTTAATATACTTATCTACAAATTTCGTTGGAAAATTCGTGGGAAATTTCCCACGAATTTTCCAATGAATTCAAATTTTCGGTATCTTAACATAATTATGTTCCAATTTTTGTCGGAAAATTCGTCGGAAATTTTCCACGAATTTTCCAACTAATTTAAAACAACTTATTATTTGGTTTTTACAAATTCGTGGCAAAATTCATTGGAAAGTTCCAACGAATTTTCCAGCAAATTTAGAAATCACATTATTCTTTGGCATGGTTGGAATGCTTTTGCAAAATTCGTTGGAAATTTCCGACGAATTTTGCAACGAATTTCAAATATTCAAAATTGCAAAGTGTTTTCTGAATTTGTCGTAAAATTCGTTGCAAATTTCTAATGAATTTTGCAACGAATTTTGGTTATTGGTATGAGTAAAGGTTTCTCAATTCGTTGGAAAATTCGTTGGAAATTTCCCACGAATTTTCCAACAAAATTTGTACAAAATAGTATGTATGGACCGAAGATTGATATTTGTTGCAAAATTTGTTGGAAATTTCCCGCAAAATTTGTTGGAAATTTCCCACAAAATTTGTTGGAAATTTCCCACGAAATTTCCAATGAATTCTAAAACTATATTCTTGTTTTTCAAATTTGAAATTCATTGGAAAATTTGTTGGAAATGCAACGAATTTTCCAACAAATTATATAATCATATAATTTGGTTCGGTAAAATTTAAATTCGTTGGAAAATTTGTTGCATTTCCAACAACTTTTCCAACGAATTAATCATTTATTAAAAGAATAAGGTTATTAAAAATTCGTTGCAAAATTTGTTGGAAATCCAATGAATTTTGCAATGAATTTATATAAAGCCGAACATTCTTAAGAATTTTTAGAAATTCGTTGCAAAATTTGTTGGAAATTTCCGACGAATTTTGCAACGAATTTCAAATATTCAAAACTATAATGTGTTTTCTAAATTTGTCGCAAAATTCGTTGCAAATTTCCAACGAATTTTGTCACGAATTTTGGTCAATGAGGCGACTTAGGCGTTTCTCAATTCGTTGGAAAATTCATGGGAAATTTCCTACGAATTTTCCAACGAAATGGTTACAAAATTGAATGAATGGACCAAAAATTGATATTTGTTGTAAAATTTGTTGGAAATTTGCCAACAAATTGAACATTTCCCAAAAATAAGGTTTTTCAATTCGTGGAAAAATTCGTTGGAAAATTCCAACGAATTTTACGACGCATTTCTAATATGCCGAAGAATAATGTGTTTCTTATATCGTTGGAAAATTCGTTGGAAATTTCCCACGAATTTTGCAATGAAATTCTAAAAACCCGAACAATATATTGTTTTTTAAATTCGTTGGAAAGTTCATGGGAAATTTCCGACGAATTTTCCAACGAAATTGGTATATAATTATATTAATTTGTCGAAAATTTCAATTCGTTGGAAATTTCCTTGGAAAGTTCCCACAAACTTTCCAACGAATTCTAAAACCACATTAATGTTCTGCAAAATTGAAATTCATTGCAAAATTCGTTGGAAATTTTCAACGAATTTTGCATTTGCCGAAGTATTATGGTGTTTTTAAAATTTGTGGTAAAATTCGTTGAAAATTTCTAACGAATTTTGCCATTAATTTCCATTAATCCGAACAATAAATTGTTTTTTGAATTCATGAGAAATTTCCCGCAAATTTTATGACATGAAATTTGATTACCCAGTATTGTTCGGCTTTTTTTTTAATTCGTGGGAAATTTAGTCGCGTAGCTCTTTCCCTACTATTTTATTTCTATGGCTAAATATGATGCGAATTAGCCACGTATTTTAATGATAACAACAACAATAATAATTACAACAAGAAAAATATTAAAAATTACTACAACAAAAAAAAAAACACGTCGCATTACTAATAATAAGTATACATAATTAGTAAAATGTCTCAAAAATCATGATCTTCTTCTTCTTCTTCATCTCTGTCTTCATCTTCATCTTCTTCATGAGCATCATTTTCATCCTCTGTCTCAAAATCACATTCTGTACCCACTTCAAAATTTGATTCCCGAATTTCTGTTGGATGTATATCGATCATCGCTCCACATGGATCTCGTAAAGTGGGAATGTTATATTCAGTAATTTCAATCATGTTACGAACTTCCTCTTATTGATATGCCATGTCCTTCCAATGTTCATCGATTTTCTTTCTTGCTTTGGTTTTACATACAGTCTATCAATCGGCTTTGTCATGTTTCAAACTAGGATATGATGCATAACAGACTTGAATTGTTTGTTGTGTCAAGACAAATTATTCATATTTCATATATTTTTTCTTGTGATTTATTTCAACCAAATTAAATTTGGTATGCACATTCATTCCTTTCACGAGGTCGAACCACATGCACTTAAATAACACAACCCGCATTAATGATCCATGGTACTCTATCTTTATGATTTCATCCAACAAGCCATAAAAATTATCTTGCGAATTGCCACAATTGGATGATTGAACACACACACCGCTATTCATTGTGGCTTTTCTCATTCCATATTCTTGAGTGTGAAAATTATACCTGTTTATGAAATATGCTGGCCAACTTTGTACTTTTGACTTTGGACCCCATAACAAATGATATAGCAATCCTTGCTCTCCAACTTGATCATGAATATTGTGAACCTAAAGTGACACATGCAATGTCAATAATATATATTTCAATATATGATGTATAAAAAATTCGAATAAATTGGATTTCGTCCATATGCAACTTACATATGTTTTGAACCATGTTACAAATTGTTCCTGGCACAAACGGTCAAACTCATTTCGTGGTAGTCCATACATTGAATTTTGGAAATTCCTAGTAACAAATACCATTTATGTATTAGCAACTGTTTGACACACATGACATATACTTACAAATGTATACTTACTCGAAGTATGGCTCAACTTCTGGATAGTTCAGTAAAATATATGTATGGGTTGCCTGCTTTTCTTCTCCTATTAAGTGTCAAAACTTACATGTGCCGCTTGGTCGACCCAAATAATTGAAAATAGAGAATGATTTGCAATTGGGATCAATGGGGCCCTCATTATTTCTTCCTGTTCTCCGTCTTTTGCATTGCACGTGCAGCTCAAAATAGTATGATGCAAATGTTGTCACTTCTTCCATAATATATGCATTACAAATGGAAGTTTCGACACATGCCTTATTCTTCACTTTTTTCTTTAAATGATATAAGAACCCAGTTGCAATAGAAAAAAGTTTATCGGAACATAATATGTAAAGAAGTAATTTCAAATTTAATTTAAAAAAATTTACCTCTCAAATGGATACATCCATCGAAATTGGACAGGATCTACAACTTTTGCCTCATAAGACAAGTGAACTAAGAAATGCTCCATTGAATCAAAGAACAATGGAGGAAATATCATTTCTAAGTTGCAAAGAATAATTTGAATATCTCTCTCTAGTTTCTTCATGTGTGATGCTTTCAACGTTGTTGAGCAAATATCATGCAGGAAATTACTTAACTCTGTAATAGCGCCCCACACAAAGTTTGGTAAAACTTCCTTGAAGGTTATCGGAATTAGTCTTTCCATAAATATGTGACAATCATGACTTTTCAAACCTGTCAACTTACATTCATTCATATCAACGCATCTCTCGAGATTGGAAGCATATCCATTAGGAAATCGCACCGATTTCAACCATTGACAAACGACCCGTCTCTGCTCCTTGTCCAATGTGTAAATGGCTTTTGGTTTTAATCCCTTTCTGCTAGCATCTGCATCTAGTGTTGGCCGATCACAAATATCCCCCATATCTTTTCTTGCATTCAAGTTGTCTTTTATCTTTCCAGTGACATCCATCATAGTATTTATGACATTGTCGAAAATGTTCTTCTTTATGTGCATGACATCAAGATTATGATAAATAAGTTGGGCCTTCTAATATGGTAGACCCCAAAATATACTGCGTTTAGTCCACTTATGTGTACTTCTGTATGCAAAAGTTGTGCCGTGAGGGTTTTCAACAACAATTGGAAACTCTTGCACGCGCTCCCAAATTTGATGACCGGTCAACCTCAATAGTGGATGTGTTTTTTCGATCCTATTCTTGATGAACTCTTTTTTATTCCTTCTGAATATATGATTCAGCAGCAAAAATTACCTATGACAATCAAAATAGCTAAGTTTCTTACCATGTTTTAGTCTGAATGCCTTCGATCTCTCCATACATATCGGACATCCTAAGATCCCAGCTGTATTCCATCTAGATAACATTTTATAAGCTGGAAAGTCATTTATCATCCAAAGAAGCGCAACTTTCATTACAAATGTTTGGTTGGTAGAAATGTCATACGTAAAGACACCTTCAACCCATAGCCACTGCAACTTTTCAATCAATGGTTACATATAAACATCTATCAATTTTTTCGGATTTTGCGGGCCAGGCACAATCAATGTCAAAAACATATAAGGTGTCTTTATGCACATACTGGGTGGAAGATTATACGGAGTTAAGATAACTGGCCAACATGAATAACTTTTTCCTAATTTCCCAAATGGGGCAAATCTATTAGTACACAGACCTAACCTGATGTTTCGAGACTCTATCGCAAACTCGGAGTATGTTCTATCAAAATGTTTCCATGCCTCTACATTTGGAGGATGACACATTAAATCCTCTTCTGTTTCATGATTTGCATGCAAAGTCATGTGTTCAGTAATGGCTTGCGATGCATAAAGCCTTTGCAACCTGGGGATTAAGGGCAAATAAAACATTTGTTTGCATGGTCTATGCTTCTGATTACGACCCTGCCTCCTGTTAATCTTGTACCTAAGTTGATTACAAAATTTGCATGATTCTGCATATTCATCATCTCTCCAATATAACATACAACCCATAGCACATACATCAATCCGTACAACTGGAAGACCTAAGCTATCCACTAGCTTCTTCATATCGTAAAAGTCATTAGACATGATGTTATCACGAGACATTATTTCCCGCATTACTTCAACAAAAGAGTTGAAGCAATCCACAGACACATTATGCTCTGCCTTGATATTTAACAGTCTTGCTGTCACTAATACCTTCGTGTGGTTGTTATAACCTGACCATAAAGGTTCATTTGCCGTTTTCAACACTTCCCAGAATTGATTAGATTGAAAAGTTCCATCACACACATTCTCATCAAAACCTGTAACTCCTATCTCTTTCGATTGTGATGTATGACTAGTTCCCATTTGTTCAGGTGTAGGACTAAAACTAATACTTGCATGATTTAATTCTGAAACAAAATTGTGATCGGTTTCATCAAACATCATCCCCTGATATGGGTTCAATTGGTCAAAATAGCTACATTCTCCTTATCCAACTGAAAATTGGTCGCTTCTTCGATATCCGTCATCAGATATAAATGGTTCACCATGACTAGTCTAATTATAATAGTTCGGAGTAAACCCAAATCTATAAAGATGTTCTTTTACTTTATTAATGTCTTGAAATTTTTCATTACTGCACTTTTTACATGGACACCTTAACTCATTTTCATCTATGAACTCATATTTAGTACTAGCAAAGTTCAAAAATAGTTCCAATCCGATACGAAACTCACCAGTCAATCATCGACATTCAGGTAAGTTCTTATTATACATCAAACTCCTGTCTCTTTGCATTGTGTCTGTATAAAAAAAATTCTCCTAAATTATTAAACATATCACATCTATTGTTTAATATTGTTAATTAAAACCATAAAATTCCAAAAATTACAATTATGTTTTTTACGAAACAATTACTTTAAACCTGAAAAAAAATGCAAAATTTACCATGTCAAGAAGACTAACCAAGTATTTGACTGAAATCTTTGTAGTAGAAAGTGAACAATTTGATGAGAATTGCAACGTTCACTTGAATTGCGAGACCTTCAAATGGACACGTACCTAAAATAAAAATAAATTACATAAGATTCATCTATTAAATATATTTTATTTTTTCCTTTATTACTGTTTTCCTTTTTTTTTTCCTTTCTTCTTAGCCTGTCAGGCGACCGTCGAGCTCGTCGGTCATGGTGAGCTCGGCCCTCGCCAATGCCAGTGAGGGCCAGCCTTGCCGCCGGCGAGCTCCCCCAGAACTCTCCCAGATCTGGGTGAATTTCCAACAAATTTTACAACGAATTTCTATTAAGCCGAACAATAAGGAGTTTTTCAATTCGTTGCAAAATTCGTGGGAAATTTCCCACGAATTTTGCAATGAAATTTGTACAAACCAAAATTAATGAACCAATTTTTTGAATTCGTTGCAAAATTCATTTGAAATTTTGCAACGAATTTATATTAACCCGAATAATAAAGTGTTTTTTGAATTCGTTGTAAATTTGGTGGGAAATTTCTCACGAGTTTTGCAACGAAATTAGTACACTACAAAATTAATATACCGAAAATTGAAACTCGTGGCAAAATTCGTTTGAAATTTCCAACGAATTTCTAATATGCTAAACAATAGTGTGTTTTTTGAATTCGTGGAAAATTTCCAACGAATTTTGCAACGAATTTCTACTAATAAGGAAAATAATGTTTTTTTGAATTCGTTGGAAAATTTCCAACGAATTTTGCAACGAATTTCTACTAATCAGAAAAACAATGTGTTTTTTGAATTCGTTACAAAATTCATTGGAAATTTCCAACAAATTTTGCAACAAATTTTTACTAATCAGAAAAATAATGTGTTTTTTGAATTCGTTGCAAAATTCGTTGAAAATTTCCAACGAATTTTGCAACGAATTTCATCTAACCCTGCGCATCGCGACCCCGCGAAGCCCTCCCGGCCAAGACCGCCCCCCCGGCCGCTACCCCCCGCGCGATCGCAACCCCCTCACCGGAATCACGTTTCCGATCCCCCCTCCACGGCATACCGGCTGCGGCCCTCCCGGAATCCCCACGGCGACACCACTTTATTGAAATAATAAAGAGCAATTACTTACCGCGACTAGCAAGGAGGATGGAGAGGGTAGTGACGGCGAGGAGGACCGCGAGGGCGGCGACGGCAAGGAGGACCGCGAGGTGGACGGTGAAGAAAACGACGAGAAAGAGATTTTGTTGAGTCAAAAATACTCGGTAGACTTGAAGTGGTTGTTAATGTGCAATATAAATATGTTTTTCTAATTTCGTTGCAAAATTCGTTGGAAATTTGCAACGAATTTTGCTACAAATTTAAAATTTCCAGTGAATCTCAAATTTTGGGGCAATTAATGCATATGTACTATTTTCGTGGGAAAATTCGTTGGAAATTTCTGACGAATTTTCCAACGAAATTCAAATAAGCGACTAATTTCCAAAGTTTTTTTTGAAATTCCAACAAATTTTCCAATGATTTTCAAATATAGGGCCAATTATTGCAATATGGATTATTTTCGTTGCAAAATTCCAACAAATTTTGTACAAAATAAAATTATTGTGCCGAAAATTAAAAATCGTTGCAAAATTCGTTGGACATTCCAACGAATTTTGCAACGAAATTACGACACACCAAAATTATTGCACCGTAAATAGAAATTCGTTGCAAAATTCGTGAGAAATTTCTCACAAATTTTGCAACGAAATTTGTACACACAAAATAAATGAATCGGTTATTTTAATTCATTGCAAAATTCGTTGAAAATTTTTCAATGAATTTTGCAACGAATATATATAAACAGAAATTAGGAATTCGTCAGAAGATTCGTTGGAATTTTCCAACGAATTACAAACACATTATTTTTCGGTGTATTCGAATTTTGTTGCAAAAATCGTTGGAAATTTCCAACGAATTTTCCGACGAATTTATATTATGCTGAACAATATATGATTGTTTATAAAATTCGTTGCAAAATTCATTGGGAAATTTCCCATGATGTTTCCAACGAATTTAAATTATACAGAACAATAATTTTTTTGAATTCGTTGAAAAATTTGTGGGAAATTTTCAACGAATTTTGCAACGAATTTAAATTATACAGAACAATAATTTTTTTGAATTCGTTGAAAAATTTGTGGGAAATTTTCAACGAATTTTGCAACGAATTTTGATTAACCCGAACAATGTGGAGTTTTTTCAATTCGTTGTAAAATTCGTGAGAAATTTGCGACGAATTATTTTTCGTTGCTAATTTCAGACAAATTTTGTGACGAAAAGTTTTTCGTCGCAAATTTCCCACGAATTTTGCAACTAAAAATTTTTCATCGTTAATTTCCGACGAATTTTACTTTTCGTTGGAAAAGTTGTCGCAAATTTGCGATGAAAATTTTTTCATCGCAAATTTTCGTGGCAAAAATCCAGTTTTTTTGTAGTGGTTGCGCGCTCTCAACATTAGTATCAGAGCCAAAGGTTGATAGGTGACCCACTCACAATGTGTATTGGAGCGTGGTGAATATCTCAAAGAAGTAATTTTGTGATTTTCACAATTTTCGGCAGCTTTCATGGATCGGTTTGACGAAAGAGACCAAAGATGAAGGTGACGTTGCGATGCAGCAACGCGATCCCGATGCAACCAGTAATGTTACTTGTATTTGGGAGTTTAAGAAAGTTGGTAATGTTGAATAGCACCTAATAAATAACCGGTTGCTATCACTTAGTGCATACCACTTTTGTTTGTAGATTGGTATAAAAGTTCATACGATATAGACGTCGTTGTATCATGATTGTGCTATGCGCTCAAAATTTGTGATATGAAGTGTTGTAAGTAATTAACTACTTGGTGATACTTATTTTTTTAAACATGCGCCACATTAAAACCGGACGGAGCGCTTTCCAAAAGATGTCGAAGGGATTGCTAACGGTTGTTAAAGGCGTCGTCCTTTTGAGGTGTTTGTCGAACACCTTAATGAGATATACATCCTTATATTTAAAACTGCCATAAAGAACCATACCAAATATACTTGTAGTGTCCCCAGCACTTTCTTCTTTTTTGGCCAGGCATTTTGGGAAAAGCTCTGGCCAGGAGATTAAGGTACGTAGCAACAGAGGCATGCCCGGTTCCCCGAAGGCTCCATGACAAGATAATCCTCCAAAGCAATAACCAAATGCCAGCTGGCAATATTTCATTACCGTATTAATCAATTTTAAAGGGTCAAGGTAGTTTTTGGTGAGGTTGACATATGTGCATCTGGCCAGGTCTATGCATACACCCATTGGAAAGACAGATAAGATTTCCACCTTTACAAACAAAGCAGAAGCAAAACCCATGCATGCAGCCACTACTCAAGCTGTGTGCACGGACGTGTTGAGACACCCTCATCGAAACAAAGACCTTAATTCTTTATAGAGAAAGATTCCTCCGTATTCTTTCCCTTGGCTTTCGTTTTTGTCTGCCTGGGAAGAAGCAAATGTGGCTCAAAGCATTGGAAAGTGACGTTATTTTTATGGTCTGTGCGGGTTGCATGATCTGGCAGCAGCGTAGACCGAAGCAAAGCATAACTTTGATCTGTCAGCCTGTCGCACACGCATCTCCGAGGAAAACTCCAAAGGAAAAAGATAAAGATCGGTGCATAATGAGGCACTAGGGTAGATCATATCTGCTTGGCGTGCTCAACCTAATTGCTCTAGCCCTTCTCTAACTCCATCATGCAAAGTTACTTCTCATTTGCAGAAACTGGTGATTGATCTTGTTCCTATATGTCGATAATGATAATGGTAAATGATTCTCGAGAGTTAAAGATGTCGTAGAATTTTTTATCTTGCCCTTCTAACCAAAAATGCCCCCTGCGTCGCATTGAAGAGTTACTCAATTACACGGGTAGTTACAATACTTTCTCGTACAAATGAGCATACGTGTTATCAGGAAACTTCCACTTTTGATGTTCGAATGTCCGAGAGTCGGTTTTATTCAGTGCAGCCTCTTAAACGCAAACCCTGTTTCCGGAGCCGAGCCAGCTCACCACGATGAGCTCAACGAGCCAAGGAAACCAAGCCTTGAGCGGAAAATCTGGCCAATTCAATCACTCCTCGTCGGGAAAGGTCCACAGAGGCCACCACCTAATGAATGGACAATTGCCTTAATGAGGACGCAGTCGGAAATGTTGAAAACCCACGAAAAAGTCAAACCGACCTTTGCTGACGAGATAGGCATTTGATTTACATATATCTAAGAGACGAACCCTATAGGACGGTGCAAGTGCGTAGAAATATTGTTAAATTATGTGATTTGATATAATCTACTAAGCTAAACTCTTGACGACACCTTCCTGGCGAGTGGAAATGCCACAAAAGCCGACATATGTTGAACATTTGATAAAAATTCATATCTCTGTCTACAGCTGGAAGAAACCTTTTTTAAAACACTAACAACGCTGATTGACATGTATAAATAACTTTTTCTCATGCATCCATCACATCCATCGCTCACGAAGGCCCTCTGTCTCAAGCTTCTTCTTCTCCTTGCTGTTGTAGAGTGTTGAAAGATGAAGGTGGTTTTAGTAGTGGTCTGTCTGGTCATGAGCTCTCTCGTGATGATGGGGGCTCAAGCCGGTGATTTCTACCAGGACTTCGACCTCACCTGGGGCGGCCAGCGAGCCAAGATATCTCAAGGTGGTCAGCTTCTCACCCTCTCTCTCGACAAGTACTCTGGCTCTGGGTTTCAGTCCAAGAACGAGTACCTCTTTGGCCGCATCGACATGCAACTCTTGCTCGTCCCAGGCAATTCCGCTGGCACCGTCACCACCTACTATGTATGTGTCTTCATTCATTAGACTTGCACGAGTGCTGATAATATTATCCTACTTAATTAGCATCGACAAAGAACATTAGATTGACACCATTCTTTTGCTACACAATCTATGCAGTTGTCTTCTCAAGGGCCAACGCATGACGAGATCGACTTCGAGTTCCTGGGGAATCTGTCGGGCAACCCATACATTGTGCACACCAACGTATTCACTCAGGGCAAAGGCAACCGCGAGCAGCAGTTTTATCTCTGGTTCGACCCAACCAAGGCCTTCCACACCTACTCCATCCTCTGGAACCCTCAACGCATCCTGTATGTTCATGAATCATTCTAATGTATCAAAGTAACCATTCTCAAGCTAAAGCTGAACAGACACTAACACATTGCTCTGTTTAATTTCTGTCAGTTTCTTGGTGGACAATGTGCCTATTAGAGAATTCGACAACAAGGAATCGATGGGCGTCCCCTTCCCCAACAAACAGGCCATGAGGATTTACTCAAGCCTGTGGAACGCAGACGACTGGGCCACCATGGGCGGGCGCGTCAAGACCGACTGGACTCAAGCTCCTTTCACTGCTTCCTACCGCAACTTCAACGCCAATGCCTGTCCATGGACAGCCGGGAAGTCATCCTGTGCTTCCACGACCACCACCAGCTCAACCACTTCCGGCGGCGACATGTGGCAGACTCAGGCGCTGGACTCCAACGGAAAGCAGAGGCTCAAGTGGGTGCAGAAGAAGTTCATGATCTATAACTACTGCACCGACTTGAAGCGCTTCCCTCAGGGCCTCCCTCCCGAATGCAAGAAATGAGAGCTCAAATTTGACAGAACCAAAGAGATTTTTCTGCACGTGTTCTGATTAATTAGCGTGTACATATTCCCAAATTCTTTTGTTCTTTCTGTAAATTAAGCTGCAAGTTAATATGAAATACAAATCGTTACTCTATCAATTCCTTTTGTATTATGTAACCCAACACACGTAAAACCCCGAGTTCTTTACCGAGTCGCCAAATCCATCAGGAAATTTCGTGTTTGATTTTTACTTGCACCATTGCTGGAAATCAAGTCACAAGAAAATAATCTCTTACGACTGTCCCTACCCCGGGGAAGACCGAAGCTGGAAGGTTGTTTTCACCTTGTCCGCATAATAAGCAAGACAAGATAAAGGAACTACAGTTCCGGGTATTAACCATTTATCATTGGATTACATCAACCATTTCTGTCTTAAGTCAACCATTCACCGTCCGCTGATAAAACGGAAGAACAACACGCGCGAATGATCAAGCCAACATTCTATTACTCTTTTCTGTTTTAACTTTTGCGGATGTAGAAGAATTGTTTGCACGTTTAGACAAGCCCTTCTGTGAACAAAAAAATTAGTTCTATTTTTAGACGTGACCTCATCAAGGTGCGCAGTCAAAAATAGTCATAGCTTAGTGTCTTTTCAGATCCTCCAGATGTCAAAATCTGTTGCTAAATAAAGCAAGAAATGTTAGTTTCCACAGATAAATTAGGGAATTTGGTATCAACCTGTACACTTTCATCTTCTTTAGAGCGAAACCTTCCTGTAATTCTTATCTCTCCTTCTTGAGGCAAATCAAATTTAGCCAGCTCTATTTTTCCAAATTTCGACTATCTTATCACCAAAACAATCCTCCACACTTTTGTGTGTGTCTATATATATATAATGTCCTCCTCTTTAATGTCTGCGTACCATATGTAATATCGTCTTCTAGGGCTTCCCGGATTGCGGAAAGCCTTCTGGGATTCTCGAGCTAATTATCCATTGATACGTGATCTGCAGAAGTGCCAGATATGTCTTCCCCAAGGCTTTTCCCGATTGCCTTACTTTCTCTGTTCCATTGTCTCATATCTGCCATGGCCGGGAATTTCTATCAAGACATCGATATCCTTTTCGGGGATTGGCGCTCTCAAATTCTCCAGGGAGGCGAGCTTGTCACACTCTCTCTCGATAAGGCTTCTGGGTCGGGATTCAGATCCAAGAACAACTATCTATTTGGAAGATTCGACATGAGGATGAAATTAGTCCCGGGAGATTCCGCTGGCACGGTCACCACATTTTATGTGCGTGTACATATGCATTTCTCGTCAACCACAGCCTTTATTCAGGCAACAACAACAATATTTTACTGCTAAACCGTTTAATTTATAACCAATATTGCAGTTGTCTTCTCAAGGGCCAACACATGACGAGATCGATTTCGAGTTCTTGGGCAATTCATCGGGAGATCCATATATTGTCCATACGAACATCATCCTGCAAGGGAAAGGAGGCAAGGAACAAGAGTTCTTTCTGTGGTTCGATCCCACAAAGGACTTCCATTTGTACTCAATCGTGTGGAACCCTAAGAACATCATGTATGATAAACCTCTCTCCCTCATACAAATCTTTTCTTCAATAGTTCTAACATTGAAAGGATAACATATGGTTCACATATTTCTTGCTTGTAATATATTCCCTAACCAACAATAATCAAGTTTATTTAAGCTATGGAGGCACCCAAATAATGTCAAATTCATTTATTTGAAAAAAAATGGCCAGAATTTTGGTGGATGAAGTTCCTATTAGGGTTTACAACAACTGGGGAATCAAGGGAGTCCGATATCCGACCAACCAACCAATGAGGATGTACTCGACTATATGGAGCGCCGAAGATTGGGCCACACAAGGCGGACGAGTGAAGACCGACTGGTCGAAGGCTCCGTTCACTGCCTCTTACAGGGGCTACAATGCGAATGCCTGTGTCTGGCCGTCCTCGTCCTCGCATTGTCCCTCCAACTCAACAAGTCCAACGCCGGGCAATGCATGGCAAAATCAAAAGCTCGGCGTTAAGGGCCGGAACATGCTTCGATGGGCACAGAAGAAGTACATGGTGTACAACTACTGCACGGACTTTAGGCGGTATCCTCGAGGCGTTCCTCGGGAATGCAGGAAATCGAGGTTTTTGTAGGAAAAATTCGATCTGTACATGGTTTCACGAAAATGAGTTCATGGAACCGGTTGGTCGACCTGGTACCTACACTAATACAAATGTAAACGAAATTTTCACTTCCTCCCCTATTTGTTTAAATCTTATGGTGTATGTGCATAAAAAGAAAACATTTGTCTTGTTTTTAAGAACATTTGAGAATAGGGATATACTGGATTAATCACAACGGTAGGATTTTAAATGACCATTTGCCTTTTCTTTTCCTAGTCAAGATGTTCTCCATGTATAGAAACAAAGCGGAGAATATGGTTCTTCTGAATAATTTCATTGATCGATGAAAAGAAAAAGAAAAAGAAAAATTTTAAGACAGATATAAATGCAACTAAGAAGACTGAAAAAATGCTTCATAAAAGAGTGTTAACAGTACCTCACCATATTTAATAAAGAAACATATTCATTTCCAATGCAATGAATGCACATAAAACGAGAAAGACGCGCATTGAAAGCGACAATCTTTCTTTATTTAGAATTTGAACGTACAACTTTCCAAAAGATGTCTCAATTTCAACAAAATGTTAGACGAATGCTTTCGAAAATTAGATGAGCCAAGTAGTGCAACCCTTAAACAGTCTTTCTTTCCATTTTTCATATCAAGGCTTTCCGTATTGACTCCAGAGTATGCACCCCTTTAAAACATGTGATGCCAAACGAATTTAACATCGGCACAGCTTGATCCACCACATGATCAGATCAGCACCAAACAAAAGACACTTTATCCAAATATATGCGGACTCTCAAATTCAATTGATGCGAGTCACGGGCTGGCGTTTGCCCCCACCGAGTCACTGACCCACGGCACCCAACCCTCCATCGCCACCCAACCCAAACGCGCATCCCCTTTTGTTTTCTTCTGTCTAAGCCAAGAAATTGCCAGCTTGCCTTGAACTGGGCTGGGTGTGACCTTGACTTGAACCACATCACCTCCACTACCTTTTATTGCTTCCTGCGTACCTTCCTCTCTCTCTCTCTCTCTCTCTCTCTCTGTTTATTCCATCGCTACTTTCACGAAAAAGACATTCAAGTTTTGCCAGCTTCACTACACACGCACACAGACCAACTTGCTTGCCTAGCTTGCATTTGCCAGCTCTCTCGCCCACCCTTTACAGCTCCTACATGCACCCATAAAATGCCCTCATCCCCCCTCCCTCTCTTCTCACCAGTCGACCCACCAAATCATCGTAACTTCACCCAAACTTCCCCATCTTCCTCCTCCAAAGCGCACACCGCTCTTTTAGTCCCTTCCGGTTTAAGTTGAGACGATGTCGCCCTCGATGAAACTCTGCGTTTGTTTGCTTCACCTGGCCACGATCTCTGCCGTCGCCTCTGCCGGCAACTTCTACAGTGACTTCGACATCACCTGGGGCGACCGCCGTGCCCAGATACTAAACGGCGGCCAAGGCCTCACGCTCTCTCTCGACAAGGTTTCTGGGTCCGGTTTCCAGTCGAAGAACGAGTACCTCTTCGGAAGGATTGACATGCAGATCAAGCTCGTGGAAGGCAACTCGGCTGGCACGGTCACTGCATACTACGTAAGCCTTTTTCATGAACCGTTCGCTCTTTGCCATGCGTAGTAATCATGTGAGCCCTGCGTGCTTAAAATCTTTCGTTTCTCTTTTATGACTTACGCAGTTGTCCTCTCAAGGACCGACGCACGACGAGATCGACTTCGAGTTCCTTGGCAATCTGTCCGGGAACCCCTACACACTGCACACCAATGTGTTCTCGCAGGGGAAAGGGAACAGAGAACAGCAATTCCACCTCTGGTTCGATCCCACCAAGGCATTTCACACCTACTCGATTGTCTGGAACGCTCGACGCATAATGTAATGTCCCAAAAGCCTATTGACGAAGACCTTTTTCCTCTCTATACAAACTTGAATACCGCACCGGTTGCTGACTAACCCGCGAA
The DNA here is from genome assembly GCA_024500025.1 of Syzygium aromaticum. NCBI lineage: Eukaryota > Viridiplantae > Streptophyta > Magnoliopsida > Myrtales > Myrtaceae > Syzygium > Syzygium aromaticum. The sequence goes on from CM044885.1 coordinate 20,405,571, forward strand.
TTCCTATTTCAGATTCTCGGTGGACAACATACCCATAAGAGTGTTCAACAACTTGGAGTCAATCGGCGTGCCTTTCCCAAGCAACCAGCCCATGAGGCTTTACTCTAGCCTCTGGGACGCCGATGACTGGGCGACAATGGGCGGCCGCGTCAAGACTGACTGGACGAAAGCACCTTTCACCGCATCTTTCAGGAACTTCAACGCCGACGCTTGTGTGGTCTCGTCCGGGTCTAGGTCCTGCACCTCGAAGTCCACCAATGGCTTACAGACGAGCGCATGGCAGGAGCAATCCCTCGACGCGTCCAGCAGAAACAGGCTCCGTTGGGTGCAGCAGAAGTACATGATCTATAACTACTGTAGCGACTCCAAACGGTTTCCACAAGGTCTACCGCCAGAGTGCAAGAGATCAAGGTTCCTCTGAAGCTGAAGCTGCATCAACTTCCGCTACCACAGTTGGTCGATTCTTTTGCGCAAGATGTGACGTAAATTAGTGAGCAAAATTCATTCATTATTCTTTCCTGTAACTACGAGCGATACCAATAATCAGCGATTTCCCCACCATTGTTGTATCCATAATCTCCTTGATGGCCTCAATAATCAACATCATCTGAACGCTTGATGAATGTCGTGTACAGTATACTTTCATGACCTGCTAAGATGCCATGCTCTTTCCAAAGTATCCATTCACAAGCTCGTTGTCAAAAACCTTAACCTAGAGAGTTAAAACCCAGCACCGCTGTGTTTTCAATGTCCCTTTCGCAAAAGCTCTGCTTTCCAAGGAGAGCAATCAAATGACAATATTACCTGGAGAACCAATCTAACTCACAGTCTCTTACAGTTAAGCTAAAAATAAAACATAAAGAAACGTTCGAACGGGTGAAAACTCCATGACAATCATCTGCCCCGAGCATCATTTCTGAATTCAAAAGAACCATAGACTCAATAACTTGCACTGCACGACCTTCAGCCACGGTAGCAAAGGAGATGTAATGCATCATTCAAAATCGAAATCTATACAAAATTGTCAAGTTGTCAAGTATAGTTGATAGAAGTCACAAAAAAATGATAACCCCACAAAGCACTCGGCATTTCAATTCAGTACACACACATTCAGACCATCTCGAGGGTTGTGAATCCCTCAGAGGAATTGTCGACATGATAGGGCAAATAAAATGCTCGACGGACCAACGGCTTCATTCCCTACTACATACACTACTTATCTAGAACATACTCCAGGAGCACTATAGAGGATAAGAAATATAAAAACATATGCTGGTCGAGCCACTCGAAATTGCAAAGCAGAGACTACTGCCATCTCGGGACCTGTCACACAATGAAAAAAAGCAAGTATTAGAGACATATGGAGGTTAGAAGAATCAGCGTGCAAGATGCTTCTAAAGCCAAACGCAAGTGGAAAGAAAGATCCTAATAAAAATCCACATGGGCAATATCATCGTCCCTTGGTTAAATGGCTGTCGGAAGGCAGAGAGACCGGAACATACATGGAATTCGTAAGAGGAAATTGCAACTTCACTAAATGCTGCTGAAAATACCACTCAAACAAGAGGAGAACTACTTCACTAACACTGGAAATCTTGTAGCTTGGGGAACTGCGACTCAACTAGCTTTTCATGGTTCCAAGTGGAAGTAAACCTCATAACAAGGACTTTGATACTCGTACCATCAACTACATTGACTTACACAGGTGCATATCTCATAATTTTTAACAACTGAACAATTAACTACCAAAGCCAGATCTCATTTTTTCTACAGAATTAATCAATAAATGCAGCACTAGTTAACATCCCGTGAGCTCTATCAAAGGGTCCACAGTCAATTCGCATCTTCCATTTTTTCTTCCAGAACCTCATGACTCCAGTATGAATTGCCTATATTGTCCTTAAGAAAACATTATCAGAGCTCTGAAATCAGTCATCACTTCCCTGGCCCACTTTACAAATCAAAGTAAAGTCAAGAAAGCCAGAATGTCTGTAAAAGATAGGACAAACAAACACCCAACGAGCTCCTCGATGTGTTTTCTCTGATCATAGACTCTTTTAACCAAACCACCTGATTGAATTTGGAACCTAATTACTAGCAGCTCCAGTTTCCTACTTCATCAAATGGACGTCACGCGTATATACTGTCTACCTACTACATTTATCCCAGATTTCTCAGCAGAGGCCCAGCATGAACTCAATGCTTGAGTCAATTTCCACTACACAACTTCTTAAAACAATGATGACGAAAATCACTTGAAACCACTAATTCAGGGACAATTTACAATCCCAGCAGAAGACATTCCTTCATTTGACCAGATTACGGCTGTCTCCCTAGGATTTACAACTTTACAAAGCCTAAAAGCCAACTAAACGAGCATTAACCGTCAAAGGCAAGCTCAAATTTGATCTCTATTTTACATCCCTATCATCCAGTCAACCAGGAGATTCCACCATCCTTCGTTAAAATTGTTAATTACTTTCAACAAAATACCGTCTCCGCACAGCAATTTCATTCTCTGCAATCTTGTCCCAGCACCGGCAAGATAACAGTTTCAAGCATTTCAAACTCACTTGACAATTTAATGAAATAGCTTGCGACATAGCATTAGAGCTTGATAAATTCAGTTTCAGAGCTCAACAACTTGTCAAACCTCATAGCCCCAAGACTTTTCATGGGGTGTGTCCCAATCCGGTCCCAATTCTCAGATTTTCCATAAACAAATGGCAGCGCCTACGGAAGTATCAGATACCCAACATTAATCCACACCAAGAATTTTCAGATTAACTAACGCAAGTGCCAAAGTTGAGACCTTTTTTCTGCTTTCACAAACAAATAGGGGTCGAAAGCAAAAGAGTCTTGAGTGAAAATGACCCTTTCCAAAAATACAAGAAAGAAAGAGAGGAACGAGAACTGAGCTTTAAACACCGGAATGAGGCTCCACAAACTGGGTAAAACTCCAGATTTCATATCACCAAACCTGAGACTTTCTTCACCGAAACCGCATGCACCCAAGAGAGAGAGACGGGTAAAAAGCAGAAGAAAGCAAAGGAAAAATGCGTCTCTGTTTCGAAGGGAAGGAGCTCGAGAGAAGCAACCCCAGAGGCTTACCTCGGCGAAGCGAAGGGATTCTCCCAGAAAGCCATCGTCTTGCATGGGAAGGAACAGAGGCCATGGCCGCGAGCTTCAATAAATGGAGTCCCGGGAGACATGTATGAGCCCTAGGTTTATTCCCCCGGAACGACAGAGATCACTCACTGAGCTTTTCACTTTGACTTGCACGGCCCCCCCTCCCTCTCCCTCTCCCTCTCCCTCTCCCTCTCTCTGTCTCTCTGTCTCTCTCTGTGCAAGCAGGCTGCAGGGTACAGACGACGACGAGGGTCTCTCAGTCCCTCCCTCTCTCTCCCTGTGCGCAGTCTGCAGAGGGCAGGGGTAGTACCAGGAAGACGACGAGAGCGAGGGGTAGAGAGAGAGAGAGAGAGATAGTCAAAGCAAATGGGGAGTGGGTCTTCTTTTTTCTTTTTTTTTTTGGGTCAGACTTGGGGGTGGGTTTTGTGAGGCCACTTTCCGCAGGGTAATACGGTCTCTCGCTCTCTCTCTCTCTCTCTCTCTGTGTCTGGCTCTGTTCGTGCGTTGGGTTGGGGAGGGGTTTAAGGAGAGGTTTTCAAAACAGCCTCACGAATCGCGAGGCGAGGCCTTTGCACGGCTCTCCCTCTTTCCTTTTTTGTTTCTTTGTTTGGATTAGACTAATCTTTTCTCGATCATTAACGGTGCGAATGATAATTATTTTCCTTTAAAAATTAAATTTTTACCAGAAATTAATTTTTAGAGGAGAAATCTGTTTGGTAAAACATGATTAATTCTGCTTCGAAAATTGATTTCTAGAACAAAAATATTTTTTTATTTTTTTATTTTCTTGGGCACCTAAAAAAAAATAAATTTCACTCAAAGTAGGCGCATAAAGGTATTCTAAGCCATTTTGTGAAGTTTTGAAATTTTTTATTTTTTGATTTTTTTGGGCATCTAAAAAAAAAATTAAATTTTACTCAAAGTGGGTGCCCAAAAGTATTCTAAGCCACTTTGTGAAGTTTTAAAATTCTTTTATATTTTTATTTTTTTGGGCACCTCAAAAAAATTAAATTTCACTCAAAGTGGGTGTCCAAAAGCATTCTAAGCCATTTTGTGAAATTTTGAAATTTTTTATTTTTTGATTTTTTTGAGCACCTCAAAAAAAAATAAATTTTACTCAAAGTGAGTGCCCAAAGGTATTTTAAGCCATTTTGTAAAGTTTCGAAATTTTTAATTTTTTTTATATTTTTTGAAAAAAATTCACCAAATTTCCTATTTTCCCGAAATCTAACTTTTTTTATTTTCTGGAAATTTTTATGAATTTTTCTGGAATTTTTCAATTTTTATGCATTTTTTGAAAAAAAATTAGTGAGAAAAAGAGAGAAAATAGGGAAATTGCATTGTGGAAGAGAGAAGCTACAAAAAGTAGTTTCTCTTTTTCTTACCCAAAACTCGTTTTGGAATCAAAAATGCATTCTGGAATCAAGAATATATTCTGAAATCAAGTATTTTTAATAAACGCATTTTTATTCCAGAATGCAAAAAGTGCTCTAGAATGCATTCCAAAATTTTTTTAATAAATGCATTTCTATTTCGGAATCCATTCTGAAACAGAATTCCTGCTCCAAAATGGATTTCATATGCCCCCTTAGATTCAAGTCCCTCGTCAGTTGCTTATTCTGCGTGAATCCTCCCAATGATTAGTTAGTAGCCATTAGACTCTCAAAAGGTGATCCGTCATTAAACTGAATTAGAGGGATTGATTTCCAATTTTTGAAGCCGGGGACCAGACCACATGATCTGGTCCGATTCTAGGATGGATGAATTAAACCGGATGCCAACTCTCTCTCTCTTCTTCTTCTTCATCATCTTCGTTCTTCCCTCATCGAGAGCACCACTCGCGCACGATCACATTCTCATGCTCCCTCCACTCCGAGCTCGCTCATCGTCCCTTCTATGTAGCTCTCGATCTCAGTTCTGTCTCTCCCGGAGCTAAAACTTGATCTCGGCTCCGTCTCGCGAGCCTCCCTCTCTCTTTGTTTCGGGGTCAATTGGGGAAGAAGGAACAAAGGTAGCCTTGGCGCGTTCGGTTAGCGATGGAAGCGAACGAGTCCTCCTCGTCAAAGTGGGACAACGCGACGGCTTCGTCAAGCTAGGGCGAGAAGATCAGTAAAGGAGGAGGAGGAGGAGGCATGAACGAGAGGAATTAGGGTTTTATTTCAAATTTGGGAGAGACTAAAGAGGCGTGAAAGACTTACAAAGATATTAGGGATTTTTCACATTTGTTGAAATAAAAAATAAAAATTAAAAATAAAAAAGATGATTCGGTCCAAGTAATCTGAGTGTGCAATTCCACACTTGGAACTGGGATCTAAACCAAGATTCACTATTTCCAATTGCATGGAACCGGATCATTGCCCGTAGGAATCACCTAAAGTCGGCCGGTTCGATCCGATCCGAGCAATTCCCAATCCAAGCAATTCCCTAATCATCATGTTGTCTTTTTTTTTAGGAAAATGACACAAATAATTCATGAATTTTGGTCTAATGTACAATATGGTTCTTGAATTTTAGCCCAAAGTGTAATATCGTCTCTGAACTTTTAATTTGTTCGGGGATAACATTGCACGTTGGACCAAAATATAACGACCATATGTGTCATTATCCCTTTTTTAGTTTAGTGTTGATATCACCAAAAAAATATAAATTGGTATACTCCTATCACATTTTTCCCAAATTCATTTTCGTACGAAGAAATTTCCAAACTTGTAACCGTGATAAATCTACAAAAATCTTATAACAAAATTGAGGCAGAATCAGGGATTTTAGCATATTCCGCAACACAAAAATTGGTTTAGGCAAATGCGGTGCGGGTTTCCCAAATTGAAATTTTTTGTGACACAAAAAATAATTTGAGATGAATATAATACGGATACACCTATTTATGATTTTTTGTGATGTAAAAAAATGTAGCAGGGCATATCAGTATAGGGTTATTTGTAATTAGTAACTTTTTTTGAGTAAGCAGGTGAGAGGATACCTGACTAACTCCCATCAATTTTTTTTCCTAAGAGTCACACTCGGGATAAAATATTCAATGTAAATCATAACTACTCAATCCATCGCGTGTGAGCCCATCATCGCTAAATTACCAACCTGCCAAAAGTCGAGAAATCTCTTTGCATGAAATACCTTTTACCTCCCTCATTAGATAAACATTCACTCCTCGTGACTATTGGAATGCCATTTTCTTATAAATATAATAATCATCATTGCGCTCGACTAATCTCTACGGTCATATATAAATCATTTCACCCACGTGTCTCGAATAAAACCCTATCTAAAAAGTAATGTACATCTCTTGTGATTCTTTTAAGTGGGAGAAATTATGATTCTAACACCATAGTCGTTTTATTCTGCGATCTCCCAACTCGAACATTATTCTTAGACAATGTATTCATAGATGGTCATTAACAAGACAAGACTCGTTGGAGAATTACGAAAAGCCAAGACTGGACTTGCAAAAGCGAATTCTTCTCCAAGTTCTATATCAAAGTTCGAGGTATAAATATCTAATCAATGGTAATATAAACATGACCAAAACAATCTTGGAGATCTCGAGATAATGTTCGATAAAGTGGTTTTCGTGAGCCTTGGACGCCCATCTTTCTACTCAACAAATCGCCCCCGGCGAATATTCAAACTCACACTAGTTATACAATTGAGAGGCAAACTTTTCTCAGTCCGATCACTTGTAAGCTTCAGCATCAATGGAGGTCTCGAGATGAAATGGATCATCATAACAAGTAGTCAAATGGTGCTTTCTCGCAAGCATCGGACACTACATATAAGCATGCCGATTCCGTCAACCGATCTTTTATGATCCTAACATATCTCAATGGGGCTGTACGCATGATCAAGGGAGCCGCAGAAAGCACTTCCAACTCGCAGCAGAGCTTACTGACGCAGGTAAAAAAGGGATTTTTGCGAGTGTGCTGAAAGCTACTACACATTCCATGTGAAATTCAGGACAGGACCATCACGAACAAGTGAATCCCCTCCCTTGCTTTTACATCTGATTCCAACATTAAAAGCCGTTCTGGGTTTTTTCTTTACCCTTTGTCAACAAAAGTAGCAGAAATCTGTTGCTTCTTTTGACCCCTCCATCGCCCACCAAAACTACCGCAGAGACTAATCAGACCACCTCACCAGCTTTTGCCTCTGCACCCACCATTTGTGTTAATCAGACCAGATACTCACCATTTTTACCTTTCGCTGACGGCCCAAGTTTGCTTTCTTTCCATTCTTCTTTTCACCTGTGACCGGCTTGATTACAAGAACAGGGAAGAAGAGAGGAGGAAGAAAGTCAATTTGCACAGTGTGATCTGACCCAAATGAATGAGCGCCAGCAAGCAAGAAGGGCAATAATAGATTTGGCAGAGTTCATTTTGTTCGGATCTGTGGTCACAGCTCATCCCGTCCTCCTCGTTAAAAACATTTACTTTTGCATCTATTTATGACAGGTTCCATTTTAGAATTCACAGTTTCTTCCTCTTTGTCACTTCTTTTGTTTTCCTCGAGTCATGTTCGGCTCTTTCTATGCGACTTCTTTCTATTTTCTGGTTCGTCATTTTTGGTCAATAACACATTATGGAAGGAAAATTTCTCCCTATCAACTATAGTTAATAGCGGTGAAAATTGTCTAAAATGTCTTAAATCAATTGCACTTTTACCAATTCAGTCATAAACCTTTTTAATTTTGTCAATTGAATTTTAAACATTTTCACGTTTTACCAATTGAATCAATCCGGCCAATTTTAGCCGGAAATTACTGATGTAGATGCTGACCATCTTACATGACACGGTAGGTGTAAGACGACTAACGCTAACGTGAATAAATTTTAATAAATTTTTTTTCAAATTATTTATTTATTCTTTCTTTTCCTTGTTTCTCCTCCCTTGTTCTTCCTGTAGTCGGTCACTAAGCCTAGGCGATGCCGACGACTAGCCAAAGGCAACCAACAAAAAGGGCGACCCTCGACGAGATTTGGCGGGGGCGACCCTAGTCATTTGTTCCCTTTGGCCGATTGCCAGCCATCACTCATGCCCGATGACCAGCTGGAGAAAGAAGAAAGGCGGAAAAAAAAAACAAATTAATAACAAATTCGAAAAATTATTAAAATATTATTAAAATTTGTCCACGTCAGCGCCGGTCGTGCCACATGGGACGGCTGGCGTTTACGTTAGCAATTTCGGATCAAAATTAATCGGATGGACTCAATTGATAAAACGTGAAAAAGTTTAGAACTCAATTGGTAAAATTAAAAAGATTTATGACTAAATTAATAAAAGTGCAATAGATTTAGAACTCTATGGATAATTTTCCCGTTCATAATGAACTATTTTGATTTTTCATGCGGTTATTATGAATACTACGAGAAAAACAGCACATTGGAAATGATGAATAATAGGAACTTGTTTCTACAATTGTTGTTAATCGAAAAATGAGAAAGCGAGAGAGACTAGAAAACTAGCCTTTGTAATTTATATAAGTTCAAACGAAAGGAAAGTCGCGACCCTATACATGGCAAGTGTCTTGCGCGGCACGTACCGTAGACACATCTTCTTCGCATGCGCCCGTCCAAGAGTGAAATTCACGGTCTAAACTTAGATCAGAAGATGTATCTGAAATCGCCTTGATCTTAAGAAACGGAATCCAACCTCTAATCCCTCACAAAAGTCTTTCACTTCTTTCTTGTTTTGTTTTTCGAACACGGTTCGAGGTGTTCTTCAACGGCGATGATTCTCTTCTTTTTTTTTTTTTTTTTTCTGAATGCGAATTCGGGAGCCTGGATGGCCGAACGTCGAATCAAACACCATCAATTCGATCCCTCTTCGTGAACCGGACCGGAAGTCGTTGACGGGGTTTGATCTCAAGCCGAAAACCATTCGGCTGTGAAGACCAAGGTCGTCTCGCCCGGGTGCTCACCAGCGCCGGAGGCTGCGACTGCAGGCGACAGCGACCGTGGCCACAGCTCAACGGTGGCGATCAGGGGGGTCTATGCGTGGCTTCAAATCTCGAAACAAAACCGAGAAAGTCAAACGACATTTGTCGTCCATGGGAACGAGGTGATAGCTTGGAGTATATAAGGGCGCGACGGACGACATAGATTCGCTAACTCTTTGGCCGCAAGCGACGACGGTCGGCCCTCCTCGGCCACTGTCACGTACTTTCAAACTTGGGAGAAAAAGGGAAAGAAATGACAGAGGGAATCCAAACCCGAAGGCTGGACGAGTCGCTTGGACGAGAAGAAAAAGAAGTTGCGAACGTGAGATCGGCGAACACGAACGGGAAAACAGAGTGTCTCTTTGTCTGGTCGTTTCCGCTGCCGACCTCTTCTCCTCACAGGGTGTCGAAAAAGAAAGACCTTTCGAAGGGGTGTTTCCATCCCCATCTACCCTTCTTTTCTTCCCTTTTCGGAGACCCAAACGAAAGGACTCCGAGGCTTGCACAACCACCAGTCAATCGCTTCTCGTTTCTCCTTATCGATCCTTCCTTTTCCATCGAATCATGCCATCGAGCTGCTCCGGAAATTGGCGAATCGCATCGTAAACGGTTCCCAATTCTTTCCGGTCGTTTCTCCTCTGCTTGGGGAACTTCCATCACACAAGCATCATCAAGACCAACCACCCTTCAAAGGTGCTGCCCTCTTTCTTGCTTTCTTTCTTTCCCCATCATCGCCTGCATCACCCTCCACTTCCTCTCTCTCCACTCTTCTCTGCCTCCCCTGTAAACAATTTAATATCAATATCGTTCACATCACTTCAATTCTTTCGTTATGGGCATTTAATTATCAATTTTATCAATTTGCTGTATGGATCGAGTCTCGCCTTTGTGGTCTTCACGATCTCAAACTCACCCACTTGGTAATTGTTTAACGTTGCAGGGGGGTTTGTGATCTGAACTCGCTTGGGAAGAAAGCGAGTGGTTCCGTTGGGTCGAGCCGGTTTTTTCTTGGATCTCAGGATCGATCCTCTGTCTTGGGTTGAAGCTGCCAGAAGCTCCTAGAAAGAGAGAGAGGGAGGGAGAAGCTTTGCGGCGTGCTCTGATGGAGGAGGCTTCTAACGGGAAAGTGGCGGAGACGACCCTGAAGGAGGTTGCAGAAACAGGGGACGTGAGAAAGGAGGGAGCTTTCGAGGAAGATGGCGAGTACAACCACAAAGTCGAGGCCCGGTCAGTGATAGGAGCGCCGGTCGTGGATGGGAATTCGGGGGAAGCCACGGAGACCCGGCGCGAGAAGGAAGCGAAAGACTCGAGCTCGAGCGGCAGCTCCAGCAGCAGCAGTTCCGATGACGAAGAAGAAGAAGGCGATGAGAAAGAGAAGAAGGAAGAAAAGATCGTTCCTTTGATGGAGGAGGAAGAGATTGTTGCCCAAAGCGGCGCCGTTTCGGTCGAGCATGTCGTCGTCGCGGAGGAAGCACTAGCAGCGACTGAGGATTCCGAGAAGGTTGACGCTGCGGCCGCCGTGGGACAGGAGGAGGAAACGGAAGCGGAGATTCCCTCTGACGAGACTGCTAACGGAGTCGTGCTGCCGGCGGGAGCCGAGGAGACGGCGCTGGTAGCCGTGGACGAGGGCGACGTGGCGGTTCATGTGGCGGCGGCGGCAGTGGAAGAGAGGGCGAAGGAGGAGCCCGTGTTGGCGGCGGAGGAGGAAGAAGTGGAGGGCGATTTGACGCCGGCCGCTGCCGACGTGGCGCCGAAGGAATCCTCGCCGGCTCAGCCGCCGGCCGATGCTCCAGCCATCTCTGAGGGCGGTATCGCAGCCGAGCAGGGGGTCGACGACGACGGAGAGATCCCTGAAAGCACCGGAAGCCCGGTGAGTGCCCACTTCATTACCAAAGTGGTCTTTTGAGATTGAGTTCTTTGGTCATTTTCAAATGAAGGAAGTATCCATCTGTGCATGAAAAATCGACTTAGAATTTCTAAATTATACGAAAGATTATTATTCTTATTCGTTCGGCACTTTCTTATTTTACGGTTTATCATATTATTCTTATTCCTTTCTACCTTCCATGTGTAAGACCTTATTTTCGCCCGAAGAGTAGTGCTGAGAAGTATAAGTTGACGTGTACATTCTACCGATTTGATCGTATGGTTGTCACTCGTTTAGTTTATGGAAGATCGGCATGGTGATGATAGGACAATTTTTATGGCGTGAGCATGAGTGTGATTAGATTTAATCAATTTTTTTGCAGCCGATAATGTCGGTGAGTCGACGCACCGCACCACCAACTTGTTGGAGGAGCTGCTGCGGATTGTTCGAGGTCCTGCGACGCTCTGATAGGTGACTCAGAAGGTAAGAAATTTTTCTAGAATTTTATTCATTCCACACAAAAAGACTTTGTGTACCAACTCGCGACATTATTGTGGAACAGGACTTTCGAATATCGATTAGCAACCAACTTAACAGTGTCTAAATTGCGGTTTTTTTAAGCCTCTCGAGACCTTTTGAGTGCCTATCCCTCTTTTAAGTATGTCTCATATTCTTTGGGTTACCTAGTTATGATCTTTGGTTGAACAGCCAAATTAAGCGTGGGAGAGCCATAAGAGATTTAAGAATCGTGTCAGTTTATTCCACTTGATCAAGAATCGCGCTACTTAGTAATTAGTGTTCGGAAATTAATTCGATTGCAAAATCAATTTTTGCGATTCTTGTTTCCTCCGCTTATATTTTATCAGGAAGACGACCATATTGGTCTATTCATTCATAAGTGGCTGCGAATTGTCACGTTATGGATTCGATTAGAGAAGTTATTAGGGACGATGAATTTTAAGCATGTAAAGTAAAACTTATCTAATTCAATAACGTTACGGAAAAAAAGAGTATACGCCCACTCTTGCAAAGAAAATCATACACGAGCGGCCTCATCCACTGTTGATTGGAAAATTATAGCTATTTGTTCTTTCAAATCAATGGTGCATTAGATTAGTTCTGTAAAAGTTTTTCGATGCTTACGATATGTGCTAGAGTTACTCGTGATATTAGTAGCTACGAGAATGAACCGTCTCGTTATAGAGCGAGCATTAGAATCCTAGAATAACTAAGCCGTCTTCCTTCTCTATCTTTTATGTTGCAGAATTGGAGAGAAGAAGATTGGAGTGCTATTGATTTTTTTTCTTTTTGACAATTTGGCGCCTTCGGGGTCGACCAAATAAATCGTGTGTTTATCTCGTCGCTTTCGCACTACCCCTCGGACGAGCCGAGGCATGCTCTTTCATTTCTCGTCACAAAAAGATTCGGAGTTTCCGATCAGCACAGATCTGCAACGGCTCGCGAGGATGTGCCATATGATGAGTCCTAGAAAAGAGTTATTTTCTCAGCCAGGTCGAAGCTGCTAAAGATGTCGATGGTTTTCTTCTTTCTTGTTTGTTCTGAATGCTGTCGAGAGTTTTTGTATTGTCAGTGCGAATCAAAGAGCTTGCAAAACAGTGTATTGATACATTCGTGCATTCTGATCCCTGCAAAATTTAGTGCCGTCCCTTCTCAGATTTCTGGTATCTGAATGTAATGGAAGAGTCTAGATGGTTTTAACACAAACGGGAAATGCAGCATCTGGTGAGTTCCCAATGAAGAACACGAACGAATTCGATGCGATTCTGCTACTCCGAGCTTTGGGAGCAGTCTTTGCAAAAGAAATGCTAATTGCAGACTCCCCAGTGATGGCGAAAGTAACGTGAAATGTGCAGCAGGCGAGATGCATCCTGCAGGTTCATCAACCAATGACAGCAACCTGAATGAACTTGCTACTGAATTTCTTGACGGGGAAGGCGTGTTTCTGCAAATGACAAGGCCATGACCTTAGAAGCATGAAACCCGGTGCACAGTGAGATTATAATGGTGCTGATGGTTCTCGGTTATGTTCTGACGACCAACACGTTCCTGGAAGCGGAATCACTACTTTGTCTTACCAACTTAAGAAGATTGATCCCAAAGCAAGGTCCTTGCTGGGAAATGAGCTGTCAGGATATAACTTAACTTCTCGACCCCTTCCGAGGAATGATTCCTAGAAGAGCCTGGACCCGGAGTCCTCCACATGCCGAAGCAGAGCATTGAACTAACATATCCGGAAATCGCAGAAATAATGCCGTTGAAACAGCCAGCCAGCGACGAAAACAGTGGGGTATCAGAACCAAAAGGCTAGAAGAACTCCCTAAATTCTCAATCCAAGTTCAAGGCAACAGCGATGAGCACGGAACATGAGCGATCACTGAAGCATATGGAAGTCAGGGGAAACTTTACTTTACTCAATAGCTTGTAATAGCGATTCAGCTTCTGGACAGACCACATATGATATCAAACAAACAGCGACACCCCAAAAAAACAGAATAGAGTCAATTCGTAGGCTAAAAAAACAAAGCCCCAGAAAAAAACTTTAGCATCTAGCAAAATTGAAACATAAGAGTAGTTTAAAATCTCTGAGGCTCTTTGTTTTTCTCTCTTCCGATTCCTCCGTGCTTTGCTCGTTATTTCACTGAAATCCTAGCTTTGGCGCCTGCTGTAGCAAACATAGGCCACAGCAGCTGCCAAAACAATAGCTCCTGTGGACCCTGCTGCCACGACCGGCCATTGCAGCTTCGACCCTTTGTCTTCGATCGCGTCGACGATCTCTCTCCTCCCATTGATGGTCTCAGCCGTCTTGTCTTTCAATGCGCCAATCGCCTTCTCTGCCTGTTCTAATTCCCTCTGCAATTCAACCAGTTTCGACTCCATCTCCTTTGCCTTCTCCTCAGATTTCTTCAACGCATCCTCCGCAGCAATCTTCTCATTCTTCGAGCTCTGCATCTCGGACCCGTCCTTCGCGATCCTCACCTCCAAATCCCCAATCTTCTCCTTCAACCCACTAATCTCCCTCTCCTTCTCCTCAACCTTCTCTCTCAATTCCACCTCGGCCCTCACTTTCTCACTCCTCGCCTCGCTCTCCCTGACTCCCGATGCCCCGATCTTCCTCTCCAATTCCCTCACTTTAATATCGCTTTCCGCCCCACCATTCTTCAAACCCTCCAACTCTCTCTCCAACCCCTCGATCCTCCGGCCTTTCTCTTCCGCCGCGCTCCTCAACTCCGCCGCCTCCTTGTTGGCCTCCCCCGCGTCGTTCATCGCCGAAATCAGGTCATGCTGCAACCTAGACACCTCAATCTCCAAATCCGCGGCCCTCGCCATGATGGACTCCATCGCCCTCTTCCCATCCTCGGCCAACTCGACTTCCCTCTCCAACTTCTCGAGCTTCGCCCTCATCACCCCCTCCCCGCTCCTCAGCTTCTCGATCTCCGCCGTCAGCTCCCCAACCCTCTCCTTACTCTCATCATTCTCGCGCAACAGATTGAACTTCTCGAGCTCTAACAACTTCAGTTTCAGGGTCGGGTCATTTACCTCGGAATCAACCCCGCGCTGATCCGCAGGGGGGCGCGGATGATTCTCCACCACCTCCGGATCGCTCACGCCATTGACAATCGCCTCATCCGCCATGTTAACCCTGCGAAGAAGGCACACACACGGCTCTCAGCAAACGAAATCAGGACGACCCAGAAAACGGGTGGGGAGGCGGCGGCGGCGTCCAATCCGGCAGAAGTCGCGAAAGCCGGCGATGCAAACGCGGGAATCGGCATCAAAGCCAAAGGAATCGATCGAAAGGCGAAGCCTCTACGAGCCTTTAAAAAGCCTTTTAAGCCATGAAAGCATCGAGCAGGCGAAGGAACGCAGCCGGAACTTACACACGGTGGGTCGCCGAGCGAGGAAGACGGACGAAAGATGCGAACTTTTCGCCCTATCCTTTTCGAGATATCTCTGCGTATGGAAAGCGAAGAAGGAGAAGAGGAAGGGGACAAGAACCAACAGAGACGCGCTCCTCCTACTGCGCGGGGCACCCACGACCACCGCCCTTTTTGGAGACGGAGACGGCAGAAGCAATGAGAGAGAAGAAGGGTTTTCTGGGGGGCCTCGGGGAAATGTTCCGCTGCGACGGGAGCAGGATAAAGTGTCGGGTTTCAGAACATCTGGCTTGCACGCTCGTGGACGGTCGGGACTAGGGTCGTGCATGAGGTCAACGGGGCCCGCCCTCCTCCCGCTCCCGTGATCTCCGCCGCTCGTTTTTGTCCCTGGGCCTGCACCTTCCACGTGGCGAGATCGGACGGCCCGCGTCGATGGCGTGATCGTGCCGGCACGTCCGTCTGGGATGCGAGCGGTGGGAGTACGTTACGACTAATCTCGTTGATGTCGCGAGACCAGAAGAACATCAGCACCAGACCGAGTGATCCCGCACGTCAAATTGTTCACGCAAACCTAATTTTTTCCATAAAAAATATCGCTTGAAATATGTTTTCATAATCGATAATAATTTATATTAAATATTTTCATGGACGACAAGAATATTTCTTATCATCCGTTCATTTTTGTAAATAATTAGAGCAATCATTTTTTAGAAGAATGCTTTTCAAGCCATTTATTTTTTTCGCGAGGCATAGGACGGCCTTAATTATAAAAACTTTGGTTTTATTAAGCAAATGATTGCGTGCAAAGCCGAAGGCAAGGGCGGGCCATACTTGGATTTATGCATCGACGAGATCCGACGGTTGAATTTCAACTTCAATTACCAAAAGTAACGAGATTTATTGCAAAAACACATGTCCCTATCATTGTCATTTCTAGTAATTATTTATTTGCGGGATTAACATCAGCATTAGATTGCGAGGATACGTTTCCAAACATGGCGAAGCTTTGTCTGATCGCTTCAGGCAATAGTTTCGTTTGGTTACTAGATTGAAAGGGAAGGAAAAGGGTTTGTTTGAATTAAATTTTCCCGAGACACCGGAAGTTCTCTTCTTTAAAATTCAATGAGTTGGTGTCTCTTGTTGGACGTTGATGATCAGAATTGCAAAGAAAAGTTATAAGATGAGGGCCCAAAAGTATATAAGCAATTCATGGATGATAAAAACAATAGGGAAAATGACATCGTGAGTACCATAACTTTTGTACGGTACTTACTTTACTGATAATTTTTCTTTTCGATCACTTGAGTACCATTTTGGTAAAAAAATCGATCGCTTCAGTATTATTAACGATTTGTGTAACTGGAAAATCTAACGTGGCATTAATTTATTATATAATGTCCGACATGGCTTACCGATAAAGCTCACTAAAAAAAGTGAGTAAAATGATGTTGTTTTTCCTTATGTTTGCCCTAAATTTACTCACTGAAAAGTGTAAGTAAATTAGCCATGTTCTTCCTAGCTACCCCAACCTCCAAATTAAGGAATTGGGGCAAAAAATTAGCTTATGAAATTCGGACATGCAAGCAATGCTCCTGCAAAGAAAAGGAGGATGAGGAAGAGAGGCTTGAGTACGGCTTGAGTGTCTACATATACATATATGTATATGGAGAGGTTGAGCAGTTTGAGAGGTTGCGATAGTGCGTATCCATGCGTATCCCTTCCAGGATCAGGATTTCGTTTTCAAATCAATTCGGAGGAACAAAAGAGCCAAATTTATCCCATTTTTTATCACGCCGTGTTGAACTTCAATGTTCTTCTAAAAAAAGTCACTTGCGAATCAAAATTTAATTCAGTAATCCACCCAGTATATATCGCTGGAATAAGAATTTAAATGATCGATTTTTTACCCCGTGATAGTTGGTGATAAAAAAAAAAAAAGGTTTTTGCATTATGATAAGTGCCGTACGAAAATTATGACGCATTTGGTGTCTTTTTTTCTTAAAAGGGGTTTAGCATGGCCTTCTAATCTATTTCACTTAATCCAACTAAGATGGGCTACTCTTTCTCTGGGCCAAGCCAAGATGGGCTATTCCACATATTTGTCTTGTGGACAATAGCTTCTTTTTTAGGGAAAAAGACAATGTGTAATTTAATTCTTTAAATTTGTTCAATGTAATCTCTGAACTTTAATCAAATATGCAATGTGGTCCCTAAACTTTTATTTTATTCACTGTCATCCCCAAACTTTTGTTACATGTTTAATTCAGTCACTGAACTATATGAAAAATGTTGAATGTAGTTTCGAACTTGACTACATTCAACATTTTTCATATAGTTCAGTGACTGAATTGAACATATACCAAAAGTACAGAAATGACATTGAACAAAATAAAATTTTAGGGACTACATTTAACATTAACCTAAAGTTCAGGACCTATATTAAATAAATTAAAAGTTTAGACATCAAATTGCTCATTAGATTAAAGTTCATGGACTGTTTGTGTCATTTTTCCTCTTTTTTATCATGTTCCAAGAAATGAAATTCCTCCGGAATGGGCTGAAAAAAAAAATTCATTTTCCTTCGTTTGAGCTCATTGTTCAACGAGCTTACCTGAGGAATCCGACTGTTCAGGTGAAAAATTATGGTGCCTTTTGGAAATGGCTTGCCAGTTGCCATTAACATGATGCAAGTAAAGATAAAACCAGAAAAAAAAAAATGCAAATTTCATCCATGGTGACGATAGTGACACATGGTGAAACAAGTCACAACATCTGTCTATCAGCTGAAACTTTACTATCCATTCCCCAAAAGTTCTGCAGATAGCACATGCAAGAAAAGATGTGCTACTGCTACCTAGAGATAAATTAGGAAAAAAGGGAGAGGAAACGATCACGCTTTATCTCATGAAGGACCAAACATGTTATCAACGTATCAAATCCAAAGAATGCCAAAGTGACTGTGTCACTGTCATCGCATCTGTTCCGCTGGATAACAATCACCATCTATGGTCATGGCATTCAAGGCCCTACTCGCAACGAAGCTCACTTGGGGGAAAAAACAAACCCCCCTTTCACTTTTTCTTTTATGCCATCTGAACCGTCTCTTTCCATCCTAAGAGCAAAAATGATGCTTACAACGTTGGCCTAATATTAAAAAAAATCTCAAACTTCAATTTTTGTTCAATTTTTACTTTTTATCTCATAAAAATCTCTAACTTTAGATCATGTCTCAATTTTACCTTAAACTTTTTTTTGTCTTATAAAAAACCCCTTAACTTTAAGTCTTGTTCCAATTTTACCCTAAACTTTTTTTTGCCTCATGAAAAATCTCAAACTTTTGATCATGTCCCAATTTTACCATCCAATCTCAATTTTACTGTAAAATTTTTACAGTCTCATAAAAAATCGCAAAATTTTACTTGAGTCACAAATTTGACTCCATTAACCATCCGTCCAAAATTTTTCGTTGACAACCAAGAGATAGAAATCTCTTAAGCAAGAGTTGTTTGAGTGTCCCAAGCACTTTCCAACCACGAGAGATGGAACATTCCCAAGCACGAGAGATTGATAAGCGCAAAATTCTGAGGGCGATTTTGACGAAGGGTTAATAGAGATCTTTATGAAATAAAAAAATTAGACTAAAATTGAAATTTGACCTAAAGTTGAAATTTTTTTACGAGATAAATTTACGGTAAAATTGACACTAAACCTAAAATTAAGGTTTTTTGTGAAACAAAAAAAATTTAGGATAGAATTGAAACTGGACCTAAAGTTGAGAATTTTTATGAGACAAAAAAAAATTTAAGGTAGAATTGAGACATAACCTAAAGTTTGGGGTTTTTTACGAGACAGAAGGTAAAAATGAGACAAAAGCTAAAATTTGAAATTTTTTTTTTTTGGATATTAAGCCTTACAACATTAGCAGATTTGGAAAAAAAAATAATTAAAAAATAAACCCAGTTTCTCTTCCAATTTGTTCAAAGCACCATCTGACCCCCCCCCTCTCTCTCTCTCTCTCTCTCTCTCTCTTTCCTCCTATTCATTCCAATACCAAGCCAAGAACCAAGCGATCGAAAAGGCAACAGAAGGGCAAGTAAGCAAAAGGAGGAAAAAAACAGAGAGAGAAATCTATCTTTCTTCAATATTGCAAAGAACAAAATAAATTGACAACAAGGGAGAATAACGTCTGACTAGAAATAATTTGTCCTCCATTTTTTTTCCTTGCTTTTTTCTTTTTCCCAATCTTCCATCGTCACCATCATCCTCCAAGCTTCCTCTTCTCCTTCTCTAGGTCTTCAAAGAAGTTGGCGAGTGCTCTCATGGCTTTGACCTGGCCCTGCAAGGCCAAGATGTACCCGGCAGTCTCTTCAAACAGCTTGTCCACCCCCAAGTCCACCCCACCAGGCACAATCCTCTGCAACGCCTCGATCTTCCTCTCCACTTCGGCCTTATTGTCGTCGTCCTCGAGCCCGCCATCGTTCCCATTCGCAACCACCGCAGTCTTCTTCCGCTTCTGTTGCAACTTCTTCGAGTCCCTCCGCTTTCTCGACTTGGCCCTCGCGAGGGACCCCAGCTTCTTGCCGTGCTTGCCGCAGCTTAAAGATAGGTTTTTCGGAGCACCCATCTGGGGCTCTCGATCTGAGGACGTGGCCGTACTGTGTTGAGTCATCTCCATGGATAAAGAATGGAGAGACAGAGGGAGAGGGAGAGGAGAAAAGAGGGGCTGGACTATGAGTGAGAGGGTTGAGAATGCGAGCTGCGAATGTGTGAATGAAGTAGAGAGAGGGGGGGTGGTTAAATTATTGTTGAGTTCCAGAAATGTCAATGCCAACGAAGCTTGACCCACCTAGTTTTTTTTTTGGAGGGGAGGAGGGACTTCACTGAACTCTGTTCTCCCCTTTTTTTGGTTTGGATTGGAGTGGAGGTGTAATGCTGCTCTCCAATCAAAGTGTCTGGACATGGTGAGAGCCTATTGCTGCTCCCATGTGCCCTTTCTTTATTTTATTTTTTCTCTCCCTCCTTCTCCCCCTCCCCCTCCCCCTCCCCCCCAACTTTTAAACAGGAAAAAACCATCTCAAAAAGTACGACACTCGTAACCTCTGATATCTCGGCCACGATGGATAAACTACGATTGATTTAATCCTATCGCAATCAACTTTTTCTCTGGCCACGGATGCTGGAAGCTAGCGCGAAGTCGCCTTTCTACCGGCGGTTCCCCTTTTATTTTATCTTGCGCATGGCGACTATTCATGTGACAGCGCATTGAATATCCAACAACATCTCACATGTTTCGAGGGGCTCCGACACATGAAAGACTAAAGGATAGCTACAGGGGAAGAGAGAGAGAGAGAGAGAGAGAGCGAGAGTAGCTCCAGCCAGCAGCAGCCCCATGAAATATTTTCAGGGCATGTGACCACTAGCTCGTGTCCTGAGATCTGTCACTGTCCCTAGTAGTGATCAAAGAAGAGCCTCACAGCTCGAGGACTCCACCGCAATTCCACGCTGCGAGACGAAACGTCGTCTCGGCGAGCACGTGCTCATCTCTGCATGCATGTGCGCGAGCGAGATGAGGGGGGCTCGTGGCGCTGCTCCTCCTGCATCGCCGCACGATGCAAAGCGGTGCCTCGTTCGAGCAGTCCCGTCGTCTTTTTCCTTGTCTCGGGTGATGGGGGCGCGGCTTCGTCGGGGATCAGCACCGGCGGAGCGTTCTCGATGCGTTCGATGGTGGGTGCGTGGGCTCTTGGAAGGAGGAGCGGTGCGGTGGTGGTGCGGGGGTGGGCCCCAGCGAGCGACGCATCGCGCTAAGCGGGGCGAGGGGAAAGCGCACATGCGATCACATGATCTTCTCGAACCTAACAACGCTACGTTACAGCACAGGTGGGCCCCCACCCCCTGTCCCACCTGACCTCGCTGCCACGTGGCGCGCTCCCTTTTTTTTTTGGGGTGGGGGGTGAGGCCCACCTAGAGCCCCTCAACACAAGGCTTTTTTTTTTTTTTTTTTTTTAAATTTCTTTTTGCCCTAGTTCGTGTTTAACTTGATGGGGGGGGGAGGGGGGGGTGGTCTTGGCGCAACTTGATCTCACTTTGCTAAAGTGTAATGATTAGATGTCATGAATGGTGACTAGCTTCATGTGTAGGACGTTAAAATGTGAGAAAAGCTCGATTAGTTTCGCATTTGGACAAGTTGTAAAGCTGGACCACATAACACGTAATATAGTAATAAAAAAAGAGTAACGTGTTTTTGCGAAACGCTCCATCACCCACGGTAGTCCTGCAAGTTATATGCGGCAAGGTCGGGATGTTTTGCCCTGATAAATAAAAATATAATGAAAAAAAGAGAGGCAATGTGACACGATGCTCAGGCGGCGGCAAGCACCGGTACACGAAGCCTAGTCCGTCCGCATTCTATTCAAGAAAGCTAAATACGGTAAATTAACTTTATCCGAGAGGTTGAAAACAAGCAAAGCATAATAATTTTTTTCCATCTTTACCTCCAAAACTATTCGCATCGACAATTGTCAGTAAGAAAGATACGACGATAACTACCCTGAATATACTAGCTAAGTGTAACGATAGATCTTTATTTTTCGATCTGGTCTTACACCAAGTGTCTCAAGTTCATGCACTCTTGGTAAATTTCATGATCGATGCACAAAATACCACCAAATGGATGATCCTGCTCCCTGCGAGAGTATGAGGTCGGGCCAATTCAAGACCCGCTATTTCCCACGGCGGTGGCGGCAGCAGTGGCAGTGGTGGCGGTGTTTCCGAGGAGGAAACCAGTTGGCGAGCTGGCCCCACCGGGGATGGATCGCGGGGGGTTAGAGATAGAGAGAGAGATTGGTGTTGTTGGGCATATGGGGCTCCATGTGATCAGAGCCCCCCGATTCCCTGTTCCACCGGCACACTACAGCCCCACCTCGTCCTCATTCTCGGACAACTTTCTTGGATCCAGATTCAATTTCCCCCCATTTTCTTTTCATTTATTTTTCCAATTGTCCTCTTCTAATTATTATTATTTTTTTCATTTTGCTTCTACATTTGCTGGATTTTCCCCACTTGAATTCTCCGAGTCCCTCGTGTTTCCGTACTCAATTCAGGTACACCACTTCCCACGCCACCCGCCGCCCCACGATTAGGGAAATGGTTAATATACCTTGAAAAATGTTAAATTGATGTATTTGTAATAATTTTATTTTAAATTAATTTTTTGACCATCAAAAACTTCAAACCGGTATACTTGTGATAAATTTACCTTTAACTTATTTCTGTTAAATTTTACTGTCAAATTACTTTGTTAAATAACATGTGATAGTTAACTGATGTACCGGTTTTATGTATTACCCTCCATTTGTTATAAGTGTATCAATTTGTGATTTTTTGTGGTATTAATTTAATTTAACGGAAACTAATGGAATGCAAATTTATTACAATATTAGTTTGGGGTTTTTAGTGGTCAAAATATTAGTTTTAGATAAATTTGTCACTAGTATACCAGTTTGAGATTTTTTGTGATAAAAAAAATAATTTTTGATAAAATTATCATAGGTGTACCAGTTTAGAATTTTCCGTGGCATTAATCGTTAGAAAAACTTAGTTACAAGATTTTGTCGGTCGGTGCATGGCATTCATAGTATACTTTTGTTTATCTGTCTAAAGCATCGTTCACGTGAAGCTCTTGATTGAAAAATTCAATCCTAATCTTATCCTTAAATTACAGAAGGACCCACTTGCTACTTGGCACTGTAACTCTCTCTAGGCTTAGCCCTCTTTGGATCTGAGATCTGTGGCATGAAAAGGGCGGGGGGGGGGGGCGGCGGGGTGGGGGTGGTATCTTTTATCCGCTCCGATTTTGGCTAGCTCGGCTTTACGACGCGCTGATCCGAGTCGCGCGCCGAGCTGATCTGATAGGGCATCAATGGATGTGAAAGGGGCAATGTCGAATCAAACGACATGCTCAACACCCAATAAACATGAAATCGGTTCATGCAGTATGGAGCCACGATTGACGTGCTCCGACGATTAACTCGACATGGGTCGGATGCACGGGATTCGACAATTGCGGACCAACGAGGCTCAGAGTAGAATTGAGCATGGGGATGGGGGGTGTGGGACAAAAGTGGGGACCCATGTTGGCACAGGACGGAAAGGTTAGGGGGCCGATGCAACGAGCAAATGACAGGAAAAGAGCCATGCATGATGCTGCGTCCTGGCACTTTGCATCGGTTGGGATTTATGAGCGACGCCATCTCGGGGAGACAAAAGAGGTCAGACCTTGTCGCGCGTCTCTCTCTCTCGTGTCAGGCCAACAACTTGTTCGATCTTTGATGCCAACCCTTCCTCTGCACATCCTCAGCCAGATCTGAGGTTCGGGGATGGAACCAGAAAAAACCAGGAATCGCGGAACACCACAGAACTTGTAACAGTATCCGGGTTATCGAATCTCCTTGACTTTTTTCAAGAACGTTGAGAATCTGGCGCGATTGAAGGGTCCCTTCTCTTTGAGGTTCTTGAAATGTGAACTATAGGCTCGTAGGGCGGCTCTGCATCAGAAAGGGACATCTGAGAAACCGTGGATTGGCTTTTAGCTTTTAGTCTTGATTTGGGGGGTGATTGTTTATGACTTCGATGCCATGTTCATCACGTTTCTACAGCTTCTTTGGATCTTGGAAGTGCGCGTTAGCTAGCAAGTCATTTGGCAATGGGAGTTGACTATGGGGATCGACTGATAAGTCTTAGGAGTGAAACGACTGAACAAAGAAGACGACACCATGCCTTTTACTGTACATATAATGTTTTCTCTGATCAAGAAGCTAAAGCTGACGTCGCCATTAAAAGTTGCGGCTGATAGTCCAGTCTTTCCCTGTATATCGGATCCTGCGACTCCTCTTTTGTTAGCCTCCTGTCTCTTGAACTCGAACTCCGCTGGTGGAATCGGCTGACTTGCCGGTTCTCTATCTATTTTCGCAATGCCTCTGAAGTATGGATCGGCCAATGCCTAACGGAAAATAAGAAAACAAAATTCACATTTGCGTCAGATCAAATCTAGACCATCAAAACCAGGCAAGGCAAGTCAAGCCGTTTGAACTCTAGAGCTCGCTCAATCGAGATATATGCATGATCGTCGAATTCAGTGGACGAGCGCGAGTGCATTAGTTTTGAAAGTGTCCAGGCATCGAGACAAACCTCTTCAGCGGTCGGTCGATCCTTTGGATTAAAGGCAAGAAGCCTCTGCAATAGCTGCAGTGCTAAAGGGTCTGCATTGGGGAATTTATGTGCAAATGGAATGGGTCGCTTCTCCCTCATACTAGTCAAGTATCTCATTGTCTTTTCATTTTTGATCCGAAAGAAACACGGACTAAGATCATATCGAAACCCACAAAACATAGCGTATACGCACAGTTGAGTTGTTATTTTTCAGTGATCACCTGTGAGATGATATCTAATGATGGTTCCGAGCAGATCCGTTATTAAATCTAGCTGATTTATAACATTTTCCTCTGGAAACAATGGTTTCCTGGCAAGTAACTTTGCAAAGATGCAGCCTATGCTCCATATGTCAGTTGAAGGGCTATATTATTGTATCCAGATGCCATAACATATGATAAGGTCCACAAACCAATAGCGTTATAGATGTCTCGATAAAGGACGATAAAAGCGATGTACGATTTTGTTGGTACCCCGGCTCTGGATACATCAACTCAGTTGTTTGCCATAACATCAGTTTATCCACCTCAGCAGGACATGTAAAGCTCATAAACCAGCTGGCTTCGAGAACTACACGTCTTGGATAAATCAAGTTAACAGAGAGAAACGTATTATATCTGATGGTTTCGTCTCCAAATCTCTGAGTAATGAAGGAACCTTCCATGGGAAGTAGACCGACCAGGACCATTCATGAAGCATAATGCATTCTTGGCTTCTTCAAAGATATTTCAGAAGGGCTATATTTAAGTTTCCCTGGACCACCCTTTCTAGCACCTCACAAGTTATGGACATTATTCACATGCAAAATTAACTAAAAATAAAAGTGAGCGATGTCAATGTTTGTCATACACCAGTGAGAAGGGTGATTTGGACAAAAATGGCTTGTAGTATCACTGAATAAGCTCCAAAGGAAGCATAAATGCATAGCGCTCCTTAGAAAAGCAGTTTTAATCAGCTATAGCAAAAGACAGCGTAGTTACGCTTATACAAGTCCTGTATCTCTATTGCCTAAAGCTTATTATGCCACGGATCACAAATTAGTATAAAAAAAAATGCATGATAACCAATAGCCAAGAGTAAAACGATCCACAAGACAGATCTCTCTGAAATCTCTCTTAGAAGATGGTAACATTATGTGTTCAAGTTCAATGATGTCGGGATGCCTCAGCAGCCTCAGCAGCTTCATCTCTCTGAGAACTTGGATCACATCGGAGTTGTGTTAAAAAATTTTGCGATCTTCTTTATAGCTGCACGCTCTCCAGTATGAGTATCAACGGCCAAGTAAACAACCCCAAAGTTTCCTTTGTGATTTCAAACCTGTTTTTATGGCTATATTCAGAGAAATTCTCCATCTCCACTTCATTCTGCAGCATAAAAGTTTGTCTGGAAAAGACATTCTAATGTTAACTTATCAATCGTCGGTTTATAGCATCGCATTTGGTTTCTTCTGTCTGTTTATTATCTTCTTCCCCAAAATGATCCTACACGTACTTTTCTTTTTTCCTTTTTGGTCTAGCGACGGAAATACTCCTATGGAGTTGCGAGCAGAGTTACATTAAGCAGCTTTAGAGTTATGGCTCCCGAAACCTTTCATAGGGTGAAGAAGAAAAAGATTCATCTTGCACAGCCAATCGCATTATAACCTGTAACTGACAACATTCACAGCGACTTGCCTGTACGGGATTGAACTAATGCAAATTGCAGTGAATGGAGCATCGAAGGCTTGGAAGATTCTGAGGGTGAACTTTGACGACGACGAGTGTTTGCGTTCAACAATTTTGGCCAGGCGCATAATGTAAGTGGATGGTCAGATCCCGAGCTAAAACGACGAACACGAGGAACTTGTAACGGTAATTTATATAATTCGCCAAACCGTTTGTTAGCTTGGGAAAGAAATGGCGGGAAACGAGTCCTTTTCTCCCTTCTGCATGATGCCCATCTATCTACTCACTCACCCATAGTCCATGTACAAAATTGATTGGAATGATGGGTATCCGATCGACGCACATGTGATAGAAGCAGCCGTGGGTATCATCACTGTGACCAATGTTAGATCGCTCCTTTCACTAAGATTGTTATGGAAATTGCGATCCAACTCGTGATTAATTGCATCTTCAGAGATCGATTTATTTATTCAGCATGCCATTTCTCCAGGACACATTCAAAGGCTTCAACTCAGAGAAAGAGATCATATAATCAGCAGCATAATTCACTAACAGTATAGTTTTTTGAACGTTTGTACTTGGCCAAGTGCCCACCAGGAGGCTGCCTCCGCGAGATGTGCACCACACCCGCAATCATATTTACGCAACAAACGCGACACGTGGAATTGGGTCATCTCTATCCCGAAAGAAGAGCCTGTCACGGGTCACTGTATTCAGACAAGTCGATACTCCGCTAACAACCTTTCTTCAGTACATTCTTGTTATACCAAACTGTACAGACCCGACCTTCTGGTGAGCTGCCGCGGTGGCTGCCAAGCAGCTGCAGCGCCAATCCGGCCACATTGTTTACGTCTATTGCAGCCTGCTCCTCGCCGTCCTCCATTTTGCCCCCTCCTATCCTGTCGTCATAAAGAACGGATTCCCGGCACTAAATTCGCTGCCATCCCACGGTGCGGAATCTGCTTGGCAGTACGCAGGAGGCACTGCCTGCTGTGGGAAGACGGTGCCTTGGATCACCCGTTCGAGGTTCATAAGCGTCTTTGGCAATGTTCCCGTTCTCGTATGGAACGACAGCGCCCACAAGTCTTCCTGGTCTGGCTGAGGAGCAACATTGTCAGCATGAGAATTACCGTTCGCCGACAAATTTCCTGGATCAAGATCCATTTCCCTTTTTCAATTTTATTTTCTCACATTTGCTGGATTTTCCACTATAATTCTCTCAGTCCTGGCGTTCCGTAATTGATTCAGTTTTCACATCACACACCCACCATCGCACATTTACAACAGAACCAGACTCTTTAGAAAAAAATGAAAATTCAGGATAAAAGCTGAGTTAAAAGATATTGTCAATTGGACATTACATTTATACTGTACCTTTCTTTATCTGTCCAACACTCAACTAGGAAAATAACTTGCTGTCTAAAGTGTCGTTCACGTGAAACTCTTGATTGAACATTCAATCCTATACTCACCCCTAATCTCAAAAGGACCCCACTTGGCACTATGCCTCTCTCTCGAGACTTAGCCTTTCTGGATCTGAGAATTGTGGAATAAGGGTGATATATTTTGAATCAAAGACACGCTTGGCTTTAAAAAATGTCGTACTAATTTGAGTCGCACTGATAGAGCAACGATGACTGCACGAGGGAGATTTCGAAGAGGGAGATTTCGAATCAAAGACACGTTTGACGCCCAATTAGCTGAAATGGGTGCACGAAGCTACCGCCGATATATTCCAACCGTTTTGTTCGACATGGATTGAATGCACGCAATACATAAATTTTGTACCAACGACGCTAGAAATTGAGCATGGGGGGGATGGGGGGGGGGTGCGTTGGGACAAACATGGGGACCCATGTTGCAAGACAGAAAAGAAGATAGGGTGATGCAATGTGCAATGATAGGCAAAAGCAAGAGCGCACACACCAGGATGCATCATGCATTTGCCCATCTCTCTCTCTCGTTCCAGGCCAACTGGTCTGTGTTTGATTCTATCTCCTGCATATCCCCAGCCAACTGAGACTCGAAGATGGAGCGTAAAAGCATAAGAATTCGATATTTGAGGAATGAGACAGATTGCGTAGTATCGTGATATCGAATGTCGAACCTAACGATATCGAGGGGTTTGATAGATCCGGGGTGATTGTTAATGACATATTCATCATTTTCTAAACCTTGATTAAACTTAGGAAGTACCATGAGCTAGCCAGTCAGTTTGCTACGACAGTTTGACTACTTGGATTGACTGACAACACCATGCCTTCACCGTGCATATATATTCTACCTGATCAAGAACCTATAAGCTGAGGTTGCCTTCAAAAGTTGCTGATGGTATTCCAGTATTTTACGGTAAATCAGATCCTGCAAATCCTCTTTCATTAACCTTGGTCTCTCAAACTCGAACTCGGCTGATGTAATCGACTTACTTGATGGTTTTCTATCTATTTGTGCTTTGACTCAGAAGTAAAACAAAAATTCACATTCGGATTGGATCAAATCGAGACTATCAAAAGCCGGCAAGTCTGGCCATATTAACTCTAGAGCACACTCCGTCAATATATATGCATGATTGTCAAACTCAGCGGATGAGCGCAAGTGCAAACATTTGTTTGGAAGTGTACTGACATTGACACAAGCCTCTTCACAGCTCGGGCGATCCTTTGGATTAAAGGCGAGAAGCCACTACAATAGCTGCGGTGCTATAGTGTCTGCATTGGGGATTATATGTGCGAATGGCACAGTTTGCTTCTTCCTCTTACCAGTCAAGTATATACTTGCCTTCTCGTTTTTAATCTAAGGGAATGCAGAAAAAGGTCATATCAAAACCCAGAAAGCAAAGCATCTGCAAACAGTCGAGTTGATAATATTTTAGTACTCGCCTGCGAGATGATATCTGATGATGGTGTTCCAAGCAGATCCGTTATTAAGTCTAGCTGATGAACAGCATTTTTCCCTGGAAACAATGGCTTCCTAGCAAGTAAATCGGCAAAGATTCAGCCTATGCTCCATATGTCAACTACGGGGTATACCGAGTTGAGATGCCATAACATATTATAAGGTCCACAAACCAATAGAGTAAGAGATGTCTCAAAAATAAGAGAGAAGAAACTCGCAAGAATGATGTCCAATTTTGGTGGTACCCCGTATCAACTTGGTAGTTTACCGTAATATCAAGTTATTCACTTTATATGACATGTAAAGCTCATAAACCAGCTTGCTTTAAGTACACATCTGGACAAATCAAGTGAATAAAGAGAAATATATCATATCTGATGGTTTCCGATCAAGTAGTCCTTTAGCAGTTGAGGGTGATATTCCAGGATTTCTCGGAACATTAGCTCCCATATATCCTCCTTGGTAACAGTTCGTCTCTCAAACTCGAACTCCATCTTTGCAATGGGCTGGCATGAAGGTTCCCTTTCAACTTTGGCTAGTTCTTTGAAATATGGATCGGCTAATGCCTACAAATAGGTCATATTCTTTAGTACATGACTATACGACACCAAGGAAAGTACTGGCAGATAATAGGCAATCTAGTATCTCTATCCTAAAGAAGAAGCATACTAAAATGATCAGACATAATGAGGACAGATATGATCTCAACCTCTTCAGCAGTAGGGCGATCTTTTGGATCAAAGGCAAGAAGTCTTTCCAATAGTCGCAGTGCTAAAGGGTCGGCACTTGGGAATGTCAGATCAAATGGCTTAGGCTGCTTTTTCCTCATGCAAGTTAAGTATCTTCTTGCCTTTTCATTTTGGACCTGCAGATGTTGACAATTTCTAAGGATCTGCCTTCCCCGTATTTATCTAGGAGATATATCACTTATAAAACCCAGAATATCATAACGAAATAATTTCATACCCTTATAATAGTATCTTGTGAAGGCGTTCTGAGGAGATCAGTCATTAGATCCAGCTGATGGACAGCATCTCTTCCAGGAAACAGTGGCTTCCCAGTCAGTAATTCAGCAAAGATGCAGCCTATACTCCATATGTCAATTGCAGGAGTGTACTGCATTGCAATCGCATAACATTGTAGGTTCGACGCACAAAGAGTTCAATATGGAACAGAGTAGTTTAACTTTTAAGTTGCCAATATACTTGCTAATCTTTGGAAAACATCCAACTTTGATATCTGTATTTGAGAAATACAAGTTAACAAAACTGCAAAGCATGTCCTATAGCTCAGCATCTCAGTGAAAGCATTAAAGCCACTTAGCTATGTAGGATTCAAGTTATGGTATTGTCATCTCTAACATAGTCATGGCCCTTCCAACGTGCTATTTATGGTTATAGTCTCTTTCAGTTTCCTTCAACAAGAACTCTCCGTCAAAGTTGGAATGAATTCTCATTAACATCCAAGCAATTACTTACTTGCCAGCATTACTAATTCCACCTTGAAGAAGCAAAAGAGTCTATCCCCTATCACTTACAAGATATTGTAGCTGCATATCTCACTCAACAAAAGAATCGCCAAGTCAATCATCACAGGTTCTGTTCGCATGCTTAATACTATCAAGTCAAATTCCCACATTAATCTTGTTCCAATTGTTTATCCCTCCTCTCCCAGAAATGGCAATGTGATGGTAAAAGTGCTCGCCACCTTTGGGAAAAGTCCACAACTTCTGACTCGTAGGTTCAACAAACTACTTTCAGAACATGCAAAAGTTCCTAGAATCGCACAAATGAGCAAGTCAAGTTCATAAAAAACAAAAGAAATGCTGCGACACTGGGAACTTTTTTATGTTCCCAGAGTCGCGGAATGTGTAATTTGCCAAAGCATTCACATGTTTGGTCTAGACTTCTAACAAGCAAATCACTCATCATGCTCTGTGAGGAACACTATAACCCAGACTGTCTCTAGTATATCAACAGAGAGCTCCACATCCCCCACTGAGAATATATTAGATAGAAAAAAAAGGAATAATTTACAGGTTCATATTAGTCGGTAAAGAAGTCAAATAGTAGGTCAAGCCTCAAATTTCCAACATACTAAGTGAGAAGCAAAGTAAAGCAAACGAAACCAGCCGTTCACCATATTCTGCTCATAATGAAAGCAATGCCCATAATAAAACAGCAGAATAAAATGAAAAGACAGAATGTGACGGCTGTAAGTCAAAGGAAATGCTTTAACAAGCCTTGCAAAAGGAGCTATAGCTATGTTGGTCCAGATAGGTACCAAGAAACATTAGGAGTCTCGGATCTTAAAATGCATGATGACAACCTCATGTCGTTAAAGATTCTAACAGGAGAAATAAGATGCATGACCACCATTACCTTGGAGGAAAATGATTCTCACAGTTCTGGAGCTCTATACCAACTTGCGGCAACGTAATCCTGTATGAAGTAGAGGGCGGAGCATTAATGACCATCTTTCACTGACGTCAGAGACTTAAAAGTTAAACGACCGGTCAAGAAGTTACATACGGTCCAGAATACAGTGGAAGTTGTATCATTGAACGCAACCCTTGCTAAACCAAAATCACAGATTTTGAGCTTACAATCTGCATTTGCCAATATATTCTTTGGTTTCAAATCTCGATGGAAGACATTTGCTGCAACCATATGCATAAATATCAGAAACGGTCTGTATCCACTTGAAAAGAAGATAATTCACCACCAGAAGACTATCATGCTCTAACAAGAATCAGCGGATCGGAGATATGAAAGATATAATTTTTTTTTTTTTGCGGAAGTGAGCATCATCCACAATGGACAAATGACGGGTAAAAAATGGACAGATTAAAGTCATATATGTCTGACCAAAAAAAAAAAGTACATATACGATGTCGACAAAAAAAAGGTACATATATGATGAACACAGTGTTTAAGATGTGACAATTAGTAGATAGGTGCAAAAGAATAAAGATTAAACATTACCTATAGTGAATATAGTGACGAGCCCGACTGAATATACTTCAAAGCGCAATGTAGCTGGTAAAGGAAAAACTGGAATGATCCTTAAAGTCATCATTAGCATTAATGACTTGGTGAAGATCCGACTCCGTCAGCTCAAAAACAACTAAATATCCTTAAAATCTCTTCTGGAAGGTGGCAACATTTTATGTGTTATTTTAGAACTATCAGAGCCATGAAAATTTTAGCTTACTTTCTTTTACAGAAGCGAGCATCCAAATGGACATATGAAGAGACAAAAAAAGACTGATTAAAGTACATATATGATGAACACACTGTTTTACATGTGATAATTAGTAGATAGGTGCAAAAGAAAAGAGATACACGTAACCTACAGTGAATGAAGTGATGAGAAAGCTAAGAGTGAGGGATACCTGTATGAATATACTTCAAAGCGCGAAGTAGCTGGTAAAGAAAATACTTGTAATGCTCCTTTGTTAAGTCATCATTTGCTTTAATGACTTGGTGAAGATCCGACTCCATCGGCCCAAAAACAACATAAATATCCTTAAAATCTCTTCCAAATGGTGGCAACAATATGTGCTTTGTTTCAACAATGTCAGAATGCTGTAGAAGCTTCAACAGCTTAATCTCACGAAGAACACTAGCCGCATCAGATATGTTCCCAAATATATTGCGTTATCTTCCTTATTGCTACTTTTTCACCAGTATGAGTGTCAGTTGCTGAGCAGACAACCCCATGACTCCCTTTCCCGATGACATCTTGAATTTTATATCTATTTGCATCTCCATAGTCAAAGAAGAAGTCCATTTGTTCAGAATTCTGAGGCATAGAGATTTGTTCCAGCACGAAAACACTATAAAAGTCCATGTTATAGTTACTAGAAAAAGTTCAAAGTTTCAAACTAATGTCAAGGAGGAAGCACCAAAGTTACACATGCGAATGCAAAATCACACACAACAGGACAGGAATTCTCCTTGCAAAACAAGAGGAAATCTTGAATTGATCGTTGCAGATTTGAAAATGCAGAACAAATGGTGGCCAGAATTCTCTAGCAGGCGATGCCAAAAATAAAACTCTCTGATGATGAGATAGATGCCCGAGGCAATGATATGCTCGATATGCTCCAAAGCTGTCAATTAAATATCTCAAATGACTAGTCTACAACAACGACCATGACGACGGAAAGATTCCCCATGGTGCTTCTGCTTCACCTTTCGACTTAGACTAATCAACAAAGACAACCCGACACTCGTGAGATTCCTAAGAGGGCGTTTTAAGATTTCAAGGGAATCCTTCACTTGCACGAAGTTCGAGTCAAACAGCTTCCAATTAATCCATTTGGTACTTGTCAGGGCTTCAACTTTTAGATACACACAACCTAGCTCGAACTCTTGACAGATACGATTGTCAACTTAAAATGGCGTGGTGATCCTAGATAAACAGAAGCTCACTCCGCCCCCATTTTCTACTCTCCTCTCTGGCTCTAAATCAACACACATACAATCGCATCAACCGAAGGCGAATACTCTTGAAACTGGAAATATTTTGGTTTTCTATGGCTTAACCAGCGGCGAATTCACTTACAATCCTGACCTGATTGTCCTCAGACACACTTAATGTTCCTTCGGAATATCTCGTCTCCCCTGAATCCTGGCCACCCCTTGCCTCCATCACTTCCAACTCTGAAACAGATGAAACAACAGTCAGAATCGAATTTGAGCTCCAACATCGAAACCTAACTATAGGAAGCCGGCGATCCCAACATAATTACCAGTAAGCCCCTAACATAAGTTCAATAAAAACCTCGCAAGATCCTGAGTCTGTCGTGTCTCCGCTACTCGCGGAGCAGCAGGCGCATTTGACTGATGCACAGAGGAACCGATCCCGCCGAGGCAATTGCTGCAGGCTCGAGGAGATGACGAGGCAGAAGACAAAGCAGAGTGGCACACCAGCGAGCCTGGGTTAACATTATAAAGATTTGGGAACGAAGGTCAGGAACTTGAAAACCATTCTGCACCGATCAGTCCTCAGCTTGAGCTAGAACCCAAAAAGGAGCAACAGCCAAGAAGGCAAGTACTAAGGGTCGTCGTCTATATTTTCTTCGCAATTCAAATAACTGAAAGACCGCAGATGACAACGACAAGCGGTCTTTTCTTTTCATTTGTGGAGTGTGTGGGGGTGGTGAAGTCAACGAAGGCTGCCTGTATAGGATTAAACTAATGCAAATTGCAGGGCAGGTAGAATCGAAGGTTCAGAACACTTTTGAGGGCGACTTTCGAAGACAATGAGCGTCGGCAAGTGGAGGATGCGATGGTGACTACATAACGCTAAACCGTTCGGCAGTTCGGTAAAAAATGGCGGGAAACGAGTTTTCCATTTCTCCCCTCGGCATGATGCCTATCTATCTAGCCGCTCACTCATATTTCACATACAAAATTGATAGAAAGACTGCTAATTTTGACGAGCGAGGAACATCTGAGCACCCGTTTCGTACTCGTCCTCGCCGTACGAGCCTATGAATCGAATCTACAGATCGATCTTAATAGCAGTTGGCGATCATATACCATGATGACCAGCGAGCGGGGTAAAAACAACGGAATACTGCTCTTGACCGGATGTCGAGAAAGATCAACCTTTGAAATGCTTGTTCATATTTTATCACCTCTTCATAAATCAATCTTAATACCCCAAGTGGTGTGTGTTTGCGTGAGAGATATCCTTCACTGATCACTAGTTTTTTCAAGCGTTCTTCTTCTCACAAGGAACGCATTCGGTATGAACGAGAATGGAAAGGAGAGTTAAAGATGGAAGTAATCGCATGAAAATACAGCCCACAAAGCTCCAATACGCATGTCTGTTTGGTTTCCAATCGAACCAGAGGGGAGTTAAACGTATATCTTGTCGAGTAATAGTTAAAAACCTACTTAACGTTATCGTAAACATACTTCTTGTTCCAATTTTTCATGTTTCCAATTTCCTAAGAGGAAGAGCGTCGTACCCCCGTGCGCGCGCATGTAATAGAAGCAGCCATGGGTGGTATCACACATGTTAGATCACTCCTTTCACTAGGATCAGTTCGGAGGGTACGATCCAACTTGTGATTAACTGCATCTTTGGACATTGATTTATTTATTCTACACAACACCATTTCTCCAGAACACAACGAGAGAGAGAGGGAGAGGGAGCGAGTATAGAATCAGCAGTGTAATTCACTAACAGTATAGTTTTGAACAATTGTATTTGCCAAGTGCCCACCAAGAAGCTGCCTCCTCCGCAAGATGTGCACCACGCCCGCAATCATTTTTACGCAGTGAACCCGATACACAGAATTGGGTCATCTCTGTCCCGATAGAAAAGCCATTCACGGGTCACTGTATTCAGACAAGCCAACACTGCACTAATGCCCTTTCTTCAATACATTCTTGTCATACCAAATTGTACTGACCCGGCCTTCCGGTGAGCTGCAGCGTTGGCTGCAGCTGCAGCACCAATGCTGCCATACTGTGTCTTTGCCGCTAAAAAGTTGGCATCTATTGCAGCCCGCTCCTCGGTGTTCTCCATTTTGCCCCCTCCTATCCTTGTCATAAAGAATGGATTTGCGTCTATGTTTATGGCAACTTCTGGCGCTAACTTTGCTGCCATCCCACAGTGCGGAATCTGCTTGGCATGCGCAGCAGCCATTTCTCTCTCGGCTTCAGTCCCATGCCGTTCTTGCTTTCCCATGCTCGCTTTATTGTAGCAGTATGCAGGAGGCACTGCCTGCGAGGGGAAGGCGGTACCTTGGATCATCGTTCGAGGATCATACCCATCTTTGGCAATGTTCCTGTTCTCAAATGGAACGACTGGGCCCACAACTCTTCCTGGTTTGGCTGAGCAGTGACGATATCAGCATGAGAATCACCATTCACTGATAAAAGCAAACGTGCAGGGAAGAAGGTTATCTACCAATTGGAAGTCTCTGGGTTGCTAAGAAGTTCCTGGATGGGTTCATGGAAGCTTCCTCGCCTTGAGTTGGCTGATCTTTATAGCTGTTTATTTTTGATTGCTCCTTTGGCAAGCCTGAATTCGAATGTACTATGGTAGACCTGTAATTGCACAAGACATGCAATGTCAACCACTAAAAACGGTTCAAAACTAAAATACAAGCACAAGACATACAACAAAGCAAGCAAAACAAAGAAGGGGGGGAGAGTGAAACACAAATGTACCTCGGCAAAGACACATGCTTTCTTTCTAGAGGGGCCGAAGCACCACTTTTACCACCATTTTCCTCCAGCTGTGCAAACTGCTTCCTAAATTGATCGACGGCACTGTACACAACATAGACAAAGGGAAGATCAAGGTGGAGCAACTGATGTTCCATTCATGCTGATATCGTCGGAGCAATCAGTATTGGCGTTGCCGATGTTCTTCAAGCAACAGAGAGAAATAAGTGACATTGACTACAGCCAAAAAAATTGGTACCAACCTCGGATATAGAAAATTAGTCCTCTCAGTTCCATTCATGTAGTCCTTAAGCAGTTGAGGGTGATATTCAAGGATTTCTTGGAAAATTAGTTCCCGTATATCCTCCTTGGTAACCCTTCGTCTCTCAAACTCGAATTCCATCTTTGTAATGGGCTGGCACGAAGGTTCCCTTTCCATTTTGGCTAGTCCTTTGAAATATGGATCGGCTAACGCCTACAAAAAGGTCATATTCTTTAGTACATGAATACACGACACCATCGAAAATACTGAAAGATAATAGGCAATCTAGTATCTCTAACCTAAAGAAGAAGCATACTAAAATGATCAGACAAAATGAGGACAGATATGATCTCAACCTCTTCAGCAGTAGGACGATCTTTTGGATCAAAGGCAAGAAGTCTTTCCAATAACCGCAGCGCTAAAGGGTCTGCATTTGGGAATTTCAGCTCAAATGGCATGGGCTGCTTTTTCCTCATGCAAGTTAAGTATCTTCTGGCCTTGTCATTTCGGACCTGCACATGTTGATGATTTATAAGGATCTGCCTTCCCCGTATTTATCTAGGAGATAAATCGCTCATAAAATCCAGAACATCATAAAGAAATAATTTCATACCCTTGTAATGGTATCTAGTGAAGGCGTTCCAAGGAGATCAGTCATTAGATCCAGCTGATGGACAACATTTTTTCCAGGAAACAGTGGCTTCCCGGTCAGTACTTCAGCAAAGATGCAGCCTATACTCCATATGTCAATTGCAGGAGTATACTGCATTGCAATCACATAACATTGTAAGTTTGACAGACAAAAAGTTCAATATGAAAGAGAATTTGAGGTACACTTTTAAGTAGCCAATCTACTTGCTTATCTTCAGAAAACATCCAACTCTAATATCTCTATTGAGAAACAGAAGATAACAAAAGCGTGAAGCATATCCTATAGCTCAGCATCTCAGCATCTCAACGAAAGCATTTAAGCCACTTAGCTATGTTGGATTCAAGTAGCCTATTT
Organism: Syzygium aromaticum; assembly: GCA_024500025.1. NCBI lineage: Eukaryota > Viridiplantae > Streptophyta > Magnoliopsida > Myrtales > Myrtaceae > Syzygium > Syzygium aromaticum. Next base: position 20,442,634 of record CM044885.1, read on the forward strand.
ACTATTGTCATCTCTAACAGAGTCATGGCCTTTCCGACGAGTTACTTAATGGTTCCAGTCTCTTTCAGTTTCCTTCAAAAAACTGTCCCTCAAAATTGGAACAATCTCTCATTGACATCCAAGCAATTACTTACTTGGTAGCTTACTAATTCTATCTCGTAGAAACTAAAAAGTCCATCTCCTGCCACTTACAAGATTTTATAGCTGCATATCTCACCCAACAAAATGATCACCAAGCCAATCATCACAGATTTCTGCCCGTATGCATGATTGTATCAAGTCATATTCCCCTATTAGTGTTGTTCCAACTGATTTATCCCTCCTCTCTCCAAGAAATGGCAATGTGATGATTAAGGTGTTCACCACCTTTAGAAAAACTCCTCAACTTCTAGCTCGACAAATTTCAGAACATATTAAAGTTCCTAGAATCACAGAAATTTCATTTATGAGTAAGTAAAGCTCATAAAAAAAAAGTTCTATGTTCCCAGAGCCGCGGAATGGTTAAATTACCCAAAGCATTCGCATGTCTCGTCTAGACTTCAAGCAAATGACTTAAGTCATGCTAATTTTGAAACAATATAAACCCAGACTTTCTCTAATATATCAACATAGAGCTCCACATCCCCAAACAGGGAAAATATTTAAGAAGTTGAGAACTTCATAAAGATATAACGAGAAAACAGAATAATGCAATAGGTTCATATTGGTCAATAAAATAGTCAAATAGAAGATATTTAAGTAGATCAAGCCTCAAATTTCCAACATATGAAGTGCAGAAGCAAAGTAAAGCAAACAAAACCAGTCATTCAATGTCTTCAGCTCAAGATGAAAGCAATTCCTGTAATAAACTGAACAGAAAGAATAGTTGTAATGTAATAGCTTTAATTTAATGGAAATGCTTTAACAAGCCTCGCAAAAGGAGCTATAGCTATGTTGGTCCAAACAGGTACAGGACACAACAGGAGTCTCTAATGTTAAAATGCATGATGATGAGCTTATGCTGTCAATAATTCTAACAGGAGAAATAAGATGCATGACCACCATTACCTTGGAGAAAAATGATCCACACAGTTCTGGAGCTCTATACCATCTTGTAGCAACGTAATCCTATATCAAGAAAAGGGCGGAGTATTAGTGACCATCTTCCACCAATGTGAAAGAATTAAAAGTTAATGACAAATTAAGAAGATACATACAGTCCAGAACACGGTGGAAGGTGTATCATTGAACGCAACCCTTGCTAAACCAAAATCACAGATTTTGAGCTTACAATTTGCGTTTGCCAATATGTTCTTTGGTTTCAAATCTCGATGGTAGACATTTGCTGCAATCATATACATAAATATCAGAAACAGTCTGTATCCACTTGAAAAGAAGGCAATTCATAACCAGAAGACTATCATGCTCTGACGATATAGATAATCAGCGGATCAGAGCCATGAAAGATATAGTTTATTCTTTTACAGAAGTGAGCATCCACAATGGACATATGAAGTGTCAGAAAAAGACCAATTAAAATACATATATGACGAACGGGGTGTTTTAAATGTGATAATTAGTAGATAGGTGGGAAAAAAAAAAAACAGATTTGGTTACCTACAGTGAATTAGGTGACAACAAAGCTAAGAGTGAGGGATACCTGTATGAATATACTTTAAAGCACGAAGTAACTGGTAGAGAAAAAACTGGTAATGCTCCTTTGTTAAGTCATCATTAGCTTTAATGACTTGGTGAAGATCTGACTCCATCAGCTCAAAAACAACATAAATATCTTTAAAATCTCTTCTGGAAGGTGGCAACATTATGTGCTTTATTTCAACAATGTCAGGATGCCGTAGAAGCCTCAACAACTTAATTTCACGAAGAATCCTAGCTGCATCAGATATGTGCTCAAATATATCATGTATCTTCTTTATTGCCACTTTTTCACCCGTGTGAGTGTCGATTGCTGAGCAGACAACCCCATAACTCCCCTTCCCAATGACTTCTTGAATTTTATATCGACTCGCATCTCCATATTCAGAGAAGAAGTCCATTTCTGCAGAACTCTGAGACATAGAGATTTCTTTCAGCATGGAAACACTATAAAAATGTTGCAGTATAATTAACTCAAAAAAAAGTTCAAAATTTCAAAACCATCACAATGAGACAGCACCAAAGTTACACATGCGAATGCAAAATCACACACAGCAGGACACAAATTCCCAATGCAAAACAAGAGGGAATCTTAAATTAATCAGATATGAAAATGCACCACAAACGGTGCCCAGAACTGCTTAGCAGGCAATGCCAAGAATTGGTTAGACTCTGATGATGAGATAGATGCTATAAGCAATGAAATGCTCAATATGCTCGAAAGATGTCAATCAAATATCTCAAACGACTTGTCCACAACATCAACAACAAAAGTGATCCCCGGTGGTGCTTCTGCTTCATCTTTTGACTTTGACTAATCAACAAAAACAGAAGCACACAGTTGTGAAATTCCAAAGAAAGCCTGCTAAGATTTTAAAAGAAGCCTTCACTTACGTGAAGTTCAAGTCAAAAGTTTCCAACTTCTCATACCAGTTGATCTTATATTTCAAGCAGCTCAAAAAAAAAAAAAAAACATTGGCAACCAAAGTTATAAGATAAAAGGAAGCTTCTATACTGACAAGTCTAGACTCCAGAGTCTGAAATTTTTTCACATATGAACAGGGTCTACAGGCTCATCCCCAAGCTGCAGAATAATTAATGAACCAAGCAAATTCAATACAGTCAGAACAGTTTATTAATTAACCAAAGTTAATTATTCTATACAGTCAGAACAGTTTATTTTCTCTTTAAGCAACATATGCAAACACAGGTACATTGCAATGTAAAAGCAAAGGCAACCAACATATGATGCCCACAACTTTGGTCCGTGTAATTTGTTTCTAAATCGGATAGCTCCCAAGCCCCCCATAGACCAAAAATGCATAAGGAAACAGTCTTTGATTTGAATTTGATGATATATTACAGGGTCATGGACTAAAAAAACGCAAAGAATTGACAAGCATCCCTGAAGTATTTATCAGGTACAGACAAGTAGACAGATATCCATCAGCTGACATTCAACTTACTATGTCCTACTTCCAGCTAAGAAACATCCAAGATCACAGTGGTCCATAAAAAACTCGGATTCGAGATGGAAGAATTCGAGATGGAAGAGGTGGAGCGTGCAAAATGAAAAAGAACACGAGACCAAGAATAGATTCCGATGACAGATGGAACAAATCAATGGAATCAAGTGAGATCAGAAAGAGATGTAAGCACATATTTCAATTTGCAATATCAATGTCAGAATAAGTATGAAACCCACCACCACCATCAAAACTAACTCCCGTTTGTTTATGCTGTTTCACAGTGAAAATGTAACAGAAACCCCGGATAATTTAAGAGGCAAAGCGCTTCATAAATGTACAATGATGAGCCACCACCCGCTTATGATGAGGGAGAGAAACCAAAAGTGAATAATAAAGAATAAAATGAAAGTCAGTGTGTTTATCCTGACATAAGCCCCCCCGAAATATCCCCACCGAACTGGCAAATAAGTTACCCCATCACTAAATTTGCGCAGAAAAAAAAAAGTCAGACTTTATCCACAGACGGAGAAGCACATGAACATGCACCGTGAAATCAAACTCCGTAACTCCAAAGGGCATCAAGATTACCATGTCAAACCACATTGCAAATAATCTCTTCCTGTCTCGTCTCAACACAATCAGATGCATTCAACCAGTGAAATTCCCCCAGCCTCATTATAATCACAATTCATCAGAAACCAAGAAACGAACTCGCAAAAAGATATAAAAAAAAAAAAAAAGGAATGAGCACAGAATCAAGAGATCGCCCAGAGCAAATCACCTTCTTCCTCTGATCCTGCTGCATCTTTTTCCCAATTCCTCCAAAAAAAAGCCTCGACCCTTAGCTCCCAAAAAGAACCCAAATTTCCGAAACCCGAGACCAAAACAAGCAAAACCCAGATATCTTTTTACCCTCTTTCAAGAGCTCAAAACGTGCGAACAGAAACAAGCCAAATCCAGCGTCAGCCGCATTTGCCCCATCTGCCTCTGCTCCGAATCACAAGGCAAGAGTCCCACCTTATTCTCCTCCCTGAACAGTCCTTCTCCAAGCATATATCCCTCATGCACTCCCTCCTCTCCAAAAAAGCCTCAACCACCCAACAGAACACCCCTTTTCTGGGTATCATATATTTCTCCGGCTACGACCGAGCAACGGCAGCACCGGCAGCACCGGCTCCCGCATATCTACCGGATCCAAAACTCCGAGCTGATTGCCACCACGGAAAGAACCCCGCCGCCGCCGCCACCACACCTTATTGGCTCTCTCCCACGGAATTTAAGGCATCAACCTACTCTTTCCTCTCTGCTTTTCCTTCCCTCTGATCCAAGCCTTGAAACCAAAGGTTCGATCTTTTACCCCAGCAATATGTCTTGTGCCGCCTATATATTGCGAATGACGAAAAGGGGTGGTGGTAAAAAGAGGCCCGAGCAAGTGTGTAGAAGCCGCAAGCAAAGATCTGAAAACAACACCGACAAAAGAGAGGCGCTGAGAGAGAGAGAGAGAGAGAGAGAGAGTGGGAAATTTATCGGCAGGGAGGGACGAAAGCATATAAATGAGCGGTCTTGCCAATCCTCGGGGCATGAATGACGCAAGTTCACCGCATACGGATACGTATCCGGATACGCGGGAAGTGGCGGCGTCGTCGTAAATGCGCGGGCCACGGGAGGGCGTTTCGGAGAGGTGGGTCGCCGCCTCCGGTGGCGCTCCGGCCGCGGGCAGCCCCGGCTTGCGGGATTCCGGTTTCTAGAATTACCGCCGCCCCCCCTCCCCCTTTCTTGCGCGTTCCTGAGTTAGGTACAACTGTGCCATTGGCAATCTGTATCTGTATCCTCCATGAAAGGGGTTGGACAACTCACCGCTTCACGTGCGCCTTTCTGGTGGTGGAAGAGGCCGCGGGCGGTCGGGCCCCGCGAGCGGAGGAGGCTCTGGGGGAAATTATTGCCCCCCACCGCCCCGATCACGACCTTAGCCGGCCACGGCTAGGGCCACGCGAGGTCTATACGATCAACGAACCCAATGAAATTGGGCTCGAGTTCAGACGAGAGAAATCCCGAAATTTTTGTGTACAGTCAGGGTATGCATCAAATACATTTGTTCGATAAAAGGTTTGCTTTTGAATGGGGCAATACATGGACCGTGTGGTTGACGTCATAACCAACTTCCCATTTCTTTAAATCGATTTTCGTATGCCACTGTTAATTAGACGTGATCAAGTGCCTGATAGCTCGGTGGCCTTGGCCAGACCACAAAGGCCAAAGGCCACTTTTGGGCAGACTTGGGTAAGGCCGCTTAGAAGAAAGCCAAACTTAATCAGGTTGGGGTCGGCTCGAGCTCATCCATTGATCACATCTAATTGCCAGGTAGAGTGAGTTCGAATGAATTCGAATACGCCATTCAATGCCATTACCAATTTCCTCTTTCTGCGGAACGGCACGAAATGACAATAACAATCGTCCATTCCATCTAAGCAATACCACCCACCCATTTTCACATTCAAAACTCGGAAAAACGGATGGAGCACCATGAGTCCGTCAGGTCACCTCTTCTAATGCCTTCTTGAACCTTGGGAAGGGGCACGGCCGCGCGGGGGCAGGGGGAAAAGTAAAAGAAGTAAAAACACAACAGGAGCGAAATAAAAAATGGGCCGGACGCGCCGATTGGATTGGATGTCGTTGTGCAAGACGGTTGGGCAGTAAAACAAGGTGGGGGACGATGTAGCTGTTTTAACAACTGTATTACGTCGTGTTTTCATATTGTCGCAGGCGCCCAGCTTTCAAGCGATTCATTGTTTCCTTGCTGGTACAGATTGTCCCCGACCAGAACTTTCTTTGTTCTCTTCTCTGTCTGCTAATCACTCGTGGAAGTGGAAAAATCATTAAGGGTTAGGGCAATCAATCGATGCACCGAAAATGACTCGATTCATATGATCATTGTTCCCGAGATTTATCGTGATTTCTGGGAATGAATGATGGGAAAGGAGAGTTGGCAAAGCTCAAAATTTATTAGTCCAATAGACTTGGGAAGATATATTCAAAGTCGTGACCCGTTTTTTTCACTTTAGGGTACCATCGAATATTGTAGATGATATTCGGTTAAATGAGCTGAATTAGCGAGCTACAAGCTAATTTTTCTCGCGGATTAGTATGTCGTGTGATCAATATGCGTGAATTATTCAATTGCATTGATTCTATCACATTTGAATTCTTTCGGATGAAGCCCATAATGCTTGGTGCTACACAAGAGGCGTCTTGTAGGAATGTGGACAACGACGCCGTGCGCCAAGTAAAAGTCGAGAAAATGAACGATCTTACCTATTTTTACCAGCGTCTATGAACCCCATTAAATGCCGAAAATCAAATTGCTTCACCACTTAGTGCCATCAAGTGCGTTTGACAATTAGTCACTACGTACGGACAACTTAATCGATCTCCATGAAAGTATGGTAGGAAAGGCTTGTTCAATTGGGGTTATAGATATTAGGGATAATGGCACAAATTATTCATGAATTTTGATCAAATATGCAATATAGTCTAGAAACTTTTAATTTGTTCAATATGGCCAATGGACTTTAATCTAATGTGCAATGTGGTCCCTGAATCTTTTGTAGATATTCAACTTCATCCCTGAATTATACGGAAATGTTCAGTATTGTCCTTCCATTAATTCAAATTCAGAGATAACATTTAATATTTTCACGTTATCTGTAGACTTAATTGAACATATATAAGACAATTCATTAACTACGTTGAATAAATTAAAAGTTCAAAGATCTCTTTAGACATTGTGTCAGAGTTCATGAACCATTTTTATCATTTTCCTAGGATGTTATCGTCCTTTTTCCTCATTTGTCCGTGTGGTTGTCGTTTTTCCTTAGCCTAAAACAAAAAATACCCCACGTGCAACACGTGATAAACGTGCCCACGTGGGGTCAACTTTGCAACAAAACCCAGTTGATAAAGTACCCCAATCAACTCGAAATGAAACGGGCATTAAGATAACTGGACAGGATCTCAAAGTGTATCGATTAAATTAAGATTATTAGCTGCAAGAGATCGGAACCGAAATCCCCTAGAAAAGGAGTAACATCTACATTATACACAGAACACTAAAACAATAGAAATGGACAAACCCAATACATCTCACCAAACGCATCACGACACATCACCCACCTCGAATTGACTTTGTTTAATACTACAATTACGAAGGTGCGACCTGAAAAAACACATTGCTAAAACCAGATCTCGTCAAGTCTTGTCTAGCTGGTGGTTGCTTGTTGTTAAGACTCTCCACCGTCCATTAGGGGGGGGCCAAATGGGAACAAAAATATGGGAACATCGCCCAAGTGTCCAGAAAAGGAATTACATGAACAAGGGTTAAAGTCGTGGATCCATTTGATATTCGACTATGATTTCATGCGTCTTGAAATGGTTCTCCACATGTGCTAAACATGCACCCTCAGACACACATCATGCGGTTCGAGTATAGATAGAATAGAGAGAGATATCTTGCGATCAATCGAGTAGTCCTAATTGCAATAATAAGTAATGAACTTTGTTATAATTTGCTTTTACACAAGTATAAGCCTCCTAGTGCCAATGCATTCTCTCTCTCTCTCTCTCTAGCGTGCATTTTCTAGGACAGAGGGGGAGGCAAAGAGAGAGAGATACAGGGCAATGATCGAGTGGCAGTGGACAATGATCCAATGGCAATAGGCGGCGAAGGGATTGAGTGCCGGTTTTTATGGTTGAATGCCACGGAACGGTAGCGGCACAGTTGTCGATAGTTTAGTAGCAACGAAAGGAGAGAGAAAGAAGAGGGAAAAGGGGTGCTAGGGTTAGTGTTGATTTTTCTGTTCTTTCGTTATACGTGTTGCATTTGGAAGTTACGCGAAGGTTATTTTTAAGTAAGCAATCTACCGTAAAAAAAAATGATAGGAGAGGCATTTTTAATCGGATACATAAAAGAATACGATGTAAAGAATAAATTAAGCTATCTCAGGAGTTCATTTATTTGAGAGGATCCTCTCTAGGGAAATGCCAGTGGACCCATGCAGACCAAATTTATGTTGAAATTTCTGCTCCGGTCAATGAACGACTAATCTCTATGAAAAAAGCCAATTGTTAGTTGGCCAATCCCATTAAATACGGTGGTTTTTAACACGAAACGGTTGAGCTGGACATAAAACTCGACGTGCACCCTTTTCAACTTTTGTCGTTTTGCTAAGTTGCATTGACACCGCTTTCGAAAGTGCGGTAGTAAAGTAGCGGTGAGTGTCGAACCACGGAGGGAAAAGAAACCTCGTTGCATGTCAGCAATAGCGATTAGTCAAGCGCCACGTATCCACAATTACTAACGTTACGTGATATATCGTCGCGCGCTTCGGGTCCCGTACGGTTCATGCAAATGATAGAAAACTCGACCTTTGGGGATCCGGTCCAAATGAGTTTGGAAGGGACAGATTTGAGCCGGCGCGACTCGTTCTAAGCATGTCCTGATACAAAGTTGACCTGTCCACAGTGGGTATGGTTGATAAGAGGACAATTACCCAAAAAGTCTTAACTTACTGTAATTGTGACAATTTGATGATAAACTTTATTTTTTTAGTCATTGAGTTATAAACTTTTTATATTTGTGTTAATTCAGTCCATCCGATCAATTTTGGTTTGAAATCGTTGACATATATGCCAGCCGTCCTATATAACACGATCGGCATTGACGTTGATATTTTTTAATAATTTTTTGATTTTTCTTTTCTTTTCTTTTCTTTTTTTTCTCTTCTTCCTCTAGCCGATCGCCAAACCTTGGCAACCGACTAGAGGCGAGCGTTGGCGAGCTTGACCTCACCCGGCCACTAGCAAGGATGGCCATTGACCTCATCGGCCCTCGCCTCTACTAATCGCTAGTCCTCGGCAACTAGCTAGAGGAAGAAGGGAAGAAAAAAAAAAGAAAGGGAAAGAGAAAGAAAAAAAAGAAAAAATAAAATAAATAAAAATTCGAAAAATTGTTAAAACATTATTTAAAAATGTCCAGGTCATCGTCGGCCGCACTACATAGGACACTCGACGTCCATGACAGTAATTTCTTACCAAAATTAGTCGGATTGACTGAATTTGTATAATTATAATAAATTTTAAATTTTTTTAGTAATTTTTCTGATCGATAAGTGGCAAAGGGATCGAGTATGATAGAAGACTACTACTTTTAAAGGTATGGGTAGTGGACCTATACCACAAGACTACTACTTTTAGTTGTAATGCATCCTTACGTGGCTCCCTAGCCTCCACACTTCTTTTCAACCCCATCGTGAGCCTAATTCCAAAAACAATCATCAATTTTATAGATCGAATAATAATTTTAATTCAAATTTTTTTATCTCATAAAAAAGCATAAATTTTAGGTCGAGTGATAATTCTGACCTCAAATTTTTTTTTATCTCGTAAAACAGTATCAACTTTCACTTAAATCCCAAATCTGATCTCAACTTGACTTTTTCACATCAGCAATAAATCCACATGACTTGCTCGACTGTATTTAAAACACTATTTATTGTCTTATTTTCTGAGCTACAACTTGAAGAATAACAGTGAAACTGTTCATCTCATTTACTTCACCGGCAAGTAAAAATAATCTCCAGATCGAATATCTCTTACCAAACTTTGTCGTTTTGTCATAATCTGAAGTTGTAGACCGCCGCTCATCGATAAACACTATGGGCGAGATCCGCCAAACTCACCACTATAACCCTTTTTCTCAAACAAGGGTGACTTCAGACAGAGAGTCAACGGGAGTTGAATTTGGGATAAGGGTGAAAGTTGGTGGTTTTTTTACGAGACAAAAAAAAGTTGGAGCCAGTATTGTCACTCGACCTAAAATTGATGTTTTCTTACGAGACAAAAAAAATTCGGACCAGAATTATCACTTAACCTAAAATTTGTGCTCTGTTTAACAATCTTGCACCCCCACACCCCCCTCCCCCCCACCCTTACTCTCTTTGAGTATCGGTGTAAACCTGGCAACATCGCACTTAAAATCTTGTTTTCAACCAAACGCAAAAAACTCGATTAAGACAGTCCCAATAAACTTATTTAAAGCATGGACCTAAAGCCCCCGCATAAAAATAGTCGGTCCCTTCGAAGTGCAGCCCACGGAAAATGAGCAAGAAAACTACCATACCCATAGTTTAATCCTTCCCCCCTCAATGCCCATAAATAATATCATTGCCGAATTAATTTTATTATATTCGGACTGTTGGAAAGCAATTAATGTGCGGGGGGGATGAGGTCACCAATCATTTTTGCAAGAGCGGGTCGCGTCGCGTTCAGCCGAATAATGTTTTTCCATTTGCCACCGCCACCGCCACCACGCGATGCCGAACCATATAAAGTTTCTTCTTTTGCGGAAAGCCGAAAATTGAAAGTTTGATCAGTAATTTAGGCTGATGTTGGCTGGGGCCGTGATTAAAAAAACAGGGGGAAGATTATGTGCTTTTTGTTGAATGATTATTAAGCCAAAAAGGACGTCTCTTTCAAGATCACACTCTCTCTCTCTCTCTCTCGCAAAAGAGTCAAAACCCCCATGACTTTTGCATAGAATCAACTCGTCTCTATCATTCAATCATTTTTTGGTTCCGTTTATTCCGATTACCGCGAAAGGGATGGCTTTGAAAACCGTACTCTCAGCCCTTAGTGCTGCGGCCACTCGCAAATATATCCTTAATTAATTATATCGAAGGTAATTAGGATATCAAAAGAATGCCGAGCTTCTCGCGTTAGGGTCAAGGTGCAATATAACTTTCGCGAAGGAAACCGTCCTACTCCGGCTTGCTAATCTCGACATCGATAAGGGCAAAGGCAATAGATTCTTTTCATCGACTCCTCGAAAGTTACTTAATGTTTTATCAGGTGATAAAATGGGGATAATAGATTGATGACGTTAAATTCGTGTCTTCGGTTTTAACCCCTTTTTTCACGCCCAAAAAAAGAATAAGGAGATTTTCCGTGCTTTCCTTGATTGTGTATATCAATCGCGATGACAATTGATACTGTAATATCTTGTTACCTGATTTTAATTTTGAAAAATTACAATTAATCAAGTATATACACAATTTTAAAAAAATGGAGAATCTTCTAATCATCTCTTAATGGGTTTTTTCCTTTAACCATTGATTTATGGGTACTAAATCTAAAATTTTCTATGCATTTTTTATATAGCACATTATTATTAATAACCATAAATTTTTTTATGGGAAATTTTAATAACCATAATTACAGCTGTTGTTTTATCACTCCCGCGTTAAAGAGTTGAGATATAAGATAGTTCATTATAATGTTTAGGTGAAAAAATTTCATTTCAATATTTGTATCAATCTCCATTCATATATATGGGCGGTATTCCTCGCATGCCACGAGTGCTTGTATCGCAAGAGCAATAGCACGCAGAAATACACATATTACACGTGATGGAGATACATTAATTACATTCATCTTTCACTATCATTCATTACATCCTACCTAAGAGGCATAGACACTTTAGGAAGAATTATCCAGAAAGTCTTCCAGCGATCAATTCAATCGTAAATCTTTCAATACTGCAAATTTAGTTTCAAACCTTTTGATAATTTATGAATTTAGTCCGTTTGATTAATTTTGGCTAAAAAATCTCTGATTTGGACAATTTTTACAAATTTTTTTATATTTTCCTTTCCTTTTCTTATTATTTTCTCTTTTCTTTTTTTCTTTGTTTTCATTTTTCCCTACGGCAAGCAAAAGAAAAGAAAGAAAAGAAAAAGGAAACGAAAGGAAAAAAAATTAAAGAATTTGCACTTCAGCGCCGGTAGCGCCACGTAGAATTGCTGGCATCCACATCAATTAAAGACTAAATTAACATAAATTAAAAAATTTAGGATTGAATTGGCCGCCATATAATAGGTTTATAATTTTTTGGACAATTTTCCTATACAATTTATATATGGAGTAATTCTCTCTTATTTTTGTTCTCTTAGCCAAAATAGAAATTAAAACATGTCTCTCTTATGTATATGTCATGGATCATAGTATATCATCTTCCGTAGGGGTGAACGATTTCAGATTCCTTATAGGTTTCACCTGGAACTTGGGACCTACCTTCAAGTATAGATTCCTCATTTTTTGGAATCTAGAACCTATCTGTCGAAAACCAGAACCTAGAACCTACTCTGTCACAGGTTTTAGGATCTAACAGGTTTTTTTTTTTTTTTTATTTCATTCAAAAAGAAAATAAACGCAACAATAATGAACAAGGTTGTTATTCACCAAAGAGATATACAAAAGACTAGTTTTCATGGCATTATGGTTCAAATAAATACAATTAAAATGAGAAGTCATTGCGTGAATTAATATTAGGGGCGAACGATTCCATGTTTCGTACAAGTTCTATCTGGAACATACCCGTGAGAATAGGTCCCTCATTTTTCAGAACTTGGAACCTATTCTATCAGGTTCCAAGTCGATTATAAGGTCTACCAAAGTTTCACATGTATTATTAATTGAACAATTGCAGTGAATCATCACTTTTAATGATCACAACTTGTTTATGATTTACTGATCATAACTTATATTTAGATACACGAAGAATATAAAATATTAACAAGTCATAAAATGAAAGCTCAAACTAGTGATTTTAAATTATACATTCATCATCTAACGCCATGAAATATTGGAGGATCAAGCAAAAACATAAATAAAGAAAAAACACAAAAAACTTGTTTATATTTCAGGTTCCAAGTTTCACCTACCTAGAATTTAGAATCTTCCCATTGAAACGGGTTCCTCAATTTTTGGAATCTGAAACTTACCCTACATACCTTGGAACCTTAAACCTACAGGTTAAGTTCTCAGGTTCTAGGGTGGAACCTGGAACCTTGCTCACCTTTATTGAAACCTACCTTGCATACTTTAGAACCTGAAACCTACATGTTCCCACTGATTAGGTTCTCAGGTTCTAGAGTAGAACCCGAAACTATGCTCACCCCTAATTTCCCGTGCCAACTGAACCGCTACTTTTTTACTTTTTTTCATTAATAAAGAGCATAGTTGGATAATATTTGCGTGAGATAACCAGGAGATTTCGCGTATCTCTTTTGATCTTACAAATCCTTAATTCATTGTAATTGTTATTGGATATACACAATAAGAGAGATATGGAAAATTTCATAATTATCTCTAACAAAGATAAAAACGTTCGTAAGAGAATTGTACAATCAATTAGAATCAATTAACGGAGATATATGTACAATCAACGAAGATATAGATAATCTCCTAATCAATATATCAAAAGGATATATCTGACAAGAAAAAGAGTAACAATACCCCCTTTAACCAACAAAATACAATTTCCCGTTTAGCACGAGATTGAATTTTCCCAACAGAAAATTCTAACAGTAAACTTTGATGAGCAAATCTAATTTTGGATGTAATTCAGAAAAGGGAGTTTTCAGGATATGTGACCCAATAGATAGCGCAACTACTTAATATAGACGTATGCTTGTAATATACAAAATGAAATACGTGCTGATGAGTGATGACTTTTATCTTGTACGAGTTATCCCGCACAGTCAATGGACAAAAGAAAGAAAAAGTTGATTTACGCATATGTTACATTCGGCAATCAGGATAAAATTAACGATAAGATAAAATTTATCCCATGTGGTAGGTGGGATAGATGTGGTTAGAATTTCTTATATTCATAGTATAAAAGCCATATTTCTCGAGTAACAAACTACTTAAATTAATAAAATTGAAATAATAATTAAATATAAATAACATTTGAATTCTAATATACATTTCAAAAAAAAATTCGTTTTTATTTATTTCTATTTTTATTTATATATTTGAATTTCTTTCTAACCTATAATACATATTTAATATTAATTTTTATTACATATTTTTAGTATTTTAGTATATTAGGTATATTCATATAGTTTATTGTTTAATAAGATTTTAGTAAGAAAAAAAAGACCGTATAAATTCAAAGACTTACACAATCTCTCTCTCGTTTTAGCTCTCTTTTCTATCAATGTCAGTGATATTAGGATATTTACTTATATATTCTATTGCTGTTTTGAATTTGGGAGATGAATCCGTTCTGGTCATGTGTATATAAGCCTTCTATTATTATTATTATTATATGTTACATGAGAATAAAAAAAAAAATAATGGCCAGATAACTTGGACATATCAATGGACAAAATAAGGATTTTGAAAACAAGATAGGGATTCTATAAAAATGACACTGTAGACCAACTGAAAGGGATGTAGCGCAGCTTGGTAGCGCATTTATTTTGGGTACAAAATGTCATGGGTTCAAATCCTATCATCCCTTACCTATTACTTATCGACTGAGCAATAACGAGGGATTCGTTGAAATCGATTAAAATCAGATATACATCATCTTTATTTTATTATATCATATTCTATATGATAGTCTTATGCACACAAGATGCATTCGGGTTAGAATTGAAACACGAGATTGCTCAATCTCAATCACTCGTGTCTCTGCTCCTTCATTATCAATGACGCTTAAGCCACGCGAGGACGGAAAGGGTATTTCTTCGAAGGAAGGAGGCACGAGCATCTCTGACCGTTCCGGCATTTTTAATGGTTATGCGAGTGCGCTTGGATTGCTTTAATAGATTTTTTTTGTCTTTTTACTATTAGCCGCATAGTTTTTACACGTATGGTTTTACGGATGATAGGCGGGGTTTCCGGAAGAGTTACTACGGGAAGGAGTTTGAAGCTGCTGTTAGTCTTGAAACTCTCGTCTGTCTTTTACTTTTTTTAGCTTTCCGGTCGCTAAGAATCGAGCCGATCGCATCTCTTCAGAGACCCTTTGTTGTTCTCGGATTACCTTGATGCTCTTCGGTCTTATGGCTTACTGATGATCCCTGATAAAAAAAAGAAATTTTGCCTCGGCAGTCTCAGTTCTCTCTCGGAACCATAAGCAGTTGTGCCTGAAATGACGTGCCGGTCGCGAACGCCGGTGGTGAGAAATGGGACTGAATGTCCGAAGCCGTAAGATACCTCTTCTGAACGCTTGCTGTGAAGCCCATGAAAAGAGAAAAAACAAACACGAACTGCTGTGAACACAGTGAATGCACTGTTTATGCAGGAGAAACGTCCATATGCAGGAAAAGTCTTGGATAGGAATGCGTTTTCTTTGAGGAATGTTACCAAACATATATATAAAATAAATTGAGTGAGGTATTTTCCCCTTTTTCTCAATTGGAGTTCTAGTTTGAATCCGTATTTTCTCGTGCGATGCCTTCGATAGAAAAACGTGGGATGATGCAGTAGCTCCCTGTCGTTAGCCCCCCCGTGCCGAATGCGGCATGCTTCCCCGAAATTAAGCTGAATGTGCTGTTACCATGGCCCGATGCTAGAATGCCCGACGAAGACGGGGATGAAGCGGAGCCGGCAGCATCACCCGAAAAATCTACTTCTAAATCAACCTCCTGAGGTCGATGGTGATGAGGAAAGAGGGAGGCGGCTCTTAGAATTGCAGAAGTATCTGTCTTTGTGCTCTCTTCAGGATTTCTGCTCTGTCCTTTCATTTGGGGGGTACAAAAAACCCAAGAGTTTTGCCGCAACACTTGCTTAGTAGAAGTCACGAGATTCGCAAAACGACTTTGCGAGCTCATCCGCATCTGAAAGGAGCTAGTTTGTCGTCGCGTTTGATCATCCATGCTGTACAACCAGTGTGTTTCCGAATAAGATGTGATTTAATCTGAGATTAGATGAGGCAAGAGAAAGAGTTCGAATCAAATGATCGACAGGGATAGATAAACCCATCTTGATGTATATTTTCTCTTGGAAAAAAAATAACGCTGCACATAGCACATGAAAATGGCAAAAATAAATAAATAAATAAATAAATGAATGCAGCATTTCATAATCTATATCATTGGCCTATATAAAAGCTGTATAGGGTCTTTCAAGCCGGGGGTGTGGTCCCTCGGAATGAAGTTCAGCCGGACCACCCAAGCCTCTCTATAATTGGGTGGGTATGATGATGACCGAGCTTCCATCATTTCAACTTTTAACAACGCATACAGCGTCGGTCGCATCCAGAGATCCATCCCCCCCCCCCCCCCCCCCCCGCTTCGTCACGGGAGCGAGCTTTGACGACGACCGGAAAAGAGTAATGCCGGATATGTTAAGATTGAGTAGAGATAGCAACCCGTGACCGTTAAATACGGATCGAGACCCGCATTGCTCCCTCGTTTGCGCGTCGGCGGTCGCCAAACAAAGGCCCGGCCCGGCCCGGCCCGGCCCCGCCGAGCGACGGTGTACGCGCGAGGTACTGACGGTGTGCCCACCCACCACGAGGCGAAGGAGGAGAGGAGGAGTGGGGGGGCCAGGAGGGTACGCAATAACGTGACTTGATTCGAAGTCGTACCGAAACGGGAAATGGGAAGAGAACGAGGATCTGCTCGCTCGACCTACGTACGTCGCAAAGCATCTTCCACGTTCACAAAAGCTCCTTCCCCCGTCCACGTGATGTGTGACCACGTTACGTCATCCTCGGCCTCTTAGCTAGCAGATAGCTGAGTGTCCCTTCCCAACATAGAGAGAGAGAGAGAGAGGGTGGTCCGACCTCGTGCTACGGTATCCGTCCGACGTGGTCCACCGCCAAAACAAATATGAAAAGAGAAGAATGAGCAGTCGGTCGCACCGAACTTCACCCGACCCTGGGAAATGAAACGGTGTCGGGTTCGATCGGCGCGTGATTTGGGGTGCGTTCGTCGGAGGGAACGCGTTTTTCCCGGAATTAGATACTCGATCGCGCGCAAAATCAGAGAAAAAGTCGAATTCCTAAATCTGGTTGGGCGAAAACACTTCCCGGATAAAACCTCGCCAAATCCCGACGGGCTCTATCTCGCCCGAGGCCGGCCTGGTCGGGCCCTCGACAGTGACCCCCTTTTGGGCAGCCACCGCAGAGGCCCGGCGACCGGCGAAGGAGGAAGAAGGACAAGGAAAAATTATGAGATCAATTAAAATATACTATTATTTAGAAATTCGATTTCTTTCGTCCGCGATGAAATCGTGAGGTTGAAAATCGTTTTCCAAGCGAGGCCCAAGCACCAAGAAGACGTTTTCGGTTACGTATCACCAAACAAACGAAAAACAACCATTTTCCCGAAATATGATTTTCCGGAAAGTATGTCTCCTTCGTCACGGATTTTTCCCACGAACGGTCGCAGCCTTAGTTTCGCTACGCGGTTTATTCAAAGAACGTAGTCAATCCGAGGGATTCGATTGGGTCGGTACGAGCGGGGCATCGGCAGCCCCGAATCCGGAACCGTGAAAAGAATGCGTACCCGGAAAACGGGTCTATAATTTAATTCGATACGCAAGTGCGCAGCATATAATACAAGAATCGAGCGTGCCCGGTTCTCTACGAAGTTGCGCGGAGATGTAGAAAGCAGGAACAAGAGGAGGAAGCTTTCACGTAAATTACTAGATGTCATTATCCTAACAATGATTAATGAATTTAATCATCCTACGCAAACTCAACTTCACGGCGGTTCCTAATCCCACTCCACCGCCGGCGGCCTATGAGCGCGCGCCACGTAATTACCGCGTCAAAAAAAAAAAATCGACAAGGCGAGGGAGGTTAAAATATGCAAATTGGGAAACGCACGTGAAAACTCCAATCTCTTTCCTACGAAAGTACGCAACGCTGAGGTATTCACATTCAACGTCGACGCTGATTTCACGATAACGTAAGATATATATATCCGAGATTTACCTGCCTTATAAAAGACGGGAAAAAATGATTTTTCTTTTTTCCGTCTCTTCGCTTGCGGCGTTCCGAAAAATTGAAATCGATCTTGTCGCCGTTGAAATTCGAAACCATTATAGGAAGTATTGGGGGTTTCTTTTTTTTTTTTCTTTATCTTTTACTTGAAGGGTTTTTTTTTTAATAAGGTATCTTTACTTGAATAATTAATACCACGAAAAATCCAAAACCGGTATACTCGTTAGGGGTGTCAAAACTAAACACAATATCCGAACCGAAACACGAACCGGCCCGAAATTTTAAGGTATTTTCTGTTCGGGTCTTACTATGTTCAGGTATACATTTATAAAATAGGTATTGTGACTTGTTTCGGTTCGGTTCATAACACGAACTGAACCGAAACATGTTAGTTTACCAATATTGAATTGAAATCCCCAAGTATTAATTCACGATACACTCTCGCTTTTATGGAACGATTTGTCTCCTTCCTCAACCCCTCAATCGAGGCCATGGTCGCCGGTGTTTGATTCTGCCTCCATCTTGGCTGTCCTTCGATGAGGAGGTTTCGTATGTTTTTCAATGAGGAGCCTTCGCAGTTCTCTACTCCGAATCATTTGTCTTTTAGTTCATTGCTTAATTATGTGGGGGAAAAGGTATTTATTTGTTATGGCAATTGAGCTCCGGTTCTAGATTGTTGGATGTTGCTACTGCTTCCAGTGCAATTGGATTCTATACTCTTTTCAGGCGTTAAAGATGGTGAAGCTTACGGTTTAAGTTAAAAAGCTCTTGCATACAAGTTGATTTCAGCACAAGCAATTTAGTTGTATTCAAAGTGACGAGCGGCTTAATAAATACCCACTCTATAAAAAAAAAAGGTTCTTACTAGACTTGCTTCTAAACGCAGCCTTCGAAAAACCCACGCAAAAACCCAAAACGCGACCCGAACCAGATTTTTAGTACGGGTCCTATGCGATTCGGGTAGGGTTCGGGTCAGAGAGAGCACGAACACTTATGATTACGGTCGGTCCGGGTAGTAGTGGAAGCTGACCCGACTCATTGACACCCCTAATACTCGTGACAACTTTACCCTAAGTTACCACTAAAAATCCAAAACCGGTATATTCGTAAGCCTCCATTAGTTTCGGTTAAATTGAATTAATATCACGAAAAATCACAGATTGAGACATCCATGACAAACGGAGGGTAAAATCCCAAACCGGTACACTAACCGACTGCCACGGATCATTAAACTTAACAATTTAACGGTAAAATTTAACGAAAACTGACTGAGGGTAAATTCGTCACGGGTGCACCTATTTGGGGTTTTTTATAGTCAAAAAATTAATTTTGGGTAAAACTGTCATAGGTATCCGTTTATGATTTTTCGTGATATTAACCCTTATTTCAAAGCATCATTTGCTTTAATCGAAAAAAAAAAAAAAAATATTACCAAGGCAGAGCGATGGCACTCAAGTTGTCAATTGGGCCTGGGCCCAAATGATCGGCCCAACACGTTAAGCCCTGGAGGCGGTTGCCGTGTCATCGGCGAATCCAGTCGGCAGTTTCGTGAGACTACCGACTCAAGCCATTGCTTCACCTACCGAGTTTTGGGTCAATGCTTCACAATTTCTCGCTTTTTTCTTTTTTTTTTTTTTTTTTCTATTTCTTATTTTATTTTTGTTGAGTAAACAATACAAAATGGGGGCCAGCTGTTGACTTCCATCCGGGTTTGACCATAAATTGATACCTTCCTTTTTGGACGCAGGATATCCTAAACTGGCTTGCTCGCTTTGGAATGCTTCCGAAATGGGGAATCACCGCGCATCGCAAAAGCGCGTCCAGCTCTCGCGCACCCTCCGTTTTATTACGGACTTCAATTTCAATGCCCGCCTCGAGCCCCGTACCCATATTTCTCAGATTCCCGAATGATCATCGGTGTCTGAATTAACCCCGACGGACGCGTCGAGCTATTCAAATTCAGTCGCGGGTCGACACCGCGCATTACGAGGCGCCTGCATCAACAGAGTTTGTACCGCGGCCGCTCTAACCGGGGCGAGAATGGTGGATCACAAGTGGCCCCCTCGCCTTCAATTCTGCACGGGTCTTATCATCATCGTTGAGTCCGAGTCCCACTTTTTAACGAGCAGCGACCTTACAATTGCAAGAATGGGTTTGTTCATGACATTAACGTCCCCATGGAGCTCCAAGCATTCGCCGGTTCACAATCGTTCTTTTTGGAACCATCATGGAGAAAGGTCCCGCTCACGACAGGAACACAAAACGGCACGAAATCAATCATTCGTCCACGTCCGATGGGCGTGAAATGGGTCCGAACACCCCCCATGGACTTTCCTTAATTATGTCTCCGCCGTGTTCCCCATCGACCCCACTTTTGATTGGTTTGACTATAAAACGCACCACAGTTTGAATTGTGTACTCGCCGTAAATGTTAATTTATTGTACGAATCCGATTACCCACGGTTGTGCTATAAGACGGGACGGGACACTTTGGCTTTAATAATCATTTCATGACACAGTGTTCATCAAGTAGTGGGGGACTAAAGTTAATCGCGATAGATAATCATCATCGCTCCTCGAAAAGGAACCTGATATGGAAAGACCGTGGAGGACTTGATTTCAGAGACCTCGCTCTGTATTGGGTAAACGAGCATGGAGGCTATCGCAATCGCCATCGGCTTTATGGACTTGATTAAATCAAGAAGATGGGGAGCTGAATGAACAGAAGCCGTGTGAGCTCTTTGAAGAGCAAGCTGTGCAGGAAATTGTAACGATCCTACGAAGTCCTAATCATGTGGAAGATACCCGGCGTGGACCCGGAATAAATTCGGAACTTGCTCTCCCCGAAAAGCGGCTACAGTAGGTGGGCATCTAATAGTAGGGATTGAGCCGAACCTGCGGTTCGATGAGAGCTTCCTCTGTTCTCTGCATGGAAACCCTAGCGTTAAAGGAGCGGAGGCCTTGACGTACTACTTGACCGAGAGAGATGAACTCAGGTCTTCTGCTGACGTGAGCATCGAGTTGGAAATAGCTAGCTCATCAGCTGTTTTGAATTCCTTTCGGGTACGGCTTGAAGCTCACTGGTTCTGCCAAACACCGTAGAAGTTGCAAGCATTATATGGCCCAGCTAAAAGGTGCCGAAATAGCGCATCGTCCTTGTGAAGTTCGAATGGTGCCCGGGAGCCACATTTATGAATCGAAAGGTTCTAATGATCTGCTCCACAATGCCAACGTAGGCCGAGTTTCATTCCAAGGTAGGTGCTGTTTCTGAATTCCAACGACGGTCCGATCTCGAAAAGCTATTCTTAACTCGAGGATCAACGATCCCTCCTTTTTCTTCAACTTATCTTTTATTAACGCGCAGGTGCCCCGGCTGATGGTTTCGCTTTATTTTTTCGCGGACTTTAATTTCTAAACTCGGCTGCGGTTTAATTCTTTATAAACAATCTCACGAGAGAATTCCGAAATTCTAGATACACTTTTTCGCCCTTTCCGCACGCAATTTTCGCATTGTTTTAATAATTTTTCCTCATTAATTAATGGTGCCAACGATCGTGTTAACCTTGACTTTCGTGAACATTTTCCAAATGTCGATTTTTAGGGGCATGTCCGCCCAACATTTTTTTTCCGGCGAGTGCCGACAAATCCATGATGATCTCCCCCTAACTTTACTTCTATTAATTATTATTATTATTATTATTATTATAAGATGATTTCCTGCTGACTTATAGAGAAATTCCGCGCCTCGTTCGGAGACAAAAACCTAAGCCCCGACTTGGTGTGCCGACGCGAGGCCACGTCACGGGGAGGTCCCACCACCCCCGTGTGGGCGAGGAATGAAATGATAGCCTGCGCACGATCCCACACGGAGTTCCGGTACACGTCACCCCACGATCGGGCCCCACCCGGGCGAAAAGATCCGGGGCGCAAAAACGACAGACGCGTCGCGGGCCCACGGGGAGCGGAATCGAAACGGGGGGGAGCGGGGCGCGGTGGTAATTTCGCGGTGGCAATTCGGTCAATTCGGGGTATCCCGATAAGATATTTTAGTCTTTTCGGCACTCGAGGGGAGCCGTGTGAGCCGGGAGTGTTGGTGTGGGGTCAACGGACGCCAAACGTGGATTCAAATGCAGTGGAATGTTCCTCCTCCTTTTGCCCCCCCCCCCCCTTTTAATTTATTATTTATTTATTATTCTTTTTTCTGGAGTTACCAAAAACAATTTTTTTTTTTTAAAGAAGCTCTACTTTATGGATATTTTTCAACACCGCGGCCGAAGAAGGTTCCGCTTTTGTATATTCAAAGTTTTTTTTTTTATTATTCGCTTCTTCGGAAAAGGAAAATATATTTTCGTGTGATCTTCGCGATCGCAATCTTCGTGCTAGTTTCGTACTCCTCCCCGATAGATGATTTGCCAATGTTTAATGTGGCGACATTCTGCAATGAATTTTCCGAGAAGTTACTCCACCTAATATTAAAGACTTGCAAATTCACCGGACATATTTGCCGAGTGCATGTACCGCACTCATAATTCATGGTAAAGCCGTAATTGCATCGGATTGACCCGCATTTGGATTGGTTTCAGTGTTTTAAGTACGATTTCTTCGAGCAAATTTTCTTTTACTCAAAGTATGTTGTAGAAAAAAGGTAAGCCTCTTAAGTACGGTCAGGAGATGAATTTAGGATTTCAACCTCCGGTAATGGAAGCAAAGTCGAGCGATTCATGTGCCCTATCGTATTCCTTAAGTTTTATCTACCTACGTTGTCCGGAAAGAAAGGCGGATTGGTACCATGATAAGAATGCTTCTTTAGGAATGGGGAAACGGATTAATCGGGGTCGCGATCGAACATTAATCCCAACAGTCGAATGAATGATCGGGTTGCCAGCTTCATTAGCCAACCGGAGGCAACTCGGTCACGTCGAATCAAGATTTGCACGAATGGATCGGCATGCCACGAAATCACGCGTCTTCAATAGATAACCGGTGTGATCTCGCGTTGCTAAACTTATATCATTATCATGTTTAATTACCATAACCGAAGGATGTGCCGCCCTGTTCTCTTTCCCACCAAAATTCCATCAGTCGACCGGGTCGAGTCGATTCAAGATTTGCGCCAATGGATCGACACGCCACAAAAGCACATTTCCAATAGGTACATGCCCGTTTTATCTTTAGATGGATAAATGACCTGTATGACTATATTTTATTACCATGACTAGGAGGAAGGGGGGAGGAATCTTCTCGTTCAAAAAACACACATATCCTTAAAAATCTTGTATTTGTGCCGCCGTTGCATCGCCAAGTTTTCCCCTCTCTCGATGATTTGATGCTGGGGGTGCTTCCCTTCCCCTCCAATCATATTCCAGTCTCGGTGCCACACCCATCTCTTCTCTCTCTCTCTCTCTAAAAAATCCCTTCTTCCCTCCGTTTTCTCTCTCTTCCCGTAGCTCTCCGCTTCTTCACTGAATTCCTCCTTCTTGTTGTTCGTCGTCGTCGCCGTCTCGCGGCGAGTGGGGAGAGGCCCGGCGCCGGGAAGCGTTTCGAATTCGGAAATCATCTGGGCTTGCACGGAACTCCCTCTCCGTCTCCCGCCTTCTTGCCTCGGTCAGCGTTTTGATCCGGGACGGCTCTTCGTCCAATCGCTCAAGGGGGCTCCCTGTTTATAAACTGCTGCTGATTGGGGGCTCGAGTGAGGTGGCAGTTTCATGGTCGCGTGTTCATCCGCTTGAGTAATTCGAGGTGGGTTTTCTTTCTTTTCTTTCTTGGCCCCTTTTTGGGTGCCAAGTTTTGGTTTTTGCGTGGTTTCTTGGGTGTGATCCCGGTGATTGCATCCGGGTCGAGATGAAGCGGGCGTGCGGAAATTTCCGTTATAATGTTGATTGGGTCTTTGGTTCGGTGGTCCGAAAGTTAACGACTTTGGAGGTTGTTGGGTCGTGATGAGGAGACTGTTTGTGTTTATTGCGATGATTGGTCTTGGTCGTGAGATTTTGCGAACTCGGGAACGTTTAGTCTCTCCACTACTTTTTCCAAGCTGCCTCCTTTTGTTACTTATATCGTTTGATCGGATTCATTTGAGACCTTAGCAAAACTTAGATTGGAGACGCATATGGTTTATGGGTTCCTTTTATTGGAACTGTGTTGCTATTTGTTTTTGTTTCATAATGGTCTGAGGCTCTTTTACCACGGAAAAACATACAGTTACCTCATGGGGATTCCATTTGCCCCCCCCCTTTTTTTTTTTGTGAATTTCATGCTGACCCGGAAATCTGCTGTTGGCCAATCTTTTATTTTTATCTTTTGCTGCAGTTAACTCATTGATTATGCTGAAACCTGAAGTCTGATGCTCTTGTAAGCGGAGTTGTGGTGAAAAAGGGAAAGGCTTTAGCTCTCAGAGCTGACGTGGGTGGAAAGAAATTGTAGGTTTTAGTTGCTTGCTTCAGGCGTCGATGATATGACTGTTGAAAGTAGGGAAAGGATACAGAGTTAGAAACTAGGTCGATATCTTTTAGTGCGCGGGCACTCTATCACTCTAAGAATGTTCTTCTTGAACTTTGCGATGCTTTCTCTGGGCTGTGGTCATATCCAATTTGTCGTTGTTCCATGGATGAAAGAAGTGGGAGCAGTTAATTGTGTTTGAAAATTTTTATTGACTGCAGCTTATTCCATTGCTTTACCATTTCTGTTTTCTTATAGTTTGAATCGTTTATTTGTCTCCAGTTCTGTGCTTCTTTTCTTTGATTAAATGTCAAGTGATTTCAGGCTGCTTTGTGCTTGTCAATATACTTTGTTCAAGTCACATCTAATTGCTTCATGACAGCAGCCAGTGGCTAAATGGAGTGGAACTTGAAGGATTTGACTTCTGGAAATTTCGAAGGTGTGATTATTTCGTTAAATTGAACATCGAATGATAACTTCAATTTTGGTTCCATCGAATGTGTTTCCACTTATTTTGATGCGGAATTTCTATTCTCCTCTTTCCTTCCTGGTAATTTTTGTAAGAGTATAGAAGCAATAAATGCTGCCAATTCAAGGTAAACTGATCCTTTGAGTCAAAGTTAAGTGGGTATGGATCCAAACTCGATTCTGGTTTTGGGGTTCTCTCTCTCCTCCTTGGGCAGCCATGGGTTGATTAAATGGTGAATCTTGAAAAAAGGTTGAATGTTTTTTTGGAAGGATATGTGCTAAATATAAATTATGCATCATTATATATCGAAATGTGTCTCCTTTTAAGTCATGTATTAGGTGGACCAATATCATTCTCTTTCAGGAAAAAGGAAAATGACACGACGGATATTGTTAGGAGCTCTTCTGTGTTGATACACATGATACAGGCTATATACACATGTAAACATTGTTTTGGTTAGACCCTTTGAGGTTGGCCGTCTTATATCTGGCTATTGTAGGCCACTTGCCTACTTCATGAATAGGAACAGTCACTTACGCAGCAAAAAAGGAGATAGTTTTTCTATTTCTGACCTGACTGGTCGGATTTGGATATTCTTCATGAACCTTTCCTTATATTTTAAAACCCAGTTGAGGGATTCACATTTTGACTCCCTTTAGATGCAAACATGACAAGTTACTTTGTAGCTAACATTCGAAACCTCAATGACTTCTCTTACTTTTGCTAATTCAAGTCCAACTCATCTCTTTTCTAGAAGGACCTTTTTTTGTTGGTCATTTGACTGAGACTGTCTCCGAACTGATGATGCATGGCTTGTTAGAAGCGATCTTTAATTTTTAAAGTGTTCATTTGTATAAAAATATTTTGTGGCTTTCAAAATTTGACTTCTATTCAATACAAAACACCTAAAACCTTTCAAATCTATCAATATTTACATATAGAATCTTAATATCAAATTTTCATATTTCATTCCAAACAATGGGAAAATACTAGCTTTTCTAAACATGTTTGTGATGTTTGCATGCATTTTAATTATTGTCTCAGGACTTTTATTCAGCAAAGAATTCCTCGCCTATTGTGTCTTATTCATAAGACTAGGTGCTTTCTTTATAGGACCCTCCAAGGTTCCTTCAGCAAATATTCCAAGAAAAGTAGGATTTGGTGCATGGGGGATGCCGCATGATGCACATGCCTCAAATGATACTAGCTTGTTTTCTAGCTCATTACCTGTCCTTCCTCATGAAAAGTGTAAGTATGTGCCCTTGCAATTGAACAAGACTCTATTCCTACAGAGCGCTTCACAAGGGTGTTACTTTGTATGTGCAGTGAACTTCACTGAGTCTGGGAAATTTGGCCATTCTATTGATGACAACTTCCCGAAGCTAAGTAAGCTGAGTCAACAACTTGAAGAGACTGATCCACTTGAAGATCTTGAAACAATCGCAATTGGAAATTTGCTTCCTGATGATGAAGATGAGCTTCTGGCTGGCATAATGGATAGCCTTGACATAGGTGGACTGCCCATTCAGCTGGATGATACAGAAGAATATGATTTTTTTGGTAGTGGAGGAGGAATGGAACTGGACTACGATCCTCAGGACAGTTCAACTATTGGCTTGTCAAAGATAAGCTTATCTGATGGCTTTTCAAATGGGTTTGGTCAGTATGCTCTTACAAATGGCTCCGGAACAGTGGCCGGGGAACATCCATATGGTGAGCATCCTTCGAGGACACTGTTTGTTCGGAATATTAATAGCAATATTGAAGACTCTGAATTGAGATCTCTGTTTGAGGTAACTGCATATCTCTGCCGCTCAGTTTCAAGTCATGTTGTTCCTTTTTATCATCAGATTATTATAAGTAAAAGCTTGCTTGCTTTTCTTTCATACTGTGGTGTAATTAACTTGAGTTCGGGCTATCTTCACTGAAAATGGATATATTGATGCAGTCTTTTCTCTATGGTCTTAGGTGATTGAGTGGTAGGTTTTCAAGGGAAATCTGTTTTCACTAAAATGTGAAACGTAGTATTATAGCTCATGCTATTCTACTCTTTCCTAGTCACTGTTTTTTTTTGTAACTTCAATTTATCCTTTCATCGTAAGTGTTTTTATGTGGGTTTCAATGATATGGAAATGCTTACTGCTTATCGTTTGTTGATCACAAATTTTCTTACTTTTCCCTTTTCTGGTAGCAATATGGCGATATAAGAACTCTATACACAGCATGTAAGCATCGTGGATTTGTGATGATTTCATACTATGACATTCGAGCTGCCCGCACTGCAATGCGTGCATTGCAAAATAAGCCCTTGAGACGAAGAAAACTTGATATTCATTTCTCCATACCCAAGGTACCATTAATTTCTAGTGTCTACTTGATCTGTTAATTAGACTGCTGTCGAGTACTCACCATACTCCTGCTCATATACAGGATAATCCATCAGAGAAGGATATAAATCAAGGAACTCTTGTAGTTTTCAATTTGGATGCTTCTGTATCAAATGATGAGCTTCGTCAAATATTTGGTGCTTATGGGGAAGTCAAAGAGGTCATTGCTTTTAGTCTCATTTTGTTTGGAGTAGTATGCTTTCTTCTACACTTCATTCTAAAATTTGTATTGTGGATTTCATTGTCCACAAATACAGATTAGGGAAACTCCCCACAAGAGACATCATAAGTTTGTAGAATTTTATGATGTGAGGGCTGCGGAGGCAGCTCTTAGAGCATTAAACAGGAGTGAAATTGCTGGGAAACGCATAAAACTCGAACCTAGCAGACCTGGTGGTGCTCGTCGAAAGTAAGTAATATATTCGCCACCTTAATATTATACTTGTGAAAGTTCGATTTTAGGTACTTGTGACTCTGATTTCTAATGCTATATGACTTGTACAGAAGCCATGAGGTACATGTTTGAAATCTCAGGACAGGCCTTTCTGTTTTGTTTGTTGTTCCAATTTGCTCTAGACAGCCTTGAATAACAAATGGGTGTAGCCGCTGAATTTCCTTAAAGTAATAGAACCGTTGGAATATTTTTTTGGCCAATTGACAAAGTAAATCCCAACCTTTAGAAGGATTTTCGATCATATGCGCACCTTTTAATCCTATCAGTAAGATACCCAACCTTTCAAATCTGTTTCAAATCTATTCCAGATCCTTTAACACCTCTGCTGAGAGGGATTTTCTGTTGGATTCATTCTCAAATTCCAATTTTGCCTCGGCTTTTATTTTTGGTTTCTTCTGTGATTTTTTCCCACCCCTCATCGTTCATTTTTATCTTTTAAGTTGGATAATATTTATGTAGCTTTGTATCATCATTTTTCATGTACTATAATGTGTTAATTATTGTTGTAAATAAAAAAAATGAAAAACTAGGTTTTCTTAAAGAAAATATGTCCTTAATGGAGATCCTGTAAATACATAATGCATAAAAGGTAAAAGAGTAATTAAATTATTATAGGGAATCTAATCTTGGGATGGATTTGATATGAGTTCAAAAGGGGAGAATTTTTTTGATAACCTAAAAAGGCCGAGATAAAATTGAAAAATGGAGGAAAAGGGAGGATTTTTATTGCAATTAGGCCTATTCTTTTACTGTATATCTTTAACGAAGCATTTTCAGATGAACTTTAAACTTAGTAGTTTTGTGGAATAAGGATGGGGAGAATAAGACTAGTGATTTCATTTTGTTGAGTGAGTTTTTATTTAATTGGTGTCATTTAGATTGTGGTGAATCAAAAATTCAATTTCTTGCTGTAGATATGTATCTTGACTTCCTAATGTGCCAACCTTATGAGATTTCGCTCTACTTACCACGTAGTTGAAAATAACACTATTGTATGGAAGACACTGAGAAACAGTTATAGGAGTTCCATCTTAGGCTCTCCTCATTAAGCATTGTTATGTAGCAACCTTACATGGAACTGGCTCCAGCCTCCAATGATCAGAAATAGACATACTGGAGGGCAATTAACCAATTCACATATTAGTGATTTTCCTTAAGATAGAGGTGTTTCTGGATGCTGAATATCTTGTAAAATGTTATTTCTCTTCCGCTAGCTAAGTTTCGGCTCTACCTCTCTTGTCTAGCTTGATGCAGCAACTGAGCCTAGAGCTGGAGCAGGATGAATCTCGAGCTTTCAGGCACCCAGTAGGTTCACCAATTGCCAGCTCTCCTCCTGGTTAGTATTTCAAAAAGTCAGCTAATTTCATTATGTCACTAGAATTTGCTTCTCAATCAATTAAAACACTCAAAACCCCCTGATAGGTAATTGGATACAGTTTGCGAGTCCCATTGAGCAGAGTCCTTTGCATACTTTCAGTAAATCCCCCGGACTGGGTTCTCCTAATTCTCTACAGAGCAACCATCTGCCTGGGTTAGCTTCAATTCTTTCAGCTCACTCATCTACTTCGCCAAATTATGCAGCCATTGGCAAGGATCAAGGAAGAATTAATCATGTCAACCAGATTTATACAAACGCTGATTCTACGAAAGGAGTGACCTTCCCTCATTCTAATTCTTTTCCTGAGCATAGTCTCAGCACAAGTCCTGGACCTGTTTTTCCTTTGGGTGAATCAAGTCCAAATACATCTTCTGTTGGAACTTTATCTGGTCCTCAATTTCTTTGGGGTTCTCCCACTCCATATCCTGAGCGATCCAATTCATCTGCCTGGCCCACATCTTCAGTGGGGCGTTCATTGGTCTCCAGCAGACAGGGACAGGGATTTTCATATGCCAGTCGCAATAATGCATTCATGGGTACCCAACAATTACATCATGTGGGATCTGCTCCAACTGGTGCACCTATGGACAGGCATTTTGGATTCTTCTCTGAGTCACCAGAATCGTCATTCGCGAGTTCAGTTGCCTTTGGAAGGCTGGGTCGAGCAAATGGAAATTACATGATGAACGTGGGTTCTCATGGCAATATAAATGCTGGTATAGGCCTTCCTGCAAACATAACTGAAAATGGTTCTCCTAATTTTGGAATGATGTCATTGCCTACTCATGCTCCTTCATTCTATGGGAATGGTTCATTTCCTGGGTTAGGAGAAACCAGCATTGAAGTATTAGCCGAACGCAGTCGAAGTCGGCAGACTGGTGTAAACCAGATGGACAACAAGAAGCAGTATCAACTGGATCTAGAAAAAATTATGAATGGCGAAGACAGTAGAACTACATTGATGATCAAGAACATCCCTAATAAGTAAGGAGAATGTATAAACTTGTGTGATATTGCAAAACCATTGATGTGTGAAATTTCTCAACATGTCTACTACTTATCTACTTTGCAGGTACACTTCAAAAATGCTGCTTGCCGCGATTGATGAAAATCACAAAGGGACATATGATTTCCTGTACTTGCCTATTGATTTTAAGGTAACTGTACTCTGGGATTCAAAAGGAAGCGGTACTTATTATCAGTCTGCTGATTTGCTGCTGATGCTGAGGTTTACTCTTATTGCAGAATAAATGCAATGTGGGTTATGCCTTCATTAATATGGTTTCGCCTTCACACATCATTCCTTTCTTTAAGGTGTATTTTGATTCCTTATTCATTGGGAACTCCTCACGGTTAAATTGTTTTTTACTTTTCAATGCATGATCTATTGGTTGAGAGATCGACTACTAATGTTCCAGTTGGGATGGGGCTTTTGGTTGAGAGATCAACTACTCATATTACTTTGAGTAGTTGTAGAGTTATTGTTGTCTTGGTGCTTAAAATTTTGAATTTTTGTGCAGACATTTAATGGGAAGAAGTGGGAAAAGTTTAACAGCGAAAAGGTTGCTTCACTGGCGTATGCACGAATCCAGGGCAAGGTTGCACTTGTCTCTCACTTTCAGAATTCAAGCTTGATGAACGAAGATAAGCGGTGCCGTCCAATTCTGTTTCACTCAGAGGGCCAGGAGACTGAGGATCAGGTAGCTTTAGAATCTTCATTCTTTGGAACTATGTTGGCATGAGCATAACTATTTTCTTTCTTTTCTAATGTTAGAAGAGGCTGCTTCGTTTTTATTAAACTATAAAACACCAAGTCAAGCGAGGAGAGTAGTTGAAAGTTCATTAAACTTTCATTTATTATTTCAGTTACTATTTGTGTTGGGAATGATTGGAGTTGTACCTATTGGTTATACAAATCAGTTGACTACCTAGTCCTTGCATTTTTTTAATAAAAACTGGTCATAACTTATCGATGCTGAAATATGGAGCACTGATCTAGATATTAGTAGTTTCTTCTGATATTATAGCTTTTCATTCCTTAAATCAGAGACCCTGCGCAAAGTTAGGACTGACTGTACCTCCTGCGTTTGTCATTCCTCCAGGAATCTTTACTCACTGGAAATTTGAATATTTATATTCGTCAAGCGGATGGTTCTTATGCTGGGGATTTACTGGAGAGTCCAAAGGGCAATCTAGACGAGAAGCCCGACAGGAATTAGCAGTGTGCTACATCTCTTAGCCATGGTGAATGATGGCTTGAATGCTAACTCCTGTATAGGTACATAACTGTACAAAATCGGAACAGAAAAGGGACAAGGTAACATGACTGTATGTATGACATGACCCAGAGTTTCAGGTACCGGTTGAAGCTTGTAACTATCTATGAGGGGACTTCGTTGAGATGTGAAAGTGGAGGGCGGCATAATCATTATTCAAAGGCATAGTGAAACATGCTGCTGGAAGAGTGTATTTGCCACCGAATGGGGAAATGCGATTGTTAGCACTATGTTAATTTGTCTCTTCTTCTGGTTCTCTTTTCTAATGTATTTAGCATCTTCAGTCATTTTTTGAGGACAATTACCTGCTCATGTTGGTACATACTCTTAGGATGAGCGAGAGGTACTGTTTTCGCAAATGTACAGAAGAGAGAACATACCCTCTGTACTCTCTATTTGTCGTCTGTCATTGGCAAGCATCTGTAAAGAACGTATATCCCATCTTTGGATTATCAAGTGACTTTATCATATTTTGTTGTGCACAAAGTGTAGATTTCCGATGCATGATGTATCTGCAGAATCCGGTTACGAATTCTTGAAGTGCATCCATGTCTATGGTTGTGACTTGACAGTTTGCAGCCAAACCCCTTGTGTTTCCAGACCACGGGAGATGAGTCGAGTACAACGATGTTCATCGAGCAAAATTTATTCATACCCAGTCAGTAAACCTATATGATGTTAATGTACGGTGATGTTAACGAGTGTCTTGTAGCACTTACGAAGGCGATGAATTTTGAGGAAAACTTTAGTTTGGAAGACACTGATTAATCGTGTTATTATATTTATCCAGCGATATTGAAAACTGGTTCATATTATGTCATAAGATGAGTTAGGACAATGCATGGCATTCTTCCAAATACCAGTTGTGACATGTTTCTCTGAGGGGCGTGAGCATGCACTCATACACACCGCTCTCGTTCCTCCATTCGTGCAGTTAAAGAAAAGTTCAAGGGAGAGAAGATGCTGCATTATTCTCTGTGAACCGTTGAGAGTAATGTGGTCAAATGTTCAAGTGGACAGCCAAAGCAAAATTTTAACATTTTCTAACCTCATGAAATAGAAGAAGCAAAGAATTCTAAACTTTCTATCGTATTCGAAAAAAAGCTAGATAATAATCTCACAAAGCCAACGAATGGCAAGTGCATTTTCCTTGCGTGGATCCTATTTCAATGGGAATTCCAATGCCAAGCGATAGCTAAAATTGGGAATGCCCATTAATTGATCAGTACAACCTTGTGGTGGGGCGTCACATGAATCCCCCTTGTTCCAAACACAAATAAACCAAGGTTTCTGAACTGAATTATTCAGAAACTACAACCCTCAGAAGGCCTCACAGAAATAGCGTAATTCATTCCCTGCACTCGGGAACTCTGACGTTTTGGTTCCTTTATGAAGCCTACTTAAATCTGTAAGGCGTCGGCAATGGATCCAGCAAGACTCAAAACTTCGAAAGGGGCTTGATTTCCTATGGCTTTAACCGTGTGTGGGCAAGAATCCGTTATCCAGAAGTAGGTGAATCCCTTGTCAGAGCCTTCCAAAAACGATGTCAAAATAACTGTAAGATGCTCAAGTTCACTCTGATAATTTTTAACATTTTGAAAGCATGGAAGTTAAGTAGCATACCACCATTATTGCAAGTGAACCTCTCCCAAGATTGTTTCGGGAATACCGCATGAGTAACATATGCACTCACCTTGGCGGCACCGTGAGCTGCCAAAACTTTCTGGCAGAGTAAAAGAGAGAGATATAAGGTCCAGCATAAGAAAATTGCAGTTTACATTTGATGTACTATGTAACGGGGCTAAATTGCCCCAGATTCAACCATATGGCCAAGACAGGGCACTCGGGCACTTTCATAACAAAATCGATGTTGGAAACAATGGCTTACATAGGCATTTTGATATTTTTCTCCAGTAAATTAAAATGCTAGTTGCTAACTGATTGCAATATACTTTCATCTTCGTCTATGCCACAAGTAGGGAAAACTATTACTTTGGGCACCATATGATTCAGTGTGAGATACATTCGTATCAATCAAAAGTCGCAGAGAATTAAAATAGACACCGCTACTAGATGAAAACTCAATCAAGCCGAAATGCAACCTCTTTTTATCATCTGCCTGCACTTCAATTTTGATGAATTAGTGTAACAAACCACAAGCATGCATGTCTAGATAGGCCTTCTACCACTGCTCCTTCTTTCAACTAATCTCGCGTTGAAGTTCTTCCAATCCTGTGCATTTCTCATCGGATAATACGTTTTATTATCAATCGACAAGCATTTCTTAGGAATAAGAAACGTTTATTCCTCCACCAGCAACATGCACAGTTACGGTATATGACTCAAGGACATAAATAAATGACATTAATCGACAGTATTCAACAATGTGAAATTATGCACTGCACGGTTTATGATGCTTGACTAGCATCAGCTAAAAAATATGACAAAACGAGCTCCATATTTGTTGGAGTTCTGGAAATTAGACGTATATAGTGTCATGTAGATGAGCAATTTGTATTTTAGAACATGAGAAAGATGATGTGCAAAAGTACCTGGCACTCAATTAGGGTTCCCCCAGACTGCACCAGATCATCAACAATAACTACATGACAGCCAGAAGCATTTCCCTCCTTAAGCCGCACTATCCTCTTGTCACCTTCACGAACCTTTGTGCACACCACCTGTTGTACACAGATATTAAGTATCCAACGTGATAAAAGTGCCCGTAACTAGATTCAACTGAAAGTAAGAGCAGGACTGACTGCAGGAAAATTATCCAGGAGCTTGTGAAATCTCTTCCAGGCTCCATCATCAGGAAATGCAACGACAATCTGAAAAATGACTAAAAATTAAACAGGAGATTTAAAATAGAGAGGTCTGCTACACAGATCATCAATGGGGGATAGCAACAACACTCACAAGTGACAATAAACAGATGTTATAAAAATGGAAAACTGGGCAATCTACTTACTTTCTCAGACTCCGGAAGCTCGCAAAGGCGCCTCTTTAACAGAGGAATCCCTGTCTCAAACAAAGGCAAAACATGGTCCCCAAAATAAAACCTTTCCTGTGGTAAGAGAAAAACCTTAGGGTCCAATTAATACAACAAAGCTACTGGAAAACTGCAGTTGCAGACAGGCAATAAGCAATGCTTTCACTATAAAAGCAAGCACTATGGTAAAAAAACAGGAGATGGAGCGCGCCCCTAAATAAATAAAGCAAAAAGAAAAGAAAAGATGGAACAGCACTCTCAATAACAAACTTACTCATCAATAATGTTGCAAATATACCAACTAGATAAGTTGCTGACTCAAAATGAAACATGTTTGTTTCTTTGATCGTACAATTACAGTGGGCCTAAACCAAACTGGCACACATCTACCCTTTGCCACACAAGCAAAGCCAAGGTGACAAATACTTTTGATTGGAAGCACACTAACAAGGGCTAAAAGTATAGATTGTTATAAGATGCATAATGTCTCTGTCTTCAACTACTCTTAGTACTTTTGACGATGACTCAACCTCATAGAAGAGATAACTAAAAAGTTACTTCTCTAAGACGCATCCTATCTGATGATGCCTTTGTCACTTTGAACCACCCTAGACATGGATATGACAAGTTCGATATGCAGAGTTCCAGTTCATCAGTTGTGCTTCCACATACCAGTAAACTTCCAATCACAGAAAATCAAGTACATTTAACAATCTCATGCTGTTTGTGCTAGCATGGATCATGTTCTCATGGTCGTACTTTCGCAAAACCACTAATATAGCAGAAACAGAAGTGCCGGAGAAAATACAAATAATATCTCTTCCATCTCAATCTCAAGCTGTTTCTATAAAAATTACGGAAAGGAATAAGTCAAAGCCTTTTCTCTATAAGTAGAATTGAAGGTATATATTGAGTTCA
Source organism: Syzygium aromaticum (assembly GCA_024500025.1). NCBI lineage: Eukaryota > Viridiplantae > Streptophyta > Magnoliopsida > Myrtales > Myrtaceae > Syzygium > Syzygium aromaticum. The sequence continues at coordinate 20,477,841 of CM044885.1, forward strand.
AACGGTTCCCATGAACCATACCTGCAAAGCATGTATATCGTAGATAACTAAACTTGTTGGGCCCCCCCTTGAGATGGGAATGTTTGACAAAATTCTTGCCATGGTAAACGCTGTAGCCACATCTCCTTCCTCTTCCATTCGTTCAAAGGAGCCAGTAGGAAAATACGCCAACACCAATGTAAAGGAAGCAACAAAAAGCCGTGGCAGTGCATAAATGACCGAAAGCTGCTCGAAGATTACTGCTGGAGAACTGAAGGATGCAAGAAAAGCCACATGTTGACCACGTATATCTTGTGCATTGTTTATGAAAAGGTTTGGGAATCCATCATCAAAACTCCTGCATGTACGTCAAATTTGTCATTTCTAGCCCTTAAACAAAGAGTATATTGCGGACATATGTTAGCAAGTCCATCGTCCAACTGCATCCACCGCAAATTACATTGTACACTATGCCCAAATGCCAAAACAAATGAGAAGTAGGGGCTAGACAAGATTTCCACATATGGATCAGAGAAGAGGGTGCGGAGCCACTTCTCCGGTTGCTTGCCGAACAATCCTAAGTCGATTCATTACAGAGTCAGTAAAATCACCTGGGGGATCTAACTTACTGCAGATATTTGTCGATGTTCTCTCCTTTCAAAAATCGAATATTGCAACGTTAATCCCCTACATATCATGTATAAGCCACAAGTAGGAATGAGACTTGCTAGTTCGAGAGAAACTAACAAAAAAAATTGCAGCTTTGTCTCCCTATGAGGAGTAAAGGTTGCAGCTTTTGATTCCTAGCTGATAATTTCATAGTCCAACCGATTGCCATCATCCAAAAACACATCCCCCAAGAAAAACAACATTGAATTTCTCCCAATCTTGCTCTAAAACAAGTGCCCAGCATATCAAATTCAAAGCTCAAAGCTCCCCCATGCCGCGAAAAACAAAGACTCGCTCGCCTTTGGATCACGTGATGAGGAATTTCAGTTCCTCAGGGTGTAAACACAACAGTCAACAGAGCAGAACGTGAAAGAATATAAAGCACTATGTCATGTCGTACGAATTACGGAAGTGCAAAGATCATATCAGAGGTTTTCGAAAAAAGGATTCATCCGCACACCCACACCCACACCCACACACGCCAGAAAGAGCGCAAGTCTCGCGCTTTCGCAAACGACGAAGCTCTTTGGAGCAATCGACCCCCGTATACATTAGCCCGTTTCGGGTTTCACGAAACTGTACGCAGCTCGAGAACATGTGCGTGAGAGAGAGAGAGAGACCTCCATTTGATGGACTGGAGGTGGATGAGGTCGGAGCGAGCGGCGACTTCGCGGGCGAGCTCTTCGGATTCCAGGCAGTGGAAGAGCAGCACTTGTTTCTTCCCCGTCTTCTCCTTCTTCTCCATTCCAACACCCACCCTCCCTCCCACCCACGAACACGCGCAGATAGAGAGAGAGGGAGAGAGAGAGAGGGTTTCTTGCTCTGCTCTGGTCCTCTGGAGACGCACACTACCCAGGAGGAGTCCACACAGAGACACAGAAGAGACAGAGAGAGAGAGAACGTGTGCGCCGCGTTTCAGGCCGTTCTCGTTTTAATGTTTCTTGTCCCCCTTTTGATTCTTAAAATTTAGTACAATATACAATTTGATTCTTAAAATTTTAATTTATTCAATATAATTTTTAAATTTTAATTTAATATTCAATTTGATTCATGAATTTTAAATTTATTTAATATTATTCTTGAATCTTTAGTACATATTCCATTTAATTTCTAAACTAGATGAAAATATTTAATATGATCTCTGAACTTGAATTAATGAAATGACCACATTGAATATTTTCATATAGTTCGGGACTAAATTGAACATATGTCAAAAGTCCAAAGACCACATTGAACAAATTAAGAGTTCATGGACCACATTGAACATTTGAAAAAAATTTAGGGACTATATTGAGCAAATTAAAAGTTTAGAGTTCAAATTGGACATTGGGCCAAAGTTCATGGACCGTTTGTGTCATTTTCCCTTTCTTTTAAGGATTTTGTTGATAAATACATAGAGATGAGATATTAAATAAACACACTTAAGAAATGATTAATTAGAAAACATCAGTATCTAATAAATAGTATTTTCTTTTAGTTTTTACCCAAGTATAGAGAAATATTCCTTTGAAAATAACGAGGGCGATGCTATTTCCAATTCTTCATCCCTAATCTGGACATACTTCGACTCCTGCGTCGGCATGTCGTTGATGGCGAACAGCTCAACAATCTTTCATTAAAGAAGATGATTCCGTTTTTATGCTCTATGGTTGCTCTTCTCTTGATGCTCGCTCATGAGACATCAAGATGAGCATCGAATCTTATCCCCGTTTTCTCAAATTGAGTGATTTTCCTTGCAATGATCAATTAAGCATGCTTAGTACTGCATAAATTGTGATATTTCAAAGTGTTTTTTCTGGGGTAAGTAAGAGATTCTCATTAACTTTAAAAGGATCACAAACACATCGTTACCACAATAGCAACGATAGATTCTCATTAATTTTAAAAGGATCACAAATACATCGTTACCACGATAGCAACGATAGTGTTTGTCACTGGATCGATGCAGAATTGATTGGTGCAGTTTTTGTTAAAAGCGAAAAATTCGATCTGCACTTAGCGTGATTGGAGCTCTTAATCTCTTAAAAGACATATCATGTCTCATGGAACCGGTTGGTTCGAGGCTGATTCGAGACTAATCAGGTAGGTTCTTGGTTCCATTAAACTTGGAACCGGCCCTACTAAGTAGTCTCATGGTTTCAACTTCAGAACCGATAGCACTCACATGATACATGAAAAAGTTCTCACAACGAATAAAGTCACAACATTCGAGTTTTGACACGACCAGCCATAGCTCCTACTCCTTTTTTCACAGCACTCGCTCTATGCAAGAGGCCATGTCGAATCTGAGAAATTGTAGCACGACTAGCAACAACAATGGTTGATTCATCTCACTCCCACTCCCATCTCTGCAATGCCCTTCCAATCTTCCATCTTTGACAAACTTATTGCCAAACCTCCGATGGCTACTTGACACCCCACGAACAATTGATCTCTACTTTCAGGGCAACTATTGCACAGAAACACATATCCGCTGTATTCACACATTTAGCTACTCTATCTTTAGATAGAGCCAATTCAGAATAGCTAACCAGCTTATAAAACTGTTTTGAAGTATTAGTTGCCAACCATACAAGTTTATGCGATCTTAGGAGCGCGAGTTCGAAGCTTACTCCAAGCACCACTATTGGCGGGATTTGCGTTTTTATTCAAGGAAAGGAGAGATTGTAGGCAATCCGTATATTGATAGCTTTCCTATTTTTTGGAGTTTCCTATTTTTTGAGTTTGCTTGTTTCCTTTGTTGTGGCAACCCTTGTGTACAAATTGCAGAATAATGGCAGCTTAACTCTCACAACAAAGAAAAAATAAATAAATAAGAGAGTTGCGAGTTTTGTCCGAGGACGTAGGCACATTGCCGAACCTCGTAATTCTTGTGTTCTTTTTTTGTGATTGCTTTACTAAAATTCGACAACCGCGAATGGAGAACCATTTTGAAGGAGCAACCACCCATATCGCCTTGTCCTTCACATTAGAATTTGGCATGATTGCATCACAGGGAGAAGCTTGCATGGTGATCAAATCATCTGAGACCTGCTTTATGCCCAATCCTCTACTCTTTTAGTAGACAAACATCCACCCATTTAACCTTTACGACCTTAGTTTTTTGTTTTTTTTGGTAAGGACCTTTACGACCTTAGTTTTCGTATCTAGCCTGGCCACAAATAGGCATTACAGCATTGGTCAATCTTCTTAATAGCCTTGTTAGAAGGGAAGAAAGCTCCACATAAGAAAGAGATTATGCTGTACATAACAAAGCAGATGAGCAGAAGTCTCCCTGCAAAAGGAAAGTCTTTTGGCACTCCAAGCTTTAGTTCGACTCAGAATTCTCTCAATTAAAACAATACAATAACAGAAAGCTGCCCTGACATCAATGCTAGCCCAAGATGCCTAACTGGCAAAGAACCAATCTTAGATCCACTAAGCTGCACCATTTCTTGAAGATTAGTATTAGAGACACCAGAAGAAGTAAATTTCAGTCTTTAAGGGATTTAGCTTTAAACCAGACATATGGTAGAACTGCAACCCTGTTTAACAATCAAGAAAGAACTTTGAAGATTGTAGGATTTTGAAAGTAAGGATGAAAAAGAAAAGGTATGGAGAAAGTCAATGACAGGTTTTATAATAATCCATAAACTTAAAAAGGGAAAAAAGATGGTGCACATTGGAGGGACCGGACTAATGATGCTTTAGGAATAAAGATGGACGGCCTCTGGTGCGGGGTCTTTGGTGTCCCATTACGATCATGATGCCCATCAATATAAAGAAGTGACCCTACAAGACAACTTGTGACATTATGCAAGCTAAAAAGCTAATGTTATTCCATTTTCACTACCCATTTTATAATACATTTTTCACATTGTTCTCCTGATTATCAGGAAGCAGTACCACCGCAGCAGCTTGTACAGTTCGATAGCATTTTGATATGGGCCAAAAGCCCACTATAAATGGTCTTAGATTCCATCAGACCCATAAACTTAGCTCATGCAATGTCTCAACTTTGAGGCCGGCTGAGAACATCAGATGCAATTGGAAACTAGCCAACTTCACGAAATTAATTATGGGCTCAAGAGACGACAATAAAAATAAGGAAGATGTAAAATTTTTGTGAGAGTACCGCCAACTGTTTTCAAAGCTTAAACTATTAAATAAATGCGTGGTTTAACAATTAAACATTCTAACATTCTCCCTCATGTAGCCTCGGTTTTGGCCTAAGAGTAAGCATGGAAATATGTAATAATGGAGGCAAATATGGGCCTGGAAAAATATGAACTCGAGGCTACTTGCTCCATGAAAGCTATTGTGGGACTACCGCTAACTTTTAAAACAGTTGGTACAAAATCTTTCAAACATAAGAGTTATTGGAGATCAAAAGATATTATACAATTTCTTATCTTACCAAAAAAAAAAAAGATATTATACATTGCATCTAAGAGGTTGAGGAAAGCAAAAGGAGGTGAAATGGAACTTTTCATGTGATTTCATGTTCTATGTTTTTTGCTGAATGAAATATGGGAAAACAAATGGGGAGATGAAGAACAGGAACTCATATCATGTGATTTCAGGTTCTCTGGTTTTTTCCTTGAACGATCATGGGATTCTAAGCTTATAATCCACAGTAACTATTCACCCGACACGATGCATTAAGGAACCGCTACAAGTTCTATGCAAGCATTGCACATGCAAGAGTGTAAAATCTTTACACAGGGTGCGTGCACAAGCTAAATGTACGTTGCAATACATGGAGGAAGAAACACAGCAGCTTCCGGTGGACATTCAAAAGTCTCATTATGCGAGTTCATATCATATCTCTCCAACCAAAAAACAAATAGAAAAGAAAAAAAAAATATGCATGTTGCGCGACGTACGTCACCATGGATGATGTTCGTTACACAATAAGTTCAACAATAAAGAGCTGGAAAGAATAAGAAACCCTAATCACATGCACGGCATTTATCACAGACCTTGAAGGAACATCAACTCCCCATATCTTTTCTCTGACTATAGGTGGAAAACCAAGCCTGTGCTACTCATAGGGAAACCGTGACGAAGTATATTTAGTTTCAATCATTTTGGATCTGCACTTGCATGAACAGTTCATTAGTGCGTGACAGTTTCCATCTTTCCCTTATATTTTCGCAGAGAATACATCAATCTCCTTTTTTTATTTTTCTCTTCTGTGCCTTTGAAGAGTCAAAGGAACGCGAATCGGATGTGGAGGCGTTAAGAATCTTGAATTAACTTAACGTCAGCAAGAGGAAGACATGCATGAAGAAGAACAACATACTTCGCGAATGATTGATGTGAACCTCACCAAGACAAGTAATGAAGAAAGCATGAGCTTAGCTGCCCCATCCGAAAGAGAGTTTTAAGAAAAGTTAGGGAAGAAAAGAGAGGTCCAATCGAATTTTTTCTGTCTAGATCTGCTAATGAACATGAAATCTGCAATGATGTCGAATCAATAAATTACCCTAACGTCATCGAGAAGAAGACATGCGTGATGAGGATAGCATACTTCGCGAATGATTTGAGAACCTTACCAAAACAAGTAACCAAGGAAGCATGAGCATAACTGCCCCTTCGAAAAAGAGATTAAAAAAATGTTAGGGAAAAAAATTGTCCAATCAAAGTTTCTTTCTAGATCTGCTGATGAACACGAAATCTGTAATTAAAGAAAAAGTTGGAATATTTCAATATTAAATCACGCTTTCATCTAATAATTTAAACTTTTAGAGCAGTTGACAATGGTCTAAATCTTTTAAAATCTCTTACTTGCCTCCACTACTATATATTTCCATTCTTACATTTAAGTAAAAATTCAATCTACACGTGAGGGGGGAGTGTTAGAATATTTAAGGGATAATGACACGAATAGTCCCAAAACTTTGCTAATGTGCAATGTATTCCTTGAATTTTTAATTTGTTCAATATGATCTAGGAACTTTAGCCCGATGTGCAATATGATCCCATAACTTTTAATTTATTAAATGGTCTATGGACTTTTGGTACATGTTCTATTTAGTCCCTAAATTATATGAAAATATTCAATGTTGTCATTCTATTAATTCGAGTTCATGGATAACATTGAACATTTCATATAGTTTAGGGACAAAATTGAATATGTACTAAAAGTTCATAGATCACATTACACATTGAGTTATAGTTCAAAGACCATATCGAACAAATTATAATTTCATGAATCACACTACACTTTGAGTCAAAATTAAGGGACCATTCGCATCATTTTCTCTACTAAATATCCAAACCACGACATCATCCTACAACTTAAGTTGATAGTGATTCCACGAAATCTTTCAAACCCGCTGTCGGCAAGACGAAAAAATGCACGGGTAAGATTACATGCTTAGCGAATGATTGAAAACCTCACCTAAACAAGTGAGGGAGGAAGCATGAGCTTAACTGCCCAATCAAAAGAAAGTTTAAGAAAGTTGGGAGGAAAAAGTGTCCAATCGAATTTTCTATTTTCTTTCTGGATCTGCTAATGAACATGAAATCTGCAAAGAATTCCGCAATGCCTTCACCTACCCGACTATCACAGTTGGGCCAGGGAAGATCTAAGAAGAAACTTGTATAGAGGTCTCGTGCTTTTGGTGGAATGCAGTTGAGATCTCAACAACCAAACTCATGCTTGAAATCAGAAACATGGAACCGCGATGCATATGTTATTCCTTATTCCCTTTGGTATTCGTACAAATATCATCATGAGGGATGTTACAGATGCACGAGAGCGAGCAATTATCAGCGCTTTCTATGAAGAACCATATAGGATTTATATCGTCCTCGTATCTTTTAGTATCGAATCTTCGTATACCTCTGGCGTCATTGTAATCATAAAGATTAAATCCATCCAGTTTATCTTCTATTGTCATGCATCATGACACATTATTCAGTGAAAATTAAATAGCTGTATCTAGCACATCATTACCAACTATCTAGTCTCCTGTATACTCCATTCACGCGTGCATGCATAAGCTTCACATAACGGAGGGCATCTACAACATCATGAACATTTTCTCTTTTATACTATTATTGCAATTGGACATCAAGACATTAGCCCATTTGCTATGGAAAATACATATGGTATTATTGGTCAACCGTTTCCATGTTCATGTCGAATTGAATTGAGGGAGGCCCCAAAAGTTTCCTTAAAAGCTCCAGATGTTCTTATTCATCATTAAGCATGTTGTAGACTTGGGGAGGGAGAGAGAGATTCAAACATGACAGAGAACTTGCAAAGGCGGTCACCAACAAGTCAACCTACTATCCCTCTTTGACATACATCCGTGGAAGGGAAAGTGGTGAGGGGGAGAGACCTTGTTTTCCAAGGTAGATAACAGTATAACACATTACCAAACAGAAAATAAAGAGAAATAAATTGAAAGAAAAAGAAGAAGAAACTACTAGACTTACCAATATATATATAGAAAAATATAGCATATATTTTGGCGGTGCTGAACAATTTTTGCACCAGTGGCTTTATATACCATTGATTCAAAAGAGTGGATAGCTATAATCCTCAAAATTAAAGGCAGATAAAGCTGTTCGTGTAAAACTTGTCCTGATGTTATTTTTTCGTAGAAAATACAATTCGTAATTAAATGCTAGCGGTATGGCTAATTAAATATTGCTCTGGGCAACCTCCCTCGTCGCCCCACCTTAATGGTTTCTCACTTTCTCACTATAAATACCTCTTCATGTCTCACACTTTTCCATAGTCCCCTCCGCCATCAACTCTCTCTCTCTCTCTCTCTCTCTCTCTCTCTCTCTCTCTCTCTCTCTCTCTCTCTCTCACATTGAAGCTCAGGGAAGTCAGTAAGCCATGGTGTTCCCAATGGTGATCCTCAAGCTAGCAGACTGGCTCCTGTGCCAGCTCCTGGCCGACTCATGCTACAGAGCCGCCATGAGAATGAAGAACTATGGCTTCCTCATCACCAACACCAAGAACCCATCTCTCCGATCACCACCATCATCACAATCCCAACAACAACCCCCGCAAAGTCCTTTCCCTCCCGTGACCAAGTGCTCCTTGCAAGGCAGAGAGTCTGAGACCTTGGTCTGTGACATCCATGGAGCCCTCCTGAGACCCCAGTCCTTCTTCCCTTACTTCATGCTTGTGGCCTTCGAAGGGGGTAGCATTTTCAGGGCATTGCTCTTGTTGCTTTCATGTCCCATCTTGTGGGTCTTGGACCATGAGCTCAAGCTCAGGGCCATGACCTTCATCTCCTTCTGTGGGCTCAGGGTCAGGGATATGGAGAGTGTGAGCAGGGCTGTGTTGCCGAAGTTCTACCTCGAGGGACTCAATGCTCATGCGTATGAGGTCTTGGCCTCAGCTGGTCACAAGGTGGTGTTCACTAGCGTCCCTAGGGTCATGGTCGAGGGCTTCCTGAGGGAGTACTTGAGTGTCGATGATGTGGTAGGGACTGAGTTGCAGACGCTCGGGGGTTACTTCACTGGGCTTGTCTCTGGGTCTGGTTTGCTGGTGAAGCACAGGGCGCTGAAGGCGTACTTCGGAGAGAGAAAGCCTGAGATTGGGCTTGGAGGTCCGAGCTTCCATGACCATCTCTTCATCTCCCTCTGCAAGGTACAGACTTTTCCTTCTCTTTAATATTCAATACATTAACCAAACTAATCTCTCTCCACCTCCTAAAAGAGGGGGCAAAAACAATTAGCGTGTCATTTTGGGAAAGTCTGATGGTGCATGGCAGTTGCAACTTTTTCCTCTTCAAGGAAAATCCGATGCACCAGAATGTACCGTATTGGTTCCTCAGGGAAAGCGCATTTGCTGCTCTGTAGCTGCTATATATATGTGCATGTCCTCATTCCTTAACCATTTTCGATTATTGACCTACATGTTGGTTTGCAAATTGACAGGAGGCTTATTTGGTGACCAAGGAAGAGGCCAAGGGCAGTGCAGGCTCAGTGGTCTTGCCCAGGAGCAAGTACCCGAAGCCGCTGGTGTTCCACGACGGGAGGCTCGCGTTCTTGCCAGCCCCGCTCGCAACCCTCTCCATGTTCCTGTGGCTTCCGCTCGGAATCCCCCTGGCCATCTTCAGGCTTTTGGTGGGCATCTATCTCCCTTACAAGCTGGCCGTTTTCTTTGGAACACTGAGTGGCGTGCAGTTCTGGATAAGCGGGTCGAGACCGACGAAGTCAGACCCGAGGAAGGGAGTCCTCTACGTGTGCACCCACCGGACCCTCCTCGACCCGGTCTTCCTCAGCACATCCCTCGGACAACCTCTGACCGCAGTTACATACAGCCTCAGCAAGATGTCCGAGATCATAGCCCCAATAAAGACGGTGAGGCTGACCCGTGACCGAGCCAATGATGGAGAGACCATGCAGAAGCTGCTGAGTGAAGGTGACTTGGTGGTGTGTCCTGAAGGAACTACTTGTAGAGAGCCATACTTGCTCAGGTTCAGCTCACTGTTCGCCGAGCTGGCCGACGAGATCGTTCCGGTGGCGATGGACGCCCATGTGAGCATGTTCTATGGGACGACCGCGAGCGGGCTCAAGTGCTTGGATCCCATCTTCTTCCTCATGAACCCTAGGCCCTGTTACCACGTCCAGGTCCTGGAGAAAGTGCCCCGAGAGCTCACGTGCGCCGGCGGTCTGTCGAGCCACGAGGTAGCGAACAATATTCAGAAGCAACTCGCTGATGCTCTGGGGTTCGAGTGCACTAGCCTGACCCGGAGGGACAAGTACATGATGCTCGCAGGCAATGAAGGGATCGTCAAGGAGAAGAAGAAGAAATTCTAGCTAGCTTGAGATTATTAATGTTACTTGATTTTTTTAACCCTTCTCTCTTTCTTTGTAATAACTACCATTATATGTAGGTTTTGATCTCACGGTAAGTACTTTGGATGTGAAGTTATATTCATTTACTATGCGTTACAATTGTGGACCGTGGAATCATCATCGTATCATCATCATCATCGTTCCATGTATTAATTGATTGACTGTCAGGTTGTTCCCATCATCAGTGCACAGTTTTGCTAGCTTTTGCATGCAATGGGGCAATCCATTTTCTTTTCATTTTTCCTTTAATGTATGCTTTTCGAAGTCTTTTTTTTTTTTTTTTCTGTTTCTAGTTGCTAGTCAAAGAGGCGTGTTGGAAAGTCATATGTTTTGCCTAGGATGGAGTGTTTGTTAGGTTGACTACTTTAAAAGGCTGAAATCTAGTTTGCCAACATTTATTATGCCCAGTCAAGGAGAGATCACACATTCAACCCCCACATCTCTACACAGATAAAATCACATGGCACACTAGATTAACAATTTGCAAGTCACTGAATAAGAAATATATATTTGGCCATTCATTGGATTGAATCGATCGAGTTGCTTCGGCACGAGTTGCTTTGGCGCAAATTTATTGTTACGCAAGTTGTTGATAGAAAACCTCATCCATAACTTGAATATCATCTACGTTTGAGAAGAAACGAAGGATTTGGAATTCAGAATCTACTTCTGCAATAACTCGATCTGATGACCATCATAATAAACATAACAATAACCATTGCGAGAGTTGCATCTGCAAACCTTAATCTTGAGAACTTAATGTTAAGCAAGTTGGTGATAGAAAACTTCATTTATAACTTGAATAACACACTTGTTCGAATAGACCAAAAAAATCACGCATGTTCGAGAAGAAGCGAATGATTTAAAATTCAGAATGAATAGTTTCACAATGACTCGACCCGATGACCATCATAATAAAACTAACAATAACCATTGCCGGAGTTGCATTTGCAAACCCTAATGTCGAGAACTTAGCTTATTCATGAAAATAACATGAAAAGTGTATATGCATGAGGATGGGGTATGAAGAAACTTCTCTTCCTTGGATCATTCACGGGGACCCTCAATCTCTTCTCGCAGGCTTTGACTTTTTCCTGTTCTTTTTAGGTTTTTGGTGGATATAATAAAGGCTTCGGAGGCTGTCAAGTTCCTATACCACATTGAGATACGTGCATGTCAATGTGGTAATCGATCGTGTGAGTTGGTGTGGCAGTGTCAATTCTTCTGCGTGGTGGCAATGAATGATACGATTAAGTGCCAGTGGTTCTCATGATGGAATTTAATGCAGTATGTGTGAATGGTGTTAGATGGGGACTTGCAGATCGATGATATAACAACGGAGGCAAATCAAAATCATGACATCAGCCCTTCGATGAAGAATATGATATTTTTCCTGCAAAAAAACCAGAAAAACCAAGAAAGAAAGAAAACAGGTGCTTCCAACCACATAATTCAATCGGTTTGTTCCTAGTTTCTTTTTCACTTCTCAAGTGATGGCTCCGGAACAATTATCATTTTCTCTTTCCTTTTTTTTTTTTTTTTTTTTTTTTATACTTGAAGCCATAAGCTATCTCACCAATTTCATGAATTCGATAAGATGAAGTCGAACAGGATATGGAATTCTAGAGAGATTATTTTGACTTCTTACAGACAATGTCTTTTTCTTTTTAGAAAAATGACACAAAAAGCTTCTAAACTTTGATTCTATGTACAATGTCATTCATGAACTTTTAATTCGTTCAACATGGTCCTTGAACCATTCCGAAATGTTTAATCTAGTCCTCAACTTTTCATAAAAAGGGTCAAAAGTTTTCATTATTACACTATTGTTCAAATTTTAAATTCATTTCAAAAATTATGATTGTTCCATTTACGCAAATTTTAGCTTATGATCTTCATGATAGTAAAAGTAGAACCTAATTTAGAATCGTATCATATTGATATTCTTGCAATTTTAATTTCCTAATTTATAGATTTAACTAAATTTTATTAAAGAAAACACAAAATAAGGGTCCAAAGTAAACATGATTTCAAATAAGGGCTTGAATGGGAGCAAAGGAGGGAAGGAGAGGGAGGAGGAGAAGGAGGAGGAAGGAAATCTACATTTTGTTTTTTACAAAAATGCCTTGTTTTGGCTGCCAAAAAAATCAAGTGTTCGTCTACTGGCGAGCTACGCCTTTATTTGAGATTGACTTGGCCAATTCAGGTTCTTATTTGAAACAAAGTCCATTATGGGTCATCATATGAGAAAATCACGGGAAAATTATCAAAAAAGTCCCAAACCTTTTATAATTGTGCAATTTCAATTCTAAACCTATTTTTTTGGTCAATTTAGTCCTAAACTTTTTGCAAACCAACCAATTCAATCCATTTGCTTGGCCGATGCTGACGTGGCCGCCGGCCGGCTGACATGGCGTCGGCTGGCATCCACGTAGCAATATTTTAATTTTTTTTAAATATTTTTGAATTTTTTTTTTCTTTTCCTTCTCCCCCCTGGCTTGTCCGGCCAGGGGGGAGGCTCGCCGGCAAGGGCCCAGCTCCAGCGAGGCAAGCTAGGCCCTCGTCGCCGTTGGGCGAGCTCGCCCAGCCATGGCGAGCTCCACCTCGCCAGAGCTGGGTGAGGGCCTAGCTCGCCATGACGAGCTCCGCCTCGCCATGGCTGGGCGAGCTTGCCCAACCATGGCGAGCTCCGCCTCACCAGATCTGGGTGAGGGTGAAGCTCGCCTAGCCATGGCGAGCTCGCCTTGGCTAGGCGAGCTCCGCCCTTGCCCAACGGCGGCGAGGACCCAGCTCGCCTCGCCGGAGCTGGGCCCTTGCTGACGAGCCTCCCCTTTGGCCAGACAGGCCAGGGGGGAGAAGGAAAAGAAAAAAAAAAATCAAAAATAATAAAAAAAATATTAAAATATTGCTACGTGGACGTCGACCGATGCCACGTCAGCCGGCCGGCGGCCACATCAGTGCCGGTCGGTCAAATGGACTGAATTGGCTGGTTTGCAAAAAGTTTAGGATTGAATTAGCCAAAAAAATAGGTTTAGGACTGAAATGGTACAATTATAAAAGGTTTAGGACTTTTTTGGTAATTTTCTCGAGAAAATCACTTCACTTCGGGCTATTATTTGGAATTTTCCCTTTAATTAAAGAAAACACAAAATACAAAAACTTGAAAATTATCTATCTTAAAAATTAAGAACAAGATTTAGATTAGTAGAAGTATCTTTAGATAAATTAGTATCGTTACTAAATATATTTATGAAAACACTTATTTATAAATTAAAAGGAATATGATTCTAATAAAGCTTTAAATGAGGTCATATTTTTAGAATCATAGAGATCTTAAGTTAAAATATATTTAAATGGAACTATAGTAATATATATAAAGACACAAAAGGTCAAAAAAAAGGTTGTAAAAAGATGGCATATCTTTTGTTGATTTAGGAAATGGATTTAAATGAAAAAATATTCTAAAATCTGGGCAATAGTGTAACTATGAAATCTTGTGCACAGTTTCGAAGGACTAATTTGATTTTGTTATGAAAAGCGAAGGGACTAGATTGAACATTTCGAAACATTTCAATAGCAACATTCAACGAATTAAAAGTTCAAGAATGATATATTGCACATTGAACCAAATGTTAGGAATTGTTTTTGCCATTTTCCCTCTTCTTCCCCCTTGATGTTCATCATGTGCACCCCAAAAAATGATCATAAGCTTATCCTTTATCATTTCCCACTACCAATAACCATTTCGAAAAGGGAAAATACCATAAAAAATCTCAAATTATGTCACTTATGATAAATTTACCATGAACTTTTTTTTTATGACATGAAAAACCCCAAACTATGTCACTTGTGGCAAATTTACCCTGAACTTTTTTTTGTGACACGAAAAACCTCAAATTATGTTACTTGTGACACATTTACCCCATAATACTTTGACCCATGGGCATTTTTGTCTTTTTTCTTTTTCTGTTTTTTTTTTTCTTCTCCAGCGAGGGCTTGGCGTCGGTTGAGGGCTGCTCTCGCCGGATTTGGCAAGGGCAGCCCTTGCCGAAGAAGAAAAGAAAAAGAAAGGAAAAAAATAGAAAAGGGAAAAAAACGAAAATGCCTATGGACCAAAGTATCATGGGGTAAATGTGTCACAAATGACATAATTTAGGATTTTTCGTGTCATAAAAAAATTTAAGATAAATTTGTCACAAGTGACAAAATTTGGGGTTTTTGGTAATATTTTCCTCTTCAAAAAACGTGCCTATGGGACAAATCTAAGTCCATGACGAGATCATAAACAGAAGTTGGCTTTTAACTCTCAAAGTTCCCATTTCGTGGACATCAGTCTATAACCATGCAAGTCGGTAAGAAATACATCTCGGTCAATCGAGTGTTATACAAAACTTCCAGACAAAAATCAATACATGATCATGTGCCCCAGAAGAAATATCAAGGCGAATTACATGAATGGTAATTCCGCTCCCCAGTAATAACTTGTGCTTACCAAATTCCCGTCTTATAGTCATTTCCAATATCGACAAACATGCTTTTCTTTCCTCACACCATGAACAATCAGAAGCTTCTACAGCTGACAACAAATTGGATCATCTCATCCCACCCTACATAATCCCCAGTTCTGATAAGGGGATTCAGTAGTCGCAAAAACAGTACAAGTTGAAAGGAGTATAATGTCAGGCATGCCGCAAGATCATCGTAGATATCTTGTAGAAATCAGCAGTATATCCATTTTGTCACTCCAGAGTCACTGCAACTAAAGCTCATTGCTGTACATATGTGTGGCTTGGTTAATGGATTCCAGAAGCAAAACTCAGCCAACTCAGTGTCATGACAAGAGACGCGATGTGACTCAATTGGGAAGCCGATGAAGTGGAAGGGCCTGAAGGCTCGGCACCGAAAACTGTGGCCCCGCTAGAGTTCGTGGTGTTCAAGATTGATGAAGCTGTGCTGCAAATTTCATACAGATACATATATGTGACATACTATTGATAGCGAAGATCCCCTCACTTTTCTGTGAGAAAATCATAAAAGGAAATTCAGACAATAAAGTTGGGAAAATTCACCTCGTGGATTGATATTGACATGTAGAACTACCTGCAACCATGAGGATGAACGGAAAAAAATCAGCAAAGGGGAGATTTCATATGGGTCTTTGTCCACGTACCCGAATCAGATGATTGACTGCAGAAAATTGTATGCAATGAACAGATTAAGAAGATCAAATGGAAAACGTATGGTTCACACGAAATGTGTTATGCTCTAGTGGATTCGGGTGATGGCTTTTCACAACCCACCTAGTATTCACTATCACAAAGTTGTCATCACTTTTATTTTCTTTCTTATTGGGAGAATTGCTGCCAGTGCCAGAGCAACATGCCATTTTTCTATTTGGTACACAAGACAACAGGCTGTGCTTCTTAAAATGCATGAATTGTTGTGTTATTGCATTACTTCAGTTGGGTTGGCAGGCAACTGTCTGATCCAGATTGGCTTTGTACACAATTGCTAAAACTTTTTCCCTTAGAAGGAAATTGGTATCTTTATTAGGCAAAAGGGTTAGTGCTTAATGCTGAAGTTGGTAGCCCAAGCAGCGTCTTTTGGGCTTGGGCCTAAATCATCTGCACTACTTTTGCGGAATGGGGCAAGAGAGGGCTTATACTATTGACGGGTAGGCAGGCCTGGGCTAAACATGTGGTGGTACTCTCGCATCACTAGGAGGTGCCCGTTACAGACTCGATGAAAAGAGGGAAGTGACCGGCAACAACAGGAAGTAATATCATGTGAAACTCTAGGAGGGCTTCAAACTTATCCCACCAAGCCTAGTTATTAAATCACACTCAGTATAAACAAATCAACATTGCCTGAGATATAGAACTACTTATGCAAGGTTGAAAAGTAAAACTAGGAGCTTACTTGGGTCAGTGCTGGTAACAACAGCTGTTCCTCCAAAGCTGCAGCTCGTGGGAACTGGATTCTTCTGATAATACTTATTGAATGCATAAGACGCGTGATCGCGCACCGTGTTTGGGTAATAACAGCTCCCGCCGGTCTGAATTGCCGAGCAGTCGGCCCCGCCGTACCCACAGGCATAGTCCAGAGCGACTTGCAGAGCAGTCTGCGACACACTCTGGCTCGCAATGCACCAGCTGGAACTCAAGGATGGGGGCGAAGTCACCGTGGCTGTGAACGGGGTGGGGGTCATCACGGTCGGTGGGGCCAATTCGGGGTTCGATGTCGGGTTAACCACCGGATCGGCGGAAGCGAAAGGGGCTGGAATCATGGTGGGGACAGTTGTGACTGGATTTGTGATATCCTTTTGGCCGGAAGGTGAGGAGGGTTGGTACTTCTTTACCTGGGCTACTTCATTGGCGTATCCAACTGCTTCCTTCCTTGTCACAAGTGACCCTGAGCCTGAAGCTGTCGACAAAAGTTAAAGTAGGGCTCTACTTTATTTCTCTTGTGTACATAACCATTCTTTGACAGTGAGATAGAAAATAATACTCGTCTTGTACTGAAGTTTCGGTACAGCAACTGAATTCTGAAACACTCTCCCAGCCAAATCTCTCTTTTTTTTCTTTTTTCTTTCACATCCGTTTTTGTATATAAAACTTTTAATTGATTCTCTGATGTATCTCCTATATTTTTCCACAGGGACTGACCGGGTTACACCCAACACAATCAAGACAACACTACTGAAACTCTAATATGGAATTACTGATCTTAGTAGGAACATGATTAACGGTCATTTAGAAGCAACAGGCTAAAGGGGGAGGGGGACAAAGGGAAAAACACAAAGGGGGGGTTCATGATTTGAATACTGCTACGATTGGGCCAAAAGGTCAAATAATCGAACGGCGCAGGGAATAGAATATTTCCTTTTTCAAAGCATTCAAAAGGGTGTGTGTAGAAACTCCAGAATTCTATGAGCACCGTAGTGTTTTCACATGACCAAGTACACGGAGACCGCCCTGCACTGAACCGAACCGAACCGAACCGACGAAACCAATCAGACCTCGCGATCCGCCGTTAATCACGTAATGGGTACTGTAAAGAGGGGACCCCCAACCGCCCTAGGCCATAAATTCCATTTGACAGCTCGATTTTACTTGGTCCAAGAAAGCTCAGAAAATTGAACTGCTCAATCTAACTCCCCAAGGAAAGACATGGAAAGACAGCTAGCGAAACACATGGAACAGGGACAGTGGAGCAACGGTACGAACTGGTCCGGGCACATGGGTGTCGACCCAGACCAAAAAAAATCTAGAGAGGAGCGCGAGAGAAAACGTGGAAGTGCCATCACCTGGACGCAGGAAGAGATGGCACAGCACGATTATCGCGTAGCGCACACGCTTCCCACCCATATATAGCCTTCGAATCTCGCCAGCCTCTCTCTTCTCCTTCTTCTTCCGCTTCTTGTATAAACACAAAGGCTTCACAACACCTCGGACGGGCGACTTAGCGGGCGGCGTGGCCGAAAGGGAATGGCGGGTTTTATACCCTTTGGCGTAAAGATGACAACTTGAAGGGGAGGGAGGGAAGGGGAGAGAGAGAGAGAGAGAGCAGGAGAAGAGAGACACCAGGAGAGAGAGAGAGAGAGAGAGAGAGAGAGAGACGGGGAGGGAAGGGGAGGAAGGAGCAAAAAGGAGGGAAAAAGTGGGGGAAGATGGAGGAAGGGGGAGGGGGCGGTTGAACAAAAGGGGAGAACAGTTTTTTTTCTTTTTTGGAGGGGATTTTAAGTTGGGTGCGTGGAATGTGTGAGCGATGATTGTAATGATGGTGATGATGCTTGTGTGCGTTTACCGAGCACCCTTTTCACTTTTCTTTTCCTTACTAATCTCGCCAATCTTGAGCTTGCGTTTTCTTAGTTTATAAAGATAATACATGAGATTTTAAAGGTTCATATTGTTCTCTTACTATATAATCGGGGATTTCCGAACCTTTTTAAAAGAAATGATTCGTCATTGGGCTCTTTGGCTAAATCGAGCACCGCCATTTTCATGTTGATATGTATCGCCAACTTGACATCATTATCTTATTTCCAACTCAAGATAAAATACACACACTCCTCTCTCTCTCTCTCCCTCCATTTGCTCCTCTTGGTGTTTTGCTTTAGCGCTAACCATCGTAGTTATAGGCACCTTTGACGTCACGCCGTCTCGTCTCATCATTACCATCGCCACTTCCCTAATCCGATCCCTCACTCCATTCGCCATTGCCACGTTATCTTCCACGCTGACCATTGCGGTTGTTGGCACCTTTGACGTCGCTCTGCCTCGCCTCCTCACCATCACCACGATCATCACTTCCCTAATTCAATTCCTCGCTTCACTTACCAATATAGTACCGGGACCTATTCTAAAGTAGCACTTGGGATCGTGCGACTTATATATTTAGAAGAGCGCACGCCCACACCGAGAGACAATAAAAGTGAAGACGTACCAAAATTGGCCTCGTTCACTTCAATGATATTCCCATTCCTCGGGTCACCATCACGAGGGCTAAATTTGCTTTTCTCAAAGCATTTTGTCCTGGCGTTAATCAAGCAAAAACTCCATTGGGGTAGGGAAGGGCTAATACGGAGAGCTGCCTAAGCTTTTCCTTCTTTGGGCTCCCATGTCCGTCGGTCCTTTGGAGGACCCCCCGCCTATCACACTCCCACTTTCTTTCTCCTCCTACCTTTTCTTTTGCTTTGCGAAGAACCATCATCTTCCTTCCTGGGTCTTTTTCACTTTTTCCACAAGCGACACTGCGACTGTGATTTGATGTATGCAGAGATTGCTCTGTCACGACCACGAGGGGTCGAGACCAAGTCCGCTAATTGTGTCGCCGGTTGACCGGACATAGATCTAAGCACAGTCACAGATCCTCCCGTACCTTTTTCCTAACGTAGATCTCCAACACCACGAACTATACCGCCGGTGTAACATTACACGGGAATGTCCGCACTTCAAACTAAACCTGTCATGCTAGAAACGGTAGGGGCGAATTCGATGTAGTTCACACGTTGTGTTCGCCGTTTGTTTCGAACTCATATATAGCGAATTAGCACAATAAGACCCTATATTGAAGGGAAAATAATAAAAATGATTCATGGACTTTGTCCTAACGTGCAATGTGATCTATAAACTTTAAAATTTGTCTATTGTAATACCCGAACTTTAGGCTAATGTCCTATGTCGTTTCTAAATTTTTAAATTGTTCAATGTTGATCCATAAACTTTTGGTGCATGTTTAATTTTGTTCCTAAATTATATAAAAATGTTCAATATAGTCTTTGGACTTGAATTAATTGAAGGACAACATTTGACATCTTCATATGACTCATGGACTAAATTGAACATGTATTAAAAGTTTAGGGATTATATTGAGGAAATTATAAGTACATGAACCACAATTTACATTGGAATAAAATTTATGAATTACATTAAACAAATTAAAAATCTATAGACCGTATTGCACATTGACCAAAGTTCATGAACCGTTTGTGTCACTAATCCTATATTGAAGCATAATGCAATACTCGCCAATCATTTCAATTAATTTTTTTACATGTTCCTACAAGTTCGACTACCCTAATTAGCTCGAAGGTTGATGTAGAGCGAACACGAAATACCGATCAATCGTGAGTATCGCTAACTCAGTATCTCCGCGAATTAAAAGCACGTACTTAGAATTTGCTAGGACCTTGCTAACGACTGACGAGGGCAGTAAGTCAAGAAAGGCCATCATTAGCAAAGCATTAGCATGCTTAACAATATATTATTAATCACCGTTATAAATACGACAAGCGTATGGTTAGACATAAAGAAATGGGATCAGTGGAGATATGGTCCTCAAAGCGGTACCGTCCGAAGCCCTAAATCCCAATCAAAGCCTTCGCTTTTGACCTATGGGACAAGAAAATATTCCTATATGTAAATTTATAATATTCCCCCTAGACCCCTCTTTTGTTAGCTTTAGCTAAAGGCCCTGCTAAATTCTTGCTCACGTTTCTCATTTTTCGTAATTTTTTTGTAATTTTTTTTTTGGCCAAAAGGGAATTATTGATGGAGACAGAGAAGTGTCTATTATATTTCAAGAAGAGTGGGTATTACAATAATTGGATAATATGAATGCTGCTTTTTCTCACTTTCTCTTTTGGAGGATATATCGAATCTGATGGATCGAAATCTATGATAGCATCTTTATCTTAGTGTATTGGTCGCACGAAACAGGAGTTTTTGTTTATGTTATCTTGGGCCGTTTTGGTGTCCGAAGAGGCAATTACATGGGGACAAAGACTAGCTTTAAGGATTTTTAGCCAAAAAAAAAAGGACGAGCTTTAAGGTCGTCGAGAAAAAAAAAAAAAAGAGGGAAATTATGCGGGGAAGCACGAAATTAGGCCCTTAATTAATCCGAAAGTAAGCGGCACCTTAGCTTGTTTGAGCTAATCAAAGGGAAAAAGAAATCTCCTCAGCTTAGAAATTGTACTATATTTCTTGTTTAATTAAGGGAGTCGATGACAAAAAGAGAAAAGAAAAGGAAATGATGGAATCCAAAATTGCACGGACGGTAAAATTTAGAGGTTTAAAATTGTTATTAGCCCTTTTTATCTTTACTCAAAAACGGAACAAAAGAGCTTCTCGACATTTGCATTTTTGGGAAAAAGCCACAAAAAATTTCAAACTTTGTTCACTGTGACGCATTTATCATAAATTATTTTTTGTGACATTCAAAAATCCAAATTTGTATATGTGTGACACATTTATCTAAATTTTACCTCAATTTATACCCGGGTTACACATTTACCTAAATTTTTTTTTTTGCGATATCAAAAATTCTAAACTTTTTTCCGTGACATCAAATTTTGGGGATAAATGTGCCGTACGGATATAAGTTTGGGATTTTCAGTTTCACAAGAAGAAGTTTGAGGTAAATGTGTCATATTGTACAAGTGAAGCAAAAATATCACATAAATACAAGTTTGGGATTTTTGGTGTCACAAAAAAAAAAAAAAGATAAATGTATTACAGTAGGTATAGTTTAGGGTTTTCGATGGCTTTTACCTTTGCATTTTAAAGATTTTTTCCTCGTTATAGAGCAATGGGAGCAATCGGGCCGGTACAATCCGAGAAAGGGACAGAACCGGCCTCACTCGACCGGTTCCGAGGAGAATCGGAGCGGTTCAGTTTCAAATGTTGGAACCGGCCCGGTTCGTTCATCAGGAAAACCGCTGGTTCGACCGGAAAATGAAACCGCGCAGGCAGGCCGGTGGTTCCCAGACTTCCGGAGGAAAAATACCGGTAAACCGTCCGAGTCGTCGAGCCTTCTCCTCTTCCACGTTGCGGCTCTTCCTCATCCATGGAGGATCCCGAACTGTGACGCCACACAGCACCAGAAGCAAGAGCAAATCCCAAATGACGCCATGCGAGACCTGCTGCCACTCCGCTTCACCCTCCACGCCCACCCTCGTCCCGGACCCGCACCACTACCTCGTCCTGCTGGACAAGCGCTGCGCCACCATGAGGGACCTCCGGATCCTCCACGCTCAGCTCGTCAAGACCGGCCTCTCGAGCCGCACCCTCCCCGCGAGCCGCGCGCTGGCCTTCTGCGCCTCGCCGTCCGGCGACATCGACTACGCCTGGCGGCTCTTCAGCCGGACCCGAAGGCCCAATCTCTTCATTTGGAACACCATGATCAGGGGGCTTTCCCGGAGCTCGACCCCGCAAGATGCCATCTCTCTGTTCATCGACATGCTCGTGTGTTCCCCAGTCGAGCCGCAGAGGCTGACTTATCCTCCGGTTTTCAAGGCCTACTCTCAGCTGGGGTTGGCTCGCTCGGGAGCTCAGCTGCACGGGAGGATTGTGAAGCTGGGTCTGCAAGGCGATCCGTTTATACGGAACACCGTCATTCACATGTACGCCCATTGTGGGTTCTTGGAAGAAGCGCGACTGGTGTTTGATGGAAGTTCGGACTGTGACGTGGTTGCTTGGAATTCTATGATCATGGGCCTCGCCAAGTGTGGGGAAATCGATGAGGCTCGGAGGTTGTTTGACCAGGCACCGCTGAGGAATGCGATTACTTGGAGTTCGATGGCTAGTGGGTATGTTAGAAATGGGAGGTTTGTGGATGCAATGAAGCTGTTCGAGGAAATGCAGGGGAGAGGAATTGAGCCGAACGAGTTTACATTGGTTAGTGTGTTAAATGCTTCTGCCCACTTAGGAGCTCTGAAACAAGGGCAGTGGGTTCACGAGTTCATAAGGAAAAGTGGGACTCAGCTAAATGCAATTGTTACCACCGCAATAATAGACATGTATTGCAGGTGTGGGAGCATTGGGAAGGCATATCAAGTATTTCAGGCAGCACCTAAGAAAGGACTATCATGTTGGAATTCCCTGATCTTAGGACTCGCGAGGCATGGTTATGCAGAAGAAGCAATTAGCTTGTTCTCTCAGCTCGAGTCATCCGATTTTAAGCCGGACGAAGTCAGTTTCCTTGGTGTTCTAACAGCGTGTAATCATGCTGGATTTATAGATGAAGCCACAAAGTATTTACGGCTTATGATGGAAAGACCTGAGGTTAAACCGTCAATAAAGCATTATAGTTGCATGGTCGATCTGCTGGGACGTGCCGGTTTCCTCGAAGAAGCAGAAGAGCTGATAAGAAGCACGCCTATGGAACCGGATGCTATTATATGGGGTTCTTTGTTATCAGGCAGTGCGAATCATGGAAAGGCTGATGTGGCCGAGCGGGCAGCAAAAAATATGATCGAGCTGGACTCCAACGAGAGCTGTGCTTATGTACTCATGTCCAATGTTCTAGCTGGCTCAAATCAGCATGAAGAAGCCCTGGGACCAAGGTTTTCCATGAAGACGAGGAAGATAGAGAAAGAACCGGGAGCTAGTTTGATTGAAGTCGATGGGGAAGTTCATGAATTTGTAGCCGGTGGAAGACTACATCCAAGAGTTGAAGAGATCTACTGCTTGTTAGATGAATTAAGACTGATTTTGCAAGATGTCGGATGATTCCATAATTAATAGGCTTAATGTTGTAAGAGGTTCTCAGGGAAGTTGCGCCATGTGGACATCATGAAGAGGAAGTTGTTTATATATGTCTAGCATAAGCAGGATTCCTGAGTCCTGATCTGCAAGAAGTGGACAGCATCAGTGTCCTGGATCGAATTTTACATGATTAATGTCATAAGCTGGAACTTCTACTAATTTATAGCCACAGGAACTAGAAGTCGCGGCAATTCAACCAAGCAGAGGAGAAGCCGTTTGCAAAATCTTTATTGGGTTAAAAATTGTGACGGAAGCTTCACTAGGAGACCTCAGCCACACATTCAAAGTGCCCTTCAACGTACTCCAACCGGCACCTTTGGTCTTGTACAGATAATTTCCCTAGATGAGATACAGGTCTTGGCCATTTTTTATGACTCTGGTCTTTATGCAGAGGGGAGGTTTTTTCAACCTGCTCCTTCTGCAATCTCTGTGTTAGTCATAAATTTCTCTCTTGTGCAGTATACATCATTGAAGTCCCTGATGCTGTGACCCTGACCTTCCTTAATATGGACCGATTAAAGACGAGGATACATATTTGGCACTCACCTTTCGGTTGTCATGAAATTGCAATATGCCTGCAGAGGAGACTGATCTTTGGGCATAGATGCGGTGGTTCATAGAAGATAAGCCGGCAACAATACCTACACAGAGTTGCTTTCCGCGTGTTCCCACAACTCTAAAGAATGGATAACAAAACGGAAATGCTATTTTTGCTTATGAGACCAACTACCTTAAGCTGGCTAGGATTCCGAGAGGGTCTTGTTCAGACCTTGACTTGTGTTTGTGGGCACCTAAATAAACTCACGAGTCAACAATGTTTTTCTCCTGAAGTCTATGTAGCACAACCGGTGACGGTGATTCTGGGAACACGAAAAGTAGAATCAGGAACGACTTGCCTCGGGCCACCAATTGCACTTCGGGTTTAGTGGGCTGCCATACCCACGGTCTACGCCCAAGTCCCTGAAATATTGAATTGCAAGACAATTTTGTTTCTTTGCATACCTCACAATTTAATTTTTTCTTGGTCATGCTTCATAATTTAATTAAATATTCTTATCCCCATTTTATATCGAATTGATTATATTATCCTTTGCGCATCTCACTCTTGATTTAAGATTATTTTTTATCTTTTTTTTCTTCGTTTTCTTTCATTACAATTTTACTAGGAGATAATTACATAAATGGTCCATGAACTTTTGCTCCATATGCAATGTGGTCTCTAAACTTTTAATTTGTTCAACGTGGTCCTTGGACTTTTGATATATGTTCATTGTAGTCTTTGAACTATATGAAAATATTCAACGTAATTCTTGGTCTTGAATTAATGGAAGGGCTATATTGAACATCACAGGTTCGTTAAGATTTTCAAATGAGAGGGATTTTCAAAGATTTTTAATCTTATCTTAACTTGCAGATTTTCAAAGATTTTTTTCAAAAATTCCAAATCCATCAAATATATGATAGAATATTTTTACGATCCAGGATACGTGGAGGATCTCAAATTCTCCTTTAACCTATCCCAATTCGACTCCAAGCGATCAAATGCAGACTTTCTGCGAAAGCTGAAAATGAAGCTGGATTTTGCTGGCCTCTATGGACTCTCCATCTCCAAAGAAGCCCCGCTCTGAATCCAAATCCGAATCCGAATCCGATGGCAATGTAACGAATTCAACTTATGAAGTTTCGTTTTTGAGCATGGTTCTGGTCTCTCTCGGAAGAAGACACCTCTCTGTCTCTCTCTGCTCCCTAAAGAGGGAACGTTGTTTCGTGCAGTCTAGGATTATCGAGAATTTTTAGTTTATGTCCGATATACTGTGGTTGTTTCTAGCAGTGATTCGGTCTTCTTGTGCGCAAGTATGTTTGTTCCTGTTTACCCTGAATCCATTTCCAGATTTTTTTAACTTTTTTTCCTTTTCTTTTGCTTTTGGTGAAACTCAATCCAGGATTGGATCAGCTGTTTGCCCGAACAAGTTGTAGGCAGTATATTATCTCGATTGACATCTAGGGAAGCACAAGTCACCTGTGTTCTTTCTCGGAGATGGAGGCGCGTGTGTACTTCTCTGGTCACTGACCTCGATTTAGACTGTTTGGACTTATTGGAGAAGTTGGAACATAACTTCTTCAAGTTGGCGGAAAGAGGGCAAGATATGTGGAATGAGTGGACAATGTCATGCATTGTTAACGCTTTGACTTGAATATCTCATATAAGTCTAGCATCGATCGCTAGATTAAGTTTGCTTTGGCAAAACAGGTTAAAGTGCTCGAACTAGATTTCATGGACGCGTGTTATGGGAATTTTAAACCTGATTGTGATCCTAGTCGCTTGCCATATGTGTTGCAACGTGAGATACTTATAGATGCTAACGTTGGGTGTTCACAGCGGGGAACTTTGGCTTGAGCCCTTCCATTGGCATGTTGGCTGTAGGTATCTTGAACAGCTCTCCTTAAATCGAGAACTCATTGAGCAATTGCTTGCCACTTGTCCAGTATTAGAGAAATTGGTTTTAGAATATGCTCATGCTTTGGAATGGATTAGTGTTTCTGGCCAACCACTCAAGTTGAAATACTTGTGCATAAGATGGTGTGAGGATCTTCAATACGTCGACATTTATGACACAAATCTCGTGTCCTTCACTTACAAAGGAATAGAAGACCATATTCGATGGTGTTTGGTCAAGGTCCCCCAGCTCTCTGAGGTGTCCATTGAAGGATTTACGTCGGAACGAGTGGGTATGATCATGTCTCCGCTTTCAAGAATTTCTTGTCTGTACATTCTTAAACTTTACTTTACCATGCCATCCCCTGTAAGAGCACTAATCTTTCCTAAGGTTTTTTAAGTTATTTCCTTATTACAATCTGTGCGGCTTTTGATTCTCTATCTCTCTCTAATATGTAGGAAAGACTAGGGACTTATCTACGTCAACTGCCTAAATTAACAAATGTCAAGCAATTGGAACTGTGATTTAAAGTATTTGAAGATTTGAGTCTACTTCCATTGACTCTCCTGATCGAGGCATTTCCCTGCTTGCAGAGTTTTGTAGTTGAGGTGGGTTTTTGGGCCTCATTCAAGTCCTCATCTATTTAGGCATTAGATTGGTACGGTAGGATCGAATTTAATGAATCAAGCTACCGTTGAATCTTATTCGAGTCTCTCTCATCGGTGAATTGTGAGACATCATGTGACTAGTATCTACTAGATGTGACCATCAATACAGACAAATTTTTACTTTGCGAGTTCTTTCTTCCACAGGCATTCTCCAATGCAACATATATTATGTTGATTACTCATGTAGGACATTCTTCTTTTGCCACATATGATGTACCCGATGGACATGATATGCACGGAGAGAGTATTGAAAAGAGTTGTTGGACCTCCCTATTGATACCTAAAGGTGGTGGAATTTTATAATTATTATGGTTAATCTAGTGGTCTCGAACTAGTGAATTATTTTATCGATAGTGCCATTGTTAAGGAAAATTTCCAATAGATTTTGAAATTGACAAAACTGTCAATGAGTGCCTTGTAAGTCTGATAAATGCTTTGAAGTATTTTGATTCAGGAAGTTATTTTTGGAAGAAAAGCATATGTCAATCTTGATCTAGTTCGTGCTTAGATTGTGAAAGAACTTCAAGTAAAAGAGATTCAGACTCAGAACAAGAAGTTCAGACTCAAAGTTCAGACTCAGAACCAAAAGTTCAGACTCAGAACTAAAAGTTCAGATTCAGACTTATAATCTTCAGACGCATAAGTTTTGCAGACGCAGAAATTATTCAGATGCAGACGCAGAAGTTTTGCAGACGCAGACGCAGAAATTTTTCAGACGCAGACGCAGAAATTCTTCAGACGCAGAAGTTTCTCAGATGTAGACGTAGACGCAAAATTTCTTCAGACACATAATACAGAACCTAACATAACAGCTAGTGATCTGGTATGGATTTCACAAAAGGAAAGCTTTGGTATCAATCTAATTCAAATTGATTGACAATCAAAAATTACGACAAGCATGCATTTACAACGGACAAAGCTCTACTTATGGAAACAAAAATTCTGATTGTATTGGTGACCAGAATCAGCGGGATTCAGATTTTATCAACTAACAGCTACTAAATCCATTTTATACAAATATGTCCAAAGGTGAATATTGGAAGATGATCCTCTGAAGACTGTCCAACGGCTAGTTTGGAAGTGAAGGAGTATAAAAGGAGATCAACAAGGAGCATAAGGTAGAGATAGAATTCATAATCAACAAGTCCAAAGTTTGAGCATACTCCAATTCAATTTCTTGTCTTTCGTAAGCTTAAACGTATAATCATTTGAGAGGTGTAGACAGTGTTATAAGTGTGTGCTTAGGTGTGAGATAGTGTGATATATCGGCTTGGTATAAGTAGCACCAGCTTCGGGAAGAAGTGCTTGAGTTATAGCAGCACAACTTGCTGTAACTTCTCATTGATTTGATTAGTGAAATCCAGCCAGTAGACTGTAGCGTGGGAGAGTGGACGTAGGCTTGTTATAAGCCAAACTACTATAAACTTGTGTGTAGATTTTTCTATCCATATTCTATTACTTTGCACACTGCACATCAGGAGCACTGTCTTTATAAACTGCTTTGAATTTGAACAATATTCAGACTCAACTGTTTTCTTTCATTTCCGCATAATCTGGTTAAAATCACCTATTCACCCCCCTTCTAGGTGATCCGTGCTAGCTACTTCAGCCATTGCTCTAGAGAAGTTAGTGGTGAATCCCTGTGAGGGTAAAAAAGGTGAAGGAACCTGGAGAACGTGCTCTCCAATAGCTCAAGGGAAAGTTACCTTCTAGAATTGAGCTGGTGATTAATTACGGCTGGCTTTGATTCTGCAACCTAATCCTCTTCCCCGGTTTTCCTTTTTGTCGGATTTACAAATTACGTATTGACTCTTTTGCAATTTTATCCAATATGGTAAGCGGCAGGGCCATGAATAGTGGGTGTTTCTGGTTTTTGGTTCAACTTCGTCTTGGGTTTTCCCCTTTTTGTTGGTGATTAAAGTGATAATGTAGTCAAAAGCAAATGTCGGTGCGTGCCTAAATGAAAAGTGCTCGCCACTTGGTAAAAACATTCGCCTGATCATGCTACAATGCTGTGCCTGATCACTGCCCTGTCTGCACAAAGTACATTGTGCAGGTACTTACTGCTGCATACCTATGCCAAATTACTACATAATTACAGTCTTGGTACATTGAAGATGCGCGTGATTGAATGCTACGGGTATGACATCGAGTACACCCATATAGCATATTACATGGATCACTTTGAACCAAGAGAATGAGTGGAAGTAGACTATTATCTTCATATGCTACAAGACTGACATCAAATTTGCTCGATACTGGTTAATTCAGGCAGAAGATGAGTTCTTAGGCATCCCAACTGTATCAAATGCACAGGGCAATGCAGGGTCATCAACCATGAGGTGGGTGACAGGAAACATAAGAATTTAATAAAATCTGAAAACCCGATATTGATTGATGCTTACATGTAGTAGATATGAAAGTTTTTAGTTCGTAGTATGAGAATCTGCAGACAAAAAAGACAAGTTGAAATCCGAGACGTGATCACATGCGTGCCTTCCAAACTCTATAACCAATGCAAAACTGAACTAGCATGGGTACATTGTCCATACACAGCGGAATTCCTACCCCCAGGAGAATGAGATTTGTATCATAAACATGATGGAGGACAACCTAATTCTATGTATACGGTGGTGTCCTCTTGTATTTTATTGCACTGTTGCAAAACATTATCCTTCCACTCTCTAATCTCGTGAAATAAACCAGAGCCATCGAAGCCAAGGTTGGTGACTAGAGTGCACAAACAGTTGCTTGGGCTTATAGTAACAGTATAACACCCATAACTTCATTCGGCATAACAACTCGCTCAATTCTTTGTGTGATCATGGACAACCTAACTATCATCTGTTAATTGTAATGTTTGCACAACTTATCGTGAATTGGTACATATCATGAAATTAGCGAGATATCGTACATAATATTCCATACCGATCTTCTAAGTCCTAAGTCAATTTTCATTACTCCATTACGATATCTTGCTATTCATGACAAGATCACGAGCCAAAATTAAATTAGTGGCAAAGGGATTCGGCATATCTATCGAGTCCAAGTGAAAGAAAGTCGAATAAACCGGTCGCCATTCACGGTGGCGAAGGAGCTCAATTCAGGCGGTGCAAACGGCGAGCGGTGGTGTCCACGTGCACAGCCCGCCTGGTTCTCCACGTCATCGGCCCCCGCGAACCGACCCGACCCGATCCATTCTCAAATGCTACTGTGCTGCCGCTACACGACGCGGCCCTCCTCGTCCTCCTCCTCCGTTTTCTGCATGGCCTCCTCGCTCTCCCTCTCTCTCTCTCCAGGTACAGTTCTCCGATCCTCTCGCCGTTAGCTTCTTCTCCGTCACGACCTCAACCCCGCCGGCATTGACGGACGCCGGAGATTCCGTGCGGCGCCTTTTCAAGCTTCGTTCCTTTTCTTCTTCTTATTTTTTGGATCGTGCCGGTATCGACTCTGCTCCGCTCGAGCAGCTTGAGCTTTGGTCTTCGCTTTGCCCCGCACCATTGCTGTGAATTTCTCCTTCGACTGTTTACCTGGGATTTTGTAGAAGGAATGCGCCCATGAACTCTTGAGGAAGACCCAATCTGGCGCTGGGAACGCCTGCAAGATAGTCTGTTCCGCGGTTGCGCGATGGTTTCTAGCGGGTACTTGGGGCCGCCCGCTCGTGGAAGGTCACGTCGTACATCGCCAGTAGAGTAGAAACTGTTCCGGTGTGCCCGAAATTAAGGAAATTGAGATTGGTCCGCATGCGAAAGTTAGATTCTTTGTCTAGTTTGGGCCGAACTTCAGGTGAAATGAGATTTTTTAGATGATTTTCTTTCAGGCGACGCGCGGAGGAATCGAAAGACGGGTCGCCGCGGGTGGTGAGAACTGATGTTCGAGCGTTGAGTTGAGGAATCACCCCCGGCTTTGCGAATTTTTGTGCTGGTGAAGTGAAGGTAGCATGCTGGGTGAGGATGATCTTTGGACTGATGGACTCGTTTGTGCTTTTGAGCTTAGACCGGGCAGGAGGAGGATGTGCCATTTCCAACCCGGTTTCAAGTTGCAGACGGCGCCGCGAGCCGGGAGGCTGGCGACGAAGAAGTGCGAGTCGGGATGTCGACCCAATGTTGCATCCCGCGGCCGGGACGACGGCAACAGTGACAGGTCCTTTCCGGTGAACAGGAATGATACGTTGAGTGACCTCGATTCTGGCCATTGCCATGCTCCAGAAGAGTTTCGAGCGAGCCATCATTGGGTGCCAATTGGCTGGGTTAGGATACATGAACTCGTCCAGACCGTGCAAGCTGATGCTGGCTGGGCCTCGCAGCCCATCGTGTTTGGGGACGACGAAGATGATGTCACGGTCGCGGACATAGCGACTCCGTACCGGGAGAGGCCGGTGGGCCCCACTTGGTGGTGCCATGTAGTTGCGGATCACCCATTCGTCAAATCATGGCTGAGCAATGCACAGTGGCTACATCCTGCCATAAGTATTGCTCTGCGCGATGAAAGTAGGCTGATAAGTGAACGAATGAGGCACCTCCTCTATGAGGTAATTAAAAAGTGTAACGGTCGACATATCCTTTCTTGGCCAGCTCTTTAAAAGTTGGAAGAGATTATTTGTGTGAAAGTTCGGACATTCTTAACATGTCTGAATTACATTTGTCTTTCGTTTTAGATTGATATAAGATGGTATTTGCTTGTATTTGACTTGGTTCAATGCCATTTATACTCTCGGTTTTCCTGCCTTTTGACTCTCTTGTAAAACAGTCACTGCATGGACATTTTTTTAGGTCTGTGAAACACTTGTGATTGAACATCTGAGCCAGTAATCTTTCTTTTCTGTTCAGGCATCCTTTTTCTTCATCCTAGTTTGTTTTCTTGGTGTTAAGTTTGCTGCTTACATTGCTGTGAGTGTATGCAGGAAAAAGATAGCTCAGTAAATGCCAGTCTACTGTAATCACTAAATAGACAATACAATGCCACAACAGGTTTTCTATTCTTATTTTTCATTTCTAATAGTTCCTTGTAGATTAAGCAAGTACAAAAAAATTAGTGATTCTTACTTTACCAAAAAAAAAAAAAATAGTGGTGTCACAGAATTTTCAGCCCTGTTTTGGGTTAATGTAGTGAAAATTTGGTAGTTAGGCTGCCAAGATTACAATCTGGGTCATCTTGCTTAGATTTGTGAACAAACAGACATGTTAAGGCAAACCTTCTATCACAGTGGAAAGAGACTGTAAATTCTGACCTAAGCAAGCTAGAGCACAGACCAGGTGGGATGTCGAATTCTCAATGAGTTTCGTATGTGACGGCAGATTTAAATAATAATACAGGGTTCGAGATTGACCAGGATATTGACCATAGATCACAAAGACTGTAGTGTCATGGGAACAAGTACATACAGATTTGCTGTTTCTTTCCACCTTCTCTGCTGCATAATTTGTTAAGCCTCAAACGTATGGTGCGGTACAATTTTTGACTTCATTTCCTAACAGGTTCCGGTTAGAGTTGCTGGTGGCCTTCTATTTGAGCTGTTGGGGCAGTCGGCTGGTGATCCATGCACCGATGAGGATGACATCCCCATTGTTTTACGGTCATGGCAGGCACAAAATTTTTTAATTACGGCATTGCACATCAAAGGGTCTGCCGCCATAATTAACATCTTGGGTATTTCAGAAGTTCAGGTTTGTCTGTCAGATTTATAATTTCTGGTTTTTTTCTCGAATACATCTTCCTGCAATTTCCTATTTCCAAATGCACCACTCATTTTCTTGTCAATCTTTATGTAGGAACTGCTTGCTGCTGGAGGTTCTAACATCCCACAAAGCATTCACGAGGTTGTGGCACATCTTGCCTGTCGCCTAGCACGATGGGATGACAGGTGTGTATACTTTTCGTCCAATTCAAACTTGCAAATGCCTTATTGACTGACGGCAGTGTTTGCTGTCAACAAATAATGCGAATCTTGATGCCCGCCTCATGAAGGTATAATCTCCTTCTACCTCGAAAAGAATGCGGCAATCAATTTTTTGGCTTGTGGACATGGGTGACTTCTTGATGTTCACTGGTGATGTTTGTAGTCAAACTCCGAACATTCTATGTATTGGGAGTAGCAAGTTCATCACACTTATGTAAAACTGAATGTTTGACGTGGCTACTCAATTCATTCTGTCAACTTAATTAGGGAAGAGAGTTAAATTAAGCAAGCAATGTGAAGAAAACAAATTCCTAAAATATCATACAAAATTGCGGAAAAACGTGCCCATTCTACGCTTGAATCACCGATCGTTCGAAGTATATCACGTAAAACAAACATACCTCTTTTGCCACAGATTAAATGCACTTATCGCAACCTCGAGAGAGAGAACAATTCTTGGATTGTTGAAAGCAAAGTCCTCTTACTTTTTCTTCTTGTGAGAATGTTTTCTGATGGAAAAATGCAACATTCGCTTTCTCACACTTACGTGTGTTCTCATCATATTATTTCAAGACAATACCTGCCAAGTGCAGTTACTTTCTTTCGTGGGCTAGGTTAGCCCATCATGGGCGGCCCATTTTTCACAAATAAAACCCATCATCTCCCACTCGCACATGATGGGCTAAACATTAACTCTCTCTCTTCTTTGCAATATTCATACTAGCAAATAATCCGTGCGACCAGTATACTTCGAGAGCTCGTTGCAATGCATCTGTTAGGAATACATAGCAGCTCAAAATTGGGTACAACGTTTTCCGAGTAGACATAGTATGCAGTCCCATAGATCAATCAATCACATTTATATTTCATTCGATCTCTTTTAGTATCTCGTATATTGTATTCACAACTATGATTTACTCAAAATCATAATTGGTCGACCTGTGAATACAAAAATAGGATGTGACATCATCAATACGTTGATCTTCCTCTTTCTTAAACCTCTCTATTTCAATCCAGCACGCTTTTCTAGAAATGTCCCATTAGATCGAATAATTCATAACCATTGGCAACACTCTAAGATAGCGAACACTGAATAGAAATTTTGAGAATAAGTCAGAGTCCTGAGGGCACTAAATGAGAAACTCATATTCTCAAGAGTCTCACACGGCATAAAGTTGAGATCAAAAACTTTTTGCCACTCTTATCGGTCGACTCATGCATACGTAGTATGAAATACGTATTACGGTATTAACTCATTTCCCATGGAGCGTATATCTTTACATTCAATACCGTACAGATGATTGTTCAGATATACCCAATGTCTAAACTCGAGTTCACATATCTACTCCTCTAAAGAATCCATTAGAACTCACATCTGGCATCAAAGACAGATAAAAGTAAAATATGTGGGTTATTTTACTTTCGGACAAATTAAATATTATGTCCTCATCTTAGCACTTAACTAAGGTGACATTTATATTTTAAGCTTGAGCTCTCGATTATCACCTAGATAATAAGCCTAAAAATTGTCTCATCTCTACTTATCACATAACAAATAGAGGCGATTACTCGTGTGAGTGAGTTAATCTTA
Organism: Syzygium aromaticum; assembly: GCA_024500025.1. NCBI lineage: Eukaryota > Viridiplantae > Streptophyta > Magnoliopsida > Myrtales > Myrtaceae > Syzygium > Syzygium aromaticum. The sequence goes on from CM044885.1 coordinate 20,511,944, forward strand.
TCTGTCCGACATACTTACTTGACATCATACACTAAGTATTAAAATGCATAAATAAATAAAACTATCATAGGCATTAACAATGATATAACAATTTCATTCAAATGTGAACATTCAGGGAAATTACAATATTCGGTACATCAACATCTACGCAGTCCTAGAGATTTTACATGACCATTGAAAACATCTCTAGGAATTGGCTTTGTCATAGAATCTGCTATCATTTTATGCGTAGATATGTACTGCAAGTTCACATCTTTTCGTGCTATCATGTCTTTAACAAAATTGTACTTGGTATCTATATGTTTGGTCTTGCCATGATATTTCGGATCCTTGGTGTATGCTATCGATGCTTGGCTATCACAATTGACTAATAATGAGTTTGCAACGTGCTCAACAATACCTAAATGATCCAAAAATCTCTTAAGCCAAACTCCTTCTTGTACTGCTGTTGACAATGCCACGAACTCGGCTTCCATGGTGGATAATGTTATATATATTTGTTTCTTACTGCTCCAAGATATGACGCCATTATTCAGTAAGAATGCAAATCCTGAGGTAGATTTCCTTTCGTCTAAATCTCTTCCCCAGTCAGCATCCGAGTAGCCTTCAAGTCGCAGATCCTTTCCTTGATAACTCAGAGAATAATCAACAATACCCTTTAGATACCTCATGATTCTTTTGACGACTTTCCAATGTGCTTGACCTGGATTGGATTGGTATCTACTTACCATCCCAACTGCAAAACATATGTCAGGTCTTGTACACATCATGGCGTACATTAAACTCCAAATAGCACTAGCATAAGGAACACGTTTCATTTGCTCCTTCTCTTGTGGAGTCTTAGGACACAGTCTTTGGCTCAATCCTTCACCTTTTGCAATAGGAGTGTTAATGGGTTTGCAACCTTGCATATAAAATCGTTCAAGAACCTTGTTTATATAAGTCTCTTGCGAAAGAGACAATAATCTCTTGGAACGATCTCTTGAAATCTTAACTCCAAGAATATATGCAGCTTCACCCATATCTTTCATTTCAAAATTGGACGATAACTAATTCTTTACAGTATTAACCAACTTCTTATTGTTTTCCGCAATCAGTATGTCATCAACATATAATGATAAGATCACAAATTGATCTTTTGATCTTTTGATATATACGCAATGATCTTCATCAATCATTGTAAAATCATACGCCACTATAGCATTATGAAAACGTATATACCATTGTCTCGAAAACTGCTTAAGGCCATATATCGATCTTAGAAGTCGACATACCTTTTGTTCTTGGCTTTTCATAATGAAGCCAACGGGTTGCTCTATGTAAATTTCTTCTTCTAATTCTCCATTTAGAAAAGCAGTCTTTACATCCATTTGATGTAATTCAAGATCCATACTTGCCACTATTGTCAAAATAAGGCGAATTGAGGTAAATCTCACTACAGGAGAAAAAGTTTCTTCATAATCAATTCCTTCATGTTGATTATACCCTTTCGCCATAAGGCAAGCCTTATATCTTTCTATCAAGCCATCAGCTTTTCGCTTTATTTTGAGAAAACCCATTTGTTCCCAATAGCTTTGCGTCTTTTAGGAAGATCAACCAGTTCCCAAACATGGTTTGACTTCATTGACTCCAATTCTTCTTCCATTGCATTCATCTATTTATCCTTATTAAGGCAATTTAGAGTCTCATTTAAATTCCTTGGCTCATCTTCATCTTGCGGAGCGATCATAAAAGTTTCCCCTTCTATGTCAAAACGTCGTCGGGGAACACTTTTGCGACTTGTTCGCCGTAAGGGAGATTGTACACGTGGCATATTATTCCCCATTACGCTCCTACTTGGATTAGATAATGATTGTATTATCTCATTAAATGGTTGCAATTGAGATTGAGTCGAATTTAATTCATCATTATTCTCATTGCTTCCACTTGGTCGAACTTCATCGATTTCATTATCAAGATCCAAGGTTTCAAATAGTGAGTAGTCCTCACCTATTTCGCCCTTCTTAGGATACTCATTCTCTAAGAATGTGACATTTCGTGATTCAAATTCAGTTATACTCCAACTTTCTTGCTTACCTATAAACACATACCCTTTTGAGTGCTTTGAGTATCTTATGAAAATAATCTTCTTACCTCTGGGAGCCAGTTTCCCATATTTATGAGAGAACTCGTGAGTATAGACAGCACAACCCTAAGGCTTAAGAAAATTTAAATCGGGTTTTCTTCTTGTCCATAACTCATATGGAGTGGAAATAACTGATTTAGAAGGCACACGGTTAAGTATATAGGCAGCAGTTAACAAAGCATCACCCCAGAAGGTGATAGGTAACTTGGCTTGTGCCATCATAGACTTAACCATTTCCAATAGGGTTCTATTTCTCCTCTCGGCAACACCATTTTGTTGCGGAGTATATGGAATAAATAACTGTTTTTCTATTCCTTTTTCATCATATAAATTTCTGAACTCATCAGATAAATATTCTCGACCTCGATCGGATATCAATGCTTTTATTTTCTTATCTAATTGATTTTCCACCAAGTTCATAAATATCTTGAAGTAACTAAAAGCCTCAGATTTATGAGAAATCAAATAGACATATCCGAATAGAGTAAAATCATCAATAAATGTGATAAAATAAACAGCCCCATGTCTAGCCCTCACATTCATTGGACCACAAATGTCAGAATGGATTAACTGTAAAGGAAATTAAGCTCTTTTTCCTTTTCCAAATGGTTTCCTTGTTGTTTTCTCTGCTAGGCATTGCTCGCAAATAGGCAAATCAACTTTTTCAATATTACCTAATAAGCCCTCTTTGGCTAATCTTTGCATTCGTTGTTAGCCAATATGACCAAGTCTAGCATGCCACACATTCACATCATTTTCATAAGAGTTGGAAGATGTAAATAGGGAATAACAAACGTTAACATTACCACAGTCAACATCTAGTACAATGAAACCATCTAGAAAATAACCACAACCATAATAACTCGTACCTAAATACAAGTCTATACCATTGTTATGGAAGTTCAAATTAAAACCAAGTCGAATCAACATTAAAACAGACACCAAATTCTGACGAATCTCCGGAGCATATAGTACATCATGTAGGAACAGAGTACGTCCACCACGCATCATCAACTGGCAAGTGCCAATTCCTTTAACCTCAGCTCTGGAGTTGTTTCCTACATAAATCCATTTAGTTCCCGTTGGAACTCGTCGGAATTCTACGAAGGCTTCTCTATTTTTCGCTACATGGTTTGTTACTCCCGAATCTACAGTCCACAAAGTATTTGATTCAGTTAGAAATATAGAACTTGATACATAAACAAAGTTCTCAATAGTACAAGATGAGTTAACCTTCTTTGGCTCATGACAATCGCGAGCAAAGTGGCATTTCTTGCTACAATTGTAGCACTTCACTCTTGACATCTTCTTCTCATGAGGACGCTTTCCTCTTTGGTGTTGTTTATCTCTTGGTTTCTTTCCCGAAGAACTTGCTCTTTTACCTCTCCACCTTCTGAACGAATCAGGACGCTTGCGCTTAGAGCTCGAAGGCTCTTGTGAGCTAGAACCTGCATAGTAAATGTCAATTACCGGTTTATCCACCAGGAGACGGTCCTCCTCTAACTCTAAGTGGCGCACTGCATCCTCAAAGGTTTTGATGTTCTCATTATGAGTTAGGTGCAACTTCATATGCTCCCAACTTTGAGGTAAAGAACGAATCACCGCTTGCACTTGCTATTCATCAGTCAGAACATGGCCAGCATCCTTCAACTCATTAATCATGTTTGACATTTTTCTTAAATGTTGTTTCATGGACTGATCATGTGGCTTCTTATATGAGTCAAATCTTATAGTGAGATGTCTAAGTTTAGTTACAGATGTATGACCAAATCTTGCTGCCAATGCTCCTCACATCTCCTTAGCATTTTCAAAACGCCTAAACTCTTGCATGACATCATTTTCCATGCTACTCAACAACGTGATGCGAGCAAGGGAGTTCTTCCTTTTCCATACAGCAAATGCATCATTGTCTCTCTTATGTTGTGCAGTGTTTCCATCTTCAGGCTCTTCCATAACCAGGTTAAGAGTTTCGAGAGCCTCTTGCTCTTCCAGCATATATTGGATTTTCATATGCCAAATTTCATAGTTATCACCGTTAAGCTTCTCTCCTTTGTTCAGTTCAGCAACTATATTATTTAATGCTGAAGTCATTGAATCTGAACATATTAGACAGACAAGCACGAATTGTTAATGCCACTTATTTATGCATTAATTTTACACAAATTGATTATATTAACGAATAATTTCACATAGACTTTAGATTTGAAAGTTCACTATGTTCTCAATCATCATCAAAAATCCTAATGTGAAATTACCATTGATGTAATCATTAAGGTAAAATTATGTTCTTTAAAGTTACTAAAACTTTTAGAACTTCCACTCAACTCCATATGATACTACAAGATAAATATTAAAACAGAATAGTACTTTAAACCATTCACAACATGAATATCAATCAACATTCATTTACTTAACACTTTGTACATAAGGAATGAATCCATCAAAGGAAATAAACATAAACACCAATATAGAAATATCCTCCCAAGATATCTAATACCAACTTATAGTGAACATATCCATAAGAGTTTACGAAAAATAGATAAACACAATCAGGTGATGATCCTCTTTCTATAAACTGGAAATGACTCATGAAAATCCTCAGGAAATTTTATTTCCTTTGGCATCCAAATGGAGGCACCAGGAAAACCCCTAGATTCGGGCAACGTATTGTCTCGAGACCGATACAATGCAAGGGTTGACGTCCTTCTTGCCCCGACCCGTATGTACTATATCATGAATTTCTCCACAATCTTCTTATAGCTCAGACCTTCTAAGGTGTCTCATACCCTATCAATCATTCTTCCCAACTCATCAGGAATGGTGCATTTTAGGGCACCGACCATCATATACCCTGGTATTAGGAAACCGTTCCAAATGATATCTTGTATCTTTTGGTTGACCTTGATGATGTGTGTCATCATGTCATCATTAGCATCCCACCGGTAAAGAAGCAGCTTGATTCTGAGTTTCTCAAGTTTCTCCTTTTGAGCCGCCGTTCTAGGGATAAGAGGGGTTCGATATCTTCTTACCATATTTCCTGCAACAAATGTAGAAAAAAAAATCGAATGATTATTATTCATAATTCATAGTACTTGCAAGAAACACATTCTGCCCCCCTTCAGCCTTTTTTTTTTTTTTTCGCCGGTCAACGATGGTCAACGGTCAACAGATGACTGGGTCGAGCTTCCGGATCGGGTCAACGAGTCAGGCTTCCGGGTCGGGTCGGGTCAACGGGTCGGTAGAAACCCGCATGGCTGATGTCAGCCACGTCATGCACGCGCCCTGTTGGCGTGTGCATCGCCGCGCGCGCAGCAACCGCTGCGCATGTGTGGCGCACATGCCAACGGAGCCGCCACTTGCGGCGGCGCGTGGGGGCGTGTTCGGCGTCCCCCGGTGGCGTGCCACCCGTCGTTTTGCTCGTCTCGACGAGTACTACAACCCTACACTTTCAAAAATAAATTTTGATGCACGGAAAACGAGAAACCACTTTGAACAGTACGGCCGGGTGTCGATTTTTCGTACCCGAGCGTTCGTTGGCGCCGTTTCACAAATTCTGGCCGAAAAATTCGTTTTATAAACATATCAAAAAATCATGAAACAAGAAAACATGCTCTGATACCAATGAAGGAAATAAATTCCTAAAATATCATACAAAATTGCGGAAAAACATGTCCATTCTACGCTTGAATCACCGATTGTTCGAAGTATATCACGTAAAACGAATATACCTCTTTTGCCACAGATTAAATGCACTTATCGCAGCCTCGAGAGAGAGAACAATCCTTGGATTGTTGAAAGCAAAGTCCTCTTGCTTTTTCTTCTTGTGAGAATGTTTTCTGATGGGAAAATGCAACATTCGCTTTCTCACACTTACGTGTGTTCTCATCATATTATTTCAAGACAATAACTACCAAGTGCAGTTATTTTCTTTCGTGGGCTGGGTTAGCCCATCATGGGTGACCCATTTTTCGCAAATAAAACCCATCACAATGTATGCGTGACCTTTCTGTTTAGCTATTCATGCAACAGAGCACACAGTTTTTTGGTTCCATAGGTTCTGGTTCCATAGCTATTCATGCACGCGCCCTGTTGGCGTGTGCATCGCCGCGCGCGCAGCAACCGCTGCGCATGTGTGGCGCACGTGCCAACGGAGCCGCCACTTGCGGTGGCGCGTGGGGGCGTGTTCGGCGTCCCCCGGCGGCGTGCCACCCGTCGTTTTGCTCGTCTCGACGAGTACTACAACCCTACACTTTCAAAAATAAATTTTGATGCACGGAAAACGAGAAACCACTTTGAACAGTACGGCCGGGTGTCGATTTTTCGTACCCGAGCGTTCGTTGGCGCCGTTTCACAAATTCTGGCCGAAAAATTCGTTTTATAAACATATCAAAAAATCATGAAACAAGAAAACATGCTCTGATACCAATGAAGGAAACAAATTCCTAAAATATCATACAAAATTGCGGAAAAACATGTCCATTCTACGCTTGAATCACCGATTGTTCGAAGTATATCACGTAAAACGAATATACCTCTTTTGCCACAGATTAAATGCACTTATCGCAGCCTCGAGAGAGAGAACAATCCTTGGATTGTTGAAAGCAAAGTCCTCTTGCTTTTTCTTCTTGTGAGAATGTTTTCTGATGGGAAAATGCAACATTCGCTTTCTCACACTTACGTGTGTTCTCATCATATTATTTCAAGACAATAACTACCAAGTGCAGTTATTTTCTTTCGTGGGCTGGGTTAGCCCATCATGGGTGACCCATTTTTCGCAAATAAAACTCATCACAATGTATGCGTGACCTTTCTGTTTAGCTATTCATGCAACAGAGCACACAGTTTTTTGGTTCCATAGGTTCTGGTTATAGTTCTGCAGATCCTCCTATTGTTTTTTTGAGTCCCAAAACTTGAGATACATTGGGTTTTTCACCTGATGATTTCGTTCCTATTTGATGTTTTACCCTTTTAATGATGGAAATTAGCATATGTTAAAAGGGTGTTAGACAGTGCTGTAATTTAATTTAATTTGTAGATTTTCACACAGCTTTACTTTAGTTAACAGAAAACTTATTACATTGCATCCGTTGTCATTTTCTTGGTTTTTTGCTAATTCATTTTTTGCTGTTGCTTTTCTAGATTATTCCGCAAAAACATCTTCGGTGCAGCTGATGAAATTGAATTGATGTTTATGAACAGGTGCTCCTTATGCTACCATCTTTTGTTAGAAGCACAAGTAATTTAATGCATATTATATGCATGACACGTACACTAAATGTTCCCTTTTATCCTCATGGATAGGAGAACCCTTGAAGACATGCATTTATTTACGATAATTTTAAATCAAGAGATCCGAAGGTTATCAACCCAGGTACACTTCTATTCTTCTAATGGAACAATTCCCAGCCGAATGATTGCTATCTATAAGTGTGCTTTGCTTGTCACCCTTCTAGGTTATTAGAGTAGAAAGATCATTATCCATAACTGTGCTTGGCTTGTCGCAAGTTTAGGTTATTAGAGTGAAATGGTCACTTCATGCGAGAGAGGAAATAGTATTTGAGCTTCTTCAACACTTGAGAGGGAATGCTGCTCGGACCTTGCTGGAAAGCATACAAAAGAGCACGAGGGAAATGATTGAAGAACAAGAAGCAGTTCGTGGTCGGCTATTTACAATTCAAGATGTCATGCAGAGTACAGTTCGTGCATGGTTACAGGTTTTCCAACAGTTACAATATCTTCTAGCCTTTTCTCTTCTCAATTTTATGAGCTATTACATGCAGTTATCGAGCATATAATGTGCTATGTCACTGATAAGATCTCTGTTTTTTGTTAATTATAAGTTAGCATTAGTTTTGTAGATTGGTGAGTACAATTGGTGGTTGTGATACTTGGTGGTAGTGACTTTTGAAATTGCAACTACAAACTTAAACGTATTCTGACTAGACTCGTTCTAGAATCATTCATGTCGACTAGCATTATCATACCATTGGTGTGCCTTTATATATAAAATTAATGGTGCAGTTACTCTTTTATAATATTTCCGTTCCAGTTCTCATTTTATTCTTTATTTTTGTTTGGCTTACTGCGGTGGAAGGGTTGTGAAAGTGTGATATGTTGCTTGTCCTCATTCTTATGTCTGGTGTTTGCTCACGTTTTCCCATTGTTAATCTAGGACAAGAGCCTCACCGTTACGCACAATCTAGGAGTTTTTGGAGGTTGTGGCCTTGTCCTATCTATCGTCACTGGACTTTTTGGAATCAATGTAGATGGAATTCCAGGATCAGATGAGTCGCCTTATGCGTTTGCTCTATTTTCTTGCTTCCTGCTCTTTCTGGGAGTTGCATTGATCGCAATTGGTCTCCTTTATCTTGGCTTAAAGAATCCCATTGTTGAAGAGGATGTTGAGGTTAGAAAGTTGGAGCTTCAGGAGCTGGTTCGACTGTTTCAGCATGAAGCAGAATCTCATGCCCAAGTTCGCCAAAATGTTACCAGAAAGAATGTACCTCCTACTGCTGCAGATCTTCTCCCAAATGCTCTGGGTTATACTCTCCTCAGCTGAAAACATAACATTCAAGTATGCCCGATATACCGATAATCTATTGCTGCTCCATGAGTTGCCAAATATATTTATACAATTCATAGTCCTTATCTTTAGCAATCAACTAAATCGCTGCACTAAAGTTCATTCTTGGTCGAACATGGTCATCACATATGAAAGGTCACTTTGTGCTTATACAAAAATCAGCATTAGCTCTGTGGCCTCTAGCATTCTTCGGTACATAAAGTTTGTAGTTATGGTGAGTATCAATCTTTCTTTCGCACATACCAAGTGCTTATAGTCCTTAAGTCAGAATCCAATGCACGATTGCAGGGTTAAACTGTTAGTAGTATGTTAAAGTACAATTCTTCAATCCCAGCGGTTGAATCTCTGAACATTCTCTATGCTGTTACGACCATTTCCTTGGTTGCACAGAAAATTTATACAAACTGATCATTCTCGACACTTCCAAGTGAAATCTAGTTGTCTGGTGCACCATGGCTTCATCATCTTGCTTGTGGTGCTAAGCCAACCAGCTTGTCGAACAGCTTAGAAGAATCAGATGATCTAGCTCCAAATTTATTCTTCCCTTCCAGTGATATTTCACCTTTTCCTTATCCTCACCATTCTTTCGTCTGTTATAATATGAAGAGGTTCTTGCTTCACAGTTTGACTCCAATTTATTCTGCTATGCAGGTATCATGATCAGACACAACCCACAAATGGACAAATATGCCATAGATATATCTTAGATTCATGAGCTACTACTGGTAACTCTTTGCTATATGAGCCTAAACCCCAGATCCATCTCCTTGAAAAGGATTAAGGATGTCATTGCCATACGTTCAATTTTATCTAGCCTGCATTGGCATATTGGCAGTGAATTGCCTATGCGTATTTAGTTTCTCTTAGTGCAGTTTTCCCCAGTGCGATGACATGAGAAAGTGCAATTCTCCACCCTTCATTCAGAGTAGATTTTCCTCTGTGAAATTACCCATCAACTTAGAGTTTCAAGAGGAGTAGACAGGAGAGATCTGTAGCAAGCCATAACCAAATTATGTACAGGGACTGTTACGAAGGTCCGAGATTGTGCTGATTATGAAGTAGTCTGGAAATTTATCAGGCTTTTTTATCTGGAGTTCGTCTTGTTTTTATAGCTGTTAGAAAGTATCTGCAGACTTGAAGAAAGCGAAACAAGAGGAGAGTTTGTGTGTGGAATGATATGTTACTATGATTTACAAACTTGTATCTAAAAATTTGAGCGGAGAATTTTGTTGCACGGGAACATCTAACTGAACGAGGGCCCGGCTTGTGTCGATGAACCATCTATTAAGGCTAAGGTTCTTATCATAAAAGTTTGTCAAAATTAGGTTGCGATTCCTATTGTTTGTGGCTAGCTAGTGAAGTGTATGGTTGGATTCCATCGGAACAGACCGGTACTACATGACTCTTAGGATGTTAAATTTGTTCTAAGCTGAATCATTCTCCGGTGTCGATGTCAATTCGAAAACATTTCCGCCAAAGTGGCCCGCATGGGGGATGATTTATCTGCAGGTGAGGAGATTTTCAGTGTAGGGCCAGGGTAATTTTTCAAGCTATAGGATCATAATAAACCGGCAATGAGGTCTTTTAAGCCACTTGCTGAGTATATTAAATGAGATTTTCTTTTACTAAATTCTCGCTTATTACGAACATGGCAATGAATCTTGTTTCCCTTATTTGATTGCTTCGCAAAATGCCTACCGATACTTGTTAATAGGTTCTTGTAAGAAAGTTCGAAGCTGAATTTACTTGTGGAGATGATCAATCACTGATAATGGCTGTTGCTGTGGCTATCTCGTATTGGCGGAGCCCATGCAGGACCCGACAACGAGCTGGTTGGTGGTGGTGGTGGTTGGTTGCCGCTTGTTGACGGCGTCGGTTGTGCGAAAAGGAAGGCAATTCCTTAAATGTTTTTGCACCGCCTTAGGCACGATTCTTTCTATGTCAACTCGTCGTTGATGACGAAATTAAGGTTGTGGCTTCCGAGCGATACAGGGGACTTGAGATCAAACAAAAAGCTGGCATGATGCCGAGTGCAGACGGCATTAAAAGCGTAAGCTTTAGCCTTTTTCTAATTTTCTAATTTTGGTTACGAAAGCTTTACTCATTTGATGCAATCGTCCCTGTATCATCCTGCACTTTTGAGCTCACTTTTTAAGGTAAGAATCGTCACGATGTGGCCAACAGAAGTCGCTATTTTCCTCAACAAGTTAAACGCCTAGAAACCCCACCTCAATCTGTCGTGCACGACAGACGGGAGCTACATAATTCATGAAGGAAGATGACTCTCTTTGCTAATAAATTAGAACCTCCTCAAAACCCAATTTGGCATTCATTAATCATTCTTGGGTCCTCACCGGTCACCGTTATATGATGCGGACGATGTTGGATCTCGGATTAATGATCTATAGGAGTGAGACTGGTGGAAGAGCCTAGCATGTAATTTTCGTTGGTTTGACTTGGTTATAATCATGTGCTGACACGTGGAACCACCTATCTATATGGCCTGGACTTTTAGGCATCAGCGCACTGCGCATATTTAAAGACCATATATTTAATTTATTAATAAAGCCCATTTGAGGTTTTGACTGGGGCAATGGAGAACAATTAATTGGCCATTCATTCAATATGAACTTATCCCACATCTCCACTCCAATGTCCAAATGTTGGGGTGGCAAGCATTAAATCGGGACCCAGTCCCATTGAAATAAACTAAAATAAGAAAGAATCGGAAGATTACCGATTCAACAAGTTCTAAACATATCAATTTTGCCAATTTAATTCTAAATTTTGCTTGGAATTACATAGCAATACTTCCACTCAATTGCCACTGGAAATCGATGATGTTGCGATCCGCAAGTAACGTGTCATGTAAGACGGCCGGCGATGAGTAGACGCAACCGTATCAACGATTTTTTGCAGCAATTGGCTGGAATGACTATTTTGGAATTCCCTGCAAAGGTTTAAGACTGCATTCGCTAAAATGAAAAGTTTAGGATTTAATTGACGTTCGTACAATGGGTCTATGACTAATTCGGTAATCATCCATGAAAAAGATTGGTATTTGGGTCTCACTTATCTTGGATACTTAAGGAATAAAAATGAAAAAAAAAAAAAAAGAGAACAAGTTTAATTCAATCAAGCAGTAGCAGGTAGTCACTTGGAAGCTGCTCATTACAGAAGAAAATGAAGCAAATGGAGCTGGAAAAATCAAGCTGGACATAGCAGCGTGCAACCCGTGAATGGTGGAGCTGCGTGTTGATAGTTTTGAGTGTTGATGCCGGTGTTACTCCAACAACAACGGACCTTCAACGTCGACAGATCCAGTTCCTGTTGGTCAACAAAAATATCTGAGCCTTTGGCCCCTCTTTTCTTTTCCTCGCTTTGTTCTTTCGTGGGAAAAAAACGAGAGAATTTTGAAAGATCTGTTCTTTGGTTTTTTGCGAAAATAAAAGTCAAAAGATGAGCAGGCAGGAAGATTGGACCCGACCCAAGATGTGAGTGAGTCAGACCAAACAGAATCAGGAGCCCTGACCAAATATCTCGAGACCCCGCACCTCATGCATTTTTCCTGAAACACTAATGCAATTTTTCCTTGGAAAATAAACTGGAAAAGTTCTTCAGACTAAGCTTTTCTCAGATTTGCATGCTTTTAGTATCTGCAGTTTGTCCAAGATTTCCAATTGGGTCAAGCCTTCCTCACATGTAAATCCATGCGCGGCTGAGGCATCAGTTGGCTTCTGCACTATTCCGACCCGACGCGCTCGATGACTCTATCTATCAAGTCGCGATCCGCGAACCAACTATGCAAAACAACCAACTACTCTTGATATGAGAAAACATGATATGGTATCGACCATGTCCAACGTCGACCAGCTTCGACTTGCATACATGGTTCTAAACTTCCAACTCTCTTTCCCGCATCAATTAGCTCACTGAATTTGGTAAACAATTGCCAAGACACACAGAACCATCCTCGTCAACCAATAGCACAATCCACCATATCCGCATCTAAAACGGAGGCCTCTTATTTCGGTGAAGAGTTCACTGTTGAAAACTGCGATTTTCAGGACAGGTACTATGCAAGAAGTACGACTTTGGGAAGTGAGAAGCGATTGTGACAGGTTTGGAAGTTTAAAGCGTGATCCATTCTCCGGGGTGTCTCCTTATTTTGACTCTCAGCCCAACTACCTCTCAGAGCCATGCTTCTCCTCTGTAAATGAGTTAGACTTGCAGTTGGCCTTTCATCGTCATTTTTTATCCAAGAGGGGAAAAAAAGAATCTCCTCTAAAGGCGCCTCCAGTTTCTGGGAGTTTTAGGGTGCAGATTCACCATGGATGATGAACCACTCCTCTCCACACCAGGACCTGCCGAGACATCGAGCAGGTTGACGGTCCGGAGTGGTTATCCTTCAGGTTTCCTTGATCTCAACCTCGGCAACCTCGGCACGCCGAGGCGGCAATCCACGGCGCACCTTATAACAAACGATGCCATCATCCCCATAATCACAACGCCCCACTCTTCTTCCTATGTGAATCTCATCGCCAACCTGACCAAGAAGAGACAACTCGCCCACCGCTCGCACTCGGCTCCTTCCGTGCTCACCTTTCACAAGGAAACCATAATCAACGAGGAGGATCCCCGGCTGCCCCCTAAATCGCCTCTGATTGTCAGGCAAGCCTTCATCGGCTTCGTCTTGTACATAATAGCAGGCATTGTGGTATACTTGACGAGCGGGAGCTTCAAAGGCACAACCACGTTCAAACCGGTCGATGCTCTGTACTTCACCATGGTCACTCTTTGCACAATTGGCTATGGCGATATCGTGCCGGACACGACATTCACCAAGCTGTTCACTTGTGCTTTCATACTGGTGGGCTTTGGATTTGTCGATATCCTGCTCCATGGCATGGTCACCTACATCTGCGACCAGCAAGAGGCAGTTTTGCTGAGCACTGTGGATCAAAACAAGTTCAATGCGATGGTCAGGACTTATATGATCGACAGAGAGAAGGGAAGGATGAGAATAAGGATGAAAGTGTGTGTGGCTTTGGCGGTTGTGGTTAGTTGCATAGCTGTAGGGACTATCGGCGTGCATTTCGTAGAGGATTTGGGCTGGGTGGACAGTTTTTATCTGTCTGTTACATCGGTTACGACAGTCGGATATGGGGACTATGCATTCACGACATTGGCAGGAAGATGTTTCGCCATAATTTGGCTACTGGTAAGCACATTGGCGGTTGCTAGGGCATTTTTGTACCTGACTGAGCTGAGGATCGACAAGAGGAATCGCAGAGTTGCGAAATGGGTTCTGCAGAGGAAGATGACCCTTGGGGATTTAGTCGCTGCAGACCTTGATAATGATGGATCTATCAGGTAATTGTTTCTGCTCGGTCTGTGAGTTTCTGCTAGAATTCCAATTTTAATCCCTGAAACTTTGCTAAGTTGGATAGTAACTCCTGTCATTATTTAGACAACTATCAACACATTGCTGTTATTGGATAAACTTTAGAACAATAGACATCATTGGAACCAAAACCATCATAATGTGCAATTAAAAAGATAATAAAAACTTCAGAACTGATGCCTTAGGAGGAGATTCTGATCAGCTTGACGAGTTGAACTTTCCAAAGATTTTGGAAGATAAGTCCCTGGCCCTGCCAAAGTTCAGGAAGCATGCGCTGTTATCATCTGATAGGTGTTCATGCTCAGGGTGCTCTGTACGACCGAAGAAAGCAAGTTTTTGGGTTAATTAATGTGGAAGTGTTTGTTTTGATGTTATCATTAATAAATAGTAACGAATTCAAGTTGAAATCTCTTATAGTCGATTGAATGAGGACACACACCAGTGTATTACTTTGAAGGCCATAAGCAATGTACTTCATATATCGTGAGTAAGTATGTCGAGAAGTATAATTGCGAGTTACTGTACACTCTTAGTAATGGAATGTGTTGGAGTAGAGCTGGTAGCCTGTTAGGAGTGAATCCAAAATCCGAATAAACAGTACGGTGAATCTAGCAATTAGATTCAGGGATAGGAAAAGACAGATAACTCGAGCTCTACGGAGAAATAAGCTCTGTAAATAGAAACAGATAATCTTGATGCTAAAAAGAGCGGCGTTGTTGTAGGAAAGAGAAAAAGAAAAGAATGTGATCTGGGTTATGAATGCCTGAAAGAAATCCAGTGCTACTTTCCGAGCAGATGTAAAGTAAATCAGAGAATAGCAAGATTTAATTGACGGAAACATGCTCAACAAAACCAAGTTAAAGCCAGCAAAGCGTGGCAGAGGAGACGGCTGACTACACATCGAGCCACCTTTAAGATCACATTAGAAAGAGTATTTTAAGATAGTCAACATTAATGGTGCAATTAAACCTGTGGCCTTTGAATTCTTAAGAAGAAAAAATGCGCCCTCGGATGCTATTATTGAAATCAAGCATTCATTTATCAACAAATGAGGCATTGGAATTTGAACTGCCTAAAATGTTGTCGTAGTCAGATCACATGATTTCTCATTCCTAGTTGGTATAGTACTAGCATATCATTAAGTAGTATGGAAGGCCAAAAGCGATCCAGTCTTTTCTCAGTATTAACGTACCAAAGAAGACCTCGAGCACATATCATCATGTCTGTCCCTCCTCTGTATGCTTAGTGTACTCTTAACTATATCGTCAAAAGCTAATGCCCTTCTGAAGTAGTGTATGTGGCTTCATCCTACATAGTTCATTTGTTAGTACAGATTGCTGATCTTGAACACAGAGTCGATAAATAAGCAAAATGAATATTGTCACCCTCCGGCATGGGCGGAACTGGAAGTTCCACAAAATCAAGGTCTTTCCCTTGAGAATGTTAACAGCTAAATCAGAACATAAGCCCCTGTTTAGCTTGAATGTACTATCGTCAGCAAATTTTACACTAAATCATTTTCCTGGATCGTTCTTTCATTTTTCTAGTTCAAGTGGATACCATGTCTTTAATAGTCAGTTACAACCTAAAGCATGGATTCCAAAGGAGCTTGCACAAAGTTGATTCTGGTTATTTTGGTTGGAGATGGACAGAAAAATGCTCTTGTCAGTTCATGCCTAAAACATATGTAGTACATTCATATTGAAGATCCTTTATTCCGAATAAGTAGCTCTAGAGGCGTCAACTCCTTCCTAGCAATAAACGCTTATTGAATTCATGAGATATTGAAAGTGAATATATATTACGCTACATATATATAATATTAGCATACAAAGATATTAAGCACTGCCCTCAAAGTTAAGAACTCAAGATGTCTAAATTCTAACTTCTGCGCTTGCAATAGGAACATGACATCAAATCTTCAGAGACAAGATCAGCATTACGGGCCCAAATGGATCATCAACCATTTTGGGAAATGAAGAAGACAGAATGGGAAAGTTGAATTAACAGGAACTTGCAGATTATATTTCATCCTCATTTATCATAACTGCAGAACGGATATCTAAACCATAGGGACAATTGGCTTATTTTGAAGCTTGTCTTCCAAACTGGGATTATTTTCATACAATACACTGTGTTGACATACATTCCTTGCTTTCTTCAAGTTTTTCTAGCACTCAATAAAATAGCTTCAAGGAAGGAAGAAAGTCTAATGTTGATTTTGATTCCTGCAGCAAAGCTGAGTACGTCGTATACAAGCTTAAAGAGATGGGTAAAATAGCCGAAAAGGACATTGTCCAGATCTGCAACCAATTTGACATTTTAGACAACAGCAATTGCGGCAAAATCACGCTCGCTGATCTCATGGAAAGTGACTGAACCCCATATCAACTAACAATCGACATAACAAATTCCTACCTTTGCAGTCCTCGAAAGCAATCCCTTACTCTTCACAACCAGAGTGCATGGAACTGAAGGTTGGGCGACCTTTATACGTCAAATACTAGACCAGATGAAGTTGAACGAGGATTATGATTGGAGCCATTCCCCCCATTCTCAGACAAAGATGACCAGATACCTCAAACTGAAGCCAGCTATTCGATGATTGTTCCAATGGAGTCAGCTCTCAGCTCCCCATCCAGATTCAAGACCAATGTATAGAGTGTATAGAGGAAAATCAACACTCAATCCATTGTTAATTAGTTGTATATGCAATCGGTTTAGACAACTTACCTGATCTATTAGTAGACCACAGGAGCAATGTCTACTGGTAGCTATTCTTTCACACAAGGAACCACACAAGATCTATTTTAGAATATCATTGCTATTTTGATTCTCATGCAATGCTCACTGAAGTATCATCTGTACATGCCGTTTTTTCAGATATGCATGTAGGAGGAGAAACTGTCCTGCGTACAAACACATGTTACTTACTCATAAATCCTCTAGTCACTTTTAAAGAACAGAACTATGAGGGAAATGATTTTGAAGAGATTCGTGCTATATAATACACAGTTATCTCCCTCTCTCCAGGATGTGTCACGTAGAGGAAACCCCAGTTCCACTAGAGAATCATGAAGCACTTCACTAGATGCAGCAGAGAAGTACAATCTAGAGACATGATTTTTCCTTATACCGCAACAAGATCTCTACATTGCTGTTGTACTAAGTGAGGACAAGATCTTCACTCTAATTACATGAAAACAAAGTAAAGTCCTATCATCTCGTTGTCACTCTACTATTTTAACTACAGTCTTATTAGAAGTTCATTTTAAGTATAATGTGCTGGCACGAATTGTTGTTAGAATAAAACTTCCATGCGCTTTTCCTCTCATAATTCCAAGTAATGCACATAGTTGGATAGCTTTACCTAAAACAAGTCATTTATCATTTATTTGTCACTGCATTTTGAAAGATATGATATCCAAACTCATGAACAATCTTCCTACTCACATTTCCTGAAGGCTAAGTCCCAGAGTTACGTCTTGCAAATTAAAGGGCTGAGCGAAAAACGAGATTGAAGTTGTTAGAGTCTTAAGGCATATTTACACGAATAGGCCTGTCATATGTTCCTCAAAGCACAACTAACGGTAACCGAGACAAAGGGTTCTAACAAATGATCCTAAAAGTTACAGTATAATCTAACTAGACATCAACCTTTCACAATCTCTGTTTTCAGAACAATGAAATTACATGAAGAAGCAAGAAAACAAGAAGAAAGCCATATGAATTCATGATTCATACTGAGCAATTCCAAAGGCATACCAGCAGAAGCTACAAAGAACTCATAAATGGCTAGATTAAATGAAAATAATTAGCAGTAACGTTTTTTCTTCTACAACACAGAATTATGTAATCTTGGCCATTCTCTTGAGGAGTTGTCTGAATACCGTTTGATTTATCCTGATTACTACTTTATATTGCTTGAAACATAAAAGATTATTGGATAGGAGGTGCAAAGTGGCATACAAACATGGGATAAAGAATTCTATTTTCTATTTAATTTCATACCAAAATAATGCAGCATAAAATTCACAAAACAAGAAAAATAATTGGGACTTCATCAACCATATTTTCAAAACGGTTACATAGCTTGTGCTTCACCATTCCTCTCTGAATTTACTTCACTACTTCCCGTCGATAGTCTACATAAAAATGTATCAGTAACGATGACTAGATAATCAAAACTTACATATCCAATACACAATCACTTACCACCAGCTGGCAAATAATCAACATAATATTTCGCAAACTATGTAGTCTCTACCTTCTGCATCATACCTGAGATCCTGTTGACCAAAGAGAGCGAGACATAAAATACTGTCTGGGATCCATAAACTACAGGCAGTAAGAAGAGGAGAACACACTAGATTAATTGATACAACTCCATGCACAGTAGAAAGTACCTCTCCCTGATGTCCCTGACGCTCTCAATAAGTTCAATTATCTGTTGCATCCTCATGTTTTGTCGATTCTCCTTGACATCTAATATTAAAGTTGAGACCATTGAGATGGTCGTGAGTTCTTCTTCGATCTTCTTTAGTTGCTCGTCAAGCCCTTCCAGAAAATCATCAAAGGAAGAAGTTCTATTCAACCTATCGACCACGTGATTCTCAATATTTCTACTGACACTGACATGTTCTTCAATATGGTCTGCAGTATTGTCAAAAGCTAGATTTCCTTCAGGACTAAGAGAAGCATCCGAGTCCATCCTTTCGCCATTTTCCGAAACACCAGGATCAGAACTTTCTTTCTTGTGTACAACTTCCAATATGTCCTGCTTTGGAGACACTGTATGAACTGGATTGGACATATTATTACTGCCAACTTCAAGATCCGCAGCTACATTTCCAATAAGCTGAGACTCCTTAATAGATATCGCCTGGAAAAAAAATCAGTTTTACGATCACGATTCACAAGACAGGATTTGGGTTAAGTACCAGAACATGCACCAACTAACCCAATTGATTTAAAAGATAACATACACGAAGGAACGATTGACTTTAAAATGTCACGAACCAGAAAACCAAGGTATAAGAGTGTTAGAGTCTGATATCAACTACAAAGACAATACTAGAGTGACCATGCCAAGAAACCAGGAAATTAAGTGCAAACAGCAGCATACCATGAGAGACAGTGCGACTCCTTTAGCAAAAAATAAGGATCAGACTTACGCATGCATAACAGTAACGTACCTCATTTAGCTTAGCAGAGAGTTCGTCCAGCAACCGAATCCGGCTAATTGACTTCTCCAGAGCCTGCATTATTTTCTTCTTCTGAAACAGCAGTTCCCTCGCATCATTTTCCTTCCCTGTTTGGACGTTGATGGATGCCTGTCGCCGAAGCTTCTCTGCAGCCTCGGATAACCGCAACAGCCGCAATCTCGCATTATTTGCTGAATGATAAACCAAAATCATTCAAGACCTCCAAAATACTAAAGCATTGTATGGATGAGTCTAGCAACCAAAGGATATTATCGCTGATGTCAGGGTAACTACATTGACAAGGCAAGGAAGAACATCCTACTTCTTCATCGAGGAAAAGGAAATAGAAAGACAAGAAAGTGAATGATGTAGGAGCACGCCCTACTTACTGCATCGAGTTCTCCAATCCAAAACTAGAATATTACAACAGCAGAACAAATAGATTACATCTACAAGGCAATATGCATGTTCAATGGATATATCAATGCCCTACTGTCGTGCCTAAACACCCATGTCGAACTTGTGTCTTACAATGCAACATTATATTTCACTTTTGGCGGGATACTTAAGTAAGTTCCTCCGAGTACTCTTCTGGTCCACTGACTACTGACAAGGCAAAAAAAGAACAGCAGCAGCCTGAGAACCATCTTCCCTGTATAATCAAACTTCCCTCACAGACCCAAATTCCTACCGACAATTTAGCCAACAACATTGGAAAAGAAATGGAAAACAACCCAGTTTCGCGTAAAGGGCATCAAAATTTTCCTCGAGGAAGAACTTGAAACAGCCTAGAAGCAAACTCCTTCGCCTAATTCCCCCCAGCATGGCAACTGTACTCGCCTAAAATTATCCCAATTAGCAACCCAAAAAAAAATTTGGAACTTTTCTAGCAAACATGATCGCTATCAGCAAACTGTACAGCATCGAGGCGGCTCTCCTATCAAACGAACTCTATATTCTACAAGGGCCGCGACCCAACAAAAGAAGCACTCGAGGGCAATCAACGAAGCTGAATCAAGAGCCGTCCAATTCGAAATTGGGCATGAAAGACACCTTTTGCTCGTGAGAGAGAGGAGGAGAAGGAGCTACCTTTGGTTCTGGTGGTTTCTGCCTCTGCGTGAAGCTGATCGAGCTGAGCGCGCAGTTGCTCCGTGTCAGTGGTGCGGGCGGAAGCGAAACACATGGGTCGTCTCGACGAAAGCCGACAGGCAACGACCATGGGCATGTTTCCACACGGCAGCATCATCTTCCTCTGCCTTTGTTTTGGCTCTTGCCAATTGGGATTTTGCTAGAATGGGCTACTCATCTCGTTCGGACACCTCCATCAATTATCTCCGCCCACAACACAAAAAAAAAAAAAGCGAACTTTAGTCGTATGTCCTAACGAACAAAGTTAATAGAGAGAGAAGCTAGACAAAAAAGATTAACTTGTTCTGTTTGGTAAGAGTAAATTTCACTTCTCGTGGGACTAAAAGGTTGCCGATCTTGCAGAATATGATGGGATGGGACAGGGGAGCCAAACATTGAGCCGCAGGTAAAACGAGGAATGGATGTTTTTCCCTCTTTTACATTGCTGCGAGAGCGCGGCTTCCCGAGATTGAACTGACTGAGGCTTGCATGCAGTTCGTGGAATGGATAGACGAGGGAGCAAAATGCCCTCATTGCGAAGGCCTCGGTGATGCAATTTGCGGTGCATGCTTGAGGGAAAACAGTGGTTGAGGCGGCCTTTACAATTTTGTTCAAAGTCCTTTCAGTTATACAGACTATCTTTAGATGTACAGCTGCTGCACAGCAAGAATCGCTAGCAACAGTAGACATTATCATTGCTCAAGAAACCGAATCGCAAGTAACACATGCCTGCGAGAGGCGTTCGAAGCATTCGAGGCAGCAGGCGTTGAATATCAGGCTGGCCCAAAGAAAACAGAGGCGCCGATGAGCATCTACGATTCTTATAGTGCAAAATCTTTTTTCACCTGCTTTGCTCTCAGGTCCGTCCTCTTTTTGGTTTTCAGGTCGAACGAACTTGAAGGTCTAGGCTGTGCGCACTACGGCTGAAGAACATGATTGTTGGCTATGGATGCTTTTTTGTTTCTTTGGCGGAACAGATGGGTGGAGCATATAGGCTGCCACACACAGTTTAAGAGGACGGCAAATGGTTTGATAGAGACTCTGTATTTTCATGCTAGAAGAACGGCTTACCTAAACTCGCTCCCGCTCCAAGAACGGAAATCGTGTTAAAAAGGACGATAGATGGTGTAACGGAGACGCTCTTCATTTTCGTGCTAGAAGAGTGAGGTGGCTACACTCCCTCCTTCTCTTAGGATGAACATTGCATTTTGACTTTTGCCGGAGCATAAATGTGCCATGCGCTTATTATGATCATTTCGAAATAATCCACGAATCTCCAGTGCGCTTATCTTGATTATTTCTAAATCGGTCCTCCTCTTTTTGCACAACCAATGTGAGTCCATGCAATTGTTTTGCATTGGCCCATCGGACTAAGATGCTCGCTCTGGAAGGAAAAGACTCCCGAGCAGGATCATGTCCAAAATATGAACATCAGAGGATGAAGGCTCGTGAGCATACGTGAAGACTGGTGGGCCGAACGTTCGGTCCTACCATGTAGTCAGAACGAAATTATCCACTTGTTTATCCTATTGACAAACAGCCGGGACTGACATTCTATTTGCAATACATTGGGACCCAAAATTGTTTTTCCTCTCCACGAAACACAAATACATATTATTCGTGAATCCTTTTCTTCGCTAACATAGCGAACATATTTAGCTTGCTAAATCCAACCAGGTTGGCTGGGCTTTAGGCCCATCCAAGTGGCCCAATCGCATCAACAACATGCCATCACTTTAATACCTCTTTTGATTACAAGCTCCCGTCAATAAGCCCGACGCTAGTAAACAGATATAGACTACCTAGACAAATATGAATGTGGTCACTCCCTTAGTTAGTAGGCTCACAAATATCTTCTTGCTCGCCATGAGCCTGAGTTCTGTTTTGCCCAATGCTTTGTAGTCTTTTTGGTCTCGTGATCTTTTTGGGTTGCTTTAACCTAAAAGCAATTTAGGTAAATAAACATTTAATTGAGCACAATTTAGCCATGGCAAGGTTGACCTCACTAGCCCTTGCCTCTCGCCGGTTAGAGGAAGTCGATTAGAGGAAGAAGGGAAGGACAAAAAAGAAAGAGAAAGAAAAGGAAAAAAAAGAAGAAAAATAAATAATTGAAAGATTTATTAAAATATTATTTAAAGATATCCACGTCAACATTGGCTGCGCCACGTACGGCGGCTGGTGTCCATGTGGATTTCCAGCCAAAATTGGCCAGATAAACTAAATTAGCACAAATATAAAAGGTTTAGAACTTAATTGGCAAAAAAAGAAATGTTTAGGACCGAATTGGCATAATTGCAATAGGTTTTAAAATTTTTTGGTAATTTTCCTAACAATTTTGTATGTCTCAAATTCTCAAAACGTGTTGTAATGCTATCAACAGTTCGTTTTACACTTACTTGTTCTTTCAACAATCATTCGGCACAAAAAAGCTAGTTTTTTTCAACGGGACGGTAGAGCCTTCCATCCCAAGTGAGATAGAATCTGATTTAAGTTACCATCAAACTGCACCATCGCAATGAACACCAACGAGATCATCCTTTCCAAAGATAAAAAGGTGAATAAGAGACGTGAACGGTTTATAAAACCCCAATCTCTTTCAGACGAGCACATACCGATCCTGTCCTCTCATGGGAACATAGTACAGCATATTGGACCAAAGTTTGTACTTTTGCGCGCGGTTCTTTCGAGATGATTACTTACACTCTGTATCTTTGCCAATTGCGACATCCCCTTTTGCACCGTTCGTGAATGGGACCAAAATCCTCAATCAATCGTGTGCCCAAGGAAGGGTTTGCGTGCGCTTCCTTCCTGTCATTCTTGAGCTGATTTTGCACCCGTGGAAAGTGTGTAAAAAAACTGGAACCCGATTGCCGTAGAGTTTGTGGAAGAAGTTTTGAACAATACTACTCCGAGGTCCCAAGAGTTCCCTTAACTTTCGTATGTTCGGCAGGTGAGAAGTTGAGTGAAGCATCGAACTGCTTGATTAAGAAAACAAAGAAAACATTATTGAAAAATCATCACTAGAAAAGAGCAAATCTTGGGATTGGGAAACAATACTCCTACATGCATATACATACATACACACATACATACATACATATATATGTGTATATATATATATTCTTGTACTGTCTCCAATCTATATGATGAATTTGAGTTTTATTTAGGGTTTAGCTGGTTGGTAAAATATGACCAAATACATTTTCAAGACCCCTTTTCCGCAAGATGGTCTCATGTCATATGTACCCACACACAAGAAAATAAAGTAAGATGTAATTAGGATCGTTTGCCAGAATCATGAGAAACAAGATGCAATCCATTGACTATGTGTCATTACGTACATTTATACACGTGTAAGTGTCCTTTACATGTGTTATTCATTTTTGGCCCTTGCGTCTTTTCTCAAAGGTCAGTAAAGCCGAAGTCATGCAAGCGATGATTGTATACTCCACTGAAAATCGTCAGGCCCATTTAACAACAATACACGCCTTTTCCCAGAGTCAATGAATGGATGTAGAGTTCACATATTATGCGATATGAAGAGATGTATACCCACTCCCTATCATAAAGGAAGCCAGTACCCACGAAATAAAGTTTTTCTCCGTACTCTTGTATTGTTTGAAATATCTCGCGTTGCTTGACTACGAGATCTATATACTTTTTTATGTACACACATATCCTCCCTCCACTTATCGATTTTAACTTTTAGATTAAGCATTCTATCATAGTATCGAAACCAGTTGGATATTTGAACAATAAAAAATTGAAGTGAGGGATTTGCAGGGAAAATTATCCAAAAATTCTTAATTTTATTGCACTTTGGTTAATTTCGTCATAAACTTTTCAATTTAGCCAATTGAGTCTATCTGGCCAATGTAGACTACTGACATGGGGGCCTTGCCTAGGGCCTTCGTGGTCACCACGGAAAAAAAAAGAAGACAGAAATAAAAGGAAAAGAAAAATAAAAATTTCAAAAAAAAATTATAAAAATATAAAAATTATTCTCTTTAGAGATGGCGGTATCACGTATGACGACCGCCGTTTACATCAATAATTTCCGATCAAAATTAGTAAGATGAATTCAATCGGCAAATTGTCGAAAAATTAGAATTCAATTAGCAAAATTAAAATATTCGCGGCTAAATTGATTGATGCAAAATAAATTTAAGATTTTTTTGGATAATACTTTTCGGGATTTGCACGTAGCCTCCACCGGAGACCCTCAATTTGCTTGGCACGCGGCACGAGAATCTCCGAAAATCCGTGGGGGTGAGTGATGCGACAAGGCATCATCATCATCATCTTTCGCGGATCCCGATCGATGAATGAATCATTCATTAGAGATGTCGGGGAGCCAAGGAGAAGAGAAGGCGTGAGAGAGAAACAGGACAGACGGAGAGAGAGAGAGAGAGAGAGAGAGAAGAAGAGGAAGTAAGGAGGGGAGCCTACGTGAGTGACGTGCGGTCAAATGACGGTGCCCAACCCCCCACCCCAATCGTCGTCGCTCGCACCCAGCCGCAATCTCGGAATCCGAATCCCCGCCATTTGGCCCCGCTCTCTCCGGTCGTAACGTGCGCCACCGTCTCTCTCTCTGTGCTGCCGTACTGCCCATGAAACCCTACTTCTTTTTTGGGTATTCCGCTTCGTATACCATACTCCCCCGATCCCTGCACGCAAACAGGAGGAGGCAAAAAGACTTGTAATCGGCATATCTTTGTACGAGCGTATAGGCAGATGCAAGATACACAGGCGTACGTGATTCTAGGGCTTAGAAGATACTTGCATGAGCTGCCGAAAACAGATGGGCAAATAGTTCACTATATATGTAGAGTTCGCCATGGTAAATTGGCTTGCTGCCCTTCACCTGGATCGCGGGAACGATACTAGAGTTTCAACACTTAGATATGGAGAAACGGCCTTATGATTGACGGACTATAGAAAGTACAAGTATCGTCCGTATTTATAGTAGTTAGCTTCGAAGAAAGTTTTCCCCGATCATAAATGATCAAGAAATATAGCCCATTAGAAATATACTTTCATATCGCCTTTTGCTCGAGCCACTAAGGTTTATCTAGAAAAATAATTTAATATTATCATATATTTAAAAAGTGAGTTATATTCAAATATTCATTAATAGTCAGACACATCTCTGTTTCAATCGATTTGAAATCATCTAATATTATTCATGCGATCACTTGCTTTGGACCAATTATTTGCACACCCCTCCACCTATTTTTTTTTCTCTTTCTCTCTCTTTCTCTCTCTGAGCTATCCTTTTCACTAGAACAAAGGCAACCTCCGCAAAAGCTCCCATCTGATGCTTCTTTCAACACTATTGCAGCTTCAACACCTCTCTCTCTCTCTCTCTCTCTCTTCTCTCTCTCTCTCTCTCTCTCTCTCTCTCTCTCTACTCTTTCTTCTAATTCAACTCAAAATTTGCAGCTTCCGTCTTTCCCCCATGTCTGAAGGCAAGAGCAATCCTTACAACAGTTTGGATCCTTTCAACTGCAGTTTCTCACCCTTCCCTACTTCTAACGACAGTAACAATCCCTTCTTCCACCATAATCATACTCACCAACACCACCTGCTACAGGCAACACAAGATCATTCATCAGCTCCCTCGAACTCTACCTTCAGAGCCTTCTTAGATGGTTCCGTGGATTACAACACTCTCTCAAGAGCCTTTGACATGTCTTGTTGCTCATCCTCTGAAGTCGTTAGCACTGACGGTTCGAGAAAGAGTGCATCAATCTTGAGCGAGAATAACAACCAGTCAACCCCTAATAATTCTTCATCGGCCCTGTCTTCATCATCCGAAGAGAAGGCGGCGGTCAGATCCGAAGACAAAGACAAGGGCAAGATCATCCACGATGAGCGATCAACAGGATTTCGTGAAGATCATGACCAAGAAGGGAAGGCTAAAAATGGGTAAGTTTTGTGTCTGGTCCATCTCGTACTTGCTTTTCTTTATCAGATCTAGTCCCAATTTGAGACTGGGTCTGAGAAAATGTCGCACACTTTTTTAAAGCAAGGAATTCCTAGTTCTTTAATGAGGGTCAGAACATCTATCTACTAAATTTTTTCTCGTGTGTTTCCAACTGGATTTGGTCGATAATACATGTTCACAAGAGAAATGAAACGAAGTTTGAAGGCTGATCTTGATTTTGTCTCTTTATTGGCTATTTCATTAAAAAAATGAAAGAATAAATCCAATGTACGGATCTCCATCAATTTCTGCGGATCTCAAGGTGGAGAAGGACGGAAGCTATAGAAACCCTAGTTAGTATGCTCAAGCTGCTGTTTTCATGACAGCGAAAGCTAAAATGAGAATCCATCAAGAAAATTTCAAAACTTGGTCCATAGAACTCAGCAAAGTGCAACACTTGGTATATCTGATCAATTTTAGTTTGCCTAATTAACTTTGCAGGGACAAATTAAAAAAGAAAGAGAAGCGCCCAAGGCAGCCTCGGTTTGCTTTCTTGACGAAGAGCGAGATTGATAATCTTGAAGATGGATACAGGTGGAGAAAATATGGACAAAAAGCAGTAAAAAATAGCCCTTACCCAAGGTATGATTTCCGGTCCAATTCATTTGCCGTCTTTCTACATAAACATTCATAAGCAAATCTTCGCGAACACTCGTGTCTCGAACGTCATTCTTGAAAAAAAGAGCCAACTTCTCTACCCTCAGTACATAGTCGACCGTTCCTTTAGTACTTAGTTTCTGGGAAGTGCGATTAAGTTTCCAAAAGTGATAATGGTTTGACAAGTTAGTAATCTTTAATACATAAGCAAATCCTGTGTTTCTTGGTCGGCATTCATCTCTTGGATGTAGTTATCTATTGCATTTTTTCAGCAATTCATGACCTCAATTTGACATTTGGGTATGTATATTTTCCGGCTTGCTAGAGTAGGGATCTCGAAGCAAATTAAATTGTATCTTAGGGTACTTCTTGTTTACATGGTTTCTACCTTCTCCCCTTCTTTGTAAAAGCTGTAATCTACATAATGAGTGCTTTCTTTGGATAAATACTTGATTGCCATTTTGAAGCCGTTGAGGAGTATTCAAATTGATAATTCCTATCATGACGGGATATGGCCTACCTTTTTATTGTGATTGAAACCATTGCCTTATGATTGGAGGTAACCATCATTTTTACGGGGGAACATAAGGATTGATCGTCAAACATCGACATAGAGTGTTGGTATTCTTTTGTATTGACTCGTTCATTGACATTAAATCTAAAACTGTGTGAGAACTAAGGTACCTAGCTGGTACTTTAGCACAAGACAGCCTAAACTATATCGCTTATTGAAATAAGATTAGAATGAGATTTTACAATATATGCAATGATTCGTAATGCCCTCTAATAATCTCTTTGAATTCTTCAACAATTGTAGAAGTTACTACAGGTGCACTAGCCAAGGATGCATGGTGAAGAAGCGAGTGGAGAGATCATTCCAAGACCCCTCGATCGTGGTCACAACATATGAAGGCCAACATAGTCATCACAGCCCCGCGACTCTTCGGGCCGGCAACTTTGCCAATATGTTAGTGCCTCCGAATCTCCAATCAACATGTCTTATGGAGCCTCCTTACTTTCAACAAGAGCTATTGGCTCAGTTATTCCAAATGGAAAGCATTCGCCAAGATGACCCAATGTCCAAAATCTACCGAAACTTGGACCCCGAACTCCAGTTCCGACTTCCTTGAGAATCTATATTTTTCTGTAGTGAGGTGCTGGTGCATCAGTCGTAGAGAGAGCACCATTGAGGGCTCCTAATCTCATGTTGCTTCGTAATTTGTATGGCATTATTGTTGACATACTAATGTGCCTATATTATGCCTATGTACATTAGTTCATTGTTATATGTCCTTGAGTTGTGCTTGATATGGTGAAAGAAGCCGGTCGGACGTTTGTCGTTCTTGATTTATCTTTGTCATGCGTATATTTGTTGCCTGCTCTTTACCATTGAAATGCACAGCTTTTCCGGGTATATTCTGTCAGATGAAAAAATGATTATTTCATCAATGATCCAACTCACCCGATTAGTTTGGTCACTTAATCACGCCTTAATATGTTGAGGCTCCACTAATCATAAACGGGCCAAAGCAGGCGGAAAAATTGCGAATGGCTAGATAACTATTGACACGATATGCACAAACAAATGTATAAAAAAGCTGTGCATAAACAGCATTAATGTGGACTAACAAATAAATTGTTAGAGATTAGCATTACATGGATAGTTTGAGGCAATTTATGGAAAAATTTAAGGTCACAAATGAGATTCGCATTTCATACGGAGCTATTCACCGACACTGAATAACAGATGATTGACCTCGTTATTGCTATTTATGCTCTTCTTTATAATCATGCTTCATTGACATGGAAATTAATCGGTCGCCTTGATCAATCGATTGATTATATGTATATATACCTAGATACATCGTAGGAATCTTCAATTTGATGTCTAATAGTGGCCTACTAACTGGCAGCAACATTAATTCTTTGGTCACTTAAGAATGTAAACGGCCGAGGTTTAGTATTAGGAAAATTTTGACTGCGCATGATTTTGTTGGAATGCATCTTTGCAGCTCTAGAGTTATAGACCAACACCCTTAAAAGCAAGACTTCTAATCGATCAATTTGTAACGTCGCAAGGTCATATCAGTAGGAAGAGATTTCTAAGTATCCACCCACAAATGGCCACCTCCTTGTATGGTAGTTCGGAGTCATTTTCTAAGAGTTTGATCCTCGTGAAACGAGCCACGCCGTTGCACTATCTTAGCTAGAAAAAGTCAAGTGGTCTATTGCAGGCAACCTTTTTGTCAACAAAAATGCCTAACCTTATCAGCAAAGCGACATAGACCAACAAATCCATATGCATATACATGTATATATTATGCCAATAAGTCAATGGACTAACTTTAATTCAACACCAACTAAAAAGAGCGTGTGCTCTATATGTGCGTTGAAAATGGGGAAAACATTTGTAAGGGCAATTTGATGTACCTTGGGAAAGGATATCAAAACTATATATAGGATGAGAAAGATACGATTTATTCGTAAAATTTACGAGAATAATATGAATATTGTATGGGCTTTTTTTTTAAAATTATTTATTTTAGTCTATGGTCTAATAATAAAGGATGGTGCTAGCGTAACGGTTGCCGTCACCTAGAATTTCTGACGGTGGGATTTTGACCACAAGATTAAGTGAGAGATGGACAAAAAAAGCGGTATCTTTCTAATTTATTTAAAGGAACAAATCAAAAGAGATAAGAATTAAGCAATAAATAATTTATAAGAAATTGAACTGCAACTTTTTAACGGATGATGAATATTGTTCGATCAAATAATAACAATCTCCGTTAAACATACAAATGAGTTATATTTTTTCAATTTACATATTGAAATACTGGTGAGGTCCTAGTGTTGAAGCAAGAAAGATTCATCGATCAATCTCTTGATTTTATTGCAAGAAAGTGATGTACTTAATTTCTGTTGTTCACTTTGAAAACATTATTTTTAGAAATACAATTTTCAATCCTTTTTAGATAGATGTAGTGTATATTAGAGGTAAAGTGATTGATAAGATGATGTCAATGACGAAAATGAGACCGATTGTTAGTGAAGAAGGAACCCTAACACAAGATGTGGTGAAAGAGGGGTTAATTAAGTCAATGCGGTTATCCAACAATTGCGAGAATTCCTCTGCCTGAGTCTCATGAGCCCAAAATAACAAGAGTCCCTCTCAAACCAACTTAAGTCGAGCACAAAGATTGAGGTGCCATGTAAAGTACAATAATATTTTCATTAGTTAAAAAAACAACATTTCTTATTTTTCTCCGTAATTTTGAAAATTAATAAATATTTCCAATAACATTAATAATCTATTTCTAATGATATTATTTTCAGAATACTTGTTATTTTATTTTAGTAGTTAAATTTTTTCAAATTAATTTTGCCTTCCTTTATTTCTTTTTCTTATATATAAATCCCAACTGAGATTTTCTATTGCTGATTTTCCAAAGAAATTTAGTAAAAAAGAGTTAGTGGTGGAGAAGGCACCGTTACAGTTCAAGAGTAACGGTGCCGTCAGTTCATCATTTCCCAATAATAAATGGTTATTACTCCATTTTAGTAGCCATCTACATCATTGAATCTTTCCAAAAAAATTAACAAGGAAAAATTTGAGGTTAAATTGAACGTTGTTTTGTGATTGCTAGAGGGCTGCTGTGCATTCCGCCACTGTCTTTTATATCATTTATTCATATAGTCATATTCTACAAATATTGACTGTCTTTTTCCCACATTATTAAACAAGAACCGACTCTCACTAGTTCATCACCTCTTGTTAATCTTAATTATAAGACGAAAGAAATAATGCCCCACATCAAACAAGCGCTTCATGAGCACCATGTCATCCAACAGCACGGTCGGGATAGCGTCGCCGTCCCACGTCGCGAATCTCCGGAACGCGAGCGAGCACGAGATCAAGCTCTGCCTCGAGTTCTTCATATTCACGAACGCGTCCTTGTACTTCGACCCCTCCATCATCGAGAGCGCGTCGCTGAGGTTGTTCGACGCCGCGAAGAGCGTGTCCCTGCAGACCACAAGCGCTTGCTTTACCCCGGGGGACCTGGCGGTCCGTGAGAGCTCGTCGGCGTGGTCATGGCCGTAGACAGCCTGACCGTACATGCAGAAGAGGACCGAGTACGTGAGCTCCGGAATGTACTCGGTGGGCTCCGACAACACGCACTTCTTGCAGGCGTCGAGCTCTAGGGTTTGGCTGCACAGGTTTTGAATGAAAGACGCGGCGTCGGCTTTCACGAAAGCTGAGGGCCGAGAGAGTTGGAGGGACAACAGGAAGAGGCAGATTGTGGTGAAGAGATGAGTAGAGTTGAAGGGAGTCATCATCTTTTCCGCTTTGAAATGGTTTGAGTTGGTGACTCTGTTTACCCATTTATGTTGGAGAAGAAATGGTGGTGGGGTGGAGATTATCTTTATGAGGAAGGAGATCGGATTGAGGAAGTGATAACGTTTAATTGCTTCTTTCCAATTCAGAGTGTTGCATGAGGGAGTTCCTTGCAGGATCATTAATGAACAGCTGTTTGTTTATTAAGCTGGCATGATACAGAATTTTCTTACTTGTGATTCAATATTACCAAATTAGAAAATGTCATACATAGATAGTTTAAGGATAGGTACAAACTAGGGTACAAACATCATGTTCAATTTAGGGTTAATACCACCAAAAACCCAAAACTAGTATATTTGTGACATATTTACTCAAAACTAATTTTTTGACTACGAAAAAGCCCAAACTGATACACCTGTGACAAATTTACCCTTTGTTAGTTTCCGTTAAATTTTACCGTCAAATTACTGAGTTAGATAATACATAACAATTGACGGGTATACTAGTTTCGGGTTTTACTCCTCTTTTTGTCACAAGTTTAACAATTTGTGATTTTTCGTGGTATTAATCTAATTTTATGAAGAGTAAATTTATCGCAAGTGTATTGGTTTGGGGTTTTTGTGGTCAAAAAATTAGTTTAAGGTAAATTTGTCACAGGTGTACCAGTTTGGGGTTTTTTGTGATAAAAAATTTAATCCAGAATAAACCTATCAAGCTGCGTTTAGTCGTCCAAATTTTTAATCAGGATATGATTGGATAGGATAAGAAATCAAATTCAAGGATTTTTCCATATCATATCCATTGTTTGGTGAATCGCAATAATAAAACTGAATATTTTCATATTTTATTACGTCCGTAATTTGTTATTTACAATATATCAATATAAATGAATCTGAAATGCACAAACGAATACTGTGAAAATCTCTCATAATTCACTGCCAAATCTAGCAAGAGAATAAAAATATGATCATTCACTTTTGTGATTACGAAAAGTATAGCATTTCGACTCCCTTGCTACTTGTATTAAACTTCGACATGAACGACAAAATTACGAAGGAGTTTCGACTTTGTTGCTACTTTTGTGGACTTTTGACATGAACCGAAGAGCTTCGAGTGAGAAGAAGCTTAGACTCTCTCGCCATTTTCATGGGACTTTGACGTGAACCAAAAAACTACGAAAGAGTCATGAAGCTTCAACATGAACTAGAGATACATAGGAGTAGGAGACAAGAGAGGGTAGGCGTTTTTAGAAATTTCATTGCCCCTCATTTTTCAAGAATTAGAAAGATTCTTTTCAAATTTGAATTTGTTTATTAAAATCTGGGTTATTCTACCTCATTTTTATTTACCCATTTTTTTTATTTTTCCATCTCTTTTTTTATTTTTTTATTCCCTTACATCAGTCCTTTATAAAAATTTTATGAACTTATAAACTATACTATTATAACTAAAATATGTAATAATATAGATGTTAAATAATATTATAGAGTAGAAAGAAATTAAATTATATAAATAATATGGGAATATATGAAAACGAAAATTATTTTTTTGGTTATTCTAAATTATCTTTTTAGTACTATAACTCAAATATTATTTTATATTTAAATGTTAATTAATTTTTATTATTAAAAAGTTTGTTTCGAGAAAAATAGCTTCTTATACCATAAATATGAAAAATCATATCCACCTATATCCCACCTCCCTCCTGAGACAATTTTATTCAGGCTATATCCCCTTATATCCAGCTTTATCTCATCTTGAGCAGAAACCAAACACAAGATAGGAGAAATGTTATCATATCCTGAATTTTATCCTAGCTACCAAGCGCAACCTCACAGGTGTACCGGCTTGGAGTTTTTCAGTGATATTAACCCTTCTATTTAAGATAATTAGATCAATACAAGAATCTCAGCCATATGGTAAACTACGGTCAGAATTTTTCAAGAGGAGCGCAAGACCCTCATTGCCTAAGCCTTAATCCCTGAACATTTCACAAATTGCTTTGCCCTTTCGGAAGTTCATTCTCACATATGTATGCACAGAAAATGGACAAAAAATGCGGCGTGCCTCTAAATATAACTTATGAAAAATATATGGGATGAGATGAGAACCATGTCAGTTCTTTACCCTTTTATTGTTTATTTTAGTAAACATGGGTTATACTATACTTTTGAGCAAACGCGTGATGCTATGAAGGTGCTTTAGGTACGATGAGTTCTTTCCCGGAGCGTTTGCACGGATGATTTAAGGAGATAGTAGAGGTTAGACTAGAATAATATGACAATACCAACATTTTTCTGCATTTCTTTGGAGGCGGATTACTAGCGGACTCGCTTTCTAGTTTCTTTCCTTTTTGGCAATAAGTACACCAAATTTGATTGGAAATGATTTTCAGAAAACTAAAGAAAGAGAACAATTACATGAGCCAAACACGAACTAATCACTTTCGAACACGAGTGATACACTTGTCATCTAAAAAATTATACTAAAATTAGGAATTACAGTTTTTCCCACCCTACCCGATATCTAGGAGTGATCAATTTCCAATCTGATTCGATCCCACTTAGGAACCGGGAATCGGACTAGGAGGACCGATTCCTAATTTTTGGAATCGGGAATCGGACCATCTGGTACTGAGATCGACGGTCCAGCTTCCAGGCAGTTCAATGGAACCAGTAGAGTACCAGCAAGCCAACCTCCTTCTCTTTGAGCTTTCATGGAAGACACTCGAGAAACCTTAGCACAACACACTCCATTACCACTGCTCTACAATCTCACTCAAAGGACACTTCAGTTCAACTCAAGATTTGGTGGGCGCAGCGTGATGCATCCTCTAGTAAAGCTCATCAAGTGGTATTTTAAGCACACAAATAAGAGATACCGCTAGCAAAGCCAGAAAAAGAAACGGATCTAGTAACAGCACACGAATGTCCTCTTCCACTTCCTTTCGTCAGCCGAGACCTCCATAGCTTTACTCCTCATTACCTATTCCAATCCCACCACTACCAGCAAAACTCCGAAGGTGACAACCTCAGCAACAACAGTAGCTTCTGCCACCGCCAGTTGTGGGAACGCGATGACTACTCCACCTCCGCCGCCACCACTGTCCCCGCTCCCAATGGGAAAGAAGCTATTGCAGGAGGAGGTAAAGAGGTGTTGAGGAGGCTAAGGGGGAAGCCAACGCGTTCCAAGAACAAGCCAAAGCCCCCCATCATCATAACCCGAGACAGCCCCAGCGCCCTCTGCTCCCACGTCATGGAGGTTGAGGGCGGCACCGACATTGTGGAGAGTATGTTGGCCTATCGTGAGGAGCCGCAAAGAAAAGAGGGTCACTGCTAAGAGCCGAGAGGGAAAGAGGGTGATTGTGAGGAGTTGAGAGGGAAAGAGGATGCATGAGACACTGAGAGGCGAACAGGGAAAGAGCCGATTGTTAGGTTAACA
Organism: Syzygium aromaticum; assembly: GCA_024500025.1. NCBI lineage: Eukaryota > Viridiplantae > Streptophyta > Magnoliopsida > Myrtales > Myrtaceae > Syzygium > Syzygium aromaticum. The sequence continues at coordinate 20,546,751 of CM044885.1, forward strand.
CTTTTTTTTGGGTCGAAGTTAGGTTAACACTTTACCTACTGCTGTTCTCTAAAAAAAAAAAATTCGATCCAGCCCGGGTAGTTTGGTTGGTCCGGTTCCCACCGTAGCATTGACAACCGAACTGCCCGTCACCTATTCTAATTTTATAGAACCGGAATGGCATCTTTGGAAACAGTCCAAAACCAGCTGATTCAGTCCAGTCCGGGTAATATCCGATTTAGGTGATTTCTATCGCACACCCGTACTGATACCTATACAACCCCACCCAAAAATAGGGCAAATAAGACTCACAACCAATTGAGTCTTGTTTTTTTTTTTTTAATGTTTAGAAGAGGGTAAATAGTAGGAAGTACCCAGTAGAGAACTCAAAGGGAAGGATGGGGCAAACTTTCCCACGCCTCATGCGAGGCAGATTGGCGATGGACATGGTCAGCCCCGTCCCACAGACTTGCCCTGCCCCCTACCCATGATTCTATGTTTAAAATACGGAGACTTCTATTGTTAACCTAGTTCCTTTATATATGTGGTGTTACTTTCGTAAGTTATCCAGTGTAGCTGTCTCGCTCGGCCAAACTTATATAAAAATCAAACTAATTTGAGTCGACTAATTAATAATCACGCTATAATCTCTCAGCAAGTAAATTCTTCAACTGCACATCGTGACGGGAGACTCAGTTCGAACCGCAACCGTCGAGAATGAGTAGACTCTTGATCTTCGTTTATGCCTTTTCATTGTCTTTCTTTAATCATTCTTTAAATTTCGGCCATCCAGAATTTCTGCCCGAAGTCAAATATCACCAAAGCATCTTGATTTTGTCTCTTTATTGACTATTTCATTGAAAAAAATTGGAAAGAATGACTAATAAGTCCAATGTACGGATCTCCATCAATTTCTGCGGATCTCAAGGTGAAGAAGGACGGAAGCTCTAGCAATACCTATTTTGTGTGCTCAAGCTGCTGTTCTCATGGCAGCGAAAGCTACAATGAGAATCCATCAAGAAACATCCGAAACATGGTCAGTAGAACTCAGCAAAGTGCAACACTTGGTAGATCTGATCATTTTTTGTTTGCCTAATTAACTCTGCAGGGACAGATCAAAAGAGAAGGAGAAGCGCCCGAAGCAGCCTCAGTTTGCTTTCTTGACGAAGAGCGAGATCGATGATCTTGAAGACGGATATAGGTGGAGAAATTATGGACGGAAGGCAGTAGAAAATAGCCCTTACTCAAGGTATGATTTCTGGTCCAATTCATTTGCTGTCTTCCATTATGCGAAAGTGTTAAATGTTACATTTCTATATTAACATCTGTACGCAAATCTTCGGGAACACTCATATCCCCTACGTCATTCCTGAGAAAAAGAGCCAAGGTAACTACCTTCAGTACATAGTCCATCGTTGCCTTAGTTTCTGGGAAGCACAATTAAGTTCCTTTAGCGGGCGTGGGTCTCTTTGTTGGTACTCTTTGTACTGATTCATTCATTGGCAGTAGATTTAAAATCTGTGTGAGAACTGAGGTACCTAGCTAGGTACATGAGCACAAGGCACCTTAAAACTATACCGCTTGCTGGGAAATGATTAGAATGAGATTTTACAATAAATACTATGATTCGTCACGACCCCCCACAATCTCTTCGAATTCTTCAACAATTGTAGAAGTTACAACTTAAGAAAGTAGACGGCCCACTTTTGGTATTAGGAAAATCTTGACTTTGTGTGATTTTGTTTGAATACATCTTCGCAGCCCTAGAATTATATACCAATGCCCTTAAAGCAAAACTTTTAATCGGTCAAGCTATCACATCTCAAGTTCATATCAGTTGAGAGGGGTTCATAAGTCAGCATCCACCCTCAAGTGGTCACCACCTTATATGATTACTCATAATGATTTTTTAAAAGATTAATTCACGTGAAATGAAACCACCTTACATGATTACTCAGAACAATTTTTTAAGAAATTGATCCACGTGAAATGGGTCCAGTCGTTGTACTATTTTAGCTTTAAAAGAAACGTAAATTGACCCCTTCTAGGGAACTTTTTGTCAACAAAAGTGCCTAACTTTGTCAGTAAAGCGACATAAGCCAACAAATCCATATGGATATACATGTACATGTTATTCCGCCATCGTCAGGTTACGCAATCTTAATTGTTTGGTAATCAGAGGGCAAGTTATACCGAGTGAAGAATGATGACATCAACTCTGAGAGAGAAAAATTGAAATTGTATAATCATATTCAACAAATTTGACTGTCCTTTCCCATAGTATTAAACAAGAACAGACTCCAGCTAGGTCATCACCTATTGTTATAATCTTAATTATAAGACGAAAGAAATAATGCCCCACATCAAACAAGCGTTTAGGAGCACCATGTCATCCAACAGCATGGTCGGGATGGCATTGCCATCCCCCGTCGCGAACCTCCAGAGCGCGGACTCGCACGACACCAATCTCCGCTGCGAGTTTTTCATATTCGTGAACGCATCCTTGTAATCCGATCCCTCCAACATCGAGAGCGCATCACTGAGGTTGTTCGCTGCCGCGAAGATCGTGTCCCTGCAGACCTCAAGCGCTTGCTTTTCCGCTGCGTAGGCAGCGGCCTGCGAGAGCTCATAGGCATGGTCGTGGCCGTAAACAGCCTGTGTGAACATGCAAAAGAGGACCGAGTATGTGAGGTCCGGAATGTACTCGGTGGTCTCCGACGACACGCAGTTCTTGCAGGCGTCAAGCTCTAGGGTTTGGCTGCACAGGTTTCGAACGGAAGACGCGGCGTCGGCTTTCACGAAAGCCGAGGGCCTCCAAGAGAGCTCGAGGGAAAACAGGTAGAGCAGAATGTGGTGAAGAGATGAGCAGAGTTGAAGGAAGTCATCGTTTTCTGCTTCGAAATCGTTTGAGCTGATGGTTCTGTTCATACATCCAAGTTGAAGGAGAAATGGTGGGGTGGATATTATCTTTCTGAGGAAAAAATCAGGTTCTGTTAGCATTAAAGAACCTGCGATTGCTTCTTTCCAGATTAGAGTGGTACATGAGGGAGTGCCTTGCATGATCATTATGAAGCGGGCTTGTGCGTTTCCTAAGATGGCGTGATACCAAAAACTTCTTACCTTACTTTCAATATGACCAAATTGGCAAATGTTTTATGTACATTGTTTTATGTCCATTGTTTAAGGAAAGAAACCAGGAAACGCCCTAACCACTTGGAATCAGACCGGACAGGCTCAAAACCGGCGGTTCTCATAGGGACCGCTTTCAATATTATATGTTTTTGTCTACTGTAAACTCTAGCACCTCCTCCTCTGTTCTCTTCTTTCTTATGCAATTTAGTTTGCCGTGTAAATTAGAAAGTAGAAAGAAACCCAGCCCTAATCCAACCAAAAAAAAAATAGAAACCCTTTTTGCTCGCCTCGCTTTATTCGCTCGCTTGCTAGCCTCAACCTCTCGCCTCGCACACTGCTCACCTGGCTTGCAGCCCGCCTCTATTTACTTGTCTCATCGCTCGCCTATCTTTGCTTGCCTTGCCGCTCGCCTCTGTTCACTTGCCACTCGCCTTGCTCACCTCACGAGCATAGCTCAGCTGGACAAACATTTAAGTATTAATTATGTGTGTTGTTTGATTTGTTCTCAGGTGTTCGGAAGTTGAAGCGATCATTTAAGAATAAATAAGATATGAAGTTGTATAATCATGGTTCATATTGCGTATTTTAAACTTCTTATGGGTTTAATTGTATTTCACATGTTCATTTTCATGGTTCGTTGCTTTTAGCAAGTGTGAAATTTATGTTGTTACCTTATCTTATATTTATGTTTAATATGTACCGGTGTTCATTGTTTGGTTGCTCAATATTGTATTGTTGATGGATATGTAATTTAAAGTAGTATATTTATCCATTGAAGGAATACAAAAAATGAAGCAAAAAAATAATCGATTGATCTTAAGTTGACCCTGGAACTGGACCGGACCCAAAGGGTTCGTCCGATCCTTGGTTCTAGGCTCAACAAGGTCGGCCCTCGGTCCCAAAAATTGGGAACCAATACTATGCAGGTTGGTCCTTGGGTTAGGTGTTGGACCAGCCCAACCTAGACCATGCTTATCCCTAACTGTGAGAACTATATATTGCTAAAAGTTATTGTTTCTCATCATTTTTTGTGCAAATAAGCTCCGGTCAATATAGATTTGTTGAAATGTTAACCATACAAAGCCGGAAAAATATGTCAGATTAATTCTCGACATAGTCACGTACCTTATATAGCTCTTTCATTTCGATTTATGAGAGATTTGACTAATCAAGCTAGAAAATGCAGAAGACAAAATCTCTATAGTCGGAAGCATAGTTGCCTAGTTTTCTTCATTCATAGAATTTTCCAAAACAACAGTAAAAAGACTCGCGCTATTTCCAACCCTTAAATAACTTTAGATACCCTTTCCAATTTAAATGTTCCAGAACAGCTCTTGCGTGGACCTCATTAATGGTAAGATTGACGGAAAACAGGAAAAATCACTTCTTTAACGAGAATCAATCGATCTCATGATTAGTATCCACCTTTCCTTAACTGCTGTTTGTTCTTCTTCTGTGTCAAATAAGAAAAGTTCACCGTTTGATTTTTATAGGAGAATCTTTTAAACAAATTAGAAGGATTATTATGGTTTGATCTGAATTGAATAGTTTACATGAATAATCCACGTGTAACCTTTTTTTTTTTTGGTCAACCGTTCAAATGTACCGGGTTGGAAGCCAAATGAGCAAATTTCGTTAAGTTGAATTAACGAAAGAATAACATCGAACATTTTCACATAATTCAGGTACTAATTTGAGCATGTACCAAAATTTAATGGACCACATTGAACAAATTAAAGATCGATAGCGACATTGCACATGTGGCCAAAGTTAAGAGACTATTTGCGTCATTTTCTCCATATTTTAATAAATACCAACTCTCACCATTTCGATCCACGATTCCAATCGATTAGTCCTCTTAAGGTCGTTAGCATGTCGCAGCCGATTCGGGGCATGGAAATAGCGCGAGCCGAATGAAAGTATAAACTCGCTTCGGTACAGACTTAATTTGGTGACAACTCTAGCGATGAAACATTTGCTCCCTCTCTATTTGCAGAGCTTGAGACGACACCAAAAACGCAACCGTCGCAGGGTTGCATAATAAGCTTTCCATTCCAGCCATCTCGGTCGGCCAAAACTCATACCGAAACCAAGCTAACTCGAGTCAGTTGCTCAATAATCACGCCATAATCCCTCATCAAGCAAATTCTTCAACTCCACATCATGACGGGGGATTCGATTCAAAATCGAAACGGACGGCTCCAGAATGATTAGATCCCTGGCCTTTCCCTGTTCCTTTTCCCCTTGAATTCGGGGTTAGCCCGGAATTTCGGCCGGAAGCCAAAACACGTGAGATCGCTAGCGACCGTCTTTGTCCCCGGAACGCCGAAAGGGACCACCCGGAAAAGACGACGCCGTTAAACGATTATATCTTTTTTTTCCCCGCGAGGGAGGTGGTGGAGGAGGAGCGGCCCAGCTCCGGTCCAGCTCAGCTCGATGCTGTCGGACGTGGACAGCGGGCGCCTTTCCCCATGCTCTCCCCGCCACCCCACGACCAATGATTGCGGCCAAGAAGAAGATTCCCCTGCCCCGCCACGCAGGCGTGACGCCAGCAAAGGGCCCACCTCTCCTCTCCCTATTTGCGGGAACTATTCCGGTGCAGTGTCCCTGCTTCGCGCACGCGAAAGAACCATGCGATAAAAAAAAAAAAGAGACAAAAAAAAAAAAACAAAGAAGAGGAGGGCGAGACACGACCGTTGGATGCCGCAGGGAGGGAGATGCCGAAAGTCAAAAGCTGACACCGAGCTTTTCGCAGTCACCCCCACCACCACCACGCCCTCTTGAGAATTCAACTTTTGCGGCCACGTTCGTCTTCTTGAGGATCCCGGGTTCGTGGCTTGCCCCGGGAGAAAGGGAGCAGAGATTAGGAAGCGCTTGGAGCCGTTACGATCCCATCTGGGTTTTTTTTTCAAGAAACGTGCCTCGAGAAGGGAGAGATGTAGGCTCGCGACTCATGGAGATTGAGCCAAGATAGTGAACTAACGTTAACGGCACCTTTTAAGGCTTACATACTTGCCGCGAAATGGTTCGGAATTTAGTCCCGGCGGGTGGTTCTGTGGTTTTCCGTGGCATGTTTCGATGGGATCCGTCTAGAACATGATGCGCCGGAAAGAGAACAGGATCGAGACCAGGGGCTGAAGAATCAACAGGAAGCTTCACCAGCAGACGGTGGAGATAAAGCCATCCTGTCATTGCGCGTGCTAACCTATCTGTGTCTCGGTCATGACCAGACATGACCTGTAAGACTCGTAATGGTGCCAAAAATGGGGGCACTTGATTTAGGATATGAACAAATATTACATGAGGGAGGGGGAGGATCGTCTATGAAAGTGGAAGAGGAAACACGCATGTATTTTGCTACCTTGCCAATGAGCGGACTTGGATGTTACACCAGTGCCCAAGAAAACCATCTGTGATCCGAAAACCAGAAAGAACAATTTCGACAAAAAGGCACTACTACGGTCGCCATCTGTACAATCCCTTTCTCTCGCTCTCTCTCTCTCTCTCTCTCTCTTGGGGGAGTCGGACAATCATTCCATAACCGTGTCGAAGGAAGTAGCAACAAAACCAAAGTAGACATCTCAGCTTTATCAACAGAATGAACCATCCTCCACCATTGCGTACAGGAGGAGCTCGAGGCTTGCAAAGAAGAGCTTTCCAATCTCTATGTATCGATCTGTCGGAAGGCTTTTCATCTAACCGGGTCAATAAGCAATTAGGAATCCATGTTGTCAGCTCTAAGCCTGCGTTATCTCGAGCTTATGGCTCTCCAGATCAGCTTGGCTCTCCACATCAGCTGAGCCAGGAGCTTCTTTTGTCAACTCAATATCCATGCTGGCTGTGCGGCTCTTTCTGTTTCTTCGATCCTGAGATGAAAAAGAAAAGTGACATCATGCTCCTAGGCCACACTTCAGATAACTTCTGAAGGATAGGCAATGTAAATGCAGTTAACAAGTAGGTGACTTCCAAAAAAACCTACACACCTCGCGAAATGGATACTCGTCGGCTTCGAGCATTCGCACAACCTGAGTCATTTTTGGTCTCTTATCTCCTTCAGGATCAACACATCTGAGTGCAACCAACAGGGCACGCTTCAAAGCACGTGTTGCTGGTTTAACTTCAAGGGCCGGGTCCACAACTTCTTCTGCTCTCCTGGTTCCTACCATCACCTTAAGCCACTCAACGAGATTTACCTGCCACGAGCATTAGCGCATTTGAAGGGCCTATGAGTAAGCTCTCACAATGAGCGCTCTATTACATTAACTTGACAATCACAGGAAACTACGGTAGTGGCAAACCGTAATGAATTCTATCAGACTTATAAAGCATCAGATTTCAGCATCTATACTTGCAGTTTACCAGAGGAGGGAGAGATCTTCGGCAGAGATACGACAAGTGAATTTTTGTCAAAGATTCGGTACCTCATTAGCTGGTCGACCATAGTCCACCGGGTCCCTTCCGGTGATGGCTTCAAGCAAGAGGACGCCGAAGCTGTAAACGTCACTCTTCTCATTCAACATTCCTGTGTTGGCATACTCTGGAGCCACATATCTGTAATTCAACGAAAGGTACAAGGTCAAAAGACCGATTCCCTGGCTGTACTCTCATACGGGGCAAGCTCCACAAGGCAGACAATACAAGATCAAGACATACCCAAATGTTCCCATCACTCGGGTCGTAATGTGACTTTCTCCTGATCCCAACAGCTTAGCCAATCCAAAGTCAGACACCTTGGCATTGAATTCATCATCCATCAAAATGTTGCTCGACTTGATGTCCCGGTGAACAACCTTGGGTTCTATTGCTTCGTGCAAATACGCAAGCCTGAAAGGCAGTGCAATTTCTTTCAGTGTTCCACTAAATATTAGGCATAATTAAGCCCACAGAAAAGAGTTAAAGCATCTGTTATTGTTGAAAACTGGAGCAACTTAATGGAGGACCAATGATCCTAACAACTGACAAATCAACTTTGTCCTCATAGCGGAGGTCGATACAAAAAGGTGTTGCAAACCACGAAACAAACTGGTGGAAGAGGGATGCATCCTATACTTACGCCATTGCAGTTCCGAGGATAACCTTCATGCGGGCCTCCCAAGTGAGGACACCACATTCACGCATAGCTCCATGCAGCCATTGTTCCAAGTTTCCGTTGTTCACATACTCATAAACAAGCATCCTGAAGTATAGGCACATCAAATGACATTTTTATCAGATAAGTACTAGAAGCACGAGCAATGAGATAAAGGTAATCCCAATAATATAATGCACCGATACAGCAGATCAAGTATTTAGAACAAGCGCTAAGGGCTAAAGAACAGTCTCCATCATGCAGTACAATGAAAGAAAAGGGAAATAGCGCCATCAGCGAATAAGCAATTAAGTCTTGCCTGTGAACTCCTTCAATACAATATCCCAATAGTCGTACAAGATTTTTATGTCGAACATGACCAATTGCTTCCACTTCGACCCTGAATTCTTTCTCAGCTTGTCCTCTGTATAACCAGGTCATTAGAAAGTTGATGACATTTCTTCGAATTAAAACTTGGGAAATTGCAGGTCATCTAATTATAAGTATACTTACAAATTATTGAGAAGCTTTTTGACAGCTACCTCAGTTCCATTAATTAGTCTGCCCTTATAAACAACTCCATAACCTCCCTCGCCAAGCACGTTCTGTGGTGAAAAACGATTAGTCGCAAGCTCTAGATCCCTGAGAGTGAACCAGTGACCCCATCCAAGGTGCGAAATTTCTGGTAAGCCAATTAGAGGAGAGGCAGTAACAAGTCCAGCGTAAGGCAATGATGGATTTTTTCGAACATTCCCAGAGCTTCCGTCTTCTCCTGATTGCGAACTAAATCCCCTCTCGGGGTTGTAAATAGAGCTGCACTGACTCAGGTTATCCGGATCACTTGATTTGCTTGCAGCCAAGTGGACGAGCATCTTCTCCGACTTCTTCTCGATCGATTTGTCATTAACTGCAAGGGACACACTCTCTGGGTGATTAGGGAAATTCTGGACGCCCACTCTGTCAACTCTGATATCCTTCGACACGTTCGGTATCTGGGAATGGGAAAACACGTCCGTCCTTTTTGATTTTCTCCGCAATGTGACCCAGATACACAAGGCGCAGAGAATCAAAACTATGAATGCGCCTACACCGATGCCAATCAAAACCCACAACTTCACGCCCAGAAAAGTTTCCGACAATTTCGAGTTCAAAGAACCCCCAGATGACATCTCTGATGCTCCAATGCTAGATTTTCTACAAACTGCTCGGTTCTCTCTTCTTTTTTTTTTTCTCTGCCACAGAATTGAAAAAATTTGCTGCATTAGGTGATTAGGCTTCAATATCCTATGGTTCAACAAGTTCCCTAGCTCTCATTTGCAATAAAGAAGTCAAATTCATACTCAACCAACACAGGAGTAAAAGGCAAAATGAAACGGATAAGGACAGAACCTGATAAGAAAGAACCGTTTTCAGGCATTTAACACCGAAAGAAGAAGCGTGCAATAACGCAACATCTCATATTCATCATGGAAAAGCAAAGGGCGTTGCAAAAGTCGGTTAAAAAGGGGACCGAATGCAGAACCGAAAATGAAAGAGATAGAAGAAGAAACATATGGCAAGTCTAAATCATTGAGAGAAGAAGGAATAAATATGACAAGGCATCGCTTATGATCCAAGTAAGACACCATAAATAAAAAAAGAAAAAAACTGCGAAAACCATTTGAGAAAGTGAAGCGATTCAAGGGGAGGCAGAAAAAAAAAAAAAGCAAATACCTTGGATGTGATCTGAGCTAACCCCTTGATCTTCCTCCCCGAAGGGCCAAAAAAAAAAGTCTTCTTTTTCAATAACCAAACGGAGATTCAATGAGGCACCGATACGATACGTCTTGTGTGGAGACCTGAAATCACAGACCCACTTTAGCAATGTCGCAGCAGGAGGAGTAGCTTGGAAGCAGCAGGATGGAGCCGCCTCGAGTGGGCCAAAAAGAAAGAGAGCATTCACAAGAACGGGAAAAGGGTGAGCGGCAACGGGAGGCCCAGACAAAAATCTAATCTTGAAGGCGGAATCATGAGACGGGGAGCGAGTGCAGAGATGGGGAGATGGGGGATTCTTGTGGGGGAAGAAAGAGAGAAAAGCATGAGGTGGGTGAAATGGGGTTCGGTGTGTGCAATGTCTGATAGGGAGGAGGAGGGCCTCCTCCTATCAGAGAGCTAGAAAGGACTGAAAGCTTGGTTTGCAATGGAGGAAACAAGAGAGATAGAGAGAGAGAGAGAGTAAAGGGAAAGCAAGAAGAAAGACAAGGGAAGAGGTGAACAGGGCAGGGATTTATTGCTGGTGTGATGGCTATAAAGGTAAAGAAAAAACAGGGAGAGAGAGAGAGAGAGAGAGAGAGACGGAGAGAGGAGAAGACAGAGGACAATGCGATGGAATGTGCCTGTGTAAGAGAGAGACCGAGAGAGAGAGAGAGAGAGAGAGAGACAGTCAACCCTACCGGAGGGAAAGGGGAACTAGTCGAAACTCTGGCACGAGCTTGTGGTTTTTCTGTTCTTCGTTTGCTTATTGGGTCGAAACCAGTGCCTGCTTTTTCTCTTCTTTTCTTTTCGTGTTGAGTTGTTGTGAAATTGAACATTTGAATTGAAGGGGGGGGGGGTAAAAAAGATATCGGCCCTTTGTCTTCCGAATTATCGAGTTATTTACTGTAGAAATCTCATGGTGAATGTCAACCGTTTGATATCTCACACCGCTCGCAATTTAAAGGTATGTGATTGGCGGTCCATTACCGCGACCCCCACCTAGACATCAACAATGCGGAATCGGGAAGTCTCTCCACATGATATATGCTATAATTAAATAATACAACACGTCTTTCAGATTCGCTTGCTATGTGAGATAAACTCGTAATCTCGTGGAAGAGAAACAACTCATTCGCGTGCATGTATTCTTTGTTAGTAAATCGGTAATGTAGTCTCGTTTGCTATGCATGGGTGGAGCTTAGAATCGTCACTTTGGCTTCCATTCGGATCTCGACATCTGGGATCAAGCACACCTTTGAAAGCCGAAATAATGCCCATTTCTGCGCATTCCACACACTAAAAATGATATAAGTCTTCGTGTATTATGTATTTGATGATCGAATGTCCATTGTTCTGGTGATCGTCACATAATAGAAGGACAAAAAATAAGATAAAATGCAATTGCTAAACTGCTTATAATGTATGTGTTTGCTTCAACTTTTCATTACAAAAATAGTATCTGTATACTTTAGAAGATTATGACAAGTATAGTGAAAAATAGAAAGTCAAGCAACTATAGACACGCAAGATCTTTTTTTCCTAATAATTTCTATATGATTCAATAAATGGACTTTCTTATTTTAAAAACCAATTAATGACCCAACTCATTTGTTCAATGACATATAGATTGTCACGCGTAATCTCTCTAACTCTGTACGACCTGTTCCTAGTTTATAACTTAAAAAAATAATTATTTTGCGCATTTGTTCGAGTGGGAAGCTTTCAAAAGGATCAAGAGCTTTTCAAGGTGTTTTTCAGTTTTTCTTGTAAAAAAGACAATTTGGCAAAAACAAGAGTTTAAAATTTGACAAAAGATGTGTTGTGTAACTTGCAAGCTTTCCATCACTATTTGCGTTCGAATGCGTGTTTGCTTCCATTAAAGCTTTTTTCCGACATGACACCTTGGAGTGGAAAACAGTACATACTTAACTTGCCGATTAAGTATTCGGCATTGATTTAATTATTGGATTTGTAAAAATCCCAATTTTCCATGCATGGTTGCATGGAGCAATATCACCATATGATCCGCATTCTTTAATTTCTTGATCCATTTTATCCTCTATGTAATTATAGAAAGAATCCACATTTGATTTGGTCCGTGACGTGTTTGGCCTTTGTGTTTATAATTTATTTTTAGCGCCCAAAAGAGAGAGAGATCCCTAGGCACCACTCGAGGAAAACTCAAGTAATTCATTGTGATTTTTTTGCTTTTTTTTTTAATGCTTGCTGGTACATTCCCAATATGTGAAATACCTCGTTAACATTATGGTTCGGGTAAGACCCAAATTGCAGATTGAATGATGAACCAAACGTACAAATCACTTGATGTTGGCTCGTTAACCTCTCATGGTCAAGATAAGACTAGAATTACAGTTTGATTGGCAAATCGAACTGATGTCATGCGTCTAGTCTATAAGTACAATACGTCACCTCCTTTACAATTGAGCTAATTTTCACATGGTTAATCCCCACACGATTTATGAAATGTTGTTTTGGCTCAAAAAGTATACGCAAGTAAACAAAACATGCATCTAGAAAAGAGAGTGATACTTATCAGGAATTAACGGTAACCCACTGTCGCACTCAACACAAGTTTCTTTGTTTTTTTATTTCTATTTTTTTAATTTTTATATGTTCCTTTTCTCGCATGAAATTCAACATGATGGTCGATGGATTCCCTTCATAAGAAGACTTGACCAAGTCTCCAAAAATAAAATAATGCTCCACATTGCATCAATTCTGATAGTGATGGCCAACATAATTTACAAATAAGCCCCAACGGTTGTTTAGGGATAATCATGTCAGGGACAATTTGACTAAACCTAACCTTCCTAAGCTTTAATTAAAAGCTAAACCCAACTTTTTAATATAAATTTAAACTCAGAAAAGACGTGCCTTTCTTGGTTATCATTATTACTATTTCCCTTCTTTTAATCTTTTCAAAAAAATAAAGTGGAAAGGAGAGAATGGAAAAGCCACCGATTAAGGAGAGTCATGGAGTCTTTGGCTTTTCTCCGAAGCATAACTTTTGCATCACAACAAAGAAATTCTTTTCAATTTTTCCCGATATTCATTATATTTATAATATCTCTTCTTTTTTTAGTAAGTATTATTTTATTATGGGATTTGCCAGATGGTGTGCCACTGGAAAGCTGCCAGTCTGTTGCCTAACATAATAAGCAGCAGCAGCTGATCTGGCACCACTTGTATGGTCCCATTTGGTAGGATTAGGCAAAGTTGTAATCTAATTGAGACAGTGTAAATTTTCACAAGTAGTGACAAAACGAACAATAAATAGAGTTATTATTTCTCTTGTGGACTAAGTAAGCAAAATTCACATAATTTGTAAATCCTAAAAGAGCCTACTTTCACATGAATTTTGAAGTTAGGAAATGATTGTGATGATTATTAATTAGCAAATAAGCATTCACTCTCATTTGTTAACCCCTTAATAATTATCTAAAAGATTTGAGAGGTATAAATTTTTAAGTTGGTTGTTCTCAAGGAAATGTCCATGAATTTTCACTTGTTGAATATGCTTAATGAGAGAATGTTCGATTTTTAAAATATTGATTTTACAGCATATCAAGAGAGAAAGTCCTTGTATTGAATTTATGGCATTTTTTATTTGATAACTTAAAAAATCTCGTGATCTTTCTTATTCACAAGTAGCCCCATTCTACGAGCACATCTCCAACCAATCTGGATGGTAAAAATGGATTGGCTTCAAAATATTAGTCCGTCCTAAAATGAACTGAGACTTGAGAGAGTAGGCTTTGAAAGAAAAGAATTTGTTAACGAGTCTTCTCGAGACACTTATTTAGTAACCCAATAGAGAAAGTTTGGCGTTTCCAATAAGCTAATTCTTGTATAATTACAGTAAAATCATTGCTGAAGTTTGAAAATTGCGTGTTTAAGTGGCATTGTGAGCTGTGCTTTCAACAGCAATTACCAATGCCGGTGCGCAAGCTTCTATGAACATCTTCCCGAACAGATGACAGATGATATATGTGCACTTTATTCACGTGAGCAGCACGTGGAAATGCACCTTTCTTCCAAATTACAATTTCAATTAATTAAAAAAGAGTATAATCTTTGTTCATGTGGACTCGAGAGGCCTTTGGGAATGAGATTTGTTTGGTCAATACAAAAATCGCCTAGAAAGAGAGACCTTGAAAAGGTGTCATTGGAAGTTTAATTCGTACTTCATTGTGGAAAGAGAGTCTGGAAAAGGGCCAATAATCGAGATTATTGCTTCTGTTTGTTTATATTTCTTTAATTTCATAAAGTTTGTCTCGGCCTGAGATAAAGTGAACAACGTTATTTACGCAACAATCATGCATGTCCAAAACCAAAAGGACCCGTCAGTTCTTTGCTGAGGAAGTTTTGGTCTTACGTGGACTTTTGATTGTGAGTGATAAGGAAGGAAATCTCTTTATTTTCTTTGTCAGGATAATTGGTAATTGGACATTCCTGAAGAATGATACATGATTTTATCAAAATGCGTATAAGTTCGGTATATTTGAAGTTATATGTCTAGTCATAGATGATCGCATCTATCGGTCACATGGGTTAATCATAGTATTCACGGTACTCTTTCCCAAATGTGTTTTTTTTTTTATAGTGGATGGAGATGTCCTATCACCTTATAAAATGACTTTTGCGTCTAACTTAGTTTTATACCTTTTGCTTTTAATGTTTTAAAATTTATATTTACTAATAGTGAACACATTATAATAGTTTGACCAATTTAAGTGATTTAAATTCATACAGAATTATTATTTTGTAATATAATGACTAACATAGCCATTTTATTTCGACGAAAAAGCCGTAAATATTAAGTAGAAGTCTCAGGAAGTTGCCCTTTCTATAGAAGTTCATTGCGAAGAAACTTTTTTTTTTTTTGCTAAAAGTGAAGAAAAATTGTTTGATCCTATGTATAGGCTGTAACTCTTGTGGACAGAGAGTACTTTAAGTTCCTTGCATATACACTAGGAATCAACTTCAAATTGTATGCTGATAGTTTCTCCTCAAAGCTTATTCATGAATGACTGCTCCTTAGCCTGTGGGTTGTACAAAAAAGCATAGTCAAGACTCAAAACTATAGATATGTTTATAGAGACACTTACAAGAAAAGAGAAGTTCAGCTATTAAAGAATTTATGTGCATTCTCTATGCACGTAGAAATTAGAATGAAAGTAACATTTATATATGTTTCCTCTACATCAGTTAATCCTCAAAGAGAATAAATTACATGCTAGAAAAAGAAAAAATTCACTCATGTCAAGTCAGAAGCGATAAGGAAATGCTCGATATAAACAAAAAACCTGCCAATCAAAATTCCTTTTGAATGGATAGAGAGAATGATGTACAGCTGTACTGAGATATTTGAGAGATAAAAGAATGATTTGGAGTTGAAGGAAATGGTTCTGTAAGCATCATTCTCAGTTAATTGGCTTAACAGATAATGGATAGGGTGGAACTGGAACTCTCAGAGAGCATCCAATGCCCATTAATTTAACAACCAAAAGGACAAGGCTTTTCTGAGCCTCATTATATGGTCACTTGCACACACTAATATATACAAATTATATTATGCTTCCTTGTTGGAGGCTCAGCTACCATTAAAATATTGATAGCCAGTTCATTCTATTTCCAGAACAAACCGATGCTGTTTCTACAATTGGCCTTTTCATTCTTTTCTCACTTTGAGGGTGTCATCAGCATGACTCCAAAGAGAAACAATTAGATCTTTCAGGCATTATAATATGCTTGGTAGGAATTTGTTATTCTGTCGGTTTCTCAACGTCTGTATTGATGGTCCAATGAGATGCTCCAACATTACATGCTTTGCAACAGATGGTCTGGGAGTGTCATTCCAAAGTTTCCCCACCATACCCACGCCATTATATAAAAGGCTTAGTTGTTGATTGTCAGGATAACAGATCGTAATCACTCAAGTTGATGATGGTGGTGACTGGTATCTGAGACATGCAGTAAAACATTGTCTTTTGGCAGGGCACAATTAGGCCAATTCGGGAAGGGGGTTTAGTCTCTTTTTTTTAAGGGGAAGACTCTTTGTTTGGGGATAGTTAGGTATGGTTTGTAGTGTTAGGGTAATAGGAGACAGGTTGTTTTACACGTCTTAAAAAGTTTCACAGATCAGTCCCATCAATTATCAAGACCATGGAGGCATGATTTTCACCATTGTCTTCTCTTACTGTATCTTCGGAAACTAGAAGGATCAAGACAAAAGGAACATATAAAAGCTATTGTCACGATCTCTCTCTTCTCTCCCAGAGGATGTTTGGAATTCTTAGATCACTCAACTAATTAACATATGTTACTGCAATACCTTTGTTTCGCTTACACTAGATAATTAGATGAGGCACAGGTTTGTATTCTTAGGTGAGTCTAAGAGATTATACAAGTGCAGTGATTGTAACTCAAATCCTAAATGAGGAAAATGAGCACGTCTATTCCATGAAAAACTCTCGTGATAAAAGATTGATCACATGTAAGCTCGAGCTGATGTTAGATTGAGCTAACCTAAAAGATCAAATCCAAGCGCTTTCTCGAGCCAATGTTCATTTTCATGCCAAAACAAGAGGCTTGGTTTAAGTACACCAGATTCTTTAGACAATTAGATCATCCACAATGCTTTAAATACGATAAGGGTATTCCAACAAGTCGTGCACTTTACATGCATAAGTCACGGAACGAAGGTTTCAAAACCCGAGCGACTGAAGAGATGGTTCAAATGATCAGCAAGACTTGAGATGTATTGAGCTCTACGATTTTCATGAGGATTCTAGAATACTCCCAAGATGGGAAGTGTCTATTTGAATTCAAGATATTTCTTATATGTGATGGGATATATGGTAGTCTTGTATTTAATAGGTAGACATTAGTTGAGGAGAGCAGATCTCCACCGTTTGATCAAGGGATGATCAATGGTAATACTTGGAACTCATTTGTATCATCCAACATTCAAGCAATAAAAATAAATTCTCCCCTTGACCTTCTCTCTCTAAAGTCCATGTGAGTTAGTAAGCGAGCAATCAATCCTTTTTACCAAAGGAAGCCTAAGTTGCCGCACAATCTCGATCTCAAGTATCGGCATGTTATCAAAATGCATATAAAATCGGTATATTAATGTGTTGAATGTGAATATGACAAGATTTATTGAATGCTTAGTCATAGATGGTTGCATCTACCATAGGTTAATCTCAATGTTCACATAGTTCTTTCACAAATGATTTTACAGAGGACGAAGGTGTTCTATCGCCTTATGATGTCGCGACATTAATTGATGGTTGTGTGTTTTTGTACGGCATAAATATCGAGTACGTGCACTTAGTCTTTTAATGCTTGGGTCCATTTGAAATGACTTTTGCTACTAGCTTTGATTTCTAACTTTTGCATGTAGAGTTTTAAATTCTACTTTATTTAACAGCAAACAATTTATATAAGTATTAACATTTGACGTGATTTAAATTCATACAGGATTATTTCGTAATTCAATACTTAACATAATCATTTTATTTTGATGGAGAAGTCGAAAATAATAAATAGAAGTTTCGAGAAGTTGCTGCATCAATGATAAATTAATATGCAAACGTTATAGTTAGTATAGTCCTTGTCATTGCAATCACACTCATATTGATGAAGATGGCAAGTGCTCCTATTCTTCTAGATTTATGATTTTTATGGAAAATTAAATCTTCCTCGAAAACTGTAAATCCGGATCTATTCGCGTGAAACTCTAACAATTTGGGCCAAGCTTACTCAATTGATGAAGATAGACTTGTGACTCGGAAAATTTCTTTTGCATAGAGTTGCTAATGCAGCCAGCTATTACTAGTATCTATTTTTTGCCCAAGCAAAATCTCCATTTATGTCATTATCAGTCATACTCATTTGATGAAGATGTCTAGTACTCATAGTTCTTTAGATTTACCATTTCTATGGAAATTAATACTTTCTTGAAAAGTATCAATAAATCCTATTCCATTCTCAAGGTTCATGAGTTAAACTATTGCCAGGAGACTTAAAGATTTGGCCACTGGTCACTGTGATTGTCAAGAACTATCTCAAATTCAATCACCATCAAAAAGTTAAAAACAAATGTAATTCGATCACACCAAGTCCCGCACATTTTTCTGTGTTAACTCTATCGCACACTTCACTTTCCGGGCACAAAGTTGGTGGCGAAAGCCAGGCATTGTTGTTGACGGAGTCAAGCAAGCTGATCAGCCAAGTTCTCCGATGGTCCTTTCCCTGTCACGATGGCCTGGACAAAGAAGCCGAACATGGAGAACATGGCCAACTTCCCATTTTTTATCTCCTTCACCTTCAGCTCCGCGAAAGCCTCGGGATCGTCCGCGAGGCCCAACGGGTCGAAGCTCCCACACGGGTAGATCGGGTTGGTCACCTCTCCGAGAGGGCCCCCAGCAACCCTGTATCCTTCCACCGCACCCATCAGGATCACCTGTGTGGCCCAGATGGCCAAGACGCTCTGCGCGTGTATCAGGCCCGAGTTTCCCAAGTAGTCCAAGCCGCCCTCGCTGAATATCTGTGCACCAGCCTTGAACCAAACCGCCTCGCCGAACTTGACCCCATTGCAGGACAAGAGCTCGGGGAAGACGCACCCGAGGGCGCCGAGCATGGCCCATCTCGCGTGGATGACCTCGAGCTCGAGGTTCTTGGCAAAGGTCTCCGGGTCAGCAGACAGGCCCGCAGTATCCCATCTGTAGTCGCCAGGAAATTTGCCAGTGAGGTAGGATGGCGCCTCGCCAGAGAATGGGCCCAAGTACTTGACGGGGTCCGGCCCATACCACGGGCTAGCGGAGGCAACGGGCTTCGTTTTGGCCACGGTTTGCGCATGCTAACTCGTCCTTCGCCACGAAGGTCCGAAGCAGAGGGTGGAAGCTTGACGGCTTGGCCAGCGAGCGAAGGAGAGGATAAAGCCATTGCAGAGGCAGCCATTGCAGGCCCCAACGTTGGAGATGAGTTTTGGCTTTTCGGATTGCTTGGAGATGAGGAATGTTGATGGGTTATTTATATAAGAGCGGGGTCGGGTCTCTATCTTCTAAGAAATCTATATCTGATTTCTCATTGGTGATACTGATGCGCATGATTCTGGCTTTCACATCTTTCCGGTTGGCCTTCTCTTCTCCACCAATAAGCTTGGTAGTTTCTTCATTCACCATTGAAAGAAAATGTCTGGATATAGAAGGCTCTTCCCTCATCCAACAGCATTCACCCACGTGGATATAGGAATGGGTAGCTTAGAGAATAGAGTCAATTTAGGAGAGTAATAAATTTCTTACATGGACTCAGTTTTTAGGGCGAGAATCTGTCCTCAGTTAGATTTGTGGGTTTGGTAGTTCAGTGAAATAATACATATGTCTAAAACTTATTGCCGCGGACTGTTTTAACTGTCTCCTGTCAGAGGCTGAGCTCAGTCTTCTACTTTATCTCATGTCAACTGTCTATTAAATTGCCACAATTACCAAGTGACGTATCTCACAGGCGATCAACTGAAAGGAACATAACAAAGATGGCATCAATCAGGAACAGCATTGTTCAACTTCACATCACATGTAAATTTTGGGCGTTGATGGGGTTTATGATTTTGCTTCCATATCATAAGTCATCATCTCGAGCATTGAAATGACATAGCAGGTGATGTGCTTTCCACTCATGAGGTGTGTAGCCATCCACGTCGATAATGTCTTAAATATGAGTGTCCTAGCTCATGCTGCATGTCTTCTGCTAAATACATACGAAAAGAACATCATAGTGAGTGGAGTACCTCAACACTCGAGACTCAGACAATCAGAGACAAATGAGCAACATTTCATTCGAGCATTTTATCTCCAACTGCAGTAATTAACAAGTCAATCACTTGAATTACAGTTTTTGAGCATCCCTCAGGTTAAACTTAATCATCTATCCATCCCTTTGGCAGTGAAGATTGAAAAATGTCAAGCATCAGCGATTTCTCTTTCTTGCCTATCTGTTGAGCACGGTGGCTCCTAAAAACGCCCAGCTTGAGTGCCTCTCGTCCTTCTTCAAGGGCTCTTTTTCTCACAGCTGTCAGCAAACCAGCCCCCCGGAGAGTGGAGCCGCTGTTCTCTTTCTCACCTTCAGGTTTCTTTTCAGCATTGGAACCACCGTCTGCCATATCTTTGCACTTCGGTCTGCATTCTCTACCAGTTTCAGTTGCATCTATGTAATCAAAATCTACTGGATTGCCACTTCCCCACCACTTATTCGAGGCAAATGACAAGCCATTCGAAGGAAATCCATGCTTGAATTCATCCAAGACTGTCAGACTTTTTATCAAGCTTCCACTAATTACACTTTGGAACTGCCCGCTTTGTCCTTGCTTACTTTCCAGCCGCTGCGAGTTACGAGGCAGTGCCATCCCTGGCACTTTCGATGTGTTGCTACTACTTTGGTGATTAGACTTGCTGCGTCAACAATAAATTAATATGAATACATTTTTAAAATTAATATCCACCAAAACTGCGTCTCCAGAAGCAAGATATGTGTCGTGATTCAGAACAATAAACAATCAAAGGTGGGTATATCGCACCCTGTGACGGGTCATCTGGGCCTGCTTCAGAATAAAATATGGATGAAGTTGCCAAATCAATACGTACCTTTGTTTACTTATCTTCGACATTATAGCAATGTCGGATTCTATATCTAGCAACTAGATTCCCAATATGTTTGACATCCCCTGACAAAGAATCTGCAACACAAGCCGGAACTGCATCATCAAGTGAGGCAAAACCTGCCTAATATGGCCATAATCACCACATATAAATGCCAGAGAGAGAGAGAGAGAGACAGAGAGATGGCAGAATAGGAAACCACAATACAACAGACCGAAAGGGTCAGTAAGCCAAGTAACATTGCACAACAGCACAATCTGTAAGGCAAGTAACATTGCACAACAGTACCATTCAGTTGCATAAACACGCCAAAAGTCCTCAGCTCTAATTCCATCTATAAATGACACAAAGTATAACCATTTGAGCCAAACTCTTTAAAAGGAGTGTTCGGTGTTGACAATTAAAGAAAAATGCCAACTTAATTATAAAGTCGAAAAACCTCTCAAACTCTAGGTGGGACTAGAATTTTTCATAGGACTGGTGAAATCGTTTTAAAATTTGCTATCAACAAGTTTCTGGCTTTTATGCTCAAATTGTTGGAGCATCTTTGCATTTTGGCATACACGTTGTTCAAATATTTAAATATTAGCTTTTATCTAACGGTTTAAACTTTCGGATTAGACTTTCTACATGGTATCAGAACGAGCTCAAATCTTTCCAAGCTCCCTATTTGCCTCCCCAATTAGGCCCAAGTTACAATATATAAATATTAAACAACGCAATTATCTATCAACTAAAGCTTTTGAATTAGACAAATAAAAAAACTCCATCAAAAATACTTCACATGTATCTATCTTCAGTCAGAAATTACAATTGACATAGAATCAAAAAGTTGTCTCTTAATACAGCTAGAAAATGAATAATACCATTTGCAATTAAACCATAGCTCAATCACCATCATCATCATCACTACTTCCATAGTTTTTGAAGTAGCGACCGTAGCCCAATGCTCAGTACACTATTCTTATCTGCTCCATCTTGTTTAGTCATTTCAATTTTGGCACTAATGTCGTGGGCTGGAGCAGCTTTCTTTACCACAACAATTGGCACAGAGGAAGTAGCTTTTCTCAATGACTCTGTTGGCTTGTCCAAAAATTCCTCACAAAGTTTTCTCCTCTTGAGAGTATTTTTCACTGATTTGTCATTACTAGCAGAAGGTCGAGTCAAATCTTCCTCATCCTCAGAATCTTCATCTTCGATCCTACAAATAAATATTTACATGTATGGAATACACTTGATTTGAGAAGCGCTTCATCCTCTTCCTCCAGCTTCTTTTCCTTTGCAGCAGATTTACGTTGTAGAACCTCCAACATTGCATCTACGTCCACAATGGCATGTCTAGACTTCATTGATTTCAATTCATCAAGTCCGGCAAGAATACCCATCTCTCTCGTCGAATCCAGCATCTTATTCTCCGAGCACTCCATCGTGCCGCCCATCTCTTCAACCTCCCTCTTTCTTTTCTCATCCTCAGCCAACTCATCCTGCTTACGCCAGGGCTCTAAAATTTCTCGTTGCCCCTAACTCCACAATGTAACCCGAATTCTGTGGATTGGTTCCGATCATGAGCTCAGCAGAGCACTTGGCGCATTTGAAGTAAAATCCGAATATCCGAATCCCCAAATACCTCTCACCGACGACGGCGGCGGCGGCGGCCTCCTCCCTGGAATCGAACTCGGTCCCGTCGTAGATGCAATTCCCGCAGGTGTTGCATCGGATGCTCATCGGAAGCATCAAAATCTGGCGGGTAATACGTGCTCAACACCTTTCGTTCACCCGTCTTCTTCTTCTTCTTCTTTCTCTCAGACTCCAGACCAAGGCAAGGCACGCGAGCGATGAACGCGCCCTCTAAATTGATTCCACGACCTCATCAATTCGCTACCAGAATGGTCTCAAGTTCACAGATTTACTACCTCGATTAGGGTTCTACGCTCGGATCGAACCTTAAACCCCAACAAAAAAAAAAAACTATCCCGAAACAAAACCGAAGAGCAGGAGAAAAACATGAGGAGGCCGAAGAAAAAAAAAACCAAACAGAGACTGCTAAAGTGCGTACCGAGACGGCCCAAACAACGCAGGAGATTGACGAGGAAAATCAATCGGAGCTTCTCTCGCTTCGCGGTGCCGCCCCCTTTGCGTAGAAGAGCTATGGAGGTGTCCCGAGGGCGGCGCGCGGGCGGGCGGGCGGAGGCCGGTGGCGGCGTGGCGTCTCCGGCGATCGGAGCGAGGGACAGGGGATGACGGAGTAGACGGAGGGCAAAAGCGGGAGCGGGCTGAAGAATTTCAATCTATGCATATTTATGGCACCTATCTACGTAAGGAAATAAATATCAGACTAATTTGTCTGCTTAATTAGTAATTTCGATTAATGACTTCCCCCTCGTGTAATTAGTAAATATGCAAATAATAAAACTATTCGAATCAATAACACGCATACGCGATCGATATCTTAATTTTTACAAAAAAATTGCAATGACTCTTTTTAATGATTTACCTTAAATTTTACAAAATTGCAATGGCTTCCTTAACGATTTTGCAAGAGCTGACTTTAGTCGATAACAGGAACCCCGAAATTTCATTCGCTTTTTTTGATCTCAAGATGCCGAGTAAATTACCAGTAAATAAATTTAAATAATAATGCACGATGGCTTTTTGGGTTGTTTAAGGATTCATTAATCATTGATAAATGGCCACTTACACATAACTTACGTGGACATTGTTATTGAGTTTTTAACTTATTTATAAATAGATCTAATCGACATAACTAATGACGGATCCGGAGGGTATATGCTATGATCTATGAATTTGGGCGCATGGGAATTCGACAATCTTGAGAAAATCGCTAGTGTGGAAAATTTGGGCGTCCGAAATCAATTGATGTCAATTCGAATTCGAAAGAAATAAGATCATGATAGAATTGAACAAACTATGGACCGCAAAACGTGCATAATACGAACCTTCTTGATATTTCAAAGTTCAAAAAATCAAATCCGAAAGAACAAAAAGAATCTTGCTAAAAACATACAGCATTTAACCGAAGAACCGGGGAAGAAAAGAGGTGTCAGGGTGTAAGTACAAACAGTGAAAAGACCATCTTGATGCCACTATAAGTGTTAGAGAGGCTGATCAAGAAACCTAAGCCTCTGTGCAAGTTCATGCATAATAAAAGGAGGGGGAAAATCACATCCTGATGAAGGGGGGCCTCATGCTGTCTTCTCTTTCCTTCCGGAGAGAATCATCGAAATCTGAAGGCCTCTGCTGAATGCCTGGTTGAAGAGGAGGCGGGTTTGGAATTCCGAAACGAACGGGAACCACGACAGGACGGCTATCGGCATGAACAGTAGCAACCCCATGGTGTATTCGTATGCCCTCGCCAGCTCCTTTAACGAATCCCGGAGTCCTAACACTTTAAGCAACGGCCTGCACACTTGCCCAATCTGTCAAGAACAAGAGAAGATCGATCTCGTTAGTTTCACGGTACTGTAAAAAGCACGTTGGAGAGGTCATGGGTGCTCAAAAATTTATGTGGGACTAATCACAATATGAACGTGACTGAGTGCTTTGCGCAAAATTAGGTAGTTTCGACTCGGGCAAGTTGAAAACAACCCACTTGATAAATAAAAGCTTCCTTTAAAATTGCACTAGTCCAGACTTACCAGAATAAGAGCCCAGCCGGTCGGTAAAAACGCAAGGACAGCAGCAAATATATCAGATACAATGAGTCCACACACGACGAATACGACTGTCATAACCGACACGAATCCAAGGAAAAGAAGTGCTTTCAGGATCCTAAACATGAGCTGGAAGTCTGTACCGAATCTTCGTCTTCCCATGGATACCATCTGAAAACATCAAGGGCATAATAATTTGCAAGGAGAACACGTTTGTTGCAGTTTGATTTAAGATAAGGTAACAGAAAAGCAGCAGAAAATAATAATGGCCAACTGGACTTTGCTCAGAATAATGCGTGTGGCTAACATGCAGATCTAGGAACAAAACCTACATATATCGTATCTGCATACCTTTAAAACTAGCAGAGCACTTAGCAACACCACCCAGGAAATTCCATAAATCTACGCAAGTAAAGAAGAGCCTTAGAGAATGATCCTGTGAGAACAATTCAGCAACAGAAGGAGAAAAGAGAAGTTCGCAATGAATTTTATAGATTACCAGTATACTCTTGCTGTGGCGAACTATTTCAAGATGGTAAACAATTCCATACTGGTAAATAAAGAAGCGAAATGCAAGTATTATCTCAAGGATTCTTCCCCTTATGTTCGTATACTTCAGGTGTTCCAGTTCTTGCTCCCACCATGATTCCCAACTTTTATCAGGTGGAATCCCAATTCCGCCACGATTTCCCATCCACCTCTTCCAGTCTGCCCAATCATCTACTGTCTTTTGCCAGTCAAAACCAGATGGATTGAATACGAACGGTGCAAACAACCACGAAGCAACCAAAAACCACATGGAGAAAGTGATGAACAAGTAGAGATTTGAACTGCGGTACGACTCCCCATAAACTTCATAGACGATCAACAGTATAAAGAGCTCCAGCCCTTTCACAAAGTGACTTCGTGAATAAATCCGGTAATTATCAGCGAATTTTGCATGAAAAACAACAAACCCACGACCCGTTGCTCGATATTTGGATCCTCCATGTAAGAGTGTTCTTCCGTAATAATGAGCCTTTGTTCCAAGTTGAAATGTGAAAAACACGGAAGCTAGCTGCAGCTGCATAATGACAAAATCACCGAGGGCAGTCCGAAACCCTTTTTCCAGGCCAGTTTCCATGACCATGGGCAGCACCAGTAATAATCCTAACTGAAAGACAGACTGGCTAGCCAAGGCCTCTTCAAGGGCCTTTGTCCGACGTATGTTAGGATTCTGAAGAATCTCGCTTTCCAATCCACTCATAACCATGTACAACCGTCCATACAAGAAAACATACACCGTAAGCACGGTAACCTGAATGAAACAAGTCCAAAGCAGTAAAAAAGTAAGCTAACATAAGTTATCAGTGCAAAATTCAGAAGAAAAAGAACAAGATAGAAGTCCAATTGCCTACCAACCAACATAATCCCCCACCCCCCTTCCTATCTCCATCCATTCAAACTGATAAATTACAGCCCAGCAAAATGATGTACTATTCCAAATCTCAGAACTGATTTAGCCAGACTGAGATTTTTGTACCATTTCATTAACGAAGTGGAAATGACTTACTCATTGATCATCCAACAGAAGACACCCAAGGAGGAACTATAACCCCTTTGTTAAGGAACCACTCCATTAATTGTACTGACACTCAAAAAGACAGACTGGACCTAGAACAACCCCGAAGATTCACAAAAATTAACTGCTTTGGTTACCAAGCATTTTACCATATGACATGGAACTGCAATTACAAACTATGAACCAAAAGTTCCATCGTTCTTTTAATCCCAAATTTAAAAGAACTAGGAGAGTTGCTGCAAAACGAGTAGAGGAGTGGTTGGTTTACCATGCTACTGAAGTAGAAACCGACGGTCGTAAAATAGAATGACAGCATTCTGTAGAAGTCAAATCGCCGCCCGAGCCGATAAACGTCACGACTAAGTGTCTGCTCACCATTTCCGTTTGCAACCTTTGCCTCAAAAAGGGATATTTGGTTCATCCCTACATCTCGCCCTTTTCCCACTTGGATATACTCATGATGTGTTATAAATCCCCCACGAAGAGTTGAATTAAACCCTGAAGCGAGAAATGGTCAGATTCTGTCCCTGCGAAATATCATATATATATGCTAGGGTTACCAGAAAAAATATCTTCGCTCAAGTTGATTGTTTTTGAAGCTTTGCTTATGCCGCCCCGTGTTATGTGGAAAAGCCTGTCAAATATATCAGGATGGCCATAATGGAAACGGACCCTGCGACAAGAGAATGAGAAACACAATAGCCTTTAGATCATTCTTGGAACAAGATAATCCTCTCAGTTAATTTAAATCAGAGTTTCACTGCGAATGCACAGATAAATTATTGCTTGAAGTGTGAGTGCACAAAGAAATGCATCAGTGGTTACCACAAACATCAGATTGGTACTATCTTATTCAGTATAAAACTCAGACTCTACGCATACCTATTTTCTTCCTTCTTTCTTTCTTTTAAGATACTAACAAGGAACCTATGTTCTTCCTTCTTTCTTTTGTTTAAGATATTAACAAGGAGTCGAGGACATTAGTCCATTTACTACACACCTTCCAGGATACTACCAAAGCCAATTTTTGTATTGATTAGCCTCCAGATATATCTTGTCTTGCCCTATAAACACAGGTTACAACAGCTACTACACTGGAGTTCTTAATGGTACAAAGAATGTCGTACGACAGAATCAATCCCACCTAAATGCTACAAAAGCATAGACAAAGAGAGATTATTAATCTACTAGCAATAAAAAAAGGTGAAGATTTTTTCCTTACCAAAAAAAAAAAAAGAAAGGTGAAGATTTTAAGTGACATTCCACTAAAACAAAGGTGAAGTGTTTGCTAGATTAATAGTCATGCAGTACAATGTTCATAGTCATATCACACGAAAGCAACTTACATATTAGAGTTGCATGGGATGCTATAAGATAAAAGAGAAATTCCACGTGTCCATGTGCACTCATTCTACAATGTGAATCTTGCTTTAAATCAAGAAAACTCTTTGCTTCACTTGCATAGATAATAAACAATTCCTTGCATATTGAAATGTCTGCCACCACTTATTCTAAACGTGTATTTAGCTGCATTATGGTCCTTAATTGATGGTAAGTAATAATTCCACAATCGATAGGGCTAATTAATATGAGTCGTCAACTTTATCAATATATATGAGACTTTTTCTCGTGTATGGCACAAGATAGTCTGCAAGCACTTCTAGAAATTTTTTCTTGAGAGCCTAAAATGGTGAAAAGTTGGAGTTCATTTGCTTTTCGAGAACAATAATGTACTTATCAAATTGGAAGACGTCCAATAATATCCGAAACACAAGAAGAATCAAAATTCTTTCATTTTACTAGTTGCTAAAGACTTCAATATTGTACAGTAATTTTTGCTTAAAGATGCTGAATTCATAATACAATCATGCAAATCACTGAACCTACCATACTGTGGTTTTTGAAACTCCGTATTTGCCAAAATTGTGCTCGCAGACAGTGGCTAGAAACAATCCAAAAGACTAAAGATTTATGATCATAAAGATTTGCATTGTTTTCAATGACCACACTTCTGATCCAAAAGTTCTTCCTGCTAGATTAATGCAATGCGCTAGCTGCAATTGTGGAAGTCAGTGAAAGTTTTTGAGCTTCTCTAAGAAACAAAGAAGAATTCGCACGAGTCCACTGAGATGTCTCTCTCATCAGCAAATGAAGTAAACATGTAAGTGTCGTGGAAAAGAGCATGTGAATCTTTATGTTTAGGCTCAAGAAGGAACAAATAACATGGTCCTAAACAAAATTCAGTTCTATGAGAAAATCTTCCTTTCGCCCAAAGATAAATATTGAGAAAAGAAAAATCAATGTATCTGGAGACGTGGACTATGGTGGCTACAAAGATCGAGTTGACAGAAATGCATGAAGCCACAAATTCTTGGCTTACCGTAGCGGATTTGCCAAGATTCGCTGGCCGATAGTGACAAAGCTGGTCTCCTGATTTGACATGAACCAAGCTAGCGATGAAACACTGTAAAAAAAGTGAAAAAATAATCATCTAAACATTCACATTGGACGAATCTGCTCTGATCTCTCTCAAACCAGATCCTTTGAACTGGATAAAGCGGCGAATAATAGAAGATCTTTGCACATATATGTATTCCAAGGTTCACCTTCCGGTAAAAATGTGCTCCCGAAGGCCCAAAATAGTAGGTTTTCTCTTCTCACGACGTTTCTTTTGGAATTCCTCCAATACATTTCTCATCTTGAAAGCTTCTTCAAAGTAGTTATCCTAGAAGTAAGGAAGGGAAAAAAACTGAGTTACTTTATCCTCCTGCATATTCAATGGAAAGACATAATGAAGCTACCTGATTCATGTCTATAGTCTGCAGTGCCTCCCCACGAGTAAAGATGATAGCATGATTTTGATTTTCTGGTTTTCCTTCTCCAATTTCCGTCGGAGGGCCTGGAAGCTTGATACGGTATATTTCCTACAAATTAAATAGATTATCCATTTGCAGAAAAAGGTCCACAGAAATCCCACCAATCAAGATTGCACCACATCCTTGTGACTCAGAAATGTGGCCACCATATTGAAATTTGTATCCTCGCATCAGAAGAGACGAGTAAATTTTCAAATTCATGTACTTCTTAAAGCTTAATATCGTTATTGGACTGATTGACGTATTGAATACTAACACAACCCCCATTAATACATCCAAGACAGACGGAATTCCACACAGGCTTGACAAAGAGCTTATATTTCACTAAATTTTCTTTGCTTGATAAAAGTAACTGCTCAGATAAATTCATCCTCTCTGAGAGAAAAAGTAAACTAATGCATTTGAGACACTCTAAAGTTGCTTAACTTCAACAAACGTCATCATGCATCCTGAAACTAGTTAATTTAAAAGGTGACTAGTTGCGTATTTCAATTGTCAAACATGTTCAAGCTGCGAAAATGGTTTATTATTGACATTCAGTCAAATCGACATACATCACCATCAGAGAAAAATTACGAGAAGTCAATTACTTGGCTTAGTATTTCCAAAATTTGCAAATAAGACCGCTTCAATTTAGCTCTAGTAGTAGATAGCCCTAGCTTGATCCAGCTGTAATTTCTAAGGTTTCAGAGATAAACGGACAGAAAGTACATGGAAGACAGTAGAGTAGCTTCTCAAAAGCTCCAAAATTAGAGTTGATGCAAAAGGTAGACAAGAATCAGTCCTTTAGCCCCATGACAGCATTGGATGAAGAAAACAGTAAGGACCATCAAAATTTTGAAATTAGAAAGAAGGGATAGGTGCATTGGAAGTTATAAAACTTGTCGCGAAAGTGCAATTGAGTCATAAAACTTTCAAAAGGTGCAATCAAGTCCTAAAACTTGTCAAATTGGTCCAATCAAGTCCTTCTGTTGATTGCACATTTTGAAAGTTTTAGGACTCGATTACATTCTCATGACAAGTTTTAGGACTTGATTGCACTTTTTAAAAGTTTTCGGACTCAATTGCATTTTCATGATAAATTTTAGGACTTCCAATGCACTTATCCCTAGAAAGAATTAAGCATTGAGAGAAGAATATGAGAATATGACTACAGATAAGGTATAAGACTGTTATGAATCAAATTTTCCAGTTGCCAGTTCAGAAATAATTAGAATTAGCATGAGCAGGATTTTCGGTTGAAGAACAATAAACCACCTTTGGAAGTACCAATAAACTCAGGAAGAAGAAAATCGGAAGATGCAAAGTTCTGATGAAAATGGATGTTGATTGAAGAGTCTAGAAAATTTTCAAACACTCTGGTTTTGAAGTGTTCGATAACCTTACCTATAAATATTGTTTAACAATACATAGAATTAACAAAGAAGGAGCCCCATGCACGATATAAGACCTAGGGTAGAACATGTTAGACATTCCCACCCGAAAGCTCAAGCTGTTAGGTTGGGGGAGAGCACATATATATGAAGCCCAAACAAACCCTATAAACAAAAGATGTAGAATGTTTTCACAGAAAGTGCAGAAACATGCTAACAGTATTTGCCATGTCTTTGCATATTAGCTTTAGATGTGTCTCAAATTATCGTTCGAATAAATGCCCTACAGCCAATTTCACAGACCAGGAAAATTATACAGCATTATGGCTAGAAAACCAAAGATCTAGAATCAAACTATAGCCAAAGCAAGAAGCAAAGATTAGAGGAGTCATCTAGATTATATTAAATAAACGGGATCTCTACCCCACTCGATACCTAATATTCAACCATAAAAAAAACTAAATTCTAACTTACCTCATCAAGTGTATCCCCTCCCTTCACAAGAACAGAGTAACAAGACTTCTGAGGTCTCCCATTCACTGTCTCCTCTCTATCGTCTATGTAAGCAACCCGCAGAGAAGGATACCTAGAAAGAATTTTTAGTATCATTGATATCCATCAGCCACTTTGGAACTTTCCGTTGATTACTGTTGAAGTAACATCCTTAATACTTACATCAACATGAGGTTCAACACGTTACTGTAACAGCTTCTCTCTCTAGTATCACTGGACTTCTTTTGATTCCCATAGACTTGGCAAGAGACAACATAGGTGAACTTCAAATCAGCCAGAGCTCGTGCAAACTCTGTGACACCCCTATCATCCTCATCAATTGAAGCTAAACAGAAAAATTGAGTCTTGATCAGTATCTGGATGCCACTTCCTATAGCAACTTCGAAACAAAAACAAATCAAAAGCTGTAAATCTACATTTCTTTCTTTCATGTTAAATGACTAACCGTTATCCCCAGCCATTTCAAGATCGCATTGAAGTTCTAGAGCTTGCCTGTAGTACATCATCCCTCTCACTAGCAACAAATGCACATAGTAAGTACAGTAGCAAAGCAAGGCTAAATATGACTTTCAAGCATAGTGTATGCTTCCAAATAAATAAATTCTCAACCTGTCCGAGCCAGAGTCTGCCCTCTGTAAGAGACCCAAAAACGTTCCTCCTGTTCGAACTTCTCCTGCTTCTCCTTCTCTGGGGTTCCAGATTTTGGATCTTTTATCCGATCCATGAAATTGGTCCACTCATCTAGATTGAATGGCACAAGGCATCGGTCAAATTATATCAAGTGTATAAGTGAATTATAACATGCCAAAGGGCAAACTTGCCTGGATAGATCTTCTTCAGGTAGAACACAGTTGAGATTCCATCCTCATTTTCCTTATTAAGTTCTTCGGTGGAATAGAGGACATCTTCTTTGTAGTATGGAGTCAAGACGCTGACCAAGACGTAAAAGCAGAGGAGAGCCCAAAAGAAAATGACAAATAGGCATCTATTAAACAATCATCTGGGATATATATACATGTGTGCGCATACATATATACAGAAAAATGGTAGAATGGAGCTTGGAGGTTGAGGAGCTTCAATCCTTATATTCTTTACATTTGTTGGAGAAAATATCATAATGCCACCAAGTCAAACCTACGATAATTCTTCATTACCACGAGTAATTAATTAAACTGGATGTGCTTTGATAAAATAGCCAATAAAACTAAATAGATCCATTAAATTTTTATTTGATTTCTCATTCAGTAGTCATACATAATTGAAATATAATATCACCATTGATTAAAAATTTGTATATGGTCATATCTAGTCTTTTCGAGTCATCAATTAATCTATAAATATCTTCAAGCAAGAACGTTATTTCATCTCAAAACAACTACAAATTTTTAGAAGACAATGAAATTAGAAATGTCATATGATACTTCTTTATCTATGCCAATAAGTATCACAAAAACTGCAGGAATAGTGATTGGATTTCCAACTTTCCTTTATAATTTATAATGGCAGTTGTGTTAATCTACCGCACAACAACTCCATCTATTGCAAAACCAAATAATTCTATCATCATTTATTATCAACGAGACTAAATTATAAACTTAATGCAATTACAGCAACTGAATTGAACGAACAATATTATCTCTTTCGATGAAGCGTAGTACTTGTTCATGTAAAAACAGACCTAAAGGGCAGCATTTTGCGCACTGTCGGAGCACCTGGCATTCTCATGAATAAAGAATTAGCAAAGAAAGTGATGCGTCGACGAGCTTCCAAGTTTGAAGGCACATTGATGGCAGATTCCTTGACTGTCAGAAGTAAACGGAGCCGAACAACCTAGAAGTCAAAGAATGAGATTTTACTTACTATTTATTATTAGTGGTTTCTCAAACAAAAATGAGTCAAGCTCACCTTCTCTCTGAAGATTTTGTCTTGTGTATGGTAAATGTTGATCTTCTCAAACATCTGCTCCTTTCCATCATTCTTCTTATGGAGGAAATGAATGTTTGCCCTTTCCAGGATCCTACAAGCGGCAGAGTCATGGACACAGAAACATTTTGTTCCAACAAAAACAATGTTTGTCAGAACTTACTCATGCCCATGCTGCATGACATCCTCGATAATTATCTCCATGATGTCCTGCAGGACATTGATCATCTGGGATCTGTACACTGTTAAGTCGTCATGGTCGCTTAGCTGCCAAAATAACAAAAGCAGTTAAGAACTGAGATATTCTTGAAACTGAGCCGATTGGAGGGAAGAAGAGAAAACAATTCAACGGTCAGTCCTCCAAGAATAATTTTATATTCATGTATTCATTGAGATTAAAACCGAAGTTAGATATAGGTGACAAAAGCACTAACCAAGATGTTCAAGAATTTCTCCAACTTAGTACTGAGCAAAGGCAATTCACTCGTTTTAAATTCAGCCAAAAATCTGTTCTGTTGTATGCTCATCTCTAATTCATAACAGATTTGCCTTATGATCCTGTAAAAATTGAGAAAAACATGGTTTCTCAATTACCTTGACAGAAGAAAGGATGCTGCCTGTATGATACGACATATTAAATATGGAGTTACAGGCTAAAGCATATATGAGTTTTTCTCACTTACATTTTGTCAGCTTCATCTTCCAGAAGGACATATATAATGTCCCGGAGAGTCTCATAACATTCAATCACTGCTGAATGCATATAAGGATCGTACTTTATCTTCTTAAACAATTCAGCATCCTCCTTGTCCTTGCCCTTAAAATCTTTTGCCATGTCTAATGCTATGGGAATCTTTTGTATGAAAAAATAATGACAAGAAGCATGAATTAGAGCAAATATATGAGTAAAAATCAACTTGTCAAACTATGCATACCTTGCTAGCAAGCAAGAAAGGAGGCCATTGCACAACAGAGAAATCAGTTGAAGAAGATGGTACGTGGAGCAAATCTCTGTCACTGGATTAATGGGCCAATGGAAGTGTCAGAATATCCGTTTGAGGCAGAAGACTGAAGCTTAAATTGAGGAAGTTGAATTCCTCATTATACCTGTTGCTAATTAGGTCTTCCTCTCTCATAGTCTGAATAAATTTGTTCCACATTCTTGAAAAGTTCGCAATATTTTTCCTCAGTCTGATTTCATCCTGCCATGGAAAAGTAGAAACGCATCATAAACATGATATTATAAGAAATGTCACCCACGGAACACTAAATCAACCAACAATTGGAAATACCTGTTGCCTCGTCCTGGCTTGGTGAGCATCTGATGATGATGGCAAAAGAAGGTCACTAAAAGCAATGGGCACGGTGGCAAATCTGGACCGCAACATCCCTAGTGTTCGTATCTTGAGAAAAGCAAGAAGGTGTTATAAGCAAGGAGAAGTATGTAGGATCCTTAAGGATAAACCTAAGAGCTAAACTGTCTGTGTCATGAAAATTTAAAACGCTTCAGGCATTCTATTCATGCATGAAGAAAGACTTTTCACTCACCTCGCCTAAATGGCTAAAAGCACCATGAATGCCACCAAAAAGACTAGAGAAAATGGCATACCAAATTTGTGTATCCATAAAATAGACCTGAAAACATATCACACAGGGCATAGTGTCATCAAATACAGCATACCGCAAGATGGGGATCATGACAAAACTACCCAGTCTGCTTACAAGAACAATAGGGGCCCATATTGCAATAACAACTCCAATGTTATGTGTCACTGCAGCTGCAGATGAATATTAGCACAGGCTTTTTCCTTCGGTTAGAATATACTAGAAACGTCACAAGAGTAAAAAAAACCTTACAATGAGGAAAAAACTCGTGCCATTGATAATTATCCAGATGCATATCCAAAATTGATTGTGTTGGTTCAACAAGTGGCAGAATCTGCACACAAAAAACACATGTTTAAATCCTTTAAAGAGCAAATGGAGAGCAGAATGCAAAGGAGCTACATCTCCTGAACCACTAAAGCTAACAACATTGACAATCACAATAGCTGGACAAACAACGACCCCACAATCAACTGACTTGATAAAATTTTCCCTTTACTTTTATGGACATGCTCAAAACTATCTTGACAGAGTATTGAGGCCATGCTCAGTTATTCCACCAACAACACAAGCCTTGAAACAAGACTTGGAACCTCTTTCAGCAGGCAACTAATATGAATTTCTTGATGACACATTAAAGTTTATATAGCTTTGAAGCAAGACTTGTAGATTAGTTAACACACTTAAGTACTTACATCTCCCTGTATGTTATTATTCAAGACTTATTCATTACCTATTCCGCCATATATGCCGTCCTTCAAGTCAAAATGTCATCGTAAATTTGTGATTACTTATTTTCGAGGAAAGCAGCATCAACCATGAGGACAAGGTTGCCAGTACTTCCATCTGCAGGTATCTCTCCAATCTTTAACCTCTTTAATGTGATTATTTGTGTATTCTACACTAAAATTCTAACACTAGAAAGGTTAAATATGTGATGAGAGAATTGATTCTAGCTCAACTGCACCAATTTTCTTCAAGGAAGTTTAACTGTTCATTTTTACTGAGATAACAAAACCGAGAGTTACAGAACTTATATGGTATTTAAGTAGAAAGATCGATAATAATAGTATACATATGTTTATTCGGTTTTAGATATGCAAAAATGCTCCGACTGTTACGTACCAGCTGTAAACACATGAAATCCCCAACTTCAGCAGTAATAAAAAACAAACCCCACATAATCCAAACAACTATAACTTGATAGAAGATGATTACACCTCAACATAGTAGCTGAAACCCAGCTTGCAGACAAGCAGCATGATCCAAAAAATGGTGTACCTATGACACAAATAAAACAATGTATGATTAGTAAAGTCACTCAAATAAAGCAGCACATATCTTTTAACTTAGGGTGATGGGTCTATGTCCAAATACTGCAACTTAAGCACAAACTCAAGAACTAGCCACGAAGGTTCATCCTTGAAAATAAGAAAAAGAAGACAGTGCTGACATAGCAAACGCTGTTTTCAAAATTAACCCCAATCAAAGCACAAAAACACAACATATTAATCAGAACAATGATCTTCTTACTTCAGCAGTGAAAATATGTCCTCATGCATGCCTCTCCCCACATAAAGCTTTGGCTGCATAGTATAAACATACAATTCAGGGGAAGGAAACAAGATAATGCAAATAAGTGATTAAGGCCCTTAGTAGCAAAGTGGTAGTCTAATCCATCTACTTGCCTGAGGCCACCACATAAGAACAGTAATAGGGAACATACTTGAACGCTCCATGTTCCTCCTTAAGTAAGGAACGAAGAAAAGCATAGCAGCTAAGACATTTGGCATCATATAAATAGCTATGGCATAATAAAAGAATGACTCGTTCCTCCAATCTCGACCCCAGGTGCTGAAAACTTTCAGGACTCCTGTTGGATTCTGCACTAAACTAGAGTAACCAATTGGCAGAACCACGGCCCAAACAGCTGCCAGTACAAATTTCAGAATGTATCGAAGAATCTGTGTAAATCTCATGCTTTTCCAGGCACTTAGACTTAGAATTATATCCAGACTTGCTGCAGAAGAGGAAAGGAAGAAGGCGGTGTCAGAAATGATTATGTGCTGAGTGGCTCTTATAAAATTTGCCGATACGTATGCAAGTAGTCATAACTGGTCCAGGGTAAAGTATTACACAGTTAATTATAGAGATATATTATAACAAGGTTTGTCCTAAAGATTGCCTCTAAGGTTGACACATAAACTTGAGATAGCTAGAAATGCCTTCTCCTTATGACAACAATTGGATTTGCTGCATTCTTCATAAAGAAAGCTGCATGGCTAAGCAAATATTCTCCTTCCTAAAGCTCAACCAGTTTTGGAAAGTCCTAATGATAAGTAGATTGCAGTATAATGAATTTTCCAGAATGTTGCACATGCAACTACACAAGCACTGGCACTGTTTTTATAAGATATTTAATATTCGTTGACTCATAATTTCCTTATAGACTTGCCCGCATAGTACAATCTTTCAGAAAGAAATTGACCATTATCTTCTTTTTTCATATAACTCTGATAATACCTTCTTGAATTACACTCCATGGCTTCAATGGCTTGATGGAGCGGAGATTCTTTCAAATGTTACACAATCATGTGAGTACTCTCGCCATCTTTTCTTATTTCTTACACTAGCTATTGCAAACTTTCGGTTACAAACATATCAATCCCCCATATTTTAATTCTTCTGTTTCTCATGCAGTTTTGTTGGAGATGATACAGATTGGAGAGGCATCAAATAGAAAATTACTCTACAAATGGTCGAAGGTACTCCCATTCTTTTTTTTTTACTTTTTATTCTGCAAAAAAAAAATTG
This sequence comes from Syzygium aromaticum, assembly GCA_024500025.1. Taxonomy (NCBI): domain Eukaryota; kingdom Viridiplantae; phylum Streptophyta; class Magnoliopsida; order Myrtales; family Myrtaceae; genus Syzygium; species Syzygium aromaticum. Next base: position 20,583,685 of record CM044885.1, read on the forward strand.
ATATGAATTGGCTTCTAGAAATTTATGTCCTAAATCATAATGGCTGGCAAGAATATGATTCAAGGTAATGTATGATTGCACATTGGAGATGCCGAAGCATGTCTATGGTACGCACCAACATTAGTCATGACAATATAGTGTCCCCCTTTGAAGGTATGAAGCATGACATTTTCCCATTTTTTGATTTGAGAAATATGAATTTGAATATGATAATTTTTTCCTGGCAAAGGAAATGTTGGAACTTTTTTCACTTACTATTATGAAAGATAATCCTATCTTTTTTTCACTTACTATTATAAAAGATAGGATATTAAAATCAATTTGTCTCATTTAAATGCCGGTCACATTTGACTAGTGATATCTGATTTAAGTGTTCTTGCTTTATGCATATGCTCTACTGCAGGTCACGTGTGGCACCAAAACAGCATTATTGCGAGAGAAGAAAAGGATGTTTGTGCCAATTTTTTATATATTATTTGTATTTAGCTAACATGTTTCTGCTTCATTTTCAATTTTTAAGTTGTGGCTTGTGGCTTGTATAAATGGATGGGCTTTACTACCTCATATATGATGATAAAAGATGATGAGAGTATGTCTGAATTCTTTCCTTCCCATGTTTGCTTTTCCCTGATAATAATTTTTTTATGCTCATTGACATCCATAAATATGTATATCTTCTTTAATTTTATTCATTGAATCGTCACTCCATCTGTTTCTAATTTTTTTCGTTTTTGCAAATGCCCACTCTTGCGTTGCTGAGAGAATCGAGATATTTATGTTTTGTTGATGTCCATATGTGATGTAGATGTATCTTTATTGGTATGTGTCTACTTTACAGGACAAGAGAATTCTTAGGTCCTTGTATTTCAGAGTTTGCTCTACTCCCACCTTTTAGATTGCCTCAAACTACGTCTTGGATATATTATATAAATATATTAATAAGTTCCACACATTTCTATTTAATTTACGTCCACTTTTATATTGGTTATTTTCTTGATATTTCAATTAAACATTATTTTTATCATGTCATGGTTATCCCGCACAAAGCGCCAGCTAATGTCTAGTCTTATTTTATATGCAGCATAAATTAGCATGTTGAGTCTACGACGACAATGGGGAAAGATACATAAAGTACAAACATCACCATACCCCTCAGAAAGTTCAGGAAAGCGTAAGTTATGAAGATGGTCAAAACTTGTCTGAAAACCTCCTCGTCGAAGAGAGCAGCGACAGACCCGGAAGGAGTCCATGCAATAATTACCATGGCCTGAACCAAGAAAATGGAGAATACTAGCTTAAAAATCTTGCACAGAAAGTCTACAACATAATGCTACTCGACATCAAGGCTACCTGGAATGCCAATATAAAGAATATCCACATCCGATCAAAACTTCTGTAGAGGTGCAAAAACGTACGAACTTCCACAAAGTTAGCTTTGGGTTTTGTCTTCCCGTCAGTATCCCGACTGAAATGCTGCAAAAATATGAGTATACACATCACCATGGGTTCTTTCTTTCTTTTGATCAGGATCAACATGGGTTCACAGACATGCCAATCAGAGAAGAAGATCTATCTGTAGTATTTCGTTGTGCTCCATCCCCTAATTGTTCGATTTCCTCCTATAATTTGATAAACCATGAAACTTCTAGGTTTCTTTTAGAAAAAAACCATGAATTGGATAATCTTGGTTAGTCATTAATTCCATGAACATTGTCAAAGAAGCTAGCTGGCTATTCGCTCTACTAAGACTGCCCCTGATAGCTCCAGTGCCAAAAAAAAGCAAAAGTCACAATAGCATGATGCGTGGTGAAGTGCAAAATGGGCTCAGACTTTATAATTTCGAAATTCACTATGTCCCTGGAGAGAAGAAGCTACCGAAATCTATTTAGAGATTTATCACTACCAATTTGATAAAAAATGAAGGCATTCCAATCAGGCAAGTGTGTTATATTCTGACGATGCTATGTTCCCCTTATGGAAATGGGAGTTTAGGACACAACCAATGCTTAAAGGAGTTAACAATGCCTATTGATGGATGCCCACAAACTAGAGTAGAGATGCAATCACTTTCCTGAACTATAATTTTCAAATTCACCCGGTCAATGGAGAATAGGAGCTACTAAAATCTATGTAGAGATTTTCTTAATGCCAATTCGATCAAATATACAGGGATTCCTATCAGACGAGCATGTTAATTCTAACAATGCTGTGATGCCCTTTTGGAAACGGGAAGGACACAGAACCAGTGCTTAAAGGACTTAACAATGCTTATTGCTGAATGGCCATAATCTAGCTTAGAGAAGGAATCACTTTCCTGAGCTAACCTTTTAACAAATGGAGAAAGGAGGAAAAAATCTGATGATAAAGGTATCAACGACGCAGCTAAACCAAACCAAGGTTCCAGAAAAAGAAAATTCTTCAAAAGCTTGACTGCCTGGCCAATTATCATTGCCCTGTCTAACAGGTTTAACCAAATTGGAAAGTGGTTTCTGGTAACATTTTCCTTAGTTAAATTGCAAGTCATTTATTAATGAAGAATCACAAAATTGAGAGGCATCTAATCTCCCATGGCCATAAGATGGACACAAATTGACGCAAAGAGCTGCACACGCGTGCGCACGCGCGCACACGGTAATAGAGGGAGAACAAGGAATACTGCATTTGCAGGTTGCAGACACTCTGGTTGCACAAAGAAATCAGCTTTCATATCCAACGGCCACCCTAGCTCGAAACACTTCTCGGACCTGAGGAAATTGAAAAGTGAATTAACTGACTAGCTTCTGCCAGAGTCATAGAATTATGCACACTCAATAGATCTTACCAGAAGTACTCGTTTAGGTCATCATAATTTCTCCATCTCGAATGGCTTGCCTTGCCTCCTCTGTTTCTCCTAGCTTCCTTTAACCGTGTAACTCAATTTTTAGATCTTGACATGGCAAACAAGAACTTGAAGCATCAACTGAAAAGGAGCATACCTCGCGAAGGACGTTGTAGATAGGCGTTATTACCTCCCTCAAAAATGACTCGTCATCTGGTGCTGCCCATTGATATTCATCTCCATGCAAGATGCCATAAACTTGATCCGCCATCTTGTTCCATTGGACAAAAGGGAGGTTAATGTCATATAACCAACAAGAAAAAAGACTTACTAGTACAAGCATCATATACAAGAAAGGTAGGTTTGACTTTCAAGTGTAACACTTTTCAACAGCAGAATCAACTCCAGTAAGAAAAGTTATGCCTTGTCTTTACTTCTCAAGAAAGCTACTTGATTTCTTTGCTGATCATAATGTAAGATCTGCCGCCTTTCTTCTCCAGCAGTAAGTAATACCATCAATTCAAAGATGTGATCAACAGGTAGAAAATCAATGACATGTTATTCGAATGTGATTAAAATACAAACAAAAATTTCCAAGGTTGTAGTTTTGCTCTTGACAGGTTTATATCAATACGTTTGGCTGATTAAGCAGATTTTGCTTCAGCAAGGAAGAGATTATCAAAGTTGGGCGCGATGATATATAAGCACCACATTGAATGACCCAATTGTCCCCATGAAAATTATCCAGTAGTTAGATGGAACATAATCAGCTTTTATTCTAGCTTCAGGCTTCAAAGGGATGCATTGAAAGCCTGAAGTTTACTATCTGTCTGAAGCTAATAAGTGAAAGGTCAATCAATATCAGAAACTCGTTCATGCCAACAGCTGTGCCAACAATGTTCACAAAAATTAGTCCGAAAATATCCATTTAGGTCAGCAAACATCATCCTGAAAGTGATAGTAGGCATCACTCAAAGCAGTTTTTGGGGGGATGCCAATTCTTATGCAGAAGATGGTATGCATAAACAAAGTTAAATTCTGCTAGTTCCACCTTATTGGAGGCTGTCTAGGCACATCAAGTAAAAATGCGAAGTGTTTTGTCAGGATCAATGGCTGAAGCTAAACAAGGCAATGGTCTACGTATCCTTTAAAATGACATGGGTTAAGTCCATTTCATGAAAGATGGGCGCACAATTTCTATTTACTGATGATGGCTTTAATTGCGTGCATCATCGCCTCAAGCAGCGTGTCCACACACCATCCTTGTTTCTTGATTATTTGTGTGGGCTAAATACATTTTTCCTTTAATAGCAAAATTTCTAAATATGTTTGAGATGACTTCTATTCATCAAGAAAACATAATATACGTGCCTTTGGATGACTAGAAGGGATATAGATATTGAGATAACCATATTACGCACCTGGTGAAAGATATAGCAGAGACATTCAGGCAGAAATCGAACATTTGAAGCTTCCCCCCATATTAGAAGATAGAGCGCAGTGTAGATAAGTCGCAACTGTTGTTCGTTATAACCTGGGGGAATCCTGGAGGAGAAACTGTGGTTTGCCAAAACATTGAGCAGACTTGCAAATTGGTTATCCCATGGCATATCAGACAGTGATTGTTCGTTCTCAATTTTCAAATGCAAGATTTATGTGATAGTAAAGCAGAAAAGCTTACTCAAGATTATGGTCCTGATGAAGATAATTACACCAAGATTTATAGTTCTTAAGAATTTTATTCATCAGCCGCTCAACAGTCTCATCTTTCAACTGCAGGAAGCATGTGTCCAATATTCAATCACACCTCATTTTTAAGTGAACACTGCTATTTCTAAATAAACCAATGCAGAAAAATGAAGAACATACCTGAGTGTAATATTCCTCATCTCTATCCCTCATGTCCATGTTGGCAAGTAAAAGAATTAAATGCTCCCTCTGATTTGCCACATTTCCTTTCTTCAGCAACAAGATGAGAATCCAAATTTAATCAGATGACATATAATTTCCTTCATTAGAGATTCTAGAAAGCAAAGCTGACCTATGAAACTAATTAGAAAGGTCAAAAAAGTGACAAAACTTTATTCACAGGCTAAGTCCACTACATAGTGTTGACTAGGTTATAGGTAAAAATGTTCCTTTCCACATGGAGCGTGTTATTACTTCGTGTATTCAAAACAAGAATACTAGAAAAGCCATAAGATCCTTCACATCATAGTTAGCCAAAATCAAATTTAAAGCCCAAAACCACTGTCGTTTGCAATCTCAACTTTGATAACCTAGACCAAACTAGGATGTCAAGGTTCATATGTTTGAAGAGATACGATAAGCAAGACATTTTTGTCGGAAGCTAACAGCAATGTGTAAAATTCCAACAAAATGTTAGATTGGTAATTCTCACATACAAGTTTGTGAAACTATTTATCACGATACTACTGTGAAGGATACAACTGTGAAGGAATGGGCCAGTTAACTCAGGCGATTCAAGTTGTTAGCAATGTTTTCAAAGCATACCAGTATGAAAACCGAGAGGCTGGCAATTCACAATTCAGCCAGTGAGACCATCTGAACCGTTTGGTTTAGTTAAACTGAGTCAAATAGGTGATATAGCGAAGTAATCCCACATTTGATTTAGGTCAGAGTGAGTGCACTTTTAGCTCACAGAGATCATGGGTCCAGTCTCCTCAACACCAATGGGCATTCTTTCTTTCAAGGGGGTTCAGTTCTTTAGTCTATAATTATCCACACAAATAAGTTGCTTGTGCAGCTGGATAAGATCTGGCTCACATCAATGGCAGGGCGCAGGTTCAAACCCCAGCTCAGCCACATGTCCTTTACTTTTCAAAAGTACTCCAGCCTCACCCATCGTCAAGTCACCAGTTCAAACAGACCAGTCCGGTCCAGTTTCCCAAACACTGGTAGTAGGCCAAACTTGCCACATGGAAAGGTTGGACGACATCATTTCATGATGATATTATGTTCTACTAGTTCCAACCATTACTTGAGCACCAACAAAAATTTCTATATCATTGTGAATGGTGCATATAAACAAGTGATGGAGTCAGAAATTATGCACAGCTCTAGAATCAGCTTGCTAAAGGAGGACCTGAAGCAATATTAAGGCACAATAATGGAATCAAATGACAATAGGACATTCAAGACGAGTTTTACCTGGAACCCAAAAACAGATGAAAGCCAATCAAGTACGTCAGTGATGGACTGACTCCTCTGGTTTGGCATTACCAATTTATCATCCTCAATGTCCGGTGCCCCATGAGCTCGGGGTATTGGAAGATTGTCCATGTTGCGTATGGCCTGAAGGGCAGCCTTAATCTATACTTTTCATAAAACTTGATGAGTAATACAGCCCACTGTTGAGAAAATCCAATGCAAACCTTTCATGAATTGAAAATTTACCTCAGGAAGCTCCATAATTGCAGGTTTAGCCCCTATTGCATGCAACGGTAAAATGTTATATTGTACAGACTGCTCTCTTTTTCTCGCAACTTCTTCAGCATACCTTTTTGTCTGTAGAGCAAAAGCCAATTGTGGATACCATTATTCAGTGCTTGCCACAGAAAAGAACACAAAGATGAACACAGGCTAGGATACTAAAACTCTTTCACTGGAACCTGTTCATCAATCTTTGAGGGATGCACCACGGATTTCAGAACATTATATAATACTGTGGCAATCTGATAGAGCTTTGCCATTTCTTCCCTTCATGAGTAAAGAGCAAAAAGAAGAATCAATAACGTGAAGAGGTTCTATGGCGGTCAATCCAATGACAGTAGAGCCTTACGGTTTTTTGGTGGTGTATTCGGCATCTCTGATATTTTTTTCATAGAAAGCCTGGTAATACAACTGGATTTCTTTAGCCTCATTTCTGGCAAGCCGACACTCAGTCTCTTCTTCTTCCTACAAAATTACAATTTCAGACATTAAACAGTTTGCATACAAGTTACAACTCGGTCCACGTGCTGGTTTTTCCCCCCACCAAGGCTAAATTCTGTGACATATTGTGCACATAATCTAAACATGGAAATAGGAAGAAAATAATAAAAACACTTTTCCTTACAAACTATAACAAGAAATGGTGATCGATGACAAGGATGTAATATTATTATCAACAGCCAATATGCCTAGCAGCATTGGAGCAACAGCAGGGCCATAGACAAATCAAAAGACATTTCAAGCTACCAAGAATAGTGACATTTAGATGCTCTTTCCATTCAAATACCTTGTTAGGATGATACCTCTACATCCTCCCTTTACCTTCAAGCTGAATGATAAATGGCACCAACATATGAGGGGCCATTTATAAGTTGGCATCCCATGAAGTTGGCCTTCCAGTTGCAAGATTTAGGTTAAATATATCCAATATCATATGATTTGTCAGGATTTCCAGGAAACCTTCAGATGAGATGACATAGAAGTACAAAACATTTCAACAAAAAAAAAAAAACTGATCTCAAAGGATCAAGAACCAAATAGTGCTGACAAACTCTGGTCTGAATAGTTCAATCCCCTAATTCAGAGATCAAATAACTATAAGTGGAGCAACCCTGAAGTTCAGATCAAGTCATTGAGTCTGTAATGCATTGGACAGGAGTGGCCTAGGGACCAGGAATGGTGTAACTGTGGGTTATGATTGTCGGATAAGTGGCCATGGAGGTTTCTGGATGAAAATCATCGATGTTGGGCACTGATTGCTACTCTATGTATATGCAGTTTCAGAGGGCTTTCCATAGTCTATGGTCCCTCAAAGAACCAATCCTCGAGAATTGGACGCCATTAGATCCCAAATGAATAGATCTTGGTTGTTCATTGAGTACCCTTTAAGAGTATACACGTTACAATCCATTGTATGGAAATTACAACAAAATACACTTGGGCACGACTGTGGACGGTCCCTCAAGGGGACCATGGAAGCCCCCACAGTTTCAGATATGGCTTAGTTACCTCTAATACCACACCGTACTTGAGAATAAGCCTTAGGAAGTTTATCAGTAAGGGTTGCAATGCAGCAGCTTCTTTTCTAAATCTGTCACATTTGATGTTGAAGAGATTTAAAGGGCAAATTCCAGATAGATATCTGGAGTGGTGACTAACTTTTTCTACTGATTGTTGATGTTTGTTTTCTACTGCAAAGAGAGAAGCGGCTTGTAGCTTCTTTCTTGTCTGATTCAAATTAGTGCTGGTTTTCACTGATGTTCTAAATCAAGAAACCCTCGAAAAGCACGGGAGATGAAGAGATCCATTTCATACTTTGAAAGACCATTTTCCCAACAGCAGAAGATATGGGGATGAAAAAGCTTCATAAAACCTCACAAAGGACATGTGAAATCTTATAATGGGGCTCTTAAGAGTAAGAAAATCATAATCACTTTCCATGGAAACATAAGGAGTGCTAAAGCTCCATCAAAGGTCGTTTCTCTTTTTATTTATTTTTTTTCAATTCTGAACTGCGATTCTAGATAACAATAAAGAAAAATGACAACCTGAAGCTTAGGAAAATTGAAACGGTCAATTGGTTTTCTCTGCAAAAACAATTGGTACATCTGCCTGTTCGGTGGTTGCTGACATTTATCACATTGTCGGATCTTTGGCAGGGATATCTTGGGTCATGCCCGATTCTGCAATAAATGCAATCGGAAGCTGGAAGGCATATCAGTTGGTTTTGATAGAGACCATGGAACTTAGTGCCATCTTGTGTAACATGGAGGATCTGGTTGGAGAAAACAGAAAGGTTTTCCAAACCTGATTGCTATTTGTTGACAAGTCAGCTGTGGAGTGATATTCTGCTTAAAGTTGCTGTTCTCTTATCTATTTATATGTGTCAATTGTATAGCTTCTTTTTTATTTTCCGATACTGTCCTATGTATACATCCAGTCTAATAGGATAATCCTTCTTTATGTCTGAGTCAACTTAAACAATCTACGACCGCAAATCCATGGTAATATCGCTCGACGTGATTTTCTGACATCTTGATAGCTTAGTAAATGTGAAAATGCAGTCTCAGGCCATCAGATCTAACAACCACTGTCACTTTTGGTAGTTTAGCTGTCACAGCATGAAAAGACAAAATTCATCACTGCTAGTTACACGATGTATAAATGAACTGAATTAACGTTTCATCATTCAGCAATGCCGCCACAACAGGCAAAGAGACCTTGTGAACCAGGAAAGATACCTTCTCAAGCCTGTGTAAGAGATAAGTCTTAAACTGGCGGACACCCCGTCCAGCTGATGTTGGATCCGTCTTATGAGCCCTCTCAAACGCATGAAAGCGACCTAATAGGAGAGATAAAGCAAGAAAAAGGAGAAGTTCAGCTACAGAACAGGAAGAGAACCATATTTGAAGCCCAACTGATGTGATTTCAACCTTGCCATGAAACATCATAATATTTGTAAAGAAGACACTATGAATAAGGTAGACCACTGAGAAAGATTAATGAGCATGCAGGAAAAGCATTTTAATATCTGCTCCACTCTTACAATTGATAAGACCCAACTTCCAACAACGGACAGAAGTAAACAGCATAGACAGAATTTTCATAAAAGAAAGATGACACCATCGCTGTTCTCTTGTTAACGAACCATTAGGGCTTCCACAATGACTCAAACCAAGACAAGTTACAACTTCACATTTAATTCTCCATCAATTACAGTGTTCATATCGACCATAAGCTTCAGACACTCGTCTTGGCTACTTTGTTGTTTGAATAGTAATCATCTGCAGCTCTAACATAGAATTCCCTGTTTTAATGGTAAAGAGAATTCCACAATTTCAAGTAGATGAGTTTGTGACCCGAAGCAACACTTAAGCAACAGAAAGCACGTTCCATTTCGATACCACCTACTAGTCCAATAATCTGTTTGTATATGATCATAGTCAATTTGCACGAATCCACAATAATCTACGATTAGAAACAGATTCTCTCAGTTTAGGTGAGATATTAGGTGAATGTAGCTTTGATATGTCACTCGAACAAAAATTAAGTGGTTAGGATGCAAACAGCAATTTCAACCCATAGCTCCCCTTCGAGGCGATGCTTCATGTTCTGCAAGTAAATTGAGTTAAGCTTTCGACCAAAAAAAAAAATCGAGTTAAGTTACCTCCTCCAACTCCTCTAAATAGACAAGACCTCAATCAATTAACAGCAAACAGGTTATGACCAAGCAGATAACAGATAGTTCTTTGCTGTTCACCTGAAAGTATTGGCTTGCAAATTTTTTTACCGTCTAAGCAAAGGGTCGAGAGTAGCAGAGAGAGAGAGAGAGAGAGAGCTACAGTCGTTAGTGATATTTAAGCAAACTAGAATGTCACATGACCTATAATTGTAAAGAGCATTTCATTTTATCAGCTCTTAAGAAGATATATCTCGGGCATAGACTCTGAAATGACTGTCTCCCAAGCCTATAAAATTTATATTAGATTGATTCGGTCAAATAATCAGACACTAGATATTGGATTAAGAGGGAGTTCTACTTTAAGAATACTCCGCCTATTTTCTCTATCGAAATGCCATTATTTGAAAACATTAGGTAGCATATAAATAGGAACAAACATACAGCTAATATTCATCGGGTAAATTAGGAAATATAACCTTGGAATGACTTCCTTCTTCCACTTCTTCGCTTTGCATGCCTATATAATCCCTTTCATCTAGTTCATGTTATCAAACCCATTAAAATTTGACAAGTAAACTCTTCAGTTAACAGCCGTTACCTGGTTTTTCTACAAAGCTGACAGTGCCCATAAATAATTCTTGTTGAGAAAAACAATTCCCTCTCGGGTTAAATTTCAAGTCATTCACACAAAAAGGTTGACAATTCAAGTCGCTTGATAAATGAAAAGGGGGAAAGAAGAAAATCAAGCACGCACGAGGTGTGTGAGAACAAAAAATCAAAATTCGAGCACCTCGACTTGGACATCGACTCGTCCTGCAAGAATGCTCATTGTCTAAGTCGGTCGTGAGAAAAGATTGAACTTTTATCGTCGAAACATAAACAACTACATGCCACGGCATTCTTGTCATCGACTCCACCAAGCCGCCTATGTAAATTTGGCCACAGAACGAACCGAACAATGGGAAACAGCACAGGGAAGATAGAGCGAACAACACAGAAATGGGACGCCAGAGAGAGAGAGAGAGACGAGGAGAAGAAGGAGGAGGAGGAGGAGGAGGAGGAGGAGAAGGAGCTTACACAAATATGCAACCCTCGGATTGTCCTTTTCGACCTCGTTGGCCACGCGGAGGATCGGCACGATGTGGGCGAGAGAAGAGGGCACCAGCTCGCTGTCGACGGCGGAGCTGTCCTCGTTCGGATGATCGACCATCATCGCCTGCGCCCTCGTCATCTTCCTCGACGGGGGCCCCCGCTCCAGCTTGCTCCCGCTCGAGCTCGCCATCCGCGCGGCAGCCGCGGCGGTTCCCCCCGCCCGCCTCCCTCCCTCCTCTCTCTAGTATCGCCGGCTCCGGCAGCAAAGGACTCGGGGTTTCCACCCGTGCCCCCCCGGCCAGCGTCCCGCGATCAGCAGCACCAGCAGCAGCAGCAGCAGCCGTCCCCGTCGTCGCGGCGCGCGGCTTGTGCGGCTCTCGAAGAGCGAAGCGGACTGCACCCATCGCCATCTCTTTCGCCGGCTATATATGCAGAGAGGGAGATACCCCTTCGGTGGGGAGGTTGCTCCGGGCGCAAGAAAAGAATGAGGGAATGCGTGCGCGGGCGGGGAGGAGGGCTGCTGGGTTTCAGTCGGGGTTTCTTTTTGCTTTTTTTTGGGGGGGAGGGGGGGCCATCATAAACCAATGGCGGTTCTCTCAGAGAGACACTGAGCACTCGCTTTCGGGGAGGGGGGGAGGATGGCGGAGGTGCGATGCGACGAGACACGCCCCCGTGGCTTTGCTTTTGTGCTTTTGTCGAGTGCGGGGAGGAGTGCCGCGGGCTCTTTTGCTTTGTCGCGCGCCAAAAGCGCGAGCGCGAGGAAGCAAAACTGCTTTTCCCCCCGGACTTCGACGAAACTTTTTCGGTTAGGTTCGGTTTTCTCTCTGTGTCTCTCTCTCTCTCTCTTCCTTCCTTTGCTTCCTTCTTGTCTTGGGCTCTCTTCGGGTGTTGGGCTTTGGGCCTGGGCAGTGGATTTTAGAGCGCCTCGAGGACCCTTTTTCCTCGGCAAGGAGGAAAAAGGATAGGAAAATGACCTTAGCAGAACTCGTTCAATTCATAGAACGTTAGTCGGGGAAAAATAATGACGTAAATGGTCCTTAAACTTTGGCCCGATATATAATTTTCGCCTCCGAATTTTTAACTTATTCGATACAATCCCCGAATCGTAATCTAATGTGCAATGTTTCGTCCCTGAACTTATAATTTGTTCAGTGCGGTTCCTGAAATTTTGGTAAATACTTAATGTTATGCTCCCATCGATCCTAGTTAACGGAATTTGCAGATTTGGCTTTCGATCCGGTACGTTTGAACGGTGGGCAAAAAGAAAGTTTCGCGTGGATTGTCCACGTACGATATTCAACTGGAAATAGCATATAACAATCGTTCTAAGCTGTTCGATTCGAAAATTTGATTATTTAAGTTGTTTGATGACGTGGATTATTACATCGTGATTTGAGTTGAATATCTTATGTGGATAATCCATGTATAAAGTTACTTTTTTTTGTCAACCGTTCAAACTTACCGAATTGAAAGCTAAATTAGCAAATTCTTTTAACTTGAATTAAAAGAAAAATAACATTGAATATTATGAACTAGATTGAACATTTATTAAGAGTTCAAGGACCACATTGAACAAATTAAAAGTTTAGAAACAGCATTGCATATTGGGTCAAAGTTTAGAAATCAATTATATAATTATTTCTACATAGTTCGACTTAAGAACTAGGTCTCTTGTCATGCTAATTATTCGATGACGACCGAATGAGGAGTTGCTGCAATCGATGAGATTAATCTGGTGGTCTAAGAAGCCTGGACATCCACATCATAATGAAAAACGCACCCCCTGCACCATATCATGTGGTAGCATTTGCCAATCAAAGAACGAGAACTAAATTTCTCCACCACATGTTGTAGGGGTGATTAGTTTCAAAATGAGTAGGTTCTGAACCTAGACCCTTGAACCTATCCTATCAGGGTAGACTTTCAAATTTTGACCTCAGAAAAATCGACTCTATTAACCCTAAAACCAACTTGGAATCGAACCGACTAGTTTCAGAGGAATTCTTTTTTTTTGTTGGTCATATGGGACTCCCCCAGAATTGGCCGGGGTTTTTTTTTTTTCTCTTATTTTAATGTATATGTAGTTTGCATGTGTCAAACATGAATATGATTCTTTCTTTTGGAGGATAACATGTCAAACAAATTCAATTTCAATGTATATTTTCTGTCTTAGAAAAAGAGTAAAATTACTTATGATTAAAGGTAAACCGGTTTGATTCTAGGTTCTTTCTTGAAACCAACCTTGCAGGTTCCTGGTTCTCACGTACACCCGGCCGGTTTAAAGTACAAAATTTTGAAACTGAACCGGTCAAGGCCAATTCCTGGGGTTCAACCAACCTTATTGCTCACCCGTGGCGTGGTGCGCCATTATCGAATTTGATTGCTGGCGTAGCTTGAAGATGGAATGCAGGTCCAGACTCCAAACCTCGGATGTCTTCCAAAGAAGCCAACGGTTGTGCATATTTATTAGGCTTTTAAAGTGAATTGTTTGGTATTGGAAATGCCATTACTGCTCACGGACCGCATTTTCCAACGCTGTAGGCTTGTTCGGACAATGCTCAATTGATGCTACGATCAACACGATCTCGCTAATCACATTGTCTACTCGGATCCTGCAGTGTCTGCTATTGCCCTGCCCCATTTCCGGTCCAAGTTTACATGTTGGGCACTACACAATTACAACACACCAATCGAAAGTGACCCTGCGAGTTCTCTGTGGCAACTTTACCGTTTTTTCTCCAATCTCCAAACCAAATGCTAAGCCGAATATCCGAGGACAGACAGTCCTCATTCGCCAGTTGCACAGTGCCTCGGCTATCGACCCACTGTATCCCCCAGAGGGGGGAAAAAAGAGCACTGATCAATTCGTCTTCAATTTGGAACGCCAACAATTACCAAAGCTGACGGCATGTGCTTCCAATGCAGAGGTCTTCCATCTGCAACTGTGTGTAAGTAGCGACAGTGCCTTTACCAACCTAGCAGGCCTTGCATTAGAGCTGAGAGAATCTGTCTAAAGAAGAGTTGTTCCGCAGTAACAGGTCGTCTCTTTTGACCAGCCCAGATCCAGACTGAAGACTGATGTCACGCCACTTTAGCCCAACATCCTCCGAAACATGTTTTTTTCCCTCGAGTCTTGATAAAGTGTCGTAAACCACGACACTGTGAATGTCTGATAATTTGGTCACATGCACCTTCTCAAAACTAGGTAAGAGAGAAATATTCTCTTAGTTTGAATTTGAATAGCACAGAATGCAGGACTGACCCACAAGAAAATTTTTTTTTTTTTTTTGAGGGAAAAGTGGACAATCACATTCGAGAAAAAGGGAGATTCTTTCCTCCAACGTTACTATATACATGTATCTCCGATGTAATCATTAACGGCGGGGGGTTGTTTTCAGATTCTCAAGAGTTGGAGAACCGTCCCGAATATGCTTGGTCTTGACACTCAGCATCAAAGCCGGAATCATGGCAGAACCCCCATTCTTGGTCCACGGGCATTTCCTTCTCGGAATTTGTCAAAGCAATGCAGAAGCGAACATCATGCCCACGTGGAACTTCCTCCTCGAGGCTGTGGGATGCGGTCAACTAATCTCCTATGTCCTGAAAGCAATGTGGAAGAGGAAAAAAACAAGCAGAGGCTTTGAGCATCAATATTCTCACGCTGGAAAAACATCTTCGAAGGGTTACTTATGCAATGCTGTTCCCTAATAAGAAAACGACGTGCAAATTGACAATGTTATACTATGGCTGTACAAACCGACTTGCAGGACTAAAAACAAGTCTGTGGAAAGCATGAATGACTCTACCACAATGACTCAGTGTATTTGCACGAAGAGAGCATCAAAGAGGAATATTATGAGCTCAAAATAAGGGGGAAGCCCTCTCCTGGACTAAGAAGGAAAACACTGCAATCGAAATGTATACCCAATGGAATTTGACAAATTTTCAACGGTTCAACCCCCAAGGCATTCTTAAGAAATACAGAATGCAAATTCGTACTGTGAATAAGACATGCATTTGGTGTTTTTAAAGAGAGATTGAAAGCATAGCAACAATATTATTTTCGTACTGTTGCGCTTCATATATGAGTACATTAAGAACCTCAAAGGAATAACTGACAGAGGTGGAGCACCTATTAACTGGAAGGAGGGAGAAGAAGTCCAGGCGGAGTACTGCATATGCCTCATGTTTGAAACTATCTTAAGAGACTTGCAAAAAGAATAGTTACTCAGGAAACCTGATGGACTAGCAAGCAACCTGGTTTCTTGAGCTAGTTGCAGCAGCCCACTGATTGGAAAGACGTGCACCTGTTGCACCATAACTTATAAATGTTACTGTTGCATGATCCCCCTGAGTATTTGATGTGATTGGACGTGGCAATTCTCTCATCACCCATAAGAGAAAGGCTGATGGCACTGATGAACCTGGAAACAACCCATAACATCTATTCAACTCAGCCCAGACACTGGCATCAAAGGAAACATTGAGTCTCCAGAAAAATTCAAACAAGGAAAATCAATCGCAGTCCATCAGCCAGATTCTTAAACTAGCAGAATGTAAAATAAAACAACGGGGAAGAATGAAGACAATGCAACTGTTAGTCCGCAACTTAATACTATGCATTCCCCTAGTAACGCTTAACCAATTCTTGGCTTAACATAGCACCTCACTCCGAGCATGCGAAGGTAAAACTAAATTTGTTTTAAGTGATCAATCTGGCCTGCTTTTTGTATCCGGAAACTTCAAAGTAAACTTTTCCTCATTCCCCCAATTTTTATTCATGCACACCAAAAAATTCTAGCCCCCAACTCCCTCAGGGCCACAAACACACAAGCGAGAGAACTTATACAGGTTGCGTAAAAATTTTGGTGCCTTGATTTTATTTGAAGTTATTGAGAGAAAACAAGCCAATATTATCTTAATTTACCTCAAGCACAGTTGAATTTATCAGGAATAATTCTGATGCTTCCACCAACAACTATATATTTTTCCCCAGGGGAAAAAACATTACATAGGCACCAGTCTATCACAAATATTAAACAAAATCATATCCTATAAATGCAGGATAGACTTTACTTTCCTAGCAAAAATTGGAAAAGATAGACTTTACAACAGAGGAAACTAATTACATTTTCCAGATGCTGGTGTAGATTGTACAAGAGTCATAACAGTTTATGCATTGTATCATCTATTCTCAGGCATCTCTTAACAGGTAGGCAGGTTAACATAAGGGCATCAAATGTTGTACCTATAAAAAAGTAAACAATCAAAAGAAGTGGTGGCTCTACTCCTTTAATATCCCAGAGGCACAAACTATAGAATAGCTGCAATATAATGGTGCACTGAAGTTAGGAAGCCCAGGTGAGAGAACCAATAAGAAAATTTACGTATAAGCTCAATACATACTGGAGTTTCTGTAGATAAAGCTACTGAAGCACTCAATGTAAAAGACATCATGCAGACGGCTGCCAAACCAGCCACCTGCATCCATTGACAATATTTCAGAAAAAGTTAAAAGACAGGACAGAGGATAATCTGAGCACGTGTGAAGATATAGCAGCCACAATACTAAATTAGAAAACCAAGAGAGAGCAGAAGTGCAAAGCATATGCTCACCATGAAATGGGTGCCCTATCCAACAGAGAGCACTTGAGAGGAAGAAAAGTGTGATGGACTAGTAACTTACCTTCCACATATCACCTGAAGCACTCTCGGATCGTACTTTCCTCAACTTTAAGAACAAAGTGATACCTGAAATATAAATAGAGCATTGACACAAAAAGGTATAGATCTCACAATACTGAAACAATTAATCTTGAATTTAAGCAAGCTATACTCAAAATATGCAAACAAAATGGGTGCATTCGACACAAGTGGAATGCTCCAAAAATATCCAAGATACAACTTAAACCACTACCTCGTAGGGCGAAAAAGAGGTATAGTTTCATGAGTATTTTAAGAATTTTTCTTATCTAACTGATCAGCATTTAATAAATTATCTAACTTTGAGTAATCTTAGTTATTAATGGCAAACAAGGGCAAGCATACACTGGTGGAAGTAGTTACAGTAACCAAAAAAAGAGTAGAGGTTAAAATAGTTAGGCTATCGTAATCATAAAAATATGTCCTCAAAACATACGACTCACTTGATGACAACAGATGTGTTTGACATGAGGAATGGTTTAGATTAGTGCCATATCCCACACTCTTTTATTCTTTTGTCATCACTTTCTATTAAGCAATAAATACGAGATGAATAGTTAGCGCAATGTTTACCTGTAATAGAAGCTGTAATGTCCTGTAGCTTCTTCTAATAGCAAATGTCTGCTTTAAATTTTCTAACTATGAGCATTAAAACAACGTTTAAGAGAGAAATTTACTGCTAGATAATTAAGCATGGTTTCTTGTTATTCTAACTACTTGATGACTAATCATTACCCCAATCCCGAAGCAGGAAACTAAGAGAGACAGTCTAATTTTGACCTGACACCAAGGCTTCTTCAAGTGCCTAAAGTAGCCTATTACTTACCATCAACCATGAGCAAATGCCCTATTTTAGTTTATACAAAATGATTTCTAGAAATGTTTCATATCAGAGGAGAAGCAGTAGCTAGGTAATGTGAAAAGTGCATAGAAGTCAGAGGAAATTGTTGCTGTCGTACATGCATGAATAGCCCATAGTACTCGATAAAGTCAAGTTGCTTTTGTTCAATAGCTTTTAGAAAGTTCCGCGAGTGCCATCAGTCCAAATATAGTCCAAATATAGTCCCATTCTCTAAATAAGATTGAAGTCAGGAAGTAGTGCATATTTAATCACTCTTGTCTCCAACAGGAAGAAAATGATTAATAAAAAGACCATTTATTTATCGCTTCTCATATGGCATAAATTAGAAGAATAAAGAACTTAGATAGACAATTTAAGTAAGCTTCACCAGAAAATTGGTGTCTCACCATAGCATACTATAGCTGCCCCAAGTAAAAGAAATGCTACTGCAATAAGCCGTGCATAGATCTGCATGACAATTGCAAGTACTGACTATAAAAAATAGCAATAAAGCAATTGTTTACAATAAAAAGTTACTTGAGAGGAAGCCAAATTAAGTAACTCTATTTTTCTGCTCTCCTAATAATCAGCTAGCGATCCCCAGTAGGAGACCACTCCTCCCACAAACCCCCAGAGAACAGGCAATGAACATCCCACCACCCACCCCCCCCCCCCCCCCCCTCCCCCCAACAAAACATCAACGGAACACATTTTTGTGTAGACTGCACGGCTAGCAAAGAAGTACCACCTTGTTAAGTAACTAACTAGTAGGATGCAGAAAAATTTTCAATTGTCCAATCAATCCTAAAGCTATTGTAAAGATGCCAATTAAATTCTAAACTTTCCAATTTACAAATTTAGTCCCAAACCTTTGCACAAAAAAGTAGTCCTTATGATCAATTTTCATCGCAAATCGTTTACATGGCGGTGTGCCCTGTAGGACAGCCGGCGATGTTCAGAGATTTCCAATGAAAATTGATTAGAAGGACTACATTGAAATTCGGCGCAAAAGTTTAGGACTGAATTGGCAAAATTGGAAATTTTAAGACTGAATTGGCATCCGTACAATAGATTTAGGACTGATTGGGTAATTTTCACCTTATCCGGAAGGGAGAGGGGGGGGAGGAATGGGAGGGAAATAGAAGAGAACATCCTATAGCTTACCATACCTGAGCAATTGACACAGAATCAATAGGATTGTTCCCATTGCCAATCCAAATAATAACAGCGAACGCTATCATTAGGACAAATACTAGCATAATAACCTGAGGAAGGCAGATCCGAGTAAGGTGATATCCAATCAACAGAAAAATGAAGATTCAAAGTAGACAACAAACATTAATTGATAAAGATTTTTTGTTTGTAAATCCATTTTCAGAAGAAGCTAAAGCAGAAACACTATAGTACTGTATCCTGATTTGAGTAATTACTTGAAATGGGACTTTTTCATACCGCAGCAACAAATTTTTGCCGGCCTTCAACTTCTATATTTCTGAATGAGCAACATTTGCAGCCATTTCCCTCATCTGACCGATCCTGTCTGATCATTGAATTTGCCAACAACGCCTGCTGCATATTATGCCCTTCATTATCTTCACCATCGCCTTCATCCTTTGCCTGATGGCAAAAGTCGACCCTAAAAATCATTGCCCATAGAAGCATATACATAACAAACAAATTATTACTGAATCAGTTAGAGAGACATAGGTGTATGTGCAGGGAATCTTACTACTTTATTTCAGGTTCCCTTCCAAACGGACATGATTAAATTGTGTTTTAAAAGGTGGCAAAAGTAAATTAGAGTGTTCTTTTTTCTAGGCACAAAGGAATTTGACCATGATATACTTAAGCCAAAAGGCCATCCCAACTTTCTAAGGATTGATATTAAGATCTATATTTATCAAAAAGCTTTTACCAAGAACATTTTGACAGATAGAGAGCAAAGTGAAGTTTAGACACAAAATTGAAAAGTATTATGGATATCCCTCTACCTTGCACATATGACAGGAACAACTAGAGAGGCAAAAACATTCTGCAAAGACACATAGGAAAGATCTGCATAGACCACAAGTATGAACTTATTCTAACAACATATAAGGCTTAATGTGTCTTCGTATATCGTATTTGTGTTCGAGATGTCTAATCATACCGACAAATCCAGTCATCAATAAATCAAGTGTAGAACAAACATCCTGACACCCTAATGCGATAACAAGATTATCTACATCAAAGTTTCTGGCATTAAACAGTGAGACATATCATAAAAACTTGAATCTTTCTGGCCCAAGCATCTAAAGATACTGAGAAACTCACCAGAAAGACAGAAGCAGAAGAAATGCTGCTAGAAATAGAATGCTTGGATAGGCTGCAGCATTATTTACACTGTTAAGATGAATGAAAACATCAAGAGAACCTCTGAAAGAGCACCAGAGGTTATGAATTAAAGATAGAAAATCATACCCATGAATATAAATCCACACATACGGGACCAGCAGTACCATCTCTCACAGCTCGCAACTACTGTAAGCACAAAAAACACGAAATAACCTGCCAAAAGCCATGGCAAGCGACAATTAAAAGTTAAAACATTATCTTCTTTGATACTGCGGATAAAGAATTCACAGTAGGTACATCTTCAAGTTATTATCCAAAGCAAAAGAATTCCAATTAGCAAGTGTCCTGTTCTACTGAAACCAGCCAAGCTAGCTAACATACAAATCGATAGGATCAGGAAAAGGAAGCTATAGAAAGCAGTCGCCTCAATGGTCAACTGCATGTAGGCTATTTTCCAATTCGTTAACAAAAAAAAGGGGCCTCGTAGGTAGGACAACTGCTCAGTATTTGTAACCATGACCATGGAATTCCTTCTAGAGAAATTGAAAAGCACAGGTCCTAATCGGTTTGTTTTCATTCAACAAGAGGCCCTTCCATAAGAGGACCCAGAAGTGCCAGAGGACACGCTCAAGGGATTTGTGTCATATATTGACCCAGACCTACAAAGCACGCTGGGCAAGCAAGCCATGGTCAAGTGACTGGAGCGGGTGTCCATGGCAAAAGTTCAAAGCAATGTAGGCCCGAGGTGAATAGGAGTGTCAAGGGATACCAACCAATTAATATTAATCACACGTCTTCTCTAATGCATGAAAGGATCAAAAGAAAAGATTAGGGTTGGTATTGACAACGATATACAGTAGATCTGCATTGTTTCTATGACAAGCCAACAAATAAAGGAGAATAAAAGGATGTTTATCCTAAATATCCACATAAAAAAGAATTCGTTCTCCACACATTAACCAGCTCTGTAAAGGTAGTAAAATACAAATATATGCGTATGTATGGCAATAGAGTACTGCCAGGTGTTGATTATACACTAAGTTTTTCACACAAGTTGATGATTGTAGCATGAAACATAATTCCAGGTACCCGTTGATATCCAAATATTCTACTCCAGCCAATTGATTGTAGAGTGAAATTCCATCGAGGAACATGATTGGACTTGAAAGTTCAATTACACTTCTTGCCTGCCAGAATTCAGTCATATTGGACAGCAGAATCGGGTGCCCAATTGGTTTTCTGTGCAGTAATGTTGGTATTTTTGCAACACAAACAATGAGTGGACTTACCCAAGTTAGATGACCCAATCATCAGGTGAAGTACCTGCAAAGAACAACTTTCCCTCTGATACAGCCCAGTACAGAAAATGAAAATAGCAAGTCCCGTACTGACATTTAGATTCCATAATATAACAGTATTTTCGATGCAAAAAAGAAGTACAACTAACAGTAAAACTTAAGAGTAGCATAATGACCAAACTCCTACACTGTTCGGCAAGTATGGCAGGTCCATTGGAGCTTCTAGCCCTAGAGATATTGGGAAGTGATATAAACTAACACTTACTTTCTGACGAGTCCATCCAGCTTCCTGATCTCGCAGATGAATCCGCACGACCTGGCAATAAAGCATGTGTCACATGCCAAACAGGCTCAGGGAGAGAAGAGAGAGAGGTACAGGGATACAACCAATTCTGAGATCAGCACGTGTGAATTTAGCAAAAGCACATGTTGCAAGTTTATCCTGGATAATATCTATCGATCTATTCGTCGTGAATATATCACTTTATCTGATTCTATTTGTACTTTCTAAAAGGCTCCAAATCAAACTATGGCCTGCACAGGTCTTCATCTAACAGTGTTTATGTTCTAATAGACAACTCCCTACTAAACAAGATCCAATCCAGACAATATATGACTGCATAAATGTTTCCCGCAGAACCATGCGGATTGAGACAGACCAAACAGAGAAAATTCTCGGGCACCTGCCCACCAGAGCACAGTGGATATCAAACCTTGCAAGAGAGCCTCGCTTAAAAAATAATCTTAAACTGATCCCTCTCTAGAGACCCATGGACAGTCTACAGAGGGACTTTGATCCCCTCTCGAGACACCCAACAAAACACATTTCGAGGTTTCCTCCCGCGCCACAATCGCCACGAGACAAAATTCCTCAGCATGCTCGATAACTAAAAACAACTAAAAACACATTCCGATGGTCATCCTACTGTTCCTCCCTAAGAGGCACGCCGGTCCTAATCCTTCTGAGCTCACACACCCCAGGGACCAGGACCTCCAACGTCAGCATGGAGGCCCTGAACTCTAGATACTCAAAAGCCATCAAAATCTAGAAGGCCAGGTTATATCGGAGAATCGGCCTCGAACGAACACTGAAATCCCCGCGCAACGGACCGGACCCACCTGAGAGAAGGCGAGGAGAGCCAGCGCGCCGTCGACGCAGGCCAGAGCGGCAATGACGAGGAGCATCTCCAGGGAAGGGCAGCAACCGCCGGCGCCGCCTCCTACCTCCGCGAGCATCCCCAGCCCTTCCTCTCTCCTCCCCGCGCTCTCTCCCTCTCTCGCTCCCGCTCCCGCTCCCTCCTCCCTTCACGAGCACCGAGCGCCGCGCGCGTGCATCGGGGGAGGGGAGGGAATCCCTCGATCGTCGTCGTCGTCGTCGTCGGCGGAGGAGGCGGAGGAGGAATGCAGAGGGCGATTTGATTTTCGTCGGCAGCGAAGACGACGAAAGGGTACGGACCGGACAGGGACGAGAGATCGCGCAGGGTGAGGAGGAGGAGGAGGAGGAGGCGGAGGTCGCGGGTTTTTGAACGCTCCTTGTTCTCGTCCGTGGGTGGGCCCCGCCCAAACGCGATGTTGGTAATATTATAGCATATGGCTTCTTTTCGGTTGACCCGGTCATTGTCAGCGGTCGACCCGGCGAGGGCCGAGGGCCCACTCTTGGGATACCATGAGTACGTCATTCTGTTTTAAAAATTAAATTCTTACTAAAAATTAATAACTGAAATTCTTGTCAGAAATTAATTTTTAGAGGAAAAATCTATTTAGCAAAACATGACTAATTTTGCTCTAGAAATAAATTTCTACAACAGAAATCTATTTTTGATTTTTCTATTTTCTAGGCACTTTAAAAAAAATAAATTTCACTCAAAATGGATGCTTAAAGATATTCTAAGCCATTTTGTAAAGTTTTGAAATTTTTTATTTTTTGATTTTTTTGGGCATCTAAAAAAAATTAAATTTCACTCAAAGTAAGTGCCCAAAGGTATTCTAAGCCGTTTTGTGAAGTTTTGAAATTTTTTTATATTTTTATTTTTTTGGGCACATCAAAAAAATTAAATTTCACTCATAGCGGGTGCCCAAAGGTATTCTAACTCATTTTGTGAAATTTTGAAATTTTTAATTTTTTGATATTTTTGGGCACCCAAAAAAATTAAATTTCACTCAAAATGGGTGCTCAAAGGTATTCTAAGCCATTTTGTGAAATTTTAAAATTTTTGATTTTTTTTTATTTTTTTTAGTACCTCAAAAAAATTAAATTTCACTGAAAGTGAATGTCTAAAGGTATTCTAAGTCATTTTATGAAAATTTTGATTTTTTTGGGCACCTCAAAAAATTAAATTTCACTCAAAGTAAGTGCTCAAAGGTATTCTAAGCTATTTTGTAAAGTTTTGAAATTTTTAATTTTTTTATATTTTTGAAAAAAATTCACCAAATTTCATATTTTCCCGAAATCTAACTTTTTTTATTTTCTAGAAATTTTTATGAATTTTTCTGGAATTTTTCAATTTTTATGCATTTTCTGAAAAAAAAAAATTAGTGAGAAAAAGAGAGAAAATAGGGAGAATGTATTCTGGAAAAGAAAAGTTACAAAAAGTAGCTTCTCTTTTTCTTGCCCAAAACTCATTCTGGAATAAAAAATGTATTCTGGAATCAAGAACGCATTCTGGAATTAAGTATTTTTAACAAACGCATTTTTATTTCTGAATGCAAAAATTGCTTCAGAATACATTCCGAAAATTTTTTAACAAACGCATTTCTGCTATAGAATCCATTATGGAGTAGAAATCTGCTCCAGAATGGATTCCATGCGCGCCCCACATCACCATTACCGCCATCCTGAGCAAAGTGATACGCGTGGCCCGATTTGCTTGCGGGGAGCGGGGGGAGCGTTTCTTTCGTCCGAGCGAATCGTATCCGTCGCGCCGGCCACCTCGCGTAATCCCGGGTGTGTTCATTGTTGGGAAATCGGAATCATCGTGCCATGCGCATGCGGTGATCATTGGTTTGTAATGTTTTGGTGTAATCGAGCTAGCGCAATTCGGCCCCACTCGATGAGCTCCCGACTTAGAGTCTCATCTGCCGTCTGTATTACCTGTTCCTGTAGATTTGTCTCGGCAATGTTTGGACATTGTCCTTCTGTTTTACCGTTGCTGTTTGATTTGACTCGTGTTCGAAGGAAACATTTGAAACCTTTCGAATTTTAATATGATTATGTCGCTTTTGTTTTCAAACACTGGCCAGGTACTCGATTATTAGCTTTGTTTTTCGCTTACCCGTTATCGAAACCTATGCGTCGATCAATTACCACTCCGAATAGTTTTCGAAGACTAGCTATGTACCCACAATTAATTAGCTTTTTCTTTAACGCGCTGTGATTTGGGACTTTTGTGTTCATCAGTTAACATGTGACTGGTACAGCAAGAAGCAGGCTTTTCTCACATGATTAGTGTTCAAAGTTGAATTAATACAATGAATCATCAATCATCACATCTGATACCAAGAGAAGCTCCAACTATATTTGTCTTTATTTTCGTACCTTCTCAATCAATCATTTACCCTGTTCAAGTTGCCTTTTTTTTCACTCGGACAATGTTGGTTGAAAGCCAAACTGTTATACGGAGGAAACAACCCTCTAACACAATTCCGACTAGATAATGGGGTTAAAATTAGATTTCGACCCTACGGGTCACATTGAGCAAAGACGAAACTTGTTCCGTCGCTTAGCGAATTATTTCGATTAGATGGGACTGGTATTGGCAGTATGCATGAAAAGTTTTCCGATCTCCGGCGATGAATTTGACCTCCAGAGGACAAAAATCTAGTTATCTCTTTCAGCTCAGCGAGGGTCGAACACGCAAACACCCACAAGCACCTCTACTAATGTGGACATTGAACCCTATCGAGGAGGAAGTTCTAGGGACACGTTGTTCTATCCGCTAGGCCCGATCATTCGAGCAAGAGCGAAAAAATTCAAACCAGCTGTCGGCATCATGGTTCAAGATATTTGAAATAGAGACAATCTGGATTTGAAACTTAAAGATTCTGAAGCTCTTTTACGCAACATGATTACTCTTGGTCCAGTGAATTCTGAAGAAGCTTAAAATTAACGAACTCCGAATTGGCTCAAATTTGGATGGACGCTTGGAAACAGGTTACTAATTAATACTCACTACTTTAGTAGTGATTGATGACGTTTTTTAGCGATTTGGAGTCGTTTAGATGAACTTTTAGGTTTTTTTCATTTTTGGACGAATTTTTAGTAATTAAGGTTATTTTTGTAATTTTAATCTTAGTAGGATTAGGGTTAGGGTTAGCACCCTATATAAGGTTGCTTATAAATTTCTAAGGGGTAGAATTTTATATAGAGAAAGTTTTCTTCTTGAGTTTTCTTAAAAATTAGATCTTATCAAGGTTCCCTTGTGGTGATCGAATTCAATTTATCGAGCAAGATCGCGAATTCTCTTGTTCGTGGCGTTATAGCGTGGATTGGTTGACACAGGTTCGTCAACAGGTTGCGTTCATACCGAGATTACCAATCACAGGTTCGATTGGAGGTCGAGGTCAGCAATTCGTAACTCATAAATCTTCGTAGGACGATCATCTTTCGCACAGATTCATATCATCTGGTATCAAAGCTGGTTCTACAATGTCTAGTTATCCTACTTTTACTGCTTTTCATTTATCAATCTAGAGTTTATAGAAATTAGGGTTTATAGAATTAGGGTTCTGAATTTGTTCTTGCTGTGATTTCAATTTTTGATTTAGGGTTTTCAGTCCTAGTTATATATATATATATATATTGTACTTGAGTTCGTAAAAAAAAAGAGCTAAAACAAAAGCAAAAAAAAAAAAGAGCTAAAAAAAAGAAACAAAAAAAGCAAAAAAAAAAAGAAAAAAAAATTCAAGAGGACGACTCTTTTTTTTTTTATCATTGATAGTTGGACAAAAAAAAAATTCAGTAGCAGAAATTGAATATGAATTTGAATCTCGTAAAAATTTGCTAAATTACTGAGTTGAGCGGTATATTACTGAATATAATATTGCTTGGTGGTTTATCGATTGTTATAAGGAGCTTGTGAGACTGGATTCAAGTCTGAAAACAAAAAAAAAAGAGCTTGCTAAAAGGAAACGAGAGGTAAAAGGCAAGAGTGTGTGAGTTTAATTGAGGGAAAAAAAAAGTCGAAATTGAGTTAAACACGAGAGAAGTAACAAACACTTTAAGCGGAAAAAGGGAGTGACTAGTAAGATTTCTTTTATCTCTAACATTTTTTTGCAAGTTTAAATTAAAAAAAAATAGTAAATGTCAAGCTTGTGAATCAAATGGAGGATCGCACTC
Organism: Syzygium aromaticum; assembly: GCA_024500025.1. NCBI lineage: Eukaryota > Viridiplantae > Streptophyta > Magnoliopsida > Myrtales > Myrtaceae > Syzygium > Syzygium aromaticum. Next base: position 20,610,241 of record CM044885.1, read on the forward strand.
ATCCAAGGGATGATGCGATTCTAGCAGGTATCCAGCATTTGAGTTTACAAATTGAAGCACTTAGCAACCGAGTTACAAGATGTGAGACAAGACTTGAAAATGACCGAGAGCCACCACAAGGGAGGCCACAAAATCAGCGAGAGGAGCCTAGGGCACAACCTAGATGACAATGACAATTTGATGATGCATATGTGTCCGATACAAAAGATGATCAAGATGGCAGGTTTGAGAGGAGAAACGGACGCCGAGGATTTAGACATCGAGAAGATGATGAGCTTGGCAATATCAAGATGAAGATTCCATCTTTTCAAGGAAAGAATAATCCTGATATGTATCTATAATGGGATAAACGGATGGAAATGGTATTTGATTGCCAGCGATATTCGGAGCTTAAAAAGGTAAAAATTGTAGCTGTTGAATTCACTAATTATGTTATAATTTGGTGGAATCAACTTGTGACTAGTAGGAGACGCAATGGTGAAAGACCAATAGAAACGTGGGATGAAATGAAAGCAGTGATGATGAGGCGCTTTATACCTAGTCATTACCACATAAACTTGTTTCTTTTGTGATCTATACCGACCACGAGACCTTAAAGTACTTGAGGGGGCAGCAAAAGTTGAACAAAAGACATGCCAAATGGATGGAGTTCATTGAGACTTTTCCATATGTAATCAAGTACAAAAAAGATAAGGAAAATGTGGTAGCCGATGCATTTTCTCAAAGGTATGCAATTATGTAATCAAGTACAAAAAAAGTAAGGAAAATGTGGTAGCCGATGCATTTTCTCGAAGGTATGCAATTCTAACTACTCTAGGAGCAAAGTGTCTAGGTTTCAAGCATATCAAAGGTTTATACGTTAACGATGATGATTTTGGAAGAGTATTTGAAACCTGTGAGTATGCTGCGTTTGAAAAGTTTTATAGATATGATGGATATCTTTTTCATGAAAATAAGTTGTGTTTGCTTAGATGCTCTTTGCGCGAGTTGTTAGTGCGAGAGGCACATAGTGGTGGTTTAATGAGGCATTTTGGAATCAATAAGACTTATGAAGTGCTGCATGAACATTTTTTTTTGCCACACATGAAACGAGATGTCACATGAGTTTGTGAGAAATGTATCGCATGTAAGCAAGCTAAGTCCATGATTAAACCACATGGCTTATATACACCTTTGCCTATCCTGACACATCCTTGAGTTGATATCTCTATGGATTTTGTGTTAGGATTGCCTAGATCTAAGTATGGCAAAGATTCTATTTTTGTGGTTGTTGATCGATTTTCAAATATGGCTCATTTTATACCTTGTCATAAATCTGATAATGTATCGAATGTTGCTGAATTATTTTTTCAAGAGGTTGTACGTTTGCATGGCATGCCTAGGTCCATTGCCTCTGATCGAGATACTAAATTTCTAAGCTACTTTTGGAAGACACTGTAGAAGAAGTTAGGTACACAACTTTTATTCTCTACTACTTGTCATCCACAAACTGATGGTCAAACTGAAGCAGTTAATAGGACTTTAGGGACATTGTTACGTGCTATTATTAAAAAGAACATTAAGTTTTGGGAAGATTGTTTACCGCATGTTGAGTTTGCTTATAATCAGAGCGTGCATTCTGCTACTAAATTCACACCATTTGAGGTTATCTATGGTTTTAATCCCTTAACTCCGTTAGATTCAACCCTTTTACCTGTTACTGAGCGTGTGGATTTAGATGGTGCTAAGAAAGCTGAATTTGTGAAGACTTTGTATGAGAAGACACGGTTGAATATTGAGCTTAAGACAGAACAGTATGCAAAGCAAGCTAACAAAGGGCGCAAAAAAGTAGTATTTGAACCCAGCGATTGGGTTTGGGTTCATATGCGCACAGAGCGTTTTCCCAAATAGCGACACTCTAAATTGCTATCGCGAGGGGATGGACCATTTGGAAAGAGTCAATGATAATTCTTACAAGCTTGACATTCCAGGTGAGTATGGTATTAGTGTTATTTTCAATGTTTCTAATTTGACTTTTTTTTTATGCAAATGCTGATTTGAGGGCAAATCCTTTGCACGGAGGAGGTTCTAGGGACCTGTTATTCTATTCGCTAGGCCCGATCACTTGAGCAAGAGCGAAAGAATTCAAACAAGCTGTCGGCATCATGGTTCAAGATATTTGGAATGGAGACAATTTGGATTTGAAACTTGAAGATTCTGAAGCTCCTTGGCGCAACATGATTACTCTTGGTCCAACGAATTCTGAAGGAGCTTAAAATTAACGAACTTCGAATTGGCTCAAATTTGAATGGACGCTTGGAAACGGGCAACTGTTCAATACTCACTACTTTAGTAATGACTGATGACGTTTTTTAGCGATTTGGAGTCGTTTAGATGAACTTTTAGATTTTTTTCCATTTTTTGACGAATTTTTAGTAATTAAGGTTATTTTTGTAATTTTAATCCTAATAGGATTAGGGTTAGGATTAGCACCCTATATAAGGTTGCTTATAAATTTCTAAGGGGCAGAATTATATAGAGAAAGTTTTCTTTTTGAGTTTTCTTGAAAACTACATCTTATCAAGGTTCTCTTGTGGCAATCGAATTCAATTTATCGAGCAAGATCGCGAATTCTCTTGTTCGTGGCGTTATAGCGTGGATTGGTTGACACAGGTTTGTCAACAGGTCGTGTTCATACCGAGATTACCAATCACAGGTTCGATTAGGGATCGAGGTCAGTAATTCGTAACTCATAAATCTTCGTAGAACGATCATCTTCCGCACAGATTCATATCATCTACGTAGGATTCAAGAGCCCGACCTCTCTCCTGTATCTGGCACAACATTAATAGCGATGGTGACATGAAATCTTGCTTGGGATTTTACTTGGGACACGGCGTCCGTGAAAGCAATTCCGAGGTTAACAGGTCGACAATACGAGACAGCTACGTTCCAATTTCTTTTGGGGGGTCACGAAGACGGAGCGACGTGCGAGCTTTCGTTCGGGGCTTGATCCGGTCCGGTGATACTGCATATATGACCTTTCGTGTTTGTCTAGCGTCGAGAAATGTCTTTGTTCCAAGTCGGTGTCCCACTTCGTGTACAATGTGGTTACGCCTCTCGGTTTGTGGCTCACATATAAAGTGCGGAAAATTTCAAAATAAGAGTCTCAAAAAAAATTTGATATAAATATTATTTCAAATAAAAGTCTGAACTAGCCATATCAACATTAAAGAAGGGTTTAATATCGTCGGCCGATTAAATCTTTCGACTGATCTAGGGCATTTTTGTCCAACGATATATATATTCTTTATTTTCTTCTCCGTTCCTCTTCTTTGTTGCGTCTTCTCTTTTCCTCCTTTTCCTTTTTATTATTGGAGCCGGCGAGGTTCAGCTCGTCGATCACTAGGCGAGGCCCGGGAAGCCCTCATTGGCCGATGGTAAGGCCATGGCGAGGCTGACCTCCTACCTACGGCTCTCCCTCTGATATACCAGTTGATCTTTTGCATCCAACTCCAAAACTTCGAGCTTGAAATGGGAGTGGACCCCGATGGTCCCGGGCAAGAACCCCACAAAGATCGAAGGGTATCATCGAACGAAATCGATGGGGGGCGTACCAAGATAGGGAAGGCATCTCTACTCCTCAGCGAATAGGGAAATGGGGAGCGATTTGGAGGGCTTTTGATTTGAGGATGTTCGCAAGGTTAACGACAGATATCGAGAACTTCTCTTTCTCGAAGGTGTGGTCAAGGCCGCCATCGCAGACGCGTTTGATGGGTGCTCGGCATCGCTCGGAGGGGGTTTTGAATTGAGGCCATCGCGGCGTTTTGCCCTCAGCCGGCAATGGTCCAGGCAAGGCTAGCCTCGCTGATAGCGGGCAAGGCCGGGTGAGGGTCGCGACCAGCGAGGGCTTCGCTGCTCTCACTCGGCGCTAGCGCCACCAATATGCTGCAATACCCAGGCTGGTTTTTCCGAATACACACGCCTAATCTTAGAACACATCACGCAGCTCCTCTAACCCTCGCCACGGTTATTCTTGATACTTTGGCCACTCTTCCCTGTTCATCTTGCTAGACCAAGAGGATAGACAGGGAAGAAGAGAAAAGAAATAAATAAAATAATTATATTTGGACAAAAATGCCCTCGATCGGCTGGAATATTGGTGCAATTCCCGTTCGTACGACCATCAACGATTCGCAACGAGAAAAACTACATAAACGTTCGTCAGTTGAATAACTTGACGCGCTAGAAGATGATCTATCCCGTCCACCTTGTCCATGACGGGCCTCGGGCTTGTCTCTTGCCATCGCCACACTGCTATTGGACCAACGTGGCTTAAGAGGCCCGTCTCTCGACACTATTTTAATCCGTGCTCCTCCCAGAAAATTGATTTGAAATTTTCATCTGGTACAAACCCTATCCATTGTAGCAAAAATGAACAGATACATAAACGATGCAGGCTTGCAAATTTGGGAACGGACCCGTTTCACATGAGGGGCGTGGTCACACTGGCTACCGTGTTTTTAATATAGCGGTGCCCGTAACTTTGCGAGGAGGGCGTGAAACATCAATAGGCAGTGTTTTCAATCGGCCAAGAAGGCCCCGTGGCCGCCTTCCACTTGCACAGCGACTCAGTTCCACTTTCGCGCGTTGTCACGGAATTGCCCGATGAGCCGAGAGCGATCATTTCGCAATCCGTTTCCCGGGCCGAACCTGATCTCCATTCAAGTGGCCTGGGCATTGATCGAAACGTGAGGCCCTTTTCTTTATTTACGTCAAAAAGAAGAAGACGACGGCGAAGAAAGTGAACGATGGCATCTGTCGCCAGAGCTCGAACTACCAAACAAATGAGACTGCCATCTTACGAAGACAGTAAAATTGATGCCGCAGCATGTGAAAGGTTGTCCCAACCGCCATCGAGGAGTAGAAGGAAAAATTTAAGGATCACAGTATTGGGTCGAGAATGTCATAGGTCAGCGGATGAAAAAATGTCCAAAAAAGAAAAAAAACCAAAACTCCCAAAAAAAAACAACAACAAAACAGAAGAGAAAAGACCGAGAAATGTCAAAAGACTAACGGAAATGTTTGCTCATCATTGATCTTCGACATTTGACCACCAAACCTTTGCCACCATGCCGTTTGAAAGAGCCGTTGAGGGAAATTTTCTAATGCTGTTTGTCGTGTCCTTTCTCCTCTTTCTAGGGGAAGAAGCTTCGATTGGCATGGCACAAGTCCTACCAAATTGATTCCATCCCTTCCTTATCCCCCCCCCAAAAAAAAAAAAGGACTAATCTTCGTATGGACGTGATTAGACTCCGAGAATTAAAGGTTTTCGCGCAAGAGAGAAGAAGATAACGAGACAAAAGCACATCGGACCGGGCTAAACTTATAGAAATTCAATTGGCCGGAATTAGTCGCTTGCTCATCTCATGCTCGCATTAAACAGCTTTGCCCAGAAAAGAAGTCCAAAAGAAATGAAGATAGGAACTGAAAATTAACATCCCGATTAAATTACATATTGCGATCGAAATTTGTTTATAAGAATACTGGATATGTTAAGCGATGCGATAGGCTTTAAAGTGAAAACAATCACAATAAATGTAATAGCTCATTGCATACTTCATGGCATCAGCTTGATGGATGGATCTTAAGATACCAACCTCCTAGCGAGGAAATTAAAAGCTGGTCAAGCGCGTATTTATGAATCCTCACATCGAACTTGAATGAAAGGAGTGAGGCATAACACTCGATATAAATAACGGTACTGTTTTGCCAGGCTAGCCTAGGTGTCAAACCACAATTGCAATTTATGTCATTTTATGCTCATTGACCCACAAACACTTATCGTTATTGCAAAATTGGCATCAACTTTCAAACCCCTCGAAAAAATACACAATCTTTTACCATAGTTCTAAATCTAACATGAACTTTTAAATGTTTTAAAAAAATACAAAATATTTTGCCCTTGTTAGTGTTTCGTCAATTCCTGTCGTCATCTCTTCAACAAGTGTAACATGACTTTATGAATTCATACTCACATGTCTTGTTCGAATTTTGTAAGGATATCAAGTTGCGTAACTGAAAAATACTGTTTTTTTTTGTTATAATTACGCAATTAAACTCAGGCATGTTAAATTCGTGTCTAACACGTGGAAAGAATTACGGCGAGAATAGTAATTGGCAATACCATTCTATTTTTATATCAAGGGTCTTTATCAGACATAGTTGATAAAAAAAAAGATTTACATTTTCAATTCATTGATTACACACAATACAAATATGATAATCATTTGAGAATTATAATTTTTTTCTTTATTTGAAATTTTTAACAGGTATCTCGAGAACACTTGTTAATAATTTTTTTTTGTATGAATTTGCAATACTAGTATCTTAGCCACGCCACGAAAAGGCGAATAGCCAACTGAGCTTCCCATTCATCTTATGTCATGCGACAATGGCAGAAAATTCAGCGAAGTGTCTTTTGAAAAATATTTTCCTATAAATAGTCATTCGCATCGCATGAAATAATTAGACAGTGAAAAATACTTCAATAATCAATAATAATTAATATATAAAAAATTTCTTAAATGAAAATATTTTATCGTCCATTTATTTTATAAATAATATAAATAATTATTTTTAGAAAATTAATTTTTAATTATTGACAAGATCCGTAAAATGGCAACGTGGAGAAACGGAGTACTAACCGATCACTGTGGTGACAGCACGACGTGACCACGTGACCACGTCGTTACCGGTTGGTGTTCTTCTTAGCTGTCCCGTTACCCGACTAGACTCTTCCGCTCCGCCAAATGTCGAATCTGCCCCCGCCCTTTAACCTTCCTCGGCCAGCAGGCATCGCACTCGGTCACTCTCCTCCTCCCTTTTGAGAAATCCAATGAAACAACGTCGTCCTTCGGGTCGTGTATATAAGCACTTCGCTGTCCTCTCGCCCGCTGTCAATCGTCGATCTCCGCCACCGCACACAAGGATACAGCTCGAAAGAAGCTTCTAGAGAGAGGGAGAGGGAGATGGACGGGGAGGAGATGGCGAAGAAGAAGGCGTGGTCGCTGAAGAAGGCGATGGGGGCGGCGATGAGCGGGGAGCGGCGGCGGCGGCGGCGTCGGCCGTGGAAGCTGCCCGGGATCAAGAAGAGCCTGAGCCTCGGCTTCCAGGTGGCGGTCATCGACGGGGTCGTCTTCAGGATCGTGTCCGCCGTCGAGGCCGTCGTCCTCGTCTCCACGCTCTGCTTCTTCTACCTCTGCTGCGGCTGCCACTTCTGATCTCTCCCTCGTTATTTCTTCACGTCACATCCTTCTTCACTAATTCTGCTTTTAGCCATTCGAAGTCTCGACCGGGTTTTGGGTTCCTTCGTCTTACGGAGTTAGATTTAGGAAAGCAGTTCAACCCTTCTTTCTTTTTTCCCTTCTTTTGATTTTTGATCTGGTTAAATTCTTGGGCAACTTTGATTTGGTACGCATTCTTTGTTCAAAGGTTTCATTTTGTAATCAATTCGGGCAATCGGAATTCGGCTCTTTCGCTCTGAAGAAGAGCTAACAATAGAAGAGAGTAAATAGGGCCGTTTTTCCTTGTGATACGTTGAGCTTCTTCCGTCAAGTCAATTATTATCGTTAAATTTACGTATCAAGTTTGAACCATCGATTTCGTTTAAAAAAAAAAAAAAAGGAACGAAATCAAAAGATTGGATTGTAATTGACTAGCATACGCTGGGATTTGCTTCGAAAGGAAGAACAATATCCAGATTTGACCGGTTGAGCAAGATTTGCACTTCTTCACCAAGTCGTACAATGAATGTCTCTATGTGCTCTTTAGGCAGCACCAATAAGATGGGACTCTTTTTTTTTTAGCCTTTTTTAGATTAGATCAGTCGATCGAGAGCTTCTATTATGGCTGTGAACAGGAGTTTCGAACACGTGAATTTTACATTCAAGAGTTGTTTATTTATAGATGTTGTTATTAGTCGGTGTTCTTAGTTTCACATCTTTGTTTATTTTACCCCAAAGCGTGGTTTGTGGTACGCAAAAGGTTCTTTAGGAACCACCGGCATTGTGTTAGGTGCCCGCGAAACATCGAACGAGCAAAACATTTCCAAGTGCTTGTCTGTTATTTACGACCGTCCTAACAAAATCGATTTTTTTCCGACAAAATAGCCGGGGAGGGGATCTAATAAGTTTTTTTTCCGATGGACCATGCCTTCCCTAAGCAAGTTTTCTAGGACATAGAAGGTTCTTTAGGAACTCCTGCATTGGGTTAACTGCCTGTGTCCGCTTTGCTAGCCAATCCTAGCTCGAGGGGCCAACTCGGGAACAAGCTTAACTTTTAGCCTCCGCTATCGAGTCACTTCAGTTCCGTTTGGATTGAAAATATTTGATTCCTATATTGTCTACATATATTTTTATTTGGTCCAGCGCATATTGTCTATATTGGCTACATAGTTTCAATTTTGTCCGAGCGGACATCCGCATATTTTATACGCATTATAAAAATTGCCGCGTCAACTGAATTAGATTAAATTTTGCTCCGATGACTTGATTAGAAAGTCAGTGAAATCAAGAAAAAATTCGATCAAGCAATTTAAAAATATCCGAACTCAATTAAAAGTAGCGAAAAAGTATAAGGATGCAGAGTGTAATTTTTTTTATAATAGAATCGGCGCTTGCATCTGCAGAAATTATTGACTGGTCGGATATGAAAAAAAACGTAACCATATTGTCTTATTTCGGGTCGCGCGGAGCAAAACCAGTTCGGTCGGGTTCCGTTCGGTTCGGTTCGGCGCGGGTCCATCCATCTAAATCGAATGTGGGCTTGGACTAAATAGCCCACTTGACGCTCAATTGGGCCGGTCAGGCCCACGTGACCGACAACTGCGAAACTGCAAGTCTGCAAAGACGACGACGACGACGGCAACTTTCTGACTGAAACAGAAACCTCCGCAAAACGAGAGAATTAGCGCAGAGAAAGCATGGCTTCTCCGGCAGCGCTCCAGAGATCGCCCCTGTCTTCTTCCCCGTCGCCGTCCTCCCCTCTCCACCGCCTCTCCACCTTCAAATCCCCCACCCCTCCCGCCTCCTCCGCCGCGGCGGCGGCGGTGGCGGCGGCGTCGTCGTCCCCTCTCGACACCTTCGCCGACGACCCGATCCTCTCGCCCTTCCTCTCCCCGTCCTTCTCCTCCACCACCTTCTCCTCGGCGGCCCTCTCCTCCGGCTCCCCAGCCTCCACTGCCGAGAAGCTCCACTCCGCCATCCGCCTCCTCGAGTCCCAGCTCCGGTCCGAGGTCCTCTCCCGCCACCACCACCTCCTCTCCCAGCTCTCCTCCCTCCAGTCCGCCGACCTCTCCCTCGCCTCCGTCCGCTCCTCCGTCTCCTCCCTCCAGTCCTCCCTCCGCCGCGTCCGATCCGAGCTCTCCGAGCCTCACTCCTCCATCAACGCCAAGACGCTCCAGCTCTCCAACCTCCACCGATCCACCGATCTCCTGCAGCACACCATCCGGTTCCTCCGCTTGTCCAAGAAGCTCCGCGAATCGGATTCCGCGGATCCGGACAAGCTCGACCTCGGCAAGGCCGCGCAGCTCCACTGCGACATTCTCCGGTTATGCAACGAGTATGATCTGGCCGGCATCGATGTGGTTGAGGAAGAGCTGAAGTGGATCCGGGAGATCGGGGATAAGATTAGGAGCGAGGCCATGAAGGTGTTGGAGAGAGGCATGGAAGGGTTGAACCAGGCGGAGGTTGGTACTGGATTGCAGGTGTTTTACAATCTAGGCGAGTTGAAGGCCACTGTGGCGCAGTTGGTGAATAAGTATAAGGGAATGGGAGTGAAGAGTGTTAATGCCGCATTGGATATGAAGGCGATCTCAACCAGCGGAGGAGGTGGGTATAATCCGGGAGGGATCAGAGCGAGCGGGACGCCGCAGATTGGAGGTGGAGGGAAGGCGAGGGATGCGCTTTGGAAGAGGATGGAGGAGTGTATGGAGCTATTGCACTCAGTCGTGGTTGCGGTTTGGCACTTGCAGCGGGTGTTGTCGAAGAAGAGGGATCCGTTCACGCATGTATTGCTGCTCGACGACGTTATTCAGGTTAGTATGTTAGGATTTGTGGCTTGATCAATGTAGTTTGTATTGGGATGCTCCTTGATGTTCTCTGTTGTGTTATTAGACTTCGAAGACCATACTCTTATATTGGTCAGCTGAAGCATTGCATCGTCGGCCGGATCAATCTTCTGGTGGGGAGATTCGGTGCAGTGATTCATCTGTGTCGAGCAAGTTATAAAATGATTTTTGCATCGCTTGCCTTTTTGTTCTGGTGCATAATGTCAGTTGTCTAGTTTGCTTAACGAAATGATCTCTTTGGCTGCCTGCTTCTAGATAAAAAGCTTAGTTTCTCAAGACCCGAGGAAGTATGCTAGCTCTGTCTCTTAGTCTCTGCAGTTCTCATCCTTTGAACACAATGCCATTTTGATCCTCCTTCTGCTACGTCATAATTATCCAATTTTATTTGCAATTTGGTTCTCTAAATATTACTTCCAAAACAAAAATCGAGCAAAGCATTTTACTATCTATCAATTTCTGATAACTGTTGGGGGGTGGGGGGAGGGCAGGTTTTGACTTTCCAATAATTTGTCATTTCCTCTTTTTTCTCTCACCTAGACTGTATACCCTTGCTAAAGTAATTTTATTTGCTTAGGACGGTGATGCAATGTTATCAGACCGTGTCTGGGAGGCACTTGTTAAGGCCTTTGCAAGCCAAATGAAATCTGCTTTCACTGGATCAAGTTTTGTGAAAGATACATTTACGGCGGGATACCCAAAGATGCTTTCCATGGTTCAGAATCTTCTAGAACGGATTTCACGTGACACCGATGTTAAGGGTGTATTGCCAGCTATCACTCCTGAAGTAAAAGATCAAATGGTTTCAGCAATAGAAATATTCCAGACTCAGTACTTGGTTCAATGCTTTAGACATCTTACAGATCTCGTCAACAATGTCTTCCCTGTGTCCACTCGTGGAAGTCTTCCCTCTAAAGAACATATCTCAAGATTTGTGTCACGCACACAGGAAGAGATTGAAGCTGTCCAGTTGGACGGGCGTTTAACTCTGCTTGTCTTGCATGAAATTGGTAAGGCGTTGCGGCAGCTGGCAGCACGAGCTGAGAACCAGGTAATTTACTAGACATTATATGTTGCACTAAGGTCAATTTCTCTGTTCTTTTGCATGATTCTCCAGATTTAATTTGTTCAGTCCATTTGTTAGGATGAATTGTCTTTAGAGCATATATATGGAGCTTAGCTTGCCCTTACGGCAGGAGAATAAATGTTAAGTTGATTGTGGATGTGTGATTTTATTGTTTTCTCTTTCAGGTGGCATTGGCTCTCTCCTTTTTAGTTTTTTTTTCTTCACATGGGATTGGGGGAATTGTTAACACTGAGAATATGCACTGAAGGAAAACCAAAAAAGGGAGCTTGGTTAGAGGGGAATTTGAGGCTCAATAGCTTCATAAATGATAGACCAGCATGTAGGAAGTGACGACTTAATTGCCTTTTCCCCTCTTTATCAAAGCTAGTCAACCCTAGGAGAAGCTTTTTGCTTGGAGGGAGGTTTTGGCTATTGCTGTGATCATGTCACCTGGCTTTTCAGCAAATCAATTTCTAAACAGGTGCATGCATTCAGAGATGTTGCTCATTTTTGTACAGACAAGAAAAAAAACAGTTCTGTTATCCCTTTTGGATGATGTGGTTACTAATAGCATGGCAGAGGCAAATAGTAGAACTTTCATAGTATGGAAAATGCCTTATCAACTTATATAGAATCAAAGCTAGATGGTTTGTCTATTGAAACCATGCCTTAATTTAAGTTTCTGTAAATGATCAAGTCTTTTGACCATTGTAGATTGGTTAATTGTGTTGGAAATGGGATATAAGTTCTTTTGTGACTTGTAAGTGTACTTTGAAAAAGTGGTCTTCTTACAATTTGTGAGGACAACATATTTCTTCATGCGAGGTGGTTTATCTTCACGCCAAAGTCTGTCCAGAATTTCACTTGTTGTTCATTCTCATGTGAAGTCTCGTGAGTTTGAAGAGCACACGACTGTTGCTAATAATCCTAAACAATATTTGCCTTGGAATAAGAACTTCATTACAATATGTATCCAGCCAGATACCGCATGCTTCATAGCAAAAGTTCCAGAAGCCATCTGTATGACAATGCTTGCTCCAAAACTCTTCCGAGTGGTTTATAGATTGAACTCCAGTTGACAATATGGACTTAAGAACGACAGTTTGGTACCCTAAATGAGCCTGCTTATTCCACTATTAGACATACCATGTATGATCAAATGATCTGACAGGGTAGCCATCTCGATCTCATAGTTGAAACAAGAGTCAATCACTTGAAATGTTTAGGATCTTTATCCATATGCTAGATGCATTAATAAAGATCTATTTTTCATAATGAATTACACAGGTCAGTTGAGGTGTGTTTTTTAAGACGGTAGGTGAATGTTTATTATCGGGACATTTGTGTTTATGTGATTCTAGCAGTAAGTTTTGTCATGGATTCTTTTTTTAGGATGAAGGGAGAACACACAATCCTAATTGTGATGGCTAGAGAAAAGACAAAGGTATTCTATTAGATACAGGGGAGACAATCGAATGTAGGTAGCCATACCATATACTGTAGCGACAGTTTCCATGATTTGAATTTGTGACATCTGGGTTAAAATGAAGTAACGTTATGATTTTTGTTTAACATAATTCTAAATGGTGGAGGGCATCTTCTATAATGCAGATATCTACTGGTCCTGAAGCACGTCAAGTGATGGGTCCTGCTACAGCAGCCCAGTTGAAGAACTTCACCATATGTCAGCATTTGCAAGAAATTCACACCCGCATATCATCTATGATCCTTGAATTCCCACCTGTTGCTGTCGATGAGCTTTCCCCTGCACTGGGTGCAATATATGAGGTTGCATGTGATGCAGTGACATCTTTATTTCAAGCGATGCTGGATCGACTGGAGTCTTGCATACTGCAAATTCATGACCAGAACATTGGTGTGCTTGGGATAGATGCTGCTATGGACAATAATGTATCACCCTACATGGAGGAGTTGCAGAAGTGCATTCTTCACTTCCGTACTGAGTTTCTAGTCAGGATGTTGCCTCCAGCTAACACAGCAACTGGAGGGACAGAAATGATATGCACTCGGCTTGTTAGAAACATGGCTTCACGAGTTTTGATTTTCTTCATCAGACACGCTGCTCTTGTGAGGCCTTTATCAGAATCAGGGAGGCTGAGATTGGCGAGAGACATGGCCGAGCTGGAGCTGTCGGTAAGCCAGAACTTGTTCAAGGTGGAACAACTAGGTGCACCATACCGAGCCCTTCGAGCATTTAGGCCTCTCATATTCTTGGAAACATCTCAGCTGGGAGCATCTCCTCTTCTTCAGGATCTGCCGGTCAGTGTTATACTTCACCATCTTTACACCCGTGGTCCGGATGACCTGCAGTCCCCGATGCAAAGAAACAAGCTCACGCCATTGCAGTACTCTTTGTGGATGGATTCACAAGGAGAGGATCAGATCTGGAAAGGCGTGAAAGCAACTTTGGATGATTATGCTGCAAAAGTAAGGGCAAGAGGGGACAAGGAGTTCAGTCCTGTGTATCCCCTTATGCTTCAAGTGGGGTCATCTTTGACCGATAATGCCTCTGTGGCTCGGTAACCCTGAAAAGGAGCATTTAACCCTACTTCTCTTTTTTGGGCGATGTTGCATTTGAGATGTTGGAGAAGGCTTGTAATAGTGCTAGTCCTAGTGTCAGCCATCAATGTAAATGCACGAGGTTCATGTAATTTTTTTTGGTTAAATTGTTCATAGCTCAGGATGAACTATTTGTCAAATTCGACTGGTATAATGGGTGCTGAGCCAACATCTTTCTACAGGTTCAGCCTTCTAAGGCGGATCAATCAACCCTTTTTAATCGGATATTTTCCAAGACACATGGCTGATCTACTATTGAGTATGGCAGAATTGATCCGTTCTTCCTAATTGAACTCCTCTGGTTCATTCCCTTTCTGTCTCTTGGTCCTTTTCGTACCCGCATGTTCTTGCATCACCTTTTGCTAATAAGAGTCCACATCAGTTCTTGTAATTCGATACAATAATACTGCCTTGTCCACATTTTCCACTCTTCATCTGCAGCCAGAGGGACACTAAACACGCAGCTTTCTTTGGGGGCTCCACATTCATTCCATGTCCGAACCTGCAACATCTGCTGAGGTTCCTTAAATAAGGATGCTGCTATATACAAATATATATTTAATTTAGGTAAAGCAGGTAGGTTTAGGATTAGATTATGGTTTAAGCTCGCCACTGGGAATGAAAACGACGTGCATTTCAGGTTTCAGCAAATTTTTACACAAGGTGGTTTGGCTGTAACATGGAGGGTGGGGGCTTTCTATAACAATTGATGAGGGGAGTGCCAATGGCATTGAAGACAGCCAAAGCCAAGATTGTGGATCTTGATGTGATGTAGGAAAGAGACCGCGTAAGTGCGTATATATGTGGTAGGCTAAATAGTATTAGCTCTTTTCACACGGAATGATTTTGATGGGATGTCTCTATTTTTCTCTTCTTAGACAACGATGTACATTCACGTAGTTTACTCAAATGAATCCGACCCCGCTTCGTTCGTTTTAGGAGGGGGACTAGGGAGGCGCCAAAGAGCGGGGCAGGTCGCTATGCTTTGCCATTTAAGTATTCCATCCCATCGCTTGTCGTCCCTTTCGGGACCTGACTTGTATGACTGACAGCTATCTCTGCACAGGTGACTAGGTGAGGGAAACATGAATTGAAGTCTACAGCTTCGCGCGTGTTGGAGAGGCTCATGATTTGAGAAAGAAAACTCAAACGGATCTCTTCTCTGCCCTGAATTCTGCAATTTCTGTCGAATGGGGGTAGGCGTGATGTTGCAGGGTCCTGTGTTGTTGGTCAAGTCTCCCCACACACGACTGAAAAAACGAAAATTGAGCCATATTTGACCTATGGTCTCTGGCTCTATATTTGATTGAAACCAAATCAAACCTAAGTCGAATTCATGATACTCGTTAGATTAGATTATGGTAATATTATTACCTCTGAAAGTGTATCGAATTTTACATTCTTACCATCTATCTAAGCTTTGATTTGCATCGTAATTGGACAATAAAATTAGTAAGATATTTTATGAGTTCGGGATGTATCTATTTCAAATGAGTTTTCTCGTCTAATAAAAACGATGGTGCGAGAATAATTACGAAGATAATGGTAGCGACAACACTGCGATACTTATCATTGATGATTCGTTTAAATATATGTCAATAGGCAGACAATCAATAGGTTTTTGCATAGCCCAACTCTTATTCTTCAAGTTAAGTTCTTCTTTAGCTTTTCGTTACACGCTCCAACCTAACCATACCACAGGCAGCCAGGAGGCTACATGGATGTAACAGCAAGTAATCAAACAGAACAAGACAAGTTCTTGAATAGTAAGCTGCGTGCCCCAAATGCCCTCCCACTTCCCGCATCATAAACATCTACTTTATTCGCAAAAAACGCGACACGGCTTACTAATAAATTCAAGAGTTCGCCACATTATTTTATGGTTGCCTAACCAGCAGGAATTGACCCCCCCACGGGCGTCAACAATCAATACAGGTACACATCTTCCATGCAAATAGCCAAACCTCGGCATCTATCGCTTTTAAATAATGCCCAAGATGTATTAGGGCCTTACATAGAATATTATTTACTGGGTGACGCAATAACTTTATGTATAGGCATTTAGAGAGGCCAACAACTTTAATGTCTAGGTCTCACTTCTCTGAATTCTTTACTTGGATGCATCGTTTTCCGAACTAACTTCAGCAACGTAGCTTAATTATAAGGGTCATGATAATTTCTCGGTATCTCGCTTGCATGAACACTCAATTTTAAATTGAGTGATGTTGGAGATACGGTTTCGTGATCTGATGTATCAATGTGTATTATAATAAATCGTAAGTGGGTATTTAAATAAACAAATCATAGACAAATTACCAGAGGGGATATGTCATATTACTTTACAAATCAATTCTAGGTTCCGGTCTTTTATCAATTTATCACGCTATTCTCTTTGAGGTAGGTGCCTGGTTTTGTAAATTGATAACAATTTCTTCGTATCTTGCTCATCACTTACCGATACATGCATGTCAATTCGTTGCATCTTAATCATCACTTTCCTATATTCTATGGAGAGAGAGAGAGAGAGAGAGAGAGAGAGAGAGACTTTGTCATTTCGTGCGTGGAAACGGAGTTCCAATCTACAAAACCTAGTTTTATAATCAACGTCGCTTCCAGCATTCACACCATTTTAGCCGTGGCTTGTATGTGTGTTTCCACCGTCCCTCTCATCAATAACAACCCTCTTGTTCATAGCACATAACAGCTCTTATATATAACGTCCTTGGATCCTCCGCCGAAGAGCAAGGCCAAGGAGGTGATCCCTAAGCTCTTTTTGCCCCTTACCCTCTTCTATATCAGTTCCCATGGGGAAGAAGATATTAACCCTAAACCGAGCCTCCCTCAAAACATCCAAACACCAAAAGAAGCACCAACAACAGCAGCAGCAGCACCAGCAGTTCAACAGCCTCATCAATGTCCTGCGACCCAAAGTCTACATCACAGATTCCTCCTGCTTCAAGAAGCTTGTGCAAGAACTCACCGGGAATGGCACAGCAAGGGAGCATGATGATCATCTTCTTCGTCGTGAATCTTCAAAGAAAGTGATCACGGCCCTGGAGAAAGAGGATCATCATCGTCGTCGTCGTCATCATGGAGGAGATGACTCAGACCAGTATTTTTCCAACCAAACATCCTCGCCTATGTCCTCCGATGGCGTCTCGAACCGCCAAGTCTTTGATGAAACGTACTCTTTCGAAGAGGAGCTAAAGACTTTGGAGCATTCGACCTCAAACAGCGACCTCATGGTCGATTCGCTCTCGCCTGGTGGAGCATCTGTCTCCAAAAGCGCAAGCTTTTCGTGCGAGGATCTCGACTCATGGCTCCTGGATATGGAGCCAGCTGCTCCATTCTTCAACGGTTTGGCTCAGTTGGAGCCCGAGGTCAGCATATATGATTATGAGGTGTCTGGGCTATTGTGATCTGAGAGAGACACCTCGTCATCTCCATGATCCAATGATCACCTAGAGCTGCTCTATATATAAGAGCTGAACATAAATGTTTCAAACCTAATAGTTAAAACCATACATGGTTTTTGTTGTTGTGTGATGTATAGGAATCCAGAAACCATGCCTGGTTTTTACTGTGCATAGAGGGCCTTGTTCATCCCCTAATAGAAACTTGTATGTGTGTGTATATGGAAGTCGACCTTGTATCTCGATTGCGCCTCCCATGTGTATCTTCAATGTTAAATATGTATAAGCCTATTCTTTGTTAATTCTAGTCCGTCATTTCATGAATCTACAAACTTCTTCACATCTTCTTCGTGGAATCAATGGATAAGGATCGTGTGTTCTCTTTTACGATGTTTGAAAAAGTATCTGAAGTATATGTTCGAGAGAAAAAAAACATCGCAATGTGTTCCAGGTCTTTCCGTTTAATTTTTCCCTGAAACAAAATGAAAGGAGCTAGATCCACCCAAATGGAAGAAAATGACCAGAAATTTCCTTTTCTGCTTATTATCAGCACAAGCTGATTTCATGGTCATCCACACAGAGTTTTTCATGTGTTAGTGTTATTTCCTTAATGTAATTGAACATATTATTGCAATTGTTTTCCGGTTAATAGCGGAAAAAATTTACAGAACTTGTATATATAGCTCCAACAAAATGATCAGTCTTGGTTTGACATGGTTTAAACGATCGGCAGCTTAATCAGAGCCTTTACAGTTGGTACTCCTATTGCTAAAGTGCAATCCTCCATGTTCGGCATTTGAACGAGAGAGAGAGAGAGAGAGAGAGAGAGAGAGAGAGAGAGAGAGAGAGAGAGAGAGAGAGAGAGAGAGAGAGAGAGGCTTTACCTTCTCTATTTTATTTCATTATCCTTCTCTATTTTATTTCATTACTGACAACAACACATCTTTTGCATCTCTCTTTAGTTATTTTGTTTTCCCCTTCTCTCACATTTTCTGATTGAGGTATACATTGTCTCTCGAGATCATAAGGTTATATCAGCGAAGATAACAGAAGTTGACACTGAAAATCTTGCGATCCCATTCATAAAATGTTGGTGGATCAAAGAAAAGCTTAACGAAAGGGCACGACCCTCAAATGAATATGAACCCCAAAACGTGCTGTGATCGTATTTTCTCACTTGGCTGGTATGACAGTCACCATCTAGGAAGCACGAACACTCTCCGGGGACCTTCGTGTCGTGTCGGACACCGACACTCGTCTGACACTCTTTTTTTTATTATTTATTTATTTGTAGATTTGAATCAAATTAATTTGATTGAAATAATCATAAAAATGATAATTTATCATGTATATATAAAAATATGCACGTAATATATAACGTGTCGGAATTCTCATCTTTTAAGAAATGACGTGTCGGCGAGTTGTGTCATGTGTTGATGCTACTTAGGTCACCATATTCTTTATTTGGAGACTCGACTCGGGTAAGGAAGAGTGTGTATTGTGGGTTTCAAGGTTTTTCTTCCTTTTTTTTCCTGCTTTTACACACCGGCACAAGGAGAAGAAGAAAGTTTCATGGAAACTTAAGGTCGTTAAAAAAATTTGACATCAGATGGTTTCCTTCTTCCTCCTTCCTTCAGATGCATAAGCTGAGGATTTGGGTTTTTCTTTGGGAGCGTAGCCAAGATTAGGGTTCGTTAGGGCATGTGATTAAGTCTGGTAAGGACCTAGAAATAACAACAAACAACGGGAGACAGGAGCAAGGATGACTCCGTGGCCCAATGGATAAGGCGCTGGTCTACGGAACCAGAGATTCTGGGTTCGATCCCCAGCGGAGTCGTTCCTTTTTTCACCAAATTTCTTCTTCTTCTTCTTCTTCTCCTTTTTTTTTTTTTAAATGTTACGAGAAATCGTATCTTATGTTATGCGCTAAATTTCTATGGACTCCTTTAGTTTTGACTTCCAAATGATCATATTTGTCAGGAAATTGTGGTTGAAGAGCTTGTTTCTCGGGGTGTGAACAGCGAAGACCCCCCAAAAGCCAGAAAGCACAGCAAGGTGAACCAGAAAGTGACTAGAAAGGGACTTCACCGGGCTTGGAAATTGCCAAAGAAAGAGCTGACTGTTTCTGGGTAAGAGCTTGCTCACTGACTTTGAATTTCACAGGAGGGTTCAAGCCTGTTCATCTGCGAAACGAAGGAGAAGTCCATTCAAACTCTTTTCCTCGGCAAACTACGCCGAGACAAGAATGTGACCTTCGCCTATCGACTCCTCATCGGACGCAGTAGATACTGCAAAGGCCATCATAGACTTACTTGCCTATCATCACAAACGCTCGCTTAAGTATCTGTAGGTGGAGATACCCCCCGTCCAAGATCACCCGAAAGTGACTAGAAAAAGGACTTCCCTGGGCTTGGGAATTGCCAAGGAAAGAGCTGATTGTTTCTGGGTAAGCGCTCACTCACTAGCTTTGAATTTCACAAGAGGGTTCAAGTCTGGTCATCCCCGAAATGAAGGGGAAGTCCATTCAACTCTTTTCCACGGCAAACTACGCTGAGACTCCGAGATAGGAATTTGACCTTCACCTATCAGCTCTTCATCCGAAGGAGTAGATACTGCAAAGATGCTGCAAATGATCACAATTGTCAGGAAATTGGGGTTCAAAAGCCTGTTTCTTAGAGTGTGAACTGCTGAGACCCTCAAAACTAGAAAGCACGGCGAGGTGAACCAGAAAATGACTAGAAAAGGACTTCACTGGGGCTTGGAAATTGCTGAAGAAAGAGCCGAGTTTTTCTAGGTAAGCGCACACTCGCTTTGAATTTCACAGGAGGGTTCAAGTCTGGTCATCCGCGAAATGAAGGAGAAGTCCATTCAGCTAGGAGAAGTCCATTCAGCTCTTTTCCTCGACAAACTATGCCGAGAGTCCGAGACAGGAATTTGACCTTCACCTATCAACTCCTTATCGGACGCAGTAGATACTGCAAAGACGATCATAGACCTGTCTATCATCACAAACGCTCACTTAGTAGGTGAAGATACCCTCCCTCCAAGATCACCAGAAAATGACTAGAAAAGGACTTCACTGGGCTTGGAAATTGCCGAAGAAAGAGCCGACTGTTTCTGGGTATGCGCTCACTCACTAGCTTTGAATTTCACAAGAGGTTTCAAGTCTGGTCATCTGCGAAATGAAAGGGAATCCATTCAACTCTTTCCTCGGCAAACTACGCCAAGACTACCAGACTGGAATTTGACCTTGGCCTATCAACTCTTCATCCGACGCAGTAGACACTGCAAAGATGATCGTAGACTTGCCTATCATCACAAACGCTCAATTAAGTATTGGTAGGTGGAAATACTCTCCGTCCAAGATCACCTCGATTCTTTCCAATACGTATGAAAGAAAAAAGGAAGAAGCGAAAAACTTCTAAAGCAGAAATTTGTTCATTCAGCATTAAAAGCTCCTAAAAATGCTGATTTCCCATAATTTCCTTGACAACACATAGTTTACAAAACATATTCAAAACTGGTATTGTGTTTGATGTGTGGAGTCCAGCATTAATTTCCTGTTTCGATTTTCGAATAATCACCAACAGGTTCTGCAGGAGAAATTAGACCATGCTGCATGATGTGCTTATATGCTAAGATGGATATTAACCAACGTCAACTTGATAATGGATTCGTGGACATGCAACTAAAGGCAAAGAGGGAAGATTTCTGTGAGACTCCAGCAAAAGTTGAGATGATAGACAATTGCATAATTGGAATAGAAGATATAAAGTGTCGACATTAGGTTTATTTTGAACAATTCTTGAAGCATAGAGGCATCAATCACAGTCGTAGCACAACAAGTGCCCCTAGCGAATGAGTTATCGACAAAGAGAAAGCAACCTGCTTATATATGCTATTGGGGCTTCCTCTGCGGATTTTGCGCAGCTGGAAGGTGGTATAAGTTCCTCAACTGTCTGCTTATGAGCTTGCTATTATGCAGAGATAGCTGAAGAACCAAATCATTGGACCACCACTGCTCTAGTCCATGGGCTTCAAGGAACTTTTGTTTTCCCTTGGACATCACAAACAGCTTCGCTGCTACATGACCATTCTCAGGTCCCAGATCTTCTTTCCTGGCATCCTTATTGGGATCAGTATAATAACAGCAAATGTAGTCGCTATTGTTCACATACAGGTGAGGTACCCATTTTTTTATCCCTGTGCTAGAATTCTTGTTCCCATAAAAGTATGAAACCCAATTGTTCAATCCTAAAACAGGATTCCTCTCTTCTGCAGAACCAATTGCCTTGTTTTCGTTTGAAGAAAACATAGATCTGCACTTCTTCCAGGCGTCCCCAGCTTTCTCTCCAATATTGCTTAGGCTCATAGCCAGCGAAAGAGAAGGAGGGTTGAATAAATGGGCATCCACATAAATGCCCTCTTTAGCAAATGCTTTCCCCACCTGGAGAGCAAACCCCGCTCCTAGAGAATGCCCTGCGACACAAACATTTCTGCTTCCGTACTTTTGGGCGACTGATTTTAACGTCTCCAGTGCTATTATATACCTTACAGAACCTTTCAAGCTTTCGAAAGCTAGGAACCGGAGGTCATCCTCAATGTCCCTACAAATTGTAGGGCTCTTGAGTAATGTCCCCCTGAGTGCCAGAACTGCTTTTGGCACTCCGCTCGGTCTAAGGAGTATAAAATCGGCTACTGCTGCAGATGTGTCCCATTCTAGTAGTGCCCCGAAAATGGATCCATCCCGCTCATCGATAAGGGTTTGAACTAGCTTGAATTTGAATGGCAACCACCAATTTGGAGCTAGAGCGTTTTCTTCTGACCGGTTCTCTTGCCTATCCAATTCCAGGAGGTACACTGACTGTATGAAGCAAGCCATGACAGTTTTTTTGTAGTTCCCATCCTTCCTGGATGCAAGAAAGAAAGTCATCAAGTCAAGACTCTTATAAGAAGATATGTCCGCCTGAAAGAAATTAACAGGGCTACTTAAGTCTGTAACAGTTTGAAGACACTGAGAAATGTTCCCTCAAGCTTTGATGAAGTCATCATCCATTGAAGAAATTCAACCGAAGGTACGAAACAAAAAAGATCCGCCAGTACAGAAACAATTGTGAATTAAGCTGAAATGAAACTGGAGCGACTTAGGTACTTCAATAATTCGGTGAGTAAACAGCTGGATGCTTCTTCAAATGGAGAGCAGGTTAAATGTCTTTACGTCATGAGCAATTGCACGCACAAGTCATTATTAACCGGATCGAACTTTGTCTGATATTAAGGAGCAGTGAAATCTCGATAATCTAGTGCCACTGCCTATAGCAGAAAAGGGTTCAATAACTGAATACCGGGCAATACGAGATAGAAGGTATGATACTCAAACTATCAAATCAACAACATGGAGTCCTACGACCCAAATGCAAGATGCAACCACGTTGCAAATCTCGGTTTCCAGAATGCAGATATATCAGAACAAATAGGCCATGGTTTGGCTTTGGCACCTCATCATATAGAGAAATAGCTTAAAAAATGGTTATTGGGTCTGATTCTGAAAGCCCCCCCATGAAAACCCAAGTCCCCCCACGGTTGAAATGTGCAAGCCCAGCCATATGCACATGACTCAAGAAACTCCACAGTGACATCCAAAAATTTCCCAGGGAGACACCACGCCAGTCCAATGAATCAAGGAATCCAAAATCTAATGGAAACATCCCCCCCGGGGGAATAAAATAAGAAAGAATCTATGGGAGCCTCCAGCCTCATGTGCTGGGCAAGGACCGAAATCCAATGAAACAGGCAAAGGTAAGAGCTTTAACCAAAAGACATGAGGAGGTGAGAGGGACGGGGACGGACCAAGCGGAGCTGATGAGGTGCCTCCAGTTGGGAAAAGAGAGATGGCAAGGTCCAGACACGTGAAACGCATCGGGATGAGGCCGAGCCCGACCCTGCTTGTCATTCGCCGGTATCTCCTCTGCACTTCTGTTCGCCATCGAAATTCTACTAGGTTCAGCTCTTCCTCATCAACTCCACCTCCTCGCTTTTGCACCTTCACCTCATTCCCATATATATATATATATATACACAGAGAGAGAGAGAGAGAGAGATCGATGACGAGTCTGACATCGAGGTTCGCCGCTGCTTTATGCGAAGCTTGTGGAATCTGATTCGACGCCGACCATTTGCCACGGAGGAGAAAGAAGGTGGGAACGCGCTGACTCCTCCTCCTCCTCCTCCTGAGGTTAGTTTATTTTTTGAGCGGGCGCGCGCGCTCCCTCCCTCCCTCCAACGGTCGCGTTTCCTTTGCGGTGGGCCGTTCGAAATTACGAAACTGCCCATCGGCCAATTGGGCTAGCAGGGGCAGCTGCGCATTCGCTTGAGAGGGCATTTTGGGGTAATAGGGCACGGGCGACCGGTTCCTTAATCAACGGGGTCTTCTCCTCTTCTTCCCATGGACTTCCTTGGACACTAAGGAAGCTTCAAAACCCCCATGAGCACATGGAAATTAAATTAGTGAACAAATGAATCCATTTGCCTTTGCACTCTCTTGCCCTCAATTTAAAATTCTCTTCTCGGAGAATTTGCTTTTTCTAGGCTTGACCCTCGTATTTCTGAATAGCATCTATTGTTATTTGTGGCTTGTTTACAATATCTTGCTGATCTCTCGAACAAAATATTGGAATACCCGTGGCATAATATGGTTGGCTTGAACTTCTCATGTAGATTTAAGTGGCCTACGCATTTTCTACATGAAAAAATTGAGAAGAGAGAGATGCAAGAAAGGGGGGCGAGGCAAGGCGTCCCACCATTATGATCGACCACTATCCAGTGGCGTTCGCCTCCTAACCACCGTTTAAGGCTTTTATCGTTCGAATATAGGAATAGTGTCTTCCGAATCAAAAATAGCCAGCCCCACGTCAAATATTCGAATATAACAATTTCTATAATACCGGAAAGCTTATAAAACCTTTTCCTTTTCAATTTTTTATAGGAAAAGGAAAAAGCAAAAGCCACGGCATTCAAACGAGGATTATTGATCCGATCAAGCGCAAACCCCTTTATTCCAAAATTTAATCATAGAAAGGACGCGAGAAAGAAGATCCCTTTGCCGACCTCCGGTGACACACCTACATGCATTATTCTTTCCATTTTCCTTTTCCCATTCCCTTCCTCTACACGGAGAATATAATATGTTTTCAGCCCAAAAACAAAAATCGAGAATATAATATGTTTTTATCCCCCCCCCTCCCAAAAAAAAATGGAGAATATAAATATGTGGAGGACCAATTCTGTCATTTTTGAATCATTATTTTTGTGGGACGTCATTTTGGAATTATAAGTGGCCATAATAAATCGCAACAGAAATTAAAACAGAAAAAAACTTCCAAGTTCCAACTGAATTTGAGCGCCACAGGCACAAATGGAGGAAAACCAGGACACGAAAATATCAGACATCGGACAGACAGGCATGGCTTTGTATTGTCGCGCGGTTTCGCTTCACCGAGCGCCTCCCTCCGCCGCTCCGCCCCCGCCCCCGCCGCCCCTGATCCCGAAACAGAGACCTCCTCCTCCTCCTCCCCCTCCTCACTTCAAGCTCTCGTCTTCGTCCGCCCCGCCGTCGCCGAGCTCCGGCGTCTGTCCTCCCTCCTGTTTCAAAGCACTCGCTCGGACCGAGGGAGCCGATGGTGGCGAGGTTGCGGAAGAGGACCCTCCTGCTCCTTCCTCTGGTAATTCTCTTGAACACCGTTTGTGGGGGCTTGAATCCTTTAGATGGCGATGACCCTTTTGTGCGTTAAATAATTTGGTACGGTCTCCGTTGCAAAGTCGCTTCCTTTTGTCCTTTGGGTTGTTTTCTTGATCGATTGAAGATATGTGGTCGCTGTACCCAATTAGCCAAATCTGTGTTCTTGTTTCCTGTAGCGGGAGATATTTGCAGTCTCCCGAAACTAGCAGTTCGAGATTTCAAGATTAGAATCGTTCCGTGTACTTTGTGCATCATTAGTGCTTTGAAATGGGTCTTTTTATCTGGACGGTTTGAGATATGGAGATTAGAGCATAATCCATTGGCTACTTACCTCTTGTCATTGTTTTTTCCTTCTCAAGGATCACTCTCTTCTGCTCGTACACAACTGGATCTTCTGGAGCAACTGACTGCTTCTAGTTCGAGCACGACAGTGAACGGTGAGTGAATTTTTTTTTCCCTTTTAAAGGACATTCGGGAACCGTGCATTTGTTGCGAATATCGGAAGGAGGAACCGTTGCTATTGCTGCCGATTTAACTCTGAATTCATGTGTGGGGGACTAGGCCGCAAGGGCGACGGTGTCATCGGTAAACTCACCATCCGCGACCAACTTGCGCAATTGTTTCGGGACAGCGGAGGAGATTTCAGTGTTCCCTTGGGTAAGAAGAACTTGAAGAAGGTGAGCGAAAAGTTCTTAACCATCTCGCAGAAGAGAAACATCAAAAGACAAGCTTACCTGGACGAAGTGTCTCAGAGGAACGATTCGGTTTTTTTCGCCACTATCGGAGCGTTTGTAATTCTTCCGCCCATCGTAATTCTAGGGATAGCTATAATAACTGGTTATGTGCAGCTTTTTCCATGAGAATTTTAATAGATCTTATACACAGATTATGGCATCCTATTCAACACGAGGCTGTTGTTAGTTTCAGTTATTTACCGTGTCTATATGTTGCGTGTATTGAGACCGGTATGGTTATCGTGCACACCAAATTTTCCTGGAGATGCCGTTTAGCTTGATTCCTATACCAGTTAAACTTGTCGCAAGAAATTCGATATGAAGAGATAGAGCTGTTGAGGATGTAGTTCCATAACTTGCATTTAGGCATCAGTAGATCACAATATATAATCATTGCCGCTTTCTCTTTGTTTCTCGCTTGGAAAAGAGGTTGTGGTTAATCCTTGAATGCTATAATAAAAGTTCTTTTGGCGTCGAGTGCTGTGTACCAGAGTCTGTTTGAAGTACACTAGATTTTGTGTGGAACACTCTTTCCTACGAGACTCAAGCAGAAACTTCGCACTATTACTCCAAGTGAAAATGGCCCATGATCTAAGCGGACGATCTAAGCGGAATTGAGCGGCTTATAAACAGTTCTAAAAGATTTTTTTATTGAATTTCGGAAGGTTTCCTGATGATTTATCTAGTGAGCACTTTTGACAGAAATCGCTGTATCTTCAGTTGCAATTGTTAAAGGACGGAATCTGGAGATTTTGAAGGCATGATTACCTTCATGATTGGATACTTGATAAAATAAAAAGGGTATTTTAAACCTTTCATTTTCACTGGAAAAAACTTTCCACATCCAATCTCAATTGCAGAAGGGACGACAGCGTAGTTCCTCTTAATAAACTTTGCACGTCTAGCATGTCGCTTTTCTATCCTATGCCTCACACACTCCCGACGCGGTGGTTCCAAAGAACGTGAACATTGGAGTACAAAAACGGACAAAAATAATCAATTGGAATGTTAATAGCACCGCGTTGAGCAAATATAAAATCTCAACCAGATTCAATCAACGACTCCTGCTTGACACTGTGAGAGGCCGTCTGGTCAATTGGTCTTGAGCGTTCATTGCCCAAAATGACTCCCTGCTTTCGTATGTACTCCAATTTGTCTTGCAGCAGGTAGAAGAATGAAATGAAGGAGACCTCAACAGTAAAAAGTATCACCCAGAGCCTTATACTTCTCGACGTCTTTTTGCTGTAAGCTAGTAAACCTGAGTATATGTTGATCACTCCCAGTAGTGAAACTGTGGTTCCAAGTGTCCAGTGACTGAAAAGCCATGGAGATCTTCCTTTGGATCCTCTGTGAGTTTAAAACAAACTTACTGAGCAAAAAACTGCACACTTGGGTAACGTTGATCAAACATAGTAGGGATTGGGCATAAAGTTGTTCTAATCTGCAGTCAAAGTTGCGGTTGCTTTTTGGATGCAAAAGAAAACAAAGAAGGAGAATTAGGAGTAATAGTAGTTTCATTTGCTTCTTTTGATGAAGTCTTAGTTATGCTCGTTGAGATAGAAAACTTGCGATGCTTTTCGGATGGTTTCTATGGTAATTGAAGCACTCCATTCTGCATTGTCATTTTAAGCCACTTATGGGAGCAAAAACTGAACTAATGTACAAAAACTGCTGGAACTTGCGTAAGAATAAAATGGTTCTGCTGGTGTTTCTTATTAAATTGGATTAAATTCGGCAATCATGTTTTCTGTTAAACCCAATGAAAAGGTTAGGTAGTAGTAGTACCAACATAACTATTGAGTTCCAATGATGACAAAACTGACTGCTTACCTTACTGGGCGCAGAAAACCGACCAGAGCTTGCAGCCATATGATCCCATATAATACTAAACCAATTCTTTGGTGATGGTTGTTAAACAAGTTGCCGAAGTTCTTGATTGACATGATAGCTCCTGCTGTGGCAAGGAGCACCGAGAGCATCTGTTCAAGAAATAAACTGTTTAATACACTCTTAAGAAATGGAAAAGAGCGGTCACAATTGAACTATACATTCTTTTGGAGACTAATCATTCTTGACAGAATTCCAACATGGTTTGTTATCTGTCTGCACCTTTCTCCAATTCATAATTACGAACTGATGCTGGAGAGTATTAAAATATCAAGTCCACTGAACAGTATGACCTAGAGATGAGTTATTTGATGACTTCTTTAGAAAATCAAGCGATCATCATACTAAGAACTGTTGATTCCGAGTGCTAAATGAAGTTCCTCCTTTTCAAATAACGGTAGTGAACATGAACTACTGGTTATGGAAAATTTTCTGTTAAGAGTAATCATTTCTTGTCATTATCATAAAGTTGCATTGTGGGGAATCAACTTTTGATGAACCATGTGGAAAGCCTGAGTATGTTATCCTTCTCCGGGTTGGTGGAGGTTTTTTAAGAAAAAAAATTGTTGCATTAGTCTGAAACAGTTGGAATTCGGGAATAGATTTCACACGATTAGTCATTGAACTCGCCTGCAGAATAGCATGGACACGAAGCCTTCTTCCACATGCCTCTCCTTTTGACATTCTAATGATAAGAACTCCTAGAGGCATCAGCAACCCCAATGAAGCCCAGAGGAGGAATCCGTGCAGCGTGATTTCGAACAACAACCGAGAGCTCAACTGCAAACAAGAGGTATCGGGGGGATTCTTTGAAAAATGAGCAGGGTGCTGATATGGAACGATTTAAGCAGGATCATGTGTTCCTTACCTTATGAGTGTCCGCGTCGCTGCTTGTTTGACTTCCCACATTTTGTTCTTGATAGGAGCCGGCGAACAGTGGCAGTGAGAAGACCACCAAAAGCATGCTCATTTGGAAACATACCTTATGAGGAACTAGCATCGCTCTACTGGGTGAGAAAATGCATATGCTAGAACAGACTGGGACTATATGGTAGCACAAAACACCGAAATGGCCTCTCTCTCTCTCTCTCTCTCTCTCTCTCTCTTTCTTCAGGCCCTCTCTTTCTAGAATACCCAGTGGAAAGCAATATACTAGGCTCGTTTATATTAGGAAACAGTCATCATTGTGAGAGAGAGGAGATCCTCCAAAGTACCCATCCCTCACAAACTATTTGCTGACTACTCAAAAAATGAGACAAGACTTGTTGGAATAGTCGCTACAAGCAAATCCGGCGGATTGCATGGAGGAGAGGGGTCATGGACAAGACAATCAAGCCAAGTGGAGAGGGGAACAAGGCAAAGAGAGTTGATTATTCAAACGACGTGTTGTGGGGTTCGCTCGTGTTCTGTGACAGGCTTTATGAACGTGGAGTTGCAGAGCAAAAGGAATGTGGATGGACAAAACAGAAAATTGGCAAGAGAATGCGAAGTGGAACTTTTGTGGGCGAGAGATGCTTTGCTTTCTGCTGTGTGACACTATCATGGGTGACCCCATATACGTGAATACATTATAATAAGAAGGTCCAGGTTTGAACGGTCTTGTCCATCACTCTAAAAAGAACAAAAGGCCATGCTGGATACAGTGCTCCTTCACAGTGTATATACTCAAGTCCAAGAAACGAAGAAACGAAATTGGCACCGAAAACAGTTGATGCTTATGTACATCGATCCAGCATTCCCTTAAGTGATATTTACAGAGAGAAGCTCATGAATCTTTAAAGAGAGAAGCTTTGGAATTCTAGTACTTCTGAGATGGTACAAATGAGGAAGGAGACCCATAGAGGCCTAATCATAGTCGTAAATCTTTCCTCAATCTAATGGTCGAGATTGCATGTATCAATTACCCATATTTTTTACGGGAATGTACATTTACAATATTGCTTGTCCCTAAAAATGTTCTAGAGTACTCAAGAAAACTCTTTGGGCCGTGAGACTTACATGCCAGTTACGACTTTTTAAAGATCAATACGTTGCTGGGGCTCTACTGTTTTAAGTTGTCAATTAGCAGTAACCATACACATTCAGGGAAAGTCAAGCTATAATCAAGGTGAGATGAGCAAGTCATGTTTATCTTGCAAACAAGAGCTTCATGAATTGCGCTTTGTGTGAGTCAGATCAGATGATGTATAAGATTCATGTACAAGCAGAAGCAGGCACAGTGGGAGATCTCACGTATGGTATGGAAAGCAGGTGGACCAACAACACGAGGCTCACGGCATGCAACTTTTGGCCAATGGCCCTTGTGCTGATGCATAATTAATACTGCTCCTGTGGTCCTCTCTCTCATCAAACGCCCCACTTGATCAGTCCTTTAGCTACTGGTTTGGATCCTGTCTCGTGTAGCCATGTACGCATGTTGATTCCATCGACGCAACAAGTCATTGGACCTGCTACGATCCTACTTCTCTACCCGAGTTTCCCCACGTCGTAGTTTCGCGGAACCAATCTTTTCGTGCCACGGCACACTTTTCAAGTTATCGAATCAACAACCGTACTGTAATTCTGATCATGCGTCACGACCACAGTATCGGTAATTGGTTCACTAGCTTGGACATGGTGTAGGCCGAAGCGAAGAAATATGCAGGGACTCCCTTCACGAGGATCCATCAAATTGCTGCGGCAATTGCAACTACCATAGCGTTGATTACATTTAAACATCATTGCCCATAATTGCGGCAAACCAAATCTAGTCCCCACGAGCTGAATCAATCCAAATGTTTGGTGAGTCGTCGCATCTAATGCCCTTAATTGTCTAGCAGACACTCATAAGCCTTGAAAAAAAGCAGATGGATTTGCAACGCCATGGGCTCAATTTTTAGTTAAAAGGTGGTGTGTTGCGGTCATTCATGGAAGAGCAACTTCGTATGGGGATTGCATAGCAAAGCATGAATTCAACTGAAAAAACAAAAAAGAAAGAACCAAAGCCAATCCCTTCGTTCTTTCTCCATCTCGTATCGCAGTTTACACTATCTAATTTCTCAATTTCATGTCGCGTGTCTATTTAAGTCAAATCACCCGTTTCGTTATCACGACAGAACTCACATAAACAGGTAAATCCCGAATTCATGTCCAACAACCATGCTAACCTAAATCACAACCCGCAGCACGTGGACATCCCTCAATTTCACGTCGCGTGTTTAATCCACACATCAATTGCCGAGTCAGTTTCCGTGGAAGATCAATCCCCTGCACATTATGCTCGACGAAATATATCTCTTCCTCCGAACCAATTTGAGTTATGCACTATTTGACTCAGCTCATATCCCGCACGTCAAATGAATGGCCAATTATACGCCTAGAACCGAATCAAATCACGCAATTCATACAAAGTACGTCGATAGTTTTTACCGTAATCAAAATCGGTACGGCTATTACTGCCACGCTGTTATGGGCTCTAGGGCCATACACGTTTGGGCCCAATTAAGCCCACACTCTGTCCGAGCGAGCCCATACATGTTTGGGCCCAATTAAGCCCATATGCTGTCCGGCTCGGCCCAAACTTCTGCCGGCGGAGGGGCTTGGTTGTCTCTTGCCCATGTCCTGCTGTTTCTCGTTTCCCTCTCCCTCTCTCTCTCTCTCTCTCTCTCTCTCTCTGCAGGGGCTCTGCAACATCGCTTCGCCATTGAAGAACCTCGGAACGAGAAATCTGGTCTCGCTTCGGCCTCTCTCATCGCTCGTGCGATTCCTCCCTCTCTCGCACGGCCTCACGCCTCGACCGCTCTCGATCATGGCTCCGCGCGTTCGCCCTTCCCCCGTGCTTTGATGCGCGAACCAGTCCTCGCTCTTCTGATCACTCCCGCGAAAACCCCAGATTCGCCCCTCCTCCTCGCCCTGCCATGGCGAACGTATCCGTCGCGGCGGAGTGGCTGCTTCTCTACAACCGCTACTACCGCAAGCCCGAGCTGTACCCGATGCGGTGGAGGCACATCGACCTCGGCCGCAACAAGGTCGCCTGCGCCCCCTTCGGCGGCCCCATCGCCGTGATCCGGGACGACTCGAAGATCGTCCAGCTGTACGCCGAGTCCGCGCTCCGGAAGCTCCGGGTTTTCAACTCCGCGGGCGTCCTGATCGCGGAGACCGTGTGGAAGCACCCCGGGGGGCGGCTGATCGGCATGTCGTGGGTCGACGACCAGACGCTCATCTGCCTCGTGCAGGACGGCACGGCTTTCAGGTACAACATCCACGCCGAGCTTCTGGAGCCCAGCATTTCCATGGGGAAGGAGTGTTTCGAGCAGAACGTTGTTGATTGCGTGTTTTGGGGCAATGGATTGGTGTGTATCACCGAGGCGAATCAATTGTTCTGCGTGTCGGATCTTAAGAATCCACAGCCGTATAAGCTGTCGGATCCTGGGCTTGAGGATTCGCCGCTATGCGTGGTGGTGATCGAGCCGCAGTATGTGATGTCGGGGAATGTGGAGGTTTTGATGGGGGTTCCAGAGGGCGGGTTGGTGGTGGTGGAGGAGGACTCGGTGCAGAGAGTGGAGCAGGTGGGAGGGGAAGTGCTGGGGCCGTTGCAGAAGATGGCGGTGTCTGGGGATGGGAAGTGGTTGGCGGCCTTTACGCATGACGGGCAGCTTTTGGTTATGCCCACAGATTTCTCAGAGATCAAGTTTTCTTGCAATTGCGAGGTGGGTTACTTTTCAAATGGTAGTGCATTCCATGAACGTTATCAATCCCAACTGGATGATTATTCATTACTTCTCTATTTAATAGAAGAATAAAATGCTATTAAACCCTGTAATTCAGGTTTAGTTGGTTTCGAAGATTATGCTTGTTGTACTCCAATGCTAAGAGCTTTCTTAAGTGTGGAACATGTTTTTCAAAATAATCAAGACAGTTTAGTGTTGGCCTTCTGAAGAAGAGTTGAAGTGCGAAACTAGCTATTGTTGCAAGTGGAGTGCCAGTAATAATTGCATGAAGGCTGTCAGAATGTAAAATGGAACCTAAATTTATATTTGTCTCTGTTGTACTTTAAAGATGCATGTTTCTGCTGCCAAGAAGTGCCAATGAACTGTTTGTATCTTTCTTGCTACTCGATAGACAGCATGACAATGATGCTCACACAAGGATTTTTTGGGTTGAAATTTAGCAAGAACTTTTATAATAATAAATCACTGGTTTTATGTGAGCAGTCAGCTCTGCCTCCTGAGCAGATGGCCTGGTGTGGAATGGACAGTGTTGTACTTTATTGGGATGACATGCTCTTGATGGTTGGTCCTATTGGAGAACCAGTGCGCTATCTCTATGATGAGCCAGTTGTACTTATTCCCGAGTGTGATGGGGTGAGAATACTCTCCAACACTAGTATGGAATTTTTACAACGTGTTCCTGATTCCACTGTGTCTATCTTCAAAATTGGAAGTACGTCAGCAGCAGCTTTACTGTATGATGCCTTGGATCACTTTGATAGGCGAAGCGCTAAGGTCAGCCATTTTCTGTTTGCAATAAGAAGTACATCATTTATCATTGCCTATTGTCCAAAATATTTTGAGTGTGTCTTAAGCCTTTGGGTTTGCAAATCCTTGCCGATCGTCCTTGGGTCATATCTGCTCTGCTTTCCTTGCATCCAGCGGTAGATGTGCGGCTATGTATTAGTTGATGCTGCAATAAGTGTCAGTGGGTGTACAAAATGGTGATTCTTCATCATGCGAGAACATAACAGAAGAATGTTTGATGGAACTGAAGCTTCTGCCTCTACGGTTTTGAGTTTTTCTTATTACAGCTTTGGTTGTCTTCTTCTTCTTATAGGTACTTTGGCTACGGTCTTTTTGTTCTGTTTTTGTCTACTTTTAGTCCTTTAGTTAGTTACGTTATTTTTTCCTTTTTCTTTCTGCTCTTGTACATTTCTGACGTACTAGAATCTAGATAGTTTATTTTAATGTAATTTTTTCATTTTCTTTTTTCAAATTAGGGGTGGCTTCATATTTTGTTGAAAATCCTTGTGATATGAGGACATGGTAATAGATGATAGGAAGCTATTATATGACCTATTGATGGTTTGTGATGGTTCAGAGATAGAGATTATCTTTTGTTGAGAAAATGCTGATTAGTACTTCACATCAGGCGGATGAAAATTTACGGTTAATTCGGTCATCCTTGCCTGAGGCTGTTGAAGCATGCATAGATGCCGCAGGACATGAGTTTGATGTGTCACGTCAACGAACACTACTGAGAGCTGCAAGCTATGGCCAAGCCTTTTGCAGGTACTCTGATTTGTTCAAGGTTTCTGACATCAGGTTCTTAATCATGACGATGATAGTGTTAATTTGTACATAGCTTCTTCCACCTGGCTTTTCGATGGATTCATGTGGATATGGAATGAATGGACTTCATGCTAAATGCATGTCGTAGTTACTTTCAGCTGAGGACTTGATTCTAAACTAATACAAAAAGAGTTTGTTTTTCGACAACCTCTGGTATTGGATCAGTGTCATCGCTTCAATGACAGCAAGCTCTTGTTTTATCAAGTGCCTGATATTCAATCCTGGAGCAAGCTTTGCTGAAAACGGAACACGTTTAATTAGGAAAGAGGAACTTACATGAAATTAAATAGAACAAGTGCTAGAGTAATTTTTGTAAGTAGAATATGCAACTGAGTATTTGTAAAATTAAAAACATAATTAGGAAAATGGAACTTTCGTGATATTAAGTAGAGGATGTAGGCTGACAAATCACAACAAAGAATAAATATTTAGGCTTCAGATCAAGCTTCTTAAGCATCACACTTGGGTTTCTTAAGCATCATACCTAAAAGAATAATTGCATCACGCAATCCCAAAGCATGGTACTGCCAAAAAAAAAAAACATTAACTCTATTTAAAAGAAAGAATTACCATGGTATTTGTGGACTATTTAAATTTGACTCATAGTTGAAATAGGGATCCGCTAGATGAGAAAGTAATATAGAATACGGGATTGTAATATCCTACATAAACTGAAAAGGAAACTTTTCTTAAAATCCTAATAATACTCAAATCCAGTTGATAACTTCACTAATCAAACTTGAAGGAGAATTGTAATCCGGTTAGAGCTCTTCTTTTGATTGTGAATCGACCATGATCCATCTTCACTCAACCTTAGTAAAAACATCAATCTTTGAGCAAATATCATGTTACGTGATTTTAATGGCTGCATTATGGGAATATGCAACAGAGTAATATTAACTGAAGAGTTTAGCTGAAAAATCGTTTTTGTATTGAGTGACTTTCATCTATAATTGGATGCTGTCTCTCGTAGAAGACCAAACGAGCAACTTCAGCGAAATTTTTATATTAATTTTAACCAGTGACATGGACATGAGTTTGATTCAGCTATAAGCACTTTAACATGAAATGTTGCTGACACTATAGTGCAAGAATCATAAAGCTTTTTGGTTTCCGTATAGTGCAATCAAACAGGAAAAGAATTATGACCTTTCTATTTCCTGCCATTAACATTTCATGTAAGTAGATAGGACGCAAAACAGATTGATATTAATCGGTTTCTCAAAGATTGTTCTTTCAATACGGTTACATACTGCAACTTAGAAGAATCATAGTATTTCTTACCCCTGATTTTTGCTCTCGGTAATGATATCCAGTTGGCTTTGGCAGTCATTTTCAACGTGATCGTATTCAAGAGATGTGTAAAACTCTGCGAGTTTTGAATGCTGTGCGTAACCCTGACGTTGGAATACCTCTTAGCATTAAGCAATATAAGGTTGTTAAAGTTCAACCAAATTTATGTTTTAATTTGTGTTGCCCTTTCATACTTTTAGTCATGATTTCTGAAAATGCTTCTTGTGTATAGTTGCTCACATCATCAGTTCTGGTTGGTCGGTTGATTAATGCTCACCAACACCTCCTCGCTCTTCACATTTCAGAGTACCTGGGAATGAACCAGGTGAGTTACCTTGGAGGCTTATTTCACTACTTCTTATTGGTGCACAAACGTGAAGAGACATTCTAAACTCACGAGCATCTGATGCTGAGAAATGAAATCTTGCTTGAGATATTTGTCAAAGTAGGAATGAGTTAACTTGAGATTATCATGGCACAGCCACCCTATACTTGTCTTTGGGACAGTATCCTGGACTTCTTGACTAGTTATTGTTAGCCATTAACTCATTATCTTCCCCAGCCGCAAACTTGCACTCCCATTGTTGATTGCGAGGCAAAAGTTTATCTTTGTAAGCCCTTTTATTTTTTTATTTCTTCATGAGCTACATATTTGGAAGTGTGGAAAGGAATTCAGCCAAACATGTAACCCTTTTCAACTTGGCTCAAGCTCCACCCATGCCTTTTAGTCTAGAGATGAGCCGCTCTTCCACTAAAACATCTACATTCCTTCTAGTCCAACTGCAGTTGTATTTGATCATTTCAGTTGGCAACATATCCTTCTGTAGATCATACCATGTACAACATGAAGCATCTTTTTCAATCATCTAGGAGACTAGCTTTAAGTTTGGTTTCTGACTTATGGTTGGACTAAAGCAATGCTAATTATGCGTTCATTTTTTCCTTTCATGGTTCATATTTCTGAGTTACTTTGTCTTTGTAGGAGGTGGTGATAATGCATTGGGCATGCTCGAAAATTACAGCTTCTTTGGCAATTCCAGATGCAGCACTTCTTGAAATGTTACTTGACAAGGTTTTGAGATCTGTTTCTCATGTCTCCTGAATGTCTTGAAATCAACTGTATAAGTAAGTACACTGTACAATAACTGACTTGAGAATTTCTACATTTCAGTTGCAATTATGCAAAGGCATATCATATGCAGCAGTCGCTGCTCATGCAGATAAGAATGGCCGACGAAAGTTAGCTGCCATGCTCATTGAACACGAACCCCGTCCATCCAAACAGGTGGGCCTCTGTGTTGATAGTTTCTTGAATGCTGTGTTTCTGCAATCTCACGCATAATGTTAAGATTATTCAAGCTGATAGTTTAAATTAGTAATATGTACTCATACCTCTTCTTCATCCAGGTTCCTCTTCTGTTGAGCATAGGGGAAGAAGATACAGCTCTGATGAAGGCAACTGAAAGCGGTGATACTGACCTTGTTTATCTTGTCCTCTTCCACATCTGGCAGAAGGTACTGCTTTCTAAGAAACTAGATATTAGTACTTCTGCAGTCATCATGATACTACACTTCTAGTATCTTCTACATATCTGGAGCATAAACTGGCTTGCAAGCGCATTTCTCATAGTTCAACAATCATTCCTGTCCACTGCAGAGGCCAGCTTTAGAATTTTTTGGGATGATTCAGGCCAAACCTCTTGCGCGAGATTTGTTCACTACATATTCAAGGTATTTACTGGTTCCTTTATATACCATTTTCTCTGCCCCTCCCTCTGCGATCTGGCAGAAATTAAAATAAAAAAAAGAACATTGACCAAAGCAGCCTGAAAAATTGATGGGTGTTGCCCTCTTTGTCCCATATTATTGAAGGCTCAAGGTACCCCATAATGGCCAGAAATATTCTCAAGACTACTGTCAAAGCATGATGCACCAATTGTTTGAGAACCACAAATGTTAAGAAAACAGTTCAATGAGGGTGATGATGGGGGGAAAGAAGGGAGTCAAGATCCAAGTTATGACTATGGTCAATACAGATTATATCTTTTGCTAAATCATTCTTCATCAATGTGCCAAAGAGGGAAGTAGATTTGATGTCCTTAGATATTTGGTTCTCTGTAGTGAAGATGAACATTAGGAGAGATGAAATAAGATAGCAATGCTTTAAGCATGATTCTGAAATTTTACAGTCTCACCATTTATGGGTTTCAGTTGAAAAGGAATGCACGAGGGGTCATATGCTAGGAAGCACAGACACTCTCCGGAGGTTTCCGTGTCGTGTCAGACACTTACACTCGTCCGACACTCTTTTTTTAATTATTTATTTATTTGTGGATTTGAATCAAATTAATTTGGTTGAAATAATCATAAAAATGATAATTTATCATGTATATATAAAAATAGACACGTAATATACAACGTGTCCCAACATGTCGGAATTCTCATTTTTTGAGAAATGACGTGTTGGCGAGTCGTGTCGTGTTGCGTGTCACGTGTCGGTGTCGGTGCTACTTAGGTCATATGACAGCTTTAATTTTCATCTCCTGTAATCATAAAACTATTCGAGGATAGATGAAGAGCAGCAAGTGCAGTTGGAGTGAGGCTAATAGTATGTTGAGCATGTGTTTCTGCATGGATACTGACTTATTTTTTGGTTGCAGATGTTACCAGCATGAATTTCTGAAGGATTTCTTTCTGTCAACTGGACAACTTCAAGTGAGTCTGATATTTGCTTTCATCGCCTTTTTGTGTGCATTCTCTCTGTTAGCTGAGTATAGAATGAGGGGTCAATATGGTTCAGTTTGTTAGGTTATTTATATATATCGGTCCATCCTCTTATAAATTCTGCATTCGTAAATTTATTGTGAAGTTGAAGTATGAAGTGCAGCAAAGGGGATGGTTGGCCCTATTAGCTGTTTTAACTTTAAGTAGGAATTAAACATTAGGAAATCTTCTGGTGCCAATAGATGGATAAGGTGGGCTGGTATAATTGTTGTAGTTCATAGTATGCGTTGATCAGCTCTGCAATTACTCTGATTTATATGTGATATCTTGATATTACTGGTATGAACCCTCGTGGACTAGATTCCAATCATTCTAGGCTTTTTCAGTTGTTTGCATGCACAACTCAGCAAAAGGGCACTGGGGCTGCACTATGTATAAGTAATTGTATATTATTGCCATGACTCCATGTGGCATCGTAGCTAACAAATAAGACGATTCTCTATAGTTTCTAAATGGTAAATTCTCCATTATCAGTTCATTCATATGTAGCTACATGCTCTATAGGAGGTGGCTTTCCTTTTGTGGAAAGAATCATGGGAACTTGGCAAAAATCCAATGGCAAGTAAAGGATCTCCTCTCCATGGCCCCCGCATAAAACTTATTGAGAAGGCTCACGGTCTTTTTGCGGAGACTAAAGAACATAACTTTGAGTCAAAGGCTGCTGAGGAACATGCCAAATTGCTAAGGTTCACTCTCAATCTCATCTTATTTTCAGAGCTTTACCTTCTTGCTTAATAATGTACAAGTTTTAAGCATCTAGACGTGCATTTATTAATAAGCACAAACAATCCATTCTCCATCACGGAATGAGCTTTTATTTATAGTTGTGTTATTCTCATTTTGTGAATAAAGCAGACAATTACTAAATAATAAGATCTTTGATTTATTTGTTAAAATGAAGAACAAAATCTTAATATAATATAATGATTTTATCAAAATTTAGGTCAGTAGAGAATTTCTGCACGGTGGTTGCCTCCATTTTTCTAATAATATGTTTAGGTTTGCTACATTCTTTACATTCACGTGAAGTATGACATAGTAAGTAATGGGTTGCTCTTGCGATTGTGATAGCTATTTTCAACTTTGAAAGCATCGAATAGAGGACGTATTCTGTTTCTCATTTGCCCCGTTATGGAACAGTTAAAGGGACATTCTGAGTAGACATGGTCACGGGCCGGTTTCGGCCCAGGTCAAACCCGGGACCAGCCCATTGACTGGGTCTGCGGTTCGGAACCGGAACCGGCCTGTGGCCTACGGGCCCAGTTCTGGTTCCAACAATTTTGGAACCAGCCCGGAGCTGCTGGTTCCGGGCCCAGTTCCAAAAAAAAAAAAAAACTGCAGATAAGTGGAGAAACTCTTTTTTTACCCAAATTTGATTACAATGTACATTTTGATTACATTTTATATTGAATAATTCATTATTTCATAATTTGATAATTCATTATTTTTTTAATTTTTACCGGCTGGTTCCAAACCGGGCCGGAACCGGAACCGGCCTGGAACCGCCAGTTCATACTTGGCCACGAACCGGAACGGGCTGTTCCGAACTGGAACAGGCCCGTTCCGAAGCGTGGCCATGTCTAATTCTGGGTAAATTCTGATAAAAGGGCTAATTCTTGTTGGATTTCCAGAATTTGGACGATAACTGTAATGTGAAGTCTCTTGCAGGCGAAGAATACTTATCTAGGTTTTTATGAAGTACTCATGCTTCTTGTGATTGTGACCACGACACCCGAGGCTCTTTGTGCATGTTCCAACCCGTGGTTATGAGCCCTCATCTTGACGTCTTTGTGGATCCTTTAAGTGGATTAAGGGAAAGAGTTATTAGATAATTTGTTTATGGTGAATGCAATCTGTGTAATGAATTTAGCTGCTAGCAAATGATGATAATCTTCCAAGAAGAGAAAATTGAAAGTGTCCTAGTTGCGTTTATCATTTTATGAATTGTAATATTTTTTTCATTTAATTTTTTCCTTATTTTAAGGTTCTTCCTTGAATTATCCAGAGACTTATTCACTTATATAGTTTATTCTTTTGTCTTCTCCTTAAGATGGATGTTGTTCTTCTCTTTATTTTGCAGAATACAACATGAGTTAGAAGTCACTACTAAGCAGCCGATCTTTGTCGACTCAAGCATCAGTGATACAATACGTACCTGTATTGTTTTGGGAAATCATAGAGCTGCAATGAAAGTGAGAACTGAATTTAAGGTCGGTATGGCAGCATCATTGCTCTCAACAGGGGCATCAATATTTAGTTATCTCAACATCATGAGATTACATGTTGCCCAGATGACACAGGATAGAACATATTTGATGTCCCCATTTTGTTTTTCTAACTATCAGCTCCCTTCTCTTCTAACTTCACTTTTGTCTGCAAGTTACACAATTGATAGTTTAAATTTCTGTGGAACCATCTCAGGTATCTGAAAAGAGATGGTACTGGCTGAAAGTTTTTGCACTGGCTACCATAAGAGATTGGGATGCGCTCGAGAAGTTTTCAAAGGAGAAGCGACCACCGATTGGTTAGCATATTGATTTTTTTTCCTTTTTGAAATTCAAAGGTCAAGGCAAGGTTAGAAAATTGTCAGCTATTGACCGACACAAAATACAGTGCAATGTTTGTTTGCTGATCAGTTGACATTAGGCTGTCCAAAAAATATATGAATCTACACCGTCGTTTTTCGACATGTCCTCAGGGATATCTCAGTTTTCAGGTTGTGCATGACTAATGATGAACCCCATTGGATTATGTCGTTGAAACACAATCTGAGCCAAAAGAGTAAATGTTGGAACTGATCATATACCCAAATAATAAATGTTGGAACTGATCATATACCAATCACTAATGGACTCTTTACCGTTTACAGCAAAGATGATATCTATTTTTGAAAACCAATTGGATGCTCTTGGTCTTGCTAAGATTATGCTTCCTCTCTGAATTTGTCTGTCGGTCTCTTTGAATAGGCTATCGACCATTTGTGGAGGCTTGTGTTGATGCTGATGAGAAGGGTGAGGCCCTCAAGTATATCCCAAAACTAGCAGATCCTCGGGAAAGAGCTGAGGTATTCTGATGTTCCTTAAGATGGTTTCCTTTTCCTTTTTGTAGAGTTCTTCTTTTTGAGCATAACAGATGAGTAGATAATCTCCTTTTCTTTTAGCGGTAGTTTTATCTGCTTTTTCTCTTCTTTTTTTTCATTCTTGTTTTTTTTTTCATACTAATCTTTGCATGTCTTGTTTTCGGTAGGCTTATGCTCGAATTGGCATGGCCAAAGAAGCTGCTGATGCTGCCTCTCAGGCCAAAGATGGCGAATTGTTGGGTCGACTGAAATTAACGTTTTCACAAAATGCAGCAGCTTCATCAATTTTTGATACTCTTCGAGATAGATTGGGAGTTTCTTAATCCCACGGACACTCCCTTCTGGGCTTTATGACTTCATCCGGGGATATATGTGCATATTCAAGTTGCTCTTCTTTCATTGGTGTTGAATAGTGTGGCAAGGAAAGATGTCCTTTCGCCTTCGGCATTTATGCATCCTTTTGCATTCCTTGATCAAGTGTGGTTCAAGATCCGCGTGATGCATTCTCTCTGCTCATCGCTTCATCTCTGATTTTGGTGCTTTTTCATCCTCCTACAACAAGTCTTGAGTATTTTTTGTATTATAATTTATCTTGTTTGCCTCGTTGTATTTAGTTTTCAGGAGATTGTAATTATAAGTGTTCCTTTTTATTAGAGCACGTTGCTTGTAAACTATCATCTCCAATTTGTGAAGAGAATGTGAGCGTAAGGTGAGCGTCCGTGTCTCTCTTGAGCATCTATCAACTGAGTACATTTTAGTTTTTAAGCTGTTTGGCGAGTCTCCCTGTGCCAGCGAAATCTTATTGGGTTCATACCTCACAAAGAGACAGGTAAAAGAACGGTCTTACTGACACACAGCGGCACAATCACTATAGTGTTAATGAGATGCGTATCTGCGTTGGCTCGTCTATTCTGAAATCGTTTTCAAACTCTTAAACAAGGACGACAGGTGACCTCATTGTCAAAACTAGCAGAGACAACGCATGACTACATTGTCCAAGTCCAAATGGAAATCAGAAGGAAAACCTTCCTTGATGCAGTCTTTTCGCACGAGACTGCAACCACAGTAACTTGTTTTGATTGTCAATGGCTTGAACCAGGGCCTCGCAGCCTGCGCTACCATTCCCATGGATAGGGGCAAGTTAAGGCACGGTTCGGTGAATAACTCTACCCACCAGGGAAAAAGCGAGGTCCTACATTTCCATACAATTCCACAACTTGCAGAAATGGTCACAATGAGAACCAAATTAACGAGAGACCATTTAGTCAATTTGATGGGTTGAAGCTGTACCGACCCCTAGATCATGGATTCTACTACATGCCACCTTACATGAGGTCTGCACTCCCCCATCATAGATTATTGCCAAGTATTATCCCTTAAGCGAATGAAATGTGAATCTCTCTGGATACAACTACCCCACTAGAGGCTTACTTGAGATATACATCTTCTGATGCACACGTCTGACATGAAAATTTCGGTATAAGGTAACTAAGGGAAAATGTCTGAAGAATCCATACAAATTTGCCAAACAATACTCAAAATTTGACGGATACAGAAAGTCACCCATCAGTCAAAAACCACGAAATATCTTATCTTGCTTCTTCAGAAATCAATACCAGCTAACTGCATAGCTCCGAAAGGCGCAGTGCGAGATAAAAGAGTTACATAAATAGGTTGGGCCTGGAGGCCTTGTAGGTGGTCTTCAGCTTCCTCGTTGGAGGCCTAACCTTCTTGAACACCAAGGGGAATTTGATCTTGGAGTTGTGGAACTGCTTCGTGCTCTCTCTCTTGCACAACTTTGCTGGAACAGTAGCTGTCTTAATAATTTGGATGCATGGAAACCTCACTCTGTGGCGAGATGCCATTTCATTGTACATTTGCTCCACCGCCCCGTTCAGAGTTGTGTCCCGGTATTCCTTGTACATGTTATGATATCCAGTACGGCTCTGATATCGCAGCCAGATACCATAATTGTTGATCTTGGTGGGATTCTTCTCAAATATCTGTGAATTGCAATTATCACAACATAAATGCATGGCATGAAGCTCTTCTCCCACAAATAAAAAGCGCCAAACAGAGCTCAGGAACAGAACGAAAATGAATAGAGGTATTCAGGAAGAAAAAAAAAC
This sequence comes from Syzygium aromaticum, assembly GCA_024500025.1. Classification (NCBI taxonomy): domain Eukaryota; kingdom Viridiplantae; phylum Streptophyta; class Magnoliopsida; order Myrtales; family Myrtaceae; genus Syzygium; species Syzygium aromaticum. Next base: position 20,653,372 of record CM044885.1, read on the forward strand.
CCAAAATCAATTGACCAAGAATGGTATGCACATGCTAACCAGTAATCTGAGACAAAATTGCAGGAAAGTGATATGCTTAGATAGACCATGAGTCCAACCAGAAATGCATTATGCTTGTTGCTATGCTAGACTCTTCTAGACTCAAAACTTAGTCATGAACCCGGATGTACATAAAAATGGTCAATGGTCATCTGAAGTGCTTCAGAAAAGCATTGGCATGATTAATCTTGGATGATGTAACCATATGATTTATTTTCAAAAAGCACAAAAAGGAAGAACGTTTGTGAAGCTGCAAATAAAGCTTTTCACCCCAATTAAGCTACCATCTTCAGATCAAGCGACCTTAGCTAACCCAAAGAACAGCCTCTTCTTCACAGTCGCGAGGCAAAGTAAAACCTAACCTAATGAAGAAAACAAATGTGAGATTATCATACTGATAACTAACACATTCTCGTCATCTTGGTGAGACGAAGGTGATGGAATTCAACCATCTTTGCCAAAATGGTCAACACTCTCCTAAGGTTATGTGAACTATGTGAATTTTGCGATCCAAATGACAGTCCAGCATCCACTTAAAAAAGGTTACAGAATAACTTTTTTTTTTTTTTTGGCTAAAAAGGTCACAGACTAACTTAGACTTAAGCAAATGCAGATACGAAAAAGGTAAAGTCATTTTCAAAACAAACATGCATTGAAGCTAAAGCCAACAATGAGCTTAGGCTTCAAAGCAAAAAGACATTTGAAAAACGAATTACTCTAACCAGCAACTAATCTCTTCTGGCATGAAAAATGTGGGAAAATCATGACCAGTACCTCGTTGATGGCCAGGACCTGTCCATTGCTCTTCTTGACCTTCTTAAGCTTCCTCAAGAAATACCTGATTGAACCCCCAAAAGAAGTCAAGAGATCGCCCAAAAATCATTGGATCAAAGGCCTTTTTTTTTGCCTGAATCAATCAGCAACAAAACCCAAGAATAAAAGTTGAACAGTTCAAAAATCGACTCTTTCGGCGTAATGCAACCTAATCAAACAGCCTCCGCCGCCACAATCAAGCACCTGACAAGGCGCAAACATTCGGAAAAACATACTTTGCTTACTACTCCCTCCCCTCAGCAAAACCCAAAGCAAGCAACGACATCAAGAACGAGACTTACCAGAACTTCGATTTCGCGCGGACTTCATTGGTGGCCCACAGCTTCATCCTGTAGATCTTCGGATGGTCATCTGATTCGGTCGGCAGAGCTCTCCCCACCACCTGGTACTGGTGAAACTGCGCCCACGTTCACCCGAAGACGACGTTAAACAACAAAAGCAATCATCTTTAGCAAACTACCAAATGCAGAAGCAGCTCGCAAACCAGAATCCCCGCAACACCAAGAGAAACAAGAAGCGCGGGAAACGCGTGATCAGCAACAGGCTATGATCTAGCCGAACCATGGAGTTCAAGGACCGGGAAACCAACCCTGAAAGTCACCATCGTCGGACGTCACGGCGGCGGCGGAGGAGGAGGCGGAGGCGGAGGCGGAGAAGCGCGGCGACTGCGAGTTTGTTCGGCTGCTCCGAGAAATCCCTCGCCCGACCGAGGAAGGAGGAGCATATAAGAATCGGCGGGGCGCGAGAAAACCCTAACGCGAAAGCGCTCTAATGGGCCCGCACAAGGCCCACGAACCGCAAGCCCAGTAATGATGTAAATTGATCTGAGAATCCATGACTTGACTGCTATCCTGTAACAAAGGAAGCGAACACTGCTTATCATTAACATCAGATGATTGAAAGTGCCCGATCTGCTAATCAATCTGCACATGAATTTTCTTGAGTGAAAGTGTACGAGAATACTCTTAACATTTCCCCAATCGAGGAAAGGAGGATGCCGCTAGAATCGAGAGTGAGAGTTGATTTCTGAAGAGAGGTAAATAGCCGCTCGTGAGTCTTCCCCCGCAATAAGTTTGCGGTTGTCTGGTGAAATGGCGAATGCATGCCCCCCACGGTTCTGTTCTGAGCGAAAGAGCGCTCCCACAGTTTGCACGGACCCACCAAGGCAATTGCCCGATTCACTACGAAGGAAACCGTCTATTGAAGCCGGACCCGGGTTGCCTTTAGAGGTCAGTCGGTATTGATCTTGATCCAAAACCAAAAGGAAGGGACGGTCCAATCAAAAGGTCGTCACTAGATTTAGCATCACTCGTAGAAATAACAGTTGTATTCCATTAATACACGGATTAACAGTTTAATATTAGTGTTGTGAAGATGGTACTATAGATTCTCAATAATTTGATGAGAAAAGAAATTCCCTATCGTCTAATCCCAAAACTTGGAAGTGGGACCCCCCAAATTTTTCCTTTTTTATAATTTTAGGATTCTTTTGTTTTGAGGAAAATAAATGAGCCATAAAATATTTTATCAAAAATGATTGCTTATTTCGTTTGTAAAAAATGAATAAACAAAATATGTTTTCATCGTCCATGAAAATATTTAAACGTTCATGTTGTCCTAAATATGATCGCTCGTACCGCTTATAAACACGAATGAACAAAAAATATATTTATCATCCACAAATATATTTAAACATAAATTATTGTCGGTAATAAAAATAATTTTCATTATCGAGGTATGCAAACGATCGATTTTTGGAAAGTATTTTCAAAATCATTTATTTTTTCCGATACAAATGAAGTCTAGTTGTTATCGATAACGAAAGTATTTTCATCGATTAATTTGTTCGAGTAATATAAGTAATTACTTTTAGGGAAACGGCACTTTTCAAATTATTCAATTTTTATAAAATAAACGGCGTAATTAGCAAATGAGTTTTGTGTTGCGTGACGGTACCACTTTCCACACGCACCCCATCCTAATCTGGTCGTCGATGTATCGGAATCGTTTGACCGAAGAAAGTTTATTTTGTAGGAAATATACTCGGTCTACCTTCGAGCGATTGCGACACCGGGGAAGGAGGAGAAGAAGGTGTCAACAACAAAAGGGTTTCGTTGCTGGGGATATCAGAATCAGATGGGAGGCTTTCGTTGACATTCACCAGTAGAAAATTCAGGAAGTATAATTGGGAGCAACGTACATGATGATCTGATGATAGATGTAGAGATTCTACAGGTCCGTGATTTACCGATCTTGGAAACCCCGTTAATTTCGTTTCACGGGTATCTAGAATTTTTAATTCGTTTCCAATTATTAGCACACATAGTTCTGATATGGCGAGTTTAGAAATGAGTTCGATCCACGTCGTGGTCTCGTGATGATCTTGCGTGCTCGATGCACGTCGTGCGAGTGAACTCCAGAAAGTCAAAGTAGGACATAATTTAATCGCGATATATATATCTTGTGCGTTAAGATTTCCTGACTGTTAGCAGCTCGGATAGATGAGATTGTAATAACAAGCTCGGCAATATCGATCGAATTGCAACTAAATGATTCAATCCGGACATTTCGCAGCCGGATCCTTTCCTTTTCCTAGAACTAACGAACGAGGGGGGCTCTGTCCATTTGACTACTTCCTCTCTCCCGAAGTACCAGCTTTCAATTGGGGCAAAGGCTAGTGGCAGTGGTCGCCTGTCATATCAATTTTTTGTACTACGTGCGGCGACAAGCGACTCCTTCGTTTGTGTCTCCGGCTGTCAGGTTTGGATAGGCATTGCTTGCACCAGCACACGCGCACATATACATATATTATAACGGACTGGAAGAGAAAATTTTAAAAGAATGATCTATAATTATTTTGCTTGTTTGCAATGTGAATCAGAACAAGGGGCGAAGCAAGGAGAAGAAAGGAACAAGAGAAGAACCATGCTTCCAAATCTTCCTGTCCAACCTCAGCAGAAAGTGTCATGCATCAGCACATCTCATGGGTGCTGCAGGGTGCATAGCCCAGCCTAGACTTCTTCATATCAAACCACATGTGAAAATCCTGCTGCAGATAGTTTCCGATTACCGAATACCCCGGGAACTTATTCTCCCTCATCGCCAAACACACGATCCCGTCCGGCGCGATCGGGATTAAGTAATTCTCGACCGGGAAATCCCATGCTGCCCCGTCCGCGAAATCGATTCGGAACCCGGGCATCTCGGGCTTTGACACGGCGGACACATTGTAACATGGATAAAACTCCCGGTCCTCCACCATTGGGTATGCCATCACCTTCCTCTCAAATGCTTCCAGGATGGCCTTGTAAGCAGGCCCAACAAAATAACTAAGCGAAGCTCCCGAATCTATGATCGTCCCGCCATGCCCGTCCGGCGACACTTCCCATGTCTCCTGGGGTATGTCAAGAATCTCTCCTCCGACCATGATCGATTTTATCTTGACATAGTAAAATGTGTTGTCTGGGCTTTCTTGTGCTCCGAGAAAGGAAGTGAAATTCCAATCGGGGCGGCTTGAAAGCTCGTCGGCTTCGCCGAAAACCAATCTGCTGCTCGCATTAGGATTGCTATATCTGTTGACGAGACAGTAAGAGAAAGACTGGCCATTCAGAGAATGAAACTGAGAGGCCAAAGACAGAGACCCTCTACCTAGTCCCAGCATCCCTGAAGCCCCATAAGATAAGCCTCCGTTCCAACGACCGCAGCCAAACATCACCTCCACCCTTGCAAATTCGGAGTCACCGGTGCGTGCTGTGAGATTGACCGTGAATGTTTCGAGCGAGAAATTGCCGGTCGTGTTCGAGCCGTCTCCATAGGGATAGAAATAAGGACAGGTTTGGTTTTCAGACTCACAACGCTGCAGAGGATCCAGGTGCGGGACCTGGAGACACCGAATGTCGCGGCAGCTTATCTCTCGATAAGAAGTGGAGTCCTCGGGATCGTAGTAGGGTCCGCTTTGCTCGAAGCAATCAGGACAAGTAGCACATTGGATCCAACTGAGGTCACTACCAGTATCAAGTATCAGAGGGAGATGCCGAGGAGGCGTACCTATGTATACATCGATAAAGTACACTTCCAAGCCCGGAATCACTCCATATCTCAGTGTAGCCATGAGGGTGCCCGAAAGCCCGTCTGCCTCGGATTCCCACGAAGGCGAAGCATTGATCGGCTTCAAATGCAGCTTCAGCCTATCCCTCCCTTTGCTGAGCCTTGAAATGGGGTTTCGGTGTCTGATCTCTGTCATCTTCCCATTATTGGTCTGAGCTCGGGCCGAATCCTTGGCTGCGAAGGATCCTTCGGGCTTGGTCCCACCACTAGTCGGTCGGCGGGGGACTCGAAGCTTCGCCGCTTCTCCTTCATAGGCATAAGTAAAATCACCATCACCATGACCAAGATGATCACGTCCCTCCTGTTTGGCTTGTGATAGTGGGGACACGATGCTGCCGGGAGTGCTTCCTGAAGAGGGAACAGAGCTGAACCTCGTGTCGCGTAACATCCCGATGCCGTTTGAATTCGAGGCATCGAAGCGGTTCACGACTATGGCAACGTTGATGAAGAAGAAAGCGACGACTACAGCAATTGCCAGAGAGAAGCAAGCTTTGCGGTTCATGGTGGTCCGCCTCTTCTCGAGTGGGTCGAGGCAGAAATTTCTACAGATTGAAGGGCATGGGGCAAGGAACGAGCTGCTTTGAATGAAACAAGACGAGACGAGTGAAAATGGCAAAAGCAACAGCACAAGCAAAAGCCAAAAAGACAAGGAAAAAAAAACAGGGAGGTTGTCGTGGACTTTCATTTTCAAGACCCCTCAGGCAACGCCTTACCTGGTCGCTGCTCTGCAGTTTTGTCTCATGACCCGTTGACTTCGCGTCGACTTTCTCCCCCCTTGTTCGGGTTTGAGGATTGGAAATTTTCATCTTCTGCATCACGGGCAGTACTCCTCATCAAAGATTGCAAAAGAAGAATGACCCAAGTCAAGAGGGAGCCAAATCTGGATGTGGATCTCTGGGGTCAGCTGTGAACTGCTAGGAAAATCTCATCTCGGAGCGAATCGGAATATTAACTATCGTCGGGTTAATTATGGAAGAATCTTCCACTTAGGTTCATATTTGTTTGCGGTCGCATATACAAGACAATTCCTAAGGGCCCTCTCCTATGTCCACGTCTTTCACCGATCGATAGGTACCGAGACCTATTTTGTTTGGATACCTTGGCGTTTGAACAAAGTGCCGTGATCAATGAATTGCTCTTATAGCAAGAGATAGTGTTACGGTTTCGTTCCGACGATTGGTTAGAAGATTTTTGTTATCAAGAATGCTAAGGCCGGGAGATGAGGGATCGCGGCGGCAAAGCGAGACGGGAGATGAACGCCTCTCCATACGTATAAACTATATAGTTTACTGAAAGTAGATATACCGATACAAGGAGAGGACTAACTGCAATTGAAACTAAAGTCTCGAAAAAGTGTGCAAAGTCTCAGATACGATTGGTGTGAACAGATATAAGAGAGGAAAATGCTAAATTAGTTGGGCGCCTTTGTACTTTGTTTTTCTTCGTTATGATACGCAAGCGACGGAAGTGCTACGAGCAAAGAGATTGGACACCTGACCACCGCCCAAATCGAGGTCAACTTTTTGTTCTTACTGGTCAAGAGTCCGCCAGGAGTAGGTTTGAACTTTTTGTGTTTAGAAGTTCCTTCTTGTTTCACATACACTGAGATGCTTAACAGATGAGACACCATTTTCATCTAAAAAAAATATGAAAGTTAGAAGGGTTGGTTTCAACTCTGCGAAGGAGCTACCGAACATCCTAAGCAGATCGCGACGACCACGAGGCTGCTGCTTGGCATAAGGATGGAATTGGATGGTGACGGTCATCAACAGTCGCATTGACACTTAACGCTGTACAGAGTTGATTAATTAACAGATCTAAACAAGGATTGTTGTGTTTGGTGACGAGAAGCAGTGGCGTCATTGTGCATAAGGTTTGAAAATGGAGCTCACCTGCATCAGGCGCATTCACACCTTCTGTGCTGACAAAAGAGCCCCCACCCCATTCACGCTCTTAACGTGCTAAAGCGAGGATTGTCTTGATCGAAACGTTCAAAAAAGAGGGCATTTGTCCTTTCCACACTCGAGCCTCCTGGAGTTTTGCTTTGGACCATAAAAGATCTCCTTGCTCAACATGCAATACATTTCAGTTTTCGGGTTTCCATGTTGAATTTTCTCGCACAATGAACCAATGAACCAGCTTGACTCGACTGTGGCTTTTGAGATGGTTGAGGTGGGAGTGTGCATATTTCTAACACTGCCTACTAGAAACTTTGTCCATGTTAAGTGATGACACTTCAAAGTTGTGGAGCGTAATAGCCTGAATATGGAAAGCTCTGACTGAAGCCTTGCAACATGTTATAATGGGAGAAATCCCTTGTGTCTCTTGATTTGTTAGCTAAACACCCAGTGACATTCATATATATAAACAACAAAACTCCACGCACCGAGGTGCATAGACTTTGTTCTGTGAAAAGAGAACTCTGCATTTAGTTTTAACACTATAGTGAGGGTTGACTCTGGATCCACACTCCATGAGAAAATTATGTAAACTTGAAGCAATTATAACCTTGAGCAGTGAGTACCTGTTATTTCACCGTGTTTATGTTATAGACACACAGATGTACCAGGTAAGAGTCAAGGCAAACAGTAATAAGCTAGAAATACACAGATCTTGGAGCATCCATAACTTGATCTGAGTGTCCAAGAGGAGATTCATTGTGGATGGACTAGCGGGGGAAGACGGCAGCCACTACTTTTTGCAACAATAAAATTAGTGGTAATCTGACATTTAGCCTGCGTATAACCGTGAAGCTGAGTTTTTTTCCCTGCAAGGGTATGAGGAAATCTCAGTGCACTGAACATGTCCCTGGACTGCATGGAAGGTCAAGAATGTTTCTTCGGTATTAAGTTTAAGTACTGTAAACAGTAAATATGCAAACAAACAAACTTCATCGCCTTTGAAAATCACTGCTTACATAGAATAGATCTTTATCAGCCTATTACCTGACTTTGCCTAGTTTGATGCAGCCACAGCTGGCTTTGCAGACAGGTCTTGAAACCCACAGACCATGTTTGCAGGAACAGCCACATCAATCATCTTGGGGTACAAGAGATTTAGATCTGCAGCAGATATTATCAAAAGCCACTTCATTATCATATGAAGTATTGACAGGCAGCCTTCAACCTAAAGTAACATCCGAATGTTGATAGTTCCAATTCCAGAGGAGGTTACTTACTTTCCATAATACTCTTGAAAGTTTTCTGCAATATGAAGAAAAAAATGTGTCCTAGTTAGAGAGAGAGAGAGAGAGAGAGAGAGAGAGATTATGTATGTCACGATGATGACAAAATATACATATCAAAACATGAGATCAAAACCAAGCAAATGTTCCGATCCGCAGAAGCAAAATTGACTTAACCGTTACAAGTCATATATCTCTATTAAGCAAATTAATAAAATCTATCATGAACTTGCTTTCTGAAGGGCCAGAAATAAATTAGCATATAGTTTCTCTCAGTTTGCTTGTTTCATCTGTGGATTTAATTTAGTATGAGTTCAAATTTATATGAGTAGGTCAAAAAGGAGAATCATTCAAGGCATGGAAAGAGAAAATTGTCCGTTTATTTATTCCCTCATTGATAAGATGGGGATCTTAATCTCGGTAAGGGTGGACCCCCGGTGGCCAAGCCCTTGTTTCTATGGAAAGAGACAATTATAATGCATCTACAGATAACTAAGTCGCTGGTGACATCTAATGTGATGGGAAAGTATGTGAAGGTGAAAATTGCACCTCATCTTTCGAAAGCCTGGGATTGTAGAGAAGTTCCTCCCCCACAGAGCTGACCTGAATTACAAAAAAGGGACTTTCTGAGAGTGTGTCTGTGATTTTGCAACAATTTGACACTATGGAGCTAAGGATCAGATTGTTCATACAGTGAATCCCTTGTAGTCATGAGCAGGATAGACCAATGTATCCTTGGGTAATGTGAAAATCTGAGAGAGAGAGAGAGAGAGAGAGTTAAGCATCAAAGAAGAAGTAACTGCTTTCCAGTAAAGGACATTCATTTGTCCAATTTCCCTACCTGTGAATGCACCGACTGGTACAATTGAAGTGAACTTCCACCCTGCAAGCAGACGTCAAGATTCTAATATCGAGCTTCAGACTTAAGTATGGAGGTTCCATTTTATAAAACACAAAATATAACCATTCCCTTGCATAAAAGGAACAACAGCTTAACTTTTGCACTCTTACAAAGTATGGGGTATTTTGCAAGAAATATACCTGAAAATCAGTCCGTCCACACCCACGAATTAGCAAGGCATCTCCAGTGAAAGCCATCCTTGGTTGGGGTTGACCAGGTCCGTCTCCTGTAACATATGTAACACATCCTTGCGTATGTCCTGGTGTAGCCCTGACCTGCCATAGGAAGAATATAATGAAATGTCATATGACTTAAGTACACGAGTGAAGAACAAATAAAAGAAGGTACTTGATTTAATATATGAACATACATGCAAATCCAGGTCAATGTCCTTTCTCATGACAGAGGGAGTGAATGCTGCCACTTAATGGCAGGATATGCAACTTGCAGCATTGACTGCATAGTTTTAAAAGTGCTAATCACTTCAATGCGGTCCCTTTGATATTTCGTATTGCAGAACAAATATTAGAACTCACAGCATAATCCAATGCCCAAATGCAAGAACAAATAGTGCCTTTGGATTTTTTAGGTTGGAGCGTTTCTCATGTTAGCTAATTGTCATCCAGTGTGAATTTGCAGTTATTTATGCATTATACCAAAAGCACATCTATGTAGTTAGCTCATTTCACGAGAATCCCCATTCTCCCATTCAATAACTGGATATAGTACCAAAATCCATTGTCTTATTGGTGACATAAAAAGTATAAAAGTTCAGGTCGTGATACCTCAAGGAATAGATTGCCAAAATGAATCTTCTCTCCTGATTTTATAAGACAGTCAGCTCTTGCATTGCTCGCCTTCGAAATGACAGATTTTACTCCAGGGACTTTCCCCTGCAAGACAGAGTAACTATCTACTTGAGAAAGTTATAAGCAAGGGGCACAATTGATGCATGCTGCCATATAAGGATTATAAGCTGGATCAAGAGGTACTACTGTGTTGTAGCAAGTAAGTAGATTCAGCACATGAGACAGATCGACACAGGAGATGAGCGCCCTACCTTTATCAAACCAGTCCCAGTTACATGATCAGCGTGTACATGCGTGTTCATTGCATATATCAGCTTCAACCCAAGCTCTTCCACTAAAGAGAGGTCCCTGTCAACCGTCTTATCAACTGGGTCAATTAACTGCAAGATATATACATTTCAGGATACATCTCCACAGACACACCGGCTGTGGTTAGACATGCTTCAGGATAAAGATCATAGATTAACAGCACAGTTAAATCAAAGGTAACACAAAAGAATACATGAAGATATTGAGTAGGCTATTCGGATTAACTTGCCTCCTGACAGATTATATATTAAAAAACTAGTTATGATCTCTTTAAGATCCTCTCGGTCCTCCAATCCTGGACAAATTATCCTCCTAAATAACCTGATATATTCGTCCATCTTCACATCATGGTGAACTGCTAGAAGGGTGATTTTCTACAGTTTTAGTTGTGGCTCAAAAGGTGTTCCCTTACCCTTCCATAAGCTAATGGTGGAGAAACGATGAGTATAGTTATATACAACATTAGACTGAAATATGATTTTGGTGGCATCTCGACAGTTTGTTCAAAATATTGCCAATGCAAGATCTGCCTTGCATCTATCAACTTCACAGAAGCGACTTTCTGCAGATATTAGCTAACTCCACTATGTCCTTGCTCCCGTTTAAGCACCAAATCTCCAGAACTTCACCATTAGGTTATCCAAGCAGTAAACCTGATCATAAGCACATTGATTAGGTACAGTTCACTCCATTCGTTTGATATGCTAATAACTGAGCTTCACTTCATTTCTGTTGATTTGTGATCAGTGGATCACGACATCGGTATGCTTAGGAGTGATTGAGACTACAAAAATGTTTTGGACACTGCCCGAGGCATTTCTAACTTTTACTTCTGGATAAGTGTCCCATAAAAGCCCATGACAACGGGCCATGAAACGAGAAAAAGTTACATACAACAATTCTGAACTCAAATTGGCCTTGGAGACAGAATGATCATCAAGTTTAGCGAGACATTCAGGCGAAAAAAGCTGCAACAGGTGAATTTCCGACCATCATCACACTAATCTAATCATTGCAGGCTCCATAAACCCAATGTCAAGGAGAGATATACGCTAAAACTAATCCGAAAACTCCATCGAGTTAGTCTCATGCAATCCATTCAATCGAAATGTCCGAGAACGAAGCATGTGATGCAATGCAAATCCAATCAGCAGTTGCCATCGCATTCTACGGAGCCAAGTAGTGATGCGATGACGGGATGCGAGAAACCCTAACCACGGCGGGCTTATCGGGGTGAGAAACGTCGGCGAGCAGGTAAGTGTAAGTGGACGACTGCTCCTCGAAGAGCTGACGGAAGAGGAGCTGCTTATCGCACGACGTCGTGTAGGCGCCGGCGCCCCCCATTGCTCGCCATCTGAGGCCGCACCGCCCCGCCGCCGTCCTCGTACTCGTTCCCGTCTTCGTCCCGGAGATCGAGATCGCCGAGCGAGCCGGGGCTGCCGGAGAGAGGCCGCAGAGAGAGACTCGAGCCAGACCGTGGGCGCGAAGCATCCTGCCGCCGCGATTCGGTGTTCGGCGATCGGACGAAACCGCCGCGAATTCGTTAGTTTCGCTGTTGAAGGAAGGAAGGAAGGAAGGAAAGAGATGAAGACTGGTGCTCGGAGCTCTGAGCAATGGCGACGCGATCGTGGCCGTCGCTTTTCGCGCGTCCTGGGACTGCCTGACCAATAAAAGAAAAGAAAAGAAAAGAAATAAATAGATAAAACGCATTAACTTGGCATTAATAATGGCAAAAGCAAAAAGAGTAATTCGGGGATCGGACAAAATTGCCATGTCATCCAATCATCAATAAAACAAATATTTAGATATTAATTATTTCAAGGGCTGATTTTTAAAAAAATATTTTCTCAATTATCCATTTTCCACAAAAACAGAACAAGGATAAATATTTTTTTAATATCGCTTACAAAAATGAATGAATGAAAAATATTTTCCTCATCAATAAAAACGTGTGAACATAAATTAATATCAACAATGAAAATATTATCCATTAATTAATTATTTCGAGCGATCATTTTTGAGAGAAAATATTTTTCAAGTCATCCTTTTTCGCGAAACAAACAAAATCTATTAGAATTTTTTCAAAATAGATTCTAAATGTAAGTAACCTGTATCCTCGTTCAATAAATATATTTAATTTTTTAAATAAATCAAATTAGACTTTCCTTTCTCCTATTAAAATCTTTTCCTCATTTTTTGGGTCAAAATCCTTTCCTTGTTTCTCGCACACATGATTGCCTAGCATTTTTGCTAATACCATATAAGTTAAGTATTTGACAATAAGTTTTTTTTTTGGTACGTTTCATGAGTTAGATTTAATCCTAAAACTACTGAAAATTAGAATATAATTTTTCATACTGAAAATATGTTAATTGCAAACAAGCTTTTCGTGTTGGTTAGTGACCTTTTCTATTACAAAGGTGAATTTCTTCATTTAGAAAATAAGCTATTTTGTACCTAATTTAACCATAACTCGGCCATCTAGAAGTGATTAACAAGCGAGCAACTCGCCCAAGTCCGAAAGATGATTGAACCGGTTTGGACAGTGCTCTTACATGAAAAGCACGGCCCGCATCCTCTCAAAATTTTCCATATTGGCATTCACGACATATTAGGCTCGACTTTCGAGCCTGGTTTAGTCCGGTGGCGGCCGGGTAACCTCGTGCCACTCTACACAATTCATGAATCTCATAAAACGACACATGTAGGTAAAATCAAGATTCGTTACTTAGTTCACGTTCGTTTCGCGGAAAAATATGAATGGTTTGAAAAATATTTTACAGAAAAATGATCGCTTAAGTTGCTTGTAAAAAAAACGAATGAAAAATATTTCTATCATCTATGAAAATATCCAAATATAAATTACTATTGATAATTAAAATATTATTCATTATCTAATTACTTCAAACGATACAAGTAATTATTTTTAGGGATTGTTTTTTTAAAATCGCTCATTTTTTCGTAACGAATGGGGCTTTAATTTGCTTCAAATTCCCGAAAAAAAGAGAGGATAAATAAGAAAGATTTTCCTCTTTTTTTTAATTAATGTTAAAAAGGGTCTCGTTACCGAAAGAAACCTCATGGGTTTTCACTTTTTGCCCGGGCACTGCTTCGCACCGCCGCCACCGTCTTCTGTAATTTCTCAGCCGCAGCCATCGTCCTCCGACGAACTCGCAATCTCCGCTCGCGTATCGGAAACTGCGTCCTCCGTCTTCTTGGAGATCGAGGTCACTCGCTCGCTACCGCGTCGCGCGAAGTCGCGCCCCCTGTTCGTCAAATCATCACCTCCAGGTATGTATTCTTCGCACTGTTCTGAAGCGGTCCAAGCTTTTTTTTTTTGGGTAATGCGGTGATCTGGGACTTGGGGCATTTCCATCTTCCATTGATCTGATGATACGGTCGGTTGCGTGGTTCTGTGTTGGGAAAATGGAGGTGTTTCGTGGTTTTTACGCGCTTTTTACTTTCCACATGAAATAGTTGCGAGCTTTGCTACGACCTGCTCGACGAAATGCCTCAATAGAACTGACGCGTTTGGAATTTGGAAAAGCTAAATTCTTCAGATGTTTTTTTCTTTTGAAGTGAAGCTAACACGGTTGTCCAACAAACATTTGATGCCCGTGCGTGCTTCCTAATTGTAAGATTCTTAAAGCACGTCGTGAATTTCCTACGGAGGCAATCTTGAAATGTTTGGTCTTTTTTCCATTGTTTTGCCTTTTGCTTTGTGCCCCCCTACCATCGGTTTTCACCTGACTTTTCTTCTATAATGGGTGCTTCTATTCGGTCGGTTGCCGTTATACCATGTTATTGGTGATGATCGTGGCGCCTGTTTTTGTATGGAGTCTCTGATGCCGCCTGGTGCTAACGTTACAAACTAGGTTCATGAGAATGTGGGTTGTAGTCTACACTAGAGGCAAGCTTGTTGCAGGCGTGATGGGTTGTAAAAGAGATGATTGCTCTTGTCAGAGGAGCTGAATGGCGGTTTACTGTAGGATATAGAAATGCTAATGATTCGTGTGATATGTGTTAAGGTTCTAAGTAAAATTAAGCATGAAGAGAGCTTTCTGTTTGACGAGATGAGCACATACGGCATTCAATTTTCAAGAGCTTTGCATTAAAGGTTGCGACACTAGTAGCTCATAATTTCTTTGCAACTCCCAATCTATCTACATTTATGGTTAGATTTGTGCAAGTAGGTAGATTTTCCAGCCTTTGCTATGGAGGTCACTCGATCTATGATGATTTTATACAGCTGAATTGATGGAGACGCTCTTTTAGTTGGGATGCTCAAACTTTGCTGTTCTTGCTGCTTTTCCTTACAATTGGGAACTTCTATCTCATTCAATAAGCAGTTAAGATTGCACAAGTGTGCACCTTTGTAGGTTGATGAACAATTTTCCTGCTCTAAGAGTCATGAAAGCCTGAAGAAGATGATCTAAGTGCTCATCTGCAGAGTTAATATAAACTAAGATGCCATGAAGGTGGCCACTAAGAATTTTCCTAAGAAATGGTGCTAGACAAGGGCTGATCTTAAGAAAGTGACGGAACGATTTAAAAGTCCGTGGTATATGACCATATAACAGTTTTCAGTTGAGCCTAATTGAAGCGCAACTTTCACCCTGGGATGTTTGTAATATTGTGGTTGGACATGCATTGGATGTTACATTGACTCGTATAACTTGTATTGATTTTCGGCCATGTAAACTCTACATTGGCACTGCTTGGGGGCCTCATAGACACCTTCACATTTTATGGATAATCATGATCTTTGCCTCAACTGTATTTATTTTTCGCTTTGACTAGTTGCTAGAATGTTGTCACTTCCATGCAAAGGACTATAGTATGTATGGCAATAATATGTTACTTGCCATTGTCTGTTGTGATGCACCCCCTTCTTGGCTATGTGATTTGTATTTTGAAAGTAAATTATCGTACGGGATGACAACTAAATGCTGTTTGTTATCTGTGTTTTCGGTTCCTTCACCATAAGATTTTCGTTTTGCTAACAATATGTCTCTACAGATAAGAGACATGATAGAGAAAGAGACGACCTCTACCTTCAACAAATCAACTGGTTTGCCTAGGAAGCGATTCTACCGAGCACGAGCTCACAGCAATCCACTGAGCGATTCTCACTTTCCTGTTCCACTCTCCCCAAGTCAATTTGATTATTCTCTTCATTACCCTAAGTTGTTCCCTGCTCCTTCTGGTGATGATAATCCCAAAAGGATTCAGTTTGCTGACGTTGGCTGTGGCTTTGGAGGGCTACTCGTTGCTCTTTCAACTGTATTTCCCGACAAACTCATGATCGGGATGGAAATTAGGGACAAGGTGACTGAATATGTGAAGGAGCGCATATCTGCATTGAGGACGACCAATCCCGGTCAATACCAAAATGTCTCAGTCGTACGGACCAACTCTATGAAATACATTCCTAACTATTTTGAGAAGGGACAACTGACGAAGATGTTCTTCCTATTTCCGGATCCTCATTTCAAAGAGAAAAATCACCGTCGCAGGGTGATTAGCCCTCACTTGCTAGACGAGTATGCATATACCCTGGCTGTTGGGGGCATAATATACACCATCACAGATGTCGAAGAACTTGGAGAATGGATGAAGGGCTGTTTGGAGAACCACCCCATGTTCGAGGCACTGACGGAGGGAGAACTCGAGAACGACCCGGTGGTGAAGCTATTGACCAGCGCGACCGAGGAAGGCCAGAAGGTTGCCAGGAATGGTGGGCAGACATTTCAAGCAGTTTACAGGCGCATTGCCCCATCTCTATGAATAGAAATCAACTAATGGCTCTAGGTCTGTGTACTAGTAGGAATTTTTCTGGGACTATCTTGAGTGATCTTTCGTGCATTTTTTGGGATCGTTTGAAAGATTGAGATATTATTTAAATCACCCCAAAAAAATTGCATACCTGTAATTTTGTCTCAGTCTTCGTTACTTCTTCTTTTTTCTCTCTTGTTGTTCTGTACTTAAATTTTTCGGCCAACTATATATCCACACATGATTATTACTGCATTTAAACTTTGTGATTTTAATATTATCCCAATTTAGTTCATGAATTATATAAAAATATTCATTGTAGTCCTTCCATTGAATTCGATCCATGGACTATATTGAACATGTATCAAAAGTCTAGAGAACTTTGAATAAATTAAAAGTTCAGGGATCACATTGAACGTTAGGCTAAAGTTCAAAGACTATATTGTACAAATTAAAAATTTGGGGACCGAATTTTATATTGAGCCAAAGTTCAGGAATTGTATATGTCACTATTCCAAAATTTAAAATTTTGTCCTTGATTTATGCGGATCATGGGTTGTCATGGGCCCTATTTTGGTAGTGGTTCTTTTATGTATTTGCCTATTTAAAGGCTTCTAAGTTCTGAATGAGATATAAGATTTAGGCTCATCTCTCCTCTCCTGTAGATATTTTCATACCTCTATTTTATTGTTCTCGATTCTACAATGGTATTAGAGGCTTGAGACCCCGAGAGTGAAAACATGTGAGCGAACAACAAATTTCTTTCATCTATTTTTTTCATTTACCCAATGGCTGCATATTCCAATTTTGTGCAAGTAGCCATCCCATGATTTGATGGTCATTATGACCAATGGAGCATGCTAATGGAGAATTGTTTACGATCAAAGGAGTATTGGCCAGTCATTGAATCTGGAATTCAAGAGCCACCAGCAGGCATGGCTTTGACAGATTCCCAGAAAGCAGAACTAGAAGCTAGAAAGCTGAACGACTTGAAGGCAAAAAATGATCTCTTTCAAGCTATTGATCGTTCCATCTTAGAAACTATTCTTTGCAAAGAAACTTTCAAGGATATTTGGGATTCTATGAAGAAGAAATATCAAGGCTCTGTTAGGGTGAAGCATGCACAGACTCAAGCCTTGAAAAGGGATTTTGAGACACTAGCGATGAAGGATGGAGAATCTGTCACCAGCTATTGTGCCAGAACAATGGAGATCAGCAACAAGATGCGATTTCATGGCGAGAAGATGGACGATGTCACCATTGTGGAGAAGATTTTGCATTCCCTGTCACCAAAGTTTAATAATGTTGTTAGCTCAATTGAAGAGTTGAAAGACATAGATGCACTCTCTTTTGATAAATTGCAAAAGTCCTTATTGGTCCATGAACAAAAGATGAACAGAAGATCAACAGTAGAGGAGCAAGCATTGAAGGCTTCTATCAATACTCATTCCGACAATTTCAGAGGAAGGGGTAGAGATAGAGGTAGAGGAAGGGGAGTTCGAGGAAATAGAGATGTCAGCAGGAATTTCAGAGCCAATAATGACCAATCTCAAGGCAAAGGCTGAGGATGAGATCTTGACAAATCCAAGGTAGAGTACTTTAGATGTCATAAATTTGGTCATTATGCATTTGAATGTTATATTAGACTGCCTAATGATAAAGAAAAGGAAGATAATTCAAATTTTGTTGAAAAGAAGGAAACAGAAACGTTGTTGATGGCTGTTCAAGAAGAAAAGAAACCGGATTAGATATTTGGTATGTGGATACAGGCTACAGTACCATATAAGTGGAAGTAAGTCTTCTTTTTCTTATCTAAATGAAGATTTTCATTCTATTGTGAATTTTGGTGATCATTCCACTGTGAAAGTGATGGGAAAAGGTAATATTACGATAAAAACCAAGAATGGTTTTGTGGAAACGATCTCTACCGTGTTGCATGTTCCTGACTTGAAAAGTAACTTATTGAGTACTGGTCAGTTACAAGAAAATAATTATGTTATCACTATTAAGAAGGGTGCTTGTGAAATTTATGATTCCGTTAGAGATGCTATTGTAATTGTTCAGATGAGTTCAAATATATTGTTTCCATTAAAGATTGAAAGTATTCAATCTTGTCTGATGGCCGAAATGAAAGATCCGTCATAGTTGTGGCATTTTCGCTATGGCCACTTAAGTTTTGGTGGATTAAAGACCTTTTAACAGAAAAACATGGTGACAGGTCTACCTCAAATTATTACTCCTTCCTAAGTCTGTGAAGAATGTGTTGTTAGCAAAGTACATTGTTCTCAATTTTCCAAAGGGAAGTCATGGAGAGCAAGAGATGTTTTGCAGCTGATGCATTCAGACATTTGTGGTCCAATAAGCCCATCTTCTAATAGAGGTAAAAGATACTTAATTAACTTCATTTATAATTTTTTCAGAAAAACTTGATTTTATTTTTTATAAGAACAATCAGAAACTTTCTCTACATTTAAAACCTTCAAAGCTCGTGTGGAAAATGACGTAGGAAAGACCATTAAGACCCTTCAAACAGATCGTGGTGGCGAATATTGCTCAAAAGAATTTGAAGTATTTGGTGCAAAGCATGGCATTTGAAGAGAGCTTATAGCTGCATATACACCACAACAAAATGGTGTATCTGAGAGGAAAAATAAAACCATTCTCAACATGGTGAGAAGCTTGTTGGCAAGAGGAAAAGTTCCAAAGACTTTTTGGCCGGAATCAGTAAACTAGAGTATTCATGTTTTGAACAGAAGTCCAACTTTTGCTGATCAAAATATGACACCAAAAGAAGCTTGGAGTGGGAGAAGACCAGCTATAGATCACGTCAGAATCTTTGGTTGCATCGCATATGCCCATGTCTCGGATAAGAAAAGGAAGAAACTTGATGACGAGGCTGAAAAATGTGTCTTTCTTGGTGTAAGTGAAGCATCCAAAGCATATAAATTATTCAATCCACTGACAAAGAAGATTGTGACAAGCAGGGATGTTTTTGATGAAGAGAATACTTGGGATTGGAATAGGCAGCAGCCTACCCAAGTCCTTTATGACAATGATGCTGAACAGAAGCAAATTTCAACACCTTGTGTGCTTGAAAATTCATGAGCCACTGAGATTAATGAAGAATAAGCTCAATCTCTTTGCCGAGTTAGAAGAAGGCCTGCTTGGATGGAAGACTATGAGGTAACTGGAGTTGAAGATCCAATTACACACTTTATTTTCAGACTGTGACCCTATAACTTTTGAGAGTGCTGTCGAAGAAGAAAAATGGCGAAAAGTGATGGATGATGAATTGATGCCATTGAAAGAAATGATACTTGGGAGCTATCCGATCTTCCGAATGGACACAAAACCATTGGTGTAAAGTGGGTCTTCAAAACAAAGCCGAAAGAAAATGGTGAAATTGACGAGTGCAAGGCACGCTTGGTAGCCAAGGGATACAAGCAACAATACGGGATCGACTATACATAAGTCTTTTCTCCAGTTGTAAGACATGACACAATCGGATCGGTGGTTGCATTGGCGGCACAGAATTCATAGCCTAATTTCCAGCTATATGTCAAATCGGCATTCTTGCATGGGTATTTGAAGGAATAGGTATTTGTTGAACAACCCCCTAGTTATATCAAGATTGAAAATGAGCATAAAGTTTACAAATTAAAGAAAGCCATTTATGGGCTAAAACAAGCTCCATGGGCTTGGTAAAGTCGCATTGAGACTTATTTTCTTAAAATTGATTTTTCGAAATGTCCTTATAAGCATGCACTTTTTGTTAAGATTGGAGATAAAGGGAAAATGCTCATTATCTGCTTGTATGTTGATGATCTTATATTTATTGGAAATTGTGATGCCATATTTAAAGAATTCAAGAAGTCTATGATGGATGAGTTTGAAATGTCTAATCTTGATATGATGCATGACTTTCTTGGCATAGAAGTAGTACAATCGAGTGTTGGAATCTTTATTTCTCAAAAGAAATATGTGGGAGAAATTTTGGACAGGTTTCAAATGAAGGATTGTAATCCTATAAACACTCTAGTTGAGTTTGGCTTAAAGCTATACAAAGATCATGAAGGGAAGAAAGTTGACAATACACTTTACAAACAAATTGTGGGCAGTTTGACGTATCTAACTGCAATAAGACCAAACATAATGTATTATGTGAGTTTAATCAATAGATATGTGGAGAATCCTACAGAAATGCATTTGTTAGCTGCGAAGAAAATCCTTCGTTACTTGCAAGGAACTAGAGAATTTTGGCTATTTTACAAGAAGGGTGAAAAGTCCAATTTGCTGGGATTTATTGACAGTGATTATGCAGGAGATCGAGATGATTGGAGGAGCATTTCGGGTTATGCTTTTATGTTTGGGATAGATGCTATTTCGTGTCATCCAAAAAGCAACCAATTGTCACCTTGTCAAGTACAGAAGCTGAATTTGTTGCTGCTACAACTTGTGTTTGTCAAGCTATTTGACTAAGGAGAATTCTTGAGGAGCTGCAATTCAAGCAACCAGGAGCTACTAAAATTTCTTGTGACAACAACTCAGCAATCAAATTCTCCATGAATCCTGTATTACATGGAAGAAGCAAGCACATTGATGTGAAGTTTTATTTCTTGAGAGATCTTAGCAATGATGGAACAATTGATCTAATATACTGCAAGAGTGAAGATCAAGTTGTTGATACATTCACCAAGGCCCTCAAGATGGAGTCGTTCGTGAAGCTCATAAGATTAGTAGGTGTCTGCATGCTGAAAATAGTCAAGGCTTTAAATTGAATGTTAGCAAACATCACTTTAAGGGAGGGATTATTGAAATAATAATTATTTCTTTTTCTGCATGTTAAGCTAAGTTGTTTCTCAGTTGTCCTAGTCTTTAGGAGTTAGTGGAATAATTGATTTATGCAGATCATGAGTTGTCATGGGTCCTATTTTGGTGGTGTTTCTATTATGTATTTGCCTATTTAAAGACTTCAAAATTCTGAATGAGATATAAGATTCAGCTTCATCTCTCCTCTCCTATAGATATTTTTATACCTCTTTTTTATTGTTCTCAATTCTACAGTCCTTTAGATATTGGAAAATGACAGTAATAGTCTCTGAACTTTGGCTCAATGTACAATTTGATCCATGAACTTTTAATTTGTTCGATATAGTCTCTGAAGACTACATTAAACATTTGCATATAATTCAAGGATTAAATTAAATATGTATTAAAAGTTCAAGGATTACATTGAACATTTCCATATACTCTCCAGTTTTTGCTGCAGTTGCTCTTGCAGCTGAAACTTCTACCCAGCGAGATAGAAGTGATATGACAGAAATACGAAATCGCATTCTTCATCTACAACGAGACAAGCACTCAGAGAATACTATCAGAGTTACTAGGATGATGCTATGCTTAACTAGCCAAGCTGAGTTTTTTTCACAAACGATGAGAACATTTATGGGAGAATTCAAGCCCTAGTCACAACTCTAAGTTGCACGTGTTTATAATTCGTTCCCTAGTTATATTGACTCTATTGAATATAATTACACGGAATTCCAGAGGATCCTATGTCAAGAAAATTGAATATGTATCAAAAGTTCAAGCACCACATTGAACAAATTAAAAATTCATGGATCAAATTGAACATTAAGCTAAAATTCAATGACTACATTAAATAAATTAAAAATTTATGAATCAAATTACATATTGGGTTAAAATTCAGGGACTTTTTGTGTTGTTATCCCTCGAAATATTTACCTCAAACTTTAACTTTTTCCCGTGACATTGACACATTTACCTCCGTCAAGTTTCTGCTGGGTGTCCTCTCTTTTCCAGTCATGGCTCTCCCTCTTGGCTGCCGGCTACAGAGAGTGTTGCAGAAGCTCGGTGTACGCCGAAGCCAAGCATCGCATCGAGCGAGCCATGAAGGAGAAGTGAGCGTTTCAGCTTTGGTTTTGCTCAAAATCACTTGCCGTCTCTCATCTCTCCACCCTTTCTCTTCACCAGGCCGAACGCACCTCGCACCGCCAATGAGCAAGATTGCGACGTGGCCTAGCAAAAGCTCGATGCAGCTCAAGCTAGGATGGACGCGGCAGTGGAAGAGCTCCGGGGCACCGAATGCCTCGTCCTCTACGGCATGGAGTAGGTCTGCGCGTTCCTGGAGATCCACGGGCAGCTCGGCGGCTGCGGGCGCCTCCATCAAGTGAGGATTGACTGCTGTGATGATCGGGCGGCGGTGCAGATGGGGCACGTTCTCTTAGATAGTGGTGGATTCGAGTAAGGTTTTTGTTGGACGTTTGTTTGTAAAACAAACAAAATAATACTCTTTCCTTTGTCCCACATAGAAAAGTTTTGAGAAAGTTGACCATTTTATAATTGTGAATATCTTCTTGCTCCTTAAAGTGAAAACAATGGGGTGTATGCTAGTTCACACAATACTCGCGTGCGGGTGCGTGAATAATTGCGCGATTATTAGGTGCACTTAGCATGCTTGCGCGGCCGCGGTTTAATTAGCACTAATCCCTTTATTTTTTTTATTTCGTAAGGTTATCTCATTAATCTTTATTAGTTGAAATGTTATTTTTTGTTTATTAAATAATTTTCGAAATTATGAAAATTCGAAATTTCGTTTATATTTTATTTTATTTTATTTTATTTTATTTCGAATTTTTATGTGTGTTTTTTCAAGACAACTTTTGGAGATTATACTTGTTTAGTTTTCAACCTTTCCCGATGGGTTGCATTTGTTCAGTTTGCAACTTCTTCCGAAGGAATATCTTTATTAGCTTTGCAACCTTTCATGAAGAGTCGCTTATGTTCTTTAAGACTGATTTTTATAAATGTCAGTTTTTTTCACACCAAGAAAATCGATATCAATTTTCAAGTCTTCTTTCAAAAAAACTACAACCATTATTTTCAATTATTTCCTAGAGAGAGATCCTGGAGAAATGCTAGAATTGCTATCCAGTATTCTCATTTTGAGACTTTGTTGTATCCCGGAGGATTTTTGCCGGTGACCATTAGCAACACTGTGGGACAAATAAATCCTTGAGGAAAGTGATACCATGCCTCAAAGTTCGACTTGATTGCTCTTTTGATTCGAAGCCATTTATTTATAACAATCTTAAGGATTTATTTCTGTTTAACAATGGAGTCGGAGATAATCAAAATCATAAACCAAGACATAGTCCAACTGGATTGGTTCGATGGGAACAACCATGCTCACTGGAGGGACAAGATAATGTTCCTACTTATTGCCCTGAAGATATCCTATATTTTGGATCCAAAATTGGCACCTATTGAAGATCCGAAGCCTACTACTGAGAGAGGACAGCCAAGTGTGGACGCTGTTGAAAGGATTAACAAGGAAAAGAGGAAACGTGAGGAGGATGAATTGCTATGTCATGGACACATTCTGAATACACTGTCTGATAGATTGTATGATTTATTCACTGAAATGAAGTCGGCCAGAGAAATTTGGAACGCACTGGAATTTAAGTACAAAGCGGAGGAGCAAGGTATCAATAAGTATTCGATCACAAAGTATTTTGATTTCAAGTTTATCGATACTAAGCCCTTGTTGGAACAAGTCCACGAATTACAAGTGCTCGTCAACAAAATTCGTGCCCTCAAAATTGAAATTCCAAAAACCTTTCAAGTTAGAGCAATTATTGCAAAATTACCTTCAACTTGGAAAGACTACGGAAAAAGGCTGATGCATAAGTTGAAGGACTTCACCTTGGAGCAAATACAGAAACATCTTCATATTGAGGAAGAGTCACGTATACATGATAATTCTGTTTTGTATGATTCGAAGGTAAATGCTGTGGAGAGAAAAAGAAAAATCGGCCAGAACTTTAAAGTAAAGAATGGCCATACATTTAAGAAGACACACAAGAAGAAGAAGGGTTATTGTTTTGTTTGTGGCAAACAAGGACACTATGCCAAGGACTGCATTCACCGCAAGAGCATATCAAAGAACAAGAACATTCCAACGGTGAAGGCAAATACAAATTTGGATGAAGAGAACTATGTGGCTATGATTTCAACCATGTTATGAATTTCAAACATTTCAACCATGATTTGAAAGTAAATCAGCGGACAGGCTGTTTGATTTCTGCGTTTTCGGTTCCCTCCAAGTACGGCTTGCCGAGGAAGCGATTCCCCCGAGGATGAGCTCATAACTGCTCTTTGGATTAAGTTTGAAGTGCTTAATTTGTTAGGATCGCTGTCACACCGCATGAGCTAGGGCATCAGAAATATTAGAAGGGGAAAAACAGTTCATGATCAAGGGTATGCGAGCTGCAGTTCATGGTTCCTCATTTTCGCCCCCGAGGCCGTATGAATTGCTTTGCTTCGCTGTGCAAATTCTGCAAATAGCCAGATCGTTTAGGTCTTTGATCGTACATCTGAAAGGTGATACAAGTCCTGGTAAGCTCTTAAATAACTCGAGGTCCTTTTCATGTTATGGATAATTTTGAGAGGAGGGCAACTTGAATATGCCCCCAGTGGTGGTTGGAGTTGCTATTGTGACGTGAAAAGGTCAATCATATTTCTAAGATAGAGGCAATGACGAAGGAACTGCCGTTATCGATTTGTTCACAAAGTTCACCCTTATTTTGCTGGTTTATACCGTGACGTGCGCTCTCACACCCGATCGAGAATTTTCCATCTTTTTTTTTTCCATTATTTATAAGAGAAGCACAAACGCACCCAACAACTTCGTCGGTAAAGAGTGTCTTATTCTTTCATACTTAGCACGCAAATACACAGCGACATGCTATGGCCAACGGCATCCCCATTCAGGCGGACGCCGGCCCGGAAACTCGTCGGGATTCGAGCGTCTTCTCGTACTCCTCGATGGACTTGAAGAGCTCCGAGAAGTTGCCCTTCCCGAACCCTCCGCACCCGCCCTTCTGATACGGTTTCCCGTGATCGTCCTTGAGCATGCACCCCACTCTCTGTATGATCTCTATGAATATGGTCGGCCTGCACAGTAAGCCAGCAAGAGAAACCAGACGAACAACATCAGAGGAGGACCACCAGATACCTTGGACTTGGAATTCACGGCTACACACGCTAATTACTCAAGTTGGTTTTCGCCCGAAACAGCAATCCATGGCAATTTTTTGCTGCTGACATCAAATTATAGCAACAAATTCAACCTAAATCCAAGGAAAAAGTTGGGGATCTGGTCGATGATCAACAAACCCATGTTTGCAAGAACAGCCCACCCTCAACCATATGCAATTCAAGATCCATCCCCAAATTCAAAGATTCACATCTGAAGGAATTGACTTTGGCATGAAATCGATCACATACCTATCACCCACAGGCTTGGTGAAGATCTGGAGCAGAGTCCCCTGATCGTCCCTGTCCACCAGAATCCCCAGCTCCTCGCACTCCATGATCTGCTCGTCCGTCAACACGTCCCCGGCCCGGCCCTTCAGGTTCCGGTAGTACGTGGGCGGCGGCGACGGCATGAACTCGAATCCGCCCACGCCGCTCCGCTTCCTCATCTCCCTCAGCGTCCGGAAGATGTCCTCGCTCATCAGCGCCAGGTGCTGCAGCCCGGCACCCTCGTTGTGCTCTAGGTAGGTCTGGATTTGGCTCTTCCTCTTCGTCCCGTACACCGGCTCGTTCATCGGTAGGAGGACCATCTCGTCGTTGTTCGCCAGCACGAGCGAGTTGAGCCCGCTCTCGTCGGTCCCGACGTCGTCCTTGGTGAACTCGGCGAACTCGTGGAAGCCCGTGAACCCCTTCACGTACGAGATCGCCGGACCGAGCTCGGGGACGTTCCCGACGGCGTGGTCGAGCCTCCGGATTCCGAAGTCCAGCGGGAAGGAGGAGATCTCGTCCAACGGCTCGAACCGAGGCAGGAACCAGGAGTCCGGAGAGGAGTCGTCGCGATCGGAGGCACGGGTTTTGTAGCTGACGTAGCGGAGGACGACGTCGCCGTAGAGGTGGACCTCGGCGATGGCGGCGCGGCCGTCGAGGACGACCGGCGGGGAGACCGGCCTGGCGCCGTGGGCGACGCTGGTACGGAAGGCGGCGTCGGCGTCCTCGACCTCGACGGCGACGGCGCGGACGCCGAGCCCGTGCTTGGCGGCGAAGGCGACGCAGTCGGCGTAGGAGAAGGAGGGGAGGGAGGCGGTGGCGGAGGGGTCGAGGCCCTCGGAGGCGGCGATGGAGGGGGAGTAGGGGGCGGTGAAGAGGAAGCAGAGGTCGCCGGAGCGGCAGAGGTAGGAGGCGTGGGTGGCGTTGCCGGTGGAGAGGTCGGACTTGGCGACGAGGGGCATGCCGAGGCCCCAGGAGAAGCGGCGGGAGACGTTGGTGGCGTCGGTGCACCAGAACTCGACGTGGTGGAAGCGGCGGACGGGGAATCGATCGGACCGGGGGTTGGACCGGACGAAGTTGGAGAAGCCGACGAGCTTGAAGTCACCGGAGCCGGCGGCGGCGCCGTCGTTCTGCTTGCCCATGGTTTTCCGGAAGCGAGAAGCCCGCGGTTTTGGCTCGGTAAACAGCGACCGCGAGGACCGGGGCGGGGAGGAAGGAGGAGTGACAGTGAATATAAGGAGGGCGCGGGGACACGTGGCGAGAGGCGAGAGGAGTGAACGCGCAATTGGGAAGGTGAGGTTGGAGTGACGAGGCGAGGTTATCGATGGGGGAGATAAGGATCATGGTAAGGGCGGCGTGGGGGGGAGCGCAGATGATGTCTTCTGTCGGAGAAGTTCGTGTGAAACTCAAACTCCTTGTTTTGGTGGGGCTGACTGACTTGGGTCGGGAAATTTCGATGGTCATACGATGGAAATTGACGGATGTGACCTTTCGAGATTAGACCAGTTTGTTGGAGATCTTCACGTGATCGACGAAATATTCGGTGCTTGTGGCGAGCATTTTGTTTTTTCCTTTCCATCCACTTACAAATAATGGACTTGTGGTTATGGCACGGATTGGAAAAATGATGACGCGTAATTGCTTTGCGAAAAGTTGGCGGTCTTGAAGAAGGTGTTCTGGGTTTCTATGGACGATGGTGCTCGGCATGGAGGGCGGTGTTGAAATAGAACAAGCAGCAAGTATGGTTCAATAACCTTTAAAGAGGACAAGGAGTAGAAGAGGATACACATGAAAAATTGCTGTTGAAAAACTCACGTACATATTACTCAACAGATCACAAGCCTATTAATTAGGCATGACATCGAAAACTACTCAGCAACAGGATAACAATAATAAAAACTTACTAACATATCCCACAAACTAAAACGTGTAAAAACAAACTCTTACAAACTAGGACTCCACTACTACATTATTGAAGACATGTAAAACTGAAATTTGACCACTTCAACACTACTTCACGTGCTGGTGTTGTGTTTATTCAATACTCCCCCTCAACACCAGCTTCTACTCTTTTCACCATATCGAGTTGATGATTGAAACTTTCGAACTTGTTGCTACTCAAGCTTTTTGTAAACAAATCCGCAACTTGGTTTTCTGTTTTGACATGCTCCAACTCAATTTCTTCTTACAAGATTTTCTCTCTGATAAAATGATGATGCAACTCTACGTGCTTAGTTCTTGCATGAAAAACTGGATTCTCCGCCAAATGTATTGCCGGCAAGTTGTTGCAATACAAAGAGACATCATACTTTGTTAGTTGATGCAAGTCTTTCAATAATTGCATAAGCCAAGTGTTTTCTTAAGCTGCCATAACTGCTGCTCAGTATTCTGCTTCCGTGGTTGACAAAGACACCGTTGATTGTCTTTTACTACACCAAGAAATTGCTCCGGACCCAAGCATAAAGACATACCTGGTAGTTGAACGCCGGGAATCATGATCACCTGCATAGTCGGCAACACAGTAGCCAACTAGTTTGCAATCTCCACCTTTTTTGTACATAATACCATAGCCAAGCGTGCTCTTCACATATCTCAAGATTTGACGAACTGATTCCAAATTAGTCTTCTTTGGATTTTGCATGTAACGACTCATCACACCAACTGCAAAAGAAACATCCAGTCTTGTTAAAGTTAAGTAGATAAGACTACCCACCAACTGCCGATACATGGTAACATCTTCTAAATCTTTCCCTTCATGAGCACACATTTTGGCATTTGGCTCCATCT
Source organism: Syzygium aromaticum (assembly GCA_024500025.1). Taxonomy (NCBI): domain Eukaryota; kingdom Viridiplantae; phylum Streptophyta; class Magnoliopsida; order Myrtales; family Myrtaceae; genus Syzygium; species Syzygium aromaticum. The sequence continues at coordinate 20,681,441 of CM044885.1, forward strand.
GTGTCAATATTGGCTTGCATCTAAGCATTGTAAATTTCTTCAACAAATCTTTGGAATACTTTTGCTGATGGAGAGATATTCCTTCCTGAGTATAGTTGACCTCTAAATCAAGAAAATGTTTAAGTTGTCCAAGTTCTTTCATCTGAAAGTGAACTGATAAATTCTCTTTGGTTTGAAGAATTTCTTCTTCCCAATCTCCTATGATTCTTAAATCATCCATATACACCAGCAAAATAGCTAGCTTCCCTCCTTTAGCTTTGACAAACAAGCTAGAATCCGCAAATGTCACCAAATAACCACTGTGAGTAAGAAACTTAGCAATCTTACCATACCAAGCCCTCGGTGCTTGTTTTAGCCCATAGAGAGCCTTCCGGAGCTTACACACATACTCAGGATGATCTTGATTCTGAAAGCCCATTGGTTGGCTCATGTAGATCTCCCGATCTAGCTCCTCATGCAAAAATGCATTTTTCACGTCCATTTGCCACAAGTTCCAATTGCTTGCTGCAAGTGCTAGTAGGACTCGTACAGTTGTAAACTTCGCAATTAGACTAAACATTTCATCATAGTCTAGTCCATATTGTTGAGAGAACTCTCGAGCTACCAGACGAGCTTTGTGCCTCTCTATTGATCCATCTGTGCGGCGCTTTATCTTGTACACCCATTTGCAAGAAATAGGCTTCACATCTCTTAGCTTTGGTATGAGCTCCCAAGTCTGATTTCGCTCTAATGCAGCAATTTCCTCTTCCATTGCCTTAATCCATTTCGAACTCTGAGACGCTTCCTCAAATGTCTCAGGCTCTTTTCCATTTGCCTCTTCTACTATGGCGGCATTAGCATACTTAAGATTTTGCTTTCAGGCTCTTGTTGACTTTCTAAGTGCAGTTGGTGTACTTGCTCCACTTGGCTCATCTTCTTCGCTTGGCCTTTGGTATACACCTGTTTGCTAAGGATTTTGACCTATGCCTTCTTCAACATCTGCATCGTCGTCTACAACCTCTGCTTCACTTGAACTCAATTGGAATTGAGAAATTTCTAACATTTCCTTAAAAACATCCAAGTCCAGTAGTACTTCCTTGTTCAAGGACCACCATGAGGAAGCTTCATCAAACACCACATTCCGAGATGTGTAGCATTTCCCAGTTGTTGGATTGCAACATCACCACCCTTTTCTTTGATTGTCGTATCCTACAAAGATACATCTAACAGCCTTTTTCTCCATCTTGCTACGTAACTGGTCAGGTACAAATACATAGCACACGCATCCAAAAACTCGAAAATGACTAACAACAGGCTTCATGTTCCATATTTTTTCAAAAGGTGAACAAAAGCATAACCTTTGTTGAGGAAGCCTATTGATCACGAAGGCCGCAGTCTTCGTCACTTCTGCCCAAAACCGTCTCGGAACATTCTTTGAATGAAGCATACTTCTGCCATATGCCTGTTTTTTCTTTCTGACACCCCGTTTTGCTGCGGAGTGCTAGCACATGTGAACCGATGGTGTATTCTGCACTCCTGAAGGAAATCTGTGAACTCATTTGAGATGTACTTTCCTCCATTGTCGTTGCGTAGACAACAGACTCTTTTACCAACCTCCGCTTCCGCTACCTTCTTGAACTCTATGAATTTTGAAAGAGTTTCAGATTTTTCCTTCATAAAGTAAACCCACATGTACCTCGAGAAGTCGTTAATGAAGGTCACCATATACTTGATGCCACCAATGGAGGCTTGCTTAATTGGTCCAAACACATCAGAGTATATAAACTCTAATGGTTCCTTCGCTTTAAATTTGGACTCTTCATACGGCAACTGGTGCACTTTTCCATACTGATAGCCTGCACATACAGTGTCTGTTCTCACTTCAAGCTGTGGAAGTCCCTTCAACATCGACTTCTTCATCATCACACCAAACTTGGAATAGCTAACGTGACTTAGCCGCATGTGCCATAAGTTTGCCGTCTCATTCCTCCTTGTCTTGTCTACATATGCTGTTTCCGCAGACATCACGTAGACAGACTCCGTTCTTCGTCCCTTCATTACTGGCTTTTCTGTAATTTCAAGGTCTCGATATATCTTCACATCTTGTGGACCAAACAGAACAAAATGGCCAGAAGATGTTAATTATGCTACTGAGAGAAGATTTTTTCTCATACCCGGAACATGATAGACGTTTTGGAGTAGCATCTCGGCATCGCTACATTGGGGGGAGACGGCCGTATTACCGATGTGGGCTATCGGTAACTTTGAGTTATTCGCCGTCACCACCACCTGACTTCCCTTGTACTCCGACAAGTTCTGCAACTTTTCTTTATCCCCGGTCATATGGTTTGAGTAGCCTGAGTCAACGATCCAATCATTCTCATAATCGATTTGATTGAATGTTGTTGCTATAAGAGCTAGCTCCTCCTTATCTACTGCAAAGAAAGCCTCAGCATCCCATTCATCTTCGCTTTTTGAAGTAGTAGCGTTACTCTCAATGGCCTTCTTTTTTGACCAGCAATCTTTCGCCATATGACCTTTCTTATTGCAGTTGTAGCACTTCCCTTGAAACTTTTGGCTATTGCCATGGTTCTTAGAGCCTTTCCATGCACGAACACTCCCTTCATCTTGATGACTTCTCGCCTTGTCATCGTTCTTTTTGGATCCACCATAGGCATGCCGCTTGGAATTCCACTTGCCTTTGTTGGCATAGAGTGCCTCTTTTTCATTCTTCAACGAGACTCCTCCCATTTGCTTAGCTAATGCTTCTTGACCAACTAGCAAATTTTCGAATTCAACAAGCAATGGTTGAGTTTGCCATCCTCGTATGGCAGTAACAAAACTCATGAATTCTGGCTTCAAACCATGGATGATGATCCGCTTCATCCTGGTATCGCCAATCGAAGCCTCCAGATCCAATTCAGTAATCTCTCAGCATAATGTCTTCACTTTGTGGAAGTACTGAGCGACTGTCATGTCGCGTTGCGTCATCGATAGCAACTCACTTTTTAAGAATTGGAGCTTCGTATTGTTCTTCTTAGAGAATAGCTTCGCGATTGTATCACAAGCTTCTTTGGGAGTTTCCGCATCTTGGATATGTTCCAGCACATCCTCTTCAACTGTCGTCTTCAAAATGAACATGGCTTTGCCCGCTTTAATTTTCCACTTCCGCAATGTCCCATTCGCATCTTCAGCCTCCGGTTGTCTTACATCATTTCCATTGACAACCTCCCACAAATCCTGGCCCTGCATATAAGACATTATGCATGTAGACCAAGAATTGTAGTTTTGGTTGCTGAGCTTCTTGATTCCGCCAACGACTTGAAGATCACCCATCTTGGCAATAGAGATGCTCACGAAATACCCAGAACCTGGCTCTGATACCAGATTGTTGAAAAAGAACAAGCGGCAAGTATGGTTTAATAACCTCTAAAGAGGGCAAGGAGTAGAAGAGGACACACATGAAAAATTGCTGCTGAAAAACTCACCTATATACTACTCAACAGATCACAAGCCTATTAAATAGGCATAACATCGAAAACTACTCAACAACAGAAAAACAATAACAAAGACCCACTAACATATCCCACCAACTAAAACGTGTAGAAACAAACCCTTACAAACTAGGACTCCACTACTACATTATTGAAGACATGTAAAACTGAAATTTGACCATTTCAACACTACTTCACGTGCTGGTGTTGTGTTTATTCAATAGGCGGCTCGTCCATAAATTGTGCGGAGGTCAGCTAGGGATGAACGCTTCATCTTCCCTAGTTTGTCCACGACCAGCTGCTCGTTGCCAGATCTGTGAACAAGACGTGTTGCTCGGTGCCATGGCTCCAGATTTGGAGCTCGTCCACTGACTACTCCAGATCTGGAGTTCTTTCCAAAGCCACGCTCGCGGCCATGGACAGTAGCTCGAGTCATGGCCTTAGATTTGAAGTTCGTCCACATGCTACCGTAAGTTCGTCCACCTAGTATACGGAGTTCGTTCGTGGTTTTTGAAAATTTTCCTTCTTCTTCCTCCTCCTCCTCCATGATGTTCCTCTCATTTACGACACTTCGTTTTGTTTATTTTTCCTGGTCTGTGTCAAGGGGCTCCAATTACTTGACTTATTTGCTCTTTGGTCTGTAATCACAAGGATTTGAGTTTATCGATTCCTTTTTTGCTAAAGTGAAGTCTGTATAGCCAATCCCCAGCCACACCCTCAAGCCTCCACCTTTCAAATCCTGCAGTTCGTTCACCGTCAAGTGGTCGGGCGATGGACTGTCATTAATAAACTTGAATTTTTTGGTAATTTTCCTCAAAATCAGATATTCCATATCAAACGGCGGAAAATATTTTCGAAATCATTTTCAGATTCAAATAAACTATCGAAAAATATTATCATTTTTTTTTTGAAACATAACTTTATCAAGAATATATTTTAGAAATGTCATTTTTTTCTCGTAAAAAGAGAAACCTAAAGTCCTGATCCAAGTGCTCGTAAGAGTCCTGAAAGCCTAGGAAGATGATCCAAGTGCTCGTCCGCACCATGGCAGTGACCTCTAAGGATTTGCCTAAGAAATGGTCCTAGACAAGGGCATAATCTTCATGACTGTGATGGACGAATTAAAATTGTCTCAGTCATACGGACCGCCACACTATGAAGTACCCTCCTACCTATTTTGAGAAAGGACAACTGGCGAAGGCGTTCTTCCTATTTCCGGATCCTCTTTTCAAAGAGAAAAGTCACCGTCTCGCAGGGTGATTTGCCCTCACTTTGTTGGACGAGTACGGATATAATCTGGCTGTTGGGGGCATAATCTTCATGAATGTGATGGAAGAATTAAAAATGTCTCTGTCGTACGGACCAACTATATGAAGTACCCTCCTACCTATTTTGAGAAAGGACAACTGACGAAGGTGCTTCTTCCTATTTCCGGATCCTCTTTCAAAGAGAAAAGTCACCGTGTCGCAGGGTGATTAGCCATCACTTGTTGGTTGAGTATGGATATAATCTGGCTGTCGGGGGCATAATTCACAACATCACAGATGTTGAAGAACTTGGAGAATGGATGGAAGGCTGCTTGGAAAACCACCCCGTGTTCGAGGCACTTACGGGGGCAGAACTCGAGAACGATCCGGTGGTGAAGCTTTTGACCAGTGCAACCGAGGACGGCCAGAAGGTTGCCAGGAATGGTGGGCAGACATTGCAAGCAGTATACAGACGCATGGCCGCATCTCTGTGTATAGAAATCAACTAATGGCTCTAGGTCTGTGTACTAGCAGAAATTTCAAGCAGTGTGTTAATTATGTAGCTTTTCGTAACTGTCCTTTGGAGTTTGAAGTATGGAATTTGTTAGGGTTGCTCTCACATGAAACGCCACGTGAGTTAGGGTTATCAGAAATATTAGAAGGGGTTCATGAGTTGTGTAGTTCGCGGTCCTTATTTTGCCCTCATCGGGGCGGTACGAATTGCTGCCCCGTGCAAATTATGCAAAAGCCAAATCTTTAGTCTTAGATTGGGAAAATTGTCCAAAAAATCTTAAGTCTATTATACTTTAGCCAATTCAATCTTCAATCTGCCAATTCAATCCTATACCATTTTACGTTTGGTCAATTGAGTCCATTGGACTGATTTTAGCAGGAAATCGCAAATGTAGACGTCGATCGTCTTATGCCATAGTCAGCGCTAGACCTGTTAAATGGGTCTTAAAACCCATATATGACCCATTTAAAAAATAAATGGGTCAATACAACTTTAAATAGCTCATCTTAAATTGGTCTTAAAATTTTAAGCTTATGATAAATAGATCTTAATGGGTTAAGTGTAAAACCCATTTCCAACCCACCCATTAGCCTACCCCTTTTTATAAAAATATTTTTTAAAAATCAAAATTATTTTTTTCTCTTATTTATTTTTTTTCTTTATTTTCGATCAATGGACGGCGACCAGCCATTTGCCACAGGGGAGGAATGACCTCGCCAGAGGCCGACAAGACTCAAGCTTGCCGACCTCGGGCAAACTCGACATCGCCGAATCTGGCGAGGTGGAGCCTCGCCTGAGGCTAACGAGGCTCAGCTCGTCAGAATCGAGCAAGCTTGAGGCTTGCTTGAGGCCGGCAAGGCCTCGGCGAGCTCGAGCATCGCCAGCCTCCGATGAGCTCATCCTCGCTTGTGGCCGGACATCTATGTGGCACTTTTGGCGTCCATATCTTTCCGGTTGAAATTGACTAGATGAATTTAATTGGCAAAATTAAAAGATTTAGAATTGAATTGATTAAAGCGTAATACATTTATGATTTTCTTGATAATTTTCCTGTCTTAGATCATATATCTGAAAGGGGATACAAGTCGTGGCTATCTCCTAGGTCAAACTTGAGCGATTTTTCATGTTATGGAAGGTTTCCGGGAGAGGGCAACATGAATGCCCCCAGTGGCGATTGGAGGGGCGATTGTGATGTTAAAAGCCTAACCATATAACTGAGATAGAGGCAGTAATGAAGGAACTATCATTATCAATCTATTCACAAAGTTCATCCTTGTTTGCTGGTTCATGCCGTGAACCAGAGAACTTTCCATTATTGTTTATCAGAGAAGTACAGACGCATCCAACTTTATCGTCAAAGAGTGTTTATTCCGTCTTATTTAGCACGCAGATGATATATAGTGACGTATTATGCTTCCATTAGAAACCGCACTTAAGGAAACGAATCGCCCATTCAGGCGGTGGCCGGCCCGGGAGCTCGTTGGGCTTCGAGCGTCTTCTCGTACTCCTCGATGGACTTGAAGAGCTCCAAGAAGTTGCCCTTCCCGAACCCTCCGCACCCGCCCTTCTGATACAGTTTTCCGTGATCGTCCTTGAGCATGCACCCCAATCTCTGTATGATCTCTAAGACTATGGTTGGCCTGCAACAATACGGCAACAAGAGTAGCCGGATGAACAACATCAAAGGAGGACCAGCAGATACTTTGGCCTTACAAAAGATCAATGCCATGTACCATTACTCAAGTTGATCCTCACTTAAAACCGTAATACGATGGCAATTTTTTGCTCCTGATATCAAATTAGAGTAGCAAATTCAACGGAAAATCCAAGAAAAAAGTTGGGACTTAAGAGTAACTTGGGTAACTAATGTAACTGAGGGACTACTATATCAAGTGCGTGCATGTCATGGTTATTCCTATCTAAAATGTCATCAAAAGTTTTTGATAGACGATCGTAGCTAATAGAGAGAGCCTGCATGAAATCGATCACGTACCTATCACCCACAGGCTTAGTGAATATCTGGAGCAGCGTCCCTTCGTCGTCCCTGTCCGCCAGAATCCCCAGCTCCTCCCACTCCTTGATCTGCTTGTCGGTCAACTCGTCCCTGGCTCGGCCGTGCAGGTTCTGGTAATACGTGGGCGGTGGTGGTGGCATGAACTCAAACCCGCCCACGCCGCTCCGCTTCGTCATCTCCCTCAGCGTCCTGAAGATGTCCTCAGTCATCAGCGCCAGGTGGTGCACCCCTGGGCCCTCGTTGTGCTCCAGGTATGTCTGGATTGGGCTCCTCCTCTTCGTACCGAACACCGGCTCGGTCATCGGCAGGAGGACGATCTCGTCGTTGTTTGCCAGCACGACCGAGTTGAGCCCGCTCTCATCTGTCCCGACGTCGTCCTTGGTGAACTCAGCGAACACGTGGAAGCCAGTAAACCTCTTCATGTACGAGACCGCTGGGCCGAGCTTATGGACGCACCCGACGGCATGGTCAAGCCTCCGGATTCCGAAGTCTAGCAAGAAGGAGGAGACCCCGTCTGTTGGCTCAAACCGAGGCAGGAACCAGGAGTCCGGAGAGGAGTTGATACGATCAGAGGCCGGGGTTTTGTAGCTGACATAGCGGAGGACGACATCGCCATAGAGGTGGACCTCGGCGATGGTGGCGGTGCCGTCAAGGACGACCGGTGGGGAGACCGGCCTGGCACCATGGGTGACGTTGGTATGGAAGGCGGTGTCGGCATCCTCGGCCTCGATGGCAATGGCCCTGATGGCAAGGCCGTGCTTGGCGGCAAAAGCGATGCAGGCGGAGTAGGAGAACGTGGGGAGGGAGGCCATGGAGGAGGGGTCGAGGCCTTCGGAGGCGGCAATGGAGGGGGAGTAGGGGGCGGTGAAGAGGAAGCAGAGGTCGCCGGAGCGGCAGAGATAGGAGGCGTGGGTGGCATTGCCGGTGGAGAGGTCGGACTTGGCGACGACAGGCATGCCAAGGCCCCAGGAGAAGCGGTGGGAGGCGTTGGTGGCGTCGGTGCACCAGAACTCGACGTGGTGGAAGTGGCGGATGGGGAAGGACAGGGGTTAGACCAGACGAAGTTGGAGAAGCCGACGAGCTTGAAGTCATCGGAACCGGTAGTAATGCCGTCGTTTTGCTTGCCTATGGTTTCCGGAAGCGAGGAGTCGGATGGCTTTGGTATGTAATTGGTGTCTGTCAGTGACTCTGAGGAGGGAGCGGGGTGGGACTGTGAATATATAGAGAGGGACGACTGTATGTTGGGAACGCGCGTGTGAAATGGAGGAAAATGGGGTGGGGTAGGTTTCCCGTGGGGAGGTGATCGGGGGAGAGAAGGTTCGATGGTGGTGGGGGGGCAAAGCTGGTGATGTTTTTGGATTTCTCAGCTCAAAGCAGTTCGCGAAACTGAGACTCTATTCCATAAAAGGAAAGCAAAAGATGAACAAGAAAATGTGTTATGTACATCATCATCCAGATAAGCTCAACGTTACTACTGTGTACCACATATTTTTCCTCGTAGACTCTGCAACTGCTGTTTCCTATGCACTCATCTTAAGAGAGGATCTCCTCGTCAGCGACGTTCTCCAAGCGTCGCGCAATGTGTTTCTGGAGCAGCTTGCCCTTGCTCTCTCTCCTCTACTTGGCGCAGCTTGTCAAATGTGATCGCCATTAGGTAGAATGCTTCGGCTGCCAATTCACGATGCCGCATCCGGTTGTTCGAAGAATTAAGAGAGTAAGGGGGTGTTTGGCAACTGACCGAACAATAACTATTTCTATTCTTTTGTTCTCTAAATTAGTTTTAGAACAGAAATATATTTAGTAAATATTTTATTTTCGGACACAAATTTGCAAAAATTTATTCCCAGAATCAGTTTTGGAACAAAATTAAGAAATCAAAAAAAGTTGCTTCTTGATTTTGGGAATAGAAACGAGAAATTGAAAAGATTTTTGTTTTCTTCTTCTTGGCCTGTGGCCGGTGAGGGCGAGGGCTGCCCTCGCCAGATCTGGCGTGGGCGACCCTCACCGCTGCCCTCGCCAGATCCATCGAGGGCGGCAACGAGAGTCCAGCCCTCGGCCCTAGCCTGTGGTCAGTCGCCGGTGTCGGCAACTTGGCCATGGCCAAGGAAGGGAAAGAAAAATAAAAATAAAAATAAAAAATATTAAAAAATTCAAATATTATTAATAAAAAGAAATTTTGTGAAGTTACCAAACTCATTTTTATTTTTTTTAATTTTTTTTAATTTTAAAAATAGAAATTTTGGGCTATTACTAAATACTTTCAAAGGCTTAGAAATTAGTTTTGGGTATGGATTAAAAAAAAAATTATAAATAAAAATTATTTTAAAAAATAGAATAGTTATCAAATGCACCACAAAAGGAATTCTCACCGATGCCTACATGAGCATGCAGTCGATGGTTGACTCTGAGATGGGTGTACGGGACGATACAATGAATATGCAAACCCGCATGAAGACAAGAAGGGAGAAGACCGGCGAGCACATTAAGCGCATTTTTCGGACAATCATGATCTTTAGGAGTGGGCAATATGGGTAGCCCAAATTGGGATTGGATCATACTGGACTAGTCGGTTTGGTTTGATTCTCGAGAGTATTGATCCAGTTCCCGGTTCTAGAGTGGGAACGGGACCGGACCGGACTAGATAGATAAATATATATTTACTTTTTAAATTTTTTAAAGAAAAAAAAAGCTTAATCTATTTCCTTTTGCCTTTACCAATTTTTTTAAGGATTGGTTCCATTGGAACGTGATTGTTTCCATTTGAAAATAGAAAAATAAATATATTTATTTATTTAAAATAGAAAGTCTAATTTAAAAGTACGTGATTGGTTCCATTAGAACCGAACCGGACCATCGGTCCGGTCTGGTCCGGTCCACGGACCTAGGACTAGTCGGTCCGGTCCTCAATCCTAGAAAATGGAAACCGGTCCTTCCGATCCGGTTCCTGGTTCTTGAGTTGGACCGGATTGGATCAAAAACCGCTCACCCCTAATGATCTTTCCCCTCAGCCACGTTTATATTTCACTTTGACTAGTCGCTAGCATGTTATCACTTTCACTCATGCAGAGGAGGACTATACCAAGTATGGCAAATACTATCTTGCTTGCCATTGTACGTGGTGATGCACCCACTTCAACGGCTATGCCAGTTTGCATTTTGAGAGTAAATCATCAAGCAGGATGACAGCCAAATGTTGTTTTGTCATCTGGGCTTTCGGTTCTTTCAATATATGATTAATATTTTGGCAACAATATTGTCTCAGAGACATGATAGAGAAAGAGACGACTTGTACCTTCGACAAATCAACTGGTTTTCCCTAGAAAACTGTTTGAGAGTATAATGAATTGTGTTTATTCAGTGAAGGAATTACAATATATATACTTAACATAACGTAAAACCCTCTAAACACAATATTACAATTCTACCCTCCTTATCATATTTCTAACACTCCCCCTTAAGTTGGGACATAGATATCAAATAGTCCCAACTTGTTATACGGAAAACTCACTCTATTCCCCCATAGAGAATTAGTGAAAATATCCGCTAGTTGATCCTCTGTCCTTGCATGTTGAAGAGTGATTTCCCCTTTCTGGACCTTCTCTCGTATAAAGTGACAATCAACCTTAATAAGTTTGGTTTGCTCATGGAAAACATGATTGTTCGCAATATGGATAGTTGATTAATTATCACAATATAATATTGATGGATCTGATGTTGACACACCAATTTCTAACAATAACATCCTTAACCAAAGCAATTCACCTGTCACATGTGCCATAGCTCTATATTCTGCTTCAGCACTTGATCGAGAAACCACATGTTGTTTCTTACTTTTCCAGGCAACTAAATTGCCTCCAAGAAATACGTAATATCCTGATGTAGATCTTCTATCAGTAGGGCATCCAGCCCAGTCTGCATTGGAGTATCCTGTAGCGTTCAGATGACCATGACTCTTAAAAAGTAATCATTTACCTAGTGTTCCCTTCAAGTACTTAATAATTCGCAGTACAGCATCCCAGTGAGTAGTGCGAGGAGAACTTATAAATTGACTCACTACACTGACGGCAAAGGATATATCAGGTCTTTTGACAATGAGATAGTTCAATTTACCCACTAACCTTCGATATTTCACTGGATCAAGTAACAGTTCTCCATGTTTTGTATCAAGCTTCACATTAGGCTCCATAGGTGTATCAACTGGTTTTGCTCCAAGAAATCCAACCTCATTAAGAATATAAATTACGTATTTTCGTTGTGATAAATTGATACCTGCATGTGAATAGGCAACTTCAATCCCAAGAAAATATCGTAGACGTCCCAAATTTTTAGTATCAAATTATGTATGTAGAAACTGTTTAAATCGTTGGTTACCATCTGAATCACTACCGGTGATAATAATATCATCCACATATACCACTAAAAGTATACAACTAGCTGAGGATACGGAGCTAAATACTGAATGATCAACTTGACACTGTTTTAACCCAAACTTGATAACTGCATCAGTGAACTTATCAAACCAAGCACGAGGAAATTGTTTAAGTCCATACAAGGCCTTATGTAAACGACATACCGGATTCTCCCCCTAAGCAACAAACCCAGGTGGTTGCTCCATATAAACTTCTTCAGCTAAATCGCCATTTAAAAAGGCATTTTTGACATCCAATTGATGAAGATGCCAGCCAAAGTGTGTTGCTAGGGATATAAAAACACGAACAGATGGAATTTTGGCAACAAGTGAGAAAGTATCATCATAATCAATACCATATGTTTGAGTATATCCTTTAGCAATCAATCTAGCTTTCAATCGATCAAGGGTACCATCAGGGTGAATCTTAACAGTAAAAACTCAACGACAACCAACAGGTTGTTTCCCATTAAGTAAAGGAGTGAGTTGTCAAGTACAATTCTCAAGAAGTGCCTTCATTTCATCTTCCATGGCATGTCGCCATCCAGGATGAGCAAGAGCTTCAGCAACGCTACTAGGCACAGAGATAGAGGACAAAGAAGAAACAAAGGTAGAAAAGGTAGGAAACAAACAATCATATGATATGAAATTGGACATGGGATGATGAGTACGAAGACAAGAAGAAAGATCAGAATAGTGAGCATAGCAATTTCTAGGACGACCAACACAAGATCTTGTACCTTTTCAAAAAGCAATGGGTTGATCAGGATCAGAGGATGGTGTGACAACTTGTGGAGGAACAGATGAATCACATGTTTGTGGGACCTGTACCATTGTGGTAGGAACTGCATTACGCCGATGATATGTACGCTCAGCAAACTAAAAACCTGTTGATGGTGCTGGAGGTACAGAGAGTGGAGGAAGTGTAAGGAGGACACACTCACTACCCTCAGTAGCCACCGTAGGCACAGACTTAGTATCATAATAAGCCTAATACTCAAAGAAAGTTACATCAGTTGACACAAAAAGACAACGACGAGTAGGACTATAACATCTATAGCCCTTTTGAGTACGAGAATATCCTACAAAGACACATTTCTCGGCGTGAGAATCTAACTTATCTAAGCCAAGAGTAAGACGATGAACAAAGCAAACACAACCAAATACACACAAAGGTAACGCAAAGGGGGGATGATCCGAATGTAAGATAGAAAAAGGTGTCTCCCCCTGAAGAACAAAAGTTGGAAGGCGATTAATTAAGTAACAAGCTGTAAGTACAACATGACCCCAAAAATGTTTAGGGAGATGCATATGAAACATAAGACATCGAGCAACATCAAGGAGATGACGATTTTTGCGTTCGGCTACACCATTTTGCTGTGGAGTGTATGAACATGATGTTTGATGAATAATACCATGAGAATCAAGGAAATATTTAAAACCAGTAGTGGAGGCAAGATATTCTTTTGCATTATCTGATCGTAAAGTTTTAACAGAGATATTATACTGATTTAATACTTCATAATAGAATAGGCGAAAGTAATGAAAAATCTCAGTACGATCTTTTATTAAAAATAACCAAGTCATTCGGGAAAAATCATCCACGAATATAACAAAGTATCTAAAACCAAAAGTATCAGAAATACGACACGGACCCCATATATTTGAGTGAACTAATTCAAATGGACTAGAAACACGACTTTGAAAACGAGAAGGAAAAGATGCCCTATGATGTTTACCGAACTGACAAGCTTCACATTGAAATGAACTTACAGACACAGACTCTGGAAATAAACGTCGAAGAATATTCGGTGGTGGATGACCAGCTCAACAATGCATGCGATAGACATTAGATAATGTTCGCTTTCCAACTGCAGCAGCAACCATCTGTTTATCAAGATAGTACAGGCCATTTGATTCATGTCCCCCACCAATCATCTGTCTAGTCCTTAGATCCTGAAAAACACATCGAGACGCAGAGAAGGTTATTGAACAATTCAATTCCTTGGTCAATGAGCTAATAGAAATCAGATTATATGGAGATTTGAGGTGTAAGACAAATGACAAAGAGAGAGAAGGACTTAATTTGGCAACTCCAGTACCGTTAACATGAGATTGGGAACCATCGGCTAAAGTAACAGAATTAGACACACTAGGAGATGTAGAATGAAAAGAAGACAGTAGCTTAGGGTTACCCGTAATATGATGAGTGGCTCCAGAGTCTATGACCCAGGAGTCTGACAATGTAGACATTAAATAAGATGAACTACCTTGGGAAGTCTGTGCCAGAGTTGCAGTGAGAGCTGAAGAGCCTGTCACCTGTTGAGAGCGAACCCATGCATCATATTCAGCTCACGACAATGTGATGGTATCACCTGTACTAGGCACAGTTGGAGGTTTTGGTGATGCTATTGCTGGAGAATCAACATTAGCAGCAACAATAGGTCGGAGCTCAGGATGAAGATTGTAACAATAAGCCTCTGTATGGCCTGTTCTTTGACAATGGTTGCAATAGCGAGAACCATGACCACCAATACTACCATCACGACCACCAGTCATAGCAAAACCTTGTCCACAACCCTTATAACCGCATGAAGAGCCCGAGAGAAAACCTCATCTACTGTAGGAAGAGAGCTCTGAGAAGTAATTTGTTGACGTAATGAAGAATATTCAGGTCCCAAAGCCTTGAGAAATAGTATTACCCGAAGATCCTCTTGTCTTTTGGTAAGAGTGGCGACATTATCTGAAGCTGGAAGATAAGTGTCCAACTGTCTACATAAAGTTGTGAAACGAGCATAATATTCAGATAATGACTGATCTCCACGCTTAAGATCAAAGAGTGCCTCCCACGTATCACAAACTCGTGTCATGTTGTTTTGTCCAAAATACAATAAGGCACATTTATCCCAAACCTCCTTAGCTGTGTTACATTGAATAAAATGAGGACTAATCTTCGAGTCCATACTATTCCATAACAATGTACGTATCAAGGCATCACCAGCAATCCAATCAGCAACCTTACTTTGATCTAATGGGGCCTTAGATGTAAGATAATCTAGTTGTTTGGTAGCAGTAAGGTAAACCTCAATAGCTTTAGATCAAGATGCATAATTTGTGCCATCCAACTTGATTGAAGTCAATTGTAAATGTGGTAATCCAACAGAAGATGTAACAGTAGCCATTAATAAGCTAAATATATGATTGAACCCACAATGTCACAACAACTAAGACTTCAACTCCAATAATAGTCTCCAAAACACATTCAGCCAAACATAATCACCAATATGAGGGTTCAATCGAATCACAACTAGTCATGACAATTCATGGAAAAATCATATAACCATTAAGTCAATGTTGAAGAGTAACTACTTTCATAAGAGAAGACTGAATATTCCGAGGTATTGCAGCTACTGGACAGTGGTCATCGCTGCATTGGGTAATATAGCTCCTGTTCTGCTGTAAGACTGATATCCATACTCACACTTGATTCAAGGTTTCTAGCCATGCGAAAAATTTAGTGGAAAATTGAAAACACTATCATATATATGTGGCTGTGCATGAGTGGGGCGCTAATACACCAGACCATCAAATTCGCAGATGCGTGTCAGGAAGAGATCCTAGCCTACTGTTGCACGCCTGCACCTCTTTTCCCAAAATCACGAAGTTTCCCATTTAATCTAAAAACAACTGAACAGAACTTCACCAACAGAATGGAACAATGCCAACGAATTTGCCTCGAGAATTCCCGACGAATAGCAGAAGACAACAATGCCCATGAATTTTCCTCGAGAATTCGAAATCTGCCTATTTTCCCAAAAGCAACTTCGATTCCTTCTCCAATTTCCAAAATCAGCTTCAATTCAGAATCTGCTCTCTCTCCCCATTGACTACCAAGTCAATTCCTACAGCCTTGGATCACAATTAACTCCTAATCTTGGCCATGGATCTCAATTAACACAAACAATACACTCTAATGCAAGAAAGAGAACTTTACCATTGGATGTGCATATCAAGTACGACCGTTTTGACGCGACCTAGTGTGACGCGGGACTCACACAAAGAGGGTGCGCGACCTGCATGAGAGGCGATGCACGAGAGGGAGAGACAGGCAAGCTATTTCGGCAAGGGGTCGATGGCGGCGAGTTGTCGCTTCGTCAACTAGGGTTAAAAAACCGCTCTGGCTCTGATACCATGTTTGAGAGTATAATGAATTGTGTTTATTCAATGAATGAATTACAATATATATACTTAATATAACGTAA
Source organism: Syzygium aromaticum (assembly GCA_024500025.1). Classification (NCBI taxonomy): domain Eukaryota; kingdom Viridiplantae; phylum Streptophyta; class Magnoliopsida; order Myrtales; family Myrtaceae; genus Syzygium; species Syzygium aromaticum. The sequence goes on from CM044885.1 coordinate 20,697,359, forward strand.
AACCCTCTAAACATAATATTACAATTCTACCCTCCTTATCATATTTCTAACAGAAACGATTCGGCCGAGCAGGAGCTCATAGCAACCCGCTTAGCGATTCTCAGTTTCCTGTTCCACTCTCCCCAAGACAGTTTGATTTTTCTCTTCGTTACCCTCAGTCGTTCCATGTTCCGTCTGATGATGATTACCCCAAAAGGATTCAGTTTGCCGACACTGGCTTCGCGTTTTAGGTAACTTATGTCGTGCATTAAGTTGTTTAGCATAGAATCATTCCATGCAGTTTGGTAATTTGGCAGTTTAATTAATAATATAAGGAAAAAAACAAAGAAGAGTTTCATAATTCCTTTGCCTGCTAATTAGGATCAGCTTACATATAGATTGCATTTAATTAGCACGTCACATGACATTAATTTGATTATTTGATGCATGTTAAACTAGAATTCATGCCATCATAGAATTTAGATTAAATTGCGTTCACGCTAATTAAAAATAAAAATAAAAACAATAATTAGCATGGTTTCGTGTTTATAACTTGTTCACGCATCACGTTTTCATCGATTTGTGAGTTGTAGGAATTATGCATTGACGAGACTTCGCTTTTGCTTGCTTTGTATATCGAGGGTCTTTCATTTTCCTCAATAATTAACTTATCACTTTGATTTTTGAGTATTACATTATTGATTGCTCGCCCGCATGATTACTCATTGCATGTTAATGGTTCGGGATCAAAATTGACAAAGACTACTTGCAAAATATTTTTGAAATAAAGAGAAAAAGGCATCGAAGAAGGCATTAAATTAATTTAGAATAAACAACTCCACATATCTATGAAATCTCTGGCTTGTAGAAGTAAAATGTTTTCTCGCATTTTACTTGAGTTTCTAATCAACCCATAATAGACTAGTGCCAACTCCAAAATAAATCAAATTGCATATTTAAATATATTTAATTTAAATCCCAAAATTGTGATCGATATGCGTTTGGAAGAGTTTGTGCTAGACAATGATACCCTCCCTTTAATGAGTAACCGTTTGTGCTCGCCTGTTAATCCATTAGCATTTGTTCGCCGCTGGGAAGGTCGTGACAAGACCAAGTAAGACATCGCGGAGATAGAATTCACTAAGTGTTGGGAGTTCCTACTGTACAATTATTGAAGATCGACAAGATATTCGGTATGGGGCGATTACAATGCAAAGGTAAATTACCAAGTCACACGAATGTCAGTTCACGAGGCTCGGTCAGGTCGATAAGAGAGTCAAAGTTGAAGTGACTTGCAATGAATTATAACCAAGGCAGTTATTTAAGTCGTGGAGCCGGCAATCTTGAGTGCAGCCGTGAAGATTAACATAGCTGTAAGAAACATGGTTGTTATGACCGAAAGCGGAGCCCACAGGCCACACAAGTAACTGTCGATATTGGGTGTAAAGAGCGGAAAAGTGATAGACTGTCGAAGTAGTGGCTGCTTTCTTTGTAACCATTATAAACTGTCAGTACTTGAATCTTAACATGTAGTAGGGATCGATAATTAATGGATGAATACCAATTGTTCAATTTTACTTCATCTTTATCTTTACATTTCTGTACACATGGTTGGCCTCCAATCTCCGCACTTTTACTTTCTCGTCAATTATCGATTTTCATGTCGATCCACACTTTGAAAGGTTTTTCATGATGAAACATCCATGAACTCGTGATCGGGATGGAAATCAGGGACAAGGTGACTGGATATGTGAATAAACACTTTTCTGCATTGAAGGCGACCAAAACCGGTCAAAGAGAAAAATCACCGTCCCAGGGTGATCCTTCACTTGTTAAATGAGCATATGCATATACTCTGGCTGTTGGTGGCATCATATACACTATCACAGATGTCGAAGAACTTGGAGAATGGATGAAAGGCTGTTTGGAAAACCACCCCATGTTGGAGGCACTCACGGCCGAAGAACTCGAGAACGATCTAGTGGTGGTGAAGCTTTTGACCAGTGCAACCGAGGAAGGCCAGAAGGTTGCCAGGAACGGTGGGCAGACATTTCAAGCAGTATACAGACGCGTTGCTCTATAACCGTCCTTTGGAGTTCGAAGTATCTAATTTGTTAGGGTTGCTGTCACACGAAACGCCACATGAGTAAGGATATCAGAAATATTAGAAGAGTGCCATGAGTAAGGGTATTCAAGTTGCAGTTCATGGTCCTTATTTTTGCCCTCAACGGGGCAGCATGAATTGCTTTGTTGTGCAAATTTGGCTAATAGCCAGATCATAGTCTCAGTTCGATCGTATATCTGAATGGTGATACAAATCCTGGTAGCCTCCTAAATTATTTGAGCTCCTTTTCATGTTATGGATAGGTTTGTGGGGAGGACAACTTGAATGCCCGGTGGTGATTAGAGTTAGCACTTACGGGGTGTCAACGGTTTAGGTTCCCGTTGATATCCGACCCAATCCAAACATGTAGGATGTATGTTTATTGTGACCCAACCTGAGACTCGACTCGACTCGTATACCCAAACCGAAAATACTGTACTGATATTATATGTAATAATTGAAGTTACAAGAGTTACTTTCTTTACAACAAGGTTGTGTGAGACTAGGTCATAAACAAGTAGTTGTTACTCGTAGAAGAGTTCTACACGTGCTTTGCAAATTCGTAGGCCGCATAAACTGAACCGTATGTTGACTAGTGAATTTCGTTGTCCCGTGATTTCTTCCTTTCACGTTGAGCACATGTATAGTTATAGTTACATGAAATTGACATTTGTAAGGCTAGTAATTTTAAGAATACGATCTACAAAATTAATATAATAAGTGATGTAGAAGACTGCAAGAGTGAAATTAAATAAGTGGATCATGATAAGTAAATATAATATTATATCACTTAATATATTGATTTTATAAATCAATTGTAGTATACTTAGCGCACAAAATTTGACTCCACTTCATTAAAATATGCGATTATCTGAGATCACTTTAATCAATCACAGAATAATTTATTCATAAAGAATCTTTTCTTCGCTGGACCATACCTCATCCATGAACTTACGCCCTCACACTGAAACGGGGGTAAGTACAGCGCAAGTACCATAACTTTTGTACGGAGGACACTTAAGTGCCATAACTTTTTTTGGCTCACTTGAATGCCATAACTTCCAAAAAAAAAGATCACTTAAGTGCCACTTACGAGCTGATCGTGAGAGCCCAAAACCGTGGCTTTTTCTGCCGAACGGTGACCTTCCCGGCGAGGCGAGCACCACCAGCTTAAAGAGAGGGTGTCAGTGAATCATTCCATGGCCTCTGTTCGTCTCGAAATTTCCATTTTAGCCTCCATTAACAAAGGTAATTTGTAGTCACATAAATCGGCTCGATAAATTGTGTGACTATGAAGTATTTTTACCATCGTTAACGGAGGTTAAAACGGAAATTTTAAGACGAACGGAGGCCATGAAATGATTCACCGACACTCTCTCTTCAAGCTGGTGGTGCTCGTCTTGCCAGGAAGGTCACCGTTCGGCCGGAAAAGTCGCGGTTTTGAGCCCTCACGATCAACTCGTAAGTGGCACTTAAGTGATCTTTTTTTTTTTTAAATTATGACACTCAAGTGAGCAAAAAAGAAGTTATGACACTTAAGTGTCCTACGTACAAAAGCTATGGGACTTGCGTTGTACTTACCCCCACCAAAACGAAAGCACGATAATAGAGAGAGTTTTCATGAATTTATGTCAGCGATGACTAAACGCATCTAACTTCACCAGCTAAGAGCCTTTATTCTGTCATGCACCGGCACTCAAACATACAGTAACAAACAATGCTTCCATTAGAAACCACACTCAAGGAAAGAAATGGCCAAAGGCATCCATTTAGAAGGAGGCCGGCCGGGCTACATGTCGGGCATCGACCGTCTTCTCGTACTCCTCGAGGGACTTGAAGAGTTCCGCGATGTTGCCCTTACCGAACCCTCCGCACCCGCCCTTCTGATTCAGTTCTCCGTGATCGTCCTTGAGCACGCACCCCACTCTCTGTATGATCTCTAAGAATAGGGTTGGCCTGCACGGCACGGCAGCAAGAGAAAACAGATGAACAACAACAAAGGAGGGCCAACAGATGCTTTGGCCTTTCAGAAAAAATAAAATCCCACCTACTATTACTCAAGTTGGTCCTGGCTTAAAGCAGTAATCTATGGTAATTTGTTTGCTCCTGATATCAAGTTAGAGTGACAAATTCAACCAAAATCTAAGAAAAAAGCTGGGACTTGCCTAACTTGGCTAACTAATGTGACTGAGCGACTATTCTATGAAGTTCATGCATGTCATGGTTATTCCTGTCTAAAGTGTCGTCAAACTTTTTCGATAGACGATCGGAGCTCGTAGAGAGAGCCTGCATGAAATCGATCACATACCTATCACCCACAGGCTTAGTGAATATCTGGAACAGAATCCCCTCGTGGTCCCTGTCCTCCAGAATCCCCAGCTCCTCGCACTCCTTGATCTGCTCGTCCGTCAACACGTCCCCGGCTCGGGCCTTCAGGTTCCTGTAATACTTGGACGGCGGTGGCGGCACGAACTGGAAACCGCCAACCCCGCTCCGCTTCCTCATCTCCCTCAGCGTCCTGAAGATGTCCTCGCTCATCAGCGCCAGGTGCTGCACCCCCGAGCCCTCGTTGTGCTCCAGGTATGTCTGGATTTGGCTCCTCCTCTTCGTCCCGTACAATGGCTCGCAAATCGTCAGAAGGACCGTCTCGTCGTTGTTCGCCAGCACGAGCGAGTTGAGCCCACTCTCATCGGTCCCGACGTCGTCCTTGGTGAACTCAGCAAACTCGTGGAAGCCGGTGAACCTCTTCACGTACGAGACTGCCGGGCCAAGCTCGGGGACGCACACGACAGCATGGTCGAGCCTCCGGATTCCGATGTCTAGCGGGAATGAGGAGACCTCGTCCGTCGGCACAAACCGAGGCAGGAACCAGGAGTCCGGAGAGGAGTTGTTACGATTGGAGGCTGGGGTTTTGTAGCTGACGTAGCGGAGGACAACATCGCCGTAGAGGTGGACCTCGGCGATGGTGACTGCGCCATCGACGACCACCGGCGGCAAGACAGGCCTGGTGCCCTGGGTGATGCTAATGTGTAAAGCTGCGTTGGCATCCTCGACCTCGACGGCGATGGCGCGGATGGCAAGGCCGTGCTTGGCGGCAAAGGCAACGCAGGCAGAGAAGGAGAAGGTGGGGAGGGAGGCCATGGAGGGGAGGTCGAGGCCACCGGAGGCAGAAATGGGGGGGGAGTAGGGGGCGGTGAAGAGGAAGCAGAGGTCGCCAGAGCGGCAGAGATAGGAGGCGTGGGTGGCATTGCCGGTGGAGAGGTCAGACTTGGCGACGACGGGCATGCCGAGGCCCCAGGAGAAGCGGAGGGAGGCGTTGGTGGCGTCGGTGCACCAGAACTCGACCGGGGGTTGGACCGGACGAAGTTGGAGTAGCCGACAAGCTTGAAATCGTCGGAGCTGGTAGTAACGCCCTCGTTTTGCTTGCCCATGGTTTCCGTTCCAGAAGCAATGCGTTGGTTGGCTTAGGTTTGTAAAAGGTTGTCTGTCGGCAGTGACCGTGAGGAGGTAGCTGGGTGGGACTGTGAATATATGGAGGGGGGCAAGGGAGGGAATGGGGGGACACGTGGCATCAGGCGAGCGTAGGGAACGCGCGCGTGGATCGGAGGATGGTTTTTGGATTTCTCATCTCAAGGCAGTCAAAAGTGAGACTACGCACTTCATGAGCTCATGGTGCAACTTTGATCAAAGCAAACAGCTACTTAAAACACTTTGGCACAACGGAAAACAAGGGATGAACGAGAAAATGTGTTATGCTACATCATATGGATAATATACAACCCTACTACAATGTATGACACATTTCTCCTCGTCGACTCTGCAAGCGGCGGTTTCTGTCGCGCTCATTTTAAGAGAGGATCATCCTCGATGGAGACATTTTCGAGCGCCCTGATGTGTTTCTGGAAGGACGATGCAGCTTGCTCTCTCTCCTCTAGCCGCCCCAGCTTGTCAAATGTGATCGCCATTAGGTAGAATGCTTCGGCTGCCAATTCGTGATACTGCGCGTCCAGCGGCACAAAGAATTAATCAAGTAAACTTGTCACCAATGCTCATAAGAGCATACGTAGCAGTCCCTTAATTCAATTGCGAGACCAAGTGCATATGACCTAAGTAGTACCGACACGCAACACGAGCCACATGTTATGATACGCCGACACGTCATTTCTCAAAAAATAGAGAAATCCAATACATTAGAACATGTTATATATTTAATGTATATTTTTATATATACATAATAAATGATCATTTTTATGATTATTTCAATCAAATTAATTTGATTCAAATTTATAAATAAATAAATTTAAAAAAAAAAAAAGTGTTGGTGCTGAAACGTTCTACACGTGTCTGACGCAACACAGAAGCCCCGGAGAGTGTCCATGCTTCCTAGCATATGACAACGCAACAATTATACACCACACGCGAAGAAGACGGACAGCTGTCAAGGATATTAAGCTCCGACAAGATTTGATTGCAGACAACTTAAAATGGGACAGGTGATCCTTTTGTTATTTTTTTAACGTTGCAGGCAGAAAAGCGTGCGCATTATTTGTTGAAAAATTTGGCTAAGTTTCTATGTTGGTTTGATTGTCACTGTTGACAGGCAGGATTCTTTTCGTTTTTTTAATGTCCAGATAGCAACAGGCTAGGAGTGATGACCATTACTGAAGTTCTTGCAAGGATAATTGCACGGCTTTAATAAAGGTTTCCATACGAAAAAGAGACGGGCAAGATGCTTCACACATGAAATTTTCGGTTTCTCCATGAACCCAATTTTCATAGAATCTAACAGGTCTGCAACTAGGCTGGAAGAAACTGATGCAACATGCACTGCTTACATGAAGGAGTTGACGTACCTCTAAAATTTGAAGCTCATCCGAAGCTTGCCTCAGGGAATCCAGCACAATCCCTGAAGTTTCAGGAACTGCAACCAGGATCAAAAGATAAGAAGGGTAGCATAATTGTGGATGTGTTCAAAAAAGGTAATGAATCCCTGCAACTACAGATAACACCACTCACGATGCCACAAAGCAAGAAGTTAACTGAACGGATGTATAATATTGAATATTTGCAATGAGATGAATAAATTAGTAGCGATACAGCCTCCTTCAAGGATGCACTTAAAAAACAACCAGCGCTGACAGATATGGTGCTCAACATCGTAACTGTGTTCAATGCCTTATCAACTTCTAATGCAGCATAAGCAACACATTAACGGGGCATAGCACAGAGAACTACAAAGGCATCATCAGCAATTAAAATAGTAAATACCTGAAAAACTAGCATCAGACAGATGGCATTTTGCTTCTGCAATGTGTGCACGAGCACGAAGCTCCAAACCTCCATGACCAAGAGTCATAGGAAGGGCAGAGTGTATGAGGGTTAAGGCTCTTTTTGCATGGATCGATCCAAGAGACAGCCAGAGCTCAGCCAGGGTTAGAGTAGCTGAAGCTTTTAGAAGATCTAGATTGAATGACTCGCAAAACGAGAGGCTGGCCAATGCATATGGAATTCCTAAAACAGCATTGCCTGATTTCTGATAAGAGAGAAAGCTAAATGTTAATAACCAAAAGAGGACATCAAAAAGGATAATGGCATTCTTTTCATTCAACAGTGCACTATGATTTCTAAAACAAAAACTGACATAAAATTATTAAGGGAGATCTAAGGGACCCTCCCTACCTCTTTCTCTCTCTCTCAAGCAAGCTGGAATTGTTATGCACTGCTGTACCCTAAGTAGCACCGACACCAACACCGACACGCAACGCGACATGACACGACACGCCGACACGTCATTTCTCAAAAATAGAGAATTCCGATATATTGGGACACGTATATTAAATGTATACTTTTATATATACATGATAAATTATCATTTTTATGATTATTTCAATTAAATTAATTTGATTCAAATCCACAAATAAATAAATAATAAAAAAAGAGTGTCGGTGTCCGACACTGACACGGAGGCCCTCGGAGAGTGTCTGTGCTTCCTAGGCTGTACCTTGTGTATTTCTGCAAGCAAGAGGAGGGTACTAGCATCCTGTACTCGCAGATTAAATTTATAACACATGCAGAAGAGTCTGTGCGCAACAGCTGCAGCCTGCAAAGACAAGTACATAAAAACAATCCATCTACATGAAAAACATAAAGACATCCATCTTTTATTCCATTTCCAGAGTTAAAATTAACAGCAACACCATGCAGACAATGGCACTACATCTAGAGTATGAAAAGACTTTTGGCAAATGACAAAGGAAACCAAACGGCAAATGTGGAGGACTGGCATATGTCATGGTTCCTTCTCTGGTAATTTATATCCACCTCATAGAAGCTAAATGAAAATCGCGTCGTAGGTAAATTGTGTTCATATGTATTCACGTAACGCACTATATAAATATCACTCAGTGGAAATCAGAAGTTGTTTAAATATGTCTAGACCTCACTGAACTGCTTGGCAGCAAGCAAAGTACGGGCATGACGAAAACTAGCTTCTGCCTTCAAATCCATGTCAACGCCTGTGACAGGTGATGCAAGGACTGCAAGCTCATCGCATACTTGTTGGGCCAACTTCAAGTGTCCACTGCGTCACGAGTAATTTGATAATGTCAATTTTTAACAACTAGAGGTTGAGTTAGGTACCAAAAGCACACATACCGATGTAAAGCGTGCTCGTGAAGTAGCTGCAATTTCAATACCATAATTTGTGATTTTGAAACTGATATAAACTTCTCCTCCACGGTCTTAAGAGCAGCAAAAGCAGCTAAAAGAAGTAAAGTAAAAAAAAAATATTAAGGAAGATGACATGAAGAGTTATACAAGCAAGCGCAGACGATATCTTCCTGTGCGTCCATGAGAAGATAAGAAAGGAACGGCCTGTAGATAAAAATTTTTAGGCCAGGAGAACATTTTACAGAAATTGAAAGGAATTGACAAGAACAGCAATTTTGCTGAAAAGAAACATGTAATCAAAGTCCAATTTTCTCCAATCTTCGCTCTCCATATATGAAGATCTTGCATGTAAAAGAACAAACAGAGAATAAAGGTAAAAAGCAAAGGCAACATATAAATGTAAAACTTCACCAAATTGCAAAACCTGATCCAACTAAATCTAATCAAGCCCTCTAGTTCCCACAATTATATAAACCACATCGATACTCAGAAAAGCACCAACCAACCTAAACATAAAGAAGATTCAAAATTAGAAGAAAAAGATGGAGTGCTAACAGATCGAGTATACATGGCCTGGCTACAAAATTACTATGAACTCTCATAGATCCTACCAACTTCCTGTTTAAGACCTTCAAAGAGAAACAGGCAGATAGCAGAGTCCCTAGAAGAAAATTTTTTGATTAAAAGGACAGACTCCTATAATGGCTCTAGATCTTTTAACTCAACCTTTATATCCTTTGTATGCCGCTAAATACTGAATAAGCTTTCCGTAAGCCACTGCTGCATCAACTGAACTGAAAACATGAATGAGTAGGAAACCTTAGGTCAAATAAGCTAGGATATTGAGAAAAGGCCTATAGAAGAGAGACATTTAAGGACATATATTTCTCAGACATGTAAAACTTACCTGGCACAATCCACAAAGCAAGTCGCATAAACCAAAGCATTCATTCGAGCAAGAGGTGCACTGCAGGCAAAATAAAGGTGAAGCATCTAATTGGAAACAGAATGCCTAACAACAATTCCTTTTAAATAATTCAATAAATGACAATGATAAAATCATCTAGAAATTCAATCAACCAACAAAGAGTTGACTAAAAGATAAGATGCATAAGCAGCCTATGCAACTCAACACATTATTCCCTAAAGTAGAACTAACCAGGTTTAAAGAAAGTTTTAATGCAAGAGAAGTTTTCTACTGTTAAGCATGAGTTCACAGACAATAAACTACCATAAACAACCAATATCTTTAACAGTGTGCAGCTTTCAGTCAAAAGAACTTTTCTCGTTGAAAAGATCTTCTCTCCTTGCTTCAAGAAGTCACACAGACAGTAACAATAATATTTCATCATCATGCATAAAATAATCTACCACATTTCACTAACAGAGAAGAAAAGTCCTTGTTCTAAACTATACCTTCAACAGAAAAATCCAATATGCCTAGCAAAAATTTTCAATAACAGAAAGATCCAAAGAGTTCCTCATTCAAATACAACCAATAGAGAAGCCCACAGAACCCTCTGCAATACGTCTAGGCAATTGTTGGTGCAATTCTCTCATTGCAAAGAGGACTCAATATGCTTAAATATTGCTCAAATTGATTAAAGATAAAAATGGACCCTCACTGTGTGCTTTACATATTAATAACAACATAACTCAAAGAGTGAGTTACGGAAACATGATACGACAAAACAAAATCTAACAAAAACATAGATTTAGAACCCATATAATCTGGAATATCCATTTAAATATGAATCAAGAAGGATGACTGCCTATTTGGAAAATGAATTTACATAAAATCAAGATGGATGACTGCCCACTCAATGCCCTCTTTATCCTTGAGAACAAAAATGGCACCAGACATTTGCAACAATCAGTACATGCTTTACATAGAGGGAGAAAACCTCCTAAGCAATCATGAAAACAGAAAGACCTAGACATACTTTACAACTCGACAATGGACAAGTCAATTCAAATATTTAATTAGTGCTTCCTGAGTTAAAGCTCAAAAAACGTTCTATGAAGTATTAGATAACAAGAGAGAGGGAGATATACTCAAGTGATTACATATGCACCTGATAGGCTAAACGGAATAGTATTAAGATGCTGAAATTCATAGCTCACAAAGAGTAAAGCTAATAAATAAGGACATTCCTATTAACCATAGACATCTGATTTACCGAATATCTTCAACAGGTTCAACCATACACAGTATTTTAAACCATCTGTTCCGATGGCAACTTAACCTCTGAATGAAATATTACCTGCCATACATTTCCCATGCTGTGGCACGGAGCAAATATGAAGCACCAACCAGTTGCGACACAGATCCAGGAATAGAATTAGGTTGAGAAAAGAAACTGGAAGCATTAGATCTATTCCCACGTTCAGTTTCTTCAAAAATTACTGATGAACCACTTTGTCTGTGTAAATTCTTAAGCCAAGTAGTACTCAATGAACCATCAGTTATCATCATGGAACTTTCGACGTCGAAGTCACTAATCAAATTAGAACTTAACCTCAGTTCCTGCAATAAGAATTGGAGGAAGCATGAAGCAGAATTAAGCAAATTAAGAGGTAAAAAAAACCATGCAGTTTGCAGACGGGTAATAGCAACACATATTCTAAACTAAAAGACATTACCTTGCAAACATTAACTGGGCATGTTATAAGCTGCATGGAAGCTTTGGGACCAAAGGATAGCACGGGTCTTTGTACATGCTGCACATTGTACCAGAAAGCAACAAGATTACAAGATATGTCTAACCCTCTCAAAGACTCCTCCCTCCCTCTCTCCTGCACGTAAAAAATCCACTAAAGGAGAACTGACTGACCAAAACTACAGTTTGTAAAAACAGTATCACCGGCTCAAACACTCCATCAGACATTTCACTTAGTTCAGGAATCATTGCCCTTTCTCCTTAAAAGAGAGGATATGCATACAAGAATACAAGACATAAATTTATATCTCACCATTAAATGAAATTTAGCCATCGCAAGATGATTGGAAGCCACCAGTCTTTTTAACTTCAAGGTTTCAGCTCTCTTTAGAGATTCTTTCAAAAGTACAAAGAGCTGCTGGTGGATTGATGATGACGTTCCGATGTTGGCAACAGGTGAATATGATGATCCAAGTAGTCCACTTGCATTTGATATACCAATTTCAGACAGCAAGTTACATATAGCTGCCAAAGTGTAGGCAAGACAGGTATCATTACTGTGCTGCACAGGTAAAAAATTCAACCTCAGTGAGAATGTAACATTTGCAGTTTTAAAATGTGTCTTTGTGCTAAAGACCCACACAGCTTCTCTTAGGCTAGCCCATGAACAAACTGGGTCTCTTAGGCTAGCCCATGAACAAACTTAGAGAAGAACAACTGTATCTAAAACAACACTTACCATCAGAAAGGCTGTTAACTATTTCAGTCTGAAAGCCAAGAAGGCTATTGTTTTCCAGCTTATCTCTAAATAATAGACCTAGAATTTCACAGTTTGTTCTTTTATGGTGCCCTTGCGGTACCGTGTGAGAAAAGGAAAGAAGGATTAACTAAATGATGGTCAAATGTGCATTAGATGTAGCAGATTGCTATTTTATAGTAGCAATGGCAATTATTAATCTTGGACCCTTAACAGTCCATTGATTATGTTTTCTGACAGTATACTTGTCAAAGTGGAAAATGAACTGTGGTTTGGAGTCAAATAGGATGCAATCCTCTCATCATTAGATACATGATCTTAAATTTTTACACAAGGCAATCTACTAAAGTTGAATGAAATAGAGACCGGGAGGTCATTTGATGATTGGTCAATCTATGCATTCTCCTCACCCCCCCATGATGACCAATCACACCCAGCCTCCGCTTCTTCAAACAAAAGTGAAGCATCTGAAATCGTTCTCTTCAAGCTCCATCATAGACATCTCCAAAGTTGACAAAAATTGGCACCAATTACTTTCTAAATAAGTCTCTAATAGGCCTACTTTTGAAAGAAAGTAACCTTACTGATCTCTAATCATAAACAGTGACAAGTTTTCCTTCCAAGTTATTTTCCAATTAATCCACAATATATGCCCAAATATTCAGAACTCCCATGAACAGCAGGTTCTGGAAAACACATGGATACTATATCATCACAAGACAGACTTACAAGTGATTGTCTGGGTCAACTATCTTGTAACATGCTCGTGACACATCCATAACTAATTTGCCGAAAAGGATATCTGGCTACACCAACACATCTGATTCATTCTTAAGAAAGAATAAATTCAATTTACTTGCTGCTAGGCTGTCACGTCAAATTTTGAAACCATATAAAATGAAAGCGCTGATCAGATGATAATATCAGTCAACAAGCCACTATTCCTATATAGATAACAGCAAAGAGAAACTTCAAACAGAAAAGAACATGAAATGAATGGCAAATTTGTATTGAGGGATGAGATTATGGATTACCTGTTGGGAGACACGAACTGCTTCAGTAAAAGCCTAAACACCAAAAAAAGAACAAAAAATATTAAACTTATAAACCATGAAAAAGGATGCTGAACCTGATCGAATCAGACTTAAGGGAAACATGGAAACAGGGTTGGTTGCTGTTCTAGATCATATGGATGAGACTGCTCTCCCGTTCTTACCTCCACAGCTTGCTTAGGATGACCAAAGTGAAAATGCAACATCCCTGAACATAATAAAGCAATCTCATATCTTCCAATATTATTAAAGCCAGATGAGGGAGGAATACCATCAAATCCTTCTATCCCTGCACTTTTATGTTGACAACATTTAAATTAGCATATTGTCAGAGATAATTTACCGCCAAATAGTCAGAAGAAGCTTCTAAATAGATAGATAGACAAGAATCCAAAGTTCAACAGAATAATAACTCATGAAACTCAAAATTCCAAATGGGATTCTAGCTCACAATTATCACAATCCAGAAGTCCTGAATCTTAAGTGATTAATTCACTCTGATTCCTTTCATGGAGCAATTTTTGGGAGTGATCGAAAATACAAGTGGACATCAAATTATTGTTTAAAGCCTGATTTTATACTAAATTAATTACCTTTTTAGCTTCTTGCTAATCCAAAAATAGAATAATAGTCGTCGTCATTAAGTCAAATTTTTTTAGGCTTTCAGCCACGACGTCTCCAGTTATAACTAAAATTTCAGGATGGAGTAACATCTATATAACTAAGATGACAAATTAAATGCGGGTTATGCATGGACTAGGCTCCACAACAACTGAAGCACCATGGCATCATCATTTAATACTAGTCATCAATATTTACCTATAATCAAAATATTTATGCAGATTCTCCAAAGCAGAGGCATAGTCATCATGGTATAAGCTGTTTAAGTATCGTAAAAAGTGTACCTGAAACCAAAGCCACCACCAAATACTTCAGCTTCCAGCATAGATGTCAACAATTTTAAAGAAAGGTCAAAAATAAAAAACCAACAACATGATAACTTACACGATGTAATTCAGGTGCCAACTTTTGAAGTTGCCCGAGTATAAACTCTAAAGCATTTAAAGGGAAAGAGCTACCATGCCTGTCATTGAGATAAAACACAAAATCAAGAGCACTCTTGTTTAGAAACAAAAAAGAGAGAAGTAAGGAAGAAAGGAAAAATAGGAAAGAATTACTTCTCGATTGCATCCGTTTGCTCTAGCAGGTATCCTTGTATTTGCCAATTTGAACGCAGGAAAAAGCCATGATCAACAGCCCCAGACGAATCATCAAGTGTCATTGCATAAGAACTAGCCTCTTTCCCCTTTGCGTTCTGTTTAAACATTGGTTTGGCTGAGAGTTCGATATCTGTATGTTGAGGTTACCAATAAGTTGTTACTAGCTTGCAACCCTTCTGGGTGGACAGGTCTTCAACTACTAATAAACAGTAGAGCAACAGCACTGTAGACAAAAATACACCTTTTCATCCCATAAGGTGACTCCGTGACTTGATCTCACGCAATCTCTATTGGTTTAGGCGAGCAAAAACAAGCCAAGACTTTGATAAGTGGTGCTTTCAGAAATATTTCTAAATATTTGTTAATAGTGATAATACCATGTGATGGCCTTCAAAATGTAGTTCCTACCATAGACTTGTTCAGTAGTCTTCAGCATTTTAAGATGCTCTATAAATAATTGAGCACCTATACCAAGGTGCACTCCGCACATAATTATCAAGACTGCTGGTATTCTTAGAGGTGCACTCTCAGAAAGCATTTAACAATTTGCATGAAATGCATTACAAATATTATAGCTCTATTGCACGGTAAAAAATGATCTTGTCAAAAATTACTGTTCTCATTCTACCCACATTCACAAGCAATTACCAAAGGTTTGCCATCTGAAGCATTCATCATCATTCAAAATTCTCTCTTAAATTACATGCAAACATCTCAAATAGTACTGCTGTCAGGAGGACACTGCTAACGGAACATTTTTTAAGTTAAAGTTACCTTCAACCAAACCAAAGATCGGAGTGGGCACATGAAGGTGAAAAGGAATCCGCTCTCCAGCCTTCTTCTTAGTCTCAATTTCTTCGGTAACTTTCTCAAAAACAAAATTTTCGAGGTCCATATTTTCGTACTCTGACGCTTCCATAAGATTAACACCAGAACCATCAAAGTGGGCCTCATGAGGAGCACGGCTTGAGAGGACTTCTTTACAGTACAAAGAAATATTGGTCAAAAGATGGCAAACACCCTGCACATTTAACAATTTTATTGTCAAATTAACAATAATTGCTCATATAACATTTTCAGACCGATCTTCTTTTATCCCATGTGAAAAACGATATTTCGAGGATTCATGTGCTTGCAGGTACAAGAAAGTGAGAAAAGGAGAATTTAAGCAGTTCTAAAGGAGGGTAACTAGACTACCTCGAAGGACAGGAGATTAAATGCAAGTATGCAGCGGCGAAGAAATATTCCAAGGTTGCTATTTGGGTCCAGTATAATCTGGTCATCTTCAACAACACCAGCATCTTGGCCAGCAAGGACTTCTGGGTAATATTTTTCATAAAGTTAGACTTACAATTTAACTTGTACTCTTGCAGAGAATCGAATCGTTCGAACCAGTTCATGAGAGAACAATGCAACATGTCCAGTACCAAACTGTGAAGATGAAAAGATAAAGTAAGAATTTCCTGAGTAAAGGTTCAGTGTCCGCTAGATGAGGCACTTTCAGCAAGATTGATAACCATATAGAATACTTCAAAATCTCCAAAGTACTTATGATATTTGTAGAATCCATAATTCAACGATGATATACTTTTATTCAATTTAGGCATAAAACCAATTGGGAAAATGAAAAATGTTCGCCTAAGAGTTGAAGGATATTGTCCACAAGACTATGTAGGATTGCGATTTCTAATCGCTGTTTAGCTTCCCTCTTTTTCTGTTTTCTTAGGCTTCGCGCTTCACTTTTAGCATCACTCATAACTTATCATTACTTAACGAAGTGAAAGATAGGTAAAGAGGTCCAAGAGAACAATGAAGCAGCACGTCATACCCTGCCCTTGAGTATTCGCGGGAGGTAAATCACCCAGCATCGCACTTATCATGCAAACGCGGAGAGAAATGAATAACAATACATGAACACGAATGAACCAAACTGACCTCGCATTTCCTTGAAAAGGTTAAATAGATCATCCGGAGCAGACAGAGAGGACAGCCTACTGAGCAAATGGTCAGCTAACCCATCGATCGATGGGTTTCCAATTTCCCTCAACTGATTTATCAGGTCATGCACCTTTGGCTCCAATATATCGTCACACGACTGCATCATAGAATCACACATCCTACCGTAAAAACAACCTCCATACACTCACATGTGCAAAAACAGTCCCAGTCAAAGCTCAACAGGAGATAGCCAATTGAGCAGCAACAATCCCCGAGCACATCAGATCGGGAATGCAGATAAGAACCTCAACCTAGGAGGAGCTCACGGAGAGTAACGGGGTACCTTGGTGAGGGCCAGCAAGAAGAGGCCGAGGCTGTTGTGCTGAGCGAAAGAGGAGAAAAGGAACGGCACGAACAGTTGATTCGGAGAGGCGTAGAGCTGCAGGAGTATGCAGAGCGACACTTTGTGCGGAGTGACGTCGAACGCGCCCGGCACCTTCACTATTCCCGCCATCGCCGTCCGCTACGCGAGCATCTGTAGGCGCTACGGATTGATCGTTGCAGGCGACGGTTTGCGGACCATCACGGCGGTGTTGACGCAACGCGCCCGAGAAGAAGGAAGAAGCCAGTGAAGATTTTGCCGGCGAAGGAACGTCGCTGGATCAGGATTTGCCGACGACGACGACGTCGATGTTGGCGATGAAATGGTTTTTAGGGTTTTTCAGGGGATTTTCGAAAAAAGAGCCGGGAAATTGGCTCGGAATCCGGGTCGGATCATGTCGGTGTCGGGCACCCGCAACCTGCTGCTCGCAAAATTGGACCGGACCGGACCGGACCGGTCAGTTCAACCGAGAACCGATCAGGTCTCCGGCCCGGTTCATACTATATCGTGAGTGGTCAAGACCTGCCAAAGGACGGGCAAACCGGTCATGCCGTATGAGAAAAAAACCGGATCTTGACTTAGATGTTGACTTTGTGAAATGGAAAAATGGACATGACATGGGAAAGTGCTCCTTAGCCCACACCATTCTGGTTATGACCATAACTAATTTTCTGTTCACAAAAATAGGTTTGAAAAAGAAATCTATTTTGTAACGCAATTTCATTTTTCTATTTCTGAAACAACTTTTTGTTTCTAAATTAGTTATGGACCAAAAATTAAAACAAAAAAAAAAAATTATTTCTGGACGAGAAATGAAAATTATTTCTAAAAGAACATGTCTTCTCTCTTCAAAATACATCTCTTCTTAAATTTGGCCCCGATCTGACCTGATCAGATTAATTCGAACCGATTTGATCCGGTTCATTTTTGGGGGGAAAAAAAATTTCTAAAAAAATAGAAAAATCAGAAAAAATAATAAAAAATTCATAAACAAATTTTCAAAAATCCGGAAAATTTCTAAAAATCTCAAAAAAAATTTCAAAAAATCCATAAAAATTGAAAAATTCCGGAAAAATTCATAAAAATTTCCAGAAAATAAAAAAAGTAATCAAATTTCGGGAAAATAGAAAATTTGGTGAATTTTTTCAGAAAAAATCAAAAATTTCAAAACTTCACAAGATGGTTTAGAATATCTGTAACCACCCACTTTGAGTGAAATTTAAATTTTTTGAGGTATTCAAATGGTATTTTTGAAGACTCCTTAGTTTAGGGATTTAAAAGGGGTTTTATCCCCTAAAAAACCCCAAAAAGGGTTCTAAAAAAATGGATTTCTATTCTGAAAAATAGAAATTTGTGTTGTTATCAAGTGGGGTTCTGTTCCAAGATATAAAAATTTTATACTGTTATTAAATGGGTTTTTGTTCCACAAATAGAAATTTTTTGTCATTATCAAACGAGTTTCTTTTCTTAGAAATTTCGTCTCGGGTACAGAAATAGAAAAATCTATTTATGTTCCAAGAATCGTTTCTGAAACAGAACGGTTATCATTCGCACCCCTAACTAACCAAATTGTCTCATGGATATTTTAAGGGGCAAACATTATACTTAGGGCATGTTTGTTTCGTGAAAAATAAATAATTAAAAAAATATTTTATTAAGAATAGTGGCTTGTATTTCTTATAAAAATAAATCAATGAAAAATATTTTCATCGTTTAAGAAAAATATTTAGATATAAATTATTGTGGATGATGAAAATATTTTTCATTGATTAATTATTCAAGCGATATAAGCGATCATTTTTTGGAAAATATTTTTCAAATTATTTATTTTTCACGAAACAAACGGAACTTTAAAGTGGATGTCGTTTATTGTTTTCAAAGAAAAAAGTTTGTTGTTAGTACAACGATTCGACATCTATTCCGCCGCAAGAACATTAGTAACTCATTCTTCTTATCTCTTCCAATTGGGCGCCATGTGAAAACTTGAAAAGTATTTATGTACTACAATTTATTCTATGCTCATTATGGCAACAATGCCCATTTTTGTGTCATCAAATCCCCAAATTCGTGTTAGCGCAACAATAATACCATCTTTCAACCAAAGCAGTTGTAAACTTTGCTCACTATGACATGATATCCATATCTTTTCTCTCTATTCGCCAATACCCCAAGTTTGTATAACTTTGGAATTTTGACGGCGCAAAAAATGTTTGGAATATTGGTGCCGCGGTGGACAAGGTTTAGAATTCTTCGGGACACAATAAAAATTTTGGAGTATTGATACAATCTTAAAAAACACACGGGCATTTTAGAAAATAAAAACACTTCCCGGGGACTAGGCGCAAATAAACAAAATAAAACGAGGAAAAGAAAATGAGAAAACGAGAGACAAGCGTAACGTAGGAAAGACATCACCATCTTTCACCTGCAAGTCCATCGAAAACCTAACAGCCTCCTTGTCGGAGCCAGACTCGAACCTCCCTCGCTCGCTCGCTCGCTCGGCATCGACGAGGACTGTTATTTTGCCAGGCTGATTCGGCTCCCTGGAAGCCTCCGTCCGACATCATCATGGCCTCCAATGGCGCTGCTACGGTCAGTTCTGCGGCACTTCCAGCTCGTAGTCGTTCATTTTTTCTTTTTATCGTTTTTTTTTTTTTGTGGGGGTGAGACGCTAAAGGAATTGGGGTGATCACGGTGTTTCCAGAGAGCCGCGGATGCGGAGAACAGCTTGGACAGGATCAAGCGGCAGCTCGCGTCTGGTTCCGGCAGGAACTTGTTGCAGGGCCCACTTCTCAAGCGATCCGAAACTGTATTTCTTCTTTCTTTGTCCCCCTCTCTCTCTCTCTCTCTCTCTGTGTCCGTATCTGTGAGATTCTTTTGCGATCTGGTCTTTGTTCTGTTGAATATCGCCTAGGTTTGGGTTCTCATTGCTGTACGGCCGCGATTCGAATTGGGGTTTCCACCCTGATCAAGCTGCCTCAATGTGGCTTATGGGTCCTTCCTCGATCACTGCGTGAATGGAAATTGCATAGTATCTGTTGCCTTTTTAGAAAAAGGGTCGCATCGTTCTTTCTTCTGTCTCTCTAATTTTGCGAATGTGATTTGAATTAGTGATGTGGGGGCGCTTCAAATTAGACGAGGGCATGTGCTCGGTTAAAATTTGAAAGTGAACTATTCTCGGAGTAGAATTCAGAAGGGTGATCGTGCACGGTGTGTAAGAGAGCCAGTGTTTCATAGTTCGGGGTAACGTGTGTTCTATCCGATGAATTAGTAGTAAGAACCTGTTCATCTGGTGTCATAGAGCTGCTGGAAAAGTTTGCTAGCTCTTTGTAATAGACAAAAGAAGTACTTATCGATGCAGTAAAATTTCTCCATTTCGATGCCTCTCTAAAAAATTACATGACTTCCATTTTCTGGAGTGTGGTGCCCTATGGAAATTGAGATGTTTTATCATCATCGGCCAATTTACTCCGACAGCTCAAACTATAGATGTCCTCCCCTCTTTTTCCTCTGAGGCAGCTGCCATACGGGAGAAATGAGATCTATGTCTTCTATTGTCAAGCAAGAAATTCAGCCTTTTTGCATTTCGACTTTGAATATCTTTGAAGTTAGCTTAAGTGTTTTATACAGTTAGCTTGACTTTCGTGGAAGAAAGGCACTTAGACCTGGTCTTCCAGTTTAAAATTTATATCCATCTTACTTAGTGGCAATGGTGCTAGATAATCAGCCAGGGCATGGGCACTATAAGTTTCACTATCTCCACTGATGAAAGTGTGTCTACTTAAAAGTTTTACTTATCCCTGGCACGTGATCTGTCTGATGAAAAATCCTGCATGTGATTTTCTCTTCTTGATAGCTAAGGAAATGGAACGAGCGGTGGGTGATCCTAGACCCAACAACTGGAAGAATGGAATACAAGTTAGTCATTTCAAATTGGAATTTTTTGTGCTTTCATTTGTAAAAGTCTGTACTTATCATTCAAATTTCTTTGTTATTTGTTCATATCAGAATTAGGAGAAATGAGCCAGCTGTGAAGGGTACCATAATATTCGATGCTAATAGCACCATTACAGTGTCTCCTGTAAACTTCCAGTAAGATTTATTCTTTCAGAAATCGTTCTACATGAGATTTCTGTTCTCGTTGAGCTAATTTGAACTTTGCTTCATGATTTATGGATTTTAAACCTTCTATTCATCTATGTTTCAGTGGATTGCCAAAGTACGATGGCTGCTGTTTCTGTATCCTCTTGGCCTAGAACTTGATTTCTGGCTGTGAGCCTGTTATCGTCAATTGTAAATCTTCAAGTTGATATGTTTAGCATACAGTTTGCTATGAATCTATGTGCTTCTTAACCTTATTTATTAGACATTGGGACTCCCACAAAGAAAGATTACTTTCTATGTGCTGAAACTCCCGGTGCAGCCAGAGCCTGGGTATCTACTCTTCAGTAAGTTAAATCTTGCGTTCTGTTCATAGTTTAACAAACATTGGCTCATTTTCTCATTTGCTGTCACAGAGATTTTGAAAATTTACATGTAAAGGAAGTTTTTTAAAGGGTTCAGGAATTCTGTTACTCTGGTGATTTGATCTTAAAGCTGAATCAGGGAGAAAAGCTGTAGATTTGTCTTGGAAATAATGAGTTCTCCACTATTGGTGGACCTAATATAGATTTCTTTTTTAATGGTGAATATCGCAGATCTTCACATATGTATACATATCATCAGTAGAAATTTCTCATAATCAGTTAAAGTCAACCTATATTTTAGCCTTCGACCGAAAAAAACTATATTTTTGCTATAGTTTTGGCAGGAGGCTTTGATATCCATCCATGAATTTGATCATCATGGATTTCTGTTGACTATGTACCAAGGTCTATGAATTTATTTTTGTGATGAAGATTTATTTGTGGAGCATACACCGTGTCTTTTTATAATTATTTTCAAGCCATAGTAGATCTCTCTTCGCAATATTCCATTATCCCCAATTTAATTCTTCACTATCGCTACACTTTTCCTCTTGTTTTAACCTAAGAAATTCTCAGCTCTCTCCATGACCATATCAGCTGTTATAAATCTCTCTCTCTCTCTCTCTCTCTCTCTCTTACGGTTCTCTATCTTTCCATCTTCCAACGATCAGTGCTACCCAGTTGGTCCTGAGGGCTCATAAAGAAGCTGTAAATTCCTTAAGTGGGAATGGTTCTGCTAAATTAGGAACAGTTGCAACTGTAGTTGCCGCAGCTAATTCAACAGCATTGGAATGTTCCAAAGAAATTGAAGCAGCAATGCAGATTTCTATGAGAAATGCTCTGGGGATGATGACAAATAAGCCAATTGATGGTCCAGTAGATGATATGACAATCATGAAGGTACAAAATCTGGACTCCTCTAAACTTACTCTTAATGCAGTGAGGACAGGGCTTTCTATGTGAATAGTCGTCGGCATGACGAGATCCTTTCCTTTTGTATTCAATTGTTCCTCACTTTGGGCATTGAACATTTTTTTGCTTTGCCTTTGTAAGATACACGATTCCTTTCACATAATGAGTAGTGATCCTTTCTCTATCTGCAAAAAGATTGGACTTTTACCCTACTCAAGGGTTATTAATTTGCATTTTATCCTATCTGTGATTATACTGAGCCCAGCCTGGTGGAAATGGTCTCAATTTTAGATCCTTATGCAGTTATCACAATTGACGGGCAATGGTAGTCCGCATGTCTTTTTATTACTGGTGTATTTGTTGCATTATATATGCTATAATATTTTGCAGGAGACACTTAGAGTAAAGGATGAGGAACTGCAAAATTTGGCCAGGAGTCTTCGGGCACGGGATTCAACTATTAAAGAAATAGCAGAGAAGCTTTCAGAGACTGCTGAAGCAGCTGAGGCTGCAGCATCTGCAGCTCACATAATGGACGAACAAAGAAGAATAGCTTGTGCAGAAATTGAGCGATTGATGAAAGATTACGAGATTCAGGTGGAAACGTCAAAACTGAAGGTAGTTCAGTTTTCATAGCTTGGATGTTGTCCAACTGCCCTGATGACTGTATCACACATTGGTGGTTATTAGGCACCAAATACCTCATAAAGGATGCATGGAAATGCCATCTAGCATAGATAGCCGAGTTCTATTTTTCTGTAGAGAGTTTTGTTTTCCTTCCGATGATTGGTCTGCTCTTAATCTGTATTTAGCTTTGTATGTGCAGTTGAAGGAGTCTGAAGGAAAGATTATGGTTCTAAGCAGAGAAAGAGATCAACTAATAAAGCAGAGAGATTCTGCTCTTCAGGAGGCACAGTTATGGCGTTCTGAGATTGCAAAAGCTAGAGAGCGTGCTGTTATCTTGGAAGCAGCTGTTGTCAGGGCTGAGGAGAGGGCCAGAGTTGCGGAGTCAGATGCTGCTGCTAGAATAAGGGAGGCTGAGCAGAAAGAGTCAGCTGCATCAAAGGATAAACAGGAGCTTCTTGAATATGTGAATGTCCTTCAAGCGCAGCTTCAAAGGTACAATCTTTACTTTTGATGACATCCATGAAGAGTACCAGTCCCTATTGTTTTCCTAGTTGCATCTCTTAACTGGTTGTCATGTTGACCTATTTGTATTCTATACATGTAAATTCATCTGAACATAGATTCGTTAGGAATAGTGGGAATGGTGTAGAAACCCTTTGTTATATGATGATTAGATCAGTTCTATCTTATTAATGGTAAATCCTAATTTTATTGCTGTTACTCATCTAAGGCCACTGGCTAAGTTTGGTTTTTCATTGCTGTGTGGCTGATTTAGTATTAGCGAATCGATTTGCTTTATTTGGACAGACAACACATGGACACAAAGCAGGTTTTTGAGGAAAAAATCGAGTCTTGCTCAGATGTGGGAAGTGCCCTTCCATTGACGAAGCATGTAGATTCCTCGGAGGAGAATGTGGATAAAGCATGTCTCAGTGTCTCTCGAGCGGCATCGGTTTCCGGAGAAAATGTCATCCATGTGACTGGTGATCAAGAAAATCTCCGGCCAATTGCAGATGGGGAGTGGAATGATATTCAGGCTACAGAAGCAAGGATATCTGACGTCAGAGAAGTTGCTTCTCAGGCAGAGGGACGGAGCTTGGACATTCCTGTTGTTAGTCAACCAGTTAATAATGATCAAGGGCAAGGACAGAACTCATACGATCAGTCTTAATGTTTGGCCGTGTGAAGAGACTGATTCAACAAATAAAGTAATCAACAGAATCAGGAAATGTAAGCATAGGGAGTGGCGCTCTACCAGAAAAGGTAGGCTTTAAGAGAATATGAACGTCAAATCTTTTGGAGTTGATTCTTTTCTCCCCTTCTGGAGTTTCAGAAATTGTTAACCTTTGCCATAGCATTGGTATTTAAGAATGTCTACCAGAGGCCATTCTGATTATTCTGCTGGGTAAGTTGGGGTCAACTATGACTCCTACGACGTACAAGTAGAGCAGATGATTTGAACTGAATGTAAAATTTTCAATCAGTCTTGAGGTTGCTTGAAATAGTTAGTATCTTTGTGTTTCAGATTTTTTTAATTAAGGTATAAAGAGTTAATTTGTATACGAGACATGTTTATTAAGAAGGATTAGCATACCCCATGAGAAGGCGTGTTGAGAGCTGATACTTTTTTTTTTTTGGTCGGATAGAGCTGAAACTTGGGTTTGCAAAAAGGGGGCTGAATTTTTTCCTTTATTGAGGATCGTGTGGATAATACTAATGAGAGTTAAACTTAGAGAAGGCCTCTCAACAGACTAGGATCCATCCTAATCCGAACTATAGGATCCCTAACTTCCCAAGGACCGATGCCCAAGAAAATTGGAAATAATCTAGTTGATTTTTACATTGGAGCCCACTACGATTGCGTTGAAAGAGTTCCCTTAGGCGATGTGGTCTCTTCAATGTTTGCACAAATTATGTTCGTTATGTTGCCTGATGGTGATTCAACCAAACACATTACCCCCATGAAGTTATTTAAGAGTCTCTGACCCAAAAAAACAAGTTTATTCAAGAGTCAACCTTCATCGCTAGGTTACCCCCCTTCTTGGCTATGATGAAGTTCGTTTGAGCAACTTTGGCTCTGTTGGAGTTCCAGTTTCTCTACAATATCGTCTAGTTTGAGGTTCATGTCATCGTTTGCAGGCGCCCAGGTTCCTTGATCATCTGAAAGTAGTATAGCTACTTAAAGGCTAGAAGCCCTCATAACGTCCATCTCACGACAACCCCCCACCTCACCCGGCGTCGGGACCACTTCTCGTTGTAGAGGAGATTAGATCGACGGATCAGCTGGGAGAAAAGTGTGCATGTTTAGTCACTGTAGTGCTGAATGGCCAAGCCCAATATGACTCACTTTTGTTCTGAATGTCAATATGATGGTAACAAAAGAACCGCTGTTGTAAGCGTGTAGGACCCTCGCTTTCCATGACTTTCGGTAAATGTTTGGTGGCTTGTGTTGTATTTGCTTAGACATCGAGAGATATCCAAGTCAAGTGGTTTGCCAAATATCCGTGACATTTTTCTAATTGAGGGAGAAATAGAAAACATGCGATTGACTGAGATTCAATTCGCAACCGTTGGAGTGGTTCTCTCATGTCGTGTCGGTCATTTTCTCAAATATTTGATTTGTGACTTTTGTCCCCTCATGCCGAGTCTTAGCCACCCAATGCAAAGAACCTTGCAGAATAGGGTGTCCTTGGGATAATTGTTCAGAAAGTCCTAAATCTATTATATGGCGGCCAATTCGGTCCTGAAATAATTAATAGTGTCAATTTAATCATAAACTTTTTTATCATTTGCCAATTTAGTCCTAAACTTTTTTAAAATTAGCCAATTTAGTCATAAACCTATTATTTTGGATATTTGGCCGAAATGACTAGATTGGCAAATCGTCAGGAGATTTAGGACTAAATTGGCAAATCATCAAAAGGTTTAGGACTAAATTGGCGCAACTGAAATGTTTAAATTTGAATTGGTCTCCGTACGATTGGTTTAGGATTTTTTGCACAATTTTGCTGTGTGTCATTTGTATCAAGACGTAATCAATTGAGTCAATGAATCTCTCTCTCTCTCTCTCTCACTCATTAAGCATACGAAATGAAGTGGCTTAACTCATAATTGAGAAAGTAAAACTAAAGAGACATCAATAGTATTAATCGAGGCTGTATGTTGTGAGGAAGTTAGACCCTTTACATAGTGTATGCCTACTTATCCCAATACAACATGATTTGGCAGAAACCACATCAAGGCTACGTAACGGATGGCTTTACTGTTATGGAAAACAAGCAGTGTTTATTTAGCAGATTCTGACATTTACTTGATGCCCCTTTATCTGAGAGAAGGGCCTACGAGCTCGATCGACCAAGAAACGTTAGTTTCGGCATTTATCTCCATTCGAAAGCTTGGCAAGGGTCGATGGCGACCCGCTCAACAACTGACCTTAGCTCATCCCAGCTGTTACCGTGCATGAGAAGATCCTCTCCATTCAGATTCCAGAATCCGGAGTAGGCTGGCGCTGCAAACGGCGCCTGAGATATCGAGTTCAATTGAGTGAAGAGCAGGTAGTTCCGGTCATCGAAACGGTCCATGATGACCGGCTTCGTCTCATTGGGGGTGACGACGGCTGAATCCCCGAAGCTCACACACTGCTCAGCAGATTCCGATTCGAAGCTGCTTGTTTTAGAGCTTGAGTCAGTTGGGTTCTGCTTGAGGGTGGTGTTGTGCCCTTGCAAGTTCGGCGTGTACTTTCTGTGTGATGGGATTCTCTTGAAAATCCTGCATAGTGTCCAGACCTCCTGCAAAGCCCACCAAAGGAAGAGAATCAAATTCAGTTTTCAATTTTTCTTTTGGCCATCGAAAATCAAATACAGTAAGAACATGAGCATCAACATTTCGTACACATAATCTGTTTTCTGATATGAAAACGGGCCAACCATGTGTACATGGAGCAGGAACATGCATCCACAGGAAAATAAGATGGTATATGAACTCATCTTAGAAATTTCAAAATTGTACGACTGCCGATGGAATAGAATATTTTGGAGTAGACTCGTTCACATTACTTTCCATGGTATATTTGACCACTTTATCAATTAAAAGTAAAGAGCAAGAAGATGACCCTTCAATCCGACGATGTTGGACATGCATATAGATTGTAAAATGAAAATTGCAGTTCATTTGATAAATCTTTTGACGCTGTCTAACATGTAAGTTAGAAACAGGTTTTTATTAATTTGATCATTTTCTATCAAAAGTGAGCTGAAGACTTAAATGGAATAGAGAAAAAAATATACTTAGCACAAAAAATCAGATGAAAAAGAACAATAACTTTGGATAGAAAATAAATGATGATTATGTTTCTCCTCATCATTCCCATGCAATAGTGTAGATGATCATTGCAAAACTCTAGTCGACATAATCAAGAGTGTTGAGCAACACCACTGTAAAAATGGATCAAGGGAGAAAATGAATGGAGCGAGAATTCTTATTCAATTGACGGCGGAAGTGAGAAAATGAATGAAGTGAGAATTCTTACGGCTTCTTGAGCAATGTTCTTGGCGCAGGAGAGACTATCATGGGCAGCTTTCCCCGACACTGGGAGCCGGAACTCGTGCATCATCCAGTCGGTCTTCGTGCCTTTCCCGGCACTGCCGATGTAGTAGACCAAGGACTTCTTGAGGCCGATGCAGTCGTGGGGCTCTTTGGCAGCGTGTATCGGCTTGTCGATGCCGGTCGCTTTCCAAAACCCAGACCCCGTGACTCGGTTGGGCCTTATGCTGTTCCTGTACTTTCTCCCTCTCATGCAGAAGAAGTACCATTCTTTCTCCCCAACGGTGCTTACTTCTTCAAATTTTTCACAATACGACAGTGAACTTTAGTGAGATACAAGTTCGAAATTTTCTATATAGTTCACACACTCAGTATTAGGTAGAGCTCTAAATATACGTATATATGTACGTAGGTATGTAATTTTCACCGTGAAAAGAAAAAAGAAGTCCCATTTTCTTGTTTACTGGCTATAATCATCATATTTTCGAAGAAAAGGAGACTATGTAGCTTTTCATTTTATCAGGCGATTAATCTTCCAGCTTTTCACAATGGCGCGGAGATGCTTCTCATTCGGCTTCAGAAATTTTCTTACTCCGAATCTTATTGGGCTTATGTTCACAAACAGCCGAATAAGTTAATCATTTTCTCGATCAAGTGTTGGAGAAAATTTCTCAACCTTTTTGATATTGGAGGAGATA
This sequence comes from Syzygium aromaticum, assembly GCA_024500025.1. NCBI lineage: Eukaryota > Viridiplantae > Streptophyta > Magnoliopsida > Myrtales > Myrtaceae > Syzygium > Syzygium aromaticum. Next base: position 20,725,365 of record CM044885.1, read on the forward strand.
TAGGCGGACCCCGATTTAGAAGAAGTAAGTTCAAGGTGTTTGGTGATCATAGTGGGATTCTTTCACTTGCCATTCGCAGTTTCTTTAAGGTTATTACATATGAAGTAAGGAGGGATCTGTCTGAGAAGAACCTTCTGATGATTAAACCTCTAAGAAATGGACAACATAGATATGCAGATAGTGGTTCTGTAAACCTTTCACGTATAGTAATCAAAAATCAGTAATCTTTTTTCTGCTGAGCAAGCATGTACTACTAGAATCCTGGTGACCGTCTTGTGCGTCGTCGATTGTTGCCAGCTAAATAAGTAGCTAGCTTTTATGGATAAGACATCTCCATCATAAGGTAATTCAATGAATATTAATCCTTTGGTTGTTCGAACAGATTCTCAGCTCAAACTGACCAACGAGGCAGTCACATGTGCTCATCTAAGCATATCGAAACCAAAAAAATTTCTTCTGATATTTTCTCTAACTCAACTTTCTAGGGTCGAATCACTTTAAGGTTGCATGCTTTGAGCTGCAGAATTATTGGAGAAATCAAGATGAGACATATCAAGGCCATCGATGATCTACACCGATGTAATATTCCACAAATACGATTGAAAGAGGTGATTTTTCTGATCAGTTCAGTATGAAATACACAAACTGTATAAAGAAGAAGGCGAATGGATGCAAAAAAGAAACTTACTTGGAAGATCCCAAGGGTCGTACTTGTAGATATCGACGTGCTTGATGAGCTCGATGCTGAGAGGCTTCTTCTCCACTTTCCTCTTGAGGTAAAACGCGACGAGCTCTTCGTCCGTCGGGTGAAACCGGAACCCCGGAAGAGCCGTCCTGCCTCCATCTTCATCCTCCTTAATCCTCTCTCCACTACACTCGCTTGTGCTCTTTTTCTGCATAACCTCCATATCTCTTGCCCTCTCTCTCTCTCTCTCTCTCTCTCTCTCTCTCTCTCTCTCCCTTATTTCTTTCTCTAGTAATCTTTGTTGTCTCTTCGGAGTGTCCTAACTCATCATTCAGGTCTCGAAGCAGAAGCTTCTTATAGTGTGTGTGGGGGATGAGATGCTTGCATATGAGAGAGAGATCGATCCCGCGGTTTGGTTTTGGTCAAGAATGGACTTTGATTATTAATATAAACCATTAAATGATGATGGAGTCGCCATCCTCAAGAGAAGGTTCTTTATTTCTAGAGAAAAAAGAAAATCGGTTGGCCAGGCTCGTTCCACGGCTGACGTGATCGACTGATTAAAGTAACATACGGTATTCTTTCTCTTTTTATCGTTAATACTTTTATCAAGCGCTAAATTCGCGTCCTCTCTCCTAACTTCAACCTGTATTGATCATTGAGATAGCTCTAGATGGTCATTTATACGCTACTTAAAACTTAAATAAAGAAATTACGCATATGATCCTTACCGTTCCGTCAAGAATGGTCGAAGGTATGAGAGAGAGAAAGAATAAAATGGAAAGCCGCTCCACTGCTGATGCGGTGAGTACAATCAATTAGAGCACGGCGAGTCTATAATTTGCAGAGCCATAGCGTTTTAAGTAAACGAAATTCGGCGAATCATTTGTTTTTTTTATTATAAATGTGATTGTTATGCTAGAATGAGTTTACAACTGCCTATGTCGTGCTGATAAATATTGACTCTATCAACATGCTCACTTCAAGGTCGTAATATGTCTGGTGAAAAACCTGATGCAAAGGGATTTTTTCTTGAACTTTTTTTGAAGTTATTATCGTTTGATTGCGTAAATCATCTAGAGAAAGTCAACCTGAGTGGCCCTGATTGTTTGACTTATTCAGGCTGAGTTCCGCCTTGCTTGTCCGCTCTGTTGGTCTAAAATATCTGAAGATTAGGGTTTCGTAGCGTGATTATATTACCTTGTTTAATTTAGATTAGATTCTAGAGGATTCAATAATCATGTCGCTTCTGAAATGAAATTCCACGCCCACATAAAGAAATTATAAAAAGAAAAAAGAAAAAGAAAATTTGTTCAAGACCCTATTAATTAAAAGTAGACTAGCTTGGCGAATTTTCTTCATTTGACTCGGAATTTGGAATGTAGTGTGCTTGCTTCCTTCTTCATATAGTTGGTTAATATATTGATAAAGTCTCGTACACATGCTTCTGTTAAAATACTCATTTTAATAGTGCATCGAGAAAGAAGAAAATTCAAAGTCACTGTGGACTATGTTTGCACTTGCACGTATTGAGGATTCTAGTAGCCCCCTTTTTTTTTTTGCATTTTTGAATTGCTATCGGTTGACAAACCGATCAGATATAGAGAGAGAATCGAACTCAACACCTCGCGCTTATTTGGGCATAAAATCCTTGTCATTTTATAGTTCGGCCAATCCCTTGAAAGTTTCTCTACCATATTAGTTTAATTGAACATTCTATGTCTATGGTAGACACGAAATTGACAAGCAAAGCGACGAAGCGCTTTGTATCAACTTATGACTAAATTGTTAGGGTGTAGTTCATGCTCTCCATCAATAGGAATGGACAGGGTCTTGCTCTTTTATTGGTAGTTTGGATTGAGCCTATGAATAGCTACTGTGCCGCTTATATAAATAATATATTTCTTTTTTAATTGAGACTTATAACAGAGAGGTGAGAGGGAATTAATTATAATAGAATCCTCTGTTGGATGTAGTTCTAACTTAATGATGAATTAGGATAAAACCTTGTATTTCGATTTCTCTTTCTCGCTTTTACTCTTCATTTTGTTGTGTTTGAATATCTAATCCTAACATAAATGGGATGTTATTAATAGCCTCTTTTCTAGAAGGTTGTCTTTGTAGAAATTTAAGAATTATAAGCTGAATTCTTGCCAAAATCCAAAAGTATAAGCCGAATATATATATAACCATCGAGGACTTGACCTTGATTTTGCAGACTAATCAAACTTATCCCAGGAGAAAAATGAATGAGGACATTACGTACACAGAATTTTCTTCGAGGGTGCGATAAAATTCCGAGTGATGTGTGAAATTAGAGGCATAATTAAGTGATGATCTGTCGCAATCTCTCTAGTACAATCGTACCATCTGAACATGCAATTTTTTCCATGCTTAGTGTCCTGAGACCCAATGAGTACAAGGCAGACGCAGCCATACCAACTCACGCAATAGAGAGACCGCGCGAAGCTGGACCACGTATGGCAATACGATTGAATTAGCGATTGAAAAATCAACGAGTGTGCGAGCTAAGCACACGTCATAGGTTTGATTTTTCATATCATGATCAACGAAATAATTTCATATTCGAGTCACCCATTCGAATTATGGGTTGCATCTTACCTAATTCATAAGTTTAGTTGGGTATTTATCATAGGTCGAATTCCATATAACTTGGCAAGCTTTCGATTTCTAGGACTTCCTTTGTGTTGTGATTTAGCAGGCTTTTGACTTCTCTTAAACCCAACCAATAATCTGACTGAATCTCGTTTACTGAAGTTTCAACTTACACGCGGTCTTCCAAGTATACTTTAGTGTCTGTACTAAAGTCTGCAACTGATCGGCCGGTTAATCACGTATGCGTACTGCAGGCCATATGGCTGTATCATGCTGATGCAGGTTGTATATGTACGTAAGATCCTTCTAACAAGGATGACTCGTTCTAGGCACTTGTCCCCAAGCAATGCTCAAGTCCTCATCAGGGTTGACCCAGCATCACTAATCACGAATTAATGTTGCTGGATTTTAACGGAAGACTAGGGCAAGGTCAAAAAACACAGCTGCTCGACATAAATGTACTTGGAAAAAATCTTGGTGAAGACCCCACCCTTTCTGCATCCATCTTTCACCATTGGCGTCCATTTGGATGCGGCCTGTGTCCCTTACTATATAATTATCACTGAGAGAAATAAATGCGAATGCGACCCGCGTGATAGCGTTGCCTGACAAGGTCTTGTGCATATTTTGAGTTATAAACTCTTAATCGCTTCATCAATCCAGTACAGTGGATTCGTTGTGTATGTTTGGTAGACGATCTTGATTGTTAATTTCTTCTGATCATGAGCTAATGCAGATGCGCGCCTCTTGTATCCGACAACGATGTTCTTCATGGAAAAATGCTAAATGCTGGCATATGCGTTGTTCAGGGTTCTCATGTGCTCGCACGGACACATACCAGGTGCATACTTATACGGACACGTAGAAAATTAAAGACCACGAGAGACCCTGGCATATGCGTGGAATTATGAGGACTGCTCTCTCCAGACTGAGCTTTTGTAAGTGGCCCATGCAATGGAAAAACAATGTACACGGCCAAGAGGAGAGAGAGAGAGAGAGAGAGAGATGCAGCAATGATAATGAAGGGCGCAATTAGGTTTCAAGTCAATGGAGAGAGAATAGAAAAGCATACATTTTGTTTGGGGGCATAGAGCATACATTTTGTTTGGGGGCACGACTATGCCCCCCCCCCCCAAAAAAAAAAAAGATTTGAGGAAAAGTCCAAGTCCTTGGTTGATATTTTGCTTGGGTCAAGTCCTCGGCTTTTTGGCTCCAGAAACACCAAAAAAGTCCATTTAGAACCTTCTTCTTTCGTTATCTGACTGACTTGGCAATAGAAACCCTCGGTTTTCATTTATGCCCTCGCAGGAACTTGTGAAACTTGTCTATTCTGGCCCCAGCAGGAAATGCCACTCATCTCCAACTGTGACATCTTTTGATTTTAATTGTCTCTGTCGGAATTCTGTGCCATGGTGTCATTCAGCCTGATATTTTTGAAATCAAATTCTGGGAAGTTGCTGAGGATTCCACTGTGATATAATTAGAAACCAATAAGGTACATGTCCATAACAGGACTGCACCCTTTTGTTGATGTCTAAGATTATTTAATTTGGAGAGATTTTCCATGTGTCTAAAAGGAGCCAAACCTTTTGAATTGATGTTACTAGGGTTTGTCTCAAATCACATATGATTAATTCAATATAATTTTACACTCTCTCTCTCTCTCTCTCTCTCTCATGCAGTCAAAGGAAGAAATCATACATGTTAGATCAGATTCCATTTGTTGGCTGTAAGAGCAAGATTCTCCATCTTGATTAATACATGATACAGTCATAGAACCATACAAGACGTTAGTCTGAACCCAATAATGAGGTTCCATGACTTGTGAGATTTAAAGGTCTCAACGTCTCCATCAACTCATTTACTTTGTAGGAAACTTGCTTTGAGTTCTCAGACTAAAGCTTTCTTTGTTTATCAGAAAATGAATAATTGAAAAAATATGCTCCTAAAAATCATTACTTATATCACATGAAATAATTAGTCGATAAAAAGTATTTTTATTATCGATAACAATTTATTTCTAAACTATTAGGATCGCGAAACAAAAGTTCAGATACCTTCACTTAGGGAGATCGCCAAGAGGAAGGCCAAGTCTGCGCCTGTCAATATATCTAGTTAGACTCACATTCACTTAAAAATTTAAACCAATGAGATATGAGATAATTAGAATATATTAATCACTCCACACCACATCAATTCTCTGATGTGAGATTTCCTAACACAACTCACACGTTCATCTCGACATAAATAATTACGTGGATGATGAAACTATATTTTTAGAAAAATAATTTTCAAATTATTCATCTTCGTAGCTCTTTGGTTAATTTAAAAAATTTAGAAAAACGGCGAGAGAGTCAAAATTCTTTATCTCCCATAGCTCTCTAGTTCACGTTAAAAGTCCATGAAAGCATTAAGAGAGTCAAGCTCCTTCTCCACCTTAACTTTGTGGTTCACGTTGAAGTTTGACGAAAACAGCGAGAGAGTCGAAGTGCTATATTTTTCGAAATCGCGAAGGTGAATGATCATGTTTTCTCTCTTTTACTAGAATTGGCATTCGCTGGCTGATCTACCTCGTCAATATTGCTAGTGCTCGTTTACATTTGTTGTCATAATCAAGTTTGTGGTTTTGGAATGCTGCAATGAGCTTATTTGCTATTTAACATTTAGTTCGCACAACACACCTAGATTGATTGATGGTGGTTATCTCCATTTGTGCATTTACAATTTCTTTAGCAGTGAATCATGAGATATTCTTATTATCTTCGATTGTACATTTTCGTGTTTATTTCACACTAATATGCCGTGCATACCAAAGAAAGAACAAGATAGGACATGAAAGTATCTAGCTTTATTAGTGCGATTCATCAAACAATATATAAAATATAGCAAAATCTCTCGATTTCTTATCATATTCTCTTTATTTTTATCCTAACTAAAAATCCAGACCACCAAACACAATCTAAGTTAATATAAAAATGAGTGATTTGCAAACTATCAAAAAAGTCGGAAATTTCATAGTAAGTCACCAATAAGTGAACTTCAAAAAAAGAATTCATTCGAAAGACATAGGGCAGAAATGTTTAAACCTAGAAATAGGGGTTGTGTGGCTCGTGGAATTTTCCTTTGCCGCGGCCTAAAACCCTTAATATCCCGCTTTGATAATCTAATGAAACATTTTAACATGTCCGAAATCAAATGAGTGATTAAACGCTTAACTTGGATACAACAGATCTCGTATAACAATCACAGCTTCTAGATTCCTTAGAGGCCGCACCCGGCTTATGAGTCGAGCTTTATCCAATTCACGTAAACCGATAGATTTAGCGAAGCCGAAAGCTTCATATATGTACTCGTTACAACGGGAAACAAACTAATGAATTTATAAACTATATGCTGTTAGCGGCTAACATATAGATTGGATGAAGGAAAAACTATTATGCAACTGGTTTTAAAACGAGACCAATCACAAATCTGAAAATGACAAAATCCAAAAGGAAAAGTGCCGACAAGAATTTGTGCCAAAGTTAAAAATGTTTATACACGAAATCCAGTTTCTAGATTAACAGTATCATGGGTGATACTTCCGATCAAATGCTTGAGTTTATCTATCACTGTTAGAACCATGTGAGGATGGATATCAATTGCTCTTACAGTTGAGATTGACATATACAACTTCGTTCACTTCACTTAAAAAAGACAGACTTGTTAATCACTCCAATCGCCGTTTGAATCACCGTCTCTATAATGATCCATTCTAACGTGTTAAGGAGTAAAGCATTTCACTTGTCGACGTCACGTGTTTCTTACCTCGCACACAACGTCTATGACTATGAGCATTTAAATCGCAACATTGCGTATGATTATTAGATCATGTATGCAATTATCATCTGCCCCAAAGTCTTTTCGCATGATCAAATGTTCTTGGAAATAACAAAGGGAAATCGAAAAGGGTTGCTATCACAACAGGGTCCAACCCCTAAGTTGCTGAAATCAACATGCGAGCGTAACCATTCATTGAATTGAGAGGCCATCGCTTCATGTTGTTCGAAATCAACATGAATTTGCGACGATTAAACTCCGTTTCCATCGCACATTAAAAATTATTAAAAAATATTTCGTGATTGATAATTTTTTTTTTTTGGTATGTGTCTAATTGAAGGTCTCGCAATCCAAGTGGACACTGCAATTCTCATCAAATTAACCACTTTGTCCTACCAATATTTCAGTCAAATATTTAGGTAAGTGTTCTTTACATAGTAATTTTGTCTATTTTTGCATTTTCGTATTAATTGTTGCGTGAATAACAAAAATTATAATTTCCAAAATTTTATGGTTTTAATTAAGAACAACAGATATGATATTTTAAATATTTTTTCTGAATTTTTTATTTTAATATAGACACAATGCAAAGAGAAAGAGCTTGGATATATAATAAGAACTTACCTGAACGTCGAGGATTGATAGATGAGTTTTGTACTGGATTAGAACAATTTTTAGACTTTGCTAGTAGTAAATATGAGTTCATGAATGGAAATAAGTTAAGGTGTCCGTGTAAAAAGCGCGATAATGGTAAATTTCTTGTGTGTGATCGAGTTAGAGAACACCTTACTAGATTTGGATTTTGTCCAAACTATTATAATTGGACTTCCCATGGTGAACCATTTATATCTGATGAAGGATATGAAAGAAGTGACCAATTTTTAGTTAGGGAAGAATGTGTTTATTATGAGCAATTGAACCCATACGAGAGGATGGTCATTGATGCAGCTAATAATAATTTTGTCACAGAATCAAATTAGGCAAGTACTAGTTTTACTCCAACACGTGAACAAGTGGGTACTAGTTATGCTTCACAAGTGGAAGATATAGGAGTAACGGGTTTTGTTGAGAATGTCTATAATGAAACTTTTCAATCTAATCAGTTCTGGGATGTGTTGAAAGCAGCAGATGAACCTTTATGGACAGGTTGTGAGGACCACACTAAGTTATCGGTGACAGCCCGACTATTAAATATCAAGGCAGAACATAATGTGTCTACGGATTGTTTCAACTCTTTTGTTGAAGTAATGCGGGAATCATTGCCTCGTGATAACATCATACCAAGTGATTTTTATGATATGAAAAAGCTAGCGGATAACTTAGGTCTTCCGGTTGTAAGGATTGATGTATGTAGTATGGGTTGTATGATATATTGGAGAGATGATGAAAATGCAGAATCTTGCAAATTCTGTAGCTAACCTAGGTACAAGATTAACAGGAGGCCGGGTCGTAATCAGAAGCGTAGACCATGCAAGCAAATATTTTATCTGCCCTTAATCCCCAGATTGCAAAGGCTTTATGCATCTAAAGCCACAGCTGAACACATGACTTGGCATGCAAATCATGAAATAGAAGAGGGTCTAATGTGTCATCCTTCAGATGCGGAGGCATGGCAACATTTTGATAGAACATACCCTGAGTTTGCGATGGAGCCTTGGAACATTAGGTTAGGTCTCTGTACCGATGGATTTGCTCCATTTGGGAAAACAGGAAGAAGTTATTCATGCTGGCCAGTTATCTTAACGCCGTACAATCTTTCACCTGGTATGTGCATGAAGACACTTTATATGTTTCTGACATTAATTGTGACAGGGCCGCAAAATCCGAAAAAGTTGATATATGTTTATATGCAATCATTGATTGAGGAGTTACAACGGTTATGGGTTGAAGGTGTCCCTACGTATGACGTTTCTACCGATCAAACATTTATAATGAAGGCTGCCCTTCTTTGGATGATAAATGACTTCCCAGCTTACGGAATGTTATTTGGATGGAGTATAGCTGGGATCTTAGGATGTCCGATATGTTTGGAGAAGTCAAAGTCATTTAGATTAAAACATGGAAAGAAGCCCACCTATTTTGACTGTCACAAACAATTTTTACCGGCAAGTCATCCTTTCGGAAGGAATAAGAAAGAATTCGTCAAGAATATGACTGAAAGAACACGCCCACCATTGAGGTTGACCGGCTATCAAATTTGGGAGCATGTGCAGAACTTTCCAACTGTTGTTGAGAACCCACACGGCACGACTTTTGGGTACGGAAGTACACATAAGTGGACAAAACGCAGTATATTTTGGGATCTACCATATTGGAAGACCCATCTTATTCATCATAATCTTGACGTCATGCACATAGAAAAGAATGTTTTCGACAATGTCATAAATACTGTGATGAATATCACCGGAAAAACAAAAGACAACTTGAACGCAAGAAAAGATATGAGAGATATTTGCGATTGACCAATACTAGCTGTGGATGCAAGCAGTAGGGGACCAAAACCGAAAGCAGTTTATACATTAGATAAGGAGCAGAGGTGAGTTGTTTGTCAATGGTTGAAATCTATACGGTTTCCTGATGGATATACTTCGAACCTCGGAAGATGTGTTGATTTGAATGAATACAAGTTCACAAGTTTGAAGAGTCATGATTGTCACATCCTGATGGAAAGACTAATTTCAATAGCTTTGAAGGAAGTTCTACCGAACTTTGTATGGGGCGCCATTACAGAGTTAAGCAATTTCCTCCATGATATTTGCTCGACAGTGTTAAAAATATCGTACATGGAAAAACTAGAGAGAGATATTCCAATTATTCTTTACAACTTAGAAAAGATATTTCCTTCAACGTTTTTTGATTCGATGGAGCATCTCTTAGTTCACTTGCCTTATGAGGCCAAAGTTGCAGGTCCCGTCCAATTCCGATGGATGTATCCATTTGAGAGGTAATGTTTTTTTTAAAATACAGTTCAAATTAGTTTATCATATAATATTTCCGATAAGCTTTTTTCTATTTCAACTAAATTCTTATATCATTTGAAGAGAAAAGTGAAGAATAAGGCACGTGTTGAAGTTTCAATTTGTAATGCATATATTGTGGAAGAAGTGACAACATTTGCATCATACTATTTTGAGCCGTACATTCAGTGCAAGAGGCGGAGAGCAGGCAGAAATGATAAGGGCCCCATTGATCCCAACTATACAGCATTCTCTATTTTCAATTATCTGGGTCGACCAAGCGGCACATGTCAGTTTCATTACTTATCAGGCGAAGAATTTCATGCAGCCCATACTTATATTTTACTAAACTGCCCAGAAGTCGAGCCATACTTCAAGTAAGTGTAAATTTGCAAATATATGTTTTGTGTGTCAAATATTTGCTAATATTTATATGGTTTTTAATATTAGGATTTTCCAAAATAAAATGTTTGGACTACAACCAAATGAGTTTGACCGTTTGTGCGATGAACAATTTGCAACATGGTTCAAGACATATGTAAGTTCCCTATGGATCAAAATCAAGTTATTAAAATTATATACATCATTTAGTAAAATATTTATGGTAGGCTTTGCATGTGCAACCTTAGGTTCACAATAATTATGATGAAATTGGAGGGCAATGATTGCTATATCATCTATCATGGGGTCCACAGTTAAAGGTTCGAAGTTGGCCAGCATATTTCATAAATGGATATAATTTTCATACTCAAGAATATGGAATGGGCAAATCCACAATGAATAGTGGTGTGTTTGTTCGGTCATCCAATAGTGGCAATTCAGAAGATGAATTTTATGGCTTGTTGGATGAAATCATAGAGATTTAGTACCCTTGATCATTAATGATGAAGGTTGTGTTATTTAAGTGCACGTGGTTCGATCCCGTCAAAGGAATAAAGGTGCACATAAAGTTCAATTTGGTTGAAATAAATCACAAGAAAAAGTATATGAAGTATGAACCATTTGTCTTGGCACACAACAAGCAATTCAAGTATGTTATGCATCATATCCTAGTTTAAAACGTGACAAAACTGATTGGTGGGCTGTATGTAAAATTAAAGTACGGAGGAAAATCGAGGAACACTGGAAGGATAGAGCCTACCAACAAGAGGAAGTGTGTAACACGGTTGAAATTGAGGAATATAACATACCAACTTTACGAGATCCGTGTGGAGCAATGATAGATATGGATCCAACTGAAACTTGCGAATTAAATGTACAAGAATGTTCAGAATCTGATTTTCAGACAGATAACGAGGACGAGGACGAAGACGAAGACGAAAACGAAGACGAAGATGAAGAAGAAGATTAAAATTTTTGTCACAAAACACTACATATGTGTAATTATTAATGCTACAAGTGCTATTTTGGTTGTTATCATTATTATTCTTGTTATTATTGTTATTGTGCTTTTTTATTATTATTATTGTCGATTATTCTGTTTATTTTATTTGATCGTCCGAAATTTTGTCCCCAAATGCCGACAAGTCAAATATTATTAACGTAGCATAACATTTCCGATATTCTAATTTCCATTGCAAAATTTGAGATGCGAAATTTTACCGTTCGAAATTTGCGACGGAATATATATGTCCGTCGCAATATGGTCGAACAATATAATTTCCGTCGGAAATTTGCGACGGAAATTATATTGTCCGTCGCAAATATCGAAGGATAGTTAGGATCCTTCGCAAATTTTTTGTCTAAATTTTTTTCCGTTGAAAATTATTTGTAGGTCCAAATTTTGCGATGGACAAGTTGAGTCCGTCGCAAATTTTGCGAGTAAAATTTTACCATTCGAAGTTTGCGACGGCAGCAGAATTTCCGTCGCAAATTTGCGACGGACACACCATTTGCGTTGCAAATTTGTGACGGACACACCATTTCCGTCGCAAATTTGCGACGACTGAGTTCCGTCCGTCGCAAATTTCTGACAGATAGGTAGGATCCGTCGCAAATTTTTTTGTCGAAATTTTTTTCTCTATCCAAATTTTGCGACAGACAAGTTGAGTCCGTCGCAAATTTTGCGAGCGAAATTTTACCATTCGAAATTTGCGACGAACGCACTTATATTGTCTGTCGCAAATTTGCGACGGAAATAGAACGCGCTCATCGCAAATTTGCGACGGACACACCATTTCCATTGCAAATTTGACGTCGAAATTTTTTTCCGTCGAAAATTTTTTGTCGGTCCAAATTTTGCGATGGAGAAGTTGAGTTCGTCACAAATTTTGCGAGCGAAATTTTACCGTTCGAAATTTGCGATGAACACACAATTTTCGTCGCAAATTTGCGACGGAAACCGAACGCGGTCGTCGCAAATTTGCAACGGACAACACGTGTCCGTCGCAAATTTGCAAATTATTTATTCTTACCGACAGCTCCGATCTCTCACACCGCTGCTCGTCGCCGTTGCCAACTCATCCATCGCACCGTCGCCGCCCAGCACGCCCGCCGTTCGTCGCCGGTCGCCCCCGCAGGCCAGCCCGCCCGTTGCCGGTCGCCCCACAGCCCCCCCGGCCCGTCGCCCGCCCCCCTACCGGTCGCCCCCTCACCGACCCAGCCATTGCCGTCGCCTCCTTCCCTCCCTCGCCAGACGCCGGTCGCCCGGCAGCCCCCTCCGCACGTCACCCGCCCCCCCGCCGGTCGCCCGCCCCCCTTGTCCGCCTTGCCGCCGTCGCCCCCGCCTCGCCGCCCTCGCCCTCGCCTTCGCCGGCGAGCCTGGTCGCCCTCGTCGCCGCTGACCAGCAGCCACCACCACCGACCCCAGCAGACGGCTGGCCGTCCCGCCGCCAGCCACCGGCCAACCGCCCGCCAGCACTGCCGTCCCGCCACCGGCCACCGACCAGCCGCCCGCCTCCCACTCGCCGGCCGACCGCCTACCTCCCACTCGAGGGTCGACGCCATCGCCCTCGCCCGGCGCCGTCACCGCCGCCGGGCGCCGTCGCGGCAGATCGACACCGTCGCGGCCGAGCTCCCCTATCGTTCGCTCGGTTGTAGCCGAACACCTGACCAATTAGTCACCATTTGAGTCCACGCCCGCGCCGGGACCGCCACTGTTCGATTGGCCAGTTTTTATTATCCTTGAACCAAGTAAACAACTCCCTAAACCCTAGTTAATGCAATTAGGTAATTAATCGGATCTGTTTAGGGATTATTTATGATCACTTTTCATTGACTAGATTACGGGTCGATTTGAGGATTGCATGTGGATTTGATTAATGGTCGACTAATTAATTTGTCTATTATGTGGATAATTAAGCGTTGAATGACGATAAAGTGATTGATTAAGCGTTTTCATGGAAAATGCTTTAAAATTGAACAATTCTATAAAAAATCATTAAAAATTACAGAATATTAAAATAACAGTATATGTTGGTAACAAATATGAAATTTGACCGTAAAAGTTTTTTAAAATTTTTAACAAATTCAAATTTCATAATATCGGAAAAAGTCAAAAATTAATAGTGACCACCCATTTTGAGTAAAATTTAGATTTTTGAACGTTCCGGGAAAAAAATTATTAAAAAATTAAAAGTTTTTATAACTTTATAATATGGCTTAAAATAATTGTGTTCACTCATTGAGATGGAAATTGTTTTTATTTCGGTGAAAAAAATTTTAAAAATATAAAATATCTAAACTGCACAAAATTGTCTAAAAAACATGTGGCCATTAGCTTGCATTGAAATTTAAATTTTTTTAGAAGATCGAAAAAAAATTAGAATTTAAAAAATTTCAAAACTTCACGGAATGACTTATAATACCTGTGGCCACTCACTTGTAGTTATATTTAATTTTTTTAACGTGCCCTAAAATTATTAAAATAAAGAATGAGAAAAATTTTGGAAATTTTACCTAATAGCTTAGACTACCTGTGGCCACCCAATTTTAGTATGTACCAATTTTTTTATTCCACAGAAAAAATTTTATATTTAAAAATAATAATTTAAAAATTCTTAAAATTTTTAAATTTCAGAACTTTACATAATGTGTTAGAATATCGGTGGCCACCAACTTTTAGTGGAATTTTTTTTTTAGATCCCAAAAAAAATTTAATAATAATAACAATTTTTCTCTTACAAAACAATTACCGTTGACTTGGAATACCTGTGGCCACCCACTTCCAGTGAAATTTAAATTTTTTGTACGTGATCAAAAAAATTTTAATCAAAATGAATGCAATTCATATAGTGATGTTTGATACCTATGGCCACCCATATCGTGCTCATATATTGATGTTTCTTATCAAAATGAATGTGATTTATAGTATATTTGTTCGTAGGAAATTACACATCATAAACACTCGACAGTGGGTCATTTCAAGGAAACATTTTCTCTATCTTTCCATCAAAATGGTAAGTTTCGTCATTTACAGCACTATGTATCAGTAATACATGTCAATAGTTTTTTACATATTCGCATAACCTTCCTACTTGTCAATATAAACGTGGAGGTCACATGCCTAGAAGACAAGCCTCTTCCTCGTCCTCATCCCCGTCCCTTTCCTCTTCCCCTGTCCTGTCATCTAACCCTCAACCACAATATGGTCCGTCACAATATGGACATGTTGGCCCTTCATCCAACATTGAACAGCATGTTACAGGACTTAGCCACATACGAACTGAATGTCCTCCAGTTCAATCTCCTTTAGCTCCCTCTCCTTCCGTTTCACCCCATTATTCGGCGGAATAATCGAATATTAACGTAAACAGAGGTCAAGAAGATAACCGATTCTTCATACGTCTATTTGGAGATTCTTAAGTACTTCATTTTTATTTTAGTATATGTAATCTTTACGGTTTTAGATATTGATGTCAACTGAATTGTCGATGTTGCACAATATCCGTATGATTGCCGATTTACAGATACTACGTCTGTTGTGAGGGAATTGAACAAAATAGTAATAAACTTTTGGGTGGAAGAGTATATTACTTACAGAAATGTTCCACACGAAGTGAAATAAATGTGGTAGAATGAATTCAAGGTAAGTTTTACATATTTTATTTTCTCACTAATTAAGTTTGGTGTAGTATATTGATGGTCAAGAATGATGTAAAGAGATCGGAACAACTCTATAGTTTTTGATATCCAAAGGACCAGATATTTTCCCCGACATGAACTTCACAAAATCTGTCTATATTTATCTGGTGCATGATTATAGATAGGTGATCATCATAATAACTTTCAATTTGTGTTTTTAATCATTGCAGCGGAAGTACAAGTGGGAGGAAGTGAAAGACAATGAAGTGAGAAGAATTTTCGATAAGAAAATCGGCGATTTTATGCGAAATGTCTTGAGTAGAGCGAAGATCAAGCAAGTGAAGCCGTCTTTCTTTACAGCTGACAATTGGGCGGCAATTAACAGATTTTGGGCATCTGAACAAAGTCGGCAACTCTGTGAGCAGAATAAGAAGAATCGATCTTCTAGTTCTAGTGAGAGGTTAGCCACATATGCTAAGGGTTCTATCAACATTGCGGAGCATCGCAAACGACTGGTAAGTCTATTAAATGAGTTATAAGTTAATTTAATTCAATTACTCATGTTTACATTTTGTAGGCACAAGAATTGGGGACAGAACCGACATTTAAAGCTACATTTGAACGCACATTTCAAAAGAAAGATAAGACATGGACTGGCAATCGAGCAAAAGCTGTTAAGGTATGTAAGGTTATACTTTGGCTTATATGTAAACTATAATGAAAACCGTGAATGCTTTCAATATTTATGGCAGTTTTATTATTTTCATCTACATTGTTAATGTAGGAAAAATATGATGAACTTGTAATGAGCAGTGTTAGTGGTAGTGATGATTGTCTTGAGTCCAGGCCATCAGTTGACAATATGGCATTATGGATGAAGGTAACGGGTGGTGTGAAAAAAGAGAAAATATTTGGAATGGGATTGTTGTCAAAGATGTACATGCCGAATAGTCCTGCAAGTTCATCATCCACTGCGACTGGTCGGAGGAGGTCACGAGAAGACGAGCAATTGACCCAAGAAGTGCATCGTCTGAATAATTTATTTGTTCAGAAGGACGAACAAATAAATAACTTGGAACAACAAATGAGACTCGTTATACAACACCTTAACCTCAACCGATATGACGATCCTCCTATACCTCCAGTCAATCCAATAGATCATGGGCACAACGATGACCAACACATTAATGCCGAGAATGCTGATGATGCTGATGATTATTTTCTCCATATTTTCTAGTTAAAATTCTCAAAATCGGGGGTAAGTTTGCTTTATAATCTTGGTTTTTCATAATTTCACTCATATTCATATGTAAGAACATTTATGTTCGTCCTGAAACGTATTTTTATTAACTCTCCTGTTATTTTACACCTAGTTCCACATCCATGTATAAACGCTTCTTTTATAATCTGGACTGATTTATGTATGAACATTTCCTCAGGTTTCGAAAAGTGACCACTTTTGATGTCCTGCCAAGGTTTGAAAGCCGCGTCTTCTTGTGTATGATTTTTCTGCGTCTTCTATGGTTGTCCCGTCTCTTAGTTCATGTTTTGAATGTATTGTAAGATTGGATATCAAATCACATCATGTCAGACTCTGTAACTTTCCTTCAGTTATTTATTTCAATTATATGTCATTGTGGCTAGTTTGTCAGAATATATGGTTTGTTCGTTTTTCTGTTTCAATTATATGTTATTGTATCTTTTGTTTTATGTGGATAACAATTTATGGCCGAAATGATGTACAAATAGCGACGAATATTTTACACTGAATTTTGCGATCATTACAGATCGTCACTAATTTGCGACGTTTAAATTTTGCAGTCCATTTTGCGACGAAAATTGTAACGAATTTTTCAACGAAATTTGCAACGGATAGTATTCGTGGCAAATTTGCAACTAATTTTGCGACGGATTTTGCGACGAACAGAGTTCGTGGCTAATTTGCGATGAATTTTGCGACGGACAGAGTTCGTCGCAAATTTGCGACGAATTTTGCGATGACCATAGTTCGTCGCAAATTTGCAACGGATTTTGGGACGAATTTTGCAACGAATTTTGCGACGGACATAATTCGTCGTAAATTTGCGACAGATTTTGCGACGAATTTTGCGACGGACATAGTTCGTCACAAATTTGCGACAGATTGTATTCGTGGCTAATTTGCGACGTATTTTGCGACAAATGTGTTGCGACGAATTTGTTTTTGCGACGAACTTTTAAATTTTCTGTCGCAAAATTTTGCGACGAGCTAGTAGCGACGGAACGCAAAATTCGTCCCAAATTCGATTTGCGACGAATTTTTCCAAATTTTCTGTCGCAAATTTCGTCGCTAATCCGATGTTTTTTTGTAGTGAAAGCATTTCATTTGTCGACGTCACGAGTTTCTTACCTCGCACACAACGTCTATGACTATGAGCATTTAAATCGCAACATTGCGTATGATTATTATATCATGTATGCAATTATCATCTGCCCCAAAGTCTTTTCGTGTGATCAAATGTTCTTGGAAATAACAAAGGGAAATCGAAAAGGGTTGCTATCACAACGGGGTCCAACCCCTAAGTTGCTGAAATCAACATGCAAGCGTAACCATTCATTGAATTGAGAGGCCATCGCTCTTTATCTAACACTCGTCTTGATATTATGAGACACATTCCCTCTCGAAGCAAAGTCAATTTCCTGGAGTCATCACTCGGGAAAAAAACCCTTCACAAAAAAAAGCACACGGTGCCTCAACACCTCAATTTTCTTCCTGGTCCTTTTCTGAATGATTTATAGCTAATTGTGACTAGACGTCTCTAACAAGTGGGTTAGGACGGGTTTGGATCGGGTCGAGTTTAGGAAAACTCACATCTAAACTGAGATGAGAGTACGGAGCGAGTGAACACGAAATTAAGTGAGAGTTAAAGAGATGAGTTGAGTTTAATAAGTTGTAAACCCATTTACGACCTTCGCCCGTGAACTAATTGCGATTTAATCAGTCAAGTTCATTGTCTTTAGCCATAAATCATCTTCAAAATAATGTAACACGTTGAGCAATTCTAGTCACCGGAAACGTAACTAACATAAACTTCATCGTGGGACACCTAACCACGTGCATGAACCCCAAATTTCTAATGACCCCACAACCAAAATCTGAGAGGGCCAACTTATATATTTCATCATCGGACTTTAGAAATATGAATGTGCACCGTCCTTCCACTTAATAGCTCGAGTTTTTACGTTGGACCTTCTAACAAGGGGTATGAATCATTTGAGCAACGCTAATGGTCGCGGGACATGTCTACACATTAACGGAATTGTCGTACTGGTATCGTGCGATGAACGGTTCGCCTAGCACGGCGTTATAGCACAAATCGCCAGCTTGACATCTCATCTTTATCTGGTGTTTCGCGTTCGTCTTGGTCTGTACGGTGAAGTCCACATCCTGCCTTTCACAAGTATGGGCCGGCTCGTTCGTGAGAAATACCCACGACATAGATTCATTTGAATGTTAAATTTTTTTTTTTTGGTAAGGAATGTTAATTTGTTTCCTGATGGTTTGAATTTTCGGAAAAAAGCAACACGCCCGACACACATAATATTCACGGCTATGCTATCCGGTCAAATCATTTCTGTTCAGGTCGGTGTGAATTGGATCGTGGGGTTTTAACTGATGTTTTTGACCTACATGTTCATGAACGCAGAATTCGCAAGATTTCAAATGGGGCTGCTCTAGCAACTAACTTTCTATTCCTTTCTTGTCGGAGGACACAAACCGTGTGAAAATCGAGAAAACGTGCTTACCCCCATTGGAAAAACCTGCGTTGCTGAATTTCTAAGTGTGGAATCTGCTTCCTAAGTACTATGTACACATTTAGAATGATATCTTTGCCCTTTTAATGGCAAGTGGACTTACTTGCCATTAATAGAGACCCTTTTGCTCATGACTTGACTTTTGTTGAGGTGGGACAAAACCAAAATGAACAAAGAGTAAGCTCATGTGCTCTTCAGTTCTCATTTAGAAAGGTGGGCCAAAGAGTTTTAGCTATCGCATGGATCGTATCCCAGCTGAGGAACCATCTCTTGACGTTACTGATCAATGCAATCATCGATACGCCGATCTGTCTCTTCAACTCATGATGCTATATTGTGCATGTAATATATATTGAGCAAATAAATATAGAGAGAGGCTAATCGTGTGAACTATGATAAATGATAAGACTTAATCGCGGTTTGGTCGTTTAACCCAGAGAAGGAAATTCTTCAGAGCCGGATTGGCAAGTATTCGATGAATTGCCATGAAAATCGAGCATAGCTTATTGTGAGACATATTGCTTGGGTATGGGACTAATACGAGCCTGATATGTGTGGCCACAGGACACTTATAACTTGATGACTTAAGCTTAAGGGTTAATAATGGTAACAAAGCCCGTTCAGACCACATTTCATCTATCAACTGAAACAAGTGTTCCTTCTATTAACACAATACCCACCTGCAAGACATCAATTGTCTTGTGATTGTTTATTTGTTTGCACCTGAGAAACGATGTTGTAGTCGCCAATTAACTGGATTAATACGGACACAAGTACATGTGCGCACTCACTACCTCAATACACTTAAAAGGTTCAATATCTGCAAAATGCTGTTGAAATATTGTGTTATTTACCATGGAGCATAGTGCTAAAAGCTCAGGATTTACCGACTTTGATGAGATAAGTTATGAAGACACGAGAGAGTAAAAAGAGTAATCTGTTGTCTAGACAAGATAGAACCATGAGCAGACAAAACGGTACATTCACCATCATCCTGAGGAATATCCATTAAGCATGTAACATATCCATGTATTAGAGTCCTTCAGCAATGCTACAGGCCGATGAATAAGCAACCTGATGAATAAGCAACCATTTGCATGGCTGGTCGAGCAGAAATAGACCCATGCAAAAATTCAAGTATTTCCCCCAACGAGACAATTTCCATCACCTGGGTACAATGCAAGCAGCTATCTAGCAGCCAAAATGGCTGAAAGCAAAGATTGCATTCAAAAATCACAAAGATGGTTGCACTGTCAAGCTAATGTTGAAGTAAAATTCAGACCTTTACTCTTCTTGATATGTCAACCACATTAATTACAAGCACATCTTGAGCATAGGTGCATAGCCAAATGGGAAGCAGAGGGAATGGATTCGCTAGAATGACATAACGGACTCCGAGTGGGCTGAATTTCGAAAATGAGATAGAGCAGTGTCACTTTCCTCATCCCTTTCAAAAGTTATTGGCATTCCTTTAGGTTGCTTCCTGGAGGCCAAGTAACATGAAAATATGGTTCAAACATTCTACAAGAAAAGCAAATAAAAGTACATGCAGGAATGGGTATGCAATGCAAGTCAAGTCCTTGGCAAGCAAACTTTCTAGGAGAAAAATAGAAGGTGCATGAATTATCAGCAGAACAGATAAATATGAAACTCGATGCTCAATGCAGTTCCAAAACATGCTGCTGCAGTTGATGTCTAGACCAAACATGTTCAACTTGCTGTTTATATTTCATCAAGTCCACATCAAATTGCCAAAAGCAGAACAGGCTACACATCTACCACAAATGTTGCCATTGAAGAAAAAACCAGAACCTAGGGCATTGCAAGTTTCTTCCAGCCAAAAATTCTGACCTCCATTGCTTTCCTTATCCCTTCTGTCTTTTTTACAAAGCTTTCAAGGTAAGGGTGTGCAACTGCAGTTTTAATTTCTCGGTTTTGAGTCACAACTTAAGCAAATACCTATAATGTCGTGCCAGTTTTCTAAATATCACCGTGTCAAAATAAAATTCAAAGTGTCAATAAATACCTTTGAGAGAGAGAACTTTCCTCAGACAACGCCTTTTCCAACCTTTCCTCAAATGGCGTTGCGTGCCAACTCACCTTTTGATCCTAGGGGAAGAAAAACAACAGACTGATTGTCTCGAGGAAAAAGTTTTGAGTTAGAATCACAAAGGAACAGACAGGCAACAAAGAGATACCTCCTTATACTTGTTAGTTGAATTAGGGATCCCATTACCATCCCACCACTTTGGCAAGGTTGGAGTTTCATTTTCATTCCAATGTGCTGCGACAAGACCGATAATTGGCCTATCACCAGGAGTCTTATGAAGTTGGGATTTTCTGCTAGCTACGGCACTAAATTCGTGATCATCGTCATGCCCTTTTTTCTGAGGTGGTTTCAACCAGGAAGATAAGCTTGTTTCCACTTTTGATTCTTTTCTTGCTAAATTTTCTTCGATGTGCGTCTCAGATTTTTTCCTTGTGCTTCCAGGTTGCTCAGAAGAGTCTTCCAACTCATCTAAAAGTAGAATACAATTAGACTCCCCATCCATTAGTGACTTCCACTGAGAGACACTCTGTACAGGATTTAGAACTGAATACACATACTCTGACCCAATACGTGCCTTTCGAGGCGACAATTTCTCCATGTATGCAGGAAAAACAGTTCCAGGAGTCTGCATTTCCTCTGTTAGCTTCATTGGTGTTGGATGAGGCCCAGCATTTGATGTATCCTGAATACTGCGTGATTCAGATTCTTCAATACTCCGGCTTGGAATTTCAGATGTTGAATCTCTGGACGAAGACCCATCAACGTCAAAACACACTGACTTGTTCCTACACTGAGCATTCAAAGTGGGATTGGAGGGTGAAAGTGCAGCTGCTATGCTATCATTCTGTCTCTTATGATGCTCGCTAGTTGTTTTAACTTCAAATGCCCTACTGCCCTCACTGGAGCTAATGGAAGAAGTTCCCATGTTCTGGTCGTCTAATATACAGCTGCAATAGCACAAAGGAATAAGTTCCTATTTTCCTTGCCTACTGAGTCCTGATCTGATTATCAAGCATGTTATGGCCAGATTCTTTATAGAGCATCTCACCTGCTAGCTGTATGCTCAGCAGAATTTGAACCTTTTCCCCACTTGTCAGAAAGTCTTAGAGGTGTTGGGGACAATTCATGTTGCTTATTAAGCTCTAGCTGAAGCCTCTCAATGGATGAAACTGGAAGCCATGAGTGAAACTTTGAATTTTCAGAATCCCTACCTTCAGTTGGTGAAGCCATTGGCCGGTTAGATGCTTTCCGGATTTCATTAGGGGTTTCCGGTAACGTTCCGCATGCTTTAAGGAACTTACCCTGTTAAAGAGAAAAGTGAATGTCACAGAGCCTACAAACTGTTGAATATCAAGCCAAGTATTCTAAAATATAAAAATATGAATGATTTTGATATTGGAGACTGCTTCCTCCATGATGTAAACATTCCTTCTTTTCGTGTAATTACAAACACAGTAACTACGATAAACAATATTCCGTAGAATTAATTAGCTCTGACCCCAAGAATCATGATCCCAAGAAATTACCTAACAACCTTCTTGAGCTAGTTAATGATCCTCACTAAGAAATTTTAGGTCAGAACACAAAATATGTGGGTCCTGTGACAGGGTAAGCTTGAACCGGTCTAAAACTTAATTCAAAGATAGCAAATATGGAAGTCATTTGAAATCCTCTAACTCACAATGAAAAAGAAGAGGTAGATTCCCACTTGAAGTGGAAGGCTAAGGCATGTAACCGTAAGACCCTGTTAACAAATGCATGGTCCTCTTCTCACTTCAGTAAGTTACTCTGTCTGGCAGAAGTATGCCAAGTCCACGGCCCGAGAGAAAAAACCATTGCCGTTAAAGATTGCAAGTCTCAATAACCTCACTCTACTTCAGCCAGCAGCATCTTAATAGTGCCGAAGAATTTCTCTTTCCCTTATTGTTGATCATTAGTCGGGGTTTCCCCACTAGAATTTCCCGCCCTCTAACCATAAATATTTATTTTTGTCTGTTGAAAGATTTAAGGTCATCAATGCCAGACAAAGTCACGTACTAAATGTTAAAAGCAAAAGCCAAAAAGCCACAACTCCTCCATCCAAACGCAAACTACATTTCCATTTTGCAAAGAAGTAAGACCAGAAAAAGCGTGGAAAATAGAAGTTCCAGAACTACAAGTTGAAGCAGTCATCAACAGCTTAGCACTTCGAAGCAGATTGACATTTGCTACAACATCTATAACAGTAACTAAGACAACGGTCAGGCAGCTGATTAACAGTGTAATTAACATGTGGTTTCCGAATCAACCCTTTTCTCCAAAATTTCCCAGTTTTATCTAACGACCCCTTCTTAGCCAGAAGTTCCAGGTGAACACATGCAAACACACAAATGGAAGATCGTGAAAAAGCATACCTCGTCTCTGAGCTCCTTGCTGATAAGTGGAGATCCATAAACAAGACTTTCACTGTCCTTGCAAGGAGAACCCTCATTTCCTTTTCCAAATAAAGAAGCAAACCGATTGCCACTTCATCCTCGAATCAATCAAAAAGATCACCGAAAAAGAGAAAAAACTTACCATCAGACAGAAATAGAGCTGATAAGGGGTTCCGCGAAACAACTGCTTCCTGGGTGTGATGCACACAAGAGGAGACAGCAGTGAGCTTCAAATCAAAAACAGAGTCCGCTGTTGCCACCAAAACGCGGTAATTATACATAACAAATGCCAAGCACACACAGATTTGAGCAGTTGACTATCTCCAGCATTCTTCCCAAACTCTACACAACATAGCTAACCAATAATGACTGCAGCAGAAACTGAATTTTTGACCCGACAGGAAGCATGCGTGAGATCGCCAACCGATGAGACGACGAAGCTAGTTTCGTCCAGCTATCTTAATCAAAAGCAACAACAAACATCAAAGAAACGCAAAACGAAAGAGCTACTCGAATCGCCCGTCTTATTCCGAGAAGATTATGAATCCGCTCATCCGCTTCGAAAATCTTCTCGCGACAGCACGGGATTTCGCCAATCCGATCCACCATCAAATTCGAAAACAAAACTACTCACGAACGAGCAACCGCTCCGAGCACGGGTAACCGGCATCGAAAGGACGCCTTCTCCGTCGACCCACGCAAATGCGCTAAGGAGGAGGAGGAGGCTTACGGGGGTCTTCTGGTAGCGAACGGAGCGAGGGAGCCGGGCGCGATCGCCGTCCTCCTTCACGCGGAAGCAAGCGAAGAAGCAACCCATCGGATCCCTCTCGGAGAATCCGGAAGAGCCTCGACGGCGGCGGCGGCCGCGGCGGAGGAGCCGAACCCTGCTCGGAAACCCTAGCCTCGAACGCGCAGCCGAGAGAGAGTGTGCGCGCTGCGCAGGTGGGGTGTGGGGGGCCTCCGTCCGTCGCCGTCGTCGTCGTAGTCGTTTCGAATTTGAACGAAGGGGGCGAGGGAAATGATTGTGGGCCGCCTGCAAAAATGATGGATTATTATTATTGCGTGTTCTCGTTGTCGCCCAACGTACGCGACGATTCCGGCGGTGATGGATACGCGCCAATCTTTTGGGCCCTTTTTTCCCGGCTAATGACGCATTACGAGACAAATCTATGCGGCCGGTCCATTCCCAAATCCATGAAATCCCCTCTAATTTATAAATCTTTAGAGATAACACACCTTTTGAAACCCTATACTAGTATGTCGTGACGCATTTGCCATGAATTAACCCTTTTTTTTTAATCTCGCGGAGAATTTCAAATTAGTATCGGTCGCCCAAATATACTTTCCGTCAACATCCGGTCCAATATTTCAACAAAAAAAAAAAAGACGCGTGAATATTTCACATCAGATCCGTCATTCTGTAGTCCAAATCCGTTCTGCACTGTCTACCCATGAAGGCTAAATCGGGTCGAGGACTTGATTTTCCGTGAGACAAAGAACAATTAGAAGTAAAATGTTGACTGACACGAAATTTTTCATGGTATTATTCCTAAATTTCGACATCGCATCTTTAGCTCTATGGTCTATGGGTTTTTCTAACGCAGGCCACGGTCGATATATTTAAGTCGGGAATTTTTTTTTAATTTTGACCACATTTAAATTAACCCGCATAATGAAGATTATCTAGGCACCTTGCAGGCTTGCACCCTCATTTGACGACAATTTTATTTATAATTCTCTACTGCTGCTTCACATCCGGCCCGAGATGATGTGCTCGGCCCGATTGGTCTCTATCGAGGCCCGAACTTGAAGCTGGCTTTCAAAGAGAATTTTATTCCTCCTCCGTGAAAAATCTTGTTGGGACGATAACACAAATAACTCCTAAATTTTGGTCTAATATGAAATTTTATCCCTAAACTTTTAATTTATGCAATGTGATATCCGAACTTTTGTCCAATATGTAATGTCGTCCTTAAACTCGTAATTCATTCAATATGATCCGTAAACTATTGATAAATATTCAATACAATCCTCAAACTATATGAGAATATTTAAAAGTTTAAGAATCATATTGAACATTAGATCAAAACTCAGAGACCGGATTTAACAAAATTAATAGCTCGGGGAGAACATTATGTGTTGGATCAAAATTCATGAACCATTTTTATTATTTTTCCAATTTTTGTTTTGTTTTTGTTTTTGGTTTTTTTTGGGGTGGAGCAAAAGGATGATACGGGGTTAGTCAGAGCAAATCCAGTATTAGGATCAAGCTCTTGAGTCTTGAGCTCATCTTTGAGAGCCCACAAAATATAAAGCGTTTTTCGTCTGCAGAAGACATGATTCGAATACCAATCTATAAGACAATGTACAAATTGTTGTTTTTGTGTATTAGCGTGATCATTTTGACTATTTAGCTTTTGTGCACCGCGGGTCTTAGATTAATGTGGCTTGATGTATGAAGAGTTATGTGCAACGAGTTCTGTCTATCAAGAGCCGTCCTGAGAAATGAATGAGACAGGAAAATCCGAGATAGGTGAAATATTTGAAAAGATGATATATAATTATTATGATATATTTATTGGAAATTAAAAAGGGTAAAAAAAAAAAGAGGAAATCTTTTTCTTTAAGAAGAAGTCAAAAAGCAAGTGGGAGTAGGTGAATGAAATGGGCCGCCCCTACTTTCCCCAAGGATCTATTTTACAGAAATCGAATCGTCAAGAGACATAAAATAACAAAAGTTATTAGAATTTAGAAAGACCAACAGCTGCAGGGATAGATCATGCAAAACATTCTTGAAATTTGGGGTAGAATGTAAACATTCTTGAACTTTGAATAATTGCACAACACTCACTTCACTTTTCTGATTCACATGCACTTCGCACATAAAATTTAGGCATGAATTGTTATCAATAAAAAAAAAATATTCCCATCTACTTCAAATAGCACAGGCGATCACTTTGAGGAGGATGTTTTTTAAATCATTTATTTTTTACGAGATAAACGGAATCTCAGGGAGTATAAATGTAAATTTTTCTTCGAATTTTATTTGGAAAAAGGGACATTATACTAAATCCCGATAATTTTTCAGATGAAACTCCTTTGTCCCCTCTTAACATTTGGTTAAAAAATGTAAGCGTCCTCTACTATCGTTATAAGAATCATTGAAACGTTCTTCTTCGAAGGATTCGTGGTTTCCTCTTCATCCACATGAATATTGACTTACAGATGAAATGGTTTCTTTTGCCGAAATGATTGCGACAACGAGGAGGATTGAAAAGATGGCTTCTTGTGTTTTATTTTCTCCAGAGTCGTTGTAAATTGGATTTTCTTTCGAGTTACGCAAGAGTTATATAATAATGGATTAATATCACGAAAAATCATAAACTGATATATCTGTGATAATTTTACTCCGAGCTATTTTTTTTATCACAAAAAACCCCAAATTAGTATACCCGTGACAAATTTACCCCGAGCTATTTTTTTTATCATCAAAAATCTTAAACCGGTACACTTGTAATAATAATTTAGGGTAAATTTATCACAGGTGTATCAGTTTGGAGTTTTCCGTGATATTAACCTTATAATAATTGAAGTTTTGAGAGGACACGAACGCACGCCATCCTCAAAAGTCACGAGAGCTTCATGGCCTTTTTTCTTCTTCCTTTTTATCCTGTGCGCACGATGAGTTGAACATTGGAAACGTGAATGGAATTGGACGGCGACGATGAAATAAAAAACCAAGAGACGGCTTACAATGATAGGAAGCTGGAGGCAAACGTGTAATGCCCCCAAAGTTTCGTGGAATTTTCGTGTGATTTTCGCCAAAACCGCACCTAACTATTGAAAACATGATCAAGTCCTTTTCACGAGGCCACGGGGGCAACGATTCGCCGGCCAAATTCATCCATTCCACATCTTTAACATTTTTTTTAATTGAGACGTACATCAAGATCATAATCAAAATTAAGGAGCATTTAAAAAAAAGATTAATATCGCGAAAGATCTCAAGGTAGTGCTTTTGTAACAAATTTATTCTTTATTAAATTAAATTAAATTAATATCACAAAAAATCACAAACTGATACACTTACGACAAACGGATAGTAAAATTCAGAACTGGTACACCCGTCAATTATCAATTGCTATCCAACTCAAAAATTTGATGGTAATATTTTATGAAAATTATCAAAGGTAAAATTATCACAAATCTATAAATTTGGATTTTTTGCGAGATCAAAGAATTAGTTTAGGATAAATCTATTATAAAAATATCAATTTAAAATTTTTCCTAATATTTACTCAAAAAAAAAAAAACAATCCATCTATTTATCAACAGTCTCGTCCATTAAGGTGCCCAACCCAACCCAACCCAACCCAACCCAACCCACCTTTTTGTTCCCAAGGCTGATAACTTTTTGTCCACGTGGAGGATTCATAACCTCAGATTAAGGAAGGTGCTTTTTCCTTTTGGGCACTCGCTTTCGCATTGAAAAAATAAATAAAAAAAAAACGCAAAATAGACTGACCCTTCATTAAATTCGGAAAATCTCGCCACATGTTTCCATCGGAGCGAAGACAAAAGACGGATCTGTCGTCGTCAGACTCTTAATTTTCTTCGTGAAAACATTTGTTGTTCGGTTGTTCCAATGCAAGACAAAATAAAAAAAAAAAGTGAAAAAAATTAGAATGGAGCCGAGGGAAAACCGAACGGGGAAACGTGCATGGAGGTCCTCCTTCGCAAATCTGTCTGGACCATCGATTCGACGGTCGTTTCCACACCTTTTCTCTTTTCCGTGAAAAGAAAAGGAACGGTGAAAAGTAATTTATCTTTTTGGAAATTAAATTTTCTCGAATTTTTGAAATCTACAAATTTGTGTTTAAGGGCGTGTTTGTTTCGGGGAGAATTCATTGATTTTCCTTTCCTTTTTTTAGACTAGGAAATAATAATTTTCCGTTGATTAATTATTTTCAACAAGATAAACGTATGAAAGTCTGAAAGATTAATTTGTGAAAAATTCTTTCAATCAAATAAATGCATCCGAAAATTAAAAGGCATTCCGGCCACGATTCTCATGGCCAAAAACTGATATCCATGCACAAGCGCAAGGGTAATTTGCATGACAAGAAAATGGGACGGAAATATTATTTGATTTCTCTACGATGAGCTCTATGAATGGTGTCTCGAACCGAGCCGAAACTCAAATCTGCTATTTCGACAAGAACCGCCGTTCAATTCAAAGTTTCCGAATTATAGTCTATTGGATTCAATTTCCTGCTTCTACATGTTCTTTTTTTTTTTGACATTTTTTTATATCTCTAGCAATGCAGGGAGATGCATTTATGTTAGGGCTAAGCATCGGAACTGTACTAAACCAAGAACCAAATTGGCATGTTCACGTGGGAATCGGTCCGTTTCCTTGTTCCAAAATTTGGAACCAATGATTGTCGGCCCGATTCTCGATTTCAAGTGTGGAATCGAATCACCCAGATTGAATCAATACTTTTTTTTATTTGCAAGTTAATGATACTTCATCATATTTTATCATACGGTTAGTGTCTTTCCACTAAGATTTTCATTGATTGAAGATCCAAAACACTAAAAAAATTAAAAATTTATACTATGCAACAACACTTGCAGTCTTGGAGGGAATAGAAAAAGAGAAAGAAAGAAAGATAGATATCAACATCGGTTTCTAAACCCATTGGGGAACCGATCGATCCTGTTCCAAGATCAAGTTGCGCTGGTTTCCAATTCCAAAAATTGGATTGGTTCTTGATTCCAGGGTGGGAACTGACCCACCTTGGAATTGATCATTCCTAATTTATGTATGCGTTTTCTTGGGAAAAATATCAATTTTTAAAGAAAATGCAAATAAAATTCGGTGCTACCTTGAATCCACGCAGAGCTAAAGCGTTTAAGGCGCTTGCCAAATGGGGAGTTTACAGGAAGAGAACCTCAACCTCGTACGTAACTACAAAATTTCCATTATAATAAATCCCTTTTCGTTTTCTCCAGTCCAATTCGCCACGAGTCTACGACAACGAAATGTCCGGCCATATTGATGTTATTGTTGTCCATGTGCAATGCACTCGCAACTTGCAAAATCAGTTCACACGTAACTTAGGCCGCTTTACTGTTCCGGATGAAATGCTGTCTTCGTCACGACCGATTTACAATTTACAAGAAATGATGCGACGAGCATGACTCACTCGTTGAATCGATCGCTTGCAGTTTGAAGCGTCATTTCACTTGCCATATGGATTTTGTAAGCCGATTTAGTTACAACGAGCGCTAATCTTTTTTCCTTTCTTGGAAATAATTTAGTCATATAGACAATCTCACTCGATTAACATCTATATAATCGTTTTTTTCTCGCGTGCAATAATCTAGTGATATCTGGGTCAAGAAATAAAAAAGGGGTCAAACATTAGGGTCACATGGGTGTGGTCCAGTCGGAAACATTGTCCTTGTCCCCCACCCACCTCGAGATTAGAGGAAATAAGCCTATGTTTTTTTGGCCTGACTAATGCGATAATCTTCTGTTAACAACTAGGACCAGTCCAAGATGTCGAATCCCAGATTCCTTTGGACACTAATTAATGCCCGAAATGGAGATCCCTGCTGCGCACGGGAAGAGGGCACTTGATGTGTGGGGAATTTGCCAGACGATGCAAGCACTGAACGGTGTCCTTTGCTCTCGACATAGCACCGTCTTTCCAAATCACTTTGTTTTCGTGCGCCTGGGGATCTTAAATAACGTTCGAATAGTTTGGAGCTGCCTCGCCTTTTTTAAGGACATAACATTGCGGTCTCAACTCCATTGATACTAGCGAACATAGTTGTTCGGTTCTTGTATATCTGATAAGACTCCACCCAACGATTATAGGTATAGTTTTGAAATCAATCTGCGAATTAGTCATTACAATTTGATTATAAGCTATGTTTACTAGGTTATGACTATTTAAACTCGAGACGTTGCGTATCACCAACCACGCATAAATTATGTGAACTTCAATCATGAGGCCATCCCCTTGATTTTCTTTTGTATTTTTTTGCATAAATTGCTCTAGAAGTTCTAAATGGTGGGCCCCATGGGCAATCGAGTCTTAAAATGTTTGAATTTGTGCAATCAAGCTCTTTATGTTTTTGGTTCGGTGCAATTTAGTCTTTCAGGCGATTTCACAACCAAATTTGCTGACTTGGCATGTTGGAATTTGCTTGGCGTAATCTTTAAATTTATTTTTACATAGATGGCACTGATAGAAAAAAAATTAAGAAAACTAAAAACAATGAAAAAAGAATGGTGGAAATAAATCAGAAAAAAGGATTTTTTTTTTTTTTAAAGAAGGAAAAACAAAGACTAGAGAGGGTGAGTGTTACACCACTAGGACTTGGCGAAGGCCTGCAACCCTCGTCAACCACAAACAAGGACCTGCGAGCCCTCATTTTGATCTAGGGCTACGGCTTGCATGCCCTCCTTGAGGCCTCGACCACATATGTATAGTTAGAGATGAGCGGTTCCAGATTTTGTATAGGTTACATCTAAAATTTAGAATCTATCCGTTAGAATAGAACATACATTGCAATTGCGTACCAAACCACCTATCATAGGTTTTAGGGTCTACTTAAGTTCCACCTGTATTATTAATTGAACAGTTGCAGCGAATTGTCACATTTAATAACCATCACTTTCTTCTATAATTCACTAGTCACAACTTATATTTAGACACATAAAAAATATTAAATGTTAATAAAGTAAAAGTCATAGTCATAAAATAAATGCTCAGACTAGTGGTTTCATATTATACAGTCACATTTGACGCCATGGAATATCGTAAGATCGCGTGAAGACATAAACTAAGAAAAACACAAAAGCTTGTTCGAGGTTCCATTTACATATAACCTGTAACCTACCCGTCTAAATAAGTTTCCCTATTTTAAGAACTTGGAACCTATCCTGCATATTCCGGAACTTGCAACCAGACAGGTTCCCATTGATCCGATTCCCTGATTGTAAATTTTATCCTAGAACCATACTCACTCCTATGTGTCGTGACGGTACACACACATTCTCTCTCTCTCTCTCACTTGGTTTCCTTAATTTTACTTTTTTGTTTTGTAATTTTCATTCTTGGATAATTTTATTTTTTCCAAAATTTTTTGCTCTCTTATTTTTTTCCTTTTAAAAAAACACGATTCTATTTTTAAATGTGAAGCCATGCATGCTAAAGAAAAAGTTAGAAAGGCGTCTGGCCTGATTTGGAAGTACCGTGTCAATAAATTTGTTCGAGCAATTGTTGAAAAAACTTAATTGTACCGGATCCTGAACGTACAAAACTTTGGTTGCGCAAATTTAAACGATCAGAACTCGCCCACGCATTGGACAAAAGAGTTCAAAACATGCGCATATTAAGCAAATGGAAACACCCCAGGAATCGACAATATCGAGCAAAATCACGACAGTTGTGTACGTGCGTGGAAGCCGTGTCGTGTCGTGTGAATCAATCACGCTCCTCTTCATTCACGCACCCATTCGACGGTGCCCGTGCCTCCACACTTTAGGCCCCACTTCTCCGGCCCCACAATCCCATTCACGGGGCCCAAATTTCACGCCCACTTGCTCCCCCTCCCTCTCTCTCGAAGGGCATCTTCTAGCACCATGTCGATGCTGCTTTCACATGTGTGGCCATGCTGAAATTTGACCGAAATAAAGAAAATGTATGGAAAGAAATCACATTGAGGCCGATATGCATCACATGTCCTTGAGGAGGGACATTGACCCAGATAATGATTCAAATTTCATCTTCTTCTAGTACCATGTTCATGCATGACGCTGCAATCTCAAGTATATATTTAAGGGTGATGTCATTTTAGCTTGAGCTAGCTATAGTTTCTTCCTTTTTCTCATTTTGTTATGCCCCCAATAATATAATAATAAAAGGGCGACATCAATCTCGACCAATTAGCTCATTCAAAATTATGTTGTTATTGGCATTCTCCAAATCTCTCGGGGACTAAAATATTCGTCATATAAGTTTTGCTCGGATGTGTATTTCGAGTTATTTTCTCTCCAAGTAATGGTGAATTGAATCATTTATAGCCAATCCTTGTAGTTGTTTCGCTTGGTTACACAAGAAAGTCAGCTTGCTCGTTTCATCCATAAATTACAAACCCTTTACTTAAACTGTGTCGGAATATTGCTCTTCCTATAGTGTTAGTCCGAAATCTACTAGTTCTTTTCTTTGCGTTCGATTGAGATGCGAAAGTTTTGAAGTGTGCGCAATACACGTATCCAAGTACAATCTAGATCGTGAAGGGAGAGACCTATCGTGTTTGGCGATGTGCATGCACCACGCTCACTCGATAAACCTTCCGACCGAGGCATTGGTCGAACTCACAAACGTTAGCCACACATGGACCAGACCAGTCCCATGTGTCAGATCAGGGTAGGCGGGGGAGCATAGTGAAGAGCTACAGAGAGAGAGAGAGAGAGAGAGGAGGGGGGAGAGGCATCTCTTCATCTGTCAAAACCTTTTTGGAGTCGTCGTCACTATCGTCGTCCCACTTGAGTGGAGGAAATTAGTAAAACCCGTCATTGGTGGTCGCCCATTTGCTCAAGGCTACTACTAACTGTTCAAGTAACCATTCTCCTTTTCTCCTTCTCCTGCTTCTCTGTACTGTTCCATTTCCACTAGAAAGTGGGTGGGCCTCGGGGAAATCTTCACCCAAGAGCAATACCCGAGTGGGAAAATACAAAGATCCATCCTTGCCCCGTGCTCTGTGTGAGAGAGATGTCTAGTGTTCTTCTTTGGGTGGTTGGCCCCAAAGGGAACGGCGCGTCCCTGTTCAATCTCGAGCCCAGGATGAGCAAGAAACAGAGGAGGCCAAGCTTGTGCTCGGGAGTGCGAGTGGTGAGCGTGTTCTCGGCCATTTCGACCCCCGTGGCGAGCCCGTCGAGATCTTCGGTGGAGAGGGTGTACGAGGTCGTGCTGAAGCAAGCAGCTTTGGTGAGGGAGCAGAGGACACAGAAGTCTCTGGATGTGAAGAAGCCGGAGGAAGCAGTGGGGTTGACCGGCGGCGACTTGTTGAACGAGGCCTACGAGAGGTGTGGCGAGGTCTGCGCCGAGTATGCCAAGACGTTTTACTTGGGTAACTTTGCTCTCTCCCTGTGCCTGTGTGGTGCTACTTTTTTCTATTGAGATTTGGATAATGCGTTCATCTTTTGACTATGAATTCTAAAAAGGTTGATGTTAGTTAAAGCATAAAGAGGAAGGATATCATTATCTTGCTCAATTGATTTAAAAAAAAAATGGGGTCCGGTGAAAACTGCACCTTTTCTGGCTGACCTTATCTGCTGCATTGTCTCCAAGTTAGTTCCTGGGCTTTCTTTGGATACTGGCTGCAACAAGAATGCTGCTGAGTTTAATTTTATTTCAAACCACCTACAATTCCAACTATCTGGTTGAGGATTACTTATTGAAATGAGGATAAACTTGCATCAAATTATTTAAATGTGCTTCTGTGCATTTGGAAATTGGGTTTGGGGTCGATCTAGCTGTTCACTGCCTGTCTCCATTTGCTTAATCTGGCATATACAGGAATTTGACAATCTGAGATACCCGGTTACTCGTTTTTCACCATGAATTTTTCTGAAATTTACTTGTTAATACCCTACATTGATTTCTGCACGAAAGATATGTGAACTGAATTTTCAAACACGTTTTTTAAGTCATTCTGGGGTAGACTAGCTAACTCAGCTGCTTGCCTCACAAATTTTAGGTACGCTACTGATGACACCGGAGCGACGAAGAGCTGTTTGGGCAATCTACGGTATTGACATGGCCATTGTTTTCGAGCATGCACTTGTGACTATAGTTCGTCCATGTCCGTTTTTTATCCAATTTGTGCATTTATGTGACAGGATCAATCATATAATCCATGCATATGTAAAGCAGCAATCTTTGCGATCTTAAACATTCTGAAAAATTGCTAAAATTGCATGGTCCTTGTGATAAGCGGGGTTATAGAGAAATGAATAAGCTGGATCACTGTATGTTGCAGTGTGGTGCAGGAGGACTGATGAACTTGTGGACGGACCGAATGCCGCACACATCACTCCAAAGGCTCTGGACAGATGGCAGAAAAGACTGAACGATCTCTTCGAGGGCCGTCCTTATGACATGTACGATGCTGCTCTGGCAGACACCGTCTCGAAGTACCCCGTGGATATTCAGGTAGAAGTGCTATCACTCTTTGAAGTCGCCACTTTGATTTTTGTCACTATGATTTTAGTTAAGTGTATCATCCACAAATCACTCGACAACTGAACCATAACTGCTTCGGTGCAGCCCTTCAAGGACATGATAGAGGGCATGAGGCTCGACTTGAGAAAATCGAGATACATGAACTTTGACGAGCTCTACCTTTATTGCTACTACGTAGCTGGGACGGTCGGGTTAATGAGTGTACCAGTCATGGGGATTGCACCTGAATCAAAGGCATCCACAGAAAGCGTCTATAATGCTGCATTGGCACTTGGGATCGCTAATCAGCTGACCAACATACTCAGGGACGTCGGCGAAGAGTAAGGTTTTGCTATTACAGAAGAAAAACCTGCTTGAAAATGAGTACTTTCATATCGTTCTCATTGTTGGACATCTTTGCTTGGATTGTTGAAGCAATTTGAGACCCATATAGGTGATTTTATCAAAACTCATCACACTGCAATTCAAATTGTCGACACAGTGCTAGGAGAGGAAGGGTATATCTCCCGCAGGATGAGCTAGCACGTGCCGGGCTATCAGATGAGGACATATTCCGGGGGAAAGTGACCGACAAGTGGAGGGGATTCATGAAAGAGCAGATAAAGCGGGCGAGGAAGTTCTTTGACGAGGCCGAGAAGGGCGTCATGGAGCTCAACACAGCGAGCAGGTGGCCGGTGATGGCATCGTTGCTGCTGTACAAGCAAATCCTGGACTCCATTGAAGCAAACGACTACAACAACTTCACAAAGAGAGCTTATGTAGGGAAGGCAAAGAAGCTCATATCACTGCCTGTGGCTTATGGAAAAGCACTTGTGGGGCCTTCAACAGATGCGTGAGTTGACTGACGAGAACTTGGGTTTTTGCTCCATTTTTTTAAAGTGTTGGGCTTGTAGCAGAACAGGTTGAGCTCTGTAAATTCCCATGTTATATAGATGTAGCAGTCGCGTATAAGGAGCCATAAGTTGCTAGTGAAATAAGGGCCCATGATCAGCTCAGCTTTGATTATTAGTTTCTTCATTGTTTAAATTAGAAAAGGAAGCAGTGAATGTAAAGATCACATGAAAGGACCAATTAGTTCTTGTACAATCTCTCTCTCTCTCTCTCTCTCTCTCTCTCTCTCTCTCTCTCTCTCTCTCTCTAACACATTTGTTCTTAACACCATAATTTGGAGGGACTTTATGAACGGTAGATTACACGCCCTTGACTGGCCTTGCTTAGTGCCTACCTGATCGGATTTTTGGTTCAGGCCTATTCTAGTTCACGCGACATTGCCGCCTAACCGAGGCTGCTTGCAACTGCTGTAGCAGTGAACAGTGAATGTTGCAGCTAATTAAATTGGCAAGAATTCAAAGTAGTGATCACGAAGTTAGAACTCTGAACACTGCATGACTAATGGGCCATTGGGCCTGATCGTGAGCCACTTCACATCTCAGCTTGATGGGCCATTTCACCATGTAATTAGAATTTACAAGGGCATTTTGTCGATTGGAAAGGGAAGGGTGATTACCACCTGCCGTTCATTCTGATCATTCCCACTTCTATTCCTACAGGGTTGGTGCTGAAAGATAACCCTAAAATTAGCTACTCTAAGGTTTGGTTTCAAATTCTTGTCTCGTCCCCATACTAAATCATCTTTAGGGACATCGACAATGATGTGACATGGCATGTAATTTCTCTTGGAGAGTTAATATTCCAAGAAGAAGATGACGTAAAATAGTCTATTCACGTTTCTTGTGACATATATAAGAACGAATCTCCCTGATGATTTCGCTCACGTCCATCATAAATTGACCGAGATCTCACTGGCCAATATAGCATATGCTGATTTTGCGGATCGCAAGCTAGTGAGGACAGAATCTACAGCCCTGGTTTAAGGTCTAAATTTTCTGAAGGCATCATCTCGAACCTTTGAATTATGCAAGAACCAGAAGCAATCCCCACTTATGGTGTCGCAGAAAAATGTCTGCTCGCTCGGCGTGCGCATGTATAGCTCGCTTTTCCGTGACGACTTGCTAAATGTTCTCCTCTCTCTCTCATGGCCTCATTGGTGTGACATGGTATCATCACGCTTCAAGAAATTTCATCCTACCCACTCATGGCGTCCAAGAACTTATTGCTCGAAACCCTAAAAAAATCGCGTGAGTTCTACCAATTCTTTTGACTCTACCACTTTGCGCGAATGACATCATCGTCCCCTCTTTGGATTTATGCAGAGTTTTGTTGTCCAAGGGTCTTGATAATTCTTAAACTAAATGGAGCGACGGACGCGGGAATTTGGATTAAAAGAGTGATATAGAGAAAATTTCACGATATCTCAACTCATCTCATCGGAGGATATACGGGAATTTTATATGATGTTGTTTAAACTGCATAATACACCTGCTAAAGATGCACATGAGGGTCGGGGAGGGGATGGCTCTCTTTAGCTGCCCTCGGTTCGTCATCGGATAAAGACGTGATTTAGTATTTTCTTACCACGATAATATCTTTGAGTGAGTTTAGTAATGTCAGACATCTCATACCATATATCTATACAAATGTCTGCTAATTAATATGATAGTTGTTTATGCTTTTGTGAAAGAAAAAATGACCCTCTGCTGTCTCCTTAATTAATGTTTGAAAAATTATACAAATTTTTAAAAAAATTATGTGTAAATATGCATGTCAAAATTTGTATATTGTGAAAGTTTTAGGTGTTTTAGGGTAATAAAAAAGAAAGTCAGAATGTGTCCGTCATAAGATTTTGCAGTAAAAAATAAAAATAGAAATAAAAGGCAAAATTTTATCCAGACACGCCCTGCTCATGTTTACAGCTCGATGCGCTTAGATATAGGCAAGCCGTGCTCGGGAAGCTACTCTTGGAATTATAAGTCATGTTGGGATGTTCTACACCTCTGGTCCGTCGATTTTTCGCCATCTTTTTCCAAAAAGAATCGACATAAGAGATCTATGTACAAATCCAACTTTCCTGTCTAAATCACAAACCTGCCGGCATTCCATTCTGCGGGTTAGGTGCATGCATTGATGCTCCACCTATTCTTCCTCAATGATTTGAGATCTCGTGAGATTCATCCCATCTAAAGACTGCGTCGCAGGAAGTGCAACCCTAAGTCCTTCGGGGTGTTGTAAATGTCACACAGCATGCAGAGACTTCTAAGAACGATCATGGAATTGACAAGGTGAGCCCTGCCCTGTCTGAACGGTGAGCTCCAGATGTTATCTAGCTAGCTTGCACTATGATCGTCTAAACCATATGATTATATATTTAATTAATTCAGAAAGGTTGAATTCTGGTTTACTGAACCAAACCTGCCAAATCTGCTTTATATCAACCCTTTGACTGCTGCTTCATCTCGAGCTGCCTTTTGGAATCAACTGCTCTATGTTCTCCATGTGGGTCGCAGTTCTAGGTCAAGGTCGAACGATTCCTTTGTGCATGGACGAATGGTAGGGATCTTGGCAAGACATGCGGAGATGTTTGATTATCTTTTTTGTTTGTTGTTTCTGGTCAGAATGGAGATTCTTCTTCATTAGTCATTTGTTATTGTTATCTCGATTCCTCTATCATATAAAAGAGCTTGTCAATTCACTTCCTCAAAGTACCTTAAATTAACCCGAGATATCAACTCAAGTAGAATTGTAACAGGATCCAATAATATGACTAACTATTCATTTGTGGGTGTGTTTGATAATTACATTCAGTGATGAAGATCTAGCTTCTTGGAATATATCGTTTTTTGATAACTTCTAATTACGCCGAACTTAATCGATTATTTCAAGTTGAAAATGACTTAATGATCTACTTAGTTGGTTGAGCAATAAGATATTCTATCCAAATTAACATTTTACCAATTATATTGTCGACAACCTTCCAATTAAGTTCATTGTTCCATGTTTGATTAAAAGCCGTTAGGATTTGTTATTTAATCTATTATGGGATAACTTTTTATCTTCATTTCGAACCAAACAAAATTTATCTTCATTTTCAATATTTAGATACAACACTTAATATTCAATAGTTAATTTTTCTCTACTTATTTTTCAGTTTTATTAAACGAGCCCTAAGTGATCCGTGGATCCATTAATCTATACTATTAGTGTAGCAAATATGGCCACTTCAACCTCAAACTTTAATAGATAATTCGATGAAAATCCATGCACATATGGAGAACAGCCTATGACCACACATAACTATAGGTGGATACAATCGTGATTTACAATAACCAAGGTGATTGACAAGTGACTAATGAAAATCTTACCTACTCAATTTAAATCATAATAATGTTCCACCAATCTCCCCTTTTTCCTTTAATAACAATTGAAATTATACTCGAGAGGTGAATCAACATCTTTACATACTAATTTGTTCTTTATTGATTTAATAACTCATCATTTCTCTTTATAGTAGCGCTTGCGCTATTTTTTCTAGTGTTAAAGAAAAAAAACAAAGCTCGAACCCTACATATTCAATAACTGCAAGAACCCAAAAGTAAAATTTCTCATGTCATTTTCTTCTCTCCTCTTGCTTATCCTTTTAATCCACCGAAACCTAAGCAAATCACATGAGTTATATCGACAGCGACAAAGATGTTCTTGAGAAGATCTGTTTATCCTAGGAAATGTATATACCCTCTTGCCAATTTAAGTTTTTGGAGAAAATGATTTCCAAAACTTATCAATTAGGTTAAATTTTACGAAAGCATCGACCATTATTCAGGCACTTCACATTTTTATAGTTGTTTCTTAAAAGATTACTATGAGATTAAAGCTATTGTATATACTAAAGATGCACATCACATGAATTAGGGTTACTTTTAAGTACAACCATCTAGAAGATGTCATGAGAGAAAGGACTTGAAATTCAAGAGCAATCGTAAGCAAATGGAATGATGTAGACAAACACAGCCGTAGAAGACACAAACATTCTCAGTTCCTATTTTCCTCCGAGGACCATCGATATGATGACAAACTTTTGACATATCAAGTGATGCTCTCATTCTCTTTTACCTTTCCATACACTTGCACTCATATATGCCCAAGTAGACATGATGATGATGGCGAGTGTTTCCATATCAGATCTGCCTCTCTAGACTGAAAAGAGAAAAAAAAACATTTTCCATCATGATGGAGAAGAAATGAAGCATTCCCTATCATTACTGCAATTATGTTCCCTCTAGGAAAAATGCTGGTCGATCTATATACTTGATTCTGTACACCATGATTTGGCGGCATTTAGAAAATTGTAACGGCTTAATGCTTAGGTGACATCCTGGATTAGTTTTCGCATATCAAATCAGGTTTTACTTCTCCTGTCCGATTGAAAACAGGTCATTCGCGTTGAAAGTAAGGAAATTCGTAAGGAGTTTCTCTTTTGTGGCATGTGCCCAAGAGATTGCGCCAAGTGGGAACCGTCCCCGACGCTTCTTGCTTGACGGACTGGCCCCGTGTTAAAGTCCACAACATTTCGTCAAACCTAGAGCAATAATGAACTGTGTGCTTCTCTTGGCGTTGTCAACGGAGATAAGCATTGAACGATTAGGTTTTATACAAACGTTTGCTTTTCCAGCTACCAAGTCAAACTATTACCGTCTGGCAGAAGGGGATGAAGAGGATTAATCAGACAAAAGTTTAGATGGTGGTTGGGTCGTGATTCGAAGATTAATCAAGAGAGATTTGCCAATGGCATGGTGAACTAGGGGAGTTTCGTGACGGTATCAATACTACTTTCAGCACTTTCTGATGCGTGATGAGAACGGTGGCATCAATCCAGAGGACGCACGAAACGTTAAAATAAGCCAAAACGAGGAAGCCTAAGTTCAAAGATTCCATTTGACTAGGACAAAGATAAAGTAGCTCGATGACAACCAATGGTTAAGCACACTCGTTCTTGATTAGGGGGAAAACGGATAAAGTTTCACTCGTATAAGCGATTCCGAACACGACGAAGTACTCGAAAGACAGGAAAAGAAAGCACAAGTGAGAACAGAACCGCTACCTTTTCGTATGTCAAATGATGCAAAAGCTTGTCTCGCTCTTCCTAGGGCACGTTACTCACATGCCTATTATTAAAACGCTATGGAGAAAGAGAGAGAGGTCATTGTATGCACTACGTAAAGCACGTCCTATTAATCACCTCTTTTGTGAATTTGAGAGCATGTTCGATGAACGATGGACGCATTCAACAACGTGCATGTGAAAGCGCTCACATTTTCACACCAACTTTTAGCATCGTAGCGGGAGACCGTATACCTAACTCTAAGGCTAATGGTCCAGATTATATGGCTGGTGTATTACATCACATGGCTTGAAAAAGCCCTAGTCATTTCTGACCAAAAAAACAGACAAAGCCCCAGTCATGAAGATCATATAAATTCATTCATTTAGCAAATGTCTAAATTTGGTCTCGGGCTTCTCTCTCCCATTTGGCATCCAAAAAAGTCCTCTTTCGCCTTTTTTCAATCAAAAAAAGGTTGATGTGAATGTATCTTGTCCTAGGCCTTGTTGTCATTGAGCTTCTGAGCTGAAAGGCATGACATGATTTGTCTGCAAGTTGACAGCAACAGTGTTCTTTCCAACGGTCCTCGTACCAAAATGATGCGATTTTACAACAGATCGCTTATTCACCATAAAAAACGAATTTCTTAATTTTTGACAATTTTAAAATACTCGAGTGTTGTGATACTCTGTATGAAACCATGATGAAATAATCGTACTTACGGTGCGTTCCACTTGGGTCCTTCGATCTTATCTCCCTCTTTGGTCGCCTATCTTCGTGACTATTTTAATACTAATGAAGTATAGGTAGATGCAGTGACTTCTTTGCATGATGATAAATAATTATGTGTGAACTTTCTTGCTCATTGAATTTGGGAGAAGAGTAAGTGTGGAACACGGCAACAGCAAAGATTGATTAAAGTTCATATTGAGGGGTGGGTCCAAAAGTAGGCACCGTCTTTTATTGACATTGAGAGCGATAGGAGAATGATTTTTATATGCCTTTTCTTCTCTATTTTTTTTTTAATCCACGGCCTTGAATATTCAATTCCTAGGTTGCATATAAATTCTCTCGCCAATTAAAGCAGCCGATAACTTTTTATCCTCATCTTGACTTGGTTCATGGTATTGCTTTACCATTTTTCCATGACTGATCTTTATATCCAAAGCTAGCTCACAGCTGCAAAGTTATATTAGCACACAACATTGCACCTGCCCTAGGGCTTCTTTTGTTTGATTAACCTATCTTAGCCTTAAACCATGTGTGCTTAGTTGATCGATTACACACACGTATGCTCGTCACTATATCGACGAAGATCTAAATCCTTTTCCTCTACATAATGTGATTAGTTGAGCAAAAGATCAAGTAGCTAGCTGTTTAAGATTCAGACTAATTGAATCTTTTATGGACTTGTCAAAAAAAATTAGTAATTGTATACACATAAGGTCATCACCGTATCGACAAAGTCACGAAGATGTAAATCTTCTTCGTTGACATATCTCGATTAGTTGAGCAAAAGATCAAGTAGCTGCCTCATATTCAAGCTAATTGAAAGGAGTCATTCATTATATAATCACCATGAACTTATCAACTAGCTACTTATATGTGCGTGCAGAACAAAGTTGTTGATTCTTTTTTTTTTTTGGATTGGCCCTCATTATGTAGGTCAGTTGTTCGAGACAAATTGACTCAAATCATACATTATCGTGTTATGCCCGCAGAGATCGTGCTTAGAATTTGTCGAATTTCCTTTAGAGTATTAGAACTTGACCTTTGGTGGGTACTCAACGCTAAATGTTCGTTTCCATATCAGATTTAAAATCATTAAGTTAATCAATGCGCTCAAGTTTTTTAAATCAATCTAACCAAACTTCAGCCCTAAGACCCAATCACTGTGAAAGACAAAGCAAAGAGTCAAACTAAGAGAACCCATCTCTTTTTAGTTTTACCTATGCTTTAATAAGAGCAAGTTTCAAACACTAGACAATATGTCCTAAGAAACAAGAAGATAACCAAAAAAGAAAAAGAGTTCAATTCAAGTTTCAAAGGAGGTGGGGCTAGTGGGGCTAGCTATGCTTTGCGTCTACAGTACGTATCGTGTGTGTTATGTAATTCCACGTACAACTATAGAATAGATAGATAATGAAGACCTTTCTGCATGTACCAAATGCCAGAAGTCTATGGTCTTAGACTGGCCCATTATTTCGCACTTAAGGTTAAGAGAGAATTCTTATATTCGGGGTCCAAAAAGTCTTACCCGCATTTATATGCCATGTCGACCAGACTAAAGGTCACTCCAAAATGAGCATTTTGCTGATCATGACGAACCCAGGTGCTGAAATGAGAAGGTCTCGGAAAAGTGAGGTCCGGCGGTACAACAAGTCCGCAGTTCCCCGGCTCCGGTGGACACTGGAGCTCCACGATCATTTTGTCGAGGCTGTGGAACGGCTCGGAGGAAAATACAGTAAGCTTCCGAACTGTGATCTTGTCTATATGAGAGGGACTCTCCAGGAGAGGACATCATACGCATGATCGAATTTTTGCTTTCGGGGACATAAA
The DNA here is from genome assembly GCA_024500025.1 of Syzygium aromaticum. Classification (NCBI taxonomy): domain Eukaryota; kingdom Viridiplantae; phylum Streptophyta; class Magnoliopsida; order Myrtales; family Myrtaceae; genus Syzygium; species Syzygium aromaticum. The sequence goes on from CM044885.1 coordinate 20,768,541, forward strand.
CTGAAAAGATGCAATTTGGTTTCTTTTTGTGAGTGTGTCTGTGTGTGAGAGAGAGATCGATATAGTGATTTTTTCTTTCTGTTTCTTTTTTTTTTTTGAGCAGACGCGACACCGAAGCGAATTATGCAGATGATGAGCGTGGAAGGACTGAAGATTTCTCATGTCAAGAGTCACCTTCAGGTATAGATTTTCTGGTTTTCCCGTTCTTTAAAAGGTTGAAAAAAAGGTAACAGTGTCATAAAGAGCCACAAGATCAGGAAAGAAAAGCTTCATCAACTGCAAGATGATTACCGAAATAAGAACTTTAGGGTTCTAGAGAATTAATCATTCTCTCAACTGTCAGAAAGCATGCCAACGTGGTTCCCATGGATACTTTTCTCTCGCCCTGAGATTGTGGTGGATCTTTTTGCTTATTTCTTTTCTGATCTTTTTAGGACGACAAACGAAAGATGCATCACTTTCGAGCAGAAAAAGAAACCCTAGGGAGAGCTCATCATATATTGCATCCGTTGTTTCATTCTACGTATGCCCTACATGCTTTCTGTATCCTTTTTCGTTTAGATGCAACACATGTTCTGCTCACTACTTCCAAATTTGGCGACAGTTACAAATTGACCTCATAAAAAACAGATGGAAATCGACTGCGTGAGTGGATCAATTTCATTCTCTGCCCTGAAAATTAAAAATCAGAAATAAATTCAACCTTTTTCTAGTTAATCATGTATATATATACCTCTGTTAACTACATGGATCATTCGTTAGAAGCCCTAAGTTCGCATACGCCTTATCATCATCTCATACATTACTAGTGGATATAGCCAAGAGTTAGTACTGCTAGAGAGATAACTAATATTAATTGACAAGACTTAATGCACATAAGCTTTTGTCGCCATGCATTGCCTAATGTACAAAGCCCTAGTTTTGTTGTATTTGCATCACAAAAAGGCATGACTCATGGTCACCATTAAGGATACGTATGTTCATGTAAATTTTTGGGAGCCAATATCAATATTGTTTAGTATTCTAGCTACTATTATACGCCCCATTTGTAACAGATTATAGCCTCATTGCCTTAAATTTCCTCTTGTACGCTCTTCGTATGGATAGAGCTATTCTTTGTGGACATCTTCTCTACATCTTAGAGTAGTCTACTCACTAAATTAGTGAACTTTACAAGGTTGATGAAGCACAAAAAGAAGAGAAATTCTTATTTGGTCACAAAAAAAGTATTCACGACTGTTGACGTGTAATTCTTCGTATTGTTCGATATATTTTATTATGGTGCTTAGTTTGCTTTTTTGAGCGTTGAGGTGGTGTTTAGACCAACTTTCGTGCTCTTAATATGTTAAAAGTATAGAACTAACTAAATAAAGCAATCACACACATTAAAGTATAGAAACAACTCGGGTATATTATACTATGTAAACTTATGCTCAACGTAGGGTAATTCACTTCTTTACATCTGTGCTATCCTTTCGGATATACTTAAATTTGTTTGAATGATGTGACTGCGTTTCTGTTTTCCCACTTTTATCTTAATAAACTTGAATACTCTCTAACAAGTGATCTTTGATTGTCGAATTTCCGATATCATCTAACTCTATCACGTGTATTCATTTATATATCTTACTAAAATGTCGTGAAATACAGAAAGAGAATCGCTGGTCATTATTCGTTATGAAGGCCATGCTAGAGAATTCCCTACAAACCCAAGAGTTCTTTAATAATGCAGTATCAGAGTACAAAGCTCCTAGTTGTCGATCAAGGTTTACGAAAATTTTTATCAGTCGTGCCTTGAAAATTTTGAGCTCCCCCTGATTTATTCAGAACTACCAAACTGTGAGAATTCCTTGGGTGGACTCATCTTTAACATTGCTTACACGATGGATGACTTGATGATAACATAGTATTCATTGTGAGCTTCGCGTGTATTTTTGTATAAAAAATGGTTTTGACAGCAAGCAGTAATACTTGGTGGCTACTTTGAGCTGCAGTGTGGATCCAAATCTTGTTAAATTAATTTGATCCGGTTTTATTAGATATGGATTAAGATCGTTGGTGAGTATATATGAGTGACTTATATGATCGGGTTTCATTTTATATTGATTGAAATCGTTTAGAGTATATATATCCAATGACTCTCTCTCTCTCTGTCTCTTAATATATGTACTGAAAAATCAATGGGGATGCAGATGTACAGAAGTTCAAGGGATGGTAGCAAAGTGGCTGGTGCAGTCCTTTGGCCATGGGAAGGCTCTCATGTTCATAGAGCAAATGATCAAGAAAATGATGAGCCTCAAATCATTTGCACCAACAGGTCAGCCCTTTTCTCTTTATTTTAGTTAGTACCATCATTTCCACTTAACTCTCCAATTATGTCTTCCATTTCTTCCAAAATCAAATGCTAAGTGCATGTATGTGTCCAATGAGTGGAATTTGCTCCACGTGCTTAGTCTCTTGCATGGGTTACAAAGAATCTTTAATCTTTCTAAACATGGTCCTTCCCTCTTAGAAAGTGACACATGTTTTTTAGGGGCCGAACCCTCCCTTTCTTATGAAAAAAAAATTTAATAGATAATTATGTCCATTGCCGTGCATCTACAAACTTTAATAAGAAAAGAATTTATGTCACTCGATCACATAGACTTGCGAAGGTATAATGTGGTTACAAGTATAGTTATATTTTAAGAGTAGTATTTTTTTTATAGCTATGTGAAAAGCACGCATGTTTGATTACTAAAGTTTAGGACTAGACTGTGGAACAAAAAAATAAAATAAAATAAAAAACAAATTAGAAAATTTTAAAAAATATTAAAATGTGGTTCATGTTAGTGTAAGCCATGCCACGTCGGATGGTTAGCATCCACATTAGTGATTTTTGGTTAAAATTGATTAGAAGGACTAAATTGACAAATCGTCAAAAAGTTTAAGACTAATTTAGCAAATCTTCGATTGGTTTAGGACAAATTGACACATTGAAAGGTTTAGTACTAAATTGGCAAATCATCAAAAAATTTAGAACTAAATTGACACAATTGAAAAGTTGAGAATTGAATTGATCGCCGTACAATAGGTTAACGATTTTTGGACAATTATCTGCCTATATATCTTTTCACATTTTAGTAACATTTTACCCTAAGCCAACACTAGTGGGTAGGTAAAGAATACCTAGGGGCATGAAACAACTCTCTCTAAAAATATGAGCACAACAACGTTGAGATTAAGAAATCACATGAATTAACAAAATAATCACGATTTTTTACAATCATTTTTTTGGATAAACATGGCAAAACCTACACATGCTCGCTAAAAAAGTCGAACACATAAATTAGTTTTATATTAAAGAATGTTAGAACATGAGAGCAACTCGATCAAAACGATGATAGAATTAGGGTATATGTATACGGTGAAAGATAGCCTATATAACCAAGTTAACGTATGCAACTTAATAAAGAAAATCACACTGATATTACTGAAGATTTCGTGATTATTGAAATAATTAAGCTACATAGTACTTTATGATATATTAAAAAACTAGTTATACCAATACAAGATGTGCATGACTATCATATACAGTAATGTTAATACGAGTGTGAAACTTCTGCACCAAAGGAAGTATAGAGAAAATACAGGATTAAGATGTGAGTGGATGTCAAATTTTCAAGAATGAGTATGGTGACATGAAATGCATAGATCAGTGGGATCAAGCATTGATTATTTTGATACAATTGAAGTTATATAAACAACGGTCTACTTCAAAAGCTTAATCCACTAGAGTGCGGTGGGGAATATACTTATATCTTAACAAGTAGTTTAATAGTATCTATCTAACTCATAATGACATCAAATGTCTAATATCAATTGCTGCTGAGGATACTGAGTTTGTATTTAACTCGTCAATAACTTAGCTCAAGCAAGGCCATGTGAAATATTGTCTGAGTGTTTGCTCTACTCTCTGCAGGGTGGTGGATGCAGAATGCTATGAATGGCCTTTGCAGACAGAGAAAGTGGATGATAATGAATACGAGGTTTTAGCTAGTTTCCATATGTGTGTGTGTGTGTGTTGATAATCTTTCATTATTATGCAGAGGGCTAATCTTTCTCTGTTCTTGCTATGCAGGAGGCACAGACGTCAAGGGAGGAAGATGATGGAGAGGTAAGCGAGAATTGCGAGCTCTCGCTTTCGTTCAATTCCTCGGTGACGATGCAATGTGTAGCGGCAGAAGATAAAGAGCCGTCATGGCCATTGATGGTTGACAATCACATCTTCCAGTTTGGTTCCGACGGCGGTGATCATCCTCCCGAAGCCAGTCACTTGAACTTGGACTTAAGCATCTGAACAATTAAGGTTTCACCCCCCCTTACCAGCCTCAGCTAGTGTTAGAAGGATATACGCATTATATTGAGACCTTAGCTCTCGTGTTAATAATCCTTTAGAGACATTGGCCTTCATATTGAGAGTGGTGGATTTATTAATTAGCCAGTGTTCCATCCGTTCCAGTATTTTGTTCTGTATGTATGTGGACGCCCAGAGTTACCTCTATTTATTGATGGACAGAAGAAGTTTTATTTGCTCCATGTCGACATCGATTGTTCATTTCATTGCGTCTCCATAACATGCTCCGATCTCGTCTTCGGACCGGTAAAAGCCAAAGTAGGATGGTACTTTATTCAGGCCACTGGGACTGAACTTGAGAGTTCAGGAATTTAGGCCTGATCTCATCTTCAAGCTTGAATGGTTCATTGCCAAAAACTATAAGGGTTAATACCACGAAAAATATCAAATCGGTACAACTGTGATAAATTTATCTCAAACTATTTTTTTGATCACGAAAAATCACAAACTGATACACTTGTGATAATTTTACCCCGAATTATTTTTTTGACCACCAAGAGCCCCATATTAGTATACCTGTGACAATTTTACCTCGAACTAATTTTTTGGCCACCAAAAATTCTAAACCGGTACACCTGTGATAAAATTTACTCTCTGTTAGTTTCCTTTAAATTTTACTGTCAAATTACTAAGTTTGATAGCACGTGATAGTTGATGAGTATACCAGTTTAGGGTTTTACCCCTCTGTTTGTCACAAGTTTATCAATTTATGGTTTTTTGTAATATTTAATTCAGTTTCACGAACACTAATAGAGGGTAAATTTATTACAAATGTATCAGTTTGGGGTTTTTAATGGTTAAAAAATTAATTTTGGGTAAAATTATCACATGTATACCGGTTGGCAGTTTTTGGTGATAAAAAAATTAATTCATGGTAAGATTATCACAAGTATACTAGTATTGGGTTTTTTATGGTAAAAAAAATAATTTGGAGTAAATTTATCATAGGTGTACCGGTTTGAGGTTTTTTTAGATCAAAAAATTAATTCGGGATAAAATTATCACATGTGTATCAGTTTGGAGTTTTTCATGGTATTAACTCAAACTATTAAATGGAGTTTATATATGGAGAGAAGCAATTGACAAAGCCAGCAGCTCCATTAGTCCAAAATCACAATCTTAAAACAAATGAGCCTGGATTGGGATTGAACCTAAATTCGGGAATACATATTCGGCAGGTGGTCTCTTAACCTTGGCCAAAGTGACATGTACATGGCTCCATTTAGTTCAACATTTGGAATGCTCATTTGGACTCTAAAGTTCTTTAGCAAAATGCAAAAGGTGTTTAACAACTTTTTTTACTCACTTTACGAAAATGCAATTGCATTTGAAATATTCTCTAAGGAATTTTTAGCCAATGCAAGAATTGAGGTATTTTGCGAAGTTGCATTTTCGAAATGCAACTTGCACTGCTTATCGTGATTGTTCTTCCCCAGAGGCAGGTCTGGCGGCCATTGAACGTCGCTTGAGAGCTAGCCCAACCCTAGAGACCACCGCTTGAGGGTCGTGCAACCCTGGCAACCGCCACCTGGGGTCACGCGACCCAGGCCAAGCATTGCCTGGGTCGCACGACACCAGGCGGTGGCAGCCGATGACCAAATTTGGCTATCGACAGTTGGCCAGTGACTAGATCTGGTCGGCAGCGATGGCCGGTGGTTAGGCTCCATTGGAGCTTTTTTTTTTCTTTTTAAATATTAGCAAAAGTCCTTTAGCCTAAGATGATTTTAAAAAATATTTACCAAACACTACTTGCATTTCGGAAAATCCCTTTAGCCTAAAGATATTTGCATTTCTCCAAAGTTGAACCAAACAAGCCCACAATATGGTCAAAATGCAAAGTCGCAGTGCCATAATTTCCACAGGGTGGATAGTATTTGGGTAAACGCACGTAAGGTTCAGGCAGAAGAACTCACCAGTAATTGCATTGATCCCCAGCAACTTCATCTCCATTCAAATCCACAGAAATAAGCACTTTACACTATATACATCTAATTCAGAAGTGGAGCTCGGGATGCAACCAAATGATTAAACTTCAGACACCGGAGATGCTGTTAGAAGCAAGTCCATTATCCAAATTTCTCCATCTATCCTAAGGGGTCCCGAACTTTTTCATCTTTCCCTCTCACTTTTTCACACGAGGGAAAACCAGATATGAGTTGATCAACTATTTCTCTCCAATGGCTAGACCTGCAGAATACCTTATACACCTTTTACTGCCTCTTTGCTATAGTCTTCTTCAATCCCTTGATGATCTTTCCGAACCACAATAAGTTCATCACAGTTAGCGCCAATGGTGCACCAAACACCAAAAATTTCCCAAGTGCATGCATCTCGTTGACCTGCGCAGAGACGGACCATCTAGACTGATAAATGGTTTGAGAATTTTAGCATGGATATAACAAATGGCAGTCCACAACCAAGACCACCACTATAAATATAAGATACAGAGTTTTTGAAAAAGAAAAAGAAAGGAAATTAAAACATGTTATCTGCCAAGACGTTAATTCGCAAATGCAAAGTTCTTGCAACCAATAATTTTTCCCCAGAGAAGACCAACCTTAGTGATTATTTCTAATGAAACTAAACAGATAAACACTATGAGAGGTTATTACCTGATCTAAGTGCAAGTAGACATGGTAAAACATGTAGACAAATAGGAGAATTCTGGCAACCTGCACAGATGTAATAAGAGCGTCATGGAAGGTCAAACAATTACAAGATGCATAAAAGTTACTATAGCAAACAGAATCACTTTAACAATTTAACAGACAGCAGTAGCGTGAAGTTACCAGCCAAGATAAGAATATGACAACACCGTTGATAAGATATGCTTTAGACTTCTTCATTCCAACCGTGTCAAGGTACCTGACCCAAAAAAGTGAAAGCTATAATTTAAGTGAAAAAAGGCCAGAAGCATTTATCAAATTCCCATTGTTTCAAATACCATCTCAAATTGATTCCAGGGGTTGTTGTCTCAGAGATGAGAACCATAAAGGTGTAGAGTTGTCCCTCACTGGTTAACATAGCATATGCCAATGATGCTATTGATAGGAGATGATGAATTACCTGTCACAGACAGTACCAATTTATCTATCAAATGCAATAAAGAGAGTCAAAACCCAAGAATTTTTTCATACATGAGAAAATTGTACATGGAAGCTATGACAAGGAGTTATCAGACTCTCAATATAAAGCTGCATCCACCCAGAAGCAGAAAACGGTTGACACCAACTTGGGAGCATCACAGTGATAAATGTAGAACACTGAAAACACTCAGAAGTCTTATATGACTTCCACCTAAATTAAGAAGATAGTTTACTTACATACTCCATGCCACCTAGCGATGGATAAAACCAGAATATCATCCCAAGGTCGGTGAGAAAGTATCCAACAGAAACCTGCAAGTAAATACATAGTAAAGCCACACGGCAACAATTCAGATTATTGAATTAAAAGGCATTGCAGTAAACCTTGCAGTAGTGGATATATTTCAAAATGGCTATGTCTTTAGTTTTCATTACTGTATTGACGATACAATGGAACTGTGTAGCATTAACTCCAAAGTACATGCCAGTTGCCAAGTGAACCTATTATCAGCCATATGAGCATCATTCCTTCTTCCCTACGGATTAATCCTATTGAATTAACGTTTTCCACTGTGCAGCAAAACAAGATAGAGATGCACTGTGCCAAAGAGAGAAGCCTACGAAACAGAATACCCATAAAAATGGGGAAAGAGAAAAAAGAAAGTAATCAACTTAAAAGGCTACTGACAAGCTTCCCTTTCTACAGTGTAAAATAGTAAGGTATAGTTACAGGCACAACAATTTTTATGGTAAAACCAAAAGCAAACCATACATTAAGAGACCATCCACAACCAAAGTAAAACAACAGAAGAAAAATGCTAAGATATTTAACGTTAACACTAAGGATCAAAGATTGGATGCAGTCAACATGAATTCAATTATTTCTTCACAAGCTTTTAGTCACTGTAAATTCTAAAGCTCCAAATTTCATCCAAAGGTTTTTCACTTTATATAAAAGAAAACCTAAACCAGTTACATAGTCTCCATATTTTAATCGCTGCCTCTTATTCTACATCACAAGTGCCCTAAGCTCATCAAAACCTGGGAAGCTAACAAAAGAAGAGAGTACACTTTTAGGCATCCAAGAGTCTGTAAGTTAACTTCAGCAAAAAAAGAGTCTGTAAAACTTTGAAGGCGCAGGCACCCTAAAACTTTGAAGGTGTAGGCTACCAGTAGGCATCCAAAATACGTCGCCGTTTATACTTGCCACACAGAAATACTCCCCAATCCTTTTGCATCAGCTAACAACATGACTCACTGAGTTTTTTTCCCCGCCAGGTAAGAAGTAGTTGGTAAGGGGGCGGAAAAAGGGGAGTGGAACCCGAGACTTTCCTCGATTCTTTATAAGGGTAGACTATCACTAGATCAAACATCTGTTTCATCTGTCAATACAGGTACCAAAGAGGAGACTACAGTATCACTTACACATACTTAAGCTACGCAAGAAAAGTTGCAGCCAAAAATTAACTAAAACAGCAAAAGCGTTTGAAGAGGTAAAACACTGAAGGCATCCTCACCCCTAATATGGAGGTGGACAGTGAAGAACTTCGAAACGTAACGAGGTCATTGAGTTGGTAATCAGCATACATATCTGACCAGAATACCAAATATAGTGACAGAACAGTGATGAAAATCGCATGAACAGTTGATATGGCCCTGAAAAAGTTACACGTGTGAGAAACTCCATGTTATGAAATATAAAAGAAAAGGCTGACAGAAGAAAATTATTCAATCACCGATTATTCCACTCAACGCGCTTTATGTAAGAAAGGCTTGGATAGCTCTTGAAATTCAGCACACTAATCAACTGTGTGAGGTCATAGACCTGATTTGAACAATCAAAACAGAACCATATTAAAAAAAGAACAAAAGATAAATAATCAAAAGGAAATTTGCCAACTTTGACAATTCCTTGCCTTGGGGCAAAAACACCAGCATGATAATAATTATAATGTAGGAAGCAACATGATGGGACTAGTACTACATGTCCCCGCATGGCAATACTAGTAAAGGAAATTGTGAACCTACCATTTTGCAAGCAAGAATCCCACCAACGACAGATGTGTAAGGAACGAAAGGATCTGCAAGCATATACTCCTTCAGCAGATGTTCAGCCTGATTTTGATAATAACTAACTGCCATTGCTCTGCTTTTTCTGTCCAGAAACGTGTCAAATTCTGTGCCGACCAGACTATCTCTGCTGTTTTATTCTTCTATCCTCTTTCTCTATGGTTCTCTGAAAAAAAAAAGGGAGGATGAGTGACAAAGAAGAAACAGCAATCAGAAGTCACTTAGATAAGTCTAACTGAAATGGTGCAAATTCTAACTCCAGCACCACTTGATCTGTCAATTGCCAGAAAAATCGATTATTGGAATCTCATGTCCAGAGGACAACAATGAACATTACAAAAGAAGAAAAGTATACACTGAACGATTCCTTCACAACATAATTCAGGCATCATATGCTAGCCTTGTTTCCATCTAAAGTATCTTCATTCCTTGAAAAAGCAACAGCAATTTAAAGACACAGAATTATTGACAATTGAAATTAGCATTCCGCTGCCAGTGTAAGAAAGTTTTAAATATTCATCTTTGGAAGATAGTCATGTGTAGTTTAAGATAAAGAAATAGCTAAAATTCTTCCATACGTAAATCATCTAATGATGAATATATAACTCAGTTTTTACACTGGCAATAGACCTAATAAAAATCCATAAAATATTGATAAAATGCTTCCACACATTGCAAAAGAAGCTGAGAAAGTGCTACCATCAGAGATTTGCAAAAATTATGGACAAACCAGATCAGTTGAGCTTCTTTTTTCATGATAGTCCGCAAGTATTTGTATTGCTGGTAAATTCTTGAAACTCAGAGAAATAATAAGAGCATTATATACTAAAGCCCAACTCTGGGCATTAGGAGTACTTCCAATTGACGACTAACAAACCACTAAATGACAGGGAAAGCATGGTGACAATCGACAAGGTTGCTTCCTGTCAAAAGATAAGAAAAATCAACCACGAAAGTATAATGCTTGAAGTAACCTGTCAGAACTACTCATCAATTACAGCCAGAAAAAAACAGTTCTCGTCTCAGTCTGCAGTAAGATGCTTCTAAAACTAATAAATGGATGCATCCCTGTTCCCAAGAGACTCAATTACAGAAAGAGAAGCAAACTCGGACCAACACTTAAAGCTTTAAACACCCCCTCCGCCGCCCCCCGCCCCCCCCCCCCAAAATAAAAAGCAGGCAACTTAAAGCAATAAGTAAACATAGTTGAATACTCGCATGGTTCAATACTCTGAAAATAAGAAACAGCAAGCACACCACATTGCTCCTTCAAAAGCCGATAACCCATACCGCGCACCCCGGAACCTTGCATGTGTGTCTACCGTCACGACTATCGACTCGTTACAGAGCAAACCCAATGTCCCTACGGCCATCACAGAGGAGCGAATCAATACGGCCAACGGCGCACACAGCACAAGACCCCCATCCGAATGCCAAAACAAAACAGCCCCACGCACACACGAACAAAAGCTTCTCCGGGTTCCAGCCGCCCCCCGGAACGCGAAAAATTCGAAACGACAACGAGCAAGACACTGCCCACCACCATGACACGCAAAGGAGGAGACACCAGAGCGATCACGAACACCATCGAGCACGGCCCTTTCCCGCGACCCATCACGCCAGGGACAGAAACGAACCTCGAAAGCACGACGGCGACCCCGTAACGGACGAACCACAACAACGCACGCGCGCGCGCGCGAGGAGGAGGAAAAGAGACCCCTTCGGCGATCGAGCCCTCACCAGCAATCGGAGAAGCTCCGATGGAGGGCGATCGTCGTCGTCGTCGGCGAGCGAGCGAGGGAGGGAGAAGATTCTGGGTGAGGGAGGCAGCGAGGTTTCGAAGGGAGTGTGCACGCAACCCACCACCACCACCACCATGAATGAACCAGATGCCTTCCCTTCCTTTCCCCTTCTATTTACGTCGTCCTTCCAGAAGAAGCAAAACCACTTGAAAATTCACATGGAATTCCACTGAAATTTTATAAATAAGTACTAAAAAAAGAAGAAGATAAAAACAGAGAAAGGGATAAACCCTGAATTTTTTTAATAATAATAGTAAAACCGCAGGAGCGGGGAGGTGACGTGGCGGTCAAACGCGTCGCCTCAATGTCAGACTGGCCAATCAGAGGCCGACATTGGACGGAACCGGACCCCACCTCCCCGTCTCCGTCTGGGTGCGTATGGCTCTTTTGATTTCTCGAATTAATTTACTAACGAATGACGGGGAGGCTGACACTGCCATTAATGGTCCTTATGCTTTGGCTCGTTGGACGTTACTGAACTCTGAATTTTTAATTTATTTAATATTATTTTTAAAATTTTTAGTGAATATTCAAATTAATTCTTAAATCATATAACGTTGAATGATGTTCTTTGATTGATTTAAATTTAGGAATAATATTAAGCATTATCATATAATTCATAAACTAAATTGAATATATATAAAAAATTTAGAGATATATCGAACAAATTGAAAGTTCATTGATCATATTGCACATTGGGTTACAGTTCGGTAACCACATTAAATATATCAAAAGTTCGAATATCACATTACAAAATAGGTCAAAATTTAAAGATAATTTGTGTCATTTTTCATACATGAGGCATAACTTAACGTCACAAATGCGCACGATTACCTATTTCCTAGATATCATATATCCAACAATACACTTTATATGTAATTATCCTTTCATCTCCATGTTTTTTTTAATTATATTCTCAAATTATATTTAGTGAGTGAACATAAGTTCTCCTTAAATCTTGTAAAAATAGGGAGGGAGCTCACGAAACAATGCATAAATATAATTTCTGGTTAACTAATATTTGAATGGGTTTCGTTTGCAGCAATTTATATAATCCCTTGACTAGTTCGTAAAGGTTGCTTCGTTCAAAGACTATCTTCCATGTCAAGTGTATGTTTGCCGTTGGAAGATTGTGAAAGCCACTGATTAGGCTGTTAGGAAGTCGAGAGATCGGACAGGACTGTCGTACGACATTAGAATTGATTGGATCAAACAATGTTCTACAATGTAGGTTGCTTTTTAAAAGCAGTTAGAGGACCATAATTTTGTTGTGTTTTTTTTTTTTGTGTATAATACAAGATACTTCAGCTTGCACTAAACGTAATGGACGTCACATTCTTCTAACAAAGATTCAACTTACCTTATAAAGGAAATGTCTTCCCCGCCTTCTCCAACGATTCGTAGGAATTGACAGCCGGAATCAATTTAAAACAATTACGTGACCAAAATTTTGTTCGATGTTGGTTCTTATTATAAGATATAAAATATTGCAAAAAGAAAGAACAAAAATGCAGTCATTAGTTCCAACCATCAGTTTGCCTATCTAGCTTCGAGTTTTTGACTTTTAAAAAATATATATAAAAAAAAAAACATTCACCAAAAGCGCTTAGAAGTTGTACAATAATACACCTTGTGTCATATCATGGCGACATGTGAATTTGCTATGCATTAATCCACTTCATACCTCTCCACAAACATTAATTTTTCCTTTCAAGGCAGCGACGTCAGAGATTATCCGCGAGACACCCGATAACAAAATCTAGTTAGACGGATTTGCTGGTACTCCTTTAATCATAATGTGATCGGGCATATATAAGCCCGTGCGAGATCACGGGCCCCCAAAAGAAAAAAACATAAAGAAGCATATGCAAGCCATCTAACACCACTACAACAGTCAACACCACTAATTAGAGTAAATCTACTAAGAGGACCCGGTAATCTTTTTGCATGAATTGGACCTCCTTTGTATCAAATTGAAGTTATTTGCCTATTTTAAGATGGCCTTACTAATTATAATCAGATTTATACTTGCTGGATATATTTGGTCAGCAAACTATGTGCATTAGGGGGTTTGGTGGGCTAACCAGAAACGAAGGACTTACCTGTTTCTGTATGCGAAAAAGTCGAGATATTTCAGTGCATTTCGACGGTTTCCTGCGAGATATGTAGCTAATTTATGTTTTCAACATGCGGTGTAGCAACAACAACGTCCGTAAAAAGCTTTATAAATCATTGATTGTGTGAGACCTGCATGAGCAATGACTACATAGAGCCAGTCTATGTAACCCAGGTCCGGTCAAGTCTCATCCGTTCATCCGGCGGGCGCTGCTAAAATTAAGGGATCCATTCAATGCGAAATCCCAAAGTACTGACAACACACTGCTTGAAGAAGGAGGTGGGAATTAATATGCAACGGTTTTCTTCCTCAGAAAAATACCAGCATCGTGTATGGAATCACCAGGTTCATGATCAAAGTTCCATATGATTCATCTACACCTCGACCTGAAAGTATTTATTAGTACAGAACATCCCACGAATTCTCATTACAAGTAACAACACATCTGAAATGCCAATCCATGGAGGACATGGACTACATCCTTTTCTGATGTAATTTGGTTCATATGAGGACAATGGCTAGAATCACTATTTCTCTTCTCCAGTCATTGGCATTTCCTACATAATTTACTGGGCAAGCACTGCATTGCGAGGTATGTGTGGAGTTATCGTGTTTCCACACAGGTAAAGACTTACGCTCTTCCAAATGAATGCTCTCTCTCCACTCAAATTCTTGCAAATTCTGAGGATGTATCAGCAAGAGAAGTTCACTTTCTCTTGTTCCTTTGTCTCGGAGAACATGAGGATGACGAAGCAGGGAACCGACCGGATCTCTTGTTCTCGGCCATGTCCTTGCAAACGGCCTTCTGGACCTCATCCTTCAGTTCCATGAAACGCATCTTTTTACTTCTCTTCTCTTCAGCTGTGCCCTTTTCAAGGAAGAAATCATCGGGAACATCATCCAGAAAGTTGTCGAGAACTTCCGAGCAATGAGGGAAATAGTGACGACCCATTTCCACTGCAATCAACGAAATTTCAATGAGCCATCGATGTTAAAATGACTAGCAACCTTATTTTAGTTATAGGAATCAGCAGACTAGAATTTCCAGAATGTCCCAAGGCTTCTAGTCCAGTCCACACCTACACCATCCCGCTGAATACTAACATAATCCTTCAAAGTTTTGATTTCTCAGGTAAAAAGCCTGGTGCGGAAGCTTTTAGTGCTTTTTATGGTGCTTATTGCGAAGCAAAACAGCTGTCTATCAGCATCAGCGACAGCTTACAAACTAAGAGCCACAAGCCAGAGAAATGCTTTGGGCTGGTTATGTTCATAAGTCGTGGATATTCACATCTGTGTGAGCATGTACACTGAATTCCAAATCATTTGCGTACATCATCCAGGGATTAGTAAGAAACCAATCCACAAAAAATAAACTTGAACAGAGACATCTTGATATGCCTAAAATGTCAGAATTTTATTGTCAGCAATGGTGGCTTTTTAATATAATATCTGATTATGCAGTGGTAGTTGTGCAATAACATGTCAACCTAGGGACTGGTGAGTGAGACTTTACGTTGAGATGAAAAGTACAGCACCGTTCGCAAGGCCAAATTCAAGCCGTTTCGTGTCAATACATGATAAATTGGCAGATAGCCCTTAGCCTCGCTAGAACAATGATAATCCAAGAAACAAGATTGGCTGACATTTGAAGTACTATTGTCGAGGATCTACGATCGAAAGCATTGTCATTGGGATTACACCGCTCATAGAGGCAGGGGAAATGGGAAGGGCCATACTTCCAGTAGAGAGACAACAAAAAAAGTTTGGTACCCGAGTAATTGCATTGAGTTTTGAAAGCTATTCGCCAAATTATCAGCAACAGCTTCATTAGTCCACTAAGACCACTCGAGTGTTGCTCTAGATCATGTCATTCAGGAAACAAAGATAGTGGACATCTTTTTAGGCTCTATATTACTCAACAATTTCATGCGTTTGTGTGAGCTTAGAACATAAAAGGTCACAAATCGACAAACCAGTTCGTACCTGTTTTACGCAGTGCTTGAAGCTTCAATTGGAGTCCGTTAGCATGGAAAGCAGGGGCTTCATTCAAATCAACCTTCTTGAAATTCCCATGTAAGCTTTTTGATGCTAAACCTTTATACAATGAGGTCCACTCTGCATCTGCAATCTCCATAGCTAGCTTGGCTTCAGCAGGAAAAAACGTCCCTGCAAATGCCACTGCCACAATGAAACCAAGAAGTGATTAAAACAAGGTAGATAGAACATCCAGTATTCTCTCAGATAACCAAATCTATATTTGCAAACCGACGACGTGGGTGCCAAGGCAATGATTCACAACCAGAAGACTGTACTGAAAGTTCCATAGTGTCCATGGAGTTAGTGTTGGGCCACACATGCAAACTCAAAGAGCTTTTTTCTGAGTTATCTTGGAAGATAAGAGTAGCTTTTCTCTGACGAATTTGTGAAGGTATTATGCTGCTGCTATTGATAGAAAACAGGAAAACACTTAGGATCACAACAAGTGAGTGGCATAGAGCAGCACATAATCCCCGCGATAAGATGCTTCCATTAAGTTGATGGCAACGGCATTGAACCTAGTTTGGGTACACACATTATTTTTTCATGAAGTTAGTGGGTGCATTTTATGCACCTAATATTTACCGGCATAAGGTGAGGTTCCACAAAATCCAAAATGGAAAGCAAAACATGCCAAAGAAATAAAGACCAACTCGAGAAAAAATAGTAAAAAATTCTGCACTCAGGTTTACCTCTGCTAACCAGGTACTCAAGCCTCATAATGTCATCATGTGTTGGATCTGTTGGAACTGAGTTGTAATTAGACATGTACCCAGCCTCTGAAATACGTTGCATCTCCCCTTCAAGGACATCAATGCATATTCGGTCTTTGTTAGATTCCTGCCCCTGTTTTGTCTCCTGGTTATAATCCTTGGGCCTCGTCGATCTCCGACAAATTGCAACAGCTGTTTGACCATCTGGCGTGCTTTCCATTGCACAGGCACCCTTATTCAGCAGAGGTATTAAAATATTCGGCGCCTTTCGCCTCGCAGCCACATGAAGTACTGTGTATCCTCGAGAATCCTTGAGGTTAAGATCGGCAAGTCCTAGACCAAGCACCTCCTTGAAAACCTTGGGATCACAGTAAGCAGTGGCATAGTGAAGAGCAAAAGCATCATTTAGAGTGACTTTTGATTCACTTAGGAGTCGCCTGACCAATTCGACATCATCAGAGTCCAAAGCTCTGTGGATCTGCTTGATTCTCTTTTCCTGCAAGGGATCCACTTCAGTTACCATTGGTTTAGCAGCCTCACCAAATCCGTTACGTTGTACTTTTATTTTATTGTACATCTCGAGAGGAAGCATTTTTTCTAACACAGTACTGTCCATATCAGATCTTGCAACTTTTTCGATGCAGAATAAGAGAAGATTGTTCAACTGGAAGTCGAAAGCAACCACCAGTATGGGGATGACATCTTCCGCCGCGGCCTTCTCGACAAAGTAGAAAAGACGACGCTGCAAGAATATGGGTCAACCAAGCTTGATTAGATCTGCTAACAAACGACTGGCTGACATAGTTTCAAAAATGAATATATTCTCTGAATCCTGAATCAGTGTATTCAGCATTTGGCCTTACTTTCCTATTCTAGCCAGTCACTTGAAACTGGAGATTTAACATATAGTTTTCAGCGTAGCTTTTGTGAATAAAACTCACTGTCACAGAACGTTCCTTATGTCAGTTCCCCAACTAATTTGTCCTGATGTACATCCAACAATATAGCCATATACCCAAGATCATCTTATTAATTTGCAATTCGTCCCTACATAAATTACCAGAAGATCTAGACATGAAATTAGCTTTCGCATAGAAGCTACCGAAGAGCAGCCTGCGCACAGATCGGTAGGACACATTCGCAACAGTAATTAATCCAGGCAGCAAAAGGAAAATATCAATCCAGACGCCAGAAATACCTGAATAAGCATCACAAACTCTGTTATCTGAAAAGTGGCCGAGGCATACATCAACTCCACGGCATAATTAATAGCAGGGAGGCACGCGTCATGTTCGCAACGGCTGTCCATGCATGTCGACACCTCCACTGGAAATACCTTGAGCCTTCCCGTGTACATGTAACTCAACAAAAGATTAAAAGCCTCATACCCAACATGACCATTGCTTACCAACTCCGACATGAGATACCTCGGTTTTCCTTCCCTCGCATTATCGCCATTTCCCTCCTTGAAAAGCTCGTGGAAAAACGGACTCCGAGCTGCCAACAAGCACCTGTGGACTCCCACAGCGATGCCCTCGACCACTATTTCCACGTCACTGTAGTTGTAATTGTCATCACCCAGTAGCTTGTCGAGACTATCGGCGAGCTTGCTCAAGCTCAGAAGATCAAGGTTATAGCCCGACTCTAGATTGATGGGCGGAGCCAACGCGTCGTGATCGGTAGACCCGTTCGACAAATAAGACGAGGACGAAGACAGTTCATTCCCATTTTCCATTTCTTCAAAGACCAGCCGTCGGTAATCACTCCTTCCAACAGTCTCAACACATCCAGGTCCCGTGATTTCTACCCACGAACGCCAAAAGGGTATCCGTAAAAGAACCTCTCGGAGACGCTAAGCAAACCCAGACGGCAACTTCATTTGCCGAAATTCTCCAGCGATCACGGACATAAAAAGCATCGGCGACGGACCCCTCGTCCCAACGAATCTCCTCAACACAAAAGAGAAAGACCGAGCAGCGACAAGAACAGGGGAGCTCGAATCACCTACAGAAGCAAGCAACTCCTCGCGCTCGGCGCGCGACAGAGATGGAGCCAAGAAACCTCCACGGAACCCCGGCGCTTCGAAACGGGAAGATCGTCCGGACCAAGGATCGGACGGAGGAACGGGAGGAAACCCAGAGACCCCGAGTCGGCGGGGATTGCCGGGCACGAGCGCGTTGCCGAGGAGAGATGGGAAGACGCGAGCGCTCAAGTGGAGTGTGTGAACAGGGAAAAAGCAGGAGATAGAGAGAGAGAGAGAGAGAGAGGGGGGGAAAGGGAGATGGCGGTGGTGATTGGGGAATCAGAAGAAAGTCAAAAGAAGAAGAGGGGAGGACGAAGGGGACATCATTCCTCTCTTTTCAGCTCTGGTGCAAACGCGCTTGACTCAAGGGAGAAGAAGGAGAGAGAGAAGGAGAAGGAGAAAGAGGAAACCGACTTCGCCATCTCTACCTCGTCAGACGAGCAACGAGCACCAACTCTGCCCCGCATCCTTTTCCCTTTCTTTCGCACAACGAATTGAGGGGACACGAAGAAGGTTCGCCATTTCGTATGAGACAAAAACAATCTGGATAGTGATGCAAACGGCCGGTGAATTTTGGCGCGTTGCACAAGTAGGCCTTATACTTTTAATTTGCTCAATGTGATCTTTAAATTTTAATCTTATATTCAATGTGATTCCTGAATTTTTAATTTGATCAATATAATTTTTGAACTTTAACTTAATATTCAATATGATTCTTGAACTTTTAGTATATGTTCAATTTTAATTCATAAATTAATCTATGGATTACATTGAATATTTTTATATAATATTCGGAGAGTACATTGAACATGTATCAATAGTCTATAGACAACATTGAATAAATTTAAAGTTGATGAATTTCATTACATATTGAGCCAAAATTCAGAGACCGTCTGTGTTATTATCCCAAAATAATAGTATCTGTAGACGAAAAAAAAAACACTCTTTTGCAAATTATATGCCATGATGGTGGCAAATTAAGAAAATGAAATTTGCATAACTTAGAAAGGGCAAACTTCATTTGAGATGTGTGTCGTAGATGGGTCGTTAATTTGATTGGTTATCTCCCGTCAATTTCAAGATATATATATATATACACTAAAGTCTTTCGATCGAAGTGGCGACAGAAAAAAGAAAAAAAAATTGGCGCAGAGCGAAATCGACTCGTCTTTACATTTACAAAAGCCAGCAACCATTTCGCATTTTACAATGGTTTCTGTCTTCTTAGGACCCACCCATCCCCCGGATGATCGCTGCCGTTGAAACTGTCGTCCGGATCCGACAGACGCGCACGATCCGTGGCTCGTCGTCCGAGGAACAGGACCCCAGCGACGCGCGCGCTTCACTCTTCACGCGCGGCGCTCCCGCCCCACCGCCCCTCGCGGACGTCGGCGACGAACTCCGCCGCAGCCGCCGCCGCCTCCTCGCCCTGCCCTCCCCTCGTCGTGTCCACCACCAGCCTCGGGACGCCGCCGAGGTCGTACTCCGTGCACCCGCCGTACGCCTCCAGGAGCCTCTCCATGTCCCGCCACGTGGCCGGCTTGTGCCAGCTCCCCCCGTCGCCGCGCCGCGCCTCCAGCCGCCGCCGCCACTCGGCCTCGTCCCCCGGCCTGCACTCGACGACCGCGACCCGGGCCCCGTGGGGCGACGCCACCCGGACCAGGCGGTCCAGGTGGGCCCGGCTGGAGAGGGGCGAGTCGACGACGACGGAGAGGCCGCCGGCGAGCTGGGTGGCGGCGACGGCGAAGACCACGTCGTAGGCGAGGTCGTTGAGGAGGCCGGCCGGGGTCTGGTGCCGCTGCTGGAGGGCGAGAGTGCAGTCGCGGACGTCGTCCTTGTCGAGAAGGGGGATCTTGAGGGCGGAGGACAGGGCGCGGGCGAGGGTGGACTTGCCGGTGCCCGGGTGGCCCTTCATGGCCACGACGATCGGCGTGTTGGGTCTGTGATTTTCTTGTTCCTCCGCCATCTTTCTTTGCTGAACTTCGATGGTGGCGTTTGCGAAGAGGAAGGTCAGTGAAGTGATATGATCTTGACGATGGATTTGGATAAGCACGAGGAGGAGGAGGGGTTCGCAGGTCAGTGTCAGCGTGATGTGGCTCGTTGAAGGACAGTGTCAACAAACACAGAGTATGACAATATTATTCCACAGTAGATCTAGTTATTTTCATTTTGCCAAGGAAAAAGAATACGCATCTCGCTTACAAGAAGACGCCTCTCTCTCTTCTGGGTTCGACTTCCACTTTGAGAGTGAGGGAGGGTCCATGACTTTCCATGTCGTCCAGGACATTACAGCTGAAGTAATAGTAGTAAGGGAATGCGGACATTGCATCTTGTGGAATGGGGCGGGGGGGGGCTTAAGGCTTAAGGTTATTTCGGGCCGGATTTACACCAAGACACGTCAACACCTATACATGAAAACGTCACTTCGACTCTTTGTTTATTGGGCTTGTCCCTCGTGCTTGCCGCGCTTGTGGAGGGAACGGGGTCGATCTAGTGTCCTTTGGAAGGCAAGGGCACGAATCGGCGGTACTCTGCGAGGGCCCAGGTGGGGAAGATGTTCCGGTAGGCCGAGTAGTGCAGCATGCAGTTCCTCATGAAGACACCCATCAGCTCCTGTCAATATAGAAGAAGCGTGTCAGCAGTTGAACTTGAGAAAGCAGCCCCGAAATATGAATGTCACTGATCTTTCCGTTCATAGTTTCTCCGTTTGTACAGTTTAAATTTAAGGAGAGGAGACGTACCTGTTGAGGGAAATCGCCATCATCTAGTTGAGCGTTGATCAGGATCTTCGCGCCCCGGTGAATAGGTGTGGGATCTCTCTCAACCTAATCAAAGCGTGGCCACATATGTCAATTTTCTTCTGGAGAACTGCAAAAAGTTTTATGACATTTCAATAACGGTTGATCAACTGACCTGCCCAGCATGGATCAAACCCATTATGGCTAGTGACGTATGTATCAAGTTTGTGTGACCAAGAGGCTTGTAAGACTGTCACAAAGAACAAAATGATCCAGTTAGTCAGGGAGAAGTGACGGAACAAACTGTCCGAACACTGGGAAGAGGAGAGAGAAACAGAGACACATTACTAATGTAAAGAGGAAACTGATTGAAAACCACCTTTGTGGGGCATGAAAGGTAGCTCTCTCCCCAACCGCCATCTTCAAGCTGAGCGTTAAGCAGAAATTCAACCCCTCTGCGGACAGCTTCACAGTTTTCGTAAGTCTTGCCGACAGCCTCCAGGGCAACTAGCGCAAACCAAGTGCCATAGATGAAGCAAATGCCCCAATTGCCATACCTGCATAGGGGTTTGATTCAATTTATCCCCGTTGGACCATTTCTAACCATGAACTGGTAAAAATTTCCCACATCTAATGACCTAGAGATGACACATACCACGAACCATCGGGCTTTTGAATGTCTAGAATGAACTGAGTAGCATTCACAATGAACTTGTCGATCTCCTTCTTCCTGTGCCCAGGGTGTAACTTCCTAAACAGAAGTAATGCGTGGATTGAAGATGAAGTACACTCCACGTACCTGTATCAAATTTAATTCATCATCAGAAAAAGTTTCGAAGCCAGAGACAATCCACAAAATATAGAGGTCTATGTTTTACTTACTCGTATTCAATAACGAGGTCCTCAAGAAACTCCACCGGGTTAAGCCACTGAAGAAGAAACGAGTAGAAGATGGATTACTATCTGATAGCTAGGGAACTCCTAAGAAATTTGAAAAGAAAATTTAAGAAAGTCAACCAAATACCTCTAGCCATGATCCAGCTCCTGATGGCTCCCAGGCTGACATACCACCATTCTTGCTCTGTACGATTTGTTGATGCTTATTAGCGACACTTAAACATGTCCAATGTCCTCAGACAGAGGGCAATGGAGGATGAAGCAGAATTTTCTAATTTTCACACATGCCCTTCCCCCGCCACCCCACCCCCCTCCCTCTTCTTAATAGTAGATCAGTTGTCTATTGTAATGCAACTCATTGATTACCTGTAAAGAGAGGATAACATTGACAGCATCATACAGCTTCTCAGGTTCCATCTTTTGTCCAACAATTTCCGGCGGCATCATAGCAAAAAGTAGGCAACACTGGAATGAAAGAGAACTTGTTAAGGAATAGCCAATTGGATGAAGTCCTGTATTCAACCTGAACACTGAAGAAAAAAATGCTCACCTTCAAACTTTCTGCCGTGCAATCCGAAACTTGCCATCCATGATCTTTGTCCGAGAAAGCCCATGCTCCTTTGGAAATGTGACGGTACATTTTCTTTAAGTCGCCAGAGGGGTTTCGATCAATCTTGTCGAATCACAGACAAACAGTTTCAGTTAAATTTATGAGGAACTAGAGAAGGTGAGTAAACTCCTCAACTGGATTGAAGAAATAGCTTAAGCACTAACACACACCTGAGATTCCTTCAGAAATTCATGTCCTTTCTTAAGGACGGGGCCAAATTCATCGATGAGATCACTAGCAAGTACCGCTTGAAGGCTGAGACCACAATCCCACACTTGACTTCCAAAGCTCTGCAACAATTGGAAAGTGTTAAATTCTCGACAATTTGAGTGGCTCTTTTATGTTAAGAAGCCAAAAGGCTAAAGATTTGCTTTTTTAAGGACTCGTTTTCGGTAGCTATAAAGACAAACCTGCATCTTAATTCCATCCTCTCCAACCCAGACATAATCTGCGACTCTGGATAGATGCTTCTTAAAAGCTTCCCCATGTGGATCCTCGACCCAACAAGCAAGCATCATCAATGGCTGTTCAATTCAATTGGATAGCAGAGTATTAGAAACACCATACGTGTCGTTGCACATTAACTTATCAGAACCATTCAACTGTTTTATTCTTGGTACTGGCATTACCTTTTCCACGCAACCGATGGTAATGTATCTGCTGTTCTCATCCTCATAATGAATGTGCTCCATTGTTTTCCGAATGGCAATATCCCTAATCTTCTTGAATGGCCATCGGTTGAGAAGAGGCTCGGTGCCAAAGTAGAGAGTGTCCCACATGAGGGTCTGCAATCTCGTGTGAGGATAGTGTGCATCTTCCTGAAACAACCGTCAAGAATCCTTTCAGAAACTGCGCGATTACATCACAATATGATCATTTAACAAAAACGTGACCCGTCGAACTTACCGGTGCGCATAAGTGGCGGACTCTCCACCACGAGATTTGATCATAAGGTTCGTTGTAGATTTCTTCTCTGATTTGCTTGATGAGAGGGGTGATGGGACCGACAAACTTTCTCCCGTACAGATACGACATGGGCATGTAAGTCAGACGGCAGTAGCAGAACATTTGTGCTGCAATAGAGGTTCCGGCGCAAACAAAAGTCAGAACAAGCAAGCCTTGATAGAGATTACACGACAAGCCAATTCGGCATCAAACAGAGGAAACAGAATCCTCTGGTCAGAGGCAGAGTACAAGAAAGCTCATTCGGGCATTAAGCCGAGCTAGTTGCTTACCTGGACTCATGAATGAAGGGAAGTCCCAAAACTCTGGCGGCATTGGGTGGGATCCAGCCCATTCATAACAACCAATTATCTACAAGAAAGATAACCAAAGTCCAACCGTTAATATAAAGAGCAATGTCATTGTGCATTTCGCTCGAACGGAATGAAATTGTTAACGATCTAATCGTGATCGAGCATTTGAAAGTACCGCGAGCCAAGTTTTGCCCCAGGAGGCGGTTTTGATGGCACCGCCATGGTCGAGGATCCACTTCCTTCCTCTCTCGCAAGCATTGTCGAGTCCTCCATCGGGCCCTTCGCCAAGAAGGCGCATGCAGACGTAGTTGAGGACCGTCCCGATCATCGTACTGTGGCCTTCAATGTGGAGTCCCCAGCCACCATCTTCGTTCTGCGACACACGCACACAACCATTTTCAGCAAAATCCAGCTCAACGTAGTAACACAGTCACAACCCACATCTAACAGCTTCAACCTCGTATCGGTCTAAGGATGTCGCGACGTTACCTGATGGTAGTAAATGTAGCGGAGGATCTCCCGGCGGTGCTCGGCATGGAAGACGGTGTTCAGATGTCCGGTCACGTACAGACTCATGACCTGCAAAATCGGGAACCGCAGCTCCGATCATCACAACGTGCGATCAAAGAACGAAAGAAGAAGTAAAAAAAAAAACAAAGCTCCGTCCGGTCGGAGAAATTCAATCCGGTCGACGGGGGTAACACACCCACCAGGGGAGGGAAGTAGAAGGCGATGGGGCCGGCATTCTCGGCGGGCCAGTGGCCATGGTCGGACTGCAGAACAGACCAGAAGCTGACGGCCCGCCGCACGGCGGCCGTCGCCTTCTCGTAGCTGATCTCCTCGCCGTCCTCGATCTTCACCGGAGGGATTGTCTGCTTGAACTTCTTCTCCCTCAGGAACTGCAAACGGAAAAAGAAAAGAGAACAAAAAAGCCCGCCAATTAAGTGGACGTTATCTATAGTAAAAAGGAAAAAGTCAACGGGCGCACAAACGGACAAAAACAGGGGGCTCGACAGTTTTCTGGTGGGCCCCAGCAAAGGGCAGTCCCAAAATGAACAAACACTAAAAAGTAAGTAATATAACTGCAGGACCAAAACTGGACCGTCTGATGTCCTAAGATTCAACCTTGGTCCCAATAAAAAATCAAATCCTAAGCACATGAACAGCTTGGTGTTCAACGTGCAGTAAACAATCGAGAGATGTGTCCGGACTCCGGACCGTTTTTCTCGCCGGGCACCCTTTCGGACCAAACCGATCAGGTGCCGGGTCGCGTCGTGTCCAAAGCAAGTGACATCGGAGGACCCATTGCTGAATATAAAAAAAAAAACAGAAAACCGCGTGAGGTCCGACCTGGGAATCTAATCTCAGTTCTCTAATGTCTGCACGTTCTTCCGTTGTCCCCCTGTTTCTGGGCCATGTTCAGAAGACAAGAGCATATATCCAGGAAGAGTTCAGAAGACGAGCATATATCCAGGAAGAACAAGGATTCCGAACGGGTTACGGAGTTCTCGCACGAAGCGAAAACTGTCGGTTGGTGAAGGAGGGGAGAGGGGTACTCGGTCCCTTTTTCTTTTCTTGTGAACAAGAGGGACTGCAGAAAGTCGAAAAGCTCGTGTCGTCGGACACGGACAGGACAAAAACGTCGGACTGCCGTGCACGACGATGCTTCGCAGGAAATTACCGAAGACACGATCCCTTTCACTTCTCGTTTTCTTAAGGATCATGGCAAAATGATCGCGGATGCAAAAGGGGTGGAGCGAGGAAGTGGGCCAAGGGGTGCGAGTGGTGCGACTGGTGAGCTTTTCCTGCATGTTATGACTTTCGAGGAGTGTGGTGCAAAGTTGACTTTGAAAATTTGAGAACAAAGGGTTACGTGTCAAATCCACAGAGCAATTTCAATTTGACTTGCCATGCTACACTATTCGTTACTGATTTCCAAAACGCATGACACGACAAGAATGAATTAATATAATATGGGTAATCGGGTTAAATACAGCTTGGCGAGCAATATACTGTCTTTTTCTTTCCAGCTGTCTACTGATGTGGGTAAACTACTGATGGAGCGAAATTGTTTTCTTTTTACGGCCTTTGATTTTTATCTATGAGACCGTCTAGGGTTTTACGAGTCAGGGTCGAATTTTTCTAAGCTGGCGTGCAGACAAAGCCCGATAAATAAAGCTTTGCGGAAAATTTTCTTGATCGTCCGGCCGTATGGTCAGATTCTTCCTTTCTTTAACCCTAGTATGCATGAGCCCATCCATTTACACGGCAGTAATTTCATGCATTTCACATACGATTCAAACCCCTAAGGAAGGACAAATTAATCGTCGCGGAAAACGAGGACCCGTAAAATAAAAATATGGCAACGTCTCGTTGGCCGATGCTACAGTGGTACTGTAATTATGTCTGTGGGGGATGTTCTACACATGTATGGAGGCGATACGATGTATAATTATGTCTGTGGTACTGCTACAGAGGACCCTGAGGATGTGCTACACATGTAATTATGTCTGTGGTACTGTAATTATGTACTGTAATATAAAAAAGGATGCGATACGATGTGCTACACATGTATGGTAGATTTATAATTATGTCTGTGGGGGATGTTCATATCAATGATGAGAGGAGTCCAGGCTCCGATCGACTCTCGGCCATAGAAATTTTGGGGACCTTACCTTTTTTTGTTTTTCGGGCTCGTTGGGGACCTAACCCGATGAGGGAATTAATGTGGACACATAAATGAAAGGATGTTATTGTTGTCTGAGATATCTTGGATATTTTCTTCGATAAAGTTTGGCCCTCACCGCCTATATAGCTCATGCGTAGAGCCCAACAAAATTAATGAGCTCAACTGTATCGTCCCCCGGACCCACGCATATTGGGGCTTAGATAGACAAGATAAATAGAGAAGTGGTACGTGGCTCATGAACTAATAAGGAGCGAGACATGTGGTTATGGTCACAATATACGAGCATTTATCCTTCTAAGTCATATTTCTCCGATCTGAGACCTCTGGATCTCGTTCGATGGAGCGGATCACAAGCCCAAGAACAACAGAACAGTGAAGATAGAAAAAGGAAAGTCGAAGACTTAACCGAGGCGACCTAAAGATATGTACAAGGGTAGCTAGCTATCAAAGGTCTCAATCGTATTAACTTCTCAAGACTGGCCATGCATGTTACTATGTCGATATGCCAACAAAGAGAGAGAACGAAAGAAAAGGAAACCCCGCGGGGAGTCAAGCATCAAAACAGAAGATCTCTTTAATCGGAGATTACTACTGCTTATCTCGTTTCAACACTAGTGAAGAAAGTAAAATTTCCAATCATTTGATGTGATCTCATACTAATGAAACCAAAAGAAGGGCGCAAATAAGTTGATGTGAATCACGCGGTCTGTGAAATTCTTTTCGATGCTATTAGTGAATGGAAGGAAAGATTATTCGCCTTTACGCATCCCGGCGCTCAGAGCGCCATCGATGAAATGAAGGCGGCATGCGGCATGCGCACCGAGTGCCCACAAGAGAGAGAGGGAGAGAGTACATACCTGGAACCGCCAGAGGAGGTCGGAGCTGGGGCGGACCTTGAAGCGGTTGTTGTAGAAGTTCTGGCGGGCGGCCTCGACCTCGGCCCTTTCCTCGGGAGTCCCGGCCTCCGGGTCGAACTCCCATATCTGCCTCCCCACGAAGTTGTTCAGGCTGAACAGGTAGGGGTCGTTCGCTCCCTCTCCAATCTTAAGCTTCCACATCTTTACTTCTCTTGTGCTCCCTCAAAACTTTCCCGCCTACACACAAACACTCAAAACGATCAAACGCAACGTTCTCTAACCAGCTTAAGCAAAGAGCTTCTTCATGCACTTCCTCCATCTATCACGCACTTTTCTGTTTGACACACACACACACAGGATCGAACGTACGAGTGAATAAGAACTAGGGTTCCGAGTGATCGAGCCGGAACTTGCTCTCAGCACGCCAACAGGAAAACGGAGGAAAGCGAAGAGAGAGAAGGAGCCCTTGGTGGGTGTTGTGTGCGTGCGTGTGAGAGGGAGAGAGAGAGAGAGAGTTTGATGAGATAGCGAAGCAGGGGACGCACTCTTTATATAAGCGCGAACCACCGGGTCGAGCATCACGTGGCGAGGGCAGGCTCGGATCCTTTTGGACCAGCGAGAACAGGTTATTACCAGACACGACATGGAATAAGGAGAGAACTGGCCTTTTGTCGCACTTTGGAAACTTTCGAGTTTTGTATTGGATAAAACCAAAGCATAGTAGCCTCTCGTTGAACAAAAGCTGCGATTTCAAAGAGGAAAAAGGGGTCGTTGGTGGCAACTAATAATTTGATAAAAACAAGAAAGGAATATAACGCAGGGAGTTAAGAGCCATATGGAGGTTCTTGATGCGTATGATGCATGGAAAAAAAGGGTATTAGCGAGGGGAAAAAAAGCAATCTCAATTGTTTCCCCTTTCGTCATCTATTAGTCTTGTCCTTCGGGCTTTATGTGTGTGAGGATTTATGCTCACTAGGATTTTCTGAATGTCCTCCCGTGATTAAGCCTTTCCTGTTTAGCGCGAGTGATGCTTTTCACGTCTCGAAATCAACTCGCTCGATGCTCGTTAGGACATCCGGCTCAAAAATTTGAGTTAACGGACAGAGAGAGAGAGACCGTACATATATGAAGAGTGTATGAACCCCGTGAATAAGTGACATGGGATGTAACATCATATGAACTCCACGGACAAGTCATGCAGGACATGACAATCCCTTTCTCATGTACAAGCAGGATTAAGAATGGCTTGTGCAGTTTGATTGAACAAGAGGCCTCCGCATGCTTGCGAAATAAATTGAGATGAGGCCTATCTCCAATCCAATAGTCGAAAGTCCGACCTAAAAATTGCATTCAAATCACGTTGGTACTATTTTTCTTCTTTTTCCTAAAACTTTTCTCGGTGGCCCTTTCGCGCAACGAGAGGCAGGCGAGCGGCACTTGCTTGGAAGCAAAGCTCGTAGATGATAGTGGACTCTACTTTAGCATATCATTCGAGACCGGAAAGGGTATCTATGTATTTGCACAGGGGACAGATATCGTATTCTGGTGTGAATACACTGATCATCTGTCGTTTTTTTTTTTCTTTTTCTTTCCTTTTAAGCCCTCGACATATCATCAACTACACAGCCCTGAACACGCCGGCATGAATCGGGGCTGTTCGGAAATCATCTCCTTTGCATCTTCGTCCTCACGAGAAGATTTGATAGAAAAGTAAACGAAGAATTATGGGTTTGCCTAACAAGACGGCCAATAAATATCAACCGCTTGGGTTTGGCAGATAAGTGAGGCCATTATGTGACGGCTCTCGCAGTCAATCACCCGGCAGTTCAATAAGTTCGTAGCTAGGATGGCACAACATCTCGAATTAAACTGAGCGCGTCGCATGCACACCGTGAAGTTCCGGGTCACTTATCAAACCGAACGCTTTTGACGCATAAATGTATCGCTTGTCAATTTTCTCATGCGACATGCGAACATCTTGTAAGATATAACCGGCACATCCACTTCCTAGGGTAACTTCTTCGAGTTAGGGTGAGGGGGTTTTTAAGAACCTCGAACAGTTATATGAGCTCAGTTTTGTCGATGGCATAGGCCGATAGAGACCAGAGCTCAACATAAATTCGTTTGCATGGCGATAAAACCTAAAAACCAAGGCAACCTTAATGCCATAAGGAATTGCTCAAGGTTAGTCAATGGACGCATTGAAAACAGAAGTATTTCTCAATCAGCTATTCGACAAATGCCTTGGTGATACCCATTAAAAGTTTCTTTATTTTTTTTAAATTAACTACGTACAAATCTCATTTTCAGTTATAGTGACATCTAATATTTTGCAATAATTGACAGAAAAAAAACGTGTTCAAGATCGAGTGCTGATGATGGAGATGAATCTTAGGCTCTTAATTAGATGACGGATCATATTTTTCCAAATTTCTTTATTTGATGATATTTCATAAATTAAACATGACAAAATGCACACACACAAAAAAAAAGGTCAGGTTGGGACCGTGAAAGTAATGGCTACCCTAGTTTTTTTTTTTTTTAACTAAATTTACTGACAAAAAATTAGGACCACGAAAGTCTCCATATGTCTAAAGTTGGAGGAAAAACATGGCCATTTGATGATCAAAGTCGTTTCTCGTTCTAAACAGGACATAAATTATAACGTATATAGTTCCTTACCAAAAAAAAAAATTATAACGTATATAGGAGATTGATTCACAAAGCCAAATGAAATATTTATGATGGGTACTCACCCATTCAAACTCTCACAGTTATTATCATAACACTTTGTAAGCTTCTTTTAGTATGGAGTACTATGTATATTATCGCATATTCTGGTTTATATATGCTCTTTAAATCAGTCTTGCATGATGAAGAAAACCAATAGTTGGTGCACATAATGTGGAGCCGATCATGTTACTTCCTAGTCGGAACCCACCACCCAACTGATGTTTTTCTTTCTAAAAAACAAAATTGTTTACTCAACCATCAAATAAAAAAGTAGAGTCAACAGAAATTCTGCACTCACTTTTGGACCAAAATTTCTGATTAGAGTACCAATTTTACCATTAATTATTATAAATCAATAGAGGTAGTTGCCTTTTAGGCTTTAGACAAGTCCCGCACGCATTAACGTGTAATGCTCAAAAAATTGGAGTAGTGAATAAATCTGAGCATGATAATAATAATAAAAAAAATTAGACCGACTTTTATGCAACAGCTGGTCGCGTGGAAATCTTATAAAATAGACTTTTATCTCTTTACCCTCGCTTTTATCTCACCTACTATCCCAACTTGTTCTGCAATATCAATATTTCTTCTCAAAAAAATGACAGGCGAATTTCCTAACAATAGCTCATGATGTTAGGGATTGGCTTAATGGTTAAGGAGCAAAATCATCGCATCCACCGATTATTCGCATGATGTACGCTTGATCGTCCACCGAGAGCTAGCAATTCCTTCGTTTGGACCGCTTGCTCTATCTCCAGCTCGTGTGTCTAAAGCTTATGAGGCACCATCCGGACCTTAATCTCTCGTAGATTCGAATGAAAATAAAGAAAAAACCGCTTGACAGATCAAGAGATAAAACTAAAGTACGTTCGGATCGGTCTTGCTATATGTTTGGATCAACTTTTTTCCTTCTTTCTCTTGCCATATATGCCCTCAGTTTTGTCGCAATAAAAAGAGCAGCTCCCAGTTGTTGACCACGCCCTGATTTCTTCACGAGCTCCACGCTTTGACCGCACTTATCTTTACTCTCCCCCTATCGTGCCTTAGCAGCAACTGTGTAGGGACAAAAAAATCAGCTTTCTGATTCAAATTTCTGTCGTCAGATGCGCCAGCAACCGGCACCAAAGTCGTCGATGTTATTACGTTGGCTTTTGACTCCAGACACAGATCATTG
This sequence comes from Syzygium aromaticum, assembly GCA_024500025.1. Taxonomy (NCBI): domain Eukaryota; kingdom Viridiplantae; phylum Streptophyta; class Magnoliopsida; order Myrtales; family Myrtaceae; genus Syzygium; species Syzygium aromaticum. Next base: position 20,799,738 of record CM044885.1, read on the forward strand.
AGTGAGTGATGCTGAATAGTGAGTACCTCAGACTTGACCCCTCTCTCTCTCTCTCTCACTGGCAGGCACGGTTGACTTGACCCGTCCCACCACCTTTTTGGTAGTGTAGTGGCGTCGCACGAATCACTTCGGAACCTCGAAGAGCAGTCGTATATGGAACAGTGGAGTTTTACCACTACGACGACGTTTACTTTGTCTCGCTGTCTTCTTCAAGCAGGGGGGGCCAGCCACTGCGCCCTCCGGTCAAGATTGGACGGCGCTGCACTCGTGGAACGCAATGGTTTATATGCTGGCTCGAGTTGTGTGTGTGGACTTGCACTTGCCTCCATGCGATGAAATCAAAACCCTAATAAGTTATGCTTGAAAGTTTTTTTTCGGTAAAGTTAGTTATGCTTGAAAGTTTTTTTTTTTGGTAAGGAGTTATGCTTGAAAGTTTCTATTCGTTTATTCCAATAGAGACAATCTATCCAGCTGATATAAAGAGAAAAAGTCTATCCAACCAGGAGGTGCACTTGGAAGCAGCCCTCCTTTGATGAAAGCATGATAGCTTATTGTTAGGATAAATAACACAAATAATTCATGAATTTTGGTACGAACTCTGAACTTTAAATTTATTCAGTGTAGTCCCTTAATTTTAGCTTAATATGTAATATTGTTCTTGAACTTTTAATTTGATCACAGACTTTTAATGCATATTCAATTTAGTTATTGGACTATATGGAAATATTCAATATTGTCCTAGAACTTGAATTAATAAATGGATAACATCGAGCATTTTCATACAGTCCAATAATTAAATTGAATATGCATAAAAAATTCGTAGATGATATTACATATTGAGTTAAAGTTCAGATATCGCATTGAATAAATTTAAAATTTAAGAATCACATCATATATTGATCTAAAATTCAAGAATTATTTGTATCGTTATCTCACGCTGTTATTGGTGAAACCCTTGGAAAAAATTATTAAATAAGTGGCAAGATTTTTCAGTGGAAGAAACCCTTGACTGGTGTTTCATTATGCTTCTCGTGCGGCCCGCTAGAGTAAAGTACCGTTGGTTTCCGTCGCTGACCCGCCTTGGGGTACAACTTTGATTCTTTCAATACAGATAGGGATCATATTTGAAATCAAATCGAGTAACTTTTTGCGAAGAACAGTGTGTTCGATATAAAAAAATTCGGAAACTGTTTTACTGCATTCTGCCACCCCATCATCATCGGACGGAGGTGGTACCTCCGTCGATGGAGCGGGGCGAGGCAAGCGATAGACAGGCTCGGCGGCATCGCGACGGGCGAGAAAAGGGCATATGTTACTTTGTAAATGGCTTTTTCAGCAACGATTTATCATGGAAAGAGGGGCCAGAATGGAATCTCCTCCTAATCATGTACGCCTCCACGGTTGGTGAGTAGAAAGCACGCCACTAAGACCACTCATTAGCAAGACTCAATAATGTCAAGTCATGGTCAAATTGAATGCATTAAGACCCAAATTTTTTTTTATCGGTTGCAAAAATCTAGTGCCGGTACCATTGAATCCCATAGATGTCATTAGTATCTCTTTTAAGATTTGCTTATGACAAGGACTTGTGAACTTGCGGTGATCACCAAACAAGATTAATGTTGATTAAGTGGGGAAGCTTTGTTCGATTGCGGAATCGCATGGTTAATTAGCCGGCCCTTCGTTACTGAAGTATAGCACGAAAATGATTAAATCCTTCATTAGTTCACAAACAGTTTCAGGGGTTTCACTCAATTAGGAGCCTCTGTAATTCCTTCCAAGAGTTTTTTGGGGCTAAGATTCTTTGATATAAAAAAGAGAACGTGTGATTAATTATTCACAAAAAGATCACAAAGGACGAAGCTAATGTATATAGCTCCAATAGGCCACTTTCACTTTGGGATTAATTACAATGAGAAGTTTTCTTTTTTCCTTCTTTTGTTGTCAGTCACTGTGAAAAAAAAAAATGAAATTACATCTGTCATAAATTATGTATGTTAAGTAGGTACGAGATATGACAAAAAAAAAAAAGAGTAGGTACGAGGACAAATGAACCCAATGAACATTGTGGTGCCTGTGCTCAGCATTGAGACAAAGATTGATGTGTTAAAACAGCCGTATTATGTCATTTAGAGCCAAAAAGTACGGGTTGTTTCCCTTTTAGATAAATTTCAGTAAATATTGTAAGTGTCGAAAAACAAATGGTGAGAAAATATGATTCGTGTAATTTGTTCGTAACTCCTCGACATGTTCATGAAATTACCAAATTTTGTTATAATTTGCAAACTAGTAATTTTTATACTAACTTACCACTTTTTGTTTGCATAGCTTATCAATGCTTCACATGTACTAACTCTATGAGAAGTTATTGACCTAAATTCGAGTGATTTACTAATTTTTTCATTAAATTAACCATTAGTTTTAGATTACCATCGTCAGAGTTACTTACCAATATATAATTATTCTTCTAATTTACTATATTGAGTTACTAATTTTTATATGCCTTGGTTGCTAATCCTTTGTATTTACTCGCTCTTTTAGAGGTTATCAACCTAAATTAGTGCGAATCACCAACTTTTCTTGTCATTTACAATCTTTTATTTGCATTTCTTAGTAACACCTTACATTTACCAACTTTTTAAAGAAATTGTTAATATTAATTAGAGTAACTTACCAACTTTTCTCATATTGAGTTATCACCTAATTTTGGGCTACTTAACTATTATTTTAGTTACTTAGCAAGTTTATTTTTCATTTAATTACCACAACTTTTCTATCTTTTACCAACTATTTACCTTTCTTAATTACTTGTTATCAACTTTAATTTCAGTAATTTATCAATCAACTAATTTTGGGTTACACTCTCATTTGAATTATTTTCCAACATTTATTTACGTTTTTTTAGTTTATTAACTTTTCTATTGAGTTACTTAGTCGGAGGAAGTCACCAAATAAATGTGGCAATTTCATGTAATGGTCGATAAATCTATGGTGTTGGTAAGAAAGCTAAATAATAGGTGATAAATAATAGAAGACTCTCTTGTCAAGAATAGGAGAAGTTAGTACTTTAAAAAAAGCCCAAAATAAGAGTTCGTGTAATTCAATCATAGAAAAGAGTAGTAACTAAGGCAAATAAGAATATTCACTCAATAAAAAATTAGTAATCTTAAAAAACCAAATCAATGTCAGTAAACAACTCAAATGATAGTCGATAACGAAAAACTTGTTGCTAATTTAACTAGCAAAAAGTTGGTTAAATGACACAAGGAAAGCTCACGGTTTCATATAGTAATCGGTATGTCCGAGTCGGTAACCCTAAACTTAAGAAATGACTCGATGGGGAAAAAAAACCAACTATTTTTGGCCAGACATTTTATATGACTTACTTTGATGGTATGTCGAGTGAATGAATGTGAAACCGTACTACAAAATTTATTTTTATATTAAGTGTGAACTTCAGAAAGGTTTTATTTAGTCAAGAACCTTACTAAAAATTCACACTTAAAATCTATGAAGACAAGAGAAGAAGATGCTTAGGTTTTTGTCCGCTGGCCTTCGCTCAGGCCACGGACGGGGACACGAAAATTTGTCGGCGGTCGACGATGATGCGTTGAACGTCAAAAATGGAGAGCTCCTCAGAATTTTCAAGACTTGGCGGCGAGACCAGCAACAACTTGTACAAAATTAGTAATTTACTCAATTTCTTCTCACAAACAATACAATCGATCACATCATTTGCTTCGAAAAGCAGAAAATGTTTTCATTATTGTACTGCGCGTTCTTTGAGGACCGTGAATCATTTCCCCATTTCGACCGTCCGTCGTTGACGAACCGAATACGCGATGGTCCGGGGAACCTTATCGTTAGAGCACTGATTTAGCGAGACGGAGGCATTCCGCAATGTGGGTACCTCACCTGCCATCGGAGACGGAGGATCTTTTCTAGCAGGGAGGAGGGGAGAAGAGGAGAGGTCGAATCGACGACAAAGATGCGGGATTTAGTTACAGAGGACGAGAATCGCACAATGATTAAACATTAGCCCGATTCGAAATGAAAGAACACGTCTCTCTTCGAAATGAATTGGGCAGACCGTCCTTACAATGAGGACAAGATGTCGCGCCGCCCCACATCACGCCACACCAAACATGCAGCCATGTGATTCGGTTTTGGGGTTTCACGACACATCAAATTTATGACAACAAAGCGGGTTCTAAAGCATGAGCATGGTGTGGCGCCACGAGATATTGTATGAGCAACTTGCCTTCTCCCGACTGTGGTGTGGGTGCATGGCGTCCACAGATTAGATGCTTTCTTTAATGAAAACGTGGTTTAATTTGTTAAATTTGGATAACCATAGTACGGTCGCATGTGGGGTTGAATGTGATGATTGCACCATCCGATGTCGCCATTGTCAACCACCCTTTTTGCATGGATTAGACATGTTCGTTCCAGAAATGAGAGCATGCAACTCTGTCGAGGTTTTGCTGCGTTGCAGATCATACGATCTCTGATCTCTCTGTTGGCATTCAAAACGGCAAAATTTGACACTTTCAGACTGAAAATCTCGACACTTCCGATACGATCTCTGATCTCAACAGCAGCGATCGGTTGAATGGGACGCGGCAATCAATTTGCACATGATAACCAAATTTTAGAATGCAGATCGACAAGTTGGTAGGTTGGTACGGGGGTGGTTGAATCACAGTTTAAGAAATTTAGGCTAGCGTTGACGGAGGGCGGAGGGCGGAGGGCGTTTACTTATTATTTGTAGTTTGTTCGGTACTGTCTACCGCATGTGTGATTGATTATTGGCAATTATAATCATATTAATGCCATTAAAAAGCCAAATGGATAACCCCATGACATATTCATCCAAAGCTCACCAAAAAAGATATCCCAAATTGGTAATAGATGATACATGTACTCCAAATTTACTTTCATCTCACGAAAAAATCTAAACTGGTACTGTTAACCCAGATATACCCTCCGTTAGCATTCCGTCCAAAATCTTATTGAGGTGCACGCATGTCAACATTCATGGAGATGCTTGCAAGACAGATTTGATTTGGAAAATCCAAGTGTTTTGACACTTACACATCTTAATGGAGGGTAGTTTTGGGTCAAAAACATTAGGTACGGTTTTTTGTAAGATGAAACGTAATTTTGAGTAAATGTGTCATGAGTGTCGGTTCAATATCTCTTGTGAGTCAAATATTAGTTTGGGGTAAATGTGTCCTAAGGGTTTAGGTTTTTCAATGGTATTGATCCAACTATATACAATCTCTTGTTATAGTATGATCAATCCTATCGTGCACCGACCATTTAAAGGCTTGGTTCAATCATTTAGATAGAAATAACGCTCATAGAAAGTCCTATTGAAATCAAGAAGCATAGACCTATCTGCTACCCCACCAGAATAAATGGAATATTATGAATAAATGGTGCAGGAAAGTAGCCTAGAGGATCTTGTGTTAATGGGGTCAATTCCACTTTGATGTGAAAGCATCTAATCCCTTTCACTTACTAATTGTAACAAGGCTGGATAAATTGGGCGCATGAAGATCTCAAGGGTACAAATACAATTTCTGTAGATGTCAAGGGTACAAGTATTCGACAAAAAAAGGTACAAGAACAATGCGGGATATGCTTGTAGATCTAGAGCTCTACCAAATGTTCAAACTCCATTTCTTAATAAGGTCGGCCATGGATATCCATTTCTTTATCTTTATTGATGCCGATGATTGTTCGAGCATCTCCATGATAGAAGGAGTGTGTATAGCTTTTTTTTTTTTTATATTTGGAATAGTTGAAAATAACTTTAAGGTTGCATAGATCTCTAGCAGTTGATATCATATCTTTCTTGGAGTTCCCGAAACATTTTTATTCTGTTGTGCATCTGCTGCATCAAGGACTAGAAGTTCCTTTCGTAACCAATCGCACATGATTAACATCAAAACCGGAGGGCTAAGCCCGGCCGCAAACCCTAGTTTCACTATCATCATGCACAAAATTTTAGACGAGCACGGACATCTCACTAATTATCATAATCTCAATTTGATTGCGAAAAATGACGATGCGGGAGAGGTTTAAACATTCATAAATATTGACACACTAGTTCCGTTTTAAGTGTAAACAGATGTAAATCACATTGATTTCGTACTATTTTAAGCATAAATAAATGTAAATCATGTCGATTCCGCACTATCGTTAATAGGGAAAGTTTTTACCTACCACAAGTAACTTATGCGATAGCAAATTCATATAGTCCATTTGATTTTTTGTCCCACTGCATGTTCAGCTGTCGTGCCTTGAAATCTGGCCCATATTAAAGATCTAATTTCATGTAAGCACGCATAAATATATATATATATATATATATATAATATATATATAGAGAGAGAGCCAATTAAGAACGGTTGGACTTTGGTGATTTTACTTGCAATTAAGTACACATTCGAGCAGTCCAGGTGAGACAAAAATGGGAGAAGACTGGTGAATATCAGTGCAGAGTCATAGGCGTACAAGTTTGAACTTTGACGTTTTGCCTCGGTGGTCGATGTCCAGCGAGCTGTCTGTGACTGCGATTGCATCATTAACCAAGACAGGTTTCATTTTCAAGTCACCTATCAGAAAGCCCTAAAAACAAGGCAAAATCATATGAGATGATGTAAAATAAAAGAAACAACTCAAGCCCCATGCATCACATGCGCATGGGAATACGAAGGACTGAGCAGCTCAAAAGTTGCTCTCTTTCACGGGAGCCGAAGTTGACAATACTCACCATAATTACGTATTTAAACGATTTAATTATATCAAGTCGGAAATAATCAAGATCGGAGTCTGATGATGATGTGATTGTGATGCAAAGAACAAGGCAAGAGCGACCCATGGAGGCAGGTTCTGGGTTGTGTAATGAATGAGTTCACTGCTCTCAGTTTCTTAAGGAAGAAGGTAACTAGGGTTTAGGGTTTAATGATATAAAGAGTGTATAAATCATGTAAATAAGCTATGCGAGATGGTTTAATCATATATTTATTTCTCTTTTTTTCTTCCTTTTCGGTGGCTAGGCAGATCGTGAATGGACCGGATATTCCATCGGTTTAAACTTGTGCAGGCAAAAGATAAATGTTGCACTTCCTTGCTTGCTTTTGCTTGCCAAGGAGACTTTGACTATTTTTCAAAATTTTGAACATGGGAAGTTGGATTTTGCAAGGTTTCGAGGAGTTGGTACCAATAACGGACTATTAAAGAAGAGGTTATCGCCTGAGGAGACAAACTAAGGACCTGATCAAAATGGCAAGTTTACAAAGAAAAATGAAAGAAGAATAAGAAAAAGTCAATTCATATGCTTTACTTGGCTTAACCCATTAATTAATATGTACAATTATGGACTTCCAATTTTCCGAGTCCCTTTTCATATTAATCAAGCAAACGTGTGTTCTGGGAAACTAGCACAGTTGTTGATCATCCCGATATAGTCTTATTAATTAGTGTATATCTAAGACCAAGACCCCTGTGCAGATTGATATTATTTTGAGCACGCCGACGTGTTATTTTTAAGAAGCATTGCAGAATAAATCGGAACAGGTTCGCCATCCATGTGAAAAAGTCGACTCACATGCTTTCCTTGGCTTAACCCGTTAATTAATATGTATAATTATGGACCAAGTTCCCAAGCTCCTTTTCATATTAATCAAGCAAACGTGTGTTCTTGGAAACTAGCACACTTGTTGATCATTCCTATATAGTTTTCTAGTGTACATTTAAGAGGCTTTACGAATTAGCGTTAGACCAAAACCCTAGTGCAATTTGATATTATTTCGAGCATGCCGCTACGGGGAAATTGGCAGACGCGCTGTTCTTAGGAAGTAGTGCAACATAAATCGGACCGAACGGCGGCATCATCTCTGCAAAAAATCTAGTGTTGATCATTTATAAAGGGATCTTGCGAGGTTCTTTTATTCGATTTTATTGTGGAACTTTTTAAACCAAAGTTCTAATTTAACTTTAAAAGCTCTTCATTACTTTCCTAAACTTTCGATGTCAGTGCATGTACAAGCCAGCCGTTGCTACAATGTCATCTATCCGGACAAAATTTTGTCTGTTGGCTTTAGTACCAATAAAAGGGTTAATATCATAAAAAACCCTAAACTGGTGCATCCGTGATAATTTTATGCTGAACTAATTTTTTGACCATCAAAAACCCCAAACTGGTATACATGTGATAAATTTATCCCGAACTATTTTTTTGACTACAAAAAACACCATACCGGTATATTTGTGACAATTTTATCCCAAACTAATTTTTTAACCACCAAAAATCCCAAATCGGTACACCTGTGATAATTTTACCCTCAACTAATTTTTTGACCACTAAAAACCCCAAATTTGTATATTTGTGACAAATTTACTCTTCGTTAGTGTTCGTTAAATTAGATGAATATCACGAAAAATCACAAATTGATAAACTTGTGATGAACAGAGGGATAAAACCCCAAACTGTTACATTCGTTAACTATCATGTATTATCAAACTTAGCAATTTGATAATAAAATTTATCAGAAACTAACGGAGGGTAAATTTGTCACTAGTGTACCAGTTTGGGATTTTTTATGCTCAAAAAATTAGTTCGGAGTAAAATTGTCACAGGTGCACCAGTTTATGGTATTTTGTTGATAAATTTGTCACAAGTGTATCAGTTTGAGGTTTTTCGTGGTATTAACCCTAAAAATTTATATGTAACTTAATGTTTATGTCACGTACTCATTAATATCTTTTGACAAAAAAGAAAAATACCCAATAACAATTTAGATGATCTATAGAAAAAGATACTGCAATAATTATTTTGGTTAATATCACGAAAAACCATAAACTGGTACATTTGTAACAAATTTATTTCAAACTAATCTTTTGACCGCAAAAATCTCCAAATAAATACACTTGTGACAAATTTATCCATAAACTAATTTTTTGATCATAAAAAACTTCAAACTTGTACAATTTTGACAAATTTATCTTCTATTAGTTTCTGTTAAATTGGATTAATATCACAAAAATTACAAACTGGTACACATGTGACAAACAGAGTATAAAACCCCAAAGTGGTACACCCATTAACTGTCACGTATCATCTAACTAAGTAATTTGACATTACAATTTAACGGAAACTAATGAAGGATAAATTTGTTACAGATGTACCGGTTTAGAATTTTTTATGGTCAAAAAATTATTTTTGTATAAATTTATTACTGACGTAATTACATAATAATTAATTTTACCAATAAATTTTATATGGAACTTTTCACGTTCTCATTAGTAACTTTTGACCAAAAAAAGAAAAATACCCAACAACAATTTGAGACGATCTACTAAAAAGAAAATATAATATTTGTTTAATAAGATAGGCCCACAAGTATCTTGATCCTGGTGGGAGAGAATGACGACTTTTGCGTTATGACGTCGCCTCCTCAAACCGATTAATTTATTCGCGCAAAGTAGACTTGATTGAGCTAGCAACGTACAGACTTAGATTATGTTCACACCTAAACGATTTCTTGGTGGATCGAGATCGTGTCCGACCGAGCACGTCTGATAACTGTTGTTTTTCAGAGTTTTATTTTCAATTTCTCTTTTTCCGGCATGATAGTAAGGTGGTTAGGGCTAGCTTTCGCGCACTTCAACCAGTCCATCTCCCTGGACAATCTTAAGAACGCGCTCTCCCACGCTAACCCCCGGTGGATTTGTGGTTATATCTTCCAAATCGTCCATCAAATAAGTGAAAGATTCATTAAACTGTGAAACGTTACCCTGACATAATGTGATGTGTTTCCAATGCCAATAAAAAGTAACCCACCCAATGGTTTTCAACATCCGACCAAAAAAGTATGGTATTTAACATCTGAAAAATTGCCAAATAAAATGCATCCCAAGCGAAAATATCACAAGAATCGCCTCGTCCAAAACCATTGCGAGGAAAACTATATTCGAAATCTTTTTTATCTGGATGGACTCTATCCATTCATTCATTCGACCCAACCCTAAATTAATTTAATTTTTTTTCTCACTAAGAATTCAGACGGAGTTTGAACTAATCATCAACAGGTCCATAAGAAGTAATCTCATTTTTTTCATTAGGTCCACCCGAATTGAACCGAGAAGCTTTTGTCAGGCTATTATTCTCTTGTTTTGTTCCCTAAACCTTATGGAAAAGAAGTTTTAACCTAATTAGTAGATAAATTTAAGAAAAATTAGGGCTATTACCATAGTAGACAACTTCCACGATTCGTTGGTAAAAGAAGTTCGAAAAAGTCCAGACCAAGAAAAGAAAGATCGACAAAATGAGCTACAGAACCACCCTCGTGTACTAATTGCTTCCACCAAAAAAAAAAAGGTTTTTTTTAGGAGAAAAAGTGTTTAAGTTTCTTCTACGATATCGCATTGACTTGATAAAAGGTATTTTTTAGGAGAAAAAATGTTTTAAGTTTCTTCTACGGTATCGCGTTGTCTTGATCAATAATTATCTACATATCTACCAAATGAGAGGCAAAGTCATCAAAAAGCCGGAAATAGAGCTCGATACCATCTGAAAGTTTTTCCCCATCGCCGGATAGGACAAGCGCTCGAATTGCTTATGCTTGTTCATAATGTCAAAATACCCGACGAGAATGGCCAGAACAATGCAAGACACGGCTCATCATACCGATTTGCAGTGTTTGCTGAAACCCGAGACGACTTCAATCTGCTAGTTCCTTCGAAAGAAAACAGGTGTGCACATACCTCAAGATCGAGGTCGGAAAGCTGCGGCACTGGAAACAGTTTTCAGCATCAAATTCTGCTCTCCACCGTAACAATATAACAGGAGAGCCACCACTCGATCAAGACCCGACAGTGAGTCGACCTCAAGAAACAAGTAATCTTCTCACCGCAATCTCATAACATGAGATGGACCCTTTTCAAAAGAGGCTCATGAAAACGTTCAAACTGTCCATGAGTAAATTCAAAATCACCTCATTTCCCTCGCGCAAGGAAAAGCTAGATCTCAGTATGCAGCTATCTGTCCAGATCAAAGGAAGAAGGCAGAAATGCGCAAGAGAAAAGAAATAAAAGTCCTAACTGATCACATTCATTCACGTATTTCTGATATGATTAGAAGAAAAACTATAATTCAAGCGTAACCAACAGTAACGGACTTCATTCATCATTGGCCAAAAAGAGGCGAAAAAAGAGCAGACTTGGTTCATCAATCAATAAAATCCAAGCAAAAGAAAATGATGGCATACAGTAGAAGCAAGGAACAGCAGAAGGCCCAAAGAGAAGGCACGAGCAAGAAGCCGCATGCTGAAGAGAGGTCCCAACTCAGTGTTGAAATGCAAAATTCAATACAGATGCAACCCTGCCCGGCTTTTCATTTGTTATTGGACTTCTCAAATCAGGATTGGGGCGATTTGCATCTTTCAGGTCCAATCATCTTAGTTTTGGCTGAGGTAAAGTATACTGCATCAACACCTGTCAGGATCTTCTGCTGTGTTGGCATGTAAATAAAAGACCCAAATATGACCTATTCAAGCTTTCCATGCATCGGAAGCATTGCTAATTCAGTGGCCATCATCGATTCCATGAGTTCCACTCATTTTGCAATGCAACCAGGAGGGTCCATGCCATCAATTACTTTGCTCAAGGCACTTTTGTCCAACTGTTGATCACCACCTCAACCAGAGCCATTACCACGCTGCCTCTTCAGAGAATCTCCCCTTGGACCATAAGGTCCATACATATTTGAGCCATAACCAACTAAAGTAGAAACTTTAGCTGGAGGTTTCGGATGCCCACTCATAGAATCTGACGTTGAAGGCTGTTGGGTATTTTGATTTGACAAGCCCTTATTTTCCTGCTTCTTCTTTGATGCAGATACCCCAGCTTTCGAACCTCTTGAACCATGGCCAACTGAAGTAGAAACTTTAGATGGAGGTTTCTCATGCCCACTTGTAGAAGCTGAAGAAAATGGTCGTTGGATATTTTGAATTGACAAGCCATTAGTATTCTGTTTTTTCCAGGATGCAGAAAACCCAGCTTTCGGCCCTTTTGGACCATGGCGCACTACAGTAGAAACTTCAGACGGAGGTTTTCCTTGCACACTCGTGGTAGCTGAAGAAAAAGGCTGCTGAATATTTTGAAATGGCAAGTCACTGTATTTCTGCTTGTCCCTGGCTGCAGTGTTCTGCTTTTTCCTGGATGCAGAGAACCCAGGTTTCTGACCTCTTGGTCCATAGCCAACTGAAGTAGATACTTCAGATGGAGGTTTCGCTTGCACACTCGTGGAAACTGGAGAAAATGGCTGCTGAATATTTTGAATTGACAACTCATTATAGTTCTGCTTTTCCATGGACAGAGATAACCCAGCTTCCCAAGATCCATACGTTGAGTTATGATGTCTGTCAGGCCTCATTAAAAATCTAAGAAACTCACCAGTCTTCCTCCTCTCTGGCACGAGTTCATCACTCTCATCTGCATTCACCATTGACATCAATGAGTCAGCAGGTCCTGAGGGTGACAAAATCCCTGATAAACCATCATAGGATAGGATGCATGCCGTTGCATATACATAAGCCCCAAGTACTGGAGGAAGAACCTCATGTGGATGAATGACCTATAAAACAATGTTCAATTGATCAAAATGATGAAACCAAAACAACCCGATGAAACAATCCAAGTTTAAGAATAGAAACATTTAGAAGAAAATCCCTCACCTTGAATAGGATTGCCGCAGAAAGTTGCTCTCTCAAGCAGTATATCCGCGCGATATCAAGTGCAGTGGAACCAAAGGGAAGCCATCGATCGACAACAACTGTCACTGGTGCATCGGGGCAGGACATTGTCTGTTCTCCATCTCCTCCTTGTGACTTGTCATTATTGTTTGTTGGGTTCTCATCGCTGTCTTCATCGTAGTCACTTTCACCATCATCACCATCATCGTCGTCATCGTCAGAGTTACCAGGAGCCACAGCAATCTCAGTACCTAGCAACAAAACTGGAAGTGGCCCCACCACAGTGCAGTTTCTTATAAGAGTACCCCCATCCCCACGTGTTACCTCATCATACATGAATAAGGGCTGATCATCAGTTTTCAAGAATGATAATTTGTAGTTAATCGAATGAGGATGCAAACGAGCTCTATCACCATTAGCAGTCTCCACAAAACGTTTTCCACTTCTATGACGCGGTACTAATCTCCCAACCATTGGATATAAACCGGCAACCAGAACAGCATGAATTATACCTGGATCATGCGCATTCAAGCTACAACTAGAAACATCCTGAGGAATGAACCCATTGCGCGTCAGTTCCATTTGGAGCTGTTTTCGCATGCCTGACAACATTCTCATAGTGCTAGAGGATACAAAGAACTGAGAACAAAAGCGTGCTTCTTGACCCTTGTCCTTAGCTTTCTTCCAGCACTCAAATGCTGCTACGACTGCTAGTTGATCACTCTGCCCATTGTACAATGAAGCCAGCTCAGCTTTAGCTTCTGCTGACCTTTTCTTTTCATTCGGTAACATTGGCAGCGTGAATGGGTCCCTGTAGTCCGAAGCACATGCAAGAGTCAATGCTGGGTCAAGGCAGTTCATCAATATGGCAAAGAGAAGCATCTTGCTTGTCAGAGGATGAACAGGCAGAGAACCAAGCTTCTCCCCAAGGTCCGTCAATTTTTCATCAAGAGACAAAGCACCAATATCCTTGAGTATATTGACTGCATTCCGTATGGTTTCAGAAACTGGAGGATCCAATGTCTTCAGCAAAAAGTCCTCAAGGTTGCCATTTGGATCAAGCAACTTCACCTGCCAAAAGATATTAACCAAATAAATACAGCACTTGGCTTGAGACAATTTTTTGGCTATCAATACCCACTCAAAACTATAAAAGCAAGGAGAAACATTATGAGCAAGTTTTGACACATTAAACTTCTTACTCTGACATTTAGGCTGGAAGTGTGATTTTTTAACAGTCAGCATTCCCTTTGACATTCATTTAATTCTAAATACGGCAGTTAGAAGTTATAACTTCCACAATTACCATTTTGCATCTTTTGTTAAGAAATTAATATAGACTGCAACATCGATCTTTTCTCAGATACATTTCGGCTCAAAATTCAAAAATGCAAGAAAAAGCAAAAGTAAGCGGGAATAACTTTATGTTTCTGTCTTCTACATCAAAGTCTAACAGGTTGCTTTTTCAAATAGCATGGTCATTTAAAAGCTAGAAGTGAGAGGCCCTATAGACATGCTTTCCCTTATCTAAATGAACATATAGCAGTTGCACAAAAATGATCACCTGGAGACAAAGTTCCTCAATTGGCATTCTTCTGATCTCAGGTACTTGGAAATCAGGCAAAGAAGCTGCTCGTAGTTTCGAATAAAGATGATAACATGTACCAGGTTGACAACGGCCTGCCCGACCCTCCCGTTGCTTTGCACTGGCTTTCGAAATCCATGAAGACTGAAGAGTTGACACGTTGTTATAGGGATCATAGCTTTTCTCTTTCATTCGACCACTATCAATAACATAAACAACATCATCTATGGTGATAGCAGTCTCAGCAATATTAGTTGACAAGATGATTTTGCGGCAACCAACGGGTGGGCGTTTGAAAACCTTTTTCTGTTCCATAGATGGGACCATGGAGTGAAGAGGCAAAATGACAAACTTAGAAGTATCTTTGAAGAAGGGGGACATAAGTAATCTACTCTTGGCTCTATTGATATCATCCCATCCTGGAAGAAAAACAAGAATTGCTCCATCTTTCGAATCAGTACATATTTTCTTCAATAACTGCTCTATAAGAACTACATCGATTAGTTCAGGATTAACTGTCGAAAGATATTTATCAAGCAACAGTTGTTCATCCACTGAATTTGAAGAGGTACTCTCCATTTGCTTTCTAATCAATTCAGCGGCTTCTTGTTGGTTTTCACGTTCAGCCCAATCCAGTGCAGTCGCACCACCTTTCACTTTTAAGTGGCAGTCTGCACCAAAAGAAAGCAGCATGCAAACATCACCTGCCCTACCCTTACCAGCAAACACCATTAGAGGTGTCATCCCAGTTAAGGAATGCTGGTAATTATAAATTTGTGGAGTTCCTTCCGAAGAAACCAAATCAAGTAGTGTGTCAAAGTCATCACTGGACCATGCCAAATTAATAGCATCATCTAAAGCAACCTTATCTTCCTCTGTCAGCATTTGGTTTTCATCAGTAACACCAAATGTAGTGGAATCCAGGTGATTGTCTTTTACTGATTTAAGCATTGTCAGTGCATCCTCCAAGTAAAAACTCCTGACCTGAAAAGCAAAGAACAGTATACCCATATTCAGTCCCACAGGATTACTAAACCCAAAATGAGAAAATTGAAAGCAAATCATAGTAGCCATTACAGGATAAGTGAAACCCGGAACACAAATAATTGGGCAGCCACCAAAATAGTGGGAGAATCGTTCAGCATCGAGAGTGGCACTCATGAGTATCTGTAAATAAATTACCAAGAAAATTTAGTGGATATTATGGATGAAAAAGAAGAAAAGAAAAAGGAGGCAAATGTTCTACATTCAGAGTATTATTAACACTTATCCGTGGAGAAAAATAAGAATGTCTACGCAGGGTTATCATCCCATTATACAATGGGACAGTAAATTGTCCGTAATTAAATCGTCTAAATTTCATTTTGATATCTTTGATGCAGAGAAGAAGGAAGAAAGGCACTAACCAGACGTAGGTGTGGGTACAATGGAAGCATGTCCCTGCAAAAAATACACACACATCACCATACTAGCTAGACTAACAAAAGTAGTATGTTAACATCAAATAAGAACATCAAATTTCATCAACAGAGAGAGAATCATCCCCATTGTTTTTGCTGCCAACTCACGCAGCAGTCTTAGTCCTAGTAAACTAACAAATGAAATTAATGAACCCTCCCCAAGTTGTGCTACATGCACACACCAAAGTGTCCTGCATCAATCTCCAGCCTCCAGCAATGCCACCAGACGTTCAGCCCACCAGTGGAAACCAAATCATCAACCTTCCACACAATTCAGACCATTGCTAGCATAGTAGCAGCAGGTTTACTGAATAGGCTCGCACAACACATCTTACTGATTTTTTCTCCACACGAAGTGGACCCAATTTATGACATATATCGTACTAGTGCATGCAGACATGAAAATTGCTATTGAATTGAAGTGGTGACTGCTAGAGACTCCATATTAATCATAATTACCTTAGAATTGCCAAAATAAAATCCGAGAAGCGATCCCTTTCATGAATTTCATCCTACCAAGTGAAAAGGAAACATTACCAGTTTACCAGGTAAAATGGTTTTTGTTCACCATTAAAACAAGTAAATGCTGTGATTGAAATAGTAATAGAAAATGTAGAAAACAAAGGTATAAATGGCTGGATAAAACTGGCAAATGTCAAGTTCCAACAGCACGATCTTTCTAAAACTTCTGCAACTAATACTGCCAGTCAAAGACAACTTGCCCATATAACATGGACCAATCAACGAATAGCACAGTCATCTTCAAGACATAGCAAGATATAAACCCGTTCTCGTGATAGAAATTAAACAAATCTGACACAATATTTATGAATCCCACTGATTGCCTTGCCTAGAGGGGGTACTGTGGGGGCATGGTACCAGATGGGTTGGCTTATCACCCCAGTTGAGACCAGGATGCATGCTATAGGAATTGCTGAAGTACAAATACTGTAGCTCCCAACAACAAAGTTTCCAAACAGCTTGACTTTCATCTTTAGAAAGAAAGGTGCAAATCTTATTTTGCTGGTTTGCAATACTTTAGAGTTCAAGTCATAGCAGACAATTTCAGGTACTTATTAGGCTTGTGTTGTAACTGTCACCATGTTACTTCCAAACCAAGCTAGCACCATTTCATTGCAGACTTATGCCCCCTTAACTAGAACCTAGGTGATCAGGAACACTTAAGTACCAAAAGTTAAAGCAAAGATCCTAGATTCTGGTTCCCTCAGAAACCCCGTAAATGATGCCAAGAAAATGACTCAAAATGCCGCTCGAACCATATTGAGTTGGAACAGTCTGATTTCTCTCATATGCTAGAGCAATCAACTTCTCAGTCATCAACCGATTCAAGTATGACTAACTCAAACCAAACCAAACAAAGAGACGCTGCTAAAATCAATATTCAGAAATCAATATTCAATTAGTACCAAAGCATAATGTACAGTATCCTAGAGCAAGGATAACTGCCCAAGACTCTGCATTTGCAATGCTGTTCTCACTTAAGGGTGATAATAATTGACCGTTGTCAATTAATCCAACCAGGAAAAGGCATCCCTTATACAAGGCCTCTACTCATAGACAAGAAATAGAGAGAGGTTCATGACACAGTACCACAATTATGTGAGTTATGTCGGATAAACGATGCTTCAAGTGCCTATTGGAGGCTTCACCATTTGATCCACCAGCTCCTCTCGAAACTAACACCCTCAGTAAGACTCCATTGGTGCAAAAAACAATTGACGAGTGCTTCCCTCCCTTACTTTCCAGCCGTATCTGACATTTTGGAAGCATATAATTAATTACCAGCTACCACAGATTCAAAAAAGTTAAACGGATATAAAATCACAGTGTCAAAACGAGAGGAACTAGTGTTCCTTATTAATCCAATAATAGGTCCATTAAGATCTGTAACAAGTAAAAAGCATTGAAATATCCAACGAAAAAAGTTAAAATTTGAGAATAGAGACACAGGCTACAGGAATTTCCAACTAATTCACAACTTCATGAGCATTGTACATTAAGCAATGCCAGGGGTTTCTTTAGGATTCAATTCAAGCTGCTCAATACAACAGTTATGTAGGAAATGAGGGTAACTAACACAAGCCGATGCTTGTCTCAGAGATAGACTCGGTCCATCTCTAGTTTACGAGAAACCGAGTTTTGCAGCTAAACAAATGAATCTCGTCACAACTACTCTTCAGTTGACAATTCAATTGCTGCAGTTTAATGAGTTGACAAAAAAATATGATCAGCCAATTGAAGATTTTACTACATCCTAGAGTACCCCAACTACACAATATAACAGTAACAAAGAAAGTTGTAATACCTGGACAGGCCATAACCAAGCATCTATGCTTCGCAAAAAACAATATCTCACCTATGCTGTACAGTATTTGACTTTAACTTCATAAAGTCTGTTAGGTAATTGAAGTTTGAACATAGATGCACTACACTCTATTAGCCCATTGAGATATGACTGATTACCTTGTATCCGATATCATCTCCAACATTTTCTCCTCTTTCAGAAGATATTCTCTCAGCAACTATACAGAAACAGAAGACAATCAGATTTTTCACATGAAAGTCGGAGAGAGTGAGCTTTAATCAGCCTGATGAGCGCACCCGATGTTGCAGAGATTCGCCGCGGTTGGGTACAAACTATCTTACATGCCTCACCCTTAGCCCACATTGAGTCCAGAAGAAATTGAGGGACCTAAAGAATACATGTTAATTAATTAGTCCTCAGAACGTATTAGAAATACATGTCTTCCATTGTCAAGGATCTGCTTCTTAAATTGTATAAGGAACTAGAACAATCAATGTATAAATAGAAGTTTGAACCGCAATAATCTGAGAAACCATCTCCAGATGTTACAACTTATAATAAAAAAATTATCATATCGAAACATGTAAACCCCAATACTTTCACTGTCGTAATTACCCAACCAAATCATGTAATAACAAATGCAATATACGGTTGTTTGATGTCATCTTATAAATAAAGTCAAACCACTCGGCCTCCATGCTGGACGCCAGCGATGATATCCTTCAATATCACTTAATCACCCTCAACTTAAGGTCACATAAAGTCAGCTCTGAGATGAGCAGTTGAGATCGCCAATTCAGGATTGTTGTTTGCTTGAACAAAAGATCGAAACATGAAATACTTATGCCACAGCAAAATGGTATAAGAAAGATATCCAAGGGTTATGTCATTTTAAGCAGATTCATCTTTCTAAAAGCACAGCTCCTAGAGCAAAATAGATACAAAATAAATAAACTTAAGAAAAACACTAGGGCTTGCCTATTGCCAGCATCTCTCATAAGAATGGGGAGGTGGAAGTACAACTACCCCCTCTGGATTTGGAAGGTGTGAGTATGGGGGTAGGGAATAGCCTTTGAGCAATTTGGGGCATTTAACCAGAACTTCAAGCTTTGCAAAGGATATTATCGTACCCCAAAAAAGGTGCCGAGTATTTGAAACTTTACAAGCTAAAACCGAATCTATAGTTTGCTAGGAACAAATGCAAATCAATCTTCAAATAAACTTCAACTAAACCATAATGTCCAAAAACTGCGTGAAAATGGTAATATTATGTCTTCCAATTCTTAAAGTATTCAGGAATGCAAGGGATGAATACGGCTTCAATTGGAAAAGCAACAGCCACACGATACCAAGCATACCTCCACAGAATATTTCAGATTGAACACGATTTATGTACCATAAAGAAAACAAAGCAAAGAGTTAGTAACCTAACCTGCGTGGTCTTTCCGCATCCAGTCTCACCAGATATAAGAACTACCTGCTTTGTATACAGAACAAGTAATAAGTCCACGGATGAATTAAAGATTCTAGTCAAACATATGTCCAGAAAAGTCCTTGAATGACAGCATTGAAAATCAGCATACTAAAAACAATTGCATATGTTCTATAAGGATAACCTATAAGATATTAAGCATATGGTAAAAAATAACCTGATGACAATCAACAGATGACGTGATGACATCCCTAAAGGATGCAATTGGAAGCTTAGACCTCTCTTCAGTAATCTGCACATGTAAAATCAGAAAAGTTTCGATATAACCATGGATCTCTTATAAACCATAGCCCGACCAATTGAAAACACCAGTAAAGACACTCCCTAACCAAGAAAAGAAATCCACGAATTGATGAGAGCAAGATAATAGATCTGGAACCTGCTTCAAGTTTGCAGCCTTCTCTAATCTAGCAGAAAGTGATTCCACCTTCTTTGTAATATCTGCCTTATCCATGGGAGGCCTGCAAAATATGTCATCTCTCTGTCTTTCCTTTCTTTGTACGCTTTTTCCCGTGTGTTTTACAGCAATTTGCTCACTAATCACTCCCTCACCCGGTGGGTATCTTATGAACAGATCATTCAAAATCTCCTTAGCCTCCAGAGATAATGTCAAATAAGACATACTCCCCTTCCCTTCTGAGTTTTCCCCCTTCCCTTTGGACTTGTAAACAGAAACATGCCTTTGATTGCCATGCCTGAACCATGACCATCCAAGAAAAGTAATCCCAAAAGCAAATTATCAATATCAGTGCCCATGTTTTATTTTTTTTTCAGAATAAGCTTATTCAAGTATAAATCACACGAGAATGTTCATAGTGACAGGAAAAGATTACATCCTAACACTCACCCAGAGCTTTTAGATGTCATTCCCATCTTCCTGCAGACTTCATGCACTACAGCTCGTTCATGATTTGACAGGTTCTCATCAAATGTTAACACTGCATGCAATGTTCACAAAATGACAAAGAACTTTTTTTTTCCTTCTAATGGCACACTCATCCAAACAAGCAAATCGCATAAATAAAACAAAGAAACCCAGGAAGCAAGAATAGCCCTAAACCAGAACATCCCGGTGAATTCAACCAAGACAAAGTTTCCACAGCTTGTTATTCATCCCGATAACCAAAATATGATGAAAGCATCGAATTCAAGATGTGTAATTAGCGCGTAAACGAAAGTACTTACAAGAAGAAAGCGAATAATCATAAATAAGTTAGAGAAGAAAATTGAGATAATGATCCAGTCAATACTTCATTAACCTATCAAACGGTGGAATAAACAATATATAGCTACACTTTGCACACACTTAATATCTCCCTAGGAAGCATTGTGACCTATTGCCATAAAACAGACTGAGATAGTTCACAACAATCAACACTAAAAATCCCAAGAACAGAACCCACTGAATGCTTGTGCATATGGGTGTAACTGGTCAGATATAAAGGGGGGAGAAAGTACTTGGACTTTGTCGGTTTATTTCTATCTTTCAGGAGTGATTCTACGTGACAGAGAACAGTTTTGGATGTTTATTAACCCATAGATCAGTTATCCATTCTAAAAGCACTGTTTTACTCACGGAATACAACCTCTTTTAAGGCAGCTATGGCGTAGGAGGGCTATGACACGTTCGGAAAATGCTCTCCCATGCTTTCCCCAGAAATTACCACCAATATCATATGAATCGCCACGTGCACATACATATGCGTCACTACAAATAATGAACAACCATCTAAGTACACCATGCCATGTTACAACGATCCTCAAAAATCTAAAGCGTTAGGTAGTGAAGCAAATTCAGGGGTCCAATGCAGTAGAAAACCTAAAGAAAGACTGCAAAATCATTTTTTTTTGGCACGCGAACCGCTCAACAACATTGAGCTAGACATTCCGTCGTATCGCTCCGGACTTACTCGCTCCAAAACCTCGGTCCAAGATCTCCGCTCAAGCGAAATCCTCATTCGCACGCACAAATCAAATTGAAAAGCCACAAAGTTCGCCATGCTCACACAGCATTCAGCAGCAACCAAGCTCAAAACACCAATCACAAACGAAAGAAATCATCGACTCCGAACGAGCTCCCTCACGTAGCTCCTCGCCGGAAAAAAAAAAAAAGAGAGAGCCAAACACGACGCGAATTATATGAGCAAACGCGGCGCCGACGACAAATGACAGACTTCTCGGGCCGACCAAGGGCGACCGGAAAAAGGAGAGCGCGCACCTTGCTGCTTGGAAGCGCGAAACTTGTCGAGCCTCTCGGCTATCCGAATCCGCGTCAACTCAGCCACCTTCCGATTCGGTCTGTTCTTCGCCTGCTGCTGCTGCTGCTGCTTCTGCTGTTGCTCTCCTTTCCTCTGCCTCTTCTTCCCCATCTATGCCCCCGGTCTCCCTGCGCTTCCCCGCCGCCGGGAATGCGAATCCGCCGCTCGAAGGCGCGGGAGCCGCTAGAGCGCGGAGGAGATCGAACGGCACCGGCGGAGGCTCAGAATCTCCCGTCGCCGGCGAGTCCCCGCTGCGGCGGCGGCGGCGGCGGCGGCGAGGAGGAGGAGGAGGAGGACGAGGGAGAAGGGAACGCGTGAAGTTCCGGCGTCGCTGCGGGCGCGAGGCGGAGGCGAGGGAGAGCAAATGCGTTTTTCGTTTGTGCCTTCGCCGATCGCGGGGTTTTGCTTGTGTGCACCAAAGGGTCACCCCGGTGTTTTTGAACGGCAATTTATCTTCTTCTTCTTTTCCCTTCGCCGCCTGTTATTTACAAATTTCTATTAAATCCGCTGCCGGTCCAAATAATAATTTTGCATTAAATTCCGTTACAAAATTAACCCCAAACGCACTTGTCGCTCCTGAACCGATGAACGGGTGCACATGTATTCTTTCTTTCTTTATTTAACGTACGGTGGATTCTGAATTTTTACTTTCGACAGGCGACAGGCACCATGGGTCCATCCCGACCTTGGATGGCAATGGTACGAACCGTAACCATTCTGTTTCAAAAATCAAATTCTTGCCAGAAATTAATTTCTGAAATTCTTACCATAAATTAATTTTCAGAGGAAAAATCTGTTTGGTAAAATATGATTAATTCTACTCTAGAAATTGATTTATGCAACAGAAATTTATTTTTATTTTTTTATTTTTGTGACACCTCAAAAAAAATAAATTTCACTCAAAGTGGGTGCCTAAAGGTATTCTAATCTATTTTGTGAAGTTTTGAAATTTCTGATTTTTTTGGGCACCTCAAAAAAATTAAATTTCACCTAAAGTGGATGTCCAAATGTATTCTAAGCCATTTTGTGAAGTTTTGAAAATTTTTTATATTTTTATTATTTTGGGTACCTCAAAAAAATTAAATTTCACTGAAAGTGAGTGTCCAAAGGTTTTCTAAGCCACTTTGTGAAGTTCTGAAATTTTTGATTTTTTCGGGCACTTCAAAAAAAATTAAATTTCACTTAAAGTGGATGTCCAAAGGTATTCTAAGTCATTTTGTAAAGTTTTAATTTTTTTAATTTTTTTATTTTTTTGGTACCTCAAAAAATTTAAATTTCACTAAAAGTGGGTGCTCAAAGGCATTTTACGTCATTTTGTGAAATTTTGAAAATTTTAATTTTTTTGGGTGCCTCAAAAAAATTAAATTTTACTCAAAATGAGTGTCCAAAAGTATTCTAAGCCATTTTGTAAAATTTTGAAAATTTTAATTTTTTAAATATTTTTTGAAAAAAATTCACCAAATTTCCTATTTTCCCGAAATCTAACTTTTTTATTTTCTGGAAATTTTTATGAATTTTTCTGGAACTTTTCAATTTTTATGCATTTTCTGAAAAAAAAAATTAGTGAAAAAAAGAGAAAATAGGGAGAATGCATTCTGGAAGAGAGAAGTTACAAAAAGTAGCTTCTCTTTTTCTTGCCAAAAACTCATTTTGGAATTAAAAATGCATTTTGGAATCAAGAATGCATTCCAAAATCAAGTATTTTTAACAAACATATTTTTATTCCATAATGCAAAAATTGCTTCAAAATGCATTCCGGAAATCTTTTAACAAACGCATTTCTGTTTCGGAATCCATTCTGGAGTAGAATTTCTACTCCAGAATTGATTCCATGCACGGCCTAAAGTGACATTTGAGTTCATCCACCGTGTCCTCGTTCGAAAAGAATCGAGAGTATCGTATGACTTTAAGGCGACAAGAGGCGCGTGGAGGGTGACTATTGAATATTCTAAGCCTGCCGATCAGATTGGGACCCAGGCAGCAAATAGCCTCGCGCAACCCAGGCCGGCAGCACTTGGGCAGTCGTGCGGCCTCAGGCGGCCATCGCCTAAGTTGTGTGACCTCGCCGACCTCTTTCCGACACGATCTAATGTCGACCTCCCTCGACAGCCACAAAAAAGATGAACAGTATCAAGATGGGCAAAATCGGAACAAATCAAAATAAATAAGGGTAGTTTGGGGCAAAAAATTTAGGTTCAATATTCCAAATGCTAGCATTTGACCAATGTTAAGCTAAATGCTAAACCAAACGGGGCCTAAAAGGGCAAAAACGGCCATATTTCCTAGATTTTCCAGATTTGCCATTTTCGTGGAGTCAACCTTTGTGTGCTCGGCTCTCGCCATATGAAAAATCAAATCGGTGAGATTTCATGTCGCCTGAAAGATCTCGCGTACGGCACGAGCACGTAACGAAGATCCACCCTAAACTAATTGGAAAGAATACCACCAACTCACAGGCTCGGCAAGGGAAACTTCGGAAGCTCGTACCTCTCCAACAATTGCTTCGGGATCGCGTGGCGTTGAGTTGTGCCGGTTAGAGGCGAAGGGAAAATGTCCGCTTGGTCCGTAAACGTCGCTCGGATAGTTGTCGGGTGTGTCACCGAAAGAAGACTGAACGGTAGCTTAGTTAGGAACTTGTAATTTAAGTTGAAAATTTAAAAAGCTCTGAAAGTTTGAGTTGCATAGCGAGATGTGTCACAATCAGAGCACTTTTTCAATGCCGAAAGGTAAAGGTACTCTTGGACGAGAGAATTACCGAAAAAGCCATAAACTTATTGTAACTGTGTCAATTTATTATTAAACCTTTTTTATGTCAATTAAGTCATAAATCTTTTATTTCTGTACTAATTTGGTTCATCTTCCCAATTTTGGCTAGCCGATGCTGATGTGGACGTCAGTCGTCTTACAGGACACGGCTAGGGCTGACGCGGACAATTTAAAATAATTTTTTATTTGTTATTATCTTTTTCCTTTTTTTTATTTCTTTCTCTTTATTTTTATTTTCTTCTTCCCTTCCTACTTTGTCCAGCTAGTTGTCAGACCTCGGCGATCGGCTAAAGGCGAGGGTTGGGGAGGTTGACCTCGCCGTCTTTGGGCAAGCTCTTGCCATCGTTGAGCAAGGTTCCTAGCCCTCAGCTCCGGTTGGCTAGAGAAAAGACAAAAAGAAAACAAAGAGATAAAAAAAGAAAATAAATTTAAAAATTTGAAAATATTATTAAGAGTGTCAACATCAGGATAGACCTGTCAAAATTGGCCGAATTGGCACAGTTACAAAAAGTTTACAATTCAATTGGTAAACAAAAAATTATGACTGAATTGGCACAATTATAATAAATTTATGATTTTTTGGTATAGACGGGCTTGGGACTTTCGGTTGCCCCCTCCCCTGTTTCCTTCTTCTCCCATTCTATTTTGCTTTTTATTTTTTGGGATATTATTCTTTTTATTTTTATTTTTCTAAAAGTCCATCTTTTAAAGATGGATGAATTCATAAAAAATACCTCACAACTTTATATCAAGTTTCAAATCTACCCTGACTTTTTTTTGTCTAAAAAAAAACTCTAAACTTTAGGTCCAGTCCCAAATATGCCCTGAATTTTTTTTGTCTTAGAAAAAATCCTAGACTTTAACTTCAGTCCTAAATCTGTCATGAATTTTGTTTTGTGTAAAAAAATCAGCAAATTTTATTTATTTACAAAAATAAACCCCAATCATCCAATCTCAATTTCACGTGGCACTTCGATGTTGATAACAAATATACATCAACAAAGTGATAAGCTGATAGGTACAGGCTGATGTCATATTTTCACTTTGATAACAAATCTAACCCAATAAAAATTGTTAACCGATTTAGGATGTGAAAGTTATCAACCCACCCAAAAAAAAAATTAATTTAAAAAAATCCAATTTTTAGGTTGATTCCAAATTTGCCTCGAACTTTTTTTTCTCTAAAAAAAAGCCTAATTACTTTGTTAATGTGGACTTACTAACAACGTGAAAATGCCACGTCAAGTTGAGACTGGATTACGGGGCATATATTTTTAAAATAAATTGAATTTTGATAATTTTTTTATACAAAATAAAATTTGGTGTAGATTTGAGATCGGACTTAAAGTTTGAGGTTTTTTATGAGATAAAAAAAAGTTCGGGGCATATTTGGACTGAACCTAAAGCTCGAGATTTTTTTTAGACAAAAAAAAGTTCATGACAGATTTTAAATTTGACCTAAAATTAAGATTTTTTTTAGGGAATTAGGCCTTTTAAAAGATAAATAAAATCAGATAACTTCTTACGTCGGCTGTATCGGACGGCGGAAAGCCCATTCATTGCCCTTCCACGTCATCTAAGGTACTACCACCTAACTTAAGGCCCACGTTGTTGACTCTTTTTGGTTGGAAAGAATGCCGAAGGGTCAGCTAAAGGTGGTCTTTGAAAAGCAAAATCCATGATGTAAAACGTAACTTTGGCCAAAACATTCTTAACCGGTGTAATCAGGGGATCTGTTTTGGATTCTTGATTGGTGATTACATCGATTATCTCATCAAATTATGTATTGTTTCTAATTAATATGAGATATCTGCGCCTGTTCACTCTTAATTTAATGTACCATCTGTTCCTCCTAATCTTCTCTCTATCTCTATCTTTCTTAAGATGAGGAAATACCCTCTAGATGCTTTACGTCGTAGGAATGCCGAGGTCCGCATGAAATCTCAGACGAAGCAGTTTTACCTCATGCTTAGGAGAGAAAAAAAATTCTTAATACAAGAAGGATAAATTCGTCACAGATATATTTTACTTGGAAGACTCACATAAATAAAAATGTAATCTCCGTAACGTTGACTAATGTTAGAGAACTAAATCTTTTCAGTACGGACCTATGTCAACACTAAGGGTGACAAAATGGGTCGTGGACCCCTATTTCAACTCATATTCAATAGCTTAACTAAAATACGGAATATAGATAGACATGAGTCTAATAAACCAAAGATCGATTCATGATGGGTTCAAGGGGGTTTGGAAGAACCCACTTTCAACCCATTTAATTAAAAGGGAATGCTAAGAGCATTTTGCTCTCGCGCTCTCTTGTATAATAAAAAAGAAAACAAGCCGTATTAATTTCCTGAATAATACGTAGGCGCGAAATGTACATACCCATTGGGATACCAAATATAAATTAAACTGCTTTTTTAATAATTAATTTTTTTAAGAATAAATACAGGAACACTCAATTATACAAAAAAAAAAAAAGAGGAAGAAAAGGACTTGTTAACGTTACAAACTTTTTGCGTACATAAAGCTAAAGTGATAATGGTCTGGATCTTTAACTTTCACTTCAATAATGAGATTAATATTATTCTTTAATTTTTGGGCCCATTGGGCTCTGCTTGCGCACCATGACCATGACAACTTCTGATTTTCCTTCTCCTTTTTTTTGCATCTCCAATTTTTGGAAGAGAAAAATATATTGATGACGAAAAAGAAGACTCGTGTTCGATACGCGAAAATAGAAGGAATGCTCTTTGGAAGTATCACGTCACGGCGATCCCGAGGTCCGGATAAAAATCGAGATAAAACCTTGTAAGGACATGCTTAGGTCCGAAAAAGAAGACGGCGTATGATGCGCGAAAGTATCTGGTAGTGACCAAAGCGATTGCTACTGCTAATCCATCGCCGGCGACGTCACTGAGTGGTCCAAATTTGCAATGATCGCAACGTTGCAGATCTCTGGGAATTTCAACATCGACAATGTTACTCTTTTTGTTTTGTTTGACTATTTGTTAAGCTTTCGAGATTTTTTAGGCAAAAAAAAAATATACCTTTGCATTCTTCTTGATTTTATTTTTTCATATATTTATTTTTACATTTGCTAATTTGTCAACCGACACCGAGATAGCGGCAATAGAATGGGATGATGACGACGGTTAGAGGCGAGCATCGGGTCTAGTTCGACTTGAGAATTAGACCGAACGGGCCTATTTGGCATCGAGATGAAAAGCGGACCGATTCACGTGAACGAGAGCATTATCGGTCACTGGGCAAGATCCACCATTTTGTGCCTCGCCCCCCACCGTACATGCCCCATGCCACAACCCAATCAGGGAACCCATCGAGCAGGTGTTCTTATCCGTCAGCGCACGCCGGTCATCCACGTCTCCACGTAGCTCGTGTGCCGCGTGAGGTCCGGATTGGGTCGGGTACGGGCGATAAAATCGTACGGGCGTAAGAATGGGTCAATAAGGGTTAAATGGATCGGGCGGAGAGCGGGTCGGACAATTTCAAACCCGACTCGAAAATCCGTCTCGACCCACCCGTCTAACGCGCCTAATTCCGACGCCGTGCGAACGCTACTCGGGGCCAAAAATAACCCCCCCGAATTCGACCAATCGATGCGGTCACGTTTCAAGCTCGATTGGAACTTAAATCGAGTGGATGACACGATAAAGACACGACGTCCGACTCAAAGGGCAAAAAGATAATAAAGCCACCGGGGATCGCATTCCCAGATGCTCGAATCCGAACACTTCTTCCCAAACCCGGCCCAGATCACGCTTTCTGCAGTTTGGTCCGCAAATCTCGACCCGGAGGCCCCCCTTTTTTCTCTTAACGGGAGCCCAACGTGAAACCCACGCAAGAAGGCCCAGCCCAAAGACGAATAGGGCCTGCCCAAGGGGCCAAGGCCCAAATCCCGAAGCCCACTCCCCGACCGCCTCTCCTCCTCCTCCTCCTCCTCCATCCCAGCATCATCAAGGAGCCGCTACTCCCACGCCTCCCCTTTGGCGAACGCCCACGCATGTAAAAAAAAAAACCTATAACTACTGAGTTGGTTCCCTGCACGCCAAGACAGCACCACAACTCAAAGAAAACTTCTGCTCACATCTCTCTCTCTCTCTCTCTCTCTCTCTCCTCTCCTCTCCTCTCTCGCCTTTAGCGAAGGTACCTATCATCGAGTTCCCTCTCTCTCTCTCTCTCTCTCTCTCGCTCTCGCTCTCTCTCTTTTCCATCCTTCATTGCCCCCGTACGAGCGCAAGGGGGAGGGATCGTGTGTTTAGACCCCGTCGGCCGCTTCGCTTGTAACTTCTGGTGCCCAATTTGTGTGATGCGTAGAAGTTCCCCTCTCAGCTTTAAATCGAATGCCCCATCACCATCATCCCCATTAGTATTATCTGCTGCTATGTTCTCTCCGGGGAGCGAAAGTCCTCCTCCTCCTCCTCCCACCTCCATCGACGCCACCGTTTAATTTAATCCGGTGCTCGCGTGTGCCGACGAGTTTGATTAAAAAAAAAAAAAAATGGTGGTGGTGGTGGGGGTGGGTGCGGGTGCGTGCTCGCTCCTCGTTTGAGACCCTGCGCGCATCTTGCCTTTCCCTCCCCCTCCCCCCCCCCCACAACGCTGCTTGACGGCTTGCTTGGTTGATTCGCCATCTGCCCACGTTTCTGGGTTCCCGTTCTTTCCCCTGATCTGAATCGGGTTCCGTGCCTTGCGTGGTCGGTCGCTTCTTGGGTATTCGAGATTTTTCTGCCTTCGGTTTCTTGATTCCTGATGGTTCTTTTTGGGCTTGTGGGTCGATCGTGTCCTTTTGTGCCTGCGGTGATGGTGGTTTTCTTGTCTAGCTGCATGGTATTCTCGGTGAGCCCTGGGTTTAGTTGGACCGGACATGGTTTGTCGTCGTCGTTTTGATGCGGTGGCGAGTCTGAGTTTGGCGATTTGTTCAATCCAGTGGTTGGTATGGCCAGATTCTTCATTTGTTCCTAGCTGTCATGATGCTTGTGTCGAGTTAAAAAAAGTGGACATAGACCGGAAATCTGCGGTTCGCGGTTTTTTATTCTCATTTCTCGCTCCTTAGCCGGACGGCATCCATCAATGTCGGGTTGCTTGTACAAAATTGTAGCTTGATGACTCAATGTTTCTTTAGGAGGATCTAAGCCATCCAGGG
Organism: Syzygium aromaticum; assembly: GCA_024500025.1. Taxonomy (NCBI): domain Eukaryota; kingdom Viridiplantae; phylum Streptophyta; class Magnoliopsida; order Myrtales; family Myrtaceae; genus Syzygium; species Syzygium aromaticum. The sequence goes on from CM044885.1 coordinate 20,829,556, forward strand.
GGCAGACGATTTGGATTCGAGTAAATGGGAAAGAATGTACTAGCATACTGCCATATGACTTGAGATTTATCCTGCAATCCAACACTCGACATTTAGGAAGAGCAAAACTACTTTACTAATCTGAGGGGATGGTTGAGGTTCGCATTGTTTTATTTACTATAACACCGGCAGTTCCTCTGTGGGTGTTATCGGTAGGTAATTTGCCTTATGCTTTTGATGTGCAGATTTGTTGAGATTCTTGAGTACTTTCGTAATTGAAAGTTTTATGCTCCTGAACATGCCTGCTCCCAATAAATGTCGTTTCTTGAACTTTGAAGTCCCATTTGGGTATTAAATTTGTTCACAAGGCCAACCTTAAAACCCAGCACGACTACAAAATACAAACTGAGAAAGTTTCACAAGCATAGTTTCATTATATACCCGTGATGCCTTCTTGTATGGAAATTTTCCTTTTGTAGGATCTATTCACAGTTGGTGGTTCCATTTTGTAAAAGTTTCTTAAAGTGAGGACATCGTTGACTCATGTTTATGGGTAGTGGTGGAATTGGTAATGGTACGAGTCAGAACGAAAGAAGCTTAACCATTTGAGTTGAGAATAATTATACTTAACCAATGGAACTGAAGTGGAAGCATAGGTTGGATTCTTCTTTGATTTTCTTTTTGGGTGAAAAATAGGCTGCTTTTCTTTATCCATGGTTTGTTTTTGCTGAGCTCGTGTGGTAATGCAACTTCGACGTGAACTGGCTATTCTTACGTTGTGTGTTCTACTGTAAAGTAGTCTCGTATATCACTTCAAGAATGTTCTATGAGGTCTTTTAATTCCCTCAGACTTCTTAGATTGGTGATTTTCCCTAGACAGATGGCAGTGATGATTTACATTTTCTTGTTAAGCCCAGAGGATTGTTCAATTCTTGTGAAAGCAAAATGGAGCATTTCATCTGACCTTGGCTCGACTCTTCTTGTTGTTTAGGGCTGCATTATCAAATGGCTCTGGTGGATAGTAGGTGAAGAGTTCATAACCCGAAACCCTGCCCATTCTACAGCAGCCAACATTCTCCTTACTCTATCTCCTTGAGTCCATGATTCTTAGATTGGTGATTTTCCCTAGACAGATGGCAGTGATGATTTACATTTTCTTGTTAAGCCCAGAGGATTGTTCAATTCTTGTGAAAGCAAAATGGAGCATTTCGTTTGACCTTGGCTCGACTCTTCTTGTTGTTTAGGGCTGTATTGTCAAATGGCTCTGGTGGATAGTAGGTGAAGAGTTCATAACCCGAAACCCTGCCCATTCTACAGCAGCCAACATTCTCCTTACTCTATCTTCTTGAGTCCATGATGATGTCAAGTTAATTTGGCTATTTTGCTTCAACTATGCATTCTAGTATTCCTTATATGACACGACTATATTCATTTTGCCAATGACATGGGATGGCATACTAATAACCTGGCTTGTTCTTAGGTTCCAAGTTCAGACCACTCAACAAAAGACGCTTGTTCTTGGTGTTATCAGTGTTATAGTTCGTGCTGTATGTTTACCTATGATATCAAAGTCTAAATGTTGTCTCTTTAAGCGTCTAAGGGTAGACTGGTGAACCCGGTTCTTATCCGGCTTAAACTAAACTAGACATCTGTTTCGAGCATAATCTGAAGATCAGTTCCAGTGGCTGCTAATAATGTTGGAGTTGTTAGCTGCATTTCACTGCCAATCAAAAGTTTTTAGTGCCAAGCTTATGAAGCTTGTCATGCTTCTTCAGAAAGTTCAGAACTTTTACTTTGGCTGAGGAACAATTGTTTTAGATGCGGGTCATCAAATAGAATTCACAAATCTTTAAAAAGTGACCATGATGTTGTCCAGTCAAGGGAAGTGCTGAAGGTGACTGTGTGATGGATGCTATCTTCAGATCCATCCCTTATACAGTGAGCCTGGGAAGAATTTTGTTGTATCCTTGAAAAAGAACTCGGGGAAAATGCCGTATACATTAATACAGATGATCAGCTGACGAGATTGTCGTTGAATTCAAATTTCTTCGCTGCACCAATCATTTATTTGTTTAGCTTTGCATTGTTATAGTGAAGACATATCTGGAAAGGTTCTTTTTTCTCCTATGGATGCCAAATCTTAGATTATGCAATGCTTTCTTTTGCTTTTTTTGTGCAGGGAGAAGCCAAAAGCAACTTGTCCATTACTTTGGATCATAAACTTCTCCTGAGATCTGGCCTTTTACAAGCTCAAAAATATATGGGCTGAGGTGCACTTTTCATGGGAGGTGTTGAGGATGAGAGTGAACCAGCCTCAAAACGCATGAAGCTATCATCCAGAGTTTTGAGAGGTCTTGCAAACGGTTCATCTCATACAGAGCCTGTAGCTGGCTCGTCGCTAGATTTAATGGCTCGGCCCCTACCAATCGAAGGGGGCGAAGAAGTTATTGGTTCAAAGGGTGTGATCAAAAGAGTTGAATTTGTACGAATTATAGCGAAGGCATTATATTCCCTTGGTTATGAAAAGAGTGGTGCTCGCTTGGAGGAAGAGTCTGGGATACCGTTGCATTCCTTTGTGGTAAACACGTTCACGCAACAGATACATGATGGGCTTTGGGATGAAAGCGTGGTGACATTACATAAAATTGGTCTCTCAGATGAAACTTTAGTGAAGTCAGCCTCTTTCTTGATATTGGAGCAGAAATTCTTAGAACTTCTGGATCAGGAAAAAGTCATGGATGCTCTGAAGACATTAAGGACGGAGATCACACCTCTTTGCATAAAAAATAGCAGGGTACGTGAGCTCTCGTCGTGCATTGTCTCTCCATCATCACGTGGGCCCCTAAATCAGAGTAAAGCAAATAGTGCAAGAGCAAGGTCCCGTTCAGAACTTCTGGAGGAATTGCAAAAATTATTTCCTCCAACGGTTATGATCCCAGAAAGAAGGTTGGAACATTTAGTGGAGCAGGCCCTTGTCCTGCAAAGAGATGCATGTATGTTTCATAACTCTATTGATAAGGAAATGTCACTATACACTGATCATCAATGTGGTAAAGATCAAATCCCCTGTCGAACTTTGCAGGTTAGTGCATCAGAACATTTTATGCAATGGTTGTATTTTAATTTAATTGACTTCTTGTCGAAAGCTTAACATAGTGTTTGTTTCCTATTATTTGTCGGGAATTTTTACTGAGAGCTTACTATATATAAATATTTTTTTTTGGAGCAGATTTTACATTCACATAATGATGAAGTTTGGCTTGTGCAATTTTCACATAATGGGAAATATTTAGCTTCTGCATCCAATGATCGATCGGCAATCATTTGGGAGGTAATATTGCATGCTTTGAGTTCATTTTTTTATTTTTTTTTTTGGGGTGGGGGGGGGGGGGAGAAGGGGAAGAGTGCTTTTTAATAACCGTGCTTGAAGTCAAATTTCTGTCCATCCACCTTTACCTAATTTGGCTCATCATCATGCAATCTGATAATCGATTGGATCGAATTAAGTTCTGTCTAGTTGCTAAGCGTTTGTCATTTGTAACCACATTCAGTTACATTCTTGATGTAAAATTTTCGTCTACTGATGTGAAGCTATCATTTTGGGTAATCTTTTTACCATGTCAAAATTTCTGATCTTTTTCTCATTTCTTGTGCTGATAATTTTTGCTTATCTGATGTGGTAAATTTAGAATTCTTGCTTAGCACCCAACCTCTTCTGGCAGGCCGATGTTTTGTAGTATTGGGCTTATAGAAGATTGTATTTCTTTGAATATAGTGCTTTCTTCACATTCATGAGTGGAGGAAGGGCTCTTTAACTTACAAAAAACTCCCACTGTATTGGAAAAGAATATGGGTCTCATCTCAAGAGACTGGAATCTGGAATGATATTTCATGAAATGATTGTCATGAAACATTCGAATTAATGATTTTTATGAAAATTCGAGCATGTTTATTCTCTGAAGAGCAAGCATGACTGAGGATATCTGGTTTCTTTTGGTAAGCGACTGACATTGTGTTTTTTGGCTAAATTTTCAGTCTCTTGCTCCTTTGTCACTATGAACTCCTTTGTGATTGTGAATAGTGTTATTGTTGTAGGTTGATGAGAATGGCATTGTCTCATTAAAGCATAAATTGACTGGCCACCAGAAGCCGGTTTCTTCTGTCTGTTGGAGTCCAGATGACCGACAGCTTCTCACTTGTGGAGTTGGGGAGACAGTGAGACTCTGGGATGTCTCTTCTGGTGAATGCCTTCATGCTTACGAGAAACCTGGCCATGGCCTCATATCATGTGCGTGGTTTCCAGATGGAAAATGGATATGCTATGGTGTTAGTGATCGGAGCATATGCATGTGCGACTTGGAGGGAAAAGAGATTGAATGCTGGAAAGGGCAGAGAACTCTTAGTATTTCTGATTTGGAAATTACTAGCGATGGAAAGCAGATCATAAGTATTTGTAGAGAAACTGCAATACTTTTACTTGACCGGGAAGCGAAATATGAAAGATTGATAGAAGAACAACAAACGATAACCTCTTTCTCATTGTCGAAGGATAATAGATTCTTGCTTGTTAATCTCTTGAACCAAGAGATCCATCTTTGGGATATACAAGGGGATCTCAAGCTGGTTGCAAAGTACAAAGGTCTTAAGCGCAGTCGGTTTGTAATCAGGTCTTGCTTTGGTGGACTCAATCAGGCCTTTGTTGCCAGCGGTAGTGAAGACTCACAGGTGTGTATTTTCCAGTTGATCTTTAGTTATAAAGATACAAGGCATACGCTTGCTCTTGGTAGCACAAAAGCACATATTCATGTCTCTTGCTTCCATGAAACTACTTATGCCTGGAGCTCATTAGGTGACTCTTTCGTATCTGAGTATTTTGGCCTGACTCAATAGACAATTGTGCTTTTAGAGTTTGGGAAATAGCATACTACGTGGGTGCATTACCACTCAGTTTTTCTTTCTCAAAAGCGGTTAAGTTTTTAACAACACTGCCTTGTCCATTTGCATAGATTAAGCAATGACAGCATGCCATTGTAAATCCCACTTAAGAGGTCTTGTGCTTACCGTTCACTTCAATGGATCTGTATCGGCAATGCTGTTGATGAGGAGTCTTGTGGGTTTTTGCTCTCTCTCTCTCTCTCTCTGTGTCCGGGACATTATTACTCAATCATCGATTCATGTTGTTCAATTTTGATAGAGAATGCAGTCTTGAGTCATGACTTGAATATCAACTTCCTGTAGCGGCACTATTTTACGCTGTTTATGTCTTTTGTTGATTATAACTTGCCTTATTTTGGAGTTCCTGTAATTGGCTTGTTACACAGTTTAGGCCACTGCAAATGTTCAATAATTGCTGTCCATTATCAGTGGCAAGATTGTGAGTCAAGTCTTTTCCCTTCAGAACGCTCATGATGTTTTCTGTAATCATATGCACTGTGTGCATGTGCATGCAAAACAGCGAGAGAAGGTTTGATAGGAAGTTTTAGAAACTTTTCAATTGAAAGTCCGATGGTGATACTTTATTGTGGGTTGGATTCTTTCCCCTTTTATTTCTTATAGTCACCAGTTTGGTACAACAGAGAGGATATTATGGAGGTCGAAATAATTAATTTTGTGTGTTGAAGGTGTTTTTTCGAATCCTTATCTGTGGTACTCTCTAGTAATCATGAAGTTTCCTGTTGTCATGTGTTTAGGTTTACATTTGGCACAAAGGCTCGGCGGAGCTGATCGAGCCATTGCCGGGTCACTCAGGAGCTGTAAATTGCGTGAGCTGGAACCCAGCAAACCACCACATGTTGGCGTCGGCCAGTGACGACCGTACCATCCGGATATGGGGCTTGAATGAGCTAAAAATGAGGCACAAGGGTGCACGCTCCAACGGTGTCCACTATTGTAATGGCAATGGCACCAGCTGAAGAAGAAGAAAGATGCGTGGCCCGTCAGTTGCTGATACTGCTTTCTTAGCCGTTGCTTTGGTGTAAATACTCGTATGTTCATCTAAAAAGCAGACAGAACAAGCATGTGAATCTTCAGCCAACTTCCTGGTAATAAATTTTTACTGTTTCATCATAACTTGTGGGCATCAGGTGATAGAGCATCGATCTCTCAGGCTGTACTCTGATCGTACACATTATAATCCATTTCTTGATTTTGTTTTCATATCAGATTAACATGCTGCTTGCTCAGGCAGATATTGAACTGGTACTTGTTTGTAGGCTTACCATTATCCGGTTATTGCAAGTTCCAAATGTAAAAAAATCTTCAGCCTTTCTTTTGCATCAATTCTTTTGTGGGCTAAAGTAGTGCATTGGTTGGTTTTCTATTGTAAGTTCTATACTTCTGGTAGCTGGGGTTGAAAGTAAGAAACAAGAAGTACGGAAAAAGGCCTTTCACTTCGACCGGGAACTACTTTCTCATGCTTCCATCTCATTGTGAGATCGTGTTCCTTTTAAGGTCTGTCTTCTTGCTATGGTTTAGATCATTGTTTCAGGATTGGAGCTGTCTAGTACAGGACCTAGTGGCCTTTTCCGCATGTATTTCAGCATTGGCTTCTGGTGCTCTTGTTATGCTATTGTAGTTTCCTTCTGGACTAGGAGTGAACGTTTTCTTTCGGAAGAAATGTAGGATGACATTTTCTGTCTTCGCTATAGCCAAGTGATCTTTTTCGTCGCCGAAGTCACTCATAACAACGACAAGAGCGGAATGTTGTTACCTTAAATTTCTTCATGAAAGACCAATTTGAAAGTCGGGCACTGAAGGAACAAATTTGTTTTGCGAAAAGGTCTATCTAGCTCATAATTTTCAGCAACGAGCATATGAAATTGTTGCTTTAGGATGTTATCTACAGCAACAGATGTTTTGTTCTGTCTTTTGTTGTCTATGGATCACTTTTCTTGTACAGGCTAGAGCAAAGTACAAGGAAAGGGTTATGATAGGTAAACTGAAATAACCAAAAAAGGACTGAAATTGAGAAAATAGGGTAGCAATATAATACTTCAGGGGGACAAGTAGGGGCTGTTTGACAAGTTGCCAAACAGTGAAATTTTTTTTTCTTTTGTTCTCATAATCAGTTTGGGAACAAAAATCTGTTTGTTTACTTTTTTGTTTTCGGGCATAAATTTGCAAAAAATTATTTCCAGAATCAGTTTTGGAATATAATCAAGAAGCAAAAAAAAGTAGCTTTTTATTATGGGAACAATTTTTCCATTTATGATTATTCTTGGTTTTCTTCTTCCTTCTTGGTTTGTTCTTCTTCTTTCTAGCCTGCCGTTGGACAGCCATCGGCCATAGGCTAGGGCTGGCAAGGGTGTCGCGGCCCTCGTTACCTGGGTGATGGTGGCTCGCGGTTGCGACGGTGAGGCCTTGCCTAGCCATGGCAAGGCCGACCTTGCCGTCATGACCTAGGCGAGGGGGATGGGTTGCAACAGCGAGGTCGGTTTCTCCAGATCTGAGTGAGGTCGAGCCTTGCCTAGTCAAGGTGAGGCCGACCTCACCGTTGCCCCCCAGGCAAGGGAGATGGGTTGCGACAGTGAAAGCGGCGGTGAGGGCTGCGACGCCCTCGCCGGCCTTGGCCTATGGCCGATTGCCGGCACCGGCGACCGGCCATGGCCAAGGAAGGAAAGAAAAATAAATTAAAAAAAGGAAAAAAAGAATGAAATATTAAAAAATTTAAAAATATTATTAATAAAAAGAAAATTTGTGTACTTATCAAACGCATTTTTGTTATTTTTCTATTCTAAGAATAGAAATTTTGAGCAGTTACCAAACGCCTTCAAATACTTAGAAATTATTCTCGGGTACAGAATGAAAAAGAATCATTTCTGAGCAGAATCAATTCCCGAGTACAGAATCTTTGCTATGCGCACCCTAGATGTCACTCAAAAGATAAAAAAGAAAAATAGAAAAATAGAAAAAAAATTTCTCAACTCGATATTTGGACCGCTTTTATCACGTCACTCTAACGTTTTTACGATTTGTCGAATCACCTTTTTGCATGATTACTAACAGTTTTAGGTTACTAACTCTTATTTGAACCATTTACTAGCATTTGATGAGATAATTTTCGAATTGTCAATCTTTTCTAGTAACTTATGAACTTTTATTGAAGTTATCGATCTTTGTATCAAATTACGTAACGACTTTTTTCTAATGAAATTGCTAACTAATTATAGGATACAAGCTCTTATTTGAGCTAACTGTCACTTGTTTAATAACTTACCCAACTTTTCTTAGCATACTAATTCCTGTATGGAGTTACCGATTGCTTACAAACTTTTTCTATAATAAAAATACCGACTAATTTGAGGTTAGCAACTCCTCCCTTTTCGAGCCAACCTTCCCAATTACCAACTCTAGTACGTTTTCACCTTCGGCGCGTAGGCTGAGGACCAGCACATAAGAGAGAGTCCATCAGATTCGAGACGAGGATGGAGAATCGTGGAGGCTATCCGATCGATCGTCACCATCCTGATAGGCCTACAGCCTTCCAATCTCAGTCGTCGGCGACCCGATTTTTGGAAACCGCTTTTCTATTGATGGAAGTGCTCGGGTTCGGCTGTTCCAAACCTCGTGGGAAAAAGATACGAAAAGCTTGTTCATGAGGATTCTGCCCTCATGTCACGAAATGTTTCTTGAAGTGGTAAGAACATGAAAAGCTTGTCCAAGATTTCAATGGATATGGATGATTCACGCGGGCGCACGCTTTTTTTCTCGCAAGAAGAAGATTTTATGCCTTGAAAATGTTTAATATCAACAAGGTTTTCTTGCTTCAACTTCCTCGATAGGATTACTAATCTCTGGAACTCCATAACCAAAAACAAAGATGGGGGCAAATCCAAGGTGGGATTCATACACTGGAGACTGATTGATTTACAAGCTAAAGCCCTCGTCGCGGACGATCTTTAAGCCACGCTGAATGAGCTCGCGGTGCTCTCGATGTACTTTCTGGCTCCCTTGAACCATCTCTTGTCGCCCGCTTGAGCCTTGCAGATGTACAGCTTCCCGTCCTTGACGGTGGCGGTAATCAGCTGGTGCTTCCCTCCCTCGTCCCCGTCGGCGGTCCTCGTCAACACCGACACAAAGTAGTATTTCTTCCCGCTGATCTCGGGGGTCGACGTCTCTAAGATATTAGCTGTTGCCACGACGTCTCTCTCAAAACCGCCCTGCACACCAAATGTTTTAGGTTTGCATCGGGAAAAATATGTCATTCAACGCGGCCCGCTTGAGTTGAGGAGGAGGTCATGCTAACAGCGCAACAACAAAAGATGGATGGATGCGAATCGACATCACGACCTTTAAAGGCGAGTGCAAGCGGGATTCTTATTTAAGTCGCAACGAATTTTCCCGATGTCTTAAGTATAAGTGAGGTATCCACCCCTTAATCATCTTCTATGGAGCTTCAGAAGACTCGCAATTCGTGTGATACATAGGACTTGTTTCTAAGGTTTGAATAGTGATTGAAATGGTAATGTGGAATTGAAGATTACCTCAGCGTCAGTCTTGCCAGAGTAAGCCTGCTTGCCCAGCAAATAGTTGACCTGCAAAGAGATGAGAGGCGTTGTTATTAGCTCCTCCCGTGCTCATCTAAGACATCTCAGATGACTCTCGAGAGGGAAGATTTTAGAGCTTTACTTCGGTGAGGAAGTCTTCGGGAGAGCCGTAGTCGGTGATAGATTTCTTCTCGGTGGGAGTGACAATGACGGTGACGTAGCTGGTGGAGTCGAAGTTGTCCTCATACCGGAGGACCTGGCCGGCGTACTCCACCTCTTTGCTCGGGTTCCACTTGGACGGGATCGACAGCTTGAACCCGTTCCCGTTGTACGGCGAGAAGTCCGTGTTGCCTTTGGGCTTCCCAAACACATTGGCTGCAAATGTTTCACACCCAAAAGATCCGAATCAGACTCTTTGCGAATGCCGATGCGCAATTCCGAAACTCAAAACGGTACCGGTACCGGTACCGGTTTGTTAAACACCGCAGGCAAGTTTGCGCGGGGTGGTTCGCGTGATTCTTTTCACTTAAATGAGCAAGTGCTAGGACACAAAAATTGTCATCGTTACACAAGACTTCAAATGGTAACTGAGCTTCGAGGGCGCGCCCTCGAGTCGAACTCCTCCCAACGCATCGCGCGTACGAAACACGCCTTTCAACCACACATGTAAGCTACACAACTTCAGCTTTCGTCATCTCGATCAGTGCCGATTTCTAACATGCAGCTTGACCATGGAGTAAGTAAACGATCAAGCACGCACTCAGATCGAGACCGACCATGGATATCTTGACATCTAGTAACCAACCTATCCGAAATAATTCTACCCTCGAACAGCAAGCAGCCACTCTTATATATAAGCTTGTGAAGAACGGATGCACCAGGCAATGACAATCCAGTAAGACCTGACTAGCAAAAGGGGAAAATCGCATCTGTACCGGCTTCGCCGTAGGCGGCATCGGCAGGGGACACCTTGGACCCGACGGCCGCGGCGCCGATGAGCACGGTCAGGGCCAGGCGGCGCGACACGGCGGCGGGGCTCTCTTCCTCGCGGGCGGCCTGCTTCTGGGCCCGGCAGGCTACCTGGGCGGGGGGGGGCTTGGAGCTAGGGGCGAAGCGCTGGGACGGGGTCCTGGCGGGAGCGGTGAGCGCATTGTGGTGGAAGAAGCATGTGGTGGACGCCATCGTTCTTCTCCTCCGCGATCTCTCTCGCTTCCGAGCACTCCTTTCGGTCTCTTTTGTATGGAATGCGATGGCGAATGATGGGCTAAAGAAGCGCGTTCGGATTTAGAGTCGGGGAAGGAAACATGTGACGGGAAATGGCCGGGTTCGGATATTTTGGATGTGCGGGGGGGGGGGGGGGGGGGGGGGGGGGAACTGGATGACGAGGAGATTTCATTCTTGGATGCGGGATAAGGCTGCGGCGGCTCTCATTGGTGCCACGTGGCTCCGAAGACCGCCACGTCAGCTGCGTGGAGGCATGGGGGCTCTCCCTGTACTAGAAAGAGGTTGAGACGAAACGCGCGCAAGTCGGGTCGAAAGCGCGCTCGGCACGTGCGGGAGGAGGCCCGATTGGTGAAATTGGGCCTCGCATTTCAAATTAGCACCGACAGAAACAGCCCGCTTACTTTTCGATGACTTTACTCTCTCTCTCTGTTTTTTTTTTTTTTTTTGGGGATTACCTATCTCTTTCGCGACGCTTATTTCGAGATGGAAATTTGATATCTCGATCAAATTGCGTGCCGCCTGATTTCCAATAGAGGGTAGATAATCTACGGTGATATTTAGAGAAGATTATTTCTCCCTGACTAGATCTTGACATGGTTAAAGCATGTAATTATGAATGCACGAGTCAGATGAGATGAGGAAGAACGCAGGGCCCTTCTTCCCCTTTACATGGTCACGTGCCTCGACAGGATTTACAACATAATGGACAAAAAGATTCTCCCATTATCACAATGCGAAAACGTGCCTTTCTCCGAAAAAATGTTATTCCTGACGTGCTCTTATGTACTAAAATTACAAAGAAAAGGGTCTGAAAGTGTTTGCCGAGTATCTTTTTGGGTAATTAGACCATATTCTATCGAGAACAATTCCGACACGGCATGGCTCGACACGTCGCGATCCATTTGTTGTTGGGAACGGCTTCTTCATCGGGCCGATTAACGCGACACAAGCCGATCCCCGGTTCGGACTGGGGTGGTATTGGTGTTCGGGCGCCTATCTTGCTTAACGTGGCCCAACCCCATATGTTTGGCAACTACTACTTACGGCAAAGCTAATGGAGAGTTGATTAATTTGACTATACTAGCTACTAACCAAACCATGCTACCATGAGAAGCGTCGATAGGGCACACCATTGGCATAGCATTGCGGAACAATTGTGGGCTATCAGCAATCGGGACCGGATCTCTAATTAGCTTGCCATTTCACTCGATAAATAAATAGAAAAATCAGTACAAAATGGAAGGAATTCTTGGTTACAGTACATACATCATTGTGCTTTTTGCGCTTGCGCGCGAGACTAGCTCACCCATAAAATCTGTTGGTCAAAGTAAATATAAGGTAACTTAACGAAGAATAAGGGCGTGGATGACCATTCTCTTCCCTAGCCCTATTTCAGGCTCTATTCCTTGCACGGGTTTTTCAATAAAAAGTAGCGTTCGAAAACGACACAGAATTTATGGTATCGAAATTGAAATTCGTTTGATAGGTTATTCTTAAATTTCTGTATTCGGCGGTTGACAGGCGGGCGGCAAGCATTGGCAGGCGAGGGTGGACGAACAATTAATGAAAAAAAATAGTGTTTCTAATCTTGGAAAAAAAATTATGAAGAACATTTTAAATGCATGTTTTAAGGCATATAAGGTAGTCAAATTGGGTAAATGACACGAATATACTATGGATTTCAACCCAATGTATAATATCTTCCATGAGCTTTTAATTTATGCTATGCGGTCCCTGGACCTTAATTTAATGTGTAATGTCGTCTATAAACATTTTGTTTTGTTTAATGTGATACACGGGTTTTCAGAACACATTTAATATAGTCCGTGAAACGTATGGAAATATTTACTATTAAAGGATAACATTAAGCAAATTAAAAGATCAGGAACGATATTGTATATCTGGTCAAAGTTGAGGGACCACATCAAAATAAATGAAATTTTGGTACCGTTCGTTCGTGTTATTATCCTATCCGATATCGGAGGGAAAAAAAAAAGCGAAAAGGAAAATCAGAATTCGTTAAACTCGTTTTAATTCTCCCCCAGAGAGAGAAAAAAAAAACCGGCAAATAAATAAAATTTCAAAAGGAATCAAATCGAGTCGAGCGGCCCCCGCAGGCAAAAAAAAAATATCTCCGTCTCTCTTTTTTTTTTTGGCAAAAAAAAAAAAAGAAAAGGCGAGAAAAAACTCGAGAGGAGGACGATAAAGACGATACTGGTCACGGCGAATCAACCTGTCTTATCACTTATCAGAATCCGAAACCTCCATAGCTCCCTTGGATGCTCACGATCTGCGCTTCCCTTACCTACTGCTACTGATCTTCAACCACACAGCAGCAGCAACAACACGAAGAAGAAGGACGAAGTAGACGAAGCAGAAGAAGCAGAAGAAGAAGAAGAAGAAGGAGAAGAAGAGGAGGAGGAGTAGCAGTGGCTCTTTCGTCATCCGGTTTGTGACCTTTCCAGCTCTTCCGATTCGCCGTCTTTGCTCTTTCGTTTCTCCGCGCTCCCCCCCGGTTGCCTTCGCGTCCCCGTGATTTCCCGATCCGGTTCGCCGGTATGCACGGCTCGATCGGTGTCGCATTGATCGCGGCCGCGTTCCCCTTCCGCTCGCTAAGTGAAATCCGCTGGGCCTGCTTATGCGATCGTTCCCTTTTGCCGTGCACCGTTTTTTCTCTTTCTTTTTTGATCTGAGCTAGCGGCTGCACGATTTCGTAGCCTTGCGTGTTTTGCTTCGGCTGGCGTTTTCTTTCTTTTCCGGCGTCTTGGGTGAATGTACGCTGTGGCGTCTCGTCATGCGCGCGCGCGACGAAAATGCTGCTCTTCGGGGACGGGATTTGACCGTAGGGATGAGGTGGTCGTCGCGCGAAATGCTGCTCGTTGTACTTGGACACCGATCGGCGGTGGTAATGCGTGTTTTTTGCCCCCCGTTTGGAAGGGGGCCTCGGAGCAGTAGCTCGGCTAAGACGAGGGGAATGTGTGTTATGATGGGCTTGTGTGGGAGCTTGCTATTCAGACCTGGGCCACGGCAATGGCGTATCATCTTCCGTGAGCATTTTGTCGAGAGTATCCTTGATTCTTGTTATCGATGGTCGGCTTCTACGGTTTGTCGATGCCGATATCTGCCGTGCATGGCGGCGGGGTTTGATTCACCGCCGTGAGTCCGGGACCATCTAAGCTGCTCTGATGTCAGCTCATGGCCGTGATTTTTAATTTTTTTTCTCAAAATTATACAATTGGTGAATCCGATGTTTAGGTTTATAGGTCCAATTCTGTGGAATTCCAGAAATTGAAAAATAATGTGGCACCATGGTGCTTCAGAATTGATGTGGTGCAGCTGATGGTCAAGAATTTGAAATGTCGAACCTTTTGCCGTTGGAGCTAAAACTTTGGCTGGTTTATAATGTGAACAGGGTTGCCTCTGCATATAGAATTAACTTCAGGAATAAGTTATCAAAGTTGTGCGTGATTTTTGCATGATATTGCTTCCTACTGTCTTATGAGGATTAGGACTTACGCATTCTCTTGCATGACCTCAATGTCCGAAAGGTTTGCTTCATTGAATTCCAGGAAAAATGCCTGAGAAAATAACAGCTGAGAATTTAGTCAACGAGATCATGGAAACAATTGCTGAAAATGTTCCTAAGCAGAAGTCTGTTTCATTCCTCGAGGGGGACAAGTCCGACACAGTTACTTCTCAATTTAATAGGCTCTTTGGACGCCAGAAGCCGCTTCACCGTCTCTTTGGGGGTGGAAAGTGTACGATATCCTGATTAGTTTTGTTAATTTGGTGAAGCCGTGATGCTTTTTGAACCTATACCTGACCAAATTGTGCAGCTGCTGATGTGTTACTGTGGAGGAACAAGAAGATCTCAGCAAGTTTCTTAGCTGGTGCAACTGTTATATGGGTGCTTTTTGAATGGCTTGACTACCACTTTCTGACGCTTGTATGTTTCGCTGTGATCCTTGCCATGCTAGCTCAGTTTCTGTGGTCAAATGCTTCTGGCTTATTGAGCAGGTTAACAAATTCGTACATATGTTCTTCCCTTTTCCTTGATTCAATAGATATATTTTAATACCGCTAGGTTCTAGATGAATTTTTTCTTCTGTAGCAGGCCAGCATCCAAGCCCCCTCGTCTTGTGGTGCCTAATGATCTGTTTGTTAACATCGGGAAAATAGTAGGAGTTGAGGTTAACCGAGCTTTGGAATTCATCCAGGATGTTGCTCTCGGAGGAAACTTGAAACAATTCCTCATTGTGAGTTCAGTTTTCCCTCTTTCTTTTTTTGGGTGTTGTCATGGAATGTGTACGATATATTGTCCTTTGAAAGTAGTCCTTTTCTTCTTTCATTGTTGCGTGCAGCAGGGCAGTTGGTTGTCAAACATCTCATGTTTGTATGTATCATATTTGGAGCATGGAGCTGATGGGCGAAAGAATATGGCATTAACATCATGATTATTTCTGTGGCTGTGATTTGTGATTGACTTTGTTTAAGATATTGAATTGGACTACACTGTATCAACATTCTAAAATTGGTGTACTTGTATACAAGTTTTTAGGTATCATGAGAATCTCTTGATGGTGGGTGATGTCTCTGCTGGATAATTTGGGTAGATGGGGAGTATCTTGTTGTTAATTTTTGATCAAGGGTGTTTCACGTCATATATATCAAATCACCACTAATTGCACCGTGACTACATGGAAATTCTCAGGTCACTGACTGTGGATGAATAAACTATCATATGCCATGAGTGCAAAAATCAAATTATAGTATGAGAGAACTTTCTCTGATGTGCATATGATACGACATTGCATTAGCAGAAGCAGCATAGCCTATCCACCCACAACAGCCTTTGCCACATTTAAAATCTCTTCTCTTCTTAGATGTGAGTTTTTGATTTCCTTGTTTGTTGTGTGATGTTTTTACAAGCCTAATTTGGACATCAGTGAGTTGATGTTGCCATTTCAAATGTTTTGCGACGTTTAAATTTCTGCCGATAGCACACTGATAGTTTTTAGTTCAACAGTTAGTCCTTAGTTAAGCAATACAAGATATTTCGTGCTCGGCTTCTAATGCTTTTCTGATGTAAGAAACTCAATTCTGTTTGCAAGTTGCAACAAGCTTAGTAGTCAGCTTGTCTGGGCAATGTTTGCTCTGATGATGATATGCTTTGCAGGTCGTGGGGTGCCTATGGGCAGCAGCTATAATAGGGAGCTGGTGCAATTTTATAACAGTGCTGTACATTGGTGAGAAGATTTTTTACATGAAAATATATTCCTCCACCAGTGGTATTATTTTAGCAAGAAGTCTGGAGTCCGATAGCATGGTGCCTGTGTCTATCTTGATGGCTTCCTTAATTTCATATGAAATCAGCATCATGCTGACAATGAGCTAAATCTTGGAACACACATCGTGTTTCATGTTAATGATCGGGGAATCAACACTTACATGGTTCCTTCCATCATAAAATCCTGGAAATTTTCAACTTTCCGCAGGAGTGCACCATTTATGCTGTTATACACTATTTCCTAGAAAGCAGATTGATGGTGGGGGTTTATGAAATTTTCAGGAACTTCAAAGAATTGATAAAGATAGAATAATCTCAGGGATAAAATCAATCCCAATCAGGACCTTCACTCAAGCACAATATTCTGCTGCTTTAGAGATGTTTATAGGATTATAACTCGTAATTATTGGAAGAGAGCTGTTTCCTTCTTCCACGGCCATGGACTGAGTTTTTAATGCGTAAGCCAATTCATTGCAGTAAATAGTAAAACACTGTTACAGGATCATGTCACTCGTATCTTCTCATGGTTCATACTTCTTTTCAGTGAACTATATGGCTAAAAAGTTCCTTCTTGCTGAAGGTTTTGTTGCTGCTCACACATTACCTGTTCTGTACGAGCGACACGAAGATCAAGTTGACAGCTTCAGCCACCAGGTCCTGGACCAGCTTCAGCATCACTATCGGAAATTGGATACTGGTTTTCTCAGCAAGATCCCCAAAGGGAAGATCAGGGTCAAGAAGTTTGAATAGATTCTCCTAAGAAAGTGCATGAGATTGATTAATACATCTCCTTATCATTTCTCATGCCTGCCATTCATGGGCCTCGAGCAGTTGTAGTTATATGAATAGTTTCGAACATGGTCATGTTAAGGCTGCACAAAGTCATTCTCGTCCCTTGAACTATGGCTTATGTTAATGAGTATTCCCCATTCTGATACGCGCTAGCTGACAATGGAGTGCGAGTACTAGAAGAAAAGGGTTCAAAGGCAGGCATTTGTTCGTTCACTGGTCGGTGTTTTCTTTCTGCTGATTCGTTTCCTCTTGTAAGTTGCTCATGGTAAGACCGGAAATTCATGGTTGAGATTTCAAAGGCGATTTGATCGAGACACGATGATAGCGAGGCGTCTTTCTTCAGGAAGGAAGTGCTAGTGCTGCTTCCCTGAAAAAACTTCTACCTCTCATAATTTGAGCAGTCGTTGCTAATAACAAGGAGAAGATCTCACTGAATACTACATGAATACCTATTATTGGCATCTAACTTCTGCTCCTCAAAGGTTTCATTTGCATTCATGAAATTCGGGGTTTGTATGTGCCAATAATGTTAGAATTCAAATATATTTCGCATGATGACCTGCCATTTCACGTATGAACAGAAAGATTGTAAGACTTCCATGGTTGGCTAACCGCCAAAGCCTTCGCACCAGAATTTAGGCCACTATGATATTCTTTCTGTTATGGCAGATTCACTAGAAATCTTCCAAGATTGGTGAACGTCTCTTTCTGAACAAGACAGACTGCCTTTTCTTGTTCTTACAGGACTTCAATCGAGTGATCTGGGTTCTCCATCAGTTTTTCATTGGCAGTCTAGAAGATTTGGAAGAACTCAAAAGAACAGAGTTCTTCGAGAGAAAAATGTTGCTCTTATAAAAGAAAAGATCCGGACGAGCATTTCAAGGAGATGCTAAAGCTGTTCTATGCCGTAGGAGCAGACCCAAGTCTCACATCGATTCCACAGCAGATTGCTACAGTAGTCAAAAGATCTTTCCAGAACAAAAGAGTTGTGGATGTGATCCTGACGAGCATTTCAAGGAGATGCTAAAGCTGTTCTATGCCGTAGGAACAGAGTTGTAGATTGCTACAGTAGTCAAAAGGACAGATTGTTTTATCGGTGGACGCAAACGACACTTCGCCGAAAACCGTTCTCGGCCTAAAAAGAAAGGCATGCATATGCTGTAAAAAATTGAAAAGAAGACAAGAGCGTCCTTCCAAGAAGATGATATTGAGTCAGTCTTCTCTTTTTAAGATGAGCATTCTGATAAAACTATCTGTGCCATTCAAATATTCGCAAAAATTAGTGATACCGACGGTCCGGTGAACCAAATCCAGATGATGGTTTGTACTTCTTCTCACAAGACCCAAAAACCTTAGATATCCAAAACATTTGTAAAATCTCCCGTGGTCCTGAGCCTTATATTCCCATTCATATCTTCCCTTCTAAATATGACAAGCCCATCTCAGCAATTACTCTCATAGACACACGAGCCAGCGCTTTCATTCTTGATCCTAAAATCCTTCCCAAAGAATTTACGGAGGCACACCAAGGTATTTTACCTCAGCCTCTGGGAAAGCATTTGCCACCAAAGTAAGTAGCAAACCCTTTGAGATCAACTCTTTTTCTCAATACTCCATTACTACCAAAATCATTGGTTCACCATCCCCGCACATAGATGTCATTTTTGGTTGGGATATTCTCTAACAAACTTCCCTTCACATAACCAAAAGACTTTGTTTTTTGGTATTTCCAATGCCAATATGTATTCCAAATTCGATTTAAAGACAGCATTTTAGCAACTTAGTGTTCACCCTAAAGATAGATACAAAACGACCTACTACATCCCAAATCAACATTTCTAGTGGACAGTCCTTCAATTTGGTCTCACAATTGCGCCATCACTATTCCATAAGGCTAAGTGCAAGATAGTTAAACCTATTGCTGCCAGTTCCCGAATATAAATTGCTAATATTCTCCTCTACAATCCTAATGAGGAGCATTGTTGCAAACTACTCATTTAGTTTGCTGATCTGGTCAAACAGTATGACATTAAGGGCGAGCATGGTTCCAATTTAGAACCTCGAATTGGGGAACCGTATAGGTAGGAGTCTATCTGGTTCCATGTTCCAAAATATGTAAGGTAGGTTTCAAGTTTTAAAAATTGGGAAACTTTTTTTGACGTGTAAGCTCTAAATTATGAGTTTAGAACCTGGAACCTAAAACAAGTTTTTGTGTTTTTCATGATTTATGTCTTCGCTCGATCTTGTGGTATTCCATGGAGTCTGATGATCAGTGTATAATACAGAACTACTAGTCTGAGCTTCCATTTTATGACTGAGATTTTTACTTTGTCAATATTTCATATTATTCGTGTGTCTAAATATTAGTTGTGTTCAGTGGATTGTAGTAGCGTGTGGTAGTTATAAAAAGCGATGATTGACTGCAATCGTTTAATCAATAATACAGTTGGAACTTAAGTAGGCCTTGGAACCAATCTTGAACCATAAGTTCATGGCCCCATTCTTCTCCATAGACCCTGTTTTATCTTTCTCTGCGACGGAAGAATCCATATCTATCCTAGTGACGCTGGAGTCTTGGAGCTTAAACGTGCACATCCTAGCGCAAGGGTTTGTAGGACATTTGACTGTAGCATTGCAGACGTTCCACGTGAATTCGAGGAAATCCAGAGAGTTCTCTGCGAAAGAAATCATATAATTCCGAAGTCTATTTAGCCCTGTGGTTATGAGAAGTCCTGGGGGATTACGGATTACTCCCAAGATTGTGGAATCGACTAGGGAAGTCGTCCAGTAAGCTCTAGCAGATTTCAGAGCAACCCAACCAACGTAATCTTCCCAAGATCGATTCTATAATTGTCCTTCAATCCTGTAAAGCATCTTGCAGATGCATGTGAGCATGACAGTGTCTTGACTTGTTGTACTATGGCTGTATTATTAGGGTGTAAAAAGTCTGCATTACCCTTGGCTCCGCCTTTATAAGGGTAATTTCTCAAAAAAAAAAAAAAAATGGATGAGACCAGAGATTGAGAAATTCTGGAGTTCGTATACATTCTCTATGGCTTTCTAAATACTTTCTTCTCTTCCTCAAAGTTTGATGTCATAAAATGGTTAGGGTTGTATTGTTAGTTCAATAAAATGAGTTGATTATGCAGTGTACTCTCCACTTACTACAAAAAAACAACTTATTAGCGATGAATTTTGCGATGAAAATATTGGCAAAATCCGTCGCAAATTGAATTTGCGACGCATTTTGGCGACGGAAAAAATTCTGTCGCTACTAGGTCGTCGTAAAATTTTACGACGGAAAATTTCAATGTTCGTCGCAAAATTGTGACGGAAATAAATTCGTCGCAAATTAGCCATGAACACTATCCGTCGCAAATAATTCGTCACAAATTTGCCATGAACAATATCCGTCGCAAAATTTCGTCGCAAATAATTCGTTGGAAATTTCATCAGAAATTTTGTCACAAAATTTTGCGCAAATTTCGTTGCAAATTAGCCACGAACACAATCCGTCGCAAAATTCGTCCCAAATTTGCCACGAACACCATCCCTTGCAAAATAGCCACGAACTTTATTCGTCGCAAAATTCGCCGCTAAATAATTCATCGTTAAATAATTCATCACAAACTAGTCACGAATGTTATTCGTTGCAAAATTTGTCACCAAATGCGTCGCAAATTTAGCACGAACTTTATTCGTCGCAAAATTTGTCGCAAAATGTATTCGTCACAAATTAGTCACGAACTTGATTCGTCGCTACTTATTTGTCACAAATTAGCTACGAACTGTAATGGTCACAAAATTTGTCTCTAAATATTTGTCGCAAATTTTACACCATTTCGGCTATCAAATCTTGTCTATATTAGTAGGTATGTATTAATGAACATAATGTAATACATTCAAAACAAACAAAGGACACGAGACAATCATAGATTCCGCTTCAATAACAGAAAATGAAAAAATCAGATACAATGACATATAATTGAAAAAAATAACTAAAGGAAAGATGTTAGTCCGCAAAAAATAATGAAGTATGCAAAGTTGTAAAGTATGACATGATGCTATTTGATATCCAATCCTATAATACATTCAAAACATTCATAGGAGGCGGGACAACCATAGATTCTGCTTAAAAAATCATGAAAAATCGACAAACCAGACACAAGATTGGGTAGCCTTGTTACTCGACAGGATACCAAAAGCAGTTACTTTTGTCGACATCTGATGAAAAGTGGATACATAAATAAAGATACTTTAATTAACCCAGAATATAAAAGAAGCGTTTATGCATGGATGTGGAACTAGGTATAAAAAAACAAGTAAGAGAGTTAACAAAAAAAGGTTTCAGGACGAACATCAATGTTCTTACATATGAATATGAGTCAACTTATGTCATAAAATATGTGAAGCGAGCTTACCCCCGATTTTGGGACGGATAACTAGAGAGGACCAAGAAAATCATCATTATCATCAGCAATCTCAGTATCATTGTGTCGCTCATCATTGTGTCCATCACCTATTGGATTGGCGGGAGGTACAGGAGGAACCTCATAGCGATTGAGGTTGAAGTGTCGCATATCGATTTTCATTTGTTGTTGCAAAAAATTTATTTGGTCGTCCTTCTGTACAAGTATATTTCTCAGATGGTTCACTTCTTGAGTTAATTGCTCGTCATGTCATGACTTCCTTTGACCAGTCGCATTGGATGATGAAGTTTTAGCATGATTTAACATGTACATCCTTGACAAAGATCCCATCCCAAATATTTTTCCTTTTTTTATCCCACCCGTTGCCTCCACCCATAATGCCATATTGTCAACTGATGGCTCAGATGCAGTATAACCATCACTACCACTAGCATTGCTCATTAAAAGTTCATCATATTTTTCCTACATTAACAATATAGATGAAAATAAAATAACTTATATATATATTTACCATAAATATTGAAAGCATTCACGGTTTTCATTCTATTTTTCATAAAGTTTAAGGTATAACCTTACATACCTTAATATCTTTTGCTCGATCGTCAGTCCATGTCTTATTTTTCTTTTGAAATGTGTGTTCAAATGTAGCTGTAAATATCGGTTCCGTTCCTAATTCTTGTGCCTACAAAATGTAAACATAAGTAATTGAATTAAATTAACTTATAACTTATTTAACAGACTTACCAGTCATTTGCGATGCTCCCCAATGTTGATAGAGGCCCCAGCATATGTGGCTGACCCTTCACTAGAATTAAAAGATTGATTCTTCTTATTCTTCTCACTGATTTGATGAATCTTTTCAGTTTTCCAAATTCTGTTAATTTTCGCCCAATTGTCAGCTGTAATAAAAGACAGCTTCACTTGCTTGATCTTCGCTCTATTCATCACATTTTGTATAAAATCACCAACTTTCTTCTAGAAAATTTTTCTCACTTCATTCTCTTCCTCTTCATCCCACCTAAACTTCCGCTGCAATCAATAAAAACAAAATTGAAAGTTATTATAATAGTCACCAATATCTATTACCATGCATCAAATAATTCGGCGATAGATTTTGTAAAATTTATTTCGGGGAAAATATCTGGTCCCTTACGTACCGAAAACTATAGAGTTGTTCTGGTCCATTTACATCATTCTTGACCATCAATATACTACACCAAACTTAGTTGGTGAGAAAATAGAATATGTAAAACTTACCTTGAACTCATTTTACCACAAATCTTTCACTTCTTATGGAAAACTTCTGTAATTAATATACTGCCTCATCCAATAGTTTTTTATTTTTTTATTTAGTTCCCTCACAACAAACGGAGCATCTATGAATCTACAATCATACGGATATTGTGCAACATCGACAACTCAGTTGACATCCATATTTAAAGCCATAAATATTACATATACAAAAATAAAAATGAAGTACTTACGAATTTTCAAATGGACATATCATGAATCGGTTATCTTCTTCACCTCTGTTTCGGTTTTCATTCGATTGTTCCAATGACTAATAAGGTGGAATGTAAGGAGAGGGAGATAAAGGAGATGGAATTGGAAGAGGTCCAGTTTGTATGTGGCCAAGTCCCCCAACATCTTCTTGAGTGTTGGAGGAAGGGCAAATGTGTCCATATTATGATGGAGCATATTGTGATTGAGGGTTAGATGAAAGGAAGGGGGAAGAGGAAAGGGGCGGGGACGGGGACGGGGACGGGGACGAGGACGAGGACGAGGACGAGGACGAGGAAGAGGCTGGTCTACTATGCATGTGACCTCCATGTTTATACTGACAAGTAGGAAGGTTAGGTAAATATGTACAAAAATAATAACACGTATTATGGACACATTATGACATACATGACAAAGCTTACTATTTTGGTGTAAAAGCAGAAAATGTTTCCTCGAAATGAGCCAATGCCAAGTGTTTATGACGTGCAATTTCTTACGAACAAATATACTATGAATCGCACTCATTTTGATATCAAACATCAATATATGAGCACGATATGCCATGCTAAGCCGACAATAACCATAGTTAATCCACACGATAATTCATCAAGTACAAGATCAATCATGAAATATCAATTTCAGCCACATGATCTTCGTTCTCAACCACACGATCATTAATCAACCGACACGATCGGGCCATAGTTAACCAATCATATACATTTAAGCAAAACAATCACATGATTAACCTACTTAATCATACGATTGGCATTAAACAAGTAAGGGTGCGAATGGTAATCATTTTGCTTAAGAAATCAAAATGTTAGAAGAAATTAATTGTTCGCATTCTTGTCAGAAATTGACTTGTAAAGGACAAATTTGTTTGATTTGTTGAATTTTTTTGCCCAAGAAATTTTTTTTAGGCACTTACAAAAATTTAAATTTCACTAAAAGTAGGTGGCTACAGGTATTGTAAGTTATTCTGTAAAGTTTTGTAATAAAAATAATTTTTTTATTTGTAAAATTTTTTGGGCACCTAAAAAGATTAAATTTCACTAAAAGTGAGTGGCCATGGATATTCTAAGACATTATGTAAAGTTTTCAATTTTTGAAATTTTTAATTTTTTTCACTTTTCTTTAAATTTTTTCGAGGACCTTAAAAAATTTTAATTTCACTAAAAGTGGTTGGTCACATGTATTCTAAGCTATTCTCTAAAGTTATGAAAATTTTTAATTTTTTGTATTTTTAAATTTTTACGGCACTTTAGAAAATTTAAATTTCACTAAAAGTGGGTGGCTATAGGTATTATAAACTATTTTGTGAAGTTTTGAAAAATTTTAAATATTTTATTTTTTTTGGTCACCTAAAAATAATTAAATTTCATTGAAAGTGGATGGCCACATGTATTCTAAGCAATTCTGTGAAGTTTTGAAATTTTATATTTTATTATAATTTTTTAATTTTTTTGTACATCTAAAAAAATTAAAATTTCTCTCACAATGGGTGGCCACAGGTATTGTCTATAAGTTTAAAAAGTTTTGAAAATTTTAATTTTTTTTTATTATTTTTTGGCCACCTAAAAAAATGTAAATTTCACTCAAAGTGGGTGGCCACAGTTATTTTTTACCATTTTGTAATATTTTGAGATTTTAGTTTTTTTAAATTTTTTTTAAAAAATTTAGCACCAAATTTAATATTTTTTCAAAATATGACTTTTTTAAATTTAGTTGAATTTTTTATGAATTTTTGTAGAATTGTTCAATTTTCATGCATTTTCTGAGAAAACGCATAATTAACCACCCGATCGTCATTGAACGCTTAATGGACGATATAATGGACAAATTAATTAGTAGAACATCAATCAAAGTCACATCAAATCTTTAAATCGACCACTAACTTAGCCAACTAATCAGACACTAAATAATTTCTAAACAAATCCGATTAATACTTATTATACTAGGTAGGGTTTAGAGAGTTACTTACTTGGTTCAAGGACAATAAAAACGCCGGTTGGTCAGTGGCGAACTCGGCGAGAGCATGGGCCCAAATGGCCAGGCGGTCAGCCATGGCCGGGCGAACGACGATGGAGCTCGGCGGCGACAGCGTTGGGCAGCGGCAACGGAGTCGGGAGGTGGCTGGGCAGCGGCGATGGCGGCTGGCGGCATCGAGCGGCGGCTGGCTGGCGGTTGGGCGCCGACGGCAAGTCCCCGGGTGAGGGCGGCGACGGTGATAAGTTCAATTCGCTGCGTGGTGGGGCGGAGAGGCGCGCGGGGCAGCTGGCGATGGTGACGGCAGGGCGGGGAGGCTGGGCGGCGATGGCGATGGAGGCTGTGGGCAAACAGATCTGATTAGAGAAGAAGGGTAGGGTGGGGCGGGGCGGCGAGGAGCGCGGGCAACGGCGGGGCGGCGACGATGGGGCGGCTGCGAGTAAACAAAAGAAGAGGTGGGCAGGGCAACGGCGGGGAGGCTGGGCGGGGCGACGGCGTGGTGGCTGCGGCACGGCGAGCTGCGAGCAGGGTGGGGAGGGGAGGTGCGCGGCCGACTTGGCGACGGTGACAGCGACAGTGACGGCGACGGCGGGGCGGAGAGGTTGGGCCGCGACGGCGGCGGCGGCTCCGAGCAAGCAGATCTGGCCGACGGACGATTTGCAAGGCGGGGTGGCGTTCGGGAAGAAGAAGAGGAGGAGGTGTAGTCCGTTGCAATTTGCAACAGACGATTGTGGTCCGTCGTAATTTGCGACGAACGATATTGTTCCGTTGCAAATTTGCGAAGGAAGTCAATTTTGCGATGGAAAAAAAATATCTATTGTAAAATTGCCACGGAAAAAAAAAGTCCGTCACAAATTTAAAACAGGCAAAAAAATTTGCGACGAGAAACAAAAAATCCGTTGCAAATTTCCGACGGAAAATAAAATCCGTCGCAAATTTAAGAGCGAATATTTTTTTGTCAGTTTGAAATTTCCGATGGAACACAAACGTCCATCACAAAATTTACAACGGACAAATATTTTCCGTTGCAAATTTGTGACGGATTTTATGTCCGTCGTAAATTTGGGAGGGAATTTTTTTCGTCCCAAATTTGCGACGAATTTTATGTTCGTCGGAAATTTTCGACGAAGTCGGTCGCAAATTTGCGACAGATTATAATTGTCTGTCGCAAATGTTTTTGGTCCGTCGTAAATTTGCGACGGACAAATATTTTCCGTCGCAAATTTGCGAGGGATTTTATGTCCGCCGCAAATTTGGGAGGGAATTTTTTTCGAAAAAAATTTGCGATGGATTTTATGTCCGTCGCAAATATGCGACGGAGTTTTTGACCGTGGTAAATTTGGGACGTAATTTTTTTCGGTCCAAAATTTTGCATCTCATTTATTTCGGATTGCAAAAATAAATGACATTTTCAAAGCCGTCGGAAAATTGCGACGGATTCGGAAAATTGTCGTGAATTTCACTTCCGTCACTAATTCTCCGATGAACAGTAGTCACGAATAAGTTATTGTCTAAAAATGAGTGACGAAATGAGCAACGATCCAAATGCAATGGAAAATAGAAGACCGTAAACGTCATCGCACGAATAAAATTTGATTTGTCGTCATTTATGACAAATTTTCCGATGATCAATTAAATTAATAAGAATAATCAACAATAACAATAACAATAATAACGACAACAGTAATAATGATGACAACCAAAATAACACTTGTCGCATTAATAATTGTACATCATTAGTGTTTTGTCACAAAAATTTTAATCCTCATTTTTGTCTTCGTCTTGATCTTGATCTTGATCTTCTTCTTTATTATTTGTCTCAAAATCAGATTCTGAATATTCTTATACATTTAATTCGCAAATTTCAGTTGGATCCACATTTATTATTGCTCAACATGGATCTCGTAAAGTTAGAATGTTATATTCTTCAATTTCAACCGCATTACACTCTTTCTCTTGTTGGTAAGCTCTATCCTTCTGGTATTCCTTGATTTTTCTCCGTGCTTTGATTTTACATACAACCCATCAATCAGTTTTGTCACGTTTCAAATTAGGATATGATGCATAACATACATAAATTGCTTGTTATACTAAAGCAAATGGTTCATATTTCATATACCTTTTTTTATGATTTATTTCAACCAAATTGAACTTCGTACGCACCCTCATTCCTTTGACAGAGTCGAATCACGTGCATTTAAATAACACAACCTGCATCATTAATGGTCCAGGATACTCTATCTCTATGATTTCATCCAACAAGCCATAAAAATCATTTTCCAAACTGCCACCATTGGATGACCGAACAGACACATCACTATTCATTGTGGCTTTTCCCATTCCATATTATTGAGTGTGAAAATTATATTCATTTATGAAATATGTTGGCCAACTTCGAACTCTTAACTGTGGATCCCATGACAGATGATATAACAATTTTTGCTCTCCTAGTTCATCATGATTACTGTGAGCCTAAGATTACATATGCAAAGTCAATAATATATATTTTAATAAATGATGTACAAAATTTTAAGAACTTGGTTTTTGTCCATAGACAATTTACATATGTCTTGAACCATGCTGCAAATTGTTCATTGCACAAACGGTTAAACTTATTTGGTTGTAGTCAATACATTGAAGTTTGGAAAATCCTAATAATAAAAACTATTTACATATTAGCAAACATTTGACACACAATACATATATTTGCAAATTTACACTTACTTGAAGTATGGCTCGACTTCTGGGCAGTTCAGTAAAATATATGTATAGGCTGCATGAAATTCTTTGCATGTTAAATAACGAAACTGACATGTGCTGTTTGGTCGACCCAGATAATTAAAAATGGAGAATGCTTTGCAATTGGGATCAATGGGGCTTTCATTATTTTTGCTTGCTCTCCGCCTCTTGCACTGCACGTGCGGTTCAAAATAATATGATGCAAATGTTGTCACTTCTTCCACAATATATGCATTACAAATTAAAGCTTCAACACGTGCCTTATTCTTCACTTTTTTCTTCAAATGATATAAGAATCTAGTTGCAATAGAAAGAAACATATCGGAACATAATATATAATAAAGTAATTTGAATTTTATTTAAAAAAAAAATTACCTCTCAAATGGATACATTCATCGAAATTGGACGGGATCTGCAACTTTGGCCTCATAAGGCAAGTGAACTAAGAAATGCTCTATCGAATCAAAAAACGATGGAGGAAATATCCTTTTTAAGTTGCAAAGAATAATTGGAATATCTCTCTAGTTTCTCAATGTGCGATGCTTTTAACACTGTTGAGCTAATATCATGCAGGAAATTGCTTAACTTTGTAATGGCGCCCCATACAAAGTTCGGTAGAACTTTATTCAAAGCTATTGGAATTAGTTTTTCCATCAATATGTGACAATCATAACTCTTCAAATCTGTCAACTTGCATCTCCCGAGATTTGAAGCATATCCATCAGGAAACTGCACAGATTTCAACTATTGACAAACAACTCGTCTCTGCTCCTTATCTAATGTATAAACTGCTTTTGGTTTTGGTCTCCTGCTGCTTACATCCACATCTAGTGTTGGTCGATCACAAATATCTTTCATATCTTTTCTTGTGTTCAAATTGTCTTTTGTTTTTTCGGCGACATCCATCACAGTATTTATGACATTGTCGAAAACATTCTTTTCTATGTGCATGACGTCAAGATTATGATGAATAAGATGAGCCTTCCAATATGGTAGATCCCAAAATATACCGCGTTTTGTCCATTTATGTGTACTTCCATATGTAAAAGTAGTACCATGCGGGTTCTTAATAACAGTTTGATTGCTGGTCAACCTCAATGGCGGACGTGTTCTTTCAGTCCTATTCTTAATGAACTCTTTTTTATTCCTTATGAAATGATGATTTAGCGGTAAAAATTGTCTGTAACGGTCAAAATAGCTGGGCTTCTTTTTATGTTTTAACCTAAATGACTTTGATCTCTTCAAACATGTCGGACATCTTAAGATCCCAGTTGTACTCTATTCAGATAACATTCCGTAAGCTGGAAAGTCATTTATCGTCCAAAAAAGGGTAGTCTTCATTACAAATGTTTGATTGGTAGAAACGTCATACGTAATGACACCTTCAACCCATAGCCATTGTAACTCTTCAATCAATGGTTACATATAAACATCTATCAACTTTTCAGATTTTGCGAGCTTGTCACGATTAATGTCAAAAACATATAAGGTGTCTTCATGCACATACCAGGTGGAAGATTGTACGGCGTTAAGATAACTGGCCAACATAAATAGTTTTTTCCTGATTTTCCAAATGGGGCAAATCCATCAGTACAGAGACCTAACTTGATGTTTCGATTATCCATTGCAAACTTAGAGTATGTTCTATCAAAATGTTTCCATGTCTTTGCATTCGAAGGATGACACATTAGACTCTCTTCTGTTTCATGATTTGCATGCCAAGTCATGTGTTTAGCAGTAGCTTTAGATGCATAAAGCCTTTGCAATCCGGGGATTAATGGCAGATAAAACATTTGCTTGCATGGTTTACGCTTCTGATTACGACTCGGTCTCCTGTTAATCTTGTACCTAAGTTGGCTACAGAATTTGCAAGATTCTGCATTTTCATCATCTCTCCAATATAACATCAACCTTACTGCATACATCAATCCTTATAACCGGAAGACCTAAATTATCCACTAACTTTTTCATATCATAAAAATCACTTGCATGATATTATCACGAGGCATTGATTCCCGCATTACTTCAACAAAAGAGTTGAAGCAATCCGCAGACACATTTTGCTCTGCTTTGATATTTAACAGTCTTGCTGTCACCGATAACTTAGTATGGTTCTCACAATATGCCCATAAAGATTTATCTGCTGCTTTGAACACATCAAAGAACTGATTAAACGATGGAAAAGTTTTATTATATATATTCTCATCATAACCCGCTACTCCTATCTCTTTCAATTGGGATGCATGACTAGTACCCACTTGTTCACATATAGGAGTAAAACTAGTACTTGCATGATTCGATTCTGAAACAAAATTTTGAGGAGCTGCATCAATCACTATCCTCTCGTATGGGTTCAATTGATCATAATAGCCACATTCTTCCCTAACTAAAAATTGGTTACTTCTTCGATATTCTTCATCAGATATAAATAGTTTACCATGGAAAGTTTAATATAATAGTTCGGAGTAAACCCAAATCTACAAATATGTTATCTAACTTTATCACATACAAGAAATTTACCATTACCGTACTTTTTACACGGACACCTTAACTTATTTTCATCAATGAACTCATATTTATTACTAGCAAAGTCTAAAAATAGTTCCAACCTAGTACGAAACTCATCTGTCAATCCTTGACGTCCAGGTAAGTTCTTATTATACATCAAAGTCCTTTCTCTTTGTATTGTGTTTGTATTAAAATAAAAAATTCTCGTAAAATATTTAAAATATCATATCTACTGTTCTTAATTAAAACCATAAAATTATGAAAATTAAAATTTTGTTATTCACGCAACAATTACTTTGAAATTGCAAAAATTACCATGTAAAGAAGACTTATCCAAATATTTGACTGAAATTTTAGTAGCAGAAAGTGGTCAATTTGATGAGAATTGCAACGTCTACTTAGATTGCCAGACCTTCAATTGGACACGTACCTAAAAAAAATAATCACTTACGAATCATTTTTTAATAATTTTTCATTTTTTTCCAATTTTTTTCAATTTTTTTTTCTCTTTTTTCCCATTATGTTTCTCTGGTCGCCGGTCTGGCGAGTTCGACCTCACCATCACCCGTATGTGGGCGGTGGCGAGGTCGAACTTGCGACGAAATTAGGTTTCCATCACAAATTTGCGACGGAATTAGGTTTTTGTCGGAAATTTGCGACGAATAAATGAAAATTCCGTCGCAAATTTGAAACGGAATTAAAGTTCCGTCGCAAATTTCCTATGCAATCTCGGACTCCCCTCATGGCCGGCGTGGCCGTTCGGCCTCCTACCAAGGCCGGCGAGGTATCGCTGGTCATTGGTCGTTGAACCGGCGATGAAGTTACGAAAAAAAAAAAATCTATAAAAAAAAGAAATTTCCATCCAAAGATGAATAGTCACGAAGTTATGATGCTTACCAGTAAAAAAACTTTACCGAGATTGATTTGTGCATGCGCAGATTTTGCAGATTTGAGACACACAAAAGATGGAGAAAAGCAAGAGAGAGAGAGAAATTAATGGGGGGGTGGACTATCGGAAAAGGTATGATAAACTACAAATTAGCGACGAATTCGTTTGCGTCGTAAAATTCGTCAAAAATTTGCGACGGAAAACTTATCGTCGCAAATTAACGACGGATTTTGTAACATATTTATTTTCCATCGCCTATTTGCGACGAACTTTTTTCTGTCACAAATTTGCGACGAAAATTAATCGTCTCTAATTTGCAATTGAAAATGAAATCCGTTGCAAAGTTCGTTGGAAATTTGTGACGATAAATTTTCCATCGTAAATTTTCGTGGCAAATTACATGTTTTTTTGTAATGACTTACCATTGTATGTCAGAAAATTTATGAGACCTGAGAGTTTTATGGTATAAATTAATGATTCATAAAGACTTAAAGGTAGTCCCTTTGAAAGATAGAGAGAGGGACGTGCGTCATGGGATGTCGGAACTATCTCAGATAAACATTAGTTTATACCAAAGACCTCCCATGGTATTGGAATTTTCATTGCATTTTCTCACATTTACCAATTAGAAACATTGTAGATTTATGATCATCGATCATACATATAAAATGACTATCGTCAAATTGGTCGAAGCTCGTGAATCCTTCAATTCGTATCGAAATTGCACCTTTCTCACGTTGATCATTTCTCAAGCTATAATTAAGCTAAGCGAGGCCACGTTAGGACCTAAAAGGCATGGCTATCATCTTTCCATGTGCGAGGCTTGGCCCACGGCTGAGCCACGGGGCTCGTGTGAGCCTCCCTCATTCTTGTGCTTTGCCGTGCATGACGCAGGGGCATGTCGTTCTCGACACGATCCCCTTGCGATTCTCATTCCAAAACTGCAGGCACTAGAACCATTTGTAGCCTCTAATTGCAGACCCTTCATGTTGCAGCACAAACAAAGTGAGATCAACTCGGGCAACTGCCAAATCTTCAACCTAATATTGTTGGCGAATTACCAATTTCATGCAGCCCGGAGTCGAGCGATTTCGTGAAGATTAGGCTCATGATTCTGACGATGGAAATAACCCTAGAAGCTAGAGAGATATTCTGGGCACCAAGAATTTTCTAGCATGACATCAACTCGACATGTTCCCGAGTCACACGGTCAAGACGTTGCGTCTTTTCATGAGCCTGATATTTAGCCAAGGACACTACTGACTTGTATGAAACCGCCCATAAGAGAGAGAATCATCACTTTGGAACCGCTGGGATAGTCATATTTAATCTTAATCATTGTTGTTTTTTTTTGGCTACAAAATGAAACTTAAAGGAATGAAGAAGGAGATTTTCTCCTCCCTCCATGTGATTATTAGTGAATTTATATAAAATCAGACGCATCTAAGCGAATGTTATCCACTTAAACAAATATTCTTAAAAACCGCACTAATATATCTATAATTACAGAGCTGTCATAATTTGCATAAACTATCTTTTAAGTAATAACTATCTTATCAGTTCACGTCATATCTGACGAGCTAGAATTTAAATGAGTGATCGATATTATAAGTGGAAAACACCTAATTCTTTGAACCACGAAATATCTCTTCGATCATTTGACCGTGCCACGTGTCAATGACGGAACAAGTCAGATAGTATCCGAATCACAACATACCCTCTCCCATGGGAGAGCTCTTTGACCCAAAGCTAGAAACGTCTGTGAGACCGTACAGATTCCATGCTGTCAATGCACCTGCACGTGAAAACGTAGCCAAGGAGTGTGCATGGATTGACGCCTCCATGTGTGGAATGTGCACAACAGGCACCTTCCATGAGCTGAGCTCATGTATGAGTGCCCCACATGCATTTGGGGGCAAAGTGTGTGGAAAGTTGCTTGACCATGTCACAACGCCCTTTCACCCACAGATTTGCGTTCTAAATTCTCACCATATTTCCCATATTAGTATTTTTTTTCTCTTAAAGTGAAAAGAGAGGGGGAGAGAGGAAGAGAGAGAAAAGGACGGCAACATGAGAATTGACCCATGTGTGTCTGAGGAGATTTTAGAATGCACTGAAAATGCCACTGTGTATTTCATATTCAGCTATATAAATACAAGGTTTTGTGGCTTCATTTTGTTCACTGCACATTGCTTGGTTTAGACTTGTTTAAGGAAAGTGCTCACACACAACACAACCTTCATTTACATTATGGTGGTTGTCAACAGCAAACAACCTGGTTTGGCCTGCAATATGTTGGTCGTCAACTGCTTCCCGGTTTCGGTTATTGTGTCCTACATCATTCACTTCAGAGAAAATGATGGTGATGATGATGATGATGACGACGATGATGGCGGGGTTGCACCAGCAGCTTAGATATTGCACCGCTGCTCGGAGATTCGCCACTACAAGTACTAGGGTTTACATTCATCAAGGAGAAGAATCAGCTACACCCATAATATGTATGCTAGGGGAAATTGCTGATTGAGGCCTCATAAGTTTGATGCTCACTCTGACCCAAAAAAAAACAGTTTGATGCGCACCAGCAGCTGCTTGGCAACATGAAGCTGCGAAAACCACCTGATATAA
The DNA here is from genome assembly GCA_024500025.1 of Syzygium aromaticum. Taxonomy (NCBI): domain Eukaryota; kingdom Viridiplantae; phylum Streptophyta; class Magnoliopsida; order Myrtales; family Myrtaceae; genus Syzygium; species Syzygium aromaticum. Next base: position 20,863,003 of record CM044885.1, read on the forward strand.
TTCTAGTCATGTAAGGTTTTTGGTTACTGTTGAGTTCATCTATAGTAATCCTATTTAATTAGTTAGTAGTTGCCAATATTGGTGTACCTGTTAGTCGTGATACCAACAAAACTTGCATAATTTAGCAGGCCTAGTTGATTTGGGAGTTAGGTTACCTCTCTCTCTCTCTCTCTCTCTCTCTCTCTCTCTCTCTTATCTTGAGGTATTCGAAGGGAATTGGAGTTCACAATTTCGCGCTTGTCTGTGACTGGATGCTTTTCAGATGAAGTTTGCATCTTAATTATACCATCACATGCAGGTTGAAAGAAAGGGAAATATAAGATTAATTTTGCAAGCTTCAACTCCCGATTAAATTTGCAGGAACTGGTTCACTTGAGGCTGTCCAATAATAATAGTGGTTGCTGTAATTGTAGCTTCGACTCGAATGCATTTGTAGTTAATAATAGATGGATAACTATGTATATCAGTTGAAAGCTTTACCAATAGATACAAGAAAAATCTCCATCTTATTGCATATGAATGTCATATCGAATGGATTGGTAAAATATAAAGTAACCAATGCTTGGCGATTTCATGCTCCTAGACTCAATGCTTCTGGCGAATGCATTTCCCCACTGCAAAAAGAAGAAATCCTGATCAATTTTGTTAACACTAGCACATACAAGAAGGCATTAAGAAACTAAGTAGCTAGTGTTCACAAAATAAAGAAGTTATTGAAATTTGATCTTTGAAGTTAATAAAAAATATTTATCTGGAAGCCCAAATAACTTCTAGTTGATTCTTTTGAAGTGCCATCATCGATGCCCCTATTAATTAAACACTGTAATTATTATTAACTTGTGCTACTGTAGAACTTGTTAACCTGAAAGGAGTTTGAAGGCCGGTACTTTTTGATGTCGTTGGGTCTACTGAACTCTTTGGCTTGAGAGAGAGAGAGAGAGAGAGAGAGAGAGAGAGAGAGAGGACAAAAGAATTTCTGTTCATTATGAAAATCACCTCTATGAAACTGTTTTCCACAAACAACATGCTCAGTACACAATGTGCATATGCGCATTTGATTTTGCTACATAACACCATCCTAGCTATGTAAATTGCAAATGAGACTCGGGGAGATGCAAAGAACATTGTCTTTCAAAATGTGTGTACGAAATGATTAATATGATTCGGTTTCTTCCTTGTGAAACTTGGCTGGTATTCAGCATTATTCTGTTATGGAAATCTTTCTCATGACTTCAGCCCTAGCCAGATTTTAATTCTCTCCATGAGATGATTTGGCATGAGCCACAAGTCATGTTGACGGTACTGCTAATCAAAAAGGGAGGCCGCTGGGAAACTACCAGAGAGTTGATAGTCGCTGGCATGGCAAGTCAACGTCTTTTTATGAATAATCACACTGACCGGATAGACAGAATGTCACGGGAGCGAGAACTAGCTTGCAATCCTATATGAAACTGTCGATGCTATACATGAAAGCCTAACTTTTGGACAGCTTATTATTCTGTGAAACTCGTCCTTGCATTCATACCAATATGTTGCACTCGAGAAGTACTTGGGTAATTTGGACAAAATGTGTATATTTGGCTGAGGCCATAGATTCTCGCAAAAGAGCGACAGGAAACAAATTCATCGTTACAACCATGGAATGTGTCCTTAGTCTTGTCTAGTCCTTTCGCAGGTTCGTGAATCGTGACCCGACTCGGAATGGAGCATGTAGAGATGCCTAAATCAAATTGCGATCCGATGAACTCCATCAGATGCACGTTGTCATGAAATTGCCAACTGAGGCGAGCATTCGATCATCTGATTTCCCCTGGCATAGGGTTTTACAGGTTTAATGAACTCTTATATTCATCAGACCTGAGAGCAGCAGTTTGGCCTCTCTCTATTGATTGAGTGGACGCATCATTCATCGCACTTAGTTTTAAAAAATTTACTCTTCAAACATATATTAATATGTAGTAATTACGTTAAATGACAAAGTTGATCTTAATAAAACTTAACATGCCCAAGTTACGACAAAAAAAAAGTGTCTACATTATAAATCCACTCAACTGTTTAAATATGAGTAAAGATTGATCTTATTATCTTCGACCTATTACGACCATAGTCTCTAACTTTCATCAGCGTTGAAGTTTGATTTTTTATTCTGGCACTTCGTAAATAAAGATATTTTCTGACCAAAAAAAAATTATAAAAACATTTCAAGTTACTTTGTGATTTATTGGCATATAATTTTGGTTGACATACTTACTTGAGATGCTTGAGTTCTAAGGATATTCTCAGAACTCTTTTGGGCCATTTTAGTATCGACTAAATAAGTTGCATACGTCCTCGGTTACAATGTGTGCGAATTATGGCAAATGTTCAATGCAAATGTCCGAAGGTCGCAGTCCAAAATCAATGTTCATCTCAGCACTATCTAAGGGAAAAATTATCCAAAAAGACTTAAACTTATTGCACTTTAGCCAATTCAGTTATAAACTTTTCAATTTTGTCAATTGAATCTTAAATACTTTCACAATTTATCAATTGAGTCCATTCGGCCAATTTTAGTTGGAAATTGATGACATGGTCGCTGGCGATATTACATGATACACCGACATTGATGTGGACATTTTAAAATATTTTTTGAATATTTTTTTTGGTTTTTTTTTCTTTTTTATTTGATTTTCTTTTTGGCCTGAGGACCAGCAAGGGTTGCTGGCATTCAGCAAGGGCCGCGGCACCCTCACTTGATCTAGGTGTCGCGACCCGCTCAAACCCGCTAGGGCTGCGACACCCTCGCTAGATCTGTGCAAGGCTGTGTGCCCTCGCTTTGGCTTGGGCAGGGGCAAGGGCATTGTGGCCCTTGCTTGTGATCGGTGACCCTTGTTGGCCCTCGGGCCAAAAAGAAAAGAAAAAAAAAAAAAAGAAAAGAAAAAAAAACCAAAATAATTATTAAACTTTTTAAAAAGTTATACGAAAATATCCATGTTAGTATCGATCGTACCACATGAGACTGCCGATAGCCACGTCATCAACTTCTGGCCAAAATTGGCCTAATGGACTCAATTGGCAAAACGGGAAAATGTTTATGACTAAATTGGCCAAAGTGCAATAAATTTAGGATTTTTTGGATAATTTTTTCCCAAAATCTGAGTTGATTTTGAGTCTTTATCAACTCAGTGTCGTGCATTTTCTTATTAGATGCCACGTTTATTTGAGCATCTAGGCATTTTATTTTGAATTTTTTTGAACACTATAGCATAAATTTACGTATCATAAATATCATTAGATTGATGATTTCTCCCGGTGAAATTCTTTTTAGTATCGGCATTAAATTCGAAAATGTTGCGCAACATGATCGTGCATATGGAATTGTACTATACTATCAACAGTGTCTAATGCAGATCGGCGATGCAAATCAACGAGCAACAACCCGAAAGTAATTTGCATAAGGGAATGTGATTAGAAGTAGTCTTTGTTTCAAAAGTACAGAAACATTAATGATGATTTTAAATACTAATCTGCAAAAGGTAAAAAGTCATAAAAAAAATCCCAAATTATATGATACGCATTGTGATCTATTTATTTAAATTTTTTTTTGTAATACAAAATTCTAAACTTATACTTGTATGACACATCTGCTCAAACTTTCTTTTAACTTGAACTCATGTAAAACAATTGCCTTAAATCATTTTTTGTGACATAAAAAGCCACAAGCTTGTATCCGTATGACACATTTACCCTTTTTCAAATTTTGTCAATGGGCACTGTTATAAATTTTATGTGGCTGTCTACATGAACAGTAGAAGGCAAAAGATGCTGAGTGGCATCCATGTGGCAAAAATATGCAAACTCATTGTATGTTTTTCTTTCTCTTCTTTCTTTGTTTTTTTCCCTTCATCCCGCCTCTTCTTCCTTGATTTACACTAAGGGTGTATAAAGGAACCAGGAATTGCCTCGAAATGGACCGAACCAGCCCGAAACCAACGATTTTCACGGGAACCAGTCTAGTTTCTAGTTCCAATAATCAATGAGTATCGATTTAGTCCTCGGTTTCAGGCGTGGAACAGTCCACCTGCCCACCTAGATCAGACTTGTATATATATTTTTTTAAAAAAATTCCAGCTCACTTTTAGTGAAAGTGAGTCTTTCTTGCCTGCCTTTTGTCATTTACTCTATAGTTCTACTCGCATCTCATGGTCCTCAAAATAAAACGCACAAGATGCTGCCATTTGCCCTACAGTCTTTCTTGTTCCCCTCATTGGCGTCTCCATCAAGATTAACGTCTCCTACTTGGATGCCGCTTTTCTCAATGTGAGCCTCTCTCTTTTCTCTCCCCTGCCACTTACACACAAATGCATCTCTTCGAACATCCGGTCACAGCTACTAAGCATTAATGTGTACATCCTATTTTGGTTGACTCAATCTGATATTTGAAGCTAGAAGATGCACATCACCTGAGACTGTGATGACAGATTTAAACTGAAGCAAATGGTTCTTCAAAGTCTATTTGGCTTTCTGTCAAATGATAAGCAAGAGATGGAACCAAATGTTCAAATGAAAGCATTCATCCTAAAATCAAAGTATCATTTCGTGTTTGATAAGTAAGACCCTCATGTAGATTTCTTTATTATTCTTACCTTTTCTTTACAAAGAAGTACCCACATAGATACTAAGTTCACCATGGTATAGATTGATGAATGCAATTTTGTAGGAATTGAGAATCGGTTCCATGGACCCATCTGAGAACGGGACAGGACCGGTGGTCCTGTTCCCTGGTGGTTCCCAATTCTAATAATTTGGAAATGGTCCTTAGTGGGCGGTTTTTGGTCCAAGGTGGGAACGGCTCACCCGGATTATGCTCACCTCTAGTTTACACCTGGCGAGCGTATCCACCGCCACCACCCTTGTCATTGTCAATGCCAATGAGTTTGCCACATAGAAGTGGAAAAAGGATGAAGGACAAAAAGAAACAGGAAAATTAAAAACATACGATGAATCAACAAATTTTTGCCACGTTAGCACGGTTTGCCTTTCATCGTTCATGTAGGTAGCTATATAAAATTTTTAATGGTGCTCATTAACGGATGGTAAATGCGTCACATAAATTCAAATTTGAGATTTTTGGTGTCATAAAAAAATTGAGATAAATGTGTCACAATAGACATAATTTGGCGTTGTTAGTGACTTTTTCCCTATCCAAAATTCTAATAATATTAAATGCTTCCATTAAAAAAATAAAAAAGCTATTATATTGCAAAATGAAAAAAAAGAAGAGACAATCATCTATGTATTACCTAAATTTGAGTGTAATATAACATCGCATCATATGGTTAAAGGCACATAATGTTTTTTTAGGGACAAGCTCGATTAGCATCGCGTTTAAGAATCTATAATAACATCCTTGCCCGTATCCTTAATAATTTACATTAGTGTTTTGTGCTTTGTCTCGCCATAAGTCTATTTTTCCAACTTAGATAAGGTAAACATCGATGTTATATATCTTTACAAAAAAAAAAAAAACATCGATGTTACATAGTATTGAAAATTGAGAGATTGACACGAAGATCAATCGTGATATTTTCACAAAGATTAGTATACCATTTTCATCGCAGTTTTTAACGGGAAAATTGTCAAAAAAATTTCTAAACCTATTATATTTTTGTCAATTCAATCCTAAACCTTTTAATTTTGCCAATTTAACCCTAAACCTTTTCACTTTTTGCGAATTTAGTCGATCTAGCCAATTTTTACCGGCCTTCACTGACGTGGCAATTTTTAAATATCTTTTTTTCTTCTACACTTCTTCCTCTTTGGTTGGTCACCGGATCAACCAAAGGCGCAGGCCGACTAGGCTTTGTTGGCCTCTGGTGAAGCTTGCCCACCACCACCTAGGCAAGATTGAGGCCGATCTCGCTGTCGCTGGGTGAGCAAGGCCGACTTGCGACAGTGCTAACCGGTCTCACCTTGGCTAGGCTAGGCCGACTTGCCGTCATTGGGCGAGGTGGAACCCAACGACGACGAGGTCTACCTCACCATGGCTGGCCGACTTGCGACGGCACTGGCCGGCCTCACCTTGGTTGGGCGAGGCTGGCCTCGATCTTGCTCGGGAAGCGGTGGGCGAGCTCACCTCCCCAGTGGTCGGTGGGGGTAAGCTACACCAGAGGCCAGCGAGGCCGACCTCGCCGGCTGGCGCCTCTGGCCAGTTGCCGGACCGGCTAGAGAAGAAGAAGTGCAGAAGAAAAAAAAGTAAAAAATATTTAAAAAATTCAAACAGAATTATTTTAAAATTGACACGTCAATGTTGATCGGACGGCCGAATGGATTGAATTGGTAAGAAGTGAAAATATTTAGGACTGAATTGGCAAAATTTAAAGGTTTAAGATTGAATTGGCAAAAGTGCAATATGTTTAGGACTTTTTTGACAATTTTCTTAGTTTTTAACCATACTGTACAAAGAGTTCCCCTACGCTCTCAATGTACATAACATTTTAACTTTAGAAACCCTCTAGTAATTTGATCAATTTTGAGGGTCAAAGTCACTTATCCTCTTAATAAGTACTTTTCTAAGGGAAAATTGTCCAAACAATCTTAAGCCCATTGTACAACGACCAATTCAGCCGTAAACTTTTTAATTTGACCAATTCAATCCTAAGCCTATAGTACAACATCGATGACTTAGAGAGAGAAACAAAAGAAGAAGAAGAAGAAGCAAGCTCTACAGATTGAGAGGTCGAAGCTAGAATAGAACACGATCGAGGAAAAGGAATTCAAGAGTTATCCTTGAGCGTAAAGTTATTGGAGAAGGCCTCGCGATGGAGGCGATTCCCGCCATTTCTAATCCAAAGGTTGAAGATGAAAAGGAAAAAAAAAAGAAAAGGAAAATTCAAAAAAATTGGAAAAAAAGATCGTATAAATCGGCCGTACTATGTCTTGTTGAGAAATTAAAAAAAATAATAAATTAAATTAAGGGCACTTGCTAAATACCTAATTAAAAATAACTTTGCCGCTCTCAACGCAAGGAGACGCTCGTTACCCAAACCCACAAAAAATTGACCATAGTTTTTCAGTACCTTGGATTTTTCTTGTCGCATCAATAACAATCCGTACATTTCTAATCCAATGATTTTTGCAAATTAAGTTAGGAAATGCTTGGAATGCACGCATTGCGTAACCATGAAATGCGGGGGAGTCATCATATAGTTGACAGCTCAAAATCGATGAGATCGACGAAGTGGACAGTTGGAACCGAAATAAGACATAACTAAAATCATCACTTTCGTTTACTGCTAGCACAACTCGCCCGATTGATATAAATTAGTAAGAACAAACGCATCAATTTACATCATTATGTATCGACCCCAAAAAAATAAAAATTTACATCATTACGTCTCGAAAAATATATAAAATAAAAGAATAGGGAAATTTTTGGGGAAAAAGAAAAGGAAGGAAAAAAAAAAAAAAGAAATGGACTTTTCCAGTGATTTGACAATTATAACCATCGAACTCCATTTACTTGCGGAGTTTCCAACTTTCCTGGTCAAAATTTTTTGTCAATCTAACAACAAGCAACCCGCGTCGATTCCACAAGATTGACTTGACGCGTGAAATTCCCGGAACACCTTCGTCGCCCGCCCGACCATCACCAGCCCTGGACCGGCCATCTCCGATCGGGATCCGGCAGCCACGACAAGCGCTTCTTGATCGCCTTCGCTGCCCCGCACTCCTCCGCCTCCCGCCGCCCGTCGTGGCCGGCGGCGGGGGCTCTCACGAAGCTGAAGACCCTGGTGAGGAACGACGCCACGCTGCCCCGCGCCCTCCCGCGGCCGCCGCCGAGCCCGAAGCCGGCGGGGTCGGTGCTGAGCCTCGTGGACTCCGACAGCTGCTCGTAGCCGGCGACCCTGGCGCACTCGGCGGTGATGGACTCCGACAGGAGGAGGGAGCTGTTGGGCCTGCCCAGCTTCGAGAAGGGCCGCCCTCCTTGCAGCCTGAAGCTTCCGCCGAGCTCCATCATCAGATCTTATAGAGAGAGAGAGAGAGAGAGAGAGAACTTTCGAGGCTTGGCTTTCATTCACGCGAGGAATGATGTGGAGGTGATTATTTGAAGTCATTGATGGGATTACTGTTTTTGCAACTGGGATTAGTGTTTAAGGACTAATGGATGGGTTGCAGCACGACGTTGACGAAAGTAGACATGGAATTCCGAGAGACGAATTGGCGGTTGTTTGGTACAGCTCTTCTCTCGCTAATTGTTTCGGTTTTGACCTTATTAGGTCGAGGTGGCGAGCTAACACTTTCGACGCAAGAAGATCATTTCGGGCAAAGGAAATCTCTAGCCCTCGATGGGGGTGAAATGATTCGAACAACCAAAAGAGTGGATCCCGGTCCGTTGTCGCTTCGAATTGGATGGATATTGAATGTGACGGATGGAACCAGCTAGCATAAAGCATGAAGGCCGTCTGAAATTCTTTTAGCGGGAAGTATGAGCCACGAGGTCATCCGAGCTCAAAGTGAGATATCGCGTGGGAGAGAGTGCGGAAGGTCTGTAGAGGTGAGGGAGGGTCGAGAGCGGGGACGATGAAGACGGCGGTCGGAGGTGGCGGGACGATTGCTAGTAACGGGCGGGCGGAGAGGCTAAGGTTTGTGATGGTAGGATTTTGCGAGATAAACTGGGACAAAGGGGCTAAAATTTGAATAGATGGCAATCCTTTTATCTCTTTTTTTTTTCCGCAAGTATGGTTTTCTCATATAATGCAAAGTGGTATTTTTAGAAATAGAGGTCGCAAAGTAGTATTGATTTAAAGAGTGGCGGCGGCGGTGGCATCTAATGCTTCCCCTCTAATATATTTTTTTCCAAAACCTTCCGGCTGGTGCTTCAATCTTTATTAAACGCGGAACACCTTAAACCTTTCAAATTATACAAATATTGACATGGAGATTAATCTTTCAGAATAGTCGACATTTGGGCTACTGAACTAGTGAATAATGTATTGTTTAAAATAGCTAAAAACAAAAAGGGAAAGCAAAATGCAAAAACTAAATTTGCTAAGTTTGCAAAGTAAGGGCGCGCATGGAATCCATTCTGGAGTAGAAATTCTGTTCCAGAATGGATTTCGGAACAGAAATGCATTTGTTAAAAAATTTCCGGAATGCATTCTGGAGCAATTTTTGCATTTTAGAATAAAAATGCATTTGTTAAAAATACTTGATCCCAGAATAAGTGTTGGGCAAGAAAAAGAGAAGCTACTTTTTGTAGCTTCTCTCTTTCAGAATGCATTATTCCTATTTTCTCTCTTTTTCTCACTAATTTTTTTTTTTCAGAAAATGCATACAAATTGAAAAATTCCAGAAAAATTCATAAAAATTTCCAAAAAATAAAAAAGTTAGATTTCGGGAAAATAGGAAATTTGGTTAATTTTTTTCAAAAAATATAAAAAAAAATTAAAAATTTCAAAACTTTACAAAATGGCATAGAATACCTTTGGGCACTCACTTTTAGTGAAATTTAATTTTTTTTAGGTGCCCAAAAAAAATCAAAAAATTCAAAACTTCACAAAATGACTTAGAATACTTTTGAACACCAATTTTCAGTGAAATTTAATTTTTTTGAGGTGTCAAAAAAATAAAAAATTTCAAAACTTCACAAAATGGCTTAAAATACCTTTAGGCATCCACTTTGAGTGAATTTTTTTTTTTTTTGAGGTGCCCAAAATAATCAAAAAATAAAAAATTTCAAAACTTCACAGAATGACTTAAAATACCTTTAAGTACCCACTTTGAGTGAAATTTATTTTTTTGAGGTACCCAAAAAAATAAAAAAAATATAAAAAAAGATTTCTGTTCAAGAAATTAATTTCTGGAACAGAATTGGTCATATTTTACCAAACAGATTTCTCCTCTAAAAATTAATTTCTGGCAAGAATTTCATAAATCAATTTCTGGCAAGAATTTAATTTCTGGAGCAGAATGGTTATCATTCGCACCCTAAGTGACATGCCTATCCTAAGAAATGGTGGCCTTGATTTTAGAGCCCTTGAACTGACTAATCAAGAGTTTCATGATGAAACTAGCATAAGGGATCATAAGAAGCCTAATATTCTCTAGGCATGGGGTCATAATGTTTCTCTGGCTAACCGCTCATAAGCGACCATTGATCAATGAATTGAATACGTTTCGTAATTTAGGAAGTAATGCTTGAAACGTGAATCTCATGTAGAAGCAACTTACATGTTTTACGGGATTGTCCAATTGCTTATAGAATAATGGCTTGAGATTGTCTCGCAACATTCCTTGAAAGAATTCTTCTCAATGAATTTGTCGTAATGGTTCAAAGTAAATCTTATTGCCAAAGGGCAATCAAGTTTTCATCACGACTGGAACATGACTTTTGGAGTAACTATGTGGCTTTTTTGGGCAAAGGCGGAACACGTCGCTTTTCCAAGACAATTTTGTCTTTCTTTTGAATTCTGCACAGGTCATTCGGTCACACATGAAGGAAATCACTGATGCCTCATTTGTGGACAACTTCCTGTTAAGTGGACCACATTCTTCTCCCATTTTGGTCAATTGGGATCCTCCACCTACATGATGTATTAAAATGAATATAAATGGGGCTTCTAAAGGTAACCCCAAATTCGCACACGCAGGAGGATTATTTAGAAATAAAGAGAGTGATAGGCTTGGAGGTTTTGCCTCTTTTCTTGGAATATCTTCACCGTTGTAAGCTGAACTTTGGGCACTGTGGTTAGGACTCAACTTCACCGGGAAACATGATTTTCACAGGCTCATCATTGAGATGGACTCGAAAGTTATTAGTGGGCTTATCAACAAAGCGACCATGGTGGTAACATTGGGCATGCTCTGCTGAAGGACACTAGAAGACTGTCGACCTCTCATTTTGAGTTTAAAGCACAGCATAATTTTTTAGAACGAAAATCGTCATGCTGATTAGCTTGCTAATCTTAGAAGAAAAAGGCGCGTTCATTGCCTCTGGAGAGTTGTTTCATACTTTATTAGGTGATAAAGTAAGAACAGTAGATTTTCTTACCAAAAAAAAAGTAAGAACAGTAGATTCTAGATGTTAAATTAGTATTTAGTTTATTTTTATTTACCAAAAAAAAATCCTAGTCAAAACTTCCCTATTTTATATTATATGATTTATATTTGATTGCGTGCTTCCATGAACTGTCCAAGTCATTTCCTAACTTGACGCAATCACGATATAAAATATATATCTTTCACTAGCCCGTAGTTCCCTGTTTTTCTTAATTATTTATTGGCAATATTTATTTTACAGCAAGGCGAGTATCCAGATGGTTGGATTCAGTTATAGTTTCTGACAACGCGGTGCCGACATTTCAGTAAATCTTTTGAATTTTATTTTTTTAAGGAAACTTAAATCACATTCCTAAAATCAAGTGGATTATGGGTTACGGAATTTGGGCCTGGAGCCAACAATGTCGTTGAGTCGAAAACCAGTTTAAGGAATCCCAGTCTCTATCAGGCCATTAACCATAATGTCCAATCAAAAATATATTTTCCTTGAATTCATTACTCTTTCGGAGGTGATCGGTTCTAAGATAAGCTAGTTCCAATCAGAGGGATCGGTTCCAAGTTTTCCAATTCCCAGTTTGTGGTACCAGAAATCGGCCTACTTGATTTTGGAACCATATTGGATCACATTGACCGGTCTGGTTCCCAGGTGGGTCAATGGAAACGGCTCCTTCTACCTTTTGTTTTCCTTGATGAATTCTGAAAGCAAACTTGACCGACCAAGTAACAACCACAGCTTGCAGAGCATCACTAGCTAACTCGAAAACATCATGGCAATTTCAACTCCATAGATCCCAATTGTGATGAAAAGTGAAAACGACATGCTTATTGTTGAGCTATTGAAATTTACAAATTTGGAGACTTTCGGAAGATATAAACATAATTGTGACTGAGAGAGGCGAAAGGGAGGTGTCAACGATGGAGTGGTGACGTCAAGGCGAGGCCACAAAAGGGCATGAGTCGTGAACAAGAGAGGCATCATGTGACTGAGAGAGTTTGTGAACGAGAGGGAAAATTTATCTGTTTGGGTTTGTGAAGTTGTGAACAAGAGAGGCGGTTTGTTAACGAGAAAGGGAAAATCTATTTGATTATGGTTTGTAAGAATTTTAAAAAAAATTGATCCGATCCAGGTGGCTCGGGTGTATAGGTCGGGAGTCAAGAACCAGACTAATATTCATTGGTTCCAATTTTATGGAATCGAATTGGCTCTTGCGGGTATCTTCAGGAACCGGCCGGTTTGGTCCAATATGAGCGATTCCTGATTCAGGTGGATCCGTTTGCTCACCCCTAGTTCTTTCACCACTTTAATTCAGTCCTTGAACTTTGGTTTAATATGCAATTTGGTCCATGAACTTTTAATTTATTCAATGTAGTCCATAAACTTTAGCTTAAAGTGCAATGTGGTCCTTAAACTTTCAATTTGTTCAATCTTGTTCCTAAATTATATAAAAATGTTCAATGTATTAATCCCAAATGACTACATTGAACATTTTTGTATAATTCAGAGACTGAATTGAATATATATCAAAAGTTCAGGGATGGCATTGAGCAAATTGAAAGTTTAGGAATAACATTGCACATCGGGTTAAAGTTCAGAAACAATTTGTATTATTATCCCCTTTTCTTAAATTAGACTCCGTTTGTTTTGTAAAAAGTAAATGATTTTGGAAACATTTTCCTAAAAAGAATTGCTTGATATAATTAGCCTATGTAAAATGTTTTCATGCCCTATAACAATTTATGTGTAAATATTTTCGTGGATGATGAAAATATTTTTATTTCATACATTTTTATAAGTGATACGAGCAATCGGTTTTAGAAAAATATTTTCAAAATCATTCATTTTCTGTGAACAAAAAATACAACTCCATCTATTCTGTGAAAAATTAATTATTTAGATAACATTTTCCTAAAAAAAAATTGTTTATATCACTTGAAATAAATAGTCAATTAAAAATATCTCATTGTCAGCAACAATTTAGGTTTAAATATTTTTATGAATGAGAAAAAATATTTTTCACCCTCTCATTTTCATAGGTGACTCAAGTGATTATTTATAGGGAAATATTTTCCAAATCATTTATTTTTCGCGAAATAAATGCATCCTTTATTAAAAAAAAATTTGAGATTATTTAGACCAAGAAAATAAATTAGCCTATTTTAAGTATTACGTTGTGATTACACATTTGAAATGACTTACTTCTGCAATAAAAAATTAAAATTTAAGGGGGTAATCTATAACTTTTCAAAATTTGCGACCTACTGTAAAATGATGCTGAAGTTCAGGTGAAATTTGTAAGCTTTCAAAGTTCCGAGGCTATTGGGCCAACGTTTGTGGGGATTTAATCAATCATCCTAATCAATTTTGAAATGGATAATCACATAAACGGTCCTTAAAATTTGATTTAATGTGCAATGTGATTCATGAACTTTAGCCTAATATATAATGTGATCATTGAATTTTTAATTTGTTCAATATAGTTTTTGGACTTTCAGTATATATTCAATTTTGTCCTTGGACTTTCATGTTTAATACCGTCATTTCATTAATTCAAGTTCAAGGACAACATTAAACATTAAGTTGAATATGTCCTAAAAATTTATATGCCACATTGAACAAATTAAATATTCAAATAAATTGCTCATAAGCTAAAATTTAGGGATTGTATCGAATAAAGTAAAAGTTTATAGACCGCGTTATGTATCGGGCAAGTCGTGAATCGTTCGTGCCATTTTCCCATTTTTAAAAAGCCATCATTCGGAGGAACGAAATCTTTTATGCACGGTGAAGGTCATGCCCTCGACGTCTCAACAAATCTCGACCGTTAAAAATAATCTCAAAATTTATAAATCAAGCAAGCAAAAGTGAGTCCGACGTGGACCGCGCGAAGACCACGTTTGTTCCCTCTCTCTTCTTCACGACACTTGTCTGAACACTCTAGTCTGTTTCGTCTCTCTCTCTCTCTCTCTCTCTCTCTCTCTCTCCCTCTTTGCATTCTCCGTTTATCTTTCTGTGTCTGGTCGAGTTCGGCTATCAAGATTCCGAGACCCCATTGGTTTTCTCGCCTCCGCTCGCGACAGGAAGAGAGAAAGGAGGCATCCTTCGCTTAGGCAGAGTCTCCGCCGTGGAGGGTCGGTTGGTTGGAGTTGAAGGAGGGGGATTGCCATGGCTCTGCACCTGAGCAGCGCCGCGCCGGCGTGCTTCGCCGTCGCCGACCGCGCGAGGAGCCGCAAGGTGAGGGCCGTCGCGCCGGGGGACTTCGCCACCTTGAAGGCGGCGGAGGAGGAGGAGGAGGAGAAGGTGAAGCTGGGGGGTTCCGATTTGAGGGTGACGAGGCTCGGGATCGGGGCCTGGTCTTGGGGGGACACCAGCTACTGGAACAACTTCCAATGGGATGGTAATTGAGCTCGCCGTACATGGCCATGATGGGCTTCTTTCTTTTCTTTTTTTTTTTCTGAATATTGATGAATTCCTTCCTTGATGTTTGGTGCTTAATTATGTCGAACAATTCCATTCTTGCTGACTCTTTGATCACGATACATTGCAAGCCTGGTTAAGAGCTCTAAATTATATTGAACTTGTTTACAAGTTAGTGGAGCACTCTTTTTGTTCTCTTTCTTTTTTTCAAGAATTCTTTTGAAGCGAAATTTTTTTCTTTCGTAAAGTTGGTATGATATTGTTATTAAGTTGCGAGTAATATGAAGCAGCAGTATCATCCTTACTGGTTATGATAATGCTGATGATCTGGGTTGCTATTGAAATGCTACTTGAGTGAGGCCTTGCCTGTTAAGTGAAAGAAGTGAGTGTTGAGAATGTTTGTTGAAGCTGTTGGGTCTTAGAGTGGTATGTACATTGCAGCTCATTTGGTCGGGAATCTCCACATGAATGTTAAATTCGGTGGATGGGATTAATTGGCTGCTTCAATTCTAGCCTTTTGTTTTCTAACATGAAGATTTGTGGTCTGTCATCCTGATTTTCATTGTGTTGTAAAGTGTTGACGCTTGTTTGAACAAGGCCATTTTATTGCTGTATCCTCGAATCATCTATCTCCGAGTACACTCACCCTGTAATTAGTTGCACCACTAACTATGTAAATTGTGAGACACAATCCCTGAACTGTGCGTGTGCCTAAGGTACGTGGTTCGAGGACCCTATCCATGAACTTCAAGCTTTACAAGCAATGATTGGGCTTTATGATTTTTTGGAACTGCAGAGATGCCCAAATTTCAGCTACCCTATTTTTGGCTTTCTATTTCTGCATCTTTTTCTGAAATACAATCTGAAGCGAAAGCCATGATATTGTGCCTTAAACTTTGACTCATACCTCTCTAATTCCTTTTTGGGGGATCATCTTTTAGTACTGTTAGGTTCTTCTTTGCCTAATCTCTCTTGAAGGATGAAACTGAAAGTGAACGAAAAATAAAGTGGTCATCGTTAACCTTTTTTGGGAAATGTAAGTTTGTAGCAAGTTAGCGGCTCCTCATTTAAAGGAAGTCCTCCGCTTCACTGAGAGCGCTTACTAAGATAACTTTTCCGCTTCTTCTCAATCATGTCATAGTTTCACTCTTGTTTTCAGATTATCCCTTGAGATAATTCATGTTGAAACTTTATCTTGTGATTTGATGTCAGATAGGAAGATGAAGGCTGCAAAGGGCGCTTTTGACAGCAGTATTGATAGTGGAATAACCCTGTTTGATACTGCTGAGGTTTATGGGTCAAGGGTGAGAAGTGAATCCAGACTGCTCTGTTTGTTCGATAAATTTATGGAAATTCTGTAATCCAAGAGAACGTACATCACTGTAGTCTTGTTTTTGCAGATGTCATTTGGTGCTATAAACTCAGAAACTCTACTGGGCAGGTATTACCATATTCTGGGTCATGTAGTGTTTCATCTAGTCATTCTGACATGAGTTGTGATTGTTGCTGTTTGAATTCTTGAAGATTCATCAAGGAAAGGAAAGAAAAGGATCCAGAAACTGAGGTTGCTGTGGCGACGAAGTTTGCAGCATTGCCATGGAGACTGGGTCGTCAGAGTGTCATTACTGCCCTCAAAGATTCTCTTTGTCGCCTAGGACTTGATTCAGTGGACCTATACCAATTGCACTGGTCTGCTCCTTTGGGCCTTGTGTAATACTTGCCTACGTTCATCCTATTATAAATATTAAGAAAAGTGACTAATGAAAGAAATCTGTTGTTTCTCAGGCCGGGAGTATGGGGAAATGAAGGTTGTCTATGTATAACACATTTTGTTCCATTGGGAACTCTCATTGGATACTCTTCGAGATAGCTAAGACAAGTTTGCTGAAAAATTATTGTCAGGGTACATTGATGGTCTTGGAGATGCAGTTGAGCAAGGTCTTGTGAAAGCAGTTGGAGTTTCCAACTACAGTGGTATATTCCTTGTTTCCAAAGCATGCTTATAGATACTGTTTCACGGCAACTTGCTACCCTCTTTTTTTTCCCATTTTTAGAGAGATAAGGTATCTTATTATGAGGTTTAAATCCTCTGTCCACTATTACTTCATAAATAAGCATATTCTGATATGTTCACTAATGCCCAGAAAGGAGACTTCGTGATGCCTATGAGAAGCTTAAGCAAAGAGGGATACCACTAGCTTCAAACCAAGTAAACTACAGCCTTATATACAGATCACCTGAGGAGAATGGTGTGAAGGCTACCAGCGACGAACTTGGGATCACTTTGATTGCATATTCACCAATAGCTCAAGGTAAGTGCCAATCGCTTTTGTCTACCGGGGAAAGTCAATGAAGCTATTGTTAAGGATGATATTAGGGCAAGGATCCGTTCCACATTGGCAGTCGTGGAGAAGCTGCCTCTCCAGTTTTGCAATCATTTGAATTTAATAATTTGGAATTTTTAGGCCAGTCATCATAACATCTTAATAACTTATTATTTTCTGGACAATGGTACACAATGAGTAAATGGAAACTGCATAAACAGTATGAGAAACCTCTAAAGTAGCTTTCTGCACTTTTTTAGGTTCTTTGGTTATGCTTTAACTTGAAAAGAAAGAGTGAATTGGCCCACCTTGAACATGTTATTGGTAAAGCAAGCAATGTTCCATTACTTTGGAAAAAGATTTATGGTCTTTAGTGACAATGAGAAGTGCTTAGGAGGGAGCTAATTTATAATGCTTTCATTATGTAAACTGCTTGGCCTAGTTAGTGTGAGTCAAGTTGGGAATTAAAAACACTGGGAACCTTGATTCGTATTTCAACTTTCCATTTTGTTATTGTCAAACACATAATTAGGCGTGTACTATAGTTTGTTGATTGTTCATCTCTAGTTTCCTCTGTTCTGAAACGGGCTTTGAAGATTGACATGGTGGTTCAACTTATGCAGGTGCTCTTACTGGAAAATATACCCCAGAAAATCCACCAAGTGGCCCCCGTGGTCAGATCTACACCCCTGACTTTCTCACTAGGGTAAACCATTCGCTATTTATAAATTACTTTCATCCCTCAATTCCTGAGATTCATTCTTGAAGATTTCTCAATGCTTGCAGCTACAACCTTTGCTGAACAGAATAAATGAAATAGGAGACAGCTACAAGAAAACTCCAACACAGGTAACTATACTCCTTTCTTCTAAAAGGGTACCGCAAACTAAGCAATCACCACATGTTAAGAGTGCAGAAAATGAGCAGTAGACAAAGCGGCTTGCATATATTTGCATTGCATCAGTGTCGTCATGCGTTATTCTTGTACTCAAATTGCACCAAGACACTCGTCAAACCATACACAGCATCACTACATCATACCACGTGTACGGCCCCTTCATGTTTTTGTTTGGCATTCCATGTATGTGTCTTATAACGAGCTCCTTGTGGAAAAGACTAGTTAATACGTGCCTTCTGTCTTGGTAGGTTGTCCTGAATTGGCTCATAGCACAAGGTAACGTAGTCCCCATTCCCGGAGCCAAAAATGCTGAACAGGCAAGTGAATTCGGGGGTGCACTTGGGTGGAGACTCACTGGTGAAGAGGTCAATGAGCTGCGGTCACTGGCCTCAGACATAAGACCCGTTGTAGGCTTCCCGGTTGAGAACTTGTGAAGCTGGTGTCATTTACTGTGAGTCCCCACCATTATTTAACTACAGATTTCTCATTACCAATCGATATCAAAATACCGGTATAGTAATTTACTGCAAGTCCCCAGCAATCAGAAGTGGGCGTTATGATCCTGGGGAAGCAAAGAGGCGGTCTCTTTCATCACATCTTTGGACATAGGAAGTCATTGGAAAATTCTCTGTTCACGAACATTCCAATATAAAATTCCTTGAAAGGGCATCAATGTGGCATTGCTATCTTACTGAAAACCTACTGCTTTCGCCGAGTTACAGTAGCTGTCGAATCATTTATTTTGTAAGAGGAGATAAAATTTACGATTCCCATATTAGTGTCGCCTGGAGAGCACTACCATGGCTATGAATAGGCGGCCTATTGCACAACCTTGAGTTTCATACCGTGATGGGGACTTATTTGAAAAGAAAAATCCTCTAGCCAG
This sequence comes from Syzygium aromaticum, assembly GCA_024500025.1. Lineage (NCBI taxonomy): Eukaryota > Viridiplantae > Streptophyta > Magnoliopsida > Myrtales > Myrtaceae > Syzygium > Syzygium aromaticum. The sequence goes on from CM044885.1 coordinate 20,881,566, forward strand.
GAGTAAGCAAATAAATTAAAACAAGTGTGATTTAATTGTCATATCAGCCGCGATAGGGCGTGCATATGGTTAAAGTAGCTATGCAAAATTAGAGAAGCGAATACGTTGTCATTAGAAACTTATTATTGCACATGAGATGTGGAATGATCAGTGAGACATCTTATGTTGTTCCTGTCACGTTTGATAACGAAGTCTGTGCATCCCAAAACGAGTTTATAGGACTTCTTAATCAGCTGTGTGTGAACAGAGAAAAGAACTTCTCTCTTGAACTGTTTTGAGGATCAAATTTCTGTCTTTAAAGGGGTGAGTCTCAAATAAGGTGATCTGAAGGGAGATTAAAGGATCTTAATGACCTTACCGGCATTCTCCATTCCCCGAAATCATCTACTATCGTCGCTCATTACCAAGCGACTCCGCGAAATTCACAATCGCGCCAACTTATCGCATGATATAATCAAATCATTGAGCAATTAAGTTAATCACGAGATTGATATGTTCGTGTCAATCAAATCGGTCCATCTTTCAAATGGTTGGGTCCATCTTTCTTGGGACACAATGTCAAATTCCTTGACAAAGAATCTGGCAATCTTATGGGGCCATCCTCTTTCCCTTACTTATCCACGTTCAATCAGATGCGTCTGAATCTGAACATCTCTTCTTTTTTATTCCTTTCTGTTTCCCTTCACTCTCATATGCTTTTTGCTTCTCTTCCATCTTCTTGGCCATATGAGAGCTTAGAGCTTCTCTGAGAAAGGTCTTCAGCATAATATAAAAGGCAATGCTCCAATCAAAGATGCCGAGATAGTGATTCCCAGAGATTTGCTCGACATCGACTTGGATTCCATCGCAGGAATGGATCGAATTATGTCGGGTTTCAACCTGGCGTAAACTCTCGAGACTAGGTTAAGACGAAGTGAATTCTCTAGGATCTCCGAGTTTATAGCATGGATGGCCCGTCTTTAACTGGAAATCATAAATGAGGGGGATGGACATAGACGCAGAGTTGGCCCGGCCATATGACGTGAAATAAAACATCATAGTAAGGCTGCGAAATGGGTGGATACAATGATCTTGCCGAGTGATTATTCTCTTCTGGTGCAAGATGTAAACCATGAAGATGATTGGGATATTTAATGACCTCCTATCCCCAACAACTCCTTCTCAAGAAAAACAAAATTTTGACAGCTCAGAAATGCATCCCCATCTAAAAGCGGTGGCATCTTTGGGCAAAGCAGTGTGATCCCCTACTTTCATATGAAAAATGGACCAACGGGTTCCAAATCATTTGTTTTTCATGTGTTTTTTTCCCCTTCAAGTTCTAGAGATGACGAAGTTCATGAATCTCCTTTCTTGAAGCTGGTCCCTTCCCTGGTGTGTGGACCACACCCGATATATTTTGCTCCAAGACTCCATAATTCATGATGTTTTGCTGCATTATTATACATGAAATAATAGAGAATCTCTCTGATTATGCAGGGACCAGAAAGTTATGGAAATACCCGGTGGCTTGGACGTTGAGTTGACCCTAGATAGGCCAGCAGAGATAATGAAGATTCCAAAGTAACGAATTCGACTATAGACTAGCATGACAAATACATTTGATTATGATACTTTCACAATATATCTTGTGAATTTCATGTTGTTACAAATCATTAAATGAACAATAATCTTACTTTTTATGTAAAAACTCGTACACATGTTAAGCCTATTTAAGAATCTTCATGATCAAAATCTTCTCAACTTCTGTTCACTTCACAATGTTTTCCTCTTCATTTTCGGTCACCGATCCCTTTCTTTCCGCAAAGTAATATCAAGACCTAAGCTTTTTACCAAGTTGCCTTGATGTCCCCCCCCCCCCCCTCTTCCAAAAGAGAATGAAATCCTCATCATCTTTGTTCCCCGAATTGCAGCTCAGCCACCCTTATCGTCTTCCTGATAAGAACAAACGAACATTGCCACCCAATGTCCCCCTACGTGTGTACACACTATGAAACCTGGCTCTGAAAACCTTAAAATAAGCTAATATAAAAGGGTTTAAATAATCCATCTTTATATGCGTTATTTATGCATGTGAGCATCAGAAATTCATTTTCTTGAATCTGCAATTACCCCCTCCATTTGTCCAGCATGGCTTATCCAGATGAACAAGTCTCCCCAGATTTGGGCCAAGTTTTTTCTGTATTAACCATGAATCATGAGTTGTCGCAAGTTTCTCAGAAATCTTCTTTCCTCTGACAATCCTTTCCCTTATCATGACCAGTAAAATAACAATGGCAACTGCACACGTGGCACCACCCTTGTGCATCTTCAGATTGCACCTCCCATGGGTGAGAAGAAGTAGATTTCCCAAGCCAGATCAGCCCCAAAAAAAAGAAAAACAAGAAATACTAAAACACTGTGGTCCCTTGTGCACAGTTTTCCTTGTTTTTTTTCGGTTATTCTTTTGGCATTTTGGGGGGGTGACTACATTCAATGCTGTGTGGAAGGTCATTGTGCGCTACAGTACACAATTTATTGCATAATCCTAACCCTCCATCCCCTCTCGACTCTCTGTACGCTGTCCTTTTCTTTCTAACTGGAGTTAAAAGTCTCTGGTCTTCCTCGTTCTCTCATTTTTCTCACTACTTAATCATTTTGTAACTGCTGTTCTTGGTCTCTCTGAGAGAGAGAGAGAGAGAGAGAGAGACAGTATTGGAACTTGCAAGACTCGTAGGTTGTTCTTTCTTTTTACCCTGTTGAGAACAAGTCAAAGATTGGCTCTGGTCAGGTTCGTTTGATTTCCATTTTGGGTGTCTGACAAAATTCCTCCTTTCTGAAGTCTAGTTTGTTCCCTTGAATTTCTCTTTGTTTTCTGGTTTGAAGTTTTCAACTGGTTCATGGGCGTCTCACGTCTTGTTGGTTTAGGACAGGATGGATCATATCTTTTCCAAATATTTAATCAATTTCTTAATTGCACACAGTGGGTGTTCGATAGCTTCAGCTCCTGTGTCTCATGGCTCTTTCTTTCTCTTTGTAGAAATTTTTGTTTCTTTAATCGTTCTTTTCTCTGTTTATCGGAAACGGGTAGATTGTGGATGTTTGATTATCTTTTTGTCTTTCGTTGTCAAATTAACAATTGAGTAAAAGGAACTGTTGCTGAATTAAGAATAATATCATTGTCTTAAACTTCAGTTAAGTGGGTTGCCGATTAAGTAATTGTTCCCCTCTTGCTTTTTCTCATGCGTTGATTGCTGTACTTCCCAAAATGGCGGTGATCCTTTTTTGCTGTTTCGGTTTCGTGTCCCAGTCAACCATTTAAGAATCAGTTAATTAAATTAATTAAGGTCCCTAAACGGCATAATCTATAAATTAACTGCTCTGCTCAGTTTTGTTTAAAGCTCCTTTTGTTCATTCTCCTTTTTTATGTGTCTGCAGAAACTTTTTGTATCTGGTGGTCAGCTATGAATCCTTGCCTTCCTGATTGGAACTTTGAGTATGATCTCCCTTTAATAAACCAGAAGAAAAACATTGGGTACTCTCTCTCTCTCTCTCACACACACACACGCACGCACGCACGCACAAAGGACACCCTCTATTTCTATGTCAGTTTGGATTGATTCAGTTTCATTGATGAATTGGTCAGGTCTGACCCGGAGCTGGTGGAGCTACTATGGCAGAATGGCCAGGTTGTTATGCACAGTCAAAACCATCGAAAGCAGAGCTCAAACCAGCATGAGAGCAGTCAATTGCAGAAACATGATCAGCTGATTATGAGAGGCAGTGGGTCTTATGGGAATTCTAGCAATTTGATTCAAGATGACGAGACAGTCTCATGGATCCATTATCCTGTTGAAGATTCTTTTGAAAAGGAATTCTGTTTGAACTTCTTCAATGAATTACCGGTGCCTCATCCAATGGAGATCGATAAGGCAGTCAGGCAAGTCGAAGCAGAGAAGATCGTGAAATTAGGCAGTTCAGATGATGCCCTAAATACAAGTAACCAGCAATCCACCATTAAGGGTACACTTGTTCCTGAAATTTCTGGGAGCCAAATGCCGCCTCCACGAGTTCAGTTCGCCAAATCCGCTCAACAAAACAATGTCTCTGGAAACCTGGGAAAGGTTGTGAACTTTTCTCAATTCGCAGTTCCTGTCAAGGGTGATCCAAGACCTTCTAGTCTTCACTTTGGAGGCGATGCTCGAGAGTGTTCAGTTATGACAGTTGGGTCTAGCCACTGCGGAAGCAACCAAATTGTCAATGACCCAGATTTTAGTAGGGCATCAAGCAATGCTGGTGGCACAGCTGGCTTTTCTGCCGGGACTTTTAAGGAAGATGTCCATAAAAGCGTAGTTTCTCAGAGTGAGGGGAGGAAAACAGAGACACTTGAGCCGACTCTTACTTCATCTTCCGGTGGATCAGATAGTAGTTTTGGTGGAACCCTCAAGGAATCCGCTGGTGCGAGCAGCCACAAGAGGAAGGGCAGAGATAATGAGGAATCTGAGTGCCAAAGCGAAGTAATGATCCCTCTTTCTTCTTTTTCGATCAAATTTCATTTTGTTGAACCTAACATTGGAATTATTCAGGCTGCTGAACCAGAAGCTGCTAGTGGAAAGAAGCCAGCAATGAGGTCGGGATCAACCCGCAGGAGCCGTGCTGCCGAAGTGCATAACCTCTCTGAAAGGGTGTGGACGCAATTCCATGAACATTCCTTGTCTGTTAAACCAAATTACTCTGCAATTTTATTGGGCATAACTGTTGGGACGTTAATGCAGAGGAGGAGGGATAGGATTAACAAGAAGATGAAGGCATTGCAAGAGCTTATACCTCACTGTAACAAGGTCTTCCTTTGTTCTATTAACACAATTTGATAATTTTTTGATTCTCTCGGAATCTGTAAATCATTGCTTCTGTTGGATATTGAATTCCATTTTCTTTGTTGCTCTTTCAATTTGTGTTGGGATTGATAGTCTTTTGCATGCCAAGACACATAATTTCCATGAGTAACCAGCTAAGTGACAATAAATCGGCCCACAAACATATTTCTAGATACAAAAATGGCTCATTCTGTATTATAAGAGAAGGTAGCAGCAAAAATTGTACTTGAGATGCTCATAAGTGGGTTGATTTGTTTTGGCAGACGGACAAAGCATCAATGCTTGATGAAGCTATTGAATACTTGAAGTCTCTTCAGCTGCAGCTACAGGTATGTGGTACTTTCTGGAGCCATGGAGCAGAAAACATTTAGATAAGCAGTCCAGCTCAATATGAGGGAGGTCATATGTCTTCCCTTTCATTGTCGAATGAAATCTTCTTCCTTCTATGGCTGCTTTTAGAAAAGCCCTTGCTGTTTGGAGAATTAAGTAGTTATCCTCATATTCGTTGTGGTTGAAGTTACATTTTGACCATAAAACTCGGGAAAAAGCAGCACCTAATCATTTCATGGATATCTAAAAACCCTTGGATTCTCGGTGTTTCAGATAATGTGGATGGGAGGTGGGATGGCTCCAATGATGTTTCCTGGAGTACGGCATTATATGTCCTCGATGGGTATGACGATGTGCCCACCGCCTTTGCCCACTGTATCCGGCAATATGCATTTGCCTCAAGTCCCGGTAGTTGATCAATCAATCCCAATGGCTCCAAACCCGAATCAGTCAGTAATTTGCCATACTCCAGTTCTGAATCCGATGAATTTTCAGAATCAGATGCAAAATCCCTCATTTCCCGAGCAATTCGCACGTTACATGGGCATCCACGACATGCAAGCCGCATCACAGGTTTGAAGGTCCTTATGCAATAGAAATATTTTGTGGCGCTTTGAGGTTGATTATGGTCCCTTGATCATGTATCGAACTTTTCTTGTAGCCCATGAATATGTTCAAGTTCAGCCCTCAGACTGTACAACAGATTCAAACAAATACACTGCCTGGCAATAACAATGGGCAATATAGTGGAGGAGCTGCAAATGATGCTTTAAGTGGCAAAATGGGTTAGTCTCTTTGTCATTTGTCCTCCCAGATATGTAATGAACTAGGAAATCCCTTGGTTATTACTTTGCAACAGTTTAGGAGTTAGGACATGATGTGTACTTTAGGGTTGCGAAAATCCTATAAGAAATGCTGTAAAGGATACATGGGTAAATCTAATCCTGTCTTGTTAAAATAATGGCAGGTTAACAAGTGGCCATGCTCTTTGGAAGCTTGTATTTCCGTTAATATCAGATGGTAAGGGGTCATACTCTTCAGTGGGAAGACATTGAATGGCTGCTCGATCCGTATCTGGCTTATTGGTGATTTATGTACTCATCTCATTGATGAGTTTACTACTACAACTACTATGAGGGTTTAACGAGTACGGATGAAGCTGGCTCCATTACTTATGTTGATTCTGCCGTAATTGGCCTGATAAGAAGACCACCTGCTCGGTCCTTGAGATTTTTTTTTTGCAATTTTCAGTAGTTACATGGTCAATTTACTATTCTTCCCAAGTACGCTTGTAAATTTCTGTACATTGCGTATTATAAGTGGAAGAACCGGAGCTAACACCATTAGAAGCGCAGAATTGATGGTATTGATGGGGGTGAGATTTGTAATGGGAAAGGGTTGATAGTGGGACTACAATTATACATATTTTGTTTCTTTAGACTTTCTGTTCTTTTGGTCCTGTTAATTTAAATTCTTTCAATTATGTCTCAGGAAATGGTCCGTATTTTCTTATTAACTATTCGCTCTACAAAATTCACCGGTGAATTTGAGCTTTTCGTTTGCACACTCCGGTTTATTGTTGGCATCTAATTGAAGTTAGCAGTCATCACAGCGTATCTGAAATCCGCCTTCCAATGGACTTCTCTAGAACAGACAATTTCGAACTGCTCCATTTGATCTCCCACCATTGAAATAAACTCGCATAATTTTCGGTGTTTTTCAGGATGGCGGTCTTTCCTTAAAGAAGAGGGTGAAGAAAATTTGAAATTCTTGGTTGATGTTCATAATCTACAACAGAATCAATTCAAATGCCGAGGGTTGATGACAAATCTTCAAGTACCTTCCCCAAGAATTCTGCGCAAGATCGAGTTGATCGTTCTCCATCCACTGAGTTCCTCTATGCAAATAGAAACTGATTTACAACATCCTGAAGCTCTTACAGTCCACAATCTTATGTTAATGGCTGCTTATTCCTACTTCCAATAGCAGAAACATGTTGAGCCGACCGAATTGTAGTCCCTGCTACTTGAACTAAAAGGACCCATGATTCGGTCTATAAGTGCGTCGCACCCCTTGCATCCTAGGTTGTCAATGCCTACGCCAAGAGCGAGCTTTGTTGCTCCTTATCTGCTCCATATTCTATCAAGCACTGAGTGAAAGCAACTTCCTCTCTTCCAACGACTTTCCAGCACTAAAGCAAAGACAAGATGCTCATTGACACTGTTCATGGCTGTCACTGATGCAAAATAGCACGGAAATGGCAGTGGTTCTGTCAAGTCTCATCGAATTCTTCAGTCGGGATTGGTGGGGAAGTGCTGATGAGTAGTACTTCACTAGGGTGTGCTAATGCTCATTCTCTGTGTGCAAGTTGCGCTTGTTTTGCATATGTCAACTAATAAATCATACCCTAAACAAGTGAAAGAGCACTGCCATTCAATGATGCTTACATGAAAAAACACGCGATGTTAAACTTCAGTTTTGGTCACGTGAAGTCTGGGAAAATCGACCAAGACATCTTTTCTATCATATATTCCGGTGAAGTAGCATCAAATAGGAAATAAAAACATGACATCGACTCAACTCGCCTGCTAAAAACCTCAACGATGTCGCTACGCAAATGTCGAAGCTTTTGAAATGTTAGTCCATCTCGACCTACATAGGATGCCACTAAGGATGAGCTAATAGGCTATGGCACAATTGCGGGATAGACGAGATGTCCTAGGAGTCTTCTTGTTGCTTTGTGGAAGTCAATATCAGCATTAATTCACCGATCAGGTACTACTGACTGGACCCTAAGACAGCATGGTCATCGTTGCCCTACAAATCTTCGAAGGGATCTTGATGCCATACAAGAAGGGTCACCATTCCAGTCATTTAATTAGGAGGCAAACCATTTGTTTAAATTTATCCTATGATCAGTGCAAAGCGCAAGAAACTATCTCGCGTATTTTTTACATGGCTGACGTGATGAAACAAGCAAAATCATTTTTTAATAGAGCGGGGACGTCCTACTGCAGTGTGGAGATAGAACTTTGTTTCTTGAAATTTGATCTAGGACGCAGACTGTTATGCCACACACGACATATTCCAAGCCAAGACATCCCCTGTGTGGTCACAGGAAGATTTTTGTTCGGCAACTTTTCTTAGCACAAGTGGAGCGGTGCAAAAATGCCTTCATCGTCGTCATCACCATCATCTCAGCTGTGATATTCTCAGTAAGCATCATAGTGCTCTCTTCTACTTTAATGTGTCCGTTCTCTCTTTCTCTCTCTCTTCTCTGAGTTGCAAAAGATCCTGGCTCTATCTTTTCCTCACATAGTTGTATGTTGGAGAGAGAGAGAGAGAGTTAGTTTTTGGCAATAATCTTTCTGAGAGGATAGCTATAACATGAGTAAAACTAGGTGATATTATATCAACGTTATGATACGAAAGTTGGCTATTATTAGGGAAGTATCCACTGATTCTATACATATAAGATTGTCTTTGACTGTAAACATGTGAGACAATACCATGCCAAATGATAAATATAAGACTGGCAGTTTCCAACGACATATGTTAATACGATAATTGGACTTTGACAAAAAAAAAATACGATCATTGGACAAAACGACCACCACACAAATTTAACGTACATAAGTTTCATAACATAGTTAATAGAAAATATGGATGACATAACTCCACACAGTTACGAGATCAAAATATGACACGTGAACACGAATTGTCAGCATCGAAAAAAATTCAAATCTAAGTAAGCTGAATCGAAGCTAATACAATTTGACTCATAAATTTAGACTGTAGTTTGAAAAGTTCGAGTCACCCACGCGAATACAACGATATTTGATATTTGTCGACCTATATATTTAGGGGGGAGGGCGGGGCGTGGGGTATATTTTGTATGGATGCAAAGAGAATATATTCAAGTGGAGCCACTTAGAAGATAGTGGTGCAGATAGCTCTGGCTTGTTCCCACATATCCCTTCGCATATCTTTTTCTTTTTGACGTTGCAAACTCGAAAGCGAGAGATGTCCCCAAATTTATGGGGACCCCCACCCCCCCCCTTTGTCCCAATCTATTTGCCCATGTTTCATGTCCACAAGCTGGGACTTCGTTTTGGCGAAGATTGATGCCCCATCAGCATCGCACCATCCAGCACAACACCAACTTACACATCCTCTTAAATGCCCACTAACCCACCACTTCACATCAATCCCCATGTTGATGTGAAATCTAGGGGGAAAAGTTTCGCTTTCACGGACTCTCTAATCTAGGGTTTTGTTCAGTTTCGTAATCTAAATCTAGGGTTTTGTTTAGTGTTGTTAGCAGTCGATGGGACAATGCATCATTATGCAGTTGCACATCTCTCTGCATTATTATGATGTTTCTTCAATCATTCCCACGATCGGAACATGGCAGAGCTTTTGTTGTTGTCGTGGATCGAGTAAAAAATACAAACATAGTGTGAATTACAATGTTGAAGAGAACATTGGAGGGTCTTGAAAGACCTAGAAAGGACAACAGGGGAATTACTCTATCAATCACACGGTAAACATATGCGTAATACACGTTTGTGGTGGCGATGAGAAGACGGGTTTCGGTTAACTACGTTTGCATTTGTTATCTTTAGCTGCTGCGACAGAGAGGGACGCGAGGTTACCCTTCAATTCATTGTGGAGCTGCATCCGTTCGGTCACAATATCGCATAGCTTGTCGTGGTTACATTTACCAACTTCCTGTGAGAAAAACATGGAATAAGATCTGTGAAAAAAAAAAAGGGCGAATAATAACACAAAGTTTATTTGCCTCGAGAATTTGAGGGAAAAGAATGAAGCGTGATTGTTCTAAGTACCATAGTTAAGAATTTTCGCGTATCTACCGTTTTGACTCGCAAACGACAATATAGGCATAAATTTAAAAATATGCGTACGCTATCGTCGACCATGATTATCTATGATCAGTTGAGGTGATCGATTGCCCATTGGATCTGTCCTTCCTCCAACAGGGTTGTTCTAGCTTAAATTGTCACCGCCTAGCTGGTGGAACAATTGAATCTCTTCAGATATGCAAGGTATAGACTCCATTTATACCTACACAATTGATGATTCATATGTATGCTCTAAGATGAATAGACCAATGATTAGCTACAAAACTGGATGCATCAACAAGGTCCAATGTACTAGACGCACATTCCAGAAAGAGACCTCTAGAGGAGACCCATCTTCCATACCTATCCGAAATGGTATTTTGCCTGCTACATAGTACGATACTCGTGTGCTATATCAGTAGATACACATATTTAGATTAGCCGAAAATCGAGCGCAGCCATTTCTCATCCTAATATTATGGTCGGAAATCCTGCCGTCGTCATCTAAAATGAACTTTACCTACAGAAACGATCATACCAAAGCAATTAGTGAGCTGAAATCACCTGATTGAGAATTGCAGGGTTGTCTTTGGTGGCACCACGTTCTTCTTGCCTGCAAGCTTCTGCTTCATTCCGTCTCGGTTGCTCTTGTGACATCTTCTCTTCTCTTTGCTCCTACAATCTTTCTTCACAACATGAACTTCACGCAACAGGAATCGAACATTTAAAAGACATGGAGATCTCCGAATTCAGCGGATGCGGGCGGCAATGGGTGCATGATGCGTGTCGCGAGCACACCCGATTGTGTACCGTGTCTCAAGGGCGTCGAGCCTACGTGCTGCCAAGCACATAGATGTAGGGATGAAATTTGGGGAGAAGGATGAGGGGAAGATGTTCAAAAGAAGAGGGCACATTGAGGCCCATCAAAGGCAAAAGCCCATTTTTGGCCCAACAGATTCGAGAGAGACTGTGTAAGATTAGAGCTGAATCATGGACAAGGGAGTTGTCCCCGAATACGACATTGTTTCAACTTTGATCGTGTGAGAGATTAGATTAGTGGTACGTACACAAACCCATCACTAATCAGTAACAATTTGCTAATTATATTGAGTTACTGTCACTTGTCGGGCTGATTCCACTAACTATATAGGACCTGTCTAGGTTCCATTTATTTTGTGGAAATTTGAAAAAAATTTTTCTTAAAAGTGGTTACTTGTATCATTTACAAAAATGAATAAACGAAAATATATTCACCGTCCATGAAATATTTAGATATAAATTATTATCGATAATAAAAATATTTTTCATTAGCTAATTATTTCAAGTGTTATTTTTTTTAAATCATTAATTTTTCGCGAAACAAATATACTTGTCTCGACAAGCATGTTGGCCTAGAAAACTCCAACCAAGAATCACCTCACCCCTATAGGATCTTTTCCACCATGCATTCACAGCATTCATTCTTGTCTCATCACAAAAATATTTAGACATAAATTATTATCAATAATAAAAATATTTTTTATTGGATAATTATTTCAAGTGATTTTTTTTTTAAATTATTAATTTTTTGTGAAACAAATTGACCTGTCTCGCCAAGCATGTTGGCCCAGAAAAACTCCAACCAAGAATCACCTCACCCCTATAGGATCTTTTCCCCTATGCATTCATAGCATTCATCCTTATTTTACCATGAAAATATTTAGATATAAATTGTTGTCGATAATGAAAATATTTTTCATTGAATAATTATTTCGAGTGATTTTTTTTTTTTCAAATCATTAATTTTCTCAAAATAAGTGGACTTGTCTCGCCAAGCATGTTGGCCCAAAAAAACTCCAATCAAGAATCACCTCAACCGTGTAGGATCTTTTCAGCCATGCATTCATAGCATTCATGAATTATTAACGCCCCCCACAAAAGCAACTCAATTAATGAGATCGTACGTACGTGATGCGGTATCGCCAATTCAATTGGGTGTTCTTATTTTCAGGATATGTTCGTTGGTCAGCGTGTCATATTTGCAATTTGCAAGAAACATGCGAGTGATTAGTGGTATCAAATTAGCACATCACTTGATAAAGCGTCATGTAATATATTTTCTCACGATTTGAAAGGAGAAAAATTGTTTATTGCCCTATGGAATTGCGAACTTAGTTTGGTAATGAAAAGTAATAAATCTCCTATCTTGTTCTTATAAAACCATTAAAATCTCTATTGTGTAGTCATTTTTATCCTTGGATTATGGAACCAATGCAAATGTTAATTAGCCTGGTGGAAACCATCTAATCCGCAATATCACCTTGACTTTTAGTTTATGCGTGTAGGAGAAAACGCGGGTCCTCTTTGTACGTGTACGACCCTGAGAGACATGACCCGTAGACCATAGTTGGGTCCCCTCTAATGAAAGCAACATAAGCTGACTATTCACATGTCATATCACATAGTAATTTATCTGAGCTTATAAGACACAATCTAGCCATACAAAATTAGGGGCATCGAAAACATTCGAGCCAATCCTATTTCGCTAAAAAGTTATCGACAAAAACCTTTTTTCAAAATGTGGAACGATGTGAAATTCGGTAAAAGGATGTGAAAAGTTCCTTGTCGATTTTGGACGATAAAATAATTGACAATAAATTTAAATGTACGGAGACAGGAGACAATCGCGTGCAGTCATGTAAATTGCAAAAAAGTAAAGATAAAAATAAATTTGTAGAAAAACGTTAAATTCTATTATTGGTTGGGGGTTCGGTTTTACAAAAAGTACACTTGGGGTATACATAATCCATAATTGACAGTCACACAAATGGCTACAATCATGATTGCTAATTCCACTATTTGACGGTTATCAACTCTACTAATCCACCGTTATTGACTCAACTATTCGACAGTTATGTCGCCTCCACTTCCTTGATGGTTACCTCTATGCCGATTGCATCCAAGAATGTCAACATAACGCTTGAACATTTTTTTGTGTCAACATATGCCCACTTTTAAAAGAATTGAATAATTTATCGATCATTCAATTGTTTTGAATTAGATAATCTTCGACCAAAAAAAAATTAGATAATTAATTTCATCTTGGTCACATTCATCATCTGACTCATATCTTCCTACTAAAGCCACATTTCATAGAAACCCTTTATGCGCCCCTTTTATCTATGTCTTTAAACAATTGCTCATACTTAGACACTCTCATTATCGATTAAAATAAATTGGCAAAGTCTCCGCCTTTAAATCTTTCTCTTAAATTAAATTCAATCCATTAAATGCCAAATATATAAATTCTTTTTCAGAGAGTGAAGTGAGGCATATTATTCTTAGCCTTCTTAAACCGAGCAATAAACTTGTTGACTAACCAATTGCTATGTTGATAAAGTCTAGCCAGTTCAGCAATTGATACCTCGAGTATTGTTTAATAAATTTGAGAATGAAATAGTCTTTTCATCTCTGCCCAATTACACATCAAATTAAGTAATAAATTAGTATACCAAGTGAAATAAGATTTCGACAAAAACAAAGGAAATAACATAAGTCTTGAAAATTCATTTGTTTCTTCTTCACTGCATTGCGCTAAAAATTGATCAACATGTTCAATGGTCGGTTATTCATCTTTGCCAATGAAGATGGCAAAGTTGGGAATTTTAAAACCTCTACGAAAATGTTAATTATCAACCCATTCTTAATAAGATTTCCTATAAACAAGCCTAACAATTTTCCTATTTAAACCCAATTCTTATCTAACTTCTTTGGCAAATTGTGTTGGATTTAATTTAGGATTTAGTTGGTCATCTTGCCTCTTAAGAGGTGATGCTGGTATTGCTGGATTATTTATATTGACATTGATTAGTAAGTTCGGCCTGACAAGGATGTTGGCATTTGGTGGTGCCATAACAACAAGGGTTTGATATTTTCAACTTTTGGCATTTAACTGATCAGTCGGTCAATCTAGTTTGCCGATTTGTTATTACCGACTAGATTATTTTAATCAGCATTGTTTCCATTGTTAAAAGCAAAGCAACTAAAAACGTACCTTGATTCCATCGGATTGGCTTTGAATGTTGGTAGTTGATTAGACGATCTTGGGCTCGACAGAGCATCATTAACAGTATTGATGACCATTGACTTGATCGCATGCGACGTGTGGCTCATGCTGTAATTAGCTATATCATTTCGCTACTCATTGAGCAATCTTCTCATGGTCGACATCATACTGAGAGTTGGTGCAAATTCCCCCAGCGGATCTTCACTGAGGTGCCCTAGGACATCTCCCTGTCAATTACCCTCAGCCGCTCTTCCAGCAGCTGAGGACTCATAATGTGCGGCATCCCGATTACCAATTTATGGAAATGGGTTGTTGTTGCCAATAGCATTTTTGCACTCTTGTTGATTTCTCGTTCTTGCCATTTTAGTCACCTTGAATCAACAAATTGTGTCCACCAAAATGATGTTTCACAAAATGTTACTGACGAAAAACTTTTCAAAATGCGAATTGATGTGAAAATCGACAAAGGATGTGAATAGCCCACTGTCGATTTTGGACAGAAAATGAATGACGGGAAATTAAAGGTATGGAGATTGGAAATAATCGTGTCCAGCCATGTAAATCGTAGAAAAGTAAAGAGACAATATAAATTTATAGAAGAATGTTGAGTTCTATGATTGATTAGGGATTAGGCTTCACAAAAAGTGTGCTTGAAGTATTTATAATCCACAATCAACGATTACCCAATCGGCTACAACCATGATTATCGACTTTGTTACTCGGCAGTTATGTCGTCTCTACTTCCTTGAAGGTTATCTCTTTTTGTCGATTGCATCCAAAAGTGTTGACTGAACACTTGGGACAATTCTTGGTGTCGACAGGCTCGAATTGAAAATTCAGAGTCTTTTTTGGGGTTGAGCCTACTTTCGATTCATACGGCGGATTGAGAAAAACAGGTATTGTGACTGGTTCGGGTTCAGGATCGAATAGAGAATTATCGTATGTCTTGTCTCTCTATTTGTCTCCCTTTTTATACTTACTAAAGCATATGACTATAAGGGTTGAGTGTGGATGGAGGTTTTTAGTCCCATGGGTGTGATGTGAAACGCAAGCCTGAAAGATTGGGATAGCAACACGTGAGGGACTCAATTTTAAATGGGATAATGACACAAATAGTCCATAAACTTTGACCTAAAATGTAATTCATGAACTTTACCTTAAAGTTCAATATAATCCATTAACTTTTAAATTGTTCAATGTGATTTTTGAATTTTTTATACATGTTCAATTCAGTCTCTAAATTATATGAAAATGTTCAATGTAGGACTACATTGAACATTTTTATATAGTTTAGGGATTGAATTGAACATGTACCAAAAGTTTAGGGATGACATTGAACAAATAAAAAGTTTAGAAACCACATTGCATATTGAGTTAAAGTTCAGGGATTAAATTGAATAAATTAAAAGTTTAAGGATCCGATTACACGTTGGGTCAAAATTCATTGACTCTTTATGTCATTTTCCCATTTAAATGTAGTTCGAATACAACACTGTAGCTTCAGGCCAATGGGTGACCCAACCTCTACATCCTTTCAGACAAAAGCAAACGGCCCAACCGAAATCAAAGTCGCTTTCTATCTTTTTCGGCTACCATCGCTTCCCATTTTCCTTTTTTTTTTTATCTTTTTTTCCTCAATCGGCGAGTTTGCTTTTTATTGCTCGACACATCTGTGGCAAATTGTGAAGGATTTAATTGAGGATTTGGTTGGCCATCTTGCTCCTGAGCGGTGATGTTGGCATTGGTTGGTTATTTATATCAACATTGATCGGTAAGTTTGACCTAAAGGAGATGTTGGCATTTGGCGGTGCCATAACAATCATTGACTTGACATTTTCAACTTTCGGCATTTGACTAATCTGTCGACCAATCTGATTTACCGATTTGCCCTTACCAACTAGATTATTTTAACCAACATTGTTTCCATTATTAAAAGTAAAGGAACTAAGAACATACCTTGATACTAGGGGTGTCAAAAAAACCCGGATCGGCCCTGCCTGACCCGGCCCGGCCCGTCCCTACTCAAAAATTTGGGGTATTTTAGGGTCGGGCCTTAATCTTCTTCGGATAGAGCCTTTTAGGAGTGGGTAATAATAGGATTGGGCTGGGTCGGGCTGACACGGGTTTTTTTACACCGTTGCCCAAAAACCACCTCTGTCCCTTTTTGAGCCCTAATTTCCACCCTCCTCTCTTCCGTTCCTTCTTGCTCCTTGCTTGAGGTCATCCTCTCTTCTCTTCCTCGTCCATTGCATTCACTCAAACACCATCTTTGCATTTGAAGGCCTCGACTGATGCGGTTCCTCAGAGGGAGATCTTTGGCGAAGACGACGGCCACGATGGAGACGAGGGCAGCGAGCTTCTAGAAGAAGAAGAGCAAGACATTGGGGTGAGGTGGGGTGAGGCGAGGCGAGGAGATAAGAGAGGGGCGTGTGCGCAGGGGGGACGGGGTGGGGGGGTGGGGATCGAGCTCGTCAAGTACGTCTCTCCCTCTCTCTATCTCTCACCCTCTCTGGTTGTTTCTTTTTTTTCTTTTGATGCTTCGTCGGGATCTTGCGCCAGCTTCGGAGGTCATCATGTCGGTGCTCTTGATGATGGTCTTGCTGTTGGTAGCGGCTGAGGAGGCCGACGAGGGCTTCTGGTCGTCGGAGCCAGACTTCGCCGCCGGGGGCTTGGGCGATTTCTTCTTGGACTCGTCGGCGGCACTCTTTTCCGGAGCTACTCTCATGGGCATTCTGGGGTGGTGATTGGGTGGAGAGAGCATTGCTCAACTGATACGGCAAATGCAAAGAGAGAGACAGAGGAGGAGGTACAGAACAAGCCCTCGAAAATTGGACCCTATTAAAAAAAAAAAAACCCTAAACCTGATGTGACCCGACCCTATTTTTGGAGTTTATGCTGAACAAGGTCTTGGGACGGATCGGGTCGGGTCAATTGTGACCTTGTATATTTCAGGTCGGGTCGGGTATCATGAAAACCCAACTCGACTCGACCCATTGACACCCCTACTTGATACAATCATATTGGCTTTGAATGTTGCTAGTTGATTGGACGATCTTAGCCTCAATTGAGCATCATGCACAATATTAATGATTATTGGCTTGATCGCATGTATCCAACATGTGGCTCACAATATAATTAGCCACATCATTCGCTACTCTCTAAGCAATCTTTTCATCGTCAACATCATATTGGGAGTTGGTGCAAATTCCCACAACGGATCTTCACTAAGGTGCCTTGGAAGATCGACATCTTTTTGTCAATTAGCCCCAATCACTCTTCCAGCAGCCGAGGACTCAGAATGTGCGGCATCCTTATTACCAGTTTATGGAAATGGGTTGTTGTTGCTGTCGGACTCTTGTTAATTTTTCGTTCTTGCCATTTTAATCGCCTTGAATCAACAAATTATGTCCCACCAAAAAGATGTTTCACGAAATGTTTCTAACGAAATTTTTTTCAAAAAGTGGACCAATGTAGAAATCGACAAAGGATGTGAATAGTCCGTTGTTGATTTTGGATAAGAAAATAAATGATAGAAAATTTAAAGGTATGGAAATCGAAGATAATAGTGTTCAACCGTGTAGATTTCAGAAAAGTAAAGAGAAATATAAATTTATAGAAAAATGTTGAGTTCTGTGATTAATTGGAGGCTCGGCTTTACAAAAAGTTGCTCGGGGGTATTTATAATCCACAATTGACGATTACTCAATCGTATACAACCAAGATTATCGACTCCATTACTCGATGGTTACGTCACCTCTACTTCCTTGACAGTTGCCTCTTTCTGTCAATCGCATCCAAAAGTGTCAACTGAACGCTCGGGACAATTTTTGTTGTCGACAGGCTCGAACCGAAAATTTCGAGTTTTTTCTGGGATCGAGCCTACTCTCAGTTCGGATGACAGGTTAAGAAAGACAGGTATTGTGACGGGTTTGAGTTCGGGAGCCAATGGAGAATCATCATTTATCCAGTTTCTCTATTATGTATCCCTCTTTTTTTGGCATGCTAAAATCATATGACTATAAGAAGATCGAGTGTGGATGGATGTTTTTGTCATAATTTTTTTCTAGGGAGAGCTGTCGGGAGTAGATGTTCCGTATGTGGACAAAGAAAGAGGTTCCCGTTAGTCCTTCAGCTACAGGTAAAGATGGGAAACGCAAGGCCCAGAGATTGCGCGAGCAACAAGGGGTTCGATTTCGTATGCGAGTACGAACACGACAGCAAAGCTTCGGGCCATGGCTGGCTGCTGTGACCCAATCTCAACGTCCTCTCAGCCGAAAGCGAGGTCCCAACGGAAATCGTCAAGTCATTTTCCATCTTTTCCGACCAGCATCGATTCTCGTTTTCATCTTTTTTTGTTTCTCTCTATTTTTTCTTTCCTCCATCGGCGAGTTTGCTTTTTATTGCTCAACACATGAATCGAAAACCCTATCTAGGGTTGCGCGTGCAACCTCATCGGCCCCTTGCTAGCCTTTTTCTGGTCCGATCTAGCCCCATTGTCCCTCATCGGCCACCCTTGCGCAAAAGAAGATAAACAGTAGCAACGATGAGCAAAACCGAAAAATTATACGATTGGTAGGGTAATTTTGGAGAAAAAAGAAGAACCTAGTTTCGACATTTAGCCGGATGTGGAAACCCAATTAGAATTAGACTTTTCGCTTTCCCAAGTCCAATATTTGGCCTAAAGCCAATTGGGAAAGCTTGCCAAACACCCCTTGCATTTCCCCAAGGGCCTTTAAAGGCCGAAAGCTCCTTAAGAAAGCTGAATTAAACGCACTCTAATTCCCCCGATGCAAATCCGTAAATAAGAGCGAATGTTAGATACAATTTGAAATGGAATGGCAAAATTCAAAAAGTCAATGATAAGTTTTCAAAACTCAGGATGCGAATCCATATGAAGATGATATAAATGGATGCTTTTTTTCGAAACTTTTCTTATGAATTGGTACTTAATCAACGAGATCGTATGCACATGACATTAACAACTCGTACCTTGGTGATGCGGTATCGCCAATTCTATCGAGTGTTCTTATTTTCGAGATTTGTTCATTGGTTAGCGTGCCATATGTGCCGTTTGCAAGAAACATTCAATTGATTAGCAATATCAAGTTAACTCGTCACATGATAAAGTGTTATATGATCTATTTTCTCATGATTCCAAAGGAGAGAAATATCATTTATGACCCTATGGAATTGCAAGCTTAGTTTGGTAATGAAAAAGTTATAAATCTCCAATCATACTCATATAAAACCTTTAAAATCTCTTTTGTATAGTTATTTTTATCCCTAGATTATAGATCAATGCAAATGTTAATTAGCCAGGTGGAAACCATCGAATCCACAATTTCACCTTGAGTTTTAGCTTATGCGTGTAGGAGAAAACGCGGGTCCTCTTGTACATGTACGACCCTGAAAAACATCACCCGTAGACCATAGTTGGGTCCCCTCTAATGAAAGCAACAGGAGCTGACAATTCACATATCGTACCACATCGTAATTTATCTGAGCTTTACAAGGCACAATCCTAACCATACAAAGTTAGTGGCGTCAAAAAGATCCGAGCCAACCCTGTTTCGCCGAAAAGTTACCGACAATGTAATTAACTATATCATTTCGCTGCTCTTCGAGCAATTCTCTCATGGTTGACATTGTACTGGGAGTTGGTGCAGATTCCCCCAACGGATCTTCACTAAGGTGCCGAGGACTCACATTGCGCGGCAGCTGGGGTTGTTGTTGCTTACACCCTTGGCTTGGCGGACTCTTGTTGATTTCTTGCTGTTGCAATTGTAGTCGCCATGAATCAAGGGAACGTGTCCCCCCAAAAAGATGTTTGACTAAAAAGTTATTGATGAAAATCCTTTCAAAATGCGAATTGATGTGGAAATCGACAAATGATGTGAATAGTCTGCTGTTTATTTTGGAAAGGAAAATAAATGACAAGAAATTTAAGTGTGTGGAGACTAGAGATAATCATGTACGAATTTGCAAAAGAATGTTGAGTTCCGTGATGCATTGGGGGTTAGGCTTTGCAAAAAGTATACTTGGGGTATTTATAATCCACAACTAACGATCACACACGTGGCTACAATCATGATTGTCGACTCCACTAGTCGATAGTTATGATGCTTCCGCTTTCTTGACAGTTATCTCTTTGTCAGCTCAATCTGAAAGCGTCGATTGGACACTTTGGACAATTTTGAGTGTCGCCAGACTCGAACCGAAAAATGCGAGTCCTTAGCCTACTCGCAGTTCGGATGACCTGTCAAGAAAAACAGGCATCGTGATGGTTCGGGTTCGGGAGAATAGATAATCGTCACATATCCTTTTGCTCTTTTGTGTCTCCCTTTTTTTTTTTTTCTTTTTTGCTTACTTTAATGAGCTCGAGTCGGGAGTTAATTTTCCATATATGGACAAAGAAACGCAAGCCCCAGAGACTGGACGAGCAACACGTGAGTGATTCAATTTTACAGATGGTACGTACGAACGAACGAACACGACAGCAGAGCTTCGGGCCATGCCTCGCTGAGGTTGACCCAAGCATAACGTCCTTTCAGTCGAAAGCGAAGGCCCAACCGATATCATCAAAGTCATTGTCTATCTTTTCCGGCCAGCGTCGACCCTCATTTTCCTCTTTTTTTCTTCTCTTCTTTTTTTCCTTTCTCGATCGGCGAGTTTTATTTTTAATTAGGATTAATACCACAAAAAATCTCAAATTGATACACGTGTGATAATTTTATCCCGTATTTTTTTTTACCACCAAAAAACCCAAACTAGTACACATGTGACAATTTTACCCTGAACTAAAATTTTAATATTATTTTTTTATATTTTCGGATTTTTATTATTTTATTATTATTTTTTCTTTTTTTTTTTCATCTTCAACCTCTGGCCGGTCGCCAAACCGGCGATCGGCTAGAGGCAAAAGTCGGCGAGGTCCACCCCACCGGCTGCTAGCGAGGGCCGCCCTCACCGGATTTGGAGAGGTCAGCCCTTACCGGCGTCGATCGAGAGCTGTCCTCACTCGCTCAAGCGAGGTCGGCCCTCGCCTAAGTCTGGCAAGAGTGGCCCTTGCCAGCATCGGGTGAGAGCTGTCCTTACTCGCCCAGGCAAGGGCAACCCTTGCCTGACGCCGGCAAGGGCAGCCCTCGCCTGAGTCGGGTGAGGACCGACCTCGCCTGGGCGGGTGAGGACAGCCCTCGCCCGATGTTGATGAGGGCCGCACTTACCGAATTCGGCGAGGGCAACCCTTGCCTAAGTCGGGCAAGGATGGCCCTTGCCCACACCGGCGGGGCCAACCTTGCTGGCTTCCTCCTCTGGCCGATCGCCGGTCCAGCAATCGGCTAGAAGTTAAAGATGAAGAAAAAAAAAGAAAATAAAAAAATAATGTTAAAAAATTATTAGTTATGAGTAAAATTGTTACAGGTGTACTAATTTAAGATTTTTCGTAGTTAAAAAAAATAATTTATGGTAAATTTATCACAGGTTTACCAGTTTGGAATAAAATTATCACGAGTGTACTAGTTTTGGTTTTTGGTGATAAAAAAGAAGGTTTGGGGTAAAATTATCACAGGTGTACCAGTTTGAGGTTTTTTATGGTAAAAAAAAGTTCATGATAAAATTGTCATATATGTACGAGTTTAGAATTTTTGGTAGTATTAACCCTTTTAATTATTGCTCGACGGAAACGCATTTTGGGAGACCAATAATTTCCCCCCGCTGCAAATCTGTAAATCTGTAAATAGGAGCGAAGATCAGATACAATTTGAAATGGAATGGCAAAATCGAGGATGTCTGATGGTGAGGTCTCAGTACTCAGGATGCGAATTCGTGAGAAAATGAAATATAAGGATGTTTTTCGGAACTCTTCTTATGAATTAGCATTTTTCCAGAAATAATAAGGCTAAAAGCCATTGAACTCTTTTTCAGGGACATCAAAAATTTCAACCATGTACATGTGCGACACATTTATTTTCTTCCGTCAAAGTTCTGTAAATAAGAATCGTTGAAAATCTGCCTATAAGGATACTGGAAATAATAAAAACGGCGTTATTTTGATTGAAAAGTTATTTAATGGATCATTGACGGAAGGTAAATGTATCATGTAAGTATAAATTTAAAATTTTTATTTTACGAGAAAAAATTTAGGATAAATATATCATTGCGCGTATAATTTAAGTTATTTGTAGGTTTTTCTCGAATAATAATTGAATTGAATGGACAGTCACGTGATTACAAAATTTGAATTTGTCTTTTATTTTCTGCTTCCAATTCGCTGTGGACACGTGGACTGGAAGGTGGGGAGTTACTTTACTCTGGAGACGTTTTCCATGCGACGCACCAAATGGACGTTCTAGATTTTTACCTTTTCCCTTTTTTTCTTTGTCTGATTCTAGCTTTTTCTCGAAGGGGCCCCCCCGTTTCGTGGTGGTCCACAAAACGTGGTCGGTCGGCGCGACCGGTGAAAAGCGGGGCAACGATCTTGTCGTTTTCACCATGGAAAAGCCCACGTGTGTTGTTGCGATTCGGTTCCGTTGGAGTTCTACTTTCATCGTGGGATAGCTAATAACGGGCCAAACAGTACCTATTTAGTAACCGATCAAATAATATCTGATTTTATTCTTTTTATTTTCAAACACAAAAAAAAAAAATCAAAATTTGTTTAGTAAATTTTTTGTTTCTTGACATAAATTTATTTTCAAAATCAGTTTTGAAATAAAATCAGAATCAAGAATGCTCGAAATAAAAATCAGAAATGGACAATAATTTTTTTCTCTTCTTCTTCTTTCTTGGCTTGTGGCCAATGGCTAGCTGCCGGCCATAGGCCAAGGTTGGCGAGGGTGAGAGCTGGACCCTCATGGCCTGAGCAAGAGCCGCCCTTCCCGGATCTGGCTAGGGCGCGGCGAGGGTTTCGCCTTCGCCCTCACCTTCGTCGGCAAGGTGGCCCTTGCCTGTGGCAGGAGAGGGTCGCAACACCCTCGTCGGCCCTGGCTTGTGGCCGATCATTGGCTCCAGCAACCTAGCCATAGGGCAAGGAAAGAGAAAAAGAAAAAAATAAAGAAATATTAAAAAATTCAAAATATTATTAATAAAAAGAAATTTTATATAGTTACCAAATGCATTTATGTTTTTTTTTTATTTCAGGAATAAAAATTTTAGACAGTTACCAAATGCTTTCAAATTATTTTCGAAAACAAAATGGTTACCAAACACATCTTTAGTCTTCGATTGCATCCTATTTCTACATCTCGTTAATGTATGGACCAGAGTAATTCCTTAAATTGTTTTGCACAACTCAGGGTTTCTCATCAATATGGGGACTAGGCGTGCGGATACTAGCACGTTAAAATAAGGAACGCAATCCTACAACTCATTAGATGTATTCACCTAGATAAGCGGGGCGATCCCAATCGGAAGTTTAAGCTTCCTTTGCTTTGGTGAGATACCTTCGGTAATCATCACCGAATATCCAAAGCAGGCTCCTAATTAATGAGATAATTAGTCTTCGATTGCATCTGATTTCTATGTCTCATTGATGTCCGGATTGTGATTTTGATTTTGATTTTCACGTGTTAGAAAAAAAAGGACTTTTAAAAGAGTGCTACTGTAGACTCACAAGGGGGGATGACTATCTAATTTACATGTGTGCATCAGTAGGGGAAAGAATAATTAGCTTTCTTTATTCAAACATGCACGCCTATGGAAAATTGATTAGCCTATTCTATTTTTCCATTGACAATGTGCCATCGTTGACTTTATGTTGGGCCACATGTTGAAATTTTCATTAATTGTTATCTTATTCCTCTATCATCATCTTACGTGAATTTCTAAGTTCCGTGTTTTACTTACCAAGGGTGAGCCAAAAATGTTTAAACTATCGGATCAAACCAAACTTCGAAACCCAATTATTTCTTATTAACTTTCTTTATATTTTGTATCTGAAGTAGTCTATATCTTTGAATTTGAAGCAACATCGATTTCATTTCTCGTGAATTTATGAATTGTTATGAGCGTAGAGTCAATACTTTTTCGTGAAATAAGTATCCTTTCTAAGCTATTTTAGTGGGCTTAGCCAGCATTTGGCGATCCTCACCGTGCTCATGTTGAGGGCGTCCACTGCCTTTTAGAGAGAGAGAGAGAGAGTCTACTCATGATGCCGACAAGCCGAGCCCCCACCTCTGATTGGCCATGTGACTCGCCACTACCAGCACCATTAAAAGGCGAAGTCGCAGTGCTTGAAGCATGGAGTGATGGCCATGCTCCCTCTCCCTCTTGGCGTAGGCGGTGGCCTCCCTCGCCTAAGAGCAATAATAGCTGTGGACTCGAGGCTAAGCTCTGTAAGGGCCAACGGCCATCGCCGGTGGACCACCGTCCGTGGCCTAGGCCCTCCCCCTTTCTCTCTCTCTCTCCTCCTCTCTCTTACCTATGTTTCTTTTTAATTTTTTTTTTGTATTTTCTGTTTCGTTTCGCTATTTTGGATCTAGCCTGTGCATACACGGCAATGTAAGTCAACATATTCTTATGTGTATTGAAATCGTAAGGACCACTACCGATAAAAAAAAGAAGACGACCATAGTTAGGGCTTGATTTTGTGAAAGAATAAGAAATACAAAAACATGATTAAATATTCGATGAAAGTTTATTAATTACATAGGTGCTTATTTATAAGGATAAGTGCATTATAAATCTTAAAATTTATCATCAAAGTGTAATTGAGTCTTAAAAATTTTAAAAAGTATAATTAAGTCTTGAAACTTATCAAAAAAATGTAATCTAGTCCAATTTTTTTTTTTAAAAAGTACAATCAAGAAAATGACTTGATTATACAAATTTGACAAGTTTTAGGACATTTTTAAACATTTTTTAAAGTCTTAATTTTTGAAAGTTTTAAGACTAAATCACACTATTATGATAAATTTTAAAATTTTAAATTCACTTGTCCCTTATATATACTTAAAACAATCCACACGCCCCCTTGAAATGTATTTTTTTTTCAATAATATATAACAATTGATCCCACGTGGGGATGGTGTGGTCACTGTACCTTTCAGATAACGCACCAGCCACTGCAAAAGTTTTCTGGATTTTTAAAAGCTTGGACCGCCTTTTCAGATTCCCAGCCAAAAGAAAAGGGACAAATTTTATTTTAGTTTTCGGTTTAGTGTAGTAAACTGTAAAAGTGACCGATGACGTCATTATTGTCCAAAGTCCAACGTAATGTTGGGGCTCAGTTCCATTCCCTCCATCATTGGTGGTAAGGGGGAATCGCTAAGTCATGGGGTAATCTTCGACCAAAAATAAAATAAAACAAAATTCATGAGGTGGTCCACTGATTCACTAATTTCCTGACTTTCGGGACATGTAAAATCCATAATCGGGCCTATATAAATCTTTGATGTTGGTTACAGAGTTATCTCATAAAAGTGGAGGATGCAGAAGCTTCTGATTGGGGATACTTTAGGTCCATTGATCCTCACGACTTTAAAACGCGTTATATAAATATAAAACTCAAAGTCTTATAAGCTCTCCACTCCTTACGGGCATAGCGTCCTCGTTGTGGCCCACATGCGATCGGGAGTCGACTTTGATACCACCTGTAACATCCCGAGTCTATACTATGTAATATTGTCCGCTTTGGACCCATTGACCTTATGGTTTTAAAATGCGTTATACAGTCATTGAAACCCAAGCCTTATAAACTAGTTCAAGACTCCTTCTAGGCGATGTGGGATAAGAGAGGCTCCCTCTCCCTTCCCTACGTACGTCCGAGGACCAAGGCGCGAACGCACCGCCATCCCTCCTCCCTGCGCACCATCGCCTGGGTCGTCGCACCACCTATATAGATGTATACACCTGGTGGACTGACATGTCCGCGTTCCTTGTTTTAACGTATCGGTGCCCGCAATTCAATTTTCAAGTTGGAAGAAAGTTTTTCTTTCCTCACCCCGTAGGATACCCTCAATTTTTAACATCACATAGCTCAGACAAAACAGTTTTAGGACTTACTCATGTCCAATTTCCTGGTTTTTGGGACATGTAAATTTTGTGTGATCAAATTTACACGACTTATTACGCCCAATTGGAAAATTGCATTCCTATAGTCCATGCATTGTCACGCGAGACTTATAATTGTCCGTTAACGTTCATTTTATAACGCGAAAAGACAAGAACAACGAATTGAGGGATAGTTTTGCATAGGCACGTCGTGTTACTAGTAAGATCGGAACAAGTACAGCATAGGCATACCATCGCTCTAGTAGCACGGGTACGTTCACTCCTATTTTGCAAAGCAAGCAGGACCGCACGTCTTATGCAAGTTCGAGACCATGTATATTATTGTCACACGTGTTCTGGAATAGGCTCATTTGCATGTTTTTTCTGGTTACTTTACCGGTTTGTTAAGCCTTGTACGAGTCAATGATTCACCGTAATTGGAGAGAGAGAGAGAGAGAGAGAGAGAGAGAGAGAGAGAGAGAGAGAGAGAGAGAGAGAGAGAGAGTATTTGAGTATAGTCTATACATTTGGGCGCAACGAATTTCACTAGTAACCAATTTTTGAAATTTGTCTTGCCCTCAAGCTGCAGTACGTACATAGGATATTCCCGTACACCGCAAGGGGATATGTAAATCCAAGAATAATTATATTCTAGTAGATATGAAATCCGAGAATAATTATATTCTAGTAGATACTTAACGGTCATCCAATTCCATATTACATTTAAATTAGGGCATCGATTTTTTTAAATGACGAGAATAATTATATTCTCTATTCATCTTTATCCCGTAAAACCTAATCAAGTTCATTGAATAATATGTAAACGTGGCTGCAATCTTCATCTAAAAGCAAAAATTTCATTTCAGTAAACTTCAATGGACCGATGTTCTTGTGCACCGCACGGGTTTCGTTCCAGTAGATATGTAAATCCCGCCTATACGAAAGCCTTTTACTTCCCATCGCGGCTAGTGATTAGTGAAAGTGATGTCAATTCCCTATAATTAGTGACACAACACTTAGATATAAGCTGCCATAAATTAAAAATCATAGACTCATCAACACATCTTAAAGAATCGATCCCGTCATTCCATGATCTATTTACTAATATTTTTTGGAAAAACTAGTGGAAGTGCGAGAGAGAATGCAAGTCCAGCGAGGAGCATAACTAATATAAAAAAAGAAGAAAAATCAGTTTTAGATTGTGCTCTTTTCGTTTGGTTGGAGAAGCATCTCCATCCATAAGCTTAAAGGGTCAATACGCTAAGATTAAAAAAAGCTAATCAGCAATTGATTAGTCCTCTCCTTGTAACGTTGGACGCATTGCGTTCACTGATTAAGACCCACAACAAGCAAAATTATTGAAATGTGAGTGATTAGGTGTCTCCCATAGCCACGCTAAACACTCCATAGGTCGGTTTGAATTTTATATATATTTTTATGTTATCTTTGATTGTGCGCGCACGCGTGTCAATTTGAATAAATACTTGTGGAATTACGAATGTAATTTGGGGTTTCTATGCAATGAGTAATCGAATTTTTTTATGCAATTTTATTTGACCGATGAATTTTGGGCAAATTAGGGATGATCGGTCCCTAGTTCCAAAAATTGAAATCGGGGATTGGATTTAATGGAACCAATCACTTTTTTTTTTCCCATTACTTGATACCATATATTTTGAAATTAGAATTGTGTTCCCAATGCTGACTACACATAATTACTAACGCCGGTTCCATTTTTAGGAACAGGAAATCGGATCGATACTCTAGGGAACTAGATCTAATCGGCCAGTTCGGTCTGGTCCGGACGGTTTCTAGTTTGGGAGGTCCGTTTTGTACACCCTTAATACATACCTATGTGAACCGTTGAGGTTAGGTAGGTTTGTTCCAAGAGCGGAGGAATTAAAATTATAATCTATGTGAATTGGCAATTTGCTTAATCTTTTTGGCCATGAAAAAATAATATTTTAAAAAAATCAAGCTGACGAATAGGCATGAAAAATCAAAGAGGAACTGTACTTAGAAGGTTGCTTGTGCCTATGGTTTTTTCTCTTCACGAAAGTCTTCAAATTTGGTAAATTGATACTTTGAGTCACATAGCATGAAAAAGGTGACAAACTGCCTTTGCCCCCAAAGTTATCATAGCTTAGTTGACCTTCTCAAGCCACGTTTTTCATGTAGCCAAGACAAAAGCAAGTTGATTGATATGGGTGGGCTGCGCTCTTAAGATCGTATGGAGAGATAGCTTAATTGAGGTGTGCAAAATCTGATTCAAACATGACTTGACCACTAAAACGCAAAGAGAACTCGATTGTTGATGAGAGCATCGCGAGAAATTACTGCCTTTCCAGCAAGATTAGCATGCTAGAAGTTAATACAAAATCAAAGCCATGTGTCCATCTACTAGGGTTTTGCTCGACCTATCGAGATAATATGTTTTTAGTAAATATCGCAAATTACCCAATTAGTCTATCGATGACTCATGAATACCTTATCTCGGTACTTATCCAAACGAGTGCATCGAGAGTCAAATCGATAGTATAGTGTATTTGCGCGAATAAGATATGATAGAATCACTTTCTAAATATTTCTTTTTGAGATAAGTCAAGTCAACATGAGATCAAGTCATCAATGTATTGATTTCCACCTTTAGGCATTCACAACAAAAATAAAATAAAATTAATAACACTACTAATTACGCATAGAAAATTAGGTGCCAAATCAAATTTTTTATACCTGGCAAGGAAATCGTGGCTTTAATTAATCGCCATGCGATTTCGTTTTTTGGACGCGAAATCGACTTGTGATTCCCGTGGATTCCAACAACTGTCACGAATATTTGTCGTAACTTTTGACGTTAATCAATCAAATCTTTGGCCTTTAATCCTGTTCGAAGATTTTTTACCGCTCGTACATAGCTTAGCTTCCCGTAATCCGCGGAAAATATCAACCGACCGGGGGGGGAACGAAATTACCGAAACGCCCCCCCCGTCCCCACTCCCGCCCCGCTCCACGTGTCGGGTTCCTAGAGGCAGGCCCAATTTGGTCCCGTGCGGACGAGCCCACGCGCTTTCCCCCCACCACACCCTGTCGTCCCGGCGGGGGCTAAGAGAGAGAGAGAGAAATTCTATAAAGGCAAGTTGCGAACGCGAATTTAGCGAGAGCGCGCTCGCCGATCTCTCTCTAGAACCTTCTCGCCTCCTCTCTCTACTGCGTCTCGCCACCCTTCCACCTTCGATCGGTCGGTCGATCGAACGAATCCGCGACGATCGCCTGCGATTTGGACTTGATCGGGACCTCGGAGTCCGCGGGGGGCGGCGGGGAAAGTTCCTCCGCCGATCGCCAATCAATCGGTTCAAGTTGCGAGAATCCGTCTCGATCGAACCTCGGGAAATTTCATATTGATTGAGAGAGAGAGAGAGAGAGAGAGGGAGGGAGAGAGAGAGAGAGAGAGAGAGAGAGAGAGAGATTGAATTCGGTGGGGAAAAATTCGAAGCGCATGAGCTGGTTGGGGAAGCTGGGTATCCTGAATTCGAACTCGAACCACTTCATCACCTGCCTCCTGATCTTCATCCTCCATTTCTCGCCCCAATTGCCTCCTTGCCTCTTCAAATTCGAGAACAAGTCGCTGCTGGACCCTTTATTAAGGCCGTCGAGTTCGATTCGCTCCGGTAGTTGGAGCAGCAGCAGCAGCAGCAGTAGAAGCGGCGATCATTGTCGTTGTCGGTCATCGTGTCGGTATGGAGTCTGGGAACAGGAGTAATCGCCGATTGAGCTCAGGTTGGTGCCCGGGGTTGAATTTACGGAGATTCTGAGTCGATTTCCTCGTTGGGTTATAATGTTTTTGGTGTTTAATCAGTTCGTCGGTGGATGCTTTTTTCTTTTGTTGTTTTCAATTTAGTTCCGTTTTTTGGCCCTGATTTTTGAGCTTTATTTGAGCTGATTTTGAGGAAAAGGACGGCCTTTATGCCAAAGCTACCTCTTTGTTTTTTTTTTAATCTCTCTCTCTCTCTGTTTTGCTTTATTTTATTTACTCTTTCTTGGAAACAGAGTGCTTAGACTCTGGATGGGGAACGTTTTGAGGCAGTTTTTTCGCCTGAAAGCTACTGGTTTTTTATTATTATTTGCTGTATTGTTTTCTAGTGATTGAATGCTGAAACTGGCGGCTGCAAGTCTTCCTTTTTATGTGAATAACTTGCATAAATTATTTTGACCCATTCGCTTTTGCGACGATCAGGCTTGCGTTGCCCGAAATGGTTATGAGCCATATCGATCATGTGCTTATAACTTGTGAGTGCAGCTTCAACTCTGATTCAAATACTTAAAAAAATTCTTCTTTAGCCTAATGCTTAGAATGGCAATACATGGGGGTCGATGCTTTAGTCTGGAGATTGTATTCTTGATGTTAGAATGTCGTACGAATACTCGAGGCTTAGCTTAGGTGCAAAGGCTTTTTGGTTGCTGTCATTTTTCTCTGGTGTAGGTATAAAATGTAAACTGTTTTTTTTTTTAATTGGGTAATTTATGCGATTTCTTTTTATTCAGATTCACTATAGCAACAGTTTAGCGATTCAAGTAGGGTACTTCTTAATTTCTGCATCAGTTAAGTTTCTCAGTTTGCTGATTCCGTACTATTTGGCGCTGGTATTCATGTTAGTTTTGTTTTTGCATCAATACATGATATCAGGAAGTGAGTTGATCGGAGGAACTTCCAATGTTGCTTATTGTTTGTACTGACGAGTGATGAATAGGCGAAATGGGTAATGTCATATGCGGATATGTTATATATTTGCTTTCTTTCATTCTGTAAATGATTGTTTGAAGATCAACTACCATTTTGAGAGGATACATCATGCAGAATTTGCAAATCTGAGAATAGTCAAAGTGCATCATTGAGATGGGTTTTACTTGCATTATGTGATTTCACGTGTTAACTTCTAATCCGGACAAATTATCTAGATTGGGGATTATTCACCCAGATTACTAATTGGAGTTCAATATGTTGTTATGTAGCTTTGTGCTATTCATCTAGTACAAATGGAAGACAGGCTAGGTCACCGTCAGTTATTGTAATAGGAGGTGGCATTGCTGGACTAGCCGCCGCTCGTGCCCTTTCTGACGCCTCATTTCAGGTAATGAAAGATGAGAATACAGTCGAAGAGTATTTCTAGTTCTACCTACGATTCTGAACATGGAAGTCTCTCTCTCTCTCTCTCTCTCTACAGGTGTAATATTACTATGTTTCCTGATAATTTGCCAATCATGCCCAGTATCAAAGCCTAATGAGAGAGTTTATAGGTTTATGCGATTAAAATTAGGACCAATTGTCTTAAATATGGCCTTGAATATTGTTGATAAAAGTACCATTTTTGTTATGTAATATAGACAACATAGCATTGCAAACTAGTCTCATCATTTGCTCGTGTCTGGTTATTTTGTAATTATGGCCAAATAGGTTCTTCTGGAGTTAGCTACACCACTTTTGGTGCTTAGAGCTGCATGACTTTGTTCAGATATTGTAAAGTAAATATCTTCCACAACTACATGTGAGACTGTTAGATCTGCTCTTGCTAATTCCTTCTTATTCATCTAACCAGAAGTATCTCCATGCCTTGTCACTAGTTATGTCACTGCTTGATGGTTAACTTTTCTGATTACAAGCATGTTGAGATTATTGCATTAGACTTGGTTATGATACGTGACTGTTTTGCAAGTGGTGCAATAACACCAAATTTCTGGTTCTTATAATTGTCAAGTCTCCTTTTCCAATGTCCAGACAACAAGCAGTTCATTTGTAATGGAGCTTATGGTTTAGCCTCATGAGTTCTCTGGTCATGATAGCATTTGCCGCCAGGGAATTTACATGAAAGGGAATAAATGATCCTGCTTTAGTCTGAACTTTGACTTTTAGAAAGCGATTTTTTTTTCTGTTTCACTCAACAAGTTTCCCATAACTTTTACAAGCTCCCACGGTGTTTGCATGTTGATAATCTTTTCTAATATACCCCTTCCTGTATTTTTCTGAAAGTAACTAATTTAGATGTATCGATTTTGACAGTAAGTCTTTCCTCCCCTCTGAACTGAGTTCTCTTTTTGATTAGGTCCTTTTGCTGGAGTCACGTGACAGACTTGGTGGTCGAGTTCATACTGACTACTCTTGTGGATTTCCTGTGGATCTTGGGGCCTCATGGTAAATTGTTTGTGCTTCTCGCGCAAGTATAACGTGAGAGTATGATGAGTCTGATGTTATCTTGATCTTTCAGGTTGCATGGAGTGTGCGAAGAGAATCCTTTGGCCCCGTTGATTGGGAGATTGGGATTACCTCTGTACCGAACCAGCGGTGATAACTCTGTCTTGTATGACCATGATTTGGAGAGGTACGTCTGTTGATAGTGTGCTATCTTTTGTGTTGGCTTGTGCGCTTTTGCTATCTCTTTGCTTTTTACATCTTTTCATATATCTTTCCCTTTCCTATCATGTGTGAAGTGTTTCCAAATAGAATAAGTTTCTGGTGTGAGTTCTAATATCATGGTTAGTGGAATCTTTCTAATGCTTATTGATTCCAGAATCGTTGATTTAATCTTAGCTCTCTATATCGCAGTTGTGGAAATTAGGCATTCGACTCTTCTGTTTGCAGCTGCTCTATAGTCATGTTTGCTCTGGATAGAAATTCCCCTCTTGTTATGTTCCTATGGCAAAGTAATGATTATAAGAAGTAGGTTTTTTTCAGTTATAGGCCTAGAAATACTCTACTGGTAGTTTGTGTTTTAATATATTGAGTTTCCATCAGTCATTGGCATGTTTCTGTTCAGTCAAGTTAAAGGGTTTCGTTTTGCAAAGGTTGAATTTACTATTTTACCTTACAAGAAATCATTTGTTGACCAGAACTTATATTTCTTGCAGTTATGCACTCTTTGACACGGATGGCAAGCAAGTTCCTCCAGAATTGGTCATTGAAGTTGGCAAAACATTTGAGAGTATCTTGAAAGAGGTATAGCTTCTTGAGGATCTCGTTTCCCATTTTCCATTATAGGTT
Organism: Syzygium aromaticum; assembly: GCA_024500025.1. Classification (NCBI taxonomy): domain Eukaryota; kingdom Viridiplantae; phylum Streptophyta; class Magnoliopsida; order Myrtales; family Myrtaceae; genus Syzygium; species Syzygium aromaticum. The sequence goes on from CM044885.1 coordinate 20,914,677, forward strand.
GCAATTTCTTCATTGCAAGTTCTGCAAATATGTATGCCTGATAGGTTGTGAAATTTGAAGATCAGCCCATGAACAATACTGTGCTGTTTCTTTATGTTCTCCTTTACTTTTAATTGACTGCAGGCGAACAAAGTAAGGCAAGAGTACAGTGAAGACATGTCCATACAACGGGCTTTCTCTCTAGTTTTTGAACGGAGGCCAGATTTAAGGTTTGCCGCAAAATCCTTTATTAGCGGTGTTTTGATTTTGTTTCTTTACGTTTATTTGATCTGTAACATGGCTTACAGGTTGGAAGGGCTTGACTTCAAGGTACTACAGTGGTATCTTTGCAGAATGGAAGGCTGGTTTGCTACAGATGCTGACAACATCTCGCTGAAATGCTGGGATCAGGTTAAGTTACTGTCTAGCTGATTAATTCATTGCTTGTGATGCTGTTGCTACATGATGAGTTTCTTGGAAGGGTTTATCAGTTTGTTTTTGGACTGTATATGCCATGTTGTAATAGTGATTCCATTTGTTGACACGTGGTACTGCATACAGGAAGCATTGCTGCCTGGTGGACATGGATTGATGGTTAGGGGTTATCTCCCTGTTATAAACACCCTTGCTAAAGGTCTTGATGTCCGCTTGGGCCACAGGTCTATATTTGTCCTGGAAATTTAGAAGTTCAGATTAGGTTTCTACTGTAACATTCTTGCCCTCTAATTATTGATTCGTACTGTAGAGTTACCAACATTGTGAGGCGTTACAATGGAGTGAAGGTAACTGTAGAAGACGGGAGGACATTTGCTGCGGATGCTGCAATCGTCGCTGTGCCTCTTGGTGTACTGAAATCACAAAGCATTAGGTTTGAGCCTAAGTTGCCTGATTGGAAGGAAGCAGCAATTGCGGATCTCGGAGTTGGGATTGAGAACAAGATTGTGTTGCAATTTGATAAGGTGTTTTGGCCCAATGTGGAATTTCTGGGAGTGGTTGCTGATTCATCTTATGGGTGCAGCTACTTTCTAAATCTTCACAAGGCAACGGGTCATTCTGTTCTTGTTTATATGCCTGCTGGGCAGCTGGCTAAAGACATCGAGAAGATGTCTGATGAAGCCGCTGCTAATTTTGCTTTCATGCAACTAAAGAAGATCCTTCCTGATGCTTCTTCCCCGGTATCTTCTGCAGGCCTTATATTGTCTTTTAAAGCCTAGGCTATATACTCTTCAGTTTTTTACGATAGCCTTTCTTTCTCCCCTCCGATCTTCTTTCGATTGGTTAAGGTTGGCCCATTGCTGGGGCAGCAATGCATACCTGGTTGTTAGAGGATTCTAACAAGTATGTTTGAATGGTGCAGGTCCGTTATCTTGTGTCTCATTGGGGTACAGATATTAACTCACTCGGGTCATATGCCTATTGTGAAGCGGGGAAGCCCAGTGATCTCTATGAAAAGCTAAGAATCCCGGTGGATAACCTATTCTTTGCTGGAGAGGCAACAAGTATGAGCTACCAAGGATCTGTGCATGGCGCATTCTCTACCGGTCTGACGGCTGCGGAAGATTGCCGAATGCGGGTTTTGGAGCGGTATGGGGAACTGGATCTCTTCCACCCAGTAATGGGCGAGGAGGCTTCCATCTCTGTCCCTCTCTTGATCTCCCGTATGTAATTCCAGGGCTACCTCTCTTTTCTTAACTATGAGCGCGTCGTGTCTCTATTTGTGTCTGTGGGATGTGGCTAACGCATTGTTGCCAATTTGATCGGCCTAGTGGGAAATGTCGAGGAAAATCAGCGTTTTCCATTACTTTGATCAATCCCACTCGTCGCTAAGGTGTAGTGGCTTCTTTTATGTAGTATTGACTCTGGAGATATAATGAATAAAGGACGGCATTTAGTAATTGGAATATCGTATATCGTCGAACTTGTTTATCGTATGTGCATGCTTTTAGGATTTCAAATTCGAGAGATCAAACCAGTGGCGCTTGTTCGTGTAGATGGACTTGGAATGATAATTTTGCCCTCAAGAATCGATGCTCTTTTCTATTACAGGAAACGACGTTTAACTTGTGATGTGACGGAAGGAAGTCAATATATCACAAGAATCCGGTGACTTTTTGCATGTTAAATTTCGATAATGCAATCAAGTCATTCGGAAGTTGTTTATCAGTGACTATAGTTTTTCAGGTTTTCCTTGTACTATTGACAAAATATTAACATCGTACAAATTCTCCTTCTCAATATGATTGATCAGATGAAAAAAGTCCGAGCAGCAAACGCCTCCAATAGCAGCTGACAAGAATCTTCTCCGATTTGAAATAGTTCTAAACCATCATCCTCATCCTATTCCGATGTTCTAAATTCCGGATAACCAAATCATTAAAAGGGAAACAACAGTGAGATTGCCAGGGTTATTTTCAGTCTTTATAGTGACGGCTGACAAGAATCTAGATAGAACCACTATTTGTCAAGCTTGAGACTCAGGAGACCAAGGATGCAGGGGATTCACTCTAAATGCCACAATTTGGATTATGTAATGAAAAAAAAAAATATACAATTGATACATCACGAACCCTCATAATGAAAATGAATAATCTTAATTCGCCTCCAAGCCCAATTGCCCAGTGAAAACAGCACAATAATTTACATATCTGAGCAAGAATGGCCAAAATCAATCAAGAGTAACAAAAATATCCTCAAGACTAAGTCCTCTATGATCCTATATAGTCGACTCATGCCGTTTCTTTTCTTCTTTTTTCTCCTTCATAGTATTTTACGCCCACGTTTCCCTTTCCATTTCTCGCTCTCTTCCTCGTGGAGTGGGGCTGCGGTAGATCAATGACCTTTAATGAGTAGCCAGCCAAAATGTCTCCTATAGTTAATCCCACTCCAAATCTGAAGAGGTAACCGCTACATTGATAAATTTCGCACAGGCTGCATTTTAGAGATGATTCATTATGGTCAATTCATCAAATGTGTCAGCAGTACATTGAAGATAAAAAAAAATATCCAACCTGTGATGGAAACATTGATCACACCACAGAGTTGAAAGTTTCCACTGGGTCGGATTCTTCCAGCATAGAGGCTGCCTGAAAGCAATCTGTAGCATCAGCCATGCGACCATCATCCTTGTGAACCAGACCCAAGTAATACCAAGCCAGTCGGTTGGTAGGTTCTATCCTTAATGCATCTGCAAGTAAACCTCTTGCAACAGGTAATGCCACTGGGCCCATCTTCAATAAGAGGCCGCTGATCAAGATCTTACAAGGGACATAGCACGGTTCCAATAAAAGAGCACTGATGTAGGCAGACAAAGCTTCATGAATTTGTCCTCGTTTCTCATACATTATACCTGGTACAAAACCCCAGACAAAACCATTATGGAGAATCAAAATCGTAGTTTCTAGCTTTGCAAGATCATCCATAAGAAAAATCCCCATAAGATCTTCAGTCTTCCCTTCATGACATAAGTTATTAGACACCTTTCAGATAGATTATAGAAAAGCACCACCTATCATTTATCGTAAGTATAAACACCAAGCTAATCCACATTTCAGCGACCGGTTTACAAGATTATAATTTTCCCTCAAACTGAGTTTCAACTACAAAGGCCAGGAACAATCCAGTAGAATTAGTAACCCACAGAATTTTTCCAGAAATAGTCTGAAACTGTCCCCAATTAAACCTAACAGAATGTTCCACCGGGGCTCGTCAATAAAGAAGCAGCACTCAGGATTGAAACCAATGACATTGTGAAAATAGAGCATGCTCTGGCCATTTCTGCGGCGTAAGCTGCTGCCTATTTGAGAAGGCAGCAAAATATTCTGTCACAATAGCATGAGCTGAATCTCATGGTATATGTTACCCAGTGGTTTTTTTCAAAAGCATGCAAACCAGTCAGGGCCTAATTATAAAACGATTCTCCAAGAGCGAAACTTCAGAATTATTTGAGAAGCTATATTCGAAGTAACTTGCTTCCCTGATCTTGTGGAACTAACATTTCATAAAAGAGACAAAGCTATGACCAGATTTTTCACCGTTGCCTTAGATGCTGTATAAACCAAGTCTAATAATCTTTGTGCTTCTCTTTTTGCTAAATAATCTTTATGCTTCTTGGAAACAAAGAAAAGCTTAAAATAAAGCTGGAAAAGAATCGATTCAGTATCCATTTGGGTGTGAATCTCATCACAATGCATTCAATATATATTAGCAAGGTGAATGAACATATAGCAACATAGCAGTGGGTTTTCGAGCTGATGTCAAATGTAGCATGTCTGAGGTGCAATGGAATAATTCATTGTCCACTTCCAGAAAACGCTCTATGAGCAATGCTATCTTGTGTCAGCTAATGCAAAATTAATTTAACATTCCAACTGATCTTTTGTTTTGTTATACAAGATGGATGTTTTCATCATCCCTAAGGGATTCTTGCAAGCAAAGTTAGATAATGCTGCCATTATGTGCAAATTAGAACATAATGGTGCTGCTAGCACATTCAATACATAAGACGTCAAAATAAAATAGATTGAACCTGCAGAAGGATCTGTATACCTTCAGTCTGTAGAGCTTCAGCTGAATATGCTTTTGACTCTCTGGCTTTTGCCAAGCATATCTCTGCATCCTTCCAATGTGAAAGGCTAGAATACAAATTCGCAAGACCATGCCAAACTTCAAACTCATTATCCCTGTCATCCTCTGCCTACCAAGCAAGATGAATTACAGAATAAGAATATTAAAAGAAAAAAAAATGAAATGTGCACCCATCCTATTCTTCCATTAATCTAAATGCAGGAAAAAAAGAGAAAGAATTGGCACACTAATCTGGAAAATGCAACTTTATCTGCTGAATCAAGAAATGCAAAAGCAAATCAATCAATCTAATCCTCAAACTACCATTATAATTTAGAACATAAGTTAAATAAAGAAAAGATGATTTGGTGTCTGTCCCAGTGAGATTAATAGCTTGACTCAAGCCTCTAACACACTGCACAATGCACATTATAGCAGATACACCTAGGCGGAAGGATCATTCACTTCCCAATACCTATCAAATACAAACAGATCATATCCAATGACACTATTTTACTTCTGCCAAGATGTCTGTTTTCTTCTGTTTTTTTTTTGGTCAAAACCAGGATGTCTGTTTCAGGCGGTAAATAACTGTATTCTGAAAAAAGAGGCCGGGTATTTGTGAAATACAAAATTTTACCTGAGAAATACTTCTTACAGGCCCAAAAGATTTCCTTTGGGCTTGAACCAAGGCAAGAAGGTATTTGTATGTCTCAATAGCATCCAATGGTAGTGATTGGGAGATTCTAAGCTTTGCCTTCAATCGAAGCAAGGGCCCCTGTTCCCATTTTGCAGTCTCATCCAAAGCAGCATCAATGACCACTTCAGCCTCAGAAAACCTCTGTTGAGCGGATAAAACTAGAGCAAGTAATCTCCAACCCTTCAATAATGAACCTCCAGTTGCATCAACAAACAGCTTGGCAAAGCGCAATGCTGTATCCAGATTACGATGCTCTGCATATTGAACTCCTAACTCAAAAATCAAATCTGTGTTGTTAGGCTCTAACACTAAAGCAGCCTCTAAAGATTTTAGAGCTTCAGATTGAAGACGAGATCTCTCAAAATCAGAGGAAGACACTTTGGCTTGCTTTCCCAAACAAAGACCTAGAACCCGCAGGCCCACACCTTTCAAATGCTCTTCCTCTCCCTTAGAAGCAGTAACTGCCCTTTGTGCATATCCAACTCCCTCAGCAGCAAGCAAGGAATCATCAGAGCAGATTTTGGCAGCCAACAATAATGCTGTTAGGTCATCCGGTTGTTCATGTTTGTGTAGTGATTTCCTCAACAGATTCAAGGCAACTCTGTTCTGTCCTGCCCCACTGTAACAAAGAGCCAGAGTATTCCAACGATCTATGCGATGGTATACTCCAGGCATGATTTCTTCAACTTGCTTAGCCAAGACAGAAGTTTGGCTGCATAGAGACAGTGCAAAAGTGAGGTGCTCCATAACTGAAGAATCCCACTGGACAATACCTAGGTAGAACTTTCTCATCAGAATCATCAAGAGTAGAATGGCCTCTTCCAAATTATTTTTAGGGACATAGGATCCATCAATTTGAACAGCTAGACTAGGTGGGCCAGCCTCCACTCCACTGTACAGCAGAAAGACTGCAAATGCTTTCTGAATTCTTGCACAACGGTTATTGTCAAGGTTCCACTGGCTAAGAAGGGCACGTCTATAAGATAACATTGCTTCAGGATAGCACCCAGCCTGTTTCCACAGCTCCGGGAGAAGCTCCACAGCATGGCTTACTGTCTCCTGTAATTTAATGTCCACCTGCACATCAGGTATTCCCTGATGGAAGATCCTCTCAACAGCATCAAGAACACTTTTACATTCATTTGCAGCCTCTGTGAAATAGAAAGGGGAAAAAAGGCCGTTTTACCTCATGGTTACAAAAAGATCGGGAAGAAGCAAGACAATTATAATTCTGGATGCCCGCAAGGCAAAAACTGCTGACAAAGGACTTTACCACTTAATCTGCCAAGCTTTTGTAAAGACTTTGCTTTCAAATATATGGCTTCAAGGACCAAGCTAGCAGCATGCTGTGAAACCACATGTGGTGATTCTGTTCGACAGCGGCTCTTTCTGGAAGTTTGCTTCTCAGCAGCAAAAGGTTGCAGCCGCTGTATAGCTGCCTGGAGATCAATGCCTTCAAACACACGAAGAGCACCCTCTACATTTCCTCTTTGATATTCCAACCTCCCAAGAAGAGCCCTAGCTTCCTGAAAAATTTAGGGAGAAAAACCATGTAGCAACAGTCTAACATGACGTCAAATACTGAAAACAGCTCAAAAGGACAACTACGGTTTCGCTTACCTGTACATGCAGCAAATACAATTATGACACGCAAAGCTCTTGTCCAGAAAAAAAAAAATCAATTCATATAAAAAAAATCTAGAAACTGAAGATATAGATAAATAATGCATTCTAATGGAAGGATCATTACATTCCAAGCTCATTCCCATTGAAAATCTGTAATCAACGGAGGCTACAAAAGGACTAGTACATTAGTAATTATTCAAGGAGTGATGGGCTTTAGATTGAACTCAAATTCTATTAACAACAAATTGCAAAAGGTCAGCTGTTACGTCCCTAGCCATACCATTAATCCATTCATGATTGACATCCAAGGACACTATGACACACTTTTCCTTCAGAAAACTCACTAGGGAGATGTTCTAAGGTTAGTGTTACAAGAATTACGAGAGAGGATATTACCTTCAAGGTATATGACAGCACAAGTAGAATAACCTCTACCAAGCAAGCAAGCATCACTTTATTTATAATTACAAAACTTACATTTCAAATTATTCCATAAAACTGAACTATTTGATAAACAAAGGAAGATTTTAAAGTACTGGAAGAGATTTCCTGTAGCAACCGATTACATGCACACCATACACTCAAGCAATCACTTATCTTGGCCAGAGTCGGTGCAGTCAACACCTTAATACCATGTTTATATCAAAAAAGTAGTTTGTAGGTAAATCAATGCCAAAAGTGACAGAATTTTCTAGGTAGACAGTTATGAGCAAACAAGTATGTTTGTATCGAAAAATCGGCATTTGAGAGAGAGAGAGAGAGAGAGAGAGAGAGAGAGAGAGAGATGAATGACTGTGAAACGCTCTGATTGAAGTTCAAATTGTCGAGAGGATTTTTTTAGCTATTACCATTATACTGCACGTACACATTTTATCAGTTAGCTCAATAAATTTTGTTTTAGTGATAAGCCAAATTCCATTAAAATGATGCCAATGGGTGTATTGCCTGCCCCTATGTAAAATGGCTTCAGCAGGGAAGACATCCTTATAGAAAATTATGCCAAAACTATTGTTTCTAACATTGCCAACAAACTAGTCGTATTGGGTTGCAGTGTAAGAAAGCTCTCAAGTTATTTATTGTCAAAAAAGAGAAAATAGACCTTGATGCGAGCAATCCCTGATCAGCCAGCAAAACTAATGAAAATTTTTAGAGACTCACCTCAAAATTAAGCGACAAGCCCTCACGTAACGACGATTCTGCTTCTTGAATATTTCCCTCATCAAGTTTTGCTTCAACTTCTGTAGTTTTCATGCAAAGCCCATTGGCACGGACTTCACGAACTGATGAATTATCCCCATGCTCACTGAACTCTGTGGATTGGTGGCTCCGTGGCATCTGTACTTTCAACAACCTCTACGCATTTCACTCTCTTCCACTCCTTTGTTTCCCTAATACTTCAGCTTCGATGAAGCTTCTTCTCTTTTCACATATAAAGAATAAGGAATTTCAAATCAACTATACTCAATAACCTAAGATAATAGCTAATGATGCAGCAAGCTCAATTAGCCTGACTTGCAAACGAACTAGACATACATTTCCATAATGGCATCATGATTACTGAGTCTAAAAACAGAAAGGTATGAACAGTAATGCAACAGTTATCATAAGGCACATAGTTAAAGGCCAGGCCAGGCTAGGCAGACAGGCATTGTCAGTAACATACAAAATTTAAATTTGCTCACATGCACTAAACTTCCAATTTAAATCCATGAACATCTAGTATGGCTTCCATGACAATATAGAGTGAAATTGGCTTGAATTGTTATAAGAGTGTCCCCAAGGGACTAATTCAGCTTCATCTGATACGCGTTCCAAAGGCAAAAAGGTAAAATTTTTGCATGCTCTAGTTTCCAGTGATGCGAAACACTCGCACTCTAGCAATTGACTCATCTACAGTGTCTCAAAAAATCTCAATTTCTATAACCATCTATACTCATCTAGTGTCTCGAGGGCTGGCTAACAAAACTCTCAAAGAATAAGTCAAACCCGAGAAACCCGAGGACGTTCAACTTCTATTCAGCCAAAACCATCGGGAAATTCACCACTCAACCGGAATAGCAAGCCGAATCAGCCATTGCTTCCAACTAAAACACGAATCCAACCCCATTTCCTGTTCTTTTCCAGCTACATTGACAATGCACCCGACACATGAACGGGAAATCGTCTCTTAAGATCCAATCACGTCATGAACACGAAAACGCAAAAAAAATTTCGGATTTTTTTCCTCCCCAGAGCTAGAATCGTTAAATAATGTGGCACCCAGAAAGTCAAATCGCTCGCTCCTCCTCGCGAAATTCCAAATTACAAATCCTACAAAGTCATCAGGAACGACCCCGACAGATCGCAATTAAGGCCACCCGCTCGGGGGCGACTTTCAACCAAAGCATTCTCTGACCTGAACGAGCGAATCCCCCCGGGGGGGGGGGGGGGGTGTGAAAAACAGGCGATCGCGAGCCCGCCGAGCAAACCAAGGATCAACGAAACGCGACGGCGGCCCTCCGTCCGATTCCGAAGCAGCCAGGCCCAGGAACGAGGGAGGGAGGCCGCCCTTCGTGGGCGAAAAAGGAGCGACCTTTCCCCTTCAATTGTGCGGGAGAAAACCGCAGGCGGAAGAGAGAGAGAGAGAGAGAGAGAGAGAGAGGGAGGGAGCGATGGATCTGAGAATGGAGAGGCGGGTGGGCGTAAAGGTTCGATCTTGAATGCGCACAGATTGTTAATGGCGACGAGGGAGGGGGGAACGAGGTGAGAGAGAGAGAGAGAGAGAGAGGGAGGGGAGGGGTGGTGATCCTGTACAATTGCCTCCTCCCGTGGGCTCTGCTGTCTGTCCTCCGGAGCCACGTCGTTCGAAGGGCAAGAGGGGTCAAAAATGTAATTTCGCATGTACCCCATTTCCATAAATGTGGGCACGCCGTTCGGCCGGCCGTCGCCTTCAATTCATTTCGTGGGTCATTGTAAGGGACGTAGAAAGGAGCGATCTTTAATCCGCGCCGCGTTCCTTAAAGTCTCTCGGCAAGTCTCGGATGTCGATGAAGTATTCGTGCTCGTAAATTGACGGTTGAGATTCACCCGCCGTACGGGACAGGGGATCCACTTAGAATGTCTCGTGACCGAGAGCACGGGTCGCTGGTGGTCTGGTGCTCGCCGAAGCAGCATGATGGCACGCAAATAAATGAGCGGTCAAGCCAGCTTTGTGCATCAATGAATCTGTCATCAATGGTTATGATTATTGCTGTCATGTTTGCAGTAACGCAACACAGATAGGCGTCCTTAAATGGCCAGACATGATATCCCCCAGTTCACTCAAATGACCGCATTTCGAACTGAACAGGGGCCAGCATGAAAAATGATCCCCTGTGACTTGGTCTCTCATCCTTTGTCTTCCCTTTTAGCTGTTCTTTCAAGTTTCTTATCGCAACGGGGATGGATGGGAGGAGGAATTCCGCGGATTGTTCCGGATCGGCGGTAACTGATCGTGTGCCCTTCTTTAAGTCCACAGGCTGAGGGGTCGTAATTCATCGGACACAGGCATTTGTAACGGCACCGTACCTAAGTGGAGCGGATAATCAGTACCGTTGTTCGATCGTTCTGTAAAATATTGGTTAATTGTAGAAAGATGAAGCCAGCAGAAAGTACTCTTTCTACTCGTGCTTTCCTATGTTATCAGCAGACTCGAGTGCATCTGATGTTCTCGGAGATACTGAGCAGAACGGAACGATATCTGATCATCACTCATGGCGCAACAGTTCGGCCCTGTGGTTCGGTAGAAAGCATTCGAAAAGAGGTGTACTAGACGAACCTGCAGAAAACTTTTGAAAAGATATATGGACTGGAGTAAGTTGACGCCGCACGTTGTCATCTACATGATGAAGACATCCAATTAGTTGTTGTCCTCCAGTCTTGAGCAATACCATGCACTCTGATCGGGTCGTCAAACGGATACATCTTGGCCTGGGATTGGGAATCCTTGTGCTTTCTGTGTTGGAACCAAAAGAAAAAATGATGACTTTGGAAATTCGGAACTCAAGAATAAAGACCGGATGGGGAACTTTTTATTGAAATGCAAATGCTTTTGCTTCAGGTGTGTCTACAGATATGAACTTCGCAACCCTGGTTGGAGGCACACAACTGACAATCGTAAATGAAGCAACACGAAAGTCCGCAAAGTTAACAAAAAGCACACAAACAAAGTCAATACAATAAACGCATCTGAAGACATGCGTAACAACAATACGTGGAGAACTCTTCGATGACCAGTCTCCATGCTTCAGTAGCTCTCCTTCATTAAATGCTTGAAACTTCTCTGTCTTCGATCTTCTTCAAGCACCAACCATGAATCATGCTTCACCGATTCGTTTTCATTCTTCTTCCAACACCCACTTTAAATTGATGAATTCTTTGAAGAATGCTCAAATCTTCAACAATCAATTTGACACTGTTCTAACATTCTGATCAGTTAGTGATTTGGCATATTAATGGCTGTCATGATCGGTTCCTCCTTTTTTTTTTTTTGGTTGAAGGGATCGGTTCCTTCAGACAGGCCAGTTTTCCCCTTGTTATGTTTAGGGATGGTAGAAATGTGAAATGGCGGAACGAGAGTTAGTTAGAGCGCAATGCGCCTCTCTGTTTCCCAACCAAGTCTCATCCGTCTCACTCTGCTGTTGTGTTCACACGATCCATGGCCTTTTCGACCTGAGAAAGCAAATTCATTCAGTATATGCAATATTCGGGAAATGATGGAAATGTGAGGTAATGCAAAGCTGGAATCACCTCCTTGGTCCAATTTGTTCTTGCAGTCAATATGATCAAGGTTGCTGTTTGCAGGATAACCCCAATGATCATTCCCCACCAGATTCCCTGAAGATCGAAAAGCGTTTGAGAGAGAGAGAGAGAGAGAGAGAGAGAGAGAGAGAGAGAGAGAGAGAGAGAGAGAGATTGTTGATTTACCGCCACTTCTAAACTAGTTTTGAAACCGAGAACACATCCGATGGGGAGACCAATGATGTAGTAAGCGGTCAAGTTTACGTATGCCACCACGGCTTGCCACCCGCTTCCAATTGCCACACCTGCAGATTAATGAAGCATGAATTGTAATCTGGCATTGATTTGAGTAGTTAACACATCAAATGTCAGGCCTCACAATGTTTCCCATGATCGAATTAGACAGCACAAACATAAAACAGTCAAGAAAAACGTTAGGACAGAGAAAACTTTGATATGACATTGCTTGTTTAACCGAAAAATTTGGACACAGATTGCTGTACTTCTTAAGAATGTACCGGTTTATTATTTGAATGAATTGGAATCATAAAAAGCGTGGGACATGAATCGACAAGGCATGCTAGCAATTACAATTATATATCATGCCTGATACAACATCAGTTACCTGACAGTATGGGTTGAATGCCATTCAGGAAGACAGAGATGGCCAGTAGAGGAGTTATTTCAGAAACAGCATTAATGACTTCTTCATCACTTGTGAAGAGTTTGCTCAAACCAACCCGGAATATGAGAACAATCGCAGTGAACACTACACTAAGGAGAATACTGGTCGCATTCACTACCACAACTGCAAATTTCGCAACTCTTGGGTGACCTGCCCCTAACTCGTTACCGACCCGGATACTGCAATCAGTCACCAAATCATCTGTAAGCTGACAAAGGTACAACAGGGATCATACTAAACCACCAACTGGATAAGAAGCGTAATAATTGTAGTCATCAGCATTTTAATAGCAGTTTGTGGGAATAGGAACACCACAAGTGTCATAACTTTCGTACGATAGTCACTTGAGTGCTATAACTTTTTTTTTCTACCACTTAAATGCTATAACTTCTTAAAAACTTTCATTTTAGAGCTATAACTTTCAATCGATCACTTGAGTATCAAAACTTTTTAAAAACATTCATCTAAGTTTCATAAATCTAATGTTGCATAGCATTTGTGATAAATGTTTTCAAACAGATATGACACTCGAGTGATCAATTAAATAATTATATGGTACTTAAGTGATTGGAAAAAAAGTTATAGCACTTCAATAAACGTCATATGATAGTTTTGACACTCAAGTGATCAAAAAAAGAGTTATGACACTCAAGTAAGCACTGTACCAAAGTTATGGCACTTGTCGTGTTCTTTCCCATAGTTTGTGTGGCCAAAAAAAGAGTAGGCAATGATACTAGCCAAAATTAAGGAGATTATCAACCAAAATTATAAAGGAACATTATTCAACTATCTAAAATGTCATTCAACAATCTGCAACTTTTGAAGTGACAGACCTGGCTCCTGCACTGAGTCCCAGCATGAACTGCATATCCCAATTCCAGTAATTAATGCTGAAAATGAGGGTAAACATCAAGTTAGGAAGATGAAGGTAGCATGTCCAATAGATGAAAGATGATTAGCTGACATACCAGATGGACATCGTGTCCAATTCTATTGTAGGATTGGAGAGGAAACCTGCTAGGAACACCAGTCCATTGAAGTACCATATTTCCAAGCTGCATTCAGATAGAACTAAGGTCACTTTTGCGACAGTTAGGCATTTGGGCACGTTCAATCCACACAGCCAACTGGAACCGTCCTTGAAGTGTCGGTTTTTCTATTTTAAGAAAATATGAGTTTTCAATCTTTCGTTTTCCAAAGGCTGTCCTTTCGGCTGTTTTTTAAGGATCGCACTTTCAAATTTAAGCAAAGCTTCCAGATAGTACTTTTTCATAAAAAGAACAAACTTCTTTCCAAATTGAACACAGGATCAAAGCGGGGCGGTAAACCACGCTCGCTAGCACACATGACCTCAGAGCTTCTAATCAGTCCTAAACTATTGAAAGGTCTCACTTTTTCATTCATTAGGGTAAATTCCTTTCCAAAAAGTCCTACAAGGATCAGAAAACATCGACAAATAATTCCTTTAGAAAAACAATAGGTTTCTTGATAGAACCTACAACTGATCCAAGACTAGAAGTGTATGTGACGACGTTCAAGCTTTGGAAATGGTTCCATGGGGGTACGTTGCAAATTTTCGTCTTGAGACCTGCCCACCTAAACCTTGTTCAACCGTGGCAATGTAAAAGACTGAATGAGTGCACTAAGCAGTTATGCAACAAACACGTACCAAAGCATTACAGCAGAAGCAACCGTAAGCTTGAAGTAAGGCCAAACTCCTGCTAAAGCCCTAATCGACAAGCCGGTCCAGGTTTCTTTGCAAGAGGGGCTCAGGACAATGTAAAGCGCATTGATGAGGACGAGAATCCACCACGAGAGGCTCAGAGTCAGGGCCGCCCCTAGGAGGCCGTAGTCCAAGACATAGACCACAATCCATGTGAGGAGGGTGTGCAAGAGGAAGACCCCCACGGACATGTAAGCTAGAGGGTTCACTATGTTCTGTGCCTGAAGGAACCTCTGCATCGGGCAGGCGAGGGCGAATGCATATAGCTGAGGGATCAATCCCCGCGTGAATAACTGGCCCGGCTCGGTGATGCTCTCAGATTCTCCAATCGCTAGGAGTATGTCGCCGGAGAACCAGTATACAAAGCTGAGAAGGACAGCTGCCCCCAAGTGCAGAACTATAGCTCTTTGGCAAATGATGCCCATTTCCGAGTACCTCTTTGCCCCATAAGCCTGGCCACAGACAGTTTGCACCGCGCTGGCCATGCCCAACTGTGTGACATCGGAACACAAGGAAAGTTAATGAATTGTTTTACATGCTTCGTGAATCAACGGAACATAACACCGGCATTATGGCTTGATACGTTAGTAAAATTTCCAACAATGAGACTGGATAATATGCTTGTGATCTTAGACAATTCAGATAAGTGAATGCAACTATTAGCATAACCAAATTATGAGCATTAAAACTGTGATCATTGAACTGGCAGCCATAAATTCAATGAACTTTTAAGAGTGGTGGGCAAATACCATAATGCCATAAGCAAGACCTTGGATGCACACGCTAGCCATGGAGGCTCCCGCAAGTTCCTCCGCGCCCAAATGCCCAACAAACATGAGCGACACGAAACTGAGCATGTAGTTGAAGATGGACACGATGATGGATGAGCCAGATAAGAGCCAGAGCAGCCTCGACTCCCAGGCCACCAGACGCGCCCACCCTCGGAGCGGGACCGGATGCTCGAGGATCTCCTCGATCGTGCCAGACGACAAGTCGGAGATGGGACCGTGAGGGTCTAGTCGGAGCAGCAACGGCTGTTGCTCTGGCTCTGCTGACCCCATGTTCCCTTCGTGGCGAAGAGAACTCGATAGCGCACGCTGTCGAGTCGCAGAGACTAGGAGCCCGTTTGGTCAAAGAGGTGCCCCGAAGCTTCTTTAAATAGGCGGAAAATTGAGGCTGAAGGTTAACTACCCCTCTTTTCTCCCAAGACAGACACAGTTCATACTTTCGTGGAACAGATAAAAAATTTGTTAGATAGAGCTAACACCGCAAATTTGTCGCCCTAAAGAAACTTCTGAAGCAGATGATATGTCTACACTGTTAAAAACGTTTGCCTACAGGATGTGCAATGTCTTTTTATAGACACACATGTTGTCCTTCATCTACCGATTTAAATTTTTTGCTCGGACATTTTAATACAATGTCAAAACTGGTTCGATATATTTCGCATGGGCAGCCTCGAGCAAGAAGATTGTTATCATATATGGCTTGTCTTCTGTATGGTTTTTCAGAAATAAGAATATTCGATCGGATCACTCGAAAATAAAATCTTTATTTTCGTCCAACTAGATTCTATGACTAATAATTCCTATAATTTTTCCTTTCTTTTCTAGGTTCTACATTTTTTCCATATTTATTAGAAATAGAAATTATCTTTTCATATAATAAATTTCCACCCTCGGAACTAGTTCCAGAAAGAACCTTTCGATCTAATGAGGAGGCTGTAGAGATAAAAAATTAGAGGACCTTGTCGGTCGGAACACCATCAGTAAATGAACTGAGCGTGAGTCGACATCTCGTACCAACTACCGACTTCCGAGGGCGTGCTCTTTGAAAGGCAGGTTGGGGAGTGGAGTGGCCAGTTGGTGGCCTACGATTCTTCCCTTTACCAGGTCAAGCCACCGAGTTTGACAATAATCGGGGTGGAGAAAATACCAGATCAAATCGAACGAGTGCAAAACGATGATGCTGCGTGAATCTGGATTCAAAGATTTTTCATTTTCATCCATGGAATAGTTTAGTCAGTCACTTGAAAAGTCGGTCTTAAACATCAAAGTGCATATGATTTCATGAGCAATGGAAGTACAAGATCTCATGGTCAAGGCAAATTGAGGTACGAGGCGATCATTGTCTGCGGCCCAGAGCCTCAGAAAGTTACATTAGGGTCCTACTGCATTTCGGACAAGACGTGCCGGACGTCGCCTTTGAGCAAGAAAAAGAATTTAGAGAGAAAAGAAGGAAACTGCTGCAGTTTGCCCGAAAACTAGCATATTCGTTGCTTTGGATTCTTGGAACGTGAACGAAAATCATTCTACTCTTTGATCGAATTTACGAGTGAAAAGTAATATTTGATAATCACACAAAATTTTTGTTGTCAAAATAAAAATTCGTTTGATGAGTTATTCTTAAATTTCTATTCCTAGTAATCGGAGGCCGGCCGGCGGTGGTGAGAGCAGCGTTGAGCAACGAGGGCTAGTGATAAAAAAAAATTGTTATTTTTGTTTCTATTCTAAAAATAAAAAAGTTCAAAAGAAATTTACATTTCATTTCTATTCCAAAGTTATTTCCAAGCTAAAAATTTATCTCAGATATAAAAAAAATAAAATTACGTTGCCAGACGGATTTCTATTTGAAAGAGGTTCTCGAGAACATATTAATAGAAAAATAGGAAACAAAATGGTTACATTCGCGTCCTTATATGCCGAATGGTTCGTGAATTTTTAATTTAATATGTAATGTTGTCCCTTAATTTATAATTTGTTCAAAGTAGTTAATGAACTATTTATAAATATTCAATCTAGTCCATAAATTATATGGAAAATGTTAAATATTATTCTTAAGGTAATTCAAGTTAACAAGATTCATTGATGTGGCTCGCAATCCGTTAAATTTAAATGGTGGATAACAAGAAAAAGTTACACGTGAATCATCCAAGTAAGACAATCATATAAAATTGGGCCATAATAATTAACGTTATCAAATAACGATAGTCATGATAACGGCCTAATTTTGTTTTCTGCCTTTTTAAAGTAGATAGATAAAAAGATAGTCATGTTGATTCATCATTTTAAAAATTCAACTTAGCTTATAATAATCCATGCCCTTAAATAATGTTTGATTTGTTATTCGAGCAAACAGAATGACTACATTAAACGTTTACTAACAGTTAAAGGGACCATATTGAATAATTAAAACTCCAGGGACGACGTTGCACATTGGACTAAAGTTAAAGGACCATTTGTATCATTTTTTCAATGTAAATCGACTTTTTTGATGTGGGGGTTGACTTGTTGGTGGGATGACGTTGTTAGTTCACGGGAAACTTGTCCAAAAAGTTCTAAACCTATTACACTTTGATCAATTCAGTCTTAAACTTGTCAATTGAGTGCTAAACCTTTTTCATATTTTGTCAATTAAATCTATTCGTCTGATTTTAATTAGAGATCGCTAACGTGAATGTCTATAGTGTAGGGCTCATCAACAAAAATAACGCAGCGGAATATAAAACCCTAGACAGGATCCATGTGTATATTGAAATCAAAAGGGAATTTTGAAACGCACCTTTGGCGGATTGAGAAAAAATCGACAACTGATTGTGTCTGAATTAGTGTTCCAAGTGTTGCGCCTCTACCAGTATCCACACACACGAACGGAATTCTCCAACGATCCATGTGCTAGCGAAAGATCTTGAAGTTCCTTTTTCTCGAACGCCTTTTTTTTATTTTCGATACTCTGTCGAAAAAAAACCCTAGACAGAGAACGATTCTCTATTTATTTATACAACCTCATTATCCAACGGAATTAAAAGAAGTGTGTCGGGCGATTTGGGCCCACATTTAATCGTTATCTCATAACGCGCACGACCGCATTGATAATTTAAATAAGAGAATAAATTAAAATCTACTTCTTAAGTAGATCAAGGCGTATAGAAAATATTAAGTCCATTCGTTATTATGTGCGACCCTATAGATTCACTAAACATTAGCAGTGTGCTCAAAACCCTTTTGACCCACAAGTCATAAGCGGTCTCTAGCAAGACATTATGACTACCTAAGTATAGTGAAGGTCGATTTTTCCGACACAACCTAATCCACAACTAATATTAGAGTATCAACATTGATTGATTCCTAGGGCAGACTACTAACAATCTCCCACTTGCACTAGAACCAATCATATAAACTAAGTCCCTTTGTTACTTGATTTCCGAATTAAGCATAAGGCAGGACAAGTGTCATCCTTATATAGCTTAAACTTATTTTCCCGATACCGCAGTTAGACTATCAAAACAAGTAGTTAACTTTTCAACTCACTTGAGCATGGCCATGCATTTCACAGTCTCAACTTTACGGGAGGCCAGGAAATCATACCTCCGTTATATGAGAGGGACAAATCCCATCTTGTCTACTTACATCACTCAGCACGATTTATGACATGCCCAGCCATTACCTTTATAATCACCTGTTACGGCTAACGTTTGGCAATGTTAAAGCATGCCAATCCACGTCTAGGAAACCATGACAGACTCAGGTCGAAGGACTATACTCAATAGTTGTGATGATAAATACTGATGACATTATATAACAATCCTACAGTATTCTCATAGTGGGTCCATCCAATACAATGTTCTCTAACATGTATTTCATGTGATCAACTTTATATCTCTATATTCATGACCCGAGAAACTTGGTCATCAGTTGACTCACATGCTAGTCTCAAACACTATTTGCTTCCCAATGCACAATGGCAATTGACTAGGGACATTTAGAATATTAATATACACTATATTAATAGAGTTTCACGATCAAATCACATATTTGATTATCTATTAAGGATATTCAATATTCAGGAGATAAATATTTCACATTCAATTATATACTAAAATTAAATCGAAATCAAATATAATATATATTTTATTAATGAACAATGAAAATGTATATCACATATACTCCCACTCACATCAAGACCAATCACTAATGTGTCTAAGGCCTAAAGCGTTACAATGACGCTCATGCTTAAATTGTGGAAAAGCTTTCGTTAACGGATCAGCTGTATTCAAGTCCGTTGCAACTTTGAACATCTTGACATCACTTCTTTCAATGAATTCTCGAATGAGATGATACTTCCTGAGTATGTGTTTGGTCTTCTGGTGAGACCTAGGCTCTTTAGCCAAAGCTATGGCCCCATTGCTATCATAATAGAGGTTCGTTGGATTTGAACTTGTGGGACTGATTCCCAGTTCTTCTATGAACTTTCGAATCCAAACAGCTTCCTTTGATGCTTCTAAAGCAGCAATATACTCAGCTTCTGTCATAGAATCTGCAATAGTGTCTTGCTTGGAACTCTTCCAGCACACCGCTCCACCATTCATGCAAAAAACAAAACCTGACTGCGATCGAAGATTGTCTTTGTCAGTTTGGAAACTAGCATAAGTGTAACCACTTACAGTGATCTGTTCCTCACCTCCATAGACTAAGAATAAATCCTTAGTTCTTCTTAAGTACTTAAGGATATTTTTTACAGCAATCCAGTGAGGTTTCCCTGGATTTGACTAGTATCTACTTGTCATGTTCAATGCATAAGCAACATCGGGACGAGTGCACAACATAACATACATGATGGATCCCACAGCTGATGCATAAGGAATTCTACTCATGCGGTCTTGCCCATCTTGTGTTGAAGGACACTGATTCTTGCTAAGACTTATGCCATGTGTCATTGGGAGAAAACCTTTCTTGGAGTCTTGCATATTAAACCTATTGATGACTTTATCAACATATGTATTTTGACTCAGTTCAATAAGTCTCTTATATCTATCTCTATAGATCTTGATCCCTAAGATATAGTTTGCCTCTCCCATGTCCTTTATGGAGAAAAATTTTCCTAACGATGTCTTAATTGACTGAAGCATAGGAATGTCGTTTCCAATGAGTAGTATGTTATCTACATACAACACTAGAAACACAATTGCACTCTCACTAGACTTCTTGTATACACAAGCTTCTTCTTTATTTCTGATAAAGCCAAACTCTTTGACAATTTCATCGAAATGAATATTCCAACTCCGTGATGCTTGCTTCAATCCATAAATAGAACGTTGAAGCTTATATATCTTTCCAGTGTTATCTGGTGATGTAAAGCCTTCAGGTTGTGTCATATACACATCCTCTTCTAGTTTTCCGTTAAGAAAAGCTGTTTTTACATCCATTTGCCATATCTCATAGTCATAATATGCAGCAAACGCTAGGATAATCCGAATGGACTTAAGCATGGCCACTGGTGAAAATGTCTTGTCATAGTCAATACCATGAGTTTGTTTGAAACCTTTAGCTACTAGCCGTGCTTTATAGATGTGAACATTTCCATCCATATCAGTTTTCTTCTTGAAAACCCACTTGCACCCTATAGGTTTGACGCCTTCAGGTGGATCAATCAAAGTCTAAACTTTATTTTGATACATTGAGTCCATTTCGGATTTCATGGCCTGAAGCCATTTATCGGAGTCTGGGCCCATCATAGCTTATGTATAGGTCGTAGGTTCGTCATTTTCTATTAACAATAGATGACGATGTTCTATCACGTGAAAATCATATTTCATAGGCTCACGATGTGTTCTTTCAGACCTACGAACTATAGGTGCCACTGGAGTAGACTCTACAACTCTTTGTAGATCTAATTGAGGTTCCTCATGAATTGGAACACCCTCTTGTGGCATTATAACTTCTTCGAGGTTTACCTTACTTCAACTGGTTCGTTTAGTAAGAAATTCTTTCTCTAAAAAGACACTATTTTGAGCAACAAACACTTTGTTCTCTGATGGATTGTAAAAGTAATATCCTTTTGTTTCTTTAGGATATCCCAGAAAGAAGCATTTATCAGATTTGGGTCCAAGTTTATCAGAAAGTAAACGTTTTACATAAGCTTCACAACCCTAAATCTTTAGAAAAGACATACTAGAAACTTTTCCTGTCCACATCTCATATGGTGTCTTCTCTACAGCTTTTGATGGACTTCTATTTAGTGTAAACGCAGCTGTCTCGAGTGCATATCCCCAGAAAGATAATGGAAGATTTGAATGACTCATCATTGATCGAACCATGTCTAACAAAGTTCGATTTCTCCTCTTAGAGACACCATTCCATTGTGGTGTTCCAGAAGGAGAGAGCCGTGAAACAATTCCACACTCTTTAAAATGGTCATTGAACTCTTGGCTTAAATATTCTCCTCCTCGATCAGATCGAAGAGCCTTGATATTTATGCCAAGTTGATTCTGTACTTCATTCTGAAATTCCTTGAACTTTTCAAAGGAGTCGGACTTATGTTTCATCAGGTAAACATATTCATATCTACTGAAATCATCAGTAAATATAATGAAGTACTGATAACCTTCTCTGGCTATAGAACTCAGTGGTCCACACACATCAGTATGTATGAGGGCTAATAATTCTTTTGTCCTCTCACTTTGATTAGTAAAAGGAGCTTTTGTCATTTTTCCAACTAAACAAGATTCACATGTATCAAATGATTCAAAATCAAATAAATTTAATAGTCTATCACTATGAAGCTTGTGAATTCTTTTCTCGTTTATGTGGCCTAATCGACAATGCCATATGTAGGTTGGATTCAAATCATTAGATTTAAACCTTTTTGTATTTATATTATAGATTGGCACATCAAGATTTAGAACATATATCCCATCCACAATATGAGCGCTACCATAAAATAATTCATTAAGATAAAACGAACAACTATTGTTTTTTATATCAAAATAGAAACTTTCTTTGTCCAAACAAGAAATAGAAATAATATTCCTGCGTATAGCAGGTACATAGTAGCAATTATTCAGTTCTAAAATCATGCCAGAAGGTAAAGCAACATCATATGTTCCTATGGCTAATGCAGCAACTCTTGCTCCATTTCCAACTCGTAGTTCCACTTTACCTTTTGCAAGTGTTCTACTTCGTTTTAGTCCTTGCACATTCATACAATGTGAGTACCACAACCGGTATCCAATACCCATGAAGTAGAATTAGTAGTAACATTTACTTCTATAACATATATACCTGAATCAGAAGTCTCACTTCCCTTTTTCTTCAGATCCTCCAAATATTTCTTGCAATTCCTTTTCTAATGTCCATTCTCACAACAATGGAAGCATACAGCATCAGCAGTTGGACCCGGTTTGGTCTTGGATTTGGGTTTAGGCTTAGTGTCCTTGCTCTTGCCCTTGACCTTACCTGGCTTCTTAAAGCCTTTCCCCTTTTGAGCCATGAGAACATTAGGGATGGGGTCCTTCTTGATATTCTGCTCAGCAGTTTTGAGCATCACATGCAGTTCAGTCAAAGACTTATTCAGATTATGCATGTTATAGTTTATAACAAACGTGTCATAATCTTGAGGCAATGACTGAAGAATAATGTCAGTAGCCAACTCTCGGCTAATGGGAGAGCCCAGTCGTTCCAGGTTTTCAATATAATCTATCATCTTTATGATATGTGGGCTAACTGAGCTCTCACTTGCTAGCTTGCACTCAATTAAGGTCTTTACCGTTTAGTACCTTTTAGTGCGTGCCTGCTCCTGAAACAAATTTTTCAGGTTCATGATCATATCATAGGCATCCACATTCTCAAACTGTTTTTGAAGGTCTGAGTTCATGGTAGCTAACATTAGACATGATGCATCCAATGCATCATCTTTATGTTTCTGATAAGCATTCCTTTCAGCGTGGGGAGCATTGGAAGAAGGTGCCTTCTGAGGGAGTGGTTTCTCTAGGACATAATCCTTTTTCTCCTGCTTGAGAACAATTCTCAAGCTTCTATACCAGTCCAAAAAGTTTGAACCATTCAATTTGTCTTTCTCAAGGACAGATCGCAGTGAAAAGTGTGATGCAGAGCTATTTGCCATTATCTACAACAAATATGCAAAGTGAATTGTTCATTAATATTATTTATAATAAACTCCCACTATACTTTTATAACATGTGTCCCAATAAGTATAGTGAACCAAGATCCATATTTTACCAAGACTCGAGTAAACTTTGGTTTACCGCTTAAGACTAAGTTATTTAGGTAGACAACTTTTTGTCAATTATATCGAATACAACTCTTGGTTGTTGGGGTTGACATCTCATATCTTATCCCCAAACACTATGCCTCAAGGCCCAAAACCGTTTTGATAGCCTCGTTAAGTAAATCAATCTTGATTTATGGATAACCATTATCCATATTATTTTACTCAAATAGTTAAAGACACCCTGCTTTAGCAGGCCCATTTATTGACGATTCAAGTCTTAATAGGTGTATGATTGGAAAGATATCATATTATTACTTAATTTTATTAGGGACTCTTAATGTTTATGAATGTATGCATGTGATAAACATAAACAAAACATTACTTATAATAATAAAGGTACATCAATCATACGAGAATGACCAATTCCATGCAGGGGTCAAGGGGGCTGCGCCCCTCGCGGGGTCAAGGGGGCTGCGCCCCTCGCGGGGTCAAGGGGCAGAGCCCCTTGCGGTGGTCTCGTTGATCGGTCAACGAGCGGGGTTCGAAGGGGCAGCGCCCCTCACGGGGGCTCGGGGGCAATGCCCCCGAAAGCTAGACAGAATTCTCAATTCTGTTTTCCAGGAGAGCCTCGAAAACATAAACAGAATTCTCAATTCTGTGTTCTCGGGAGACTATCCGTCGCTGCCACCTCCCACGCCCTCGCCATGCCCTTCCGGCCGAGCACCTCGACGCACCGGCTGACTTGGCGCGCCGCCGTCCCCGCTCGCCGTCTCAGCCTCGGGCAACGAATCCAGGCGCGACGCCGCCTTCGCCTCGGGCAACGAGCCCAGGCGCGACGCCGCCTCCACCTTGGGCAACAGTCCCAAGCGCGACGCCAGCCCCGCCTCAGGCAACATCCCAGGCACGATCGAAACATGATCGACCTATCCCTGCTTCGTTCCTTCTCAATTGATCATATCAATTCATATTTCAAATTCATCTAACTCTAATTTAAACTCTTCAGGCATACATCATATGTATCAATAATTAGGGTTTCCGATTTAACTTCAATATATCACAAGTAGCTCTAATACCACTGTAGGGCTCATCAACAAAAATAACGCAGCGGAATATAGAACCCTAGATAGGATTCATGTGTATATTGAAATCGAAAGGGAATTTTGAAACACACCTTTTGCGGATCGAGGATAAATCAACAACTGATTGTGTCTGAATTAGCGCCCCAAGTGTTGTGCCTCTATCAGTATCCACATACACGAACGGAATTCTCCAACGATCCACGTGCTAGCGAAAGATCTTGAAGTTCCTTTTTCTCGAACGCCTTTTTTTTTTTATTTTCGATACTCTGTCGAAAAAAAACCCTAGATAGAGAACGATTTTTTATTTATTTATACAACTTCATTATCCAACGGAATTAAAAGAAGTGGGTCGGGCGATTTGGGCTCACATTTAATCGTTATCTCATAACACGCACGACCGTATAGATAATTTAACTAAGAGAATAAGTTAAAATTTACTATCAAGGCGCATAGAAAATATTAAATCCGTTCGTTATTATGTGCGACCCTGTAGGTTCACTAAATATTAGCAGTGTGCTCAAAACCCTTTTGACCCACAAGTCATAAGTGGTCTCTAGCAAGACATTATGACTATCTAAGTATAGTGAAGGTCGATTTTTCCGACACAACCTAATTCACAACTAATATTAGAGTATCAACATTGATTGATTCCTAGGGCAGACCACTAACATATAGCACCACGTAGGAGGCCGACGTTGACATTGACAATTTTTTTAAAAAATTATTTGTTTATAATTTTTATTTATTTTTCTTTCTTTCTTTTCGTTTTTTTGCCTACCAAGTCTAGTGAGGGTCATGACTCTCACCCTCGACTAGCAAGAGCTTTGAGGCTGACGAGGTTTAGCCAGGCCTTGCCCTATGACCTGCGAGGGTTGGCTAGCCCTCATGGGGCTTGGAGTAAAAAGGAAAAAGAAAGAAAAAAAAGGAAAAGAAGAAAAATTATAATAAATTCAAAAATTTTCAAAATATTATAAAAATTATTTATGTTAGCACTGGTTATGCCACGTAAAATGATCAGCATTCACGTCGGTAATTTCTAGTTAAAATTAGTCGGATGGACTCAATTGGTAAAACGTGAAAATGTTTAGGATTCAATTGGAAAAATTGAAAAATTTGAGACTAAATTGATCAAAGTGCCATAGATTTAGGACATTTTGGACAATTTCCCATTAACTAACAGCGTCCATCCACCAACAAGTGGACTTCCCATTGATGTTACCGATCTAATGTTCCTTTCAATTGCTTCAGGAACGACGGTGCTAAAATTGGTGAGGAAGTTCATCTTTGCATCTTGTATTGTTAGCTCGTTAGATTACATCCTTGCTTTAAGTTGAGGAACACTGTTGGATATTCCACTCATGCGTGATCAGCTAATGTCCTTGCGAGATTAGCCGTCAAAGCGACAAACAAATCTGATTACGTCGTTCTTATTGAAACTATCTATTCCATAGTTGCTTTAATTGTGTTCACAATCTAGTAATTTCTTCGAGCAACAGAGCATCTGCTTCCTTGGCAAAGATAACAATGGGACTGCAGAAAAGCGAACCGAATATTCGAGCACACTGATGACGGCACGAAACGAAGGAAGTGTTGGTTTCTAATCTGCAGATGGGTGTGGGCGACAGTTCGGGTTTGACGCAGACAATCTCTTCAGCTCGTGAAAAGGACGTGCGCAGGAATTCGACTGCTTATCAATGGATGAACCAGCTCAGTAAGTGCATTAACCAAATTTTCTAGCCGGACTATTGATTTTTTTGCGCATTTGCGGTCAATCCTTTAGCATCTCATCGTTTGGATACTTTTAGATATGATTGTGAAACTTGTTCATTTCTTTCTGTAAGAGTAATTTCATCCTATTGGATTGGAATTAGGTTTCGGGTGCTCGACAATCTCTAAATGGCGCATCAAAAAGACTGGTTTCTCTCATATGGCATCGATTTTTCATCATCTAGTAGGAGTCTGCACATGCCTCCTGCCCCGAATCATTTGCTTTAGAATTTTTCCCCATTCTGCACAAGTGAACAATAAAAATGTCCAGACCAAATGCAGTATGTAGTGAACAAGCGTTCCTGGGTTTCGTCTAGTGAAAGCACGGTGACGAGCGAAATGGAGTATTCATCAGCATTCCTCAGGCCCATGTCCTGATTCCCGCAATGCGGATGATTGAAATATGTGAAGGTTCTTTATCACAAACGTTGCCGGTTACAAGAAAATGGTTCCCTTCCGTCTTCAAAATCTGGGCTCATATATACACGATAAGAGAAAAATGATAAAGAACAGCCTATCAAGATATTTCACCCGTCTATTCTCTCACATTGTAAGAAAAATGCAGAACCTGCAATCTAAACGCTGGAAACCGAATGGAGATTAAATAAGCAACCGTTATACATCATCAACCAGGTCTAATGTCTCCACATTTGCCGAACTCTTCAAGCGAGTAACAGCCTTTTCGACCTGAGACAAACAGAGAATTAGGTATCAGAGTCCATCTCCGACATGAAACCAGATGAGATGAACAATTCAGAACTACAGCTACCTCAGCAGTCCAATTTGTTCTAGCAGTCAATATGATGAGGGCTGCTGTTTGTAGAAGAACCCCAACAATCATTCCCCACCAGATACCCTGAAATGAAGAGCACTTGTCATGAGTACATGTGTGTATATGAGAGAGAGAGAGAGAGAGAGAGAGAGAGAGAGAGAGAGAGAGAGAGAGAGAGAGTCGATTTTACCGCCGCTCCTAAGCTAGTTTTGAAACCAAGAACGCATCCGATGGGGAGACCAATTATATAGTAAGTGGCTAGATTGATATAGGCCACCACGGCTTGCCACCCGCTTCCAATTGCCACACCTGCAAATCAAGTGCAATAGCAGCTAAATACCATTACATAATGAGGGATCATCGACCGCTTCGCTAACAGCTATTACAGCATTCACAGCAATAGTTACCTGAGAGTATGGGCTGAATTCCATTGAGGAAAACAGAGATGGCCAACAGAGGAGTTATCGCAGAAACTGCGTCGATAACTTCAGTGTCGCTCGTGAAGAGTTTGCTCAATCCTACCTTGAATATCAGGACAATTGCTGAGAACACTATACTAATGAGAATGCTGGTTCCAGTCACCACCAAGACTGAAAACTTCGCCACACTAGGATGACCTGCCCCAAGCTCATTGCTTACACGGACACTGCGGTGAACAGCCGAATTCATTAGCAAGCCGACATAATTACCGTAACTTGACACCACGATGCACTGTTATATTGCTTATTGTTGCAAAGAGTGCAAATGTGATGGTCATAATCGTGGCAAGCGCATCTCCATATTATTATTACTGTTTGGAATTATGTTTGGAGTGACAAACCTGGCGGCCGCAGCTAGCCCTAGCATAAATTGCATGTCCCAGTTCAAGTAGTTCATACTGAAAGCGAAAGCGTCATTTAGTCAAGAAAAAAGCAAATTTGGATGACCACGACAAAGGAAGAAACATTTTTGCCAGCATTACCAAATTGATATGGAGTCCAATGATACAGTGGGATCGGGAAGGAGACCTGAAATGAGCACAAGACCTTGGAAGTACCATATTTCCAAGCTACATGAAGAAGAAACAAACGTCAGGTCATGGTGGATCAAGACTTAATGAACATAGTGACCAGTCCTACTCACGTACCAAAGCATGATGGCAGAAGCCACAGTGAGCTTGAAGTAAGGCCAGATTCCCTGGAATGCTTTCATCGACAGGCCGGTCCAGGTCTCTTTACAAGAAGGGCTCAGGATGATGTAAAGCCCGTTTACGATGACGAGGAGCCACCAGGAGAAGCTCAAGGTCAGAGCTGCCCCCATGAGGCCGTAGTCCAACACATAGACAACAATCCATGTGAGAAGGACGTGCAAGAGGAATACCCCAACAGACATGTAAGCCAGAGGGTTTACTATGTTCTGTGCCTGGAGGAACCTCTGCATTGGACATGCGATTGCGAACGCATACAGCTGGAGGATTAGGCCCCTTGCGAAAATCTGGCCTTGCTCAGCGATGCTCTCCGATTGGCCCATCAATGTGAGTGCCGCACCGGAGAACCAGTACAAGAATGTGAGCAGGAAAGCTGCTCCGATGTGCAGGACTATGGCTCTTTGGCAAATGATGCCCATCGAGGCGTACTTCTTCGCACCATAGGCTTGGCCACAGACGGTTTGCACGGCGCTAGCCATTCCCAACTGTCCATTGGAATCACAAACAAACCTGGGTAAGTGTTCTGTAAATGGGAGAGTTTATTGCCCATACTCATTTGGATATGTACTTAACCGATCACATTTAGGACTCATCTAAAGCCAATGAACAGAACATAGACAAGGCTGAGAGACCAAGGTCAAGATTTTTACTGCATTAAGCAATCATAAGTGGGCTCGGCACTAGGCCTATTTTGTCACTACATTCCGTGAACGAGTCTAAACTCGATAACTTCTCGGCAAGTCTCCGCCTGATATACGCACAATTGTTTACTATATTTACGGCATCGAATCATAACTATCTATCGACTTTCCCAAAGAAGGCATGGAAGGGGCAGAGCGGTACAAAATGGTGCACATGCCAGATGTGCAGGCAAAAGAGTTTGATACAGCATCATCATCATAATACATAACCCAAGAACAAACGAAAAGATTTCGACTTCTGATTGTCGCCGACTAAAGAATTGGAACTCGAATCGTGATATCGTGAGCAGACATGGATTTCCATAACTGTAACTCCGGTACGTAAACCGCCACAAATTAAAAAAATGAAAGGACACATATACATTACCATGATCCCGTAGGCAAGGCCTTGAATGCCCACGCTGGCAATGGAAGCTCCCGCAAGCTCCAGCGCACCCAAGTGCCCAGTGAACATGAGGGTCACGAAGCTGAGCATGTAGTTGAAGATGGACGTCACAATGGACGAGCCTGAGAGCAGCCATAGCAGCCTTGACTCCCACGCCACGAGGCGCGGCCACCACCGGAGCGCAACGGGGCGGTGCTCGAGGAACTCCTCGATCGCCACCGATGACAGGTCCGGTATCCGGCTGTGAGAGTCGAGCCCGAGCAACAATGGCTGATACTCCGCCGACCCCATGTCTCTGTTTTTGTGCTCCTCAGACCCGATTTAGGCGATGCTAATGGACAATTCAGGGGACCACAAGCGCACACGCAAGCCTCAAGCTAGAGTGTCCTATGTGAGCGCTCGAGTTTAAGGAGTGAGAGTGTGCGAGCGATAAGAGTAGTAGTTATCAAGGAGCAGAGTTTTAACTTTGTAACTACCGTTCCGGTTCCTGGAGAAGTGGACCAAGCAGCTTAGGGTGTTAGGTTTTATTGCACTCGGCATTTCGTTTGCATGTGGGTGTCTGAGAGGAGAATGTTGGGGATTGTGTTAGATAAATCTAACACCCACGAGGTCAACCTAACACCTCGGTCGGGATTTTCAAACGGACCTTGAATTCATACAATATTACTAAAGGACAGAAATTTTTTTGCTATCTAATATGGGTTTCATTAAAGAATTATGACGTTGATCTTTGTTTCTTGATGGAACTTTCTCAGGGCAGATGATTCCTGCCCGTGCCGGTAAGCTGTCCAGATTAGATATGATTAATGTACTTAATTTTTTATACTATTCCTAGAATTTAGGGTAGTCTGTGATCATACGCATATATATAATAATAATGATAATTGAAAGCTGGAATTACCAAGTCAACTGTTTTTGCTCATAGAAGACCCTAAAAATCTGTCAAAAGAAATTCTCAGTAAATTCGTACGAATAGAGAATATCAAAATTTCCATCATACCCTTACCCAAAAAAAAAAATAATTTTTGCATCATACCTCGTTCCTTACACTTTCGGATAAATTTTTTTTGTTCAATTTTTTTTCGAACGCAAAGCGTGTGCGCTTTTGCTAGTACGATTGAAGGGTAGTTCACAAAAAAAAAAAAAAAATAGAAGAAAAGAAGAGAAATACAGATAAGGGCCAATGCTCCAAATTAAATCTCCATCATTCAATTTCTGTCGGATGAAATGCGGAGCAAATCTCACGGGGTCCTCGCAACCCACAGTCAAGAGGAGTGAACGCAACATTTTCATAGCATTCATGGAGCTACTAACGGAGCTAGGGTTTTAAAAAGTTTTCTGAAGATGAATTAACAACAACCGTTGCTAATTACAATGTTTTCAGACGATGAATTAACAACAACTATTGCTAGCGTGGGAAGGACGTAGCTTAGCAAAGATTCTGCCCCGTTTCTTGATTTGAAAAACAAGGTTTTAACTTTTGAGGTCGATGGTTCTTGTCAATTCCACTGACTCCATTGAAGGTGAGGAAGGACAGGAGTGTTCGTTTTGCAAGGGCGGTTAGGTCAAAGCACGTGCAAAGCTAACCTCCATCTTGGCACTGGTGTACCACTTTCTTGATTTAGCGTCAACCCACCACCATGCTGCAGATGAAAATCTGCGTAAGGGCACAGAGGGGTAGCTTTCTAGGGCATCCCGTCCAACCAAACATGTCGATGCATGCCACCACCACAAGTTTGAGAATTCGATTAACTATGATTTGAAAGAAGACTTAATTTGGTTTCAAACTCATGGATGGGAAGTCTCTTGTCTCTCTCTATCTACCTACACGTGAAACCCAACTTCTTGGCGTGAGACATCAACTCATAGCATGCGAGTAACCCTTTGTTTGACCACCATCATGCTATTTTTTTTTAGTTGGATCCGGAGTAAGTCGTCTGTCGCGAGACCCGTGTTCGATCTTGTGAAAGAACCCTCAAAGAACGCTGATTAAACATATTATTTTTTATCATGATTATTTCTGATTGTCAAGTAAACGACAGAAAAATCTCATTTATGGAATCTTGTCGGTCTCTTCAAGTCACGATGGATGACTAAGGCTGTGCACGACAATCATTTTGTGCCCGGAAACTATTTCTGAACAGAAATGATTCTTTATAATTCTGTGCCCGGGAACTGATTTTGAGCATTTAAAGACGTTTGGTAACGGTTCAAAATTTTTATTCCTGAAATAGTAAAAGAACAGAAATGCGTTTGGTAACGATATAAAATTTCTTTTTATTAATAATATTTTAAACATTTTAATATTAATCTTTTCTTTTTTTCTTCTCCTCCTTCTTGGCCATGGCTAGTAAAATATTTTTTAATTAATAATATTTTATTAAAAAATAATTTTTTTTGGCCATGGCCGGTAAAATTTCTTTATGAATAATATTTTTTTCTTTTTTTTGGCCATGGCTGGTAAAATAATTTTTTTATTAATAATATTTTTTCATTAAAATATTTTAATAAAAAATATTTTTATTGAAAATATTTTTTTATTTTTTTCCATGGCCTGGTCGCCGGCAATGGTTGGTAAAATATTTTTTTATTAAATTTTTTTTTCCTTTTTTTCCCAATGGCCTAGTCGCCGGCCATGGCCGGCAAAATATTTTTTTTATTAACATTTTTTTATTAAAATATTTTTTCCTTTTTTTTCCCATGGCTTGGTCGCTAGCCATGACCGGTAAAATATTTTTTTTATTAATAATATTTTCTATTAAAATATTTTTTTCCTTTTTTTTGTCATGGCTTAGTCGCAAGCTATGGCTGTAAAATATTTTTTAAAACATTTTTTATTAATAATACTTTTTATTAAAATATTTTTTTCCTTTTTTTTGCCATGGCTTGGTCGGCGGCTATGTCTGGTAAAATATTTTTTTATTAAAATATTTTTTCTTTTTTTTTGTCATATCGCTGGCCATGGCCAATAAAATATTTTTTTATTAATAATATCTTTTTTTTCATAGCCACCGGCGATTGGCCACAACCTAGAGAAGAACAACACAAAGAAGAAAAAAAAAAGAAGAAAAAGAACTCATTCTCAAAATTGTGCCGAGAAATAAGAAGCAACTTTTTTTTACTTCTTGTTTCTCTTCCAAAACTGTTTTTGGGCACAAATTTTTGCAAAAATGTGCTCGAAAATAAAAAGTTTACTAAACGTATTTTTGTTCCCAAACTATTTTTGAGAACAAAAGAACAAAAATTTTTACTGTTTGGCACGTTACCAAACAAGCCCTAATTAGCGCATACGAAACCCATAAATGATGACACTTGCGAAAGGCAAATTCAGTGAGCAGCGCTTGTTAGCATCTTCATCTGTTTATTTCACTACATCCTTTTTCTGACAGTGACGTGGCATAGGAGTGTATCTACAGAATTTTGCATTTTGTTTCTCTTTTTTTTTTTGAACTTTTGGATTTTGCCTTGTCGAGCCCAAACACCATATCATCTCACTACTTATTCTTTATGGAACCAAGAAAAATGTAACAAGTAAGTTGCCCCGCTTAGTAAAACTAACTGACAGTCAATCTCCATGCAACCTCATCCATTCCCCTCCACTACCAAAATTACTACTCACTTTCTCTCTTGAGGGTACTCCGAATTTAATTTTTTTTAATCTTTATAAATATCTACTCAACTTCTATTTTTATTTAGTGATCAAGTGGTGTTTGGATCAGTATTTCCGCCACTCGATTAGTTCACCTCTCCAAGCAATTTTAAGGGAGCACACCCCCGATTGGGCTGGGAATTCAGGTTTGGAAAACTAACATAGATGGTCCAATGTGCAATGTTTTTCCTTATTTTAAATTTGTTCCATATGATCTCCGGAACTATTGGTAATGCATTCATCATATTTATTCAAACTACAAATCAGACGTTATTTGATGATGTTGATTATTCTATGCCGAGTTGGGTTTTTAAAAATGACGAGTTAGCAAGTCTATCTTTTTATCCATCTATTTTGAAAAAAGACAAAAACAAATTAATGACTTCAAATATCCTACGTGGAAATTTCTTCTCCAAATTTGAGATGAATATGTTACGTAGATAATCCATATATAGCTTTTTTTTTGTCTACCATTCAATCATAACGAATTTGAAAGTCACGTCAGTAGATTCTGTTAACTTGAATTAATGAAATGATGATATTAAACATTTTCATATAGTTTAAGGTCTAAATTAAAAATTTACTAATATTTTATGGATCATATTGAACAAATTAAAAGTGCAGGAATGGCATTGCACATTGAACCAAACTTCAGGGGCCATTTATGTCATTTTCCCTTTAGGATTTTAAATTTAAAGTACTCCAACAAAATTTGAATCCAACACCATAAGGAAAGAAGCAAACTTCCCACCGTTTAGGGGCCAACACTTAGTTAATCATGCCTATTCAACTTCGCACACAGGTGGTACATGCATAATACAAGTGTAAATAAAGGGAACAATGATTCTTCTTGCTATTATAGATTGATCAAATTTCAAAATAGTATTTTTTCAACATCATCACATTTTCAAATAATATTGATTTTTCATTGCAATTAAAATATTGTTAAATAATTTGGGTTACTTTATGTTAAAATAGGATGTCTTATACTTTATCATTATCACAATATAATAGTAACCGAAAGTACATAATCCATAAGTAACTATATTACATATTAATAGCTGTTCATAAATAATCATCTGAACATTAGTAAAACCATTATAATGTTTGCGATTTATCAACCACGCTGATATCATTTCCAAGAGATTGACATGTTGATATATTCGTGACACGCGTATAAAGTTATAATAGTTACAGATGTAGGCAATAACTATTTACATATTATAAGAAGTTCATCCATAACCAATCAAACATTAGTATTTTCATCGTTATGTTGTTTAAGTCACAAACTACATGTATAAAGTTAATACAAATTCTTTTGCTCGTTGGTGAATTCACCATGGTTTACTAAACAGACTTGTAATTCGTTAATAATAGGGATAGTAATTTGCTAATCACAGTTACAAAATTTCAAAAAACTGGTTACTCACTAACTTATTGAGATGTCGGGGTGAATTCTGCCTACCATTGGTAGTTTACCAACCACAAGTGTAGATGTGAAAGGAGTTGGTAACTTACTAATTTGTTTAGACGTCGGTAAATTCTTCATGAATTTGTATTTTGCAGGCTACATACTTGTAAAATCCGAAAGGAGTTTGATACTTTGCTAATTTATTTGAAATGTCTGATAGATCCTCTATAGTGTCGGTGGTTACCGACCACACTCGTAAAATTTCAACGAAGTTAGTAATTCACTAATTTCACGAAAATGTTGGTAAATTCCTGATAAGGTTGGTATTTTACGTAAATTGAAAAAAAAAAAATTGTTAAGTTTCTTTGGCTTATCCCATATTCACCGACGCTGACGGGCCTACTTAAATATGCCTCTGTTCTTCAGAGCACGAAAGCTAACCGTCATTGCATGGAGCTCGTTTTCAAGGACCATTCTTGACGAGCAAGCTATTGCAGCAGAGCTAGTAGATGACCACTCGCAAGCAGTGCAGTTATTCTACGAGTCTGCGCGGTTTATGTATGGTGTCACGACGAGGGGGACTCAGGACGCCTTAGGAGGATCAAGGAAGCCACCTCTTCGACCAAATTTCCAAGATCGCCCAGTTGGGTCGATCAGCCCGAGTTGAAGAAGCCATTTTAGCGTCTTCTCCCATTTGACCCGGAAGAACGCTGTGACGTTCGACTCCGGGATCTCTGTTTATGCCGACGACGGGAGGTTCCGCGATGTGCGGAAGATGCTCGACGGAATGCCGCTCGACGGAATGCCGCTTCGGAACTTGGTTTCTCAGAACACCGTGATTGCTGGGCACCTTCCTAATGATTGGATCGAGGAAGCTTATCGGTTGTTTGAGAAAATGTGTAGAAGGAGATGTCATTCGTGGGCTTTGATTATAACGTGCTTTATGCAGAGTGGGCAGCTAGAGAGCGCGAGGAAGCTATTTGATTTAGTAAGATGTAGTTTTGTGGAATGCCATGATAGCGGGTTATGCAAAGAAGGGCAAAATCGACGTAGCTGAGCTACTATTTCATGAGATCCCGGTTAAGAA
Organism: Syzygium aromaticum; assembly: GCA_024500025.1. Classification (NCBI taxonomy): domain Eukaryota; kingdom Viridiplantae; phylum Streptophyta; class Magnoliopsida; order Myrtales; family Myrtaceae; genus Syzygium; species Syzygium aromaticum. The sequence goes on from CM044885.1 coordinate 20,949,757, forward strand.
TTTTGTTTCATGAAATTCAATGCTTGCTGGGTTTTCAAAATATCATAAAGTGCGATTGGCATTACAAATTTTTGATGAAATGGTGGACCGAGTCTGGGTGACATAGACTCTGCTTGGGACTTCTTTAGAAGGATTCCAGACCCCGGTGGCTATTTTGTGTGGGATGATGCCAAATGGAAAGTTCCTGGAGGCCAAGAGACTTTTTGACGAGATGCCTAAGAGGAATGCGGTTTCAGGGAACGCAATGATTGCAGGGCATATTACTAACTGTCAAATGGACGATGGCATCAGCATGTTTATGGAAATGCCAGAAAGGGATTTCGTGTCATGGACTACTTTGATAAATGGATATATTCGAATTGGTAATCTTGATGAAGCAAGAGACCTTTTGGAACAAATTCTTAAAAAACATTGCAGCCCAAACAACAATGATAAGCGACAACAGCAATGGCATATGGATGCGTGGAAAATCAGAGAATGGATGAAGCCAGGCAACTAGGCCATCGGATTGAAATTTGTGATGTTGTTTGTTGGAATACCATGTTTGCAGGATATGCTTTTACTGAAAAATAATTCTTTTTTATTCAATTCCGAAAAACAATTTCTAAGTATTTGAAGGCGTTTGGTAATTGCACAAAATTTCTTTTTATTAATAATATTTTTATATTTTTATTTTTATTTTTTTTCTTTTTCCCCTTTCTTGGCCCTTGGTCAGGTCATCGGCATCGGTGATCGGCCACGGGCAAGGGCGGCTCATGACTTGGGTGAGTGCAGCCCCCTGCGAGTGCTGCCCTTGCCGGATCTGGCAAGGGCTGGACTCTCGCCACCGCCCTCGCTAGATTTGGCAAGGGCGACTAGCGACCTAAGCGAGGGTCGCCCTCGTCGGGCCTGGCAAGGGCAGCGGCAAGGGTCCAGCCCTCGCCGGCCCTGCCCTGTGGTTGGTCACCGGGGGCCGGCAAGGGTGTTGTGGCCTTTGCCGGATTTGGCTAGGAAAAACCCTCACCCAAGCCGCTAATAGCTCTTGCCGAATCCGGCGAAGGTGGTGGTGAGGGTCCAGCCCTCGCTAAATCCGGCGAGGGCGGCACTCGCCCAAGCCGCGAGCCACCCTTGCCGGATCTAGCGAGGGCGGCGGTGAGAGTCATAACGCCATCACAGGCCCTGGCCTGTGGCCGATCACTAGCGCCAGCGACTTGGCCCATGGCCAAGAAAGGGGAAGAAGAAAGAAAAAAAATGGAAAAATAAAAATAAAGAAATATTAACAAATTCAAAATATTATTAATAAAAAGAAATTTTGTACAGTTACTATACGCATTTTTGTTCTTTTTTTATTTTGAGAATATAAAATTTGGGCAGCTACCAAATGTATTTAAATACTTAAAAATTGTTTTCAGGAATAGAACAAAAAATAATTATTTCTGAGCAGAAATTGTTTGCGGGAATAGAATGGTTACCAAACACATCCTAAACACAGCCTAAATGTGGACAAATGCTGTATGCTCAGCCCATGTTTGACACTACGGACAATCCTGATGTTATCTCTTGGAATTCCCTGAATGGTCGCGGAAATGAAGCTGGTGCACTCTTCAAACAGGTGCTTCTGAAAGGGTTTACTCTCGACGAGGTGACCTTTATCAGAGTTTTGTCTGCTTGTAGTCATTGTGGCCTGATTGCAAAATACTTCAGAAAAATGACGGAAGTGTACACCATCAAACCTCTAGCTGAACACTATTCTTGCATGGTGGATTGTCCTCTAAAGCAGGAAAATTTGAAGGAGCATTTGAAATTGCTAGTGACACAGACTAAAGAAAATGCTGAATTGTGGGTGCGCTGCTTGGAGCTCGTGGGATGCACCAGAATCTAACACTTGCCAAATTAGCATTTGAGAAGCTTACAGAACTTGAATCCGATGAAACCTCGAATAATGTACTCTCATTTGATGTAAATGCTGAAGTAGGCAATTGGAATGAACCGGTGAAAGCAAGGATATCTGTAATGGGGAATGGAGCAGAAAAGCAAGCTGGCTGTAGCTGGATTGAATTGGGAAATAAGGTTCATATATTTATGTCCGATCAAGCGCTGCCGAAACCGCAAGATATCTACAATGAACTCTTTAGCTGCTAAGACTTTCGTCACATGCATGGCATAAAAAGCATAATCCTTCAAATTTTCCTTAACTCAGGAAAATGGATTATTGATCATTCTGTTGCTTATCGTTATTTAACATCCCATACTTGGCAAACTGTACAGTACTTTACTAACTTGTACATCTGCAAGTGTTTTTATTTTTTAGCCAGATTGGACATTTGCAAGTCTGTTTGTTACGACAATCGATTTTTTGTCTGTCTTGAAAGAAATGGAATGCTTAGTGGGGAATACCAGAGCATATGAAGATAAGAGGATATGGTATTAATCTGTTAGTTGTTACTCATGAGATGCAAATGGTTCGACTTCAAAACATGATTCTACTATAGTATCTACGCCAAAGTCTCTCAAATTAAAACTGTACTCCTCCGAGGGATCGAAGAGGCCAGTCTCAGCCGAAACGGTTTCAAGAATTGAGCAGACTTTGGAGCCCATCCTTGACATTCTTATTCCCTCGAGTTCCACCGTGACTTCCTTCATGGTGGGTTGCCTTTCTCTGCTCACGTTCAAGCATCTTTCTGTGAGGTAAGCAACAGCACCAATCTCTTCTTTCTTAGCTTCATCAACAACCCATGGATCGATGATATCGATGAGTCCGTTCTCTTCATCTTAGCAATGCAGTATGTCACTAGACTCCTATCCTCTTCTGACCTTGTCAAACAGATTAGCTTTTAACCAGTTAACAATTCTGCAAGAACTATGCCAAAGCTATATACATCACTCTTCTTGGTGAATTGGCTGGATCAGAAGAACTTGGGATCTAGATAACCAAGAGTGCCATGTACTAGTGTCGTCAGGTGAGTGTGGTTGATGGCCACTGATTTTGATGTCCCGAAATTGGCTACTTTTGCCCTGTACTTCTCATCTAAGAAAATGTTTGTAGGCTTTCTATCTCGGTGATAAACAGGAATTGAAGCTGCAGAATGTAAGTAAGAAAGAGCACCCGCAATTGCAACTTCAACAGCGATTTGCAATTGCATGTTCCACGTTACAGGAAACTCTTCACTTTGGTTATGAATGTATTGGGAAATGGTTCCATTGGGGATGAATTTATAGACAAGCAAAGGAACTTCTGTTTCCAAACATTACCCCAACAACTTAACCACATTCTGTGGTTGATTTGTGAGAGAATGATGACTTGATTGATGAATTGTTCGACCTTCTCTTCTTAGACTAACTTTGACTTCTTAACTGCGACCATTCTTCCGTTTGCTAACATTCCCTTGTACCCTGTACCTTGGCCAACTTGACAGAGTATTCCACTCTCATTGAAATGTTCTGTGGCTTTCTCCAGCTCCTTCGTACTCAACAACCTGGTTTTCTCGACAGTGCATTCCCCTGAATATAGTTGCTGCTGTAATAAAAGCCGACCATTCTTCTTGAAGAAATTTTCCCTGAGTTTGATTTTCTTTATCTTGCTTACTATGCAAAGTTTGTAAGTATAAACGAACAGCAACAGCAGTCTGAGGGCCAGTAATTATGGTCTTCACATTCATTTACATCCGACAGACGGTGACAAGGTAAGTCAAGAAATGTCTAAAAGATGTGTGACTATGTAGATTAAATGTACCGTAAAATGGCTTGACACGATTCTCTATATACTTTAAAACATCTGCTATCACTCTGAAATCATATGTTTCACCGAAAACGTCCCTTTAAACAATTTTGTTTTTTTTAATGTGAAGGATATACCAGTACCGATAAAGATTACCTTGGCATCCATCTGTAAGGGATGGATTTCCCCTATAGCCATAGTAGCAGGCACATTGAGCGGTCAAGTATTCATCGAACAGATAAGATGGGGAGTCAGACGGAAAGCCGCAATGGTAAGCCAGGGAAGGAGAACCCGATCTAGGATGGTACGTCAATCCAAGCAAATTGAGAGCAGTTGTGTTCAATCCCTAGTCCAGAACAACTAGGACATATTCCAAGTCCGGTTATAATGTCAGTGGGTCTGTCATGTTGGCCACGAACCACTGTCTGTCGATGAGAAAAGTATATTTGCAACCTTCTTCACCTCTTACTGGGATTGATGCTCCCTATACTCACATTGAAGATCTTGAGGTCCAAAGGAATTATGGTGTGGCAGCAGTTAATGCCAGAGCAAATGCTGAAGTTATACATGGATGTACTGATTAAATTACCATTATATGAGCAAGCTACGCATAGTTTGCTTGAAATAATTATGGTATAGTCATGCATGAGCTTGACATGTTCTACATGATGAAAAAAACCTTATAATAAGGTGGTTACAGTGCACGAATTTAAATTCAGTTAGCCAAATATTCAGGGTAAATAGTTCCCTGTGGCTAGACTCCTCCAGAAAAAATAGTTGCAAATAGATCGGCTTGCATGGGTCGCTTCTTTTTGTCGCCAGCCTAGTCAAATGAGCGAAGCTATACACATTTTCCTTTCCAGCTTTAGATTATTTCCAATCATCCCTCTAGCCATGCTTCAGGACTTAAATTGGCACACAATTTCTTCGATTCCTTCAGATTTATCACGAGTCCTAATAATCCTGCTACGTAATTCTAGCAAGTTAAATTGGTCAAAACTACATGTATTTCATATAACTTGATATCATTGTACCAAGAGCTTTTCCTTGAATATCTATTAATTTCTGTAAGAAGGACCAAAAAGCCTGACTCTATGTACCTTCATTGCAGATGGACTTTCAACCGATAACCATCCACGTCACGTTACTCAGGAAGGCGAGATTATTACAACTGCCTGCAGCAAAGCTGTTCTTGGTCTAAGAAAACACATGGACTTCCTTCCAAGCTAACAGAAAGGTTGCCATTTCCCCTGCCACTGCAGTTTGAGCATATGATTGGAGATTTGACGGGAGAAGCTGTCTTTGTCCCAGAAAGTTGCAAGAGTGATCTCCAGAACCTCCAAGCTGACACTAGTCAGTATGTTGAAGATACTGTTACCCTAACTGATTCTAACTGATCTCAATACTGATCCTAATTGATCCCGATTATTTCATTGATGGGAAACTAGAATATTGTGTATTAGGAATTGATTTTTTTTCCTTTATTCTGTATATTTTTTTCCTTAATTAGTTCGACCCCATGTATTATAAATGGGGCTGTGATTGTACAATGTTGACATGAGAAAGCAACACAACCTTTCAAACACTCTATTATTTACTCTACTGCTTTCCATCATCTTCTGACACAGTAACTGGCGGAAAATACTGCTGCATTTGATCTCGAACCATCTGTTGAAATAACAGTTCTCTCCAATTCCAAACAGAAAAGGAATCGCGGCAATTTTACTGGATTGTTGGCAACCGGGCTTTGCTAGAGACACCGTTGCTTTAGCTGTTGTATTGTTCAGTAGAGATGTCAGCAGAGAATGAAGAAGAAAAGCAAATGGACCATCCTCAGTTCTCTCTGTTGTTTGTGATCTGCTCGTTGCTCAAGGCACTATAGTTTGTACAGAGAAAGTTCTTCTGGCACCGTTCTATAGAAAGAAGACACCAAATATTATACTCACTAAGTTATGAGATTGAAGACGAATCAGATGGCGGAGGAGAGAAGTACGTTCAAGATTGACTTATCAAGCGTTGTCTAATTTTGGCAGCTTGAACCAGATGTTTTTGCTAGATTCCTTGTAGATATCGCAAAGAAATTAGCAAGTTGTGGTAAGACATTGTGGAGCTTCCACTATTAATTCTTTTATGTTAATATATCATGCTTCACAATTAGAGGTAAAAGACATGAATGGATGACTTCAATCAGACAAGACAGGAGGTTGTTAATACACTACCGAAATATATGCTCTGAATATTTCAGAAATGACTCTCGTTCTGTGTATAATATCACTTTCTTCATCTGAAAAATAGAGTGTTAAAAGAGTTGAGGCGAGAAGCCCATAAACTTGAATTTCAGATTCAATCTATGTCATTAAGCAAAACACCGTGGCAGTGCTTGTTTAGAAGAATACATGGTTTCTGTTATTATCATATTCATTCATTAATTAATGATTCACTAACCATTTTTTTGTTGGTCTCTCATGTCTCAAATGATGTAGAATAACAGAGACCTGTGGCCTCATCACCAGAGATGCTAATAACCTAATATTTATTTGTGAGTCCACAGCTATTGTTGCAAGGTAGTTCAGTTGAGCATGCAAAACTGTTACACCGGGAGATTTTCTGCTTCTGCTGTGGAGGATTAATGAAATTTCAAATGTATGCGCAGAGTTCTTTCGTGTTTTTGTTGATATCACGAGGTCTAGCTAAATGACTTTTTCTTGAGTTTTACCAATAGAAGTCTGCAGATCATGGATAGTTAGGTCGTGGATGAAAATGAAAGCACCTTGGAATACTGTTGTCAAAAGGCATGGAAGTGTTATCTACAAAAACATAATCATTATCTTTTAAAGAGTTGGTGGCTGTGTTGAAAGAAATTGCACGCTTTGTGGTGGCAACAGAAACATATCAAGGTAAAACAATGAAGTTCTATTCTCAAAACATCATTACTAACATCATTACTAACATATCTCATGATACGTGCTATGAATTGGATAAATGAACAAACGGAACAAAACAAAATGAATACCATGCTCCATCAGCATTGCAAAATCTGCTCGTTATTCCTAATAAGATGCGAATGGTATGACTTTGGAACACGAAGCCACTTCAGTATCTAGGCCAAAGTCCTCTGAATCAAAAGCATACTTTTCTGAGGCATTGATGAGGTCAGTCTCACCTGAATCGATTTCATCATGAAACGAGTTAGCATTGGACACCATTCTTGACATTCTTATTCCCTCGAGTTCAACTGTGACTTCTTTCATGGTGGGTCGCCTTCTTCCGCTCAAGTTCAAGCACCTTTTTATGAGGTAAGCGACTGCAGTAATCTCTTCTTTCTTAGCTTCATCAATGACCTGTGGATCAATGGTGTCGAAAAATCTGTTCTCGTTCATTGCAGCAATGAAGAATGCAACTAGACCCCTATCCTCTTCTGATCTAGTCAAGCAGATTGGCTTTTGACCAGTTAACAATTCTGCAAGAACTACTCCGAAGCTATAAACGTCACTCTTCTCGGTGAACTGGCTAGATCGGAAGTACTCAGGATCTACATAACCAAAAGTGAACTGGCTAGATCGGAAGTACTCAGGATCTACATAACCAAAAGTGCCACGTACTGCCACGTACTGGTGTCGTCAGGTGAGTTTGGTCAATGGCCACTGATCTTGAAGTCCCGAAATCGGCTATCTTTGCCCTGTACTTCTCGTCTAGAAGAATGTTTGTAGACTTTATATCTCGGTGATAAATGGGAATTGAAGCTACAGAATGTAAGTAACAAAGGGCACCTGCATCTTCAACAGCAATTTGCAATCGCATATCCCATGTTAACGGAAACTCGTCGCATTGGTTAAGAATGCATTGGGAAAGGGTTCCATTGGGGATGAATTCATAAACAAGTAAAGAAATTTCTGTTTCCAAACAACTCCCCAACAACTTAACCACATTTATGTGGCTGATCTGCGAGAGAATGATGACTTCATTGATGAATTGCTCAACCTTTCCTTCATCAACCACCTTTGATTTCTTGATTGCCACGATTCTTCCATCTGCCGACATTCCTTTATAGATGGTGCCTTGGCCACCTTGACTGAGTATTCTCTTCTCATTGAACTTATCCGTAGCTTTCTCCAGCTCCTCCACTTTGAACAATGTGCTTTTCTCAACATTGCGTTCCCCTGAATATAGTTGCTGCTGTGATAAAAGCTCACCGTTCTTCTTGAAGAACTTTTCCTTGATTTTCTTTTTCCTCATGAAAACTCCGCACAGTTTGCAAGTGTAAATTGGCAGAAACAGTAGTCCAAGGGCTATGCCAACTCCTGATTCACAGAGGATGGAAGAACGTTTGCTTGGTAAAATGAGAATTCCCTTGCGAGATTTTTGATGTTAAACTTTTTGTATGTTCAATATAATGATGGGTGTATTTCCTCTGTCAAAAAAATTAATGCAAATCAAGATTTCCTACAACATGCTACTGAGGTTTTAACTTTTTAATCTCAGGCTCATATGCAAATTAGCCTTACAAATGATTGCAATGCAAGATGTGTTTGTGCGTCATAGAAAACATACAGTGAAATGCTGCGACATTTATTTTTCTTAAGTCATGAGAAACAGAGTCGAAAAATTACCTATGATGATGAACCTGGCCTGAATGCTTCCTTGAAATCCGCATGTGTTGCTCCCACGAATGTTTCTCACATGTTCCTGGCAGTAAGCAGGGTATCCACTTTCATTTATATCTAGTAGATCATGACTACTCGGAGTAGAGGTAACATATAATGACATAGAAATATCTGCAGTCACTCCGCGATGATGTCTTCCAAGCAACGTAAACCAATATCTTAGGATTTGATTAAGGAAATACTAATATTGGGAAAGATTACCTTTGCATCCATCTGCAAGGTAAGGATTTCTGTTATAGCCATCGTAGCAAGCACATTGCGTGGTTGAGTTTTCATATTTCAGGTATGACAAGTCGCAGAAAGGCCACAATAGTAGGATGTAAAGTCGGCACGATCGTTTCTCTGTCCGAGCGTATCGAGAGCAACTTTGCTCAATCCCCAATCCAGAAACACAGGAACATTTTCCATGTACGGCAAGGTCAGTGGGTCGGTCATGTTGGACACCAACCACTCTCTCTCGACCAGAAAAGCATATTTGCAACCTTCTTCGTCTTTGCCACGACCGATGCAATCTATGCTCACGTTGAAGATCTTGAGGTCCACAGGGATTTTGTCCTGGCAGCAGTTTTTCCCAGAGCAACTGCTGAAGTTTGTTTTTGTTCTACCTGGTGGAATTGCTGCCCGATGAAAACATACATCTTTTCTGGGATAGACTATTATATAGTCATGCTTGCGGTTAACATGATCATTTCTTGCTAAATCCTAGAATGGATTTGCTGATGGAACACGAGCCTGAGTAGGCGTGTTTCAGCAATGGAGTGAGTTTGGCTATACATTCAGGCCAAGTATATATCGGGTGTCTTTGTTTCGCGGAAAATGAATAATTGTAAAGTATTTTTCGAAAAATAATCACTTGTATTGTTTACAAAAATAAATGAATGGAAATTTTTTCATGTCCACGGAAATAGTTAGGCATAGATTGTTATTGATAATGAAAACAATTTCCGTTGACTAATTTTTATAAACAATATAAGCAATCACTTTTTGAAAATTATTCTCCAAATCACTCAATTTCTACGAAATGAACACCCTAATTACTGACATGTGGTCCTCTCTTTCAGTGACAAGCAACTCGTGTTTAAAATCGAGTTTAGAATCTGCAAGTGATGTAACAGGACAGATGAAATTCGCATTTTCATATATTTCTCCAAAACATATTTTTAATTCATGCGCAATCGCCATTAAAGTATGCAATTTCATTTGAAATAATAAAAGAGAATTCTATTATCCTTCGCCACTAATTTGATTGTCTTCCCAAATCACGGTTGTCGGTGAATTTTGCGCATTGAAACTATCTAACCCTTCGTGAGATTTGTGTCCTTGGAATGCAGGCAATCAAAGAGTATAACACAATACATCCACATTATGTTATTCCAAAAGCTAGCGTGAAATTAACCAAAAGAAGAATTTGGGGAACATAATTCAATCTCGGGATGTGTTTGTTTTTGGAAAAATTTCATGATAAAAGAACATGTTTTCCAAAAAAATCATTTTCTAGGAAAATATTTTCTCTTTTTTCGGTTGGGGAATTCATTTCCCTAACTTTGAGAATGTCCATTTTCTTTGACTATAAGTTCCATTGGGTTAATCGTTTCCAGCAAGCTAAACGCGTGAAAGTCCAAAAAACCAATTCATGGAAAATTTTTTCACTCAAACAAACACACCATTCCGACCCAAAAAAAAAAAAAGGAAAAACAAACACACCCTAGGGTCAAAGAAAACATGCTTAAAGTTAGGAAAATAAATTCCTAACCTAAAAAGGGGAAAACATTTTCATCAAAAAGGATTTCTCGGAAAGCATTTTATTTTTTCACGAAATTTTTTCCGAAACAAACACACCCTCATACGAACCAAGCATAACAAACATTATAATCCATACTGCATTCTGATTTCTTCCTCGTTTCATGCTAAATCATTTAAATCACCGCTAAAGTAACAAGTCTAAATCATTATCCTTTCATTAATTTGATTTGTAGAGATTTTCCAGACGCTTACTTGAAGCATAAATTATTCGTTCACAGTAAAAGGTATCTCAGTGCATCGCAGAGGCTTCTTGACTAGTTTCTAGAGAGCTAGCCGAGTCTCAATTTATGTTGAGAGTTCACCTCGGACAATTACTTATATCCCTAGGTAGGAGGGACAAAATGCGAACCGACACACCTCCTTCGCAAACTGACTCGCACCCAGTGACCGTCGACTTCGTGCCCCTAAGCAACGCGCGCGTATTGCAGCCCATCGCGCTGAAGCGGTTCTCGGTTTGAGAGAATACAAATGGACTTCCTTCCAAGCTAACAGAAGCATTGGTACTTCCCACACCACTGCAGTTCGAGTATATAATTGGAGATTGGATGCGAATGATGCCCGGTTTTCTTCATAAGTCGGCAGAGTTATCTGCAGGACGTCCAACCCCACACTCGCCAGGGACGGGCGCTCAAACTCGCATTTGATCTCGAACCATTTGTTAAGGTAACAGTTTTCTCAGATTCCAAACGGGAAAGGAATCACAACGTTTCCGCAGTATTGGAGCAACCGGGCTTTGCTAGAGATGCCGTCGCTTGTGCTGGTGCCTTTGTGCAGTAGGAATGTCAGCAAGAGAATGGAGTGGAAAAGCCAAGGGACCACCATTGCCAAAGGCACGCATACACTAGTTACTTCTGCAGCACCATCATCATGTAGAAAGAAGGTACTCCATATAATACTTGCGCATATGGGGGCCCGGAGACGGGATTCGGGCGGCAGACGGCAGATTAGATTACTAGATTGGACTAATCAAACGGTTACTTACTTTTCAAACCTTGAGCCAGACGTTTCTTGCTGGACTCATCGAAGATCGACAAAGGAAATTAAATAAGTTGTGGCCAGACACTCTGCAGTTTTCAACATCAGTTAAGGTTTGAAGATGTTGAAAACTCCATGCTCCACAACAAAATTGATCCTTCATAGTTAATGGAGAATTTGACGTTAAGACAGGTTGAGCGAGACCCAATTGGAGTGTCTATGGTCAACATCTTTCGACGACCGGCGTCTCAATAGATTAATAATGTTGAAGAATTGAAATTTAGTACTCTTAGCCATAGTCAAGCCAGCTTATAACAGTCCGCGGCACTTGCAACCGTATATGAGAGTATAGATAGACAGATATAGGTGAAGCATAGGTTTAGTGAAATTTCCATCGCACCGACGCGTGACAAATCGTTGACTCGCCGAGGGCTCGGCTAGGATCTGTTTTCTCGACAAGTTTCTGATCTTCATTTTCGACATCATATGTCATTCTAGTTATGCCTTCTTAGGGGACGTTGTTGTTTTTTTTTTTTTTGCGATCTAACCCTTAGATCTTGTTAAATTTTGCACTTAAAAGATTTGTACATTTCTGTCACAAAGACCGAATATGACGAGAAAGTATTCAGTGGTTGCTAAGCGCCACGTCATAGTCTAATGTGGCATGCATTTTTTTGGCAAAACCCAATCATAAATTGACACGTGGCAGTTTTATGGACAAATGTAAAAAAAAATAAAAATTTGTCTAGATTTTTTTCTCTCTCTTCCTCTCCTCCTTTCACGGCGAGCTCTCCTCCATCCACAATGGCGCGTTCAATCCCCCACCATCGAATCCATCCGGGGTGCTCGAACTCGTCGTTGTCCTTGTTGAAAAGCATGATACTGTTTTGCTGGTCTTCAATTTGTTTGTATCCTTTCGTGGGCTCATGGATTTGAAGCGGTTTACCTTCCGTGGTAAGGGTGGTGGTTACAGTAAAGCTTCCCACTGCAAGAAGCAGCCTTTGTCCGCGAAGAGTAAAGTAGCCTTCGCTCGTGGCCAAGGCTCCATTGTCGGCGTCAATAGATAGGCGTCGGCGATTTCCAGATCTGTGGAGAGTAAACCAACCTTGGTTCAAGGCCAAAGTTTCAAATCTAGATAACGCCGACGACGAAAGCTTGGTCGCGAGCACCTAGAATTTCAGACCTATATCTGCACACTGCTCCAGATCTAGCCGAACAACACCCATGGACGAGCGTCGGCGTTACTTGCGAGATTGGCTTGTTCGTGGCCTTAAAATGCAAAAAGAAAAATAATAGAGGCAGCTCTCTAGTGGTCCATTGTCGCCAGAGATTGGATGTTCCAAAAGTATAAATAAATAAAAAAGTAGAGGCAGGTTGTTGGAGGTCCACGGCTACCGGCGATGTGTGTGAATGCATGGTTGTGGCTGAAGGAGAGCTCGCTGTGATTGGAGGAGGAGAGGAAGAGAGAGAAAAATCTGTACATATGGGAAAAGATCCAACGCGAATATGATCAGCGAGTATAGAGTGATATCACTAGTAAGTATAAGGTGAATATTATTAGTATGTGGTAACCAGTGAATATCATCATCGGGTATTTGGTGAATATCACCAATGAATATATCGTGAATATTATGAACGGGTATAGATTGAATATGATTGGTGGATATATGATAGATATTACTAGTGGATATATGATGAATATAAATATCTGGTATAAGATGAATACCACCAGGTATACTGTAGATATCACCTATGGATATCACTAGTGGGTATATTTAATGAATATGAGCCGCGGGTATAGGGTGAACAAATCTACCTTTTCCAACGAGTATAGAGTGGATATGACCAGTAAGGACTAATATCACCATAGGGTACATGATGAATATTACCAGCGGGTATATAGTGGATTTGACGAGCGGGTATAGGGTGAATATAATCATTAAGTGTAGAGTGACTATGATCAATAGGTATAAGATGGATATCATCACCAACGGGTATAAGGTGGTATCATAGGCTAAATAATAGCAGCGGGTACAAGGTAAATATTATCAGTATGTGGTAAAAAGTGGATATCATCACCGAGTATTAGGTAAATATTACCAGCGGATATCTGATGAATATTACGAGCATGGTATAGGGTGAATATGATCGGTGAATATAGGATGGATATCACCAAACAATATAAGGTAGATATTAATCGCTAGTATAGAATGGATATCACCAGCGGGTACATGATAAATATTACCAGTGGGTATATAATGGATATGACCTGTGAGTATATTGTGAATATGACCAACGATTATAGAGTGAATATGATTAGCGAATATAGGATGAATGTGACCAGCAGATATAAGGTGAATATTAGCAACATATATAAGGTGAATAATATCAATATGTGGTAATAAGTGGATATCCTCAGCGAGTATTGTGTGAATATGGTAGATATCATCAGTGAGTATACAGTGAATACTACAAGCGGATATATAGTGGATATCACTAGAGGGTATATAGTGAACATAATCAACGGACAAATGGTAGATATCACTAGTGGGTAAAGAGTGAATATGATCAGCAGGTATAGGATGAATATCACCAGTGGATATATCTTGTGAATATGAGCTATGGGTATAGGGTAAATATCACCAGCGGGTATATAATAGATATGATCATCGGGTATATCGTGGATATGACACATAGGTACAGGGTGAATATGGCCAGTGAGTATAAGTGAATATGATTAGTGAGTATAGGATAAATATCACCAACGTATATAGGATGGTATCACCAGTAGAAATAGTGTGAATATTAGCAGCAGGTATAAATTGAAAATTATCAATATATGATAACAAGTGAACATCGGGTATTGAATAATATTACGAGCAAGAATATGGTGAATATGATCAGTGGATATAGGATGGTTATTACCAGCGGATATATGATGAATATGAGCAGCTAGTATATATTGTATATCAACAGTGGATGAATATGATCAGTGGGTATAAGGTGGATATCACCGGCGAGTATGCCCGATGAATATGAGTAGCGGGTATAGGGTGGATATGATAATGGGGTATACAGTTAATATTACCAACGGGTACATTGTATATATTACCAACGAGTATATGGTGTATATGACTTGCGGGTATAGGGTGAATACAATCAGTGGATGTCACCAACATGTATAGGGCGAATATGATAAGTAAATATATAATGGATATTACTAGTCGATATAAGTTGAATATGAGCAGCTTGTATAAGATGGATATCATCAGTGGGTATATTGTGGATATCACCAGTAGGTAAATGGTGAATAAGATCAACGAATATAAGGTGGATACATCAACAAGTATACCTAGTGAATATGAAGAGCAGATAAAGGGTGAATATCACTAACAGGTATGAGGTGGATATGATTAGCGGGTATAGGGTTGATATCACCAGCAGGTATAGGGTGGTATCACTAGCTGGTATAGTATGGTATCACTAACCAGTATAGGGTAAATATCAGCAGTGGGTTTAAGGTGAATATTATAAATATATAGTAACAAGTAAATGTCATCAGCAGGTATTACATGAATATAGTGAATATCACCAAAGGGTATAGGGTGAATACTACTCGTTGGTACATAGTGAATATCACCAGTTGTTATCTAGTGAATATGATCCGCGGGCATAGAGGGATAACGGGCATAGAGTGAATATGATTAGTAGGTATTAGGTGGTATCACTAGCATGTATAGGGTCTGTCACACCTCGAACCCCGCAAGCGCGCAACATCCTGCAATGGTCGTTATGATGCGACATCCTAGGACACGTCGCCGACCCAACATTTTCTCTTTTGATTACGCATGCGGAAGCTAAACAAAGATTCACCTAAACAATGACAATAAACAAGGATAAATAGGAAAATGGTTTACAACATTGAAATCAAAACACCATTTTAACATTTACTTGATTAACCCCTTGGAAATATTTTTACAAGCCCACTTGGGGCATTTCCATAAAAATTTACAAAAAGATGTCAGATTGGGGTTAATCTACTTTATGAAAAGTTAGCTTCCAAGCACCCCAAATCATACTGGGTGCATTAATATGCTAAGGGCTTGAAAAATGTTTAACCACAAATGAGATAAAAATCTCAATAAGTTAGCACTTAAACCCCGTTTAGAAGGCTAACTCACCTCGGGGGTCCCTAAATACGCGACCATGTACTGGACACAAATCATTAACCAACCACAGGCATCCTTACCTTACCTTGACACATATATTATGCATAACATAGACAGTCATATGTCACAACAATGCATCAAACATATCACATACCCAGAACGTATAATGAGATTTCCCATGCATCAATGTATTATAGTTGCGCGTGTCTCGATTATAAGGCAAAATCCACTAAGGCACGTTTCATACCATGCCTAGCAGTTTTTACCTCATAATCAAGCACTATGCATCATACGTATTCCATTTATTACGCCCTCTCGGGACCACTACTCATCAAGCGATCTGCAGCAAGATGGCAGTCTTCCGGTAAAAAAATTGAACTCCGTCCCGTCCCGTCGGGCACGACTACATCAAACGATCTACAGTAAGATAACATTCCAATATGGCAACATCAAATGATCTGCAGTAAGATGGTATTTCGTAAGAAGTATCAAGTCCGGACTCGGGCCGCGACAAGGCATCCAAAGTATCAGTAATCCAGATAATCTTCAAGCATTCGATAAATCAAGTATTATCAAGTGATCTACAGTAAGACCCCGATAAATTAGGCATTGTCAATTGATCTACAGTAAGACGGCTTCAACGTATAACCACACGAGTACACAAGCATTCAAGCCAATTCTTATCTTTTCATTTAGCCCATGCATCCATGAATCGTGCTCACATCAATGCCATACAACAATAACAAGTGGTCACACATGCAAACGGTCAATTGACTTTGTGAACCTCCTTTTGAAACATGAATTTACAAAAGCATTCAACATCATATCACAACCAAATAAACATTATTGAAAAGTTATGTAATAATGGTTACTGTCTCTATTAGGCCAGAAATCGAAAGCCAAAGATTTAAGACCAGCAGATTATGGAATTCTAGTAAAACTGGACAGATTTGCATGATTTGGGAAATCAACTTCAAAAGCATAGCAAATGGTTTCTAAAAATTATAAAATTCGAATATGATATGAACAAGACCTTTACAAATATTTTCCATGAAGAACACAGTTCCAAAATCCTTGTACAAAGATCACTTTCAATGGCTCGGAAACAATCCAGAACTGGTCCGCCGGAACAGGGGAACTGAACCACAAGAAATACTCATTTTACAAAACAAATCCTTTCAAAACACTTTGAAATTTTTATACGTTGTAGACATGGGTTTCGTTTACAAATCTTGTGAAGGAAGTATGGTCGAAATCAAACTAGAAATTTTTATAAAAATCTGAGAAGGCACAAAGGTCACGGAATCCACGGTATAAAACAGTTCTGATTTAGTAAGGAATTGGACCTTCGTATAACCCATTTGAACTCAGAAAAATCCGAAATTTAAGTATGTTATAAATCAAGATCTTGTG
This sequence comes from Syzygium aromaticum, assembly GCA_024500025.1. Lineage (NCBI taxonomy): Eukaryota > Viridiplantae > Streptophyta > Magnoliopsida > Myrtales > Myrtaceae > Syzygium > Syzygium aromaticum. The sequence goes on from CM044885.1 coordinate 20,966,478, forward strand.
AACAACTTTTATGAAGAACACTTTTCAAGATTCTAACAACAAAATGCTCTATAAAAATGGAAAACCAGGGACATACAGTAAAATCAGTCCTGAAATCAAGATAAAAACTTCAATAAACGCCTTCAACTTTGAGATCCACTACTTTTTAGCTATGAAAATACCACATCAAGAGTTCAAATCAACATCCAACATCTATTTCAACTAAGTCTAGCAATCAAGACTCACCAACGCTCATTCTAGAAGTTCAAACACACTAAAACAATAACTAGCTAAACTACCCTACGCAAGTTAAACATCATAAACAAGGGATTAGATGTTAACTTACTCGTCTAAAAATGATGACAACGCAAGGACGACGGCAACGATATGAGTTGTTCGTGGCGGCCTCGACTTGACACGGCAAGCGGCAAACGATGGTGAATGGTACACGATGATCTACGGGGCTCAAGGATGGTGGCGTGAGGGAGTTGGTGGGTGAATGGCGATGGTGGGGTGATTTGGCTAAGAGAGAGGGAGAGAGAGAGAATAAGAGAGAAAGTGAGGAGAGAGAGAAAGAGGCTTTAAATTTAAATCAAGATCAATGATTGAGATATGTTCTTGATGCCCAAGCAAAGACCAAGGGTTAGGATGTGTTCTTGACGCCCAAGCAAAGATCAAGGGCTAAGATTAAGCCTTGCTCTCCAAGTTCCATCCAACGGCCAAGATCAAGCCTTGTTCTCCAAGTTCCATCCAACGGCCAAGATTTAATCTAATAAAAAGGTTTCTAGAAGGGCAAGTTAGCAAATAATTTTCGATGGCCAATTCATAAAAATTATGAGGCGACGTCTTATAGTTCGGGTGTAATATCCTTGATCATTCGACATGTAAAATCGGATCATAATTCGTGGCTGAAATCGATCAATCGCAATTATAGTTTTTCTCGAACAAACGGGCGGCTGCTCGAAATAAATTCTTCGATAGCTTTTCCCCTTTGGTTAGTATTCCTTAGGTGATCATGCCAGAGTGAGAATTAACTAATAGAGCGTTTATGAAATCACAATTTCATAAATCACCAAATTTGATCAAATTTTCAGGATATCACAGGGTTAATAATAATAATGGGTATGAAAAGAATATTATCAATATGCGATAACAAATGGATATCATTAACGGGTATTGGGTGAATATTACCAACGGATATATAGTGAATAGTATGAGTGAGTATAAGGTCAATATGAGCGGTGGATATAAGATGGATATTACTAGTAGATATATGGTGAATATAAGCAGCTGGTATAGAATGAATATCACTAGCGGATATATGGTGGATATCACCGGTGGGTAAAAGATGAATATGATTAGCAGGTAGTAGATGAATATCACTAGCGGGCATACCTGGAAAATATGAGCAGCAAATATATGGTGTACATGACTAGTGAGTATAGGGGTGATATCACCAGAGGTTATGGGGTAAATATGACCATTGAGTAGAGAGTGGATATGACCAGTAGGTAGAAACTGTATATGACCAGCGAGTATATAGTGAATATGATTGGTAAATATAGGATGTATATCATCTATAGTAGGATGAATATTAGCAGTAGGTATAATGGTGAATATTACTAACGGGTATATAATAGATATTAGCAATGGGATAGAGTGAATATAATCAGCGGACATATAGTAGATATTAGTAATGGGCATAGGGTGAATATGATAAGTAGGTATAGGATGATATCACCAGCCGAGATAGAGTAAATATGATCAGTTGGCATAGGGTGGATATCGTCAGCAGATATAGGATGGTATTACTTGGAGGTATAGAGTGAATAATAGCGGCGAGTATAAGGTGAATATTATTAGTATATAATAGTAAACGAATATTATTGGCGAGTATTTGGTAAATATCACCAGCAGATATATCATAAATATTACAAGCAGGTATATGGTGAATATGATTGGTGGATGTAGGATGGATAATACCAGCGGATATAAAGTAAATATGAGCAGCTAGTATATGATGGATACCACCAGCAGGTACACTGTGGATAACACATGTTAGTAAATAGTGAATATAATCAGCGGGTAGAGGGTGGATGTCACTAGTGGGCATACCCAGTGAATATGAGCCGCGGGTATAGAGTGGATTTGACCAGCTGGTATATGACTGATATAACCAAATGGTATATGATGAATATTACCAGCGAGTATATAGTGGATATGACGAATGGATATAAGGTTAATATGACTAGCGAGTATATGGTGAATATGATTAATAGGTAAAAGGTGGATATCATTAATAAGTATAGAGTGATAAAATAGAGTGGATTATAGTAGTGGGTATAAGGTGAATTTTATCAGTATGTAGTAACTAGTAGATATCATCAATGACTATTGGGTGAATATCATGAGCGGATATATGATGAATATTACGAGTGGATATAAGGTGAATATGATCGGTGAATATAGGATGGATATCACCAGACGATGTAGGGTGAGTATGACCAGTTGGTATAGAATAAATATCACTAATGAGTACCTGTTGAATATTACCAGCATGTATATATTGGATAAAATCCGCGAGTATAGGGTAAATATGACTAACTAGTATAGAGTGAATATGATTAGTGGTATAGGGTGGGATATGACCAACGGGTATAGGGTAGTATCACCAGTTGGTATAAGGTGTATATTAGTTACGAGTATAAGATGAATATTATGAGTATGTGGTAACAAGTAGATATCCCTAACGAGTATTGGGTGAATATGGTAGATATCACTAGTGAGTATATGGTGAATACTATTAGTAGGTATATAATGGATATCACCAATGGGTATATAGTAAACATAATTAGAAAGCATAGGATAGATATCTCAAATGGATAAATGGTGAATATGATCAATAGGTATAGAGTAAATATCACCAGTGGATATACCCGGTGAATATAAACATTGGGTATTGGATGTATATCACCAGAGGGTATATGGTGTATTTGACTAGCGTATATATCGTGGATATAACCAGTAAGTATATGATGAATATGACCAGTAAATATAGAGTTGATATATCGTAGATATCATTAGTATATATAGGGTGGTATCACCGGCAGGTGTAGGGTGAATATTAGCAGCGTGTATAAGTTGAATAGTATCAGCATATAACAATAAATGGACATCATCAGTGGGTATTGGGTAAATGTCACCAGCAAGAATAGAGTGAATATGATGAGTGGATATATGTTGAATATTACCAGCAGATATATGGTGAATATAAGCAGCTGATATAAGATGGATAACACTAATGGGTATAGTGTGAATATCACTAGTGAGCAAATAGTGAATATGATCAGCGAGTATAAAGTGGATTTGACTGGTGGGTATAACCGATGAATATGAGGAGGGGGTATTGGCTGGATATGACTAGTGGGTATAAAATGGATATGATTAGGGGGTATAGGGTTAAATGACCAGCAAATATAAGGTGGTATTAGCAGCGGGTATAGGGTCAATATTAGCAACGGGTATAAGGTGAATGTTATCATTATGTGATAACAAGTAAATATCATTAGCGAATATTTAGTGAATATGATGGATATCACCAGTAGGTATAGGGTGAATACTACCAGCGGGTATATAGTGGATATCACTAGCGAGTATCGAGTGAATATGATCAACGGGTGTATATCACTAGTACGCATAAGGTGAATATGATCAACAGGTATAGGGTGGTATCACCAATATGTATATAGTCAATAACAGTAGCGGGTATAAGGTGAATTTTATCACTACGTGGTAACAAGTGGATATCATTAATGAGTATTGAGTGAATATCACCATCGGATATATGGTAAATATTATGATCGGATATAGAGTGAATATGATCGGTGGATATAGAATGGATATTACCAGCAGATATAGGGTGAATATGAGCAGTATATCACTAGCGGGTATAATGTGGATATCATCGGTTGGTAAAGGGTGAATATCACTATCGGGTAGTAGGTGGATATCACTAGCGGGTATATACGGGGAATATGACTAAAAGGTAAAGGGCGGATATGACCAGCGGGTAAATGACAAATATGACTAATGAGTATAGAGTGAATATGATAAGTGGATATCACTTGCGGGTATAAAATGGTATCACCAGCAAGTATAGGATAAATATTAGTACATAAGGTGAATATTATCGGTATGTGGTAATAAATGGATATAAGCATGGAGTATTGGTTGAATTTGATGGATATCACCAATGGATATATGGTGAATACTACCGGCGGGTATATAGCAGATATTATTAATGGGTATAGAGTGAATATGATCAACGGACATAATGTGAATATCATCAAGGGTGAATATAATCAATAGATATTAAGTGGCATAATCAGTCGGTATAGAATAAATATGATCAGCAGGCATAGAGTGAATATCATCAGCGGGCATAGGGTGGATATCACCAACAGGTATAGGGCGAATATGATCAGCGGGTATAATGTGAATATTAATAGTATGTGGTAACAAGTGAATATCATTAGCGGATATTTGGTGAATATCACCAACGGATATATCATGAATATTACGAGCGGATATAGAATGACTATGAGCGGTGGATATATGATGGATATTACCAGCGGATATATAGTGAATATAAGCAGATAGTATATGATAGATATCACTAGACGGGTATACTATGGATATCACCAGCGGGTATACCCAGTAAATATGAGCCGCAGGTATAGGTGGACATGACCAGCGAGTATATGGTAGATATGACTAGCTGGTATAAGGTTGATATCACTATAAGGTACATGGTGAATATAACCGACGAATATATAGTGGATATAACGAGCGAGTATAGGGTGAATATGACCAGCGAATGTAGAATGAATATGATTAATAGGTATAAGGTGGATATCACCAGAGGGTATAGGGTGGTATCACAGGGTGAATAATAGTAGTAGGTATAAGGTGAATATTATCAATATGTTATAACAAATGGATATCATTAACGGGAATTGAGTAAATATTATCAACAGATATATGATAAATATGATGAGCAAGTATAGAGTGAATATGTTCGGTGTGTATATGATGGATATCGCCAGACGGTATAAGGTGAATATGAGTCTCTGGTATAGAATGGATATTACTAGCAGGCACTGGATAAATATTACCAGTTAGTATATTATGGATATGACCCGTGAGTATATGGTGAATATGACTAGTGAGTATAGAATGAATATGATTAGTAAATATATAGTGGATATAAGATAATATCACCAGCCGGTATAGTGTGAATATTAGCGGCGGGTATAAGGTAAATATTATCAGTATGTGAAAACAAGTAGATATCATCAGCAAGTATCGAGTGAATATGGTGGATATCATCAGTGGGTATAGGGTGAATATTACCGGTGAGTATATAGTGGATATCATCAACGGGTGTAGAGTGAACTTGATCAACGGGCATAGAGTGAACTTGATGAGCGGGGAAATGGTGGATATCATTAGTGGGTAAAATGTGAATATGATGAGTAGGTACATGGTGGATATTATCAGCAGGTGTACTCGGTGAATATGAGCAGTGGATATAAGGTGAATATCACCAGCAAGTATATAATGGATATGACCAATGTGTATATGGTTGATATCACCAGCGGGTACATAGTGAATATGACCAGTAGATATATAATGGATATACCTCGCGGGTATAGGATAAATATGATAAGCGAGTATAAAGTGAATATGATTAGTGAGTATGTGATGTCTATCACCAATGTGTATATGGTGATATTACTAGCATGTATAAGGTGAATATTAGCAGCGGATATAAATTGAATATTATCAATACGTGATAATAAGTGGATATCCTCAGCAAGTATTGGGTGAATATTATAAATATCATTAGTGGATATAAGGTGAATATTACTAACGGATATATAGTAAATATCACCATCGAGCATATGGTAGATACCACCGGCGGATATAGGGTAAATATCATCTACGGGCATAGGGTGAATATAATCAACAGGTATATGGTGGTATCACAATAAGTATAAGGTGGATATTAGTAGCGTGTGTAAGCTAAATATTATCAGTATGTGGTAACAAGTGGATATCATCTGTGGGTCTTGGGTGAATATCACAAGTGGATATAGGGTGAATATTATAAGCATATATCGGCTGAATATGATTGGTGGATATATAATGGATATTACCAGCGGATATAAAGTGAATATGAGCAGTTGGTATATGATGGATATCCTCAACGAGTATAGTGTGGATATAACTGGTGAATAAAGAGTGCATATGATTAGCGGGTATATAGTGGATATCACCGGTAGTATATCCGGTGAATATGAATGGTCGGTATAGGGTGAATGTGACTAGCGGGTATAGGGTATATATTATCAGCTGGTATAGGGTTGATATCACCACTAGGTAATGGGTGAATATTACCAGCGAGTATGTAATGGATATGACTAGCGGGTATATGGTGCATGTGACCAGCGAGTATAGATTGAATATGATTAGTATGTATAAAATAGATATCACCAGCGGGTATAAAGCGAATATTAGCAGCAAGTATAAGGTGAATGTTATAAGTAAGTAGTAACAAATAAATATCAGCAGTGATTATTAGATAAATATAGTGAATATCATTAGTGGTTGTAAGGTGAATACTACCAACGGGTATATAGTGGATATTACCAACTTATATAGAGTGGATATCATCAGCGGGCATAAGGTGAATATGATCAGCAGGTATCGGGTGAATATTAATAGCGGATATAAGGCGAATATTATCAGTATGTGATAATAAATGGATACCACTAGTGAGTATTGGGTTAATATCACAAGTGAATATATGGTGAATATTATGAGCAGCTCTAGAGTGAATATCATCGGTGGATATAGAATGGAAATGACCAGGAGATATAGAATGAATATGAGCAGCTAATATAATAGGGATATTACCAATGAGTATAGTAAGGATATCACATGTGGGGAGAGGGTGAATATGATTCGCGGTTATAGGGTAGATATCATCAGTGGGTATACTCTGTGAATATAAGCAGCGGCTACATGGTGAATATAAGCAGCGGGTACAGAGTAGATATGACCAATTGGTATAGGGTTGATATCACCAACAGGTATAATGTAACTATTACTAGTTGGTATATAGTGGATATGACCAACGGGTATAGGGTGAATATGACTAGCGGATATATAGTGAATATGACTAGTGGGTATACGATGTATATTACTAGCGGGTATAGTATGGTATCACCAGTAAGTATAGGGTGAATATTAATAGTGAGTATAAGGGTAATGTTATTAGTATGTAGTAATAAGTAAATATCATCAGCGAGTGTTGGATGAATATGGTGGATATCTACAGTGGGTATAGATGAATACTACCATCTCATATATAATAGATATCATTAACAAATATAGAATGAATATGATTAGCAAGCATAGGGTAGATACATGTCACGCTCCGCACCTACGTTGCGCCACATCCCTCGCAAAGGTCGATTCGAGTGCGACGTCTCAGGACGCGTCGCCGACTCAACGCCTAATACAGAGATTAAAGCACATGCGGAAGCAATATAATATCCAAACAAATTTGAACTACATAACCAAGAATAATCACACAACAACCAACATGAACAAATATACACTTGCATTGAAACTAGGAACCATATACATTATCCATTTACAGCTTGCGCTCAAAAATCAAAAGCGGGCCAGTGGCCACTACGGACAAAAAGGAGTAAGTGGCCTAGGCAGTCAAGGCTACTAACACTAGAAGGCTTTGATCAAAAAGGTACTGGCCCTTTCATAATTAGAACTAAGGCTAACCTACGGGATCCAGTCCAAGTCGGATCCCGATGACTCGGAAGAGCTATCAGACATTTCAACCTCGGAGTCTAAGAAATTTTGCTCAGACTCGGCCCTCACTGACTCCTCCTCGGAATCCATCGGCTCGGCCTCGTCCTCCGGCTCCACATCCTGCTCCATGGGTTTAGGCTCCTCGTCCTCCGACTCCATTGGCTCCGGGTCCGCATCCCATTTTTCGGCATACGGTCAGGACTCACTAGCTCTCCATAGGGACACTGGGGTTCAAGATTCCCAGCATCAGTCAGCGGAACCTCAAAAGATCGGAAAGGTCCGTAGGTCCACTCTTGGTCCCTGATACACCATGCTATATACTTGTGAGCCTGGTTAAGATCCTCGCCCGCTTCGACCCAACCCGTAGAAAGATATTTTACCCAAAAATCCCTGTTCCCTGCGGGGTACACCGACTCCTCCCGATCTATCCAGAGATGAATCCCAAAATGTACTGGTACTGGAGGTATCTCAAGGTCGGGGGTCTGAAAATTTGGGTTTCAACAACCGTGAGAATAATTTTCAGTGAGTAGGTTCCCTAAACCTAAGCTAGGCTAACATGCACATCCGGACGGACACCAAACAACACACAGATCAATCTTAAGTGACTCAGGCTCTCGGGCCCAAATCTAGTGATATTTGACCCGCAGGTCAGGCGCATTATACACAATTGCAATAATGCCACAAAATCCAATCACGTTACATATGCGCATATCAATCAGTCGCGACGCATGTTATACATATGCTCGTGCTCACACTCGCATTCATGCGTCATCAATGCACATTGCACACTTGCATTCCTGCATACTTGTAATTGCCAATTTCACTGACTCGCGTAAAACGCATTAGGTCCATTATTTTGAGATCGATCTCCGGCCCGCGTAAAACGCTTCAGGAATGCATCATGCTAGTCATCTTCTAGTAATCCGGGCATCGTCCCACGTAACACGCATCAGGACGGTTCACTACCCCGCGTAAAACGCATCAGGGTCTCATGTGATCACACGTTCACACACACCGATTATTATCTGACCCCCGCGTAAAACGCATCAGGGCTATTAGGTGATCACATGCTAGTGTCATTCGCGTACACTCGTGTATGCACATGCGATGCCAATGTTCAAAGTGCACATTCAGGGTCACAACGATCACACTTGGGCATTCGCATTTCTACATTGAGCATTCAATTCAACTTTGTTACACATTCAACCAATGTCACAACATGCTCAATGGACCAATTAATTCGACACAGCCGCAACACATAGTGGCATCCGAATTCACGCAATTGAATCAATATAATCACGCACATTCAAGGCTCACCAAGCATCTCGATTCTCGATCACATCAAGCACGCAACACGGCATCATAAAACCAATTCCAAATCGTGCACGACTCAGTCACCACATAGGCAAATCAAGACACACTTAGCAATTCACAAGCAAATCACATAATATCTGAACGAGGTCCAATTAATCCCGTCATGATTAGCCCTTAAACAGCCCACTCTAGGCTATTAATCCACCTCCAAATCATAACATTAGGCCATTAAATCACTCTGAAATTAGCCACCAGGCAGCCTACATGTTACATCTAGTTTACTCCACTTGATGGCCCAATTCCAACTCCACAATGAACAGCCAACAATCTGCCCACTCTAAGCCACCAAATCACAATTAAATCTTCACACTAAGCCACCAAAACATCACCCAAATCAGCCATCACGAGGACCGGCTTAGGCACGCACTAAAATTCACAATTGAACCCGAACTTACTCCAACTTGTGCCGATCCAACCCAATCTGTCCAGCCATTGTATAGCCCAATTTAAGCCTTCAAACCTCGCTTAAAATTATCACACTAAGCCGCGAATTAGCCCCAAGATCAGCCACCACATGGTCCACGAATTTCCTTCGCTGAATCCCCAATTTCACTCAAATTAAGGCATCTAGGCTTCACCACATCACAGCACTTCACAGCCCAGTAAACCTCGATCAAATCATCACTCTCGGTCACCAAATGCACCACAAAATCGGCCCCTAACAGCCCCCACACTTTAACTCCTAAATTACCCTAATTTAATCCCTAAATCCATCTTAGAAGTGTAAATTAGCCTAAATCGGGTTTAGGGTTGTACTCACTTGAAATCCTAAACTTTAATCAAGGCTGGACAAGCAGCAAGGGTGGCTGGACAGTGACGGCGTAGCGGCGGCAAAGGCGATCTTCCTTGTGGCGCGTGCGACGGCGACTTGCGGGCAACGATCCAATGCGGCAAAGGAGGAGGGGGAAGCTGGTCGCGGCGGACGGAAGAGAGAAAAGGGAGTAGGATGGCTGGATGGTGCTAGGTGAGGTGGTGGCGGCGGCGGCGGCGGCGGAGCTCTTCCGGCGAGCTTGGCCTTTCACGGCCAAATGAAGAGCAAAAGGGAGATGAGGGAGTTGTCGTGGGAGGAGGGCTGACCAGCTGAGGTGAGGGTGAAATGAGGAAGAGAGAGAGGCAATGCAAGGTTTTAGCACAAATGGACATAGTGGGTTAGGTGACCAACCTTTCACAATTGACCATTTTGCCCTCAATCTAAAGGTTGGGGTTGATCCAAGTTCAATAATGGATAGGTAATCTTGTCCATGATATTCTGAATTATTGGGGCTAATTACACCATAATTTAAACCCCAAATATCCTCCAATTAACTCCAAAATTCGGAACACCATAATTAGGCCTAGGGGCAAAATCGTAATTTTTCAGTCCCGGGTCAAATTTCCAAATTTCAACTCTATTGATCCCATATATGAGTGGCCACATAAAAATGACGTCGTCCTTGCAAAAATAGTCGCGTACGCCCACTAAATTCGACGCCGAAGTCCGTACTCAATTCCACGATTAATTCACCTCAATTTGCAGTTTTAGCGTCTCTCACTAACGGGCAGCTGTTTAGGGGTTACGCGTATCGACCTAGGGTACTCGAGTCATGACGATGTCGATTTCCTAGAGAACACGAGAATTTATTGCTAGTCCCGGGGGTTACGATCGTTCGAAACAAGTTCGCGATCGTTCGCCGCGCACGTACTCTTGGTCGTGCGGAATCACCCGCTATTCGATCGTATGTCGTCGGTCGAGCTCAATCCGTCACTTTCTCCGGACCGGCCCACATTGACACAAAATATTCTCTCGTCGTACCTCCGAATCGGACTCAATTTGCGGTCGAGTTCTTAGGTCCACGTACCGTTTTTCCTAGTTAGCCTTTCCTTATCGGTCAGTATCCCGAGATTAATCAGATCCGGGCGAGACTTATTGAAACGCAATGAGAAATAATATTGATTTCATTTATAACGAAAGTGGGTCGAATTTCGAGATGTTACAATAATAGCGGGCATAGGGTGGATACCAACAGGCATTTGGTGAATATGATCATCAGGTATAGGGTGGTTTCACCACCATATAGACGGTGAATATTATCATAAGGTATAATGTATATATTATCTGTATGTGGTAACTAGTGGATATCATTAACGGGTATTGGTGAATATTACTAGCAGATATATAGTGAATATCATTAGCAAATATAGAGTGAATATGATTGGTGAATATTGGATGGCTATTACCAACGGATATAGGGAAAATATGAGCAGCTGATAAGGGATGGACATCACCAGCAAGTATAGTGTGGATATCACCGGTGGATAAATGGTGAATATGGTTGGTGAGTAAAGAGTGGATATCACCAGCGAGTATACCCAATGAATATGAATAGTAGGTATAGGATGGATATGATAAGTAAGTATAGAGTTGATATCACCAGTAGGTATATGATGAATATTACCAGCAGATATATAGTGGATAAAACCGGGTATTGGGTGGATATGATCAATTGAAAGATGGAGGGCGAAAGCTCAGCAGCGGCTCACATTTAAAATACCTAACCCGCGAAAATCAGAACCTTAAATCCCCAATTATTAGCTCGCGCTTGCAGATGGAGGGCGGAAGCTTCAGCAGCGGCTTACATTTGATTAAAAAAAGCGAATTAGATGGTGAGTGTTACTGTTTTTGTGGGTTACCGAGTCTGAGAAGAACATTTTGGAGTCAGTTAAATCCCGGGAGAAGATTCCATGGATGCGGCAGGTATAGAGAAGGCTCAAAGTGCAAATATTTCAAATGGGTTGATGCCAAATTCTCCGGTCGAGCCACAAAAGTGATCTTACAGCTACTTGAAAAACGACATCAACCTCCATCTACATTAATGGACGAGTTAGATAATGTCGACTCAATGCAAGCTCAAATGAAGGGTTTAACATCTTTAGTCGACCATTTGAAGAGGGAAGTTTCAAGGCTGAAAATTGAAAGAAACTTTTATTGAGCATTGATTGTGCTGTTGTTCTCTTGTGTAGTATATTCAAATTTGAAGTAAGTAATGAGATGAAGTTTGTATGTGTACCATAATTGAAGATGTGGAATATTTACTTGTATTGGGTTATTTGTAAGTAAAGTGTGTTACCGGTTTACTGTAAATTGTATGGAACAAAAGGTTTTGTTCCAAGCTATGGTGGAAATGGAAAGTTGGAGTTGGAATTCATTGGTTGTAAGCACTTTAAAATTTTTTTGCTTAGTTCTGTATTGTATATATTGGTTTGCTTGGTTTTTGCGTCAGATGTAATGGTTTGCTACAACCATTATAGCAAGCCATGAAGAAATTAATGGGTGGTAACAATTCATGAGTGACTATTTCAGTGCCATAGGTTGTAAATAGTGATTGTTTCAGTGCCAAGTTTTTTTGAAAGTGATTATTTTAGTGTCAATCGCGATGAAAAAGTGATCACTTGTGTTGCACAAGTTTAAAAATATGAACAAGTCAGTTTCAACTATGTTTCCATTGGTTTGCACCAGTCGTGGTGCATGTTGTTGCACCAGTCGTGGTGCATGTTATTGTACCAGTTGAGTAGTTGGTGCATCTTATTCTTGCACCAACTCATACAAGTGTTGGTGCAAGAAGACGCACCGGCATCCAGAATTGCACCAAGAGTTGTGTTGGTGCAACATGATACACCAACAGCTACAATTGCACTAGTGTTATGCTAGTGCATCTTCTTCTTACACCAGTACTTGTATTTGCTAGTGCAGGAAGATGCAGCACCCACAACTTCAACCAGCATGTACATCCAACACCCACAATTTCAACCAACACGTACATCCAGCACCCACAACTTCAACCAGCAACAATAATCAACCAACCACTTCCAAAAACAACATCAGCCTCATAACAAGGTGCAAGACATGAAAATAACAAAAACATTGTTGCCATTGACATTGATTGGTTCTTTACAAAAACAAACATGTCCATAAAAAACATCAGTCCCCCAATCATTTAATGATCCCCTCCCACCTAATATGTCAAAGTCAAAGCGAACACATAAAAACAATGGCAGCAATCCCCATAAGTGAAGATACCATGTCCAGCACATTCCCATTAGTTAATATACACAACACTCCCGGCTCCTTTTCCTTTTGCACTTTTGAATTGATCCATAATTCGAGCACTCTTTCAAACTGGACACGTAAGTTCGTTAACTGGCATTTCTGTCACATTCTTCTTAGCATCAGCAATTTTTTTTGTAGCATGTGTCATGTGTGGGGACCTCTCCGTAGGAACATTGGTCCCATGATCAGTCGATTGAGATGGAACTAGTACTGGTTTTGTTGGTTGAGATGGAACTGGTGCAACTTTATTTGTTGGTGGTTGTTTTGAAGCTGTACTCGCTGTCTTCTTCTTCTTCTTTTTCTTTGTGCTCTTCTTTGGCTGTGCCATTGACTCTTGAGTTGGCCCACCTTGAGAGATAAGCACCTCCGAACTTCTTCCAGGTTACAAGAACATAATTATATTGTTAACCAAATGAATTGAAATACCATAAATTAAATACATGAGTCCTACAAATCTTACATTGAAAATAATTATTCCAGTACGTTCATCTGTATAAATGCCATAATCATATTGTCTTATTCTTTTTCCAAGAGCCTCTCTTGTTCGCTGTGGTATATCACTTTGAGCAACTTATGGGGAAGCAATTTGTGCAACTTGTGGGGGAGCAACCTGTGGGGCTCCCTGTCCTTGTGCAACTTGTGCAGTCGGTTGTCTTCTCACCTAAAAAACACATAATAAAATTAAACTCAATCCATAAAAGAGAAACACAACAATGTATAGCTTACTACATATTTTTTCCTCGTTTGTTCAACAGTGGACTCAGTTGTTGTTGTTGTTGTTGTCTTGCTTGTACTTGTCCCTGCACTGGGGCCTAGAACAGGGACTTTTGTTGGCTCTTCAGTAGGCCCAACAACAACCTCTTCAGATGGTGTTGTTCCTAGCCCACGATCAACTCTTACAACAACTTTTTGTTCATGTTGCCTTTTCAACTGTCAACCTTTCTTATTGTGCCATTCCTTGTGGCAATAAGAGCATTTCATCTTCACCCCGGTCCTACTCATCCTCTGACTTGATGCCTCTCCCTCCTATATTCTTCGTTTTTTTTTTTGGCCTTCCTATTTGCTTCTTTAGTGGCAAAGGTAGAGGGCCTTCATGATTTGTTGGCTCCCAAAATTTGCTACTTCGGATAGGCTGCATCATGAATCGGTACGAATTAAGGTATAAGCTTTTTTTGTACCAATCATGTAGGTAATCCTCTGGTCTTTCAGGCTTCATCAAAATGGCACAAATAGTATAGGGACAAGGAATTCCACTTAGTTCTCAAGCTCAGCATGAACACTTTCTTTTATCTAGGTTGACCACATACTTATCATTATTGTGAATGATCTCATATCCATTTTCTCCATTCCAAACTGGATGGTAGAACCTACTACTAGCAACGTTCGCATCCAATTTCTTTACAATTCTAGGACCGCATTCTCTCCATTTGGTAGCCTTATCTCTTTGCATGTATAGTCTGGTCATGACCATAACGCGAATATCATCAAGCATGCTGATGATTGGCTTATACCTGGTCCCTAAAATTCTGCCATTGAAAGCTTTACTGAGATTGTTGTCAATTATATCACATTTAAATTTTTCGCTGAAGAAGGCCCGACGCCAATGCTTAGCTTCTGTCTGGAATAGTGCATCAAAGCCTTCATTTGTCATCTGCAACAACCCTGTTTGGCTAATCTGAAGTCAGCCATATTGGTACTCTTCGCTATCTACCAAAACTGCTTCTGCAACATATTTCCTTTGTAGTTCTTTGCCCAATTTGCATATATGTGCCTCGCGCATATTCTATGCTCAGCATATAGCATCAACTCAGCCAATGCAGGAACAAGTCCCTACAAAAATTCAAATCAACAAATACAAGTAAGAAAATACTCAAGTAATTAATATTAAAAGGGAATTAATTGACAATGGTATTACCTTCTGTTGGTCGCTCATGAATGCTCATCCTCGAATGCTCATCCTCCCCCATCACTTATGTCAAGGTCATCCTTTAAATTCTTGAGGAACTAGGACCAAGTATCATTCTTCTCAATCTTGACAACTGCCCAAGCTATCGGAAACATTTGATTATTGGCATCTCTCCCCACGGCAGCCAACAACTCCCAATTGCATAAACCCTTAAGAAAACATCAATCCAATCCCACAACTTTTCTACAACAAGCCAAAAAGCCCCGTTTGCATGCATCAAAACAAATATAAAATCTATCAAACCTAGGCCCACAATCAGGCAGTGACTTCTCTACAACCTCAGCATATACCATACTAGATGGGTTTTGAACCACGCATTCGCAGGCATAATCCCATACCTACGCATATTCTTCCTTGTATTGACCCATCAAAATTTGCATCACCCACTGCTTAGCTCTCTTGCACTGATTCCTCGACACATTAACTCATACTTGCTCCTTCACTAACTGCTTAAATTGAGGGCATTTGATCTTGGGCATTGCTTTGATTGTATTGAAAAAATGTTTCGATAACCACGCACTTGTTACCCTTTTGTTATCAAAATGAGTTGAACAAGTATGTTTCTCCCGGAAGGACCTAATCTGGAATGACCCCTTCCTACTCATAGCGTCGTACAGCTTCCAAGGACAATTGGGTTGTGAGCACTTAGCTCTCACAAACTCCTTCGTATTTCTAATGAATTTTACTCTCCTCTATTCAACAATAGAACTCTCCACAATAGCTTCTTTTAATTATTTTGCATCATCAAATTTCATGCTGACACACAAAACAGGTTTATCAACATTTGGATCATAGTAAGGGTATTTACTTTTCCTTCGACGAACAAGTTCTTCATTATCATGCTCCGAACCAGCAGTTTCATTGCCGCAACTTTTTGTATCTTCACTTCCGTTACCTTTAGCTTGAACTCCATCCAACTCAAGCCTTTCTCCTAAAGCTGGGAGTTTTTTTGTAAAAAATTCTCTTTGGTTTTGTCTTGACTGTTGGAGTTCATCATTATCTTCATCACTTAGGAAATTGACAATTGGCAAAGCTTCATCTTCTGACACACTATATTGAGCAACTTCCCATTCTAATCCAACTAAGTCTTCATCAGCCACATCTTCAACTGAGACTTCACCCACATTTCTATTAAAATCTGTCTCCCTCTCCTCCCTTACTTGGCTCTCATGTTGCCCTCCATCTAACGTAGACTCATCCCCAACCTAATTACTCGCTTCATCATTTCCATCATCCTCATCATCCTCATCATCGCTATAATATTCAACATAGAACTTAGCTTCATCGCTGTGAAGATAATGGTAAATGATATCCTTAATACCATTATCGTCACTAAAATATCTCAAACTATCTTTCAATTCCTTCCCAGGAACACAATAGTGCAGTTTTTGTACTTTGCATCGGCAAAAATACACCAAATCCCTCACAAAATCAATATATGATGGCTTTCCAACATTGACGTAAATGGTACCTTCGTTCTCACCACAATATTCCCAGTCGTTAGTGCCAATAACAAACTCTCCACCATAGCAAACAATGATGCCTACATGATTCCCCTCCATTTCGATGCTGCACCCAAAAAATAAAACTAAAAAGTCATTCATTGGGACCACATAGCAGAATTATCAACAACTTTACATTTAATTGATTAAACAATTATCGAAAGAAACAAAGGAAGTCGATTTATTCAATTGATTAAACGACGTGAGGTTCCCAACACCCATTTTTCAATTTGATCCCATTTGGTCTCCACAGAAACACTAACTAACTAAATAAAGTCGAGTCCCTACCACTGTCCCCAGCACTCCAACCAATTTTCCTTTGCACTGAGCCTTCATTTTCCCCTCAACGCCCTGTTTTTCAATTCAGTCACATTCGGTCCTCACAATTTTGCCCTCCCCACAAAAGTGAGTTCCCCACCATTTTTCCCTCCCCATAAAAGCAGTCCAAGCTGAGCCCTCATTTTGCCCTTCGTGTCCCAATTTGCCTATTGTAACCCTAAATTCTCCATTCAATTGACCCACAGCGAGAACATGACAAACTTGAGTGAAGCGGTTGAGCGACGGTGGGCCAGCAAACAGTGGCGTAGCTACGACGACAGCCGATCGACGGCGGGTGAGTGACGATGGGCGAGCGACGGAAGGCGATCAAGGGAGCTACGGCGAGCAAATGAGTGACATGAGAACTCAAGATCCGAGCCCTAATTTTAGCCCCCTTCTTCAGCGACGTCGTTTTTTAAACGCAGTCCACGTAGGAAAATGAAGCGACATTGTTTCTTGTGGAGGATGGAAAACGACGTCGTTTATGCCATTCCACGTGGATTGCGATTTAAAATATTTGCCACGTCAACTTATTTTTCTTTAATATAAATGCCACGTATTAATTTGATCGGAATCTCTCGCCCTTGGCATCAAAGTGATCATTTTTCCTCCGATTTGGCACTTAAGTGATCCCAATGGAACTTTTGGCACCAAAATGAGCTCCGTACACAACTTTTGGCATTTCTATTGTTCTTCACCCGTAAGAAGGAGAAGCCCATGAACTTCCATTAGTGGTGTTAACCAAAACTCCATGGATCCAGTGACGGTGGCAGTTGACCGTAACAATGACCTCAAGAAGCTAGGAATTGAGTGCCATATCAGAGGGAAAAAGCAAAGAATGAAAGAGCCTATGTTTTCCTAGATCTACTGTTGTCCATTGCAGAGTGCCAGAATTTTGTTCTATTTTAATGACAAAATGCAATGCACCAATTAAAGGACTATACAGAGGGATTTTAAAAGTTTGTAGTATGCGATGGAATACTGATTGTGACAAATCTAACCATCCAGTCACGATCCACACATTCATAGGACCCTGGCCGATTCTCACACATCCAAGGGCAACTGTTCAGTGTTGGATCTTCGCATTCGTCAACATCTGCACAGAAGACAATGGAAACTCTGGTCGCTCATCGACATGCCTTAACATGACAACATCAGTTATGCTACAAATGACCCATGCCGACAGAAGACCACGCCTTTTTAAAGGAAGGTTAACTTTTGTTTTTAATGTCTTTTCTCTTGCTGATTAATAATAACCAGCGCAAATAAGCTATTCTTCTTGTTTTTTCAAGAATCAACTAAGAGATCAACTCTTGAAAATGTGTATTGGTTGGGGCAGAAGCCACATGAAACGCCAGTCAACATTGACTCACATATTGTTGTTTGCACAACTTTTACACGGCAACCTTCATCGATTGTTTCCACCAGACCCTTGAAAAAGAGTAAGTTAATCGTTTAGAAATCATGAAATATCATCACATGAACATTAGAATTTGCATATCTTCAATTTTCACTCGGTTGAAAGACTAAACTCTTCCAATTCCAAACAAACTCACCGGTCAGATTGAGCGCGATCAGAGACATGTAGATTCAATGATGTACGATGTATTAATAATCAAAGTTGCTTTACCTTGACAATCTGCAAGGTACGCATTCCGGACGTAACCAGACCTGCAATAACACCGGTATAATTTTGGCAACCGTTCACTCTCTGGTTCGCCATAATACTCGCAACCATATGAATCGCTTCCACCCAATCCGATCACACTCGCCATCTCTTTCGGAATCCCCCACTCCAGCACTCCAGGCACGTACTCCATCTCTCTCAGCATCCTCAGATCCTTCAATTCGTTAAACTGTAAGCATTGCTTATCTGCCAGGAACGCGAGCTTGCATTCCTCTCCGACGGCAACAGTGTCATCTTTGCTGATCCACTTGAACTTGACATCCAACTCCTGGAGCTCCGACGGGATCGAGGTCCTGCAGCAGCCAACATCGGAGCAGTTGCTGAAGTTCCCGAGGCCGCCTCGGTTGCAGTGGGACGCGCATCCAACGACGGCAGAGGTGGTCTCCGCCATCACGGCGAGGTTGTTGCATCCGACAGCGGCGAAGAAGTTGCCGCGCTGGGAGGAGTATGGGCTGGAGCGCAAACTCACATTAGGAGGAGACGGCCCGGCACCACTGCATTGGTGGCAGACGATCGGGAGGTGGACTTTGACCGTCCCGTCGTGGAGGCCATAGGTGGTCTCCGACGCGGCAGTGGAGTTGGCAGTGTAGTAGGCTGGGAGGGAAATGTTGGGGACCATGGGGACGGTGGCGTTCTGGCGGCAGACAATCTCGAACCACTCGTCGAGAAAGCATGAGGCCGGGCCGAGCCCCAAGGGGAAGGGTATGGCCTAGTTCCCGCACTTGGGCTCGCATCTGGGCTTCATGGTTCGAAATGTCGGTGCGGCAAAGGTAGACGTTGTTGAGAGAAACGAACAAACGATGATGGTGCCAGTCAATCGCTGATGCATGCTTTCTAGTGTTCCTATGGAGACAATGGTCAGCGCCGGTGATATATTCGTACGTGAAACTTTGGAGGTTGATCGAAACATGAAAGTATGACGAGATTATAAGTTGGATTCCTACTCGGCGTCCATTCGTAATGACTTCATGAATAATTTCTCGAAAATCTCTTGATCTCGGTGCATATACCTTACGTTCAACCCGGTTCAGGTTACTCATTATAGTTTGATGCGCGAAACCTAACTTTAAATAATGCCATGCCTATGTCTAGAAGCTCAAGCCAAACAAATTTCCACCATCAATAGGGATATCTGTCGCAGGTGATTTTGCTTCTTCTTTTTTTCTTTTCCCTTAGGAGTTAAGGTAAAGTTTGACGTTTAGACAAAGATTGACCGAGACCCGATTGGAGTAATAATGGTCATCATCTTTCGAAGACCGCTACTCAATACTCAATAGATTAATGTTGAATACTTATAAATTATTACTAATAGCCAGAGTCGAGCCAGCTTAGAATAGTCCTACGCATTTTCAAAACTATCAGAGAAAGGTGCTGAGGAAGAAAGTACCTAGCACTTGCATTTGATAGATATATGTGAAGTAGACGTTTCAATGAATCTTTTGTCGCGCCGACACGTGGAGAATCCTCAACCTGCCCAAGGGACTTGGGTATGGTCCGTTCTTTCGACACATTTTATCTTAATTTTTCAACGCCAATGCCAATCTAGACATGCCTTACTAGGGAAGTCGTGTTTTCCCGCGATCTACCTTTTTGTTCTTGTTACATTTTGCACTAAAAAAATTTCATGCGCGTCTGTCTTGGAGACCTAATATGGAATTACAGTTTGAAAATTTTGAAAAAAAAAACTTTTATCGAACACAACCTGCCCATGACGAGCTAGTGTGATGACCATAGATCCGTCATAATGCAAGGTGCGGATATTTTGCGCTTAATATTGTTGAGAGCTAATATGAAACAGTCCAGAAATTTTGAAAAAATTATGTTCAATACAGTTTTTTTTTTTGGGTAAAGTGTTCAATACAGTTTGTCCATGATGAATCTAATATGGATCAAGATCGATCTATCGCAATGCAAGGCACAAACACAATGTCTCTCAGACTCTTACATATAGTTCATGACTCAGTATAAAGTGAGATAAATCATGAATAAGCCCAATATACACACACATTATTTTTCTTTTTCTATGAGCCCATTAAATATAACTAATATTTAATTGGAGCCAAAAAAATTTAACCCCATGCAAAAGAATGCAGGAAACCAATTCTATCTTATATCAGTGGGGATCAAAAACTTGAAATAAACTTATCTATTAATAAGCATAACATAATACATATTACAAGACCGATAGAATTGCGTTCGGGAGTGGCAAAATACACAAGTATACGAAAGAAATCAGTTGAAGTAGTATGAAGTACATTTGTTCTAATAATCAAATTAATGTATTTTTTTTGTAAGAGCCGTATAAACAAATCTCATATGCTCATTGATTTGTATAGACAAGTAAAGGTGCACACACTTAGCGTTTATATAAAAACTGACATAAAAAATATTCTTTCAAAACCGCCTTATTGCAAAAGACTTGGATTATTAGTCAATGGAAAGTAATTATTGATACAATATAAAGAAAATGCAAATACATATATGTGGAAAGGGAACAAATTTCAAGATTGGAAATTTTTCAGTAAGGTTGTTTATGCAAATTGAAAAAAAAATTACTCAGAGCGATCTAATAAAATTTTACCACTCGTTATAACTTTTATTCGAGGGACTTTAAAGGGTTAAAGCAGCTCTGTGAATCATTCAAATGCCTCGATAAGTATAACATATTGTGAAATCAAAAAGATCAGAAACCGGAAAGTTACTTTTCATCTTTGGTATGCGCAACAAAATACAGGTAGTTGGCTAAAACTGATGAAACATCCACAATAGTAAGTGGACTAACAAAGAGTATATCAAAAGAGAGCGTGAATTTAGTGTATTGTTTCTGGGCACTCCTTGGTATGATCAACATTATTCTGCAACTCACTTATAAAGGCAAATAAAGAGATTACCACGTCTCATATCACAGAAAGTTCCACAGAGACAACCAAATGCATCTTCATCTCGGCAATAGGACTGACTGATCATCCTCTTCCACTGAAGTCAGCTCCACTTCTGCTTCCGGTCGCATCAACTCAGGGATCACACCCAAAGCTCGAATAGATCCAGTTCCAATGTAATCGACCTCTTCATCATTTTGCTGAACAACCGTGGGATTTCGTAATGATCGTACTTGCTCTAATTCCATCGACACTTCCTTCATTGTAGGTTTGTACCTTCCATTAAGGCTTAAGCATCTTTTCGCCAAGTTAGACACCGCAATAATTTCTTCTTTCTTGTTATGGTCTAATAACTCCTTATCAAGAATATCGAACAAGTGGTTCTCCTCCATCGAAATGATGAAATACGAGGCTAGATTTCTTCCTTCTTCTGCCCTCCATTGAGAAATTGGCTTTTCTCCGGTTAGTAGCTCAACAAGGACAATCCCGAAGCTGTAGATATCGCTCTTATCCGTAAATTGACTTGTTTGGTAGTACTCAGGGTCCAAGTATCCGAAGGTTCCTCGCACCATTGTGGTCAAGTGAGTTTGATCGATGGTAACTGATTTGGAAGCTCAAAAATCTGCCGCTTTGGCTTGATATCTTTCATCCAAAAGTATATTCGATGACTTCATATCACGATGATAAACTGGTATGGCCGCAGTGGAGTGCAAATACGAAAGAGCCCGGCAACTTCATTGCAAATTCTTAACCGCATCTCCCACGAGATGGGAAATTCCATTGGGGACAAATTCATATACCAAGAGAGGGATTTCACTCTCGAGACAGAATCCTAACAACTTGACCACATTTCTGTGATTGATTTCAGAAAGAATAACGACCTCATTAATGAATTGTTCAACATGTCCTGCATCAATGACTTTGGAACACTTGACCGCAATGATCGTTCCATCTATCAACATGCCCTTGTAAACAGTTCCTTGACCACCCCGACCTAATATTCGACTCTCGTTAAAATGGTCTGTAGCCATGTCTAATGCTGTTGAGGCGAATAACTTGCTTTTCTTCATGCGATTGTGTTCAATAGAAGATAAGCGTTGTCGCAACAGAAGTCCCCCATTACGTCTGAAGAATTTTCGCTTGAACTTTGCCTCCCACCTTCTCTTGATGAATTTGTACGACCACCAACAAAGCAAAGGCAACACTGCGGCTCCAGCAGCCGTGCTCATACCTCTGTGAAGAAACAAAAAAAGTCGACCGCAAGTGCCATAGGAATCTAATAGATATACTCTCAGAGTTTTTATTCACTCTTGGGTTTACATAACCAATTTCACCTTCATCATCAACAAATTAGCTTCCACCAATTTGAACAAATGCCTTCTTGCTTTGAATAGAGGAAAAAAAAAAAAGAGGATTCACTCAACAAAATAATTCGAGGAACCTCATATATTAAGCATCATTTGTGGGTGAGAAACGAAGATATAATATAATTGTTAAATGCATAGACTAGGAAAATACAATTAAGTTAAAAAGAATAGTTGCATGCACAGATTATGAAAGTATAATTAAAATTAACAAAAATGGTAATTTTTTTGCCTTTATGGAAATGAAATCGGCATGTATATATATAAACAAAAAAGCAGTGACTTACCTATCATGGTGATGATCTTAATGTGTACGCAGTCATATGACCCCGGTCGATTCACACACTTCCCTTGACAGTTCAAGTTTAGATTTTCTTTGCACTCATTGATATCCGGCCCACACTCAAAATGCATGGGATCAAAAAATAAGCCAAAAAGAACAAACATTTTCAATATGTATGATATCAGATTGAACATTGAGCAATCTAATTCTCTCTTGGGTTCTCCTATATTATCAATTTGTGAGCATCCATCTGAACAATTTAATTATTCCAGTAATATTTGCTGGTTTTTCATAGGTTTCGAGCTCGCATATCGTCCTACTTGGCTTTGGATAAAGAATAAGGCTAAAATACAAAATAAAAGTGGATGCTCTAATCTCACCTTGGCATCGATAGTAATTCCCTTTGTAGCCATCTTTGCAGGAACAATATGTTACTGCAGGCACCTCTAGATTAAAGCAAGAGGCGGAGTTAACATTGCCGCTCCTGTTTTTGCTCAACAGCTCATACTCAAAGTTGGTGACCCCCCATTCGAGCACCACCGAAACATACAGTGGTAAACTATGCCTGTCAGCTTCTTCAAACCATGCTCTATCGACCAGGAAGGCGTAGCTGCATTCTGTGTCCCTGTTGCTTTGGCTTTACCATTGAGAGTCTTGAATTCCACACTATTATCTAGTGAGCATATAGGGGATTGAAGTAAAACAGCAAGTGGTATCATTAAAGCACCGTGATGATTTGGACTCATAAGAAAACTTGCACCCTATGACCGTTGTGGGGGAATCGACGCTGGCCATCAAGGCCAGGCTATCACAACCTCCAGCGACAAAATAATTTAGACTCTGGGAGTACATGAAAATGCCGTTGCTGGCCCTTAAGTCCATCGAGGTGTCGTCTTGCTGGTGGTCATACAATTAACATGAGAGTATGATATTGACTGGCTGACCTTAATAAGGCCTGAAATGTATGAATTATTTGGTAGCGAGATAAATGATACCATCACGCTCAAATTCTTAAGTACTGGAATAGAGATGCCACGGTTGTGTTGGCAATCGATCTCGTACCAAGGAGACACGAAGCATCCAGGTCCAATTCCAAATGGATATGGAGTGCTTGTGAGATTGCCACACGTGTTTGGACAGCCCGGCAAGGCTAGACTACGAAGAGGTGATCCTGTTGCATCTGCGAAGGCAAGCAGAAGAACAAGGAAGGCCATCGCCAGGATCATCTTCTCCCGATGCTTCCACCGCAGTTTGCTCCTACACTTTGCTGTTGCTAGAAAAGAAGAATGGGATGAATGAGATCTTACGCACACCACTGCTATAAAATGGTCAACGCCACCCCATGAAACCAATAAACTAATGCTGGAGGGCAGGAAAACCATTAAACTATGATCTGTGGAGGGCTTGTCGGAAGCCAAATTTTCCTTCTTCAACATTGAAGTTTGAGTTTAAGATTCGCGGTTCTGGATTCTGCACATGGGGCCGAATTTGAAAATGTGTAGATACTTTAAATTATAAAACTTTACCCCTGCAATTAAGTCTTGAATGGATGTGATCTATAAATTTTGAGAACCAACACCATTTGAATTTTTAATCACGTGAATTTCATCGTAAGGCCCAAATAATCAATGATTAAACTTGATTTGATCCACATGATCTATAGATACAATCCCTCTTTGTCCGGGCCTATCCAGCTCGACAAAAGACTTTCATTTCATCCATTGAAATTCGACCCAGTCAATGTATTGTAATTGTAATCTTTCGACCAAAAATAAACAATTATTGTAATCCTTACCAAGGCCAATTCGCCAAACCTCAATCCACGTGTCTCCTTTGCCCAGCTCACTCCAGTCTAGACCCCACTGTTGTTGCTGTTGTCGCCATGGCGCCGACATTGCAGCCCTCGACGCTGCCACTGCGTGTTGACTTTGCTCTCTGCCCTTTGATTTTTTTTTCCGTCAATGCAATCATTTGTCGAGTTTGCATGCGTAGCCGTTTATTATTCATATGGCTATTTCTTACTAAATATCGTTGCAAATTTTCGAGATAGTCGCTATCCTAAGAATGCTAAAACTCTCGTATTAGTGTATTTGCATCCATAAAATAATATTAACTTAATAAAAGTCATTTGACATATGGATGAATCACAATATATTGATCACTATATATTACTTGTTCTTAACGAGATCATTGAATTTTAGGTTGCCCCGACTTCTATCTTATTATCCATCTAAAGAATTTCCATCAATTTTCTAATTTTGAAATAAATCATGGATGTGATAAGATTAACCCACAGCTCTAGCATTAATGTACGGAAAAATGTTTTAAGCAAAAAAGAAGAAAAATTACCTCGGAAGATTAAGTTCTTTAGTATATTTGTGATATGGTGCTCTAACCTTAAATCGGGTGTACACCGTTCATTCAATTAGATATGTTTGATACAATTGTTAGTATAAATAAGATCTTCCCTTGAATTCATTGATTTCGTTCTGTGTCATACATGATTTAAATATGGAGTTTTTATATATTATAAAATATTAAATGCCAATGGACATAATCCTAAAACCTTACCACAGTAAGAACAGATTCAGAACTACAACTGCTGCTTCTTCCTTGAACTTGGTTTGTGCTGCCAACAACTTAAATTTTTGCGAGATTTGAAATCTTTTTAAGATTGTTTGTATTGGAGAGATATATTAGTATGGAATTGTTAATTTACGCATTTGTTCATCAGTAGAATATCGATAAAATGACTAATCAAGGATATTTTGGGAAAGAAAAAAGAAAAGATTGCGATCTGTTAAAGTAACAGGTCTTATTTACAGGATATAATTCTAAAAGTGAATGAGGATATTTCCGCGAACAAAATTAATTAACGGAAGAAGGAATTAAGTTGGCCCGTCGTAGGAAGAGATACTGGAAACGGAATTGAAGCAATAGTTATCTGAAGCCTCTATTCATCAAATCACATCATGTTGCGACTTTTTGAGATATTATGTTGCAGATTAAATCTGAGTGAGGAGGATCTTTAGATGAACAATTAAACAACATAAAGGAAAAGCATACATAACCATTATAAAATATCATAATAACGTGGGATTGCAAATCAGTCCATGCACTGAACAACAGGACCCAGATAGTATTCTCCAAATATATGTAAGCAAACCTCTAAATCCAAATGTAATAAAAAAAAATCGATAATCTTGGATATGTACACACTAATTTAATTTCTGATTCCTCTTCTGTTGGAGCGTGCCTCTCGCGGCTCCCATTAATGCTCACAGATTTGGTGAACTGGTGTCGAAAGTCGGGGAGTCTATATATATTGCAGGTGCTTGGTTGTCACTGTTTTGAAAGCAAAAGGACAGATCAAGAGATAGAATTACGAATGGACATTTCGACATAAAATCAAGTTCATCAGATAAGCGCACCAACATGGTAAGTAGAAGATGAGGAAATGAGAGCAATCGGAGCTGGAGAAAGTTAAAGGAGGGGTGAGATGTTGAGGGAAGTCTAGGAATTAGAAACTGAAACTTGGTAGTAAGAACGGGTTCTCCCTTTCCTTTAATTACAAGAAAAAAAGATGTATACCTCGAAACAATTGTCAGCATCGAGTAGGAAAAATGTTCCTTGTAGTGTAGATAATGCGTAAGTTTTGAATTAGAAAGACGGAACTCCATATAATACTTGCGCAGTTATGAGCTCGAAGACGGGATTCAGGCGGTAGACGACAGAGTTACATTACAAGATTGGGCTAACCAAATGGTTGTTAACCAAAACACCATGAATAGCCCAGTGACAATGGCAATTGACCCTAAATTTTACCTTAAGAAGCTAGGGATAGAGTGCCATATCAGAGGGGAAAAAACATAAGACATGAGAAAACAGTTGTCCTGGAAAATGGCAAATACTAGGAATCAATTCTTAAAAATCTTCCTTGACAAGAGAAAGAACTAAATATTTCTTCTGATCAAGCACAAGCCGGCACTAGCTATTCAGCACCTAAATTCCACCTCATTAGCCACGCATAGGACATTCGCCAAAACAAAATTCCGAATCAATGGAATACATGTGAATTTCTACTTTCAACCAATAATAGAACTTTATTTCTTCCTAAAACCAACCACAATGACCTTAACGCTGGCAAAAAGACAATCTAGGCATACTGTCCACGAGTGCTTAGGTACGATGATTCCTCACCAAGATTCAATATCCAGAAGTGGATGACCATCCGGAAATGATATTAGATCCACATCTAGATCTGACCTCATGGATGTCCAAACATCATCCCAGCTGGTGTTGTTACTCGAAATGTCAATGTCGCTGTGGTTTTGCACATTACGGGAAGGATTTCGCAACATTCGCATCCTCTCCAGCTCCATAACTACTTCCTTCATTGAAGGTCGTCTCTTCCCCTTGAGGTCTAAGCATCTCTTTGCAAGGTAAGCAACTGCCAAGATCTCTTCTTCCTTACCTTGCTTCAAGACTTCAGAATCAAGAATATCAACTAAATGGTTCTCCTCCATGGAAAGTACAAAGTATGTTGCCAAACCTCTGTACTCTTCAGGCCTAACTATGGAGATTGGCATTTGACCGGTCAAGAGCTCCGCAAGGACGACACCAAAACTGTAAACATCGCTTTTGTCGGTAAACTGACATGTCTGGAAGTATTCTGGATCAAGGTACCCGAAGGTTCCTCGCACTTGTGTCGTCACATGGGTTTGGTCAATCGCAACAAATTTGGAAATCCCAAAGTCCGCTATCTTTGCCCTGTACTTGTCGTCCAACATTATATTGGTTGACTTGATGTCTCGATGGTAAATCGGTATTGATGCAGAAGAATGCAAGTAAGAAAGAGCCCCGGCAACTTCAGCAGCAATTCTCAAGCGCATCTCCCATGAAAGCACAAGCTCGTTTTTTGGGTCATGGAGATAGTGACTAAGTGTCTTGTTGGGAATAAATTCATAGACAAGAAGAGGTAGTTGTGTCTCCAGACAATAACCCAATAACTTGACCACATTTCGATGATTAACCTGCGATAGGATGACCAGTTCATTAATGAATTGCTCCACTTTCCCCACATCGGCGACCATTTCACAAGATCTCTTGATGGCAACAATTCTTCCATCCTCCAGCATTCCTTTGTAAACAGTTCCTTGGCCACCTTGTCCAAGTATCCTCTCATTACTAAAATTGTTGGTAGCCTTCTCTAATTCCTTAGAGTTGAACAGTTTTCCACTTTTTACATGATTGCCGCCTTCACTGGAAGAAAGTTGCTGTTTCAGTAAGATACCACCATTTCGCTTGAAGAATCTTTCCTTTTGCTTTCGCCTCTTCCTCCTCTTCGTTACTCTGCATAACCTCCATAGAAGAAGAAGCGAAGCTATCGCAACGAGGCCCACGCCTATGACTTATTTTGGAGCAAAAGAATCTTTAGTCAGTCAAAATCTTCACTCGCCCCAAATTGTCAAAAGCTACAAGATTCATGAGAACTGTTCCTTTTGATCCGTTTTTTTTAGTGCTCAACTATTTTATCATTTTGAGTAATGCACGAAATTACAAAACATTTTATCTCCATCTCAATTTAGTTAAAACTTGGAAAACTTTTTCCTATTATTTTTACATTTCTAGGATAGCAGTTCTTTATATCCTAAGAAGTAAAGAATGAAAGAGCCTATGTTTTCCTAGATCTCCTGTTGTCCATTGAAGAGTGCCAGAATTTTGTTCTATTTACATGACAAAATGCAATGCACCTAATAAAGGACTATGCGAAAGGATTTTAAAAGTTTGTAGTATACGATGGAATACCGATAGCGACAAATCTAACCATCCAGTCACGATCCACACATTCATAGGACCCTGGCCGATTCTCACACATCCAAGGGCAATTGTTCAGTCTTGGATCTTCGCATTCGTCGACGTCTGCACAATGAAAATTCTGGTTGCTCGTCAACATGCCCTAACAGGACAACATCAGTTTTGCTACAAAAGATTTACTTCAACAGAAGGCCACGCCTTTTTAAAGGTTAGTTAGGTTTTGTTTTTAATGTCTATGCTCTTGCTGATTAATAATAACCAGTGCAAATAAGCCATGCTTCTTGTTGTTTCAAGAATCAACTCTTGAAAATGTGTATTGGTTGAGGCAAAAGCCGACACAAAACACCAGTCAACAGGATTCACAGAATGTTGTTTGCACAACTTTTACACGGCAACCTTCATCGATTATTTCCACCAGACCATTGAAAAAGACTAAGCAAATCGTATAGAAATCATGAAATATCATCACATGAACATTAGAATTTGCATATCTTCTATTTTCACTCGGTTGAAAGACTAAACTCTTCCAATTCCAAGCAAACTCACCGGTCAGATTGCACGCGATCAGAGACATGTGGTTTCAATGATGTATGATGTATCAATAATCAAAGTTGCTTTACCTTGACAATCTGCAAGGTACGCATTCCCGTCATAACCAGACCTGCAATAACACCTGTATAGTTTCTGGAACCATTCACTCTCCGGTTCACCATAATACTCACAGCCATACGAATCTCCTCCACTCAATCTGATCTCACTCACCATCTCTTTCGGAATCCCCCACTCCAGCACTCCAGACACGTACTCCATCTCTCTCAGCATCCTCATATCCTTCGATTCATTAAACTCTAACCATTGCTTATCCGCCAGGAACGCGAGCCTACATTCCTCTTCGACGGCAGCAGTGTCATGGTCGTCGATCCACTTGAACTTGACATCGAACTCCCGGAGCCCCGATGGGATTGAGGTCCTGCAGCAGCCAACGCCGGAGCAGTTGCTGAAGTTCCCAAGGCCACCTCGGTTGCAGTGGGAGGCGCATCCTACGACAGCAGAGGCCGTCTCCACCATCACGGCAAGGTTGTTGCATCCAACAGCGGCGAAGAAGTTGCCAGGCTGGGAGAAGGAGTACGGGCTGGAGCGCAAACTCACGTTTGGAGAAGACGGCCTGGCGCCATCGCATTGGTGTCGGAAGATTGGGAGGAGGACTTTGACCGTGCCATCATGGAGGCCGTAGGTGGTCTCCGACGCGGTAGTGGAGTTGGCAGTGTAGTAGGCCGGGAGGGAAATGTTGAGGACCTGCAAGTTGAGCTTCCGGAGGACCGGTACAGTTGCGTTCTGGCCACAGTCAATCTCGAACCACTTGTCGAGGAAGCATTGGGCCGGGCCGAGTCCGAAGGGGAAGGGTATGGTCACGTTCCCGCACTTCGACTCGCATCCGGGCTTTGCAGATCGAAATTTCGGTGCGGCAAAGGTAGATATCCGCAAGAGAAACGAACAAACAATGACGGTTCGAATCAATTGATGATGCATGCTTTTTATGTTCCTATGGAGACGATGATCAGCGCCAGTGATTATTCATCAGCCTGATCGAAGCGTGAAAACGCCAAGGCCTCTCATGCTAGCAAGTGCGGCGAGGTCCTCGAAAATCTCTTGAATCTCGATGCGTATACCATATATTCGACCTGGTTTAGATTGATCGGTTTGATGTTGATGTGCAAAAGCCAACGTTAAATAACCCATCTTGTGGAAAATGAACTACACTTCTAGATGCCATGTCTACGTCTAGAAGGTCATGCCAAAGAAAGTTCCACTTTGATTAAAGGGTATTTGTCACTGGTGATTTTGCTTTTTTTCTGTTTTATAATTAAGTTAAGGGAAAGATTGACGTTTAGACATAGATTGACCGAGACCCGACTGGAGTACTCTGGTCAGCATCTTTCCACGACCGGTACTCAATAGATTAATACTGAAGACTTGAAATTATTACTGTTAGCCATAGTCAAGCATGCACTACCAAAAACCTATTTGAGAAAAGGTGCTGAGAAAGAAAGTACCTAGCACTTGCGTTCGTATGCGACAGGATAGACAAACAGAAAAATGGAGAGATAGATATATGCAAAGTAGAGGTTTCAATGAAGCTTTTGCCGTGCCGACACGTGGCAAATCCTTGAGCTGCCTAAGGGGCTTAGGTATGGTCCGTTCTTTCGACAAGTTTTGATCTTTTATTTTCAACATTATGTGTCAATCTAAACGTGCCTTCTAGAGAAGCTGTGTTTTCTTGCTATTTACCTTTCTATTCTTGTTACATTTTGCACTTAAAAAAAAATTCATATGGATTCATAGTTTTAAAAAAAAAAAAAAAACTTGTATTGAACACAATCTGCCCATTATCAGCTAACGAGATGACGATAGATTTGTTGTAATGCAAGGTGCGGACATTTTTCACCTTAAACATTGTTGAGACCCAATATGAAACAGTCCAAAAATTTTGAAAAGATTATGTCGAGTACAATCTGTCCATGATGAATCTAATATGGATCAAGATCAATATATCATAATGCAAGGTACAAATACAATACGTCTCTTGGACTTGTATATAGTTCATGACCCGATAAAAAGTAAGATAAATCATGAATGAGCCCACATATTTATATTGCCTTTTTCTATGAACCCATTAAATATAACGGATATCTAAATTGGCGAAAGAAAGAAATCAGTTGAAGTAATACGAAGTACTGTTGTTTAATCGGCAACACGGCAGAAGCGGATCGTAACTTTGTAATTAAGTCGAGAATTGTAGAAACGATAAAGCAATAAAATGAGGAACAATAAAAAAAAGACACGCGAAATTTACATGGTTCGGTCCGAATGTCGGAACTTATGTCCATGGAGAGAATCAGCAAATAATTCACTAATAAATTGAAGAATTACAAGGTTACAATTACCCACACACTTGAGTGTTTCCCAGCCCTAGTACATGCCCAATATCCATAGTATTTAATAACTCAACTTGATGATTTCACTCTCGACACAAATCTCTCCGTCTCCAGAGAGCTCTCTCCCTCGTTTCGTCTCTGGAGCTCTCTGGAGTCTTTCTCTCTTCTTCCATCTCTTGCTTTTATAGAAGCGGGGAGCAATTTAAAGAGAGAAGAAAAGAATGCACCCATAATCTTTGAAGATAATCATAAGAAGGGCTGGGTTGCCGTCTTCATGTAGAGAGTTTAAGACGTAACACTTCAAAAGTGAAAGCCTCGATCTTGTCAATAACTATTGTCAACAAGATCTCGAAGGTGAACGACTTGTCGATAACTATTGTCGACAAGTCTAAAAAAAAAAAACACACAAGGAGAGGAGAGAAATAAAATATTTTATTATGACTTGATTCACCTTACTAATACTTCAACTAAACTTGCCTTTATATAGGCATAGTATAAGACTCTTGATATGACTCATAAATGACTATACATGTATTTGATATTAACTAGATATCGAAACACGAAAGGTTAAGATCAAATACAAACAACCACATTAATTAGATATTGAAATACGAAAGGTCAAGACGAATCACGAAAGGTCTAGAGAGATAAGGCGGTGATATCTTCAATACTCCCCCTCACCAACTACTCTCTCTAAGAATAGTTCTTGCTACCATACCAAGCTGAGCTCGAAACTCTTCAAACTTTGCAACTCCAAGACCTTTAGTGAAGATATCAGCAACTTGATCACCTGTCTTGGTGTACTCCATCTTGATCTCGCCCTCCAACACTTTCTCTCGCAGAAAGTGATAGTGGACTTCCACATGCTTAGTCCTAGCATGAAAAACTGGATTTTCTGCCAAGCTTATAGTGGATAAATTATCACAATACAATATTGTCGAATAATCTATCGACTGATGAAGATCATCCAATAATTGCACTAGCCACGTGCTCTCTTGAGCTGCCATTGCTGCTGCTCTGTATTCAGCTTCTGTTGTAGACAAAGACACAGTCGGCTGTCTTTTACTGCACCAGGATACTACTGCTGATTCAAGATGAAATGAGTATCCAGTAGTTGATCGCCATGTGTGTTGATCTCCAGCATAGTCGGCATCACAATGACCGACCAACTCACCCGATGATTCTTTTTTATACAAAAGCCCAAAATTAAAGGTCTTCTTAACATACCTTAGGATACGTTTGGCTGCATCCAAGTGAGGCTTCCTTGGCTTCTCCATGAATCGACTCACTACTCCCACTGCAAAAGAGATGTCAGGCTGAGTTATGGTAAGGTAGATTAGACTACCTTCCAGTTACCTATACATAGACGAATCTTCTAGCTCTCGACCTTCTTCAGCACATAGCTTTGCGTTCCCATCCAATGGAGTAGATATAGGTTTGCAATCGAGCATCCCGAATTTTTCCAAGAGATCTCGTGCATACTTCTGTTGACATAGGAATAATTCTTCTTTTGTCCTATCAACCTCGAGCCCCAGAAAGTGTTTTAGCTCTCCAAGCTCCTTCATTTGGAACCGCACAGAGAGGTTGGCTCTAATTTGACATATCTCATCTTCATCATCTCCAGTAATGATGAGATCATCTACATAAACTAGCACAGCTACAACCTTTCCATCTTCTGCCTTCACGAACAGGCTCGAGTCTGCTGGAGCTACATTATAACCGTTCTTCAACAAGAATTCTGCAATCTTTCCATACCACACTCTCGGGGCTTGCTTTAAGCCATACAACGCTTTCTTTAGCTTGCAGACATATTTTGGATAAGTTTTGCTCTTGAAACCATCCGGCTGCTCCATGTATATCTCTCGCTCAAGTTCTCCATGCAGGAAAGCATTCTTCACATCCATCTGCCACATATTCCATGATTTGCTTGCTGCAAGTGCTAATAGAACTCGAACTATGATAACCTTTGCTACTGGACTAAAGGTCTCTGCATAATCAATCCCATATTTTTGCGAAAAACCTCGAGCCACTAGACGTGCTTTATACCTCTCAATCGACCCATATGATCGAGTTTTAAGTTTATAAACCCATTTGTAGAAAATAGGACATACCTTTTCAGGTTTCGGTACCAAGTCCCACGTCTCATTCTTCTTTAGTGCGAGGATTTCTTCTTCCATGGCCTTCCTCTATTCTGTACCCTTTGAGGCTTCTTCATATGTCGAAAGCTCAATCATGCCAACATCTACAGTTAATGCCGCATTGGCATACTTGGGGTTTGGCTTTTTTGGCCTCGTCGATCTCCGAAGTTGAGGCTCCTCCTCTTCAAGTTCTTCGACCTGACTTGGTCGAAGTTCTTCTGTCGACTTTGGGCGCTCATCAAATGAACTTGTCGATCTTGGTAACTGTGTGTCGACATCTTTTTCAACAGGCTGATTCTCATCGAATTCTTTCAGCCTTTCTTCGATCTCTTCGTCGAAATGTTGTGAATTTGGCAATTCAACAGCTTGAGGTGACCACCAAGATGACAATTCATCGAACACCAGATTCCTTGAAGTATAACACCTCCCTGTTGTAGGGTCGCAGCACTTCCACCCCTTTCATTGATCATCATATCCCACGAATATGCAACGAACCGCCTTCTTGTCGAATTTGCTGCGAAGATGATCAGGCACAAATGCATAACATATGCATCCGAAAACTCTAAAGTGACTTACCACAGGCTTGCGATTCCATAGCTTCTCGTATGGTGACATAAAAACGAGCCTTGCTTGTGGCAGCCTGTTAATCACGTGAGCTGTTGTCTTCATACATTCGGCCCAAAACCTTGGGGGAACATTCTTTGCGTGTAACATGCTCCTGCATGTCTCAGCTAGATGCCGATTCTTTCTTTCGGCAACACTGTTCTGCTGCGGCGTATACGAACAAGTATATTGTCGACGTATCTTGCACTGTTGCAAATATTTCGTGAATTCGTAGGAAGTGTATTCTCCCCCATTATCGGTGCGTAGGCAATGGATTTTTCTGCCTACTTCACTTTCAACCTTCTCCTTAAACTCCTTAAATTTAATAAACACCTTGGATTTTCCCTCATGAAAACAACCCAGACATACCTGGAGAAGTTGTTGATGAAAGTGATCATATACTTAAATCCGCTAACAGACGGCTGCTTCACTGGACCAAACACATCCGAGTGAATGAGCTCGAGAGGCATCCGAGTTTTGAACGATGATTCCTCATATGGAAGTTGATGTGCCTTCCCATATTGGCACCCGGCACAAATCACATCTTCTTTGCCACAAACGTAACATCGTCCACTACGTCTTTTGCCATCGCCTCGCCAAGCTCCCCTTAGTCGAAGACTCGTCTCTCCTAGACGCTTTTGCCATTCTTCACGAGCTGGTTGCTTTTGCCATTCGACATAGCTTTTCCTCGACTTGCCATCTTTATTGTCAATACCGGTTCGCCTTTGACCCTTGAACCCTCTCTTATCACTGAAGAGGGCACTTTCTTCTCTCTTAATCGAAACCTTAGACATTTGACTATCTAAAGTCTCTTGGTTAGCCAGAATACTCTCCAGATTGGTCAACGTTGGTTGAGTTGCCCATCCACGAGTAGCCATAATAATACCATTATACTCCGGTTTTAACCCGTGAATAATAATTCTTCTCATTCTTATTTCTGATATGGCATTAGTGGGATCCAATTTTGAAATTTCGTCACAAATAGACTTAACTTTGGAGAAATACTGACTTACCATCATATTTTGTTGTGATATCGACAGCAACTCGTTCTCTAGCCTTTGTAGCTTGGCATCATTCGACCTTGCAAATAGTGCTGCCAAGTTATCCCATGCCTCTTTTGGAGTCCTCGCACTTTTTATGTGCTGCATTAATTCATCTTCTACAGTCACAGAAAGAGCATAAAGAGCTTTACCCGCTTTGATGTTCCATCTCCTTAACTCGCCATCGTTCGTCGGTGGTGTGATGTTGCCCCCGCCAATGATATCCCACAAATCTTGTCCTAGCAAGTAAAATTGCATTCGGGAACTCCAATTATTATAATTTGAGTTGTTGAGCTTCTCGACCCCGTTCATCGAACTTGAAATATCCGCCATCAAACTTGGATATAACACCTGGCACTACACCAATTTAGCTTGGTCCCAGACCAATGAATCACAGTTCCTATCTTTGCAATGACAGAATTTCGAAGTTCTCCGATCCCTGACCAGTTGCTCACATACAATTGTCCTCGGCTCCTGGGCTTCGATACCACTTGTAGAGAGTTTAAGACGTAACACTTCAAAAGTGAAAGCCTTGATCTTGTCGATAACTATTGTCAACAAGATCTCGAAGGTGACCGACTTGTCGATAATTATTGTCGACAACTCTCAAAAAAAAAGAAAACACACAAGGAGAGGAGAGAAATAAACTATTTTATTATGACTTGATTCACCTTACTAATACTTCAACTAAACTTGCCTTTATATAGGCATAGTACAAAACTCTTGATATGACTCATAAATGACTATACATGTATTTGATATTAACTAGATATCGAAACACGAAAGGTCAAGACCAAATACAAACAACCACATTAATTAGATATTGAAATACGAAAAGTCAAGACGAATCACGAAAGGTCTAGAGAGATAAGGCGATGATATCTTCACTTCATAGATCTTGTCCATTGACGTTCAGCTTCTTCCATTAACGGGCGCATGAAGCTTCATTATTCTTTTCTTTTGTCGGTCTCGGCTGAACGAACTAACAGAGAAAAGAGACCAAAGGAAGTCAATGAACAAAGACAAAACAAGCCCACAACTTTTACTTTTTCTGCCTTCATCTTCAACGTCCATTGTGGGGCATGCAGGCACGTGTGAATGCAATTAAAGAAGTGGGAAATTGAAGGACTTGAAAGACGTGCACATCTTTGAGAAATATACGCATGTGCAGAGGACGTTCATACTTTGCTTCTTGATTGTCGATTTTGCGCGAGACTTTGAGCAATAAGTGATCTACGTGCGTATCAGGTCTCGTATACGGGCTCAAACTCAAGACATAATTTAATAATTCTTTACCTCAGCTCGAAATTTATAGCCAAGTCATAATGCTCATTATTCATGCACATTCCGTGCATTAACCGTGAATGGATCATGCACATCTTCTAGAAAGGTTATTGATTAAGGTTTAAAGAGGTGTTTCCATCTAAATATCTAATTTGGACTTAGATTATGATTATGATTTCCAAGACTTATCTTAAGGTTAAGATAAAATTTCAATAAAAAAAATAAGTCCTCTGTAGCCTTTCTTAAAAAAAAAAATATCATACCCCGTGCGTCTAGTCGTGAAAAAAAAAGTAAAAAGAGTGAGGCTCCTACAAACTATTGAAACCATAGATGTGATCGCCCTTTTGAGTTGCACTCTAATACCTCATTATCAAGAATATCAAACAAGCGGTTCTCCTCCATTGAAAGGATGAAATACGTGCAAGCCCTGTGCACATTCCGTGCATTAGTTGTGCATGGACCGTGCACTTCTTCTAGAAGGGTTCTTGATTAAGGTTAAGGTGAAGTTTCAATGAAAAAAACAAGTCCTCTATAGCCTTTCTTGCAAAAAAAAAAAAAATCCAACCCCATGTGTCTAGTCATGAAAAAAGTAAAAAGAGTGAGGCTCCTGTAAACTATTGAAACCATAGACGGTGATCACCCTTTCGAGCTACACTCTAATACCTCCTTATCAAGAACATCAAACAAGCAGTTCTTCTCCATTGAAAGATGAAATACGTGCAACTCCCGTGCACATTCCGTGCATTATCTGTGCATGGATTGTGCACATCTTCTATAAGGGTTATTGATTAAGATTTAAAGAGGTTTTTCCATCTAAATGTCTAATTTGGATCAAGACTTATCTTGAGGTTAAGGTGAAGCTTCAATAAAAAAAAAACAAGTCCTTTGTAGCCTTGCTTGCAAAAAAAAATAGCCTACCATCTAGTCATGAAAAAAGTAAAAAGAGTGAGGGTTTCATAGACGGCGATCACCCTTTTGAGGGACACTCTAATACCTCTTTAACAAGAACATCAAACAAGCGGCCCTTGGAAATTACTTTTCTCCAGTTAGTAGTTCGACAAGGACCACTCCGAAGCTATATACAGGTTCCTCCTACCACTCCGAGACATTGAGCAATAAATGATCTACGTGTGTATCAGGTCTCACATACAGGCTCAAACTCGAGACATAATTTAACAATTCTTCACCTCGGCTCGACATTTGTAGCCAAGCCATAGTGCTCATTATTCATGCACATTCCATGCATTAGCCGTGAATGGATCGTGCACATTTTCTAGAAGGGTTATTGATTAAGTTTAAAGAGGTTTTTCTATATAAATGTCTAATTTGGACTTAGATTAGGATTATGATTTCCAAGACTTATCTTGAGGTTAAGATGAAGTTTCAATAAAAAAAAATAAGTCCTCTGTAGCCTTTCTTAAAAAAAAAATATCATACCCCGTGTGTCTAGTCGTGAAAAAAAAAAGTAAAAAGAGCGAGGCTCCTATAAACTATTGAAACCATAGACGTGATCGCCCTTTTGAGCTGCACTCTAATACCTCATTATCAAGAATATCAAACAAGCGGTTCTCCTCCGTTGAAAGAATGAAATACATGCAAGCACTGTGCACATTTCGTGCATTAGCAGTGCATGGACCGTGCACTTCTTCTAAAAGGGTTATTGATTAAGGTTAAGGTGAAGCTTCAATAAAAAAAACAAGTCCTCTATAGCCTTTCTTGCAAAAAAAATCCTACCCCGTTCATCTAGTCGTGAAAAAAGTAAAAAGAGTGAGGCTCTTGTAAACTATTGAAACCATAGATGGTGATCACCCTTTCGAGCTACACTCTAATA
This sequence comes from Syzygium aromaticum, assembly GCA_024500025.1. Classification (NCBI taxonomy): domain Eukaryota; kingdom Viridiplantae; phylum Streptophyta; class Magnoliopsida; order Myrtales; family Myrtaceae; genus Syzygium; species Syzygium aromaticum. Next base: position 21,005,462 of record CM044885.1, read on the forward strand.
CCTCCTTATCAAGAACGTCAAACAAGCAGTTCTCCTCCATTGAAAGATGAAATACGTGCAACTTCTGTGCACATCCCGTGCATGGACAATGCACATTTTCTAGAAGGGTTATTGATTAAGGTTTTAAGAGGTTTTTCCATCTAAATGTCTAACATGGACTTAGATTAGGATTATGATTTCCAAGACTTATCTTGAGGTTAAGGTGAAGTTTCAAGAAAAAAAACAAGTCCTTTGTAGCCTTTCTTGCAAAAAAAAAATATCCTACCCCATGCATCTAGTCATGAAAAAAGTAAAAAGAGTGAGGGATTCATAGTCGGTGATCACCCTTTTGAGGGACACTCTAATACCTCCTTATCAAGAACATCAAATAAGCGGCCCTTGGAAATTGCTTTTCTTCGGTTAGTAGTCTGACAAGGACCACTCCGAAGCTATATATAGGGTTCTGCCTACCATTGCGGCCAAGTGAGTTTGGTAATTAACTTGGAAGCTCCAAAATCCGCCACTTTGACTCGATATTTTTTGTCCAAAAGTATATTCGATGACTAATGAATATAAAGAACATTTAAGACTCCATTGTTAAGCAATATGGGACAATACTTCAACAACCCCTTTCACGTGCAACTTCCGTGCAAGCCACATGCAATTATGTGTAAGCTCCGCCACTTTGGCTCTATATTCTTTGTCCAAAAGTATATCCTACGACTTGATATCATGGTGATAAACGGGTATGGCTGCAGCAAAATGCAAATATGAAACAGCCCCAGTAACTTCATTGGCAATTCTTAACTGCGTCTCCCACAATAAGGGTAATTTTCCTTATGGATCATGAAGATATTGGTAGAGAGTTCCATTGGGGACAAATTCATATATCATAAGAGGGACTTCACACTACAGAAAAAATCTTAATAGTTTCACCACATTTCTGTGATTGATTTCCAAGAGAATAACAATCTCGTTGACGAACTATTCAACTTGTCCTGCATTGACAACTTTGGATTTCTTAACCGCAAAGATTGTTTCTTCTAACAGCATTCCCTTATAAATAGTTCATTGACCTCCCCGACTTGGTATTCGAATCTCGTTTTCAATGGAAGATAGGTGTTGTTGCAAAAGAAGACTACCATTTTGTGGTGAAGAATATTTTTCTTGACCTTTGCCTCATGCCTTCTTTTCAAGTATTTGTACAACCTCCTAGAACCATAATATTTTGCATTCTCTTAGAGTTATGGCTACCATAGAGAGTCTTGAAATTCACACTATAACCAGCGATTTCATAAGGAATCAAAATCATACAGCAACCAGCACCATTAGAGCACTGATCAAATCCGAGATTGCACATCTAATTCACGATTGCATGTCCCGTGCACATTCCATGCATTAAGTGTGCATGGACCATGCACATCTTCTATAAGGGTTATTGATTGAAGTTTAAAAAGGTTTTTCCATCTAAATGTCTAATTTGGACTTAGATTAGGATTACAATTTCCAAAAATTATTTTGAGGTTAAGATGAAATTTGAACAAAAAAAACCAAGTCCCTCGGCACCAGTAGAACCTCCACTTCTGCTTCTAATCGCATCAACATGGGAATCGCACCCGAAGCGCGGATTGATCCAGTTCTAATGAGATCGATCTCTTCTTCATTTTCCCGAACGACAGTGGGATTTCGTAGTGATCGTACTCACTCCAATTCTGTTGACACTTCCTTCATTGTATGTCTATACCTTCCATGAAGGCTTATGCATCTTTGCGCCAAGTTAGACACCTCAATAATTTATTCTTTCTCGTTATGTTCTAATACCTCCTTATCAAGAACATCAAACAAGCGGTTCTCCTCCATTGAAAGGATGAAATATGTGGCTAGATTTCTGTCCTCTTCTATCCTTAGCTGAGAAGGTTCCTCCTACCATTCTCTCTCGACCAAGAAGGCATAGTTGCATTTTGCATCCCCTTACGATTCCAAGTACTCTAAGTCCAGGTATACTCGTGGGCTTTTCGTAGGTTTCAAGCTCATAGATATTCCCGCCTAGCTTTGGACAAAGATCAATGCTAAGATACAAAATAAAAGCGGACATTTGAATCTCACTTTGGCATCCTTGGGGATGAAGATGATTCCCTCTGTAGCCTTCCGTGTAAAAAAAAAAATATATCGTATCCCGTGAGTCGAGTCGCGATGAAAGTAAAAAGAGCGAGGCTCCCATAAAATGTTGAAATTATAGTCGATGATCACCCGTTTGAGTGGCACTCAAATGTCCTAGGGTAAATTGTGCAAATCAGCTTGATACCACCACTAGTTTCAGTCAAGCAAGAAGGTGTACCTGCATTTTGCATCCCTCGGCGATCTGGCTTCGCCATTGAGAGTGTTGAAATTCACGCTATATCTAGCGATTTCATCGGGGTCGAAATCATACAAAAACTGATACCATTAAAGCACTGGTCAAATTCGAGATTGCGTATATATTGCACGATTGCACGTATATTCATTGTATTTCTCCCTTTGATTGTGGATGTATTGATTGAGATATTATCTTAGAATAGTTATTTAATAAAGCTTATAAATAGACTGATATATTCTTTATTAATGTATATGTTGAAATATACATAAGATTCTACAATTTTTATCTACAACTGGGTATCAGAGCCACCATTCCTGATGTAACCTCTTAGAATAATTATCTAATAAAGCAAATAAATATGTTGATGATCCAAACTGGATGCACAACATTGCTATTTAACTGTCAAGCACCTCTCCATGAAACTGGTAAACTTATGTTGGCGTGTAGGAAAACCCACTAACTATGATTGATGGTGGGACTATCGGAAGCCAAATGTTCCAACGTTGGCAACTCCCGCTTCAAGTTTTGAGTTTGAAATTCACGCTTCTTTATTATGCACGAGTTGCCGAATTTGGAATCAAAAAAATTTTAACAGTTGTAAAAAGGATTAACTCACACAAATCAAGAATGTTGGGGAACAATTCTATCTATGGTGCCAATCTTTGACTAACCATTAGCATCAATGGAACTTCATTGAACTCCCCTTTAAAGAGAGGTAGTTGTTGACACATAATTTTTACCGGTCTGGTAATTTGGTACCTTGAAATGCAAATGGGCCATATTAGTGTAAAAGAGAGAAATTACTATAAAAAAGAAAAAAGAGGGAGAGTTAGGCCGATTCGACCCAACCCGAATGGATTGGGCCCTTTTTGTCTTTTTCTTTCTTTCTCTTCTTTTCCAATTAGGCCTAAGTTCTCCTCTTCCTTTCTTTTCTGAGCCTAACACCTATTCTTAGCCCACCTCCCTTTTCTGTTCCTTTGTTCTCAGCCCAGCCCCCTTCATTTTAATCCTCCTCACACCTGCACGCCCTCATGCCCTCACGCTCTTTCACGACAAACGCAGAGACGACAGAACAAGGAAGCGACAGAGGGTACAAAGGACAGAATGGCCGAGGACAGCAGGTCGCCGCAACATCAAGCGGAACATGGCAGGCCGATACAGTCCTTTGGAGCAGGATAAAGGGGGGCTCGGTTTTGAAGAGACGAAGGGGGAGACGGTCAAAGAAAAGAAAAAAAAAAAAAGAAACGTTCGGAGAGGCGCAAGGATTGACTGCAAGAGGGAAGGAGAGTGAGAAACTCTCTTCATTTGCCCGTAGTCCGCCCAAAAATTGCCGTCGGTCCTACCAGTTACCATTGCCATTAGAAGACACCCGAACCAGGTGGGACTCTTGCACCTCCTCTGTTTTTCCCCTGCATCTTGGGTGCCGGGCACTCCAAGCCTATTCAGTGATTGCCTGGCTTCGTTGATGGATGCTTACACTTGTTGAACACTCAAAGAGGGTTTTTGAAACGTTATATGTTGAGTTGGTGCCATGAACTGTGCCAAAATCAAGCCTATGACCGTTTCTCAGTCGCCCCCCACCTATTCGATAAAATTTCTTAATAAAATAGTTTGTTTTAAAACACCGTTCTAGTTGTTTCATTGTAAATCGAGACGAATCTGTCTTATAACACGGCCTTCTCTGCACTTCATGTTTGAGTCAAAAATCGCATCAAATCTCAATCTTAAGCCCCTGTTGACTATTAGATATTTTGCATCTATTCCAATTTTCTAAACCTAACGTGGTATCAAAGTTAGGGTTTTTCTTCATTGTGGCTGTCCGACGTTGTCTTCATTGCGCCGACTTCATGATCCGTCCGACGTCTTCATCGTGATCCAATCTCCTTTGACTTTGTCTCCATCGATCTGGACTGTTTTGTCTTTCGCCTCGTTCTTGCGATCGACCTCGGGTTTTGTCTTCTTCACTCATATATCTTCTTGCTTCCGCTTTGATTTATCAATCTCATAATCTTGGCTGATAATACTGATCGCATTGATGTTAAGTTAGATGGTTCCAATTATATTATTTGGAAACCCTCTATGATGACTGCTCTTGTTTATCGTGGTTTATATGAGCATGTTGATGATACTCGTCCTTGTCCTACATCTTTGTCTGATACTGCTAAGCCCAGACGTAGTTCTAATCAAATTGCTTAACGTCAATTTGAAATTAAGTCTTAGCATGTTGCTAATAGGAAAGCATGGACAATTTTATTTGTTCTATCAGCCCTAATCTTCGCCCCAATTTTCTCAAATTTTTGGTGCAAAACAGCTGTGGGATCAAATTGCTGAGATATATACATAAACAGGTTTTGTCTGTATTTGTCAGCTTATGCAGGAACTTTGCCGTGCCACCCAGGGTACTCGATCTATTCGTGAATTTTATAATTATATGACGTCTCCTTGGTCTCAACTTATATGTTGGCTTGCCCAGCATGTCCCACATGTGTTGGTTGAACTGCTTGTGCTGCATCTAAGCTTGAAGATCATAACAAGTATCGTCTCTACGAATTCTTGATGCAACTCTCACCCGATTTTGAGGGATTTCGTAGTTAGATTTTCTATCGTTACCCTGCTCCATCTCTTTCTGATGCAGTCAAGGAACTTTAGGTCAAGGAAACAAGACGAGGAATTCTTGGTGCTCCTTCATCTCTAGATCCCTTTGCAATAATTGCCATCACACAGCCTATTTTCCAGTCCAGTTCCTCTCAGTGTGGTTCCCAGCGTCGCTCATCTTAGCATACCTCTTCGGTTCACCTTTTTTTTGTGACTACTGTAAACAAAATGAACATTTTGAGGATCGATGTTTTCAAAAGTTACGTGATCTTTCTGATGGATCCTCGTGCTCAATTGCATCTGTCCCTTCTCCATCCGTGGATCGTGCCACTTCATCCTCATTTTCGAATGATCGTCTTGCTACTATTGAGGCTCAGCTTTCTAGTTTAGCTCAGCTTTATTTTGGTTCTTCTAGTGCATCTTCCTCTACTGCTATTGCAGCTATTGCACAATCCTCAAGTGATAATTCCTCCTAGATTGTGCTGCTCACCACATGATTGCCTTTGCTCAACATCTCACTCAACAGACTGCACTTAAAAATTCAGAATGGTTCTTTATAACTGATGGATTCTCTCTCACCGCCACTATGCATGGCCACCTTACTATTCCTGGCAGTTTTTATGTGCCTAATGTGCTGCATATACTGAACTTAGCTCTTAATTTTTTATTAGTTAGGCAACTTGTTGATATGGGTTATATTGTGACATTTATCGCTGATTGCTGTGTTGTGCAGGATCGCACGAGTGGTCGGACGATTGGCAGGGTAGTAGACATGGAGGATTGTATACGATGTGGCATCTTCAGCTTCCCTCACCTGAACCTATTCTTGCCATCCTAGACTTTAACTGTTGGCACCAGCGTCTGGATCATATATCTACATCCCGTTTGTCTTTTTTTTGTCAGCAGTGTATACTTGGGCCTATTCCATCATCTGTTATGCGTCCTTGTACTAGTTGCCCTTCAGCTAAATAATCTGCACCTCATTTTCCTATTAGCTCTTTTGTTTCTAATGCCTATTTTGATTTAATACATTCAGATATTTGGGGTCCTGCCCCCTACATTTCTAGAAGCGGTTTTAAGTATTATGTATGGTTTATCGATGATTATTCTCATTATATTTGGGTTTATTTCATGCGTTCTTATGATGAATTTCTCTCTATCTATAAAAATTTTACAACCATGATTTCTACTCAATTCTCTAAAACTATTAAAGTCTTTCGTTCTGATTCGGGTGGGGAGTATCTCTCTACAGCTTTTCATTCTTTCTTAACTTCTCAAGGAACCCTACCTCAGTTGTCCTGTCCTAGTGTTCCTGCTCAAAATGGTCTTGCTGAGCGAAAATACCGTCATATTCTGCATACTACTCATGTTCTTCTATTGTCTAATTCTATTCCCCCTGAATTTTGGGTTGAAGCACTCTCTACTGTAGTCTATCTCATAAATCGACTTCCTTCTCTTGTCCTCTCTAAAGCCACCCCTCACCAACGTTCTCGAAACCACCCACTTATCGCCACCTTCATATTTTTGGTTGTACGTGTTATGTGCTTCTTTCTTCCCATGAGCACACCATACTCTCTGCCAAATCAGTTCAGTGTGCTTTCTTAAGCCACAGCACAGAACATAAAGGTTACAGGTGTTATGATCCCTCTTCATAGCGTATTCGTATCTCTTGTAGTGTTTAGCTCTTTGAACACCTACCATTCTTTTCCATCTCTTCTAATTCTTCACAGTCATCTTCATCAATTATTATGGATTTTCCTCTTGATACACCTCATGATCCTCCTCTTATGTCTTCTCTGTCTGGCCCAGTGTCACCACATTCTCTTGTTATGCCTCCTCATTCATCTACTTCACCAGCCACTCCGACGCCTCTTGACGATTCTCGCCCATCGTCCCCTCGACGGAATCCTCGGCAGGATCGTCGTCCTCTAGCTAGATATGTGGCAACCACGAGTTATTATGATGAATTTGGTTCTTTTATGGCCGTTGTCCACACTTTGCAGGAACCGTCACACTGTCGTATGGTAGTATGTCATGCCGAGTGGTGTGACGCTATGTCTGAAGAGTTGTCCGCTCTTGAGCGCACTGGTACGTGGGACCTTGTGCCTCTTCCACCAGGGAAGTCCTTGATATGTTGTCGCTGGATCTACAAAATAAAGACTCACTCTGATGGTAGTATTGAGTGATATAAAGCACGTCTCGTCGCACGTGATTTTAATTAGGAGTATGGAATTGATTATGAGGAGAGCTTTGCTCCTGTTGTCAAAATGACTTCCATTCGCAATCTTCTTGCAGTAGCTTATGTTTGTAATTGGTCTCTATTTCAGCTTGATGTGAAGAATGCTTTCTTCATGGGGCCATTCAGGAGAAACTTTATATGTAGCCATCTCCTGGTCTTGCTCATTCTCCTGGTCAAGTTTATCGTCTTCATCGGGCCCTTTATGGTCTCAAGCAGGCTCCTCGAGCTTGGTTTGAGCATTTTGCAAATGTTGTTCAATCAACTGGTTTTATTCAGAGTGAAAATGATCATGCTATGTTTATTCACACTTCTCCTGCTGGTTGTATTATTCTGCTTATCTATGTTGATGATATGATTATTACTAGGGATGACTCTGCTCATATTACTTATACTAAGCAACATCTTCATTGTTAGTTTACTATGAAGGATCTAGGTTTCTTACGCTATTTTCTCGGTATTGAGGTTGCTCATAGTCGACGTGGCATTCTTCTCTCCAAGCGAAAGTACATTGCTGACATTCTCGCTCGTGCTGAGTTATCTGATAATCGTAACGTAGCTACTCCTGTTGAACTTCATTTATAGCTTTGTTCAGATGATGGCGAGCCTTTGTCTGATGTCACTTGCTATCGGGCTCTAATTGGCAGTCTTGTCTATCTTACGACCATTTGTCCTGATATTGCCTATACTGTTCGTCTTGTTAGTCAGTTTGTGGCAACTCCTCGCACAGTTCATTATGTTGTTGTACTACGGATTCTCCGATATCTTCGTGGTACTATGACACGCTTTGTTTTTCTCCCATTGGCTTCCTCACTTGCTCTTCGTGCTTACTCTAATGCTGACTGGGCGGTGGATGTTACTGATCACAACTCCATCATTGGATTTTGTGTTTTTTTGGGTGATTCTCTAATTTCTTGGCGTGCCAAGAAGCAGCCTATCATGTCTTGCTCCTCTACTGAGTTTGAGCATCATGCTATGGCCAACACTACAATTGAGATTATTTGGCTTCGTCGTCTCCGTGGTAATCTAGGTGTTGCCTCCTTTTCTTCCAATCCTCTTCGTTGCAACAACAAGAGTGCTATTCACATTGCTACAAATCCGGTTGTTCATGAGCATACCAAGCACATCGGCATCAATTGTCACATCACGCGTCATCAGCTTCAGACACATCATTTTTCTCCCTTTTGTATCCTCTGCAGCTCAGCTTGTTCATTGCTTCACCAAATCTCTTACATCACAACGTTTTGCTGCTCTTCTTTCCAAACTCTCTTTGGCTGACCCACCTTGAGTTTGAGGGGGGTGTTAGATAAATTGTATATATTAGGTCATATTGTATATCTTAGGGTTGTATGTATTTATGCTTATACCCTTCCTTGTATCTATATATTGTCCTTGTGCCTAATGAGAAATGCATCCATTCCAATTCTCTAAACCTAACATTGACAAGAAACATCGGGTCGTCTCACCTTTGCATCAATCAGTTATGTAGGGATTACCAGCAAAGCCAGAGGTACAACGGCATTGCATGTAAGGCCTGGGGTTATTAGAACCGTAGAAAATGCTGTCATAGCGGCTGCACGTGTAGCTGGGCTCACCAGCCTCTAATGGGTACAGAACGTCTGAAATTGGCATTTTGATGAACGTTTCATTGAAGATACCCCATCGAGAGCCGCGGGCACATGCAAGGGTAAGGCTCGTGCATCGGTCTACGAAAGCGTACCTGCATTTGTGTGGACGGTTCATGGGATTAAGTTTGACTCAGAGATTCCAAATGACCTTCATATAAAGCACCCACAGGAGCTAGGTGACGTCAACCCCCATCGATAATAATTTTCCATGATCAGGTAATCCTAATGTACTAATCTTACTTAGAATACAATTTTTTATTTCATCAGAGCTAAGCATAGGAAACATTTTCTTTTTGTCGTGAAATTCTACCTTAGCCAGGTAAATTCCGGATCAACTGAATATTTGACTAACCTCGCGCAGGAGACATCAAGACCCCGAATCGAAGTCAAAGCAGTGTGGCTCAACGGTGAGATTATATTCTCACTTGATGGTGTGAGAATCAAACTGGCATTGTATGCTTCAATCAGGGATTCAAAACTTCTAATTTGTCAGAGCATTCACGTTGCCTGCACAATCCGTCGACCGTCGATGAACCATTCTCCATCTTCAAATCCACGCTGTACACCTGGAGCCCATAAGGGTCGTATTCATGCAGCAGCCGATCCCGTTCACGAAGTTGTTGTGGCTGCCGGTCCCATTGATGGCGCAAGTCGACCTGCAGCCGCCAACCGCCGACTTCATGCTGATGTTGACCATGAACGCAAGGTTGCTGCACCCTCCGGACACGATCACATTCTTTGTCTGCACGTACATGTGGGGACTCCTTGTCAAGTTCAACGATGTCGTGATGTTGCCGTTCACTGCTCCGCCCATGCAGTATGGCAGGTCCGGCTTGGAGTAGACGACCAGCTGAGAGACGTCAATGAATCCGCCGGGACCTCCGGAATCGTCCAGCACCGGAAGGGAAATGTCAAGCACTGTTACATTCATGAGGTTCTTCAACGTGGCAACAGGGTACCATCGCTGCCAAGGTGGCACTCGATCTCATAGAGTTCATCCAGGAAGCAGCCAGACCCGATCCCAAAAGGGAATGGAACCGTCAAGTTGCCCCACGTGGTGGCACAGTTGGGCAGGGCCACCGGGGGAGGTGGGTCTTGTACTTCATCGGCAGCAGGAAGAGAAGGCCATAAACAGCGACTAGTTTGATCACCACTTGCAGTATCATTGTGATCTTCATCCTGATTTCGTTTTGATTTGTTGGCGGCAGTGCTTTGCTCCCAATGTGTTTTCAGTTTGAAGCTGAGAGAAGAATGAGAGGATTGGTCTTTATATACATAAACACACCATGCACGATTGAGAGCGCTTCCATTGTTGACAGTGATGATTAACTTCTAGATTTTGGCTTCCTCTAGGCCGCTGGTAACGAGGTTTGTTTCGTATTGTTAATTATGTTTCCGAGTACACTACTGAGTTGCTGGTCTATGCGAGACCGAGTCGGCCCGTCTTCGGGTCATTAATCAGAAGGAATTCTTCTCCATATTTCCGAGAAATCCTATGCACAATCTCATAATCCACAGCTATACACATTCTCATAATCTACAACTCTTTTTTTTTTTTTTTGTCTTGACAAGTCTTGGCCATCTAACCATTGCGTAGATGACGGTCTGCCTGTTTTGCCTCGGAGCACTGTGCCCCGTATCAGAGGCTGTTGTCGTATGTAAGTTCATATTTTCGATACAACGTCTCATAAAATTGCAAACACTATATCATTTTACGCTGATTGTCGTTGTGGACATATTTAAGTTTCATCGCAAAAGGACATAGAATATCGTAAATCACAAAGGATTTATCATAAACAATGTCACAAAGGACATTTCATGTTGGAATCCCACGAATGAATTAGTTGACGTCGGCATAAGGGGGCATAGAGGTCTCCGTGTCTCCCTCACTTCGTGGTAAAAAGATGATGCCTATATTTTTCTTAAACATTTCTCCTATCACATGAGATCCAAAGGAGCAAAAACCTCTAAGCATCACATCTTTAAGATAAATAGTCGCCTAACAAATCAAACTTGGGAAGCAATTCTGTGTTCAACTTTTCATTCCCCAAACATACTGGAAGTCTCGCCTGATTTCACACGTAATGCTCCAAACAACACGTCTCTCTGCACAACGTAAGGGAAGGGAAGAAAGATCATTAAACAGATAGTGGTCAAGAGAAGCTTCTGCTTGCAATGATTTCAGAAAGATAGTCATTGGGGTTTTTTCATCCCACACTCTCAAGCATTCCTTCGAATCATCTGCACTGGCGATAGAATGCGATGTTCTCGGTGGTGTTGAATGTTCTATCAGCTCCAACAGTGCAAAATTAGGACGATGATTTCTTTTATAAAAATATGAAGAAATCGAAATGGAAAAGAGGAAAAAATATCGAGATTCGAATTTATCCGGTAAGGTTGTTTATACAAATGGGAAAAAAATTCGAGTATTTGATATACATGAGTGATAAAGTAGAATTATTAATATACAGATTTGTCCGTTGATAGAACCCCGATGCATAATTGAGTACAAATGTATGCAGCTGGTAGGAAAAATGTTACGTGCAGCGAAGATAATGCGTAAGTTTTGTAAGTAATTATAGAATTATCCCAATCGCACAACCACTGAAATTTGGAAATTTGATGGTTTCATGAGTTTATAAGGTTGGAAAGCAAAAAACTCTCGCTATCTATCTTCCCAAAATACTCCAAGTCCAAAGCAAGGGATACCGGCCTTGTAAAGCGTCCAAATGCACTCGATTAGTATAACCTGAAATTGCCGTCATTGGCCCGTAAGTCCGCCGGCCATCGTTTTGCTGGGTCGTCGTACAATTAACACATGAGTACGATATCGGCTAGCCGACGATAATGAGCCCTCGCGGATCTGTTTAATTTTTATCTTTCCCAATTTAAGATATTTGCATTTCATCAAATTTATAATAATGCTTTTTACTCGGTTCCCATCCTTTTTTTTTCTTTTTCTCTATTCAGTCTTTTTTGTCCATGCATATTCCCTTTATGCAATTTTTTTTTCAATTTCTTTCCTATCCTTTATTAGAATTCAACTTTCCTTTTTATTATTTTCTTTTCCAATTGATCGCCTTAGGAATTTTTCCTTTCGTGTTCCTAATGTCCAACTTACGTCAAATTATCTTTTATGATTACTCATTTAAAGTTATATTTCATACATTATACAATCCAATCATGTGCTTTATTCTGGGATAATGATACAAATAGCCCTTGAACTGTAGTCCAATAAGCAACGTGGTTCATGAACTTTTGTTATATGTGCAATGTCGTTCCTAAACTTTTAATTTATTTAATATAGTCCGTGGACTTTTAGTACATGCTCAATTTAATCCCTAGACTATATGAAAATATTCAATGTTATCATTTCATTAATTCAAACTCAGAGATAACATTGAACATTTTTCAATTCATGGACTAAATTAAACACATACCAAAAATCCATCTACCGCATTAAATAAATTTAAAGTTTATGAATAACATTACACGTTGAGCTAAAGTTTAGAAATCATTTGTGTCATTTACCCTTCTTTTTTTTTTTCGTAAAAGGCACTCCTAGGGTCCCTTCAAATTAGGGTTGGCTCGAATGATCCACCTATCGAATAGTCCAAGATCATATCTAGGTGCTTCAGAACCTTGGCTACGGCACATAACATGCCCTATTTTCCATGAAGATCAAATTTCATTCGGATTAATGAGAATGAGACCGGCGAGATGCTGTCGAATAATTCAAACCATGAAATAAGTAAAGTCGTCCTGTAATGCAACTAAACTGTTTCCATATCTTACATACATTGTACAAATCCGTGAACTCTTTCTATCTTCTGGAGAAAAGGCTGCCTACCAAGTCATCTGATGCTACGCTTAATGGATATGGATAATGATAAGAAGATATGTTTTGGTGGGAAAAGTGCCAAAAAGGTCCTAAACCTTTTGCATTATTGTCAATTTAGTCCTAAACATTTTTTTGGTGTCAATTCAATCCTAAACCTTTTGCATTGATGTCAATTTAGTCCTAAACTTTTTTTTGGTGCCAATTAAATCCTAAACATTTTAAATTGGTGTCAATTCAGTACTAAACTTTTTATTTTTGTGCTAATTTAATCCTTCCGGTCAATTTTGACCAGAATTTGCTGACGTGAACGCCGGCCGGCCGGTGACCAGTCACCAGCGTCGACATAGCACTAACGTGGACAATTAAGTAACATTTTAATATTTTTTTGAATTTTTACTTTTTTTCTTTATTTTTCATTTTTTTTTTGTCTTCTTAGGCTCGCCCTCACCTCGGCCTCTGGCAAGGGCTCGAGCCTTGCCCGACCAAGGCGAGGGCGACCTCGCCGGCCTCTAGCCGGTCGCCGAACCAGCAATCGGCCAAAAGGGGACCAAAAAAAAAAGGAAAAAAAATAAAAATTCAAAAAATATATTAAAATATTATTTAATTGTCCACATCGGCGCCGGTGACCGATTGCCGGCCGGCCGACGTCCACGTCAGCAAATTCCAATCAAAATTGGCCGAAAGGACTAAATTGGCACAAAAACAAAAGGTTTAGAACTGAATTGGCACCAATTTAAAAGGTTTAGGACTTAATTGGCACCAAAAAAAGGTTTAGGACTAAATTGGCACCAATGCAAAATGTTTAGGACTGAATTGGCACCAAAAAAAAGTTTAGGACTAAATTGGCACTAATGTAAAAGGTATAAGACTTTTTTGGCACTTTTCCCGTGTTTTGGTAGACGATAGCTTGGGTGCCCGACAAATATAGGTACGATAAGAAGTGACAAAGATCGCATATCTTTATTGTTCTAAATCACGGAGGAGCAAGTCGATGTCCGATGAAGATAGTTGAGCTACGGACCTCACTGGCGGAGAGCAATCCTGCCAAGCTGGAATTGATCGAGTCCTTAGATGATCAATCGGATGATGATTTTGCTCAAGAGTGGAAGGATCGACATGTTGTGCTCTTATTCGTTCCAACTCTATCGTCACTTATTCCTTCATCGTAGGTCGATTCCTTCCGTTCGAGTTCAAGCATCTCTTTGCCAAATTTGCAACTCCCGTAATCTCTTCCTCTTGACCTTGCATTACCACTCCAGCATCGACGATCTCAAGTAGGCGGCTTTCGTCCATTGACGCAATAAAATACGCAGCTAAGCTTCTACCATCTTCCGCCCTCATTGCTGAGATTGGCTTTTGCCCCATCAATAGCTCGACTAGGACTACTCCAAAACTGTACACGTCGCTCTTGTCCGTGAATTGGCTCGTTTGGAAATATTCGGGGTCTAAGTACCCAAGTGTTCCTTTGACCACTGTGGTCAAGTGAGTTTGATTAATGGCAACAGATCTCGAAGTTCTGAAATCATCTACTTTGGCCTCGTCCAAAAGGATATTTGAAGACTTGACATCTCGACGGTAAATGGGTATGGCCGCGGCGAAGTGCAAGTAGGAAAGAGCTTCGGCAACTTCAGTGGCAATCCTCAATCGCATTTCCCTTGACACTGGAAATTCTTCGGTTGGATTATTCAAATGCTGATAAAGAGTTCCATTCGGAATAAATCCATACACCAAAAGCGGAACCTGTCTCCAAAAAAAATCCCAACAATTTAACGATGTTACGATGATTAATTTGTGAGAGAATCATAACCTCATTGACAAACTGTTTCACTTGTCCTTCATCTTTTAACAGCAACGATTCTTCCGTCTATTAGCATTCCCTTGTAGACAGTTCCTTGTCCACCTTGACTGAGTATCCCGTTCTCATTAAAATGACCCGTAGCTTTCTCTAACTCTTTCAAAGTGAATAATCTGCTTTTTTTCCATGTGATTGCCTTCATCATGAGATAGTTGTTGTAATAAAAAAGCACCATTTCGTTTGAAGAACTTCTTTTTGAGCTTGATTTCATGCCTCCTCTTCATGAATTTGTAGAACCACCACAATAATCCCAGAAAGAGTACGGCTCCAAAACCACTGCCAACCCCTTCATGAAAATAGTCTAGTAACAACTGCTTTAGGGAAATCTCTCATTTGTTCGAGGTAACTAAAATCAACTTACACGGTTTGCCTCTTAAATTTGAACAGTAGTAAATCGATTCAATTGCACATAGCCTCTCGAAAGAAAAGGAAACAAAACAATTGCGCGTAAATTAAGGAGAAATAGATGGGAACAGAAGCACAGTGACTTATCAAAATTTTTAGACCTATGTAGCCAAATGATCTAGCGAGAAACATTTACCTATCATGGCCACGTAATTGCTGTTGTTGCCCACACAGTCATAAAAACCAGGTCGGTTCACGCACTTCCCCGCGAAAACAGTGGCATTTGGGATTAAGCACTCATTCATATCTGCCAACAATCGAAAGTTTACAAACAACAATCTTAGAACACTGTTAAATACAACAAACAGCCTTTATCTAGTAATATGCGCTTAAGTAATCTATTCCTCAATGGACCAAGCACATCTGCAGAAGTTAGGCTACATGAATGTCGAGTGAGATGAACTAGGATGAAGCGGACAAAGCTTAGACATGAAAAGAAGGGCGTTCAAATATGATCCATTTTACTAGAGTTATCTAGAATAATTCGTACAAATACTTTGTTTATACAAGTAGTTGGAAATAGAGGTAGAAAGGAGCCCACGTCAATGTGTAGAAGAATCCCCAGAAATAATCTCTGATCAAGTGACTTTGGGTAATAGTCAAAGGGTGCGGATTAGATGGAGGACACGTAACATATGGAAGAACCAGACATAGTAATTCATTGAATCTTTATCCTGTTTCACTGTCTGTATTCTGATCCATTTCCTCGTCCAGTCACAATTTTTTGGTAAGTATGACGTGGAGTGTAAAGATATAATGGATAATGACACAAACAATCCCTAAACTTTGACTCAATGTACAATTTGATCTTTAAACTTTTAATTTGTTCAATATAGTTTTTGAACTTTAGGCTAATATTTAACGTAGTCCTTGAATTTTTATTTTGTTTAATATCATCCCTAAATTTTTGGTACATGTTCAATTTAGTCCTTGAACTATATGAAAATGTTCAAGCATTTAACATTTTCATATAATTCAAAGACTGAATTGAACATGTACCAAAGTTTAGAGATGATATTGAACAAGTTAAAAGTTCAGAGACTACATTGTACGTTTGGTTGAAGTTCAGATATTATATTGAATAAATTAAAAATTCAAAGATCAAATTGCACATTTGGTCAAAATTTAGAGACTATGTGTATCATTTTCCCGAGATCTAATATATAACAACAATATATCTTAGTAGTTTGGGTATGCAACTCTGCTCAGCGATAAAGGAGGTAGGGATGCAGACAGCCGAGAAGTTTGCCTAAACCAAAAACATAAATAACGGGAATTATCATGCCGTCTCACCTTCGCATCCTCCGCTTATATGGGGATTACCAGCGAAGCAGGACCTACAGCGGCATTGCATGTAAGGCCTGGGGTTATCAAAAGCGGAGAAAGAGCTGACGTAGTGGCTGCACCAGTAGCTGGACGCAAGAACGTCGTCTGGGTACTCACCAGCTGAAACTGGCATTTTGATGAATGTTTCATTGGAGATACCCCCCATTCGAGAGCCACGAGCACATGTGATGGTAAGCGTCCTGTATCGGTCATGCTGCTAGGAAAATCGTACAACGATTGATCCACTAAGAAAGCGAACCTGCATTTGTGTGGACGGTTCATAGGTTTATTTTTGACTCGAGTGATTCCAAAAAGCCTTCATTTAAAGCACCAACAGGAGTCACCAACACGAGTTGGTGACTTTAAACCCCAATGGTGATAATATCTATTAATCAGGTAATCCGAACGTACTAATCTTACTTAGAATACAATTTTCTATATCATGACAGCTTATTATAACGAACGTTTTCTTTTTGACGAGAAATTCCACCTTAGCCGGTTAAATTCTGGATCAACTGAATACTTGACTAACCTCACGCCGGAGACATCAAGACCCGAATCGAAACTTCAAGTAGGGTGGCTCAAGAGTGAGATTAATATCTCCTCTGAAGGTGTGAGAGTCAAACTGGCATGATGCTCAGATCAGGGATTCAAAACTTTCAATTCGTTAGAGCGTTAATGTTACCTGCAAGATGGAACGGTGTACCCTGTGTCATCTTCCTTCTGGAAATCCACGTCATGTGCCTGGAGCCCCAAGGGGGATCGTCTTCATGCAGCAGCCAATCCCATTCAAGCAGTCGTAGTAGGTGCCAGTCTCGGGGCAAGTCGACCTGCAGCCGACGATCGCTGACTTCTTGCTGAGGTTGACCATGAACGCCAGGTTGTTGCACCCTCCGGACACGAGCACGTTCTTTGTCTGCGAATACATGTAGGGACTTCCCGTCAAGTTCAACGACTTTGTGATGTCGCCTTTCACTGCTCCACCCATGCAGTTCCATTCAGAGATCGTGTCGGTGTAGAGGACCCGCTGAGAGACCTCGATGAATCCGCCAGGGCCTCCGGAGTTGTCCGGCACCGGTAGGGAAATTTTGAGCACTGTTACATTCATGAGGTTCTTCAGCGTGGCGACAGGAGCACTCTCGCCGCCACGGCGGCACTCAATCTCGTAGAGTTCATCCAGGAAGCAGCCGGACCCGATCCCAAACGGGTATCGAACCGTCAAATTGCCGCATGCAGCAGTGCAGCTGGGCAGGGCCACCGAGGGAGGCGGGTTCGGTATTTCATCGACAGCTGCTGCCATGGTGATCGACAGCGGCAGAAAGAGAAGGCAATAAGCAGCGACTATTTTGAAGGCCACTCGCAGTATCATCGTGATCATCGTCCTGCTTTCGTTTTGATTTGTTGGTGGGTGTGCTTTGCTCCAAATGTGTCTTCAGTTTGAGGCTGAGAGAAGAATTAGAGGATTGGTCTGTATATACACAAACACAAAATCCGATAAGACATGGCGCTTCTTTTTTCTTTGTGGTAAGATCGTTTAACGACATGACGCTTGACGTGGGCAATTTATAATACTTCTTCGATTTTTTTTTTCTCTTTTTTTCTTTCTCTTTCTTTTATTTTTTTTTTCGATCGCCGGACTTGATAAACTAGCAAGAAGCAAGGGCCGGCGAGGCCAACCTTATCCACCTCTGACAAGGCTCGACCTCACTGTCGCTAGGCGAGATTGTGCTCGCCCAGCCATGGCAAAGCTCAATCTCACCTAGCAATAGCAAGGTCTGCTTTCGCAGGCCAAAGGAAAAATGAAAGAAAATAAAATATATAGAGAGAAGAAAATAAAAGAAAAACAAATAAATACATAATCAAAAAAATATTAAAAATTATTCATGTTGGCGTTGATAGTGATATATAGGACGGCGGGTGTCTATCTCAGGACCGATCGGCCAAAATTGAAGACACATTTGGAGAAGAATGAGAGCCCTTCCGTTGTGGACGGTGTCGATAACTTTTAGATTTTAGCTTACTCCATGTCATGACGACATCCGTAAGAATCACTTCCCTCGAAGACCGAGTCAGCTCGCCGCCCGGTCATTAATCAAAAGGAGCTCTTGTCCACAGTTCTGAGAAATACTCCATACACTCGGAATCTACAACCGTCTTTTTGTCTTGACAAGTCTTGGCCACCATCTACCAGGTGCGTTGTCGTTGTGTAGAGGTCTGGTCTGTCCGTCACGCCTCAAACAGTGCAAAAAACGATGATGACTTTCAACTTACAAAGTACGTGGAAAGAGAAAAATATTTTAAGATTTGAAAATTTTTCGATAAGGTTGTTTACACAAGTTGGAAGAAGTCCGAGTAATTGAAATACAATAGCGATAAGCAAAGCTATTAATTTAAACGTTTATCCATTAATAATACCAAAAAGAAAAAAAAAACGAAAATCTTGGAGATATATGCACACTAACTAAATTTTGATTCCTATTTTACTATCTATTTTATTAGGAACCGCAAATTTTTTGGTACATCACATTCATGCATTTGGGATTCGTGTAAGGGTAGGCAATTAAATTCTAAATATTTTGATTGTGTCAATTTAGTCATAAAAAATTTAATAATTTACTAATTTAATCTTAAATTTTAACGATTTGCCAATGTAATCATTCGGCTAATTTTGATCGGAAATTGCTTACGTAACGATTTAGTCAGTGCTAGCCGTTTTATGTGGCACGATCAGTGTTGATGTAAATGATTTTTATATTTTTTTAAAAATTTCTCTTTTTCTTTTCCCCTATTTCCCTTCTACGACCGCCAACCTCAGGCAATGGTGGCCATCGCCACATCTGGCAAGTGCATCCGCCACTAGCCATAGGCAATAGCATTGTAGCCCTTGCCGATGGCTGGTGACCGCAAAGGAAAATAAGGGGAAAAAGAAAAAAGATGAAAGGAAAGAAAAAAAGAAAAAAAATCATAATATTTTTTAATAATTAAAAAAATCGTCCATATCAATGCTGGTCATGCTACGTAAGATGGCGGTATTATGGAATGCCACGTGAGCAATTTCTAACCAAAATTAGCCGGATGGACTACATTGTCAAATCGTTAAAAAGTTTATGACTAGATTAACAAATCGTCAAAAGGTTTAAAACTAAATTTCAATAATTTGAAGGTTTAGGACTGGCCATTGTAAAATAGGTTTATGACTTTTTAGATAATTATTCATATTGCAAATGCTTGGTTGTTAGGCTATTTCTTAAAGCAGAAAAGAGAAATCAAGATATAGGATCATCAATGGACATTTAAACGTAAAATGAAGTCCATCGGCTAAAGTCACAAACCCGGAAGAAGAAGATGAGGAAATGAGAGCAGTGGGAGTTAGAGAAACTTAAAAGGGTAGGACGAGGAGGAAGTTTAGGAAGAAGGAAATTGAGCATGGTGGTGAGAACGGTTGCTCACTCTCCTTTGATTATTGGAAAAAGGGATGATGCATACCATTACCTTAGTACGATGTAAGCATTTAGTAGAAAAACCGTTACGTGTAGGGTAGACAATGCGTCAGTTAGTGGATGTAACGATAGAATTATCCAAATCGTAAGAGTACTAAATCTTGGAAATTTGACAGTTTAACGAGGGTAAAGTTACGAAAAAATAATCATTAAACCCTCTATCACCTTCGGTATCAAAGTCCAAACCAAAGAGTACTTGCCTTGGACTTTAGGCTTTGGCCATGCAGATTTTGACTCAAAGATACGGTAAAATTTTACCAAACCCTATAACTTTTACTCAAGGAACTTTAAAGGCCAAAAGTACTTTGTAAAGCATTAAAATGCACCCTGATAAGTATAACTAACATATTGTAAAATTAGAAAGATTGAAATTCCAAAAGGTACATTCCATCTCCGGTACACGCAACAAAAAACAAGCATTCGTCTACAATTAATGAGACATTCGCAGTAGTGCACCCCAGTGAAAAGCTAAACCAGACTAACAAGAAATCAAGTAGAGATGATATTGTCTTCAATGATACTCGATCTACGAAGAGTATATCAATAGGGTGCATGAAATTAGCATAGTATAATCAACATTATTCCATGACTCGCATATGGAGGCAAATAAAGAGATTGCCAGGTTTCATATCAATGGAAAATTGAACACAAACAACGAAATGCATCTTCATCTTGGCAAATCGTATAACCACGATGTCAGCTCTACATGTGCTTCCGATCCCATCAATGTGGAGACCGCACCATAGATAGATCCAGTTCTAATGCTGTCAATCTCCTCCTCATTTTGGCAGATGACCATGGGATTCCGTAGTGATCATACTCGGTCCAATTCCATGGCCACTTCCTTCATCGTAGGCCTATACCTTCCATTAGGGTTTAAGCATCTTTTCACCAAGTTAGAAACTTCAATGATTTCTTCTTTTTCGCCATGGTCTAATATCTCTTTATCAAGAACATCAAACAAGCGGTTCTCCTCCATCGAAATGACAAAGTATGTGGATAGATTTCTTCACTCTTCCGCCCTTAGTTGAGAAATTGGTTTTTCTCCAGTTAGTAGCTCGACAAGGACAACCCCGAAGCTATAGACATCACTCTTGTCCGTAAATTGACTTGTTCGATAGTACTCCGGGTCCAAGTATCCAAAGGTTCCTCGCACTCTTGTGGTCAAGTGAGTTTGATCGATGGTAAGTGATCTGGAAGTTCCAAAATCTACCACTTTGACTCGATATTTTTCATCTGAAAGTATATTTGATGACTTGATATCGAAATGATAAACTGGTATGGCCACAGCAAAGTGCAAATATGAAAGAGCCGCAACAACTTCACTAGCGATTCTTAATCACATTTCCCACGATACGGGAAATTCCTTTTGTGGATCAGGAAGAAATTGGTAGAGAGTTCCATTGGGGACAAATTCATATACTAGAAGAGGGACTTCACTCTCCAGACAGATTCCTAATAACTTGACAACATTTTTATGATTGATTTTAGAGAGAATAAGGACCTCATTGACAAACTGTTCGGCCTGTCCAACATAAATAACTTTGGATTTCTTGACGGCAACAATTGTTCCATCTAACAACATTCCCTTGTAAATAGTTCCTTGACCACCCCAATCCAATATGCGATTCTCGTTAAAAGGGTAGCCATATCTAACTCCTTCGATGTGAATAACTTGCCTTTCTCCATATGATGGTCTTCAATGGAAGATAGGCATTGTTGCACTAGAAGTCCGCCATTACGTTTAAAGAATTTGTTCTTGGTCTTTTCCTCACACTTTCTTTTCAAGAATTTGTACAACCTCCAAGAAAGCAAAAGTAATATTATGACTCTGACACCTGTGCCCGCACCTGCGTGGAAAAGGGTCGACCCAACCGCAATCGTTTTAATAACCTAGTAGATAATATTCGAAGAGTTTTTCTTAAGTTAAAAGCATAATCGAATGCATAGGTTATGAATTACAATTTAAATTGAGCAGAAATGGTAAAATTTTTTGCATTCATGCAAATGAAATTGGTGTATACACATACAGTCACATTTCATGACTATGGGAAAAAAGGAGCACACAGTGACGTACCTATCATGGTGATGTTCTTATTGTCTACGCAATCATATGACCCTGGTCGATTCACACACTTCTCTTGACAGTTGAGGCTCGAATCTTCTTTGCACTCATTGATATCTGATTGATACGAACATAATGATGAATGGGATCAAAGAAAGAAGCAAAAAGAACAAACAGTTTCAATATAAATATATATATAACATCAAACTAAGCTTTCAACAGTCGAATTCTCCCTTGGATTCTCCTTTATTACCAATTTGTGAGCATATATCAACAATTTAATTATTCCAGCTATATTCGTCGGTTTTTTTTTTGTAGGTTTCAAGTTCGCTTATCATCCTACCTAGCTTGGGATATCAAATAAGGCTAAGATACAAAATGAAAGTGGACATTTTATTCTCACCTTGGCATCCCTGGGGAAGAAAATAATTCCCTCTGTAGCCTCGATTGCAAAAACAATGCATGAGACTACAAACTCCAGGCGGCATGTATTTATGGCAAGAGGTGGAACTATCATTGCCTCACCCATTTTTTTGTTTTCTCAGTAGGCTATACTCATAGGAGGTGATCGCCCATTCAAGCATCACTAGAACGTTCGGTGGTAAACTGTGCAAATCAGCTTGATACCACCATGTTTTCGCAACCAAGAAGGCATACCTGCATTTGACATCCCATGGCGCTATGGTTTTGCCATTGAGAGTCTTGAACTCCACGCTGTATTTGCTTATAACATCGGGGATATAAGTTATACAGCAACCAGTACCACTAGAGCACTTGTTGAATCCAAGACTCTTGTTTCCGCCGTAGGAAGACATGCATCCTACTACTGCCCTAGGGATGTCGATGCCGGCCATCAAGGCCAGACTGTCACAACCTCCAGCAACAAAATAGTTATGAATTTGAGAGTACCTGAAAACGCTGTTGCCGGCACTTAAGTCCATCGGAGCGTCGTTTTGCTGGTTGGTTGAACAATTAAGATGGGAGTACAGTATAGGCTGGCAGACCTTAATGAGACCTAGAGCTGAACTACTAGGTAGCCAGATATGTAACACCACCACGCTTAAATTCTTAAGTACCAGAGTAGAGATGCCATGGGTTTGCTGGCAATCGATCTCAAATCGGGGATCCAAGAAGCAGCCAAGTCCGATTCCAAAAGGATACAAAATGTCAGTGAGATTGCCACGTGTGTTCAGATAGCTTGGCCAAATTAGACTCTAAAAAGATGATTCTGCTGCAGCTGCAAAAACAAGTACAATACAAGCGAAGGCCATTTCAATTGCCGGTTTGAGCATAGCTAGGATCGATCTTCTCCCCGCAATCTGCTCCTCCATTTTGCTATTGCTAGAAAAGAAGAGGCTGATGAATCAAATTTGATGCACGCCACCGCTATTTAAATTGTCAAACTCCTCTCCATGAAACTAATAAACTCTTGACTTTTACGGTGGACTTGTCATAAGCCAACTTTTCCTTCTTCAACACTGGCAGCTTCCGCCTGAAGTTTGAGTTCAAGATTCGCAGAATCTGCATTTGCACGTGTTGCCAAATTGGGAAATGGACAGATACTTCAGTTATATGCTTCGTGCATCGGTCTTGAATTGACTTGATTGGGGACTAGCGTGGTCGCGTGCATTTCACCCTAGAGCTCAAATGATTTATGGTTCGATTGGATTTGATCTACCTGACCTATAAACCATATAATAAATCCCGGTACTAGCCTACCCAACCCTACGTAGGACTTTCAAATCACCGATCGAAAAATTGCCCAACTTAACTTTATTATACTTCTTACGACTCGCAACCCCACCAAAGCTCAATCTACATGTCTCTTTTTCCCATTCTCTCGCCTCCTCTGTGCAGTCCAAACCCCACTCTCTTTTTCTCTCGCTCTACCCTACTAGTTAGCACCCGATGAAACTAGTTGACTTGACTTTGCTATTGGATTGTTGTCCGTCAAAGCAATCGCTGATGGAGTCTGCACGCGGATCCATCTATTATTCGTATGACTATTCCTTGCTAAACATGGTGGCAAATTTTTTTTTTTTGGTAAAGAACATGGTGGCAAATTGATGTCATATATTTCCAACATTTCTCCTTTTCCCATTCTCTCTCCTCCTCTGCGCAGTCCTGATCCGACTCTCTCTCTCTCTCTTTCTCTCGCTCTACCCTAGTAGTTAGCACCCGACGCAACTAGTTTGACCTGACTCCGCTATTTGATCTTTGTCCGTCAAAGCAATCACTTATGGAGTCTGCACGCGGATCTGTCTATTATTTGTATGACTATTCCTTGCTAAACATGGTGGCAAGTTGATGTCACATATTTCCAAGAAAAACACGTCAGTGATGAACATAGCATATTTGAAAAGTAAATTTGGGATGGGTTTTAAACCAATACGCTGATTTTAGAGATTCTAATGTGGATAAAATCATGGAAATTTCCCAGTAACTTCATCCGCCAAAAAATTTGCTGCCAAGATGTTTCTAGGAAGTCATCCTCATAAGAATTGCAAAACTCTTGTATTATTGTGTTTGTATCTGTAAAAGAAGATTAACGTATCAATAGCGATTCGACATATAATAAGGGTGAGCACTAGTTGAGGGTCTCCAAGAACCGGTATTATGCAGGCAGGTTCACGGTTCTGGCTGCTGAACCCAGCCAACCGTCCGAAAACCTGTGGTTTAAAACAACCAATGATATGGATCAGGGAAAACGAAGACAGAATCTATGGCAGTTATGCTATTCTGCATACATGGCTTTCTTGGTCTTCAATAGAACTGCCTCTTTGTCATCACATTCCTCTTTAGCACTACTTTCGATGCATAGGTTCTGCATAGTGGCAAGTGCAAAGCATACCACTGGTATTAACCAGAATATGCAGTTTTCTGTTTTAGAAAATCATACCAGGCTTCGAGGAAAGAAAGAAAGCATTTAGGGACTCATTGAATAACCACACGATTTTATTTCTGGAGGGTCGATTCTGCCCTCTTTGTTACAAACTGATGCATTATAAAGGCGTTTGGGGAAAGAAGAAAACAAACAAGCTTACATTATACATGGCCATATATGGCGAAGCATCGTTAATACTATGACAAAATAATTCTACTGACAAAATAGACAATTATTCACTCCTATTAACATATGGCCGATAACACATGACCTACATCACGTGGCCAATTTTAATCATATGGTACTAGCATCCACCGTTAATTCGTCGTTGTCTGATGATGGTGAGGACTGAGGAGCAACCCGTCTCCATCATTTTTTCTAAACGTCGAATAATAGCTTCCCTGTCCCCACCTCCTAGTTCTTTCTTCTGAACTTTCTCGTAAAAATCCATATGGGAGCAACTGAAAAGAGGAATCAAATCTCGGACTTTTAGGAAAACACTGATAACAACTTGATGGAGCATTATTGAATCTCGAGGGAGATATCACAATCGCGACCCAATTTTTCCAACGCAATAAGGGAAAAAGTTTGGTTTAAAGGTATTGCTCAAAGGCGGGCTAACGGCCCACAATTAGGCGCAGGCTCTTCCAAATCCATACCTCACGCGACATTAGATTTCAATTTAAGTTTTGATTAGCCTTTTCATGAGTCGCCATTAGCCTTTTGGAGTTATAGCAACCCTCCTTTCCCGTTCGGAGGAAAAGGACGGGGTTTAGCGGTAATGACGAGTTGGGACCAACGGTCCTCAATCGGCAACCTTACCTCGCGTGATATTGGGATATTCAATTTTAGTTTCAATTAACCCTATGAAAATTTTATATGAGGAGTCACCACTAATCTATTGAGGTTGGCTAGAAACCAAGTGAGATATGGGAATACACTATACTTCCTATGCAATCAGAAATCTACGGTCAAAGTCTTGATTGCACTAAATACCTAAGCTTGAGTATTTATCAACTAAAATGTCCATGTAGTCTTTTCGTTCAATTATGAGTCCTAAAGTCCTTGTCCGCTAAATGTCCATCAATGATTTTTTGTTTATTATGGTCCTAGTGTGTAGCCTAACCATCCTACTAGGCTAAACAAAATAATAAAAACTCAGTCAAGGAAACGGTGAAATCAAACACATCGAGAGCGATATTAAAATATGAGTAAAATGTAAAGTACGATAAAGTAACCCGATACAAGTCGAGCAAAAAATATGACATGGCATTGATATTAAGTCCCGAGACAACAACCCCATGAGTTTTGTTCAAATCAAATTCAATATTTTCTAAAGAGATTAATCTACCTAAACTAGACTAAGGAAAACATTAATTTTCTTAACTATCTAAATGAATCTAAACCAATTCTAATTCCCAAATCTAACAACATAATCAAGGCCTATTTTTTTTAAAATATTTTCCCAAATTTTACACTACAAAAAAATAAGGATTTAGCCATTGAAATTTGCGACGAATTATTTTTCGTCGCTAATTTTCGACGGAATTTGCGATGAATTTTTTTTCCGTCGCAAATTAGTCACGAAAAATTATTTGTCGCAAATTAGCAACGAATAAAGAATTCGTCGCAAATTTCCGATGGATTTTGAAACGAAAAAAAATCCATGGCTAATTTGCGACGGAATTTGCCACGAAAAAAAAATCGTGACTAATTTGCGATGGAATTTGCCACGAAAAAAATTCGTGACTAATTTGCAACAAAATTTGCCACGAAAAAAAATTCGTGGCTAATTAGCGACTAAATTTGCCACGAAAAAAAATTCGTAACTAATTTGCGACGAAATTTGGCACGAAAAAAAATTCGTGGCTAATTTGAGATGAAATTAGTGACGAATTTTTTTCCGTTTCTAATTTGCGACAAAAAAAGATGTCGTCACTAATTTGCGACGAAAAAAGATGTCGTCGCTAATTTGCCACGAAAAAAAATTCGTGGCGAATTTGAGACGGAATTAGCAACGAATTTTATTTTCCGTTGCTATATTTGCGACAAAAAATAATTTCGTTACTAATTTGCGACAGAATTTGCCACGAAAAAAATCCGTCGCTAATTTGCAATGGAATTTGCAATGAAAAATTATTCGTAGCTAATTTGTGAGGGAGTTAGCAAAGGATTTTTTTTTGTCGCTAATTGTCCACCTCGATACTTGTAGACCCAATTTCTCGCTCTCCCTGCTAATTTCTCTTATCTCTCTTCGATGTTCTCCCTTCCTCTCCCTTTTTCATTTCTCTCGATAAATCTCTCCACACGCACAAAAATTTGTCTCGATAAACCTTTTCAACCAGTAAGTGGCATGACTAATTTGCAACGAAGACGGTTCATTGCAAAATTATTTTTGAATTTTTTTTATTTTATTGAGTTTTTTTTTTTGTCTTTTTTTTTCTGACTTCATCGCCGATCGCCGGACCGACGATTGCCGGTCTGGCAACCGGCAACCGGCGACCGGTGAGACCTCGCCAGCCATAGGCGGGGCTGCTGGACCTCGCACAGATCTGAGTGAGGCCGAGCAGCCTCGCCATGGCTACCGCCTCTGGACCTCGCCGTCGCAGCGAGGTCGAGTGGCGACCATGGCCGCTCGACCTCGCCCAGATCTGGGTGAGGTCGAGCGGCGTCGGCCATGGCTGCCGCTCGACCTCACCGCACAGATCTGCGACCTCGCCATGGCCGCCGCTCGACCTCGCCGCAGAGGTCCAACGCCGGCCAGATCTAGGCGGCGAGATTGAACTTGGGCCTCGCCGTGGCCGCCGTTGGACCTCGCAGGGCACCGAGGTCGAGCGGCCATGGCGAGGCCCAAGCTTAACCTCGCCACCCAAATCTGGCCGGCGAGGTCCAAGTCGCTGGCCTCAGCCGGTCGCCGAACCGGTGACTGGAGAAAAATATGTAGGAAAAAAAATTTGAGAAAAAAAATTCGGAAAAAAAATTATTATAAAAAAATAAAATCTAAAGTCAAATTTTTTTTTGTAGGTATATATCCGTTTGAAAGTCTCGCAGATGAAGTGAACGTTGCAATTTTCATCAAATTGAGCACTTTCTACTATAAAGATTTCAGTCAAATACTTGGGTAAGTCTTCTTGACATGGTAATTGTTTTATTTTTTTCAATTTCAAAGTAATTATTTCGGCAAAAAAAAAATTTTAATTTTTAGAATTTTATGGTATTAATTAAGAAAATTTTTTGGTTTTAATATTTTACGAGATTTTGTTATTTTTATATAGACACAATGCAAAGAGACAAGGCCTAGATGTATAATAAGAACCTACCTAAACATCGAGGATTGACCAATGAGTTTCGTACTGAGTTGAAACTATTTTTGGACTTTGCTAGTAGTAAATATGAGTTGATGGATAGAAATAAATTAAGGTGTCCGTGTAGAAAGTGCAGTAATAGTAAATTTCTTGTGTGTGATACAGTTAGAGAACATCTTTGTAAATTTGGGTTTACTCTAAACTACTATAATTGGACTTGTCATAGTGAACCATTTATATTTGATGAAGGATATCGAATAAGTGATCAATTTTCAGTTAGGAAAAAATATAGCTATTATGATCAATTGAACCTATACCAAAGGATGGTGATTGATGCGGCTGGTCAGAATATTGTTTTAGATCCGAACCATTGCAAGTATTAGTTTTACTCCTACACTTGAACAATTAGAAGAGATAGGAGTAACAGGTTTTGATGAGAATGTGTATAATGATAAGTTGCCATCTAATCAGTTCTGGGAAGTATTAAAAGCAGTAGATAAACCTTTATAGGTAGGTTGTGACAACCATCCTCGGTTATCAATGACAGCAAGATTGTTAAATATCAAGACAGAGCATAATGTGTCTGAGAATTGCTTCAACTCTTTTGTTGAAGTAATGTAAGAAACATTGTCTCGTGATAACATCATGCCAAGTGATGTTTGCGATATGAAGAAGTTAGTGGATAACTTAGGTCTTCCAGTTGAAATGATTAATATATGTAGCAGGGGTTGTATGTTATATTGGAGAGATGATGAAAATGCAAAATCTTGCAAATTCTGTAGCCAACCTAGGTACAAGATTAACAAGAGGCAGGGTCGTAATCAGAAGTGTAGACCATGCAAGAAAATATTTTATATGCCCTTAATCCCCAGATTGCGTCTCAAGCCACTGCTGAACACATAACTCGACATGCAAATCATGAAATAGAAGAGGGTCTAATATGTCATCATTCAGATGCAGAGGCATGGAAATATTTTGATCGAACATACATTGAGTTTGTGATAGAGTCTAGAAACATTATATTAGATCTCTGTGCTGATGGATTTGCCCCATTTGGAAAATCAGGGAAAAGCTATTCATGTTGGCCAGTTATCTTAACTCCGTACAATCTTCCACCCGGTATGTGCATGAAGACACATTATATGTTTTTGACATTGATCGTCACCGGCCCGCAAAATCTGAAAAAGTTAATAAATGTTTATATGCAACCATTAATTGAAGAGTTACAACGGCTATGGAACGAAGATGTCGTTACGTATGATGTTTCTACTAATCAAACATTTGTAATGAAGGCTACTCTTCTTTGGACGATAAATGACTTTCCAGCATATAGAATGTTATCTGGATTGAGTACAGTTAGGATCTTAGGATGTTCGATATGTTTGAAGAGATCGAAGTCATTCAGATTAAGACATGGTAAGAAGCCCTGTTATTTTGACTGTCACAGACAATTTTTGCCGATGAATCATACATTCAGAAGGAATAAAAAAGAGCTCATCAAGAATAGGATTGAAAGAACTCCTCCACCATTGAGGTTGACCGGTGAGCAAATATGAGAGCGAGTGCAAGACTTTCAAACTGTTGTTGACAACCCTCATGGCACAACTATTGCGTACGGAAGTGTACATAAGTGGACTAAACGCAATATATTTTGGGATCTACCATATTGGAAGGCCCATCTTATTCATCATAATCTTGACGTCATGCACATTGAAAAAAATGTTTTCAACAATGTCATAACTTCTGTGACGGATGTCACGGGAAAAAACAAAAGACAACTTGAATGCAAGAAAAGATATGAGAGATATTTGTGATCGGCCACCATTAGATGTAGATGCAAGCAGCAGGTGACCAAAACCAAAAGTAGTTTATACATTGGATAAGGAACAGAGACGAGTCGTGTGTCAATGGTTGAAATCTGTGCAGTTTCCTGATGGATATGTTTCGAACATCAGGAGATGTGTTGATTTGAATGAATGCAAGTTAACAGTATTAAAGAGTTATAATTGTTATATATTTATGAAAAGACTAATTCCAATAGCTTTGAAGGAACTTCTACCAAATTTTATATGGAGCGCCATTACAGAGTTAAGTAATTTCCTTCATGATATTTGCTCAACAATATTAAAAGCATCACACATGGAGAAACTGGAGAGAGACATTTCAATTATTTTTTGCAATTTAGAAATGATATTTCTTCTATCATTTTTTGATTCAATGGAGCATCTTTTAGTTCACTTGCCTTATGAGGCCAAAGTTGCAAGTCCCGTTCAATTTCGATGGATGTATCCATTTGAGAGGTAAAAATTTTTTCAAAATAAATTTCAAAATACTTTATAATATATTATGTTCTGATAAACTTCTTTCTATTGCAACAAGATTCTTATATCATTTGAAGAAAAAAGTGAAGAATAAGACATGTGTTGAAACTTCAATTTGTAATGCATATATTGTGAAAGAAGTGACAACATTTGCATCATACTATTTTGAGCCGCACGTGCAGTGCAAGAGGCGGAGAGTAGGAAGAAATGATGAAGGTCTCATCGATCCCAATTGCAAATTATTCTCTATTTTCAATTATCTCGGTCGATCAAGCGACGCATGTCAGTTTCGTTGCTTAACAGGCGAAGAACGGCAGGCAACCCATACCTATATTTTACTGAACTGTCCAGAAGTAGAGTCATACTTCCAGTAAGTGTATATTTGCAAATATATATATTGCGTGTCAAATGTTTACTAATATATAAATGTAAATTGTTAATAGGATTTTTCAAAATTCAACGTATAGACTACCACCAAATAAGTTCGACCGTTTGTGCGATAAACAATTTGCAGCATAGTTCAAAACATATGTAAGTTGCCTATAGACCAAAACGAAGTTATTAATATTTTATACATCATTTAAATATATATTATTGACTTTGCGTGTGTAATCTTAGGTTTACAGTAATTATGATCAAGTTGAAGAGTAAGGATTGATATATTATCTGTCATGGGGTCCATAGTCAAGCATACGAACTTGGCCAGTATATTTCATAAACAGGTATAATTTTCACACTCAAGAATATGGAATGGAAAAAGCCACAATGAATAGTAGTGTGTGTGTTCGGTCATCCAATTGTGGTAGTTCAAAAAATGATTTTTATTGCTTGTTGGATGAAATCATTGAGATAGAGTACCCCGGACCATTAATGCGGGTTGTGTTATTTAAGTGCAGGTGATTCGATCCCGTCAAAGAAATGAAGGTGCATACGAAGTTTAATTTAGTTGAAATAAATCACAAGAAAATGTATAAGAAATATGAATCATTTGTGTTGGCATAACAAGCAATTCAAGTATGTTATGCATTATATCCTAGTTTGAAACGTGACAAAACTGATTGGTAGGCTGTATGTAAAATCAAAACACGAAGAAAAATCAAGGAACACTAGAAGGATACAGCATATCAACAAGAGGAAGTTTGTAACGCAGTTCAAACTAAGAAATATAACATTCCTACTCTACAAGATCCATGTGAAGCAATGATAGATGTAGATCTAATTAAAATTCGCGAATGAAATTTAGAAGGTGTTGCAGAATCTGATTTTAAGACAGAGGATGATGACGATGATGATGATGATGCTCAAGAAGAAGATCAAGATCAAGATGAATTTTGCCGCGAAATTTGCCAAATTTTTTGTGGCAAAATTCGTGGCAAAACCCAGCTTTTTTTGTAGTGTTATTTTCGGATAATTTTATTATTTTTGTTTTTTCTTCATTTTTCTTCTGCCCATTGCCTCTCGGTCCGTCTCCAGAATCCCGAGCACTGGTAATACAAGCAAGATGCCGAGGATTAGTACTGCCAATTGAATCGAGTATCGAAGCCAAAGAAGGAAAGAACCTAGCTCTTAATCCTCTTGTAGCAATGGGATGATTAGGAGCTTGAAATGAAGAGTCAGAATTCGATCGAACTCCAGTCTTCGTTTTTCGCTTGCATTTTCGGTCTTTCTGATTGTCGCTGTTGTGTTGCTATGTGGACGCGATTGAACTCCGACCACGGACTCGGTGGACGCAAAGCTCGCAGCTCGAACCAGATCGTTCGAGCTTGTCACGTTCTTTTGTACCACCAAACGATGAACCATCGGAGGAAGTAGATTTCAACATCGGAGGATCAGAAGCGAAACTTGCGAGCTCGCAGAAATCGAACGACAACAACAGAATCAAAGCGCTCGACACCAAACACGCCGAGCAGAGAACTTTCTTTGCAGCGACTCCACGATGAGTCTTCATTTCCAGCTTCCACTTCGATCGCCACTCTGTTTCAAACAACTTCCTTTTCAGGCGACGATGGAGAAGCAGTCCCAGCTCCCCTTTCTTTCGTCCCCCTTCGAAGGAAATGGACATTATCCTATCATATTTTCCTATGCAAGGACGAAAATGCTCTCTTTGTTGGCGTGAATGGGCCTGGGGGGAGGGGGGTCCTTATGGATTAATCAACATAGGCAAATTTCATTAGAAGGACTCATAAACCCAATTATTTCTAGAGGCTTAATGGTTCAGCCCAAGGTATCAATATTATAATCACTCATTTGTGAATAATTTTCCTCAAAAAATGCATCGAAGAAATTAAACTGTCAAATAGGGGTCTGCTAGGAACTAAACAAGACATGAGGGTTTTGTCTCGTTTTCTACACAACCAGAGATTAACTAAGTTTGGGAACTTGATTACGCTAATCGTCTAATTAGCGTCCTTTTGGTGCTTGTGATTTAGTATAGTTGTCCATCTAAGTAATCAAATGACTTTTACCAATTATGATCCTAAAGGCCATTTGATGTCGCTATGTGCTCATGCAACTGTTCTTTTAGGGTTTATTACGTTCCTAAGGGTTATCCTAATCAATCTAAAAATAAAAGAGCACTCGATGTGTTGAAAGTGCGGAATTAAACACTCAATTATTACTTCTCAAAAAACAAAACACTCAATTATTGAAATGCTTGAAATAGGAAATAGAGGTGCGAAAATGAAAACCCAATACTTATCGGGCAAAGAATATTACACTGCATTGTTATAAGTCTCGGGACATAAATCCCCATAAGCTTGATATTAGAGACTAAACCTAATTCCTAAATCAAAGTGAGCGTAAATTCTACTCATTTTATTAAGAAATGGTGATGAGACCAATCTAGGCTAAGCTATTCATTTATTAGGAAAATGATTTTTAAGTCTAATTGGTTTTTATTTTTTTCTAGGTAGACTATATTAACTAAAGTGTAAACAAATTGGATTATTAATTCCTAAGTCTATAAACTAAACTAGCCTAATGAATTCTAAGCTAGATTAATGAACCTAAGTCTAATCGTCGCCTCGGACCACCACCATGGAACTTGGCCACCAAGCTCCGTCATCGATTCCATTCAAACATTCAACCATGCAACCACTCAATTCAAGCATTAGAAAGCTCACACAAATCAATCGGGAAATCAAGAACCTCGAGTTAGGTTCAGTAATTTGATATTAATCATGCAATTCGATTTCACATTTACCTCACAAAGCTAGGGGTTGATTAATCAATACTAAAGTGATAATTAACCTCCACTTGCATTTCACAAAGCAGTAGGCTAAGTCACTAGCACCTAATTAGAATCTAATCCCTTTTCCTAAACTACTCACTGAAGAATCATGCATTGCTAAACGAAATTAAAGCCAATCAATCATCAATTCAATCATGGGCAAGGTCAATCAAGCGTGTAATTAGGCTAATCAGCCTTAGAAATCAAGAAATCAATTAGTTGCCCAAAATGGTAACTAGGTAAGTGTAGATTGGAGTAGAACACAGCCACGAGTATAGGAAAAACTGTCTTTCATAGAAGAGAAGAATTTCGATTGAAGATTTTCAAATAACTCAATGATAAAACTGTCGTGAGTGTCCAGATAATCAAAATCAACAAAGCGATGAGGAATGGGTCCACGAGTTAGGAACGATTGAAAAGCATTTGCATGATCATGGCTCTAAAAGAGATTGGAGTCAATAGTTTCATTGAGATGAAAACCTACAGTGGGTTAGAAATATTGAAACACCCGGTCGTTGTTGTCTTCTCTACACTTGTCAATGGGAGCATCCTCAGTTTCAGTACGCCAGTCACTTGGCTCGGTTGTTCAGGTTGATCACCAATCGGGGCTTCTTGAGTGGGTGCCATTATTTGTTGGGTTGGTTCTTCAAGGGGTTGCTCTATCAGCAAATCTTCGATATCTCTAGGATTTTCTTCTTAGCTGTCTGTAGAGGATTCTTCAGGATTTTCCTTCTCCGGATTAGGGCGAGAAGATTCGCTGGCTTCAGTAGGAACAGGCGGAAGTGCTGGAACTACAGGAGTTGCACTTTCCTGCGCAATAGGAAGAGGAAAGTTCTTCGCTTTCAGGAATTCCTCAAAACAGTTGTTGTAGGGTGGCATGGGTTGAGGTGGTAAAGCACAGGCTTGAACAGCTTCACTTAGAGTTAGTGTGGGAATGGTTAGTGCCGAGATAATTTCCCTTCCTTTGTCGAAAACGCAATTACGGTTTTTTCGCAATTGGAGTCAAAATATGTGAGGATGGAGCGGTGCTGGCGCTTGCAAATTCGCCATGTTCTCCAACAATTTGTGTAGCTGGGACACTTTAGCTTTGGGTATCCTCAGAAGTTCCCTCAGGCTGTTGAGTCAAGTCGATTTCTGAAGGGCCATTGGGGGCTCGAAATAGAATAGTAGCAATTCTTGTGGATTTTCCGGTTCAATAGATTGGCGAGAGGTG
The DNA here is from genome assembly GCA_024500025.1 of Syzygium aromaticum. Classification (NCBI taxonomy): domain Eukaryota; kingdom Viridiplantae; phylum Streptophyta; class Magnoliopsida; order Myrtales; family Myrtaceae; genus Syzygium; species Syzygium aromaticum. The sequence continues at coordinate 21,040,200 of CM044885.1, forward strand.
CGAGATTTGGGTGCCATTTGAAGATGGAGAAGAGAGAATGTGGAAGATGAAAGATCGTGAGAGAGTTAAATGAGAGTGAGAGTTTTAAAGAGAGAAGGATTGAGAGAGAGAGAGAGAGAGAGGCAATTAAGTAAGCGACATGCCTACTATAAATAGGAGCAGTAGCCACGTCAAGAAGTTCTCTGCCGGTAACTTCTTACTCAATTTTAATGATTTTAAGAAAATAAATTGAATTAAAGGCTGTAAAATCATTTCAAAACGATAATAAAATTAGTAGGTCATTAATACAGTCAATCAATGTCAGAATGGGCAAAATAGTGAGAGGCAATTCGTATTGTAACAGTAATTTTTACAAAAATAATACATACTATTGACATCAAAATAAGAATCGGCATAAATGCCGAATATACTTTAATACCGAATCCAGGATATAATGGAAATCAGCCGTCTTTTGAAACACGTCCGGACCAAATTCGGCAACATGCCGAGAAACAAATAAGAATGGCATGGTATCCCGAATTCGGTAAGTAATAAAAATATGTATATTTACCGAAATATGAAGAGTTATAGTTCGGGACGTTGGAATATTTATACTTCATGACAGCAATCCTTTTTCGGGAGAATCTCACTTCGGGAATACACTGAAAAATCACAACCTAGCCACGACAGCAAGAAATTATGAACAAGAGTGAAGATAATGAGCACGAGCATATTATGGAAGGTTACTGGTCCAGATTTGAAATCATCTTAGCAGTTGAGATCAAGTTTTGGTGGACAATAAAACTGGAAACGTGGGAAGAAAATGCAGTTATTGGAAGCGCCAAAATATTCAAAGTTTGAAAACATGGTAGTAATCAACGAGCAGTTACAAGATAATAAGATATACAAATACTCAGATGAAGCGAAAAGAAAGGAAACCCAAACAAAAAGAAAAACCATTCAAGCTTATCTACACTTAAATTTCATATGCATCTTTACTTCCTATATTTATAGTTTCCTGTAACTTTCCAGTTCCTTACTACTTTCATAGGAGTATTGTAACGTGACTTGAAACTATGTTGATCCCAGATCCGTTTTCAATCTATATGCTTTTCATTCATTCCATATAACCTTGTTCCGATTTCTATCCATTCCATATAATCTTGTGATATACTTTATGTTTCGCCATAACTCTCCTAATAATCAAATCACAGAACCTACTTTAAAAACAAAAAAACCGAAGACAGAAATCTCGGTAAAGGATATTCCTCGTGAAAACGAGCGAACATCTTTTTGGCACGCCCGGTGGGACACGCGTGGTAAGATTTGGAGAAATTGTGAGAACCAAACAATCTGAAGCAATACTAGTGGATAACATTAATAATCCAATTGAGGGAGCACGTTCTGAGCATTCTGCGACTAATCAAGTAGATGAAAATGCCGATATTCCTCGACAATTAACTGAAGAACAAGCCCGCACGTTGGCACCCGATAATACCTTGGTAGCCACGATGAAAAGGCTATTTGAATAATAGCAGAACGAGTTTACCAACTATATAGTGCGACATATGACAGATGTGATAAAATCCATGGTGGTCAATGCTATAAATGAGGTAATATCACGTCCTAGTTCATCTTCTCAAGTTCTGCCCTTTCATGTAAATCTTCTTAGGACAACACTGTTACCACCAACTTCGGGACCTCTTCTTGTGAGGTATAATTGCAATGGAGAATCGAATTCTCAACCTCCCGTCAGAATTATACTAAGGTCAAAGAATCCTACTCCTATAAACCTAATGAATGGTGTAAGTACTTATAACTCTCCTCAAACTGTACCGAATGATGCTAATTTGGTCAATCCCATGGTCACAAATGCACCACCAATGATGAATATACCTCCACCAGTAAGTATGTCTAATGTTGATCATATAAGACCACCCAGGCTTCAACCGTATCCTCATGTGATAGAAAATCCTCTGTATAGGCCACTACCACACGTTAATTTTAACATGGAGCAGCAAGGGGTGAATCAACCCCAACAGTTTGATCATAGGAGTCAAGATCCTTGATTAAGCCAGCAAAATTTAAGGCCATGAAATCCAGATAGAGTTGCAGAATTGGTAATGCAATAGTTGAGAGCAGAGAGAGGATTGCCAAAGCCCGCATTTCCCATGACATTGGAAATTCTTCAGTTGGATTATGTAAATGCTGATAAAGAGTCCCGCTTGGAATAAATTCATACACTAAAAGTGGAACCTCCGTCTCCAAACAACACCCCAACAATTTGACGATGTTGCGATGATAAATTTGGGAGAGAATCATAACCTCATTGACAAACTGTTCAACTTGTCCTTCGTCTACAATTCTTGATCTTCTGACTGCAACGATCCTTCCGTCTGTTAGCATTCCCTTGTAGACAGTGCCTTGGCCACCTTGACCTAATATCCTGTTCTCATTAAAATGATCAGTAGCTTTCTCTAACTCTTTTGAAGCGAACAATTTGCTTTTTTCCATGTGATTGCCTTCGTCATAAGATAGTTGTTGTTGTAACAAAAGACCGCTGTTTCGTTTAAAGAACTTCTCTTTGAGCTTGATTTCATGCCTCCTCTTCATGAACTTGTAGAGCCACCACAATAATCCCATGAGGAGTACGACTCCAAAACCAGTGCCAACACCTTCATGACAGAAGTCAAGAAAAATTGCTTTATGAAAATCTCTAATTTGTTCAAGGCAACTAAGATCAATTTACATGCTTTTCCTGTTAAATTTGAACGGTAGAATATCGATTCAGTTGCATTTAGCCTCTTCAATGAAGAGAATACAAAACAGCTGCGTGTGAATTGAGGAGAAATATATAGTAACAGAAGCACAGTGACATAACAAAAAATTTTACACCTATATTGACAAATGATCTAGCTAGTAACCATTAACTATCATGGCCGCGTTATTGTTGTCGCCTACACAGACAAATGAACCAGGTCGGTTCACACACTTCACCGGGCAAAAGGTGGCATTTGGGATTAAGCACTCATTTATATCTGCCAACGATCAAAAAGGTTAAGAACAACATTCTTAGAACACTGTTCAAAACAATAAACAACCCTTTCTATAGTAAAGTGCGCACGAGTATTTTACTCCTTAATGGACCAAGCTCACCTGTAGTAGTTAGACTACATTAAGCGGACCAAGCTTAGACAAGAAAAGAAGGGCGGACAACATACAGAAGAACTAGCCTGGTTCACTGTCTATATTCTAACCCATCTTACTAGCTTGGGTATGCAAATTAACCAAACTCATCAGTGACAAGAAATAACGGGTTGCCTCACCTTTGCATCCATCCGTTATATAGGGATTACCAGCGTAGCCGGACATGCAACGGCATTGCATGTAAGGCCTGGGGTTATCAAAACCGTATAAAAAGCTGTCGTAGTGGCTGCACCAGTAACTGGACCCAACAACGTGACTTTGAAACAAGCCCCGTGAAATCGTCATTTTGACGAACGTTTCATTGGAGATACCCCATTCAAGAACCACAGGCACGAGCGATGGTAAGGCTCATGTATCGGTCATGTTGCTAGAGAAATTGTACTGCGATTGATCCACTACGAAAGCGTACCTGCATTTGTGTGGACGGTTCTTGGAATTAATTTTGACTGAATTGTTCCAAAAGGTCTTCATATGAAGAACCAACAGGAGCTAGGTGACTTCAACCCCCAATGGTAACAAAATTTCCTGATCAGGTAATCCTATTGTACTAATCTTACTAAGAATACAAATTTTAATTTCATGACAGCTAATTGCAAACATTTTTTTTTTACAAGAAATTCAACCTTAGCCAAGTTAATTCCGGATCAACTGAATATTTGACTAACCTCACGCTGGAGACATCATAACCCCGAATTGAAGTCCAAGCAGGGTTGCTCGACAATAAGATCATTTTTTCGCATAATGGTGTGAGAATCAAACTGTCATTGTATGCATAAATCAGGGATTCAAACTTTCCATTCAATAAAGCCTTAACATTACCTGCACAATACTCACCCATTGGTGGCCGCGATGGTTTGCGCTCAGTTTTTTTCACGAGAAGTCCTGAGTTCAAAATTTGTAGGTGCCGGTGATTTAAGTGGAGGGTCGTGGCGGTGGGATGCTGCGCTAGCCCCCCGAGGACTAGTTGGGCTTCACCGCTGGTTTGAGTGCAAGCTCGCCGGCTGTGCAGACACCTTGGTCACCAAAAAAAAAAAAAACCATTACCTGCACAATCCGTCCGTGACTGTCGATGAACCATCCTCTGTCTTGTCTTGAAATCCACACCATATGCCTGGAGTCCGAAGGGGATCATGTTTGTGCAGCAACCGATCCCATTCACACAGTCTTCATGGCTGCCAGTCCTGTTGCCGGCACACGTCGACCTGCAGCCAAAAACTGCCGACTTCATGCTGAGGTTGAACATGAACGCCAGGTTGTTGCACCCTCCAGACACAAACATGTTCTTTGTCTGCGAGTACATGTAGGGACTCTACATGTAGGGACTCCCCATCAAGTTCAACGACGTCGAGATGTTGCCGCTCACTGCTCTGCCCGTGCAGTTCGTCAGGTTCGGCTGGGAGTAGAAGACTGGCTGAGAGACCTCAATGAATCCATCGGGGCCTCCAGAGTTGTCCGGCACCGGTAGGGAAATGTTGAGCACTGTTACATTCATGAGTTCTTCAGCGTGGCGACAGGGGTGCTGGTGCCGCCGCTGTGGCACTTGATCTCATAGAGTTCATCCAGGAAGCAGCCGAGCCCAATCCCGAACAAGTATGAAACCGTCAAGTTGCCGCATGTGGCGGCACAGTTGGGCAGGGCCACGGGGGGAGGTGGGTCCAGTATTTCATCAGCGGCTGCTGCCACAGTGATCGGCAGCAGCAGAAAGAGAAGGCAATAAACAGCGACTAGTTTGAACGCCACTCGCAGTATCATCATGATCATCCTTACGTTTTTGTTTTGATTTGTCGGTGGGTGTGATTTGCTCCAAACGTGTTTTCAGTCTGAAGCTGAGAAAAAGAACGAGAGGATTGGTCTTTATGTACTGAAACACAGGATGCACGAATGAGAGTGCTTCCATTGTTGACGGGGTCGATAACTTGCAGATTCTAGCTTACTCAACGACCGTGGTAGGGATTTGCTGCGTAAAAGTTTCTAGGCGGTCCAAAGTCTGACTTTTCCGTGAGCCCAAGCCAATGTTGAGGAATTCGCAGGAGTTGCTTTCCTTCTGACCGTGACGACTGGGTCTCCAACAACTCCTATTCTTAACGTGTGTTCCGTTAAATTCCCTCTCCTATCTCAGCACCTTGACCTTTTCCAGACCAGGACGTGCGATTTCCTAAGAAGATTTGATCAGACATCGTAGAACAGGCATGAAACCCAAGATGAATACCCAAGATGAATACTAGACACCCTGATGAGCTGACTGTTTTTTTCTCTTGACAAGTCTCGGCCATCTACCCAGTTCATAGATGTCGGTTTTTCTGTAATGCCTCTGGCCACTGTGCCCTGTGTCACAGGCTGTCCTGAATAAGTTCATATTTTTCCAATACAAAGTGTCATAAATTGCAATCACTGTTATTTTAGACTCGTTTCATTAAGGAGATGTGAAGTTTTTTTTTGGTAAGGAGGAGATGTGAAGTTTTTTTTTTTTGGTAAGGGAGGAGATGTGAAGTTTCTTCCTCTAAAAATGTAGAATGTCGTAAATCACAAAGGATTTATCATCTAGTTGCTTACAACACTTTACGTTGGAATACGACGAGGGCATGGTGTCCCTACGGTACCGTAGAAGTCTACATGTCTCCCCCACTTCATCGTAAAAACATGATGAAAAATCACCTGCCATTATCTTTGCAAATGGCAGAGATATTTGGTGGCTTAAGTCGGTGAAGTTGGGCTATAAATATGCTCAAATGTTCAATTCTTCGAAGTACATACCAACCCCAAGAAAGCTCATCCACTCTTAAGATGTGTTTGTTTTGCCGAAAATGGATCATTTCTAGAAAATACTTTCCAGAAAATCATTTTCCAAGAAAATGAGTTCATTTTTTAGTATTTGACTAAAACCTAAAAAAGACTTGGAAAGTATTTTCAGTTATCTGGTAAGAAAAATCTGACAATGAAAATTATCAAAAAAATTTGTATTTTTAAAATTATTTCGAATTATTTTTTATTTTTAAATTATTTTTATTAAAAAAAGAAAATATATGAATATTTTCTTTCTTAGAAAGAAAAGAAAAGGAAAGAAAAGAAAAGAAAAAATATTAATAAATGTAATTTCGGAAAGTGTTTTCACCTTCTTAGATTAGGGAATTCACTTTTCTAAAATTAAACATGATAATTGTGTTGACTGGAAAGTTTTTTTCCTTGACCAAATCATTTTCGGAGAATCAAATGAATGAAAGTCCGAAAAACACTTTCCGGAAAAATACTTTCACCAAAACAAATATGCCCTAAGCCTTTGTAACACACTAGCAATCCAATAGGAATTCCTTTGTGTCTTTGTTGTTCCTTTGCCATTAAAAGCCCACACACACTCGCATATTAACTCACTTGCAAGATCGAGGACTAAGTCGCGGGCATATTTACCAAAGCGCTACTGCAAGTCGAGTTTGAGATGCTACGAAGCATGCCCGGAGTATCGCGAAAATTAATCACGGATGAGTGTTGAAAAATGTTCCATTTCTAAGCTTTGTAGAATAGCCTACAATACTCTCTTTAGTGGTGATGGGTAAATTATGTGGCCGAAGTTACATGGGGCAGCAGACAATGCAAGAAGAGGAAAAAAATCACCGGAGAGTGATTAAGAGAAGCTTTAAGCACCACGTCTCTAAGGTCAATAGTGGCCCAACACATCATACTTGTGCTGCAATTCTCTGTACAACTTTTCATTCCCCCACCATAGTGAACGTCTTATTTTCACACCTAAAGCTTGAACCAACATGTCTCTGCACAACATAAGGGAAGGGAAGAAAGATCATTATACAGAGAGCGGTCAAGAGAAGCTTCTGCTTGCAATAATTTCAGACGGACAGTCGTTGGGACTCAAACCCAAAATGCGCAGTGTTTCATCCCAAACTCTCAAGCATCCCTTCGGATCATCTGCAAGGCCCGACATCCTTCCTGGCTTACACTGGCTATAGTATGCAAAGTTCTCGGTGGTGTTGCGCGGTACATCAGCTCTGACAGAGCAAAATAGGACGTTTCTGGCCCCTACCCAACAAGAATATGTAGCAAGATATTATGTTGCTATTGAGCAGTGGCCAAATGAAAATTACCTAAAAAAATGCGCATCTTTCTTGAGGATTACAGTGTTCTATTAGATGTTTTATTCTTCTTGTAGTATACTGCAGAAAACTGCCCGTGCCTGTCGGTAACTTTTTGTTCCCCCTATCCTTTTTCTGGTTAAGCAGTCTATGACTCGATTCCATAATGAATAGAAATGAACGGAGTAACTTTGTTCTGTTCTACCAGAAAACCAAATTATCTTTCGTCCAACAAACATTGAAAGGAAGGCAGACGATCAGATGGCGGACAAACCGTTCGTGTTGACAATTGTTCCTCCATTTTCATGTGTTTGGTCGGCAATTTGTACTGAATCTCTGGTTCATGTCCTCTCTGATTTTTCAGCTATTAGTAACTGACTCTTGGATTTATCCCAGTAGCCCTAATCTGCTAGATCTACATTTTATATTCTCGGAAAATGTAATTTTTATGCAAGAGAACTCAATCACGTGCAAAAGAAGAAAACGGAGACCTAAAGCGCATAATGCCATAATCATAAGTATAGGAAACAAGTTTTATTTACCTTCAGAAGGACCCAACATCCAAAATCCTCTCATCCTGCCATCTGACAGCTGCAAAAAAGCATCGAAAAGCCAACCCTGGTCATTCCACAATTTCATGTGGAACAAAAAGCTAAGATTAATAAACCGGGTCGATAGATTACCAAGTTTGATTCGACGATTCCAGGGTGCACGGCTACACATAGTACCGAAGTCTTTGCCATACTTACGAGCTTCGCGCTTAGAGCCTTTAGAAACATGAGCTGCACGTCGAAAAATACGTTGCGGGGAAAATTTTGCCTCACAGTGGACTTTTTTGTTCTGTTTTTGACCAAATTCAAGTTTACGTACATACCTGGGCTAGTTTGCTTGATCCATAGGACGTCATGCTGCTGAACTTACGTTCTTCCTTGGCACCCACTTTCCATGACTTGGGTTCCACAACTCCCCAGTGATGTCCCTAGGTTTTCTCTAAGCTTAGTATTAGTTCAGCAGACCATCTGGATTTTTTTCATAGGTAATTCTTTTGAAGTTCCAAAACGATCTTCTTATCTCAGAGACAACAGTTACCACGGAATTGACGTTAACAATGCGAGCAGAGTTGGCTTTGAGCATTGAAGGGAGCAGAAGAAGGGTGAGCAGCGAGGCCGCAATGTGGTTAACTTGAATATGCTTCTCAAGTCCATCCTCCGAAAATTGCGTTGGCTCTGCCATCGAAAGTAAAAAGTGGAAGAAGAATGAAGAATATGCATTCCGTGAGTCTTTTATCTGGCTCTAAGTCTACGCACTGATAGAAGGAACTGACTGAACGCATACGTAGATGAGCAAAAGTATAAGAGAACATGATGCGACACAGCAGAAGGAAATTATACCTCCCAGGAGAAGAATCCCGGCATTGTTGATGAGAATATGAAGGGGCTTTCCACTTCGATCCCACTGAGCTGCGAATTGCCTGACTGAGCTAAGGGACAACAAGTCCAGTTCCATCACCTGCATTTGGATCATTTCTCATATTATGGCTAGAGTCAGAGACAAGCAACGATTCAAACGTCTGGAAGAGTATCCTAAATCCAGTACAAATGTCCTTTAAACCATCCAGGGTCAGTCAAGAAGACAACTACCCTCAGTGAAGGTCCATGACAAAATGCTCCCTTTTAAAATTTGACTTTTAAGGTCTTTTGCCAGTATAGAGAACTTCATTAACTGAAAGCTTTGCTCAGCTTGATCTAACTCATTTATCAGGACCCATGATGAAGCCTGTGCTAAACTTGGGCGATGAAAATTGGCACTGGTGATGAGGTGGTTAAATGCAGATCATGGATGCTTGCTTGCATAGCTGTCAAGATTCACAGTTTGGCTATTTTACCTCGACATGCAGGGTCTTGCTATTATTTGCGTCTTCTTTCCACCTTTCAGCAATCTTCTTTGCCGCATCAACTCTCCGGCAAGCCATTATCACACATGCACCAGCGAAAGCAAGTTCTCTGCAGAAAACATCAGTCAAACCTTTTCGGGCAATTAGATATCCTCCTCAACAGTCCTTTCCATTACCTCGTTCATTCAAGTTGAGAATCCATTCTAAAGAAACATACAAGCTACTGTTTCTTACTGCAGTTGATCCCCTTTTCGTCCTCTGATTCAAATATCATTGGTTTGCTTCAGAATCATAGCGGCCCTTCATTTTGAAATCACACGACAATAGGGAGAACTCTGAGTTAGAGAGAGAGAGAGAGAGAGACCTGGCTGTGTGATAACCAATGCCATTGGTGGAACCCGTGACGATCACACAGAGACCATCCAACTGATTTGGAATGAGAAGAGCTGCAGAACGGAGCTGGTATGACATGATGATCCTCTGCAACGTAATTTCCTTTGCAGTCTCCCATATAGCCTTCACCATCATCATCATTCTCTCTCTCTCTCTCTCTCTCTCTCTCTCTCTTCTTGCTCTTTCTAATCAGTCATTGCATAGTGTCATTGCATAGTTAATCTCGATCACATCGATCGCGTTGATCTGCACAATTATCTGATACCTTTCCATGTGACGTAGAGTTGACCTGCTTTGGACTTAACCTCACAGACTTTGAAATAATTTAATCCACCAGGAAATTTTTGTCAGCTTGTGAAGGGGAAGTCCCCTGTTGTCTTATTTCACGAAGTCATCATTCAAACAGAGTCCAAACCAATTCCAGTTAAATATGCAGGCCTTCTGATACAGTTCTGCCATAAACAAGTCATTAATAGCAAAGGAAAGACGCTACCAGCTGGTTGATGCGTTACAATTAGTGGAAGAACTCATCCCAAAAAATTAGTTTGCCAAGGAAGGAAGCCCAACCCGTTATAAGCCCCAAAATATCTCATTTGCCAGTATGATCCCCTCTTCAAGAATTCTGCGACCTCACAGAACGGGGCCTCGGGTCACCACCACCACCAAGGACGGCAGCCCCGAGCATTAAGTGCCAGAAGGTGGGTGCCCAAGGAGCGGCTAGATTGGATGTGCGTTTGATGTGTCCGTGGAATAAGAACTTTGGGATAGAAAAACTGATAACCAAGAAAAAGAACTTACGGGTTTCCTTTTTTTTTTTTTTAAGAACTTATAGGTTCACCGCTATCGAATTGGATAAAGACCCGAAAGAATCACTCACTTGAGAGAAATTTTCATGTATTATTAACCCACAAATCTTTTCTTATACAAATGAGAGTTCTCTTATTTATAGAGGGACTTAAACCAAAAACCTTAAACTAAGATACACAAAAATAGGAAACCTTAAACTAGAAAAGGAAAATACTACTAAACACCCCAAACTATATCACTTGTGATAAGTTTACTCTGAACTTTTTTTTAGACAGTCCTCGCCGGCGTTAGAGTGGGGCGAGGGCTGCTCTCGTCGAATCTGGCGAGAGTGACCCTCACCAGCGTCGGGCAAGAATTGCCCTCACCTGAGTCCCTCACCCGTCTCAAGCGAAGGCAACCCTCATTGGCGTTGGGCGAGGACGGCCCTTGCCTAGGTGGATGAGGGCTGCCCTCGCCCGACTCAAGCGAGGGTCACCCTCACTAAATCGGGCAAGAGTGGCTCTTGCCCGACGCTAGCGAGGGACTCAAGCGAAGGCTACCCTCGTCTGCCTAGGCAAGGGCGACTCTCACCCGACACCAACGAGGGCAGCCATCGCCCAACTTCAATACTAGCGAGGGTCACCCTTGTTGGCTTCCCTCTGCCATGGCCGGTGGAGGAAAGAGATAAGAAAGAAAAAAAAAATAGAAAAAGGAAAAAAACCAAAATGCCCTTGAGCCAAAATATTGTGGGAGTAAATGCGTCACACGAGTATAAGTTTAAGATTTTTTGTGTCACATAAGAAAATTTGGAATAAATATATCACAATGAGTATGATTTTGGGTTTTTAGTGTCACAAAAAATAGTTCAAGGTAAATTTGTCACAAATGACATAGTTTAGAATTTTTCATATCACAAAAAAAAAAATTCATGGTAAATTTATCACAAGTAATATAATTTGGAGTTTTTTATGATATTTTGCCAACTAGAAAATATAATTTGACAAAAAAAAAAGACTTGCGCTATTTTCAAGGTCCAGACACACCCCTATCACATTAAATTGAGTAAACATCATCCCTTGCATGTTCTGCTCTTGATTTGATATTATTTCTTGCATTCTTTTCTTCTTTTTTTCTTTTCTTTTTCCATTTGAAACAAAATTGGTGTCCCTCTTTTCCAAAAATTCGATAGATAGCTAACTAGATATTGTGATAATGAGTTATATATTTCTCTTTTTTTTGTTCTAGAAAAATATAGCAAAAGTAAGAGTGACAAGGGCCATCGACCAGTTACAATATGCATTTCATTTAATTATAATTTTATTATGTGTCATTACATTGTAGTCTATGTATTTTAACTACTCGACTTTCATTTTATTCAGTGAATCTAATCATCCAAATTTTTTATTTATTTTTTTCAAGACATCATTGCATGATGTTTTAAAAGATACTTTCAAAAAACAAAAATATGACAAAATTAAGTACAAAAAAAATTCTAAATATCCATTATTATTACATAGAATACTATCTTTGCCTTGATTGCATGGTATAATTAACTATTGACAAAAAATTATGGCAATTGTAATGGCATTATAAGGCAGCACATTCAAATCATTTGCAAATACATATATTTTTGTTAATTCTAAACACATCCGAATTTTCATAGAATCATAGTGAAAAGAAAATTATCCTCAAAGTACAAATGTACTGTAATAATAGCAAGTTCATGTGCAACTTAACTAAAGATATGGATTCTGACCAAAAAAAAAAAAACTAAAGATATGGTTTGTTCAACTGTTTGGCCCTCCGTAAAAAAGGTTGCTCTCTAAAAAATATTTTACTGGAATCGGACAATAAAATTTTTCAATTACGTCAATAAAAGAGTCATTATTCACTTAAAACAAATATATAACAAAGAATAATTTCAAAGGTTGACATGATTGATTGATGTTCTCCATCCGCAGTTTCATCGTCAATAGATACATTGACAATTTGAGTCCTCTTTAATACTATTTTCCATAGTGATTGCACTACAAAAACAATAAAATGAAATATGAGCAAATTTTGTATAATACATTCATCAACCACAATATTCAATCTTTGAGTAAATTCTAGTAAATTTGTACCAAAAATCGAAGTCAAGTAATTCATGATCATGAGGATTATCTAGGTACGTAAAGCTAATAATTGGCAAAATAAGTTTACAAGAAGACAAACAAGGAAAAGTTGAAATATAATGGGTGTGAAAGAAGCAGATCGGGTTAAAAAAAGTTGTTTGATAAGGATGTGGACAGTTTTGCCTTCTAATAAAATTGAAACACAAGAAAAAGAAGAAAAAAGTAAGAAATAATCTTAAATCAGAAGTGAGATCCGCAAATGATAGCCTAGTCAATTCAATGTGACAGGGATTTCTATAAGAGGTGGAAATAGCGTGAGCCAAAAAAACCCTAGGAAATATAAAATTAGGAAATCTCAAACTAAAAAACATTGGAATTAGAAAACCTTAACAAGGAAACCTATGGAAAAGTAGGAAACCATCTTGAAATTGAAATCCTTCTCAAATTAGTAAACTCAATAAAAAAAAGGAAACAACCCTCCAGTCACTCAGCTTAATAAGCCTTTATTCTTCAATCTCCTAAAATTTCATCAAGGATACCTTCTCCTCATTGGACCCTTAGATCATCTTGTCAACGAAATCTCGGTATACTTGAATGAATATTAAATTTGGTCGAATAACGAGAAATAAATGGGACTTGTGAGTTGTTTGTCTTCAATAGAACAACCGAGCCCTAACTACTTTCCGAGCTTACATGCTCCGACATCACTAGCGACCTTAGATACAATGCTTCAGTTGTCGACAAGTCACGTAATTTGATGTTCTGTTTGCTCGATTTTGAACATCATAACACATGCGCCACGCTATAGAGAGCAGCCAAGACAAGAAAAATTTAACAAATGGAACGGAGTCCCAGTCACCAGTAATACGATGTTGAAGTAATCATCATCAGCCAAATGATGCAACTTTGGCTTGAATAAGGATGCAAATTCCACTGTTCAAGTGCCTGTGGCACTCAAAAGCTGGGCAGTGGATCTCCTACGAAAGGGAGTAACTTAGTTCGCATTGCATGAAAATGTCCGGTACAGGCACAAATAGCATATAGCAGCAGCAAATAAATTACAGGAATGTCGATGTCATTCTCTTCAATGATCCGTGGTGTTAAGATTTACAGTTATAAAGCAAACCTTGAGAATAGACTTACCATGTCACTACATCTCTCTCGAAGCAATATATTACTACAACTCTTTATCGCATAGGTAACCACTACAACACGGTCAAACGCCTCTTGGAAGCCATGTCTGTTTCTTACGCGAAAGGGCTTGGCTTTAAGTAGTCCAGCCACCCCCATCATCTGCCTATCCCAAAGCTCAGATTGGTCAACTCTTGTCAACCAAACATGCCCATCAACTACGGTGATGCACTCACAGAGCCTGTCTCGGGACAGAATTTGCAGGGTTGATGCCTTCTTTGCCCAGTCGTTTTACTTCATGAGGAGAAAGAATCTTGATATACCACACATTGTTGACGAACTCCCTAAAGAAAGGCATAGTTTCCCCATTAGTAAATCAAAGGCTCAGTGACTAAATTACAAGACAAGCACCAGTTTACAATTTCTGGTAAATTCATAGAACGCTCACAGCACAATCCCACACGAACTGTCAATGCAAATTGCAAACCCAATCGCACAGGCTGAATAGTCACATCAAAAGCTGAACTACTAAACTTCCCAAAGAGATGCTCACTCAATAAAAAGAAATAAGAAAACCCGTAGGGAAGGAACTTGTTCCTAGCATCTTTCACCGAGCCAATAATTCATATGTTATATTAAGATTTACTCGTTTGGACATCCATCAAAAGTACCAAGAGAACATAACATCCATCGAAAGCAAAAAACAAAAGATTTAGACAAGCCTTTCAAAGCACATATTTTGCCACATCATTCAACAAAAGCCATAATCAATTGCCAGAAATGAAGAATCTTAAAGCACACATTACCATCACCCTATACCTATTATGGAAAAAGGAGAAGCACACTTACTGCCAAGGGTCGTCACCCAGGAGAAGGATATCATTCTCCCGGTCTACAAATACAAGCTGCCAGCCTGATCTCTGAGGGTCCTCCAATTGGCCTTCAAGGCCAAACATACGAGCGAGCTCACTGCGCAGCTCATCATAGCTGCTGAATTTTGAAATATCCAGTGACCGCCCAAAGGTCCCCATTTTGTGAACCTGTCAAATTATGTCATCAGTGCAAAACTTTAACGCCTATTTTTCTAAAAACGTAGTAATAGGGACGATGAAATTATCAAGTAGGAGCAGATTTAAATAACTATGAGACAAAATCGACCAAGAAGCATAGTCATGCTTCTCATACATAATTAACAATGTGGAACATAAGGAGAAAAGAGCATTTTCGGTGTGACCTTTGCCTCCGAAAGAAGATTTGGGGTTATTTGGGAGATACTCAAAACAAGCCAAGAAGGAGACAACTTCTCGCAAAACCATAATATAGAATCACCCATTATATATACATCAGAAATGGACTCATAGCCATATTACCACCGGTACATAGGTTATGTGGCCTTCACACATAGGAGGGTTAGCAAACTGTCTTTTCAGAAAGGTATATCCAGAAACACTTGATTGCATATTGACTCTATACTATATGTCATCTTCAGCCCATCACCAGGGAAAGGGATCACGACTCATAAACCATCTACGTTCTGTGAGATTCCCCAGTGTGCTAAATGCTATCATCCCAAGGCCATTATGAACTAGGGTGAACAAAGTATGAGTAAATCACAAGATCTACATCCTTTGAGGACGATAACATGGCAATCACATGGAAGCCTCTGATTTGCATGCATGCTAGTCAAAATTCAACTAAACCATGCTTCAATCGGATTCATCTGTCCCTTACTCTAACAAGAAGATAAATTCCTCCTTTTGCAGAAACAGGCTGATAATACAGGAAACTTGCAAGAATACGTAAGGAAACACATTACACTTAGAACTGGTTATAAGTAGTCTGATGATCATTGAACATAATACAAATTGAAGTGCGTGTAGCATGTCCTCTCAGATAGTGAAGCACAATACTCGAGAGGAAAACACTCGGGCAGTCTTGATTCTGAGATCTTGAAAAAGCAATTTAACCATGAAAAACCAGTGATCAGACACAAGAACTCTGAATAGTTCCTTAGCAATTAAACAAAACCAATAGAAATCAAAGGAAATAAGTATCAAATTCACCTTCACAAAGGTTCTGATCGGTGGGTTTACTTGGTCCACATTTTCTGAAGACTGCAAGAAACCCGATTCATCCACGCAACTTGACGTCGCCATGTCTGAATTATGTGGAAATTCTGTGCCAGCAACACTAGCAAAATTTGAAGTACCAAATGGCACAGACAAGGAATCATGTTCACCGCCAATATTCCTCAGATGCTGCAACCCATTTTGCAGCATAAGAGATGTGGAATCAATGTTAACACCAAATAAAAGACTACTTTGCGGGTCAGTGGCACCCGGATATGCAGAATATTCTCTTCCAGCAAATGGAGGTAAATAGTTTGCAAATTCAGAGACGGTGTGTGTTGTAGCCAATTCCACCTGAGGCAGAATGCAGTGAGCAGCTTCAGAAAGAAGATGTGGTTCTACTGAATTTTGCTTCTTCAACAGAGACGATGATATCACAGAGTCAGAACCATTCACACTGAGTAACTGTGATGCCCCACCACGGGAAATTGAACCTAAAATGCTTTGCATAGGCGAAACATCAGATGCAACTATAGGATTCTCCACTCCATCAGAAAAGATATTCTGCTGGGACTGTGAAATGGCTGGCAGAGATGATGACTGGGATTGACCAATAGATCCGTACTGTGGAAGAGTAGTGATGATGTTCGACATCTGTTGCTGAACAGACGTGTGGTTGAATTGTTGGGACTGTTGAGGTTGCTGTTGATGCTGCTGCTGTTGTTGGCGCTGATCATTATAAGAGGGGTGCTGCAAAACCTGACCTTGAGCAGGGGCCTGATTTTCCTGGAAGCCCTGAAGAAGGGTACTTTGAGATTGAGACTGCTGCAACATCTGCCTCTGGATGATAGAAGCTTGCCCCATAGGGACATTTTGAGATTGCTGAAGAGGCAGAAGAGACTGAGAGGCACATTTTGAAGGGTCCACTGTCCTCATATCCTGCAGTGCTGCACTTGCCATTGCCTGGTACACATCAGTTTGCAAAGCAGTCATTGAAGTGTCATATCTTGGCTGGAGCCATGGAGTCATCCCAAATCCCTGGAAGTTTAAAGATTGAACTCCGTGATCCCCAACACCTTGAAGCCACATGAGTGAAGAACTGATACTCATATCACCATCCCTAAGAGCTGAAATCAGTCAAATAAATAGACTTATTAGGAAGAAAAATATTAGAATTCTTCTAACATAGGTAAGAGGTACTTCTTTGGTTTCCCAGTAATAAGCATTTCTAATTTGGTAACAGTAACTTCAAGTGTACCATGAAATGAAGGAAGTCCAGATGGCCACGGTCTCTTCAGTCTGAGGGGGAATGGAGAAGGATACATTGGGAATGTTGTTAGTGGCTCAATTTCCCACAAGGATACTCTTGGCTGCCTCTCACCTGCAGTTGACTCATCCCATCCAACCTGTTTACACTACTTAAGTTTACTTATACAAGTTTCAGTTGGTTAGAAAATCAGCATGGTTTCACCTAGAAACTGGAAAAGATATGCCTCAGGGCTGGACAAAAGGTACCAAAAACCACTAAAATCAACCTTTACTGAACGCCAATGTGAGTTTGGCCAGCGAACAGGATCCAGATCACTAATGCCTGTTATCGTCCCCATGTATCTGGAACAAGAAAATCCAGTAAGATAAGTTCCACATCATATTTATGGAATGTTTTGTTCACACAAGAAAATGGAAATAAGAACAGTGAAGAGGCATTAATCATCATTAGCAGCTTATTTTAAATACATGAGCGGTTTTAAACAAGAAGACTCGTGCATACACCTTGTCTCTTATAGTCTCTTATAAAGGACGTAATGTCATCCAAGGCAAGGGTATTGACAAATCGAGCTGCATTAGTATAAGTTGCAAAATTTTTGGTTTAGCAATGACAAGGAAATAGAAGAATGAAGACTTGCTGCAAACTAAGCTTGTGTGTGGTTAGATAAAGATAGGTTGGTGTATTACTGCAGAAACAGTAGTCACGGAGCAAATGAAGCGGCAAACCAACAGGTAAGCTTGAATGCTAGTTAGTGATTCTTTTGGAGGAAAGCATTCTACCCACAATGCTGCGGAGACAGAAAAGTAGAAAGCGAAGAGTAGAGCATTTCAAATCAGAAGATACAAATCAGAAGTTCACAGCCAATTTGTTTTAGGAGAGTCAAACACCAAGTCGATTTTTTAATCATTAAATCCCATGAAATTTTGGGACCCACCTACGAACACTTGACTCTTCTGTCTCAAATAGCATTCTGAACCGCATGCCAACAGATACCCTCGTGTGATAGACTGCTTTCACATACTTTGCCAGAGGTATGACAAACTCTGATGGACTAGCCCTGCATACAAGCAACAAGTGGATGAATCTCACAGTTATTTTAACTAGACCTGCTTCCAGTCATTCTACCTTGGATTGTAAAAGATTGTAAAGCGGCTGTTCGTGGCAGCAGCATGAGCTGCTGCTGCAAGAAGGCCAATATGCATGCTGTCACTAGATAAAACTGATGAAGGCATAACAGTCTGTGGACGATTTGCCCGTCGAATACCAAGAAGCAATTGATTCTTTTCATTCCTGAAAAACACCAGGAATGTGTAAAACCTTAGAAAATATATAGAACCGAACGCTTTTAGAAAGAATCATGTATACAGAGACTCCATAAAAGAAAGAAGGGGAACATGGAAGACTTGGGCTTATGCAGCAACAAGGGCACCAGTAAATTAAAAGCAGAGAGCACTTGTCAAGAAGTATTTATGTCGCACACTATCAATCAGGACACTAAAAAATCTTCATGAATGTCAATCATCTTCTGTGGGAAAAATCCACCAATTAATTCCGAGTTACGGTTCCATGATATGTAAGTAAGAGAATTCAAGTTGAACCTTCCGAACACAAACTCTAGCACAATAATTTGAGAAGCAATAAATATGACTATAAATGAACCATTATACCAGATAAAAAGAACAGAATCTCCAGCAACAAGTCTTTTCGCACTAACAAATACACTCCAGCCTGTTGTGAGAAGATGCCTCTTGGGCTGACCTGCACGTGCATATCAAAGGTTGCTTAAATTTTCGCAACATCGATTTCAAAAACCTCAGCTCTTGTATTTTACGAAGCAAAATGAATGACCAGCTTAAGATGCCTCGCACACTAATTTGTCGATTTTGTCAGAAAAATAACACTTACGCACTAGAAGCAATAGCGTATATGAAACTATAGAAAATCAGATAAAGGATTGCCACTTATGAATAGACACTCCAAATCTAAGAGGGCAAATTGTGTCTCCATCCCAGAGTGGTGCCGCTAAGAGTAGACATTCAGAATGTCTTCGCACTCTTTTCCCACAAATAATCTCCTTAAGAAACCCATATTCATCAGCATGCTTCTTTGTAGCAAAGACAATGCAAAAAAATTTTGCCTACTGGAAGACAGCCTTGGGCTAAAGCCGATTTTCAATCCTAAACAGGAAGCCACGGACTTTCAGCCAGGCAAAAGAAAAACAAAAATCCAGATGTTGCAAAGGTTGCTACTGAATCTTAAGCACGGGTTCAAGTAAGAAGTGCCTTCCTACTAAGCACCTTCAATACCGGCATAAAAAGAAGACGCACCTTCAAGAGCAAATGCATACACGTACATCACCCAACGATTGGCAGAATACAAGGGATTGACCAGGATACACAAACTGTGACACAATTCCCTTCTCAACACCACCAATTGCAGAAGTCAATTGACCAACTCCCAGCAAATACAATCATGTAGAAATGAATACAAGGGTGAAGAGCCAAGCATGACAATTTATAGTTAATTGAGTCAGCAGACTGGGCAATGAAATTACTCTCTTGATGCCAAATCTGTAATAACTTCCAGAAATGAACAGATGTCCTTCCAAGTTGGCCAGGTAAAAAGCTTTAAGGTGCCAAAATGTGCTATGCCTAAAAAAATGGCACCACCCTTTGGAAAAATAGTTTTTCAACTGTGTGGGTTTTAAAGCAGGTGGGAAATCCTCTTTCTTTGACTATGCTATTAATAAACAAACTAGTCTATAAAAGAGAAATTGCAGGGGTCTGTAGTTTATTGGAACTTAGTTGGCAAGCAAAGCTCCTTCACGATGAATCCAGCCAACTTTTTTCATGGGATGTGAGTTTCGCAAAGACTTGTGAGCCACCCAGAGATTATCGAGAACATTGGAACATTTGGCATGGAGATGAACAAACTACATTTATTTCAAACTGACAGATAAGCAACTGAATCACATCGTGAAAATTCATAGGAAAAAAATCTGATGATGAACCACAGCAATCGATACCCTCCAACCCTGGAAACATCTAAAGAAATATAGAGCACGTGTCTGTTATCTTTGTTATCTGAGGAGAAGCTATAAACAAATAACAAAGCACAAAAAACTTGGAAGTTTTGAAGTTAAGCGTGCAACTTCTTCTCCAGGTTTGAGGGTGCAAGTATGCCTTTGTAACTAACAGAAATTGGCGAAGTTTATCATAATGCCAGTTGGAGTTATTATTAGGCTTCTTCACCATACCATGGCACGCCTATCGAAAGAGGTTTCGATCATGCATTTGAAATAAAGAAAACATACCCCGAAAAATATGTCTAAATTTCCATTCAGTATCATGAAGATCCCTGGCTATTAACTCTTGAGCTGGAGGCTGCTGTGAGTAATCCTGATCAAACAACAAAGATACCAGCAGATGAAAAATATGTTTCGGCAGGTTCCCGGGATAGTTTTTCTAAAGAACAAATTTAGAACCATTTGAACTCAAGTCTGACGTACAAGAGGAGGGAAGACTTTTTCTGCCGCTCGACGAGGTACAGAGAATCCTCCATGAGTACTGGTATCACTTGCAGTCAATGTTTTGCAGAAGTAGTTCGTTGGCTGTTTACTGGGAGTTCCCAATTCTGCAGGCAGTAGATATAGATCCTTTTGCTCTTGCTGAAAATAGTCCACGTCAGTCTTGTATAAAATCAAGCAACGATAGAATAAAAGAAGTCAGTCTCTAGATTTAACAATGTAGGTACCGGACTTAGAGGCTGGAGGGTCATTTGAGCATACACTTCATCTGTCTCCACATCTGCCTGTTATTCACAAGAAATTATACTCAAAATTGCAACTCAAGATAAGGTCAATAAGCAGAAACCATCGGTAGATGGAACACTCACATGCATGGTAACATTATGAAGCTGACAGATGAGCTGTGGGGATAAGTTAGGATAATTAGGGATATGAGCATCTACTTCCTTATTGGTAGAAGCAGCCACCTGCAGAGGCATGGTCGCAGGGAAACTAATCAAATATATTAATTAATGCACACTCAGAATACAACAACAGTACAGCAGTAGCCGACAATTTCACCACTTGGATGAACTAGAAAGCAGAACTCAGCAAGGAAAAAGCGATAACTGCGAAGAATTTAACTGAGATCAAACTAGATAATCATTAAATGGTTCCTCTATAAGTTCTAGCTTCATATGTTACGCATGCAATTTCTATTCGCTCAGAACATAAACAACGACATGTTTGAGCACCAGTGACTGTAATGAGCAATCCCCAGTAAAAATTAGAGCAATTAACATCTGAGAGTTCCAGATGATAACACGAAAGCAAGATAATAGTATTGCTGCTGGAGATCACAAGACAAGAACTGATGATATTGATTAAAGCAAAGAGAATGGAAGATGTACGGTGGTACGGACCTGCTCACTATGTCCTTGAGGAAAGTAGACTACTCTGCTTCCAACAGGAGGCAATGACACAAGAGGACCAGCACACGCATGCCATAGCTCAGAGTTCAAACATTTCTTCTCCCCTGCATTTGAGGCTAGCAAGGAACAATTCACTTGACATTAGTAAAGCCCCAACAATTATTCTATACAAACGTACTCAGAAACATTGGCAAACATCAACCGTGACACATGGTACAACAAAAGCAAACAACGAGCCTCGTGCCGTCGTTTTGTCATCTCATGATGGTTCAGAGTTTATGTAAATTGAAGACACATAATATAGCAATGGCTTAAAGAACAGTTCGCTGCCGTCTTCGATCTTTCTTGGACCACAGCAGTACAAGTTTCCCGCTTGCGCAAGCAAAAAGAGCACACTCAAGTAGCTTATGATCATCGGCAAGACAAGAAGAAGCTCAAACATCCACATATGTAGCTCCGAAAGGCAAGAGCAGCCAAATCCAATTTCCAGATGCTCACGGCCTCGTCGAAAACGTGAGCAAGATACGCATGCCCGACACCTCCAGCTTTCAGGGTTTAAAATTCACTTCATCCACACAGCAAGAATCGACAATTGGCCCCGCACGTCCGGACGAAGCCGAACCGACACACGAAAACCAGCAAAACGACCGCATTTCCGCGCTTGAAAAACAGATTACCTTCCGGCGACTGATGGTTAAAGCCCGACGACGAGAGTCTCATTCTTCAGCACAAGCTCCACTTTTCCGTCTTTCGACGCACAAACCCCCCCCCAAAAAAACCTCCTTTCCTCTCCTCGAAGGAACCGCTCCTCCTCCCTCCCTCCCTCCCTCCCTCCCTCCCTCCCTCCCTCCCCCTACGCGAACACATCCATCCCGCGTGCCCAAGAAAAAAAAAAAAAAACGATCTTTCAACGCGCGCAATCTCCAAAAGCCCCCCCACCGCCCGCCCGCCCAAAGAAGAGAAAAACGAACCCCGGGGGAAAAAGCTTCAACCGAAATCGATGCCGATACAGTAGACGAAATCCCTAACCATCATAGGCTGTCCCTAGATCATCTCCCCACTCGACACCCCGGCTCCGAACCAAAGCGCATTCAGGCGGAGAGCTCCCCGAGCAGAGCCGGACGCATGGCGGGGCCGAGCTCGCGAAAACCCTAATCTACGCAGATCTCGAAGCTGAGCTCACATTAAGCTCGCGCGGGGGAAGAAGAAGGTGCGGGAAGCGAAGCAGCAGCAGCAGCAGCAGCAGCAGCAGCCAAGAGAGAGAGAAAGAGAGAGGGGACGAGTGGAAGCCGGAGGAGGATAAAAGCAGTAGAGGGGGGGTGGGGGAGGTGGAAGAAGGGAAGCAAAGCAGGCTGGGGGAAGTGACGGTTTTGTGTGAAGCGGATGTTTTGGGGATTTTCAGAGAGAGAGAAAAGGAGGGGAGGCGGGGGCGGGGGTGGGGGCGCTTGTGGAAGTAGCTTCTCTCTGTAGCTCTCTGTTGTGCAGCTGTAGCTCAGTAATTGCAAGAGAGAGGTCTCTTCCTCCAGTCCTCTTATCTCTCCTCTCTCTTATCTCCTTCCAATAATCAAAATTTAGATGGATTTCTCCTCGAAGAAGCCCACCAAAAAAAAAAAAAAACAGAAAATCAATTTTGTAAATCAAGCTGTGCTGGTTAATTTATCTTTTATTCAGGTGCGCGTAGGCGAGGCTCGCGTCCGCGGCGTCACCTCCGTACCCGCGGGTCCTTTTGATTCAGCAACTCGCCTTTGCTTGGATCGGTGAAATTGGTAAGTATTTGGCATCGAAATCTTTTGAGAGCCGTGGATTTTCGTTCCGGGAGCCCGCTTTGTTCTAAACGCGAACCGAAGTCGAAGCCGAGAGACCCCACGGAGTATGACCGACCGAACCCAATGGACTTTTCTCGATCGAGGTGGCTTATAAGTTCGGTGCCGTGCGCGTCTTTGGCTTCGTATCTCACTTTATTCGCGGTAGAAATTTGTAAGTATTTCAATATCGAAGTATTGTTTTTTTCGCAAATCCTTTTTTCCGTTTTTTCCCTTTTTTTTTTTATTTTTGGGGGGATGTGTCCTTGGACGGGAGTTGAATTGAATGAATGAGTGAATGAAAGTGAGAGGACAGGTGGGGCCCGCGGGGGGGGGGGGGTAGGGAGCATTCAGACACCACGGTGAAGCTGGGGGGGGTGTGCTTTTACCCATTTATCCCCGGATTCTCTCGTGTCCGCTCTTCCGGGCAGCCTCTTTCTGTCTCTGTCTCTGTCTCTGTCTCTCCCTCTCTCTCTCTCTAGGACACGAGCCCGGAACCCAATTGATGGCGAGAGAGCCCGTAAAAAAAAACCCCGGAATTTCCGAAAAAAAAAGGACGGGAAAAAAGCAGGAGATTGGCGTTGGATTTTCTCCCTTTTTTCAGTGAGAGAAAAAGTCGCTGTATCAGTCACTTTTTGATTGATTTAATTTGACCGCCAATTTTTTTAAAAGAAAAGAAATCTCTTTAAATTTGGACCCAATATATAACGTGTGGTCATGAGTTAGAATTCAAAAATCGCATTATGTATTAGGTTGAATGTGAAACGAGGGATTAGCCAAAAAGTCACTATATTGGTCACTTTCTTATTTAGTTTGACCGTCAATTTTTTAGGAAAAACGACTCTTCAAACTTTGACCCGACTTAATAACGTGTCGCGTGAGGTTAAAAGTTTAGGATTTATATTAAATAAATTAAAATTTTAATGACCGCATTGGGCGTAAGATCAAAATTTATGGATTATTTGTCGGTATCCCTGATTTTTTCATCTTCTTATGTTTTTAGGAATAAAAACATTATCGAGATTAACGAATTGCGTGTAAATATCAACGATCAGGTCACTTAAAAACTTGTGATCCTAGTTTGTCCCAAAAATCGAGCTATCACGATAGCAATACGAATGGGGCTCATCAGAACATATAGCTAAAACGGAACGTGGAGGTCGAATTATTAGCAAATTGCAGGCTAATCCGCCGTGATTTAAATACAGCAGTGACGAGACCTAACTTCCGGACCTCCCTTAACACATGCATACGAAATCCGAGTAGGCGTTTGTCTTTCACGGTTTGACGTCTCCATTTTCAGTTCTCTCTCTCTCTCTCTCTCTAGGTTAAGGTTGACTGCACGTTGAATCGAAGATGCAGAATGTCGTGTGCCTACATAATTTTCCTTTTCCCTTTTCTTTTTCTTTCCTCCTTTCTTTGGCTGCCACTGCCAGTATTCATCTAACAGTGCCTCGTCCTGTTGGTCCTTTCCATCTTTTTGCCAGGCTTTAGGAGTGCGAATGCGACCGGGCCACCACCGACATCATTCCTTTGATGAAAGATGGTAATAATAATCAACCGGACCATTGACCAGCCCCTCGTCTCCTCCCTTTCCTTCCCTCCTCCTCCTCCTCCTGCTCCTCCTCCTCTTTTCAACTCCATTTTCTGCTGTCGTTTTCCCCCATTTCTCTCCTTTTACCCCTTCTCTCTCCTCTCATGCAGGAGAAGCTGACGGGGTACGACCAGGACATCTGATGAGGCTTGCTCCACGCCGCGTTGAAAGCTTTGTACGGGGACGGTCGAGTCCCGAATGATGAGGAGCTTGGATACGATTTCTTTCGGCCTCGGTCAGCATGGCGCGCTTGCTGTGTGTGTGTGGATTGGACCCCCAATTGGATCGGATTCGAGCATGTGACCGGAGCGTGCAGATTAGCTAGGAGGGCATGGGGACTACATTCGGTACGTCCGGAATCATGTTGGGGAGGTCCAAAATGGAGCAGAAAAGGGGCCAGAGCTGCCGCGGGTCCGAAGGCTTTTTCTCGAACCCTAGAACAAAAGACCATAGGCCTGGTCGGACCTAGTTGTAGGAGTGCCACTCGGACATTTGGTCGCTGTTGAATCGGACATCCAACTTGGTCTGGATTTCACGTCGAATAAATTTGAACATTTGGCTCACCTGTAGTAGACATTGGAACGTGCGCGGGATCAAAAATAAAATACGTGATATGATATATTTCCCTTATTAGGTCAATCCTAATTTAGAGAGAGTTGTCGAGAGAAACTTATTGTGAGTGACTTTCTTGATTGATTAACATGAGGCTTTGTGTGGACATAACTGGATCAGGAAACACTTGTAAACAAATATGATTGAGTGATTTGTAATATTATCTTTGTCAATTATAGTAGAATCATCTCGTTGATCTCTCTTTATAGAGTAAGTATGCCGCTAAACCATGTGAATATGCTACGTCGAGCTTACTCTTCTGCAGTCATTTCTCACCCGAATCGTTTTGGTTTTGTCTACACTTCCAAGGCAACTTAGGTACTGCATGAAAACCATTCTGGTTCTGCCCAGAACAGGTTTTTTGTTCCCAGAATCAGTTTTGGACCAGAAACCCGTTTAGTAACGCAATTTCATTTTTCTATTTCCGGGACAAGTTTGCTTCCAAAACTGATTCTGAAACCAGAAATGAGAACAAAAAAAAAGTTGATTTTTCATTTCTGGAATAAAAGTGAGAACCATTTCTGAGGAATTTATTTTCTTCAACACACATTCATATGAAAGTCAAGACCTTTGAGGTGAGAAAAAAAGTAAAAAATCAAAAATTTCAAAACTTAACAGAATGGTTTAGAATTTGTGGCTACCCACTTTCAGTGAAATTTAAATTTTTTTAGGTGCCGAAAAAATTTAAAAAATTAAAAAATTAAAAATTTTCAAAATTTCACAAAATGACTTAGAAAACCTATGGCTACCCACTTTGAGCAAAATTTAATTTTTTTAGATGCCAAAAAAAATAAAAAATAATCAAAAAATCTAAAATTTAAAAACTTCACAGAATGTCTTAGAATACCTATGGCCACCCAATTTGAGTGAAATTTTATTTTTTTAGATGCCAAAAAAAAATAAAAAAAAGTAAAAAATAAAAAATTTAAAAATTTCACATAATGACTTAAAATACCCGTGGCCACCCACTTTAAGCGAAATTTAATTTTTTTAAATGCCAAAAAGTAAAAATTTCAAAACTTTACAGAATGGCTTAAAATACTTGTGGCCACTCATTTTGAGCGAAATTTTATTTTTTTAGGTGCCGAAAAAAAATAAAAAATAAAAAATTTCAAAACTTCACAAAATTGCTTAAAATAACTGTGGCCATCCACTTTTGAGCGAAATTTAAATTTTTTCAGGTGCCGAAAAAAATAAAAAAAATAAAAAATAAAAAACTTCACATAATTGCTTAGAATACCTATGGTTACCCACTTTAAGTGAAATTTAATTTTTTTAGGTGTCGAAAAAAAAATAAAAATAAGCAAAAAAGAAAAATTTTCAAAACTTTACAGAATGACTTAAATACTTGTGGCCACCCACTTTAAGCAAAATTTTATTTTTTTAGGTGCCGAAAAAAAAGCAAAAAATCAAAATTTTTTGAAATTTCACTCAAATTGGATGGCCACATGTATTCTAAGTCATTTTGTGAAGTTTTGAAATTTTTGATTTTTATGTTTTTTTTTCACCTAAAAAAATTTAAATTTCGCTCAAAGTGGATTGCCACATGTATTCTAAGTCATTCTATAAAGTTTTGAAATTTTTGATTTTTTTCTTTTTTTTTCACCTCCAAAAATTAAAATTTCACTCAAAGTGGGTGCCCACAGGTATTCTAAGCCATTCTGTGAAATTTTGAAATTTTTGAGTTTTTGAATTTTTTAGGGTACCTTAAAAAATTTAAATTTCACTCAAAGTGGATGACCACATGTATTCTAAACTATTTTGTGAAATTTTGAAATTTTTGATTTTTTGATTTTTTTTTGCACCTAAAAAAATTTAAATTTCACTAAAAGTGGGTGGCCATAGGTATTCTAAGCAATTCTGTAAAGTTTTGAAATTTTTGATTTCTTGATTTTTTATGAAAAAATTCAACAAATTTCCTATTTTCCCAAAATCTGAATTTTTTTTTTTATTTTCTCGACATTTTGATGATTTTTTCTGGAATTTTTCAATTTTTTGGGATTTTCTGAATTTTTTTAAAGATTTTTATGAATTTTTCGGATTTTTTATTATTTTTATTCCATTTCTAAAAAAATGGATTTCTGTTCCTGGAAATAGAATTTTCTGTTATTTATCAAATGGGTTTTTGTTTCAGAAAATAGAAATTTTGTGTTGTTATCAAACGGGTTTCTGTTCCGGAAATAGAAATTTTTTGTCATTATCAAACGGGTTTTTTTTCTCAGAAACTCATCCAGGAACCGGAAATAGAAAAATCTATTTCTGTTTCAGGAACTCATTCCGGAACAGAATGGTTATCATTCACTACCTTAGTTGCTTGTTCTTTTTGTCTTAATTCGCGGAGCCAATGAAACTTGAACCAACGTTCATAGCATCTTACGCAACTCACAGCATAAAAATAAGCTCCTTTCCAGCCTCGGGACCATCCCTGGTTTCTCTTATTTTCTATTCGAAGCCTTATTTATCTTCAGTGGGTTAACGATGACGGTCATGGCGAATAATCAGTAACGTGGAAATGCGCAGATATCCAATCCGATGCCTGTCGCACACCTAGTACGAGCATCGTCCACGTGCTCCTGCTGCATCTAGGAGGTTGCGAGATGACTTGCTTTTGACCGAACTGGACAAATGGATTTAGGTTGGTGCACGGAAAATCGTTGAGAAATTAGAATACTGTCTTCCACCTACAAACCAACAAGACCGACTTCGAATTTTTATGTTTGGCTGTCAAATCTTATTAATCTGGATTTTGGAGCTCTAGATTTAATGTGCTGATTGGCCACGAGGATTTTTAGGCCTTATTATGCGAAACTTCTTTTCGGGGCCACGCTTCGCGACGAGTCGAGTGATGTTTTTTGCCTTGATGATTGCTTGCTTTTTCTCCAAACAATTGTCAAATTTTACGTTGATTGACGAGTCAACCACTGATTTTTGTCACTTTGAAATGGGAAGGTGACAAGGAAAGGGTCTCTTTAGCTCGAGTGTCTTGACCCGTCCGTAAAGTTTAGTGGGTGACTTGTCTGCTAATCCATCAAATCCCCCTTTCGAGCGATGCACACGTCCTTACCTTGCGTATTGAACTTGTACTAGAGCACAGCCATTGAGAAGAAGACAACAAGAAGGTTATTGGATTGGGTTGGATTGATTTGTTTGAAATATAGGTTTTTCAAACCCGATGAGTTTCAAGCAAATGATAGCGAATTTTGTGCGTGTAGACCAGATACACAGCATAAACTCGGATTCTCGTACCACAAGCGTGCACGGAACTTTTTGCAAAGGACCATTGCTCTTTTAAAATATTTCACTTGCTTGTGTGTGGGATTTCAAAAATCTCTCTTTGACTAATTGGGGATGAGCATTGAACTAGACCGAACTGAGAACCGATTTGGTTCCCAATTTTTAAATATTTAGAACTAGTGATAAGCGGTCTAGTTCTAAGTTCTAGGTGTGGATTTGACCTAATCAATATATATATTTAATATATTTCTAATTCTTATTATTACAAAACATTTCTTAATAGATGATCGGGGGTTGCAAGATTGCGGAGGTACCTGAAAGATTGTTTCTCGTTTCACTTCTTCACAAATTTTTGGGTGATACCAATGCATTGCGATAAAAGGACTGAAAATCTTGTTACCTGTCCTCATGAAGATCAATGTTTTAACTTTAGTTGCGGTACGTAGACATTGATATGATAACTATATGCAAGAGATTTGTAACTTGTACAAAAACAACGTTCATATTTGCAGAGAGAAGAGACACCCTTGCAATATTGCATGGAATTGAAAAGAAAGAAAGAAAGAAATCACCACTAATTTTTCACTCACGTGAGAGCTGGATCGGATCGGTTAATCCAATTTCAAGATTGGGTAGGTGGATTCCCGATTCCATAAATAGGAAACCGATCCTATTGATCCGGTTTTAGGTTCAAAGGTAAAAATCCATTTACCCTTAAATCGATTACTCTTACGATTGATGAATTTTTTAGTTCGATAATTAAACTCGATACTGGTGTCGAATTCCGACCTGATTTGTTTCGCATGCGTGGCTTCTTGTTTATCAATTCTCGACTCATTCTTGCTTTCTTTGCTAAAAATAGTTTTCCTCGGAAAAACATTTTCGGAAGTGTTTTTTTGGGAAAATCTGAGTTGTCAATAGAAAATGGCTTTTTTCTTTTATGGCCCGAAATAGGCTGCATTACTTCTCCGGCTCATTGTACTCCTTTCCAAACACGACAAAACTAGTTCCTTAAAGCGATGTTCTCCAGAACGCAGGAAAGTGATTCATTCATCTGTCCGAAAACGACAAGTGTTGAAACAGGAGAGGGACTGTGCAGCAGAGACATGGCTGAAGCAAACTGGGCTGGGCTCGATCGCCTTGAAACCCAACTCGATTGACTTCGAGTCCCATCCGTAGAAAGATTTGACCCAGCAAAAAATTTTGAATGATTAGACTCAACAGCTCGGGTGCAAAAGAGATGACCAGAAATCTCGGGGGATTCCTCGATAATACTTAGCCTCGTAATTGCCAATCATCATCCTCCAGCAGCATCATACTCATCGCGCTCATCTCGTCCCACTCAGCTAGTATATAGTATTCGCCACTCATTGGCAGTAGGTGGTTCGCTCGGATCCCTGCCCTTCTTCTTCTTCTTCTTCTTCGCTAGCCTGTCAAAACAAGGGCCTTTTCACCCTTTCCTGGGCCGTCATGGGCGCGTTTAGATCGGCGGTTGCCGACGGGGTCCTGACTTTCATGTGGGTGTTCTTCGCGTCGACGCTGGGGGCCGCGACGATGGCGGTGGCGGCGGCGCTCGGGCTCCGGGAGGCCGTCCTGCCGTGGGCGTCGCTGTTGATCACCACCTCGCTCGTCTTTGTCCTGGTGCTGGTGTTTGACCTGATCGGGAGCGCGCTGGGCGGCGCGAGCTTCAACCCGACGGCCACCGCGTCCTTCTACGCCGCCGGCGTCGGCTCCGACGACCTCCTCTCCATGGCTCTGCGGTTTCCTGCTCAGGTAAAATACACTGCAATGTACTCTAATTTCGCTTTATCCGGTAACATCTTTTTGGATCTGTAGGAGATAATCTGTTTTGCTTTTGTGGGTTTATGAGTAACGGGACAGTCGGGTCAAATTCTGCCGTTTGCGAACGGTTTTGTCATGAAAAAGATGAGATTTTGTATAAAGTTCACTTTTTTTTTTTTCCGGGATCGGAAAAGGGTACTTTAAGAGAAACGACACTATTCAAATCGCTACCGCGAGAGCCGCCACGCTCCTCCTTCCTTTTTTCTTTTTTCTGTTTTCAACTTTGTGGTTGTTTTGGTGTGTGGATTGATGAATGTTGCTTTGACAGGCAGCTGGTGCTGTTGGCGGAGCACTTGCGATCATGGAGGTGATGCCTTCACAATACAAGCACATGTTGGAAGGGCCATCTTTGAAGGTGGACTTGCATACAGGAGCTATTGCAGAGGGCGTTTTGACCTTTTCGATCACCTTCCTCGTCCTTCTCATTGTGCTCAGAGGGCCTCAGAGTTCCTTCGTGAAGACCTGGTTGCTGGCCACGGTGACGGTCGCCTTGGTAGTCGCGGGGTCTTCCTACACTGGGCCATCCATGAATCCAGCCAACGTGAGTATATTATCTTTGTCAATCCCGAGCTTCCATCTACCTGCATGATGTTTGCTTATTGCTGATTGATCTTACATCCACAGTAAAACAATATGAAAATCTCGTTCTTGTTGCACATTTAGAGCTCAAATAAGATGATTTGTATAGTGGTTGGACCGAGTCTGCTAATTATCTTATTGTTGGTGTCATGGAGCTTTTCTGTTTTTCAAATTGTCCCTCGTGAGTATGGGTCTTGCCTGCATCAGATGATTGCTCTTTCTACTAAATTACTTATCATCTCTTCCCAGTGTTTGGTTATCTCATTAATAATTCTGTTGGTCAAGGTCTTTAAAGCCCCTTTGTTACCTTTCTATTATAAATTCATTGATGTTGCAGAGTTGACTGCTTAAGACAATTCTTCATGAATTCAATGTCACTTCCCTGTGTTCCATCTCCTCTTTATTTTTTGGTCCCAAACTCTACTGACAGCACCGAATCAGCTCCAGCCCAACCTTTTAAACTAGCAACAAGTTGTATAATCCTCATTTCGTAGACTGAATCTCATGCTAAACTATCTCAATCGTGAAAGTACATATGACCTAATAATGCAAATTGGTGTCAGGAAAAATCGTAGTTGTAACTGGTGGATATAAAATAAGGTGTGATCTTGGTAAGGTTTTGTATTTTTAAATTGAGTTTGCTTTACAGTAAATTTTCTTCTCGATATTATGTGGATCCGATCTCATGCAATTACATCTCGACAGCGATTGCTCTCTTCAATGCACGACTTATTTGTTGATACCAATATGCATTATCGTTAGAGTGAATCTGTTCAACTATCATGTGCAAGGTTTGGATGCATTCATATAACGAATAGTGAGTCCAATTCTCAAAAGTTTGCTTCTCAGGTTACACATATGAGATGTACATCTATTGTTCTTGTATGTATTAGATGTCTAGCCTGGTCTAGAGACTCTGTCACTCTTCCTTATCTTCTCAAATATCAAAAGAACCCTTTTCTGTTTCGCGAGCTCCAATTATAGTCTGTTGGATGAGGTTTTGCGACAGCTTCCCCACTTTGACAAGATATTCCTTTCTCCGTTGAGTATATGAAGGATCTGTTCCCTAGTCAGAGGAGAGATTCTTCACTAGGTGGCGGGGATACTCATTCCCATCATGATGCTATTCATTGCTTTAATGGATGTGCTGTGTGTGAAAAGATACAGCTGTATCAGATGGAGTTCAATTTTCTCTCTTCTAGACCTCTCTGCTAGACAAGTTGGTGGAGAGAGCTTGTTCAATGATATTTTCCATGTCTAGTTGCAAGCAAGCATCATTATAGAATCTGTTTTATGATCGGTTTTTGTTCCTGGTATTCCAGTGAAAAAGTTATTGCCATTTTCATGGTTTGCAACTACATGTATGCCATTTTCTTCCCATCTCTGCCCCTCTTTGTCAGTCATGTTTCCTGTCTCTTTCAATTGGCTTTGTTGTTCGATTCAGCCAGGGTGTGCGCAATTCAGCAAATGTTTACTGCCAGGATAGTTTAGCAATAGCATTTATGTGGCTTTAGAGGACGAGCTTTTCTCCTGTTTAGGACTGATTTGTTTCGATATGCAAATGTTAAGGTGGTCAACTATTATTTCAGTTCAGAAAGTATAAGCATCTGGCTTTCATCTAAAATTTTCCTGTTTCCCACTACTACCTGGTGATCATCCTCCCAACTTCCCATTGAATGCATCCAATCCTTGTCGACCGACTGATTAATCTCCTCTCTCTCTTGCTCCCCCCTTTCTTTGTCTGTATGTGCTGCGTGTTCTTGGTCCACTGTCTTTCTTGGCACCGGCCTTATCTTGGGATGACAAGTTTTCAGGAGAGCATGCATTAACGTGTGTCATTGTGTCTTTGCAGGCTTTCGGGTGGGCATATGTGAACAATTGGCACAACACATGGGAACAGTTCTACGTCTATTGGATCTGCCCTTTTGTTGGAGCGATATTAGCAGCTTGGGTCTTCCGGATCTTCTTCCCCCAGCCCGTCAAGCAGAAGAAAGCCTGAGAAGGCCACCTAGCTTCCTTCCCTTCTGGGTGTCGGACAGCCTCGTCCTCGAACTTGCTCGCCCGCTCTGTTTTTCTTTTTGTTCTAATTTACAGTGGTAGGCCTACTTTCATTCATCGATGTAGATTTTGGACATGGATAGCTACAATGCTCGTCATAAAAAAGAAAATGGACAGTTGGTATCATTCCATCCAAACTCCTCTTGCGTCGGTTGGGCGTAACTGTTATACATGGAGTGAAGTTGGCATTGGGCGAGGACTCGCTGGAGCGTCCCTCTTCGCCGTCGGCAATGCCGGGATAGGAAATCCCGGGTGTTGATGTTCCTTCTGCTTTAGTATCATCTTCATATCACGTAGGGTCCTGGGGTGTCGTGATCGCGAAAGGCCGGTCGGACTTGTTGATGTATGGATCGGAGTTAATTGCGAACTCGGTCTGCATCTTTCACATAAACTATCCGATCTACATCGACGGACCTCGACTAGGTCCGGCCATGTACATGTTCTTAATGATAGTATGAGGATCGATGTAAAAGCTACTCCGATTGAATTTTACTCTACAAGAAAACTTTACATATTCCATACTCCGCTGAATATAATACAGACTATATTGTTAAAAAAAAAAAAATCTCACAATAATCCCTAATTTTTTTTATAAATGAAGGAAAAAAAACAAAATAAAAAAAAGTCGTTGCCAATATTTTTCCCCGATGTTTACCTCCTCCGCTGGTCGCAGTTACAGACGCGTCGCGGCGCTTGCTTGGTCCGTCTCATCCCCCTCTCCCTCTCTCTCTCCCTCTCCATCTCTTTCTCTCTCTAGGATTCCGGTGGACGGAGAGATCGCGCCGGAGCTCTCCTTCTTCACTCCCTCCACCGATGCTCTGATCGGTCTCCGTCGATCGGAATCGGCATTGTCGCGGTCCGATACCGTTCCGCCGGATCCTCTCCGCTCGTTTCCGCCGGCGGAGGATTCCGGCGATCGGAGGTTCCTTCCCCCCGCCGGTTGCGGTGCGTACACGCGCGCGCGCGCGCGCATAACACGCGCTTAGCGACCGGGGTGCTGAGGAGGGAGAGCTGGAGCCGATACAGGAAGCGCAGTCCCTGAAGGCCCCCGCCACCGCCGCCGCCGGGAACGGCCAGATCCGGTACAGATCCCCTTCCTCCGCCGAGCTCTTCGACGCCGCCGCCGCCCTCAACCCGAACTCCCCGCCGTCGGACCAGCAGCTCCACCACCAGCACGAGCTGGACAAGATGATGAAGCGGCCCCCGGGGCGGTTCCACGAGGACAAGATCCAGAAGTACCGGGGCGTCATACTGGTGATCTCCGTGCCTCTCTTGCTCATTGGATTTGTGCTCTTCTTGATGCCTTCTGGATCTCCTTCCGAGTCGATTGAGGAGTACACGCTCGCGCACCGCAAGGCCTCTCCGGGTTCGAAGTCCAGGACTTATGCGGTTATTTTCGACGCGGGTAGCTCCGGGAGTCGCGTGCATGTGTTTTGTTTCGATCAGTACTTGGATCTCGTTCCCATGGGAAAGGAACTCGAGCTCTTTCTTCAGGTTACCTTTCCTTCGTCGCTTTTCTTATGTTTGTAATGTCGGGTGATTGTGGCTAATGCTGGTTGAATTGGATGTTTACGCGTGACATTTGTTTGATTTGTGTTTATAGATTAAGCCGGGTTTAAGCGCGTATGCGAAAAATCCCAGACAGGCTGCGGACTCGTTGCTTTCTCTTCTTGATAAAGCAGAAAGTGTTGTTCCTAAAGAGCTCCGTGGCAAGACTCCGGTTAAAGTCGGGGTAAGTTAACGATGCAAACGCTGGAATGGAGTTCTTGTCCCGGCATCTGACTTTTGTTTACTCATCTTCTGCATTTGGCTCTGATGTTTCACTAGGCAACAGCTGGCTTGAGGGCATTGGAAGGCGATGCATCTGATAGGATTCTAGATGCGGTAATGCTTTCTTTTATTGGACCATTAAATGAAGTTTCTTAGGTTTGAATTGGAAAACTAACTTTTGGGTTTCGATATTGCTGTATTTTGTACATGTGGACATCCCTTTAGGTTCGGGAGCTTTTGAAAGATAGAAGCAGCCTTAAATCTGAGTCAGGGTGGGTTAGTGTTTTGGATGGAACACAGGAAGGTGCTTATCAGTGGGTATGTTTGCTTACCTTTTTTTTATGCACGTATAAAGTCGGATTTTAATTTGGGAACTGTTGCTATAATTGGTTCTCGAGTGTTAGATGTGTTATATAGTTTAAAGAATTGTACTGATGATGTGGTTTAACGTTGAATGCATCACCCCCTGTTGGCTTGGGAAGCAATAAAAAGAAATGTTAATCATTGCCTTTGGTTGTTCTATCAGCAACTTGTGTTAAAAGGCACTATAATACTATAATACGAGCATTGCCTTTTCACTACACGACTTGCCCAGCCACCCTTCCTACTTAACGTGCCTCTTCAAAGTTACCCTTGGCCTTCCCAAGCTTGTGGAAAGCATTTGGAACCAGTTACTAGCAATGACCTACTGAGGAAATGACGACCTTTGTCTGTTGAATGTTGTACTCCTCAATTTATCACCATACATTTGAGAAATCGTGTTTAATTACAGTACAGAATATGTAGGTTATGTTGCCTTTACTTCAAGATTGAATGGAAGTTTGTAATTGAGCAGCAGTTAATGTAGGCTGTGTACTTTAATTGAAGTTCAAACCTAAATTTTTTTATAATTTTTTTTGTTTTTCCACAGTTTTATTAATTTATGAGACAGTAACTTAAGTTATTGAAGAAGAAAGGTGAAAGATAAGGAGTTAAGAAGAAAGAGAACATGATGCTTGGACATGAATCCACATTATAGGTGTCTATGGTTCATCAGCAATGAGATGGAAGTTCTGAGACCTAAGTTAAAGTATGATGGTATTCCTTAACTGCCAGGGCAATTGCTTACAGTCTAATGGTAATGTTGCACTCACTCTGCTAGGATTGAGTAAGTCAATAACTTACTTGACGCTTCTCAGGTGACAATAAACTATCTGTTAGGATATTTGGGAAAGCAATATTCCGATACGGTTGGAGTTGTTGATCTTGGAGGGGGCTCAGTTCAGATGGCATATGCTATATCGGAAGAGGATGCTGCGAAGGCGCCCAGGGTCTCGGATGGAGAGGATGAGTATGTCAAAGAAATGTTTCTCAAAGGAAGAAAATACCACCTCTATGTTCATAGGTCTCTTTCTCAGTCCGAATTCTTTATGATATTCACCACTGATTACATCCCTATCATTGTGTATATGGTGCTTTATTTCCTTTTCGGCAGAGCTCTGGACTACCGTTACTTATTGGATTTGTGTATGACTGTACAGTTACTTGCGCTATGGTCTACTAGCAGCTCGAGCGGAAATTTTGAAGGTTTCTGGTGACTCAGGCAACCCTTGCATCTTGGAAGGTTACGAGGGTATGTAAACTACTCACTTTTCAAGTCCTTAGACTTAGGTCCGTTTCTTTTTATACAATGGATTCTCTTACTGTTATAAACTTGTTAAGAGCTGTGAGCTTCACTGGTCCTATGCCTTGTGTTGGAGGGTGAGTGATGGTAGCTGTTTAGACTCTTAATAACGTGGCTTTAGCAATAGCATGACCACTCAAGCACTTGAAAGCATTTTGCCAGGCCTATAGAAACAATGCATTTCTGATGCGCAAATTTGGAAGCGAGAGCAAATTTTGCATTCTTTAGTTGATCCTTGTCATAACCTATTTCCTTAGAACTTTCATTGGATAGCAAATGGTGCATTAATGATTGACCATCTGCCTTGACTATATTTAGGGTCTTACCAATATGGTGGTGTGAACCACGAAGTATCAGCTTCTTCATCTGGTTCAAACATGAATGAGTGCAGAAGGATTGCTTTGAAAGCCCTCAAAGTTAATGAAGCAACATGTACACACATGAAATGCACATTCGGTGGTGTTTGGAATGGTGGAGGAGGGGATGGACAGAAGAATCTATTCGTTGCTTCATTTTTCTTTGACAGGGCTGCTGAGGTAGTTATATCTCAAATTTTTGAAGTTGAAGGCTTCTCATGATATATATGAAGCATAATTTATGCAGAGTATCTTATCAATGTAGGCTGGCTTTGTGGACCACAACAAACCTGTTGCCAAGGTCAGTGCTGCGGAGTTTGAGGAGGCAGCTAAACGTGCCTGCCAAACTAAACTGGAAGATGCAAAATCTATATATCCTCGTGTAGAAGATGGTAATCTGCCGTATTTATGCATGGATCTCGTTTACCAATATACATTGCTTGTGGATGGATTTGGTAAGTATGCATTCCAGTCAGTTTCTTCTGTATAATTCCTGGCTTTTGCTTTATGTCTAAAGGGTGCTGATTAGTCTTTTGCTTTATAAATAGGAGTGATTGAGCAATTTCGATATTCGTATGGTAATCTAATTCATCCAGCACTTGTTTCTCATGCTTCCATTTTACAGCTATTGATCCCTGGCAAAAGATTACTCTGGTGAAGAAGGTTAAGTATCGCAATGCCTTCGTTGAAGCAGCATGGCCATTAGGCAGTGCCATAGAGGCTGTATCGGCGCAAAGATAACTGCAGATTATCTCATATTAGCTTGGCATTCCAAGAGGCACTTGGTTCTGTGATTCTCAGAGGAGGCTGAAGGAAAAAGTAGTTGATTGTTAAAAGTTGACGTCAGGTCAGTACTGAATTCGAATTTTGCGGTCAATATATTCGGAATAATGAGGGGAAGAGCATTGATTTATTATTGCCATGTAATTATCTCAGTTCCAATATTCTTTTGATGCCTGCCTGTGGAGATGATTTTGACCCTGTCACATTCTTTTACTTTGCATGTGAACATTTGAGATTGTAATACAGGTGCTCTGTGGTTTTAAGCTTCCCTTTCTTTGGCATTTCATCCTGTTTATTACTTGTTGGGTCTGGTTGGTGTATAGAAAATGGATGAGACATGAAGGGCCGCGTGTCTGTCAGAGTCAGATCTATACATCACAGTTCACACGGAATCCATCTGCTACCAATTGAAGAAATTGAAAGAGTCTGATAACCGCTATAGCTCCATGCAATTTCGACAGCTTTATTGATTTAGTTGCATTCAAGGATGAAAAGCATTCATTAAACTCTGCCCGATCCTCGACTGTAAAGCCTGAGATTCTGATTTCCCTCCATCAACCGATCATGATAACGCCCGGTTACCTTCGTCAACTAATTGCAGGTGCTGGTGGGCTCTTTCTTGATTGAATATGCCTTTTATTTGCCAAATAGGAATTCATAACCAAATGTGTTTTTGTTCCAACCACCCCGCCAAACAACCGTCAGCTATATTTCTCTTTTTCAAGAAATCGAAGAAGCTATATGTGGGTTTTGTTGAGCCTGCTCATTTGGTACTTATGGTATCTAAATTAAGTAATTCCATGACGCCAGTGCGGTTGCGGCTCTCTCTGGTTTAACTAGGACCCTAATTCTTGAAATTCTATGTGAATTAAGATTGAGAAAAGGAAGTTTTCCAATTAATGACTGAAACTCATTGTCAATCCCTCTCAGCAGAATATGGAAGTACTTATGGTAGAACTAGTCAATCTAGTCTTTCACAATAAAGTATTAGATGGAATTGCCATTAAAAAACTTATTAGCAAATTAATACATCACTTTGAAGTGGCACATAAATCACATTCTAGATCAAGTAAAAACTCAAGGGGTTTTTTTTGTTGTGAAAAAAAAACACTCTAGGTTTCCAGCAAGACATTGCTACATCAGGCTAATCTTTACCGATAGTTCACATCAACGGGAAGGTTTGGCATGTTGATGTCGGCTCTCTGCCTCTTGGGGCTATAGTATGTTCCGAGGGTTGGGCTGTTCGCCTATTAAAGTGGTACTTGAGCTGGTTTGGAAAGTGGTCTTCGTAATAGAAGAAACATTTGGCGATAAGCCTATACTTGTTTGGAGAGATCATCTTAAATTATTGCAGTGTGTCGTTCATGAAACATAAAATATTCAGCGAGAAGTGCTTTTGTATAAGGAACAAGGGATAGTAAGGTGACTTGGGAATCCGCCATTTGGCCTAGCACAATAATGTATTTCATAGCCCCCTTTCCCGGAAAGTTTTTACTACTTGAGCCTTAGAAGATGCTTTTTCACCAATAGCTACATAAATACATATTACATTTTGACCTTGTTGATTGAGAATTGTAATTGTGGCTATTGCTGTTTTATGGGTTTGTCTATGCCCAATAATTTTCGCTGACCACGACCTATAGGGATCATTGAATCAATAACAATAAGTCCAATTTGTAAAGGCTCATATGCAGAATGTCTTGAAATAATATCTGGAGTGTGAGATCAATTAATCGAGATTCATAAGCGTAAATTCACCTCGACCATCAATAGGTTTGGCCAGGGTATTTATAACACGACCCAAATAAGCCTCACTTACTCGCGAATAATTCTTCCTGTTGCTTTTACATAATTTCCCTTACAGTAATTATAATTATAAAATAAAGCGGAAAACTTGTTTATATTTATTATAATGAATAATGATAAGTCTGTCTCTTGAATTGCCAACTATTCCTATTTCCCATTATTCCAAACAAATCTATTTTAAAAATTAGAAATCAACAGACAAATGAACAAGTAAGTGGACCTAACTCATTGAATCGTGACCATATCCACTATTCTGATATTCAAATTCGATAGAGATTAAATTGTAAGAGTGGATTTTTTTTTATTTCCTATTTATTTGGACTCCGCAAGAATATGTCAGACATCTCTGATTCCATTTTCTTGTGCGTAGGATATTGAAGAGGATTCCTTCACAAAGAAAGGTTTACTAAAAGTCACAACACGAGAGCCTTTTTCAATATCTTTCTTTAATTTCAGAACACAAGATCCACTTCTATAGATAAGATAGATCTATCGGATCATATCTTCTTGTTTTAAATCCAAATATTTGGATACCGATACATATGATTTCTTTTTTTCAACAATAGGATGGTGAAGAATGGATGTGAGAAACATACATTCATTTTGAGTCTTCTTTCTCTTAATTGTATTTTCTTCCAAAAATATAAAATTCACTTTTTTTTTTTCTGACATATAACAATTGAAATAATAGAAAAATATTTAAATTGAATTTTTTGCTCCGAAACTTCAGAGTTCAACTATTCATGTCAGATAAAGAATACTAGAACTAAATACTTCTCGAGAGATAACCTCCAGACCATTAGTATGGCTATCGAAATCGCGAGCATCAGCACGTGGACTCTAGGTCCGAGCGGTAATATCAGGGCCCTTAGCTACTGTTCTTGAGAAGCGATCCGGGTTTGGCCCATGCAGATTATCGACGCCTAGAGAGAAAGACCCCATGAAACTTTACTGTTCCCAGGGATTGACTATGGCCCTTTCCTATGCAACTTAAGTGGGAAGAGAAGAAGGCCTCCTTTCGAGGGGGCCCTTCCCGTCGTATTGGATTTGATATCGAAATGGTGAGTATCGGCACGTAGGTTTTAGATCCAAGTGGCTCTTAGCTATTCGTTTTTGAGAAATGACTCGGTTTGGCCCGTTCGGATGACCTACACCTAGACAGAAAAGACCCTGTGAAGATTGTTCACTGGGATTGAAATGGGGCCTTTCCTGCGTAGCTTTGGTGGAAGACGAAGAAGGCCGCCTTCCGAGGGGGGCCCGACTCGTCTTATTAGGATTGATATTGCGACCGTGCATGGCTTTTGAGATGTCATAATGATATTACCGAGGAACGTCTTTACCGGAATATCTTCGCTTCTCACTTCGGGCACTAAACAATAACTTTTCTATGGACAGAACTCTTTTAATTCATCCTATTGGCTCGGTTCATCCTAGATAAAAAGAAAGATTAATTCCACCTAAAACCCTAAATCGGTACATTTATGATAAATTTACCTCAAACTAATTTTTTGACCACAAAAAATCCCAAGCCGGTACACCTGTGACAAATTTAATCAAAACTAATTTTTTGACTACAAAAAACTCCAAATTGATATACTCGTGATAAATTTACTCTCCGTTAAATTTGATTAACATCACAAAAAATCATAAACCGGTAAACTTCTAATAAACAGATGTGCAAAACCCTAAACCGGTACATCCATCAATTGCCGCGTGTTATTTAACTTAGTAATTTGACAGTAAAATTTAACAAAAACGAATTGAGGGTAAATTTGTTATAAGTATACCAGTTTGGGATTTTTGATGATCAGAAAATTAATTAAATTTGATTAACATCACAAAAAATCATAAACCGGTAAACTTCTAATAAACAGATGTGCAAAACCCTAAACCGGTACATCCATCAATTGCCGCGTGTTATTTAACTTAGTAATTTGACAGTAAAATTTAACAAAAATGAATTGAGGGTAAATTTGTTATAAGTATACCAGTTTGGGATTTTTGATGATCAGAAAATTAATTTTGAATAAATTTGTCACATATATATACCACTTTAGTTTAGGATTTTTTTACGGTATTAATCCTAAAAAGAAAGAAGCATACTCCAGATTTGAGAATTTCAATGATTATCGAAAGAGAATAAATGTAACGAACGAGGCAGTCCGTTAGATAGTTCACTCTATCGTCCGCTGACGAGGCGGTCAAAGTTTTTGCTTCGGTACTTTTATCAAACACTTGCCATGCGTGCGAGACTCCTTCGCTTCGCGTCAGGATGACGAGGAGATTCTCGCTGGGCGCCTTCGTCCTGCTTCGCCGCCATTGCAGTTCTGCTCGAATCGATCCGTCGAGGCGCGCCCTCCTCCCGCCGGCGTTCGCCCCCGCGTCGTCTGCTTCGGCCGATTCCGACCGCGCGGGTCCCCCGGTCTCTGTCTCCGAGGTCTTGTCTCCTGCTCGTGCTTACTCCGACCACGCGTCTCCGGCGGCTCCCGGGCGTTTTGCAGCTCGCGATGATCTTGGCGGCAGCTCTCGCGACGGAGAAGAAGACGAGGACGGCGGCGGAGTCTCGGATTGCGAGGCTGATTTCCGGGAGCCGAAGGTGGTGAGCGAGGCTCTCGCTGGCGATGCGAAGTCCGTCGTGGACGTGTTACGCGAGACGGCGTCCCGTCGCGTGGAAACGGCGTCCAGACTCGATAGGTGTGGAGTTGCCGCGTCGTCGGAATTGGTGGTGGAGGTTCTTTCGCAGGTCCGGAATGACTGGGAATCGGCATTCGCCTTCTTCCTGTGGGCTGGGAACCAACGGGACTACTCCCATTCGGTCCGTGAATATCACTCCATGATCTCTATTTTGGCGAAGATGAAGAAGTTCGACACTGCCTGGGCATTGATCGACGAAATGAGAGGAGGCAAGGATCGTCCCTGCCTCCTCACCCCTCAGGCTCTGCTGATCATGATCAGACGATACTGTGCAGTGCACAACGTTGGTAAGGCCATCAATACCTTCTACGCGCATAGAAGATATAATTTTGATGTCGGGATTGAGGAGTTTCAGGGTCTCCTCTCTGCTCTTTGTCGGTACAAGAACGTGCAAGACGCGGAGCACTTGCTCTTCTGTAACAAGAGTGTTTTCCCTCTCGATACGAAGAGCTTGAATATAATCCTCAATGGCTGGTGTAATGTGATCATTAGTCCTCGGCAGGGGGAGAGAATTTGGAAAGAGATGAGCAAGAGAGGCATAGCGCATGATGTTGTCTCGTATGCTTGTCTCATATCTTGCTATTCGAAGTCTAGGAACCTCAACATGGTGCTTAAGCTCTTTAACCGGATGAAGGAGTTGGAGATTGCTCCGGATAGGAAAGTTTACAATGCAGTCATTTATGCTCTTGCAAAGGGTAGGCTTGTGAAGGAAGCTGTGAATCTTATGAGAACGATGGATGATAAAGGTATCGCGCCCAATGCTGTTACTTACAATTCGTTGATCAAGCCTCTTTGTAATGTCCGGAATGTCGATGGAGCTAAAAAGGTCTTCGAGGAGATGCTGCAGCGGGGGCTTCACCCTAGCATTCGAACTTACAATGCCTTTTTACGTATTCTTAGGACAGGGGAAGAAGTTTTTGAGCTCTTAACAAAAATGAAAGAGATGGGATGCCATCCAAATTATGATACCTACATCATGTTGATCCGAAAGTTTTGTCGATGGCGCCAACTTGATAATGTCTTTGAGCTGTGGAAGGCAATGACTGAGAATGGATTGAGTCCTGATCGCAGCTCTTATATTGTGTTGATTCATGGACTCTTTCTGAATGGAAAGTTGGAGGAAGCGCACAGATATTATTTGGAGATGAAGGACAAGCAGTTTTTGCCCGAGCCTAAAATTGATGAGATGCTTCAAGCGTGGATGTCTGGGAAACAAGTAACAGAGATTAGTACGGTGGAGAATCAGCCACCTTTTAGTCATTTGGATCAAGCTTCCTCCAGAAAACTCAATCGCGAATCAGATTTCCTTCGTCAACCTGAGTCGAGAAGAGTTGTAAGAGAGCAGGGATATTCTTTTTGGGAGCACTAGGATAGGGTATCTTCGGTCATGCTGTCAATGCATTGTATACAGACATTTCTAAAGGTAGTCTACAAACTTCATCTTTTAGACACTTCGGAAGATACTAAGAATTCTATGAGGCGTACTATTTGTCATTAAGAGTTTATGCAGTTGATTGTACATTCCTCATGTTTGAATTTTTCATGATTACCATTAGTGAAGGCCAAAAGCAAGTTAGTCCTTCTGGTCTTTATGCTCTAACTGATAGTATTCATGTATGTATTTCCCCTCAAATCCCATATTCTTTTGGCAATTACCCTGCAACAAGTACTGGATATAAGAAATTCCAAATGTTTGATGTGTTGTGGCCCCTTGTGTTTACATAAGCCCATGTGACACAGCGAGGCATCTTCCTCCATAGTTGCTGTTATTGGAACTGTAGATGCTCTGCATGGGACTTCCTTTTTCCATTGCAAAATTTGGTCTGCAACATACATGTCAAGGTACCATGGAAGTTCACGCTTGATTCACCACAACATTTGTTTAGGGAAAACTTGTTTGGAGCTAGCGTGGGTCATGTTCTTCAGAACGAATTAAGGTGCAGTAAACCTGAAGCTGTGTCTTTTTTTTTTCCCTCAATGTTATCTCTGGTTAATCGTGTAATGTATA
Organism: Syzygium aromaticum; assembly: GCA_024500025.1. Lineage (NCBI taxonomy): Eukaryota > Viridiplantae > Streptophyta > Magnoliopsida > Myrtales > Myrtaceae > Syzygium > Syzygium aromaticum. Next base: position 21,084,363 of record CM044885.1, read on the forward strand.
CCCCCTCGACAAAATAGCAAGTTAAAATGGGAATAATTTCCTAGCCTCTGGTGATTGTCATCAAGTCAGGGAGACTTACTGTCATGACTATTTTTGTGAGTATGAAAATGTTGGATCTCTGAGGTGTGGATGTTGCCTTATATGTGATGGATGCACTAGAAGGAAATCATTTAATTTTATGAAAAATCGGATCTGGTGTTGTGTTGTGCAAATGTATCACTCTTTATTTGCTGCATTCCATCCACTTTTGTTGGTCTTGCTGAAAACATCTGTATACAGAAGAGACTGAGAACGGGCAAACGTGAGCCAAATATTGGCAGAGCTGTAAAACTGAGATGGGTAGAGTGATCCCAAGCATAATATGGGTCTCAGTAGGATTTGAGTGAATCCCATGTTTACTTTTGCTTCTTAAATCTCTTAAATCCAATTTCAAGTTTTTTAGGAGAACCTGAATAACTGAGCTTATAAGGCCTAGCTGAATAATTATTTTGTACTTTTTGTAGTTACATACAATAGGCTTAAAATTGTAATTAGATCACAACTATCATTTTTAGGAAATTTTTTTCCAAATCATTCATTTTCCGTGAAACAAACAAAGCCTTAATGAAATGAATATAAGAGTATATCGATGCTGGAACCACTGAATAGAACAGGCCTTTTGGTTCGCCTTTCTTTCAGTGAACAGTGTTTGGTTCGGCGTGACCTAGTAAGGTGAGCCAAATATTGGCAGAGCTGTAAAACTGAGATGGGCAGGGTGATCCCAAGCAAAATATGGGTCTCAGTAGGATTTGAGTGAATCTCATGTTTACTTTTGCTTCTTAAATGTCTTAAATCCAGTTTCAAGTTTTTTAAGAGAACCTGAATAACTGAGCTTATAAGGCCTAGCTGAATAATTATTTTGTACTTTTTGTAGTTACACGCAATAAGCTTAAAATTGTAATTAGATCACAATTATCATTTTTAGGAAAAGATTTTCCAAATCAGTCATTTTCTGCGAAACAAATGGAGCCTTAATAAAATGAATATAAGAGTATATTGATGCTGAAACCACCAAATAGAACAGGCCTTTTGGTTCGCCTTTCTTTCAGTGAATAATGTTTGGTTCAGGGTGATCTAGTAATGGCTAATGGAGTTCAGAAATTAATAGGGTTCCTTTCATGTTTTTTGCAAACCTGAGCCCAACCGACCTTCTGTCACCCTGAATGGTGTGTGCGTGGCTGACATTAACATGTGCATGTAACATGGAATGTAGAGGATGGTAGAAGCACTGTTAATCATTCCACCCGATGTTTTAATAGTCTGGTGAGCATTAAACTCAGATGAATTCACTGTGCATCGCACTTGAAGCACACGTCGTTGAACTTTGGATGATGCTTGTCAAGTGTCTTGGGCACTGGTTAATACTCATGTGCAGGTGTACCTCTTGCAGATATCTAGTGAGACTTTTCTCTAATGGAGTTCTGATTGTTATTACAGTTTAATGGTTTCATTGCCCTCTTGCTGCATGATAAAAAGCCTTTTCCCTAAGGACAACTACTTTGAGAATTTTTCAGCTTCTTGTTAAGCAAGTGCACTGTCTGAGCAATTGTTGTCCTCTTCAGGCATAGTGAAGAACCAGAACAATTCGAACTCTAGAAGTGGGACCTGTCTTGAGGTTTATAAACTGCCCATTGACCAAAGGTAACTGTGATTGATCCAATATGCCTATCATCTTCAAATACTTTTCCTCTTAAATTTAATGGATGCTAGACCATTGTTTGTAATGGGAAAAAAATACCATCTGGATAAGAGCGATGCACGGTTTCCATTTCCAGAGCATGATAAGTAGACCATTAAACCAACCAGTTATTTTAAGGAGATCGACCTATAGCCTTTCATTCCTTTGAAGAAGAAATCATTAATATCTTATCAATTGGAAAATGTTTTCTGAGTATCAGAGTATTTAAAACGGCTAAATCTCCATTCAACGTATAAACAACTTGTGGATGTCAGGTCTGAGAACTAATGCAGGTAACATCCGTCAGTTTCATTCAAATTCCCAGGCGTGACTGTTCTGTCCATATTTCTCGGAACGAATTGGTAGATTTGATACCAAAAGGGACGCCTGGAAGCAAAAACAGATTACAATGATTTTGAAGACAACAACGGTTTACTTATCCCAGCAAGTGGTGGGGGTAGCGTAATGATGGCAAGTTAATTGGCCCAAAGTGGTGACGAACAGTCTTCAGCAATAAGTTTACAATAACATGTACTCGGATGCAAGATTATAGTATGAAAATTAACTCATCCTTTTGAAATCGGAAAATTTTCTAAAATGCTAAATTCAAGCATTTCACAGCTGACAGAAATTTTTTCTGTTGACTAGTTTCCATTGATTGTGCAAAGCAAGACGAAACCAGAATAATGCACCACACCTGCACTGCACGTGTGTGTACATATATGTTGACAACCTCTACTCTTTGCCATCCCCACCAATCGGATATTTCATCACTATTTGCTGGTGGTGCTTTGAGCTACTGACTAGTCCACCGCCATCAGTTCACCATTTTCAATTTAGGATCAAACTTATTTGTTCCTTGTTTGCGCTGAATAATGGACTTCTTTTTTAGGGAAAAAAAATATGATCTGGCTAAACTTCTTACCAGATGAAAATGGTTCTCTTCTAAATAGGTGATAAAGCCGGAGAAGATCTTTTGTTTGTTTGCTGCTATGGATTGCTCTACTTTCGGAACATGTGTCTTGTGTGAAGAGAGAATTGTTCCTTCATCAGCCCTCAGGAAGAAATCAGTTTTGTGGCAGAATTGTGATGATTTTACCGTCCTTAGAAAGAATTAACCGAAGATCTCGATTTTCTCAATCTTTTAGGTAACAAGTTTCTATCCTGTCATTCATGCCACTGGTTGTGTCATGAGAATATGTTGCTATCAGAGGCTGGAAGAGATGAGGATGATTCATTGGAAGCCCTTGAGATAACATCAAGGTTAGGTCAAAATCACAATTTCCTGTGCACCTCAGGGGCGAAAGCAGGTGCATCACCATTTGACATTGGATAACTACTAGCCACTAGATTAGGTGAACCACACGTGGAAAACTACTGGATGTCATAATCGAGACTTTTTGGGCTATTTGAACTCAAAAGCTCATATTCCTGGGCTACTATTATATGCTTTGACTGGTCTAACTACGTGGTGATAAACACAAGTTCTGCCACCGATTCTGTAACTATCAAGACAGCATGCGAGGCCGATTTAGGAGTTCAATGCCATCAAGGCCCTGATAGTGCATGTCTTGGCTCTAACTTTAGAATTGTGGAAAGATTCTGAGAACTACGTGTTGGGGCGACTAGAGGCTTCAGTTTTTTTCGTCCTTTTCCTTTGGTAATTTCTGCTTTTTAAGCAAGAAAAGTGGGTTGATAGTGTGGTGACAAAGTCGGTTCTTCATGGGGCCAATTTTCAATCTAGAGATAGGTTAAGGGTTTGAGACAAAGGAGGAAGTAATGCATCTTTGTTATGATTTTCCATTTAGTTTTGTCCTTAGTGCATCTTTAACCCGGTAAGGCTTAAAAAAATAAAGAAGAGAAAAAAGTCAAGTTTCCCACAACTAAGTGGAGAGCCTTCTTTTGACCAATTTAGCATCACTTTTATCAAATATCTCGAGCTGTTTTGCTAAAGTCTTCATGTTCCTTTCCATGTACAGGTGATTGTCTGAATTTGTTTTTCTTCTCGGTTCTTCTCTCCTCCTTTGATTATGCCTGAGAAGCTGGACCGCAGACGAAAAGGGCCCCGGACTTCGTGCTCTGTCATGGCAACAGCAATAATAGAATAAAACTCCGGATATCCATCACGTGTTCCATTCTGGAAACCCAACCTCAACAAGCTACCTGGTGCGTGGGAAAAGGAGGCGAGGTGGCGTGAACAACCTGTGGAATTTCCAAGGTACATTGCAACACTCGTGACATTATCCTAATCTTATATATCTAAATATATATTTTGCAGGGGAGTAGAATACGTCAAGGACGAGGGTAATCAATGCAAAGCAAAGCCTCTTGGACCTAACCGAAAGAGAATCCAGGACTGGATAATCACCAAAGTCCAAGAAGTTATGGATAATCATCAACCTTTCTTGTTCTCCCTTCTCATTCGTGCGTGCGTGCGTGCGAAGGTAGCTGTCGTTCTTTTCAGCAGATGCTTCATCGGCCACTTCACCACACCCTCGTTTGTCCTTTCCCTTCTTCCCCCATCTTTTTGCTTTGTCGGATCCCGCGAGCTTCCACCCTCGGTTAACCGCCACGCCTGGCGTTATCGGGCCGTCGCTAGTCCTCCCCTCACCCTGTGGAAATTCAAGGATTGTGTTCGTTACACAAATTGGAAGCCCGATGAAAAGAATATTCCCACTTTGGAAAAGTTATATGCCATGTCTTTGAAATGCTGCCCAAGATCAATTTTTTATATGTTTTTTGTGTCCTATTCCTTAGTTGTTAAGTCAGAATATTCTTCGAGGCGATTGACATGGTATACCTGGTCCGTATAACCCGTCATTTCTCGTGCCGCATTTTCCTCTTTTTATCTTTTCCTTTTTGCGCAAAACAAACGGGTACCTTTATTCTGTCTCGTTTTAATTTTTGGGCCGATGGGAGCTTTAGGTATCTGTGTACAGCTGAAATGGATTCATTTCGACAGTATGAAAGATATGGTTTTTCCATGTTTTAAATGTTTTGATGATGTGCAATGCAATTGTCGATTTACCCAGTCGCATTGTTCCGGGAATACAAGTTTTTGGTTACAATTACAGCAATGCTTAACGATACCCTTTTACTTTTTACTTTCTTTTCAAGGTTTGGAATCAAGTTATTTGGAACCCGATAGGGTGCAGGCTATTGCAGCTCATGTTTCTAATTTAGGACACCAAGTTAAGTACCGTCTTGTTTCTATCAAATCGACTATCTACGCATTTCATATCAGTTGTAAGTTAAGCTTTTATGTCCGTCATAATCTTCAGCGAGTCAAGTGCGTATAGTTTCTTAGCAATTCGTTATGTTGTTTTCTTTGATAAATAGTAAGAGTGATTGGTTTCAGGGTGGATAGATTCTACACCTGAAACTTGAAATCGAACCTACCCGGTCAGCGTCAGTTCCCAATTTCAGGAATTAGGAACCAATCCTATTGGTCCTATAATTGGTTCTAGGGTCAATTTAGGGAAAATTACCAAAAAAGTTCTAAACCTATTGCATTTGTGTCAATTTAGTCTTAAACCTTTCAATTGTGTTTATTCAATTCTCAACATTTTTAACTATTTGTCAATGTAGTCCTTTCGGCTAATTTTAATCGGAAAACACTAACGTAGTAATTCAGTTAGCGCCGACCATCCTATGTGACGTGGTTGGCGTTGAAATGACTTTTAAATTTTTTATGAACTTTTCTTTTTGTTCCTTTTTCTATTTTTTCTTTCCTTATTGCCAGTGGCCGATCTCTGGCAATGGCTGACGAGGGCTAAGCGAGGCTGTCCTTGCGGGCCACAGGCAAGGGTTGCTTCGCCTGCGACCAAGGAGGGCCTGGACGAGACAATCTTTGCCGGTCACAATAAAAAATAGAAAAAGAAAAAATTCAAAAAAAATTGGAATAATTGTCCACGTTCGCAAAGGCAGGACGGTTAGCATTTACATTGACAATTTTCAGTAAAAATTAGCCAGATAACTACATTGGCAAATTGTCAAAAGGTATATGACTAAATTGGCCAAATTAAAAGGGTTATGACTAAATTGGCACAAGCGCAATAGATTTAGGACCTTTTTGGTAATTTCCCCGGTCAACTTAAGCACCATTCAATTCCTTTTTTTTTCTTCTTTTATTTGTTTCATTTTATATTGTATCAAACATGAATATTGTTCTTTCTATTTGAGATTAATATGTCAAACGTATTCAATTTCAACATATATTTTTTGCTTTTAGAAAAAAGTAAAAGAACTTACTTACGGTTGGGGATAAATCTATTCAAACCGATTGGGTTTCAAGTTCCTAGATAGAATCGGTCAATCAGGGGTATAAATTCGGGATTCGAACCGGTCAAACTCCGGTTCTCTGTTTTTGAAAGAGGAAACTGGGGACTGGTTTCCCTGTGAATCGGCCTTGGATCGTCTGGGTAAAGGCCAGTTTCTCGATTAAACCAATCCGGTCACTCGCCCCTTATAAATATTTGGTTTTTAGGGGCTTTCTTATACCGTGTGGGACTTTGAATTGGGATAATGTATGGTTTGGAGTGAATTGTACGCGGATCTGGGGGTCTTCGCCTCGTGGACTTTTCCCGGACTTTAGCCACAAACCCTCATGGACAGAATAGGATGGACCTAACATCCCAATAGATTAATATTATAATCCTGAAAAAGAGGAACAGTATCTCAGTTCGAGACGCCTCCATGATTGCGAGCGATTGGTTGGTGCGCGGACGCGCATGCACTTGGAAAATAACATAAAGACATGGAGAATAGGAACCCCATTTGTTTTTGTACTTTTTTCCTTGGAGTTTGGCTGAGTCGCGAAGGAAGAAGTGTGTGAGGAACGACAAAGTCCCGCACGCGCACATAAGGACTTTCTCGGATTTGCATGGAGCGTGGTGGGGAGAGATTCTTTATTTCACATCTAATTATTTGACCAACTCCACATTCGCCACGTAGGAGAAAACGGACGTACTTTCCCCATTCCACGTAGCATGAGAATTGAGAACCCAGTTCATTGATTGACCGTCCTTTTTATAGCGTCGTTGTCCCTTGCTATCTGTGGGAGAATCTCTCTTCGACCATCCATCTCTCAAATTGAGAAAAGCAGATGAAAGAAGAGAGGGAATTGAACAGTGACACGGTCGTGTGCTTTGGACCGTGATATTTAGTCCCACATGTGGTTGTTCAATCGAAGACAAATTCCTACATGTAGTTTAGAACTTCTGATGGCTATTGTCGATACGGAACCGGCGAATGGTCTATCGGATTCGAGTTTCTTCTATTCGGTTTGTGGTTAGTCGCAAGTGTTCGCGAAAGGAAGGTTCGCGATTTAGTTCTTGTTGCTTTCTAGGGAAAATTTTCACTCGATGTGTCTGGAGATTTTCAGATGTTGTGCATATGCACAGAAGAGTCTCGTGTGTTATAGATAATGCGCTCGAAAGAGAAAAGCCTGGCACTTCTCCTCAATCTTTACTAAATGAATGTGCGGCTTGGCTACACGTCTCGGCATGCTGGTCTTGGGATGTAACTTGGCCGAGGGAAGAAAAGGGTATGCCAACTTTGGCCATCTTTTTATGCGGCACATGACCATAATTTTGCTTGCCACTCTACATATAACATAGGGATAAGGTCGAACTATAATTGTATGCAGATAATGCACAACAATAACCCCATAACCTTGTAGAGCATTAGCCACCATACATCCCCCCTTGCAAGAAGAATTGCCAAACTCATGTCCTTTTATTTGTCCCTTTATCAGTGTCTCCTAACTTTCCTATTCTCGGCACCTAATTCAAAATACATATTTGCTTTTTTCATATGTCGCGTACTATTCTATTGTGATTTTACGTAACTATCGTGAACACGCTAAAATATTACAACGAACGAATAGAAAGAGTCATAATTGAGATAAGATTGTCAGAACATATCACATTACAAGTGCGTTTATTACAGAAGATTCCGTTCTGCGGGACACGTGTCCTGAATATATAATCCTGAATATATAATGATTTAACCGCGAATACCACACCATGAAAAAGAGAGGCACGAGTAGACGGCAAGATGACGGGGACTGCCACAAAGGCTCTTGGCTCACAACGTGGACAAACTGGGGAGGTGCACGTGTCGACTGTCTATCTGCTTCAAGATGAAGTCAGGAGGCTGGACCTCATCCTAAATTCTTTTATTTGGTCGCGGTAACCTCATCCTAAGTTCAGCCGCCATCTTTTCTACGAACGAATTAACAACATCATGCGAGATAGAAAGACAAAAGTAAAAAAAAGGAAACTTAACCCAACACACAACCCAAACACCCTCCAAGACAAGAGAATAATTACTTGGCACCACAGCATGCGGCTGAATTTCTTCATCCTGGTAGCCCCACCTTGCTTTGGTCTCATCTCGCGTCTCTCTTTCTCTCTGCCTTTCTTTTCACACGTGACGACAAATTAACTCAACCATAAAATGGGCTCCAATCTCCCCCATTCCAAAATTTCAATCCTCTCTCCAGTCTTCTCCTTGAGAAAGTCACTTGGAGAAGATTTCCCTTTAAATCTTTCCCAAATCACCCAGACAAACCCCCTATCTAAGGGTTTGGTTTGATTGTGAGCCTCTTTCCTTTTTCTTTTGAACGTTGTTTTAGAAGAAAGGCTTGAGCTTTAGCATGATCATGAAGAACCCACAATCAACCTTGCCACCAGGATTTAGGTTCCACCCAACTGATGAGGAACTCATCCTCCATTACCTCAGAAGGAAGGTCACATCTTCACCTCTCCCTGTTTCCATCATAGCAGAGGTGGATATCTACAAGCTTAACCCTTGGGAATTACCAGGTATCTGGTACTCTTTAATCACTTCTTTCTATACCCACTCTCCATGCATTAATATATATCGAAGAGACTAATCTTGGGGTTGTATTTTTCTGATTGTCTTTGGATCAGCTAAAGCAGATTTTGGTGAGAAAGAATGGTACTTCTTCAGCCCTAGGGATAGGAAGTACCCAAATGGAGCAAGGCCCAATAGAGCCGCTGCTTCAGGGTACTGGAAGGCCACTGGCACAGACAAAGTGATTGTGGCTTCTTCTTCAGCATCTGCACATCAGTACCATGAGAAACTCGGCGTGAAGAAGGCGCTGGTCTTCTACAAGGGAAAGCCTCCCAAGGGAGTCAAGACGAATTGGATCATGCACGAGTACCGCCTCGCTGAGTCGCCCGCTTATAACAGTCGCCCCAATACCAACCCCTTGAAGCTTAAAGACTCTTCCATGAGGGTGAGCCTTCTCATGCAAGTGCACTTAAGCAGATAATTCAGATAAGCAGATCAGGTTATTATAGTTAAAATAGCGAGACTTAGATTAATTTCACATGAGAAGAAATTTTTTCTTTCATTGTCAACCTAATTCTATTGTGCATAATCTGTTCTCATGAGTCTGTCCAATACATTTTGCTGGACCCATCAAGTCCTAGAAAAAGCTGTGCTATTTGTCGACAAGCTTCCTCCATAACTCTGAAGTTGATCTCCAATTATTAACTATAACCCGAAAGTTGTGCTACTAGTGGACAAACCCTCTTTGTACTTGTGAAGTCGATCTCAGTTTATTGGTGCTTAGCCTAATCCGAAAGTGTTCTTTATTCTTACTCTTTATGGAAAGGTGATGTCCTTTGTATTGCCAAAGAAGGCTTTACAGTGATCTAATAGCTGTCGGTTTGGACAAAAGTCGTCAATTTACAAGAATCCTGAGAAATTAGGCGTGCGAGAAAACAACAAAAAGCGAAAGGCTTGAGAGCCGATGTTTTCCAGTTTGTGTGCTGTTGACATTTCCTCTCTCTCTCTCTCTCTCTCTCTCTCTCTGCTTTTCACACTCATTTTAGGTGAGAATCTGGCATCCTGACTTTACTGAAATTCTAACTTTCAATTATTTGGCTCCAGTTGGACGATTGGGTTCTGTGTCGGATTTACAAGAAGACCAACGTGTCACCTCCCGCTACAGCTTCAGTGGCCACACCTGATCAAGATCAAGAAGAAGAAGAAGAAGAAGGCCTCAGTAGTTTTCGCCAAAACGAAACGTTGAAACCGTTAACAGATATCCCCGTTAATAATGGTCAAAACAATGGTGGCCTCATGCCTCAGAAGTCCTCTTCATTCTCCAGTTTATTCGATGCCTTGGACTACTCCATGCTCGGTAGCTTTCTATCTGACAGCAACCCCCAACTGGTCAACATACCCGGGTTTGACCAATCAACCTCATTGATTCCAAATAACAATAATTATGTGGAGATGAATGATCAGCACATGTTTATCAATGGGACTTGTAATAATGGAAGCAACAGTTGCTTTGCCCAGAAGCTGCCCCAGCTCAGCTCTTCGTCATCGGCTCCATTCATGGAGGAGAACAGGCTCAAGCGTCACCGTCCGATTGCGACGGCAGATGCTGACACGGCGGCATATCAGCCGAAGAGGCTCCTCGGTCACTGCAGCTTCACCAACACCACAAGCCCAGTGGCCGACTTCCCGCAGTATAACTTGATCAATAGCTACCCATTCTTGAATCAGCAGTTGCTGCTTGGTCCAAATAACTACAGTCATTTTCATGGATAAACGGATGGCGCAAAGGCGGATTAGAAAAAGGAAGAGATGATTATTTATGTTCGAGCCAGACACGAGTGAAGTAGGGATTTTAGGGAAGTGATATATGGATGCGCATGCATGATTCTTCTCTCCCTTGACAACGAGGGAAATTGGAAATGTAATCCAGAAGAAATGTGAATGAATTGAACGGGAGTCTATGCTGATGAAAACTTAATCAGTATACGTACATGGGAAGTGAAATGAGTAAAATCTTTTCAAGAAACTGAGTTATTTCGTGGCGAAGCATATCTCAAAATAGACAATTGCGAACGCTTGAATTAAAGCGAATGTCGTAGGAGAAACCTATTGTCATGATATCATTCCTAAGAACATTAATCATTACGAGGTCAATCTGACTTGTCAAAAGAAATGCAAGACCAATCACATCTGGACCCACAGAAGAGTTAAAACAGTGCAGCCAGTTGCGACACTTCCATAAAAACTATGTGCTGCTGCTGCTTCATGTCCATATGAACTACATCAGTCCATCGCACATGAACTTTTTTATTTTCTCGAAGTATGTCAATATGTACCGTAAACAAGAATTGTATCAACTATCTCAACCTAGCTAGTCAGGGAAGACTTTAGTATTGTAGATAACTAAGTGACTGATAGTCTTCGAACCATCGTTCGTGACTGATAATCGTCCCTCTACTGTTTTTTTTTTTCCTAAATGAATTTTTGTACTTTTTAAAAGTATTCACCTTTAGCTTTTTCTGCCGTGTTGATTCGCCGGAATGCTAACTCGGACGTCGAAATGCATGTCCGGCGGGACTCTATGCAACAAAAGGTTGGAGCATGTGCAAGCGATGCTTAGGCTTCATTCGTTTCAAGAAAAATAGTTTTTCGGAAAACATTTTCCGTGTTTTCCGGTATTCGGAGGCGAAAAATGTTTTCCGTGGGAAAATATTTTTCTTTCCCACCTCTAAATTCTTCATTATTTTGAGGAAAATGATTTCTATTTCTGAAAAATGGAAATCATTTTCCGTCAAATTCCTCATTTCCCCTTTTGGTCGCCGGCCGCCACCACTGGTCGCCGGCCGCCGCTCGTCGGTCGCCGGCCGCCGCTCGTCGGTCGCCGCCGCCGCCGCTCATCGGTCGTGGGTCGCCGCCCGCCAATCGTCGGTCGCCGCCCGCCGCTCGTCGGTCGCCGCCCGCCGCTCGTCCGCTGCCGCCGGTCGATGGTTGCCGTCGCCGCCGCCTGCAAAAAATATTTTTTGAAACTTTTTCATATTGGTTGCCGAACACCGGAAAAATTATGTTCCGGGAAAATGACTTTCGGAAAAACATTTTTCAAAAACACAATATTTTCCGTGAAACAAACGGAGCCTTAAATAGTTCATAGCAATATATTCCTTGAAAGTTGTGAGGAAATAAGGAAAGACAATAAAATGACATATAACTGGTTATTGTACTCTGTATATCTATGCTTGTAGTAAGGGAAAATTATTCAAAAAGTCTAAACCTATTGACTTTGACCAATTTAGTCCTAAATTTTTTAATTTTGCCAATTGATTCATAAATCGTTTTATATTTTGCCAATTAAATTCATCCAGCCAATTTTAACCGAAAATCGTTGACGTTGGTAACGGCTGTTCTACGTGGCACAATTGACGCTGACGTGAACAATTTTAATATTTTTTTAATATTTTTTGAAATTTTGAAAATTTTTTTCTTTCTTTTTTTTTCAAGACTAACAAGGGTGGCAGCTTGCCCCTCACTAGATATAGGCGAGGGTCGCGAAGCCCTTGCTGATCGCAGGCGAGGATCCTACCCCCGCCTAGTGGCCAATGAGGGTCTCCGGCCCTCACCTGTGGTCAGCGAGGGTCGACTAGCCCTCGCTTGTGGTCGGTCGGCGAGGGTCGACTAGCCCTCGCCTGTGGTCGATGAGGGTCAACCAGCCCTTACCAAACTTGGTAGAAAAAAAAAAAAAAAGAAAGAAAGAAAAAGAAAAAAAGAAAAGAAACAAATTCAAAAAATTTTAATTTTTTTTAAAAATGTCTAAATCAGCACCAGCTGTCTTACGTGGTACTATCAGCGTCCATATTAGCGATTTCTAGCTAAAATTGACAAAATAGACTCAATTGACAAAATGTGAAAAAGTTAATGACTCAATTGATAAAATTGAAAGATTTAAGAATGAATTAATCAAAGTGCAATCAATTTAGGATTTTTTGGATAACTTTCCCCTTGTAGTAATTAACATCCAGTCCAGTGAACTATAATGGATTTGCACATTATAAATAACATTTGTCATATGAAAAAAATAAGTATGTTTGGTTATCGACTTAAATGATGTCCATCATAAGCGATAATTGTCAAAGCGTAGCTACAATTCGATTGATAGAGTTAGGCCACAATTTTTGTTACATTTCCCTCTCAATGATGAAGCTTATCCCTCGTCGTCTCGCTGCCCAATCTTGAGCCCTGCTATCTGGAGGTCACATCTGGTATTAGCAGTACTTTAACTTTGAGAATAAAGACAGGAAAAAAAAAGGAACAAGAAATTTGATAACAATTGCATACGCATCTTAACCTTTACTAGTCTAGTCCTCTCGCCAAAAAAAAAAACATTTAGCTGCAGCGGTCCACAAAATAAGCATATGGGCTTCAGATGATGTAGCTCCGATGTTGTAAACAAGGGGCCCAATGGAAGGGTCCAACTGTTCTTCCTCGGTCTTTAACCCTTTAAATTTAATTGGACTAAACCTCTAGAGTTCCAGCATTAATTGCCCAGTTCCGCACAATTTCACGTGGACTTGCATCTAAGTTTCTTGATGGATTTTTGCCTGCTTTAATCCTATAAGTAATCAAGAATTTTGCATACATTTCAGCAGTTGAAAAAGACAAATGGTTGAATATGCATGTAGAGCATTACATTGCTATCAGTCTATTTGATTTCGAGTTTCTCTACTCTCTGCATTTGACCGGTGGTTTGAAAGCCGACGTACATGTATGTGATGTAGGGGTGTCAATGGGCTAGATCGGGTCGGGCTTTTTTGATATCCAACCGGACCTGAAACCTATAGGGTCATGCTTGACCCGCCCAGACCCATTTAAAACTCTGTTCACCGCACACCCCAAGGGCCGGGCTGGGTTTTTTTTTTTTTTTTTTGCTCGCAAACAGAACCGAATCATCAGACAACTAATCAGGTTAGGTTGATTCTGTTTTCTTATTTTTTCTTTTCACATGCACAAGATGGAAAAATGATAATGGAGATGATTTCCAACATTACGCCAGAATCTCTTTTCTTCTCACTCTCACTGCGTGAGTACCATCGCAGAACAAGTTTTGTAGTACAAAGTAACTAAAAAAAAAAAGAAGCTAAAGAGATACCATTGCAGTGTAGTACAAAGTAACTAAAAAAAAAGAAAGAAACTAAAACAACATTAACGGACAGCAATGACTGGAATTTTTTCACTCCTAAGCAAGATTGACTTACTTCCTATTACTAATACATCATCATGGGTCAACATTCCAAAGATAAAGCTAGCACAAAAGGGTTGGACTTCGAATTTCTTTTCCCCATCGATCCAATGTCGTTTGAAAGTGGATAGACGCAGCGCATTAGTATGATACATGCTTGATCAATTCAAAGCGTGAGAGAGAAATTGTTGAAAAAACACTTACCACTAACGAGAAATTGTAGAAATTTCATCCCAAAAGGTAGCATTATGTTAAGCAAGTAGATGGCCAAACAGAAACCAAAAGTTCAGTTCATCAACATATAAATATGCAGACAAAATACTAACAGAACAGCGACATGGGAGGCAAATGTGTTCTCATGAGCATAGACTAAGATGTGACTTATAATTCAAGGGTATGAATAAATAAATAAATGGGAGGCATATATTTAGATGGATACATGATTTAATACTTAAATGCTTCAGCCAATAGAGGTTGGGAGGAGTTCCAAAGAAGTTGGATTAAGTTCCTTACTCTACAGGACAAAAGTGGGAAAAGAATTAACAGGAACGATGTTAAGGCATTTCAGAGTACTAGATAGTGCTTTTACCTCTTCATGAATGAAAAAGCTTTCCAACTATTTTATCAAGCACATAGATCATTCTAGTTGATGAATAATCATACATGTTTTGGTGTTGAAAATAGGTACAAGTATACAACAACACAGGACCTTATACCATACTTACTGTTTTGGTGGTAGATCATTATGACCGAGGAAGATTTGGACTTTCTAAAGCTGCCAACAGACAACATTCCTATTATTGCGCTTGAAATAGGGGAACTAAGTTAATAGCTCTAAGTTTTTATTCAGATGATGCAAGATGGCCATTTGACAAGTGCATTATTATTGAAGAAATTGCAACACTGAAGAAAAGGAAAAGAATCAGCCACTTCCAGCATCATTTTTACACTCCCAAGAAAAATAAGTTCCAAAGCTGCATCATACCACACTTAAATTTGCAATTGCACCCACCATTGCAACTATCTATTTCAATTCATGTAAGTTAGACCACCCATCTTCACCCAAGGCAAATTTAAGAACAAAATCTACTTCCACTCCTCTACCCACCCCAACAAAGTGGGACATACCAAAAGGCAGACCTGCTAAAGTTGCCGAGTAAGATTGTATAAGAGTATGACCATGACCCAACAAATGGAGAAGTAAAGACACGAGAAGCATGCACACCTGGATGAATAGCCAAGTGGTAATTTGGGCGAAATGGACTCTAGAGAAGCTAAAACCATTGCCTGGCCATGCAACGAATCAAGTTCAAGCTTTAAATTGCTTCCCCGCAAACAGAATGAAGTTCCCATTAGCTATCAAAAAGCACATGAACTAATATGCTTCCACTAAATATGACCCCCGAATCATTACTTATTCCATTTCAAGTCAAGAACACCACTTCACAAGCAACAAAGACTTGATTATTGTATCAATTAAAGGCTCCAAAGATTGTTACAACCTGAAAGATTAACTGTCGCGACCTAAAATTTTCATTTTTTTTTTCGGGCTAATGGATTATTAAGACTAAGCTTAACTCGGGCCCTCCCAAACCCTATCAATTCGCAACTTAGGGTTTAAGTTCTTAACATGCAAATGTCTTCATGCTTGGAGTCGCCATTAATCATTTTGTGGTAGGTCGATTAGAAACCTAAATAAAACATAGGGAGATATGTTTTATTCCTACGAACCAGAAATTCTAAGCTCGGGGATTTGGTTACGCTAGATTTAGTCTAACGCCCTTTCGGTACCTTTTCTTTTCAAAAATATTTTGCATGCAGTCTGGATCCATTTTATTGCCTAATCACTTACATGTGAGGTGTTCATGCGGGTGCGCAAACCATCAATTTAACACCCAAGAAAGCGGTAAATAAATTGCAAGTTTGGAAGAATTACTTACCTGCAAGCAACGCAAGCATCTGCATTGTTAGCTAGAAAATCACATTAACATCCTAATATGATTTCTAATTAACAAGCAATTCACTTAATTTCTCTTTTGATTTTCATTTATTTAAATGAAATCTAATATATATGCAATGACGTGCAAAAATGACATGCAATTAATGCAACCTAGCATGCAAACTATATGTCATGTGACGACGTGACTTAATTCTAATGACATGCAAATGATTTATTTTTGGTATTTTTCTCTAATAAAATTTGGAATAAAAATATGCCTAAATTAACATGCAACCTATGATGACTTAACACATCCTAACATGACTTATTTTTGGGATTTTTGTTAAAATTCGAAATAATAAATTACTTAAATTAAGAATGCAATCTATCATAATCTACCATAAAGCAATTCATTCTTTTTTTTTTTTTTGGTTTTCATGAAAATTCGGAATTAGAAAATAACCTAAATAATCTATTAAGATTAGAATGTTACTTAATTTAAACTAGGAAATAAATTATCTCAAGTCCTAATTTAAATTAAATAATTACTCTATCTTCTAGATACATTTAGGGTTCCCTAAACATGCAAAACTCAAATTCAAATCCTAACTGATATTTTTTGAATTTTCTGTTTAAAGGAAAGCAAATAATAAAAAAAAGACAAGGATAGCAACCACATTCAAATCGTCCACGCGATCCGCCAAATTTGTTTTAAACTCGGATTAGGCACAAAAATCGAACTATCGGTCATATCTATAGGGTTATAGATATTGACGGGAAGTTGATCGTTTAAATTTGGAAAGCAGATAAAGATCATTATCGTATCCAAGTGATTATGGATAGGATAATAATTTTCCGTATCGCCGCGTATCGTACCTTAGGGATAAGGTCGGATAGTCGTCCAGATACGTTGCTAAATTAGGAAATTTTCCTAATTTTGAATATTTTCAAATATTGCGGATATATCGAACATTATCCTAAGATATCTAAATATCCACATGATATTCATGAAATATTCAAAACATGCAAATTAGGAAATTAAATATTCTGAAAAAATATAAGATAATGTTCAATTACCTAATTTGCAGATAATCTCCAAATTTGAACCGACTCGAGATTGAGTTTGAGGATCGGGATCGGACTCGGGTGACGGGCGACGAACGGATCGGCAACGGTAGTGGTGGTGTGGCGGCTTGCGGTAGAGTTCACGAACTTGCTGGATCGTGTGGACTTTCAGTTCGGTGGGGGTGTTCGACGGTGGTGCTTGGCTGTAAAGGGGCAGCTCACGACGTGGACTTTCCGAACTGCAGCTCGTGGCGTTACTCGTAGAGGTAGCAGCCAACGAGAAAGGGAGTTGTAGGACTCACGGCCGACTAGAGAGCTCGTAGAGAGGACCCACGGCAAAGGATCTCCACGATGGTTGCCGTGGTGGGATCTTAAACGAACTTTATGTGACCAGCATCAAGAAAACACACGATGGGCAATGGCGATGCGAGTACGAGAGCTTGGGCACGAGTGGCTGAATTGTTGATCCTCTACGCGAACTTCAGTAAACCACATGCGCATCTTCTTATTGTAGAGGAAAAAGAAGCCCACTTGCGGACGTCTTCTCTATGCTGACTAGAAGCAACAGAGAGATCTCCTCTCCTTTTCTTTTCATCGTCTTCTTCTCTTATGCTTTTTTTTTTCTCTCTTTTGTTTTTCTTTCTCCCTTTCTTATGCGTGTCCAGTGAAGCCCCTCAATGTCTCCCTTCTCTTCACGATTTTTTTCTCTCAATGGTGCCCGTGAATGTTGTGTCCCCATAAACATATATTTATAGTGTAAACCTAGGTCAATTAGCCGGGTTTTCTAGTACTAATGGGCTTAAGTTTAGGCTTTAATTTAATTCTAAGTGAGCTGAATTAATTTGGGCTTTTCTTTAATTAAGCATAATGGGCTAATTTAAACTCAAATTAAGATAACCAAGCCCTTTTGCGTGTGATTTTCGGCCTATGCTTTTCGAGTGAGCCAAGTCTCTTTCGATGCCCGAGCTCAATTTACATGATGAATTTTAAGCTCGCTTGCCACCGTCAGTTCGATGTGGAATGCAGTTAATCTATATAAACTTAAACTATATGTTATGCAACCTAAATATTTTTGTTTAGGGGTTAAAAATTTAATCCATAATTTTCTATACAAATTACGACTAAATGGTCGCTAAAATTTAGGTGTCAACATTAACCTTGAAAGAATGTAGAAACCAAAATGTCAAATCAAATGGTCAAACATAATGCACCACACAAAAGAAATCAGAATTACTCCAAAGTAGAAATTCCCTGGACATTGCCCAAGGCCACTATGATCCTTGGGTTTCAAAAAGCGATAAAGAAGAAGAGGTATGCAAAAATTTCCAATTAAAAGGTGACATGAGAGAGAGAACACCGCTTCACAAGCAACAAAGACTTGATTGCTGTGTCAATTAAAGGCTCCCAAGATTGTTACGACGTGGAAGATTAACTTTGAAAGAATGTAGAAACCAGAATATCACATCAAATGGTCAAACATAATGCACCATACAAAAGAAATCAGGACTACTCCAAAGTAGAAATTCCCATATGAGAATGAGAGCAATCATATTGCAAATACGTCACCTAAAACCAATCACCTTGGTTTCTTACCCATAACGATATGTCAATTGGTTGTAAAAGTAATGCAGACAAATTCTGTATCAGTTACAGACACGAAAAAACAATTTTGATCCAACTACCAGACGATACAGAGAAATATTCAAGGAGAAAAGCTTATTAAAAAATATCTCTGCACTCAATAAACAACTAAATGGAAAACAGCATGCAAAATAAAAGCTACAGAAGAATTGGTACCAAGGTAATGTCAGAGCCGACATACGTAATGTCAGACCCCAAAAGATGTCAAACCTCCAACACATGTTGGATCAACCTCAGCCAACATACGTAATGTCAGAGCCGCCTCAATACGTACCTAGCCAAGAGATTTAAGTATAACAATTGGTACCAAGGTAAGCAAAATCGACACTGTCAAGACAAAGTCACACATTTTCCCATAATAGAAAGGATAGAAGTACCAAGCAACCCACTCCTCCTCCTCCTCTTCCCGCACTTCCTCTTCACTGTCTTCGCTTCCTCTGCCGCTCAAATCAGCCTTCTCCACTCCTCCGGACGTCTCGTCCTCCACCGAATCACCGGCCAAATCCTTCGCTGGCCACACAATCGGCCTCCGTACGATGTCCGAGCCCAGCGCCTCTCGGCTCCGGACTTTGACGCCCACGGATCCGGTCCTCAGCGCGCAGACGGTTCCATATACACGAGCAGCTGCGACGGCTTCACGGCGGAGAGATATTGCTCACCTGCTTGTTCAGCTGCTGAGGCTTGCAGAAGAACCTTGAAGCTGTCGTGAAACGACAAAGAGAAGCGATCGGTTTCGTCGCCAATCGGAGAGAGATCTAGGCTTTCTCTTCACGCTCTGCGAAGCGCGCGCAGAGAGAGGAGAGAGAAGGGAAGAGAGACCGAGAGAGGGAGATGGGTCGGCCCAGAGTGTCAATGGGCCGACCCTAGTATACCCCAACCCTAATAATACCCCAAATTTTAGGGCCATATTAGAAGAAAACTGAAGCCCGACCCTAAAATACCCTAAATTTTAGGGTTGAGTCGGGCTGGCGCAGTCCGGGCCAGGCCTGCGCAGATTCTATTGACACCCCTAAATTGTGATGTCTAATGGGTAACAAGTTACGCCGGAACTCTGTAGGACAGAGTCTCAGGTAATCTGCTACTTAGTTTGGGATTCTTATACGCATGTTCTATCAATCCGATGAAAGTGCGTATAGGTTTGCTAGTGAACTTCGGGCTCTACTGTCTTTGTCTCGACTGTTTTCTCCCATTTGGTGTTATTTCTGACCTGCCTCGGTTTCGACGGTCCTGGTAAAATCTGTCTTTGCTCCTCCCCAAGTTGCATGAGAAACCAGATAAAGCAATTTGAATCTCTATGTATCCAAGAAACATTGATGGAGAGCAACGTGGACCATCAATCATCGATGAATCGGTCACAGAAGTCGAGATGCTGACTGTAAGGAACGCATGTTTCATTTATAGTTTGTAAGATCATTGCTTTTAATAATGTCTTTATGTAGGTGGGGAAAAGATTGAGTAGTCACCTTGTTAAATACCAGACCCAAACTTAGTGCCTAAAAGTAGAGAATTTAATGGACCAAATCGGGCCATGACAATACACTTGATCCATTGATCCATAAGCGATCGCTAGAATGCTTGACAAGTTCATAGATCAATAAGTTGACCTACAAGACCCATTGATGGAATGGCTAATGATCAAGAATTTTCACTTGGCAAAGTTAAGTGAAGTACATGACACGTAGCGACGACCAATTAACTTGAAGCATGTACAAAACCGAGTCAAGGAGGATCCATCAATCAGGGAATTGTCGTAGCTAAGGAATCGGGAACAGTTACAAATCATCCCTATATTAATGCGCAAGTCAAGACAATTAAAGATTCTTGCAATGAAAGATTGGAACGGAAAACGGAATGACCCATTGAAAGATACAACAAGAATCAAGAAAGACGTGCACTCACAAGCAATCAAGACACATCAAAAGTCACCAACAGTGCATCAGATTTTGACTCTAAAAACTTGAAGATGCGAAGATCATTTGTAGCGAATTGATTGTGATTAGATTTTGCCTTAGTTTGAATTACTTTCGAGTATAAAAGCTTTCCATTCGTATTTCCTAAGTTTTCTACTTTCTCTACACACTCCAGTTATCTTCGTTAGCAGTTCATGTTCAGCTTCAGTCATCTAGCAGGCAAGGCTTCCACGAATGAAGCCTTTTGGTGTAATTTAATTAAATGTCATGCAATTTCCTTATCGTTGCCAATCTACCGCTCACGCATAATTTAGTAATTTGAGGTTTGCATAATCCTTGAGATTTCAAGGCATATTAGAATCCCATTACTTTTAATTCGAAGTCAAATTTAACAATTTAATCAGTTATCGATCATTCTCGATTGAACTTTAGTCACTAAGCGAAAACCATCGAATTTCCTGGGGACCACAATCTTACGAAAGCCTACGCAACACCTCTCTTATTATATCCTCATTGAATTTGCCATGACAACTGTTGTGGAAGAAAGATGAGGATCCGTCATGCGTGCTCCGTCCATCTCTTATGTCAAAATATCTACCAAAATATTCCACAACGTGGGCAGCTCAAAGCATCTTCCCATTGTCCTCCATTTTTCCACTTAGGAGCATCATCTGATTTGCATGATAAAAGATGAAGTTCAAAGAAAGGAGGAACAAACGTTCATGGATGCAGTGGAGAAGACCAGATGTTTCATCAAACACTTAACATTGTATTGTCCTAATGAAGGAGCATTCGAGACTATTAACGCGTCATTGATTTTGTCCTAGACATTGGTTTGTATTTTCGAAATGACCCGGAATGCACGTCCAATAGCTACTTGCATTTTGTTAAGACGATAGGACCCTCATTCGATTGTCGGATTCGACGCTCTGATAAGTTTCATTCCACTCATACATGTCCTACTCCTTCGAAGTATAATTACGAAAGGACGATGCACATAAAAACATTAAGACACACGAAGATAAAGCAATATCAAAGTGTCTCGAGTATTACGTTGAAAAAAAAAGGAAGGGCTTAATTCAAAGATATTTTGTTAAAATAACCATATTAAAAATTTATTGTTTTTAATACACTAAACTAACAATGTCTTTAGCGATATGTATAATTAATTACACTATATTATAAGTAATTATTATATGGAATATGCTTAACAAGTGGCCGCCAAAAGTTTTTAAGGATAAATTCCGCTCATTGAATCCAAATTAGCCTTTCGGATGGAAAACGCTTGTTCGAACCCGATTCAGCAGATTAAATTAAATTAGTGCTGTGGAGAAATTCATCCTCGAATAGTGTTGCAAAATTCTATAAAAAAGTAAAAAAGGACATGTGCACCTAAAGTCCTAAAAATTATCATGAAAGTGCATATGAGTCATAAAACTTGCAAAAAGTACAATCAAGACCTAAAATTTGTCAAATTGATTCAATAGAGTTTTTTCATTAACTCAATCCAATTTGGCTAACTAAAATGGTGATGTGGTTTTTTTTTTTTTTTTTCTATTTTATGTAACGAGAATGTGGCTAAATTGACATCATTTTTGTTCAAATTTGATTTTTAATATAAATTTTATTTAAAATAAGCTAAATTAATTAAAAAAAATAAAGAGGGAGATAGGCGGCGAGGGGTCACCGTCCCACCCTCATTGAGAAGACGGTGAGGGGGGATGGCCAGCAAGGGTCGTCGAGACCTAGTTAAGGGCCGGTGACCCCTACTAACAGCAAGCGAGGGCTTGACTGGGCAAGGGTTTGTGCCCTCCCCAAATTGGACGAGGGTCGTTGGTCCTCATCCAGGCTAGGCGAGAATCGGCGACCCTCACCTAGATCCTCGTCTACAATCGGGGAGGGTGAGGCCGCGGTGGCAACAAGGGCTGTAGCCCTCCTCGATTATCTCCCTCCCCCTTTTTTTAAAATATAACTTATTTTTAATTGAATTTAAATAAATTATATATTAAAAATCAGATTTGGCCTAAAACGACGTTGTTTTAGTCTTATGTCTCATAATTTAGCCAAGTTATCGCCATGTAAAAGAAACAAATGTTAAAAAAACCATGTTAGCAATGTCCACTAGCCAAGTTGAATTGAGTTAATGGAAGGATTTGATCATACCAATTTGACAAGTTTTTAAATTTGATTGCACTTTTTGTAAGTTTTAAGACTTAATTACGCTTTCATAACAAGTTTTGGGTTAATATCACAAAAAATCTCAAACTAGTATATTTGTGACAAATTTACCATTTGTTAGTTTCTGTTCAATTTTACTGTCAAATTGTTGAGTTGGATGATACATGGTAGTTGACGAATATACTAGTTTGGGATTTTACCCCCTTCGTTTATCACAGATTTACCAATTTGTGATTTTTCATAATATTAATCTAATTTAACAGAAAGTAAATTTGTCATAGAAATACTACAATCCTCCCTTTGCTAGAGGAGCAATGCCTTGCAGAATTGTTGATATTTATTACTTTGACCATCGTGGAATCTTCATACACCATCTCTTTCTAATCTCGAATTTGTAAAATTCTATACAATCATGAACCTGTGTATCTTGCGCTCATTGCCTATTTTTATTCGAATGTTGCATTCTCCTCTCCAAATCATCTTCAGTCCACTATTTATGATGTTTTTTATGATCTTAATGTGGAGGAGTTAGCTAAAATCATCAATGCACAATATTCTCAATTTACACGTATTGCTACTACCCCTAAACAATCCTACCGAAATCCCATTGAATATTATAACTTCACTAGAGAGCTTAAATCTCGTGTTTATCAAAGTAGTCTTTCTCTTACATATGGAGATGGAAAAGAAAAAGTTATAGAATTCCCTACTTCTAGTGTGGTTGAAATTATAACTGGTGTAGCTAAACTCTAGTCGCTACTTCTAGTGAGAATGAAAATTGTCCCAAATGGAAGAAAGATAAAGATGAGGAAGACTACGGTAGTTTAGCTACAACAGTTCTAGTATCTCTTTTTTATTGACCATAGAAGTTGAAGCTCGTAATAGAAATCAATAATTCCGCAAAGCATCACTCGTCTATCATGCTCCTAGTGTGGTTGAAATTAGAATTGCTGTACTTGAACTCCAATGGCTACTTCTAGCGAGGATGAAAATTGTACTAAAAGAGAAGAAAGACAAAGATGATGAAAAGTTCTTTGACAAATTTGAGATAAATCTTAGTTTTATTGGCATACTGTTAACACCTAAATTTTGATTATCTATTTAATATTTCATTGCATAGAAAATTATGGATTAATTTTTAACCCCTAAACAAAAATAATTCTCATTAAATTGCATAATATGTAGACACTAGGTGCATTTGTATTAATATAATTTAGTAGAACATATTTTCCCTTTCAAAGTATTATTAAACTTTTTTCCAAAAAAAAAGAACAAAAAGGAGAAAAGACAAAAGGGAAGCTCTTCCCCGTGGACTGACCCGGAGCGGATGTCTTCTCCCTCCTTCTCTATTCACAGTTTCACAAAAGAAGCAAAAGGAAGGGAACTCTATTCACTGTTCCACAAGAGAAGCAAAAGGAAGGGAAATGAGAAGTCAAAAGAAAATGACAAAAAAAGAAGAAGCTTTCTTCTTTCTTTGACTGACACGAAGGGCTCTCTCTCTTTGATCGTGTAGTCTATTCACCAAAAGGAAACGTTCTGCACGTACTTAAAAAGGGCAGAGGGGTGAAGCAGAGAGGGTGGTGAGTTTTTGAGAAAAGGAGGGGGAGAGATAGAGAGAGGGGGAAGGCAAGAGACAGACGGGAGGTAGAGTAAGAGAGAAAGGGCGAGAAAATCCATCCCGCTCGCCGGAATCGCTGTGAGCTCATCGGAGATCCACCTACTGGCCGCCATTTGTCGCCACAAAGCCACGCGAACCATGTAAGCTCCAAAAATGCTCTGTTTTTCCCCTGCCTCTCGGGAACCAAAGACGCTGGATCTGTTCGGTGATCTTCGGGTTCTTTCAATGGAAGTTTATAGTCGTTTGGTACTGATTGAGGTCAACCTGAGCATCGAAAAATTCCTCGAACCTTGTTAAAGTCGGACCTGTAGCTCCATTTCCGAGTTGCCTCCCTTGCGTTCGACAAAATGCCTCACTGAAACCGTGCTAGCTTAGAATGTCAAATCTGGTCGTGTCGATTTTTAGAGTTTCTTTGTAAACTGGAACAGCTTTGTGGTAAGGTCTGGTTGTTTATTGCTTTACACATCACGTTTGAGCCAAAAATCACGTTCAAGACCAGTCTTAAGTCTCTGTTTGACCCCGCCTACCACCTGTTCGACAAAATGCCTAAATGAAGCTGCGAATCTGTTTTTGCGAAACCGACACCCATAAGGGTTGTCAGAACTTAATCGATATACGAATCGAACCGAAAATTTCATACATTTCGGTTCGATTTCAGTTTTGGTTCGGATAATCAAAATTAATCATTTTTTTTTTCAATTCGGTTTATTTCAGTTCGGTTCGGATCGAACCGAACTGAAATAAACAATTCGGTTTTAGCCCTAAAAAGCGCTATCTCGCCTAGTCGCCCTCTCTCGGGCTCGCATCTCGCTCTCTCCCTCTCTCTCTCGTCCTCACAGCTCCGCCTCCGAAATTCGCGACTGCCCCCTCCGGCTCCGCCGCCTCCGACGGCCGTAGCTCCCGCCGGGATCACGGGCCCGAGCCGGGCGTTTTCCTCCGCCGGTCCGCGCGACCAAGCCCTACCGAGACGATATCGCGGCCGAGCCTGGCCACCGTCACCTTTTCCGTTCGTCGGTTCCCCGTCGGCGGCGGCGGCTCTTGGTGCAAGGGCACCGGCGGTATCATCCCCATCACCGAAGGATACATGTTCGCGCCTGTTCGACAAAGCTCCAATTTTGCTGCACGATTCCGAAGCTGATTCGCGGCCGCGACAAACCCAGAAAGTTCTCGAGTGTTCTTCTTTGCGGTGAAAGGTTCGGGCTTCGATGTTTTTGTTGTTCTGGTATGCGTTTGATAGTGTGGACTGGCTGATTGTGTTATATGTGGATGATGATAGTCTCAGAGAATTGGAATGTGTTGAACGGAGTACCCTGCGTTGCTGTTGTTCTATACTTGCTCAATAAAATCATGAATTAAGTTAATGGTTCAGTGCAGTTTTGCTATCTGATTTTCGCTTTTGCTTTGGATCGGTTTATATTCTTACGTTGCAGTTAGGAAATATGTTGGGTGAAATGGATGCTTTTCAATTTAGTGGAGTTTCGCTATCTGAATTCCACTTTTGCTTTACCCGGGATCGGTTTAGATTCTTATCTTGCTGTGGGGAAGCATGGTGGGTGAAATGTATGCTTTTTAAATCGTATAATTTCATATGTTCTACTTGTCATAGAAATCCATTCTAAAGTGAGCTACCCTTGGGGTACTGTTGTGGCATTTTAACCATTTACACGAGGTGAATTGTCAAAACTAGTTTGGAGACTGGGCTAACGTTTGTCCCTCATTTCTCCATATAAGATTGCATCAAGCGCCTTTTAGTGAATATGACCATCGTATAGATTGACTATGAGAAATGAGATCACTTAGAACTGGAGAAGAACGAGCCCTGTATTCTGTTGCAATTCGGAAATCTCATTAAATGAATGGGAAGTGCTTGATGATCTTTTTATCCTTATATATATGTAGATAGATTTCTAGATGGGATCTGATAATTATGCATCTTGTGCTTGACTTGTTCCTGGATATACTGTTGATTTGTGGAGAAGGGACTGTTGCGAAGTAATGGGAGATTGGGAACTCAACCCTTTTATAGTCAGGCAGGGGATACAGTTGTACATTTTTGCAGGATCTGATTCTATATGAGTTAGCGGGGGTGTTTAATGTGGTTCTGAGTACCTGTGGGGGGCTTAGGTACTTGACGGCACGTTAATTGGAATCTTCAAATCATGTTTTCTTTTTTTCTTATTTCTTTCACCTGTTTTTTTCTGTTGATATCTTGTTACGTAACATGTAAAGAGGATCCTTGTCACTGAGCCTACTTATTGGCTAAGGCCCAGCTGTTGTTATTGTTACATTCCCCAATCCCATATAATATATTGAATGATCATCATGTATTTTCCTGCATTGCTATCCATGTTTAACCTCAATATTGTTCAATTATTGATGTTGACCTCCAAGTTACTGTCAAATACTACTCAATGCTGTTGCTTCATCTTGCTTCACTGTACCTATTCCTCGCTTTGGCAAAGATTTATTAAGGCCAATGAACTCACCCAATGTAGCTTGTCTTGGACAAATTAAGAAAACATTATGGAGTAGTTAATACGGTTTAGCTTGTATGCCAATATACTGAATGCTCAGTTATGCTTATTTTGCAGGAGATCACTGAGTTTTCATGAAGTGTATGTCGCATTGCGTTGTTTACCGGGTAATGGATGTTTGTGGGCTTCCTGGAGCATTGTAGGCGGGTTGCAGTCACATCAAGGGCCCTTTGAGGAAGCAGAGTACATAGTCTTGTGTATACTGTCACTGTATATATCTGATGGACACAGATAGAAGCAACCGTTTGTTTCTTTCATTCTGTGAGTGCAGACTAGTTCCAACACCAATTTTTTTGACTCCTATACCTTATATCAGAAGGACCTGTCTTTTATCCGCTGTTAGTTTATGAAAGACCCCTAACAATATGCTTTTGGTCAGTTTGGCTGATTTTAAGGAGCATTAGAGTAGATCACTGCGGTTGAGCAGCGAAAACTTCCTGTAGCTTTCTTCTTTCTGTTAGACGTTGAGCGAAAGTTGCTGATATTTTGAAGAAGGCAGAGCTTGGATGATGTTGAAAATGATGCAGATGCATCACTGTGTAAATGATTGTCTTTCCTGAAAAGCCCGCTTTAGGAATACTAATCAGTAGATTAATTCAATGACCACAAGCTACGTATAAGCGCTCCACGTGCGGTTAGCTCCAATTCTCCTTTTGTTTGTGAGATCATATCACAAATAACTTGTCTATAGGATTATATTGACCTTATATAACATGGTACACTTTCCATTATGTCAATACGCATACGAGGAAATGCTGAATGAGTTCACAAAAAGTGAATTGATTGTAACTTAAAGTTTCGACTTCATTCTTTTTTAATTGGGACGAAAATATCCAAGCCCGCATTGAGGTATTGAATGACAATTTATATAAAAAAAAAACAGACAAGATTTGACGTGTCAGATTAAAATGGCTAAAATAGTAATTAACATAAGAACTCACATTTATAAGGTAATCAAAATTATAAATAGTTGAATAGAGTAAATGATTAAAATATTTTTATAGGAATAAAAAGCAAAAAAAAAAAAAGAAAAAGAGAAGAAAAAACAGAAAATCGAGCCATCAATAAAAAACAAAAAAAGAAGAAGAAGAAATCGAAAACTGATCCAAACCAAACCAAATCGATTTTTCGATTCAGTTTCAATTTAGTTCGAGCGAGTTTCTGCTCAGTTCAAGGATGCTTTCTTAACGGTTCGATTTTTTAAGAGAATCGAACCGAATCGAGCCATTTACCACCCTACCCCAAAGCTTTGTTATATGCTTGAGTGGTTCTAATAGAGTTACTGACTTTGTGCTTTCCTTCGATTTTGTCCGAGTCAGTCGCGGATGAAACCTTCGCCGGAGAAGCCATTCCCCTCACCGGAGGAGCTTGCAGTTTGAAGCGGCCTCAGTCAGTCCTATATTTCCTCAGCCTTTGGTGTGTATATATGTGTTTGATCTGCTGGAATGGCGTTTGTTTTTTTTTTTTTTTATGAGTGTTTCTGGTGACATTGACGTCGCCGGAATGGTCCAACGTTGGCTGGAGTGGTGGCCCGAAAGATGACCAACGGAGATGACCTGGTGGTGATCGGCGATGTTGGCTATTGACGTCGACGGCTGGAGGTCATGGTCGACGTTGCCAGGGAAGTTCGCCGGTGGAGAGGTTTCGGCGCGGTCTCGGCGTTGAAGAAAGGCGTGAGGAAGTCTCGGTGAAGAAGAAGGTGAACAGTAGAGGGGGGAAGAAAAGGAATAAAAAATTAAAGAGAAAGAAATAGGGGAAAAAGATAATTAGAAAAAGCCAAAGAAAAATAGAAAAAGAAATGAAAAATTAAAAAAGAAATAGAAAGAGGGTACCGTGCGGGTCAGAGAGCCGGGTCGGATCGGGTCACGGGACCCGGTCCAGAATACTTATTTTATTAATAAAAAAACATTAAAAAATTAAAAATTCAGAAAAATTCCGAAAAGTTCAGAAAAATTAGGAAATGTTTAGAAATCGGTTTTTGAGTTAATTTCATTAGATTTTAGTGTTAATTTCATTCTAGACTTAGTATAGAAAAAAATTTGAAAAAAAAGTGAACCTTTAAAAGTTGCTCCAAAAATCGAACAAGCTATTAAGGCTTTACCTTATGGCCTTTGATTGCTTTTTCCTTTTTAGAGACGATGGTAGGTTGCTGGTTATTAATTTTCATGTTGATTATTTGATTGCGCACATTTAATATATTGGTTGTTATTTTTCATTTTTAGCATGGTTAGGATGAGCTTTAGGCTTCTCAATGGGCTGCCCTAGTGCGTTAGTTAGCAAGCGATCAAGTTTAGGTACTGAAATGGCACTAATTAGATCATTAGTATAATCAAGTCTCCGATCTTTAGAATCTCTGGTTACGTACGTATTGATATAACACTCTCGCGTCTCGATGAGGGTTTTTAGCCAACTCTTGATTATGGCTAGTAGCGACTTCAATTGAATGCATAGTTTAGACAATTCTCGTCGCATAAGGTATGAGGCTTTAGAGCACCTTGGTCTTTGGATTAATGAACTATTTGGTTTGTCCTTCAAACGACTCAACCAATGCTTTTAGACCTATACATATTTATTCCTCCCAATCGGGACGGGTAGGTCGTGACACATGCTTGGATATCAGAATAAAACTTTCAGGTCAAAAAAACATTCGGAATACTACAATCTCCCTCTTAAAGAGGAGCAATGTCTTACGGAACTATTGATTTCTCTTACTTTCACTATAATGGAATTTTCATACACTACTTAATTTTTAATCTCAAATTTGTAAAATTTTATACAGAGTCTTGAACCTGTGCAGGATATTTTTATTCAAATGTTACATTCCTCTCTCCAAATCATCTTCCATTCACTCTTTGTGATATTTTTTATCATCTCGTTGCGGAGGAGTTGGCTAAAATCATCGGTTCACAACATTCTCAATTTACACGTATTGCTATTGCCCCTAAACAAGTCTACCGAGATCTCATTGAATATTATAACTTCACTAGAGAACTTCAATCTCATGTTTCTCAATGTAGTCTTCCTCTTTCATACGAAAATGGGAATGAAAAAGTTATAGAATGCCCGTGGTTGAAATTAGAACTGCTATAGCTGAACTCCAATGGCTACTTCTAGCGAGGATGAAAATTGTCCTAAAGAGAAGAAAGACAAGGATGAGAAAAAGTTCTTTGCCTAATTTGAGATAAACCTTGGTTTTATTGTCAGGCCTGGATATCAAAACAGAACTTTGAGGTGAAAAAAACATTCGGAATACTACAATTCTCCCTCTGCTAGAGGAGCGATGTCTCACGAAACTGTTAATTTCTATTACTTTGACCATCATGGAATCCTCATACACTATCTTTTTTTTTTTTGTTTTTTTTTATGACCGAAGTGTCCGCGTGACTGGTGAGCTTGCGCTCAAACCAGCGGTGAAGCCCGACTAGTTCTCGGGGGGCTAGCGCAGCATCACACCGCCACGACCCTCTATTTAAATTACTGGCACCTACGAGTTTTGAACCCATGACCTCTCGTGAAAGAAACTGAGCGCAAATCATCGCGGCCACCGATAGGTGGGTCTCATACACTATCTTTTTCTAATATCGAATTTGTAAAATTCTACACTGAGTCTTAAACCTGTGTATCTTGCACTCACTGCCTATTTTTATTCAAATGCTGCCTTTCTCTCTCCAAATAATCTTTGGTCCACTATTTGTGATGTTTTTTATGATCTTAATGTGAAGCAGTTCGCTAAAATCATCGGTGCACAGCATTCTTAATTTACATGTATTACTGTCATCCCTAAACAATCCTACCATGATCTCATTGAATGTTATAACTTTACTAGAGAACTTAAATCTCATGTTTTTCAAAGTAGTTTTCATCTTAAATACAGAGATGAGAAAGGAAAAATTATATAATCCCCTGCTCTTGGTGTGGTTAAAATTAGAACTTATGTAGCTGAACTCTAATCGCTACTTTTAGCGAGCATGAAAATTGTCCTAAAGGGAAGAAAGACAGGAGTGAGGAAAAGTTATATGACAAATTTGAGATAAACCTTATTTTATTGCCATGCTTGAATATCAGAACAAAACTTTCAGGCCAAAGAAACATTCGGAACACTACAATTCTCCTTCTGCCAGAGGAGCGATGCCTTACGAAACTGTTGATTTCTATTACTTTGATCATCATGAAATCTTCATACACTATCTCTTTCTAATCTCGAATTTGTAAAATTCTACATAGAGTCTTGAACCTATGTATCCTGCACTTACTGCCTATTTCTATTCGAATGTTGCATTCCTCTGTCCAAATCATCTTCAATTCACTCTTTGTGATATTGTTGTGGAGGAGTTGGCTAAAACAATCAGTGCACGATATTATCAATTTACATGTATTGTTACTACCCCTAAACAAGCCTATCGAGATCTCATTGAATATTATAACTTCACTAAAGAACTTAAATATGATGTTTCTTAAAGTAGTCTTCCACTTAAATACGGAGATGGGAAAGAAAAAGTTGTAGAATCCCCTCTTCCTAGTGTAGTTGAAATTAGAATTGCTGTAACTGAACTCTAAGGGATACTTCTAGTGATGATGAATATTGTCCTAAAGGGAAGAAAGACAAAGATGAGTAAAAGTTTTTTGACAAATTTGAGATAAACCTTAGTTTTATTCTAATGCGTGGACATCAGATAAAAAAACTTTCAGTCAATTTACACATATTGCTGCTAGCCTAAACAAGCCTTCCAATGTATCACTGAATTGTATAAATTTACTAGAGAACTTAAATATCATGTTTCTCAAAGTAGTCTTCCTCTTAAATACAAAAATGGAAAAGAAAAAGTTGTAAAATCCCTGTTCCTAGTGTGATTGAAATTAGAACTGCCGTAACTGAACTCTAATGCTACTTCTAGCAATGATGAAAATTGTTAAAAGGAAATTATTTCCTTTGTAAAATAATCCCTCCAAAAATATGAGATTTAAGTTCTCCAATAAAATTTTTTCCTTTTAGATAATTTTCATCATTGCTAGAATTAGCCATTAGAGTTCAGCTACAGCAGTTCTAATTTCAACCACACTAGGAGCAAGCATTCAACAACTTTTTCTTTTCTATTTCTATATTTAAGAGGAAAACTACTTTGTGAAAAATGAGATTTAAGTTCTCTAGTAAATTTATAACATTTAGTGACATATCGAAAGGCTTGTTTAGGATAACAGTAATACGTGTAAATTGAGAATATTGTACACCGATGATTTTAAGCAACTCCTCCACATTAAGATCACAAAAAAACATCACACAAATAGTGGACTGAGAAGATTTGGAGAGAGGAATGCAACATTCAAATAAAATTATGCAATGAGTGCAGGATACAGATGTTCAGACTTTGTGCAGAATTTTACAAATTCGAGATTAGAAAGAGATAGTGTTTGAAGATTCCATGATGGTCAAAGCAATAGAAATCAGTAGTTCCGTAAGGCATAGCTCCTCTGGCAGAAGGAGAATTGTAGTATTTCAATTGTTTATCTGACCTGAAAGTTTTGCTCTAATATCCAGACATGGCAATAAAACTAAGGTTTATCTCAAATTTGTCATAGAACTTTTGCTCATCTTTGTCTTTCTTCTCTTTAGGATAATTTTCATCTTTGCTAGAAGTAGCTATTAGAGTTCAACTATAGCAGTTCTAATTTCAACCACACTAGGACTAGGGATTCTACAACTTTTTCTTTCTCATCTCCGTATTTAAAAGGAAGATTATTTTGAGAAACATGAGATTTAAGTTTCCAGTGAAGTTATAATATTCAATTAGATTTTCGGTAGGCTTGTTTAGGGGTAGTAGTAATACGTGTAAATTGAGAATGCTGTACAACGATAATTTAGCCAACTCATCCGCAACAATATGATAAAAAACATCACAAACAGTGAACAGAAGATGATTTGAAGATAGAAATGCAACATTCGAATAGAATTAGGCAATGAGTGCAGGATACACATGTTCAAGACTCTGTGTAGAATTTTACAAATTCGAAATTAGAAAGAGATAGTGTATGAAGATTCCATGATGGTCAAAGTAATAAAAATCAATAGTTCCATAAGGTATCGCTCCGTTGACAGAGGGAGAACTGTCATCCTCATAATGTTTTTTTGATCTCAAAGTTTTGCTCTAATACCTAAGCATGGCAATAAAACCAAGGTTTATGTCAAATTTGGCAAAGAACTTTTCCTCATCCTTGTCTTTCTTCCCTTTAGGACAATTTTCATCCTCGCTAGAAGTAGACATTGGAGTTTAGTTACAGTAGTTCTAATTTCAACCACATTAGGAACATGGCATTCTATAACTTTTTCATTCTCATTTTCGTATGTAAGAGGAAGATTACTTTGAAAAACATGAGATTTTTCACAACTTGTCTTACAAGATTATGAGTTTACATGATTACCGCTATCCCTGAATAAGCCTACCGAAATCTAATTGAATATTATAACTTCACTTTTTCAAAATAGTCCCTCTTAAATTCGTTGTCTTGCACTTAATTCTCCCAACTTGTCTTACCCCTAAAGACACCTGCAACGCGACAGTTCTAATTATGAGCTTCAACTTCTCTAGCAATAAAAAAGAGTTTTCCCACACACTATTTTCTTCCATTTGTACAGGATAACGTGGAAAAGTCAAGGGAATTTTCCTTATGACGTGCATGTACCGTGTTTGTTTCGTTCACGTGTCGTGGACATTTTCTATATGGGTTATTAATTAAAGCTTAAAGAAGTTTTTCCATCTAAATATCTAATTTGTACTTAGATTAGTATTATGATTTCCAAGACTTAAATAAAAAAGCAGATCCCCGGAGTCATGAAAATCTAATCGGTATAAGTAAGGGGGAAAAAATAACTTGTCATTGTAGGCTTGTACCTTCCATGAAGCTTTGAGCATCTTTTCATCAAATTAGACAGTGCAATAATTTTTTCTTTCTCGCCATACTCTAATCCTCCTTTTCAAGAGTGGTAAATTCTAAGTTCATTAAGAAAACTGTGGCCTTATTTAGAAGCAGAGGTATATATAAAGATACATCTGAAGTGAAAGTAGAGACCGTAATGGCTAGATCTCTTTGGACTTCACCATTTTCTTCCATTTGAATGGCGCCCAAATCCAAGAAAAATTCTTGCAAATCATACTCCGGCATCTGTAAAAGTTCAACAATGGCTTCTAGGGCTCATGTCGACGAGCCTGAATCGATCGGAAAGTAAAGATCAGGATACTTTGTTGATATGTGGGGCCAGGAAGGAAAGATCGGCACCCACAAATCAAAGTAATTTTTCTTCAAGGACTACTATAGCTGTGCCGTCGGCACCCACATATCAAGGTAATTTTCCTCCTAGGACTACTATAGTTGTGCCGTCTAGGAATAGGAAAGAAAAAGTTGCAGAATCACCTAGTTCTAGTGTGGTTGAAACTAGAACTACTGTGGGCGAGACAACTCCAATGGCTACTTCTAACCACTCTAATGAGGATGAAAATTATTTAAAAGGGAAGATAGACACAGATGACGAAAAGTTCTTTGATAAATTTAAGAGAAAGTTTGGTTTTATTGCCATGCCTGAATATCAGAACAAAGCTTTTAGGTAAAAAAAAACATTCGGAATACTTCAATTCACTAGAGATCTTAAATCTCATGTTTCTCAAAATACTCTTCTACTTAAATACATTGTCTTACACGGAATTCTCACAACTTGTCTCACACCTAAAGCCACCTCCAATAGTAACATTTTTAATTATGAGCTTCAACTTTTTTGAGTAATAAAGAAGAGTTTTCCTTTCTCTTTGTCACACACCGTTTATTCCATGTGTACAAGACAGTATGAAAAAGTCAAGGGAAATTGCCTTCGGGCGTGCTTGTACCGTGCATGTGTCGTGAGCAATTTTTATAAGGGTTATTTGAGATAAGGTTTGGTTTTATTACCATGCCCCGATATTAGAACGAAACTTTTAGGTTAAAGAAACATTTGATATACTTCAATTCACTGTTTGCTAGAGGAGTGATTTGTAAAATCTTCCAAATGTTTACGGAACTATTGATTTCTCTTACTTTGAACTTGTTGAAATCTTCATACACTATATCATTCTAATTTCAAATTTGTAAAATTCTCAACAGGGTCTGAACTTGTATATCCTGCACTCATTGCCTATTTCTATTCGAATGTTGCATTCCTCTCTCCAAAACATTTTCAGTTCGTTGTTTGTGATGTTTTTTATAATCTTATTGTGGATGAGTTAGCTCAAATCATCGGTGTACAACATTCTTAGTTTATATGCAGTATTGCTACCCGTAAACAAGCCAAGATTTCATTGAATATTATAACTTCACTAGAGAGCTTAAATCTCATGTTTCTCAAAGTTGTCTTCCTCTTAAATATGGAAATGGGAAAGAAAAAATCGTGGAATTCCCTACTCCTAGTGTGGTTGAAATTAGATATGCCATGGCTAAACTCTAAAGGCTACTTTTAGCCCTACTGCTGAGGTAGAAAATTATTTAAAGTGAAGAAAGACAAAGATGAGGAAAAAGTTTTTGAGAAATTTGAGATAAGGCTTGGTTTTGTTGCCATGCCTTGATATTAGAATAAAGTTTTCACGTCAAAGAAATATTTTGAATACTTCAATTGGCTGTTTGCCAGACGTACCATGCCTTACAGAACTCTTAATTTCTCTTACTTTGACCATCATGGAATCTTCATACATAATCTCTTTCTAATCTCGAATTTGTAAAATTCTATACTGACTCTAAACCTATGCATCTTGCACTCACTGCCTATTTTTATTCGAATGTTGCATTCCTCTCTCCAAATCATCTTCAATTTACTGTTTGAGATGTTTTTTTATAATCTTACTGTGGAGAAGTTGGCTAAAATCATTGGCGTACAACATTCTTAGTTTACACGTATTACTGCTACCCCTAAACAAGCCGACCGAGATCTTATTGAATATTATAATTTCACTAGAGAGCTTAAATCTAATGTTTTTCAAAGTGGTCTTCCTCTTAAATACGAAAATGGGAAAGAAAAAGCTGTAAAATCCCCTACTTCTAGTGTAGTTTGGATTAGATTTGCCGTAGCTAAACTCTAATGGTTATTTCTAGAGAAAATCTTGTAACAGTGAAGAAAGACAAAGATGAGGAAAAGTTTTTTGACAAATTTGAGATGATGCTCGGTTTTATTGCCATACCTAGATATTAGAATAAAGTTTTCACGTCAAAGAAAAATTTGAAATACTTCAATTCACTATTTGCCAGAGGAGCGATGCCTTACGGAACTGCATTTCTGTTACTTTGACCATCATGGGATCTTCATGCACTATCTCTTTCTAATCTTGAATTTGTAAAATCTTGCAAAGAGTCTAAACCTTTGTATCCTGCATTCACTGCCTATTTTTCTTTGAATGTTGCATTCCTCTCTCCAAATCATCTTTAGTTCACTGCTTTTGATGTTTTTTATGATTTTATTGTGAAGGAGTTGGTTAAAATCATTGGTGTATAAGATTATGAGTTTACACGATTATTACTATCTTTGAACAAGCCTACCGAGATCCCATTAAATACTATAACTTCACTAGAGAACTTGTTTTTCAAGGTAGTCTTCCTCTTAAATTCGTTATCTTGCACAGAGTTCTCACAACTTGTCTTACCCTAAAGCCACCTGCAACAAGGACAGTTCTAATTATGAGTTTTAACTTCTTTGGCAATAAAGAAGAGTTTTCTCACACACTATTTTCTTCCATTTGTACAGGATAACGTGGAAATGTCAAGGGAATTTGCCCTATGGCGTGCATGTACCGTGCACGTGTCGTGGATATCTTCTGTAAGGGTTATTAATTAAAGTTTAAAGAAGCTTTTCCATCTATATGTCTAATTTGTACTTAGATTAGGATTATGATTTCAAAGACTTATCTTGAGGTTAAGGTATAACTTAAGTAAAAAAGCAGGTTACCGGAGTCATGAAAATCTATTCCGTATAAGTAAGGGAAAAAAACAACTCGTCATTGTAGGCTTATACCTTCCATGAAGGTTTAAGCATCTTTTCATCAAATTAGGAACTGCAATAATTTTTTCTTTCTCGCCATATTCTAATCCTCTTTTTCAAGAGCGATAAATGCCAAGTTCATTAAGAAAACTGTGGCTTTATTGTGACTTTATTTAGAAGCAGAGGTGTTTATGAAGATACGTTAGAATTTTATATTAAATATTATGATTTTGTCTCTGAAGTGAAAGTAGAAACTGTAATGGCTAGACCTCTTAGGACTTCACCATTTTCTTCCATTTGAATGGCGCCCAAATCCAAGAAAATTTGGTTATTTAAATTGAGTACATGTTATTCTGCTGGCTAATAGGGCTACATTTAATAGGGGATTCCAATATAATACGAAAAAGAGAAATTGAGAAATAAAATTTTATTATGATTCGCTCTTAAACTAGGGCTACGTTCAATAAGGAATTTCACTATAATTAGCATATTTCGCCTCTCTATTACAATACTCAATCACAAGAAAAAGAGATTTATATATACAGCAGTTGGGCCCAAGCCCAAATCACCAATGAAATACAAGACTCTCGTGCATTCTTGTCGATGGGAAGTACAAATCATACCCAACACATTGTCCCAATGGATTCAACTTGATTAAGGAGTCCGAATACCAAGGTCCCTTTGAAGGCGACACGACAGGAATTGTCTTGCGACAATGATAGGTTTTAATTCGATTCAAGCGAGAAAAGAATAGTGCAGTCAAAAAACTATCTTAGTATCATCAATCATTCTGGCATAGAAGTTAATTAGAAACTGGGTTTTGGGAGCTTTGAGAATATCGTGGTCTTCGGAGGAAGAAAAGAAGAGAAAGACAGATAAGGCTAGTACGATTGAAGGGTCCTCCGCCAAAAAAGAAAAGAAGAGAAAGATGAGGCCCAATGCTTCAAATTAAATCTCCATCATTCAATTTCTGTCGGATGGAAGTGCGGAGCAAATCTCACGTGGTCCTTGCAACCCAAAGTCAAGAGGAGTGAATGCACGAGCACTCATGGAGCTACAAGCCTAGCTAGGGTTTTACAACGTTTTCAGACGATGAATTGACAACAACCATTGCAAATTACAATGTTTTCAGACGATGAGTTAACAAACAACAACTATTGCTAGCGTGGGAAGGACGTAGTTTAGCAAAGATTCTGCCCCGTTTCTTGATTTGAAAAATAGGGTTTTGAGGTCGATGGCTTCTTTTCCATTCGACTGTCGACTCCATTGAAGGTGAGGAAGGACAGGAATGTTCGTTTTGCAAGGGGTGATTAGGTGAAAGCACGTGGAAAGCTAACCTCCTCCATCTTGGCATCTGGCGTACCACTTACTTGAATTAGTATCGACCCACCATGCAGATGAAGAGCTGCATTAGGGCATAAAGGGGTAGCTTTCTTGGGCATCCCGTCCAACCAAACATGTCGATGCATGCCACCACGAGTTTGAGAATTCGATAAACTATCATTTGAAAGAGGACTTCGGTTTCAAACTCATGTATGGGAAGTCTCGTCTCTCTATCTACCCACATGTGAAGCCCAACTTCTTGGCGTGAGACATCGACTCGCAGGATGCAAGTGACCCTTTGTTTGACCACCATCGTGTTTTTTTTTCTATTTTTAGTTGGACCGGTAGTAAGGCGCCTGTCGCGA
This sequence comes from Syzygium aromaticum, assembly GCA_024500025.1. Classification (NCBI taxonomy): domain Eukaryota; kingdom Viridiplantae; phylum Streptophyta; class Magnoliopsida; order Myrtales; family Myrtaceae; genus Syzygium; species Syzygium aromaticum. The sequence continues at coordinate 21,122,690 of CM044885.1, forward strand.
GATTCGTGTTTGATCTTGTGAACGAACCTTGAAAGAACGTTGACTAAACATATTATTTGTTTTTATCGTGATTATCTCTGCTTATCAAGTAAGCGAGAGAAAGATCCTATGTATGGTATCTTGTCGGTCTCTTCAGGTCAAGATGGATGACTAATTAGCGCATGCGAAACACATATATGATGATACTTGCAAAAGGCAAATTCAGCTAGCAACGCTTGTTAGCATCTTCATCTGTTTATTTCACTACTTCCTTTTTCTGAGGGTGATGTGGGATAGGAGTCTATCTAAAGAATTTTGTATTTTGTTTCTCATTTTCCTGTTGAACTCTTGGATTTTGCTTTGTCGAGCCCAAACACCATTTAATCTCGCTACTTATTCTTTATAGGACTGAGAAAAATGTAACAAATAAGTTGCCCCTTTTAGTAAAACTAACCGGCAATCACTCTCCATGCATCATCCATTCCCTCTAGTACCAAAATTACTACTCACTTCCTTTCTTGAGGGTACTCTGAATTTTTTTTTATCTTTATATATATGCCTATTCGACTTTTATTTTTATTTAGCGATCAAGTCATCTTTGGACCAATTTTCGCGCCACTTGACTAGTCCACTTCTCCAAGCAATTTCAAGGGAGCACACCCCTAATTGGGCTGGTGTATTCAGGATTGGGAAAATAACACAAGCGGTCCTTGAACTTTGATTTAATGTCTAACATCGTCAATTAACTTTTAATTTGTTCAATGTGATCCATGAACTATCATTAAATGGTCGATGTGGTCCTTTTGTTTGTTCAAACAACAAATGAGACATTAAGTGATGACGTTGATTATTATATGTTGAATTAGATTTGAAAATTTGATGAGTCAGCATGTTCGTCTTTTCATTCATCTATTTTTAAAAAGGATAAAAACAAAGAAGGGACTTTAAATATCCATGAGGAAATTTCTTTTCTTATTTTGAGATGAATATCTTATGTGGATAATTTATGTGTAGCTTTTCTTTTGTCCACTATTTGAACTTAACAAATTGAAAGCCATATCAACAGATTCTTGCAACTTGAATTAATGCAACGACGACATTGAGTATTTTCATATAATTTAGAAACTAAATTGAATATATACTAATAGTTTAAGTACCATACTGAACAAATTAAAAGTTCAGGATCTAGATTTAACATTTGCCGATAGTTTAAAGATCAAATTGAATAAATTAAAAGTTCATAGACGACATTGCATATTGAACTGAAGTTGATGAACCATTTGTGTCATTTTTTTTCAAAATTTTACTCTTGGAGTGGTTTAACAAGGTTTGAACCCAAGATCAGAAGAAAAGAAGCAAACTTCCTGGCAATTTAAGTCAACACTTTGTTAATCATGTTTATTCAACTTTTGCACACAAGCGTAGTGCGCACAATACAAGTGGACATTATGGGAGAAAAGACTCTTCTTACTGTTATAGATTGATCAAATTTCAAAATAGTATTTTTTCAACATCATCATATTTTCAAAAATATTGATTTTTCATTGCAAATAAAATATTGTTAAATAATGTTGGCTACTTTATGTAAGTATAGTATGTCTTATACTTTATCTTATTACACTATAATAGTAACCTAAAGTACATAATCCATAATTAACTATATTACATATTAACAACAATTAATAAATAATCATTTGATTATGAACATTATTAAAACCATTATAATGTTTGTGATTTATCAACTAGACTGGTATAGTTTCCAAGAAATTGACATAATGATATATTCGCGACACGCTATATTAGGTACAGATGTCAGAAAATAACTGTTTATATATTAAAAGAACTTCATCAATAACCAATTAAATGTTAGTATTTTCATCATAATGTTGTTTAAATTACAAACTACATTTGTAAAGTTTGTAATATACTAATTCTTTTGCACGTTGGTAAATTCACCGTGGTACAATAACCATACTTGTGATAAATTTCTAATGGGATGGTATTTTGCTAATCACACTTACAAAATTTCAAGAAAACTGGTAGCTTACTAACTTCATTGATATGTTGGGGTAAATACTTCTTAGTGTTAGTAGCAAACCATCCACAAGTGTAGATGTGAAAGGAGTTGGTAACTTACTAATTTATTTAGACGTTGGTAAACTCGTCGAAGGTTTGTGGATTACGAACTACACACTCGTCAAATCTGAAAGGAGTTTGATACTTTGCTAATTTATTTGAAATGTTGGTAGTTTTTCTATAGTGTTGGTGGTTTACTGACCACACTTGTAAAATTTCAAAAGAGTTAATAATTCACTAATTTAATGGAATGTTGATAAATTCCTTGTAAGATTGGTATTTTACTTAAATTTGAAAAAAAAATTGTCAAGCTTCCTAGACTCATCCAATATTCACCGACGCTGAGAGGGCCTAGTTAAAACATGCCTCTGTTCTTCAGAGCACGAAAGCTAACAGTCATTGCATGGAGCTCGTTTCAAGGACCATTCTTGACGAGCAAGCTATTGCAGCAGAGCTAGTTGAGGACCACTCGCAAGCAGTGCGGTCGTTCTTCGAGTCTGCGCGCGATTTGTGTATAGTGTCATGAGGTAGGGGGACTCAGGGGGCCTTAGGAGGGTCAAGGAAGCCACCTCTTCGACCAAATTTCCAAGATCATCCGGTTGGGTCGATCAGCCTGGGTTGACGAAGCCACTAAGCGTCTTCTCCGATATGACCCAGAAGAACACTGTGGCTCACAACTTCGTGGTCTCTGTTTATGCTGAAAACGGATGGCTCTGCGATGCGCACAAGCTGCTCGACGGAATGCCGCTTCGTAACTTGGTTTCTTGGAACACCGTGACTGCTGGGTACCTGCATGATGATCGGATCGAGGAAGCTTATCGGTTGTTAAAATGCGTAGAAGGAGCCATCATTCGGGGGCTTTGATTATAACGTGAGAGTGGGCAGCTTGAGTGCGCGAGGAAGCTGTTTGATTTGGTTCCCGATAAGCAAGATGTAGTTTTGTGGAATGCCATGATAACGGGTTATGCAAAGAATGCCATGGTGGATTTGTCCTCTGGAGCAGGAAGATTTGAAGAAGCATTTGAAATTGCTAGTGACACAGACTAAAGAAAATGCTGGACTGTGGGTGCGCTGCTTGGAGCTTGTTGGAAGCACCAGAATCTAACACTTGCCAAATTGGCGTTTGAGAAGCTCACAGAACTTGAATCCGATGAAACCTTGAATTATATACTCTCATCCAATGTAAATGCTGAAGTAGGCAATTGGGATGAAGCGGTGAAAGCAAGGATATCAGTTATATGGGATGGAGTAGAAAAGCAAGCTGGCTGTAGCTGGATTGAATTGGGAAATCAGGATCAAATATTTGTAACCAATGATCAAGCGCTGCCAAAACCGCAAGAGATCTACATAACATTGAACTCTTTAGCTGCAAAGACTTTCGTCACATGCAATGGCATAAAAAACACAGTCCTTCAAATTTTCCTTAACTCTAGCATTTTACAGGACAATGGATTATTGATCATTCTGTTGCTTATCATTATTAACATCCCATACTTGGTAAACTGTATAGTACTTTACTTACTTGTACATCTGCAAGTGTTTTTATTTTTTAGCCAGATTGGACATTTGCAAATCAGTTTGTTAGGACAATCTCTTTTTTGTCTGTCTTGAAAGAAATGGAATGCTTCATGGGGAACGCCAGAGCATATGAAGGTAAGGGGATATGGTACTATTTTGTTAGTTGTGCCTCATGAGATGCAAATGGTTCAACTTCGAAACATGATGCTACTATAGTATCTACACCAAAGTCTTTTGAATTAAAACTGTACTCCTCTGAGGCATCAAAGAGGCCAGTCTCAGCTGAAATGGTTTCTAGAATTGAGCAGACGTCGGAGCCCATCCTTGACATTCTTGTTCCCTTGAGTTCCACCGTGACTTCCTTCATGGTGGGTTTCCTTTTTCCGCTCAAGTTCAAGCATCTTTCTGTGAGGTAAGCAACTGCACTAATCTCTTCTTTCTTAGCTTCATCAACTACCCGTGGATCGATGATGTCGATAAGTCGGTTCTCATTCATCTTAGCAATGCAGTATTTCACTAGACTGCTATCCTCTTCGGACCTTGTCAAACAGATTGGCTTTTAACCTGTTAACAATTCTGCAGGAACTACGCCAAAGCTATATACATCACTTTTCTTGGTGAATTGGCTGGATCGAAAGAACTCAGGATCTAGATAACCAAAAGTGCCATGTACTAGTGTCGTCAGGTGAGTTTGGTCGATGGCCGCTGATTTTGAAGTCCCGAAATCGGCTACTTTTTCCCTGTACTTCTCATCTAAGAGAATGTTTGTAGACTTTCTATCTCGGTGACAAACAGGAATTGAAGCTGCAGAATGTAAGTAGGAAAGAGCACCCACAACTGCAATGTCAATAGCGATTTGCAATTGCATGTCCCGCATTACAGGAAATTCATCACATTGGTTATCAATGTATTGGAAAAAGGTTCCACTGGGGATGAATTCATAGACAATCAAGGAAACTTCCGTTTCCAAACATTACCCCAACAACTTAACCACATTCCGCGGTTGATTTGTGAGAGAATGATGGCTTCATTGATGAATTGTTTGACCTTCTCTTCTTAGACAAACTTTGACTTCTTAACTGCAACGGTTCTTCATCTGCTAACATTCCCTTGTGCCCTGTACCTCGGCCACCTTGACCGAGTATTCTATTCTCGTTGAAATAAGCTGTGGCTTTCTCCAGCTCCTTCGCATTAAACAACCTGGTTTTCTCGACATTGCGTTTCCCTGAATATAGTTGCTGCTGTAATAAAAGCCCACCATTCTTCGCACTAAATTCCCTTGTAAGTATAAACGAACAGCAACAGCAGTCCGAACTAAGTTATTGAGCAAACCAATGCCAATCAAGTTTCCCGACATATTGAACTAAGTTACTTTTTATCTCAGTTTTCATGTGCTGATTATCTTTACAAATAACAGCGATACAAGATTGGTTTGCAAGGAATAGAGTGGAGGGATACCTATAATGATGGATCGGGCCTGCATTCTTCCAGTAAATCTGCAACGGCAACTCTCCTGAATATTTTGACATACTCCCGGCCAGTAATTATGGTCTTCACATTCATTTACATCTAACAGACAGTGACAAGGTAAGTCAACGAATGTCTAAAAGATGGTGATAAAAGATGGTGACTATGTAGATTAAATGTACCATAAAAGGGCTGCACACGATTCTCTATGTACTTTAAAGCATCTGCTATCACTCTGAAATGATATGTTTCACCCAAAACGTCTCTTTGAACAATTTTGTCGTTTTTTAATGCGAATGATATACCGGTACTGCAAAAGATTACCTTGGCATCCATCTGTAAGGTGTGGATTTCCCCTATAGCCGTGGCAGCGGGCACATTGAGCGGTCAAGTTTTCATCAAACAGATAAGATGGGGAGACAGACGGAAAGCCGCAACGGTAAGCCAGGGAAGGAGAACCTGATCTAGGATAGTACGTCAATCCAAGCGCATTGAGTGCAGTTGTGCTCGATCGCTATTCCAGAACAATGGGGACATATTCCAAGTCCGGTTATAATGTTAGTGGGTCTGTCATGTTGGCCACGAACCACTGTTTGTCGGCGAGAAAAGCATATTTGCAACCTTCTTCACCTCTACTGGGATTGATGCTCCCTATACTCACATTGAAGATCTTGAGGTCCAAAAAAATTGTGGTCTGGCAGCAATTAATGCCAGAGGAACTGCTGAAGTTACCCATGGTTGTACCTTATTGAATTACCATTATATGAGTAAGCTACACATATTCTGCTTGAAATAATTATGGTATAGTCATGCATGAGCTTGACATGTTCTACATGATGAAAATACCTTATACTAAGGCAGTAACGGTGCACGAATTTAAATTAATTTAGCCAAATATTCAGGGTAAATAGTTTGCTGTGGCTAGACTCTTAATAGTTGCAAATAGGTTGGCTTGCATGTGTGGCTTCTTTTTGTTGCCAGCCTAATCAAGTAAGCAAATTTATATACATTTTCCTTTCCAACTTTAGATTATTTCCAATCATCCCTCTAGCCATACATACTTCAGGACTTGATTTGGCACACAATCACATTCACCTTTAGAGATTTGTGTATAGTTACTTCGATGCCTTCGGATTTATCATGCATCCTAAGAATCCTGCTAAGTATTTCTAGCAAGTTAAATCTGTCAAAAGTATATGCACTTCATGTAACTTGATATCATTGTGCTGAGAGCTTTTCCTTGAATATCTATTAATATCTCGAGGAAGGACAAAGCCTGACTCTATGTACCTTCATTGCAAATGGACTTTCAACCGGTAACCATCGACACCGCATTTCTCGGGAATGTGAGATTATTACAACCACCTGTAGCAAAGCTGTTCTTGGTCTGAGAAAACACATGGACTTCCTTCCGAGCTAATAGAAAGGGTTCCATTTCCCCTGCCACTGCAGTTTGAGTATATGATCGGAGATTTGATGCGAACGATGCTGTCTTTATTGTGGAAAGTTGCAAGAGTGATCTCCAGAATCTCCAAGATGACACTTGCAAGTAACGGGCAGAATATACTGCTGCATTTGATCTCGAACCATCTGTTGAAGTAACAGATCTCTCCAATTCCAAACGGAAAAGGAATCGCGACATTTTTACAGGATTGTTGGCAACCGGACTTTGCTAGAGACACCATTGCTTTAGCTGTTGCATTGTTCAGTGGGAATGTCAGCAAGAGAATGGAGTAGAAAAGCAAATGGACCATCCTCAGTTCTCTCTGTTGTATGTGATGTACTCGTTGCTTAAGGCACTACTTTGTACAGAGAAAATTCTTTTTCTAGCACCGTTGTATAGAAAGAAGACGCTAAATATTATACTCACTAAGTTATGAGATTGAAGACGAGTCAGACGGCAGAGGAGAGAAGCACATAAAAGATTAACTTATCAAGGGTTGTTTAATTTTGTCAGCTTGAACCAGACGTTTTTACTGGATTCCGCAAAGAAATTAACAAGTTGTGGCCAGACACTGTGGAGCTTCCGCCATCAATTCTTTTATGTTAATACACCATGCTTCACAAGTAGAGGTAAAAGACATGAATGGGTGACTTCCATTAGACAAGACATGAGGTTGTTAATACAACACTGAAAAATGTTTTTTGAATATTTCAGAAATGACTCTCATTCTGTGTATGATATCCCGAACTTCATTTGAAAAATAAAGTGTTGCAAGAGTCCAGGCGAGAGGCCATGAACTTGAATTTCAGATTCAATCTATGTCATTAAGCAAAACACCATGGCGGTGCTTGTTTAGAAGAATATTCATCACATTTCATTCATTAATTAATGATTCACTAACCATTTTTTTGTTGGTCTCTCATGTCTCAAATGATGTAGAATAATACAGACCTGTGGCCTCAGCACCAGAAATGCCTAAAACCTGGTATTATTTGTGGATTCATAGCTATTGTTGCAAGGTAGTTCAGTTGAGCATGCAAAACTGTCACACCGGGAGATTTTCTGCTTCTGCTGTGGAAGACCTTTGATTTCTTGATTGCCACGATTCTTCCATCTGCCAACATTCCTTTATAGACGGTGCCTTGGCCACCTTGACCGAGTATTCTCATCTCATTGAACTTGTCGGTAGCTTTCTCCAGCTCCTTTACTTTGAACAATGTGGTTTTCTCGACATTGCGTTCCCCTGAATATAGTTGCTGCTGTAATAAAAGCCCACCGTTCTTCTTGAAGAAGGTTTCTTTGATTTTCTTTTTCCTCTTGATAACTTCGCACGGTTTGCAAGTGTAGATTGGAAGAAGCGGTAGTTCGAGGGCTCTGCTAACTCCTGATTCACAGAGGATGGGAGAACGTTTGCTTGTTAAAATGAGATTTCCCATACGAAATTTTAGATGATGAACTTTTTGTATGTTCAATAGAATGAAGGGTGTATTTCCTCTATCAAAGAAATTAATGCAAATCAAGATTTCCTACAATATGCTACTGAGGTTTTAATTTTTTAATCTCAGGCTCATATGCAAATTAGCTTTACAAATGATTGCAATGCAAGATGTGTTTGTGCGACATAAAAAACATATAGTGAAATGCTTTGACATTTATTCTCCTTAAATCACGAGAAACAGAGTCGAAAATTACCTGATGAACCTGGCCTGAATGCTTCCATGAAATCCGCATGTGTTGCTCCCAGGAATGTTTCCACGTGTTCCTGGCAGTGAGTAGGGCATCCACTTTCATTTATATCTAGTAGATCATGTCTACTCGGAGTAGAGGTAACATATTCTGACATAGAAACTTATGGATATTGAATTTTATGGGTGGGCTGCTCATGTTGGGCTAACCCAACCCATAACCTATCATGTGGCCCATCACAAGTAATTGCTCAGGCAATTAATTACGGATCATGTAACTACTCTTAACAGTTTTAATAAGGAAACAAAAGCGATTTCAATGAGGGAATAATATCTAATGAGATGCAGGAAATCAATAGAGAAAAATTGTCAATTACAGAAAGAAGAAAGACATTCTGAGTTTCTATAAGAATACGGTGTTGTTGCTCTATGTTTTTCATCCCCGATGAGAGATCCGAGGAATTCTCAAGTTTGCATTGAAGGCGTATAATCCGTGGAAACAAGGTACATTCTATTGAGTGATGTATCTATACGATTAGCATTGGTAATTTTCTTGGGCATGATTCTAGTATGAACAAGTCTTGTTTTTGGAACTATTATACGAGATCGGGAATTTTTTTCTGTAAGAATTTGTTTCCATTATACGAGATTAGTAATTTGTTTTCGTAACGTGTGATTAGGAATCCGTTTCCAACATTGGTACCGGAGCTATGATTCTTTCCCAGTTTATGTGCAGGAGATAAAGGACTAAGGTTATGTCCTTAGATTAGTCATCGCTTATGGATATTTTCTTAATGTTGATGTTTATCATTCTTTAGGACCAGTTGATTTATCTTTTTCTATGTGAAACTAATACGGTGTTTTTGGAATATTTATTTTCCTTTTAAATAATCATTGGTTTTGTTCTTATATTAATATTGGGTTGTGCATATTATATGCAAGTGGGAAGTTCTAGAAAGCTTGCTTTTTTTTGTAAGCTTAAAAGAACTTAATGATTATATTAATGATAATGTCAAAGTAGGATCTTAGATGATGATTGGAAATACAGTGACCTTTTGAATCTAGAACCTTATGCAAAATCATTCATTAATGTAATTAGTTTGTATAAAAGATGCATAAATGTTAGGCATTAATAATTTGTGCATATATATCTGAAATGTTCCGATATAATGGCTTCGGCATTTAAGAATATAGTAGTTGAGCTAAACAAAGGAGAGAAATTGAACGGCGACAATTATGAAATCTAGAATATGAGAATTCAGTATGTGCTGGAAGAAAAACAAGCATTCAAAACTCTTAACCATGTTATGGAAGAACTTGCAGATAGAAATACTGCACAACATCGAAGGGATAAAGATGCATTTGCTGCATGAAAAAAGAAGAACTCTTTTGTTCGCATTACGTTGCTGAGTAGTATGGAAAATAATATCATACGGGGTTCAGGCGTTTTGACAATGCCTAAGATATGTGGGCAATATTGGCAGTAAGATTCGGTCAAACTTTCATGACCAAATTGAGACAACTCACAATTAAGTTTGACTCATACAAGAAGCCTCATGGACAAACTATGAAACAACACTTGAGGCATATATCAAACATGATTAATGAGCTGAAACATGCTGGCCACATACTAACTGATAAGTAGCAAGTGCAAGCAGTGATTCATTCCTTACCTCAAAGCTGGAAGCATATGAAGGTGCACCTAACCCACAATGAAAATATTAAAACCTTTGAGGATGCTATGTGCCATCTTGAGCTGGAAGAGGACCGCCTTCTGGCAGCTAAACCAGAAACAAACATCTATTTTGTTGGTTCTGGCTCACATGGGGCTTCGGGCTCCAAGTGCAAGCATCTAGGTGGTTTCAATAAGTAGAAGGGCAAGGAAATGAATTCTTTAGGCAAATAACCAAAATTCAACCAACACGAGAAAGGAAAGTGTCCTTTTAAGAAGAACATTTCAATGGTGAAGCGTTTCAACTGTGGCAAGAAATGTCACTTCACTCGCGACTGTAGCAAGCCAAAAGATTGAAATATGAGTTATGGACATATTGAAAACCCAATTTAAGTTTTTTTAAACATTGGGATTGTGCTGTCTATATTCACGAGCCCTTTCACAAATATGAAAAATTGGGTCCAAGAGGTAAGAATAGCTTTTTCATAAGATCCACAGAGTATTCAAAAGAATATATGTTTATAGATGAGCAAGAAAGTAGAAGTATAACTGAATTTGAATAACGGGATGTTACATTCTTAGAGAATAAATTTCCTAAAAATGGTGAAATAGATTAGAACTACTCTCTATTTGAAACCTTAGATTGCGAAATTGATGGATTTCGTCCAAGTGGGAGCAATGTGAGAAGTGGGGAATTAAATTCGAACCAGTCTCAATTACAACCACCTGATGAGACGATACCGTCATTATCTTATCCAAGTGGAAGCGTAGTGGAGCATGATGTACCAAGAGTCAACATCTCATACGGCGAACGAGTCACAAAAGTATTCTCCGTTGACGTTTTGATATTGAAATGGAAGCTTTCATGGTCGGCCCACATGAAAAGGATGAGCCAATGAATGCAAATGAGGCTCTCACATGCCCTAATAAGAATAAATGGATACAAGCAATAGAAGAAGAAATAGAGTCAATCATATCAAACTAAGTTTGGGAATTGATTGATCTTTTAAGCAGACGCAAAGCCATTGGGAACAAATGGATTCTCAAAATAAAGCGTAAAGTTAATAGCTCGATTGAAAGATATAAAACTCGACTTATGGCAAAATGGTATAATCAACAGGAATGAATTGATTATGAATAAACTTTTTCTCCTGTGACATGATTTACCTCAATTCACCTTATTTTGGCAATAGTTGTAAGTATGAATCTTGAATTGCATTAAATGGATATAAAGACTACGTTTCTCAATGGAGAATTAGAAGAAAAAATCTATATGGAACAACAAGTTGATTTCATAAGAAAATGCCAAGAATAAAAAAGTGTGTTGACTTTTAAGATCAATAAATGGCCTTAAACAATCTTCGAAACGATAGCATATACGCTTTCATAATGCCATAATGGCATATGACTTGGTAATGATCGATAAAGATCATTGTGTATATATCAAAAGATCCAAAGATCAATTTGTGATCTTATCATTATATGTGGATGGTATACTAATTGCTGAGAGCAATATGGAGTTAGTCAGTACAATTAAGAATTAGTTATCGTTCAATTTTAAGATGAAAGATATGAGTGAAGCAGCATATATCATTGGAGTCAAAATTTCAAGAAATCGTTCAAAGAAATCATTATCTCTTTCGCAAGAGACGTATATAAATAAAATACTTGAACAATTTCGTATGCGAGGTTGTAAACCCATAGATACTCCTATTGCAAAATGTGAATGATTGAGCCATAGACTATGCCCTAAGACTCCACAAGAACAGGAACAAATGAAGTATGATCCTTATGTAAATGCTGTTGGAAGCCTAATGTATGCTATAATGTGTACGAGACCTAATATATATTTTACAGTTAGAATGGTAAGTAGATACCAATCCAATCTAGTCAAGCACATTGGACAGCCGTCAAAATAATTTTGAGGTATCTGAAAAGTATTGCTGATTATTTGTTGAGTTATCAAGGAAGAGATCCGTACCTTGAAGGCTATATTGATGCTGACTGGAGAGGAGATTTAGACAAAAGGAAGTCTACTTCAGGATTTGCGTTCTTATTGAATAATGACGTCATATCTTGGAGCAGTAAGAAACAAACATGTATGGCCTTATCCACAATTGAAGCCGAATTTATGGCACTATTAGCAATTGTACAAGAAGGTATTTGGCTTAAGAGATTTTTGGATCACTTAGGTGTTGCTGAAAATACTGCAAAATCATTGTTGGTTAATTGCAATAGCCAAGCAGCGATAGCTTATACCAAAGATCCGAAATTTCATTGCAAAACCAAACATATAGATACCAAGTATAATTTTGTCAAGGATATGATTGCACAAAGAGATGTGAACGTTTAGTACATACCCACGCAAAGAATGATAGTAGATCCTATGACAAAACCAATCCCTAGAGATATTTTCATTGGTCATGTAAAATCTCTGAGACTGCGTAAAGATTGATGTACTTGACATTTGTATTTCCCTAGAAATTCACATTCAATAATATTTATTATCACTATTAATACAAGTTTATTTGACATTTATGCTATTAATGCTTAGTGCATTATATTAAGAAAGTATGTCGAAAACCCACACACATGAGTGATTGCCTCTATTTATTATGTGATACATAGAGATAAGACAATTTTAAACTCATTATATAGGTGTTCATTGAGAGCTCGAGCTTAAAATATAAAAGTCTCTTTAATAAAGTGTTAAGATGAGGTTATAATATATATTATGTCTAAAAGTAAGATAACTCATATATTTTACTTTATCTGTCTTTGATGCCAGATGTAAGTTCTGATGGATTCTTTAAAAAGAGTGGATTTGTGAACTCAAGTTAGACATTGGGAATATCTAAATAATTATCTGTATGGTATTAAGTGTAAAGATATACGCTCCATGGGAAAGGAGAAAATATTGTAATACGTAATTCATATCACATATGCATATCAACTAATAAGAGATAGAAAAAACTCTTTTGGCCGCGTAAGACTCTTGAGGACAAGTGTTCCTCAACAATGTGCCCTTATGACTCCTACTAGGGGTGAGCATGGTCTAGGTGCGCAGTTCTCGCCCTGGAATTGTGAATCGCCTACTAAGGATCGGTTCCAAAAAAATTGGAATTAAGAACCGACCATCGATTCCATGGACCCACCAGAGAATCGGACTGCCGGTCCGGTTCGATTTCCAAGTGGATCCATGGAACCAATCCCATCAAGTTTTCCTAAACAAATCAAACAATAGACTTGTCTAATTATTGCCCGTTGGTGGGTTGTGTTCACCACATGATACTTGGTCTTACCTTAATGCACATGTGTGATGTATCTTCAGTATACACAAAATACTCCTACTTTAACATTTGATTTTACTAGTCTAATGCAGAAGTCATGCACTTCCATCTAAAATGGTTTGATGCAAAACTGCCCTCTACAGCTTTCCAAACTTCTACACAACCTGTTCAAACCTCAAGAGTCAAGAAGCTCTCATTTAAGCTAACAAATTAAATGAGCCTAAAACCCTAAAAAACAATGACAACAAGATTTGCCACAAAGTTCAATTACACATCACAACAAGATTCGTCACAAAATTCACAACTTCACAAACTTCACATCATATACATCCGTAGCCTATGTTATATATTGCATGTGGGAGTTTACCACAAGTTTACAATAGTCCGTAAGCAAACAAAACAACAACTCTCCTATTCTCAGGAATATATTATCTTTAACTTCAAGTTCCAACATCCTAAAAACAAAACAATAATGAATATAAATGAAACGAGTCTAAAATATTAGTGTTTAATATTTACAGACACTTTTATTGAAGAACATAAACTTACACAGGAATAATAGCAGCAAACAACTTCTCAAGCTTTGAGTGCTCTAAAACTCCAAGTTCCAACCTCCTGAAAACAGAACAACAATAAGTATAGATGAAGATGATCATACAACATTAGTTATAAATTAGAACTAGAAATTGAAATCAAACAATTATTGAAAAATCTCATCACATGTATTCATTTCGCTTCCACTTGTAAACTCTATGTACCGTTAATTTCCACGTTAACATGATCCATATCTAACAAAAAGAAGATATAAAATAAATCATTTACTCATTAGATATACGAAATAATTATAAGATGAAAAGATATGGCCTTACCCAACTCAAACTTTTCCGCATTCTCGATGCACTCTTTAATATTAATCGGCTCGATAACCGCTCGATAACCACTCTTGAGTGCAAATCAAAACTTCCATGACTCTAGGAGTCAAAAAACTTCAAAAGTCATCAAGCACAAGACCAAATGTACAAAAGGTAGACTCTGAAGCAACGGTAGTTATAGGAATAGACAAAATATCTCGAGTCATTAAAGATAGGATTTTAAACTTTTGGCAAGCCATGCTTCACCGCATCAAAATGTCAAGATCGAGAGCCTTTTCAAGTTCAGCTTTAAGATACCGATTGAGTTCAGATAAGTTGCCCTCGGATTTATTTTTCTCCTCGTTAAGAAAGGCTTCATACAAAGGCTCTTGCACGTAGAAATCCAAACCGCAATCTTCCCTTTCATTTCCCTCTTTACAATAAGGATCGCACCTACTACCAGTACTAATAGAACTCAAAATTTCACCACCCAAATTCTTGTTACAAGAACCAAGAGAAGATTTCTCATAAAATTTAAAGAAACATTCTAGAGTGAACTTCACTTTATCAAACATCTCATCAACTATCGCACTATCATTATAAATAAGTCTACAATAAAACCTCACATAATTCATTTTTTTTCTGAGATCCAATTCTACTGCAATCAACACCATCATATTCACTTTCTCAAAACTCTCATAGTATTTGTCAAACTAATCTTTTATTTTCACACCCATAACTCTCACCCTAGAATCGAAAGCTTTTGCCACTTCTTTCAGATAATTGAACAAAGAAGCTATTCTCTCAAAATAATCATTTGAAGTAATATACAAAGTCCCAAACATCTTGTTGGTGATATCATAAACTTCTTCAAAAATTTGCAAGAATAATGGCATTTCCCCAATCAACACTATTTGGAGTATCAGAGCTAAGCTCAGTTGAGAAAGAAAGATCTTCTTCATCCATCCTTTCAAAAGCTTTCTTCGCTTTATGGTGGCGTCTAACATTAGATAAGTAGAGTTTCACCTAGTAGAGACATCAAGACAAACTGAACCCTTATAAGTGATCCTTGTTTTCTCAATGCAATCTTGAAATGTTTTAGCTCTCATGGGAGAACTTCTCACATACCTAACCACGTTACGAATATGTGCAATAGAATCGCGTACCTCAGGTAAGCCATCCCTCACAATCAAGCTTAATATATGAGTCATGCACCTCACTTGCAAAACTTCACCATTTAAGATCAATAGCTTATCTCTTGAAAACTTTTCTTTCAAATAATCAATGGCAACATCATTCAAACTAGCATTATCCACAGTGATTGTTGACACTTTTTTCTCTATTCCCCACTCGTAGATGCATTTCTCAACCATTTTCCCAATATCCCTACCCTTGTGACTAGACATCACCGCAAAATTAATGATTTTTTTGTTCAATTTCCAGTTTTCATCAATAAAATGTGTAGTGAGACATAAATAGTTCAAATTCTAAAGTGAACTTCATGTATCAGTCATGAGTGTGATTCTAGAATTAAGCTTACAAAAGGAAGCCTTCAAACTTTTTTTTTTCACAAAAATACAACTTTATACAATCTATAGCCACCATAAATCGCAACACATGCTTGAAGAGAGGCTGCAATTGATTGGTATAATCACGAAATCCAACACACTCAATCATCGAAAATTGTTGTTCATCAATTATAATCATTCGAACGAGCATTTACCTACATTTCTCCCAATCAAACTTCCATTTCGTTAAAACACTAGCAATTCCAGTACTAGTATTTCCCATTGTCATTTGATTCCCATCTACTCTATGTGATGCAAACAATTTTTGCTTTTAATCTATATTGAGAGGATACTTAGAGCACTTTCTCAAATGTTTCAACATATTTGAAGTGCCATTATCAACATGGTACAAATACCTAGTCCAACAATAATTGCAAAACATTTCAAGTTTCCCATTCGAATCGGTTTTGCCATTACGAAAATGAAGCCAAGCAACTAATTTTTGCTTACTAGGTCGAGGACAAAAACCGGATACCTTATCTGTATCGGATGCCTGTTCAAAGTCATCTTCCCTTCCTCCATGTTCTAGTGATTCTGATTCCATTATTGGTGATATCGCATCATAGGATTTCTCTACTTCCATTGACATGTTAATAAATCACCTGCTCAAATCAAGCAACATGTCATCAACGGATAAAAGTTAAGGTCATCCAAGATTCAAAACTAAAGCAAATTGACGTTGTGTGCATGCTATATCGAAAAGTGGGGGCTTCAACCCATGCAGATTGTTAAGTAGAGGCTTCAACCCACGTATCTCAAACATTGTTACAACTTACTTCATAAATCACAGGACTTTTTTCTATTTCAGGTGTGAGATTGTTCTGTTTGCCTTCATTTTTTGAGTTTTGGGCTACTCTTAAGGACTAATGACTGAGAAAGCAAAGTACAGCAAATATCATACAAAAACAGAGGAATAAAAGGTTGAACTTTGCCTGGATAAAAAGGGAAAATATAAGTCGATTTCGGTTGGCAAAAAAAGAAGAATAGTATCAACAAAATTCAGGCCAAACTTTAGATATCAGACAAAAGGCTTTAAGAGTTTTCAACACTCCAAACAGACTAAACCAATCACATAAAACAATTTGTGGACCAACATCGGATCAACAGAATAAAAAGAAAAGAACATAACTTTCCATACAATTCCTACAATATGATCGGTTCTATTAATCACATTATCCATAAATCAAGTGGGTACCTATCAAGTATTGGGAAAAATGACCAAGGTATCCCAACTACACAAGAGCTAAACCAACCTCAGACATGAGATAACAAAGTGACCTTATGTATTCAAATTAGCATTGCGATTCTCAAAAGAAAAGCAAAAAATTTGATCCCGTGATTCGACGGATCACGATTCACAGAGCCATCCTCCAACTAAACTAAGCCCTCTAATCAAAACTTTTCTCTAAACCGACCAAACAATCAAACAACATAAAGGTTAAGGATTTATGGTTTTTACTTTTTCTAGAGTTTTTGAGCTGGATTGACCAAACAAACAAACCTACAGCTTACAGATTTAGGGATTTAGTGAGTAGATTAAAGATTAGGGATTTGAACTTACTTGATGGCAACCGAGAGCGAGGGCCAGAGGTGTGGCCGTCGGGAGTTGATAGTTGAGGCCGGAGAGACGGAGATGAGGCTGGAGAGACAAAGATGGAGTTGAGGTCGTGAGTCGAGGCCGGAGAGTTGGAGAGAAGAGTGAGCATGAGGTTTTCACTTCTTAGCTTAGCATGAGACTTGAGTCGTTGAGCGTCTAGAGATGAGAGAGCATAGAGTCATGTAAGTTTAGGGATTTAGTTTTTCTTCTTTTTTTTGTCAGATTTTTTTAAATAAAAAATTAAAAAACAAATATATTATTATATTACCAGCCCGGTCTAGATGGGCGGGTGGGCAGTTCCACACCGGGAACCGGACCGGTTCCCTTGGGTACCACCAATTCCGGTTCAATTCAGGCGGGTCCTGGTTCTTTTGCACACCCCTAACTCCTATCACTTTCTAAAATTTTTTGTTCAGTGTTTGCTATCTTAGTGTGTCACCAATGATCATTAATGATACGGTAGAAAAGCAAATTGAATGGAGATTGAGAGATTTAAGGAAGAGGAAGATCAATTTGTTGTTGATGTTACATTGTATTTTTGTATTCACCGATCGATCAATTATTATCATTTATGTTTAATCATAATTGTGAATACAATATAAGTGCAATATACTTAAAGAGATCAAGAGAAACATAAATGTGACTGATTGATTGATCTGGGGTATTGCATACCACATCTACTCTAACCAATAATGTCCAATATGAGCTGCTACATATTCCTAACAAATGTATGGCAATGAGCTCCTGTTGTATGCTAGTCGCACAGATTATTTGCTGATATGAATTTTGCAAAGAAAAGACAGACAAACTTAGCCCTTCATGGGCAAGTGGGAGATGATAGATATTGAGTTTTGTGGGTGGGCCACTCATGTGGGGCTAACCCAGCCCATGACCCGTCATGTAGGTCCATCTCAAGTAATTGCTTAGCCAATTAACTACGGTTTATGTAACTGCTCTTAACGGTTTTAATAAGGGAATAAAAGCGGTTTTAATGAGGGAATAATTTTTGATGAGATATAACCTTACCAAAATATATATATATATATATATATATATATATATATATATATATATATATATATATATATATATATATATATATATATTTGATGAGATATAAAGAGCGGCAAATCAACAGAGAAAAATGCCAAGTACAGAAAGAAGAAAGACGTTCTAAGTTTCTGTGACAATATGGTGTTTTTGCTCTCCGTTCTTCATCCCGATGAGTGATATGAGGAATTCTCAAGTCTGCATTGAAGGCATATAATCCATGGAAACAAGCTACGTTCTATTGAGTGATGCATCTATACGATTAGCATCAGTAATTTTCTTTGACATGATTCTCGTATGTACAAGTCTCATTTTTGGAACTGTTTATTGATTATACAAGATTTTGTTTATGTAAGAATTTGTTTCCATTATACGAGATTAGGAATTTGTTTCCATAATGTGTGATTAGGAATCTGTTTCCAACAGCTGGTACCCTATAATCCAGAGCAGCTTGATGAATCTGTTCTGTGGACAGAGAGCAAGGACCAAGGCAATGGTTACAGAACCATAAGGATGGTTAACAACGTCCGCCTTAACATGATGACACAACCATTATCCTCTGGCAGTGAAACAAAGGAGATAATCAAAGATGGAAGATCACCCCTTGTTGTAAGTTTCTTAGACGCAGAGGAGAGGAATAACCTTCATGCGACTTGCCGCTCATTTCTTCGTCTTTCATTTCCGAACTATTTTCCGCTCTAATCTATTTCAGCATCTTACAGAATCGTGTCCCATTTTTGTGAACCCGTAAACCCTTTGATTGTTGATTCAGAACACATGGGGGGGCAGCGTTCCTGAATTTGGAGGTTGCTTCTTATTTGCAGGATATGCGATTTGATGGATTGTTATGCTTTCATGTGAGTTCGCGTTGTCATCTCGAATGTTGCTTGTATCTCCATGTTGGATTAAGACTCTACTACTATTGTGTATTACTTTGACTTCGGATGTTATAGTGTTATCGTTCTGTGTGTTATTACACCGCAGACTATATATATATATATATGCCTTGCAAAATTAGTAATCCTCCGCATTAAGCCGTTTTAGATGTTGCTTGTGAAGATAGATGTACTGTGTAATGTGTGTCTTACAAGAGTGCGAGAGGAGCATGTTATTTGCAGTTAGCATTTGCTCAAGGACTTTTAGAGCCTCAAAGGGCTTCGGCAAAGTGTTGCCAAACGCACCCGGAGTGCCTCCGGCATGAATGACTTTATTTTGGACTTCCATTCTATTCATCTTGTAATGGAACGAAAGTCCCTATGTATTTAATTGAAAATTTAATTTCTCTTGTGATCGTCAAATTTAAATACTTTTTTTCCTGGTCGCTCATGGTTATTTTGTGGAATTGTCCATTATGAAAAATAGTTTTGTGAAAGAATTCCCAGAAAAAAAAAAATTGTGATGATATACAATACCTTTGCGATATTTGGTTATCACAAATGCAATTTCGTGCACATAAATTTTATATGATATGTGAAAGACAATTGAAAATACAATCGGATCACAATCCTAAAAGGAAGGAATTTATACCTTTCGAAGAGTATGGTTACTTTCCGACAAAAAAATAGAGAATATGGTGATTTTTCGCATTAGTATTAGGTGAATTCAACAACCATTTGACCGTGGGATACCTGATAAGCTAAAATAATCCATCTCTCTCTCCATTGCACCTCCTTCGACTGCTATAGCACTACCGGCCCTACCGATTATTATTGTCGTTGAACCTCTCTAAGGTCGACTTGAGGTCGTGATGGCTTGGACCAAATCAGGCCATGAACAACGAACGCACCGGCAACTCTGCCGCCAGCGAGACGGTGAGGGGCAACTCCAGTGAAGCACAGAAACCATTTCTTTTTACTTTATTTCATTCCACACCAGCAGTCACTTGTCAACTTTTTACCAATGGTGAGAAAAAACACCCACCACATCATATCATGATATGGTAGCAAATCACCGAATATTTTCTCCATAGAATGTAGAACAGAGCCTTGGGTTTTCTACTACCTAATTTGCGATTCCTTTATGCATGTTTGATCGATCTGATAAAAAGTAGGTGAAGGTTTGATAGTGAAGTTCGGGCACCATTGTCTTTGTCTTGACAGTTTTCTCCTCTCGTAAACCGTCCCTCCACAAAATATAGAGGGGAGAGAGAGAGAGAGAAGGCGTTATTTCTTATCTGCCGGAAAGACACATAGAAAGAAGTTGTCGAGTGAATTCCACAAAGCACACATTAGGCAAATCATCATCATGGTCTTTGAACTTGCCCACCTCGGTTTTCACTGTCCCGGTAAAAACCTGTCTTTGCTCATTGTTCACTCATTCCTCCCCAAGTTGCATGAGAAACCAGATAAACCAATCTGAGTCTCTTTTGTATCCAACGGAAATTGACAGAGAGCACGGGGACCATCAACCGTCAAAGGATCGCTCACACAAGTCGAAATGGGGTTGGAGACCTTGGGCGCCTTAAACTTACGCGTTGACTATAAGGAACACATGTTTCATTTATGAATTGAATGATTATTGCTTTTAACAATGTCTTCACGGAGGTAGAGAAAAGATTGAGTTGTCATCTTGTTGACTCCAGACCCAAACACAGTGCCTAAAAGAAAAGAAATTAATGGACCAAATCAGGCCATGACATTTAGATCCGTCAAACGAATAGATTGAGTCAGGATTGGTCTGACATAAATCGATCCATTTAACCCATTTTGACCTATTTATATGCAATGCAAATCTAATAATTTATTTTAAGCAATTTTTCTCCTTAAATTGTTGCCTCTGAATAATGGTGGCTCCATGGTCTGACTCATTGTGGTCGGGTTATGAACAAGGACGTAGTGAAGGTGGCGGTGAAAGTTCAGCCCGGGCCATCCATAAATCATGAAGTGGGTTCAGGATTTGGTTTTGGGACAGTATAAATTTATTGTTAACCTCACAAGCAATCTTGGTTGAGGAAAACAAATCAATATATAAAAAGAAGAGTTCTATTTAAGCAAATCAATATTCAGCCTTTGGAGTGCAAGCAAATCAAAATTACTAGCATTAAACCCCAATCTCATGCTTTAAGCTTAAAGTATCTATATTCTATTGGTTATAAACCGTAACATTGTCCAATCTCAATTCCAGGAGAAATACACGGTTCAAGCATTTCATCAACCAAGTAGCAGGCAACTGTTCCTAAACTTCTCTTCCTACATGCCTTTCATTTCTGTAAGGCTTGAAAGTTTCTTTATCGAAGAAAATCAAAGTCGCATGAACAAAACATACCATTGCCCCAGACCAAGAAACATACGATGCAATCGCTAAGCAATAGAAACACTACCAATAAGAACTTGCGATCCTAATAACTTGTACGACGTAAGGGTAACAACTGGTACCGAACATCCAAACTAATTCGAAATTGCATCTCCCACTCAGTTTGCGCACATCGACCCACTAATTACTCTTTGATTTAGAGCTCGTTGCTCTGTGGAAGAGGGGGCAGAAGAGGACGGAGATGGAGAATGACAGCTACAGCCTTAGGGAGAGGTGGCAATGGTGGTCGGCGTCTACGGTTGCGGCTTAAGGGGAAGGCGGCTGTGGCAGGAGGAGGGACTATTTGAGGTGAGTTGAGTCTGGATAAATTGTAAAATCATTTTAACTTCCATACTTTTGTTAACTTTGCCATTCTAAATCTGTTTATAACCCATTTACTAAATATAACCGACCTATATAATCACTGCACCTAGTTTATAACCTATTTTAATAGGTCTAATGACAATACACTTGATCCATTAATTCATAAGACCCGATCTTTGGAATGCTTGACAAGCTTATCGATTGTGAATGTCATAACAATAAAGTTGACCCGCAAAACCCATCAATGGAATGCCTAATGAGCTCCTTTTTTATGGACTTTCAATGGGCAAAGTTTAAGTGAAGTACATAACGTTTGGTGACTACTAATTAACTCGAAGCATCGATTGGGAAATAATTGTAGATCAAGACAATTAAATATTTTTACAGGGGGTTATCAGAACGAGAAACGATTTGACCCATTTAAAAATATATGAAAGATTAAGAAAGAACAGAATTCGCAAGCAATCAAGACCTATCAGAAATCACAAGTGCATTAGATTTTTTAATCTAAAAACATAAAGGTACGGATTATCTTTGATCTTTGATTAGATTTTGCCTTAATCCGAATTATCTTTAATCTTTTTTTGTTTGGCCTGATATCTTTGATCATAAAAGCGTTCCATTTGCATTTCCTAAGCTTTTTACTTTCTCTACGCACTCCAGTTTTCTTCATTAGCCGTTTATGTCCAGCTTCAGTTATCGAGCAAGCAATGCTTCCAATAATGTAAGCCTTTTGGTCAAATAAAATATCACGCAATTTCCTTCTTGTTTTCCAATCTATCGCTCACGCACTGTTTAGTAATTTGAGGTCCAGTTACTTTTGATTTGAAGTCGATTTTAACAATTTAATCAGCGATGGATCATTCTGGATTGAACTTTAACCGCTAATTTGTTTTTTGGTTGAAAACTTTGATCGTTAATTGAATCCATTGAATTTCCGGCGACCATAACCTTACAAAAGCCCATAGAACACCTCCCTTATTATATATGCCCATTGAATTTGCCATGACAACCGTGTGGAAGAATAGACGAGAGGGTGCATCATACGTGCTTGGTCCATCTCTATGTCCAAATATCAATATTTTATGTGGTGTTTGGCTCCACAACTTGGACGGCTCAGAGCATATTCCCATCGCCCTCCATTTTCCACACTTAGGAGCGAGAATGTAGAGATATAATTAGGGTTGATATAATCTTTTTCCCATTGCCCTGGTTATTACCCTTGTCCCAAGAGGCCCGGATTGGGGGAGGTGGCTAATTAGGGTTTTGATTATGATCTTTTGTCGGTAAGAAAATCAATTGTTAAAGCATCTATGAAGACAAAGGAGAAGTTTTACGAGGATTAGTTAGATGATGATGTGACTGTGAAAGGAAGCACCATCTGATTTGTATGCTAAAATATGAAGTTGGAAGAAAGGAGGAGGATGCATTCATGTGTATTATGCAGAAGACCATATGTTTCGGTAAACACAAAACATTCTATTGTCCTAATGAAGGAGCACAACTGATTGATTTTGTCCTAGACATTGGTTTGTATCTTCGAAATGACCCGGAACGCACAACTGATAGCTACTTGCATTTTGTTGAGATGAGAATACTATTGCTTTTGTATTATCTTTTCGATGCATGCATACTTTTGTATATACATATAAAGAGAAATTACATTTCGTACATGATAATTTCTCATGGAGAGAGGGATTCTTATTCAATTGTTGGATTCGACGGTTGTCGTTCCCCTTATGCCCTCCCCAATCCTTGAGAGTATAATTAAGAGACGGCGGTGGTCATAACACATTAAGACGTGCAAAGACAAGCAAATTCAAAGTATCACAAGTATTACACGGAGAAATAAAGAGCTTAATTCGAGAATATTTTCCAAAGCATTTGCTAAATAACCATATTAAAAAACGCATCATTTTTATACACTAAAATAATGATGCCTTTCGCGGCATGTATAATTAACCGCGTTAAATTATAAGCGATGCTTACATGGAATATGCTTAACGAGTAGCTCCGTCGCGTGTTGACTATTGTGCAATACAAAAAGCTCGAATGCCAAGTTCCGCTCATCGAATCAAAATCAGCCTCTTGGTAGAAAAATATTTATTCAAATCTAATTTGATGGATCGAATAAATTACATCCGTTGGTCACGTGAGATTCACACCAGGGGCAATTAATTCACATGAATATTTTTTTTTTATCGGAGGTTAATTCATATCATATGAAAGGAGAAATTCCTCCTCGGAAAGTGCTACAATATTTTGTAGCTTTTGCAAATCCCCAAAAAAAGTTAAAAACAAGAAAGAGAATCTGCACAAAGCAAAGGGCATTTTCTCACACGCTCAGATGGTCGGGCCTCAGACAATCAAGTGCTGTTCGGACATCAGGAGCTCTCCGCTTTGAGCGACCGTTCGAGAGAGATCGGAGAGATCGACGCCGACCACGACGGAAATGGAGTTCCCATTCGGTCACCACGCCCACGGGCACCACCGGAGAGACGACGACGACGACGACGACTCATCAAGAAACCGGCCCTACCCGCCACCCGGATCCATCCTCCCACCCGACGTCTACGGCCAGCCTCCCCCTCGGCGCCCGCCCTCCTACGGCGGCGGCGGCGATGACGTCGCCCCGCCCCCGCACCCGCCGTCCGGCGTGTACCACACCTCGCACTCGGCTCCCCCGCCTGCTTACCCTCCGCGTCGGGACGATTTCGCCTCCGGCTACTCCTCCCCCTACCCTCCGCCGCATGAGAAATTCTCTCAGGGACCGACCGACTACCCGCCGGCGGCGACCGTCGAGCACGTGGGTCACGATTTCGATGAGCCGAGCGAGACCCACCATTCTTATCATCCCCATTTGCCTTCTTTCCTCCATCATCACACCCAGCACCAGTATGACTATGATCCCGCTGCTGTTGCTTCCGGTGGTGGAGCTCTTGGCTCTTATTTCGCCAACAAGCGCACTTACAAAGTTTATTGCAAGGCCGAGCCCAATTATTCTCTGACCATTAGGGACTCAAAAGTCATTCTTGCACCCTCCGACTCCGGCGATCCTTATCAAGTATGTTGTTTTGCTTTGCTTTCGCCTATCACCCCCGATTCTTGATCTTTGGTTCGGTTGGATGTTTTCAAGTTGATGGCTTTTTGATGGGGTTTGGTTTGATCTGCCTCATTTGAGCGTTGCGTGAGTGATGGTTTTTTATTCGTTAATTCTTTTAATGATGCGAAGTGGCTTGTATGATTTGATTTGTTCAGAAATGGTACAAGGATGAGAAATTCAGCACCAGAGTTAAGGATGAAGAGGGGTTTCCCTGCTTTTCTCTGGTCAACAAGGCCACTGGTGAGGCCATCAAGCACTCTGCTGGAGCCTCTCACCCGGTAACTTTGTATCTCTAGATATTCAATCTGAAACCTCTGCAATTATAGGATATCTGTTTGAGCTGCAATTAGGATAGGAAAAATGATCTATTTGCATAATCTGGCTGTAGAGTAGGAAAAAAGGCTTGTGAGACTAGTCGTAAGCCAAGTATCACTTGTGTGCGAGTTATATTTTGGTGACCATGATGCTTTAGCTAATAATAAGAACGTGGTCAATCTCATCGGTCAACAGAGCTCTCATGTTTGTTCTCCTTGTGCAAGCAAAAGAAGATTGCGGTCTTCCAATTATTATCGGCTCCGCTAGCCAGGAGTCATTTGCTTTAGCTGCTGTGTAACTTCTGAATTATAATTTTTCTGAACTTGTCTAGATTCTGTGAGTAACTTTGCGAACAGAATAGTTTTTGAATGACATAGAAACTGAGGTTAGTCTCAAAATGGCTCACTGTAAGCTATATCTGAACAGTTGTTTATCTTCAGTTCGATTGTTGTCACCACGATCCTCTGCTTTGGTTTCAGTTTTGGTAGCTCATAGTTAGACTGGTCGTGGTTCCAAAAGAATTCTTCTTGTGGTGTAAGTCCGTTTTTTCTTCTGGCTACCATTTTGGTACCTTTTTTACTGCCTAATCATTGTCTTGTGCTTTTGCCTTTTACGAGTGCTAACTTGGACACTACTGAAAAGGTCGACCACAGTCTAACAGTTGTGTCTTTCAGCTTTTGTGAAAAAGCTTGTTTGCACTGAGCCTTCACTTTCGTTGCCTCAACTTGAGCTTCATCTCGACATGTGTATTTTTGAGCCAATTGGTGGGTTTGGTACAACTATTAGAGATTCCCATGATTTGTTCATAATGCATGCTTGCTCACCAGAAAATGGACAAAGAGTTGGTATATATTTTGCACTAGGATATAGCACCTTGTAGTCATTCATTGGCGAGGGGTAGACCCACTTTGAAGTCCGAGGAACAGCTTAATTTAAGCCTCAGCTCTCTGAAATATTGTTGTTATCAGAGCTGCAGATATTTGTCAGATCTAAGATTTGCACTTTTCGTAATCTTCAGGTACAGCTGGTACCATATAATCCAGAGCAGCTTGATGCATCTGTTCTGTGGACAGAGAGCAAGGACCTCGGCGATGCTTACAGAACTGTAAGGATGGTTAACAACGTTCGCCTTAATCTGGATGCTTTTCATGGTGACAAGCAATCTGGAGGTGTCCGTGATGGCACAACTATTGTGCTCTGGCAGTGGAACCATGGAGATAATCAGAGATGGAAGATCACCCCATATTGTAAGTTTCTTAGACGCAGAGGAGGGGAATAACCTTCTTTCGACTGCCACTTGTTTCGTCTTTCACTTCTGAACTATTTTGTGCTCTAATCTATTTCAGCGCCTTACAGAATCGTGGCCATTTGTCTAAATCTGATTATCGTTTAATGGTTGATGCAGGATACATGGGGGCAGAGTTCCTGAATTTGGAGGTTGTCTTATTTGCAGGATATGCGGTTTGGTGGATTCTTATGCTTCCATGTGAGTTTGTGTTGTGATCTCGAATATTGCTTGTATCTCCATGCGTGATTAAGACTCGACTCCTATCGTGTGTTACTTTTACTTTGGATGTTATGGTGTTATCGATCTGTGTGTTATCACACCGCGGACTATATATATGCCTGGTAGATTGGTAAATCCTCTGCATTGAGCTGTTACAGCTCGCAAAGATAGATATACTATGTCATGTATGTCTTACGAGTGCAAGAAGAGCATGTTCTCATATTTCCGTGTGCCGCTACACCGCAAAGCGGCAAGCTGAAGCGACAAATATGACAGGAGCAGCAGTTAATTTTACAGCTGCTATCCTTTTTGTCTTAAATCAATCATGTCAAGCATTTTTCTCAGCTGACTCGATCATCTCACGTGTTTACATACCTGATCGCCCACGACAGTTTTGAGTTCCTCTGGACTCGATTTCGTTTCGGAAGTGGGTCGAGATCAGTTAAAGATTAGCCCTTTTGAGCATTGATTCTGGGAGCTGGACATCAGGGGTTCGATGTCTCCCGGAGCTTCCGTCTCTGGCAGATTATGTTACTTCACTTCTTGTTGCCCAGTAGTTCCGAGGACAGACTCGTCGGCCATAATTAGAGGCTGCGTGTCCGTTAGGTGAGTTAGGAAGTACATAGCTCCTGTTGCTAAGGCCGAGGGAGGCTTTCCTTGGACGTCTCAATCGGGCCGAACTGTGCAAGTCCGAGGTCTAGGCCCTACGAGAAATTTCTGGGTCCTAATCCTAAACCAAAGACACAGCACGAGATAAGTACACGGCCTCTCTCTCTCTCCTTCTCTCTTACGATCACTTGACACATCTTGATGTATTTTCAGTATAAATCAAAGTCGAAGTTACGTTTTCAATGGCAAGAAATGATAGGAACTATTACTCGAATTTCGAATGCACCAAAATGAATCACAACCTACCCGAAACTATGCTTGAACTCATCTGGCTCTAGGGCACGTCAGGCCCTATGAAATTCGGCTTGTCGTGGCATGTTCTTGTTGACATTCCTAAATAAGACGCGCGCGCCGGTCGTGGCCTCACCTCCGCCTCCGATTCTCGAATGGTTCTTAATTATCAAGTAAATGTTTTGTTCCGTATAATTTATATACTTCACATTTCAATTATAAAAATTTTGCCTCACCCTCTCCATCAATTGCAAAATACTCGATCTACCACGAGTGGAGGTTCAGTTCCATCGAACTATGGCTGCGTTTTGATCAGCTTTCCCAAGAGCTTTTGGACTTTCAAAGTCCCTCGTAATAAATTTAGAGCACTTGGCGAATTTTTTTTTTTGGGGCCACTTTGGGGATACGCCAGTATCGGCAAAACTGAAAGCCTAAGATAGGTCGAGGACCTACCGTGGGGCTTTTAGCATTTTCAGAAGGCAAGTTTTAGGGTTAATGAATTTTTTTTCCTTCTAAAATTACTCTCTCTCCGAAATTTCATTTTCTAGTCTCGCCCTCATGAAATTGGAAACCCTCGAATTTCCACTCGTGGCTACTGACGTGAGGACTTGCACGACGCCGGCATACCTCGACAAGTAGTCGACGTAGCCGTAGTGTTGCACGGTGGCTAATCGTCGTCGTAGGAGCCAAGGAGCGACACCCAGAAGTAGCACCATGGTTTGGGGCTTTCGAATTGAGGATTTGCAAAGAAATGGTGGACGGGAGAGAGACGCTGCAAAAACGTAGCCCCTCCCTTCAACAAAAGAGACGATGAGCAGTGCCCTTTGTTTGTCTATTCTCTTTTTAAAAATTTCGAGTTACTTTGCCCAAAAAAACTACACCAACTGTCGCTAACCAAATTTGCTCTGAGCAAAATACATTTGGGCCAAAGATTTCCCCAAAACTCAGCCGAATACAATTCATAATAGTTCGTCTCTGAGTATCGTATCAGTTGGATTTTCTGTAAAGTAATATTATGTCTAATGTTGGGAGACCATGCCCTGGTTGACTTACCGATCCCAAGAGCATCGCAAACAATACTCAGATTCCTTTCTTCTTTCCATCTCTTCGTGATCAGCGCCGAGATTCCCACGACACTGTGGTTGATTCTCGTGCGCAATCATTGTCACTATTGTATCACTAACTTAACATGCAAAAACACAGTTCACGCGCTGACATGAACAGATTCGCACTCTTCTCAGGGCTCAAAAAACGATGCTGCTGCTATTGTGCTGCTGTTCATCAGAGCTTCAAACACCAGCGATGCAAAGGCTTGCTCTAGACTCATAAAAGGGCCAATTAGCATTCAGGATTCAATGCTGGACTCGAGTTGAAAATTGCAAGGCCACTTTGACAAATGTTTGTTTCTGCATGTGCAACAATTAATGCTGTTCGTCCCGGCTTTAAGCAATCTGGCTGTACTCCACAGGAGCTGCAATATATCCTGCTCTGAATATCAACTCTGCAAGCTAGCAAATTTTCTTCTCTTTCTATGGGAATACAATTCATGGTTGTCTTCAATTTTACGAAGATGAATTATATAAACAATGGTGCTGCAAACTGGCATTGCTGATGGTAGCATGTTCTTCTAGATGCTCTTTGGGCATGAATCCAGCCATTTTCAATTGTCTGTATAGGGTTTTGTTTATAATTTTCATGCGTTCTCAAAAATAGCCTCAAGAATCAAATTTTGCTTTGTAATGTGGAACATGATAACCAAGAACAGGAGTAAAACAAAATTTTCACTCTGCTTCTCGAATGTTGGCTTTTTAGAGACTTATGCCGCCCTGTTTACGCCCTTTGAACTCTAGTTAGTGGGTATTTAATATGCATAGTATTGACGCGATTCCTCGAAAGTGGGAACCGCATCATCGGCACGCGTCCAGAACTCCATACTAGGGTCCCTAATTCACTCGTTCACTTGAGATCCAAATTACGCCAGAAGATGTTGATTACATCAAGGACCGTAAACCCTGTTTCCATCTCTCCTGCTCTAATCCGATTAACCAAGAACTACTTGACGTATGCATACGATGTCCGCAAAGTTACCCAATAAGAAAAAGAAAGGTTAGATGTGAAGAAGGGGAAACAGTTAGATCTAGAATTGGCTTCGGTCGCGGAGGTGGTGAAAAGCGAACTAGCCAGCATCATAACCACTTGATGACACCTTTAGTTTAGGACATGAATCCACTAATTAACCTGTTTTTTTATCTTGTCCTTAGTGAAACATGCCATTCGCACTCTCACTTTGTCAACATGGGAAAAGGGTTGTGGCCTTTAAGTACGCGCACGTCTTTAACATTATAGATGAGGTCCATTTCCACTTTGTCAGTCCGTTAGTTGGTATCAGTTAGGGCAGTTAGGGCTGGCACAGAAAGAGAGGAAGGTCAGAACGAGAAAAATAAGGAAAAAAGAGCCCCCCTGGAGGACTAACGTTTTACCAAATCGGAAGTGAAAAGTCAAGGGTGTTGACATTTTAATGCGAACCCAACTTTCAGATTAGTGGCTTTTGAATGGAGATTATAGAAGGGGCAAAGGGCCGAAAAAGAAAAGGTATATCTTTTGGAGATGACGAGTGATCACTTGCATGAGAGGCTACTTGGTCCAAATTTAATCTTATCCTACGTGTCTCGATGGCGGCCAACTGTCTCGTCTCTTGAAACGGTCGTTAAAAGCCGAAAGCCTCCATATAATTTTCTTCCATTCACTAAAGGGTCCTGTTAACCGAGTGTCCACAGGACAATTTCTAAGAATACTTAATGGAGAAATATTCGATTTTCAGAGCACTAATCGTGCATATATCGAGAGCGATTGGTGTATTTGAAATTGTAACGCTGTCTTACTTAGCTGTTCATCGAGCGTTCTCTTGGTGCACCCTCTAATCAAAATCCTGTAAGAGGGCTACATTAAATTAAAGCACCTGCACCCACTTGAACCCTAAGTCAACACTTTACTATATGATTAAGGGGATTAAGGTTTAAGATTCCCATTTGATTAAATTTACTTAAAAAGGAAATGCAAGATTGCCAAATGATAGTGATGCTCCAACTTGCATAGTATATAGCGTGGCTTTAGAGAGGGTCATGTGTATGACTCGAGAGGGATGGCCAATGACGTCATTATCTGCCCATCCAACGGTTTTGATGGTTAGAGCGATGCCGTCGTGGGCATCATATGGTTGGAATGACTTTAGTTTGGACTTTCATTTTATTCATTTTGTTTTACTTAATCGAACAAAAGATCCTATTATTTAGTGGAAAAACTAATTTCTCTCATTATCTTCTAATTTAAATAAGTCACGGTCGCTCACGGTGACTTTGTGGAATTGTCGAGATGAGTGTTACTTAGACAACTTATGAACAATAGTTTTGTGAAAGAAATCTTTGAAAGGAAATTGTGCTGATATAAAATAGCTTTGCGGATATCTGGTTATCCCAATTGCAGTTTCGTGCAAATGGACTTCATTTGAAAGACAATTGAAAATAGATCAAATCACAATCCTAAAAGTAATTTATACCTTTTGAAGAGTATGGTAATTTTTTCGCATTACTATTAGGTGAACTGAGGAGATAGAGAGAGAGAGATGGTTTGGAGACTGGGGATGTGCCCGGTGTCATTGCAGGCGGCGACAGAGACAACTACCAAGCATAAATCTTGTACACGATCGCATGATGGAACAAGACAGAGTACCACAACATCGAGTATACAGAGAAAAGAAGAGAGGGAGAGAAAGGGGGCGGCGAGACTGCTGTTGAATTTGCTTTCACCTTGTCGTGTCACGTGTATTTCATATGTTAAGTTCATACGTGTGTCGCATTTAAGCATGAAAACCAACTCACTGAAATCAACCGGAGGAAGTTTTATCTAATCAAGAAACGAGGAAAACACGAATATCCCCCCTCCCCCTCTTTTCTCGTTATGAGTTTTGTGCATCTTAGGGTTATGTTTGGGCGTGATTATGCATAAAAACGAAGGGAGTAATTATTAACGAAGCAGGTGACTAAACGATACATATTGTGTCTTCAACGATATGAATAGGTAACGTATAATAAGACACAAATACATTCGGACAGAAAAGCTGATATAGGGTATGGTATAAGATCTCTATCTCTCTCGCTCTCGCTCTCAATAGATCACGGCTGCGATCTCATATCTTGATGAAATTGATAATTTAAAATCAATGGAGGCATCATCCACGGGGGAGGAGGAAACCCGGGTCGGCAACCGAGCATCCACTTGACAGAAAACCAAAGGACCGGAAGAGTGGGGGCGGCGGGGGCAGCGATCTGGTGCATCCGGGCGCACGTGGTCCCGGCTTCCGGACCTCCAGATGTGGAGATCGAACGCGGGGTTGGGGAGCGCGTGCGTCATCGATCGTCACCGCCTTTCCGAGGTGGGGCCCCCACCTCCCCCCGCGAGGGTGCGAGGGAAGGACGGTGGCGGGAGGCGCGCCGCGCTGCTTCGCTTCGCAGTGTCGTTTTGGACGAAAGTCGAGATTGGGGACAACGCTTTCTCGGGCGGTGGGGGCCCCCCCACGCGGTTCCCTTGTGCGGGTAATGATTCCCCCTCCGCCGCACACGTGTCGTCCGATAATTTATTTTTTAAAATTATTCTCGCACCGCTCGATGAATTCCCTTCCCCCCGCGGGATTCCTTCCGCATCCTCCGTCGCCGTTCCTATTCCAACCATTCTTAATTTCTTCCTCTTCTCCACAAAAAGAAGAAGAAAGAAAAAAAAAAAGAATCTGATTTTCTCGACTTAACCAAGTAGGCAAAATCGAGATTTTAGACAAGGATTAGTTAGTACCGCTAAAAAAATCCCCAAGTCGGTGTACTCTCGCGATCAGGTCTACTGTCCGTTAGCTCCGGCGCAAACGTCCCTTGTTAGATATCCGGAGTGAAAGCACCCGTGGCGATCGGCACGTGCGGTCGATCCGACTCAGAAATTCAACATAAACGGGTCCCACGAGCGAAGCCGGACCCCAAGAAAACGAACTGGGATTGGGAAAGTTGCCGAAGCCTGCCAATTTTCACCCCGGGAGCTCCCTCGCGTGTTTGGAAATCTGCTACAAATTCCCAAAATTTGCCTCAGCTTTGCCAATCAATTTTTCACGAGTGAAGTCCTCTGAGATGTTTTTATGAGTCACGTAAAAGTAATATGGGAGATTTGTGACACGAGCATATTGAAATGAAATTTTTTTTTTTTCACGACAGAAACATTAGTTTATGACGAATTTGACAAGGGTTTCAGATTTTTTTTTTTTTTTGGTGCGAATTATGTTTACAATTAACAGAAAAAAAAAAAAAAAAAAAAGGAGAGAGGGTTTTTGATGAGGTTGGGGTGAGGTGGACCTTGACAATGAAAGGCGGCGCCAAGATCGGAGCGAAATCCCACGAGACGAGGCACGGATTGAGTAACATCCAGCTCGGACATAATCGCCATCGCCGACACGTGGATGGGATTCGGATTGGGCCCCACCCAATAATTATCTACGCGCATTAAACTGATTAATCTCCTCACCTGTCCGCTTAATCAACGGATGGGACTTTTCCCAAAAAAAAAAAACAAAATACATAATTGCTAATTATTGGTTTCGAGAAGATCGGAGTCATATTATTATCATCATTAGAATACAAGATTAACATTAATTGTATTGTAGCATTATTCATAACATAAGCTGCAGCCGGCTTCGTGGCTACGCCGCTGGTAAGGTTCTCCATTGTTGGCGTCGGAATGTTTTATTTTTCGCCTTTTTTTTATTTTTATTTTTTGTCTTTGGATATAAATTGTTTTATTTATTTATTCCTAGGACCGCGTCAGCTTCTCCGCGTTTGTTTTGTGTCGGGGCACTAATCAGCACGTACGGCTGGCGAGGCCACCAACGGATTGGCATTTTCTCTTCTTGTTTTTTTTTTTTTTTTCTTCTTCTTCTTCTTCTTGTGTTTTTTTCGTTTTTTTGCACGAGCTAATTAGCATATCAGAAATTGGGAGAAGGGAGATTTACATGCTCCCTATATGCAATTAATAGCAGTTACTTACATAGCGTTTGGTATTACTGACCCGATGGACAGCTCAAAGTAAATATAGAAATTACGAATTCTTGTTCGGCCCCATCCCTGATCGGAAATGTCGAAACCTCCTTCGAAGAAAGATCTAGCCAAGGCAGGCTCGAGTTCAAGAAAGATGTGATTTCTCTGGCTGTTCGAATTTCGATTGCAATCATGTTTTTTCAGTAAATAGAAAGGTGTTTGCCATAATAAGGGCACGCTTTTCTAGAAAGAATGATATGGTTATCTTTCATAGTCAAGATACGCGTATTTTTGTCTACCCTTATAATGTTTATATTGAATCGATCCGCTGGTCCGCCAATTAAACTCTATTGACGTGTGGATCTAAATGATTCGATCGGATAAATTATATTTCAGGTTTAGCCTCTCGAAGGCAGCATCTATTGAGATTTATGTGGTGACATCGGCTACGAGATAGGCAGAAATTTCCGCGTGAAGGACATAACCACTCGGACAAACATTTCGACCCATTTCAAGCAATCTCCGCCGTGTATGATTAAAAAAGGAAAGAAAAAGAAAAAAAAAAAAAAAAGCGGCTGCCACAATGAAGTTTTGCCCGTCTGAATTCACCAAGGTAGCTTTTTATCACATTGGTGAACCCCAGCAGCCCATTCATCTATTGATTGGATCTGCCTCATGTATACACTTATATTTATAGAAACGACAAAGCAAGCTTGAATGCCAATTTTCGATCGCGGGTTCTTGCCATATGCTTCCAAGGAAGTCTATGCGGTACATTCCGAATGATGGACAAGATCATAGCCTAAAAGGCATAATGAGTACGCCCCGTTCATTCTCGATCAGAATTAGTTCTTTTTTTTTTTTTTGGTAAGGTGAATTAATTCTTCTTTGTCACGCAATAACTCATATATTGAAAACCCAAAATCCGTCCTTCTTTTTTTCCTTCATTTTTCCCCCCTGCGTGATAATATGTGCGTCAAGTTTGAGTGATAGAGGGAGAACAAGGCACCACTCCATATATATTGTGTTCTAGCTTCCAAGTTTGGTCGGCCTATAGTTTAATGCATGACTTAGCTTAGCAATATCGTATAGTTAGCGCGAGTGCGGAAAACCCTAAAAACCAGAATGATCCTTTCGGGGAAGGCAAACCGCGAAGGATCGAACGACGCCGTCTCGGCGTTCCGCAAAAGAAGCCGGTTTTTGATTCGGTTTGCGATCGCTTCGTATTAAAGGGAGATGAATGGAAAGTGGTCGTGACATCGCACGGCCTAACATGGTCCTTTTCTGCGCGTTTGTTATTTTGATGAAGTCAATATTCCCAACTCGAACCAAAAAAAAATTCAAAATAAATAAACAAAAAAACTTTACCAAATTTGGCAAATTGGGCATGATATTAGGGCAACCTGCCGAACACTTTCCGAGTAGGCTCTTCCCAAGATGCTCTCTGGATCTTTCATCCCCTCCTTTTCCTTTTCTTTTTCATTGGAGCACGCTGAAGATCTTTAGGAAAAAAAGTGACTTCGTCGCGTCTGGCCGATTCATCCTTTTAAACGACAATGGAAGACCCGATTTTTGCACGATCGGTGGTTTATCTAGGTGTCGAGCTATGTGCTCGAAGACGGGGGTTGCTCAAATTTGCGGTGGCTCGGCGCGCCGTGGCGTGACGGATTCGCGGATGCTGATCAGTCTTCTCCCCGGTTTCATCGTCGTCCTCGATGAGGATCGAATTGTTCGTGCACGAATTGAACCGGCAGGTCCCCAAGATTTTTGCGAGTCGGGGGTACAAATGGTGGCACCATTGTGGAAAACAAGAAACTTTTGTTAATTTATTACTCAAGCTAAGTCAAACAAAACGGCAATATGGAAAAAAGGGAAAAAAGGAAAAAAAGAGAAGGAATAGGAAAATGGGGAAAAGTAATAACCCGTGATAATACAATAAACCCGTTTTAGGAGGACAAATGTTGGGCATGTTGAACATGATATGCGTTATTATATTATTGTGAGTGAGGTTTAAAATAGGATTTTTCAGTTGCTTGGTCAATTAAATTAAAGAAATGAGATTAATTAACGATTTTTCCATGTGGGTGTTTGGGATAGATTTGTTGGATTTGAGAGGACAATTAAGGCCAAAAAAGGACCTTTTTTTATTATTTTTTTTTTCCAACTGTGCTGTTAATGTGAAGGGACACAGGAACATGGGTCCGCCCCAGCGTGTTTAGAGACAAGTGGGGAAAAAGGAGAAGAAGAAAACTTTAATTCGCCATTTATTTCGTTTATCTTATTCGCGTTGGTTTTCAACAAAAGGACAGATTGCAATTAAATATGCAAGAACAAAAGAAATAAAAAATAATAATAAATAAATAAAAGCAAATGAACTGTTCAACGAGAGGGAGGCTTCTTCAGCAAGTGCCTTACCGTCTACGGATCTTGTGGACTCGTGTGAGCTGTGGAAGACGACGACGAAGAAGGAGAAGAAGAGAAGGTGAGGGTGAAGGTGAAGGCGGTGATCTCTATTTAAGCCCCTCTCTTTCTCACCTTTTCCTCCTTTCTAAAACAGCTTCTCCGCTCCAAAATCCTTCTCTCCAGTCTTTCTGATCAGCAGTGGTTTTTCATTCGTATCAGCTTCTTTCTTTCTTTTTGCTTCGAAAGTTGGTGGCCATGGAAGAAGAAGGGATGGTGGTGAACCAAGCGAGGGAGCATCAGGAGCTGATAGATTTGCCCCCGGGCTTCAGGTTCCACCCCACGGACGAGGAGATCATATCTCACTACCTCACTTCCAAGGTCCTGAACAGCTCCTTCTCCGCCAGTGCAATCTCAGAAGTAGATCTCAACAAGTGCGAGCCTTGGGACATGCCAAGTTAGTAAATAGACCCTTCACCGATCCTCTTTCGACAAGCCTTTTTTCGTTTTGCAGTCTGGAGAACCTTTTGATTTCTCTATATTCATTCCGGGTTTTGGTTTTTTTATTTCCCTTTCCTTTGCCTTTGATTTTCAGAGAAAGCCAAGATGGGTGAAAAGGAGTGGTACTTCTTTTGCCAGAAAGATAGAAAGTACCCGACAGGGACTAGGACCAATAGAGCCACGGAGTCTGGGTATTGGAAGGCCACAGGCAAAGATAAGGAGATTTACAAAGGAAGAGGCAGGCTTGTGGGGATGAAGAAGACCCTTGTTTTCTACAGGGGTCGAGCTCCCAAGGGAGAGAAGACCAACTGGGTCATGCATGAGTACAGGTTGGAGGGAAAATTGGCTTACTACAATCTCTCCAGGGCCGCCAAGGTACAAGATACATGTACATATGCATGATCGCTATATATACTTTCTCTGCCGTTCTATACCGTTCTTATGATTCTTTTTTTTTTTTTCATGAAAAGGGAAAGATAAGAAGGAATTTCATTTTGATGTGGCTTTTGAGATTGAATCCTCCTGCTTTTTCCTTATCCAGTTTTATTATAATTTCCCCCTTTTGTTCATGTGGGTTGCTTTTGCTTTAGTTGTGAGGATATCTTGGCAAAAAGCTGAAGGGCTCTTTGTGATGATGTTCATATGATTGCAGGATGAATGGGTGGTGAGTAGGGTTTTCCACAAGAGCACAGGCATCAAGAAAGCTCCATCTCCAGGCCTGCTCACAAGAATCAATTCTTATGTTGATGACTTGTTGGATATGTCTTCGCCCCCGCCGCCTCTCATGGAGCCTTCTTCGAGCAGACCGAGCTCTAGCTTCACCGATGGGGAAAATGAACCGAAGGGCGTGATCAATTCGGTCCCAAGAGTGCCGGATGGGAACACCGGTTACCTTTATTTTCCTGCAAATTCGACCGAAGACCAGCACCAAGTACTACTGCAGCAACAACAAGATCGTATGAGTTATTATAATATGATGAACCCAAGTATCGATGCAAGTCACTGCCCTCCACAATTGTCAAATTATCCTCCTCTCTTTCCCTCTCATGGGTCTACGAATCCTGATGAGTACTTGCTCCATGGAAGAAGCGACATGATATCAAGCTTTGGTGGTGCGGGTTTTAGCTGCGAGAGTGCCGATCATGCTCTTCTAAGAGCAATAAGGGCAAATTTGGAGACATCGAACCTTCAGCATAACAAGCAGTGCAAAGTGGAGCAGTTTTCATCTAATCATTCTATGGTTAGTCTATCTCAGGACACCGGGCTCAGCACGGATGTTAACAATGAGATATCATCTGTAGCCATCTCCAAGCGAGAGGTGGGAAGCGGCGATACATTTGAAGACCTCGCGGGTTTATCATCAGTAGGCCCAGTTCAAGATTTTGATTTTTGGGACTTCTGATCAAGATGGCGAAACATTGACAGCATCATATAGAGATGATTAATTTAGAACTATGATCCACTAGGTATTATTTAGTTTTTCAGGTTCATGGATCGTTATATTCCTGTACATAAAATGTTCCCAATGTCCAACACCTTTTAGATTCTTCTTTTATTGATGGATCACAGGGAACGGGTTACGTGATTACAATCTTATGGACCTTTTATGTAAATTATTATTTCCCTTATTGTGATTTTGCAGCTCTATATTAGTGCATTCGTTCTGCTTTCTTTTGCTCTCTCTCTCTCTCTCTCTCTCTCTCTCTCTCTCTCTTTCCTCCTACATTCTGTTAATGAATCCTACGCGTGTTATTCTACGGAGCATTAGCTGGCTGGTTTTACCAAGAAATTACAGACGAGGGATACTTTGGTCAAAGTGTGCAAACTTTGGGGTCAAGTTCAACGTAGAAAGTTTTTTCTTTTTAGGTAAAGAAGTTCAACGTAGAAAGTTCACAAACTATTAAGTTGAAAAGGTCTCTCTAACCGGGGAAAAAGGAAGATAAAATCTGACAAAGTCATCAGAATTTAAGAAGAGGATGGGGTGATCTTTTCAGCTGAGAGCACTATGCTGGCATATCAATCCAGGTCCACTGAATGTGAAATGTAGATTGAGGGACAAGCCTGGGGGATCAGCAAATGGGAGTCAAAAGCTTCATTGACACAGCTGAAGGAGGGAATCTCCTCAAGTTCATCACACCCATCTTCTGATCGATCTAATTCATGTGTGCACAGCTTAATAACCCATTTAATTAAAAGAGAATTGAATTCGGAAGGGAATGACATCATGTGCAAGTCCTTAATGCTTGGACAGGTGGATAATACACTTCAATCAGCAACCTTCTCTGTAGAGAAAGAGATTTCCAAAAGAGAAGAAAAAAAGGAAAAGAAAAGGTCCTGGATCACATGAATCATTCCCAGGATTCCAGCAGCAGATGCCTCTCTCTCTCTCTCTCTCTCTCTCTCTCTCTCTCTCTCTCTCTCTCTCTCTCTCAGATCTAACTAAAAGTTTTTAATCGAGACATCAAGTGACAAAAGAACAAGTGTTTCCTTCCCTTTTTTTTTTTCATCAAAAAAGAATGAATTGAAAAGACAACGAAAAAGGGTATGTTCTATGGAAAACATGGGAAGGTGTCAGCTTCTAGACTTGCTCTCTTTCTGTGGTCTTTTCCCTCCTTCCATTCCTCTCTCTCTCTCTCTCTCTCTCTCTCCCTCCTTCCATTCCTCTCTCTCTCTCTCTCTCTCTCTCTCTCTGAGATGAATCAATAATTGACAGTTTTCTTCCTTTTTTGTTTTTTATCCTGAAATATTATACGTTTCTCCCTGGTCTGGTTCCTGCAAGAGTTACCAAATGTATACAAATATGAAGGATGCGAAAATCATCTGCAAACTTAGAAAGGGGTGGGCCACGAACGCAAGTTCAATCCATGGAGTAAGCCACTTCTTAATTTGCCTGATATTAATTTCAACAAGAACAAAAGCAATAACAGCAACAAGATGAACCTTTCTGGGAGAGAGAGAAAGAGAGAGCTTCCGTTCTGGCCCATCAATGTGTCACTTTACTTTCTATGCAAGGCAAAGGAGGAAGAGTTGGTTTGAGACTTGCGGGGGAATTAACCGCGCATTTCAGGCCGTTCCCTCGTTTTCATTCCCTTTTTGGACATGGAACCTAGAATTGTCGCGCTAAAGCATTCTTGGTCTGAAGCAAATGAAGAGGAAGCAAACAAAAACAAGAACAGCGTCCGCAACACGACCGTAAAGAGTCTGATGATAACTAAAGCCATCTTCTCGTCTCTCTCTCTCTTCTCTCCGCCCCCTAACTTCCTTGTGAATTACAGAAAAAGGCCTGATTTGCTGCATGAAAAAATGGAGGGCGCCACCAACCGATCACGAGGCCAGACCACACACTCTCCCTGCGCTTCAAAATTACTACATCTCTCTCTCTCTCTCTCTCTCTCTCTTACCTCATTTGCTTGTCATCACTCGGCTCATTTTTTTTAGGAAGCATTTGTGCCAATCTTTCATTTGGGTTTCGATTTCCGAAAGTTAATTCATCGAAAATCAATATAATCCCTGATTAAGTTATCTGACAAGTGTTTTGAAAGCGGTCGCTAATGAAAACTCTGTTTAGTACGCGTGTCGCCCGCATACAAAAGGCATAACGTGTCTTCATCACTCACACGGATAGATTGCTCAAAATTAGAGTTTTTATCCATCATTTTGCAGATACTAAGAAAATTAAATGCCACAAGTACATGCAAGGGATAATGTGCTTGGTATCTTTTCTTGGTTAAAGTACAATACGAATGGATTTATTATATGCCAGCAGAAGCTTAACTAACATTCATTGTAATTACAGAAAAATCCAAATGGGCAAGGAGAAAAACATATAATTTATATACTAATTGGCCCCATAATTGGAAGGAGTAGATTGCAATTTCAACCTTGTTTTTATACGCAAATCATTGAATATCAGACTATCTTGCTGCGCGGGGATGCTGAACAGTTTCTTTCTCGTCCTTTGAATCCATTCGGATCATGCTTTAATCTTTGGTTGATGACTCCACTAACGCGCCTAAATCAATCGTCGTTGACTTCGTTTTTCTATGACTTCCGAAAGTAAACGTACCTTCTTAATTTAAACGTTCTCTTAATTAAACATGATTAACAAAGAGTAAGCTTCAGATCTTGACACTGTCTCATGCATCGCAAGACAAAGATCCGTACCTTCTTAATTTAAACGTTTCTTTTTTGGGTTTGGTAATTTTATTTTATTAAATTCTTGAGGGTACTTGTAAACTAGAATCATTTCATAAATATAAGGAGAAATTCACGCCCGAGAGAGGTAAAGACAAATCGAGATGGTTCGATAGATCATTCATTGAGCTTCATTTCATTCCTTTTATATTCTTGTGTAGCAATCAAAAAAATTGTTTGAAAAATCCCTGACAGCAGCTACAATAGTTCTTTACATGAAAAAGAAATTAGAAGCCCTCCTAATCACGTCCTTTCATCCGTACTCTAAATCTCCATCGAAACATCAGCGAAAACGAATTTTCGTGCGTATAATATAGGGAAATGGTGACCCAAGAGAGAGAAATTATTTATCTATGTATGTATATACATACACACATATATGTGTGTGTGTGTGTGTAAGTTTCGTCAATTTCTTCGTCTTTGGACGTACGTGGATGATGCCGATCCGTCGTGGAATCAATTGATATATTGCCAGTCTAGCAAGGGTCTTGCACAGTGAATTGTGGAGGAAATTTCACGCCCGTCGGTTTTTGTAGTGATATTCTTGACTTTTCCTTTTTGTTCGAATAACCTAATCTTGTTTTATTTTTTTGGTCCGTCATTTCATTCGAAAGAGAACGCGTAAAACGAAGGGCTAAGTGTCTTCTTGTTCGTGGAACCGGTGAAAAGCATCGAATCATCAACTTCCGGAATGGTTCTCGTTCTAGACTCCAGTGCCAACATTTTCCCACGAATGCACAAGTAAAGTCTAGGTATTCGCATGGACATGGCATGTATATGTCTCCTTGTCGTTGCGCAAACTAGAAGGTATCGGGTCTTCTAGCAAAGACCCGTATCATAAATCACTCGTCAATACTCCCGTGCCAATGAATGTCACCAGTAATGTCGATGTGAGAAGGGCGACACGTGAAATTTGAGAAGCAATGAGGAACTCTATGATGTCCTGGATATGTGGCGTGTGTGTGTTTGCTGGTGTTGATAAGTATGTCCGGCGTAAGCCACACGCTAGTATCGCTCCGCAAAATGTTGGAACAAGTCTTGCCTCCTGCTTTCGGTCATCGTGTTAATCTCGATTTTGCTTTTGTTGCCGACACTGATATCAAGAATCACCTCATAATATGTGATGGGCTACAGTTTTGGAATTCGACATCTAACGCCGTTCGAGACAAAACGTACCAATTGTCCTATTGATTGAAGACACACGATACTCGACTCGCATCGTTCAATCTTCGATCAATTTATTTTTATATTTTCTTACCATATGAGAGCAATACCAACATTAAGTTTGTCGGTATGAATTGGTCGGTACACGTATCACGTTTAAAGAACAATATCTACTAGGTTAATCGCATATGAAAAGAAGAAGAATGAGAATCCATGAATCTAGAATGCCTGACAAGGGTGTGTCGAGCGATGGGAAATTTCAAGGAAATTTCTCCAAGGAAAGCACCAAATCCACTAGCATCGTCAATTCCCCGTCCAAGATATATCATATTTGTCACAGCTTGAACAACAATCTAAAACGACATAAACGCCATTGATGTGGATGTGTTTAGGTTTTTACATTTCTGTCGAGAAGCCTTTTAGGTTCAAGAGACTTCTCTGGCGCTTGTGCGTATGGTTGAAATTTCATTGGTTTTGAAATCATGTGTATCCATGCATCCACGTTAGGCAAAATAAGATGCTCAATCCCTTTTTGGGTCATTTCGAATATCGAATTCATAGTTACGGGGAAGGTGCGCGTCTGTTGGACTTTGGTGACTTTCCCAATACAAAAACTCTTTATGGATAAACAGTGGGCGCTGCATTGAAAATCAAAACATTTCCTTATTAGGTATACTTGACGAGTGTTTTGATGGAATTTGTTACCTAAACCCTTATAGTAATGTAAGAGAGAGTACATGCCGATGCGACATTAAACTATGTGAGTATGCATGTAGGGCGAGATTAATTATCTTGCTTAAAATAATCGGCCACTTTTGTTCATTAAATGACTCGATGAGATTTCTTGGAATACCTTAGCAAATCAAACTTTCAAAGTTTCCTCTAGAAAAAGCTATAAGAGAAGTGTTCCTCTATTAGGTCTATGTAACCTAACTTAATTAATTCAGGATTGAATTTTGTATATCGACGGAAAATTATCCGAATGATAACGGAGTTTTGTCGTTTCTATGAGCAGTTCATTTAATTACGATCGCTAAAGTCGAGGAGAACTGGCGAAATTTCGTTTCATCTGCAGAATTGATTCTTCATTGTTCGGTTTCTAGAAATGGAAATAAACAAAGACTACTTTTTCTGCAGAGGGAAGGTGTCAATTCATACTTCTTGGAGAAGTTGCAAAAACAATCTGTTTCTTTAAGACAAATTGAAAAATTATAAAATCGAATAAATGCCGGTAAGCGAGTCGATTGAGACTTGGTACCGCAAAGTGATAAATTCATCGGACAAAAGTCGATATGTCGCGCAAATTTAGGTTGGCGAATTCTAAAAAGCTTTAGTAAATATGAGGGGTTGCTAATTGCAGCAAATAAAAGTTGATAACTCAATAGAAAAAGCTAGCACGCTGCAAAAAAAAACTAAATGTTCATAAGTAAACAAAATCAAAGTTGCTAACTCAATGTTAGTAGGTAATTACATTTGAAAAAAGCTAGTAAGCCACTCTACTTTAGGTTTGTAATTTGATATAAGAATCGGTGAGTTTGGAACCATGGTAAGTCATACTAACAAAAATTAGTAAGAACGAAATTTGGCGCAAAACTATCCAAATAGTGGTAAATCTGAAAAAATACCCCCATCATGTCATTAGGTACACATTCTTACTAAACCGTAGTATTACCCTTTCTTCTAAAATGCATGTATCTCATAATCGTTTGATTACTCTATACACTCGCAAATCAATATCGAGTCTTTTCAGACGGTGTGCAGAATATATGTTATTAAGGGCGAATTTTCTTTATAATCCTACTTCTAAACCCGATAACAACTTCCGATGCGGTCAGCTCCGGTCATCTTGATTTTTTCCTAATCAGCATAGTCATCTTGATAATCACATTTACCTTCAGTTTAGAAAGCTGGATTATTATTATTATTATGTTTAGGTCTTAGTTTGGGTGGTGAACAGCTCAGTCATACATGAGGCTATGGTGAAAGAGATGTGCAGAGGCGAGGGTCTTACACGTCCTACAACGCGGCTGGAATCGACGAGGCAGTTATATCCTCCGCGC
This sequence comes from Syzygium aromaticum, assembly GCA_024500025.1. Taxonomy (NCBI): domain Eukaryota; kingdom Viridiplantae; phylum Streptophyta; class Magnoliopsida; order Myrtales; family Myrtaceae; genus Syzygium; species Syzygium aromaticum. Next base: position 21,166,714 of record CM044885.1, read on the forward strand.
GATTCATGACGCAGCGTTTGACTTTAACCATGTCGCTCGGATTAGGGTTGCGAGGTCATTCCCCATCCCTACCTGATTGTCTTGCCACATCTGGTTGGATTGACCCGTGTGGAAAACAGAAAAAAAGGAGTGGAATGCGATGACAGTTTCGGGTTGCAGCTCGGAAAGTTCCTCGAGAGTTTGTCTTCCCCCCTGCTGATCCATTCAAAAACGCGCATGCAGTGCAGTCCGAGTCAGGATCGAAACTTCGTGTGAAAGAACCCCAGAAAGCAACGAGAGAGACAGACAGACAGAACGAGGCTACGTACATTCATATCATGAACTAGACCGAGGACCCATTGAAGAAAAGCATTCCCTGAAACTAATGCGATGGTTTCAACCAAGAAAAGGAGTTTGCTTTCAATGCCGTCGATGGTGTTCGTCACTCAAGTGACGGATCATGCGCACAGCAATGCGTGTTCTCCGAAATTTTGAACAGCTTCGTGTGGAAATACACGAGAAGTATTATCGTTCAGGGAGTTTCCAAAGCAGGTCGCGATCAGGAAACTTGTTCCAAAGGAGTGTTATCATATTCCAATGCCGACGACGTTGGCCGAACGAAGTTTTCCGAACAACATTGCTGCACCCATCAAAATCACCGACAGCTGTCGAGATGACCGCCGCCACAAATGCTGGCGTCGCTCCACCCAATCCCCATCCTTTACTCTTCGCTGCTCTCTCTCTCTTCTCTCTCTCTCTCTCTCTCTCTCTCAACTTGATTCGTCAGCCGTGGCCAGAAGACGAAAGAAGGGAAAAAAGAAGAAAAAGGAAAAATTGAACAATAGGAGAACACATCTAAGTCATCAAATAGTTAATACACTATTATGTTCTTCTCTGAAAAGGGAAATCTCAGTATGTAAATTTATCCGCCAATTTAGTGTATCGAAATCCTAATGCACCCTGTAGCTAATTCACACTTATGATTGTAACAAAATCGGGGATAATTGTCCAAAGAGTTTTAATAAGACGGATAATTTATTTTTAAACCTTTCAATTATGTTAATTTAGTTATAAATCTTTTGACGATTTATCAATTTAATTCTTCCGATCAATTTTGGCAGAAAATCACTGATATGGACGAATATTGGCTGCCAGCCACCCTACATATGGCCGGCACCAATGTAGATAATTTTTTCATTTTTTTTCTTTTTTGTTATTTCTTTCCGTTTCCATTTTTTTATTTTTTTTTGCCTGTTGCTGGTGACTGGTCACAAGTTAGAGCATTGCAACCGTCTCGGACCACATGCAAGGGTCACCCTCACCGATTCTAGTGAGGGCGCGACCTTCACGTCCTCTAATGAGAGTGACCCATGCCTGTGACCTGTCGTCAAGCATGGCCAAATACCGGCCACAAGCGAAAGGAAAAGAAAATAAAAATAAAAAAGGAAGGAAAAAAATAAAATGGAAAAATTCAGAAATTTTTTTTAAAAAATACAAAAATTATGTGCACCAACATCAGGCACGCCATGTAGGTCAATCAATGTCCACATCAACGATTTTCAGCCAAAATGGGTCGAAAGGACTATATTCGCAAATCATTAAAATGTTCAGGATTAAATTGATACAATTGAAAGGTCTAAAACTAAATTGACGAATTATCAAAAAATTTATGATTAAATTGGTACAATTTTAAAAAAATGGCACAATTGGAAGGTTTAAAACTAAATTGGTCGCCGTACAATAGGTTTATGACTTTTTGAACAATTTTCCCAGCAAAATCATGATAAATCATAATGCTAAGTAATCATTAGTGTTTGGTTAAATGGATCACCAAGGATCAGCTACTTAGCATTATGGTTTATCATAATGCCCGTGAGGGCTTCCGCGGCCCCACGTGGGGGGCTCCACGAATGCGTTCATTAATTTTACATGTCGATGTCCTTATGCCCGACACTCCCAGTTCTCCATGTATCTTTGTCTTCACTAGGGAGAGGAATACTCTCTAGAAGATTTACATCCTGTAATCCTGAGATCCAGACGAGGATCGAGATGGAGGCTTTTAAGGACCCACTCAGGCCCATCGAACTTATATTTTTTGCTATCATATTTAGTGAAGATAATATAGGACGATAAGATGATAAGGAAAAATGTAGAGATTTCATTAAGTGATGTCATAGTCGGAAATTCATACTATCAAACCTCCCAAATACTATAGGTGATAGCTCCCTCGTTTATGACTGAACTTCCACGGAAGCAATATCGAGAATGGATCTTACAGGTACAATATGGAGATTATACGTGTACATTGATAGTCCTATAACTCTCGAGGCTTGATTGAAAGTCTATGTCTAGTGTACACGTCAAGATTAATAACGTGGGCAGGAGTTCCAAGAAGTCACTCAATATCGTCCTGGCAAATTATGGTCCATATATCCCAAAAAACATCAGATCTTGTGCCGGCTCTTCCTTGTCACTTCTCTTTGCAATTTGTTTTGGTCTTGGAAGCAAATAACAAAGAAATAGCAAAAAGGAACAAGGGTCGACATGTCGACACTCGGTGGGACGATAGGGTTAGCGGCATTGATAGGGGAAGTTTAAAGGAAAACCCTATGCATTCACGATGTTTATGGTACGAAGCTTGCACTTTAACATAAGGTAGCGAGATTAGGCGTGACGACATTAAGTATCGAAGCAGTGTCTAGGAACATTAGGAAGAAGAATTATAAGTACAGAATTCAAGTAAATGGGGACATGCCCAATCGCCCAATTGCTTTCTCTAAATTGACTTACGATCTCGCGTGTCATGTTAATCGTGCTCAACACCAAATTCTAAATTAAGAGAGGGGGCGCTGTGGATGGAATTGCGATTTTTGAATCCTTTTTGGGGGTCACTTTGCTAATAAGTTAAAACCTTCCGTTAAGACGCCTTGCACTTTGTTGGGCAACGGTGGAACGTGTGCCGCCAGCTCAACTGAAGAAGATGGCGGCGTTGGAGAAATCAACGATTTTGGGGTTAATTTGTAAAATTTTCTTTTTTTTTTTTTTGGGGGGGGGGGTGGGGGGGCCGCAAGTAAGAAGTGGAAGTCGTCAAGTGTCGACAAACGATGAGCAAAGAGTTCAAAGAAGTTTAGTTGGCCAATCGTTGTTTTTGCCCGAAAGGGATTGATGGCCTAATCGTCAAGTGGCTTTCCGCTTATGCAACCTCACCATTTTGTTTTGCCTCGACGTATACTCGGAGCTCCAATTGATTGGTGATGTGATTAGGGGAATTTGGTAACAATTTCGCCAAGAAGTGCCCGAGACGTTTGTTGAGTATAGCACTAATTTTCGGAACATTAATTGCACGTATCTTGAGCACAGTCGGTACGTTGTAAATTACTAGACTCTTCTATCGAGTTAGTTAAGAGGTGTTCCGAGAAGGGCATTTCGCTAAAATGCATTTATTAAGTCCGTTATTCCCTGCGTGCATATGTTCAGAAAAAAATTTCTTGTTAAGAGTTAGAGTTATGGGGCGAAACCTGATCTCATCTGATTTAATTTTCTTTTTATTGGTGTTACAGGATGATCATCCGGTGCTCCTCATGAACCAAGAGGGAGCGTTCCGCATAAATTTTACTCTAGACACGATGATGTGTTCCTTTTTTAAAAATGGGAGATGTCATGTAGGTAAAAATTCGTATTCGGTCTTTTTAGTTGATTTGCTTGTTTCTTTACAAGTAAAAGGGTAAAGAGGGATGATAAGCGCTAGAAATCCCTTATAGGCATTATCGTGAGGGTTTCACATCCACTGCAAAATATTTAAATTAAGTTATAAATACTCCGCACTACTCATAATTTGAATTATTGAGGTCGGTGAGCCCATCTCTGTAGCCCCATCTAGATGCTAGCAATCGGGAAATCTTTTCACACGAGATATACATCAGCTAGGCTACGCAACGAGACCCGTTTAAAAGGTTCACAGACGATATGAATGGAACTCGTCCCCTCGTAGAAGACAAGTGACTGTTCATCACCATGGCTTACCTTGGAGAGGTCCATTCGATTTCACAAAAAAACAAGGGGACGTGGAGTGTTGAACTAATGGACCAATTGATGGAATCCAATTCCATCAACCCAGAAACGTAGCCTCAAAAGCATTGGGCTACAAACTAAGCCCAAACATTAGCAATGGGCTTACAAAATCCAAAGTCCCTTTCAACAATTAGCTGAGATTGATCTTCCCCCTGTTTCTCACAGATTTCTCGAGTAATGCTTGTGTCCAACGGGATTTGCCAACAAAATTTCTCATTCATGAACAGTGGTGTGTTTTTTAGGCCATCAAATAACTTTACAATCCTTACTTTTTCATCTCTTCCAAGTACTATTCCTGATCATTGATCTGCCAGGCCATCAGCCCCTTGCGCCACAACAGCTCAAAAGCACTTTTGGGCAAATCTAAATGACGGTATGCAATTATAAAGCCCGCACTAGGACGGCTTAAGTCAAGCTTGCCCAGTCCGCATAACTTTGATATATTTTCTATGGATGGGCGAGTCTAAGCAACATTTTAGGCTCAATTCACGAATTCAGGTAAGTTTGTCCGTCCACAATCTCTGTCATCAATGAATTCAAATTAAAAGGTGAAACTCTTTTCAAAGTGTGCAAAGAAAGCACAACACCCACAAAATCAAGTAATTTAGGTAACGACCTACATGATCACAAAAAACTCAATGGTTTCAATTGTTAATGCCTAATCGAAAATGATCGATGGCAAATTGATACATCAAATATTACTTCATATCGAAAGCAGATGAATCCTATATGTCTCGAAACCTTGAGAATTCCTGAAAAATAAAAGTCAAGTCATCATCATATATGAATGAACAAAAAGCAAAATCAACATAGAAAGTCAATAATCACTCAATGGAAACTGTTGTTACTCGATGGAGAGATAATAAGTTATAAAATAAAAAAAAAGAGAGGAAAACTCAAATTACAAATCACAACCTTTATTGATTTGCATTTCTCTCAGTTCTCATTCCCTCTCTTTTCGCCTCCGGCCCACCACCGCCGCCTCGCCGGTCGGTTGCCGTCCGCCGCCACGGTCTCGCGTCCCGCCATCTCGTCGCCGTGCACCGCCCCAACTTCGCGCTCGAGGTAGCGCTGCTCCCGTTTTCGCCTCGATTTCGTTTGTGGGTTTACCTCCTTTGATTTCGCCGTGCGGCTCCTGTTCTGGTTCTTGGGTCTCGGTCACCGAGACTGTTCGTTCTTGTTTGCGCAAATTTGCTTCCTCGTGGCCGTGATTCTCTGTTGATTGCTGTTGTGTTGTCCGGATTTTTTTTTTTTTTTTGGGTTTTGTTTGTTGGCCGGTGGGAGCTTTCAGCTTCCCGTTTGTGCTTGCCTTGAAAGTGTAGGGTATGGTATGACGATCACCGGTCCCAGGACCGGGTGGGCCGGTCCCGGTTCCATAGGGTGGGACTGATCCTACCCGGTCCGGTTCCGGGTTCCGGGTTCCGGGTTCTAGGGTGGGAACCAACCCACCCCGGAACCAATCACCCCTATAATAATGATGTTGTGATCTCAGAGTAGCGGTGATCAGGTTCTGTATGGTTGTAGAAGTTCCTGCTGGGCATCTATCCACTCTGTGTCGTCTTTGCATCAGTAATGTTGCTTCATAAAATCAACGTTGTAGCTTTAGGCCCTGTAAATGTGCTGATCCATGAACTTATGGGGAGTTGCCTGCCTGGTGTTTGATTAAAGTGCATAGAAGGAACTAGTCAATGAAGTTCCGTCCCATCAGTGAGTTAACCTGGCAGTTGCACTGATATCTTGAAATATCTACTATGCAGCCATTAACTAAAATATGTCTATGGTCAATTAATTGGTGGTCTTGGCCCTCGGGGATAATCCATTTGATGTCCATTTGACGCATTCGATATGGTTAATGGTTTACCCCACTTACCGAGAATAGGTTCTGGTCTGGCCTCAAAAGTGTGTTTTTGTTTATAGGAAAAATTAGCAGGTAGTCCCCTTGTCAGGTGTTCGGATCAAAAAGTCCATTGTTAGGATACGATAACCATGCTTCTTATGCATTTTTATCAAGAGACTTCTGCAAATTCCATGGGCATTAGTCATGTTTTGCATTGGCACACTTATGTTCAAAATATATTTCACCGACCAGTTTTGATAGTGTTGCTGTTGGCATTCTATGTGGCATCTTATGAAATGTTCAAAAAGTACCTCATTATAGAATATAGGCAAAAATTTAGCTTTTTCTTTTTGGTCAGAAGGCAAAAATTTAGCTTATGTAGCTGCAAAAGTGATTCTAGCTAGTTAATGGTCAGAAAATGGAACGGTCTTTATCATCATCTGATTACAATGATTTGACAATTGCCTCACGCGGCTACAATAAGTTAGTTTTCTACTACTTCTTATACCAGGGAAGCAAAATATGGATGGCATTCCTTCTTCTCAAGCATCCTTCAATGTTTTTTCTTATCCCCATGGTCTTCAACATGGACAAGGATTGCTATCAAATTCATCAATAGCAGACTCACCCGTTACGCTTATGATTCGTCACCTTCCCGAAGCCATTCCCCAAGAGACGCTCTCTAGACTTCTCTCACATTACGGTGCTTCAACTGTTCGTCCCTGCACTTCAGAGAGGTAACTGCTCACAATCTCTCGATGTTGAGAGTAGCCTCGCTCAGTTGGGTAAGGAATTAAGTGTGCACGCCTGATATCAGGGGTTTGATCCCTGTGGTGCCGGCTCTCCAGATTACATTTATAGCTAAAGACTGGTCAAAGATTCAGTCAAACCGCTGACTGTTTCATCGGGTTATTGGTTGAACTGAGTCAACGTCTGGCTTGACCGATTCTTGACCACTCCAATTCTTAAGTAAAAACAGGACCGGCGGTCCAGGTCTGAAGTAGTCAAAAGTAGTTTCATTAGTGCTTCCGGGTTGTTATAGTCCATCGGCAACATTAAAGTTTGTTCTTGTTTTTGACCAGATTGAAGAATTGTGCATTTGTGGATTTCAAAAGTGAAGCACTTGCTTATCAAGCACAGTGCCAGTTGAATGGGTAATTACATTTTCTTCCATGTTCTGGTAACAGAACATATGGCCTGTCGTAGCAGTTTGTATTGACTGTTGAAATGGATGTATTGCTTTTCATTGGCTAGGCTAAGGTTTCTTGGTAGAGTTTTGAAAGTGGAAAGAGCCAGTAATGAAACCAAGGATAACAAGATTCAAGGTAAAGGCGCTTCATCTGCAAATGATATAACTGCACCTTCCACTGTGACAAAGGAGGCTGGACTGCCTGGGGATCGTAATGAAAATCCAACTTATGGTTTTGCTACTGCTAATGAGCCCATTGCTGCAAAACTTGGTGTAGACTATCCCTTCCCTCCTCATCTTGAGTAAGTTTCATCTAGTCTTTTCAGAGCTGCTTAGACTTTACTTAAGCTCCTTTTTAAGTGTGAGAGCATATATTGTAGACTGATTAAAAATATGTCCCTCAACTGATGGTAGTTTGCACATGACATAATGAGGAGACACCAATACTAAATGCTGAGAGAACCCATAACGAAAAGATTCAACAAATTTGACCTATTGCAACGATATAATCTCTTAATCATTTTGGGATATTGGATAGAATTTGTAAATTATAGTCTCTCATTTTTAGGAAAAATTATCACAGATATTTACAATCATGGCGCGTAACCATATTAAGGAAGAAAAGGCACGAAGTTTGGTGTTAATGAAAAGACTTCAGGTTTCAGGGATAAAATGTACTGTGCGTCTTGTCTAACCAAAGACACGAAGTTTGTAGCACCTACAAAAGAATCACTGTTGATGGGTCTTTGATAAGCTGTAGTTCCATGTTTTATTTTCCCCCTTCTCTCTCAAATAAGTGAATGTGTTCCATAACATATTAGGTTCTGTCACATATTCATTGATGGAGGATGATAAACGGAAAGACCTGATCCGGCTTTTTGTTTGTTTAGTGTCCTTTTTGTTTCTGTTGCTGTGTGGACATCATATATCCTTTGGATACGTAGTTTTTGTCAATAATCTGCAACCTTTAGGTCAAATTGGATGCACCCTTCCTATGATATGATTATGTTATCTTTATTTTGTTATCATATACAAAATGTTCACCATCTGTGGTCAGGGTGATAACATTCGATGAGTTGGACCGTCTTTTCATCTACTTAGGAACTCTTGGCTTTCTGTGTTGAGTTCTAGAAGTCATTTGTGTAGCGATTATCTTTTTTTCTTTGACACAGTTTTGCCATATCTGTCAGTTGATTGGATTTAGGTGGTTTATCCAATAACTTGCTTCTGTTACAGGTATGCCTACCCCCCACCTGATGGAAATATCCTCACCAATATTGTGAATGCTCTTATTGCCGTTCCTCGATTTTATACTCAGGTGGGTGTTGTGTATCTTTACAGATATATGACAACAATGTGTGCATGGGAGACGTTGAATAATTTCTTGCAATTTATTTTTAGGTGTTGCACTTGATGAACAAAATGAACATTCCAGCGCCCTTTCGTATGGCATTACCCACTCCACCCCTACCACCATCAGCAGCTGTGCCACCTCCACCTCCTCCCCCTCCTATAACTGCAAAGCCCTTGGTGGCAGACCTATCCAGTGAAGAGTCCGAGTTTGAGTCTTCAGAAGAGGTAATATCTTTCTTCCAAATAGTTTAATTCCTTTGAGACACATCAAGCTATTTGTATCTGTACTTGTGTAACTGATTAGTAACTCAGCAGAATATTTAAGGCACTAAGTTTAGTTGTGGAATAAATTTGTAGCTTTCTGGTGCCAATGTGTGATGTTGTGTTCCTTTTCAATCTGTATCATTACATGCTTTTGAAAAGGGGGACATTTTTTTCTAGTTTTCGGTTTCAAACAATGAGGAACGTATCTCTGTTTTTTAGGAGGTTGACGGCAAAGCCTGTTCTCTTGGATCTTCAAGAGTTAAATCTGGTAAGAAGCGTGCCAGAAAAGAAGCTATTGTAGGTCCTGCAATAGACAAAGATGTCGCTCATGAGTCTGTGGGTGTGAAACCAGCCACCTTGGTCCCAAAAGAAATCCCAATGATTAAGAAGAAGAACCCTGTTTTGCAGGTAGTATTCAGAAGCAATAATTACCAGTTGAGCTTTGTCTTGGCCTGTTTCTAAGCTTTTCATTTTGAATCATCTTAGATAAAAATTACTCCAAAGCCAAAGGTTTCAGCGGTTGATGAGCATAAAGATGACAGCACAGCGAATGACATAGGAGAGCCAGACCAAGAGAAAATGGAGAAGAAACAATTTGCAACTCAAGAAGAACTGGAGAGGGGAAGGTTGCCTCCTGAAGAAATACTATCTCTTCCAATGTTCAAGGTATAGTGCATGCTAAATTGCAAGCTTATAGGTCAATTGATTCTCTGAGATGAACAGATGACAATTTGCTAAGTCACGCTCAATTAAAAATTATGATTACTGGCCACTGTTTGTCGATTTGGACTTTTTATTACCATCAAGCATAAAAAGTGAAGTTCTCTTCTGTAATGTTGCAGAACTATGCTCCTGGAAATCCTGCACCGGTCTTGTACATAAAGAATTTGGCCAAAGATGTTATTGTGGATGACTTTTACTTTGTATTTGGTAAGTATTTTGAGGATGGATGCTCTCGACAATTTTGTTTTGGTCAGGATTGATTGGTGAGAAGGGAAATTTTTAAAATATTCTCTGAAGTATTTTGTTGCTTCATATCATATGAGGGGAGTAGAAGATCAAGTCTTAAATTGTGGATTTCGAAGTCAGTTACTCTTTATTCTTGGATGAGCCTGTGTTACTCATAAGTGAATGGTTTTGTGAAAAATTTCTGGTTCTTATTCCTTGCTTGAAATTCGATGAAGGTTCTTTGTTTGGAAGTGCGGATGATGCTAAATCCACTCTGAATGTAAAGCTAATGCAGGTAAATAGAGGATCAATGCCTTTTCCTTTAACATATTCTATTCTGTTTTGTTTTTTAATTAAATAGAGTATATGTATTGACGAGACAGCAATTGTTGAGGTGCATTCTCATGGTTGGAGCCTCTCTAGGGTCTAATATTAAAGGTCAAGTTCTTTCTTCTTAGAAACCAAGCATTTATCCAGTATACCTTTCAATTACTTTGGCCAGTGAACCATTCAAACTTGGAGTACCTATTCAAGCATCTCTTTTATGCTTTTGAAGTTCAAATATTTCCTGGTTGCAGTAATCAATATAGTGCCAGCCTGCCAGGTCTTGCTGGAATAACCAACTGCAGAACATTAGGAAATTTCATTCTATCCCTGTTAGTTCTGTTTTCTAATGGTTTTAGACATGAGTCAAGAGCTGCATCGACCCTCTGTAAAGGGTGTTGCAATAGACTAGCATTCTTATAGAATTTATATGGGTCATCATTGTCATTGTTATTGAACTTACCGAATTTTAGGAAGGAAGAATGAGGGGCCAAGCTTTTGTGACGTTTCCATCCATCGAAGTTGCGCAACGTGCTTTAGTATGTATTACTATGTATTTTAAATTTTTAGCTCTTCAGCCAGATTCTGCCACAAATTTTCAAAATTCTGAAGCAATGATGGTTTCTTCATTGCAGAATACAGTGAATGGATATGTATTCAAAGGCAAGCCAATGATTATCCAGTTTGGCCGAAACCCTTCTGCATCTAAAACTAATTAGATGGCTCACTGTCATGTGAAACAAACTTGTGGAGTGATTGCCCAACAAAATGGGACTGTCATGTCTTCATCTGATGTCTAAGCAACTACGATGGTGACCGAGACTTTGGCTGATTACTTATAAGCAGGATTTAGTGGGTGGGCTAGGGTCCGCTTTGACCCTAGGAAGAAGGAATCCGACGACACCTACAACCACTATGTCGTTGTTCAATGCCTAGCTCCTTCAGCATGTGCAGAACTTGAAACTACAAATGAGCTCACTGAGCAGATATGCGGAAGGCTGTCCTGAGGTAGGATTCAAAGTTCATCATGGGTTTCATGCATTAGCAAACCTGCTCTCACCCGCACGTCGTTCCGTTGAACATTCTGTTACGTAAATAAAACCGGCAAGGAACCCGGTTTGCCAGTACATCAATTGTCAAATGAGAAATGCATATTCTGGACATATAATTGGTAATTAGTTTGCCAAGGGAAAAAATTGCGTTTCCTAACATTGTTCAGCAGGAATGGGTAGGGGGAGCTGTATAGCTTGTGACATCAAATTTGTATGGACATCACTTGTAGTGCTTCACAATTCCTTGATTAACCCAAGTAGCAGTTGCTGTTCTTGTTTCGGGTCTTTCCTTATCTGTGGTGGACTCCACTTTCAGCTGCTGCTCTGCGTATGAAGTTCGTCTCTAGCCCTCTGTACAAAGCACAAAGTAACAAGATGATCCCAAGTACCAAAATTTTATTAAATCGGCTCGGACGAGATCTGACTGAGGTGACACTGCTTTTTCTAGCTAATGGTACGACCATATTTTTCCGAGAAAAATAAGAGCAGATGTGAGAAGAAGAAGAATGCGAAATTAGGAAAACGATGCTAGCCAGAAAATTTACCATCATAGCTGCTCCCATTTACATTTGGCCAATATACACGGATGGTTCGTTAAAATGCGTTCATTAAAACTTATAGATGGTTCTTTTCTCTCTTATTTGTGCTTAGGTTTTTTTTAGAATAATGGTTTGCTACCACAAAATAAAAATAAAAATAAAAAAGAGATATACAACTCATTAATAAAATAATGACCTGTCAAATACGCTATTTATTTTTGGAAAAGTGGGACGACAATTTTGTGCCAAATGGGAAAAAACAGTAAAAAGAATAAACCAGAAAGGAAGGAAAAAATGTAAGAATTGTTCTTAAATAAAGAGTGCCCCAAAATTTAACCTCGGTGTTAGCCGTTTGAGAGGAATATGAATAGTTTTGTCTTTTAGTAAAATTGAAACGGAGCAAAAAGAAGAAGAAAAAAAGTAAGAAATATTCGTAAATCATGAGTGGGATTTACAATGGATAATATGGCCAATTTATGGCGATATGGGTGTTAGAAGCCAAAAATAGGGTAGAAAAAGCGCAAGCCAAGATAATTTATGGCGATAATAAAAAATGGCCAGCAATTGCATAATTTGGAGTGATGGCAAATCTATGAAAATTTCAAGTTTTTTCTCTTGAGACAAATAAATTACTGAAAATCAATCAGAGCATGTTAGGGGATGAATTACTAGTGATCGATTCTCGCGCAGGAACTGGGAATCGAACCGGTGTCCCTTGAAACCTGACCCGACTAGTCCGGTCTGGATCCTAGGAATGGGCCAATGGAACCAACGGCATGTTCGGTATTTTTTTTATTTAAGTTGAATATGTTATCGATAATTTAGGCTTTTCTACAATTACACGTGACATTGTAGGCTTCACAAATTCAATTTGTGGCAAAATTTAATTAGAATGAGCAGCTGTTGTTGTGTTTTGATCACATAAGTATATGTAATTCCTTCAGCCACGAAAGACGCTCCTTTATAAAACGGGGAGATGAATTAGGATTTTTTTAAGAGATTTTTAAGAAATAAAAAATAATAGTAAATTAAGAAAAGATCGACCCGATCCGGACCGGCACGAGACGGTTTCACACGCGAAACCGGACCGATGCGCGGCACACGGTTCTTTTGCGGTTCGTTTCAAAATCGACCGACCCGAAACCTATAGGATAAAGCAGGAAGTCCGGAAGTGGGGCCCCCATCAGGCAATGAGGTGGCACCATTGCTGCCTTCTATCCAAAACGATATCCACTTTCTTCTCCCTTTCGTCCCTTTTCTCCGGCAATACGGCACTCAGATGACGCCACGTGTATGATAGCGCCCGGCTCACGTGCACCGCCCCTCCACCATAGGAAAGTCCCCCCCCCCCCCCCCACGCCGCGCACTAAATAACCAAACGAACTTTATCCGATTCATCCGCGTCGCCTCGGCCGTCCGATTTCATCACGACCGGTCCCCCCGTCACGAAAATCCCACGGCCAGCATCAAATCGAGCCCCGACCGCTGCCCAGGAATCATCCGGTACCGTCGGCCCCACCGGGCCTTACCGTGCTCTTCGTCTCCGCCAGGATAAAGGAGTAGCGTCCTCCCCTATCTCACGTTTTGTCAATGTCGGAAAAACGAATCGGAAACTTTGTCGAAGCCGCGGAAGTTTCTGTCGAGAGCCTCCCTTTCTCTCCCGTGACAAGCAAAGGGTGATCAGAGAAAGGTTCCGAGCTTCTTTGCGGTCGTAGCCTTTTTGTTGGATGCGAGGAGCTCGTCATGGCCATGGTCAACAGCGAAACGAGCTTGCTGTGTTCGAGTCGCCGAGTCAGGGGCGAGGATGGCGTGCCCAGATTTTCCAGGGGCTGCGAGGACGGCGAGAGGTTCGCGAGATCGCATGTGAGGCTGAGTTGTTCTCCTGCTTCGTTGAGATCGAAGCAGCCGGTGCTCGGATCGGCGTCCATTTCGTGGTCGAGGAGTAATCTCCACGGCAGGAGGGTCGCCGCGCGCCGAATCGAAGCCGTGCCCAGAAGAGGTGCTGCTCTGGGGTTTTGCATCAATTCGCAGCAGGTGCGAGCGGACTCAAAAGTTCGCCCCTTTTCGCGTTTAACTCGTTGTTTTGGTATCTGGGTTCACCTCTCTGCAATCTTTTTTTTTTTCTGTTGTTCTTTTTTTGGGTAATTAGTCGGAAAGTTGGCTTCTTGATTCGTGGGCTGACGGTGAATTTTAATTTTTTTTTTTCCCGCAGGGTGGTCTTCGAATTGGGAAAGCTCATAGGTGGTGGGAAAAGGGCGTGCAGCCAAACATGCAGGAGGTGAAAGGGGCGCAAGATCTTGTGGACTCGTTGCTGAATGCAGGGGACAAGCTGGTCATCGTTGATTTCTTCTCGCCGGGTTGTGGTGGGTGCAAGGCCCTGCATCCCAAGATATGCCAGTTTGCGGAGATGAACCCGGACGTTCAGTTCCTCCAGGTGAACTATGAGGAGCACAAGTCCATGTGCTACAGCCTCAATGTCCATGTCCTGCCCTTCTTTCGGTTCTATCGAGGGGCTCACGGCCGGCTCTGCAGCTTCAGCTGCACCAATGCCACGGTTAGTTTCTGATCCCATCCGATTGGTGATAGTTGTAATCCTTTCTATGTAAAAGGATCCAATATGTTAGGCATGTTGGAGCTTTAGAGCAACAAGGTCTCGAGTTTGTGGTGCTTTTAGTCTCGCAGTAAACGGGTTTAAATGGTTAGCGATTCGCTGTGCGCATGGTTGTTCGGTGCATGGTGGTTCTGATGTTTGAATTGATTCTCTTGCTTGTGTTTGCCAGAAATAGGGCTTTGGTTGTGTAGTATCGTGTGACTTGGTAGTTTTCATTAGAGCTGATAAATAACTGGAGTCTAGATTGGTTGGTCCTGCACAAATCTTTTCGAAATTTTCAGGACCTGTCTTGTTGAAACCACTAGATTCGTCGATGGGTGCTCCGGAAGTAGACTATTAGTTGATTGTCGTGGAACAATAGCCCCAAATGCGTTTCTCGGGTTGTTGTGATTGGATCTTTGGTTCACCTGTGTTTGGTTTGCTGTTTTGATGCTCATTTCATTTATCAATCCATAGATCAAGAAGTTCAAAGATGCTTTGGCCAAGCACACCCCAGAGCGGTGTAGCCTCGGGCCAACCAAAGGTCTGGAAGAGAAGGAGCTTCTCGTGCTTGCGGCCAACAGACAGTTGTCCTTCAACTACACACCGAAACCAGTTGAACCTACGCCATCACCCACGGAAGAAATTACCGTAGAGCCAACACCGTCCCATCCGGGCTTTCCTCTTCCTCTTCCTCTTCCTCTTCCATTGAGCGCTCCCACGTCTGCTCAAGACATGGATGAGAAATCTCTGGTCACATCCGGGAGATAATGAGTTCAGCTTATTAAGCGACCAAATTCTCTCGCTTGGCCTCTCCCAGTGTACAGTCCCCTCTTTATGCCACCCGTAGTGTATCTAAGCTAAGTGTATGTAGTGTTCCAAGGATTTGCGGGGTGTGTCTGGATCTGGTTTTTGCAATCCTAGCCCCTGCTGTTGTTCCAGCGAGAGCTTGATGAGTTTGTTGTCTTCTTCTTCCTCCTGTATAGAAGACTGTTTTGTCTCATCCTTCTGTGATTCACACTCTAATATATGGGAGTAATTTGGTCAGCATCTGAAATTTACGTTCACATTGTTCAGTCATTTTCCTGAAGTGGTATAACTTCACCGTAAGGCTCCGTTAGTTTCATAAAAGATAAATAATTTAAAAAATATTATCCTTAAACGCACTCGCTTATATATATTGAAATGATTAGTCAATGAAAATAGTTTTCATTATTAATTACAATGTATGCTAAAAAAATTTCGTGGATAATGAAAATATTTTTTTATTTATTTTTATAAGTAATATAAGCGATTATTATTAAAAAAATATTTTTATAATTAATTTATTTTTTTCACAGAATAAATAGAGTCTAAATCGTGGAACCGCTCCTACCTTGACTATGTTATTTCCAACTTAAACTTTGTGCCTTTTTTGATGGTGTCAATAAACAACATGGTGGTTTAAGTATTCAAATACCTTATCAAAACAGATCAAATGTAATCCCAGAAAAGCTGGTACATGGGGGCCACCGATCTCTGTCCTTGATGTCGGGTATAAATCCATTTCTTATTTCTTAGGTGGGAAGCAATTCAAGCCAGGGGTGGGACCATTGGAAAAGAGTAAAAAAAAAAATTAGTAAACACCGTCATTTGCGCAATGATTTGTGTTGCATTTGGCAGACAAGAAAGCCCTTGTCGATGAAAGGCTCGTCAAATTTCAATTCAACGTGGCCTCTCTTGCGCTACACGAGAACAAGCCGTGGGCCAAGGAATGACACATACGAAGCATTGTTCCAACGAAGAAAGAGGGGCCACCTGTCCACCGCAATTCCGCGAAGAAAGCACAGCCCGCGCTCTCTTCCTGGATCTACTCATTGCCGGCCCCTTTGCTTGCCCGGAACGGATCGGGTTGTACGGTTATGTTAAGACCGATGGACACGTAGGTGTCTTCGCTTTATGAAGAGATGGATAAGTTTAACGGGAACTGTGGGTGACTTTTGACCTGCCATAGATGGTCATCTGCGCAATGACGCAAGTTTGCTTTCAATCACAGCGGAGGAATTACAGATTATTATTTGTCTCCCAGTGCAGCATTAGGTAACCCGAAGATCTATGGAGCGATAAGGTCTCGTGTTTAATCCCTGCTTGACACAGTTGTTTGGAGCCGGATCTAGCAGAAAGTAATTCCCTGTGAATTCCCTGATTTCGACATGGATGAAGTGGCTTTGCACGGATCGGAAAGGTGGGACTCAGTCTGGCCCGTGAAAACCGACTTAGGATATCACCCGACCGACATTGTCATTTTGTTGATGCCTTCTTGCTAGGAGACAACTTTTCTATTGTTTTTTGCTGCTGGAACTTGATAGAAAGAGAACTTAAAAAGGGCTCAAGCAAAGAGATACGAAAGGCCTCAAATTAAGATGTTATCAACTCTCTGGTTTGCTTTTTTGTGCAAGAAAGAAACTTGGTTTATTTTAGGAAATGGCGGTAGCCCAGTGGGCCAAAATTGGACTAGTGGATCTTTATTTAGCACCAATAAACAGACACGAGACTGCCTTTTCCAAGGCCCGTTGTCCATACGTTTTTTGGCCCATCACTATTTGTAGATTGGTTAATGCTATTAAGGTTATGGATAATAACATAAATGATCCCTAAACTTTTGGCCAAATGTACAATGTAATTCTCGAACTTTCAATTTGTTCAATACAGTCTCCAAACTTTAACCCAATGTCCATGAATTTTAAATTTGTTCAATTTGGTCAATAAACTTTTGATATATGTTCAAACTTTTGGGACAATATTGAACATTTTTCTATAATTTAAGAACTAATTTGAACATACACCAAAAGTTCAAGGATCACGTGAACGAATTTAAAGTTTCAGGACCACATTGTATATTAGGATAAATTTTGGAAACCATATTGAACAAATTAAAAGTTCGAGAACTACAATGTACATTAGGTTAAAATTCATGAATCGTTTGTGTCGTTTTCCTTTAAGGATATGGACACTTGGTTTCAAAAATATATTTCTCAATTTCTAATTGATTCAGAGGGATTGAATATGTATGTATTGATTCGGAGCATCTTAGTGTCTTTCCAATGCGTGGAGAAGAAAGACACCTTCGAGCCCAAAATTTACGAGACTTTGCGGTCGAAAGGAGTACTTGATCTCATTGCCGAATGTATCAAATCTACCTTATGAAATTTACGGTCTCTTTAAAAAGGTACTTTTTTTTTCTTTTTTTAGGAGAATTCATGAATTACAACCGAATCATCCGACAACTGCAATCAAATTGTTTCTCATTTTAGAGCTCTAATCACATTTGAAGGCACAATTTTCATACGGCACACCATACTTGATTTACCACTTATGCCTCCGCACAATATGAATGGAGATCGAATCCCCTAACGGTTTTTCCACAATATCTCTATGTATTTTCTTTCATGTAATCTTTAGCCAGATCATTACATGCGATTTAAAAAAGCATGAACTTTCGTTGATGAAAATGCTTGTATGTGAATGATCAAGAGAAGGTCCTTACGTCCATAGAGTCGCAAGTGCATCGACCCTTCAAGAGTGTCTCGACCCGTCACGGGAATTGATCGACGATGTCTTTCATCACAAATGAAAAAAAAAAAAAATAGAAAGAACAAAAACGATAGAAATTAGGAGGGATTAAGAAAAAAATGCTGTCGGGTGGGGGGAGGGGCATTCCCGAGAAAGCTTCCCCGTGACATCCCTATCCAGTACGACACAACGAACAGGTTTCCTTGGCAGCATTAGCCGGGGAGGTTCAATAATTAAAGTGCTGTTCATCGTTACATGGGCAGATTCCAGCAATGATAGACTCCAATTGCCCTCAAATTTTAAAGAACTCCTCGACCCTTTTCAGGTTATGCTATTATTGTTCTAATCAAACCCCTTTTCGGGTATACCTGCGCATACATACCTTGTTGATTGGCGACCATAATTTGGCAATCATAATGTATAAATAATTTGATCCGATTGAGTGGTGCATTCGGGGCCGTCGCCATCACCGGCTCTGCTTTTGGCACCCCCTGTTCCTCCTTTTGTCTCATTTTCCACGCCGAGGAAAAGCAGAAGGGAGAGGAGGAGGAGGAAAGGAAAAAAAAAAGAGGAAAAGGGAATACTTTTTTTGCAAGTAGGTGTCAATGGCAGCCGAATCGGGCGACCCTTTTTAGGGTTCTCGTTTCTCTGCCTTTTCTCCTCCGGTTTTCAGGGGTGGTTGCTGGTTTTGTCGTGTTCGGATTCAGAGGTATGCTCTCTGCAGATTTTCTTGTTTTTGTTCGGGCTGCACTCATTTTCCTTCTTCCAATCTGAGGCTTTCTGGGTTTTTTTTTTTATCATGGAGTGGTTTGTCATTCCTTCTGCTGGACATGGCTTTCGTGGGCTTTTTTGTGATGTTGTCGATTGTTCACGGATTTGTGTTTTTTTTTTTTAAGTGGATTCTGGTATGTGCCTGTCCATTCTTGAAAATTGTTGGCTGTTGGTTTTGCTGCTGATGTTTGATGAATTATTTTGTCACTTTGGGGTAGTTGTTGCGGGTGTGCTTCAATTGGCCTGTCAGTTTGTATGAAAGCCTGAGCTTTTAGCAATTCTGGCACGTCCTTGTTCCATGTTGTGAACGTGGGGGAGCTCAAATGAATGTGGTGGGGTGTTATTTTCAGAAGATTGCAATCGTACGAGCTGAAGAAGGTTGAATAGGGGCAAGAAAGAATCCCGTGGCATTCGGTTTAGATACTCCCTCCTGGGACTTTCGTCTTTTTACCTTTTGTATGAAGATTTTCTTTTAATGCTAATCCATCTAAACTCACCTTACCTTACCTTTTTCTCAATTATAGTCGGTGCATCTTTCGTTGTTTTCAGTTAGTAGTCAGCCCAAGTTCTGAAGGAAAATGCTGCGTGTGGTCAGGTTGGACGGGAGTTGTAAATTTTGGTGTTGTGAAAATATGTTTCTTGAGACAAGTCGATCTGGTAACTAATCTAAGCTATCTTAAGCTTAACAAACGGTGGTATACTCATTTCTGATATGTGAAAATGTTCACTTGAATGTCTTTTTGGGGGTGACTGGTCCAAGTAGTTGTTTGTCAACTGTGGTTGGGTAGAAGTGAGTCTCAGAAATGGCTAAAGATATTACTACTCTTGAATCTCATAAGGGAGCATGTCATCTTATCAGCTAGGGGAATCTACGGTGGCCCCGCTAGTATACTATCATTTTTATGGATATCCATATTTCCAAGATTTACACCTTTCCCTAAAAGCTTGGATATTATACATTCATACTTGTAGAGCTATTTGATCTATCCGAATCCATCTAGATGAAGCGGAACTACTCTTCATTTGATCAATGTTTTCCTAAAAGTAGTATGATTTAGCCATTTAACGATTCTAACAGGGTTGGTTGGTATATCTGGTATACATTCTAAATAAAAGCAACAACGAGAATGAGGCTTTTACATACTAAGTGAGGCCATCTAAGATGAAGCGGAACTACTCTTCATTTGATCAATGTTTTCCTAAAAGTAGTATGATTTAGCTTTTTAACGATTCTAACAGGGGTGGTTGGTATATCTGGTATACATACTAATTTAAAGCAACAATGAGAATAAGGCTTTTACATACTTAGTGGACCTGGCTACTTGCATCAGTGTGGACCATTGTGCTGCATTTTGTACCAAGCTGTGTCTAACTAATCAAGGTCGTTCTTCCAATTTCCAAATATCTACCCATGTCACTTTAGGAGGCAAGCAAATAAAGGAGCACGTTCACTACGAGCTGACTAGCTGGCATAACAGTCTTGTAATGATAGCACTGTCTCCTCTTGGCTCTTGTCCAGCATCTGCAACTAAAGAGCCGCATCTTCTGACTGAGCATCAAACTTTTACGTTTAATATTAGAATAGCGAGGTTTAGCCGTCCTTTCCTTACCTCATGTTTGATATCATGCGAACTCTGTCAACTGGAAGTGTCTTTTCACTTGATATACTTCTATATTGCATTAACTTCTGAGAGAGGGGCTCTTCTGTGCTGCTAACCTAATTAAACTCCTATGAGATTCTCATCTTTTCTACAATACCTGGTGCAGCTCAAGAGAGAAGGACATATATTTAAACAAGTGAGAAGCATGGTCAACCAGCTTAAGTGTAAAGCCTGAATTTCATTGGAGGATTCTCTGTTGAATCTTGCTTCAACTCCTACGAGGCACATGTTAAACATTATATTGATACTTTGAAATGAGAGTTGCCTATGCTTCTGCTTAACCGTGGCACCGTTTAGTCCCACTTAGCATCTGGAAAATTTGCAATCTGACTTCCTTTCTTCATTCTTGGCCATTGACGTGAATGCTGCCTATCCTTTTAGGCGGTGCAAAGTATAACCAAGACGGGTGCGCTTTGTTGTGTGGCCACTGGGCCACATGGATCAAAACGAGGCACAGAATCAGGAGTTGGTGATAACTCCACAGATAGAGTTGAACCATATTGGCGGACAAATTCTAGCTTCTCACCTCCTCCATCAAGGATATGGGATTGTAGATTGCAATCAGATGTGCTACCTCGAGGTTATGGAACTAACAGGTTATCATTTTCCTCAAACCGCAAGAAACGCAGAAGCAGGTTGGGTAGTAATAGGATTACGAGCCATCACCATTCGGTGTCTGATGGTGCACTTTCTTATAACGATAGCCCTCCAAATAGTGCTCAGGCATCTAGGCGGTGGACTTCACCAGTACAAAAATTCAAAGTGGGCAAGATGGCTGGCCCTTCAGTTGGAGGTAATCTTTTATATTTTCTTTAGCTGTTACTCTAATTTCTTACAAGTGATTTTTTTTTTGGTTGCTATGTGAATGATTAAACATCTATTTTCGCTTAGGTTAGACTGTATAAAAATTTGGATGCCCTTTCAATTTCAACGGACAGTTTTCTTATTATTCTTCATCTTGCTTGTACACAATTGTAAAAATTGGTTGTCTTTTCCTTTGCTGCATAGAGTATGAATCTTGACCACAGATGCGCCGTAGGAGGTCTCAACAATGCATAGTGCATATGTGCTGGTGATGTGGAATTGCTTAAATTTAATTTGATGAACTGAGACTTAAGGATATGAAACATGTCTTTCTTATGTACCTTGTAGAGGCACTTTTTTCTTTTGGCCAAGTGATAAGCAGGTCCATGATTGAAGCTGTATTTTGAGCACCCCAAGCTTGAGGAGAACCTGAAATGACAATACAGATATTGTTAATTAAAGCAGAGAAGACACGTATGTTAAGTGTACGTATCCCTAGGATTATAAATCAGTATATGAGGTTTGCATGGAAAGTTGACTTCAGAATCAATTATGTTTCGTACACTCTTCTTTTCAATTCTATCGTGCATACATTTTCCTTAGATCCATGTCATTCTCTCTATCATCATCATGATCATCATTAGCATGTGTAATCGACAAGACAGTCTTAATTCGTGTGTTGGTTTGAAGAACTGTGCCAACTTTCTCTTCTGCTGGATTAGATGGAAAGATGTTATTACTTGTTACTTCCATTTGTTCTTGTGATTGAGTTTGGTGTTCTTAATGATCATTGCTGTATTTTCCTTGATCAGGATCAAGGTCTGAAACATCCCCATATCCCCCTTGCGCTGAGGTGACTGATGCTTTCACCTTCTGAACTATGTTACCTTCATTGTGAATTAGTACTGAATCCTATGTGCATTTCTGTTCAGAGGTATCTTGCTGTGAAAGCAGCTGCAGCGTCCCCCAGTTTTGGCTCCCCATCATCATTCTCAGAGTTTGACACCTGGGAGTCAACACGACAGCAACCGTACTTTCTTCCTGGCCGTCATTCTAGACGCTCTCATGTGTCAAAAGCTGTTTACCCAATGTTGTTTCACAATCCAGTGTCTGACTTCGAGACCTTTGATGATGCCAAGGCCAGCAGCCTTGGCAGGTCGACTCCTGGTGAGGATCGTATCTCGCCATCTTACTGGCACGAAGATGGTCTGTTTAGAGAGGACAAATTTTACAGAGCTCTTGCTGAGCTTCGAAAGTTAGAGGCATCTCCAGATCTCAACGCAAGCTCAAGAAGAGAAGGATTTAGGTGGAGTAATGCCAGTAGTTACGATCTAGGGTTTGATGTAGAAAGGTGTGCTATTGCAGATAACACGGACAGGGAGGAAATTCCAACACCTTATGGCCCTGGAATGGATCAGAAATGTGGGATTTGTGGAAAATTGCTACAGCAGAAGTCACCATGGAGTTCCCATCGGATTTTACGTGGCAATGACATGCCGACTGCCGGGGTACTTCCCTGCAGCCACGTGTTTCATGCAGATTGCTTGGAGCACATGACCCCAAAAACCCAAATTCATGACCCTCCATGTCCTTTGTGCCTGAAGTATCTTGGACCTACCTCGGAATCTCCATTTGTGAAAGAGTCATTGCAGATGGCATTAAGATCTTTAAGGAGGAGTCGAGGGGTTGTGATAGATGAGGGCCCACTTGATCAAAATGACAAAGCCTCAGCACACACTAAGGATAGATTAAAGAGAAAGTGGCCTCGGGTTATTCAGCATTGGAATATTGGTGGTTCTTCTTTGGGGAATCGGCTAAAAAGGCATCTACTGTTTAAGGGGAGTGGCAGTAAAGATCTTTGCCACAAAAGAGTCTCCGACCAGGCCAGTTCATCCTCTAGCAAGCTGCCAGTCGTGGATCATGTATCTTCTGGTAGTCCTGTTTCTCCTAGTTAAGGTGATGTAGCATGTACCTCCGTACTTGATCAAGATTCTAATTATCCACGAATTCTTCTCATATTCTGATCCTGGTTGACTTGCTTCGACTTTCAGGTAGGCATTCTTGTATAATAGCCCCGGGTTGGATGCATTGTTGTCACATGTTTTCCTGGACCTTTGCAATTTCTCAAGTGAGATGAGTTGGAGAGCTATAATTGTACGCGAAGTATTGAAAAGTCCATCTGAACAAACTTGGAGGTAGATTTGGTCCGGCACTTTTTTTTTGCATACATTCACTCAGAAGGTTTTTTGTGCTTGACATGAACAAAATCGTTTAATGAAAGACCGGGTCCTCAAAAGTATAAATATTGGAGGTTCTGAGACTTCATATGCTGAAACTTGATAAAAGGAAAGAAGTTGGTGTTTCAGAATATTGTCAGTGGAGATTTTCATGAAATTACTGATGTCTTGCTAACACTTCCGCCCTGGCTGAATTTCTACTATCCTTCAATCCACTTGCATTAATTTATTCTCTGTCCTCACACAAGGCTCTCGATTTGAGAAACCAAGGTGGATATGGTTTCGAGTTCACATATTCTTACGGTGGAACTAAGACCACCGCATATAGCAGCTCATGCTGGTGGCTTGGTTACACCTGAGCAGTTCTCACATGATTGTGTGGATAGGTGGTACTAAGCAGTTGTTGCACTTGCAATGGTTAATGGCAGAGGTTCTGAGAGCCCGAGCATTAAGCTATCGCTCGTGCATTTTGTCGACACGCATTAACGCATTTTGTTCCACACCACTTTTGAGATTTGGGTGAAGGAAGGTACACTCATCTGGACTGAAATTGGGTACCTGTTCTTCACCAAATGGAGCTGCAGCTTTCGATTCTCAGTGGTTGATAAGCAAAGGAGAGCGAAGCTTTCGCCGTTCAATCCTACCTTGTGCCATGAGTATGCCCATGCACAAGGTTGGGTACCTTTTTCGGTTATTGCGCCCCTCGAGTGATTGTAACATTAGAGGAATCGCTTCTTTATGGATAAACCACCGTTGCAAATCAGAGATTTTCTCTATTTTCCAGCCTTCCATATTCAATGTCAGCATGTAGATCCTTACTCACTTATTGATGCGGCACTCTTATTATACTTATCCAAGTCACTAAGGTTTTCAGATTAAAGTCGTAATATGAAAACAGAACCCCATACAAGAACATGAAATTAGGTAACTACTCCGCCACAGGATTGTTTTATTACAAATTTGTCAAACAGGGAAAGCCGTACTGTTCTTGATGATCATAACTATGAACGTTTCCAACGACGAGAGAGCCAAACTCCACACGATACAACTCCAGTTTCCCATTAAGCCAGAATCACCTTCTCATCACTCTGGACAACCCTGCTCAAGTATGTTCCATTCATGCGCACGTTCGCCAGGAGGCCATTATGCAACACATAGCCCTCAGAAGCTCATCAGCTCGAGCAGCTGCTTCTGCATCACATCCAACTTCCTTCAGCCTCAGCCTTAACGCAGCAAAGATGCCCTCTCGACACTAGCGGGGCGTGGGCCAACATACCAAGCTCCAATGCGATCAGCAACCACCTATTTCAAGACAAATTTCACGAGACAAACAAGACAAATCAACGAGTCAACTAGCTCAAATGCATGAGTACTTTGATCATTCCAGCACCTGTAAACCAAGGTTTCCGCTTACGTAGCACTCGCATTAAACCCATGTTCATATAGCCCTTAAGAGTTCACCTACTACAATACATTACTACATAGTTTCCAAGCTAGCGTTCCTGCACAAGTTCAATGCCAAGCTAGTGTTCCTGCACAAGTCCAATGATAAAAATATTGCAGCTCCTCCAAAAAATACTAGCTCCAAACACAATTACATCTGTTGCTTGAGTTGCTCCTTGAGTTACCAAACTCGATTCATTTCACCCGCATTGAGCAAGAAAATTACCGGGGGAAACAGCTTCATGGGAAGCGTAAACGTTGGTTCTGAGAAAAAAGAACTGAGTGTAGAGTTTCGCATTCATGTCCAACCGATGACATTTTCACAAACACCTAGAGTGCTCGCCGAAAGTCTCAATCTTTACGCGCGGGATCACTCTCGAAACCCACAAGCAAAAACCACGCGACATTTTGCAGTTGACTAGTACATCATACATCCATACATATATGCAAACCTACATGCAAGTGAAGAAATGAAATCGTGCAGATTGATCATGTATGTGGGAGAGCCCGCGCGGCCATCACTGCCCAATCGAATATATCGGAGAGAGGCTCTGCCCGCGGGCTGTCTTCATCGCAGGACGGGACAGACCGAAGCGACGGAGAGCCGCCAGCAGCCCGCGGCGGCGGCGGAGGGAGGGCGGCTCAGCCGCCGTCCGAGAGTCCTCGCTCCCCTGCTCGGATAAGATCAAGTAGTGTGCCTTCTCTAGCTAGGGTTCTTCCCCCTTTATATCACTCCTTCATGGGAAACAACACCAAGGATAATTATTTTAGCACCAAAAAAAAAAAAACACCAGGGATAATTAATCACAAAAATTGACAATTGCAATGCAAAATAAAATAAAATTTTGTAAATTTGAGCGAAATAACTACTAAGTACATAAGTTTTAGGATGTAGTGAATCTCTCTATATTATAAATCAAATCCAAGACATATTTTTAATCTCAAACTTTCACAAAAGAAAAAAAAAATCCAATAAAACAAATTTGGAGTGGGAAATAACCTTTATCAAATAAAACCCTTTGTGCTTCATAGGATACAATCCCTTCGTAAAAATATTTAATTAAGAAATATAAATAAAATAGTACAAGAGAAACTGGAGATTAGGGAAAATGAAATTCAAAGAAGAAGAAGAAGATAGATGGATAGCTAAATATTAGGGGGGAAAATGAGTTTAGCACATTTGAGAGTAAACAATAGAGATGGTGACCTTCTAATGAAATAAATGTAGAAGAATGCAAGAGAAACAAAACCGATCTGTTGTAAAATTTACCGGCACTTACTTACAATTTAATGTTAAGAGTCTACTTCGACCCAATTAAATCAAGATTGCATTCAAACATCACATCAAAGTTGGTAAGTTCTTATACAAAGCGTTCGTGACCCGGCTAATCCCACTATCAGTTAAGCATGGAGTCTATCCCATAAGTATCATTTTTTATTGGCCGTGGCTTCGTGTTAGAATAGATCACATCTTACTACATTCTGCATGTTTTTGTTGGGCTATTTGGGTCATGCTTTGACAACTAGTTTGTCTCCATTGGTTTTATGCCTTTTCTTGGGCAGCCTTCGTAAGCATATATATATATAGCTATCCGAACGGACCGTGGTCGGAGACAACCTCATAGTCTCAACCTTGTAGCCTTGGCCTTCTCTTCCTCATTTGCTTTAGTTCTTCTTTGCTGGTCCGGTTGTTAGACAGAGATATTGCTAAAATGGAAGATTCTGGGGTGGTCAGTCACTGGTGTTACGTCTGCTCTCAGACAGTAAACCCATTGACTGAAGCTGAGATAAAATGCCCTCAATGTGAGAGCAAGTTCTTGCAAGAAATGCGCGGCCACAGAACCAACAGCCACAATACTATGCCAAATCCGGAGGACAGAGTTCCAATTTGGTCTCCCGTTCTTTTGGGCTTGATAGGTCCAGCCGGAGATGAGGACTCTTCTTCCAATTCGATCACCTCAGCGGCAGCGCACATCGGTTTGGATGTGGATCAAGCTGAGGAACATGCTGCGGAAGGGTTCATCGAGCTCACGTTTGAGAGGAACTCACATGGTGATCTTTCTTCCGAGAGTGAGTCAATGGACTCGGAAGACGACTGGGAGAGCAGCAGCGAAGGGATTTTGCTCGAGGACCTACTATACAGCGGCTCGGTCTTCCAAAGTCAGAGTCGCACCGCACATGAAGAGGCTCGCAGCCCCTTGGCCGACTACTTCCTAGGAACCGACTTGGATGTACTTCAACAGCATTTACTGGGGGTGGACCGACATTCTCGCTTCTATGCCAGCATGCAGGCTCGAAAGGCGGTTGAGGCCATGCCAATGGTAACCATCAAGGAGATTACGCAATGCTCGATCTGTTTGGAGGATTTCGAGATGGGAGAGAAAGCGAAGGAGACGGGATGTAAGCATAGATTCCATGTGCGGTGTATCTTTCCGTGGTTGGAGCTGCATGGTTCTTGCCCACTTTGCAGATGCAGAATACCTCCCGACCATGCAAAAATCGAAAAACTTGGGATTATGGATGGTAGAGGTGGAACTCGAGGAGGAGAGCAGCGAACACGGAATGCCTCGAGTCGTTTGCCTCTTATAGGATAGTCATGACAAATTTGTCCTGTGACTGTACTCACAGAGTTTTGAAAGGCCAAACAAAAATACCATGATATGCACATTGTTAAGTCTAGTCTACTACTAGACGTATCTACGTTTTTTCCTGTATCGAACACCACGTTTGTCCAAAAGCACAACAAAAGAAGAACTAGAAAGTGTGGAATTTTGTGTTATGGTGTGAATATACATGTCAGGAATCAATAAGTTCTCCTATCATAGTTGCGACATTCGAGCGGTGAGCACCAGAGTTAGTGAAACGATGGATATACAAGTTAGACCAGACAACCTGACATCTTCCTAACGGGACGTGCACATTCATCTAAAGAACTCTTCACATCCGAGATCCTTATAGACGCATACTTATTATATAGATGATTTAGCAATTCATCTGCTTCATTCAACACTTGAAATCTCCAAGGCGCCAAAACACAAGACTGCATACGAAACAGTGGCCTAATATAAACAGAGTAGCTCAGTTGAAACCAGTTCTCACCATGACTAGACTTAATACACCAAGTGAAAGATGGAGCCGCAACAATCTCCTTCATAATTGCCCTTGAGTTCCCCAGGAACAAATATGAATGGCTCATACAGGATGAAGCATTTGAAAGTAGAATTGGGCAGTTCAATTTTTATGTCGATTCATACTTCTATCCCAATGCTCTTACTGACAAGCTGTACAATGAAGGGAGATGTAAGCATAAACGTTAGGCGATTGTAACCGGTGTGTTTATTCAGGTATCAAGCCAAGTGAGTCGGTGATGGTAAAAAAGCGAGGAAGAGATCCAATTTGCTTCCAGCGTATGGAATGAGGTGCAAAGGACATCATACCCAAAGTGATCAAAATGCAAAAGATGAAGCTTTGGCGTGTAAGTTTAACATTTGAGTTGATCAATAAATACAAAGTTGATGGAACAATTTCCCAAAAGCTTATCGAACCTGCACAGGTAAACTAACTCTCTTCCTCTGTCCCAAGCACCCCATGCAGAGGCAAATTAGAGAAAGAGCTGGTGTAATATTTACAGGGTAGATGAAGTTCTTGACTTGTGCATTTTATCATCTTGAGAAGCTGAAGGAGGCAATGGAGCGGAGGCAGCCGCATGATAAGATGAAGACGCAAGTTGGGCTACAGCAGGCACCGCACCACCTGCATGTTCCCCATAAGACCATTCACTTTAAGATCCTTGCACACTCAATATAGCAACATAACAAAAAAACACAATCAGTTCCTCAACTTTATTTTCTCCTATTGACAATATTTGAATTGAAAATCTCTTCGAAGTTAAATAAATTATAGAAATCAATCCTGTACTATCCTCTTAAATTGGGTCGAATATGAAATTAGACCCTCGACTTCCTCATTTCAAGGTTCAAGAACTGTTTAGATTTAAAAATCACGGGAATCATAGTGATTGCTTAATGTGCCATCTTGGCCACTGAACACAGACCAAAAGACAAATTGATTTCCTTGCTTATTAAGGTAATTGAATAACGATAGAGCTTTATATAAGATCGATCATGGAGGCCCTAAACACGTGATTTTTGTAAGAAAAGGTCATTTCAATTGCTAGCCATAGTCATCAGACTCCTGTTCACCACATCATAATCACAAAACCTGACTTTCCTGAATAGACTTGGGGAAGAAATACGAAAGCATACCATTAGTCATCCGTGAAAAAGAAATAATTATGAACTGGCAATGAATTCAGGAAACGGAGAAAGTAAAGAAGAGAAGAAACCTGCCAATCCTGCACAAGCTGAAGAGAACACTATCACGGGAGGTGCCTGCATGGCAAAAGTTTCAGTCACCAGACTGAACTGAGCAATAAAAAAAATAAAGAGAGCGAGAGCATTTCCATGCGAAAGAAACTTATAAATTTGTAATACATATTATAAGTAGAATAAAAATCAGTTATGTCTGTCTGAGAGATCAAATCGCCCGCTGGATTGATTCTAAAAGTAGAATCTTCAATAATCCGATGCCTTTCCAGAAAGAGGAGGAATAAGCATTTCATCCTAGAAATTATGCTCTCAAGTGTTCTACAGATGGAGTCACTAGCAGGAACAAGCATTTCAAAAAGCACAAATTCGTGCACTCACTCATTAAACAGCAGAATCCGAAGTACTATGGTCTAAAAATGAAAAGTCAATAATGGTAAGAATACAGAACAACATAGAGTACCAGAAAAGGCAAAATGTTGTATCAGCTGAACATAAACAGCTATAGCTAAGAAACTAATAGAGAAACAAGAAGCATAAGAAACTTACGCCAATAAGGAAATGCAACCACATCGGCCCTTTTACCCATCTCCGGACAATTGGCATCACTACAACGGCAAACAAATAGACAAATAAACGATTAGGAAACAAAAGGTAAGACAGGACGCTTGCCTTACTGTACATTCAACATCACTAGTCAACATTCAACATCACAAGTCAACCGCACAATTGCCATCTCCTTATTAGGAAGATAACTTGGAGCAAAGCTGATCTGATTCAGACGTTCGATTGAAGCTTTCATCTTTTAAATCCAGACTTCATCGAGTGAAAGATGTTATGAAATTGCAATAAAGAGCATCCACTGGAAGATCAAAATTCAGGAATCAAGGTTGTTATAAGAGGGAAAGGCCGCGGAGACAAAGAGAAAGCTTCTCTCGGTAGATACTACAAAAATTATGCAGCACTTGACTTTCTGCAAATTTCAGAACACCACAAAACAGGTTGGGGGATTTCCCCTGAAGTCATAAAGAGGCGACTTTTTCCAATTTTGTTTAAACAAAACTACCCTCTCATTACAAATAATTCGCGAGAAATCAAAACTACCATAACAAGAGTGCTACAAACATGTCCTTCCCCAATACAGGCAAGCAATCGAAAGGGCAAAATTGGCCTGGCCGGAGTGACTACAATTAGCGCGTGGATATCAGTTACCGCCGATGACAAACGGAAAGTTAAAGAAACCGTGTTCCCAAAGCCAAACTGACTACGCCGATAAAATCTAGGACACGTGGCTCCCTGAATTCACATAAGCCCTAGTCAGCCTAAGGCACATGAGCATGCGAATTTCACGTCACGTATCGAATCACATCAATTGCCGTAGAATCGATCGAATCCACGTCGCGGACCAAATCGGACGGGGAAGCAAGGAAACAAGAGAGAGAAACAGGGGGGCATGCGCATCCATACCGCGGTTGAATCCATAGAAAGCGCTGGCCGTACCACCCACAGCTGAACCGATCTGAAAACCAAGCAACGCCCGAAAACGAAATCAAAGAGCGACAACGGGATCACAGGACACGATCGCGTGGTGCGGAGGAAACAAACCCGCTAACTAAGACGACCACCTCGAGACTACGAGCAGACGGAATGTGGGAGCGAATCGCGAAGCGAGCGAGATGTGAAAACAAAGAAGGTACGGGGATTGAGGGATCACCATGGAGAAGCTGTCTCTGATGAGGGGAGACACGTTCCAATCGCTGGTCTCCTGAGGCCATCGAGCGCACATCGAGCGACCATTAGAACTTCCAAAACCATAGAGAGAGAGAGAGAGGGAGAGAGAGAGAGAGGGAGAGGAGGAGGGAGATACCATGGCCTTGGAAAGAGGACCTGCGCAGTGATGACATGTGAAGCCGCCTCGAGGGTTCGGATCCGCCATTGCCGCCGTCCTTCGTAAAACCCTGTCTAAGCCCTACCCAAGCACCGAGCAAGCGATCTCGCTGCGCCTTACTGGTTTTCCTTTTTCTCTTTTTATATTTTTATTACGGCGGAACTGTTGATTGTTCTTCTACTTCTTTTCATCTATTGATTTCTTTTTTTTTTTTTATTAAAGCAGTGACTAGTTGCTTAGAAGAAAGGGGTGATCGGCTCCGGTTTCCTAAAATTGGGATTCGGGGACCGGACCGATTAGTCCTAGGACCGGGAACTCTGGCGTGGTCCAATGGAAATACCGTATATATTGAAACTAGAATTGTGATCCTCATGTCGAATACACATAATCACAAAAATAAGATGACGAATTGTATTTCCCATGCCAACTACACATATGTTTTAAAATTAGAATTGTATTCCCCATGCTGACTACACATAATCACAAAAAAAAAGTATATGCAATCGGTCCGGTTCACCTTATAACCAAGAACTAGATCGTCTGGACATCAATTTCACTTTTAGAAATTGGGAACTGGACTGACACTCCCATAAATCGAATCAAACCGACCGGTTCGAGAGGTTCCCGGTTTGTGCGGTCTGTTTGCACACCCTTACCTACGAGAATGATTTGGATCTTGTAAACTATAACAACATGAAAAGAATAATTTCAATGTACATTAAAAAAAATTAAAGATATATCCTTCTTATACCACGCAATTAACAAACTCCTCACAATACTTATTACCGGGGAAAAGTGCCAAAAAGTCCTAAATCTTTTTCATTAGTGCCAATTTAGTCATAAACCTTTTTTTGTGTCAATTTAGTCCTAAACTTTTTTATGGTGCCAATTCAGTCATAAACTTTTTATATTTGTGCCAATTCAGTCATAAAACTATTATTTTTGTGCCAATTTTAGCCAGATTTTACTGACATAGGTGCTGGCTGACCAGCAATCAATCACTGGTGCTGGTGTGGACAATTTTACTAATATTTTAATATATTTTTTGATTTTTTAATTATTTTTTCTCTTTTTTTCTTTTCTTTTTTTCCCCTCCCCTCCCCTCCCCTCTCCTCCCTCCTCTAGCCAGTCGTCGGACCGGCGACTGGCCAGAGGCTAGAGCTCAGCAAGGCCCAACCTCGCCAGCGGCTGGGCGAGGTTCGCCTTCACCGTCGCTAATGAGGGCGAGCCTCGCCGACGTTGGCCTCTGGCCAAGCTAGAGGAAGGAGGGAGGGGAGGGGGAAAAAAAAAGAAAAAAAATATTAAAAATTCAAAAAATATATTAAAATATTATTAAAGTTGTTCATGTCAGCGCCGGTGATCGGTTGCTAGCCGGCCGGCACCCACATTAGCAAAATTAGACCAAAATTGATCAAAAGGAATGAATTGGCATAATGACAAAAGATTTATAATTAAATTGGCATTAATGCTAAAGGTTTATGACTGAATTTGCACAAAAAAAAGTTTATGACTAAATTGGAACCAATGCAAAAGGTTTTTGACTGAATTTGTATCAAAAAAAGATTTATGACTAAATTGGCACAAATGCAAAAGGTTTAGGACTTTTTTGGCACTTTTTCCCTTACTACTGACATATTACGTGATATTGCGGATTTTTTTTATTATAAATTGTATTCAATTTATATTTCTAAATACCCGGTTCCAATCCGCTATGCCATATTATATCACGAGTAATGTTGCGACTTGCATTACTTTAAGTTACAAACGAATGGATGAAACGGTGGATTTGACGCTTCTCAAGCCCGAGAGTCGACGATCCACCTTAGCATTTCATTGATTAAGCTTGAGAGAACACGATAGGGACGATTGAATAGTGGGAAATCAATATCGAATGTGTTGTTTGGGATTGAGTCGTGAGTGTGCGTGCTTCTTGACTTTGTCTACTCACGAATGTTTGTCCAAAAATCCATGGGCTCGAGTTTAAATGCTAACGCGTTGGACTTGGACCTAATCGAAGAGGTTTAAACCTTTGAAGTGTTTGATAATGTAATCAACCTTGGACAATATCAAGGCAGGCCAAGTCCTGCGCTGCACTTCTTTTCTCTCCCAATTCACATTTTTCGACGAGTTTAGTCAAATCATTCTGTCATTCAAACATATAGGACTAAACGTAAAAGAAAGAGTAGAACTCATGAACCCGGCTTCTATAATCCTGTGACCTCTTCAGCAGATCAACCTGAACTACGAAATCCAATCAACCCGTTCCGATTTCATCGCGACGCATTCAATCAACGTCGCAACGCATCTCTACTCGTCTTCACGACCGCAGATCCTCGGAGCCCGCCTCTTAAGGATTTCAGGATCCCTTTTGAAGACATGGTCCTCGTTTCTGTGGGTGATGCTCAAGTATGCAGATGAACCGGTACCTGATCATATACGCATACAAAAACCAAAAAAAAGGGGAACTTTTGGATCAGCTTTCCGCACAGAACTGAAAAGTCAAGTGCATATGTTCCTTAAACCTGAAAGAATGGATATAGAGGCCGATAAGAAAGGCAAGATGCAGTGGGACCATACAGCACAGGTGCGGCGTACTCGGTATTCTTGGATTAGATCTTGGCTAACAGACAAATGAATGGTGGGGGAGGGGGGAATATATGCATGAAATGGACACTTCGCTCCAGAATGAATCCTGTAAAGGAAGCAAAACTATCATGACCTCGTCTTGTATTTGGATGGATTCGAGAATGGAAAAGGGATAAAAGGCACGGTTGGAAGGGATTGCTTTGCAAAGGGCATTCTTCATTCTAGGCACAAAAGCAGACGAGGCACTTTTTCCGTCTTTATAAGCGTGTAGTGCTTAGACACGATTGTCAGATTTCTATAGTTTAACATGGCATCCGAGATTTGCTTGTTTCCACTTACAAAGAAATGAAAATCATTGGACTAGAAGAATAGTTAGACAACAGAGGTTTTGGCAAGTAGAAGTCTTTAGGATTGGCTTACTGTCTTTGACTAGAGGAAAACCGATTAAATTACCAAATGCAGAAAAACGGAACACAGTTGCACTTCCCCTTGTGATGTGTTCATCTAGAAGAATACACGGAGCTAAGCACGTCAACTTTAAGTGTAATAACCCCACATCGCAACTCTAAAAGTCGATTACTCTTTTGAAGCTAATGTGCGGAGCTCTGTAAATTCTTGTTTGTCTCAGTGGGAATGATCACAAGAAGAATAATCACACTGAACAGTATTGAGGCATGAAATATGGATAGTTCGACATGCTGGCGCTCTCGCCGCTTGACCACAACAGATGCAAGGATACAAGCAAGTGCCAAACCTAATTTCCAAGAGACTTTGCGGACAAGCACACCTATATATTCCTGCAAGTTGAATTCAACAAGCAAGTTGCTCAAGAGAATGGTTGAGAGATGTGTACTCGGGGATCCCTGTACGTCACATTGGGCTTGTCAAATATCAAATCTCTTTTTGCGGTGATATTCCAGTAATGTGGAAATATAATGACAAAATAGCAATCGTAATTTTTGAACAGCATCAGACTGATAAGCTAAAAGGAGCATATATGTAAGCATCCATTCTTAGTAGCTTTCAGAAGAAACGAATAATCATATTCTTAACTTGAGAATATGGCTCATGCATTTTGGTTTGAGTTAAGATTCTTACATTCGATTTCAACGGAATCTGTATGCTTTTATCTTCCATCCCCTCCTCCAACTTTTTCTCCACTGGGAGTTGCTTTCCTGTGGCCGTTTCTCACTTTCCTTTTTGGCTAATGCACTGGCGTTTCACAAAATGGATAAGCACCAATAATAATTTTGCGATGTCATTGCTTATGATAGACCGATTCTGAGAGCCGATGATGACGCCTCACTTTTCAGAACCAGGCCATACCTGCAGAATAAGTTTTCCAATGATAAAATATCTACAAAAGCAAATCCAAGTACAAAGAACATTTCCTCTATAACGCATAAGAAAACCTAGAGGATAAGCTTCTACATATGGTAATGATAATTCGAGAATGCTCCCTCCTTTACTCTGCGCAAGGTGAAAATGCCTTCATCCAGGTGGAAGAGACCAAAATAAGGCCTTTACGACAACATCAAGTAAAAGCAAATACTTTCCAAGTACCTGTCACCAATCAGATATGCGGGCAGAAGAAAGTAATAGCACTAGCCATTCTTACCAAAAGAAAATAAAATATGACACTATCATGCACCTATATAAACTTCATATGATTTTCTTTAATATTAGTTCGGCATAATCATGCAAGTGTGAAGCTGCAGAAGCCTGATCCCTCTGCAGAAGCATAAGTTATCAGCAGACCTTTTTAATCAGCATGAAAAAACTAGAGCGGAAAGAAGCAAAAAGAAAACATCCGCAAGTAATAGACTACACTTTGGTGAAGTACCATCGTTAACTCTTGCCATTTAACTGTTCAGTATGAGATATGCTTCAAATGTGCTTTGACTTGACTCAAAACTCTCCGGTGCCGATAATAAACCACAACTAAAGAATATCAGTGTGTGCTGAAATTGACTATAGAGGGCATGAGCATTTGTTCTGTTTTCTTGTGAAGACCGAATGACGTTTGAGTTATTTATTCCATCAACATGCCAACAAACTATTAAAGCATTCTTACTTTGTCATTTTGGTAGCAGCCCCCACTTCATCAAGTCTTCGAGATAGCATAACATATTCTCCTATCAAATTGATTGATCTCTGCTGCAGAACTAATGTAATTTCACCATTACAAGGAATGCATCCATGATTCTCGAGCTCCACTTTGATCTACAGTTTGCAGTGTTTGTTCTGACATCACCAAAATGCACTAAATGGTTCTGTTGATTGACCATGTCTTCACCGATCGATAAATTATAGATCACTGCCGTAAGGGTAATTAGATAGTGAACTAGCAGCTTGTGTCTTTCTGGACCCACGTATGAATTTATTCTGCATTAGCTGCAGATTTTACAGCATCATAGATATTATTCTTTCTGAATATAATATAGGTAGGTATGGTTGCATAACATGACCAGACAGCCACCGCTCTTGCACTGACGCACATTAAGCAAATTAATGTATAGTGGTCTTAACTGCTTTGCACTGGTTTGGGAAAAAGCCACCAAAAACCCCAAACTTCACCCCCTGTGACACATTTACCCCGAACTTTTTTTTGTGATACTAAAAACCCCAAAATTTATTATTTGTGACACATTTACCCTAATACACATTGTCCATGGCTATTTTCGTCTTTTCTGCTTATTTTTTATTTTTTATTTTCCTTTCCGACGAGAGGGGCCCTCGCCGGCGTCCGGCAAGGCTCGCCCAGGCGTCGGGCGAGGGCCGCCCGATGAGGGGGCCCTCGCCCTCGCCAGATCCGGCGAGGGCGAGCCTTGCTAGCGTCGAGCGCGGCTCGCCCTCGCCTGGGTGAGTGGGGGCGAGCGTCGCCCGACGCCGGCTAGCCCTACCTCGCCCAGGCGAGGGCGAGCCGCGCCCGACGCCAGCGAGGCTCGCCCTCGCCGGATCTGACAAGGGCAAGCCTCGCCGAACGCCGGCCATCCGGCGAGGGCCCCTCTCGCCTGGGTGAGCGAGGGCAAGCCATGCCCGCTGCCGGCGAGGCTTGCCGTCGCCGGATCTGGCGAGGGCGAGCCTCACCGGATGCCGGCGAGGGCCCCCTCTCCAGAAAGGAAAAAAAAAGTTAAAAAAAAAAAGCAGAAAAAACGAAAATACCCATGAACAATGTGTATTAAGGTAAATGTGTCACAAATAATAAAGTTTAGGGTTTTTGGTGTCACAAAAAAAGTTCGGGGTAAAGTTTGGGGTTTTTTGTGGCTTTTTCCCCACTGGTTTTGATTTACATTTCTGCTATAGCATTCATCATTCTATATTGCAGATTTTATTCACTCTATATCACACGGGTATACAAATTTATTCCACATTGGATGTTGATTGTATAGAAGCATAGATGATATTCTTTCCAATTATCCTATAGGTACTAAGGTAGGTACAATTAATTAGTCTCACTACGCAACCATGGCTCCACTGGATTTGCAAATTAAACAAATTAATCTTTCAGACATGACTACAGTTACATTGATACCAATGAACTGTCTTTCTGCTATAGCATCCATCACCCTCGTTTGCGGATTCATCACTTTATATATCAGACAGGTATAGTTCCACTACAATACTTATCAGCATAAACCTCAGTTGTCATTACAATACACACTGCCATTTACAAATTGAAACTGCTTTGACCCAAAGGCTTAATGTACATACTATTCAGTCATAGATGGGTGTCAAACTGTCAGTGCCCACAGAAAATAGCTGGATGGAGAGTACAATAACCGGCATTAGTATGTATAATGTACTTAACCGCAGATGTCAATTCTAGCATTATTTCTCTCTTTAACTTATGAACATATCAGTGTGAATAATTGCACACAAAAGCTTTCTTTAACTGCATCCAGCAACAAACTCTTTTTATGTTTGTGAATCTTCCAAGAAGCATCTTGCATATAGAAAACAAGAAAATAATTTGAAAGAAGGAAACTGCAAATTGGGGCAAGCGAATTAGATATTTAAAGCAGGATGAGTCAAGGGCAAGGTAGGTGGTCCACTCTAGGCACTATTGTCCTTTTATTTACCAATAAAAGTCTGGAAGCAAGTACAGTCCTTCTTTTGTTTTCTCACTGGTTCCTGCGGCTTAGGATGCATAGATTCGCTGGGGCTAGACCAGCTGTCTTATGCCAACTAAAAAACTAAAAGAAATCTGGAACCACTTTTTGTTTATTCCCCAACAGCTGAATAAGTACTAAACTTCTGATGGAGAGAAAGTGGAATTTATTCCTTGCCTTCTAAACTCCACGGAGGAGGAGCCCCTTTTGCCTTTTTGTAGTGTATCTTATACAAAGGCCACGAATGACCCAGTCAATAGAATCTTCTCCTACATACTCCAAATGTAACTAACAATGACAATCTTTGGTGTCTACATCTACAACCTTTAATATGGATTGCCAGGCAGAAATGAACCAATTCATTTTCCTTCATTTTTACTATTAGTTAAGGTAATGTCTTGGAAAAACAAAATTCCTACTACTCTAAGTTCAGGCAGAGGCTTCGAGATCCTGAAAATCCACTCTTAGAACAAAAATGTGTTATGATTTAGAAGTTGTCAAGACAACAAAACCAGTGGACTCTTTTAATCCGAGTCGGAGAATGCCTCCATGAATGGGAATATGATTCCAACCTTTGCCAAGCAGACGAATAAGAAAGAAACGCATCAATCACGGAAGCACAATGAACATATTTGCACGTGTAGATTAGTTTATGCCTCTTGCCAAATGAGTAAGATTATCTGAGATAGGAAACTGAAGATGGATTTTAGGGATTGTAGTTAGCAAAGTAGAACAAACAATTTTTCTTTCCAGTCACCATAGATATTGGATCGGGTCCACTGCTTTTGCTGTGACAAATATTCTATGCCTCAATGACCACACTACATTCACAACATCTCAAAACAGGGAAATTAGAAAGCCCTATAAATCAATGCACAAGCATGGCTTTCATTCAAGAGAGACCTACAAGACAATATAAGAAAGAGCACTTAAAAGAAAGTCTCCTTAATGCAGTGAACCAGACCAAGAGCTCTTCAGCAACAACGTAACTGCACTGACTTCCAGATATTAGGAGCGGCATATTTGGACAGGGAAAAGGTAATTGTATATAACTGACCTCAAGCCAGATTTGGTTTTGAACAGCTCTTCTGGTTAAGTTTCATATTGGTTACATTCTCTTCATCATAGATAATGCAAAATTATAGTCTCTACGGAGGAAAGAACTTCCACCCTTCTTCAAGGATGTCCATCCTTTCAGAAAGACATCTGCTTCTGCAAGCTGCAAATGGCCCTGGAGATTCGGCACTTGTACTCTCAACTGATGCTAAGCCCAGGCTAAAATGGACCGCAGACCTCCATAAAAGGTTTGTGGAAGCAGTCAATCAGCTTGGAGGAGCAGATAGTGAGTATGGAAGACAAGATCAATTTAAAGTTTTTCATAAGTACATTGCCAAAGTATGCTAATTTCGTGATGTAATTTTCAGAGGCTACTCCAAAATCAATTTTGAAAGTTATGGGGATTCCAGGACTTACCTTATACCATTTAAAGAGCCATCTTCAGGTAAACTTGCCTCACAGTCCCGCAGAGCTTATAATTTTTCAACACAAGATTTGGAGAGACACAAATCAGGTTATGGCAACAGGCTGCACAAATCGCTATTTTGTCTCTGACTTGACAGCCATGAGCATAAACTTGTATAATAAATGCTAGCATCATACCTTTGTGGCAGAAATACAGGCTTAGCAAGAATCTGCATGGACAAGCAACTAATGGGACAAACAGAGATGGTAAAACAAACTCTGTTCTCTTCAATTGTTCTTTTTTTATACCTAATTCACTGAGCACTGAGCACCCAACAATTAAGAAACCAATTTTCTTACTGTATGTAACCAGTGGCAGAAGTAAAAGCATCAGAAGCAAATGGACCTCATATGAACAATTCAAGCATTGCAATACAAGTGAACAAGTAAGAACACAAGAGAATTTCTATTTTCACTCATCTGCCTAAGTTGGCATGTGCAATATTTCCAGAGCAATTCAGACTCTGAAAGTGAACTTCTTGAATGCAGAAACTTACATATAAGCGAAGCATTTCAGGTCCAAATTGAAGTGCAGAGACGGCTTCATGAGCAAATGGAGGTACAGTATTTGTTCAAAATTCATGTAGAGTCAAAATGAATGGACCATTACCCAACAAGATCGAGAACTACTCAACTGAGATGATGTGCATATGAATATGTTGGGAAAAAACATTCAAATGATGCTAAAGAAGGATCTCTCGTGTGCTTAAGTGTAGAAGTAAGACCAATATACACACTAATTAGAAACATTCGAAAATCGACTAAACCATGACATAGTACGAGCCCATAGAAAAGAGAAACACGAAATGATTTATAGAAAAGATTTCATCTGTTGATACACATCTCTGAAAAGGGAATTTACAATCATATTCATATACAAAACTGCTCCGAGCATTCAGATATGTTAATAATAAGAAGTCCAATGTCGAAAGCATGAAAATGAAGACCGCTTATGAAGCTTTTTCTTAACAATTGAGGCCAAAAACAACTTATTCTGAACATAACATCCACCAACCCCGAAAACTTTTTCGACTGACTATAAGCCTCCAATTCTACGTTGAGTACGTAGATTTTCCTAGCTCGTTACTTCTGCATCATTCAAAAATTGGTGAACCTGAAGCACACACTGAGAATCTGTGCGCCAAACTTAAGCAGGTGCAGAGACACGTGCAGCTGCATATAGAAGCACAGGGAAAATATCTAAAGGCTGTGCTGGAGAAAGCTCAGGAGACTCTGGGAAGACACGACTTAGGCTCCGTCGGACTCGAGGCAGCCAAAAATCAACTCTCCGAGCTGGTCTCTAAAGTGTCCGCCGATAGCCTGAGATCCGCATTTCCCGACTTGATCGATCTCCATCTTCACCAGCTGCAAACGAACCAGAACACCGATTGTTCGCTCGACAGTTGCCTGACGTGCGAACGGCCTCAAAAGGACCGGGAGGTGGTCGTCGACGGATCGCGATCGAGGGACCATCGTCCTAACCCGTTTCTGCTCTCGTCGGACATCGCAGACGATCGCAGAAGGGGGCAGACTGCTCGCGAAGACGCGGAAGCGAGAGTGAAGAGGGCGATTTGTGATTTATCCACGAATTGCGGTCGCCGGAGCTCCTCCGAGGGGACGAACGGACGGATCGACGAGGAAATCAAGCTCACGAGTCCCAGACGAACCGGCGACGGCGAGACGGACTCGACCGAGGCGGAACAGCGCGAGGGACCGTCGCTCGACTGCGGACGTTCTCGCCTTCGATCGAAGCTGGACCTGAACGCTCGCGATGAAGGCAGAGACGCTTCGAGCCGCCGCGAGCCGCTCGATCTGAACGGTTCCAGCTGGAGCTGAGAGGCGGGCGCTCAACGGCGAGCTTGCGCGACGAGGACGACGAGAGTTCACACCGCCGAGTTCCGCCGGAGCTGCCTCCGGTCCGGAGTTCGAGCGCCGGGGAACATCTGTCGACTTCGTAGCACACGGTCTGTAGCGGGAAAGTGAGAAAAAAAAAAGAAATTTTTTTCCCATTTTCTTTTCATTTAATATATTTAGCAAGGTTTTTTTTTTGTTCTTTTTTTTTTATCATGAGGTTTTTTTTTTGTTCGGATAATAAGGTTTTGATAAGCGGGGAGATGTTTTATGTGGGTCGTAAACGAACGAAAAAAAATATGGTGTAACTTGACGCAAAGGAAACATAATTGCAAAACAATAAACCATGTGTTTTGTAATTTGAAAAATAAATAAAAAAGTACAAAAGTTATTTCATCTGAAATTTCTCCAGCGAAATATTCAAAATCAAAGTGTACACTCTTCGGAATGTGCACTTCTTGAAATATGTTATATATATAAGGAACAGAGATAATTATGTCCACCTTGTAATTCGATAATCTCGTAGAGTTTTTAAGGGAAAAAATACAAATATAGCACTATATAATTTGAATATGTTGCAAAGGTTTCTTTGCAAACTAGGTTATATATATTAAGCCAAAAAATCAAGGAATTTAGATTTCATTTGTTTCGCGAAAAATATATTTCTATAAAGCATTTTCTTCATTTTCTGGCATTTCATTCATTTAGCAAAAAGAGTCTAGGAAAAATATTTTCCAAATATATTACTAGGTATTGACACTTAAACAAAAAACTCAACACTTGAGCATGGAATGCTAGTTCTCAAATCCCGGCATACAGGATTAGGTCTCCGACGCTCGGGCTTGGGTCCATCAAGGTCGAGCCTTGGACCCGGTGCCCTAGTGCCCACACTTGTGTCCATTGAGGTTGAGTCCAAAGCCTTGATGCCCATTGGGGGTTGTGCAAGAGAATTAGGAACCGCCCAAAACCAAACTAAACTAGCCCAAAACCAATTCATTCATTTTCATTCATAAACAATACAAATGATTGTTTTTCGAAAAATATTTTCTAAATCATTAATTTTTCAAAGACTTAATTTGCTTCGTGATAAGCAATTTCTTCATTTTCTAGCGTTTGGATTGCTTAGGGCGCGAATAATAACATTTCTTTTCCCTGGCCCCATTTCTCTTTCTTGGATGAGTTTCTGAGTAGAAAGTAGTGTATGATAACGACACAAAATTTTTGTTCTCAAAATAGAAATTCGTTTGATAATGACGCAAAATTTCTATTCCCATCAGCCAATGAACAGTGGCAACGGCGAGCGGCGACGACAAACGATCGGCGAAAGGCAACGGACGGCCGGTGGCAAGTGGGTTGCGATGGGTGGTGAGTGGGCTATGATAGGCGACAAGAGTGAGCAATAAGAGAAAGTTGTTATTTCTATTTTTATTCCATAAATTGAAAAGTATAAAATTTTAACTTTTTATTTATATTCCAAATCTATTTTTGAGCCAAAATTTATTCCATAAATAAAAAAATAAAATTATTTTACCAAACGGATTTCTATTTGAAACCTGTTCCCAGGTACAAAAAAATAGAAAAACAGAAAAACAAAATGGTTATTATTTGCACATTTGGAAAATGAGTCAACGGAAAAAGTTTTCCTTATCAAAACTTAAATTCAGGGAAAAAAAATTTCTCGTAAATAAATCAAAAATCATTTTCCAAATATACGACTAGGCATCGATACTTGAATTAAAAACTTTATGCTTGGGTACAAGAACCCCAATGCTCGTTTTTTGACCCTTGGCAATGGGGTCGGATCCCCGTCTCCACGGCCTAGGACTCTAATGCCCTAGCTTGGGTCCATTTAGGCCATGCCCAATACCTCGGCCACCACGCCTAAGTCCATTGAGGCCGGCCCCATAACACCGATGCTCATGCTTAGGACACAGGGTCCAAGAATATAAAGGTCAAGCCTAGGTCCTTGACACCGTGCTTGGGTCCATTGAGGCTAATTTTTTTAAAATTTTTTTCTTTTCTT
The DNA here is from genome assembly GCA_024500025.1 of Syzygium aromaticum. Taxonomy (NCBI): domain Eukaryota; kingdom Viridiplantae; phylum Streptophyta; class Magnoliopsida; order Myrtales; family Myrtaceae; genus Syzygium; species Syzygium aromaticum. The sequence goes on from CM044885.1 coordinate 21,209,634, forward strand.
TTTTACTTCATTTTCTTTTTCCTCGTTCCTCTACTGATCACTAGGCCTTGGAGACGGCTAGAAATCGATCATAGGTGTGGGCCGACAAGGGCCAACCTCAAACGAGGCTCCACTTTGCCCAATCAGGCAAGCTCAAACCTCCGGCGAGACTTGACCTCGCCTGAGGTTCGACGACCGACCAGGAAGAAGGAAAGAAAAGATTAGAAAAAAAAATTTGATTTAAAAATCAATTTGTTAAGAAAAATTATAGAAATTGTTCACCTCTGTGGGACTGTACCATGCAAGAAGGTTGCGCGTTCACGTGAGTAATTCCCGAGCAAATGAGATTTTCCTTATCAAATGACGGAAAAATATTTTGCAGTTCATTTTCAGGTCTTAGTCAAACGCCGGAAAAAAATTATCATTTTTCCTGTAAAACGACTTTCCAAAAGACTTGTCCAAGAACGTTACATTTTCTGCGAGACAAACGGGGCTTTAAAACAATGAAAAATTCTTTCACGAGTTCTAAAAATAGTAGTTTATTGTGATATTATTGGAAAAAAAGGCCAACAAGTTCAGGCTTTTCACAAACTTGCCCCAGCTCCATGGTAGGCAGAAGCCAACCTTCCTCAAGTTCAAGCCCAGCCCGTTGACTCGGTTGGGTTGGAGCCCGAACACCAGACTCAGTCACTCTCTCTCTCTCTCTCTCTTCGTCATTGCAGTTGCAGAGCGCATAGAAGACCACCCTAGGCACAGACACAATCTCTACTGAAACTCCGCCATCGCCATCGCCATCGCCATCGCCATCGCGAACGATCTCCTTTGCTGGTATCTGTCTGCACTCGCGCGCCGATCTCACGCCATGGGGGCGAGCCGAAAGCTTCAGGGAGAGATCGACCGGGTGCTGAAGAAGGTCCAGGAGGGCGTCGACGTCTTCGACAGCATCTGGAACAAGGTGAGCTGGGGGTTGTTCTTCTTCCGCGCCGAGTTCCCCCTGACGCTGAGGGATGGATGCGGGCTCTGTTCTGATCGATCGCCGTGTCCGTCTCTGTCGCTTTCCAGGTCTACGATACGGACAATGCGAACCAGAAGGAGAAGTTCGAGGCCGAATTGAAGAAGGAGATTAAGAAGCTGCAGAGGTACAGGGACCAGATCAAGACGTGGATACAGTCCAGCGAAATCAAGGACAAGAAGGTGGTTCCCCCGTTTCGCTCTCTCGGCGTGGTTTACGGTTCGGAGTTAGCCGGAAGTTGTTCTCGTCCGCTGATCGTTTCTTTTGTCTGCCGTTATGTTCTCTGTATAATCAGTACTTCGACTACTCGTGTCGTGCATGGGGCTTCCATGGAAGCTGCGGTTTTTCTGGTTATCGCTTCGTTTAATCATCTGCAGTTCACAGTGTTGTTAGAATGTTGTCGGTGTCAATGTAGGGTTGGCAATTGTGAATACGGTTCGATTACATGGCCCGCTTAGTGAGATAGTCCTCCTGGGCACGAGCATCAGAAGGTTCAATGGATAGACACACGAGTGTAAGACAGCACGAACAACACACTTGACTAAAGTTATTCTTACAAAAAAAAGGGGTCGATAATGATGATTTCGATTTATTAGTTTAATTTCTAATTTTGGGTTGAGTAAAAATTGGGTTATCAGTTGTTTTTTTCAGTCTATCAGTTTGGAGTACCGATGTCCCAGGCTGCATCATAATTGGTTTGTTCTCGTTTTAGCTCGAATGATCAGTAGATATTAGAATGAGAATTTAAAGGTTTGCTCAGGTTGGAGCTGAAAAGAACTTTCAGTTCTGAGAAATTAAATTGGTCCAAATGCTTAATCTGATGAGGTTCAACACTTCCAATCGTTAAATGTAGTTATAGTTGTGTGTAAATTTTGTCTGGTTTGGGTTACATGTCTGTGGTTTGTTTTGGTTTTGTTGAAACTTTGACCAAAATTATTAGTTGGAACGAAGTTAGTGGCCACAGCAACCTAGACCGAATAGTAAATACCCATAAGTCGACTCAAAAGTTAAAGTGACATGAGTTAGCATGTTTTGACTCCCTTTGTGTTGGAAAACGTACTTTGGATATTAGTTATACATGAGATATTTTAGCAATGGCAAAAGTTGTTGGTCTGACCACAATGGCGTGACATGCATGGTGACAGATCATCTATTAGCATCTATGATATTGAAGTTTGAATTTCATCCTTTAACATTGATGGTTAAGTAATGTGTGGGTAGATTCTATGCTCAGTGCATGTGAAATCAATTGTATTTCATTGCACCAGTAGTTTAGTTTTTGCCGGTCCACTGTTGATGGAATCAAGACCATGACTTCATTATCAACCTTTTGATAGGCACCTGTTTTGAAGTTTCACTTATCCATGGATTATGACAGGTGGTTTTTCCCCCTTTTTTGGGTAAGCCATAGCAGAATGGGCAAATATACCTAGTCCTGGAGTTAGCCATGCCATGGTGGTTAAATTAACTCTTTCCATGTAATGAGTTGATGATTGTATTCAACCACAAATTAATCTCTTGCGAATTGGTGTTTTACTTGATTTTCCAACTGTCATGCAAAAATATGTTACCTGAGAGACCCTAAAAACTGGCACGATTCATGTTCTTTTAGTATGCGCTACTTTTGGGAATCAGGTTATATTGAACTCCTAAGTTGCTGTAACATTGTGATAGTCTAAACATTAAAAAACATGCCTATTGATTCTAAGCTCAATAAGTCCTTTTGAACAGATAGAACAGATAGCCAGTCATGTTTATTGATGACTGCCAAACCACTAGGTACTTCAATAAGTCCTTTTCTATCTGTTCTTTAGTTGGTGCATGCTCACACATAATTGGATATCATGGATGAATTATTGCTTCATCTGCTGTTAAGAAGAAGTCATTAGCATCTATATTTGGAGGAAATGTCCTTTACCTTTCTAGTGTAGTTGTAGTTTCCCTTCTACTGGTGGCAAAAGGAAAAGAACAGAAATTAGATGTTGTCACACACCCAGTCATTGAGAAATGCGGGGTGTGATGACCTATAAAGCCATACCATCTGAAAGTCTGTTGTAGCCCATGTTCCAAATTAGAGGTGGCAAGGGTTCATTGCTTTGCTGGCACTCTGATGTTGATTAGCATGCGCCATATCAGTCTGTGGTGTGTGTGACAACTCAAATTATATTCTCTTCCGTAAGGGACATTTCAGGGAGGGCATTGGCAAGATAAAAGGGATAATAGCTAGTCTGGCAGCAGATATTAGGACTGCTAAACTGGCTTATGTATTTGTAATATTTGTAATCAACTCTATGTCCATTTGCGGATCAAGCATGTGAAAATAATGTAGTGTCGTAAAAGATAACGTCTCTCTTGTTTCATTGAAATGGATTGTGGAGACAAGATAACCTTTGTTTTCTTTTTCTCTTTCCCTTTTATTTTCCTCTTGTTACTCACAACAACTCTTGTTGACATAGTGGTTATTGGTTTATGTGTGTAAATGCATGTTTTCTCTCCGATGTGGCATGTATAAATGTGTTTTTGTTATTATGTTGTAGGTAATGATCCGTATGTCCTTGCAGTTTGCAATGCTTTATGTATTCGATTCTCCCTGAACTCTGTTTTCTGGTAGAGCACTCTGAGTGTTGTTGGTCACACATGTCACTAGGGCTCTCTCTCTCTCTTTCTCTCTCTCTCTGCGTATAATATTGAGTTCATCTTGTGTTGTTTCCTGATATTTTCTTCGTGTCAGTTTCATCTTTTGATTGTTTGTTTCTGGATCTGGAGATGACAATTAATATGTCTTCTTTTGCTTATATGTTGACATAGGTTAGTGCCTCTTATGAGCAGGCTCTGGTGGATGCACGCAAGCTTATTGAGCGTGAAATGGAGAGATTTAAGATCTGCGAAAAGGAGACTAAAACAAAAGCATTTTCTAAGGAAGGGCTGGGTCAACAACCAAAAACTGTAAGACATGCAACCTTGCCGGCCTTGTTCTCTTGACAGGTCATGTCAGTAGGCGGAAAGTAGGATTAGATGAATTCAAATCGAACACTATGGTCAATGGAGTGATTGATTTGAGAACACCTTTTCTTCTTTTAGTTTGTGTGTACTTATCATTGCTTTCAGTTTCCCATGCTGTCATTTTAAGATTTGGCTTTCTGCATTTTTGGTTAAGGTAAGCTGCTGTTCTGTGCCTTGTTTGACGTATGTATCACATGTGCATCTTTTAGTGACATCGTACACATTTCCCGTGCATCCTTTCGTGAAATCAGCTCTATCACTCAAGTAGTGGCATATTATAGTGACTACTTTTCCTGTTTGTGGTTTTTGTATAAACCCATAACGTGTCTTCTTGTTCAGGATCCAAAAGAGAAGGCTAAATCAGAGACTAGGGACTGGTTGAACAACGTGGTATGAAAATGGATCTTTTGCTCATCTATCTTATTTTTCATAGAATGCCTGTTGTCAAAACATTTGTTTGACTGATTTGACCTTGTATGGAATGAGTAGGTTGGGGAGTTGGAAACCCAGATTGATGTCTTCGAAGCTGAGATTGAGGGGCTATCTGTTAAGAAAGGAAAGACAAAGCCTCCCAGATTGGTATCTAGTGTGAAAAGGCGCTTCATTTGACATGTTAGTTTGCTTGTCCAATGGTCTTTATATTGACTTTGGTTTTATTTTGCAGACACATTTAGAGACATCTATTGTCCGGCACAAGGCTCATATAATAAAGCTGGAACTGATTTTGAGACTTTTAGATAATGATGAATTGAGTCCTGAGCAGGTCAATGATGTTAAGGAATTCTTGGACGATTATGTTGAACGTAATCAGGTTGATCTCAGTAAAAATCAAATTGCTATTCCTTTTTTATCCCCTTGCATATGGGTTGTAAAATTTACGAATAGAAGGCAATCGAAGTATTTGGCCCTCTTAGTGTTGGTTTTCTGATTTTTCTTTTGTACCGCATGCCTCTAGATCATTTCATTGTGTATGCTGATCTTTATTCAAACTATGATATCTGCAGGAAGATTTTGAGGAATTCAGTGATGTTGACGATCTCTATAGCACATTACCGTTAGATAAGGTTGAATCTCTTGAAGAATTGGTAACCATTGGTCCTCCTGGCCTCATCAAGGTAATTCTTTTAAAAAGAAACGCGTCTTGCTTCTTGTAATTTATTGGATGCAGAGAACAATCTCCGTTTTGAGTGATCTTTTTTTCCCCATTCTCTTGTGGGTTGCCTGGTGAGAATGGCAGTAAAATACAGATTGGTGGCATCAAACCTGCCCTTCTTTTGGTATTTCCAAAGGTAGCTTTGTCCTATGTCGTGTAGACATCATGGTTTGTCATTCTGAGAACTTTAGAAGAACATTGTATCACTTTAGATTTTGTTTAACAGTTCCAACTGCCTTACCTCTACTTTCTTTGATAAAATATTTCATTCAATCATTTATTTGGGAAATGGGGATGGTGGAGTGCATTAGGACTTGTAGCTTTGTTTCTTAAGCCTTCTTTTCCAAATTGCGGAATTGTCAAGCTTATCTTGAAAACTTTGGTTGCTGAGGAAGCATCGATACCCTTTTTGTGATGATTGCTCTTAAGGTACCTATTTTCTTGGTGTCCATATACCCACAATATATTTTGGGTTGTTAGCTTATGGCTTAGTTGTGGCATCGATACTGTTTGGCTTCTGTTGAGACATTTGCAAAACGGTTAAGCTGAATTTTCTACCCTCTTTTGTCCGATCCCTAAATCCCGAGCAATTCAAGTTTCTGGCTACTGCCCTTAACATGACTGAAAAAATATTTTCACATCCGTTGGCAGGGAACACCCCTAGGCTTAAAGACTTCTCTGACTGCAATAGCATCTCAACCAACGGTAGGGTTAGGTTGTTTTATGTCATTGCATAGACTTCATTGCAAGAATAGTCATAGAAACATTTGGTAAATATTTATAAAGAAAATTTTTACTAGGCCACTGCCACTGCTAGTCAACAACAAGTTACACCAGCCCCGGAACAAGTTGAGGAGGGGAGCTCTAATGATGGCAGTTCTGATGTTCCTACAAAAATGCCACCTGCCAAAATTAATGTAGTGGTCTCTCCATCAGCAGCAGCTGCCAGTCATGCCATACCTGTTGCATCCAATATTCCTTCTCATAGCATGGGGGGGGCATCAACTGTGTCGGCAGGTGTAACTTCTGTTCGAGGTGCTTCCGAAATTGCAGGCACTCCTAGTTCATCAACCGGAAGCCTTGCTAGTCCTATCAAAGAAGAGGAAAATGGGAGCCATCCAGCTCGTCGATCATCTCCGGCTTTAGCTGATGCTGGACTTGTTAGAGGAATAGGAAAGGGTGCTCTATCCAGCCCAACATTATCCAATCTTCCTCTTTCAAGTAGTTCTGTATCTAGCAATGCAGCCCTTGGTGCAGTTCCTTCTGCTTCTGACATAGCAAAGAGGAATATTTTAGGAGTTGATGATAGACTCGGTAGCAGTGGCTTGGTGCAGCCTCCAGTATCCCCGTTTGGTAATAGACAGGTTTTGCCACAAAGCATGAAGGCTAATGACGGAAGTGCCTTGGTTGATCCTGCTAGTGCTGTTGATAACACGGCAATAGCTGGCCGAGTATTCTCGCCTCCTGTAGTGTCCAATATGCCGTGGAGGCCTGGAAGTTCCTTTCCCCAGAATGAAGCGGTATATCACTATTGTTACTCTGGTTTAGTGACAGTTCAATTTTCTCCTCCTTTTTTTTGCTTTGAGTCTTTCTTGGATGCTATTTCAGTAGCGGGTGAAAGCTGCATAAAGAAGCATCAAGTGTAGGTGTTTGAACACAGTCTCTTTTGTTTTAGTGGGGTCCACATTGAGCCTCCAATACAATACCAGTCTTATGCGATAGCCAATATATTTCTGTAAAGGCCACATAGTTGTTGGTCCTTCAGGAACCTTGGTGCAAAGTTGATGTCGTCTTAGAGTTAGGTAATTTGCACATTTGTACGAGTGTTATTTGCTTTCTATCATGTGCTTTCTAGGATTTTATTTTGTTTAAGCTTCTATTTGGAGGCATGCGTGTTCTTTTGGATTTTTAATTTACTTCCCACAGTATTAAGTTTAGCTTTTTCTTTAGCAGTATCTGCTTTAGATGTTTCTACATCCAGGTTATACTTGTAGTGTTTCCAGAATCATAATGTTTGCTTTGTTGTGCATGTAATGCTTTGTTATTGTGTCGTTTAGATCAGTATCATACTCCCTTATTGGATATACTTTATGTGTGTCATCTCCCAGGTGCAGTTGCGAGGGAGAACTGAAATAGCACCTGACCAGAGGGAGAAATTTTTGCAACGGCTCCAACAAGTGCAACAGCAGGGACACAGCAACCTTCTGGGCATGCCTCCACTGGCAGGAGGAAACCATAAGCAGTTCTCTCCACAGCAGCAAAACCCACTCTTGCCACAGGTTCTCTATGTGTGAGTGTGTAGTGGTTGTGGGTTGGGGCATGGGGAGGTGTTGAGCACGCTGCTGTGCTGAAATAGGTGGACCTGCTGCTATTAAGAAGCAGTGCTAGAGCATATGGTGGGGGGGGGGGGGGTGCAGCGACATCCAATTCTATTTTACTTGTATATTCTGCTGAACTCCTGGAGATCGCATTAGGATTTCTTGCAACTTGGGATGAAGAAGAAAAATAAGTTGATGATGTGTCATACACCGGATGAACGATGACTACTGTTTAGGTGGCATGTCTGTGGTCAACACAAAAATTTAGGATGTCAGATGTTACATTCAATTTAGGGAATTTTATCTAGTTGATACCATCACAACTGTTCTGCATGTTCTGTGCATGACGTGGCGCACCAAAACTTAGGATGTCAAATGGTAATTGAAATTTTGGCAAGTGGATCTCACTGGTATGGTCATATCTTTTCATCACTGTTCTGTGCATGACACGGCTCTCAATTCAGTACACATATAGATAGATTGGCATTTTTGGCAATACATAACATCATGTTGGCCTAAAAGAATTTTTATTACTACATGCTAAGATGTGCTAATAGATTGTCTTATCCTTGCCTGCTGTAATGCTATCACAGCATTTGCTGTCCAAAACTCCTGCCCCAATAGCTTCTATCTGCTGCATTCTTGTTATGTTTTCTCTGCTATGCCCCATACATTTATATCATTGCATTGTCACTTTCTAAGATAAAGTCTCTGTGCTGGGGGTGAAGATAAAGAGTTCCTCCTCACCTTTCATTTATGAAGGTACTCTTTGGAAGAGCCCAATTTAGCCATACAGAGTTGAACTCAAACAGCTGGCCCGGTAGCTCAAACCATTCCTTAATTTTGGTTGAGTCGATCCACAAACACTTTTTAGAATTTTGAAGAGCATCCTGTACTTCTTGAGACTAACTTCAAGCTGATTGTTTCTGTTGAGATTCTGGTGTAAGTTTGCTTTGGTGTTTCATGCCTATAAGCTTGAATTGATTCCTGATGTAATGTGAACAGCAATGGACCAAAAGTTTTGGCACTAGCCAGATTATTGAAGAATGTGCATCTAGTCATTTACAATGAATTTGAGACCGTCCTTACATAATCAGACTAACCTGGTATAACATTTAAGAATGCTTTTATATGCTAGGGTGATAGTCTTCACGCTTTGTAGCTGGAACCATTTCTCATGAACTGTCACATGGTTTATATAACATCTGATTTCAGCTTCGATTTTTTTTTTTAATGGTATTTTCATCTTGTTTTATGTAGTTAGTTATTCAACTGATACACGTCATTTTTGTAGTTCAATGCTCCAACGTCATCGGTTGCTCCTCAAGGTGGTCTTGGATTAGGATTACAGACACCGGGTATTAATGGTGCAGCGGCTGCCTCTATTCAACAACCAAGTCCCATCCAACCGTCTAGTCCACAAGGTTTGACATTCACTAATCCAAGAGATCATTTTTGATTTCGGAGTTGCATTCTGCATTGGTGAATTTATGATTGTGATGTATATTGTTGAAATTGGGGGGAGGCATATCAGTGGTTGTGGCTTTGGATTATTTTATTTCTGCTAGGGGTGTTTATTGGATATCACTGAGCAACTATTTTCTTTTCCACAGGAGGAGGAGAGTTAATCCTTTCATTCTGTTGGCGCTCATCTATGATATCTCTTTTGTGCTTCTGTAGGATACTGTATGGCTAGAATGTTGTTGTTCTTCTAATGTTCCTAAATTTGTGATGTTCTCATAAAGATAAGATTTTAGAACAAGGATTGAGTTTTTTCTTTTAGCATTTAAATTGGTGGATTGTTTTTTATTTTTTCGTATTATGGTAGATGCAACAATGGGTGGTGAAGATATCTCCATAAAAATTTACAGTCATTCATAGCTTTGACTCTATCGTGACTGCATGTTGGACCGAACTGTTTATTTGCAGGAACTGGCCTTGCTAAATTGGAGGAGCAGCAGCAACAGCAGAATATGCCCGATGATTCAATTGCCGAGTCTGCTGCTGTTACTGGAATTGGCAAGAGCACAAATGATGATGATTTGAAATCTCCACGCCCATTAGATGCTTCTGTGCGTGAGATTATTATTCACTTAATCAAACTATCAAATAGTCTTTCATTATATCTTTTGTTCTGTTTGTATACTGTAAGGTGCAATTAATTAATAATTTTTTACACATATGACTAATTTGCGCTGATTTTAATTTAATGGATAAATGTCAGTGGTCAATTTTAAAACCATCTTCATCAGCATTTTTATTATATAGATTTCACGGTGGGATGGAAACTTAACTCAATAGCTTAGAGGTATCATTATATGTGTTTATTGCGTAAGATGGGTAATCATTTAGATTTTAAGATAACCCAGGTAGTTTAGATTTTGTCTTCGTTTTAATATGAGTGAACCATTTCCTATGCACCATGCAAGCTGATGGCCTTTGCTTTGCTTTTCCACTCTTCTTCTTGGCCCCTTTCTTGGATATAAAGCTTCTATACAGTGCTATATCAGATAACCCATTCAGGGTTTATATGGGGACAGTGGCTTGACTTCTCAATAAGCTCTTTCCAGTTTATCTTTTTCATTTTTGAGGGTACTTTTACTTATATTCACCAAATCCTAGAAGTAATGGCTTGTGGGCTATTTGTGAGAGAATCATCTAGTGCCATAATTGTCTTTTTAGGAACTACGAAACAAGATCACATGGATTTGTTTGGTGAAAAAATTCTCCTATAGAAGAAAATATCAACTGTTTGATGGGGATGTTGGTTGATAAAAAGGGCAGCCTATGCATGAAGCTCCCACGTGGCACGGGTCCGGGTTAGGGTTCATATAATATCAGAGAAGTTTTGGTTGAAGTGCATAACTAATGTAAGGATTCGGTGTACCATTGCTAGGTCTGCTTTATGTGGCTTGGGTCTAAATTTACATCACGAATCTGGATGTGATTCATTAATTTATATATGGCAGGAGTGGAGTGGGGTTTTTTTCAACACAATTTGCTAGTTTACATGCTTTTGATGGGTCCATCCTCGCTTAGTCTGATGATTGATCTAGTTTGAATGTAATTAAATTTAAGTGGAGCTCTACAAAGGTGGCTGAAAGAAGATTGTATTTAGATGATTGATAACCAAAGAGAAAAATGTAGAGGATCGAACCTCAGTGAGCCTCATGAGGTTGGTTGCAATATCTTATTCTGATATCATTTAACAAGTTTGGGATTCAAGATGGAGCAAAAGCAATTGATTTCTACGAGACAGTGATGAAACGATAGAAAGAGAATAGTTCTTATTGTTACTGTTTACTATTATACAGGCTGGAGCAGCTGCTTCTTTCACTGAGCCTTCTCAAGTGCCTAGGGATACTGACCTATCTCCTGGACAACCTCTGCTGTCCGCTCAACCTTCTGCAAGCCCTGGTGTCATTGGGCGGAAGAGTGTTTCTGATCTTGGTGCTATAGGAGATTATCTCAGTGGATCAACTATTAGTACCAATAGCGGAGGAATGCAAGATCAGTTATACAATCTCCAGATGCTTGAGGCTGCATATCACAGACTTCCTCAACCGAAGGACTCTGAACGGCTGAGGAGCTATGTTCCGGTATGATCCCTTCTAATTTTTTTACTTTTGTACAACATCTAGTACTACAGCATCTTCGACAGGTTTGCCATTTGTTACGTCCTATTTCATATGTTTCTTTCTTTCAGAGGCACCCTGCTATCACGCCTCCTAGCTTTCCTCAAGTACAGGCACCAATTGTCAATAACCCTCACTTTTGGGAAAGATTAGGTCCTGATATGCTCTTCTTTGCATTTTACTATCAGCAGGTGATTCACCTCTATATAATTTTAAGGATTTTTCCCTTTTACTAAGATATAGTCACTCCTAGGGCATGACATATTCAAATAATTATCTGCAGAACACCTATCAACAATATTTAGCTGCAAAAGAGTTGAAAAAGCAATCGTGGAGATACCACAAGAAATACAATACATGGTTTCAGCGGCATGAGGAGCCACAGATTGCGACTGATGAATACGAACAAGGAACTTATGTCTATTTTGATTTCCATGTTTCAAATGATGACCTAAAACATGGATGGTATGTTTGATCAACTTCCCCTTCATAATCTGTGCTCTATCTCATTTCAGAGTTGCTATTTTGACGTGTCTGAATTTTATCCAATGTATAGAACTCTGAATTATGAGGGGAGGGAATACTTGCCTGACTTATTTCCTGAACCATTGTGAGTTTTTCTTATTCAAAATGGTGGTTCATTGGAGGACAGGTTGAGAAACACACTTACACTTACACTCCAGCAGCATAAACTCTAGTTTGGGGAAGGTGTAGATGAGTTTTTGATAGAAACAATTAGAATGAAACCATATACCCATAGAATGAAGCTGAAGAAACACAAACTGCCACTGACTGTATCACATGGCCTCTCAAGCAAGACATTCCAGAAGGAAATCCTCCAATTTAAAAGAATCTTCTCTTCTAGAAATTTTCCATGCTTCCTTCCTCTTAGACCGTAGTACCCAAAGTAATTCTTCTCGCTAACTGATTTGGCGTGATTTCTTTACAAGCACAAACTGAATATGAGTAGTATGTTTAACAATTTCTCTGCTCAAATTGACATTTTTCCCTCTGAATTCTTTTTCCTCTGTTTGAATCAGTTCTTTTATTATTTCACAGCTCATCGAAGGATGATCTTTATGATAGTTCTTCGTGTTGTTGATTTAGTATGTGTTTCATCAAAAGTTACTTGATTCTTGGTTCTATTGATGGCTGAGATTCTGGAAGTATGCTATTTCATGGTCTTGCTGAAATTCCTTGCTTTCAAAAATAGAAAAAAAATTAAGGTTGACTGCTTTAATGCATAGGTAGTTTGCATGTTTGAATTGTTAATTAGTTAATGCATTTACATTTGTTTCCTGTAAGTTAGGACAAAGGTCTTTTGTGGTTTTTCATCTTGGGAAAGGTACGCCTGTCTTTTATTGTGACCTTGCTCTATTTGATTGGGTCTCAGGTGTCAGAGAATTAAGACCGAGTTCAGATTCGAGTATAACTACCTTGAAGATGAACTGATGCCATAAACAGACATGTATAAGATGTTGCCCTACCGCTAATGCAATCCGTAGTTATGGTTTATTATCCAACTCCCTTGGTAAATATCCATTTCGTGACAGCTCTCTTGTATAATGCACCTCTTAGTTTTATATGCTCTATGAATTCCTCTTTCTTTCGATATACCAGTTTTTGGAGTATGTCTCATTTGCTAGAACAGTCTTATCAGTGGAAGCGCTTGGCATATCTATCGGCTTGTCCTCATGGATTTGAGCCTTTGATCTGTTTTTTATTCCCAAGTTACTGACACATCGTTGGTCGAAAAGTTCAGCTTAGTCGCCCAAATTTATGTTGGGTCCATCCCTGTCTAACCAGGGACAGACAGTTCATTCTCATTGAAGACCATATTAATCTTAATGCAGCGGCGTGGGATGTAGGGACAATCACATTTTTTATTGTGTAGAATGGGGATAGCTATGCGGTACGTACCGTGTTTACAGAAATGGCACTTAGCATCATTTGTTTGCATACACACAATCGTACTTGTAGCTTTGGTTTATTACATGTGTATTTTTAGAAAATTATGAGTTATTATTATAGGATCAGCCATGGTAAATGTCACGGGTCGATGTTCCACCATGGATTTCTCAGGCCTATGTTGCTGTGAAGCACACCACACCTTGACCAGGCCGCACCCAATTGAGCGGAAGCACACACGATAACGAACACACTCCACGGATCAGACCACACACAGCACGATGGTGTAACGTGGGCATGTACAATCTGAGCCTGCCCTTTGGTCACTTTCACAGCACCCTTGCACTAAAATTAGGCATATGATGCACGCATTGGCCGGCACGCCCAATCACACTTATGACCGGTTCGCGAGCACTGGATTAATCACTACTCATCCTGGCCAGTTTGCGAGGTTGTAGATGATTCAATAGTATCTAGGTTTATATAAAAAACACATCAGGACTGAATATAGGGGTGGGAAGTGCCCAGACACCAAGGCACACCAAATGTTCGATGAAATGCACAAGATGCTGGAGCACGACCGGCGGTTTTTTTGTCTTATTCAAACATGAATGCTATCACTTGTTTGAGCCTTTATAACAATGATAGAAACATGCGTACACTGGTCTTGACACGCCCCGGATTCGTATATACACCGAAAGCAGTTGCATGAGCCCATCCAAACATTTATGAGTGTACGACAGTTACAAGCAGTTCCGAGATATCCTACAAGAATATCTCGATCTTATTCGCTGCTCCATCCGAAGCCATCCTTGTGGTTGGAGCACATGCTTGATCACGTGCTTGCTTGTTGGCAGATGGCTCGAGTCACAGCCACGGCATGGCTCAAGTGCTGGGCCAAATCACAGGCACCGATAATTTTGCGACGCTACTGATTCCTGATCGGCCATTGCCTTGCTCGAGAATGCTCAGCCTGTGCTTGTGATCCATGCTTGGCACGAGTTTAGGGGAAAGTGCCAAAAAAATCCTAACTTTTTATATTGATGCCAATTTAATTATAAACCTTTTTTTGGTGTCAATTCAGTCCTAAATCTTTTGCATTGGTGTCAATTGAGTCCCAAACCTTTTTTTTGTGTTAATTTAGTCCTAAACCTTTTGCATTAGTGCCTTTTTTTAGCGCCAATTCAGTCCTAAACTTTTTGCATTGATACCAATTTAGTTCTAAATCTTTTGCATTTATGCCAATTTAGTCATTCAACACATGAATAACTATTAGCCGGAATGACTGAATTGGCACAAATACAAAAGGTTTAGGATTGAATTGACACAAAAAAAAAGTTTAGGATTGAATTGGCACCAATGCAAAAGGTTTATGACTAAAGTTGGCACAAATGCAAAAAGTTTAGGAATGAATAGGACTAAATTGGCATCAATGCAAAAGGTTTAGGGCTTTTTTGACACTTTTCTCCGAGTTCAGGGTTGCAGCGCTAGCCATAGCTCCTGCCAAGCTGAGACACCGATTCAAGGATCTAACAGTAATCTACATTAGCAAATAGCAACCTCATAGCCATATGATCGGTCAGGGAGGGCTTCGTGCTTCGGTTGGTTTTGAAATGGAGGAGAGAAATGTTGATGAGAGAATCAATGGCTGTTCAAATGGATGGCTGGTAAGGGCGGAGAAGCGATTCCATTGTCACATTAACAGAAAAATTGGCTGCATCTTCAGTCTTCGTATCGTCTGCTGCTCCCAAACCAAGAACAGTGTGCCAAATTGACTAGAGTTCGTGGATCAAACATCATTTTAAGCATAACATAACGCAGGATTTTGAGATTCTATACCTCACATTAAAACGGGCTTTTCTATGGACCATTGGCGGACAATTCGCGGGTTCGGTTTCTTGATTGAAGTTATAACATGTGAGAAGGAAATTATTCTGAACGAAACGAACGAAATGATTTCACCATTGACCAAAGAGTTGCAATTGTTCCTTAGAACTGAAGAGTTCGATTCTTTTGATGAGTCTCGTTTCAGAGGCCCGTGTGTACTCTTCAAAAGTGACTATTGGAAGTGACTTCCACTCCTTCCCTTCTCACTCTCTCTCTTTAATTTCTTTTTAATTGTTATATTCGCAGCTCCATTTTTTCATCACACAAGAAAACTTCTAGCAAAGACACAACATAAAAACCCCACAAAAAATCGTTATGCTTGGTCAACGATGCGTGTCGTACGCTTTTTAATTTCTTCATTCCTCCATTTGCATCGTCGCCACGAATGTCCCAAGATGTGAATGTAGATCATTAGCTCAGGCATATCGAGTTCGAAAATACTATCCAATTTGCTCCGTCACTCCTCATGATACGTAATCATCGCGTCCCTACACGCCCGATAACCGCGCTTGCTCGATGTTACGGTTTCCCCGAGGCTTATAACTTTTTCCAACAGGGTGCCTAACCCTGATCTCTAAACGAGAACGTTCCTAGAGGGGAAGACATCAGAGGGCAAGCCCCACCAATCTGGTCAATTTTCACAAAATAGAAGCCAAACCTAATCTCCATAGGAGGACAGATCCAGGCACATGCTTTGAATAATTCTATTTATTCAAGTTCAGTATACGGTGTGACTAGAGGCAGTGGCAGTTGAACAGATCAAATGATTTAGATAATTATTAATTAGATTAATATGTCTACTAATTAATCAATTTGTTTTGTCAGCCCAAAACCTCCCCAAGGCCAGAGAAGCCAGACGAGTTCAAATGCTACTGCACCTTCTTTAGAATGCCCGGTTTTTCTTTCATATGACAGTTTATCAACCCTTGAAACCACTCCTCACTTGCCAAGATTTGAATCTGAAAAACCCCTGATTTTTTATCTCCAAGACTCTAGGGTTTCGATCTCAATAATCCCCCCACCCGCTGCTTCCACTGACAGTGGGTGCTTAAAAATTAATTTTTTTTTTTTAGGAACTAGTACACATTTATAGTTTAAAATTAATTTTGATTAATGGGCATGTTTCCATCTTGGTATTGGCCAAGATCATTGAAATCGAAAAGTAACGTAAATCGCTATGTGCACATGCCCAATTTTCCATTCCATGGACAGGACTGCACTGTGCGCATCTATCTCGTTTTAGATATCTTACGAGAATCAGCCGGCTCCTACCTTTGTCGGTCATCTCATTAACGGCGATACCGAAAACATGCATTTTTTCAGTTATTCAAGAGCTCTGCCCGCCTAACATCGCCCTTATCTTTTGTTACATGCCAATTATTAATCTCCTCTATTATGAACTTGACTTAAATTTTCTTTATAGAAACATGGTGCTGATGACCTACCGATTGGAATATTGGCAAAAAAATAAAGAAAAAAGAATGCATGCCTTTTGCCGCGTCTTGTGTAGCAGAAAGAGGAGGAGCTGCCAACATGACAGAAACAACAACATTCAGGCGACGATTATGTTACAATCGAAATGACAAAGCACGTCGGAAATTTTGGCTTACTATAGCTTTGTCAACTTCGAAAGTTGTTCTGGCACGGCCAATTTCGTTTGCACCCTTTTTTTCTTTCTCATGACGCGTTAGAAATTGGTTCGAGTCGCAATCCAACGACAGGGTCCACTGAATAATGTCGATCCACGATGTGCATGAATGGGAGTTACAAGGTTCAAACACAGACAAATTTTTTCAGTATGAACTGCCAGCAAGTTACGTGTCAACGAAAGCCGCCGACGGCCGGCGTTGCCGACGTCGTGGTTCCCTTTGAAATTCATTCCTTGAGCCGTCTTTCAGCTCATGAAGGGATGTTTCTAAAGTGAAGTTCCTCGTGCATTGAGAATGTGTACGTGTGTTTTCAGATTTCTCCTATCTTTGAAGGATCCGTGATCGAGTTTATGGAGAAAATTACCAAAAAAATGCTAAACTTATTATATGTGTGTCAATTCAGTCATAAACCTTTTAATTGTGATAATTCAGTTCTAAACCCCTTAACAATTTGCCAACTTAGTTATTTTGATCAATTTTGATAAGAAAATGTTGACGTGGCGATCCAATCATCACTGACTATCTAATGTAATACACCGGCACTAACGTGAACAATTTTTTTAAATTTTACTGATTTTTTTTAAAAAATTATGGCTTTTTTTTAAAATTTTTTTGTCTTTTTTCCTTTTTTTGTTTGTTTCTTTGCTTTTCGTTGGTAGCCGATCTCAAGCAATGGCCACCCACCAGTGATGCCCAGAGAGGGTTGGGTGAGGGCAAGGCTAGCCATAGGCGAGGCTATCCCTAGTTTGTGGTAGTCAAGGGCATAGCCTCGCTTATGGTTGGCATAAGCAAGGGTGGCAACACTCGCTAGATTAGGCAAGGGAAACCTTCGCCTAGCCCTCTTTGGGCATGACTGGTGGCCAACCATCGCCTGAGACCGATCACTAGCGAAAGGGAAAGAAACAAACAAAAAAAGGAAAAAATAAAGAAAAAAAAGGAAAACAAAACTTCACAAATAATTAAAAAAAATCAGGAAATTTTTTAAAAAATTGTCCATTACAGAGTTGGTACGCCACATAAAACAGCTGACACTAATTAGAGTACTATGTCAGTGTTTTCCGATTAAAATTGACTGGAAGGACTTTATTGATAATTTGTCAAAAGGTTTATGACTAAATTGACACAATTGAAAAATTTATGATTGAATTGGCACGAGTGTTTGGCATGAGTATAATAAGTTTAGGAGCCTTTTGGTAATTTTCCCTGAATTTAATGCGTGCAAATTTATCGTCATTAATCAAATGACGGCCACGAAAAATTCTCGAAGAACGATATGGACAAAAACTCGACGTGGCGATGGTCGATCGTTTCGTTCTATCCGCAACCACATCACTCGGATCACTGCATTCGCGCATACAGGAGAATGGTACATAAATGCAAAAAAATTCCACATCCAAATAATCAAAATAATTCCCATTCTCAGTCGCAAACACGGCTCGCCGTTTCAACCCTATCATTTTCTGGGATTTTGGGAAACAAACAAAAAATGAGCTGAAGCGAGCATCTGCCTCTTGGAAAGTTCGCTATTTTCACACGGGGGGGATCGAATTGATTAGGGCAGCGGCAGGAGAAAAGTTTGATTATGATGGTTTTGCGGTTGGAGGGAACGTACCTATCCTTATCCATCATGTATCCTTTTTTTTTCCTTCTTTTTTTGCCAAGTGTTTTTTTATATTTCTTGATAAGATGCAATGCCTTTTTTTTTTTTCCCTCTTTTCATTAAAACCTTTTCAAGGATTAGTCCAAAGGAAGAAGTTTCGAGAAAAGATTAAAAAGAAAAGGACAAATGCACCCGAAAGTGCTAAAACTTGTCTCGAAAGTGCAATTGAGTCTTAAAACTTTCAGAAAGTATAATCAAGCTTCTATTAGCTCCGCACAATTTGACAAACGGAAAATGCTAATAAATTTTAAGACTTGATTGCACTTTTTGAAAGTTTTAAGACTCAATATCACTTTTTTGACAAATTTTAAGACTTGATCGCATTTTTTGAAAGTTTTAAAACTCAATTACACTTTCTTGACAAGTTCTAGGACTTCTAATACACTTATTCAAAAGAAATGAAGAATTGTTTTCAAGGGGATAAAATGCTCCGTGTATTAAAACAGTCTAAAACATTATTTTAATGGTTTTGACTCATAAATTTATTTGGTTTTATTTAAATGTGAATTGGACAGGTGCAAGTTCAATTGCGTTGGCCAAATTAAGTCATATGATAAAAAAAAACAAGCGAAAGATAAGGAGGAAATTTTATTGCATTTGTTTATTAGGTGTGGTCGCCATGTCACTTTACCTACCAAAATGCCATTTTCAAAATGCAATTGAGTTTCTAGCATAATCTCTCTCTTTCTCTTAAGGTGAGTGAAAAACGAGATAAAGTCTAAATACTTAATGTAAACCATCTCATTAGAATGGAAATGAAAACTAGCGATTCCTTTTCCATGTCTGTTCCCATCTCTCTACTTTAATCGAGATGATATGATGAAGAACGGGTCTAGTTTTGATACCAATTGATCGAGAATCGATGAAGCTCTCATACCAATTGATGAAGAGTGGAAGCATGCACTAAATATGGATTTAGAGTCATGGAAAAGGGGAGAACTATCATACAGCAAGTAGGGGGGGGGGGGACTGAAAGTAGAGAAAGTCCAAAGTAGAAAAAGGGGAGCAAAGTCAATTCAGACGGTAACGTAGCCAAGTAGATAATTTACAACAATCAAATCATCATTTAGGCTTATGAAACTATAAATAGACAAACTTTAAATAAAAAACTTAGTAAAAATAGGTTAAGATATATCTATATCCTAAATCCTAGGCAATGGTAAAATAACTAAATCATAAATAGACAAATTGATAAAGTAGTTGTAGAATCATTTTCTGCATCCCAGTGTATAGTAGTAAATTTATCAAGAGCAATAGTTACTCCGAGAAGATGTATTTGAGCTTCGACCCACCAGGTTTGACAAAAATTTGGAAGATGAAAGCACCTCGATAACCGAAGTACCTCTCCGTCGCCTCGCGGGAAGTCGCTTTCCGGATACTTCAGCGCATTGTTGCTTCAAAACATATATCATCATGCATATTTGAGTCTCGCGCACATCATAATTACAGTACGACATGACAATATTATTGATATTGATACCACCAAATGGACTCTTCAAAGAATTTTTTTTTAATCAAAGATAAATTCAAACCTATGTTTATTTGCTCTCGGTAACAAATTCATTCTTGCTCTCTTTCTCTCTCTAAAATATACAAATAACGGACAAGTCAATTCGTCTTGAAAGTTAAACTTTGTCGGGCATCATTTTCCGGTGGCACATTCCTTCCGAACCCTAAAGAAGCAAAAATCGAACTGAAGACCTCGCACATCTTTTGAGGGCATACATGGTGTGATCTCTCGGATAACACCGTGATGCACGATGACTCAGTTGCCCTTTCCCTAATCACGGAGAGCAGTTTCTTGCGCCCTAATCTCTCAGTGGAAGCGTGCTTGTGTGGCAAACTCTTCTTTTGTGCAATGTGTCGGTCACCGACCAACAAGCAGAATTTTCGAAAACTCCAACATTTCCAGTAGGATAAAGTATAATGCGAATCACATGTACTGAAGATAATGCGAATCACACGTACTGAAGAAAAGATAGATCCCACAGACAGTGAGCCCACTTTGTTTGGACTAAAACATTGGGGGGGCGGGGGGCGGGGCCAGTGGTGGTTCGTTTTGTGTGGAAAGTGCAGTTGGAGAGATTAGTGGACCACCTCGCAGCCTCGAATCACATTGTCAACCATATAATCTATGAGAGAGAGAGAGAGAGAGAGAGAGCAGAGATTTGCACAGTCTGTTTTTTTCTTATTTTCATATGAAAGTGAAAAGATGCTTACAAAAAATATAATAATAATCGGCTTAAAATAGAGCTCTCATCCGTTTCAAGTTTTCTATTTCTTTACATTTTGGATCGTGTTTTGATAGGAGTGAGTCATATACGGTGTCTTGATTACCATATTTTCGTTAAGTCATTGGAATTCATAAGATGTATAGGTATTGTATGAGATGTTAAGCCATTTGGAGAGAAGAAGATTAGATGAAGTTATTAAAAATTTAAAATGAAGGTTGCCTAGGTTTTTGAAGAAAGAAGTGTACGAAAATCAAGTGCAAATATCATTCGTCGGATTTCCTTTTGCCCTTCTCATTACCCTATCGAGGAGGTTAGTTGGATACTCCGTTCATGGAGATTGGAGAGGTTGTAAAAGAAGTAGGAAAAAGGGTCCACGTAAAGGAAATCTACACAAAAGAAAACTTTACAATTCCCATCTGACATGATTCCTCAACTTGTCGACTTGAAAGATTAATTTTTTTAGTTATCTACTGTTAGCGTTAGTTGCTCCCCCACTCTCTCTGTCTCTCTGTCTCTCTCTCTCCACACGATAAGGATTCGTGCTAATTTAATTCGACGGATACTCAAATTTTTTGCCTTAATCTCTCTGCTACTGCAGCAGCGTAAGAGTTCTCACCATTCCCAATTTCAGTGCCGCCTCTCTCTCTCTCTCTCTCTCTCTCTCTCTCCCATCTTCCTCTTCTTCTTTCTGCTTCTCTTCACGCTCAGCCCCTGCTTTCTTCCAGCTCGTTGCTCTGTTTCTGGGACCTCCTCTGTTTTTCAGCTCGTTTATGCTTTTCCTTCTCGGTTTGAATCTTTACCTTCTTGAAATACCTACTTGAACTTTAAATTTTACTATAACCATCCTTCTTCTCTGTCTGATCACCGTTCTCTTCGCTTGATACTGCTCAAAGCTCTCATTTTTTTGTTTCTGGGTCTCCCCTGGTGATATCTTCCCACTCTAGGTTTTATCAAGTTCCAATATTGCTAATCCACCGGTTGCATTCATTCACCGATTATCTGTGGGCTTTTATTTTGGCCAATAAGCACGGATGCCCACCTTTTTTCCCTGAGATTCAGAGAATTCCTTTTCCTCTTTTTCTTTCTCTTCCTTTATCCTTGTATTGCTTTCTGATCTAATTCTTACATTATCTTGCGTTTTACCTTTTAAAAGAGCGAATATCTTCACGTCCTCAATTCCCTGTGGGTGGAAATCGCTGTCATCAGTCGTCCCACCTTCAAAAAACCGTTGCTTCCCTCTCTCTCTCTCTCTCTCTCTCTGAGTAGTGAGATACAGAGATATATAATTAGCAGGAGTGTAGCTTTTTCGTATTCCTCACTCTTTCATTGAGAACCCCTTATTTACTCAGGGGGATTGAAAAGAAAGAAATAATTTCGGGAAAATAAGGAAAAGGATGAATTTTTCCAAGTGGGTTTTATGTTTGGGGCTGTTGGGTTGTTCCATTTTTGTTGTTCTCGTGGAGGGTCTTGGTGTGAACTGGGGCACGATGGCCACTCACGAATTGCCCCCGAAGACAGTAGTGCAAATGTTGCAGGACAATGGGATCAAGAAGGTGAAGCTTTTCGATGCCGATCAGTCCACCTTGGGCGCCCTTGCGGGAACCAACATTGAGGTCATGGTCGCGATTCCGAACAACCAGCTCGCTGCCATGAACAGCTATGACCAGGCGAAGCAGTGGGTGCAGCGCAACGTCACCCGGTACAACTTCAACGGAGGAGTCAACATCAAGTAAGTTTGGTGTACGAGCTGTTGTGGTTTTTTCATTGCATAGTCTTAAAAAATCTGAGTCAATCTGGTTGATGGAGTGTGGTTTTACTAGGGGTTATTGATCCAATGAGCTTCTTGGTGTCTCTTGATTTAGACCAAATTGTTCAAAATTGCTCTGTCGCAAGGTTTGCATTAATGGAAGAATACGTTGTTAGCTTAGCTAATGCAGTAGTTTACAAGAAAAGAGCCTATTCGACAGTTCTTTATGATTAAAGTTGGTAGTTGTTGGGATCTGCTCGTCTGTTGACTTTCTGAATCTGTCTGAAATTAGTTGGCAGCTAGAGTTGTTTATTTCTTGTGTATAAAGTTTGTTGATGCCTAAATCTGATGTTCAATCAATCCTTGTGTTGTCCCAAGATGTCATTAAAAGAAGAATCTGGAAGACTTGATTCTAGGGGAACTCGTCGGCATCTTCTTCTGGAGTTTAGTTCTCTATGTTTAAGTCGTAATTTCTTGCTGATTTGCAAATATTCATCATTTACTGTTTTGACAGTGTCCGTCCTACATTACCAGTTTGATCTTAGTTACCTGAGTCCTTCTATGCGGTCGGATTGAAGATAGAAACATTGCAAAATAAACCCCCTGTGACATCTTTCTTCTAGTAAACCAGTACTTTGATCACGTAATTGCAGCCTTCTAATAGCGTTGTGACTTAGTTTTAGGAACTCGAAATTTCTTCGCCATGGTTAGCTACGGAGTCAAACGGGAGTTAAGAACCAATACAAGCAAGCAACACATTGCTCTAGAAGTTGCGGATTCGTGACTCGCCTCTTGAGAAGTCACTACTATGTCCATCTCATATAAGGTGGAATTTGTTCGTAAGTCGGACCAGAGGAAACTTCCCTTCATGATTTGGCAGGTGAGATGTGCGCAGTAGAAAGTAGCAATCAACGAGCTTGGGTGATATGTCGTTTGTAGGTTAGAAACATCCGTTGATTAGATTAAACCGTGATACCTTTTTGGGAGCTGTAACAAACCGCAGAACGAAAAGGCCTTTTCTTTTCATCCCATACTCGTGCCTTGATATACTCCACACAGGACGGAATTGATTGAAGCAGAAGATTATGATAAGAAATTGACACTTAAAATAGAAATGAAGTGATTTCCTTAGTCTCCTGCGGTAACTGTTCTTCTCACAACTTCCTGAACGCTCTTGCTTTGTGTGGTAGATTGTTGTATTGCGGTGAAATTACATGGAACAGACTGACTGAAAATTTCTCAGTAGGTGAGAATGTGAGTCACAATCTCGCAAATGCATGTATTTATGTCTAGTCAATATCTCACTCGGAACTTGCTGTTTCACAGAAAGTAGTCATTGATGAAGTACTTAGTTCTTGTCGCAGATATGTAGCAGTTGGAAATGAGCCATTTCTCTCTTCCTACAACGGCTCATTCCTAAATGTCACCCTCCCAGCACTTGAGAACATCCAAAATGCCCTAAATGAGGCAGGGGTCGGGGACACTGTTAAGGCCACCATACCGGTGAACGCTGATGTGTACAACTCCCCCGCCAGCAATCCCGTACCATCCGCCGGGAGGTTTAGGAGCGACATCAGCGATCTCATGACCCAAATTGTCCAGTTCCTAGCCAAGAACGGCGCACCTCTCACTGTCAACATATATCCATTCCTGAGTCTCTACGGTAACGACAACTTCCCCATCAACTACGCCTTCTTCGATGGGGCCACCCCAGTCGTGGACAATGGTATACAATACACAAACGTCTTCGATGCCAACTTTGACACTCTAGTATCGGCCCTTAAAGCAGTGGGCCTCGGGGACTTGACCCTCATGGTGGGTGAGGTGGGATGGCCTACAGATGCTGACAAGAATGCCAATATAGCTAATGCAGTCAGATTCTACAACGGGCTTATGCCGAGGCTCGCAGCCAATAAAGGGACCCCACTTCGGCCTGGTTACATTGAAGTATACCTTTTTGGCCTTATTGATGAGGATGCGAAGAGCATTGCCCCAGGAAGTTTCGAGCGGCATTGGGGAATATTCCGCTACGACGGGCAGCCCAAGTTCCCATTAGATCTATCTGGCCAGAATCAGAACAAGTTCCTTGTTGCCGCTAAGAATGTGGAGTATCTTCCTCGGCAGTGGTGCATGCTGAATCCTAATGTCAACGATCTGAGCAAACTCGGGACGAACATAGACTACGCTTGCACCATTTCAGATTGCACAGCTCTAGGATATGGATCGTCGTGTAACAACTTAGACGCCAATGGCAATGCGTCGTACGCGTTCAACATGTACTACCAGGCTCAGAATCAGAACCCTCTCAGCTGCAACTTTGAAGGCTTGGCCACTGTCACGACGCAGAATATATCGCAAGGCACGTGCGACTTTATCATCCAGATCGCTGCTTCCTCTTCATTGGGGCCTTCTTTGGTTGCTCTAGTGCTATCGATGGTATTTGCATTCCTTTTCCTATAACCTTTTGTCCTTGTAGATAACTCCCATGTATTGTCTCTTTATCTTTTGGTTTTCGATACTCTCTTGTATCCTCTTTTTTTTTTCCATTGCTGAACCTAAAAAAGTTACGGAGAGTTCAATTTTAGTTAAGATTAACAATGTGACGATAGTTCAATGATTGGATTGTGCATACTTTGAAATCGTATAGTTATTTCAGTGCACATATGTTTGGCATGAACTCGGTAGGTCATAAATTTTGTATACATTCGCTCATTAATCAAGTGAAGCATCATGATTCACCAGGCGCGATCAGCCGAAAATGCCCGAGCTCCATTGTGTTAAGGATCTAACAGAGTAAAAGCAAGACTTGTTAGGGCTGGGAATTGTCAACTTCATTACCATGACGATACGAATGTTGAACCTGCCCGATAATTATCGAATGTAATATGTGATTTCATTCGGCGGTATCCCAAGTTCGAGGTAGAGAACAGGCGAAAAATTCAAATGGGTTTGTCTCGAAAACAGTTGGTTTAGATAGCTGAAGCGGTGGTTCGGAGCTACAAACTCAGAGGCTCCTCTCTAGACCGCCATCCATTCAGTGCCGTCTCAAAACCAAAGCAATCACAATGAAAGAACGTAGCACAGGAGAATAGGAAAAGCATCGCCGGACAAACGGAAGCAGACCAAGCAGAAAAGGCGTCGTCAGGATTCGAAACCGAGATTGGGGCTTTGATTTCATATTCGGGAAGCTTCACCCCCCGGAAAGCTGAACCGCAGTCCTGGCATCATCCTAGAATCCACAAGATGGATATCTTGCCATTCTGAAGGAAAGCCCCCCATACTGATCAGAGCGTACAAGTCCGGCTCCCCTTGCCGGGACACCCTCGCCAAGGCGAGGGTCGACCGGGCCTCGCCTGTGGCGGGCGACGGTGGCCTTGCCCAGGCGAGGCCATCCAACCCCGCCATGGCCGGGGTGGCCGGTCCGGAAAAAGGTTGAAGAAAGAAAAAGAAAAGAAGGAAAAAATAAAATCAGAAAAAAATAATTAAAAAATCAAAAAAATATATTAAAATTTTATTAAAAATTATCCACGTCAACGCCGACATCCACGTCACTCACATTTAGCCAAAATTAGCCGGAAGGACTGAATTAGCATAAAGATAAAAGGGTTAGAACTAAATTAGCACAAAAAAAAAAAAGGTTTAGGAGTAAATTAACACAAATGCAAAAGTTTTAGGACTTCTTTTAACACTTTTACCGGCCAACTTCTGCTTAATTATTCAGAGCAAAAGAGAGGCATATCTTGGACAAACACGAGCTTAAGTAGCCAATCACGCCACTTTATAAAACCTGAACATTTGTCTATGAGCCACTTTCAGTACCGCCTGAAGCAGCTAACAAGCAAGTTAAACAACCCACGATTTCAATCTCAGGTTGAACCGAAACCAAATCAGGAAGTTTTAGATAACAGCCGTGTCGTGAACCACCGACAGACACTAACTGTAGCTTGATGAGCGGTTATTAACAACAGGGTAGTAACACAACTCGTGAAGAGTGGACTCTACTCTTTTTGCACAAATTTTTTGCACTGTGATTGATTCCATGCACCATGTTTTACAAAACGAGCGACGTGATATCTTAGATTGACGGGCTCAATTAGTTGAGTCCAATTTCATCATCGTCGATGTCCACTTGGTCGTTTCGCGGAAGCACGGGCCCATAAATTTATAAGCTGTGTTGGACTGCATGTAGCCTATAATGCTCCAGAGAGACTTGGAAGAGGACCCGAAACGGGAGTAACATCTAACTCCCCTTTCATGTTCTTATTGGCAAGCCTCGAACTTGTCCGATGCGCGAATTCGTTTCGAGTTTCACCTATAGTTAGACATCAGATCGGCTAGCCCGCAAAATTTACAGTTTCTGAATTTCGCTTTGTGAAAGGAAATTTGCCAAGAAAGACCTTGGGCCTGAAATTTTATGTTATGAATATACCTATACAAACTCTTGTTTCCAAATTCATTTTCGCTTTAGGAACCTTAAACCGAAATGAATTGGGCGAGGTTTGAAGTTTTTGGATGCACCGGGTGTATTGCCATCCGATGGATTGCAATAGCCCGAGTGTTTGAGAAAATTCTTGCACCATCCCAAAGCGTGGAATGATATATCTAAATATTCGATAGGCCTCTCATATCGACGTGATCTATGAGCGGAGACATGCACCGATTTTGAATGCATTTTACACGATCCACTTAAGGGTTTTTTTTTTGCCTAAAGATTAATGGTTGCATTATTCTTCAATGTGGCAATTAAGTGACAGCGTGACAAACTGTGGCCTTGATTGTGAATATTTGGGGTGGTGATGACTTCTCAATTGAAGAAGAAAACAACTCCCTACATGCTTGAGATCTAAGATTCGAGCACTTTATGAATGATTGATGGAGGTTTCACGCGTCTCTAAGTTTCCATCTTTGGATGGAACGCCCAATAATGACCAGCTTGCCCCTTTTCCTTTCTTGTCGTGTATATTCCCCATATCCATTGAACAAGTTGTGAGCTGTAAACCTTTCACACCATCTAAACAAAGCCACTTTATATGGATTAGAGTATATATATATACACACACGATATATAATCTTTGACTAATCACCTAATCAAATCCAAGTCTGAGTGGTGACAAGGCAACTGCATCATCAACGGCACAATTTTCACCCACAAACTTTACAATTGTAAAGGCACGTTCGAACAAGGAAACTTTACAATTGTAAAGGCAAAAAAAAAAAAAAAAAAACGAACAAAGATAAAGTTCGAAGTAAATATTATTTCAAATAAAGATCTGAAGTGGCTAACTTAACCTTAAATAAAAGCCCGAACTCGCCGGCCGGCCAAATCTCATGTCGGCATGTCCTCTGCCTTTTCCTTTCGCCGCTTTTTCCGTAGCCATGTCGATGACAATAAGTGTGATGAAGAAGCCAAGGGTCTTTGACTCTTGGTGTTGAGTGAGCGTGAAGAAGCATTCGCGTGACTCATGCCAATAAGCGTGGTGAAGCATTGCATGTGCCTCGTGAAGAAAACTCATCGAGACAGCATTTAGTGGGCGTGGGGACAAAGGAACTTACCTAAAGAGCATGTCCTACAGGGCATGGGGACACGACCGGTGCTTTGGTGGTACATACAAGATACAGATAGGGTATAGGGACAGGCAGTGGTACACCCCCTTTGGCTCCTTACCATCTAACTTTCATCGATTCGGGGGGCAAATGAGGCCAATCGAGATCGCCGGTTATTTCTCGTCGTCCGCTCGATGTCGCTCTATCGCCGTTTGGATATGGACTTCCCATACCTTGTATGTGAGATCGGTTCACTCATAGTTGACTGATGACTCGTGCCGAAATTGGAATTGTCTAAACCCGGTGGTATCTTGCACTTTTGAGAGAAGAAATATTAAAGGGTGAAAATACCACCAAAATTCACAAATCGGTACCTTGCGCCGCATATACCCCGAACTAATGTTTGTGTCGCAAAAAAACCCAAATTAATACTCTCGTGGCAAATTTACCAAAACCTTTTAAGGCAAAATTGGAGCAAAAATTAACGATTTTAAGAGATTGTCAAACCGTGAGGGAGCTCTTCGGGGAAAACTAGCAGATTTCCCAATCTCGGTTCATTTTTCTTCGAACTTGACTTCCCCATAACGACCTTGTCTGGTAAACCCATTCATGTTAAATTTCCACGTTGGGTCCACGTAACATGCTAATTTCCCTATAAGCAATTTAAGGAGGATTTTACAAGGAAGCTAACGGAGAATGAAATTATTGCACGCGTACCGGTTTGTGATTTTTATAGTTTGGGATAAACGTGGCAAGATGTACAAATTTAGAATTTTTTGTGACTAGAAAATTAGTTCAAGGCAAATGCAACATGGATGTACTAGTTTGAGATTTTGATGGTACTGACCCAGTACTAAAATGTGCAAACGTGAATTTAAGGAAGACGAAGGAAAATGGCGATTCCTATGGGAACCCAGTGGTGTCTTGGTTTGGGGAAAAACAAAAATTGTGGCGACCCTTTTCAAATTGAATTCTTGACATTTATTTAAGCAATATAAGAAGAAGAAGAAGAAGAAAATTTTGAAGGGGTGAATTTTACAAGGATATAAATGGCTAATTCCCAAAAAAAAGCACAAACTTTATTTTGAGTGACAATGCTGGCCCGGACTTTTTTTCGTCTCATAAAAAAATCACAAACTTTCACTTAAAATTCTAAATCTAACTTGATCAATTTGAAAATTTCACATTACGGAGGTAAGATTTGGAACTCGAGTAAAAAGTTGGTGCTCTTTATCGAGACAAAAAAAAGAGTTCCGATCAAAATTGTCACTCAAGGTAAAGTCGACATATATATATTTTTTGAAATTAGCCCGGGATATAAATGGTAGGAAAGGGGGGACCAATGGAAGTGGCCGAATTGAAAATAACCACCACCACCATAAAATCAGAGGACATGTCGGTCCAAACTTTAGTCGAGACGAGATGACTCAAGGACTGTGAAAGGATGAAGAAGAAAAAGGTTGTGTGAATTTACGGGAATTGGGAAAGCAAAAACCCTACTCTCTTTTTCAGAGGTTTTTTTTTTTCTGACCATGGCATGTGATTTTCCTTTAATATCATCTTTATTCCCATTTTCCGAAAAAGGAAAAAGGCATCCAATTCGAGAAATTAATCGAGTCGGCAACTTACCGGTAAGGAAGAAATCACGTTCCGAAGAGGCAAGCTTTTCGAGCGCATGGCGTGAGAGAGAGGTTTCGAATGTTTCACAATCAATTGGCTCCGTTTGTTTCGCGAGGAATCACTGAGTGGGGAAAAGACTTTCCCAACTTTAATCCTTTTTAGCCCTTAGGGAAAAACGAGTTCACGAGAACATTTCTATTATTAACGACCATCCGTGCTCGAACTGTTTAGGCTATAATGAAAGTATTTTTGTCGTTGGCTCGCTTCCTAAGAGACACATACGATCGAAAATTAGAATTTTTTTAATTCAAATTATTGATTTCTCATGAAACGAACGGAGCCAAATGAAATTCGGCGATACGACGACAAAATTTATGTTAAAAATTTCGGAATGTTGAGCAGCTTGCGGAATTAATCGGCAATTATGTCGACAATTTGAAATATCCGATGTTGTCCGCTCGTTATGATTTTTTCTTGTCGCCAGACCTCGATAGGGACCTATATATATATACACACACATGATAGATATATATATATATATATATATATATATATATATATCACATAAAATTCAGATAAAAATTGGAAAAAAATTATTGGATATGTACGATGACAGCTCTCACGTGCTGCCCTGCCCCTAAAGTCAATAGCCCCCAACAACTCCAAGTGACCAATCCCTTTATGCCAATTTAATCGGTCCATCGTCGCCTAGCTTATCTTATTCTTCATTTTGCCTCTTAATTTTTATTATTTTTTTGTTTTCGTTATTGTCGTTATCATCGTACATCGTCATCGTTTCGTGGGAATTCCAGATATTTAAAAAAAAAAAATATAACGCTGAATTTTTTTTAATTTCTTTGGGGCAAAAATTGCTCCCCCGGCTCGAGACTTGGTCCTCATTACGTGTTCTTGCACGAAACGCGACGTTTGAACGGGACGTGCCGACGTTGTGGCGGCTTAAAGAAAGGGATCGATGTGCAATGTTTGTTCTGCATGTTTCTTTAATCACCGTTTTTATGATGAAACGCGCTTGTTTATGCAACGTTCTTCGGGTCGGCGACATGTGCGCATCCCACATGGGCATCGGGCCGCACCGAGTCCGGGCGGCGAGTGTGACGGGAGCACTTGTTATCGGAAGCATTAATCGTGTGGGGGCGGGTCCTAATCGAATTCCTAATGAAACCTGAATCGGGCAAGCCGTGATTTTCCACGCTCCCTCGCGGGTGTGAATGATCCTATAGTCAAATCACTAGATTTTTCCAAAGTACACGCTCCGATGTAACTCATCTTTGCGTTTTCTACGGACGACCGTGTCCATATGCCCTCGTGCTTGCACGGAATTACGCCGTTGAATGTGATGAGTCTGGCGTTTGAATACTATGTCAAAATGCCCACTTGCGCCCAACCCCCCCCCCACCCAACCAATTTGAACAGGAAAAAACGGAGCTAAATTTACACGCACATGTAGTTGAAGCAAGCAACGTGTCCAAGTATGCATTTCCTTTTTTTTTTTTTTTTTTTCTATTTTATGGTCGTGAAAAATAAAAAGTTTCCGGTTAAATAGAAAATATGTTTTGGAAAGCCGTGTAGAGGCATTGATGCGCATTTAGATCACCGATCAATACACCATCTTATTATGTTATTTGTTATATTTTGCTTTTGTTGGGGTTATCACACGTTAGCTATGAAAGGGGATAGTAGTCATTTTATATGTGTAAGAAAAAGTTTCATCTTTTTACCGAATAAGAAAGGCTAAAGAACACCTAACATATCAAAGTTCGGTTGTCAACAAGTCTGGACTCGATAGTTATGCGGTCATATGTAATTAGCTTATGAAATAGCTACTGAGATGAAAGAGGTTAGGATCGCCCAATAACTCTCTCTGTAGACACGGATCGCATGTCGACACGGACGACCTGGACCGAACGCAGGCGAATGGCACACGATCACGCCTTGTTAACGCATACGCTACGGTCGATACAATACAACGTTGATGCACGACGTGTTTTTGACGAGCCGAATGCCGAACGCAGGATCCCTCGAACTGGTTTTTTCGCGCGCGAAACCCTCCAAATGCTGTACAACACGACAGAGTTCCGAGCTGAACTTTGAAATTCGAAATCGAGTCGGGACAAGAAGGGAGGACCGGTGGCGACCCCACAAGAACCCGTGCAGATTCCGATGCAGCCTCTGGAGCTCTCGGGGAGGGACGGAGAAATCAGACGGTAGTGTTCCTACGGTACGAGAGAGAGATAGAGGGAGAGCGGACAGGAATCTATTAAAAAACAGGGGGGGAGGTCCAAAAAGTCATTGGTGGTGGTTCAGAACAGAGGAGGAGAAGACGATGAGAAAGCTCGCGTGCATATGCTTCGTTGGCGCTGCGACCTCCGTCGTCCTTACTTTAAAAGGATTAGAGATTCTCTCTAACTCCCTATCTGTCCTCTCCCTTGGATGCCCATCAATCCATCATTAGAGCGGAGTTACGTGAGTTTTAGAATAATTTGCGCTAATTAAGGGTCGTCGTCGTCGTCGTCATCAATCAAAGGCTTTTTGCCCTCATGGGGAGGCCCCTCTCCCTCCCTTTTTCCCTTTGCTGGTCACCTCCCCTCAACCCCCCTCCCACCTTTACCACTTGGAATTGTTGACCTTTCCTCTCTAAATTCAAAAAGCTGCATGCCCTGACTCGCTCCCTGCCTGTGCGTGTGTATTTCTCCCTCCTCACTCTTTTTGAGGGAGCTGGCTGGAAGGCCTAAAACGACGAGAGAGTCAGGAGAGGAGAGGCCAATGTCTCTTTCAATTCCCCATTCGTGTTTCCCACTTCTCTGCTACAACTCTCGAGTGCTTTCCTTTTCGTCCTTGCGGCGTGTGGAGAGCACCATGTGTCTGTTACCCGGACATCATCATCGTCATCGTCAACCATCTAGCGCCCTTGCAATAATCGCAGTAAAGATCGCCCCAACGTTTTCTCCCTCTTGGAGAGGAGCTTGATGGCGAAGCCGAGGTCCTCGTTAAAGCGACCGGCCGTGAAATTTTGAATGGAAATTGCAGTTGCAGGTGGGAGGAGGGAGAGAGAGAGCGAGAGCATTAAAGGTCCTTCGGTTTGCATGTCCACATTATTAATTGCTGGGGCACACATTTGACATTTGTTCAGGAATTGCCCAGCAACAATCGCACCTTAATCGATTCCAACCTCATATATACTCTTTTGCCACACACCCAAACCCCCCCAAAGAAAAAGACTCAGTGACAACGGAATGCAATGAAACCTAAGCCAAAGCCTCAACAAATCATCATTAAGAATTAATAACTAAATGAAGGGTCTTTTGCCACAATAAAGAGGACAACAAATATTTCCTATTTTTAACGTAGAAGAGTTCACCTAAAAATCACCTAATCTAACCTGACTAAAGAAAAAAGTAAAACCCTCACCTTCCTCTGGGTTTTCACCTTCTTCTCTCGCCGGAAGGAGAGAGGACGGACATGTTTGAATTCCTCATCTCCAGGACTTTCTTGTGGGAGTTGGAGTGCAAGTAGCTCACGAAGGTGGGGCTCTTGGCCGGCCGGTACTCCGGCAGCAGCCGGCCCGACTTGTACCTCACCCCGCACGCGTTGCACAGCGTCTTCGGCCCCATTGGCCCCGCCCTCCACTGCGGCGTCCTCTGCGACAGACAGTGGGTGCACCTCCTCCCCGTCCCCTGCTGCCCCACTCCGCCGCCGCCACTCTCCTCCGACTGGTCTTCTTTGCTCTCCACCGCTTCCTCCTCTGCGTCGCATTGTGCGGGGCTAGTTGCCATGTTGGTGGTTGTCTTGGGCTGTTCTTGTTCCTGCTTCTTGGGCTCTTCTTGTTCTTGCTTCTTGGGCTGAATGAGCTCGCTGTCGGCGAGCCAGTGGGACTGGTGGAGCAAGAGCGGGTCGGAGGAGTGGTTGGGCCAAGTGGGTATCATCAAGAAGGGGTTGTTCTTGGTTTTGGCGGCTGCTATCCGCTTCCTCTTGCTCCTGGCCTTGCCTGTGACCACAATCTTGTGGAGTGATGACAAGTTGGTCGAGGAAGGCTTGTTGGGCGTTTTGGAGGGAACTGATGCTGAGGAAGGAGGCGGTAGTGTCTGGACTTGGAGGGTGTTTCCTTTGCTGGACAGGCAGTCCTCCACCAAAACTGACAGCCACTCCATGCTAACATCAGCTTCCTGAACGTTCCATAAATTAGCAGAAATGGTAAGACTAAAGACCCAGGGCGAGTCTAAAAATGCTGTCTTTTTAAGTGGGTAGCATCTGTCGCTACTTGAAAAGCAGGGTTAGAGAGCACAGAGAAGATGAAATAGAGTAAGTGGGTTTTAGGTGAGCCCAACACGGTCCGAGTCCATGCATTACGGCCAAAACGGAAAAGAAAAAACAGTAGATTATCCGAAGCAGAGCAAAGATCGTGCCGTTCTTTTTTAGCTCTCCATGGTTCTTGAAAGATGACAAACAGTGGTGCGAAACAGAGGGAGACGGAGCAAAATGAGCGTACCGGCTTCTGAATGGAGAAGAGTTCGTCAAGACTGTTGCTTGCGAAGCCACCGCGCTTCGGCTGTGAGTCTCCGGGAACTGACACATTCCGGCAGAACTCCATGGGCGAGAGAAAATAGAGCAAAGCGACGTGAACTTACAGGGAGAGGGAGAGGGAGAGGGAGAGGGAGAGAGACAGAACAGGTAGGAAAGACTAGTCAAGCGCTCTAATGAGCTCCTTCAAAGTGAGAGAGAGAGGGAGAGGGACCCTTTTTAATCTTTTATGACCTCGATATCTGTCGGCAGATGGATAATGTTAAAGAAACAATCAAACTCTTATTTTTTTTAAAAAGTTAATAATCTCATGACAATTCATATGTTGGCTATGAAATACCTGTCTGCCATATACCCTTCATTTTATTTGCATGTTGGATTCTATGGCTGCTTTTCTTGGTCCTTATTTTAAATTTAATCAGCTCCTCATCTTATTTTATCCACTCATTACATAAGACTAGGTGCAATAATTCAAGGCACATCACTTGTTTGCAACCAGGTGCACTCCCTCCAGTTATAATTGCTCACATTGGAGCATGAAAATCCTATTATATACTGAAATTGCATTCCCCATGCACATGATTACACACTTGTTGCGTGAGCGAGATTTGTGCATGTACAGTTTTGATTTTATGTGACTATAATAATAATTGCAAAAATAATGTCTCTCTCTCTCTCTCTCTCTCTCTCTCTATAATGGACGAGAGACTTTTTCGGGGCAGCTGTGCCAGTGTCCATCACTAGGGGCCACAAGGGCTTTGAGCATGCCCCAGAGCAACGGGGTATCTTCATTGCTGCTCCTCTCTCTCTCTCTCTCTAATCTATAAAGCAAAAGGGCCAAAAAAAAAATTAGAAAAGATGAAAACCCATTCATTGTAAAAATAAAAGTTAATTGAAAAAGAGAACGGATTTGAGGACCAGGGCCAAACCGACCAGGGTTTGAGCAGTGAGATGAGAAACGACCTGTAAGATTCTTGAAGTTCTCATAAAAAACAGAGGAGCTTCAAATACCCTGCAATCATAGTAAATGCGGAGCCCGACGGGGTGTGTCACAAGTTAGGGTTTAGGGGGCGAGTACGGACTGATCAGCCCGCATGATAAATTCCACTGACTTGGTATGAGACTCGCTCTCTTTTTCATGAACGCAATCACCACATCGCTCAGTTCAAAATGCACATAAAATATTTGCAATTTGCATGTGCAGGTCAAGCTATGGTCTGTGTTGTTTTCATTTCTCAGGAGCTTTCCGTGATGTCCAGGCACACTCATATTTCAAAAAAAAGAAAAATACCCAGTGACCATTGGCTGCATCCGAATAAATCTTCTGCTGCTAATGATTTACTCGGACGGACGAAATGAAAAAAAAAAAAACCCGAGCTTTCAAGATGGATTATTGAGAGATTTTCGCCGACGAAATTAGGCGACTGAGGAAAAGAAGGTGTCGGTCGGCTTATCCAGAGAGGGGACATAACACGTGCGAGGCCAGGTTACGGAGGGTCTGACTTGATTGGAATTGGGGTCAGGAGGGGGTGCATGCATTGTTGCTGATGCATGCAATTCAAAGGACTAAATTGAATCGAATTGAATGGAATGTGAAACAGTACTTTTCTTTTTTTAACGTTGGATCCAATTTTGCTTCGAGGGAAACTATTCACCAGCATTGACAGTTCTGTGGCGGTAAGTAAAACCCGTGACAAGCATTACATCACTAACGAAGAACCCTTTGGCAGTGAACCAGGAAAAAGACCCCTCCATCAGTCGCACACCCACATGCATATGCGTGCATATATACACCCATTTCAAATTCACTCAACGTCATGCCAGTTGAGAAGAAAGAAATGAACTCTCACCACTGTTTCTTAGGAAGTATACAATGTTGCTTTCTCATTCTAAGGTCTGAGATATCTTAAAATAGTGTTTTGGCCAAAATAATTGTGTAGCTCAGACCATACAAAGACAAGACACGAACAATCTAGGACCACGCTCATGATTGATCTAACCTTGACATGGATTTAGCTCACGGGAACAGAGGGTTAAAGAAAAACTAAACCAACCCGAGAATGTACTCTGAGGTCAAAGCATTGTAAGGAACGAAGGGAATTGAACGTTAATGCATAGTAGACCACCGATATACATACATTGCCATGGTCTAGTAATGTTAGATTTTTTGGTTCTTTCCTTTTCTTCTTCTGATTGTCGTACATGATGCATCAATCGCCCACGAGTAAGACATACATAAACGGTGTTCCACATTTATGCGAAAGAACGGAATGCATGTACGCTTATTTTTAGTATGGACGAAGCAAAAGAATGTACAAATGCCACCGCAAACTGTGTCAGAGCTCAGAAGATGGTCTACCAAGATACTGGCGCCACTCCTCTGGAGTGCCTTTCCTTACTCTCAACATCTTCACCGCTGCGCTCGTCAAGGGTATGGCGAGTATGTCATAGTCTTTCGGAGCCTGAAACATCAGGAAAAAATCATTTCTTTTCCTTCTCTCTTTTCGCCATGAGACAACAGTAGGGAGGAAGGAGAGAGGAAGGATGCTGGTACAATGAAAATGGAATATTTTTTTCTTGTTTCAGTTATTGCTATCGTCTAATTGTTATTACGTAATAGAGGTCAAGTGAAACGGAGACTTCTTGGGGCTAATTAGATATTTCAACGGTAGTTATTACCTTGGGGGTCTTGAGCAGCTTCATATTTGCTTCTTCTATTGTTTTTTGACCTTTCTTGGAATTGCATTTGGAACAGGCAGTTACCTGTCACACAAGCAGCATTTTTCAGCAGTGTCCTGGGATTCCTAGGAGCTCTTTCCCAGGAAGTACCGCTCTTTCCCAGGAAGTACCGCTACTTAAGTTTCTAGCGAGTTTATCCCGTTATTAAGTCTTGTTTGTCGATCTGTATTGTGTTTGTGCTTCACAATGCTACTATGCAACCTCAACGAAAGTAAGATCTCCTTGGAGCCATCACCTGTGCCGTTACTTTCTTACTAAACAATTCCCAGACAAAAATTTGGTGTTGGAACAAGGAAGATTTGAGATGCTGTACCCCAAAACAATACAGTAACACATTGTAAAAAGCGCAACCTGACTTCACAGCAAGTTTAGCAAGCGATTTTAGCAGAAGCCTGGAATTCTTGCACAATTCATCCACCAAGTCCAGGATGACACAGTGCCCTCATAATCAATTTGTCTATTAGCTTCCTCCATTCACAAAAAACATATGGAAGACAAAAACTATCCTGCAGACAGAAAGCTGACATATTTTATATGTCCGAGGTTGGGCTAAAAACTTCACAACCAATAATAAGAACATAATTCATCTCAATCAGGTATGAGGGTCTCCACGAAGCAAAGTTGGAGCACTCAATCTTCAAAGACATGCATATGAATAAAATTCTCTGTTGAGGCCACTATGCTAAAAGTAAAAAGTGGCGATGACTGGTTTGCAGAAAAGCAATTGAAGTGAATGGACCATAGAAATCAATATTGGATGCATCTCTAAAGAGCCAAATTATTGGTATAAAAAAAAAGGAATAATCTGCAATAGGAAACTGACTTATTTACGTTGCAACAACCTTAACCCACCAAAATCCTGGCAATGAAAAGCCGCATTAACCAACAGATTAAACAGAAAGTTGCACAGCTCTAGGGGAAGAAAAGAGGAAATCTTACCAGGTTTTCCCATGTCCATTCTCCACCTCTTGAAATTGGAAGAACGTGGTCAATAGTTAAATTCTCACCTGAAGAGCAGTACCTACGAATGAGCAAAATATCACCGCTAAGCTCACAAATACTTGTGCAGGTAATAAAAATCTCCTCCATTGGTGATTCTTTCAATGTCAATATCACCATACCTTTTTTCAGGACAGGTGACAAACACTTCAATTCGTTCAAGTAACAAACAAATTAATGTTCTCGGAAGACAAGTCGGACAGTCATTCACAAGCCTCTAAATCTCGCTGAGAAGCCAGCATAGTACCAAACTCTTAAAGCCAGCAAAGCCTAGTATTATTTGAGAAACACAAGCATATATCTACTGGATGGGATATCCAAAGGAGTTGGCTCAACGGCTCATTGCTCCTGTACAAAGGCAGAAAGAAAGACAATAGACAGACCTTCAACCACGGAGTGCATATACGTACACGATACACGACTTCAGAGCTTTCTAGAGGAAATACCGTCTAACAGGGCAAACAAAACTAAGCATCGAAAAAAAATATATCTGCTAATGAATTAGACAAGTAGAGTTTGATGATTGCTGATTACTTACTGGCAAGTGTAACTGTCTCTGTACAGTATGTTCTTACGACTAAGGTTGCTTTTCACTCTCCTCCTCTTAACAACCTGCAGTAAATGTGGCACCTGGAGGGAAGCAGATTGGCATAGACGGTTAAGCAGAAACTGAAACAGAATTGATAGGATAAGAATCCTGATTAATGGCTCAGGAATGAGCAAGAAGAACATGAAATATTCATACAAAGAGAAAGCAGCGGAAAATTTTTAAGAGCACTAGTGCATACCCTTAAAACTGCTGGTATGTAGAATGATCCACTAGGAGAGTTCACTGTCTGATCATAATATTCTAGTACATCAGCCTGGAACAAATAGAAACCAAGGATATAAAATTGAAAGGAGTCTCCATTCTCGAATTTCTACCTAATTATCTAGTGATTAGATAGCTAAATGGAATCTTTCAATATGTCTAGACCGCAAGACATAAGGCAATATTTTAATGTCAAAACTCAAAGCAGGGTTGTCGTGTTCGAAAGGAAATGTTTATGTTCCTACAGCTACATTTTTATACAATTCCAAGCTAATTTGCATCTGCCCATCTTTCCAAAATATGATCTTGTCATTCAAGAAATGGGGAGTGGTGGTCCCCTCTTTAATTTCCTCCAAAGGGAGATATTCCATTTTCCATTTTCTGCTTCTATTAGACTTCGATCTCCAAATAATGACCTAATCGTTCAAAGAAGATAACTACCATGAACTAGTAAAAGTATGCGATCAGCCACTGTGGCCTTAACCTAGCAATTATACATCACTCTCAGAGGAGTCATTTTATTACAACCTTCTCCATGAACTCCAAGCAAATCGCACGCCTCCAGCAAACGACATTGACTGGCCTGAAGTAGGATAACAACAATCAGAAAACCAATCAAACGAAAAACCAGAACATCCAGGACTAGAAAGAGAAGTAGAAAGAAATTCAAGAAAACCAAACTAACTACGACGTAGACAACCCATGCAATGGCCCAACAAGGTTTGCTTGAAGAATTCATTAACATATGAAAGCCAGCAAACCAAAGGAAATAGCAACAGTTGCTTTTTCCCTTGATCCAAATGCTAATCACTGAAAACTGGAACGGGGAGGCATAGATTCATAAAGATAATGCCTAAGCTATTTAAGCTTGGACAGAGAGAATTATGGTCACTACATGAAGCAAGGGACGAGTACGACAAGATCAACCAACTAACCTGTAAGAAAGATCCAAGACCAGACCTCTGAAGCACGCCAACTCATCGTCGTACTCGTCGTCCTCTCCATGCACACCTTCCTCGCTGTGCTTATTAGCACTTCGCGCGTGCGCTCTCGCGTTTCGCCGCCAAGGACCGTGCTCGGCCGAGGAATAAAAAAATCCGAGCCTCCGCTTGCGCACATGGGCTGATCCGAGCCTAAAACGAAATGGGTCCTTCGATCCTTGCCTAAACGAGCGACCTTCGCCATTGAAGAGCAGCTTCATGGTTCCCTGAGCTGTGAACTGGGCCATCCACTCCAACTGCTTCTCACTTCCAACTGCCAACACTCTCCTCTTTATTCAATTCAACACTTTCTTTAGCAATCGCGAATAATTCGTTTCTCTATTTATCCACGCGAGATCTTATGGGCCTGCACGGAACATTTGACGAAGCTTTATGGAGCAACAGAGTCTTGATTTTTTCTTGGGTGTTTCGGAGCGTGGGAGAAAGAAATGAGAAAACATCACTTCTTTCAGGGAAGAAATCGTTACCACATAAATTGTTCACAGATTCCTTCGTCCCCCTCCGAATATCTCCTCCTCCTCCTCCCTGAGTCCTTGCCTTGTTGGATTGACCAACCCATCTTCCACATCTCCAAGTAGTCATTGCCAGCCCAATTCAAACCCATTTTGGATCTTTCGGCCTCCACGTGGTCATCTGGGCTCTGTATAGCTCGCGAGAAGATGGGCACTCTACGTCTCTACAGCGTACTCTTCTCTTTTCAGTTGGATGAAAAGTCTAGTTGAACTTTCTGTTGTTTTGTATTTATGTTGTGAGCCATCACAGCTTACCTATATTCGAAATTTGTTATAAGTTTGCATAACCCAACTTTTTGGAAATATGTTGCAATAGAATTACAATCAAATAACATGTCTCCAGACACTGCTATGAATCAACAACTCATTATTCAAGAGGCACCCATCATACGTATTTTCATTTGATCATAACCACATCAATGCCTAGTTCAACATCAAGCTTGCTATCATCTAGCTCTAGTTCTCTTTCTAGGTTGAGTAATTCCTCAATCACACCATTTGCATTCCAATCGAGTTATACCATATGCTTTTCATTTTCAATCGCCTATCATCCCTACAGGCTATTGCATATATCTTTAGATAGATTACTCGCAAAGAGTTCATATCATATTGTAATATTTAAGCTCAATATGAGCAACCTTAATGCTCAAGGTGTGTATTGAGTAAATGGGTTGTGATTTCACCAATTCATTGTAACATTTAAGCTTAATATTAAACAAGTACATTACATAAGGCCAAAAAACGGAACCCAATTACATTACAAGAGAGGGAGGAGTGTGATTGCCCAGCCGGAGCAAAATCCCATTTCATTGAACAGGTCAACCCCGAACCTAGCCCCTTACAGAATCAAATGACGAATCCCCCGTTGACTCTAATCACCTGACCGTTGACCCACTCTCCGGCATCGCTCGCCAAGAACCCCACCGCCTCCGCCACGTCCTTCCCCTCCCCGAGCCGCCCCAGTGGACAGGCGTCCACCAGCCTTTGCACCATCTCCTCCGTCTTCCCGGCGAAGAACAGCTCTGTCGCCACAGGTCCAGGCGCGACGCAGTTGGCCGTGATCCCTGTCCCCTTCAGCTTCTTCGCCGTGATTTTCGTCATCGTCTCCAACGCCGCCTTCGACGCTGCGTAGGCTGTGACGGAAACAAATTCCTAAAATATCATACAAAATTACGGAAAAACGTGCCCATTCTACGCTTGAATCACCGATCGTTCGAAATATATCACGTAAAACGAACATACCTCTTTTGCCACAGATTAAATGCACTTATCGCAACGTTGAGAGAGAGAACAATTCTTGAATTGTTGAAAACAAAATCCTCTTGCTTTTCTTCTTGTGAGAATGCTTTCTGATGAAAAATGCAACACACACTTAATTCCCATTACGTGTGTTCTCATCTTATTACTTCAAGACAATAACTGCCGAGTGCAGTTACTTTCTTTCGTGGGCTGGGTTAGCCCATCATGGACGGCCCAATTTTCACAAATAAAAGCCCATCATTCCATCATCTCCCACTCGCACATGGTGGGCTAAACATTAACTCTCTCTCTTCTTTGCAATATTCATACTAGCAAATAATCCGTGCGACCAGCATACTTCGAGAGCTCGTTGCGATGCATCTGTTAGGAATACATAGCAGCTCAAAATTGGATACAACGTATTCCGAGTAGACATTGTATGCAGTCCCCTAGATCAATCAGTCACATTTATATTTCATTCGATCTCTTTTAGTATCTCATATATTGTATTCACAACTATGATTTACTCAAAATCATAATTGGTCGACCTGTGAATACAAAAATAGGATGTGACATCATCAATAAGTTGATCTTCCTCTTTCTTAAACCTCTCTATTTCAGTCCAGCACGTTTTTCTAGAAATGT
Organism: Syzygium aromaticum; assembly: GCA_024500025.1. NCBI lineage: Eukaryota > Viridiplantae > Streptophyta > Magnoliopsida > Myrtales > Myrtaceae > Syzygium > Syzygium aromaticum. The sequence goes on from CM044885.1 coordinate 21,251,468, forward strand.
CCCATTAGATCGAATCATTCATAACCATTGGCAACACTCTAAGATAGCGAACACTAAATAGAAACTTTGAGAATAAGTCAGAGTCCTGAGGGTACTAAATGAGGAACTCATATTCTCAAGAGTCTCACATGGCATAAAGTTGAGATCAAAAACTTTTGCCACTCTTATCGGTCGACTCATGCATACGTAGTATGAAATACGTATTACGGTATTAACTCCTTTCCCGTGGAGCGTATGTCTTTACATTCAATACCGTACAGATGATTATTCAGACATACCCAATGTCTAAACTCGAGTTCACATATCTACTCCTCTAAAGAATTCATTAGAACTCACATCTGGCATCAAAGACAGATAAAAGTAAAATATGTGGGTTATTTTACTTTCGGACAAATTAAATATTATGTCCTCATCTTAGCACTTAACTAATGTGACATTTATATTTTAAGCTTGAGCTCTCGATTATCACCTAGATAATAAGCCTAAAAATTGTCTCATCTCTACTTATCACATAGCAAATAGAGGCAATTACTCGTGTGAGTGAGTTAATCTTATCTGTCCGACATACTTACTTGACATAATACACTAAGTATTAAAATGCATAAATAAATAAAAATATCATAGGCATTAACAATAATATAACAATTTCATTCAAATGTGAACATTCAGGGAAATTACAATATTCAGTACATCAACATCTACGCAGTCCTAGAGATTTTACATAACCATTGAAAACATCTCTAGGAATTGGCTTTGTCATAGGATCTGCTATCATTTTATGCGTAGATATGTACTGTAAGTTCACATCTTTTCGTGCTACCATATCTTTAACAAAATTGTACTTGGTATCTATATGTTTGGTCTTGCCATTATATTTCGGATCCTTTGTGTATGCTATCGCTGCTTGGCTATCACAATTGACTAACAATGAGCTTGCAGCGTGCTCAACAACACCTAAATGATCCAAAAATCTCTTAAGCCAAACTCCTTCTTGTACTGCTGCTGACAATGCCACGAACTCGGCTTCCATGGTGGATAATGCTATACATGTTTGTTTCTTACTGTTTCAAGAAATGACGCCATTATTCAGTAAGAATGCAAATCCTGAGGTAGATTTCCTTCCGTCTAAATCTCTTCCCCAGTCAGCATCTGAGTAGCCTTCAAGTCGCAGATCCTTTCCTTGATAACTCAGAGAATAATCAGCAGTACCCTTTAGATACCTCATGATTCTTTTGACGGCTTTCCAATGTGCTTGACCTGGATTGGATTGGTATCTACTTACCATCCCAACTGTAAAACATATGTCAGGTCTTGTACACATCATGGCGTACATTAAACTCCCAATAGCACTAGCAAAAGGAACACGTTTCATTTGCTCCTTTTCTTGTGGAGTCTTAAGACACAGTCTTTGGCTCAATCCTTCACCTTTTGCAATAGGAGTGTCAATGGGTTTGCAATCTTGCATATAAAATCGTTCAAGAACCTTGTTTATATAAGTCTCTTGCGAAAGAGACAATAATCTCTTGGAACGATCTCTTGAAATCTTAACTCCAAGAATATATGCAGCCTTACCCATATCTTTCATTTCAAAATTGGACGATAACCAATTCTTCACAGTATTAACCAACTCCTTATTGTTTCCGGCAATCAGTATGTCATCAACATATAATGATAAGATCACGAATTGATCTTTGGATCTTTTGGTATATACGCAATGATCTTCATCAATCATTGTAAAATCATACGCCACTATAGTATTATGAAAACGTATATACCATTGTCTCGAAGACTGCTTAAGGCCATATATCGATCTTCAAAGTCGACATACCTTTTGTTCTTGGCCTTTCATAATGAAGCCAACGGGTTGCTCCATGTAAATTTTTTCTTCTAATTCTCCATTTAGAAAAGCAGTCTTTACATCCATTTGATGTAATTCAAGATCCATACTTGCCACTATTGCCAAAATAAGGCAAATTGAGGTAAATCTCACTACGGGAGAAAAAGTTTCTTCATAATCAATTCCTTCCTGTTGATTATACCCTTTCGCCACAAGGCAAGCCTTATATATTTCTATCGAGCCATCAGCTTTTCGCTTTATTTTGAGAATCCATTTGTTCCCAATAGCTTTGCGTCCTTTAGAAAGATCAACCAGTTCCCAAACATGGTTTGATTTCATTAACTCCAATTCTTCTTCCATTGCATTCATCCATTTATCCTTATTAGGGCAACTTAGAGCCTCATTTAAATTTCTTGGCTCATCTTCATCTTGCGGAGCGATCATAAAAGTTTCCCCTTCTATGTCAAAACGTCATCGGGGAATACTTTTGCGACTTGTTCGCCGTAAAAGAAATTGTACACGTAGCATATTATTCCCCATTACGCTCCCACTTGGATTAGATAATAACGGTATTATCTCATCAAATGGTTGCAATTGAGATTGAGTCGAATTTAATTCCTCATTATTCTCATTACTCCCACTTGGTCGAAATTCATCGATTTCATTATCAGGATCCAAGGTTTCAAATAGTGAGTAGTCCTCACCTATTTCGCCCTTCTTAGGATACTCATTCTCTAAGAATGTGATATCTCGTGATTCAAATTCAGTTATACTCCTACTTTCTTGCTCACCTATAAACACATACCCTTTTGAATGCTCTGAGTATCTTATGAAAATACTCTTCTTACCTCTGGGACCTAGTTTTCCATATTTATGAGAGGACTCGTGAGTATAGGCAGCACAACCCCAAGGCTTAAGAAAATTTAAATCGGGTTTTCTTCCTATCCATAACTCATATAGAGTGGAAATAACTGATTTAGAAAGCACACGGTTAAGTATATAGGCAACAGTTAACAAAGCATTATCCCAGAAGGTGATAGGTAACTTGGCTTGTGCCATCATAGACCTAACCATTTCCAATAGGGTTCTATTTCTCCTCTCGGCAACACCATTTTGTTGCGGAGTATATGGAATAGATAACTGTCTTTCTATTCCTTTTTCATCACATAAATTTCTGAACTCATCAGATAGATATTCTCGACCTCGATCGGATCTCAATGCTTTTATTTTCTTATCTAATTGATTTTCCACCAAGTTCATAAATATCTTGAAGCAACTAAAAGCCTCAGATTTATGAGAAATCAAATAGACATATCCGAATCGAGTAAAATCATCAATAAATGTGATAAAATAAATAGCCCCATGTCTAGCCCTCACATTCATTGGACCACAAATGTCAGAATGGATTAACTGCAAAGGAAATTCAGCTCTTTTTCCTTTTCCAAATGGTTTCCTTGTTGTTTTCCCTGCTAGGCATTGCTCGCAAATAGGCAAATCAACTTTTTCTATATTGCCTAATAAGCCCTCTTTGGCTAATTTTTGCATTCGTTGTTGGCCAATATGACCAAGTCTAGCATGCCACACATTCACATCAGTTTCATAAGAGTTGGAAGATGTAAATAGGGAATAACAAACGTTAACATTACCGCAGTCAACATCTAGTACAATGAAACCATCCAAAAAGTATCCGCATCCATAATAATTTGTATTCAAATACAAATCAACACCACTGCTATGAAAGTTCAAATTAAAACCAAGTCGAATCAACACTAACACAGACACTAAATTCCGACGAATCTCCGGAGCATATAATACGTCATGTAGGAACAATGTGCGTCCACCACGCATCATCAACTGGCAGGTGCCAATTCCTTTAACTTCCACTTTGGAGTTGTTCCCTACATAGATCCATTTCGTTCCAGTCGGAACCCGTCGGAACTCTACGAAGGCATCTCTGTCCTTCGCTACATGGTCTGTTGCTCCTGAATTTACAGTCCACAAAGGATTAGACTCAGTTAAAAATACAGAACTTGACACATAGACAAAGTTCTCAAGAATGCAAGGGGAGTTTACCTTCTTTGGCTCGTCGCAATCGCGAGCAAAGTGTCCATTCTTGCTACAGTTGTAGCATTTCACCCTCGACATTTTCTTTACAAAAGAACGTTTTCCTTTGTCATGTTGATTGAATCTTGGTTTCTTACCCGAAGAACTTGCTCCCTTGCCTCTTCACCTTCTGAACGAATCAGGACGCTTGCGCTTAGAGCTCGAAGGCCCTTGTGAGCTAGAATCTGCATAGTAAATGTCAATTACCGGCTTATCCGCCAGGAGACGGTCCTCCTCTAGCTCTAAGTGGCGCACTGCATCCTCAAAGATTTTGATGTTCTCATTGTGAGTTAGGTGCAACTTCATATGCTCCCAATTTTGAGGCAAAGAACGAATCACCGCTTGCACTTGCTGTTCATCAGTCAGAACATGGCCAGCATCCTTCAGCTCATTAATCATGTTTGACATTTTTCTTAAATGTTGTTTCATGGACTGACCATGTGGCTTCTTATATGAGTCAAATCTTATAGTGAGCTGTCCAAACTTGATTACAGATGTATGACCAAACCTTGCTGCCAATGCTACCCACATCTTCTTAGCATTTTCAAAACGCCTAAACTCTCGCATGACATCATTTTCCATGCTACTCAGCAACATGATGCGAGTAAGAGAGTTCTTCCTTTTCCATACAGCAAATGCATTCTTATCTCTCTTATGTTGTGCAGTGTTTCCGTCTTCAGGCTCTTCCATAACCAGGTTAAGAGCTTCGAGAGCCTCTTGCTCTTCCAGCACATATTGGATTTTCATATGTCAAATTTCATAGTTATCACCATTAAGCTTCTTTCCTTTGTTCAGTTCAACAACTATATTCTTTGATGCTGAAGCCATTGAATCTGAACATATCAGACAGACAAGCACGAATTATTAATGCCACTTATTTATGCATTAATTTTATATAAACCGATTATATTAACGAATAATCTCACATAGACTTTAGATTCGAAAGTTCACTATGTTTCCAATCATCATCAAAAATCCTAATGTGAAATTACTGTTAATGTAATCATTAAGGTAAAATTACGTTCTTTAAAGTTACTAAAACTTTTAGAACTCCCACTCAACTCCATATGATACTTATAAGATAAATATTAAAACAGAATAGTACTTTAAACTATTCACAACATGAATATCAATCAACATTCATTACCTAACACTTTGTACATAAGGAATGAATCCATAAAAGGAAATAAACATAAACACCAACATAGAACAATCCTACCAAGATATCTAACACCAACCTATAGTGAACATATCTATAAGAGTTTACGAAAAATAGATAAACACAATCAGGTGATGATCCTCTTTCTATAAACTGGAAATGACTCATGAAAATCCTCAGGAAATTTTATTTCCTTTGGCAACCAAATGGAGGCACCCGGAAAACCCCTAGATTCGGGCAACGTATTGCCTCGAGACCGATACAATGCAAGGGTTGACGTCCTTCTTGCCCCGACCCGTATGTACTCTATCATGAATTGCTCCACAATTATCTTATAGCTCGGACGTTCTAAGGTGTCCCATACCCTATCAATCATTCTTCCCAACTCATCAGGAATTGTGCATTTAAGGGCTCCAACCATCACATACTCTGGCATTAGGAAACCATTCCAAATGATATCTTGTATTATCTGGTTGACCTTGATGATGTGTGTCATCATGTCATCATCAGCATCCCACCGGTAAAGAGCCAGCTTGATTCTGAGTTTCTCAAGCTTCTCCTTTTAAGCCGCCGTTCTAGGGATAATAGGGGTTCGATATCTTCTTACCATATTTCCTGCAACAAATGCAGAAAAAATCGAATGATTATTATTTATAATTCATGGTATTTGCAAGAAACACATTCTGCCCCCTTCAGCCTTTTTTTTTTTTTCTCTGGTCAACGCCGGTCAACGGTGGTCAACGGTCAACTGATGACCGGGTCAGGTCAATGGGTCAACGGGTTGGACGGGTCAAACACGGGTCGGGTCCGGTCAAAAACGGGTCGAGTCGGGTCAACGAAACCCGATTGGGCAACCGCATGGCTGACGTCAGCGTGACGTCAGCCACGCCGCACGCGCCCTCATGGCACGTGCGGTGCACGCGCGCGGGAGGAACCGCCACGCACGTGCCACACATGTGCCGGCGAGACCGCCACTTGCGGCGGCGCGTGTGGGCGCGTGCGGCTCCTCCCGGCGGCGTGCCACCCATCAAAATTTTCGTTTCGACGAGTACTACAACCCTACACTTTCAAAAATAAGTTTTGATGCACGAAAAACGAGAAACCACTTCGAACAGTACGATCGGGTGTCGGTTTTCGTACCCGAGCGTTCGTCGGCGCCGTTTCACGAATTCCAGCCAAAAAAATCCGTTTTACGAACATATCAAAAGATCAGGAAACAAGAATACATGCTCTGATACCAATGATGGAAACAAATTCCTAAAATATCATACAAAATTGCGGAAAAACGTGCCCATTCTACGCTTGAATCACCGATCGTTCGAAATATATCACGTAAAACGAACATACCTCTTTTGCCACAGATTAAATGCACTTATCGCAACGTCAAGAGAGAGAACAATTCTTGAATTGTTGAAAGCAAAATCCTCTTGCTTTTCTTCTTGTGAGAATGCTTTCTGATGAAAAATGCAACACACACTTAATTCCCATTACGTGTGTTATCATCTTATTACTTCAAGACAATAACTGCCAAGTGCAGTTACTTTCTTTCGTGGGCTAGGTTAGCCCATCATGGACGGCCCAATTTTCACAAATAAAAGCCCATCATTCCATCAGGCTGAATACCCGGGGAACAGGCTCCCGACGACCGACGTCATCACCATCACGATCCTCCCCCCACCGCCGCGCCTCAGCCGGTTCGCAGCCTCCCGGCACCCGAGGAACGCGCCCCGCGCGTTGACCTTGAAGGTCGAGTCCCAGTCCTCCACAATCGTGTCGGCGAGGCTGGGGTACTTGGGGTCCATGACGCCGGCGCAGTTGACAAAGACGTGGGCAGGGCACCCGAACGCGCGCTTGGCCTCGTCGAAGAGGTGCTTGACCTGATCGGGATCGAAGATGTCGGCTTTGACAGCGATGGCGCGTGGAGGGGCGGACGGATCGGAGCCGGACGAGCTAAGGTCGGCGGCGACAGCGTCGGCTTGGGCCAAGCTGGAGGCGTAGTTGATGACGACCTGAGCGCCGAGGGAGCGGAGGTGGGAGGCGATCGGGCGGCCGATGCCGCGGGATCCGCCGGTGACGATGGCGATGCGGCCGTCGAGGGGAAGCGGAGGGGAGCTGGCCGTGTCGGTGTTGATTCCTGTGGCCATTGCACGGAGAGACAGAGACAGAGACAGAGAGATTGAGGGAGCGGTGATGGGCTCCGATGAACAAGATCAGCTCGGTGTGCAACGTTGCAGATCAGATGGCGGGATGAGACATCCTAGGAGACTATTTAAAGGGGTCGAAGAAGAAGAAGAAGAAGAAGAAGCGAAGTGCGAATTCGACTACTGCATCGTGCACACGTCATGACGTCAATCATGCATACTTATATTTCGGCAACCAAGTTCTTCAAATGATGAAGTCATGTCTCATCTACCGGCTTACGAGTAACAACTATCTCTGACGATTAGTGACTAGTGACTACGCGCATGGTGAAATCTACTCAAAGTTTAACTACTAATTAGTTGAAAGTAACCATGTTGCGAATCTTTAGCCTGTAAATACGATAAAAAAGTACTTGTCCTCGTTCAAACTACTCTGCTCGTGTAATGGAAAAAAATATTACATATTTTTCAGAAGGTCGCGTGTACTTCTCAATACAAAATAAGTTGCCCATAGTTACATGTCATATAATCAGTTGGTATGTTGATATTGATTATGTTGAGGGTTGAAAATTACTTGTGTTGTCCTAGTAGAAACATACTAATCCTATGAAAAACTTGCTAGCCATTAGGTGAAAAACTACTAACTACAAAAATGAGTTTACTAGCTTTATGATACGATTAAGGCTATTTGTGGTGAATAAATAGTCAAAATGGGTTATAAACCCATTTCTTGACCCATATTTAATGGGCTGAGTTATTATACGGGTTCATTAAATGGATTATAAAAAGGGTTTAGAATGGCCACACCAAAAAAATATGGATGTTAAATGGATTCACAATTTATCATAATTCAACCCGCTTTTGTAACTCTCTCTTCATCCTCTAAAAAAATAATGAATTTCTCATACTGTTTCAAATTCAAAGAAGTCTTAGTGGGCTCGTAAGATGAGTTCGACTTCACTTTTATTAAAAATATCAAGACGGCTTCTTTTTTCCCATTATTTTTTATTTTTATTAATCTTGTAAGTTTCGTTTGTTAGTAATTGGAGTATATCTTTCCTTTATTGCATTTGACACTGTTATTTTTACGTAATATTCTAGTTTTAGTTCTTGTCATTGCAATCCATGTTCAGCATAAGTCATCTTCTTTGATATCTTACATTCCGTTTAATTAAAATTTCAACTCCTCCATGTTATTTGTAGCTTTAATTTTATAAATTCACTGCTTAGTATTAACTATCTCTTATTTTTCATTGTGAATCAATATAAATATTGAAAATTTTATGCAATGTTGAAAGCCAATTATTTACCATCTTACAGTTGAAATAGCGATTTTATCCAAATAAAATATATACATAGAGAGCTTAAAGTGGGTTAACTAGGTGAATACAGATTTCCATAGATTGGAATAAATAAATATTTTAATAAGTGGGTTGGGTACTTGTCAGACGGGTATAGGTCACTAAATTGCATTGCATATAAATTTGTCGATTTGGGTGGGACCATTTTCAACTTAATCCAAATCCGACCCGATCTACCCATTTGACGGCCCTAATCGTGATTGAAATCTACTAATCGCTTGAAAGAATTGATGGGTTTCTCTAGTACATATATACTTTTTGGGTTAAGTATAGTTTTAACCCTCTAAGTTTCTGCATTTGTACAATATGATCCTCTAACATTATTTTGTTCAATTAAGCGCTCTAACTTTCTTGATTTGTGCACTCTCTAAGTTTTAATTTATAAAGTCAAGTCCTCTAACTTTCTCAATTTGTATTATCAAATCTTTCGATTAATTCGCTCTCATTAAACCTTAGTATTGTCATCGTGGCATGAAATGTCACCCAATACTAAGGTGATGCCAAACTGGGAAAATACAATCTAGGATGAAAAGGAAAACGAAACGGTTTGATACCGTTAGTTGTAATCAATAAGAGAAGCACTTGATTGCATAAATTAAGAATGTTAGTGAGCTTGAATAAGCAAAAAAAATTGCAGAGGACCAAATCGCGCAAATTAAGAGAGAAGACTTGATTGAACGAAATGAAAGTTGAAATACCAAATGGCACAAATGCTAAAACTCAGAGGACCGGAACTTCTCTTTACTCTTGCACTTTCAAATAAATACCGCAACAGTTTATTGAACGTTGTAAAAAAAAAAGACCTATATATTTGATAATTTTAGCTTGTTTAGGTGCTCAATAGAATAAGTTGTAAAATACTCAGTAGATAAATTTTAATAAGATTTTTTAGTAAAGCCTCGTATCGCTCTAATCTTAAAGGTTGGAATTACCCAAAATTCATAGTGACATTTTTATGTCGGAAAGGGAAAATAGGTGCATTTTTGATGGAACTCCGTGAAGTAAATCTTAGGAATAACTGCCACCTCGGCCGTTGATGTGCAGGAACCATCAAAACGACGTCGTTTCGTCGGTCCCCCTCTCCCTCGCTTGGAACTGTGTCGATCCTACAGAGGTAGAGAACCAACCCAGAAACCCTAGAATCCCCAATTTCTCGATCGCGAAGCAGCGAGGGACAAAACAATGGCAATCGCCAGAACCGGAGTCTACATCGACGACTATTTCGAATGTAAGCTCGTCTTCTTTCGCCAATTTCGCGATGCTCCGTTCTTGAACGGTCTTCGTTCGACCTGAATTTGTGGGGGGTTCCTCTTTTGCCTCGAATTTGAAATAGATGCGAGCACATTGCCAGCCGAGCTCCAGAGGCTCCTCAATACAATCAGAGAACTCGATAATCGATCCCAATGTAGGTGTCCTTTCCCGGTATTCGTTGATTTATACTTGCGAAATCGTATGATGGTATGTTGGAATTCGTGATTGAGGGTGAAAAGGTTGGGTTTTTTTTTTTTTATGTTTTTGGTTTTTGTTTTGTTGATCGTGGTTGTTGAATTGCTGGGTGTGAAGCCATGATAAACCAGACTGGCCAGCAGACCAAGTACTGCGTGGGGTTATCGAAACAGAGCTCTAGAAAAGGTAACTACAATGCTTACAGCAGTAGCTACAACAATGACGATGAAGAGACCGAAATCGAGAAAATGCGGAAAGATATAGAGGCCAATCAGGACAGCGCGTTGAGTTTGTGTACCGAGAAGGTGTTGCTGGCAAGGCAAGCATATGACCTCGTAAGTTTTGACCTCAATTCGTCAAATCGGACTTTAATCGTCTTTCTTCCATGATATTTGCGCATGAGTTGTCGTATAAATGATAAGATTGTGCCTTTAAGATTTCTAGTTCTGGCTTGTTTTCGCAAACTTTCTTTTATCTCATTTTTCAGTTCACGCTCCAAAATTTTGAGACAAAAATCTCTTATTTACAGCTACCTAAGACAAAAATTTCCTAATAGGAAGTGAGGATAAGGATCGTTTTATAGAGAAGTGAATCGCAAGTGGAAGCAGAAACTGACAACATTGACATCATCTCTAACTCTTGGAAAAAAGAATGTTTTGTTTAACAGCTTCCGCATATCTTTTCACGAGGATAGAGTATCTACTGAACTCTATTCTTCATCTGCAAAGCAAAGGTAAACTAACTCAAGGAACTCATTGCATGGCATGAGCTTTCATTGATCTAGGATCAATTATTAGATGTAAACTTCAAGTAAGAGAATATTGGAAAACCGCTTAAGAATGATCTTGGGTTCTTTAAATTAGTTACAGTGGATGTCTCGTTCTCGAACGAGGCTGAGGAGATGGATATTGACGTGGTTTCCTTTTGGCATTCTATCAGATAGATAGCCACATTAAACGACTCAATGAGGATTTAAAGAACTTCGCAGAAGATCTCAAGCAAGGTACAGGATATTTCCTCTAGCGCTGCAAAGTTGATACTCATTACTTTGAGTTAGGCGTGTGGACTAGACTGTGTTGTCTCCAACAAGTTTTGGCTTGCTAGTTCCTTATTTGTTATTGTCTGTGGATTTATTTGGTAGATTTGTTCAACTTATTTGTGAGCACTTTGGTTACGGACTGATAAATACTTTTATATACCCTGTCAAATGGAGCTCAATCTATGAGACCAGACTAATCCTCAAAATCTTGTGTTTGGAGGATTGGAAAAAGCAGGAAAAAAATCCTTGCTTTGACTTAAATTGGTTAAAAGCATTTGGAATTGGTTAATTCCAGCTTTTGTGATGTTTGAAGGGCCCTATCACATTTTTTTGTTTTTTCTTTTGTGACTTTGTGCAGGTGCCCAGGTGCTGTGTTTGTGTTTGTGTGTGTGTGTGTGTGTGTGTGTGTGTGTGTGTGTGAGAGAGAGAGAGAGAGAGAGAGAGAGAGAGAGAGAGAGAGATAGCTAACGGAGTGGTGGATCATTACACGGCAGTTGTCATGTCAATTCTCGACTACCTCGTGGTTCATTATTATATAAACAAAGTCCATTTTGATGAGGACATGGATTTTGAAGGATATGCATGTGTAAGTATGTGCTTGCACTTGCGCCCGTTGTGTGCTATAGCATCAAGAAGAAGAAAAGAAGCAACGAATGTATGGTCTTAGTCAATTGTACTGCAGTTCTCTGCTTGATATGGGTGATAAAAGTGTGTGCCTGAAATTTCTGTATCATGAAGTTTTCATCTTCTTGTGCTATAACAGAAGGGAAAATACCTCCAGATGAGCCGGCAGTTCTTCCCCCATTGCCTTTAATTCCTAAAAGTGACAAGCGCAAGCCCCTATATGTAACGTCTCAATCATTCAAGAGGCCTGATTACAGGGGGGACTGGGACCGCGAGCGGGACAGAGATTTTGAACTCATGCCTCCTCCAGGAAGTCATAGAAGGGACTTCGCTGCCCCAGATGTTGATCAACCCATTGATCCAGATGAGCCCACCTATTGTGTCTGTCATCAGGTCCTCGAGTTTTTCACCCTTCTCTAAAATGTGGAAGTTACCTTTAATTTGAAGTGCGACTGCACTATGCTGTGATGGCTTTTATAGCTTTAGTATATAACCAATTGAATCATTGTGACTGCTAGGTGTCATTTGGAGACATGATTGCCTGCGACAACGAAAACGTGAGACCTTTTTTACGAGACAGTTCTTTTTCCTTGAAGTTTTACTTTCCTTTCCACATCTCTTTTACATAGTGCATTTGGGAAGTATCCTTGCGGTTGATATAAACCGTAGAATGTGAGTTGCTGTACCTGGCAAGTCTTGTGGTGCAGCGATATGTATATGTTTCTCTAAGAACATGCATGAACTCCTTATGACACATCCAATGTCATTCGTCAAAACATTTAAACAAAAAGATATATCATCTGTAAAAACGTTTTTTGGTTAGCAAGTGAATAGAGAAGGTGAAGTGGCAAAAATTGCCAAAAGGAAAAGTAGCCCTATTGCATACTACACAATAAAACATTCATGAACTGCGTAAATATTTTGTCTGTTACAGACTGAGTAGCTGCCTCACCCTTGTGTGTTTCCTTACTAGTTTCTCAGCAGTGACAGTTATAGCATTTTCAATATTCCTCTTGTCAATTATTCTTTTCGATTGGTGGACACTCTTCTCTAATGTCCCAATTGTGATTGACAGTGCCAAGGAGGTGAATGGTTCCATTACTCATGTGTTGGGCTGACACCAGAGACAAGATTTAAGGGGAAGTGGTATTGTCCAACCTGCAGGCAACTTCCTCAGTGACAAAGATGGCATGCATGCACTTCAGTACTTGTGATGGAGGATGGAGGGACGGTTTTTTGTTCTACCTTGATTGGGTTATTCTAGAGTTTATTTAAGATTATGCATCTGTCTCTTTCTTCCCAAAGTAAAGAGAGGAAAGAACCCTTGAGTGGAAGAACCGTTGAGTTTGTAAAACACTTGTTCTGCTCCTCCTCCTTCCATGGATGGGGATTTAGCAAGTAAGGGTTTATATTTGGCAGTGTAATGGAGTGGAAGAAACAACGAGTCCTGGAAAAACTTTGGCTGTTTCTTATCCGTTGTTACTGTATTCATGTTTCTTTGGCTGAACGATGATCATGTGTATTCAATATTAATATATATGATTGGCAAAAGTTGAGCTCCATCAATAGCTCAGCAATATCGATCGGTTTATCAATGAAGGTCTGCCCAGTCAATTGCCAAAACGAAATCCACTTGGGTGTATCTTTCTAATATCTACCCATAACCCCATATATGCCGAACTTCTCACAAAGTTAGACATAATGAGCCTAATGATTGAGGTGCACATTGTTGATCAGATGACTACCTGAAGTACATCATATGTTATGCGTTATTGAATCAAGACTAATGGCACAATTTGTGACGCCTCTCGAAACATAGAGGGTTAAATGTACTTTTTTATTTGGTCAAATGGGATAGATATACTTAGGCTGCGAATGACAATTATTCTATTTCAGAAATTAATTTTTAGCCTGAAATAAATTTTTCTATTTTTGCTCCTGGACGAGTTTTTGAGAAAAAAATACGTTTGATAATGACATAAAATTTTTGTTCTCCAAACAAAAATTTGTTTGATAACGGTACAAAATTTCTTCTTCTCAAGTGACCGGTGAGTGGAAGTTGGGCGGATGGCAATGGCGGACAGCGGGCGGAGGATGATGGCAGCGAATGGTGGGCGGCAAGGGAGGCCGTGGCGGACGACGACGCGGCCAGTGTGGAGGATGTCGGCTGGAGGCGGCCGGCGTTGAGCAGTGACGGGAGGCGGGTGATGGTCGGTGGCAGGAAGGGAGCGGCGGCGAGAGGAGGGCAGATGGTGGTAGCAAACGGCAAGTGGCAAACGATGGGAGGAGGCAGCAGCGGACGGCGACACGGCCAATGTGGAGGGTGGTGCTTGGAGGTGGCTGGCGTCGGGCAGCGATAGGAGGTGGGCGACGACCGGCAGCGGGAGGGGGGTGGCGGCGGGAGGCGGTCGGCCGATGGTGGCAGATAGACGGCAGGAGGCGGGTGGTGACAAGAGGAGATCGATTGGTGGCAGGAGACGACAAACGCCGGGAGGCAACGATCGGCAAGTGGGCGGCGATGGACGATAGGTGGGCGATCGGCTAGTAGGGAAGGCAAGCGATGAGAAAAATTTCTCATTTTTATTTCAAAAATAAAAAATTAGAAAATTTTTACTTCTCATTTCTATTCTAAACCTATTTCTAAAATTAAAATTTGTTCCAGAAATTGAAAAATGAAATTACGTTAGCAAACGAATTTCTTATTTTTGGAACAGAAAAATAGAAACAGAATAATTACCATTCGTAATCTTAACCAACCGGAGAAACCTGAATAATTTCCCTGTTACTCTACACATTTAAAGTCGAACAAGCATCATAAATCTAATGAAGTAGAAACCAGTAGTTATTTTGAAGTTAAATCGAACTCATTCAATAATTCAGACAAGCCCTTCAATTAAGGGCGAAGACAATTATCTGGACCTTTTTTCGGAGATGACCACGATCCTAAATCCTATTTTGCACTTGCATCCTTATGTTCGATTCTTATTGCAAAACTCCTTATTTCCCCCTTCCGGCCCGAAGTCTTATCCATAAGCCAACAGCATGTATTCCTCACGCATAATTTGCGTATAGAAGAATTTTTATGAGGCCATTACGATCCTCACAACAACAACAAAAAGTTTCAATAGTAACACCTGTGTCATTCTCTCTTTCTTTTATGGGATAATTACACAAATAATCCTCGAATTTTATAACAATATACAATATAGTCCTAGAACTTTATCCTAATATGCAATACGGTATTTAAACTTTCAATTTGTTCAATACAATTTCTGAATTTTTGATACATATTAAATTTGATCTATCGATTATATGAAAATATTCAATATTGTTATTCTATCAATTCAAGTTTAGAAACAATATCGAACATTTTCATATAGTCCAATGATCAAATTGAACGCGTATCAAAAGTTCATGGACGACATTGCGGATTGGGTTAAAGTTCAGGGATCGTATTGAACAAATTAAAAGTTCAGGAACTACGTTATAGATTCAGTTAAAGTTCACAAGCTATTTGTGCCATTTTTCCTTCTTTTTTCGCCGGGGATAACCTGAAAAAATTATCATAAATTGGATCTACTCTTAAGGTGGGACCAAGAAGCCCAAAAGGCAGGGCGGTACAATTTGAATGAAAGTTTTGAATTTATTTATTTATTTTGGTCAGAGAAAGTTTTGAATTTTTTCAACAGTAGTATTTCCCTCTCTCTCAATTCTGCTGCTACATTCCGATATTCATTCATTTCGCTGACCCAGAAGAGGAAACTCATCCGATTGTCTCTTAAATCTCGCTTCTTATCAATCTTGTGCTTTAATATCTCTTTGGCAGGACCCCAAACCCACCAAACATTCCTGGACCTTGGTCGTGCCACTCTTTTCTTGAAAAGAATTTCCAAGTCGCGGGCTCTGTTCTCTTTCAAGTTTTCATTTTTCTCCGTCTTCTTTCGAACTCTCGGAGTGGGAAAGACGCTGCTGCAGCCATTGCTTCCTAGATCTCAAGGGAGTCGAGTTGTCGCCCCCCGGAAGCTGCGAAAGGAGGAACCTTTTTGGCTGGTTTTGGCTGGTAATCGCGCCTTCTCTTGTTCTTGTAGACCGTGTCCTGTTTCTTGATTTCGACCTGAATTGCTTACTTGCTTATGCATTCACATGACGTGCCGTTCTCGGAAATAGTTGTGTCAATGTGAAGGCTGTGATGAAGGACAGAACTTTCGGTGCTAGATTTACATTTCAGGATTGAAATGGTATAGATGCAAGGCGCAACATATGTTCTGTTGTTGATGATTTGTCTTTTTAATCTATACCCATTTGGTTTTATTAGAGGGATCACGTTTAGTGTTGCTTATTCTGTGAGAAGTTCGAAACTTGGTGCATTTGCTAATGCAAAGCATTGAGAGAAGGGTTGTTTTTGTCAAGTATAGGAATTTTGAAATTTCAAGATGCTGTTGATTGAAGCTCTTCTTTTCTATCGAGTTTGTTATAAATCATCTTCTAATTTGTGAGCAACTACTGCAATTGCTTATAGGTGAAAATGGGTAGAAATCTTAGCCCCGCACTGCGTAGAGAATTGGCAAACCTGGATAAAGATGCTGACAGCCGTAAATCGGCGATGAAAGCGCTTAAAACATATGTGAAGGACCTGGACTCAAAGGCGATCCCTTTGTTTCTGGAGCAAGTTTCTGAAACCAAGGAAGCAGGCTCTTTATCCGGAGAATACACAATTTCGCTTTATGAAGTTCTTGCTCGTGTTCATGGCGTCAACATTGTTCCTCAGATAGATAGCATCCTGGCAACTATTGTGAAAACTTTGGCTTCAAGTGCAGGGTCTTTCCCTCTCCAACAAGCCTGCTCAAGGGTAGTTCCTGCTATTGCGAGATACGGGATAGATCCAACCACTCCAGAGAACAAGAGGAGGCATATCATTCACTCCTTGTGTAAGCCTCTTGCAGAGTCTCTTTTGGGTTCTCAAGAAAGCTTAACCTCAGGGGCTGCGCTTTGCTTAAAGGCTCTGGTGGATGCGGATAATTGGAGGTACGCTTCGGATGATATGGTCAACAAGGTTTGTCAAAATGTTGCTGTGGCTTTGGAGGAGAAGTCCACTCAGTCCAATTCACACATGGGGTTGGTTATGGCTTTAGCCAAGCACAATTCCTTAATAGTTGAAGCTTATGCAAGGCTTTTAGTACGATCAGCAATGAAAATCTTGCAAGCTGGACTATCAGAGGCAAATTCTCAGAAACGTTTATCAGCAATTCAAATGGTGAATTTCCTGATGAAGTGGTTGGATCCTAGGAGTATATTTTCAGAGCTGCAGTTGATAATTGAGGAGATGGAGAAGTGCCAGTCCGATCAGATGGCTTTTGTAAGGGGAGCAGCTTTTGAAACTCTACAAACTGCTCGGAGAATTGCCACAGAGAGAGGGTTAAAATTTGAAAAACGTTCGAGTTCAGTGACCGAGTCCACTGGCAGGAGAGATGAAAATCAGGGGAGAAATTTATGGAGTTCAGGAGATGCTTCATCTGCTTCCACCCCAGAATCTCAGACGCTTGATTTTAATTTCGAATATGATTCTCTGCTTGAGTCACCTCTCTCTTCCCAGGTCTCGTCTGATTTGACCTATGATAGGCAGAGTGTCCATCGGAGACTATGGAGATACGAAAATGGAGGGGTGGATATTTCTCTCAAAGACGGCTTGTTCTCAGAGTTGTCTAACGGAAATGGCCTTTCCAGTAGAAGCGTCGAGGGAACTCCCACAAGGCAACAGGAGCACAGTGCGAATGAAGGAGATGATGTAAATGATTTCATAGGATTCCAGCCAAGAAGTCCAAGCTATGGAGTAGCACAACGAAGCCCTACTCCTAGTCCCCAGGTAAATAGTTCATTTCAAGTGCCATGGATGAGTTGAAAACTCTGTGGCAGTAACGAATATAGACAGGCCGTGTTTAACTTGAACTTCCAGTAATGTGACGGCGCATATCATTTTATCATAGTAACACTCAAGCAGGGAATATTTGTTTCTTGCCTGTATTTAAGGATGGTGTACATTTTTTTCTTGGTTGCAAGGATGACAAACACATGTATTGTAGTATGAAAACAGCAGGAATTAGTTTGAAAGGGGATGCATATGCCGACTTTATGTTACTAGATGTTTCTGCTATTCTTCATGGACAAACATGAATTTCAGTTTCCCTGTTGAAGAAATAGATCTTCCTATCAAGATGAGCTGCCGTTCATTTCCTCATCAGAGCTTCTTCTGATTTTGTTTTCTAACTGCTTACATGTGTTCTTGCTTCTGCACCAGAGGCCAAGATCCCCCATCAATGTTGACAATATTAAAATCTTCACTACCCCGAGGAAGCTCATCCACTCTCTTCAGGATCCAAGTGATGTGGAATCTGACATGACACGGAAAAGCCTCGGAAGGTTTAGAAGTCCATGTTCAAGCGTAGATGAGTGGAGTCCTGTGAGGAACTTTGACCAGGGTTGCTTGATAGATGATCCCCATGATGCCAAAGAGAAGGAAAACTCTGAAGATGGTGCTGAGCAGTTTCAGGGTGGATCTGATTCTCTCTCATCAGCGGAAAACATTGCTGCATATCTAGAAAAGTTGGTGCCAAACACAGGGACGCTGCTGGATGAAACCAAAACTCCGACCCTCGGCACCAGAAAGGCTGGAAGAAGAACGGCCTTCAAACTGATTTGCAGCATACTCTTTGTTTTACTCGCAATATTCTGTTCTTTACAGTATAATGATCATGAATATCGCCATCTTGTTCCGACTTAGATGTCTTGTTAGATCTAGCATCTTGGGGTACAATTTTCATGTAGTGGAAACGTTGTATTGCTTGCTTTTCTAGTCACAGTATCCTTGGTGAAGCATTTCAATCACGAGTTTTAAGTATCTCGAACTTGGAGCTCAATCTGATTTTGGTTTCTTTATTTCTTCCACTTCTCTAGAAATTTGGAGCTCAATCCCAGAAGGTTTGTGCATCAATTAGTAGTGTCGTTTTGCAAATGTATCGTAACTGGTAGCATATATTCTGGTAACTATCGCACTGACACTTTCTTTTTCACGTATGCATATTATTCTGCCATATGTTAGGCACCTAAAATGAATTTATGTAGGCCATGCTATTCTATTACTTATATAGAACGTATAGAGCTCATATCTAGCTCGACTAGAACTTCCGTTCGCTACATTGGGGAGTCCCATCTGCTTTCATGACTTTTCTCTTAAGTCTTGAAAACCTTTCCAAGTTAGCAAGAGCACGACAGACCAAATCAAAGTGATAAGCAAGAACATCGAGCACAAATAAAAAAGATAAGCAAGAGCATCAGAATCACTCAATGACAACATAAACGACTTCATCACAAGCAAGCACAAGGAACTTCCACGATTTGCACAGACAGAGGTCTGCCAACAGATGGCAAATTATCATGAGTTGGAAAGTCTACCATGATATAAGCTTCTTGCACTGTATCATCAACGAATTCCGACTTCCTTAATATGGAAAGGGAAAAAGTTGCTCAAATGATGTTTTATCCCTTCCAACCAAAATTTAGGGGAAAATCCATCTTGCAACGGAGACAGATACTGTCCACGCACGTTTCTTTTCATCATAATCAGGCCAAGAAAAGCTAACAAGACCCTCCGAGCTCGTGAAGAAATTTGTTCAAGATAAAATAAAAGGTAGATAAAAGGACCCCGCAATCAAGACTGATTTTGTGCAAAATTAGTCTTCGTCCATTCCAGCAGGCTGTTCTCTCCTTGGGCCACCAGCAGGTTTTGCCGTGGTGATCTGCCAATGCACAAGTCAAATCAATGTCCACAAGCTAAAGGCACCCATCAAACTCAATAGACTGATAAATGATGACTCTTTCTTGCACACAAAATAGAAGGTGATCATGCAGATTTTGAAATTCAAGGAACTAAATTATGAAAGTATAACTTAAAGACACCGCTCCACCATATATAACCCGCTGCACATACAAAAACATTCCTAGCAGATGAAATAGACAAAAGTGGGCCACTGCACTGTTGCTTGAGAGGACCATCAGCATCGGTCATCATCAGGCTTTAAGGAAACCGTTAGCCACCAATCCACCATTGCAAAATATAAGCTCCACAAACAAATTGAATTTGCTTTTATGAATCTAAAAACAACATGAAGCAATGGCAACATAACAGTACGTAAATGAGTTACCTGATCAACCCGAAGTACAGTGCAAGCAGCATCAGCAGCATACTTGAGAGCAAAAAACCTGGATAAAAGCCCAACAGTGTAATCTAGCATCAGCAGCATACTTGAGAACAAAAAAACCTGGATAAAAGCCCAACAATTTTATCCCCATATAACATCAACGAAATGACATGCCTACCTTTATCATAGCAAACAAATAAACCATAAGGCCGAACAAAATGCAGGTAGTATTGGGTTCACGCAACTGATTATAACCTTATACAAGGTAAATAAACACCCTGCATCCTAACAAGTATAAATAGTAATTAGAAGAAAGGAAGGAGAAGTGTACTTTGTGATATAAAGGTCCCAGACTTTCATAACTGAGGCATCCTTGCTGACACCTTCCTCCAAGTCAATACCCACTTTGGCATTTCCATTTGCATGTTCAGCATATAGAGAAGATATGATCTCCACAGCATTGAGCCCAGCATTCTCAGCTAGTGTCGTAGGTATCATCTCAAAGCTCTCTGCAAATTTTGCAATAGCATACCGATCCAACCTGCAAAAACCAACACAAATCCAATGAACAAGAATTAACTCCAACTATCATTAAGCATAACCACACCAAAAAAATCAAAGGTTTGGATTCCATTCGATGGCGCGATGAAAACAGGAAATACAAGAAGTACCTGGTCTCTTTAAAAGAAAATTCCTTCACTCTTCTAGCCAGCTCAATCTCCGTAGCAGCAGCACCAGGTACTATGCGACTATCCTTACACATAGCCTTAATTAAGATAGGTTATTGTTAGAGACAAAACATTGCATTAAGGAATGATGGTGCATCAGTATCTCTACATAATCAAAGAAGTTCGTAACACAAAATTAAAGCACGACAAACTCAAATTTCAGTGCATGGATCAAGAAATAACAGAGTCAAAGGAGTCCCAGTTTCAGACAAAAGCTACCTTGTAAGTATTTAAACCATAATCAACTGCTCTTTCGAGGTCATCTAATATGCTATCAGTACTTGCCAGCAGAATAACAGTTGAGACAGAGTTTCCACCTTCATCATTTTGCACTACGGTTAGCTGCATAAAAGTAAAGGAGGAATATCTAAGATGAAGCTCTCAAAGTATGAAGATAATAGCGGAAGCCTGACCAATTTAACTCCTTAATCATACCCTCACACCACAGATTTCCACAACAGCAACCAAATCTATATATCCCAAGTCATCAGGATTGGGTTGGCTCAGCTTCATCTGTAACATTTACACATTTAAAAAAAAAAGGCAAACTCTTTCAGCAATCCTCATGGGTCATAAGTTCAAAAAATAAAGTGACCCAATACTTACAATAGCCACAGAACTAGTCATGCGGCAAAATCTCTGCAGTTCAAACTCCGAATTGATTTTCAAGACCATAAGGCTGAAAGTGACAACAGTGATATCAAAAGAATGAATCAGTCCCAAAAAGAAACCAATGACAAGCAAAACAACATAGAGTATGGCATTATAACAGGAAATCAACTGGACTCTTGTTTTAGCCACCATATCAAATTATGATTCTCTCGCACACTTTGAGATGACAACATCAAGGAGAAGCATAGTAAAATAAAAAAATGGAGATGGAAGAGAGACTTACTTATAACGCTCACAAAAATGCAATGCCATCTCTCCAACTGCAGCACCACTAACAATAACTTTTGCACCCGAATCGGCAACTGATTTTATCAGCTCCTCCAGTTTAGCTTCCTCGGATTTTGCATAATTCTCATGCTACAAGAAACAGTATGCCATAGATTGGTGCATTTAAATTTTGTTGTTAAAATAAGGAATTTGAACCCAGGGCAATAGAACTTGAAGAAATTCATGGTATTTTGAGGTTTTCATCTCAATGAGAAGACAAAAGCTATACTCTCTCGGTGCTGACAAGATAGACACTGCACAAATTCTTAAGAAAAAAAATTGCAAACAGATCATCTTCTTGACAATGCCACATTTTTAATGCAGAAATCTTAAAATCAGGTTGCCAGGCACGCATATAGTGATATAGCCAATGATCTCATATTAGTATGCAGAAAATATCCAATAGCAAGTTTACCAATTACACTCCACTGTTCAGGTATTTAGGTGATTTATTTTCTTTCAGCAGTTTCACTAGTCAAGCAACATTTCCCAATCTGAGCTTTTAACATCACCGGCAGTGAAGCAGTAATTTTTTGTTGAAATCTCCATCCTCCTCAAAGAGTGATTGAATCACAAACCATACTAAAAAGACAAAAGTTGTGTATAAAAAAGAGAGAAAGAAAGAAAGGAAGAAAGATCAAAAGACGACATACATTAAGATACTTCTACAATGCAAAGCCTAAAAGGGGTATCCAGTTAAAAACTGGAAGAGCCGCTCAAAAAAGCAATACTCAAAGGCAACCATCTCAATTATTCCTTCAAGAACTAACCAAAGAAGTTTAATAAATTTACCTGCTCGGCAGTATGTATAAGGACAGTTCCCTTCGTATCGGTAGCAGATGTATCAACACCACCAGCAAATACCGCTACCTAAATTCATTAAGTGAAGATAAAGTATAAACACTCGAATCAAAATCATAACACCTCTATAAGCCATTCATGAAATCATAGGGAACAACAAAGCAATAACTACCCAGATTCACAGGCACATGAACCAAAATAGTACAAAAGAACCTTTAAACTGAAAAGCTAACAGGACGATGAGGTAACGAATCAAGCAAATGAGTTTTCCTATGTGTTAACAAAAAACCACAAGCAACCTGCAGTTAATCTAAAGCAACAGTTTCCTCAAATTAATATAAAATGTCCGGTTGAGCTGAACATTTTGAGAAATACATCAACATTGTTGGAATTGTGAAATTCAGGCCACAGCATAAGTAAACCAGAGGTTTAGATTGAAATATAAACATCAACCTGCAAATAAACAACCTTTTAAAGACGAGCTAACCTTTGCATTCTCTAGTCTCTTAATACTCCCAACAGCATCGCCTTTGAAGACCATACCTTGAAGTACTGTACTGTCATGCAGACCGCCACCACCCAACACCTTCGCGACTTGGACATTATCCGCATTGAAGGTAGCTGGGTTCTCGGGGGACACATAATAACAAGCCTTATCAAAGACAAAATGCACATAATGAGCACATTTGAAATGGACAGGTGAAGAATCCTATAGTATAAGGGCAGGTTTGAGAACTAGTGCATACATCGGCAACAAGTGAGCATAATCTGTCTACTTTTCCAGATTGCTTGCTAGCAATTGCAGCTCTCATTCGAGAAACAACTTGCTTCTTATTTTGTACATCCATGGTCTCAGAACCAGCCTCAACCAGTTCATCCAGTATCTCTATTGTCTGTGAATACAGTAAACTTAGAGGGAATGTCAGACTCATCCATTAATTTACTACCTGTGCATAGTACTAAGGAAAATTGCATTGACCTTGTTGATGGCCTTAGAATAACCACTAATAATGTCGCTAGGATGCAAGCCCATTCTAATAAGCTCCTCTGCATTTTGGAGGAGCTCTCCTGCAAAAGAGATCGTCAAATTGGCACCGTCACCGATATCCTCTTGTTGAGCCTTGGCTGCAGAAACCAATATCTTCGCCGCGGGATGCTGGACCTCAAGCTCGTTCACGATCGTGGAGGCCTCATTCGTCACAAGGAGCTTGTCCAAGTTATTGATGACGATCTTATTCATGCCTGACAAAAATTGCCATCACAGGAAGAGGCTACTTAGAAAGATTGCATCGTATGTTCCTAGCCAGGACAAGTAGCATAATTCACCAAGATTGTGCGGACACTACCGCCCGAATAATGTCATCTCCAGCCAACCGTTTAGATCGCAAAACGCCATTTCTTTCCACAATCACACTTAAACAAATTACGAACTAATTAAACCAAGTTAGGGTGAGTTTATTTTATGAAATTGTAACATTTTTGGAAAATGATTGAGTTTTTCTTTGTTTGGGGGTATGCGATCCAAAATATTTTCTGGTGTTTAGATTTCATTTGGAAAATAATTTCCATTTCATGACTTCATCTCAGGCAAGGAAAAAATTGAATTTTTCAATAATTTTTTATTTTTTTCTTTTTCACTGGTCGCTCGACGAGGGTTGACTTGGCCGGTCTCAGGCAATGTCAAGCTTACAAGATCTGGCGAGGCTGGTGAGCTTGAGCCTCGCCAGCCCGCCTGTGGCTAGTCACCGAGGCTCAACTACTGGCGAAGGAAGAAAGAAAAAGAAAAAAAAAAAGAAAAAAAATTAAATATGTGTAATACCACGAAGTGTTTTGACTTTTTAGATTAGGGAATTCAGTGCATGAATATTTTTTTGACAGGAAAGTGTTTTGATTTATTTATTATTTTCGACGTATCAAAAGAATGAAACTTCACAAAACTAATTTCGAAAAAGCTCAGACCTTTGGACATATGCACTCTTAATTCTAAATCGCCCACCGCCAACTAGTGAATCGGGGAAAAGATCGAACATCATGGGATGCACGAAATCCGAGAAAAACAACTGCACAGGTGCACAGGTGCATATATCCTTCACAATCTCACGAGAGAAGCAAGCATCGCGACTAAATTGCTGATCCAAAATGAAATAGGGAGAGCCCAAAAGATCGAGACTCTACGATTGGGGCCGAGAGAGCTGCGGGTAAGGGCGGAGAGCTGCTTGCATGCGTCGATGTTCTCGATGACGGCCTCGTCGAGTCCGGAGAGATGCTTGTGCCCCACCTCAAGCATCGCTTGTACGCCGTGCGGTTGCATGGAACCTTCCACGAGTCACTCACCTCACCTCGGTCAATCCCTCCCTTCTTCTCCCCGTCACTCCGCAAAAGCTGATGACTTGTGTGTCCGAAAGGGTTGGATGATACAAATAAGGGGCACCCTATTTATACTCGAGACTCTCTAATTATAGCCGTTGATCTATATCTTCATCTAATGGTGCAGAGGCCCGGTCCTCTTCACATTGATCCAATAAATGAGATTGAGTTGATCCAACCTCGGGGGATATCAAACATTGTCTAAGGGATCTAATGGCGAAGATCTATTCAGTCTAACGGTGTGGGAATCAATCGATATTGATCTAACAATAGAGTTTGAATATCCGACCGATCCACCGGCTCCGAGGCACCTTGGCTTTACCTCTTCTGATTGATCCTTGACATTATCCCCCCGTTCGAGCGACGCCCTCGGCGCTCCCGACTCGGGGTCTTTTGCTTGGATTGTTAGTTCTTTGGGCGCAGGCGATTCTTCTATCTCCTATTCCGATTGGTTTTCTTCTTCTTGACTTCGCGGTGGCACGGCTCTTGAATCTCTAACTCGTTCCGCAAGTCTGTCTACCTTCGGCTTGGCCAGCTCCATGTTGTTCGGCGAGTCTTTTGCTTCCGGAAAGACCTCCATTTCCTCAACTCTCGGACGACTCTTGGACGGTCCTCAATGAGTTCGTATCGCGGAGATGGTCTTGGTGTTTGGCAATCGATGAACCAATGGCACCACGGATTGGCATTTCAAGTCGGCGATGATGAGCGATTTGGTTCTCAAGCCGATCGTGGCATCCACCCTATCAAAGAAATCCATGCCCAAAACAAGATTGTACTTGTCAAGAGGGATTACCCGGATGGGGAGTTTGCCTTTTCAATTGTGGATGCTTATATTGACATCTTGAGCAACGGCAAAGGTTGGTACATCGTCCGAGTTAACCGCCTTGAAACGATTTTTGGACGGCTCCTCTTGAAGTCCCTTCACTCGACATGAACAAGTTTGACGCGTCCGTGTCAATCAAGGCATGGTGTTTTTAGTTGCACACCTTGACTTCCACGAATAGTAAACTTGTGCTTGGAGTCTTTTTGGGCGGTGCTTGGGTCTTCAAGGAGTTGAGCATTTGTAACCCTCCAAGTCGTGTCTCTTGATCTGCTTGCTTCGGTTCCTCCTCTTCTATGGGGAGCAAAGTCGTGAGCTTGCTTCTTTTTGGGCAATTTTGGGACCAATGGGGACCGTTGCAAAGGAAAATGGAGGTCTCCAAAGCGTCGCCCGCACAAAAATGGAGGTCTCCAAATCGCCGCCCGCACGAAAATGGAGGTCTTTGAAGTGATAGCCCGATTGTCTTCAAAGTGAAAGCGGCAGTCTTCACGATAGAGGTCTTTGAAGCGGCGGTTGAGCAAAGATGAAAGGTTGAGCGAAGATGAAGGTCAAGCAAAAACAAAGCTAGAACGACAAGCTCTCTCTAAAGAGGAAAACAAAAGGGTCTGCTGCTAGAGGTGGAGGCGATGTGATGGAGGCGGAGGGGAAGGGGGAGGAGGCTTGGGACCAAGCCGCTACAACCGGTGGGCTCTTGGGAGATAAAGGGCCTTGGAGGCCACTTTTCGCTTCCACTTTTCACCAGATTCCCAAAACTTTGCGGCGGTTTCTGGAGGCGACGAGGACGAAAGCGAAGAAGGATTCTGGAAGCTTGCTACGGAAGAGAGGCCAAACGTGAAAGGGAAAGCCATTCAAACATGAAAGGGAAATCAATTTTGTTAGAGAGAGAGAGAAGTTGGCTTTTCTCATTCCAAGTCAGAGGACACATGCCACATTTTGGGTGGAGTCACGCGGGCTCAGTCACGTCACGTAGGCTGGTGACACGGTGGTTATGAACTGCTGAACATGTGCAGCAATTCCCATCATTCAAGTTTCTCATCCCAACAAAAATAAATATCATGTTCTGTACCCTCCACTCGTTCCATATGCACAACCTCCCTAACTCCCTTTTCCTTTTGATAGACTTTTGACTTGATTCATAATTTTTACACTCTTTTTAAGAAAACGTGCTGGTTCATTAACTGACAATCCTATCCCATATATATTCTTCTTAGTAGCAATTGCCATTTATTTGCTAGAATGTGTCATTTGATGGGAAATGCTCTCCGTAGAGTCATTGTTGATGGAATTGATGCTGGGTTCTTTGTTGGTGTCCGGTTTGGAGGTGTACCAGATAATTTCTTCTTCGGAGCATTCTTCTGCGGCGCGGCCCTTAACTCTTGAGTTGAGTTACTTTGAGAGATGTGTACGTCAAAACTTCTCCCAACTACAATAATATAAATCATATTGTCAACCAAATGAAATAGTATAAATTAAATGCACAAATTCTACAAAACTTATATTCAAAATAGTAATTCTAATGCATTTGTTTGTATAAAGGCCATAATCATATTGCCTTATCGTTTTCCCAATAGCCCCTCTTGTTAGTTATGGTGCCTACACTTTCAGTAATCGGTGTAGTTAGTATTCTTCTCACCCAAGAAAGACATAACAAAGTTAAATTTTAACCCATAAAATAACACAAACATAAATTGTACAACTTACTGGATATTTTCTTCTCGTCTGTTCAACGGTCGACTTAGTGCTTGGCCCTGTATCTTTGTCTACAGCAGGCCGTTCTGTTCACCCTTGAGTTGGCCCTGCATCTGCTCCTCTAACATGCCCTTCAGCTGGTTGTTATTGTTGATGCTGCTTCTTCAACTCACAACCTTTCTTATTGTGTCCTTCTTTACATCAATCAAAGCAATTCATCTTTGCACTAATCCTGTTCATCCTCTGACTTTCCTCTTGCATTCTTTGTCTCAATTTTTGCTTTCCTATTTGCTTCTTCAATGGCAAAGGTAAATGGCCTTCATGATTTGTTAGCTCCTAGAACTTGTTGCTTCTGATAGGTTGCATTATGAATTAGTACGAAGTAAAATATGTGTTTTTCTTGTACCAATCATCTACGTCATCCTTTGGGTTTTGTTGCTTCATTTGGATAGCAAAAATAGCATGTGCATAAGGAATTCCACTTAGTTGTCAAGCTCGATATGAACACTTTCACTTCTCTAGATGAACAACATACTTATCAACATTGTTCATGATCTTATATCCATCATCTCCATTCCAAATTGGATGACGAAACCTACTAGCAACTATGTTCTCATCCAATTTCTTCGCAATCCTAAGATTACATTCTCTAGTCCACTTTGCAACTTCGTCTCTTTGTCTATGCAACCTAGTCATGATCATAAATCGTATGTCTTGATTGATTTGCCCATGCCCTATATTATTTTTCCATTGAAAGCTTTGCTGATATTGTTGTCAATGATATCACATTTGAATTCTTTGCTAAAGAAGGTCTCACACTAATGCTTAGCTTCAGTTTGGAATAATGCTTCTATATTTTCCTTTGTTAGCTAAACAACATCTATTTGGCTATTTTAAATTCAACCATATTTGTGCTCTTTACTATTTGCCAGCATTGCTTCTGCAGCTTAACTCATTTGTAGTTCTTGCCAAATCTGCATATATGTGCCTCGCACACATTCTATATTCAGCATATGGCATCACCTCGACTAATGCAAGAATTAATCCCTACAATAATTCAAACCAATAAATACAAGTACTCAAAATTATTCAAAAAACCAATAATTGACAATGGCATTACCGTTTATAGATCGCTCACGAATCCTCAACCTCCCTATTGGTTATCTCGAGGTTAGCCATTAAATTTTTTAAGAACCAAGACCAAATGACATTGTTCTCTACCTTGACAACAGCCAAAGCTATTGGAAACATGTTGTTATTGACATCTCTCCCAACGACAACCAGCAACTCTTCCTTGCATAAACCTTTCAAAAAATATCCATCCAATCCTACAACTCTTCTACAAACAACAAATTCCCTTCTGTATGCATTAAAGCAAACATAAAACCTATCAAACTTAGGCCCATAGTCAGGTAGTTGCATCTCCACAGCTTCAACATATACTTTACTAGAAGAGTTTTGAAGCCAACATTCGCAAGCATAATCCAAACATGGGCATATTTTTCATTGTATTGACCTATCAATGTACTCATGACCTTCTGTTTAACTCTTTTGCATTGATTTTTCGACACATTAACCCCTACCCACTCCTTCACTAACTACCAAAACTAAAGACTCTTGATCTCGGGCACTACCTTGATAGTGTTGAAAAAGTGATTCGACAACCATACACTTGTTACCATTTTATTGTTATATATAATGGAACAAGCATGCTCCTCTAGAAATGATCCAATCTAGAATAACCCCTTCCTACTCAGCGTGCCATAGATCTTCCATAAACAATTGAATTGTGAACACTTAATTATGACAAATTTTTTCGTATTTCTAATAAATTCAACACTTTTCTATTCAACAATGGAGTTTTTGACAATAGCTTATTTAAATTATTTGGCATCATCAAATTTCATGCCTACAGACAAAACATGACATGCAATAGTCAAATCATAACAATGATACTTACTATTCCTTCTACGTACAAGTACTTCATCATTCTCATGTTTATTCTCGAAACTAACGCTCTCATCATCATCGCCACCACTTTCTTCATATTCATTTTAGTTACTTGCAGCGGGAGCTCCTTCATCCCTATTTACTGGTTTGGATTCATGCGTTTCTCCATATGCTGCAAATTTATTTCTCACAAATTTCCTTTGTTTTTGCCTTGATTATGCAAGTTCGTCGTCATTGTCACTTGGAAAATTTACATTTACTAAAGCTTCATCATCGATTCATTGGATAGAGCAACTTCGCAATCTAATTCAACCCATTTTTTATTACCTATGTCTTCATTAGAGACTTCAGGACATCTCCCCGTTTCCTGGTCTCTCTCTATATGACTTGCCTCCCTCTCCCCCCTCACTTACCTCTCGTGTTGCCTTCGTCTAATGCAGATTCATCTCTAACCTGATTACTCCGTTAAATACCATTTTCTGCTTTTCCTATTTGAGAGCTCTCATAATTTTCATCATCTTTATCATCATTGTAGTACTTCACATACACTTTAGCTTTCCGCCGTGAAGATAATAGTAAATAATATCCTTAATACCATTATCATCACTAAAGCATATTAAACCATCCTTTAAATCCTTCTCAAGAACACAATAATGCAATTTTTGTACTTTGCATCATAAATAATACACTATATCCCTCATGAATTCAATATATAATGGCCTCCTAACAGCGATGAAGATGGTACCTTCATTTCCACCGGCATATTCCTACTCCCCAATGCTAATAACAAATTTCCACTCATAGTAAACAATGTTGGTCGCAAGATTCTCCCTCATGCCGATGGTGCACCCAAGGAAGAAAAAATTATTAGCTTTTGGGACCATGACACATAAAGGACAATAACTTTGCATGGAGGTTCCTATAATTGCAACTAATTGATTAAAGAATTGACTCCGCGATTGTCGTTTTATACAAAGAAACCAACAAAGCTGAGTTAATCAATTCGGTCCCCAATTAAACAAATTGAGGTTCCTACAATCACAACTTCACTATTTCATGATGCCTTCTTGTATAACTCGTCCCCACGACTGCACCAAGAACCCTTTTTCCCTCCAAGCCCTAATTTTGCTATCGGAGCCCTAATTTTTCCAGCCAATTGAGCAAGGAAGAAAATATGACAAACCTGAGTGAGTGACAGTTACAGAGACAACACGCGAGCGACGACGAACGACGGTCAATCAACGAGGAAGAGTAGTCCATAGTGTTGTGTAGGAACAGGAGTTCGATGCCCCGATTTTGATCCACTTCGTGCGACATTATTTTGGCCAGAGGCTATGCAACGCTGTTTCTTTTGACCATGCCGTGTAGGCCGGAAATCTGACATCATTTTTTATGTCATGTGGACTCGGTTTTTAAAAATTATGCCACATCATAGTTTTTTAGTTAAAAAAGCCACATAATCAATTTGATTGGAATATATCGCCATTGGCACTTAAATGATCATTTTTTTTTTTCTGATTTCGCACTTAAGTCAGCCGGTGAAAACTTTTGATACTAAAGTGAGCACCATACATAATTTTTGGCACTTCTAATGTTATTCTCTAATAGAGAATCCTAGTCAAGTTGAGATCTTCCACAGATAAATGCTTGAAGCTTACTATATTGAATCATAAATTCCACCAGCAAACCTCGATAAGCCTTTGGTAAGTATCTCAATCACGTCTCTTGAACCAGCTAATACATCCCTCGATCAAACGCGAACTTTCAAACCTCGATCCGGTGTATACTACGACTGACTAAGTTGAATTTATCGATTCTGCACTTAAATTCAACTCATAATACTGAATAGCTCATCCATACAATGACCGAAAGGAAAATGTAAAATTGATCTTAACCAAGTCAAGTTAGTGTCGGTACTCGCCGGTACTTCGCAACAGGCAATATCGAGGCCCTTAACCAAGTGAAATTAGTGTTACTTTATTACTCCTCGCTGTTGCTATGCAACAGGCAATATCGGGGACCTTAAGCCCAACAAATTACAGCCAAAAAAAGGGTCAGAAATACAAGCGTGCATTGCAAAGAAAGAATCTGACCGACCTTATCATCATCTCTAGTTCGTGGAAATGCGGAGAGTGATCCCTTGACACAATCCATATCTTGAAAGTGAATGTGGCGGCAAACGGAACGAACGAAACGAAACGAGCCGACTCATCGATCAAGAGTTCGTTCAATTGGACTTCGCAAAGACAACACTTCCCCATCAGATCGAAATGCTCCTTCAGGCACTCAATCCGAGCTGAAACATTGGAAGGGACAATGGGAAGAGCAATTATCTGGCTGTGAAAATGACTTAAGACGCCCCAGCCGTTGCGCCGTGGTTCTTAAAAACCTTCAAAACCACAAAACGAAAACCAAATCAAACTAAGTACAGGCTTTAACTAAAGCAAGGACACTACCAACAGAGAGGCCCGATAGATACAGCAATTCAGTCCATCCAAAACCCTCTCAACCTTAAGCCATCTGTTTTTAAGTGGCCATTCAACTATCTGCTACTATTTTCCAGAACAAAAGCGCTATATCTGGTACTAAAAGTATACTAAGATCGGCATAAGTTGCAACACAAAGAACTAGTTCTTCAAGGGCAATCGAACAAATTTAACATAACCTTGAAGAACTCAGACAATTGATGAATGAGCTCCAAACAACCTCGTGATCTGCATTAACTAACACATGAACGAGAAACATTCATCTCCATCCACAAAATACGAACCTGTACACTATATCTTCTTGTACGCGAGAACCACATAGCCTGCCTCCCTCAGTGACAAATCGCTCAGGTGCATTGAATGGTCCGGAGTCTCGATTACCACGTCATGAAACCCGGCGCAACACATTGCCATCTTTATCTTACTAGATGTTTCTGCTATTCTTCATGGACATACATGAACTTCAGTTTCCCTGATCGAAGAAATCGATCTTCCTATCAAGATGAGCTGCTGTTCATTTACTCATCATAGCTTCTCTGATTTTGTTTTCTAACAGCTTACATGTGTTCTTGCTTCTGCAGCAGAGGCCACGATCCCCCATCAATGTTGACAATATTAAAATATTCACTACCACGACGAAGCTCATTCACTCTCTTCAGGATCCGAGTGATGTGGACTCTGACATGATACAGAAAAGCCTCGGAAGATTTAGAAGTCCATGTTCAAGATGAGTGGAGTCCTGTGAGGAACTTTGACGAGGGTGGCTTGATAGATGATCCCCACGATGCCAAAGAGAACGAAAACTCCGATGATGGTGCTGAGCAGTTTCAGGGTGGATCTGAATCGCTCTCATCAGCGGATAACGTTGCTGCAGGTTAAGAAAATTCGGCGCCAAGTGCAGTGACGCCGCTAGAAGGGACTGATACTCTGACCTTTGGCACCAGAAAGGCTGGAAGAAGAACGGCCTTCAAACAGATTTGCAGCATACTCACTGTTTTACACGCGATATCCTGTTCTTTACAGTATATTGGTGATCGTGAATATCGTCATCTCGTTCCAACTTAGATGTCTTGTTAGATCTAGGATCCTACGGTACAATTTTCAAGCAAGCTTCTGCAGGGGAAACGTTGTATTGCTTTACTTTTCTAGTCACAGTATCCTTGGCGAAGCATTTCAATCACGAGTTTTTCAGTATCTAGAACTTGGAGCTCAATCCGATTTTGGTTTCTTTATTTTCTTCCACTACTCAAGGAATTTTCTGATAGATTGCCCAAAAGGTTTATGCATCAATTAGTGGCGTCAACTTACACATACAACGCTTTCCTTTTCAAATGTGCAATCACTTTTCCATATCGTCTTTATGCCCCTAAAATGAATTTCATGTAGGCACATGCTATTCTTTTACTTATATAGAACGTATTAAGCTCATATCTAACTTGACTAGAAACTTCCGTTTCCCACTGCATTGGGGATTCCCATCTGCTTTCACGACTTTTCTCCCAAGTCTTGAAAACCTATCCAAGTAAGCAAGAGCACGAGAGACCAAATCAAAACGATAAGCAAGAACATCAAACTCACATAATGAACGACTCCATCACAAGCGAGCACAAACCCAGAGAGCATAAGGAACTTCCATGATTTGCATACAGAGAGGTCTGCCAACTGATGGCAAATTCCAACCAACAAAAAAGAAAACTCGAAGGCAAATTATCATTAGTTGGGAAGTCTTCCATGTTATAAGCTCTTCTTGCACTGTATCATCAACGAATTCTGACTTCATTAATACGAACAGGGAAAAAGTAGCTCGATAGATGTTTATCCCTTCCAACCAAAATTGAGGGGAAAATCCATCTTGCAACGTAGAATGATACAGCAGACGGCAGACGGCAAAGTCTGCATATACAAACATCCACGCATGTTTCTTTTCATCACAATTAGGCCAAGAAAAGCTAACAAGACTCTGAGCTCAAGAAGAAATTTGTCTAGGAAAAAATAAAGGGTAGGCAAAAAGACCACAATCAGGAATGATTTCGTGCAAAACTAGTCTTCATCCATTCCAGCTGGCTGTTCTCTCCTTGGGCCACCAGCAGGTTTAGCCATTATGATCTGCCAATGCACAAGTCAAATCAATGTCCACAAGCTAAAGGCACCCATCGAACTCAATAGACTGATAAATGATGACTCTTTCTTGCACACAAAATAGGTCATAATGCAAAATTTTGAAATTCAAGGAACTAAATTATGAAAGTATAACTTAAAGACACCAACATTATATATCCGCAGCACATATAAAAACATTCCTAGCAGATGAAATAGAACCAAAGTGGACCACTGCACTGTTGCTTCGGAGGACCAACAGCATCAGTCATCATCAGACTCTAAGGAAACCATAGCTACCAATCCACTATTGCAAAATATAAGCTCCACAAACAAATTAAATTTGCTTTTATGAACCTAAAAAAGACATGAAGGAATGGCAACATAACAGTACGTAAATAAGGTACCTGATCAACCCGAAGTACAGTGCAAGCAGCATCAGCAGCATATTTGAGAGCAAAAAACCTGGATAAAAGCCCAACAATGTAATCCCCATATACCATCAACGAAACGACACGTCTACCTTTATCATAGCAAACAAATAAACCATAAGGCTGAACAAACTGCAGGTAGTATTGGGTTCACTCAACTGATTATAACCTTATACTAGGTAAATAAAAACACCCTACATCCAAACAAGTACTTGTACTTAGAAGAAAGGAAGGAGAAGTGTACTTTGTGATATAAAGGTCCCAGACATTCATAACTGAGGCATCCTTGCAGACACCTTCCTCCAAGTCAATACCCACTTTGGCATTTCCGTTTGCATGTTCAGCATATAGAGAAGATATGATCTCCATAGCATTGAGCCCAGCATTCTCTGCTAGTGTCGTAGGTATCATCTCAAAGCTCTCAGCAAATTTTGCAATAGCATACTGATCCAACCTGCAAAAACCAACACAAATCCAATGAACAAGAATTAACTCCAACCATCATTAAGCATAGTCATATCCACGCCAAAAAAATCAAAGATTTGAATTCCATTTGATAACTTGATGAAAAAAGGAAAAATTAGAAGTACCCGGTCTCTTTAAAAGAGAATTCCTTCACTCTTCTAGCCAGCTCAATCTCCGTAGCAGCAGCACCAGGTACTATGCGACTATCCTTACACATAGCCTGAGTTAAGATAGGGTATTGTTAGAGACAAAATTTTGCATTAAGAAATGATGGTGCATCAATATCTCTACACAATCAACGAAGATTGTATCACAAAATTAAAGCACGACAAACTCGAATTTTGGTCCATGGATCAAGAAATGACTAAGTCAAAGGAGTCCCTGTTTCAGACAAAAGCTACCTTGTAAGTATTTACTCCATCATCAACTGCTCTTTCAAGGTCATCTAATATGCTATCAGTACTTGCCCGCAGAACAACAGTTGAGACAGAGTTTCCACCTTCTTCATTTTTCACTATAGTTACCTGCAAAAAAAATAAAGGAGAAATATCTAAGATGAAGCACTCAAAGTATGAAGGTAATGGCAGAAGCCTGACCAATTTAACACCTTAATCATACCCTCACACCACCAATTTCCTCAACAGAAACCAAATCTACATATCCCAAGTCATCAGGATTGGGTTGGCTCAGCTTCAACTGCACCATTTACACATAAAAAGAAAAAGTAAACTCTTTCAGCAATCCACACGGGTCATAAGTTCAAAATATAAAGTGGCCCAATGCTTACAATAGCCACAGAACCAGTCGTGCGACAAAATCTCCGTAGTTCAAACTTCGAACTGATTTTCAAGACCATAAGCCTGAAAGTGACAACAGTGATATCAAAAGAATGAACAGTCCCAAAAAGAAACCAAAGAGGAGCAAAACAACATAGAGTATGGCAATATAACAGGAAATCATCCGGACTCTTGTTTTAGCCACAATATCAAATTATGATTCTCTTGCACATTTTGAGATGACAACATCCAGGAGCCAAAAAAAAAAAAAAATCAAGGAGCGGCATAGTAAAATAAAAAATGGAGATGGAAGAGAGACTTACTTATAACGCTCACAAAAATGCAACGCCATCTCTCCAACTGCAGCACCACTAACAATGACTTTTGCACCCGAATCAGCAACTGATTTTATCAGCTCCTCCACTTTAGCTTCCTCAGATTTTGCATAATTCTCAAGCTACAAGATACAACATGCCACAGATTGGTGCGCTTACAAACAGACATATAGGGGATTCTAATGACAGCCTTAATATAAGTCCAAGTAAATGATGAAACTTGCTACGTACCATACAGAAAACGCTAAAACTGCTATGGCTGTAACATGGATTCAGTTGACCATAATGTGAAACATTCATGACCAAAAGACATTCATTTTGTTGTTAAAATAAGGAATTTGAACCCCAGGCAATAGAACTTGAAGAAATTCATGTCATTTTGAGGTTTTCATCTCATTGAAAATGACAAAAGCTGTATTCCCTCAGTGCCGACAAGATAGACACCGCACCAATTCTTAAGAAAAAAATTTGCAAACAGATCATCCCTCAACTACTTGACAATGCCACATTTTTATTGCAGAAATCTTAAAATCAAGCTGCCATGCATGCATATAGTGATACAGCCAATGATCTCATATTAGTATGCAGAGAATATTGAATAGCAAGTTTACCAATTACACTCCAATGTACAGGTATTTTGGCGATTTATTTTCTTCCAGCAGTTTGACTAGTTAAGTAACATTTCCCAATCTGAGCTTTTAACATCACCGGCAGTGAAGTAGTAATTTTTTCTTGAAATTTCCATCCTCAAAGAGTGATTGAATCACAAAATCACCATACTAAAAAGACAAAAGTTACTTATATAAAAGAAAGAACGAAAGAAGACAATCGTTAAGATACTTCTACAATGCAAAGCCTAAAACGGGTATCCAGTTAAAAACTGGAAGAGTCGCACAAAAAAGCAATACTCAAAGGCAACCATCTCAAATATTCCTTCAAGAAATACCCAAAGAAGTTTAATAAACTTACCTGCTCGGCACTATGTATAAGGACAGTTCCCTTCGTATCGGTAGCAGATGTATCAACACCACCAGCAAAAACCACTACCTAAATTCATTAAGTGAAGATGAAGTATAAATACTCGAATCAAAATCATAGCACCTCCATAAGCCATTCATGACATCATAGGGAACAACAAAGCAATAACTACCCAGATTCACAAGCACAAGAACCAAAATACAAAAGAACCTTTAAACTGAAAAGCTAACGGGATAATGGGGTCATGTATCCACAGTTTTCCTATGTGTGAACAAAAACCCACGAGCAACCTGCAGTTAATCTAAAGCAACGGTTTCCTCATATTGATATACAAATGTCTGGCTGAGCTGAACATTTTAAGAAATACAACAACATTGTCAGAAGCGTGAAATTAAGGCCACAGCATAAGTAGAGCAAAGGTTAAGATTGAAATATAAAAGTCAACCTGCAAAGAAACAACCTTTTAAAGACAAGAGCTAACCTTTGCCTTCTCCATTCTCTTAACACTCCCAACAGAATCGCCTTTCAAGACCATACCTCGAACCACTGCACTGTCATGCAGACCGCCACCCAAAAGCTTTGCAACTCGGACATTATCCACATTGAAGTTAGCTGGGTTCTTGGGGCACACTTGAATGCAAGCCTTATAAAGACAAAATGCATATAATTAGCACAATTGAAAAGGACAGGTGAAGAATCCCAATATACAAAGGCAGGATTGAGAAAGAGCGAATACATCGGCAACAAGTGAGCATAATCTGTCTTCTTGTCCAAATTGCTTGCTAGCAATTGCAGCTCTCATTCGAGAAACAACTTGCTCCTTGTTTCGTACATCCATAGTCTCAGAACCAGCCTCAACCAGTTCGTCCAGTATCTCTAATGTCTGTGAACATAATAAACTCAGAGGGAAAGTTAGAATCATCCATCAATTTCCTACCCGTGCACAGTACTAAGGGAAATTGCATTTACCTTGTTGATGGCCTTGGAATAACCACTAATAATTTCGCTCGGATGCAATCCCATCCTAATAAGCTCCTCCGCATTTTGGAGGAGCTCTCCCGCAAAAGAGATAGTCAAATTGGCACCGTCACCAATCTCCTCTTGTTGAGCCTTGGCAGCCAAAACCAATAGTTTCGCCGCAGGATGCTGGACCTCAAGCTCATTCACGATCGTGGAGGCATCATTCGTCACAAAGAGCTTGTCCAAGTGATTGATGACCATCTTATTCATGCCTGACGAAAATTTCCCATCACAGGAAGAGGGCTGCTTAGAAAGATTACATCGGCTATTCCTAGCCAGGACAAGTAGCGAAAAGGCACCAAGATTGTGCGGACACTACCACTCGAACAACATCATCTCCAGCCAACCGTTTAGATCAAGAAACGCCATTTCATTCCACAATCACACTTTAACTAATTACGAACTGATTAAACCAACTTAAATCGCTAATAACAGAGGGAACGCCTCGCCGCCAACCAGCGGGAATCAACGAAAAAGATCGAGCATCATGAGGACGCACGAAATCCGAGAAAAAACTTGCAAAGGTGCATACTTTCCGCAATCTCAAGAGAGAAGCAAGGCCCCGCGAACGAAACGCCGACCCGGAATGAAGGAGGGGAAGCCCAAAAAGGAAAGATCGAGACTCGTACCATTGGGGCCGAGGGAGGTGCGGGTGATGGCGGAGAGCTGCTTGCAAGCGTCGATGTTCTTGACGACGGCCTCGTCGAGCCCGGAGAGGTGCTTGTGCCCCTCCTTGAGCATCGCCTGTATGCCGTACGGTTGCATCGCGCCTGCTTCGTTTCTCCCTCCCCCTTCCCTCCCCCTTCTTCTGCAGTCCCGCCGCGAAGAACACCCGCTCGAGCTTTCGACCCTCCGACGAGTCGCTGGGCTCACGTCGCTCGATCTCTCCGCTCTCTCTCCCTCTTCCCTCTCTCTCTCTCTTCACTCCCGCCTCTGCGAGCGCGATGCGACTTCAAGTTCAAGAAACCGGAACGCCAGCAGCAGAAACCTAGTGGAAACATCAGGAAGGCGAGAGAGCTTTTGATGCCATTTTTTTCAAATCCGAAACGGGCCGGGCCGGGATTCGCTGGGCTGGGCTTCAATCATAGAAATTTTTTTTCTTTTTTTCAAAGCCCCCCCCCCCCCCCCCCCCCCCCGGTGAAATCTGCTTACTCAGGACGTCATTTGTATGTATACGAAGTAATGTGTTGCGTAGTTTGGAAATTTTTCCAGGATTGCGTTTATGCAATCGCAGGACAAATATGGAAGCCAATTTCGGTTCCGGGCCAATGAAGCTGCGTGGCGAATCTGGGTTCAGTGGAAAAAGAGAATGCGGCAGGAATGAAGTTCGTCATCTTGGGCGGATATTCAAGTTAGAATGAGCGAGAAATGCTTAATAACAAGTTCGTCGCATTGGCGATCAGCATCAAACCAAACGTCGGCCTTTAATCTCCATCGACCTTCAATTAAGGGGAATGTGACAGACGGTCTGGAACACAGATATTTGAGATTCACTCGGTGGATATACGATCTGAACCTTAGACCTGTGAAGTTGCATGATTGAGATGAGCATAGTACTCCCGGAGCTTGGATCTGATAGCTGAACTAATCGAGCAACAATCAGATACCTTCCCTTTCTTCCCTTTCCCGGAAATCCATTCCTTGTGCGCGAAACCATTTGAGTGTTCGAGTAAGCAATCCGCAATGCCACGAGAGCAACAAGAGCATGGCAGAACAATGTGAGGAGGATGCAGAGTTCAAGCGTCAAAAACTACAAAGACCTTCTGTTATTTCATATGGCTCATCCTGCAGTAGAGAAACATCGAGCCAGTGACCATCGGCGGTACGCTTTATTGTATTCTCTCATACATGCATCATCCCGAATTAGATTAGCGCCATAGTAAGGCCAAAGCCAAACGATCCAATTGAATTCAGGGTATACAAGTATATAAATAGACCGAACAGCAAACAAGATCAACCCGCTTCAGCACATTGGCCAATCTGAGTTAGTAATGCTTTACGTTCCCCGACTACGTCTGGATATGGACTTCCCTCAAAACTTTTGCAGCTTCCTCCGGGAAAACTGGATTTATGTGGCAACCTGTCGCAACTTCAAACCCCGCTGCAATAGTTAGCTGAGGTACTATTTGCAAATACCAGTGAGTGGAACACAGTTCGGATCCAGGAGTGTGAACCGGAGAAGTCTGGATCATGAAATTGAACGGCGGATCATTCAACTGTATACAGATCTTCCTAAGCATGAGTTTCAGCATGCCTCCAAGATCAGCAGCCTGAAAATGAAGACAAAGCAGGTTTTGAGAATACTAGTTAGAAGGCCAGTTCAGATACCCATTAGTAAACGCAGAGCGAAAAGTTAAATAGAAACTGACAAGGTTCTGAGTTATTAAGAATTATTCAGCTCATGTTCTCCGAATCTCAACATTATAGAACAATACGGCATGGATGAAAAATAAGTAATCGTATGCAATCATCTAAAGTAGAGAATCCTAGTCAAGTTGAGATCTTCTCCAAATAAATATATTTGGAGTTTACCCACCCTGAATCACAAATTCACCACAAAACCTTGACAATCCTTTCAAAAGTATCTCAATTACATCTCTTAAACCAGCTCATAGATCCCTCAGTGAAACACTCACTCACAAACCTCGATCCTGTAGATACTACAACTGACTAAGTTGAATTCACTAATTGATTCACACTTGAATTCCACTCACAATACTCAATAGCTCATCCATACAGCGACCAAAGGGAAGATGTAAAACTGATCTTAACCAAGTCAAGTTAGTGCTGGTACTCGCTGGTACTACGCGACAGGCAATATCAAGGCCCTTAACCAAGTCAAATTAGTGTTACTTTGTCACTGCTTGCTGTTGCGATGCAATAGGCAATATTGGGGACCTTGAGCCCAACAAAATCACAGGCAAAAAAAAAAAGGGTCAGAAATACAAGCGTGCAGGAACATTGCAAAGAAACAATCTGACAGACCTTATCATCATCTAGTTCGTGGAAATGAGGAGAGTGATCCCTCGGTGCAATCCATATCTCAAAAGCGAATGTGGCAGCCAACGGAACGAACGAAACAAAATGAGCCGACTCATCAATCAAAAGTTCGTTCAATTGGACTTCACAGAGACAACACTTCCCCGTCCGATTGAAATGCTCCTTCTGGCACTCGATCCGAGCCGAAACATTGGAAGGGACAATGGGAAGAGCAATTATCTGGCTGTGAGAATGACTTAGAGACGCCCCGGCCGACGCCCCATGGT
This sequence comes from Syzygium aromaticum, assembly GCA_024500025.1. NCBI lineage: Eukaryota > Viridiplantae > Streptophyta > Magnoliopsida > Myrtales > Myrtaceae > Syzygium > Syzygium aromaticum. Next base: position 21,292,521 of record CM044885.1, read on the forward strand.
TCTTAAAAACCTTCAAAACCACAAAACGAAAACCAAATCAAACTAAGTACAGGCTTTAACTAAAGCAAGGACACACTAACAACAGAGAGGCCCGATTGATACAGCAGTTCAGTCCATCCAAAATCCTCTCAACCTTGAACCATCTGTTCTTAAGTGGCCATTCAACTATATCTGATACAAAAAGCATACTAAGAACGGCATAAGTTGCAATACAAAGAACTAGCTCTTCAAGGGCAAGTGAACAAATCTAACACGCCCGCAAAGAACGCAGACAAATGATAAATGGGCTCCAAACAACCCCATGATCTGCATCAACAAACACATGAACGAGAAACATTCATTTTCATCCACAAAATACGAACCTGTACATATTTGATCGAATCGAAGGTCACGAGCTGCTGGATCCTCTTCTTGCACGCGAGAATCACGTCGCCAACCTCCCTCGGCGACAGATCGCTCAGCTGCACCGAATGGTCCGGAGTCTCGATTACCACGTCGTGAAACCCGAACCCGCGCAACACGTCCGCGCCGCCGCCGCCGTCCAAGTCGGCATCCCTGAGGTTCCTGTCGAGCGCAGGGTAGAGGTTCTCGATGACCCGGATCGTCCAATCGGAGCTCGGGTCCGGCGGGACCCGGAAGATCTGCGGGGCGCACATGTGCTCGTTGCCGGAGCAGAAGGGGCACCGCCGGCGGTGGTCGGAGCCCGGGTCGGTGGCCGTGACCGGGGCTTTGGACTTGAAGTCGGAGGGCCGCTTGGCTCTGGCCGGCGAGAAAATCACCCACCGCCCTGTGATCTCGCCCTTCCTCAGTTGGGGGAGTCGATTTTGCGACGCCATCACCGGCCGTTTTCGCCGCCGGCGACTTTAGCTCGGCAATTAGCAACGGCGCGGTGTGTAGCCGAGGCTCGTCGACTGCTTTGTACACCGACTCCGGCGGAAAAACGGGCCGGGTTTCGGTAAAAAAATATTCGGCCCGGTTCGAGGTTTTTTGGGCCACGATTTTCTCAGCCCGGAATGCGAGCCCGGTGCGATTTATATCGATCCTCGTGCATGTGTCGCGAGCTGAATTCCCGCGCCCTTGTGAGAGCTAAAGAGTAGAGCCCCATGACATCGGAGTGAAAAGTAAGTGATGCAGAGGGACGATACAATTGATTTGGAGAGGCGACATTCGAGCGTTTGGGCATTTGTACTAGGAGTTTTTAGATATAGAGCTCTGAAGGCGGGATTAACTTCTCTGATTGAGAGCATAGCAAGCCAAGGACTGAATACTTTAACAAAGCTGGTGTGTGGTGCTATGGTGTGAGGATGATATTCACCATGGTAGGCTATGGTGTGAGGATGACATTTGCCATGCTCTTCTTAGGAACAAACTTTAGAAAGTTCTGAAAAACTTCTGCGTCTGCATCTGAAAAATTTCTGCGTCTACAAAACTTATGCGTCTGAAGAATTTAGATTATGTGGGTCTTCAATAAGATATATAACAACTTGTAAAGTCTGACTAATTTCCTTTTAAGCTTCCAGAATATACGTACCTGGAATAAATTAGTTCAGAAAAAGTATCAGACTTATAATAATATGGAAGGTTTTGTCAACCTCAAAATTAATAGAAGTTTTTCTCAACAATCTCCCCCTTTTTTATGGTGAAACTTTCCTGCAGATTGAATTAATTTAAGATTAATTTAAAAGTAAATAAGCATATTAAGCGCATTAAGCCACATATTAAAATTGAAAAAGCAAAGTCTGTTGATATCTGTGTCTTTTTCTTCCTTTGTATGTAACCAGTATATGATCATCTGCATATGATCCTGCATATAGACATGAGTATATTTGCATATAATGTATCGGCATATAATTTCTCCCCATTTTTGTCATCAGCAAAAAATAGAATAGATCAATGATATTAAACAATCAATCAATTTAAATGTAATTGGGATTACAGACCAAGAAGAAAGTGATATAGTTTTGGAGAGAAAAACATGCTATTTTTTAAAAGGAGTGCGAATCAGTTGAAAATTTTCCAGAATGGAAACAGCTTCTTCGATCTTGGAAGTGCATTCTCCCACTACTTTGTCCATGTTGGTTGAACACATAGTAATAGCCTTTTCTAGTTCTGCTTTATCCATAGCTGCCTGAATATTCTGAGTTTTGAAATTTTCCTCAACAATGTTATGAAGATTCTTCAAATCTTGTTCAAGAGCAGCTTGCTTTTCCTTAATCTCGAGCAGAAGAGATAAAATAGTTGCATTATCCGAAGGCTGTTCTTGGACATTTTCTTATGTAGACTGATCACCCCCTGTGGCTGATTTTGGTTGATTCTCCCCCTGAACTGGTGCTTGGTCTTCAAAAGCAACAGAATCTTCATGAACTGGTTCTGCACTGTGTCCTATTTCAAAGTTGTCTTCTGCTTCATCACTTTCATCATGCAGAAAAATTTTTCTTTTCTTTTTGTATACTTTGATTGGAGTGGGAGAGTCAAGCTTCTTGCTGACTGGACTAGATCTTTTCTTTTGCACTATGTCTCTTGATTTCCACCAGATTTTGCCTCCGACTGTCGAATTTCTTTTCCTTTAACTAATTCCCTGACACCTTCAAATAGCTTCATTTCGGAGACCATCCTTTCTCCAACATACATACAGGGAATAAGGGTCTTTCGCAAATCATCATGAATGGATATGTTTAAGAACATGAAGATGTGAGAGATTAATGCACCATAAGGTAATTATCCCTTATCCTTTTGCAATGTTCTGTACATATAGAAGATGATGATATGAGAAAAAGAAAAGGATTGACCTTTCAGAATGGCCCAAATGAGTTTGATTTCTGATTTGGAGATGTCAGTTTTGGAAGCTACCTTGGGTTTCAAGCAGTTGATAATGATCTTATGCAAGATCACAGATTGCTTGGACAAGTCAGAGTAGGAAAGATGTTTCTTGGAATCATGAACAAAATTTGGATTTTCAGAAGTTACCCTGGAAGCATCTTCAAGATTGACTGCCAAATAAGTAAATTTGGAGTGTTTTGCTCCAATTATCTTAGCCAACTCATGCGCATGTAAATCATACTTCTTATCACTAACAGTGAATTGAATCCAGTTTGGTAATAGAATTGAAAGGTTGGAATAGAAGTAGGCGGTTAATTCAGCATGAACATTGACAGATTGAAGGCAAAATTTATAAATTCCTAATTTCTGAAAAAGATGCTCTACAGAAATTTCTGCCTTTTCCAAGTAGTTAAAATCCACTATTCTGTGGTTCATGACTCCTATTGCAAGTAACATCTTATAGAACATATCATGCTCAGTACTTCTGAATAATCCTCCTGTACCAGGCAAGCTAGATACTATACCAACCTTCATCTCAAAAGTTCAAAAAGTTTAGCATCATCATCGGAAACAACAAATTTTGAGGCACTTACTGACTTAAGGCTTATAGGACCAGATTCCTTTTCAGAGAAATTAGAGGATTCTCCGACTTTTTCTTTCCCTTTGCTGGAAGATGATTCTTTTGGTGCAGAGCTCGCTGGAGCTGCTTCATATTTAGAGCAAAAAAGAGTATAACTTTCCACAAAATGTTCTTCAGAGAAAATATCATTATCTCTCAAACATTCATGAAGAACTGATGCTGAAGCATTGCACCTTTTTCAACTTTTGATATGTTTCCCACACAAATTTAATGCTTCTGAAATGAAAATTGGTTTTACCGGTCGATGACGAATGTTTAGGTGGTGTCGCTTCAGAAGGAACTTCGTGAAGATCTGAATCTGTATCTGAAATTTCCAGATGTTCCGCCGGTGCAGTAGATTTGGAGTCTTTGTTGAAAATACGTGAAGATATTCTCTTGAAAGGCATTGTAAGCACTTTTTAGACAGAAAGTTTTGATCTTTGGAGAAGGGAGAGGAGAAGCGGCTCTGAATATCGAAAGGGTTTAGAGAGTGAAGTACGAACCGATAGGGTTTTGTTAAAAGTCAAATAAGTTTATAAAAGAGAATAAAGGTTTAGAATATCATAAGGGTTTTGAAGAGTAAGGAATTTTTAGAAAGTAGTCCCGAATAAGAAAACATGATAATATCAAGATAATATATTAGCCACAATTAAACAGATAAATTAGAATACGTACCTGATTTGCTTCCAAAACAATAAATATGATAATATCTTACCAAAAAAAAATATACCCGCCAAAATTTGAAATATGGATGTACCTTTCTTTAGAGTCTGAGAAAGATATTCAGACTGAGAATTTGAGTCTGAAAAGTTCCTGTCTAACAGATGATTCACTAAAATTGATACACAATGCACAGTTTATTTCTTATGGACTCAAATGAAGATTTATCAAGAGGTTTTGTGAATATATCAGCTAATTGATTCTTAGAATCATTGAATTTAATATTCACATCACTATTTTGAACATGATCTCGAATAAAATGATGCTTGATTTCAATATACTTAGCTCGAGAATGAAGAATGGGGTTCTTTGTCAGATTGATTGCTCTTGTATTTTCACACTTGATTTCAACATTTGATTCTTCAATACCAAAGTCTTGTAACTGTTGCTTTATCCACCGAATTTGTGCGCAATAACTTCCCAGGGCTACATATTCTGCTTCTGCTGTGGAAAGTGCAACTGTATTTTGCTTCTTTGAATACCATGATACCAGCATATTTCCAAGCAGTTGACATGTTCCTATAGTGCTTTTTCTGTCCACTTTACATCCAGCTAAATCAGCATCAGAATATCTAGTAATAGTAAAAATTGAATCTTTGAAATACCAAAGACCTAGCATTGGATAAGTTCCAATATACTTGATTATCTTCTTAACTGCTGATAAATGACATTCCTTTGGGTCTGATTGGAATCTTGCACACATACACACACTGAAAAGTATGTCAGGTCTTGATGCAGTAAGATACAATAAGGAACCTATTATGCTTCTGTATACCTTCTGATCAACCTTTTTACCATTTTCATCTCTGTCTAATTTGGATGAATGAGACATGAGAATGTCTGTTTTCTTGCAATTTTGCAATTTTGCAATTCAAATTTCTTGACAATATCCTTGGCATACTTTTCTTGGCTAATGAATGTACCATTTTTGGTCTGTTTCACTTGTAGGCCAAGAAAGAATGTTAATTCTCCCATCATACTCATCTTGAACTCATTCTGCATAATATTAGAGAATTCATTGCAAAGCAATTCGTTAGAGAATCCAAAGATTATATCATCAACATAAATCTGAACAAGCAGAAAATTCTTACCCTTTTTTTTCATGAACAAGGTTGTATCAACCTTACATTTGGTGAAGTCATTTTGGAGAAGTCATTTTGGAGAAGGAAGTTACTTAACCGTTCATACCAAGCACGGGGTACTTGTTTCAGACCGTATAAAGCCTTTTTCAGTTTGTAGACATAGTCAGTCTTCTTTGGTTCTTCGAAACCAGGTGGTTGGTCTACATAGACTTCTTCTTTGATATATCCATTCAGGAATGCACTTTTCACATCCATCTGAAACAATTTAAAGTTATGAAAACAAGCATAAGCTAATAGTAGCATAATGGCTTCTAACCTGGCAACTGGTACATATGTTTCATCATAATCTATGCCTTCTTCTTGAGAATAGCCTTTTGCTACCAATCTTGCTTTGTTTCTTATAACTTTCATTTTGTCATTCAATTTGTTTCTGAAAACCCATTTCGTTCCAATGACTAAATGGTTTTTAGATCTTGGCACAAGCTCCCATACTTGATTGATTTTGAACTGCTGAAGTTCTTCCTGCATAACTTCAATCCAGCTTTCATCAAATAATACTTCACCAACTTCTTTTGGTTCTATTTCTGATATCAAGGCCATGTTGCTGATATTCTCCTTGTATTTAGATCGAGTCTTAATACCGTCTTCTATCTCTCCAATGATGAGATTCTTTGGATGACTGGATTTATGTTTCCAGTTCCTGTCAAATTTTTCTTTCTGAATAATGTCAGACTCTGAGGATTCTGATTGAGTCTGGGTTGCATCTTCTTTTACTCCTTCTGTATGTTCGACAGTGTCTGGAAATTAAGCTTCTGATGATCCTTGATTGTAGGAAGATGATTCAGATTCATCTTTATGAGTCTGAATATTTTCTTTAAACTTAACATTCATTGTTTCTTTCACAGTCTGAGACTTATTGTTGAAGACTCTGTATGCTTTACTTGTGGTCGAATATCCAAGGAAGAGTCCTTCATCTGCTTTCTCATCAAACTTGCCAGTGTGGTCATTTGGATTTTTGCGAATAAAACATTTACAACCAAACATACGAAAATATGAAATGTTGGGCTTTCTACCTTTATAAAGTTTATAGGGGGTTTTCTCAAGAATGGGTCTGAGAAAAACTCTGTTAATGATATAACATGCTGTAAAGACTGCATCTACCCAGAAATAGGAAGGAATCTTGCTTTCAATCAACAAGGTTTTGGCCATTTCTTGCAAAGAACGATTTTTCCTTTCCACAATACCATTTTGTTCTGATGTATATGGAGTAGAAAAATTGTGTTGAAAACCATTTTCCTCACAAAAATCTGAAAAATTTTGATTTTCAAATTCCTCTCCATGATCAGTTTTAATGCAGGAAATGGTATAACCCTTTTCATTTTGAACTCTTTTTGCAAATTTTGAAAAATATGAAAATGCTTCATTTTTATGAGTAAGAAAGAATACCCAAGTAAATCTTGTAAAGTCATCAATAATAACTAGACAATACTTCTTACCACCGATACTTTATGTTCTAATTGGTTCAAATAGATCCATATGAAGAAGCTGCAAGGCACGATAAGTGGAAACATTATGTATAGATTTAAAAGAACTTCTTACTTGTTTTCCTAGAGTGCAGGCATTGCATAACTCTGTTTTCTTGTATTTTAAATTCGGCAAATCTCGAACTAGTTTCTTATTTGAGATCTTTGAGATTTGTTTCATACCGATATGCCCCAATCTTCTGTGCCATAGATCTTCATCTTCTTTGATTGAAATTAAGTAATGAGTGGAGCTTGGATTGACATCTAGAAGATAAATGTTGCCATGTCTTCTTGCTATGTAATGAGTGGAGCTTGGAGCTTGGAGGATGAAAACTTTCTTGCGTCGGAAAACGCTCCACATCGGGAAAAATGTTGATTTCATCATCTTGAAAATCTGCATATTCACGAGGATCAAAAGAATGATGGGATTTCATCGCGATATTCTTACTTTTGCCAATTGGCACTCGACTTTCACTTGCCATTTTTCGAATGGATTGAGAGAATTGAGCGAATTAATTGGGAGAATTAAGAAAGAATTGCGTAGATTGAGAAAATTAAGAGAATTTCAGAGAATTTGAGAGAATTTCGAGTATTGAGAAAATTTGAGACCTGAGAGAAGAGAATTTGAGAGAATTGTGTGTGTATTGTGAGAATTTGAGAGAATTTATAGGAAAAAAAATAGAAGAAAATTTAGAATTAAAAAAACTAAAACATAACCGTTGCAAAATTGCAACGGTTATGCTTATGTGTTTTTTTTTTTTTATAAAAACGCCCGTTGGGGCGTAGGCGTGTAGCCGTTGCCCCAACGGGCCGCAAGGCTTGCGGCCCGCAACAGGGCCTGCAAACGTGCAGGCCCTGCAGCGGATAAATTTTTATTTTTATTTTTATTTTTTGGGTTTGGCGTTGGCCGTTGGCCTTGGAGGCTTGGCGGCCCGTTGCTGCTGCAAGGCCTGCACTGCAGGTTGCTGCAGCATGGCCTGCAATGCAGGCTGTGCTGCAGCCTTTTTTTTTTTTTTAAATTTTTCTTAGATTTTTTTTTTTGCAGAACCGGCGATTTCGGGCGGGTTCAAATTTTTTTGGAACCGGAACCGGGCCCGTATGCCACGGGCCGGTTCCGGTTCCGAACCGCGGGCCCGGGTTTGACCGGGCCGGTTCCGGGCCAAAACCGGCCTGTGGCCACCTCTAGCCAGGGGAGATCCTAGGCTGTCTTGGGCTCTACTCGTTTGGTAGAAAATGTGACAGTTTTTAAAAACATTTTTTGGAAAGTCATTTTCCTGAAAATTAGCATAATTTTTTAGTGTTCGGCTGAAATTTGAAAAAGTTTCGAAAAATATGTTCTAGTGTTCGGCGATCGGCGGCTGGCGACGACGGCAGTGGGCGGGCGGCGACCGGCGGTGGCGACCCCAATGGCTGGCAATGGCTCGGTGGTGAAAGAAAGAGGCCAACTGAAAATGTTTTCCGCTTTTCAAAAAAGGAAAACATTTTCCTTACTTTTCTTCATGTTTTCACTCATCGAAGGAAAATGTTTTCCGGGATTAGTTTATTTTCCGCCCCCAAACATCGGAAAACCCAGAAAATGTGTTCCTAAAAAACATTTTCCGCAAAACGAACAGAACTTTCAGCTTTCTTGGCATGCAAGGCTCCTAGGTTAGTACAAAAAAAAAATTCTTCCAAAACTACCCTCATCGATTTTTTGATTTTCTGATCTTGCCCTTGTTTATGACTGTTCATAATCTTCTCTGCTAAGCTCGGTCGGCATGATCGCGCATGGCTTTGAGGGGACAGTGATGGGTCGGAGAGGGGTCGGCTTGGTCACACGACCCAATGATCGTCGTTTGGGGTTGCACGACCTTTGCAAGGGGCCACATGAACCAAATGGCTCTCACTGGGAGGTCACAAGAACCAAAAGACCCTTAGAGGTCGCACGATCTCCACGAGGGGTTCCGAGGGTTGTGCATTGGCAAGGGGTCGCCTAGGGTCACGCAACCCATACAACCCTCACCAGGGTCGAGTGACCTTCATGAGGGATTGCGCGACCCTAGGTAGCCCTCGCTCGGGTTGTGCAACCCTCACTAGGAGTTGCTCTTCCCCAGGCAGCCTTTGTAAGTGGTCGTCAAGGGCTGCATAAGATCGTTCAACCTCAAACGATGGCCGTTGGCGCTAGAATTGGGCCATCAGCAGCCACTTGCCTTTACTAGCTCCGGCGAAGGATTTTTTTAACTTTTATTATCCAAAATTACTTTAAAATGGACTTTTAATTTACAATTTAACAAACATAATTTGTATTTCAAAAAACTCATTTAACTTAAAGTCTTTTATATTTTTTCAAAGACTTTCCCCAAAAATCCAACCAAACGCAGCGATAATCTTTGTACTTTTTTAAAAAGTGACACAGGTCCTCCTTTGATTTATCTCTTGATTTTTTTCCGACTAGTCGCTGTGGCCATCGATTATCGGAAAGTTGAGTTGGCCACTAAAGCTGATGTGTGTTAGATGAGCACAAAGTTTTTAAAAAAATTCAAAACAAAAGTAAAGAAAAGGAAAATTAAAATATTAAAAGTAACCCGAGGCCTGCCAATGTCGGCGACACTGCTCGCCACCGTCTTGAATGCCAACTTGAGCTCGATCGCCCATGGTTGCCACAAGCTCCGACTTCGAGCTTGTTGCCCGGTAGCCATGGCCGCCCGAGCTTTGAGCTCGAGATGTGGTAGCCATGAAGGCCGTGAGACTCCAGTCGACACTTTGGATCAAGTCCTTCTAGTTTCACAAACTTTCTAACTCTCCGATACTGAATCCTACCAAATCCTACTAAAGTAACCGTAGAACAACGTGTCCACATGATCGTTCACATTAGCTAAATTTTTCCATATACATCCACAGGCGCATCCGCATGTTCTAACTACTTATACTTGCGTGTCTTCCGGCGACATCACAGCTTAGTTCAACTGGATTAGAAAATTTATAAAGTAGAACGTAGATAATTAGACAAATTAATAAATAGGACTTGATTAGAAAAGGCGTGAAAGTTATAAAGCAAGTGCTTTTGGAAATTATTTGCTCTCCATTTAAAACACGATATACTAACATCTATACCTTACTTGGCTTTTTTCCGTGGATGATTGTTAATTTTTCCTTCAAATATTTAAATTTGGAAAAGAAAACGCACGGACAATATAGCTACTTGTTCTATACTCACAATTTCTGCAAAAATTCAAATGGTTTCGACCGTTAATTTTTTTCATTTTCACGTATCGACAGTTAAAACAGTTACCTGAATGGAATTTTCTTCACCTGTCACGGAATTGCTAAGAACTACATCATTGTATCCAAGCATTCTTAGAGTGGGAATGAACTTTGCCACTCTGGTGATCATAACAAAGTACAACCGAATTTGATCTCCTCATTCTCACTCAGAGTCTCAGATGAAGCCAGAAACACAAAATCACAGCAAAACAGAAGCACAGATGAAATATCAAGAAGATAACATTTAAAAGGAGCATGAATGGGAAGCAAAGCCTCCTTTCTTTGACTTATTCCAGGCGGTCGATGAGTTTATCAGGCCCCCCAGCCCCGAAGGAGCGTGGCCTGAGCGACGCGGTTGACCCCAAGAGTGAAGGCGCCCATGCGGAGATCGCAGTTGTGGGTCTTGCACATCTCTTTCACCGCCTTGAAGCCCTTGGTCATGTAGGTCTTCAGCTCATTGTTCACCTTCTCCTCATCCCACATGAAACCTTGTATGTTCTGCAATCCAAAGACTCATCAAGAATCACATATAAAGCAGCTCTAACCAGAGCTAGTTTGCTCCTTGGTTCGTTAAACCCCCGTACAGAGTGCTCTAATGTCTTTGGCCAAGCACAAATAGTTTGTATTCTTATTGTAATTTATAGAATATATAGTCGAAGAGACTCTTTGTAAGCTACTAATCTTGCGGCACAGCGAACATGAAAATCCGGCTAATGATACCTGGACCCACTCAAAGTAACTGACGGTAACTCCGCCAGAATTTGCATATATGTCGGGAAGGATGACCACCCCTTTCTTCGATAAGATCTGGAAAACAGTACCAAAGAAACTGTTCATCACGTCGATAACATTGTGTCTCATATTCTAACCGATTCCTGACCATTGGCTAACCTCATCTGCCTCAGGGTCAGTTGGATGGTTAGCTGCTTCGATGATAAACTTGGCCCTGATGTCGTTTGCATTTTCCCTTCAATCGAATCAAATGGGCACTCTTTAGGCAGAAACTCAACGATTATGATTCAGATAATGGAACTCGAGTATTCTAAACAGGATAATTTGAATGGTGTTCTTTGTTCAAGGCAGAGTATGCAGCAAATTGCTCATTATTTTGAAATTAGAAGAGGCCGTACTTGGTGTCTCTTGCACTGATAAATACCTGTTTATGACACCACCTAGGGCGGCGGGAATGAGAATGTCGCAATCTTCAACCAATATCGACTTGGGATCTATCGCGTCGCCACCATGGAAACCTTTGACTCCCCTCTTTTCCTTAACATGCTTGAGCAGGGCCGGAACGTCGACCCCGTTGCTGTTCTTGATGGCTCCTGTAATGTCACTTACAGCAACGACTTTCCCACCACTCTCACTGATGAGTTGGGCAGCCCATGAACCCACATTTCCAAAACCCTGATGGAAAAACATAGTACTACATCATAAAACTGTCTCAAAACTTTCAGAACAAGAGAAATTATACAAGTGGTTTACTCATTTCGGGTGCTATTGGCTAGAGAAATTTTCTAGAAATAGCTGTAATGCCTTGGCACAATTATCATTTGATAGCAGCTCTGTAGTACATAACTCGCACCTGTATAACAACCCGCTGGCCAGAGATGCTCTTTCCATGTTCGCTCAGCAGGGCCTCAGTTGCAAAAAGAACTCCTCTTCCAGTAGCTGCGTCTCTCCCCAGAGATCCACCGAGATCCTAAATTGGATAATGCACAATATATGATCAGAACAAACATGATCAATAGAATCCTGACAGCTCAACAGTCAATACTATACTCGCAGATTTTCTTCCCTGTTAACACTTAAGATAGACCTGTGATTTTACATTGTAGCAAACTTAAGTAACTGAACTATCTACTACTGATGGAAATGAGAACATGCATGCCGAGACAATTTGGACATTTGTTCACGGCCACAGCATTAACACAAATTCACTCAGGGTAAGACTACAGAGATGTGATTTTAGTAAATCAACTCACAATTGGTTTTCCGGTCACTACCGCAGGCGAGTAGCCATGAAATTTTGAGTACTCATCCAGAATCCATGCCATCGTCTGTTCTCAAACATGGGAACCAATAATTGATGTAAGAGTCAATCCGAATGAATGATACTCTCAAGAGGAGACGGTGAAAAAGTAGTTCATATATGATAATGCATTGTGATTGTTCAACCTGAGGACCTGTTCCCATATCGGGTGCTGGAACATCAGTGTGGACTCCAACCAGGTCGTGTATCTTCTGGGTGAAAACTCGGGTAAGGCGTTCCAGCTCAGAAATCTTCAAATCTGCGGGGTCACATCCTATGCCACCCTTAGCTCCGCCATATGGTATATTTGCTACTGCTGTCTTCCATGTCATCAATTGAGCCAAAGCATTCACCTCATCTGGGTCAACCTAAATATATACACATAACCTCAGTGCCTAACTATGGCCAATATGGCTAGACATTCAAATTTTGATAGCTATCCATACAGACATCTGATAGATGGAGAAAACCGTAAAAAAAGATGATCTAGATGCACACATACTTAAATTATGGAAGTCGTCTAATAGCACCCTGAGACCAACACTCAATAATGAGCAGGAGTTGCAAGTGAGCAGAACAGCTGTCTTGTTAAGCAAATGGATTTTGCCTTCCATTGGTATTTCACACATGCAGACACAAACGGACAAAGGATTGTATACACACGAGAAAGAGAGAGAGAGAGAACCTCTGGGTGGTATCTGATTCCCCCCTTCATCGGGCCCCTAGCATTGTCATGCTGAACCCTGAATCCGACATATGAAGCCAATGTTCCATCATCTTTGGGAATGGTACACTCAACCTGCATAATCCATCATGTCATTCTGTGCTTCTCCTTCGAAAGAAAGAGTAAATAAATCGCAAGTCTACTGCACGGAAGCACCCAGAATCAGGCCCGTGTCTTGATGTATTCATTCGTATGGCAGATGAAAAAGGGATCTGAAACAGAACCAATTACCTTGATTTCTCTAAAAGGAATAAGCAAGCTCCTCTCAAGCTTAGAGTCCAACCCCAACAGCCGAGCTGCTAGCTTGAAGTTCCTATTGGTTGCTGCTAACGCGTTCATGTTTTCTGCTCAAAGCATGATAGAGAAGATGCAGCGAGATTGGAAATGTTGTTTATGGAGGAAAAATGGGAATCAATTCCGATAAGCTTAGCAGGAAAAGAGGTGAACAAAAGTCAAATCTCTTTTTATATGAGTGCAATGTGCTGAAGGACAATATGCAAACCAGAGCACTTGCTTCTTATCTCAATAATCCAGCTAAATACAGAACATTGCATAAGCTTCTAAGAAACCCTAACCTTTTTAATGAATCCACAGCTTGACCAGTTTGGCATGTGCAGAATTCGAACTCATAGACTTAAAGCACTTTGTTCGCCAGTGAAGAGAAGAGATTTGTTCATTAAGCATATGCTGATTGTTTTTTCTATATCATCAGGGAGAACTATGCTTGACTTTTTGCGCCATACTTTCACTCTGCGAGATCCATGAGCTGATCTAAATCCAATCTTGTTTCCTTAGGATATCTTTAATTGCATATTACCGAAGCAAAGGATCAATGTTAATCCATATATCGAGGTCCATCTTTTCTGTCCCAGAATATTGTAAAATATGCCTTAGCATCTGACTCCATGCTGGTTGCACCCCCATCCCCCTAACATCAGTCTGTAATTCCTATGCTCACTTATTGCTTTCAAGCTTGAATCTCAAGTGCCATTTCATTAAACAATTTAGCATGGTCTGCTCAGGAAACTTCTCTCTCTCTCTCTCTCTCTCTCTCTGTCATGTGGCATGACCAAATATAACCTTCACCGGACTCAAAAGCAGCCATTGAACGATAATTTGACTAAATTGAGAGAGTTGACATTATTTTACTCAAATTGGCAGGGTTAAAGAAGAGCCCCTGTATGAAGAGTAAAGATGAATATGTAAGGTGAGCTTGAAGATTTTCTGAGGCATGACATTCTGTAAGACTCCTCAGGCTCAACAGTCCAAATGGGATACCATTTTTTGCACAATTGGGTCCAGAGAGGTCTTATCTGAGAGACTCTGGCCAAAGTATAAGATAAAAAAGAAACCCTGTCCCCATGGAAATGTCTAGACAATTGCTTGAAGCACTTTCTTACATTTTGAGGGTCCATTCTGGGCTAACCCCACATAAAAGGATTGTGTATAACCACTATCCATGCAGATGCAATAAAATAATCTATTTGATCTTTTAATTCAGATAAGTGTTTAATTAATCATTAGCGGGAGGGAAAATGAGGATGACGTCGGTAGAAAAGCTGAAGCTGACGTAGCAAAAACAAAGTTACCATTCGGCTAACTTTTTTTGCCTGAGGACTCCAAGAACAGAAACAGAACCAAAAGGCTCTGCAAAACGGCACTCACTTAAAAGGAAAGGAGGCATTTTTAATATTTGCAAGGAAGAAAATTTCTTTATCAGCAAACAAAAGGAGAAATCAAGATATATTGAGATCACCTCGGATCAAGAAAAGAAAAAATAAATCGTGTCAACCATGCAAAATAAGGTCCTTTCTTACATTGGACACGTGGCAAAGACCCTTTTGACGGCAGTTTCAGAGCAATAAACAGGGACCAAAATTCCTGTTTTTCCTCTGGCAAAGGCCACAGCATTCTTGTTGTTCTTGTTCTTGCCTCCTGATTTTTTTTTTTTTTGTGTGTGGGTAGCATCTTGTTGTTCTCGTTGGAACTTAAATTGTCAAAAGGAAGATGTACAATTCTACAGGAACGATAATTCGCAAAAAGAAATTGAAAACCAAAGAGAAAACCCACCAAGCCCTGGCCCCTCTCAGCTACAGAACAGAAATAAGAGAGCAAGAAGAACCAAAACCATGTCTTTCTTTATATGGCTGGGTCATTTCATGACAAAACCTCCCAGAAAATGATCTCAAAAGGAGTCCTTGTAAACTAGAAAGAGGGTGGGAAATAGAGAAGTTGCTGGTGCATACCCTTGGAAGAGAGAGTGAGAGCTTCTGCAAGACCAAATCTTTTCCCTTTGCCAATCGAAAACGATCTCTTGGCTTTAAGGGATGGAATGAACCCAAGCCTAACACAGAATCTGCAACATGCGTGCGAGTTGTGGAAGTTAGAATCAGAACCGCATACTTATAGAGAACCCAGGAAAGGTGGAGAGAGTGGGAAAAACTCTCACGAGCCCCCCCAAAAAGGAATCACTGCACACACCAATTCAATCCAATGTCCTCGGGATAATATACGAATAAATCCAACTGAAACAGTTGAGGTAAAACCCATCAACATCTCCCAACATGCCGAAGACAATTTTTTTCTCAGGAGAATATGATGCCCCTCCACGACATCGTGCTGGATGACCATACCCTCGGTGTCAGACTCAGACATCACTAAAAACCCAAACTCACCCTCACCCCGACGCAAGGAAGACCCCAGAAAAAAAAGAAAAGAAAAGGGTGGGGGAAGGGCCTTACCTCGTCACCTTCCATTGAGAGAGAGAGAGATGCTGACTTGGAGGAGCAAAGCCCTTGGATTAGCGAATCTGCTTGTGGGTACATGAATCCACTCGACACCCACGCTCCATTTATATAAGCCATTAAAATCTGCGAGGTTCTCTCTCTTTTGTTTGGAGCCCTTCGGCAAAACAAAAGGGGCTAGCTTTCTTGATGATGGGTCCTTGAACGTGGGATTTCATCGTTCGTTCGGTCCTCCTCGGTCGTAAAAACAGAAGTCGTTTCGAAAACCGTGAGGACGATGTGTCGATTGTCCGCTGCTTTAGTTTCTTGGCTCGAACTGCAGACCCTTCTTTTCTTATAAGCGTCATCGACCAAAAGATTGCAAAAGGGTAGAGCCATTAGCAACAATTACGTGATTGGGTTCAGGCAAAAGCTTATGTCACGACAATTCAGCATTCAAAAAGGAGCGGTACTGAGTGCCTCCATTATTGCGTGACTACTGAGTTGTTTATGCTTCTTTAAAGTGGCGATGGACGAGGGGAGAGAGACAGAGACAGAGAGAAGAGAGAGTTGCAATAGAGGTGTGCCAATTCTAATGGTCTTACCTCAACTCATCTTGGTCTTGTTAAGCCAAGTGAATCGCGTGCGATGTACCGCGAGGCATTGCATACAGTGGAATGAAATGAGGCGAAGCGGAATCTCAATCCGGGTTCATCCTTCAATTTATATTTTGAATCTAGTTTTCGGGATAGAGAATGCCTCCTTGATAGAAAGAATGTGTGTCGATTTACACATTGGGATCCAAATGTTCATTCTATTCAAACCATAAAGAGTAGGGAGTTTATCCTTCCCTTTTTTTTTTTCCTCGTACTTCTTTTACAAAAATGAGATTATCGAGTGGGCTAGCTAGGGGGAGACAAAACTAGCAATCGGTGTAAGCATGTCATACCGCTGGATCATTCATGTTAGCATCGAAATATCAATTTTTATTTTATCATGTTAGTCTGCATCAGTGAATGAATTTAATGTATCACGTGGTGCCTTATTCATGCTTTCTTTCTCCATTTACGTTGTGGTCTGGAATTATATTGCAGTATGTGTATTGTCATCTCTCAACCATCACCAAATCAAACTTCTTGTCTAATTATGCAATTCTTTTTCAAACCCTAAATAGATTCTTTGGATTGAATAAGCCATCAAGCACATGAGCATATCTCCTTTTAAGGGAAAAGCTCTTTCCAATTCCCAATGTCTCTTAGTTTCGACAAATTATTTGAGAATCGATTAGAACTATTCGGTTTCATATTTCATCGTACACCACACTCCATCCCATTTCTTCGTATCCAGAAAACTTTACAATAAGATAAGTTGTCCACCTTTGGAAGAGCCACGTGTTGTTGTCTAGTTTGAGCTAAATTAGAGTTATGTGGGACTGTGAGAGGAGAGAAAGATAGAGCCGTGCCAAACTAGAAACCTGGCTACACGGTCAAACCCCAACGTTGCTAGGATTGGGACTAGTTCATTTGAATTGGTAACCAGCAATTGCTCATTCCTGAAATCGAACCCGTCGGTTCTCACTTTCTTGTGGTAGTTCTTGTGACAACTCAGAATTAATATATATATATATATATAAGAAAAAGAGAAGAAGATATTTGCTGTTGATAGCACCCTTTGGGGGAGAGCTAGAGGTGCATGCTGCCTATTAAAGCTTTGGCTAGCCCACTTTTTTTTGATCGAATTGGCTAGCCCACTTTAAATGCTCGATACTCCCTCCAAACTTGATTGGCTTTGGAGGGAGACTAGAGAATGATTGATTACAAAAGGAGCATATAATCAAGTGCATGCTTTTTGCCTTCTCTATTTTAAGGTTAGTATGATGTCTATACGATCCACGATTAAACCACCACTTTATTTCAATATAGAAGATCATACTCTCATCAATGATGCATTTTGTAATCTCCTGGCCACTAAACAACTTTAGGACCTTAGCCTTTATACTCTAGGAAAAAAGAATTAAGCCAAATTACACGGAAAACGACTGTAATTGCTTACACAACACCACATATTGAAATAGTACATATCATTCGTGATTGTGTTATCTTATGGGCAAAAAGGAAATTCATTACTCCATTTCTTACTCAAAGAAAAAAATCACGACGCTTAATTAATTTGGTGATGCCATAACATCACTTAAAGTGGATTCAGATGTGATGTGCTTCTCTAAATGGAGATGGTCGAGTGTCAAAAGAGGTGTGGATTCCACTCCACCAACCTTCCTTAGCCATATCGCAATTCTTTGTGCATGTTGGATAGTTGTAAAGTAATATGAACATTGACCCCTAGAAAGAACAAGATAGAAAAGGGGCCACCCCCATTGCCACCCACTAAGCCCTTGTCTTTTTATCCACAGAAGGTTCCTTAACTTCTTTCTTTCCGGGCAGTGCTGTTTTACAAAGTTAATCATGCAAATGAGAAGCACTTCTAAATTGATTCGCAGGATAATTTAACAAAACCATAATTTGATATTCAAATCATTAGAATATTTGCCAATTCATCTAACAGTTTAGCATTTAGAACAATTGGCATTAATTCATAAAATCTCACGTGATATAAGATGGAGATTTTGAGTATAAACTTTTCAACCCCATTTGTTTTATATGGGTAACATGGATTTTAATTTTGAAAAGGATAAAAAGAAGAAATGATTTGATATTTTAGTTCCAATTTATTGGGGTGTCTTGTCTTTCCCTGGTCAATGGCAATATGTGTAGACATGAGATTTCTAGCAAAGGAAAAAATGATTCTGCGCAATAACAAGACTTTTTCTCTCCCCTTTTCATTTCTTTTCCTCCTTTTATCTTTCTAAAAGTTGATCCGTAAATGAAATAATCTTCCTATTAATTGATTGATGCCGATTTTTTTCCATCATAGCTGTCCATGAAACTTCATAAGATGTCATTCGTAAATTCCTTAACTCATGCAACATAATCGGTAATAAAGAAATTTCATCTCGCCCACTCCAGAGAGACGGAAAAAAGTAACTCTTACTTACATAAACTCTTGATTACCTGCCTGAATCATTTCGATCACCGTAACAATGTTGATAATCTTGGTTATTTCAAAAATTGAACTACCTATGCCTGATAATCTTTGTGTAATCAAAAGTCTTAACGCAATCGATGAAAGGGTCGAAGAGAACAGGAGCAATAACGTGCCCACGAAAAAAATCTTTGAAAGGAGAACACAAGAACAAAGACAAACCCTAATGGCCGCATGATGGAGCATTGAAATGAGCGAAGCAGACATGGGAACGCCACTAAATTTACGAATCTTGGATGGATTCCATCTCAAAATCTACGAGATGCTGCCACCTAATTGAGAGCCACGACAACCCTAGATTCCCCACCTCTTATTTAGAGGTCACTTGTACTCCAAACTCTCAATTAAAAGTGGCACTCACAAAAGGGGATTTGACAAAAGTTCCCGCGTATCATACTTTAGTTTAGCTCAGCTTCACATGACCAACACTATTGTTGAAAGATCTTAGCAAAATCAAGATATCATGTCAAGAAGGTGACGTTTAATACTAATATTCTTGTGATTTTGAACATTTGGTGCATTTAGGGTACGAATAGTAACCATTCTGCTCCAAAAATCAAATTTTTGCTAGAAATTGATTTCTGGAATTCTCACCAGAAATTGATTTTTAGAGGAGAAATCTGTTTGGTAAAACATGATTAATTTAGCTACAGAAATTGATTTCTGGAACATAAATCTATTTTTATTTTTTTATTTTATTGGGCACATCAAAAAAAATAAATTTCACTCAAAGTGGGTGCCTAAAGGTATTCTAAGCCATTTTGTGAAGTTTTAAAATTTTTGATTTTTTTTATTTTTTTGGGCACCTCAAAAAAATTAAATTTCACTCAAAATGGGTGATCAAAGGTATTTTGAGTAATTTTGTGAAGTTTTGAAATTTTTATATATTTTTATTTTTTTGGGCACTTCAAAAAAAATTAAATTTCACTCAAAGTGGGTGCTCAAATGTATTCTAAGCTATTTTGTGAAGTTTTGAAATTTTTAATTTTTTTTATTTTTTTGGGCACCTCAAAAACATTGAATTTCACTGAAAGTTGGTGCTCAAAAGTATTCTAAGTCATTTTGTGAAGTTTTGAAATTTTTGATTTTTTGATTTTTTTTGACACCTCAAAAAAAAATTAAATTTCACTCAAAGTGAGTACCCAAAGGTATTATAAGTCATTTTATAAAGTTTTGAAATTTTTAATTTTTTATATATTTTTTTAAAAAAATTCACCAAATTTCTTATTTTCCTGAAATCTAACTTTTTTTTTATTTTATGGAAATTTTTATGAATTTTTCTCGAATTTTTCAATTTTTATGCATTTTCCAAAAAAAAAATTAGTGAGAAAATAAGAAGAATGCATTCTGAAAGGGAGAAGCTAAAAAAAGTAGCTTTTTTTTTTCTTACTCAAAACTCATTTTGAAATAAAAAATGTATTCTAGAATCAAATATCTTTAACAAACGCATTTTTGTTCCAGAATGCAAAAATTGCTTCTGAATGCATTCCGAAAATTTTTTAACAAATGCATTTCTGTTCCGGAATCCATTTTGAAGTAGAATTTTTACTCCAGAATGAATTCCATGCACGATATACTCACTGCTTCTTGTCTAGCCGCGCATAGTTATAGGGTCATGGTATATCTCCCGACGGCGAATTGAATTGTCGGATGCGTTAGTCCTGGCGTGCGTTTCTACCTTCAAATCTTTCGTTGAACTTGAATGCGTGCAGAGAAGACGTATATGATTTCTCTCACAAGAGTGACACTTAGTAACTACGTATGCAAAAAGTGCCCATCTCTACCGCATAATCGTATTAATGCACAAACTAAAATGAAAATAAATTAAGAGATTTGTTTGTTTTATGAAAAATAAACGATTTAAAAGACGTTTTCCTACAAATGATTGGTTATATTGTTTAGAATAATTAATCAACAATAAATGTTTTTATTATCGACAATAATTTGTACCTAAATATTTTTGTGAACGGTGAAAATATTTTTTGTTTATTCAATTTTGTAAGCAATACAAGCCATCGTTCCTAAAAAAAATATTTTCCAAAATGTGAGTTTTTTGCAAAAAGAACGGACTCTAAGAGATACCAAGAATGTCAATTAATTTTAATGGTATGTGGAGACCATTGACCTCACATGCTTAGTGTCTATGCTTCAAAATATTGGGCTGTTGAGAGAGTGAAGCCCGTTGATTTTTCTAAGTCTATTACAAGATTCTAAAGGCATGATGTTGCCGATGTGAGATGTAGGAAGTTAGCCAGAGGGAGAAAGGTAAGCTGCATTTTAGTAAGCAAGAGCAAGAGCAATTAGGCCGGTTCTTTATTTATATTGAAGACCTTAATCTTTTAAACATCTACAAACATTGGCACCAAATAATTACCATGAATTGGTTAATAAACTTTTATCATCTAGAAAATCTTTCATTTTGGATGGAAAATATAAAAACGGGAGTTAGGTGCTTTCTTAGTTGACTTGAAGACCAACCGAAGGCAGTTGCATGTTGTGGCAATTCAAAGAGAAAGCTTTACATGTGCAAAGGTTGAATTCCGCCGGCAGATAGTTCGAGACTTTTTCTTCAAAAAAAAACTAGCAAAAGTCCTTTATAAAATGTAGTTTTTATCAAACGGAATTTAAATCAAAGTTGCTTTTCAATGTACTTTCAAAATACACTTTACCAAACATTACTAGTATTTCGAAAAATCCATTTAACCCAAATGACTTTGCATTTCCCCAAACACATTCTCCCAAAGCCGAACCAAACAGAGTCTCTCTCTCTCTCTCTCTCTCTCTCTCTCTCTCTCTCTCTCTCTCTCTCTCTCTATATATATATATATATATATATATATATGCCCACTTTTCGATTGATGGAAGTTAGGCTAGACCCAAGCAAAAGTTAGTAAATGAGGTAACTTAAATTTGAACACATTCGAGCTGAAAATAACAATTGAAATGTAGACCCACCATCCAAGCCCAAGAAGCAACCTCGAGATGCCCAAATAGCCCAAGAAAAAGCTTTCGAACCCTAGCCCAATGGCCAGGTCAACCTCTCTCGATCATGGTGTGGAATATTCAAAATGCCCTAGCTGTTCAATCATTTAAAAAATTGGGTCATATGCTGAGCACGTCCTCTTATTTTATACGTTTCCTGGGGTGTTTGGCCTAGTCTAATCTTATCTCATCCCACCATGTTCCATTATCTCCCACGAGTCCGGTAGATCCTCACTTCGAGCAAAAATGTCTCGATGGCCATTGATTAAAAGCGAAATGGCACTGAGTAATACTCCACTTAGAATTTGTCTGTTCTCCAATCATTATTAACTATTTCTTTGGATGATGGTGATCGCCCAACATGGTATCGAAACAAAGCATGCCACTAATTTCTAATCTACTTATCCCTCTTGTGATACAACATGCCAATCAATAATTATTCTGCATATTCTTTTCTCTTTTTTTTCGTTATTCACTTCGTGATCATTTTTAATCTCGTAATTCACACGTAAAGTCTCCGGAGCACCCGAAATGTTATCCAACAAAACCGCCAAGCGCAGCAATGGCAGTCTCTTTTGCGAGATCACAAGTTCCCGGTTAGGTACAAGACAACCTTCGGCGAGACCTGATCTCTCGAACACATGTTTTATCATGTGGAGAGACTCGTATCCTCGGCGCGTTGGTAGGGCTGCATTGGCGAGCCCGTCACTCTCGAACCTCTTTCGAGCCCAACTAAGATCTAAGGAGCCACGGCTTAGACCGAAGGTTCCAATCGTGGGACCGTGACCCCTCTGCAGTGACGTCCGGAAGGCATAGCCGCGCACCACGTTGCTCCACTCACCCGTTCTCAACTCGTAAAAAAAATTTATAGAAAGAAAAATCAACAAAACAAAATGTTTGGGTGGGAGACAACAATGTGTGGAACGGGCAAAAGCCAGTTTTCTTACGTAGGGCATTCTTGACTAAGTTATGAAATGGTTAGAGTAGGTGAAGCGAACCTTTTGACTTTGTAATAAGAAGCGAAAATTTCATTATACCGAGTCGCTTTAGCGCGCTCCGAAATCAAGCTCTACACCATCCGCAACCACGCGCTTTCCTTGGCTTCGGAACGTGGCTTATTATAAGCCGAAACCAAACCGGCCGCCTTCTTCGCAAACGCCGACCCCATTTCCGTCATTTTCCACGCCCACCACCAGCCGCGCTTCTCTCTCCCCTCCCCCTCGACAGAAGATTTTTCTAAGGAGGAGAGGCCCGAAAAAGGAAAGCTCCGATCTACCCACGCGCCCCCTCTCGTTCTTCTCCCGACCGACGCCGACGCCGACGCCGACGCCGACGACCTCGCTCGCTCCGGTAATGTGTCCCCTGAGGTTCATCCTCGTGTTCTTCTCCGCCGTCCTGGCCGGCTACTTCGCGTGGCGGACCGTCCGGTCCTCGCCGGAGGACGAGGCCTCGCCGCCGGAGCCCGCGGCCGATGCGAAGTCGAGGGCGGAGGACAGGGATTCCGGTCTCAGGAAGGTAAGGGCCCGGGGGGGAGGCGGGGATTTTTTTGGGGGCTCTCTCGGCTGATGAATTTCGTTTCTTTCTTTCGCTTTTCGAAATGAACTCGCGTCTCATCGGATCGAAATCCCCGTCCCTTTCAGGTGATCGAGAACGGGTTCTGGATATTCGTCGACATGGCCAGCGGGAGGTACCTGTGGAGGAACATCAAGGAGATGAGGAATCAGCACGATAAGGTGAAGAGCGGCAGCAGCTAGGGTTTCCTCTCCTCCCCCGGCCCCCTTTCTTGGGAGGAGATTCATCGGAAAATGTAATTTGTGCGTGTACCTCTCTGTAACGATCGATTTGAAGTAGGAGATTCCTTTCCTCGCTTGTAATTGACATTCGTCCCCTGCTTTTCCGCTTTTCCTTTTCCCTTTCTGTTTTCCGCCGGAGAAGAAATCGAATTGAGTTTCTGATTGCAGCAGAAGAAAGAGCTGCTGGTTTTTTCTTTGATCTGCGAGAAAATCACACGTGAATTGAATGGATCTCTGCTCTCCGCTCGCGCGGCGGAGCTGCCGGCGGCGAGACTCGAGGGGAGCTCGGGGTGCTCGCCGTCGCACCCCTATGGCTAACCGATCGAAAACCCGACCCGTTTGCTTGCCGGGTCGTGGATGGGGTTTGGTGCCTGGGATCAAATTAGTGAACGGGCTGTTGAATGCGAATAGGCAATGCGGAAGTGACTGCTTAACTAAATGCAAAAGTCATCTCCCAAACCACTTAATCCTTGTGTGGTCGGAAAGATAGGTAGATCATCCTTTGATAAAGATTTTTGAACAACTTCGCCTTAATATTAACCACGGAAAAATTGAGTAGTTATGACCAAGTGATTGTTTTTTTTGTTTCTTATGTGAAGTCATGATGAGCTAATAATAAGATGAATAGCTTTAATTGGATTAAAAATAGTAATATTTAACATTATCTTTTTAACAGTGATACAAATTGTAACTAAAAGTAAAAATTAAGTCTGTGTTTGATTATCTGGATATAGCTTGATAGGATAAAATATAAAATCCATTGATTTTGCTATGTTCAACCCAATGTTTGATGAATCGCGGTGATAGAGCGGGATGTTTTCATAGCCTATCTTGTCCGTGCAAGAATACTTCGCATTCGTTGCTAAAGAAACCAATCAATTCGTGATTATCGAGCAATGTAAACCTTAATTTGCAAAGGATCTTGTTGTAGCATTCCGAAGCCATGGAATCGATTATGATGAAAATTGTAACTGGGTTACAACGGTATCGACAAGATAGATTAGTCAAAGAATATCAAATTAAGCAAGAGAGAGATAGCATGACCGTTTGTCTTTGCATTTCTGAAAAATAAAATTCTTTGACTCGCTCATCGCTTTTGTGAAGTTACTATAAACCATAGAATTACGAAGGAGAACGAGCTTGGATCCTCTTCCCGCTTTGGTGAAACTTGGGCGTG
This sequence comes from Syzygium aromaticum, assembly GCA_024500025.1. NCBI lineage: Eukaryota > Viridiplantae > Streptophyta > Magnoliopsida > Myrtales > Myrtaceae > Syzygium > Syzygium aromaticum. The sequence continues at coordinate 21,317,058 of CM044885.1, forward strand.
AGCTTGAAATTTCAATGAGAACCAAGCTATGGAGGAGAAAGAGATAATTAGGATAGGTCTTTTAAGAACAATAGCTTTTAGACTGCCTACATAGGAAATTCTATCATCTTTTATCCCACTCCATATAGGATAAATTTATCCGGATTATATTCTTCTTATATTTGGTCTTATCCTATCTTGAACAGTAACCAAACATAGGAGAGAACAAAAATTATCTAGAAAAGTACCAAAAAAGTTTGCAACCTATAGCATTGGTGTCTATTCACTTGTAAATCTTTCAATTAAATCAATTTAATACTAAACCCTTTGCATTTGCGTGAATTAAGTTTATCGGGTCAATTTTTGTCGGAAATCACTGGCGTGAACGTCAACCATTCTACGTGGCACAATTGATGCGGACATGAATTATTTTTTTATATTTTAACTATTTTTTAATTTCTAATTTTTTTGTCTTTTTTTTCTTCATTTTGGCCAACGAGGGTCATTGGCGACGCTCGCTAGATATGGGCGAGGTCACGATAGCTCTGGCTGAAGGCAGGTAAGGGCGCGAAGGCCCACCCCATGAGCCTTCACGACCCCATCGAGATGTAGACGAGGCCACAAAGGCCCTTGCCAGCCAAAATGAAGAAAGAAAGAAAGAAAGAAAATCCAAAAAAATTTAAAAATTATTCACGTTAGCGCTAATTTTTTCATGTAGGATAGCCAGCGTTAGCGTTAGAGATTTCACGCCAAAATTGCCCGAATTGACTCAATCGGCACAAATGCAAAAAGTTTATGATTAAATTGGTTGAATTAAAATGTTTATAATTAAATTAACACAAATGCAATAAATCTAGGACTTTTTTTTTGTACTTTTCACAAAATTATTATATCCCGAATTTTATTTTGGCTACCAACGTAGCCTAAATGTATATTTATTAATCCCTTCTTTTTTTTGGGTCAAGAATTCATTAATCCTAATCCTTTCACGAACCAAAAAAACAAACATTTATTTATCTTTTATAAAATAGAAGAGTAGGATGAGGTTGGTTGTCGCAACAAATTAAGGAATCTTAGCAACTGTAGTTCTCTTTAAGAAGCGGGTAGTTAATTTTTTTACTTTTACCATTTTATCCTTTATGTTTGGTCAAATTTCTTTTTCTTTTTTATCTCTTAATTGCATTAGAGTATTAACGTAATAGAAGTATATACGAGACAAATTGGGAAAATAAGAAGTGATATAAAAGTTCACCGATGCTTCGGGGTCCAATTGTCAAGGCCGGTAGCCAGCTAATTGTATCATTATGATTGGTGCTTATGCTTTGTGTCGAGCATTTCATGATAGCTCCATATGCCCAAGGATGAAGAATTGACTAAGGAATGTCGTATTATATATGACATAGGGGAAATCATTTCTTCTCTGTACAAGGGTAAAAGTAATTCTTTAAAAAATTTTACCAATTAAAAAGTACAATCCCTCCAAAAATATGATAACGGATTCGGAATTGTAATCAAGCATGGTCCGTTGGTTTTATTCCTAATTCTTAACTCGAGAGTTTCTCCGGTCCTTTGCTAATCGTGGCTAAAATTCCAGAAATTCAAAATGCCAAAATAGGAATAACACTTGATATTATTATAAATACTCAGAAAATATCCTATTCGTAAAGCATAAACATAAATGAACTCCTATGAGCGTGAAAAATATGTCCGGTTAGTCGATTCAATTGAAATTAATAGTAAAGTCATCCGCAATATCAAATAAAGACCTATATAGTTTCGTTTGTTTACGTATTTAGGATCGGTATAATCATTTATGATGCATGTGATATTTATATTTGTAATCTATAGATCAAGGGACAATTAAGATTATAGGAAAACATGATCGATTTCAACTTTCATTCTATTTATGCTTTTTGCTCAACCACCTCAAGTATTTAGCACGCGAGAGAGATCACTTCGCAATTCACTAAAGTCACGGGATATCGAGAAGATGTTACTCTTCAAAGCAACAACGTTGGAGATGCATGGAATTTTATTCGATCGAATATCTGAATTCTCTATTAATTATCTTAACTTTTCACAATAATTTAATCTTGGTTTTATGTTATATGGACGAACAAAAAAAAAAAATTGCTCACATGCACACCGAGTCTGACGTGCCTTCTTTAGATAGATGGCAGGTCGGAAGAGACCTAATGAATAGCTAAGATCTTCCACATCGTCACCATCGTTACCTACCATCCGAGGTTGTTTTAGAGAGTGATAGTATAGCCACGGTCAAGACAATGGGCGTGGGAGCCAAACATCAGTCGAAGCTTGGTGCATCCAACAATCGAAATCAAAATTCATTTTTTTTTTCTCCCCTCGAAATCAGAGATCACGGCATACTAAAATGTGATAATTGATGACGGGTTTCAAACTAGCGAAATCACTGAATGGGCATATCAAGCAACGCGGCATATCGAATCTGACAATCTAAACGAGCGGATCATATTCATCCGCCAACAAAAACAGAGTCGCATCGCTTTGTATATTAATTTAGCAAGCCATTGTAATTCGACCAAATTAATTCTAATAAAAAAGCAGTATATATATATAAATGCGCACCCGGGAAAAGCGGGAGCCCGAAAAAAGGCGAGTGCGAAAAATGAGGAAGCGTTTCCTCATAGCCCATGGTCGTCATCTCCCTGCCCCTCCCCTCCCCTCCCCTCCCCTCCCGCGCTCTGCAACATCACGCTGCGCGCGTCCAGGTTCATTCCGTCAATCTCCATCGACACCTCCATAAATGCCCGCTGTCCCCCTACCCTCAAATCTCCTCCATTCCTCGTTCCCCGTTCATTCCCGAGACCTCCCCCTCTCGCTCGCCCTATTCTCCTGCTCCTCTCCTCTCTCCGTCTCCCTGAGAACCGCCGTCGCCGACGGCTCCCCCCCCCCCGCCGGGGCCGTTCGATTTCAGGTACCTCATCGTCGGCCTCTTGCTGCTGATCGGAGTTCCTGCATTCGTCTGTGTATTCGTATGCTGGGTTTTGAGCCTGTGGCGCGCGTTAGGTTTCTCCGTAGATCGTAAAACGGGGCCTCCGCGGATTGCTTTAGATGGATCGCGGGCTAGCAGGCGTGTGATGTTCGTGTGTTGTTCCGTCGTGGAACAAGTTCTTGCTCCTTGCGTTGTTTATGATTCTTTATTGCCGGCCCGCGCTTCGCTCGGCATTGTTCTGTTGTTTTTAACGAAGGATTCGTGAATTGGCTTTCCGATTGACTGCGGGTTTCGCAATTTTTAGTGATTGAAGGATTGGGGACTATCCGCAATGCATCAAACTCCGGGTGGAGCTATTGCTTATTGCTTATTGCTGTTCACAGCGTTGTTCCTCTAGCAAGTGAAATGATGCAAAGTTCTATAAGAAAGGAAAGCGGAGTAATTTGATGGTACGGCGGTCTAACTGTATTATCAGAAGGATACTTGAGAGTGTCGCGAGCTCGCCACCATCCGGCGCATGGAAAAGGAAAATCCGCACCGGGGATTGACATCGAGCTTGATCTCGCATTTTGGATTGAAAATCGGTTGCAAATTTGTGGTCCACCAACTTGTGTTTTATGAAAACTTGTATCATGACAAAAAACGAACCATGTCTTCTGTGAATTTGGGTAGTCCTGACGCCCGTGTGGTTAGCGGGGTGGTTCGGTAATGGCTACACAGGGATGCATTGCACTGTAACCAAATGGAAGTGGAACACTGGTCATAGCACACCTTGGTTCATGTATATCCCTTGGAAGTTCTTGCATAATTTTCTCCAAGGGGATGCTTCAAATGATGGCTAGTTGTATTTTTGTGAGCTGGTTGCTGGATTTTGAAACTACCTCACATCATTTCTGAGTAAGACTGGGAGTAGGCCTTATCAACTTCATAAATCTCGGATTAAGCCCTGGAAAACTAGACCTCACAGTAGTATATACTAAACTTACCTGTCAACTGTTAAGTCTTGCTGCGATCTTTCCTTTTTTCATGATTGTCTTTTCCATTGTTTAGCATGAGCTACTCGTCTTTCATACCTAGCAATATTTTTATGAACTAAATGTCATTTGTGCGGTTAGGAAACAGGAAAGGATATTTGCTCATGTCTACTGTGGGGAATTCTACAAACATATTTTGGCATGAGTGCCCTGTGGGGAAGCATGAAAGGCAGAAGCTACTTAACCAAAAGGGATGTGTTGTATGGATTACGGGTCTTAGTGGATCAGGTGTGTAACTAACTTGCTTATGATTTACTGCTTACAAACATATACGGGCTGTTACTGCATTTGTTGAATGTGTTGACATCTTTTGTTTTGTGTTTTTCATGCCTTTGCATGTAGACCTTTCAAGGAGTCTGATTGTGGAGACCCTTCTGACTTTATGTAGATAAAAAATATCAACCAGTATTAACTATGGCTGTGTTGTCGCATGTTATGGTTGGTTTAGTTTAACGGAAGCATTGGCGAGGGATCTATTTTTCTCAGTGGACTAATGTGGAGTCGTCCCTGTGACATGGGCGTACTTTGGATTTTTTTGGGGGCCTTTGAGATGCAGTGTTACACAACCGAAGGACCCTTCCCCTTCTGGAGTGCCTGAACCTTTACTGATAGTGGGTTCTAAATTCTAATTGCACATCCTTGACTTCCAAAAGACTTACCAAGTTATCCCTGCAACTTAATTGTCGAGTGTCTATAAATGTAACTTTTGGTGCATCTAAGATCAATTTGAGGACTTCCTTGCATTGGCTGACAAAGGAGTAGAATGGCTGTTAGTCCGTTTAGTTTGTTTGCTTGTGGAGAATAGCTGCGACTTGACACGCTACTTGGATATTAAGGCAAAACTGGTGCCTGGTCTTCCAATTGAGACCATGGCCTCAAGGAAGCCATACCTTGCCATGACCTTCAGACCGTTCTCATGTAGTGAAGATGAAGGGTTCATTTGCAAATTTAAACTGAATTTATGAGGCAACTGAGTGTAGCATATGGCAAATACAACTGGTAGTGAATGAGCAGCAGAATTTGATGACTGCTAAATTTCTTTTTTTTTTTTTGGTTGGATATGACTGCTAAAGTTGACTTCTTCGATATGATGCTAACAGAATCACTTGTCATGATTTCTTCGTGTTTTGTTTTGTTTTTTGCTCTTTTTTTTCCCTCCTATTCAGGAAAAAGCACATTGGCATGCTCAATCAGTAGAGAACTGCATTCCAGGGGAAAGCTTTCTTATGTCCTTGACGGAGACAACCTTCGCCATGGATTAAACAAGAATCTTGGATTTAAGGCGGAGGATCGAGCAGAGAATATACGCAGGGTTGGTAAGTAATTATGCGATGTGTCAACTAGAAATGATCACTTTTTGGCATAGTGGCCTTTCACGTGGTATTTGTCTGGTCTAGACCTGCTGCGCTAATTCCTAAACTCCTCTCCTTCATGAAGGTGAAGTGGCGAAGCTCTTTGCTGATGCTGGATTAGTATGCATTGCCAGTTTGATATCCCCATATAGAAGAGACCGGGATGCTTGCCGTGCAATGCTGCCTGATGGAAATTTTATCGAGGCAAGCTCCTCTTAGATTGTTATCTCATGACTTGATTAAACTCTATTGAAGGTGGACTAACAACAGATGGACTGTTTATAGGTATTCATGAACACGCCACTTGCATTGTGCGAGGCCAGAGATGCAAAAGGTCTCTACAAGCTTGCACGTGCTGGAAAGATTAAAGGTTTGCTTCTTGAACTTTTTCTAGACTGTGGCAACAAATAAGGACATCTTCTTGAAATGCCACCGTGAGCCCATGCAGATGAGACCATTAAATTTACTTGATAGGAAACTGAAGGGAACTACTTAAGCTCCCAGTAATTCCATGATTTTGCAGTTATAGTAGTAGTTCGCATCTTACAAGATGAATCTATATACTGATTGAGCATTATTTGCAGTGTCCACTCATGAGCTGTGAATTACTCTTCTAGGGTTCTGTTTCATGAATCAATTTGGGCATTAATATGTCACCATTAAAATGGTCCACAAATCTTCTTCACATATCTTATTAATCAATCCTTCACAAAATGATATTGCAGGTTTTACAGGAATTGATGATCCATATGAACCACCTTTGAAATGTGAGGTATGGAAGATCGGCATGCCCTGTAGTTCTCTTTTAAATTATCCAGGGGCACGGACATGAATCTCCGGCTACCTGATATACTTCCTTTTTCATGCATAGATGCAATTTATGACGAGATTATCTCTTGTGAGGTTTACTTAGAACTGTTCTTTTTAACAGATAGAATTAAGTCAGAGGGATGGGATTTGCCCTACACCAGGTGCCATGGCCGGTAAGGTGGTATCATATCTGGACGAGAAAGGTTTCCTGGAAACCAAATGATCGAGCGCTTCGTGTTCAGGAAATGTAACTACCATATTCTTCTGATATTCCCGCTCTCGAATGTGGGGTTTTAGTTCAAGCATAGATCCTAGGGCTCCATTTTGGCATTGGCATATCCTGGGTATTTGGATGACTTTTGGTGCCAATGACCACTTCTCGGATACAAGAAATGATAAAGGCTGCATATTGTTGTTTTGTTTTTTCCTTTTTCAATGATATGATGACAAGTTGGAAATGAGTCTCTTGTTCATCCTGATGGAGACCATGTTCAAAGTCGAAAAGTGTCCACACAAGTGTAAACATGTATCCCGCTTGACGATAGAAATTCTCTAATTGAAAGGATCTTATGATAAAACGTTTTGCAAGGACTAGCTTTTGGCTTCGGTGTGCTCCAGTTAGATTTTTCTTACATTGGAGGACAGCTTCTGCAAAGATGTTAAACTGCTGTGTAATGGGACTCACTGAACTCCCTCAAGCATGTTTGATGAACGAAGGCAAAGTAGCGACGAGCGTGGATGGTGGTTCATTTCAAATGTTGAAGACATTTGGGTGATCTCAAGTAGTGTCGGGCCACCACTGTTGTAGCAACTTCAAATCGCTCAGAAAATCACGAGATAACACCGTGAATTGCATCAGATGTGAGCGTGCTCAATGCAATTGGATTGCTCGTCTTGATAACTATCATGACTAATGGCATTGCTAGTGAATCTATTGTTCTTTTTCATTTGCAGATTTAAAAAATTTTTATAATTTTTTCAGCACCTGTCTTTCTCGTGTTGTAGGCAATCAATTTATCGAAGATAATTAAATGATAATGCTTGATGTTTTCGGTAAATTAATGAGCCACGAGAATGGAATTCGGAAGGGAAGTAATAAAGTAGGGGAAAGTTAAGGTAATGGGCTTTATCGACGGCGCCGCCGGCCAAATTAGACTAAACGCTAATAAGAAACGACGTAGTTGGGCGCTCGCCACGACTAAAAAGCAATGTTGAAACCGTGTGAAGCCAAAATTTTGCTCATTCTGGTCTCTTCTTCCTCACCCATTCACATCAAAAAGGGCAAAGAAACCGAAAGAAAAAGCCAGCATCATCAACAAGCGCGCAGAGAGAGAGAGAGAGAGAGAGAGAGAGCAGAGATGGCGTTGAACAGCTCGCTGGTGGTGTCGGTGGCGAAGGCATCGGCGAGCGCGTGCCAGTGGATAGCGTGCAACCCGGAGCGGTTCAGCAGCGAGGAGGTGCTGTACCTCCTCTTCTGCTTCCCCTGCGAGAACCTGCAGCGGTTCGGCCTCTCCCTCTGTGCTTGCCTCTGCTTCCCCTCCCTCGATCCTTCCTCCTCCGACTCCGATTCCCACTCCGATTGAATTTGAAGTTGTAAAATGAAAGTTTTGATTCGATGTTGGAGGAAATGTCATGTCACGCCTTCTGATTGGATAATGTGTTTGCGATTGTCCGCATTTGTCCTTTTTCGAATGATTTGTTAAAAGGTTTGTCCGTTGTTGTAGATCTGAGTAGACGTTCATCTTTGTCGGGAAGGGAGGTTGGATTAGCGTTTAGAGGGAGAAAGCTCTTCTCTCTCTCTCTCTCTCTCGCATTTTCTGATCTTAAAAATCGGATTTTTATGATTAAGAACAGTGAGGATGGGTTCAATACACGCCACAAATTTCAAATGGTGCGGGACGCGATTCTATGGGTGTCGCTGGCCCATTCAAACACATTAATTACTTTATTAAGTAAAGGAATGCAGTTCGTCTTCATATGCAGAGTACTCAAAGCTTCGGTACCGATTAAATTACCTTTGACCCCATGTTCACTACAATGGTGATCTAGAGAAACCATAAGCGAAGCAAGGTGGCCTCCTTCTCATGAGCTTACCATCTAATGGAATGGAATCAAACCCGCATTTCCTTCTCTAAGGAACCCGATGTTTCACTCGCCACAAGTCCAACAAATATTTTTTTCCCTTTTTTTCCCGCTATTTCTAGTCTAGGGACATGTCCCTTTTTCCTTCCTTTTTTTCTTTGGAAGACAATGCAAATGATTTTTGAACCTTAGCGTAATATTTATCGAGCATTTTCATATAGTTCAAAGATTAAATTAAATTTGTATAAAAAAGTCCAAATATCACATTGCATATTGAGCAAAAATTCAGGGAATATTTGTGTTATTATTCTGTTTTTTATTTATTCATTTTGGGATGAAAGAGAAGAGAGTGAGGGCTCGAATTCCCGACATCAAAAAATTGGACTGTCATCTTAGTTTTAACTTAGATAAGGCGAAGAAGAACTTGCGGTTTTAGAAGTTTGGCGAAGAGAGAGAGAGAGAGAGAGAGAGAGAGAGAGAGAGAGAGAGGCCTTTTAATTAAATGGGCCAAAAGGAGCTGGCCCATCAACGAAAGAGGCCCAAATCCGGTTACAAACGACAACCCCGACTCAACATCACTCCCGAAGTTCCATTCCATCCAAAGAAGAAAGAAAATACGAAAGGGAGCACGATTCGGGAGCAAAAGCCTCGTCGCAAGCCTCGGCTCTCCAGGCGCTCATTTCTTCCTCCGTCACTCCTCCCTCTCCTCCTCCTCCTCCTCCTCCTCCTCCTCCGCTGCTGCTGTCAGATCGAGGCATGAGCCCCTTCGCAGCCATGGCCGCCAATTTGCAGGTCTCGCCTCACCTCTACACCCTCCCCAGCTCTTCACAATCGAGCCGCGCCGGGAGCGGCGGCCGGGGCTCCTTCGTCCCCGGGAAGAAGCACCTCTTCTGGCGGACTTTCTTGTGTCGGAGGAGGCCGGATGAGTCGGCGCATCTCCGTCGCTATCGAGCTGGTATGTAACTCCGCGTGTGCGTGCGTGTGTAAACAATTGGGACGGCTATCGAATCCGGTGGAATTTTGAAGCTCGGGACGATGCGCGTCGGATGTGCGTACGTGCCCGTTCTGTAGGCTGTACGCCAATTGCCCTGACTTTAGGCGTGGGCGAAAGCCGCGTTTCTGTAGCTATACCTGTCTCTTGATTCCGTGGCCTGATTCTTTCAATTTGTTTTGTGTTTTGGTGGCGAGTAGCCGTTGATGGCTATTACTTTCTGCACGAGATTTGGATAATTGTCGACTTTCGTGTCTTGTCTTGATGTGAGATTAACGAACGCTTTGCGATGCGCAGTGCCTCGAGCGGCGGAATCCGAATGTTTCGCGAGCATTTCTTCCTCGAGAAGTAAGGAAACGACTTCGGTCGGTGTCGCTCCGCAGCCGCCGGTGCCTCCTCCTCCACCTTCTTTGTAAGTCATCTTATCCTTTCCCGCCACTTTAATTTCTTGCTGTTTTTTTACTCATTGGTGTTTATATTCTTTGTCTACCTTGGCACATCACTCCAAGACTACGTAGTTTTCTTACTTTCTGCATTTTGTCGATTGTCTAGCGGATCACCTCTCTTTTGGATTGGGGTTGGTGTTGGACTCTCGGCACTATTTTCATGGGTGAGTCTGTAGGACTCTGCTAGGTCCTTGTTTCCTGAATTATGACGTGCAAATGGGTTAGATTTCGTATTAACGAGTTTAATTGAATGGCAGGTGGCAAATTACCTAAAGGTACGATTTTTCCCCCCGAGTTTGCCTTTGCATTCATCTATAGATCAAGTTTTCTGCTGTTTTTTTTACACTGAAGTGAAATTAGGCCTTCCTGATTGAGTGTGCAGAAGTCTAATTTTCCATCAACCTTTGTGATTGGGGATTCAAAACAAGTATTTGAGTGTTATTTGCTTTGCTGGGTAAATCTATTGAACTGTCAGTTGTACAAATATGGTTTCACCCAGAGTGTGCTTTTATCCATAGAAGAATGTCTCGCCAAAATGTGCAACTCTTTTGGGCTGATTGGCATTGTATGTAGGTAAGAGCAATAGACAGATGTAGAGGATACTTTTTCTTCCTAGGTCAGTTATTGGACCTTTATATATCCGTGTCTAATTTAAGTGCGTGTTATCTGGAAATTTGACCATTGTAAGACCCATTTTAGGTGGTCAATTGCCGAAAGCCCAATGTTTCTTTTCTCAAATTTGGTTAAAGAAAGTTCTTAGACAACCATTTTATGTTGTCTCAATGACTGAAGTTTGTTTTTGTATAGCATGTCTTTTCTTTTCCTCTCTTTTTGTTTAGGGTTCTAAGCAAAACGTCATTGTCTCTTTTCCGACTAAGACAATACTTACAAGAGGTGATGTCTTACAATCCTGTTGTCGGAACAGGTAATATTAAAGCCGTAGTGACATTGACAAGTTGCTTCGTTTCTTGTGGGTTTTTCTTACACAGAGGAAAAATCAGGGCAGTGGACAGTATTCTTATGCTTTTGTCACAAACAAAATACAAAGTTTTCAGTTGGCCCACGTGTGAAACACTTTAAGCATTTGTAAATGAAATTAGAATCTAAAAATATGTTTATTGAAGTTTCATGGAGGAACGATGCTTTGAGTTTCTTGAGCGATGGCTATGAATAGATGATCTTTTAAGATGACTCTAGATAGATGAGGTTTCTTTGGTCTGCCTGCTGTAAATATGCGAAGGATGTGAGTTGGCCTTTGAACTAGCAATTGGCAAGAAGAGGCAATATTAGTGACATTGTATTTATTTGAGGGAGTAACCACTCGGTCAATCCTTTGTTTCATTAAGAACTGTGATGTTAAAGGAACAGTTTAGATTGCACAAACTCTTGTTAAATGTCTCTCATGGCTCATTGATACCATAAAGGTCTAGAAAGGGGAGAAATTTTAAGGGTCGAGAGTCAACATATCATATACCTAGATGCCGTGCATTGTGGAACTTCTCATGCCTGAGTGTCTATTGTATCACTCTTGGATATCATTCTGTGTAATGGCCAATACAGTTTCAAACCTTATAGAGATTGGTAATATTCAACATAGTAAATTCATCAGAAAAAGGGGGCGAATTCATCCTTGCAGCTCGTTTTAATCTTTTTGGTAACATTTGTCTGCACTTCCATTTTATCTTTCATGAATCTGTTCAATGATTGCCTTTTTACACTTATCCAGAAATATGCCATGCAACAAGCTTTTAAGGCTATGATGGGTCAGATGAATTCTCAAAACAACCAGTTTGCGAGTTCTCCCTTTTCTTCTGTCTCGCCTTCTCCATTTACGATGGGTTCAGCACCACGACCCACTCCCTCTCCAATGGCTACTTCTCAGCCATCTACAGTTGATATATCTGCAACAAAAGTAGAAGCTGTGAAAGCAGAAACAGCACCGGTTGCAGACGTCAAAGACGAGATTAGGAAGGAGGAAGAACCAAAGAGATATGGTAATGGAGATTTCTTTTGGAAGCCCTTTAGTCACTCACTCTTAACCAGAATTGCAGTATCTCCAATTCCTTTCTGAGCTTGTCTTAAAGTTGATTTATCTGCTTAGCGATGGTGGTTCTGTTGGGAAATTGACGCATGGAGTGAAACATTGTGTCCATTTATGAACAAATTGTGCAGTAGAAGCGCGTTGCTTGCATTTTGAAGCATAATAATTTGTGTACATATACCTGAATTGTTTAGAGCATACATTAAAAGCAACTTCTTTTATACAGTGCTGTCTACTCGCTTCACATTGTAGTAGTGTTTCTCCTTCTTTTTGCAGTTATCAAGCTTTTGGAATTGGTTTCTATATAGATAGAGTCAAAACCTTATGGGAGGTCCTGAATTAGACCAATGAAATTCTGTCTGCTAATAATAATGACAATGTAACTTGTGATTACTTGGACAGTGTTTGAAAGTACTGTATGATAAATCATGCTGGAACTTGCACTTGCAGCTTTTGTGGATATTTCTCCAGAAGAAACAAAGCAAAAGAGTCCTTTTGAAAGCTTCAACGATGTGACAGAAACAACTTCATCTGAAACTCAGTTTGTCAGCGATGTAAGTCTTTCTCTGGATGGAGAGGAAAATTTTATTTTCTTACTGTAGTCTTATGAATTATCTGTGCATTGATGAAGGTCTCTCAAAACGGATCTGTTTCTAGCTCGGTGGATGGTTCTTCGGATTCATCCAAATCAACTGGTACGTGAATGTATCAAACATGGGTAGACTTTGCATTCGTTTTATCTCTTTTAGATGTTGATATTGCTTTTCCCTGACTTCATTCACACGCATCAACTGATCCTGCAGTTGAAACCTAGTGCTTATGCACTTTGGAATTTAGTCCGTATGTTAAGGTGCTTTAGCTCGTTATTGTATCAGCGTTTCCATGATCCGTGTGGGGAATCCAGGAAGGTGCACAAGATGATATAGGAAGTGGTAGGGACAGTAATGTGAGGATAAAGAGAAATATCATAAGATGAGCTACAGGAAATATCATAAGCTGCAGCAAAGAGAAATATAATTGGTCGATTTTCATTCCAGTTACACAAATTACATGTTCTTGGGTTGAAGGATACTGCTGAGTAGGAAAAGAAGAGGCTTTGAAAAACCATGATCTGATAATTTGTAGGTACTTATGCTGCTTATGAGTTTATCATAACCAAGACTTACATTTCACCTCAGATCATATCAGATATCTTGACAAAGATTTTGATGCTTATCAACTCTTCCTGAGGATTGTGAAGATGTTTACCAAATAGATTAAAAAATTAAAATTACCAGTGGATATCATCTAATCTTGGATTCATAATTGTCAAATTGAAACGATTAACTGTAAATGGGACCGTAAATTTCATCATCTAGATTTCCTCGCAAGCATGTACAGCAGTTGCTTCTTTGAAATTGACCTTGACTACAAATCATCCCTCAGAAATCTTTGATTGATTGTCTATCCCATCTGCACAATTCCTATACATGCAAATCTGGAATTATTGTCTACTGCGCAGGAAAAGGAAGCTCCGTTTTGTCTGTGGATGCATTGGAGAAAATGATGGAAGATCCAACTGTGCAGAAGATGGTTTTCCCGTAATATAGCTTCCCTTGTTGGTTTGTTCATGTCATACTTTTTTGACTGTCATTCCGTTGAATATGCATACTGCTATATATGAGTGTAAGTGCTATGCTTGGTGAACTATCCGTCTCTCTATGATATATTTATTTATGTTGGATTTCATTGATTTTGGATTACTTGAGGATATCAAATGCTTTTGAACAATACGGATATTGAAGTTGCATAATCCTTGAGTTACAAGATATATTACCCTTTAATGCTATCTAAGCTTTTCGAATCTCTATTCATCACCAATTGTGTTTGTCCATTGTATGATTTCCTGTCTTTTTGGAAATAAAAGAGATGGAGTTCTCTATGAGACTCGGGCTGAATTCCAAGCTATTAAGTTGGTTAATGTCCTTGCCATCATGAAATTTCTGATATTTCTAATCTATTTTAGGTATCTACCTGAGGAGATGAGGAACCCTGAAACCTTCAAATGTGAGTACATCTTTGTATGACATATTTGACGACTCTTGTCTTACATAGCTTTAGTAGGGACTCCAAAAAGTATGGCAGCTATATTTAGCACCATTTTCTCAGGATCTTTCACATTGATCATTAATCTATCAACTTGGGCATACGATTCCATTGGGAGCGATGTTTTTATGCTCCTTTGTTGCTTATTTATTGATATGCAGAATAAGGAAATTAAGGGTGAACTTTGCTTACGTAGCAAGCTAACTAATGTTTGCATTTTGCATGTCAGGGATGCTGCAGAATCCACAATATCGTCAACAGTTGGAAGAAATGCTGTAAGTTTCTCCCTTTAACTCTTCATCCATATTGTTTTAGCCAGGTCATTGTTCACTTTGAGGGAAGGATGATTAAATGTCATTGGCGAAATAGTTTTTTTTATTTGCAATCCATGCTGCAGTTTATGTAACTTGGTGGTTCATTTGACTCTGTAATGCTGTACTTCCTGTGAATGTTCAGATGGCTGTTATTAATAAATGCCTTATATTGCTGGTAGAGAACTTAAGTATAATTCTCAAATTCGAAATAGAACTTATTTGACTTGTTAGGAACTGCATTATAAGATATTCTTAGAGTTTTTCTATTTCTGTAGACTACTATTTTCTTTGCTGATGGCAGTATAAGAAGTACTTTGTTTTTATGTTTCACTGGCTAAGGTAGATATGTTTACTGGCATCATGCAATTGCATTAATCCTTCCATTTGGTTAAGAATTGCTGCAGTTACTCTGTCAACGAGTCACTTCCTCTGAATGACCACTATAGTACTGTATGAGCTTCCAGCAATTTTGCATGCTTTCTTAATCAGAACCAAGCTACTTTTTGTCCATATCATTTCATTTTTAGGCTTTTGAAACAGTAATCTGCTTATAATTTGTTCGAGCAGCCAAACATAGGTCAATGAGCGTAGCTTTTGTCCTATAATGATTAAGAGATTTCACGGTGACGTATACATATGCATATGCATTTTTTCCAGAAATAATATGGGTGGAAGCAGTGAGTGGGACGGCAGAATGATGGATTCTTTGAAGAACTTCGATCTCAGTAGTCCTGAGGTCAAGCAGCAATTTGGTGAGTATGGAGCTGACTATGATTCCTTCCCTAAGTTTCATTTCCTCAATATGTGTTGCGACAATATTCATTAAAAGAGATGTCCCTTAGTGCTTTTTCCCATGATGAATATTGAATAGCAAGTCTATATCTGCTAAAAGGTTCATTAGAGTTTCTATTTGCAGGAGCGTAGTTATCATTATATTGCTGATTTGGTAATTTCGGATGCTTCATCTTTTTCTATTCATATTCTGTTTGCATTTAATTACTGCTACCTGAGCAAAACAGCAAAACTGAATCGCTTTAAAAACTGGTGGAGCTCTTGTTGACTTTGCTGATGCCTGCTTTGCTTTCTTAATTCTGGCAATCTCATTTTTCATGTGAAAACTTTTCAACATCATCTACGACAATTGAAAGCTTGGAGCATGAACCTGACAATTAGACTCCTTGATGATCAACACTCATCTATAGCATTGTAATTCATACAATGGTGTTCACTTCTGATTGACTGCATTGGCCAAATTAATTTGATGGATACTTTTTCTCTTGTGTTTTTTTTTTTTTTTTTTTTGGGGGGGGTGGGGGGGGGGGGGAATGGGAGGCAACTTTGTTCATAGCTTTCTGTAGAACATCAAAGGAAAGGTGAAGCTGCAAAACCTGCATTTTTATTTCCTTTTCCAACATTTCTTGGCCATATGATAGTTGGATGTTCCAAAGTCCAAACCACACTGCTGGTTCAAGGATCAAAGCAGCAAGAATGAAAAGGGGCTCTGTGGCTGTTATGGATTGCAGAGTTTTACAAGAATGCTGTAGCTCTCTTGAGATGTCTTCAATTAATTCTTCATATGGATTAATTTTGTTGATTTGCAGATCAAATTGGCCTTACACCTGAAGAAGTCATTTCGAAGATAATGGCCAATCCTGAAGTTGCAATGGCTTTTCAAAACCCCAGAGTGCAGCAGGCAATCATGGATGTATGGACCAGTCATCAGTTTGCTAAGCTTAAAATCAGTGATTATATCTTGCATCAATCATTGGTTTGATGAAATATGGTGTCCCCTTTTGCAGTGTTCTCAAAACCCTCTAAGCATTGCCAAATATCAAAACGACAAGGAGGTAATGCCTTCTAACCTCCTGGGCAAGTTATGTTAAATTAATCTATTTTAGAGAGTTGATAAACGGTATATGGGATCAAGATTCTGACTGTTGGAATGGTGATTGGTGAACTTAGAAAAGAATTATTAGCGGGAACAATTATTTCTTCATTTCATTGATCTTTGCTGTGAATCTCTTGTTCTATGTTCATTATTCTGTTTTCACCGAGTTGACCTATTTACACTGATGGTGTTACTCAAGAAAATGGCAACTGCGTGAATGGTGTTTGAGGGTGTTCTACACTGATGGTGTTTTACTTAAGTGCCGGCTTTTTGATAATTGCATACCGCGAAATGCACAGGACACAGACTTACAGTTTTAGGGTGTGCTTGGTTCAGCTTCAGTAAAAATCTCTTTTTTGCTTTCTTGCCATAGTTTAAACTATTATTCAAATTTCAAAACATTATAAAAATCTTACATGTAAATATACATGTTTTTTCTTTGGTCGGAATAAAGCTAACATGTAAATATACATGTTAACATTGGCATTTCGTGAAAGTTTTGAAGTTTTTCAGATTTAATAAAAGTCAAAATGCTTGAGCACAAGATTTTAATGAAGGATAAGTAAAAGTAGAAGTCAACCTAGACAAATTTCTAAATTGTTCTCAACTTGGAAATGACCTCACTATATCCTTGTGCCACAGGTGATGGACGTTTTCAATAAAATATCGGAACTTTTCCCTGGTGTGACTGGTCCTTGATCCATATGTTCTTCCTTATTACCGTTACTTTTCATTCATCCGAGGATTATGGCGAGAGAAGCTGCATCAGATCTACAAAAATCCTGCTCTGGATGACTCCTGCTGTACGTTATACCAACATAGCATATTCGTGTTTGCGGCAAGTGTCTTCCTGCTTAGAGTGGCTGAGTATGTGCCTTTTCCCTCTTTGAAATCAGTCGGAAAGTTTTGTAATTTTGTAGTAATTGTTCTAGCGCAGAATAGCTACCAGACGAGTTAAATTTGTGTGTAGTACTGAAGTCAACGCAACTTTTGCAAAGTTGTACATAATACATCTTGGAGCTCTCTCTCTCTCTCTCTCTCTCACAGTAGCAGTCGCTGGTCTGACCAAGTTCATTGAGGATCCTCGACAAGCATTTTGGTTGGAGTTTCTTCGAATTTTTGATAGATTGCATCATGTCATGTTGGGTGGAGACCATCTGTAAAATCTTCTTGTCGTGGTACATACTAAAACCTACCTGGCCAAGACGCTCTCACGATGTGTGAAAGAACCTTCGCGTTCCTTCTCCACTGTATTTGGCGACACGACTATCTTTAGGTTTCAAGTTTTCTGCCCGTTATGAAGCATTCTAATTCTGTCTGGCTTCTGATCGAAAAGGCGAAGTTGCTGATCCTCTAGTTGCCTTCCTAATACAATTTTTCGTTGGAGTTTTGGCAAGGTTCATATTCTTGATGTACTTGAAATCCGTAAGTGTGAAGCACGAGAACAAGCTCCCGCCACAGGATGATCTGCGGTGTCGCCGTTTTCCTCCTTTCCTTCTCTGTGTTTCTTTGTCACCGGATGCGCGCGGTTTCTCTTTCCTAGTGATCTCGATCTCTTTTCCTTTTGACCATTTCAAAATGGCTATGAGTCAGGTCTCCCTAGTTCTGGGTTCCTTCACCAACGGGTTATGGCCTTCCGCCAACCCGGCCGCCAGCGACCACTTCCTCTATGACGAACGCCATGATGAATGATTCCCATCATCAAGTAAATGAACTCAGGCATCTCTCATCCAAGAGCAACTTCCAACGCAGAGAAAATCACAACAGCTTCTTCAAAAGAAAGGCAAAATCAAGAATCCTCCATAAAAGCTAAAAGAACCTCGAAGTCAGCCTGACGGCGACGACTTCCCAGATTTTCACATCTCAAATTATGGTGGAATTATTACATGACAATGACATATGCAGTAAACTAAAGTTGAATCATTCAATGATGAATCCCATTGAACCTCCCCACCAGACTCGACGACTAGAATTCACTTTTGTACATCTATTAAGTACACTCGATAATTTAATAGATATCTACGAAACAAGTTGCCAACTCAGCCGAAGGAAGGCAGCAAATTCAAACGTAAATTGCCGAACTTCTGCCAATACACAGAGACCTTAGCTTAGCATTGACAAACGACGCAAGCTAAGGACCAAATGGAACTCCTTTCCTGGTAAAAGCAAAGAAACTTGCAGCAAAGAGAAATGCAATTCAACTTCCAACTTTTTACAATTTCAAAAGCCAGGCTGCGGCTTGCACTAACACAACAACTCAGACTTCCACATCCGTTCATTCAGAAAGCAAAATACATTGCATATGATGAACATGTCGAGAAGATGAACAAATTAAAATTTAGATACATTTCAACAGCCACCAGAGCAAAAGCACGAGGCTCTCGGCATCATCCTTTCTTTCCCCATGGGGGAATCATCCCAATGACAAAGAACAATGAGTCAAAATTACAGGGCGATGAGACGATCAACCGCTCTCGTCGCCTTAAGATGGAAGACAACTTACTTTACAAGCACAACATATACACTAAGAACTCTTCCACTTCGCTCCATAACAAATCCTCAAACCATTCCGTCGTCATTAAAAAAATCATCCATAAAACAGACTCACTCCGAGTCACTTTCCACATTGCCCATGGCCTTCAAGCCCCTTGGTCTCTGCATCACAAGCACACGGACCAATCAGCGAGGAAAACGAAGGAAAGGGGTGAATTAAGCATCTAAACAATAATAAACTATATTACCTTCTTTAAATTCTTCTTCTCCCTCACTTCATATCTTTCTTGCGACATCTCAGTCAACCACGCCCCCGGACTGACCAACTGCCAAAACCCCACAAAATGCAGAACAAAATTAGCACGGAAACTTCAGAATAAGGCTGAATATCAACTCCAGGAACAATAAGGGCTTCTTGCAAGATTCTTACAAGTAATGTTCTTTGGATGATCTTGGCCCTCTTTTTAGGCCTCTGGGGGGGCTTACACCCTTTCATGGCAAGAAAGTCTTCTTCTTTCTCTTTACTCGAAAGAGCAATATACAGCTTAGGCCAAACCAGCCCTCTATCTTCTATGTTACCATTCACGTCCACCGGAACCTTCCCGTTATCATCCACACCAGCCGATCCTCTCGTCGAATAGTACCGGTCCTCCTTCTCTGGCGACGCCAACTTCGGGTTTTCGTTCAAGGTAGACCGATGCGTTGTCCCATCAGAATTCCTGTAACCCAACAGAACAACTATGAGCACTTTAGTCCTCATATTTTCTTGATTTTAACCAATTTCATTTTCTCAGCAGACAATCCTCACCTTTCTGCCAGAAGGAAAAGAGAAGTAAATTTCCTAAAAAATTTATACAATTAATTGACTGCATCAAATTTTAAGATATCTTGCATTTCCTGGAAAGCAAAGTGAAAGTTGAGCCACTCGTGTTGAAACCCTATCTCAAGTTCTTCTCCACATGCCAAACCAATCTCTCGAAACAGCAAAATCCGTAACGAAGTGCAGAAGAAAAAACTCAATTTCCTCTTCACCTGGTGAAGCGATGTGCTTGAAGATGCGAATTTTCCTTATCAGTAGCCGCCATGAAACAGCGATCGACCCGGGACGTAATTTTCCGGCGAATACCGCCGCTGAATTTGTGGGAGACTCCAGACTCTTTGCCTCTAACGCATCTGAGCCGCTTCCTGTTTCCCCACTGTAGGAGAAAATCAGGCTCCGATGCTTTAAGATCGCTCCTTTGACCCTTATCTTCCTTCTCCATTTCCACAACCCAACGAAGGAGACCACCTTCTTTGATAGGCCAAAACAAAGGGAAAAAGATTAGCTTTTCAGGGAAGAGCAAACTAGAAGCAAAAGACCCAGGAGGGAGACGATGAAGCTAAACAGTTTAAGCTCGAACGCGCGTCAAATTCGCAGTTTGCCCCAAATATCAAGGCAAACCCAGAAGCAAATTTCGAAATGAACGATGGAACTGTCGGGAATATCACAGCTAGAAGAAGAAGAAGAAGAAGAGACCAATTGGCCAATTACTTTCCAAAAAATTCAGATGGCAAGAGCGAAAGCGGGTCGAAACTCAAACGTCGAGTTAGAATCCGGAGGCCGAGTACCTTAAACGATCCAGATGAAGAAGGAAATCCACAGCGAGGAAGCGCCCAGTTAGGCTGCAGCCGAGAACGAAGGAGTTAGAGAGAGAGAGAGAGAGAGAGAGAGAGCGAGAGAGAGAGAGAGAAGGAGAAGGGAGAAGAAGAGAGGCATCTTACAAGGAGAAAGCCGTAGTAGGAGAAGCAAGCGCATCCAAAAGCTCAACGAGTTTTCTTGGGGAAAAGATGGGAGAATTCCGTCAAAACAAACACGACCCAGATCCTCTTTCCCCCTCGGCGTTGCTCCCAGAACTTGCAATCTCTGCCCCTCTGCCTCTGCGTCTGCCTGTGCTCTTCGTCAGTCTCTTGGACGTCCTCTGCTTCTCTCTCTCTCCCCCTCTCTCTGTTTTATCCTGCAACTTCTTGCTGTTCCCCCCTCTCTCTCTTTCTTCTTCTCTACTTATTATTGAAGCTACCCGTCTTCGCTTGATGGGAGAATTCGACGGTGAAGATTGAAGAACAGGAGATGGTGCCAAAATTGGGGTCCTCGCGCTCGTCGCCATTCCGCCGATATTGCATTTTCTTTTGACAGAGAGACGGAGATAGAGACAGAGAGAGAGAGCGCCCCTTTTCCCAAGGGGGTACGAAGGCCCTTGGCCCATTCCATTCCGACAAAAACAAATGGAGGGGGTCGGGGAGGAAAGGGGTCCGAGGCGCCGGGCAGAGGTGATCGGTTCCAGGATAATGTGCTTACCCTGTCCGAGCCAATTTCCCCGTTTTTAGAATTTGGAGCTGAACTGATCTGATCCTCGAACTGAACTGACCGATCTTTTCTTTTTTGTTTAATTACTTTATTATATGGCAGAAGTTCTCAGATCGAAACATCATAATGGCCTGCTTATGTTGGACTTGATCCAAGAGATTTTGTAGGATTTGGTTTTGAACCGATTCAAAACTAGTTTAAACCCAACAACTGGCCTTGAAGACGGTTCGAGGCAAAAAAACCGAGAACCGAACTGTTCAAGGCAGTTCCCATGGTCTTTTCTATCCCGAAAATCGAACCGGCTTGGAACGGGACAGATAAGGCCAAGTCGGTTCTGTTTTTTGGGTTGAATCGGGCCGGTTGCTCATTCCTAGTAGTGGTTTGTGGCTCTTGCCTTGTTGCTCAATTTCGAAAGGGTGATCAAGTTGGTTAATGCTTCATATGAAATTTGCTCCTTATGAAACATTCTTAGACTCAGGAGTAGAATTGGCAATTTGCGCCAACTTGTCATTGTCGAACTTGTGTTTCACATCATCTGGAATATCTCAATTTTGCTTTCGTATGTCAAGCGATTGGAATTACGATGATGCTGCATCAATTCACGTTGATACATAAATTAGACGTGTCATGTCGTATCATGTTATATTCGTATTTTTTCTCCGTAATTTGTATTTTTTTTCTCCTGTTCTAGGCACGCCATGTATCATAGGCAAATCAATGCACGATGTCTGATGTTTGTAACTCGTTGAATACCCAACTTCATCATTACATAATAAGAAACAAACAAATGTCATTCCTCGTACCGAAACTTTATCAATGGCACGATCGGTTCAATGAAAGTCTAAATAGTTACAAGGAAGGCTTGTGCCGATTGCACATACATCACGTGTAAATCTAAGTTATGATTATTCAAAGTCCCGTTTTCCCGGTATTTCATGTGACCCAATGTGAGGCTCGGCCCGATAGACATTATGGAGATTTAGCAAGCACCTCGCCGAGTTCATGAGGATGACGTCTGTATGTTGCAGCACGAGCTTCCGTCTTCCTAAGCGATCGGGCCACCACGAAATTGGTTTGCTCAGCTAGTTAGAGATTGTACTTCAATTGCCCTTTTTTCACACGAACCGAATTATGCATGGATGGGTGTCGAATCGGTCCAAAATTCGAAGGCCTGATAAAAGAATAAGTTATGGCTACGGTCTAATTTGTAGTAATGAGAAAATCATCTTGAGGAGAAACTGTCCAAACACACTCAACAGTCAATAAAAACGTACAACATGTTTTCTCTCCATTATTGCTCCGCAAATTCTGGGATGGACCGTCGTTGATTTCTCGCGTTGTTTCCCTAACGGGAAAGAGAAGACTTAAAAAAAGCGGTGGTTAAAGGCAGATGGAAAAGAAGAGCAGCCCCATCAACCCTGAGCTGGTGGTGAGCTGTATCACACCCACACTCCACGCAGGGCAAGAACGCCATCTCGGTTGGCGGCGCCGATATACCGTCCGCGCATTACTTTCCTGGGCACGAGCGAGAAGACTCGATTGCTCGAAAGTAGCGTAACATTCCTCGTAAGCCTTACGATTTCAGATGATTCTGAATAATTTACATGTAGTTTGGTGGAATTCAAATGAACCTCCGAATCCCGAGCAATGAATCCCTCGACGACCCAGCCAGCTGGGTCGTCGGCGCAGGGGATCACCCCATTCGAGGTTGACCCTCTAAATTTTGAATCGGCTTCGAGATTGAGCTACTCAGTTGTCCTGTTTAGTCAAAGCATGGGCTACTTGAGTACCTAAGACGGAGCAGAGTACCCGGCGCTGAACATGCAAACCGAGTCAAGTCAAGTTCAAGCTCTTCTTTGTATCAACTTTTATTAAAACGATGAATGAATATATGATGGATGATATCTTGAGAAGAAAAGGGAAGTTTTTCCCTCGTTAGGATGAATGCGATTCATAAAAAAGTTAAGGAATGCAATGGTATCATCGCTGGAAAATACTTTCCAAAAAAAATTATGTTCAAGTTACTTCCGAATGTCTGGATGTATTTCACAAATAATATGGAAGTCGTTTTCCGACATATGTTGCTGGAAAATTATGAAACATGCATTTGAGGAAAAGTTTCGAGTATAACTCCATATCCCGGGTTCGGGCACTAGGGACTCAGGCTCGATTGTTAGGTCTTGGCCTAGGCCTAAGCAATTGCGAGGGACCCGAGCACGGGTGCCAGGATCTTGGGCCTCGCCTCGAGGGACTCGGGTATCAATGCTGAGGTCCCAGCTTGTTGGGGACTTGGGTCCACTTAAGGCTACACAAGCGTAAGCATTGGTGACCTGAGTGTGAGAGCCGGGTAACTGGGCTTGGCTGTCGGGCTCTCAAGCTTAGTGTCACAGACCGTGATTTTCTTATACTCCCAAACCCTTGTGAGTGAAGCTTGATATCGTTGAAACGAAGAGTAAGTGATGCAAAGGGAATGATACAATTGGATCGTCAGAGTGGCGTCATAATGGTTTGTGTTGGGAGTTCTAGATTAGAATGATTTTACTTTTAGGAGCTCTTAAAGCGGGGTTGACCTCCCGTATACAAATTGGTTGAAAGCTAACGCCGCTTTCCCAATAAGACCATGACAAGCCAAAACCAGTTATTGTGCCCAAAGCGTTTTGTATGTCTCGCTCAAGGGACTGAGTGCCCAAGCTAAACTGGGCATGGTACGATCCAATACAAGGATGCGATTCGCTGTATTGTTCTTCAGAACAACTATAGAAGGAAGCCTGGCCTGGGGTCTTATCAGACTCACCAAGTGCCTCACGGGCTATTCTGCGGCCAAGAAGCTACCGGCTTGTGACACTAGCCTCAAGGAATCTAGGCTTAGCCTAGGGAGATCTAGGCACGTCCTCGGTGGACCAAGACACAGGCACTAAGGTTTGGGGCCTAGCCGTGAGGATCCTACATAATGGTGGTAGGGTCTCAGTCTCATCCTTGGGTGACCGTGGCTCGACCATTGGGGACTTGGGCCCATCCTTGGTTATCAGGAGCCGGGGGTGGGTGTCGGCAACCCAAGTGTGAGTGCTTGGTATTTGGGCCAACCGCATGGTTTCAGGCACAAGACTTTGGTTTGGCCTCGAGGATGCCCTGGCATTGGAGTCCTGAGCTCGGGTGCTCGAATCCAGTCGTAACTAAAAAATTAAGTTTTAAATCTTAAAAGAAAGAGTCATTTTTCCGAATTTAAGCACAGTTTTCATTATCTAAATCTAATTGCCTGAGCATTGGGAGAGAACTATGTTGGCCTCCCCATTTCGATATCAATCGTTTATGCCTTCTTCCATATTAGGTCCATTCCCATGCGGCTTACACATTTATTCTGACCATAATAAATTGTTCTCGCCATTTAAACAGTATCTTTTTTGGTCGAATATAATTAAACAGTATCGGTTCGTCTTACTCTGAGGAGACATGAATACATTCATGATGCTTTATATATTTCAATATATTTAATGGGGTTGCTAACTTCACGTATCTTTTGGTGGATACGACATTACTTGTGTAAACTAATCAAAGATGCGAACACCTAATTAAGCTAGAATCAGTGTTCGACCAAAAAAAGAAAAAGCTGGAATCAGTGCCAGGCCCACTTTGAAAGCCGGAGGTTAATGAAAGGGAATGGATATGGATAATTGCTTGACATTATCCTGGCTGCTTGAATAAGACTTTAAAGTTTGGATTAAGTACAGCATTAGGTATGGGTTTATAATGTTCCGGGCAACAGCTAGTACCTATTCCAAATATTTCTTTATCTCCCCAAGTTTGCTAATCCTGCCTAATCCGCATTGATCACGAGTTCCTTGTCATTGCATAGAATTTTAGGCGCACACTGCAAGATGCAAGTATAGAAACCTTTCAGCGTTTGGGGAACAAGACCAATGCGAAAGCTCTACAATTTCAGGGAAAATGTCCCATAAAGCATGGCGTTTGTCCGGTATAACGACGACCGTGCTATGGTTGTGCCGGGTCACGATTTCGCCTCGAAGGGCTTAACTTGTTTTGATAATATATCGAAACCAAGCGAGACAACTTCATAAAAAGCTGTTCTGATTATAAGAATTTTGCTAAACCCCTTGTGTTTGTACCCACTTTCAGAATAGAAGTGTAACTGTCATGGAAAGACTGTACCAAAAAGGCTCTCTTGGAAATTGTGGAAATATGACGGGACCAAAACGAACATGCTTTCTTTGTTCACTGTCCCTCCTAAGTCAATATATCTAGCTAAGGAAATGATGGGTGATTGCCATTTCCGATTAATCAAGAACATCCGAAACCGATTCTTGTGTCTGCCTCTGAATGTTTGCTCATGTCACGGGCCATATGCCAACCGATTGGGGCAGATCGAATGGGATTGCCAATGACATGGGGTTGTCCTCTTTCACTCAAATCCTGGTGGAAACCCCATCGTCATCACCTATTGACAAGGAGACGTTCAGAAACATTTAACTTGCACCATAAAGACAGCGACGAACCAGTTTTCTATGTGGGTCATGGACATCATAGCTCAATTGAAGTCCCTTGTTTGGATTAGGGTCACCTGTTCGATCAGTCACCATCTCTATCGTGGCCCGGCATTAGAAAAAATATCTTCGATGGCCGAGACTGATCCCGCATCTATGACCCAATAATTGAATAGAGCAACCATCATCCATTAAAGTATAAATTTTTCGCATACAGCTGCCCAGGCTAGACCTTGAAATTGGATAGTCTATGATTCTCTTTCCATTTAACTAGAAGTTCACTGCTAATCCAGAGTTTTGGCCCACAGGATTGGTGCACATCCTAGACTCAGCTAGCTATATTGGCGTACTGCCAAAACATTAATCAGTTGAATAATTGTTCCGACGAACGGCACAAATCAAATGCCGAGCATGCCCTTCGTACCGCGCCATGGCGAAACATCCCGCTCGAGATTTACTTTGTTAATCGCAACCACGATCCCATGGTGGTTTCGTGACCCGGAATTATCAAAGGAGATTCATCCACTCTCACAACGAAGATGCGATTATCGACTCATGATAATGGATCAGTGAAACGACTGACCTAACGACTCTAGGCTCCGTCAAATTCATGACATGAACCACCATAACAGCTTACACTAATTAGTCTTGCATCATATTCAAATATACACAAAATATAATAATAAATAAGGAACCCATCATCCAAAATACAGATATAAGTAAGGATCTTTAAGTGCATATACACTAACAGATAGAGAAGACCCTACATGGTCAATCTGGTATAAGGAGCATCTGCATCGGCAAAACATACTAGAGAATAGAGATTGTGGACCCTAACGAACCTCGTTCAGGAATCTCTTTTGTGCAAACCAAACCGATGTGGCAATTTCTCTTCAAATGCCAATGCCATCATAGTAACCTCCGTAAGTTACGTGAGCCCTGCTCAGAGGAACCCCTCTCGCTGCTGAAATTGCTTCGTTCAGCTTTGTTGCCTGATGAACCACTTCCTTAATTCTCTGCAAATCACATGATGAGCTCCTCAGTGTTTTTTTCTTTGGCAAAATCAGGCCTTTTAGGCTTTGGTTTCAGCTCCAAAAGTTCCTAAGAATGGGAATTGAGAAATAACTCATGGCATGAACCACCTGGAATTTGAAAGAAAACATGCTTTGTTTTTCCTTTGGGAGGGCCTCTTGAGCACTAATTTCACAGTTAATACGCTGTACATATTACTTTTCTTGGCTGATTTAAGAAGATTGCAGATCATAGAATACCGGGTTTTTGATGAAAGTCCCATGTATGATTCACTTGTTTTAGCAGCATATCAACCAGAGAAAGCTCATGCAGACATCACCTTATTGGTGTAGCACTTATAAGATAAGGCCAAAAGGACAGGCTTTCAACCAATTTTTGCATGAAAGAGTGCTCAATTTGGGGGAAAATTTGCCGTACCTTGTCATCGGTGTAGATCTGAAACCGATGCTTCTGATTCCGCTGGCTCTGTTTAGTCCTCTGGCTTCCAAGAATGATGATGCAGACAGTAGCAGCAGCGACACCAAAAGAGCAGAGAGCTCCAATCCCTGTGAAGCCCCATTTCCATATGTTCAGACCACCTCCATTCTCATCCCAAGCGGCCTCCTCTGCATCACGATCACTGCCCCGTTGCTCCTTGGTCACGCCCACGACATCTCTGGCGGTGACCTCGTGCCTCTTTCTTGGAGAGCAAGAACTGTCAAGAACTGCCTCGCCTTGAAAGGGTCCGGCATCAATCTGGGGCACAACGATTCCTCGAGTGCCGGACCTCGGCGAGTCCATTTTCATGTCGGCGAATTCGGGTTCCGTCATCTTCTTGAAGAAGACTTGGGAGACCATGTCCTGGTCAGCTTCCTCCAGTCCCACGGCCTTACCACCATCAGGAGGCTCGATCATCTTCTCGGTGATCAGGGACGGGAGCTTGATCTCCACGGGCACCTTGATGATCTCCCCCATCAGCCTCTCATCCGGGGCCGGCGGGTCGAATTGGATCGGCACGGGGACGACCCGGCTCGGCGCCTTCGGATTCGGGGACGGGCACCGGAAGTAATCCATGTCGAAGACACTCTTCTGATCAGGAGGGGGCCCGTGCCTCCTGGAGAAGATCTTGTCACCCTCATTGAAATCGAGATAGCTATCCACGGGCAGCAACTCCCACTCATCAAGATCCATTTTTTTCTTTTTTTTTTTAACAAGGGGAGGGGTACTTCGTGCCGTGGGAGAGAAGGTTAATATAAAGAGGGTCGCTTCTATGGGGGGGTTTGATTTCTTTTGCTGCCGACCCTTTGGAATTGATGAACCAAAGGGAGGTGGGTTTGGGCTTTATATCGCGGAGCGTGACGTGGAACTCGAGTGAGAGGAAGCCTCCCCAGGATTGGTGTGTGTCCTCTTGCACTTTGGAGTGGGAAGATTGAATCCAATTAGGAGGGGAGCGGAGGGAGGGAGGGAGGCTGGATGATATGACAGGGTCCGAGGGGAGTGCTTATCCTTCCATGAGTGGGACAAATGGAAGGTGGTCCGTTTGAGCCCCACATCGAGGAAAATTTCGTCTTTGAAAAGTTCTTGGATGTGCACCTTCCATTTTCAACTTCTCGCCCCCAGCCCCCCCCCCTCCAAAATATTAACCATAATCTCTTTGTGGGGATATTTTCGACTAAATTGCCTTGTCTACTGGATTTTTTCTGAGGCGTGCATGTCCTTAAGCAAGTCAGTCCTGCAAATGGAACATCCCCCAATCTGGTCGAAGTGCATAGCTTCAAACACACTGATCCAATTGCTTTAGGGCTTATGAGCAGATTCCAGAGAGAGAGAGTGTGTGTGTGTGTCTGTTTGTCGGTTGCTTGGTTGAGGGTGCGTGGGAATGATAGGGACTAGGATGGCCTTTGGAGTGAAAAAGGAGTGAAAAAGAAAAAGATGAAAGTGAATGTCCTCACAACTGTCCATGCCTCGGTATCCTTTTTGGAGCTTTTTCTTTTTTTTTTACAAGATTCGGTTTAATACGAAAAACATGATTGTGAAGAATGTTCTAAACTTCGCCTAGACGTATGTCGCAATCTTTTTTGAATCTTAAATTCGGCGAGCATATGGACCCCTTTTGTGATCCAATTTATTTCCCTTTTTTTCTTATCTCTCTCGTTAACATCAAGAGAAATCGGATTTGGGTTCGTGAGATCTAATTGGTAGAAGATCGGTGTCACATCCAATTCCCAATATGATTCTACGCATGCAGTTGAATAATACGGATCAATATAAATTAAGGGTCATGATTATATGAAGATGATTCTCATTTCTAACCTCGAGACCCAGGTCAATTCAATGGATCCAATCCCTGACTAGTATTTTCGCCAAAGGAAAAGGATCTTTTTATAGAATCTAGTTTCTTAATAGTCAACAGTTGCGTCCTGAAGTGTCGCTTGCTGCCATTTCCAGCAACATCAACATGTGTCTTGGCTCCTTGTACAGCCAACGGTTGCGTGCTCGTTTTGGTCGCTCGTGTTCATATTACGTGCACTACCCAAGTGCTTGGCTTGCATTCTCACAAGTTAACCCCACCGTCGCTCGTGACTGAAAGTGAACCGGCCACGTCCCCCGAAATATGAAACTAGGAGAGAGTTTCATCTAACATGGCAAAAGCGATGCTGAGTTGTGTTTTCTAGAAGTGCAGATGTAGGTTTAATGTCGTCTGTTCGCTTTCTCTTTTCGTGGGTTTTCGACCGTCGCGCCCCGCGGAGAACAGAAAAAACCTAGGGACTCATGTTAGGTGAATATGATATAATACGTGATGGGAAGATTGTTGAACATGAGACTTCATTGTCAGTCGTAAAGAAATAGGTTTCGAGACTAGAGGTGGTTTATTTGGTCTGCCATCAAACGTCCAAAAGTCAAATATGGAGAGTCCCAGAGACGCACGCAAGCTAGAACCATCAAGAATAGCTGAAAGAAAGGGCACTTCCTGCCACGACCGAAAGGTAAAGGAAAGCAGGGCCCTTCAACGAGCAAGCAAGCCTTGGAGCATCAGAGTTCAAGCTTAAATTCAGCCTGGCCAGCTGACCCAATTGAGTTGCTTCGAAATGAAAGGGAAAACTTGGATCCAGACTCGAGGAGTTAAGGTGCCGAAAGAGAGAGAGGGGCAGAGATCTGCAGCAGTTCAAGTGCATCATACAGATATGATTCGAAAGGGAAAATCATATACACAAAAGACAAAGCTGTTCTCAGATATACAATGCTCCGCTGGTTCCTCCCAAGAAAAAACAAAGAAGGGGCAAAACAAGGAAAACAGCTTTCGGCTATTTGGAGTATTCTAACATTAAAATCTCCACTCCACTTACAGATATTACATCAAAAGTGTGAGAGTGAAACAACCTGTCGCAGAGCATCTAATAAGTAGTTTGTAGCATTCTAGTTAGATTTCTCGACCACCCTCTGGCATATGGAGGCACAAATTCAGCCGTTTTAAGGAGATGATGATTTAGCCGGTGAGGATTCGCCCAACGAGACAGAAGCCAGAGAAGAAGCCCAAACCCGGGCGCTCCTTGCCCTTTCGTGAAAGCTCCTGGCTTTGCCAAGTCTCACCTTTGTCCAAATCCTCCTCACGTCAATAGCATGAACCGCACGCCCCAATAACTGAGTTGCCTCGCCAAATATTTCCAAGTGCAGATGAGGAACATACGAGACACAGAAAGCTTTCAAACGAGACACAGCCCTAGGGAATATGGCCATGAGTAATCTCAAACAAGAAAACAGCAGCGAGAGAGCCAGATACGGTTCCCTGTTTATGTTCTTCATCGACAGCACATCCTTGAAATGTGCTCTGGAACTTTTGCCAGTCTGAAGACTAGCTGGCTGCTCTACCATGACGGATTGTACAGGTTGAAGGCCTGTGTTGCATACGGAAGAAAAATGAGCATCCAAAATGTCACAAACTGAGTTCATTTTGTGCCAAAATTGGCTGCATCAATTAAAAGCTATTGGGTTAACAGCGCTCTATTGATAAGGGGCACTTCAATCTAATCATTTACCTGCGTTTGTCTTGTAAAATTCCACAATAGAGTCGAGAGTTTTTGGACCATGGTATCGCAACCTCGAAGTTTGATTCACCAATAATATAGATGGCAAACTATGGATCCCATATATTGAAAATACACTGCAAAACCAGCTCCGAGATAAGCACAAGAATAACTCGGATAAAAAAGTAAAACAAAATCCCTAATGCAGAAGAAGGACTGATAAGAAAGAACCATGGACCTTTCTTATTGTTGACCATGCATCTTTTGATTATACAAGACTGCATCTACCATTTAACAGTTTAATAGAGGAATCAACTTTCACGAATAATGACAAGTATTCGACACAGCAATAGTATACTAAAAACCGTTACAAGACACAGTTAATCGAGGATGAATTTCAATTAAAATAGGTTTGCTATTGTGATTTTCATGAAATCATTACTGTCTTCCTTTCAAATATCCCTTTATCTACCCACCTTTCGTGTCCTCATAATGACTATGTCCTAACTTCTAGACATTACTTTATTTAATGTCTAATCGGTTTTGAAAGCAGTCCAGTCTGTGGGGTTGTGCCTTCTTGAATACTCGAGTAGTTTTTGACAAATCCCCCCAGGAGTAGCTGCACTCTCTTAAGTTTGCCAAATGCACATAATACAAGCTTCCACCACAAAGAAAAGGTAGAACAAAGCTGTAAGCCTCATCTGTAAGAACTGTACCATAAATAACAACCTAAAAAGAAGGGGGGGGGGGGGGGGGGGGGGGGGGGGGGGGGGAGAGGCTACGTTGGTGTTCCCATCATGTGGCTTCAACTATATAATACCTATATCAATCATGTTCAAGAGAACCTGGCCACACAAGATAAAACACCATTTTCCACAGCATAACTAGTAAAAACAGTATCAGCACAAACCTTGGCATAGCTGAAGATTGCTCAACTGCCAAATGATCTATTTGAGGGAACATAGAGCTAAGGGCTTCATACATAGGCCATATAGACTGGGAAAACAGGCACGATGAAGCATAGAAAAGTACAGTAGTATATCCACTATGTTGTTTGGACATCAAAAAACTATTGAGGAAGTTCCCATCCACCTGAACACAGTAAAATAAGAGGTCGTATTAGTAGAACTCCAGACTCAGGACACAGTATTATTGTGAAGCATCGGAATGAAATAATTGGGGCAAGCAGCATCCTGTCACAATCAAAGAAAGGCAATTCATGCAAGAGAAACTTGAGGAAGAGGAAATAGGGGTTCTTCAGTATTTAATGCTGTCGATAAGATAAGATTAGAAAAGTAAGAAGACACGAGACCAAGACCAGTCTAAAGGTTAGGTACGCCAAAGAGGGTGAACAAACAACCTTTATCTTCACTCAAGAATAAGAAGCATCGTTTCCAGTTGCTACAATCTACTGTGGATTAAATCATGAGAAAGAGAAAGGGATTCATCTAAAGCCTTCTGAGTATGTTAAGTCCTCCACAAATACTAAACCACAAGAAATGAGTAAATGACTGTCCTTAATCTACTGTAAGATTAACAGCTTGTTCTGGGTCAAAAAAAAAATTGTTGTGGGATCTACTCCTTCAAGAATTTGTGAATCGTAACATGCTGATACTGTCCCAGTGGCTCAGAGATTGTTGGGCTTTGCACAAACATAGCAGTTAATGAGTAAATGGACAAACGCAAATGAATAAATATGATGCCATACTTCTGGTGCTTAAACAGTCAATAAGAATATTCACACCATACAATACACTCACTTTATGTCAGACGCATTATAAAATACTCATATTTCAGCTAGCATAACAGTCTATATAATCAAACATGATTGAAAATCATTTGCTAATGCATATGAGTTTCCTTTTATTAAATAAACAAAAAAGACATCCAACACCATTCGAACATCAAGGGTCTAACAAGGAATGTTAAAAGAATCCCAAGCATCTTGCTTAATGATTGTTCCCAAACAACGACAACCAACAACAAACTATGACCACTTATGAAAGCAATATTTAGGCATAAAAAAGGACAACTACTATTTTAGATTCGTCTTGGTACGGGATTATTTGGACGACAAAGTCAAACCAGATTATCGAGCAAGACGCATAAGGTCATACCAATTCTGTACCAGAAGAAGATTTGATTTCTATTTTAGCTTATTGTCCAACTAATCATTGTAAATAAGATTCCATCTGAAACACATCTAAAAAATTTAGCATGCTCACGCTTTCTCCTCCACTCAAAACACACGAACTATTTGATGGGGGAACTAGAAGACAACTGATGGCAAGAATTACATTGCAGAAATTCATGTATGACAGAAAAATCCGCAGAATAAACACATGGGAACAAGTCCTTAAATAAATTGTCAGTGACAAGCTAAAACACTAATGTTGTCTAGATCCCATGCATTCCATTATAGGAAGACAAGCTTTGATGAACTGAAGCTATCCAATTTCACTGAAACAACGAGGATTCTCAAGCAGATATTCTGATCTGTCAAAATTTATGTTAGCTTCTTCACACTTCTCCTAGGTATACACTGACTTATATTTTTAATAATTAGGATTGAGGCATCCCACCTTAGGTAGGTAAACACCTGGAATTGTTTGTACTTGGTGGTGTGGGAATCAAACTTGTAAGCCGCACATATAATTTGGCCTTAACCACCGAGTCGATCCTATGGGTGTATCGACTAACTCATATTACCATGTCCATTCAATATATGAAACATCTCTGAGGAAGTTGATTGAGTAAAGTGAATTTCAAAATAATTTCTAATCATCCAAGTGAAGTCCTAGAAATGCCATTGATCAGTTGCTAGACAGCATCGTGAGTTCGTGACAAACTATTAGGATAAAAATCCGCTTCTGCAAGACAATGACAAGCATTCCCCGACTTTAATTACCAAGGGTCTCTCCAAAAGATGGCCTTACATATTTGACATTTCACAGAATCGGACTATTCCCAACATGGTCCTTTCTAACCCACGTTCACCATTTAATTTACCATGAACTTAATCAGATCTTTGAGGCACACTACCCAAGTCAGCTGTTCTCTCCTGTTTACTCTCCATCCATTGCCCGCCCTGTGTTAAAATAATCTCTTCCCAGTTTCTCCTTCGCAAAGAAAGAAAATCAAAGAAAATCAAAGAAATCTCATAGTTTCTCCAGGATTCCGTGAAAAAGTCACAGATCTCATATAGTCATACAGTTTAGATGTAGACAGCATTCGCCAGTGATACATCAGATGTCTTCAAGTACAGGAGCAAACAGCATCAGATTAGAAGAAACTAAAGGGACATGAACATTAAAGATAACAATGACATAGCAGCTTCTATCTTGGGCATTTGATATGCCTATGTATGATTGCTAGGATATGATTTCTACCCTAAAATTACTTACCGATAAGACAGTGGAGAGCCTATGTAAACAAGCAAGAGCCCCAAATGTATATATGTGGCAAAAGTCCTTCCCACACATCTAATTATCACTCTCCAGTCTCCGAAGAAGTGAAGTGCGCAATAATAACATTTAACTGCTAAACCATTTAAAGTGTCCCAATAGATGCCTTCTACCAAGTAATTACACGAGTGCGAAGAACTGACCTTTAAAGCAAAGAAACAATATCAAGATCCTTATTTTCGATCGACCTTTCATCAAGTAGAACTAAATCCGGCAAACTTAGGTGGGGGAAAGAAGAAACACTGAAGCACAAGTCAAGGCCCTCGAGCCACATCCAAATGACAGATTCCACCAAGGATTTCTACCATTTCTCAAATACAATTATGTTGATCCTAGAATTACATACCATTCTCACCACCGAACACCAAAAGGAAAAGTCAAATCAACGCATTCATCCACAATCCAAAAGAAATCAGTACAAATCTAAAGCCTCCCCAGAACAACAAAACCAAAATCAAACAGCCCATCCAAACCATTCCTCGCAACAATCACAACCCCTACCAACACTTCATCGGACGGTGGGGAAGCGCGAAAGGGAGAGCAAACTCGAGGCCTCAAATCGAGCCAAACGACGCACCTGGAGAGGCGGAGAAGGCGAGATCGAGCCGGAGCACCGCGACTGCAAGCCGATCAAGAAAGGAGGAGACTCCCGGGGGCAAACGGGGGCCGGTTCCGACGACACGAGCCGCGCCAGGAGGGGAGACAGCGCGCCGATGCAGACGAGGAGGAGCGAAGCCGCCACGGACGGAGGAGCCATTTGGAGTGGAGGGAGAAGGAGTCACGTCACGACACGACACGACACGACACGGCGGTGGGAGGACACGACGACGACGACGACACGGGAAGGCGCAGAAGAGGCTGGAGGAGCAGGCGGAGGCCGAACCCAGCAGGAACCGACCGGGGACAAGAAGAAGAAGATAAAAAAAAATAATAAAAAATAAAAAAGGAAAATTCAAGAAGAGGAAGAGGGGGGCTGCTGTCGGAAGCCGACAAAGATGGGGTGGGGGCTCTGGTCTCTGGTCTATCTTCTTCTGCCAGAAATGGAACGTAATCTGTTCGAATCCATTGCTTCCTCTTCCTCCTCCTCCTCCTCCTCTTCTTCTTCTTCTTCCTCTTTCTTCCGGTTCTTCTTCTCCTTCCTCCTCTCTCTCTCTCTCTCTCTCTACGTGGTTGTTGGATAATTATCAAATGATTTTCTTTCGGAGAAAAAGGGGAGGTTCGTTTCAATTTATATTTATTTTGTTTTTTTTCCATTAATTCTCGACTGGCGAAATGAATTTAAAAATAATCCATTTTCCGAGCACCAAGCCGCCTCGCGAGGCGCGCCGGTGACGTGGCAAAGAGGACGCGCTAGGAAAAAGAAAAAAAAAAGAAAAAGAAAACTGAAACATATACACTAGAAGTTTTAAAACTTATCGTAAAAACGTAATTGAGTCTTGAAACTTACGGAAGGTACAATCGAGTCATAAAACTTATTAAATTTGTTCAATCAAGTCATAAAGTTAACATCGTTTAATTTACTAATGAAAAATGTTAACATGTCTTGTTTTATTACTTTTATTGAGACACATGGTGATGACGTGACGTCCAACAAGAGTCGGGCCATAAAATGATAAAAAAATATATAAATTAAATTATAAAAAAACTAAAATTTAAAAAGAAAAAGAAAAAAAAGAGCCACAACTAGCAGCTATGACCAAGCCCTCGCTAGTGGACGCTGCCACAGCCACAGAAAAAGTTTAGCGAAGGTTGCCTAAGCTTTCCCGAAGCTTGAGGAGGGCCTGCAAGCCCTAATAGTGGGGAGGGCGCAACCCTCAAGGAGCTCATGTCAGCTGTAGCTGAACTTTAAGGAATGAGAGAAATCTTGGGTCCGTAAGAGTCACGTTGAAATTTGGAAACAACGTAACAAACATTGTTTCGATATTAAGAGTGGTTTGAATTGTACTAATACAAGCATGTAGGTAATCCAAAGAACGAATATCTAGAAGGGCCATGCAAGCAACATTAGGTAACTGTCACGGACTATGATTCTCTTGTACTCCTTTACCTTCGTGAGTGGTGCTTGGAGCTATCGAGTGAAGAGTGAGAACGCAAAAAGGATGAAATGCAACTAGGTCATGAAAGTGGTGTCAGGATGGTTAGTGCTAAGAGTTCTAAGATTAAACGAATATACCTTAACTCTGAAAGCAGGGTTAGCCTCTCTTACACAAACTGGTCGGAAGCCGATACCACTCTTCTGATGAGGTCATGGCATCATAAATAAGTAAGATCTATGTGTTTTGCTTGATGGACTAGACGCCCGAATTATTCTAGGCGTGGTACAATCCTATACAAGAAAGCTATTCGTCATATTATTCTTTGGAAAAGCTAATGAAAGAAGGCTGGCCTGGTGTGAACAACGCACCAGGCGCTGTACGGGGCTAGAACTGCAGGCTCATGACATAACCCTTTTCTATCATGGAAGGATAGAACAAGACGGATAGCGCTAAAATGAAGATGTGTATATCCTGCTGTACCAATTAATGAGGAAAATAAGAAGGTAACGGAGGGTAACAAAATGTTCTTGTTTAATAGCAGGAATAAAATGCTAGTCGAATTGAGATGACTAGACATATTCCTTAATTTTTCGGGGTGTATGTTTGATGAGTTGTTTGATAGATTAGAGAGGAGAGAAGGGAGGTTTGTTGAAAGCAGAATATGGATTAATAATGGGAAGATGAGTTTTCGATATTTTGCTATCTTCATTAAGATATGAAATCTCGTAAAAATAGTCAGTTTTATAAACATTTGAAATATGGAGATTTAAAGGGGCATTAACAGTAACCGTTGGATTGGAATCGGTAGAATCACTCATGATGGAATGAGTCTACCCTTTCTATCTAGTAATTCATCTAAAAACAAATGAGTATGCTAAACAGAGCGCTCGCTCTGATACTCGTAAATAAGGGAAAGCACGGACAATATTTGTGGTAGGTATACTATTTCATACACAAATAGCTCTTCAAGTCTTTATAAAAGGGATTACTTTTTAGCCAGTAAGCTCCATTTCGAATTTTGATTTGCACCTTAACTGCTTTATGCTAGTAGAATTATGATGCACGGATTCCATATCGTGGAAAGTACAACGTATATTACCAGAACTCATAAGTATATATATATATATTTCTTTAAAGAATCGTACCAGGCAAAAAGACAAAAGTGAGGATTTATATGTTGCTGGCCTAAGCATCACTTAGATGTAGGGTGAGAGTTGTGCCCTCCACCAAATTGGGGCCTTGCCCAAGGCCAACGAGGGTCGTAGAGTTTCAGGAAGGCCTAGGCGACCTCTATCGGCCCTTCTCTACGGTTGTGGTGGCGGCCACCGACAAGGGCTTGCCATAGTTGCTGGCTGTGGCTCTCTGTTTTGTTTTCTTTTTCTTTTGTTTAATTTTTTGTTTTTTTCTAATATAATATATAGTTTTTTTCTCTATCGGCCCTTCACAATACATAAGAGTTTTTTTTTTTTTTTTTTTTTTCCTTACCAAAAAAAAAAAATATTTTTTGTTATCCTTTTCTATTATGGCGCTTGTTGGATGCCGCATTATCGTTGTGTGTCTCAAAAGAAGTAATAAAATAAGACACGTCAGCATTTTCTATTAGTAAATAAGACGGTGTTAACTTTAAGGCTCAATTGAACCAATTTGACAAGTTTTAGTATTTTATTGTACTTTTGTGATAAGTTTTAGGACTTCTAGTAAACATATCTAAAAAAAAACTCTTTCAATTAATTTCTCTATGCTTTCTTAAAAGACAAAAATTGACTTTTAGTTTTTTTCTTGTCGAAAAACAACTTTTAGTTTACCGCCGTATATTTATATGAAACTCAAATTTCAAGAAATAATGAGAAAATAATACATGAACTTGCTGAGCAATATTTGTGTATTGTGAAAATACTGGGTGCTTTTTTTGGTTAAGAAAGTGTCAAAGTGCATCTCCGGCGAGGGTTATACTTAATAAACCATCTGGTATCGTTGCTGTTTCGTATGACTAACTACCTTTTTAAGTTTTTTTGCTTCAAATATTGCCGGACAAACATAATTATTCATGAAACAATGGATGAAAAGAGTGCTCGTAATCAATAATCGAGACTCAAGATAGGGATAAAAATGAGGGATCGATGCCCACAAATTTCAGATTAAATGAGTGAAGCGAAAAAAATGGTAATCTTTTTTGCATGCACTAAAATTTGATAGCATTCGATATGAATTTATGATCTTAATCGTACATGATTGGCCAAGTTTTCATTCTTTCCGCTCTTCAAACGGAACAAGATAAAAAAAATGGAACAAGATAATGACTTTTAAGTGTGCAATAATTTGAATTTATCCCGATGATTTTTGTCTAAATAAAAACCTAGGCGACCTATTGAATGAGTACGCTACTTTATATATCGCTTTATGATGTCTCGATTTGCAACGACATAAATTACGATAACAACGTCATTGGTTCATAATCATTCTAACCGAGTCGTTCTAAGCAAGATACAATCGACACCACACGAGTGCTTATGGCACTTCTCAGCTGTTTCGGACCTCTAATCTATTTTTTCAACAAGTAAATTAACTCACTAAACTCGACCCAAAAAAATTAACTCTTTAAATTAATAACAATAGAAATTTATACAAATATATATATTAAAAAGTATCGCTTCACACAAAAAAAAAAGAAGAGAAAAATCCAATTTGACAGATTTTCATCTATTAATTAGGTCATCCGCGGCGTTGCAGGCGCACTAGCGTTAGGGGTGAGCGATTCCCGGTCTGGTCGGGTTTCACTCAAGAACCGAAAACCGGACCGGTTCTCATTTTCTAGGACTAAAGACCGGACCGGCTAGTCCTAGGACCGTGGACCGGACCGAACTATCGGTCCGATCTGGTTCCAATGTAACTGATCACGTACTTTTAAATTATACTTTCTATTTTAAATAAATAAATGTATTTATTTTTCTATTTTTAAATGGAATCAATGACGTTCCAATGAAACCAATCCTTAAAAAAATTGGTAAGGGCATGAGGGAATGGATTAGACTTTCTTATTTTCTTTAAAAAATTTAAAAAGTAAATATATATTTTTCGGTCCGGTTTGATCCGGTTCCCACCTTAGAATCAGGAACCGGATTACCCGAAAATTGATTCCACTTTTAGGAATCGAGAACCGGATCAATACTCTCAAAAATCGGATCAAACCGGCCAGTCTAATCCAATTCAGTCCTAGTTCGGGCGGTCCATGATGATCACACCGGCGGTCCATCGTGATCACACTAGCGCCATCCGGAGATTAGGCGCGTCCGAGTCTACAGGAAGAGAGAGTCAAAAAGGAGCGTTCAAAACTAGGGCTTTTGTTCTGTGGCTTTTTTCTCGGAAATCGGTAAGGTGCGAAGCGAGGAGAGATGGAAGTGGAAGCAGAGAAGGAGCCCGAGCCCCACAACGAGGACAGCAACAGCAGCGGCTCGCAGTCGCTCATCGAATCCGCCGATGGCCATGGCTACGCCCAGGAGCAACGCGAGCGCCAAGCTCGCGAGCTCAAAGCCGGCCTCCATCCTCTCAAGGTCTATTTCTCGGTCTCTCTCTCTCGCGTCCCGCGCTTTGCGATGTGTTGGTGATGCTGGGCATTGTTCAATTTGGTTGAAGTCCGTGTTTTTAATCTGAAATGACTGTAGTGGAATGGGTTTTTGGTGAAATTGGAGCCTTTTTGGGCGAGTGGGTCTGTGCGTGTTCTGATCCGCGAGTAGTTTTAACCTCGAATGCCAGCGGCACGGCACGATTGGCATGGCGTCCCCGATTGGCATTTGCCTCGAGCATGGCGGTGTCGGCTTGGTTAATCGCGTGCGTTTGAGGACGTTGTGGCTTGACCTCTTTTGAGGTTATTTGTTTTATCATCCACCCATTTAAGAGTTTTCATTTTCTCGTCTTCCCCCCCTGGTGTCTAAATCGTTTGCCCATACTGGGGGATTGACTGCTGGATATGATGCCCCTTTTATATTTATTTTGAGATAGGTGTGGGTCATGAAATCGCTTCCTTTTGAGTTTGGAAGAGGTGGATAATGAGCAGCAAAAACGGGTGTTCCCATTGCTTTTCTTTTCTGGTTCAGTTGTTTTGAATTACCGGTGCATTGAGTTTGGTTTGTTGGTGTGTGGTTAAATAGGCATTCTGGGGAATATGTGTTCTGGGGGATTAGGTATTGCTTCCTCTGTGGAGAATCCTCACTAGAATCGGTACATCAGAAAGCAGGGGAAGATGTTGCGCTACTTATACTTTTCACATTTCCATTTCACCCTTCCGCCAAATGCAAGACCGTTGTCTGGTAATTAGTAATCTTAGCATGACACCGATAATTAGGATAGTTAATTTGGATGTGATTCAAGTAAGTTATATTGACATGGATGTCGTGCTTCTTATTTAGGACCGTAGCTTATCATTTGGTGTTGCTTCTTGTTGTTGCAGTACAAGTTTGTCTTCTGGTACACTCGTCGAACTCCCGGAGTTAGGACCCAAACATCATATGAGGACAATATAAAGAAAATTGTTGAATTTAGTACGGTAAGATCATCTTGACCATCACAGGGTAAATCATGTGGACAGTTGTTTTTCGAGATGAAGTCATGGCAGACTAAACAAATGTTCTTGAACATTATCTGTGTATAGGTCGAAGGTTTTTGGGTCTGCTATTGCCACTTGGCTCGCCCCTCTGCTCTGCCAAGCCCAACAGATCTGCATCTTTTTAAAGATGGAATCCGTCCTCTATGGGAGGTGACGCTTTTGTTCTGCAGTCCTTGATGATGACGATGTTGATTCTTCATCTACTTATCTCTCCTACACTTTTAGCCACTTTTTGTCAGTTATGTGTGGCTGAATGATGCATAACCCTTGAAAAGATCAAACTTTCAGGACTCAGCCAATTGCAATGGTGGAAAGTGGATAATACGGTTTAAAAAGGTGGTGTCTGGCCGCTTCTGGGAGGATTTGGTAAGAAATAACATATTTAGGAATCTTATCCTTTGCCCACACTTCCCACCAGTTGCTGGATTATATATCATCTATTCAGAAATGTTAGTTTTCTTTTGTTTCCCCACGCTCGAGCTTTTGCAAAACATTTTTATGAGCTGATGATGTACTTGCAGCGTCCTATGTTACGTTGAATTGATGTGTGAGCGTGTCCAAAGACCAAGATAGCACATACTCTATGGTCAAAGTGTGTGTGTCACTATAGCACGTAGGTCAAATGTCATTCTTGAAGAGAAAATTTTGTAGAATTTTCTCCTGGTCTAGAAAGAAAGAAATGATTGGTGTGCTTGTTGGCGCACCTACCCTTATGGCAAAGCTATAAAATGGTGAGTTTGAAAACCCACTTATTGCATTTTTTTAATTTTAGATAAAAACCCACTTATAAATGGTTTCAAAGTGAAGGTGTAATCCCTTCATTTTATTTGGTTGTCTGAACAACACCTGAATCATCAATTGGTTTTGAAACAGAGTAGTGAGTCTGGAAAATGTAGTTTGTGATCAAAGAAAAAGAATTGCGACTTGAATTTTTCCTTAAGTTACACAAAGAAACTGTTTGAAACAAGATGTGAGTTATTTAAAAGAACTTCTGCCTCGTTTTCCATTTGCAAGGCAACAATGATAGAACTCTAGTCTATATAGCATGACTATATGTAAAAGTTTAGTAGGCAGTATGTAAGGGCATATTATCTTGTTCATTGAGTACAACTGCTACAAAGCGAGAGAGCAGAGAAGGTAGTCTTTTTTTTCTAAGTCTTTTGAGGAATGTATATAGTTTTGTGAATGCTGGTCCTTTTGTGAGGGAATTGCCGTTATCTGTTTGCATGCATCAATTATTTTCTCTTGCACATGTATCCAGGTACTTGCCTTAGTTGGTGATCAACTCGACTATAGTGATGACATATGCGGTGCAGTGTTAAGCATTCGCTTTAATGAAGACATATTGAGTGTGTGGAACCGCAATGCTTCTGATAATCAGGTGTGTAAAGTTCAGTTCCCTTTTGTCTCGCTACAAGGTGAGCTACAATTTTCTGACTATCTTTTAATATTACAGTCAGTTATGGCTTTGAGAGATTCTATTAAAAGGCACTTGAAGCTTCCTCACAACTACATTATGGAGTACAAGCCTCACGATGCTTCACTACGTGACAACTCATCATATAGAAACACCTGGTTGAGAGGTTAAAAAGATCTTAGGGTTCTCTCTTATGAAGGTAGTCTGCAATGAGGGTTGGTAGTCATTTAACCATGATGTATGGCACTAGCAGCTGAATGCACCTTCATTAATCGCAGTACTTTCTGTTTAAATTTTGAAGATGCAAATTGCATTCCAAATTGGAGTTATTGGTAACTCTTCTTACTGGTTTACAAGCTTTACTCTTGGGATTTTTAGCCAAAAAAAAAGCTTCACTCTTGGGATATGGTCCGAGTCCTCTCGTTTGACTAGCTTCAGTCAAGTGATATCGTAAATGATTATCCTCTCGTTTGAGTACACAGCATCTTTTCTTGCCTAGTTGATATTGATGGGGTGATGAAAGAATTGCTCCATCTGTAGGAGGAACTTCAGCCATGTTCATGTTATACCTATTACAATAATTTAGTGCGTGGCCAATTTCATGTTTA
Source organism: Syzygium aromaticum (assembly GCA_024500025.1). Taxonomy (NCBI): domain Eukaryota; kingdom Viridiplantae; phylum Streptophyta; class Magnoliopsida; order Myrtales; family Myrtaceae; genus Syzygium; species Syzygium aromaticum. Next base: position 21,359,554 of record CM044885.1, read on the forward strand.
AGTTCATTCTCCCTGAATGAATCTCGTAAGATACCTCGCCATTGATAAATTTTGGCCGTACTGGTGCAATGAGGGTTGATATTGCATTTCGATAGTAAGCTGCAATATGGAAGGGCTTAACTTAAAGTTGCGCCTGATAGTTTGTGGTGATTGCTGAGTGACCATCATTTGCTAGAGCTTTTCATCAACGGTATGTTACCTCACGTGGACATTGAAATGAACATTGCAGGAAGCAGTGGGGGATCAAGCGCTTTATTCCCACACAATCTAGTTAGGGGTGGTCATATGATCAAGCCATACTTGAGTCTCGTGTGGCAACTAAGGAATTATTCAGTGAATTTGCTTTGGCTAGATGATTTCTTCCGGTCGGTCATGAACCAGCCCACATGACAGGAGCACCCTTCTGAATGCCATTGGAAGGGTCAATTATGGATTAGAACTCCAGAATCGTTAGCTCATAGCACGAAACTTCCAAAGTCCATAAGCTAAAACCCCAAACTTTCAGAAATGATTGGCAATTGTCAAGAGGTCGTGGTAGTTCTTCAAATGTGTATTTCGTGTTAGGCTATCACTGTCAGTAGCTTTCTAAACGTGCAAGTAAATCATGAAGTTGTAGCATCGGCCATTCATGCTGGAGATAAGGAGTGTAAATGCATCTTCTGAATGAGGTTTGTTATGATCCCAAATTTGAAAAGCCGGGTATTGGTATCTACACGATGCTCCGTCCACTCTCGGCTGCACTATGTATAATCAGGACCTCTAGTTTCACCTAACCATCCTGTTGCTTAAGGTACAAAGGCTGCTTGAGAAAAATGCTTCTTGTTCTAAAGGTTACAAAGGCTGCTTGAGAAAAATGCTTCTTGTTCTAAAGGTGCTAAATCCTTGTCTAACCTCTCTCACCAAAGAGAAAAATGCTTCTTGTTCAAATAGGAGTTCACTCTGACCAAAAACCAAAAATAAAAATAGGAGTTCGCACGAGAGCCCCTCTGGATGGTGGCGTCAATGAGATGCCGTCTTTGCAATGCTCCAAGTATAAAGGGGGTTTGACGAAACCTGAGATAATCCTCTATCACTACCGGTGCTGCAAGAAATAGGTTACTACTGTTGCTTGACTGCAGAACTTGATTTCTTCTTGAGGTTTCGAGTGTTCTGTTTGTGCAACTCAATACGCGGATGAAATAGAGAGGGAACAGCTTTTGGTAAATACCAAGTGAAAGCAATCGAAGTCCGTACTCAATGTCTCAGATACAACGATGAAGCTTTTAGCTTCTCCGATTTAACTCCTCTGTGAGCTCGGATTATCCTCCCTGCCAGCGACTTACTAAGCCCATTAGCCCAACACATTCTTGAGGCGGCTAATGATTTTATATACATGCTTTTAGAAGATACGTACGATGTATGCTCGAGTTCACGCAGTAAATTCTAAACGGATGACTGAAGCCCGATTATGCCTGCCAGATATCAAAAGCAACAAGTGAAGAACAGTAGAGTTAACAGGAAAAGAGAGCCTTCAACCCTACGAGACAAGAATGTATTTCAGTTGTATGTAAGACAGCAGACACATTACCGCATCCGACTCTAGCCCCTGCGTTCCCAGTTGTCTTGCTGAGTTCATGCCCACCTGTTTAAATAGCTTGTTTAAGAAGCTAAAACCAGTAAAAAGAGATGATTACGACACATATGGCAAAGATCAGACCTTCGGCAACATACTTCAACCTAGAAATGTCGAGAACTAGTCAAGTAGTCATATAAGATGGGATGGGAGCAAAGAATGAGAATGCATAGTTGCCAAGGGCGTAAAAGAACAAAACTGCATGATTATCAAGGGCTGGGATTTCGACGACAAATTTATTAGTTGAGGTACTTGGTACCGAATTGAAAGCATTCTCAGGTCCCAAAAAAGGTTTTTGATTTGCTGGGTATATAATCACCTCGTGACCCAAATTTTGGAAAACAGACTCCATCTTCCTAGCAACCACCCACCCATGTCAGAGCCAGTTGCTTTCTGATTTTAACGGTTTTGATGCTCGCTCTAGGCAATAATAGTACTCTGAGGTATCCACGAGCTATTGCATCAGAAGCTCATCATTCCCATGAATTCACAGCTGCGGTATCAATTCCAAAGAGCGCAAATTTCGCAGTTGGGTCTCGCCAAAGAACATACATTCCACAAGGGGATCCTTCGGCTAACTATCAAGTCTTACCTTTGCCAAGATCATCAGGATCGGCGTGGACAACAACAGCCCTCCCCAATATCGAGTGATGACCAGTTAGGGGTATCTGAAGAAACAAAGAACTGGTAAATAACACTTGGCACAAACAACCAGCTAAAAGAGTGACCAACTCAAGTAGCATCCGAAAGAGCTCATTCAACTGCCCCATGTTCACTTGATAGAATAGCTTATGAATGCGTTTCTAGCGTATGCCATATGAACTAGCTGAAAGTTCCCATAAAGATTGCAATTCGCATTCTTCCCAACAAGTCTCGAACTCGTATCTTCCCCTTAAGGCCACACACGATGAAACCCTCCTTCCTAAAACGAAAATCATCGTTGATGTGAAATTCGAATGGCATTACCTGCACATCCACGATAGAAACCTCAGCAACTCCTGCAGCACCATATCGAAATATCGAACGATCACCACCGAATCAACTAAACGGCCACGACCTTCGTATCTAGGAAAAAAACCACAAGAAAGCACCAAAGGAAAACCAGAGAATGGACCGAACCATCTGGGCCGGCGACGATGTTGCCCAAATCACCGGCGTGACGCTCGCCATCAGCGGGAGCTCCGTGGTTTCTCTTAAGCGGATTGAAATGCGGTCCTAATGAAAAAGAAGCGTAATTTACAATCCGCGCTTAACAAAGGCATGAAATAATCAGTAGAGCAAACGGATGAAACGAATTGGGTGTCGACCGGTGGAGTTGCAGCCATTGGTGGTGTCGCCGAGGGCGTGGATATGGAAGCCGTGGAGGCCCGGCGAGAGCCCGCTGATCCTCCCTTTCACGTGCGTCGCCCCTGCGATTCGGACAAACATCAATCACCCGCGCCGGAAGAGAGAGAGAAAGAGGGAGAGAGACCGTTGGGTTGCTGGAGGAACTGCACGGAGCCCCTGACGTCGGCGCCGCCGGCGATGAGCGCCACCGCTTTCACGCCGCCCATGGTCGCACCTGCTGTCTTCTCCTCCTCCTCCTCCTCGAGTGGAATGCTATGCTTGGAAGCTTGTCGTCTCCCCGCTTGCTCCGTGGTGTAGTCTGTAGCTGTTTATCTCTCCCACGTGTGTTCATTTCAGGGGGCCGCCGCCGTTTTGTTTTCCTTCTTTGTTCTTAGTTTTATCCGAAAATTTTTCGTCGTTTCATTTTCGGTTTGATGTGTTGGGCCTACTTGGAGTAAAATCCGGCCCTAATATGGCAACATGTTGGAGCCCATTACGGCGCCCGAAATGAGAGGAGCGTCGCTTCTTCTTCTTTTTTTTGCGTATCAAATACCGTTAACAATTCTAAATTATACTTACTGTGATATTAATAACCAAAAACCCTTTTTTTTGTGTCACCAAAATTTTAAATTACGAGAAAATATTCAGTGGTTTGATATCACCACGTCATCTGCTTACATGGCATGCTTAAAGTTACGTGGCTTCACTCAAAACGGGACATTTGTCTTTCGACGTGGAATTAAAAAAGCGAACCGAAAGCTCTCTTGTGTCTCTCTCCTTTGGCCGAAAGAGCTGACACACAGAACAAATCAATGCTGAATTTGTTGCCTCTTTTCTCTCTCCCCCCTCTTTGTAGAAGAACTCATTTCAAGTCGTCTGTAAACAGCTCTCTATTTTGCAACTTTTCTTCCCCTCCCAAATCCCTTTCTCTCTCCCTCACGAGAAAATACTCACTCACTCATGTCAAGCCCTCCCCCTCCTCCTCCTCCTCCTCCTTCGCCTACGTCTTTGTCGCCACCGTTGCCTTTCCGGCTCCGGCACTGGTCTCTCGAACTCTTCTTTGTCTTCTACTCTAGTCGGTTACTGATTTTCGGCTCGATTACGTCACCAACGATTTTGAAGCGAAAGAGACTTGCATGGCCGGATATTCCAATGGCGATGCTGAGTTTTGGGGGTTCCACTGACGCAACCGGCGGCCGCGAGGAATACTGTGGCGGAGGAGAGAGAAAACTGAGTACTGTCAGACAACTCTCTATCCTGTTCTTTTTTTTTTTTTTGGGCGGAGGAGAGGGAGGAGTATGGCAAAGCCATTAGCCTTCAACTATGTTTGATGCTCGTCAGAGGTGCTGGTTAACTGATGTTGGTAGGAAGCAGCAGCTGCAAGAGTTGGCCGGACTGGCGGGTTTCTCCGGTTTTGCTGGAAACTTATGTTTAGCATCACTCGGACTCGTTGTCACGTCGATGGCACTGAAGCGAATGACACGGACTTGGCTTGGTTGTGAGGAGCAGTGACGACGTGGTGGCAGCAAGGGGCGGTGACTATCAAGGCTCAACGGCGGCAATGACATGGCGTAGTGAACGTCTAATATTGGCAATATCTATTCCTTATTTTTTGGAATTTTGTGCCTTATTGCTGCGATTCTACCTTTCGAAAGTTGGAAAGAATTCTTCTCTTTTCTGTCATTGAGTAAACGGCCCTACACACTTGCCTTCTTAGTTTGCTTTTACCTTGTTCAATAATGAATCCTTTCCATGTACGCTCGATCGTTTGAAGATAATTCGTCACACTATGTTCGACCATATTTATATACCCAAATCCTTGACTTTCGCCAAGGATCGAGGCAATCACGTGCCCACAAATTTTAGCCCACATTCTCGAGAAAAATACTTGTCGAATCAAATCTCCAATGACGCCTTCCTTGCCGGCCAAAATAAAAAATGAGGCCTTCCTTAAATTCGTGAGTCCATCATTAATGAAAAAGAATCCACGCAATTCTCTTCCTTTTTTCGAGCGTTCCCCAACAATGACCTTTATTGTTTGTCAGCTTAATCTGTAAACTGTAATATTTCAATTATTATAAAACTCAATTATTCTTTTTAATCATGTATCATCGGTGATTGAAATTTCAATCCAGATTAACTTGTGGAAGGCCGAAGACATCAACTTGAAGTTACTGATCATCCACTTTGAGCATCACTTTAGTGGCTCTTGTTGCGGCAGAAGCATAACTAGCCCTCAAAATTAAGGCAAAGTGCAAGCGAATTCCGAATAATTTTCAACATTTTTGTATCTAAGTCCCAAAATCAAGCTTGGTGATTTCATCTTAAGAGGCACCTCCTCCCCAACATTTGGGCAGGAAAGTTGATTCTTTTTGTAAATTCCTTACACTGAGATAAGGAAAAGCGAACATAAAGAAATAAAAATGAAAAGGAAACCGTCCGAAAAAAAGGAAGGGCTAGAAGTTTTGCATCAAACATGGACCACTTGCAAACGCAGAACCAGCAGATGATGAAGCAAACAAACAAGAAGTTTCCAGCCACATTATGCATATTCACGCCTGCTTTTGTTGTCCATAGTTTTCTCTCTCCTCCGCCACAATATTCTTGACGTAACCGAGCCGCAAATCGGGAACGGACTAGAGTAGAAGACGAAGAAGAGTTCGAGAGGGCAGTGCCGGAGCCGGAAAGGCAACGGCGGTGACGAAGACATATGCAAAGGAGGAGGAGGAGTAGGAGGAGGAGGGGGAGTAGAAATCTCGCAAGGCGTCTGTCCATGCCCATTTGGTGATATCAACCGCGAATCCGCTCCCATTGGAGCACTCACCTCAGCGAAAATATGATTGCGATGGAGTACGAAACGATTTGACATAATTGCAACGTCGCCGTAATTAACTGTCAAAGGGCGTGCATTGGCTGAATCGACGCAGCACGGAACGTTCATTTGGTGTGTCCCAAACATTATCTTGTCTCCGAAATCCATATTAACGCAATGGAACTTTTTCTATTCGTTAACCAACACATGAAAAGTTTTCCAATTACGTTGTTACGCTAAAAAAAAAACTACTCAGATATAGATGAGGCATAGTTAATTATTATCATATAGTGACACAACGAAGAGATAAGAGGAGATATTTTTATGAAATATCAATATGTATAAATAGAGGAAAATTATGGTTGGGAGCACGATTCATTTTTCTCTAATAAATATCTATCGAGATATTTCGTAGACAATCGCAAAGAGCCAAGAAACGCGGCATCACATCATTGGCCCTTTGGTTACGCCAATAGTCGAGTCCCACAATTACCCCTCTATTATAGTGAGGTCCATGACTAGATTCTTTCGGCCAATTTTTACAATATATACATATATTTCTTTAATGCTAATTTCCTCCTTGGTTGATAATTACATTTTTTCGCACATAGTCTAAAAGATAAATCGAGAATTAAGAGAAAATAAAAATCGCTTCGTGATTAATTTCCCTAGGAAATGACACGACCAGTTCATGAACTTTGATCCAATGTGCAATGTGATGGTTCTTGAACTTTAACTCGATTTGTAATGTGGTTTTTGAATTTTTAATTTGTGGTACATATTTTGTTTAGTCATTGAGTTATGCGAAAATGTTTAGGGCTTACTATTATGAACAAAGAAATATTTAGACTTTGGTACATAAGAAATTGTCCGTTGGTTAAGGGAACCCATCGGAGCCGTAGCGAAATCGAGTCTTTATAAAGCAATTGTCATTGCTTATGTCAAAAGCAAGAGAAACCCCATCCCCCTCTTTCTCTTTTTTCACCCCCATGTTGCCACACTGGGCCTCCACACAAAGGGGGTCGCTGTAACCAAGCTCGGGCGATTGTTTACCAAAAATCCTGGTGATCTGGACTCTTTCCCTCTTGACGATGAAGCTTATCACTCACCGTCTTATGAAATAATTAACCAAATTTTCTTGACGCAGAGGCAATCAAAAAAGCCGTACATGTGAATATATAACCTACAGAAAAGTCTAAGAAAAAAAAATGTTTGTTATGCTTATTCTCGAGGACTACATTGAATATTTTCATATAATTCGATAAACATCTACCAAAAATTAGAGAATTATATTAAAAGAATTAAAAAATTAGGAGTTATATTAAATATTAAGTTAAAATTCGGAGAATATATTGTATAAATTAAAAGTTGGACGGCTTCTACGACAAATTCCTCCGAGACGTCCAGCTCAGGTGGACCACCGCCACCGACAACAGCCGAGCCGGCTCATCAGCTCGACACAGCTGGCGCCAAAACGGCGGGCCCCCACTCCCGTTTTTCGTGGACCCCCCACGTTAAAGCAATTTCCCGTTAAATCAGACAGACGGCGCTCGCCCCGTCGCTGAAAGGCGTATTTACATAAATAGCCCCCGCGGTTTCGGCAGTCCCGATCTCCTCCTCCTCCTCCCCCCTCCTCCTTCACCTTCTTCCTTCTTCCTTCTTCTCCTGCGGATACGGCGACGCAGTAGAGAGAGAGAGAGAGAGAGAGAGAGAGAGAGAGGATGAGGGAAGTGATAAGCATACACATCGGGCAGGCGGGGATTCAGGTCGGCAACTCCTGCTGGGAGCTGTACTGCCTCGAGCACGAGATCCAACCCGATGGCACGATGCCCAGGTACGTTGCTCCTCGGGTTTTCCATTGCTTCCCCCCGGAGAGAAACTGGACCGCATTTCGTGTTGGAATTTGTCCCCGCGGTCGATGCGTTCGTCTCGTGCTCACGCTCGCGTCGCTCGAAAGCTCGAGCCTTTCGCGAGGATATGACCTTGCTCCCGAGCGTTCTTCCGGCGGCTCCGATGTTTCCCAACTTCAGCTTCTTTTGGTTGTTCCCGAGCTGCTGGTACTGTTGTTTTTTTTTGGGGGGGAGCTGGTGGCGTGCGCCCGTGGTTTACCGTTTAGCGTGATTTCCATGTTTGCTCTGCCCCCTTTTGCCCCCAACAAGGGTTTCTTGATCGCGGGTAGCGATCGTTTGAAAGAGCAACGTGGGTAATGCAGTGCCGGGATCGGGCTGCTACATTAGATGTTGGTGCGGAGGATCTGGCGAGCCGTGAGAAACGTAGGTAGGTGATGCGATTGGGATGCGATTGGTACAGGCATCATTTAGATACTGATGGAGTCTGTTTATCTGGGCAGGTTGTGAAGATAGATAGTCAAGTCTAAGGCTCGCTGGATTACTGACACTGACAGAAGTTTGGCTACCCTGAGAATACTTTTGTTGATTGCTAATTTCGTGGATCTGTAGGACATTTCTCTGATCACATGGTTGATGCACTACTCCAATTGAGCTTCCACTGTCACTGCTTTAGTAATTGTTGATTTGGTCGCGTTCTTCTCTCTGAATTTGATAGTGTCGTGGGTTGTCGATACGGCCTATGGTAGTTACTCGTGGTTGTCAATTTTGTAAGCGAGAGTTAATAATGCAGAATTTGACTCTCTCTCTCTCTCTCTCTCATATTCTTGATATGTTTGTTCTTGCAGTGACTCCTCAGTAGGGGTTGAGCATGATGCCTTCAACACCTTCTTCAGTGAGACTGGTTCTGGAAAACATGTGCCGAGAGCTGTATTTGTTGATCTTGAGCCCACTGTGATTGATGAAGTTAGGACAGGGTCATATAGACAGCTTTTTCACCCTGAGCAGCTTATATCCGGCAAGGAAGATGCTGCCAACAACTTTGCCAGAGGACATTATACAGGTTCGTACATGTCTTTTTACCGTTTCAGAATTGGCAACTATCACTTATTTGTAGATTGTTACTTGATCTGCTTTCTCATTTTCTTTCTGTAGTGGGGAGGGAAATTGTTAATCTCTGCCTTGACCGAGTGAGAAAACTAGCCGACAACTGTACTGGCTTGCAAGGTTTTTTGGTCTTTAATGCCGTAGGCGGTGGCACCGGTTCTGGTTTGGGTTCATTGCTGTTGGAACAATTGTCCGTAGAGTATGGAAAGAAATCAAAGCTTGGCTTCACAATCTACCCTTCTCCTCAGGTACATTCATGCGGGCCATAAGTTAAATAGGCTATCTGGATTCCGTGAAGCATGCTCATGATGTATGAACTTTCATGATTTTTCTAACATTTCATGCCTCTGGTTGTACTAGTTAGCACGCAGCATTCCACCCGTCGTTGCCATAGAGAGACAACGGTGATGTATGGCAAGGCTAATATGGGAAGATTAGTTTTATAAAGTTGCTCCATTAAATTTATGATGCATTTCCTATTTTTAATGACTGAACTGGAACTACTGACTTAGCACTAGCATGAGTTGTCTGCTTTAGAATTTGAAGGAGAAAATCTTCCCGTCGTTGAACGAGCATCTCCATGTTCACGCTTGAGATTGTTATTCATCTCTTTCTTCAGATAGATGGATTCTATCAATGAGGTTGAGCTATAAAATAAAGGCTGTAGTTTCTTGAATGGAGCAGGTTTCAACAGCAGTGGTGGAACCTTACAATAGTGTGCTCTCCACTCATTCTCTCCTTGAACACACAGATGTGACTGTTCTTTTGGACAATGAAGCTATTTATGATATCTGCAGAAGATCCTTAGATATTGAGAGGCCAACTTACACAAACCTGAACCGCCTAATATCCCAGATTATATCTTCTTTGACCACTTCTTTGAGGTTTGATGGTGCCATCAATGTGGATGTCACGGAGTTTCAAACGAATCTTGTTCCATATCCTCGCATACACTTCATGCTCTCATCTTATGCCCCCGTGATCTCTGCTGCAAAAGCTTATCATGAGCAGCTCTCAGTTCCAGAAATTACAAGCGCCGTGTTTGAACCATCAAATATGATGGCCAAGTGTGACCCACGGCACGGGAAGTACATGGCTTGCTGTTTGATGTATCGTGGAGATGTTGTACCTAAGGACGTCAATGCTGCTGTCGCTACAATTAAGACGAAGCGCACTGTTCAGTTTGTGGACTGGTAAGTGAACATCTAATTCATTCAGAATGGAGATTTTAAAATATTAAAAACTAAGAACTACTTGAAATTGGTTAGATTTTCTTTTTGGTTGTGCATGGCTCAAATACTTAATGACATATGATGAACTGGCTGGCATGTACCTGAGGTGAAGTTCTAAGATCTAGGAATTAATGAAGGAAGATAATGTGTTTTTCCTTCTGATGGATATGTTCCCCCTTTTGCCTAAGAATGTGGTAATCTTTTGACCTCAATTTTTGAGGTCCTTTGTCGAAGTGAAGCTTCTTTTGTTGGTTGATGTGCTGTAAGCTGTTGATAGGCCACAGTTTTACATCGCCAGTTCATGTCGAATTTCATCCAGGTGCATGCATCAAGATGGTTAAGACAAGGGTCATATTGTTAGACATGTTCTTAAAATGAGTCATGCATATCCATTCTCTCAGGTGCCCAACCGGTTTCAAATGTGGCATCAACTACCAGCCTCCAACAGTGGTACCTGGGGGAGATCTTGCAAAGGTGCAGCGTGCGGTGTGCATGATAAGTAACAACACAGCTGTAGTTGAGGTCTTCTCCCGTATTGACCACAAGTTTGATCTCATGTATGCTAAAAGAGCGTTCGTCCACTGGTATGTCGGTGAAGGCATGGAGGAAGGAGAATTCTCAGAAGCCCGTGAGGATCTTGCTGCTCTCGAGAAGGACTATGAGGAAGTTGCGGTAGAAGGTGGTGATGAGGAGGATGAAGAAGGGGAGGATTACTAAAACAAAGGAAATTCTCCTTTTTTAAGCACCAGGAGCTGTCTCTCTGGCCCCATGTTGTATTGTTTTTCTTCAAGTTTTACCTTTGAAGTGGACTTTCTTTTTGGGCATGTGCTGCCGCTTTCTTATCATGTTTGAAGTGGAAACTTAAAAGTGATCAGCCTAGAAGCCTGCATAAATTACACTTGCATTTACTTGTGTGCATAGATTTCCTACTATGTTCATCTCTTATTGGTGAAGATGCACAGACAATGAAGAAAACCGTTGTTGTGGCCATGATTTATGTGGCTAATTGGTCATGCTTGATGCTATTTTTTCAGTTGGCTACATAGGATGCTCTTTTTTAGTTGATTATACTGGTGGTTGCTTCCCAAGTGCTTGGAGGCGACAATTGGGAAATTGCATAGGAAGGTGAAAATTGAGACAGAGGAATGTCTTTTGAAGCATTCAGATCTTGTTTTAGGTGAACTTTACATCTACAAGAACGTGCGTTATTTCTCTGGCTTGTACCAGTTATTACTCTCAAATCTGGTTAGCTAACCCAAATCTGTCATTTAGCTAGCTCTAGTTAAATTTAAGGTAGGTGTTTACACACATTACATGTTCTGGTGCAGTGATTGATTTTGGTTGAACCATTCCCACAAACTTCAGGATCTGTTGCTGGTAAGATCAGCAGCTTGTGCTGGTTCTTCAGGTGAAATACAGACAAAGCAACATGAAGGTTTAAATTTCTGCAATGGTTTTAGAGTGTTTAGTATCGTACTTCTTACTATGTTTCGTCTATCATCACTAGTCAATCGGCATCTCGGAGATCGTTCTGGAATCAACACAAGCTGTTTCGGCGAATGCCTGAGTGGCCATTGAGGATTTGGCCCCCCATGATGCCAGAAACTTTTGCAATAATACCGAAGAGATCTTTCTAGTGGTATGCTAACAACATGAATGCCCAGTAGACGAAGAGTAGTCTGTTAGTTGTTTCCAGTTAAATGCGTGCGCTTCCCAGAAAAGTGAGGAGCAATTTGAGTTTCCGCTGAATCAATCAGATTCATATTCCACTAAAAGTTATCAATTGTCGTCGTGTGAAATCGGTGGTACGATGCATTCATTTGATGACAGTTAAGAAGTCAAATTGTAACCAATTCATATTAAAGAATCACAATTTTGGGTGACAAGCTGTCTATTCTTTGGACTTGGAATATGTCTCCAAATTCTTAAATTAATGCTATCTGTGACTATTACGCACGTCTGTGAAGGTGGACATTCTGGCGGACACCAAATTGTTGGATTCCACAAATCCGAACGATGGTGTTCTGGTACCTATCAACATGAGGTTTGACAGGGAATCATTCTACGGTAACTCGTCTATCTGCAATGTATCATCAGATGGGTGAGAGAGAGAGAGAGAGAGAGAGAGAGTTGATTTTCAAACGAGGCAAGATTACTGGGTCGTAAAGCTTGTTGATTCTGAACAGAAACTCCGTCCCCGATTACAGTGTTCAAATGTTTTTAGATTGAGCACATGAAAATTTCTTTCAAATAATCAAAAAGCAACTAGCACAAAGGTGGTTCTATAAACTTTTCGACAGCCATGAAAAAGGTGAGGTCAGTATAACAATGAACACAGGGGAGGGAGATCCCACAGAGCCTCGGATGGATCATGGACAGTCTCCATGTACTCCTGCAACCCATTCATGGCGTACAGCGATGCGGAAATCTGTCGCTCCACTTTCATCCTGTCGAACTCTGATAACTCCCCCATTTTGTCCGACGCATTGGCCGGACCGGCCTTATCGCTCTTCGGCAATTCCATGACCTCCTGCGCGTACGAGAACCTATTGAACCCACCATGCTCAGGAGCCCAGGATAAACTGTATTTTGAAGAACTCAACTTGAACTCGTCCCTGCAGCGGCTTAAATCCGGCTTATATACATCCTCACTGGAAACCTTGATGGCTTCCGAGTTGATCTTGTCATCGGCAGATAGAGTACCGCCACTATCCGTGCAACTATTGCTACTACAGCTCGTGCTACTATACGAGTAAGTAGTACTAGTCGCAGTAATAGCCGTCGTCGTCGTACCATTAGTAGCAGTACTCATCGTTGTAGAAAGAGAAGCATCGAAGCTCGGTTGATTCGTGCCTCCCTTCTTGTTGTTGAGGAGGTTCCGGATGCGAGAAGCCAGGGGAGAGTCGGAGGACACGTGGGTCGCGAAGTTGGTGCGGGTGTTGGACCCGCGGAGGAGGCAAGCCGCCTGGTCGTAGGCCCTGGCGGCCTCTTCCGCGGTCTCGTAGGTGCCGAGCCACATTCTGATCTTCTGGGTGGTGTCCTTGATCTCGGCGACCCACCTCCCCGAGGGCCTCTGCCGCACCCCGACGTACTTGTTGCTGATGCTGCCGTGGCCTCTACTTCGGGGCTTCAACTTGCTGCCCAGTTTGGCCACAGGAATGTTGTTGTTGGTGTCTCCTCTATGTTGCTGCTGCATCTGAAAGTGGATCTCCATTGGGAGCTCTCAGAAGACAGAGCTCCAAGTCTTGGGTCTGAAGGAACTCGACAGGGTCTTTTCCTGGTTTGGGTCGAATGTAGAGAGAGAGAGAGAGAGAGAGAGAGCTAAAGAGGAAGAGAGGGTGGTTCTCTTGGTGTGGCAGTTTGATCAGGTTTTTCCATGTCTGGTTCTTCAGGGGAATTTATATGTTGGAGGGGCTCGTGCTTGACTTATCTTTTTATTGAAGGAGCAAGTTGGGGTGATGTTTTCGGGTGTTGGTTTGTGCTTGTCATTTTGTGGATTCTCAGTGTTCTTCCCATTTGTGCCCTTGCTTTAATCCTTCTTATTGCCCCGAATCCTTGGAATCACTTTTTAAGAAAACATTGACTTAGAGTTCAAATTGATAAAAATTCTGATTATGCATGATTATAGTTTATATATGAATAATTGGAATCTTCAGCCTTCCGTTATAGTTAAATTTCTAACAGTTGCGAGAGCAGCCCTCGCCTGACGCTGGCGATGGTCACCCTTGCTTGAGTCGGAGTTGAGCGAGGGCGCCCTCGCCGGTGTCTGGTGAGGGCAACCCTCGCCTAGCGCCGACGAGGGCCCTTGCCGGCTTCCCTCTGTCGGACAGCGGAGGGAAGAGAAGAAAAAAAATAAAAAAGGAAAAAGAAAAAAATGCCTATAAGCCAAAATATTGTGGGGTAAATGTATCACAAATGATATAGTTTGGGATTTTTCATATCACAAAAAAAGTTCAGGATAAATTTATTACAAGTGGCATAGTTTGGGGTTTTTGATGGTATTTTCCCTAAAATTAACATAAAAAAAATCAAAATTTCAAGTTGGATTTGGAATGCAATTTCTTTTTTCTTTTTAAATTCATTGGCCATCAAGATTCAAGTATTTTTCATATCAGGTGATGCAATTTCTCAGCTGCATATATTCATCAAGTTTTTATTATGAATCAAAAATGAGTTCATGAAAACAACAGAAGAACGCGGCAAACAATCAATTCGAGAAAGAGTAAATTTGAATCAGACCAAATTAATGTTCCTCGCTTTATCCAAATATAATCCAAATTGATAACTCGTGAGTCCTGACTTATTAAATCATGAATCCCAAAAGTATGTATCATGCTTTTTACTTTTTATCAGGGTGAATATTGCGAGGATAAAAGGGTCACTACACCTTTCCCTAAAGAAGACAAAACCTCGGGGAGGAGAATGTGATGACGATTGACAAAGTCTTAGCATTTTAACAAAGACAAACGTTCAACATAAGTAATTTTAATCTCTCTCTCTCTCTCTCTCTGTCCATTTCTCTGAGAATAGAATGGGTCAAACATTGGCGAAGAAAGTAGCAAGGGGCGCGAGGAGGCGCCACTTGGAGGCACCAGAGCGATTCTCCGGATGAAGCCAAGCAATAAAGTTCAAAGAACACACACATAGGTTTTAAATAGATTAGGAGAGACCTGGTCCCGAAACCGTCGATTAGGAGACAAACAGTGGCCTATCGTGCACGCCGCGATTTGTCCTGATCAACGTCCCCCTGACATCACTCCCCAAGACACACACCCACCCAATTCATTCATTTTCTTGCTCGAATTGCGGATTTTCTCGGCCATATTTGTTTCGTGGAAAAATTCCGCTGTTCCTCTCTCTCTCTGTCGCCACCCCGAAGAGACGGCGCCCCCTCTCTCTTTTGGGATCGCGACCGACGGTCGTGACAGGACGGCCGAGACGCGGGGTGGGTCACCGGAGATCTGCTCGTGTTTGGAGCTAGCCGATCTGATCAAGTCCGACCACGAAGGGAGAAAGCTCCACCCTAACCAACGCTAGCCTCTTTTTCTTTAGTTTAGACCCGGGAACAACCCTAGATAGACGTCACATTCACTGTATCCTTCTATGCACAGAACAAACCATAAAAAAATGACAAAAAAAATTGAAAAATAAGGAGGAGGAGGAGGAGAAAACTATATGGGGCATGTCTTCTATGGAAGATACCTCATTTGGTAGGCTGTGACCTCTCGCATGTGGTTTGAATAACCATGAAAAGGACCATCTAATTGTATTCTTTTTTTCCATTCTGAAAGCCATCACACATCCCGTTCGTTATACATTAACGACCACGAGATTCGTCGCGCCTGCCCCCATTCTTTTACCCATTCGCTCTCTCTTTCATCCATGATTCACCGTCGGTTTCGTCTTTTAGTTTCAAGATTTAACTAAGGAAGCCATCCTTCGATGATAAGATATGCAGGTTGACTGCTTCTCACTCCAAGACCAATCAGAGTTCATCGATGTCTGTACATCAAGTACGATTACGCTGCAACATCCCCGTTTGAATTCATACAAACGCTTCGTGTCGTCGACCGTTTGTCCCTGTCGATGATGGTTTGTGTCTGTGATCGTGATGCGTTCGCCATTCGATTGTTACCATGTTGATGCTAAGAGAATTTGAGGTCTTACTGCTGTTTGCTGAGCTGGTTGTTAGCTCAAGCATATGTCAGCAGCACATATCGTCTTTTCTTCTTGGCCCATCTCTTCATAAGCTCATTTGGTGTATTTGGGTTGAAGCACAACTCTATCTGGACCACCACATCCATGCCTTCCAAGTCTAGTACACATACCACTGGTGGCAGCGGCCCAGTTGCACGGACTGTCCCAAACGCAAGCTCATGAGTTTGAACCCGGCGACAATAATTTTTGTATCTTGCTTAATTAGGTGAACGAGTTCTAAATCTGTAACACTTTGGTAGGGCTTCTGGCAAGGGGGCACGCTTATCACAGATGAATAGTGGCGAGGGAACGATCCTTTGCAGTCTTTAATCCGAAAATTTTCACGACCGATGTGAAATTTTTATGGTGAGACTTAAATGGAGTAGTCACATTGATATGGGGATCGTGCTGTCTTAGGTCTAGAATTAGATGTAGAAAGAAAGAGAGAGACCAGTTGTGGTGATTGCTAACGTCGCTGACGGTGTTGTTCCAGAGGTGCAGGGAAAAACTGAGCATCCTTTCTCTTCTTATTTGTGTGTGTTTGTGTGTGTTTTAGTTTACTTGTCTAATACCGGGTCTATCCCGCTGTCTAGGCCTAGAAAAATTTATAGGACTTTTTCTCTCGAATTATTCGAGTTTATTCGGTTTGAAAGACGCCGTCGAATGCCGAATAGGATAGTGTTTATACTACTCGATCTTTTATTGGGCATACTGAATTTATCCTTCGTGTTTGAAGTACGATGAGAAAATCAAGCCATGACGGATTCTGCATATGCCATTGAAACATGTGAAAAGTACTAAACATATCTTAAGAACTGAACAAATCTTAAGTGTCGAAAATAAAAAAAGTAGGGATCAAGGCGCCATCATCGGGTCAAGAAGGAGCCAACCACCCTCCGCTCCACCACTTTTTCTTGTAATCGGACGGAGTGCTTTATATATCAAATATATTACCTGGTGATATCGCCTGATGCGGTAAAACGAGCGAGTTACAATGTCTATCTGACATGCATCCTGGCCAATTTTTTTTTTTTTTTCGGTTGGATGAGTTCCAAAAAGCCTTGTCTCGGGTTAGCTTGCTTTGACCTGATCGCGAGTCATTAATCATCACAAGGCACGACCAATTGGGCGCGTTATAAAAGAAGGATGACTCAGTCCGGATGTCAAGTCGTCAACGGTCGATTTACTGAGACGATCGAGTCTTTGCATCTATAAGATTTACTGGTTCGAGCTCAAGTTCGGCTCCTATTCATATTGATTTTTCCATAGCCAAGTCACGAGAAAATAATTTCGTGCCTATTCCCTGATCACCCTCCGTTCTCCTCTAAACGATAGATAGATTGATCGGCCTCAACGTGATTGCATATTTGATACCATCTGACCGCCAAAACCCTAGAAGCAAAAGAAAACCAATCCATAATCTACGTGTATACTTGTCCTCAAACAAAGACGTTTTTCTGCACATCGAAATCGAAAGTCCGGTAATTTGGGATTTCTCTTATGGGTTTAATTAGGTTAAGATCACTGGATGTACACAAATTGTTTCCAAGAAACTGTCTGAACAATTGTTTGACATTGCTGTAGTCAGTCCTAAAACACTCTGAACCTCCATATTTTCAAGTTAAACAAGAGCAAGGAGGAGTTCAATATTGATCAACTCCTCATTTTTTTCCCAATGGCCCATGTGCATGCCCATAAAAATTCAATCATTGCTCAGTCCATAACAGCTTACTCTGATACAATGAAATTGATTTCCATGGAAACTATATGTGCCTCTCAAACTCCCCAAAAGAAGCACCCACTTCTGGCATTTTGGCCGCGAAATTCTTGAACGAAATCGTAGTACCTAAGAAAGTCGAGCAGTGAATTATGGGGGACTCCATGAAGTCAGGGAGGTGGTCCTTCCAAGAACAATATACCTTTGATGGTTAGGTTCTCGCTACAAAAAAACAACGGATTAACGACGAATTTTGCGACGAAAAATTTGGCAAAATTTATTGCAAATTGAATTTGCGATGGAAAGAAATTCGTCGCAAATTAGCCACGAACACTATTCGTTGCAAAATTCGTCGTAAATTTGCCAGAACACTATCCGTCGCAAAATTCGTCGCAAAATAGCCACAAACTTTATTCGTCGCAAAATTCGTCGCAAAATTCGTCCCTAAATAATTCGTTGCAAATTAGTCACGAACGTTATTCGTCGCAAAATTTGTCACCAAATTCGTCGCAAATTTAGCATAAACTTTATTCGTCGCAAAATTCATTGTAAAATTGGTCGCAAAATGTATTCGTCGCAAATTAGCCACGAACTTGATTCGTTGCTACTTATTCGTTGCAAATTAGCCATGAATTGTAATGGTTGCAAAATTCGTCTCTAAATATTCGTCGCAAATTTTACACCATTTCGGCCATCAAATCTTGTCTATATCAATAGGTATGCATTAATGAACATCATGTAATATATTCAAAACAAATAAAGGACACGAGACAATCATAGATTCCTCTTCAGAAATAGAAAACGAACAAACTAGACACAATGACATAATAGAAAAAAATAACTGAAGAAAAGATGCTAGTCTGCAAAAAATAATGATATATACAAAGTTGCAAAGTCTGACATGATGTTATTTGATATCCAATCTTATAATACATTCAAAACATTCATAGGAGGCGGGACAACCATAAATTCTACTTAAAAAACGAAAAATCGACAAATCAGACACAAGATTGGACAGCTTTAGTACTCGGCAGGACACCAAAAGCAGTTACTTTTGTTGACACCTGATGAAATGTGGATACATAAACAAAGATATTCAATTAGTTCAAAATATAAAAGAAACGTTTATGCATAGATGTGGAACTGGGTATAAACAAACAAGTAAGAGGGTTAACAAAAAAATGTTTCAGGACGAACATCAATGTTTTTACATATGAATATGAGTCAACTTATGTCATAAAAGATTATGAAGCAAGCTTACCCTCGATTTTGGGAATTTTAACTAGAAAGGACCGAGAAAATCATCATCATCAGCAATCTCAGCATCATTGTGTTGCTCAACATTGTGCCCATCACCTATTGGATTGGCGGGAAGTACATGAGGAACTTCATAATGATTGAGGTTAAGGTGTAGCATAACAATTCCCATTTGTTGTTGCAAGTTATTTATTTGTTCGTCCTGCTGTACAAATATATTTTTTAGATGGTTCACTTCTTGGGTCAATTGCTCGTTATGTCGTGACCTCCTTTGACCAGTTCCATTGGATGATGAAGCTCCAGCATGATTCGGCATGTACATCTTTGACGAGGATCCCATCCCAAATATTTTTCCTTTTTTCATTCCACCTGTTGCCTCCATCTATAATGCCATATTGTTAACTGATGGCTCAGATGCAACACAACCATCATTACCACTATTATTGCTCATTAAAAGTCCATCATATTTTTCCTACATTAACAATATAGATGAAAATAAAATAACTTTATATATATATCTACCATAAATATTGAAAGCATTCACGATTTTCATTCTAGTTTCCATAAAACCCAAAGTATAACCTTACATACCTTAATAGCTTTTGCTCGATCGTCAATTCATGTCTTATCTTTCTTTTGAAATGTGCGTTCAAATGTAGCTGCAAATGTCGGTTTCGTTCCCAATTCCTGTGCCTACAAAATGTAAACATGAGTAATTGAATTAAATTAACTTATAACTTATTTAACGGACTTACTAGTCATTTATGATGCTCCCAAATGTTGATAGAACCCCCAGCATATGTGGCTGACCCTTCATTAGAACAAGAAGATTGATTCTTTTTATTATGTTCACTGATTTGCCGACTCTTTTCAGTTTCCCAAATTCTGTTAATTTTTGCCCAATTGTCAGCTGTAATGAAAGACGGCTTCACTTGCTTGATCTTCATTCTATTCATCACATTTTGTATAAAATCACCGACTTTCTTCTGGAAAATTCTTCTCACTTCATTCTCTTTCTCTTCATCTCACTTGAACTTCCGCTGCAATCAATAAAAACAAAACTGAAAGTTATTATGATGGTCACATATTCATTACCATGCACCAGACAATTCGGCGATAGATTTTGTAAAGTTCATCTCGGGGAAAATATTTGGTCCCTTAGGTACCGAAAAGTACAGAGTTGTTCTGGTCCCTTTATATCATTCTTGACTATCAATATACTACACCGAACTTAATTGGTGAGAAAATAGAATATGTAAAACTTACCTTGAATTCATTTCATTACAAATCTTTCACTTCTTGTGGAACACTTTTGTAATTAATATACTGACCCATCCAATAGTTTTTGACTATTTTATTCAGTTCCCTCACAACAAACGAAGCATCCGTGAATCTGTAATCATACGGATATTGTGCAACATCGACAATTCAGTCGACATCCATATCTAAAGCCATAAATATTACATATACTAAAATAAAAATGAAGTACTTACGAATCTCCAAATGGGCATATCATAAATGGGTTATCTTCTTCACCTACGTTTTCGTCATTATTTGAATGTTCCGCTGAATAATAAAGTGGAATGGAAAGAGAGAGAGCTAAAGGAGATGGAATTGGAGGAGATTCAGTTCGCGTGTGGCCAAGTCCCGTAACATGTTCTTGAGTGTTGGAGGAAGGGCCAACGTGTCCATATTGTGACGGAGTATATTGTGGTTGACGGTTAGATGAAAGGACATGGGAAGAGGAAAGGGAAGGGGATGAGGACGAGGAAGAGGCTGGTCTTCTATGCATATAACCTTTACGTTTATACTGACAAGTAGGAAGGTTAGACAAATATGTAAAAAAATATTAACACGTATTACGGACATATAATGACGTATATGATGAAACTTATCATTTTGGTGTAGAAGCAGAAAATGTTTCCTCGAAATGAGCCAATGCCGCGTGTTTATGACGTGCAATTTTCTACGAATAAATATACTATGAATTATACTCATTTTGATATCAAACATCAATATATGAGCATGATATGTCATGCTAAGCCGACAGTAGCCATAATTAACCACACAATCCACTTGTTGATACACACGATAATTCATCAAGTACAAGATCAACCATGAAACATCAATTTCAACCACATGATCTTCGTTCTCAGCCACACGATCATCAATCAACCTACACAATCGGGCCATAGTTAACTAATCACACACATTTAAGCAAAGCAATCACACAATTAACCTAATTAACCATACGATTTGCATTAAACAAGTAAGGGTGAATGATAACCATTATGCTCCAGAAATCAAAATGTTGCAAGAAATTAATTGTTCGCATTTTTGCAAGAAATTGACACATGAAGGAGAAATTTGTTCGATTTGTTGAATTTTTTTTCCTAAGAAATTTTTTTTGTGCACCTACAAAAATTTAAATTTCGCTGAAAGTGGGTGGCCACAGGTATTCTAAGTCATTATGTAAAGTTTTGTAATAAAAATAATTTTATTATTCTTAAAAAAATTTTTGGGCACCTAAAAAAATTAAATTTCACTAAAAGTGGGTGGCCACGGATATTCTAAGACATTCTGTAAAGTTTTAAAATTTATAAATTTATAAATATTTAATTTTTTTTTATTTTTTTTAAATTTTTTCGGTGAACAAAAAAAATTTTGATTCACTAAAAATGGGTGGCCACAGGTATTCTAAGGCATTATGTAAAGTTATGAAAATTTTGTATTTTTTGTATTTTTTAAATTTTTAGGGCACATTAAAAAATTTTAATTTCATTAAAAGTGGGTGGCTACATGTATTTTAAGCCATTCTGTAAAGTTATGAGAATTCTTTATTTTTTGTATTTTTTAAATTTTTAGGGCACGTTAAAAAATTTAAATTTCACTAAAAGTGGGTGGCCACAGGTATTATAAACCATTATGTGAAGTTTTAAAATTTTTTAAACATTAAAATTTTTTTTTGCCATCTAAAAAAATTTAAATTTCATTGAAAGTTGATGGCCACATAAATTCTAAGTAATTTTGTGAAGTTTTGAAATTTTATATTTTATTATATTTTTTAAATTTTTTTGTGCACCTAAAAATATTAAAATTTCTCTCACAATGGGTGGCCACAGGTATTTTAAGCCATTTTATAAAATTATGAAACTTTTGAATTTTTTATTATTATTCTTTTTTTGAGTACCTAAAAAAATCTAAATTTCACTCAAAATGAGTAGCCACAGTTATTTTTTTGCCATTTTGTGATATTATGAAATTTTGGTTTTTTTAAATTTTTTAAAAAATTAGCACCAAATTTAATATTTTCCCAAAATATGATGTTTTTTAAATTTTCTTGAATTTTTTATGAACTTTTCTAGAATTGTTCAATTTTTATGCATTTTCTGAGACAACACTTAATTAATCACCTGATCGTCATTGAACGCTTACTCGGCTACATAATGTACAAATTAACTAGTCGAACATCGATAAATGCCATATGCAATCCTGAAATCGACCCTTAACTTAGCCAACCAATATGACATTAAACAATCCATAAATAAGTTCGATTAATACTCATTATACTAGGTAGGGTTTAGGGAGTTGCTTACTTGGTTCAAGAACAAGAAAAATCAAACAACGATAATATTTTCGCCGATTGGACAGTGGCGGACTTGGCGCGGGCGTGGGCCCAAATGGTGGCTAGTCGGCCAGGCGCTTGGCCACGGCCGGGCGAATGACGATGGAGCTTGGCGGCGACGGTGTCGGGCGCGGTGATGGCGACGGCATCGGGCGGCAGCAACGGCGGCGGCTGGGTGCCGACTTCGAACGGGTGGCAGCGACAGCCTAAGGCGGCGTCGGGTGGTGACTGGTCGGCGACCGGGAGTCGACAGCAAGTGCTTCGGCGAGGGTGCCGACGGTGATGGGTTCAGTCCATTGCTCGGTGGCTGCGCAACGGGGTAGGGAGGCGTGCAGGCGAGTTGGCGACGGCGACGGCGGGGCGAGGATGTTGGGCGGCAACCGCAGCTGTAAGAAAACAGATTTGACCGGCGAGTTGTGAGGTGGGGCGGGGCGGGGCGGGGAGGCACGCGGGCGAGTTGGCGATGGCGATAGTGGGGTGGGGAGGTTGGGCGGCGACGACAACGGCGACGGCTACTCTGAGCAAACAGATATGGTTGGCGAGTTGCGAGGTGGGGAGGCGCACGGGCGAGTTAGCGATGGCGATGGCAGGGCAAGGAGGCTGGGCGGCGACGGCGACGGTACTGGCGGCTGCGAGCAAACAGATATGGTTGACGAGTTGCGAGGTGGGGCGGGGTACAGGAGGAGGAGGAAGAAGAAGAAGAAGAGGAGGATTCAGTTCAAATTTGCAACAGACGATAATTTGCGACGAAAAAAAAAAAGTCCGTGGCAAATTTTTGAACGACAAAAAAATTTGCGACGGGATAAAAAAATCCGTTGCAAATTTGCGACGGATGAGTTGTACATTTGCGATGGATAAAAATTTGCGATGCAAGCTCGGCCTCCCCTCATGGCCGATGTGGCCGTTTGGCCTCCTCCCAAGGCCGGCGAGATATTGCCGGTCGCCGGTCGTTCAACCGGCGATGAAGTTACGAAAAAAATCTATAAAAAAAAATTCCAATCCAACAATAAATAGTCATGAAGTTAGCTATGATACTTGTTGGTAAAAAGCTTCACTGAGATTGATTTGTGTGTGCGCAGATTTTGCAAATTTGAGACACAAGAAAGAGGGAGACAAGCGAGAGAGAGAGAGAGAGAGAGAGAGAGAGAGAAATTAACGGGTGGGGTGGAATATCACGGAATGTCTGATAAATTATAAATTAGCAACAAATTCGTTTTCGTCGCAAATTTGCAACGAATTTTTTATTCATCGCTAAATCCGTCGCAAATTTTCAATGGAAAACTTGTCGTTACAAATTAACGACGGATTTATTTTCCGTCGCCTATTTACGATGAACTTTTTTCCGTCGGAAATTTGCGATGGATTTTTATTTCGTGGTAAATTCCGTTGCAAATTTGCGACGAAAATTAATCGTCGCTAATTTGCAACAGAAAATGGAATCCATTGCAAAGTTCATTGCAAATTTGCGACGAAAAATTTCCCGTTGCAAATTTTCCTGATAAATTACATGTTTTTTGGTAGTGCTTGCTACGACTAAGAATTCCATTTTTCGTTTGCTTTTTCCATTTGTGCTGTGGTAGACGAGGAAATAACATCAGGGTTTACTCAAAGAACTTTTTGCATGCATGAACCCACGAAGATTGACTTTTTAATTAATCGAGGAATGGATATGTACAGTGAAGAAGACGCACGATACGAATTTGATGTTAGTTGTCGATAATCTCACATTGGGAACGGCCACCCGCTCGAGTTTCAGCTCACGGTTTTCGATTTGATCGATAAAGTTAGCAAGGTATTCTAGAAATCGAGCCTTGACATAAAAAATGTTTAAATATTGAATTTCATTTATATATATAAAGAAAGGTGAGCACATTTGGAGACAGCACATTGGGGAATCCCCAACCCGACAAAGAAGAAGCAGACTCCGACCATGCAAAGACAGAAGCAGCAAACAAAGCAAAATGGTTGGAGGCGTCCCCACCAAAAGGAAGAGAAGAGAATAGATGCATTATACATATATATCCAAAACTCAATCACCACCACGTGCCGGCTCCCCATTGGAGGTCAAGAATGGTCTAAAACTCAATGCTACAATGATTTATTCTGAGGTCGTGTTGCACTTCACTTCTTTCCTCCTTCCCGAAATCAACACACGAGACACTGAGCTTCTCCATCTCTCCCACCAAACCTAATATTCCCCCTACTTTATCCACAAACCAATCCATCCCATAATTAATCTCTAAATCATCGAGAGAGAGAGAGAGAGAGAGAGAGAGAGAGAGAGAGAGAGAGAGACCATGAGAAACCCAGGTCCAGCTTCAGCTTCAAGGGGCAAGAGCACAAGCACAGCAACGCCATGTTGCAGCAAGGTGGGGATAAAGAGAGGGCCATGGACGCTGGAGGAAGACGAGGTTCTCGCCAGCTACGTGAGGAGGGAAGGCGAGGGACGGTGGCGGACCCTCCCAAAGCAGGCCGGGCTCCAGCGCTGCGGCAAGAGCTGCCGCCTCCGCTGGATGAACTACCTCCGCCCCTCCGTGAAGAGAGGCCAGATCGCTCCCGATGAGGAGGACCTCATCCTCCGCCTCCACCGCCTGCTCGGAAACAGGTACCCCCGACCCTGAGCTAAGTTCTGTTAACAAAGTAACATGACACGTCGGGATTTCAACATAGACAAATCTCACCAGCTTTAATAATGTTCTGCTAATTGTTTCATTTCTAGGGTTTCACTGTAGCTTCCTTCAACTGACACGTAAAGAAGCAAATCCAACCGAACGGCTTTTAGCGTGAGAATTCAGATCGGATCAATCCAGAACCTGTATTTTGCCCTCTTTTCACGAACTGAATTTAAAAAAAATCATTTAGCTAGAAATAATAAGTTGAACAAAAGTTTCTTATGCCAACTCGGAGGAGAGACTACTCGATAGATCTAGAACGGCAAGATCGAGAGATATTGGACAATGAGGTTGACTATGTCTATACTTTGGTACCTCTTGGTTGCTGAAACCATGAACAGGTGGTCTTTGATAGCTGGAAGAATCCCGGGCCGCACCGACAACGAGATCAAGAACTACTGGAACACCCACCTCAGCAAAAAGCTCATCGGCCAAGGAATTGATCCCCGGACTCACAAGCCATTATCGAACCATAACCCTAGTTCTTCACCAGCAGCCCATTTACAAGATACTTATAATGCTTCAACATTCACATCGAAAGCAACTTACCCCAATCCTTCAGTACCAGTGGAAGAAACCAGCGACGAGAACAATCTGAAAGTGGTGGACGGCCACCTGGGGCAGCCTCAAAACAGCGTTGTCCAAGCACACAACAACGACAACTGGCAAAATGTGGAGGGACTCACGATGATGAACAGCTTTGGCCAGAGTTATGCTGATCATAACTGCCATAACGAGGACATATTCTCTTCATTTCTGGATTCGCTCGTGGAGGATGAGTACACAAATCAGTATCACCGCGGTCTGACTGCCACTGTTCCAGCGCAGTTTGTGCCCGCGGATTCCTTCACTTCCGCGGCGAGCTTCAATCATGGGAATGCCACCTGGGAGTTACCAGGACTCAGATCTGAAATGGAAAGCCTCGGTGATCGACACAATGCGGTTCTCTACAGTAACCACCTACTGTGACACGCCACCGAATCTGTGAAGATTAACGATCAATACCTACTAGATGTGAATCAGCTCTGATCAGATAGGTTTATTAATTCTTGTTTCATCTTATTATATATCTACAATGAACATCTCTGGTACTTACTGCTCCACTTAAGCTCGAGCGTCTTTGTTTTTCAAGCGACACTAGTGTAGTAGAAGATATTGGGTTGTGCTATGTTGCGTTGTCAACCAAATTTAATGAAACATTATTGTTTTACCTTTACCGATTTTTATGATAATGCGTTTGATGTAATGCGGGCTAGTCTTCTTGTTTGTTTCTCTACCTTCTTCTCGAACTATCAAAAAAGAAAGATGGACATATGATTTTATGTGCATTACAGGAATTATCAGATGGTCTTATGCATCTCTTGTTCATTAATTGTCCGGGTAAGTTTCTCCTCTCTTTTTCTACCTTTTTTTCCTTACTGCACTGTAAGCCAGTTTTAAACATGTGCCAAAGTTCGCAGTGCATAATTCCCTTGTATTGCTTCTGGTGAAGGATTGCCCAAACATGTAATTGTGTTCCCAAACACATATGTGTCTGAAATCCCCATAAATGTCTCATGCATTCTCTTGAAGTATTAAATGTGTGGCGCTACACTCGCCATTCTAGTTGTGGCATTCACATAGAAGCTAATTCAAGCATGTATCAACTTATAATCAAACACTTTTGCCTGTAAAGCTCAGTTGAGTACTCCGGATCTCATGTTGAGTTCATCACGATATGAAAGCAAAGAACTTTTGCATGCTTTTGGCTGTACTTTTACCTGAGTATTCATTGGCATAGGGAAGAAACGGGAGGAGGGTCTAAGGTCTCAGGTCTCGAGATTGTTAGATCAAATAGATCCACGTACTGTTCTCTCGAGTCGAAGATCCATATATCTACATCCAGTGCACTCAGATGAACTCGATTCCACACGTTCAAAATATTTTTGTCTTGCTATTATAAAAATGCCGTGGCTAACTCTCATTGGCTGCCTAAGGTTTTTTCTCAAAAACGTCTAAAGATTAAGATAAGGACAACTTTGGACAAGACTTGATATCATAATAGACAGCACTAGATTTTCAATTGATGTACCACTACTGTATCAAATTCACGTGCCTTGATGCAGTTTCGTATACGCTTACAAGGTATACATGCATTTTACCGTGAACAAGTATAAAGTAATAAGTATTTTATGCACGCATTATGGTCATGATTATGTTTGGAGATCTTAGCTGCAATCAATTGCAATCGTATATGCTCCTTCATTTATGGTACTCCAAGCTCACAAAGGTATCACATGAATTGGTAGACCAGTGTCATGTTCTAGAGCACCTAATCGATCGGCCGTGGCTTGATTTTACCTTTCAGTTCGTGTAAATCATGTGATTTAGAGACTAAGATATTCAAAATCATAATGCCAAGGGGTCAACTAAGTATTGGAGTCTGCCAGTTACAGGATATATGCAACTTTCGATCGGCATCTAACTGACGTTTCTGAACTAGGCCATTTTTTGTCGAGTGCAATGCATGAATATACTCCGAATCGATGTGTAGAGCCGTATGCATATATTATAGTTAAAACTGTTATACTATTTCACATACTCTGTATGAATTCTTCATTTTCAACTAAATATTTAAGTTAAAATAGAATGATTCAAGCACCCCTTGTCTTAACGATTGCTCATTGTAGTGGTTGCCAACAAGATAAAATTTAAGGGTTTATTTCTCTTCCGTCTTTGAATGGAGGATATTTACGTTAACACACGTGTACGTTAGCCTCGAGAGGCAACACGACCCGTATATCTAATATTTTACTAGGGTTTCATATCTCTTGTAATGTTTTTTCTTGTGACGAATTGCGTTTATAACTTTTATGTATAGTTATTGGCAAAACGTACTTAATTTTGTGATTCGCTTTCTGTAATTTGTTGAATATGATGGTTGAATTGGTAGGTAAAATTATAGAGTTTGATTAAAAAGCACATCGTACCATCGTACCTGTGCAACCGGCATCCATAAGTTCAAGGCGGATCCAATAGGATAGGTTTCATATTATAAGATAGGTCATCAAATACAGTGGAGCAGACATTCCCCTAATAATCAGGTCAATCATATCATGTCGCTAGGACTTTTGGAATCGTTTCAATCAACCTCTTATGACATAAGTTGTCCTAGTCAAATCCCTGCAGCACGATAGCAGGCACGACGAAATCTAAAGTTTGTTTCATCATGTGTCTAAGATAACTCAAGCTTGGTTAATTATAAGTCTAAAATAAAGTTAGCACAGTGTGTTTTTCCCTTATGGACAATATTCATAAGTCGCATGTCATGCTTCTAATTATCACCCCAATTAGACCAAGAAGAGAAATTAATTGAATTTGGGAAAAGATTTTATGCTAATAATATTGAGACGAAAACATTATGAGGGTTCAATTAGACAAAATACTACATCAATTGACAGAGACGATCTTTAAAATATAGGTTGCAAATTGTAAGTAGCCCAAGATAGCGGCTACAAATGTCTACTCATGCATTCGTACTTAGCAGAAGTGTAAACTAGTCAAGTCATTTGACTTCAATTCGTGAATTACTCAATCTTGACTCGATTCTTTATCGAACTTGAGTCGATTTTGAGCTTGAAAATATTTAACTCAAGTAGCTCATAAGCCTAGCTAATCGAGTGATCATACTTTACATATTTTTACTATGTATACACTCGTAAAGATGAATAATTACACAATTAGATATGTATATATATAATGTATTTTCACAATTGGAGCTCGACCTCGAGCTCTAGTTGGATTTGACTAAAATCTTGAGTCCAGTCGACTCAGTGAATCTCAAAGTCATTGGAAAATGTACTCGACTGTATGTTGAGCTTGAAAAGGCAAGCTCGATTGAGGTCGAGTATCTAGCATAGTGCAGTCTAATGAAACCTACGCAAGCTATGTGCATCCCTTCCATGTTCGTGAGGAAATTTTTCAGTCTCGTACTTTCAAGGATAAACCAAAGTCCATGGACACACATGCAAAGAGTATAGTTCACGACCTCAGTATTGAGGTTGATGTATTGTATTCTGTTATCCGAGAGATTATGAGGCGGTTTCGAAAGGCTCCCTGACGACTGGACAGCACGGGAGTCCCACTACCCGGTGAGCGGGCGGGGGTCTGGGGGTAGCCCCGGCGGGGGTCGCGAGGGCAGCGCCCCCGAGCCGCCAGAGGCGTTTTATATTCAGTCATAAAAAGATTTATATAGGAAAGCTAAATATTTTAGGCTATGTGGGAAATTTTGTAATTTGTTTCATATGCGGTTTCGCTATATATATATTTAGGGCAAAACAGGCCTCTAGAAGAGAGGTAGGAGGTGAGAAAGAATGGCTGTACACTTTTTTACGTTATTAGTGTAACGGATCTTTTCTCCCCGTAAACGTAGGTAGGTAGAACATTTCCTCTGCTGAACCATGTAAATTCTTGTGTTGTGCAAATTCCCATTACTTTCTTGCATCATTAATAGGATTGAATTCAGATATTCGACACTCAGCTTCTCTTTTGATATACAGATATAGCTTGAATGATGGTTGATATAAGTGCGCTCTAAATTGTTCTCTCTTTTGGTGTTTATCTGGCCAAATTTCAACCATGCATGAATGGGGTTTTCTGTGGCCGTTGGAGAGTAAGGGAGAAGTCCTTTCTAAAACAAGTGGAAAGCAAGAAAGAAAGGCAGATGGAGTGGAGAGATCTGAGAGAGTTTGATAGGAGTGAGTAGGTGGGGAAAGGGCTGTGCTGATACAAAGGCAGAAAGAAAATTGGAAAAGGGCATCCCAAAAGTCTCAACCATGCATCTCTCCACAGTCGCAAATATCGTGTAATACTCTCTCTCTCTCTCTCTCTCTCTCTCTCTCTCTCTCTCTCTAAACTTTTTAAATTGGAAAATCAATGCAGAATAAACCAGCAAGAATGTATTCGTGGAAAAATGATAGTTTAACCTCAGACTTGGTCCTATGTGTATGTTGCCTTCTATGGTGCACTCGGAGACCAATCTCCGGTCATAGCCCGATGATTGTTTCTTTAAGTCCTCATACAAAATGTCGCGCTGCACAAGAATTTAAAAGGTTTAAGATTAACGGGTGAAATTCACTCCCATCTAATGGGATGGTCGCCACATCTTTTGAGAAGTAGCAAGGATTTATATACCCAAGGTGTAGAAGGGGCTCTCTCACACAGCCCACAAAAGAAAATATCCGCATGCCTCCTCTGCATATTTTCTGTGGCATGCATTGATTTTATCCTCGTTCATGTGAAAGAGTAGTTCTTGTGTTACTTAAACCCTCCTTGCAAAAGTGATGATACTTAGAGACTTTAACCATCTCTGAGTGCTTGTGTAAGTAAAAAGCTTGTCACTGAATCATCTTTGCACAGAACTAATGGATCCCATCTTATACACATAGCCAAAGAAGAGAAGGCAGGATCACTCTATAGAGAGAGCTACTCGATCGTTTGACGTTTTCACTGTTGAGACGGCAATAATCTCAACTAATAACAGCACAAAAGTTACATGGAGTCCATGCCTTCCGTGGTTGGTTAAGCTTACTAATAACCTGTGCTAACCCGACAATAGTCCATCAAAACGCAATACAAGCTTAAAGAGGAGTAACTGTAAGCTCGCAACTACCCATTAAGCAGAACTCATCGAGAATTTATGAATTGTCATTGATGGCATTGAAACAAAGTATGTACAAACTCATTTTATTTTAGATAGAAAACAGGACCTGACTTACCGGCAAATTGAGCTTCAAACTTATAGAGACGTAGAGAGAAGGGCACGTTTCCACGCTCTATCACCATCCTTGACGAAATTGGGAGAATCTCCAAAAGCAACAAAACAAAAGCAAAGAAGTTATAATGGGAATTGTAGCGCTGAAGTGCAGGCAAAAAGCCGAGTGCTGGAGGCGATGGAATAGGAGAGGGAGTTTGGAGAATAGAGGGGAGATAGTTAGATCACGAAGTCACGTGCTGTGCTTCAGTTTTGCGGAGTGGCCAAAATGCCAACCAAACATTCCAACGGGGAGTAAATATAGAAAAAAGATTTATAATATAAGGGAAAGGAGACATGCACCTACCTTTCTTCGTCGGAGAGCTTCTGTTCCCTGTACCTGCAACTGCAAATGGGCCATCTTTAATTAATTCCTCGTTGGTGGGAATCATGAAGAAACGGTTCCTTACCATAAAAAGGCAACACTGGTTTCGCAATTATTGTTCTCTTCAGGGGGGGTCAGAATACCGGCAATTTCGGAGGGTAAACACCGCAGCGGCAACCACGCGACGCGCTCGAGTTGGTTATATGGCCTTCAGGTAGTATTTTATTTATACTCGAGGGTCCGTCACAACGTCCATTACACAAAGCGACGGTAGGGAGGCCCGAACAAACAATGAGATCTATGGCCATGACAAGTCCCCGAACACCAAAGGCATCTAACCTCAAAGGACCTAAAAGACCCACTTCTTTGTCGGCTAGGTGGCTCCCTCATCAATTTTCCTATGGAAAAACAAATTTGCATGTCATTGGGAAAAAAAGAAAATTTGCCCCACTTCATGAAAGTGTATGAAAATGCAGTCGGTTGACTGAAGTTCCGGAAGGACTGTTGACGGATGCGATGAATTGTAGCTGAAGTACAGATCATTAAATGCAGTGTAGTGCAGGTAATGTGTTCATTGAAAGCAGAAACGAATGCACATGAAGCAAAGGAAATCAGGACCACACAACATATGCGCCCAATATGAAATATCTCCTCATTCGTGTAGAATGTAACAGAACATTTGCAGTTCCTATCCTGACCCTTTGTCTCAAACACCAATTTTTATTTCCTTAACATCTAATTTCTCATAACAACTGCGGAATATTACAAATGCGCAGCCCCAGTGTGGTATCTAAACAAGCGGAACAGGAAATTGTACAAGAATCAATTGGAACCAAAGGAAGCTGTTAGTGGGACTCTGACGGTACTTCTTCGAAGCCACAGCTCATACATAACCATGCAAAAGGCGTCATGATCGACCGGGGATGGATGCCACTGAAAATGTTTCCGGACCTTCATCACATTGCTTCGGAACATCGAGAACTTGTCATTGCTCACTCCCTTGAGGATTCTCTTAAGCAACGGAATGTCTACAGTGGCAACCACGACTGAGAAGCTCTTCCAGTTCAATATGTCCGCGAATGGGAGATCGTAGTGATTGGCGATTATCACAGGGACACAACCATAATACAACGAATCTGCAATGCGGGCTGTGTTTACTTCAAAGCCTTTGACATGGAGGCAAAATTTGCTCCCAAGAAGCTCATCAGAGTATGGCGTGGTGAGTCGGCCATAGTGAGCGAAGATCTCAGAGTCGTTTCTCCATACTTTGACGAGCTTTTCACGGACAGGGGAGTTTATACCCCCAGCAAAGAATGCAAGTTTGTTCCTGAAAATTTTGACCAACATTAGATCATTCGATGGATCAGCGACATGGGCAACCTTAAACTTGGGAGTTCTGGACGAAAATACACACTTCTTTCCCATTCTCAGAAAATATCAAGTGCCAAAAGAGACTTGGTGCATAAACAGATGAAAAGATGGAAACCTTTAGTTTGCTTGAGAAAATGCAGAAGACCCACAAACCTTATGAAAACCACACTTATTCATGATGAGAGCCTAAAAATCATACTCACCTCTTAGACGACATGATATTGGGAGGATCCCCCTGTCTTGGCCAAACTTGAGGCAGAGAAGCATCCTTGTGAGTTATATATCCAGGAAGGAAATAGCTTGAAGAGCACACAACTTGGATGGCATTCATCTTCACCTCGCTTGCTTTATCCATGGCGGACCGACCGACGGAGTGACAGGCGACATAAAAGTGATCGGCCCCGCCTGTCCGATTCCAGTAAGGATATCTCCGAGTAATGTTCACGACATAATCCCGTACATAATCCTGGATGCCCGCGACACCAACTCTCGGGTCATGTCGCAACCTCGCGATGGAGAAGGGCATAAAAAACAAATCTGCCTCAGTCGGGTCCTTGGTGACAAAGTGGCTTTTCATGAGGCTCTTCTTGAAGTAACTCTCACTGGCGTAATTACCGCCAGGCTCGAAACCCACTGGCAGGAGAACATTAGCGAAGGGATCGTCCCGCCTGTGAGGATAAACATATATCTTAAAGCTCCTATTCATTTCTCTATAGTCTTTCTCGAAGACATCTCTGTTATGGTACACGTCGTGGTTATTCACATGGTCGCCTGAACCATAAGACCAAAAATTCCCAAACACGGGCGTTAACACAATAAGCTTCTCATACATTAATGTGTCATCCCACTCGCACCAACAAATTCTCAACTCTTCATCCGATCGACAAGGCAGAAATTACATGTCTAGATCCGGCTAAAATGCATTGCTCATTCAATTTACTTCTCGTATATCAGTAAAAACACCATGACAGTTCTTTGTGTATGCAAATTGGATCCAACGGTTCAAATGGGTGTGAGTTAAAATTCTGAAATTTCCTCGTCTCCTGTGGAAACACTTTAGGTCGACATGTACACTTTCTAAGGTTTAAAAAGCTGAATTCATGGCACTGTTCAGCATAATGACAGAGGAATCATTAAATGACATTATTATCTATCGAGGCTTCATTAAAAAGACAACTTCCACAATTCCATTTTGACCACCTAAATTCCTAATAATTGCGAACCTTCAAAAATTGCAGTGCAAGAACAGGATCGAACAATTTCAGTCAAAAATCTAGCAACTCACGAGAAGACCCGAAAAGTCAAAAGGGGTCGCAATTTTCACTAACCGCTGGGCCCCAATCGGTCTCCCGACCCGCTCCGACCAGCGTTGACTCCGCGACCACCGCTCCCTCCAGCCACGGCGGGGCCGGCGGGCCCGGGCGATTTCCCACCGGGAGAGCTCCCGGCGGCCCTATCGGGAGCGACCGGGACGGGCCGGCCGGCGACGGAGGACCGAAGCCCGGGCTTCTCGACGGGGAGGGTGGGCTGGCGGTGGCGGTGGCGGTGGCGGTAGTGGAGGAAGAAGATGTTGGAGGTGGTGAAGAGGTAGAAGAGGATGAGGAGGGAGGTGAGGAGGGCCAAGGTGGTGGGCACGAAGAAGAGGCCGCCCCGGGTGGAGCGGGAGAGGCGGCGCTGCGAGTAGCGGAGGAGGAGGGAGGGCGGAGCCATCTTCCATCACCGAGGGACAGAGAGGTCGTTGATGAGAATCACTGCGCTTCCTCTCCTCTCTCTTGCTTCTGCTGCTCCATGCCGAGCTGATACACAGAGAGTAAGACAAAAATTGGGTTTGGTTTTTCTTCTCGGGGCCGAGTTGGAATCATCGAGGGCGATGAATAAGAAAAATGGACATCCTCACTCGAATCGCCGTCGTCGCGGGTTCATTCCAACGAGGGGAAATTACGCGTACGGTCCCTAAATTTTGACGGAATATGCAATTTAATCTCTAAATTTTTAATTTATTCATGTGATCTCTCAATTTTTAATTTATTCAATATAGTTCATGAACTTTTGATACATGTTCAATTTAGTCTCTGAATTGTATTAAAATGTTCAATATAGTTCATGAACTTGAATTAATGAAATGACTACATTGAACATTTTCATATAGTTCGGGGATTAAATTGAACATGTACCAACAGTCCAGGGACCGCATTGAACAAATTAAAAGTTTAGAGATCACATTAAATATTAGGTCAAAGTTCATGGACTACATTAAATAAATTAAAAATTGATGGACTAAATTGCACATTGTGCCAAAGTTTAGGGACTGTTTATGTCATTGTCCCTTCCAACGATGTTGGCATAGTTGTTCTTTTACGGGGAAATTTTTTAAAAAGTCCTAAAGTTATTTTATTTCTGCTAGTTCGGCCATAAATTTTTTTTATTTTATCAATTGAGTCGTAAACCTTTTGACGTTTTGTCAACCGAGTCTATTTGATGAATTTTGACTTGAAATCGCCTACGTGAATGTTGATTATTTTACGTGTCATGGCCGACGTGGATGCCGGTCATCAAGGCCTTGTTGATGGCGAACAAAGGTCCTTGGCCTTAGGTGAGGGCAATCCTCACTACCCTAGCAAGGGAAAACCTTTGCCCAATTTGGTGAAGGGGTTGCCCTCGCTAGGGATTGGCAACCGTCGGCCATCGATGAGGCTCGACGATGGTCAGGCGAGAAAAAAAAAAGAAAAAGAAAAAATAAACGAAGAAAAAAGGAAAAAAGAAAGAAAAAAATTCGAAGAAATATTAAAATGTCATTAAAAATTATCCACGCCAGTGCCAGTCGGAGTCTACATTAGTGATTTCTGGCCAAAATTAGTCGGATGAAGTCAATTGGCAAAACGTGAAAATGCTTATAAACAAATTAACAAAGTTTATGACTGAATAGGTAAAAATAAAATAAATTTAGGACTTTTTGAAAAATATTCCCTATTCTTTCTCATTTTCAAGTGAACCGGGTCTAAAACCGGCCATTGGATACAAAACCAGCTTGCAGATGCTAATGAGGTGTCCACCTGATTAAGGATTCCCCCATTTTGAGAAATATTCTATTAGACCAAGTGCGGGCGAATCCTCTTGTCACATCACATGCGGGTCCTTTGAATTTTATTGAGTGCCACATTGCGAAGGCATTGTCTAATCTAAAAATGTTGAATCGGGTCACAGAATAACCTCTAGAAGCAACATGGGTTTACTTCAATTTTCGTAGCCTTGGTCAATGGACTTAATTACGAAGGATAGCTTCAAATTGAAACCGGGTGATATCGACTCCCATGCCCCCTATTCTAAGGTTTTCATTTTTACCGAACCGGAATGCACACCTTCAAATTTAGTGAGACGCTAATGGAACTCAACTCTTTCAATGGTCCGAATCGATCTTAGCAAAGTAGCCAAGTACAACACCCTCATATAACGAATCCTACGCATTGTATTTGTTTACCTTCCTTAATGTGCTAGGGACGTCATCGTCCACCCCTGCAACTTACTCAAGATGAAGAACTGGTAACTCAGCTTTCAGCTTGTTTACCTCACCGGGGCAATTTCGGTTTATAGCAGAATCATCCAAGAAACGTTCACCAAAGCAAAGAATTAATAGATGAAGTTGCAGCCAAAGAATTTTGAATCAGGTACAAGACCGGGAGGATATCCGCAGTAAAATGAAATGGTACACACTTGATTGCCACGTCAAAGAACGCATGAGGATCAAAAACACGCCGACCACCAATTATCAACAGGAAATATCCGAGAGACCTTTTAAACAAATCATGACATTGCTCTTCTATTTATACAGCGAACAACACGTGAGGTCCTTAAGCACCCTTGTTGCTACTCCAGGGTTTGAGCACCGCAACGATAATGATCACCACGATGATGAGTAGGATTAGGATCGCAATGCACATCCATTTCCTAGAGCTCTTCTGCAGGCTCTTCGCCCTCTGGAGTGCAGTGTTGCCACTCTGAACGTGATCCACCGCACTTGAGACCTAAAGAAACATAGATGAAGAGTTGAACCACATAATCAAGATCCGAGTGTGGCAAAGCAGAAACTCATCGAACTTCTTCAATTGGAGAGGTACTCCACAAAAGTACTTTCATGTTCTCCTCGTGGAAAAGAACAAAACCTCGATGAAGACAGCTCAGTAGAACTAGCCTACCTGTGATTCTATATTGTCAAGCATGTCTCCCTGGGCATCCACCAACACAGCCATATCCATGAATATCTGCATCATGAACAAACAAGAGTTACAACATATTGCAGAGCCTAACATCTCTCCCACACAGCTTTCACCATCAAATGTGTGAACAGAAAACTAAGTGTTGTACATCTAATTGATCTAAATATGGATTCTGTTACTTGTGTGCTCTCAGTGTTCCGTACTGGCCATAGCATCCGTTATATGGTGGCAATGGCAGACATCGTTCTCGTAATTGAACATTATTGTGTTGTCATTAGAATTTGCACTTGTAATGGCTGCTGCTGCTGCTGCTACAACTGCTGCAGCAGGCAGCTTATCCCCATCAGTGACTGCTGAAGACCCTGAATTTGAGGAGATCATCTGGGTGCTGGTCTGAGCAAATCTCGATTGTGGGCTTTGTGGTATGAGATGAAGGCTTAGAAAAAGGAGATAGAGAAGTTTCTATGGCTGATTATGAAGAAGCGGGATTACATTTAAATCAGCTTCTTCAGTGACTGCACTGCAGCCTTTGAAGATGGAAGAGAAAAGAGGCATCAGATATTTCTAGGCTGTGTTGTATGGCAAAGAATGAGCTTCATTATCTTTTTGTTGACTTACAAGTTTGTAGACTGGTATACTAAAGCAACGTTAAAACATACATAAATTTTAAGCTATTGCTGGAGATAGCACATAACATATGGCTGTTAATAACAAAAGAATTCACATTTTGAAATTTGAAAAGACAGTACCATCCACGTGTACTTACTCGGAATAGATCAATTAATAAATTCTATTGATCAATCACAAATTTAGATAGTCAATTCAAAGAATTCATCCACAAAAGCAAATTGCACTCTTTCTCACATCATAGCGAGCAAATTTCTAAAAAAATTCACGTACGCAACCCAGTACATGCATAATGGCAGTAGTAAAAGTCAAGTAAGCACACTGAGGTAAGAGTTGAGATGCAAAACAACTAGATTCAAAAGTACATGAAGTACAAATATTGCTTAGTTCCAACATTTAATTACACAATCCAGCAGTTCCTTATTTTAGCCAGGGTATGTAAATCCCAATTGTGAAGAAAGAGTTAATAGCGATGAATGCTAAGTACCTGCTGCAAATCCAAAAGCTTGCGCTCTAGATCTCTGACAGCATCATGGCGCTCTTGAATTTCAGCAACAGTATCCATAATCTGTAAAATTAACTAACATGAGATCCATCCAACTTTTTAACTTCAATGAAGAGAACCGAGTTCCTAGTAAACAGAATATAGCACACTACGGGAGTAGTTCCAACATTCCAAAGGAAAATATCAAGCCAACGAAAAATCGTTCTTTCATCAATCTAATGATGCGTAAACCTTATACAAGTAGTTGGGAAAGGATGATAACGACTTACAATATTAAGACCAGGTAATCACCAAAAAGAAATCTTGAAAGCCAAGAAGATCATTAGGGCCTCCACATTTTGAAGAGAGTTCAAATAAAGCTTTAAAAGCACATGTTCATCAATTCTCTCCAAGCAATAGAGTAAATTCTATGCAGCTGCAAATAGCCTGAAGTATTTTGACAAAATCAAAAACATTTTTCGAATCCACATCCCACACATATTAGGTTAATCATTTGTTGAACTCAAACTTTGAGAACATAAGGAAATTGTGGGCTTAGTTGATGCTACTTGTGGATGCATAAATGCAACATGGCAAAAATAAATTCCGGTTGGACTCAACAAAACTCATTTGCTCAAACCTAAAAATGGTTAGCAGAAAAAGCAAGAGTAATATTTGACAAAACTACTCAAATTGTAAAAGAGAGACAAAGCAACAAGAAGGGAAAAAGAACCTGGCCCCGCCCCTGCTCTTGAATGGCCTTTTGGAAGATTTGTTCACTATCTCCAGTCTCAATCAATCTGTCAATTGTCTATTCAAAGTTGTGTGTAATTAGTATACGAGCAAGAGGGGCAACATACCAGAAGTTAGTAAAATTTACAAATCATTTTACCTCTTCATCAACTCTAGTGCCCGTTACTGACCATTAGAGAAACAAAATCAAAGAAGTTAGTACTATGTCATGCCACAATTGCATTTTTTATATCCAATTAGCCAAAAGGTTTTGTACCAGTAAAAACACGCCTCTCGACAACCTCCCGATTCTCTTGATGTATATTTTCCCTGAGGACCTGTAAAAGTATTCAAAGTTTAAAAAGTTGATAAAATCCCATGCAGATAGAGAAATGAGAGCCTATGAAAATATTTATGTTTAGAGCAACCTGAAATTCAGCCATCTTGTCTTTGAACTTTTTCTTCATGGCGCTGCATCAATAAAGTTTACAAAATGACATCATTCACTTGATTATAACCAATCTCTGGTGCCATTGAATGATAGATTCAGATTAGTAATAAATATGATAGCTTCAAAATAATGTGTTCAAAAAGAAGTAATCTTGATGAAACATTTCAACTTCAGCCACTTAACAGGATAGTCTACTGCATTGGCTATAAAAATGTGAAAGCAAAGTGTTGATGTTTCTTGGATAAGCTGTTCTATAGAATCACTTCGTACAATGCATGCAAAAAGATACGGCGTAGCCATATCTGAAACAATTATTGCCAGGCATGACACCTTGATTCCCTAACATTCACAACCACCACCTTCATCACCATACGCGCGCGCGCACACGTCTGTACGCGCGCGCGCATGCGCGTGTTTGTAGAGAGAGAGAGAGAGAGAGAGAGAATTACACAGTTGTTTGCGTTCTTGATCGGTCAACACCTGTACCTTTTCCGCAACCAGGTTTCTGCCTATTTGCCAGATTCTGCACCAAAGAGACAATATAAGACAGATAATAATTAAATCACTATGGCCGTTACTGGGGAGGACAGGCATCTCATAATCTTATTAGTAGGGACAACAGGCATCTCATAATCTTACTTCTCGGTCAAGTTCTTCAATCTTTGATTTTATTAAGCGAGCAACCTTTCCAACCTCATCAACTTCTTTCTCCATCCGCTGCTTGATCACTGTAGACAATAGAAACATCGTGATTAGCAATATGATGTTGGACATAGAAGAGTAAAATATAAAATGCTAATCAAACATATATCATTTGGATAAAAATTGGAGAACACCATGCAAATAAATTTTCCAATACGTTTAACAGAAACTATTTCTCATGTTTGGGATGAAAGTAATGCTTTCCAGCTGAGTCAAAACTTGGGAACATTATGGGCATCTTGTATGACTACTATTCGAGTGGTTGTGCCACGGAACAAAATGTGATGTAGTTGAACTGTGACAAGCATAACATAGGTGAATTAAGCCTTTCTCTTAAAGGATTGTCCTGAAAGCTAAGCAGCAAAACAGTTTCGGTGCATGAATTTTTTCCAAGCATAAAGAGTGAGATAAAAATTATTAACAAAAGGAGTGATAGCGAAACACAATAATCACGCAATCTGTGTCTTCTTCCCACATGAATGATTATCTTCTCCATGTACGGCTGATTTAAACAGTTATGCACTTTTTTGGGCAGTTAGCACCCAGTATACACTCTCAAGGTAATGAAACAGTTGAACATTTTAATCCTAAGAACTACCTATTTTGGTAACTTGGAAAATGTATAAATGGCACACAGCTCTCATATTACCAGTAAAGCATAGGGGGAGTTATTCTAATCATCCTTCTAGGCAAAGCAGTATAGGGACAGAAACATAAAGAACTGATTACCAAGTTCTTAGATAATCCAACCTCAGTAAAAAAATAAGACGTTACAAATTAAGTTCCATGGGAAATGATGAAGTTCCCAGATTTCTTCAGCAGCTGGAAATGCTCCCAGTAACTATGCACCCGCTGGCTAAACAAAAGAGCTCTAATAGATAAAAAAATCCATCCAAGTGAGGATATAGCCACACAATACCCGAGATTCGTTAGCCATTGCAATGTTAAGAATTTTCCGGGCTATGGAAACTGATACTTAAGGGGAAGAGTATCTTATACTGGGGACGGGATTACAAATAAAAAAAGTTAAGGCAAATAATGTCAAAAGCTTTTCAAAATTGTAGCTCTCTTCGATGGGCCAATGGAAATGAAGAGAAATCATGTAGTATGCACTTCTCGCGATAATGAGAAAAAAGGAGAGAGAGAGAGAGAGAGAGAGAGAGAGAGAGAGAGAGAGAGAGAGAGAGAGAGAGAAAGTAATCAGGACAAAAAGCATGAAAAAAATAGTAGAGCACATTCTTGGATACAAATGAACCTTAAGAGAAAGCTAGAGCAAATCACCTTTCATGGAAGCAGCTTTAGTTACAGCTTTTGATTCCTCATGCGCATCCTGCATACATACAAGTTGGCAGAAGGATGCATCATCTTATAATAATACTCTATGCAATAGCAGGTTATTCGAGCCACCATTAACATCCTACTCAAAGCTACTTCTTCTGTAGGTAATGAGGTGCTACTTGATACAATCTGGAGTTCATATAAGTAGCCATTGATCTATTCAACAGAGCCTACATAAGCCGAAGCCTCGAGTGGCACGAGAAAAAGGAAAAGACAGATCTTCATACTGAGAATGTAAACAAAGGAACAAAAAAGCTGCAGTCATAAGAAGAAGTTCATCATCGAAATATCAATAGTTCCACTCAATGATTTTTCAGATGAATATAAACATACAGCCAGCGTGTAAGAATTTTGATTTATCATGGTGCAGACAAATTGTTTGCAGCACTCATAAACCATTGGTAAGATTTATAAAATGAGGAGAATTAGTAGACAATGTATTATAAGTTTTCAACATAATCAGGTATGCTTATCTAAATCCGAGACAATTGTTGCCAAAAACGGGGGAGTAAACAATAAAACCATAAGGGCCTAGAATGAATGTGCCTTACCTGGAGTTTCTTTAGCAATTTATTCAACTTGTCAATTTGCTTTTCGATATCTTGAACCTGGTTGATCAAGAGACTTGTGAGTGATTGTTGTAATGCAAGACATAAATATGACGTGCACTATCAACTGTAAGACATGAAAATACATCGAAAAGCAAAATGATTGATTAGGAGGAGGGGCTGAAATGGCATCAATAAAACACCTTCTTAAAGAAATTCTCCAAGCCAAGCTCCCCTGAGTGCATTGGAGCATTTGCACCCAACTCAATGTCCCCGTGTCCAGAAGCTTGACCCCGAGGGATCTCAAAGGAATCCTGGAAAAAGTTATTAATACAGTTGGCAGAAGTTATAAGACTCAAAGCAATAAAGAATGCGAACATCCAGACACTATCCTGGTTTCGAATGGCGTAACACGAATACAACTGTAAACACACAGGCCTAGAATGAAGAAATAGATAAACCGAATCAGAATAGCTTCTGCTTCAGCAAAATTTATTTGGCAAAGAAGCCGACAGTTCACCATAGTTTAACGTTATTCACTCTCTTCTTTACGTATCCACATTAACTCATTCACCATGGCCGGAAACAACCCATTCGATCACAAATAGAGTAGACACAGATTCCTAGAATCTGCTGCCCAAGAATATAATTCAAGCGTCAAAATTCAGAGCCCCGAGCAGTAGAATCCAGCTTAGACAGACGAGATACTCTTCTCATACATCCCCAAAGTGAAAGAACAGTGCAGGAAATCCAAATTCCCGTATCTTCTCCCCACACATTCCGATTCTCAGTAACGACACAGGATACTCCGAGCCACAGAAAAGTCAAATCTCGCCGCTAATTAAAAAAACCGGCAACACAAACAACAAGGCAGTAAATACAAGCACGACAACATCCAAGTCGAAATCGACGTAGCTGTCCTAATCGAGCTCAGATCAGTACGAAAAACACGGCGCGGCGACATCCGGCAAAGAACGCGCGGGAAAAAGAACACAACAAGAACGGAGCAACATAATAGCCCCGCCCCCATTCATCTATCGCGAAGCGGAAAAGGGCATTTACCGAGAGAAGGTCGTTCATCGCGTCGGTCGGAACGAGCTCGGCGTCGGGCGGGCGGAGAGATCCGAGACGGGAGAAGCTACTCCGGACGCGGCCCTCGGGGAGCGCGATCGAGGTCTCGTCGCGCGATCGGAACGCGGAGGAGCGGAGGAGAGAGAGAAAGTGGAAGGAAGGTGGAGGGGGAGGAGAGAGAAACTGTGCTCTTTCCCTTTCTGTTTCGTTGGTGACGGAACAGCGAGGAGAGAGAGAGACAAAAAAAAAAAAAAAACCAGCGACGGAGC
This sequence comes from Syzygium aromaticum, assembly GCA_024500025.1. Classification (NCBI taxonomy): domain Eukaryota; kingdom Viridiplantae; phylum Streptophyta; class Magnoliopsida; order Myrtales; family Myrtaceae; genus Syzygium; species Syzygium aromaticum. Next base: position 21,402,381 of record CM044885.1, read on the forward strand.
GTGAAGGCAGGTTATGTCCTTTTTGTTAGGATGTTGCCTCTTTTTCCGCTAAAATTTTGTAGGCTGTTGCCTAGTGTTGTAGCTCACTCCTCCTTTATTTTTTTTAATTAATTAATTTATTATAATAGAGCATTAGCCGTTGGAATAACATAATTAGTTTTTGCCGATTATTGCCTTTTAAGTTTTATCCGATAATCGGTATATTTTTATTTCTGGAGAGAAAAACTGACTTCCCCTCCTTTTTTATCAAACCAAGGGAAAGAATTTATTGACTCGGAAAAAAGAAATCTTTGTCAATGCAGTTCCATTATTGATGTTGATTTTGCTTATCTTCGGAAACTAATAGAGTTGGCACAACTCGTAGAAATTCCTACGCGCAAAAGGAAAACTCGGAATATTTACCCATATTGAAAACTTTTTTTCGTAGAAATGTCATGTGAATTTTGGAATATAGACATGGGAGGTCTTTGAATTTTTGAAAAATATTTAAACAGATGTCTCAAAATATTTTTGTGCAATTGGGTTCTTAAGCTGTGCATGTTTGTGTTCAGGCTGGTCCTTTCATAAGATTTACAATCGAAATGCTGAAGAGAAGTGCCAATTCAGCACCTTGTCAATACTAGCTACATTAATTTTACACAAATAAGAGAAAAAGAAAATTTAGAAAAGATTGTGAACCGGATTCTCCCCTTTTTTTTCCTTATGAAGATAGGAGATTTGTACTTCTCATTCACAAATCTGTCTTTATTTATGTTGCTAACTCCCGTTTGGTCCTACTTCTGCTTTATTTTGTTACTAAAAAGGGAGGAGGGAAGTCAGTACCAAATGCTTGGCAATCCTTAGTAGAGGTTTTTTTTTTTTAATCCTTGGTAGAGCTTATTTATCACTTCGTGCTAAACTTGGTAAACAAGTCTTTCCATTTTTTACCTCCAAATGCGATTAGTTGAAATCAATGCGGTCTCTTATAAAGTATCGGCCTTTTTTTTTATAATCCCTAGCCCCTCCTTTTCTCTGAAGGTAGTCGAGGGAAGCGCAAAGCTAGAATCGCTAGTAATTGTTGATCAGTTATACGGCAGTGAATTCGTTCCCGAGTCTTGTACACACTGCCTGTCACACTATGAAAGCTAGCCATGCCTGAAGTCGTTACGTTAATTGCAAGGAGGCAGTTGAAGCTAGTGATCGGAGTGAAGTTGTAACAAGGTAGCCATACTAGAAGATGTAGCTAGATGACCTTCTATTCAAGGAGAGCTAATGCTTGTTGAATATATTGGTTTGAATCCAAGATTCACAGCATAGGGGAAGGCAATGTTGCTCAGCTGGGGTGGCCCGTGGTGGCCACATTGTTGGTGCTGCCAAGGCATGTCGGGCGCTCGTCGATGTCAGGTGACCATGATGTGGCCGTTCGAGCACAAGCATGGAGTGATGAGACACAAAGAGGAGAAAAATGGTGGGTGGCATCGCAGCCGCTAACTAGATCAACGTGGCCAGGGCAGTGCAACCCCAATTGATTTACATAGGCTGGCTTCTAAAATAAGGAAGTGCTAGGATCGTGTCATTAAATGGTGGAACTTAACAATATTTGCACCTTCGCATAATGGGCCGTAGGTTATGTCGAACATGTTCAATTTCACCAAATATTTTCGGCTTTATAAAAAGAGTAAAATAATTTATTTAGGGTTTAAGTACAACGTTAAAAATCGGGTTCTGGATTGAAACCGGCTAGTTTAGAGTATAGAAACGGGAATCGAAACCGACCTGCCGGCCCATTTTCAGTTTTTGCAGAATGAGTTGTAATACTCAAGTGTTGGATGATATAAACAAGTAAATGGCACCCCTATTTATACATGAGGTCCTCTAATTATAGCCGTTGATCTCTATCTCGACCTAATGGTATAAAAAGTCAATCCTCGTCACGTTGACTCAATGGATGAGACTAAATTGATCCAACCATATTGGGTATCGATCTCTACCTCGGGGATCCGATCGTAGAGATTTATTCTATCTTACGGTGTTGGGGATCAATCCACTTGACATTGATCTAACAGTAAAGTATCCAACCGATCCGACGGTTCCAAGGCACTTTGGCCCTTACCTCTTCGGGTTGATCCGTGGCAAGTGGTCTCAATTGATATTTGGTCTAAATCGTGGGGCGATGGTAGCCGGAATCATAGCCATCAAGAGTGGGTGAACCATCCATACTAGCAAAAAAACATAAAAACTAATTCAATGCTCCATCTTCATTAATTATTCAAGACGAGCAAGAGACTAAAAGAGCTAGCTTTTGTATCGAGATTAATATTAATTTTGCTTATTTTATAAACTGGTGCTGGTGGTCCATCGAGGTCTCTTTTTCCACAGCCCGATCCGGACGAATTCCTGCGTGCAATAGAAACACACGGAATATTTACCCGTGTCGGGAATTTTTATCGAAATGTCCATAAATATTTGCAATGAAGATATTCGAGATCTTTGAATTATTAAAAAATGTTCAATTAAATGTCTCAATTTTTTTATGTGCAGTTGGATTCTTAATTTGTACACCTTTTTGTCAAGGTACCCTTTTAAGATGTACAAACGAAATGCTAACTTGGAGTTCGAACTCAGCGTCTTGTTAGCGTCAATTGGACTAATTATGGCGGCATGAAATTTATTTTAGTTATTGCTGACATGGATAAGCGAAAAAGAAAATTTCGAAATAATCGTAAACCTAATCAAAGTTCACGGTACCGGGGAAGACAGGTCCGCTCAATTGGGGTGGCCTGTGATGGCCACATTGTTGGTGCAGCCAAAGCACACCAAGGATCGCCGAGTGCTCATCGGCATCAGGCTACCTTCATGTGGCCTTCGTTGCCTCCAATTCAAGCACATATGCATACGGAGTGACGGAGAAAAGAAACGGTGGGTCGCATCGCAGCCACCGACTAATTTGATGTTGCCAGGGTGGTGCAACTGGCAATAGAACTATTTCCATGGTGGGGCGGCCCCTAGCTGAGCTGTTGCCATGGTGGGAGGTCCTGTCGGGTTCGCCCGACCATCCTCGTCCGGATGAAATGTGTACCCAGGATCCGTCAAGTTACGATGTCATGAAAGATGCCTGGAAATTCTCCTATATTCTTGATCATGAGCCCAATTACCCTATTAAAGTTATGGAGATCCGGGCCTGTTTTAAGATTCGTCTGGACGAAATCGCCGACTTCCGATCATTTATAGAATAGATAGTAAATTACAAGAAAAACGGATAATTAGAAATCGACCGATTTGAACATTTATAAGTGCTTCCAGTAGAAGCTAACACTGCAAAGACTAGTTTGGTGCTGCATCGCCACAATCAATTATTAATTCATAGTTAGCTATACTTCCAATCAATTATACGCATGGTTAAAAAGAAAGTATTTTCAGAAAATATGAAAACGGAAAAACTGCATTTACACTAAAAACCGGTAAAATCATAATTTGGGTGAAAAACGTCGACGTGTGTATGTATATATAATATCTTTTACCAGGGTTCGCGTTAAATAAAAATGAAAATACGTGACTCGTGTGATCGAAGGAAATACAAAAAGAAATTTTAAGTAGATGATCGGCTGTTTTCACTCGCAAAATACAGATGAAAAGACAAAGTCCTACGCGCTCGTTCTAGAACTAGAAGACCGTCACGTACGCGAACGCGAAATTGTTTCGTCGTCGTCTCTCTTTCTGGTGCCTACTGTTCCTCATTTTCCACTGGCACTCCACTAGGAGTCTAGAGCTCGGCCGGAAGATCATCCGGCGGCGGGTTTAAATTCTCGCGGAAGGCGGAATCGATCCCCTCGCCGTCGCCGCCGAAAGAAGGGGGGGCGCTTTCCCGCGGGTTCGATCAAAGGCGCAGCTCGACGCGTCCCCCTGGCCCGACCCGAGTAGCTGTTGTTTCTGGGATCGAGCAGTCCCTTTCGCTTGCTGAGAAGGCTTGAGGTGAGAAGTACTGCGAAACGCCTTCTGGGTCTTGTTCTTCGTGATCGTGTGGCGCGATCTCGTGAGCTGTTGGATGCTAAAAGAGAGGAATCTCTCTTGCTCCTCGTACTGCCCGTTTCCCGTTTGTCGAAATGTAGACACCCATCGGATAGTTGGTGGTTGTGGTGCGAGCGAGAGAATGCATTTGGGTTATATAATCATGGGGAGGTTTGTGGGGTTTGTGATGGTCGCTGTGTTCTGCCCGAGCAATCGATTGCGTTCTGCTTTGAATGATAAAACAGCGAAGGGCGTCTCAATTCCCGCGAAGAAGCGTGGAGTCCATTTTTTTTTTTTTTTGCTACAAGAAAGCATGGTCTCTTCCTTGTAAATGGAGGTGTTGTCATTGTTTTCTTGTCTTTTGAAGGAAGGGAAAGATCACGGGGGAGGGATTGTCTTGTCAGAGTGTAGTGAGAATCTTGATTGGTGTTCGCTTTGATTTTGCTAGGATCTGAATTCGACAGAGAACTAGAGGGGATTTTTCATTTCTTGAGAACAATCCAGATGTTGCAAGCACGTTATTTGGTTTCCTTGCTTGCTCTACTAGATAGAGTAAGAAAACCCCAATGGAATTGTTCATCTGGTTCTCAGGTATTGCATTGCAGGACGGTTTGTCTCTTTACACTTTGACCGATGGAACTGTTTTTCTCGTGGAAACGATATGGAGAACCTTAGTCGCAACTGAACTTCAATCCCTCATGTCATCCACAGCTATTTGGGCATGTTGGATATTTCACCATATTGGCTTATATGTTATCACAAACACTGTAAATAAAGCTGGTCAAGTAATCATACTCATTTAGCCTATTATTTGATTTTTCACACGTTTTTCATCGTGCTTCTTGCCCATACTCTGTTAACTGCTTGTTGACCTCAAAAGGAGTCTTTCACTGAAATTCTGCTCTTTATGGTGCCAAGATGTTATGCAAAAAGGTGAGTGAAACGGGGTGCCGTGAGCCAAAAACTTTGTGTTCGAGGTCCATGGGATAGACAAAAGCTTAAAACCAGGGACAATATGAACTATTTTATTTTTGCAACATCATAGCTTGGGGGGCGAATTAAGAAATTTTCATGTAATTTCCATGTAGTGCAGTCAAAATTAGTAAAAATTTCACTGCACACCTAGTGGCCAAGGGGCCGCGATGGCCCTCACCAACCCCTAGGGCCGTAGTTGTGCAGGATAATCTATTCTTCATTGGCAATGCTTGCCATGCCACCGTCTCTGCATTGTTATTTTTCATTGATATGGGGTGGAGAATTTGTCAAATAGTTTGATATGTCATCATTGATTGCTTGATGCAATTGCTTTGCATGTGGGTTCAGGAGACAAAGGAGACAAAGGGTATACATTTGAAGTTTCAGCTAACACAGCCAGTATGCAAGGAGAATCTCAATCCAGTGCACGAGAGGAAAAAGTGAGAGAGGAGGAGTTAAGAGTCAAGCTGAAGGCCAAGGCTACAAAACCAGATGATGTGTTGGAAGATAAGACTGAGATGGAAATGGAATTAAAGACCAAAACTACGGAGAAAATCAAGCCGCATCATGAGAAAGACAAGAAGGAGAAGCATAAAGAAGAGGACAAGGGGAAATCGAAGAAAAAGGATGTGGGTGAAAGGAAGGAAAAGGACAAAGGGAAAAAAGGAAAAGAACACGATTGTGATGATGACGATAATGATGAAGTGAGGACAGGTAAAGAGGCAGTGAGGGAGAAAGAAAAGAAGGAGAAATGCAGTATTAATGATGATCAAGATAAAAGAATTGAGAATGACGAGTCCGTGGAGACTAAGAAAAAGAAAGAGAATAAGTATGAGGAAGGCAAGGAAAAAGAAGAGATGGATACAGAGAAACGTGATGGAGATTTGGAAAACAGTGACGAACATTCTAAGGGGAAGAAAAAAGAGAAACATAAGGACAAGAACACGAAGAAGGGAAATGATGAGAACTCCAAGGAGAAAGGAGTAGAGAAGATTAGAAGTGATGACAGAGAGGCGGAGAAGAAAAAGGGAAACGAAGAATACGTGGAGATGTATGAAGGGAGGGCAAATGATGAGGAGCAAAAGAAGGATAAGCATGCGAAAGGGAAACAAGAAGGGAAGATAAAGGATGAAAAACACATGGAGAAAGATAAATCTAAAGGAAAAGAGAATGACGATGAAGATAAAGGAGAAAAGAATAAGAAAAAGGATAAGGAAGATAAACAGAAGAATAAGTACAGGAATGCAGCAGATGAGCGAAAAGGCACAAAACATGAGGAGGAAGATAAGAAGAACCGGAAAAAAGTTAAGGAGAAGGAAGAGGAAAGGAAGCACATGGATAGAGAGGATGTGGAGAAACAAGATGAAGACGAGGAAAAAGTAGACAGTGAGAAAGAGCGAAAGAAGGAGGAGAAGAAAGATGAGGACAAGAAAGAGACGGAAAAGCAAAGGGGCGACACCGATGTGGAAACAGCAGATGAAGACAAGGGGAAAGGGGAGAGGAAAGAGAAGAAGAAGACCAAGAAAACTGACGTAGGAAAAGAAGAGAAAGAAGAGAAGCTAAGGAAGAAAGGGAAGAAGCACGAGGATGTACCGGATGCTGGAAATGAAGATGAGAAGGAAGGAGTCGTTAAAAAAAAGAATCACAAGGTTGAAAAGGGTATGACTGAAGTTACTGGAAGAGAGATTGAAATATGTGAAGATGCTAAAAAATCTGAAGGAGAAGGGCAAAAAGAAAAGCAGAAAGGTGAGGAAGTTGACAAGAAGGTTAAGGGTGATAAGAAAAGAAAACTTGATGGGAAGGACAAGATTAAAGATCTTGGCAAGCTAAAACAGAAGTTGGAGAAACTAAATAGTAAAATTGAAGCTCTTCTGGAGAAGAAGTCGGAAATCTTGAGGCAAATAAATGAGGCTGAGCATGCAGAGGCCTCTACTGGTGGAGCAGCTGATGAAGCTAATGCAGCTTAGGGTGATGTACACTACCTTCTTTTCTGTTTGTAAATATGTCCAAGTAAATAGTAAAATTGAAGCTCTTCTGGAGAAGAAGTCAGAAATCTTGAGGCAAATAAACGAGGCTGAGCATGCAGAGGCCTCTACTGGTGGAGCAGCTGATGAAACCCATGCAGCTTAGGGTGACATGTGGACACTACCTTCTTTTCTGTTTGTAATTATGTCTATGTTTCTAAAGTTGTCATGTGAATAATGTATGCTTTTCTTGTCCTTGTTTGGTAAATGTAATGCTCTCTGTCCTTTTTTATCCTACCCAGAGTGAGCTTCTGTGTACATAAACTTCCCATGGCTATAGTTACATATTAGTAAGCCCAAGGGAGTGCTATATCTGAGTGTCATATATCTGCCCCCTTTTAACTCTTGTTTGTGCGTTGGATTCATGATCCAACTCCAGTCATTATGATATTCAAGTGCTTGATCATAGAGCTTCTCAGGCTGATTTGGCTGGATAACAAATGAAATATGCGCTAGCATTGAAGGAGCATTGGAAGTATATTAATTCTGGTGCAAAAATGTCTGGTTATGCAGGTTTTGGGTTGATTAGATGCTCTGTGTTGAAGCATAGTGCAACCAAATCACTATGGTGTCAGGTCTTTATATGTTGTGTGGAGTAGCGCATGTTGGGGTCTAGCTTCCTTCGTTGATAAGCTGGAAAAAGAAGGTTGCTAGGTGAAAGCTTTGATGGAAGCTTCACTGGGCAAGCTGTGGAAGAAAATTCATTAGCCTGTTGATTTCTTGGCTTCTCAAATCGTTGTGTCTCTAACTGAAGTTGATTGATCACTGGATTAGTTTGAGCATCAGTAGTTTTGAGTCACTTGTGCACCCCAGCCAGTTAAGCAGACTAGTCATGCTACATTGTCTGAATTTCTCGAAAGGAGTTGCCGCTGCTATAAGCTGTTGAAATTGTCTTCCAGGCAGACTGCTCTCTCTATTTGTTCTAGGTATATTGAATCAGCCAGGGAAGCTAAAGTTGGGAGAGTATGAAGTTTAGCAGCATAATTATGAGAGAGAGAGAGAGAGAGAGAGAGAGATGTAATCAAGCTGGGTTTTACTTCTATTGAGTAGTTTCTGATTTGTGTCTAAAGAACTATTTGCGTGGTACCATAAGTTCCGCCAAATGGAAATTTCAATAATTTTAGGTGGTGCAGAAACAGTGTAAATGTCCCAATTCGTTTCCTAGTTTAGTTCTTAACAGGATTGGTGGTGAGACCAAAACCAAATGGGAAGAGGGGATCGTAATGAGGATCCCCAACATTCATCGGAAGCTGATCCACGGTTTTGAACCATGTCCTAGAAAGCTTGCCTGTGAAGCCATAATCACCAAACAGAACATCTGCAACCCCTTGGCCTTCTGTTCCCGGAAGCCAAGCAGCGACGATAGCGTCCATCGCTGCGACATAGGGCTGGATCATGACAGGACGACCGGAGATGACGACGACGACACACCTGATGGCTGCACATACATTCGATATAGTGCTTGTTCCTGGGTCAGCAATGGTCAAGTTCGTGCTATCGCCATTTGTCTCTGCGTAAGGGTGTTCTCCCACTACTACAATGGCATAGGAGAATTTACTGGATCTGACAGAGTCCGTATCGGGGTTCTCCTTGTAGACGACCTTGGTTTTTGGATCGACGGTGTTCTTAATGGCACTGAGGATTGTGGTACCTGGAAATGTGAAGATTGGCTCTATTAGATTTTATGGAAACACATAATCATGAAGTTAGCAAAGTAACTCTATTCTATGATTGAAACAATGACCGACCAAGTTGACAGTAAATCAGGAAGAACGGAGATATCGAACCGTCGCATACCGCTAGTGAGGTTGTTTCCACTGAGTCCCTGCCATTGAATTGTCCATCCGCCACACTGATACCCTAAGTTATCTGCATGGCTACCAGCAACTAGTATTTTTGGTGCTTTCTTAGGAAGAGGAAGTAATGGCTCATCAGTTCCTACACCATTTTTCAGTAGCACCAAGGACTTTCTGACAGCTTCCCTAGCCAATTCTCTATGCTCCTGTTTTTCAGGTTAACCGGATTTGATGAGTAAAGATTGGAAATCATCCTTGACATCTAAGTGAATCGGTAGATCGATATCGAACAAACCTGACTTCCTAGCTGGTCCACTAGGCTGGTATCGGCCAGTGGATTCTCGAATAGGCCCATTGTGAATTTGACCCGCAGTATTCTCCTCACCGCATCATCGATTCGGCTCATGGGGATGATCTTGTTCTTCACCTGGAAGGTTAGCCCGTCGATGAACTCTGTGTAATTCAACGGGACCATAATCTGCGACAGATCGATTCAAACTTAAGAATGGACTGATGAAATATCTCTTTAGGTTCATCTCGTCTCGCACAGCATAATGTAGAGTTAATCAATCTCTAACCATGTCAATGCCAGCACTAATTCCTGCTTGAATGGAGTAGGAGTAGTTAGCATGGGGGGGAGTAGTTATCCTGTCAATACCTTCCCAATCCGATATCACGAACCCCTGCATTATTTTTATCACTGTTTCAAACAATCCAATGCAAATTATGGAAGAGGAACCGAAACGATAGCGAGACGATCTTTTACTCTGAAACGGAGTTTGTTTTTAAGGAAGCCTGTGATTAGGTCGCGATTTTTGTGCATCTTGATTCCGTTCCAGCTAGAGTACGAAACCATGATGGTCGAGACGCCCTTGAGGATTGAATCGTAATAACCGGGCATATGGATGCTAAGCAAGCCGTGCCAATCTATTACAGTGTTATTCTCATTGATGCCATCAGTCGTTCCACCATCCCCGACGTAATGCTTTGCACATGCAGCCACATTCTTCCTGTGCCAGGAAAGCACAAGAAAATGCATCAGAGACATTTGTTCCATTTTACCCAGAGAACTGAGCATGTTTCTTGCACTTTTCAGAATATTTGTGCTTATTCAATGTCAGATTCTAAGGTTAAACGATGTAAAATAAAAGAGCAGAGGCATCCTACTTCAATAATTGATTAATTTGGGAAAAAGCATAGTGAGAAAATATTTAACTGTAGAAGCAAGATGTGAACGGTTTTTTCCTCCATGATCCGACGACGGGAGCGGCAGAATAGGACCATGAAATGTAATGTGCGACACAACTCGAACACAGCTAGTATTCACGTTTGCGGGACTACACAGTAAAAATTAGATCTACCCCACTGCTTAATGATCTTCTAGATGACCTAAATTTGTTACTAAGATTCACCAGCATGACTGTACTTTCGGTCACAGGTTGTTGTGTATCATTTGTCTCATCCCAATTCACCAGCTGGTGTTCAATTTTTAACAGTCCTGTTTAGGGAAGACAGCAAGTTCAAGAAATGTACAAATATAGATTCGTATGCGAGTAAAATGTGCAGATTTACTTTTCAAAATTTGAATTTTCTTTATCAAAGTTGAGTGACAACTAGCAAGTCAAAGATGGAAAATGGAGTCAGGCCCATCTCTGAATTATCTTCTTGTCCCCTTCCCTACCGTGTACGCACGCTGCGCCCATCTGTTTTAAGTGAAGACACGTCCATGGCAGCAAAGTCCTAATCAGAAAAGTCCAACCACGTTGCTTTTGTGGACCATAAACATCGCGCCCACTCATCGTCTAGTAAACACTTTCCTATTTCCCATCAGAATCTGTCGTTTTTTCCACAAACGTGTGCAGCCAAAGCCAAGAGTTCATCAGATAAGTCAAGTTCAAATCGCAGAATTTGACTATTTAACAAGTGCCCCCGTGTTCCATGCTGACCCACATCCAAAGTTACCATAGTCATGGTTTAATCAATGAGATCATGCAGTATGAAGATATGTGCTCTATTGCGAAGAAGATTTTCGGAGTTTGCTTACTTTCCGGCAACATAGGGGACACCCTTCGGAGAACCGGCAGGAAGGTCACCTTGCAATCCGGGGACAATTTCGGTCATGGCCTGAACAATCTTATGATCCTCACTGTAGCTCTCGTAACACCGACCCCATCGCGGATCCCTGCAGACCTGTCGTGAACGCATAAATGCCAATAAGGTCGAGGTTGAGAGGGAAGTCGAGACCGAAAGAAGGATTATATTTATGCTCTACGCGTCTAGTTTCCAAATTTATCGAATGCATCTGAAGAGACAAGTAGATCCGAGCCCTCTCACCGCGATACAGGGTGCGAAAACATATGGAATTCCTGTAGCTCTAACTTCCAGTGCTGTCGCAGCTCCGATCCTCTTTACTAGCTCAGGATCCCTAATCAGGAAAAGATAGAATAAAGCCATGAGGTAATGATCGCATCAGACGATCTTTCGCGGATCAACACATCAATAATTGCAGAAAACGACCACTAGGTACAGAATAGACCAACGCTTTCTGGCTGCTACATGTCCATCTTTCATCATAGCTGTTCAGCCACTATCGATTAGCAAAACTATTGTACAGTCGTCTCAATTGAAATCCCATTTTTCGGCTTTCCGAAACTTCTTTCATCGTTTCAAATCTCACTCGTGTAATTAATTAATCATACTAAACCAGAGGGCCGAACATGGTCCCAACGCATTCTCAACTTGCCTGGTGGCTCCAAGACCGACGTTGTGAGGAAATATAGTCGCCTTGTACACGTTGTTATGGCCGTGAACCGCGTCGATGCCGTAAATCATGGGGATACCCAGCCGGGTAGACAACGACCCGTTCTGAAAATCGTTCACCATGTCGATCCAGGTCTCCGGCGAGGCCTGCAGAGCCGGGACACTCCCTCCTCCACTCAATACACTCCCTAGTACATCACAAAGCCCACATCTTAGTAACATTAAATTTTTCGATCCCAGCTCAATGGACGGTCGTGTCGCTCACCGATGAAGTCCTTCTTCATGACCTCGAAGGACGCAACGCTGCGATCAATCTGCGTCATCTGGCCTATCTTCTCCGCCAGAGTCATCCGGCGCAGCAGGTCCTCGATGCGAGTGTCCAGCGGCTGCTTCGGATCTTTATACTTCACGTGCTCTGCTCTCGTCATGCCAGAGAAGCAACAGAGAACTAGAAGCCCCACCATAAGGACGGGAGCTCTCGCCATTTTTGCCCTGTTCCCGGAGCGTCCTCTGTCTGAAAAACATCGCTCAAATCGATCTGAATCGGAAAACGTACTTGCCCAAAAGCGAATGCTTATATCAAACAAAAAAGCAAACGAATCGCAGAACTGAACGGAAGGCATTGCCGACGACAAAAACTCAAAAAAAAAATCGAGCAGCTACCAACTGAGTCGCTGCAACTCTCAGGCCATGAAATTCATTGAAACAGAGGCACCCCCACGAGCACCATTAAATTGCGCTTACGGAACCTCGGAAATGAAGGTATCGACAACCCATCAGCCGCATTAAAGGCTTGCGTCATGAACTAGCCAAATGCGACTACACCCTCGTCATCCAGCTCCAGCACCATCAAATCAAACGCCATCCTTCCTCAGACCAAAACGAAACAACTCCCCCCGTGCAACTCACCAGTTGAGCTTAATTCTAGCGAGATTGACAACACAGGCGAGAGCAACGCGGGACACGCGCCTCTGCATTGGCTTGAGAATTGACAAGAGCGTGAACGAGAGCACAGGGGACTTACAGAGACTGCCAACGATAACCTCCATTCCAAGAGAGAGAGAGAGAGAGAGGGAGAGAGAGAGAGAGATCTGTTCCGGCAAAGAGAAGCCAAAGGCCGTACTTATAAATATTTTTCACCGCTTAACTATTATTATTAATTAATATATGGGCGTAATTCCGGGGACATAAATGGAATTTTCGTTTGGATAATTCCATATTTATTTTCCTTTTTGTAAACGCTGCTGGATAATTTCGATATCTTTTTCCCTTGGTCTTAGTGAAATTGGTTAGGCTCTTTGGAAGTAAAACTTGAGCAAAATTATGCGATGGTTAGATTCGTGTAAATGCCCCCGAACTTAGAGCGATGAGTGCGGCGATATTTCTTTAAGAGTTATCATGAGGGTTCCGCATTGGTTGCGAAATGGAGGTATTTAATCGCAATTACTTCGTGCCTACCATATTCCGAATAGTTGAGATTGGCGTGTCCAGTCTTGCAATAATTCACAAATCAAAAAAAGAAAAGAAAAAGCAGTGTTGTCCTGGTCACTCTTTCTTTACCTTTTTTTTTTTAATCATTTTACGGTCCTTTTGAGCAATGTCAGCCGGACAAATTCGAAAAATAAAATGAAAAAAAAAATATAGCGGAAAGAATTTTTGAATTTCAGCCGAGGGAACAATAAACAGGTTGATTTCACGCGTGGCATCTGCATCAAAGATGGGATGTAAGGATGTAAGGCGGATCGAGGAGTGATTGGCGTCAGCGCACCAATGCATCTGGGCCGTCGAATCTCGACGTGGGGTCCACCAATCAGATTCGCCGAGTCTAGCAAGACGACGGTGCATCTGATAATCTTTTTATCAATGGAGAGGGAAAATTAGGAATTGGCTAAGGCTAAAGCTATTGAACACGTCATCAGAGATAAAGCCAAATCCATTTCCTTTGTTGCGGTCGGAAAGCCAAATCAGCATAAGTTGAATAGTCATTGTCTTGACCAAACCTCCGCCGGTGCACTTGCTAAGAATTCGGATAATGAATTATTAAGTCTAAATTTAATTTGGGACCTTCTAAGCCTTATCAATTCATAATTTAGGATTTAAGTTTTTAACATGTAAATTTTTGCATGCTGGAGTGGCCACTAATCTATTTACGGTGGATCAATTCGAAACCCAAATCAAACATAAGGATATATGTTTTATTTTTACGAACCAGAGATTTTGAGTTCGGAGAATTGGTTATGCTAGATTACTTTAACGTCCTTTCGGAACCTTTTCTTTTCATGAAAATATTTAAGCAAGTAGTCTGTATCCATTTTATTACCTAGTTGCCAACATGTGGGATGACCACGCATGTGCGCAATCCACCAATTTAACACCCAATAAAAAAAACAATTAATAAATTGCCAGATTAGGAAAATAACGTACCTTTAAAGTAATGTAAGCATATGCATTGTTTGCTAGAAAATAACATAAACAATCCTAATATGATTTTTAATTAAAAAGCAATTCACTCAATATTTTTTTTTAGGGTTTTCGCTTATTTAAATGAAAGTTGTCCTGCGTCAAAGTATGACATGCGTTTAAATAAACCTAACATGTAGGCTATATGACATGCGATTAAACAACCTAATTCTAATGACAGGTAAATGATGTATTTTTGTATTTTTTATTAAAATTCGGAATAATAAAAACGCCTAAAATGACATGCAATCTATTCTAGAAAAACACTCTATCTTATTATAAAATGACTTCTTTTTGGGTTTTTTTTAATAAAAATCCGAAACCAGAAAATATCCTAAATAATCCATTAAGACTAGAATATTCCCTAATTTAAACTAGGAAATAAGCTACCCTAAATCGCAATTTTAATTAGAAAAATATCCCATCTTTTAGATATACCCGAGATAACCTAAACATGCAATATCTCTAACTTAAATCCTAACTAATATTTTTGAATTTTCTTTTATTTCAAAAATAAAGCAATCAATAGCAATCGCACTCAAACAATCCATACAATTTGCAAAGTTTATTTATCATGTTCAAATTAGGAAAATGATTTGAGCTAACGATCATATCTATATGGTTATAGATATCGATGGAAAGTTGACCATTTGAATTTGGAAAGCAAATGAGATATATTATTATATCCAAGTAGTTATGGATAATATAACAATCTTTCGTACCGTCGCGTATCGTACCGTCACGTATCGTACCTTAGGTTAAGATAAGTTGCTAAATTCGGAAAAATTCCAAATTTAGTGTATTTTCGAATATTGCGGATATAACACACATTATCTCTAAAATATCTAGCAATCCACTGAATATTCACAAACTATTTAAAATATTCAAAAATCATGAAATTTTACCTAATTTGCGGATATTTCCAATTCGAACTCAAATGGGGCTCGAGATTGCAGATCGGGACGGTGGCCGACGGCGAGGAACTGACAATGGTGGGACTGGGACATAGCAGCGGCATGGGCTCGAGCCTCAGTTAAGTAGGCGCATCGAGCATGGCCAAGGACAGCTTGGCACAACCGGGCACGGAGTGACAGCAGTAGGGCAATTGGCAACATGGCTCGTCGAGCACGGGGCTTTAGCGATGCGGCAAGGGCACGACTAGGCATGGATAGGCGCAGTTCGGGGAGTGGTCGCGAGAACCGATCAAGCGGGAGCAGTAGCAAGCAGGCCTGTCCGGCAGGGCACACGGGCACGGGTGGCTGAGCGACTGATCCAGTCAATCGGGCACGCGGGCACGAATGGCGGTGACGGCATGGGCATGAGCGATAGCGGAGCTTGGCTGGTCCCACTCTCTCTCTCTCTCCCTTTGGCTCTCACTATTACTCATGTGTTTCACTCTTGTGTGTTCTGAAAATTATGAGCACTCTCCCCCATTCAAGGAGTATAACGACGTATTTATATCTAAACCTAGGTTAATTGGCCGGGTGTTTATAATATAGTGGGTTTTAACCTAGTTTTTCTATTTAATTCCTTAGTGGGCTGAATTATTTCGGACTCTTATTTAATTAAAGTTTAATGGGCTGATTTGAGCTCAAATTAAAACAACCTAAGCTGCTTTTACCCTTGAGATTTTCGGCCCCTATTTTGTTAGCTTGGCTGAGTATTGCTCGATGTGCGAGCTAGACTCACGCGGCTAACTTTAAGTTCATTCGCCACTACTAGCCTAATGCAAAATGCAATTATATAGGCATAAATACTAATTCAAATGCTCATAATTTATATCCAATTTAACTAATTTTTGTTTAGGGACCGAGATCGATCCCTAATTTTTATGCAATGGACAATTAACTGGATCTCCAAAATTTAGGTGTCAACAGTTGTACGACCTCAAGCGGGATGATGTTGTTATCCTGTTGTCTCTTTCGTCGGAGTGGAACATTCGTGGAACATCTGTTTCCAAAAGTGGGTTGGAGATGAACTCAACATCGAGAATTGCCCATTTGTATACCGTTTCAAACGTGGATTAAGAAATGTATGTGGGAACAAGATTACATTCACAAAAGTCACCGGATCCAAGGATCTCACCATTTGGATCACATGGTATCTTGTATGATTTTTAGGGCACGTGTGATAATCATTCTGTTTATATGTTTTTCTATTTTTCTGTTCCTGCAAACAAATTTGGAATAGAAATTTATTTGGTAACACAATTCTATTTTTCAATTTCTTGAACAAATTTTGATTTCAGAAATAAGTTTAGAATAAAAATGAAAAGTAAAAATCTTCTACTTTTTTATTTTTAGTACAGAAATGAGAAATAAAAACTCTCATCACTGCTCATTCTCGTTATTAGCTAACTGCCCACCCACCAGCTGCCGTCCGCCTTCCATCGCCGCTTACTGGCTGCATCGTGTGGTCCACCATTGCACACGGTCCTCAGCCGGCCGGCCGGCGCCTGATGATGGCCGCCTCCCATCACTGTTCGTTGCTGCCCTTTGGCCATTGCCTGTCGTTCATTGCCTGCCATCTGCCTCTGGCTAATCCCATCGTCATTTGCTATACTTCGCAGCTCACTGGCCACTCGGGAAGGAGAAATTTTGTGCCATTACCAAACACTTATTTTTACTAAGAAATTCGTCCAAGGAATATATTTGGCCAAAAATTAATTTCTGGAATAGAATGGTTATCATTTGCGTCCTTCGCATCTAACGCATCACCATGTCGTAACACGTCAGAACGACATTGTGGTTTGTGTTGCCCTTAAAGGGTGTGTTGCTTATTAATAGAGATAATTAAGGATTTTCTCTAGAATAATTTCCTATGGTAAAGATATTTTAATAATTTTTTGATTATTTGTGTCTCTCAAGATTGCATGTAATTACACATATATTGCACATAAATTGCACACGTAATTCCTTTTGATTGTTTATATTTTGATTGGGATGTTATCTTAGAATAGTTATTTCATAAATCCTATAAATAAGTTGATGTATTCTTGATTAATATTTATTGAAATATAGAGATAATTTCACAATTCTTTATTCCGCTTTATTATTCTCGACTCAGTATTAAAGTCACCGTTCCTAAAGAAACCCTAAGAGCACCGAGTGCACCACTGCACCCCTAGCAAAATAAATCCGTTCCACTACTCGACAGTGTTTACCCGAGTGCCTCTTTCATGTTTGACCAAGCACCACGATGATCTGTGTTATGATGTCGGCGACGCTTCGCCTGGTTGACTCTTTTTTTTTTTTCACGGAGGTGGCTTTTGAAAGTGGTGTAGATAATTCTTATCGTATTCCAAAAACCTCTCATATTATACCGAAAATATCTCATCCTTCAGAATTCTTTTTTAAAATAACGTGAATTACACAATTTTGCTGTTTCAAATGAGTCCAAGCCTTTCTTTTTCCTCTCAAATTAGACCACTTTGAAAAGTAATACTTTCCGAACCGTTTCTCGGGCTAGATTCGTCACTGCCATCAATTCCTTATCCTAATCCCAGTCAATTTCACCTCTCCCCTAAAATCATTGAAATGTTTTTCAACACGTTGCACAATCTTTATTCTTTTCGAACTTATCTATCTTCAATTATTACAATTAGAGAAGAAGTTGCGCACATTCAACGACTAAAATGAATCTATATATTCGTTATTCTACAAGCTCAATCAGGAGGACTAAGATATGAAAGTTGAAATCAATCATAAGGTGAATTATAGAACACATAGAAACAAAAGAAAGTTAGGACACTTGGAAAACGAGGAGTTTGTCCAATGGTCCTGAATATGTTGTACGGATCTCAATTTAATCCAAAATTTTTCAATTGTCAATTTAGTCCTAGATCTGTGATTAGTCTGGTGACATGGTGGTGTATTATGTAAGACGGCCAGTAATGACCAGACTGTCACATCGGCGATTTCTAGCGAAAATTGACTGGAATAATCACATTGGTATTTCATAGAAAGATTCAGGATCAAATTGACAAAATTGAAAAATTTAAAACTTAATTGGCATCCATACGTTAAGTTTAGAATTGATGGAGTAATTTTCCTATTAGAAAATATCTTCTGCTACAAGGTGGTGTTCTATTCCGGACACGCTTGGAGCTTTACTTTTGTAAGCTTCCAAAGAGACCCGTTTCGTGAAAGGAGCCTTTCGCGAGTATCTAGCGTTTTCATTTACAGTCATGTAAGTCCAATTCGATAAACTCCAATCGATATAGAAGTCATGCATTGACTCTTCATGAGACCATACTCGGCACAAATATGTATCATTTGAATCGGCCCGTTGGTTCAATAAAATAACCTAGCTCAATATAGATGATAAATTAGGTAGGTCGGATTCCCAAAATTAGGGTTTGAATGTGAAGACTCTTTTGATTTCTTGTGGCCAAGGGGAATTTATCAGTTCGGCCTTCGCTTTCGGTATGGTTATAAAATTCATTTTGCTAATATATACAGTTGGGATCGAATACATAAAGTTCTTTAAAGATAAGGTCGACCCATCCGCTTTCAATTGTCCTCTCCCCAGTGGATGAAAAGAGTGTGGGGACTATGTTGTCCGACATGCATTGATGTGGTCAACGATCCTGCCTCTGCGTCGTCTGCTTCGTTCAGCAGAAACCCACTGCCCTTTCATGGCGAAGTGCACAATGGATGGATGGACTGATGATATCGTTGATGATAATGTTGTTCGAGGTGAACTCAGAGGCCTGGCATTGAAAGGAGGTGAAGAGGTTAGGGAAAGCAACATCATTCTCGGACGTGAATTCTTCCTTTTTCAGTCGATGGGAATGACGCGATCTATATCCAAGTCGAATCAAGCTTAGCAACATATGCATCTACTTGAGAATCGAGATGCAAGGTGCCTGTTTATGTTCCAGAAGATGTTGTAATCTCAATTAGATATGTGCATGATCTACTTATAGCTGGTTCCGACCAACGTTTTAGTGGTAGAAAACATTCTTTCACCGTCATCTACATTTTCGTATACACATCTTTTCTATTGGGATAACAACATAAATAGTTCGATGCCATCCATGCACTTTCAATTTGTACAATATAATCCCTAAATGTCAAATCTCGAATTTTGTATCCATCCTTAAAGTTCAAAGACGATATTTCACATCAGACAATGGACAATTTATGTCATTTTAAATTTTCTATTTTTCATATAAAATACAAAATCTCGAATTTGGTATCCATCCTTCCAACCTAACGGATCTCTTACTTTCATGTGGCACGTACCCGGCAATTCAAATTCATCTCTCTAATGTCCTACTAAAAACAACTAGAGATGTTTGCGAATCTCCTACTCTCTTTTTTCCCTTATTAAGTAGTCCCATTAGGAAACACATGAAAACCCTTGCTTAAAAAACAAACACTCCATCTCATTCAGACGTCCGGTCTCCAAGTTCACATCGAAAAGCTTTATAACGATCGATATTGAAGCCATCGATTTCATCTATGAATTCTACTTACATCATGAAAAACATGTGTACCCAACGTTGTAAAAGAAGGCGAACAACAACGAGGCTGAATGACTCAACTAGACATTGAGCTGGAAGGTCCGGCTAAACTCCTCCGGAATTCTTGAAATTACCCGTTCTTGCATGTGGTTATATCGATCTAATTCGCGTGTTCTTGTTACCTTTCTATTTTCTCGAATGTTTCAAGCTTCTTCCCCCGAATCCGAACCCTAACACTACATTGCTTTCCGCGTATGGGAAAAAAAAATCACCAATCATTTTTCACTTGTCTATAGTTTTTTTGACACTTACTGACGGTTATTAAAAAAATTCATCGCACTTTTGGACACGGAAAATGGAATTTGGCCTATGTTACACTCATATTTCATCTTTGCTCTAGCAAGAGTTTTACTTTGGCTCCTCTTTCTTGTTTCATGCAATTTCTTATGCATGACACAATACCCTCCAAGAATCAGTCGGGTCAAGTATCCTAGATCCGGGGCTTTTGGGGTTGGGACGGGTAACCCGTTTGGTGGAACTTGGAGTCGGGTCAAGTCTTACCGTTTTCACTTCATAGTCATATAGAGCAATGACTTCATTTGCGGTCATGTAAGTCCAATTCGATAAACTCCATTTGTATCAAAAGTCGTACATTGACTCTTCACTAGGCTATATATGGCACCAAAAAATATAATAAGCGAATCTCCCCGTCGGTGCCATACAATAACCTAGCTTAATATAAACGATATATCGGGTAGGTTGGAATCCTGAATTCAGATCGGATGCGAAGACTCTTTTGCTTTCTTGTAGCCAGGGTTATGTGTCAGCTTAGCCTTCGCTTTCCGTATGGTTATAAAATGCACTTCCTAATATAATGTCTGGATTAAATGAATACATTCCTTAAACAATTGAGGTCGACCCATCTGCTTTCAATGTCGTCCTCAGTAGATGAGAAGAGCGTGGGGACAATGTTGTTCGACACGCATTGATGAGGTCCAAATCACGGCCAACGTGCATCATTCCATAGTCCATCCAAGCATTTCGAGAATGCCGGATGGGCTCCGAAACCGAGCCTAGCTGCTCCTCCTTCAGCCCCATTCAGTAGAAATCTACCGCACTTTCATGGTGAAGTGTACCGCAGTTCACGGATAGACTGATCGTATCATCATTAGCTTTCGAGGTGAACTTTTGGAGACCTGGCCATTGAAAGGAGGTGAAGAGCTTAAGGAAAACAACATTGTTCTCGGAAGTAGGTTCTTCCTTTTCCGAGTCGACGTGAATGGCACAATCTAGCGATCTCGAATCAAGCTTAGCAGCGTATGTGTCTATTCGAGAATCGAGATACGGGGTGCCTGTTTATGTTCCGTGAGATGGAGCAACCGATTAGATGCACTCCCATTGACTTACTTGGCTTCAACCAATGCTTTTAATGACAGAAAAAATCTTTTCGTGATCCTCATAATTATATATGTGCTTCCAATCTTATACCATATACAAAGCGCCAGCTTTCAAATTTGCAGTCCACCCTTTAAATCAATAAAATATCCTCATCTTCAATACAAAAAAATTAAAAATAAACAGCATACTTAGATATTGTTTCAATGATAATTCGATATCTCCGAGCAATAGTCCAATAAATTTGGACACGGAAAATAGATTTCGGCTCGATATTTAGTCAGTGGAGAAAGGGAAAAGGGAAGAGGTATTGCAATTTATTGGATTTAGACTACAAGAAAAGCAAACCTCCAGTACTTTACCGAAAAAAAAAGCAAACCTCCAGTAGTTTCAACCTTTTCTCTAAGATTTTTCATGCTCATGTTTGCTATTAATAGCAACTTATAGGCTTATAGCCGTATTGTAATGACAAAAGATAAGCGTGGTTTATGCATGGAACTGCTCAAATTATTACTCGAAGCCTCTCTCATCCACAATATTCAAGATTCAGATGTTCATTTTTATTCAAATCTTATGCTTTTTCTTGTTCTTATTTCTTATCAATAACAAAATATCCTTCAAGTTCAAGTCCCCTAGATCCGTGGCTTTTGGGGTTGGGCCGAGTGACCCGTTTGGTGGAACTTAGGTTCCTGCAATACATATGATCGAGCTGTGAATTCTTCTATTCATGTTTCTAAATGCGTGCATGCTGCTTGCTTTTCGCTTCTAGTCTTTAATAACGTAATCAATTGAAATGCCATCAATCCATGAGTCTTAGCATGCACTGCATATCAGATTCGTGAGAAATTATTTTCTCGTCGTAGTTGCAGTTCAGGAGATGGGGCCGAGTGAAAATCGAGTGGGAGATTTCGAGCTTCTTATGGTTAAGATCTGATCATTCTGGTGAACTTTCCAAACTTTGGGGTTTTCCATAGTTATAGAAAACAGTAACAGCTCTCTTTCTTGCCAATTCATCAACACGCTCTATACATTTAAAGAATGCGCAAAATCGTTACAGGATAATCTATGGACCTACCCCTTACTGTTTAGCATAATAACAATTTATATGCTCGATAACATAGAGAGGTCAAATGGATACGTGAGCAAAACTGTGACGGATACGGTTGAACCCCTGTGCACACTAGGTCACACAATACAGACTCGAGGGTTCTATCTTATTTAACACTCAAGATCTGAATTATTTCCCTTGTTATACTATTTTGAATCTTGGAACAACTTCATTTCACATGGTGATCTCATGTTGGACAGCTCGGTTCCGCACCTCAAGACCGGCGAGGCCATACCTTCATCAGAAGTATCTTCATGCATTAATGAGAAAGAGTACAACGTTAGATATTCTAAGATCAATTTACAAAACTAATACATTAACCCTACCTGCACGAGAAGTACATATACTTCCTTGACCGATGTCTGTCTCTGGGTTCAAGGAATGTACCAACGCCATGAAAAGGGGAAAAAAGAACCTGCATACAGTCTCATCTCAAGGTCCTATACATCTTCTAAACCTTTTGTCGCTTTCGGATCCTCCACTTTCAAACATCATGTAGGCAGATATGTGTAAATAAAAGCTACACACATCTTTCAAGCAGAACCCGACTACGACTAAACTAAACTCGTAAGCATAATAAAATTTGCATAAAAAGTGCAAAAGGGACGATCAAGAGCATTTCGATTGATGAGCGGAAAAAGGCCTTGATCAGAAGGGAGATGAAGCTAGAGTTGATTCGCTGAACAAAATGTTTCCACAAGTCTTAAGAGGCAAATACCCCTTTCAGCTGGAGGCTAACCAAGCTGTGCGAAAATTGTACCTTTGGAAGCGATAAAGACGCGATGGCCAAAAAGAAGTAATGAAGACTAGATCGATATGTTCGTGTATGCTCGATACTCTTTCTAATCTTTGTACCTTTAATTGTGAATGCGTCTTCAATCTTGTGATCGGAGAGCACTGTACGAATTTACCAAAATCTTGCAGGTTGATGTCAAATATATTAGGTGAATATAAGTATACACAGGGAAAAAGCTCCAGATGTGCTTTGCATATGTTTGATCTGAAGTTACTGCAAAATATGGAAACCTATACTTGACTGTAGACTAAGATGAAACTAGAGAAAACAAGTGTACATGGGCATGCGTCCCCTTCTACACGTACATCCTACTGTACATAAACTGATCTGGAAAGGATTTCAATGATAGATGTATAATAGTCTGTACACGGTGCTGTTTAGCACAGAGAGAGAGAGAGAGAGAGAGAGATGGATGATCTTGATCGTAGCTAAAAGCTGAATTAGCGATAATTTTCAGACTATGAATATATTAAATATGTAATCTACATGTATGCACATAGGGGTGGCAGTTGAATATATACATATGTTGGGTTCTTCAGATGAAAATACAGACAGTATAGGTCAGTTTACAGGTTACCTTGTGAAGTTTGTCCCCATTGCAGATGCCTCTTGAGTTTGAATGGAAAAGCTCAGTGTGAGGAATGAAGCCTGGTCCGAGATTCTTCTCTCTCTCTCTCTCTCTCTCTCTCTCTCTCTCTCTCTCACTCACACACACAAACCCTCAAAGCACAGATCCTAGTTAAAACACACCCACATCCATGAGAAAGGAATAATTATCGAGTATTAAACCTAATCTCAATCTCTCTCGCTCTCTCTCACACACACACATACACCTTCCAAAACACAGATCCGACAGATATTTAGTCCCATACACCCACAGGCATAAGAATGAATGATCATGAACGATTAAACCTAATCTCTCTCTCTCTCTCTCTCTCTCTCTCTCTCTCTCTCTCTCTCTCTCTCTCACACACACACACACACACACACACACACACACAACAATGAAAAAGAAAAACCCAACAATTAGGAGCAGACAGACAGATATCTTGGATCAAACTTCATTCCAAACACCACTTTTCCTCAATGATCTTCCACGAGCAATAGATCTCTCTCTCTCTCTCTCTCTCTCTCTCTCTCTCTCTCTCTCTCTCTCTCATGATTCCACAATCATATCATAGACAGATGCAACGCAATTTGCAGGAGCAGAGAGAGAGGCGCTCACATCAAGCTCTCCCCTCTTATTTTTATACAAGAAGACCACACTAGAATTATTCACCAAATCCCATAAAGCATAAAGAAGGAAGAGGCACAACAGGGTGTGTGGGAGTCAGAGAAATATCATTTATTATTATTTTATGGAGGACAGGAGGAAAAAATTGGAAAAGCACATGATGGACAGGTCATGGCTTCCAATATAATAATGAAAAGCCTGGTGGGTTTTGGAACATTACCCTTGTCTTCTTCTAGTACAAGAAGGGCTTTTATCGGGGAGATGAGAGAGAGAAACCAAGTGCTGCTGGTGAGGCTTTTTTCCATGAGAGAGAGAGAGAGAGAGAGAGAGAGAGAGGACCAAGACTAAAGTTGGGGCCTTTTGAAAAAGCTAAATGGGTGTGTGTGTGAGAGTAACAACAATGTAGATCTCTCCCATTAGTCCTCCAGCATTGGTTAGAGAGATGGAATCATGAACGCCCAATCAAAGCATTGATAGCATCAGAAGTTACTCGGCTTTCTTCTCCTTGTTTATTCATGCATGTATGCATATGTATGCATGTACATGCACAGCCGGGTCTGATTAAGTGTGCTCAAACAGATGAATCTCAAAACATTGATAAAAAAGCAGTAGGTTTATAATTAACTGTATGGTTAGTGAAAAGCATGAATAAATGAAATCATTAGCTTGCAACCGCTCCCATTGAAGCAACCAACTTCTGTACACGTTCTGATATTTTAAGTATTACACACCTACTCCCACTTGAAAACAGGCTGAGCAAGGGTTATCCTCATCGTAAAATCACCTGGTTTCATCATAATCGTTCCTAATCTAAGTGTCCCCATGTCGGGCTTAGCAGTTTGTTAAACCTAACTTTGAAGTGATTAGTGATAGGTATGACAATGGGTCGTGCAATTGATTCACTAGTGACATTGTTGAATAGCGCGATTTTTCACTTAACGACAACATGATAAATCTTAATGCTTCTTGTCAGTTGGGGCCGAAATCATGGAGGTAGATAAGCCGTTTCGGGCTGATGCGGAACTCTATGACGAGTAGGGATTCTTTTGGTTGCACTTAGCAAGGAAAAGTTATCACATGATCTATAAGATCCTATGGAGTAATCGATCTGCCCTTTGATCATGTGGATCGCGTTGTGGGGCTCGCACGATCAATGATCTACATGGGCTTGGTTTGTATGGTACATGGACGACATAATACTTTTTCCTTAGCATGGACTACGTGCTTAATCAGCGAATTCATGCAACACATTTGGTGTAGCTTAAATCAAAATTCAAAGAAAGAAATGTTTTTTTTTTCTCTTCTTTGGTTTGTGCTTAATTAGATAGTGAATTAACTTCATTGAAAGGAGGTCTTCATTAGAATTGCGCACCAAAAGTGAAAAACTTAGTTCTCCAGAGGCTTACATAATCATGGACAGACATAAAAAGCTAGTAAAGGACTGGATGAAAGACGATTGTCTTCTATGTCAGCACCGCCCTTTGCCGGAGCATCAGTGCACCAATTCCAGTCACCAACGATACGCAGGATCCGCATCGCCCGGAAAGTCCCCTAATTATTAATTCCCAATCATCAATTAGCGCAATGAACGGGTGAAAATCTATGTTCGTGTTCGTACAATACGATGAAAATCCAATTGAAGTCTCCATGTTGACATTATTGCTTCCAGGCACTAGTGTCGTATGAGAAATTCGACTCAGAAATTGCTAAAGATCGATTCTAACAAACACTCTCAAGGATACCAACTTTTTTCCGGATGTTGCATCTCATGAGTGCTTTCACGTCTTTGATGACGCGAAATAA
This sequence comes from Syzygium aromaticum, assembly GCA_024500025.1. Classification (NCBI taxonomy): domain Eukaryota; kingdom Viridiplantae; phylum Streptophyta; class Magnoliopsida; order Myrtales; family Myrtaceae; genus Syzygium; species Syzygium aromaticum. Next base: position 21,428,186 of record CM044885.1, read on the forward strand.
AAAAATGTGTGTTTCGTGGATTCTCGTGATGGACCTTTTTTGTGAGAAAGATTTAGTTTAGCTTTGATTAGTGGGATAATCACGCTAGTTGGCGTGATAGAACGCTTCCAAGAAATTGATTGATGACATTTCACTTTTCTCATCCTTCGATTAAGCTAAACACAGTAATTGCCAAAACCAACTTTTGAATATGCTTAGGTTAAGAACAACATTTTTTGGCATAAAGAATCGTTAGGATAATAGTTTTCCAAGACTGAAGCGCCGCGCGGAAGATTAGCTTAGCTTTATCTTTGTTTATCGACGTACCTTTTGAGTTAAGCATGACATCGTTTTAAAGGAGAGATACGTAATAGCAATAGAAAAATTATCCATTTCTCGAGAAAAAAAAGCTAGCAAAGTTCCTCGGCTATGTAAGCATTTCAAGAGCAAACTCCTATTCATGATTGACAACACCGCCAGCCTTTCATGAATTCATGAAAGTGAACTACGTTATCGACATCAAATCATTGTCCTATGGAGTGGAGAGAGAGAGAGAGAGAGAGACCAATCCATTAGATTTGATTTTCTTCTCTTGCTTTAAAAATGTGGCCCACGGTATTTCTGGTCTTCCTTAACTTTTCCTTTTTATGTTACCCTGTTTCCGGCCAAATCCCCAAAAAACATTCGCGAATTTCTGCTCGAGGGACAAAAGATCCATGATTAAATTATCCGAATAAGAAAGCTGAAGTGGTATATGACATGGCGTACAATTACAGCTAGGGGTGAGCATGGTAGTTCCTACCATAAAATTGAAAACCGCCCATTAAAGAATCGAGAATTGCCCGTTGATTTTATAAATCCATCCGGAATGGGATTGCCGGTCTAGTCCGGTTCTTGGGTGGGTCCATGGAACCGGTCTCACCAAACTTCACACATCGGCATTGTAATATACAACAAAAAAATTACACAAAAATACAACTTTACCTACCGGTCAAGTTAGGACATTGCTCTTCAAGTTAGGAGCTTCCTAACAAGCTAGAGCCAAGGACTGGAACGTGGAAATCTTCAACTATTGTTCAAACTTTCCAAATATGACCGCATAAAGACATTTGTGCCAGGAACTTCCGAATAAGTCAGAGCCAAAGACATTGCAATAGCTACATTTAGAAGTCTCTTAACTTTCCACTCCTTCATGTGAAGAAGACATATGGCACTGCACTATTATGAATAGGAAAAAGCAGACCGTGAGCTTCAACAAAATGAGTTGAATTGAATCATTTCAAGCTTCAATGAGCTGTGAAAATGGTATAACCTGTACAACACTTATACACATTATAATCTTCTGTCAACGGTGAACTTCAACAAAATGAGTGAACAATCTCATTGCTTGCTATTCATAAGCACTTTGTCACAAGCTCATATAGCAGATTAGCACAATATCGAGTTATCCATGCCGTCGACCGAGAAGAGTGAGAGAATGAGAGTATTGACCAAGTTAGGTTTAGAAATTTAGGATTTTCTCTTTTTAATCAAAAATTAAATAAATATATATTATTATATTATATTATATTATCAATTCGGTTTGAGTGGGCTGGTGGGCGGTTTCACACTTGAAATCGAGAACTGGACCGGCACCCATTGATTCCAATAAATTGGAATCGAGAACCAGACTGGACCCTTTAGGAACTATTGATTCTGGGTTAGTCCGGTCCGGTTCCAAGCAATTTTTATTTCCTTTGCATATCCCTACTTACAACTATGTTTTAGAGAAACATATTAGTAGAGAAAAGAGTCGAAAGTGATATCCCAAAACGTACATGGAACGGATTTGTCCCGATTAAGAGGAATCGGAAGCGACCGAGCTTCATTGCGTCGTCTGGCTATTGCTAACAATGTCCACGGCGCCTTTTGGCTCTTGCGGACGCGTCTTTTTGCACACATCTGAATCGTTTTTCTTTTTTTTTTTGGTCGAGCATCTGAATCATTAGTCATGTCATCATGTGGCATGTCGGAGTACACGAAATAGACGCTTCAACTCGGTATCAAGCTAGAGACGAAATAGCTGGCAATTAGTAACCCTCAAATGCTTGCTCGCATTTCAACACGATACGACAGGACTCGCTCATGATCCTAACTCAACAAGATTCAAGCATGTTTCCATCTAAGGTCGGGTGTTGTCCTCAGGAGAAGAATATAAGCAGAATATCTTATTCGTCCAGATACTATTTAACCTACCATATCTTCTGAGATAGATAAAGCCCTGGTCAAATGTTAGCATTAGATAGAACATCATTCTTCAAAAAGTTCTAAAATCCAAAAGATTCAATTTATATGCTTATTAGATGATCATATTATATGAATGACAAGAACATTAAGATAAGAGAAAACGAAAAATAAGAAGAATGCATCTACGTTCATAACTGAGTGATTGGTGTGGTGTGGTTTACAACCTCGGTTCCGTGGTTTTAAAAATCACCTAAATTTTCGAACCGATATTTTGGCCTCTGTTAGTCCGCATTCCATCAATCATGTGTTTTTTTATGTTCTTATTAAAAATGTTGTTTGGTGGGAAAGTTTTAAAATCCAAAAGATTCAATTTATATGTTCATTAAATCCATCGTAAGGATATCGGTTGAGTTCTAAACTTTTCGATCTTGCCAATTTAATCCTAAATCTTTGTGCGAAATTTCAATTTAGTCCTTTAGACCAATTCTTATCGCAAATCGCCGACATGTCAGTGCACTATCTAGGATGGCTGGTGTTTCCAACAAAAATTAGTCAGAAAGGCTATATTGAAAATTCACTCAAAGGTATATGAAGAAATTGACAAAATTAAAAGATATAGGACTAAATTAACATATGTATAATTGAATAATTTTTCCGTTGTTTGGTTGACACCATCCTTCGGGTAAAAAGTCAGTATAAACCGAGAAGTTTCTGCTCGGTGTGTATAGTGGACGGGAAAAATGCCAAAAAAGTCCTAAACCTTTTGCATTTGTGCCAATTTAGTCCTAAACCTTTTTTTGGTGCCAATCGAGTCCTAAACCTTTTACATTGGTGCCAATTTAGTCCTAAACCTTTTTTTGGTGTCAATTGAGTCCTAAACCTTTTGCATTTGTGCCAATTCAGTCCTAAACCTTTTGTATTTGTGCAAATTCAGTCATTCCGGCTGATTTTGCTCGGAAAATTCCTACGTGGATACCCAGTCAGCGTCGGCCGTCCTATGTGGCCGGACCGACGCTGACGTGGACGCCAGGAAATAAAACGGCGTCGTTTTGCTTTAGTTAAAAAAAAAAAAAAGCATAAACCTTTGATTAAGAACGGCGTCCCAAAAAAGGTCTCTTGCGTTTTTCCTTTCCCCAAATCAAGCGACCTTCAACGCGAATCAGAGGAACCCTAACTCTTGCGACCTTCAACGCGACCTTCAACGTTGTCAAAAATGTCTCTTGCCAATTTCCCAAACTTTATGTTTTTCCTTTCCCCAAATCAAGCGACCTTCACCGCAATTTGACCAAGGAAGAAGAACCCTAACTCCTATTTGCCCAAATCGATTCGATCTCAACTCGAATCAAAGGATTTTGCGCAAGGCAAGTCGTTCTTTCATCGAATCAAGTCTCCTATTTAGCTCAACGCATTTGTCCGTCCCAACCCTACAATTTGCCCCTTCGAAATTGCGAAGACCCGATTGACCCATAATCCAGTCGTGACCCGGTTGGACCTTGAGATTCTACAGGGAACACGACAAAGTGTGTGGTCCCGATTTCGTTGTGTTGTCGGCACTCAGCAGATATAAAGGTATGTTTTCGTGGTCCCGAACCATCAAATTTTTATGTTTTCGTTGTCTTAATGTCAGCATAGCAGAATATGAAAGTAGAAAAAACAGAACAATGATAAAGATTGGCTCTCGGTTTTCGTCATGGAAAAGGACATACACTGATTATTGAACTTATTTGCTTCAGAACTTATTTCCTTCGTAAAAAATTTATTTCCTTAAGAAAACATAAATTCTAATTTCACTTCGACATTTTATCAAATAGGTGGCATGCAATTCGATTAATGCAAAGTATTAGCATCCAGTCTTCTCATGGTTTCTGTCATCTTAATTGGGATGAAGCACCTATCACCAAACCTTAGTTTGGAGCTGCTGCACTTTTACCGTCTTTGTTCACATTTTTCTTTTCTACTTTTACATTAGATGGCCACACACAACACAGAATACATCTTTTTTATTTCCCTGATATGGGACAGCGGTAGATTAACATAATGTTTATGGTGGAAGACAAAAGCATCTTGTCCTTTTGCAACATGAAATTGTTGATTCTGGCAACTGACAAAAGTTAAAAGGAGTTGGTTTTTGATGTTCACTACAATGTCAATGCACATTTGAAACATTGATAAGCTTTAACCAGAGATGAATTTCACATGAGCCTTAACCAAGTTTCTTAGACTCGATTAGCCAAATTAGATTAAGGATACTTATACTTGGTAGATGCAGTATTTGCCCACGAACACCGATTCAACTGAGAACTTCAATTTCTAAGACGCAGTCACATTGCTCTGTTTAGCTCTTCTTCATAGCCAAAAAGCCATGAAGTAACCTATTATATTGTCGCTCCATTATGTGTTTGTATGTGCTTACAATATATGTTGTCTTTTGTGTAGGGTCAAGATGAGCACGAAGTCTGCATTGGTTTGCCTTTATCACGGTGGAAAATTTGTTCGTCGCCCAATGCTTGAATATATTGGGGGAAAGATGGATTTAGTACACGTTAATATCAATTCGATGAGCTATGAGAGCTTCATCACAGACATTGAAAAAGGTGTAAATGATAAATTCGAAAAACTTTATTTTAAGTTTCCTGGGAAACCTCTAGAAGATGGGTTGAGATATATATGGAATGATAAGACTGTTGTCGATCTAGTTTTCTATCATTTGCGGCATGGATTGGTTGAGGTATATGGAGAATCTTTTGACATTGTGGTAGGTGGGGTTGCTAGTCATGGTGAAGGCAATGGTGAGAGTGCTGGTGAGGGTATTTGTCAGGGTGAGTGCATTGGTGAGGGTGTTGGTTTAGGCAATCAGGCATTTGTTCAACATGAGAGTGCTTTAGATTATGATTATTTAGTAGATGAGAGTGATTATGTTGACTTAGAGGGTGATGAATTTATGGTCGACGTCGATTCAGAAAACGAAGACACGGATTTAGTCAATGCACAATTCTTGACCGATGATGATGATGAGAGGGATAATGAGGACCTTGTAGAAGGAAGGAAAAAACTCAAGGAATTCCACAAAAGGGCTACAAAGGCTGGGATTATAGGGGAACCAGTCGCGGATTTTATACCATCCCAGCAATCTATAGGAGACTCATCTAATCCCCAACGATCTGACATGGTCATTGCCGAAGCTGGTTACCAAACAGATTACTATGAAACAGACGGAGATGATAGCTTGGGATCTAATGTGGGGTCAGAAGATGGCGAAGTTACAAGACGGAGAAGTAGGTATCTAAGGTACGATCCTGATTCTATATTGCCTATGTTTACTACGTCTATGATGTTTGACAATGGTAGGCAATTCAAAGATGCCGTCATAAAGTATTCAGTGGTTGAACGTAGAGAGATAAAATTTATCAAGAATGAAAAGAAATTTGTTAGAGCAAAGTGTGTTCATGAAAATTGTCCTTGGAAGATTTCTGCATCTTTTGATGGTAGAACTGGATCATTCCATGTGAAAACCTACCATGAAGAACATACTTGTAATATTAGCTTCAACAATAAAAGGGTCACAAGTTCTTGGATGGCGGAGCACTATCTTAGCATAATTAGAGCAGTGCCAACTATAAAAACCATTGCTTTGAAGGATCTTATTAAGGAACAATTAGGCTTAAATGTAAGTATAGATCAGTGTAAAAAAGCGAAGCTACTTGCCTTTAAAGTTTTGATGGGAAACTACAGGAAAGAATATTCAAAGTTATGGGACTATGCAGAGGAGCTTAGGGTTTCAAATCCTGGGAGTACTGTGACATTGAAGGTTGAAAAGCCAGACATGCATTCGAAGGCATTATTTGACAGAATGTACATCTGTTTTGCTGCATGTAAGAAAGGCTTTCTAGATGGATGTAGGAAAGTTATGGGTTTAGATGGTTGCTTTTTAAAGGGAGTTTGTAAATGGGAGATATTGTGTGCCGTTGGAAGGGATGCAAACGACCAGATGTTTCCAATTGCATGGGCAGTTGTGAGAGTTGAGAGTGGAGACACATGGACTTGGTTCTTGACAAGTTTGATGCATGACCTCAACATAATAGACACATACGGACGAGGCTGGGTTATAACTAGTGACAAGCAAAAGGTAAGTTCCTTATTTCCTTCTTTTTAGTGTTATGCCTTTTAAATGATCACATCAAAAGTATGTTGTTTACATTGAAATAATCTTTTATAGGGCCTTGTACAAGCCGTGGCTCACTTGTTGCCTGCAGCTGAGCATAGAATGTGTGCCAGACACATCTATGCTAATTGGGGCCATAAGTATAAGGGGATAGAAATGCAAAGATTGTTTTGGCAGTGTGCTAAGAGTAGTACCCTGGTAGAGTATGACAAACACGCTCAAGCATTGAAAAAAATCAGTCCCGCCGCATATCATGACTTGGTTCAAACAGAGCCAAAGCACTGGAGCAGGGCTTTCTTTAATACTAAAGTTAAATGTGACATAGTTGACAACAACTTATGTGAGGCATTCAACGGAAGAATCATAGAAGCCAGGTGTAAGTCTATTTATAGTATGTTGGAGGAGATGAGGATAATGATAATGACAAGAATGCATACACAAAGGGATGCATGTGCTCGATGGAGAAGGGACTGTGGTCCAAGAATCATAAAAAAGTTGGAAGAAAATAGACTTGGTGCGATTTACTGCCATGTGTTATGGAATGGTGATGCTGGATACGAGGTGATGGATAAGGGTGTTAAGTACATCGTTGATGTGTTCAAGAAAGATTGTTCTTGCAGGAAGTGGCAACTTACTGGCATCCCTTGTCCCCATGCCATTTCAGCTATAAATCATAGGCAACATGATGCATATGATTATGTGGATGAGTGTTACAAGAAAGCAAAGTTCTTAGCTGCATATCAGAATATGATGATGCCAGTTCGAGGAGAGAAATTTTGGAAAAAAACTTACAATGAGGCACCCGAACCACTTCCGATCAAGGTGAAGCCCGGTAGGCGCAAACAGAAAAGAAGAAGGGAGGAAGGTGAGGTCGCACGTGGTATTAGGATGTCGAGGAGAGGAATGAAGATGACCTGTCGAAATTGCTCGAAGATGGGGCACAACAGTAAGACATGTCCAACTAAGAAGGATAGCACTACGGCATCACAAACACAATTGTCTAGGCAAAAACTTTTGGTAAGTATTTTCACATCTATTGTGTCATGCTTGCTTCATGAATAAGACTTTAAATGACTATTACTCTTTCCAGGTTAAGCGACGTATTGGCGAAGGTGCAAGTGGAAGTGTTGGTGAGACACCAATTGCTAGTGCTGCTACTGGGACAGCAATATCTCATGGAAGTGTAAGTAATATTTTTGTTAGCATTTTCGTTTTATTTAGCAAAATTCTGTTGACTAATGAAACAAATAATGTTAGGTTAAGAGTAGAAGTGCCACACAAGGAAAAAGACAGAGAGTTTCTATACAAGCACAAGTTGAATCAACATCACAAGCAGTTACAACTGAAGTTCCATTTAAAGTAGTAGGCCCATCGAGAAAGAAGGAAAAAAAAAAGAGGAAGTAACTCCAATTTACAAGAAGCGACGGGATTAGGAAGTAGTTTTGTGGCTATTTTTTTGTTTGTCAATGATGTGTTGGTTCATTGAAGTAGAGTCGTGGTTCTTTTTCGTTTGTCGTTGATGAATAGTAAATTGATCGACTCCTTCTCTAAGTACTGTGCGGTCTTCACTGCTTGACCTTTATGGTGTGTGAAAGGCTACTGGGAATTGAAATTTTCAGTTTACTTGGGCTATGGAATTTCTAAAAGGCAATTCTCTTTGTAAAAGAATTCTGAAGTTGGCTTAGAATGGTGCCATTTACTGCATTTGGAAGGAAAGAAACTCTGTCTTGCATGCTGATCCCATTAACTAAGTTGATCAAATAGCTGCTTATATTAAGAAGATGAGGTTAAGCTCATTTGTTGCTAGTAAGGATTTATATGCGAATTGGAGAATTTGGTTTAGGTAGGAGGACTAATTGTTGTTGGGATAAGTGAAGTTTGCCACTTCTACTGGACTAACTTTCAGGGCATAGATAGCCTTTACTGTGTAGGAGATACTTGCTTTCCAGGACAAGGTTTCATTGCAGTAGCCTTTTTTAGCGTGATGTTTGCCCATCGAGTAGCTGCTGATATTGGTAAGCTGGAATGAAATTGTGGAAGATAAGTTTATTCATCTATAAAAGAATGTTATAAACGCCTGTAGACCTAGAGAATCTTGTGCCTATCTATACGCAGTATTATCGATGTGGTTTCTTATTGCAGATTTTCAGAATTTCTTGAGCCCATTTATGCTCTGTTTAGCTCGAGTTTTGAGATTGAGTTATTTTACAATGTCGGTTCTTCAGCATAAACTCTCTCTCTCTCTCTCTCTCTCTCTCTCTCTCTCTCTCTCTCTCTCTCTCTCTCTAGGGCTTGAGAAGAAGTCACCCATATTGGATAATGCCCTGCTTGGTGTACTTGGTTGCGTTCGTTAGCCTGAGATCATACTGAGGAATTCATCATCAAAAGACCAATTGGATGAGAATTTTTTTTTCCATCAAAATTTGCCGCAGAGAGTGTACGTAATGAAGCCCCGTGGTCTTTGCAACATTTTTGTGCATCGGCAGAATTCAGAAATAGATGCACTAGATCTGCTATTGTGAAAAGTGGTGTCTTACTCCACTGATTAAAATTAATTTTTTATAATCTGCTGATTATACATAGTTTTGATAATCATAAATGGTAGCGGAGTTCTCAACTACTGCGTTAAGATTGTGAGAGCATCTTTGCATTATACCAATAAAAATTGTACTAAGGGGAACTCGTGATAAGACATCTACTGTCTTTATCCCATCCAAACTGAAGCATGACCGTATCTCAAGAATCTGTTCCGACCCTTAAGTCAGTCTTCAAGGTTAGCAGGAAGATTCCTTGGCTATTCTTTTAAGTCTGTAAGATGAGCGAGTTAGTGACTGATTGCTTATGCGAGGCCCTGTTATTGCATCCACACTCGGAAAATTATGAGTGGAAGAGCTAAATAGCATCTTGTGTGGGATGCTGAAACGTCTTCTCTATGGAATCAACAAGAGTAACACCATATTACATCGCCATTTCATTGCCTTCTATCTCTCTTAATCTCCACTCTGTTCTGGGGCAGCTGCATTTCAAAATACAACTTATGCGCTGAAGGAATTTGAATGCAGCACATGGTGTCTAAAGATCATTTACTGTCTGCATGATGATGGTGTCGATGATAAAGTAATGGGACTTCAACTGACCTTTGAGCTCTAGGTTCAGGAACTTATATAAAGCTGCCATTCTAAGTAATGTTCTGCATATTTGATGGATCCAAAGTCAAGTTCTCCTTTTAATACCTGCTCAAATATCCCTTGCTCCATTTCTGAACAAGAAGGCAACACATAATTTCAAAGTCTCTATTTTAAGGGTCTACATATGCAGATTGTTTGAGGGAACAAAGTAGAAAGCATTGAACAATAAATAAGAGATGCACACCATCCCAAAAGGGGGGGACGCCGCTTAGTAATATATAGATGATCACCCCCGCACTCCAAATAGTCCAACACATTTTCATGGTTTGGAGCAATAGAGCAGAAAAGTTGCCTATCACAAAGGGAAAAATTGCACAATTTGACTAGCTTGATCTGCCGCTCCACCAAGACACTGCACATGCTACTCGGTCTTAACATCATGACAGTTCATGTTTTAACACCATTTGCAATGACCCCACTTGAAACATAAAGATCAATTCATAATGTTTTAACACCATTTGCAATGATACTACTTGAAACATAAAGGCCAAGTCATAATGTTCTAACACCATTTGCAATGACCCCACAACTTGAGTCGACATGCATGTTTAGACATACATGTACAAAACATGTCGATGAATACAAAAATATTCAAAATAACTTATGCTATGGCAAGCTCATCACATCCTTTACTTTCAAATTTCCACATAACATGCGAGCTAACATTACTATAAACAACGACAACACAACTGAAATTGTCTTCCATTTAAAAATTTCTTTCTTCAGCTTTGCCGCATCCTTTTCCACCCGTCTCAGTTGTGCCTTGAGAGCTTTGATTTCAATGTCCATTGAACTGCCATCATCCTTGTCATGGGTTGACACCAGTTCTTCTTCGACATTGCTCTGGTGAAAATTTTTGAACACACTCCCTGCCGATCGATTTATTTCCGCATCAACCCAAATGAAAAAATCGCAACCTTCCCCTCTGTTGTTCGGGTTGTATCTTGGGCAGCCGTGATATCTTCTTCCCCGATTGTCCTTTGTCCTAGCTGTTCGTAGAGGAGATTTCAGGCCACAATGACAAAATACATACATATCGTTGTCAATTGGAGGGACCAACGTCACAGATTGTGACGAATTTGATGGTCTCTTCATGAATTCACTGATCTCCTCTTGCAATGACACCTCAATGTCAGTTATAGGACACTTCCAATAGTCACACAAGCATGAGTAGAAACTATAGCCAAATTTTATTGACAGAGAAACTAGTGAATCACATAACCTACAATGGTTTGCAAAAAATTAAAGACATGTAGGAAAGATTATTAGCCTTTTTAAAAGCCGAAATAACCCATAATGTGACTGGACTTCCATCACTCGAGAGTGGAGAGGATCCAATAGAAGGAATGCTAATTAGACCTTTTAACATTGTTCTCCTCAAGAAACTCGATCACAATTTTTCAAATTATTATCCAATATGATGTTCTCACATTTCATCACATATACCCAAGCAAATATTCTTCTTGTTCTGCTTTTTCTGACGGTTGCAATGCATGACAGAGATCTCAATAGGTCATTAGCTGAAAGGGAATGCACACAAAAGTGACACAAGTAATACAGTCCAACCAACAAAGATGCAATATCAAGAGAGCTAAAGGAAAATAGAAGAGGCTGGCAATTTAGACTAAACCTGCACAACAGCTTTCTCTCCATCGAAGGTTAATGGCCACCTAAACTATCGTTGAATGGTGTGAACAAGCATTGTAAACCATTTCGAATGAAAAGACAACTTTTTCTTAATTTATCAACAATTCAACTGAAAGTAACAGCTATAGAAGTGTTCAAAATCGACAAACATAGCTGCAGAACCTGAAATTTTGAGGTTCTTGTAAATACTTGTTCCGTCCGTGAAAGAAAAAACAATTCATTGCATGACATCAATCAGGTTGATTCTCAACAACAGATGGCTAACAGAATTCAAATAATATGACGAACTTTACCTCAGAACGTCGAGCGATTTTCCAGTGAATGTAGGAGAAGGTGTCAGTCGAGCGACAGGTGACCGTCGAGTGACCGTCGGCTTGAGCAAAATCCTTTGATTCGAGTTGAGATCGAATTGATTTGGGCAAATCGGAGTTAGGGTTCTTCTTCCTGGGTTAGATCGCGTTGAAGGTCTCTTGATTTGGGGAAAGGAAAAACGCAAGAGACCTTTTTTACGATGCTGCTCTTAATCGAAGGTTTATGCCTTTTTTTTAACTAAAGCAAAACGACGTCGTTTTATTTCTCGGCGTCCACGTCAGCGCCAGTCCGGCCACGTAGGACGGCCGACGCTAACTGGGTATCCACGTAGGAATTTTCCGAGCAAAATTAGCCGGAATGACTGAATTGGCACAAATGCAAAAGGTTTAGGACTGAATTGGCACAAATGCAAAAGGTTTAGGACTCAATTGGCACTAAAAAAAGGTTTAGGACTAAATTGGCACAAATACAAAAGGTTTAGGACTCAATTGGTACCAAAAAAAGGTTTAGGACTAAATTGGCACTAATGCAAAAGGTTTAGGACTTTTTTGGCATTTTTCCCGTATAGTGGACTGCACGCTGAATTCAAACGCTCAGGTCATCGATGCAAAAAGAAGGGCGAAATGAGAAGACTAAAGAGGTCAAAGTGCGTGCGGGTCCCCGTCAATTTTCAGGACTAAAAAGCTTATGTCTCCCTCTTTTTTGGCCCCAAGGGCAGGAAGATCCGTGGCTATCCATGGCCGTACAAGTGATCTTTTCCTTTCGTTTCTTTGTCCCACACACAGACACTGTAAGATAAAGTTCGGGTGTGATCGTTGGAAGACATAGGTCCAGTGGTCTCTCACCCTTTAAGCAAACCATAATGTCAAGTCGGATTTGAACCATTTTATCTCCGATCTGATCGGGGAACGGCCATCTATATGAGGACGAACTGATTCCAGAAATAATGCTTTCCGGCGACCCGACTCTGCATCCAGAAGATCTCGAACAGGTCTGTCGATGATGTTCCAAATTATCTAAGGACATGACCCGTGCTAAAGCCAAAAGCAAAGAAATTCAGAATGATAGGATGATAGTGTTAAATACTTGAAACATGTGCTAAAGCAGACCATGAAGAATCCTTACATGTGCTTCTGGTTCCAGAGGCAATATAAACGTATCTAATGCAGAAGATGGTATTTGGAATACATGACTTACCAACCCAATTAAGATGAATGAAGCTACTGCAATCAGTAGAAACTCAATGCCAGCAGAATTTGACATTTATGAGATTAGATTAAAATCCGCAAGTAGAGCCTTCTCCGGATCTGTCTCTATCTTTTACAAGACGTACATGAACATGCACAAGGTCATTGAGAGTCAATGACACGAATCTTTATTCTCAAAAGTGAAGGAAGCTCGGTGTTTAAATAGAAAGATAATCTACCCTATAGAATTAAGAGAATAATGTACACTTATGTCAATCTGTACAGTCGAATTTACAAAAGTGCATGAAGGAAAGAAGTGTTCCCCTAACGCTGGTCAAGACTGGTTCTTGACGATTTTTACGCTGCTGTAGAATCGCTTGAGATCTTTCATAGCCTTCTCTTCGATCTGGATTGCCCGAATAGATGAGGGTGCATTGACCTCCGGTTTGAACCAGCGGTTCATTCCGGCAGAATCTGAAGGCGAGCCCTGCCCAGATGTGACTGCAAATCCAGTTGTTTGCGTCTTTGGACTGTGGGAGAGACTCTGGTGCTGTTTACCCTGGGTTAAATAAGAAGCAAAAGATGAAGATCCCAAGCATCATGAAGGCATTAACAGGGCTAAAATATATCGAACTACCAAACTTATAAAGATTACTACAATTGGTATGATACATATCCATTGGAATTACCAATTGAACGTAATATAAGCACGCCATGTCCATGTGACCAACTAATGAGTGTACAGGGGTTGTGCCGATGGATTTGAAGGGTCTGGGTCTGCATGTGTGCATGTGGGCAGGTAGAGCGTATCTCTCGGGAGGACGGGCATTGGTGCATGCATGCGTGCACTGGTGCGTGTACGCATGTGGAGAGAGAGAGAGAGAGAGCAGACCTGCTGCATCTGTATATCCCTTAATGAAGGCCGAGACATAAGAGGTGGAGTCCCAGAAGAAGCCCAGGGAGGGGTGCCCTTTTCGGCATCAGAAGCTGGAGATGAACAAGCTCGGCCCACGGGTATAGGACTGGAAGGCAAAAACGAACTCAAGCTGATTCTTCCATCAGTCTTGACATCAGCTATGTCTCCTAACTTGGGTCTGCTACCAGTTATTAGAATCTCCTTGCTGTTTTTCTGTTCGTCCAGAATCCGACGAAGCGAGGTGGACCCTTTTGAAAACTGGGCCCCACCCCATGCTGGTCCTTCACTTTTGGGCAACAAGGGAGGTGGCGGAGCGGTATTTCTTGGGGCGTCATCAAGAGCACCACTCAAAAACATGGAGAGCCCACCCTTCTTATTTTTCCTTCTCACCGTTGAGCCCTTGCTCTTTTGAACATCTCCAACTTCACTCTTCCCAATAGTTGAAGATTCTTTCATAGCCTCGCCCACCTGATGTTCAACCCCAGGACACTCCTCCTATCATGTAGCAATTAAATCAACATGAGACTAATAAAAAAAATCACTTGTCACAAACTCGTCTAACTACAGAACAAAAGAAGCTTCCACAAACTTGTGACCCAAAGACCAATCCTAATAGCAAAAGCATATCTCATTTTGACAAAAAAACAACCGTGAGGCAGACAATAAAATTCCTGAGACTAAATAAATTAAATGTACCGTTAAACATTACTTTTGATTTTGTTCCATTTGTAGGCTACACTATTAATTCAGTGGATAAGATCATCTTCTTGGTATTCCAGCACAATAACTACATAATCAATTCTGTGTAAAGATGTATCTAAGGAATTTTACCTCCTCCTTGGAGACTGGCGAGAACCCAGGATCCTTAGAGGTCTCTAAAGAACTCACTTCACCATCTCCATGACAAAAGCCAGACGCATTCTCTACCTGAGATAACTGCTTTTTGTTCTTTCTTCTTTGCCTTTTAGATACTCCAGCATTTTTCACCTTCCCATCTGATGGCTCCAAAACCGACGGTTTTGCACCCAGTATCTCCACTGGGACACCCAGCTCAACAAGTGAGCTTTCAAGAGAAGACCTAGTACTGAGCTTTGCTATCTGTTGGCAGTCAAGAGAATGCCCTGTGGACTGCTTTTCTTCAAGCATCTCTATCTGTTGCAACTTTTTGCGCAGAGCGCGAATTTGTTTGCTGACGTGTTCACTAAGATCGTCTTTCAATTGCAGAAACGAGTCAGTATCTTGGCGGCTCTTGTTTCTCAAGGATAACTTGTCCATGGATGTACAACGCATCCTTACCAACTCACTCTCTCCATCCTCTTCTTCACTGTCAATAATTGCAGGAAAGACAGCAGTAGGCGTAGGAAGACGACGGCAACTCCATGGCTCAGATGACCTCGAGTCCAATAACTTCTCCAGTCTGACTAAAATATCCAAAGCAGCAGTTGACACATTGTGTGATGAGACGGCGAGGACATAGTCCAGATTCCTAACAACAATATCCTATGGGTACAAGCACGAAAATCTAGTGAGTTATGGACTCAATGTCAGAAATCTGCTAGAAAGATCAATCACGCAAAAGGTTATGGGCTACATAAGAAATCATGATAGGTTGCAACTGCAAAATGTCAATGACCTCAAGACTCTTAACAATGATTAGTGTCACCTATAGTACAAACATACAAAGTAGAACAGAACAGTTACAGATATACAAATGCAAAATTCTCACTTCGGAGGAGAAGAACCGATAGGTGGAAACATTACACGGCACTGTCATTAAAGATCGCAGCATCGGAGGACAGAGTAAAAAACTCTTGCGTACTCAAAAATTATAAGTCCTTTGGTCTATACCTCACAATGCTTCCTCAATCCATCTGCATCAAGTGAATCTGCAATTTCAAGCAACTGAATGGCATTCCTAGGTTCCACTAGACACTCTGCTGCAGCCTTCTCACAAAGGCTTTTCAAGCTAGGTATTGGACGTTGCACGGCATCACTATCCTCTATCGTGAGTAATGCATTATCAGACTTTACATCGTCCAACAAAATGTCTTCATCAAGCTCTTCCAACTCATTCCCACCATTCAACAGCACCTCCTGAGAATTCTTGAGTGCCGGAGACACATAAGCCGGATGAAAGAGAGAGGCAACTATCAAGAGATGGGTTTCTCCAACTGACACAGAAGTTGCCTTCTTCAGGCCATGTAATCGTGTGGGCACTGGCGGCTTATCCTTCTCTTTCTTCCCATCCCACATGTAAACATCACCTGTGGTAGTAACTGCAGCAGACCAGTACTTTCCAGCAGAAATGCTCACAATGTTTCTTTGACATAGTGAATATAGCTATACCATGAAAAGATGCAAGCAATCAGAAAATAGCTGAAACACCCAAAAAAAAGTAAACAGAGAACCATTAACACATTAGAACCTGTTGGCATCTAAGGTTGGGATCAGAGGACGCCCAACAAAATAAGGCTCCATCATCTGTAAGAGCCATGCTGTGTACCATCCCTGCTGCTATAGCTACAACGTGCAGTCGTTCCTTGCGATGAAACTTCAAAGGCATGCTCCCGCTTTTCTTAAGATTCCTTGCAACAACCACACGTCTTGGATTAACAAGCCTATGACCCCACGTATAAACCTGCAAGACATACTAAATATTTAGTTTATGTAAAACACGTATGGCAGATCATATCCAAAACAAATAGAAGGATGTCACTATCAAGCCAGACAGTTTCCCAAAGTATGGTCCGATACGATTACACAGAACAATTCAAAGTCTACAGCAAATGCGAAAATGGGACTTTTCACAAAGCCAGTATCAAGAAAGAGAACAAGTTAAGCAACATGAACACAATGAGTTACAATGAAAGACAATGACCTCCCCATCTGCTCCCAGAACAATTGTGTGATACTTTGCAGCTGCAACTCCAATAAAACCTTTGCCCTTCAAATACTCAACCAGTCTTGGCGTGTAATTTGATCCAGAATTGGAAGTTCCATAGCCAAGCTGACCTTCCCTGTTGCACCCCCATGTGAATACTTCACCAGATTCAGAAACCACAGCAGTGTGCTTATTTGCTGCAGCAACAGCAACAACTTTCGACTTAAGGGCACTAACTCTACGAGGAGTCGGCTGAGTATCAACAGAAGTGTATCCAAGTTGACCCTCTGCAGAAAATCACAAAAAGGATCCTCACACTTCAAAAATATCACTCCAGTTCAGTCAACGAAGCAATGGGTATAAGAAGTGAGAATGTCACCCTCTCAATTCTACATTTCCCACTTGAAACACAAATGCGTAATTAAGGTTAGACTACTAAAATTCCAGAATCGGAACAAAATGAATACCACACCATTCAGAAACCAAATGAATTTCACCTCTATTAGATCCCCAGGTGAACACTTCTCCACCCTCAGTAGCAATAACAGTGTGATGTTTAGCTGCTGCAATTGCTTTCACACGACGAGATCCTAAACCAGAAGTCACCTGTCGTGGAGTGATGACAGCAGCTTGACCACTGGAAAGAATCAAGTGATTAAAAACATTTCAGGTAACACATACTCATATTCAAACAAGGCTATTCATCTTAACTGCGATTCATTGGCCAGGAAGAGGGCCAAAGCTAAATGCTAATTTCTAGCCTAGACTTGTACACACACAAGTGAGTGTGTGTGTGTGTGTGTGTGAGAGAGAGAGAGAGAGAGAGAGAGAGAGAGCAAGAGGTGCAAAGAAATTTAGTTGGCCAACTATTTCAGTTAGTGTCCACATAACTATTACTTTTACACAAGGCCATTGTATACTTTTATTAGAAAGAATCCAAGAGTCAGAAGACAATAAACTACAACGTAGCATCAATATTCTTGCTCCTAAAACGAATACAATAAAGTAAGATCATGCATGGATAAAAGAAGGATACTAATATGGTACCTATGGATGTCAAAATCAGGATGCCCAAGCCGACCACCTCTTCCAAATCCCCAAGTGAAGAGTTCTCCTCGAGCACTAACAGCAACACTGTGAAACTTTGCTGCAGACACCTGCTTAATTAAGGAACCGTGCAGTGAATCAACTTTGCACGGTAACTTTTGTATGCAAGCATTTCCAGTTCCTAGCTGATAATTTGCACCACTACCCCAGCTAAACACCTCCGTGGCTACTGCAATAAGCAATAATTCGGACATACCATCAAGGGGATTCAATTAATAGTAACAACTATTAACTACAGGATTAAAATATATACCGGCATCATAGCTGTTCCCAATAACCTGATTTACAGGCCCTGAGAGTAAGTCGATGGGTGTCCGAGACTTAGAGTCCTCCAACATGATAGAAGCACCGGATTGAAGGAGGACACTTGCAACTGCAAGATGACCAAAATGCAGGGCCCTGTGAAGGCTGCTCCATCCTGATTCTCCATCCTGGAAAGCATTGCATGATTACCAATTATCATTGATTCGAAGATAAATCTCTAGCTCAGCATCCAAATCCATAAAAAAAAGTTCACTCACAACTACAACGAGGGAAGAAAACTCTTCATTTCAAATTGAACCAAATTGAATGATCTCTGATGGTCAATTTTTCTTCTAAAAGCACAGTTGCACAATGCTATGCCATGCTCGATCCAATACGCATCTTGCAGGTGCAGAGTTACAAAGTCAATGTTTCTCATCTAATGGAGCAAATGATCTGCTCAGTCTCATTTATCCTTTCTCAATGCCAATAAACCAAATTATCTTCAGTAGCTGGAGCTATACTGGCAATCACCCAAGTCTACCCCATTTAGACCCGGATTAAGCTAGTTACAGCACAATTGCATGTTCTTCGTTTTACAAAAGACCTTGAAAAAGAAAAAATTGAGCCTCATCCAACCACACCAAATCTGAACCGTGTCCTCTATCATCTTTGAGATCTCTGTAATGCCATTCTCTTTATGCACCTCCCCATTCCATTATGCATGAGACACTTCTATCAAGTTGTTATGGTGCAAACATAAAAGTGGAATAGAATTGTGGAGAAACTGAAGAAAGAACAATGAAAAACTCTGTGATTATCAACAACAGACTTAACAAGCACATTGCATGGAGATGATTGATCGACATGCCATAATAACTCTGGGAACCAACAAACTCTTCATGAGACATATATTTAGATAAGCATCAGAGAGAACCAACCCTAGCATCAGGATCAGCACCAGCTGCAAGAAGCCTCCTAACGACTGGAATGTGATTTCTCCATGTTGCAACATGAAGTGCCGTAAGACCAAAGGTGTTTCTTGAATTAATATTTCCCCCGTTCTTTTTCAGTAAGGCCAATGCAGAATCGACATCAGCCAAAGATCCCTCTTGAACAATGACCCATAGATCTTTCTGCTGTCCGCCTAATAAAGTTTTACGAGCTGGAGCCAGCAAATTATGCTTCTGTCCTTGAGGAGAGACTAAAATCTCCATTCCTTCATGTAAACTACTATATTGCTCCTTCAACTGATTAAAAGTAAAAACCAAATTCAAATCCAATTCCAAGGTTCCAAATAAACAACCCCACAGACAGCCGAAAATCAACCAAGAGCCAGTTAAAATGAGAACAAACTGCCCTATGAAGAAGATGATTTGGCCTAATCCATGTTGAACTGACTAATAAACTCAGTAGATTACAGGAGAACTGCCATCATGAATATAAGTCGAATGAAGAATGTGCCATCCTCACAATCCCAAAATTCAGATTGCAGAGTAGAACTTATAGCCCCAATCAACGTACGATAAACCTCAATGGAGGAATTGCTGACGTAACCAGGAACCTGAGCAAACGGAAAGGAAAAAGAGATCTCATCATTCTAAAACATGTAAGATTCTCATTATGCTTTCTTTGAGTACATTTGCTCGCACGCTAGATTCTAGTAACAAATATAAAGGGGAACGTTATACAGGATATATGATGTTCAAGCACCAAGAAGATGACTGATCACGGCAAGGATCTTGAAAAAATAGAGAAAAAGATCAGGCTGAAGGTACCTATAAGAAGAAAAAAGTGAAGGAAATGGCATTTATCTAATTCTTGAGCTATATGAACTATCAAAACAAGCTTCGCAATGAAAATGTCACTCAAAGTTACAGGTTCCATTTCTAAAATTGAGCAACGTGAGCTTCCTCATCCGATCATATGCCACTTACTTTGTTAGTCTAAACACCATAGAGAACACATAAGTCGTGGATGGAAATTGAGGATTTCCAACTAGAAAAACAAAACCTTAAACCTCCAAAACAACACGTCAAGTGTCCAACTCCGAAACCCAGATCTAACATCAGATATTCTTCTCGGTAAACAACCCAAGATCAAAATTTGGACGTTTAGTCCACAAATGAGCCCCAGGCAGTGAGTAAAGACGGAATTTTGAACAAGAAAAGCACAGCCCCAGCGACACCCACAAAGACGAAAACAACGAACGGAACCAGCACCGATCTCAAGGAAACCTTCCGAGCACTCAATGCAAGTGGGCGAACACAACAACAAATTCACCATGCCATCATCATCCGCTGACATGATTTATCAACCGAGATATCTCGAAGCTCCAATGAAGAGCACAAGGGGAACAGGGGGTAAAGAGAGAGAGAGAGAGAGATTGCGGGAGGAAAGAGATTCGCGAGACGGCGACAACAACATACCTCGCGTGAGAGACTCGGGCGAGAACAGCAAACGAACCACACGGCGTGATGCGGAATTTCGAAGAGCATATAAAATGGTCGCATCAACTGATTTGAAGTTTGAAGAGAATCGCACCGAAGAATATACCCCCGTCCCCTCCACCCCGCAGGACGATAGCACATACGTACGATGCACCAAAACTGGTGCGTTTCGGTTTTGGGGACAGGAGAGTGGACGAGAAGAGAAGGGGGGAAGACACTTTCAACGGAGGAGGGCAGGGTGGGAAAATGCGAGAATCGGAGATTTGCGAGCGGACGAGAATGCCCCTGGACAGTATGGGAATTGTCGTCGGTCGAAGCTGAGGTTGTCTTATTTGACCCAAAAAAAAAAGAAAGGGCCGAGGTTGTCTTGGGAGCCGAGTCCGGAGCGAGGACCTGTCCGGCCACGTCCTCTCTTCTCCGATGGTTCCCTGCTCGACAAGTGGCGACACGTGGTGCCAGCTCGCGGGAGCAAAGATCTGGGCATTAGGCATTAAGCATTGGGCTAAAGATATTTTAAGCTATTTTGTGAAATTTCGAAATTTTATATTTTTTAATTTTTTTGAGCACCTCAAAAAAATTAAATTTCACTCAAAATGAGTGTTCAAAAGTATTTTAAGCCATTTGGTAAAGTTTTGAAATATTTTTATTTTTTTTATTTTTTTGGCATCTCAAAAAAATTAAATTTCACTCATAGTGGGTACCAAAGGTATTCTGAGTCATTTTGTGAAGTTTAAAAATTTTTGATTTTTTAATTTTTTTGAGCACCTCAAAAAAAATTAAATTGCACTTAAAGTTGGTACCCAAAGGTATTCTAAACCATTTTGTGAAGTTTTGAAATTTTTGATTTTTTGATTTTTTTTTTAGCACCTCAAAAAATTGAATTTCACTCAAAGTGGGTGCCCAAATGTATTTTAAGCCATTTTGTGAAGTTTTGAAAATTTTTTATATTTTTATTTTTTTTGGTATCTCAAAAAAATTAAATTTCACTCATAGTGGGTGCCCAAAGGTATTTTAAGTCATTTTGTAAAGTTTTGAAATTTTTGATTTTTTTGGTCATCTAAAAAAATTAAATCTTACTTAAAGTGGGTGCCCAAAGATATTCTAAGTTATTTTGTGAAATTTTAAAATTTTTGATTTTTTTTAATTTTTTTGGGCACCTCAAAAAAATTAAATTTCACTGAAAATGAGTGCCTAAAGATATTTTAAGTCATTTTGTGAAGTTTTGAAATTTTTTATTTTTTGATTTTTTTGGGCACCTCAAAAAAATTAAATTTCACTCAAAGTGAATACTCAAAGGTATTCTAAGTCATTTTGTAAAGTTTTGAAATTTTAAATTTTTTTATATTTTTGAAAAAAATTCACCAAATTTCCTATTTTCTCGAAATCTAACTTTTTTTATTTTCTAGAAATTTTTATGAATTTTTCTGGAAATTTTCAATTTTTATGCATTTTCTGAAAAAAAAAAATTAGTAAAAAAAAGAGAAAAAATATGGAGAATGAATTCTGGAAGAGAGAAGCTACAAAAAGTAGCTTCTCTTTTTCTTACCTAAAATTCATTCTGAAATCAAGAATGTATTTTGGAATCAAATATTTTTAACAAACGCATTTTTATTTCAGAATGCAAAAATTGCTCCAGAATGCTTTCCGAAAATTTTTTAACAAACGCATTTTTATTCCGGAATTCATTCTGGAGTAGAAATTCTACTCCAGAATGAATTTCATGAGCGCCCTGTGTTACCAAAAATCTCCTGTGATGGAGCCTATTACTAAACCTGGTTAGAAAGTCCTTTATATAATAAGTATGTCAAGTGACAATGACACTCGAAGAAATTAATTGATACCATGCGATCCATGTTATTGCTCAATTACATCACGTCATCCTTCGCGGCCTTAAAGTTCTGATCGGAAGCATCATTGATTGGTTAGAGATTGAAGTTTCCCTTCGGCCGCACCAGCCAAGTGTGAATTTTCGACTTTTGACTCAAAAGAGAAAGGTGATTGACACATTGCAGTTTCCCTACTCAAATTCTTTTCCCTCAGAAGCTAGCAATGAAACTGAATTGCGGATGGACATACAATGACACCGGATCGTCGTCACCTTCACACCCTTGAACATGGATTGGAAGTTGGCAACGGTTGAGAGAACAGAGGATCCAACAACCCCACGCATTGACCCCCCAACCTTTCCCTCCTTTTCTTTTTCCTTTTTTGTTTTTTTCTTCCGTTTACTTTGCATTTATTTATTTCGCCATCCGACCTTCCAACTGTCGCAACCACAAGTACGAGAAACTTCAATCTCGCAGTACAAGATAGTCATTAGATGGGAAAAATGCCGAATAAGTCCTAAACCTTTTGGAGTGATGTCAATTTAATTCTAAACCTATTTCTAATTGAGTTCTAAACTTTTTGATATAATTCAGTCCTTTTGGCCAGATTTTGCCGATGTGAACGTCGGTCGGCCGGTGATCAGTTATTGGCGCTCACGTGGGCAAATTAATAATATTTTAATTTTTTTAAAATGTTTTTGAATTTTTTTTTCTTCTCCCTCTTCTTTCAGCCAGTCACTGGAGCGGCGACCGGCCTCGGGCGAACCTTGCTAGATCCAGCAAGGTTGAGCCTCGCCCAGTTGCCGGCGAGGCTCGACATAGTTGGGTGAGGCTGGATCTCGCCAAATCCGACGAGGTTGGACCTCGCCCAGCCATCGGCGAGGCTCGCTCGACCCACGCCAGAGGTCGTGAGAGCCAAGTGAGGCTCACCCAACTGTCGGCGAGGCTCTCTGGCCCTCGCCAGAGGTCGCAAGGTCTAGCAAGGGCTGGGCGAGCCTCACCGGCGGCTGGGTAAGGCCCGACCTCGTCGGATTTGGCGAGGTTTAGCCTTGCCCAGCCATGGCGAGGTCAACCTCGCCGACCTCTGGCCTCCGGTCAGTCGTCGCTCGGCGACCGACTGAAGGAAGAGAGAGAGAAAAAAATATTAAAATTTTATTAAATTTTATCTACATCAGCGCCGGTGATCGGCCGACTGATATCCACGTACGCAAAATCCGGCCAAAAGAACTGAATTTGCATTATATCAAAATGTTTAAAACTCAATTGATACCAAAAATATATTTATGACTAAATTGGCACAACCCAAAATGTTTAGGGCTTATTCGGCACTTTTCCCGTCATTAGACTAATCAGATCTTACATGCGCAACCCCAAAGTCAGGCGTTTTGAATTCTCCATTCTAGATTCTGATCGTAACAATCAAGGCTCTCTAGGTCTTCTCCGCTTTTTCTACAAAAACACGCAGCTCTTCTGACATTTTCCTCGTGGCGATGTCCTATCTGTCTTAGTTAGACCACATCCTTCGGAAATTATTTAAGGCAACAGGGTACCTGTTATCTAGTCAACAAATACGACCGATGCAACACATAAAAGTCCACAAAAGAGGGGGGAAAAAAGAATGCAGCGGTTACTTGTAATGACAACAAGCAGACACATCACATGGGCAAATGCTAAAAATAGACTCAGTCCTCGGTGTACTGTCTTCTACTTTCTTGTTTTAACAGTACTTCTTTGCTTCCGGGGTAGTTGGACGATCCAAGGCAACATGCCAAACAATGTCTGTACATGTCACCAGCTAAGCAAGTAGGAATAGTAAAAAGGAAGTGTGATACATATGCTGTTCTACGATCAAGTATATAGTCTTCGAAGTCTTTTAACAAAGTGCGGCCCTAATCAGTCATCCTAGTTTTATGTTGCCGGGACTTTTGCCATGGCCAATCCCAGGACATACTTTTAACTCATTGCTGCTATAGTTTAATTTGCCAAGTACTGAATTGAAGAGAATGGGAATTAATAAATCAATAGACGCAATCTGCCTTGACTTCGAGATTAGCTAAATATCATGAATGCAATAATGTTTGTTCCTCCTCCACAATAACTAGCACAGGAGTCCTCAATTGGATTACACTCATCACAGCTGACGGTGAAGATGCATAAGAAAAGACTATCCAAAAGAATCAGCAGACACGCTCCACGCGCAGGGCACTTCTAGCATCAATTAAACTATTTTCACATTACACTTTGTACAAGTCCTAGTCTGCTACGCAGTCCTAGAAACAGGCACAAACACGATCTTTCTTTTATACAACCTTCACTCTACTAAAAGAAGATTACTTGATCAAGGCATCTAAAAAACCACTAGGAACGAGAGAAGAATGGAACGTGAAGGAAAAGGGCTCTGCATGATGCATCTCTATCATGATAATTTACCTTAAATTAGCTTAAGGCTCCTGATGAAAAGTGAAAGTTTATTGGGAGCAGAATGTTCCTGTAACTTTGTTAAAGTTCTAGTACTAGTCGAGGAAGAAATAGTGGAAACTTTTTCAGAAGAGCCTGGTTTCACTTGGAGAGGCTTGGGAAAAGTCTAGCTATCTTACGAGAGGAATGCGAGATCTTTCCTGGAAACTCTTGAGCCCACCATCTCTATCTGCTACTAAATATTCAATTATACGTGAACTTCCAAACAACATTGACAAGGTTATGGGGATTATTAAATCTCTCTTTGCAAGGAAAAAATTGATTAATGACAAGATTTTCTTTGAACTCGCAAAGATTACAAAATTCACAAGCATGAGACAACAAATTTGGAAGAACACAAAAACTGTAAGATATAGCTGACTCACACGATTAAGGCCAAGAGGAAATAAGGACCTTCATCCTTAATACCCAAGCACAAGATCCAACTATATCATACCCAACTTGAACAAATTGTTCATGCCAGAGATACATAGAAGCAATTTCTGCCAAGTTGATTTGCATTTATACAACGACAGCAGGATCCTACATTACCACAAAAAACAAGCACAATGTTATTGCACAAGACGTTTGTGAACTTCAAGTAAACACTCTTTTAAAAATGAAATGATGCCAACTCCAAGCATATTAAGAGGACAACATGCACTAAAGCAATGAGAATATGTTGATCATGCTATAACAGGAAAGGGAAAAAACACAACCGGTAAGCATTATTTGAACAATTTGCATTTCCCAATTATCCCTTAAAACCTACTTTCATGTTCGGGAATGCTTCAAGAAAACTTGTTATAGGACTGGGAGGTGACAATGCATCTAGAAAGAATCCGAAATAGGATACTGGTTTTCATAAGACGTTATAACAGATGGTAGAGGGGCCAAAAATGTGTGTCCATTTCACAGGAAAAAATCGTACTTTGTCTCAATGAACAATTAGACCGGTCCTACAGGACCAACCTTTGCAGTCAAGTTCGAAACAGCTAAATTCAACTTCTCCCTGGTTTTTGTCCTTGCAACTTGACCAGCTTTAGAGACTTTAGTAAAAGCACCATTGAACCAAGCTGCTCCGGCAGTAACATACCTGTCAAAGTCCAAGCATAGAGATAAGACTTAAATGATGGTAGTCCTGTGAGAGAGAGAGAGAGAGAGAGAGAGAGAGAGAGAGCATCACAGTTTTAAGGTCAGAGGTAATCCTTTAATATTGGAGAAAACTAGGTATTGCTCTACCGAAATAGCGGTTGCAGTACCCTTCCTCCATTTCTTCGATGAAACGCATTATGCACTCCTATTTTAGTTATGCATAATAGGGAAAGCCGATATTAAACCGACAGCAGGAGACATACTTTGCAACATCTGGACAATTAACCTCAATGTTGACAGTAAAAGCATGGATCATGATGTCCACCACAAAGCCTCAATACTCACACTATTCTTATATATCTTTTTTAGACAACAGCAGATATTGTAAATTGGACCTAAAAAGCGAGGCCACATCTAGCGCTGCTTCTGAAAAGTAGAAAAAATTGCAATGCCTTCACCTCGTTGAAATTACTAAAGTATAAATTCAGATTAGTGACTCAACCAGATGTGTTTATGTAAACAAGTATGCATTTTGTTCACATTCAAACAAGATTTAATTGCATATCATAACACTAGAAACTGTCATCTCAAGTAATCGCAGGTCATTATACCACAAAATCCTATCTCAAGGAACAAAACTTGACCTGCTAGTTTTCACAGCTGACCCTGTGTCATTTATCTTCCTCTCAGCAGCAAATATGGCTGCCATCGTCTTATCCGAGACATGAAGTCTCTGATCAACAGATTTAACTTTCTCGTTGACAACAGAGATTCCAACAGTCAATTTTTCGGTGAGTCCAACCCTCTTATCAAAGGAGATAACTTTGGCTGATGCCGTAGCTGTCAATCGATGCTTCTCATCAAATGCTTTAGCTTTGTTCACTGCATCATGTCCAATGGCACTACCTTTTGCCAATACACTGCTGACGACATCCTGTGCTTTACTGACATAAACTTTACCATTGCCAGGTGAGCCACCTTTAGCCTACAAGCATAGATAGACAAGTTTGAGCTGAGGACTTCAAAGTTTGAACGACCACCTAGGTATAGCTGCTGTTACATCTCTCATAGCAGGGTCTTGCAACATTCATTTTCCATTCGGCACCCTCACCCAAATCTTAGGTCCAAGAAAGTTCTTCTGGCGCTTTTTGGATTGAACTATAAGTCATAGTCTCTAAGAATTTACAAGTGGAAGACCAATGCTAGTAATTGAAAGCAAGGTTTTGCAAAATAGAAAGTCTTTCTGTTGGTGGAACTAAATAAGTTGCGTCATATAAGTCACATATGTCTCAACTCAATCCCATTGTCCAAAGTATGCACCCTAGGGATAGTAAATAATACATACAATTCAAGGTAAGCAAAATTATTTTAGTCCTCCAACTTTGAGAATTATTATGAGATGGATGCAAGAAATTTCAGCTATCTTAATGTGTTCCGCTAATTATATTAGATGAGAACTGCGCTAGCATTTTTCTTTACCTCAACATCAGAGACAACGAATTCAGTAGGGGCAACAGACACCGCATTGTCCACCATCCTCACTTCCTGCACGTATAGAGTTGAAAAATTTTGATCGAGTCTGTCAAGAATTCCAAGGACAGATAGCAGGATAAATGGCTACCTGCATGTCACGTTGTGGTACATAGTTCTCGATCGCACTTATAATAACAATCCGATCTACAAGAGTTGCTCCCTGCAACACAACAGATACGTCAATAGGCAGGGCTTCAACATTAAAAGTTTTCACCTGTTTCAAACTAGCCGTAGTGTTGTACTGAAGGTGCAGAACTAGACGGCGAAAATATTACCAATGTTATTAGCACAGAAGATGAAAGTGGAGGTTGGTATCTTTCGCTAATGCATCCTCGAAAGAGCATTAATCATTTTTTATGGTGATAAACCTCTCTTCCCACCATGAGAAAAGCACCTTCTTCATTTTGAGTTTTCTTTTTCATGGATAAGACTAAGACCTATCAACTTTTAATGAGCCTAGAGTGGCATCACTGTTAAGTACATGAAAGACTCTAGAAATCCAGATCATTAGTAATTGCACAGATAAGATACTATAGTATGTGTTTAATTTTAAGTTACCAAAGAGTATCCACTATGATAGTTGCTTAGTTTTTTTTTCCAGTTTTAAAAGAAAAGCAGAAAAATGAGCCACCCCAGGCAATCTATTGCACATATTAGAAATCACTGAGAATTCCTCGAAAAAGATTAATAAACAACAACAGGAATTCTATGCTAGGGAAAACAGGAAATCTTATGGAACCTAAAAGATAGGCAACTAAAACTTCCCACAAAATTTGGCAGATAACTGCAAATCCTCATGGACCGGATGGTTTAACTACAATCTAGAAGAAAGTTTTGTTGCGCGTGACGTGTAACACAGATGGCATAGTCACTTCCAGAAAGCTAATTGAAACATAATAGAAAGACACCAATTGAGTCTGAAGGTAGGTCTAACTTCCTCTTAACTCTGAAGCATTGTTCAGAAAAGGTTTAATACAAGTAAAGTCCGAGTAATGAAATGCAATCGATATGGGTAAAATGCCTCACCAGAATGAATGTGCACAGAAAAGCGATTTCAATTGTCGAGGAGCACGTACCGATAACAAGAGCGCAATTTCCAGTGCCTTTGGATCTTTGAACGTCACGTAAGCAGTGCTCGACTGTCCGCTTTCCCTACACGACAAAAACCTCGTTGGAATTCTTTCCTCCTTTCTTTTCCTCAGATGTGCAACTACACTAGCTCGAATTGAACTAGCTCTTTCGCAAGTCTAAATGGGAACAATAACACAGAGATTTGCTTATGCACGCACAGGCTACGCAAAGAGCTAAAAATTCCCGAGCTGAAGGGAAAGAAAGAACGAGGACAACATTCATTGAGCCTTCCACGCTCCGAAAAACAAAATCGAAGCGCAGGGATTAAAAAAAACTCCTCATCTCCACCGACATTCCTTCGATGCCGCCGAGCGAACACCCGCAAACGGAAGCAAACCGCAGGCGCAGCGGCGGAGCAACGTACCGTCGGATCTCAATGCGCTCGATGTCGCCGGAGAAGGAGAAGAACTCGTGAATCTCCCGCTCGGTGGCTAGATCTGACAGGTTCCGCACCTCGACCGTTCTGGCTTGCTGTCACAACACGCGGAAACCGATCGAGATGAGCACAAACGGAAACTCAAAAAATCCAGCATGCAGCTATGAGCTCCGGCGAGCTGCTGAAGGAGGTTCGGATTGAGCTGCGAGAAGGACCTGCATTGCTACCGGCGGCGGCGGCGGTGGTGGCGGCGAGAGGGACGCCTCTTTGGAATGCGGAGGCAGGCGAGCGTCCTTCGATTGGAGAGCTCGGAGAGAGAGAGAGAGAGAGAGAGAGAGAGAGAGCGAGGGAAGAACAGAGCGGAGACAAAGCAGCAGGACCTCCCAGACCTGAGAGTAAAACAGAATGTGAGCACGAGAGCATAAGCGGAGCAGGGAATGTAAAAATTTATGGAGATCCCGAGATGCCGTAAATGCCCCTGCAATCTCCCGATATTTTCGCTTTTGCCTTTTCTTTTTATTTTTTGCGAGGGAAAACTGCACCCGGACTTTAAAGTCTGAAACTGTTTTTTTTTATCAGTATTCGAACAGTTAATCATAGAGTTTTTCTTTGGATTTGTCTTGTAGAGAAATTACATAGAGCAGGTAATTGAACTCTTTCAAAAAAAAAAAATTGTGAGATTAAAATGCCAAATCAGAGAGTTTGACGACGTATTTAGAGTAGGAGTGAACAAAAGAATCGAATCGATTGGTTTTGAGAGCTTCTTAATTCCTAAAATTTGGAACCAAGGAATATCAGTGCAGTTCCTAATTCTAAGTGTGGACCCATTCACTTGACCACTCGAACCAGACCGAATTTTTTTCTAATTCTTATTATTTTAAATTTTCAAAACCCTAATTCACATTATTTTCTCGCTTAGACCTAGTCACGCGCACTCAACCCTCTTGCCTTTTACTCTCACTTCTTTTAGCTTCAGTCACGTAATGATTACACCTCCCTCACGGCTTGACGCCTCTCGCACTTGGTTCTTGATGATTATATGATCATCGTGTGTAGCTTATCACAAGCTTATTTTATTAACATTACTCATGTTTAAACTACGTAATAATACTTACAGTTTTGCGGGGAATAGAAAAAAAAAAAAGAAAAAGGAGACAACAATTGGTTCCTAGACCCACTGGAGAGCTAGGAACTGGCTATCCTAAAACCAATCACCCCTAATTTAGGGCGTTCCCTTTGTTCTTTTTACTTTGTATTTTTCACTTAATGAAAAATTCCGCACGCTCGCACATATTTATTTATTTTGTTAATCTAAAAGCACATGAAACTTTTTTTTAAACGTTGATACATCCGTTCACAAATAGTTTCTCAAACACTTTTTAAAAATCATATGATTTTTATACATCTCATTTAGTATTTCGAATAACTGCGGAAAATTTATTTACTCGGATAGGCACGGTCGAGATTGCCGTCTCCAATTCAGTATTTATGCAAAGGTCGGGGAGTTAGGTGTAATTTCCATTTCAATCGATGCCGATGGAGACGACACCGTATTCTCGCCTCTAGTGCAAAGAGGACCACCGTCGTCCCCGTGGGAAAATTAGGAAGTAATTACTGCGCATCAGGAAGGGCAGATTGGTCAATTTGAATTCGACGATATAGCTCCGAAAACCAATTGATACCTTTCTTGGTCAAATTGCGCGACTTTTGAGAGCAGACGACCTTGTTCCGACATTGTACGTTATCTTGGTCCCCACACTCAATTTCCCCCCACATTTATATATTTTTTTCCTTTTTTTTTTGCCCTCTTTCTCATTTTCTCATTTTATGGTATTATTAAGGAGTGTCTCACAGTTGCATAAAAAAATAATTAATAAAAAATATCCAATTTTCAAAACAATAATTACTCATCATAGATCGCCCTTTTAACAAGATGCTTCACATGACCATTTCATCCTTATTTCATGCAAATATAATTAATTTTATAATAATTTGTTATTTCACGATGCACGACAACCAATCAGAGTATTTTCTTATTTAGCGTCAAAGAACACACGATTGGTTGGCTAACAATTATGACACACCACCCGACCTTAATATTGCACGATAAACTTTAGATAAAACTATAATGTATTCAGAGCAAGAATCTTGTGCTTTATTTCAATACTCAAGAATTTTGCGGGATCATTTTCAACTATTCTAAAAGTTTTAATTATTTTAATAAATATGAATGCTAATGTTTTGCTAAAAAGGAACACGTGACTAGTAAAAGCGGGTTGAAATGCAGAAAAAGAGTTCAGTGGTCTTTTGATCCCTTTTGGGTTTACGATCAAAGAACGAAGAAGAAGAATTCACAAAGCGTGCGTTTGTTTTATGGAAAAAAATGATCGTTTGTGCCGTTTACAAAAATGAATAAACTAAAATATTTAGACATAAATTGTCGTCAATAGTGAAAATATTTTCCATCAGCTAATTATTTCAAACAATACAAATAGTCGATTTTAGGAAAATATTTTCTAGATCATTAATATTTTATGAAATAAATGGACCCTAAATTCAAAAAGAATGAAAACTCTATGGGTGTTGCTCAAATTCATATGCTTTGCCAGATTTTAAACCAAAACATCAAAACCATTTTGTTTCCAAATCCCAAAATTTTAAATAAAAGAAAATCATACCTACCCAATTATAATTTTTGAAGGTATTTTTCCCCCTTTCAAGGGGATCTACCTCCGCGCCAGAAGACCGACTTGTTTGTTCCATTGCATTACTCCTGGATTGGCTTATCGCTTATAAATCGCCACATGATAAGCTATCACGAATCTGATGCAGCGGTCGTCTTCAATTTTCTGTATTATTCTCTCTCTTTCTGGGGCAATCGACATTAATATTTGATAATTATTGCACGATGATTTGGGCAAGCAATTCGGATCTACCCGTCTCCTGTTCTGATACCCTGTACCGACAGCGACAACCTTGAACAGTTGACCACAAAATTGTCATGCTCGTGACTGGATATTGATGACTGGAAGTCATTAATCAGCGCAGCAAAGTGGACGACGAGGAATCAGACGTGGCCTGGAGAAAGTTCCTCCGTTTTTTTTAGGTATTTGTTCCCACTAAAAGACTGTTTCAACGCCCCGTATGTGAATTTTTTTTCCGAATTCTGTCATTTTTTTTTGCACGCATTATTGTCGGATTATAACTTCTTCTTTTTTTGCTTTGTGATTAATTTGATCCACTTGGTTTTATCATTGAGGTATTGTTTTTGTGCCCGTGAGGTTTAACATTTGTCCAATATTCAATGAGTAGGCTCAAGTTGGGCTCAACTATAATCACAATAGGGCCCTGAAATTAGAATTACCTTCCATAATAGCGACCGTTTCCATGTTCACATGATCCATCAAGTAAGTATGCTCGACCATAAGATGGAACTAATCCGCGATCATCCTAGCCTGGCCCGACTCACTCCATATAATCTTGTCTGCATCAAGCTAGTCAAGCATTATCCAAAACGTTGAACTCGAGATTATCAAGTTGCCAATTTTTGTGCTTTTGTGGTTTGAAGTATGCCCATTCAATTTGGAATCGGCATTGAGTTATGAGGTTTTGGGGACATCCGGACTATTGGCATAACTTGCAATTCAACGCCAAGGGAGTGGAAAACGGATTCAGAGGTCCCTCACGTGCTTGGAAAAATGGGGCATCTGGCAGGGCACTTGATGAAATTAAATCTTGTGAGAAACTTAGATATAATTGGGATTGGAAAACACTGGAATACGAGTATAATTGAATAATTGTAATCTCCTTTTATTAGTTTTAGTAAAAGAACCTCATTGGTTCTTTCTATGAAGTAGATACAATATCGAACCATGTAAACCTCCCATTGTTCGGGTTTATTTTGTAGAATTTATTTATCACTCGGATAATTTCGTTTGTATACGCTTCCGCATTAGTTGCCGACGCCTCTTATCTGGGCTCTAATATGATGTCCAACATGACAGATAGAGCGACCGTTCCCAACGACTTCGAAATTGCAAGGGTTCACCTTCCAAAATACGTGGCTCTCCCAATTACACCAAATTTTTTAAAATGAAGGTTTTTTTTTTTGGTCGAAATTCGAAATGAAGATCGCCCCGGTAACTTTCCTTTCAATTTTTTTTACTGTCAGTACTTTTGCTTTTACATTATGAGGTTCAAAATATTCTTTTTCACGTCAAGCAGTTCCAATCTTTGAAATACACACGTACTGACATTCAAAGTCATTCGAAATCTCGTTAACAATAGCAATTAGCTGAATATGTCATTCTCAGCTTGTTGATAAACCTTACTATTTCCACATATAAAAACATTACTGACGTTGGGATCTCGTGCGCAATTGGGCTGGCGACAAGAGCAAAAGAACCCAATCAAGTGACATTAAATTACGCTAGATGGATGCAAAAGAAATTCAAAGCTAAAGCTTCCCACGCGTGCAATAGTGCTTTTCGTCAACTTCTTCACCAATTGCATGTGGGGGACAAGGAAACTTTTCAAGAAGCTTGAGTCCTAGCTGTAGGCTTTGGATTAGTGCATGCCTTCTAATCTTCCACCACCCTTGCCAATCCGAGAAACCTAAGCAGCTGGAGAAATTATTACACACTAATCCTTTATGAAAATCGTGCATAGCCGTTGATTGGATCTAGACATGCATGACTGCTCGATTGCGCGAACTCCCTCATGAAATTCAATAGTATCACGTATCTAATATGCGGATCTAGATCTAGACAATAATTTCTCCTCTCGACTAGTCTATCTATCTAGGCGGGCCAAAGATGGTATTGTTCGCGAACAAGCCATGACGATTACATTGAATTTCGTGTTCTATATGCCAAGGAGACATCGAATTTGTCTATGCCATGCTTTTCTGAAGTGGGGATGGGACTTCAAAAAGTTGTCAAAAAAGAGCATCATCTCTCACTCACGGTCTACTAGGAATCCCATTACGCCAGTGCTACCAAACAAAACCCACATGCCACATGCCCCATGCCCAAGTAATCCACCATGTCACACGCAACTTTCAGCTCACCCCGGACAAGTTTTCCTTTTTCTTTCTTCTTTCATCGACACCCACACCCTTTTAGGATGTGTTTGACAGGTGGGAAGATTTTTCTCCCTTCCTCACAAAAAAAATTCACATTTTTATTTATATTTTTACACCCATTTCTCATTTCTCCCCCTCCTCTCCCCCATTCCTAAATGAAACCTTTAATTTCTGGGCCTAAAAAAAAGAAAAATTCACAAAAAAAAACCTTAAATTTTGCTTACTAGGATATTTTTACCTTGAACATTTTTTTGGTATATCAAAAATCCGAAACTATGCCCACTGTGACACATTCACCATAAAAAAATCTCAAACTTGTACTTATGTGACATATTTATCCTCCACCAAAGTTCCGTCAGATGATTTTCAGTCAAAATAATGTCGTTTTTAGGCACCATGCAATAACATTTTAATATAGGCAGATTTTTAACAATTCTTATTGACGAAACTTTGACGGAGAGTAAATGTGTTACACGGGTACAAATATGAGTAAATTTTAGGGTAAATGTGTGGTAATGGATATATTTTGCAGTTTTGGGTGGCTTTTGCCAAAATGAAATAAAATGATAAAAGCCTCAAACTCGAGCAATATACGCATGTTGTCACTATGTATGAACCCGGGTCGTTGGATCATGTGGGTTCTTGTGAAGTTTGCATGATCCAATGGCTGAGACCATTGGGGCTCATGTGTACCGAAGTCACGCGATAACGAGCTCTTGAACTCCCTCCCCTAGTAAACACTTGCACACTGAAAAAGGTCCGGGGCAAAGGCTCGGAATCACATTGAATAAAGCAGCTGGTGGGATTGGAAGAATGTGTTTTATGCCTGTGCTATAGCTCCCTCTGTTTCTCCATCAATGGCCACCGAAATACATGGTGAGGGTGATGACTTGGTGGTGCAACTTCTCCAGAGCACCGGCGTGAACGGCCAGAGGGACGGCGCCGTCACAATGTCTCCGGAGACGAGCACGGCGTTGTCGCTGTTCATGCTTGACCCGCGCGAGCGGGACGCGGTCTTGGCTCGGGAAGCGCTCGAGCAAGGGGAGACCAATTATCGGGCTCTCATCGAGATCTTTCTGGGTCGAAAGTCGAGCCATATACAGCTGATCAGGCAAGCTTATCAGAGGAAATTCAGAAGGCAGTTGGAGCAAGACATCATCAACATTGAGCCTCCTCATGCTTTCCAAAGGGTAAACAGATACGGGTCAATCTAGCTTTGTGGAACTTGCATCGGCAAGTGACGTTTTCTAGATAATTTGTCCTTAAAAAACTTTGTCACTGAAACAGGAGCTTGCACTCCCGCTGGTGTTCATTGTCTGTCTACTAGCAAACACGAAAGCGAAAACAAACTCATCGCTTAAATCGGTTTCTATTGTTCACCTACAAATGTTTATGTCGAATGATATTGGTATAACAGATTCTTATAGCACTTGCCACGTCCCACAAAGCACACCAAGCAGATGTTAGCCAACATCTCGCCAAGTGCGATGCTCGCAGACTCTACGAAACTGGCGAGGGACGCTCGTCGGGAGCTATTGAAGAAGCTGTCGTGTTGGAGACAGTAAGCAAGAGGAGCATTCCCCAGCTAAAGCTCACTTTTTTGAGCTACAGGCATATTTATGGACATGATTACTCCGAGGTCTGTCTCATGCTCTCTCAAAGTTCAAATTTTTTCTTTCTTGTTTATCGATCATGCTCTGACCTTGCCTTGGATTGAATGTTGAAATAGTTGGGAACAAGTCACATTCTTTTGGCCCTGATTTTACACTTAATCGCTCTGTTTTCCCGTTAATCCTAGGACCGAATCATACAAGTCTTCTCTAATAAACTTCATTTTGTGATGCTGTGCAGTCACTCAAGAAAGTAAGCGCCACGGAGTTTGCGGATGCTCTTCGAATGGTCGTGAAATGCATCTCCAACGCACCCAAATACTATGCCAAGGTCATCACTGCTATTTTCCATCATAAACGCTCGGAGATCGGCTTCAGAATTAGAAGTTCAACCATGTAAAAAAACAGAGCAAGATATATGAAACACGTTAGAATTTGGAAAAAAATAAAGGTCTGCTGAAACTCTGCTACTCGTGTCTTGCAGATGCTATACACGAGCATCAAGGGAAGGACTATCGATAAGAGCGCATTAACACGAGTGATGGTGAGTCGGGCAGAGCTAGACATGAGCGAGATACGGAGTGCTTTCAAGAGAAAATACGGCGTGGAGATCCAGGACTGCATTTGCCAGAGCGTTGTGTGTGGGGATTACAGAGACTTTCTGGTTGCATTGGCCTCCAAAACATCTCCTGCCGCATCAAGTTCCAACCTTTTCCATGGTTTGAATCAAGGAAGTGATTAGGACAGGCTGTTGAATTTCATTGAGGTTGTTATTGAGCATGTATAGAGTCCATTAGATGGTGTTAAGTATTTAGCAGAGCAGTAAATTGAGAGGGATGGCTAAAGAATCACATCGTGTTGCTCTCCACTATGAAGTTACTTTTGATGCTGTAGTGCCAGCTTTCTTTCCTCGGAACTTTCAGACTGAAGAACACTAAGCAGAGGACTTTTTCAGAATGGCTTCGGAAAGTAAAAGCACAATCTTTCACGTAAAGTACAAGTACATTTTTTTTCTTTCCTCTGGGCTCTTGCCCTTTAACCTTCACACGAGGGTCCTGTTCGGTGTATTGATGTCGAGAATGTGCATTGATTGGCAAAGAAGGCGATCTGGAAGAGTAATTTGTGATCAATGGTTACTCATTGTTTGTCACAAATATTTGGTCGTCATCTGTACAATTTCTTCAATCATCAGTATCACTCAAGATCATGCCCGTATCTTCTACTCCATTAACTTAGATCATGTGTATATTCACTTAGTACTACGTTCACAAATTAACGTAAACAACAATTTCTCAAAACTCAAGAGAGAGGAGAAATGCCTAAAGGCAAGCCCATGATTTGTGGTCCACAGAATGTTGTATCTATCGTTCCTTTTTTTTTTTTTTTTTGGTCAGAACTGTATCTATCATTCAGTACTGCAGAAATATAGGGCATTTGGTCTGTAACAATAGAAGGAGTGTGCAGATTCATCAATACAAAGGAAACATGTATATACTAAGAGCAAAGTCAACCTAATACTGAACAATTTTAACTCCGTCTTTCTTTAGTTAAGAGTTTTTGTTAATCCCATTATCCAAGTATGTAAAAAGATACACAAAAATTAGGAGGAAGCAAGATTAAAATGGGACGTTGCCAATTGTGTATCTTCCAGGGAGCTCAGGGCCCAGCAGAATAAGGGCATTGCAAGCATGCACGTCTTCATCAAACAAAGCAACGGCGAAGAACAGTGGGCGAAGAATCCATGACTTGTCTTTTGATTTCATAAGGTTCCTTGCACCAATGTCTTAGAAGCATGCTCTCCTTATGATTGCCTGCGTGTTAAGGCAAGAATGTTGATCAGAACTTTTTCATTGCCCCCACCAAGAGGAGCTCACAAACCATCTAAAGCCTTTAACTAAATAAAGGAATCATTTTTCTTCTCAACTATCAGTGCAAAAGAATCCTATTCCTCTCGAACACCTTGACCTATAAAAAGAGAAGAAGAGAAAGAGGAGAAAAAGCCTTCACTCGACCAATAAAAACATCCCGTCTCAAACACACGTTAACAGATAAAAATACACCAAATAAGGAAAGCATACCATGAAAAGCAAGGCCGCTGCCCCCTCCAAGCGCGTTTACGAGGATTTCGAGCCCGAATGCAAATGGAACAATGAGGAGGGGCGTGATATTATCGAGCTCCATGTCCAAGGTACTTCATGCACCTGTTGTTCCATGACGTTAGAGTTAACTCACTGCGATACCCTGCAATTCCGAGCTCATGGAAGATGTTCTTTCTGAAGAAATTCTAGTTCTTTCATACGAATGCTCCAGATACAAATACAGGAAGGTGCTGTAGATACAATGGCAGCACTAAATTTACATGTCAAAACAAGCACAAACACAAGGATCGTCTACTTGCATTTTTGGTGAAAATATAGTATGATCAACTCGGGGCTCTTTTCCTCTGGAAAATGATTAATAACGCTATGTTGCTTGAGGGTCAGTATATGTGCACATCATCTTTACCTGATCGAACAGCCAGCCCATGCCTGCTTTGAGTTGTATGGAGTTTCAATCATTGAGCGCCGGAGGCAAATCTCTCTCCCGTCTCTCTCAGCCATAAAACTTACAAATCGCACAGATCGGCTTATAATATGTTAACTAAACAATGAACAGTTCAGTCAGCATCAATTAACTAAGGATAGAAAAAGAGAGAGGTCACTTCGTGTAACAATGTACATCTACATATGTTCTTTACAAACGTGTGAGCAAAGCGTCCCATGAACCACAAGAAGCCCAGATCTTGACGGGCGTCGAATTCAGCCTTCACAGAAATCTGCAGTGATAATGCCCTTCCAACTCCAACTGAGACAATGCTAAAACAAAATCATGTCGGATCTCTTCTCCTAGTACCTTAAGCTTTTACGTCTATCGTCACAATCTCTACCAACTTTCATGCAGGTTTCAAGAAGGACCAGCTCCGGGTCCAAGCCAGCAGCTCCGGGGCCCTGACCGTCACCGGCGAACGCCCTCTTGACGACTGGAGATGGAGCCAGTTCCGCAAAGAATTCAAGCTCCCGAACGAGTACAAGCTCAACGAAACCCGCGCCAAGCTGGCCGGCGGCGTCCTCCACGTCATATTGCTCAAGGAGAGGCCTCCCCAGGCCACCGATGCCACGCAGGAAAAACCGCAAACAGGCAGTGGGCTGGGGCGGAGCGGCAGAGGGAAGCCGGCGGCGGCCGCCGGGGCGGCGCCGGGCGGGACGAACAACGGCATGCTGTGGCTCGGGGCCCCAATGTGGGTCGTGGGTATCGACAAGAAGAGGGTTCTGCTGGTTCTGGCGGCGGTGGCGGCGCTCGTTGGGGTCGGAGTTGGCGGGTTCTTGACTTGGAGATATCTGATTTTATGACGCAACCTTGCGCTCGTAACGGTCAATCCAGAAATGCAAAAGACTCCTTTGCCTTTTTTCACATGACATTTGTTTCTCCACTTGAATTGTTCTTAGGAAGAAACGTCGCTTCTTTTTAATAAATTTCAAGGTGATTATAAAGTAAAGGATTAGTTTCATCAGGAGAAGAGGATTCCATGACAAATTAACACGATTGCTTTGGCTATCAAAGATTCGAGGTTCTTTCTCTGTACTTTCTTGCTCCTCCCGGCGTCGCCGCCCCCTCCTTCACTTTCTCCTCCCGAGAAGAAAGATCGGCCCTCCGAGGCCGATGCCGCCGGCGGCGGCTGAGGAACTTTCGGTTGTCTGCGCATCAACACGCTCGCCGATCTATGATCGTCGTACCCGAGAAGTGTTCAGCGGTTTCGCCATTGCATGGAAAATATTGAGTCAATCGAATTCAAAAAAACAAACAGGTAACCAAATACTTACCTTACCAGAAAAAAAAAAAAAAACAAACAGGTAACCTTTACACGGCACCCCGACTCCTATAAGAACAGGGGAAAACGACAGGTCGTTGTCCTACGGAAGGACGCAACTTAAACACGAACCGACATCATCCTATTATATATATTCATATAGGGACCTGATGAAACAGAGAGTCGCTCATGGAATCGGAGTTCTAAAATATCCACCACAAGCAATATGCAATTTTTCAAACTAGCAACGTAAAGCTCCATAAATATCATTTCCGACGTATATTCAACAATCTCAACTCAACCCAAAAGTTTGACTATAAAAAAAATTCTTTGTCGACGTAGCTCTCGTCCTAATTGGTGCTGCCTGAAGAATCTAATTTGGAATGAATGGAGTCTGGCAACTGTTAGAAAAATAATCGCGAATCATGAAATTAAACTTTTGAAATGTGAAAGCACTGTCTTTAACGAATTGTTTACCCCGGAAGATTGCTAATGTTTACTGGCAAAATTCTCCGAGATAGAAAGTCTCAAAATGAGAACATCATATAGCAATTATGGTATTTCTTCATGAACTCTGAAAATGTAACAATTGGTGAATAAATGTTGTATTTTTTAATAAAGAAATGAAAATTTAAAGTGAAAAAGAACTAAACAAGAAAATTAATAAGTGCTTCTAATAATTGCGTACCCGCACGCTAGTATTGTAAGATACAACCACTTAACCCAAGGTCTACAATTATAAGCTAGAAGACTTGCACATTTATATATTGTTCCACACACTCACATCTTTTCCAATGTGGGATAAGACACCTCTTTATTTGTTTTACTAACCAACTATCAACACCAACCACAATTCAATAGATGATATAAATCTTTTCTAAGCAGATCAATAATCCACTGTGCATCATTATAACAAAATACGAAAAACTCTTTTATCTCAAATACACTATAATATACATACGATGTAAAAAAAATGAGTTACATCCTTGCAACAAAACTTTACACGTATGAGGGAAATACTCATCTAATCAATAATATCAAATTAAACATCAATGATATTAATCGATCTAGTGCTTAATAGCTGACTATGGTCACACTTAACGCTTCGTGACAAAGGCAACCAAGATTCTCCCTGGCTAGGTCTCACCTATATCAATCTGTCGAAAATAGTATGTACACTCAACCCCTTAATGGGTTCTAAACATAGCCACAATGAGCAGCAAACCACTCTCTAATCCTTCACACATATCAACTCCAAATTCCATCTCAAATAACCAAAATGATCTTAAATGTCCGATCCAATTTTTATGCAACAAATACGTTTTAAACATCACTTTTGCCTTCTACCAATTCTTATCATTTTATAAAATATGAGTTTACAAATTTTTTTAAAAAAAGATAAAAGATAAGCACCATTCAAGTGGACATGCCAAAACTAAACAATGAAAGCCATTCAAACCGATGAACTCAAAATCCTATCAATCAAACAAATTACGACGTTAAAACCCCAGGTAAATAACTACCTTAACAAAGAGTCGACCAGGCGATGCTATCTTGGAGTCAAATCGTTTACTATGGGTCAACAAAAGATCTCAAGAATAGCCAATCAAGCCAGTTCCGTGACAAAATTTTTCGCACCATATTTCTCTCTTCCAAACTCAGATTCAAGCAGACTTACTATCAAAAGAAAATCATTTCAAAGCACTAGAAGATCCTAGATTTCGCCGACTCAAAATATGGCCATAAACCGACAAAAAATGGCATGGAAAACTACTTGTCAAATTAAAATACAGCAATTTCCAGGATTCCGAAAAATCTATATCTCTCAATTGGTAATTTCAGATACCATTTTGATATTTTAGATGTTGTATCATGATTTTTGTCGTGGTCTATTAAGGAGTGATGAAAGGAAAGGAGTCAATAAAATAATTAAGATAATTAAATATATCCAAATAAAAGGACGTCAGAAATATCTTCTGGCATGGGCAAGTCAATGTGATTAGCTGCTGCTGATGCTCACACAGAAAAATTGAGAATTCAAATTGATCACAGGTCTAACTTGATTGTCTTGGCAATTGGCATTGATCGTTCGGTAATTTCTCTACAAATGAAATCGAGTTTTTAAATAGAGTTATATGGATTTCTTAGTGGATTTAACTCATCTAGTTTCATATGACTATTTTTATATGATCTATGAAACAAGCACCAATAGCAATGTTATGCTATTGGACATTAGTGCCCTTTATGAATCAGGGAAGGAGGCAACAACCATCCCTTGCCACCCCCTCCATTTTTCGCCATTAACATACAGACTTTTCCCTTGCATTTACGAGCTATATCCTGAAATGTATGAACTCATGCAAATATTGAGGTTAGATAGAGTAAAACACAATTTCTGGTGACAATTGTGTGCAATGAGATGTTGGAGTTGTATTATGATGTGGAAATGTAGTAATTCAACTCAAAGTTAGTTGATTTCTATAGTTAATTGGTATGATACTTTGATTTAGATTCTTTCATTCAGATATGATAATATCTTACTGCATAAGGACCACTAGTAAAAGTTCAAGTGCTCTTGGCTAATATGTTCTCATGTTGTTTGCTTGGCAAGAAAAGAGCAACTCCAATGGGTACCATGCATTTGTTCCTCGAGGAGTAGGATTGAAACTTAGCTCTTTTAGTACGAATGTCTTCGTTTCAAATGTTTAAATTGATAGAAGTAGGATTTAGAGGAGTTGGTGATGTCCTCTTGCACGGCGGCAGCATCCATTTCATTTTGTGATGTCCTCTAACAAGTCTAGTGACTGAAACTTGATGACAAGTCTAGTGACTTTTGTTATGTTTCCTCTCTTTTATCTAATGAAATTCCTTGCCAAATAGCAGCCAATTCTATTTCCTCTGTTGATAATTTTGTTTGTTTTGTATTCTCTCTTATTCGGTATTATTGCATTCATTTTTCGTTTTGTTTGACTAAAAATGAAATTAAAAAAAAAAGAACTTGTTGGACCCTGGAACCGACCATGGAACCTGTGACAGGGTAGGTTCCAGGTTCCACGTTCTGATGGGTAAGTTCCAGATTCCTCATTTTGAGAAACCTGTACCCGAGGATAGGTTTCAAGTTTTGGGCGGAACCTACCTAGAACCTGGAACCGCTCATCCCTAAACGACATGAAATACTGAGCCCAAGCTTACTTATATAGACTATCTCCGACTCAAAATATTTTGTCCTTAGCCCAATCCGTGTAATTGTAGTTAATGGTCCAGCTGTTATTGTCTCCAATGGTCCACTGTGTCGCCAAGGTGACTGACGGGAGGGCGACAAGCGCAACAATGGCAAGGATGGCGAACTGAGAAGCCATGTTGATTGAAGTTGAGAACCCCAAGGTATGTGTTAGAAAACACTACGTATTAGTGGATGACTAGTGATGTGAATTTGGTGGGGGGGTTAGGGGGGCGGGGGTGTGCCTTTGAGCATCTAATTATACTGTCAATTGAAGTCCTTGGAGGGTCCATCGGAGACCACGTTTTAGCGGCTATTGCCGGCTTCAGTCGCAGAACGATCCTCTCACGAACTATTGGAGGTACGAGATAGAGGGACAACTGTTAAACTAAGGTTTCAACTCCAATGACGATTGGATGTTGCGACGTAAATATCGTCGTGGAAGTTACCGTCTTCGGTCCTCGCACGTAAACTGTGGGCAATTAATGTGTCGTGGCGTGGGATGAAGAGATGCAATCGAACGTGTTTAATGTGGTTTTTGTTTATTGTTTCGATAATTTGGTGAGAACAATGTAAAACAATCTGACCTCGTCCTCGCTCTCCTATCATGGCAATGCGATCGAGTGCATTGTGCTTTCCTTGCTTCAATCGGGTCATTGTCGGTCGAGTGAGGAACTATTCTTGTCAATGTCGAAATTCTCACCTTGATCTAGTTCGCGTGGACCTAGCCCGTGAGTTCATCGGCTGGCATCTTAGCAAGTTCGATCCGACCTAGTAGCTCTAATTAGCAACAATCCCATCGGGTACATAGGATTAAGAAGCCCTCCTAGGTCAACGCATGAATTCTGTCCTTCAACTTGGATTTTGACATTTTCAAAAAAACAGTTTCTTGAAGAAGTATATGCAAGATGGTGTAAGAAGCAATACAGCCTTTTGCTATCATTAGATAGAACATGCAGCTAATTGGTCGATTCACTGGTGAATACGGTTGAGGAAGTTCACTGTCCACCAAATGCATCCACCATCTCCTTTGGACAACAATAGTCCAGGAAACAGAAGAGACGAGATGTTACACATGATCTAACCCCACTTTGGTTCTTTTTTGTTAAGTGATAAATTAGACACAAAAGGTCCATTGTTATAGGTGAGATTGACTTCACATGGTTGAGGGACGGAGGTGATATGCATAAAAGCTAATCGCATTATGATTGAACCTACTTATCGTTGACATCTCCATGTTAAATCTGATTTCTCGGATCATTTGGCATG
This sequence comes from Syzygium aromaticum, assembly GCA_024500025.1. Taxonomy (NCBI): domain Eukaryota; kingdom Viridiplantae; phylum Streptophyta; class Magnoliopsida; order Myrtales; family Myrtaceae; genus Syzygium; species Syzygium aromaticum. The sequence goes on from CM044885.1 coordinate 21,471,931, forward strand.
TCGACTGATCCTTTTCTTGCATTATTCCACCGCTTGAATGATCGTTCTTTCTCAAGTCTCCTTTCTTGGATTTTGATGTCGTTGCCATGCATCGACAATATGCAATGTCTAGCACCGGTGCAGTTCTTGAATTCCTATTGCCCTGATGCTGTGATGTAATGATCGATCTAAATCTTTTTAATGTTCGATATCGTCCTGTTAATATCTGGTAAATATGAAGGAACGAGGACTTGGTAAGTGAACCAGAAGCAGGAAGTCTCTGTGTGACGCCTGGTGTTTTAAGCTAACATACGTTGCCTCATGCAGATAGGTTCAGTTGAACGAGCTTGACATGCTGACTGACCAGAGCTTGGGGCATTCGAGTTATTACTTTTGGTGACTTTTGTCTTCGGGGAAACGGCAGTGCTCGTGCACATTCGCGGAGTTCCAGGAGATCTAATTCAATCTTTTGTCACCAAAGTACGTAAACTTTACATATAAATTACTGAGAAATTCCAAATTGATCGCAGGACTATAACTTGATTGTCTTGGCAATCGGCATTGACAGTTTGGTAATTCCTCTAAAAGTGAAGTTGAGTTTTCAAATCATCTACGAAACATTTCACGATATTTCGCATTATTTAAATCATCTACGTAACATTTCATATGCTATTTCACATTATATAAGCAATGGTTATACAATGATTGATGTTGTTCTTCCGAACTTGTTAATGGACTCATAAACTAGAAAAACGAAAGCTTGGGGCTTGCCAACTCGTGACCGCGATTTCATATCTTTTAGATTAGACCGAAAGTGCTTTCACCTGTAGTGTTAAAGATTGTGTCGAAGGTGGTTGATCTTGTGGTATTCTTAAACTAGGACATGGTACGATCAACTGGCTATTTTAGATACCGTACTGATAAGTTATATACCATATCACGATCTCTATTCATGTCGAATAAAATTGTAAAAAAGAAAAAACAAGAGTGGTAAGAGGAAAAGAGCACCCTGAAGTCACCGAATAGCACCATTCTTAATGATCAATACAATAGTTAAGATAGTTAACCAAATCTTCTGGCATGGGCCACTCAGTTGTGACTGGCTGCTGCTGATGCTCATGCGAAAAAAATACTCAGTTTGCTCTTATTCTTTCCCTCCCCACAAGCTATGACTATACTTCGAAAGGAAATGATTATGATGTGCTTTCCCTTGCTTTTGTTTATGGTTATAACGTAAGAACGCATGCATCGTGCTATCAAGCTGTGACCGGGACAAGAGCAACCACAGCGGCCGCAAGAATCATGAAGCTGGACGAAACCAGGGCTTCGGCGCCTGACTTCTTGTCACTCGCCGTGCCGTCCGCGACCGTGATCTTGAGCTTCTGGTTGAGCTTGGCGCAGTGCTTGCCGATCCCGCAGATGTACCACTTGACCCCGGTAGTATTAAGGGGGATGACATCGTGGCCACTGGTGAGGGCCTCGTTCGCTGGCGTTGCTTGTTTTTAACACACTGTGGTTGCCCACTTGGTAGCTGAACACTAAGAGAGAGTCAATCGGGATACATAATTAGTGACAATTAGATATCGATATGTCAAGTCCAAGTTGGGATGATTTCATTAATTGACGAGATGACTAAACGCGAGTTTATGAAAACTTTCCGTAGTCAAGAAATGCATTTTGAGAGGAAGTATTATCAATTATCTCCGCCGAATAAATAAGATGTGACTGGTTTAGTATACTTAACAAGTAATTTGACAATAATCAAACTATATAGGAACGGCCAAAGTTGATAAAATCTTTTTTTGGCCAATCCGTTGCATTCAAGTTGTTGGAAATATAACGCGGAAACGACGTGATCTTGCAAATTAAATTAATGCGAAAATACTAGAGAAATAAACGATGAACGATAAAGGACACCGGAGATTTACGTGGTTCCGTCCGAATATCGGTACCTACATCCACAGGGAGAGCCAGCAACAAATAATCAACTATCTTTACCAAAAAAAAAAAATAAATAATCTACTATAATCGGAGAATCAGAGTTATAAATAGCTCAAACGCTCGAGTGTTTCCCACTCCTAGATTTAAGCCCAAAGCGAAAGTGTTTATGAATAAACAAATCAATTGGACAAAATAAACTCACTGCACAAATCTCCGCGTGTTGAAGCCCAAAGTGAAACGATCTCATATGATCACAATCAAGAACGTCGTACGTACTTTATATTTGTTCTCGCACGGCGTCCTTTCCTAAGAGTTTCGTGGGCGTTCTCGGCTTGTGCGGTTCCGTGCGTGTGCGGCTTCAAACCCTCGCAGAAGATACATGCCTTTTATATGTGTGCCCCTTCTTTCTCTTTTATTTCATTATTTAATTTCAAGAGTCAACAAAGAATAACTTTGACCAGGCCCACCAGTTTTCCTTCTCTTTTGAAGACGTCCTCTGCTTTACGTGCCATCAGAAAGATTTCTTTTATAGGCAATTTTGAATATTTTCTCTAAAAGAAAATATATATATCTTCACGATAAATATGAATTTTATCCAAGCGAGTCACGTTCCGTAAATGATTCAAACTCGAGATATAAATTCAACACAAGTGTCCATGATGCCCTCAAACGACATGAAATATTGAACCTGAGCTCACTTACAGAGACTATCTCCGACGTGGAATACTTTGTCCTTAGCCCAATCCGTGTAATTGTAGTTGAAGGTCCAGCCACTACCATCTCCGACGGTCCACTGTGTCGCCAAGGTGACCGACGGGAGGGCGACAAGTGCAACAATGGCAAGGACGGTGAACTGAGAAGCCAATCTAATCCAAGTTGAGAACTCTGAAAATATGTACCAGAAAACACTATATCAGTGGATGGATGACTGGTGAAGTGAAATTGGTGGGGGGTCTTCGAGCGAGCATCTATTTATACCGTCAAGTGTATTCCTTGGAGGGTCCATCGAAGACCACGTTTTAGCCGGCTATTGTCGGCATCGGCCGCAGAACGATCCTCTCGCGAACTTTGGGAGGTACGAGACACGACGGACAACTGTAAAACTACGGTTTCGACTCCAACGATGATGCCGATGTTGCGACGGAAACATCGTGGAAGTTACTGTCTTCGGTCCTCGCACGTCAAATGTGGGCAATTTATGTGTCGTGGCATTGGATACAGAAACGTCGTCGAACGTGTTTAATGTGGTTTTTCTTTCTCGTTTCCATAATTTGGTGAAAACAATGTGAAACGACCCGACCTCGTCTTCGCTCTCGTTTTTCATTGCTATGCGATAGAGCGCTTTGTGCTTTCCTTGCTTCGATGGGGTCATTGTCCGTCGAGCGAGGAACTATTCTTGTCAATGTAGAAATTTTCACCTCGATCTAGTTCTCGTGGACCTAGCCCACGAGTTCATCGGCTGGCATCTTACCGAGTCTGATTCGACCTATTAGCTCTAATTAGCATCAATCTCATCGGGTTCATAGGATTAAGAAGTACTCCTAGGTCAACGCATGAATTATGGCCTTCAGTTTGGATTTTGACACTGTCAAAAAAACAGTTTCTGGAAGAAGTATATGCAAGAGGGTGTAAGAAGCAATCCAACCTTTTGCTATCATCAGATAGAACGTGTAGCTAATTGGTGGATTCGCTGGTGAATATGGTTGAGGGGGGAGTTCACTGTCCACCAAAATGCATTGACGATCTCCTCTGGACAACAATAGTCTAGAAAACAAAAGAGACGAGATGTTAGGCATGATCTAACCCTGCATTGGTTCTTTTTTATAAGTGATAAATTAGACACAAAAGGTGCATTGTTATAGGTGAGATTGACTTCACATGGTTGAGGGACAGAGGTAATATGCATAAAGGCTAATCCCATTATGATCGAACCTATTTAGCTTTGACATCTCCATATTAAATCTGGTTTCTTGGTTCATTTGGCACGTCGACTGTTCCTTCTCTTGCATTATTCCACCACTTGAATGATTGTTCTTTCTCAGGTCTCCTTTCTTAGATTTCGACGTCGTTGCCATGCGCTGACGATTTGCACGTCTTGCACCGGTGCAGTTCTTGAAGTTCTATTGCCCTGATGCTATGATGTAATAATCAATGCAAATCTTTATAATGTTCGATGTCGCCATGTTAATATCTGGTAAACATGAAGGAACGAGGATTTGGCAAGTGAACCAGAAGCAGGAAGTCTCCGTGTGATGCCTGGTGTTTTAAGCTAACATACGTTGCCTCATGCAGATAAGTTCGGTTGAACGAGCTTGACAGGGCTGACCCGACCTGAGCTTGGGGCATTCGAGTTATTACTTTTTGTGACTTTTGTCTTCGGGATTGATATTCTCCTTCCCAACGTGTTAATGGACTCAGAAATTACAAAAACGAAAGCCTGGATTTTGCCAACTCGTGACCGCGGTTTCATCTCTTTTAGATTAGATTGAAAGTACTTTCACCTATCTTGTTAAAGATTTGTCGAAGGTGGTTGATCTTGTGTTATTGTTAAATTAGGACGTGGTACGATCAATCGACTATTGCAGATACCGTATCGATAAGTTATATACACTGTATTACGATCTCTGTTTTTGTCGAATAAATTGGTAAAAAAGAAAGAGTGGTAAGAGGAAAAGAGCACCCTGAAGTCACCAAATAGCACCATTCTTAATGAATCAATACGATAGTTAACCAAATCTTCTGGCATGGGCCACTCAGTTGTGACTGGCTGCTGCTAATGCCCATGCAAAAAAACTCAATCGCCCCCCACCACCCACCACAAGCTATGACAGTATGACTATACTTTAATAGGAAATGATTATGATGTGCTTTCCCTTGCTTTTAATTATTGTTATAACATAAAAACACATGCATCGTGTTATCAGACTGTGACCAGGACCAGAGCAACCATAGCGCCTGCAAGAATCTTGAAGCTGGAGGAAGCGAGGGCGTCGGCGCCCGACATGTTGTCGCTTGACGTGTTGTCCACGACCGTGATCTTGAGCTTCTGGTTGAACTTGGCGCAGTGCTCGCCGACCCCGCAGATGTACCACTTGACCCCGGTAGTATTAAGGGGGATGACATCATGGCCACTGGTGAGGGCCTCGCTCGCCGACGGTTTCTTGCACGCCTGGAAGTCGGTCGCGTTGCTCAGTTTTAACACATTGTGGTCACCCAATTGGTAGCTGAACACTGCGAGAGATTTAATCGGGATACATAATTCGTGACAATTAGATATCGACATATTAAGTCCGAGTCGAGATAGATTTCGTTAATTGACGAGATGACTAAACGTGAGTTTCCGCGAAACATTCCATGGTCAAGGAATGTATTTTCCTCGTTGAAAGAAAGTATTATCAATTATCTCTGCCAAAAAAAACAAAATGCGACTAGTTTCGTACACTTAACAAATAATTTAACAATAATCAAACTAGGAACGACCAAAGCGGATAGATGCCTTTTTTTGCCAATTAGTTGCATTCAAATGTCCACGATGCCCTCAAACGACATGAAATATTAAACCGGAGCTCACTTACACAAACTATCTCCGACGTGGAACACTTTGTCTTTAGCCCAATCTGTGTAATTGTAGCTGATGGTCCAGCCATTACTGTCTCCAACGGTCCACTGCGTCGCCAGGGCGACCGAAGGGAGGGCAACAAGCGCAGCAATGGCAAGGATGGCGAATTGAGAAGCCATCCTGGTTGAAATTGAGAATTCTGAAAATATGTATCAGAAAACACTACGTATCAATGAATGAAGAGATTTCAATTTGGTGAAGGGGTTTTTGAGCATCTATTTATACCGTCGAGTGTATTCCTTGGAGGGTCCATCGAAGACAACGCTTCAGCCGGCTAGTGTCCGCTTTGGTCACAGAACAATCCTCTCCCGAACATCGGGAGGTACGAGGGACGACGGACAACGGACGATGGACAAAACAAAGGAGGGGTTAAGATTCTTCATTCGGCGAAGCATGGCCTCACTCAACAGTGACAAGCACAAAGAAGAAGTGGCGAGGAGAACCCGCCTAGAAGGCCCACGATCAGGCCCGGATCGATGTGGATATGGGCCGTGAAGTGTCGCCGCAACCGGGCCCATTTTAAGGGCCCAATGGGCCCGGGCCGGGCCAAGCTGTTACGTTTGTCAATGCTGCAGGTCATGACAAATTTTGCTTCTTCTTGCTTCCACCTCGAAGGCTCAAACGAACGCCTCAGTCGCTCGCGGCTTTACTTGCCGCCACCGTCGTCGAACTCCCCAACGAGCAGCGGCGCGGCACCACCGCAGCGCTTATCGTCGCCGTCGCCGTCGCCATCGCCGGAAGACCTCAGGTACCCAGCAATCTGATCGCCTCTCTATCTTGTGCCCTATCTCGTCGTTCTCTCTCTCTCTATGTCTAGCGTGGGCGAGTTGGCCGGTTCTCTCTGTTTGTGGAGCGCGTGTGTGCTGAAACTTTGGGAATTTGAATTCGTGGCGAAGTTCAAAGCTTGGCATGTGGGTGTGTGTGATTTGTCTCTCTGAGTATTGAGAGATTATGAATGTGGAACCATGGTTTTCCAGTTGGGTCAGTTATATATTTGGTTTCTGAGTGTCCCTGATTGTGTGAAAGTCAAGGCAAGAAACGAACAAGAGGTATGATGAAGCAAAGGAGCTTCCATGACTGAATGGAAACTTATGGCTGGAATTTTGCCCACAACCGGGCGGGGCACCAAAGCCCCAGCCGCGCTGCCCCGTGTCCATGGCAGGAACGAGGGACGTGATCCCTGTCCTCGCTCCTCCCCAAGCCCATCCCTTGGTAGAAAGTTGATATATCAGAACAATACATTATCCATCTTTCGTGAAGATCAATGTTACTAATATCCATCTATTTCAGTTTGTGCATAAGTGGTCACCAGTTAGATGACTCACCGAGAATCTTACATCTAAATAGAGATATCCTCGCTTTGATCAGTAGTTTGACCCCATTATTAGCTGTTTGTGGTCTATGAGAAAAATCTGAACAGTTTAACAGAGATTTGAGCACTGTTTATTTTTTAGATACTTGGAACTGTCTGTGCTTGTGAAAGTTGAAGGATGAGACAGGCAATAGGCACTTTAAGTTCACTTCAGTTGGTTTAAAGTGCAGAAGTGGCAGCTGGTGGAAAGTATCGAGTGAAGGAGTAACATGATCTGTTGAGGTGCTCCAGAGGATGATAATATGCAAGTACTTGAGAATGCACATTGATTCAATCGTGTAGATGTTGGCAATTGCTTCACAAATAACATCGCTTTTTGCATGTGGAATGAGAACGTCAAATTATTAAAGTTATGACATCCTAGTTCATCTTGGAATTATCTAGACTTTGGGTTCAAATTTATAGTTGCTGGTATTATCTACTGTGGTCATTCAAAAATTTTTGTTGTTAATCTGGATGCAGTTTGGCTTTTGTGGGTTTGAGTTCACCAGTGCAGTGATGCAATACCTTATAGAGGATTTGTTTGACAAGTCTTTGAAGTTATTGAATTAGATTTAAGTTGATGGTCAAGAACACGTTCTCTGTCACTAAAGCTTCACGCCCCTATTCATAACCAGCCCCTTGAGCTCCCTCACTAACTCGATGAGCTGGTCCATGGAGCCATCCATTCTTCAAAGGCAATAATATAAGAAGAAAAAATGCTAAAAATGAATTATAAGACGGGGTGGGTATGGATCGAGAAATTTGCATTGAAATATATAGGTCATAAACAGGCTAAGTGGGTCAATTGGGGTCAGACCATATATGACTCAACTCAAACCCGACCCACTCGTTTGATAGGTCTAGTTGTCATGCATGTGTATCAGGCATGGGTATTTGTTGTTCTGGCTGGGTTCTGTTTGATTGGATTAAGCAGCGATTGAAGCAGAAACTGTGTGATGGATGCAGCTTCTTCTCTGTCAATTGGCAGTGGCGACGAGCGTGGGTGTAGAGTAAACTGGGGAAGTATGGGTGAGAGTTCTCTCTTCCTTCGTGTGTTGTGTTTGTCAAAGTCTCCTGTGTCTTGTCACTCTTTGGCTTTTGCTTTTAAAGGAACGAAGTGTTTCTGCTGCAGAGAGAGAGCCACCGGCAAAGTCGCGTCGCGAGAAGCGAAAAGAAGCTCGGTTGGCCAAGAAGGACCAGAAGCACCAATCCTGGATGCAACATCAGGTTTTTCATCTTCTTCTTGTTGGTATCGTTGTCTTTTGTGAGCTGTGACTTGAATGAGCGTGTCTGCATTGCTTGGTGTGAACTAAATGTTTGCAGAAGTCTCAGAAACTGACGAAGAATTTGGTAGCTTCGAAGTCGAACAGTGGTGAAAAATCGAAATATGCTCCGTCTCATAGTTTGGTGGCGGTTGGAAATTTTCAAACTGGCAGTGACTCTAAGAAAACCCTAAAGTTGGAGAATGCTAATGTGCTGACTGATCTAAAGGTTAAGCTTGAGTCTTCGTTGAAGGACAATTCTGATTTGTTGAAGTCCAGCAAAGTGAAGGACAATGTGGAGAGAAAATCGAAGACTAAGTTTGAAGAGTATCTTGAACACGATATGCGGAAAGCTGCTATATCTGCTGAGGAGGATTTGAAATTGGAAAGGAAGCTTGCCAAGAAGCTCAAGGTGAACGATGGAAAGCTACGTGGGTCAGACGACGGAATGAATATGTTATTTAAAGGAATTCCTTCTATTCTTGATTCTTTTGAACAAGAAACACCAGACTTAAGAGAAAATCATAACGAAAGATATGAAGGTAAATCTTCACGGGAAAAAAGTGAAAGGTCCAACTTAGAGCATATGCAGGATGATGGAAAAGCTGTTTATGTTAAGGCTGGAGCCTGTGACTCAGTAGAACCCCCTTATGCTGAGGTGGATTTGGAGGATTTTCCTGCCGAGGCACCTACTAGGAAGAAAAGGAAGAAGAGTAAAACAACAAAGGAAGATGAATCAGACTTTAGCATCTGTATGACAGAGACCTCTGCAGGAGAGGTTGCTAGGGAGGGAGATTCTGTAAACACGACCTCATCTGAGAGTAAGGCAAAATACGTTGCACCGCATTTGAGATCGCATGCTGGAAGTGAGTCAGAAGAGCACAAGCAGCTCCGAAGGCGGGTACGAGGTAAGAGAATTGTGTTGCTCCTCATTATGGATTATTAATGTTCCTTCCATCTTTGAATGGATATCTGCGCAGGTTTTAAACTTGTGGTTTATTTCAGGTCTTCTAAATAGGTTGTCTGAATCTAACGTGGAATCCATCACTGGGGAAATAGCCACACTCTATTCTGTATGTCATCTGAGCTCATCATAAACTATATTTCATCCCGAGCTCTTTGCATCTTATATGTCTTTTGTAGTTCCTGTTCAGTAACATCTTAGCATTGGCCAGCAATTTTCTTTTTACACAGGAGGTCACTGATCTTGCTCAGTAAAAATTTGAAATATTTAAATTTGCTATCCATTCAAAAGAGGCTCGTGAGAGTGTCAATCGTGTGCATAGCTACTCTCTGATCCCTTCAGGCCCTTCTGAGGCATCTGTTCCCTTTTGGTTGTAAACTCTGTGAGGTTCTTTCCATCTTAATGTTGCTCCTTCAAATCTGTCGATTTTTGTTCTGCTGAGTGTTTAACCCTGTGAGATTGGGAATTTCCTGTGTTTTGAATTCTGTGACGGTGGAGCATTATCTTCGATTGAATAACAATTATCACAGTGCATCATTTCTTTAGAGGTCGAGTTCCTTATCCTCTACTATGATACATCTATCATATCATTGTCACTTTTTAAGGATGAATAATTGCTTAAGGATCTCAAGCTATTTATTGCCCCCATATACAGTCAGTTGGCCGCACAGCCAGTTCCAATATTATCACCGAAGAGGTTTTGGCATCTTGTTCTGGAGGTCCTCGTGGCAATGAACAGTTAAGTTTTTTCTTTTTCACTTTGATCTTTTTATCTTGCGCCTTGTCTGCTTGGCGCACCTAATGCTGTTAATTAGGAAATTATATGTAGGTTCATAAATTTTTACTCGATCCCCATTTCATTCTGTGGGAGCATATTTTGTTCCTTGTTTCTCTGTGTCATATCTACTAGACATAAATGTGGTTGGTCTTCTTTTGAGAATTGGGTCCTCATCGGTCATGCAATTCGCACAACAGCTATCTATGGGCATATCTAAGCAGTGTCTAGATTAAAAGGTGTCTCTGAAATTTGTAATATGGGCTGGTTGCGTGTTTATGTTGAGAGTAGAGATGTACTCTGTCTTCCGGTTCATCCATATGAGGTAGAAGTATCAGAATAAGTACAATTAAGCATGGAGCTGGGTTGTATTATACCGCAACCTTTTATCTAGTGTCAAAATTACCTTTTAACTGACATTTTCTGCTTCCTTTGAAGGTATGCCGCCGTTTTTGCATCCTTTGTTGCGGGTATGGCTTGTTCAGTTGGGATTGACTTCAGTGCAAAGCTCGTTGCTTCTCTTGCAAAATATTTTGAGGTTTGAATTTTTATATTGGAGCTTACAGCATTGGTACATTGTCAATGCATGTCTATATGCAATGATATTTATGTCTATAATTGCATTCGCATATTAAAGCTTTTGTCAGGATTTTGGTCTTTATTATTGCGTTCTTCCTGCTTTTTCAGTTTTAAGAAGTTACTAACAGCAAGTCTCTTGGTCTGCAGAATGAGTTCCTAAAAGCAGACAATCTTTCCCTGCGGAATCTGACTCTCTTGCTCTCCTATCTATGCGTATTTGGAGTTTGTTCAAGGTTAGTGAACTCATCACCCAACTGCGAACTTGATTTTTCAGGGAACAAAATTCTTAGGCACCTTGCAATTGTTGTACTGCTGCACGTTGTCATGTTTCTTTAGGTAAGTTTTACTTTCCATCAAGACAAAGCAAAATCGTGGGTATTCAATGTTTTTTGTTTCTAACGTTTTTGTTTCTAGCTACTTGTCCTCAATCTGGTCTTCATAATAGGGAAAGACATCTGCATTTAAATGCATTCGCAATGTTGAGTTGTATTTGCCAATTTTGAATTGTTAGAATTCCTGGAAAAAGTCGTAGGGCCTGTTTGGCAACAACCAAGCCTTCTCCCACTAAGTGGAGTAGGCTATATAAATCCTGTTAGGCCATTGCATTCAATCCCATTTGTTTACTTATAAAAAGCAAATTTTCCGGTTAATTTTAAAATATTAATAAATTTAAAATTATGAAAAATGTATATATGAATCTTCACGTCGACGATTGTATATTGGGAAAGTTTAATATTTTTAAGATTGAAAAAAAGTCAATCTTGTGCTCTGCAAGATTGGAAAAAGCAAAAGGTAAAAGGTAAAAGTCACTCCAAATGAAGCCTTTCTCTTGTTAAAAAATCTTGCAACTGCAGTGATTTCATAATGCTTGGGGAAATTATGCCGACAAGCATAAAATTAAGGGTTTGTCATCTAGCATTAACTATACTTTTTTGCATTTCCGCCAAAATTTTAATTTATTTTTCCAAATTCAAAAGAAAATTTAAAAATTTATTTCGAATCTACATGTATACATTTATATATTTGCGAAAGTCTTAGATATTTCAGGTTCGAAAAAAGTTAAAGTGGGCGCTGTAAGAGAAGATTAAGTAAAACATAAAGTTAAAAGTCAATCTAAACTCGTCCTAAAGCTTGAATAGGGACTGCATTAAATGCCATGTGTGTGCTTTTACCTGGACATAATAGACTATCCTGAACAACCAGGTGATGGGAAAAATTAGCGTGAAATTTAAGCACTTTGCATGATTGCTAAATACTGTCAAATACATCAAACATGATCGGCAAAAAGAATGAAGATCGGCACCCTAGGATCTGCAAATGTGAAAGCTCTATCATTTGAAGTGGCATGTCACAATGTAATCACTTTTAAGGCTAAAGCTCAAGTTTCGGCTACAAAATGGTTTAGATCAAGTTAATTTTCTTATTTTCTTCGAATTATTTAAACATCTTCATTGACATCAGGCTTTCTCATGATGGATTCCAGTGACTTGATATATGATTTTCTGATCATGTTGAGCAAAAGGTTGACAGAGATTGATGTCTCTACTATCTTGACGATCTTGCAATGTAAGACTTCCTGGAACTTTGCTATTGGCAGCTTTTCAAAGCTTTTTTCACATTCAGCAGATGGATTGGATAGTTTTTTCAAGTCAATTTTCAAAGTTTAGTAGATTTTACTGCTTGACTTATGGCCTTTCTTTGGAAATTTAACTGTTGATCTATGGAAGGAGAAATTCCCAACTTTTTAATTAGGTCTAACCTGATGTGCTCATTACCAACTAGGCTGCGGAATGAAAATAAGAGGTGATGATCCCGGTGCCATGAAAAGTTTCATCGCTAGTGTTCAAAATAGGGTGAATGAGTTGAAGGCCTCTCCTGATGAAGGCAAGAAAAATATCAATAGTAAAAGAGTAAGCTGTCAATTTATTTCCTCTAAGAACATCAATTCCTGAAATTGTCCCCTTCAAGTATCTAACTGAATCACATTGCAGATGGAGTTCATGCTTGATACCATTTGTGATATAAAAAACAACAAGAAAAGGACGAAGGAGGATCCTGCACTGCACACAAGGATTAAGAAATGGCTGCAGAAGGTTGAGCTGCTAAATTTGATGCGATGTCCTTCTTTTAGCCCTTCTCATGTCTGTCCTTTCCTCCCAGCCCAGCCCTATTAGATGCAGTGGCAATTGTCTGGGGGAGTTTAGTTGACATATCTGGTCAGCTTTTGTTAGATTCATTACACCTTTTCCTGCAATCTTCCAGCTGTTCAGAGAAAAAACTTGTGCTCAAAATAGTGCCTTTGCTTTGGCATAATCTGTTATTCTCTCTCAGCATTCCTTGTAACATGATCTTATGCTTGACATGTGATCTAGCTATTTCATATCTGATTCTGTTACTTCAGTGAATATCTGCTGAAGCAATGGAAGAGGAAGTGATATACAAATGAAACCTAATAATAATTGATATTGCCACTCCGCTTAGCTGACATGATGTGCTCCTCGCTACTATGGAGTTGTCTAGTGGCATGGTGAATTGTGAGACAGATTAGTTCTTGGTTGGCAGAATGAGTGGAGATCATAGGAATAGCATGTCTTCATGTTCTATTGCTGATTCTTAAATTGTCATTTGCTGTTGTATATTTGAGTGTTGATGCTCAACTTATATGTTGATACTTCATTCCCAGTTAGGGATAGAGAATGTTCTACTCAGGGGAACCAAGTGGAGCAAGTTGCTTGATCCAGACAAGAAAGGCCAATGGTGGCTGTCAGGGGACATGGCTTCTAAAACTGACGATGTTGTCGAGGTTGCAAACACTATTGACAAAGGGGCCGCAGAAACCCAAAAAATGCTGCAGCTTGCCTCTGCCCAGAGAATGAATACAGATGCCAGAAGGGCAATATTCTGTATAATAATGAGTGGAGAGGACTATATTGATGCATTTGAGAAACTTTTGAGGTTGGATTTACCTGGAAAACAGGTAATTTACTAGCTGCACCCACCCTTATGTAGGCATCGTTTTCTTTCTCTAGGTTTTCTGTTACCTCGACTGAAATCACATAGTGGTGTCATTGAGAATTATGGAGGAATGGTCCATATTTGTGCTAGGCCCTGACCCATTTGTCTGGAGGCAAAGAATAAGAAATATATCATCATTCCTGTTTGTCTTTTATGTGCTGCAGGACAGAGAAATTATGCGGGTTCTTGTGGAGTGCTGTTTGCAGGAGAAAGTGTTTAACAGATACTATTCAGTTCTGGCTGCTAAGTTATGTGAGCATGACAAGAACCACAAGTTCACTCTGCAGGTACTTCTATCCATCTACCTCACAATAGCTCAGAGGATTATGCCAGTTTCCCTAAGAATAAAAGATTCTGCTATCTGCATGATCTAAGGAATTAATGGCACCCTTTTTATGGAACTAAGAAAAGCCGGTTTGTATGCTATTTCTGTGTCTGTTGCCTAAGTTTTTTCTTCAGGCACTTCAGTTCAATGGTAGGTACTGAAATATTATGCTAATGAGTGAGGAAAATAAGAAGATTAGAAAATAAGCGAAACTTAGCAGTCACAAAGAAGGGAGATTCGGTTGGGTTGACCTCTTGGAGAAGCCATCAATATTATCCTTCCTTTCTGCTCTGTATCCCTGAAGTTTGTTATGTGCCTCATCTTATTAATTTGCTATCCTCCCGTGCAAATCCACAGTTCTGCCTTTGGGATCACTTTAAAGAGCTGGAGTCGATGCAACTCTTGAGATCCATGCACCTGGCAAAGTTTGTGGCAGAGATGGTGGCTTCATTTACCCTATCACTTTCCCTTTTGAAGACGGTAGATTTCAGCGATGCCAGGCAACTAACGGCGAAACGGATCATTCACTTTCGGGTGCTATTCGAGGCGATGTTCGAGCAACCAGACAGTCTGATTTGGAACGTATTTACGCGGGTCGCAGTGAGTCCAGAGCTCGAGACTCTTCGATTTGGCATCGAGTTCTTTATTCGGGAATATGTGGTCAGTAGCAATAGAGCTCTCAGTGGAAAATTTAAGATTGTGAAGAAGGCTCTCAATAATGTCGAGGGCATCCTCATGTGATGTTTTTCCTCTTTTTAGAGGCAAAATCCTCTTTCTCCATTTGACGATCATGGGGGCAGAGTCCTCCTTTGATATTGTTACATGCCTTTTCGCATGGCCAAAATTTTGGGGCTTAAATTGGTTATAGTTCAGAAGGTATTTCGTCTATGATTTACATTATGTGACGGTGAAATGGTACTGTCTTGTGGAGACTGTTTCCCTTACGTTTTGGTCCAGATGACATTGTACGTATTGTCCTTTCATCAATTCATATAATGATTGTTGAGAAAATTATAAAAATATTGTCGATGGTAAATGTAGTCCTAAAATTTCAAACTGTACCAATTTAGTTTAAAATGTTTTGATAATTTGTCAATGTGGTCTTTCTAGTCAAATTGGACGAAAATCGTTCACATGGATACTTTTTACAATTTTTTTTTTTTAAATTTCCAGAAATTTTATTATTTTTAATGGATTTTTTAATTTTAGGTTTTTTGGTCTCTTTTTTCCTCTATTGAGGGCTGGTGGCCCTCGCGAGGCCCTCGCTGGCCTGTGTGGCCGGTCATCGCCGCGGCCCAAGCCATTGGAGTGAAATAAGAAAAAATAAGCTTCCCGTTCCATCATCTTGCTTGTGTTCTTCGTGTAGCATTCAGACCAAATGACTATGAAATCACATCTACAGAAAACGCAGGAGACATCTCTTTGAAAAAAGAAAATTTGCAAAGATTGTTTAGGTTAGCGTTGGTCGAACGACCATCATTCCCGTCAGCAATTTCTCATAAAAAATTGAACGAAAAGCCGATAAAAATTGATCGAAAGGATTAAATTGGCAAATTGTTAAAATATATGTAACTAAACTGGTGCAATTAAAAAAATGTAGGATTGAATTGACCACATGTTTATGATTTTTTGAATAATTTTTCCAAGCTCTTTTCTAATTGTCCACGCCTTCTTTCGTGCGTTATTAACCGTTTAAGTGCCCCTTGTCGTAAATTTTAGAAGCGCATCATGAAAGCGTTACGTCGTCAGATCATTTGTTTTTGTCGTTCTTCATGCTAAAAGCGTATTCATACTCGGTCACGTCAGCCTATGTGCTCTCCAACTACATGGAGCCATGGAGGTGCCACATCGGATTTTCGAATGCATCAGCGCGTGAACCCATCTCAGATACATCCAATGGAGCTTTCATCGCCTTTCTTTTGCCAATCGAGATGTTTCCGCGGGGGGGAATTAACAAGTAGAACACGTAAAAATTCATGTGACAATTGCCCTCGGCGCACTAATTGGTACAGAAAGCAATTTCTTTCTTTCCAAAGAAAGCGATGCGAACAACCAAAGGGAAAAATTTTGGAATAGTGAAAAATAAGCGGATCAAAGGGAAAAGAAGGCCCTCAAGGGTGGGCATCAAACCTCCTAACATTACGTTGACCCCGATTATTAAATCCAATAGCGAAATCTTGGCTTTTTCTTGATTGTATTAGTAGGTAACCGTTGAATCATCATCGAGGATTGAACTCCCCGACTT
Organism: Syzygium aromaticum; assembly: GCA_024500025.1. NCBI lineage: Eukaryota > Viridiplantae > Streptophyta > Magnoliopsida > Myrtales > Myrtaceae > Syzygium > Syzygium aromaticum. The sequence continues at coordinate 21,487,989 of CM044885.1, forward strand.
GAATATCGCTCACTTGGCGCTTGCGAGCTTGGTGCGGAGCACCTTGGCAGCAGCAACCATGTTCTTGAGGGCTGGCTTAACCTCGGCGTACTTGCGGGTCTTCAGTCCACAGTCAGGGTTCACCCACAAGATGTTCTTCTCAAGCACCGCAAGCATCTTGTTAATTCGGTCGGCGATCTCTTCGGTCGTTGGTATTCTCGGGGAGTGGATGTCATACACACCGGGGCCGATTCCGGCACCATACTTCACTCCCTCGCGGAAGACCGAGAGCAGCTTCTCATCGGAACGGGAGTTCTCGATGGTGATGACGTCGGCATCCATGTCGATGATGGAGTGGATGATGTCATTGAAGTGGGAGTAGCACATGTGGGTATGGATCTGGGAAAAGTTAGAAAGAGGCAAAATTAGCTAAGAACGGTACAGACGGTTCGAATGCATCAGTTAGATCTTGAGACATGAAATGCAAGCCGGCTGGGAGAGAGGGAGTGAGAACCTGAGTAGTGTCCTTGACGCCACAGTTGGTGATCCTGAAGGAGTGAACGGCCCATTCCAAGTAGAATGACTGCTCGGACTTCCTAAGGGGAAGACCCTCTCTAAGAGCAGCCTCGTCAATCTGAATGACATTGATACCGGCCTTCTCCAGATCCTCCACTTCATCCTTGATGGCCAAGGCAATCTGATAGCAAGTCTCAAATCTGCAAGAACACCCCCGGCCATGTTAAAGAATTTCTTGCCAAGAAAGCCAAAAAACAACAAACATCGTAGGCTTGAATTTTGATCGTGCTCATCGAAAATTTTGGTTTGTGTTCATCTGTACCTGGGCTGATCATTTCTTACGAAGGACCAGTTCAGAATAGTGACAGGGCCAGTAAGCATTCCCTTCATTGGGCGGGCAGTCATGCTCTGGGCCATAGAGGACCAGAAAACGGTCATTGGCTTGGGGCGGCTCACATCACCATAGATGATAGGAGGTTTGACACAGCGAGAGCCATAAGATTGCACCCAACCATTAACAGTGAAGGCAAAACCAGACAACTGCTCGCCAAAGTACTCAACCATATCATTTCTCTGCAATCAAGATAATCCCAATTAGATAGAGAGGAAGACTTAAAAGTATATGGCGTGCACAACCATTCATGGATTTCTTTTTGTTCTGGTCAAATCTTTCTCCTCTTCATTGTTTTCGTCATTGCTAATACGGTAGAGATGTAACCCAAGTAATAAAGCTGACCTCAGGCTCTCCATGAACCAAAACATCAATATCGAGCTCCTCTTGAAGCTTGACAACTTTGTTGATTTCCTCCTTGATGGCCTTGACGTATTCATCCTCAGAAATCCTATTAAGCATTCACGGTTAATGGTGTCAACTATGAGGATGACAAATCTCTCAAATACAAATGGACAGCAGAAACACAGTGAAAAATTAGATTCACTTACTTCTTGGCCTTGTATTCACGGCGGACTCTTCGGAGTTCCATGGTCTGGGGGAAGGATCCAATGGTGGTGGTTGGGAGGATTGGAAGGTTCAACTTTTTCTGCTGAGCATCAAGCCTAGCACTCACATTTGTAGCACGGCGATGGTCAGAACCCTTCAAAGCAGCAGCCTGAAATAGAGAGCATCAAGCCGTTCAAACAATATTAAAACTTGTTTGGTAGCATTAAAGACAGAGAGATACAGAAGCAGAATCCAATGAACTTACAGCCTTCTGAACAGCCTGATTAGTCACCCGTGGTGAGGACCTTCTTGAGGCCTGAGCGGCAGCATTAGCAGAGAAAAATGCCTGAACAGAGAGCCATGGCTATTGAGCAAGGGTTCGATACAAGAAGAGTACAGAAGAGAAAGATCACATCTTTTCCACTAATTTGATCACAAGTCAAGGTCAAGCCATAATCACAGACTAGTTGTTTAATCTGTTGATTGTCAAGAAGGAACCTATAAATGACTGTTGACCTCAACTATGGCTAGGTACCATGATGCTTTGACGGGACTTATTAAGCAAAGGAACAAGTAATAATACCTCATCCTTCTGCCCAGCCAATGCCTTAGCCAACATATTCACTTCAACAACCTTCTGAGCAGCAAAAGCAAGCCATGATTTTATTTCCTTATCCAATTTGGTTTCATTAACTAGATCGACAGCAGTATGCAAGAGGGAGCAAGAGGTGGAGACCACAAGCTTGTCTGGAGGGACAAACAATTAATCAGAAATCAGAATCCAACTCATAACAAATGCATGCCAAGACAAATGCAGTGCCGAGTATAAGTAGGGTGGGTGGTATTGTACCTTTGCCCACAATGCCCTCGAGAGCATTCAAGGTACTCAGAGATGCAGCAAGATCATTTGCCCAGATATTCCTACCATCAACCACTCCAGCAAAGAGGTATTTGCCTTTAGGAAATGCACCCTTGATCAAGTCAAGGGTCTTAGTTCCACGAACCAAATCAAATCCAAACCCAGTAACACCCTTCAAAGATGTAAGGACTTTGTAGGCCTCAGCAGGGATATCAGCAAAGTAGGTCTCAATAAGGACATTCAAACCAGAGAGGGATGATTCAAGTTGCGCGTAGGCTTCTGTGAAGGCTTGCAACTTGTGAGAATCAAGATCCATCACAAGGGTCGGCTCATCAAATTGAATCCAAGAAGCCCCTGCAGCCTTAAGTTCAGAGATGACCTCCCTGTATTTTTACATAGCATCATAAACCAATGAAATTAGTCATTATACTCCAACAACGCAAAATTACTAACTCTTATTTTTCTTTTTGAGAAATTCAATTTCTCACTTGTAAATTGGAAGGATCTTTCCAAGAAGTGAAAGCAAAGAGAAGTTCTTATCAACACCCTTTGCAGGCTTAGAAAGCAGCAAGTAGGAGACTGGACCAACAAGGACCGGAACGGTGTTCACTCCCAGCTGCATAAACAACAGAGTCAAGAACTGATCCATGCCATGTGTTCATGCATATCAGTTGGTATGCCAAATGAATGAAAGAACTGAATTATACATTTGCAATGTGCGTGTGTAAACGAATCCAAACATAAAAATGTATAAATCTTCCAATTTTATATCATACTAAATACCATCAGCTTCATGGACAATACAGTATAAACCTTTAGATGGAAGGAGACAACACATACCACATACTTATTTTATTCAAATTAACATCACTGCATTAATTATCAGCTCCTCTAATAGGATAACACAAAGGATAGGCCAAATGGCAGATGTTTCTCAAGGTTCATAATCAAAGTGAACTTGCACTTATGGAGCTTGTCATCATAGAGGTAAAAAAGTCCACCAACTAAGCCTTATAATCTTAGTTACTTGAATTTAACAGTTTAATATATGCCATGATTCGTCATAATTCTATAAACTTCCAATATACATTTAAAAAAAATAAAAAAAAACGTAGTTGCATACCGCCTTAGCCTCCTTGTATTCATTGACGGCTTTGTGAGAAGCATAGCAGAACTTGACATCAGGACCCAACTCAGGGACAATGTAGTGGCTGGATCAACACCAAAGACATTGGTCATTATCGAGAATAAAACCACAGATGATCAAAGACGTGCTGCATGAGACGACTTTATAACTTACTAGTTGGTGTCGAACCACTTGGTCATTTCCATAGCAGGAGCAGAGGCATTTCCTCTGCCCATGGAGAAGTAAACATCAAATCCAATCTCACCAACTTTCCAGCCATATCTGGGAGGCACAGCTCCGAGCATCGCGGTAGTGTCGAGCACCTGGTCATAGTATGCGAAAGTGTTGCTGGGGATGTACTTGGTGCCGGCAGCAGCCATCTGCTTCCAGATGGCTGATCTGAGATCTGCGGCCACCTTTTGGAGATCCTCTGCACTGCTCTTCCCATCCCAGAACGATTCCAGGGCGAACTTGAGCTCTCTCTTAGGGCCCATGCGAGGGTATCCAACAATGTGGGATGCCATTTCTCTGTGGGTCATGTCAACAGAAGAAATGATCAATTATCTTGACTTAAAGACGCCAGAGGTCACCAAACCACCCTCATAGAATGAAAAAACAGAGACTCTGGAGCTCCTCAAAATGCCACCTTCATGGATCTATATTGCAAACAATTCTATCGAGAGAAGTACTACACAAAAGCAGCCATATTTTAGAGCCAAGGAGATAAAGTCCTGTCAGCAGCAGAGATACAATGCGGGGACAAAAACGCAAATTGGGCTTTAAAAGCATTAAAAGTCGTGCATTTTGCGAAACTTGCATGAAGACGTGGGGATGAGACAACCAGTTGGATCAACTTGCACTAAAAAATTGACTCGTGAAAGCAGAAAACGACACGGGAATTCATCGGCAGCAACCACCCAGACAAAGAACATAGAGGGCGCAGATCAACGGCCGTGGACGGCAGGAGATTTCACGCGGATCAGCCCCGCGGGGCGCACCGCGCTTCCATGAAAGCGAGCGCCAGAGATCAACACGCGAGACGATAAGGCGGAAGAGGGGACCAAGGCACACCAGATCCACGACCGACAAATGCCACAGACAGAACAGCGCTCAACGCACCGGATCTGCCGCTAAACGAAGGAGCAAAGCAAGCACCGACACGCATTGAACGGACACCCCCCCCCCCCCCCCCTCAGCAGCACCACCATAACAAGACGCGACGACGACGAAAAGACAATGGCCGCTTCGATACGTACGCACGTGTGGGGGTGGGGTGGTCGGGGAGCGGCGTCGCGGCGAACCAAAAGCGGGGGTTCCGTTCGGAGTTTGGAGAGGGAAATGCGTAGAGGGAGGGAGGCGAAACTGGCGAAGCGAAAGGGGAAGGGGCGAGACGGTGTAATATCGAGGGAAGGTGGACGCGCGAGGCAAAACAAGAGCGGAGCCAACCATGCGAAGATGATGGGGGAGGAAGGGAAGGAGGAGGGAAGCCTACCTTCGTGGCGAGAGAAGCGGACTGCGACTGGTTTTTCTTCTTCTTCTTCGCGAGGTAGAGAGCGAAACAGAGGAGAGAGACACACACACACACACGAAGTGAGAGAAGCGTTCCCGTTTCGCTTTATAGAGAGAGAGAGAGAGAGAGCGGGAGGTGGACCGCGGACTTTGCGTGGTAGATCGGGGGGTCGGGACTTGCGAATTCCCGGGGGCTGATTTTCTTTTCCTTTTTCACTTGGGGGTAAATAAAAGGGTAGATTGACTCGAATGATCCGAGAGCTTTGGCACGGTATGTAATTTTATCTAGGAGTGATCGGTTCTAGGGTGAGTAAGGTCCAAACCTGAAATCTAAAACCTACCTATTACAATCAGTTTCCAATTTTTAGAATCTGGAACCAATCATGTTTTCCCTAGAACCTGTTTTGGAACCTACACTGTTTTTCCGGTCCGGTTCCAAGGTCTACCCAATAACCTTTTTTTTTTTCTTTCAATAGGGGTTGTTTTCTTTTTTACCAAAAAATTTAATTGCGAACTCACCTTTCTCTCAATAGTTGTGTTGGAGTCGGCGACAACAAGGCGAGAGGCAACGAGAGGGGTTGTGTTATTGCGGGCCGCGGCGACAAGAGACAACAAGCTGGGTTGTGGCGACTGAGGCAGCGAGCAGCCATAACGATGAGTTGGGTTGTGGCAACTGAGGCGGCAAGCAGCTGCGGCAATGAGTTGGGTTGCGGTAAGCAGCCATGGCAACGAGATGCTACAAGCTGGGACAAGCCAAGTTGCGACAATGAGTGGCGTTGCAGGCTTGTGGCGACTCATGCAGCGAGCAGCTGCGGCGACGAGACGCGACGAGTTAGGTTGTGGCGAGCAGCAGTGGCGACGAGATGCTACGAGCTGGGTTACCACAAGCAGCCGCAACAATAAGCTGGGTTGCAGCAATGAGCAGCCGCGACAATGAGCTGGGTTACAGTAACAGGCAGGCGCTACGACGAGCTATCGCCGACGACGAGTTCTTGTGAGCAGACTGAGAAAGGCTAGAAGGAAGGGGACTCGCTCGTGAACTGGAAGAGACTCGAGGGAGAGACTGAGAACAACAAATGCTAGGATTTTTTTTGGAGTAACTTAAAACCGGTTCCTAAACCGATTCGGGTGATATTTCACTTAGACCCGAGAACCGGACCGGTTACAACCGGTTCCAAAAAAATAGAACCTGTTCTCGGACCTGTTTGTCGGGTAGGCCAGTTCGATTCCCAGATAAATCCGATCCGGTTGCACACTCCTAATTTTATCCCAAAACTTTTTATTTATATGATATGATCCATGAGATTTTGGTAAGATGTTCGATTTAATTTCTAGATTATATGAAAATGTTCGATATTATCTCTGAACATGAAATAAAAAGATAATATTGAATGTATTCATATAGTTTGGGGAAGAAATTCAATAATCATTTGTGCAATTATCCCTAAATGGAAGAAATTCTCTCGTAAATAATTTTTTATTTTATCTTAACCGGTTGTGTTAATTACAAGCACAAAATGTGAAACTGATCACCTCGCAAAATTCAAATGTAGATGTCATGGTTGCATTTTCCGATGGATTATTGCTGGATTTACTATCATATATATATATATATATGTATGTATATGTATGTGTATATGCACCTTTACATAGTGAAGCAAAGACATAGATATGTGTGTTTGGAGTTAGCTTTGTTACCGAATTGCTTCACATGCCAATTGTCCAATGATGAATGCGTTACATAGTGACATTTTTAACCTAGCTCAGGCTTCTTTTATCTCCTTTTTTTTTTTTTTTTGAAATGGTCGTCAAAGCTAAGTAAATCCCTTATTTATCACCGAAAAGTACGACACACACCAACAAGACCAGAGCTCTTTATTTGAGAATGCATTGGGATAGCCCTCAAATGCGGCGTGATCTTTTCGTTTTTTTGTTTTCTTCAAAAGCAAGGTATCTTTGCTAAAATCTCATTTCCCGTTAACCAAATCCAATTTCGAAAGAAGACGAATTATTTAGTTCTTTTTTGGTCGGAACGAACTATCTAGTTCACCCTCAAATTATTTACACATAAGATCACCCCTCAGATTATTTACACATAAGATCACCTCATAGTATAATTAGGTAACGGGAATATTTCGATCTATACGCAACTCCCGAGAGGTCGCAGGATTACGAAGTAAAGTGGTCTTTCGTTCTCCGTTGACATTCTCTGCATGAGGGATCGGAGGAGGGGCTTCGATCCAACGTCGCAAATTGATCTGGTACTGATCCGGGGGAGTTGGGGAAAGTTGGTCAAAGATGGAGCAAACAACAAGCAAAGCAACACTCTCATTATATATTTTCACATGGGGCCATCCATCATATTACATAATGTGCCTTGCGGTAAAAGTAAAAACACGCGTTGCTTTCTCTCGCCCCGATTCGACGAGGTCGATAAAGTCGATCGTGAATTTACAGCGATGACTAGAGTGGAAACCACGAAGGTGTGTCGGTGGTGCAAATTGTTATTTACAGCAGACCAACTGGCAGTGGCACCCCCCTCGGTGTCGCACGACCATGTCCTTTCATTCCTTCCAGGATCGTGTCGGTTGATGCTACCGCCTTCACTTCTTTTTTTTTGGGGGGGGATCTTCTCCTCCTCTTCATACCATACAAGGCCAATTTCGTTTTTTAAGTCCAACGTCGAAGTTGGACCAGGAAAATAGGAAGAAAAGCGATTGGGCAGCACCAAAAAATAAGCGATACAACACAATCGTGGCGCGAGCAGCGCACGTCCTGTTGTGGTGTACTATCATGAAAAGAAAAATTCATTGTATATTCATTCCGATTTCACCGCTTTTTTAGAGTGCTAATTTTCCCCCTTTCGTTTTCATTCAAGCGACTACACTAATCCCCCAGTTGCTACCGTTTGAAGGATTTCATAAGTTGCCGCGGTTGGTAAGGGAATAAGACAAGGACAGGTGCCTCTCACTAACCACCTATTTTCCATGTAAATTTCTCCAACCTTGCCTTAACCTACCCACCAGCCCCATCGGCTCCCCCCATTTTCTTGCTTGCAATCATCTACGTTTCCGACGTGCTTATAATATAAGCAATTAAATATGTAAGCATCAGAATAATAAGGTGCTAATTACATAAAGAAAACACTTGATTTATCTAATTTTTTGTAACGACCGCTTAATCGAGACTCGATTCCAATCTGAATGAGTTCGATTAGGCGATTAATTGCTCTCTCCAACTCCTTGCTCTTTGTGATTTTCTCCCTCTTTCTCCCAACTAACACATTTGACTCCTTCGCCTTATTTTCTCTATCTAGCACTTTCCTCCCTCTCTTTCCTTTAAGTATGCATATGCTTCCGTGTGTGCCATCATGCTCATTTACATGCAAAACAGAGACGATTTAGTTGATATTTTGGACCATATTCTTGTCTGTCCGTCCACAACTAGAGCTCCCATCATATTTATTTTCGACTAAGGATCCGTTTGTTTGAAGGGAAATCATTTTTAAAAAATCTTTATATGACTTTTTGGTATTTGGATGATGGAAAACTAATTGATCTAACATTTTTCATAAACTGAAAACAATAAGTTTAGATTGACGGAAAATGACTTCTCTTTCTGATAAGAGGAAAATCAAATAGATCCTAAGTTTGTATATCGGTGGTCTATACATGCGACTCATCAACCAGAAACTGTTTTCTCCGATTAGGGAGGAGAAGGCATTGCGAGTATTTTCTTTCGTTTTTTCTTTCTTTTAATTAATGCATGAACAGATGAAAGTAGGTTCGCACCAAAAATGTCTCCTGGTTTTTGGTAAAACGGTTGACCACCCTCGAGTCACTTTCCGAAACCCTAAAGAACTCCGCCAAAATTGTCGGTTGGTGATTCCATTTTCTTCAAGTTTTTAATCGAACTCGAGTGATCCGCAAAGTCATCTCATCAAGGTGAGTAGGTGTAGACTTGGTAAAAACCTAAAATCCACCAACCCCGCAATCCAAAGAAGAAGAAAAAGAACAAGGACCAGCTTCGAAGTTTCAGCTATCAGATCAGAGTTCAACCCATAGCTTTCATCACCAACCCATCTATCTGTGCCTTTTCTGGCTGCATTCATCCCACCAACAACGGATCGCGACTGTGTACTTTGTATCTCGTCTTATGTAACAGCAAAAAGGGATGTCTGGTCCTAACGAATGCGGAAGATCTTGTCAAGACTTTGATGTTCATCGATGAGTTAGGTGCTCGATAAGAATGCGAGAGGTGTCGGTCTAGATCGGTTTTCTTGTTTCTGTCTATAAAGACCCCACCTGTCTTTATGGAATGAGAGATGCGCTAGTCTAATCTCCGCCCCCTAGAGCTGGAGCAATTCGTGTATGAGCTTATGCTAGTTCATTTGTCGTTGGTCATGCTTTAGGTTAGGTCATAGCGTATAGATGGCGCTCGGCCATTGCATCGTCCTAGCTAAGCTTTCTCTTGGCGATCTCAAACGAGAGCTATGATCTTCGAGTGGACGAGTTTTCATCGCGATCTATGCATATCAGATTTGGCGGTTGCGAATAGGTTAGGATGAGGCATTAGATGGAATTGGTATTACTGTTTAGGATGGCCTGTGCTGGGTAATGGCTATTAGAATCAGAGCGGGCTGGACGGTAGGGACATTGCATGGCGATGCGATCCCAATTGTCGGCGAACACTGGTGGGCTTTGTAAAGGTTGGGCCTCTCTCTCAGACTCTCTTTCTCTCTCTAGCTAGCTATACATATTCGGCTTTGGTTGATGTTTTGGGAGATCCAAACATGGATCAGGTATGATATATATCTTTTGGTCAATCTCTTCGTGGTTCGTCCAACAATCGGTGCACATGAACAGAGTGGAGCGAAGCCAGGGCTTTGGTCGAGCATGAAATGGATCCGACAAGTAATTAAATCTCGGGATAATTATATAAATGGTCCACGAACTTTGACTCGATGTGCAATGTCATTCCTCAACTTTTGATTTATTCGATATGGTCTTTGAATTTTAGCACAACGTGCAATGTCGTTCTTGAACTTTTAACTTGTTCAATATGATCGTTAAACTTTCGGTACATATTCAATCTAGTTCAGAAACTATATGAAAATATTCAATATTGTCTCTAAACTTGAATAAATTGAAGGACAATATTGAACAATTTCATATAGTTTAGGGATTAAATTGAATATGTATCAAAAGTTTATAGACCATATTGAACAAATTAAAAATTAAAAAATGACATTGAACAAATTAGAAGTTCAAAAATGGCATTGCACATTGGGTTAAAATTTAGAAACAATTTGTGTCATTTTCCCTTAAATCATGTGAAAGTAATTAAACTTGCTTATAAAATTGATATGTTGAGTGATGTGGTAGTAATTGATTCAATCATAAACATTTTAATTCGGCCAATTTAATTCTAAAACCCTTTGATGATTTGACCATCTAGTCATTCTGGCCAATTTAGGCTAAAAATTGTCTATGTGAACGTTAGCCAGTTTATGTAGTATGTCCAAAGCTGACATTAATAATTTTTAAAATTTTTCTGTCCTTTTTCTCTCTTTTTTCCTTTGCTTTTCTTATATATATATATATATATATGTTTTTTTTTTTTTGTCAAGGACTGGCAAGGGGGCTTCTGGCCACAAGCTTAGGCCCGACAACCCCCGCTAGCCACTGAGTGAGGGTCGCCTTACCTTGATTTGGGTGAGGCATCACAACCTCGCCTTGTCTGTGGCCGGCAAGGGTCACGATGGCCTCACCTGGCTCCTTGACCATATAAATTGGAGACATGAAGTGGCCTAGCTATATAAACATCTATACACCAATCATCTTGATCCAACACAAGCTACTTAGCCTAACAGACCAGCTTTGCCAAAAGGGGCCAATGCAGTGGAGGGCCTGACAATCAGATCACCGGCACAATCATTAGATGTAATTAATTAATTCTGATGTAAGATTAGTCATAACGAATGGCCACAAATCACTCAAATTGACTGTATGAACATAATGCACTAACTTGCAAGAGAACATAAATCAAGCTTATTTTAACCAAATGCTATACCCAAACGCCATCACACCACCATACAATTGATTGATCCCAGATTACAACAGAAAATTCCCCCACCCCCCCCCCCACCCAATTAAGAACCGCGCGCGCGTCTTTGTCTACGCCGATCTTTCGTAAGAACTTGAAGGATTATCACGAGTCATCAAGCGATGATGATGTGCTATTATGTACTAAGGTTACAGAACGGGACTCGATGTACTGAACGAATCCTACACGTATGATTAACTCCTACCACACCAACTTTCTGCTATAAAAAAAGAATCAATGGACAGAGCCTAATCAAGAATTAGAATGTGCAGAAGCAAAACTGGAATTGTGCCGTTCAATTCTAGTCCTCGGTTAGAGCACGGCAATTCGCCTGGTCAAATCGAAGCTACCGCGAATTCCCTTCCTTCTCCGAGTGATCTGCTTCTTCTTCAGCGCTCCGTACTCGGCGTCTCGACCCAACGATCCGCCACCGACGCCTCCCAAGAGCGAAGCGGCGGCGCCCACGATTTGGGTGCTCCCGTCCTTGCACGCGCCGCCGCGCCCGAGTATCCTGGAGATCCCCGTGTAGGCCAGCGACTCGGCAATTTGTAGCGCGCTCAGTCCCTTGTTGGTCCTTGCCTCCTGGTCGGCTCCTTTCTTCACTAGTAACTCCACGGCCTCCGTGTGCCCGGACTCTGTCGCGCAGTGCAATGCGGTGTATCCATCCTCGTCCTTCGCATCGATGTCGATTCCCTTCTCGAGCAGAGCCTTGACCGCCTCGGCGTGCCCCTTGAACGAGGCGCGGTGCAGCGCGGTCCACCCGTGCTGGTCGCGGCCGTTGATCGCTGCCCCGTTCTCGAGAAGCCGGTGGATCTGCCGCGCTTCTCCTTTCCTCGCCGCCGTGCACAATCTGTCCCCTAACTGTAGGGCGTCAAAGAGCTTCGTGTGGCCGTGCTCCGCCGCGAGGTCGTAGGCGGTCTTGCCGTGCCTGTTGCGGACGTCTTTATGGGCTCCTTTCTGCAGCAGGAGCTTCACCATGTTCTCGTCCCCATAGCTCGCCGCGATGTGCAACGGCGTGTCGCCGTCTTTGCGGTTGTGCACGTCGGTCTTGGCTCCGCCGCTCAGTAAAAGCCTCGCGCACTCTCTTCTCTGCTCCTCCACGGCGACGTGCAAGGCCGTCTTGCCATCCTTGGTGAGAGCATCCAGGTCGGCCCCTTTTAGCAGGAGCAGCTTCAACACCTCCGCATGTCCGCCACCCGCGGCGAGGTGAACAGGGCCCCGGTTCGATGTCTCCGAGCGTTCAATGCTCGCTCGGCGGGCCAACAGGAGCTCCGCGATCAGAGTTTCTCCGGCGGCGGCGGCCGCCTCGAGCGGGCTGTATCCCAACGATCGGTTGGGAGCCTCCAGGCACGGCTCGAATTCAAGAAGCAACTGGACGAGGTCGGCCCGGCCCCGCGCAATGGCCAGGTGGAGCAACGTCTGGCCGTGCTCGTCGACGGTGTCCGCTAGCTTCCAACCCGGCTCGCTCCGCTCCATCACCTCCCTAATCTCGTCCATCGAACCCTCGGCGACGAGCCGAACCATGATCGGCGAGCCGACGAACACGACCCTCAGGCCGCTATCGATGAACACCTGCTTCTTCCTGGCGGCGAACCAATCGCTGGGGACCTCGAAGGTGGAGCTCGGGCTCTTCACCGCCGCCCCGGGGACCACGACGCTGTGGAGGAGGAACGGGTCGCCGCCGCAGCGAGGGGGGAGCGGCGAGCCGGGCGGGTAGTGGTAGGTGATCTCCACGGCCAGCGCCGAGAGCGGAGCTATGATCCCCGACTGCGGCTTCGCCGCGTAGCGGCTCTTGTGCTCCGGCTGGAGCTTGAACGCGACGGGCATGGTGTGCATGACGTTGCGCAGGGTGAGCTCGCCGCGGCACTTGTGTCCCGGCTCGATTCGGATGGCCACCGTGCTCGACGGCTCCAAGCTGATGAGCCTGTCCATTACGAACCCGGAACCTTCGTTTAGAGGACCTCCCTCTCTGGGGTCTTTGAAGGCGGGTGTGCGGTTTTTTAGGCAGTGGTTTTAATAAAGGTTGGGAAGGGGAGACGGGCCGCCACGTGTCGGGTGCCGAGCACGATCGCTGACTCGTTCCCATGCAGCGTCCCCAGCTGGATGCTGCTGATCCGACCCGTGAAAAAAAAGGAGAAATTAATACGCCGCCGAGACTAAAAACTTGTCCGCGAAAATGCGATGGATTCGCGAAACTTTCGAAAAAGTATAATCGGGTCGTTACACTCGTCGTGAGAGTACAATGGGATCCAAAAATTCGCATTCGAATTTTAAAATCTTCACGGAGTGTAGTCGGTAGAAGGATTTTTATTGGACCAATTTGAGAAATTTTAGTACTTTATTGGGCTTCTCAAAAGTTTTATAGGTTTTAATTATACTTTCGTGATGAGTTTTTGGGATTTAAGCAAACCTTTTCATAGTATTTTCTATTCGATGAGTTTTTCGACGTGGTGGGAAGCTCGCAGACGGGACGGCGTCGCGCCACGGAAAATTCCTTTCGGCGAAGTTGACCGTGTCAGCGCTCGGCAGGTCGGTCCCGCTGTCTGTCGTCCCCGAATCGTCCATTCCCTTCCGACGACGACAGCGACAAGGGCAATGGGACACCTGTACTTGAGAGATCGATCGAGAGAGATATGGACGGATGGGTTTGGGCTGGCGGAGGCCAATGAATGTGGCCGAACAGCATGGTGCTGAAAAAAGCACACTCGCGCGTTGGCCGTCTTTGCCATATGGAGCCTTGTGGTCTTGCGGAAGTCTCTGCTGGATGCCGAAGATGCGTTTTCCCATATGGCCGAGAGAGTATTGAATTCTTGCGCGGCTGCCCTAGGGGGCGGGTACCAAAGATGCATTTTCTTATATTGTGTCTGGTTATGTCCTGTTTCTATTCGTGTCTCTATTCACAAGTCAGTGTGTGCTACGTGGTATGCCCACTCCGAGCCCTCCCCAAGAAGGTAAGGAGTCGAACTCTTCGCATTTTCCTTCCAAAGTGAGAATGGTGGCCACTTTTTGGGGGGGTATCCAATGGTTGTACCAAAGGTTTGTTAGCGAGTATTCTCTGATTATCGACACGTGTCGTGCTCGAATGGTGAAGATGAGTTGTGTTCGTCTCGCGGAGATCTTTGATTTCCAGCCTCATTGGAGCACTTCGAAAGCAAAAAAAAACCTTGGATGCGCTCGGGCCAATTGGAGAGCATGTCCTTGAGATCGGCCGGGGAGGCGGCCTAGTCGGGGTACGCTAAAACCGGCTCGTATTTTCCTAATGGATCAATAGAAAAAAAAAATGTCCCTTCCAATTGAATTTTTGTTTTGACACTTTGTCGCAGCGCATTATGTTGTCCATCTATATATATACATATCGTAGTCCCTAACTATAAACTAAGCCGTTAATGTGTGTGAAGGACTAAAAATGTATGCTCTTGATTGAGAAATGCCTAGATCATAGCTCAAAACGTTACAATATCCGGAATGTTATATACTGTGTACGAAAATTTCGTTAAACAAATCAAACGAATCAGCTCGGTACGTGTCACTTTTGATGATTAGTTTCGCCATTTCTATCATTTACGATTCAATACGTGTCCCCCGGCTCGATCATCTAAGTCATTAATATGTGTTCGTGTGTCTTGTTTTTCTTCCTTAAGAACTATGCTGTCATGTGATAAATGGTAAAAACATCGATCTTGTCTAAAAACATAGCAAACCGTCCAGGCACCGAGAGAGAGAGAGAGAGAGAGAGAGAGAGAGAGAGAGATAGCTGGGGGAGGAGGGGTAATGAATGAACGAATCCTAGAGCAACAATGCTAGGAAATTATATTTGTTCTAATGTCGCATTTAAACTTTGTGCGAAGATGAAAACTACTCTATTGCATAAAATTGGTCTAATTTAATTGTGATTTCATGATTGGACTCTTCTCGAATCTGACAGGTCATTGCTGCTGATGCGCATGTCCATTTGGACTCTGCCCCACGACCCAACTGTGCTCTATGCTTTGTTAGACGTATTCTGTTGGCTGCCAGATGGGAAATCTTACTTAGTTCGCAGACAGCTTCACTGACAACAAGTGCTACGTCTAAGAAAAGCAAAATTGGAAGTTCCCGCAGCGAGGTCCACTTGGTGCCTAGATTGGCTTTTGGCTGATATCGACCGATCACGGCGATAAAATATCTCGGGCTTCGTATGATTCGCGGAAAAATGAATAATTTAGAGAACATTTTCCTGAAAATGATCACTTGTGTCGCTTGAGATAATTAGTCACTGAAAAATATTTTCAATATTGACAGCGATTTATGTCTAAACATTTTTGTCGACGATAAAGATACTTTTTGTTCGTTCATTCGTTCATTTTTGTAAGCGATACAAGCAATCCTTATTAGAAAAATATTACCCGAATTGTTCAGATTCAGCAAAGTAAGTAGAGCCAGCATGTGCACGTTCTTTCTTCCCATTCGGGCTTGGCCCAAACTTATGAACCAGACCTGAGACGCACCCGAGCACGACATCTTGTGCGTTTTAGTTTGAGATACATGTGCAGCATGTACCTGGATGTATATTTCGTTTGATTAAATCAATCTTAAAGTAGTTCGTCAGGAACCGAATCATGGCTTTTTGGGTTATCTATCGTGTTTGTGCAGAACCTATGGTTTTGATCGAACTTTCAGACCGGAGGTGCAGAACTCCCTTGGTAACCTCCAGGAGATCGCCCACGCCGATCGCCATTTCCCACCTCTTTTTACTGATAAAAAGGCATGGCTCTTGAACTTTCAGACTGTTGATTGCAAGCTGATCGTTCATTTTTTTTCTTTCTCGAACTATTCTAGCATACCCTTTGAGAGAAAAAAAATTTGGATTGGTAAGTTTCAACCACCGATGATGAATAATAAAGGTGGCCCGTGGCTCGCTTGTTTGTAGGCCGGTCAAATGGGTGGGTCAGGCTGGGTAACCAATGATCCTGCCCATTTATATACTACCCATTTACATACAATATAAATTGAATTACACATGCCCATACCTGTCCCGTACCCCACCCAAGCGCCAATTCTTAACACTTTTTCTCCTTAAATTGTCGCCTTTGAAAGACGAGCAACTCCATGGACCGGCTCGCCGAGGCGGTGAGGGAGCTTGGGTGCTCGCATCAAGTCACGGGCTAGGGTTTTGCGCGGCACACGAGCAACGTGGAGACATGGCGAGTGCTGCCCTAACGGACAAAGAACATCTCCATGGATGGGTTCAGGGTCGTGTTATGAAATGGAGAGCGAAGGTGCCTAGAAAACCATTTTTTTTTTCTTTTTTGAGTATGTAATTTTAGCTAGGGCGAGTTGAGGACATTATCGTGGAAGTTAGATTTCTGCCTTTGCAAAACCATGAGCTGTTTGATTTCTGACTTCGAATTACCAAACCTAATCTGATTACTGCCCAACTCTTTTTAATTGAGATTCCAATTTATTTCAAATCACCATATCTTATTGGAGTAACTTACCCACGATTTGTTTGGTCATTACAAAAACTGTCAACATTGGTAACAAATTACAAATGTGATTAGTCAACATCGGAAGAAACCAATCGAACGACACATTGCCGTCCGAAAATGGCACATTGGGCACTACCACATTGTGATGTCACACGAGCACACCTACATCTATCACAACATACATTTTTAATAAATAAGACTAGAAAGAGGACAACAAGCTTGACGACATTCATGTTTTTCTTTTTTGGTCTACTTATTTTCACGAGCTCTGGGGCTTAACTGAAGGAGACGAGCCCAAGAACGTTGACATGCTCTTCGCTGCGACGCTGCTGATCATCTGCGACACCAAAGATCAGGCCTCCAAAATGTCAAATTACAAGATCGATTGAGCCATAATCATGCTGGTTACGACTAGTAGATGTGTAAGTCCGTGATTTGATTCCACCTTACAATAATTGCATTATGATAAGTGTGCTTGGCGAAAGTATTGTTCATCGTCTGCCAATATGACGGGCGATGATTGTTATTTCATATCCATCAAACTCGATGGCCTCAAAGAAAATTGCACTTATTACCACGGCCATACAAGATCGCAACTCGTGGTGTTAACTTTACCTGGTAACTCAGTCGCTATCGCTGTCACTGCTGCTACTGTGGTCATGCTCGTGCTCGTGGCTGTGCTCGTGCTTCTTCTTCTTCTTGTCCTTCTTCTTCTTCTCCACCTTGTCACCGTGATTGCCGCCGTGGATCTTGTCCTTGATCTTCTCTTCCTTGTGCTCCTCTCCGTGGTGCTCCGGCTTGTGGCCGTGGTCTTCTGGCTTGTGCTCTTCGGGCTTCTTGTGGTGGTCATGGTCATGGCCATGGCCCTTCGGCTTGCGTTGCTCCTCCTCCTCCTTGTGGCCTCCAATGTGGAGGGCCCCCTCAATCTTGTGAATGATTCCTGCCATTTCCTCTCTTTTCCTCGTGTGATGTTATGCAAGCTGCTTGGTTTTTCGATGGAATTGAATGTGATGAGAGTTAGAAGCCACCGATGTCCTCTATTTATAGGCGATGTTAAAAGGATCGATTCAAACCATGCGTGGCATCATGGGAAAGCACTAAGCAGCAGGGAATCTGATGCTGTACGATTAAAATAAATTATCCACCTCGAGTCTCTCGCTTGTATTTATATTAGTAAGTTTCATGAGGTGTACGTGGCTCTCTTTCAATCTTGTTTCGTTCCAGGTCATCTTTTTAATGCTCACCCGATCCTTTTTTCCCTTATTGAGGAGATTCCTCTGTACGCACGAACCATAGTTGCCGACCACTACTGTTTATCTTCTCTCTGGCCTGGGGAAGCGTCCACGGACCATTGGATCATGGGCATTTCAAGTTCCCAAATTTCCCATAATTTCCGTTTTGCGGGGACAGAAGAGGAGGACCAGACGAATGATAATGTGCACCACGGCACTCGTTTTTGATTCTCACGTGCTTCTCTTATGTCTCAAGGAAAAAAAAAGTTCGAAATCTGAACTTTGACAGTACAATTCTCAAGTTTTAATTGATTTGACTTTAATCTTTAAATTTTTAGCATAACATGTAATGCATATGCGATTCCTACACTTTTAATATGTTTAATATGATTGCTTGACTTTTTATTCATATTCAATATGATTGCTGGATTTTTAATTCATATTCAATTTAATTACTGGACTATACAAAAAAAATTCAATTTGTCCTTTCATCAATATAAGTTCAGCGACAATATTAAATATTTTCATATAAGTCAGAAACTAAATTGAATATGTACCTATCGTAAATTGACAGCCAGCAACTTGCACCAGGTTTAGGAAAACGAGGTCCTTACCAACATTCTGAAAAGACAGCAGTCTTCACGACTGAATGGATTGACATACCATAAAATCAATCCTAGTACAAAGACATTGACGTTTGGTACATGTTTAACCACAGCTTTTGCTTCAACTTTTGATTCACGCCGCTGTTTGGCATTAGAAAAGCCAGTGGAAAATCAACCGACAAAACTTTTAGCCTGTGTCTGAGCTCTCCACCATACTTTCGGTTCTCAAAAGTAGCAATTCCAAAACCAAAAACTGAAGAAATCATGCCCAAAAGATTCGCTTTACCATGCCAAAAACGCTAAATAGAAAAGATAAGTCTTAATATGGTGGCGGGTCATTCAGGAATCCGACTTCATGACCAGATATCCGTTTCTAAACCCACTAAAGCTGTACTAACACTTTCCTAGCGACAAGCCTCAAACGTTCACAATCCATATATGCATGCAAAAAGCAGAAGGAAACACCTAATGAATCAGCTCAACTCCAGTGATAACGTAGGCAACACCATATAAATATCTACATCAGCCAACAACCAGAACATGTTTATTCTCACCTAAAATAAAGAGTAGACGTCAGTATGCAAGAGATTGCCGATGTCATTGGCCGAAATAAATAAGAGGCCAACCTACACAAGCATTTCACAATCTTCATGGTTATCTAATTGCCCCAAGCAAATTGGCGCCGTCAAGCTTTGCACCTTCCAAATGCTGCAAAAGATATAAGATAGGAGGAGATCAAATGCTAAGCTGGTAAATGTCGAGACAAAAGGAGAAGAGACAAGATTGCCAAATATATATCTCTCACAGAAGGCAGGGAGGCTCAAATAGAGGGTGATTTCTTTTCTCAATTTCCATTTCCTCTTTTTAACACGCTTTTTCTTTTGTCTTCATATATTGAGGGAGCGAAGGGAATGAAGACGAGCAGCAAAATGCATCTTTAGATGCATACAGGTAACATTTCAAAGCAATGTGAAAAAGAAGGGGAACCAGGCACTCGTCCAAGAGGACTTTCAACCAAATGAATGCCACAAATTGAGAATCAACAGAAGTGATGACATGCACGATGGATAAAATGCTTTTGAAGTGGAAAAGTAAGAAAGAAATGAAGGCAATTTACTCAACTTTTTGTCATCTATGTTACACCTGCTATAGCAGTTCAGGTTTCAAACCTTACACCACTGTCAAGTACCAATATCCACATTAGACCCATAGAGCAATTACTATTGCGCCATCAGCGGTTGCATACCAAGCAGTGATCCAAACAGTAAACGCAGCCACAAGCACATCCATTCCACCATTTTCCGATGACAGGTGGTAAAAAAAAATCATTTTCGACTCGAATCCAAGAACTTCACCAAATAATTCTGGCACTAGTGTATGCCACTCAAATTGCCTACATGTAAATTATCCTTTAGACTACAAATGAGGTGCTCAATGGGAACCTACATTCCAGCTGTCCTTAGAGTAGTATTCATATAGCAAGAATGCGATGCACCATACACAATATGCACTTCCCTAAAAAAGACACCAGCAGAGTCACGTAAGATCAGCACACTCCATTCAGATCTATCTAATGGATACAACATGAATGGAGGATTTAATGTCGCTCTGAGAATCATGAGAAAGGATGACCAAATAGTGAAAAACTACTATTACTCACCGTCTCTCGAAGATCTACATGGCGTAGGTATGCTCTTTGCAGGTTTGCACCTCTTAAATTTGCATTGCTTAATTTAGCCCCCTGAAAATCATGAAAGAAAAGGACTGACCGAAAGCTTGACAAAGTAAGGCCAGAAATATCCACCAATCGATTTACAATAATCAAACAAGTCACAGTTCATATTACGTAAGAGTTTCTCCTGTACAATGGAAGCATTATAATACACCTAAACTGTATGCATATCAGATTGTTGAAGATCAAAAGCAATCTTTCATCAGAAACTTCAACCCAAATAGAAGAAAGTAATCAGGAGCGCCTGTCAAATTGCCAGGTCATAACCATCACTTGAAGAAGTACAATCGCAATAATGAAAGGAACAATTACCTTTAAGTTGGCACCCTCCAAATTGGCTCCCTCTAAGTTGGCATTGGTTAAATCAGCAGTCTGAAGGTATGTTTATAAAGTAAAGCATCAATTCTCTAGGCATGGATTATTGCAATACCACACATTTGATAAAGATCAATACTCATTTAATTCACACAACAGTCAAAAAACAGTAAACTGAAGAATCTCAACATTCCTCTTCAAATAGAAAAAAAACAAAAAAATCATTTTTTGCTTTTTATAACAGCACAATAGTTACATTAGCTCACATATAACAGCTAAGTTACATCAAGAGACCGTCACTAAACTGTAACAATTCAAGTGATCTTTTGTCATTCTTCTCCCCTCTATCATTGAGATCTGAAGTTTCCCAGATATAATAATAGTTCATTGTTCATAGTATCAAAATTTCTCAGAAACTTGGTTGACACAATTCCTTGAATTTTATTCAAACAGTGCAACCTGTACAGTCCTCAGTGATGTCAATTACAGGACAGCAAGGCAACAAACGAAACTGACTCATAACAACAAGAAGTAGGCTGGTTGTGAATGATCTGAGGACTTGACAAGCTTTCAGAGAGAGATCCAATTGTTTCAAGTTAACATGCATGTGACCTTCAAAGTGATTTTAATGCCTATGGGCAACAGTGACTGGCAGAAGAAACGCAAATAGCATATAGGAAGTGATTTCATCAGTTCCTGGCAGATACTAGACAAAAGAGAACATAGGTTATAAGCTTATAAGCATAGCATACAATTACAAAGTCCAGAGTACTAAAACTAGCTGCCCATGCAAGATGTAAGCAGATATCAAACCTGCAAATGTGCAGATCGCAAGTCTGCTCCACAGAAGCTACAATCGATCAGACAAGCATCTGCCAAGAGAATTTATATACTTTAATCACAATATCAGCACCTGCAACAATTGATTTTAAGTAATGTAGAAAGACTACTGCTGCTAAAATAAAGGCAGTACTCTTCAGCCTCACTAAAAATCAACAGTAATGTGGGTTCATATGCATCAATGAAGTTGAGAACAATAAGGGAACTAGCATCCCTTCATGCAAAACGTCAATATCCCCAAAAGACGATCTCATATTCACTGTGGCACTTTGATCATAGAGAGTCAAATCCAAGTCCAATTCCATGTCAATTGACTCCACTTTAACTGTAGTAGTTGTGACAAACTACAACTTAACCCCGTGCAAACAAAGTTTCATAAAGTAATGTACATTCTTTTTTGCTCAAGAAATACTGTACGATTAGAAGTATTAAGAATTCCAGAAAGACGCCAACCGAATTTATTGACAGTTCTCAACAACTCATAACTGGACCAGCCTAAAATGTGCAACTAATAATACATCATTGTTTTTTTGGTGGAGAAACTGAGGAACAGGGAGAGTCAACAACACAGAACTGACATATAATCAATTGCATAGGACGGGAGGCTGCCGAGAGCTGTATTTAGCCTAAATATACGTTGAACATGTTGCCATATCTAAAATGCAGAAAGCATTTCTCATTTATGAGAATCTCATTCTGATGAAAATTCATTTGAGATAGAATTTAGATATTTTAGCAATAATAAATTAAAGTGGTAAGAAACTGAAGATGTAGCAAGAAAAGAATTTACCAGAATATCCACAAAACAGATACCGTGACATTTTTAGAGGAATACAATCAAAAAATACCACTAGGATAAGTGAACACCATGAAATAAGCCACAGATGACATTCTAATCATTCAAAGATGAACCAAAGTCCAAATATGAAGGAAAATTGCCTTGTAGATTTGCACTCTGAAGACTTGCACCAGCTAATAAAGCCCCACGAAGATTGGCTCCAGTAAATTCACATCTTCCCTAGGCAACAACAAAATCTCTCAGGCAAAATTAAAATTGTAAATAATCCAAAGGTTGGAAAACAAATTTTAGTGTCTTACTCACGCAAGGTAGCATTGTGGAATATGGATCCTTCAGCATCCACATCCTGGATTGAATTCATGGGCAACAGCAGATTATTGTTAAGGAAAAGGAAACCACGCAATTGTCAGCTAGAAATCTTGACATATTTGAATAAGTTATATAGACGAAATTCAACCTGGAAGAGACATGGCATAATGGATTTAATTTTCAATGAACTCACCATATTGTTATATTTGAACATTAACACGTAAAGTTTAGCAAAATGCTAGAGCAAAGCATGGGTCAAGAGAGAAAGCCATTCTTAAAGAAGAAATGAATGCTTCACATTTATGACAAACTATACCAACCCGGAATTTTGCACATTGCAAATTAGCTCGTGAAAAGAACACACTTTTGAGACAGGCATAGCTGAAATCTACAAATGACAGGTCCTACACACAGTTAAAAAATAAATCCTCAAATTAGCTCAAAAAGATTGACATGCTTGGAAGAAAATTCACATTAGACACAGAAACATGCACAACATACCAGCTTGGAAAGGTCGAGCCCAGAAAGATTAACCCCCCTAAATCTGACTCTTTCTGATTGTATACACTTGATAATATCAGTTCTTGTGAGTTCGGAGTCCAACTCATCCTTATCCCCTTCCCTCTTCTTAGTCACAACAGAATGAATTCCATCGATTAGGCCCTGAAATTGGGAAAATTACAAGGATAACGTTATTCATGAGGGCAGCCAATTTGTTTAGCACTAGACATGAAGAATATTAGTGACGTTTAAATAAATGTTTGTTACTATTTTTGGATAAGGTAGAAGTTTATCCACATAAACACATAAGGAACATGTATACATGAAGTTGTTTACATTACAGGAGAGCCAAACATTCCAGCCTATTAATGGAACTTCAGCACAAAAAGAAACAGGACAAAAGGTGAACAAACTATATTTGCATCCGGAATGGAAGATTCTCAGGCGCATCAGGCTGATAGATTGTAAAGCCATTAACTTATCCTTTTCTGGCCTATCTCGCAGACAATATGAAAACATTTAACGTGCTAATATTCACTTTCATTTGTGAAAAATCAGACTAAGCAAGCCTTTTCTGCAGATTAACGATAGACCAACTGTAGAGTAGCATAAACTTGAAATAAGAAACTCTCAGGAATACCTGAAGTGCACTGATATTTACAAACGTATATGCAAGGATTACTAACCAGTAGTTGATAATATTCTGCCTCACGCAGAAGCTCCGAGTAGTCAGCGTCTGATAAAGTGGGAATGACACCATCCCTTAACCAGTTTAGAATATGTCTGAAGTGTTTCCCAT
Organism: Syzygium aromaticum; assembly: GCA_024500025.1. Taxonomy (NCBI): domain Eukaryota; kingdom Viridiplantae; phylum Streptophyta; class Magnoliopsida; order Myrtales; family Myrtaceae; genus Syzygium; species Syzygium aromaticum. The sequence continues at coordinate 21,511,623 of CM044885.1, forward strand.
CTCGATCAACAAAGACGAATCCCTGGCAAAAGTTTGTCTGCATTACCCAGTCCCATTCATGTACTTGTAGACATCACTAAAAGGGTAACAATCTCAATGCAATCCACTTCCAGCACAAAGAGCGGGCGAGTGCAGTTTAGTGAGATTGAAATAGACAAGATTCCAACTTAGACACAGCATTTTCACTCCATCCATAAGCATCCCGTATTTTAACTGCAAATAGGATCTCTTTCAAGAAAGACATGTTTTTCGCAGCTGCGCAATTTATAGAGTCTTCAAGTCTGCCACACACCAACCTTTCAGAGAGATGGCTGTTTCTCTCTGTCCAACAATTTAAGAATCCAACTGCTACAATGCACAACTTTGTGTTTCCAATACTCCATGCCATTAGTAAACTAACAATGCCAGACTAGGCATTACAAGGCCACCCCCATAAACTTATCCAAAATGAGAACACCAGCCCAGTAGGGAACACAAAAGGCCAAAATACCAAAGTTGATGGCAACAGAATATTGTACATGAAAACAACCCCATAGTTCTCACGCTCAATATTTAGACTGACAACCCCACGCAGGTATCACCGTTATGCGTGATATGAGGCTACAATATGCAATCAAAGTCTTAAGTTGGCAAACTTGGATAAGTAGAATTGGACAAACCTGTGTGTGTACGTGCACGAACGCACAGGTTCATACGCACTCATGCATGCACACTATCAAGCAGCTCATCATCAATGTATCATGTACAAGTTCGCGCTCGCACGTGCATATTTCAATCCAGATATCAGATAAAGACTACCATGACAGCATACACAGCCAACCGAGCTGATGATTAATTAACTGGTAGTGGTGGAGCAAGAGATGCCCAGTACACACATCGCAATCTGAAGGTCCCTGAAGGCAAAACCACAGAAATGGAGATACTAATACCTTCTCGGCATCTTGGCACACCACATGGCGCCCACTGAACATAGCTGCCAGCATTGAATCGGGTTCCCGCTGGGTCAGCGTGGCCACAGTCGTGGAGAATTTTTTGCCGCCTGCACACGATGGCGCAAAATCATTTCCAAATCGAGAAGCTATCATGCAAGCACTCATCATCCGAAAGTGCAGCGGCAGCAGCAGCAGCCAAAAAACTATCCGCTCGGGACTGCCGATCCCACAGCCCACACAAAGCTTCAAAGCCCCCACCGACAGATCTCAGTCCAACCCTCAGCAGCTCAAAGCGCTCTTTTCCCCACACACAACCTTAGCCGATAAGCAACTCGAGCTACGAGGCTCGTCGCCGATCCGATCGCTCGGCGATCCCCAGAAAAACACAGCCCCAAATCCAACTCCGTAAAAGGCATTCTCTCCGGAAAACACACGAGGCTTCGGGAGCGGATCCGGCGAAGGACGCGGCACCACTTGACAGAAGCAGGGACAAAAAGAAGAAGACGATAGAATCAAGATGCGCGAAGACATGCGCATCGTACATGGAGCGAGAGAAGAAGGAGAAGGAGAAGGAGGAGGAGGAGGAGGAGGAGGAGGCGATGGTGCTCACCGATGCTGAGGCGAACGATGGAGGAAGGATCAGCAGGCTGGATGCTCATTGCCGCTCAGCTTTTTTCTTGAAGCGAAGAAGATGGAGGGAGAGAGAGAGAGAGAGAGAGAGAGGGAGCAGATGCCGAACGAGGAACTTGCGGGTCGCGTATAAATGCATTTCGGCTGGGCTCGATTTCCGGGCCATATCATGGCTCATCATATCGATGCTCGAGATTTAATTAAACAGATGCTAATTAAAATAAATCGCTTGTTCGAATATTACTATAATTTGCAATTCGCTAGCATGAACTTACGTGAAGAGCGCTTCGCGGAGGAATACTAGTGGAAACGGACAATTAGAAGTTTTATAGAAGCCGTGAATTGCAAGTAAAATGATTGATTCTGTTTTTTAACTCCGTTTGCTCCGCAAAAAATGATCTATACAAATAAATATTTTCTGAAAAATATTTTTCAAGCCATTTATTTCATGCGACACAAATGAGGCATAAATTCTAATTGACGTACTCAGACTACTCAATCTATGGAGGGCTCCTATGATCTAGAGTAGTCATATCATTTATTAGACATCAAATGAAAGGTCCGTTACGAGATTAATCGAATCCCACAAAATGTCATTCTATTAATTATAAGGGAATAAAATGTCAAATCCATTCGAATGCACTTATGGCTATATTTTCAAAAAAATAAAAATAAAAAAGAAATTGGTTAATTTTGCAAGTTGTCACGTGAGATCGAGCCAAAAACGTGACCCCGAGGGAGGTTGCACCAGGTGCTGCATGGCCGTCGCCACGTGGCACGCGGGGGGGGGGGAGAACGACACGTCGTATTTGACGTGTTTGGCTGGCTGTTTTAAAGCAGAGAGAAGAACCGGAAAGCTCTCCTCCTCCTCACTTATTGCGACTCACAGAGCGCGGAGACGGAGAAGAGATAGCGAGCACCGAACGATGGCGACGGCGACGGCGACGGCGACGAAGAGGAAGCATCTCTCCTCCATTGCGAACGACGTCGTGCACAGATGCGCGCTGTAACGTCTCCTCGTCACCTTCGTTTCCATCTTTTAACGAGATCATGGCCATCGCCATCGCCATTGCCATTGCCATTCCGAACGATCGGATCCCGATGCGTCGTTCGGTTTTTTCCGTGAACGGTGTCACCGGCTAGATTCACGTGTTCCGCTTGCGAGTTATCTGATGATGATGATGATGATGCTGAGTCCATGATCATTTGTGTGCCTAATCCTGTTCTCGGAGCCTCCGTTGATTTCTATGATGCTCGGGGAACTTGTCTAGCTTTTTCTAGAGCTCGGAGAGCGCGCGTAGTGTTTCTCGCGTTCTGTTAGGTTTGCCGCGGGATCGAATTTCAACTAAGAGATAAGTTTCTGAATAAGCTCGCTTAAAATTTTAGTTAGTGCGGCCGCCGTTTACTCCCGAAAAGCTTAGGCTATTAGAGCACGGTGCTATGATATATTTTATATATAGCTTGATTAGCTCGAAATTCGTTTTTGATTTTGAAGCTTATGTATGTATATGTATCGAAGAATGCACGTAGACGCAATTAGTAATCTGTATCGAAAAATAGATTGTAGATGTGCTAATAGGAAATAGATAGCCAATGAAGGGATGAAATTAATGAAGTTGGGCAGGCAAAGAGACCTCTTCGGATGTTTAATGGAGAGATAGCCGGGATAAGAGTCTCTTTGAAATTTTTTGGGGACGGAGATGGGTCATGTCGCGATGAGGAAATTTTGACATCATTTGTTTGGGCGAGTCAATGTTACTTGTGCTGCACTGGGACATGTTTCCAGGATGTTGATTAACTCTAACATATGATATCGTGACAAAATGAGTCTTTCGAATAGTTTTCTTTCCCAATCACGCAAACCAGCTTTTTTCAGCAACTTCGACATTTTAGATCTTATAACTTTGTTGTTGATTGGCGGGTGGATAATAGAATACCCATTGACTCGACTATGTCAGGCAATTAGGCACTTCTGTCGATAGATTTGTGGAAGAGTTTGAAGCTGAGTGGAAGCCCGATCCAGTCGGTTATTCTAGAAAGTTCATGGAGTTTTGTAGCTCAAAGGTTATTATCGACATGTGTCCGAGCATAGGTGGAAAGATAAGTGATGGATCTTTCAGCCGGTTGACATTCGACATGATGCTTGCATGGGAAATGCCCAGTTCTGCTGATGAGGAGCCTGTACTAGTGAGTACCATCTTATTCAATTAATTGTAGGTAGAGGTATCTAGGACTCCGAGAGAACGTTCAAATGCCAAGCCTCTATACACCCCAATGCTTGATCATCTGGCAATTTAATGATATTACTGCAAGCTGCAAGTAATTCTTGAGTTACTTTCTAGAATTGTTTGCATGTACATGTGATTTACAGGAGTCCGTGGCGAAAGAGAAAGAAGAGAAGAAACGAGTGGTAAAAGTGCCTCAGGAACAGGATGAGATCCCTCTATTCTATTCAGACATTATGCCGCTACTTGTAAGGGTTCCCTTACAGGCTAATTGATGTATTGTCATATGAGATTTCTCCTAACTATATTTTTTTGAGAACTTGACAATCAAGATATCAGTTTTCATTTACGGACATATTTGTATTTATCTAGGTTGACCATGCGCCTGATGTTGGAGAAGATGCATTTGTGTGGTTGGCATCCCTGTTTCCGCTGGTTGCAGACATAGCCAATGGGAAATTTACCTTTGAAACTCTTACAGCACCTACAGGAAATCGTCTCCATTTTCCTGCATATGATAAATATCTGAAAGAGATTGACAAGTAATGCATCCAAGCTTCGTGTAATTTAGTACAATTATCACGTGTTGATTTCAAAACCTGTTTTAGATAATCATAGGACTTAGGGGGAAACAACCAAGACAGTAGAATTAGTAAATAATGATGCACGACTATGATGCTCAGGCAAAGGCCATGGGTGTGTCAGGAGTGACGACATGAACTAGTCATGGACCTGGTCTTGCATAAATACTTCATTTCCAATTTTCAGAGGGGAGCATTGGGAATCTCAGTTTTTAAGTATCTGTAATGCACTACGCAGAGTGTGTCCTAACTACCATCGAACGCAACTGACTGCTACAGTTAAGGAGTGTGTTCGTAGTGAATGACTTTCCCGAGAGAAGAAATCTTGGGCCAAATCAGAATCATTTAGCTCCTTCATACATACTGGGCCCTATATGCTGCATGCTTATCTTTTATTTATCTGCTTTTCAATTCATCAAGGTTGCTTCAATTTTTTCCTTCTTTGTCTGCGGCATCTTGCGCAGATGCATTAGGTATTTGCAAAAACAGGAGGTGCCAACAGGTGTTGACCTAGCGGATGACGAATTAATTTTGCATGTCGAAGGAACTGCAAGCACACAAAGAGTAGTTCGTCATATTGGAGGAAAGAGCTGGCCTGGTTTGTCCTGAATTTGGACATTTTTGTTTTTAGTACTTGAGCTGATCTTTGACTTTAGATGTTTTGGTTTCTTGAGATCTTTTATTCTCTTAATAAATAAATATGCTTTCCTAGGTAGACTCACCTTAACAAATTATGCTCTCTACTTCGAGGCTTCGGGAGTCATTTCGTATGAAGATGCAATTAAGATTGACCTCTCAAAGGAAGCTGAACACACTGTGAAACCTGCTGCTACAGGGCCCTTCGGGGCTCCACTTTTTGACAAGGCTATGGTGTACGAGTCCCCTGAACTGTAAGCTCAGTTCCCCGAAATATCGACCCTGACTTCATTTCTAAATATTGCATGTCTTGCATTAGAGATTTGCGTTACTAGCACATACGACATCAAAAATAGAGACAAATTCAGTACTGAGTGATAACATTCTTGTTAGATGGATAATATTCTTGTTAGATCAATGACTAGTCAGCTGCACAACTTTTTCTTTTTTTAGATCAGAGGGAATTATTCTGGAATTTCCAGAGATAACAAGCTCCACAAGACGTGACCACTGGCTAGCGCTTACAAAGGAGATAATGTTGATGCACAAGTTTTTATCCAAACATAAGGTGGAAAGCCCATCACAAGCATGGGAACTACATTCGCAGACAATATTGGGGATCGTGAGGCTCCATGCCGCAAGAGAGATGCTGAGGATATCGCCTCCTCTTCCCAGAAATTTCTTGATTTTTGCTTTGTTTGATGAGTTACCAAAGGGTGACTATGTGCTTGAAGAGCTGGCCGAGAGCCTAAAGAAGGATGGAAGCAGACAACCATGCAGTGCTAGTTCGATATTGAGGACTATTAACATGTCAATATCAAGGCTCCCAGATACGGAAGTTGAAGAAGCGGGCAAGGAATGTACCGCAGCTAGTGTCCAAGACGACAACTACTTCTCATTGAAGACAGCAATCAACAAGGTTAGAGAGGAAGCAAAAGAAATTGAAGTTGCAAAGGCTACCACAGAGGGGAGGATAGAGGAAGGGATCAGTGATAGTGCCGCTGTTCTTATGGTTAGTCTGCACGATTTAAATATCTCTGTCATACGATGAAAGAATCTGCAATGAATTATGAAGAAAGTAACGAACTGCAATTGCATTGGAACTCCAAGAAAAGGATGATCACTATGGTCTTTAGGTCAGCAGAGGAGAAAACTCTATACTTGTATTTGCATTTATGGCAACGTAGCTCATTCTGCTATGCTTGCAGGAACTCTTAAAGCGACTTAAAGACACCGTCCTGCCCAAATTTCAAGAAATACTAACATGGCAAAGGCCAACGACAACCCTCACCGTAATTGCGGCAGCTCTTGTGATAATTTATAAGTGAGTTATCCTATTCCGATGCCTTATCTTGTATTGTAACCGACAGCTTATTCCTGTGTTGCACGACCAGTAATGTGCTTGGGTAACAGCTTTGAGTTTGCAGGGAGTGGATCAATATGGCTATAGCAGCTGGCTTGTTTTGGCTTGTATTGAAGATGCTCCATGTGAGGAAAAAGAGGAAAGAATACCGAAGAGAGGAGATTGTAATTTGCACAGCGTCTGATCAGAGTACGGTGGAGAGCATAGTATCAGCTCAGCGTGGGCTACAAACAGTCCATGAGATGGTGCAGAAAGTAAACATCACACTGCTAAAACTCCGGTCGATATTTCTTGGGAGGTCTCGTAAGGTACGCTCATCTCTTTATCTTGTGTGGGGAAAGCAGTGCTTGGTGTGTTGACAGTGAAGGTGGCAACAATAGCTGACGGGACCTTTAGTGATGCCTTTCACCGGCCCAGGAATTTGGCCTTGTTAAGTTTCGTTTCTTGCAAACGGGCTCAGAGAATTTTCTAGGATGAAAATTTTCCTACAAATGAAGGTTGTGACCCGCAATTCTGGGCTTCAACATTTGGCGACTAGATACACATTACAGAATCTAACTTTTTCTTTCCTTGTTTTGCCGGGTTACAGAATTGAAGTCGCTTGATGTGTGTTCTGGCATACGCTCCTGCTTGTCTTTTCAACCGAAATCTGAGTACTCACTCTTCCCGCTAACCAAGTGATAATGATTTCTTCCCTTCCGATTGCAGCATGCTGAGATGGTGATGATGGCGACGTGTGCCGTGGCCATTGTAATAGCAGCGATACCACTGAAGTACATCTTTATGGGAGCCACATTGTATGGTTTCATGGCGACATCGAAGTGGGCGAAGCGCTTCCAAGACGACCGTGCAAAGAGACGGCTCAACGAATGGTGGGACACCATATCGGTTGTGCCTGTGCGCGTCGTCAACAAAGCTGAGGACTGTCCTGTCGACGACAGCAAGCTCTCGTAGTATCAATGAGCACTCACATCTTCTCATCGCTGCTTGAATTTCAAAGATTCCGTTCTCGAAACACCCGCTCTTTTTACGGTTGCTATGTGTATAATGCAAGCAAGCATGAGCAGATCTTCCTTCTAGCGACAACGATGTTTTTTATGAGTCCTTTTAGTATCAAAACATGTGTTTGTCCTCGAAGTATGGAGAATTGCAAACATGCGTTCCTATTTAGCATGTGATAAAGAGTATTGTTAAAGAAATTAAGATTCATAAACTTAATGAATTCATTGAATGATGTGCAAATTTATGTTGCCTGCTAAAATTTTCCCGCTAATTCAAATAAGCAGTTATTGTTTGCCATTTCATTTAGTAATTCTATTTAGTGCATGAGTCTTACAATCTACAGTATTACAAATGAGAACTGCACTTGGCCCGATGTGATGCTGGGACATTGGGTTTTATCGATCGACTCTCAAGCTTAACTTCTAAGCTCGTCAATTGATCTAACTTAAATATCAATTTTCGAGCACAACTTGATTCAATGGGTCCTAGCTTGAAGATGTCGATACTACAGAACAGTTATCAATTTCATGGTTCCCAATTCATTATCGAGTTGTCGATTAACAAGCTTGTTGTCAACTCCGAGGCTACTAATCCACTACCTAACAACTGGAGGTTGTTTTAGCCGATTTCTATCACCGATTGTTATTCTTCAAATGTGTCTATTCGACTTCCAAGGCAAGTGCACAAATTTGGAAGAGTCAAAGTTCAAGTCATTTTCGAGTTCCCAGGTCTTTATTGTGTTTTTTAGCTCCCGTGTCTTTAATATTAGGGTAGCTACCATGCCTATAATGTTTAGATAGCTTTTATGTCTTTAGTGTTTGAGTAGTTTCCATGTCTTTGAGGTTTGGCTAGTTCCTATACCTTTAATGTTTGGCTAGTTACCATGTCTTTAATGTTTTGCTATTTTTTATGTCTTAACCCCTCTATGAATAGAAGAAAGTTCTCAAATATAAGGCAAGTTTTGAATACGACCAGTATACGAGATTTTTTTCTATGTGAGCAAATATGTTTCTCTTTTCATATTTCCTTTGGTCTTTATCATTGGCTAATGGTTCTCCTATCTCGAAGTCATTTATTCTTGACGGATGCTTTGTTCTTTAAGTATTGGTGATGAACTTTATATTTGTCGATCTTTATCCTTGATTGATAGCATATCCTTTGGACCTTGGTAGTGATCGTAATTTATGTTTCATCTATCATATATCATCCCATTATTACTCAAAACACGTTAGCTCACCTCGCACTCGCTTCATATCGTTAATCTAAAAAATAGAGTGTTGAATTACAATAATTGCTTACTTGTCCAAAGGTCAAGATTTTCTCTAACTAGGTCAAAGCCTAGTTGAGTAGATTTTGACTTTTATTTACGATTGTAGCGTAGAATTGAAAAATCATTCAAAATTAGAAAAATTCAAGAAAAAAAATGAACTTTATAACTAAAAATAACATTGCTTCATGTCTAATTCGATGATGTACCCTCGCGTTATGTCATTTTCTAGGGGATGTATGATTTTTGCTATTGCTAGAGGTATAATTATTAATTTTATAATTCAATTATTGTCCGTCGTATTCATCCATATCTTCAATTTTAAAAATATAATTTTTTTTAATCGAAACTATTTTTAAAGACATATTAAATCGTGTCAGTCTGGATGGGAAAAAAGTTCGCGAAACTCCCCGATCCATCTCAACCGTTGAATATTGAACTTCGCCGACGGTCCGGATAGCGCAAAGTGCACGTGTCTCACCGCATGAAAAATGAAGCGCACGTAGTCGATAATTCCTCAGAACAGTAAATATCTCCACCGGTGCTTTTAACATCTGTTCTTATTCCCTCTTATCTCCTTCTTCTTCTTCCCCTCTTCTGCTTCTCCTTCTCTCTCTCTCTGCGCTATGGACCACACCTGAATACTAAACTGTAGCCCTAAAGCCCTCGATAAATCCCCCCACATCCCCCGACCGCCATGGCCGACGACGGAGCCGCCGCCGCCGCCGCCGCCGCCGCCGCCATGGAATCCTCCGATCAGACCAACTCCCAGAATGCTCGGGGGCTGCAAGACCTCGCCCAAGCCCTGCACTCCTCGCTCTCCAGCCTCTCCGCCTCCTTGAGGACCCTCCCCTCGGAGAGGGACTTCCATTTCTACCGCAACTTCGACGACTTCAAGGCTCCGGTCGGGGAGATCACCGAGAAATCCGCTTCCCTGCTGCGGTCCATCGGTTCGTCGGCGGTCGCCTCGGGCAAGGACGCCGCATTCCCCGAGGACCTCGAGGACGCGTACGACTGGCTGGTCAACGTGAACGACGAGGTGTTCGAGCGGTTCGACGCCTCGGCGGACGAGTTCCGGAGGGTGAGGAAGGAGGAGGAGGAGAGCGGGAAGAGGATAATGGAGGTGGGCGGCGGGTTTCAGCTGGTGTATGGGAAGAAGAAGAACAAGGGGGCGCAGGGCGCGGCAGGGCGAGCCGCGACCGACTCGGTTAACGGGAGAGGGGAATCGAGCGTGAAGGTGGCGAGTTTGAAGGAGAAAGTGGGCGGGCCGAAGCCGAAGGTGCCGTTCCATATCCCGACGATTAGGAGGCCGCAAGAGGAGTTCTTTATTTCGGTGAACAATGCGAACCAGCCATTTCAGCATGTCTGGTTGCAGAAGAGCGAGGATGGCCAGAGGTTTATTCACCCATTGGTGAGTTACAGATGTCTTGTTTGAGTGGAATCTTCTCGGTTGTGGAAACTTGAATGATGCATGTGTTGGTTGGTGTTTATTTGTGCTAGTTGCTCATTGGGGAAGTTCTTTGGTTTTCTTGGGGTGGATTGTTATGTTATCGACTTTGAGTTATGGACATCTTGGTTGGCATGTGGTTTGCGTTGCTCATTGGCTAAATTCTTGCTTATCTGGTTGTTTCGTATAGCTGTTGACTGCTTTCGGATTAATTTTTCTCTTGAATTTGATTCCCGATGGGGGATGGGAGTGTAGAGAAGCAGAATATCTCTCTTTGTTGATTTCATTTGACTCGTTTTTATGGACAGGGGGAGCTCTCCATGTTGGATTTTATTGACATGCCCGTTGCCAGCAAAGAGCCTGTTAAACCGTTGTCAATGGAGAGTACGCCATTTAAGCTTGTAGAGGAAGTTAGAGACTTGAAAGAAATGGCAGCTAAATTGCGTGGTGTAGATGAATTTGCGGTATAACTTTGGCTCTAATAGTCATGCTTATCCAACTACTGATATGGTTTAATGGTAACAATTGCATGGAAGGTTTGTGTAGATTAGGCTGTTTATTTCTTCCCCATACTTTTCTTGTTTCTTCTGTTTTTCCATGCTCTAGCAAGTCTTGGCATTTAGAACAATATGGAGGAATATGTTACATTAAATAAAATCAAAATGAGATGAGATTCTGTTGAAAGAATAATATTTTGTATTTTTATCTCCCTTCCAATCGATGGCTGTTGTTGAAGTCCTTTGTCTTCAAACATCTAGGTTGACTTGGAACATAATCAGTATCGATCTTTCCAAGGCTTGACTTGCTTGATGCAAGTTTCCACTAGAACTGAAGATTTTGTAGTGGACACTCTAAAGCTTCGAGTTCAAATTGGGCCACATTTGAGGGCAGTTTTCAAGGATCCTTCCAAGAGAAAGGTCGAAACCTTGTCTTTTATGTTCACATTGTTTAACTTAGTTTGGTCACTTCAGTGTCTAATAATGCACATTATGATATTTAACCAGGTTATGCATGGAGCAGATCGAGATATAATATGGCTTCAGCGAGACTTTGGCATATATGTATGCAACATGTTTGATACTGGACAGGTACTGTTTCTAATTTTGCTTGCTGGTTAAAATTTTCCTTTAAAGATGGCATATCTGAACCTTTCGTAAATTTCAAGGACGCAGTTTCGAAAAGAAGACTAATTTTGATTAAGGAGGAGTCTTTTGTCTTAATCTTTGAAGTTTTCTAGGGATTCTGTTTCTGTCACAACACATGATGTACTAGATTGGTTTCACAGTTACGTGCTTAATCACCTTGGTTGGATTTCTAGCCATCTCCAAATGTTATGCATATTTGAGTATAGACTATTTGTATAATCTTTGATTTCCATACTTATGATGGATTTTGGCTGGGATGCATGGATGCTCAGAGAAATATCCTGGGAAAAATCAAGGATGAATGCTAATCTTTTGAATCAAGTACAAACATTGTGATGCATTTAAGTGGTCTCTTATTTGTCGGAATAACATCTAAGAGGTCTCATTCTCTTCTTGATCAGGCTTCAAGGATGCTGAAATTGGAAAGAAATAGTTTGGAGTATCTGCTGCATCACTATTGCGGAGTTACTGCTAATAAAGAGTAGGTCTGCTTTGCTTCTTAAGCGCTTAGCTTCTCTCCTTTCTGTTAAACCAATCTTGATGATCAACTCTATGCAGATACCAGAATGCGGATTGGAGACTACGTCCTCTTCCACCCGAGATGATAAGGTAAAATGCATCAGGAGCCCATTGAAAGATGAATTGACAATGAATAGGAGTCTGCAAAGGTAGATCTTAGTAGAGCCAAACTTAGACATACTTTTTAGCAGCCTTCTTCAGTGGCCCCAGCACAGATTCCTATGTTTACCGAGTCCTCGACTATCCTTTTACTTTTCTAATTGGGTTAAAGTATTTTATTTACAGTCTGTTCACCTTATGTCTTATCTGGATAGATATGCAAGAGAAGACACGCACTATTTGTTGCACATTTATGACTTGATGAGGAATGAATTGCTCGCCTTGCCTGGAAATACAGATGATGCTTTAGTGGAGGTATTTTTCTTTGACTATTCCAACTCATTATTTGGTCATGGAGATATTATGGGCATCCACATTAGAAACAGATAGTTCGGCATCTAAGTGACCTTTAATAGCCAGATCCCACTGCTCATGGACATTTTTTGTTTCTGGAGAAGAGTTGTGTTTTCGCCCGGTGGGGTGTTACCCTTTGTTTTTAAGTTTGCTGCCTTTCTTTTATTAGCAAGGGCTTTGGACGGACTTGCATATGATGCTTGAATGTTGGACTTGATGGCATATTTTCCTTTTAATAAGTCACTGCATATTGATGATCCAACTTGAAAGCATTTCCAGATGAAGGACTTTTGCTGGGGATGTGGGTTTGGTTTCGTGCGTTGTGTTCAACATTGGACTTGTGTGTCATATCATTATTTTCGTTGCTAATTCAGGACTGGCCATTTGACTTGACTTAATACAGTTTGTGAGCCACTTTTCGTTGTTGGTTAACTATGGCAGGGGATTGAAGTGAAAATAAATTATGGGTACAGGTAGCAGGAATGGTGCTCCATTCTTGTACTTCCCCCCCTGAGATTTCTTTTATTGCAAACAGGTCTACAAGCGCAGTTATGATTTATGCGTGCAGCTTTATGAGAAAGATCTTTGGACAGATACTTCATATCTCAGTATCTACGGGTTCGTTGCTATATTACTGATCTTTTTAGTTATGCTTTGGCTGTTCTCTATTGTTCTTTGGCTATGTTGATAGATCTCGCAATAAAAGATGTGACACCTAGTTTCTGCTTTACCTATTCAGGTTGCAAGGGGCTGGTTTCAATGCTCAACAAATTGCCGTTGTTGCAGTATGTCTTATATTAATTCTTGCTTTAATTGAATTAAGATTCTAAAAATACCATCTGCAACTTCTACAACTTTCACATGCACCTGGTTTAGATGTCTTTATCAAGTGGTTTCGTAAGTCTTGCACATTGAAACTTTAGATTATGCAGGATATTTTGTGAGGCATTTCAACTTATATTGATGTCATAATTTAGTCTCTTTAGTATGCAAGGTCGAGGTTTTGTGTTTTATCCCTCGATAACTTACGTAAGCATCTTATAGGGGCTCTATGAATGGCGAGACGTCATTGCTCGTGCTCAGGATGAAAGTACTGGTTATATACTGCCAAATAAAACTCTTCTTGAAATTGGTACTGCAACTGTGCAAAGTTTTACATTGATTTATGTGGCCATTACAACTTATGCTTATCCTGATTCATCATTGATTTTTGTTTTGTGGGAAAAGCCAAGCAGATGCCTGTGACCACTGGCAAGTTACTGCGGTTAGTCAAATCAAGGCACCCATATGCTGAGCGTAATCTTGTTTCGATCGTCAGCATCATTAGGAATTCAATACAAAATGCTGCTGCTTATGAAGCTATGGTGGAGCTACTAAAGGAGCGCCGTATTGTAAGTTTTACATTATACTTCGATGAAGACACTGTACACTAGACTTGGGAATGGAGTCATCTATAAATATTTCAAAAGTCTCATATACTTGTGAACTGATAGTTCGTTTTTTTAGTTTCTCAAAGCATTTTACAGTAGGCCTTGGGCCTGTAAGAGTATTGTCATATGGCAATGAGTGTTAAGCTACAAATCTCTAAGAAAAGAGTGGAAAAAATTGCTGTCTCTCAAGAATGGAGCTCGGAGCAAATCAAAGCTAAAGAATGCATTCATCCACTGAAAACTTGATGTTCCTCAGTGTTCTTGCTGCATTCATATAATTATATACCAATTAAAGCTATATGTTTCCCCTTGCACCATTATTTAGATGTCTGAGTCCATCAATGACGAGTCAATTAGAAAATGAAGTGCTGGCAGCTGAATATGTTTTTTTGTAAGTTGAAAAATGTCAACTCCTTTCTGTAGCATTTATCAGGAATGTAATTGGATGCTTTGGTTTGGCTTCTGGTTAGCATCTTTGCTTCAATATGTACAACCCTTTCCTATTGCGTAGGCACTGGAGAATAGTTTATTGGCTAATGATGGGTCTCAATCTGCGCCTCCTGATACTCCATCTGGACAAAATGATGAGATAGTTGAAGGTACCAATTGCATCAGTACCATATGCCATAGTGTTGGTGATCGTGGAAACCAGGAAGTCATTTCTGAGCATCCTGCCAAAGATGAAAAGGTTTTGTTGAACGTGGACCAGAGCGGAGACAGCACTGCGAAAACACTGTTGTTGAGCTCTGCAAATGTAGTGAGTCCTGATTCTTGTCAATCTGTTATGAATTAGGTTACTGTTTAAGTTCATTGTAGCATAAAAAGAGGTCATTGTCTGGAGTGTAGGGTGCTGCTGCTTCTGTTCAGGTGTTGAAGAAGCCCGGTGGTGCTTTTGGGGCTTTTCTTGGAAAGTTGGGCCCAAAGAGGAAATGTAACACTGACGAAAAGGTTAATTCTAGTCCTATTCTGCTTTGGGTCTGTTCATTTCGCAGAAAAAAACATGATTTGGACAACATTTTCCCAAAAATGATTGTTTGGATCACTTAGAATAACAAGCCAACAGAAATGTTTTTGTTACCAACAATGATTTATGCCAAAACAGTTTCATTTATGATTGAAAATATATTTTCATTCATTTATTTTTGCAAGTAATACAAGGGATCATTTTTTTCGAAAAGTTTTTAAAAATATTGATTTTCCACAAAACAAATGCACCATTTTCAACTATTTTTTCGGATATAGTAGAAGCCATAATAAAGGTCAATGCAAGGGCGTCTATGGTAAATTTTGCTTCATAAGTGTCTCGTTATTGTTATTAGAACCAATACCCTTTTCCCGTGAAGACCAATGAATGTCAATAAACCCTATCCTTCTCACAGGACAAGAAAGAGTCAAAGCTGGAGCAAATCAGATCTTCAGTGAACCTACCATTCCACTCCTTTTCAGGGAGCGAGGAGCAACCGGAAGCACCTCGAGAAGAGCCTGCCCAAGAATCCGAAGCTCGGAATATTCTAGATCTTACTACCTCCAAGGCTGAAGATATCATAATGTTGGAAGATAATGACAATGCAGAGGAATCACTACCAGATGATTCTGACACCGAAAAGGATTTGGACGAGACTGATTCTACGGTACCTAATCTTAAAACTGATAAAGATGATGGGGCGATTTCTCTCACAGACTTGTCATCAAGCTTCCAGAGGTGCTTGGAATCCGTCAAGCAAAACAAGAAGGCTGGACGGGTGGAGAATTCTCAAGAAACGAGCGGCTTTTTACAGGTGAAGCCATTTGATTACGAAGCAGCAAGGAGAGATGTCGGGTTTGGGGTGGATAAAAAGGATGGATCAGGTGGAGATGAAGGTCAAAAGCGTCTGTTGAATTCCAGGGGAAGAAAAAATAGCTCACCCGCGGATCAATTCCAGAAGGACGATGGAAGTCGGCTCCCACAAGGTAGACGCCGCCAAGCTTTCCCAGCATCTGGGAATCGGAGTGCGACTTTCCGATGAGTAGGTGGCCGCAATATGACCAAGTAGTGAGAAGTAAACTAGAAGTAACGTACTAACTTGGGAAAGAAAGAAAAAAGCAAATTATATCGAGAGACACCGCTGGGAATGATTTTAGTCCAATTTTTTCCCCCTCCAAATGAAGCATTGGGGTTCTGAGTGCTTGATTAGTTCCTTTATTTTCTGTTTGCTGCTGACATATTATCACGGGTGAAGTCGAAATCCTTGGAGGGTGGGGAGCTTGCATCTTAAAGGTACGAGCCCCCGGGAATCTAGATCAATCCTCTTTGGGGCATAAATGATTCGAGGCACGACTATTTATCGAGGGTGGAGATCCTCCGGAAATTTGTAAGCACCATCACATGACGATTCAATGGTCTTAACCTCTGTTTCCTTCCTGTATTCTTCTTCCCTTGATCCGAGTCACCGTGCTGCCTCGTCGGGAGTCCTTGTTGATATGACACCACCACAAGCCCGATTTCCCTGTTAGGTTGTAGAGGTCGTGATCTGCATGGCCGACCTTGATTGCCATTTGCAGAGAGATAGGGGGAGGGGGCCATCGGTGAGCACGGAGCCATCGGTGAGCACGGAGGTGGGGCTTTGGCCATGTGCGATGCTTATGGGGGAGGCCGAAAAGGTGGTTTTGATGGCCACCATGGCGGCAACGGCTCTACTGCCATGGTTGGGCTCACTGGCAAAGAGAGAGGAGAGAGAGAAAATGGGTTATGTCTTTGGTCAGTGAAATTGTGATTTCTTATGAAATACGAGTGTTACTTCGGTGCTATACAGATGTTTTGGATGACCTTTGATCAATATGGCCCCTAAATATGGCTACTCATGCATCAGGTGTTACCTTCGAATATTTACATGACTTTAGTCCTAGGCAAAATGTGAAAAAAGAGCTTTAGAAACACAGTATATATGTCCATCCGAGTATTTAGTTACGTGTGAGGTACAATTATTTTAGAAATAAGCGAGAAAATTTGATAATGATTATCATGCGAAATTGATTAGGAGGTTTGATCGAAAGAAGTAACACGCCAACAACATGATACAGACACCGAATAAATAATAGATAAAGCACATGCGTGTTTAAGTTATTTAAATATGCTAAGTTGAAAAAATAGTAATGAAAATATCGAAAAATCTATAGGATCCCAATTTTTCATAACAAGAGTATTTTGCTAACCGTGACAATGACGTGGATTGACTTGTGTAGTACGCGTTCACAACCCTTGTTGAAATGTCAAACAGTTTTTTAATTTGAAAGTGTCTTGGAAACTATTTTAGCAATTCTCTTTTAAAAATTCGGTCAACTTAATTAATAATGTTTTTGCCCTTGAAAAAATATTCTAATTAACAAGTGTTCAGAAATTGTACTTTTGGAGGGAAAAGTTAATTCCCATGGCCGGAGTCATTTCTCTCCCTCTCCCTCTCATTTGCCCGGCGGCACAAGGCGATCCAACGTAGCTGACGTGTCAAAACCCCATTGGAAGGTCCACGTGGCGTGAGTCATTCCCGTCGCCGGGTGACCATAAAAAAAGAAAAAAGAAAAAAAGGGAAGCACGCTTCCACTTCTACATCCTCGATCATCGTCTCGTTCCGTTGGCCTGACGAGCGAAAGCGCGATCGGAGAACTGCAAATCGAGATGGCGGCGGCGGCGGTTCAGGCCGCCGCGGGCGGGGGAGGCACGCTGTCGGATCTGTACCAGAGCGCGAAGCGCTCTTTGCTGAGGACCAGAGCCGGAATGGAGAGGCTGGAGAGGCTCGAATGCTCCTCCTCCTCCTCCTCCTCCGGCGGCGGCGGCGGCGGCGGCGGAGGGCTCGAATCGCAAGAGCTCTCGAGCTCCATCAAGAGGGACATCGCTCAGATCCAATCCCTGTGCGCCGAGATGGATCGCCTCTGGCGCTCCATCGCCGCCAAGTCCCAGCGCGATCTCTGGAAGAGGTAAACATCCTCGTCGCGAGGAGAGGGCGAGCGCGAGATTCTATCTGAAATCCTACGCTTCTGGCACTTTCTGCTTTATTGCTGTTTCAATCGCGATACTCAAGTTTCGTAGATGGAGTGTAATCCGAATGCCATTTTTTTTCTGCTTGCATGACGGTGTATATCAGCTTTAGGCCTATTTTAGCTCCCAATTGACAATTCCTTTGGTGTGGGATTCATTGCGAGTGTCATCTGTGGATTTCTTGCGATATGAGACCGAAATGCCGTAACTCGTATTTGTATTGTGCTTCTTCTTGGTGCTGTTGGGAAATCCGCCCAGATGGATTTCGTTGCCCGGAGCGATTTGTGCGCGACCGGTTCGCAGTCCACGAGTTCTGATTTCACCTACATGCTTCTTCGTGATTGCTGTTCTTGTTGCTATGGTGTACGAGAGATATGTGTTGCCTGGATGCGCTTTTTTTGTATAATCTTATTTGGTCAGTCGGCGGACTATCATTTATGCATCCAGCAATTACGTACGTTTATGAGTTTCAAAAATGGATAAGACATCTAGAGATCAAGGGTCTATCTAGTTTATTTAGTGGCTAATGCGGACGATTCTTACACCAGTTGAGAAGTATCAAACGGCTTTCACTGTCCTCGTCATGCTAACTAGTACTATTGATTGACTGACTTATGAACCATCACTTCTTCTCTAGATTGAAGCAAGAGATGAGTCGATTTGTTACGGCAATCATCCTCTCTAAAGCTCAATTAAGTTGAATGAACTCTTTTGGATCTTTTTAATTGTAGTTCGACTACTTTGCTGGTGACATAAGTTCATTTTTTACTGTGCCAAATTTTGCCAACCTTGCTTTCTACTGAATTAGCTAACAAATTGATGAGTGTCTGTATCTAAAGTTTCCCCTAGAACTCCCCATTTATCTCCTGTTTGTTTACTAACGACTCTCTTGCTCTAATTGACTTCATCTCTGATTTTATTGCAGAAAGGTGGAACAGGTAGCTGAGGAGACTGAATCATTGAAAGAGAGTTTGGATAAGCACTTCTTGAGGAACCAGAAAAAAATGATGGAAGCGAAAGAGAGAGCAGAGTTGCTCGGAAGAGCTGTATGTATTTCCTAATCTATGGCACAAACTGATAATTGTGATTGTAATTGCATCTTACTTTGACTGTCTAACACATCGAATATGTCACAGAATGGAGACTCTGCACATGTTTTGAGAATTTTCGATGACGAAGCTCAAGCAATGCAGTCTGCCCGTAATTCAGCCCGGATGCTCGAAGAATCCTATGCAACTGGAGTGGCTATCCTCTCAAAATATTCTGAGCAACGTGAACGCTTAAAGGTATCTCTGAGCATGCATCCTTTGCTTAGATATATGCCAACTCAGCTGGCACTTGCATGCATGTGCACCGTGCAGCTGTTGCTCTGTATATTGAATAATTACAAGTGCCTTGCTTTTCTTTCCTGCATTTCATGTTCAAAATATGTCATCCAATTGTGAATGTTTTTGGTGCATGTCTATTGTGTGTTGGAGAGTTCTACAGTCCGTTAATATAGAGCAATTTAAGGTAAAACCAATCGATGTTCTCATTGGTTTCGCACGCGCACGCGCACGAGAGAGAGAGAGAGAGAGAGATGGTGGAGCGTTGGAGTATTTCTATTGATTGGTCATGTCACATAGGCCCAAGTCATGCATCCAATTGCTTTGATTTGAATTATTCAGAGGATGCCTTATATATATATTAATATTATATCAAATAAAAAAGATGGACAATCAGACCCATTTTCAGTGAGTTTTAGCCAACTCAAGGAACTCTTGTTATCTAAGTTGCAATAATGTGTATTATTCTTCCCCAACTTTAAGCTATTGTGTTTTATTTTGTTTTGTCCCTGTTGTGTTTAAAATATTATCAGCTCTTATATTGACTTTATATTGGTTCAGAAAGCTCAAAGGAAAGCTCTGGATGTTCTCAACACCGTTGGACTCTCCAACTCCGTGTTGAAGTTAATTGAGAAGCGACACCGTGGTGATAGATGGATCAAATATGGGGGCATGATTTTGACCATTGTTATACTGTTTGCATTCTGGAGATGGACGAGATGACCTTAAATCTGTAGGCACAACAAACTGTTGCTTTCCGCTCACCTTGGTACAAATTTTTCATCCGGATCTCACCAAAGTGGGGAGAGAGTTGCAGAAGGCCCTGCTTTGGGGCACAAGTGCCATCATAACTTGGTGTACTGCGGAAACTTATATGATCCATCTCAAGCGTATATAGTTTCCATACTGAGCCAAGATGTTGAACTGAAATGTGGGAGTCTCAACATCCAGCTTCGGTGGTGCACTTTTTCTTCATTTCACAGAAACTACACAATTGTCCAGCACTTGCTACCAAATCGGTCTTTATCTTGTGCTTTTCAACATTACAAAATTTAAGTGTTGTGAGCCTCTTGCAGGAATTAGGGCAAACAGGTGAATATTTTCTACTAGGAAATTAGCCGCAGGTTATTGCAGAGCAGAGCTTCGGAAGGATCTGGGTGTTGATAGGAAGAATTTTGAGAGGACATTGTCTGCCGACTTTGTTGATATCTTCTCTGCTTCATGAATATTTGTTATTGACTCTACGGATCATACTTGTTTCAGGATGTCAGCTATCTTCTTCCCATTAGACTTTTTCTGAGCTGTCAGTGTATAACCTCTAGATTCTATCCTCCATACTTGAAAACTTACAAGAAGAACCGTGCAGCCTCCGTTTCTTTTCATTTCTTTTGGGATTGCACGGTTCCACCGCTTTCCCTGCATAACCAATCGTATGAATTAATCATGCAACCAAAAGGCCCTCTCTCGCCGTTTCAACGGCCGGTGCATCACACGATAAGCAAACTACCTTCAATGACGAGAGCGGAGATCATTCGTATACGTGACTGGACTCAAATCTTGCAGCATCGATACGTGAAAGCGGAAGTCCGCATGGATGCTGAATTTAACTTGGGAAAGACCACGATATGGGGCAATGCGAGATATGTAACCGATTGAGTCCGCCATTGACAAAACAGAAAAAGAAAAAAAGAAGGTAAAACGAAGACGGCCCATCTGTAGAATCAAGGCATGGTACACGACCCATTGTATGTCTGAATCGGTCTCATCATATTCAATTCTAGAAAGGCATAGAATCTAGGAAACCTATATGGTGAAGCAAAACGGCAAATAGCGGGTGTAGTTTGTCGCCGCTGTTTATGCCGAATCCGACAACATCAGTGTGAATTAGGAAGAGATGGACAGGTCGGAGCCAAGCGGAAACCGTCAACTTGGCACGTGCACGTGACTTTTGACGCCGTTTTCAATTGATGCCTGTCAAGGTTGCAACTTGCAGACTAACAACAACCTTGGCCACTTTCACTATCGCCTCGTTAAATCCATGGACGATGGGGGACCTTGACTTGGCTCGGAGTTCGTATAGAGGCTACACAACAAATTTCTTCGGATTGGACAGTGGGATTTGAACTTAAGAATCAAGACCTCGTCTTCTGGCCAGTAAAGGATAAAAAAGAAAAAGAAAATGGGAGATAATTATCTAAAAAGGCTTAAATCTATAATACGGCAGACAATTCAATCCTAAAATTTTCAAATTCAGTCTTAAACCTTTTGATGATTAGACAATTTAATCTTAAACCTTTCAATTGTAACAATATAGTCCAGAATCATTTAAAAAATTTGTCAATTCAGTAATCAATAAAACAGAATCTCTTTAGAGGATTGCCCCTAATGATGAAGATTGGAGAAAGTAAATTGTAATAATGCCCAATTTCAAATGATACGGTATGTTCGCTATTGATCTCGAAGGGATCGGAGTCTCTTCGCCTCAAGCCCTTTAAGCCCTTTAGGATGGGAAGGCATCCTAAAGAGTCATGTCTGGGATTGTTCAACACTGAGTATCCGCGCAAGTTGATCGCCCATCGGCATTACGTAAGTTGTCATCTTGCGGCTCGAGGGGAGCCGCAAAAAAGAGAAACGATCAAAATCTCAAATGCGGTACGCAAACGTGTCCCACCAACCACTATATTCCTAACTCCAAACAGCGTCCGGAGATATACTCCACCAAAACCCTTCGTCGGAATCCAATATCCTCCGAACAGTGTCTCGTCCAAACGATGCAGGAAAGCTGTCGCTAGATGGGGCTAGGAGTTTAGGGACAAAGGGACTGCCACAAAGTAATCCCAACCTCGGCCACCACCGCATTAAAAAACTTGGTCCTAAAGCTACTACGGCTTCGTCGGTTCGAGTACAGAAACTGCCCCGCTAATAATAGATTAGACGTGGATTTACGAGTGCCCCTTGTTATTATGAATTATTCTTATATTTTCACCCATCGAAACAGCAACGATTCTTGTACCAACTCCACAAGTTTCCTCAATCCAAATAACGAAAAGATAGAATCCAAACCACGATCGGTGAGTTCGGTGGGTGGGGAGGGTGTTCATACACAGTTTTGCCCTTTCACGGGAGGGGGGGAATCCGAGAACGGATGGCGTCGTCGTGGTAGGACCCGAAGCCGATTGCCCCTCTCGGGTCCTCCATTGCCGCTACCCACCGAAAAATAAAATATAAAAAAGGTGCCAATTTGCCAACTCTCTCGCGGGCAAGTCTTCCGATCCTGCCTTTGCATGTAGAACAGCTGGTGGCAGGCATTGGTCCCACTGCCGAACTGCAGTCTGGAAGTGCCGGTTTTTTGCTTTTTTTGGGGGAACTTGCCAGCTTAAATGGGGGGCGGGTCGAGCGGGCTCGTGAATCTGCCTCAGCGTAAGCCGAAACCTAACTATTCCCAAAATATGATATCAATCTTGACGCCTGGATAGGCGGGCGACGTGTGAACTGTGAACGGGTCGGGCTTCTCGGCACTGAGCACTGTCCGAGCTCATCATCTGCATTCGGAGCAGCGCCAGCACATCCTGTTATGTCCTCGTGATTACCATGACGCGTTGCGTCCGTGAATATTGATAGGCAGTTCAGGTAACATGATTTTGCGCGTTATCCCGACCAATGGAAGTGCTTGCTTATTCAGACCATTCGGATCAGCTCTTTGAGATTATCCCCGAGATTATCCCCACGATCATCTTCTATTTGCATGCCTTCCTAACGTACTAGCTATTTTTTTTATATCACAGATGCATTGCTATATGGAAAGTCGTGCCATATAAAAATAACAAAGGAAGTTTGTGCGACGGGAAAAGAACACGACCGAATATAATCCGACATTCTTTTTCAAAGGATTCCGTCGAAGGAGCGATCTTCGACGGCACATCTCGACCCGTGTCTCGAAAGATATAATAAATTCCCAATGCACCCACTTTTCACGTGATAATCATCGAGATCGGGCCTTGATTAAGCAAGTAAGAACCATATTAAGTGGGTAAGATTATACGAACAACAAAGTGCCAAGCGCACTGGCTGATCAATGATCCAAAACTTCTTTCTCCCTAAAAGGTACAGAAAAAATTAGAGAGAAAGGAAAGCACTTTGGAGAAAGAAATGGGGAGGAGTGGGTGGGCCTCGGGAAATGCCGGTGTCTCATCCAGTCGATGACCCGCAGGAACGCGACAGAGAAAATCGTTGGTCTCCATCAAACCCCACCACCACCACCGCCGTGACCGTGACCGTGACCGTCGCCACCGAGCACGCATGACGTCACGTTCTCGGTCGTGGGCGGACCACGGCAGGAGCGAGGGTGATAAGGTCTCTCTCCCTTTCTCGTTAAATTTACCAAGCATGACGCGGTTTCCACGACAGGGAAAAGTGGGGAAGTGAAAGCAACGCCATGGTTTTTCGCGAACCCAACTCAACACGCACACGCACACACTGTTTCGTATGCCTGACGTAACAAAACTGCGATGTAGTCTGTGGAGTGTGAAAACGAAAACCAACAGCAGTAAAACAATGATAAAAGAGAGAGAGAGAGAGAGAGAGAAGGAAAGGCATCCATCCACTGAGAAGGAAACGTGGCGTTCTGCTTTTGCGACGAAAGAGAAGACACGGAATAAACAAATGGTGGTTTCCTTCGGTTTGTGAAACCTCCTTGGTTGGCGTTACTGTGTGTGGTCTGGTCAACGCACAGTACAGAGAGAGAGAGAGGGGGGTAATGTAGACTTGGCGCCCCCAAGTTTGAGAAGAAAACAGTCGGTTTTCTTCCAAGCCACCCCTGGTTTTATGGGGAACTAGACGTGGCTTCTCTCTCTCTCTCTCTCTCTTCGATCTGCGAAATCAACATCCTGCTCCGAGATGGCCCCTGGTTTTGTTCTCCCCACGCCACGTCTATATATCTGCCTTCTTCCTCGTACTGTTTACCACCTCCAACCTTCTCTCTGCCACCTCCCCTCACTTGCATCTCATCTCCAAGGCTGCTTCTTCTTCTTCTTCTTCTTCTTCTTGTTTCTGACTTGCTCTTCTCTCCTGCGTCCCATTCGACGCGTACCCATTAATCAGCTTCACGAGAAGAGGCTCGACGTATGTTGGCCTGAGCAAATTGGGCTGTCTTCAGCTTCGCCGGTCCACGTGTTTGACAGAGCTATATCGGTCTGGTTTCGGTTCGAGTTAACACCGTGCATTCCAGATCAGTCATTCTTGCACTCGGAGGAGGCATCCTTCCTAATCCCCTTGCATCCTCAACCAATTAACACTTAGTTAGCTGCTCATCGACGCGGAAAAAACTCGGCTTGAGTTGAAGCATCGAAACAAGAAAATCAAGATTTCTGGAACCCTCTCGCGCTTGCACTTGACCAGCCCGCGACATTGCTTCTGAGTGGTTTACAGTGATTGAAACCGGGTCCGGATGAGGATAGGAGCGAGGTTGGTGGATCAGGGCATGAGCGGGACGTCAGTTGGGCAAGTGAATCATACCAAGGTCGGGTACGTCAACAGGGTGATCAAGAGGAAGAGGTGCACCAGGAGGATCAGGCGGGACCGAACCCTGCCGTACCCGATGGTCCTGCAGGATCTGTTCCTCGCTTGCCGGGACATCTTCAAAGGCCCCGGCACGGTCCCTGCCGCTGAAGACGTCCAAAGACTGTGCCGCATTCTCGGTGAGCAACTCAAATTGTGCCATGTTCATGGATCCGTGATTTTGTGCTGTTCCAACCCCACCTTCATCATTCGTAATTGAGTTGGTTCTGATTGCCGTTGCATTGGTTTTTTGGCAAGAACT
The DNA here is from genome assembly GCA_024500025.1 of Syzygium aromaticum. Taxonomy (NCBI): domain Eukaryota; kingdom Viridiplantae; phylum Streptophyta; class Magnoliopsida; order Myrtales; family Myrtaceae; genus Syzygium; species Syzygium aromaticum. The sequence continues at coordinate 21,536,408 of CM044885.1, forward strand.
TTAGGCAAACGTGGAATCTTTAGCAATGCGATAGGAACGACTTAGAAAAATGTTTTCTAAAAGCGACCAAAAATAAATAAGTATACAAAATGTTTTTTCAATCACTGATTTTCCATCGAATGCTAGTTCACTAATCATGGTTATAATATATTTTATTTCTGAAAGAGGCATATCAGTGTTTTGCTTATTGGGTTGCGCACAATCCGACCTAAGAAATCTGCTTTGGTGACAAAACTGACTGTTGACAATCTAACGCCTGAGAGCAAGTTGTGGGTTTTATGAAAGAGGCATCAATAATTCACTATCCATTTCCCCAAGTAGTGGGTTTTCTTTGATATTAAATTGGTAGGGGTATGAGGGATCTTTCCGTTTATACATCTTAAGTACCCCTCTTGTCGATTTAGCCATGTGAAGCGAATCAAGAGCCTTTCTAACGAAATCAAAAGCCTTTGGCTTTTGAAGGAAGGAGGTGCTGTACAGAGGACCTTTTGTCTTGTGGGCTACCGTTTATCTTCATCCATACACTATTTTATGGATCGAGTATTATTCTGTACGGGCGTCATCTGGGTTTTATGTCTAGTTGATATAGTTGAGAGATGTATTGATTGATGTAGGCCACACTTGATATGGCTGGAGCCAAGTACTTCCCTTTTTATTTGTTTATTGTGCTTTGCGATTTCGAGGCCATTCCTGCCGACGTTATTTTTTATGAATCTAATACGACTTTAAGTTCCAGGAATAGTGGATGGGATTGAGAAACTAATACTTTGGAAAAGCTAAATGAGTTTGTGTTTCTATTCTCAAGTGTCTAGAGGAGAAGAATTTTGTCTTCTTTCCTTTGCTTTGCTTTTTCTTTTCACTTCTGTTAGTGGTACAGTTAAATCATGCTTGGTAAAGTTAGGCTTCTAGCAATTTTTTGATCCAAGATTAGCTTCCACAGGATGCATATCTGATTCTTAAGTGTTTCTTGATAATCAAATTCCATCAATTTAATTACTGCTGTAAACCGACTCCAACCTGTCGCGTCAATAGAAAATTTTGCTCGTAGGTAGAGTATAACTAGGAGTGTCTATAGTGTTTCATGAGGTGGATTGGTGGTTCTTTCTAACTTCATCTTTATTTCACTCTAGATAATATGAGACCCAAGGATGTCGGATTGAGTCAGGATCTTCAATTTTTCAACCCTAAAAGCGCAACCAAAGGGACGCCAAGAGTCACCTACACCACCATATACAAATGCGATAATTTCTCGGTAAGACTTGACACCGAGATTTCGCTGACTGGGAAAAAACTTTTAGTTCTTTAATTTTGGGATTGGTTACACCAGTCCATCCGAAACATTCTGCCAGGATTTGCCATCTGGAAGCCTAGCTTTTTGTACTCTGAAGTTTGTTGTTGGCAGTTCTTGATTCAGTTCTTGGAAAACTCCTAGATTGACTTACATGTTTTCTTGGCTTGTCTATTTGCAGTTGTGTTTGTTCTTCCTTCCTTCAGCTGGTGTCATCCCCCTCCACAACCACCCGGGAATGACCGTTTTCAGCAAACTTTTACTAGGATCGATGCACATCAAGTCGTATGATTGGGTTGACCCCTCCCACGTATCGAATGGCTCGACACCATCCTCAAAACGTGAGTTATCTCTTTCGCACTTCACATGAGCACATGTGCATCGCTTCGTGCTACATATCCAGCTGTGAGATGCTATTTAGCGGTGATTGTCATTGAGCAATACCGATGTACTTGCAGTTAGATTGGGACAAGTGAAAGCCGACGGCGTCTTCACAGCGCCATGCAACTCTTCTGTTCTTTATCCAACGACGGGAGGCAATATCCATGCATTCACAGCGATAACACCGTGCGCAATACTAGATGTCCTTGGACCTCCTTATTCCCAAGAAGATGGCCGTGACTGCTCATATTATAGGGATACTCCGGATACTACCGATGGTGCTTTAAGTAAGCAGAATATTTCCTCTTGCTCGATCTCTCTGTGGAAGCAAATGAATTTCAAAGTCATGTGCATTTTAGATACGTCAACATCAACTTCCTCATATCGCTTGCATATAATTTCTTTATGCATCAAGCCATGCACCTGTTTTCTAAATCTGGAAGATGCATAGTATATGAACGATAGTATAACGCGCACTGTGTTGCATTTTAAATTATGGCTTGGTTGCGATGTCGCCAACCTGCCCGCTTCCATTTCGAGCATGATTCAATGAACCGGGACAGTATCATGCATGCCGTGCGCAGTAGGATAATTGCTATTGGAGGGGGGCAGTATCTATATTTGTTTTAGTATACGTATCCACCAAACAAACAAGTCAAACATCATTAATCAGTGTTCGAAACCGTGGAAAGTGCACGAGGATGGACTGGATACAGAAAATATCCTGGAAGGCCGTGCATAATATATGTTACATATTTGCAAGAGCATATTCGACCAATTCAAAGGAACTATAGACTTGCATTCTTTTACTATAAACCCACTTAAATCTGCTTTTCATTTTACATCAAGTACTTAACATAAGTGAACTTGGAAGAGGCTGAGAGTAGGATTTTCATGTTGTCTGCACTCGAGACATCCATTACTTTGCTTTGAATTTGAGATTTGGATGGTTTGGTCATCGAAACACCGTCAGATACAGTTTTTGCCCGGAAAACAAAATGCTTATTTAGGATCTTCTTAAATCCAGATGGCGACCCGATTCGAGCTAAGGAGGACGGCGTGGGGTATGCCTGGTTAGAAGAAATCGACGTCCCGGAGAACTCACAGATGGATTCGATCGAGTACTTGGGCCCGCAGGTTATGGAGAGCGGTGGCTAGCCATCTGATACCGAGATTCACACAAAAATGTCTTTTCACTGTTTCTGTTTTTTTGGGGTTTCTCCAGAGAGCATGGATAGATGTTTCCCTTTCCTTCTATGTATTTTGGAACTGAGGCCCCTGTGGCTGTAGAGTTCCCCTTTGATGTTTCTATAAAACGTGGTATACAACAGGAGTTCATGGATTCGGGACAAAACCGCAGGCACCGGCTAACAGTCTGGCTCCATTAATTATTTGGATTCTCTCGTACGAATGAAATGAAACAGAGGATAAGTTAAGGCTTGACAGCTAAGCCAAAAGCAATCCTGTGTCCTGAGGAGCATATTCAGCTTCTTCATAAATGCACGTGAGGCCATACTGGGCAATTCAAAATTAAAATTTTTCTTTTGACTCTTGAAATGCCCACCTGAAACTATTATTAAAAGGAGAATGTTCTCTAGCCGTATACTTCCATCCATATGTGCCTAACTATTTCTAGGCGCTGGACCCGGCTGATAGATTTCTCCGTGCGCCAACTTGCAACGTTGGCGGACCAATTAAAAGCAAAGCCAAAAGCTTAACAAGCACTGTAATTCTTTTTTGCCGTCTTTGGAATTTCCACGACTTATAACGGCTTTCGGATGGTCCAATGTGTAGGATCATCGACAGCTCCTAGTGAAAGTAAAAGTCAGGATAAGGCGTTGAACATTGCAGATGAATTAGCTGGACTGGATTGTTACATTCATCTCTCCAAGTCGCAGTCAATTCTTGTTAACACAAGTACATAGTTTCAATTGAGAGCACGATAATATCGATTCGTTCTAGAAAAGGGTTAGTTTGTATCAAATACTCGACCAGTTACTGTAGGATCGCTCCACGCTACAGATTCTTTAAAACCCAAGATAGCCCGAGTGAGAAGACGAATGCATGTAGCTTTAATACTCAAACTAGAGATTGAAAAGACAGTGCTAACAAAGTGATAATTTTGCATTTGCTTTTTAAGTGTGTTCTGAAGGGAGTACTCCAAAACATTTAGAGGCCCCACAATAGCACTGTAAACCATTGGACCTGAGCCTAGTCTCTCCATAACTAAAACTCAACTCTTCACCTTCTCGTATGTCATTTGAAGCGAAGAAGCAGAGACGAGGAAGCAAAGCTCCTGTGCTCCTCACTAATACCGTGGACAAGTTACCGCCATCGCAAGAATGATTAATGAATCTCCCCACATTTCCCACTTTTGTGGCATCGATGTTTATCCTCAAGCAGGCCTTTCCAGAGGGAAGATGCTCCCTCACCACCAGAAGAGCAGATGAGAACCCTCCACTCGATGCAAGTTCATCATATTCTTTTTGTCGCGCCCTTGCCTCTTTCGTCGTCAGGAGTTCACCTAATAGTGGAGATTTAGATCAGAATAAAAATTTGCTCAAATTCTTGATGTCAATGCTGACAGGATATGTGAGAGCCATAAGCAATTGTCTATCTATCGTGCATGGAAATGTATCCTATCTCATGAATTACCTTGTTCTGCTATTCAGAACATGAAATAGAAGCAAACTTCTACTGATGATGCATAAAGATGCAATTGCATATTTTTGTAATTTGAAAAATCTGGGGACCAAGAGGAAAGGCCGCTGGGGTTAAGAATATGATGATGTATTCGGGGTAGAGAACTAGGAGTAAGTTGGGAAATCCAGAGAAAACCTAATTTGATCTAGGGCGAACCATACGGATGCAACCTCAACAGAAAACCGGTACACACATTGGTGTAGGAATTCGTGTTCAGATTCAAATTAAGAGAACCTACTCACCAAAGGAAATAAAGGTTCAAAAGATCTAGAGAGACTGGCATTCTCGTCGTAACCAGCAGAGTAAAAAGAATCTATAGTGAGACTGTATCTTCAAGGTAGGTGTAACCTCCAAGGACGCAGCCTGGATAACCAGGAATAGCATGGCAGATCCTCAAGGCAAAAGGTATGCATCTTTTGAGCCTTTTCTCTCCCTTTTCCTCTCAAAGAAACTCAAGGCAGCAGCTTTAGATCTTTTTTTTTTTTTTTCCACACATGGCACAAGCCAACAAATTCTGCGCCCCTTTAGGCGAAAGTCTCCAGTGGCAGACCGTCCATCCTACCAAAGAAGACGACTTTCTGGGGCATCACAATTGAAAAAGCTCCTAAAACAACATAAGCCAACTTGTCAAAACAACAGCACCCAATGCATTTTGCTCCGAAAAATGCCACCCTTATAGAAGTTTCTTCGAAGTCTTTTGAAAGACTCGACTTCATCTTACATTATGCTAGAACTAAGCGCCGGACAGAAACCTCAATGCACTATCTTCAACCTTTTGCATACTCGCAAGGAAGCGAAACGGACATATTGCAGACATCACAGAGCAAACCATTTACTCACTGTGTGTCCTAGCCCCTGCATTCAGCACTAAACTAATCTTCCCAGACCGACAACGAATCAAAAATCGACCATTTTAAGCCAAATGAACTAAAACCCATCAGCTATTCAAGGCTGAAGCAAACCACTTATCGATCAAGTTTCGGTGGAGTACCTGCATACTCGCATACGAATCGCCCCTTCTCGATCGCCTGATCGGCGAACAAGCACCATCCTTTCCTCTTATCCCTCGCAATCTTCAACCTCACCTCCACACCTCTCTGGCTCGCCCGATTCCCGCACTCCGACCCGCACCCGCAGCCAGGCCCGCACTCGCTCACCACCACCACCACCTCCTCCTCCTCCCCACCGCCATCGCCACCCCAACAAGCGCAATCACGTCCCTCGCACCTCTCGCAACCGCACCCCAGCACCACGCCGCCCACCACCACATCCGCCGCCTCGCGGCTCGGGAACGCGGTCGGTCGATCGACAGTCCGGCTCGAGGAGCCCCACGGCTGGCGCAGGGGGAGGGGGGCATCGTCAGGCGGGGAGAGGGCCCGAGAGAAGGAGGAAGGGGTGTAGAGGAAGTAGGCGTAAGGGCGGGAATCGACGGCGTTGAGGAAGGGGACGGGGAGGGGCTCGAGGCCCCGGGCGGCGTCGGAGGAGCGGCGGCGGGCGACGGATAGGGAGGCGCGGCGGAGGCCGGCGGAGGTGAGGGAGACGGCGGCGAGCTCTTGCGGGGTCAGCCACGGGAGGATCAGATCCGCGCATCGCAGCAAGGGATGATCGCGGGCGGATTCGACTTCTTCGTCCCCGACTTGACGTCGACGACGCTTGTAGCCGTAGAGCGCCATAACCGGGGGAAGATGAAATGCAGTCACAGATGCTGGTCTCGGCAAAACTGGAAGCAAAGCTGCTAGGCCCTTTTCCGATTTTAAAGTGCTTTTTTTTTTTTAAAAAAAAAGAGTGGCAAAAGTGTTTTACAAAGTGCGATTTTTCCAAACACCAAAAATGCTATTCAATGTACTTCTACGTTATGATTCACCAAATATTATTTACATTTTGAAAAATCCTTTTAACTTAAGCTTTTATATTTTTCCAAAGATTTTTCTTAAAAGCCAAATCAAAAGACACCCGACATCGAGAAAGGACGTCGCTGTAAGAACCGGGATTATTTATGGATGCTCAAGAAATCGATTGTCCGTCGTAACAAGTCACGGGCTGGGATTGATCTTCTAAGAGATCATGAATTGTTCATTGCGTAGCTGTTTCATATTGATACTCATCCAATCAGTCGAGAATTGCGACGAACAGCAAAGAGAGATGTGATGATATCTCGTACACTACCAAATGAAGAGCACAAGACCCCCTCCACGCGAGGGAGAGAAAGCAATTAGACTTATTCGGTAAACTGTAACTAACCTAATCGTAATCCTAAAATTATCTCTAAACTCGCGAGATTAGATGGGTATTTTGGAATGGCATTTACTCGGGAGATCTACAGCAAGTAGGTGGTTAGGGATTGGATTAACCTAATTGGCCCAGTGGAGGTATAAGCCGGTGCCCAAAAACATCAAATCATCGAAGGGGGAAGAGGAGGAAAAAGCTTCGACCCGACGCGACGCGCTCGCGACGCATCGACCCGAAAAATCCAGACTTTATAACAGGGAGCGGGCAGCGCGCACGCACAAGGCCATTTCAATTCAAGAAGAGAGGAGGAGAGAGAGAGGGAGAGAGGAAGAGGGAGATGAAAGATTCTCCCAAGGACCGCCTTTTTCGCTCCTCTCCGATTCTTGGCTTGCATCCATAGCAAGAGCGAGGGAGAGAGAGAGAGAGATCGAGCCTCGTCGTTCCGTCCGGGGAGGAAGAGGGAGGGAGGGAGGGAGGGAGGGTGGGAGAGCGAGCCGGCTAGCTAGCGATGGGTTCGCCTCTCGCCATCTCTCTGCTGCTTCTTCTCGCCTGCTCTCTCTCCTCGTCGCTCTTCGCTCACCCCAGTCCGATCCCGGACTCCCCGAGCTTCAAAGGTGCGCTCTCTCTGTCTCTGTCTCTGTCTCTCTCTATTGGGTCTGTGGAAGTCGGCTCGAATCGTGCTCGAGACGTGGGTGCTCGAGGTCGACGATTCGGGATTGATGAACATGCTGCTTAATGGGGACAGTTTCGGTCGTCAAGTCGCGAAAATTGTTTACTGGGTCTGGTTCTGTCTGCGGCGGTAACATGTTCTAGGCCGATAGGATAAGCTGAAACGAGGGATGGTGAGGGTTTTCCTCGCTCTGTGTTTGTTTGAGCTAATTGGGCATTCTTTGCTCTTGTCGAGTAATGTGCTCGATGTAATCTTTGTTACCCCAGAATCTGGTCAGCCTTTAGGCTTTTGGAGTAAAACGTTCGCCGCGGATAAGTGTCGAGGGATTCCCCAGCTTCTGCTATTAGTGTTGTTCCGAGTGCAACATGTGCTCCCTTGTCTTGTAACTCGATAACTCATTTGCTTAAGCTTTTAAGTAGAATTATCAAACTAGGTATGGTCATGGACTTGGACCTTTGGCTCCCTCTTTTGATCTCTCATTATGAGGTATTTCAGCTTTAATAATGTTCAATGCTGTCCACCGCCACACTTTTGTTGTTTTAACTAAAATGGCTTAAAGCAATGAGTAGAATATTTAATGCATTAGAGTGGGAAAGATAAAATATGAGATGCGTTCTTCATGTGAAGTCCGAGGGTTGTTCACAAAAAGCTCACTTTATATTGCGCTGTTTCATTATCTGGATGACTGTCAGAGGTGTCCTCTCCTTTCCAAATGGTGCTCTTGTGAAGTTGTGTGACATGTGCTTGTATTGGAGATATTATGTGGCAGCCATGCAAAAGTTGGGTTCTTAGGTGCAGATTGCTTGGCTCGAATGACTTAGCAATTAGATCTCTGGTCTTTAAGTTACATATGCATTTGACATGGCTGATAATGGCAGTAGTGTTACTGAGAATTTCCCGGTTTTGGTGGTTCTGTGAAGACTAGAAGGGATGGGTTTGTGATAATTGTCCAATCTCTGCACTCTTGTTCTTTGATTGATTTCTCACGGGTCATCTGTCTGACACTGAATTTGCGAAGCAATGACACTTCATAAAACTGTTTCACGCTCCTCTTGTTTGAAACGGCTTTATTTTTTTCATTCTCCTTGAAAAACTGTTTCTAGTTTTGTATTCTTGGACCCTTGGTTAGGTTTTGTTTTGGATGAGTATTTTTATTTGTGTAATCGGAAAACCAATTGGAGGCTACATTCAAAGTCTAAGCCATTGTGCGAGTTTAAGGTCTTCTAGACTCTTCATGAACGGGCAAACAATTACTATTTTCTTTCGCAATAGCATCAGTAGAAGCTTTTGCTTTAAGCAAAATGTTCGTTTGCTAGAGCTGATAATGTAAGGCTAACTAGCATAAATGATTTAAGAAAACAGAACACGCTGTTATATGTAGGATTAGCGGTTCAATTTGTGTTTTGGATGTATTGTTCTTGCTAGCAAGTCATTTTGATAATTTCTTTATATCAAATGAATGGTTTAGTTTGCTAAAAGATGTTGACTCTCATTTCTGACCTGCAGGGGTAAACCTAGGGCAACCATCTATTGATTTCACACCATCAACACTTTCTGGCGTTCTATCTGGCCGTAGTAGTAAAGAAATCGTAAGGTGTGAACGTGTTGAAGTAATTGGTCTATCCCGATTGAGACTTGGAAGTTACTCTAGCGCACTACGTGTCTTTGTGCTTCCATCAGAATCAATTCCAGAAAGATTACACGGCAAAGTTCAGGTTTGCCTTCACCGGTAAGTTAAACTTTTCTTGATGATGTCTGGTTTATTATCCTTCTCCATGGTCGCCCGTTTCTTTTCTGTAATTTGATAGACTGTTGTATTTCCAGTTGGCTTAGTTTCATGTTTGATTTCTATACCCCCAGGAACTCTTCTCTCGCATTGTGTGAATGTGAAAAAGATGAGTGGAAGAGTATTCAAAAAGGCGTGTGGAGTTCTGTCATATCACCCTATGAACATAGATATGTTGATGTCAAGATCATCGGTGAAGTTCCTGGTCATTTCACAGTCTCCATTTCTGAAGGTCCGGCTACTTTCTTAACTGAATCTTGTTCTATAGTATACCTCTACATACATATTGCACATACTTCAGGAACAATAGCTGAGGCTTTCTATTTTTTATGGCAGAGCCTCAACAGTGGCGCCTCCTTTGTCTGGTGTTGGGATTTATACTGATGCTGCTGGCCCCAGTTATAAGTGGCTGGGTTCCTTTCTACTATAGCAGTTCAATGGCCATAGGAGTTTTTCTGGTCATCATTATCCTTCTTTTCCAGGTATTCTTCCTTCTCGTAAGAAAGTTTCACCAATTAGGCATCTCCCTGTTTTGAGTGCACACTATGTCAATTCAAAATAAAGCAACCGTGTTTTTGTTCTTTGGTCTTTTACTTCGTATGGCTTGTTGGTTCAACACATAAAATTCATACTAGTGTCCTCCGTATAGTAGTTTCACAAATGCTCCTCTGCATATATTTTCAGAAGCCAGTTTCTATTGGTTGTTGTAAACACTATATCCTGGAGCATCTTCTTTATGCTTGATTGTAGTATTGTGTTATATCCATTTCTTGCTGACACATCTGTTTATGTCATCATCTGCACATACTAGCACAAATAAACACTTGCGCTGGGTCTCACGTCTCTAAAAGTATGATATGGACTTATATGGTCACCCAGTCAGATATCTTTAGTGTCACTTTGTTGGTCAGTTGTCTTCTCAAATGAGACACGAATGATGTTCCGAATTGTAGATTCCTCATTATTCCTGTAAATTTACCATTGGCAACCACTATGAGCTGTATTGACCTTAGTTTCATGTAGTTATATTTAGACGTAGCAAACTTATATTTTGGTGTAATGTGCATGCCATGCTTTTCCTGAAGGCATCTGTTTACTATGTTGCAGGGGATGAAATTATTACCAACTGGGAGGAAAAATGCCTTCTACCTCACTTTATATGGATCAATGGTGAGTGCTTTTCCTGTGATGTCAAACATTTATTTTTTCATTCACTTAATGCGCCATGTGAAGGAATCTCATAATAAATTAACAATGGCAGCTTGGAGCTGGATCTTTTCTTCTACATCAGTTCTCAATGATGGTGAATTCGATTCTTCTCAGTTTTGGATTTAGTGAGGAGATGCATAACCCGGTGAGTCCTATCAGTTGTACTTTCTTGAGGAATCTGTCTTTATTTTGTGTAAGTAATTAGTTGATAGGTGTGGCTCTGCATTTGCGAGTTTCTTTTTAAGGAAAAATTTGCATTCAAAATGTCACTAGCCAAAGCTGAGCAAGCACCCTTTTCCTCCCTCAAATTTTGAGCACACAGAGCTTAAAATGTCTTTGCATCCACTGCTATTCCTTGTTTAACATCCTCTTGCAAGTGTGAACACCTCTGTATCTATGAAATCCTTACGGACCTTGTTTTACTCTTACACACCCTGTATTTGTAGAAGGGTGACCCCTGGAAAAGATCGCAGGCCTTCTTTCGTTCAGGGTCTGTTGGATTTTATAATCAAGTTTCTGTATTGTACTTGACACTCGTTTTGCTACTTACGTTTTCAAGGGAACGAGGTTAGTGAATAATGATTGGTTTATACTCACTCTTTCTTTTTACAGGTATCTGTATTCTTACTAGTAGGAATTGTTCTTGCTGGAGCTGCTTTAGGCTATTGGATTGTTCGGAAATTTGTGATTTCAGAGGATGGGAGTGTGGATGATGGTGTTGCCCAATTTATGAAATGGGCAATGCGTGTTGTTGCTGCTACGTTAATCTTCCAGGTGCGCTATTTTATATTTTTGTTTGGTTACATATTCTTGTTTTCTATTTGTGAGCTTGGATGATACTTTGAGAAAAACTCATCAAGTATCTATAAATTAGGCTGTGGGCAATACTACTGAACTGGAAGTGTTCTCTCTGGTATGGATACATTCCCTGCAGGATTGTGTCTCAAGTATGCATATCAGAGTCCTATACTAACCTCACATGTCTTGGTGAGTCCAAGACAGGTGCCACATCAGTAGAAAAGTCAGACGCCTACTAGTATTTTCTTTTCAGGTTAAATTGTCCTGGCATCTCCTAGATTTTGATAAAAATGTGTGAACATCCCTATGGAAGTTGCTTCCCCTTGGGGTAAAGAAAGGCATTAAGCTATCCAGACGTCTGCTGCACACTCTGTGCACAAAGTTATCCCTGTCACTCACGGTTCATGATCTTCCGTCATATTTGTTAATCTTATTAGCTTCTTTAGCTTTTACTTGACTTGGACACGACCAAGGCATTCCGCTTTTATGAAACTTGCCATAGACATCGGCTGTAATATGTTGGATTTTGTGTTGCAGAGTACTTTTGACACTCTTTTGGCAGTGGGGGCGCTGGCTTGTTGTTCGGCTATCTGCTTTTCGGTAACTTCAATTTGGAGTGAGGCAGCGTAAGTTGACTAATCTTCCTTTCATGACACATTTGACAATTGCATAAAAGTAATCCCTACAAAGTGGTTGTACATGGATTAACCTCAATTCACCTATGACAATCCTCTGTCACTGCAAAAAAGAAAAAAAACTAAATGCCCCATATATCGGGTTACTTTCAGGATACTTGCCAATTCACTTCAGTTAGATTATGAGTTGGACTGTGTTCTCGTAGATCATAGCTAAGGTCTTTCCAGAAGATATCATTCCAATTTTCCCAAGTAGCATCTAATAAAAGTCTCCCATGTTTTTGTTGCAGGTATGAGCCATATTCTTTGAACTGGAGTCCTAGACCAAGTTGGTCTCGGCAACCATCTGCACAGTTCAATCGTGCTGAATTTCTTCCAAGGTCACCAGAAAAATTTCACCAGAGAAAGATGTGGAATAGACCTAACAAATCTTCTGCTTGGCTGGACTCTCCGCTTAAAAGTATGGTTTGCTACTTGTACTTATGTTCCTCCCCGTTGCCTATCTCCCCATGTCCAATTTGTCCACTTAACTTACGAGCAAGGCTGCAAAATTATAATTAGATGCTTTCCTTCCAATATAAGAACTGAGCGTTTGTGACCAGGCTGAATGTGTTTATCTTACTTGAACTAGGATACGGTGATGAGCTAAAGGTTTCATGTTGGCATCTGACTCATGTATATATCTAGACATGGCCAAGGGACCTTGGCAATCCCTTAGTTGTGTTTTGGATGGTAACTGTTGAACCTGTTGGGTAATGCTAAAAAGAAGAAAACTTTTCACCGTGAGAATGTTGTATGTGTGAATATGTGAGGTTTTCTTGGCCATTTTGCTTTCACTTCTCAAAACTTAATATGATATCTCCAAAATATATGTTCCCGTTTTGTTTTTGCCATAGTTCTTTCCATGTCAAAGTGGCATACTCTGCGAAGATGAATGTTGCCACACTTATACAACTGACCAGGACATATCATATGTATGTTGCCCTTACTGGAAGAATTGGGACATAGTTTGTTTGCACGTGCTAGGATTTGATATTGCTTGTGACGAAATGATTTTTGCTATTCAACTGGAGGTACCCTTATAATCGAATTGCTCATGCTTTTATTTGTCCCAACACAGGTTCTGTTACACCGCCTGCCAGTCAAATGAGAAGGTACTCCGTGGATTACTATTCAACTCTTCACAAGGCACCCAACCGAAAGAAGTACACAGAACAGGAATGGGAAGACTCGAAGGCATACTGGACCAAGCAAGCTATGTCAGAGTTGGTATCCTCTCCAGATTTCACTGACTGGATCATCGAGCATGCTGACCGAATACAGATCACTTCAGGCAATGGCTCAGATGAAGCTGTTGGAAGTGATTCTGACTCCACCGATGAAGCCACTTTGAACAGTAGCAACGGGTTCAAATTGTTTAATTTCTGGTAGCCAGATGCAGCATCTCCACATTGTAGGATGCTTGTAAAGCGTTTCTGACAGTTAGTCTGACACTCAGCGTTAGGATAGTCGCTAGGAATACATTCTGCATATGTAGGATTTTTGTTTGATTTCACCAATCTTGTGTAGTAGAAGATTTTTTGTTTCGCTTTCTGTTCATTTCTCATCTTATTGCTACTAGCGGGCTTACATTACAGTCAAACTTGTTTTGGTACACAATCGAAAGGCGTTTAAACGTTACTAGGATCATTAATAAAACATCTTTATTCTCCCATTTTCGACAAATTTATGTGAATGAAAATTGACATTTCATGCACATACAATGGATATGTGGTTTTCAAGTCTATGGGATAATCCCGCTGTGCACAGGGGTCAACTTGTGAGATTTCAAATCGCCTAGGTGATATAAGTTGAGGCCGGTGTGTTTGGTGCCGCCCTTCTGAATACGCCCTCGAAATTGGGCCGCGAACCGAGGAGATTAGAACACATTTTCACATTCCAAGACCAAAGAAATCACTTGCAAATCCTAGGTAAAGATCCGCTCCTAGATTTCTATAATCTATCATGAGGTTTCTTGATAATTCCTGACAAGATAAAACCCTATATTTCATATTTACGAAACAAACACGTATAAATGAATCTGCATCAGAATTTCACTGGGACTGGCCCACTGAGATCGCAAGCATCGAGTTTCAGTCTCCAGATCACCCCGAGACCCTCTTTGGTTTACAGTAATGAATCAAAAGTTCATGCATTTTTGGACAAAGACACCCACGTCTGGTTCTTTCACTCACGGCCACAAATGTCTCTCTCGCCAGGTTCCCCAACATGCTCTCTCATAATTCATAGCAAATAATCATTACAAAAAGAAGAAGAAAATATAAAAATAATAATAATAATTCACAGATGGCGAGGGAAAAGGCATTGTAACTTCGTTTTCATCTTGGCACACCGATATGATGGATTCCACCACCTCCACCATGGTCTCATCTCTTGGCTACGGGCGAAGATTCCGCTTAACCTTATTTTATATTCGTTTTAATTCACTTCCACCACAAACCCACACGAGTTTTCCTCGCATGTATTCCGAATTAAACAAATGGTTTCGACAGAAGCTGCTTGTGTGAATTGCGATGATGATGATGATGATGTGTTGACCATAGTGCATCGTCTGACCTGACCCGCCATTCCATTCCATTCCGTCGTCTCCCTTGTCGTCGTTCTTCCTTCAACGATGGCTCCCTGCTTCATTTCCATCCCACCCTGCGTCTCCACTGCTTTCTTCTTCGTTTCTGGTCCATGTGTTTGAACGTTGAAACCCCGCCGGTGCACGCCTGGCCGCATCAATATAGTCCTCGAAGACCCTGATTGGGTGTCGACCGTCGGCGCGGTCCGCAGTTTTGAATTTCAAGGGTCAGATCCTAAAATTTATGCATGTGCATGAGAAAATGTCAGCGCTTAAATGTCTATGTCTTTTGGGCCGTGGCTAATCGGTGTCGTGCCACGATTGGTCTAGCAGCTTTGATTTCTTGACCTTCGAAGCTGTTTTTTCTTCTTTCCCTTTGTCTTGGTGCTAATTACGGTTCTTTGTTTGCTTCTAATTAAGAAGCACCCGACTATTCTAATGCTCTCCTCGCCCGGACCACAAGCCGCGACGACAACGCGCCGTTGGACCTGACTTTCTACTTTTGAACGTTATGCCTATTCACACACAGACACGACCATCGTGAACCATGCACTGCTATTATCAGAAAACTTCCGGATTTTGTACTTTTGCCCTGATTGAGGTCTCACCTCATTATCGAAGGACACATGAGGGTCCCTTTCGAACTATATAATTTGCCAAAAAAAAAAATTGGGCGACAGTGATGGATCCGCAGAGAGCGATCGAACTAGAGATTCCACAATCCCTGCCACGAAAAAGGTAAAAAGAGCCCAAAAATTCGCACGTAAATTGGGCATTCGTAAGCTCTTTCGGTCTTTGCCGTTTGTTCTTCTGAAAGGGTCATAGAAGAAGAAGCTGCCTAATCAAACAAGAAGCTTTCAGTTTCGGGCATATTCTATCAGGGGCTGCGCGGCTTTTGACAAGGAGGAAGGGATGCCTAAGGGTTTTTCTTGCACGCGTAGCCGACCTACCCAAATTAATCTTCGCTCGCGTATTTGCACTTGTATTGAGATATTGATGAGACATTGCTAGTTAGCCGATTCGCCGACTTACAATTAAAAAGAGGAAAAGAAACAGAAGAAGAAGAAACTCCAGGCGTTTCTCACAAGCAATGATGTGGATGCGAAGATTGAAGTGTAAGCGGGTATTCAAATATACGAGTCATAGTAAAAAATAAAACGGATTACATTCATGACTTTTACGCATTTGATTTTATATCATCCTTAGCATTTGTTTATATATAAGGAAAATGACGCAAATGATCCATAAATTTTTGTCTAATATATGATACCGTCTATGAACTTTTTATTTATTTAATGCAGTTCCTAAACTTTAACTCAATGTGTAATGTTGTTCCTGAAATTTAATTTGTTTAATGTGTGATTCATGAACTCTTAGTACATGTCCAACCCAATCCTTAGATTATCCTGGACCAGATAATTTGGAGATATAATAATCTATAGACTAGATTGAACATTTATAAAAAATTCAAGAACTACATTGAATAAATCTAAAATTCATGAATAACGTTATATATTGAACTAAAGTTTATGAACCATTCATATAATTATCCCTATATATATTTTTCTCTTGGCATCTTTTTTTCTTTTAATAAAATATTGATCTTCGTGCTTTTAAAGTGACGATGTTCGGCCCAAATAAATGGGGGATTCACATGTTTAACATGTGGCTGCCGAAGAAGGCTTTTTAGGTCGGACCCATTAAATGGCAAATATAATAATCATTTTCTAGAATAGTAATTAATTAATTAAATCGTGATTAGGGGTGTGCACTCTTTAGTCGCTAATGGGCATAATGATCGAAGGATTTACTTTTCTTTATATCTTCAGTGTTAATCAAGGCTCATTGAATACTTATTATGGCGTTTCTGTTTAAAACATTTTCATTTTATATTTTTTAAATCTTTAGTGTTTACGATATTCGGAGAGTCGTGTAAAAAGCAATAAAATATTAAATTATTATTTTCCGGCGCCGCCCTAGCATTAAATTATCTTTAGTTCATAATTGCCCCCTTGAATTTATTGCACCGGAGGCTGCGTGCTGTTTAATTAATTAAAGAAAAAACAGGAGTTCGCGGATGCTGCATGCGATCCCTTTCAATCTCAAAAGCACTAGCACAGATCATATAAGTCCAAATCCAAATCAACCCTCGCCCTCCCCCCATATCGTTGAATTAGAGCAGAATTGATTCTACTAAAATTTCATGATAAATGAAAATATTTTTTATGAAAACCTTTTTCAAAGAAAATAGTTAATTTTCATTTGTTTAGCGATTTAAAGAAATTTTTGTATTTATTTATCTGAAGAGATAGTTGTTTTTCCTCCGATCTAAGCTTGTTATTTTTTGTCCATGAAAAACGTACATTGAAATATTGAACGACAATTTTCGGAAATCATTTTCCTTCAAATAAACGAACGGTTAGAGTATAATTAACATCGCATCGCGTATGTATGAAGCAAGGATCCAGATTAGGTTTTTTCGTGATTGCGTTCTAGCCACCCTATCATTCCTCGAGCTTCTAATCAATCGATAGCGATGGGGCCTTAAGGGCTATCATGACTAGACTAGCAAGATGTCCTCAAAGGCTTAAAAGATGTAACATATCAGTAATGTGACATAATGAAAGGAAAAAAAACCCTATATTATCTTTAGCACGAGAAGGTCATAAGGTCACTTGATATTTGTCGATTCCTTTTTAATTTAGTGTAAATGAACGTCGTGCTCATTAAGATAAAATGCATAAGATACAAGGCGTTGTGTTACTATTATCCTAATAGTAAAAGCATGTTTCACGACAAGTTATCAATAGTAAAATGCATTCATCATATATATAGATGTACCACACGGGGATAGTAGCCTCAGGTAATCTCTTGAAGATCCATCACATGAAAAGCACTAAAACAATATTACTACAATAAGACTTATAGCCTCGGATAACCTTTTATAGTCATAGGAATTATATTGAACATATATAAAAAATTTAAGGATGATATTAAATAAATTAAAAGTTCAGGGATTATATTAAATATTAGACTAAAATTTAATAATTGTAATGTATAAATTAAAAATTCAGATATCATATTGTGACATTATTAGAGTTAATTTTTCTTTATTTCAAGTGATATGAATGAAGTTGTTTTTAAGAATAATACTTTTCGAATAACCGGAGCTCGGAAAAAGAATCGCAAGAAAAAGAGCGTGCGGGTCCCCGACAGAATCCTAGACGGTGATTCCTGCTGCCGTCACGAAAGCCGAGGATGGGCTGCGCTGGATTCTTCCGCCTGCAATCAATTCGCGGGCAGCCCCCGGGCAGCGGGCAACTCCGCGATTCGACCGGCACGCTAAATTCCCCTATTTTCACGTTCCCCCTCCGTTCTCGCAAATCCGACTCTGCCCGTGGCAGCCATCTCGTTCCATCGGTCGCGAGCTTCGCAAGGGAAACGCGGGCAGCTTCCGACCCTGTAGCTCGTTTCGTCATCGTTCCGATGTTGTCCGCTTCGACACGTCTCTGAAGATGCGCCGAAGTGGGGCTGGTGGGGGGTGGCGTTTGATTCTTTATTATTATTATTATTATTTTTTGTAAGGCTGTTGAGTCCGCTGTGTATATAAGGAGCTTTCGATTCGTCGCCCCTTTCGTGTGTGCGGTGGGGGGGGCGGATTTGAGGATATTGTCTGAATTCGATCTGATGGGTTTGTTGGGTGGTTCGCAAAAGGCGGGTGGGAGCGGATCGCCGGGGGGTTGGTTGAAGGGCCTGGTGCGGAGGAAGCGGGTCGATTCGGCTCACGCCAGGTCCGGCGGGGGCGGCGGTCATCACCAATTGGCCAAGGAGCTGTCCGTTCTTCACCTTATCGCCATTGGTAATTGCTGAATCGAACTGAAGTTCCCCCCCCCCCTCCTTCCGTTTTTCTTTTATTTTCTTTTCTTGTGTGGGTTTTGTTGGTGTGGGTGGAGCTGTGGTTTGGTTCTTCGGCCTCTTTTGTGTGGTCGATGGTGTTGCTGATGGCAAAATTGTTTGTTGGCTCGCGGTTACGATGTTCCCTATTGGCCGTTGGAACTCGGGATCTTTGTTTTCGTTGAGATGGTGCTGATCGAACTTGACATTCCCTGCTTGATGAAGTTTTTGGAGTTCATTTCATGGTGCTCTTTGGGCTCGAAGATGATTTGCTCTTCAGATTTCTTCTTCGTGGGCCGGTTTACTCTTTCTTTTCATTCACAAATAGCAATTTCTGGTCTTTGGTTCTTATTTCAGTTTAAAAGTCACCGAACTTAGCATTTAGTGTATTATTTTCCCTGTACATGACGGCGCCTCTTACATAATTGTTTGGCCTGTTCTTTTGCACCGTTCCTATTTATTATCGAAAGTCTCACTAGCTTACTTCGGACTTTATGGTTTGGTAAGGGGTCGGATCGACGATCGGAGCTGGAGTTTACATTCTTGTTGGGACAGTTGCTAGAGAGCATTCCGGACCGGCTCTCACCTTCTCGTTCCTGATAGCTGGAATCGCAGCAGCTCTTTCAGCCTTCTGTTATGCGGAGCTTGCAAGCCGTTGTCCGTCTGCTGGGAGCGCGTATCACTATTCATACATATGTGTTGGAGAAGGGTAATACTTTGTAGAACTTTTCTAAGCATTATTCAGGTCGCGGACAATCTTTAATCGAGGCTGTGTTTGATTTGTAATTTCTCTTTTCATCCTTCCTGAATTATGATGATCAACATTTTTTTCCTTCTAATCTCGACTGCTTGCATTTGCATGAGTTGGCTTTGACTGTGTTGGTTGAAATTGAAATAGACAACTAGACTTGCATCCACCTTTTTTAGAGTTCTATTATTTGTTCGAACCATCATCTCAACATGGCTTTTTGCTTGACAGTGTTGCTTGGCTGATTGGTTGGGCGCTGATATTGGAATACACAATTGGTGGCTCAGCCGTAGCTCGCGGCATATCTCCTAACCTGGTCAGGATTTTGTCATGAATCAATTAGTTTTGCAGGATTTCCTAGCAAGTTCTGATTGGGTGGCTTTGTGTCCTTTTTCTTTCATAGTTTAGACTGCTTTTCTTCTGAGAGGAGGTTTGTTCTCTTTTGAGATTTTGTGTTGTTGGTAGCTTGATGGATTCCACTTTGGATAGTTAAGGATTACGAGTTATTTTAGCACATGCCAGCATTGTATTTTGCTAACTGCAGAGCACTTCCATAAGGAAAGATTTCTTGGATTTTATTTTTAAATGTCGGTGCTTTTATGTTTGACTTTGAGATCGATTTTTTCTAGGCATTGCTCTTTGGAGGAGGGGACAGTCTTCCTGCGTTTTTAGCTCGTCAGTACATCCCTGGGCTTGATATAGTGGTAGACCCATGTGCTGCCGTTCTAGTAATCGTCGTTACTGGGCTGTTATGTGTGGGAATTAAGGAGGTAATCCCTCTTTTAGATTTATTTGATTCGGAAAGTGCCTTTACGAGCTATTATTGACTGAACTTGGTCTTGCAGAGTACACTGGCTCAAGGTATTGTCACAACAGCTAACGTATGTGCTATGATTTTTGTCATAGTAGCTGGCAGTTATCTGGGTTTCAAGACTGGATGGCCTGGTTATGAACTTCCTACTGGGTACTGAAATACTTCCCTTAAATTCCGCTGTAGACATCTTGCAAAGTAAGTTCCTGTGAGTAATCAGTGTGTCTACAGGTACTTCCCCTTTGGGGTTGATGGGATGCTTGCGGGCTCTGCAACCGTCTTCTTTGCATATATTGGTTTTGACTCAGTTGCCAGCACAGCTGAAGAGGTACAGATATTCACTCCTCTATTTTTTTGCCCTCTCATGGAATTCTGCCTTTCGTTTTAATCCCATCCCTTTCAGGTCCAAAATTCAGTCATCTTATGTTACTTTTTTGACAGGTGAAGAACCCACAACGAGATTTGCCTCTGGGTATAGCTGCTGCATTATCAATATGTTGTGCGCTATACATGATGGTATCTATTGTGATTGTTGGTCTTGTGCCTTATTTTGCAATGGATCCTGACACCCCCATCTCCTCTGCATTTGCAAGCCATGGGATGCACTGGGCAGCGTAAGTGTATAATTTGTATCGAAGTGCTTGTGGCTGCTTCTCCTTTTGTTGGGGATGACAGAAGCGCACTCAGAATTTTGTTTATGATGCTTGCTTACTTCGTTGCAGGTACATAATCACAGCTGGAGCTGTTACTGCTCTCTGCTCCACACTGATGGGCTCCATTCTTCCTCAGGTAGACAGATGATGTGCTTTGGACTTTTTCTGTGGCCCAATGCCTTCATTTGTTGCTATTACTTTACTAAGTTGTTATTATGTGAGGTCGAATCTTCCACATTTCATCTGCGGTTGCTCTTGTTTTTTTAATCTTCTGGAGATGGTTTTTATGATCTACTCTTTACTTTGTTCGATAATTTGACTTTTGACGCATATTTTTAGCTATAACTAATACATCGAGATTGGGAGTGTAGTTAGACAGGATCTTGCATTTTACAGTTTTTTAACACAGGATTCTTAATGATAGTTTTTGATTGGGGTATTAAATATCTTCAAACCATAGAAGAAAAGTGTACGTAAGGTTAAATTTTGAATTTTTCCCTTTTCTTGGCATTCATCATAATCTTATCGCTGGAGATTCGTATAGAAGTATCGGGTTTGGTAAAAAGGCATCATGCTTAAAAGTTTTGGTACTTTGTTTTGGTAACTGGTATTCTCCGTATCATACGATTGCCACCAACAGGAAAATATGTTACTTGTATTTGTGTGCTGACTTAATGCCATACCCTCTTACCGAAGTCTTGGTGCTTGGATTTTGTTTTCACATTTTATATAATACTTTCACTGAACTTTAACCTTCTAAATCTGTAATTTTCTTTCAGCCTCGGATTCTTATGGCAATGGCGAGAGATGGACTCCTGCCTGCTTTCTTTTCAGATATAAACAAGCGCACCCAAGTTCCTATCAAGAGCACTATTGTGACTGGTATTGGGTCAGCAATACTGGCATTCTTCATGGATGTGTCGCAGTTGGCTGGCATGGTGAGTTTGTGTTTGCAGTCAGAATTTGTGGGTTATAAGATCGATTTTAGCTAAAATTGAGACTTTACTTTTGCAGTGATAATTTTCCAGATATATGTACATACTAATTGATGAATTCAATCTTAACAATGGTGGTGAAATTCTAAAGATCCTTTGTTAAAGTTGGTTTTGGTGCACTCTGTCGAGGGAAAAGGAGTTCAGAGACAATACCGTAGTTTACAGCATAAGATGTAAATTACTACTGATGTCTGTAATCTGACGAGTTTGCCTGTATATTATCCTTTGAGTCGGTTTGGTAACCTTGCCTCATTATGAAGAAAGTGCTGCTCTCTGTTATACCTATAGCATTGGTGCTTTCTGAAAACAAGGCCAATGTGGACCATTTATGAAACTTATCACATGCTACAAAAGCATATCTAATTAAAGTGTAAACAACAAACGAACTAGGTGAGAATGCCCAATTTATGGACTTTCGAGTTTGGATATCAATGAAGGAAGACAACGAAGATTGTGATCAATCTGTATTATTTGTTGGCTTTGCTGTTGCTGCATCCTTGAATTTTCAGATATCGTATTGCATTTACGGATAATAAATTCTGGAGGTTGAATTGAAATAGCATTACATGCTACTGAGATGAGCTTTTCTCTTTGCAGGTCAGTGTGGGTACTCTTCTTGCCTTTACCATGGTAGCAATTTCTGTGCTGATTCTTAGATACGTACCCCCAGATGAGGTGCCCCTTCCATCATCTCTCCAGGAGTCAATCGATGCTTATAGTGAAGCACCAGAGAGCAGTGGGATCATTTCTGAAGTTTCTGGTGGCGCATCTAGGGACAGTACTCAGCCTTTATTAGGCAAAAAGAACGCATCGATTGACTATCCTATTATTGTAGAAAAAGTGCAAGGTATTGCTATTTCATATGCAATGTTATACTCTTGCATGATGAGGTGAAGTAGGGTGATTGAACATTGAAGGTGGTCCTGTCAGACATTTATTTACCTCAGAACCACCAAAAATTTTAATGCCTTGTTTCCAACACTTGTCCCAAGCCTCACTTATAAGCTCTCCATCTCTTCATGCAGACATCTTGACAGAAAAGAACAGGCGAAAAATTGCTGGCTGGACTATAATGTTGACGTGCATTGGGGCTTTCATTCTCACTTATGCAGCTTCAAGTTTGGGACTTCCCAGGTGGGTATATGGAAAAAATGCTTGCAGACACTTGTAGGATGTCACGTTTTTTCAAATGCCAGAGGAACTCTCTTATGCTTAATCTGTATTGCGAAATAAGGAGTTTAAGCAATATATAGCTAGCCCTCAAGTGTGAGGCCAGATGGTGAAAATGAGAAATTTTTTTTTCTTTACTTAAAGCCCTACGCACTGAAGACAGCAGCTTTTGATGCTCAAATTTTATCAAAAAGAAATAATTATATAACGAATCTTTCTACAATAAATAGATGCTCTCTCTCTCTCTCTCTCTCTGAGATTACCTTCTTAATTCTGTTACTTTCGTTCTCAGCTCTCTTCGCTTCTCCTTGTGTGGTGTTGGTGGCACTTTCCTTTTGTCTGGTCTCATTGTGCTGACTTGCATCGATCAAGATGAGAGGAGGCACAAGTTTGGACATGCAGGAGGTATGTTATCTGTCGTGCTGAGTATGGTTTAGCAAGTATGTTGGATTCTTTTCCATGTGCTATTTACTCCTGCATGTTCTTGTCCTCTTTGGTTGCCTGACGATGTCATCTGCCCAGAGAAGAAGCTTGGATGGTAACTTGTCAGACATAACCCTCTATTTGCATGTAGGTTATGTGAGAACTGCTTTTGTTTTATATTCTAAGACTAGGAAGAGGCGGATGTTTAGGTTGGAAACTCATGCAGTGTGATATAACAAGGACTGAAAAGTGAGATCTGATTAAAGGAGGGAAAATCAACTTTAACTTATATCAACGCGTATTGCTGACAATATGACTTCGTGTATTCCCACAGAAGTATGAAGACCTGGGAATGACTCAGTTTCAATTTGCGTCGATACCACAGTCACAAATTTATTATCCTCTGCGCTCCAACTTAATACTAATAATTTTCAGCATTTGCAAATTTTGCTTCACCTGTGATATCTTGTAACCAACGGCATGAGGATAATGGGCTCATTTTTTACTCTTTGTTTGAATTTCTTTGGTTAAACGAAGATGTATTATCATTTCCTCGGTTGGTATTTGACAGTATCACAATTTAGTCCCATTTATTTTCTCTATACCCAAGCTTCGGTTGCCGAGTGGACACAGAACTTAGAAGCTCGGAACTGATTACATTAACTTGATCTTATTTCAGGTTTCATTTGCCCATTTGTTCCTCTATTGCCTATTACCTGCATTCTTATCAACCTTTATCTGCTGATTAATCTCGGGTGAGTCTTTTAATCCACAACATGCTTATAGTGCAATCTTTGTCCACCTCTTCTGCATTATCTAACTTTCGGATGTCAAGGTTGAAGCTTTAATCTTTTGAGGTATTAATTAGACAACCTAATAAAGTTGAGATTGCACATAGTTTGTAATTTCTCATGAAAGTGGTCTCTGTGTTCCTTGTTTTTCTCCTTTCATGACCTTGATCTTATAGATGTGCCCCTTTCATCTTTGAAACAACAGGGCTGCTACGTGGGCTCGTGTTTCTGTGTGGCTGATAGTCGGGGTACTCGTGTATGTATTCTATGGACGGACTCACAGCTCTTTGCTTGATGCCGTGTATGTGCCAGCAGCTCATGCTGACGAAATATACCGCAGTTCTGGAGACTCATTGGCTTAAATCCTTTGGGCGGAGATATATTTGTTTCTGGTGAAGTTTGCGAGGTCAAATTCCTTGTGGGCAATGCGTGTATCTTCTGTTGTATTCTGTGCATGAAATTCAATCATCATTTCAATAGAGAGACTCGCAGGAGTCTCGTGTTTGTATAGTAGATAACGGAACAGATGTTCCACAGAACCGAGCCATGTAAATATGTGTCCTCTTACAAGTAATTTTTCTTTGCCTATTGAGAGTAGATGTATGCTTCGTTCCCTCACATTGTCCTTTTTTATTTGTTCTAATGGCTTGATGAGAGGAATTTACACCGCCCGGTAAATGATTGTAAAATGCAAATTGAATTTTGGAAGGGTAGATAGACTACCCCGGAGGTTACACGGTCACATGGAATTATAGCTGCAGTGCTTTTTGCTATGAAAGTTTATACCCAAAACAAGACGAGCAAGGATTTGAATTCAAGCCTGGAAGAGAGGGATCTCAAAGTAGGAAACCTATATATGGAAGGGAAGCAACTAACAGGCCCCATGTTCATTAATACGCTTCTTTGTCGAGTAGTTACGTTCTTTCACCATCTAATTGCGATTAACAGTCCTGATAAAACATAAGAGGTGTTAGTTTTACGATGTGACTTCTAAGCTATGTTGTACAAGGTATAAAAAGCTAAAATGCAATCTTACACTTCTCTTTTAAGAGGTGATCAGCTCGATTAATCTCCCACAAACTAGTATATCCACGTGTGCACAACAAATCAGAAATAACATCAGGTCATGCAGAGAAGCAGTATGACGACTCAATCGCTAAATTAGCCTCAAAATGCGATGGGGAGACCAGCTCAAGTCGTGATTATGGAAGTCTTGACTTGTCTTACTCCTTAATGTGTGCCTCTCTAGTTACTTTTACATGTATTGACATATCTCAACAATGAGAAATCTTTGAACAGCAAATGTCCAAACTGAGAGCAAATCTTCCTTAAAGACTGGAGTGGTGCTAAGTACATTGCAGAAACCGAGCACATAATCTCAACATCGTACCACGCTTAATGTCAATATGGCAGCTAGAAAACCATTCATTTAAGTTATCTGGATAGGCTCTATAGCCATTCTCCCCAAAGGCCAGAAGGTGATCAAGCACAATTCATCAATAAGACAAGGAAGATAAGATGATCATAGAGATTTCCACACAAGTTTGAACTAGTCAAAAAGATCAGAAAATGATCAAAAAGAGAGACCTTAAACAAGAGAGCAGGGGCTCCTGAGAACTTAAATTTGCACCTATCTCCATCACGACTCTGCATCCTGGCAATTGTTTGCCAAACTCTGGAGTAAACCCCATAAAGCCATATTCAATTTACACCTGTCTCCCCTCTGCTCAATAGCAGAACCCACTATTGCAGAACCCAAGCACCCTTGATGCATCCTCAGCCAAAAGTTGCAATCAGAAAAGCTTTATATATGCTCATGAACTTGGCTATAAATGCTGCACGAGAGTAAAGTAGAGTGTGTTAAGCAGAAGGCAATGCGTTTGCCTGTGGACCAGCAAAAAAACACCAATTGGATTATAGTCTCCATTTTTGTGTCGAAATTTGAATTTTAACTCAAGTCGTTCGCGCAATCAGAGAGAGAGAGAGAGAGAGAGAGAGAGAGAGAGTCCCAAAGCAAGCTCCTATTATTTAATGCAGCCAGCCACCATGGAGAGAAAAACCCCCAAAGCAAAGTAAAACAAGAAAGCGACTTAGTTTTGTCATACTTTGACAAAAAATGGCATACCTTCAAGATGGAATATCGCCTTCTGCCCTAGCCTCATCCTATGTTCCTGTTAATGGATGATAGAATGAAGGATTATTAAAATTTGGAAGCAAGAAACATTAGTATATTATTAGTACATTATCCCAGCAACATATTCTTTAAGTGGCAATCACAAAATTAGAAGACTTCAGCAAGCAACTGCAATTAGGCTGGCCCAACGTAAAGTTGAATTTGTGAAGACTTACATAGTAGGCTGCCCAGTGGCAGACCTCATGCTTTAATTCTGCATCTAGTTTTCTCAGTAGCTCATGCAGCAACCTCTGCAAAGAAACAGAAGTAGATATAACATGGTGAAGATACAAATGATGCAAGAAGTGCACTTATACCTTCAGAATGATTTCTGGAGGAATGCAGTTGATAAGCAGCTCATAAAGTTTCCCTCTAACCTGGAATAGCCTAAAGTATAAGAACAGCAGGTGTTTAGCGACAGCTCATTTCCATCATGACAAGAAATATGCCATGAAATGCAGTGGGCAAAGCTCCACACACATGCACAGAGATACACACACAAAAGTAAGCAATCAGAAGAGAGATTATATTGTCTATGTCATGAAATGATATTCTAAGTCCTGATGCACCGCACCATATGCACCCAAAGTTGTCAAAAGACATCTGCATGTTTTACTCGTTATATACGGAAGTCTTGGAACCAATAACTAACTTCAGATCACTAAATACACGATAGAGATTTTTTTTCAATTTACTATATTGAACAGCGGCATTTGAAAGATAAAACACTAAGGAATGCTAAAAGGTTCACTTCAAGCAACACATGAGAAAGCTGGTGAAAGTAGAATGCCAAACACTTTAACCTTTTCGGGCTTTGTTCCTTCATAATGTCAGATACTATCTCAGAAATATACTCCTCCCAATCCATCAGAGATATTGCTTGGTTAATGGTGAAAGGGTACCTAAAGCCATCGTTACAATACATCAACAGAAAGAACTATCAGTTAGTCTTGCTACAAATATGGCCAAAAGAAAAAAATCTAGCATGAATAGACGAATCAGAAGAAACTCCTAGGCACTGCAACTGAGAAACAGTCCTAAGATCTTACTGCTGTACTCGACACGTCTCAAAGGAAAGTATCGCTCTTCTTAAGCTGCGATTTGATTTTTCTGCAACGCGAGCGGCAAATCCAGCGGGAAGTTGCAGACCTTCCTTTTTCGCAATAAATTCTAACACCTTAACAATCTGACAGAAAATCTGAATTTATGAGAACCCATAACTTGACAATGTCCGCACAACAATCAAGCAGATAATGTAGCTGCAGACAATCTTGCTTGAGAAATCTGCGATCTTTGAGATGTGCAGTATATAAGTGCAGAACCAATGATGTATGCAATATGTTGGAAGAATAAGATGCACCTAGAATTGATGCAATGCTACCAGCATTCTCCACTCAAAATGGCCCCACAAGATGGAAGTGTTCAACCTAAACTACAAACATCGACGCATTATGAAATACCTCTTCAAGACCAATGGTCTATCATCCATGCGCTGTAGTATGAGCATTCCCCTATTGTCACGATAGAAGGTGTTCTGATGCACTACACTCTGATTTTGTTAATAGAGCATCACATCATGTGGAGAAAGAACAGCTCTCAATCACCTGCCTACATATGATTCAATTCTACCATCTGATGTTTGATATAAAAGGACAAACCACGTCGATTAGTTGCCAACCCAAAGAAAAAGAACAGATCCTGATAGGATCCACATCAATGTCACAAGGTCTACAACAGTTCCCCCTTTCAGAAAGGACTCCATATTAAACACTAAGGCATCGACTCTATCCACTTATCTTTTGTACTGCTGAACAAAAAGAATTATCTACACACTAAGAGCACTAAACAAGCTCCTAACCTGATCTTCTCGTGGTGCATTTATTCGTATATTCAGACAGCGAGAACGAATGGCTTCTGTAACTTTTGATGAGCTGTTGCAGCAAAGGATCAGTCGGCATGATGAACTATACTTCTCCATCGTCCTCCTTAGAGAATGTTGTGCTTCTCTTGAGAGTTTGTCAACCTCATTAAGTACCAGAACTGCCACATGATCAAAGATCATATCTTATAATTTAGGTTTCAGTTCATCCTTATAGAGCATGTTAATCTCCAAAAAGAACAAGGTCATCAAATATATAAATATACCCAAGGGACCAGATACTGGAATTAGAAATCCATAAGTTTTAGTATGTACAGGCCTTTTTAAGTAATATTCCAAGTCGTGCACTAGAGGAAAACACTATGTCCCATATAATAATCGAAAATACTAGAGACTTTGAGGATTCCCCATAATCCTTCACAGAAAAACTTCTTGAAAGTTTCTGTTTGCTTTATATTTTGATCAAACTCAATTTTATATAGTCAATTTTATGTTGTTCATCTCAAAACACTTCAATAATGCCAGACATCAATGAACCACTCATTACAAGATTGGAACTGAAAAGTCTGTCTATAAAATCATCAAAGATGAACAACATGATTATATGCCCCTTACTCACAATCAATGTCAATGATACACCTAAGCACCATTGTCCACCGTCAATTGCATACATCATTCTCTATCTAGGAAAAACTTCTCTTGATCATCAGCTTATATGCTGCTTATATGGCATATATCGCTCGTAAAAGTTGAGCAAAATCTCTGGAGTGCAATGTGCTATCGTAAGTCTCACCTTTATTAACAAGATTGGGGATAATATCATATAGGAAGTGCCAAGAGGATGAGAAGTACTAAGATTTGGTAAAGCAATATCACCTTTGAATCCCTTTTTCCCTTTTGTGTCTATTGGTCTGTTTTTGGCCATTTCTTTAATAATCTCCTGAACAATGTATCGGTCCTGAAAGCCTGCATCACTCGGGTTCATCTCAACATGATGGGTACTTGATAATGTGGTCAACTCTATGTCAATAGTTCTTGTTCCGGCCTGCGTTGAAAGGACAATAGAAGATAATAAATACCTCAATGTTCAATATTAGACAAGGCAAAATTACTACTTAAGCTTCTCCTTGTAATAGTATAGGAGTAATGGCACTATTAGAGGAGAAGAAAAGGGAACCTAAATATGTTTGACCTCTCCACTAGCACAATGTTACAAATTTCACCATTGGGATATGCATTTACAAGCAAGAGCTCACCCATATATCAGACCTTAAGCGAAACTCATATAATTCCTGTAGCAAAAACACTACCAGTGGATGATGGCTACAATATGTACATGTTAAATTTTATTTCAGCTAAAGGGGTTTAGAGGTGTTTCTTAATGAAAGAACTGATGGGGCAGTGTTTCCAAAGAATGAACCTGTGGGAAAACAGATACTCCCTCCAGACAATTGCTAGAGACTACTCACATGACAAAAAACAGTAAAATAAAACAATGCCCACAACTATGAGCCCAATTGTCAACTAAGTTACAGTTGTCAGTCCCTAATTTGCCAATCCCAGCTGAAGTATGATGCAATTCCAATCCAACCCAGCCGAACTATGAGGCCATTCTAAGCCCTATCATATAAAAGTAATACCTCCAGAAGCATAAGAAAAATCAAAAAAGTGTCCGCACTTACATCAACTTTCCAAGTCTTATTCTCCACCCTGACCTGCAAAAAACCATAAAAACAAAGTTCAACCTGCCGTCGCCGATAAAAATAACAGTCGAACGAGACCATATTTCACCGGAAGGCAGAACTTCACATCCCAAACAAATCAGCACGATTTATCCCGCTCTCCTCCTCTCGCACACAGCAACAAAGCACGACGTGAGGCAATCGGAAGAAATCAGAACCTTCTCGGAGCTGGACCCGAACATCTGCCTCAGGAGGGCCATGATTAGGGTTTTCTTGCCGGAGCCGGAGGGGCCGTAGAAGAGCAAATGGGGACAATCCTGCTCCGACACCTTCGCGCCCGCGGGCACAACAACAACAACAGCAGGAACGGAGAACGGAACAATTAGGAAACGCCGACGATCGTTCGACATCTCAAGGAACGAGGGGGTTCGAAGGTACCAGCTTCTTGAGATTCTGAGCGACATCTTCGTGGACGATCACCTGGTCCAGCGCCTTCGGGCGGTACTTGTCGACCCACAACATCTCCGGGAGCTCGGCGGCGCACCGATCGGCGGGAGCGGCCGAGGGAGATGGACTGAGCGAGAGAGAGCGAGGAAGTGGCGGGAAACGGTCAGAAGGGGGGCGCGAGGGGCTTTTATACGCGAATCGTCCGGGTGAGCTCTTTTTCATTTTCATTTTATTATACATTTTTTTTCCGTTTTTCCCCGCTATAAAAATTGAATCAAATTCGAAATAAGTTTGTGTTAAAAAATTATGAACAGCATGAATTGAGAATAGAAATTCAGGTATTAAAATGCGATTTTTTTTATAATTCAATCGACATGAAATCATAAAAAAAATCATTTTGCGATTTTATTAAGATTAATACCACAAAAAACTCCGATTTGATATGTATGTAATAAATATATCCCTAATTAATTTTTTGACTCTTAGAACTGATAGACACATGACAAATTTATCCTAAATTAATTTTTTGATCGCAAAAAAACCTAAACTAGTACATTTGTGAGATAATTCGTTAGTTTTCGTTAAATTATATTTATAACAAATTAATACACTTGTGACGAACGGAGGTAAAACTCTAAACTAATACACTCGTCAATTGTTACGTATTATTAAACTCAGCAATTTGACAGTAAAATTTAACGGAGGGTAAATTTATCGCAAATATACCAGTTTGATTGTTCAAAAATTAGTTTTGAGTGAATTTGATATGAACGTATCAGTTTGGGGTTTTTAGTGATATTAAGTTATTATAATAATGTCTATCTCTATTTCACGTACCTTTAAAGGAAATTGAGATTTTTCATTCCGTAGCTCCTCCGGCCGGATGGGCCGGTTCGTTTCGGTCCACACCGATACACGAACCGGCACGCTTTGGTTCTCCATAAACCCTGGCTAGTCGAACTTGCAGAAGCATCCCCAATTCGCCTCTGCTGCTCGTCGTCGGCGTCGATCCACAAGCGCCGGAGGAAGAAGAAGAAGAAGAAGACGGCGAGCTGAGGCTCGAACGAGGCGCAGGAAGCCATGGGATGGAAGCGGAAGAAGGACGACGAAGGCGAGGGAGAAGATGGAGGCGATAGCCAGAAGAGAAGGAAGAGGGCGGCGCCGGCGCCGGAGCCGAAGGAGAAGAGGGAGATACTGCCGTCGATGATAAAGAACAAGGAGCGGAGGTCGGCCGTCCACGCCAAGCTCAGGCAGCAGAAGAAGCTCGAGAAGCGCAAGAAGCTCAAGGATCGCGACGCCGCCGAGAAGCGCGCGCTCGAGCTCGGCGAGGAGGTCTGGCGACTTTTCTTTTACCCTAATCCACCAATTGTCTTTACTTTCGAGTGTAGCGCGCTCTCGTGCTTGATGTCGTGTCGAAGCTCTCGATTCTCAAATTTGGTTTGATTCTGAGCAGCCTCCGCCGAAGAGCATCCCCCGCACGATCGAGAACACGAGAGAGTTCGACGAGACGGTCTGCCGGCCCGACGATGAGGAGGTTCCTCTCTCTCTATTTTCGCTACTTCTGCTGATGGTTACTTGCGTGGTGTTTGTGGATATCGTTTTTGGTTTCCCGGTTGATTTGGTCGTGTACTTGTAGCTGTTTGCTGGAAACGATTGCGACGAATTCAGTTCCGTATTGAAGCGCGAGAGCACTCCGAAGATATTGATCACCACTTGCCGGTTCAATTCGACTGTATGGCCTCGTTTTGCTCTTTGCACGGTCCTTGGGCGCAGCTGCTTGATTAAAGTTTGCTTTTTTGAGTAATTTGGTGTTGCGTATCGCATGATTTTGCAGAGGGGGCCTGCTTTTTTATCGGAATTACTGGAGGTTATCCCGAATTCTCATTACTACAGGAGAGGAACCTATGACTTGAAGAAGGTGTTGAATGTTTCTTCCTATCTGTGGCATTACAGAACCAGATGGTTACTCTCTTTACTTGGTTTAAGTTTTTTCTTTTGCACTGTTATCAGATCGTGGAATATGCAAATCACAAAGAGTTCACTTCTGTCGTTGTTGTTCACACAAATCGGAGGGAGCCAGGTTAGTGGTGCTTCTTGTTAAATGACCAGTCACCATTTTTTTTTTGTTTTTGACCTTTTTCATTCTATTTACTATTTGACTCTGCAGACACTTAAACAAATAATTTTCCTTATCTTTATATTTTAGTAAGCATCTGCTCTTGCTTGTAGATGCTCTTTTAATTATCGGGTTACCAGATGGACCGACTGCACACTTCAAGCTCTCCAAGCTTGTATTACGTAAAGATATCAAGGTTTGTAGGTTGATGTCTTGTTTAGTTAACTGTTCAAGTGGAAAGCAAAGAAACGGTTTTCTCTTCACTTGTAAGCAGCATTTCTTTCATGCATTTACACAAGCATGCTGATAATTCTCATCTTATATGATTCTGTATAGAATTCCTTAGTGATAGATGGTGATCTCTTCAAAGGATCGGATTCTCTTGTTAATTTCCTTGTTGCATTGCTTGCAGAATCATGGAAATCCAACTAGTCATGAGCCTGAGCTTGTATTGACTAATTTTACAACTCGCTTGGGCCATCGTATTGGAAGGTGACTGTTTTCTTTTTATTGATTCCATTTACTATAGCCTCTGGGTTTTTACTGCCTATATCCCTGTAAAACAATTGACTGTTAAGAAACCTGGTTCCATTTGTGATGCGTACTGCAATGTCTCTAGTGCTGAATACCGTACCTGTTGAGGCTAGACGATGCAACTTCAGCTTTCTTCTTTCCATGCGATTTGATGTAAAAATATACTGTAGCATAGCATTTGATTTGGTAAGTTGTTTTACCTCTTTTCTTTCAGACTAATACAGTCATTATTTCCACAAGAACCAAATTTCCGTGGTCGGCGAGTTGTGACTTTCCATAACCAGCGAGATTTTATATTCTTTCGCCATCATAGGTGGGTCTTGGTAGCATTGTGAATACTCACTTTGGTCAAAATCTCTCTTGTTGTCAGTTAAAGTTGCACAATATCCATGCTCAGGTACATCTTTGAAAGTAAAGAAAGTAAACATGCGGACTCAAAGGATAAGAAGGTGAAGAATGACAAGGGTGAGAAGGTCTCTCAAGAGAAAGTAATCGCTCGCCTTCAGGTTTGTTAACCAATTCGATCGCTTACATACTTGTTAAGAGCACATTTATAAAGTGAAATGCATTTTGATGCACCCCTTGAAGTGAGGATAGCGTGCACGCGCATGAGAGAGAGAGAGAGAGAGAGAGAGAGAGAGAGAGAGAGGTGGAGCGAATGCATAATTGGTTCACGTTCACAGTTTATCTAACCTGTGTCTGCTTGGTCATATGAAATTGTAGGAGTGTGGTCCTCGTTTTACACTCAAGTTGGTTAGTCTGCAGCATGGAACATTTGATACTAAAGGTGGCGAATATGAATGGGTTCACAAGGTAAATAGTTTAAAAAAATTCATTATGTCCCCAGCCAGGCACTCGTATCTGAATACTGAAAATAAGCATGTGAAAGCATTCTCCTCTCAGGATCATCGTTGTTTACTTTTCTTGTATTTCCTGTTTGACTCCAGCCCGAAATGGACACCAGCAGGAGGAGATTCTTTTTGTGATTTTGAGTTCTGTTGAGAGAGACCTCGCAGTGTTTCTACCCCAGAAAAGGTGTTTCTGGTCTAGTGGCTGCACAGCGGAAGCAACAAAGGATTTCTAGTATTTGTAGTTACCTTTTGATCGGATGGAGATTAGCTCTGTACTTCTGTCGAGTGACTGTACACTTGCAAATGAGTCTCTTGCTGGCAGACAATTCTGCCATTCTTTTCAGGAAGGTTTTTCTGTAGTTTCTACATTATCTATGTAAACTTCAATATCCTGCAGTCAGGATGCACTCATTTCATGAGAATGAAATTCATTCTTTTCTATACATCGGATCTATCATCTTCTCGAATTCGGAATAACTTTCTCATTTTTCATGATGCAATTGCGATTGCCGAATGCGAGCACATATCTTTCCTACCACATATATACAAATTAAGGTCAACTCGGCTCCTGAAGCAACAGTTCGGAGCAAAATCCTTTCTGGTGGAGAATTTCTCAGCAAATACATAGAGTCCCACACCACTGACGCTAGACCTAATGTTTCGAGTGAGTATTTGGACATATACGTGATCTTGCCAACATCACTGCTTACTCTGCATATTACTCTCAGGCACAAAGCACCCGCAACGAGAAAACTGGTTATTGACCAGGCCCTGTAGGTAACTAACATCCCTCCAACAACTAGAACCTCGCTGCGACAAACACAGGATTTGCACTCGCGAGAGAAGGTCGAAGACACTAGAGCGTCGAAACCCGTGTAGTAAGGTAAAAGAACAGAGTCCAGATATAGACTCGCATGCAGTATCCCGGAGATGGTCGATGCCTGAAAAATGACGTACTTGACATCACTGACCGTACCTTCATCAAACACCAGGGCAGATATGAGCGCGAGATGGAATATCGCTGGTCCCGTGCAGGAAACCGGGAACATGGAGTTTATGCGGTGGCCCTTGGCAAGGATCAGCAGCGTCACCGAGAGGGAAAGCGGACTGGACGGAAGCAAGTACCTCTTCAGTTTGCAAAGGCGCGATTTGCGCTTCCCAGACACTTCTAATATCATGATGATCAGCGCCACGAGGTAAGAAGCCACTGAAAATAGGAGAACGAGGCCATCCACTACCTGGGAATAATCGCCCGGGTAGGTGCTGTCGCAGTAGTAATGATATGGGCAATCGACGGGGTCGAGCGTCTCTTCGACTTGCCACCGCAGGCATTTAAAGAAGGTCGTACGGACGTCTCCAGAGACCCGTCGGAAGTGGACCGGCGAGTATCTCGAGTTGAGGAGATTCGGGTCCATTGTGTAGTTGTTGGCGCCTGCTTTTCGAGGCCTCTGACCGATGATATGTATCAGCGGGGGGCGACCATTCTTATGGGAAAAGGAAGGGGATTACTGGAAGTTGAAGTGTTTCGACTGAACGTTTGTAGCTGGTAAGGGAAAAGACAGATCAACATATTCTCGGTTATTCTTTTCTAGGACTTGCAAGGAGAGCTGTCTTCGGAGGCCAGCAGACGATTGAGGGTTACTTTATTGCGAAGGGATGTTTGGTATTGTGAACAAATCTGATGGCCAAGGGCTAACTGAATTCTATGGTGGACCGAGACATTTTAGTATTTGCGGGTCAATGTAGTAGGCCAGTACGAGTAGCAAAGCAGCATCGTTTCGACATGATTATCTTTCAGAAGGATATCTCCACACCAGTAAATGGCTAGTTTTGAAGACAATGATAGATAATAAGCCACGTGAATTCTATACTAAGATTTTGGTTAGTTTCTGGTAAGACAATTATACTGATAGCTGAACATTGAATTATTGATGAGGGCATCTAACAGAAACCATATTTTTGTCTTACAGAGGCAGGTCGCACCACATCGTGTTCCATGAACAGAAGGACATCGGATTTTGCTAAATCTTTTATTTTCGTGAAAGCACATGAGCTTTGTACTAGGGTTATGGTTTATGTCACTTTTAATCTTGGATAGATTACAAACCCATGAAGTTTGAAGAGAGTGCTTTACAAGAGTCAGGGTTTTAGACTTAAAACTCCGAGGAATTCGAAATTAGCACTAGTTTTGTTGCGAGGGAAAATTGTCCAAAATATTTTAAATTTATTGCATTTTTGTCAACCCACTCATAAATCTTTCAATTTTGCCAATTGAACCCTAACCTAAACCTTTTGAAGTTTTACCAATTAAGTCCATCCGGCCAATTATAGGTTTAGGACCTGTTGGACAAGTTTCCCCCCGTTGCAATAATAGAAAATATTTTTGAAGAAAAACAGAAAGAACTTAAAATGGCCTATAAGGAGATATTTAAAAATCACTATATATAAAATCATAATTTACACTCGCGTTATGTTAGCAGACTTCGTTTTGAGGATATTTAACATCAGTAATATATATTCATATCTTAAAGGCCCGGCTGTTAGGTAGAAAGCAACCGGTTTCCGGGTGCCAATCCCTTCCTGAAAGGGGAATACGAGAAGAATAAGCTGACGCTATTTTCTTTGATAGGCTGGAAAGCCGTAGAAGAAGAAGGAAGTAAGAACTGCAGTGCGCGACTAAGTCCGAGAGGCACATAAAAACTACACGACTTTTGCCACAAACTCAATCATCCTCGCATTGGGAAGCAATTCTGCACTTCAAAAACCCCGTGCTTCTTGAAGTAAAATTTGGAGCCTTGAGCATGAAAAGCCATGGGAAGATCAGTGGGGGATACACTTACAAGTTGGCCAAAGATAGAAAAGACGGAAAGATCTCTCTCTGTCTCCTGCGAAAGCTACCACTTTGTCGGTCACCTCTGAGTCGTTCTAAGAGCACACCATTGGCATATAACTGGAAGAGTCTCCTTGCTATGCGGCGGAGTTCTCTCCAAGAAGCAAAATTGACTATCCAGCATTGGGCAAACACGTGCTAACAAATTGGTTCCTATCAAAATAAAGGATAGCAGATTGAGATGAGGACACGAAAGTAAAGCTATGTGCCACGAAATTGAGTTTCTGTGATAATCATCCAGCAAAATGAGACATCATTGTCACCCCAATCAAATTGTAATTGTTGCAAAATTCAGCCATGCCATAGGCCACCGCACAGATCATGTTTGATAGCCACGAGCTAAAGTTGAGTTCTATCATGTGCAGAAAATGCAGAGGATGATGCTCACTTTGCAAGGCTGAGACAAGAGGAGGTGTACTGAAAGCCATAAACCACTAGTTCAACATCTTAGACCGTAACAATTCAAATCAGGTCATTGTTAGACACTGAAAATATGCTTATGAACGCTTTGCTACATAGTCATTTCTGCATCACAATGTATTACGGCGCACTAAAAAGTATTAAATGTTTTGCCATAGACGGAAAAAACATCAGATACTGTCACAACGATTATTTTGATTTTCCCCACCAAGCAGAAAATACTCAAAAGACTCAAAAATGGAAATGATAAAAACTCAAAAGACTCACAGAGAGGGAAAAAATGTGTAAAGGAAGATGAGTGCAAATGATGCCAAACGCACAAAGTGAAAGAGTCGATCTATCTACAATTTTTCTTTCAGTAAGTTCACAATATCAACATCTACAACCATACAGGGTGAAGAAGTCTTACCTTTTACATTCTTGCAAATGGAAGGCTCGCCCTCATCACTGCTGTCATGTCATTTGCTCCAACATATTTGTCATCCTCAACAGCAAAGCAACATCAATCTATCCAATTTTAGCCTCTCCATTAACTAAAGTACTTTCATCATTGGCAGAGATGCTGCTAACTGCTTTGCTGCTACTCATCTTTGCCCTATCTTTGCCGATATAAGCCTTATCTTTGGCAGGGCTTACCAACCTTTTAGTTGCTTTCTTTCGCGGTTGGATAGTTTGCTCAGTTGAGATACTTTTAGGAGAACCTGTCACCTTTGAAACACTGACCTTATCCCTAGTTTGTTCAATATTCTCCTCAGAAAAGTTGTCCTTGGGCATGAATACTACTTTCTTAGCCGCAACCTTATCAGTTGATGGTGCAGAAGCAGATTCTTCTCCAGCAGCTCCAGCTGTTTGCTGCATTCCAAATTCCTTCGGATCTGGGTCAGGAAGTAATGCCCGGCGACTAAAGCGGAGCTGTCCCTTATCATTGATCTAAACCAAACTCTTGTAACAATTAGTAAGAGTTACTGAAATGACAATGAAACAGACAAAAGATCATAAAAACTCATCAAAGGAAATACTCTATAATCAGGTCAACATGGATATATGTACATCAAAATCCATAATTTTCTCAATGTGATCAATAAATGGTAGCTAGTCATAGGAATGTAACATCAGTATCCCTCTGCGGAGCCACCAACTCACAGGTTACTACTCCAGGCAATGAATAGAACATGGAGAGATATTTCTCCTGGGAAGAAACATATGAAGTTTCAAAATACACAGGTGTTAGTTCATTAATTCTTTGTCCAGATATGTATTGAGGGTTGAAAGAATTAGAGGGAAGAGGCCAATGTTAGGATTTGGTTTTCACACTTGTCTGTAAACAAATAGCAAGGCTAACACGGGCTCAGAGATAGGGTTTAAAGAGGCATAGCCAGCGGGGTCAGAAAAGGGGGTATAGCTAGCAAGAGAGGAGGAAGAAAAACAGTCAAATCTTCTGGTACAACTGGTAAGAGGAAAAAGACAAGGACATTTGAATTAATCCCTCCCCCAACTTTTTGGCAAGTCAGCAGCTAAAGGAAAAGAATAGCCTCTCAGGGAGATGCCATATGCATATTCTTAATGGATATTATACACATTGGCAACCCTTCGAATTACACAACCTGCACCTACTGACAATGCTGCTCTGTTTTGCAGGAGGATGAAGAGAGTATTGGCAGATCATCACACAAGAAGTTAAAACAAACGGCAATGTCTGAATCACATCATAGAAACACTTCCAACCAGTTAAACAACAAATCTCAAGCAAGTAATTTATCGAACATGAATAACTTCTTTCTAGGACTTAAAAAACGAAAAAAAAATGATGGTAAAACCAAAATATTGAGCAGATAAAACGTTAAGCAGATAAAATTAGAAAGTAATATTTGATACCTCAATAAGTTTCACATCAACATGATCTCCAACTTTAAAAGCCTTCAGCAAAATAAACAAACAAGCCATTAGCATTTATGGACTTAGACCATTAATGACAAGGTAAAAAGTAAGGCAAAAACAATACATCTTCAGCCTTGGCAAGCCAATTGGAACTTAACTCACTGATATGGCACAAGCCCTGAGACAAATATACAATGAGCATAATTCAGTACCTCTACCCATATCAAACTGCGTACAGTAAGACAGACAGTAAAATCATATAACTGCATATGAAGGTGCAATATGACAAAGTTATTTAAGGGGCAAACTTCAACTCAATATATGCTATAGGACCCGGTAAGATGAAAATCCATGTTATCCACCAATTGTAGATGAATTGGCTTTTACATTTTCCAAATCCTTTGTCTCTCATAATTTGACTTCTGTTAAATGTGAAACACTTGAAGCCTAATAAAATATATACATGGGAATCATACGACTTTTTCTTAATTTTCTGAAACTTAAAACACTTCATTATACAAAATTTTCGACGGAAAGTAAGAAGCGGAAAAGGTACTCAAAATAAGTATAGACAAAAAGTCCCTTAATAAGTAATAGTACCCAAACATATCCTCTAGGTACCGCTTGATATCAAGGACAACTATATAGTCTATATATCAGTAGAAATGGGGTAGCAAGTGCGGGGTACAGATTAACAACTCCTCTTACTATTTGCAATCACCCATATTTATATTGTGCCCAAGAGATGAAGTGGAAAGGATGACAACACCACATCTCCACCTCCAACATCATTGAACATTTACAATGGGAATTCTACAACACACCTCCTTGCCCGGAGTTATCTCAACAAAAACTCCATAAGGTGCAATAGATTTGATCTCACAGTTCCTGAAAAGCAAGAATCAGTGAATAAATCATTCCACAATTCTCCCAACACTCTCTCTCTATATGGGAAAGAACAGAGAACCAGAAAAATAAGTACCTATATATGTCACCGATTGTTGGCACCATTGTCAGATTACTAATTATGGCTTTAGACCTCTCTATACTAGACAAGTCCTTAGCAGTAATTTTCACCTGAAAAGGGGAGAGACAAAATACATAACCAACAGCGGCATAGTTATTTATAGCCATTCAAGATGAGATTCAAGCCTGATCTTACTACTCCATCATCTTGGGTTTCAATGGCCTCTACTCCAGTTTCTTCAATAATGCTTTTCACTTTCTTCCCACCACTACCAATGATCAGATTGATTTTATCTGGTTTGACCTGAGGTAGAGAGCAAGTTGTTAAACAGATCACCAAACCCAAGACACAATTTAGGTCTATGGTATGGAATAGACAAACCTTCATCACATGAATCAGTGGAGCATGCTTTGAAAGACTCTTAGAAGGGGGAGGCGAGCAATTTGCCATTTCCGCTGTGTTGGATAGAGAACAAAGAACTTTACCATCAAAAACATTAAAGGCAGCATAAAAAAGGTCATAGAAAATTATATCTTTCAAAACTTGAGATCAAGATCAAGAAGCAAGATGAGGTCCCCCACAGTATCGAGTGCGGGAATGGCAAGAAGAGAACCTTCACATAAGACATAAATGCAAACTCCCTCTCAGTCTCACTCACTTCCTCCATGCTGGGTTAATTTAATCCCTACAAACATTCCTTACTTTCAGGCAGGCCAATATATTATTCCATCAATGAAAATACATAAGATTTTGCTAAATCTGTCCCATGTGAAGTGCATAAGGTGGAACACACGCTAGATGTTAAGCTGTCCTCTAATCTCAGTGAATTTCCAAACTTATAAGGTTTTAATAGAGCCATTTACTCTACAAGTCAGACTTTTAGGCCTAAAGCTGCTAGAAATTTCAAGTTTTGTTTAAACAGAGGATGAAAAAACTTTCTGGCTTCATTCATTACTACAAAAAGACGAACCCTGTCCACTCAGTGCAAGTAAGAAATAGATAAGACTATCACAACCCAGCATCACATAGCAAAACTTTATGTCATTGTATGGATTTAAACATCGAACAACGACAAAGCATGTACATCGGATCAGATGATGCCACCAAGATTCCTAGTAAGCAGAGCGACAAAAAAACATGAAACATCACTATTCTAGCCAACAAGCATAATTCGTCTCTGGCTGGGATTGCTGATTAATCACTAAACTCTGAAGTGCTTGCTCAGAAATATTCCCAACAGCTTGACAACGACAATTTTGTCCTTGCTGCTCGACATGGAGTAAAATAAGGACTGTCCCTACCATTATAGATTCTCTAAGGATGATTATTCTCTGAACATAAGCCTGTTTCGTAAGGCTAGCAATCTTGGGCAACAACTTTTGGCTCAACGGACTATATGGCCTTTTGCTAGGTTTTCATTGAAATGGTTTGCTTCCAACATCTAGCTTTTCAATTGATTTCACTTTTGTCCTTACCACAAAACCTTAGAGTAACTAGAAGCAACAACAAGTCTGAAGCTAGATAACAATTATCTCCAGAAACTATAGTCAGGGATATGAATATACCAAGAATACGCTTCCGACCATCGCTTGCTTGTAGAAGTGCATTCCTCATAATGGGCAATGTAATACCTGCTACCTATCAAAAAAAGATGCATAGAAATAGTAAACATCTCTCTTGCTCCTTTCTAAAAGAATGTCCAGATATATAATGTCAGTTCTTTTCAACAAATTGTACATCCATCCCCAGTAACACGTGTAACCCAAAAAATAGTACTTTCTCCCTCAAAAGACAAGAATCATGATGGAAACACATGAATTACTCTAAACTTGCAAAGTTAATCTTTCCACAATTTGATTCTGTAGGTTCTTTTCAGGCCCAAACACCTAGCCAAGAGAGAGATAACATTTCTAGGTCCATTTTCATGGTAATGAAAGAATGATGAAAGCAGCAGAACTCTGTTTTCCCTCATGGGTGGTGGGCATATATTTAAGTTTTATAGTGGTTGTGCCCCCTATACTTTTGAGAGGAGTGCACGTAGAAGAGGGGAATAGAACCAGGGAGTATTAATATGTAAATAACAGATACCTTTATGTCCATCTGAAATGCAGTTACGCCATCTTCATTTCCAGCTACCTGGGAAAAAAAACAAGTGGAAATAAATCAACCAATCAAGTTCATGTTTCTATTACCAACTTGATCCCCTAATATGATCCCAGAAGAATGCCTCCGATTAAACACAGAGCCACTTGGACTTTTGCATGCCTTGTAAATTGCTTATACCGAAAATCCTGTCCTCATAAGCTAATCCTCAATGATCTCAAATTGGAAAAATAGCTATGTACTTATTTCTATGGGTGGTTTGTAGCATCAGCACTTTGGATAATAAACAAACTAATGAGAATAAGAAGTTCATGAAACAAATATAACACAAAATATCACCTTAAAATCCATGTCACCAGATGCATCTTCAGAGCCAGTAATGTCAGAAAGAATAAGAGGGGTGCCATCACCACCAAATTCCTGTGTATCCAGCACCATCCCCATTGCTATCCCTGCAATAGAGCTCTTAATTGGAACACCAGCATCTTGCAAAGCTAAGCAGCCCCCACAAACTGATGCCATGCTGTCACATTAGAGCACAATTTAAAGAGGAAAGAGCATCAGGAACCGAGCATCAACAATAAAAGGTCCGTGAAGGATGAGGAAGAAAGTTTATGTGAAAACTAAGCCAACATGTTTTCAAGTGAACCTGAACTCAAAAATATATTCAAGAAATTGTATGCATGTGATGCTTTGAGAAAGATGACAATTAAATCACCTCGAGGAACCATTGCTTTCAGTGATGGTACTCTCAACACGAATGGTGTAAGGAAAGTCATCTTCGGAAGGCAAAATAGGTTCTAGTGCTCTCTCAGTAAGCGTTCCATGACCTATTTCTCTTCTGCTAGGAGCTCCCATACGCCCAACTTCCCCAACACATGAAGGAGGAAATGAATACTGAAATCAGATAAAAGAACTGTTAATAACCTTTTTAGGTTGTGGACACTTTTAAGTATGATGTTGCTTGTTATAAACTCAAAATGACACTGTCGAGCAATTTCAAGCCAATTCATTATCACTCATGCAGGTAGGGAGTCCAAAAGAAA
The DNA here is from genome assembly GCA_024500025.1 of Syzygium aromaticum. NCBI lineage: Eukaryota > Viridiplantae > Streptophyta > Magnoliopsida > Myrtales > Myrtaceae > Syzygium > Syzygium aromaticum. The sequence continues at coordinate 21,579,204 of CM044885.1, forward strand.
CCAAAGTGCTCATCCTTCAATTTAACATGTACGAAATTTAGCTCCCTAGTCCTTACCAAAAAAAAAAAAATTTAGCTCCCTAGTGCCCAGACCTACGTATAATCAAGAATTATACTATCGTGACAACTACTATTAAAGTAACAATTCATCAACCTTGCACCTTAGAAAAGAAGTGTAGGTCAAATACTTCTTGATCCACTAACATACGCAACAAACAAAGGCTTAATCACCCATTTCTAAGATTATTGACGCATCGTGAACTCCATAAACAACATGTCTACAGAGACCTGAAGGTAGAACCTCTTCAATTCATCGTCAGCCACAAGGTTATCCACCCTTTGTGCCATTTGCCTATCACCAAGAGTAGCCACTGCTAATGACTGAAAAAAACCGAGTAAAGGATCAGATAAGTAAAAGCTAAGATAGCGCATTTTCATTGCCGAAATGGACGATATTATCACTGGCATCCATATAAAAATATCAAGATAGACTGTTTTAGTCATATTGGAGTTACTGAAGCTTCTAGTTAAAGATAAGCTCAAAACTGAAACAACAGAAGAATCATATACATCCAATCGCCAAAGGAAAGAGTGAAGGGGGAGTTGACTAGAGAAACTGAACAGTTCTACCTCAACAACAAAATATGAACTGGTCGATATTGGGTGCATGTGCATTGTTGCATCGATCATTAGATTGTATCATACTGAATCTAAACCAGTCGATTTGTACTAACACTAAATATGAAAGAACAAGCCTTTAGGAGACTTACAGTGCATAGCTTTCAAGTCTCAAGAAGGAACATATCTCAGTCTCTGCTAATTTTTGTACTTGGCCCTCGTTCAACAGATAAGCCAAAAAAAGTCGCAAAATCTCGAAATGAAAGCGCATGCAAAAGAAGACAAATGAGGTTGCAGGGAACTGGCACACAAATGAGTGCCTCCTAGATATATACCAATTAGATCTACCTTTAGCAAGTTGCAGATGGAAGAGCACTCCAAAAGAAAAAAAGAAAGTTCCCACGAAAAAAGTGGAAACTGTTTCTATTCAACCAGTAAAAGAGAAACTACCGGTTCATTTTCATGACAGAAGTATGCATGTGGCAAACCTGTGTTTCGCCACGTGTAAAAAGAGCACTTCCATGTGCCCTAGGAAGCAATCCACACCTTGAGTTAATCGGCCTTATTTCATCGGGGGTTCGACCATCACTCCTTTTGCCTCCCTGTATCAAGTCCAGAGAACAAAGGATTTGATAAGAAAAGAGAACTTCATAAGTGAAATTCTGCAATGAAGACTAGCAAATTATTTCTTTAGGGGCAAGGTATTTTCCCAATAGGATAAGTGAATTTAATCATCCCATACAGTTTATGTTATCGGAATAGACTGTTCAATATGTCAGAAGCAGTATTATTGTCAAATATTTATTGGGCTCCAGAGAGAGAAGTCGTCTGCCCCTTGCCATAGAGAGATACACATAGAAACACAAGATGGATGGTCCCTACAAATATCTGGAGACAGAAGTCTGCATTTGTCTGCACATACGCTCATAACCCTAAATACAAAATTGTTGGAGACAAGAACAGGAAAAGATACGGAGTGTACAGTCTACTAATCCTACCGAAGACAAAGCAAAGAAAAAGAAAAAATAAGCATACTCTCCAGATCTCCTAATAAAACAACTCTTTGATAAAAAGGGAGGACTCGTACCTCGACTATACGTCTCCGAAGGAGCTTAGATGTAACTTCTTTAAACACCAGCTTCACATCAACCTCAGAGAAAAACTAGAAATACGAAAGAAGAAACAAAATCACTTCAGTACAAAAAGATGCACCACAAACCACTAGCAAGTTATGCATTGAATGATTTATATCTCTATCAGAGGTACCCCTTTTCATTCTTCAGATTGAGCATTTTTCCCTGGTTTGACTTAAAATAATGAAAAAATTCCCAATTCCATTGATGTCAATCTGTTTCTGTTAGCCAACAGATCTTGGCTCTTCACAAAAATATGTTCTCAAGAAAAGGCAGACATCATTCAACTAGATGTTCCTAAGTCAACAACATAACGATACACAAACCATGACACATCATCCCCACCCAATAGAAAATAGAGCAGACCACTCTAAGAAATTAATTATAATACTAATCGAGACTAGTGCCTTCAGAGGCCCAAAGAGAGTGCACTAAGCTCTACCCAGAACTCTAGCAGCAGCTCAAAATTTGCGAGTAGATCGAGTATGTAAACTTCATATGAGCAACTTGTCCAGTCTTTTGCAGAAGTTGCAAAAGAATACAGCATGAGACGTTCAAACCAATAGCATATATCTGTGATCCAAGTTAGAAGAGTACATGTGGATCATCCCTCAAGCATGGATTCAAATCCAAGCTGGATGCCTTTTACTTCAGTTTCGTAGACAGAATTCTCATCAATGTAACTATTTTCCATTATCAAGTTTCAAATTTTATGTATTTGACCATCTTCTAGATTATAAATCTAAGAATTCCTCCTTTAAATTGGAATACAAACTTTCATGAAATTCCCACCACAAGTAAAAGATTTAAGGCACAAACAAATTAAATTACTCTTTACTGCATTTCTGCGTTCCTGATGGCAAAAGAGATTAAAAGTAACTAAAATTTGATTGTTTAAGACTAAAGTAGCTTGGTTGTTCAAAAATTTGACAGAAACCAAGATTGCTCTCCTACATCCAAGCTTGTAGACAGTAAACTACAGCATCTAGCCATCCAGCGTCAAGGGATTCTCAAACATTGTTATTTTGGAAGAGATACAACAAATAGATCAAGCCAATTGCTGAAAATCTCAAAATGTTTGATGGCTTTGGTTGCTAATATTGGATAACTGACTGACTCTGACATGAGCATCCACAAAAGCTGCACTCTGCACTACAAAAACAACCACTAAACCTCAAAGGCCAGACACTGCCTAATGATGAGAAAAACATGGACTCAAAAACAACATAACAAGCAAGAGAAGATCGCTGCTATTCCAATGGCAATGCAAAACCTAAGGAACAGGAGAGCATGAATTGACCAGATTTTTACCAAAGGAGTGGATTTTCGTGAGACTGGCTTAATATGGACATCCCCTTCATCAATTTCTCCATCTACAACAACTTCTTCATCCTCATCTTCATCCACTTCCATGTCTGGAATTGTTTCAGCAGCAACAAAAGTTGCATCTTTACTGACATATCCCTTTTCTGTAAGAATAGTCAGAACCTTGTCCTCTAAAGACACTAGCGACTTCCTTCTAGGTACTTTACCCTTGATCTGCAGCACTTTCAATAATTCATCCCCAGCAATATCCTGAGTATTCAGAGTACAGACAAGTCATGTCTGATGATTATTTAAATCATCCAAAAGCAGCAAATGAATTTGCAGATATGGTGTTGAAAAGATGAGCATTAATATAACTCATGGCAGAGAATGAATCTCGCAAAGAAAATTGTAGTACAAAAATACATTTCTTCCATATATCTAGTAGACAGATCAACGCTACTATGCGCACTTCCATATATCTAGTAGACAGATCGACGCTACTATGCGCATTGTTCAGAGTAAGATTAAGATGACCACATGGGAAGGACCAACTTGGGCTTCTCAAAGTCGTCAAGTTAAATTGTCTGCTAAGTGAGCCCAACAGTGCATAGTTGAAGAAAATAGGAAATGAACAAGAGCTCTAAGACCACTTTTCAGTATAAAGCAAACATTTGAAAAGGCAAGGTGCTTGAATATCCTATACATCCTGAAACCATCAACTGGGTCAACAATGGAAGAAGGGTACTCACATTTGGCAGGTTATCAGAGAACCTCTTGTAAGATCTAACTTTGTAAGTCGTTCTTTCTAGCAAACACATTTTTTTTGTCCAGATTTAAAAAGTCAGCACATGAGACAATGTTTTTAGCATTTTCTTAGTTAGACAAGTACTTTTTGCCTTGTGTTCTACAATTGAACCATAGCAGCGAGAATGCGCTAAAAACTTGATTCGAATTCATCAAAAGACTCGTCACATGAAATGAACAGGTGAATGCCAGGCTCCAGGATAATGGCAGTAAACATCAAGTAGAGCTCTAGTGCAATTGAAGAGGCCCAAAGTAAATTTACTTCAACATGCTTATATAGCTCGGAAGGGGGTAATTTAATTGCGTCAAGCATCTTGGGCTTCCCACACTTCTTGACCAAAACGTCCACCTCTTTGCAAATTGCTTGCACAGCTTCCTGATATTGATCAACACATGGAGATGTCACTGAAATGTCCGCACAAGTATTGTCTACAGAAATAATAGCTACAGTTAACAAAGAAAAGGAATACAAGCTTCAGCAAAATGAGAGGTTATAGCCAAAGCAAACGTCAATGAGTGCTTCTATTCATCGGATGGAAAATTTTCATCATGTCTTTAAGACAGAAATAGAGTTAGTCAAATCCAGAGTTGAAGTAGTTGTATATTACTTATTATTTCAGAAAGACCCATAAGTTAAGAGTACAGAATCAGACATCTCAAACTTAGAACACAAATGATACGCCAACAACAATGAAAAAAATGAATAAAGCAAACTACCTGCCCAACTTCTACAGCTTGCAGCAGCTTCTCTTCCGAGAGGAAATTGCAGTAACCCTGCAATGCATGATCCACTTTGTCAGAACTCGGGAGTTAGAATACAGAATAACCAAGCGCAGGTTTTTTATCAGTCTAAAAGAAGCAAGTATCTTGCTACTGCCAACTGACAAATAAGTACTTCAAGGTGCGCCTATGCAGAAGCCCATTGGTCGTATAGCTCAGTGTCAGATAGAATCATTCTTAAATGGAAATCCACATAACCAGCTCAAAATATATTGAAAATTTATCTACTAAGTTTCAGTACAAGTCATTGACCTCTATCATCAATATTGCACTGTCAGTGCCCGCTAGCAGCAAGTCCAAGTAAGATTCTTCCATTTCCTTGGTCGTGGGATTGACAATGAACTTATCTCCTACCAGGCCAATCCGCACTCCTGCAATAGCCTTTGAATTCGGCACTTCCGAAAGAGCTCTGTTGTACACAAAGAAGCAGGAACGAACATGTCTAAAAAATTCCATCTTGTCAAGACATTGGCAAGCGCCTAGAACATAAGGTATGCAAGCAAGATCATAGAACTTACACTGCTATTCCAGCTGCTGTGACTGCTAAACTATCAGGGGTATGCAACCCATCATAGCTCAAAACCTATAATAACAAATCAATGAAAACGGTTAAAAGTGGAAAGTAAAAACTACGTGCTTCAACATGCTAAGAAACACTCATTGAGAGAGTAACAAGGTGCCCTTGTTTGCGGTACCTCAAGGATTTACTATCAATGATAACACCGCAAATAGGTTCAACTTCAGCCACTTAAGGCCCAGTAAACAATCACGCTGGCAAGATCAGATTTTACTGCTTAAGGCCATTGCATTATCCATTTTATCATATTATAGGTATATGGGGCATTCAGTCACAGTGTAGGTATTGAGGAAGAACAAAAGCATCAACATTACTCTATAGACAAAAGGGAAACTGAAACTAAATCGTTTTCACTTATACTAATATCACTTTTGCTGCTTTTTGGCAAGATATTAACTTGCATGTAACTAACTTCGTACATCTTATCAAAGCACAAGGGTCCATTTGTTCTAAATGGAGATGGTTACAGCTGTATTATGGGCCTATTTTGATTAACCTGTACACAAAGGGATAATGTTGGCTAGTAAAAGATTCCTGACATTAATAAGTGTTGTGGCCAGTGCCCACCCATGTTAATAAAAGGCTTCAAGGGAGAGGTAGCCCATTAAATATCAATACCATTATCCAGAGATCAAAGAAATCAAATATGTCCAGAACCACCCAGCATTATGTGTCTGTAGATAGCAATTTTATTTTTAAAGAAGGAACACATGCAGCAACAGGTAATGCCAAAATGAAGAGGTGTTATTTCAGATGATCAGAGTTAGGTTGTGTAGGTCACATTTGTGAAGACGATCAAAACACTGTATTGCTATTAAAAACCTGAAAGAGCGGTATGGTTTATCGAGTGCTGCTCTTTAATTCTTTTCTCGTTATAACTGGTTTATCTAAGGCTAAACTATCATCTGATTGGTATGGTATGACATACGTTATTGATATATTCAGAATAATCTGACACAAATTTGAAGACTTGCTTATTGAGAAAAAAAGACTAAAATGCCCAATATTAGATTGTCCTACAACAAACAAAATAGTATTCATGTCGATTTGCTAATAGTACATCATACAGAGTATGATTGAACCGGAATTCCCCTATTCACACCATTGCTTTTTACCACTAAGCTAATTATAATATCTACATAAGCAGGCATCTTTTTGTTAATGAAAGATATCTCTTTTTAACTTTCACGGGAATAAAAAGTTTACCGCAAAGTGTACAGATTTTTATTAACAGAAGTATTGAGAAGACTTGAGCCATAAAGGACGTTGCAATGAACCACTTGAATGAGTTGAATACAGGGAAACTATCACCATAATTAAAGCAAAGACCCATTTCATGATTTTGGCATCATTGGACACAATATCCACACAAGTGACAAAAAAGTGGAAGAAGATTCACCATCAGTTTAAAACCACAAAGGGAGTTTTCTAGTGCATAATTATCATAATAGACCTTAGACATAGCCCAATACATTGATTCAAACAATACAACATGATCCCATACAAAATTTTACATCCGTAACAGCATGAGACCCCATTACTAAAAAGAATCTGCTGTGGTTCCTTTAAATATTAAAAAAAGTAACAAGGTTAATTTGTTAGAGAAGTCGTCATCATGTAATACACAAAATATAACTGTGGATATCTGAAAGCACCCAACACACCAAAGTAAATTTATAACAAGTTAAGGCAGAGATCCTACAGTTGTCTTGGACTGAGGTCATACCATTAAAACAGGATACATACTTTCACAATCAAACATTAATACACTTATATCCAACAACTTACCAAAAGAAAGGTCTTAAAAATGGACATAGCTTTTTTAGGTCATGCCTAGAAAAGATAGTTTATGAGGTATGCATGTGAAATACAATAATAAAATTTCGAGAAATATATGGCATGCAAAGAAAATCAAATTTCAAATCCAACAATGGATCCTGAGTGTGTTGAAACAAGACCCCGCCGCCATCAGAAAACCAAGCATGCAATGACCAATGAGCAAAGAGAGAATCCATACCCAAGATAAAACTTGAGTTTCATGGTAGAAGCCCTTCAGCATTGTCGGACGTAAGGGCCTATCAATCAATCTACAAATAAGAACCTACACAAACAAAAATTAACAAAATAAACAATAGTGGTATCTTTTCAAGAAAAACCTTCATTTCCCTTTCATGTGTTTTTGCCATATGTCAGTATCAGAGGCAAATCATTGTTCATACACATTTTGTGACGCTTACAACTTCGAGAAAGGTGAAATAATGTTATAAAATAAGGCCAAATGAAAATAGCCTGTTTTGTTTGTTCTACTCTTGTTGCATACGTGTCTGCTATCAAGAATAAAGCACCAAATTATCCTTCATCATAAACATGACACAAATAGTAAAACATTATGAATACACTTGAAAGATTAGCGTACCTCGTGATCTTTTGGCCTTCCCTCTCTTTTGTAAAAACCTCCACTGAAAGGAGCAATGAGACTCAAATGTCACTTCACTTTCCAATGCAAAATTAAATTTCTCCACAAATTCATGGAAAATTCATCACAAACCTTGTCCGCCCCGCTGCCGAAAATCGTTCTTGATAATTTACGTTAAGAGGAAAAAAATCAGCAGGTTCGCTTGGGATGTCAGCCAAACAAACAGATGTATAAATGACCTACAAGAAGAAGCACGTAATGTGTTAGTTCTCATCATTTGAGACAGTGATCTCTTCCCCCATCTCCCAGACCTAAGCCTGAAATATTGAAGAAAGATCGATAACTTCATACAAATTGATTCAGGACCTACAGGATCATTCCAAATGTATGAGTAGAGAATCTAGCAACTATTTTATGACATGTGAACAGGGAGAAATAAAGTTTGAAAGGTGTTGTTGATTATGGTGATACTAAAACTGTGACAGTAGTTGTTTCCCAAAATTACAAGGATAAGCCAAACAGATGATAGAATGGTTAGTTCCTCAGTTCCTCATAGCAAAATTTATAAGAGGGGATAAATTTAGAATCTCTTCTGTCTCTTTCCCTTCATTTGTGTCATTATCCATGTTGTTGATGATATTAATTAGATTTCAGCTTGTTAATGCCATATACATTGCCTAATACATATCTAACAGTTATTGTAGGTTGAATTGCTACGGGATTTGAGGAAAGCTTTAGATAAGTTCATGGACATGTCACTAGGTAGATCCATATTTCACCACCGGAACTTACAGTATCCCCATCTGTTACAGTGACAGCCCCACTAGCTTGCCTCCCCATATGACCAGTCTCGACTAGAATCTGCAAAAATAGTATGACATAATGAACAAATAATATCGAGCACGAGTTTATAATTGAAAGTCCATGATAAGACACAAAAGTGCTGCAAAAGATATGGTATTTTTCGTAGTAATAGCCCATCAGTATTCTTTACCTGAACAACACTCAGAGATTACAGTGGGAGCTATATGAAAACATGGAAACAAGATTAGACTACCAAAGAGTTAATTACCACTAAACATCATTGGCGTTGAGAGATTTATACTTGTATATGTTTGTGAATTTTTAGATAGGGACCCATCTGCGACACGAGTAGAAGACTTGCTGTTCTCATAATTTCTATGAAAGACTTGATGTGCGACATATTACTCTTGAAATGCAAACTGACAGTTTTCACACTGCTTTGCAGCAGGCATCGCTAGATGCTTTGACATAATTTGCCTGTAGGCACAAAATTCGGCGATACACACATAGAAAGATAGATATCAATTGATCACTTAATATTCCAGTTTTAGGTGAATGGAGATGCATCATGTGAGTATTAAATGATGACAAATTGAACAAACAATGCCTTGCATGCTCCTATGTTGAACGGGTTACCCTAACAGACTTCTTGATTATGTTTCTAGTCAAAATCACTCCTCCAACACCCTTTCTAGTCCACTGCTTCTCAAAATCTATATCAACAAACCAGCCAGTCATTGCAGCTTCAGCATGCCCTAATTTTGTCTTGGTGAATGGTCGCAGAGAAACCAATGGAAGAGAAAGCAGCCATATCGTATATTTCCTCAGTCGCGTCAATCCCATGATGTCAAATGACTATATCGAAAAATTCACTGTCCACATCCAAGAAGAGTTGAAAGACAGAGGACCATAAAAAATGGCAAGAAATGAAATTTCCACCAGCCGCAACTTCGAGCGGGAAAAAAACGAAGGCGAGAAAACAGAATTGATTCGTTCCAATCCTCAACCATCTCACCATCAATCTGCAGCTAAAGAAAACGGTATCCAGCACACCAACCATAAAAAAAAACACAATCCAATGCCACAGCTAGTAGTGGCTCGAAGCCTACTCCTCAACCCACTAAACACGGTTCATTCAAGTCACGGAAGAACAAATGACAATGCAAGAAGCTCAAAACAGAACACGGAAGCGCCAAAAGAAGAAGAGAAACACACGTGTCTATCGCCGACAGGGATTTTAACGGAGAGGGGCTCAGGAAATCCCGGAGAAGCTTCGAACGGCGACGCCGAGCCGCCGGCCTCGGCTCCGGCGACGGCCCGGACAACGCGCAGCCGACTGGAAGAGCCGGCGGCCGGGAGCAGCAGCGACAGGGAGCCGAACCTGGAGCTCTTCGCGCGGAGGGACCGAGAGGAGAAGTGCGGGACTGCGGAGCGATGACGCCGGCCATGGACGAAGCGAGGGAGCGGCGAGCGAGCGGAGTGTGGCCTAGCGCTGACGGCGCTGCCGCCTGAATTGACGAGCATTTTTCTCCCGTTGAGCTATGGAGGTAGAGAGAGAGAGAGAGGTTTATCCGTTTTTCTCTCTCTAGCGCGGGAGGGACGACGCAGCAGCGGGTGCGAGGTTTAACCCGGCGGTCCTTACTTACCGGATCCGGGTTTGGGCCAATCCGGGTATTGATGTCTGCCCGACCCGTTGTGAAAGGTTATGGTCTTATTGACTATAGTCGGTCACAGAGCCCAAAGATTCAACAAGAAGAGTTACGGGAAAGGCGATCATCTTTAGCTTAATTACAGGATCAATCCTATGAGGATTCTTCCTGAGCTTCTTGCGTCTCTTTCTATTGACTGAAGATAGAGAAATCTTAATTTGTCGTGACGTATGGTTCGCCTAAGTGCCTTACATTCGAATGAGGCGAGATGTTGCCAGAATCGAAAATATTTAATATTATTCCTGAACTTGAATTAATGAAAGGACAAAATGGAGCATTGCGTATAGTTCAGAGACTAAATTGAGCATATATGAAAAATCCAGAAATCATATTAAACAAATTAAAAGTTCACGACTATATTGCATATTAGGTTAAAGTTCATGGACCACATTGAACAAATTAAAAGTTCAGAGACAACATTGCATATTGGGCCAAAATTTAGTAACGATATATGTCATTATCTCCCCAAGGATTCAACAAGAAAGGCGACAATCACTTTTAGCTGGATTACATAATGAATCTTCTGTGAATTTGTCTAAACTAGCAATGGCAGTGGCAACAGGGAATACAAGGAAAACATGAGATCGAATGAGAAAGGACAACTAGCTTTGAATTGGGTCGATCAAGATCCCTACTAGCCTTAAGTTTCAGTACTGGGTAGAATCACATTAGGTACAACACATGGAGTCAAAATCGTTACGAGCGCATGGTTCGGACACCAGTCTTTTGCCAGGGATCATTTGGGACTTCACACGTTCCATGTCGATGTGTAGTTGCGGCGGTAGGTGGGGTTTCCTTCTCTTGGTCCTTCGAAATTCTTTCGGCTAGCGAAATGATCCGTTAGAACAACCATACTCATCTCTGTAGAGGGTAATCAGCAATATGTCAGTAGGTTGCATAAGACGAGGGTAAGATTAATGCAGGCAACCTAAACTCGCCACTTTAGCGGTAAATGTCGAAAATGAACTTATTAACGTAAAGACAACATGTTCAGATGTTTTCTTGTGCTAAAGTTAGATCGTTGAAGTGGTCCGACGAAAAGACCTGCAGGCTTTTAATTAGATCGCATCTTATGCAGAACGTTTTCTTGATACATTGAGCATTAAGATTTTGTATGGAAACCCCTTTTGGGCTCTCTGTTTCGTTTGTTTTCCCTCCAATCCAAGCACTTTGTTTTTCCTCTCTTTGCTTGCTGCCAGGAAGTTTCCTGGAGTAGTGTACTTTTGGAGCTTTGTAATCAATATATGGAACTCAACTGAATGTTGCTGCTTGAGATTAGAAACTGCAAAAAAAAACGTGTAATTCATTAGGCTATACGACCACGCTATGATCCGAGAAATCTAAGTCGAAAAGGCATACGAAATGATCGTCTCCCCTAACCAACTCTAGAGAATACAGATACTGAACCAGGCCCTTTACGGCAACGGCAAGCAATGTGCTTTTGTGAGGGCGGCTCCTCCTTTAACATTAATTTGGACGGGAACCAACACCGGTTCCAGAAGTACATGGCATGTTCATGGCATGTTCTTGGACAACCATGTAGACAACTTATGATACTTAGCTAATCTAGCCCGAGTAAGTAGCTGCTTGAGTCTAATTTCTGCTCAATCAATTCAATTACTTAACATAGTCCAGTACGATACTACTGATAATTTTGGCTCAACTGGCCAGTGAAATAAGTTGCATCTTTTATGCTCTTTGAGAGTTCGTATTTTTCAGCATACGAACATGTAAACAATCTGCTCCCTACTCCTTACCAAAAAAAAAAACAATCTGCTCCCTACTGATATTGTGTTGCCTACTCGAGTTCTAGACCTGCATTGAACTGCAGCAGTCTGAACTTGAGAAAACTTAGTAATTCGTCAACTCGATGTTGGGCATAGGAAGTAAACATTCCAGCTTAATCAAAATCGAGTCTATAGTGAGATACCCTCTTACTAGTACAGTACCGCTTGAGGAATACGTCTTCGACACACTTCACTGGACGGTGATCTTATCCTACTAGTTTGTGCTCTTTGACACAGTCAAGGTCCGTGACAAGTGCCTGTTGTTTTATTAAACACAACATGTAAAAGCATGGGGTTTGGTACTAGTTTCAGGTCCTCCAGAACGTTTGTATTTCAAGACTATTTCGGATTTCATAAGGGGAAAAAATACAGACACCCTTAAGTATACTGTTTTTGTCTCATTAGCCATTCAAATATTTGATATTTTGAACACATGTTATTCATCACACCTTCCCACACATCTATCAGCCAGAGGACAAGCCCTTCCCATTCCCCGCCATAAGTCCCTCAAAAGTCATGGACTTGAGTCCTCAACACCACCATCTCTGAATCTGTGTAATGCCCAATTACAAGCTCCCTCACCTTTGAAGCCCCAGTAGATAATGGCACTGCCAAGAAGACTAGCCACCAAGTCTCATCATCCCAACAAGCTCTCAATCTTCCTCAACGCATCCTTCCTCTTCCTCATCTTATTCTACCTCATAACCCAACTCCAACACAGCCCGAACTCAATCCAGTTGCAGTTCCAACCCACGTCCAATGGCGAAAGCACTCCCATGGCCGCCGCCTCTCGATCTCGGCTTCTCAGAGATATAACCAGTAACGGTTGCACAAGCCTCCATGATTACACAGATTATAAAGCCAAGTGTGTGTATGTCAAGTCCAATGTTTCTTGCAAACACAAAGGGTACATCAACTATCTCCAAATCTTCTATTGCACCTGTGGGAAATTTCCAGTGCTTGGTCATGTTCTATTCTTGCTGTGGCTTGCTGTTTTATTCTATCTATTGGGTAACACGGCGGCTTGTTACTTCTGTCCCTCCTTGGAGGGCTTATCAAGAATCTTGAAGCTATCTCCGACAATAGCCGGAGTGACCCTTCTTTCCCTTGGTAATGGAGCCCCTGATGTTTTTTCCAGTATCGTGTCCTTCACGAGAACTGGGGATGGAGATGTCGGCCTAAACAGTATCCTCGGTGGAGCATTTTTTGTGTCCAGTGTGGTTGTCGGGATAATCAGCATATCGATATGCCTCGATCATGAGATAATAGTCGACAAGCCAAGCTTTATCAGGGATGCCCTCTTCTTCCTCTTCTCACTCTCTTCTCTCCTTGTGATTGTAGCCATCGGCAGAGTCAGCTTCTGGAGCTCCATCTTTTTTGTTTCAATCTACCTAGTTTATGTCTGCACTGTCTCCTTCATGCACTTCTTCTACCAAAAGCAGAGGAACAACAAGCTCTTTTCGGCTTCTCTAATCTCAAATAGCTGTTCTGCGGATGATCTTGGAGTGATGGGCATACCACTACTTGGTTATGTGGATGATGAGAAATCCGTTTTGGTGGAAAATGGTGGTCAGCGAGATGAGGATGACTTTTTATCTCATTTCTCGATTCTTGGTTCACCCGCCTGCAGCTACTTGATGATGCTATTGAAAGTCCTGGAGTTGCCACTCCAATTGCCAAGAAAACTGACCATCCCTATTGTCAAGGAGGAGAGATGGTCCAAGCCTTATGCCGTTATATCGGTGACTTTGGCCCCGATTCTCTTAGCAGCACTGTGCAATTCGCAGAGGGACAATGTCAAATTCAGAAGCAGCACGGTCACTTATCTAATTGCAGGACTGATTGGCCTTGTTCTTGGTAATCTTGCACACGTGACCACGAAGAAGTCCAACCCGCCAAAGAAATGCCTCTTCCCGTGGCTAGCTGCAGGGTTCTTAATGAGCGTCACTTGGACATTCATAATCGCGGAAGAGCTGGTCTCTCTGTTGGTCTCGGTCGGGATCATCTTCGGGATAAGCCCTTCGATTCTAGGCCTGACTGTCCTAGCCTGGGGCAATTCACTTGGAGACCTGATTGCGAATGTGGCCATGGCCGTGAATGGCGGCGCCAATGGGGTCCAACTCGCGATTTCCGGGTGCTACGCGGGGCCGATGTTCAATACGCTGATAGGTCTGGGCTTGTCCTTGGTGTTTCAGTCATGGTCTAGGTACCCAAATTCTTATGAGATTCCTGGAGACAATTCTCTGTATGAGACTCTGGGGTTTCTGATGAGTGGCTTGCTGTGGGCGCTTGTGGTTGTGCCAAAGAAGAATATGAGGTTGGATAGGTTTCTGGGTTGGGGCCTTTTGGTCATCTACTCGTGCTTTCTGTTTCTAAGGCTAGCTAAACTGTTTGGCCTATTGAAAGCATGATTGCTTCTTGTCTAATTTGAGTGTCCTCCATAAAGTTTTAGGCAATTGAGCAATTTCAAGTTTGCAGTAACCTTTTTAATTTTCTGTAATCTATACTGGTAAAGTCTGTCAGCAATGATATTTTTTTCAGCTAAGGCACCTACGAGTACTTTAGACATACGATTGTCGGCAATTCATGGGGGTTTGAGGTGCACTTTATTGTAGAGCCGCTTCATCATTTCGAGGGTGCCCGCCACACAACATCTCTCCAAGAACTCGAATATCTAATCTGACAATGTGTAAGATGAGAGAGACTAGAATATAAACATCTTTCCCATAAAAAAAAAAAAAGGAAAAATGACAAAAACAGACCCTATATTTTCACTCAATGTGCAATTTAATCCTTGAACTTTTGATTTGTTCAATGTAGTCCATGAACTTTTACCCAATATTCAATGTGGTCTATAAACTTTCAATTTATTTAATATAATCCCTAAACTTTTGGTACATGTTCAATATAATCCCTGAACTTTATAAAAATATTAAATATAGTCCCTGAACTTGAATTAATTGAAGGACTATATTGAACATTTTTATAAAGTTCAAGGACTATATTAAACATGTATCAAAAGTTCAGGGATCACATTAAACAAATTGAAAGTTCAGGGACCATATTGAATATTGGGTTAAAGTTCAGAGACTACATTGAATAAATTAAAAGTTTATGAACTAAATTGCACATTTAATCAAAGTTCAAGGACATTGAATCAAAGTTCAAGAACTGTTTGTGTCATTATCCCTGAAAAAAACTTACTCCCCTCTGAATGACAAGATGGTATGAGGGGTGAAAAGGTTCAAATTAAAGATGCCATTCACCGCAACCACAATTTACAACTTACCCAAAATATGCTACAAAGCTGCCCAAAAAAACACTGGTCCACGCTGCTTTAGCTCTGCAAAATCTAAATTTCTAACCACTTGGTCATTCATTTGTTACATTGAAGTGAACCGTGACCTATCTTTGCACTTATTTATTGGTGCAAATGCAACCACTATGAGGATTTGGCTCGTTGACCCATCAAATTTGGATTACAAATATACCATCTGGAGATCCTACTGTCATTCTATTGTATCCACATCTTGCAGCCGCCTCTTTTAAGTCATATTGATCTCGTGGAGTTTGCACAGGATAAGCCTTTGAATCTCTCTCTCTCTCTCTCTCTCTCTCTCTCTCTTTGTTGCCTGATATCACTCTCCTCGAGACAAGTCATTTTCCGGGCCCGCGCAGCGAGACAACTTCTAAATGAACCCAGTCAAGCAAGAGCTTGCAAGAGTTTATGAAGAACAAGACAACCCAAGTAAATGAATCTCCGGACCGACTCAAAAAGGGTCCATGCCTCACTGACCCAAATCCAAAACCAAACTCGTACTCATCTGATGAGCTTGGGCACTGAATTCTTCAACCACGTGAAGGGTTCTTCTGGTGGAGTTCCCACTCGGGTCACGCAGCTTTTCAGACACAGAGAGGGTTCAAGAGCTCTTGCATCCTGGGCAGTGGCCACTCGGTGAAGCTCTCATCTGATTCTAGGGATCTTCTCTTTTAGATTTGATGAGGAATCATTGATTTCATCGTGATCTTTTCGGGTGCACATATGCCAAATAAACCTCACTTCAGGCCGGTCATGTTTGGCACAGATTTCCCTCTTGAATGGCCTTAAAAATCAGAGAAAATGACATAAATGGGCAATGTGATCCTAGACTTTTAATTTGTTCAATGTGATCCATAAACTTTAACTTAATACATAAAGTGATTCTTGAACTTTTAAATTATTCAATGTGATTCGCAAATTTTTTGTATATATTCAATTTAATCCTTAGACATATATCAAGAAATGAGAAAAAAATTCCAAAGAGGAGGAACGGGTGGCCTTATCCCCAGTGGGATGGGAGAGTAGGCAAAACAGGCCAGCTCAATTCAATCAAGTTGGTCCAAAGTATATCGTCATCGCAAGTGGCCTAACTGATGTGAACCAATCCTCTGCTCTGCCCATGAGAATCTCTAGGAAGTGTCACTGGTGTCCCGTGACAAGGAAATGAAGAAAGCCAATCCTTGAGCATCTATCGAGGTGGTGGCATTCCTTATTCTCCTCGGAGATACTGAAACATATGCCTCTTCTTTTGACCAAGTAATAAGACTTAGGCCGAAGAAAAAAAAAAGTCAAAATGTCAAAAAGTGAAGATAAAAGAAAGAAAGCAACTCGCGGGAGAACAGAAGAAAAAAAAAAGAGGAAAAGCAAAAGAAAAAGGAGAGGAGAAAAGGAAGAAGGGAAAGGGAGGATTTGTGCGCGCGGGTCCTCACCGAGCCGTTCCGACTACGTAACGCAACGACTAGTAAGTACTCGCAACCCTCGTTAGTCCTATCCGAGTAATTTTTCGATTAGGGCTCAGAAATAAGAGTTATATGGATTTGAACTGCGTAGTTCAAGTTTTTGAGTTATCAAGTCTTAAATATCCATGAAAATGAAAGATTATGGTGTTGCGGGGCTGTGCGTTTTGATGTATATCGATTCGGAGTTATGGTTTGTCTGGAATCAAATTTTCAAGTTGAGAGCATAAACTGGAATTTCGTGAACAGTACTTTTCAGGGCTTTTATTGTCATTTTTGGGCTGTTGTTTGGGTTGGCTGTGTTGGGACATCTATAGTATGCTGGATGAGTTTCGTTTTGACTATAAGAGCACGCAAAACGGAGTCCGATGGAGGAAGTTATGGCACGTGAAAATTTGGCACGCGAGTTGTTCGTTGTGGTTGGCATTAAATTTTTCCATTGAACAAGCCGTCGTAGACACGTGGGTGTCGGATTATTGGCTAGTTAGCCTTGGCTTATTTGAGTTGCGCGTTAAGGGGAAGTATTACTCTGTTTTGATTCGTTTTTCATATGTTTGATAGGATTTGGAACCGTTGGCTCGAGGAACACTTATGGGTTAGTTTTTTGTTTACCAAGTGAGGAACATTATATCTTCTATGAATTTACAAATTCATATTTTGATAATGAGATGTAATTTTTAATACAATGGAGCATGTTTTTTGCATAAATTTGATCGATCATTTATTACGTTTTGTCGACTGTGAAATGAGTTGAAAAGTCTTATGACGTTATTGAAATGAAGCTTTCGTGAATGCTAATATTAAAGGTCTTGTGAAGAGGATTAGCCGAGGGCTATTCTTGTTGCGAAATGTTTTGTGAAATGGATTTATCGGTGTTGATTATGGATTTCTGGATTGAGTTATAAATTTCTACTGTTCGTACTATTGCTCGTATTCCTATGTTGAGAACCCATTGAGTGGGGAGTATGCATACTGTCAGGATATTCTTCTGGGCAAAACCGCTGGCTTATAATAAGTGGTGGACCTTGCCAAGAGAGGTAAACTTGATCGCCTTTGTCACGGCATTAAACTTAATCATAGTTTGTTGACGAGCATGAGATTGATTGATGGATGAACCATCATTGTGTTATATGATGATATTGGTCAATGGATAGATCATTGATGATTTAGCTATTGTTGTTAAGTGAGTTTTTATTGAGTAATTTAATACGGATGACTTTTATTGAAAAGTTATTATACTTTTGAGATATTTTTGGCTATATTGTACATTAAGTTTGAGTTTGAGTTATGGACTGTGATATTTTTGATATTATTGCATAGTGACTGTTCAATATACTTAGAAGAAATATGTTACTCACTGAGCCGTGGTAGCTCATCCCTTATCTTACATACCTTTCAGGTTCTTCTACTGGCCGTAAGTAGGGCGTGAGCGGGCGTTAGTCGGAGGATTTCTTTTTTATTGTAGGATTTTGGATATGTTATACATAGTAGCGTTGAGCTATTGGAATAGCTTTTTTGTTGGATTTGTATATATCGTTTTGATGGTTTTAGAAAACTCTGATGTTATTCGAATTTTGTTTAAGTTGAGGCTGCGTTCTTGGGGTAAAAGGACGGCCGTGTTATGATTCCATTTTGGTTGTGCTTGTGGTGTGACATTTATTGGTATCAGAGCGTAGGTTATGACTTTTGGGTGGGACATTGTAAGATTGTGTGATAGACTTTAATGCGTTAGTTTTAGATACTAAGGTGTATTCTTGATTCTAGATTTAGATAATCATGAATTCCAACTCGGAGCCGCTCATCTATTTTCGTAAGAATAATAAAGGAAAGAGAGTCATTACCTTCGACTCGAGAGATGTGCCTCGAGGTTCGAGAGTAAGCTTTCCGACAAGAAGGCGGGATGACGTAGGAGCAGACTCGCAAGAAACAAGAGAGGAAAGTCAACAGCCAATGACCCAAGATGTTGTAGTTGAAGCTGGTGAACCTAGGAGTGGCAAAGGCTACACCTTTGCCCAATTTAGAAAGTCAAAGCCGCCCACTTATGATGGGAAAATTGATCCTCTTGCAGTTGAGCGATGGATTAGGAAGATAGAGGGAATATTCAGAGTTGAAGAAGTTTCGAATGATAAGAAGGTGGACTTTGCCTCCCAATATTTGGAAGGTGAAGCTGAGTATTGGTGGAAGGGAAAGAGGTCCACTCTTGGAAATGAAGATGCTACTATTTCTTGGAAGTACTTCAAGAAAGAGTTCAATGCTCAGTTCTTTCCAAAATCCTTCCAAGCAAAGATGAATGGCGATTTTCTGCATATATTACAAGGTGATTCTTCTGTTTTAGATTATGTGGGTCGCTTCAATCAGATGAGCAAGTTTGCGGGGCATTTTATGGCAAATGAGAAGGAGAAAGCTAAACATTTTTTTAGAGGACTTCGACCTGAGATTTGTTTTACACTTGCATCTCTTTTACTCACCACTTATGAGGATGTTCTGGAGCGAGCAATTAAGATTGAACAAGAGATCATGGAGAGTGGCACTCAGGGTATTCCTCAGCCCAAAAGGCCGAAGTTCATTAATTTCCAAGAAATCCGTATTCGTGATAGCAACAAATAAAGAAGCACTAGTAGGTTTGAAAGAGGGAAGAGTCAAACTGTTCAGGGTGTTTGCGTTACTTGTGAGAAATATCATAGTGGCCAATGCTATTGGAAGCGGGGAACTTGTTTTCTATGTGGGAAAATAGGATACATGCGGCAGAATTATCCAATGCAGAGAGATACTCCAGCAGGTAATAGATTATGTTTCGTATGCGGACAACTGGTCATATAACTCACTTTTGCTCCATGAGGAAGGATGTTCCCTCAGTTGGTAGGCCCTTGGAGAATCAGCCAAGACAGAGGGCGACAGGGAAGGTTTATGCGATGACAAAAGAGGATGCGGCAGCGTCTAACACAATTGTTGCAGGTAATATCTCAATTACCTCACAATATGCTTATGTATTGTTTGACCCGGGGGCTACGCATTCTTTCATTTCTACTAAATTCGCAAAGAAACTTGATATACTACCTGATCCTCTTGAATATGAATTGCGTATTGAGACCTTTATGGGTGACTTCATTATTGTGGACCGTGTATTTAAGTGATGTATGCTTCTAGTCAATAATGTTCAAATGCCTGGAGATTTGATGTTGTTGAATATTCGAGATTTTAATGTTATTTTAGGGATGGATTGGCTATCAACATATCATGCTATTGTTGATTGTCATTCAAAGAAAGTTACCTTTCGACTCCCAAATGAGCCCAAATTCTCTTTTTCGGGAAGTTGTAAGGGTACTTTTCCAAGATTAATATCGGCAGTGCAAGCGAGGAAGCTTCTAAGGAAAGGTAGTTATGGATATCTAGCTTGCATAAAAGACACCAGTAAAGAAGTTGTGAAGCTAGAAAATGTTCCAGTTTGTTAGAGAATTTCCTGATGTGTTTCTTGAGGATTTGCCCGGCTTGCCACTTGATAGAGAGATTGAGTTCTCTATTGATCTGATGCCTGGTACAGGACCTATCTCAAAGGCACCATATCGGATGACACTATTTGAATTGAAAGAATTGGAAACATAGCTGCAGGAATTATTGGATAAGGGCTTTATTAGGCCCAGTGTCTCGCCTTAGGGAGCTCCAGTCCTATTTGTGAAAAAGAAGGACGGTAGAATGCGGCTTTGTATAGATTACTACAAACTCAATAAGGTAACGATTAAGAATAAATATCCTTTGCCACAGATTGATGATTTGTTTGATCAACTTCAGGGAACTCGGGTATTTTCTAAGATCGACCTTCGTTCTGGATATCATCAATTGAAGATTAAAGCAGATGATGTATCTAAAACTGCTTTCAGAACGAGGTATAGGCATTACGAATTTTTTGTCATGCCTTTTGGATTGACAAATGCGCCTGCTGTTTTTATGGATTTGATGAACAGGATATTCAAACATTACCTCGACCAATTCATTGTGGTGTTTATTGACGATATCCTGGTGTACTCGAGGAGTTTGGAAGAGCATGAACAACACTTGAAACTTGTCTTGCAGACCTTGCGTGAGAAGAAATTGTTTGCTAAATTTAGTAAGTGCGCTTCTGGCTTGATCATATTGAGTTCTTGGGTCATGTTATCTCGAAGAATAGTATCGCAGTTGACCCAAAGAAAGTTGAAGCGGTCGTTCAGTGGAATTGCCCTACCAATATAACAGAAGTAAAAAGTTTTCTTGGGCTAGCTGGCTATTACAGGAAATTTATGGAGGGATTCTCCAAAATAGCTGGTCCACTTACTCGCCTAACTCAAAAGGGAGTTAAATTTGTATGGTATGATCAGTGTGAGTGCAATTTTCAAGAATTGAAAAGGTGGTTAGTGACGACTCCCATATTAACCTTACCTTCAAGAACCAGTGACTTCAGAATTTATTGTGATGTATCTAAAGACAGTTTAGGGTGCGTTCTTATGCAGGATGATAAAATGGTGGCCTATGCTTCTAGACAGTTGAAGACACATGAAAAAAACTACCCCACTCATAATCTTGAATTGGTAGCAGTTGTATTTGCTTTGAAAATATAGCGACACTACTTGTATGGTGAGAAATGTGAGGTCATTACTGATCACAAGAGTTTGAAGTACATCTTTACTCAGAAAGAATTGAACACGAGGTAGAGAAGATGGTTGGAACTCTTGAAGGATTATGACTTATCCATCAATTATCACTCAGGTAAGGCAAATGTAGTAGCGGATGCCTTAAGTCGTAAATTTTCTGGAAATATGGCAATATTGCTCACTTCTCAGCTGTCTATCCTTGAGGATATGAGAAAACTAGATTTGGAGGTGTTGATACATCAATTGGGTGCTCAGATAGCTAATCTTCAAGTACAACCAACATTGATTGACAAAATTAAGGCTAAAGAGAATGTTGATTCTCAGTTGAGAAAGATCAGAGAAGGTGTAGAAGTCGAGGGACAGTTGAATTTTAGTATTCATGTAGATGGGTCATTGAAGTTTCGTGATCAGCTATGTGTTCTTGATGATCCTGAGTTGAAAAAAGAAATATTGCAGGAAGCTTACAGCACTAATTACTTAATTTATCCAGGAAGTACTAAGATGTATAGAGATTTGAGAAAACATTTCTGATGGGTCAACATGAAGAAAGACATTGTAAAGTTTGTCGATCAATGCTAGGTTTGTCAGCAAGTAAAGATTGAACATCAGAAACCAGGTAGACAACTACATCCACTTGAGATACCTAAGTGGAAATAGGAGCATATTACCATGAACTTCATCGTCGGTTTACCAAGAACGCCAAGTGGTAAGAATGCTATATGGGTTATTGTTGACCGGTTGACTAAATCGGCACATTTTTTATCGTATCGATTTGGCCTTTCACTTGAAGACATGGCTAAGTGGTATGTCAATGAGATAGTGAGACTTCATGGGTTCCAGTGAGCATAGTTTATGATCGAGATCCTAGGTTTGTATCCAACTTCTAGAAGAGCTTACAAGGGGCGTTGGGTACAAAACTCAATTTCAGTACAGCTTTTCATCCATAGATAGACGAGCAACCGGAGAGGATGATTCAGACGTTGGAGGATATGCTATGATCCTGTGTTATTAACTTTGATGGTTCATAGGATGACCATCTTTACTTGGCAGAATTCTCCTATAATAACAGTTACCATTCCAGTATTAAGATGGCATCTTTTGAAGCACTGTATAGTCGAAAATGCAGAAGTCCGGTTTGTTGGGACGATGTTGGTGAGAAGAGGTTGACTTGGCCCTGAGTTTATACAACAATTAGAAGAAAAAGTCAGGTTGATTCGAGAGTGACTGAAAACAGATCAAAACTGTCAGAAAAGCTATGCAGACCTTAAAAGGCGCAAGATAGAATTTGATGTAGGAGATCACGTGTTCCTAAAAGTTTCACCTATGAAGGGTGTTATGAGATTTGGCACTCGCGGGAAACTAAGTCCAAGATATGTGGGATCATTCTTGATATTGAAGAAGATTGGTGAAGTTGCTTATAAACTAGCTTTGCCACCGGCGTTATCTGGAGTTCATAATGTGTTCCATGTATCTTTATTATGAAAATATGTGCCAAATCCTGAACACGTATTGGATTTCACTCCTTTGAGGTTAAGAGAAAACCTGACATATGAAGAACAGCCTATCCGCATTGTGGATAAGAAGGAGCAAGTGCTACGGCGACGCACAATCCCTTATGTGAAAATTCAATGGCAAAATCATACTGAGAGAGAGGTCACATGGGAGCTTGAGGAGGAAGCAAGAAACAAATACCCTCATTTGTTTGAAAGTTAATGTAAGGCTAAATTTTGAGGACAAAAATTTTTAAGAAGGGTAGAATGTAACATATGCCTCTTCTTTTGACCAAGTCAAAAGACTTAGGCTGAAGAAACAAAAAATAAAAAAAGAAGTCATAAGGTCAAAAAGTGAAGATAAAAGGAAGAAAGCAGCTCGTGAGAGAACAAAAGAAAAAAAAAAAGAGGAAAAGCAAAAGAAAAAGGAGAGGAGAAAGGGAAGAAGGGAATGGGAGGATTTGTGCGCGCGAGTCCTCGCTGAGTTGTTCCGACTACGTAACGCAACGACTATTAAGTACTCGCAACCCTTGTTAGTCCTATCGAAGTAATTTTTCGATTAGGGCTTGGAAATAAGAGTTATGTGGATTTGAGCTGCGTAGTTCAAGTTTTTGAGTTATCAAGTCTTAAATATCCATGAAAATGAAAGATTATGATGTCGTGGGGTTGTGCGTTTTGACGAATATCGATTCGGAGTTACGGTTTATCCATAATCAAATTTTCAAGTTGAGAGCACAATCTGGAATTTCGTGAACAGTACTTTCCAGGGCTTTTATTGTCGTTTTGGGCTGTTGTTTGGGTTGGCTGTGTTGGGACATCTATAGTATGCTAGATGAGTTTCGTTTTGACTGTAAGAGCACACAAAACGGAGTCCGATGGAGGAAATTATGACATGTGAAATTTTGGCGCGTGAGTTGTTTGTTGTGGTTGGCATTAGATTTTTCCATTAAACAAGCCGTCGTAGGCACGTGGGTGTCGGATTATTGGCTAGTTAGCCTTAGCTTATTCGAGTTGCGCGTTAAGGGGAAGTATTACTCTATTTTGATTCATTTTTCGTATGTTTGATAGGATTTAGAATCGTTAGCTGGAGGAACACTTATGGGTTAGTTTTTGGTTTACCAAGTGAGGAACATTATATCTTCTATGAATTTACAAATTCATATTTTGATAATGAGATGTAATTTTTAATACAATAGAACATGTTTTCTGCATAAATTTGATCGATCATTTACTACCTTTTGTCGACTGTGAAATGAGTTGAAAAGTCTTATGACGTTATTGAAATGAAGCTTTCGTGAATGCTAATAGTAAAGGTCTTGTGAAGAGGATTAGCCGAGGGCTATTCTTGTTGCGAAATGTTTTGTGAAATGGATTTATCGGTGTTGATTATGGATTTCTGGATTGAGTTATAAGTTGCTACTGTTCGTACTATTGCTCGTTTTCCTATGTTGAGAACCCGTTGAGTGGGGAGTATGCATACTGTCAGGATATTCTTCTGGGCAGAACCGCTGGCTTATAATAGGTGGTGGACCTTGCCAAGAGAGGTAAACTTGGTCGCCTTTGTCACGGCATTAAACTTAATCATAGTTTGATGACGAGCATGAGATTGATTGATGGATAACCATCAATGTGTTATATGATGATAATAGTCAATGGATAGATCATTGATGATTAGCTATTGTTGTTAAGTGAGTTTTTATTGAGTAATCTGATACGGATGACTTTTATTAAAAGTTATTATACCTTTGAGATATTTTTTACTGTATTGTACATTGAGTTTGAGTTATGGGCTGTGATATTTTTAATATTATTGCATAGTGACTGTTCGATCTGCTTAGAAGAAATATGTTACTCACTGAGCTGTGGTAACTCACTCCTTATCTTACATACCTTTCAGGTTCTTATACTGGCCGCAAGTAGGGCGTGAGCGGACGTTAATCGGAGAATTTCTTTTTGATTGTGGGATTTTGGGTACATTGTACACAGTAACGTTGAGCTATTGGAATAACTTTTTTGTTGAATTTGTATATATCGTTTTGATGGTTTTAGAAAGCTCTGATGTTATTCGGGTTTTGTTTAAGTTGCATAGTGACTGTTCGATCTGCTTAGAAGAAATATGTTACTCACTGAGCTGTGGTAACTCACTCCTTATCTTACATACCTTTCAGGTTCTTATACTGGCCGCAAGTAGGGCGTGAGCGGACGTTAATCGGAGAATTTCTTTTTGATTGTGGGATTTTGGGTACATTGTACACAGTAACGTTGAGCTATTGGAATAACTTTTTTGTTAGATTTGTATATATCGTTTTGATGGTTTTAGAAAGCTCTGATGTTATTCGGGTTTTGTTTAAGTTGAGGCAGCGTCATTGTGGTGAAAGGACGGCCGTGTTATGATCTCGTTTTGGTTGTGTTCGGGGTGTGACAGATACAAAGGGTGTCGGCGAACAAAAGATTAACTTATAGCGGCAGGTTTGAGAGCAACTTGAGAATTAAGTTTTAATTAGCCCGGAGACGTAGCAAGTCAAAGCCGCTTCGCAAGTCGATTGTTCCATGTAGTATGTCAGGTCCATTTTGCGTTATGCAGTTGCTTTTCCCAATTGTCTGCGTCGGGTTAGATGATTAACAAGGACGCTTCAGCAGATTCAGCCAAAACCATGACTGATGCATTTGGTCCGTTAGCTGAATTTTGAGAAATTGGAGTTTGTCGCATCTGCATTGTTGCTCCATCACATCATTGCGCTGATCGCCACTGCACAGCTCACTTGGATGAAAATTCAAGGGACCACCGAGAATGAAATGAGACGACATGCCAATTGAATCGAGTGTCTAAATGCACCGAATGTCCGAACTCTTCCTGTTATACCCTCCTGGTTATCCTAGTCATTCCAAGGAAATAAAATCTCACACACCTCTAATTACCCTGTTTATAACCGGGCAAGACGTACTCTAATTACAAGCAAATCATGTGGTTATTTCAGTTATTCGACAAGGAGATGCCCAAGAGAAAAACCTGCTTTCCCGGCATGTCGAACCAGTTTTGCTGTGTAGATTTCAAATTCGTTCTCGTTGTTTAAAAAACTGAGACTCACCTATTCCAGCAACTGCCACAGACCTAGAGGTCAATCTTAGTCGAATAGATTTTGAAATGGGACGACTGCAACTGTAAAAGACGGAAGCACGAAATCTTCAAACGAGACCTGATCAATTGGTCGACAAGAAAGCAGAAATCTTGGCAGTAAAGAAACAGAGAAAGAGAAACAGAGTGCTGAGAGATCGTTTGTCTCCAGGTAGCGTCCAATTGGATCGCTCCTCGCTGAAAGAACATTTCCAACTTAGTGCCTAACACAATCAAAAGATGGGAAATGCATAGATCATCAGTCCTTATTAGAAGAAAATGAAGTTTTAAAATCACATGTTATCACAAAATCAATGGCATAAACAGCAACTTCACAAAGAAATCATTCTCGACAAAAATGAGCAGCTCTAAGCACTAGTGGATAGAAGACAGTGCAGCTGGAAACCAAGCAAATTCACTGGCTCCTTTAACTGGAAAAGAAGCAAATTTGCTGATCACCAATTAATACAAGACGTTTGTAGTCATACTGCAAGTAAACAACACTAAGACAGTAGAGTCCCTGTTATAAGTTGTTCAACTCAATGAGATTGCTCAGCGAAACAAAAATCACCATGCTTATACAGACAAAATTTGCCATCATTTTACATCCCACGACTGTTTCTGAAGAGATTAACAAGATTGAGAGAGCAGATGTAAGAAGATAGGACATGGCACTGGATTCATGTAGGCATATTCATTGCTCCATTAAATAAACCTATATTTACTGAAGTACAAATATCACCATGACAAAAAATGGCAGTGTCAAAGGACAACTGATTGGTTTCATATCAAAGGTCCAGGATTACCGAGTGGAATTTTCAGTTGTTTGTTTCGTTGCTTGTGTGCATTCATGTGTGCAACAAGAGAGGGAGGGACCATGCATTAGACAAAAAAGATGGTCGCTCTATGTATTCACATATTTCAAAAATGCAGGCAAATTATTTTCTGTACAAAACCCCCTGGAAATCAATCTGGTAATGGGCTCAGGACTGAATGCTCAAAAGTGGAAATAAAAGGGTAGATTTAAGGAGTTACAACTGTTTGTATCACCCTAAGAGATAGAGCAACTATATACACAGTTAGCAGACCACCACCGAGGACCCTGTCAAGCTTCATATCCCTTCTAGGCAAAACCACAAGTGCCCAAACCGACCCGGCCACCACAAAGCCCAGAGTTTCCAGAAGAAGTGGATCTCCGGGGATGGCAACAGATGCTGGATAATTATGCCAGGATGCGCCAACGAGAGACAATCCCAAGCCAAATACCATGTTGAAGATAGGTCCAGCATAACACCCCGACAATGCTACCTGTGTCCCCTCGGCTCCACCATTCACGGCCATTGTTAAATTGGTCATCAAATCTCCAAGAGAGTTGCCCCAGGCCATGACAGTCAATCCTAATATAGAAGGACTCACCCCGACTATATATCCAAGTGAAACAAGCAAACCCAGCAATTCTTGTGCTGTAATGTAACTCCAAGTTATGCTCATCACAAAGCCTCCAGCGAGCCAAGGGAACAGACAGTGCTTTGGTGGGTTTGATGACTCCGTAGTGTAAAACGCAACAACTCCCAGAGAAACTGCAATCAGAAATCCAACCCCATAGACTGCTAGCCTAGAATTGAAAGTGGCATTTTCTTCTTCAAAGCTCCAAAGGGCAGTCAAGAGAAGCGGAGCTAATGTGACAGAAGCAACTGCATAAGGCTTGGACCATCTCTCTTCACTAGCAACAGGTATTGTCAATCTCCTAGGCAGATAAAGAGGCAACTCTAGAATAAGGAGAAACCAACGATAGAAACCCAATGGTTGACAGTCCAAAGAACTTCCAAGTTCCAATTTACACCCATCCTCTAGAGTTTCCTCGACACAAGCAAGTTGTTCTTTTCCCAGGCCATGCAAAATCGGGATCCTCAAATCATCACTTCCATCATTCAACGATAAATTGCCTTCAATGTCCGAATTCTTCTGCCAGTGGGCATGAGAAACATAAACAATGACCACATATGCGACATACATTGACAGGAAACCCAATGCGCCCCATAGATTGATCTCCCCATTGAGTAAGATCACGAGCAAGAATAAGAGAACCAGCATAAGAAAGCAAACGTCCCTAACGAACGCAGACTTGTCCACACGAATGTGTCTTTTGTGCACGAGAAAGCTTATGATCCCCACCACGATGCAGGTCACAAAGGAACTGCCACCTAACACTGTGTTGAGCCCAACGCTCTGAGTCCCACTACCCGTGAAGGAGACGAGGCTAGCAAAGACATCTGGCGCGCCGTTGCCGAGCGAAAGCAGAGTAACTCCGGCGATCGTCGGGGACAATTTCAAAAGCCTAGACAAGCTCTCGAGGGAGGAGCAAAAGTACTCGGAAGCCGTGTTCCCCAATAAGTAAAACAGTACAACTAGCCACAGAATCAAGAAACCGTAACCCAGCACCGGTAAATCCGAAAATGTGCAGTAAAATATGTACAAATAATCTATATAGCCGCGAGAGGAACATGGGTTCTTCGACTTCACGTACTGACACTTGGCCTTGTAGTCCTCTAAATCGTGCAAGGCCTTGCACGCGTGCTGATCACCGTTGAGGTTGTTGAACACACGCCTGGCCTCCGGAAAAACCAGCTCCGAAGGAGAGTTCAGCCACACGACCAACAAGATGCACGCCAGCAAGAGGCACGACACCTTCACAGCAACCGGCGGACTTCTCCCTCCCCGCATACGAACCCACCAAGCCATCGCCCAAAAGAGAGAGAGGGAGAGGAAATTCACGACCAAGAACCGCAAGACTCGAGCCGAACTCCCCGACCCACGAAGGAAAGATCACCTCAGGCACGACGCAACGTGCCGGGCATCAAAGGAGAACGCGAATTCTGCCGCTCAAGAACAGCTCAAGATCGATCGAATCCGAAGGAGGAGGAGGCCCGTTGGACGAAACCTGACCTCCGGCCGCGCTGTTCCTGGAGATTCCACGGCATCAACGCGTGATTATCTCCCTCTCTCTGTGTCACGTCGAGGAGCGGATGGGGAGCGGAGAGGAAGGAGCGAAAAGCGACGAGATCGTACGTGTGAAGTCTCCGAGAATCTATGGAGCCCGAAGCGAGAATCTATGGAGCCCGAAGCGAAAGAGGCCCCGATCTTTTTCTATTGCGGGAAAAGGTACACGGTGGTGACGATAAACACAGCACGCTTGTGTCGGCCGTCGCGCCTGTCGTCCTCCTCCACCTTCCTTTATATTTAGAAAACGAAAGCCCAGTACGTACATGCGCGTGCAAAAAATTTGTACGAAAAACGGATAATAATACAAATATTCCTTGAACTTTGATTTAATGTATAATTTAATCTATAAATTTTTAATTTTTTCAATATAATCTCTGAACTTCAACATAATATTTAATTTGTTCAATATGATCCCTAAACTTTTAATATGTATGCAATTTAGTCCATGCACTATATGAAAATATTCAATATAGTTCCTGCACTTGAATTAATGAAAGAACAATATTGAACATTTTCAAATAGTTCAAGAACTAAATTGAACACATATTAAAAGTTTAGGGACCACATTGAACAAATCAAAAGTTCAGGGATCAAATTGAACATTAAGTTAAAGTTTATGGACTACATTGAACAAATTAAAAGTTCATAAACCAAATTGCACATTGGGTCAAAGTTCAGGGATTATTTGTGTCATTTTCCCTATGAAAAATACCATATATATAAAAAAAAAACGAATATACATATATTCCTATAAAAATTGAACCACGACATTTGCCCGGAATTTGAATTTGATCCTACTTAGGAAAAATACCATAAAAAATTTCAAATTTTTGTTGTGTCACGAAAAATTCTAAATTTGTCCACTGTGACATAAATATCCCCGATTTATACATGTTTAGCATATATACCTTCTATATTAGTTCTATTTGTAGTATATTTGGGTTTAATTAAAATAAAAAGAACAAACTTTAAGTCGAGTAACAATTATGGCCCTAAATTCTTTTTATCTCATAAAAAAACACAAATGTCCATTTAAATCTCACATCTGACCCCCCTTGATTTAGGACCCATTTGGTTCAACTTTGCAAATGAACCTTCTAAATGGGCCTTGGGAGAATACAATACTTTTAGGTTAAAGCTCTTGGGAAATGAAAATGGCGTTTAGTAAAAAATTATTTGTGAAGCTACTTTGGGATTTTTCTTTTTTATTAAAAAAAAAGCTTACCCTTTGTTGGAGCTAGAGAAGGGCTACGGCCGCCGGTGCCAGATCATTGTTGGTGAGCTAGATTTGGCATCAGTGGCCATCACTTGAGGTTGGGTGACCCCTGACAAGGGTTGCGCAACCCAGGCTGTTAGTGCTTGGGCGGTCACGTGACCTCAAGCGGTTGTGCCTAAGTTGGGTGACCTTGTCGACCCTTCATCGTCTAGATCCGGTGTTGTCGGCCCTCGCTAGCTGCCCTCACACCAAGAAGATGAATAGAAACAACGAGGGGCAAACTTGAATATTAAAGAATAAGTGAGGGTACTTTGGGAAGAAAAAAATTGGTTTTAGCATTTGCCAAATGCCGAAAGCTCAAAGTTGGTCTGAATCAGTTTTGAGTTTTGAGAGCTCCTAATGCTGGAAATGTCAAAAGTCTCTTAGGAATGCTTGCCAAATGCCCTAACATTTCCCAATAAACTTTCGAGGCTGAAAGTCTCTTTGAAATGTTGAACCAAACGGGGCCTTAGAATTAGTGATTATCCAACTTGACCATTCCACCTCAGTAGTAAATCCACACGATTTGCTGATTAGATTTAAAGCATTATTTGTTATCTTTTTTTCAGAGTCATGGTTTGAAAAATAACGGTGAAACTGTTCATTATCTCATTCACTTCACTAACGAGCAAAAAAGATTTCAAAATTGAATCTTTCCGGCGAGACTTATAATCTGAAGCTATAGATTATCGCTTAGTGAGAGATACCATGGATGAGATCTACCAAGTTCACGACCATAACTTTTTTACTTAAACAAGTGTGATTTGAAATAGAGAGTAAATGGGAACCAAATTTAGGATAAGAGTGAAAGTAAGTGATTTTTATGAGACAAAAGAAAGTCGAGGCTAGAATTGTCACTCGACCCAAAGTTTATGGACTTTTTTTTTAATTAGTCAAATATAATCGTCACGCTAGCATAAGTAAGGGTTTTTTTTATTTAGAAATTTTTTTTGGGATATTTGTATTTCTAAATTTAGGGATTTTAGTGACACACAAAAAATTTAGGGTATAAGTGTTATGGTGAGGATTATTTATGTGATCTTAACCTTTTTACATTAAGAAAAGAGTTACTTAGTCAAGAAGAAAAACAGAGAGAGAGAAGGGAGTGACGTGGGAATGAATTAGGTGATGCTTCTTAATGACGACAGCGCTGACTTTGGGAGAAGGGAGGCGTGGCCAATGAGTCACCGTGTTCTTGTGATTGGGAGGACAACAAGATTTAACTATAAAATGGATTTTGCTGAAACGGTAAAACTTGCCGAGCCGTCGAGAATATCTGTTAAGCAATCAATTAATTTTTTTTACTATTTTTAATGCATTGATTGACCTCTAATTAGCAATGTCCTCTGGGCATTGCCAGCACATGTGCCAGGATTATTCTCGAGCCTAAGGTTTTTCTTTGTTTTTTCTCATAAAATTATTGTTCAAATTAAAAAAAATCGAAAAAAATGAAAAAATACACGAAAAATCTAATAAAAAATCGTAAAGTTTAGTGAAAATGCATCGGAATTCTAATTTTGTTTATATTAATTCATTATCCTTTTAACAACTCTAATATAATAAGATTTACGATAACGAAAGATGCATTGTGAATTTACGATACATAAAACACATGAGATTGATAATAACATAAAAGAGAGAAATTTGATATTCTATCAATATATTTGGTTTGGTGGCTCGGGTCAAACGTGTATCCCCTATTGTTGGATACAGAAACATCCTTCAACAATCCTCTCGATGATAACGATGTAGCTTGTGCAACAACGAGCGCCTCGTCCCGGCATGCGGATCATAACAAAAGCTCACCGACACTGTTGGCACACTACACGACAATCTGTAACATCGAGAAACTCTCACACCTCTTTCCTTCTTGGTTGGTCACCTAATCAGGTATTTCATGATCGGCACCGGTCATATGTTATTCTGCTGGAGCTCGCACTACCGATGAAAAGAAACAGTTAGTCTTGGATTTATGAGTTTGTTTAGAAGACCACGTCTCGCGGGTTACCTACAGAAAAGTTTTGGATTTTACGTGGCTGGGCATACGGTGGGCTGCCGGCCGAACGCCCAACGGTCACCGACGCATGCTCGAGGGCTGACAATAATTTCACTGATGAGCAGCCCATGGATTTATTCGAGACAAAGTAAAATACACGAGGTGTTTCAAGAAAACGTGCTCAAGAGACAAGTTGGAATTTTCCCAGAGAAGCTACTTCCCTTAATCTTTGTCCCAAGAAAAGATTTTGCAATCGGGAGCCGGACCGACCGGTTGGGAAAAATCACGTGGAATCCGGCCCCGCAAATGGACCAGCCTCGTCGCACATCAAACCGGCCCAGACCATCGAATCTGCAGAAGCTCGTCCGTGCACAGACGGTAACCAAGCTGAGGAAAACACTTACCTTAAGTGAAACCTCACCATCTGAGATCTTTGGACATAACTCATGTTTCGTCACCTCAAAATGAGCAGCTGGTGCGACCACATCGGTCGGTACCTATCGACCCACCATTATTGGAGGCCAGGCAAACGGCTCCTTCCCATATCAGAACTTCTCTTCCAGTTCTGTCCCTGTAGGGTCGGGAGGGTCCCGCTCATTCACGCACAAAGGAAAGGACCCAGAATGGTAATTTCACACCCACCGAAATTCCCTAGAAGAAAAGAAAAAGATAGAAGTCTCTCCACCAACAATTTTTATAGTTGGTGGCATTTTGAGGGTCCTTCCCTTCAAAGCAAGGAACTTGTTCTTCTGAAGTTCTAACTCTCACGCACTTCCCATCAACCTTTCTTCTTTATCTTCATTCACATTCTCTCTCTCTCTCTCTCCTAAAAGGCGCATTATCCCACCATTGAAGTCCCTCTCTCTCTCCCTG
Organism: Syzygium aromaticum; assembly: GCA_024500025.1. Taxonomy (NCBI): domain Eukaryota; kingdom Viridiplantae; phylum Streptophyta; class Magnoliopsida; order Myrtales; family Myrtaceae; genus Syzygium; species Syzygium aromaticum. The sequence goes on from CM044885.1 coordinate 21,612,272, forward strand.
CCTCTCCAAAGGCTGCTGTTGCAGAGTTCTTGAAGTTCAAATGATGAGGATCAAGCTGTTCATCACCTGCTTCATGCTGGCTTCGATCGCCTTCTCTCTGCTCTTCATCCCCGCTAAACTCGCCATACCCATCGCCAGATTCAAGCCCACCATCGCCTTCAACCTCCAGAGGGCCAACTCCTCGTACCCGGTCACCTTCGCCTACCTGATCTCGGCGTCCCAAGGCGATGTCCCGAAGCTCAAGCGTCTGTTGAGGGCGCTGTACCATCCCGGGAACTACTATCTCATCCACATGGAGAACGGTGCGCCGGAGCCGGAGCGGCAGGAGGTTGCGAAGTTCGTGTCCGGAGAGCCGGTGTTTGGCTTGGTGGGCAATGTGTGGGTGGTGGGCAAGCCCAACCTGGTCACCTACCGAGGCCCGACCATGCTGGGGACGACCCTGCATGCCATGGCCATGCTCTTGAGGACTTGTCGGTGGGACTGGTTCATCAACCTCAGCGCCTCCGATTACCCACTGGTGACTCAAGATGGTATGGTGAGTGGAAGTTATTTTGGGGTCCAATTTGCGAGCAAGTGCCGTTTTTTATCGTGTCCGATCGATTAGCTGGCTTTGCCCTCTTTGTCTCTGTATCCGGAGGCTTGATTGATGACCCATGCTGTTGTTGGTTCAGATTTGATGCATGCATTTTCCGAGTTGCCAAAAGATGTCAATTTCATACAACACAGCAGTCGTTTGGGTTGGAAATTGTAAGCAGCAGCACATGTTCTCCTCTGCATTTGATCGTGACCTCAGTTTCTTTTCTTTTCTTTCTTTTCTCTCTCTTTACTTTTTGGGCTTTGAGGAATTTTGATCAATTTGGTTGTGATTTCTGTTGCAGCAACAAGAGGGGCAAACCCATCATTATAGATCCTGGACTTTACAGTACTAATAAATCAGAACTGTGGTGGGTCATCAAACAGAGGACTCTGCCAACTGCCTTTAAGCTTTATACAGGTTTTTACCCTGAACCCTCTTCTTTTTTTCTTTTTTTTCGTTCTTGCTGTTAGATAAATTCTCCTCCTTTTCAGTCTCTTTTGATAATGTTATCCCCAGTAAGCACGTGAACACACATAACGACAGGAAGCACACCGTGAGTATCATAAGATAATGGATGGGTTACGGTCAGTTTCTTGGAGGGCCCTTCTCGTTTTGATGTACTTGATTCCTCTTGCTTTTGCTGTGGCTTTTCATCATCTCGAAGTTGCTAGGGTAAACAGACGTCGGTTGTTTAATTAAATTAATCCTGCACTGGGACCAACGCATACAGGTACATAGTTAATAGCAATAGTCCCCAGAAATTGAAACCATTGGTGCATCTGAATTCTCAATAGCTGTAGGGGCCCCAAAAAATATGTATATATTATCTGGGTACCACGTTCAAGCAGTGTACTGTTGTTTTTTTGGAGCCTCCTGAGCCACTTATGGGTTCTGTGAATCCACGTGAAACTTACAGCGTTCCAAATTGGGCCAGGGTCAAGCCGTGTGGCTAAAAGTTTGGAAAGTCGATTCCATCAAACAATGCCACTACATTGGATCGTACATAATCTCGTGCGCAAGATCATGCGATTTATTCACCAAAACTTACCTATGAAACTGGGGTTGAACTATCCTTTTCTGGCCAAATTGCTGGATCCTTTTCCCTATTGCTCCTCCTCTAATCCAAAATGCCAACACCCGATTCACTTCTTCTCATGGCTAATTTGGTAGCCATGCGAGAGAAAAACTCTGAGTAGGCCCCTTTTGCGACAATGTGGTTGGCTCGGTCGGTCAATTATAGTTCGAGGGATATGAGAGTTTAATGTAGGAGTTACCTGCTTCTGATCCATGACCGGTCACGAGGTGTCTGCAGGGAAAATGTGGTTTGCTCTTAGCCGAGATTGTGTGGCTAGTTAACGAGGAACATGAGTGTGAGAAGATGAGAGCTGGGATCTTATCGGACATGAGCAATTATATGTTGAAGAAACTGTGATGGATATGTTCCAATTATGTGCTCAATGATAACAGAATGCGTGTTAATTTGATGCCATCATCAACACATCATTAAAAGAACCTCCACAATCAAATTAGCCTCAAATTTTGTCTTGAATAATTTAATCGCGTTCTTTAGCAGCACTCGTGCATACGAGCAATCTTGTTTTGCCTTACCATATACATATTTTGAGTTACTTTCTGTTGTTTGATACATCAACATCACTTGCCTTTGAAAAACCAGGTTCTGCTTGGATGGTACTTTCCCGGTCTTTCTCCGAGTACTGCATTGTTGGCTGGGAAAACCTGCCGAGGACCCTCCTCCTTTATTATACCAACTTCGTCTCCTCCCCTGAGGGCTACTTCCAAACCCTTGTCTGCAACTCTGAGGACTACAAGAACACCACGGCCAACCACGACCTCCACTACATCTCCTGGGATACTCCTCCGAAGCAACACCCTCGGTTGCTCAGCCTCAGAGATTACCGGAAGATGGTCCTCAGCAACCGGCCCTTCGCCAGGAAGTTCAAGCAGGGCGACCCCGTCCTCAACAAGATCGACCGCGAGCTGCTCAAGAAACGGAGAGGTGAGTTCACTCATGGAGGTTGGTGTTCTGGGATGACGAATGGTGGAAAGCCACGGAGGACTTGCTCGAACCTGCAGAGCTTGGACTATGGCGTCATTCGACCAGGGCCAGGCGCTAGGAGATTGAAAACCTTGCTGTCGAGGCTTTTGTCAGTTAGGAATTTCAGTAAGCGGCAATGTAAATGAAAACATCCCTTCTTCCCCTCAATGATACAGAGGAGGAGTTATGAGTTGATACAGTGAACGTGGCGAGCGGAAACTGAGAATGTCTAGGTTATGCGTTCACAGTTGGATTTGTTCTCGTGTTGGTTCACGGGTAACGATCAACGCCGCGAATGACACCTCCATGTTAGAGTTTGAGGAAGGGGCGGTCCATGATTCACTTATCTTGAAACGTTCGTTATTCTTTTCAATCTCAAAAACGGGAAGGCTTGTCTAAGTTGCAATGCCATGGACGGTTTTTACAGTGAATCTGAAAAGGGGAGGTGATGTGCGCTGCAGGAAGTTATCTTCTGTGCACATCATCATTATCAACCATTGGTGTCGACTTACTATGATGTTACTCTCTCTCTCGCGCGAGGGGCGCCGGTATGCGTGCCTTTGTAGTTACTTTTTTACCAGGAGGATTAAACATTATTGTTTTTCTTGAATATGTTCACTAGAACTCTTAGAAGTTCTAAAACTTGTTAAGAAAGTGTAATTAAGTTTTAAAATTTGTAAAAAGTACAATTAAGTTTTAAAATTTATTAAATTGATTCAAATGAGTCATAAAATTAAAACAGCTAAATTTATTAGCTGAAAATGCTGACATGGTTTGTTTTAATATTTTCTCTCTTGTGGTTAAAACGATGTTGCTTTGACCCAAAATTTGATTTTTAATACTAATTTTATTTAAATTAAATATAAAAATTAGCAAAATTAAAATTTTAAAAAAAATTAAAAAAAGGAGGAGGACATGCGATGAGGGAGGGCCTGCCCTCCCCCGTCGTCGCTACCCCACCATCGCTGGAAGGGATTCACTCGCGAGGGTGGGGGTACTGTAGGCGGGGTCGCCAGACCCCAGCCAAGGCCGATGGCCCTTGCCAACGACAGGCGATGGCACATGCCCTTGTCCAGATCTAGGCAAGGGGCCATGGCCCTCCCCTAAATCGGGTCGTCGACCCACCCTCGCCAAGCCCTCTTAGTGATGGTGGGGCGGCAGCGGGGAGGGCAAGCCCTCCCTCCCCCTGTTCTCCTTCTCCTCCACTTTTTTTTTAAAATGGAAAATTTGGCTTATTTTTTTAAATATAATTTAAATAAAATTAATATTAAAATAATAACAAGCCACCTTATTTGTCAAGTAGGATAAAAAATAATGAAAAAGCCAAATCAATATTTTTCGTTAGTCAAATTGGACGGTGTTAACTTTAAAATTCAATTGAATTAATTTGACAAGTTTTAGGGTTTGATTGCACTTTTTACAAGTTTTATGACTTGATTGCATTTTTGTGACAAGTTTTAGGACTTCTAATGAACATATCCATTTTTTTTTTATAGCAAAAGCTACCAAATCCATTATGACATGTTTATTTTACGCTTTTTTACGTGATATCAAAATTTCCAAATTTGTATTATGATATATTTATCCTTTGTTAAAATTTTATTAATGAGATCCGTTAAAAATCTAATTACATAGATGTCATAAAAGTAAGTAGTGTCAGCATAAATGATGTTGTTTTGGTTGAAAGATTATTTAACGGAATCTTGACGGAGGGTAAATGTATTATATTGATACAAGTTTGAAGTTTTTTATGTTGTAAGAAAAAATTAAGATAAATGTGTCACGGTAAATATAATTTATGATTTTTCGTGAATTTTTTTATGGGGGTTAAAAGTCTAATTAATTGTAGCAACTGGATTGGAATAAAACTGTGTTTCATATAATTTTCAATTCTATATACAATGCGATCAATATATTATTCAAAAAATTATTATTCATGATTTAAACAATTACTTTCACGAACCAAACGCATTGCAAAAAACAATATTAAAAAAAATTGTTATGGCCGACTTGGATTTTAGCATTTTACAGCAGAGCTGTAAACGAGGCTCGGAAATATCGAATTACGTGAGCTTAGCTTGATACCAGACGTTGGTTGAGGCGGTCTCAGGTGGGACCAGGATAATCCAACGGTCCATCTGAGCTGGGCTCATATGGTTCGGATGCGGGCAACCGCTCCGCTTCGGATGACATGTCATGGCGGGTCCGGCTTGAACCCAAGTTACAAAACCGGTGCGGGCAACAATTAGACCCGAGATTTCAGGGCCCATATCGTATACTCCGACGTGTCCATCTCCCCCCCCGCCCCACCTCTCTCTCTCTTTCTGTCTCTCTCGCCGTCGTCAGGTCTCGGAGCTCCGGCGGAGGGATTTCGGCGGCAGTCGCCGGCGCCGATCGCTAGTCGCCGCCCAAACGCCGAAGTTCGGTCCCTTCGTTTGTCTTTCCGGATCGCGAGGCCGGCGAGCCTCTCCGTCTCTGTAAGTGCGCGCGCGGTGTCGTTAGAACAAGCGTGGTTCTTTTGATTCATCCGAGCTCCATTGCTTCGACCGGCTCCGACTTCCGAATTTCCTGTGGACTGAGTTTTTTTGCCGGTTCTATTGTTTCCCCGCGTTACGCGGAGCGTGTTGTTGCAAAAAAGGCTGTGTCCGGTGGAGCTTCGTTGAATTGGATGTCTGACCGAGTTTCTTGAACATTGTTGTCCGCTGCGAGACATAGGAGAGAGGTTTCGAAGGTTTAGGAAAAAAGAGCTTAATTTGATGTGAATTAACTGTCGTTGTAGATTAATTCCTGCCGAGGCGATTGAGAAGTCCACGGTGGAGTGCCCTCTTGCGCGAGGATGAAGAGGTGGTGCACTCACTGCGCCAAGTTCGTGGAGGTGGACCGACCGCACGATGGCGCCTTGTGAGTATTGTCGCTTCCGTGGCGGTCTCCATGAAAAATCTAGAAAGCGTTGGCGAGGACAGGTGGGGTTGACGGACTGGATGGGCTGACTGGTTCTTATTTTGATCTTTCAGAGGCTGTACGGAATGCGGAAAGGTGTTGGAAGATTTCAATTTTTCGTTCGAACCCACTTTTATGAAGGATGGGGCTGGGCAGGTTTGTTTTCATCTGTTACTTATGCTAGTGCTATCGTTTCTTTGCAGAGGCCTCGGGGCGGAACTTGTTTTTAGAATGCGCAATCACAAAAAGTAGCTCGTCTTGATCGTCTCATGGCATTGTTTCTTTTGTTGAGCACGTGATCTTATTCGGCAGCACAATGACTTCAATTTTAAGTGGTAACCATCTAACAGAAGTACCTCAAGGCAGTTGGCCTAGTGTTATAGAAATCATATGTCTTCCACACGGTTGCGGCTTCTCTTCGCGTTTTGAGTGAACCTCTGAACGGCTTGTGTTATGTGTAGGAGAGACTTTCTAGCTGTTAGCAGTTTAGCGGTGTTGTGTTGATGGGCTTGTCAACCTCGAACATTCGTATTGCGGGGGTACAAAATAGTCATGGCTCAAACTGTACATTTTATAGCGAGTGTAAGACTTGGTAACGCCTAGAGGTGGTCATGAGTGCCCCCTTCCCACCCTTTAGCTTATTAGAAAAAAAAACCATATGATAGAAGCAATTATTTTCTTTTGTTTGTAATTGGGATAACAGGTAATAATGGATATGGGCATCAATTGTGTCCTATGGAATAGTTCTACAGTGACTTTGGTCGTGCTAAAAGATCCCTTCCTCCGCTTCTAATCAGAAGTCAGACTCCATATACAACGATCGTATTTCTCTAGGCTCGTGCAAAAGCCCTTGATTGGGGCTGTAATGGTTGTTATGCGGTCTAGATTCTTAGCCTGACGGTATGAAGTTGGAGGTTTGAATCTTGAAGCTGCTTTGCATGCCGGAAGCCTCTAAACGGGCTTAAGGGGTTGCACTTTAATCTTTCTTTCTTTTTTTTATGAAAGAACAGAGTATACGCTTGAAACAAGTTAAGAAGACGAGCTGGGTTAATTTCTTAAAATTGTGTTGGATCCAACTTCTTCTCTTGCCAGCACATAGTTTAGAATATGGATGCCTTCTGCTGCCATTATCCTAATGATCTCCACTTCTTTGTAGAGCCATCTGTCTGGAAATTATGTGAGGACAGTCCAGAGTGAGTATTCTGTTTCACGTGAAAGAACAGTGGACAGAGGTATACTCTTTTTCTGAGTTTTATTTAGATCTTTCTGCCGACATTTTGCCAAAACTGCATGTTATCTTGTGAATTTCATTCACTAAGGATTTATTATTGCACATTATTTCCTACCTGATAATGTAAATTTTGCTCAACAGATGTAGCTGGTGGTTTTCTTATCGCATATTAGATATAGCTTTAGCAAAGCCCATTTAAATGTAGAAGCTTTTACTGCAGGTATTGCTGCATATGATCACTTATTTAAGCTCGTGCAACTTTTTTCCTTCAAATTCCCTAAACAATGTAGATATAGCTTCTTCAATGTATAGTTCTTTAGTGGAATAGCTGATAGAGCAAGCAATTGCATCACATTGTTCTTTAGATTGTTTGATCATGTGAAATACAGGTGTCTTAATTTTTTGCAAGTTGTACCATAGTTCGCCTATTTATCGTTCTGGAAGATGATTAGAAAGGCCCAGACGACAGTCTTTATTTGTTGAAAATAAAATGGCATTGCTGTGAGCCGAATTGACAACAAAAACAACACAGCAATAGGTTTACAGGCTGCTCGCAGCTCGTAAAGCTTAAGACTCTTCATGTAAGGACTAGTTGATCTCTGTAGCCAATTGGACCATTAGCAATGCACCCTCATGAATTGCAGCAGAAGCAGAACTAAGTTTTTATGTTTTGTTCTAATCAAATTGGGTTGTCGGTTGTGGCCAAAAGACTGATCACTTTTAACTGCTTAAGATGTTTACGAGATTGTTGTGCATCTGATTGGTTGCTTCCTCGACTAAATAAATGACCTATTCGTAGGGCAGAATCCTAGATCTCAATATGGTTCATCTGAGGCTATGCGTCTGCTCTGCTCTGCTTTAGTCCATCTAGAATGTGTTTTGCATGAAACTTGCATGAGCAAGGTTGTTCAGCTATTGGGAGGTATATTACCTTCACTGGAGTTCATATCAACAGAAACTTCAAATCAGAAATATGTTTGGTCTCTCCGTGTTGGTTAAAAGTTGTTATTAGGGTTTTCGATTCATAAACATGACATAAGAACATCACCATGCAGACTAATAAGGGACTGTACTTCGTTTCTAGCACTAAGGTTATGTGCTAATTGGTGGTATTAAGGCTACAATATTGGGTGTTAATTCTGTTCTCTTGAGTACTCCAGAATCCTGATAGTGGATTTTTTGCTGCTCTTTCACTCTTGTGTGTAAGCCCAAGGACAAATCAAATAAACAGCTGTGCTGCAACTTCAACCTTCTCCTTTCTGTTCGTTCTTTTGTTTGTTGGTGCTGTTAGTTGTCAGCATGTGTTACTGTGTATATTGGAGCTATTTCTTTGTATAGCTGGCATATGTGCATCATGGACCATGGTGATGACCTTTTATTATTTGGTTTTTGCAGCTAATGAGGATATGAAAAATTTGTGCTATGGTCTAGGGATGGATCAGCCTGACGGTATCGTTAGGACATCTCTGGCATTCTACCGAGTATGCTTTGTTTGAGTTACTAATGTTTCTGTTTATGTCTGTTTGTCTAAACTGGACATTGTGTTTCCCCAAAATCTTTCATGTACCTTCTGAAGATTGCACTGGAAAAGAATTTTACCAGGGGTCGCAGAACAGAACAAGTGCAAGCGGCTTGTATTTACATTGCCTGTCGGTGAGGGATCTTCCAAGCTATTGGTTTCAAATAATTGAAGTAATTTCATGATAATATATAGCGCTCACATACATAATTATTGCTCCAAATAAGGGTCACTTACCTTTGTTGTCACGCCATCTAATTATTGGTTCAAAATTTTGTGAAGGTTATTTTTGCATGATTGTCCTATGGTATTTAAGACACCATTTGAAAATGTTGAGATTCATTCTTCTGCAAGTTAAAGGAAGTTATTGTTTATGTCCTTTTCCTGAATTGAGATTTCTAAATATAGCATTTCCAATATGCATGGTACTTGATTGAGGTTGATGCACTTAGAAATTCCAAAGAAGAAACTTCTGGCTGATTTTTAAACGTTTATTTGGCCATTCATATGCCTATCTGTTCTTTTGTACTAGTAGTTTTAGCATCTGTTGCCTGATTTCCTTTAAAGGTTTTTGCTAATGTTGCTTAATTTTTTTTTCCAGGGAAAGCAAATTACCGTATCTCTTAATTGATTTCTCAAACTTGTTGAAGATAAATGTGTGAGGAAGCTTTTTCTGCTAATAGTGCATGAATTTGATCCTTGTCTCTGGTTTATGATAAAATCTTCTTCCATTTTCTTTTTTGGCAGTTACGTGCTAGGTGCTGTATTTTTGCAGCTCTGCAAAGTTCTTTGGCTTCATGAACACCCCATTGTACAAAAGCCTCTCGATCCTTCTCTTTTCATTCATAAATATACAGCTAGTAAGTACTTGCCATCAGTGCTGATGACTTAATGTCACTATACAAACTATGTATGGAATCATGCTTTTTATTGCCAATATCGAGTTTCAAGAGAAACTTCTTTAAGTTTCGTTTTCTATTTTCTCAGTTTCATTCTGCAAAAATGTCTCCAAAACCTTTTACCCTCAGCTTTTGCAATAAGGAAGTTTCAGATGATATTTAATTCCTGAAGTAAATCTTTTGGTCTATTGTAATGAAAAAGCTGTGGATTAGACAACAGTATAAAATTTTTTTTTGCCTGGACAGTATTGTGATGAAGATCTCTCTCTTTCGCTGGTCCTTTTGACTTTGTAATTTGGGTTATCTAATTGATTAAATCTCTTTGTAGGTTTATCTGGGGGAAGGAATAATGAAGTAGCCAGAACTGCCTTGCGCATTATAGCCAGCATGAAGAGGGACTGGATGCAGGTGTGTTTCTTCTTTATATAATGTCAAAAACTGTGCATGGTTATTACTTATGATGGCATGTAAAATAGTGACTGAGATTATAGTTCTGAGTCTTCTGACAGACAGGGAGGAAACCCAGTGGACTCTGGGGAGCTGCTGTATATGTATCTGCAGTTGCTCATGGATTGAAGTGTTCGAAAGCAGATGTTGTACGAAAGCTTACTTTTCCCTTTTCTCATTAAGCATGGGTTTGAAATGTAGTTTATTTTTTAGGTACTATATATGTTTATCGTGTTTCCTTTATCATGTGCGTGCACACACAGAGGGAGAGGGGGAGAGAAGGAGAGAGAGGGAGGTAGGGAGTGGGAGAGAGAGATATTTTGCTGTTAGAACTGAATGCACTTCTCAATGTGGTCAATGAGGTTATTATAAGTGTGTTTGAATTTCTAAACAAATTCAAGGGCTCCTTATAATTGCTACAGGAGTCGTTTAGTTGATCGAATGGGATGTTAGTTGAAGTCATATAACTATGAACAATTATGTATTAGCTGGCCATAAACATTATATAAGAACACATTTTGATTATCGCGGTCTAGATTATCCCAGAAGATTAGCAGAAATGATATTTTTTGAATTTTCAACTGTGAGTGAAGCTATTATATGTAATTTTTCTCATCTGGTTATGCCATTTCTCATGAGGAGTTATTGTTGATGGCTGGTTGTCTAATTTTATGGATCCTGTTTGCTTTATAATGATTGCACAGCAATTAGAAAGTATGCTTCTGTGGCGATTATTCTTATTTTGGATGGTACTCTTTCTAGTGAACTGCTGCCTCATGTTCAAAAGTTTTTTTATATTCGTTCCTTGATCTCCTTTAGCTTGCGTCTTAGTTCTGCAATTAATAGCTTGCTATGCCAGTTATGTTAGCATTATTGCAAAATCTATTCTGTTAAAAGAATTGAAAATTCGTTTTATTGATGGACTACCTTTTGTTGTACGCGAGAGATTTACTTTCAGATCTTTTATATCTTAAGAATGAGATTGTTGAGAGGAAGATAGTGGCCAGATCTTATTTGTCAAAACGAATATGTTATTGTTGTTGCATTTGCTTGACATGCTGCTATCTTTCCTTTTTTGCATGTGGCTTGCTGGAATTCTTCATCAGTTAAGGCTGGTGCATATTTGTGAAGCAACATTGACAAAGCGATTGGTTGAATTTGAGAAGACAGAGTCTGGTAGCTTAACGGTATGCTTCTCTATCATCGAGTAAAATGTAGCTAGTCTCTCTCTCTCTCTCTCTTTGTGCTTCTGGGTTTAGAGGGGAGGGAGAGTTGCGCAGCACTTTGTGAGTGCTCATACTAGTGACATAAAATCTGCAAAACACAAACTACTAACAACTTCCGAATGACATTGGTTGTGAGCAAATTGTAGGCTCCTTTCCCTTCGTTTTCAGAATATGTCCAGTTAAATATGTCCTCTTCTCTTATTTCATCACAGTATGTTCTCAATAGATTTGGTTATGCCCATTGTGATTGCTGTCAACAGACATCACTTGACTGACACAGCATTGCACGTGAACTGATACGAGGCTTATTTTACTTGCCAAGGCGTGGTAAAACTGACATCGCACTAACCAAAGTTTAGCTCTGGGGATAGGAGATAGGGAGTCAGTAAATTGAAGTAATTGGGCGACAACAATGTATGCCTTGGTTTAGTCCTCAGTCAGGCCAATCAAGTACTTGCCTTGCTGACCGACAAAGAGGCTTTCATTATTAGCCTTCAATAACTTATGGTTTTGTGTGACTGCTCAGTGTACATAAGGACCGGCTACTTGTTTAATCCAAAAGTGTGGACACCTTGGCACTTTCATGATTTTGAAATACCTGAATATGCATGGAAAATTCAATGCCTATTCCTGCTCTTCTGCCCCTCGTGCCTTTATAATGTAATTATATTAGGATTTCCTATTTTCATATTATTTCTAGATTGAGGAGTTAAATACCAAGGCAAAGCTTGAAGAGAAAAGTTCAGCAAAACAACCAAATATGGGGTTGAATGTATCTGGCTCAAGAGAATTGCTTTGTGAACACAAGGATACGGATGTACCTCATTTTGCCATTGGACTTTGTCAATCTTGTTACAATGAAGTGAGTCATGCTTTCTTTTTTTCTACTCTCATGCTTCTTAGTTCTAGTTTTTTCCCAAGCACTTATGTTTTTATGCTTTGTTGCAGTTTGTGGAATTTTCGGGTGGTCTTGAAGGAGGCTTAGATCCTCCAGCTTTCCAACGTGCTGAGAAGGAAAGATTGGCTAAGTCATCTCTTGGAGAAAAAACAAGTGAAACAACTTTGGTTAGTACACGGTGTTACTTTAATTAATGCATCTGTACCAATGTTGCAGAGGTAAATGAACACTGCAACTTGATGATATTGCTTCCTAACACTAGTCATCTGCATTATTGAAAACAAAGTCGGTATTTTGGTCATCACTAATCATGGCAAATGGGTTTGAAGTTCTTTGTTTAAAGCTCCAGTCTCCACCAACATGGAGATGGTAGGCAGTCTAATTTACCCCAAAGTAAGAGTAAATGTATAACACAGCTTTTACCCTAAGAAATCTTGCATAACCTTACTTCCAAACACACCAAATTACTTCAAAAGTACTGCACCAGAAAAATCCTTTCCTTCCTTCTGAATCAGTGAATGTAGCATCCAATGAAACTTGCAATTTCTTAATATTGCCCAATTGTTTTTTTCAAACAAGCCTATAGATGGTTGATGCTGGAATCTGTGACTTGTTGATACTCTCTCCAAACTCAGTATAAACGTTAGAATATCATGATTTTTGGGATTTTCATCTGCAATTTGCCTTGATATGGATAGAAGCCTTTGCTTTAGAGACTCAAGGGAAGGTATCTGGATGGTGACATGCATAACAATGGAAGGATTTCCAAAGGAAAGGAAACTAGGTTGTAAGACTGTCCTCTCTCCTCAGTAGAGGAGAACAAAGGAGTGAAGATATGAGGACAAAGGAGATCTGTTGTTTCCCAATCATGTGATATTTGTCTATTATATCAAGGGGACAAATTCCCCATGTAGAATGTAAAAGAGGATCAAATATCAAAGAGACATTTTTAGTATGATCAGTGCATTAGATATTTTCAGAGACTTCAAAATTGTAGATATGTTATTAGTTTAGTCGTCACAGTTATGCTGCTTGTCCACAGTGACAGCGGAACATTATTGGGGTCTACTAACTACCAATTTGGTACACCTTTGTTTGCTTGTTGGCTTTAGTGAAACTCGTTATAAGTTTGTTTCTGGAATCAAAATATGTTATTGCATGAATCTTTTTAAGAAAATGAAAGCAAAGTTAAAAATTGTTGGAAAGACTTTGGAGTCAATTTGTTTAGTGAGTGTGGTTTACCATTTGCTTTAGTCATCTTATGACTGTACACATTTAATCTAGCATTCATTTTGCATGGACTTTGTACTTTCTGATGTTCATTCCTTTTCTTTTAGCATGAGAATGAGCCTGACACTCTAGCAGCATGTGGCACTGAGAAGTCACGATCAGCCGAGCCTGAAAAAACTGGTGACGGTTCTTTATTGTTTGAATAAATGTACTCAATTCATTAGTCGGAATTATGTTTACTTCTAAGGCTAAAAATATTCAAACTATGGGGGTGATGTGCAGATCAACCAACTGATGTGAATGATGGTTTTCGAGTGGATGAAGCAAACAATGGGAATGCTAATGCTGGTGATGAATCAGACACCCTATCTGATATTGATGATATTGAGGTGCGCTTCACTTATACTTTTGAGCCCTACTTTTGTTCTTGGAAATTTAGACCACAACTATCAGTAGCCTATCGATACAACCTTAAAAAACATTTTACAATCAGCAGATTTAAGTCTATTCATTAATATGTAGGGAAGTTGCTAAATTTCCAGGTAGACTTCCTGTTGATGATAATTCTTTCGATAAGGTCATTCTAGTCAACTTGTATCTTGGTAGTTATGTAAAGTTCCACCTACTTTCGAGCAGGGATAGAGCCTGTATACAGTGGGGGCAATTACTCCTGTGGACTTCCTTTTTCACCAAAGAGTATAGGCACTTTTTTTTATATAGAATTCACTTATCCTGTAATTCTGTCGAATTTTGAACTCATTTTAGTTTCCATATACCGATATCAGTTTGCTTACTGCTGGTAGTTCTTGTGGCTATTTTCATGCATATTCACAAACTTATGAGTGATTTATGCTAAACGAAAGTAGATCCTACCGCTCGTCATGCATTATGTTGATATTTTCGTTTCAAAGTATGCCAATCTTACTTATTGTATCTACTGGCAATTTTTCGTGTCTCAACCACAACTTTCTAGCTTGTTGATCTGTTGTAATATGTGTCTGGGCTTTATATATTATGATGTGTTCAGGTTGATGGCTACCTTCACAACGAGGAGGAGAAGCATTATAAAAAGATTATTTGGGAGGAAATGAACCGGGAGTACCTTGAGGTGATTTGGTTTTTTATTCAAGCTAAATAATGTTATCTAACTTATCTTAACAGTACAAAGTTTGGCAATGGCAAAAAGTTCCAGTCAAAATTTGGATCATGACCATCACCTTTTGTATGATTATTGTATTCCTGTACATTTGGATGGATGTTTTCATAATTTTATCATTTTAGTTGGAATTGGTCATCATCGTTCTCTTTTACTCAGAATTGGTTTCTATCAGATTGTGCTACATTTTTTTTGTTGTATAATTTGATGGGATTGAATTGGAACATGTATAGGTTGGTTAGACACCTAGTTCTGTTTACTCCATGTCGCGGGTAATTTTTATTATTTTTCCTGGTGATTCCCTTGCTTTGTAGCTTATTCGATGTACTTGTAGGAACAAGCTGCTAAGGAAGCAGCTGCAGCAGCTGCAAAGGAAGCTTATGCAGCCAATTTCAAGAACACAGATGACTTCCAAGCTGCACAGGAGCTGGCCGCAGCTGCTGCTGCAGCTGTGGCTAAATCAAGAAAGGTTAATTTGCCAGTCAAATCCAGATACCATGATGCTTTCTTTCGTCAACATCATTATGTTGATTAACGGTCCTTGTGAATGAAGTGGTTATCAGTACCCAGAGAGTTAGAGCTCATGAAGTTAATCCAGGATCTCTTGCTAACCCTTAAATGATAGAAAGTAGAAACTAACTCAGGTTTAAAAGAAAAAAAAATTAACGAACTTGTTAATTTTTTAGCAGAAGAAATATTGGCTGAAAAATGCTTTCTTATTGTAAGATCTTGTGGGACCACTGCCAACTATTCTAAAAGTTTGAGTTATTAGATGAAGGCGTGATTTGATATGTAACTATTCTATCACTCCCCCTTAAGCTTAGGTTGGTCTTTTTTTGTTTAGTACTAAGCGTTGACATATTTAATTGGGGAGGCAAATGGGTTCTGAAAAGATTTGAATTCAAGAACTCATGCTTTGATATCATGTGACATTTTATGGGACTACTGCCAACTATTCGAAAAGGTTAAATTATTAGATGAAGGCGTGATTTAATATTTAAATATTCTATCACTTTTGTTAAGCACTGTCTGAAATCCATCTCAATTCTCCTTAAACTCCATCAGTTTTTTCAGAAATGAAGTTTGCATAGGTCAATCTCCAAGTTTGATCTGTTCCGTTTTAGCTAAACCCATGAGAAAATTATGGGATTAATTTTCGGGGAATGTGCTTAATAAAGTGCCCTGCCTGTAATGGATTTTAAAAGCTCATTCTAGCATAAAAGTTTGGAATCTTAGAGGAGTTCAGGCTCTACACATTTTGATCTGAGACAATCTGGTGCATTTTCACACATTGAAAATCTTCGCATAAATCTAATTTTTGAAACTCACGACTGGAGCCTGTTAAACTGCTACTTCACGTAGCACTTTGATAATATTGAGGAGCAAATTATTAGTAGAAGCTCTAGAGTCTCCACCCTCGCCTTCCCTCGCCCTCCTTGTGGACTGTGGAATACTTGGCCACCATGGTCTGCATTGGATTACTTTCATTGTGCACTTGACGTTTGGGCCTACTCTTTCTGATCGTAATTTTCCAATGGATGCTCATGAATAAACCTCCTTATATGAGTAGTTCTGTTGCCAAAATGAAATTTGCAGGAAAGGCAACAAAAACGAGCTGCAGAAGCAAAGACGTCCACTCCTGCGCAGACTGCTGCAGAAGCCGCCCGGCAAATGCTAATTAAGAAGGTTGGTTTGCTGGAGAGTACTTTTTTGTTGTAAGTTGGGAGGTCAGGTGTCTAGTTTTTAATCCTCTAAAGATAGATGCTGTGAGAAGCTGGCTCGTGTTTCCTTAAAAATTGGAGCAATGGGAAGTAGTATAAGCGGATCAGAATTTGCAAAATCTAGATTTTGGTGGTTTGAGCTAAATATATTCTTTTAAATCTTAAGAACCACTGGGTGTGTATAGATTTTACTTTGTCAGTGCTAGATTTGCTGCAATAATTGGATGAGAGATTATTGGAGTGAGGACTTAGGCTTCTGACCAACTGCTGTTATGGAAGAGAAGGAACTCTTAGAGGCATGATGAAAAACTGATTTATAACTTGCCAAACTCATAAATGCATTGCTTGTTGCTTCATAAGCAAACTTCCTTCATGGCCAAATGCTCATTCGGTTGGCACTCCTTAGCTGGGCATCGCAACTTTTGTTGTGCAGAATGCCCCTCGAACCTCCGTCTTTCTGCATATTTTTGGATAACCTCAAAATCATCTTATGAAGAATGGAGTGTATTGGTTTGTTATGATTGAATGATAAATGCTTTCAGGTTTAATTTTTATTTCAATTAAATCTTTCCTTACATACAATAGCTGGGAGGATTGACTGGTATGACGGCGCTTTGTGGCATGTTGATAAGATTGGTGACAGTCATTTGAAGTGATTGAATTGATTGCTGATTTCGAAAATTTTCTTCTATTCTTCTCTGAAAGTTGGTTGTAATTGTATTGTAATTTAGGTGGGTTGAGTTGGATCTTTCAGGTGATGTTCGGTAGTTGTTACTAGTAGTTGTCATGGAATGCTGGAGGCATGTCTTGAGCTCTCTTTTACATTATATTAGATTATAGATCTGGTGGATTTCTGTGGATAGTGTAGGAAAATGTTAAGGGCTTGTGCCTAATATTTATGGACATTTGATTTCTTTGACATTTCCTTGAATTTAAAATATTCGCTGCTTCCACTGTGCTCATGCATGAGTGCGGCAGAGACTGAATAAGTACTACTGTTGCATTTTTTCATTCTTATCCCTTTTCTTTTGACAGTGTTCCAGATAGTTGCACGTAGGCGTGTTTGCTAGCTTGATATCATGCACTGGCACACAGTTTAGTTATCTGATTGTAAGAATGCTGCAGCAACTTTCAATGGTAGAGAAGCTGCATAGATTGATGCTAAATTAGATTGGCAAATGTGATTCTAATGGTATTAGTTTCGATAATTAGTATCACTTATGTTTGTGCACACATAAACTTATCCTCTCAATTCAGTCTACAGACCCTGCTGCATGATTTATTCTTCTAATACTAACAACAATATTCTTGTGGCAGAGACTTAGTTCCAAGATAAACTACGATGTACTGGAGAAACTATTTGATGAACCTGTAAGTTCATCTATTCTCAACTCTTTTCTTTTGGTTTTTCGATAGGTAAAATGATAAGTTGCTAGTTAACATGCTTAGTGTGGAATTGCAATATCTTTGAGTTGGGGTTTCCCAATTAGAATTTTAGTGGACCTTCACATAGAGAGACTCCATGCATGGTATAAAGCTGTTTACATTTTTTGCCACTGTAGATTTTGGGTTACTTACAAGCTCGATGATTCTTGGGTGTCTTTCAAATATTTATATTGTTTGCCATGTTTGGTGAGAGAGGACATAAATCTCCTGTGTATTCTGTTTGCTTTACTTTGGATTTGTACCTTGGTTGTCCATATGAAGGACCTTTCTTATCTCCATTAGTAGTGGATTTTTTTACCTTGGATGTGTATATGAAGGAGCTTTCTTTTCTCTGCTCTTGTTCTCAGCAATCTCCACAGTCCTTTATCATCTGTATTGGATCATAAGTAGAACAATGTTGTCAGTTGTCCAGGTTGGCAAGTTCAAATGCTATTCAGACAAGATTAATGCTCGGACTTTGTCAAATACTCTTTGGTATAGGAAACCAGCTTTAGTTCCTTCTACCTTTCTAGATTCAAATCGCGAGTCCATCTTTCTACTACTTGTGTGTGGATAGTAATGAAAGAACAACCTCGATTTACTATTTACAGCCTCAGCTCTCTGATACTGAGCTTTCCAGTTCTAAGGATGAATATAGCCTCCCTCTGTGTTTTTTTTTTTGGGCAATTTCGTTCAAGCAGACAATTATGATGTAGAAGCTTCTAAACCTAATCAATGATCAATGACATTGTTGTGTCTATTTTGTCATCTAAACAGGTGATTCCAGAGAACCCCAAGAAAAGACGAACAGAATTGGATACCAACAATGATGACAAGATGCCTAGCAGCAAAGAGGTTGAAGCCGAGGATGTCGAAACAAACATTGACGATGTGGGATTGGATGATGAGCAGGAGGATGATGACACTAAAGGAGCGGATGGTGATTTATATTACGGAAACGAAGAGGAAATGTATGGTTATGATGATGGAAATTATGATTATGATGGCTTTTAATCATATCCGAAAACTAACTTTCTTCTGATATTTAAAAGCCTCGTCTGTTAGAGAGCGAGGGTTGTGAGTATAGGGAGATCTCTTTGTACAGCATCGGTTGGTCGTCACCAATTTTGAGTTTCCCCCATTTGTGAAAGTAGACAGTTCTAGTTTGGGTTAAATTGCTCCTTTACTATGTTTTTCTCATAAAGGGTAATAACAATTCTTTGAAGGCAAGGTCTTCGCTCCGCGAGAGAGCATCTTGTACCGCCAAATTCTTGTGCAATCAACCCGATAGTATCTATTTCTCTCCTTATCAACTCTACTTCAAGCGTTCACTACTTTTATTGTATAAAATAAATGTTGGCATTGATGCTTATAGTTGGTTTATGTCGTGTATGAATATTGTGAAGCGAGTGGAGCGAATTGATATGATAAATGCCTCGATCCATATCTTATTAAGGATTGGATGAGCTTGATGAGTTGGGTGTCAAGATTCTAATGCAAAAGGAGATTTGCCAACAATCCACTCTTCTTTTGTACATGTAAAGACTCTCTTTGATTTAGTATTTCTCAAAACATGACTACACATTCTTTAAATTAGAATTCTATCAAGCGAGGGTTTCCTCAATGATGCTTAGTTTATTGAGTGTTAGTGGGTTCAGTACAAACCCATGCACTTGGGAACTTATTTAGAAGCAACTAAAGAGAAGATTGAAATCCCTGAGAGATCTTGTTGGTGTCCCACTTTCTAAGGACTCGCACATGGACCTTCCCTCCATTAATGAGGCCTGAATAGATAAATAACGGCAAAGATTTGATGCTGCTTAGTGTTGGGAGTACCGTGCGGTGAAAACATCTGATGCAAATTTGTATACGAACTATCTTAATCATTCTTGCCAAGTGACTCTGACTTGAAAGTAGATTAATTTGTTCAGGTTTAAATTGATGTTGTCACGTCGCTAAGTAGATTTTTATAGTAAATAATTTCTCTCTAGTCATTAGATAGAACTTCAAATAGTGGGTGACTAGGTTCTTCACATTAGTCTGAATCTTGTCTAGAAACTCTAGACCTTAAAATTCATGGAGACACCATAACATTATCACAAGCAGCAGCTTTAGATGAAAGAATCTCAGATTTGTCACAATCCCAATTGATGCCCATTTTCTACTCATACTCGTTAAGTACTAAGTTGTCAAAACTTCATTGGGCAAGAAGTCAACATCTTAAGATGCCTTCCCCTCAATTGACTTTCATTCCATGTGGAAGCAAATTTGCTTTTTTCGAGGGGAAAAAGGACTGTAATCAATATAATCAATGAATACAATCCGCCCACTTACTCTGTTGCCCAAGTCTTTTTCCATTCGATTGTCCCAATTGTCTCCATACACTGTTCAGTACTTTCACTCATCAATGGTGCTTCCGCGAAAGTCCCTAAAGGGGCCTACACATTTCCAGAAAACCTCAAAAAGTGTTGCTCTCTCCACTATGATAAGTGCCCTTTTGTGTTGTAGCAAGTCCACTGCAGGATTAAGAATGAATTGACAGCAAATAATTCAGGATTAAGGAGCACATAATGCTCGGACACACACATACTTTGTTCATAGACACGTTTCATCTAGACACTTTTATCATTTTTTCATATATGTTGTGCAGAGTGAGTAACAATACACTTTTGAAGCAATATAAATATGTTATATGTCCAAACTTCAAAGTGCTCATGGGGATTTCATGCCCGTAATGAGGCATCCCACAAGTGAAGTTGATCAAAGTGTATATAATATGTTGCATTTTAAGCGAAAACTCATCTGATCAGAGTTGTTTGTCCTTTAAATAAAAGTTGTGCAGGTTATAAGGCCAACATCAAACATTTGGAAATCTAGCAAATGATGCACACTTGCGTCAATTGATCTATCTTTCTAAGTACCTTGTGCCGTCGTTCATAGATTATATGTCACATTAGAAGGTAGGTTAAATCCACTGGCTTAATGATTAAACTAAACATACTCACTGCATCTTCACTTTCTGAATTCCACAACACACCATGCAATGATGGTACCTAAATAACCCTCATATATTTCCCTTCCCCAAAAAGTTATATGTGAGGCAAAATATAGATTTTTTTACTTTAATAATTGAGGGACGAGGTTTAGCATTGTGTATGAAATCCATGGGTGACATAGTTGATGTCAGGACTCGCATAAAGAAAGAAAAAGAGGTGACAAAGCATGGTTTTGGGCGGTGGGAACTTATTGTTATGTGACATGCCTGCTTGTCATTTATGTCCAAAACGACAAGCGTTCTCGTCGCTTGGGGCCTTCCTCTCGCCCTGATTTGAGTTTAGGTGGGGCCAAAAAAGTACAAAAATTTCAAGAGACAGGGACTTAGCACTTTCTGGTTGTAGACTTGTAGCGTCATCGTGTGAATGTGGTTACACATCGCGGACTTTGTGCAAACTGCAAAGTTTCAGACATAGGAACTAGCACTTGTGCTGACCAGTTTTTTCAACTATTATTAGACTGTAATAGATTACTGTGTAATTACTTTAGATTTTATTGGAATGGTCACTTGGCGGATGTTTCGATAAAATATAATTGAATATTTACTAATAATTCATGAATAATATCAAATAAATTAAAATTTTAGGGGTCATATTATAATAAATTAAAAGTTCAGAGATCATTTTCATTATTATCTTTGAAAGAAAGAGGATCCCATGTGTTCAAACACCCTAGAGAGAGAAAGCCAGCTCTTGGAGGACACTTTTAGGGTGTACATGACAATCATTCTCTGTCCGAAAATTATTTCTACTCAGAAATAATTCTTTTTGATTTTGTGCCAGGAAATAATTTTTGAGTATTCTTAATTATTATTTCCAACTAGCAACTTATTTACTCCTTACCAAAAAAAAATAATTTTTGAGTATTTGAAGGCGTTTGGTAACTGTCCAAAATTTCTATATCTGGGATAGAAAAGAACAGAAATACGTTTGGTAACTATACAAAATTTCTTTTTATTAATAATATTTTAAATTTTTTTTTTTTTTTTCTTTCTACCCTCCTCTTCTTTTGCTATGGCTGGTCGCTGGTCGCCGATGCCGGCGACCGGCCACAGGCCAGGGCGTTGCGGCCCTCATCGCCGCCCTAGCTGCATGCCTCATCGTTGACCTCGCCTAGATCAAGTGAGGTCGAGCCTCACCGTGGGTCGCGACGGCGAGGCTCGGCCTCACCCGATCTGGGAGAGGCCGACTTTGCCGTGGGTCGCGACGGCGAGGTCGGCCTCGCCTAGATCAGGCGAGGCTAAGCCTCACTGTCGCGACCCATGGCGAGGTCGGCTTCGCTGTGGGTCTCGACGGCCAGGTTCGCTGACCTCGCCGTGGGCCGCGATGGCTAGGTTGGCCTCACCTAGATCGGGCGAGGTCGAGCCTTGCCGTCGCGACCCACGGCGAGGTCGGCTTCGCGGTTGGGCGAGGCCGAGCCTTGTCGTCGCGACCCACGGCGAAGCCGACCTCGCCATGATCGACGGTGAGCCGCCTCTCATAGACGGTGAGGGTCCAGCCCTCACCCTCGTCGATGAGGGGGACCCTCGCCCTCGTCGGCCCTGGGCTATGGTCGGCCGCTAGGGACCGGCCCAGCCTAGAGAAGAATGACACAAAAAGAAGAAAAGAAAAAAAAGAAAAAGAAGAAAAGAAAAAAAGAAGAAAAAGAAGAAAAAGAACTCATCCTTAAAATTGTGCCAAGAAACAATAAGCAACTTTTTTTTACTTTTTGTTTCTCTTTCAAAACTGTTTCTGGCCATAAATTTTTGCAAAAATGTGCCCGGGAACAAAAAGTTTACCAAACGCATTTTTGTTCCTAAACTATTTCTGGGAACAAAAGAACAGAAATTTTCACTATTTAGCACGTTACCAAACGGGACCTTAATGTCCGGTGATTGTACAGCTTCATTTGCAATCAAGGGCCCATAAAATAGAATAATGTTGTTGGTGCACAGATGTCGCAACCTATCTTTGGCGGTGCACCACCTAGGGTTCGGCTAATAGATTATTAAGTTTAGGCTTAATTCAGGCTTTTCAAGCTGTTACCAACTCGCGACTTAAGGTTTAAGTTTTTAACATGTAAATTATTTCAATTAGGAGATGCTCCTAATCTAATTTTTGGTGGGTCAATTAGAAATTCAAGTAAAGTATCGAGAGAATTACTTTACTCCTATGAACAAGAGATTATGGATATGGGGACTTGATTATATTAGATTACTTTAATGCCCTTTTGGTACATTTTCTCTTTTATTTTTAAAAAAATATTTGTAGGTAGCTTTGATTGATTTTAAATCTATCCATTAACATGTGAGATGATCATACGGGTGCACAATCAATAATATAACACTCAATAGTGCAAATCAATAAATAAATTGTAAGATAGGAACTTACCTCAAAACAAGAAAAACATCTGTAATGTTAGCTAGAAAGTCACGTAATCATCCTAAATATGATTTCTAATTAATACGCAATTCCACTCAAATATTTTTTTAGGGTTTTCTCTCATTTAAATGAGAACTAACCTACATGCAATGCATGTAAAGCAATTATTCTAATGTGATGACATACAAAGCATGTCTATTCTAACATGACACGCAACAATTAAATGACCTATCTTGCAATTTCTAATGACGGGTAAAATTGATATGCAACTATTCTAGCATGACATACAATTTCATGAACCTAACATATAATCACTAAATGACATGTAAGCAATGACACAATAGGTTGTGAATGACGTGGCAAGATGACAATTGAACAAAGCATACGTGACACATAGTAATGACATGGCAGTGTACGTTGTGATGGGGAGGGCACGCCATTTCCGTGATCATATACTGCCAGTGCACTATATGATCCTTGAATTTCAATGCGATTGTAAGTAATATATTGAGCATGAAATCGGATGATCGTTGTGAAATTAGGAAAATATCCCAATTCACGGACTTCGAAAAGATTTTTGGATATGACAATATTGACACAACATAGAATTGAGATCACAATAATACTCAAATTAGGTAATTCAATATATTGAAATTGAATTGAAAAGATTTTTGGATATGATAATATCGACGGCAGTGAGTCAGATGACGATTGTTCTTGATAGGGAGGGCACGCCAATTAATGGACTGGACGACGGGTTGGTGATGAGGCTCGACTGGATCACGGCTAGCAACTCGACTCGGGCTGCTTGCAATGGGGTGCTCACGACGGAGCTCGGCTTGGATCAATAGCTCGTCACCTTGGCATGCGGTGTGGTGCTCAGCCAAGGTGATGGTATGGCCGACCGTGAGGCGGGCTGAGTTAACATCTGCATGATGGTGCAAGGCAAAGCCGAGAGCTGGATACTGTGGAATCGCCTAAGAAAATTCGCTTGTGATTGCGATCAATCACCACGAAAGCTGCTGGACAAACGTTGAAGGCAGCGTCGGGATTGGACTACAATTTGACTTGAGAAAACCTGCAATGAGAAAGATTCTGCTGTGGCTAAAGCAGTGACTTAGCGAGGACAATCTCGGACACGTTGGGAAATTGGCGGGTGGTGGTGCTTCGCTGGTCGCTAGGGCTGGGTCTCCGGAACATGTGAGCATGATGGCAAAAGGCACGCAGTGGCGTGAGGCACAGCCACGATTTGAAGACCTGGTGCAGTTGCCAGGAGAACTTCACGATTTTTCCTATAACTCATGATGAGACAATCTAGGAAGAGGACAAAACCACCGCCTCCCTTTTCTCTCTTGTTTTTTCTCTGGCTTTGTGACCGTGTACGTTAGTTGTGTGGCCCTCCCTCTATGCTCTCACTCACGATTTTTGGCCCCTCTGTCAGGTGAAGCCCCCCTCCTCTTTTTATATGCTTTTTTTTTACCGACAAATCTTTGGACACATGCATACTTTCTTCCCTCTTTCTTTTTGATCAAATATTTCTTTTGTTGACTAAATCTTGCTCTCAACTATTTATTCCCTCAAATAATTATTTTCACAAATATCATAGGAATTATTCCGATTGCTCCTTTCTTATTTGCTACATGACCAAAATCTTGACAATGTCAAGTTTTATCGCTTTAAATTTTCATCAAATTTTCCTAACTTGATACACATGATTTCGATCACCGCAGGCTTAGTCCAGATAAGCTCCGAATCATTCACTCAAGCCTATCCATCGTCAGTCTAATGCAAATGCAACTATATAAGCTTAAATATTAATTCAAATGCTTCTAATTTATATGTAATTTAACTAATTTTTTGTCTAGGGAACGAGATTGATCCTTAATTTTTATGCAACAAATGATTGACTAGATTGTCAAAATTTAGGTGTTAACAACAGGTTAAGTTAACGATACTACGAAAAGGATACATGGAAAAGTAGTAATAAGAGAGTTAGGCCAGTGGGAACTCAAAGCCCATCTTATACAAGTGGAAGTCGACTTTGTGGTTGGAGAGAAAGATTAACTTTTCTTTCTGGTGGCATTGAAAATTCAATCAAACATTATATTATATACAAAAAACTAAGAAATCCCCATTGATATTCCTCTCTCTCTCTCTCTCTCGATGAAGAGTTCCATCTCACTGCACGCATTTTTCTCACATGCCCATCACCAGACTTCACCTGCCCGACTTTGCTTTCCCGATATCACCAAAAAGCATTTACCTATTGTCAACCTCGCAGACATGGCACAGCACAAGTCCACCATTGCTGCGGTGAGGCTCCTGGTGCTGTTTCTGGGCTTCTCTTGCCTTCTCTCATCTCTTGCGGTTCCTTCAACTAGTAAGGCTCGGGTTTGGGGATTTGGGAGATGTTCCTGAGTTAGCCTTTTGTTGTTTCTGTAGATTGGGCAGTTCTTGATGCTTTTGAATTGTTGTTCTGTTTCGCAGGGAGCTTCAAGTCAAGCAGGGAAGAGGATGATGATGAAGTATCAGCTCAGGTTCTCTCTCTCTCTCTCTCTCTCTCTCTGTCACCTGCCTGAAAGTTAATTAGAAATCAAGCTTCCTATGAATTTAATTGTAAAGTACAGAGAAAACTCGGAATTTCATCCTAAACAAACCTTTCATCCTTCTGTTTATTGATCTTCTCTGTTTCGAATCTGGGGCCTAGTGGTTTGCTATGAACATGATGAAAGCCTTGCCTTTTCTTCTGAGCATCTCTCTGTTTTATTGAATCCAGCACACCCAATTTAGGCCTTTGCACAATTTCTACAAAACTCTAGAGATGTTTGTGAGATAAATGGATAAAGAGTATGCAAACATGCATGCTCCCGCAGTCCCACTCAATGTGACCTTGACGGTGGGGAGCCTCACCTTATGCACTCGGACCAGTCTGCGTGCATTTGAGAGATTTTTTTCGATTCGAAAGATTTAGATACCACGTGTCACAAGGCTTATTTGGATTTGGTACTCAAGAAACTCTTAGGTCCGGTGGATCTCACACCCACGAGACGCTGCATTACTTGTAGTTCTCTCTCTTTCTCTCTCTCTCTCTGTAATTTCTAGACGTACCCATATATTGCTCTGTTTAGACACAAGCAGACGATGCTGAGGCAGATATTGCCAAAACTGCAGGATGAAAAAATGGGAATGAGGGAAGGAGATGAGGCGGTGTTTATGGAGGGGAGGATGGAGATGAAAAGCAATGATTATCCTGGAACAGAAGCCAACGACCACCATGACGCAAGAACTCCCGGAAGAGCCTGAAGTGTCTCTTTCTATATCTATATAACTACTGTATATGTATATTCACATGTATAATCTAATGAAGGGAGAGCGAGGGTCAAAGAGAGAGTTGGGATTTTTCCTTTCCTTTTCTTTTGTTTATGTCTTTTTTTTCCTCTCTTTCTTGGGGTCGAAGCTTCTCTGTGTTGGTGTTGTTGGGCATATGAGAATGTCTTGTCATTTTGCAGAAAAACAGATGTTGTAGTGGTCTTGACTTAATACAAAATGGTGGGCTCACCCCCCTGACAAGTTCGCAGTGCGGATTTGACTTTCCATGTCTCACGGGTGTGTGTGCAAAGGGTCAACTTTTCATGTGCCTGTGTGGTGTTTTCTGCAATTCAATATTTGCCTAATCTATGATTGCGTTGGAAATTATGACCGCAGCTAAATCGTAAAACAAAAGGAAAAGGAGGAACAAAGAAAGTCATAGACAAATTCATTCTACCTTTGTCATGATGGACATGGAAAAACGATAAACGATGGGAAAATAATATAAATAATCTCTGAATTTTAATTTAATATTCAATTTCGTCTCTGAACTTTCAATTTATCTAAAATAGTCCCTGAATTATGGATAAATGTTCAATCTTGTCCTTTTGTTTGTTCAAACTGTTAACTGATGACGTGGACCGCTAATTGATGATGTAGAGCTGAGTTGGATTACTAAATAATGACCCAACAAGTATTTTACAAATGAAAAACAAATTAGGGCTTCCAATAACCCTCTTCTTCCTCCTCAACGATTCTTCTTCATCTCAACATCAGACTTCTCAAAATGCTTAGATCGACACTGAAACGAAGAGGGTTGGGTTGAGGTCGATCCCGGCGACAATTCAAATCTTGGGGTCTTGGAGGGCGCGCCACTGCCTATGCGTGATCCACTCAATCAGAAATAAAAATGAGGGAAGGAAGTGAGAACCGTGTGAGCATCGAGGAATTAAAATCTTGAAAGAGCTCGTGTTCTGTATAGCTTGAACGCGAGTTTGTGTTTGGTATGCTTTTTTGGTTTTGGAATTTTGCTTCTTCTTTTTTGTGGGTTGAAGGACTTGCTTCTTAGAAGCCAATTAATTGATTGACCAAAATTTCAGAAACAAAAAAGCAAGAAGGCGTACAAAAGTTGAAGAAAGAAAATGAACAAAAAGTGGAGATGAAGACTCAATTTGACACCTGAAGCTGAAATCCTATGTGGTGATTTAGCACAGAGCAGTAGTGTCACTAGACACTATCTTTTGTGGGCTGAAGGACTTGAGCTTGCTTTGAACAGTGACTCTATCTTGTCACACGGAAGACGACACTCTGTGCCCGGTATGTTGTCTCGTGCGTAATGCTTCCAATGAAGACTCGGGTTTGTACATATGGGAGTTTTACAAGGACGACGTGTCCATGGAGGAGTGTAGTCATGATGTAAAGTGGGAATAGTTTATTTGTGCATGTTGTGCTTGCAAATGAGAGTATTAAAACAATATCGAGTGCACTGTAAGTTTTGTTATAATGTGGTCCCAACTTGCTGAAGTTTTAGATTGTAGCTTTTTCATGGCTTTTTAGACGTGGCCCTCATTTGTGTTTGTTTTCTTGTCTTTAGATTATACTTTTGGTGTTTATTTGTTTATATTGTATAAACAATAGAAATAGATTGACTGGTGTCCTTTATCTTTTTTAGTCTAGCTGATTTTTATGTTTATCATTTTCCAGATTTATATGGCTAATGAAACATTTCGATTTGCTCTATGGGTTGGAGGTAGGTTTGTTCGTGATAGAATAGTAGAGTATGTTGATGGTTATAGTAGTGAGTTGCTTTATGATCCAAACAAGCTGAGCTACTTTGAGATTTTGCAATTAGTACAAGAAATGGGTTACTCTAATATAGAGAATTCCACTATTTAATGCCGGGTAAGAATTTTGAGAATGGTCTAAGATTAATTGAAGATGACACTTCAGTATAGGAAATGATGGGACTTTGGGCAAATATTGGCGGTACATGTGAGATATTTATTGAACATGGTAAAGACATGAGTGCTGGCATTGGTGATGGGTTAGTGGGGGGGGGGGGGGGATTGATGAACATAGAAGAAGATGAAGGAGTTTTAATGCCTATTGATGGGCAAAATCATGAAATTGAAGAGGACGATGAGCTTGTTGAGGTCCCATGGTTATCTGACAATGAAGAAGAAGAACTTCAAGCGGCTAGGGGAAAAATT
The DNA here is from genome assembly GCA_024500025.1 of Syzygium aromaticum. Classification (NCBI taxonomy): domain Eukaryota; kingdom Viridiplantae; phylum Streptophyta; class Magnoliopsida; order Myrtales; family Myrtaceae; genus Syzygium; species Syzygium aromaticum. The sequence continues at coordinate 21,640,530 of CM044885.1, forward strand.
ATAACTTTTAAGGGAGAAAATGCATATAGAGTTGCTAGGTTGCTGGAGATACCTAGCGAAATAGATGTTGAAGTAGAACGAAGATGAGAGAGGAAAGAGGCTATAACAACCCATTGTGAAGATAATGTTGAGCTTGAGATTGAATGCCTTGACTCAAGTGACTCTAATTAGAGCTTTGTCACGAGTGATGAAGAAGAACAAGAGATAGAGGAGGCTGTTAGAAGGAAAAGCACACATGCGTAGTATGATGAAATCACAGAGATACCTCACTTTGCACTTAATATAGTATTTGATGGCCCTAAGCAGTTTAAGGAAGCTATCAACAAATATGCAGCCTCCAGAAGAGTTAATATTGATTTTATCAAGAATGACAAGGTGAGAGTTAGGGCCAAATGTGAAGCTAAAAATTGTAATTGGTTAATTTATGCAGCTAGAGATAATAAGACAAACTTGTTTATAGTGAAAACTTTCGAGGATGAGCACACGTGCTCTTGGTCTTTTCAAGTGAGGAGGTTTACATCTACGTACATGGCGAAGCATTATCTAAGCTTGTGGAGGGTGGCTCCTTTAGAGAAATTGGAGGAGTTCAAGAAAATTGTGCGAGAGCAAATAAGCTTACATGTCACTATAAGCCAGTGTAGAAGGACTAAGTGAAGGGTAATCGAAAAACTAAATGGGATGTACTCCTATGAGTTCAATAGGTTACGAAATTATTATGACGAAATTATTCATAGAAATCCTTGAACTACTGTGAAGTTAGAGTTTATAAGAGAATCACCAAATTCAAGACCCATCTTCCAATGATTTTATGTTTGCTTTGATACCGTGAGAAAGGGATTCCTTGAAGGTTGCACACCTTTAAAAGAGTTGTATGGATGTTTCCTAAAAGGAATGTTGAAGGGTGAGTTATTAACTGCTGTGGGGAGAGATACAAATAAACAAATGTACCCTATCGCATGGGCCGTTGTTGAGGTCGAGAATAAGGATTTATAGGCTTGGTTTGTAGAGGCGTTGAAGAACGATCTTGGCACAAAGGATGGTGTAGGATACACAAGAATCTCAGATCATCAGAAGGCAATGTGATTAATTTTCCTTCATTTTGTATTTTCCATGTGCACCATATTGTTACCTCATTATATATACAATGATATCATGTATTATGCTGTAGGGGCTTATGTAGGTACTAGAGGAGGAGATGTCATTGGCTGAGCACCGACAATGTGCAAGACATATCTATGCAAATTGGTGCAAGAAGAATAGGGGAAATAATTGTCGCAAGCAATTTTGAATGTGTGCAAAGTCAACTACAATCCCGCAATTTGAAAAACAGCTCGAGGAATTGGATAAGATGAGCAAGATAGGGAAGGCTGATTTGATGAGGATTGCTCCAAAATATTGGTGCAAGGCTCACTTTAAAACTATATGCAAGTCAGATATTGTAGATAATAACTTGTCAGAAGCATTTAATGGATCGATACTGGAAGCTAGACACATGTCTATCATATCTATGGTTGAGGATATTAGAGAGAAGATAGTGACAAGAATGCGTGAAAAAAGAGATGCATGTCAAAGATGGAAAAGGGACATTGTGTCAAGGATAATGAGAAGATAGAAGGCAATAAAAAAGAAAGTGCCTTTGTCATGTGCTTTGGAATGGAGAAGATGGATTTGAAGTGTGCCATAGGAACGATAAGTTTGTAGTGGACATAAAAAACAACTCTTGTTCCTGTAGGGCATGGGACTTGAGTGGGATTCCATGCCCTCATGCAATCTATGTCATACTAATCAAAGGGGAGGAGGTAGAAACTTTTGTCACCCACTGGTATAAGAAGGATACCTATTTAAAGACATATAATCACTACTTGGAAGTAATGAATGGCGATAATCTGTAGCCTTCTAATGATAGAGAACCTTTGGTGGCACCAATGCCTCAGGTTATGCCTGGTAGGCCTAAACAGAAAAGGATAAGAGAGGAAGGAAAATCTAAAAATGGATTCAAAGTGTCAAGACAAGGCACAAAAATCACATGCCATTTGTGCTTCAAGCGAGGCCACAACTCAAGAAGTTGTCTATTGAAACAAAAAGAAAAGGTAAGGTTTATTCATTCTATGTCTCTAGTCTTTGTTTATGTCAATATTTTTAACTTCATTTTCTTAATCAATAGGATGAAGAGATAGTCGAATAGAGAGAAGCCAACCCACTTGTCGTGGAGATGCATCATAATAGTGCCACCACTCAAAAGGTACTCTTAACCTTACTTTTAAGTAAGTGATCATGTTCCTGAATAATTGTAAGTGCCATTTTAACTAGAGTATTGTTGTTCTTAATAGCCTGGACTACAAGATAGTCAAACCATTTCGCTATTAAGAAATACCAACCATGATGTGGATAATGCTAAGAAGGTGTAGAGCGCATCTCACAAAGTCATCACTACAATAGGATGATAGGTATAGCTTTATGGTAGTAAACTTGTTGTTATGTAAACATCTGACATTTGATTGATTGATGCTTTTCTTTTGTCTAGCGGCAAAAGGCGGACATTATGAAAAAGAAACAAGAAGAACGGAACAAGCCATTGAGCATTTGAACGATATTGGAAATGTTGGATCAACAAGATATCCAAGAAAGAGGAAAATTTACCAGAAGTAGGTGTTTGAAGAGTTGGAAGTCAGATTAGTACTTGCACTTTTTGTTGATATGATACTCTTGAATTTAAGATCAAGAGATAGAGATTGTGTTTTTTTTTTTTTTTTTGTAGTTTTGGAAGTGTTTAAGATGTGGCAATGATGCTGTATAGAGCACAAGCATTCTGGGCAAGAAATTTTTGCTGTAAAACTCCGTTCGTTTCACAGAAAATAACTTCTGAGAAAATTTTTTCCGGATTTTCCGGTGTTCGTTTCACGGAAAATAACTTTCTACGGAAAACATTTTCCTATGGACAAAACTCTTCACTTTTGAGGAAAATGACTTCCTCTTTCTCAAAAGAGGAAAACATTTTCCTGTAAGCCTTCTTTCACCATTTATTTTCGGCAAAATGACACCTAAAGTGCCATAAGTTATGTACGGAGGACATTTTGGTGCCATAACTTTTTTTTTTGGATCACTTTGGTGCCAAGTTGGAGGAAAAAAGATCATTTAAGTGCCAATTTGGCCGGAAATACGACATGGCATTTTTTATTAATTTCTGACGCCGACGTGACTAGCCGGAGGATGAGTCAGCGTGTACAGTCAGCATTTTTATTTTAAATAATTTTTTTCCTTTTTTTTCCTCTTATTTCCTTTTTTCTTTCTTTTCTCCCATCGCCGGTTGGTTGCCGGTGGCCGGCCTGGCCACTGGCGAAGCCCGAGAAGGGCTGGGCGAGGGCGGCCTTGCTCATGGCTAGCGAGGGGTGGCCTCGCCAAACCTGGGCAAGGCAACCCTTGCTGGCGACAGGCAAGGCGACCCTCGCTGGCGATAGGCGAGGCTGCCCCTCGCCGGCCATGGGTGAGGGGTGGCCTCGCCCATGGTGGGCGAGGCGAAGCGACCCTCGTCGACGACTAGCGATGCCGCCCCTCGCCAGCCATGGGCGAGAGTCACTTCGCCCAGATCTGGCGAGGTCGCCCCTCGCCGGCTATGGGCAAGGCCACCCTCGCCCAGCCTTTCCCGGGCTTTGCTGGTGGCCGGGCTGGCTATCGGCAACTGGCACCCGGCAATTGGCCAGTGATGAGAGAAAAGAAAAAAAAAAGAAAGGAAAAAGGAAAGAAGAGGAAAAAAAATGAAAAAAAATTATTTAAAATAAAAAATGCTGACTGTATACGCTGACTCATTCTTCGGCAAGCTACGTCGGTGTCAGAAATTAATAAAAAAATGCCACGTCGGATTTTCGGCCGAATTGGCACTTAAATGATCTCTTTTTCTCCGGCTTGGCACCAAAGTAATCCGAAAAAAAGTTATAGTATCAAAGTGTCCTCCATACACAACTTATGACACTTCTGGTATCCTTTTACCATTTATTTTCACTAGTTTCTTTTTCTTTTTTCTTTTTTTCCTTTTTCTTCTTCTTCCTTAGTTGGTCGCCGGTGACTGGCTAGCTCGAGCCTTGCCATAGGTCGGTGAGGCTCCGGCTTGCCTGATTTGGCGCCGTCGAGCTCGCCCGAGGTCGCTAGACATCGGCGAGGCTTTGGCGACCTCGGGCGAGGCTCAAGCCTCGCTTAGCTCGCTGGATCTAGTGAGCTCAACCGCACCAAATCAGACGAGCCGGAGCCTCGCCATTGTCGGCCTATGGCAAGGCTCGAGCACACCGGCGGTCGTGGCCAGTTGCCCGTGACCTGCCGGAGAAGAAGACGAAGGAAAAAAAAAAAAAATTAATTTTTTTAATAAATAAAAATTATTAAAAGTATTGCAAGGAGGAGATATTTTTTCATACTGAACAATGAAAAATATTTTCCAAGAATTTTTTAGATATTAGTCGAATATCGAAAAATTGTGTTATTTTCTAGGAAAATGACTTTCGAGAAACTATTTTCTAGAAATGTAACATTTTTCACGAACGAACAAAGCCTAAGTAGTATATTCAATATTTGAAAAGTGCAGTTGGCCCTATTTTTGTTTTCTTTGTTGATGTTAAAGAGTACATTCAATACTGTTGAATAGTTGGCTTGCGGGGCTCTTTGTTTGTAAAAATTTTGTTGCGTTTGATCGCTGCCACTTCAATAAAATGGGTCTCAATTACTAGAAAGAGTTCTAAATGAAGGTAATTTCAGTCTTTATCTCTCAAATGGTTTGATAGCCATATGCATGTCATTTGCATATCTCCCAATTCTGTCTTTCAACTTTTACAGGTGTAAGATCATATTGATAAGGCTTTGTTAACAATAACAAGCCAAGCTTGTTTAGAGGTAGGTATGAATTTTCTTTCCTCACAACATGGACAAATTTTCGTTCTAAGAATACCAATTTTCATTGCAAACATGAATAGTGAATGAGTTCAACATTTTCATTCCTAAAAAACATTTTTCTATTGTAACAAATCAAGATCACCAAATGCTAATGTCTCCTCCTCGCTATGTGTTCGCTGTTAACATATTTGACTATGTGAGCTTGATCGATATCGGATTGGAAAGAGATTGTGATAGACCAGATCACAGAGGAGAAGTTGATGGAGGGAAGAATTGTGAATTGAATTCAGAAATCGTCTCCTTTTGCTCCTTTGCGTTGATATGGTCAAAGCCCCCTTTTTTTCTTTCTCCTCTAGTGACACTACTGCTCTGTGCCAAATCACCACATAGGGTTTCGGCTTCAAGTGTCAAATTGAGTCTTCATCTCCATTTTTTGTTCTTTTTCTTACTTCAACCGTTGTACGCCTTCTTACTTATTTGTTTCTAAAATTTTGGTCAGTCAATTTTTTTGCTTCTCATAAGCAAGTCCTTCAATCCACAAAAAAAAGAAGAAGCAAGTCCTTTGACCCCCCAAAAATAGAAGCAAGTCCTTCAACCACAAAAAAAGAAGAAGCAAAATTCCAGAACCAAAAAAGCATACCAAACACAAACTTGCATTCAAGCTATACAAAACACGAGCTCTTTCGAAATTTCAATTCCTCGATACTCACACGGTTCTCACTTCCTTCCCTCATTTTTATTTCTAATTGAGCGGATCATGTACAGGCAGTGGCACACCCTCCAAGACCCCAAGATTCGAATTGTCGCCGGGATCGACCTCAAGCCAACCCTCTTTGTTTCAGCATCGATCCAAGCATTTTGAGAAGTCTGATGTTGAGAGGAAGAAGAATCATTGAGGAGGAAGAAGAGGGTTATTTCAAGCCCTAATTTGTTTTTCTTTCGTAAAATACTTGCTTGATCATTATTTAGTAATCCATCTTAGCTCCACATCATCAGTTAACGGTCCACGTCATTAGTTACGGTTTGAACAAATGGAAGGACTAGATTGAATGTTTACCCAGAGTTCAGGGATTATTTTGGATAAATTGAAAGTTCAGGAATGAGATTGAATATTGGCTCAAAGTTCATGGATTATTTGTGTTATTTTTCTAAAAACGATTATGTGCTTTGAGATTTTGATCTATGAAATCCCTCAAGCGAGTCTGACTTTACTAATCAAAGTACTCAGAGAGTCAATATTTGTGGACCATTCATTTTACTTTAACGAGCTGACTATAGCGAAAGCAAAATGCAAAAAATTAGTACAAGTTGGCACTTTGAGGTTGTGAGCTTCCTGGTTGGATCCATCAGCTAAAATTTACTGGGTAGAAGCAAAATTAACACAAGTTTGTCTCGCCAAGAGTTTAAATACCATTTCTTGGACCGCCCTCGACTGGTGTGGAGAAGCTTTGAGCTCTTTGAGATCTCGCCTAGGTTGAGTAAAGTGAGAAAACATAGGGACAGGGTCTTTGTGTGGTGGTGTCAACTTTGTGGAGGGGCCGATGACGGGAAAATTGTCTAAAAGGTCATAAACCTATTGCATTTTTGCCAATTTAGTTCTAAACATTTTTTGTTTGCCAATTGAGTTCTAAACCTTTACACTTCTTGCCAATTGAGTCCATCTGACCAATTTTGGACAAAAATCGCTAATATGGACGCCGGCCGGCCACGTGGTGCTGACGTGGATAATTTTAAATAATATTTTAATAATTTTCTGAAATTTTTATGATTTTTTTTCCTTTTCTTTGTTTTTTTTTTTTTGGATTTTGGAGTTGGCCAGCGAGGGTGGCTAGCTGACTCTCGCTAGCTCTGGGTGACGAGGGCGTCGAGGCCCTTGCCCATGGCTGGCAAGGGTTGCCGGCCCTCGTTTGTCGCCGACGAGGGTTGGCCGGCCACCCTCACTGGCCAACTCTAAACCCCCCGCCCCCCTAAAAAAAAAAAAAGAAAGGAAAAAAAAAGAAGAAAAAAACCATAAAAATTCAAAAAAAATATTTAAAAATGTTCATGTCAGCGCCATGTGGCTAGCCAGCGTCTACATTAGTAATTTCCATTCAAAATTGGCCGGATGGACTTAATTGGCAAGAAGTGTAAATGTTTAGGACTCAATTAGTAAACTTGAAAAGTTTATAACTGAATTGGCAAGAGTATAATAGGTTTAAGACTTTTTGGATAATTTTCTCAGTCGATGACAGATTTTGACAGCGTTGGCCAAGAAGGAGAACGGCGGCAGCGGTGGCAACTGTGGGATTGAGAGCGTGTTGGTGAGCGTATAGTAGAAGCCCGGTACCTTTACACCAAGAGGAATCCTATGTCAAATCTTGTATTCAAAGTTTTGAGTCCACAAAACACAGATGAAACTCTTCCGCGTTGACCGAAAAGAAAACGCATGTTCTGACTGAAGCGCGGCTCTTCTTGCTTCGTACGGAGACGAATTTTATAGCTGTCATATTTTGATTCCACAAGCATGGACTTGGACTAAAGAGGGCAAGGCCACCTTTTCTTAAACATGCGAACTTGACTGAGGATACTTTCTAGTTAAACCTAGCTTAAAGTGCAATAATCCATGTGAAGTTCACGTCCTAAATCTTCCAGAAGACAAATAAAGAAATCATACTCGCTGTTTCAACGTGTAATTCAATTCGATTACTTTATTAGCCATTATAATACACACTCAAGATGGATTTACATGTGCATGTATATAGGAAGATAATAGATTGATCTGGAACCGTGTCTTTGCCACGAAGGAGCCATAAGCATTTATGGTTTGTGAAGACAACTTTATATTAATTTTCCTCGATCTTTTGAGTGAAGATATGTCAATGACAAAGTTCGAGTCTTACCATTCTCGGGCAAAGAAAAGCACCAAACGCGTATTTGCATGCATTCCTGCATCGTTTTTAGCAGAGAAGCACAAGCGGCCAACGTTCCATTCAAAATCCATCACCTTCAACATCGTCAGCTCCGAGTGACATTGTGTGTGCGTGTGTTGGAGACTTCTCTCTTCACCAACTCATCCTCACATGACACCTCCTCTAAAACCCTATAAATGGCAGTGCGATTTCGTGCTACTGCTGTGCAATCCTAGGTAGCTTCTAATCTCTAATAGATAGCGATCTCTCTCGTGCAAATTTACTTGGAAAACAATGAAGAATATAGCTACCTTTCTCGGGTTTGTTTTTCTTCTCTCTCTGGCTTTGGGCGATCTGAAGGTCAGCTTCTACAACTCTACTTGCCCGCGAGCTGAATCCATCGTGCGTCAAATCGTGCAAAGTCGATTCAAAGCCGATCGATCCATCACAACTGCCTTGCTCCGCATGCATTTCCACGACTGTTTTGTTAGAGTAAATTTCATGAATGTACATGTTTGTACACGTGCACTCAATGCTAGTGTGTAAACTTATAAAGATCTATTAGTAATTAATCATTTGCTCCTAGGGTTTGATTTGGTTTCTTCTCTGTTGGTGGCTTTGATACGAAGTCAAGATAATGACGCAGAAGAAAAGAATATGGAATTTGTGTATATTTTGATATATATTAATGAAAAATACATTAGCCTTTTTATATGTTGTATTAGATAAGCATTCTAAGAAAATATATCAATCAAGACATACATAATTAAAAAGAGATATACGTGCAAAATACATGCAATCATGTGCAATCTTGAGAGATATGGATATCAATATAAATATCATAATTATACGTGTAATAAGATTGCATGGATGTTGTATGTTGTCCAATCAATCATTTGATGAAAAGAGAATAAATATTGCCATAATTTTTCCTATCATGATGTGAACTAATGATATTGCTTCCTTCCTCCCGTTTAGGGTTGCGATGCATCCATACTATGCGAGGCTTTGAAATCATCAACGAAGCCAAGCAGAACGTAGAAGCCGCATGCCCGTTGACGGTCTCCTGTGCTAACAATTCCTATGACTTTTCTCCTTATAAATATGTTACATCTCGTAATATCAACTTGAAAGGATAATGACATAAATAATCTATAAACTTTGGTCTAATGTGTAATGCGGTTTTTGAACTTTTAATTTGTGCAATGTGGTTCATGAAAATTTTTCCCAGCATGAATTAAACCACAAACTGCCGGGCTTAGACCTTTGTGTAGATTGATTGCAATCTTCTCTAAGAGCAAACAATCGATTCGGAAGGTTGCGCTGCTTGCAATCCTAATACATATCTTAATTACATCAATTACCGTGTTGATTCAACTTAATTCCCCCACCTCGAGGTAACTAGTACATTTAAGCCTCCTCCTTCAACATCCTTATCCATTCATTAAGCGTGGAAGAGCCAATTTTGTCAATGAAGTTTAAGATCATCGAGGCGACAGCATTTGAGGAATCAGTTTCTCGGACCGTTTCGCGTACGAAAAAGATATAAACTAGAGGTTTCATCATTCTAACGAAACTGCCATAGGTTTAATCAATTTTGTCAATTTTGATGATTGCCCGAACGGTCGAACCTTATAACATCGCCGAGCCTACTTCTTTCCCTCCTTACGTTTTCACTTCTCTCTCTCTCTCTCTCTCTCCGTCAAATCAAGGCTGATGATTGCTCGACGTTGATGACCATATATCTGCCTCTTTATATGGTCGCCGGTGGTACTCAAGGTCGACCTGGCTCGATCATACCATAGACAGGGGGCAGCTTTGGTTGGTGGTGGCGGCGGCATCATCAGCAGACCCAAGGTGGCTTTGCTCACGGCGGACTAGATTCATAGCAGAGAATGTCGGCAGGCGCGGTAGAGTGACCGGTGCAAACGCGATGGCGAGTGGAGTGCGGTGGCCATGTGCAGTGCGCCAACCATGGTCGTCGTCGCCGTAGAGAGAGAAAGGACAGGAGGTGGGACTGATCTTGTGTTATCTATTTTAGGGTTACACGTGGATCATACCCAAGCATGTAACTCGCTAATCGGATGCTTCCTTCAATCAGAAGTGGAGGAAACCATGACATACATAGTAAGGCTAAGTAGATTAAGATCTACCAACAAAATTGACTTATATATTAAGTGATATAACTGACTATAACCAGACCTATCAAATTGTGGGTTTATTCAACATGTACTAGCGGCTAGCCATGTTACTTAATACTCCATATTTTTTTAATTAGTATCATTATATATGAGGAAATTATCATAAAAGTCTTAAATCTATTGCATTTAAGCCAATTCCATTACTAGTATGACAATGCTTTGTGGCATGTTGATAAGATTGGCGACAGTCATTTAAAGGGATTGAATCTGTAAAATATAGGTTCCGAAAAAAAAAAAAAAAGAAGTAAACAGGTCAACAGAAGCTACAGTGGACTTGGCTAAAATAAAAGAGGACCAAGAGCTTTCGGGGAGGAGAAAACAGAAACGGAAGAGAAAGGAGAGGAAAAGAGAAGAAAAGAGAGGAAAGGAAAGAAGAAGAAGAAAAAGAGAAAAGAGAAGAGAGTTTCGCATCGAGGGAGTTTCGCCAAGCTGATTCGACTTTGATTAGCAACGTCCGATAAGTATTTGCGCCCCTCGTTCGTTCAATCGGAATATTTTTCCGAGTTAGGGCTCAATTTCGGAATTGTGAGTTGTTCGAGCGGCGAAACCTAATTTTTGAGTCGTTGAGCTACATATTTTTATAGAATTGGTAGTTTATGGTGTCATGAAGCCGTGGGATTTTACGGAACTTGATTTGGACTTACGGATTGCCGGATATGAATTTTTGAAGTTGAGTACGCGCAGTGAACAGTGCGCGAACAGTGGTTTTTAGGCCGATTTTCGTTGGTTTTTGGCTCGATTTTGGGATGGCTAAGTTGGGGTTCTTGTAGTGCTCGGAGTGGGCTTTCTATCGAGTATAAACTCACTTGAAACGGGATTCGGTGGAGGAATTTATGGTGCGATTAAGTTTCGCGTTCAAACTCTGCGTTGCGAACGGTTTGGATAATTGCTTTGGAGAAGCGATTTATGGACACATTTGAGTTGTCTTGTTAGCGTTTAAGCGTCGTTTAGCTGTTTCGTAGCATTTTAGTTGGTTTTAACATCGATTCTCGTTTAATTGTTAGGATTTCGAGATCGTCGATTCGAGTGAGCTTGGTTGTTGGATTTTTGGGGATTCCAGGTAAGTGGTGTTATATCTTCTTTGAGTTTATAAATTCATATTTTGAAAGTGATAATGATTTGAGTATCGTATGAGTTATTAAAGCATGTTTGTTGCATAAAAGTCTAGATCGGGCAATTACTACCTTTTAATATTTGAGAATGGTTTAAGAATAGTTTTATGAGAGGTATTGTGAAATGATATATATGTGTAACTTTGCGGACTGATTTATGAAATGAGCTCGAAAATGATTCAAGAAATGGCATTTTGATTGCATAAAATTGGATCGAGCGTTTACTGACATTTTGTGTATTTAAAATGAAAGATTATCTTTTGATTTCGGTTTAAATTTACTGAATGCAAATAGGTTTGTAAAACCTTTTGAAAAAAAAAACTCATGAGGAGTTCTTGTATTTGAATGTGGCTTATGAAGGGTTTTATATCGGTTTATGAAGTGGTTTATGAAATGATTTCTGAAATGGGTTTTGTAGATTGGTGGATGATATTGTGGTGGATTTTGATACTCAGTGTCTCTGTGAACCCAAATGAGGGGTTATGGATATGCGCATACTAGTCTAGGATATCCTTGTGGGCCGAGCTACCGGTTTATAGTAGGTGGAGACCTTGCTAAGGGGGGAATCTTGGTCGCCTTTCACGGGGCGTTATCCGTTATTATACTTAGATTTCTGAGCACGAGATTGGCCAATGGAATAGACCATTGGCGTGTGCTTTTCGACGAGATTGGCTAATGGAATAGACTATTGGCGTGTGCTTTTCAACGAGATTGGCTAATGGAATAGACCATTGGCGTGTGCTTTTCGACGAGATTGGCCAATGGATTTGACCATTGGTTTCTTCTTTGATATTATTAATTTGAATGAGCTTTTCTATTGTGAAAATGTGACGTTTAAAGTAGCATATAACTTATTTTGAACATGGAGTTTATGATATGTTGAAATTGGGTTAATTGAGCTTTCGTTTGGTCTTTATAACTGTGTGCATAGTGGTTGCTCGATCTGCTTAGAAGAGATATGCACTACTTACTGAGCTGTTGTTGCTCACCTTCCTCTTTTCCCAACCTTTCAGGTTCTTTGTTTAGCAGCCAATAGAACGAGAGCGTTGTCTTTGGGGACTCTCGGGTGGTTTGAGGCTGCGTCCTTTAGGTGGAAGGATGGCCGTGTCATTCCCCATCTTGGTAGTTTTTGGGGTGTGACAGAATCGATTGCTAATCTCGAAATTTTTTTTCGATTTTTCTCTGAAAGTTGGTAGTAATTGTATTGTAATTTAGGTGGGTTGAGTTTGATCTTTCAGGTGATGTTCGGTAATTGTTACTAGTTGTCATGGAATGTTGGAGGCATGCGTTGAGCTCTGTTTTACATCATATTAGATTATAGATCCGGTGGATTTCTGTGGAAAGTGTAGGAAAATGTTAAGGGCTTGTGCCTAATATTTATGGGCATTTGATTTCTTTGACATTTCCTTGAAAATAAAATATTCGCTGCTTCCACTGTGCTCATGCATGCATGCAGCAGAGACTGAATAAGTACTACTATTGCAGTTTTTTCATTCTTGTCCCTTTTCTTTTGACAATGTTCCAGATAGTTGCACAAAGGCATGTCTGCTAGCTTGATATCATGCACCGGCACACACTTTAGTTATCTGATTGTAAGAATGCTACCAAAACTTTCAATGATTAGAGAAGCTGCATAGATTGATGCTATTTTAGATTGGCAAATGTGATTCTAATGGTATTAGTTCAGATAATTAGTATCACTTATGTTTGTAGATACGTAAACTTATCCTCTCAATTCAGTCTACAGACCCTGCTGCATGATTTATTCTTCTAATACTAACAACAATATTCTCGTGGCAGCGACTTAGTTCCAAGATAAACTACGATGTACTGGAAAAACTCTTTGATGAACCTGTAAGTTTATCTATTCTCAACTCTTTTCTTTTGGCTTTTCAATAGGTAAAATGATAAGTCTCTAGTTAACATGCTTAGTGTGGAATTGCAATATGTTTGAGTTGGGGTTTTCCTATTAGAATTTTAGCGGACCTTCACATAGAGACACTCCATGCGTGGAATAAAGCTGTTTACACTTTTTCCACTTGTAGATTTTGGGTTACTTACTAGCTCGATGATTCTTGGATGTCGTTCAAATATTTCTATTGTTTGCCATGTTTGGTAGGAGAGGACATAAATCTCCTGTGTAATCTGTTTGCTGTACTTTGGATTTTTAACTCGGTTGTCCGTATGAAGGACCTTTCTTATCTCCATTAATAGTGGATTTTTTTACCTTGCATGTGTATATGAGGGAGCTTTCTTTTCTCTGCCCTTGTTCTTAGCAATCTTCACAATTCATTATCATCTGTATTGTTGAGCGTCAGAGACGCGGCAACAACTTGATTTGATGGAAGAAATTTTTTTGAGGATGAAACAATTGCAATTTGCGCCTTTGTATTGCATATCATAATTACAAGAGAAATAGACTATATATAGATCATAGTTTGATTCGAAATAGGAAACCTCTTTCTAGGAAACCTATTCTAATTAGGAAACCTACTTGACTTAGGAAACTTTCCTAAATATAACTAGAAACAATATCTCACAATATCTATGAAAAATCAAAATATGAAAATACGAACAGACTCAAAAAAGGAAACAAGTATCAACAAATTTGGTTTAATTTCTAACACTCCCCCTTAAACCAAATTCTCTTCCATCGATCATTCCAAGCAAGCTCTTGAACTTTCGAAAAGTATCGATCTTGAGAGGTTTAGTAAAAATATCTGCTACTTGATCTCCGGTCTTCACATGCAACACTTCAACTTTATTCTCTTTAACCTGTTCTCGGATGAAGTGATATCGAACATCGATATGTTTACTTCGTTCATGAAAAACTGGATTTTTCGCCAAAGCAATAGCAGAAACATTATCAACAAAAATCTCCGTTGCTTTCTTCTGCTCCATAAGAATATCTTTGAGTAGTTTTCTCAACCATATTGCATGACAAACACATGAAGATGCAGCTACATATTCAGCTTCACATGTCGACAGAGTAACACTTGATTGCTTCTTTGATGACCATGTGAAAGCAGTGTCGCACAAGAAAAATACAAATCCCGTGGTGCTTTTTCGATCGTCGATATCTCCACCATAATCACTATCCGAATAAGCTCTAAGTTTGAAAGATTCAGAGCAATAATAGTGTAAGCCATGAGAAATAGTACCTTTGATGTACCGAAGTATTCTCTTTGCAGCTTTAAGATGAGATGATTTTGGTTTCTCCATGTATCGACTCACAATTCCAACACTATACATAATATCCGGTCTCGTGCATGTCAAGTATCTCAAACTCCCAATTAAGCTTCTATAATATGTCGAATCAACATCGGCACCATCATCAAACTTCGAAAGCTTGGTTCCGCACTCCATTGGTGTATTGACCGGCATACAATTTTTCATGTTGAATTTTTCAAGGATATTTTCTGCATATCCTTTTTGGGAAATAAAAATCCCATCAACACTTTGCTTTACTTCAATACCAAGAAAATAATTCATGAGACCATTATCAGTCATCTCAAATTCTTTCACCATTGATGCCTTAAAAGCATCAATCATCGCTGAATTATTTCCTGTAAAAACAAGATCATCAACGTATAAACATGCGAGCAAAATATCACCTTTTTCTTGCTTCAAATAGAGTGCATGCTCGTATGGACATTGAGAGAATTTATTCGCCTTGAAATATGCATCAATTCTGGAATTCCATGCTCTCGGTGCTTGTTTAAGCCCATATAGAGCTTTCTTCAACCTCAATACTTTGTCTTCATGACCTTTCACTACAAACCCCTTGGGTTGTTCAACATAAATTTCTTCTTCAAGGATGCCATTCAAGAATGCTGATTTGACATCCATTTGATAAATCCGCCAATTATTTTGAGCAGCAATGGAAATAATCAATCTAATAGTTTCCATGCGGATGACAGGGGCAAAAACTTCATCATAATCGATTCCAGCTTTTTGCTTGTATCC
Source organism: Syzygium aromaticum (assembly GCA_024500025.1). NCBI lineage: Eukaryota > Viridiplantae > Streptophyta > Magnoliopsida > Myrtales > Myrtaceae > Syzygium > Syzygium aromaticum. Next base: position 21,655,575 of record CM044885.1, read on the forward strand.
TTTTGCGACTAATCTAGCTTTGTACCTTGTCACTTCACCTTTCTCATTCTTCTTGGCCTTGTACACCCATTTAACACCAATTGATTTCTTGTCCTTCGGAAGATTAGCAAGCTCCCATGTTTGATTTTTCTCGATGGCTTCAATTTCTTCATTCATGGCTTTTTTCCACTTTTCTTCTTTGGCCGCATCATCATAAGTAAGTGGTTCATAATCTGCAAGAAGACATATAAGATGAAGCTCTTCGGTAGTTTCGTAAATTTCAGACAATCTTCTTGATCTTGGCACTAGCGGTTCATCGACATTATTTGAAGGGGATGGTATTGATGAACTTGAAGAAGATGTTGGAGAAGAAGGTGAAGGTTGATCCTTCAACTCCGTTTGATTGGAATCACCACGAACATTCGCTTCTTCTTTTAGATTTTCTTCCCACATTCCATCTTCATCGAACTTGACATCTCTACTCACATACACTTTCAAAGTGTTAGGGTCAAATAATCGATAGGCTTTGGATGATGAGTCATACCCGATAAAGATGAGCTTTTTGCTCTTGTCTTCAAGTTTCGATCTTTTTTGGTCCGGGACATGAGCATAGGCAATGCTCCCGAAAATTCTTAAGTGTAAAACACTTGGTATTCTCCCGGTCCATGCCTCTTGTGGAGTTACGCCTTCAAGTCCATATGTGGGACATCTATTTTGAAGATAGACGGCACACGAAACAGCTTCAGCCCAAAGTTCTTTGGACAAATTTTTGCTCTTCAACATGCTTCGAACCATATCAAGAATAGTTCTATTTTTCCGTTCAGCCACACCGTTTTGCTGAGGTAAATACGGGGCCGTCAAGAAACGCCGAATACCATGATTTTCACAGAATTTGTTAAATAAGGCTGAGGTAAATTCTCCACCACGATCAGTCCTTAAAGCTTTGATAAAATAGCCGCTTTCCTTTTCAACCAGGTTCTTGAATTTTTTGAAAGTATCAAATACTTCTGTCTTTTCTTTTAAAAAATATACCCAAATTTTCCGAGTAAAATCATCAATAAAAGTAACAAAATATCGATGATTACCATATGAGTGAGGATTGATCGGGCCACATAAATCAGAATGAATCAATTCAAGTGGCTTTTTTGCTCGATAAGTCGCCTCCTTTGGAAAGCTAGATCTGGAATGCTTGCCGATAACACACCCTTCACATAATTGATCGGGATGATCAATACGTGGTTGTCGCGACCTAAAAAAAAATCGTGTTTTCAATCTTAGGCTAATGGATTACTAGATCAATTAAATTAACTAATCTAGCTCGAGTTCTCCCAAACTCTACCAATTCGCAACTTAGGTCCAATTATGAGCATGCAAATATTTTCAATGGGAGTCGCCACTAATCATTTAAGGTAGGTTGATTAGAAACCTAAATAAAATAGCGGGAGTACTATTTTATTTCTACGAACCAGAAATTATGAATTCGGGGACTTGGTTACGCTAGATTCCCTAACGCCCTTTCGGTACCAATTTCAAGAAAAATACTCAATTTGGCAATTTTGATAAATCCCGACTTAGAGTTTAAAGGTGCAGAAATTTTTTATTTTCACTTATTTAAATGAAAGCTAACCTATATGTAATGATGTGCAAAAATTGACATGCGATTAATGCAACCTAACATGTAAATTATATGTCATGCGACGACGTGACCTATTTCTAATGACGGGCATATTATTTATTTTTTTGTATTTTTTTTAATAAAATTCGGAATTAAAAATGCCAATTATCTAGACACGCAATTTTAAACTAAAGAAATTAACCTATTCTAGAGTGATCTTTTGTTTTTTTTTAAATCAAAATTCGAAATTAAAATCAAGTAAAAAAATATATAACCGCCAAATCTTTCGAATTAAGTTTCGATCTGAAGCCTGACAGATCGATCCTAAAATTCGAAATACCCGCTATGGAAATAACTCTATCTAAAGCCTGATAGATAGATTTATTTTCACATGTGCGGTTGCGGATTAGGAAATTTTCCTAATCGATCACATCTTGAAAAATTCTCGATATCTTAAATATCTTGGATATATTCAAAAGATTTTGAAAATTCTAAATTTATCCAAGTTTGAAAAGTAATAGCTATCCAAGATTTCAAAAAAAGAAATAAAATCCTAATTGGAATAATGCCTATTGTTCAAATATACAAAATTAGATATCGATAAGCACAAAATAGGCAACCAAATATTCAAATCAAATTGGGATAGGATAATTACCTGATTTGCAGATTTCTTTCCTCATTTGAATTTGCAGTGGATCGGAATTGCGGATCGGATGACCGGCGGCTAACGGTGAGTGCGGCCAAGAGGACGACGGCGGCGGCGGTTTCGGTCTTGCGCGGGGGGAAGCAGTGGCTGCTAGATGGCTCAAATTAGGCCGGCTCAAATCGTGATCAGGACTCCTTTCATGTTCAATGGTCTTCCCTCCTTTGACCAGAATTTTGTCCTTTTGATTCCACCGCTTGGACTTTTTCTTTGACTTTTCTCTGGTTATTCTTTTCGGCCCAGCACTCCACTCGTTGCAGGAGATTGTTGAACTCGTCACTTGTTGCACTCGAGGGACTGATTTTGCGTCTGGACTGGCCGCACGAGATTGGTCGAGACCATGAACTCACCCGAGGCGCTGAGATGGCCTACAGAATGCTTCGTCGGTACGGGTGTGCTAGAATTTCGTCGGAGCTAGAATGGTGCAAGGGACTCGCCGGTGTTGCTTGGAACTCACAAGACAGAGGAGACTTGATTGGGAACTTCTCGGAACTCACTTTGAAATCTGCAAAGAAACGATGGCCGAATGTCTTCTCTTTGCTCGTGTGGTGAAGAAAACTGGTCATGCAATTGTTGGTCTGCCAACGTGGCAGAGTATAGTGTGTTTCCCAACACTTGACTTTCTCAATTTTCACTTCCTGTTTGGTTCTCCCTTTTTCCTTGTCTTTTCTCTGTACGGTGAAGACCCCTTTGGCGACTTCTCCGATATGATGAATGTGTGTCCAGTGTCTCACCTGCAAGAAAACAAAACAGAACTCCTTGGGTGTGTTATGCTCCTCCACTCTCTATTCTCTCTATGCTCTCTCAATTGTGGCCGTGTATGAATTCTCTAAAAAAAATTATGATCTCTCCCTTTTGGAACCCCCCATAAGCATGTATTTATAATGAAAACCTAGGTCAATTAGCCGGGCTTTTAGTCCTAACGGGCTTAGGTTTATGCTTTAATTTAATTTAATTTAATTTAATTCTACGTGGACTGAATTAATTCGGGCTTTTCTTTGATTAAGCTTGATGGGCTAATTTAAGCTCAAATTAAAACAACCAAGCCCTTTTGCGTGTGATTTTCGGCCCATGCTTTTCGAGTGAACCGAGTCTCGTTCGATGCCCGAGCTCGATTCACGTAATGAATTTTAAGTTCGCTTGTCACCGCTGATCCGATGCGGAATGCAATTAATCTAAATGAACCTAAACTATATGTTATGCAATTTTAATATTTTTGTTTAGGGGTTAAAATTTAATCCCTAATTTTCTATGCAATTAACCACTAAATGATGTGCTAAAATTTAGGTGTCAACAGCTGCCCCTCTTTGAGTGGAAGCTCGTAGAGGTTTCGCTCAAAGACTGAAACCTAAATTTAGACCATGCAAAATGATGAATGATTTTTTTTTTTTCTTTTTCTTTTTAAATGCAATGATGCGTGATATGCAAACAATAAGGAACGTATGCTAAGGCTTCTCACTTCGTGTAGAGCGGTGAAAGAGTCTTACATACGGATCGCACAAAAAGCATCCAAGTGAGGAAAGCTTTATAATGCTGTGCATTCCCTCAATCTCTAAACTTCTAGTCCACTGGAAGTAAAGTTCTCAAGGTACATGATTGCCTATCTGTTACCTGTAATTTCCTACAGATGCGAAATAACGCATAATTAAAACGGACGTGTTGCCTATACCACTAGGCAATCACGAAAAGGATCATGTCACCTCTTCCATTGGGTGATCATGAGGTTAGTTGTGTCACCTATTCTACTGGGTGAACACGAAATGAGAAACTATGCTGCCTGTTCTACTGGGCAAACATTTAAATAGGGTGCGTTGTCTATTCCACTGGACAACACAAAACGAGAAACTATGCTGCCGTGTACTCCACTTGGCGAACATGAAATGGGGTGTTATGCTACCGCGTACTCCACTTGGCAACATAAAATGGGGTGTGCCGTGTACTCCACTTGGCAACACCAAGAGATGGGGTGTGCTTCGTACTCCACTTAGCAGCACCCAGAGATATGTCACCTATTCCACTTGGTAAACATATGAAAGAGATAATTTCTCCTATTCCGGAGGGAGAAATAATGAAGAATAATTAGTAAACGTACCTGATTTCTTCTTGTGTTATAAAAATGGCAACGCCAATTGCATTGCACCTGTTTTTACCTGAGAAAAGGTTAAAACAACACATGCGCAGGAGCAGAGAAAACATAATTCATGAATCTGCCTGCATTACCAAACTTCACTGGGGAATTTATCAATAAGAACAACCATTTCGTCCTTTTGACAATTTGATCACATTAAATGAGAGACCTTTAATCAGAAAGAACTTTTCACTCGCTCTCAATAAAAAGCTTTTGACCCGACTTTTGATGCGGGTATAAGAATCACTCGAACTCTCTTCATCGTGCTTGACAAGGGTTCGGATATTCTCAAAATCAGTATAACTTGGCCAATCTGAGAGGTCTTTTATAAGGATTGAAACGCAGGCTTGGTCAAAGGTTTCACAATGGGGACTCATGAGAGTCATGGCTTTGAAAGAAATGATATCATCAGCTGCTCCGGGTTTACAAGTCAGAAATGCTGCAAAAAAAATGAGATAGAAAAATCTTGCTCGCACTTCTTCGAGCAACATTTATAAGCATTTGAAATTCTACGTTAACTCAAGTGCCCTATTCTGAAGAGACTTCGGTAAGGGTTGTAATGTAGATTCGGGTAGGCTTGAAATGAATGGCCTATTTCCATCAAAGGGGGTATTATGAACATGGAAATTGGTGATCATCCAATCATACTACTGGTACCATTGATCTATTTCTAGCAATTACTCCACAAATGAACCTTCAAATGGTCTCTTCCCTGAAGAATGATCTTGCATATTGACTCAGTTTTCACCAAAGCCTTTCTTTCTCTCATCATCTTTTACTGGCATTGGCCTTGCTTTTATCAAGCACACTGCTTTTTCAGGCCCCCTAGTTTTTTTTTTTACCTTTGACATATACTGTCTACAATGCATACATTGGCTAGCCACACTTTGGCTTGTTTTGACTGAATGACTAACATTTGGATTCTCAGGGTCTTCATTTTCCATTGGCGCTCCGAATATGCTGTGTGGATAGCGATGATTTTTACCTTGCCCCAGTGTGAAGGATGATCACCAATTGGGTTCTTATGAAATGAAATTGCAGGCTCAAGTGGGCTAAGCAACGGATAAAGTGTGTAGGATAGCGAAAGAAATGCTCTTCGTCATATCTAAGGCACTCAAGCTAACACAGAATTTTGATGCAGTAAATATACTTGAAGATTGATGCAAGTGAAAGCAAGAAAATTCTAACCATTTTGAACTTTCTAAGAAATCGCCCCAGTATGGAGTTATTCCTAACAGGGGTAACAAATGAAACTCCGTTCAAAGGGTTAAGCAAATGATAACCTGTAGTGTTTAGATAGAGGAAATGAATGCTTCTCATCATTTTGGTCGTCATACTTTTCGTGAGATAATCCTTTACCTTGTCAGCATGGAATTTTCACTCATCTCGCACTGGGGATTATTATTCAGGACATGTATGGAAATGGCTTGCCTTTCGTCATCTTGAAGTCTCTCATATAATATGATCGCCTCATTAGGACAGAAATAGATTGCCAGATCGAAAGCCTTCCTCAAACGAAGCTTAGTAACATAACAAGAAAATCAATTGATTCATGAAATTCTATCTGAGACAAAGTCAGAATGAGTACAAATCAAGTATAATACTTCTTCACAGAATCAGAATTAACTGGACTGGAAAAAACACGACCATCCATCTCGGCCAAAATCAAAGCACCTCCTGGAAGGACTTTCTTCACAATCTACGGGCCGCCATAATTTGGGGCGAATTTTCCTTCTGCAAGAGGAACTATCGGCAATAACTTCCGCAGGACAAGGTCGCCTACCTGAAAATGTCGAGGCTTGACTTTCTTGTTGAAAGATTTAGCAACTCGTTGTTGGTAGCACTGGCCATGACATATAGCTCTAAGCCTTGTCTCATCAATCAGGTTCAACTGGTCTAATCTCTGCTGGATCCAATCTGCTTCTGACAATTGTACCTGTGAAAGAATACGTAACGAAGGAATTTCAACCTCAACAGGTAAGACTGCTTCCATACCGTACACAAGAGAATATGGAGTTGCCCCTGTAGATGTCTGGATAGAAGTCCGATGTGCCATAAGTGCAAATGGTAATCTCTCATGCCAATCACGATAGTTCTCAGCTGTTTTAGCCAAAATTTTCTTGATATTCTTGTTGGCTGCTTCGACTGCTCCGTTCATCTGCGGACGATATAGAGAGGAATTCATATGCTTGATCTTGAACTCCTTGAACAGATCATCCACTAATTTATTATTCAGATTCGACCCATTGTCAGTAATTATGGTCTCAGGTGCACCATATCGAGCAATGATGTCTCGACGAATGAACTTCACCACATTCCGTGCCGTCACTGATGTATAGGACATGGCTTCAATCCACTTCGAAAAATAATCGATAGAGACCAGGATAAACCGATGTCCGTTTGACGCTTTAGGATTGATCGGGCCAATCACATCAATGCCCCACATAGAGAATGGCCATGGTTCAGACATCTGATGCAATTCATTCGGGAGAGTATTAATCTTGTCACCATGGATCTGGCATTTGTGACAACTTCGGACATGTTGAATGCAATCACTCTCTAAGGTGAGCCAGTAATAACCCATCCTCATTATCTTCCTTGCTAGCATATGACCATTCATGTGCGGACCGCATACTCCCTCATGTACTTCTAGCATCAAATGAACAGCCTCAGTTGAATTAACACACCTTAATAAGACCGAATCATAGGACCGCTTGTATAGACATTCTCCGCTCAAGAAGAACTTTGACGCCATTTTCTTGATATACTTCTGGTCAGATGCAGTACTTTTGTCAGGAAATTCCTGTGTTTGAAGATATGCCTTGATATCATGATACCACGGCTTGCCGTCAGACTCTTCTGTCGTAGCCATGCAATAAGCTGGTTTCTGTAAAACCTCTATCTTTAAAGGTTCAACTTCTAACCCACTTGTTACTCGTAGCATTGCCGATAAAGTAGCCAAAGCATCGGCAAAATGGTTTTGAGTCCTCGATAAGTATTCAAACGAAATGTCTTCAAACTCTTCCACTAACTCCTCTAAATAGGCGTGATAGGGCTGTAACTTAGCATTCCTAGTTTGCCACTTACCAACGGTCTGAAGAATAATGAGGGTTGAATCCCCGAACACCTTAAGTCGAGCTACTCCCATTTCGATAGCGGCTTGTAACCCGAGGATGCATGCTTCATATTCAGCAATATTGTTCGTGCAAGGAAATATCAATTTTGCAGCCACTGGATAATGTTGACCGCCTGGGGATATTAAAACGGCCCCAATACCTGATCCTGATAAGTTTACGGCCCCATCAAAATACATGGTCCATACATACTCATCAATTGGCATGACTCTATCCTCTAACGGACCTAGATCTTCATTTTTCCCAGGATTTTCGGCCAGGACATCAGCAATTATTCATCCTTTGACTGATTTTTGAGACAAGAATTGAACATTGAATTCTGAGATGAGAATCTGCCATTTTGCCAGTTTTCCAACCAAAGCGGGTTGATTGAGCAAATATTTGATGGGATCACATTCTGTTACAAGCAATATCTGATAATGCAAAGTGTATTGCCTCAACCTGTATAGCACCCAAACCAATGCGGCGCACGTTCTTTCTATTTCAGAATAGTTCATCTCAGAAGCGGTAAACTTCTTACTCAAATAATAAATTGCACGCTCTTTTCCATCCTCTTCACTTTTTTGAGCAAGCATAGCGCCTAAGGATTCACTGTGGATTGTAAGGTACAGTGTCAGAGGTTGCCCCGGTGTCGGCGGAACAAGCACCGGCGGATTCATCAAGTAGTGCTTAAGCTTGTCAAATGCCTGTTCACATTCTTCATCCCATCTAACCAGCGCATTCTTCTTGAGAAGTTTAAAGAAAGGCTTTGCTGTCTCAGATAGTTGAGAAATAAATCTGGCTATATAGTTTAGTCTACCCATTAAGCTACGAATTTCCTTCACCGAAGAGAGAGATTTTATTTCACAAATGGCCTTCACTTTTGACGGGTCAATCTCAATCCCTTTGTTACTGACAATGAAGCCGAGTAGTTTGCCAGAGGCCGCCCCGAACACGCATTTTGCTGGATTGAGGCGCAATTTGAACTTGCGAAGCCTATCGAATAATTTCTTCAAAGTTTCTATGTGATCTTCTCCACGCCGAGTTTTTGCAATCATGTTATCAACGTAGATCTCAATCTCATTATGCATCATGTCATGGAACAATGTGACCATTGCCCGTTGGTAAGTTGCTCCAGCATTTTTGAGACCAAAGGGCATCACCTTGTAATGAAATGTCCCCCATGGAGTGGTAAATGCTGTCTTCAACTTATCATCCTCGTTCATCAAGATCTGATTATAACCTGAGAAACCATCCATGAAGGAAAATAATTCGAACCCGGCTGTGCTGTCCACAAGCACATCAATGTGTGGGAGTGGAAAATCATCTTTAGGACTAGCTTTGTTCAGATCTCGGTAGTCAACGCACACTCGAACCCGACTATCTTTCTTCAATACTGGGACTATATTAGCGACCCATTCTGAATATTGGGTAGTCTCAATAAACCCCACGTCAAGAAGCTTCATGACCTCTTCCTTGATCTTCTTTGCCAGTTCTGGCTTAGCTCTTCGCGGCCTTTGCTTCACGGGCTCAATCGAAGGATCAGTCGGTAGACAATGTTCTACGATCGATCGATCGAGGCCCGGCATGTCAGTATAAGACCAAGCAAAGATGTCTTGATAATCCTTCAACAATTGGGTCAAGCGTTTGGCCACATCTTTAGGGAGACATGCCCCAATCTTCACTTCTCTTGGATTCTCCGTGTCGCCAAGATTGATCACTATGGTTTCTTCAACAGTTAGAGGCTTGGATTTCTCATGGATTTCTAAGTTCCGTTGTATTTCTTCATCATTCGGATCAGAATCGTCTAAGTCATCGGATTGATTTGCATCACATATATGAGGATCCATGATTCCCGACCCTTTGCATGCCTCAAGATTAGTCCTGAAACATAAAAGAAAGGGATCAAAAAGACAAGACAGGGCTTAACTACATGTAATTTTCAAAAATTGATCATTGCTTTTTTGAAATTCATTTTGCTTTCAAAGACCTCGAGACGAGAATTCTTGAGAAGCCCAACCCTCAGTTCTTACCGTAGATGACAAATTTTTTCAATCGTTGGTTATCGTCATCGGGTTGGTTTGGGGTACTTCAACAAGATTCAAAATAGTAAAAACTTCTGTAATTTTATTGATATCGAATCAATGAATTACATCTTATTGGATTGAAAGACCTAAGTGCAACATGAATTGAAATGAAAATCGAAAACAATAAAGATTCCCATGCAGGGGAGATACGAAAACTAGAAATAATTACTCTTGAGGGCCAGCGCCCATCCCTTCAAGTGGTCCTTCAGTGATTGCACCAATGGAGGTCTCAGCAAACCAACCAGTGAGGTAGGGTATACCGTCATTAAAGTCAAAGTCCACCACCCTCGACTCCGGCTTCTTGAAAATACAGGGTGGCTGGTCATCCTCAGAATCATCAGACAAACTGACCAAAATCGCTTTACCATGCTTCTTGGGCGAGTCAGTTAGGGCTGGTGGCGACTTAGGAAAGATAAGCCCGAGATCATCCTCAGTAGGGCTCGATTTTAAATGCTCATATCCCCCGACTACTCCAGTTGAGCGAAAGATGTGATCAATAGGAGGTGGTAAGGGACTTTGACTTACTCCTATTTGGCCTCTGTAACAACCAAGGTCTTGTTCGCGGCTTCGAGGCCCATGATATCCCAAACCAGCCTTGTGGGATTGTCCATTTGTCTCAATTGGGACACGAATGCCTTGACCTTCCTTTCCAAGACCCTGTCCTGGCTCAAAACCATTACCGACCATGACCTTGGCCACCATGATAGCTGCATTAGAAACTTCTGGAGCCGGCAACGGCATATCAGAGGAAGCTTGAACAACTTGAACTATCTCAAATGAATGATAGCTATCCTCCTCAACATGATCGGGCTCCATGTATGGGATCGATGTCGCGTTGAAGATTCGGTGATCTTCTTCTCCATAAATTGTAACCAACTTTGCCTCAGCGACAAACTTGATCTTCTGATGCAAACTGGAGGGCACTGCACCTGCATTGTGGATCCATGGCCGCCCTAACAAAAAATTGAAAGCAGAAGGGATATCCAGCACTTGAAAAAGAATATCGAACACCGAAGGTCCGATTTGCAGCTCTAAGTTAATCTGGCCTATCACATCCTTCTTTGCTCCATCAAAGGCTCGAACAGAAGTCCTAGCTGCTTGCATGGTAGATGGCTTAATGCCTAGCTTTTTTAAGGTAGCCAACGGGCATAAATTCAAAGCTGACCCGTTATCAACAAGCACCCTAGCCATGTGAGTTTCCTTGTACTTCACTGATATATGAAGCGCTTTATTATGACCACGTCCTTCAACTGGGATTTCCTCATCAGAAAATGCTACTTGATCCTTGAGGAGGATCATCCCGACAAACCCCTCTAACTTATCTTCTTCAATATTTTCGGGCACATGAACCTCACTCAAAACTTTCATAAGAGCACCCCGATGCTTCTCTGATGTCTGAAGAAGTTCCAACAACGAGACTTGTGCAGGCAACTTTCTCAACTGATCAACCACACTATATTCACTAGCCTTAATCACAGCTAGGAATTCCTTCGCTTCTTTCTCAACCACTGGCTTGACAGGTGGATTATCAGCATAAGTTCGCCCCGATCTTGTTATCAGATCAACATTGTATGACCATGGAACCATCTTGTCACTTTCATAAGCGTAAGGCTGAGGTGATGCCAGCATCGATACTTCAGAAGCATAAGGTATAACGATCCCGAGGTCATCATCAGAGGCATCCTCAAGAGAGGGCATGTCAATTAGCTCAGGATCCAACTTAACTTGTTCATTGGTTAGCATTGCGAGTTCTTCATTCCAGTCAATGATGACCTGAGATATAGTAGCCACTACCCCGAATTCATCAGCCATCCCAATCATTCCCTCTCTTACCAACTCATCCACCTTCTTTTCTATTTCACCGAATGACACCACCTTACCGGTTGAAACATAACCAGCTCGGACTAAAGCGTCGAACATATCTTCGAAAGGGACTATGAAGTCTTGAACTCGCTCGACCGCCGGGCCAAGGACAACATTTGCACTGCTCGAATGATCAGGAAGTGGATTGTTCTGCACATTGGGCTTACCAGCTGGCTGTAGTGTAAATGCTCCAGTCTCGAGTAGATCCTGTACTCGATGTTTGAGTACTTGGCAGTCGTCTGTCGAATGTCCCACCTCACCTCTATGGTAATCGCATTTCTTCGACGGATCGTATCGTGCAAAGCCGGCAGCGTTAGATCTTTGTGGCTCCGAACTCAGCAAATTCTTCTTCCTTAGCACTGCTAGTACCGGAGATAACGTTCCAGGAAGTGGAGTAAATTGGCGAGTTTTGCGCTGCGGGCGTGGGTCCTGCCGGCCTTGCTGCACATAAGAGGTCGGCTGCTTGGTGGTAAATTGTAGTTTCGGGGCCTGCGCTGGCATCTTCTGTACATAAGTCATGTTGACTTCAGGGGCATGCTCTTTGTCTTTCTTACTAGCAAATCTCTTGCCTGATGAACCTGATTCACTGTACCATCCTTTCTTGAGCCCAGACTCAATCTCCTCACCCATGGCTATCAGCTGGCTAAAAGATTGGACGGCCGTCACTAACATTCGTGAACGAACTGGCTGCGGTAGAGTGGACACAAACAACTTCATTAAGTCACGTTCTGAGGGTTCGGGCATGATCTGTCCCGCCATGTTCCTCCAGCGAGTGGCATACTCCTTTAGAGTTTCGCCCTTTTTCTGCTCAGCTCTTTCCAGGTCTTCTCTTGTAATAGTGACATCGAGATTGAACTTGAAGTGTTTGACGAAAAGATTTGCCACTTCTTCCCACGAGTCTTTCCGGTTGATCTGGTGGTTGGTATACCACCTCATTGCAGCATCCTTCAAGCTTGCTTGAAAGGTTTGAATCATTAAAGGTCCATTAGAAACGTATCTGTTCATGAGCCCCTGGTACATCTCGATGTGCTGAATTGGGTTCGAGGTGCCATCATACTTCTCGAAGGCTGGCAATTTGAATTTATCGGGCACTTGGACCCGAGTAAAAATAGACAAATCAACAGGCGGAAAACTTTGAGTTCCCTCTACTTCACGTAATCTCTGGTCGAGCTTAGCCAGCAATTTAGCATTTTCATCATTGGGGGGTGGATGAAGAACATCGGCCGCCGGAGACGCACTAGTGTCAGTCAAAATGACATCGTCCAGTTGAAAGGTTGGATTAGTATTCACTGCAGGAGCTTTGTCGAGGCGGAGACCTTGACGAGTTGGAGGCGGAATCTCCGATTGAGAGATAGCATTGATCTGTTGTTGCTTGGCCATGAGATCACTCATCATTTTGGACATAGCAGCCGTGATCTGCTCATTGATTGTATTCATGTGTTCTTTCAGCTTTTCGTCAATCATGGCTGCAATTTCAGCTTGCTTGGCCATCCTTCTTTTGGTCACCGATCGAGTATTATGAGGATGAGGGGGATCCGTGGCAAATTACCTGCAAAAGTAACGATTGAATGAATACAACAAGTAAGAATAACGAGTCGGTCCATGACATCCCTTAGATCCTCAAGATGAAATTTCTTTCAAAAGACCAATTCGTCCAGTAAATCCTAAAATTCCAAATTGCTTCATTCAATAAAAACTTGGACTAATTCCAAAATTTACAAATTATAACTTAACGTTTTTCATTAAATTGCTCAGAATGGAAAATGTCTTGACATCTATTACCAGAAAACGTTAATAGCAAGCTAACATTTCCTCCTAAAAAGAAAAACTCCCTAAACCAAACAAGAAATTAGATGGTCTTCCTCTTTTTAGAGGCCACATGATCTATAGACGAATGGGCCTTCAAGGCACGTTGTAATCGTGCATTCTCTTCAGCCAGAGCATCTGCCTTATCCTGGGCCTTCATCGCCTTTTCTTCGCTGATTTTAATTTGAGTCTGAAGGGTATGCCGTACTGTCACGACCGGGATCTTCGGGAGTATCCCAGCAGGGATGGTATGATACTGAACATACCGATCCGTGGCAAAGTGACGCTTCATTCTTCCAGTGAGCTCATCTGCGGGCCAAATCAGCTTCTGAGTGGAACAATTCTGCCAAGCCTCAGAATGACGCCTAAGCTCGACTCTGTAGGACTCGCCTTTCTCGAACTGGACTTGAAATTCATTGGGCCTGAGTGGAGGTGGGACATCCTGCAGAACTCGGAATTGACGTGTAACCCGAAGAGGCTGATAGCAGGTTGCTCCATAAATGCCCATCAAAGGTACGGGCTTTTGATCGCCATGGTATAGTCGAGCCTCGACCTCCCGAAACCACACAGCTTGCCAAAGGAAAATCTTAGAGTTTGGATCCTTGAACAGATGGACCCATTGCGTATAGTGCAAACTCTTAGTTTGATCTTGTATTTGTTTGAACCTTAAAATAGGGTTATCAGTCATGCCCATTTCAAATACAGTCATATCTTCCCCAAATTGAGAAAGGTGTGAGAAAAGCCAGATTTGTAAAAGCTCAATCGGGGCTCGAAAAGTTCTATCTTTTCCTTTCTTGAATCGTGTCAGAGATATGAAAGTTTCTGCTAGAATTGTGTTTATAAAACTAACTCCACCACATATTAGTTTTACCGTCCAAGCTATGACAGGGTCAATAGCATTTTGACGGAATGGAAAAATGATGAGTCCAAAAAAAGCTAAGATAAAAATTTTAGATCTCATGAGGACAGAGTTATTTTCAAAACATTCGATAAGAAAAGATAATGGGCATGCTTGACAATTACCCCTTAGCACTTTTTCAATTTCCTTTTTAGTCAAATTCAAAAATTCAGCAAGCACTACCACAGGATCTACCTTAATGGGTGGTTCGACTATATCTAACTCAATCGATTTTCCAATGGCAATACTGTATTCTTCCAGAGTCGGTGTGAGCTCAAACTTACCTCCCAACACAAATGTGGTTGTCTCGGGGCACCAAAAATGAGCGAATGCCTGCATGATCCCGCTCTGAACATCTATGTCTAGGATTGGCAGCATGAATCCAATGCGTTTGAGAACGTACTGCTGACCATCTGGCTTCAACTGGCTCCATAGCTTCTTGAGCTCCAGCTTCGGAGTAGGCACGAAACGGATATCAAGGCGACCCATTCTTATATAGATCACGTGCCAAATGACTCAACCTAAATCATGGACCGACTCAAAATAAGATGAAGAAAACCAAAGATAAAGCTCGAGAAATTACCGTCTTTGGGGAGAAAATGTCAATAACATAGACATGCACATGAATCGTGAGTTTAAATCTTAATCTATCTATCCTAATGGCTTTTGCAAAGTGAAATGATGAACGAAATGACGCGTCGCAGCCTCGCGTACAATCGTCATGACTAGTCGCAGCCTCGCATACAATAGTCATGACTAGTCGAGTCCAATCACTTCGGCTTGGTTCGGTCGACAAGGGCAACCCCATGCATTGTAGCCTCACGTGCATGAGGACGACCCTTGAGCCATTTTTTTTGAAAAATTTTCGGGATTCAAATGGGATAACCTTTAGCGAAGCCTTACCGCCAAGGTTAAAGAACCACCTAAATACCATCTTAAAACTATGGGTGTGACCCAGGTCCGGTCACAGGTTGTGTGTGATGTAGTGCAAATACTGTAAATCATGCACAACAATTATATGCAACCAACACTTCAATAGTACGAAAATTAAATTAAATTTCACTCCACCAAACCTGCAAAACAAAGGGTTAGCCAATCACTACTCCCCTTATAACTCCCATCCTGCAAAAACATTTAACACTTAAAAATGAGAATTCAATTAAATTTTGCCAAATCGAGTGATTTTTATTTGAAAATTCTTTTTTGGCCTAAGTCCTCCATAAATTTTCAAAAAAAAATTCAAGTTTGTCCCCAGCGGAGTCGCCAAGCTGTCGCGACCTAAAAAAAAATCGTGTTTTCAATCTTAGGCTAATGGATTACTAGATCAATTAAATTAACTAATCTAACTCGAGTTCTCCCAAACTCTACCAATTCGCAACTTAGGTCCAATTATGAGCATGCAAATATTTTCAATGGGAGTCGCCACTAATCATTTAAGGTAGGTTGATTAGAAACCTAAATAAAATAGCGGGAGTACTATTTTATTTCTACGAACCAGAAATTATGAATTCGGGGACTTGGTTACGCTAGATTCCCTAACGCCCTTTCGGTACCAATTTCAAGAAAAATACTCAATTTGGCAATTTTGATAAATCCCGACTTAGAGTTTAAAGGTGCAGAAATTTTTTATTTTCACTTATTTAAATGAAAGCTAACCTATATGTAATGATGTGCAAAAATTGACATGCGATTAATGCAACCTAACATGTAAATTATATGTCATGCGACGACGTGACCTATTTCTAATGACGGGCATATTATTTATTTTTTTGTATTTTTTTAAATAAAATTCGGAATTAAAAATGCCAATTATCTAGACACGCAATTTTAAACTAAAGAAATTAACCTATTCTAGAGTGATCTTTTGTTTTTTTTTAAATCAAAATTCGAAATTAAAATCAAGTAAAAAAATATATAACCGCCAAATCTTTCGAATTAAGTTTCGATCTGAAGCCTGACAGATCGATCCTAAAATTCGAAATACCCGCTATGGAAATAACTCTATCTAAAGCCTGATAGATAGATTTATTTTCACATGTGCGGTTGCGGATTAGGAAATTTTCCTAATCGATCACATCTTGAAAAATTCTCGATATCTTAAATATCTTGGATATATTCAAAAGATTTTGAAAATTCTAAATTTATCCAAGTTTGAAAAGTAATAGCTATCCAAGATTTCAAAAAAAGAAATAAAATCCTAATTGGAATAATGCCTATTGTTCAAATATACAAAATTAGATATCGATAAGCACAAAATAGGCAACCAAATATTCAAATCAAATTGGGATAGGATAATTACCTGATTTGCAGATTTCTTTCCTCATTTGAATTTGCAGTGGATCGGAATTGCGGATCGGATGACCGGCGGCTAACGGTGAGTGCGGCCAAGAGGACGACGGCGGCGGCGGTTTCGGTCTTGCGCGGGGGGAAGCAGTGGCTGCTAGATGGCTCAAATTAGGCCGGCTCAAATCGTGATCAGGACTCCTTTCATGTTCAATGGTCTTCCCTCCTTTGACCAGAATTTTGTCCTTTTGATTCCACCGCTTGGACTTTTTCTTTGACTTTTCTCTGGTTATTCTTTTCGGCCCAGCACTCCACTCGTTGCAGGAGATTGTTGAACTCGTCACTTGTTGCACTCGAGGGACTGATTTTGCGTCTGGACTGGCCGCACGAGATTGGTCGAGACCATGAACTCACCCGAGGCGCTGAGATGGCCTACAGAATGCTTCGTCGGTACGGGTGTGCTAGAATTTCGTCGGAGCTAGAATGGTGTAAGGGACTCGCCGGTGTTGCTTGGAACTCACAAGACAGAGGAGACTTGATTGGGAACTTCTCGGAACTCACTTTGAAATCTGCAAAGAAACGATGGCCGAATGTCTTCTCTTTGCTCGTGTGGTGAAGAAAACTGGTCATGCAATTGTTGGTCTGCCAACGTGGCAGAGTATAGTGTGTTTCCCAACACTTGACTTTCTCAATTTTCACTTCCTGTTTGGTTCTCCCTTTTTCCTTGTCTTTTCTCTGTACGGTGAAGACCCCTTTGGCGACTTCTCCGATATGATGAATGTGTGTCCAGTGTCTCACCTGCAAGAAAACAAAACAGAACTCCTTGGGTGTGTTATGCTCCTCCACTCTCTATTCTCTCTATGCTCTCTCAATTGTGGCCGTGTATGAATTCTCTAAAAAAAATTATGATCTCTCCCTTTTGGAACCCCCCATAAGCATGTATTTATAATGAAAACCTAGGTCAATTAGCCGGGCTTTTAGTCCTAACGGGCTTAGGTTTATGCTTTAATTTAATTTAATTTAATTTAATTCTACGTGGACTGAATTAATTCGGGCTTTTCTTTGATTAAGCTTGATGGGCTAATTTAAGCTCAAATTAAAACAACCAAGCCCTTTTGCGTGTGATTTTCGGCCCATGCTTTTCGAGTGAACCGAGTCTCGTTCGATGCCCGAGCTCGATTCACGTAATGAATTTTAAGTTCGCTTGTCACCGCTGATCCGATGCGGAATGCAATTAATCTAAATGAACCTAAACTATATGTTATGCAATTTTAATATTTTTGTTTAGGGGTTAAAATTTAATCCCTAATTTTCTATGCAATTAACCATTAAATGATGTACTAAAATTTAGGTGTCAACCTACGTGGTAAGCCATAAACCATCTTCTTGCAAGAAAGCAAATTGAGTCCGCCAAAATTGAGATGGCCGAACCTCAAATGCCACAATCATGAAGGATCATCTACGCACGCCTTTAGACATCGAGACATCTCACTCTTTATATTGAGAATAAACATCCTGTTCTTCGACATCTTCACATTTGCAATCAATTTATTATTTCGATCTCTCAACATAAGATTAAGATCTCTCATATGAATAGTATAACCTTTCTCTAGAAGTTGTCCCAAACTCAAGATATTACTTGACATTTTTGGAACATAACTAACATTGGTAATAAACTGACGTGCACCATTCTTTAAGCGAATCAAAATTGTACCTTTTCCTTCAACAAGAATTTTAGAGTTATCACCGAATGAGACAGTCCATTTAATTGTCTCATCTAACTCGGTAAACATCTCCTTTCTCCCGCACATGTGATTGCTTGCGCCAGTATCCAAATACCACATATCACTTTGACCTTCTTCATATTCTTTGAATGCCAATAAAAGAACTTGATCAGCATCATTCACCAAGTTCGCATTTTCTTCTGCTCTGCTACTTTCTTTGTTCCAGCAGTTAGAAGCATAATGGCCAAGTTTATTGCAATGATAACATCGGATTTTAGATTTATCATACCATTGGCTTGTCGAGTTCTTTCCTCTTCCACGAGCACCTCTTTGATGTTGGTATCCTCCATCACTTCGAGCAGGATCTCCTCTGCTTCGTCCACGACCTCTTCCTCGAAAGTGACCTCGGCCACGACCTCGATCACGATCTTGACTTGTCCCGCGATTTTGTACAGGATCTCTTCTTTGCTCCTTTTCATCTCGAATGGTCAATTGCGTTTGGAGAACTTCTTCCACCGGTTCAATCTTTTTCTTTCTAAACCTTTCTTCATGGGCTTGTAATGAACCCATAAGTTCATCAACCGTCATGGCATCCAAGTCTTTGGATTCTTCAATTGCAACCGCAATATGATCATACTTCTTGTCTAAGGACCGAAGTATTTTCTCAACAACACGAACATCGGAAACATCTTCTCCGTTTCTTTTCATCTGATTAACAATTGCCAAAATTCTCGTGAAATAATCAGCAATCGATTCAAATTCTTTCATATGAATTACCTCGAATTCGCCTCTCAAGGTTTGAAGACGAATCTTCTTAACTTTCTGAACTCCTTGATGTGTGTTTTGAAGAATCTCCTATGCTTCTTTGGCGGTAGTGGCGTTCGAAACTTTTTCAAACATAGAATCATCTAACGCTTGATAGATGATTGACAGGGCATATTGATCTTTCGATCGAACCTTCTCCAAGGCATTCCTCTGGTTTTGGTTTAACGTGGCTTCATCCTCTGGCTCATCATAGCCAGTGTTAACAAGTTCCCACACACCGTAGGCGCCGAGTAGAGCTTTCATTCTAACAGCCCAGTTACCATAATTTTCTTTGGTAAGACGGGGGTATTGAAGAGGAAGCTGATTGTTTGTTGAGGCCATCATCACGAACCTAAGGCTCTGATACCAATTTGTTGAGCGTCAGAGACGCGGCAACAACTTGATTTGATGGAAGAAATTTTTTTGAGGATGAAACAATTGCAATTTGTGCCTTTGTATTGCATATCATAATTACAAGAGAAATAGACTATATATAGACCATAGTTTGATTCGAAATAGGAAACCTCTTTCTAGGAAACCTATTATAATTAGGAAACCTACTTGACTTAGGAAACTTTCCTAAAATATAACTAGAAACAATATCTCACAATATCTATGAAAAATCAAAATATGAAAATACGAACAGACTCAAAAAAGGAAACAAGTATCAACAAATTTGGTTTAATTTCTAACATGTATTGCATCGTAAGCAGTACAATACTGTCAGTTGTCCAAGTTGGCAAGTTCAAATGCCATTCAGACAAGAGAATGCTCGGACTTTGTCAAATACTCTCTTGGTATATGAAACCAGCTTTAGTTCCTTCTACCTTTCTAGATTCAAATCGCGAGTCCATCTTTCTACTACTTGTGTGTGGATAGTAATGAAAGAACAACCTCGATTTAGTATTTGCAGCCTCGGCTCTCCAATGCTGAGCTTTCCAGTTCTAAGGATGAATATAGCCTCCCTCTGCGTTTTTCTTTTTTTTGGGCAATTTCGTTCTGTTAAATATGTCTTGAATTTTATGTATTTGGTCCGGTTTATGATCCAATCCGACATATTTTTGTGCGACCCGAAAAAGGAGGTTTAGTTCGCGACGCGGAGGGTTGGGCCGATAGGCCCAAAAATTTTTTTGGGAAGCTCTATTTATACCGCGGTTAAGTTTTCTCATTAAATAAAGAGAGAATTTTGTTTTTTAAGGTTTTGGTGAGCCGTGAGGTTTTGTCAAGTTGTTGTTTCGACTTCTGAAAATTATACTATCTTTGATTATAATGGAATCTTGATTTGCTTTCCCTATGGATGTAGATCACTTTGTGATCGAACTACGTAAATCTTGTGTTTTGTATTTATTTTTCCGCACATGTTTTTTTTAACACGTTCAAGCAGGCAATTATGATGTAGAAGCTTCTAAACCTAATCATTGATCAACGGCATTGTTGTGTCTATTTTGTCATCTACGCAGGCGATCCCGGAGAACCCCAAGAAAAGACGAACAGAATTTGGATACCAACAATGATGACAAAATGCCTAGCAGCAAAGAGGTTGAAGCCGAGGATGTCGAAACAAACGACGACATGGGTTTGGATGATGAGCGGGAGGATGATGACACTAAAGGAGCGGATGGTGATTTATATTACGGAAACGAAGAGGAAATGTATGGTTACGACAACGGAAATTATGATTATGATGGCTTTTGATCGTATCCGAAAACTAACTTTCTTCGGACATTTAAAAGCCTCGTCTGTTAGAGTGCGAGGGTTGTGAGTCTAGGAAGATCTCTTTGTGCAGTATCAGTTGGTCGTCACCAATTTTGAGTTTCCCCCATTTGGAAAGTAAACAGTTCTAGTTTGGAGATTTTGCTCCTTTACTATGTTTTTCTCGTAAAGGGTAATAACAATACTTCGAAGGCAAGGCCATCGCTTCCGCGAGCGAGCATCTTGTACCGCCAAATTCTTGTGCAATCAACCCGATAGTAACTATTTCTCTCCTTATCTACTCTACTTCAAGTGTTCACTACTTTTATTGTATAAAATAAAGGTTGGCAGTGATGCTTGTAGTTGGTTTATGTCGTGTATGAATATTGCGAAGCAAGTGCAGCGAATTGATACGATAAATGCCTCGATCCATATCTTATTGAAGATTGGATGAGCTTGATGAGTTGGGTGTCAAGATTCTATTGCAAAAGGAGATTTGCCAACAACCCACTATTCTTTTGTACATGTAAAGACTCTCTTTGATTTAGCATTTCTCAAAACATGACTACACATTCTTTAAATTAGAATTCTATCAAGCGAGGATTTCCTCCATGATGCTTAGTTTATTTAGTGTTAGTGGGTTCAGTACAAACCCATGCACTTTGGGAACTTACTTAGAAGCAACTGAAGGGAAGATTGTAATCCCTGAGAGATCTTGTTGGTGTCCCACTTTCTACGGACTCGCACATGGACCTTCCCTCCATTAATGAGGCCTGATTAGATAAATAACGGCAAAGATTTGCTGGCGTTTAGTGTTGGTGGTACTGTGCGGTGAAAACATCTGATGCAAATTTGTGCACGGACTATCTTACTCATTCTTGCCAATTGACTCTGACTCGAAAGTAGATTAATCTGTTCAGGTTTAAATTGATGTTGTCACGTCGCTAAGTAGATTTCTGTAGTAAATAATTTCTCTCTGGTCATTTGATAGAACTTCAAATACTGGGTGACTAGGTTCTTCACATTAGTCTGAATCTTGTCCAGAGACTCTAGACCTTAAAATTCATGGAGACACCATAACATTATCACAAGCAGCAGCTTTAGATGAAAGAATCTCAGATTTGTCACAATCCCAATTGATGCCCATTTTCTACTTATACTCGTTAAGTACTAAGTTGTCAAAACTTCATTGGGCAAGAAGTCAACATCTTAAGATGCCTTCCCCTCAATTGACTTTCATTCCATGTGGAAACAAATTTGCTTTTTTCGAGGGGGAAAAAGGACTGTAATCAATATAATCAATGAATTCAATCCACCCACTTACTCTGTTGCCCAAGTCTTTTTCCAATTGTCTCCATACATTGTCAGTACTTTCACTCATCAATGGTGCTTCCGCGAAAGTCCCTAAAGGGGCCTACACATTTCAGAAAACCTCAAAAAGTGTTGCTCTCTCCATTATGATAAGTGCCGTTTTGTGTTGTAGCAAGTCCACTGCAGGATTAAGAATGAATTGACAGTAAATAATTCATGTAAGGAGCACATAATGCTCGGACACACACATACTTTGTTCATAGACACGTTTCATCGAGATACTTTTCTCATTTTTTCATATATATTGTGCAGAGTGCGTAACAATACACTTTTGAAGCAATATAAATATGTTATATGTCCAAACTTTAAAGTGCTCATGAGGATTTCACGCCTGTAATGAGGCATCTCACGAGCGAAGTTGATCAGAGTGCATATAATATGTTGCATTTTAAGCGAAAATTCATCTTTCGAGGGCTGTTTGTCCTTTAAGTAAAAGTAGCACAGATTATAAGGCCAATCATCAAACATTTGGAAATCTAGCAAGTGATGCACACTTGCATCAATTGATCTATCTTTCTAAGTACCATGTGTCGTTATTCACAGATTATATGTCACATTAGAAAGTAGGTTAAATCCACTGGCTTAATGATTAAACTAAACATACTCACTGCATCTTCACTTTCTTAATTCCACAACACACGATGCAATGATGGTACATAACTAACCCTCATATATTTCCCTCCCCCAAAAAGTTATATGTGAGGCAAAATATAGATTTTTTTAGGTTAATAATTGAAGGACGAGGTTTAGCATTGTGCATGAAATCCATGGGTGACATAATTGATGTCAGGACTCGCATAAAGAAAGATAAAGAGGCGACAAAGCATGATTTTGGGCGGTGGGAACTTATTTGTTACGTGAAATGCCTGCTTGTCATTTATGTCCAAAACGACAAGCGTTCTCGTCGCTTGGGTCCCTCCTCTCGCCCTGATTTGAGTTTAGGCAGGGGCAAAAAAGTACAAAAATATCAAGAGACAGGGACTTAGCACTTGTGGTTGTAGACCTGTAGTGTGTCATCGTGTGAATGTGGTTACACTTCGTGGACTTTGTGCAAACTGCAAAGTTTCAGAGATAGGAACTAGCCAGCACTTGTGCTGACCATTTTTTTCAACTATTATTAGACTGTAATAGATTACTGTGTAATTACTTTAAATTTTATTGGAATGGTCACTTGGCTGACGTTTCGATAAAAAATAAGTGAATATTTACTACTAATTCATGGACAATATCAAACAAATTTAAATTCTAAGGGTCATATTGTAATAAATTAAAAGTTCAAAGAGCATTTGGACTATTATCTTTAAAAGAAAAAAGATCTCATGTGTTCAAACTCCCTAGAGAGTGAAAGCCGGCTCTTGGAGGACACTTTTAATGTCTGGTGATTGTATAGCTTCATTTGCAATCAATGGCCCATAAAAAAGAATAATGTTGTTGGTTGACAGATTAAGTTAATGATGCTACGAAAAGGATACATGGAAAAATAGTAATGAAGTAAGAGAATTAGGCCAGTGGGAACTCGAAGCCCATCTTATACAAGTGGAAGTTGACTTTGTCGTTGGCGAGAAAGATTAACTTTTCTTTCTGGTGCATTCAATATTCAATCAAACATTATATTATATACAAAAAATGAAGAAATCCCCATTGATATTCCTCTTTCTCTCTCTCCCTCTCTCTCTATAAAGAGTTCCATCTCACTGCACGCATTTTTCTCGAATGCCCATCACCAGACTTCACCTGCCCGACTTTTGCTTTCACGATATCACCAAAAAGCATTTACCTATTCTCAACCTCGAAGACATGGCACAGCACAAGTCCACCATTGCAGCTGCGAGGCTCCTGGTGCTGCTTCTGGGCTTCTCTTGCCTTCTCTCATCCCTTGCGGTTCCTTCAGCCAGTAAGGCTTGGATTTGGAGATTTGGAATTCCTGAGTTAGCCTTTTGTTGTTTCTGTAGATTGGGCAGTTCTTGATGCTTTTGAATTGTTGTTCTGTTTCGCAGGGAGTCTCAAGTCAAGCAGGAAAGAGGATGATGATGAAGTATCAGCTCCTGACTTGTTGGCTCAGGTTCTCTCTCTCTCTCTCTCTCTCTCTCTCTCACCTGCCTGAAAGTTAATAAGAAATCAAGCTTCCAATGAATTTAATTGTCAAGTATAGAGAAAAACTCGGGATTTCAGCTCAAACAAACCTTTCATCCATCTGTTTATTGATCTTCTCCGTTTCAATCTGGGGCCTAGTGGCTTGCTATGAACATGGTGAAAGCCTTGCCTTTTCTTCTGAGCATCTCTTTGTTTTTATTGAATCCAGCACACCCAATTTAGGCCTTTGCACAATTTCTACAAAACTCTAGAGAAGTTTGTGAGATAAATGGATAAAGAGCATGGAAACATGCATGCTCCCGCAGTCCCACTCAATGTGACCTTGACGGTGGGGAGCCTCACCTTATGCACTCGGACCAGTCTGCGTGCATTTGAGAGATTTTTTTCGATTAGAAAGATTCAGATACCTCGTGTCATAAGGCTTATTTGGATTTGGTGCTCTAAAAACTCTTAGATCCGGTGGATCTCACACCCATGAGACGCTGCAATACTTGTAGTTCTCTCTCTCTCTAATTTCTTGACGCACCCATATAATGCTCTGTTTAGAAATAAGCAGACGCTAATGAGGCATGATATTGCCAAAACTGCAGGATGGAATAATGGGAATGAGTGAAGGAGGTGAGATCGTGTTCATGGAGAGGAGGATGGAGATGGAAAGCAATGATTATCCTGGAACAGGTGCCAACAACCATCATGACCCAAGAACTCCTGGAAGAGCCTAGAGTGTCTCTTTCTATATCTTTATAACTACTGTATATGTATATTCCCATGTATAATCTAATGAAGATAGAGAGGGGGTCAAAGAGAGAGTTGGGATTTTTCCTTTTCTTTCCTTCCGTGTATGTTTTTTTTTTCTCTGTTTCTTGGAGTTGAAGCTTCTCTGTGTTGGTGTTGTTGGCATATGAGAATGTCTTGTCATTTTACAGAAAAACAGATGTTGAAGTGGTCTTCATTTAATAGAAAATGGTGGGCACACCCCACTGAGTCGGTCGCGAGGCGGATGTGACTTTCCATGTCTCTCGGGTGTGTGTGTGTAAAGGGTCAACTTTTCATGCGCCTGTGTGGTGTTCTCTGCAATTCAATATTTGCCTAATCTATGATTGTAGTCATGGCCATAGTTCGGAACCGGCGGTTCCAGTTCGTGGCCAAGTATGAACCGGCCGGTTCTGGGCCAGTTCATAAGTTTTCTTTTCTATTTTTTTTCCTTTTCCGTTTCTTTTTTTTACTTTTCTTTCTCCGTCAGCCATAACCGAGGCCGGCGGAGGTTGCCGACCTCAGGCGAGGCCGCTCTCGCCGGCGTCGGGCGAGGGCCGCCCCCGCCTGGACTGGGTGAGGCCGGCCTCGCCGGCGTCGGGCGAGGCCGACTTTACCTGCAACTGGCGAGGCCGGCCTCGCCTGAGGCTGGCGAGGTCGAACCCTCGCCAGTTGTAGGTGAGGTCGAGCCTCGCCGGCGTCGGGGGAGGCCGGCCTCCAAGGTCGGCCTCGCCCGACGCTGGCGAGGTTGAGCCCTCGCCTGATTTGGCGAGGTCGGCCTCGCCCGACACCGGTGAGGCCGGCCTTGCCTGAGGCCAGCGACCTCCGCCAGCTCCGGCTATGGCCGGCAGAGGAAGAAAAGAAAAAAAAAAAAAAAAAAGGAAAAGAAAAAAAACAGAAAAGAAAATAATAAAAAATTAAAAAGTTACTGTTCCGGTGACAGAACATTATTCAATATAAATTGTAATTAAAATATAAATTGTAATCAAATTTGAGGACAAAAAGACAAGAGAGAAAAAGAGGCTTGAACTTAATAAATTATCATTAAGCACATTACAATTCGTTACAACGACCTATAAAAAAAGGAGCACAATATATATGCCCTAAAATGACCCCAAAACCTAAACATTCCATGCACAGGGGATCAGAGATCACATGTCGTCAGATTATATTTCGGTTTCCCTAAGCTCAAGTGGACATACTCGGTATGAGAAACAAAGGTTCCCGAAATATTTGCCAACTCCAATAGTTCTTTTACTCTCAATCATCACTACCCGTTCCAGTACCGGTACCGGTAGCGGTAGTATCTCTGTCGTTAAAGAATTCAGATTCATTATTTCGATCTATTTCCTGTTGCCGGTATTGAGCCTTCGTTCAATCAGCAACACAAGCTTGCATCTCCACTGATTCTAGAGCTAATCCTGAACGATGTTCGTCCAAAATATAATCTTCGATACTGAATGCTTGTTCGACCGCAACTATGGAACAAGGGGTTGAAAAAATCTATTTTGCAATAAGAGAAAGGATTGAGTATTGGCTTGCGTGCCTCTTGCACCAATCCAAAATTAAAAAATCTGTACTACCTTCGGATTCAGTAAATTCAAATGAAACGGTTAGATAAATCTCTAATTCAGAAATATTTCCTATTACTCCATTTTGTTTTTTTTGTCTATATAATAAAAGTTGGTACCCTCTACTAATTTTACCTGTACTGTTATTTTGTATCTCCGTAGATTGAGAAGATCCAATATCACCTAAATTATATTTAGTATAAAATTTATTATATAATTCTATTACTACGTTTTTAACCTCACGTATTATGGTTATAACATTTATCGCATCATAATGTAAACATTGATGATACGTATGCAAAAAATCACTTAAGCCATCCAATTTGCAACGCGGATAAAAAACACAAGCAACTAAATAAATAATGGGAATTTCGCTATAATAATGTAGCCACTTCATTTTCATCGCAATTATAGTATGTTGTAATTCAACATCATTTTCATATTCATCAAAAATTCCGACAATATTAGTACACTTTACTAAAAATAAATGTGTAGTAGGATAATAAATACCGGACAAAGTATAAGTTGCATCATTAAAAATCTTTAAAACAACTAAAATTTTTTTGCAAATATCCCACTCTTGTGGATATAAATCAATCTGAGGTATATTATTAGAAATGAATGCACATAATAAATCTTTATATGCTAAAGATTCACTAAGCAAGTGAAAAGTAGAATTTCAACGAGTTGGAATATCTCTTGGAAATCTTTTTGGCTTTTTGTCATTTTCTCTACAAAATCTACCATATTCTTTCATTTTTTGGGGATGTTTCCATAAAAATTGAATCACCTTTTTTATTGGTTGAAGAAAAATATCAAGAGTTTTTAAACCATCTTGTACACATAAATTTAAAATATGACAAGCACATCTAACGTGAAAAAATTTTCCGCCAAAAGCGGGTTTACAAATATTTTCTAAATCGGCAATTGAAGCGGTATTTGCCGCGGCATTATCAAAACCAATTGAAAAAATTTTGTTAAGCAAATAATATTCTTCTAAAATTTGCCTAATTATTCTATAAATATTATTTGCCGTATGTTATCATCGAAAACTCTAAATGCAATAACTCTTTTTTGAATACTCCACTCATCATCTATCCAATGATATGTTATGCCCATGTAAGAATGATTTTGCCAATGATCACTCCAAATATCACTACCTATATGCATGCATCAATTAAATTGCATAAAAAAGTTTTGTAAATCTTTTTTTTCATTTTTGTAAAGATCTTTAATTACTCGTTTAGTTGAATTTCTAGGAACACGTTTTGCTTGTGGAGCACATGCTTTTTATACAAATTGATTAAAACCAAATCTTTTTCCAAAATTAAATGCTAAATGCTCAACGGAAATAAATTTGCCTAATTCTTCCTTATAAGTTTTTTCATTAAAACGAAATAAAGGGGAAGTGTTAGGATTAACGTACCCGGGAATTTGTTGTTGCCCGATATCGATTCTCGTTTCGGTTGGATGTTTGCTCCTAAGATGTCGTTTGAATGTTCCATATCCTTGTCCACCTGTATATTTATATATTTTCCCACAATATTTACAAATTATATCATACATTTTTTTTACCAATATCAAGCCTTTCCATTTTTGTGAAGTAATTCCAAATGTCAGATGTAAATTCCCGTTCCGCTTCCTTTGTTGTAGATATTTTGGCAGGATGATGAAAACTTTCTTGCGTCGGGATGCACTTCATGTCGAGAAAAATGTTGATTTCATCATCTTGAAAATCTGCATATTCATGAGGATCAAAAGAATAATGGGATTCCGTCGTGATATTCTTACCTTTGCCAATTGGCACTCGACTTCCACTTGCCATTTTTCGAGTGGATTGAAAGAATTGAGCGGATTAATTAGGAGAATTAAGAAAGAATTGCATGGATTAAGAAAATTGAGAGAATTTGAGAGAATTTAGAGTATTGAGAAAATTTGAGACTTGAGAAAAGAGAATTTGAGAGAATTTAAGAGAATTGTGAGTATTGAGAGAATTTGAGAGAATTTATAAGAAAAAAATGAGAAGAAAATCTATGACTAAAAAAAAAAAACAACCGTTGCAATTTTGCAACGGTTATCTTTTTTTTTTTTTCGCCCGTTTGGGCGTTGGCCGTTGCCTGCAGCAGGGGGTTTTATTTTATTTTAAATTTTGCCCATTGCCAGGGGCTGCCCTAGCAACGGGCTGTAGCCTTTTTTTTTTTTTTGGAACAAGGCCCGGAACTGGCGGTTCCGGGCCAGTTCCAAAATTTTTGGAACCGGAACCGGGCCCGTAGGGCACAGGCTGATTCCGGTTCCAAACCGCGGGCCCGATCAACAGGCCGAGCCTAGATTTGACCAGGCCGGTTCCGGGCTGAAACCGGCCCGTGGCCATGACTATATGATTGCATTGGAAATTATGACCCTAGCTAAATCGTAAAACAAAAGGAAAAGGAGGAACGAAGAAAGTCATCGGACAATTCATTCTACCTTTATCATGATGGACATGGAAAAATGATTGTGTGCCTAGAGATTTTGTGTTCAATTATGTCTCGAATTTAAGCCGTCCACAAAACCCGACCAAATTGGATAAATGTCCAAGATTTAATACAAAATATGCACTAATTACTTCTCTTAGCCAAGTTTGACTAAGTGACCAGAGAGAGGACGTTGGACAAAAGAAAGCCACTAAATGACAAACGAAGGGGCTCACTTCTTCGTTTTATTATATATTAGTTTACGTGGCGGGTCCAAGTCAACAAAACGAAAGTTGTTGACCCTATATATATGAAGAGAAGGAATTAGGGCGTGGGTTCCCAAAAGAGAACACTGTAGCCACCAAGGGGCTCTCTTCTGCTAGAAGCCCCAGGTTATCCTTTCCTTGAAGAAGGGGGCGCAAGGGTTGGGTCTTGAAGCTACAGGAGCCGCACAGAAGGGTCCCTTCGAGGAGGGCACACCGTGGCGGCCGGGGGGTTTTTCTTCGTGCTCTTTCCTTGGCCGCCGCACAAGGAAAACCCAGAAGCCACGTAAGCAGGATCTTGTGTGGGTGGACCACGAGTAGCTCTAAACACGTGGATATTGTGTTGTGAGTTTATTTATTCATTTGAGTTGTTTATTTGTAAATACATGAAGTTATAAATTTGATCTAGATGTAGAAAACACTCGAGCGTATGAGTGGGGATTGTAAACTTGAATTCTTCGATTATAGTAGAGTATGTGATGTTGGCTTTTCTCGTAGATGTAGGTACTGATGCGTCGGATCAAATCATGTAAATCTTGAGCGTCCTTTCACAGTTCATTGTTATTTCTCCGGAGATTTTCACGTTGACATAATTTGCAAGATCCTAGATTAGCTTCCGCATTAGCTAATATTACAATAATTGGTATTAGAGCATGAGGATTGATTTTTCTAGATTGTGATTTGGGCTTTTGCTTGTCTGATTATTATTTGGAAATTTTGTTATTGCAATTATATCTAGGGTGAAAGTTTAAATTGAAAAGTTTAACGAGAGAAATAGCTTTGGGTTATGAAGCGTTAAGATGGAGGCTCTGTTAATAACTCAAGGTTTGGCCGAAACATTGGAGGGTAAGGATAAGTTGCCCGAATCAATGAAAGATGCCAAAAATGATGTGTTAATGAGGAAAGCAAGGAGTATAATCCTGTTGAATTTGTCAGATGAGATATTGATTGAAGTGGTTGAAGAGAATGATGTTGCAGTATTGTGGACAAAACTTAAGGCACTTTATCTTATGAAGGGTTTGAGCAATCGCTTGTATATGCTGAAAATGATGTTTCAGTTTCGGATGCTTGAAAGCACATCCATTAGAGCCCACTTAGATGAGTTTAACAAACTCATGATGGACTTGAAGAACATCAATTAGACCTTGCCTAATGAGAAACAAGGTATGATGTTATTGGTATCTCTACCTGATTCTTTTGAGCACTTTTATCGATTCATTGCTACATGGGCACACTATGATTCCCTTAGAAAAGGTAAAATCCACATTATTTTCTAAGGAGTGGCAAAAGAAGTTGCGAGAAAATAACTTAGCACAAAATACAACGCAATGCTTAGTTATTCGCGGTAGAGACGGACGAAGAGAGTTTGGAGGTAATAGATGGAAGAGCTGTTCTAAATTGAGGTCTAACGTTCATAATCGTTGATGTTATCATTGCGACGAGGTAGGGCACTACAAGAGAGATTATTTGAAGTATAAGGGTAAATGAGTTAAAGTGGAGTTTACGGGCGATGGTAATGTTGTTACCGCAACAGATGAATGTTCTAGCAATGCCGATGACGTGTTAGCAGTCACCACGAGTTCATCAGGTGATGATTGGGTGCTTGACTTTGGATGTTCTTATCATGTGACTTCTCATGGACATTGATTTACTACCTATCAGTGCACGGAGGGTGGTAAGGTGCTCATGAGAAACAGTGCTGCTTGTGAAGTGATAGGGATCTGAACAATTTAGATTAAGATGCATAATGGGGTGGTGCAAATGTTGACAGGTGTAAGGCATGTACTTGAACTGAAAAAGAACCTTATCTCGTTGAGTGCTCTTGACAAATTTGGATATCGATTTTCCACTGAAGGTGGAGTTTCAAAGTTTCCTCGAGATATGCTTATGGTGATGTGAGGGAATATAGACTATGAGTTGTATCTCCTCCAAGGAAAGACAGTGATTAGCTCGTCTGCTAGATTCTTTGAGACTTCAGGTGGGGACGTAGCACGGTTATGGCACATAAAACTTGGACAGATGAGTGAGAGGGAGATGATTGTTATGAGTCAGAGGGGTCTACTGGCAGGTTATTGAATTGAGAAGCTGAATTTCTATGATCACTGTGACATGGGTAGTCAGCGGAAAGTGAAGTTCAGTGCGGTAGTTCAGCGTACTTTGGAGATTATAGATTACATACACTCGGACTTATGGAAACCTTCTCAAGTCCAAGGATGGTTCCAGGTATGTGTTGTCCTTTGTTGATGATGTTTCAAGGAAAGTGTGGATTTGTTTTCTTAAGTGTAGGAGCGAGGTGCTTGGTCAGTTTAAGTCATGAAAGGCGATGATCGAAAAGCAGATAGGAAGAAATATCATGTGCTTGAGAACTGATAAAGGGTTGGAATTTGATTCTAATGAGCTTGGCCAGTTTTGCATAGAGGTAGGCATAGTGAGACACCGCACTGTTGCCGATTCACCACAGCTAAACGGAGTTAAAGAACTGATGAAAGGAATTATATTGGAGAGAGCTCAAACTTATTCTCCAATGTTGGATTAGATGAAGATTTTTGGGTTGAAGCCGTGAATACCAATTGTTGGTTAGTGAATAGATCACTATCACCAACTATCGATTGGAAAACTCCTAAGGAAACCTGGTCAGGTCAGTCTGCTGATTATATTGGACTAAGAGTGTTCAATTGCCCTACTTATGCTCATGTGAGTGATGGCGCGTCGAAGCCGAGGGCGAGAAAGTGCATATTCCTAGTCTATGCACATGGGTGAAGGGATACAGACTGTGGTGTAATGAGAAAGATTCACCAAGTTTTATTTTCAGTAGAGAAGTTACCATTGATGAATCTGCTCTATTTCAAAAGAGGAGTGAGGGATCAATTGGAGAGAAAGATCTGGATGGTGTTTAGAAACATGTGAAGCTTCAAGGAGAGTCTAAAGATGTTCAAAGTGCTATATATGTGACAATTTGTGCAGAATTGCTAGATTCCATAGCAATTGATTGTTGTTCTTAGGTTGCAGTTGATGTAGTTTCGAGGTGATCAGTGTAGGTGGATGAGATAGAGTGACAGTTGTATATATATATTGAAATAGATAATTTGGGTGCAACAGAGATGGCTTTGGGTATGGAGATGCAAAGAGAGGTTGTTGGAATGTTGTGAGTGACTTGAAGGAGTTACGTCGGGAAAGTGTCAAAGTGCTTCAACATGCAGTTGAGAAATTCTGTAAGTGCTTTACTTGCTACATATCATAAATTGTCTAGATTGTCACCGTGTAATTGGATGGAGGGAGAAGATATACTAATACTGTTGGTTGTTTGAGTTATTTCATGAATAGTGCTAGGCTTGATTCATCACATGCGGTTAGGAAAATGTATATGATTAATCTAGGTATATATTATGATGTTGTGAAGTGGATCCTCCTGATTTTGTTGGGGACAATAGATGTTGAAGTATGTTTAAGAGGATGTAGTTCAGGTAGTGTGGCAATAACTAGGTCTGTGGACCGGGTCATGTAGGGAGCATGAAAGATGGTCGATTATTGAGCATTTATGCCTTTACTTCTATTAGTTGCACTATCAGTTGGAAGGTGTCGTTGGGAGACACTAAGGTTTCTTCGATGATTGAGATAGGAAATATGGTAACAACGTAATGAGTTGAAGAGGTGGTGTGGTATAATGACTTGGTTAGTGATGTTGACATGGAACATTCGATGGATGTGGTGTTCGGTAGAAGTCAGAGGTTTCATTATAGAATCAAGTTCATTGATGACAAAAATTTTTGCGTCAAATATAACATCTCAAGAGAGGATGTGACCGTGAAGAAACTTATGATGATGGTGAATCCTGTGGATATATCGGCCGACTTTATTCCTCTAGACAAGCTCAAGCTTTGTTTGGTTTTGATAGACGTTTATGATGGTTGAACGCCTATCGGGACGTTGGGAGAGTCAACGTGGATGACAAGCACTATGACTTGGCTTCAAACGTCGAGTCAAGATAGAAAATTATTAAATTATATTTTAAGTTTTAACTGTTTACATAACTCGATCCGATTGGACAATGTTCAAGATTTAACACAAAATATGCACTAATCACTTCTCTTAGCCAAGTTTGACTATGTGACCAGAGAGAGGACGTTGGACAAAACAAAGCCACTAAATGACAAAAGAAGAGGGCTCACTTCTTTGTTTTATTATATATTAGTTTAGGTGGTGGGTCCAAGTCAACAAAAGGAAAGTTGTTGACCCTACCTATATCAAGAGAAGGAATTAGGGCGTGGGTTCTCAAGAGAGACGACTGTAGCCTCCAGGGGCTCTCTTCTGCTAGAAGGCCTAGGTTGTCCTTTCCTTGAAGAAGAGTTGGGTCTTGAAGCTACAGGAGCCGCACATAAGGGTCCCCTCGAGCAGGGCACACTTTGGCCGCCGGGGGTTTTCCTTCGTGCTCTTTCCTTGTACGCCGCACAAGGAAAACCCAGAAGCCACGGAAGGAGGATCTCGTGTGGGTGAACAATGAGGTAGCTCTAGACACATGAATGTTGTGCTGTAAATTTATTTTATTCATTTGAGTTGTTTATATATAAATACTTGAGGTTATAGTTTTAATCCAGGTACGGAAAACACTCGAGCATATGAGGGAGCGATTGCAAATTTAGATTTTCCGATTATAATGAATTATATGGCGTTGGCTCTTTTCATGAATATAGATACCGATACATCGGACCGAACTACGTAAATTTTGGACATCTTTTTATAGTTTATCGTTATTTCTCTAAAGATTGTTACGTTGACATAATTTGCAAGTTCCTGAGTTAGCTTTCGCGTTAGCTAATATTATAACAATTGATCTGATGAAATCCCTTAAGCGAGTCTGACTTCTACTAATTAATCTACTCAGAGAGTCGATATTTGTGGACCATTCATTTTACTTTAATGAGCTGACTTTAGCGAAAGCAAAACGCAAAAAATCAGCACAAGTTGGCACTTTGAGGTTGTAAGCTTCCTGGTTGGATCCACCAGCTAAAATTTATTGATTAGAAGCAAACTTAGCACAAGTCTGTCTGCCAAGTGCTTAAATACCATTTCTTGGACTGCCCTCGACAGGTGTGGAGAAGCCCCGAGCTCTTCGAGATCTCGCCTAGACCGAGTAAAGTGAGAAAACAGAGGGATAGGGTCTATGTGTGGTGGTGTCAACTCTGTGGAGGGGCCGATTGATGGGAAAATCTCCTAATAGATTTTGAAATTGATAAAATTATCTATGTGTGTCTTGTAAGTTTGATAAATATTTTGAAGTATTTTGATTTAGAAAGTTATTCTTAGAAGAGAAACATTTGACAATCTTGTTCAGACCGTGTAGATAAGAGATTCAAACGATATACTGCAGATGAAAAGATTCAAACTTTATACTGCAGACGAAAAGGTTCAGACTTTATACTGTAGAAGAAGAGGTTTAGACTTTACACCAGAGATGATGAACTACGGACACGAGTTCAAAACATAAGTCCAGAATGTAAAGTCCGGAACGTGATATAAGTTCGGAACGTTAAGTCCAGAACGTGACATGTATTCAGAATGTACATAACGGCTAGTAATCTGCCTTGGATTTCACACTTAAAATAAATTGATTGACTCAATTGTGAAGATTGTTTTGCAACGGTTTAATATGCAAAACATCTTGATTGATTGTCAATTAATCTCGAGACAAGTCACTTTCCAAGCGAAGAAGCATTACTTATGGAAACCAAGACATTGGTTATATGTGCGACTAGATTCAGCAGAGATTCAAATTTTGTCTATCAACGGTTACGCAATCTTCTTGATACAGCTTTGTCAACGGGTAAATTGGAAAACAATCTTCTGAAGACTGTCCAATGGCTAGTTTGGAAGTGAATGAGTATAAAAAGAGATCAATGTGCCGAGGAACAGAAGTAAGAGACGAAGTCCAAAATTGAGAATTCCAAAGTCTGAGCGTACATCGAACACCTATATTTGTCTTCTATGAGCTATAAAGTGTAATCATTTGATAGGTGTAGACAGTGTTACAAGTGTGTGCTTAGGTGTGAGATGGTGTGATTTATTAACTTGGTATATGTAGCACTAACTTCAAGGAGAAGTACTTAGGTTTAAGCAGCACAACTTGCTGTAACTTCTCATTGATTTAATTAATGGAATCTAGCCTGGACGTAGGCTTGATTTAAGCTGAATCACCATATGTCTTGTGTGCAGATTTTTTTATCTCTTAAAACTCTTTCTACTTATCACATTGTATTGCACACTTGCTTTTAAAGTTTGTTTAAAATCTGAATGTTATTCGGACTTTATCCTTGATCTTTTACTTCTGCTTTAAATTGATTAAAAAGTACTTAAATCACCTACTTACCCTCGTCTAAGTGATCCTTGTTAGCCATCTCATTGATGACGACTTTGACAATGGGAGCTAAGAAGGAGAACGGCGGCGGCGGCAACTATGGGATGGGGAGTATGTTGGGGAGCACGCATTAGAAGCCCAGTACATTCTCGTCAAGAAGAATCCTATGTCCAACCTTGTATTCGAAGTTTTGTGTCCACAAAACACGAAAGAAATTTTTCCGCGTTGACTGAAAAGAAAACGCATGTTTTGACTGAAGCCCGGTTCTTCTTGCTTCGTACAGAGACGAATTTTATAGCTGTCATATTTTGATTCCACGGACATGGACTAGGACTAAAGAGGGTAAGGCCACCTTTCCTTGAACATGCGAACTTGACTGAGGATGCTTTCTAGTTAAACGTAGTTTAAAGTGCAATCATCCATGTGAAGTTCACGTCCTAAATCTTCCGGAAGACTAATAATGAAATCATGTTCACTGTTTTGACGTGTAATTCGATTCGATTTGATAGAGCGATTGTCCCGGTTACTTTATTAGCCATTGTAATACACACTCAAGACGGATTTACAAGTGCATGTATATAGGAAGATAATAGATTGATCTGGAACCGTGGTTTTTGCCACGAAGGAGCCGTGAGCTTTATGACTGAAAACCAATTTACATTAATTTTCCTTGGCCTTTTGAGTGAAGATTTGTCACCGCCAAAGTTCTTACAATTCTCGGGCAAAAGAACAACACCAAACGCATATTTGCGTTGTTTTTAGCAAAAGAATCGCAAGCGTCCAACGTTCCATTCAAAATTCATCACATTCAACATCGTCAGCTCCTGAGTGACATTGTGTGCGCATGGATTGGAAACTTCTCTCTTCTCCAACCCAACCTCACATGACACCGCCTCTAAATTTCTTATAATTTTGGCCGGTATCTATGTCAATGAATTTCAGTCAAAATTGAACAGATTTACTAAATTAGCAAATTGACAAAAGGTTTATAATTCAATTGATAAAATTGAAAGGTTTATGACTGAATTGACAAGAGTGTAATATGTTTATGATTTTTTGGATAATTTTTCCAAATTTAATGAGAGCCTTATGGATCTATATTTATGTCCTCATTTAAAATTTAAAAAGCCACGTTTATCCTCAGGCTGAAATGACTTTTGACACCAACTTGTGAGGTGGTGTATCTATATTAAATTTCGAAACAACGCCTCTGTTTTCTACGCATACCTATCAAATTTTATCAAATTTCATTGTCATATTGTTTAGAATCATCCAGCCTATCAACATATATCAAGGGTCAAATAGTTTCTTGCATTCAACATATACCAAACACCAAGCGTATGTAACTAGTCAAATCAATGATTCAGATGACTTTTCTCCACATAAATCTATCACACCTCGCAATATCAGCTTGAAGGATAAAGACACATATAGTCTATAAATTTTGGCCAAATATGCAATGCGATCCCTAAACTTTAAATTTGTGCAATATGATTTTTAAATATTTTCCCTAGCTTGAATTAAACCACAAGCCGCCGGGCTCAGAACTTTGTGTAGATCGATTGCTATGCTCTCTAGGAGCAAACAATTGATTCGGAAGGTTGCGCTTCTTGAACTGCTAATACATATTGTAATTACATCCATTACTGTGTTGATTCAACTTAATTCCTCCACGTTAAGGCAGTAGTACATTTAAGTCTCCTCCTTCAGGATCCTTATTCATTTAGGCATGGAAGACTCAATTTTGTCAATGAAGTTTAGATCATCCAGCCGAGAGCATTTGAGGATTAGCATCTCAGACCGTTTTGCGTATGAACAAGTCACCATAACGAAACGGGCCTTAGGCGACGTTGATGATTGCTCGAACCTTATACCCCCATCGCCAAGCCCACTTCTTTCCCTCCTTATGTTTTCTCTGCTCTCTCTCTCTCTCTCAACCTCAAATCAAGGCTGATGATGGCTCGACATTGATGACTGTTAAAATATTTGCAGAATAAATCATGTCTTTATCTAAAAGTTTAAGCTTTTAGAACCGTTGATAGTGGTCCTATAAAATCACACAGTAAAATTTTGTGGAACCACTATCGACTGTTCTAAAAGCTTAAACTGTTAGATGAATGTGTGGTTTAATATTTATATTCTAACACTCCTCCTCATGCTTGGTCTAGTCTTTTTGTCTAGTACTAAACGTTGACATATTTAATTAGGGAAGCAAAGCAAATGGGATCTGGAAAGATTCAAATTCAGGATCTCCAGTTTTGATATCACGTGAGATTTTGTGAGACTAATGCTGACTGTTCTAAAAACTTAAAGTTTTTATAATAATTGGTAGTGGTCTCACAAAATTTCACAATGACCATAGATCTACCTCTATCTATGGTTGCAGGTGGTACTCAAGGTCGACCTAGCTCGATCACAGCAAAGACTGGGCTGCAGCCTTGGTTGGTGGTGGTGGCATCATCTGCAGACCCAAGGTGGCTTTGCTCCCGGCGGACTAGATTCATAGCAGAGAATGTCGGCAGGCGCGGTAGAGGGGCCGGTGCAAAAGCGATGGCGAATGGAGTGCAGCGGCTATGTACGGTGCGCCTACCATGGTCGTCACCGTAGAGAAAGGGGAAAAGAGAGGAGGTGGGACTGATCTTGCGTTATCCATTTTAGCGTTACACGTGGATCATACCCAAGCGTGTAACTCGCTAATCAGATGCTTCCTTCAATCAGAAGTGGAGGAAACCATGACCTACGTAGTAAGGCTAACTAGATTAAGATGTATCAACAAAATTGATTTATACATTAAGTGGTGTGACTCACTATAGCCAGACCTATAAAATTGTGAGTTTATTCAACATGTACTAGCGGCCAACCATGTTACTAAATACTCCATATTTTTTTAACTAGTATCATTATATACGGGGAAATTATCACAAAAGTTCTAAACCTATTATATTTTTGTCAATTCGGTCCTAAATATTTTAATTTGGCCAATTTAGTACCAAACATTTTGACAATTTGCCAAGTAGTCATTCTAGCTAATTTTGATTGGAAATCGCTAACGTGAATGCCGAATGTCTTGCATGACACGACCGGCGTTGACCTAAACAATTTTTGCATTTTTTTTAATTTTTAATTTTTTCCCTTTTCTGCTTCAAACCACCGGCCATAGCTGATAATTGGCAAGAGTCTCCCTCACCGATCTTAGGAGAGGCTTGACCTCGTCAAAATCTGGCGAAGTCAACCTTCCTTGGGATCTAGTGAGAGACAACCTTGCCAGCCTTGGACAAGGCTCGCTTCGCCAGATTTGGTGGGGTCGAGTCTTGCCCAAAGTTGGCGAGGCTGGCAAGGTCGGCTCTCGACAGATCCAAATGAGGTCAGCCCTCGCTAGTCGTTGCCTAAGGCTAGTTGCGGGCCATTGCCGAGGCCCAATGATTGGCGAAGGAAGAAGAAAAAAATAAAAAGAAAAGAAAATAAATATGAAAACAACCCGGACACTATTTGAATACCGGCGAAGTTTCCTCGATGTTGTTGATAGTCAATGTCTTCTTCGAAGAAGCCAACCAATTCTCTTGTCGCTTGGTGCATATATTTATCCACTTCGACACATCTTTGAGCTCATGATATACCCCGTGAAGGAAAAAGACTTTCATTTCAACTCTTAGACATCTTTGCGTTAAAATAAAGAGAAGAAAAAATTCGATAACGTGCGAATTGCTTGCACTTGGCCACTTGCGAGCGTAAGAAATAAACGAACTTTTATGGGCACGATCTCACATAAAATTTTATAAACACCGGCTTCGTGCGATCCAGCTCGATCATATACAGAAAATATGAATAAATAATGCACATCACCGCAAACGACAGAACCAAAAAGAGTGATTTTCCTGTTTCCACGTGAAGAAACGGTCAAAGAATTCGCCTGCCTTCTCTCCGGAGAGCTTGGCAACGCGTACTTGCATGCAAATGCATGCATATTACAATATAGTTTCGGCGAAAAGCTTTATTCGTTCAACATATGGTTCAAAATCTATGTGCTATAGTCGTCACCTTTGACTTCGCCGGCTCCCTCGTTTTCTTGCCATTTCCCGCAGCCCAGACCTTAACTTATTCCCTCAAACACCCTATAAATTTGCATGGTCTCGTTGTCCTGTAACCATCGTCCGTCAGAACTGAGAAACACAAAGTGTTTTTTCTTCACTTCATACGCATTCGCTAGTATTGGCTGAGGACGCTAATGGCGTGCAAAATGAAGAGCGCAGTTCTTGTGCTCCTCTTTGTTCTTCCTCTTGCGCTGGCTGATTTGAGGGTCGGCTTCTACAGCTCCACATGTCCGCAAGCAGAATCCATCGTGCGGCAAGTCGTTCAGAAGAGATTCAGAACCGATCGATTGATCACGGCCGCCTTGCTTCGCATGCATTTTCATGATTGTTTCGTGAGGGTAAGTTACTTGCCTTTTCCGCCACATGAATATGTGGCTTTGAAATGTTATCAATCAAGGAAAATGACTAGGTTAACTAAGTAGCTATTTATAGATTGATATGTTAGGCGATGTGGCATGCTGGATTATTAAGTGTTGAACGGCATTTATCCGAAGTCTGTTGGCTACCGCATATGCTGATGTACCAATTTTCTGAGCTAGTCTTAGTATAGCTGGCATTATTCTTAATCAAATCGAGTCTCGTCAACTCAAACCCATTAGAGCTCAAGAGATAATATGCAAAATTTACTACTGATTTAAGAAGAATGATGTTGCGCCATAAAGATGGATGCTAAATTAGTTGGTAAAATGTCGTGATACAAATTATATATTAACATTTTCTCGACCCCAATATGATGGTATAGTATCCACACTAGGGGAGAAAAATGTTTGGAAAGTTCACATTCTACGGTGTATATGATATGGACAAGGTTATAAATGGGGAGTTGTTAAGAAAACGATAGTGTAAATCTCATTATTGCTTGAGTGATGGTGTCAATTAGGTCTATCGCCTCTATTTCACCATGAAAGGCATGCCGCTCACATTTTTTCCCTCATTTTCTTTCCAGGGCTGTGATGCATCCATCCTCATCGACTCCACCACCAAGAAGCCATCGGAGAAATCCGCTGGGCCGAACTTCTCCGTGCGAGGATTTGACATAATCGATGAAGCCAAGAAGAGCCTTGAGGCTGCATGCCCGTCGACCGTCTCTTGCGCTGACATTGTCACGCTAGCAACTCGAGACTCCGTGTTCCTCGCCGGAGGCCCCAGCTACAATGTCTCTACGGGAAGGCGGGACGGTCTGGCTTCAAACCCGAATGAAGTGAACTTGCCGGGACCCTCATTCACGGTATCTGAGGCGCTACAAGCTTTCACTGCAAAAGGGTTTACCCTCACAGAAATGGTGACTCTTCTGGGCGCCCACTCCGTTGGAGTCGCTCACTGCAGCTTGTTCCAAGACCGCCTTTCAAATTTCCAAGGCACTGGAGCTCCGGATCCAACGATGGACTCAAGCTTGGTCACGAAGCTGAAGGGAATTTGTGGGGACTCGACGAGCAACGACCCGACTGCTTTTTTGGACCAGAGCACGTCGTTCATTATGGATAACCAGTTCTACAGACAAATTATGCAGAAGAAAGGGGTGTTACAAATCGACCAGGAGCTTGCCGTGGACAAATCTAGCGCCGGCATCGTTTCTCGGTTTGCGTCCGACGCAGACAGTTTCAAGAATAGCTTCGCGAGTGCGATGGTGAAGCTGGGAAATATTCAGGTTCTCACTGGGAATGCTGGAGAGATCAGGAGGAATTGCAGGGTTTTTAATCAGCCCAAGTGAATTAATGACATGTCCCTATAGGGGGAATACTTTCTTCACTTGATTAAATTTTGTGAAGAATTCTTTGTATGTCACTTCATTATTTTACTTGACGAGCGTTTCAGCAAGGGAATATATTGTCATTGTGGGTCAAGTACTGATTTTGAATAAAGAGCTTAAATTAATAGTCTTTATGTTCCAAGGACTGTGCTTAGAGATTTGGGTCTGCGACTTATAGTCAATTAATGAGTTTGGATGGGTTGGCATGAATTACTGCAAGACCACCTAAGCTAGTCTAGACCGATTTCGTTCTTGCTTGACAAATATGGAGAAGGCAAGACAGCTAATGAAATTGGGAAAGGCATTCTTGCAATACCGTGCTCTCATTCTTGTCAGTTTTAATTTCAATGCATGTTCAAAAACTGTTATACACAAGAATACTTGATAAGTTAGTGATATCGAATCAACATGTCACATGGCATGAATCATTACTTAGAAGTTTTTTTTTGGCCGTTTCAATTTTGGTTGTATTTCTCTCAATAATTGAAGATTGTTAATATCTCCAATAGCTTCATCAATCTGAGAGCAAGATTTTCCATGTAATTTTCCCATTTTTAGAGATATTTTACCAGATAGATTATTTTTGTAAAGGCCAAGCCCTTCCAAAGAAAGGCCGGTAGTTGCCGAGCCTGATCCAAGAAATCCCCCCTCAACCCATTTCAAGGTGTTTAGGCCCAACCCGTTCTCTGACCACACGCTTGCAAAATTCATAATTCGTGAAGCAACATTTACATAAAATGTGATCCATCCTTTTTTGCTTCAATTGCATTCTCACAGTCAATTGTTGGAGTAAAAATGTGATAGAAAGAAAAAAAGGAATTATTGCTAACCGTCAATTCTAATTTTTGATGTGTTTTAGTTTCTAGTTAATCGAAAGGTTTCGATTCATCATATAACGTTATACTAAACTCATAGTTTTCTCAACACTCAACCGTTAACCTTCTAATGCTTTGGTTTGTGTGCGTGGCAAGTTCAATGGTGACTCAATAACGATATAAAGCTCTAGACGTAGAGGATGGGACGTAAGATTTGGCTTGCAAAATTCGTTGATCTCAAACCTTCGTATAGATAGA
Source organism: Syzygium aromaticum (assembly GCA_024500025.1). Taxonomy (NCBI): domain Eukaryota; kingdom Viridiplantae; phylum Streptophyta; class Magnoliopsida; order Myrtales; family Myrtaceae; genus Syzygium; species Syzygium aromaticum. Next base: position 21,698,041 of record CM044885.1, read on the forward strand.
AATTAAGCAGAAAATTAAAGTGATCACTCATGTCGACACATCCGGGCTTATGGTGGATTGTGATGGTCGGTCATCCCCTCCTAAACAGTTCCGAGAGAAAGATTAGGTGTTTTTTTTTTATTGTATATTCGGATTTTTGATACAAAATCTAGTAATTTCGAAACTCTGTGTATGAAGCTACAAGATGAATAAAAATTGAATGATCAATCATGCCGATGCATTAGGGGTTTGCGATGTTGACCACCACCCCCTTAGAACTTTTAAAAGAGAGAGAATTGCTTCATCAATATCTACTATCAAAGAGTTCGCTCTTTCCTAAATCATAACCTAAAATTACATTATTCGGAATAAGTCTTGCTCTCTAGAAACTCGATATTTTCACTCGGAGAGATCGCCAAGAGGAAGTCTAAGTCTAAGCTTGTTAATATATCCAATTGGATCTACCTTCAGTGAAAAGTTTAATGCAATAAGTTATGGGCGAATTAAGATATATTAACTACCTCACACCATACTAATTTTCTAATGTGAAACTTCTCTAATATAATTCACATATGCATCTTAACAATTACTCTCACACTTCTTTTTATCACCCTCGTTTGCTTTTGATTCGAAGAAACGTCTGGGAAGAGGTTGAGTTCTCGTCACGAGGGGGTGTTTGCAGCAGTGACCTTTTAATCCCAATCAAAATTTAGCAATAAGCTAATAAAAGCCGCTCACGTTACGAAATCATTTGTGGGATTAAAGCATGGGATTTGTCATTGGGCCGTGCTGATGATATTTTGCGGGAATGATGGATTAAAGCTGCGCTGTGTCAGACTCGAGTTGAAAGAAAGCGAGACAAGGACCCTTCGCAGCTATTGATTGGAGTCGTCGATCAATGAATTAATTAAAGACGGGAGGATGAGGAATTTCTTTTGCAGATGTTAAGGGAACATTCGACATAGATCGGGGTTTCTTGTTATAACAAGTAATCAAGCTCAACACATAATGAACCGGTGCGGCGAAGGCGGGGAGTTGTTACTAGGGCTACACTACAAAAAAAAAGAGATTAGCGATGATTTTTGTAACGAAAAATTTGGCAAAATCCGTTGCAAATCTAATTTGTGATGAAATTAGCAATGGAAAAAATTCCGTCGCTATTTCGGCATCGTAAATTTTTGCGAAGGAAAATTTCAACTTTTTGCGACAGAAAAAAATTTGTCGCAAATTAGCCACGAACATTATCGATCGCAAAATTCGTCGCAAATTAGTCACGAACTTTATTCGTCGCAACCACCCGCTTGGGTGGCGCTGCTGGAGTGCGCACTCTTCCTCTCGCAAAAGGTTGAGTGTTCGAATCCCGGGCGCCGCAGGGTGACTTAACCGGTGGCACGTGTGTGACGGCTAGCACGTGTCGCCTCCAGGGTTTACTCCCCGGCTGTCGGCCGTGCGGGGGTTCCCCGGGTTATCAAAAAAAAAAAAAAAAAACTTTATTCGTCGCAAATTAGCCACGAATTTTATTCGTCGGTACTTATTCGTCGTAAATTAGTCACGAACTGCATTGGTCGCAAAATTCGTCGCAAATTATACACCATTTCGGCCATCAAATCTTGTCCATAGCAATGGCTACGCATTAATGAACATCATGTAATATATTGAAAACAATCAAAGGACACTAGACAACCATAAATTCCGTTTCAGAAAAATAAAACGACCACACCATACACAATGCCATATAATTGAAAAATATAACTGAAAGAAAGATGCTAGTCCGCAAAAAAATAATAATATATGCAAAGTTGCAAAGTCCGACATGATGCTATTTGATATCTAATCTTATAATACATTCAAAACATTCAAAAAAGGCAGGATAACCATAGATTTTGCTTCAAAAACGAAAAATCGACAAACTAGACATAGTATTAGGTAGCTTTGGTACTTAGCAGGATACCAAAAGTAGTCACTTTTGTCGACACCTGATAAAATGTAGATACATAAATAAAGATATTCAATCAGTCCAGAATATAAAAAAAAAAACGTTTATGCGTGGATGTGGAAGTAGGTATAAAAAAACAAATAAGAGGGTTAACAAAAAAACGTTTTAGGACGAACATCAATATTCTTACATATGAATATGAGTCAACTTTGACATCTACTGTAGTTTTTTCACCCTTGTAAACCGTATTTCTGTCACTTACGAAAAATTAGATCATTCTCCAAACAGCATTCAATAGTTTAATGAATTAGATAGGTGAACTACCAACACTAATTCCTAGGAAGAGTGGACTCAAAGTCAATTAAAGCATGTATTTCTATAATGTTCAAATATCATGAATTTTTGTAACAAGCATGTCATCCTGAGATATTTAAATTTTCAGTTTTTTCGCAAGCAAAGAATCTAGTTGTAAGAGAGTTGTGCACAAAAAGTAATTGTACTGCAGGATATTGGGCAAACTACATTTATGGCACAAAAAATTGTGAAGCAAACTTACCTCCGATTTTGGGAATTTTAACTAGAAATGACCGAGAAAATCATCTTTATTATCAATCTCAGCATCATTGTGTCGCTCCTCATTGTGTTCATCACCTATTGGATTGACAGAAGGTACAGGAGAAACCTCATCGCGATGGAGATTAAGGTGTCGCATAACGATTTGCATTTGTTGTTTCAAGTCATTTATTTCTTCGTCCTTCTGTACAAGTATATTTTTCAGTTGGTTCACTTCTTGGGTCAATTCCTCGTCATATCGTGTCTTCCTTCGAAGAGCCGCATTGGATGATGAAGTTCCAGCATGATTGGGCATGTATAATCTTGACATAGATCCCATCCCAAATATTTTTCCTTTTTTCATCCCATCCGTTGCCTCCACCTATAATGCCATACTGTCAATTGATGGCTTAAACGCAGCAACACCATCACCACCACTAATATTGCTCATTAAAAGTTCATCATATTTTTCCTACATTAACAATATAGATGAAAATAAAATAACTTTATATATATAACTACCATAAATATTAAAAGTATTCACGGTTTTCATTCTAGTTTCCATAAAATTGAAAGTATAACCTTACATACCTTAATAGCTTTTGCTCGATCGTCAATTCATGTCTTATCTTTTTTTTGAAATGTGCGTTCAAAAGTAGCTGCAAATGTCGGTTTCGTCCCCAATTCATATGCCTACAAAATGTAAACATGAGTAATTGAATTAAATTAACTTATAACTTATTTAACAGATTTACCAATCGTTTGCGATGCTCCCAAATGTTAATAGAGCTCCCAGCATATAAGGCAGACCCTTCACTAGAACTAGAAGACCAATTCTTTTTATTCTGCTCACTGATTTACTGATTCTTTTTAGTTTCCCAAATTCTGTTAATTTCCATCTAATTGTCAGCTGTAATGAAAGCTGGCTTCACTTGCTTGCTCTTTGTTCTATTCATCACATTTCGTATAAAATTACTAACTTTTTTTCTTAAAAATTCTTCTCATTTCATTCTCTTCCTTTTCATCCCACTTGAACCTATGCTGCAATCAAGAGAAAAACAACTAAAAGTTATTATGATGGTCACGTATCAATTACCATGCACCAGACAATTCGGCGATAGATTTTGTAAAGGTCATCTTCGGGCCAATATCTGATCCCTTTAGTACCAAAAACTAAAGAGCTGTTTTGGTCCATTTACATCATTATTGACCATCATTATACTACACTGAACTTAGTTTGTGAGAAAATAGAATCTAAAATTTACCTTGAACTCATTCCACAAAAAATTTTTCACTTCTTGTGGAGCACTGCTGTAATTAATATACTGCCTCATCCAATAGTTTTTGACTATTTTGTTCAGTTCCCTCACAACAAATGGAGCATCCATGAATCTGCAAACATACAGATATTATGCAATATCGTCAATTCAGTTGATATCCATATCTAAAACTATAACTATTACATATGCTTAAAAAAATGAAGTACTTACGAATCTCCAAATGCGCATATCAAGAATTGGTTATCTTCTTCACCTAAGTTTCCGGCATTATTCGATTACTGCGCTGAATAATAAGGTGGAACGGAATGAGATGGATCTAAAGGTGATGGATTTGAAGGAGATTCAGTTCGCATTTGTCCAAGTCCCCTAACATGCTCTTGAGTGTTGGAGGAAGGGCCTACGTGTCCATATTGTCCATCAGCATATAGTAGTTGAGGGTTGGCTAAAAGGGCATGGGAAGAGGAAAGTGACGGGGATGAGGATGTAGAAGGGGCTGATCTTCTATGCATGTGGTATGAATCTGTGTGGAAGATGATCGTTTTACGAAGATCTATGAGTTACGAATTGCTGACTTTGACCCTCAATCGAACCTGTGATTGGTAATCTCGGTATGAATGCGACCTGTTGACGAACCTGTATCAACCAATCCACGCTATAACGTCACGAATAAGAGAATTCGTGATCTTGCTCGATAAGTTGAATTCGATTGCTACAAGGGAATCCTGATAAGATCTAGTTTTCAAGAAAACTCAAGAAAAAAACTTTCTCTATATAAAATTCTGCCCCTTAGAAATTTATAAGCAACCTTATATAGGGTGCTAACCCTAACCCTAATCCTACTATGATTAAAATTACAAAAATAACCTTAATTACTAAAAATTCGTCCAAAAATGGAAAAAAGCCTAAAAGTTCATCTAAACGACTCCAAATCACTAAAAAACGTCATCAGTCCCTACTAAAGTAGCGGGTATTGATCAATGGCCTATTTCCAAGCGTCCATCCAAATTTGAGCCAATTTGGAGTTCATTAATTTTAAGCTCCTTCGGAATTCGCTGGATCAAAAGTAATCATGTTAAGCCAAGGAGCTTTAGAATCTTCAAGTTTCAAATCCAAATTGTCTCCATTCCAAATATCTTAAACCATGATGCCGACAGCTTGTTTGAATTTTTTCGCTCTTGTTCGAGTGATCGGGCTTAGCGAATAGAACAACGGGTTCCTAGAATCTCCTCCTCGATAGGGTTCGATGTCCACATCATTCCTTCCCCCGTGCAAAGGATTTGCCCTCAAATTAGCGTATGCATAAAAAAAAGTCAAATCAGAAACATTGAAAGTAGCACTAATACCATACTCACCTGGAAGGTCAAGCTTGTAAGCATTATCATTGACTCTTCAACACCATAAATGGTCCATCCCCTTGCGGTAGCAATTTAGAGCGTCGCTGTTTGGGAAAACGCTATGTGCGCATATGAACCCAAACCCAATCGCTGGGCTCAAATACTACTTTCTTGCGCCTTTTGTTGGCTTGCTTTGCATACTGCTCTGTCTTAAGCTAAATATTCAGCCGCATCTTCTCATGCAAAGTCTTCACAAATTCAGCTTTCTTAGCACCATCTAAATCCATACGCTCAACAACAGGCAAAGGGGTTAAATCTAACGGAGTTAAGGGATTAAAACTATAGACAACCTTAAAAGGTGTGAATTTAGTAGCAGAATGCACGCTCCAATTATAAGCAAACTCAACATGCGGTAAACAATCTTTCCAAGACTTAATGTTCTTTTTAATGATAGCACGTAACAATGTCCCTAAAGTCCTATTAATTGCTTCAGTTTGACCACCAGTTTGTGGATGACAAGTAGTAGAGAATAAAAGTTGTGTACCTAACTTCTTCCACAGTGTCTTCCAAAACTAGCTTAGAAATTTAGTATCTCGATCAGAAACGATGGACCTAGGCATGCCATGCAAACGCACAACCTCTCGAAAAAACAATTCAGCAACATTCGATGCATCATCAGATTTATGACAAGGTATAAAATGAGCCATCTTTGAAAATCGATCAACAACCACAAAAATAGAATCCTTGCCATGCTTAGACCTAGGCAATCCTAACACAAAATCCATAGAAATATCAACCCAAGGATACGTCGGGATATGCAAAGATGTATACAAACCATGTGGTTTAATTGTAGACTTAGCTTGCTTACATGCAATACATTTCTCGCAAACTCGTGTGACATTTCGTTTCGTGTGTGGCCAAAAAAAATGTTCATGCAGCACTTCATAAGTCTTATTGATTCCAAAATGCCCCATTAAACCACCACTATGTGCCTCTCGCACTAACAACTCGCGTAAAGAGCATTTAGGCAAGCACAACTTATTTTCACGAAAAAGATATTCATTATGCCTATAAAACTTTTCAAACGTAGCATACTCACAAGCTTCAAATAGTCTTCCAAAATCATCATTATCAGTATATAAACCTTTGATATGCTCGAAACCTAGACACTTTGCTCCTAGAGTAGTTAGAATTGCGTACCTTCGAAATAGTGCATTGACTACCGCATTTTCGTTACCTTTTTTGTACTTGATTACATATGGAAAAGTCTCAATGAACTCCATCCATTTGGCATGTCTTTTGATCAACTTTTGCTACCCCCTCAAGTACTTTAAGGTCTCGTGGTCGGTATAGATCACAAACTCCTTTGGCCACAAGTAATGTTGCCAAGTCTCCAAAGCTCGCACCAAAACATACATCTCCTTATCGTAAGTCGGATAATTCAATGTCGCTCCGCTTAACGTCTCGCTAAAATATGCTATGGGACGTATTCCTTGTATCAACACAGCTCCAATTCCTGTACTAGAAGCATCGCATTCTATCTCAAAAATAGTATTAAAATTCGATAAAGATAATAAAGGAGCATTAGTTAGCTTATTTTTTAACAGATTGAATGCTCTCTCTTGCTCTTCTTCCCATGTGAAATCCACGTGCTTCTTGATAATCTCGGTTAAAGGTGCGGCGATGGTGCTGAAATCTTTTACAAATCTACGATAGAAACTGACTAAACCATGAAAGCTGCGCACCTCTCCTACTGTTTTAGGTGTCGACCATTTACGGATTGCTTTCACTTTTTCTTCATCAACATGTATTCCATCAGCACCAACAATAAAGCCTAGAAATGTCAACTTGTCAGTTACAAAACAGCATTTCTTTAGGTTAGCATATAATTGCTCAGCCCTTAAGACCTGCAAAACAGCTCGCACATGCTCAATATGGTCATCAAGGCTTTGACTATATATCAGGATATCATCAAAATAGACAACTACAAATCAACTAATAAAAGTACGCAGAACATGATTCATAAGTCGCATGAAAGTACTAGGTGTATTAGTTAAACCGAATGGCATGACTAACCACTCATATAATCCGTACTTGGTCTTAAATGCAGTTTTCCATTCATCCCCCTCTTTCATCCTAATTTGATGATAACCACTTTTCAGATCAATTTTAGTAAATATGCAAGCTCCATGCAATTCATCCAACATGTCATCTAGCTTAGGAATAGGATGTCGATACTTTACCGTTATGTTATTGATTGCTCAACAATCAATACACATTCGCCAAGACTCATCCTTCTTTGGTACTAACAAAACAGGAACAACACACGGGTTAAGAGATTCTCTCACATATCTTTGCTTTAATAATTCACTGACTTGCTGCTGAAATTCCTTTGTCTCTTCAGGATTGCTTTGATATGCAGGTCGGTTCGGCAATGGTGCATCATGAATCAAATTGATTGATGCTCTATGGCTCGAATAGGTGGTAAACCTCCAGGAAGTTCATCAGGAAAGACATCTTCAAATTCCTGCAACAAAGACATGACAGCACTTGGCAAATTCAGGTCAAGTTCATTAGTAGTAAACAGTGCCTTCTTGTACAAAAGTACAAGTATTGGTCGGTCCAGAATCAAAGCTGTCCTCACTTCGCTTGATTTTGCATAGAAATTCTTCTCTCTTTTCTTTTCTCTCTCCTTTTTTCTCGGTTTTTACCACTTTACTCTTATCTTCCTCTTCTTGCATCTCAGTTTTTCCACGTAGGCCCTTAGTTTTATCACTTTCTCTCTCTCTCTCTCTCTCTCTCTCTCTCTCTCTCTCTCTCTCTCTCTCTCTCTCAGCCTCACGTTGTAGTTTCAATTGATCTTCATACACCTCAGTAGGTGTCATTGGCACAAATGTGTATGTCTTCTGATTCATCACCAATGAATATCGGTTAGTGTACCCATCATGATGTACCTTTCTATCATACTGCCATGGCCTACCAAGCAAAAGATGCCCTGCTTGCATAGGTATAACATCACACATAACATCATTCAACCATTGCAATCTATATGGTCTTGGATGCTTTGTAGTCTTTAATCCCAACTTCTCCACCATGGTACAACTTGCTACATTTGTACAACTACCTCCATCAACAATCAAGCTACAAATCTTACCAGTCACCAAGCATCTTGTATGGAACAAGTTATCGCGTTGCTGGTGATGCTCCTCCTCTTTGACTTGAACACTAAGAGAACGTCTAACCACCATCAATTCACCATTTGCTGGCATCTCAACATCACTACAATCCTCCAATGGTGGCATGTCATCATCCTCTTCCTCCCTCTCACTTTATGATTCAACATCATTATGTCCAGTTATGATCATCACCCTCCTATTAGGGCACTGATTTGCCATATGACCCCTGCCCAAACACTTGAAACATTTAATATCACGAGTCTTAGTATTAAAGTTTTCAATTTTATCTGAAACCGGATTCGAACCAACTTTGTCATCCTTCTCCTTCTCCTTCAAAGTTTCAGTCTTGATATTGTTTCCCTTCCAATTCGGCTTCTCGTCTCTCTTTCAATTAGACTTCCAATTCGAGTTTGAACCTCCACCGCTCTTGTAATTTCAATCCAACTTCAATTGCTGCTCAACTTTGATGGCTTTGTCCACTAATTCCTTTAATTCAACGTAGTGTTGCAGCTCTACCACCCTGGCTATATCTCGGCTCAAACCACACAAAAATCGTGACATTGTGGCCTCACGGTCTTTCACCACATTAGCACGGATCATAGCAATCTCCATCTCTTTATGGTATTCTTCTACACTCCTATTACCTTGCGTGAGATTTTGCAGCTTATAGAACAAGTCTCTGTGGTAATGACTAGGTATAAAGCGCCTCCTCATCATTGCTTTCATCTCATCCCACGTTTCTATTGGTCTTTCACCATTGCGTCTCCTGCTAGTCACAAGTTGATCCCACCAAATTATAGCATAATCAGTGAATTCAACAGTTACAATTTTTACCTTTTTGAGCTCCGAATATCGCTGGCAATCAAATACCATCTCCATCCGTTTCTCCAATTCTAGATACGCATCAAGATCATTCTTTCCTTGAAAAGATGGAATCTTCATCTTGATGTTGCCAAGCTCATCATCTTCTCGACGTCTAAATCCTCGGTGTCCGTTTCTCCTCTCAAACCTGCCATCTCAATCATCTTTTATATCGGACACATATGCATCATCAAATTGCCGCTGCTATCTAGGTTGTGCCCTAGGCTCCTCTCGCTGATTTTGTGGCCTCCCTCGTGGTGGCTCTCGGTCATCTTCAAGTCTCGTCTCACATCTTGCAACTCGGTTGCTAAGTGCTTCAATTTGTAAACTCAATTGCTGGATACCTGCTAGAATCGCATCATCCCTTGGATGAGTGCGATCCTCCCTTTGATTCACACGTCCCTGGCTTGAGCTTGACATTTACTATTTTTTCTATTTTTTAAAACCTGCAAAAAAATGTTAGAGATAAAAGAAATCTCACTAGTCACTCTTTCACGTTTTCCGCTCAAAGTGTCTGTCACTCCTCTCGTGTTTAACTTAATTTCGGCTTTTTTCTTTCTTTTTTCAATTAAACTCACACACTCTTGCCTTTTACCTCTCGTTTCCTTCTAGTAAGCTCTTTTTTTTTTTTTTTTTCAGACTTGAATCCAGTCTCACAAGCTCCTTACAACAATCGATAAATCACCAAGCAAGATCAAATTCAGTAATATACCGCTCAACTCAACAATTCAACAAATTTTCGCGAGATTCAGATTCATATTCAATTTCTGCTACTGAAATTTTTTTTTGGTCCAACTATCAATGATAAAAAAAAAAATGAGTCGTCCTCTTGAATTTTTTTTTGCTTTTTTTTTACTTCTTTTTTGAGCTCTTTTTTTTTTGGACGAACTCAAGTACAATATATATATATATATATATAAAATAACTAGGATCTAAAACCCTAACTAAAAAATTGAAATCATAGTAAGAACAAATTCAGAACCCTAATTATATAAACCCTAGTTTCTATAAACTCTAGATTGATGGATGAAAAGCAGTAAAAGTAGGATAACTAGACTTTGTAGAATCAGCTCTGATACCGGATGATATGAATCTGTGCGGAAGATGATCGTTCTACGAAGATCTATGAGTTACGAATTGCTGACTTTGACCCCCAATCGAACCTGTGATTGGTAATCTCGGTATAAACGCGACCTGTTGACGAACCTGTGTCAACCAATCCACGCTATAACATCACGAATAAGAGAATTTGCGATCTTACTCGATAAGTTGAATTCGATCGCCACAAGGAAACCTTAATAAGATCTAGTTTTCAAGAAAACTTTTTCTATATAAAATTCTACCCCTTAGAAATTTATAAGCAACCTTATATAGGGTTCTAACCCTAACCCTAATCCTACTAGGATTAAAATTACAAAAATAACCTTAATTACTAAAAATTCGTCCAAAAATGGAAAAAAAGCCTAAAAGTTCATCTAAACGACTCCAAATAGCTAAAAAATGTCATCAATCACTATTAATGTAGTGAGTATTGATCAATGGCTCGTTTCCAAGCGTCCATCCAAATTTGAGCCAATTTAGAGTTCGTTAATTTTAAGCTCTTTCGGAATTCGCTGGACTAAGAGTAATCATGTTGTGCCAAGGAGCTTCAGAATCTTCAAGTTTCAAATCCAGATTGTTTCCATTCCAAATATCTTGAACCATGATGCCGACAGCTTGTTTGAATTCTTTCACTCTTGCTCAAGTGATCGACTCTAGCGGATAGAACAACGGGTCCCCAAAACCTCATCCTCGATAGGGTTCGTTGTCCACATCAGCATGTGACCTCCACATTTATACTGACAAGTAAGAATGTTAGACAAATATGTAAAAAAAATATGAACAAGTATTATGGACATATAATAATGTACATGACGAAGCTTACCATTTTGATTCAGAAGCAGAAAATGTATCCTCTTAATTAGCTAATGCCGAGTGATTATGACGTGCAATTTTCTACGGACAAATATAGTTTGAATCGCACTCATTTTGATATCAAATATCAATATATGATCATGATATGTGATGTTAAGCCAACAATAGCCATAATTAACCACACGATCCATTTTCAAACCACACGATCATTCATCAAGTACAAGATCAACCATGAAACATCAATTTCAGCCACATGATCTCCGTTCTCGGCCACACGAACATCAAACAATCCACACGATCAGGCCATAGTTAACCAATCAGCCACAATTAAGCAAATCAATCGCATGATTAAACTAATTAACCATACGTTCGGCATTAAACAACTAAGGGTGCGAATGGTAACCATTCTGCTCCAAAAATCAAATTTTTGCTAGAAATTGATTTCTGGAATTATTGCGAGAAATTGATTTCCAAAGGAGAAATCTGTTTGGTAAAACAAGACTAATTCTGCTTCAAAAATTGATTTTTGAAACAGAAATCTGTTATGATTTGTTGATCCTTTTTTGCACTTAAAAAAAGATAAATTGTACTCAAAGTGGGTGACCATAGGTATTTTAAGTCATTCAGTGAAGCTATGAAACTTTTTAATTTTTTAAATTTTTTTGGGCATCTAAAAAAATTAAAATTTTTCCCTAAAAGTGGGTGGCCATAGGTATTCTAAACCATTTTGTGAATTTTTTAAATTTTTTTGGTCACCTAAAAATATTCAAATTTCACACAAAGTGGGTAGCCACGGGTATTCTAAGCCATTTTATGAAGTTTAGAAATTTTTTATTTTATTATTATTTTTAAATTTTTTTCAACACCTAAAAAAATATAAATTTCACTTAAAGTGGGTGGCCACAGGTAATCTAAGCCATTTTGTGAAGGTTTGAAATTTTTTTTATTATTATTTTTTTGAGCACCAAAAAAATTTTAAATTTCACTCAAAGTTGGTGACCACAGGTATTTTAAGTCGTTTTGTAAAGTTATGGAAAGTTTAAATTTTTAATTATTTTTTTGTGCACCTAAAAAAAATTAAATTTCACTCAAATTGGGTAGCCACAGGTATTTTACGACATTTTGTAAATCATATTTTCCAAAATAAATTCTAAAATTAATTATTTAATAATATTTGAAAATAATTTATTTTTCATAATTCAAAATATTTTCTGGAATCATAAACATTCAAATCATTTGCTAAAAATGCCAACTCAAATGGCAAAATCCAATATTGGCATCACAATTTAACGTTAGAAATTTTTCGAAAATAATAACATTTAATTTCAAAAATTAATTATTTAATAATAAGATATTAATATTTAAATCGAAAATAATTTATTAAATAATAAAATAAAAATTAATTCCGAAAATAATTTATTTAATAAAATAATCAACAATAAAATAAATAATTGATAACTTATCAACAAATACGCGATTCTTATCGCAACCCAACAATAACCTATCAAACAATTACCGATAACTAATCAAGCAATCCCCGATAACCTATCGCCAAATTTATCGATAACCTATAACCTAATCTCACTTAATTAACCATAAACTTAAACTTAAACTAAACTACCATAAACAAGTTTAACACCCTAAATACGGGATTATGAGTTAACTTACTCGGCTAACAACGGCGACGACATGAGGACGACGGCGACAATGAGGGCAATCCGTGGTGGTTTCCGACTCGGGCTCGGCGGCTGGCGAATGGACGACAAACTGGAGCGACGATGGGAGCGGCTGCTGTGGGCTGTTCTTGGCAGCCGGGACAACGGTGGCGACGGTTGCTGGTCCGACGGGTTGGGCTGGTGGCTGGCGGGAGCAGTGGCTGGATAGCGGTGGTTCACGGCGGCGAGCGGAGCTAGGCAGGGGGAGCTCGGTCTGGCCAGCTATGGGCTGCAAGCTGGGCTCATGGCGGCGAGGCGGTGGGGTGAGGCCGGACAAGTTGGCCAGCGACGTAGCAGAGCTTGGCCGCGGCAGCGAGCTGCTGTGGCTGCCAACCAGTCAAAACAAGGGGAGAGAGGGCAGTTGGGTCGGAGACGATGGCCGGACGGAGGGTGCGGTGGCTAGGCGAGAGGCGGCGCAAGGTGAACAGCGGCAGTGGCTGGCTGGTCCCGGCAAGTAGCAATCAGGAAGCTGGAGCAGAACCAGAGAAGTATTCACAGCGTCGGGGGGGAGGAAGAAGGAGAAGAGAGAGAGAGAGAGACAGAGAGAGACAGAGAGAGAGAAAGAAGGAAGGAAAAAAAGAAAAGGAAAAGAAAAGAAAAGAAAAGGAGAGAGGAGTCAGACGCGGGAGTGGGTATGTCAGCCGGTGGAGAGAGAGAGAAAGAGTGGTTAGCGAGGGAAAGAGAGAGAAATGGGCCGAAAAATTTTGAAACACGCGCGAATTTGCAACGGATTGCAAAAAAAACAAAAAATTTTCATCCGTCGCAAATTTGCGACGGAACTATTATTCCTTCGCAAATTTGTGATGGAAGAATGGATCCGTCGCAAATTTGCAACGGATGTGAAAAATTGTCGCGAATTACAATGCTAATAACAATAACAATAATAACAAGAACAATAATAATAATTACGACAACCAAAATAACACACGTCACAATAATACTTACACAACATTAGTGTTTTGTCGAAAAAATTTTAATCTTCATGTTCGTCTTCGTCCTCGTCTTCATCTTTATCTTCATTTTCTTCATAAGCGTTATCTTCATCGTCGGTTTCAAAATCAGATTATGTATAATTTTCTATATTTAATTCGCAAATTTTAGTTGGATCCACATCTATCATTGCTCTACATGGATCTCGTAAAGTTGGAACGTTATATTCCTCAGTTTCAACCGTGTTATAAACTTCCTCTTGTTGATAGGCTCTATCCTTCCAGTATTCCTTGATTTTTCTCTGTGCTTTGATTTTACATACAACCCATCAATTAGCTTTGTCACGTTTCAAATTAGGATATGATACATAACACACTTGAATTGCATGTTGTGCCAAGACAAATGGTTTATATTTCATATATTTTTCTTGTGATTTATTTTAACCAAATTAAACTTCGTATGCATTTTCATTTCTTTGATGGAGTCGAACCACTTGCACTTAAATAATACAACCCGTATCATTAATGGTTCAGGGTATTCTATCTCTATGATTTCATCCAATAAGTTATAAAAATCATCTTTCAAACTACTATCATTAGATGACCGAACAGATACACCACTATTCATTGTGGCTTTTCACATTCCATATTCTTGAGTGTAAAAATTATATCCATTTATGAAATATGATGGCCAACTTCGTATCCTTAACTGTGGACCCCATGACAGATGATATAGCAATCCTTGCTCTCCAAGTGCATCTTGATTACTGTGAACCTAAGGTTATACATGCAAAGTCAATAATATATATTTTAATAAATGATGTTTAAAATATTAATAATTTGGCTTTGGTCCATAGACAACTTACATATGTTTTGAATCATTCTGTAAATTGTTCATTGCACAAACAATTAAACTCATTTGGTGGTAGTCCATATATTGAAGTTTGGAAAATCCTAGTAATAAATACCATTTAAATATTAGCAAATATTTAACACATAATACATATATTTGCAAATTTACACTTACTTGAAGTATGGCTCGACTTCTGGATAGTTCAGTAAAATATATGTATGGGCTGCATGCCATTCTTTGCCTGTTAAGCAACGAAACGTACATGCGTAGCTTGGTCGACCCAGATATTTAAAAATAGAGAATGATTTGCAATTGAGATTAATGGAGTCCTCATCATTTCTGCCTGCTGACCGCCTCTTGCACTGTACGTATGGCTCAAAATAGTATGATGCAGATGTTATCACTTCTTCCACAATATATGCATTATAAATTGAAGTTTCAACACATGCCTTATTCTTCATTTTTTTCTTCAAATGATGTAAGAATCTAGTTGCAATATAAAGAAATTTATTAGAACATAATATATAATAAAGTAATTTGAATTGAATTTTTTTAAAAACATTTACCTCTCAAATGGATACATCCATCAAAATTGAACGGGACCTGCAACTTTGGCCTCATAAGGCAAGTGAACTAAGAGATACTCTATCGAATCAAAAAACGATGGAGGAAATATCATTTCTAAGTTGTAAAAAATAATTGAAATATTTCTTTCTAGCTTCTCCTTGTGTGATATTTGTAACATTGTCGAGCAAATATCATACATGGAATTACTTAACTCTGTAATGGTGCCCCCATACAAAATTCAGTAGAACTTTCTTGAAAGCTATTGGAATTAGTCTTTTCATAAATATGTGACAATCATGACTCTTCAAACCTAGCAACTTGCATTCATTCAAATCAATACATATCCTGAGGTTTGAAGCATATCCATCAGGAAACCACACGAATTTCGACCATTGACAAACAACTCGTCTCTGCTCCTTATCCAATGTATAAACTGCTTTTAATTTTGGTCCTCTGCTGTTTGCATCAACATCTAATGTTGGCCGATCACAAATATCTCTTATATTTTTTCTTGCGTTCAAGTTGTCTTTTGTTTTTCCAGTAATATCCATCACAGTATTTATGACATTGTCGAAAACATTCTTTTCTATGTGCATAACGTCAAGATTATGATGAATAAGATTGGCCTTCCAATATAGTAGAGCCCAAAATATACTGCGTTTAGTCAACTTATGTGTACTTCCGTACGCAATAGTCGTGCCGTCAGGGTTCTGAACAACAGTTGGAAAGTCCTACACCCGCTTTCAAATTTGATTGCCGGTCAACCTCAACGGTGGAGGTGTTCTTTCAATCTTATTCTTGATAAACTCTTTTTTATTCCTTCTGAATGTATGATTTATCGGTAAAAATTGCCTGTGATAGTAAAAAAAGTTGGGCTTCTTCCTATGTTTTAATCTAGATGACTTTGATCTCTCTAAATATATCGGACATCCTAAGATCCCAGCCGTACTCCATCCAGATAACATTCCGTAAGCTGGAAAGTCATTTATCGTCTAAAGAAGAGCAGCCTTCATTACAAATGTTTGATCGGTAGAAACATCATATGTAAGGACACATTCATCCCATAGCCGTTGTAACTCTTCAATCAATGGTTGTATATAAACATCTATTAACTTTTTCGGATTTTGCGGGCCAGTCACAATCAATGTCAAAAACATATAAGGTATCTTTATGCACATATCAGGTGGAAGATTGTACGACGTTAAGATAACTGGCCAACATGAATAACTTTTTCCTGATTTTCCAAATGGGGTAAATCCATCAGCACATAGACTTAACATGATATTTCAAAGCTTTATCACAAACTCAGGGTATGTTCTATCAAAATGTTTCCATGCCTCTACATCTGAAGGATGACACATTAGATCCTCTTCTGTTTTATGATTTGCATGCTAAGTCATATGTTCAGCAGTGGCTTTAGACACATAAAGGCTTTGCAATCTGGGGATTAGGGGCAGATAAAATATTTGTTTGTATGGTCTATGCTTCTGATTACGACCCGGCCTCCTGTTGATCTTGTACCTAGGTTGGCTATAGAATTTGCAAGATTATGTATTTTCATTATCTCTCCAATATAACATACAACTCTTACTACATACATCAATCCTTGCAACCGGAAGACCCAAGTTATCCATTAGCTTTTTCATATCGTAAAAATCACTTGACATGATGTTATCACGAGGCATTGCTTTCCGTATTACTTCAACAAAAGAGTTGAAGCAATCCGTAAACACATTATGCTTTGCCTTGATATTTAACAGTTTTGCTGTCACTGAAAACTTAGTGTGGTTCTCACAACCTGCCCATAAAAGTTTATCTGCTACTTTCAACACATTCCAGAACTGTTTAAATGGAAAAGTTTCATTATAAACATTCTCATAAAAACTTATTATTCCTATCCCTTCCAATTGTGATGTATGACTAGTACCTACTTGTTCACATGTATGAGTAAAACTAGTACTTGCATGATTTGATTCTGAAACAAAATTCTGACCAGCTGCATCAATCATCATCCTCTCGTATGGGTTCAATTGATCATAATAGCCACATTCTTTCCTAACTAGAAATTGGTCACTTCTTCAATATCCTTCATCAGATATAAAAAGTTCATCATGAGAAGTCCAATTATAATAGTTTGGAGTAAACCCAAATCTACAAAGATATTTTCTAACTTTATCACACATAAGAAATTTACCATTACCGCACTTTTTACACGGATACCTTAACTTATTTCTATCTATGAACTTATATTTACTACTAGCAAAGTCTAAAAATAGTTCCAATTCAGTACGAAACTCATCTGTCAATCCTTGACGTCTAGGTAAGTTCTTATTTTACATCAAAGCCCTTTCTCTTTGCATTGTATTTGTATAACAATAAAAAGATCTCGTAAAATATTAAAAATATCATATATACTGTTCATAATTAAAACCATAAAATTAGAAAAATTAAAATTTTGTTTTTGCCGCAACAATTACTTTGAAATTGAAAAACATGAAAAAATTACCATATAAAGAAGATTTATCCAAATATTTGACTGAAATATTTGTAGTAGAAAGTGGTCAATTTGATGAGAATTGCACCGTTCACTTGGATTGCGAGACCTTTAAATGGACACATACCTAAAAAAAATAATCACTTAAGATTCATTTTTTAATAATTTTTAATTTTTTTCAAACTTTTTTTCATTCTTTTTCTCTTTTTTCCCCAATATGTTTCTCCAGTTGCCGGTCCGGCGACCGGTGACCGATTGCTGCAGGCGAGTTTGACCTCGCCAGCCATGAGCGAGGCCGAGCAGTCTCACCCAAGTGTGGCTATCGAGCTCTGGGTGACGACGAGGTCGACCGGCAGCCTCGCCCAAATCTGGGGGAGGCCGAGCGGCCTTGCCATGGTCGTTGGTTGACCTCGTTGTTGCCTAGATCCGGGCGATGGCGAGGTTGACCGGCGACTGACCGGCCTCGCCCAGATCTGGGGGAGGCCGAGCGGCCTCGCCCTATGGCCGTCAATCGACCTCGCCGTCACCCGGATTTGGGCGGCGGCGAGGTCGACCTTGCGACAAATAAAAATTCTGTTGCAAGCTTGGCCTCCCCCCATGGCCGGTGAGGCCGCTCGGCCTCCTCCCAAGGCCAGCGAGGTATCATCAATCGTTGGACTAGTGATGAAGTTATGAAAAAAAACAAAAAAAAAGTTTATAAAAAAAATTTCAATCCAACGATGAATAGTCATGAAGTTAGCTATGATACTTACTGGTAAAAAAGTTTCACCGAGATTGATTTGTGTGCGCACGGATAGGCTTATTGAGACATACGAAAGATGAAGAAAAGCAAGGGGGATATGAGGAATCAGTACAGAGAGAGAGAGAGAGAGAGAGAGAGAGAGAGAGAGAGAGAGAGAGAGAGAGAGAGAAATTGACGAGTGGGGTGGAATATCACAGAAGCTATATGTCTTGATAAACTACAAATTAGCGATGAATTCGTTTTCGTCGCAAAATTCGTTGCGAATTAGCGACGAATTTTTTTATCCGTCACCAATTTCGTCACAAATAGGCCACGAAATATAAATCCCCTGCAAATTCCGTCGTAAATTTGCGACGAAAAAGTTGTCATCGTAAATTAACGATGGATTTTGCGACAGATTTATTTTCCGTCGCCTATTTGCGACGACCACTTTTCCGTCGCAAATTTGCGACGTATTTGTTTTTCGTCGCAAATTTGCAACGGATTTATATTTCGTGGCAAATTCCATCGCAAATTAGCGATGATTAATTTTCGTTGCTAATTTGCGACGGAAAATGAAATCCGTCATAAAGTTCGTCGCCAATTTGCGATAAGAAATTTCCCGTTGCAAATTTTCGTGACAAAATTCATGTTTTTTTGTATTGTTAGAGGGGTAGGACAAGGAGCAGCTTCTAGCAGGCTTCTAGGATGAGGAAATGGATAGGATGAATTGAAATGTGCACTGAATAGGCCAAGAGCAATTCTGAAATATAACTCACAGAAATGCCTTTTGACGTAATTTTGAAACTCCTAAGTTAAGCGTGCTCAGGTGAGAGCATTCCCTAAATGGGCGACTTACTAGGAAGGAAACCATGATGCTTAATATGAGTTGGGTCAAAACGGAAAATATCTTAATAAGTTAATCTCGGATGTTACACGACTTTTGGCTTACGTTGTGGGTTTAGGTGGAGCTCTATGAGCAACGACAATTCCTCTTGAAAGGAACCAATTATTAGCATATCAAAATTTGCAGGTCGGACATAATTAACCACATATGATAGATACTTGAAGGCATAAACATGATGATATTACACTGACAAGAAATAGGCAGAACGAAAATGTAAGAGGGAGAGAGTTGAACTTCTCGATACTATGTTAAACAATCATTTTGTCAAGAAAACTTAATCTGTATAGAAAATCACACCGTCACACCGTCAAGCACGAATCATTTCATGTTAGGATTATGTACCAAAGTTTAACGTGAGTCTTAATTGGTTCATAAGGTTGACTTGTCTAGGGGTCTATCATGACCCAACCAGATAACTTTTCTCCTTCTTGGGTCTAAACCATATTTTGGGGCCAACACACTTTAATTTTGGACATTCCCGGTAGTAAACTAGCTTTTTTTTTTTTTTGAATGAGTTTGAATACTTTAGCAACATAAAATTCATTATTTTCTCCATATATTCCAATATAAGCATGAATACTTCACCAAAAATTTATTCCCTTTTTTTTATATTCACTTAATTATGTAAATTTTCAAATTATACTTTTGCAATTGATTATTTTATTCTCTCTTCTTTATTCTTTTGATAATAAGTACTTGTACTCTTTCTTCATTAATAAAATTTAATCTTCACGCTAAAGGCTTAAGCGTCGCTTCCTCTGTGGTGTCACAAGGCAGGTAGGGTGAGGAAATATGCATTCCTAGCGAGTATTCCTCGCTGGGGTTGGGAATGAGGCACGGGATGGGATACGACCTGATAGGATAATTTTTGCCCATGTTATTATCTTGTGCATTCCTCAACCAAGATATGTATATTCTTAATATAGAGGTTGGATATGGCCGAATAGGATATCTCTTATCCGAGAGGAAAATAGAGGAAAAACAAATAAAAATAAAGCCCTTCACCAAAGCATCAAAGAGAGATCGAGAGAGGGGACGAGAGAGAATGGCAATGGCCACCACTAATGGCGACCACTATGGTGGGTCATACTATTCTTAGGCCGAGCCATAGTTACAATGGTTGCCGTTCTCTAACGGGCACATCCCATGCTTGCTCTTTGTCACATATATTCAGATTCCCAAATGAGGCTAGCAACCACCTTGCGATGGTCTTGCGACCATTGAGGGCCTTAGGTGACCACCACGAGAGGGTACCCCGTTCTCAAAGTGTTAGGATAAACTCAATTTCCAATCGACACATTCGAAACGTATTCGAAACGAATTCGATCAATGCGGAAAACGTGCCCGATAATCATCAACTTGTATTATCAATCGTATATGCATATCACACAACGAACATACCCGGTATTGTCACAAATTAAATATCACTTTGATCTTGAGAGTTCTTCGATCGTCTTTCGTACTCGATTTCGTTCCGAAGGAAAACCAGAGAAAACGTTGTCTTTCGAAGAGGCGTGTTTGCTTATGGAAAATCACATTCTATTTTTCCAAAAGGTGCCTTCTATTATAGTGATAGACAAATAACCACATCATGGGCCCTTGTGGCTCATGGGCCGGGCTTGGCCTATCTTAAGCGATCCACCTATTATGTCTTTCATCTCCCACTCACCCACGATGGGCTATGCACAACTCTTTTCCTTGCAAAGTTCATATTGGCAAATAATCCGTGCGACCAGAATATTACGAGAGCTCGTTGTTATAAATCTGTTAGGAATATATAACAGCTCAAATTGGGCATTATCCAGAGTAGAATTAGTATGTAGTTCCCTAAATCAATCAGTCACATTTTATCTCTCTTGATCTCTTTTAGTATCTCGTATATTGTATTCACAACTATGATTTACTCAAAATTATAATTGGTTGACCTGTGAATACAAATATAGAATGTGACATCATATATTAAATTGATCTGCCTCTTTCCTTAAATCTCTCCATTTCGATTCAACTCGCTTTTCTAAAAATGTCCTGTTAGACCGAATTATCATGATCATTGGCAACATCCTAAGATAGCAAACACTGAATAGAAATTTTGAGAATAAGTAAGAGTCGTGAGGGGACTTTAATTGAGAAAAACTATTTTCCTCAAGAGTCTCACACGACTTAAAAATTGAGATCATAATTTTTGTCACTTTTTATCGGTCGTTTCATGCATACGTAATATGAAATACGTATTACGATATTCTCTCTTTTTCCCATATAATGTATGTCATTTACTCTCAATACCGTACAGATGATAGTTTAAACATACTCAATGTCTAACTTGAGTTCATAAATCTACTCTATTCATAAGCGTCTATCAGAATTTCCATCTAGCATTTAAAGATAGGTAAAGTGAAAAATGTGAGTCATTTCACGTTCGGATATAATAATCTATATATCCTCATCTTAACATTTTGTTAAGTTGACGTCCATGCTTCAAGTTTGAGCTCTCAATTATCACATAGATAACAAGTTTAAAATTATCTCATCTCTATTCATCACACAGTGAGTAAAGGCAATTACTCGTGTGAGTGAGCTAATCTCTCATCTGTCTGACATACATTTTCAATATAATGTACTCAATATCGACATTCACAAACGTCATACAAACTTATAAGCTTTAATAATAACAAACTTCTTTAATAGTGAACGTTTAGGGAAAATTACAATATTCAGTACATCATATTCTACACAGTCTTAGAGATCTTACATGACCATGGAAAACTTCTCTAGGAATCGGCTTCGTCGTAGGATCTGCTATCATCCTTTGTGTAGATATGTACTTCACGTTCACTTCCTTTCGTGCAACCATGTCCTTGACATAGTTATATTTGATATCTATGTGTTTGGTCTTTTCATGGTACTTGGGATCCTTAGTGTACGCTATTGCTGCTTGGCTATCACAATAAACCAATACTTGGTTTGTAGCATTCTCAGTAACACCTAAGTGATCCAAAAATCTTCCAAGCCAAACAGCTTCTTATGCCGCTGCTGATAGAGCCACAAACTCGACTTCCATTGTAGATAAGGCTACACATTGTTGTTTCTTACTGCTCTAAGATATGACGCCATTATTTAGTAAGAACACATATCCAGAAGTAGATTTCCTTTTTTTTAAATCTCCTTCCCAGTTTGCATCAGTATAGCCTTCAAGGTGTAGATTACTTCCTTGATAAGTCAACGCATAGTCAGCACTTCCCTTTGGATATCTCAAGATTCTTTTGATGGCGATCCAATGTGCTTGACCTGGATTGGATTGATATCTACTTACCATTCCAACTGCATAACAAATATCATATCTTGTACACATCATAACATACATCAAGCTTCGGACAGCACTAGCATATGGAACTGATTCCATTTGCTCCTTTTCTTGTGAAGTCTTAGGACACATTCTATCGCTTAATGATTCGCCCTTTGCAATAGGAGTATCTATTGGTTTACAGTCTTGCATACAAAATCGTTCAAGGATTTTATTCACATATGTCTCTTGTGAAAGGGATAGGGATTTCTTTGATCGATCTCTTGAAATCTTAACTCCAAGAATATATGCAACTTCACCCATATCTTTCATTTCGAAATTGGAAGATAACCAATTCTTGACTGTTTTAACAAACTTCATACTACTTCCGACAATTAGTATATCATCAACATATAATGATAAGATCACAAATTGATCTTTGGATCTTTTGATATACACAATTATCTTCACTAATTATAACAAAATCATATGCCATTATGGCATTATGAAAATGTATATACCATTGTCTTGAAGACTGCTTAAGGCCATATATTGACTTCAATAGTCAACACACTTTGTGCTCCTGGCCTTTTGTAATGAAACCAACATATTATTCTATATAAATTTCTTCCTCTAATTCTCCATTGAGGAATGCAGTCTTTACATCCATTTGATGTAATTTAAGATCCATACTAGTTACTATTGCCAGAATAAGGCGAACAGAGGTAAATCTAACCACAGGAAAAAAAGTTTCTTCAAAGTCAACTCCTTCCTATTGATTATATCCTTTTGCTACTAGGCGAGCCTTATACCTCTCTATTAAGCCATCAGCCTTACGCTTTATTTTGAGAACCCACTTGTTCTCAATGGCTTTGCGTCCTTTTGGAAGATCAATCAATTCCCAAACTTGATTTGATCTTAATGACTCCATTTCTTCTTCCATTGCAAGTATCCATTTTTCTTTATCAGGGCATTTTAGAGTATCATTCACATTCTTCGGCTCATCTTCATCTTGTGGGACGATCATGAAAGCTTCTCTTCAATGTTAAAACATTGACGGGGAATCTTATTACGACTTGACTGTCGTATGGAATGTTGTACTCATGATGATTTACCACGTTCCATTTCGTTCTCACTCAAATTAGATAATTGTGGTGTTATCTCTTTAGGTGGTTGCAATTAAGACTGGGTTGCATTCAACTTTCCATTTGTCACAATGCTCTCACTAACTTCACTATCACGATCCACGAATTCGTATAATGAGTAATTTCCACCTACTTCGCCCTTTTTAGGAAATTCATTCTCTAAGAATGTGACATCCCGTGATTCAAATTCAGTTATACTTCCGCTTTCTTATTCACCTATAAATACATATCCTTTTTAGTGCTCTGAGTATCTTATAAAAATACTATTTTTGCCTCTTGGCCCTAATTTTCCATACTTGTGAGAAGACTCACAAGTATAGGTAGCACAACCCTAAGGTTTTTAGAAAGCTTAAATTAGGCTTTTTACCTGTCCATAACTCATATGGAGTAGAAGCAACTGATTTAGAAGGCACACGGTTAAGTATGTAAGCAGCAGCAACAAAGCATCACCCCAAAAGGTGATGGGCAAGTTAACTTGTGCCATCATTGACCTAATCATTTTCATTAAGGTTCTGTTTCTTCTTTCCACAACACCATTTTGTTGAGGAGTATGTGGAATAGTCATTTCTTTTTCTATTCCCTTTTCATCACATAAATTTCTGAACTGATCAGACAGATATTCTCAACCTCGATCGGATCTTATTGCTTTTATTTTCTTGTCTAATTGATTTTCCACTAAGCTCATAAATCTTTTAAAGCAATTTAAAGCCTCGGATTTATGAGAAATCAAATCGACATGTCCGAATCCAATATGATCATCATTGAATGTGATGAAATAAACAGACCCGTGCCTTGCTTTTATATTCATTGGACCACAGATGTCAGTATGGATTAATTGCAAAGAAAATTCAGCTCTTGTTCCTTTTCCAAATGGTTTCCGCATCATCTTTCCTTCTAGGCAATGCTCACATATGGGCAAATCAACCCTTTCAATATTGCCCATTAAGCCATCTTTAGCCAATCAATTCATTCTTTGTTGGCCAATATGACCAAATCTAGCATGCCATACGTTCACATCATTCTCATAAGAATCAGATGATGTAAATAAGGAATAATTAATATTGACTTCACAATAGTTAACACCTAATATAACGAAACCATCTAAAATATATCCGGAACCATAATAATTTGTACCTAAAGACAAGTCTACACCGTTGTTACGAAAGTTTACATTAAAACCAAGTCTTATTAAAACCAACACTGAAACTAAGTTCCGGCGAATCTCCAGAGCAAATAGCACATCATGAAGAAACAATGTGCATCCACCGCGCATAAGTAGTTAACAGGTGTCAATACCTCTAACCTCTACTCTTAAATTGTTCCTTATGTATATCCACTTCGTTCCTTGTGGAACTCGTCGAAACTCCATGAAAGCTTCTCTGTCTTTCGCTACATGGTTTGTGGCTCCCGAGTCTACAGTCTACAAAAGATTAGATTCAGTTAGAAATACTGAACTAGACACATAAGTAGCATTTTCAATAATGCTAAGGGTTTCTACCTTCTTTAGCTCACCACAGTCGCGAGCAAAGTGACTCTTCTTACCACAGTTATAACATTTCACTTTTGAAATGTTTTTCTTGAAAGGACGCTTTCCTTTCTCCCGTTGATTATGCCTCGGCTTCTTCCCTAAAGGACTTGCTCTCTTGCCTTTCCACTTCTTTGACCCAGTAGGGTGTTTCTTCTTAGAGCCCGAAACTCCATGTGAGCTAGAACCAGCAAAATAAATATCAATTTCCAGCTTAGCCACTATGAGGCAATCCTCTTCCAGCTCAAGATGCCGCATAGCATCCTCGAAGGTCTTGATACCCTAATTGTGAGTCAAATGAATCTTCATGTGCTCCCAGATTTGAGTCAAGGAGCGGATTACTGCCTGCACCTGTTGTTCATCAGTGAGTATGTAGCCGACATCCTTTAGTTCACTAATTATATTCGACATCTGCCTCAAATGTTGTTTCATGGTCTTTCCATGAGGCATCTTGTATGAGTCGAAACGGATAGTGAGTTGTCTCAGTTTGGTCACAGAAGTTCGACCAAATTTTGATGCCAGTGCAGCCCACATGTCTTTGGCGTTTTGGAAACGTCCAAACTCTTGCATAATGTCATTATCTATGCTGCTCAGCAACGTAATGCGAGCAAGATAGTTATTTTTTTTCCAAACAGCGAAGGCATCTTTGTCCCTCTTGTGTTGGGTAGTTGTCCTATCTTCAGGTTCTTCCATAATCTAGTTAAGAGCTTCGAGTGCCTCTTACTCTTCCAGCACATATTGAATCTTGAGACTCCAAATCTCATAATTGTCGCCATTCAATTTTTCTCCCTTATTAAGTTTAGCCACTATGTTCTTAGTTGCTGAAGCCATCGTATCTGAACATCTCAGACATATACGCACTAATTATTAAAGCCTATCTAAATGCTTCATCAGCATCATGATTACATAAATTAATCATATTAATGAATAGTTTCACAGAAAAAAGATTTTAGAGTCGAAAGTTCACTATGTTTCCAATCATCGTCTAAAATTCTTAATTTGAAATTATCATTAACATGATTATTTATGTAACGAAATTAATTCTTCAAAAGGTTATATAAACTTTTAAGAATTTTCCCATATATGACATAACATATAATATGACAATATAAAATGAGAAATCACCAAAAATTCATAGCCATATATATTTCATAACATATTCATAAATATTTAATAACATGTAATATCAACAAAAAAATGTATTGAATTGATTCCAAATCCTAAAAGAACAATATCAAGTGTATCAATCCAACACATAGACAGGAAATGACTCATAAAATTCTTTAGAAAATTATATTTTCTTTGGAACAAAAAAAGAGCCTCTCGGAAAACCCCGAAATCCGGGCCATGGTTTGCACCGAGACCCATTCAATGTAAGGGTTGATATTCTTCTTGCCCCGACCCTTATGTATTCTTGCAGAAAATTCTCCATAATCATCTTATAGCTTGGACCCTTTAAAGTTTCTTTAACCTTATCAAACATCCTTCCCAACTCCTTAGGAATAGTGCATTTTAGGGCTCTGATTATTACATATTCCAGCATTACAAAACCGTTTCAAATGATATTCTGTATCATTTTGTTGACCTTGATGATGTGTTCCGTCATATCATCTCGAGTGTTCCATCAATAAAGAGCTAGCTTGATTCTTAATTTCTCAAGTCTTTCCTTTTGAGCCGCCGTTCTTGGGATTATCAGAGTGCGTCTCAAATGTACCATTGTTCCTGCAACGAATGCAAAACAAATGGATTACTTATAATCCATGATATATCAAGATAAGGAATGCTTATTCATAAACATATGACTTAGCACTTGTATTTCAAAAACTATAGAGAAATACTAAAGAAAATGCCAAAAAATATACCCCTTAGTAGGTATACATACGGTTTATCGTGCATTTTCACATTCATAAGTGCAGTAAACATGTCATATAAGTATACCATAATGTAGAGCATTCCGATACGAACATGTCGATACCAAGAATGCCCAAATCGGAGTTTAAATGAGCTCGAACAGGCTGAAAGACCGCAATGAGTCATTCTGCTCGGTTTAAACCGGATCGGTTCTACTGGTTTGATCGGTCCGATCGGTCAACGGTCAATCGGATCGGGTCAATGGTCAAATGGGATGGGTCAATGGTCAAACGGGACGAGTCAACGGTCAACGGGCTGGGTCTCGGGTTGAACGGGTCGGGTCAACGGTCAATCGGGTCGGGTGGTCAACTGGTCGGGTCACGGTCTACGCTCTGATGACGTCACGCTGATGTCATCGTCGGCGGTTGTGGGTGACTGACGTGCTGTTTCACACGGCCGCGCGTGGGCTTCACGCGCCGTCGCGCCCGTGGCCCTTGCCGGCGCGCGTGGCCTCTTCCGGCGACGCGACGCCCATTATTTTGCTTGTCTTAATGAGTACTTTCCGTCTATGTAATAGAATTCAAGTTTTGACGAAAAAAAAATATCAAAACACGCATGAACTGTTCAACGACGCGAAGAAAATGAACCAAAAACGAGGCTGAAACGAAAAAACGTGCAGAATACACTTCAATGTTAAAGACGATACACATGCATGATCGGGAAACAAGTAAACGGGCTTTGATACCAATGTTGGGATAAACTCAATTCCCGATCGACACGTTCGAAACGAATTCGATCAATGCGGAAAACGTGCCTGATAATTATCAACTTGTATCATCGATCGTGTAGGCATATCACACAACGAAAATACCTGGTATTGTCACAGATTAGATACCACTTTGATCTTGAGAGTTCTTTGATCGTCTTTCGTACTCGATTTCGTTCCGAAGGAAAACCAGATAATACGTTGTCTTTCAAAGAAGTGTGTTTGCTTATGAAAAATCACGTTCTATTTTTTTAAAGGATGTCTTCTATTATAGTGATAGATAAATAATCACCTCGTGAGCCCTTGTGGCTCACGGGCAGGGTTTGGCTCATTTTGGGCGGTCTACCCATTATGTCTTTCACAAAGGAACGACAATCCTCTCGTAGTGGTCGCGCAGCCGGAAGATGATCATACCTGGCCCAACATTGTTCAAAGAACAATGCTCACGCTTGAACCTTTTTCTTTTTTTTTCTAATTTGAAAATTTTATTATTACTATTTTAAAGGCAATTTATATAATAGTTCACACACCGAACACTCAATTGGCTAGCATATATGTATATTCACGTTACATATGTCATTTATCAAACAATGTATAAAATATGGAAAAATCCCTTCCAACCTTGCTTTATCTGGTGAAAAAGTCTAGACGATCAAAATAACAGAGCTTGAATCAGGTAGAATTTCGTCATCCCTTTCAACAGTAAGCCTTAGACTTCTTGAAGACAAATGAATTCCACCAAACCTGACTACTTTCAGACGTAGTTTGATACATACGATACATGCATTAACATTAGAGATCACTATTCCAAGAGATAAGCTCTTCGTTCGTGCAATGAAACTGGATCATCATAGCTGGACTCTAAAGTGCCCGAGTTTAATCATTCACCGCATATATGCAGAAAAGGGAGAATTGTCTTTATGCTGAAGTTGATGCCTAGCAAAACTAAAAAGCCTACAAATATGTGATTATTGGGCCACTACACTGATTATTCCCGGGAATAATGCAAGGTTTAAAGTGCGCAGTAGAATCAAAAGCAAATGATGAATGATTACAATGATTGTTAATTCTAAGTGATTATATATAGTAGAGGAATGGAAAAGTATAAAAAAAAGTTCTAAATTTATTGTATTAGTATCAATTTAGTTCAAAAATTTTCAATTAGATCAATTTAGTTTTGAACATTTTCATAATATTATCAATTCAATCCATTCGGTTAATTTAGGCTAAAAATTGTTGACAAGAACACCGGCTGTCCTACGTGGCACAGCCGGTGCTTATAGGGACAATTTTTTTTAAATAATTTTTCAGTAAATTTTTGAATTTTTTAAAAAAATTTCCCTCTTTTTTTTTTTTCCTTTCCTTTTTTTTTCTTTGGCCTATGGTCAATGGTTGGCCATAGCCGATGACCAACTACAGGCGAGAACCGGCGAGGGCTTGACCCTCGTAGCCTTAGCGAGGGTCACCCTCGCCAGAGGTCGTGAGGGCTGCGACACCCTCACCGACCCTTGCCTGTGGCCGATCCCTGGCCATGGCCACCTATAGGCCAAAGGAAAAAAAGGAAAAAAAAAGTAAAAAGGGAAAAAAATTATAGAAAAAATTGTATACATTAGCGTCAGTTGTGCCACGTAACATGGCCAACATTTACATCAGCAATTTCCAACTAAATTAGCCGAATGGACTCAATTGGTACCAATGTGAAAGGATTTAAGTCTAAATTGGTTCAATTAAAAGGTTGAAGATTAAATTAGTGCCAATGATTGCTAATACCAAGTAATTATATATAGTATTCAACCAAAAAAAAGTACTTATATATAGTAGAGGAATATATGTTCTATGAATAACCAACGAAAGGGCTAACTACCTACATGGCACGAACCATGTACCCTTAATTTCATATGTGAGTGCATAGACAATAACAAATACTGACTCCAAAGTCCAAAGCATTAGTAATAGGAATCTCCTTTAAGCATATGCTGGAAATAAATTGAAATATACACTAACAGTTCTTGAAAACGTTTAGGCTATGCTCGTTTAAAACTTCCACCACATATTATTGTGAAGTAAGCATAAAGGGAAAAAAAAGATCTTATGTCCTATTAAGCCAAACCTAAGATTCTTCTCACTAAAAATCTGGTTGAAAGCGAGGCTCGTTTAATATATTAATGACTCAAGTAATCTTTCTTGAGAATCGCCAAGAAAGAAAAAAAGAAAAGTAAAGATCCTGACTAGGAAGAAAGACAACATTAATGCAAATTAGGAAATGATGATTCTCAAAGTATTCCACGTCACTAATATAATGGGGATCCAATGGGCGTTATATTACATAGTTTCCCCCTGCCTATTGGTGGGGATATTTACCAAAAGAGTACTGAACCCATTGTTAGGATGCACATGTTAGTTATATTAGAGAAGTTCAATATTGAAATTTGTATTGAGTAGTTAATATATCTTACTCATTGACTAAAGTTTTTGAGTAAATGTGAGTCTAAATGTGTAGATCGATGGGCTCGCACTTGAGCCCTCCCTTGATGATCCCAGTAAAGGTATTGGGTTTCTATTACGTGTTTCCAACATTCGGTGTGAAACTTTTTTCACCAACACCTTTGTCATGTGCATCTTAACAAAAGTCTTCTTTATATGCGAGCCTTTCGTATTAGATTAGCCCCTTTAACCCCAAGTTAGGTATCCACCTGTCATTATCGTTAAAAATAAATTCCCACCCATTGCTTGATGGTAAATAATGATCATGAAATGCTCGAATTCTTCATTCAAAAAGTGAACTCCAAAATTTCGTCTAGTTACAGCAAAATTAGCTGCACACATGCTGATCAGCTAGGGTCTACTGCTATTCGAAAGATTGTATCCCTCATTTAGAGATAATGTTTAAACTCTGCACCTTTCAAGAACATTGCTTTTCGTAATTTTGAAGGACGAACAAAATAGGAAGAGAAAGTGAGATTTTTCCTTGAATTTCAATTGCTGGTTATATTTTCTATTCTTTTTCTATGGTATTGGCTTAGCAATTCGCGGGTAAGTCAAGACAAAGTCAAGAATTGTTGCACATATCGATCCCATCAACCCCCCAACTTCCATGATTACTATATTAGAGCACGGCAATGCAAGAATTTCAAAAGTCAGGCAGGAGCGACAAGAGAGACATGGTGGCCTAATCGGCCACTCCATTGGGGGACATCTTTATTTAGGAAGCGTGCGTGCTTGCTTGCTTTTACATTTCCATGAAAGATGGAAAAGAAACCCAAGATTTTGCCACTTGCACGCATTAATCAAGCCCCTCCGAAAAGGAGTGAAACATATGCACAGGCAATAAGTCTAAATTACTAGGAAATTGCTGCCATGGAGGTTCTTTTCTTCAAGTTATGACCTAATTTAAGAATATAAATTCTAATGAACATCTGCCCAATTTGACTGAAATGTTGGAGATTGGGAGTTTCAATATCAATTCTTGGGTGAGATGACATACTGCATTTAGCAAAGCCTAAAGTCAAAAAGATTCATTGACCGTGTTCCATCCAATATGATTTACTGAATGAAATGTCAATAAATCTAGCAGGCCTAAATTTGCAAAAAAAAAAAAAAAGAAGAAGAAAGAAAATCCTCTCAATAAATAAATAACATCCTCAACTCACTAGGATTATCTAAACTCTACTAATAGATTTAAAAGAAAAACTGCAGCAACTCTCTCTCTCTCTCTCTCTCTCTCTCTCTCTCTCTCTCTCTCTCTCTCTCTCTCTCTGACTGCAACTTGCTGAAGTTTCTTTTTTCTTTTTTCTCATTTATTGTGATGACCTCTTTCTATTTTCTACGAATTGATTTCATGACTTATGCAATGCCTTTTTATATAGAAAATTAGTAAGATTTGTCACAAATTCAAGGTTTATGTCTCATCATAAACATAGACATCCTCCTCTATCTCTTGACGAAATCCAGCAGAGATGTTTGTAGCTTTTGTCCTTGTTGATGTCTTTCTAAGTTTTTCAAGCGAAAATTGGTTTGCCAATAAACAAATATGCATCAATTTTATCTCTCAATCTTTGACAGTCACGCAAAAGCTACTATTTTGATTTACTTTGACTATTTCAATGGCCTAAGAAAATAAAATGAGATACTCGACCACCCGGGCTTGGAGCTTTCCGAGAGTTTTTACTTAGACATCGTATGTCATCCATTCAATTCTACAAACTATATGCAAAGTACTCCGCATCAAGATCAACTACAAAAAGCTACAGGCCTTGCTACTTGGATTCATTAGATTTTGAAGGTGTTTTGTAGATTTCTAAATAACCGGCACTACAGACACGTGTCTGGGGATTATAGAAAGATAAATGAGAGACCCCAGAAAAGTCTTTTTCTTCTTCAATGTGAAAAACTGAACGGAAATCAGACGGCCAAGAAAGATTGATGCGATGGTTTTCCCATGCTGCCGACCACAAACAGTGCATCTTCTCGTAGGTAAAAGACATATCAAATCAATCGCATATATTAAAGGAACACAGAACTCCAACCAAAGAAAACCCAAAAAAACAAAAAACTAAACAAAGTAAATAAAGAATTGGGAGTGACTGACGGTGTGTGAAAAGCACACAACCACTGGGGAAGGGAAACAAACAAAGGCTGACAATAACAGTGAAGATTCCTCTGCTTACTTTCTTTCGCACCCCATGTCAGCTCAGTAGGCAGTTTTCCATTTATGGATACACTCCAAAACCCTAGACCAAACCTTGTAAAAGTCACCGAGGTGGTAAGTGGTAACCTACCCAACCTCCTCCTCCTCCTGTGAGAGCCTTTTCTGTCTAAGTTTAATGAAAATCACGTTTTGCCGGTCCTAATCTATGTTTTCCGAGAGACCCCAGAACGACCTTCGTTTCTGCTTTGGCACGTACAGAACCCTCTTCATATTTAGTTCGGACCATTAGATTGATCGACTGCAAGTGTATGAGGTTTAGTTTTCTTAATTACTTCATGCTTTTGAGTCAAAAGATTTGCTAGATTTGTGTAATTCTGCGCAAGCTGTAGATGGGACGGGAACTCTTTCTCATTTCATCGTCTATTAGTGTCACATTTTCCATCCTACCCGTTTTCTTGCTAATGACCTCTTTAGTTGGACTCAAGCAGTAACATGTTATTAAGTTCAATACGGGTAGTTTACTTATAATATAGGAAATAGAGTCATCAGCTCCACCGCCAGTGGGGGCCAGAGAGAGGTGTTTGGTTGTTACAGCAGTGGCTCGGTGGCGGTCGGGTGTGATGGCTGACGATAAGAACTAGTCAATTAGGATAAAGAATTGAGAGAGAGAGAGAGAGAGAGAGAGAGAGAGAGATTGGAATTAGGGTTTTGTTTATTAGATGAACTTGGACTATCGATTTCAAGAAAGTCGATGTGTCCTCCATACAATGACGTAAAGTAGGGGATTCGCGATCAGTTAGGGTTAGTCCTTCCTAAAAATTCATAAGTTCACTTCTTTTTGAAAATCATAAAAGGTGTCAAATATGATCCATTCCTAATTGCGGAAGAATTGAGAGTACAAATTTATGTAAAAGGTAGCTAATTTATAATATAGTTTTACATCAACACGAGTTCCTTAGGAAAAGTGCCAAAAAAGTTCTAAACTTTTTGTATTTGTGTCAATTTAGTCATAAACCTTTTTTTGGTGCCAATTCAGTCATAAACCTTTTGTATTTGTGCCAATTCAGTCATAAATCTTTTGTTTTTGTGCCAATTCAGTCATTCCGGTCAATTTTGGCCGGATTTTACTGACGTCGACGCTGATTGGCCGGCGGCCGGTCACCGGCACTGACATAGACAACTTTAATAATATTTTAATATTTTTTGAATTTTTATTTATTTATTTTTTTCCCCTCTCCTCCTCTAGCTGGTTACCGGACCGGCGATTGGCCAAAGGTCGGCACCGGCAAGGTTCACCCTCGCCGGTTACTGGAAAAGGTGGCTTTGCCCAACTATTGGCAAGGCTCGCCCTCGCCAGTGATAGCGAAAGCAAGCCTCGCCATGGCTGGGCAAGGCCTGACCTCGCCAGATCTGGCGAAGCCCGACCTCACTGGATCTGGCGAGGTCGAGCCTCGTTAGCGATTCGGCGAGGTCAGGCCTTGCCTAGCGCGAGGCCGCCCTCGCCAATGGCCGGCGAGGTAGACCTCGCCCCGTGGTCGGTGAGGGTGAGCCTTGCTAGTGTCGGCCTCTGGGCTTTGGCTAGTCGTCGGTCCGGCGACTGGCTGGAGGAGGGGAGGGGAAAAAAAGAGAATATAAAAAATAAATAAAAATTCAAAACATATTAAAATATTATTAACGTTGTCCACGTTAGCGCCGATGACCGGCCGCCAGCCGGTCGGCGTCCACGTCAGTAAAATCCAGCCAAAATTGGCCGGAAGGACTGAATTGGCATAAAGACAAAAGGTTTATGATTGAATTGGTATCAATGCAAAAGGTTTAGGATTGAATTGGCATCAAAAAAATGTGTAGAACTAAATTGGGATAAATACAAAAAGTTTAGGATTGAATTGGCACCAAAAAAAGGTTTAGGACTAAATTGGCACAAATACAAAATGTTTAAGATTTTTTTGGCACTTTTCCCCGGGTTCCTTTATGTTCCCAGTAGAAATGAAAACATTCATATGCGCGCAAAAAATGAAAGAAAAGCCTGCACATTGAAGGACGAGAGAGTGCAATAATTCATTCCAAAAAATGAGCTTAAGTCGTTGTGTGATGGGAAAATTATTTTAAAAATTTAGAATTCGCAAGAGACTTGTGCAACTAGACTCTACTATAAAAGGGAAAATTACCAAAAAAAGCCTTAAACATATTACAATTGTACCAATTCAGTTCTAAATCTTTTTTTTTTTTTGCCAATTCAGTCCTAAACCTTTTACAATTGTGCAAATTCAGTTCATCCGGTCACTTTTGGTCGGCCAGCTCTAACGTAGATGCCGACTGGCTGACGTGTCATTATTTTAATATTTTTTCAATTTTTTTTCCTTTCTCTTTTTTTTCTTTACTTCTTTCCCCTGGCCGATCACTGACGAGGTGACCTCGCCGGCCACTAAAGAGGTTCGCCCTCACAGGCAGCTAAGGAGGCTCACCCTCGCCGACATTGGCGAGTGCGAGCCTCACCCAGCTCTAGTGAGGGCAGAGCTCACCTAGCCATGGCGAGCTCCCCCCTCACCTCACCTTGCCCAACGACAACGAGGTTCGCCCTTGCCAGTGCCAACGAGGGCGAGCCTCCCCAATGGCCAATGAGCCAGCCCTAGCCGGTCCGGCCACTGGGGGAAGAAGGAAAGGTAAAAAAAAAAAACAGATAAACGAAAAAAAATAAAAGAAATTTCGAGCTCCGCCATTGCCGGCCCTCACCAGTATCGGCGAGGGCGAGCCTTGCCGTCACACAGCCATGGCGAGGCTTGACCTCGCCAGATCTAGGTGAGGTCGAGCTTGCCCAGCGACGGCAAGGGTAAGCCTCCTCGTCGCACAGCCATGGCGAGGTTGAGCTCGCCTAGCGGTGGCAGGGGCAGCTCGCCATGGATGGGTGGGATGGACCTCGCCCAAATCTGGTGAGGTCGAACTTGCCTAGCCATGGTGAGCTTCGCCCTCGCCGGAGCTAGGCGAGCCTCCCTAGTGGTCGGCGAGGTCACCTCGTCGGTAAGTCTCCCCCTAGTCGGAAAGAAAAAAATAAAAAAAAAAGAGAAAGGAAAAAAAATTCAAAAAAAATATTAAAATAATGTCACATTAGGATGTTGGTGTTCACGTCATGCCGGCCGGCCAAAAATAGCCGGATGGACTAAATTGGTTAAAAAAAAAAATTTATGACTGAATTGACACAATTGCAATAAGTTTATGACTTTTTTGGTAATCTTCCCATTATAAACTAAGGTTGATATCATTACCATTTCATTCAAATTCAGTAACATATGGCAACCACGATCCACAAAGATATTTGGATAACAATCTTAGCTTAATGGTCGCAATTGAGTTTTTCTTATTAAATAGAGATATAGAGATTGCGACATCAAATTGAGCTTCTAGTTGCCAAATGGAGCTCTACTTTGACTCTAGAACGGCCATCACGAAATCTCGGAGCAAAATATTCTGGATAGAGCTAATGCAGCGGCCGTTTCATAAGCATGTTAAAGCCTCTTTCCAAAGATTATTATATGTCCACTGCTTTTCCACAATTGGAAAAGAGAATCCATTAAAATCCTGCCATCTTAAGTATTGAACATCACCCACTTTTACAAAAACGGAAAAAGAAGAATAATCCCATATGACTACCATGTTGGGCACATAAATCCACTTGCTCTGACTGTCTTTAGTATATAGGATTGTTTTGATTGGCGACCCTCTTTTTTCTGATCATTATAGTCTGAATTTTGGGAAGATTTCTGGCCGTTTCTCTGGTATAATGTACTGCCGCATCAAATCAGTTTTGTACCTGATCGTTCCTTGCCGCTTGAGTCAACATCCATAATTGCTTCGTTGGCTATTGTTTAATTAGGGGTTTTGATTTCCAATTAAAGATAATAATTCAGAGTTTTGACGGGTTGAAAGGGATAAAAAGGAAAAGAAAGAAGGAAAGAAAGAAGAACTCCATCCTTAATATCTAGTCATATGCTTATCGACCAGGTTTTTCAAATGAGCAAGCAAATATTACTTGGGTTTAACAAGTTTTTATAGAAGGAAGGTGTGGAACTAACCATACGCATGGATAATACTTCTTTGCCAACAAACTCATGCCTCCTAATCCACTTTCAAAATGTTAAATTGTAATCACATCAAAATCAAGAAAACACCAACCAAGAGAAGCTGGGGCAGGAATTCTTCAGAAGAGGGAGCATCGAGATTTGAAACCGAGGATTGCCATTAAAGTCGATAACGATTAAATCGAACTATGAGGAAGAATACGTATGTCCATTAATCACTCGAGATAAAAAAATAAATGTGATGTGTATGATACATTATATCCCAAATTTTCAATAATTTGAGCAATACAACTAATAGACATATGCCGTAACCAAAAAACAATGTTGGACATATGTTGCAATTG
This sequence comes from Syzygium aromaticum, assembly GCA_024500025.1. Lineage (NCBI taxonomy): Eukaryota > Viridiplantae > Streptophyta > Magnoliopsida > Myrtales > Myrtaceae > Syzygium > Syzygium aromaticum. The sequence goes on from CM044885.1 coordinate 21,734,894, forward strand.
CTAATAAATCCAAAAGAGATGCAACAATTTGGTCGTCGATGACTAGCTGGGAAGCACACGGTGCATGATCTTTTGCTAAAGAATAGGGAGACACTCCACATGTACTCTGGCTTGTCCTTTTTAACTGGACATCCCAACACCCCAAAGCACAAATGCCCGGTCTCAGACAAATCATGCTAGACATACAAAACTTTTGTTAACGTTAAAAGACCATGTTAAGTGCTCAATATAATACAACCAATTTGGAGTTTCCTGCATCATTTTGCAAATTAAATTTATTAAATCAAAATTCCATATATATATACATATTTTTTTGTCCCAGAAATGCTCAAACATTGCAGCATACATCCGTCTCTTTTTGGAGGACCCTTTTGTTTGTTTTTTCCCAACACATGCAAGCGAAAAAAGTTTGTGTGTTGCACAGTCCAGTCCACCATTTCAGGGCTTTATGAAGCTAAGGGGAGAAAGTACCAGGTTGCTTCAAAAAAAGTTGCATGAACACTGAGGTGACCATGCCTTTTCACTCGCGCCTGTGTTGGGTTCAAGAATGTGTAGAAGATAGCGACCGTACGTGGGTGTGAATCTAAAATCTAATCCAAGGAAGAATCCTTACAACCGAAGGCAAAACATCTGCAGGGCTGCCTGTCAGAGAGACAGAAAACCGCGTCTGAGACGCAAAGTCGGTCGCTGTTTGTTTTTTTCTCTGCATTCTTTACCTTATTTTTATGACGCCCCCACCCACCCCACCCCCCCCCCCCCCCCCCCCCCCCCCCCCCCCGCGCCTCCCCCCTTTGTACTTGTATTGATATTTATATGTAGATACAAGTAATAAAGAATCCCTCCTATGCAATCTGTATGAATGGGGATGTGAACAAACTGTTCGACTTTTAAGCCACCCTTTGAGACTCTTTACCCTCCTCTCGTTTATTTTTTTAAAAGTTCTGCTTCTTGTTTTCTTGCATACTTTCTGTTTTAAATTTTCTTTTCTGGCAGAGAGTTTCTCTCATGGTTTTCCACTGTAAGCCATGTTTGCTCAACGTCACGGGTAGTAAATAATAGCGCACGGTTTCTTGACCATTCTTGCTTTAAAATAATATAAGGGTTCTGTGTTTTTTTGGGTGCGACCCAGCTTTCCATGCATAGGTTCACATGCACTTACTCGCCATAGAAACAAAAACCCTAGTTTTTTTTCTCCCCTTATACGAGTCTTTCACATTTACCATTCTGACCACCTCTTCCGAGGTATTTTCCCATGCAACCTTGAAGAGAATATGCACTGAGATTTTAACAATACTGAGTACTGATCTCCCAAATGATTGAATCTAATTTGAGCTGAGGTGGTTTTTTGGCCCGCTAGATTGTGATTTTGCGAGTTCTTGAGACACCATCTGTTTATTGTTTACTGTTGCTGCACTGTGTTATTAATAATTCCCGCGCTAAAAAAGGTGTTTAATTGTTGTACAAAGGAAATCCATCGTTATATAACACGATCTGGCTTGATCCACACCAAGCTCTATGTAGGCTTATCCACATTGATAATGTCATCGCCGCTAATGTAAAGCCAGAGCACACCAAATTGGGATTCCATGCTTCTTGCTGGAACGATACTTTGAAATCGCTTCTAGTGATCCAACGCAAGTAAATTCGAGAAGACTCTAGAAAAAAGTGCTTTGGGAGATGATTGAAGATGGATCAATTTTGTATCAAGATATATGTTGCTTCCATTGTATGTGAGACTTGAGGTATAGTGTTAGACGTTAAATCAGTCGGAAGTGGCGCTTTTTTTATCACTTATATATGCTGACTATCTTTGAGAAACGGGAAAAGTATCAAAAAAGTCATAAACTTATTATATTAATACCAAATCAATCATAAACCTTTCAATTTGATCAATTTGATCATAAATATTTTTACATTAGTACTAATTCAGTCCGTTTGACTAATTTAGGTTGAGAATCGCTGACATGGATATCAGTTGTCCTATGCAGCATGGCTGATGCTAATATAGGCATTTTTAATAATATTTTAATACATTTTTTTAAAAATTATTTTCTTTTTTATTTTTGTTTCCTTCATTTTGGCCGGCAAGGGCTTGCCTGGGTGAAGGCCACCTTGCCCAAAGCCATTGGGGCCGTGAAGGCCCTAGGCAAGGGCATGCTAGCCCTTAGGTAGTGGCTAGCTCGCCAGTCAAAACGAAAGGAAAAAAAAAGAACCTAACAATAAAAAAATTCAAAATATTATTAAATTATTATTGCAAATGTCCATATTGGAGCCAACAATGCCACGTAGGACAATTAGCGTTCACGTTAGCAATTTCCAACCTAAATTGGTTGAATGCACTTAATTAGCACCAATTGAAAATGTTTAGAACTAAACTGGTTCAATTAAAATATTTAGAACTGAATTGGTACTAATGCAATAGATTTATGACTTTTTTGTTAATTTTTTCCTTTGAGAAGTAGAATCTCAACCTTAGAGATCAGCATCATATACTGGCACAATTCATATCAAGGGGTTTATTAAAAGTTCGCTACTAGTACCATTGGATGCCTATATTAAACATATAGCTAGGGTTAATAGGGGCCGAATAGTGTACTAATACGAAGCGACTACCTAGGACAGAACTCAAATTCCAACCCTGAAGGATCTTTTGAGTGGTGCATTATCGATTATACCGTATTGCTTATATACAAGGGCGAATTCCAATGATATTCTGCTAGAGAACGACTCGTATACGAACTGCAACGCCGCGGATAAACTCAAAAGGGAAGTTCAGACACATACGAACTCAAAGTAGGAGAGTCCTAGGAGGATGGAACCCCAATATGGTATGAATCACTAATTTTTGAGTTGAACCAATGGACAAACCTCCAAAGACCGTCTCAATTCCAGAGTTCAGTGCTCAAGGAAATGGTCCCGAACGTCCTTTCCACTGGGATTTCTACAACGAGATCGTACAATTTTAGCCAGAAAACTGAGTAGAAAAACAAGAAATTAACATGGTACCCATAATTTTCTTCGAGGGAGTACCGATTTGCTCTCAATAAAATAACTCCAATGTGTCCATAGTATGATAATTGGTCCCAATTAACTCGATTTCAATTTGGTTCGGTCAGATCATCAAAGCCGGAAAACCCTGAAGGGCCAAAAAGAAACGAAGTAGCTTTTCTTGAGCTGCATGTTCGGTTTTCATCCTCTGGGGAAACATGCTGACGCCGGACCTTCGCTTTATCATCACTTCATGTTGAATTTGAGAAGCTTGCGATGATGATTATGTCTCTCTCTCTCTCTCTCTCTCTCTCTCTCTCTCTCTCTCACTGTCCACTGTGAATTTTTGACAATCAACTAGGTTGGTCGGAGTGGAGTAAGTTGACTTATGGAGAACATGTATATATGGTCCGAAAAACAACACCACACACCCGCTTTCAATCTAGGCATATAAAATTATATAATTTGTCCCCCCATACTTTGGTACATTGAACAAGAGAAAACTTAGCCAAGAGTTTGGTGCATGCCGTGGTGCCAAACAACAAGGGCGAAACCGTAATTATTCAATGGAAAAACCATGACATTCCCTTTTGCCCTTTATATAGCTCTCCCTCCTCTTTAGACGCTTCGGTGCAAGTTCAAAGTCGTTCCACGTTATTAATTTTCTCTTTCCTTGCCTTGGTATTAGCAGCTTCCCAAGAACTTATAATATATATTCCTCTCTCTTTCTCCTTGAGTAATATTCTTTTAGTTTTTGCCTTCCGGTTTTCCTTGGGGGTCCTCCTATGGAAGATCAAAGCCAAGACCCTAACGGCAGCACGAGCCACGGCCACGAGAGAGGCGGTGGCGAGCCGGTGCGGTCGCGGTGGACCCCGAAGCCCGAGCAGATCCTGATCCTGGAGTCCATCTTCAACAGCGGGATGGTGAACCCGCCCAAGGATGAGACGGTGCGGATACGGAAGCTGCTGGAGAAGTTTGGCGCGGTCGGTGATGCCAATGTCTTCTACTGGTTCCAGAACAGGCGGTCGAGGTCCCGCCGCCGCCAGCGGCAGATGCAGGCTGCCAGCCTCGCCGCTGCTGCCGCCACAGCCGAGCAGAGGAATAATAATTATCAGGGCCAGCAAGCTGAGGGTGCAATTCATCATCAGTGTTATGATGGGAGCTCAAGTTCCGACATGGGTCTTGCATCTTTTGGGTCATCGTGTTCATCTTATTCTAATTATAGTGCTTATGGGTCAGAATCCTCTTCTTCTTCATGCGGAGTCATGAGTCAAGAGGCTGGCGACAGTTTCTTTCCGAGCTTAATGGGTCATCATCATGTGGGATTTCCTGAAAGTGACCAGAACTGCACTACGGGTCTAACTTCTTCAATCTTGTGCCATCCTGAGGCTCCAAATATGCACTATCAGCAATCTGGTAAATCAATTGTGACAGTCTCCTTTAATTCTGTAATTTTTTTTTTTTTGTACCTTCAAGGTTCTATCAGAATTTTATTTTAGAGCTTAGGTTGGTTTTTCTTCCAGAGTTAAGTTCCCAGATTTTTCTTGTCGCCACATGTTTAAAACCTTAGCACTCGGCACTCTTCTTGTCAAACTTTCCACAAGCTTTTCCTATATCAGAGAAGAAAACAGTTCACTAGGTTACTCAAGCGAGAGATTTGGCTCAACTCATGAGGTTGCAAACTTTTTGGCTATAATAATTTCTGAGAGCCTGGAAAACACATCCATATCATAGAAAGTTGCCATAATCCTCTCTGGGTTTTTTTAAATTGAATTCGTAAGCGGAACCCTAACTTTCCCTCTGCAGGATACAGTTTTCCCTCATTTTCTTTTCTTACTGAGAAAGTGACTTCCGAAGAACATTTTTATATGCTTGAATAGTTCAAAGTCGGCAAATTTCCACATACTGTTCAGAAGAAATAAAAAAAAAGAACTGTGACAGGGGTTCATCCGAATGCCTTACCTAAAAAAATAGACTAATCCATACTAAAATGTGTGACTACGTATAATTTCTTTGATAAGTTTTTTCATAACAAATGGGTCTAACTTTACTAACCCCACTCTTGTTTTGTGCTTGGTATGTGTATCTTCACAGGAATAATCACAGTGTTCATCAATGGCATACCAACAGAAATCCCAAGAGGGCCACTCGACATGAAATCGGTATTTGGCCAAGATGCGATTCTGGTTCACTCTTCTGGTCTTCCTGTTCCCACAAATGAGTACGGCCATTTGATGCAAAGCTTGGAGCATGGTGAAAGTTACTTCCTGGTAATTCAATTATGTTGGCAGATATATGTACATCATGTATATATTATCTTGTGCAATAAATCTCTGTTCTAGACATATTAAATAAAAAATTATAATTAATTAAGAAGAATTTGAGGGCTAGTTATGATGTTTAACCCAATTCCAGTTCTCCTAGGAGCAGATTAATCATCAGTTAGTACAATTCTGCAAATTACCGTCTTGTCCTAATTTTGGTCTGTGTAGCTCCCAATTTTGGTCTCGCCTTCGATATGGCACATCATCATCACAAGAAATACTAATCAACTCAGTAAATATGTCTTGAATCAATGAATAAGCATTCAGAGACGATCACTATCAGTACCTTCTACTCTTTCTTGTATGCCTTTTGAATTAGGGCTGAGGTTCGTTTTATCCGGAGACCAAGAGGAGAGGAGGAGAGACTCTAAATTAATTGGGAATTAATCATCATTATCCATTTGATTCCTGGTTCATCAGAACATTGGCCTTAATTATAGGAGATGATATCTGATTGTGCATTTGAACATGGAGACAAACTAGCTCCTTTTTTCTGTAGTGATGATAAAGCAGGCTCTAGCTAGGAATCTTCTCTTTATTCCAACTAGTTCATTTTTTAAAATTTTTTTTTTTCATCTCCTTTTTCTCAAGTGAACTCATGAACAATGTCCAAATGCTGTTATATAATGTATCTGACATTCATATTCCAAAACAAAAGTCATACACTACTGTTTACGTACAATCACTCTAGGAATTATTAAGGTTCCTAAATTAAGAATAGTAGAGTGATTCTTCTCTTTCTCTCTCTCCTCCGACACACAATAACCGGCAACCAGGTGACATAAGCAAGAACCTCCAATCTGTCCTGCTAATTCTCTAAACGTATGCACCCAGTTAGTAACAATTCCAGTTATTACCTTACTGTAGTGACACTGTTTTACATAATGTTTTTTTTCCAGGTTTCAAGACCAACATAAGGAGGATCTGAACGTGCACCAATGACTGAGAACACCTGCCTAGCTACGCATATGAGGGATCATTTCAATCAAGCCTTTGGGTGATTACAATCGTGATATCAGAGAGTTAACAATCACCAATCTCTATTGACACGAGGAAGGGAAGGATGGAGAGACAGCCAGACAGACAGACAGACAGAGGTGTCACACTTGTGCTTTGGGTATCATCAATTTAACGAGCACTTAGATGTTCAGATTTCTAAAGATTTGCAAAGTTTTGTCATAAATGTATGTGAAACTTTTTTTCGAAGTGAATGAAAAGTGGGCTATTAGTCAGAATTGTAAGTTTTTGTGTTGGAAATGGACTGTACTCGCATTTTGTTTCCCAAGGTAACCAGGATTTTTAGTTGCGTTAAACCACGGACAATCGATGAAGCTATACATGAACCATGGCCACATTGTGGTGTTAGACGAGTTCTTTTTCTTTATGAGTAAAAAGGGCAGGAGGTGACTAGTGCTGGTGACTCCCGCGGGGCATTACGGGTACTAAATTGTATAGATTTGTATTCAAAGTTTAAGCTATTGTTAGTAGAAAATGTATTTATATGTAAAAAGCTTCTTTAAACCATGTTTATAAGCAATGTGACGCAGAGAGAAAGCGTAAATTTGGAACAACTCCAAAGAACTCAAAATTTTTTATTCAATGATACTGTGTTCTTGATTACAAAACGGACATTATATATATAAAGATAAGACACCTAATATTAATGGAACTAAATAATTAAAAATAACATCTAATAAACTAATATAGGAAACTACCTGAATGGTAATATAGGAAACTACCTGACTGGTAATATAGAAAACTGTCTGACTGGTAATATAGGAAACTGTCTGACTAATAATATAGGAAACTGCCTGAATGGTTGTTTTCCCCAAAATCAAAAAAACTGCCGAGATTTCCGGTAATTACAGCGATTATATTGCTCAAGATAATCACAGGCTAACTGTTTTACATCACAATGATGGGACAGTATTTAACTGTTATGGTCTTTTACATGCTAGCATCGTGAAGATAAACTTTCATGTGCATGCAAGTTAACAGGGTGAATTAGAATTCACTTGCACATATGGTTTTTGAGAACAAGCAAAGATCAATACCAAGTGTGCAATTGATAGGATACCGCTCCTAAAATACTTGAATCTCGTAGCTCTTAATGATATCTCTCGCGTGCGTACATATTGACTTCTACATGTTAATAATTAAAACTTTTATTCATAGCAAATGTTACATTAGAATGCCATACGAAAGGATGATCAAATTACTCGCAATTCTCGACTCTTTTTCTTGCCGAATTGCATACGAACGCTATCTGGATCAATGGGGTTGAGTTGGATTTGTAGAAACACAAATGAATGCAATTTGTTAGTGTAATTTATTATAATTTCATGTAATCGAACCAAAAAAAAATCGAGCAATTCCAATCATGTGGTCTCGGATAACCAGTTCATGAACCATTATATCTTGAAGATTCATGGTGAAGCTATTTGAAAGACTAATTCAACAAATCAGTTGCAAGAAATGCTGAAATCTCAGGACCAGTTAGTATTTCTCAACCTTGGATGTTGCTCTTGGAGCTCTGCAAGACTGATTTAGGGCAACATTTAAGAAAGATTTGCAAGCTTAGTAAAGGCCATACACTTGAGTTCAATATTGGGGCTTTACCAATTTTTGTCCATGCATATAACCATATGTCATTAGACCCAACTTCCATGATACTTGATATTATGCTAATCTATGGCACAAGAAATGCAAGGGAGGAATCTCGCCGGAGACCTTATCGATGAAAATGGCGTATATATGGGTAAATGATCTCCTTGTCGAAATGGTTAAACTTTAGTCGAAATATATTTGTGAAAATGATTAGATTTTAGCTGCACATGTTGACAAATTTTGACATCGTCTATGGAGAAATTGTTTTGAATTTCACTAAGTAGTAAACATAACAGATTAATTTCTAAATGTGATGACATTAAAGAAAACTTTAAACTGAAATAATCAAAATGATGAAATAGAATGTATATGATTTGAAAGTTGTAGGATGATAGTTCCTCAACATAAATTTGGGCTAAGACTAGAAAGTTGAATTAATTTTACTGCAATCATACTATCACTATTATACTTGTTGTGTCCAAATTAATAAGTTTGATATGCAAATGACTTGATATTAGACTAGATAGTTGAATCAATTGTACTGCAATCATGCAATCATACTATCACTATTTACTTGTGATTTTGTTAACAAGTGCCCCTCAAATATTTAAATACATACTTCTTAATAAAATTTAACACTAATGCATTTATTTGTCGAAAGAAAATTATATTCATTACTCAAAGGGGTACATAAGAAGTACATAGATTTTCATGGCAAAGCAAATCGAAGCAAAGTAAAGCCCAAAAAACAACAAAACAAAGCAAAATCTAGAAAACAAGGAGGATAAATAGAGTATTGGCAGGGTTAAGTAAATACTTGTTCCGTAAAAACTGAGCTAAGCAAAATAATCGGCGGCTGATCAATGGATCGCGTATCATCATTAGTAATGAGCACACACTGGAAATTCATTCTCCAATAATTACAGCGTTACTAGTTGGTGGTGCACGCCTATGTTCAGCGTTCTCTACACCATCTCCGTACAGAAACAATCAAAATGGGTTGAAAAAACACATATTTAACTTTTGGAAGAGCAAATCTTCATAATTCAGCGAGACGCCAAAGCTCCTGTGATCATCATTTAAATTGGAGGCAGATGACCTATACATGGACAGAGCAAGGGGATATCGAATCTCCAAAAATATTATTAAACTCTCGTATCTAAATTGGAAGAGAAAACCTCCTTAATCTATAACTAAATTAGAAAAGTTAAAACTCACATATCTAGATCGGGAGAGAAGACAAAACAAGTAAAGAACAAAAAAACTCGAATAAAATTATTGGGATGGGAGGGTCAGACTAGCTTAAAACCCTCCCCTATGGCTGATGCTTGAAGACGACGATGGAGAGAGAAGTGCGGCTTATGGCACAAATTAATAAAATCTTTAAAGAGCAAATGTGGCCGGCACTGCTAATGTAGTTCTTTTTTTCCCTACAAGCAGTCTTATTCACTCCGGTTTGATATTTAGTAGGAGAGTGGGTGGTTAAAACCTTGAAAATCAAGGGTAAATAAAACCGCTTGCATAAAGTTTTCTATCACTGCTGATCAGACATACTCGAATTGATGTTTTAGTGTCTCTCGGCTTTTTCTCACTAAAGTTACTACATTGCCTTTAAGCAAAGAAAGATGCCATGGACACAAACTTCAATTTTTTTTGTTCTTTTTTATCCCCTCAATGTTATTGTATGTCTCTTAAGCTAAGTTAGGTACATTGCACATAGATAACTTATGTAAAAGGGCAAACCTGAAATCGAGTACTTGTTCCCGAAAAGATGATACCATCATCCATCCCGACAAAGCAACATGAAATACTGTTCTTAATTAGATACTTTGGACTGTTGTTGCTATGCATATGTGACGGTAGAAAGTGAGAATTCTTAATTTATGAACTTTTTAGAAAGTGAGAGTTCTTAATTCATGAACTTTTGGCATCACTAGATCTTTATGAATTTGTTACAAGTTCATACAAGCTATAAGCTACATGATTGCATCAGTGATGTCGCCGCTTCTCTAATCATGTCAAGTATGATGACACTTTCAATCAAGTGCATTGGTTCCTTTTTATATATTACTTACCATTCATTTCAGCTGTTCTGTTATAGGTTTTGTTAATGATTATCAATTGTTATGGACGGTGTGATATCATGATTAACATTATATTTTTCAATCAAGACACTTCCCATCACAAATTCAATGTCACAGAGATAAACTCGACAAAGTGAAATGATCAATGGCACTACATATATATGTATATTGTAATTATGAGTTATTAATGGTTCAACAAAAGTGAGCAAATTGCGGGAACTGTCCTTTCAAATTAATTCTAGCGCAAGGAGTTTTTTTGTAGCAGTTTTAATTTTCTTTAATAGACATGTCCGTTCATGTCCTTTCATTTATGACTTTTCAATTCGTATCTTTTCAATTTCTAACTCTATAAATTAAAATCAAATATTCTTCTTTCAAAGAAGAATATACAATGTTTCCAAGCTTAGAAAAATGTTTTAAGTGAGCTGAGAAAAGTTCGATTGAGTCATGTTTGCATAGTGCTAAAATAAACAGGTTCGAGTTGTTATATCTTGAGAGGTATATTTCATAAATCTGCAAAAGTACAATTGGCACGAACTAATCATCTTAAGGAGATTTGGTAATCTGTACCTCACCTCCTATTTAATTCAGTTACAATTCGTTTGGTTTTTTCCCACATGATGCAGGGCAAAGTCGAATGACTATAGCGGCCGACCAATGCAACTTTAGCTGAGAGTCCATGGGGGCTCCATGCATCTCTGTCTCGTCGCACCAGGCAAAGGAACATTCACACGCCAAGCCTTTCCTCGTATCTGAGGCTACATATCTTCAAGAAGATGGGCCGGGAACTTTCCCCTAAGTCAATGCCCAACACAAAGTTAGGCAATAACCGGTTCATGCCTAAGGATTTGCTAAAAAATTACCGATAGCTTGGTCCTTTCACACACCCTCCTTTTATATGAGCTTAGATTGACCTTGAATCTTGTCCGTGGATTCACCTAAGTACATTTTACATTGGATGGGGCTCGATCACTCAAATATTCATAATCGACCTGAACACACGGTTGTCAAATTATAGATTAAAAGTTACATTGCTAAATTCAACAGACAAGCCAGGTCGTATGCATCAAATGGAACTTTCAAACGATTGGATCTTATGCAAGAATCGATTCTAATCAACCAAAATTTGAGAATAGGCAATGTCAAGTAAATTAACAAGCTTAGAAAGATTGATTTACTGAATCAAAACCAATTGATGTATAAACTCATGTACCAACAATTTTTTAAAATTCAGCGGGCCAATCTCCAATAAGCATTAAGAGACTACAGACACTTGCGTGTCTTGAGATCTTCGAGCACTTTCACATAGAAGGTCTTTTCGCCCTAGATGCTGATGCAGAACTGCATGGCCTGTACGTGGTGGATTCTTCGCTTGGTCCTAATTCAAGAGCCAATTAAAAAGAAAAAAAAAGCATCCCCAACCTGGCTTCGGACGCCGACCACTATAACCAATAGAATGCGGACGGATGTTTGTTATGCAACTTCGTAATCAACATTAAAAATTCAAAAAGTCATACTTTTCCCTCTCACAAAAAACATTAGGGCTCTCTAACAGAGGAATACCCATGTGGGGGTGTGAGGTTTCTCACTTGTGTCTGTTGGCTGGCAAATCAATGAAGAAAATTTGATTCTTTGACCGCGTTAGATTCTAGGGTTTATTTTTTTTCTAAGATGCCAGTTGCATTAAATCACAATGAAATCTAAACCATTGTTGTGCTGACCAGAGGAACAGCTCGGTCAACATTAAATTCCTTGGGGATCCAATCTGGTTTGCCTTACTTTCAATTTTGTCTGCTGTTTTCTTTTCTTTCGATAAAAACATGTCCACGAATTGAAATGTGAAGAGCCAGTAAAAGTTTTATAGGGTTTGGGGAAGCATTAAGTAGACCCAGTTCGACATCTTTAATATATATAATTTGCATGTGCATGTGAGCCATATGTGAGCATAGTGTGAGATCACGTACATTATCACCACAACCCCCAAGACCCAACTAGCCAAATTTGTACTTTTAACCTTAATCTTTTATCCAATGAGGTAAGTATACTCGTTTTGGCAAATGTTGGATTTGTAATTGCCGCTTCTTGAAAGCTCAGGAAACCGTGATCGATTCGCCCCTAACCCATGGCTCAACTTGCTTCTTGACGGAATATAAAATTATTATGTTGCTTTTAGTTAATTGTTCTTCAGCTGCAATTATCAAGAAAAATAGGTCGGCAAGATTAGACGTAAAGGAGTATTGGGATGAGGGGCAGGACGAATTTGAAAGAAAAATGGAATTTTTTTTTTAATTTTCGTAACATAGAACTGGTTAATGCACGGTCGTCGGTTTGACCAGGATCGTCCACATTACTGATCCTACATATAAAGGATTTCCAATCAAAATTGAAATAATAAAATTGGATTTGTACGGAGATTAAGGTTTGTTTATTATAATTTTTTGAGCCATGTGAGGAGCGAATTGGGTACATTAGTTCATGTCAGTCAGTAAATGCACATGCAGGAAGAAATTAGTATTTGCTTGGGCCGGTGATTTGTCTTTATACCATTTTTTTTCGTTTGCATTTTATTTAAGATTTGAATCTCTCGAGTTGTTAAAATAAGAAAAATATAAATGCAAACCTATTTAAATTTTTCTAATTTATTTTTATGATATGAAAAAAAATTTATCTACTTATGAGAAAGCAGAGAAAAAGGAGAAAGGAAAGCTGCAAAATCCAATATTAGATAAAGCAAAGAGGGCGAGGGATCACAATTCCTTGATTCATCCTCAAAACATCCTCAATTAGTTATTTTATAAGTCATCCTATTAATGGACGCTTGCTTGAATTGAAAATTGTATGTCATCTCTCGCGTATTTCAATTTTAAAACGTATTTTCTATCGTATAAGCAAACTTACCAAAATAAGTGAAATTTTTTTTCTTTTGCACATGTATGTTTACAATTTCTTCATATTATGTAAATTATTTCGTTTGATTAATTAATAATGCATATACTTTACAATTAGGCAATTTTTCAAATCTTTTCAATGTCAATTTTTTCACACATGTGCACTTTTGCTAGTTAAATAATAAAGATATAATATCAAAAAATTTGAAATTTATAGTTGTTGCGACCCTCCTTTCCGTCGGGGGAAAAATAAATGAGTTTGGGGGTATTGTCTAGCGGCGGGCCAATGGCCCTTGATTAGGCTGGCCCACCCTTAGGCGCGGGCTCTCCAAAGCCCATACCTCGTGCAATGTTGGATTTCATTTGAAGTTCTTTTCAATCTAAAATTTTCTAGAAGTTGCCACTAACCATTTGGGATCGGCTAGAAACCAAACGGGACACCGTCTCATTTTCTATGCAACTAGAAATTTTAGTTTGAGGACTTTATTATGTTATTATTTCTATTAATGCTATTTCGATACCACTAACTTGGAAGTTTGTTATCTAAGTAGTCATACAATCTCAATTATCAATTATGATCCTAAAGGTATCAAAGCCACTAAATGATTATGCAAATTTTCTTGAAGGGTATTCATTATGATCCTAATCTAGACTTGACCATTCTAGAAAAGAAATCAACAAGTAATTTTATTGAAGCGTGGAGCGGTAGTGAAACAACCAGGCGTTGAAAGCGTCTAAATAAAGGCATGAAAATGTAGACCCAATACTTGTCGGGCAAAGAATATACATAGCCATGTTTTAAACGCCAAGATATGATCCCCCATGAACCAAATGGAAATTTAAATATGAAACTGCATAAAATTACACTATATAATTCTAATCCATGCAAAAAGGATTATTTACAAAAATGATTATAAAATACCAAAAATGTAATAAATTAAGAAAGTGACTCTAGAAAATTAGGAAGATTATTGATATGGCATTTCTGCCCTAATTTAGCACTAATCTACATTATTTTATTTTTTGAATAATTTCGCGATTTTTAATTTTTTAATATTTTTGAAAAAATAATTTCAATTCATTAAACCGAACTATGCTTGATTTACATTAACAGAGACCAACTCTGAACAGGAAAATCGCAATAACTAAGCTCAAATCAACCTTTTCAAGATTAAACTTGGTTTGAACATTTCGTCAAACATTTGATGCGCATTATATATCACCTACACCAGTTACCTCGGGCCATGTTCATGGCCTTCAATCTTTACCTATAAGCGATATCAAGCAGAACTAAAGTATCGAGGATATACTAGAACATATCATCCTAAATATAGACTAACACGATTGAAATTATCCTCAAAGTTATGGGTCTGACCTGTTTTTGTAAAACTGGGTTTAAACCCAGGTCAACCAAATAGGTTGCATGCCCAGATTCAAGCCCCGACACTTATCACATTCGAGACAGACGAGAAAATTCACTTGATCCGAATACAAGTAGGTAACATGAAAATTTAAATGTGATGCACAATTAGGGGAATGATCAACTATACACATCAAACGCAATTCTCAAAGTAACCTTCAAACATAATCCGCACTGGCCAGCCATGTGGATCGGCTCAGTTTTTGGTTCTCGTGGTTCACACAGTGATTTAAAGACCAAACCAAGCTGACCTAAGCATCATTTTTACCCCCATAAAACGTTCATCAAGCTCACGAAAACATATAATGCATGCAAAGGGGCATAGCAAGTCAAACATGCAAGACTCAGAAAAATTGTCTAGAAGAGGCTTCAACACCTAGAAAAATTCCATCATATATCAATTTTCTGAACTGGTTTTTCTCTTGATTTTTCATCGTCAAACCATGGTCAAACTTGAACAAAAATGCATCTAGGATCTTTACATAGCTTTTTAGTTGCTGCGTGGAGCGGCTCTTGGCCGAGGAAGCCAAGAATTGCCCTCTGAAGGTGCTTGGAACTTGGAAGCTGGCTCCTTCAAACTGGAAAATGAGATATGCAAGGAAGAAAGCTGTCCATCAAGGTTTTTGTTGGCCTCCAAGACGTGACTCAAGGACCTTTCTTGCCTACAAAAATGACATCGACTTCAACTAGACAAATCTTAATTTAATTTCAAATTTATCTTTTGCCTCTAATGTCACTGATTTTTCTAAAAAAACTCTTGCTTTCTGTCGCCAGTGACCAGCCTTCCAACACTTTTTGCCATGACCTGTGAATAGGGTATTTTTGGGAGGGATATTGGGTGCCTCCCCAACCTCCTTTTGGGGCGTGTAACCTATGGTTGGAAAGATATTCGAGTTTACTTTCACTCTCTAGTTGAAGACTTTGGCTAGTTCTGGCTGAAAGTTTGTGAAAATTAATTTCTTTTTCGAGTGATTTGTGAAGATCAAGTGCCTCTTGTCTTCAACCTTCTATGTCTCAAAAGAGCGTACTTGAGAGAGCTTATGAACTGAATCAAGCTAGCTTTTGATCGGTGCTTGCCTACACACCAAGGCTGCCAACTGAGCCGTTTCATCAACTGTCTCAAGTCATTTTCAAACTTGCACCGCTATTGAGCTGGCTGATTTGGTTGAGATTTTCACGCCCCTTCATCAGCTTATCCATGGCCAATTTTTGTCTATTTGCATATCTAATGGTCACCTTCCACCTCAGCTAGAGATCGGACTAATTGGGCAGCTGAGTAGGATATGGTAGGGCCATGAAGTTGCTTATTCAACAGCTTCAAATTGTGGCAAAATCGTGGACTGGGTTTGACAGCTGGTTTTAGTGCTTTAATCCATCAATTTGGCTGCAATTTTTGGTCAATTAGTAAGCTGGTGTGTAGTACTTCAAGCCCCTGACCATACTTTGCATGTTTCTTTTCCCAATTTTGCAAAAAAGTCCCTCAAATTTAGGACTTGTTTGGCAACGTGCCAAATAGTGAAAATTTCTGTTTTTTTGCTCTCGGAATCAGTTTGGGAACAGAAATCCGTTTGCTAAAATTTTTGTACCCAAGCACAATTTTGCAAAAAATTGGTTCTAAAATCAGTTTTGGAATAGAATCAAGAAGTAAAAAAAAGTAACTTTTTAATTCTAGAACAATTTTTCCGGAACTGATTCTTTTTAATTTTCTTTTTTTTTTTTTATTTGTTCTTTATCTTCTTCCCAGCCCGCCGCCAGCGATTGGCCACCGGCTACCATCCATCGGTGACCAACCACCGGCTAGGGCCAATGAGGGTGGCCCTTGTAGCCCCCAGCGACGGCGAGGTCGACCCTTGCCGCCCCCAATGACGGCGAGATCGAGTCTCACCCGGCCAAGGCGAGGCCAATCTTGCTGTCGCGAGGGGTGGCGATGGCAAGATCAGCCTTGCCAGTTCTGGGCGAGATCAGCCTTGCCTTGGCCGGGCGAGACTTGACCTCGTCGTCGTCGGGGATGGTGACAGCGAGGTCAGCCTCGCTAAATCTAGGCGAGGTCAAGCCTCGCCCGGCCATGGCGAGGGCCACGATGCCCTCACCGGCCTTGGCCTGTTTCCAGCGCCAGTGACCGGCCATGGCCATGGAAAAAAAAGAAAAAAAAAAGAGAAAGAAATGTTTAAAAAATTCAAAATATTATTAATAAAAAAAATTTTGTGTAGTTACCAAACGCATTTCTGTTCTTTTTCTATTCTAAAAATAGAAATTTTGGACAGCTACCAAACGCATTTAAATGCTTAGAAATTGTTCATGGGTACAGGATAAAAAAGAATTATTTCTGATCAGAATTTGTTCCCGGGCATAGAATGGTTGACATGCGCAGTCTTAGTCATTTTCTTGCTCAAGAATACTCTATTTGATTCAATTTGGTCCTTTTGGTTTGATTTGATTAACTCAACGCAGATCAAGTTCAATTTCAAGCAAGGGTCTAAATGATAAAAAAGATTACTTAAGGGTTTGGGGCGAATTTTGTGAAATTTGCGAATTGGACTTATAACTTTTGGAAATTGCATTTTGGTCCCAACTTGCCTATTCAATTGCAATCTGACCCCTCAGGTCTTGGCTAGTTACACTCAGAACCTCGGCCCTCGCCTTTTCCTTCTTTTTTTTTTTTTCATGAAAGTAGACGTGAAGAAAACTAATCCTATTTAAAGAAACTATATTGAATGCCTAAAGATGAAATATTTTTGTAGAAAAACAAGTTCCAATTTTTCGGAAATATGTAAATATAATCTTTAGGAAAATATTTAGGTGTCAACGATAGTGAAAAAGATATATGAAAGGAAGAGGGAAGGATTAAGGAGGAAGGGAAGGAGAGAGGGAATGACGCGTGGAAAATAAATGGGAATAATACGAAAGATCATTATACAACGGTTCTTGAAAAGGAAAAGCTTTACCTCCTCTCAGGCCCAATTCACTGTACCTCCCCTCAGGCCCAAAGTCGCACAAAACGGCGTCATGGAGGCTTAGGTTGATATGAAACCTTCACGGTAGGATTAATCATTTTGGTGTTAGTGTGTTATATTATATTTGCCTTTTCATTCCATGTTCAGCGTAGCTTTGTCGGGCAAACATATCGTTATCTAGCAAATCTCATTTTCGATAAATTAGTACCACTAATCATGTTCTTCTTTATCCGTTCTTTCTTTGATTATCGAATCGATAGAGTTAAAAAGACAAGCCTAGCTCAAGAAGGGACGGATCTAGTCTTTGAGTGCCCTTCTTGACTTGGGCTTTGCTTCCAGTATTTAGAGAGCCTCAAGCAGATTCGGGAAGGTGATACCGATCAGGTTCGAGTTTGAGATGTCATTCCTCGACCCAAACCTTGCCTCGCCATCTTCTTCAGCCGGGGCTCTGGAAGGCTGGGCAACCCGAGAGTTCGCTCACGCCTTCCTAAAGCGAAAAGGAATTATGGAGGAGATCTTTCACCAAACTCGGAGGCAGACGACATCGAATCCGAAACGGTTACCTCCTCTATTCCTAGGAAGGAAAACTCCAGTCAAACATGGGTCCCTTTGGTTTTCACCTCTGAAATCGACATCACAGTTGTCGGTGTTGGCCACAAGACAATCGTGGACGAAGCTCCAGCATGATTCTTGGCACGGTTCTGCAGTGTACGACCCCATTTCATCTGTTCAATCCAAAGTTGACCCGAAAACGTGGATCAGGATGAAAATCTTTTATGAGCACTGCTCCATCGTTGCGAGTTGTGGACCTCATTCATACGTACATCGAAGTGCTCAGAAGTCAAAGACAGGACGCTGCCCATTCAAAAGTTAACTGCACAAGGCCATTAGATCTCCTCACACGTGTGCTTCAACCACCTGCCGACAACGAAGAATGGACGCTTGGTGAAACTTCACCTAGCTTGTGTACTTTGTGTATTGCTGCATGGATTGTGCACATATCCTAGATTCTTAGGTTAATGATGGATTTCTCTTTGAAGAGTTCATCCTAAACTCGTGTAGGATGATGCTCAGTAAATGTTCATAGCATCATTGATCAATGAATATTGAGAGAGAGAGAGAGAGAGAGAGAGAGAGAGAGAGAGAGAGACAACACTTGCTGGTAAAAGCTAAGTTCTATTGACTGCAAGGTCTTGTAGTAATAGGGCCATGCCAAAGATACAGTGATGTGGGTTCATTCCTTAATTTGCAGACTATCTCAAGGGAAATTTGTGGCTTTTTCCTTGTGCTGTTGACACACATGCTGACAGAAAACAAAAGTAGCTAGTAACTCCGAGTCTTACTACTACGGTAACTAGTAATTGCTTTTGCACTATCAATAACATAACTCGCACTCAATGCATCTTCCAGTTTCTTCTTCTCTCTCCCTCTCTCAATTATCTGTGCACCGAAAAACCACACTCAGAGCTAGGGTCAGGCTCAGGCTCAGGCCCAGGCAGGTCCGACTCCTAGAAAATCAATGAAGGGCAAGTCGATCTTGTCATCTTCGGTCCCACTCTCCTCGGTTTCAACAGATACTGGAGAGAGACTCATGTGATTGCTCCCGTGATTGCCGTTGCACATGGACTCGGCTGCTGAGGCGTCTGAGTTCGTGTCCGAGACTCCACAATGATCAGCTTCTTGGCCAACGGTCACTGTCCCTTGTGTCCTAGGACTGTTGTCATTATGATCATCACTATCAGTGCCTGCTCTGATGTTATTGCAGAACCTTACTGGCCTTTTAGCTAATGAACCTGCAATGAGTGATTCAGGAAACGGAAAACAAAAACAGGAAAGAAAAATAAGGCCGTGAAGATTCAAGAATATGGACTTAAACAAAATACACATAAGTAAATGAGTCAAGCAAAGAGAGCCCTCCCCAGACTCGGACTCACGTGATGGTCTGTAGTAGAGATATCTCAACACAGCGTAGAACTTAAACATGCTCGGAGTCGAATTTTATGAAACTAACAAGTTGAAATTTTGTAAAACTTCTAAGCAAAAATTTGAGGGGACGCGGATTGAAAGTACCCATCCGGGACTCCGAGGGCCGAGCAAAAATAAGAGCCGGTGCTCTGGCTGAAGAAGGAGTGAGGGAGAGTTCGGTGCAGGTCGACACAGCGGACTCGTTCAAGTTGCTCGAGATCGTCGTGGAGTCGCTGCACGCATGATTTATCTTCGCCGCCGACGCGATATTATTGAGCCCTCTGGTCTGAAGGTGAGGAAGGAGCTTGTGGTTCCTCCTCCGGCCACCGGCGTTGTTGGACTGCTCTCTCTGCTTCCTCGCGACGATCACGTGCCAGTGGTTCTTTACAGCGTTGTCTGTCCGGCCGGGGAAGAGCCGGGCGATCATGGCCCATTTATTGCCGTACATCTTGTGGGCAGCCAAGAGCCTCTCTTCCTCTTCCTCGCTGAAGGGCTTCCTGTTGATCCTCGGGTCGAGCTGGTTGAACCACCTAAGCCTGCAACTTTTCCCTGCAATATATACCCACAATCAAGAAAACGATAAACAATTCTTGGAACAAGAGAAAAATTTTCTTTTTTTGTTTATGTGATTCAATTTCAGTTGACTTTGATTGAGGGGACTTCTTTTGATAAAATGACCTCTATCTTCTCCGTAGTTGTGTATGTACCTGATCTTCCTTTTAGGTTCTCTGCGATCAAGTTCCAATTTTGAGGGCCGTACTTGGCGACGAGCTCTTTGAGCTTGGAGTCTTCAGCTGGTCGCCAATGCCCTCTTGCACAGACCTTGGTTCTTCCACTGTTCCTTCCAGGACCAGAGCTCTTAGTTGCTGCTGCTCCTTCCTCTTCTTGCTCCTTTTCTTCTGTTTCTATCTCTTCCTCTGCTTCTTCCTCTTCCTCGCACACATTCAAATCCAAGCCCTTCTTCACGACAAAACCTTCTCTGTCGTCGCCACAAAGGCTTTTCGCTGCCCTGCTTCTCAGTGTCTCGAACTCGTCTACCAAACTCACCATCTGAGGAGGAGGCAACGGAAAGTTGATGCCTTGTGAGGCGGTGAGGTGGTTAAAGGCAGTTTTCACGTGTTGTAGGCTCATCTTTTTTGTGAAGAACCACCTGCCAAAGAGGGGAAAAGCTGGGTTCTCCTTTTAAACCTTCCTTTTCAGATAGCGTGGTTATAATGGGTCGGGAGCTGCTTCTTCAGAAGAGCCGGAACGAACACTGGTCAGACACAGAAACCAACAAAAACTAAGAGTTACACGAATCAGAAACGCATTGCTTTCTCTCTATCTCTCCTTTCCTTGCCCGTACGGTATGGTTGGAGAGAGAGAGAGAGAGAGAGAGAGGTGTGGGGGTGGTATTTCTCAAGTGTCAACAGGACTGAAATAGGAACAGAGCTGAGGACAGGGAACACAGATGGGTCCTCCTGCGATTTTCGTGCACCACCTCCTTGTCCTGGATGACCAAAAAAAGGAGAGAGATCATCTTTCTTTTCACTTTCCCACTTTATGTGATATTTGAACAGAAAAGAGGTCAGGTCAGGTCAGGTCGGAGTCCCTGTGTTATTTTGGAGACTGATCTGGCCCTGGTATCTCTCCTCCCTTCTCTCTCTCTCTCTCTCTCCAGTATGATGATGAAGTAAACAATCTGTGCCCCCCCCCCCCCTCTTCTACTCTCTCTCTCTCTCTGAGAAGAAACGAGAAAGTGGGGGGCAAGCAAAGAGGAGAGATCGAAGTGCGTGCATGCAAGAACCAAGAACCGCTCGTGTGGGTGATGTTGGGGAATGGAGCTTTGCCTCTGCCCGGTAAATATAGACGGTGGGGTCTGTTGGAGTTTTGCTGCTCTTCTTTGTCTGGTTCTGTCCCTCACTCCTGTCCTCGGGCTTTGGGCGATCACAAGAGTCTCTCCTTGTCTGTTTCGGCCAGCTCCTCCTGTTGTGCCCTTTCTTGTTCCATTTGGAACTACATTTGTGAATGCATAGAACTTTACTTTTGGTTTTAATTGGATCATAGAACTTAACAGTTTCACTCAAGGCCAAGAGAGTTGAAGATTTTATATGCATGGTTTTTTTTGTTCAGTTAAAGAGATTGAAATTCCATATTAAAAATAGTTTTTTTTTCTGCGAAAGCAATCGATGAAATATAATAATAACCGGAATAAAGAGATAAATCGGATACCTGTACTCAAGTCACTCAAACATTTTTAGCATTTCTCATTTTATGATTGTAAGCAATAACCGACACAACGTTTAATCTTGAAAATTTATCGTGAAATAATCTCTCTGTCTCGTAAAGAAGTATGCAAACCTCACCACAAGATTCGTCGACTTGAACACTCGTCCCTCAATGCAATATGTGGGAAAAACATTATTGCTAGGTATTATTGAAGCAACTAAAAAAAGGGATTAAATTAATTTAACTGGTTTTTCATTATTATGAAGTTTAGTTATCTATCAATAAACTTGCTCGTCATACTTGATGAATCGATCTGTGGGCTTTATCATGTAACTATGTTGGCAAGTGCATTACGTTGTGAATTTTAGCAAAAAAAAAAGTGCATGACGGTGTGATCATCGTAACAAGTTCCATCTCATACTCGAGCCAACCTAATTTACTTCTCACATTAAACCAAAAAGAATTTAGCCTTGAATTTTTGGTTTTTTAGAGGAAACAAAAAAATGACAAGTCAGGGGAGCGTAAAATAATATTGCAATTGTACGTACATTGTGTCCATGTCCGAATTAGTTGTACACTTCCTTGTTCGATCTAGAAGACCAAGATCCCTTCGTTTTGTCCTCTTGTTGTTCATGTTTTAAATGCTAACGAAATTGGACAGAATGGCAAGGGTGGACTAAGCTAAGCATATGATCAACGATGGACACAAAGCAAAAGACACAGGTTCGTAACTAGAAAGATGTCAATAGTCTTTGTTCGAGAGTTCGTTATGTAACTAAGGCTTAGGAATCAACGAGGGAGACCGTTATTCCAAGGATGGAACTAGGGACAGGGGCTTAGTACCATAATAATATCTGGCAAGTGTGGAGATAACAAGGTATAAACAAGATGGGGGGAAACAAGACGTTTAGGACGAGATTATGGAGAGCAAGATCTTCTAATTTAATGAAACAACAAAGTTGTCGAGTGACCGAGTCACCACTCAAGAATTCCTTCTAGGAAAACAATTAGATAATTGTTTGATTAGATTAAGTTTCATGGAGTTAACCCCTAAGTCTTGAAGGGAAATCTCGCACATATATGAATTGAAGACATTAAAAAAATTACAAAAGCAAGTCCGAAATTCCTTAGGTTGGGGATCTTCCCATCATATGAGAGAACATCTTGTTTATCGGTCACTCTATTGTTGTTGTATAACGAGTCAATTGCGACACTTGCGAAATATAAATCTCAACTGATAACAAGTCAATTTGCTTGACTTGTTGCCCGGCATGCTATGATATCTACCGGGCTGTGCCCGACCTTAAAGCTACAGGGCCCTTTACTTAGGCCAACCTGCGCAGGTGGGATTACCAAGTGCATGATTTAGGCTGCGCATAACAACTATTCTGTACCCGAAAACAGATTTCGATCAGAAACGATTCTTTTTTATTATTTGTCCGGAAATAATTTCTAAGCATTTGAAAGTATTTTGTAACTGCCCAAAATTTATATTCTTAAAATAAAAAAAGAATAGAAATACATTTGATAACTACAAAAAATTTCATTTTATTAATATTTCTTTCCTTTCTCTTCCTTGGCCAAGGCTGATCGCCGACACCGACAACTGACCACAGGCCAGGGCCAGTGAGGGTGACGCGGCCCTCGCCGATCGCGACGGCGAGGTCGGCCTTGCCTTGGTTGGGCAAGGCTCAACCTCGCCTAGATCTGGCGAGGCCTTGCCATCGCGGCCGCGAGTCACCCTTGCTAGCCCTAGCCTGCGGCCTGTCGCTAACAGGCCGAAGAACAACAACAAAAGAAGAAAATGAAGAAGAATCAGAAATGGTAAAATTGTTCCAGAATCAAGACACTACTTTTTTTGCTTCTTAATTATATTCCAAAACTGATTCTGAGAAATAAACGGAGTTTAAAATTAACAAACGGATTTATGCTCCCAAACTAATTCTGAAAAAAAAAAAACAGAAATTTTTACTATTTTGCAAATTGCCAAATAGGCCCTTAGTGGGGTTTTGTGTCCTTAGCAGTTTAAAATTATGAGATTCTTCTTTTCACCAAATATTACCATACAGCAAAGCAAAACGATTATTGAACTTTGAGTATTATTGAGTGAATACTCTAAAGCAATTACTTACCCATTTTGCTCAACATATATCCTTATACTATCAATTGATTTGTGTATTGTGTTTAGTGATACTTAATTAATTACCTCGCTTTTGCTAGTAACTAGAAAGAACTACAAATGCGTGCACATGGAATGTGAGAATAAACTAAACTAAACTCATGGAGGTTATGTGGCATAGCAAAACAAGACCCCAATTGATTTTGACTTTTTCTCTTCATGTTCAAACGCCAACAGAGATCGGACAGGCTGGTTAGGGCTGTCTTTGAAGCATATGGTGAGACGATGAGCACAAAGCAAGCGACGGGGATTCGTGACTGGACAAGATCTTAAAGCTTCTTGTTGCCCGAGTTCGTTATATAACTAAGACGAACAGAAGCAACAAAGGGACAAGAGGCTTTGTTAGCATTTAACACATCGATCTGGCAGTGAGTACGACAAGATCATAAGTTCGGAGGAAACTAGTTAAAGACTCGCGAAGGAAGTGTAATAACGGAAGCTAGTTCACTTGCTCTATGCTTAGAACAAGAATATGGAACCGGACAAAGTCAGCGAAGTGCCCTAAATGTCATCCCTTCTTTAACGACCAACTGTTTATCTACTGAAACGGTTAAAGGACAAGAACAGGTTGGGTCTGTTGTGTTGGAGTTGGTGAAATTTAAAGAGGTATGAGATGGTCGATGAACTTGGAAACCTGGCATAGCCCAAACAAAAAAATTGAAAACAACAAAGAAA
The DNA here is from genome assembly GCA_024500025.1 of Syzygium aromaticum. NCBI lineage: Eukaryota > Viridiplantae > Streptophyta > Magnoliopsida > Myrtales > Myrtaceae > Syzygium > Syzygium aromaticum. The sequence continues at coordinate 21,759,186 of CM044885.1, forward strand.
GCTAAGTTAAAACCTCGAATTGCAATATATCCATTGTCCCTTCTAAACTACTCATGGCAACTCGGTAGAAAAGCTGGCAAAAACAAAACGAAAAAACCAAATAAATGTTGGTAACAACTCAAATGTAAGTTGTGAACCTTAACTAGTCGGTATCCTAATGTGAGAAAAGCTGGTTGGTCAAATTAACAAATAAAGGTCGGTAAGTTTTTATGAGGGTTAATAAATTTAGGTCATTTGTAAGACATTACAAAGATCGCAATTGATAAATTAACAGCAAATGAATATTGGTAAGTAACTCAGACGAAAGTTGGTGATCCAAAATTATTTGGTAATTTAATCATAAAATAAGTTGGTAAATAACTCAAATAAAAATTGTTTAGTTCATAGAAGAGTTGGTAAATTGTCAGGGTAAGAAAGACGGATAAAAGTTTGAAAATTTAAGGAAGTTGATCTTCTTACGAACTATCAAAAAGAGTTTAAAAAAGTTCTTACGGTGTCAGTAAATTATCAATACGCTAACAGGAAATTATGTGATTGGTGACCTTCTTAAAAAAACCATTTTCCCATCTATCAATTTTCTTCAAAAATCTACTACCACAGAAAAATCCTTTTATTTTCTTTTTAAACTCAACCATAGAATCCTCCTAAAAAACGTTACACGCGCACGCAAGAAAAGATTGATCACCAAAAACCATGCGGCACGGACTCTTGTGGGAAGCTATCGACATCATGTCTGGCTCGATAATTAAATGATGTTACGGTCCCTCCCATTTCAATGGTAAAGTCGAACACAAAAATTGAACCGGTTTTTTTTTTTAATAGGCCAATTGAAGTTTATTGCCCGGGAGAGAATCACGTTGGCATGAATGGCAGAAAAATATTGATAAGTAGTCTCCATCCATCCGCCATGAGAAAAGCTCAGCAAGTTGAATTTCAATTTGAATTTGGTGCACGTCAACTCCGAAAGGAATGGGACATTCAAGGATTTGGTGGGCTTGGTACGTTAACCCGACGTAAGTGACTAATCTTGATCTCTTTGCATATTTTCCACCAAACAAAAAAAATTGCTTCGGGTACAATGCGACCCATCGTTTTCAGTTATGTCCCAAGTGAAATGTATCACGTGCATGAAATTTTTCACAAGTGGATTAAATTTCAGACTATGTGATAACGTTCGTCATCGACCGCGCTACATAAAACTGCTAGCCTCCATATTGGCAATTTCTGGTCAAAATTAGTTGGATGCATTGAATTGGTATAAATGCAAAAAATTTAAAATTCAATTAGCAAAAAAAAAAAAAAAGATTTAAGACTGAATTAGCACAATTATAATAGGTTTAAAACTTTTTTGGTAATTTTCTCGCAAATGAAGCCTCCCATTAGCTTAGTAATACCAGCTAGGCCCTTAAGCATATTTTTTTCCTTGTCAACCTCTTTCAAGTCTTCAATTAACTAGGCTTTACGTTCTAATGCTCATCGGTGAAGTCGAGTTACATACTATGGCTGGCCTTGCGGCCTTGCCATTCGAGGCAATCTAACCACAGACACAACATGAGTTCGAATAAAATAATCGACTAACGTTACTAACATAACTAGGAGAATCTGTTTACAGTATGGACATCGATGACTTGATAGCGACCCCGTTCTTTAGTTTTCCATTAGATTATTCGAATACGAAAGTCCGTTAAAGTAATTTTTGTTCTTCTCGGTTTAAGCTGATGACCAACATGTTGGGTTCTTGGTTCTTGTCCTCATCAATTCGATAACTAATTTGTCACGGTATAGCAACAAAAATTGCAAGGACCTAAAAGACATTATTTTCAAGTTTATGTCGGAAATCTTGACGAGGAAATGGACCGTTTTCCCATAAGCCAAACGTGGGGACTCCAAGCACGAGAGGTCTGCGTAAATCTCTAAAACAAGACTTTATGATTAACTAAGTATGCCTTGTACCGTAGCACGCACATGTAGGATGACAACTAGAACTGCTCTTGTCATCGTGCTGAATAAAATAATCCTTTTCTTTTTTATTATATTGTCGACTGACTATTCCCCAGTAGAAATATCATATGCTATACTATGACTTTGAGAACTAATTATAGAGGGCGTACGAAAACGCAAGTTGTTGTCATAGTAGACCGCTACAAAAAAACTGAATTTTTGCCACGAAAATTTACGACGAAAAATTTGCAATAATTTTTCCAACGAAAAGTAAAAATCATCGGAAATTAGCGACGAAAAATTTTTTGTCGCAAAAATCGTCAAAAATTAGCAACGGAATACTTTTTGTCGCAAAACTCATCGGAAATTAGAGACGGAATACTTTTCGTCGCAAAAATCGTCGGAAATTAGCGACGGAATACTTTTTGTCGCAAACATTGTCGGAAATTAGCGACAAAAAATTTTTCGTCGCAAAACTCGTTGGAAATTAGCAATGAAAAATTTGTCATTGCAAAACTCGTTGGCAATTAGCGAAGAAAAAGTTTTTGTCGCAAAAATTGTCGGAAATTGGCGACGAAAAAGTTTTTGTCGCTAATTTCCGACTATTTTTGGCACAGAAATTTATTCGTGGTAAATTTGTGACGAAAAATTATTCGTGGCTAATTTTCGAAGGAAAAAAATTTTAATTTTCCGGGCAATTATTACAATGTGTACAATTTTCGTTGCAAAATTCGTTGGAAATTTCTCACGAATTTTGCAACGAAATTCAATAGACGCCTTTTTCAAATTCGTGACAAAATTCGTGGAAAATTTCCAACAAATTTTTCCACGAATTCAAAAAAAAAAACCCGGTATTTTACGCTTAATTGGAATTCGTGGGAAAATTCGTTGGAAATTTCCAACGAATTTTCCCACGAATTCCAATTTTCGAGGCAATTATTGCAGTGTGTTCTTTTTTCGTTGCAAAATTTGTGGAAAAATTTCCCACAAATTTTGCAACGAAATTCGATATATGCCTTTCCAAATTCGTGGGAAAATTTGTGGGAAATTTCCCACGAATTGACAAAAACCCTGTATTGTTCGGCTTAATTGAAATTCATGGGAAAATTCGTTGGAAATATCTCACAAAATTAGTACATGGGAAATCTTTCAAATTCGTTGTAAAATTTGTGAGAAATTTCCCACGAATTTTGCAACGAAATTCAATAGGCACCTTTTTCAAATTCGTGAGAAAATTCTCACGAATTTGAAAAAGGCGCCTATTGTTCGGCTTAATTTGAAAAATTTTTGTGATATCCATACCCACCCCCAATTTCTCTCTCTCGACTGATTCCTCTTATCCCTCGTTGTTCTCTCTCTGTCTCTCTCTTTCGTTTTTCTGGATTTACCTATCTGCATACACGCAAATCAATTTCAGTAATTCTTTTCCGCCAGTAAGTGTCGTGGCTAATTTTGTGACTAATTGGCGACAAAAATGGTTCGTCGCAAACCTATTCATCGTTTGATTTGTATTTTTTGGTGTTATTGAAATTTTTTTTTCCCTTCCTTACTGGTTTGGGCGGTCGCCGGAGATATCGCCGGCTGTGGACCAAGGTCTAGCGGCCTAGCCATGGCCGCCGGTCAACCTCGTCGATGCCCAGGTGAGCTAGCCTTGCATGGGCCTTGCCATGGCCGACGAGCTCAGCCCTCGCCAATGCTGGCGAGGGCTAGCCTCACATGGGTTGACGACGAGGGTCGAGCTTGCCGGCGGCGAAGCTGGCCCTCCCCATGGCCGGCGAGCTCGAACTCGCCTGGCCTCGCCGGCACTGGCGAGGGCCGAGCTCGCCATGGCCAGTGACCTTGAGCTCGCCCAAAACTTGCCCAGGCAAGCTCGCCGATCGCCGAACCAGCGACCGGCCAAGAAGAAAGGAAAAAAAAAAGGAAAAGAAAAAGAAATGAAAAAAATAAAATATATTTAATAAATGAATCTTATATAATTTGTTTTTATTTTAGGTACGTGTTCATTTGAAGGTCTCGTAATCTAAGTGAACGTTGCAATTCTAAACAAATTGTGCACTTTCTACTACAAAGATATCAATCAAATACTTGATAAGTCTTCTTGACATGATAATTTTTTCATTTTTTTACGTTCAAAGTACTTGTTTCGTTAAAAATAAAATTTTAATTTTTGATATTTATGGTTTTAATTAACAATATTAAACAATAAATATAATATTTTCAATAATTTAGGAATTTTTTTATTTTTATACAGACACAATGCAAAGAGACAGGGGTTGGATGTATAATAAGAACTTACTTGGACGTCGAGAATTGACCGATGAGTTTCGTATCGGGTTAGAACTATTTTTGAACTTTACTAGTAGTAAATATGAATTTATGGATGGAAATAAGTTAAGGTGTCTATATAAAAAGTGCAGTAATGAAAAATTTCAAGACATTGATAAAGTTTGAAAACATCTTTGTAGATTTGGGTTTACATCGAACTATTATAATTGGACATACCATGGTAAATTATTTATATCTGATGACGGATATAAAAAAAGCAACCAATTTTCAGTTAGGGAAGAATGTAGCTATTATGACCAGTTGAACCCATACTAGGGGATGGTGTTTGATGAAACCGGTCATAATTTTGTTTCAGAATCGAATTATGCAAGTACTAATTTTACTCCTATACCTGAACAAGTGGGAACTAGTCATGCATCATAATTAGAAGAAATAGGAGTTACAAGTTTTGATGAGAACGTGTGTAATGGAACTTTTCAATCTAATTAGTTCCGGAAAGTGTTGAAAATAGCAAATGAACCTTTATGGGCAGGTTGTGACAACCACACGAAAGTATCAGTGACAACAAGACTGTTAAATATTAAGGCAGAGTATAATGTATCTGTAAATTGCCTCAACTCTTTTGTTGAAGTAATGTGGAAAATAATGCCTCGTGATAATATCATGCCAAGTGACTTTTACGATATGAAAAAGCTAGTGGATAATTTAGGTCTTCTAGTTGTAAGGATTGATGTACGTACTATGGGTTGTATGTTATATTGGAGAGATGATGAAAATACAGAATCATGCAAATTTTGTAACCAACCTAGGTACAAGATTAACAGAGACAGGATCGTAATCGGAAGTGTAGACCATGCAAGCAAATGTTTTATTTGCCCTTAATCCCTGGGTTGCAAAAGCTTTATGCGTCTCAAGCCACTGCTGAACACATGACTTGGCATGCAAATCATGGAAACAGAAAATGATCGAATGTATCATCCTTCATATACAGAGGCATGGAAACATTTTGATGGAACATACCCCGAGTTTGCGATAAAGTCTCGAAACATCAGGTTAGGTCTGTGTGCTGATGGATTTGCTCCATTTAGGAAATCAGGAAAAAGTTATTCATGTTGGCCAGTTATCTTAACTCCGTATAATCTTCCACTCGATATGTGCATGAAGACACCTTATATGTTTTTGATATTAATCGTGACTGGCCCGCAAAATCCAAAAAAGATGATAGATGTTTATATGCAACCATTGATTGAAGAGTTACAATGGCTATGGGTTGAAGGTGTCCCTACGTATGATGTTTCTACCGATCAAACATTTGTAATGAATGTTGTTTTTCTTTGGACGATAAATGACTTTCCAGCTTATGAAATGTTATCTGGATGGAGTACAGCTGGGATCTTAAGATGTCTGATATGTATGGAGAGATTGACAGCATTCAGATTAAAATATGATAAAAAACCCAGCTATTTTGATTGTCACAGGCAATTTTTGCCGCTAAATCATACATTTAGAAAGAATAAAAAAGAGTTCATAAAAAATAGGATTGAAAGATTACATCCACCATTAAGGTTGACCGGTTATCAAATTTGGGAGCGAGTGCAAGAGTTTCCAACTGTTGTTGAAAACTCTCACGGCATAACTTTTGCGTACGGAAGTTTATATAAGTGAACTAAACGCAGTATATTTTGGGATCTACCATATTGGAAGGCCTATCTTATTCATCATAATCTTGACGTCATGCATGTAGAGAAGAATGTTTTCGACAATATAATAAATACTGCGATAGATGTTACTGGAAAAACAAAAGATAACTTGAACGCAAGAAAAGATATGAGGGATATTTGCAATCAGTCAACACTAGATGCGGATGCAAGCAGCAGGGGATCAAAACCAAAAGCAGTTTATACATTGGACAAGGAGCAGAGACGGGTCGTTTGTCAATGGTTGAAATCGATGCGATTTCCTTATTGATATGCTTCCAATCTCAAGAGACGCGTTAATATGAATGAATGCAAGTTAACAGGTCTGAAGAGTCATGATTGTCACATATTTATGGAAAGACTAATTTCAATAGCCTTCAAGGAAGTTCTATCAAACTTTATGTGGGGCGTCATTACAGAGTTAAATAATTTCCTACGTGATATTTGCTCAACAACGTCGAAAGCATCACGCATGGAGAAACTAGAGATAAATATTTCAATTATTCTTTGCAACTTAGAAATGATATTTCCTCAATCGTTCTTTGATTTAATGGAACATCTCTTAGTTTACTTGCCTTATGAGACCAAAGTTGCAGGTTATGTCCAATTTCGATGGATGTATCCATTTGAGAGGTAAATTTTTTTTTTAAATAAATTTGAAATTATTTCATTACATATTATGTTCCGATAAACTTTTTTCTATTGCAAGTGGGTTCTTATATCATTTGAAGAAAAAAGTGAAGAATAAGGCATGTGTCGAAACTTCAATTTGTAATGTATATATTGTGGAAGAAGTGATAATATTTACATCATATTATTTTGAGCCGCACGTGCAGTGCAAGAGGCGGAGAGCAGGTAGAAATGATGATGGCCTTATTGATCACAATTGCAAATCATTCTCTATTTTCAATTATTTGGGTCGACCAAGCGTTGCATATAAGTTTCATCACTTAACATGCGAAGAAAAGCAGGCAACCCATACATATATTTTACTGAACTGTTCAGAAGTTAAGCCATACTTCGAGTAAGTGTACATTTGTAAGTATACGTATTATGTGTCAAACATTTGCTAATACATAAATGGTATTTGTTAATAGGAATTTCCGAAATTCAATGTATGGACTACCGTCAAATGAGTTTGACCGTTTGTGTCAGGAACAGTTTGCAACATAGTTCAAAACATATGTAAGTTGCATATAGACGAAATCCAAGTTATTCGAATTTTTTATACATCATATACTAAAATATATATTATTGACATTGTGTGTGTTACCTTAGGTTCACAGGATTCGTGATCAAGTTGGAGAGTAAGAATTGCTATATTATCTATTGTGGGATTTAAAGTCAAGAGTACGGAGTTAGCCAACATATTTCATAAACGGGTATAATTTTCACACTTGAGAATGTGGAATGAAAAAAGTCACAATGAATAGCAGTGTGTGTGTTCAGTCATCCAATGATGGCAGTTCACAAGATGATTTTTATGGCTTGTTGGATGAAATTATAGAGACAGAGTACCATAGACCATTAATGCAGATTGTGTTATTTAAGTGCATGTGGTTTGACCCCGTCAAAGGAATGCACGTGCATACGAAATTTAATTTGGTTGAAATAAATCATAAAAAAAGATATATGAAATATGAACCATTTGTCTTGACACAACAAGCAATTCAAGTATATTATGTATTATATCCTAGTTTGAAACGTGACAAAGCCATTGATGGGCTGTATGTAAAACTAAAGCAAGAAAAAAAATCGATGAACACTGAAAGGACACAGCATATCAACAAGAGAAAGTTCGTAATATGATTGAAACTGATGAATATAACATTCCTACTTTTACGAGATCCATGTGGAGCGATGATCGATGTAGATCCAATTGAAATTCGCGAATCACAGATGATGAAAATGATGCTCATGAAGAAGATAAAGATGAAGACGGAAATGAAGACGAAGAAGAAAGTGAAGATGAAGATGAAGGTAAAGATGAAGATTATGATTATGATTTTTGAAACTTTTTACTAATTATGTGTAATTATTATTATTATTGCAACATGTGGTTTTTGTTGTTGTCATAATTTTTATTATCGTTGTTGTCGTAATTATTATTGTTGTTGTTGTCGTTGATGTTATCATTAGAATCTGTGGCTAATTAGCCTCAGATTTAGTCATGGAATTGAAATAGTCGGGAAAAAGCCAAGCGACTAAATTTCCCATGAATTAAAAAAAAATTTGCAAAATACAATGTATTTGAATTTCGTGGCAAAATTTATGAGAAATTTCGCACGGTTTTTTACAAAATGCAAGTTTGGGGTGAAATAATACTATGTATGTGAATTTTGTAGCAAAATTCGTGCGAAATTTCCCACGAAAATAGTACATAGCGCAATATTTTGCCCGCAAACTTGAATTTTGTGGCAAAATTCCCACGAATTTCGCCACAAAAATAGTACACATGGTAGGCTGCGGTTTCTTTTAAATTCGTGGTAAAATTCGTGGAAAATTTCCTACGAATTTTACCATGAAAATAGTACATAGGATTATTTAACCCCGGGTATTCAAATTTCATGGCAAAATTTATGGAAAATTTCCTACAAATTTTTCAACGAAATTAGTACAACAAGTATGATGCGACATTTTCTAAATTTGTGGCAAAATTTGTGGGAAATTTCCCACAAATTTTACCACGAAATTCGAATACCCGGGGTTAAATAATACTATGTACTATTTTCATGGCAAAATTCATTGGAAATTTCCAACGAATTTTGCCACAAATTCAACAAAACCGCGGTATTGTTAGGCTTTTTTATATTCGTGGAAAAATTCGTTGAAAATTTCCCACGAATTTTGTCACTAAATTAGTATATGAGGCATCTTACTAATTCGTTACAAAATTCGTGGGAAATTTCCAACTAATTTTCCCACGAATTTCAATTTTCGAGGCAATTATTGCAGTGAGTACTATTTTCATTACAAAATTCGTCGGAAATTTCTCACGAATTTTGCAATGAAAATAGTACACACTAAATTAATTGCACAGAAAATTGAAATTCGTGGGAAAATTCATTGAAAATTTCCCATGAATTTTGCAATGAAAATAGTACACACTAAATTAATTGCACAGAAAATTGAAAATAGTACGAAAATTCGTTAGAAATTTCCCACGAATTTTGCCACAAAATTAGTACATGGGCATCTTTCAAATTCGTTGCAAAATTCGTGGGAAATTTCCAACGAATTTTTCCACGAATTTCAATTTTCGGTGCAATTAATTTAGTGTGTACTATTTCGTTGCAAAATTGGTGGGAAATTTCCCACAAATTTTGCCACGAATTTGCATAGGTGCCTTTTTCATATTCGTGACAAAATTCGTTGGAAATTTCCCACGAATTTTGTCATGAATTGAAAAAACACGGTATTCTTCAACTTAATTGAAATTCGTGGGAAAATTCGTCGGAAATTTGCCACGAATTTAAAAAAACGATATTGGTCTGCTCAATCAAAAATTCATGGGAAATTTTGTAGAAAATTTCCAACGAATTTTCCCACGAATTCAAAAAAACTTGGTAATATTCTGCTTAATTCAAATTCATGGGAAAATTCGTCGAAAATTTCCAACGAATTTTCCCACGAATTTCAATTTTCAGTGCAATTAATTTAGTGTGTACTATTTTCGTTACAAAATTCGTGGGAAATTTCTGACGAATTTTCCCATAAATTTCATAAAACATGGCATGCTTCAGCTTAATTGAAATTCGTGGGAAAATTCGTCGGAAATTTCCTACGAATTTCAAAAAACACGGTATTGTTCGACAGAATTTAAATTCGTGGGAAAATTCGTTGGAAATTTCCGACGAATTTTCCCACGAATTTCAAAAATTAGGGTATTGATCAACTCAATTGAAATTTGTGGGAAAATTCGATGGAAATTTCTCACGAATTTTTCCACAATTTGTAAAAAACACGGTATTGTTCGAGTTAATTGAAATTCGTGGGAATTTTCCCACAAATTAAAAAAAACACGGTATTGTTTGAGTTAATTCAAATTCGTGGCAAAATTCGTGGGAAATTTCTCATGAATTCAAAAAAACACGGTAGTGTTCGGCTTAATTCAAATTCGTGGCAAAATTCATTGAAAATTTCCCACGAATTTTGCTACGAAATTGATACATGCAGCATCTTTCAAATTCGTTGCAAAATTCATGAGAAATTTCCCATGAATTTTGCAATGAATTTGACATTTTCGGTGCAATTGTTGCAATATGTACTATTTTCGTTGCAAAATTTATGAGAAATTTCCCACAAATTTTACAACGAAATCCAATATGTCTTTTTCAAATTCGTGGCAAAATTCCTACAAATTTTGCAACGAAAATAGTACATATTGCAATAATTTCATCGAAAATTGAAAATTCGTTGCAAAAATTGTGAGAAATTTTCCACAAATTTTACCACGAAAATAGTACATAGTGTAATAATTGCCCGAAATTTGAAATTTCATGGGAAAATTCGTAGGAATTTGAAAAAAGCGCCACGTTACCCGATTATTTGAATTTCGTGGGAATTTCCCACGAATTTCAAATAACCGTGTAATTTTCCCACGAAATTCACTATGTGCTATGTTTATATTGTTCGGCCAACTACTTTGTGTCTTCTAAGTAATTTTGGCTCAACCAAATCTCCTTCTCGCCGTTCACATTGCAGTCCTTGTCGCTGTTGAGTTCTTGTAGAGTCGTCGTCGCCGCCCTCGCTGTCTGCCTCGCCGACCACCTCGTTCGGCCCCCGTAAGTAATCGACCTCTGTTCCTTGCATAAAATGATGTCACCGCCAGGATTCCGGGGGGGCCGTGGCCAGGCTTCTAGGGAGAGGGGTCACCGCCGAGATTCCGGCGGGGGGGTGGGTCGCGCCACGAGGGGGGTCATGGCCACTATTCCAGCAGGAGGGGGGGCGCGGTTGTGATTCACGGCTGGGGGGGGGGGGGGGGGGGGGGCCGCCGCGATTCCGGCGGCGGGGGCGCGCGAAGCTTACCTTAGCAAGGCCGGGCAGCGAGGTTGCGGCCGCGATTCCGGCAGGGGGTGGGGGTCGCAGTCGCAATTCCAGGGGGGGTCGTGGCCGCGATTCCAAGGGGGTAGGGGGGTCGTGACCGGATTCCGGCGAATGGGGGGGTCGCGGCTGCAATTGGTCGCTGTTTGTTTGTTTTGTTTTTGTGGGTCAGTGGAAAGAAGATAGGTTTAGAGAGAATAATTCAAACCATATTTCTCATGAAATCTGGCTTCTGCACTTGCTGAATTTGCATGACATACACTATTGTCGATTTTTGTTAATGATTTTTCTGCGAAGATCTAAATTTAGGTAAAAAGAAGCTTAAATAGGGAACAAATTAATGGGTTGCATTCGTAGCAAATTTGCTTGTTCAACATAATTTGTAATCTTTTTTCTAGGTCTGTACTATAACTTTGCAAAATGGGATATTCGAGGCATATATTTGCACAAATTTGGCATCAAACTTGATACTTGTTGTAATTCGTTTTGCACATTTAATATGCTTCCTTAAATAGTTTGGTGAAATCTGATGTGGTCAAAATTGCAATAGGTTTTTCCGACGAGGGCCAGTGACTTGGCTATTTATCAGAGGCGATAGTTTGTTTGTTTCATTTTCGCAAGTTTATTTCTTGCTCTCTGAAACAAAATGGTAAGGAAAATGATTTCATTTTCTATCCCTAATATATATTCATATTTTTTACTATATTTGTCTAACCTTTTTACTTATCAGTATAAACGTGAAGGTCACATGCCTAGTGCGGTTTCACAAAGAAGACCAGCCTCTTCTACTTCCTCGTCATCGTCCCCGTCTCTCTCCTCTTCCTCTACCCTTTCATTTAACCCCTCAACCACCACATGTTCATGGACAATACGAACACATTGGCCCATCCTCTGACCCTCAGCAACATATTAGGGGAGAACTTGGAGACATGCGAGCTAAATTTACTTCAGTTCCATCTCCTTCGATTCTACCTTCTTCTTCAGTGCAACACTTGAATGATGAAGAAGATAGCCGCTTCATTATATGCCAATGTGGAGATTCGTAAATGATTCATTTTTTTTTACGTATATGTAAATTATTGATGTAAACAAAATTGTCTATGTTGCGAATTTTTCGTATGCTTCATTGTCTTATTGTCTATATTGTTATAACATGTTTTCAAATTCACGGATTCTACGTATGTTGTAAGGGAATTTAATAGAACAGTTAATAACTGTTGGATATGGCAGTTTACTACTTTCAGTAGCACTCCTAAAGAAGTAAAGACATTGTGGTGGAATGGATTCAAGGTTAGTGTTGTCCTTCTATTTTCTCACAACCTAAGTTTGGTGTAGCATATTGATAATCAATAATGAATATTGTTAAGAATTGTCTAGTGCATTGTAATGGATATATCATCTGTGACCCTTATAATAACTTTCAGTTGCTTTTGTTATTGATTGTAGCGTAAGTTCACGTAGGATGAAATGGAAGAGGCTGAGGTTAGAAGAAGTTTTAAGAAGAAAGTCGGTGATTACATGCGATATGCGATAAATAGAGCGAAGAGAGAAAAAGAAAAGCCGGATTTCATTACAACTGACAATTGGACGGAAATGACGAGAACTTGGGAAACTGAGAAGCATAAACAAATGTGTGAACAGAACGAGAAGAATCGAGCTTTTAGTTCTAGTGATGAGTCTGCGTCTGCCACATATGCTATGGGCTCTATCAGTATTGGCGAGCATAAAAGAAAAATGGTAAATCTGTTTAAACTTGTCAGTTCATTTAATTCAATGATTACTCATTTATTTTTAAATTTTGTAGGCAGATGAATTGGGGACGGAACCCATATTTACAGCTGCATTTGAACGCACATTTCAGAAAAAAGATAAGACATAAATTGGCATTCGAGCAAAAGCTATTAAGGTATGTAAGGTTATAGTTTAGATTTTATAGTAACTAGAATGAAAATCATGAATGTTTTTAATATTTATGGTAATATATATGAATTTATTTTATTTTCATATATATTGTTAATATAGGAAAAATATGATGAACTTTTACTGAGCACTGCTAGTGGTGATGGTGGTGATGGTGATGATGTTGTTATATCTGAGCCATCGGTTGACAGTATAACATTATAGGTGGAGGCAGCGGGTGAGATGAAAGGAGGAAAAATATTTGGGATGTGATCCTTGTTAAGGATGTACAAAACGAAGGCTACTGCAGCTTCATCCTCCAATGCGGCTGTTTTAAGGAGGACACAACATGAGGAGCAATTGACCCGAGAATTGAGTCAACTGAAATAGTTTCTTGTACAAAAGGACGGAGAAATGAAGTTTTTAATTGGACAGAAGGATGAAGAAACAAGAGTGATGCAACAAATGCAAATTATCATGCGACACCTCGACATTGATTGGAATGAGGTTCCTCATGTACCTCTTATTAATCTAATAGGTGGTGGGCATAATGATGAACTACACTGATGCGGCGATTGGTGCTGCTGATGATGATAATGCTGATGCTTTTATTGTCAGTCCTTCCTAGTTCATTCTCTTCGAGGCTAACCAGTCATTGTCGTTGTCCCCTCCCGGCGAGCTGCCTCTTCAGTTCGAGGACAAGCTTCAGGTGATGTCCTCGTCTCTTGGCTTTAGGAGTTATAATTGTGACGTTGTTGCTGGTTTCATATGATTTTCTAATGGATGTGAAAGTTGACTTATATTCAAAGGTAAGAACATTTTTTTATAGCTAGTCCCACGTCTATGCATAAATGCTTTTTTTTTTGGACAAATTCCATATCTTTATTTATGTATCTATATTTCATCATGTGTCGATAAAGGTGATTGTTCCTGATATCATGCCCAGTACCAAAGCTGCCAACGTTTTATGGTTGTCCCCGTCTTTTTAATGTTTTAAATGTATTACATGATGTTCATTAGTACTTAGCTACCTCTATGTATTATGAGATCGAATATCGAATACCATCATGTGAGACTTTGCAACTTATGCATTGTAGAAATTAATATTGCTGCAAATTAGATTTCAAATTGAAATTGTCCATAAACAAAATTCGTCGCAAACGTAGCGACGAATTTTGTCATAAATAGATTTTGTCGCAATTTAGCGACCCAAAAAAAAATTGCTTCGCAAACTAGCGATGGATACAGTTCGTGAAAATTTAGCAACGAATTCTTTCACGAATAATTACGGACAAATTTTATCACAAATTATTAGCGACGAATTTTGTCAGGAACAATTAGTGGAAAATTTGTAATGAATTATTAGTAACAAATTTTGCCACGAATTTAATTTTTTTTTGTCGGTAATTTTTTGGAAAATTCATTTTGCAACGATTTTTGCAACGAACGATTAGTGACGAATTTTGCCACAAACTTTTTTTCGTTGCAAATTACCAACGAAATATTGAAATTTTTTGTCAAAAAAATTTATGATTTCCCACAATTTTTCCAACGAATAATTAGCGACAAATTTTCCCGCGAATTTACCCATGAATTTGTTTTCATTGCAAATTACCAACGGAAATTGAAATTTTTTGTCGGAAAATTACGCAATTTCCCATGATATTTGCAACGATTTTTTAGCGGCAAATTTTGCAACAAATTTTTCAACGAATTTAGCGACGAATTTTTTTCATTGCAAATTACCAATGAAATTTTTTGTCGCAAAAATTCACTAACCGACAAATTTTTTTTTTGTCCCTAATTTCGTGGGAAATTCGTTGTGCCACGAATTTTGCAACAAACAATTACCGATGAATTTGGCAACACTTTTTACAACGAATAATTAGCAACGAATTGTACCACAAACTTTCCAACGAATAATTAGCCATGAATTTGTTTTCGTCGCAAATTACCAACGAAAATTCAAATTTTTTTTGCAAAAATTGAGAAAAAAATTGCGACGAATTTCTTTGTTCGTCGCTAATTTCGTGGGAAATTCTTTTTGCCACGAACAATTAGTGATGAATTTTGCCATTATTTTTGCAACGAATAATTAGTATCGAATTTTGCAACGCATTTTCCAACGAACTTAGCCACGAATTTATCTACAAATTTTGCCACGACTCTCTTTTTGTCGCAAATTACCAACGAAAAATTAAAATTTTTTGTCGCAAAAATTTTCTAATGTCGAATTAGTGACGAATTTTTTTTCGTCGCTAATTCATCAGAAATTCATTTTGCAACGAATTTTACCACATATAATTACCGACAAATTTTGCCATGATTTTTGTAACGAATAATTAGCGACGAATTTTGCAATGAACTTTCCAACGGATTTAGCCACAAATTTTGCGACGAAAAAATTTCGTCGTAAATTTCCAACGAAAATTTAAATTTTTTGTCGGAAAAATTTGCGATGACGAATTACTGACAAATTTTTGTTCGTCGCAAATTTCGTTGGAAATTCGTTTTCCAATGAATTTTTCCAAATTTTTCGTTGGAATTTTGTCAGAAAAATGTTGTTTTTTTGTAGTGGACATATAGGAGTTTGTTGAGAGTACACGGCAAAAACCCAATACTTTAACATGGGAAGATCAATAAAAGGGAACTTAAGTCCAACTCCGTTAATATTTCTAGTTGGATTCACATTCACTTAAAAGCTTAAATCAATGAGTTTTGTACTAACATTAGAATATATCAACTGCTCTATACCATATCAATTTTCTAATGTGAAATTTTTTTAATACAACTCATACGTGTTTCTTGACAATTTGTTCCTCACGTTTAGGCTCGTAGGTTTGTTCATCCTTAATTTAGGTTTCTTTCTGCATCAAAAAATTGAATTTCAGGTCTCAACTTGAATTTCCACTTCAACGCACTCTTTACAACCTAGTCTCTTCCTCCAGAGCAAACCAGGAAGGCTGCCCGAAAATCGTATTATTCACAAGATTCTTTCCTTGAAATTCACCAAATACCAGTACACATTAGGAGTAGGTTACCAATGAGCCACCAGCTTTGACACTATATGTTGGGATGCATGCACCAGAAATCCGATACTTTCACAGGGGAGAGCACCAAGAGGAAGTCAAAGTTTGAGTTCGTTAACATATCTAATTTGACCCACTTTCGCTCGAAAGCTTAAGCCAATAAATTATGAGCCAACTAAGATATATTAATTGTTTCAAATAACACCAATTCTCTATTATAGAACTTTTTTTTAACACAACTCACATATGTATCTCCATAATCTCCACCTCACATGTGAACTCATTTTTAGGTTTCTCCTCCTTGATTCATGTATCCTTTTGCACCAACGTGTCTCAACTTGAATTTCCATCGCTCACATTCATCCCTAGTCTTTTTCTCTAAACCGAACCATGAGGCTGCTATCGAATCCGTGCTGCTACAACCTAGTGCTTATCTTCACTTTAGGTCTCTTTCGTTGGATAAACCATGAAGGCTGGCCGAAAACCATGTTGGTCATGATATTCCTTCCTTTGGATAGACTAGAACAGATTGGGGGTCCACTAATTTATCATCAGTTCTGATACCATCTGTTGAGAGCTTACAGCAGAAATACAGTACCTTCACATGGGAAAATTCTTAAGAGAGAGCCCAAATCTAATCCTGTCAATATATCTAGTTGGCCCACCTTCACAAAAAATTTAAATCAATAAATTATGAGCCAATTATGCTATATCAATTGCGTTACACCATATCAATTCTCTAATGTTGGACTTTTTAAACATAATTCATAAGTGTATCTCAACAAAGTCACTGTCTAGTGTGTCATAAGTTCATAATGATTTGATGCCCCTTAGCTAAAACTGAACTCATCAACCTGTGGACACGCAACTAAGCTTTTATTGTTGATGATACACGACAAAAGAATCTAGAGAATGTTTTTCTATCTCTCTTTTTGGTTATCAAAAAAAAAAAAGAATCTAGAGAAATAACGAACAATGAAGGAGAACAACATAGTGAATGTCATAGATGTCCAAGTAAGCGAGATAAGACTTATGCATGTATGATCATTATCAAGAAATTAATTGGGTGAAAAGCAAAACACAAACGAAAAATGAATCTCCTTGTTATTAACTTGTAAAAATAATGTTTCACTGAACCTCGAGGGTTGGGATAGTTGGTTGGGGCACTTAAGATATTTTTAGCCTGGGAGCCGGAAGTCACTTGTTAAAATCTCATCTCTTGCATACAAATTGCTCTGGTTCTAGACTACTTGCATGGACGAAATCCTAGGCTTAACTTATCCATAAGACTTCCGTGGTGTTTCATAAGCTTTCAGTAGTCTGGTCTTTGAGCTCATGCCCTTAGATATTAAGAAAGCGATCTTTCGCTAAATCACACAAATACAAACATAAGGTAAAGCCTTGAGAATAGGGACTTGGTGGTCATAATCAGTAATTTTTCTCGCCCTTCAAAAGTTCCAAAAAAAGAACATAATGAATAATCAGGTTGAAAAGACATTGTTTTTTTCCTATGTGCAGGAGGAATACCGTGCAACCTAGAAAATGCCCCTCTCTAGTCTCTCTTTCCGAAGACCTAAAATGCTTTGTTTAGTATAGTTTCTCGGACAATGCTAAATAACGACCAAAGCGGTCGAGTATATCTTGGTTTGCGTTTCGCATCATCTCCCTAATTTAATTTCATCTGCTGATATATTCCAAAGCACGACCCCTCCCAGGCCGCAGATCTTGACGAGAAACTTTCGCAACTTCCGTGAATCCAAACAAGGGAACTAAGCTGTCTTAACACGAGGTCAGCGAAGATCTCTAAACTAACCTAAACTAAACTAAGCCAAAAAGAGACAAACTGTGAAGAGCGACTGACACGCCACTCGTGTCACTGTCTCAACTACAAAAATTATTGAGGCAAAAGCCACCAACTCTAACCTATACCCTAAACTTTTCCAAATTTATACTTATATGACATATTTACCTCTGTCAAATTTCTATAAATGAGAATCATCTGCATGGAAGCCAGAAAGCAAATAGTATTGACATGGCATCTGCGTGATTTAAGTGAAATAAAAATGGAGTTATTTTGATTGAAAAATTATCAAACGGAACATTAACAGCAGGTAAATTTATTGCATATATACAAGTTTAGGATTTTTTATATTACAAGAAAAAGTTTAGGATAAATGTATTATTGTGGACATAGTTTAGGATTTTCGATATGACAAAATTTCATGATAAATGTATTATAGTAGGCATAGTTCGGAGTTTTTTTTGCAACTTTTTCTCAAATTATTAACTTGAATGTCTTGTTTGACACAAGCCATGTCGGCTAATGATTCCATGCATGTTGTGGGTCAGTACTCAGTAGTGCGAGGGCATACCAAATCGCCGTCCGTTGCTATCGCGTTGGTTATTTGAAGCATAGTTGTAGCTTTGTATAAATATGTTTGCCGTCGTTAGGGATGGAGTCGAAAAGTCTCTCGACACGAAATACTATGCGTCATGTCTTAGGTCACAACATGTACTAAGTATATGAAAGAATAATACGATAGAATATAAGTGCGAACAGACGGATGTTTTCTTTTTATCAATTGGGGCCTGTAGGAACGAGGAAACTATCATTGCAAGAATCTCCGAGGCGTGTCATTGTAGGGTTCCAAATGTATGATCTACCATAAAACTTATTCCAAGTGCAAGTAGAGCACACTAAGTTTGGTGTAATGTGATACTTTATTTACTTTGAATATACATATAGGGAGACGCTTGTGCAATATACATACATATTTGGGCCCATAGATCTTGAGTAGTCCATCTGATGAACCCGATTCGATAGGTGTCGAGCCTATCGACGTGATAAGAGAAAATTGATAACAAAAAAAAAAGGATTAAATTAGTTCAACCAGTTCTTCATTAAAGAAA
This sequence comes from Syzygium aromaticum, assembly GCA_024500025.1. Lineage (NCBI taxonomy): Eukaryota > Viridiplantae > Streptophyta > Magnoliopsida > Myrtales > Myrtaceae > Syzygium > Syzygium aromaticum. The sequence goes on from CM044885.1 coordinate 21,777,991, forward strand.
AACATTATTGCTAAGCATAATTATTTCCTTTCATGTTATGTAGTTTAGTGATTGATTATAAACTTATCATACTTGATGATTTATAAAGATTAAACATGTTGGTTCTACCGTGTAATTTCTGCTGGCAAGTACATTACAGTGCAAGATTTTATTGCGCGGTATTTCTCAATATGTAATCCTTCATGCTAAATTCATCAGAACAAGTTCCATCTCATTCTCGGGCCAACCTAAGTTATTTTATCGCATAAACCCGTAATAATTTAGCGCCGTAGTTCGGTTTTAGGAAAAAGAATTAAGTCAGGTAGCATAATAATATTGCAATTGCACGTATATTGTGTCCATGTCCGAATTACTGGCACACTTCCTTGTTCGATCTAGAAGACCAAGATCCTATCATCCTGTCGTCTTATTGTCCATGTTCAAATGCTAACGAAATTGGACAGAATTATAAGGGTGGACTAAGCTAAGCATGTAATCAACAATGGACGCAAAGCAAAGTGACGGAGATGCTCGAGAGTTCGTTGCATAACTATAAGGCGAAGATATCAACGAGGGAGACCGTTATTCCAAGGATGGAACTGGGGCTTAGTATAAGGCAAGTGTGAAGATTACAAGATAAACGAGATGGGAGGAAACAAGAGGTTTAAGAGGAGGTTATGGAAGAGCAAGATCTTCTAATTTAATGAAAGAACAAACTTGTCGAGTGACCGGATTAACCCTAGAATTCTAGAAAAGACTGGAGGATATCATATACGTAGTTACACCACTGACGTTATATGACAAGTTAATTGCGTAACTTGCTGCACAACCTGCTATAATATCTTCTAGGTCGTACCTAAGATCAAGACTACAAGGCCCTTACTTAGGCTAGCCTGTGCGCGCAAGCGAGAACGTGGTCTACCAAGCGCATGATCAGATTTAGTGGGTTCCGTGTACTTGCCGATTAAGATTTTGAGATAGAGCAAGTTGCACTAGCAAGCTGGAAATTCCTTAGGTCATGGAGCTTCCCTTCGGACAAGAGAACATCTTGTGTATCGATCACACTGTTGATGTTATATAACAAGTCAATTGTGATACTTGCGAAGTATAAATCTCACCCAATAACGAGTTTGTTTAACCTGTTGCCCAGCTTGCTATAATATCTTCCAGTTTGTGCTTGACGCTAAAACCTACTAGGCCATTACTTAGGTTAGCCTGCGCAGGAAAGCATGTGAGCCACCAAGCGCATGATCGGATTTACCAATTTGGTGGTTTTCGTGTAACTTGCATATTGAAATTGCGAAATTCTTCTTTCCATCAAATATTACCATGAGGCAAAGCAAAAGATTACCGAACTACGAGTACTGCTGAATTAATATGTAAAATTCAATTAATTACCCAATTGCTGAATTTTCATCCTTATGCTATTGATTGATTTGTGTATTGCTTTTAGTAGACTAAGTGTGAGACAAAATGATAGAATGTTTAAATATCGAATTACATTTTCATCTAATAATTTAAACTTTTAAAACAGTTTACAATGATCCAACAAGATCTCACAACATTTGATTAATTGTTTCATTTTCATTAATATCTAGAAACAAGTACATATATGTGCATATGAAACATAAAAAATACACTAAGCTCATCGGATGATCGATGAGCACAAAGCAAGAGACAGGAATTTGCAATTGAAGAGGGCATCATAATTTCTTGTTGTCCGAGTCCATTATATAACTAAAGTCTCGTTTATTTTGTGGAAAATGAAACGATGAACACAAAGCAAGCGACGGGATTCGTGACCGGACAAGATGTTAAAACTTCTTGTTTGAGTTTGTTATATAATTAAGGAGAACAGAATCAACAAAGGGACAAGAGGCTTAGTTAGCATGAACACATCGATTGGCCATTGAGTACGACACGATCATGAGTTCGGAGGAAACCAGTTAACACTCGTAAAGGGAGGGTGATAACGGAAGCTAGTTCCGTTGCTCTATGCTTAGAACAAGAATATGGAACAGGACAAAGTCAGCGAAGTGCCCTAAATGCCATTCCTTCTATAACAACCAACTGTTTATCTACTGAAGCAGTTAAAGGACAAGAACAGGTTGGGTCTGTTGTGTTGTGGAGTTAATGAAATTTAAAAGTTGACAAACGATATGGAAAAATTGATAGATTAAGAAAAAGAAATATAACCACTAGGGACTAACTTATATGAGGGTTGATAATCTAAAACTATTTGGAAAGTTAATTAAAAAAAGTTTGACGAATCACTACAATAAAAGATCCATTGGTCCACATAAGAGTTGGTAAGCTTTTAAAACTTATTAACTTTTCTTCAGAAATCTACCGTCACGGAAAAGATTTATCGCTGAAAACTACAAGGCCACAAGACCTTGTTGGAGGCTATCTATATCAGGTTCAGCTTGATATTTAAATGATGTAACACTCCCTCTCATTATCAATGGTAGGGTCGAACATAAAAATCAAATCGAATAATTTTTTTTTTTTGTGTGTGTGTGGATGTTAGGCGAATTAAAGTTTAATGGCCAGAGAGAATCACGTTGGCATGCAATTGCATGGCAGAAGAGGTTCGATAAGTAGTCTCCATCCGCCATGAAAAGCTCAGCACTTGCATTTCAATTTGAATTCGGTGCCTGTCAACTCCGAAAGAAATGGGACACGGAAGGAAGGACCTGGTGGGCTTGGTACGTCAACCCTACATAAGTGACTAATCTTGATCCCTTCGCACATTTTCCACCACCAAAAGAAAAATTCCTTAGGGTACGACGGGACCCATCGTCTCCATTTATGTCCCAAGTGACTTGTACCACGAGCATGAAATTTTCGCAGTTTTGAATCCCGTGCCACGGGTGTCTCGCTTCGTTCTAATTTTATCTTGATAATCTCGGAAGTTTATGAATATTTGAAAGAAAAAAAGCCACTAAAAACCCCAAACTTTACTCATGTGACACATTTACCCCGAACTTTTTTTTGTGATACCAAAAACCCCAAATTTTATTATTCGTGACACATTTACCCAAATACACATTGTCCATGGGCATTTTCGTCTTTTCTGCTTTTTTTTTTCTTTTTTTTTCCTTTCCGGCGAGGGCGAGGTCAGGCGAGCCTCGCTCGACGCCCCCCTCGCCGAACGCCCTCGTCGGCGTTCGGCGAGGGGGGCGTCGAGCGAGGCTCGCCTGACCTCGTCGGCGCCGGAAAGGAAAAAAAAAGAAAAAAAAAAGAAAAAGCAGAAAAGACGAAAATGCCCATGGACAATGTGTATTGGGATAAATATGTCACAAATAATAAAGTTTGAGATTTTTTGTGTCACAAAAAAAGTTCGGGATAAATGTGTCACAAGGAGTAAAGTTTAGAGTTTTTGGTGGCTTTTTTCCTATTTGAAATTTCCGCCTCAACAAGAAACTCATACATCCTAGATTCAATTCTCACTCAACATACCTTCACAAATCTTATAGTATCTCCGCGGACATGTAATTTATCTTTAATCCAACTGTCTGAAAAAATTGTCTTAATGGGTAGATAGTTAAGAAATCCGAAATCATGGAAATTGCGATGAATCTTCATCCTCTCCATGGAAGCCGTTGATTGTCCTGAAGCCTCATTCGAGTGTTCGATGAACTAAGTTTATTCTTATGCTCATCGGCGAAGCCGAGTTCCGATGGCCTCGACGTTTAAGTCCATCCTGACTAAGGACGCAGCATAAGTTCGAATAAAATAATCGACGGCGATACTAATGTAACCAGGAGAATCTCTTAATAATATGGACCTTGATGACTTTGCTAGTGACCCCATTCTTAGTTTCCATTAGATAATTCGAATACTAAAGTCTGTTGAAGTAATTTTTGTTCTTCTCGGTTTAAGCTAACGACCAAGATGTCGGGTTCTCGGTTCTTGTCCTCATCAATTCCGTAACTAATTTGCCGTAGCAACCAAAATTCCAAGGCCAAACCATTTGAATAAATTACTGTAATCGACCCAACAAAGACATTATATTCTAACTAATGTCGGAAAATCTTGACAAGGAAATGGACCGTTTTCTAACAAGCCAGACGTGGGGACTCTAAGCACGAGAGAGGTCAGCGTAGATCTCTAAAACAAAACCCTAGTTAACTAAGTACCGCAGCACACACATCTAGGATGACAACTAGGACTAGCCTTGTCATCGTCCCGAATAAAATAATCATTTAACTTTTGATTATAGTGTCGAGATGATTATTTAATCCCCAATATAAGATATTATATGGCTATGCAATGACCTTTGAGAACTAATTAAGGACGGTATGCCAAAGCACAGGTCGTTGTCATAGTGGTTATAAAAGGGGTCACTATCTTGTGCACCATAAGTCCAGAACTAAGATTTTGTTGTTACTAATGATGATACATGACAAAAGGATCTAGAGAAATAACGAACAATGAAGGGTGGACAACACAGTGAATGCCAATAAATAGCGGAGCGAGGGAGATGAGTTTTATGCACGTATGATCTTTGTCAAGAAATTAGTTGGGGGATAAGCAAAGTACAAAGGAAAAACAAATCTTTTTATTATTAGCCTGTATAAATAATGTTTCACTATCCCAAAGAGGTCGGGACAGTTGATTGGGGCCCTTTGGAGATGAGATAGAAATCACTTCATCAAGTCTCATCAGGTGCATGTAAACTATTGATCTTCATTTGTACCACTTGCATGGGCAAAACTCTAGACTCAACAAATTCATGGGACTTGCATGGTGTTTCATGAGTTTTCAAGTAATCTAAGGTGGCCTTTGGGCTCGCGATCCTGAATTATCAAAATAGCATTCTTTCCCTAAATCACTCATATACAAACATAATGTATTGCCTCAAAATCGAGACTTAGTGGTCATTGATGTACCTAGCAAGTATCATCTGGAGAGGGGTGAATAAGTGATTTGAGTGAATTTGCAAAATTTAAAGTGGAAATGACTTTATAATTGATAAAGTCTAAACAATAATCAGATTCTGAATGTGCTAGTGTGCAGTGCAAACAATATAAAGAGAGATTAGAGATAGAAAGAACTGTACATAAGAAGTTATAGTGGTTCGTCTTAAATCAAGCATACGTCCACTCTCCCACGCTGACAGCTTACTGATTGGATTTCACTATGTGATCATAGGGATTATAAAATCCGAGTGATATCACTCAGTGAATGATAAAACTTTCTATCTCACACAATCACTTTTACAAAGTATTCCTTAAAATCTCAGTATTTGGTTCAGGAAAGATAAATAATAGAATTGGAATAAGCTCAGACTTTGGACTTATTGATTCTTGATTTTGTTCTATATCTTCTGCTCTTCATCGATCTCCTTTTATACTCTTCCACTTCCAAACTAGCCATTGGACAGTCGGATCATCTTCTAATCTTCACCTTGGACAGATTTATATAAAATGGATTGAGTAGCCATTGGTTAACAAAATCAGAATCTCACTGAATTTAGTCGTCCATACAACCAGAATCTTGATTTTTATAAGTAAATTTTTATTCATTGTGATATATACTTGTGATAATGTTTAATAGTTAATCAATTAGGCTGAGATTGAGTCAATTAAAACTTTTCTTTTGTAAAATCCAAGCCAGATCACCAACCGTTATGTTTTGTTCTGAAAAATTCTGAGTCTGAAGAATTTTTGGTTCTTGCTTTTTGTTTAAAGTCGGCGTAGGTCTTCAGTAACGAATAAGTCCTTCAAAATTAGAGTTTGAAGATCTTTGATACCTTAATATAAAGTCTAAGTGTCTATATCAGTAGAAAATGAACTTCTCGTTCTGAAACTTATAAAGTCTGAAGTTTTCTTTATGAACCTCGTATAGTCTAAGCATCCAAAAAGTTAAGTTTTCTTGAAGTATTAAGGTTACTACTTTCAGAATATATTTACCTGGATTAAAACACTTCATAGTACATATCAAATTTATAAGTTAATCATGGATAGTTTTGTTAATTACAAAATTAAAAAGTTTCCTCAACAGTCATAATTAGTAATTTTTCTCTCTTCCGATCCATTGAACTAACTTAGCAACGGTCATGGTACAAATTGTTCCCATAAGCACATAATCACATCAATAGGATTTTCTCCAACAATCTGAACTCTACCTAATCACAGTTTAAAAGATCTTATTAGATAATCTCAAACTATCCAATCATGTTGATTCTAGCCATAAAACAACCTTGCTATACATATCCATGAAATCTAATTGAAGATTGTGACCTCACCATTATGGCAAAGCGTGAAAAGAGAGAGAAAGAGAGGTGGAAACTGGAGGTAGAGTGGTGCTATTGTCGGTGCTGGTGGCCAGAGGCAATGGTGGGAAGCTTGTAGGGTGGTGAAATTGACCATTCCGACATTGGTTTTCTTTTGAAAACTAGGGTTTCATACATAAGCTGTAGATTAGATTAACAATGACCATTGAGTTTTTGGTGGATTGATGTATCTCATTCATATGAAAAGTGAAGATTGAAGAGGACCTCAATTCATCTTTTGATATGATATTACAATATATTTATATAACGTTAATAACAAATATATAGGTTACAAGAGTCCTGGTTCTTTCCTATGTGCCCGAGGAACATTATGCAACCTCTGTAAGCAGGGCTAACCTAGGAAACCCCCCCTCTCTAGTCTCTTACCGAATACCTAAAAGGCTCCTGATATATTCCAAAGCACGACCCCCTGCCAGGCCGCAGATCTTGACGACAAAATTTCGCAATTTCCTATAAGCTGTCTCCAACGCACGGTCAGCGAAGATCTCAAGACTGACCTAAACTAAACCAAAGCCAAAAGGAGACAAAATTCCGAAGAGCGACCGACAGCCCACTCGTGTCACCGTCCCCACTGCAAGAATCAATTGAATTCGTGCTCGGTTCACAGCAAAATTATTGAATTTATGACTTGAATTTAAATTCGTGTAATAAATTCACTTTTCTATTTAGCTGATTTCGGATACAAGGGCTCATGGTTATTGGCTTAGCACAAATAGAGAATAAAGAAGGTCACTAAAAAATAAAATAAGGGCACACTTTATTTATTATATCTATTTTGATGGACCCAGGTTAATTTGTTGACTCCTTACCCGACTTCCCTTCTTAGGCGTACAAAAGAAACGTGTGAGGTCATAGAAGTTAGATAAAAAGAAAGCAAAATAAGGATTTTTGCCGCATATAAAAAGAAAAGAAATTGAGGGTTTCTTTCCTTTAGCAAAGATCAAAGCGGCACAAAGTAAGACGTACAGAGATGCTCGTATTCAAGCTGCACGAAGGAGGCGGAACATATAGAGACATTCTTGAACGTGCGCCTATTTTGCTTTGGGCTTGAACACGCGGTGATTTGTGTTGTAAGTTTATTTTATCAAATTAAATTGTTTATTCGTAAACACTTTAGGTTTTGGCTTAAATTTAGATATGGAAAACACTCGAATATTTGAGTGATTTGTAACTCTGATTCTCTGATTATAGTGGATTATTTGTTGCCAGCTTTCCCGTGGATATAGGTATTGATATTCAGATCGAACCACGTAAATCTCTAGTGTCTTTTATCGTTCTTCGTTTATTTATCTGGTATTTTCACATCGACTTAATTTATAAGATCCTATTGTTTCCACGTTATATTCCAACAGTAGTCATTCCATGCACTGTTGCGGGTCAGTATTGCGACGACCACACCAAATTACAACCGCCCCATCGTGATCACATTAGTTTTTTGAAGCACAGCTGGAGCTTTGTGTAATGCTCCACGCTTTATTTCTTTGGATAATGATATAAATAGTTACTAAATTTTAACATAATATGTAATGTGGTTTCGAATTTTAAATGTTTTTAAAATAGTTGATGAACTTTAGCCCAATATACATTATTGTTTTTGAACTTTTAATTTGTTCAATATGGTCCCTAGACTTTTGGTACATGCTCACTTTAGTCTCTATATTGTATAAAAATGTTCAATGTTGTCCATGAACATAAACTTAAATTAACGAAATGACAACATTGAAAATTTTCATATAATCTAAGGATTAAATTGAACATGTACCAAAAATTCAATGACCACGTTGAACAAATAAAAGTGCTAGGACAACATTGTACATTTAGATTATATTGAATAAATTAAAAATTCAGGAATAATAATATACATTAAATCAAAATTTAGAGGTCATTTGTGTCATTTACTCTTCTTTCTTAGTTCTTGAGGTTAGATAAGTTTGGAGAATAAAATAAAATTGGTCAAGAGAGGCTGACGAAATTGACTGGTGGGGGGCCTCGTGCGGGTCTGGTTGCAACTGAGGGCAGATGTTTCCCCTTTTTATCGATTAGGGCTCTCTCTGAACAAGGAAACTATTATTGTAAAGAATCTCCATGGTGGGTCATTGAAGAGATTGAAAATCCGTGATCTATAATAAATTTTATTGCAAGTACAAGTAGCACACCATGTTTGGTGTAATGTGATACTTTTTGTCCTTTCGAATATATAATTTGGACATATAGATCTATTTAATGGACCCCTCTAATCAAGATCCATGAAGTCTTTGGTTATATTTTATCTCTCTCTTTCATTCTACTTGTCAATAATTTCTTTATAGTCTTATGAGCTAAGTATAGTTAACACGATAAGCAAACCAAAATCAATCCATTCTCATAATCGTATGCAAAGGTTTGTGTCGCAGCAATTGCTCAAGTCAGTCCGTTTACTTTACTGGTAGGATATACCAATGAACTTTTCGGTTTATCAAGCTACTGCCCCAATTGCGCATGCGAACAATTTCTTTTTCCACATTTATCTTGTGCTCGATGTATATGTGTTAGTTTTAGAAAATAGTGATAAAAGGGAGAGATTATAACTCACTAGTACAATTCCTAATCTCTAGGGGAAGAGGTCAAACTAAGACTGAAGTGAGCGAAGAAGGCCATTGGGCTTAAAATCAATGGGCCAAGGTGAGTTCGTGATGAATGGATTGCCTTTGAGATAAGTTCTTATCATTTGGGCTTTCGGGTTTGCATGACATAGCACTCGCATGAATCGGGTCAACCAAATAATTTCTCACAAAATCCTCTTAAAACTAAAGCTCTCTCTCTCTCTCTCTCTCTCTCTCTCTCTCTCTCTCTCTCTCTCTCTCTCTCGTGCTTTGTTTCCTTTGCTCAAATGCACTAGTCTTGCTTATTCTCTATTTGTTTAACAGAGAATGAATTGTTTGGTAAACATTTAAAAAAAAATCACTTGTATTATTTACAAAAGTAAATAAATGAAAGGTATTTTCATTGCCACATAAATGTTTAGATATGAATTGTTTGTCATTCAAGTAATCATTTTTAGAAAAATATTTTTCAAATCATTCATTTTTCCCGATACAAACGCAACTTAAATGTACTCATTTGTCTATACCTTTAATTGTTGCCAATTGAATTCTGAACCTTTTGACTATTTGTTAATGTAGTTATTTTGGCTAATTTTGATATGAAATTGCTGACGTGTATATCATCTGTCCTATGTGGCACGGCTGATACTGATATAAACAATTTTTGTAAATTTCTTTTTTTAAAAATTGAGATTTTTTTATTATCTTTCTATCTTTTCCTCTTTTTTTCTAAGTGGTCAGTGAGGGTCATCGGACTTGGCAGAAAAAAAAGGAAAATAAATAAAGAAAAAATAATAATAATTTTTTTAAAAATAGTACACGTTAGTACTAACCGTGCCGTGTAAGACGGCCGATATCTACATTAGTAATTTCTAGCCAAACTAATGGGTTAATGACTCAATTTGTGAAATTGAAAAATTAATGACTGAATCGGTATCCTACAATAAATTTAAGACTTTTTTGATAACTTTTCCATTTGATGGCAATGGACGTGCCACGGATGTCTCATGTCGCTGCGTTATTTGTTAAAATATTAGCAAATTTTTATACTTTTTATGTAGGAGATAAAGCCGTGTGCTTAGATGGCCATGCACTTTCTTTTCTTTCATAATGTTTTTTTTTATTTTTTTATACAAAAAATTGAAGACTATACCAATAGAAAAACTAAAGTCGGTTTCTGAGATTACATTTTTATCTTTTTATTTCAGGATAATGATATAAATTGCTCATGAACTTTAATCTAATGCGCAATATGATCCCTAAACTTTAGTTTAATGTGTAGTATCATTCATGAATTTTTAATTTGTTCAATTTAGTTTCTAGACTTTTGGTGCATGTTTAATTTAGTTCCCAAGCTATATAAAAATATTCAATACCGTTCCTCAACATTGAAATTGAGGTTGGGGTTTATTGTTTTAGCCCAACTTGAACCACCTTCGACCACGAATCCGAGCTTCGTTCCCTACCTAGTGTTTAAGCATAGTTGGCGTCGACAACAACGACAATGACTATGAGAATGGGTGGCACCACCAGGTTCTTGACGCTCCTCGCTACCCCTCTCTTGCCGTGCTGCACCTCCCTCTTCCACCTATAATACATCGGGGGTGAGCAGTTTCAAATTCTGTACAAGTTCTACTCGGAAGCTAGAACTTACTCATTGGAACATGTTTATCAATTTTTGGAATTTAGAACTATCCTGCCTACCTTGGAACTTGGAATTTACCTTGTCAAAGGTTTTAATGTCTACTCAGGTTTTTTTTATATTATTAATTGAATGATTGTAGTGAATCATTACTTTTAATGAAATAATTTGCTGTTACAATTCACTAATCACAACTTATATTTAGACATACGAAAAATATTAAACATTAATAAAGTAAAAATCTAAGTCATAGAATGAAAGCTCAAATTAATAGTTCCGGATTATACACTGTCGCGACCTAAAAAAATCGTGTTTTCGATCTTAGGCTAATGGATTACTAGATCAATTAAATTAACTAATCTAACTCGAGTTCTCCCAAACTCTACCAATTCGCAACTTAGGTCCAATTATGAGCATGCAAATATTTTCAATGGGAGTCGCCACTAATCATTTAAGGTAGGTTGATTAGAAACATAAATAAAATAGCGGGAGTACTATTTTATTTCTACGAACCAGAAATTATGAATTCGGGGACTTGGTTACGCTAGATTTCCTAACGCCCTTTCGGTACCAATTTCAAGAAAAATACTCAATTTGGCAATTTTGATAAATCCTGACTTAGAGTTTAAAGGTGCAGAAATTTTTTATTTTCACTTATTTAAATGAAAGCTAACCTATATGTAATGACGTACAAAAATTGACATGCGATTAATGCAACCTAACATGCAAATTATATGTCATGCGACGGCGTGACCTACTTCTAATGACGGGCCTATTATTTTGTATTATTTTTTTTTTATTTTTTTAATGAAATTCGGAATTAAAAATGCCAATTATCTAAACACGCAATTTTAAACTAAAGAAATTAACCTATTCTAGGGTGATCTTTTGGTATTATTTTAAAATCAAAATTCGAAATTAAAATCAAGTAAAAAAAAATCGCTAAATCTTTCGAATTAAGTTTCGATCTGAAGTCTGATAGATCGATCCTAAAATTCAAAATACCCGCTATGGAAATAACTCTATCTAAAGCCTGATAGATAGATTTATTTCCACGTGTGCGGCTGTGGATTAGGAAATTTTCCTAATCGATCACATCTTGAAAAATTTTCGATATCTTAAATATTTTGGATATATTCAAAAGATTTTGAAAGTTCTAAATTCTATCCAAATTTGACAAGTAATAGATATCCAAGATTTCAAAAAAAAAAAAAGGAAATAAATCCTAATTGGGATAATACCTATTATTTAAATATGCAAAGTTAGATATCAATAAGCGCGAATTAAGCAACAAAATATTTAAATCGAATAAGGATAAGATATTTACCTGATTTACGGATTTCTTTCCAAATTTGAATCGCCGGGACTGCGGATCGGGACCGGGCGGAGCAGGTGGCCAAGGGAAACGCAGCCACGAGGATGGCGACGGCAGTAAGTGGTGCTCGTGGTGGTTCAGACGGTGGTGACAATCCACGAGCAAAGATCGTCAGAGGAGCTTGTAGGATACCTCTGTGATGGCACGGTGTGGCTAAGATGTTGGATCGTTGTGTTCGTTTTTGGGGGTGTCATGCACTCCTTGGACACTGGATGGATTGCAAGAAACTCGTCGGAAGCCAGAATAAAACTGGGTTGTCGAAGAACCTCCCCGAAGCTACTGAAGTTGCTCGAGAATTTGCAAGTGCAGCAACAAGGGCAGGACTTATTGGCATTCGAAAAAAAAAAAAATCGTGAAAAAGCTCGGTCCCTTGTGATTCAACGTGCAAAAGCCTCTGACCAAGGAGCCCCCATGTGTTGTCAGCTTCTTCCCTGGAGTTATTCTTCGTAGTTAGTGGATAATCAAGAGAAAATAATAAAGAAACTCAAAGTGGAGACATGAATCTTAAGTGATTCATGGAATCATGACGGTGAAAGCCCGAAGGCATGAATTTCGTGAGAAGAAACTCTCTTCCCGTGAACCTCTTCAATTATTCTTCATGACTCAGCGACTCCCCCTCGTTTTTCTCTCAAGCTTTGAATTCTCATCCCCCTTTGATTTTTCTTTTTCGCTTTCTTGTGCTCCTCGCGGCCGTGCTTCAATATAGGTGCCTCCACTTTTTTTTTTCTTTCCACTCACGATCTCTGACTTTTCTCTTCCGTCTCTTGCTTTCTGACTTTCTATGCTCTCACGCTTTCTCTATCTCTTTTTTTTTTCTTCTATCACTCTTGCAAATTATCTTCTGAAAATTCTGAAACCCCCATAAGCATGTATTTATAATGAAAACCTAGGTCAATTAGCCGGGCTTTTTAGTCCTAACGGGCTTAAGTTTAGGCTTTAATTTAATTCTAAGTGGGCTGAATTAATTTGAGCTTTTCTTTAATTAAGCATAATGGGCTAATTTAAGTTCAAATTAAAATAACTAAGCCCTTTTGCGTGTGATTTTCAGCCCATGCTTTCCGAGTGAGCCAAGTCTCGTTCGATGCTCGAGCTCGATTCACGTGATGAATTTTAAGCTCACTTGTCACCGCCAATCCGATGCGGAATGCAATTAATCTAAATGAACTTAAACTATGTGTTATGCAATTTTAATATTTTTGTTGAGGGGTTAAAATTTAATCCCTAATTTTCTATGCAATTAACCACTAAATGATGTGCTAAAATTTAGGTATCAACAGCTGCCCCTCTTTGAGTGGAGGCTCGCAGAGGTTTCGCTCAAAGACTGAGACCTAAATTTAAACTATGCAAAATGATGAATGATTTTTGTTTTTTTTTTTAATGCAATGATGCGTGATATGCAAACAATAAGAAACGTATGCTAAGGCTTCTCACTTTGGTGAAAGAGCCTTACATACGGATCGCACAAAAAGCGTCCAAATGAGGGAAAGCTTTATAATGCTGTGAGCTCCTTTGATCTCAAAACTTCTCATCCACTGGAAGTAAGGTTTCAAGGTACTGGATTGCCTATCTGTTACCCGTAGTTTCCCACAGATACAAAAAAGCGAATGATATGAAGAAAGAATGATGACGTGTTGCCTATTCCACTGGGCAATCCCGAAAAGGATCATGTCACCTCTTTCATTGGGTGAGCATGAAGTTAGTTGTGCCACCTATTCTACTGGGTGAACACGAAATGAAAAACTAGGCTGCCTGTTCTATTGGGCAAACATTTAAATGGGGTGTGTTGTCTATTTCACTGGGCAACACAAAATGAGCAACTATGACGCCTGTTCTCCACTTGGCAACATCAAATGAGAAATTATGCCGCCGCGTACTCCACTTGGCGAACATGAAATGGGGTGTTCTGCTACCGCGTACTCCACTTGGCAACATAAAATGAGGTGTGCCGTGTACTCCACTTGGCAACACCAAGAGATGGGGTGTGCTTCGTACTCTACTTAGCAACACCAAGAGATATGTCACCTATTCCACTTGGTAAACATATGAAAGAGATTTTTTTTTTCTATTCTGGAGGGAGAAACGATGAAGAATAATTAGTAAACGTACCTAATTTCTTCTTGTGTTATAAAAATGGCAACGCCAATTGCATTGCACCTGTTTTTACCTGAGAAAAGGTTAAAACAACACATGCGTAGAGGCAAAGAAAACATAATTCATGAATCTGCTTGCATTATCAAGCTTCACTAGGGAATTTATCAATAAGAACAACCATTTCATCCTTTTGACAATTTGATCACATTAAATGAGAGACCTTTAATCAAAAAGAACTTTTCACTCGCTCTCAATAAAAGGCTTTTGACCCGACTTTTGATGCGGGTATAAGAATCACTTGAACTTTCTTCATCGTGCTTGACAAGGGTTCGGATATTCTCAAAATCAGTATAACTTGGCCAATCTGAGAGATCTTTATAAGGATTGAAATGAAGGCCTAGTCAATGGCTTAGCAAAAGGGATTCTTCGAGAGTAATGGCTTTGAAAGAAATGATATCACCAGCTGCTCCGGGTTTACAAGTCAGGAATGCTGCAAAAAATGAAATAGAAAAATCTTGCTCGCACTTCTTCGAGTAACATTTATAAGCATTTGAAACCCTACGTTAACTTAAGTGCCATATTCTGAAGAGACTTCGGTAAAGGGTTGTAACGTAGATTCGGGTAGGTTTGAAATGAATGGCCTGTTTCCATCAAAGGAGGTATTATGAACATGGAAATTTGTGATCATCCAATCATGCTACTGGTACCATTGATCTATCTCTAGCAATTGCTCCACAAATGAACCTTCAAATGGTCTCTTCCTTGAAGAATGATTTTGCATATTGACTCAGTTTTCACCAAAACCTTTCTTTCTCTCATCACTTTTTACTAGTATTGGCCTTGCTTTTACCAGGCACACTGCTTTTTCATGCCCTTTTTTTTTTTTACCTTTGACATATATTGTCTATAATGTATACATTGGCCAGCCACACTTTGGCTTGTTTTGACTGAATGACTAACATCTAGACTCTCAGAGTCTTTGTCTTCTATTGGCGCTCCGGATATGCTGCATGGATAGCGATGGCTTTTACCTTGCTCTAGTGTAAGGGATGATCACCAATTAGGTTCTTATGAAATGAAATTGCAGGCTCAAGTGTGGGCTAAGCAATGGATAAAGTGTGTAGGATAGCGAAAGAAATGCTCTTCGTCATATCTAAGGCACTCAAGCTAACACAGAATTTGCATGCAGTAAATATACTTGAAGATTGATGCAAGTGAAAGCAAGAAAATTCTAACCATTTTAAACTTTCTAAGAAATTGTCCCAGTATGGGGTTGTTCCTGACAGGGGTAACAAATGAAACTCCGTTCAAAGGGTTAAGCAAATGATAACCTGTAGTGTTTTGATAGAGGAAATGAATGCCTCACATCATTTTGGTCGTCATACTTTTCGTGAGATAATCCTTTATCTTGTCAGCACGGAATTTTCACTCAATTCGCACTGAGGATTATTATTCAGGACGTGTATAGAAATGGCTTGCCTTTCGTCATCTTGAAGTCTCTCATGCAATATGATCGCTTCATTAGGACAGAAATAGATTGCCAAATCATAAGCCTTCCTCAAATAAAGCTTAGTAACATAACAAGAAAATCAATTGATTCATGAAATTCAATTTGAGATTTGATAGAAACAAAATCAGAATGAGTACAAATCAAGTGTAATATTTCTTCACAGAATCAGAATTAACTAGACTGGAAAAAACACGACCATCAATCTCGGCTAAAATTAAAGCACCTCCTGGAAGGACTTTTCTTCATAATGTACGGGCCGCCATAATTTGGGGTGAATTTTCCTCCGGGAACAGGAAAGTCTGGGAGTACATTACTCAGGGCTAGATTATTTACCTTGAAGTGTCATTGAAGCACTTTTTGGTTGAAAGACTTACCTACTCATGCGGCAGCTGGATCGGGCATTTCGTCTCACTCTCAAGGGGATTTGCCCTTTTTTTTTCACTTCTCTGGTTTTCCGGAATCACTCAGGTTAACGATGACAGTTTGGTCTGATGTGAGGACTTTGGGCCTTTCATGCCGCTCTAGATCACATTGAATGTCCGAGGAATTGTCGAATTCGTCGGTGTCATTGGGATCAAGCTCGGCTGCACATAATTCATCAGATTGGATAGTTCCCATACCCTCACCTGTCACAAGATTGTCCCTGAAACATAAAGTAAGGGATTCAGAAGGACAAACAGGGGTAAACATTGCATTTTTTCTAAATTTTTCTCTTCTTAAAAAAAAAAATTTTTAAGAAGGTTTTAACACGAGGGAGTATGAAGAAACCCAGGCCTCAGAATTCTCCTTGGACTATATTTTCCTTTTATCGGTTGAATATCATCACCGGGCTGGTTTGATATACCTCAACATGCCCTCAAAAAATGAAAATAATTTGTAATTTCATTGATTATCACCAAATAAATTACATTTATTAGAATGGAAACTAGGACAATAAAGTCATAGAAATGAAAAATCCTAAAAAGCAACTCTCAAGACGGGGCAAGTCCTAGAAAGCAATAGAAATTCCCACGCAGATGAGCGCACGAAAAAAGTAAAGGTGTTGCTCTTACGGGCCAGCGCCCATTTCATCTGACGGTCCTTCCTCGATAGCTCTAATGAGCATGTTATTGAACAAAGCAGTGATTCCCTCCATCGCATCATCAGGATCTTCTGTTACTGGAGGTGTTAAATCATCCATACCTCCCCATCCATCAGGGACGATATCACGCGGGTCAATATAAAAGCTCGGGGGAGCCGAATATTTCACGTAGTAGTCAAACTTGCCGCTCGGTTGTCCCAGGGTATCAATCACTTCCTTCTCTTCATGTATCATTCTTGCAGGACTCGGGGATGTGGTCTGAATGTTTGGAACTATGAGAAGATCATCTTGGCCTTGGCAAAGCCACGAAGCACGACATGTTGATGCCCCAGTATCTAAAAGGTCCTGAACGTCGTATGACCATGGAACCATCTTGTTACTTTCATAAGCGTAGGGCTGAGGTGATGCCAGGACCAATACTTCCGAAGCATCAGGTATAATGATCCTAAGGTCATCGTCAGAGGCGTGTTCGAGAGAGGGCATGTCAGGATCCAACTTAACTTGTTCATCGGTCAGCATTGTGAGTTCTTCATTCCAGTCAATGATGACCTGAGATATAATGGCCACTACCCCGAATTCATCAGCCATCCCAATCATTCCCTCTCTTACCAACTTATCCACCTTATTTTCTATTTCACCGAATGACACCACTTCACCGGTCGAAACATAACCAGCTCGGACTAAAGTGTCAAACATATCTTCGAAAGGGACCCTGAAGTCTTGAACCTGTTTGATCGCCGGGCCAAGGACAACATTTGCATTGCTCGAATGATCAGGGAGCGGATTGTTCTGCACATTGGGCTTACCGGCTGGCTGTAATGCAAACGCTCCAGTCTCGAGTAGATCCTGTACTCGATGTTTGAGCACTTGGCAGTCATCTGTCGAATGTCCCACCTCACCTCTATGGTAATCACATTTCTTCGACGGATCGTATCGTGCAAAGCCGGTAGCGTTAGATCTTTGTGGCTTCGAACTCAGCAAATTCTTCTTTCTTAGCACTGCTAGTACCTGAGATAACGTTCCAGGAAGTGGAGTAAATTGGTGAGCTTTGTGCTGCGGGCGTGGGTCCTGCCGGCCTTGCTGCCCATAAGAGGTCGGCTGCTTGGTGGTAAATTGTAGTTTCGGGGCCTGAGCTGGCGTCTTCTGTACATAAGTCATGTTGACTTCGGGGGCATGCTCTTTGTCTTTCTTACTAGTAAATCTCTTGCCTGATGAACCCGACTCACTGTACCATCCTTTCTTGAGCCTAGACTCAATCTCCTCACCCATGGCTATTAGCTGGCTAAAAGATTGGATGGCCGTCACTAACATTCGTGAACGAACCGGCTGTGGTAGAGTGGACACGAACAACTTCATTAAGTTACGTTCTGAGGGTTCAGGCATGATCTGTCTCGCCATGTTCCTCCAGCGAGTGGCATACTCCTTTAGAGTTTCGCCCTTTTTCTGCTTAGCTCTTTCCAGGTTTTCCCTTGTAATGGTGACATCGAGATTGAATTTGAAGTGTTTGATGAAGAGGTTTGCCACTTCTTCCCATGAGTCTTTCCGGTTGATTTGGTGGTTGGTATACCACCTCATTGCAGCATCCTTCAAACTTGCTTGAAAGGTTTGAATCATTAAAGGTCAATTAGAAACATATCTGTTCATGAGCCCCTGGTACATCTCGATGTGCTGAATTGGGTTCGAGGTGCCGTCATACTTCTCGAAGGCTGGCATCTTGAATTTATCGGGCACTTGGACCCGAGTAAAAATAAACAAACCAACAGGCGGAAAACTTTGAGTTCCCTCCACTTCACGTAATCTCTGATCGAGCTTAGCCAGCAATTTAGCATTTTCATCATTGGGGGGTTGATGAAGAACATCGGCCGCCGGAGACGCACTAGTGTTAGTCAAAATGACATCGTCCAGTTGAAAGGTTAGATTAGTATTTACTGCAGGAGCTTTGTCGAGGCGGAGGCCTTGACGGGTTGGAGGCGGAATCTCCGATTGAGAGACAGCATTGATCTGCTGTTGCTTGGCCATGAGATCACTCATCATTTTGGACATGGCAGCCATGATCTGCTCATTGATTGTATTCATGTGTTCTTTCAGCTTTTCGTCAATCATGGCTGCAATCTCAGCTTGATTGGCCATCTTCTTTTGGTCACCGATCGAGTATTATGAGGATGAGGGGGATCCGTGGCAAATTGCCTACAAAAGTAACGCTCGAATGAATACAACAAGTAAGAATAACGAGTCGGTCCATGACATCCCCTAGACCCTCAAGATGAAATTTCTTTCAAAAGACCAATTCGTCCAGTAAATCCCGAAATTCCAAATTGCTTCATTCAATAAAAACTTGGACTAATTCCAAAATTTACAAATTATAACTTAACGTTTTTCATTGAATTGCTCAAAATGGAAAATGTCTCGAAAGAATTCTTATAAAAATCGTTCAGAAACGACATCTATTTCCAAAAAACGTTAATGGTAAGCTAACATTTCCTCCTAAAAAAAAAGAAAAACTCCATAGACCAAACAAGAAATCAAATGGTATTCCTCTTTTTAGAGGCCACGTGATCTATAGACGAATGGGCCTTCAAGGCACGCCGTAATCGTGCATTCTTTTCAGCCAAAGCATCTGCCTTATCCTGGGCCTTCATCGCCTTTTCTTCACTGATTTTGATTTGAGTCTGAAGGGTATGTTGTACTGTCACGACCGGGATCTTCGGGAGTATCTCAGCAGGGATGGTATAATACTGAACATACCGGTCCATGGCAAAGTGACACTTCATCCTTCCAGTGGGCTCATCTGCGGACCAAATCAGCTTCTGAGTGGAACAATTTTGCCAAGCTTCAGAATAACGCCTAAGCTCGACTCTGTAGGACTTGCCTTTTTCGAACTGGACTTAAAATTCATTGGGCCTAAGTGGAGGTGGGACATCCTGCAGAACTCGGAATTGACGTGTAACCCGAAGGGGCTGATAGCAGGTTGCCTCATAAATGCCCATCAAAGGTACGGGCTTCTGATCGCCATGGTATAGTCGAGCTTCGACCTTCCGAAACCACATAGCTTGCCAAAGGAAAATCTTAGAGTTTGGATATTTGAACAGATGGACCCATTGCATATAGTGCAAACTCTTAGTTTGATCTTGTATTTATTTGAACCTTAAAATAGGGTTATTAGTCATGCCCATTTCAAATACAGTCATATCTTCTCCAAATTGAGAAAGGTATGAGAAAAACCAGATTTGTAAAAGCTCAATCGGGGCTCGAAAAATTCTATCTTTTCCTTTCTTGAATCGTGTTAGAGATATGAAAGTCTCTGCTAGAATTGTGTTTATAAAACTAACTCCACCAAATATTAGTTTTACCATCCAAACTATGACAGGATCAATAGCATTTTGACGGAATGGAAAAATGATGAGTCCAAAAAAAGCTAAGATAAAAATTTTAGATCTCATGAGGACGGAGTTATTTTCGAAACATTCAATAAGAGAAGATAATGGGCATGCTTGACAATTACTCCTTAGCACTTTTTCAATTTCCTTTTTAGTCAAATTCAAAAATTCAGCAAGCACTACCACAGGATCTACCTTAATGGGTGGTTCGACTATATCCAACTCAATCGATTTTCCAATGGCAATACTGTATTCTTCCAGAGTCGGTGTGAGCTCAAACTTACCTCCCAACACAAATGTGGTTGTCTCGGGGCACCAAAAATGAGCGAATGCTTGCATGATCCCACTCTGAACATCTATGTCTAGGATTGGCAGCATGAATCCAATGCGTTTGAGAACGTACTGCTGACCATCTGGCTTCAACTGGCTCCATAACTTCTTGAGCTCCAGCTTCGGAGTAGGCACGAAACGGATATCGAGGCGACCCATTCTTATATAGACCACGTGCCAAATGACTCAACCTAAATCATGGACCGACTCAAAATAAGATGAAGAAAATCAAAGATAAAGCTCGAGAAATTACCGTCTTTGGGGAGAAAATGTCAATCACAGAGACATGCACATGAATCGTGAGTTTAAATCTTAATCTATCTATCCTAATGGCTTTTGCAAAGTGAAATGATGAACGGAACGACGCGTCGCAGCCTCGCATACAATCATCATGACTAGTCGCAGCCTCGCATACAATAGTCATGACTAGTCGGATCCAATCACTTCAGCTTGGTTCGGTCGACAAGGGCGACCCCCATGCGTTGTAGCCTCACGTGCATGAGGACGACCCTTGAGCCATTTTTTTGGAAAAATTTTTGGGATTTAAATGGGATAACCTTTAGCGAAGCCTTACCGCCAAGGTTAAAGAACCACCTAAATACCATCTTAAAACTATGGGTGTAACCCAGGTCCGGTCACAGGTTGTGTGTGGTGTAGTGCAAATACTGTAAATCATGCACAACAATTATATGCAACCACCACTTCAATAGTACGAAAATTAAATTAAATTCCACTCCACCAAACCTGCAAAACAAAGGGTTAGCCAATCACTACTTCCCTTATAACTCCCATCTTGCAAAAACATTTAACACCTAAAAATGAGAATTCAATTAAATTTTGCCAAATCGAGTGATTTTTGTTTGAAAATTTTTTTTTTGGCCTAAGTCTTTCTTAAATTTTCAAAAAAAATCAAATAATCCACAGCGGAGTCGCCAAGCTGTCGTGACTTAAAAAAATCGTGTTTTCGATCTTAGGCTAATGGATTACTAGATTAATTAAATTAACTAATCTAGCTCGAGTTCTCCCAAACTCTACCAATTCGCAACTTAGATCTAATTATGAGCATGCAAATATTTTCAATGGGAGTCGCCTCTAATCATTTAAGGTAGGTTGATTAGAAACATAAATAAAATAGCGGGAATACTATTTTATTTCTACGAACCAGAAATTATGAATTCGGGGACTTAGTTATGCTAGATTCCCTAACGCCCTTTCGGTACCAATTTCAAGAAAAATACTCAATTTGGTAATTTTGATAAATCCTGACTTAGAGTTTAAAGATGCAGAAATTTTTTATTTTCACTTATTTAAATGAAAGCTAACCTATATGTAATGACGTGCAAAAATTGACATGCGATTAATGCAACATAACATGAAAATTATATGTCATGCGATGGCGTGACCTACTTCTAATGACGGGCCTATTATTTTGTATAAATACGCAATTTTAAACTAAAGAAATTAACCTATTCTAGGGTGATCTTTTGGTATTATTTTAAAATCAAAATTCGAAATTAAAATCAAGTAAAAAAAAATCGCTAAATCTTTTGAATTAAGTTTCGATCTGAAGCCTGACAGATCGATCCTAAAATTCAAAATACCCGCTATGGAAATAACTCTATCTAAAGCCTGATAGATAGATTTATTTCCACGTGTGCGGTTGTGGATTAGGAAATTTTCCTAATCGATCACATCTTGAAAAATTTTCGATATCTTAAATATCTTGGATATATTCAAAAGATTTTGAAAATTCTAAGTTCTATCCAAATTTGACAAGTAATAGATATCCAAGATTTCAAAAAAAAAAAAGGAAATAAATCTTAATTGGGATAATACCTATTATTTAAATATGCAAAGTTAGATATCAATAAGCGCGAATTAAGCAACAAAATATTTAAATCAAATAAGGATAAGATATTTACCTGATTTACGGATTTCTTTCCAAATTTGAATCGCCGAGATTGCGGATTGGGACCGGGCGGAGCAGGTGGCCAAGGGAAACGCAGCCACAAGGATGGCGACGGCAGTAAGTGGTGCTCGTGGTGGTTCAGACGGTGGTGACAATCCACGAGCAAAGATCGTCAGAGGAGCTTGTAGGATACCTCTGTGATGGCACGGTGTGGCTAAGGTACTGCATGAAAACCATTCTGGTGTCATGCCTCCTTGGACACTGGATTTTTGTTCCCAGAATCGTCGGAAGCCAGAAACCCGTTTGGTAACGCAATTTCATTTTTCTATTTCCGAGACAAGTTTGCTTCCAAAACTGATTCTGAAACCAGAAATGAGAACAAAAAAAAAGTTGGTTTTTCATTTCTGGAACAAAAGTGAGAACCATTTCTGAGGAATTCATTTTCTTCAACACACATTCATATGAAAGTCACAACCTTTGAGGTGAGAAAAAAAAGTAAAAAATCAAAAATTTCAAAACTTAACAGAATGGTTTAGAATTTGTGGCTACCCACTTTCAGTGAAATTTAAATTTTTTTAGGTGCCGAAAAAATTTAAAAAAATAAAAAAATAAAAATTTTCAAAATTTCACAAAATGATCTAGAAAACCTATGGCCACCCACTTTGAGCAAAATTTAATTTTTTTAGATGCCAAAAAAATAAAAAATAATCAAAAAATCTAAAATTTAAAAACTTCACAGAATGTCTTAGAATACCTATGGCCACCCAATTTGAGTGAAATTTTATTTTTTTAGATGCCAAAAAAAAATAAAAAAAGTAAAAAATAAAAAATTTAAAAACTTCACAGAATGACTTAAAATACCCGTGGCCACCCACTTTGAGTGAAATTTAATTTTTTTAAATGCCAAAAAAAATAAAAATAAGCAAAAAAGTAAAAATTTCAAAACTTTACAGAATGGCTTAAAATACTTGTGGCCACTCATTTTGAGCGAAATTTTATTTTTTTAGGTGCCGAAAAAAAATAAAAAATAAAAAATTTCAAAACTTCACAAAATTGCTTAAAATACCTGTGGCCATCCACTTTTGAGCGAAATTTAAATTTTTTCAGGTGCCGAAAAAAATTAAAAAATAAAAAATAAAAAACTTCACATAATTGCTTAGAATACCTATGGCTACCCACTTTAAGTGAAATTTAATTTTTTTAGGTGTCGAAAAAAAATAAAAATAAGCAAAAAAGAAAAATTTTCAAAACTTTACAGAATGACTTAAATACTTGTGGCCACCCACTTTAAGCAAAATTTTATTTTTTTAGGTGCCGAAAAAAAAGAAAAAAATCAAAAATTTTTGAAATTTCACTCAAAGTGGATGGCTACATGTATTCTAAGTCATTTTGTGAAGTTTTGAAATTTTTGATTTTTATGTTTTTTTTTTCACCTAAAAAAATTTAAATTTCGCTCAAAGTGGATGGCCACATGTATTCTAAGTCATTCTATAAAGTTTTGAAATTTTTGATTTTTTTCTTTTTTTTTCACCTCCAAAAATTAAAATTTCACTCAAAGTGGGTGCCCACAGGTATTCTAAGCCATTCTGTGAAGTTTTGAAATTTTTGAGTTTTTGAATATTTTTGGGCACCTTAAAAAATTTAAATTTCACTCAAAGTGGATGACCACATGTATTCTAAACTATTTTGTGAAGTTTTGAAATTTTTGATTTTTTGATTTTTTTTGGCACCTAAAAAAATTTAAATTTCACTAAAAGTGGGTGGCCACAGGTATTCTAAGCAATTCTGTAAAGTTTTGAAATTTTGATTTCTTGATTTTTTATGAAAAAATTCAACAAATTTCCTATTTTCCCAAAATCTGAATTTTTTTTATTTTCTCGACATTTTGATGATTTTTTCTGGAATTTTTCAATTTTTTGGGATTTTCTGAATTTTTTTAAAGATTTTTATGAATTTTTCGGATTTTTTATTATTTTTATTCCATTTCTAAAAAAAATGGATTTCTTTTCCTGGAAATAGAATTTTCTGTTGTTTATCAAACGAGTTTTTGTTTCAGAAAATAGAAATTTTGTGCTGTTATCAAACGGGTTTCTGTTCCAGAAATAGAAATTTTTTGTCATTATCAAACGGGTTTTTTTTCTCAGAAACTCATCCAGGAACCAGAAATAGAAAAATCTATTTCTGGTTCAGGAACTCATTCCGGAACAGAATGGTTATCATTCGCTACCTAAGATGCTGGATCGTTGTGTTCGTTTTTGGGGGTGTCATGCACTCCTAGGACACTGGATGGATTGCAAGAAACTCGTCGGAAACCAGAATAAAACTGGGTTATCGAAGAACCTCCCCGAAGCTACTGAAGTTGCTCGAGAATTTGCAAGTGCAGCAACAAGGGCAAGACTTATTGGCATTCGAAAAAAAAAATCGTGAAAAAGCTCGGTCCTTTGTGATTCAACGTGCAAAAGCCTCTGACCAAGGAGCCCCCATGTGTTGTCAACTTCTTCCCTGGAGTTATTCTTCGTAGTTAGTGGATAATCAAGAGAAAATAATAAAGAAACTCAAAGTGGAGACATGAATCTTAAGTGATTCATGGAATCATGACGGTGAAAGCCCGAAGGCATGAATTTCGTGAGAAGAAACTCTCTTCCCATGAACCTCTTCAATTATTCTTCATGACTCAGCGACTCCCCCTCGTTTTTCTCTCTGGCTTTGAATTCTCATCCCCCTTTGATTTTTCTTTTTCGCTTTCTTGTGCTCCTCGCGGCCGTGCTTCAATATAGGTGCCTCCACTTTTTTTTTTCTCTCCACTCACGATCTCTGACTTTTTTCTTCCGTCTCTTGCTTTCTGACTTTCTATGCTCTCACGCTTTCTCTATCTCTTTTTTTTTTCTTTTATCACTCTTGCAAATTATCTTCTGAAAATTCTGAAACCCCCATAAGCATGTATTTATAATGAAAATCTAGGTCAATTAGCCAGGCTTTTTAGTCCTAACGGGCTTAGGTTTAGGCTTTAATTTAATTTTAAGTGGGCTGAATTAATTTGGGCTTTTCTTTAATTAAGCATAATGGGCTAATTTAAGCTCAAATTAAAATAACTAAGCCCTTTTGCGTGTGATTTTCGGCCCATGCTTTCCGAGTGAGCCAAGTCTCGTTTGATGCTCGAGCTCGATTCACGTAATGAATTTTAAGCTCACTTGTCACCGTCAATCCGATGCGGAATGCAATTAATCTAAATGAACTTAAACTATGTGTTATGCAATTTTAATATTTTTGTTCAGGGGTTAAAATTTAATCCTTAATTTTCTATGCAATTAACCACTAAATGGTGTGATAAAATTTAGGTGTCAAGATACACTTATCATTGGACACCATGGAATACCGCATAATTACACGAAGATATAAACCAAGAAAAACACAAAAATTTGTTTCAGATTCTAAATTTCACGTACCTAGAACTTAGAGCCTACTCGTCGAAATAGATTTTTTAATTTTCGGAACATGAAACTTACCCTGTATATCTTGAAATCATGCTCACCCCTAGAAGACACATGCTCGAAAAGACTAAGAGAACTTGAGGAATATACTCTCTCGATAGGTCGGTGAGAAGCATTATCAATACTAAGGGACATTGGTTCGGTTCTTTGGGTAAAAAAGGAAATGTATAAACCAAAGAGACGCATTGATCAATACAACACGTTACAAATGTTGTCCGAGTACATGATAGTCGACACGATCAAACACATTCACAGTCTACAATAGCGTATGAAGAACGGCAAAAAAAAAAAAGAGTATTACATATTTACCTCGATGAGATGCGATTGCGATCACGATTCGAATCGGTAAAAAACAGAGCAAGAGAGGAAGACGAGAGTCAAGACTTGAAATGAGATTGCAAGAGGGACGAGTTGAGCGACTCAAGCAAGAGGGTAGCATCTAAGAATCGAGCGAGATTGAGAGTGACTAAGTCAAGCGAAAGACGAAGAGCAACCGTGTCGAGCCAGAGCCGTGAAGATCGAGAATGAGTTCAGGTTTTTATTTCGAATTTGGGAAAGAGGCGTGATAGAGCGAGATTTGCGAAGATATTATGGGTTTTTTACATTTGTAAGAAATAAAAATAAAAGTAAAACATCCTTACCCAAAAAAAAACAGAAAAGTAAAACATTGGTTCGGTCCAATGTTCCGGGTGGGCCGTTTTAAACTCAGAACCGAACCGAAATTCACCGATTCTAATTTCACGAAACTAGAGCGGTACCGCTCAGAATCAGCGGATTCGGTCCAATTGAGGCGGTTCTTTTTGCTTAAAACGACAGAAGAAATTGAGGTAGGGGTTTATCGTTGTAGCCCAACCCGAACCACCGGCCACGAACCCAGGCTCCGTTCCCCGCTTAGGGTTTAAGCATAGCCGGCGGCGGCGACGACGACGACGACGGCTACGAGTATGGGCGGCGTCACCAGGTTCCTGATGCTCCTCGCCGCTCCTCTCCCGCCGCGCTGCCCCTCCCTCCTCCGCCTAGCTCGCCTCCACCCCCACTGCCGCCGCCCCCGCCACCTGTCTCCACTCACCTCCCGCGCTATCCACCACCACATCCTCGGCGCTTCCACCAACCGTCTCCTCCTTCCACTCCGACTCAAGTCCTCTTCGCAGCAATTTCACGCTCAGGCAAGCGCGGTCAGAGACGATCATTTCTCCGACTCCGCTCATCCGTGGCCGGAGTGGCTCAACCTCATCCGGAGCTTATCGTCCGGTGGTTATTTCCGTAAGGAGGGGTCGGGTGCCGTGGCGGCGCGGGGAATCAGCGGCGATGCCGAGTTCGTGGCTGGCGTGGAATTGCCGGAGGAGTTCCTTCGCGCGGCTGAGGCTGGCCTGGCTTTTGCGCGCCATCGGCCTCATCTTTTGAGGTATCGTTTGTACGGAAAAAATCTTCGTTCTCCCCGTAGTTGTTTTTTTGGGTCCAGCGATGGGTAAATATTCACGGCTGGAGTTGGTTGTGCAGGGCACTCTCGAAGAGAGATATCGTCGTGGTGGTTGAAAATGGAGCTCCTTTCTTGTTCAGGAATGCTGATGATTCCATCAGAAAAATGAGGGCGTTCATGAGCGGGGAAGAAGTTGGTGTAAGAACTCATTTTCACCTTTTCCTTTGCTTGTAGTTTTGTTGCGCTGATACTTCATTTGCTTGTTGGTTGTTAAATATGTACACAACTTCAAAATTGGTGATACCGAGTGAGCTTCAGGTGCTTTTCTAATCTGATCTTACTTCATGTTCATGCCCTTGGTGAACAAGATCATCTGGTATACAAATTGCACGTGCTTGCCTGCTTTGCCGATGGCCACCCACTCTATCCCAATTTCCCAGATCATTTGGCGTATGCGAACAGTTCTTGCGGACTTGTGTTTAGGGGTTTAATCCTAGATGTTAAGATTTCATTTTGGTCTAGTTTTCTTTTTAATTTAGAACCTGCTTCGTATAATTCGGTCAAGTGTAAGTTTTGCCATTTTGAAGTTGTGGTTGTGTGGAGGTTGTGCAGCCACTTTGTTAGTATGTAGTTTAAAGTCAGTTTCGATTCTGCATACAGTAGAAAATGCTTTGTTTTTTCAGTTCATTTTCACCCATCTAGTCTATTTGCTGCAGCCTTGTCAGAAACCATCCTTATTTAGGTAATCCAGTTCATTGTTTGCAGGTAATACTGTGCTTATTAAGTTTTGCTGGAACTCACCCTTTATGATTGCAAATCCGTGTTATTAAGTTTTAGTGAATTTTTTCCTTTACAATCACAAATCACTGCATTACTTGGAGCTCATAGTTTTTCTGTTAAGATTGATGAGGGCTCATCATTCATGACATGTCTTTGTGACCAAGCAATTCTATGGATATTGTGTTGTGGCAGTCAAAATTGACATCTTTTTTTCTGTTAAGATTGATGAAGGTTCAACATCCATGACATGTCTTTGTGAACAAGCAATTCTATGGATATTGTGTTATGGCGGTCAAAATTGACATCTGATTTCAGCATTCTTTTTGCTTGTTTTAATTGCATAGATTGTTGATGATGATAAAGCGCAGACTATTGATTTGATGAGGTTTATATTGAGTTATGCCTGCAGTCCCACCACACCAGGAAAAAGTGACTTTGGTAATCAAAATATAATTGCATCAGTACGGAATCTGCTACAGGAGATGGCAATTCCAAGTCCTACTGCTCCACCTTTGAACTTTGCTGGTTCTCTTGAGAACCAGTTCTCTGGTGGCTATGGACAAATTCCCAGGCCCCGTGGGCCAAATATTGAAATGAAAAGAGGTGATTGGATCTGCCCAAGGCAAGTGCCTTGTTCTCTGTCGCCAAACTGAATTCCTTCCTGTCGTCTACCAATTTGTATAATCTGCTTCTTATGATATGACATTCGAATTGAATCTCTCATTGAAATTTACGAGCAGGTGTAGTTTTATGAATTTTGCGAGAAACATGAAATGCCTTGAATGTGAAGAGGCACGACCAAAGGGGCAGTTGACGGGCAGAGAGTGGGAGTGTCCTCAGTGAGTATTTGCTAATTTAGATGTTTCTTGCAAAAGGTTTAGTGAGTGGCTATCATTAGTATGAGTCCGGCATACTAAAAGTTATTATTACTATTTCTTTTCCGTCCTTAGATGTGACTTCTTCAACTATGGGAGGAATCAAGTATGCTTGAGATGTGAATGCAAGCGTCCTGGAGAGATGTCATTCACCGTCCCATCTGGATTTGGTTTAAGTCATGGTTCTGTTGAAAATGCTAATAAAATTGACATTGAGAGGAGATTTGCTACCAATGCAGAGAAGGCACCAAGCTTGTTCAACAAAGTTTCACAACTAGATAGCACTTCAGACATTTACGATGCTATAGCTGATGAAGATTTCCCTGAAATTATGCCACTGAGGAAAGGAGTGACCAGAAGTAACCTGACTGCTGATGGAACTCCAAATATTGATGATAACCGAACTTGGAATGCAAATAAGAGACTTGATTCACCTTTTTCCAAGTCATCATCTCTACAGCAAGGACAGACTAGAGGAAACAATTCTGGTTTTGTTCCTTTTGTGCCTTTACCTGCTGATATGTTTGCGAAGAAACCCGGAAATTCTGAAACTAAGTCGGATAACTTGGTGACAGATGGGGCTGCTTCTCTTGCTTCAAATGACAGAAACTGGGGTTCTTCTGTTTCTGGAATTAACTTCTCTGGTAAATCTGGAGCTGGTCTACCGTCTTCTTACGGGTCAGTTATCCATACTGAAAGCCAAGATAAAGAGAGAGGAGAAGAAAATTCTGAGAGATGGTTTAGGAGAATTGCAGAATTACATGATGCCCGAGATCTGTCATCTGCCACTTCTGACGAAGTTTTCCTTGAGACCATGCCCAAGCATAAGGGAGAGAACCGATTTGCAGTCAGAAGGATGAAAGATCGTTCTTTGAATTCTCCAACATACAAGAGATGTGCCACAATGGAACAAGCGAACAATTCCAACTTTGTTCCCTTTGTCCCATTCACACCTGGGTACTTCGCTACGAAGGAAAACCGGCAACCTGGCAGTGCCAATACTACTAATAAAGGATCTTTGGATACAAAATCAACTCCCGCATCTCCAGGGAAGATTCAACTGGAGGCAAATGATTCAAGTTCGGTGCTGCCTAACTGGAATGGGCAACCAATGGAAAACCAGCATGTTGATGGCAGGAGCTTGAATATAAAACCTCCCGTAGAGAATTCAACTCAAAATAGTTCAACCATGACTAAAGGGGCACATAATATAGGGACGCTGCAGGACTTCAGCAATCCGCAGACAAGAAGTGGGAGTAGTGTAGGTGTTGGATCATTTCAAGCCGGTAGAGATACAAGAGAGACGACAAATCTGGTGAGCAGTTCACGCCAGCCATCAGAAAGTTTCAATGTGAGAGAGCAGTGGAGAGGTAAGAGCTTGGAGGGTTCAGCCGTGAAAGAACCTAATCCTCTGGACATGTCAGAGGAGGCGAAGGCAGAGAGGTGGTTCCGACGTGTTGCCCAGATTAAGGACATTTCAGAGCTGAGCCAAATACCAGATGAGGATTTCCCATCAATAATGCCAATGAGGAAGGGAGTAAACAGGTTTGTGGTGAGCAAGAGGAAGACGCCTTTAGAGAGGAGGCTGACTTCTTCTCAGTATCGAAGGAATCTCCCTGTTGTGACCTCTGATCCTGTAAAAAACGAAAATGAGAATAAGTGATACGAGGTTTTCCAACTTTTGTAATGCTTTGTAAATCGTTTCCTTGGCAAACTTTTTAAGTCAATAGTTTTCTTCAGAAAGTGATTCTTTATTAAATAAAGTCAGCAGAAAACAATTCGCGCCCTTAGGTCTCAGCTTATGTTTCCTTAAGCCTCTTCACACCTCTTGTGCATTGCTTATAGGCAATAGAACGAGAAGAGATGAAAGCAATCTGTGTGTGGAGAAGATGGAGAGTGAGGTGTTGGAGATTGTGTGGCAGGAGGATCTTTTTTAGGGTGATAAATAATAGAAGCAGGAAAATTTGGTTTTCAAGAAAAGGAGAAGTGGTTGTAAAGGAGGGTGGGCAGTGTTGAACAGGTGGTCCGGCTGTGGTTGTGATTCCTGGGTTCCTCGTATGTGATATAGTGAGATGAAGCTTCATATTGTTGCTGAGGAACCTGCAGAAGGTAATTTTAGGAGAGCATTCCATTCTTTCTGCCCAGTGTTATTTTTTTTTTAAGAATTCCAAGCACTGAGTCTTATGTTACTTACCATGATCTGGTGTTTTTTACTTACTATGCTTTTAGGAACCATTTGATAAGATGATAGGAGGAGGATAGTACAGCACTGAGAGTAGGAAATATTTAATGCAGTGTCCTCGTTCAGCAGTGCCTCGCCGACATGTTGTAATGGTTTTTATGTATGAGAAAATTAGATAGTGGAGATAAATTTATGTAAAAGGGGGGAAATGCGAATTACGCATGTTATAATTTTCTTTGCAAAATTTTTTTTGGGCACTCGATTAGTGTCTAGATATACTGGCTTGTACAGGTTAGCAAGGATGTGATACGGGTTAGCAAGGATGTGATAATTATGTGAAAGAAATAGAAGGGATGTTTTGCAGGATTTTTTTTTTATTGTCTTGGGTTTTAGGTCTTTATATTTAAATGGTTCGTCGCTTGTTATATAATGATTCAGAGGCTTCATTTCAGCTGATGCTGTTGTGGATGACATTTAGAATCAAATGGTGTTTATAGTGTTCTCAGTAGACTCTTTGGGTAACGATAATCCTTTTAATTGGATAAGAGTATTGTTTTGTGTATTAAGACCGGTGTGAGTTGATATTACCAAGTGGACCATGTTAGAACAATATGAGTTTGCCAAATTGCTTAATAAAGTAGATTTGTTAGTCGGTCTTAATAGACTAGGCCTCATTCATCGAGTAAATATAGACTCGAGCCAGAACTTGAAGTAACCAGCCACTCCATGGATAAAATTGTACTGTTGGCTCCCTGTTTCTCGGCTGCTTGTGATGTCTACATTTCACTGTCACGTGGATGTCTAGAATTTACGGAAGTGCAAATCTGAATCTGCAAATGTAGTGTGCCAGAATCTGCCCACTGCTCTACTATTGTCTCTTGCGCTTTATATAAGTTGCTCTTACTCTCGTTTCTGACTTTAGTAATCAAGGTCAGATTTTTGTGTCGCAGCAATTCCCTAGGTGAAAAAGGCAATTGAATAAATAACTTTTTGTGCAGGTTTTGGACATCTTCCCTTATCTTTCTGAATAGGCGAGGACTAACTAAAGGTTCTTTGTTGCTGACCTGCCGGAGTTGTTTGTCTGCATAGAGAGAGATCACCCCAGCGTGATTGAGGAATCCGTGATTAGTCCCTCCGGTCGAAGCTTTTGCATTTAGCTGCACACTCCAAGGGTTGTATATTGCCTTGTACAGTGCACACGAAGCGTACGAAATTCGTGAAATTGATCACCTTAATGGCACTGGTAAGGGTGCTAAAACAGTACCATTTCATTGATTTTCTTACGCACTTCTCTGGCGTAAATTCGTATTTAGTTAATCTGGTTACTCTAGCCGTGTAAAGAGCATATAATCCTATTCTGGGTATTCTTTTTCCCCCAAAATATCTCACATTCACTTTCCTTGCTTAGGATCACCACTACAGATTCGGAATTTGCCTACAAATCCAACCCAAAAACTTGTCGCGGGTGAATCATATAGCCTTTTTTCCCATCTTTAAGGAGGTAAATGCCAAAATCTACAGCTCTTACCACGCTTTTTGGGGGCCAAAAGGTGAATTACTCTTTAAAGTTTAGCTAGAAGGATAGCCATCACATAATGCTGAGAAAGACATCAGTAAAAGTAGCACGGGTGTCTCCTTTCCATAAGCCAATTTGCGTCTTCATCATCGATGAGACCTTTACTAAATGAGCACGCCATCACGGACAGAAGCTGTAAATGTCTTAGCGATCTTTCACTTCCCAATTATGATTTTTCAATTTCCTACAGACCCAAAGCAGATCTACCCTTTGAATTAATACACAGTCTATGACAACCTCAGGTCTAGCCCACATCGTTTCGGCGGAGACGATTATTCAATTCATCGAGATTGCGGCCTCCGTCAAATGGGTCCGTGATGATATCATTTTCAATTCCGGATGAAGACAAAAAAGCATCAAACGAGACAACCGAACCTGGTCTTCTAGAGAGCCACGTTGTAAGAAAAGTTCAGCCATGGAAGTAATTAATTGCCCGCAAGAGAAACCACCTTCTTCTGCTTCAACGAGGAGAGACTGTACTGCAAGCTAGTCGAGTCCATGCCTGAGTTATCACCTAACCCAGTCAATATCATCAGATCAACCCCAGTTGTTGCGATGCTTTGGTTGATCAATTCAATGCAGGAGTTATTCTGCCCGTTGCTCAAAACCTCTCCTCGGTGACTTAAACTCGTCCCTTGAGATCCGCGTTGATGGCCATTCATTATGGGAAAGAATGGAGACAAAAGAAGAGTTGTTAGATTGAGTTTTTGTCTTAGGTAGGTCCAATCTTAGCTTAGGAGCAACGGTGGAGGTGGTTTGATCGACATCCTCGATAGAGGAAAGATGCGGCTAAACAAATTGAGTTATTCTATCCCAAAAACCGGTTTATCTTGCTTTCAACAGGCTGGAAGGCTGGAAGGTCTGGGATTTAACTCGCACTCAATCCAATATCTAACGTTAGGCATGTTGGAGAGCGCAGCAGAAGCCCGTGACTTTTCTAAGTGTGTTGATTACGAGATATTCACCAAATATCGATGCCCGATATTTTTGTTGCAGAGATCCCCAAGGGGGAGCGAAGTCTAATTCCAAATCTGTCAATATATCCAATTTAGACACTTATTTTTAATAAAAAAAAATTTAAGCTAAATAAATTATGGGCTAATAAAGATATATATATACTGCATCTCATCACGTCAGTCAATGTTCAAATATGAAACTTTTCTAACACGACTCGTACAAGCGCCTCAACAAGAGACACGAGAAAGTTTTCCTTAGGATTCTCTAGGTTTAGTTGTAGACACAGGAAAGTCCTTTCGAGGACGGCTTCTTGGTGAAGAAGGTAATAAGGAAGGACACGCTCGGCTCCCCTGGCCCGACCCTTCACCTCAAGCCACGACACTTTCTATCGGTGCCGAGAGGGTCGATCGTCACCTAGGCCCGGCCTTCCTTCTCTCGATCGAGCACGACGGACGAGACTCTCCCATCCGTTGGTCGATCGCGCCAGCGCGAGAGGTTTCTTTGTCGAGACGCGGAAGCTCCGGTCAACATCCCGATGTGGCACGGCCTTCACAAGACGACCTTTTCCTTTATTTTCTTTTCGTCGAGAAGGCAGCCGCAGGACAAAGTTAAGTGCACAATGCTCTACCGAAAGAGTTGGAGAAATTTTTCGGGGGGTCCCCAACGAGCAGGACAAGAAGAGAAGGGGAAAACCAAAAAAAAAAAAGAAAAAAAAAACGAAAAAACAAAAAAAAGCAGCAGGGGACCAAAAAAGGCAGGAAGGAAGAGAAGAACACGTCCGACCAAGCAAAATGAGAAGAAAGCCTCTCGCGAGGCCCGCTTCCCCCACAGAGTCACCCACCCCTCACCTTCTTCTCCCCTATTCCTACGCGCTCACCTTCCCGCATTCTCTCTCGCATCCTCCCTCCTCCTTCCTCCACCAACATCGCCATTCGAGCCTCTCGCCGTCTCCGAAGAAGACCATCTCCCTCCCCCTTCCCCCCACTCCTCGCCTCGCCTTACCTCGCCTCTTGCGACGTCGTTCAAGGCGGTCCGCCATGCCCGGCTCCCCCGTCCTCCTCCCACCAAACACAGCGCACGCAACCATTCCCCCGGCGGCGGCGACGTGCTGGTGAAGCCATGCCTCGTCAGCCTCCTCCTTCCTGCGTTGCATTGCTTCGTCTTCCGAGCTTCCGTTTCCGGTAGGGCGTCCGCGTTTCTTCTCTTCTCCTTCTTCTTCGTTGTTTCCTGCGGAGAAGTGGCGGATCGCGAATTCGTGAACGTGACGAGCATTTGATGATCGATTCCATTCGCGCGCGTGACCTTAAAATCAGCTGCCGTTTTTGTCCTTCTCTTTTCTTCGTCTCCCGCTGATTCCGAAACGGCGACGTGATGTTCTCGGCCCGGAGTCGCTGATTCGTTCCCGGCCGCCGCGGGAGTCGTTATGGCCGAAAGGAACAACCCGGCCCTCGGGATGCTCTCCCGGAGATCGCTCTTCTCCCTGTTCACCGCCGCGTCCGTCGTGTTCCTCCTGTCTTGGTTCTTCGTGCTGCAGTCCGCGGGGGGCGGAGGAGGCGGCGGCGGCGGCGGCGGGCCTCGCTTCATCGACCACGGCTTGCTGCCCACTGCCAAGCTCCTCGCCACGCTGGACGCCGGCAGCCGCGAGGGCCGGGGCGAGAACGAGGTCAATCCCTCGGTCGGGAACCGCTCGATTCTCATGGACAGCGAGGAAGAAGCGGGCGAGGCGCCGAGAGCAAAGGCGGATGTGAAATGCAGCTTGCCTGATAGTAATAATAAAGTGGCCCTCAAGGTCTACATGTATGATTTGCCCCCGGAATTCCATTTTGGACTATTGGATTGGAAAGCCGGAGGGAACGGTGTTTGGCCGGACATTCGGGCTAAAGTTCCGGATTACCCTGGTGGATTGAACTTGCAGCACAGCGTAGAGTATTGGCTGACCTTGGATCTCCTCTCCTCGGAGTTCGCTGATTCGTTGGGCGGTCGCGGGGCGGTCAGGGTCCGTAATTCGAGCGAAGCCGACGTGATATTTGTCCCCTTCTTCTCTTCCTTAAGCTACAACCGGTACTCGAAGGTGAACCCGCATCAAAAGAAGAGCAAGAATAAGCTGCTGCAGGAGAAGTTGGTCGGTTATTTGACTGCTCAACCAGAATGGAAAAGGTCCGGTGGAAGGGACCATGTAGTTGTGGCTCACCATCCAAATAGCATGTTGGATGCAAGGATGAAGCTGTGGCCAGCTATGTTTATATTAGCAGACTTCGGGAGATACCCTCCGAATATCGCCAATGTCGACAAGGATGTGATTGCTCCATACAAACATGTGATCAGGAACTATGCTGATGATACCTCGGGTTTTGATAGCCGTCAAACTTTGCTGTACTTCCAAGGCGCCATATACAGGAAAGATGTAAGTTCTCCCTTTTTTCCAGTGTTTTGATGGGATGATATGTCGGTCACTGCATATGGACACCAGGGTGTGATATTTAAGTCTGTTCTTGACTTGCTCCTTTAGATACTGGGGTCTTCTTTCTCATGCATAATTTCTCTTTCACCTTTTCTGATTTCATCTTTGTGCTTTCATTTGCTTAAACTCGTTTATAAAAGAGGAATTATAGAAGTAAATGGTTTGCTCTATAATCTACAGTTGTTATGGGTGATGATCATCTGCAGTCCTTTGTGTCTCTTGGAATCCGTTGTTTCTGTATGTCACTTGTAATGTTATCTTAGCTGATTATCCTAGTTCCCTTGTTTGACTATGAAACTCAATCTCTGCTACTAATAATTGGTGGTCAGACTTTTAAGAAGGTTATATGAGTTGAATCTACTGTTTTTGGCGTCTAAATTGCATTTGTGAGATATAGAGGTCTAAGTTCAGCCTAATTCTACTGTAATTACTACGAGAGTATACAAGGAGAAACTTTTTTGCTTATTTGCTCAGGTTTCCATCAGATGATAGGTCCAAGAAAACTCTGATTTTGTCTGAATTCAGCTGAACCTTATTCCTAAACATGGAAATGTAGTTGTGGAAATTTTTATTACTAGGAGTTTTGGTGAGTGCTGTATAACTAAGGAAGCGCTTCTTGAATTTTTTCACTCCTTTTTGAGTTCTTTAAAAGTAAGTTTTAAATATGAAGACTTGTTTTTTGGGAGAATCAAAGGAAGTTTAGTTTCCATATGCAACCTTTTAAAAACCAAAAATCCGTTTTTTCCCTTTAGTTTTCATCAAACCTTTCTGAGGAGGTGGGGACGTGCATAATATTTGTGCCAAGGAAAATTCATTTATAATCAATCCAGTAATGCCTACGTAGATAATCTTTTGCGCCATTTTTGTATTGATATAGACTAATTGCAATATTCAAAAGTTCATTGAAGTTGAGAGCAAATTCTAGACCTGCTTGCTGAACTATTCCACCTGGGACTACCTGACTCGGATGAATGCTTGTTCACCTAGATGCAAAAGTCATAATACCAGGTTTGTCTGGGCAGTATATTTCCTTCAAATATGCCTGCCCACGAAATTCATTCTCAGTTATCAGTTTCCTTATTATTTATGAGAATTTTTTTTTCTTTCTGTACCTGAAACTTTCCCTGTCTTGGATCGACATCAATGCGCTAAGTACATATAGTTGTACTTACCATTTGAGCTTGGTTTGGCTATGGCTCCCTGCCATTGTCTGTTTAAGATGATATGCTTGAGAATTGCTTTGACAGGCATCAAGGAATTCATGTCTTGCATGTCCTCTAGTGAATTTCCATCTTTCTTTGCTAAAAAGTTGGTTGTAATGATGTCTATGGAAATCAAGCATAGGGAATTTTCTGGAGAACATTTTGAGACAAACACTTATCTTCTTGAATGCTCTTGGAAAACTGGTCAGCTCAGGGACTCTTATGTTAACAGATCAAGATATCTGATGGTTTGCCTTCTCATTTCGGTTTTGTGTCTTGCACTTATTCTTCTGATATATAGGGCGGATATGTGCGGCAAGAGTTGTTCTATCTCCTAAAGGATGAGAAAGATGTACATTTCTCATTTGGAAGCGTTCAAAAGGATGGAATCAGAAAAGCTACACAAGGAATGCGGTCGTCCAAGTTTTGCCTCAACATAGCTGGTGATACCCCCTCATCCAATCGCCTCTTTGATGCCATTGCCAGTCACTGTGTCCCAGTCATCATTAGTGATGAAATTGAGCTTCCGTATGAGGATGTTCTCGACTACTCCCAATTCTGCATCTTCGTTCGTACTTCTGATGCTATAAAAGAAAACTTCCTCATAAATTTCGTTAGGAGTATTGGGAAGGATGAGTGGACCCGAATGTGGCAGAGGTTGAAATTGATTGAGAATTTCTACGAGTATCAGTACCCGTCCAAGGATGGAGATGCTGTCCAAATGATATGGCAAGCCATAGCTCGTAAGGTTCCTTCCATTAGAATGAAGTTGCACAAGTCTAGGCGCTTTGCTCATCCTCTGGGCCACACAGAAAGCGGACTGACATCATTCCAATCACCCAAAAATTTTTGGTGAAAAGATACACATTTCATTCTTTGTGGCTCCTTTTTTTTTTAAGAGCGTTCAACGTTGTCCTGCTTGAGAAGACGGAGAGCCACATGTCCTCTCACTGCAGATTTTGTGACTGAAGCTGTAATTGTTGCGGAGAAATAGAAAGGAATGAAGTAATTGTCTGTGCAATAATTCCAGAATAGATAGCCTATTTTGAACTTTTCGGGGATTTATGGCCTCATCCTATAGAATCTACCGTGTGCGACCACATTAAGTGACGGACCTCTTGGGAAGCCGAACAAATTCCTGAATATTCGAATGGCATTACAAGTTCCTAGATGTGATTAAGATGGTTTTAACATGTTACTACTAATGAATTCAACTCATTTATCTGTGATTCCGTCTCTTATGCTGAAATTACAGTCAACATCTGATTTTCGTCTTTGCTCAAGTAACAAGCTTCAATCTCAACTCCTGGCTTCATCCAGCATTCAAGCAACATATTTATTTGACAGAGTAGGCATGCTGTTTTCTCATGATTAGTCCACATTTTAATCAATCTGATCATTCTTCGACTAATGCATATAGCTTCCTATGCTTTCACCCGAAAGTATCAATTGAAATTATCTTGGAGCTACAAAGATTGCCAGATCCTTGCAAGTCAGAAACTGGTATAGGTCCTCTTCTTGGAAGGATTCTTGCAGAGGACTTGGTGCACCCAAAAGTGTACCAGAATGCCTTACGATTTCACTTCTCTCTTTCAATAACAAGAGGCTCAAGCAGAAAGCGGAAGGCGCCCGATTCAAAATGAATCTTGTTTAAGCTAATATTCAGTATGTTCGGATTAATAAGCCAATCATATCAATCTGAATTGGAATCTGAGCCATCTTGAATGGACATTACACCTTCAGTGTTTACTGAGTTGAGCTGCCGCCTCATCTTTTCAGTCACACGGACCCTGACAGTCGATACAAGCATCTGCATGCACATGCGCATACCTTACTAGTAACAGATCAAGATAAACAGCCTTCAAGATAAAAATCTCACGCTCTCTTTCATTCCCATATTTCTCAAGTAGAGACCAACTCGAACAAAGGTCAGAGTCTTGCAACAAAAACAGCCAGCAACTTTACACCTGCTTCTCTAATAGAACAGATGACCGCAACGGCAGGAATGCCCTTGAGCAGCAGCCTCTCTCCCAGTATCTTTCCTATCTTTGCAGCAGCCGCAACATCCCCGAGTGGACTCCATGCTCAGTCTCAGAGCTCTCTCCCGCGAGCTCGCCAATGATGCGACAGTGGCAGTACGTAGGGGAATGGACCACTTGGCACTCACGTACTTGTTGGTAAAGCACGTCTTCAGAACATGAGGCTTGTGAAAAGCTACTCATTCTCGGCAGCTTAGCTGGCGGTTGAATAACCGTCTCTGTGTTGGGAACCAGCATAACAGACTTTGAATAGCTAGAGCGAAAAGCACAAAAGTCACATTAAAGGGAAAACAAATAGAAGAGAAGTACAAACCACAAAGCAATAACTTTTCTGTATGGTATAATTGACAG
The DNA here is from genome assembly GCA_024500025.1 of Syzygium aromaticum. NCBI lineage: Eukaryota > Viridiplantae > Streptophyta > Magnoliopsida > Myrtales > Myrtaceae > Syzygium > Syzygium aromaticum. The sequence goes on from CM044885.1 coordinate 21,817,502, forward strand.
AACCACAGTGCGTAGCACGGGCTCAATACTTTTCTTAACTTTAATATGATTTTTGAAGCTTCTGGAGAGAGAAATTAACCATCACCAGCATGTGCTATAGACTCTCTTTTCATGAATAACATTAATATCATTTTAACTGTAGAAATTCTCCCTTCTTTTAATCTTCGTGAAACCTTGGTAGAATTCTTTTATTTTCTTCATACTTCTATGGCTTTATTTGTCTCAGAGTTGACGAACACCTATTAATTGTCAAAGATCAACAATTATGGGATTGACCCGTCCTGGAATTGACTCAATGACTAAGGCATCTTCATACTTTCGGCTTTGGAGTTGATGATTGTGGATTCAATTCTTTTCCTGGAGAACTCAGATTTAGATGAAGGGAAATGACATTGAGTTGCTGTGTAAGTTCCCCTTTAAATAGCAGACTAATTACGGTCGCGCTCCCGGATTTTAGACAAAAGAAAAGATCGACAATTTTGTACAAAGCTTACATAGCAATGAGTTTTCTCTTTAGAGCAATGAACTTTTTCTGTACAACAGTAAACTAAATGTTATTGGAACTTAATAGACATATCATCCCTATAAGCCTATGCACTTTATCAGCAAAGTTCTTGATCGTGATGACGGTGACATCGTGTGCAGTCAGATTTGTTCGCTTTGTGTTATTGCTTTTCTTCTGGGGGCGTCAGGCTCACATTTTCACTGAGAGCTATGAGATTCCCGATGCCTTGGCTGATTTATCGCCTCCTGTCTATTTTCATACTTTTGAACAGCATCCAACCGGTGCTCTCTGGTACTTCTTCTCCACTATTCACTCCTGAACATATGACTAAAACTACTCTACTTCATACAGAACTTTTTGATGTTTATTGATTGTCACCGACGTGAGAGGACGTGATTAATCAATCAGTCCATAAATATTCGAGAGATATAAGGTCATCCATTCTACAACATGAGTGATAACCAGTGAGGTCATCCATTCTACAACATGAGTGATAACCAGTGAGGTCATCCATTCTACAACATGAGTGATAACCAGTGGATTGAATGTAGTAAATACAAACTGCTCAATGTTTGCATTGTGCTCACTAGTAGTTTAAGCATTTGAGCTTGAGTATTTGCCATTGATTATCAGGGGCAATGCTAGCAAAACTCTTGTCAAAAGATGGCCCGATGACCTAAATCAGTAGCCGCAACACTTGCTGGGCTTTGAAATGAAGAATTAGCTTCACACGCTGATGTTGGACTAAGCTTCCTTCAGAGATCCAGTCAGATTCTTGACTACATACCTATACATTGTTGATGCAAAATGCTAATGCTTTTGGGACGATAAGTTAAAGTGATCAAAGTCTCATGCACGTTTTTACTGCTTTCTGTATAATTCGGATCAGATGAATTGAATTAAGACATCGACTGCTATGCTCGCTGTACATGCATGCTCTCTTTGTTATAGAAATCTGTAATTTTTCTCCTAGATGTGTTAGTTCCGTTCTATGAAACCGTGGGTACACCAAAAATGTTCTCATTGACAAAGAGTACAAATCCACTTTCCTTTAGGTGGTATGTGTAAAGTAATTGTTTACCAATCTGATACAACATATAGATCCATTGACCATAAGTCCTCACTCTTCAGTCTTCTGTGCTATTCCCTGTGTTTTGGCTTGACATCTCAGACGGTTTCAAAAGCCAATGATTCAGGCGTTCCGACGCCATGATTACCTGTAGCAGGTAGGCGTGATTGTTTTTTAGTTGGTGTAATACAGGAAACTATGGAAGAGAATTCGCGGTCATGAATCTAATTAAGTGCATCAAGTGCAAAATCTTCGAACTTTGATCTTCTTGTCAAAATTACCTGTTCATCCCAATTTGTTTTCCATGTCATGTAGACAAGAGCAAGCAATTGTGAAGTAACCCCACAAATCATTCCTATCCATATGCCCTGTAAGCAAAATAAATTGAACTGTTAGATGAAAGTAAACCAAAGTACCGGAAAAAGGTGCAATTTTCAGAAGTTGATTGCTTGAAACCATTGAAGTCATATATGAGCTCTGAATCATACCTTGACCTCCAAATGGGCAACATATCCAAGCACAGCTCCTATGGGGACCCCAATCAGGTAATAGCATCCAATATTAACAAAAGCAACCCCACTTTGCCATCCTGCTCCTATGGCCACCCCTGATTTCACCCAAAATTTTTCAACTCATGATCAAATTAAAGAGAATTATCATGTTGAAAATGCCGTGGAAGCGAGAACTCGATGTTGTTGTTGATATGTTATTATCTCGTTCAAAAACTTTGCTAAGAATTTCTATTATAAATGTGCACAGTTCCCGCTTGCCTGTGAGAACTGGCTGGACGGTGTTCAAGAACACCGATAGTGCAAGCAGGTAAGAGAGTTCAGACACAGATTCATCCACTTCCTCGTTGCTTGTGAACAAATTTGCGATTTGGTAGCTGTAGAGAAGGCACAGGACCGCACAGACCAGCCCGAAACATGTTGCCGTACTGAAGATGACTTTGATGGCGAATGTTGCTGCTTTGGTGTTCCCTCTCCCCAGCTCATTCGAGACCCTCACACTAGCATACACCAGAGATCAGCAGACACAGAACACTTCAAGAAACTAGAAAGTGGAGCCACACTTTTGATCTTCTGAGGTAAAAATCAAAACTAATAGAGAAAAAAAAACCAACATGTTTCAAGTTCGTACCTTGCTGCAACTAGGAAGCCAAGGCCGATCATTAGGATCCATGCTGCTATGCTGAGGCTGAGAGGAGAATATCAGGATCATTCCACGAGAGTGACACCGGAGCAAAAATGAAAAGAAGTCGGGGAGGAATGAGGGTACAAAGTCGTTGATGTGATTACCAGATGGAGAAGGTTGATATAGTGACTGTTGCATTTTCCATGTACCCAGCAAGCAATACAAGAACAGAGTTGTACCACAACTCCAAGCTTCAGAGAAACAAACACAGTGAGGGCGCAGAATTCCTGGAGAGACAATGTTCTTTGGCTTGCTCAGATCATGTTCAGATGGGCTCAGGCAACGGGATTTGCTTATCATAAACCATATGAAAGTATGGAACACGACACTTGCTGCCTAAATTTGTTTTAACAACTTAATCAAAGCGATTATCGTATAGGAAAATGGTGAGACGCCAACAATGAAGACGTGGGTGCCTGTAAGTGTCTAATTGTCTGTGCTATGATTTACTTGACATACACCTGAAATTATATCCTTCCGGATTGTTCTAGCATTTCAATTTTATAGTTCATATATACATCACCTCTTAGGAAAATTAGTTAGCAACTCAAATAAGTGTTAGTAGCCAAAAATAGCTTGTGATTATCGGAAAAAAGTCACTCAAATATATACTAAATTCTTCTACTAGTCGGTAAATTTAAGGCATTGGTGAGAAAAGCAAGCAAAATTTGATAAAAGATAAGAGAAATTGATGACAAGCAAATTATAAAAGGTATTGATAATTGAATAAAAGTATTTGTAAGTTATAGAGAAAAATCAAGTCACTAATAATATTTTTGGTTAATATTATGAAAAATCCCAAATTTATACACATGTGATAAATTTACCCAAAACTAATATTTTGACCACGTACACATGTAACAAATATACTAAAAACTAATTTTTTGATCATCAAAATCCCAAACCGGTGCACTTATGACAAATTTACTCTTTGATAAATTAGATTAATACTATGAAAAATCATAAACTGATAAATTTGTGACAAATGAAGGGATAAAACCCTAAACTGGTACGGTACACCAGTCAACTGTAACGTGTCATCTAGCTCAGCAATTTGATGGTAAAATTTAACGGAAAGTAAATTTGTCACAGGTGTATTAGTTTAGGGTTTTTTGTGGTATTAACCTAATATTTTTTACTAACAAATTTTGAAACTTACAACTCTTTCGGAGATCTATTGGCAGAAAAAAAAAAACTATTTTTCTCAAGAATGAACAGTAAAATCGTCTCACACTTCACAAGTGTTAAGGTAAGAAGTAATGTTAGAGATAGTAAAAATTGCCCAAAAGAAAAATGCTTGGGGATATAACGATTTCTTGACCAACCAGAGCATCACGCCGGAGGACACGGAGAGCTTGACGACCGGCCACAAGCTACTGAAAGCCGCCGTGGAGAACCCTTGCCATGTCTCCCCACACCACCCGCCAAATATATAGACGAACTCAGCCGCCACCATCAACCAACACGACACGTTCATCGCGCCGAGTGCTCCGGCTAGTCCCCAGTCTAGCTTCATCACGAAAAGCCACGAAAGGAACAAGTGGAGCAAGAACGACACCGCGGCAAACCAGATGACGATGGAGTTCCTCTGTTGTGCCTGGAGGAACATTTGGATGGTGGCGCTGAAGACGGTGCTGTACATGACGGGGATGAGGCCGAGGGCCACCGGCTCGGCCTCATCAGCTATGGAGGCGTCCTCGCCGAGGAGGGTGAAGACTGGAGTGGCGAAGATGAAGGCCGGGATGAGGACAGTCGTGGCAGCAGTGCTGACGATCCAGGAGCGTTGGAGGTAGATGCCCATCATGTGGTACTGCTTGGCTCCGAAGGCTTGGCCGCAGAGGGTCTCGGTGGCGCTCGACATGCCCAGCTTGCGCAAGCGAAAGCAAACCCGGCACATCACTTCAGTAAACCAATTTTGTGCCAAACAAGAAAGAAAGGCGAGCAATGCCGCGTACCGTGACTCCGCTGACGAACCTCACGAGTATGGTCTGCACGATCGCGAAGGCGGCGAATTGCAGCGCGCTGATATGTCCGATGAACGCCTGGGTGACTATTATTATCCCGAATAATGTCACCCTCGACAATATTGCAGGGAATGCGATCCTCCACGTCGTCTTTGTTTCGTCCCAAATCCTCCATCGCAGTCCTCTGGTCTTGACCTCGTCTTCTGATCCCAGAAGCCTCTCTTCCATCCTCTGGTCCATGACAGCTTATTTGCTTATCTGGAAAAGGCAAACACATATGGTTGTGATGGATTTAAGGCGCGCAATTTCGCTGCGACAAAGCCTACGTTATAGGCTAAGTAAGAAAGTTATACTTGATCATGGAATACCCCACTCCAGTTTAACACATTGCAGCAATAAGTCAAAATCCAGATAAATGGTTTAAATATGAAATTATTTGCATTTGATGGCATGAAATTTCAATACAAGTTGTACCCCTAGTTCACATGGATATGTCTTATACTCTTAACTACTAAGCCAACCTTGTGGGGGCACGGTTGAAGTTCAATAATTTTCACTTTAAAAGTTTGAGCTATTAGGTTAATATATGATAGTAAAGTGACGTGATCAACACGTTTGAGTTTTATGTAGGACTAGTTATAACTTGCTCTCTTTTGTATTTGATTACCTATCATTAATAAGTTACCACGACATTACTTATCGTGCAATGATACGAAAAAAAGTTTTCAAGTTTGGTTTATGAAAATTGGTATCTTCTCATATAAAACATGAACACTCAATTAAAATATGAATGATTTTATGATGACGCACTACATAAAATACCTTCTCTTAAACTTACCGTCCATGTCATTTTGATGAAAAAAGTTCACTTGCTTATATTTTCCTAATAAGCTTCTTGATATTCGTGTTGACAAGTCAAAGGAGATTTTGAGTTCTAATAGCACTACACGTGGACGCGAACAACTTAGAGAGTTAGAGTCGTACAAGTTGCTAATTTTGGAGTTCTGCCAAGAATTCCGTTTTGACATTGTGGGAAAAAAGACAAAAGTTCCATTAATGCAACTTTGTAGTTGATGATATATAGCATAGCTTTGTCAATATGTCAGCATCACCACAAGTTCATATCCCTATATAAAAGTAAAAAGTGTCATAAAAACCGTAAATCTTTTATATTAATACCAATTGAATTTTAAACTTTTTTTATATCAATTGAGTCATAAACCTTTTGTCTTTGTGTCAATTCAGTCTTTCTGGCTTTTTGACTCAATTGGTACAAAAAAAAAAATTTAGGACTCAATTAGTACAAATGCAAAAAGTTTAGGACTTTTTTTTGACACTTTTCCCCCTATCTAGAAATGTGATGCATGTGGACTGGTAGCTGTAGTCAGCTCCATAGATGTCTCGAAACCAACTTCCAATGTAATGATTGTTCTTGCCTAATTAAGTCCAATGAGACATCGAGCGTGAGTCAAGAGACGAATACAAGTTCGTCAATCGACATCACCATGTGATCATTAAGCTGAACCAGTGCTTTTGTATGCTGAAATCATTGATCTTCAGCTGTGTAACCTCGGCAAATGATGCTAATACTATTGCTTACATATTCAGCGGGTTTGATTATGGCACAACCTAGAAACACGTTGGTTTAAAGCATTTTATCCGCGATGGACATTCATCCTCGTCTCAGTAATGGAAGAAAAAGAAGCCTTTCCGGCAAAAGTTGCGAGGATACATTAGGTCAAACTTGTGCACTTCCAAGCAATAACGTGTTCCGACGCCAAAGCTACTAAAGACTCTACTTAACCCATCTGCAGAAAGCAATCAATAAAGAAGAAGAAAGAGCTTACATGCAGTGGGCTTGCGCAAGTCGCTCTTCCAGTAACTGCTTGTTATGTTGCTTAAGAACGGCTGATGGACACTAGTTTGCACAACTACAGAAACATATTTATTAGGTTGTGGAGGAGTAGACTCACTCTTGGAAGAGAGAAGAAGGTGGTGTATTTTTGAGAGTAAGGGTGATAGATATGAGGCTTGGTCTCAGTTGCGTATGATATTAGACTGATGTGACCAACACGAATAGGTCACGTATTTTTAACTACCGAGTCAAACTCATGAAATATAATTGAAATTTAATGATTTTCATTTTAGAAGCTTGAGTTATTAGATGAATGTATCGTATTAAACTGATATGACCAACACGCTTGAGTAATATGTCAAATTAGCTATGACTTGCTCTCTCGCCAATTTAATTACCTATCATTGATAAGTAATTGCCACATGAATTACCTAAAGATATGCAAGGAAAGCTCTCAAATTTGGATTATAAAAGCCAGTGCCTTCTCACATAACAAATGAACATTTCTGTATTTGAAAGATTTATTATACCGCAACTCCCATAAAATGCCTTCTCCTAAACTTACCATCCATGCCGTTTTGATGAAAAACGTTTACTTGCCTATACCCAACCAATAAGCTTTCTTATGTTCGTGTGGATAAGTCAATGAGCATTCCGAGTTCTAATATAGCACGACACGAGGACATTACAACTTCCTTGTGACTGTCACCTCACAGCAACATAGAGTCGTACAAGTTACTCATTTGAAAGTTCTGCCAAGAGTTTTGTTTTGACATTATGCCAGTAAAAAAACGCAGAGTTCCATTGGTTGCAGTTTTGTAGCTGTGGACAAATAGAATAGATTTGTCAACACTTCAGCATCACCAACTGTTCATATTCCTACCTAGATGTAATGCACTTTGGACTGGTAGATATTATCATCTCCATATATGTTTCCACACAAACTTAAAGGAATAAGCTGTTCTTGCCCAATTTTGTCCAATGAGATATTGAGCAAGTCGAGAGATAAAAACAAGTTCGTTAATCGACATCACCATATAATCATTCAGCCAAATTAATGCTTTTGTATGCTGAACTCGTTGATCTACAGCTGTGCAGCCTCAGCGAATGACACCAATACTACTTAGTACACACTCAGGGGGATGATTATGGCACAACCTATTAATGAACACTTCGGTTAAAACCAATTTTCTCTGTGATTTCCGTTAATCCCCATCTCAGTTATCGAATAAAAAGAAGCATGTACGGCAAAAACACGAGTGCATATTATAGTTACATATTATAGACTTGAGAGATGTGGAGTCGGGACTACTTCGAACTTACACGCTTCGCGTGTTCCAACACCGAAGCTGTTCAGAACTCTACTTAAACCCATCTGCAGAAAGTGATTAAGAAAGAAGAAGAGCAAGAAGAAGTAGGAAGAACGTACGTCCATTGGGCCTGCGCAATTGTCCCCTCGATAACTGCTTGTTATGTTTCTTAAGAACAATTGATCGACACTAGCTTGCACAGCTACAGAGACACATTCATAAGGTTGTGGAGGAGTAGCCTCGCTCCGAGGAAGAGAGAAGGTGTTTTTTCGAGGGAATGGTGATACACATGAGGCTCAGTCTCAGTTGTGGATATATGCTCGAAGGTCTTCGTCCACTTTCTTGCAAAAGCCACGTTTGTCAATGGAATCAGAGCCCACATGCTCACACATGAAATTTTTCCAATTAAAAACCATTTATAATTGGTGTTTCCGCAATTGACGGGAAATTTCTTTTCACTTCTTGCTCTTTCTCAGCATAGAGAGAAAACCATTCAAGATCGAGACCTGCGTAACAGAGTGCAACTAATTTTCTAGGGTTGGAGGAAAGGTAAGCCCTTAACCAAATCGCCCATCATTTCGAGTTTGAAAGTGGAAAAGGGTAGGACCATATGCAACTTCATATGGTTATCTTGCTGTTAATTATTTAAGAGATGACTATATAATTCATTTTGTGACTCGCTTTTACTATTTTCAAGAAGGGATTGATGGCTATTGCACTATTAGGCACGACAATTTTGGAATATGTTTTGTGTATAATGTATAGTCGAATGAATATGTTTTGTGTATAATGTATGGTCGAATGTGTTCATTGAAGTGAAAGTCCCGAAAGTACATAATCGATGGGATTAAATATAATAGATTATAGTTTGATTATCAGTCGTTTGGACTAGGGTTTGTGTGTCTTGGTTTGACTTCTGACTGATAATGTTTGTTTTGAGTTTTCTCTTGGCCTCAGGGAAGACACGTCATGGCCAGAATAAATTTGATCTCGCGTAATTTTAAACAGGTCAAGATACTTTCTAATTTTAAGGGAAAATTTCAAATCAGTACCCAAAATAGGGTCATTTTCTCAAAAAGAGGTTCAAAGTGGACGTAGTATCAAATAAATGTATGAAGTGCCAAATCAGTCTTAAATAGAGGCCCGGAGTGCTCAATTAGTCTCAAGTAAGGGTTTGGGTTTGCCGGCCGGTCAAATGCTTACTGGTCGACGAGCACGTCACTGTTTCAATGATTGGAACAAGGGCAATTTCGTCTTTTACTTCTTCTTCTTCTTTTTTTCTCTTTTCCTTTTCCTTTTCTTCTTGCTCTTTTTTTCCTCTTTTCCCTCCGCTGGTCATAGCCGGGGCCCGCGGAGGCTGCTGGCCTTAGGTGAAGGCCGCCCTCGCCGGCGTCAGGCCAGGGCAACCCTTGTCCTCGCTGAATCTGGCAAGGGTCCCCGTCGCCCACCCAGCCTAGGCGAGAGTAGCCCTCGCCCGACGCAGGTGAGGGCCGACCCTGGGTTTCCCTTGTCGGCGTCAGGCAAGGGCGGCCCTCGCCTGGGCTAGGCGGGCTAGGGTGACCCGTGCCCGACCCTCGTCGGCGTCAAGCAACCCTAGCCCGACGCCGACAGAGGTGGCCTCTGCCTTAGGCCAGCAACCTCCATCAGCCTCGACTATGGCCGACGGAGGGAAAAGAGGAAAAAAAGAAGAAGAAAAAAAGGAAAAGGAAAAGAGATAAAAAAAGAAAAAACTAAAAGATGAAATTGTTCTTGTTCCGATTGCTAAAACAGTGACGTGCTCGCCATACGATGAGCATTTGACCGGCCAGCTAACCCAAACCTTTACTTAGGACTAATTAATTATTTCGGACTCCTATTTGAGATTGATTAAATACTTCAAGCTCTTATTTGACACTAAGTTCATTTTGGACATATTTTTGAGAAAATGAACTCATTTTGAGTATTGATTTGAAATTTTTTCTAATTTTAAGGAGAGAAATACATGTACATATTGACTAGCAAATTGAGTAGATAGCATTCATTGTTTGACTTGATTGAGCAGCCACAAGTACAAAATTAATTAAAATATAGGTTTGTCAGGAGATAATCCTTTTAGTTTGGTTATCGGTTTTTCATTTTTTTTTCATCTTTTTTGCCTTATTTTTTTTTCATCCTTTTAGATTGAACATAGATGATTAATATAATTAATCATAACAAACCCCAGATTAAGATGGTCCTAAAATCTCACACCTTTACAAATATGAGAATTCAGAAATCATACAAGACAAATTGATTCTAATTGCATTCCACGTACTTTTACATTTCATTTCATTTATGGTTAGATGATTAATTATATTAATTTTTTTATAAGTGCACTAAAAGTCTTAAAACGTGTCACGAAAGTACAATTGAATCATAAAATTTTAAAAAAGTACAATTAAATCTTAAAACTGATCAAATCGGTACAATTAAGTTCTTCCGTTAACTCCATCCAACTTGATTAACGGAAACGCTAATGTGTTTTAATTATTTTATCTCCTCTACATGGAGCTGTCGTGGCGGAAACTTGAAGGATAAAGCCAAAACGACGTTGTTTTTGTCCAAATTTGATCTTTTAATCTAAATATTAAGAACATTAGATTAAGAAATAAATAAAATAAAAAGAGAGTGGAAGGAGTGCAAAGCCGAGGCCCTTGTTGCTGCTGCCCCACCAATGCCAAAAAGGATTAGCGATGGTGCAGCAAGGGTTGGCTAGGGTTGACCAGGGTCGCCAAGCCCCAGCTAGTGGCTAACAACCTTGGTCGACCGCAAGCGAGGGTTTGCCGGCCCTATCCTAGATCTGGTTGAGAGTCATCACCAGTGGGGTCGCCACCCCACCTATTGCCAATGGTCATCCTCAGTTAGATCTCTAAGGCCAAGGTCTATCCTCACGGCGCTAACCCTTTCTAGAGGGGGTGGTAGCAGTGAGGCCCTTGCCCTCGCCCTCTTTTGCCTTTCTTTTTCTTAATTTTATTTATTTTTAATCTGATTTAAATATTAATTAGACTAAAAAAATTATATTTTGACCAAAAGAATATTGTTTTGGCATTATCCTTCATGTTTTAGCCACATCAGCACCACATAGGAAATAAATTATAAAAAAAAGCCACGTCAACGTTTTCTATTAGCTAAGTTGGATTGAAACAACGAAAATACTTTATTGCACAAATTTGACAAGTTTTATGACTTGATTACACTTTTTGAAAATTTTAAGTCTCAATTGCACTTTTTTTTTTAAGAGTAGTCAAGTGTGGCGCATGTTGTATAATCACCTAATTATAGGAGAATGGGAGGAGTGATCGTCGAGACAGAGGGCTCAAGCAACAAGTTGAAACTTTTAAGAGGCTTTTTGGATGACGAAGGGACGCATCTATGAATTGAATAACAAACTAAGAAGCACCTTGTTGCGGCACAACAATCGTCCACGTCAGTGTCGATCATCCTATGTAGCGCAACAATCATCCACGTCAGTGACAACTATCCTATTGTTAGTGCAATGTAGGACAAACGACATCCACATCAGCAATTTCTTGTCAAATTGAATTAGAAAATCGTCAAAAGTTTAAAACTAAATTGGTAAAATTGAAAAATTTACTACTAAATTTGTCATTGTAGAATAGGTTTAAAACTTTTTGGACAATTTTTCTTTGCAGGTAACCCTGCCTCAAAGCCTTCACACGTACTTTGTAAGATTTGAAAATGAGACCTTCAACTCTCTTGTTAGAAATCTCCTGATGTCCCGATCAATTGTCCAAATCTCCAAGTTGATATTTTACATTTCGACGATTATTATGCAGTTGAATCAACCAAATTGGATTATTGTATTGGAAGAGATCGCATCAGAGGCCAATAAACAATACTTAGTTTTTTTTTATCGAAAGAAAATTGTATTAATTGCTCAAAAGGATATATGAGAAGTATATAGACTTTCATGGAAAAATAAATCAAAGCAGAAGAAAACCTAGAATACTACAAAACAATGCCAAATCTAGAAAATAAGGAGGATCAACAGAGTACCAATAGGGTTAAGCACACACTCGTTCCACAAGAACGGATCTATCAAGCAAAATAATCAGCGTCCGATCACTAGATCTTGTATTGTCACGCCCCGGTCCTATACACCAAGGCTCAGGCACATGACTTCCCTTCTTAGGTCATTTAATTGCGACGTCCTAGGAGTCGTCTCCGACCCATCGTGTTATCTAACAAATAAGCACATGCAGAAGCGAAATCCAAATCACACAACCAACAACAACAACAACAACAATAATAATAAGGATAACAAGGGAAACACATTTATAAAAGCATGCTTTATGTATATGCATTAACGATACATATCGAAAGTAAGGATAAATACATGACCACTACACGGGCCCTTTTTCCTATTACATCACAAAAAGGAGAGGGGGTCAAGGTCTACTTAGCTTCTTTATCTACGAGGGCTACCTAAAAAAAAAAAAGAACATGGCTTCCGCCACATTCGAGCATGTTATGGCTCGGGTTCGGGATCATAGTTTGGATCCGACTCCAGATCACTGACGACATCATCAGGGACGCTTGACACCATAGGGTTTCATAGGATTGTGCTCGGTGCACTCGGGAGTCTCTCAAAGCCTTGGAGAGGTCCCCAACGCTCTCCCTCGAACCAAACATACCATGCTTTAAAATGATGAGGAACCAAGTTGGTAAGCCCTCGTTGATCCAAACGGTCGTCATGTACTTGTCGTACGTCATATTTGTCTCCGGTGCTACATACTCGACCACCTTATGTCTTGGTTTACTGGAACACCAAAATGTACAATTCGAGTGTCCATACTAGGGGCCTGAAAATGGTTAAACAACAACACATGAGTAAAACTTTATAAGTAGAACCTCTAAACCTCGAGTAGGATCATACCTCGCCTTGGAAACACGAATGGTAACCTCAACCTCTTGGCATGCCAAAACGCAATCAAATAATTACATGTGAACACTTACCTCCCGTCGGCACATACGATTCACACAAATAATCACACTTGAAGTCTCACTTCCAATTGCAATGCGACAATTGGACATAGTAATCAAGAACACTTCATATCACATAACCATGCACAATGCATTCACACGTGTTCTGATTATTACAACTGCTCAAGGCCACGACCAACACTCGCGTCGGTGGTCATCCGACATAATCGAGCATCGTCCTGCCCCATCGGGCATGGCAATGTCTCAACCTCAATCGAAGACAGCATTCAATTTAGAGCATCATTCCGAACTCTATTGCGAATGGCAACCAAAATCCATCGGGCATTTGAAATATATCGAGCATTGTCCCTCGTAATCATACGGGTACGGAATCATTTATGTGATCACATAAGCACATCAAGCACTCAAGCCAATTATTATCTTTCACTTCGGCCAATGCAAGAGTGTTTCATGCTCACACGGTTAGAACATTTAAAATCCCACACACATAAGATGCACAAAAATCGGAAGCATTTTATGAGCAAACCATACAAAATTAATACATGGGTTTCCTTTTTCTAGAACAAGCAAAACGAAGCAAGATAAGCATAGCATCACTCAACGATGATTCCAATTGCCCTCCCATAACCACATAATCCATTCATAACCATTCCTAGCCAATGATAGCCACACACATGATAGCACAAACACAAACAAGACTAAACCTAAGTCTGATATGTGTAGAATAATGTCATATCCACGGATTAGAAGAACTACTTACAAAACCGATTGGACTATGGACGAAGACAAACGAATGGCGACGGTAAACGAATGGCGGCACGGCGTGAACGGCGTAGTACGGTGTGGACAGTGGCGACGATGGTACGGCTCTGGCAAATGGCTCGGTGATGGATGGCTGCACGGCGTGAATGGTGCGGCGACGGTGGCGAGCAGTGTGGCGGCACGGCAGCAAGTGGTGGCGACGAGCGGACAGTGTCACGGTGTGGAGAACGGTGGCGATGCGGCAGTGGAGAATGGCGGCGACGTGGTGGCAAGGACAACACGACATGGTTGTGAGTGGCTTGGCGGCAAGCGGTGGCAGTGCAGTGGTGGACAGTGATGAGAAGGGTGTGAGAGAGAGAGAGGTTTGGCATTGGGGGGGTGACCAAATGTGAGGGAGAGAAATGAGAGTGAGAAATAAGAGTGAATGGGAGAGAAATGCAAGTGTCTTTCCCCTTAAATGTTCTTGCAAGGGAGAGAAAGAAGCCAATAATTCACTTTGCACTCAATGGCTCTAAGTTTAAGCTAACCTAACATTTCTTTAAAGTCCTCCTAATCAAGTGAATGAAAGGCCAAGAAGCCGTCCTGAAATATCTTCATCAAGTCGCATAAATGCAATACAAAGAGCACATGCTTCAAATGGGAGATCAACTAGTTTCTTGTCTCCTCCCCCTTAAAGTGGCGCCCAATCCCCATTAGCAAGACCAATGATCTTGTCTCTTCTTAATCAAGGCTTCTGGAAGGTGTAATTAAGAGCATTAAATACTAAAGCATGGGTTACTATTCATAAAACACTATTTAGCACATGGCACCTTAATGCAATCATCCAAAAATCAACCAAGATTAAATATGGTAAGATGGGCTTTACCCTCTTGATTGACGCCTAATCAAGGCCGAATAAGTCTAATGACATCAATTAATCGTCGTTGGATTGAGAATGTCACGCGTATCATTATTAGTAATGAGCACACATCGAAAATTCCTTCTTTGATCATTACGACATTTCCTAGTTGGTGGTGTATGCGTAGATTCAGCTTCCTTCTGTATATTGTCACCGTATAGAGATATAAACACGGATCTAACTTTTAGAAGAATAAATTTTCGTAATTTAGCGAGACGCTAGAGTTATTACGATCCCCTCTGAGTTGAAAATGGATAACTTGTCCCCGAACAGAGCACGGGATAATCATACCTCTCGAAAATATTATTAAACTCATAGTCGGCATCATCATCGGTTCGGATATACGTGGAGGTAGCTACTTGCCAAACATTGACCAACAAAAAAACGTGGTGGTGTCCGAATTAGTGGTCGTTGTTCTGACAGAAGATGATCAGTATGAAGAGTAAATTTATCCAAGCAGCAGACTTTTCCCAACTAGGCGGCCCGTCGTGTTTGTCCTGATCCGGGGACAGCATCGGAAGTTCGGTTGGACCTCGAAGTTTTCGCCCTATTTCCAACGTCCAACGTCCAACTGCCAGTCAGCCGTTACCTTTGGGGTGATCGAACTAAAAGTCAAAGCCCCAAAAGCTAAAACGACATCTGTATTTGTTAAATGGAAGTACGGCATTGATTGCGCCTAGATCTCTGAACCTGCGGACACTGCACAATAGCAGACACATGACATTCACGCATCGAATGTCCTAAGCTTTCATTTCTTTGTAATCGGTACGCTTTGCTTGAAAAATCTGGTCAATTTTTCGTCGAACCATCGGCATGTCGATGACGTGACGATCATGCAGCGTCCTGAAAACCGGTCACCTACCGGCCATGCCAGCGGTTCGTGGGCCGGCTACAAACCAAAACAATCTATAGTTATAGGCTCTGACTTACGTCAGGCTTTGCACATTATGTAAACTAATTTTAGGATTACGAGTAAAGTGTTAGAACACCAAAAATAAGACTATATGTGGTTGTGCGAGGCTCTAGGTGGGCCAATAATCAGCCCTAGATCTCCCGACTAACTCCATAGGGAAAAATCTTATGTTGTGTCAACTTCCACCAACAACTACATATTTTTACTCATGCCATATGTTCATATGTAGTTGTACTTAAAAAAAAAACATAAGTATATGTTGATGAGGCCCATCGTACATGTTTGATTCTTCGAGGCAACGAATGCAAATTATCTCATGTTTGAGCAACCTATCTTGATTTTGGATTGGCGAAATAATTAACCGGTACACGACTTACTAGTCCAAGGTGGAGTTTCCTAATGGCATTCAATGTTTGTTGCTGTCATGCCCCGAACCTCATCGAGCGCACGACATCCCGATACTCGGTCGAATTGTGTGTGATGACTCAGGAAAACGTCGCCGACCCAAAGATTCCATCAGAGTTAATCGCGGCAAAAATAATTATAAAATCCTGGACAATAAAATTGAAGAACACCAGAAAGAATTAGGTCGCTAAACCACCAACACTTTATTATGCCTCGATATAAATATGTTCAACATCCATTTATAAACATACTTATACCTTACCGCCAACTTCCTAGTCCACAAAATATACATTCACGCCCACTATCATCTATAACCTCCGTCACATCAAAAAGAGTAGATAACCTGGTTTCCCTGTCCCTCCAAAAATGATACTCTTCAAAAGATCGGCTCCTAACCTCCCCACTAGCCCTGGCGTTCACGAGACGGCGTCCACTCAGAGTCCGACTCGTTAGGACTTGAATCCGACTCCTCTCGAATCGTCGCTTCCACTAATGACTCCGACTTGGCTCCGATCTCTATCGGGTGGTCTATGTCATCCGACTCCATTGGGATCTCATCCCACTCCTTCTCAATTGACTCCTTATCAGGCTCGACCTCTGGCACATAATAGGGATTGTACTTGTACACGGGTACGTCCTCATGTTCATCCTCAAGCTCTGCTTCTGGGGCTTCCTTCGGTTCAGTTTCAGGGTTTTCTTCTCCTCCTTCTTGTCCTTCCTCAGGAATCACCTTGAGATCCACGTCCGTTGGATCGGATCGTATCCCGCCTGGGATTCTTCTGGTTTTGGCTCACGCTCGGCTCCCGAGGGTTCAAGTGTTGTAGACGCAGGATGAAGTTCGGATTGAGCCAGACTAGTCTCCAGGCTAATTAGCTCGCCATCGGGATGGGGTATGGCTGATGGATCCCAGTCTCCAACTCCATCAAAGGGGACGTTGAAACCTCGGACATGGCCAAACTCATCAACCCCGTCTCTAAACATCCATGCAGTGTAGGTGTGGGCCTGCTAGTGGGGTAGTCCTATATCTACCCAAATTACGGTCATATGCTTAACTCAAGTAAAATTATCGTTTATCGGATACTCCATAACGTCGTGGTCGGTGTGCATGGGAATTCTGAAATGCTGTGGTGGCGGCAGATTCATGGCTCGGGCGGGGAATCTGAAATGGTTTGGTTGATACAACCATGAGACACTTCTCAACAAGTTGCAACCTAAACCCTACCTAAGCTACTACGTAATTCCAGACACATCCAGACACACCATCAAACAATACACGCAAACACTAACCAAACAATTACGCATACCTGGACTCTCGACATAAGCAATCTGCACATTAGCCCATAATCACAACATTCAAACCATACACGCATATCAATCATTCTCGTGCTCAAGCAAGTATATCGCTTGCACAATATGCCAAACCACTCAGTTCACACTCGAACGCGCACAGATACCTCGTTTCCATTTATTTTCCTTGTTGTACCAACACTTGCTCAATCACATTCTCAGCCCGCGTAAACACGCCTCAGGCCCACTTGATCGCGCCCTGGACATCACATACCTCGGTCCGATCCTACTTTCACTTGCCATCCCGCACGTCTCATTCTCAATCACTTTCTCGGCCCGCGTAAACACGCTTCAGGCCCACTCGATCGCGCTCCGAGCATCACACGCCTCGGTCTGATCCCACTTTCACCTTCTTTCCTCAACCCGCACCAAATCCGACAGGCCTACATGATCGTGATCCGAGCTTAACATACCTCGGTTCGATCCCATTCTCACACTTTCCTCAGCTTTTGCCAAATGTGAAAAGCCTACATGATCGAGACTCGAGTTCAGAATACCTCGGCTCGATCCCAATCTCACCCGAGTTGATCGTGCCTCGGACTGATCTCAATTTTCACTTTCTCATTTCTCAGCCAACGTTAAATGCGACGGACCTACGTGATCACGACCCGAGCTTATAATGCCTCAGTCCGATCCTACTCTTACACTTGCACACAATCGGCATTAAACACGTGCACACAATCGCACCCTATACATTATTATAATTCCGCAACATCGCGAACGCACAATCAACATGTAATTCGCCATTTTTGCACGCCCAAACATTGACGAATCTATTCCAGTCCTTCACGACATTTTCACGAAATCTCAAGCCGGATCTAACGGCGCAGACCACATGCCAAATAGCACACCACAGCATGTAGAACAACACATCACAACCAACGATCGGCCTCTAAAATTTCGCAAAAAATTCTCAAATTCAATCTTAAAGCTCGTTATTCCGATCAGCCTTTAATTTCTATTAAATTGCGTCTAAACGGGTCCGACAATACCGGATAAACTAGGCGAGGTTTAGATCACGACTTATCCGACTCTAGACTAATACGGCTTGAGTGAAACGGGTGGCGGTAGGCGGCGGCTTGAGGCGGTGGTGACGATCGGCTCATGACTGGCGGCGATTGGCTCACGGCGGACGACGTTGGCTTGGGCGTAGCCGGCTCAACTCACGGCTGTGGGAGGGGAGAGAGAGACCGAGAGGGAGAGGGGGACATGGCGGTGGGTTGCGACGACAGACGAGCGACGTGGCACGACGGTGCGGCACGGCGGGAGGGAAAGACGGCCGGAGAGGGAGAGGTCGAGAGGGAGAGGAGAGAGAGCCGAATGGGAGGGAGAGAGAGAGAGAGAGAGAGGTCTTGACTTATTGGCCAAGTTTTGACCAATTTTGGTAAATGACCAAAATGCCATTCTTTCTACTTTTCATCCAACGGTCGAGATTTGATCCTATCTTGAAATCGATAGCCCAGATCAAATCTTTTCCAAAATATCCAAAGGCAATTTTGGAATTTGTCAAAAAGTTCAAGGGCAAATTTGTCTTTTCCAAAATTTAGGGTAAAATGACCAAAATGCCCTTACTCATTAAAACTAGCCCTTTGTAAAATCTTAGGAGTAAAATGGTTACTTTCACATTTTCTTGCCGAAATCGAATTTTGCTAAAAGATTCGGGAACATCCAAAGCTACACGTTCCATCTGCAATGTCGTCCCAATATCCTATCGTGACTTCCTAATTTTCCGATGCTCAATTCGATCTCTAATTAATAATTGAATTTTACGTAACGTAACTTGAGCAATTCTCAGACTAACGAGTGGTTTTTTTGGGAAATTTGTGTATTCGACCGGTAACTGATACTAAATTGAGTCACGTGTAAGTTTGTTCAGATCGTGATGACTTCAGTTGTCAATAAAATCGCGAGAATCGATCGCTAGCTCCGATGGGCATGATCCTTCGGTATAAGTTAAGGATCATTCGTCAATTCATTTCGTGGTAAAACGGAATCACCCGTGATCCACTAGTATGACAGTGACGAATCGGCCCTTCACTATCCTAAGATCGGCCTACATTGACTCAAAATGTCACATCAACGATTTTATGGTCGAAAGTCGGTTCACGGTCGAATCTCTTTAGTAGTATGAATTTAAATCTCTAGTTAGTCTTTCCCTAATGGTTAGTATTTTAGGAATGATTAGTTCCAGGCGAAAATCGACTATAAGTACATTAATAAAATCACTCATTTCATAAATCCCAAAATGGATGAAATTTCGGAATGTCACAGTTGTATCAAATTTATTTGGTCAACCCATTTTTTTTTGTGTATTGTCGATTTTAAATAGACGTACCCCGTTTGACAAATGTTATTTGCCTCTTTATTATTTACAACAGAAAGTCTTCCTTTTGATTTTCCTTGCTTGTGTTTTCTTATATATGATGAATATTTTGTTCCACATCAGTCATCCCCATTCGACACCTAACAGTCTTCTGGTTTGTCATTATTATAATTTCCCTTTCCTTTTGGTTTTGGTTTTAATTTCCATTTTCTCAGTTCATCATGCGACACGACTCTCTGTGTCACATTCTGTGTTCCCACCTCTAGGGGGAACTTCTGCGAGCTATGAAAGTGATGCCCATCATCAGTGACGTGCTCATCAACGGAACCAAGAACCCAGAAAGACTGAGACGCATCTGAATATGAATCCCACAACACGGTGTCTCTGAGTGCAAGTGCCCTTTGCTTTGAGTCCCTTGTTGTCTAAAGCTGAGCTTCTTCGGAAAGAATACCAGTAGCGTCACTAGCTTGTGTTCCTACTCTGGAACTCACTGTCTGATATACAAGGCTAAGGTAAGCTCTCTGTCTCTCTCTATCTCTCTCTTTCTCTCGGTTGGTTTCATGTGGGACAGAACTTTTCTTGCATCCCGAAACGTGCGCTCATTGGGTCTCAGATAGCTTTACGGCTTGATGATATCTATGTTCTGTTTTGAGCAGTTTATACATGTAAGCTGGCTTCATATCAAGCCACTTCCCACTGAGATTATGATTGGCAGTGATTTGCACTGATCGAATTCGTGTAAAACTACTTCTTAACCTTCCTGTTTTCGTGGTCTTGAATTGTATTGCGTCACAGGCTTTACATGCATTCTTGCCATACTGATACACTGACTAAATTACAAATGACAGACACATAGTACATACTTATAATGCCTGTTAAAGAGAGTGATTTTGCATGCATGGGACACCAAATATATATGTGCTATATGACTTCATAAAGATATAATGGTATATTTTTTATGTTTCTGTGCGATTCCAGTTTCTCGGACAGTCTGCAACAGTTGCAGTATGTTCGGATTAAACATAGACTACTAGGAGACCTTCGTTTTTGTCATATTCAGAATTGTGTCTCCATAGATCCGCAAAATGAACATTCCCGCCGAATTTCATGCTTCACGTTTTTCTGGCAGGATTATGAGTGATGATAGGATGGAGGAAAGGCTTCTTGGTACAGAAGCAAAAGACATAAGTAGTCTGACAGGGAAGGTCTGGGTGGAATCAAAGAAAATATGGAGAGTTACCTTCCCTGCTATGTTGGCCAGAGTGACCTCTTTTGGAATCTTTGTAGTGACGCAAGCATTCATCGGGCACATTGGTGATACAGAGCTTGCTGCTTATGCGCTCATTCAAATCATTGGCATACGATTTGCCAATGGGATAATAGTAAGCATTCGTCTCCTCTTTCTTCCATTAAAGTCTAGAGACATTATTTTGGGATCTATTGTTAAAGGACTCTACAAAATATTATGTTGGTACTTCCACACTGATAAGTTTCAGATGTGCTCTGGCAGCTTTTGTTAGAAATCGCCTAATGAATATGGACCGGTGTCAATCGCGTTTCCAAGAAACTACGCAAAATTTGTAACTTTTTTCTGAACATTCTGCAAAATATGGAAAACGGGCGATTGAGAGAGGAGATTGACTTGAATGTTGAATATTAGGTTGTATAGGCCATGTGAATCCACCAAATTTGAGAAGGCATCATCGGGAAAATTTGACTGAACTTTGTAAATGAACTTTTTGATCCTGCAGTTGGGCATGTCAAGTGCAACCGAAACATTATGTGGACAAGCATTTGGTGCAAAGCAATACCACATGTTAGGTATTTACTTGCAAAGATCTTGGATCATCAATCTGGTCACCGCGACCATCTTGGTACCGGTCTTTGTCTATGCCTCATCCATTTTCAAGCTTCTCGGTGAAGAAGAAGAAATAGCTGAAGACGCTGGGTACATTGCCCTGTGGTTCATCCCGATCATCTACTCCTTTGTGTTCAGCATGACCATCCAAAAGTTCTTGCAGTGCCAGCTCAAGAACATCGTTATAGGATGGCTCTCTGCCATCACATTTGCAATTCATGTCTTGTTGTCTTGGCTCTTTGTTTACATACTTGATTGGGGAGTCCCTGGAGCGATGGGTGCGATGATAATATCTAATTGGTTAGTGGTGATTGGTGAGTTTGTGTATATGTTTGGAGGCTGGTGCGAAAGTACTTGGAAGGGGTTCACGTGGGCTGCATTCGCCGATTTATGGCCTGTCATAAAGCTTTCGGTATCCTCTGGCATTATGTTATGGTGAGACTTTCTTTTCATGTTCTTGAGGAATTCTGGGTGAATGAACACACACACACACACACACACACACACACATACACATCACCGGTGAGAAATTATACAATTTAAATCCATCTCTGGGGGGTTGAATGATCAGATTGAAAAATAAAATTTCTCATGATTTGTTGTCGTCAATGATGTGGTAAGGTTAGAATTGCCTTAATCACATTCCTAAGGTTTGTGTAATGGTGAAAGTTCACACCAACAGAAACGCCATGACATAACTCTATTATCTTTGCTGAAGCACTTGCCGACAAGATTAGATGCATTTCAATGTTTATTCATGTCTTTACGCGCTCTCCATTGGATTGATCCTAACTCTGATGCCATTTTCTCTGTCCTTGATCAAAAAGCTTGGAGTTGTGGTACAATGCTGTCCTAGTCCTCTTGGCAGGATACATGACAAATGCCGCTGTTGCAATATCTGCCTTCTCGATTTGGTATGTTGGCATCGAATTAGGCATCTTTATCTTCTACTTTGATGTCAGTAGCCACAAAAGTGATGAACAGGATTGATTTTTCTTTTTCAGCCTCAACATCTCGGCTTGGGAGTTCATGATCTGCCTCGGTTTCCTAACTGGAGCTAGGTATGGCTTATGATGAGCCTGTGCAAATTTTTGAGTTGCTCCATGCTTGCTTGACCCTATGTGACTCGATCCTTTCAACTCCTACAGCGTGAGGGTTTCCAATGAATTGGGGCGAGGAAATGCGAAAGGAGCAGTGTTTGCCATTAAAATCATCTTGGGCACCTCAATTAGCATTGGAGTTGTCTTTTGGATCTTGTGCCTTGTTTTTGGTCGACAGATTGCCTACATATTCACAAGTGAGGAAGATGTTGTGGAAGCTGTTTCAAGCCTCTCAGTTCTCCTTGCCTTCTCTATTTTACTCAACAGTGTTCAGCCAGTGCTCTCAGGTATGCAGTGGCTGTTCCGCTATCGTGACACAATGGTAAACTTATTTACAGATTCTTTCTTGCTGACCCATCTGTTCATGCCTTGCAGGAGTGGCGGTAGGTTCCGGGAGACAAAGTACGGTTGCCTATGTTAACATAGGTTCCTATTACGTGATTGGAGTGCCTCTAGGAGTTGTGCTAGCATATGTTGCCAAGTTGGAAGTTCAGGTAAGAAGGCTTTTTTTCTTTAGAAACTTGATATTTAGCCATCACTTTATATTGCATTTTAGGTTTGATGAGGCGACACTCCACTATACGGAGAATAGTTGGCCAAGATAAGCTATTGCTTGGTTTCGGACACAGCTGAAACTCCTTTGTTTGATGCCCACAGGGTATATGGATAGGGATGATAATCGGAGTCGCAATTCAGACAGCAGTGCTCGGTTTTATTACTTATAGAACAAACTGGAACGAGCAGGTAAATACAAATTTTGGACCATATCACTTACATGCCTTCACATTACATATGCTGCAGGAGTTATATTAGCTGGAACTAACAGCAAGATCTCAAGATTCTTTTTTTTTCTCCCTTTCGTAAAGATAGATTTTTGAAAGCCCATTACAAGTTGCTTTCATTTATAGGTGAACAAAGCGTCTGAACGGCTGAATAGGTGGTTCTTGAAAAGACCGAATGACAATGGCGAGAGCTCTACTACTGAACAGCTGAACGGATGAGGGAATACTGAAGAGTAAACGATTTCACCCCGGTTTGGTTCTCAGATGCGAACAAGTTGTCTTGGTTATTTTTTCCCATTTTACCTCCTCTAATGACAGCCACAGATGCGTTGATCAAACCCCGCCCCAATTGACAAATCTTTCAGACCCCATTTGTCAGTGACTAGACAAAACACATTTGTTGAAGATGGAAAAACGTTAACAATTCAGAGACCTTCATCTGGTAGTTCTTGCTGTAACCATCTTTGCGCCAACTCAAAAGAAAGCACATATCGCGGGTCATAGTAATGATGTAAGAAAGCTACAACTCATCCAACTGGCAAATGAATGTTTGCCAAATCCTAAAACACGGTTAACAGATTATAACGACCAATGGAAACATCTCTCCAGCTTTGACAGAGGAGGTCGTCTAGAGGAGGTAGCATCGGTGACAGTCCAATATAAAACAATACGCCGGATCAATTGATTTGTTAGACAAAGGGAAGTTTCACATTTTCTCAAAATCGTACGGCAAGCACGGGCATTCTGGAACAGAATAGGCGAAGAAGATACCGAACATTGCATGGGACAATTCAAAACTTTACACGTGATAGCACGAAACCTCCAAGAACAGGAATGACATAGCCATCTTTCCATATGAAAAACACAACTCAAACCATAACTAAAGAACAAACTCCAAAATATCCTTTTCGATATCACTCGTTTTATTGGCTACTAAGCAAGGTACCCGAAAAGATTGTCGATATTGCTCTTGCTTTATTGGATGCTAACCAAGGAGCCCGAAAAGATTTGGAAAAGAGAGAGGTGAAAAACTATAGCCCAGTGAGTAGTACATGTCTCTTCTAAATAAATTGAGCACCCACTTCACAAAACAATAACAAAACTCACTTATCTCAATTTCAATATATAATACATATACAAAATAAGAATGAGTTATATATGCTTCAACATAACCATAGAAATATCATAAAACATTCGTTAAATCAATAATATCATGACAAAACATCAATGGTTCAGTCCATTGATTAATCTCACAACTCATATATCAATTGTCTATTTTATTTATTGGTCTCATCAAATAACACGCCATGATCCATTTTATTAGCCAATCTCAAATTACATGTCAATGGACCATCCATTGACCAAACTTGTGCATAAATATCTAACTAAGGTCACGACACAATACTTTGTGACAAGGCAACCAGGATTTCCCCTTAACAAGGTCTCTACTAATTATAAGCCAGTGGCTTGGCCCACAAACAATATCCTAACTGGCCCACAAGCCCCTCAATGCACTCACAACGATACTGAGCATCAATACCAAACCAACATCTTCCATAACACATGAAGCCAAATCTGAAAACCATTTCATAAATCACAATATGTTTCCCAAGGCATTTTAGAATCCATTTCACAAATCAGAATATAACCTTTTGCAACAAATTTCTTAAAAGGATTCTCAAACCATTCACAAATACCAAAAGATATAAAATTTTATACAATAAATATGCTCTTTCATGACTCATAATATGTAAAATTTTTATTGCTTTCAAGACATGACAAATTCATAGAAGAGATAATATCACTCACATAGGAATACCCAAAAACCAATAACATATAGCTAAATGAGCCAACCATCTCATAATCTTAACAATTAAACGAGAATTAACGTCAAAATCGAATAAAACGTTACTCAGCTATGAACGCTAAAACCATAACAAAACAACTCCTACGCACTAACAAATCATACACTTAAAGTGACTACTAAAACCTAAACGCAACGCGAAATTCACACGTGAAACTCTAAAATTTCACTCAAACTAAATGAATTTCATAAAACTTTCGATACGAGACTAACTCTGAAAACTACTTCGATTAGATGCACGAAGGGTGTGAGCACTTACCGGACGTTGCAATACGTAATTGAATCAGCTTGGCGAATAATCTGTGACAAGAACTCTCTTCATTCTTCCTCCTTTGTTTTTTCTTCTTTCTTTCCTTTCTTTTCCCCTTTCCTCCTCTGTTTTCAGCCGTGCCTGCTCTCGCGCCCACTTTTCTCTGATATGCTGACTTTTCAATGCTTTTTCTTTTTATTTTTTCCTTAAAAATTCAAATATTACAATATATATCTCAGCTATGGATTACGACTTTAACAGATTGTTCATCTTCTTCAATGCGAGGGTGGCCGACGAAGGGCCGGCGAAGGCGGATTTGGCCGGCAAAGGGCCAGCAAGCTCGCCCGACCCAGGCGATGGCCGCCTCGTGTCAGGCGACCGCCTAGGCGCCGTCGCCTGGGTCACGTGACCTCAGGCAGTTGGGTCGGGCGACCTCGCCGGCCCTTCACCAGCCAAATCTGCCCTCGCTGGCCCTTCGCTAGCCACCCTCACCGGCCATTTTCACGGTGAAGAAGATAAACAGTAATAGAGGCAAAACTAGAATATTAAAAATAAAAATTGCCAAAGCCCTTTGCAAAAAAAAATTTACTAAACACTACTTAGACCAAAGTATCTTCATAAATTTTTTTTACCAAACATCACTTATATTTTTTCAAGTGACTTTTACGTAAAGAAATTTGCATTCCTCTAAGTAGCATTTGGAAGGCCGAACCAAACGGGCCCTATATGCAGGTAAGTCCCGGATGCTAGAAACATTCTCAGGAGAGAGCTCACGCTCCAGCTGCGCTCTTGTTAATTTCAAGACATCCTGACGAAAAAATATAGATGAAACTGAAGTGTTTGAAGATGTTTGAATTATACATAGAGGAAAGCTTCAACAGTATTTCATTATAGTTAATCTTGGGTAACTTATCTCATTAAATTCCATGCATGACGGATGCTTTGCTAGCCATTGGGCATCCATCATTTGAGAGGCTACGCAATAAAGATTACCGAAAGCCACTTCATCTTCTTTAAGCAGTTCTAAGAACCTGATGGCCAGCCGAAGAGGATGGCTTTCCCGCGGGTGCAATTAAACTGTCAATCCTCTCTTTACAATAGCAATAAACCAAACGATCGTAATATATTAATTACATGATTCATCATCTGATAAGGGTAAATGCAACAAAAGTTCATGTGGTTAAATAACTCAAATTAGAGTTGGTAGGAAGTTTTAATGGAAGTATTTATTTGCCTTAACTTGACAAGTTTTATAACTCGATTGTCCTTTTTGTAAGTTTTAAGATTTAACAGTACTTTCGCGATAAATTTTAGAATTTCTAATGCACATATCCCAATTACCATCCTCGCTCTTACCTTAGTTTAGGGTTTGACTTAGCGATGACCAAAGCGAGGCGGAAGCGTGGCCGTCAAGTAGATGAGACATTGACTTACACGGTGAAGATTCACCGGCGAGGTGGCACAGCCAACGCTATTGAGGAGCAACGAGTAGGGAAAACCAGCACTAGCAAGGGACTTTTGGGCATGCATGGACGCTCACAAGGACACCGGGAGACTCTGGAGCTTGTCGTGATGGTTAGGGACACCGCAAGGGCTTCAGGGACAGCAGTGAAGGCTAAGAGGCTCGGCGAGAGGGCTCCAGGGCAGCGAGATCCATTGGTAGCTGATGGTGCGCCAGGAAACCTGCAAGGAAGCGTCAGGAAGGCTGGAAACTTGATTGAGATTCGTGGCTAAGCAAGGGCAGAGGTGCGGTGTCGGAGCTGGTCTGAAGCTCGCTTGCCGGGCTGAGATGGTAGCTGGCGAGGACTACAGGGATGCGGCTAGGAGTTGACGGTGTGGTGGCGGTGCAGTAGCTCGCTGTGGCTGCTGTGGGCTAGCCAGGCTTAACTGTTTGGGTGTTGCCATGACTTGTCTCACTTGGCATCCGGTAACTTATCTTTCGACCACAATATTATAACTTCTAAAAAAAAAATTAAGTATCATAACTGATGACTTAATTGTCATAACTTTTTAAGTATATGATGACTTGATAGCTAGGACTAAATTGACATAATTTATAAGGGAAAAACAACAAAAAATCCCAAACTTTGCCACCCGTGACATATTTACCCTGAACTTTTTTTTATGACACTAAAAACCCCAAACTTTACTATTTGTGACACATTTGACCCAATATACTTTGTCTATGAACATTTTCGTCTTTTTTGCTTTTTATTTTTTTTTTCCTTTCCTGCGAGGGGGGCCCTCGTCAGTATGGAGCGAGGGTGGCCCTCGCTGGTGTCGAGCAAGGGCAGCCCTCGCCAGATCCGGTGAGGGCCGCCCTCACCGGCGTCGGGCGAGGCTCGCCCTCGTTGGCCGCCCTCGCCTAACTCAGGCGAGGGCGACCGACGTCGATGAGGGCGACCGTCGCCAACGTCAGGCAAGGGTCGCCCTCGCCTGGGTGAGCGAGGGCCGCCCTCGCCTGACTTAGGCGAGGGCGACCCTCGCCGTGTAACATTCCGAAATTTCCACAAATTGGAATTTATTGAACAATTGAGTTTTATGAGATGTGCTCGCAGTAAATTCTTACCCGGAACTGATCATTCCTGGGAATGCTAATCATTAGGGAAAGGCTATTAGGAGGAATTAAATTCGCACGACTAAAGGAAATTCGATCGTGAATGGATTTCGACCATTAAATCGCGTAAGTGATATTTTGAGCAACTGTTGGCCGATCCAATGATAGTTAGAGGTCAGTTCGTCACTGTCCTAGTAGTGGATCGCGGGTGATTTCGTAGGACCACGAAACGACTTGGCGAATGATTCTGAAATTATTCCGAATGATCGTACCTTTCGGATCAAGTGATTGATCTTCGCGATTTTAATGACAACCGAGGTCGTCACGCACCGAATGGACTTGTACGTGACTCGATTTAGTATCTGTCACGAGTCGATTCTGCGAAATTTCCCAGCAAGCCGCCTGTTAGCTCGAGAAATACTCGAGTTGCATTTAATAGAATTTAATTATTGAATTTTTGCCAAAATTGGACACCGGAAAATTAGGAAGTCGCGACAAAACGCTAGGACGACGTTGTATGTGATACGTGTGAATTTTTTGTGTGCTTGAATTCTTAAGAAAAACTCGATTTGGACAAGAAACGGAGAAAGTGACCAAAATACCCCTAAAGATTATTAAAGGGTATGTTTTAAGGGTAAATGGCATTTTGGTAATTTTTCCCTAAAATTTTGATTGGACAATTTTACCCTTGGATATTTTGGAAATTACTAGTATGTCCTTGGATATTTTTGTGCAAGAATCGATCTCGGCCGTCGGATCGAGATAAGATCAAATCTGGACCGTTGAATTAAAATTATGAGATAAGGGTAATTTGGTCTTTCCACCTTTGGTCCAACTTCACTATTTAAGTCCAAATTGTCAACTCTCTCTCTCTATTCTCCTCTTTCCCCAATTGCCGTGGGCCCCTCTCCCGTGAAGCCCTCCCCCTTAGATTTTTTTTTCTTTATTTGGCCGTGAGTTCATTTGGCCGTTTCTCTCCACCGCTAACGCTGCCGCTCGCCGCCGCTTGCCACACCACTGGACCGTCACCTTGCCGTCGCCGTGCCACCCTCCAACCTCACCGTTCCCCTCTCCTTCCCCTCTCTTTCTCTCTCTCTCTCCTGTGACCCCTTTCCTGGCCGTGCAAGACCACATCGCCGCCAAACCGCCGCCGTGTAAGCCGAAAGCCACCGTGAGTCGTTAGCCTTCGCCATAGAGCGCCGCCGCTTTCCGTTCTAGCCGTTTTAGTTTAGAACGCGGTAAGTTATACTCTAATCCCGATTTAGGATTTTGGGTATCGTTGAATAATTTGATTTTGGGTGAAATTGGACTTGTGCGGGTACGAAATGTTGGGGCTTTAGACCGGGAAAGTATGGCGGACCTTAAGGAATTAATTCGGAATTTTTGGAGGACGATTTAGGGAATTTCAAGCTAAGAATCACTGTTCACGAGGCTGTGATGTTCGGTTCGGGACGCAAGTTGGATTTTTAGAACCGATATTTAATGGCGAGAAAGTCCCGTGAAGGATCGGAATTAATCCAACACCATTTGGTGGTAGAAAAATGGTAATTACCGTATTTGAGGTGTGTTTGATTTATTTATAAATTGTGGTGATTTAATTAAGAGTGTTGTTGTGCAATTGAGTGATTGATTATGCTTGTCGAGTGCACACGTGAGTTGATTAAATTAATTATTGATATTGCCCATGTGAATTGTTGAGTGCGCTCTGTCTGTGTGTAACTCAATGCGAGCACGGATCGCATGTAATGGGCTAGTCGCGTGTGGTAAATGCATATCGAGCATATGCATGAGTAAGGGGAAGTGTGGTGTGACAAGTGATTGTGGAAAAGTATGTGAATGTGTGATAGAACGAGAATGGGATCGGCCGAGTATCGTAAACTCAGGCAGCGATCACGTAGGTTTGTTACATTTGGCACAAGCTGAGGCTTGAAAAAGCATATATGAGAATCGGTCCGAGGCACGATCAGCTCGAGTGAGACCAGGATTGGATCGAGGCATCACAAGCTCGGGTTCCAATCATGTAGGCCTATCGCATTTGGCGTGGGCTAAGTTGGGTTCTAATCACGTAGGCCTGTTGCATTTGGCGTAGACTGAGTTGGGTTTCAATCATGTAGACCTGTCGCATTTGGTGTGGACTAAGTTGGGATCGGGCCTGGGGCGTGTGATGCTCAGGTTGCAATCGGAGCCTGAGGCGTGAACGAGTACGCGGGCCGGAAGTGATGTGATGAATGATCGCAGTGTGCCTGAGGCGTGTACTTCAACGCGGGCCACTGGCGAAGATTGAGAAAGCGGAAAAATGAGAATGGAAGGAAGAGTGGGATGAGAATTGGCACATACGCGTGTTACATACGACGTGATCGTGACTAAGTGTAAATGTGTGCATTATTGAGCCTGACAGTCTTTATTGATGTGTCTGTTTTGTGATATGGGTGTATGTGAATGTGTGTGATTGTGTAATTATTTGAAGGTACGTGATAGCCTAGGTTGGGTTTAGGGTGTACTTGCTGAGATTTATTCTCATGATTGTGTAAACCAAATAATTTTCAGAATCCAGACCTGAGACATGAATCCACCACCATCACCACCCCCAGTACGTTTTGGAATGCCAGTGCATACAGAATATGAGGTGGTAGAGCTTCCGATAGGAGACGGAATGATGTGGAGTCAGATTCTGAGTGGACGCCAAGCAAGGGGTGTTAAAGGTTGTTACGGGTTGGATGACAGGTTTTCGAAAGGGCAACATTTTTGGTAACTAGTTGTCAGGTCATCGATTGTTGTTTTAAGTTTTGGATGGTTTTAATAATGTATGCACTGGTAGACTAAGGTTTGTATTTTTGTAAATATGGTGGAACAAGTTGAACAAGAAATGGAAATGTATATTCTCCCAATGTTTCCCCAATTTAATTTTGTCCGGGTGTTTTAAGGTTTCTGTGTGCGCAATTAAATCTCTGATGTTTAGATGAGGTCGGCGACAATCTGGGACATCGCAACTATTCGACCGGAGGCGGGATGTCGCGGACTCGACGGGGGTTCGGGGCGTGACACGCCGGATCTGGCGAGGGCGGCTCTCACTCGACGCCGATGAGGCCCCTCCTTGCCGAAAAGGAAAAAAAAGTAAAAACAAAAAAAACAAAAAAGACGAAAATGCCCATGGACAAAATACATTGAGGTAAATGTGTTACAAATAACAAAATTTGGGGTTTTTGGTGTCATAAAAAAAAGTTCAGAGTAAATGTGTCACAGATAGCAAAGTTTAGGATTTTTGGTAGTTTTTTCCCTAATTTATATTACTGGAGTGCCATAACTTAGTTTTCAACCATTTGAGTATCATAACTTTAAAAAAAAATTTACTTAAATTATCATAATTTTTAACTGATCACTTGAGTATCGTGACTTTTTAATAGCATTCACTCAAATATGAAAATTTGACGTGATATAGTACTTACAACGAATGTTTAAAAAATTCTTCTGATGTCCTTTCTCTTGAAAAGATACCGAAAAAACTACTTTATGATTTTGTGTGGATCCAGTTTCTCGGCCACTCTCCCGCGGCGGCAGTGCGTTCAGACTGTACAAAGATTACTGGTCTGAGTATAAAGATCTTTCTTTTGTGTCATTCTATGAACTGTGTCTCCGTGTATCCGCAATATAAACATTCCCAGAGAATTTCACGCTTCGCGTTCTTCTGGCAGGATGGAGGAAAGGCTTCTTGGTACGGAAGCAAAAGATAAAAATAGTCTGACAGGGAAGGTGTGGGCGGAGTCAAAGAAAATATGGAGAGTTACCTTCCGTGCTATGTTGGCCAGAGTGACTACTTTTGGAATCTTTGTAGTGACGCAAGCGTTCATCTGACATGTTAGTGATACTGAGCTAGCTGCTTATGCGCTCGTACAATTCATTGGCATGAGATTTGCCAACGGAATAATTGTAAGGATTAGTCTTCCCCCTTTTCAAGTTAATGTCTTACCGACATAATTTTTAGGACTGTTTTAGTTAACTGGCTCCACAATATATTATGTTGCTAATTCCACACTGACCATTTCAGATGTGATCCGTCAACTTCTGTTGGGAAATTCTGATAATGAGTGAATAGTCTGATCAATATGAATCGGTGTTGATCATGTTTCCAAGAAACTATCAAATTTGCATGTTATTTTTTCTGAACTTTCTGCAAATTATGGAATATGGGCAATCGAGAGAGGGGCTTGAATTGAATATAGAATATTAGGGTGTATAGGTTGTGTGAATCCACCAAATTTGACTAGGCATTATCGGGAAAATTTGACTGAACTTTGCAAATGAACGTTTTGATCCTGCAGTTGGGCATGTCAAGTGCAACCGAAACATTATGTGGGCAAGCATTTGGTGCAAAGCAATACCACATGTTAGGCATTTACTTACAAAGATCTTGGATCATCAATCTGGTCACTCCGACCATCTTGGTCCCGGTCTTTGTCTACACCTCGTCCATTTTCAAGCTTCTCGGTGTAGAAGACGAAATAGCCAAAGCCGCTGGGTACATTGCCCTGTGGTTCATCCCGATCCTCTACTACTTTGTTTTCAACTTTACCATCCAAATGTTCATGCAGAGCCAGCTTAAGAACTGTAATATTTGAAAAAAAGAAAAGTCAAAAAGTCAAAAAGAAGCTACAGTAGACTTCAGTTTATAAAGGGAACCGAGAGCATGCGGGAGAGAGGAAAAGAAGAGAGAAAGGAAGGGAAGAAAGGAAAGAAGAAAAAAGAAGGGGAAATTTAGCGCGCTCATGAACCAGACGACTCGCCAAGCCAATTCTACTTCGATTAATAACGCCCGGTATGTATTCACACCCCTTGTTTGTTCCATCGGAGTAGTTTCGGATTTAGGGCTTGAAATTCGGAATTATAAGAGATTTGTGCGGCGAAATCCGATTTTTGAGTTGTTGAGCTACGTATATATATATATATATATATATATATATATATATATATATATATATATATATATATATATATATAATTGATAGTTTAGGGTATCGTTGAGTCATGAGATTTTACGGATCTTGATTTGGACTTATGATTTAGCCAATATAAATTTTTGAAGTTGGCCGCACAAAATAAACAGTGCGCGACCAGCAGACTTTAGGCCGATTTTCGTCAGTTTTCGGCTCAATTTTGGGATGGCCAAGTTGGGGCTTTTATAGTACTCGGAATGGGCTTTCTTTTGACTATAAGTTTACTAGGATCGGAGTTCGATGGGGAAAGTTATGGCACAGTTGAGTTTCATGTTGCTGACGATTTGAATAATCGCTTTGGAGGAGAGATTTGTGAGCACGTTTGAGTTGTTTTGGTTAGCGTCTAAGCTTGGTTTAGTCGATTCGTTAGTGAAAATGGTGTTTTACTTGGTGTTGACGCCAATTCTCGTTTAATTAATAGGATTACGAGATCATCAGCGAGTTTAGCCATGTTGTTTGGTTATGGAGCATTCCCAGGTGAGTGGTGTTATCTCTTCTTTGAGTTTGTAAACTCATATTTCAAAAGCGATATGAATCAAATATGTTATGAGTTAAATAGCATTGTTATTACATAAAAAACTCGGATTGGACATTTATTATCCTGTTGATTATTTGGAAATGGCATGGTAAAGCATTTCTGGAAATGGTTTATATCAATTATCGTGAAATGATTTGAGAATAGTTTTGGAAATGTATTGTGAAATGATACATATGTATATTTCGTTACGAACTAGTTTGTAAAATGACTTTGGAAATGATTCAAGAAATGCCGAAATGTATTTCTGGAGGTTGAGCTGTGTTGCGAGAAAGATATTTGTTTGGTTTGTGAAACGTATTCTGGATTAGATTTCTGATATTGGATGATGATTGTTTGATACTCAATATGGCTGTGAGCCCATTGAGGGGCTTTGGGGTATGCATACCGAGTTTAGAATATCCTTCTGGGCCGAACCACCGGCTTTGCAGGTGGAGACCTTGCAAATGGGGGAATCTTGGTAGCCTTGTCACAAGGCTTTGTGTCGTGACCATAGTTTGATATCGAGCAATAGATTGATTGATGGAATGGACCATTGACGTGTGATGTGATATGAGATTGGCCAATGGAGTTGACCATTGGCGTGTGTTTTTTTAATGAGATTGGCCAATGGAATGGACCATTGGTGTGTGCTTTTGATGAAATTCATTAATGGAATAGATAATTGATGTGTAATTTGAGATTAGTCAATGAAATCGACCATTGACGTAGTTTTTAATAGAGATTGATCAATAAACTTGAGTGTTGATGTTTATGATGATTTAAATGAGCATTTTCTGAATTTATATAAAGCTTTGATGAAATGCAATAACTCATATTTAATATGATATGTATATGATATTATAGGTTTAAATTATGAGTTTTTCATTATTACTTTATATATGCATAGTAGTTGTTTGATCTGCTTAGAAGAAATACGCACTGTTTACTGAGCGGTAGTTGTTCATCCTTCTCTTTCCCCAATCTTTCAGGTTCTTTATTTAGCAATAATAGAGCGAGAGCGATGTCATGGGGATTTTTGAGTGATTTGAGACTACATCATTCGGGTGAAAGGACGGCCGTGTCATCCCCCATCTTGGTAGGTTTCGGGGTGTGACAAGAACAGCGTCATAGGATGGCTCTCCACCATCTCATTTGCAATTCATGTCTTGTTGTCTTGGCTCTTCGTGTACATACTTGATTGGGGAATCCTTGGAGCAATGAGTGCGATGATAATATCGAATTGGTTAGGGGTGATTAGTGAGTTTGTGTATGCGTTTGGAGGCTGGTGCGAAAGTACTTGGAAGGGGTTCACCTGGGCTGCAGTCGCCGATTTATGGCCCGTCATTAAGCTTTCGGTATCCTCTGGCATTATGTTGTGGTAAGACTTTCTTTTCATCGAATTTCATTTATGCCCCTGAGAATTTCCGGGTGAATGAACTCGCATACGCAAAATATCACCAGCAAAAAATTACATAAGTTTAAATACGTTTCTCAGAGTTGAATGAGTGGATTGGGAAAAAAAATTTCTTCATGTCATTAATAATGCAGCAAGGCTAGAATTGCCTTAATTACGATCCTAAGGTTTGTGTTCTGGCGTCAGTTCACAACAACTGAAATACCACGGCACAACTCTATCGACTTTGGTGAAGCACGATCCTTACTCTGACCATTTTCTTCATCCTTGATCGAAATAGCTTGGAGTTATGGTACAATAGTGTCTTAGTCCTCTTGGCAGGATACATGACAAATGCCGCTGTTGCAATATCCGCCTTCTCAATTTGGTATGATGGCATCGAATAAGGCATCTTATGTCTTCTACTTTGAGGTAAGTGGCCATGAAAGTGATGAACGGAATTTGGTTTTCCTTTTTCAGCCTCAACATCTCGGCTTGGGAGCTCATGGTGTGCCTCGGTTTCCTAACGGGAGCTAGGTATGGCCTTTGATGAACCTGAGCAACTTTGAGTTGTTCTGTGCTTGCTTGACACGATGTGATTCGATCCTTTCAATTACTACAGCGTGAGGGTTTCCAATGAATTGGGACGAGGAAATGCGAAAGCAGCAGTGTTCGCCATTAAAGTCATCTTGGGCACCTCAATTAGCGTTGGAGTTGTCTTTTGGATCTTGTGCCTTGTTTTCGGTCAACAGATCACCTACATATTCACAAGTATGGAAGACATTGCGGAAGCTGTTTCAAGCCTCTCAGTTCTCCTTGCCTTCTCTATTTTACTCAACAGTGTTCAGCCAGTGCTCTCGGATAAAGTAGTGGCTGTTCCACTACTCATGACGTGAATGGTAGAATTATTTACAGATTCGTCCTTGTTGACCCGTCCGTTCATCCCTTGCAGGTGTGGCAATAGGTTCCGGGACACAAAGTATGGTTGCCTATGTTAACATAGGTTCCTATTACGTGATCAGAGTGCCTCTAGGAGTTGTGCTTGCGTATGTCGCCAAGTTGGAAATTCAGCTAAGGAGGCCTGAATCTGCTCGTCTTTCGCTGGGAACTTGAGACTGGACTGTCATTTTGTGCTACTTTTTTGGTTTGATGGGGCAACACTTCACTATTCAGAGAATACTCAGCCAAGATAAGCCATTACTCGCTTTCAGACTGCTGAAATTCTTTTGTGTGATGCCCTCAGGGTATATGGATAGGGATGATAATCGGAGTCGCAACTCAGACAGCGGTGCTCGCCTTTATTACTTACAGAACGAACTGGGACAAGCAGGTAAATGCAACTTTTGAACCATATCAGTTACATGCCTTCACATGACATGCTGCAAGAGTTGTATTAGGTGAAAATATCAACAAGATCTCAAGATTCTTCTGTTTTAGTCTCCCTTTCGTGATGAAAGAGTTTTAAAAGCCAATTACAAGATTGCTTTCATTTTATAGGTGAACAAAGCGTCCGAGCAGCTCCATAGGTGGTTCTTGAAAACATCCGAAGACAATGGTGAGAGCTCTACTACTGAACATCTGAACGGATAAGTGAAAACTGAAGGGCATACGGTTTTATCCCAGTTTAGGTTTGTGGATGAGGACAAGTTGCTCCGTTTTTTTCTCTCTTTTTTGGCCCCTATTATGACAGCCACAGATACATTGATCCAACCCTTATCCGATTGATAAATCTTTCATGCTTCAGCGACCTTCATCTAGTAGTTCTTGCTGTAACCATTTTTGCACCTACTCGAAAAAAAGCACATATTGCAGGTCAAAATAATGGTGTAAGAAAGCGTAACTCATCCAACGGCAATTGAAATACTGCTAAACGATATAAAAGATTCAACAAGTTTAACGACCCAAAGGCAACATCGCTCTAGCTTTGACAGAGGAGGTAGCGTCGGTGGCAGTCCAATATGAAACGATACGCTGGATAACTTGATCTGATAGCAGGTCATTGCAATACGGGAATGCAATGAGTGGAAATTGGTGGAACCCGTGTTTATAAATCAATGTGCAACCTACTCGATGGCCAAAACAATCCGTCCACTCACTCGTCTCGAAAGTCAGCATATTGTTGCCCTCGTTGCCATATATTAAGGACGTGAATGACGATCATTCTGTTTCAGAAATCAATTTTTTTTTTCTATTTATGTTCCATTGATGAGTTTCTAAACAAACATACGCATTTAATAATGACACAAAATTTCTATTCTCGAAATAAAAATTTATTTGATAACGACACGAAATTTCTTCCTCTTGAACGGCCAGTGAGTGGGCGGCGGATGGCGGGTGGCGTGGCTAGTGCGAAAGATGGCAGTAGGAGGCGAGCGACGGCCGGCAGCAAGAGGCAGGCAACGGCTAGCAATAGGAGGTAGGCGGCGGCAGTAGGCAGGCGGCGACAGCCCACGGCAGTAGACAGTAGGTGGGCAGCGGTGGGTGGTGGGCGGGCAACCGGCTAGTAGCAAGAGTGAGCGATAAAAAGAACTTTTATTTCTCATTTTTGTTCCGAAAATAGAAAAGTATAAAGTTTTTACTTCTCATTTTTGTTCTAAGTTTATTTCTAAAATCAAAATTTGTTCCAGAAATAGAAGAATAAAATTGCGTTACAAAACGGATGTCCGTTCAAAAACTATTCACCAAAACAGAAAAATAGAAAATAAAGAAATAAAATGATTATCATTCGTAGCCTACATAACGGAAAAAAATAGGAGAATGGGACAATCATAAATGCAAATAATCCGCTCAAATTTTCCCAGAGTTTTAGCCTAAGACCCACACACAGTTATCATCAGTCAGATAATCTGGCAGATTTTCCAAGGGTCCTCTCCTTGAAGCTGCACAGCCTGTCGTGCAAGATAACGAATTTGATTCTATCCTCAACCTACTATGTAGGTATTATCCCCGGGAGAACTTTCCTCAGCCAAATTAACTGTTTCTTGCTCTACTTTTACATTCACTCGCTCAATCTAAGATTTTAGGAATATATGCTTTTTTAGTACGAAGACCAACTTACTTGATGCTTCAGTCGAGAACCATCAAATGGGACTCTCAAACTCTGCTGGAGATTCCTAAGCCTTTCTTCCTACAAACAAACCAAGATGGTAGATCGACTTAGAAAAGCACTAAAAAACTTTTCTATTAAGAAGACAGACAAAAGAGCATAATCTACCATAATAATTTTTTAAAGTAATTGGTTCCTCCATAATATAAGCAAACGTCCAGGGAACCATGCATTTATATACTTTGTATACAACATCTAGTCTTCCATGAATTTCAATGCCGACTACAACAGCTTATCCATGATTTATTAATCCAAGAAGGAATATCCTATTATAATACATCTTTTCTGTTTATGTGTTGAGGGCATTCAGTGTTTATGGTACCAAATATATATTTAAGGACCCGTTTCTTACCCAGTGTAAGACCTTTCCACTACGAATATAGACGGTGGAAGTACTGATTTACACAAGTCTATCTTGAAATTAACCTATGTGCACTGTAAACCATGGAAGGTCACTCAGTCTAGAAATGAACATGTATTTTGATCCAAAGTAAGTTTGTCCAAGCAAAATTTCCCGTAAGGACTAAACTGGAACCATTTTGTTTTTCATATTCTCTATTATCAATAAATATACTCCGTTTGAAAAGCTATTATTTTCCTTTCTACAACACGTGGGGCTGATAAAATATTTATTATTTATAACAGCAAGTCTTCCTTTTCTATTTTTCGTACTTGTGCTTTCTTATATAATTAAAGTCAATATTCCACTTATCAGTCATCGCCATTCACCACCTAACAATCTATCCCACTTCTTCTTCTTGGTTTTTTTTCCTTAACCTTCTGGTTTTGTTTTTTGTTTGACTTCCATTTTCTCAGCTAATCCTGAAAAACGACACTCCTTCTCATGCTCTTTTCACTGGCTAGTGTTCTTACTCTAGCAGTCACCGTCTCATAAAGGATCTCTGTATAAAGCTAAGGTAAGCTCTCTCTCTCTCTCTCTCTCTCTCTCTCTCTCTCTCTCTCTCAGCTGGTTTCATGGAGGAGAGAACTTTTCCTAGATTCTGAAACGTACGCTCATTGGGTCCCACATACCTTTACGGCTTGATGACATGCGTATGTTCAGTTTTGATGAGTTCATAAATGTAATTTGGCTATATATCAAGCCGCCTGCCACAGAGATCGCTGTTGGAAGTGATTCACACTGATCGAGTCCGTGTACAGCTACTTCTTACCCTTCATGATCTCGTGGTCTTGAGATGTGATGTTGAGTGTCTCAAACTTTAAAAACATTCTTGCCATACTGAGGCAATATCTATATTAGGAGTGTCCCAAGCTTTTACGATTCTGTGTGGTACCAGTTTCTCGGCCAGTCTCCAACAGTTGCAGTATGTTTGGATTGAACATGGACTACTAGGTTGAGTCAGAAGACCTGCTTGTGTCATATCTAAGTTGTGTTTTTTTAGATCTGCAAAATAAACATTCCTGAGGAATTTCACGCTTCGCATGTTTCTGGCAGGATTTATGAGTGACGATAGGATGGAGGAAAGGCTTCTTGGAACAGAAGCAAAAGACATAAGTAGTCTGACAGGGAAGGTCTGGGCGGAGTCGAAGAAAATATGGAGAGTTACCTTCCCAGCTATGCTGGCCAGAGGGACTTCTTTTGGAATCTTTGTAGTGACGCAAGCATTCATCGGGCATATTGGTGATACAGAGCTCGCCGCTTATGCGCTCATTCAAATCATTGGCATTCGATTTGCTTGCGGAATAATTGTAAGGATTAGTCTCCCCTTTTTTCTTCAATTTATAGTTGACGGACTCCACAATATATTACCTCCGTACTTCGACACAGACCATTTCATATGTGCTCTGGCAGCTTTTGTTAGAAAATTTCTGATAATAACTAAATCATCTGATGAATATGGACTAGGGTTAAATGCGTTTCCAAGAAACTATGCAAAATTTACACCTTTTTCCTAAACTTCCTGCAAATTTTTTATCAGGGCGATTGAGAGAGGTGCTTCACTTGAATGTTGAATATTAGGGTGAATAGGCTGTATGAATCCACCAAATTCGAAAAGGCCTTATCTGGAAAATTTGACTGGACTTTGCTAATGAACTTTTTGATCCTGCAGTTGGGCATGTCTAGCGCAACTCAAACATTATGTGGGCAAGCATTTGGTGCAAAGCAATTCCACATGTTAGGCATTTACTTGCAAAGATCTTGGATCATCAATCTGGTCACTGTGACCATCTTGGTCCCAGTCTATATCTATGCCTCGTCCATTTTCAAGCTTCTCGGTGAAGAAGATGAACTAGCCGAAGCCGCCGATTACATTGCCCTGTGCTTCATCCCAATCCTCTACTCCTTTGCTTTCAGCTTTACCATCCAAAGCTTCTTACAGTGCCAGCTCAAAAACACCATCATAGGATGGCTCTCTGCCATCTCGTTTGCAATTCATGTCTTGTTGTCTTGGCTCTTTGTGTATGTACTTGATTGGGGAATCCGAGGAGCAATGGGAGCGTTAATAATATCGAATTGGTCAGTGGTGATTGGTGAGTTTGTGTATATGTTTGGAGGATGGTGCGAAAGCACTTTGAAGGGGTTCACCGGGGCTGCGTTCACCGATTTATGGCCCGTCATAAAGCTTTCTGTATCCTCTGGCATTATGTTGTGGTAAGACTTTCTTTTCTTCGGAATTGAGTTATGCTCCTGAGAAATTCCAGGGGAATGAACACACACTCAAAGTATCACAAGCGAGAAATTACACAGTTTAAAACCGTTTCTCTGGAGTTGGATGGGCGGATTGGAAAAAATTTCTTCATGATTTGTTGTCATTAACGGTGTGGTAAGGCTAGAATTGCCTGTATCACATTCGTAAGGTTTGTTGTTCTATTGTGAGTTGTTCGCCAACTGAAATACCATGACACGACTCTTTTGTCTTTGGTGAAGCACTTGCAGACATGATTAGATGCATTCAATGATTATTCATGTCATTTACGCACTCTCCAATATATCGATCCTCATTCTGATACCATTTTCTTTGTCCTCGATCAAAATAGCTTGGAGTTGTGGTACAATGCTGTTTTAGTCCTCTTGGCAGGATACATGACGAACGCTGCTGTCGCAATATCTGCCTTCTCGATTTGGTATGATGACGTCGAATTAGGCATCTTATTTCTTCTACTTTGATGTCAGTCGCCAGGAAAGTGATGAAACGAATTGATTTTTCTTTTTCAGCCTCAACATCTCGGCTTGGGAGTTAATGGTAGGCCTCGGTTTCCTAGCTGGAGCTAGGTATGGTTTATGAACATGTGCAAATCTTTAAGTTGCTCTGTGCTTGCTTGACGCTAGGTGACTCGATCCTTTCAATTCCTACAGTGTGAGGGTTTCCAATGAATTGGGGCAAGGAAAAGCGAAAGCGGCGCTGTTTGCCGTTAAAGTCATTTTGGGCACCTCAATTAGCATTGGAGTTGTCTTATGGATCTTGTGCCTAGTTTTCGGTCGACAGATCGCCTACATTTTCACAAGTGAGGAAGACGTTGCCGAAGCTGTTTCAAGCCTCTCAGTTCTCCTTGCCTTCTCTATTTTATTTAACAGTGCTCAGCCAGTGCTCTCGGGTACACGGGGGTCGTTCCACTACTTGTCATGCGAATGGTAAACTTAGTTACAGACTCTTTCTTGCTGACCCATCCGTTCGTCCCTTGCAGGCGTGGCGGTAGGTTCTGGGAGACAAAGTACGGTTGCCTATGTTAACATAGTTTCCTATTACGTGATCGGAGTTCCCCTTGGAGTTGTGCTCGCATATGTTGCCAAGTTAGAAGTTCAGGCAAGAAGGCCTGAACCCTGCTTTTGTTTTTCGCTAGATACTTGATAGTCAACCGTCATTTCGTGTTGCAATTTTGGTTTGATGAGGCGACACTTCACTAACTGGAGAATACCTGGCCAAGACAGCTATGACTCGGTTTCAGACTCTGCTAAAACTCCTTTGTTCGATGACCACAGGGTATGTGGATAGGGATGATAACAGGAGTCGCGACTCAGACAGCAGTGCTCGGTATTATTACTTACAGAACAAACTGGGACGAGCAGGTAAATGCAAATTTTGGACCATATCAGATTCATGCCTTCACATTACATTTGCTGCCAGAGTTAGATTAGCTGGAAATATCGGCAAGAGCTCGAGATTCTTGTTTTTTCGTCTCCATTTCGTCATGAAAGAATTTGAAAAGCCAATTACATGATTGCTTTGATTTTATAGGTGAACAAAGCGTCGGAACGGCTCAATAAGTGGCTCTTGAAAAGATCAGAAGACAATGGTGAAAGCTCTGCTACTGAACAAGTGAACGGATGAGCGAAAACTCGAGAGTGTACGGTTTCATCCCAGTTTTCGTTTTCGGATGAGAAGAAGTTGTCTTTGTTCTTTTTTCTTTTTCTTATTTTGGATGATCTGGCACCACTCGATTAATAGATCTTTCACAACAAATTATCAGTGGCTAGACAAACTTTATATGTTGAAGATGGAAAAACGTTTATACTTCAGCGACCTTCATCTAGTAGTTCTTGCTGTAACCATTTTTGCACCAACTCAAAAGAAAGCACGCATTGCGGATCATAATTATAATGTGAAAAAGATATAATTCATTCGGCAGCAAATGAATGTTAGCTGAATCCCATAAAAAGGTTTACAAATTAGCACGACCAGAGGCAACCTCTCTCTAGCATCAACAGAGCCAAGAGCGCGTAGCAGCTGTGGCAGTCCAATGTGAAAACAAAATGCCAACGGGAAGTTTCAGATTTTCTCAGTATTGTACGGCAAACATGCAAATTGTGTCGTGCACTCAACTTCTCTAATAGAAGAAATTGACAAGGTATCCAGGCACGGTACGTGACGTGTTGGAGAATGAAGAAGAAGAAATTATGTATTGGAGGATACGTAATATTGTTTGTTGTAACCAGAATAAATTCGAAAAAATGATAACACAAATAAAATAGTAGGTGAGGTATGGCCATCCAAATTTCCTTAAGGCATTTAGTTCCTGCAATGGTGCTAAGCAGATTCACAAATTATGCCTCCCAAAATATAATACCTCTAATCCATTTGAATTAACACTATGCAGATAAGACTGTTAAACATTTTTCGAAACCAGCACGCTTGGAGAATGGCTATTGAAAAAACTAGAGGAATACTTTCAGGAGTTCTCTGTTTTTTATCTGTTGTTTGAACTAAGAAGGCACATCTGTTCATAAACGCCGGCAGTTTTCTAAAGAGAGATGAACTCAAGAGTCAAGTCCGGTTATGCTCACATTATTAGAGTCATTAACTCACAATTAACTGCTATAGTAAATTTAGAAATCAAGAGTCATGTCGGTTATGCTCACATTAGTAGAGCCATTAACCCACAATTAACAGTGACGTTAAATTTAGAAACTGCAGCAAACAAAGAGTCACTTTAACTCAAGAGACGCACCCCTAATGTCAAGCCATTAGAACCTATAATTACAACATGAAGAAGATACCGAACATGAGATGTGATAATTCAATACTATATATATATATATATATCTCAGTTACGAGTTACAACCTTAGCAGATTGTATGCAGGTAAGTCCCTAATGCTAGAAACAACTTCAAACGAGAGCTCATGCTCCAGCTGCGTTCTTGTTGATTTCAAGACATCCTGACAAGAAAATATAGATAAAGGAGAAGTGTTTGAAGATGTTTCGATAGTAGCAAGAGGAAAGCTTCAACAGTATCTCATAATAGTAACTAGGTAAATTAACATAAGGAACTTATCTTTGGTAACTTACATTAAATTCCATATATGACGCACTCTTTGCTAGCGGTTGGGCATCCATCATTTTTATTTTTTTTGACATAGGGCACCCATCATTTGAAAGGCTACGAAATAAAGAATATCGAAAGCCATTTCATCTTCTTGAAGCAGTTCTAATAACCTGATGGCCGGCCAAAGAGAATGGCTTTCCTGCAGATGCAATGAAACTGTCGATCCTTTCTTTACAATAGCAAGAAATCAAACAATCCTAATATATTAATTACATGACTCATCATTTGAGATTTTTTTTTGTCATACTTTAACTGTCAAGTTACTCCCAAATTTTTGTCATGTTTTTTGCAGAACGTGAAAGCCAAAACCCACATCTAAAACTAAATGTTCTCACTCCCACCCCCTGAGAAGGTGGGAAATCTAACTCCTTACTTCTTCGTTCCCAAGTAGAAAGGGTGACCACTATGGCAAACCCCAATGGTTATCTAAGAAGGTTAAATGCAACAAAAGTTCATATGGCTAAACAACTCAAATTAGAGTTGGTAGGAAGTTCTAATGGAAGTATTTGATTACCTCAACTTGACAAATTTTAGGACACAGTTACACTTTTTATAAGTTTTAAGACTCAATTGTATTTTCATGATAAGTTTTAATACTTCTTGTGTACATATCCCAATTACCAACCTCGCTCTTACCTTAGTTTAGGGTTTAACTTAGCTATGACCAAAGCAAGGCAGAAGCATGGCCATCAAGTAGATGTGACGTCGGCTTACAAGGTGAATCACCAGCGAGGTGGCGTGGCCAACGCAATTGAGGACCAATGAGTAGGGAAAACAAGCACTAGCAAGGGACATTCGGGCTTTG
This sequence comes from Syzygium aromaticum, assembly GCA_024500025.1. Taxonomy (NCBI): domain Eukaryota; kingdom Viridiplantae; phylum Streptophyta; class Magnoliopsida; order Myrtales; family Myrtaceae; genus Syzygium; species Syzygium aromaticum. The sequence goes on from CM044885.1 coordinate 21,862,038, forward strand.
CATGGACGCTCACAAGGACATCAGGAGACAGGAGCACATGGGGATGGTTAGGGACACCACAAAGGCTGCAGGGACAGCAGTGAAGGCTAATAGGCTCGGCGAGGGGGCTCTTGGGTGACGAGATTCGTTGGTAGCTGATGGAGCGCCATGAAACCTGCAAGGAAAGCATAGGGAAGGCTGGAAACTCGAATGACATCCGCAGCTGAGTAAGGGCAAAGGTCCGACATCTGTGTGATATCCCTCGATTATTGAACCACACACCTATTGGAGGGAGTCCCGCTCTAATACCATATTATGACATTCTTCAATTAACTCACTCAAAGTATTGTTCACTTTAGTCAATCTCATATCGAGTCTCACGATTTTGTCATTTGACAAGCATGCATTTTCTCAGGATATTACCTATCCTGGTAATGCTCTAAGCTAGGTTTGCTTAACTTTGTAGTTCCAAAGCAAAACTTGCCATTACGTCAAAAGGGGTTACTGTGAATTATTTCTAGTTTTCACATATATATCGCATAATCGCTCTCCCTCTATTCGATGCATAATTCGATTCATTTCTGCTCCATTCACCATTCTAGAAATCTATCAAGAGCCACTCCTTATCCAGGCCCTCTGGCCATGGCGATCACTCCTCACCTTCGTTGGACTAGGTTATTACAGTTGGAGCAGGTCTGAAGCTTGCCTACGAAGCTGAGATGTTAGCTGGTGAGGATTGCAGGGATGTAGCTAGGAGTTGACTGGTGGAGCGGCAATGCAATAGCCCATTGGGGATGTTGTGGGCTAGCCATGCTTAACTGTCTGGGTGTTTCCATAACTTGTCTCACTTTGCATCGCATAACTTATTTTTTGACCACAATATTATAATTTCTAAAAAAAAAGTTTATAAGTGCCATAATTGATTATTTGATTGTCATAACTTATGATAACTTGATGGTTAGGACTGAATTGGCATAATGTATCTCATTTAAGTGTCATAACTTTTTTTTCGACTATTTATTATAACTTTTTTTTAAAAAAAATTACTTAAATTATCATAACTTTCAACCGATCACTTAAGTGTCTTGATTTTTTAATAACGTTCACTGAAGTATCAAAAATCCAATGTGATATAGCACTTACAACGAATGTTTGCAAAAATTCCCGTGATGTCCTTTCCCTTGAAAAGATAGCGAAAAAACTACTTTATGATTTTGTGTGGATACAGTTTCTCGGCCAGTCTCCAACGGTTGCAGTGCATTCAGACCATACAAATATTACTGGGCTGAGTATAAAGATCTTTCTTTAGAGTCATTCTGTGGACTGTGTCCGTGTATCCGCAATATAAACATTCCCAGAGAATTTCACGCTTCGCGTTCTTCTGGCAGGATGGAGGAAAGGCTTCTTGGTACGGAAGCGAAAGACAAAAGTAGTCTCACAGGGAAGGTGTGGACGGAGTCAAAGAAAATATGGAGGGTTACCTTCCCTGCAATGTTGGCCAGAGTGACTACTTTTGGAATCTTTGTAGTGACGCAAGCGTTCATAGGGCACATCAGTGATACAGAGCTCGCTGCTTATGCGCTCATTCAAATCATTGTTATGCGATTTACCAACGGAATAATTGTAAGGATTAGTCTCCCCTTTTTTTCAAGTTAATGTCTTACAGACATAATTTTTAGGACTGTTTCAGTTAACTGGCTTCACAATATATTGTGTCTCTAATTCCACACTAACCATTTCAGATGTAATCCGGCAGTTCCTGTTGAGAAATTCTGATAATGAGTGAATAATCTGATCAATATGGACCGGTATCGATCATGTTTCCAAGAAACTACCAAATTTAAGCATTTTTTTGCTAAACTTTCTGCAAATTGTGGAATATGGGCGATCGAGAGAGGGGCTTGAATTGAATATTGAATATTAGGGTGCATAGGTCGTGTGAATCCACCAAATTTGACTAGGCATTATCGGGAAAATTTGACTGAACTTTGCAAATGAACGTTTTGATCCTGCAGTTGGGCATGTCAAGTGCAACCGAAACATTATGTGGGCAAGCATTTGGAGCAAAGCAATACCACATGTTGGGCATTTACTTGCAAAGATCTTGGATCATCAATCTGGTCACTGCGACCATCTTGGTCCCGGTCTATGTCTATACCTCGTCCATTTTCAAGCTTCTCGGTGTAGAAGATGAAATAGCCGAAGCCGCCGGGTACATTGCCCTGTGGTTCATCCCGATCCTCTACTACTATGTTTTCTTCTTTACCATCCAAATGTTCTTGCAGAGCCAGCTCAAGAACAGCGTCATAGGGTGGCTCTCCGCCATCTCGTTTGCAATTCATGTCTTGTTGTCTTGGCTCTTTGTGTACATACTTGATTGGGGAATCCCAGGAGCAATGAGTGCGATGATAATATCGAATTGGTTAGCGGTGATTGGTGAGTTTGTGTATGTGTTTGGAGGCTGGTGCAAAAGTACTTGGAAGGGGTTCGCCTGGGCTGCATTCGCTGATTTATGGCCTGTCGTGAAGCTTTCGGTATCCTCTGGCATTATGTTGTGGTAAGATTTTCTTTTCATCGAATTTCATTTATGCCTCTGAGAAATTCCTGGTGAATAAACACGCATATGCAAAATATCACAAGCGAGATATTATATAGTTTAAATCCGTTTATCGGAGTTGGATGAGTGGATTGAGAAGAAAAATTTCTTCATGTCATTAACAATGCAGTAAGGCTAGAATTGCCTTAAGCAGAATGCTAAGGTTTGTGCTCTGGTGTCAGTTCATAACAACTGAAATACCACGGCACGACTCTATTTCTTTGATGAAGAACTGGCAGACATGATTGGATATATTCAATGGTTATTCATGTCGTTTACTCTGACCATTTTCTGTGTCCTTGATCGAAATAGCTTGGAATTATGGTACAATGCGGTCTTAGTCCTCTTGGCAGGATACATGACAAATGCCGCTGTTGCAATATCTGCCTTCTCGATTTGGTATGATGGCATCGAATAAGGCATCTTATGTCTTCTACTTTGAGGTAAGTGGCCATGAAAGTGATGGACCGAATTTGGTTTTCCTTTTTCAGCCTCAACATCTCGGGTTGGGAGCTCATGATGTGCCTCGGTTTCCTAACGGGAGCTAGGTATGGCTAATGATGAACCTGAGCAACTTTGAGTTGTTCCGTGCTTGCTTGACACTACGTGATTCGATCCTTTCAATTCCTACAGTGTGAGGGTTTCCAATGAATTGGGGCGAGGAAATGCGAAAGCAGCGGTGTTCGCCATTAAAGTCATCTTGGGCACCTCAATTAGTGTTGGAGTTGTCTTTTGGATTTTGTGCCTAGTTTTCAGTCGACAGATCGCCTACATATTCACTAGTGAGGAAGACGTTGCGGAAGCTGTTTCAAGCCTCTCAGTTCTCCTTGCCTTCTCTATTTTATTTAACAGTGCTCAGCCAGTGCTCTCGGGTACACGGGGGTCGTTCCACTACTTGTCATGTGAATGGTAAACTTAGTTACAGACTCTTTCTTGCTGACCCATCCGTTCGTCCCTTGCAGGCGTGGCGGTAGGTTCTGGGAGACAAAGTACGGTTGCCTATGTTAACATAGTTTCCTATTACGTGATCGGAGTTCCCCTTGGAGTTGTGCTCGCATATGTTGCCAAGTTAGAAGTTCAGGCAAGAAGGCCTGAACCCTGCTTTTGTTTTTTGCCAGATACTCGATAGTTAGCCGTCATTTCGTGTTGAAATTTTGGTTTGATGAGGCGACACTCCACTAATTGGAGAATACCCGGCCAAGATAGCTATGACACGGTTTCAGACTCTGCTAAAACTCCTTTGTTTGATGAGCACAGGGTATGTGGATAGGGATGATAACAGGAGTTGCGACTCAGACAGCGGTGCTCGGTATTATTACTTACAGAACAAACTGGGACGAGCAGGTGAATGCAACTTTTGGACCATATCAGATTCATGCCTTCACATTACATTTGCTGCAGCAGTTATTTTAGCTGGAAATATTGGCGAGGACTCAAGATTCCTGTGTTTTTGTCTCCATTTCGTGATGAAAGATTTTTATAGGCCAATTACAAGATTGCTTTGATTTTATAGGTGAACAAAGCGTCAGAACGGCTCAATAAGTGGCTCTTTAAAAGATCAGAAGACATTGGTGAGAGCTCTGCTACTGAACAGCTGAACGGATGAGCGAAATCATCATACGGTTTCATCCCAGTTTTCGTTCTTGGATGAGAGCAAGTTGTCTCCGTTCTTTTTTTCTTTTTCTTATTTCGGATGATCCAAGACCGCTCGATTAATAGATCTTTCACACCCCATTTGTCAGTGACTAGACAAAATATTTTAAGTTGAAGATGGAAAAACGTTCATGTACTTCAGCAACCTTCATCTAGTAGTTCTTGCTGTAACCATTTTTGCACCAACTCAAAAGAAAGCAAGCGTTGCGGATCATAATAATAATGTGAGGAAGATATAATTCATTCAACAGCAAATGAATGTTTGCTGCGTCCTATAAAAAGGTTTGCAAATTATCACAACCAGAGGCAACATCTCTCTAGCACCGACAGAGCAGGTCATCAAGAGCACGTAGCAGCAGTGGCAGTCCAATGTGAGAACAAATTCCCGGTGCGCTCAACTTCACTAATAGAAGAAATCGATAAGTTATCCAGGCACGATACGTGAAGAAGACACCGAACATGAAATGGGATAATTCAGTACTATATATATCTCAGAGTTACTAGTTACAACTTTAGCAGATTTTATGCAGGTAAGTCCCTAATGCTAGAAACATCTTCAAGAGAGAGCTCCTGCTCCAGCTGCCTTCTTGTTGATTTCAAGACATCCTGACAAGAAAATATAGATAAAAGATAAGTGTTTGAAGATGTTTCGATAGGAGACAGTAGAAAGGTTCAACAGTATCTCATAATAGTAACTAGGTAAATAAACATAAGGAACTTATCTTTGGTAACTTACATTAAATTCCATGTATGACGCACGCTTTGCTAGCCATTGGGCATCCATCATTTGAAAGGCTATGCAATAAAGATTATCAAAAGCCATTTCATCTTCTTGAAGCAGTTCTAAGAACCTGATGCCAGCCAAAGAGGATGGCTTTCCTGCAGGTGCAGTGAAACTGTCAATCCTCTTTACAATAGCAAAAAATCACAGTTGTAAAATATAACATGACTCATAATCTATGAAAACAATCGTGCCACTTTACCCTATGAAAATCAAGGAGCCCCAAGCACCTTTTCAGTAATTATCATTACCTGACTGAAGATCCAACATCTGAGCCAACATAAAGGATAAGTTGATGCCAGCCGCAGCAAATGGGTATTCCCACTCAGCCCTAGTACCGTCTTGTTTGTGCAACAATCTCTGAAATGATTCCTGCGGTAAGGATGATAAGGTTAGGGAAACTAATTCCTATTCTGTGTTTGAAGTTCACAACAAGATACAATCGAATTATGCATGGCAATCATCTTACGTATCAGATGCATAGTCCTACACGACTACTTAAATAAAAAAAATTATTGAAGCAAACTGCCAAGAGAATAAATTACAGCTACAGAAAAGGTACACAAAGAATAACGTCCTCCAAGTACAACAGCAGGAATGGAGGATATATGAAGTATAACAAAAAAGATTAGCAAGCAGAGGCGTCCCTCAACCAACTCTCTAAGTCTTCTCTCCTGTCTTAGAGGTGACAACATAATCACAGACCATCACATTTTACTCAAGATGCCAAGATAATGCTTTATTCCTTTTTCACGAAACAGGAGATAATCACTACAGAAAATTATGTGTCTCAATTTTGCTTGCAAGAGAAAAGTAAAGAAGTGCAATTGAGATTGGATACCAACAAAGATGCAAATATGAATATTGTTGTTGGGGGGAGAAATAAAGTGGAAGGGAATAAAAAACTAACCGGATACTTCTTCGCGAAAAAGATGAGATTCTCCAGTGATATATATCCTCCACCCCTAGAAGTATTAAAAGGTTTCCATGATGAAAAAGGAGGAATTCAGTCAAATAACGGAATAAAATTCAATCCCGGACCACTTTCGATGTAAAACTTATTCATACCTGAAATCCGTCGAAGGATCAGTACCTTGCCAACCCATATCCTTCCACAATTCTGATTTTAGCGAAGGGAGTTCTATCTCAGGATAAGCCAACTTCCAGAGCTGCCTAAGAGCATCCTGCAAGATACAAGTACAGAAACATTAGGAATATCTGACACACAATCTCTGCATTCCACAATTATTGAAGCTCTTCAATGTCCTTTCATGAGGATAAAATCTGCCTGATTATCTCACTTATGATGATAACTGTGTGCGGGTTTTAGGAGAGACCGCTTGCTTTAACCTGATGGATCAGTTTGTTTATGATTGTCCCGTTTTCCTCTTTTCTTGCATTATTCAATATGCTACTAACGGGGGGAGGACATGCTGATTTTTGAGAATGTATAGACATATGGTTTGGCCCTTGAGTACGTTGCAGTATTTTTTATAAACACAGGTTCGAATAATTGATTACAAATTTCCACTCATTGCATTCCTGTTTGCTTTTAGACATGCTTAACATGATGAAAAAAAAATATTTCTGACCAAAAAGAAAACATGATTAAAAAATTTTATGCCAGAAATTGCAGAAGTTGAGGTTCAGATCATACTTAAGCCAAATCTATCATCATCTCCAAAGGGGCCTATCTAGATGATGTTTTGAGAAGGAATACACAGTGAGAACATCTATTGCTGATGTGTTTGCTCTCAGGAAGATGTTTTCTGATGTTTGTGGCAAGACGGAGAGATATGCTTTGTGTGCTGAAATGTTGGTCTATATTTCTTTAAAGGGAAGACGGTAGCGTGGGTCCTCCAGGATGACTTTTGGCAGATTTTCTTATATGATTTAGGGGGATGAGTAGAACAGCCATCACACGTTCTCTCCTTGAAGCTACACAACCCAACAACAAACTTGTTCCTATCCTCAACCCACTATATAACTATGGTACACGGGAAAACCTTTCCTTACTGGATGACAAATAAACTTAACCAAAGTAACAGCTTCTAGCTCTATTTTCACATTCACTTGCTAATCTAAGATCTTAGAAGAATATGCTTAATTAGTACAAAGATGCACTTACTTGATGCTCCAGTCGAGAACCATCAAATGGGACTCCCAGTCTCTGCTGGAGATTTCTAAGTCTTTCTTCCTACAAACAAACCCAAATGGTAGATCAATTTAGAAAAGAAATAACTTTTCTATCAAGTAGACAGACAAAAGAGTATGATCTACCGTAATAGCATTTTTTAAGAAACCAATTTAAGAGGCCAATAATTGGTTCCCCCATGGTATAAACAAACCACGAAGAAACCATGCAATTACTTTCTATACAACATCTAATCTTCCGTGAATTTCAATGTCAATGAAGGTAACTATAGCATGATATTAACATGTTTTCTTCTTTTTCTCAAAAAATGACCCCTCACTAGTTCAATGAAGCCTCATAGCAGTCAAACTTCAATGTATATATCCAATAAGAATGAAGTTGTCCAATCTTTTCCCTGCAAATTACAATACTGTGAAATGCACATATATGAAGTAATAATGCATTTGCATCACATTTTTCTTCACTGAGCATTGTATCAAGAAACAATTTGATTACTATGTTCGGAAAGTCTCTGAATATTCTGTATATACCTGCAATGGACTAAGAGTTGGTCGCATGTTCTTGCTTTGTCCATTCTGAGTGATAGAAGAAAGAGGAAGAAATCGTCCAATCAGCGATCCAGACCCAAGGACTATGTTAGCTACAACAAGCAAAATGATGTTGGTCAAGAAGATAATAAGAGTACTTCGAGAAATGCTACATTATACATACTGTAGAAATATCACCCACTGAGCTTAAGAAGTGACTTCTCGCAACTTCACATCAAATATTCATCGAGTACCACAGCAAATGATTGTGCTCAAGTAGCACACCTAAATTGAGAAAACTCCATAAGTCCAAGCCCTAGGCGCAACAAACCCAGGCCATACAACGGAATGCTTACAATTGATCCCACTGATGGCTCACTTGCAATTTCAAGGAATGACTCGGTATCTTAAGGCTTTTCGAAGATCTTCACAGGGCGCTTAAGGGTCCAAATCTGCTTTCAGTACCAGCAGGTACCGCTAGCAAAAACTGAAGAACATGTTTGCACGCCAAATCCATGTAAGCAAGTATGCTATAACTCATCTGACCAAAAAAAAAAGCATGCTATAACTCCAAGCTATGAGAAACTTCTAGAGGTGAAGAGGCAACTCATGAAAAAGTCGCTTTCCCTTCGCACCGTAGCCGAACAGGACAACAAGCGCAATAAAGATTAGATATCTAGCAGTCCACAAATAACAAACACCAGATATATGCATTATTTCACCTACACATTTTCTACATCAAACGGTAGAGCTGGTGAAACTTTAGGATTTCTCCACAAGTAAGAGAGCCAAACTTACTTTAGTCATTAGAAGGAAAAAACATCTTTACAATGACAGTTGGAAGTACATGCGAAAACAAATTCCGTGGGAGAAAAGCCAACAAAAGGAATTGGTCCAAGTTCTTCCCGAACAGATAACAATTAAGGATCCATCACACATAATTATAGACAGAGCAAACAGAAAAGGCAGTATGTAAAGGATCTGTCTCGTTGGAACTGGAAGGAGAGTTCTGCATACCAAGCCATTGCATCCACTGTGCAATCAACTGGCTAAATAACATCGTCCAATGGAGGCGCTCCTTTGTTCTCTCGTCATCCCAGAGATCTTCCAGTACTAGTCCCTGCATCATAAGATCAGCCACCAAAGGGATAACACTCAAATACAATGAGACACACATGCATGAATGAAGCACCGACCCTCGAAACTGAGTCATCAGAACGCAGCACGAGAAAAGACAACCTCACCTCAGAACGCTGATCATCGTGATCATAGTTCCCCAACAAAGGCTCGTCTAAGCCGTCCAACCCGGAACTCTCCAGATGCTCATCCCTTCTCCCACCTACATCTCCGTGATGGAGCCTTCTCCTCAAGGTTCTCGACATCAATCGAGCCAATTACCGCTACAGCCTGCATTTCAATCAATCCTTACACCAAGCCGGAAAGCAACGAGGATCGACACACAACTCCAAGTCAGCAAAAAGCTTTCTACAGCAATAGACGGTAGCTGCAAATCCTAAGAACCCCAAGCATTCGCCCCGACTACTAGACCGCCCCCACGGTCCATTCCTCGCAAAAACTGTACTACTTTAAAAAAAAAAAGGGTCAACAAGTCAAAAAAGCAGAAAAAGCATAACCTCAGCTTATTTAGCCGAGAGCTCCCTCGGCAGAAACAGAAAAGGAAGAAGGGAAAAAGAAAGAAAGAGAGGAAGAGACAAGAAAGAAGAAGGAGGAAAAGAAGGATTTTACGCTGCGCGAACTTCATTTAGCTTATCCGACTTCGTATCGCAACTCTGTAAGAACTCATGTCCCTCGTTTTTTCCATCGGAATAGTTTTAGATTTAGAGCTTGAAATTCAGAATTATAAGAGATTTGTGTAACGAAATCCGATTTTTAAGTCGTTGAAATGCGTATATATATATAGAATTGATAGTTTAGGGTGTCGTGAAGTCGTAAGATTTTACGGATGTTGATTTGGATCTACGGTTTGCCCAATATAAATTTTTGAAGTTAGCTACACAAGGTGAACAATGTGCGACCTACGGGCTTTAGACCGATTTTCATCGGTTTTCAGCTCGATTTTAGGACGGCCAAGTTGGGGCTTTTATAATACTCGGAACGGGCTTTCTTCTTACTATAAGTTTGCTAGGATGGGAGTTCGATGGAAAAAGTTATGGCGCGATTAAGTTTTGCGCTCAAGTTCCGCTTTGCGGACGATTTAGATAATGGCTTTGGATGAGCAATTTGTGGGCGTCTTTTTTAACTAAAAAGAAGCCGACTCTCGATTAAGTAAAATCCGATCTGGCAAAGAAGCCCCCCCAAGATTTGCCTCCTCTAGCTGACTCTCGATTACTTGAGAACTCGTTGTCTTTTTGGGAATGTCTCTTTTTTAACTCCCATCCTATATTTTTGCATGCATTCTTACCACGAAAAATTTCAAATTAATATATCTATAATAAATTTATTTTAAATTAATTTTTTGATCGTAAAAATTTTCAGACTGATACACCTGTAATAAACTTACCATCTATTAGTTTTCGTCAAATTGCTTTGTCAAATGACACAAGATAGTTAACATATGTACCATTTTTGGATTTTACTCTCCATTTGTCATAGGTGTACCAATTTGTGATTTTTTATGGTATTAATTAAATTTAGGCTTAATACCACGAAAAATCTTAAACCGGTACACCCGTGACGAATTTACACCAAACTAATTTTTTTACCATCAAAAAACCCGAACTGGTACTTCTGTGACAAATTTACCCTAAACTAATTTTTTAACCGCCAAAAACCCTAAGCTGATATATTTGTGATAAATTTACCCACCGTTAGTTTCTGTTAAATTAGATTAATACAAAAAAAAAAATCACAATCAATGCATCTGTGATAAACAGAGGGTAAAACCCAAAACTGGTATATGCGTGTCATTTAACAAAAGTTCATGTGGCTAAACAACTCAAATTAGAATTGGTAGGAAGTTTTAATGGAAGTATTTGGCTGCCCCAACTTGACAAACTTTAGGACTTAATTGCATTTTTTATAAGTTTTAAAATTCAATTAAACTTTCGCGATAAGTCTTAATACGTATGGTGCACATATCCCAATTACCAACCTTGCTCTTACCTTAGTTTAGGGTTTAACTTAGTGTTGACATCAAAATAAGAATCGGCATAAGTGCCGAATATGCTTCAATGCCGAATCTTGCATATAATGGAAATCAGCCATCTTCCGAAACACGTCTGGACCAAATTCGGCAACATGCTGAGAAGCAAGTAAAAATGGCATGGTATCCCGAATTCGCAACCCTTTTCGGGAGGTTCACACTTCGGGAATACACTGAAGAATCACAATCTAGCCATAGCAGCAAGAAGTCATGAACATGAATAGAGATAATGAGCACGAGCATATTATGGAAGGTTACTAGTCCAGATTTGAAATCATCTCACGGTTGAGATCAAGTTTTGGCGAGCAATAAAACTGGAAATGTGGGTAGAAAAAGCAGTTATTAAAAGCGTCAAAATATTCAAAGTTTAAAAACATGAAAGTAACCAATGAGCAGTTGCAAGATAGGAGAAGATACAAATACTCAAATGAAGCAAAGAGAGAAAAACAACAAAAAGAGAAAAACCACACAAGCTTATCTGCACTTTAGTTTCCTATGCATCTTTACTTCCTGTATTTACAGTTTCATGTATCTTTAGTAACTTTCTAGTTCCTTACTGCTTTCATAGGAGTATTGTAACGTAGCTTGAAACTCTATTGATCCCAAATCCGTTTTCAATCCATATGCTTTTCATCCATTCCATATGATCTTGTTCCGATTTCCATCCATTTCATATAATCATGTGTTACACTTTATTTTTTGCCATAACTCTCATAGTAATCAAATCACAAAACCTACTTTAATAAAAAAACCAAAGACAGAAGTTTCGATAAAGGATATTCCTCGTGAAAACGAGCGAACATCTTTTTGGCACGCCCGGTGGGACTCGCGTGATAAGATTTGGAGAAATTGTGAGAACCAGACAATCTGAAGCAATACCGGTGGATAACATCAACAATCCAGTTGAGGGGGCACGTTCTGAGCATTCTGTGGCTAATCAAGTAGATGAAAGTACCGATATTCCTCAACAATTAACTGAAGAACAAGCCCGCGCGTTGGCACCAGATAATACCTTGGTAGCCACGATGAAAAGGTTGTTTGAAGAACAACAAAACGAGCTTATCAACTATATAGTGCGACATGTGACAGATGTGATAAAACCCATAGTGGTCAATGCTATAAATGAGATAATATCACGTCCTAGTTCATCTTTTCAAGTTATGCCCTTTCATGTAAATCCTCTTAGGGCAACATTGTTACCACCAACTTCGGGACCTCTTCATGTGGGGTATAATTGCAATGGAGGATCAAATTCTCAATCTCCTATTAGAATTATACCAAGGCCAGAGAATCCTATTCCTATAAACCTAGTGAATGGTGTGAGTACTTATAATTTTCCTCAAAATGTACCGAATGATGCTAATTTGGTCAATCCCATGGTCACAAATGCACCGCCAATGATGAATGTACCGAATGATGCTAATTTGGTCAATCCCATGATCACAAATGCATCGCCAATGATGAATGTACCTCCACCAGTAAGTATGCCTAATGCTAATCATATTAGACCACCTGGGCCTCAACCGTATCCTCATGTGATAAAAAATCTTCTTTATAGGCCACCACCATATTAATTTTAACAAGCAGCAAGGGACGACGAATCGACCTCAACAGTTTGATCCTAGGGGTCAAGATCCTTGGTTGGGTTAGCAAAATTTGAGGCCATGGAACCCAGATAGAGTTGCAGAGTTGGTAATGCAACAGTTGGGAGCAGAGAGAGGATTGCCAAGGCCAGTATATAGGAAGCCACATTCCGATTGGATTGATAACATATCATATCCAAGGGGTTTCAAGATGCCAGACTTTGCTGTATTTACTGGAGAGGAAAATCAGTCAACCGTGGAACATGTGGGTCGATTCTTGGCACAATGTGGAGAAGCTGGAACTATCGAGTATCTAAAGTTAAGGTTGTTCACATTGTCTTTGTCAAGAACAGCGTTTACTTAGTCTACAAATTTACTTGCGAATTCTATTCAAACATGGGCTGAGATGAAGAGGCAGTTTCATTCGCAGTTTTACCGAACGGTACCAGAGGTAACAGTAACCGATTTGGCCAGGATGTATCAGTATAATACCGAAACAGTGGATCAGTTTATTGCTTGTTTCAAGAAATTCAGAAACCGATGTTTAACATCACTTACTGAGAAGGAGTTCACAGATTTGGCTTCTAATGGCTTGAGGTTTAACCTTAAGGAAAGATTTAAAGGACAAGCTTTTGACGATCTCTTTCAGTTAAACGCTCGAGTTTCTAAGTATGAACACTTGTTGAAGGAAAAAGATAAGAAATCGAATAAGGACAATCGGTAGACAGTTGCATTTGCCGAAAGTACCGAATATGCAGAGATAGCCGAAAAGGAGAATGAGATAGCTGTAGCAACTATGGTATTAAACAAACCATATGTGTGCCCAGCACTTAAACCGGCCAGGGTGAGAGATGTATCCAAGTTCAAGGCTAATGAGACAAATAGCTATTCCTTTGATATCTACAAGTTAGATGAAATATTTGACCTACTGTTGAAAGATGGAATGATCAAATTATCCAAAGGACAAGTAATCCAGTCAAAGGAAGAAATAGCATATAAGAAATATTGCAAATGGCATCACTCTACAACTCATGATACGGTAAATTACATTGTGTTTAGAAAGACAATCCAAGAGACAATTCGTCAAGGCAAGATTAAATTTGCCGAAGACAAAGGCAATGCCTTAATGGAAGTAGATACAGATCCTTTCCCGAAAATGATCAGCATGGTTAATATACGAGAGACGATAGATGATAACAACAAACAAAGTTGCACTCGCTGTCACCAGGAGCTAACTCAGCAAGATTGGGAGTCAAATCGGGAGTTTCCCAGGTTCCGAATTACGAGGGGAACAAGAGGGAGATATAGATCGGGATCATTTGTTTGCAGGACAGGTGGACCACGAGTAAAATCTGAGATTGTATATGCCAAAAACTCTTCGATACGAGCAAGAGAAGAGAAATTTTATCCAAGACAAATCGCACAGGTGCTCGAAAGAAAAGATGCTGGTCATAGGCATGAGAGGAAAGAATACCATGGGTCATCTCAGCTAGCACCCCCAATTCGGGAGTCAACTGCGCAAATTTATGAAGATAACGAAATATTATCGAAACCTATAAAGAAAAAGAGCTTATGGCAGCGATATAAAGAATGTGATCCCAAAGTTGGATTACTTGGAGAACCTAGTGGGAAGTTTGACTATGTGGTCTATTATGGAAATATGGACAATAATCCATCTCTATCATTGCCGCCAGTTGAGCCAACCAGTTGGGGAGATGAATTTGATGATCCACCACTATTTAAATATCAGGAAATCCACAGAGGAAAAACGATTAAGGTTCCCCATAACCCTCCCAAAGGAAAATGATCAACAGTTAAATCACTAGGACAGGCATCTTATAGAATTATTAAGAGACGTTTCCAACGAATAAGAAATAGGCAAAAGAATTTTGAGAATAGCCAAGCTAAAGGTATGGTAAGGCAAGGCTTAACTTTCACATCTGTCAGCAGGAAAAGTAATTGGGTATGGAGAAGAAATCCCGATGAAAAATATCGGAGTAAGTCAGAACCAGGTAATTCGGGAAGTAGCTCTTACCTTGAAAAGAAGAAGGAGAAAAAGGTTGCTCATGTCCCACAAACAATTAATTTTGGGCAGATTACTGTAGCTTTCAATCCAAAGCAAAAAGGGAAGGTGGAACAAAAAGATTTGGATCCTAAATGGTCATAAAAAGATTGCAGAAGCTACCAAACTGGCTATTCCAAGATATCGAAGAACTATGGCTCTCCAGTACGGATAAACATGGTCCACGTTAGACTTCCAGCGAAGTATGGAACTAATTTGAGTGTGGAAGAAGATATTAAACATATTTCAGAAAAGGAAACAGCCATGGCAGAATTTCAATTTCCCGATAACGAAGTTATCAAGTTTGATAAGGTACCTTTTGAAAAAGCAAAACATTTAAGGTCATTGATTGTTTCAGGAAGAGTTAATGGTAGGCCCGTCGGTAAAGTCTTTGTTGATGCTGGAGCCACTTTGAACCTCATATCTTATAAATACTTCAAGAAATTAAGGAAAGATGATAATGATATCATCCCATCTAATGTTCAGTTATCTGATTTTCTTGGGAAAGTTACCGAAGTCAAGGGGGCAATAGTTCTTGATTTAACCATAGGGTCCAAATCGTCAGAAACAACTTTCTTTGTAGTAGAATCTGATGGCTCATATAATTTGTTGCTTGGAAGAGATTGGATACACTTTAATCAGTGTGTACCTTCAACTTTACATCAAATATTGGCATTTTGGAATGGTGAGAAAGTGGAATATGTTGAGGCAGAGTCGGGATATGTTCAATCAATTGGACTGACATTTGTCAAGAACATCGGGATCGTTTGCATGAGCGTTATGCTATTGAATTACCAAAAATAGATCCACAATCACTTGCTTATTGCCGCTTTGGGAATAGAAAAGCTAAATGGATTCTCAAATCAAGCTTGGCATTAGAAGAATTATACATTCTTTATGGAAAACAAGTTTGCATTGTAAGAAGTTTGTGAAAGATACTTCACACATTTGGCGGAAATGGTAAAGCGAAATGTTGAAGCCTCGGTTTGTATAAATGAATAGGAAAAGTTGTTAGTCGAAGAAGACAGAACAATGGAAGCTTAAGATCCGTTATCGGAGGTTGATATAGGAGAGCTTGGTTTTTTCCGCCCAGTGTATGTAAGTATGTTTTTGCAAGGGGGCATGAAAGACAAGCTGGTTAATCTGATAAAAAAGTACAAAGATTGCTTTGCATGGGATTATCATGAAATGCCAAATTTGTCAAGAGATATTGTAAAACATCGCCTTCCAATCAAGAAAGGATTTTGTCCACATAAACAATTAGCAAGAAGATTTGCTCCAAATGTGATTGGTAAAGTCAAAGAAGAAATAGAACGGTTGTGGAAGGCAAAATTTATTGAAACAGCCAGGTATGTTGAGTGGCTTTTAAATATTGTTCCTGTGAAAAAGAAGAATGGAAAGCTGAGAGTTTGCATTGACTTTCGGGATCTAAATAATGACATTCCAAAGGATGAATATCAAATGCCCATGGCAGATATGTTAATAGACTCAGCATCAGGAAATGAGATATTATCATTGATGGACGATCATTCGGGTTATAACCAAATTTTTATTGTTAAGGAAGTCCCAAAGACAGCATTTAGATGTCCTGGTGCAATCGGGACTTTTCAGTGGGTAGTTATGCCTTTTGGATTAAAGAATGCAGAGGCTACATACCAGCGGGCAATGAATTTTATTTTTCATGACATGATCGGTAAATTCTTAGAAGTTTATATTGACGATGTGGTGGTTAAATTAGCCCAAGAAGATCATTTGGATTATCTCAAATAGGAATTTATCAGGATGAGGAAGTACAAATTGAAGATGAATCTAACCAAGTGCGCTTTTGGAGTACGAGCAGGAATTTCTTGGGATTTTTGGTCAGTCAAAGGGGAATTGAAATTGACAAGAACAAAGCAAGGGCTATCATGGAGCTTTCCCATCCTACATCCAAGAAACAGTTACAAATGGTGATTGGAAAAATAAACTTTCTTAGAAGATTCATCAACAATTTATCTTTTAAAATGGAGTTGATGACACAACTTCTATGCCTTAAGAATCAAGATGAATTTATATGGGGAGAGAAACAAAAAAAGGCTTTTGATTTGATCAAAGCCTATCTAATGAATCCTCCTGTATTAGTGCCGCCAAAAGCAGGCAAATCACTGAAATTGTATTTATCGGCTGCCGATATAACTATCGATAGTATGTTGACACATGAAAATGAAAGTGAAAAAGAACAAGCGGTATATTATTTGAGCAGAATATTAACTGATGTTAAAAAAAGATATACCGCAATTGAAAAATTATGTCTATCTTTATACTTTGCTTGCATGAAGTTAAGACATTACTTATTGCCAACTAGAGTGCATGTAATCGGCAAGACCGATATAATAAAATACATGTTATCCCGACCTGTGATAAAAGGGCGTATAGCCAAATGGGCATTTATTTTGTCTAAATTTGATTTGATATATATGCCGATCAAGGCAGTAAAGGTTAAGCTATCGTCGATTTTCTTACCGAATACCCATGTTTACAAATGGAAGAAAATGAGCAAAGCTTCAATCAAGTACTACCATGGACTATGTACTTTGATGGATCACGTGCTAAGAGTATGGCTGGAGCAAGATTGATAATAATTTCTCCCAATGGAAAACTTACAAAGTGCGTCTGTAGGTTAAACTTTCAATATTCAAATAATCAAGCTGAATACGAAGCAGTGATTATTGGCTTGGGAATATTGATTGAGTTGAAAGTACAGTTTATCAAAGTATTTGGTGATTCACAATTGGTGGTGAAACAGTTAAGAGAGGAATACCAATGTTTGAATGAAAATTTGATTGGTTATTACTATTTAGTAAAGAAGCAATTAAAGCAGTTCAGAGAGTATGACATAGTCCATGTTAAAAGAAGCATGAATTTCGAGGCAAATGAGTTGAATATCAAAAGGATTGGCAGACGTCACAACTACCATAATGCTGTCGATACCTTCTATTGAACAAAGAAAGATACCAATAGAAGTTAGTAAAGTAGTCCGAGAGGATTTGAGACAAACTATCATCGAATATTTGAAGAATCCAGATTCAAGAGATCGAAAGCTGAGGATGGAGGCCCAGAAATATGTTATATTAGGAGAAAAATTATACCGAAGGTCCTCAAATGGATTGCTCTTACGTTATCTTGATGAAGATAATGCGAAATTGGCTATGGCAGAAGCATATGAGAGCATATGTGAAGCTCATCAAGCAGGTATCAAGATGAGGTGGCTATTAAAAAGGTACAGATATTTTTTGCCAGTAATGATGCAGGATTGTATCAATTATGCTAAAGAATGCCTTTTCATGTCAAAACCATGGACCATTGCAATATGTACCTGCTATGGAGCTCCATTCTATTATAAAGCTATAGCCATTTAGGAGATGGGCAATGGACATAATAGGTAAGATCTATCCACTTTCTTCTCATAAGTATAGTTACATTTTATTGGCTACGGATTACTTTACAAAGTAGGTGGAGGCCATTCCATATAAGAGCATTACACAGAAGATTGTTGTCAAGTTTATTGAAGAAAATATAATTCATCAGTTTGACTTGCCCGAGTCAATTACCGTGGACCAAGGAACAATATTTACTGGAAGTAAAGTAATAGAGTTTGCACGATCAAGAGGAATCAAGATGGTCTATTCTACACCATATTATCCCCAGGCGAATGGACAAGCTGAAGCAATTAATAAAGTTGTTATTGGACTGATCAAGAAACACCTAGAAGAAAATCCAAGAGAATTGGATGTTTTATTGTCAACAGTATTGTGGGCGTACCGAACATCACGAAGATCAAGCACAGGTGTCAGTTCTTATATGCTTATATATGAACAAGAAGCAGTTTTACCGATAGAGATAACAGTACAATCTTTAAGAGTCCAATTGCAGAGCGAGATGTTGCTTGAAGATTATAGAGATTGGATGCACATAAATTTGGATGAGCTAGATGAGATTCATGCAGCTTCTTTGGATCATTTGATTGCACAAAAGAGAAGAGTGGCTAGAGCTTTTAATAAAATGGTTAAACTCAAACAGTTTATTGTGGGGAATTTAGTGTGGAAAGCAATTTTTCCATTTAACCTTCAAAACAGGGAATTCGGTAAATGGTCATCAAATTAGAAATGACCATATTTGGTTACCGAAGTGTTTACTGGGAATGCATACCGATTGATGGATGTCAATGGAAAAGAACTATCACATTCTATAAATGGGAAATATTTGAAGAAATATTACCCATCAATCTAGGAAACACAAGGAAATTATTATATTCATTCGAAATGAAAGTACATGCCCATCTTGATGACAAAAGTATGCAAATCAATAACAAGTTTGAGGTTCTGGGCTACAAGATGAGAATGTAAGGCAAGATACTGATGGAGTTTAGATGACGAGAGTGAAAGCGGACAATTTCAAATTTTTCCCAAGCTTCTTGAAGCAATTCCTTGTACGTGTTTGAAACAGCTTCAACCATAGACTTGACATGAGAAATTTCATCTCTGAGTATCCTCCGCTCCACACGATGATGATTGGAAAGGAAATTGAGGAGTTGACGGGTCATCTGAACGTCATCTCTAGCTTGAGTACAGGAGTCTTGAACTTGAGCATATTTCTCTTTGGAATTTCGTAATCGGGAAGATTCTTCTTCAATTTGAAGATGAAGGGCATCAGCTTCCACAACAGTTGGCTCCAAATTCCAAATTTCCCTCACATTATGCTCAAATTCATCAAAACGAGCAGGGAATAAAGAGCATAGCTCCCAAACCAGATCTAGGAATGCAGAATCTGCAAACAAAAATACTCTGGATCTAAAGAAGTTGGTCAAATCTGTAACTTCTACCTTATACTTGTGTTTCAATAATAATGCGTGATGCCCTTGAGATAGTAATTCATGCAGTCGCCTCCATATGGACCGTTCACCTAGATAATGGAACAAGCAAGATGTCTATGTTAAACAGTTATCAAAGCCTAAATTTGGTAATGTTCAGTGGAAAATTTACCCTCATAGGGAATGCATTGTCGTTGTGATTGGGACCAAATAAGCAATTGAGATGAAGAACCATGTGAAAACATCATGAACGAGACTGTGAGTTCTCAGGAAAGATTTGGTAACTTATGCAGTTATAAAAGTAAAAGATATGGAGCAGATAGTGGATAGTAGTGTGCCAGAGTTCTTTTTGGGAAACAGAAATAGAGGTTGAACGTGGTTTATGCTTGTGGACAAACAGTTATTTTTGAAGTCAGTAATTTCAAAGGGGATAAGCAAATGAAGGTCATTATTTGACCCGTAAGTTATGAAAGTTGCGATGGAGCAGTTACCTTTAAGTTGATTTAAATGTCAAGGGAACCAAATGGAGATTCGGTTTAACCTTTGGTCAAGAAGGTTAGATTATTAATGTGAACAAAGAATAACGTCGGGAGTTTGTATCATTGGGATATTAGGTGAATGCAAGGGAGATCAAAATCTAGCCAATGAAACTTTCAATTTATTCCTATTTGACCAATAAAGCATTGGCTTCGATTACAAAATATCCCAGTTCAGTTTCAAGCCTATGATTTTCATCTATAATCTTGGCTCTCTTTCTTTCATGGACTTTGACTATTCCAGCAGAAGCATCAAATTCTTTTTCCAACTCCCGACACTGCTTCATTTTACGCCTGAGTGTAGGACAAATAGCTGAAACTGTGAGTTTTTGTTCTTTCAATTGAGCATTCACCATCCTCAACTCTGCCTCAAGTTCTTCCTTCCTAGCCTCCAAGCGTTAGAGCTTGCTCTCTTCAACTTTGAAATTGTCGTAGAAAAGACGAGCATCTTCACGCTTACGGGCAAGCTCATCTTGGATTGCCAATCCTCTGATTCCCCAAAGAGAAGATGAGGAAGTTGATCAAGGTTGACTCTTATTGTGTTTACAGCATCCACAAAGCCAACGGCAAAGAGGTCAATCTTGTCCTAAAAGGGCTCAAATAAAACAAATAATGGATTACCAGAGCATACTTCTTGGAAAAGAATCATTTCCTGGCTTTCCTTATTAGAGTCATTAATCAACTTTCCATAGCCAGGTTCCAATAAGTGAAGGAGCTTTTCTCATTTAACCTTGGCTATTTCTCGAGGAATTTAAGCAAACATTGATAAAGTTGAGAGTTCTGAAGAATCAGGAGTTGTAGAAGAGCTTGGATGAGTACCTGCCAATATCCTTTCCAGTTCCACCCGTTCATCTTAAGAAAAAAGTTTCATCTCGGCAGGTAGATTAGGTGCTGCATAAGATGTGGAAGGAGACAAAACAATAACTGTATAAGTAGCTCTTTCGGGAATTGAAGTCTCTTAAGGCTCATTAGTGCTTACAAGTGGTGGTACACTTGATGTTCATTCAGAAATTGGAGCCTCTTGAAGCACAGGAATGGGCTCATCTATGATTGCAGAAAGAGGTACACTTGATGCTCTTTCAGAAATTAGAGCCTCTTGAAGTACATGAGTGGTTTCATCGGTGACTGCAAATGTTGGCCTATGTATATAAAACAACGATATAAGATTTTGAATCAAATAAGAGATAGTAATAGTTACCGATGAAAGACGAAGTAAGATTTGCTTCAGATTCTACAACAGAAGCAAGAATATCCATTGGTGGCATACTCTCTGTTGGAGTTGGAATAGAAGGCTGTTCTTAAATCGATTTAGCTTCTGTTAAAGGAGTAAGTATCATCGGTAAAGGATTGGAAGCTGATGGGGTAGGATCCTTGCTAGGAAGGGAAACATGAGAGACAGTACTGGGCTGATAAGTCTTAAGAGCCCCTGGATTAATCAAGAAGATAAACAAGTTAATGCTGTGATATTCGCCAAAAGAAAAGCATTAGAATTACCTTTTGGAGTACGTGGCTTTATCATAGCTCTTAGTGTGGGTTCTGGAGATTAATTCATGGTTGGAGATCCTTCTGGAGGTGATTCTGAAGATCGAATAATTACTTTCCTCACACCACGTCTTGTTGGAATTTTCTTTGGAGCGGGAGCATGTGAGTCTGAAGCTTTCCTTTTCTTACTCACTACAAGAATAAAAATCAAAATGTAAATGGAGTATCAAATGAGATATGTGGATCTAAAAAAAAAAAAGCAGAATCAAGTAGAATCTAGTTACCTTGAGAAGTCTCTGCTTGTTTAACTGAAGGTACATTGGTGACTTCGATTGTTTTTGACAATGTAAGAGGAATATCATCCCTTATCTTCAAGAGAATATGATCCGGAGGATCTGAAAATATGGTCTTTCGATAATTATCCCACCAGAGATCAAAATCAGCTGAAGAACAATTAGGATGTCCAATGAATTCGACAATACGAAACAATCGATAAACATCCTGAACTAGTGTGGTTAGCTCAACAAAAGGTTGATTATTTTTTAGCTTACAGGATATTTTGTCAAAGAAGGCATAATAGAAAGTATAAATGGCTGGAACATGAACTCCTTGAATTGATCCAAGCTGTCTGGCACAGTATTGAGGAGAGTAAATTTCAAAACCAACAACGAATCTACCTTTTGTTGAAATCTTACAGGAAGATCAACTAAAGTCAGAATGGTTTGCCAGAAATCACTCTTATTTTTCTGAAAAGCAGGGAGGTAAGACTTGAATTGGGAAACAAGGAAAGGAGTAAAAGAATGTGGGTTCTCCTCAACAGAACAGATTTGAGAAATAAAGTACCGAAAACAAGAAGATGGTTCTTCGGAAAGAGGGATTAATTTCCTACTTAAGGCCTGGCAGACTGGGTGATTAGGAATGGAAATCCCAAGGGATTGAATGACTTGATCCTTAGAAAACCATGCAGGAAAATAGAAAGTTGCCCATGCTTAAAGGAGCCAAAGAGGACCACCAAAAACTCCACTAACTTCTTCCGAAGCAATAGAGGAGGAAGCATGGGCTAAGCCCCGATATAGTAAGGCTAACATGGTTTTGCCCAAAGCTAGTGGGGTCCCTGATGCTAGAGTGGAGGCAATGACAACAAAATCATTTGAAATCCTAATTATGGGGTGGCAAAAAAGAAATCTACAGAGCCAATATAAAAGAAAAGCAGTATGCTCCTCATCGGTAACTACATTCTCCTTCTTGAAATACTTTTTTATAAATGCCCCATAGGCCATTTCAGGATCAGATAACTTGCCAAGCTTTGAACGAGAATCTGGAGACATAGTAGATGGGTCTATACCCAAAGGAGAATGTCCAGTGAGATAGTATACATCATAGGAGAGAAAGGGAAAAAGAAGTAATTAGTGGAGGTCGACCAAAAGCAAGATAATGCTCTAATTAGCTCACGATTCACATGGTAATCAAAGCAGCTAAGACGTAGAGCATCATGAATTGAAAGAGTGTCCCAAAGGAGACCCTTAGAAGGGAGAAGACGAAGATACCATTGGTAGAAATCTAGTTCAAAGTCTGAAAAAGTCCTAAGACAAGGAGGACGAGAATGCCATTGATAAGCCAAGATAGATGACTTGTGAACTGGAAGCACTTCAAATTGATGACGTGGGAAGTGGATTGATAGGCACTTCAGAACAGAGAAATGATTGTGAACTGCTGGACCGAGAATGAAGGAATCATCGAAATCATTCTCCACGGAGAACAGATGAAATTCTTTGTTGAAATCTTCAGAATCTCGGAATATATGATAGCGATCAAGAACATCTGGTGCAGAAAAATAAAAAGTTTGCTCATTGGAAGCCTTGGAAGCCATTGGGTTCAAGTGAATATCAAGAGAGAATGCAGAGAATCAAGAAGTTACAGAAAGTCGAAAAGGTGAGAATGCAAGGGCACGAAGAAATGAAAGATTTTTAGAAGAAATGTTTTGAAGACGAAAAGTAGAACGCGCGAAGTGAGGTGATGAAGCAACAGCAATAATAAAATGTAAGCGTCTTTTCTTCTAGCATTTAAAAGAATTAAAAGTCCTTTTAATCCTTTTAAAAGGAGACATATGTTGACATCAAAATAAGAATCGACATAAGTGTCGAATATGCTTTAATGCCGAATCCGGCATATAATGGAAATCAGCCATCTTCCGAAACACGTCTAGACCAAATTCAGCAACATGCCGAGAAGCAAGTAAGAATGGCATGGTATCCCGAATTCGCAACCCTTTTCGGGAGGTTCACACTTCGGGAATACACTGAAAAATCACAACCTAGCCACGATAGCAATAAGTCATAAACAGGAATGGTGATAATGAGCACGAGCATATTATGGAAGGTTACTGATCCAGATTTGAAATCATCTCAGCGGTTGAGATCAAGTTTTGGCGGGCAATAAAACTGGAAACGTGGGTAGAAAAGGCAGTTATTGGAAACGCCAAAATATTCAAAGTTTAAAAACATAGAAGTAACCAACAAGCAATTGCAAGATAGGAGGAGATACAAATACTCAGATGAAGCAAAGAGAGAAAAACAACAAAAAGAGAAAAACCACTCAAGCTTATCTGCACTTTAGTTTCCTATGCATCTTTACTTCTTGTATTTACAGTTTCCTGTATCTTTAGTAACTTTCTAGTTCCTTACTGCTTTCATAGGAGTATTGTAACGTAACTTGAAACTCTGTTGATCCTAAATCCGTTTTCAATCCATATGTTTTTCATCCATTCCATATAACCCTGTTTCGATTTCCATCCATTCCATACAATCCTGTGTTACACTTTATTTTTCGTCATAACTCTCATAGTAATCAAATCACAGAACCTACTTTAATAAAAAAACCGAAGACAGAAGTTTCGGTAAATGATATTTCTCGTGAAAACGAGCGAACACTTAGCCATGACCAAAGCGAGGCGGGAGCATGGCCATCAAGTAGATGAGATGTCGGCTTACAAGGTGAATCACTGGCAAGGTGGTGCGGCCAACACAATTGAGGACCAACAAGTAAGGAAAACAAGCACTAGCAAGGGACATTTGGGATTGCATGGATGCTCACAAGGACATAGGGAGACTGTGGAGCTCGTGGGGATGGTTAGGGACACCACAAGGGCTGCAGGGACAACGGTGAAGGCTAATAGGCTCGGCAAGGCGGCTCTAAGGTGACGAGATTCATTGGTAGCTGATGGAGCGCTATGAAACTTGCAAGGAAAGCATCGCGAAGGCTGAAAACTCAAATGACACCCGCAACTGACTAAGGGCAAAGTTGTGGTTTCGGTGTGACATCCCTGGATTATTGAACCACACACCTATTATAGGGAGTCCTGCTCTAATACCATATTCTGACATCCCTCGATTAACTCACTCAAAGTATTATCCACTTTGACCTATTTCATATTGAGTCTCACAGCTTTTTCATTTGACAAGCATGCACTTTCTCAAGAGGTTACCTATCCTAGTATTGCTTTAAGCTGGGTTTGCTTAATTTTGTAGTTCCAAAGCAAAACTTGCCATTACATCAAAAGGTACTGCTGTGAATTATTTTTAGTTTTCACATATACATTACAGAATCGCTTTCCCCCTGTTCAATGCATCATTCGATTTATTCATGCCCCATTCACCATTCTAGAAACTTGTTAAGAGCCACTCTAGCCCTAACGACCATTTCCTACCCTCATCAGACTAGGTTGTTATAGTCGGAGCCAGTCTGAAGCTTACCCATCGAGCTAAGATTGTAGCTGGCTTGGATTGCAGGGATGTAGCTAGGAGTTGACAGGTGGAGCGACAATGCAATGACTCGTTGGGGCTGTTGTGGGCTGGCCATGCTTAACTGCCTGGGTGTTGCCATAACTTGTCTCACTTGGTACTCCGTAACTTATTTTTTGACCACAACATTTTAACTTCTAAATTAAAATTTACAAGTGCCATAACCGATGACTTGATTGTAATAACTTTTGATGACTTGATGGTTAGGACTAAATTGGCATAACTTATCTCACTTGAGTGTCATAACTTATTTTTTGTCTACTTATTGTAACTTTTTTTTAAAAAAAAGTTTGCTTAAAGTATCATAATTTTCAACTATTCATTTAAGTGCATGACTTTTTAATCACGTTCATTCAAGTATAAAAAATTTGACGTGAAATAACACTTCCAATTGTCACACCCCGAACACAACCAAAACGGGATCATAACATGGCCGTCCTTTCACCCCAAGAACGCAGCCTCAACTTAAACAAAACCCAAATAACATTATAGCTTTCTAAAACCATAAAAAAGATATATACAAATTCAACAAAAAGCTATTCCAATAGCTGAACGTCACTATGTACAACGTACCCAAAATCCCACAATCAGAAGAAATCTTCCGACTAACGTCCACTTACGCCATACTTGCGGCCAGCAGAAGAACCTGAAAGGTATGTAAAATAAAGGGTAAGTTACCACGGCTTAGTGAGTAACATATTTCTTCTAAGCGGATCGAACAGTTACTATACAATAGTATAAAAAATATCACAGCTCATAACTCAAACTCAATGTACAATATAGCAAAAAATATCTCAAAGGTATAATAACTTTTTAATAAAAGTCATCCGTATCAGATTACTCAAAAATAACTCACTTAACAACAATAGTCAATCATCAATGGTCTATCCATTGACTAATCTCATCACATAACACGTTGATGGTTCATCCATCAACCAATCTCATGCTTGTCATCAAACTATGGTCAAGTTTAACGCCGTGACAAAGGTGATCAAGTTTACCCCTCTTGGCAAGGTTTATCACCTATTATAAGCCAGCAGTTCGGCCTAGAAGGATATCCTGACAGTATGCATACTCCCCCCTCAACGGGTTCTCAACATAGGAATACGAGCAGCAGCAACTTATAACTCAATCCAGAAATCCATAATCAACACCAATAAATCCATTTCATAATTCATTTCGCAACAAGAATAGCCTTCGGCTAATCCTTTTCACAAGACCTTTAATATAAGCATTCACAAAAGCTTCATTTTTATAACGTCATAAGACTTTTCAACTCATTTCACAATAAACAAAAGGTAGTAAATGATCGATCCAATTTATGCAGAAAACATGTTCCATTGTATTAAAAATTACATCTCATTATCAAAATATGAATTTGTAAATTCATAGAAGATATAATGTCCCTCACCTGGTAATCCAAAAACTAACCCTTAAGTGTTCCTCGAGCCGACGGTTCAAAATCCTATCAAACATATGGAAAACGAATCAAAACAGAGTAATACCTCTCCCTAATGCGCGACTCCAATAAGCTAAGGCTAACTAGCCAATAATCCGACACCCACGTGCCTACGACAGCTTGTTCAATGGAAAAAATCTAATGCCAACCACAACGAACAACTCGCACACCAAATTTCCATGCGCCATAACTTCCTCCACCGGACTCCGTTTTGCGCGCTCTTATAGTCAAAACGAAACTCATCCAGCGTACCAAGGATGTCCCAACATAGTCAACCCAAACAACAGCCCAAAAACGACAATAAAAGCCCTAGAAAGTACCGTTCACGAAATTCCAGATTATGCTCTCAACTTGAAAATTTGTTTCTAGACAAACCGTAACTCCGAATCGATATTCGTCAAAACGCACGGCCCCACAACACCATAATCTTTCATTTTCATGGATATTTAAGATTTGATAACTCAAAAACTTGAACTACGCAGCTCAAATCCACATAACTTTATTTCCGAACCCTAATCGAAAAATTACTCTGATAGGACTAACGAGGATTGCGAATACTTACTAATCGTTGTGTTACGTAATCGGAACGGCTCGGCAAGGACCCGCATGTACAAACCTTCCCTTTCACTTTGCCCTTTCTCATTTCCTTTTTCCTTTTCTTTACCTCTGCTTTTCTTCTGTTCTCCCGCAATCAGCGGCTACTTTCTTCCTTTTATCTTCTTCTTTTTTTACTTTTGTTTAATTCTCCTTCAGCCTAATTCTTTTAATCTGATCAAAAGAAGACGCAAATGTTACAATAATTGTGATGTCCTTTCCCTTGAAAAGATTACTAAAATGATATTTTATGATTTTGTGTGGATCTAGTTTCTCGGCCAGTCACCAATGGTTAGCTCAGACCGTACAAAGATTACTACGATTTGTTTTTTTTTTGGTCAAAAAAAGATTACTACGATTCAAGAGATCTTTCTTTTGGGTCATTCTATGAACTGTGTCTCTCTGTGTATCCGCAAAACGTTCCCAGAGAATTTCACGCTTCGCGTTCTTCAGGCAGGATGGAGGAAAGGCTTCTTGGCACGGAGGCAATATACAAAAGTAGTCTGACGGGGAAGGTGTGGGTGGAGTCAAAGAAAATATGGAGAGTTACCTTCCCGGCAATGTTGGCCAGAGTAACTACCTTTGGAATCTTTGTAGTGACGCAAGCGTTCGTTGGACACATTAGTAATACAGAGCTAGCAGCTTATGCGCTCACACAAATCATTGGCATGAGATTTGCCAACGGAATAATTGTAAGGATTAGTCTCCTCCCTTTTCATGCTAATGTCTTGCCCATATAATTTTTAGGACTGTTTTAGTTAACTGGCTCCATAATATATTGTGTTGTTA
This sequence comes from Syzygium aromaticum, assembly GCA_024500025.1. Lineage (NCBI taxonomy): Eukaryota > Viridiplantae > Streptophyta > Magnoliopsida > Myrtales > Myrtaceae > Syzygium > Syzygium aromaticum. The sequence goes on from CM044885.1 coordinate 21,890,046, forward strand.
ATTCCACACTGATCATTTCAAATGTGATCCGGCAGCTCTTATTGGGAAATTCTGATAATGAGTTAATAATCTGATCAATATGGATCGGTATCGATCATGTTTCCAAGAAACTATCAAATTTGCACGTTATTTTTGCTGAACTTTCTGCAAATTATGGAATTTGGGCAATCGAGAGAGGGGCTTGAATTGAATATTGAATATTAGGGTGTATAGGTTGTGTGAATCCACCAAATTGGACTAGGCATTATCGGGAAAATTTGACTGAACTTTGCAAATGAACGTTTTGATTCTGCAGTTGGGCATGTCAAGTGCAACCGAAACATTATGTGGGCAAGCATTTGGTGCAAAGCAATACCACATGTTAGGCATTTACTTGCAAAGATCTTGGATCATCAATCTGGTCACTGCGACCATCTTGGTCCCGGTCTATGTCTATACCTCGTCCATTTTCAAACTTCTCGGTGTCGAAGATGAAATAGCCGAAGCCGCCGGGTACATTGCCCTGTGGTTCATCCCGATCCTCTACTACTTTGTTTTCAACTTTACCATCCAAATGTTCTTGCAGAGCCAGCTTAAGAACAGCGTCATAGGATGGGTCTCCGCCATCTCATTTGCAATTCATGTCTTGTTGTCCTGGCTCTTTGTGTACATTCTTGATTGGGGAATCCCAGGAGCAATGAGCGCGATGATAATATCGAATTGGTTAGGGGTGATTGGTGAGTTTGTGTATGTGTTTGGAGGCTGGTGCGAAAGTACTTGGAAGGGTTTCGCCTGGGCTGCATTCGCCGATTTATGGCCCGTCATGAAGCTTTCGGTATCCTCTGGCATTATGTTGTGGTAAGATTTTCCTTTCATCGAATTTCATTTATGCCCCTGAGAAATTCCGGGTGAGTAAACTCGCATATGCAAAATATCACAAGCGAGATATTATAGAGTTTGAATCCGTTTATCGGAGTTGGATGAGTGGATTGAGAAGCAAAATTTCTTCTTGTCATTAACAATGCAGTAAGGCTAGAATTTCCTTAATCAGAATGGTAAGGATTGGGCTCTGGTGTCAGTTCATAACAACTGAAATACCACGGCACGACTCTATTTCTTTGATGAAGAACTGGCAGACATGATTGGATATATTCAATGGTTATTCATGTCGTTTACTCTGACCATTTTCTGTGTCCTTGATCGAAATAGCTTGGAATTATGGTACAATGCGGTCTTAGTCCTCTTGGCAGGATACATGACAAATGCCGCTGTTGCAATATCTGCCTTCTCGATTTGGTATGATGGCATTGAATAAGGCATCTTATGTCTTCTACTTTGAGGTAAGCGGCCATGAAAGTGATGAACGGAATTTGGTTTTCCTTTTTCAGCCTCAACATCTCGGCTTGGGAGCTCATGATGTGCCTCGGTTTCCTAACGGGAGCTAGGTATGGCCTATGATGAACCTCAGCAACTTTGAGTTGTTCCGTGCTTGCTTGACACTATGTGATGCGATCCTTTCAATTCCTACAGTGTGAGGGTTTCCAATGAATTGGGGCGAGGAAATGCAAAAGCAGCGGTGTTCGCCTTTAAAGTCATCTTGGGCACCTCAATTAGCGTTGGAGTTGTCTTTTGGATCTTGTGCCTAGTTTTCGGTCGACAGATTGCCTACATATTCACAAGTGAGGAAGACGTTGCGGAAGCTGTTTCAAGCCTCTCAGTTCTCCTTGCCTTCTCTATTTTATTTAACAGTGTTCAGCCAGTGCTCTCAGGTACACGGGGGTTGTTCCACTACTCGTCATGGGAATGGTAAACTTAGTTACAGACTCTTTCTTGCTGACCCATCCGTTCGTCCCTTGCAGGCGTGGCGGTAGGTTCCGGGAGACAAAGTAAGGTTGCCTATGTTAACATAGTTTCCTATTACGTGATCGGAGTTCCCCTTGGGGTTGTGCTCGCGTATGTTGCCAAATTAGAAGTTCAGGTAAGAGGGCCTGAACCCTGCTTTTGTTTTTTGCCAGATGCTCGATAGTTCACCGTCATTTCGTGTTGCAATTTTGGTTTGATGAGGCGACACTTCACTAATTGGAGAATATCTGGCAAGATAGCTATGACTCGGTTTCAGACTCTGCTAAAACTCCTTTGTTTGATGACCACAGGGTATCTGGATAGGGATGATAACAGGAGTTGCGACTCAGACAGCGGGGCTCGGTATTATTACTTACGGAACAAACTGGGACGAGCAGGTAAATGCAAATTTTGGACCATATCAGATTCATGCCTTCACATTACATTTGCTGCAGCAGTTATTTTAGCTGGAAATATCGGCGAGGACTCGAGATTCTGTGTTTATGTCTCCATTTCATGTTGAAAGATTTTTATAAGCCAATTACAAGATTGCTTTGATTTTTTAGGTGAACAGAGCGTCAGAACGGCTCAATAAGTGGCTCTTTAAAAGATCAGAAGACATTGGTGAGAGCTCTGCTACTGAACAGCTGAACGGATGAGCGAAATCATCATACGGTTTCATCCCAGTTTTAGTTCTTGGATGAGAGCAAGTTGTCTCCGTTCTCTTTTTCTTTTTCTTATTTCGGATGATCCAAGACCACCCGATTAATAGATCTTTCACACCCCATTTGTCAGTGACTAGACAAAATATTTTAAGTTGAAGACGGAAAAACATTCATGTACTTCAGCAACCTTCATCTAGTAGTTCTTGCTGTAACCATTTTTGCACCAACTCAAAAGAAAGCAAGCGTTGCGGATCATAATAATAATGTGAGGAAGATATAATTCATTCAACAGCAAATGAATGTTCGCTGCGTCCCATAAAAAGAGAAAAATTTCAATTAAGGATCCCAAGTGAGGTCAAATTCTCAAAAAAGGACCCAAAGTGAACAAGGTGTTAAATAAGAGCCTGAAGTGCTCAATCAGTCTCAAATAAGGATCTAAAGTGCCCAAAAAATTTCAAATAAGGACCTGGGTCCCCGGCCGGCCAAAATACCCGCCGGCCGGCGAAAAAGCTACTATTCCGGTGTCGGAACAGTAACTTTTTATTTATTTTTTTAACTTTTTCGTTTTTTCTTTTCTGTTTTTTTTTATTTTCCTTTTTCATTTTTTTTTCTTCCTCCGCCGGCCATAGCCGAGGCCGGCGGAGGTCGCCGGCCTCAGGCGAGGGCTCGACCTTGCCGGCGTCGGGCGAGGTCGCCCTCGCCTGAGGCCGGCGACCTCCGCCGGCCCCGGCTATGGCTAGCGGAGGAAGAAAAAAAAAATAAAAAGGAAAATTAAAAAAAACATAAAAGAAAAAAGGAAAAAGTTAAAATAAATAAATAAAAAGTTACTGTTCCGGCATCAGAACAGTAGCTTTTTCGCCGGTCGGCGGGTATTTTGGCCGGCCGGGGACCCAGGTCCTTATTTGAGATTTTTTGGGCACTTCAGATCCTTATTTGAAACTGATTGATCACTTCAGGCCCTTATTTAAAACTGATTGAGCACTTCAGGCCCTTATTTAACACCTTGTTCACTTTGGATCCTTTTTTGAGAATTTGACCTCACTTGGGGTCCTTAATTGAAATATTCCCCCATAAAAAGGTTAGCAAATTATCACAACCAGAGGCGACATCTCTCTAGCACCGACAGAGCAGGTCATCAAGAGCACGTAGCAGCAGTGGCAGTCCAATGTGAGAACAAATTCCCGGATAACTCATTTTGACAGACAACGTTAAGTTTTGGATTTTCTCGGTATTGCACAGCAAACACGCAAATTGTGTCGTGCGCTCAACTTCACTAATAGAAGAAATTGATAAGTTATCCAGGCACAGTACGTGAAGAAGACACCGAACATGAAATGGGATAATTCAATACTATATATATCTCAGAGTTACTAGTTACAACTTTAGCAGATTGTATGCAGGTAAGTCCCTAATGCTAGAAACATCTTCAAGAGAGAGCTCACGCTCCAGCTGCGTTCTTGTTGATTTCAAGACATCCTGACAAGAAAATATAGATAAAAGATAAGTGTTTGAAGATGTTTCGATAGGAGACAGTAGAAAGGTTCAACAGTATCTCATAATAGTAACTAGGTAAATAAACATAAGGAACTTATCTTTGGTAACTTACATTAAATTCCATGTATGACGCACGCTTTGCTAGCCATTGGGCATCCATCATTTGAAAGGCTATGCAATAAAGATTATCAAAAGCCATTTCATCTTCTTGAAGCAGTTCTAAGAACCTGATGCCAGCCAAAGAGGATGGCTTTCCTGCAGGTGCAGTGAAACTGTCAATCCTCTTTACAATAGCAAAAAATCACAGTTGTAAAATATAACATGACTCATAATCTATGAAAACAATCGTGCCACTTTACCCTATGAAAATCAAGGAGCCCCAAGCACCTTTTCAGTAATTATCATTACCTGACTGAAGATCCAACATCTGAGCCAACATAAAGGATAAGTTGATACCAGCCACAGCAAATGGGTATTCCCACTCAGCCCTAGTACCGTCTTGTTTGTGCAACAATCTCTGAAATGATTCCTGCGGTAAGGATGATAAGGTTAGGGAAACTAATTCCTATTCCATGTTTGAAGTTCACAACAAGATACAATCGAATTATGCATGGCAATCCTCTTATGTATCAGATGCATAGTCATACACAACTACTCAAATAAAAAAAATTATTGAAACAAACTGCCAAGAGAATAAATTACAGCTACAGAAAAGGTACACAAAGAATAACGTCCTCCAAGTACAACAGCAGGAATGGAGGATATATGAAGTATAACAAAACAGATTTGCAAGCAGCGGCATCCCTCAACCAACTCTCTAAGTCTTCTCTCCTGTCTTAGAGGTGACAACATAATCACAGACCATCACATTTTACTCAAGATGCCAAGATAATGCTTTATTCCTTTTTCACGAAACAGAAGAGATAATCACTACAGAAAATTATGTGTCTCAATTTTGCTTGCAAGAGAAAAGTAAAGAAGTGCAATTGAGATTGGATACCAACAAAGATGCAGATATGAATATTGTTGCTCGGGGGAGAAATAAAGTGGAAGGGAATAAAAAACTAACCGGATACTTCTTCGCGAAAAAGATGAGATTCTCCAGTGATATATATCCTCCACCCCTAGAAGTATTAAAAGGTTTCCATGATGAAAAAGGAGGAATTCAGTCAAATAACGGAATAAAATTCAATCCCAGACCACTTTCGATGTAAAACTTATTCATACCTGAAATCCGTCGAAGGATCAGTACCTTGCCAACCCATATCCTTCCACAATTCTGATTTTAGCGAAGGGAGTTCTCTCTCAGGATAAGCCAACTTCCAGAGCTGCCTAAGAGCATCCTGCAAGATACAAGTGCAGAAACATTAGGAATATCTGACACACAATCTCTGCATTCCACAATTATTGAAGCTCTTCAATGTCCTTTCATGAGGATAAAATCTGCCTGATTATCTCACTTACGATGATAACTGTGTGCGGGTTTTAGGAGAGACCGCTTGCTTTAACCTGATGGATCAGTTTGTTTATGATTGTCCCGTTTTCCTCTTTTCTTGCATTATTCAATATGCTACTAACGGGGGGAGGACATGCTGATTTTTGAGAATGTGAATAGACATATGGTTTGGCCCTTGAGTACGTTGCAGTATTTTTTATAAACACAGGTTCGAATAATTGATTACAAATTTCCATTCATTGCATTCCTGTTTGCTTTTAGACATGCTTAACATGATTAAAAAAAAATATTTCTGACCAAAAAGAAAACATGATTAAAAAATTTTATGCCAGAATTGCAGAAGTTGAGGTTCAGATCATACTTAAGCCAAATCTATCATCATCTCCGAAGGGGCCTATCTAGATGATGTTTTGAGAAGGAATACACAGTGAGAACATCTATTGCTGATGTGTTTGCTCTCAGGAAGATGTTTCCTGATGTTTGTGGCAAGACGGAGAGATATGCTTTGTGTGCTGAAATGTTGGTCTATATTTCTTTAAAGGGAAGACGGTAGCGTGGGTCCTCCAGGATGACTTTTGGCAGATTTGCTTATATGATTTAGGGGGATGAGTAGAACAGCCATCACACGTTCTCTCCTTGAAGCTACACAACCCAACAACAAACTTGTTCCTATCCTCAACCCACTATATAACTATTGTACACGGGAAAACCTTTCCTTACTGGATGACAAATAAAGTTAACCAAAGTAACAGCTTCTAGCTCTATTTTCACATTCACTTGCTAATCTAAGATCTTAGAAGAATATGCTTAATTAGTACAAAGATGCACTTACTTGATGCTCCAGTCGAGAACCATCAAATGGGACTCCCAGTCTCTGCTGGAGATTTCTAAGTCTTTCTTCCTACAAACAAACCCAAATGGTAGATCAATTTAGAAAATCAACAACTTTTCTATCAAGTAGACAGACAAAAGAGCATGATCTACCGTAATAGCATTTTTTAAGAAACCAATTTAAGAGGCCAATAATTGGTTCCCCCATAGTATAAACAAACCTCGAAGAAACCATGCATTTACTTTCTATACAACATCTAATCTTCAGTGAATTTCAATGTCAATTAAGGTAACTATAGCATGATATTAACATGTTCTCTTCTTTTTCTCAAACAATGACTCCTCGCTAGTTTAATGAAGCGTCATATCAGTCAAACTTCAATGTATATATCCAATAAGAATGAAGTTGTCCAATCTTTTCCCTGCAAATTACAATACTGTGAAATGCACATATATGAAGTAATAATGCATTTGCATCACATTATTCTTCACTGAGCATTGTATCAAGAAACAATTCGATTACTATGTTCAAAAGTCTCTGAATATTCTGTATATACCTGCAATGGACTAAGAGTTGGTTGCATGTTCTTGCTTTGTCCATTCTGAGTGATAGAAGAAAGAGGAAGAAATCGTCCAATCAGCGATCCAGACCCAAGGACTATGTTAGCTACAACAAGCAAAATGATGTTGGTCAAGAAGATAATAAGAGTACTTCGAGAAATGCTACATTATACATACTGTAGAAATATCACCCACTGAGCTTAAGAAGTGACTTCTCGCAACTTCACATCAAATATTCACGAGTACCACAGCCAATGGTTGTGCTCAAGTAGCACACCTAAATTGAGAAAACTCCAGAAGTCCAAGCCCTAGGCACAACAAACCCAGGCCATACAACGGAATGCTTACAATTGATCCCACTGATGGCTCCCTTGCAATTTCAAGCTATGACTCGGTATCTTAAGGCTTTTCGAAGATCTTCACAGGGCGCTTAAGGGTCCAAATCTGCTTTCAGTACCAGCAGGTACCGCTAGCAAAAACTGAAGAACATGTTTGCACGCCAAATCCATGTAAGCAAGTATGCTATAACTCATCTGACCAAAAAAAAAAGCATGCTATAACACCAAGCTATGAGAAACTTCTAGAGGTGAAGAGGCAACTCATGAAAAAGTCGCTTTCCCTTCGCACCGTAGCCGAACAGGACAACAAGCGCAATAAAGATTAGATATCTAGCAGTCCACAAATAACAAACACCAGATATATGCATTATTTCACCTACACATTTTCTACATCAAACGGTAGAGCTGGTGAAACTTTAGGATTTCTCCACAAGTAAGAGAGCCAAACTTACTTTAGTCATTAGAAGGAAAAAACATCTTTACAATGACAGTTGGAAGTACATGCGAAAACAAATTCCGTGGGAGAAAAGCAAACAAAAGGAATTGGTCCAAGTTCTTCCCGAACAGACAACAATTAAGGATCCATCACACATAATTATAGACAGAGCAAACAGAAAAGGCAGTATGTAAAGGATCTGTCTCGTTGGAACTGGAAGGAGAGTTCTGCATACCAAGCCATTGCATCCACTGTGCAATCAACTGGCTAAATAACATCGTCCAATGGAGGCGCTCCTTTGTTCTCTCGTCATCCCAGAGATCTTCCAGTACTAGTCCCTGCATCATAAGATCAGCCACCAGAGGGATAACACTCAAATACAATGAGACACACATGCATGAATGAAGCACCGACCCTCGAAACTGAGTCATCAGAACGCAGCACGAGAAAAGACAACCTCACCTCAGAACGCTGATCATCGTGATCATAGTTCCCCAACAAAGGCTCGTCTAAGCCGTCCAACCCCGAACTCTCCAGATGCTCATCCCTTCTCCCACCTACATCTCCGTGATGGAGCCTTCTCCTCAAGGTTCTCGACATCAATCGAGCCAATTACCGCTACAGCCTGCATTTCAATCAATCCTTACACCAAGCCGGAAAGCAACGAGCATCGACACACAACTCCAATTCAACAAAAAGCTTTCTACAGCAATAGACGGTAGCTGCAAATCCTAAGAACCCCAAGCATTCGCCCCGACTACTAGACCGCCCCCACGGTCCATTCCTCGCAAGAAGCGAGCCTCGAAACATCCAAGAAGCGACCCCAAACAGCAATAACAGTACCGTCTCACCGTAAAAAGCTCTCGAAACGCGCCGTAACGCACGATCGGGCAGTCAAATCGGAATGCGCAAACAAAAAGGCAATCAGAAGAAAGTCCAGGCAAAGAAAAGGAACAAGAACCCGCAGATCGGACGGCGTCTCGGGAACACGGCTTTTCCAGCCATGATCGATCACGGCAATACAACAGCATGCGATCCATGGGACAGCGAAGAGGAACGAGAAGCCGAAGAAGAGGGACCTGAAAGCTGAGATCGACGACGGACGTTGTTGCAGAGTCCACGGATCGCCGTCGCCGTCGTCTCGCTCTTCCGCTCTTCTGTTTCCCCCTTCTTTCCTTCCTTGACGGCGAAGCAAGAGGAAGGGGAGGGGGAAACAGCTGAATTTCGATCCTCGTCCTCTTCACGTCTTCTTCTTCTCTCCTTCTCTAAAAGTAAAATCCGATCTGGCAAAGAAGCCCCCCCAAGATTTGCCTCCTCTAGCTGACTCTCGATTACTTGAGAACTCGTTGTCTTTTTGGGAATGTCTCTTTTTTAACTCCCATCCTATATTTTTGCATGCATTCGTACCACGAAAGATTTCAAATTAATATATTTATAATAAATTTATTTCAAATTTATCTTTTGACCGTAAAAATTTTCAGATTGATACATATGTAATAAACTTACCATCCGTTAGTTTCCGTCAAATTATTTTGTCAAATGACACAAGACAGTCAACATATGTACCATTTTTAGGTTTTACCCTTCATTTATCATAGGTGTATTAATTTGTGATTTTTTTGTGGTATTAATTAAATTTAGGCTTAATATCGCGAAAAACCTCAAACCGGTATACATTTGACGAATTTACACCAAGCTAATTTTTTTACCATAAAAAAACCCGAACTGGTACTCCTTTGACTAATTTACCCCAAACTAATTTTTTGACTGCCAAAAACCCTAAATTGATATATTTGTGATAAATTTACCCTCCGTTAATTTTTGTTAAATTAGATTAATACAAAAAAAATCAGAATTAATACACTTGTGACAAACGAAAGGTAAAACCCAAAACTGGTACATGTGTGTCATTTAACAAAGTAATTTAATAGTAAAATTTAACGGAATCTATACACAATTAGGAGTTTTTGATAGTTGAAATATTAGTTTTGGATAAATTTGTTACATGTATAGCAGTTTAAAATTTTTCGTAGTATTAATCATTAAATTTAATCGAAACTAACGGATGATAAATTTATCACAAATATATCAATTTGAGATTTTTCTTGATATTAACCCTTTTTGCAATTTGCTTTTCTCGTCCTACACCTCGCACGTATATATTATGTTTGTAAGGCATCCGAGAAAGCTTTAACTGATCGTCGTGCATTGGCAAAATTACCAAATGAGTGCTTGGAAAATTGTAATCAGAAAGTCAAATTTTAATTAACCCGATGCTTTTGAATGAATCGAAGCACATTAGTCGCCTGCAACTATCAATTGCGGTGATCTATCTCTCTATCTTATCTCTCTTTCCCGACTGATATTCACTTCTTTTGTCATCTCAACACAAGTACCATCACAAGATTTGCTCGCTCATCTTAACATGACATCGGGACCATGTTAAACCTTTGTTTGCTTTCACATTAACGCATAAAGTACATTTAGAGATGCTACTAATCACGGATCGTACTAACCACAACATAGAATTGAAATTAACACCGATGCTCTGTTTATTTCGCAAAAATAAAAATAATAATTTGTATCACTTGAAATAATTAGTAAATGAAGATTGTATTAATTATCTACATCAATTTATGTCTAAACATTTTCTTGAAAGATAAAATTATTTTTCAATTATTCATTTTTGGTAAGCGATTCCTGCAATCATTTTTAGGAAGTTATTTTCCAAATTATTCATTTTCCACAAAATAAAAACATTCTTGAGGTAAAAGTGAAACTCTTCAATGTACACCGCGAGAGCATCCACTCTCGCTCGGATGCATTCGCACACTAGCAGTTTTCATAAGCTTACAATCAGGACTTTGAGAACATCCAACGACCACTTCACATGAAGTATTGAACCTTGAAAGGCACATCCCTTCAAGCCCCCCGAGATGATCCAACAACTGCTCTCGTTCGCCAACCAAAATGGTTAGACGACCCAAAGAAGATAACTTCATGCTCCACACCTGCAATTACCAATTCGAACCTGTCAAACAGCTAATCCGAGAATCGACCCATCTTCAGACGGTCCAGTGAGAGTATAACTTATTGGCATGATTCAATGCTAATCGTTGAAGCAGCGAATAAAAGTACAGTCCAGCTACTTCATCATCTAAAACTAAAGTACAGATATCTGAACATTCCTTTGGCCAAGCGCCTCCCGGAAACCACCTGTCCTCCCCGAAACCCCCCGTCACCCCTCCCCCTCCTTTCCTCCTCTCACTGGAGCAGCGACTTCTTCCTGACTTTTGTTGTGACGTCCTGGAGAGGGAGGGAGGGAGGGTGTTGCGATTAATCCCATTACAACAGTTGCTAATCCTCTACTAATTTACAAGACGACACTGTAAACATCGCAACCTCAAGACATATAGAAAGTTTCAAGTATGCTCAACCAAAGAACGGCTTTGCCGCTGAATTGCCGTGAATATTTGCTCTTAAGAGGAAGCCCCTGGTCTCAAATAAGCAGAATTCACTGCCTCGGTACTGGCGGTGTTGCTGGTTGATGGCTTTGTCCGAAGAAGCCAAGGCCTGGTGGCTGATAATATCCCCCAGAGGCAGGTTGCTGATGCTGCTGTGGTTGCTCCACGTGTGGCTGCTGAGGTGGCTGCAGGGCAGGCCTTGCCAAGGGCTGCAGACCGATATGTGGTGGTGGTAGGGGAGGCGGTGGTGGTAGACTCGCTCCATATCCATAAGGAATCAGGCCCGCCATCATATTCATCCCAGCAGATTGGACATATTGACTCCCAGATAGGTTTGCAGAAGATAGACTGGAAGGCAGTGGCGGTGGGGGAGGTGGTGAAGCAAATGGCCCTTGCATTTGATTGGATTGTGACGCAGGTTGCATGCCCACTGATGTTGCGAGTGGCATGTTGCTCCCCGATTGCTGCTGTAGAGGGCTAAAGTAGGACAAGTTTCCCAAATCGGAGTTGCCAGAATTGGAAACAGGCATTTTCTCAAGTTTGGGCCTTTTCTCAGGCAAAAAGATGGGCAAAGCCGAGGAAAATGAGGTGGACTTCAAGCCACCATTCTTTGAGGCAGCCTCTTCTGCAACGAGGGATGAAAGTACCGAGGTAAGCATTTGGGCAGAAGATGTAGAGGAGGAAAGCTTAGCAGCAATTGCAGCGACTGCAGCTTTCTTGCTCTCTTCATCGGAAGTTTTGAGGGAGGTAAAAGGCATCACAGGTTGGGAATGAGAAGGCGGAGTCGCGTTGCTCGTCAGTTGAATTGAAGGCAGGCTTTGCTCCATCCTTGGCCTTTCTAAGAATGAGTTAACAGGGCCATGGGGTGAACGAATAGAGGGTGCGATCAGCCTTTTCCGCAAATTACTTGCATGTTCGACCCGAACTCGAGCATCCTGCATATGCATAGTCAACTATCAATGTAAGATAACTACTGAAATAGTATGTGGTCAATGATCAATGAATAAAATAAAACACATGGAAAGAATAATTAATAACATGACATGAGGTAATGTAAACTTATGGTGAATCTAAAATGAGAAACAGGCTACATGACAGAGAGCCGAAAGACCAAATGCAGAAAGCAAAACGCAGATGGCACTGTCTGGCTGCGCATGGCAGAGTGTAGTGGGGCATGACTGCCAACATTCGTAGCATCCAGATTCACCCTGCTCAAATGCACATACATCATAAACCATGAATCAATTGCTAAAGTTGGTCCAAATTTATTTCTAGCCGAGAAATGACTGCTGCAACAAGATGCCCATTCCCTGTCATCGTATACAGAAAAGAATAAAACAATTCAATATAATTCTCAAAAAACTCAAAAATTGATGATGTGAACTTTCGAGAAGGGTGAGGTTTAGCTACAGCAGGGTAGCAGCACTAACGGTACTGCCCGACCAGCTATTGGGTTGTCATTTGTTATATTATCACAGTTACGTGATTGGAACCTGTTTGAGCCTTTTTCACCTTCATTCCGCTCTCTCTCTCTCTCTCTCTCTCTCTCTCTCTCTCTCTCTCTCATATATATATATATAGCTCAACCCCACCCACCAAACCCCAGCTGTCACCGCTCTGATATAGCCACCGCCTCTCACTAGATCTGTCTCATTCTCTTGTTCAGCAGCCAAATGAGACATGAGAGAGAATAAGACGAAGAAAAGGAGAAGAAAGGGAGACCTGAAAGTAGAAAAAGATGGTAAAAGGTGAGAGAGGGATCAGATCTGGACTGGGATTTATCATTTTAGAGGAAGGTGGGGCCTATTGTCAGACAGAGAATATAGAGAGAGAAGGTAGGAGGAAAAATTTCACAAAAGCCACCTAGGTCTCTAATCCATTCAATTTTTTGTTCTAAAAATAAATCTTGGTGATTAAAGATTTTACAAATGCATGACATCTGGCCAGGCACCTGCAGCTAAACCCCACCCTTTCAAGAAAGAGAAGGCAATAAGTGTATAAGCCAAGAACACATCCAATAGTTTTACAAGATGAAGAGTCACTCGGAAAGACAGATAGGTTGATGTCCATAAGATCAACCCCATGCCACACAAAGCAATCATCAAGCCTTTACATATTTATGCAACAAAAAAGATTACTGAACTTAGTCCATCCATGTCAAGGCAACTGGAAAACAGAGAGAAACTACCCACGTGATCTTATCATTAACTAAGAGGGCAAAGATACAGCTGTTTTACTTGTCAAAGATAACAATACTACAACAAATCTATTGACCAAAACTTGAAGATATCTATTAAAGTTGTAAAGCCAAAAGCAACAAACTCTCCTTTTCTGACGGACTACAAGATGATGTATCAAAGAGTAAGGACACTATCACAACAAGATCATCAGCATTAGCTAGCACAGGCACACGTAAGATGCAGAATGAGGCAATACTTACTTGCATTTGAGCACGCATGTGTCCCAACTTTGACTCCTGGAAAGTGCAGATCAGCACACAGTCAAAAATGGCACGTAGTTTAACAATAGTAAGCAAAAGTAGAGTAGTAAAATGTACTTGCTCATGAAGCGCCTCTCTAAGCTGGGAAATCAAGGTAGCTCTTGTTGCTTCAGAATTTTCGAGTTGACTTATGCACTGCTTAATAATATTTTCTTGATCTTGTATATGTTCTACCAATGCAGAACCTTGCTGGCTTCCTGATCAACAAAAGATAGGATTACAGTTCTTTATTTTTCCATGAGGACAATGCACAGCAGAGTCTGATTCCTCCATTTAAGAAGCACATCTAGAAACACACTCCGGTAGACGACTTATCCTACCCCACCAAAAGCAGTTATCATTGCTCCTATCTTGGATTTTGGGGCAATGGGGCCAATTAAGCCAGATGACACCTGGCATTAGCCCAAAAAACAAAGCTATTATTACCCCTGACAATTTCACCATGTACTCCACAGATCCATTACCACCACAAGCCGCCTTACACTAAATTATGCTAGCTATTGATGTCTACATTCCTTAAGAGAAACAATTTCACTTCCACCTGAACCTTTGCATATTGGCGTTGCTAGGCAACCTGAGGCTATCAAACCCATCACTTAGCTTCAAAAGGACAAGACCCAATCTTCCAAATGCCAGTAAGCAACTTGTCTGCCAACGCATATGTCAATCGGTCTCAAAATTCGTACCTATTCATTTAATATCCTGCCACAGGCCTAAGAATGAGGTATCCAGATTCTCCAATTTTTTATTCACACAAAAGGACTGTAAGTGTAAAAGCTGGTTTACACAATCAGATACCAGGATTTCCCACCATCTGATATAATCAAACATATGATACACTAATACTATGTTTGGAGAACTAGAGAAAGGTATAGAAATGAAAATTTAGAGACAAAATTTTAAATTTCCCTCTCTCTCCTCTCACAAAAATTTGAACATTTTTGTCATTGTCCAGTCCAATTTTCAATTCCCTTCACTCTCTCCTTTCCCAAACAGAGCATAAAGATGATTTATAAACCCAAAAAGAAAAAAATAAACCTAGATAGATAGTCAGACACATGGGACACACACAAAACAGAGGGAGAGGGGTTGCGCTGCAGTGGCCACTGCCCAGCCTCCAGCAAGGGTCCCGACAACCCTAGCATAAAGAGAGAACGATAGAGAAATAGATTGAGAGATACACATACCCATAGAGAGAGAAAGAGACAGAGAGACAGAGAGACAGAGATACAGAGATACAGACAGACAGACAGACAGACAGACAGATAGACAGACAGACAGACAAAAAGGATACCCAAGCTCAATGCTCGGACTGGATTGCTCTACATATCCATCACCATTTCTAGTAACACGAATACTTCCTTCCCCATGATTGTTCAATCTAGAATGATATCCTCATAAGATGGGTCATGTCAAGATCATGTGTCGCTTCTTTACTATGCTTTCTTAAGCCTCACCTTCCCCATTTAATACAAGCAACTTTCACAAATTGCATTTCCTAACCGAAAGGCTATAATATGAGAAAAACAATGCAGATGTCCCTTAGTCATGGTCAGACTAATCAGCTGTCAATCTAAAGATGGTCAACAAGACACAAAAAGATGATGCTGTTGCTATTAAAATACTAAAAGATAAATGGCAAGGATCTCACCTTGAGTCAAGTTACTTTCAGCATCTTCCTCAATTTTTTCCACCTGGGTTGCTGCAGCACTGTATTTGTCTAAAGCAGCCTCTTCAGTAGAATGCTCATCAAATACTGATTGATAGGCAGTTATGATTTTTTCTGGCAGACCTCCAACAGCTAATTTCTGAAATTAAAAACCCAAGAACATAGTCAAGAACAATGGGCCAAAAGTATGCTGCAAATAAATGCTAAAAGGATCACTCTATACTCACCACTCTTACTGAGCTAGCATCCCTCTTCACAATTTTAATGGGATTTGAACTCTTTCCATTGCTCACAGACACGGGAGGAGGATCTTTTCCTAGCATCTCATCTTTAAGGCCATGCCCGCGCGAACCAAAAACTTTCCTTTCATCCCATATATCAACCTTACCACGTTTGAAACCAATTGAACCATCAATTTGGATTAAAAGTAGAAGTAAAGCCATAAAGGAAGAAAAGGCAAAGACATTCTTAAAAAGAATCAAAAGCATTTTAAATAAGCAGTGCTCCAACAGGTAAAATGGAAGTAAAAAAAGTGAAGTAAGCCAGATGAAATTGGTGATTAAAAGATATATATTTATGGAGCTTTGCACCTTCAGAACAAACCTAACAATGAAATTACAGAGAACCTGAGCATAAACATGCAAGAACTTGGGAATCCCATTAGAAACTTATACCTCTATTATAGAAGTGGATATTCATTCGCAAAATAGTAGAAGTAAACAACCCCCAAGTTTGAAGATCAGTGTTTAAGCACCATAAAAATGCCCAATAAAAACCTTCATAGAGGTAAAAATGGGAATGTTTACCAAATTGCACCTTCTCAACATTTGTGTCTTTGAAAAAGAAAATATCTCAATTTTCTCAAATTGCACTAAAAAATCTCTTTATTTGGATAAGTAAACAAAGCACCAAGGAGATGAAACTTGCAACCCCTGATGAAATCATTCACAAAAAAAGCAAATCTACACATCACGTAGTTACTACCTACCTATACACATCTGGACTTGCACATTATCTATATAAGTAGATGGAGCCTAAATACTTTATTTTAGTGGTCTAACCAATCCAACAAAATTATTCTTAGACTATCATAATACAAGCCCCTCTCTAAGTAAAGGTAAAGTCTCTTGTTCAAGTAGAATAATTAGAAAATGAAAAAAGCGTAAAAGGGTCAAAGGCGATTGCTAGCATCAAAAAGAGCTGTCATACAAGAAGGTGGCAATTCGGACTTGGCAAACAAGCTTTTGTCTCAGGAGCCCTGGCTACCTTCAAAGAAGAGAGGGGTATTTTGAAGAATGAAATTCAATTCAAGAGATGTAGGCAAGGTTGGAAGGATAATGGCTGTTCAACCTGAAGAAGAGAAGAGGGACACAAAGCCTAAGAAACCAAGAGGACTGGTTCACAACCTATCCTTTTTAACTAAGTAAATAGCTCTTGATCTTCAGAAGTAGTGGGTTCAATCATCTACCCAAAGGGTTTTTTCAAGCAACCAAAAACCTATTCTCCCCAACCCAACCAAGGGGATGGACCGCATCATGGCTGATGTGATTAGAATATAAAGGGCAAAACGGGCATGTTGACAATGTTTCAACCATTCGATTAGTGTCAGCATTTTACCAATTTCAGGCCTCAAATAACAAATAAAACTCCTCCATTGAGCAGTATCACTCTTACAATAGCTGTGTAGAGGACATTTTCACCAAAAGAGTTGAACAACAATTCCAAATTGTGGTTAATACAAGAAAAGAGCAAGAGCAAGTGGAGTCGCATAAGAAGTCAAGACAATCTTCTTGTAAATTTTTTCTCCAACTATTCCAGAAGCACATACAACATTCTCTAACCAAATCTTAGCATTTAATTCTGCATCATTCTAACAGCCTCAGTAACAAGTGGTGTATAATTGACAAGATAAACACCTTCTTCCAAGTAAAATAAAGGAAGTAGAGTCATATATAATTGTATAATCTCCCAAAGTGTTTAGTTCTAACCCAAATTTATGGAATACCAAAAGGAGAAAACTCCTGAAATAGAAAAAGAAGTTCACTCAAGTCTCTTTGACATTAAGATGGAGAACATCGAAGTAATCTCCATATATCACGTTTTAGCATCAGGTCAATCAAAACCTTGGCACAAACGCCCTGTTATGATCAGAAGCTTCAGAATTGAGGTTCAATCAACTCATCCATGCAGACATTCTCCCACCAACACATCTACTAGAGTCAACATTCGCCAAGCAACAGCATCTGCCACAGCAATGTTCACCGGAGACAACCATGCCATTCCATATTGCCACCAGAATGGGCTTACTGACATAATGACTAGCAAATGTGCGCCAATTAATGTAAAAGCTTAGAGTTACAATAATCAAGATATTCAGAAAGTATGCCTGAGATAAATATCAACTCAACATGCATTCAATGTTTCAACAGTCCAACTCCACCAGTATACACATATATATGGCGGATAAGAGACTATAAACCAATATGACTGAGCCCAACTGGCACTAAGCTTCATAACAATTATAAATAGCTTCATTTAATCTGTTGCGTAATGTATGTTTCAGTGGAACCTGAAGAAAGAAATGAGATGCAGCAGATAAGAATGATCCCTGACAACATGGAATATAACAACCAGCACACTTTTTGCAATTGACTAAGAAATAAGCGTCTACTGGCTTTGCAACTTAAAAACAGACAGGCTCCGTGTTGGACTACATGGTTAATTCCAGTACATTCTATCCAAATTTGACAATTCACAATGTCAAAATTAACCTCATAAAAATAACCCAATGCTTGACCCTTTAAAAATTCTTAACCTTAGATGTTGAATCCATCATTTGAGTTGTTACTGCCAGTTCTTCATGATATACATCAATGTTTGTCCCCGTACATGCAACTATCAAGAGTCTAGAAAACCCAAAAGGGTCATTCTTCCCTTATTCTGAGATGAATCTATGTCGTGTGTTGAAAAGTCCAACCTAGAAACTCTAATTAATAGGTGAAGGAAGACTACTTATATACAAAGCCTAGACAAAAGGAAAACTCTCACTCTCCGTATATTAGTTAGCTGAACAAATGTAGGATAAATATAAACTTATGAAACTAAAGCAAAATTGTTCAGACAGAATTGAAAATACTCCTGCTAAATAACATAATCAGAAAAGCTCTCAAACATTAGCCAACCAAGTGATCACCTACACTTGTGCCTGCACATATGATATACCATCACTCAAATACTATCTGATGGAATATAAGAAATGTGAGACAGCAACATGTGTCTTTCAAAAAGGCTCACCAGTCTGGTCACCACTTTCTTTCCATGTTCATCTCCATTTCCATAGACATGCTTAAGCGCTGCAGGTAGAACTTTCCAAAACTCATTCACAAATTCACTACCCTTTCTCCGACTATTTTGCAGAATGTCATTGGCTAGATAAAGTAAAGAAACACACTTCTCCTTCTGAGAAGAATTAAATAATTTATCCCATGTTTCAACAATTTGTTTGGCCTTCTTCCTGTGAGAAACACACCACTGGGACAAGGCTGATACAATGAAAAAGGAATGCATAAGTAACAAGAAACGAGATACCAGTAAATCAAAGAGTAAGACCTAAAAATAGTGAGAGCACATAAATAAAAGAATGAAGGAACAGTCAGCACTTTGTAAAAACTGGGACCATAATGTAAACTCAAACAGAAGTAGCATCCATACACTGGGTGTGCAATAATGTCCCTAGTACCTATGCTGTCACTTCTGCTGCATTTGGATGCTTGAGCTAAAAGAAGCCATGAGTCTAACTGTATAATAGGGGCCCTACCTGAATAGTTAGCTGACTTGCTATTAGTCGTGCACGTAAGTTAACTATCACAAATTAATTCTTTTCTGGCTGAAAAGATTGTGTTAAAGGCTCCAAGGGGAACTAAACATTCCTCATATAATGAAGGGCAAAACCAGGACAGTGATCACCTACACAGCAGAGTTTGTGACACTTGCACCTGAAGTGTGTTCCACACATACAAACAACATACTTAATAAACAAACAACAAGGAGAATCAGTCTCCTGAGTAGCTTTCTTATTTACCATCAATCTGTTATATATCTTCTCATATCTTGATCCAAAACATAAAGGTGGATGCAGAAAGTAAGAAATGCTTTTCTAAATATATAAGTAGCCCATTGCCAATGCCAAGCCATCACTAGTTCATTTGCCATAGCTAGGAGCGCATAATATGATGAGCACTTTGAACAGTATTAGAGTGCTAGTAATATCATATTGATCAGAGGTTCCACAGGCCACTACACTTCCTCGGCCCCATTGAGATTTAAAAAAAAAAAAGAACAGTCTAAGGAAAAGAATAGCTTGACCTCCGCAAAAGCTTCAATGAATTCTATCACCTTTTCCACACTATAGACATCCACATCTCAAAGAGTGGAGACTCTTACATCTTCCATATAAATTACATTTTTTTCGATCATTTAGATGATGAATCCTTCACAGCGTCAATTCTCTAAGCCATTCTCCTCCCTAGGACCATCTCCAAAGTAAATGCAGAAAAACTGACGATGACTTCACCGAGTTCCTTCTAAGTTAAATGGTATGACAGCCAGTAAGAACCTATATATAAAAAAAAGCTCTTCTCCTTTAAAAAAAAATGTTATTTCATCTGGTGTTGTATAAGAGATACTAATAATTATATCTCTAAAAATTCAAACTTCTTCTCCAGTGAAGATTCTAAACTAATATACAGAAGCCATAGAAAATTAGACCCCAAATGAAAGTCGCTGTCCAATGCCCCATCCTATTATATTGTGACTTCAACGATGTCTAATGTTGATGATGCCCTTAAACTTATAATATAACTGACCCCTTCAAAATTTTCTAACCAGCATACTGTAACTGTTTGCAAGAACTAAATACCACTACTCCCCCGGGAAACTTACTTGTCCTGTATTCGCAATGAGTTAATTGTACTAATCAATGTTATGAGTGGTAAATCTAACCATGGCCAGATTATCCCATTTATCGAGACTTATTTCAAAAGTTAATCCATAACAATAAATTCTTCTCTAGCTTGACCAATGTACCGTACGGGTACATGTGATTTGATAGTTGAAACCATGCTCGTACCATACAGTATACCCTTCCAGATAAGTAGGATGTCCATAAGAAAACTGATACTGAATATCTCTGCCCCGTTTTACAACAAAAGGGAATGCAAGGATGATATAACATTATCTTCGCAACTACCCTGTACCATCACACCCGCATCCTTCAACAGAAAGGGAGAATACCATAGCTCACACTCGGCTAAAACTACCAACAAGCAACATACACTGTTAACAGCACATTGAGAATCACGTGGCACTTTCATCACAGTGCCACTCTCCCATCGCGTCTACCGCTAACGAGGGACATAATCTGAAAGTGCAAGGAGAACAGGAATTTTATTAGTTACATTCGATGCTCTGTTGCGAGTTGTTGAGCTTAGACAGCTTCTCGGCCAAGGCCTGCGCATCAAAATCCTCGCTGCTCATTCTGCTCTCTGATTATTCCGTCGATATCCTGCACGGCAACTCACGCTTAGAAAGGCGCGAAATTTCAAGAAAAAAAAAACAAAAAAGCGGGCCCGAATCAATTTCAAACCCCATGATAGCGGAGCTGACATGCAACGACAAAATCCCCAATCCAGGCGAAACAAAAGCAGGGCAAAAGCAAGCATCCGCGCGAAGAAATCGAAAGATTTCCCAACACGATCCCACCCAAAGACAGCCATCCTCCGAATCAAGAAAACCCTAGGACAGAGCGACCCGCCTCGCAATTCGGGAAAAGGAAAAAATTTCGAGCTCTCCCGGACAAACAATTCCGGTCCCCGCGAATCAATCCGCACGAAACACGACCGCAAAAAAATTTTAAAAAAAAAAAAAACAAACCCGGCAGCGAATCGCCGAGCTCACCGATTGTCCGTCCGGCTGCTTCAAGCGATTCGGCCGTCGAGATCAGTCGCGTGCCTCCGAGCTCGCGTCATGGTCTCCGCTCGCGAGGCGACGGAGCGCTTCCGCTCCCGCTCCGCTTCGACATGGCTTTTGTTTTGGCCCTTCTTCTCGTCGTCCCTGAATTTTTTTCTTCTTCTTCCCCTTCTTCCTCTTCTTTTTTACTGTTTTCTTTTTGAGAGCTCGCCCGACTGGTGCGGTGCCTATTCTTCTGTTTCCGCGCGGTGGTCGCTGTTTGTGCGTGGAGGGCGAAACGAGGACGACGAAACGGAGAGACGCGATGATCCTCCGTGAGGGAGGAGGCAATTGGTGGCCTCGCTGTTGAGATAAATGGGCCTATGTTGGGCTTTAAGGCCCTGAAATTTTTTTTTCCTTATTTGATTTGTCTTACCCTATCTCTTGACTGACTTTCAGATTTTTTACCGCGCCTCCTTACAGAACGTGAAAGTAGAAACCCACATTTAAAATTAAACATCTCTATTCCTAACACCCAAGAAGATGGGGAATCGAACTCTTCATCTTCACCTCCCTCTTCCTAAGTAAAAGTGGTGGTCACTGGGTCAAAACCTAATGATTGCCATGAGGAATTGGCCTTGCTGACTTCTTTCGAAAAAATTATCAAAAAAATCATAAATTTATTATGCAATCACCAATTCATTTATAAACATTTTAATTGCATCAATTTAATTTTAAACTTTGCTAACTTAATTGTGAATCTTGAGTGAGGACCTGACTCTTATCGATCGTTGGTGGATAATCTCGCCCAAATTATTGCCAGTTGATGACAAGGTGATCCTTGCCCAAATCGGGAGGGTCGGCCTTGCTTGTGGCCAACGAGGGTTGCCCAAGCGGGGCTAGCCCTCCCTTGTGACTTTCGAGGGTGGACTTGCCTGACTTTCTTTGGGTATCACCGGTTATCGCTTGAGACCATCCATAGATGAAAAGAAAAGAAGAAAACAGAAAAAGAGAAAGAGTAAATGTCGAAAGTGTTCTACGTCAATAGGTGAGATTAACAACCTCGCCTCTCGCCCTTATTCAAAAAAAATCGAGGACACTTTGGGAATTTTCCCTTCAAATCAGATGGAGATTTTGAAGCTGGAACGAGCAAAAACTCAATCATTCATGGCGGTTTTCAATTCAATCGAAACGCAACAAAGTGCAGATAGAGCCGCATCGATGGCCGACTGTTGAAGCTCAGACTTCCCGAACACGGTCCAGTCTCATCGGCTACACTTCCAAGAAGAAAGGGAAAGCAAGAAGACAAGAAGACAAGCTCGAAAACAGAGACAATGGAAGGGGGAGGCGACACAACCCTCTGCCTGCAACTCCACAAGCTCTCGGTCGCCGCGACCTCTGAAGAAGCAATCGACGACATACTCACCGCTCTCTGGCGGACCAGAAGGACCGGCCTTTCCCCTCCAGACAAATCCCACATCCAGTCTCTGCTCGGCCTCCCTTCTGCATCCGAAGTCGACCCCGTGAGTAATGACCCTGGTTCGATGCACGCTTCGGAAGCAAGAAATTCTGGAGAAGTCTCGAACTTTGTTTCAACGTGGGTTTTCCGCAGGTTTCGGCGTGCCTGCGTTCTCTGATCAGGAAATGCGCGAACGACGACTTTGGCGAGAGCGATCTCTTGAAGCTGTTCCCGCCTGACTTACCGGCTAGTCTGCGGGGCCTTCTGGTGTCAGCGTTGCTGAAGCATAAGAATCAGTGGAGGGAGGACATTTCTAGAGAACAGGTGAAGGAAAAGAAGGATTTCATGCTGAGATTTAGCATTATGGTGACAGGTTCAGATTGTGCAGGTGTCCAAGTTGTTTGCTTTCTTGAGTTCTTGGGAAAATGGGGTTTCTTCTAGCTGCTATTCTTTTTGCAGCTTCTCTGATTGCTATGTTTGAGTGATGAGAGCTCGAAGAAGTACTTTAAGCTTAGGCAAATGGTTCTTATGTGATAGTTGGCTAATATCATCCTTGCTGCATTGAAAATTTTAAGTTTCGTCCCGCTAGGACTTCTGTGTGAAATTTGCAGAACAGAATTGAGAGCGTTTGTGCCAGTGTCTGTTTTGTGTGTTAGCGGTCCGCTGCCATTAATGATTTGAGATTCGAATAAAATCTCGGACGGTTTGTTTTTGCAGTGTAAGCATATTCTTGTCATGGATTATATTGTTCGCAAGAAACTGCACTTCCTGCAGTTTTTTGTCATGATTTTAGTTGCTTACATTGTGATTCTCCAGCTTATCAGCTCGCAATTCTAACTCGTATGTGTTTTTCTTGTCCAGCACTCAATACCGCATACCAGCATTTCCTATCAGGTCAAATCAAGCATGCCACCTACTTTCACAACTTTCCCATCTTCAGAAACTTCAGCATCTTCTCAGCCTCGCCAAGCTGATCCGTGTTTCGACTTCAACTGCAGAGGCGGTGCTGGCAATGCAACAATCACTGCTGAATCTAATGTGTCACAGCCGGCACCCATCTCTCTCCAATGTGATGTTGGTGTACCTGAAAATACGGTAAAAGGGACGTATGCTTGTCGTCAGACAATCAAAACGTTGTTTTAAATGCACGTCCGGTTAAATTCATAGTCAGCGCTGCAGCTGCAAAAGGATGGCGAAAGCTGCAGTGCAAACCAACACGAATTTTCCTTAGCCCTTTATAATTTCTTTCAATGAATTAAAGTGTTCTACGGATCAGATTTTGACCTAAAATACCAATTGGAAAATGAAAATGATGCAAGTTGCATATTCCTCTGTTACTTCCATAAATCTCTACTAGCATAAGGTGCAGAATTGCTAATTCAGAATAATTAAAGAACCTCTCTCTCTCTCTCTCTCTCTCTCTCTGTCTCTCTCTCTCTCTCTCATATGAGGCATGACACTTCGAGCCTCGAATTGTTCTCTTCTAGATATAGGAATTGATACTGATTTCCCATTCATATAGGCTACTGTTCCTCGGTTTGGTGAAATGAATTGGAGGATCGAGAAGCAAAAAGCATCAGCCAATAAGGTGGCTGCAGTCACCCTGAAGGTATGATGATGAAATGAGTGATTCTATCTTGATTATATCAATGGTTCACTCAGCATGATGAGAGGCCAGCACGCTGCATGATCCTTCACAACTGAGCTTTTCCTGGGGAAAGACTGAAAAAGAACATGTCCCTTTTTACATATAAGCATTTTCTCGTGGGATATCTTTCCGCATTGTGGGACCTTTCTTTGAAAAGTTTTAGTAACATCAAAAGATCATGCAAGCGAATGTCCTGCACTTGGATGTGATGAAAGCAAGACTTCTCCTGTGGGAATCAGGTACCGCGTGTTTAGAGAATGGTTGAATCACAAAATATCTGTTAGACACCAACTGCAAATTTGTTTCTCTCAAATATTCCTGGGAATTGGTAAAATGTAATGTTCCCCTATTTTTCTCCCCAGCTGCAAGCTCTACAAGGCCATATTTTGGTGCAGTCATTTGCTTCTCAACCTCAGTGACTTAGCCTTGTTATCATGCTGCATTTGACTTTGCTTTATTGCTCTTATTTGCAGTTGCAAGACCACTCCAAGTCTCCTTTAAGAGAAAAGGAAGTGAAGTTTCAGCTTACAAGAGAAACACTTGAAGCAATGTTGAGATCAATGGCTTACATCAAGGAACAACTTTCTAGCATGGTAGGCACATTAATCTTTTGTCTCCATGCCCATTTGACCATGTATGGGAGGATCCAATTTCCACAAAAGAAAACAAATTGCCAATAAAACAAATATATATATAAAGTTGGAGCATTCAAATATGTAGTTTTGTCTCTCTCTTTGCAAAGTGGAGCGTTAGTAACAAAGATACACCTCTGATGAGCGTAGGAATGTGCCTCTCTACTTACTCCAAATGAAGAACTAGTCTTTTTCCCTTTGGGTAGGGTTCTGGGGGGTGTAGATCAAATATCCAATTTGACATGCTCGATAAAATACCTTTCAATATGTTACAGCCCATGTTAAAATCAAGAGAGTTTGGGAACAGCTTTTTTCTGTCTCTTGAAGTAATCTTGCATTCCTTTTAGATATAGTGAAAACTTTTGTTTTATTTTCTCAAGACTGATGGTTCCTGGGAGGATTATGTCTTCTCATGTCTGCATATGTCTGAACTACTGAGTCATTCTTAGCAAGGTTCATAAGGACACCTGATTTAAGTTTGAATTAGATTCTGGCACGGAAAAACGTAGATTTTCAAAGCTAGAAGAAAAGTTCCACAGAGATATCATTTTTTCAACATCGGTTGGAAGCTTCGTTTGTGGTTAATACTATGTTCTGTGGACGATGTGCGCAATGAAGCCTTCCTCCTTTACGACAATACTCGAAATTCCTTTTACATTAATGAAGCAGGATGAACCCGATAAGCTCTAAACACACCGAAAGAGTAAGATTAATAATTGGTGTTATACAAACAAATCATCTTACTGTGAGCCTTAGTAGGATAGGTTAGAACAGATTCTAGTTTCATGCTTTTTGCATACGAAATGACAATACAAAGGTGCTAAGTTTACTTTGCCAACATTTGACAATTCTTTGGCAGGCTGGGAGTTCAGTAGAGCCATTGCAGAAGAAGCAAAAGCAGTAAAAGCGTTATGCTTTTCTTCTAAGGGTTCTGTATACAAATTTTTACGGTAGTGTAGACTACTGCTTGGAAGGCAGTCTAATTTCAGAGTAGCTTCATCTGTACATGTAATTTTACTTTGTGTACAATAGCCTTAACATGTCATTGAATATTCTGTTGGATGCTATTTCAATGATTTTCGATTCTTGCAGGAGGATTGGATTGTATGAAGAGGTATTTTGTGCTGTTTCATACGTTCATATCGTCACTGCACTCTTGCTGTTTTACTTGAACAATTATATATCTTAGATTTTACTTTGAGAAGATATAGCAACAATTGCAAATTGGCATAAATGGACAAGCTAGGCAGTTTATGGTCATTATATTTATCTTTCGTTTTCCAACGCTTCTTTGTATGACGACGATAGACAAGTGACCGATAATGACAATCCTCAAATGCGTCTTTTCTTTCCATGCATGCTGGTAAACAATGCAGCAGTAGATTAACAAGAAAACTAGAAAGGCTGCTGGTAACATGTTATGTTTGTGTTGGTGTCTGGTGAAAAGGTTAAATTTTACAAAGAGATCTGCAATAGCCTGTTAAATGTATTAAGAGCATCTAGATGAAACAGTGGTAGCAAGATGCATCTCAGGCTCGCTAAATTACAGTCTGCAGCCAGATAAAAAACCAAATGTCAAATAGGAGCGGTCATAAACAGAGTCCAACTGCACAATGTTTTCGACTTATTTTGGCTCACAAGCCCATTAGACGGTGTAAAAAAATCACAATCAATCAAATTCTTACTCAAGGAAATGTGGTAAGCAAGCAGTACATGTACAAGCAATCATTTGCAGATTCTACAAAGTACTAATTTACAAATGCATAACAAGAAGCTCTCCAGAAAAGCCTCTAATTACAGGCCAGAAAAGAAAACGCAGAAAAGCCTCAAACTGCTCACTCTCAACTTTCAAGAAATCAAACAAAAAAAAAAATTTCTTGAGGTAAGCAACCAGTCAATACGGCAGCGACCTGAAATGCACCTACCACTAACAATTTCAGGAAGCAAGAATAATACCAGAGAAAAAAACGAGCATCTTAAAGACCACGAACAAAATCAAATGACCGCAAGACTTTTCGACTCTTTTTGGCTGAATCCTCAACTTTGGTCAGAATCACTTGAGCCAGAACTTGAGCTGGAGCTAGAGCTGGAGCTTGACTTGTGATGCTTTACCGCTTTACCTCTTGGACTGACTGAGGCCAAGTTAGAAGCATCTGATGGACCATCAAAACCATCTTTGGTCTTTTCAAGAGGAACAGCGGGAGTTTCTTGAACACCAGAGTGGGTCTTGCCGGACTCGATTGTATTTGTAGAAGAAACTTCAGTCACTGCTTCAGCAACTGTTGACTTTTCCTCATAGTGGACGTCCTCAGGCAGCCCTCTCTGCACATCTCCTGGGTTTCGCTTCACAGTAATATGGTCAACACCAGAATAACTCTTTTCAAATTCCAGGCCTGAATTTGATTTTATTTCGTCGATGCCTTGCTGATTGCCGGTGGAATGGAGATGGACGACTTCCTCAACATCCGTTCCTTCATCTAATTGCTTAACTTGCATTACGACATCGACAGATCTTTCATCATGAACTGGGGAGCTTAAGCTGCTCTCTATTTCATCCAATCCCACAGATTTATCAAGAGAGACCGTTCGACTTTCTCGAACACTGAACTCAACAGACTGGGACTCAGTTGTCTTCATAGAGCTCACTGCAGTATCTTCATAATGCATATCCTTGGCCATGACTTCTTGATTATCTTCTGAGTTTTGATTCATAATGATAAGGATATCGTCTAGAGATCTTGCTTCAACAACGTGCGGGCCTGAATTCGTTCCTCCTCTATGCTCTGATCCATCCACATCTTCCAGGACTCCGATCGAACTGGGCACAATGACTTCCTCAACATTTGCTCCTTCATTTAATTGCCTAAAGGCCATTGTAATATCATCAAGGGTTCTTACTTCCAGAACAGGTAGGCTTGGGTCGCTCTCAATTTCCTTTGAGCCGGTTGGTTCATCAAAAGAAACACTTTTAGTCTCTGAAACACCAGATTCAACAACCTTGGCGGGACTCCCCTCAACAGCTTCAGGGTCAGCTGGTTTACTCTTGCGGATGTTCAGCTGCTCTTCCTCACTTTCTTCCGAGATATGCTCTGTGTTAATGTGGGTTTCCTGGAGAGATCTAGCTTCATCAATTAGTGAAGCTGAATTATTTTCATCTTCAATAGTTGAGTCATTGATACTTCGCTCATTAACAA
Source organism: Syzygium aromaticum (assembly GCA_024500025.1). Lineage (NCBI taxonomy): Eukaryota > Viridiplantae > Streptophyta > Magnoliopsida > Myrtales > Myrtaceae > Syzygium > Syzygium aromaticum. Next base: position 21,918,160 of record CM044885.1, read on the forward strand.
TAGGACAAGATAGGATTGCTTCAACAAGATCTCCTCCTTCATGCAATTTTCTGAAGGCCATTGTGACATCTTCAATAGATCTAGCTTCAACAACTGGCAACTTTAAGCTACTTTTGCCTGGTTCTTGGTCTTTATACGCCGACTCACTCCCATCAGTTCCCACGCTGGCTTCCCCTGGCAAAAGCTTGGAACTAAGAGAATCATCATCAGCCTCTTTGACTCTGAAGTCCCCGACATTATCCAGCTCCCTCAAAAACTCTTCATCAATCTCCTTAATATCATCAACATCTTCATGCATGCTTTCACCAGAAACATGAGATTCAAACGATTCTGCTAATTGTTCAGAATATGTCACGACTTGACCATGGCTTCCAATTTCAGTATCATGAGCATTGACAGCTCTTGATTCGGCAGCTTGCGATACATGTTCAAGTGTCTCGTCTAAATTTGAGGTAAAATCCCGAGTCAAGGTAGAGGCATCTGTTAAAGTCTTTTCTTCGACATCACACATTTCCTCGGCATTTATGCCATTAGGGCTGATTATTTCTACAGCAGGCTCTGTCACTGTCGCAGATAGTACCTACAAAAGGACATGACATGTAATTAGTTTCGTTGACTGACACCTCAACATGGATTCTGCAGATTACGATGATTGTAAAGTTGACCTTAGACATCCACAATAATCGACAAACATCAAACACCATGTGCAGGGAACCAAAAGAGTTGATGCATTGCATGAACCATCAGAAAAGATTAACAGAAAAATGGAATCAAGTCAGAAGAAAAACCATTTACACTTGAGAATTGAATAGAACTTTATCACAACTAGCCAAATTCAAAATAACAAAAAATTAAGCGGCAAAAAGTGATGTAGAGTGTACAATGGAGAACAGTTAAAATTTTATTGTGACCATGATAATAAGGGAAAAAGAAGCCTTAAATGGATTTGTGGTCAAATGGATCAGAGCCAGTGGAATCATTTAAGGGACAAGAAGGGCTATGTAATCAAACCTTTCAAGGGTGAGCTTGGTACAACATTGGTCAACCTTTGCAGATAAGATTTGCAGCTATTCACAATGTTGATCCAAACCATAGAATTAATGCTGAAGAAGTTGCATTTGGTTTTATATGTAAAATTAACAGAATGAGCCAGATGACTGCCTAAATCATACGAAATATGTTTTGAATGTGACAAAAGAAATAAGGACTCCGAGAATGATGGTGTTCCTTACAGGAGTTGGAGAAAATGATAATTGTAATCATAACATTCCTACTCATTGAAGGTCCTATCCACACCCAGACCTAGGTGTTGCTTTGCATACTTGTTAAATCGAGAGGTGGGAAGTCCTACTTTAATTCAATTTTTATTAACATTTCAACTTCAAACATTCAACTTCCAAGTGAGTGTTGACTAGATTTTAGCAATTTAGGAGATTCGCTACAGATACTTCTACTCAGCAGACAAATAACAGTTGAAAACAATTCATAGGATGCTGAGGCAGAATTGGACAGAGCCTCTGGAGGTCCTAATTCTTTATGGTTGGGATGGTGCGGCAATCAAAAAGAACTTTGCCTATATAATGGCAGAGACAGAAGGGATCTGAAAATAATAGCTTTCGAGTCTTTTAGATTTACAATTTGACAGCAATTTTTACTTCATATGGTTATAATGATTTGCCCAGATCTTAGTACTTTCAGATTTTCATGTACAGCTTTAGTACAAAGCAGTTATAGCATGTGTTGGGGCCTAACCGTTTCAAAGTTGGATGAGCAACTGAATGATATTCGTGAGTTCAAACTTCCTCTGATCGAGGCTTCTTTCGATAGACATCTTGAGGCAGGAATAACTTACTTTTACATCTTGCGACATACTTAATTGGCTATCTTATTCATCTTCCCAAGAAATACAATTGAAACCCACTAAACAGCATTTAACAATATTTGGACAAACTTTAAATGCGTCAGACAGCTTACCTCTTCCCCCTTAGGGTCATCAATAGATGGTTGACTGGTTTTATCCAAGCACGATTGTTGTCTTTCCACTTCCGACAGCTTGTTTTCACTGGGCATCAGATCATACGTAGAACCGTGAGAAACTGCCTTTGCCTCCAAATCCTGGGAGACACCAGCATCTTTCACTGCATTGGATGTTGATGACTGAACTTGATTTTCTACATTCTGGGTAATATCCTCCTTGTCAAATGAATGCTCCTTCATGCTTTCAGGTTCTACGGAAGAAAAATATTCATGGATAACAGAAACAGTCTCATATGCCAGAGAAGTTGGTTGCTCATCCGGTGTGGAAGAACCTAAGTCATCAAAAGTTACTTGCTGGTTAAGAGAAATTTCCATATCCACGTGCTCAGACAGATGTTGGGCACATGTATTACTGGTCTCCGAACCAGCACTTGAGTTGACTTGAAGCTGTTCATGATGCACGAAGTCATCCTTCGATGGCGAAACAGCTTCGGATGGTCCATCCCCGAATGATAAGTGGATTTCTTCCTGTTCAGAGTCTTGCCTCTCACCCTCACTTTGTTGGATCCAGCTGGGGCTCTCAGCATCAGAGCTCAAGGACACAAGGTGACTGTGTTCATTATGAGAATCATGCTCACGTATCCTGTCCTCCCCCATTGATTCACTCCATGAAGGCAAACTTGGACCAGTTAGGACATGCTCAGACACAGTACTAAGGACCAGAGATTCACTCTTGCTACCCAATTCATCATTTATGGACTGTTCACCTTCGCAGGCGTTTTCTTCAGCATTCTCTGCAACTTCCCTGTAGCTCAATTCATCTTCATTTTCAGCATATACCGGTGAAGCAGCAGCAAACATCTCTTCACAGTTGGGTTCCTCTTTCGGCATCTCACCAGGCCCTTCAGACTCTTTGTCAACACAGGCTGACCTTGTCAATTCTGGAGTCGAACTCATTTCAGACACATCACCTAGCACGTCAGACGAAATAGACTTGAAAGACAGGTATTTTTCAACTGCTGGAGGGCTAGAATCATAAACAGGCTCCTTAGGTGGATTACAATCCTCTGCCTTGGCTGAGAGAGTAATATCCAAGTCTTCGACTGGATGCCCCCGAGCAAGGCTAGGTTCCTCACCAAGATCATCTATTGAAGTCACTAGTTCTTGTTTCATATCAGCAACTGTTTCATTCACTTCTGAGAAGAACGACGAGCTTGATCCACTGCTGTACTCCTCTTCAGCTGCTTCTACTTTCTGTTGCGTTTCGCTCACATTTGTATGCAAAGAATCAGTTGGTTCTCCATTTTCAGGCAAACTTGGTTCCAGTTCGTGCTGACCATCTACATTACCTAAAATTATCTCAATCTCCTCACGGTGAGTGACATTCTCCTCAACATCTTCAATATCGTGAGAATCTACATCTTCAGAAGATTGGCTTCCGTGTTCTACAAGCAGGGAAGCTTGGTCTACGTTGGAAATGCCTTCCGTTTCTTGAGAAGAATCATGTTCACTCACCCTCTTGTCATCTTGATCAGCATTTGAAGACAACGATTCTGTATCAGGAACAGAACTCACCTTCGAGTCACTTACACTTACTTCACTTGACTGTCTTTGCATAGGGTGGAAACTTGTTCCCTCTGAAGCAAACTGTTCAGGCACAAAAAAGGGCCTCCACTTGGAGTCTTGCTTCTCTTGCTTCGGAACCCCTAAATTCGAGGGTCCCAAACTGAAACTCTCATGCCTGCGGAAGAAAGTATCCCTCTGATGAAATGTCTCAAACTCTTGCTGGAAGGTATCTCCCTTAAGATCAGGTTTTTCTTCATTGGGGTCGTAGGGAATATCGAAGGGATTTCTTCTTGCCAACATAATTGAAGGCGCAGACCCAGGGATCGGTGGCAAACCCACATTATAAGATGAATCATCAGGACCATCAAAAGGATTTCTTCTCATAGTCGCAATAAGAGGCACATTAAAGGGAAGATCATCACTATCAAAGTCTATCAGATTTTTCTCTGGCATCGTTCTTAGGTTTTTCCTTGCTCTCCTCCTGGCAATGAGATTCTCCAACCGTTGGTTCCTTTCCAGCTCTGAAGTACCCAGATCCATGAGGTTCTTCTGGTCATCCTCTGTCCAAGTAATCACAGACTTACTTTCATCCTCTTTGCCTCTCTGAGATTCTTCTTCCTCTTCCTCCTCCTCTCCTACATCATTTTCATCATCTCCCTCCTCATTCTTGTTATCCTCATCAGACTCCAAAATCCCATTTTCACGCTTGCTGGAATGCTGCGAGGCAACGTCAGAGTCATCAAGCGGCAGGTGAGCTGGTTGTGGAGCATCAACATCTAAAAGCGGGTGTAGTTCATCAAGCATTGGCATGATGTCGGCCATTGAAGCATCAGGTGATGAGCTCTCTGAATGATCAGAACCAGAACCCACAGACATGTCATCGCCGTCGTCCTCCTCATCAATTTCTTTCCATTTGGACCCCAGTGGACTTTCCAAATGAGCATCAGTTAAATCTCTCGCCATTCCACCATTTTCCCTTTCAAGATTGTGATACTCTTCCTCCTGAATTAACGTATACTGATGTCCTCCATCTTCATGACCATCAACATCCGACTTCTCATCATGAACACTAGCATCATTCTCCTGTTCCAGATCACGAAATCCCTCGGCCGCTTCCTCATACTCCTGCTTTTCGCCTTGGTTTTCCTGGGGACTATCATTGATAAACCGAGTAGATTCAAGCAAGCCATCATCTTCCTCAACCATACTGATTTTACCATCTGGACTACCCACTTCTTGGACAGCTCTATCCACAACTTCTCTCTCCCTTCCCACAAATCTCTCCACAACACAGTCCTCATTGCGGTTGACAATAGTGGCGTTTTGCACGACACCAGCTTTAAGACAAGCAACATCGTGCGTAATTCTCTCTTCCTTTTCGATCTCGGGTATATTTGGCTGCCCGAAGCTCAAAAGTGTGCCGAGCAGAACAGCGGTGCAGACCAAAACAGGGGATGCAGACACCAAAAGCGAAAACAGAAATGGAAATGATCTGTACATGAAAAACAAGAAGCACAACATACCCACAAGGAACGGATGATTGCAAACTGATCTGTAACATGTCCTCGCCGACATGATCACAAATCCCCTGATTTTAACTCTTGTTCCCATCATATCAGAGATCAAATCCTCTCTCCACCTCAGTGTCCTTTTCTTCCTGTGGGGTCTTTATCTGCTGATGGCAATCTGTATCGAGGAAATGAAACAAACCATGAACAACCAAATTCGCATTAGATCTATTTAAAGTCTTGATCAGAAGAACAGGAGAAGGAAAAAGAGAAAATAGAGGCGAACAAATCAGAGCGTGAACTCACCACCCACTATCAAAAGATAAGTTGATCAATACCCAATTCAGAACTATGAATGCCGAGGGGTTACAAGGCTAAAAGTTCGGATTTTTCCAGGGGAGAACAGACGGGGGAAGCGAATCAAAGAGAGGAGCAACTCACCCAGTGAAGAGATCAGACCCCGTAAAGCCTGAGCTAAAAACCCAAGATTGCCAGAATCAAAAAGGCAATGCGATCCTGTTGTTCACTTCTCTTTTTTTTCCTTTTCCTTTTTTCTTGCCTAGGCAACAGCTATGAAGAGCTGTTTCGTTAGCTTTGGTATGTCTAAAAGGAAATGGGGCGGCACAAAAAGAAGAGAAAGAGAGAGAGATTGGAATGAGAAAGGGGGAAAAAAAGTAGCAGTCTTTTTCCCGATTCCTCTGTTCATTTTTCTAATCCCCTCTCTCGAGCCTTGACCGTTTCTCGTATTTCCCTCGGAGGACATATAACATACATTGCGTCATTACAGAACACAATCAAACGCCCACTGTCGGATCCTGCACTAAAGTTAGTGATTCTATATATAACTCAAGTTATTGATTAAAGTTGGACCCTCGGATTTGTTAGTTGGAATGGCACCAACGCCCAGTCTTGACAGGGAAAGCTGAGGGGATAAGAAATTGGAGGGGTTTAAAAAAAAAGGCATTTGGAAAATTAAGGAGAAAGAGAGAGACAGCAACGTTGGGGGGGAGGGAGGCTTTTTGCTTTCACGATCAAAGCTAAGCCCCATCAATTTTAAAATCCATCTTGCGGGGGTTTAAGTATTGATTCCACTGAGTTAACGGCGTGGAAGAATCATTGCTGCCTCGGGGGCAAAGGACATTCATTCCCGCAACTTTGCTTTGTTCTGAAGCTTGGGCAGCCCAGACACTCGACCTGTGTTTGCGAGGCTGAATCCCACATGTTACATATTATAAAATAGAAAGATGGGATTTGAATATATTAAATCTTCATTGACGCAGTCGCATTAGAAAAGTAATTTTCACACAACGATATCTGATGTGGATGACGATGAAGATTGTTGCTTTTATTTGGCCCCATAAAAAATCCGCCGTGCAAAGTCTTCCGAGGCCGGTTCGCCGTGGTCGCCCGAGTTACGTCAAAGTCGGTCGATTAATATATGGCATTTGCTTTACCGCCCATCTCGTTCCCCGGTTCAGAATTCCACCAGTGTTTTCAACGGCATTGAAAAACAAGAATTCAAGGTGGGTGCTTTGACATTTCTGCACCAAGTCTTGGGAGAAGAAATATGGGAGTAGATGTAGATTCCCAAGAGAAAAAGAAGAGTTACGTGCAGTCCACATTCGTCTCCACTTGACACGTGCAGAGTGAGTGGTGTTGTATTGCTCTTCCACTAAACCTTGTGCCCACGTTAACTGAGAAATGAGAAGGAACGTGAACCTCTCTGCTTTGGGCTTGAGGATTGAAAGGTTCTTAGTAGCAGAAGAAGAATCTCACAGATACCTTTTCAAAGAGAAAAAAACTCGGAGCAGATGCATAAGATGGCCATCAGCCTCACCTCCACCCTCATCAGATAAAAGTAGATGTAAAAACTCAGAAAAGGAAAAAAAACACCGATCAGGGACAGGGACTTTATTCGGCATTATGCAGAATATGTATTTACTGCAATCATCTTCATACTGGAACTCTAGTCAAATGGACGTTGGTACCTCGATTCAAAAACTGCTTCTTCTCCTCTCTGCTTTCTCAGGCACATGGATTCGTCAATGCGGTTTCTGGTAGAGGCAAAAAACTGACATTATTCGTCTCTAAAACCAAACGGCTTCTGTCAGAATGATCTCTATTAAACGATGAGCTTTGACATGTACATACCCCCAGTGGAATCACAAGTGGCTGATTAAAACATTTAGTTACTATCTTTTTGGGAGTTCTGCAGTTTAAATCTTCTCATAATTTGATGTCATGAGTTCAAAATCTGAGCAAACGAATACGTAGAATGAAGCATCATCTTCATGCTGCGTCACTGACTTTTACCTCTCTCAACTGTTCTGCTTCACCAAGTGCCATAGGCTCATAGCTATACCAGCAAGCTGCTGACCTTGATGGCTATATAAACATCAACCTCTATATCTGAGGCACATTTGCAGATGGAAGCCAGAGAGCCGCAATATGAAACCATCATTGCAATTTAGAGTTAACAGATGGTTGATAACTTATCAAGAGCAGATGACAATAGATATTTCATTGCCTTCCTTCATCATTCGACATTATTCATCATAGTTGGAGCCTTCTTGGTTCTCTTATCGTTCCAAATATTTCAAGATTCTCTCCATATCAAGGAGCTTATCTTCTATTTTCTGGCTCCGAGGGACATCAAATCAGCAACAGAGAAATATCAATTTCTTGCCAGTTTGGGCTCAAAAAGTGGCTTTACCATCTGATACCCACAATAAAAAGAATTCGGTAAAGTATGACACAACAAAATGAATTTATCACAAAGCACAGTTTCACCCAGTGCTCCTCTTTTCTTTTTATTCAGGTTCTCCCTTTCCCGCCAACCACCACCCCCACCCCCACCCCAACCCAACCACAAAATTCTTCTTTCCTCTATGAGCCAAAAAACCTAACATCCCAGATGATTTAGGTGCACTATCACAAAATAGCATTTCCTCTTTCTTCTACCTAACGAGGCAGGAAGCGAAAAAGATAACATTGTAGATTATTTAGGTGAAATTTTCCCAAGTAGCATTCCCTCATTTTTTTTCTTTGAAAGAATCTAATGTTTCTCTCCCTTAAAATATTTCATATTACAGATAACCGACAGATAATTGACTTTCTATGCACCTATGAAGTGGTTTTTCTGCATCGATAACTGTTCTTCCGTTCGCTATACTGACGGAGAATTGTTTATGCCATTGCAGAGGCAAATCTCAGACAGTTCCACTACCAGGGTCCGGTGCATGGACCAGTGCATAGATAGAAAATACTTCCATTCTTCAGCATTTGCTGTGTTGTATCATTGGAGGGTATAAATGATAGCCAATAAAGAACAGCGAACCATGTAAAAAGTGTGGGTATATGTACACACTCAGGGACTGTAAATACTTGGATAGGTTGCAGTGTCTAGCAAGGCATAGTCTCTCCAAGCAATAATATTGCAATATAAATTCTACTTCCTCAGATTAACTAAACAGTCTCCTGGCTCATGCCATTCTTCTGGAAACAGGAACTAAGCATTATTAAACTGATACAGAATTGCACGCTACTATCATCCAGCACAGATGCACTTCAAGAACAGCAGACCTTAGAAAAACCAAGAAACCATGCAAAAGCAAACTAGTATTTCCTTGTTATAACTAATGTTTCCTTTTTCTTTTTTCCCTTCTTCTCTTGTTATAGTAAAGGAAGCAACTGGCACATACCTTAGCTTGCCGCTTATCTGCCGACAAGATTTCTCGTCTGCACCGGCTCAAGACTCTCTGAAAGGCATATTTCTATCTTCAACAGAAACTAGAGTAATCTAACTTTATTAGAAGGGAAAGAGAACAGGATCAATTAGGACCAAAGAATGAAGTCAATTAAGAGACAAGATGGAAAACAGCCTAATCCATAAGTTAATAGACATGACAAACTTTGCTGCTTTCTCATTTTAGGAATGCGCCACAAGTTCACATCCACTAGCCCGGCAATAATTGTAGGATAATGAATTTGACCTTATGTAAAGACTCAAGTCCATACATTAAGAGAATATGCTAAAGTTCTTCCCTTTTCCTCACTAACTTCAACTAAACCACGTCCGTTGGTAATTCCTCTAATTTGTTAAAGTAAAATGCCTAAATTGAGAAAATGATATTTGTGTACTCTAACTCGTTTTCAATCTTGAGAGAGAGAGAGAGAGAGAGAGAGAGAGAGATGGGAAGGGGGTGTTGTAGATTTTAAAATCGCAAAGCATTCTATGCGAGAAAAGAGAGAAGCAGGAAAGGGGGCTTACTTGCATGGCAATTGGCACCCACAAAAAGCAATGGTATAAATCTATTTCTTCTGAAATTTACATATTTGGGGAAATTATCACATAAACTTTTACATACAACAGATAACGGGACTAGTGATGGAGATCACAAAAAAGACCTCACGTCGAAAAACTACCTGATCGGTAAGATCTTCCACCTAATAGCAGAAGAAAGTTCCATATCCTCCAATTTCTGAGATGTCGTTTAGGCTCGATTCTTTTTTTTTTTTTGTTTTTGGTCAGAGTTTAGGCTCAATTTAACACGTGCTATAAACAGACATTATGATCTCTCCCACAACATGGAAACATTGAGTGGAAAGAACGATGCACTAAGAAAATTATCGGAAGAATGGTGTAAAGAGCTGTCATTAGTCTGGTCCAAGAGGATGTGCAGCAGTCTGAACTGCAGCTGCCAAGTGAGATTGGTTGTCACTGCAGGTACCATTGAAATCCCTCTCACATCTTATCTCTTTGAGCTTTCGCCTTCTCAATGGATTCCATTGCTTCTTCAAATGATTTCTGCGCCCAGGAATGAAGAAGAAACAAAAATTGACATAAAATGACCAATGAGTTCCTACAAAAAAAGACTCGAATGGAGTGCAATCTGTCAAAGTCTTTCACCAAACCAAATACAGCATGGTCGTACTTTTACATCCATTTGGTGTACATTATCATAACTCTGTAAATTGTAGTGCAAAGTTTAGTAGACAGATATACTTTCAGCATTTAGCATTCATCATCCAGCAAATTTCTGTGAAATACTTGAATGCACTTTTAAAACTTATGCAATGGTTTTCCTTCCTTCTGAGGAAGCACACATGTAATTTAGTGGCAGAATCCAGAGAAAATTTTCCCTCCTAGGTAGACTCATTTGCTAGGTAAGAGAAGGGAAACTAGAACCAGAAAACCAAAGTAACTCTAAACAAGGAAAAGCTAGGGAATTGTATTTCAGGAAACCTAAATATTCAAAAGCTTCACATATTTGTCTATAATTCATAGAAGTGAAGCACATCAAAAACCACACAAGAGCTTACATGATAAGGTTAACCAAGAACGGTAACCCATAAAACACAATGCTGTTTTTGTCTCTCCTCCTTATCCATAAGTACAATATTAAGCATATGGGATGGAAATAAAACCCGATAAACTCTTTGACTACAAAGTTCTCCAATGAATATGATAAATAGCATAATAATGGCTCTTACTCTCCAAATGACAATACCTAGAACGCTTCTTTAGGAGGCAATTACGTGGAAAAAAGAAAAAAAGCATTAGCACTCAATGTAGCCCAGTCCCCTGGGTTCACCACCTGGCCAATAAAACTAACGATCTACTGAGGGAGATATATTAGATGGGTTCACATCCACCGAATTCTTTGACCAAAGAAAGACATATGCATCTCAAAATCATAACTTTAGCAGGATTCATTTTTTTTAATTTCAAAACCTAAGAAACCCATCTTCTTCCTCAACATCAACATTCAACAAAGGGCACATGATCTGCATCTATTCTACATGTTTTCCTTCCATGTCCACAATTGCTGTCATCTGGCTAGCAGAGGCACTGGCGCCTTGGCACGTCAGTATAGACTTGACAACAAAGGCCAACTGTGTTAAATCATTTAGTGACATCTAAAGGAGACCGCACAAGTGACGATATCAGCCAGTCTAACAGCTGAAGAAGCAGAGATATTAGTCACTTTAGCACACACAAAAACCAAAGACCAGAAATGGTGCATTGACAAGGAACAACATGTGCATCTTGCCGAAGAAAAACAACTTCAACATACCCCGGGATTTTGCATCTTCCACAGGGCCTCCCTTCCCCTATCAATGACAACCACGGCACCTAATAGAGTGCTGCAACGAATACACACATCAAGCAAAACTGCACATTTATGCAAGACTGCGAGAACGAACAACGACACCAGGCAAACATCAACGTACCCAGCGAAGGCCACATTAAGGAGAAACGCCCGAGTGGTCATGAACCGCAATGCCGCTTCAAACTTAGCACTCAATCCACCAACGCCCTCACGGCTCGCGCGAGCGCGCGAACAATCATTGCCCCTACCATAATCACCGCGATCATAGCCATATCCGCGTCCGTGCCCACCGCTCGCGCCGGCACCACCGGCGCCGCCGTAGTAACTCCCACCGCGCGAGCGCAAGTTGTAGTCGGCGCGCTTGCGATCGTCGGCCAAGACCTCGTAGGCCTCGGAGAGCTGCTTGAACCGGCGGACGGCGTCGTCCCGTACGGCCTCCGAGGACCGCGAGTGCTTGTCCGGGTGGTACCTCATCGCCAGCTTGCGGAACGCTTCCTTGATCTCCTCCTTGGTCGCGCTTCGCTGCAACCCTAGCACCTTGTAGTGATCCATCGAGCTGGGGAACTGGAATTGATCGAGGCGAGCGATCGTCTTCTTCTTCTTCTTCTTCTTCTTCTTCTCGGCGATGAAGAGCGAACGTTCGCTAGGTAAGGAGAAGTAGGAGACCTTCGTGGCGCATCCATGGCCGCTTCAACTGCAACGACAACGAGACGGAGATTTTGCGTGCCAAAGAGAGAGGGAGAGAGAAAATTGTAGAGAGTGCTGTTCACGCGCTACGTGCAATTTGGGCCCAAATGAGGCCCGAAACCCACGGTGGAAATTAGGCCCACAAATTTGGGCCGGGGTGAGATTTTTCGGGTCCGCTGCGGCTTTACATCACGTGAATCTCACGTGAGGGCCACCCAATAGGCCCGATGCCCTTCTCGGTACCTCGATAAATCTCGACCATGAATGTGTGAAGATGAAGTGTACTACAACCGTTGAGATTTGTCGGGGCACCCGAAGGAGTATTGTACGGAAAGAGTATTTGCACCTGAAAATCTCTCTTGAACTAGTAGAAAGACAGGCAACATTGTACCAAACACGTATACTATTCGAGCATAACCGTTGATGTCAATCTCAAGTCCATTTTATGAAATTGAGTGTTGTCTTCCGGAGTGCAATAGATTTTCCTAGCACTTGCATTATGCAAAGCCAAATCAAACTAGGGCATTAGTGAAGATTGAAAATTAATCCAGAACACATTGATCCAGCGCATGTTATATGTAACATCACATGGATGGGACCAACCACGAGCTGACCGCATGGTACGGCAAAACGCGAGCGGTGATGAAGGAAATCAGAGCCGACCATGAGCACGACGGAGGGGAAGCTTCCATGGCTGAGTAGATCGCTCCAGCCAATTTTTTTCTTTTTTTACTTTTGTTTCACGTCGACAGACACATGTCAATTTGCAATTGAACAATTTTTTATTCCATAAAAAAATTATCAATTTTCAATGAGTTCCCAAATCCTCCCACGGCCGAATTTTCATCCAATCTACACTATTAAAGTCCATGTGTCAAAAAAGTTTGGGGCAGATTTAGGTCTGGACCTGATTTTGTTTTTTAAGAGTTGGGCCACTTTAGTTGCTAGCGCATTCAAAATAATGCACAATGTTGAAGCACTTGCTACGCCCGTACATGATAATCAATGGATACGTATAAAAAGGAAACCATTTTACTGTAATTTTTTATTTTGTGATTATTTAATTGAGTGTGCGTGTAGGGTGAGTGGTTATTTAACACGAATGAATCGGGCGGTTATTGGACGAAGAGAGTGATGAAACAATTTTCTTTTTTTTTTTTTTGGTAAAGAACAATTTTCTTTTTTATGTAAGGGTACTTTTAAATAATCCAAAAGGCGAGACAAATTTGGGTTTTGGCTTAAATATTTAGAGATAACAAATATGTATAGATGTATTAAAACATATTAACCCTGAAAGTGCATCAGCAAGGTGGGGATCATTTTTTTCTATGAAATCACGAGTTTGATTCACATTTTATTGATTGCTAGGATGGTTTGGAGAAATTATAGCGCAAATAAATCATTAGGTAATAGAAGGTAGTTTGTTTCGCAGAAAAGAACGATATTAGGAAAAAAAAATAAAAAATGAGCGCCTGTAATAATTAGTAAAAAAAATATTTTTTATTATCGATAATAATTTATATTTAAATAATTTTGAGGATGATGAAACTTTTTTTTGTCATTCATTTTTATAAATAGTCATTTTTAAGAAAATATTTTTCAAATCGTTCATCTTTCATGAAATAAAAGTCTAAACAGTACAAGCCTCTGTGCATGTGTCACGGGCCGATGGATTCTAAGCCACAAAATAGCCCATGCAATGCTTGGTGAGCCAACAACACCAAGCCAACCTTCCTTCTAAAGTTGTTCCTAAGAATAGTACAACGAATCGCATTCTCGTATCAAATTGTATCACTCCAATTAGCTCGGGTATCCAATCCATCAAGCGAAATACACAAAACATTTCGTCATAATTGGTTTCGGCTTACCATGGTCTCATAAAGAGAGCAGCGTAAGCTTTCGACCACTTTGTGCATAAGAGACCAACTCCGCCTTCAGAGTTTTTGAAACTATAATCATTCTATCCTAGAACTCCTAACATAAACGCCCCGATGTATCTCCTACAAAATAACCAGTTGCACCATTCCTTCTGTATCACTCACTCTTTACCTCAACTTTACTAAGTTCCACTTATAATGGTATGAGAGTATGGAAGAATTCCCGTGTCACTCCGATCCAAGACATTCTCCCCCACTCACATCCGCAAAGTTCTTGCTTGTTGTGGGATGTTCCGTCGCTTCCTTGCATCGCTTTGGTACCATCAACTCCGCTCGGTCGGGTCTTACATGAGAGCTGGACGCTCACCCAAATAAGCATGCCAGTGCACTCCATTGGTGGCTTCTCACAATCAAAGCTGTTCGGGCATCTTCAATCACTTATGCTTTTCCTGACAATTGTGGCATTTGAAGCCATCTGTACTTTCAGCATCACCCACTTTTGCATACTGAGCTTCTCTTGGTCTCAGCTAACCAATTGAGATCTCTTTCCTTGTTGAAAATGTAATAGTAGACCCATATATTGAGATTCGCTAATTAATTGGAGAACGTTATCCCTATTCATTGAGCAATTCAGTTCCTTCATGTGCTGAGCCACACTTTGTCCAATCCCCTTTTGCTCCGGTGATTCACTCTCCACCCTCATAAGACCGGGTAGACCACAATTTTTTTTCGAATTAACCCACATACTAAAGGGATCCTGCTCTAATACTATATGTCATTACTCTAATACCATCTGTCATGGCCCAACAAATTCCAAGCCGCTAAGTAGCCGGTACAGAACGTGGTGAACTGAGAATAACCTTCATTCTATAGTTGTTTCTAAGAACGATATGACGAATATCATCCTCATATTGGATTGTACCACAACCAATTTTATTCGAGCATCCAATTCATCGAGCAAGACACATAGAATACTTAAGCACAATAACTAGTTTCAGCTTGTCACGGCCTCATCAAGAAAGTAGCATCAGCTCCTGATTAGTTTGTGCATGGGAGATCAATCCCATTTTTAGAATTCCTAGAGTTATAACCGTTTTATCCTAAAATTCCTAAAATAAACACTTTGATGCCACTCCTACAAACCAATTATATCATTCATTCCGTATGACTCATTCTTCACCCCAACACACTAAGCTTCACTCATAAGGATACGTGAATACGGGAGAATCCCTGCATCACTCTAGTCTGTGGGTTGTGCAGTGTTTCGACCTACCCTGGCCTTATCACAAACGCGATATCAACTCTCATCTAGTTTATGCACGAAAAACCAACCCCCTCTTCCAAAACTAGTTACAATCTTTTACTAGAATTCTTAGAATAAACACCCCATGCCCTGCGTACGAATTTTCTGTATTATCCATTCTGCGTTAACACTACCAAGCTCCATCCATAAGGGTAAGTCAGAACGGGGGACGGCATCACTCCGGTCCGTGACGCATGCATGTGTGCAGTGCAGGTGCACGTGACTACTTTTGTTAAGCGAAAGACGAAGCGGCCACATGTAACGACCTCACAAGACGCTGTTCCCGTGAGGAAGAGGAAGAGACTACCTCGCTCACTCAGCCAGCTCTCTCTCTCTCTCTCTCTCTCTCTCTCTCTCTCTCTCTCTCGGCTCGCCACGAACGCACTTCGCTCCTTATATCTACGTACTCCGCCGCTACATCGAGTTCCTGCAATGGCCGCCGTCATTCGCCGTAGCTGAGTGAAGGTAGATGCTGCCTCTCAACGTTTAGCTTCTCTCCGCCCTTTTTCTCTTTCGATCAGCTCACAGGTTCGCGTTCTCAGCGGCGTTCCGTAGAGTATCACCCGCCACCGATTGTAGAGAAACAGCCTAGTCAGGAGAGAAAGAGAGAGAGAGAGAGAGAGAGAGAGAGAGAGAGAGAGAGAGAGAGAGAGAGAGAGAGGGCGATGGTGTTTCTATTGCAGTAATAGTTATGGGGACAGACAGACTGGGTTGCGATACGATTTCCATTTTCGGTTGTAGGGGTACATGGTTTCCTTCTTTCTCGTAATTCTACAGCTGCAGGAGCATGTCCATCGACCAAGAATCATGGTTGGCGTTACATTCGAAGATGTCTTTTTATAGTAAATCTCATGCATTCTTATATAGTAATACTTAGCACATTAATGTGGATCCGTGTCTTTTACTCTTGATTTTTCCTTGATTATGATGTCTTTTCGTTGTTCCAGATTCATTAAATCACATGTTATTTGGATGCAATGGGACCATTCAGAAACGACATGCCTCTGTGCCCTGCAAGTCGGCATTGCGCGCAATGGGCTAGGAAGCACATGCAGTATTGCCTCTGCAGCGCGAAGGATGGAATATCTCTGTCCTTGGGTGTGGTTAGTGTGATCAGCTGGAGTGTCGCTGAGATACCTCAAATCGTCACTAATTACAAGCAGAAATCCGCAGAGGGTCTTTCCATTGCTTTCCTGATAACATGGGTACTCGGGTAATCTAATGCCTCTTTGCAGCTTCATAATTCTAATTTCTGTGCTGTATGTTTGCTCTTATTGTGTACGTGTCTGCTTTGGCTGGGGGAGTATAGTTTCTTGGTGGTAACAGCCCTGCTTTCTCACTGCTTTAAGTACGACAATTATGTGCACAAACGTTGCTGCATGCTTCAAATGTTTTTGGTTCTTATCTTTCTACTCTTGCCTGAAAAAGGACTGGTGTAGCAAATGTCAAAATTCCTACGGTCTATCAGCAGCTTCCAACTTGGGCTGTTCCACTTTGTTTTAATGAATTTGGGAGAAAAATATTTTGACCTGTTATTATATAGGCCATGAGATTGTAAAATATCCTTTACGATTGTTGCAATGGTTGATGTCTCAATCCATCTAATCAACTCTCAGAGTAAGTATTAACATCGAGTTGATAAGCTGACTGCCTTCATTCTGAACAAATCACGTTTTAATCTACGCAAGTTTCGACAAAGGATGTGCCAATTCGGTATTCCCTGTTTTTTTTGGCTTAAAAATCCTTCATTGATGGGTTATAACCATTGTTAAAGAAACTTCATTGCAGTGCTTGCTTTTTGGAGCATAATGGCATGAAAATTCTATTTTGATTTATTCTATATCCAAATTTTTGGTGCATTGAGGCATGAATATACTGTGTTGACCATCTTATTATACAGGGATTTTTTCAACCTTTTTGGATGCATGCTAGAACCTGCCACGGTGAGTTTTTATTTTCTTATGTTTTGTCTTTTCTTCTCAACAATGCTTTTAACCAAAGTCATCAAGGATGTAATGTACGTAGAATATGTGGTTTGTGTGATAACATCTGGCAAAGTGATATGTAAGGATTTTTTTTTTTTGGTAGATATGTGGTAGTGTACACTATTGAACCCCTAAATATCACTATTCTTGTCCAATGGCATAAATAACAAAATGACATCTTTTTTTTTTTTGGTATTGAAAGGGGCAAAGCCCAGAAATTACAACATAACTCGTCTAACGAAACTTGAACCAACCTAATCTCCTAACAATAGAGGAATCAACCCTCTCGGTGGCCTATCTAGTACAAAGGTACTATTTGCATCACTAGAATGAAGTACCCAATTTGCTAACCAATCAGCACATGAGTTGCCTTCCCTGAAATTATGAAAAATTTTGACATTCTGGAAATACCTTAAAAGTTTCTGAATCTGAGGGATGAGCGTGTCGCCAAAGTGGAGAGTGAGAGATGATCTGTGAAGTAGTGAAATGGCAACTTGCGAGTCTACTTCCACAATAAGTTTAGTGCTTGCTTACCAACATGACATTTTTGCTCGCTTTTGCAGCTTCCTACACAATACTACATGGCAGTGGTATGAGATTCAAGCCTATTCTGTTGTTCACGATCAGTTCTTTTCTGTCAATTTTTCGATTCCCATATTGCTGAAGATATGTGAGTTAATTTTATTCATATTGCGCAATGCAGTTGTATACTGTGACTACAGTGGTACTGGCTGGACAGACAGTATACTATGGTCACATCTACCCTTGGTTGAAGTACAGGCGGCCATTCTGCAAGGTGATGACAACATAAAAATGCTTTTCTTGCTAACTCTTCGCAAAAATCTCAGAATGCTACTCATCTTTCGAAGATAATATTAGAACTACATATGCTGCTGGAATTACAGAACGAAGTCTTCCAGCCTGGAAATTAGTTAATTTCATCCACAGAACAATCTTTGAGATGGAGATTAGGGAATCAAATTTACTCTCCCATGGTCTGTATTTTTATCATAACCTAAATTTTGTTCGCATATCATTATCTTTCTTTAACCATTTCTAATTTATTAACCTCCTTTCTAAAACTAACATTTAGACTTCAAGCATGATCTACCGTTCCAAGTTTTTCTAGGTCCATCTATTTAAATTACTTTGTTTTCTCAGAACTGGATGATGCATGCCGATTTTAAAGAGAATCAATGGCCATTATTTCTTTTTTTGACCTACGATCGTTCTGCTCATCTTAATTTCATAGCAGGTACTAGGGAAAGAAGATTATCAATTTATCACAGCTCTTTTCTTGCCTAAATGTTCTAGTATATTAAAGGTTCCCATTTGACAATGCGTTATTTTTCTAGTGACAGTCACGGATAGTTTGCCGTGGAATTACTGCCAGATGTTTTCATTTTTTCTCTTCTTTTTCGCACACACTCAATCTTCTATTGCCCTGGTGTACACTTTAGGGGCCCAAGCCTAATCAGATTGAGTCCACGGGGGATGATAGACAAAGCATTCGCAAAGTCAGTGTGAAAGAAGCCAACAGCTCTGAGAGATCGCAAAATGGGTCTGACACCATTGATAGACAAAGTGTTTTGAGCTCACCAATTCCTCTTCCAGCACTTCCAACAAATGCTTCCCCTGGGAAAGGATTATATTATGTGTAATTAAATTTCTCTCTCCAAATTTCTCTATCATCTGAATTTCTGCCTGACTTTTTATCTAGCATCCAGTATTTGTTCGAGTTGAAGATTTATGGAAGTTTATTGGTTCATTCACATGGTGAGCACATAAGGATAAAATGAAAAGAATGATCAAAATCACCTATCCAGACAGTTGGCTGCAAGAATTAGGGATATTGGTGGCTTAGCTAAGCTCAGAAAATGTTTTCTTCAAGAGCTATGGCTGGCACAATCATTCAACTTTCATTTGGGCTACCACTAATACTCTCATGGATTATGATGGAGTATCACGCACTTTTCTAAAAGGTCAAAGATAAATCAATGTGCTGTTGTGGAGTAGTTCTGGGAATCATAATCTATCTTGGCTTTGATCATTAGACATTCTCACTTTTATCCTATAGAAATGGGACGTATGCTAAAAGATTAGACCTCATGCTCTGTCCTTGTTTTGGGATTATGTCTTCCATCATTAAAGAACATTGCTCTTCTGTATTTTAATTCTTTTCAACCTGATTATAATAATTTTGCTACTCTAGATTGCTGCTCTGGCTGAAGATTCTTCATCTATTCCGCTTGAAAGTTGCTAGTCTTTTTGTAATATTAGACTAAATAATGATGATTTATGCTATAGAGGCTATTAATGTTCTCGAGTGCAAGAGAAAGCGCAATTTTTAGTAGTGAATGAAATAGCCTCAAGGCAATAGGGTTGTCTTATGCAACTACGACAGATAATAATCGGTTGTTTCAGATCAGCAAGATCTTTGTCAAGTAGCCATACTCCAAAAGCAAGATCTTATTTTCCACTAAGGATGAGTCCCAACAATGCTGATAATCGAGGTACAATTGAAGAGCCATTGCTTGCTGGAGATTTGTCAGAACAATCTGCACCATCACCAAAGACCAAAAACATGCTGTGCCTGGTATACTTTTCCTACAGCTTTGGTATTATGATGATGTTCACCATCTGTTAAAAGCCATTTATTGTCTTATTTAACTTCAGGTCTCTGCAGTTACATTTTTTGGCACTTTCAATCTCCCCAAGCCAGTAAAAGACAGAGTAAGTTCTGTCTCCAAGAAACACAGTGGACGTGTCATGCAAGTTGGAAGAAAGCTTTTGCAGGTGATTTAAAATTTCAGATGATTTATCCAATAGACCTGTAGGGCACTATAAGATCTAAGGTCCACTGCTGCATCCATATTTGATGAGTGGAAAGCCTAATCCATTATTAGCTATCAAGAGCCTATTTATAGTGACAGTTTGTTCCATTGACAATGTCAGATCTCCATTCACATGGCTTGACGTAGTTCCTCGCCGTGTTGCTTTACTTATTCTTGGGTCATTTGATGGATTCTTTTTTTGCTGTGCCAGTCAAAATAGTTCAGCTCTCATGATGATGAAAAAGGAAGCACTTAGATCAATTGAGAATGCCCATGTAAAAGGAAGGCAAAATAAACCTTGCACAAGGAGCGCTTATAGTAGAATGATTTGTCTCTGACTATTTCTTCTTGCATAGAGATTTTTATATTTGCATGTATGATTGGTAAATGAATCAGGTTAATGATGGAAATGGTTTTGCTGGAAATAGTGGAGTTGGAAGTTTCCTTGGTTGGGCAATGGCAGCAATTTACATGGGCGGAAGGCTTCCTCAGATTTGCTTAAATGTGAGGTTTACTTATCTGTTTTTAAATGTGTGAGATTCTATACTTTCATAAGCCTGGAAAAGAGCATTTGTACTCTTTTTAATCCTTTTGTCTAAAATGGTTGGATTTGCTTGCCAGGCCCACATGATTGCATAATTCTTCTCTAACCTACCACATTCAACAGCAGACAAATGGCAGAAAGTTTTCTGCCTTGCACTTGATTTATTGAAATCTATTATGATTTCATCAGCATTAGCTTGTCATCACAATTGTTCTACTTGTATGCTAGGTTGAAATGTAAGTCTAATCGGTGGTTAGTGCACTTTTTGCAGATCAGGAGGGGAAATGTTGAGGTGAGATCTTTGATTCATCTGGTGGTTTGTCAAACTTTTTGTGACATTGAACACAAGAACGCGTCTTATTCATCTGATAGTGTCCCAAATCATTTGGGATTGACTGAGGTTCAGGACTGACCATTTACGTTTTCCTGTTTCTTGCCCCCGTCTCTTGCCCATAAATATTTGTGGATTCAAGATCCTAACCCCCAAACTGGGAGATTGATAGATGCCCATTTGGGGAGGAATGTGCTTTCAGTCAATCCATTGTCTAATGATAGCTGCATCTCAAGGAACACTGAATATGTGTTAATTTAAATAATACTTCTGAAAGTTTTTTCTGATTGTAGGGACTCAATCCATTGATGTTCCTTTTTGCTTTGATTGGAAATATTACCTATGTAGCGAGGTAATTAAAACCTGTCTTATTAAACATGTTATGTATCTCTATTCCTTCTCTTATAATTGCTCTCTCATTTGCTGATATGGGATTTGTCTGTGTTATAGTATACTAGTCAGCAGCTTAGACTGGTCTAAAATCAGGCCAAATTTACCGTGGCTGGTGGATGCAACCGGTTGTGTCCTTCTGGACATTCTCGTATCCTTGTGGATCCAGTTACAAATGTAACAAAATTGAACTTACAGACCTGTTGAGTAACAGATGTTGCTCAAGATGATCTTTGCCCAACGAGGATCCTTAACATCTTGTCCAGATACTTATTCAGTTCTTCTACTTCACCTACTGGAGGAAACAAGATAGCAAAATTACCCATGGAGACAGTGTTGCAGTGTTGAGATAGATGATGACAGTGCTTTACAAGGTCTCTCTCTCTCTCTCTCTCTCTCTCTCTCTCTCTACACACACTCCACATGCATATATTTTGGACATTAGTGTTTTGATTATAGGTTCAGTTCATATCTTAACCAAGCGACATCATAAGAACTTTGAGGTGCAGAAATTTCAAGCATATTATGGCTGCAATAATATGGTTCCACAGGAACTAATACCATCTGCTTCGATGTAATCTGCTAGAATGTCAATGTTTTTTCTCTGATCATGTTGTTGCAGGAATTTATGAGATCCATAAACCGGTTTCACGTGCTTTACTGGAGCTGACTGTGAATAAAATTCTGATCCTCCTCTTTGATCTTGGGAAGGGGAAACGAATTCTGTAGGCATGCAACATAAAGTTTCAAGGCGTGTGGATATTCATTTCTTTTTGGAACAGAAATGCTTTTCTTCATTCCCTCGAGCATTTATCCTCTCAATCTGGGAATTTGCTTTCCTAATATAACTAAATCATGGTTCTGTCCCAGTGCTTCACAGACCCATTGGCCTTATGGAGCCCTTATTCCCTTTCCCATTTCAATGGCAGGATTGAAGGACCCAGAAGTAATGCCTTTTCACGTGTAGTAAGTTGGAATGACCTCAGTGATATAGATCAGACCACCCTAATTGGCGTGCATTTATCAGTACCTAATGATGTACACAAAAGGTTAGAGTTGTGCCCAACTCTTTTTGCCGGTTCCGAGCCCTCTTTAACTGTCAGCTCTTTGTTTTGTCTCCTTATCCTCCCTCAATGTCACGAGCACCCGCCTGAAATTGAGAAGATGTTCCTCCGGTCGCATTTAGCGTCGGGAGCTGAACCCTAGGAGGCGACACATCTTTCATGTAGTCTCTCTCCAGACAGAACAAAATGTATATCTTCGCGTCATGGTCGAGTTCTAAACGATACAGATTCTGCCCGGCACCATAGCCCGCTAGAAGCTGGTAGGATCCCTCTGATCTATCCATTGCAAGGCACAGTTCCTCGGTACCCGCAGAGAGTTCAAATGAATATTTGTTCATTTGGTCCGTTCTTTTTACATCCTTAAGGAAATCTTCCGCGGGAAACACGAGAGACACAAAGTTAAAAGTTTGACAATCCCGTCTAAAGGACTGGGGTTCATTAAGCACCCGACCAAATCGCATGGGTTGAGATCAACAGTCCTTTCGTCCTCCACGTACCGAATAACTACTACAACGCACAAGTCCGTGCTCTTAGCAATAGTAGCCGCGAGTTGTGAAGGTGTGGTGGTTTGAACTCAGATTTTGAGCGTGGAAGACGAATACTGCAATTTGACTGATCCCCTTTGGAATATAAGTGGATTGTTTGTTCTTAGGATGCTCTCGTGGTATACACTGGAAGGATCTCTCAATATGGGCTAAAGGCTTAAAGCAGTCTTCAAACTTACGTTGTTTGTGCAATTTGATCCGCCATAATTTTTCCTTTAAATCTGGTCCTTTCACTTGCTCGAGCTATTTAATGCAAGTCTGCTCATTCGCCGCAATGGCTCCAATCAAGTCACGACCGGCAAGGGTCGGTCAACCCCCGCCGTGCTTCCGGAACCCTAGGCCCTTAAGTTGAATGTTGGAGGTGAATTCATGCGAGCAAGTTAAGAAACGGACCATCTATTAAGTCCATCTTCCTCTGCTTGCGAAGCCCCTGTCCCGACTCCATCACGCAGAAGAAAGATGCACTGTTTTTGGGGATAGGAGCAGCCCTAGTGCCCTAATTTTTGTACTGTGCTCACTTGAGTGCCATAACTTTTATACGATACTCACTTAAATATGGCATCGGAGTAAAATCGATCTATCACTTTCGGCAAATCATCCAGCGTGGATTTTTTGTATTCTTTCAAAATTGATTTTTGGTTGTTGATTTGTTTTTTTTTTTGGGTTTTTTATTTTTGTGCGCTAGCCGCAAAGGCCTCGTCCTCCACCGGCAGGGCTGCGGAGGCCTTGGGCAAGTACCTTCGCAATGAAGTTGCCTCACCCGCGGCCAACGATGGCCTAGATATGGCAAGAGTTGGCGGCGGATTTTTCAATAAAGCAAATTATCGATCACACTTAAACGATTGATTTTTCAAATTTGTGCCACTTAAACGATTGACTTTTCAAATTTGTGACACTTAAGTAAATAAAAAAATTACAAAAATTATCTACGTCAGCACTAGCAGTGTCACGTAAAATGGCCGGCGTCCACGTTGCATTTTCCGGCAAAGCAAATTAAAAATGGCACTTAAATGATCGATTTTTCAAATTGGTGACAGAGCAAAAAATAATTATAGTATTTAAGTTAGCGCTTTATGAAAATTATGAAACTTATGCTGATTTATGTTCACCATGGATTGCAATGACCGGAACTACTATTAGAATATTACATAAAACTAATAATGCCAAATGCAACTGAGGAAAGATATACTTTAATAACTAGCAGAAGAAACTTACAAGATTAATAAAAATAAAAAATAATGAGGAAAAAAAGCAGCCATCTTGATATTTTTTATATGCATGGAGTTGAGCACATCTTATAGGTGCGCCAAGACTTTCTCTGAATTTGGAACAATTCAAGGAATCAATTATTTGCTCAAAGAAGATAAAAAGAGAGCCACAAAGGTGAGTTGGATTTGGCAAACTATGAACTCATTTAATACCATTTTTTTGGCATTTACCATTCCAATCCTATTTATAACATTTACTGAATATAATAAACACATATAATGACTCATGCCATCGAATATGAGTTAAGAGTCGTTTGTTTTGCGAAAAGTGAATGATTTGGATAATATTTTTCTCAAAAACAGTTGCTTGTATTAATAAAAATTGTAATCATTATAGATAACAATTCATATCTAAAATATTTTCGTAAATCATGAAATTTTTCTCGTTTATTTACTTTCACATTTTTAGGAAAATCATTCGTTACAAACAGGGTTTGCGGGTCTACGGCACATTTTGACATCAGTAAAAGCCGACAGCAGTCGCACGCAGCGACCACGCAAGACGCTGTTCACGTAAGGAAGCAGACGACCTCGCTCGCTCAGCTCTCTCTGCTATCTCTCTCGCTCTCCGCCCCTCCACGAGTTCCTGCCATGGACGCCGTCCGCCGCCATGGCTGAGTTAAGGTAGATCGTTCCTTTCTATACGTTTAACCTCCTCTCCTTCCTTCTCTCTCTTTCGATTAGCTTCCGAGTTCGCGCTCTCCGGGCAGTCCGTTGCGTGTCATTCATCGCCGATCACGCACGGTTTCGGCGGAAACACGTCGATGATATCGCCTCTCGCTGATGTTGAGTTTTGTCACGGCGACCGAGCTTGTGTTGAGAAAAAGATACAGCGCCGTTGGCTCTGTGTGCGCCTTTTTCTTTTAAGTTTACCTTCTCTATTGCAACAACCATGCCGGAGCATGTCCATCAACCAAGAAGAGGTACAACATACCCGCAAGGAACAGATGGTTGCAAACTGATCTGTGCCATGTCTTCGCCGACGTGATCACAAGTCTCCTGATCTATGTAAAGTCTTGATCAGAAGAGCAGGAGAAGGCAAAAATGAAAATGGAGGTGAGCAAATTAGAGCATGAACTCACCAACCACCATGAAAAGATAAGTTGGCCTTACGTCTTGCGACTTCGCAGTGTGACCGTAGGACGAGAATTTGGAAGTGGAGAAACAGCCCAGTTAGGAAAGTCAGACAAAGAGAGAGAGAGAGGACCTATAATTATGGGGACAGGCTGGGTTGCGATTGGATTTCTATTTTGGGTTGGATGGGTAGATGTGGTTTCCTTCTTTTTGTCTTTTTTCTTGATTTTACAACTGCAGGAGCTTGTCTATCGACCAAGAATCATGCTTGGCGTCTGTTCTATAAAAGATGAACTTTTATTCAGTAAATCTTTTGCACCCTTAATACTCGGCACGTGAAAATGGTTCCGTATTTTTCACAATTTATTTTCCCTTGATTATGTAATCTTCTCATTGTGCCCAGATTGGTTAAATCACATCTTATTTGGATGCAATGGGACCAACCAGAAGCGACACGCCTCTGTGCCCTGCAGGCCGGCACTGCACGCAGTGGGCTAGGAAGCACATGCAGTATTGCCTCTGCAGTTCGAGGGATGGAATATCTCTGTCCTTGGGTGTGGTTAGTGTGATCAGTTGGGGTGTCGCTGAGATACCTCAAATCGTCACTAATTACAAGCAGAAATCCGCAGAGGGTGTTTCCATTGCTTTCCTGATGACATGGGTACTCGGGTAATCTAATGCCTCTTTGCAGCTTCGTAATTCTTCTTTCTGAGCTTTACCTTTGCTCTTATTGTGTACGTGTCTGCTTTGGCTGGGGGAGTATAGTTTCTTGGTGGTAACAGCCCTGCTTTCTCATTGCCGTAAGTTCGACAATTACCTGCCCAAATGTTGCTGCTACTTCCAATGTTTTTGGTTCTTATCTTTCTACTCTTGCCAGAAAAAGGACTGGTGTAGCGAATGTCGAAAACCCTACGGTCTAACAACAGCTTGCAGCTCGGGCATTTCTACTTTGTTTTAATGAATTTGGGAGAAAATTATTTTGCAATGATAGATGTCCCGATCCATCTATTCACTTCGCAGCGTAACATCGAGTTGATAAGCTGACTGCATTCATTCTTAACAAATCATGTTTTAATTTACGCGAGTTTCAACAAAGGATGTGCTGATTCAGTGTTATCTGTTTTTTCGGCTTAAAATCCTTCATCGACCGGTTATAACACTTGCTAAAGAAACGTCATTCCAATACTTGCTTTTTGGTGCATAGTGGCATGAAAATTCTATCTTGATTTATTCTATATCCACATTCTTGGTGCATTGAGGCATGAATATACTGTGTTGACCATCCTATTTTACAGGGATTTTTTCAACCTTTTTGGCTGCATGCTGGAACCTGCCACAGTGAGTTTTTATTTTCTTATGTTTTATCTGTTCTTCTCAACAATGCTTTTAACCAAAGTCATCGAGGATATACTGTACATGGAATATGTGGTTTGTGTGATAACTTCTAGCAAAGTGATGTAAGGATTTATTTTTTGGTAGATATATGGTAGTGTACACTATTGAGCCCCTAAATATCACTATTCTTGTCCAAAGTCATAAATAACAAGACGACATCTTTGCTTGCTTACCAACATGACATTTTTGCTTGCTTTTGCAGCTTCCTACACAATACTACATGGCAATGGTATGAGATTCAAGCCTATTCTGTTGTTCACGATCAGTTCTTTTCTGTGAATTTTTCAATTCCCATATCGCTGAAGATGTGTGAGATAATTTTATTCATGTTGTACAATGTGCAGCTGTATACTATCACTACAATGGTATTCACTGGACAAACGGCATACTATGGTCACATCTACCCTTGGTTGAAGTACAGGAGGCCATTCTGCAAGGTAATAACATGAAGATGCTTTTTCTTGCTAACTCTTTGCAAAAATTTCAGAATACTACATATCTTTTGAAGATCATATTGGAACTATACTTCAGGGAGGCAGATTTGCTCTTTGATGATCTGTATTTTTATAATTATTTAAATTTTGTTCGCATATTATTATCTTTCTCTATCCGTTTCTAATGTATTAACCTCCTTTCTAAAACCAAATTCAGACCTTTAAGCATTATCTGCTGTCCTAAGTTTTCTAGGTCCATCCATTTTTATTTACTTTGTTTTCTCAGAACTGGATGCTGCATGCAGATTTGAATGAGAATCAATGGCCAATATATTTTTCTTGATCTAATTGTTCTGCTCATCTTAATATCATAGCAGGTACTAGGCTAAGAAGATTATCAATTTATCACAGCTCATTCCTTGCCCTAAATGTTCTAGTATATTGAAGGTTCCCATTTGGCAATCCTTATATTTCTAGTGACACTCACAGATGGTTTGCCGTGGAATTACTGCCAGAAGTTATGATTTTTCTCTTCTTTTTGCACACACTCAGTCTTCTATTGCCTTTGGTGTACAATTTAGGGTCCCAAGCCTAATCAGATTGAGTCGGCGGGAAATGATAGACAACATATTCGCAAAGTCAGTGTGAAACAAGACAACAGCTCTGAGAGATCACAAAATGGGTCTGATGCCATTGATAGACAAAGTGTTTTGAGCTCACCAACTCCTCTTCCACCACTTCCAACAAATGCTTCCCCTGGGAAAGGATTATATTATGTGTAATTAAATTTCTCTATCATCTGAATTTCTGCCTGGCTTGTTTATCGAGCATCCACTATTTGTTTGGTTTGAAGTTTATTGGATTAGTTGCATATAATGTAAGACTCATTCACATTGAGAGCACATGAGGATAAAATGAAAAGAATGATGGAAATGAGCTGTTCAGACAGTTGGCTGCAAGAAATAGGGATATCGGTGACTTAACTAAGCTCAGAAAATGTTTACTTCAAGAGCTATGGCTGGCACAATCATTCAACTTTCATTTTGGCTATCACTAATACTCTTGGTGTATGATATGGTACCGTGCATTTTTCTAAAATCAAAAGATATACTAATGTGCTGTTGTGGAGTAGTTCTGTAATTAATAATTAATCTCTGGCTTTGATCATTAGACATTCTCACACTTTTATCCTATAGAAAAAGGACGTATGCTAGAAGATTAGAGATCATTCTCTGTTATTGTTGTGGCATTATGTCTTCCATCATTGGAGAATAGTGCTCTTCTGCATTACAATTCTTTAAAACCTGATGATAATAATTTTGCAACTCTAGATTGCCACTCTGGCTGAAGATTTTTCATCTATTCTGCTTGAAAGTTGCTAGTCTTTTCGTAATATGAGAATAAATAACGATGGTTTATGCTATAGTGGCAATGTTCTCTGGTGCAAGAGAAAGCATAATTTCCAACAGCGAATGAAATTGTCTCAAGGCAATAGGGTTGTCTTATGCAACTATGACAGATAATAGTCGTATGTTTCAGATCAGTGAGATCTTTGTCAAGTAGCCATACTTCAACAGCAGGATCTTATTTTCCACAAAGGATGAGTCCCAACAATGCTGACAATCGAGGTACGTTTGAAGAGCCATTGCTTGCTGGAGATTCGTCAGAACAATCTGCACCATCACGGAAGACCAAAAACATGCTATGCCTGGTATACTCTTCCTAGAGCTTTGGTATTATCCTGATGTGATGTACATCAGCAGTTAAAAGCCATTTATTGACTTATTTTCTTCCAGGTCTCTGCAGTTACATTTTTTGGCACTTTCAATCTCCCCAAGCCAGTAAAAAACAGAGCCAGTTCTGTTTCCAAGAAACACAGTGAACTTGTCATGCAATTTGGAAGAAAGCTTTTGCAGGTGATTTTAACTTTTAGATGATTTATCCAATAGACCTGTAGGGCACCACAAAATCTAAGGTCCACTACTGTATCCACAATTGATGGGTGGAAAGCCTAATCCATGATTAACTATCGAGAGCCTATTCATAGTGACAGTTTGTTCCATTGACAATGTCAGATCTCCATTCACATGGCTTGACGTAGTTCCTCTCTGTGTTGCTTCACTTATTGTTGGGTCATTTGGTAGATTTTGTTTTTTCTTTACTAGTCAAGATAGTTTAGCTCTCATTCGGATGAAAAAGGAAGCACTTAGATCAATCGAGAATGTCCATGTATAAGGAAGGCAAAACAAACCTGATTTGTCTGACTATCTCTTCTTGCATAGGTATTTTTCAAATTCACATTTATGATTGGTAAATGATATCAGGTTAATGATGGGTTGTTTCAAGAAATTGGTTTTGCTGGATATATTGGAGTTGGTACTTTCCTTGGTTGGGCAATGGCAGCGATCTACATGGGTGGAAGGATTCCTCAGATTTGCTTAAACGTGAGATATAACTATCTGTTATTAAATCTATGAAATTTTATACTCTTGTAACCGTGGCCATTTTGTCTATAATGGTTGGATTCACTCGCCAAGCCCGCGTGAGGCATACTTCTTCTCTATCATACTGCATTCTGTCTTTACACAGCAGACAAATGGCAGAAAGTTTTGTCTTGCACTTGGTTTATTATGATGAAAATGAAGAAGCCACGTTTGCTTATCATCAGAATTGTTCTAATTGATATGCTAGGTTGAGATGTAAGTCTAATGTTCAGTGGTTTGTGCACTTTTTGCAGATCAGGAGGGGAAATGTTGAGGTGAGATCTTTGATTCATATGGTAGTTTCTCAAACATTTTGTGACATTGAACACGAGCTCATTAAATTCGTCTGATA
Organism: Syzygium aromaticum; assembly: GCA_024500025.1. Classification (NCBI taxonomy): domain Eukaryota; kingdom Viridiplantae; phylum Streptophyta; class Magnoliopsida; order Myrtales; family Myrtaceae; genus Syzygium; species Syzygium aromaticum. The sequence goes on from CM044885.1 coordinate 21,947,890, forward strand.
GGGTCCCGAGTCATTTGTGATTGACTGCGGTTGAGGACTGACCATTTGCATTTACCTTTTTCTTGCCCGTCTCTTGCACGTACATATTTGTGGAATCAAGATCCTAAAACCCCCAAAAGCCAGGAGATTCCCAGATGCTAATTAGGGGAGGAAAACAATGTGCTTCCAGTCAAAATTCCATTGTCTTATGATAGCTGCATCTCAAGGAATACTAATTATGTGTTGATTTAAATAATGCTTGCTGAAAGTTCTTTTTGATTGTAGGGACTCAATCCACTGATGTTTCTTTTTGCTTTGATTGGAAATATTACCTATGTAGCAAGGTAATAAAAGCCATCTTCTCAGCATGTTATGTATCTCTATTCCTCTTCTCATCATTTTGCTCTCATTTGCTGATATGGGATTCGTCTGTGTGTTTCAGTATACTAGTCAGCAGCTTAGATTGGTCAAAAATCAGGCCAAATTTACCTTGGCTGGTGGAATCAAGTGGTTGTACCGTTCTGGACATTTTTGTATCCTTGTCAATCCAGTTACAAATGTATCAACATCGAACTTACAGACCTGTTCAGTAAATGATGTTGCTCAAGATGATCTTTGTCCAACAAGGATCCTTAACATCTTGTCCAGATACTTATTCAGTTCATCTACTTCAACTGCTGGAGGAAACAAGATGTCAAAATTACCCCTGGAGATAGTAGTGCAGTGTTGAGATAGATGAGAACAATGCTTTACAAGGTCTCTCTCTCTCTCTCTCTCTCTCTCTCTGTACACACTCCACATACATATATTTTGGGCATGCATGTTTCAGTTCTAGGTTCAATAAATTTCTTAATTAAGCAACATCCTGTAAGGATCGTGAGGTGCAGAAAAGCATGTTATAGCAATAAAATTGTTCCATAAGAAGTACTGTCATCTTCTTTTATGTAATCTGCTAAACTGTCAATGTTATTTTTCTGATCATGTTGTTGCAGGAATCTTTTTAGCTCCATAAGCAGGTTTCATGTGCTCTACTGGAGCTGATGGTGAATAAAATTCAGATTTTGATCATGGGAAAGTAGAACTGACTCTGTTGGCATGGAACATAAAGTTTCAAGGTGTGGACATTTGTTTCTTTTTGGAAAAGAATTGCTTTTCTTCAGTCCCTCAAGCATTTGTCCTGTCAATCTGGGACTTTGGTTTTCTTATATAACTAAATCACGGTTCTGTCCCAGTGCTTCACTCTGCTTATTCTTTAGCCCTCTGATGGTATATGCTGGTGAAACGTAAAAATCATAAACTTGATCATGCGTTGTCAAGGGGAAATTCAAGCTACTAATTGATTGTTTTGACAAATCCTATTTGCGACATTGTTTGGTTAGTGCTGATCATATACCGAAATTCTCAATGGTCCATCCATTTAGAGTAAATCCAATTGGCATGGAGCTGGACTTGTGTCCCAACACATAAAAGTACCAGTCAATATCTAAAAGCAACATTCCCATTCGACTGATTTCATCAAAGAAATGTCGACAAATTAACCTTATGGAGCCCTTATACCCTTCCCGTTCAAATGAGAGGATTGATGGACCCAGAAGAGACGCATTTTGATGTGTAATGAGTTGTAAAGACTTCAATGATGTACTTCAGACCAACCTAAATGGCATGCATCTATCAGTAGCTAATGATGTATGCAAAAAGTTAGAACATGGCCAACTCTTTTTGCCGGTTCCAAGCCCACTCTTAATTGTCATCTCTTTGTTTTGTCTCCATATCCTCCCACAATGTCACGAGCACTCACCTGAAATTGAGAAAATGTTCCTCGGACACATTTAGTGTTGGAAGCTTAATCCTAGGTGGTGACACATCCTTTGTGTAGTCTCTCTCCGGACAGAACACAATGTATATCTTCGCGTCACGGTCAAGTTCTAAACGATACAGGTTCTGCCCAGCACCATAGCCCCCTAGAAGCTGGTAGGATCTCTCTGATCTATCCATTGCAATACACAGTTCCTCAGTACCTGCAGAAATTTCGAAAGAATATTTGTTCATTTGGTCCATTATTTTGGCATCTTTAAGGAAATCTTCGCCCGGAAACATGTATACAGTAAAAGACATTAGAAGTCTAGAAAAGAAAGATACGCATTAAAAGTTTAACGATACAGTCTAAGGTCTCTGGGTTTATTAGACATTAGACTGGCAATCACATCGAGATGAGACTGGCAATCCTTTCATCCTACATGTAAAAAATAACTATTAGACCACACAAGTCCATGCTCTTAGAGATAGTAGCTGCAAGTTGTGGAAGTGTGGTGGATTGAACTCAGATTTTGAGCATGGAAGGCCAATACAACAATTTGTATGAACCCCTCGGGATATAAGTGGATTGTTGTCCGTGGGATGGTCTGGTGGCTCTCGTGATGTATACTAAAAGAATCTCTCATTATGGGCTAAACTTGTCTTCAAGCTTACGTAACATAAGCTATGTTGTATGTTAGATTTTTCCCTTTTTATATCTAGTCCTTTCGCTCGCTCGCTCTACTTAATCTAAGTCTGTTCATTCGCTCTAATGGCCCAATCAAACTACCACGGGCAAGCGTCGGTCAATCCCACCGTGCTCCCAGAACCCTTATGCTTAAGTTGAATGGTGGAGGTGAATTCACTCACATGCCGCAAGTTCAATCTGAGTTTGGTAAACGAAGTCCAGAGCCGCAGAAATCTCTCTCTCGAACTGATGAAACGGACCATCTTCGAAGTCCATCTTCCTCAGCTTGCAAAGCCCCTCTCCCAACTCCATCATGGCCCCTTTATGGTTCTGTCCAACACATCATCTCACTGGCGTCAATATGCAGACACGCACACGGAGAAGAAACATAAGAACGAAAAGGTCTTAACACCCAAAAGGGACCTGGTTGAAGAGGTGATGAAACCCGACAGCGCATTGCAGAATCCCGTGGATGAGAGTCCTCCTCGGCTCTTCGGCACTGTTCCATAGCGCCTCGAGGAAGTCGTGGCACTTGTAGTACTCTCTTCTGTTGAACAGTGCCACGGCTTCGCCGAAGCTGCAATCATCTAATTCATCTTCTTCGTCGTCGTCGTCGTCGTCTAAGAAACGGTAGGATTTGCAGGAGAAAGTGGGCCTTGTAGGGTTAGAAGGGGTCTTGGAGAAGCGCGAGAGAGGAGAAGAAAACGAGTGGCTGTGCAGTTGGGTGGTGATGAGGAGTGAATGAAGAGCATGTGGCGTTGAGTTGGAGGACGACCCTGCACCTGCATGGTGACGAGGGAATGGTGAGGAGAGAGGGTTTGGGAGTTTGAGAGACAGTGTCAGGGATGCCATGGACGTTTTTGCTTGATCGGTGAGAGAGAGAATTAAAGCTAAAAATTATATTCACATTCATCTCTAGAATCGATCTTTTCATTTGTGGCTCCACTTTTGGTTCTCAGTCGCGAGATCCTTTTGTGGTGGAGGATGAACGAGGAGATGTGAAGACGGATCTTCTTGTCAGAAGAGAGCTATATAAGGAAAGTCATATCAAACAACCATGTCCTACATCAAAATATGTTAAAGATTGTATAGAACACATTATTTTGGCAAGTTGCACGTATTGTCGTGGTGTACGTTCGTCTCTCCTTGGCCGAAGAGGAGGAATTTGTCCAATGTTCATCTCATCTTGAGCCTCTCTATTCATGAGGAATCATCAGTGAGCAATTGCACATTATCTTGCAAGGCTACAAATTTCTGAAAGTATGTATCAATAAATGGTAAAAAAGTTTTCTCTGTCCCATTTTGAGAATCCATTATGTAAAAAAACCGAGATCGCAGTATCTTATTTAATATTATGTTCGACCAACAACGCGTAGTGGGGTTGAATAGAGAGAATCCGCGAACAATGAACAAACCGAAAATATTACGCATTTTCCTCTAATGATTCTGAGTGTAATCGGAACGAAGAGATCTAGTTGGACGTGGGACACTACTTTAATACACAGTGCGTTCTTTAGGTTACATTACATACATGATACTATGGACAATTCTCATATTTTTTTCGAGTTTCATTTTTATCCCTCTTTTCCCAGTATTTTCCTCATTCCATTTTCATTTTATTTTCCCCATATAAGCCACATCCTATTTGTGGGGAAAATTATAAAAGAAGTCTTAAACCAATTGTCATTGTGTTAATTTAGTTCTAAATCTTTTAATTTGATCAATTTAGTCATAAATTTTTTGACAATTTATCAATATAGTCCATCTAGCTAATTTAAGTCGGAAATCACTAACGTGGATACCGATTGTCTTACGTGGCATGCTAGCGCTAATGTAGATAATTTTTACAATTTTTTTTTTTCTAAATTTTTTTATACTTTTATTTTTTTTCTTTTTTTCATTCTTTTTTCGCCAGTCACCGACAAACGACCAAAGGTAATGACTAGCGATGATCACCATTACTGGCCTCAAGCGAGAGTCACCCTCACTAGAGGCCTATGAGGACCAACCTTGCCAGCTTCGAGTGAGGGTCGACCTCGTCGTGATTTGGCAAAGCCTCGTCTGAAGTTGGTGAGTTTGTCCCTCAGTAGATTCTAGTTAGGGTGACCCTTGATAGTCATCGTCAGCCGTGCAAAGTAGAACAAACGGCATCCACGTTAGCGATTTCCGGGCAAAATTGGCCAGATTAACTATATTGGCAAATTTTCAAAAGATTACAAAATCAGTTGGCCAAATCAAAAGGCTTATGATTCAATTGACATAAGTGCAATAGATTTAAAACTTTATTGATAATTTCTCCCCTATTTATGTCTTGGTGCCAAAGTGTAGCCGAAGGACCTCATCATAATCTACCCAATTCCATTGGATCATAAGTGTACTTGAAATGCCAAATATGATCTTATCCAAATCCACGCATATAGGCCATCTAATTCAATTGACTATTCGACAATTTAGGGTAAACAGTAAAACTAAAGTTTTCCTATAGTAATTCATGAACTTTTTTTTGTCTATAATGACATGAATGTTCGGTCACGAAATAGGTGGTTCATTCGTATTGTAAACGTGGAGTGCATATAATTTCTCACATGGCACGTGACCTGGACCTAAGTCCATCAAATATGAGGCATCTATATGGTCTACATCATCTCCGACTCTGTCAGCCGCACCTTTGTGTCGCAATTTTTTTTTCTTCCTCACTTGTCTTTTTGGGTAGGTTCGGCTTGACCCTTGCGGGTTCACTTGGCCCGACTCCTTTTCATGGGTCATTAATTTCTGCGCTCAAACAGCGTCAAATTAACCAGGAGTCTAGGTCAGCAAACTGGTTAATTAGACACTTTGCATAGCGCAGACCGTCGCGGCAGGAGCCCTAAAGCTCCATAGGCGTGGCAGGCTATTGTATTTGTCTATGCAGCGATATTAACGTGAAGCCTACTTTCTCCGTCCAAGATCTCCTAATTTTCCTCGTGTTGTTTTTCTTTCTGGGAGAGAGAAAATACAAAGAGAATTTATGGGAAAAACCTTTGTTATACCAGAGAGTTTCTTCTCCCGACTTCCCTTGAACCTTTTAAGGCTTTGCTCAAGACCAATCAGCCACACCCTTGTATCACAAATTTTTAATTTCTCATGTGTCTTTTTGGGTAGGTTTGGCTCGACCCTTGCGGGTCCACTTGGCCCGACTCCATTTCTTGGGTCATCAATTTCAGCGTTCAAACAGTTGAATTATTATGCATACACAAAATTGAAATAAAGCAAGTTAAAAAAAAAAAAATACAAGTCTGGTCTATAGAGACGCAAAGAAAGCAAATTTAACTGCGAATTTTGATAAATTGCATGACTTTTACTGACATCCAACATAACCCCCTCAATTTGTCCTAGAAAAGAAAGAAAAAAGGGAAGGTATCATCTTATCTTCTGGGGAAAATGAGAAAAGTCACTTATCTTCAAGCCCATAATTAGGTCAAATTTGCACCTTGGCAATGGGACAGACAGCCCCAGCACCTCTCGGAAAATCTAAAGAAAGAGCCAATGTCCTTGGATTAATAATTTTGCTGTAGATCACATGCTTTGGATGTGATAAGATATGGCAATCATACAACTTAGAAAAATCTCCTTCTACACAATCGGATAACCTCGTGAACCATGCATGCGCTGAGCTCGTCGCGCTCGTTCATGTCGCAAATTTGCTATCCAGCATAAGCGACGATTGATGGGTATCGAAGTTTGACCGAGGAAAATCCCATTGTTCGTGAACTTTAAACCTTGGAAACGGGATATTGGATAAATTTGTATCTTTGTAGATGTGACAACTCAACTGGAGCAAATCACTGAGATTGGGCTTCACAAGATCTTACTATAGTCATGAGATTTGCTCTATGAGTCGGTCAGTCAGTCAAATCTCGTCCTTTGGGAATGCTGAACAAAAAGAATCAATTCTGCTCTGTGTAATTACTGACACTCAGCATGTTTCAGTTAATTTGGTTCATCAAGTGAACTTGTTGGAGAAAATGTAAGGACAGTTCAACACTCCATGATTGATACAAGCCTTGGACAATTCTGCACCCAAACTCTACTTATCACCAGCACACCATGAGGGTCTGCAGAACCAGAACTTCTCTACAGCCGACCCATTAATTTCTCAATCATGAAAGCCCCCAAGAACAACTTCTCCAAACCACCCATCTGTGGCCTCATGGAACCCTCTTTGGTCCACTCTTCTTCTTCCTTCACACACGAGCCGAACCTCTCGGTCTCCGACTTCTCCTTCTCATCCTATCTCAGGCTACCATCAGATGACGAGGAGCCCAAGAGACCATCCCGAGAACACAACCAGTGTGCAGCCGATGATTCCGAGCTCAGCATCTTCGATGCCCGGAAGTACTTTAATGAAAACAATGACCAAGAATTCACCAAGAGTCCTAGAGTCATCTCTGCCCTGAAGGAAAACTTGCCTGACCCGTCTCCGCTTCTCCCGAGATTGTCTTCGGCTTCTTCATCCATCGTGGATGGTTACGGGAGGAATTACAGGGCTCGATCCTTCCGTTCGTATGCGACCCCAACGGCCTCGTCGGAGGCGAGTTGGAACAGCCACACCGGGCTTCTGTCGAATCCTCCTGGAGCGATATCGGTGTCTCTCAGGGACCCTGTAGCCGATAGGAAAAGAGGGACTAGTAACTCTCCAAGGTGGCTACTTTTCCAGCAAAAGTGCCCTTGCCTGGGCAAGAAGTCTGTTCGGGTTAAGGAGAGATCTTCGGAACCAAGATCTCCAGCTCGCCTAAGTAACTACAGATCGAAAGAACTTGCGGGTTACAAAGTTCAGCCAAATATAGCTCAAACCAAAGCCTTCTCTATTGCTTCTGTTTCAGAGACTAGTAAGAAGAGTTTAGAGGCAACTACGACACCCCGATACTACACAAGCAAAACCGGCGAGAAGATCGCAAATACCATTCGCAAAATCTCTTCAGAAGTCGAGAATCACTTCCCTCCCGAAGTTCGTGCATCGGTCGTCGCCCCAGGAAGGCCATTCGTAGATGGAACTACTAATGCGGGATTCACCTTTCCTGTGTTGAAACCATCAATGTCTTCGTCCTTATCATCGCCTCCTTTGAAGCCGGTACTAAATGGCCAATCATCTATTAAAAAGTCTGTTAGTCCCTTGATTCCTCTCGCTTTAGATCCGCCCCGGGATTCGTTGGAAGTGTTCCAACCATCTCGCGCGTCCAACACTCATCCCTGCCAACTGCTTGTCGCACCGGCTAGCCTCGGCCCGAGAGAAAACCAGGTTGCAGACGATGAGGCGGCCAGCGATGCGAGCTCGGATTTGTTCGAGATCGAGAGCTTTTCCACTCAATCCACTTCGTATCCAATCCCGTACCATCGCCAGAGGGACTCCCTCGATGAGGCAAGGCCATGGTTCTCGACAAACTCCAGTACCGGGCCTGGCCTATACAACGGCCTAGACGACCAACCAATGACGCCATCCTCTGCCGGGTATGCGTTAACCGAGTGCGGCTATGAGCCAAGCGAAGCCAGCATTGCATGGAGCGTCACCACGGCAGAAGGGACGCCGTGGGACCGGGGCAGCGTGACTAATTACTCTGTCAGCGCGTCCGATGTGGAAGAGTTCACCAGGATCCAGCTGCGGCTGCACCAGGAGCTGGAGAGGGGAGGCGGCGGAGAGGGCGGCGGAGGGAGGCGAAGAGGGAACGGGCTGCTGATGAGCTGTCGATGCGAGAAGGCGGTGAGTGTGGGGCCAAGTCCGGTGAAATGTGTGCCTGAGCAGGGACATGTGCATGTACAAGGACAGGGACCTCATAAGAGCAGGCCTTCCTCATCTTTGCCAGCACCAGCAAATGCCTTGGCCAGGCATGTGAGCAGTAGGCCACCACCAGTTGCCAATAAGCCACCCCTATCAGGCTCTCACTCAGCTCGCCTGTCCCTAACTTTCACGACATAGCCAGTGAGGTCGGCGCCGATACCGACTCGCACCTTGCGATTCTCACTCAACGCGACAACTCGGTGTTTTATCCTTTTGTGTCACAAGCTCTTTTCAGTGGCTTTCAATTTGTGTGATCTGTTCTCAAACTTTTCTTTCCTTTGCTTCAGTTATTTCTTCTAGTATCAACCTTGTGGGTCTCTATGCTTTTTGCATGATGTGGACCAAGACAAAACGAACGATTAAGTTGAAATGGTGATGTTTGAATGATTGCCTTTGACATTACACACCTTTACTGGACACAGGAATGATGCAAATCTGTACCTAGAGATGTTCTTAGGCTCTTTTTTAACAGAAGAAATCATGACTGTAACACCTGAATTAACTTACTTGAGATATTATCCACTTTGATCGTCACATATAGAGTCTCACGATTTTTATCCTTCGGGTGTACAAGCATACATTTTTTCAAGTAGTCACCCATCTTGGTAGTGTGCTCTTACCCAAGCATATTTACTTTTGAAGTTTCAAATCTAAATATTGCCGTTAGGTCAAAAGGTTTCCCCGTGAGTTAATTTCAATTTTCACACATATATTTCAGAATTTCTCTCCTCTATTCGGTACACAGTTCAGTTCATTCTTACCCCCTTCACCGTCCTAAAAAGCTTGCCAGGAGCCACTCTTTATCCAGACCTTCTAATCCCAATGACCTTTTCCCGTTTTCGTCGGACAAGATCGTTAATTCAAAGAACATCGAATGAATGAGATGTGATGGAGCCCTTGACAGTCAAAACTCTTCTTGCAACTTACCAGAAGATCATCTCTAAACCATGTTATGCTTTACGGGCAAACTAGCCACAATTCGGAACCGGCCAGTTCCGGTTTCGAACCGGTGGTTCCAAGCCGATTCTAGTTCCCGCCGGTTCCGACCCAGCCAATTGCCAAGGGCCAAGGGGCAAGCTGCAACAGGGCTTGCACTCCACCCTCTCTCCATCACCGAACCAGTACAGAGAGAAAAAGCGAGCACGCTACGAGGAGAGAGAGAGAGAGGAAGAGGGAGGGAGGAAGAGAAACGAGAAACCCATTTGGCTGCTAAAGTCGGTGTTTCGAGATTTGGGAGGAATTTCGAGGTGAAATGAGGGAGGAGGAAATGGCGGCGGCGGTGGCAACCTCGGTGGCCGCAGCAACCACAGCGACGGCGGCAGGGTCGTCATCGGCTGAGGTGGAGTGGGGGTGGGTCCGGGGGTGGGGGCAGGGGAGGAGGAGGAGGAGGAGGAGGTGGAGGTGGAGGTGGGAGCTGTGGCCCCGCAGACGTGCAGGTTGCAGTTTTTTTTTTTTTTTTTGAATCGGAACTGGGTCTGTAGGTCACGGGCCGGTTCCGGTTCTGAATCGTGAGTCCGGTCAAAGGGCCGGTCCTGAGTTTGACCCGGGCCGGTTCCGGGCCAAAATCAGCCCATGGCCATGTCTATTTACGTGTAATCCTACCAGGCCATGGGCTAAAACAACCGATGAAATGGGTGGTCCAAGTTAGCAGATTCCTAGAATGCTTCTCTTCTCTATATATCTCTAGACTGGGCTCATTGGTGCCAAAGCCTTTTTCAAAGAATGGGCCTGAGACCAGAACCGGCATTGCTGTTTGGGATGCCCGTTGAACCGGATTAAGCTCCATGTTAACCGGTTCGATTGGCTCGGCTCTCTTTGATCCAAATCGAACCAGCGAAAACCCAACGAGCTTGATCCTTCGGATTGGGTTTGGCTCTCCCTTGCATCCGAGTCTCAAAATTGCCAATGTGCTACCAATGTCGAAATATCTTTAGTTTAAGTTTTTGAGTTGAACTTCCTCACCGTCAGGGTGACTGAAAATTTGCTGCATTGACATGTTTTAACGTGTAAAGAAATATATTCTCTGGCTATTTAGCTTTTCTTCATAAAAGAAAATGAGCCTTTATCCCTTGACCTTGAAAAGCCTTGATGCTGCCTTTTCCTAAATCCTTGATTCTCCATTCCACTTTACCCTTCGTTAGGTTTAACGCATCAATCTTTAAAAAGCGAAAGTCGCAATCTGTCAAGATACGCCGGTGGAGTTAAAACAATCACTACATTTTTTACATTTCACCATAGTTAGCGCTCGTCACTTAATTTTTAATGTAAATGAACTCGAAGTTCTTCAGAGCGTACTGGGAAAATTTCAAGGTATACCGTCATGTCCTGCAATTTATTTTTTCGACCGTATTTTTTTGCACTTAATCCCAACGATGAGCCGTAACATCGTGAAACCACTTTGCCGAATACTTTCGTAATTAACCAAAAACGAGGTATAGTGAGGTTGTACGGTACGCCAGGCCGAAGTATAGAAGTGGTGTCGAGCGTTGCTTGCTTATGTGGGTGGGTGGGTGTGTGTGTATTAAGGAAAAGGGATGAATTGGGGGCATAGAAACACCTGCACGTGCAAGTGCTCACCTCGGTGGAACCGCGCGTGCGGATTCTCGTGGGCATGCACATGTGCTCTCTCACCACTTTGTCCTTCACTTGCTTCCACTCCCCAACATTCTCACTCCTAGATCCTTGCTTTTCAGTACCATTTTGGACCTCCAAAATGAATATATATACACACACCCTTTTTTAATAAAGGATTCTCAATTTGGCATGTAGAAATCAATTACATTGTTGGATTTAGGGTTTTACTTAAAATTCATTGTTCCCTTCACTCTACATGAAATTCTAAGTGTTCTTTTAGATTGATTCTCACAATCAAGTCATACAATTAATGGTATTATGTTTCCTTTCGTAGTTATGATCGAAATCGTGCTCAATTTGAGGAAGGTTTAGTTACGTCGGGACTCGGTTGCGTGGATTTTCAAATATAGAAAACTCAATATACAATCTATTAAAAGCTCTCGATGTGATTCACCGAGAAAAAAAAATAAACTGGAAGATATTTCTTCCTAATAAAAATTGTTTCGATGTGCGACCGTGAACCAATGCTCGAACGCTTTCCCTTCATTTTCCTTTGAACGACACTCGAGAGCACTTAACCCCAGAACCACTTGTATGAAGGACGGCTTGATAACAGTTGGTGCGCGTGAGAAATACAACTGTCGATGTCGGTCTGATCATTGATGGTGGCGGTGGTGGAGGCAAATCATTTGACATCGGTAACATGAATTTAGTTTGATACAGTAACACAACTGTTGCACAAATGTGCATCAATTTATGAAGGTCGTTCGATTGTCGTGATCAAATAGCAGTATAATAATCATTCGAAGTGTACAAAAAAAGTTATTGCATATCAGCAGAGCTTAATATGAAATAAGTGATTCTGTAAAGAAAAATACAAAAAAAAAAAAAACCATATATCTTTCTATCTGTACTAACATTTTAGTATGTTCCTAAACAGGGAAGAGACATTGGACAGTACTTGGAACCAATGGCAGTTCCTTAAACAATGCCTCTACAAGGAACTGCTCATTAAACTATCATGCTTTGGACAGAATTGCTCGCCAACCTATGTCGTGGGAAAAACCTTTGAATAAAGTAATGAAGGAAGGCACCCATAATCAGAGTCAGTTAAAAAGAAGAAGGAATGGTGGGATGAGAATGCATGTGGGTCTTTAAGCATTCTTTATCCTCCATTTGTTCTTTAATACCTCCTGAAAAACCACAGACAAACACAGTGTATCCCTGTATTTCTTCAGTCTTCACTGCCAACTAAATGCCACCTTTTAGATTCAGATCGGATCCTGTGGCAAGCAAGTAAATAGCCAAGAAAGCTCTGCCCTTTGCAGGTGATTTTTTTTTTTGTTCTCCCTTCTTTTGTTTGTGTGTTTCCAAAATTCCAAAGTTTCAATTTTTTTTGGGTGGTGGTGATTCGAGACTCGCTCTTCTCTCGGAGAATGTGGGTTCGTTTCCTTTCTTTTCTTCTTTTCGTTCTTTCCAATCTATTTTGCTCCAGTTCCTGCATGATGATCGTTTGCCCAGGTTCTTTGCCGAAGTGAAGTACATGAGTACTTCATGCATGATTAGCGGGTGTTGACATTCTGGGTAAGTTTCCCTTTCTGGGACATTCTTCTGCATGTACTTTGTTCTCGCTTCTCGACGACAAGATCTTTGTTGTGGATGGATTTTATATATGTACTGAGGATGTGTCGTTGATTAGAGTAGACCGAAGGATGTGTTTCTGTCACTTGCATCATAGGATTTTGATTTCTGCAGATAACAGTTTCTGACCTTTATCAAGAACTAAAAAATCGAAACTTTAACTTCAGCACTTTGGCAATGTCTGATTATTTTGCTGGACATACGTTAATCTTTCAGTGGGGGTGTTCAGAGATTGACGATATAGTAGGCACCTAGAATGAAGCAATAGGCTACTAGTGAAGAGAATGGGGTCTCAAGGTGGTGGCGGCAGTGGTGCGGTACAAGTAGCCGAATCGCAGATACTGGCCCGCCAAGGGTCTCTGTATGGACTCACTCTAGATGAGGTCCAAAACCATCTCGGCCACTTGGGGAAACCACTTGGCAGCATGAACCTCGATGAGCTTCTCGAGAGTGTGCGGAGCGCTGAAGCCAATCTGGGCCCAACACCTGGTGCAGCCGGCGTTCAGCCGCTTTCTAAGGATCTCTGCAAGAAAACAGTCAAGGAGGTGTGGAAAGACATTCACAAGAAGAAGAAAAACAGCGCTAAGAATCATCTTCGCAATGAGAGCATGGGTGAAGAAGAGAGAGCGCCCACATTTGGGGAAATCACGTTAGAAGACTTTTTGTTGAAGGCAGGGGTTATGGCGGAACTTCCTCTGGTCGGCCAAAATGGTAGTCTGATTTCAGGGCTCGATTCGGCTCTGGCCCCACAGAGCAATATCCCTCAATGTATCCAGTGGATGCAGTACCATCTCCCCTCCATCCCCCAGTCGCAGAATGTCATGACCGGCCTAACAGCAGGTGACCACATGGTTCAGCCACGGATTCCCATCGGCACTCATCCTGCCATGGATGCAGTCTACCCAGATACCCAAATTTCTATGTCCCCCTCCACGTTGATTGGTGCACTTTCGGATGTTCAGTCACCGGGGCGGAATACAGTCACTCCCGGAGATGTTGTGGAGAAGACTGTAGAGAGGAGAAGGAGAAGGATGATTAAGAACAGAGAATCGGCTGCTCGATCACGAGCTAGGAGACAGGTCATTGTCTGACAGAATTTCCATAGCCCAATGGGGAATTTTTTGTATCTTTCGTTGTCAAAGTCATGATGCTAAGTGGAACATTGGTTGGGCAGGCATATACCCATGAGCTGGAGCACAAGGTCATGCGATTGGAGGAGGAGAATGCGAGGCTTAGTCGGCAGAGGGTAAGTTGCATTATGTTTTGCCCGTGAATATGACATCTTCATGGCTATCCTGCCGTGTGCTATAATTGAGTTGCATATGATAAAGTAAATGTAAGTTAGAGGTCATCAGTGAATCTTGACGTCTTGAATGTTATTCCAATTCGGTGAAACAAGGAATATTTTACCTGCAAGACTTTCTGCTATTATTGTTCATTCAAGATACCGTTCGAGTCAGTTGTACAATTGTTTCTTAAACTCTTACCTGGGTTGTTGCCCAATGCATTTTAGGAAATTTAAGCATCTCGTTTGGCCTCTTAATGTTATAAGAAGATAGCATGGGACATCATGTTAGAACCTGAATATGTAGGTGGTTCTGATTAGCAAGAACCCTTTTTACTTCTACTTTCCAAGGATCATTTCTGATGTGATATGAATGAGGTTAGTCATTACGCAATACTAAATTCCAGATTTCATTGAGGATGGGATTCTATTATACAATTCCCTTGCAAAGCGACAACCTCCCATATAGGAATTTAATGTTGACTCTACTCGGTAAGGTTCCAAAGATAAGTCGAAGGCATCAACTTCTTCGAGCACAATTTTACATTTGTGCAAGCGAACATTCCACGATATCACATACAACAGCTGTTTTGCCCATTTTACTACTTGTACTTCGGTAATTGGTAGTACACTGTCTAATTATGTCCTGGTTTAGAGGTTGGCTTAGATAGATGTCCTTGTCCATGCATAATGATAGCATGTAGTATAAAATATCATCATATATCATCCAACGAAAGATTTGCGAGTCCAAAATACCGTAATAAAACGACATGTTCAAATGCCTATATGGCAAAGATTTAGAAAGTCAATGTCTTTATGACTGTATTTTAGAGGTTTGAATAGATTCTGCTTGTAGTAAGAGTAAGTTTGGCATGCTGAACATGATTTCCGTTAAGCTTTTATGCTTCTCTAGCAGTAAGAGAATGAAGCACTATTCTCTTATTCATGCAATGCTGCACTTAATATTTGCTATTTCGATCTTTTTGCTTCTTCGACTTCCTTTTTCTGCATAACTAGCAGTTGAATCGAATTACCCATGACAGGATGTTGAGAAAATGTTTCCATGCGAGCCGCCTGCTGAGCCCAAGGGTAAGCTTCGCCGAACGAGTTCTGCGCCCATTTTGACAACTCACCACATTTGAGTGTTGTGTGGAACGCAGTTTTGTTGTTGCAGTTCACATCTACTGATTGCACGCCCACAACTTCCTTGTTTCCGAAGGCCACACAACCCCATTTTCCCAACTCTCGGAGGAATCTTGTCTGTGTCACTTCTTCAATTTCCTTTTTTTTTTCCCAATACTAATGCATTGAATGGTTTCTACTTGAAACGATTTGGTGCTACTGGTCTTTACCAATTTGTGAGGTCAACTGTTCTTCTTCCCCAACTCCCAAACCATCTTTTCAAGTCCTCTTTTCTGTCCCTTTTTTTTTTTCTGTTTCTTTGCCTCTTTTACATCAAAGCAAAGAACTTCCTGTAAGGTTCTCTTTGTGCAAATCGGGACTATAAACATCATGTTTCTCTAGAATTTATGCCAGACTAGATTGCGTGCGAGGCATCTAATTCCATCATATCATTTGATGGTCCATGGAGCAAGATTCATTAGTCTTTATGCCGCGCATTTGTTACTTTAATAGATATAGTGATGCCACAAGAAAAGAAAACCTATAATGTGTTAGTGCTTCGTGAGGTGAGCAGATAAAGATCACCATCTTTTTAGATCAGGCAACTTGTTTTGGCCAGGCTTTTGTATCAGCCAACTTGCTCTCCATTCCTCATGTATTACGCAGTAAGGTACCCGCACGTTTAACAATAGAATGTGATGGAATGTTTAACTACTTTAAGTTCAAAAGGGCAAAAGTGGCCCCAAACTTCACTTTTTGTCTACTTTTTTGGTTGGGTACGTCTCCTCTCCGCATGCTTTATACTTTCGCTAATGTTAAATACAGTGGTGCTCTGCTTGCGTTGCCAAGTGCACTATAAGAACAGAAGGAACACTTGTTAAAGAACTCAAAGGAGAGAATATATCAGGGTTATGTTCAACAATCTGTCTTTGAGATGCTTGTTAGGTGTCTTTAATCAATGACACATGAAGATTTATGCATCAAGAACCACAAAGGTTGCTTAAAGTCTCCAATAATTGGTTGTTCGTCAAGAAATCCTGACGACCCCTATATTCAAGGGCAAGCCTGAGCACTGCGAAATTGAAGAAAAGCAGGAGTTTGACCAAATATATAATGTGGTTTGTGAACTTTAATTCGTTCAATGTAGTCCATGAGTTTTAATGCAATGTGCAACATTATCCCTTAGCTTTTAATTTGTTCAATGCGATTTCTGAACTTTTGGTATGTGTTTAATTTAGTCTCCGGATTATATGAAAATGCTCAAAGTTGTCTTTCCTATAAATTCAAGTTTAGCGAGAAGGGCACAAGCATCTTTGTTCCCTATCACAATTCGTAGTTGAAGAGCGAGCCGATCGGCGCGGCAGGTCATCTCGTCATGAATCCCACTTGATGTAACGGATCAAGCGCTTTGTGTGCTCGCGCACTTGATGTTTCTAGATGACAGCTCATGTCTAGTGGGCTAACGACGAAATACGAGACATATCGATCTTAGCTCAAGTAAAAATATAAATATACACACACGCATGTCATCTCATTGTGAATCCCACTTGATGTAACGGATCGATCTCGTCATGTGACTCGTGTGAATGAATTTTCGAGATGACGGCTCGCGTCTAGCGGGCTAAGGAGGAGATACGAGACGGATCGATCTTAGCCCAAGTAGAGATAGATAGATAGATATACGTGGGCCAGAGAAATTTTGGGCCTGAAGACCTGGGCTTGGACCTCGAGGACGCTAAGAAGCCCGGCCCAACCATTCCCACGACGAGGACAAGATCACCCTCTTCCCGAGAAAGACTTTCCGGGAAACGAAGAGAAAATTTTGAGGGTTAGGTCGAAGGATTGCCGATGCTGTTCTCCGAGGTTTTGGAATAGGGGTTCAGCAGAACCATTAAGGATTCGGTCGGGCCTCTTTCCCTCTTGCAGCGAAGCCTTTCTTCGCCGCCCTGCGTCTGTAGCACCCGGCAGCGTCCTATCGCGCGTTGGAGGGAGAATGTCTTCCCTGAGGAACGCGATCAGTCGGCGCGCTCACAAGGAACGAGCTCAGCCGTAAGTCCCAAATAAGGGAGCTTTATTTTTTTTTCTCCATTCTTCCATGTCGTTCGACGGTGGGTTGGTTTTTTCTTTTTTTTGCTGAATCCTGTCTTCTGAGGATGGTGAATTTTTGCGGTGCGCATGGCAGGCGGTCGCGGAAGAAGTTCGGGCTCCTCGAGAAGCACAAGGACTATGTCGTCCGTGCGAGAGCCTTCCACAAGAAGGAGGAGGCCCTGCGGAAGCTCAAGGAGAAGGCGGCCTTCAGGAACCCAGATGAGTTCTACTTCAAGATGGTCAAAACCAAGACCGTCGATGGAGTTCACAGGCCGGAGTAAGATTATTGAATTCAGCCCTCTTCTCTTCGTGTGCGTGTTTTCGACTCGATCGTATCTCTGACTTTGTAGCTTGGTGTGTGGGTAGGAGCCAGGCAAATAAGTACACCCATGAAGAACTCATGTTGATGAAGACGCAGGACATTGGATATATTCTTCAGAAAGTGCAGAGTGAGAAAAAGGTGGTGCTTGTTTGAGCTGTTTCTCGTCGAAATTTGTTGCCGGAATGACACTCTTGAGAGATATTGATGCTTTATGAATTCTGCTGTCTCTTGCAGAAAATCGAAAAGCTAACCGCCATGCTGCATTCTCTCGATGATCGCCCATCGAGCAATCATGTTTACTACGCGGAAGACAGGTCTGTTCCTCCTTGTCTTTGTTTGTAATTAGTTTCCTACTGACTGCTGGTAGTTCTAGTTACTGGAGTTTTATTTCCCCTCAGCTGGAGAACAGAGATACTGGTTACTTCGCTGAAAGTTTGACATGCTAGCATTGTGCTTGTGCTTTCTCGACCAACCAATCTCGCTTTCTGACGAATTTGGCATATGAAAAATTTCGTTTGAGGCCATTGAAAGTATGCCATGTTCTACTGAACTATTAACAGCCAATGAGTTGAGTGTGAATTGAGATCAATATGATTTCATCCCCTTAAAAAGGTTGCAATATATTCTCAACTTGTAAAATGTTTCTCCAAGGGATACCTCAGGATGATGTGCTGGTTGCATTGTTATTGGGCTGCTCACTACCTTGAAAGTTCCTGGCCCTTGTTTAGTTCCATCCTAGTTGATGTTCACTCTTTTTTGTTTTGTGCCCTCGATTAAGCCTTGAGCCAGTATATTTTATTATCTCATTTGTTTGTCATGATGTCTGCAGGGAGGAGGCAAAAGAGATGCAATCATCGTCGTCCAAGAATGGGAAAATATCTTTCAATGATATTCCTGATAATATCAAAAGGTAAGTTCATATGGCTTATTTGTTGGTTGGCAGTTGGGCATATCTTCATAAGGTCTGTTTCAAGTGCGCAGAAGTTGGAAGTCGCTGTCATGGTCAGGCGTCGAGGGAGAATGTATGATAGGCACAGTGTAATTGAGTTAAGCAAAGATTATCTTCTTATATAGAAATCTAGATTTTTGCTCGACTTAGAAAGACTCTAATGTCACTTGCTGCTCATTTGGGCATCAAATTGTTGATCATGTCACTGTCCACTTCCTCCGTATCTGTTACTTTTCAGGTGTCGATACTGATGCTGTTGTGGACCTTTTCCTTAACTGCTTGGTTTTTTTTTTTTTTTTTTTTTTGTTTCGCTCACTTTTCCAAACCGATATAAAGAAAGCTGTCTAGCATTATGTAAACAGAATGTTTTGGTGGTTCTGTCAGCCTATCAACTTCGATCTGTTTGATTGTGCTCTTGGTGGAGTGGACAGCCTAAAATTGACACATTGTGCAGGAAAACAGCTGCTTCATACAGAGAACTAGAGGCAAGAAAAAGTAGAGTAAATGATTTGGAGAAGATATACATGGATATGTCGCTGCAGAAGGAATTGCAGGTAGGCTTCACTGACTTTCAACTTGTCAGTTGGTCTGTTTGGATATTTTCTAATAAAGCTTTTATCCATGAGCAGAAGAAGGGCAAGAAGCGAAAACTTCGTGAAGCTGAGATTGTCTGCCCCTCCTCAAAACCAGTATACAAATGGCGGTCAGAACGGAAGCGATGATTACAGTTTCTTTCTGAGCTCGATGCTTCTCTTTTGCGCAAGCAATGGTTCTCATATACAGTCAAATCTCTTCTGCAAAACTTACCTGTTTGGATGACGATTCGGGTGGCAGATGAACCGCCGTGAACTGGGATCACAATTTTTTGAATTGCTGAACATAAGTTGGTCTATTTTCGTCTCTTATCTCATTGTGGGAAGAATATATGTAGCTGTCATCTTTTAAACGTCATGCCGTTGTGCCAGTATTTTATAGTGTGCATAAAAAAGAAGTGGATATATTTGAAAGACCGATTCGAGAAGTTCTAATTCCTCTGGAGCTACTTCATTTTGCACTTCACTCATGTTGCATTTCAAATTGACTCTTACTCATGCTGAACATCAGAATTCTGTAAAGGTATCCAAATGTTATATGCACGAGCCATTTGGCAGTAATTATACCTCGTTAAAACTCAAGTTCTTTTTGGGGCCTGCGAAATTTTTTGAAAGAAAGCGAAAGAAACTTAACCAACCAGACTTGGATTGTAACTCAGGTATCCTAGTAGTTTATTCTAAGATCGTCAACGCTTGGTCGCATTGAACTTGGTGGCTACTTGTAAGATACTTCTCTCTACTCTAGAACACGATCCATTATAAAACACATCGAGCATGGCCCATCCATCGTAGATGGAAACGGCTGCACAAACTCCAATAAGCTCGATTATAGCGATACAAGCTTTCAAAATCTGCAGATATTCACTATTCCACCATAAACTAAGTCAAGATTGAAGGTTCAAAAGCTGCAATGGCTGGAACAGCCAACTTCTATGACCAGCATCTCATCTTCCGCACCGTCATTATCATGTCAATAACTTGGCAACAATATGTTCTGCTATTGCCATGCTTGAAGTCAAACCAGGTGACTCGATTCCAAAGAGATTAACCAGTCCAGGTATCCCGTGAATCTCCTTCCCCTGCAAAAACGTAATCAGGATACAATTGTCATCGACCATGCCATCCCTTGAGTCTTTCAAGTAACCTTGACGATGGAAAGCCTTAAAAATGAAATTAAATCCGATGGTCAATAATGTATATCATTGTATTGCATAGTTTCTAGATAACCAAGAGGAAAATTAAGAAACACAGCATTGACCTTGAAGAAAGAGGATGCACAATCCACGAAATCCAGGACTCTATAGAAGCAACAAACGAAGGTCGTCTCTCTGCTTCAGCAGTAAATGTAATGAAAGGAGACAGAGATCTTTGCAACATTTCAGGTTGCTTTTGTCTTGCAGTTTCTAAAACGTGTTAAACCCAATTCAACACAGAGCACTTGACAATCAATCTGACCATATTAGGTCGTAGGTAAATTAATGGATGTACTCTATGAACAGGGTGTCTACAGTCTCATGACTCGATAATGCACCAATACTCTATGTACTCTATGAACCCCAATACTCTTTATGTACTCTTATCTCACGTCATTAAGATGTAGAAATGTGTCCATGCATATGTTCCTGTTTCCTAATGATGTTGCAAGAATTAAGCTTGGAAATAAGTGCATGAAACAGAGATCCCGAAGAAACTTCACAGTATTAGGACTAGGTAAGACAAAGAATCGTGCTAAGTACATTAAAACTATTTTACAAATTTAGTGTACTAAGTAATGCTGCAGACACCCATCGGGTGTTGAATATGACATACTTGTTTAAATGATTAATTGTAGTTTGTCACATCATATTAGACTGATTTTACTATACCCAGCATTAATAAAAAACAAATTTATCCTACTGTTACTGTCTAACAAACCCAGTCAATGCTGCTATTGCACTTCCTGATAAACCAGGCCTGATTTCTCTCAAATTGATTACAACCTTCTTGCAAGGTAGAAGACTTCATCTAGCATCCCGTGCACAAAAGCAATGAGAAAAGATAATGTTCAATTAATCAGAGCTTTCCCAACTGGTGTTCACCATAGTTCCTTTAAGGGAAAGAAAACCTACTGTTGGAATAATGCATAATGAAAGACAAACTAAAGAAAGTCAAGATTTTGGAAATAAATTTTTAGATTCTATTGACCTGACACATTCTGTCAAGAAGGGAGAGCTGAGATCCAACCTGTACCACAAAATCACTGGTAGGCTGTCGAGGAGCTGAAAGTTTTGGCCGAATCCCTGAATAACCTGGCTCCAAAGAACCATCTTTGAGGTTCGGGTAGTACTTTCTGATGGCCGGATAAAATCTCTCTGCGCGGCTTGCAGATACAGAATAGTCAAACCTGAATTGAGCTTTGGCAATTATTTACAACGGGAGACATAGCTATTAGTGAAAAATTAAAAAGAACAGATGCTTATATTTTGATTAGATGATCACGTTATCTGCTATATTGGTATTTCATAGTCCGGTAAGCATTACTAAGCGAATAACCCAAACTTGGTAAACTGATACAAGGTTGAAATCTAAAAATTTTGTTCGCTGATATTCAATAGTTAATGCATGCTCAAGAAGACAAGGGAAAACTTCACTCTAATTGAGACCGAAAATTGCATGTCAACCAGTCACCATGTGCTTCTTGCCAAAAAGACCAGTTATTATGTGCTTGTCACAAATTACTATGAGGGAAAAGATTTTGGCTTTCACTCATCAGATCCCCACGGAAATTTTCAATTACAACTTTGTTCAAGCATGACATGGGATTCACGCCCTAATTTTACACCACTCAATAGAAGCATAGAAGACAAATGATGTATCTAGTCAGACAAAGTATACTGAATCGGAATAAGTACCTATTTAGGAAGCTTGAAACATCATCCACACCATTAATCCATTCAACATCTGGGCCAAACTTTACTTGACCATTCAAATCAAGAGTTACGTGCACACCAAGGCCACCATCCTCAGGAATTGGATATATCAAATGCTGGAATGGGGGCTTCTTAGTGTTCGCAAGGGCAAAGTAGTGACCGCGAGCAAAATATGCTGGAGGAATTACTTGACCATTAAGACCATGAAATCTCTTTGCTAGGAGAGGAGCGCTTAAGCCTGCTGAGTTGACAACGACCTTTGGAACTAGTACAAGTTCAGGTTGGAGAGGAAACTGTGCATTCCCATGTTCATCAAGATTTTTGGTCTCACAAACATGGAGGTGCATAGAATTGCCTTCAAGATGACCACCAACCACAGTAGTATTGTAAGAGAATGTCGCTCTGTGACTTTCGGCTTCTCCCTGGACGCACATTCGGGTGATCAACCTGTCAATATGTAGCTATGAAACTACCTATAGAAAAGAAGCAAAAGCTGAGACGATATTTCCAAAGCACAAAACTTGATCGCTTACCACTAGCGATAGCATCAACGAATGCGAGTCGACGATGCCAGAAACAGGGGAAAACAAGGCCTTCAAACACTGCAGCTCAGGTTCCATCCTCATGGCTTCAGGACCATCCATCATCCTCAAACCATCAACCCCATTACGAGCTCCATGGCTCATCAAATTGCTCAGCTTCGGAACCTCCGAAGGCCCGGTAGCGACTATGAGCTTCCCAATCTGCTTATGGGGGATTCCACGCTCGGAGCAGTACTGGTACAGCAACTCCCTTCCCCTCACGCAAAACGCCGCCTGAAAAATCGCGCGCATTTCATATCCCCACTCCGAATTTCTCAGAGCGTATGACCGACAATCGAACAACCTTTTCCATTAAAAACAATCACTCACAGGAGCAAGAAATGAAGACTACCTCAAAATCTACTACGAGACACTACTACTCTCCGACTGAAAATCACACTCTCGGCCAAACACATCACTCGATCTCGCTGACAAGCTGCAACAACTCCAGCGATCCGAAAACCACCCCGATCAGAGAGAAGAGATCGCTCGACCTTGAGAGAATCGGGAGGGTAGTATATGCCGGCGTGGACGACCTCGCTGTTGCGAGAGCTCGTGCCGGTCCCGATGGTCGGCGCCGACTCCAGCACCAGGACGTCGCGGCCGCCGAGGGCGAGCCGCCGCGCGACGGCCAGCCCGACGACGCCCGCCCCGATCACCACGCAGTCCGCCGTCTCCGCGGAGGCGAAGCTCCTGGCGAGCTGGACGGCCTTCAGTACCGCGCGGACGCTTCCCGTCGAACGCCTCAGCATTTCGTCCCTCGGATTTGCTCTCTTCCGGCGGTCGCCGCCCCTTGCGCGAAGCTGAGACGAACGAACTGTGCTCGTTCAGCTCGGCAATACCGCTCTTCTTCTTCACGCCGCAGAGCAACGGTGGGCGAAGGGATTGGCTTGACGAGAAATGAGGAATTTTTTACAAATTTGTTGGGCAGTGATAATTAAATAATTTAACGAAAATTTCTATTTTGATAATAAAGTAGAGGAAATATCTCGAATAAGGACGTGAAGTAGAATAAGGGACTATTTAGTAATCTGCCAAATAGTATCAGATTCTATTTTTTTGTTCTCCAAAATAAAAAAAAAAAAACAGAAATTTGTTTGATACATTTTTTGTTCCCGAACACAAATTTGTTCTTAGATTCAATTTTGGAACAGAATCAAGAATAAAAAAAAATTAATTCTTGATTCTGAAAAAAAAAATCAGAAATGAAAAGGAATTTTTTTTTCTTCTTCTTCTTCTTGGTTGGTCTTTTTCATTTTTCTTGGCCTATGGCTGGTCGCCGGCGCCAGTGACCTAGCCATGGGCCAAGGAAGGGGAAGATGAAAGAAAAAAAAGAAAGAAATATTAAAAAAATTAAAATATTATTAAAATGTAATTAATAAAAAGAAATTTTGTACGATTACCAATGTATTTATCTTCTTTTTCTATTTTAGGAATATAAATTTTGAGCAGTTACCAAACGACTTCAAATATTTAGAAATTGTTTCTAGGAATGGAATAAAAAAAATCATTTCTAAGCAAAAATTATTTCTGGGAACAGAATAATTACCAAACGCACCATAATTTTCTCGTCATGCCACCGAGAACTAAGGTCGGTTATATTGAGGCCAGGATTGATTTTCACAATAGTTGGGCTTGGGTCCACAAAGGTTGGGCTTAAGATATTGATAACTGTGCTTGGTCCCCATCTCTTGCACCTAAGTCACCGTTGCATAGGCCAAGGTCCAAAGATGCCGGGTCAATCCCTGGCATTCATGCTAGGGACCTTGATGCCCATACCCTCGTTCGACGGCCCACTTTAGTACTTGGCTTCCCTACCTACGTCCTTGGCACTCAAGCTTAGGTTTATCGATTGCTAGTTTCAAGTCTACCGATTGTCGAGTTTCGATCCATAAAGGTCAGGCTCAGAACTAGGGGGGGCTTGTGCCTAGGTCTCCAGCGGCTATGCCCAGGTACTTAGCTCTCGCACTCAAGTCACTGGCGCCCGAGCCCAGATTCATCAAGGCTAGTTTGGATTCCTCAATGGTTGGACCAAGGTCCCTTGAGGCCATGCATAGGACCACGATGCCCGCACTAGGGTCTCGACGACCATGCGCAAGTACCCAACTCTCGTGTCCAAGTCATCAACGTTTAGGTCTATGTCAACAAAGACCAGGCTACAATGGGTGTGCCTGAGACCCCTGCAACCATGTGGGGACCCTAATGCCCATACCATTGTCCCCGGCAGCTATGCTCAAATACCCAGCTCCCATGCCCAAGTTAGGGCTTGGGTCTCTTGAAACTGGGTCTAGTACCTCAATGCCCTTGCATTGGTTGGCGGTGGTCATGCGCAAGTACTTGACTCCTGTGCCCAAGTCAGTGGTGCTCAACCTTAGTTCTTGATGGCATGAATCGGGTCCACAAAGGCTGAGCCTGGGATCCTTGAGGTTGGGGTGAGATTCCTCGAGGCCATGCTCAAGACCCCGATGATAGTGCTCGGGTCATTAGCAGCCTTGTAGAGGCACCCCTCCCACACCCATGTCATCAATATCCGGGTGCAAGTCCCCATTGCCTGTGCTGGGGTTCTTATTGGCTGGGTCTGAAAACCCCACTTTTCCGTCATCCATTTACCTTTCCAAAAAAAAAAATTCTCCTATGTTCGCACTAAAAATCTAAAAAAAATAATGACCAAACGTTACGATCATCGTCCCTTTCTTTATCTAATAGTTGATAATAAAATACGTTCTTGAGTGTAACGCGTGGTCTTAGGAGAAAGGGAAAGAATGTCGAAAAAATAAGATTAAAACCGGGCAAAGGTTGGTCAGGACTGTTGCTTCCAAGGAAGAAATTTAGGCAGAGAACCCCTGGCCAAAACATTTTTAAAAAAAAAATTAGGCAGATATCGATGCATATGAATTAAGCTCGGATGCACCGAGATCAGCCAATCCTAATTCCAATATATTTGTAATTTCGCGCGTCTCGTTTTGATTGGATAATAAGAAAAAGAAATTAAGATCGAGAAACACTATCATTTTGGACAGAAGTATCGTCTTTCAATATGGCAAATCCAATTCGACAAACTCGTGTATTGACGGGAAGCACATCGTGAGATTACAGATGACAATTTCCGGGGTCAAAGCACAAGCATTACTATTGATAACGAGAAGAAGCTAAAGCCTTGTGGATTCTTGTCGAGCTTATTGCGAAATCTTGCTGAGCTTGAAAGCGAAAACATTGGATCCCCAAGCAACACCATTTGCTTCACCTAATCCAACTTGCACCGGAACGCAACTATCTTCTCTAGTTTAATCAATGGAGCAACCGAGTGTAAAAGTTCTATATAAGCTGACAAAATTTGAAGAGAGAGGGCCAGGTGCATTCACGTAAACTGTAAAAGCATTGGCAAGAGATTCGGTCAACTTTAGTTGGTATCGAACATGGAGAAGGGCAGGAAGAGATCGGCCGTCCTCGCGGGCTGCAACTACCAGGGCACCCAGTACGAGCTCCGCGGCTGCATCAACGACGTGCGCGCCATGCACGAGTCTCTCGTGGGGCAGTTCGGGTTCGAGGAGGGCCGCATTGAGGTCCTGACGGATGCGCCCGGCTCGCCGGCTATGCCGACAGGCGCGAACATCAGGGCTGCGCTCGGCCGGATGGTTGACCGGGCAGAGCAGGGGGACGTCCTGTTCTTCCATTACAGCGGACACGGGACGCGAATCCCGTCGCCGAGGCCGAGCTTTCCGTTCAAGAAGGACGAAGCGATCGTTCCTTGCGACTTCAATCTCATCACTGGTAATTTGTTTCATCGCCCAAACTCTTTCCCATGAACATTCGCATAACCACAGAAGAAACGATACGTTGCAGATGTGGATTTCCGGCACCTGGTGAACCGCCTTCCAATGGGCGCGACCTTCACGATCTTCTCCGACTCCTGCCACAGCGGCGGCCTCATCGACAAGGAGAAGGAGCAAGTCGGCCCGTCAAGCGCCCCCACCCCCGGCGGCGGCGGCAGCGCATCTCTCTCCTCCGCCGCACAGACGAAGCACATCCCTTTCGAAGCGCTGCTCCAGCACCTCTCGTCCCTAACCCACATAGCCACCCCGGACATCGGGACCCACCTGCTCGAGTCCTTCGGCGCCAAGGCGAGCCTCCGGTTCCACCTCCCGCAGCTCGAAGCGGCGCCCTCCTCCGGTCCACTGAAGCCCGACGAGGGGATCCTGCTAAGCGGGTGCCAAGCCAGCGAGACCTCCGCGGACATGAACCCGTCGGTGGAGGGAGGAGAGGCGTACGGGGCGTTCAGCAACGCGGTCCAGACTGTTCTGAGGGAGAACGACCGGAGGCTGAGCAACAGGGAGGTGGTGGTGCTGGCGAGGGAGGTGCTGAGGAAGCAAAGGTTCGAGCAGCATCCATGTCTGTACTGCAGCGACGAGAATGCTGATGCGAGTTTCTTGGGGCAGCACGATGAAGATGAAGACGAAGAAGATGGCGTGCCTTGTTGAAAAAGCTGCGCGATTTATTTAATTACATTTCGTGCGAAAAACTAATCTTATACATAAATTGCCTTTTTCCATATTTGGGAATTCCATGTTGATAGCGGGGCTATTTATGCTCTCTCGAAAATTTAATTTGTCTTCGATGTTTTAACATGTGATGGTCAATCTACATGTATTTTACTTGAAATTTGAAATATTCTCGGAATTTTATTTATAGATAATAGCCCTTCATTACTTTTGAGGAAACAATTACGATTCATCTTTAGATAGTGTTTCTCTCGAAAACCTACTTAAAATCTAAAGGGTCGCTTCGCCGCCTCCCACTTGCGTAGTGGTGCCATTGCTTCAAGGCACACCTTTGTTGTGTTTGGCAACCGCTTTGCTAAAGGCCCTTGACCAAAATGCGGAGGCGTTCGGTTAATTTCTATGTATTTACTTGAAATGGAAAATATTCCCAAAATTATTTTTTTTAATAGTAGCCCTTGATTGGTTTTGAGGAAACAATTATGATTCATCTTTGGATAGTCTCTCTCTCTCTCAAATCCTCACTTAAAATCTAAAGAGTCGTTAACCACCCCTTGAATCGGTCGCGACCTTTTGGGCTGGATGGCCACGCAATTGCTTCAAGATATACTCAGGCCACATTTGGCAACCACTTGGCCAAAGTGTTGCAACCTCCCCAAACCGGCCCCGCCACTTAAGGGGTTTCGCTAATAAACTGCTAAGTCTAAACTTAGCTTGAGCTCTCCCAGGTCCATACTAACTCGCAACTGAAGGTTTCAGTCGTTAATATGCAAATCTATTTCATCTACGAGTCGCCATTAATCAATTTTTGGTGGGTCAATTAGACACCTAAGTAAAGCATGAGAGAAATGCTTCATTTCTACAAATCAGAGATTCAATGGGTGCAAGAACTTGATTACACTAGTTGATCAACTAGTGTTCTTTCGATATCTAACTTTATTCAATTACCGCCTAATGTGTTTACACTAATTGGGAGTCTCAAAATCCTATTCCTAACCAAGCTAGCGGAGGCAATGAACAACATCTAACCCAACATGCAAAAACAACTACATGCAACGTTAAATTAAATGTGCAATTCAAAGTGTGCGAACCAAATAACATGCAATCAAACATGACAATAATAATACAAATTGGCAAGGAAAGCTAATTCTAAAACCCAACTTCCAATTTTTTTATTTTCAAAAATTTTTAATTTTTAATAAATTTTTTCATGTTTTCTAATGCTTTTCAAACTTTTTAATATTTTTTTGAATTTTGAACATTTTCGAATTTTTTTGGACTTTTTTATATTTTAATATATTTTAGTATTTTAATTAACGAAATAAAAATTCCCGAACGGGTCACCTGATCCGGATTCCTTTTCTATTTCCTTTCTGATTTTTTTTTTGGATTTTCCTTCTTTTCTTTTTCTTTTGTTTCTTCTTATTTTTTCTTTTTATATTTTTTCTTTTACTTTTTTCCTCCCCTTCCTGCATGCATTCTGAAGCATGTGATCTTCTTCCCCAAACTTCTCTACTTCAATGGCCCTTCACCGGGACCTCCCCATGCTTCCACCGAGACTTCGCCGGGGGGCCCCCCATCGTCGCTCGACGGCTCGGCCCACGCTGGCCACATCGACGACTGCCACCAGCTCTACACCCTAGCCGCTGGCCAACGCGCCTACCAAACGGTTGATTGCAAAAACTCGATTTCCAGGACCCCGAACTTGCGGCCACGAGAGTAACATTAAACCTAAGCAACCAAACATACACGACATGGAATAGAAAATAACGAACTTACGGGGGCGGCCTTGAGCCGCAGGCATCACCGTTGACAAAAAGCTTTCCGGCGGGCAGGAGGTGCACAAGTGGCTGACTCGAACCGAGGAATTTGGGAAGTTTCTAAGCGAAGCTTATGACTGAGAAGCAAGAACACAAACAAAACACGTTGCAGTGAATCAAAATATATTCTCCACCGAACTTCCATTGTCATCCATCAGCTATTCAAGATTTCGCAAAATACGGTCACAACGTGACTGGACCAAACATGGCATTTAAAGGGACTCAACAGAAGAACCGCTTTGGACTCGTTCAGGCTTGTTACGAGGCCTTTGCTTCACCGACCCACTTCATCGTGCATTCATTCATACGGCTCATAAAAAAAGTACAAGGAAGAGGGTGGACAGGAACACGAAACAGGGGATGCTTGCATTCGGACAAAATCGTAGATTAGTGCCATGTGGCTCCTACTGATAGGCATGCCAACATAAGAGAAGGGCATTTTCAAAATCGGTTTGAACGTTTCAGCAAACAGGAGGTGACCGCAGATTGAGAGGACGATATTGACCTTTTTTGAAGCTCGAACTCAAGTTTGGACTCAAAGGGAATCATCACGAAACAACCGAAATCAAACATGAAAGTCAGCTCAAACTCAACATGCATGTCGACCTAAAGAGACCGAGACTTGACTTTATAGTTCGACCAAAATGGCGCCACGCAACGGGAGTTCATGGGAATGAGTTTTTACCGTTGAAATCCCTACCCAGCCCTGAGACGGTGGCTAGCGGGCGAGCTCGAGATGAATCGAACTATGGCCGACCGCCCCGCGAGGCCTTCGAGCCGAGATCCTCGGTACTAGGGACTCGAGCCAACAAGAAACTCACCGAAGATGTGGGAATCGGCAGAGAGGAAATGCGAAGGAGGGTGCCGGCAGGAGGTTGTCGGGCGGCGAGGATGGAGGTGACTGGTCGGGTAAGAGGCAGAACGAGTGCGTGAGGCCAGGAGAAAGAACCCCGAACTGTGTGTCCTTGTAGATAAAAAAATGTCCTCTTCGAGCTCCTCACTCCTCTCTCTCTCTCTCCGAACCTCTCTGGAACTCTCTTCTCTTCCTCCCTGCTTGTTTTCGGTGCCCCCTTTTAACGCCGAGAGAAGGAGGAGTATCTCTTCCTCTCGGCTTCCCCCGGCCACACTCGCCTTCCGTTTCCAGCTCAAAGACGCCCTCGATCAGAGCGTCTTCTCCATTTCTGCTTATGCCAGCAGCCGCGTCTCCTTCTTGGGACCAAATCAGGTCCATCTTTGGCTAAAACGACTGCAAATCTGCTCGATGCAGGTCGGAAGCACTGCGCCGTCCTCGATGCGCCCTTTTTTCTTCCGCCTTGTCGCTTCCGGTTGTTCCCTTCCCTTCGTCGTTTCTGCTTCCGTCGCTGCCCTGCTTTTTGCTGCTTCCTGCTGCTGCGTTCTTCCCATCCCTAAAGCGTTGAATAACGCTGGGGAGAAGGAGATGGTCAGCGCACGACACAGGGCTAGGAAAGTGAAGTGGGCCAGCATTGAATAACGCTGGTCTTCTTCTTCTTCTTCTTCTTCTTCTTCTTCTTCTAATTAATTGATCTTTTTAAAATAAAAGGAAAATATGTTTCACTAAATCTATTAATGCAAATTTACCTAATATCTATGTATTATGTAATTTAATAAAAATATTTTTGTTTAGGGGTTAAACATTAAACCCTAATTTTCTATGCGATAAGACTCTAAATAATTAGACAAAATTTAGGATTCAACACAAAAGCCCTATAGCCAAATGCTAAGATGATAGGTAAATTCTTTTATGGATATTTTAGGGAAATGCATTGCATTTCGAAAGTCTCTAAAGTCCATTAGCCCAAAATAGGTCCGTAAGAGTTTTGGGTTTTAACATTTCCAAAATGCTAATACATTATTTCCTTCAAATTTTGCCACTGTTAAATTTTCAAAATTCTAAAAATGCCCTCACCATTTTTCATCTCGCGCGGCGTTGCCAGCAATGCCAAATCTAGTGCCAATGCCAAGCTTGGCTTGCCCTCGCCCCTGAGCCCTTCGCCGGCATTTGATGAATGTTTTGAGGTTCAATTTTTTTTTAAAAAAGAAAATATCGAAAATCCTCTACTAATAGAAGGAAATGCGATTCTTCTTGTTCCTTTGCTATTTATCACATATACGTGGATCCTCATTTGTTTTCTCTTTCTTGTGATTGAGATTTCATAATTTCTTCGTTTTCATACGCACCTTCTATTTAACAGATTCCATCAATAAAAAGAGAAACTCCTGATTTTAGTGCACCCCATTTCTCATCTCATTTTTCATTGCGTAGAGCTAGATATATTAAGATCATATATTCCAAAATATGTAAGTGGATGTTTAGATAAATGCATCATATTAATTTATCAAATTATTCGGCATATCAAATTTCAAAATATAACAGCTGTCTTTTATCTTTTTTTTTGTCATTCCATAGGATGGGATCCAACGCGACCTCCGTGTCAGTCACTTTTCCATCTCCATGTAATCTCGTTGAAAACGAAAAGAGAGGGACTCGTCTTAACCATTTTAAAACCAAGTTAACCATTTTTTTACTAGAGAGGGCAAAAAAATAAGGGACAATGGTACTGTTAGTTCCAAAACTTTTAACCAAACGTGCAATATAATTTCTAAATCTTTAATTTATTTAATGCCTAATTCATGAAATTTAGCTCAATGTGCAATATCGTCCTTAAACTTTCGATTTGTTCAATATAATTTCTAAATTTTTCATACTTGTTCAAGTTAGTCCTTGGAGTATATAAAAAGTTCAATGTTAACATTCTATTGATTCAATTTAAGAGACAACATTGAATATCGTTATATAGTTTAGGGATTGAATTAGATATATATTAAAAGTTTATGGATCACAATAAATAAATTAAAAATTCAGGAACGACATTATATATCGAGCTAATGTTCGAAAACCACGTTCAACAAATTAAAAGTTTAGAGATCATATTATACATTGAGTTAAAGTTCATGGTTCATTTATATCATTTTCCTAAAAAAATAAAAATCAACAGCAGCCATACATTAAAGCCAAGAAAAAAACAGTAGAGAAAAATATAAAAATATCTGGCAGGTGGGAAAAATAAATGCGGAGGAGGGGCAAAAAGGGGAAAACGAAATAGTGCCGCGAAGACTTTTTTGGCTAAATTTACACCATCGCTACGCGTCATCGACGCTGTCATCGACGAACATAAATCGCTCGGCTTGTCCGAAGAAACCGATCACCTTTCTCTCTCTAGAAGCCTCCCCCTCCCTCTCTCCATCTCTTCTGTCGCTTTTCGATTTAGAAAAACCAGGGTGATAGGGAGGAAGGAAGGAAGGAAGGAAGGGAAGAGCTCGCGTCGACCGAACGATTTTTGGAGAGAGAGAGAGAGAGAGAGAGAGAGAGAGGGAAAAATGGCGGATCAACTCACCGATGACCAGATCTCAGAGTTCAAGGAGGCCTTCAGCTTGTTCGACAAGGACGGCGATGGTTCGATTCCTCTCTCTCTCTCGCTGTCTCCTTCTGTCTATGATGTTCCTGCTGTTTGATTCGAGTTTAGCTGCTGCGTTTTACATGTCCTTGGTCCGATTTTAGTTCTCCCGTGTGATGCGCGGGCGATGGTGTGAAGGGTGTTTTCTTTTTGGGCTTTTCACCTGCGAATTCTCTGCTGTGATTGGCTCTCGGTCGATTCCGTTTTGTGGGGACCGCTGAATCTCCGGACTGTTCACTCCTGCTGATTGTCAGATTGTCTTCTTGTGCTGTCGAGGGGGGGCGGAAGGAATTGCGGGTTGTTCGTCTTTGATCGCATTTGGGGCTGGATCTTTGCCATGTCTCAGAAATGGTGGATGCGTAGCACATTAATGATTGGAAATTTTTTAGCTTGGATCTTGTGAACGAGTGGCGCGGTACACTACTCTCAGTATAGAAATGTTTTGTATGATTTTTTATGTCCAATGCATTTATTGCGGCTAACACGAGGGAGACAAGGCATTGGAAATTTCTTTTGTTCTATATTTGGGTATGCAGTCAGGTCGCATTTGGAGCTAGATCTTCCACATTCTTGAAAAGTAGCTGCTCTGTTTTCGAGTTACATTCCATTGAAGGATCTTTCATTGTTGTGTTTATTTGACATTTGACACGTTTGTAAATTCGGTTGAAGCGGTGTTTTAAGATGTATAACTCATTGACTGTCTGAAGCAACCAATGCGATTCTTGGTTTCTATACAACTATTAGTAGATGTTAAACATCTCGACCATGATATATCAATATTATCTTCTATGGGTCATACTTTTTTTAGGCTCTTGGATTTATCGCATCTAGAATGTAGATACTATATACTAAGATGTGTAAAATTATATATTCTTATAAGCATCAAAGCATTATTATCTTTCCATGAGGTATTTTTTATAAGATCAACGTGTCGCTCATTTGTTGCGAAGCTCTTGGAATTTTGGTCTAAAGTAGTTCGTGTTTTTCTTAAAGTGTTCAAATCTTCTTCTTTTTTAGTTTGTTGTTTTCAGCCTACGTGTTCTGAGATACTGGTCATACTCATGAGGTAATAAATCTTCCATTTGAAATGAGGTTTTTACGATTTTTCCTTCTGACTTTGAGGGTCTTTTCATTATTGTATGTGATGACGTGAATTGTCTGAGTCAACTGAATGCATCAATTAAATAAGCATCAATTATAATTCCAAATGGGATCAAATGAGGTGTAGATGTCCTGGTCAGTGACATATAGCTTCTCCTAGTCAAATTGTTACTCTAAAAAGGTCAATTTCCTTAAGGATGATAAATTATTGGTCACTCCTGTCATTCTTCAGGTTGTATCACCACCAAAGAGCTTGGAACTGTCATGAGGTCGCTGGGGCAGAATCCTACTGAGGCAGAGCTTCAGGACATGATCAATGAGGTAGATGCTGATGGCAATGGGACTATCGACTTCCCGGAGTTCCTAAACCTGATGGCTAGGAAGATGAAAGACACTGACTCTGAAGAAGAGCTGAAAGAGGCATTCAGAGTTTTCGACAAGGATCAGAACGGGTTCATATCTGCTGCCGAGCTCCGCCATGTGATGACCAATCTCGGGGAGAAGCTCACCGACGAAGAGGTCGACGAGATGATTAGGGAGGCTGATGTAGATGGAGATGGCCAGATAAACTATGAGGAGTTTGTGAAGGTGATGATGGCCAAGTAATTCGCTGCATCTGAGCGAAACCCACGAGAGAATGAAAAGAAAGGATTGCAATAACTAATGTAACAAGATTCTTGCTTTTCCTTTTGCAATGTCTATGAATGTTGCGAATTTAAACCTTGAAAGAGAGAAAGGAGTCTTCTCTTTGGTGATCCTGATTGGCTGGTGGAATGTTTTTCTGTGGGGTACCGTCTTTGTTATTGTCCCCTTGATTGGTTCATGAATGTCAGCTTGGTTTGTCTGGTTTCGTTTAGTTAGCATAAGGATCAATTTAGTTTCATACGTATTCTATTACTATCGCGGCTTGCATTTGACCTTTGGTTCCCTTATTTAGGAACTCAAGTCGAGCTGAAAAGTCGGTAACTGATAATTTGTCCGAAGAGATGACGGGAAACGCTTTCATCTGAACGGTCCTATTGACTTATCTATGCAAGAAGTGAAAAATGGGAAACTCGGTTCATAGTCGCTTTACGGACTGTATTCGTAATGCCTATTTGGGAGTCGAAGATACGCCCTGGTGATGCATCGCGCGTGAGAATTTGCAGTTGACTGCCTCGACCCATATCCTTCATTTCAACCTCCTCAACACATCTTCCCCATCAGCAAAGTGTGGTTTAATTTCAAAGACTGTTGTTGTTTCTAGGACAACCTATTTTGCAAGAAGGGCGGTCCATTTTGAGAATAGACGGACCACAGTGTGCATTTTGGCGCAACCTCCTTCAAGTTGGTTTAATTGAAATTTGCATCGCATGGGGAAAATCCCAATTTGGCTCAGGTGATTTCATTAGCATTAAGCCTAGTGATCGGGTTGTCAAAGAAAAAATTGATCATCTGGTACAAGTTACCTAACCGGAATCCACGTGCATCAACGACCACCAAAAAGCAGAGAGAGGAGGGTAGTTGGCGCCATTAGAGATGTGTGGAGGGTAGGTCTCAAATACCCGTCAATGCCTTAACACTTTATAACAAGCTTCCCACTCGCCTCTCTTCAATTGGCGTGCATTGCTTCTCTGTTTCAGGTGCAGTGAGAGTGCTTTCATTCAAGGAAGGAGCCAAGTACAATAAACAAAAACTATGGAGGTTGCACAGGAGAAGGAGAAGAAGATGAAAATACTCTGCCTCCATGGGTTCAGAACCAGCGGCGGCTTCTTGAAGAAGCAAATCAGTAAATGGGATCCTTCCATTTTCTCTCACTTCGACATGGTAACATCGAAACTTCCCTCAAACCTCTCCTCTTTTCTGTCATCGTAGAAGGAGGAAATAGTAACTTTGTGTTGCTGGGTTGAGAATTTGATAAGAAGCATTTTGAGTCGATGAATACGACATACAGGTGTGATCAAGTGATCATTACATGTTTTGACTCGACGTGCCACGCTAGAGTGATGAGTGATCAGTATGGTTTAGAAGTAAGGGGTTGACCACTGCTTGTGCATTTCGAGAGAAGACAGCTAAAGATGTTTGATCACCGAACAATTTGGCTGATTTGACTTTTCGACTGGAATTTATCTGCAATGTCATTAAATGAAAAGCAGATGAGGTATCCAATAACTGAATTGAAAGTCTAAGACTGCATGAGCCGTCTCCTGAAAGTAATATAGGCTCGAAATATTATCTAAATGAATGAAAAAGGGAAGCTCTTACTGTGATTATATGAGCAGGAGCCTTTGGATGACATGTTTCCGTCTTGGATATGGAGATTTACCTTGGCCTATAAATTTCTCTATCACTGAGAAATGTAAATTTGTTCTATGATTGTTCAAGGCATGACAGTTATGCTAATTAACACACTCAGGAAAGTAACTCCAATCGGGCTATCAGCTGCCCCAATTGAGCTGATTGATTTATACCCGATGGCCTGGAGAAGTAGATGCAATCATGATTGATGACTACTTTTCATGTTAAATGCTATTTGTTTGCAGTTTTTGTGTCTATAATGCATTTCTGTCATCGAGCAATGGAAGCGAATTGCCCATGTCTACTCTTGTGTAGAACATGGGTTCTGATGATGCTGTTTATCCTCTACAGTTCTACAGCACTTGAAAGGAAAATTTAGATTCCACAGCAGGCCTTGAAATGATTTCCGTGTTAGAAACTCCACAAGATCGATACCAATTAGACTTTCGCCACATACACATACTGACTGGAAGTGTTGCCTCTCTTTCGTACAGGATTTCCCTGACGGCATGTTTCCTGCGGGAGGAAAATCTGATATTGAAGGCATCTTTCCACCACCCTACTTTGAGTGGTTCCAGTTTGACAAGGTGAGTTTGCCCGTATATTCTGAATCTCCAATCCACTACGAGTGTACCATCTTTTATTCACAATTGTCAACCAAGGAGACAATATTCTTAATAGAACTCAAACTGATCAGGATTTCACGGAGTACACGAACTTGGAAGAATGTGTCAAGTACCTGTGCGAGTACATTACAAGCAAAGGCCCCTTTGATGGTCTACTTGGATTCTCTCAGGTACTCTTCGCCATCGCTGTGATTCTTGCGGTCAGGTGCTCGTGATTTAATAGATTAAGATGCAAAACGTAGTTAAGCCAATAGTCACGGTCTAAAGTGCGCTGATGAAGTTTAATAGCATCATCTTGCAAAGACGGCTCTATCATTCTCACACTTAATTTTCTCGTTTTTTCAGGGCGCCACACTCTCAGCCCTTTTGCTGGGTTACCAAGCACAGGCAAGCCCAATAGACTCTTTTTATTTTTATCGTATTCTTATGCGACAGTTTCAGTCGGGAAGTGGTGGTTGATATGGTTGATATATCTTCTTGGAAGCAGGGGAAGTTATTGAAGGATCACCCGCCACTGAAGTTCTTTGTATCTATATCGGGGTCGAAGTTTAGGACTCCAGACATATGTGATGTTGCCTACAAGGACCCCATCAGGGCGAAGTCGGTCCATTTCATTGGAGACAAGGATTGGCTGAAATTGCCATCGCAGGATCTGGCGACTGCATTTGACAATCCCCTGATCATCAGACATCCCCAAGGCCACACCGTCCCAAGGCTTGGTGAGTACAATTGTCTGTTCTTAAACTTCTTCTGTTAATAGAAAACCGCGAACTAACCCCAGCATAGTGTCTAGTCTATCAAGCATCTTGGAAACTTTTAAGTCAAACTGACATTTATGACTGCTAATCAGATGAGACCGCGGTCGCGCAGTTGCGCGGTTGGATTTCTGAAATACTCCACCAGTACAGCAGCGGGAACCTTGAAGTCGGGAAGACCGACTCCAGCGATGCTCCGAAGGTCCAGAATGCAGCGACAAATGGGAAGTTCGACAAGGAGGAGGTCGAGATTGTGGAGGCAGCGAAAGCCTGAAGAACCCGGAAGGGAAAACGAGTTGGCCTTCTTTATTTGTCGTGTGTGGAAGAAGCCTTAAGTCAGAGCAATGCCTTTTGAGGTTGTGTGAACTTGTATGGTGATGGTAATTGGCAATACTGTACCCTGTCCATTATGATGGCAATAAATTCACATCGAATGCTTTCTGGTATCGAGATTCTAGTGTCCTCTTCTACACTCCTTGAACGAATGATCTACAAACCCATCATCTCCTGAAGTTACATGTTCAGCCCAAGGGTTGAAATTCGGGGAGAATTCATTACCCTGTTCATGAGCGTCAATCAGTTCAAACACTCACCATCACTTGATAAAAAGAGCTCTAAGCATTTGTGACATTTCTCACATCGGGGTCCGACGTGTTTCCTGTACATGGGGGCGCCTGAACACGGCCGGTTTACTACTGAGGAAGCCCTGTTGCTCTGCATTACGGCTCGCTTGACGCATCTGACCTAACATCGCTTCCAAAACAGCCTCCTCATTTTCATGTAAGATTTTGTTAACGAGTGTCGCCTAAACAGCTTGCTCGACGTTACAAATTCATTCCAGACAGTAAACGAAAAAGGGTTGATTATAACTTGAGGGGGTACATATGTTACGTGGTACGACATTCCACGAAATAACTCCCCCTCCTCAATTTCGGAAAAACAAGGGTGGGTGCGTTTGGTTCAATTTTAAAAATGCTATTTGGGAGAATGCAAATATCTTTAAGCTAAAACCCTCTGGGGAAATGTAAATGACGTTTGGTAAAAAAAAATTTATAAAGTTACTTTGGGTCAAGTAGTATTTGGTAAATTTTTTTTTGCAAAAGGGGTTTGGGAATAAAAAACCTAATTTGCCCTTTGCCAGAGCTAGCACCGACCGGTCGCCAAAGAGCCAAATCTAGCGCCAGCAGCCGTCGCCCAAGGTCGGGCGACTGGCGGCGGGCTAGATCTGGCGCCGATGGCCGTCGCCCGAGGCCAGGCGACCCTCGACGAGGGTCGCGGGACCCAAGTGACTACCTGAGTCGCCTGACCCAGGCAGCCGGCGCCTGGGTCGCACAACCTTAGGCGACCGTCGCGTGGGTCACGCAACCTCAGGCGACCGGCGCCTAGGTTCTGCGATCCTTGCCGAGGGTAGCTCGGCCTCGGGCAATGGCCGCTGGCCTCTTGTCGGCTCGATCTAGCATCGGCCGCCTCGCCGGCCTCCCTCGTCGACCACCTCACAAAAAAGAAGATGAATAGTACACACAATGGGCAAAATTGGAATAAGCCAAAATAAATGAGGATAATTTAAAAATAAAAAAAATTGAATTCAGCATTAATAAAATGCTACAATTTAATAAATGCTATCCAGCCAAGGGCTTCCAAGTTGGAAAGCTCTTTCCAAATGCTAAACCAAAAACGCAGCTGGCTTCCATTCATCTCCCGAAGCATGTTGGAACAGGGAAAGTTCGCTCGGGCCCCACTATTTTTCTAAGAATATTTGTCTTTTTTCTTTTTTTGGGGGAATCATTGCCTTTGGGCCGTCGTCAACTTCCAAACCGGAAAACAAACAGCATCCGTTGCCCCCTATCCAGAGAGATCAGAGAAAGAGAGGGAGAGAGGTGGCAAGGTCGCGTCAATGGGGGCGACGCGCTTGCTGGTCTGCGATTTCGTCATCTCCTTCATGTGGGTGTGGTCGGGGGCCCTGATCAAGATGTTCGTGTACGAGGTTCTAGGGCTGGGGCACGGGCTCCGGGGCGAGATCGTCAAGTCCTCGCTCTACATCGCCAACATGTTCTTCTTCGCGCTCCTGGGCAAGCTCACGAAGGGCGGGTCGTATAACCCCCTCACCGTGCTGGCCCCCGGCGTTTCCGGGGATTTCGGCCGCTTCCTCTTCACCGTCGGCGCTCGCATCCCTGCCCAGGTTCGGTTTCGGGCTTTGCCCCCTTTGGTTTTGGCTTGTTTCGGACTGGTTCGTTTGATTTTCCTTGCCCGGTAAATGTGTAGGTTTTATGGTTGGCATGTGTTCTGTGAAAAAGCTTCTGGGTTTGGCTGAAATGCTTCCGGGTTACCTGTTACATTGCAATTAATGTGTTTTATGTTGCGAAAAAGGTGGGTTTTTAAGGGTTGGTGTTCTTGCCACGGGATCAATGCCATATGTTGTGTTTGCTCATTTTTTGCTGTCATAAAAATATGGACTTGCTATCAGCAGTATGGCTTAATTCTGTCTAGGGCACGTTAACAAAAGACCTGAGGAACATGGTCTAGATAAGATATGGGTAGCAGCTTCAGTTAACTGGGTTTGTGAATATGGTGTTGAGGAAAGTTAGGGCCTTCATTCGGGGGAAGTGGATGCCTAGAAGGTTTGGTCCGATTTTCTTTCGAGGGACTGCCAAGGCTTTGATGTAGTTTTTGACTGATGGGTTCTTTTTAACTGAGATTGAGGGCTCTCTGCTGACTCATTTGTGTGAAAGATAAGTTCCTTCGTTTATCAAGCCCCTTATTGAAGTTTGAGTTACCAGTACAAATTGAGAATGGCTATTGCGTAGGCCGCATTTTGGTAGCTTTCTGGAGTTTGCTCATGCAGAATTGTATTCGATTAATTCATGATTAGAGACACCGTATACATCTTTTCCCCACATTTTTTTTTTACTAAAACATGTTTTAATATGACAGCAGCTTTCTACCTCACATTTACACTTTGCAGCTTATATTAGTGGGTCATATCATCTGATCACTGGACGAACCCACATTAGTGATTAATCAAAAGGAAAATAAGTAGACCTGTCACGACTTCATCACCGGATGGTATTCTACAGATAGGTCTCCTCGTACTGTTGTTAAATGGTTTATTGCTGTCCATCTTCTTGCCCCGTTTTCCACTATACTATAGATGACAATCCTTTGAACTGATGGAACTGCAAGATAAACTTGGTTGTAATGAGTCGACAAGATAATTTTGGTAGAATCCAAATGCTAATGTTAGGTGTGAGGGCTTGTTTGGTTTGGCTTTTGGGGAATGCATTTGGCAAAATGCAAAGGCCTTTGAGCTAAAAGGGTTTTTCGAAATGCAAGTAGTGGTTGGTAATGTGAATTTTAAAATCACATTTGAAAGCAACTTTGGCTTAAATACCGTTTGGTAAAAATTATTTGCAAGAGACTTTTGTTGATATTTAATAAAAAAGGCTGGCCAACTGACCACCACCGCCGGCCACCATCGCTGGCCAGATCTGGTCGCCGGCCAACCGCCAGCTGCCAGATCTGGTCGCCGGCCAGCCTCACCTAACCTCAGGCGAGGCAGCCTGAGGTCACCCGACCTCGGCGACCACTGCCTGGGGTTGCGCTACCTCAGGCGGCAGTCGCCACGGTCACGTGACCCCCAGTCTACGGTCGCTGGGGCACTAGCCCTCAGGCGGCTGTCGTCGTGGTTGCGCGACCCCCAGGCAGCGGTCGCCGAGGCACTAGCCCTCAAGCGGCGGTCGCCAGCTATCAGACCAGCTGCTTAGGGAGAGGATGAACAGTGGCGATGAACAATACCCAAGTTTCATTCCGAAAATGCAACTTCCCAAGGCTCCTCATGGACTCCATTCAGCCAAAGGCCCTTTCCAAGCTTTGGAGATGCAATTGCATCTCCTCAAAGCTTGCCAAACAACTTTTCATTTGCTCATGGGACTTTAGACCCCCAAAGCAGCATTCAAATGCTGAACCAAATAGGCCCTAAGATACTGCGAAAGTGCAACTCTCCATTTTGTTATAGACACAAGTTGTGAATTCTGCATTTGTCTCAATTTGATTCATTCTCTGTCAGTCTATGAAATCTTATGGACAGATTAGTGGAATGAGAGGATTACTTCCCATTGTCTCCAAATTCTATCTCAGGCTGAATGCCATTGAAATTCATCAATTGCATTCAATGCCTTTTAGGTCATCTTTTTTGTTGTCGAGCTTGTATTGTATAGGTGCTGGCCTATGCAATAACTTTTTTTGTCATTGTGAGCTAGAGCACCTGATAACAAAGTGATACCATGCTTGGCATCATCTTACAAGAATACTGATAGTCCTTCGTGCTTCTCAGTGACACAAGTTGCTGATTATTCACCGACTCTCCATGGATGGATTTCAGTTTAGCTAGGAATTGGATAACTGTTGAGGGCTCAGTTTAGTTTAGCAAGGTGTAACACTATCTGTTCAATTTTTCTTGTTAATGGAAACACTAGTTGATTGTTCTGCCTGCAATTGCTATTTGCAGGTTTAGCGAGATTGATATTATCTGCTTGATTGTTTGCTCATTTTCACTATGTTCCATCCACTCGGTCAATCGATTGGCTCTATACACCTTAATTCAACAAAGTCTCTACAATTAAAGGTTTGAAACTTGAATATGAGAAAGTCTCGTGGAAGGATGAAATTATAGATGTGCACATAATCAACGAGGGGCAGTGCCAGCATCATGGGTTGGACAGAATCCTTTTTCTTTGACACCCCTTAGTATGGAATAGGTTGACAAGTAAACTGAAATTATTAGCACTTCAGTGAGGGGACTTGCCATCGGAGATAAGATTGAATAATCATCTAGAATATGATGCCTGTCTCTCTTCACGCTTTCAGTGTCTTCTTGCCGTGACATCACTCTGTTAAAAAAATATCATTAAATCTGTTCATTCTTTTCTCCAGGCAGTCGGTTCTATTACTGGGGTTAGGCTTATCATTGAGACCTTTCCTCACCTATGGCTCGGACCACGTTTGAGTGTTGATGTTCATCGAGGGGCACTAACTGAAGGACTCTTAGCATTTGTGATCGTCATCATCTCACTAGGACTCGGTAGAAAGATTCCTGGAAGTTTTTACACAAAGACTTGGATATCAAGTGTCTCTAAGCTGACTCTGCAAATACTCGGTTCTGATCTAACCGGTGGATGTATGAACCCAGCTTCTGTAAGTACTTACAAAATTCTGAGTGTTTTCTTTCCTTTTTAGAGGAAACCAAAGGTGGATGTTCCCTCAGAATCACTCATACTTGGATTTAAAACTTGTTAAATACTGTAGGCAATGGGATGGGCCTATGCTCGTGGGGATCATATAACCAAGGAACATGTGCTTGTTTACTGGCTTGCCCCGGTAGAGGCCACCCTGCTGGCAGTGTGGATATTTAGACTGGTTGTTGGGCCGCTAAAAGAGCAGGAAGCAAAGAAGAAAAAATCAGAGTGAGGATTGGCATTTGAGTTTTGTTCGGTGTCTACTGGATGATCTCATCTGTTAAAATTGGATGCCAGGAGCATGTGTCGACCTAAGGGCATGAGATGTGCTTTAAAGTCCAATCTTTTGTCTGGTCAGGCAATCTGCATGGCATGTTGGGTTTTATTTAACCCTTGTATTAGACACTACCCTAGGCGCTTGCTTTATTCGTAGACAATTGGCAATATATTATATAAATCATGTTGGGCTGTAATTCACGGTGTAGGATTCGTTGGGCAATCTGTATGTACGATGGGTGCCCTTTCCTCAGTCCATCAAGTTCTCCCCAAACTGTGTATCCAATATACCTCGTTTCTTCAATATTAAGCTAGCTCTCTCTCTCTCTCTCTCTCTCTCTGTGCGTGTGCGTGTGCGTGTGCGTGTGAGTGCATTTTTGAACACCTCCTTAAAACTTTCAATGGTCATGTTTGAATAAGTGAGCTCATACATCTCAATCCGCAAGATTTCAGCAAGATCGCTGCTTTCAGGGCAGTTACCATTTGCTATTTGCTCCACATTCATCCTGATAATTCTTCTTCTAACAAGCACAAGCTTGAGAATTCAGGCACGGAATGGGTTTATGAAGAAATTTGTTTAAGACCAATTTAAGACTGTCACGCTAGAAGAAAAACCGTATATGTCAACTTAATCCAAGAACAGCTTCAGAAGTATTTATAATTCTCTGAAGGTGATCGGGATGGAGAAGATCATATATTTAACGATTTACCATGGAAATGGTACTGCTGAAATGTTAACCGCATCGTCGAACTCGTTTAAATATAAGCATAATTAATGAAATGGTAAACATAAAGAAGTAGTATCAAAGAGAAGACAAGCTTTTTCTTCATAGAGAAGCGCTAATCCTGAATGTAAGTACAAACAAATCTTCCTTCTACGAGCGTTCCTCGATGTGACAGTTCTCGTGATGACACACTGTCTCAAGTACTATGGATTAACAATTTCACATGAAAGTTGTGGAAAAGATTTAATACACAAGTTGAGGCTCGAATTCTGCAAAATCGACTGAACCAGACTCGATCGGTGGCATCAAATATGCAGCCAAGAGTTCGGAGGCCAGTGCGGCGATAAGCGGAATCCTCTTCAAGTTCTTCACCAACGGAATGTCTTCAGTTTCCCCAACCGCAAGGAGCTTCTCGTTTA
Organism: Syzygium aromaticum; assembly: GCA_024500025.1. NCBI lineage: Eukaryota > Viridiplantae > Streptophyta > Magnoliopsida > Myrtales > Myrtaceae > Syzygium > Syzygium aromaticum. Next base: position 21,991,432 of record CM044885.1, read on the forward strand.
TTTCCACCATCCGGTCCAACTTCCTCTTGAATTCAGGGTTCTCTACGTCCAGCACGGCAGGAAAAATCCTAGCTGTGGTGCGGTTTGTCTGCATGAAGAAATTTTCAATCATTATTCATTCAAGGAATCAAAATGTTCGAAGTTCATAAATTCGAAGTATGGTACTAATTTCAGAAGTCATGGACAGCGTGCAGCGGCAACAAAAATAAATGTACTTTTCCAATGCAGCGATATGAATGTATTCATTCACCTCAATAATGACATGCATGTCAAATTCCTTAGTGTTGAGACCAATGCCTTCATAGAAAGCGGTCCGCTGGCAATCGTTGAGGTACATTGTCACATACACCTGAGGAATAAAGCATAGGCAGGTTAGGGCAAGAACAAGTGACTTCCACAGCATTAGCAGAGAAACTGTGAATGATTTTCTTGGCAGAACTCATATGTTGGACACGAGAACTGATTATTACCGAAAGGCAGAAGAACCGGGACCACAGTTTTGCCTTCCAGTCATTGAGAAACTGGGGTTGGGCTTTCAGCAACGCAGAGAAGAAATCACCGTGCCGGTTCTCATCCTGGCACCAATTCTCGAAGAACTTGAAGATAGGATAAGGTTGGTACTCGGGATTCTCCTTGAGATGTCTGTAGATCGTGATGTATCGCCAGTATCCAATCTTCTCGGACAAGTAGGTCGCGTAGAAAATGAACTTGGGCTTGAAGAACGTGTATTTCCTGGCCTTTGTCAGGAAACCTAAGTCCAATGCCAAGTTGAAATCGGACAACCCTTTGTTCAGAAATCTGCACACCGTCAAAGTAAATTTATCATGTTCTTTGCTTTGTAATATGACAGTAATAATTCCAACCAAAATCAAAATGATAGTAATAATCACTCAGATTGCGAACAGAGCTTATAGGTGACACCATACATACCCAGCATGTCTTGCTTCATCCCTGGACATCAGAGAGAATATCTCAGCTACCACTGGGTTGGTTTTCTGTAAGCAAATACCTCAAATAGTTAGTCAGCTGAATCTACGTCTCAATCAACTTCAGAGCTCCTATCTTCCACCCAGATGTTTACTATTTTACAGTCGAAAGCGCATTGAAATCCCAACAAATATTCATTAGCAGTGCAAAAAAAAGCTCGGAGAATACCTAATATAACCAGCCATTCACGAAAATTCGAAATGCAAATACCAAAAGCACACCTTTTCCAATTACATAGTCAAAACAAAGATGCTAGCAGAAAATTGAAGTATTGAGTAGTAAGTGATACGACAAGCTTGAACCCATTTCATATATCCTTTCAAACAGAATGCAGTAACAGATAACCAATTGTACCAAGAAAAGCAAAGAGCCAAACCCAAGTACCTTGAGCCTCCTTCCCAGTTCCTTGTAGAGAAGGAACCCAGAGAACTCAGCAGTGCAGGACCTCTCCAAGAACTCCACGAAGATCTGCCTGAGCGGGCCCTGCATCTTATCCGCGGCCTCCTTGAACTCCTTGTTCCGCACGAAGTGGGTCTGGTTGTAATCAGTCCTGAACTCCTGAAGCAGCGCCTCGAATTCATCCTGGTTCAGGTTCTTGTTGATCTCGGTATTGAACAGCTGCTCCATCTCGTCGAAATCGGTGGTGTAGAACCTCGGGGTCAGGAGGGACTCCTTGATGGCTTGCTTGTTGGTCTTCTTGATGGGCTTCTTGGGGGCGGTCGGCTGAGCAGTGGCCGACATTCTGACGGTGGCGAACCTGGAGCGCGAGGGCGCCATGGGGTTGGTCAATCTTGGGGTGTTGGTGAATTTCGAGATGGGTTTGAGGAGAGCCATCTCTGCTGCCATTGCTTGGCGCTAGGGAGCGGGCGTGATTTCAGGAGGACTCTGGCTTTCTTCAGAGCGGGAGGGAATGAGAGATTATTATATTGTGGAACAGAGGAGTTAAGCAGAGGAGCGGCAGGGTGGATAAGGTGGTCGGGATGGTGCAATTGGCTGATGGTGATCATGGGGTGTGATCCGATGGAAATCTGTGGGCTGGGGAAGGGGCCGACACGTGGCGGGTGGCCATAAGCCTGTCTGATTACTTGTCCGGTTGGTGGTGATAATGCCACTTAGGCAAACCGGTGTTTGTGGTCGTGGCCTCCCACTCTTGCTCGAGCTTGATGCTTTGTCATGAGGGTCCACTGAGAATTTTCTTGGGTAAAAATTTCAAGATTCTGTCCGGTCTGAAACAAACCTGTCCATCAGGATGAGAGGCCATTTCTCCTCCTTCTTCGGCCTTCTCTTCTTCTTCTCCTTCTTCTCCTTCTGGGTACATACGAAAGTCCAGATGATATTTATTTTGGAAGATGAGGACACAAATTATTTTTGAACTTTGACCTAATATACAATATAATTCATGAACGTTTAATTTGTTTAATGCGATCCCTAAATTTTAATTCAATGTGCAATGTCGTCCCTGAACTTTTAATTTTTTTCAATGTGATTCATGGACTTTTAGTATAAGTTCAATTTAGTGCTAGATTGTATGAAAATGTTAAATGTATATTGTCCTACTGTAAGTCAAGTTTGGGGACGGTGTTAAACATTCTCATACATTATGAGAATTAAATTGAATATATATCAAAAGTCCATGAATTATATCGAATAAATTAAAAGTTGAGAAATGACATCGCATATTGAGCTAAAATTCAAGGATCACACTGAACAAATTTAAAGTTTATTGATCAAAATATACATTGGATCAAAAAAAAAAAAATTTACTCTTGTTTTGGAGAGCATCCGAAAACATGTGTGGCCACCAAAAGGAGTCAATGAGGTCTGATATGATATGGGGGCGACACAATGCATTTGCTTAACAGCCCCATTTACAGGCCCGGTAAGGACTTACATCTTTTCTGGGCTCAAGGCCCAAATGCCTAAGGCTCGCCAGATATCCAGGTAAGATCATTGGCTTCAAGCATGCCCATGTACTTGTTCTTTCTAAAACTCATGAAGAAGCTCTCTTTTCCATCATTGAACTGTCTCTAACATGTAAAGTCTGGGTTCTTCGTATACTGAGAGGTGCAAATTTCAAGCTTGGCATTACAATTCGTTAATCACCTACCATTAAATAATTCTGATGGGGTTGAGTAAGTAGAGCTCCTAGTTCCATGTCGAGCGACACAAGGCTATGAATTAACGCACTCAACCGGGCCGCGTAAGGTGAGAGCTTTGACGAGGTGAGGATTTCAGGCTGAGGCCCTTAAGATGCTAGTCTATCGCCTCCGTTGGTGAGCCCATATAGATCTCTAGAAGAATTTCCTTAGTATACTAGAAAGATTGCATTTTCACCTTCACATCGTTCTTCACGATGAATTTCAATCTTTTCTAAATTAAAGTTAGCCATGTCACGCAGTATGTATAATATTCAGTCTTCCATTGAGCTAAGTGAAAAACTGAAAGGCTCTCAAAGTAACGAGAGAATGCACCTCATGGGCTAGTCATGGTACGCAAGTATTTTATATAACAATTGCGTTGTTCTGTTAAAAAAAAAGGTTAGTTACATTTAGGCAATCTTCCTTCTTTCTCAGAGTTTGTTCTTGTTTTATCAAATTGTGAAGGCAACCAAACAATCCTTGTAAGACCCCAAAAGACCAGTTTGAGGCTAGCTCTTGGCTCAGTATGCATTACGGGCACTGTTTTGTCAGCATCTTCTTGACGAGAAAATATTGCATGCCACTAAGGATTCCACCGTGGAGAAATAACAACTCTGGCATGGCGACATGTGTCCGAGAGAACCCACATGTTAGGAAGGCTCTCCCACGGCACGGCACTGAGCTAAGCTGAAGCTGGGAGAAAATTTTTAAAAAACAGCCCTTTCTCTCTTTCGCGCTCCCTATCTGCTCTCTCTCTCTCTCTCTCTCTCTCGCACGCCCCATCTACTCTTTGCTCTGTGCTCCGTCTCCCACACTGAATATTTTCTCCCCTCCCACAGCACAGCACAAAGCTAAGAGATCTGGAGAGAGAAAATTTTTTAATAAAATCAAGCGCCCTCTCTCTCCAGTCTCTCTCTCTCTTTCGCGCTCCCAATCTCGATCCTTGCGCTCCGTCTCCCTCACGCCGACGCCGCCTTTGACATGCGACGCCCTAGCCTCTGCCTCCATCAACGCCTCCGACGAGCAAGCTTTGCTGCTGCCCATGAGCGACGTTTGTCGCCTCCCACGAGCGAGGTCTGTCTCCTCGCACCGACGCCCTAGCTGTCTCCGGCAAGTGACGCCCTAGCCTCCGCCTCTGCCCTAGCCTCTGACACCTCCAATGAGTGAGGTTTGCCGTTGCTGACGAGCAAGGTTCGCCGTTGCCCACGAGCAACATCCGTCGCCTCCCATGAGCGAGGTCCGCTACCTCCGACGAGCAAGGTCTGTCTCTACGCGTCGACGCCAACAATGCCCAGTCCTCCGTCGCCCACAAGCGGGCTGGGAGAGATGCCATCCTACGAACCTAAAAAAGAGAAAACAACAGGGGATGAGTCGGGGAGACTCGGCAAGTGAAAATACTAATATCAAGTGAGGATATATCGATCGCCATTAACATAAGTCGGCCTTTACCGCACTTGCATCGATGGCAGATCGATGGCAAAGTTCAAACAAGAGAACATCATGCATGGCCACATCATGTACACTTTACCAATTAAAGCTCGGTTCTATCTCAAAATAACATCAAACAGGAAACATGATCAAATCAAGAAAATGAACCAATTACGGCCAATCAAACGACCGAGAAACGGTCTAAGTAAACCATGTCACAACGCATTTCAACATAATTTCCCGATATTATGAAATTAACTTATACAATGACTAACAAAACTAGAGAACGAGTTAGAGACGAGCGAGCTCGAGTGATCTTCGGGCTTTCTCCTTGCTTGGCCGACTAATACGAGGCACACAAAGGTCAAACCGTGAGCTCTTGGGTGGAAACAAGGAGAAACACGGGCCGGTTTGGGACTTCTAGGGCGTGAGACTTCTCGGGGCCAAAACGTGAGAAAACAGATCTTGGCGAATCTTGGGTGATTATTCCTCTCCCACTCTTTCTCTTTGGCATGAACCAAGAAGCAAGAAAGCAAGAACCAAGATGGCAGTGGCGTGAGGATGAGGAGAGAGTGGCGTGAGAGCTCTCTCTCTCTTTCTCCCTATTTATAATAGCCCGAGCAAAGAAAAGACAAAATAGCATCATTACAAAATTGTCCTAGATTTTGCCATCATTACCAAATCTTCCTTCATTAATGGCCAAGATTTTCAAGATCATTTCATCATAATTTCGAGATAATCACATTCAGAATAACAGCAAAAACAAGACAAGAAGTATCATGAACAAATCTTATGTTTATAACGCATGCGAACATATTTTAACAAGCCCTTCGGACCATAACACATATTTCACACGCACTATGAATAGCAAAACTTAACTTAGGTTTTCCTATACTCACTACAGCTTCTCGCTCCTCACTTCTTCACCTCCACCCCAGTCCCGTCCGCCTAGCCATCTCACATCCCACCCGTGGCTTTATCCTAGAGCCGGCCTGCTCACACCGTCAAGGCACCGTTGAACCTATATAGGGATCCAACTCATTCTCCGTTAGCAAAGCAATATCACACCACATACGGATGATGTACCAAGTCCGTTAGACCCACATCAAACATCACATACGACGGTATTCGGCGGTAGACATGATCTTCTCTAACATCTATCACAGTGAGCACTTCGGTTTTCTGTTCCATGGGATTGCCAACGCGGACTGGGGAGATGCCATCCTACGGACCTGAAAAAGGGAAAACAACAGAGGATGAGTCAGGGAGACTCAGCAAGTGAAAACACTAATATCAAGCAAGGATATATCGATCGTCGTTAACATAAGTCAGCCTTACCGTACCCGCATCGATGGCAGATCAATAGCAAATTTCAAATAAGAGAACATCACACATGGCCACATCATGTACACTTTACCAACCAAGGCTCAGTTTTGTCTCAAAACAATATCAAACAGGAAACATGATTAAATCGAGAAAATGAACCAACTAAGACCGACCAAACGACCGAGAAACGGTCCAAGCAAACCATGTCGCAACACATCTCAACATCCTTTCCCGGTATTAGGGAATTCACTTACCTAACGAATAAAACTAGAATAAGAAAGGAATACGGGAGTCTCGGCGATTCTCGGGCTTGAACACGTGAGCAAATAGATCTTGGTGAATCTTGAGTGATTGTTCATCTTCCGCTCTTTCTCTTTGGCGTGAACCAAGAAGCAAGAAAGCAAGAACCAAGATGGTGGTGGCGTGCAGATGAGGAGAGAGCGGCGTGAGAATGGAGAAGAAGTGGCGTCAGAGCTCTCTCTCTCTCTCTCTCTCTCTCTCTCTCTCCCTATTTATAATAGCCCAAGCAAAGAAGAGACAAACTAGCATCATTACAAAATCGTCCTAGATTTTGCCGTCATCACCAAATCTTCCTTCATTAATGGCTAGATTTGGCCATCATTACCAAATCTTCTTAAAATCTTAGTCATTAATGAATATGAGTCAAAAGTCATGATGAAATGATCTTGAAAATCTTTGTATTAATGAATAAGGATCAAAAGCTATGATGAAATGCTATTAATAACTTAATTTTGAAAATCTTTGCATTAATAGATAATGGACAAAATAACATGATGAAATGCCTCTAAAGTCTTATGATCATTAATGCATGTCATGATGGCGGTGCCTCCAAAGTCCAACTAATTAATGCAAGTCATGATGAAAGGGGTCTCAAAGTCTTCGTTCATTTAGTGCATATCATCATGACGGGAGGCCTCAAAGTCCAAGCTAATTAATATGGCTTGGAGAAGAAGATTTGACTTTGATCAACCTTATCTTCTAGTTTGTTCTACAATTTTTCAAACTGTGAAGCCGATCTAAGTCCTCAGAAAATACTAGTTCCACCTATAATTAACTCGGGTCAACCGAGGTGCACAAAATTGACTAATCGATGCCAAAATCGCAACCTCACATCATACTCAATTCCATGATTTCCAAGGGTCTTTCCACGACAAAACATGTATAACAATCTTATTCAACCCGAGGTTCGGCATAGGAATGTCCTCAAATATCACCAAAAGACATCAAGTCAAAATTTCAACGTTCTCGTATAGAAAATGATGAATCTTTGAAATCTGACGAAATCGGATAGTTTTGCACTGTTTACGAAATTGGACTTGAAAACATAGTAAATAGACTCCGAAAATTCTCAAATTTGAATATGTCATAAACAAGGCCTTAACAACATTTTTCATGAAGAACACGAAATTTGAATCTCTCTATAAACACCATTTTTAGTAGCTCAAAGATAGACTAAAAATAGTTCGTTGGAATAGAATTCTTGTTTCTGAAAGTAAGCTCTGTCCAGAATCCAAATCATCTCGAAAAATTCCAAAATTTTTATACATTATAGAAAGGGAAGTTCTCAATAACTTTTGTGAAGAAAACTTTTCCAAAATCGGCCTAGAAAAGCTTGTAGAAAATAAATCAAGTGTGAACATCACCGAAAGACCCATTCTTAACAGTTTTACATAGCCCGGAAATGAGGCTATCATACTACTCATATCAAGTCCAAAAATTCTAAAATTAAAGTATACAAAACTTCATGATGTTTGGAACAACTTTCAAGAAATAAAGTGTTTGGAAATTTGGATCACAAAAGTCTCTATAAAAATAACAAAATGAAGGGGTACAAAGGATCCGAAATAGAGTTTTCCAAAACAAGAGTAAAAATTTGGTTCCAATTAAAAAACTACCAAACTTAAACCATAGTAATTTCTCAGGGACTGAAATTGAGGATGTTGCAATTCTCCCCCTCTAAAAGAATTTCGTCCTCGAAATTTAAAATGTACATAGTTCCTCGAATACATGCGGGTATCAACTTTTCCTCAATTCCTCACTCTCCCAGGTGGCTTTCTTTATGCCTCGGTGACACTATAGGACCTTAACTAAGGGAATGGTCTTACCTCTCAACACTTGCTCCTTACAATCCACGATCCTCACCTGCTCCTCAGCATAGGATACTCTGCTATCCACTTCGACCTCGTCGAAAAATTCAGTACGCGCGTCAGATCGGGCTCACACTTTCACAATATTAATACATAGAACACAACATGTATTTGAGCAAGTTTCGATGGCAATGCCAACCGATAGGCCAATTCCCTTTTCATTTTCGAATTTCAAAAGATCCTATATACTTGGAACTTAACTTACCGTAGTACCTTTACAGCATTCACTAGCTCTGGACCAACAACATTTCTTTCCCCGACCTCGTTCCAACATACTAGAGTATAGCAAGCTTGACCACGCTTCCGCTACGCTACTCTGATAAAATCTTCCCCAAACACAGTGTACTTACTTATAACAATCATGAAGATCACACTTATCATTTCAAGTAACAGTTCCCGTCTTACTTTCAATTTAGTACCTAGTTCGGTTTATTCCTTTTCTTACCCGCCATCCTAGAAGCCTGCCAAGAGCTGCACATTGTTTAGGTCTTTAACCTTGGCGATCACTCTTGCTAGAAGCCGCACATTGATCAAGCTTCTTGCCCCGGCGTCCACTTCCAGCCAAGAGCCGCTCCTTGATCAAGTTCTGCCCCAGCGATCACTCCCCACCCTTATCGGATTAATTAATTAGTCTGTAATGCCCCTACCTCAGGGTCATTAACGTGACGTCCCGTTCATTATTATCTTTCTTTACACACAAGCAAAAACATAATCTTGGAACAATCACATTTAGAACAACAGCGGAAATAAGACAAGAAACATCATGAGCAAACCTTATGTTTACAACGCATGCGAACATATTTTAATAAGCTCTTCGGGCCATGGCAAATAACACATATTTCACACGCACTATGAATAGCAAAACTTGACTTGGGTTATCCTATACCTACTACGCCTTCTCGCTCCTCGCTTCTTCATATCCGCCCCGGTCCCGTCCGCCTGGCCATCTCACATCCCACCTGTGGCTTTGTCCCGGAGCCGGTCTGCCCACACCGTCAAAGCACCGTTGAAGTCACATAGGGATGCAACTCATTCTCCGTTCGCTTAGCAATATCATGCCACGTACGGATGAGGTACCAAGTCCGTTAGGCCCTTATCGAACATCACATACGACGGGATTCGGCGGTAGGCGCGGTCTTCTCTGACTTCTATCACGGTGAGCATTTTAGCTCTCTGTTCCATGGGATTGCCAACCCAGGCTGGGGGAGATGCTGTTCTATAGACTTTAAAAGGGGGAAACAACGGGGGATATATCGGGAAGACTCAGCAAGTGAAAACACTAATATCAAGTGAGGATATATCGATCGCCGTTAACATAAGTCGGCCCTTACTGCACCAGCATCGATGGCAGATCAATAACAAAGTTCACACACGGCCACATCATGTGCACTTTACCAACCAAGGCTCGGTTTTATCTCAAAACAACATCAAATATGAAACATGATCAAACTAAGAAAATAAACCAACTACGACCAACCAAATGATCGAGAAACAATCCAAGCAAACCATGTCACAACGCATCTTAACATCCTTTCTCGGTATTAGGGAATTCACTTACTCAATGAATAAAACTAGAACAAGAAAGGAACACGGGAGTCTCGGCGGTTCTCGAGCTTGAACACATGAGCAAACGGATCTTGGCGAATCTCGGATGATTATTCCTCTCCCACTCTTTCTCTTTGGCGTGAACCAAGAAGCAAGGAAGCAAGAACCGAGATGGTGGTGGCGTGAGAATGAAGAGAGAGTGGCGTGAGAGCTCTCTCTCTCTCTCTCTCTATCTCCCTATTTATAATAGCCCAAGTAAAGAAGAAACAAAACATCATTACAAAATCGTCCTAGATTTTGCCATCATTACCAAATCTTCCTTCATTAATGGCTAGATTTGGCCATCATTACCAAATCTTTTTAAAATCTTAGCCATTAATGAATATGAGTCAAAAGTCATGATGAAATGATCTTGAAAATCTTTGCATTAATGAATAAAAGTCAAAAGCCATGATGAAATGCTATTAATAACTTGATTTTGAAAATCTTTGCATTAATGGACAATGGACAAAATAACATGATGAAATGCCCCTAAGTCTTATAACCATTAATGCATGTCATGATGGTGGTGCCTCCAAAGTTCAACTAATTAATGCAAGTCATGATGAAGGGGGCCTCAAAGTCTTCGTTCATTAATGCATGTTATGATGAACCTTAATAAATGAAGCTTGAAGGAGAAGTTTTGACCATGTCAAAGCCTTATCTTCTAGTTTCTTCCCAACAAAACAAATGCGGGGCCTATTTTGGCCTTCTAGAAATGTCGATTCGGCTCACAATAACTCAGCACCATCAGGTTGTACAATAACAACGAATCGACATTAAGTCGCAAACCCGCATCATAATCAATTCCATGATTTTCGAGGGTTTTCCGTGACAGAACACGTATAATAATCTCGTTCAACCCGAGGTTCGGCGTAGGAATATCCTCAAATATCACTGAAAGACATTAAATCGAGATTCCAATATTCTCATATAGAAATGATGAATATTTGAAATCTGACAAAACCGGACAGTTTTGCACTGTTCATGAAATCGAACTTGAAAACATAGTACATGCACTCCGAAAATTCTCAAATTTAAATATGTCATAAACAAGACCTTAACAAACATTTTTCATGAGAACACGAAATCTGAATCTCTCTATAAACACCATTTTTAATGGCTCAAAGACAAACTAAAAACAGTTTGCTGGAACAGAATTCTTGTTTCTCAAAGTAAGCTCTGTCCAGAATCCAAATCATCTTGAAAAATTCCCAAATTTATATACATTATAGAAAAAGAAGTTCTCAACAACTTTTGTGAATGAAACTTTTCCAAAATCGTCCAGAAAAGCTTGTAGAAAATAAAGAAAGGGTGAACATCACCAAAATACCCATTCTGGGCAGTTTTACACGGTCTGAAAATTGAGCTATCGTACTACTCATATCCAGTCCAAAAATTTTGAAATTAAAGTATGTAAAACTTCATGATGTTTGGAACAACTTTCAAGAATAAAGTGTTGGGAAATTCGGATGATAAAAGTCTCTATAAAAATTACAAAACGAAGGGGTACAAAGGATCCGAATAGGATTTTCCAAAATAAGAGTAAAAATTTGGTTCCAATTGAAATGGCTATGGTTCTTTTATGCACATTGCTATGTACATAAGTATGTTTTATGTGTTTATTGATAAGTCGAGGGTAAGTATGCACTCAAAGAGTGTCAAACTAGACACATATATGCAGTCGAGGTGTTGTAATGAAATAACTATTGATCTGCCATTGACGATATGTTGCGAGTACCGTACCTATTAGATTTGATGATGAGATGTCCTCCTAGTAGAGAATTAGGGATTTTACTTACTGAGTTTTCCCCAACTCACTTCTTTATTCTTTCAGGCGTGTAGGTATGGCTACTCCACCCTCTAAATGTTTTGGATTGTTTATAAATATGGAAGTATCGATCATAGATATTGTCGGCATAAAAGCTGAGGTCACTTACCGTATGGGTTAGCCACTGTCCTAATGGGCGTCGCCCCATCACTTGGTCCTGGTGGCTCGTCAAACCCGCGATGGGGCTGACAAGGTCTCTATTGAACCCAACATACCAAGCGATATAACAATGCGGGACCAGATCATCTAGCCCTTCTTCGACCCATAATGTTGTAGTATATCTACGGTAGGTGACCTCGGCTTCTACATCGATAACATCCGTGACTGACACCTCTATATTTACAATCAATCCAAAATGTTCAGGGGGCAAAGTAGCCATGCCTACAAGCCTAAAAGAATAAAGGAGTGAGTCAGGGAAAACTCAGTAAGTAAATCCTCTAATTCTCTACTAGGAGGACATCTCATCATCAAATCTAGTAGATATGGCACTCACAACATATCGTCGATGGCAAATCAATAGCTATTTCATTACCGCACCTTGACTACATACATGTGTCCAGTCTAACACTCTTTCAGTGCTTGCTTACCCTTGGCTTATCAATTAACATATAAAACATACTTATGCACATATCGACATGCATAAAAGATTCATTTACTGTCATCCTGGCTCAATCAGGGCATCCCGGCTCAATTGAAGCATCTCGGGGTTAGTTTACATGAAGCATCTAAGCTCAACCCAAGCATTCTGGCTCAACTAAGGCATCATATTCAATGAACGAGGCATCGCCGTCAATGCTATGTGGCAATGGGCGCATATTTCCTTTAGTGATCACACAAGGTGCTTCACAAAGACTGATATCTTATCTTTCTCTTAGTTGATGCACGCACAATACCTGTGGATGCGGTCAAACGAGTGTGTGTGTGTGTGTATGTGTGTGTGTGTGATGACTCTCATTATCATATTATATAGCATGCCGAGAGCAATCATTGGTTTGTGGCTTAAACCGAATGCCTAGTGCTGACTACCGCACCAAGCAAGATTTGGAATCGACACGCCTCAATGCCGACCAAGGCCTTGTGGCTTGTGTTATCTCGCTTTAGTGCTGATTCTAAGTCGAATGAACCTCAACCTTGTCCTGTGACATGAACACACTCGAACATGCAACATGAGCAAATCATTGGAAAAGAACATTATGACAAGTTCATGGCTTTCACGAGTGAGCATACAACTAAACTCGACGACGTAGCCTATTGCCCTAGCCAAGAGTTAGTAATTCTATTTACTTTTGATGAACTAGATATGGTTTTACCAAGGAATGGTCGTTTGGTGAAGAGGTGGGCGAGCGTGGCCAAAAGAGAGGAGATGAGGCGTGCAAAGGGTTAAAGGGTGAGAGTGTGAGCCAAAGAAGTGAAATCAATGTTATTGGATGAGTGGCACACCTACAAGGGAGAGGCGACACGCCTATTAGAATGGTGTGGCACCCTAAACTTTTAGGGGAATGATTGGAGGTCAATGTATGCCTTTCTAATGTGTACACCTAAGCCATTTAGTCACTTGCTTTTTCTCCAAAGCAAATCTTTTGCCATCATTACCAAATCTTTATAAAGCCACTTAAGAAGATGATTCATCCTTTGTATTTAATGACCAAATGTTATAGAGTCCTATATTATGTCTTTTTCCAAAAAATATAGCAAACATGGGAATTAAGCCATTAGAAGCACTAACTTAGTATGGTAAGAGTTTCTCATGTTCATCCATGATTGATTGTGCTAATCGAATCGAGATTCGTAGCCGAATCACTATCAGGTGAGGCTTGTCGTGGCCAAACTTGCCTAGCGTGGCTATATTGGTGGCCCATCCGTCGCCGACATTGGCCGAGCACAAGGCTGGTGCCTACCTTGGGTCATGGCCTTATGGCCGAAGTAGCATCGACACGCACGACACGACACGACACGACACGACATGCGACACGTTATTTCTAAAAAAAATACAAAATTCCAACACGTTCAGACACATTGTATATTAAAAGTATATTTTTATATATATAATAAATTAATTTGATTTAAATCCACAAATAAATAGATAATAAAACAAGACTATGATGTAGTAGGCTAAGAAGCATTGTGTCAATCCTTGTCAAAGGCTGAAACAAAGGTCAGTGGTCGAATCGAAGGCCGAACAAGTGTTGAATCATTTGCTCATGACAAAGTTCCATACATTGGCACAGTTAGCTTCCACAGCAGAATGTAACAAGTCATTTTCAAAGAGCAAATATCCACATTAGATTTATGAATTCACAAAATTAAGAAGCAGCAGCAAAGTCTTACAGAATGAAGCATTTATACCACCGAACTCAATCTTTCTGCATCAGCACCTTCCCCATAACACTTCACTAACCCAACCAACAATGCAAATGAAAAAGAAGTCAAAAACAAAAAAAACAATCCACATTTCATCATCAAATATAACAAGAAGTTATTCATCTACATCATCCACTTCTTCTAAAAATACATCGGACTCTATCTCCGGCTCATTAAGTGAAAGACTCACAACTTTAAGCACTCCAACATCTTCAAACATGTCAAATGCATCTCCACCAATATCCCACATCTTGGTCTCTCCTTATGCATTTTGTGAGCCTTTTCTTGATAGAAGATGGAGATTACTATGAATGAAAACCAAATCTTCTGCATATTTTGGGATCATCTTATTTCTCCTCACCGACTGATGAAAGGAGTAAGTACTCCAATTCCTCTCGGCACATGATGAAGAAGAAGGTTGTGCAAGAAACTTTAAGGTCGTGCTTTAAAGCATAGGTGCACTTCCACCATGAATAACCCACCAAGCTTTAGGATTCATAAAATACCAACTTTGAATGGAATCAAATTCTCTAAACTCTCCATTTTTGTACACAAAATCTACATACTCCAAATTCACCTTGGTTCGCTCATCTAAGTAACGAAAGTATTTCCGAAAGCATTTTTACCTCTCTTGGATGACTTTGTTATCCTTGTATGGAGAACCTTGAGAAGGATCTTCATTGAGCCATTGATCGCTATAGTACCTTATTTAAAATAAAAATAGAAAACCATAATAAGTAAGAGGAATATTATATTATCATGTCAAAGAAAGAACAACTAATAAAGTAATAATATCATACAACTGTATAACTTACCTAGGATTCAAGGCATGTGCCAAGCAACGAAGTGGAGTGTTATTTCTAGTCCAACGATCCACAAGAAGTGTATGAATCACCTCATAAAATGTAGACTCCTCATCTAGCCTTTTCACTTCATGCTCATATGTAGCTTTCTTCACTTTTTTAATCATTGAATCCCATATATAAGGCTTGTTGGTATCACAAATTCTAAGCATGTCATAAATAGGAGCCGTAAAGGAAAGTATGTAATCAATTGAATCCCACCAAAAATCATCCAACATCTTCTTCTTGACAAACTTAGCCCTCCCTTGATTATCATCTCAATAGATATTCCATTTGTCACAAATGACCATGCTTTGAAGACCACTTTTTATCAACTTAAATCTCCTAAGCATCACAATTATCGAAGCAAAACGTGTATCCGCTATGGAAAGCAACTTCAAGTTAACAAAGTCATTGTATATTACTAATCTCATGGAATGGTTCATGATGAAATGTTTGATTTTCATAACTTCATCAACAATCTCTAAAATCCAACTACATTCATCATAAATTACTTGATTGCTCTCCACATTCTTTACGGCACAAATGTTCTTCAAAGATAGATTAAGGGTATGCACCACACAAGGGGTCCAAATAATTGATGGAAATTCTTGCTCAATGAGTTGTCCCGCACCTTTACAATTTGACGTATTATCCATAATTACTTGAACCACATTCTCATTGCCAATCTCATTGATTACTTCTTTCAACAAGTTAAAAATGAAACGCATATCCTTTCTTTCTCCCGAACAATCAACCGATTTTATAAATATAGGTTCTCCATCCAACACCGCCATAAAATTAGTAAGTGGTCTCCTTTGTAAGTCACTCCATCCATCACTCACAACACTTACACCCTTTTTCCTCCACATGTCTCTAATAGGTGCGCACAATCTATCAATATTTGCCTTCTCTTTTTACAACAAAGTGGTCCTTAACAAATTATATTTCGGTGGTACATACCCGGCAATATTATAATTAGCGACATAAGTAAAAGCGGATTAAAAGTAAGGATTCTTTGTTGGGTTAAAGGGCAATTCCGTCGAATAAAACATCCTGGCAATCTCATAATCTAAATATTCCCATTGAGTCATGTTGAATGCCTTCTTAAGTGACCCTCCACTACCACTACTACTTCCAATCTTCCTTTTTTAAGGGTTAAAGGATGAATCCATCCCATCAGGGCCACCACCACCACCACCACCACCACTAATTGATAAACTTGAAGAGGCCAAAGATACATTTTTAGGCGTAAGATTCACTATTCTAGTGTTGACCTCTTCATCTAATCTTTCCATCTCCAAAAGATCTTTTTTTTCTACTTTTCCATATCTTCCAATTCCTTTTCCACTTATCATCAACAAATGGGCCCTCACTCTCGTGTATAAACTCCTAAAATCCTTTTTGCAATAATTGCATTTCCAATGCAAATTTTCCCCCGCATCGCTATGTGTAGCTAACTTAGTAACATATCTCCATAGTGGTTTATTGGAATCTTCGTTGGTGAATGTAGCCGTAGGCCTTTATGTACTAGAAGTGCTATTATTCATGCTTGAAATCACTCTACAAAAAATACAATTACAAGAACCATAAATTTAATATACACTACAAATAAACACATATTGATATAATAATTGTTCTGTCAAATTTGCGAGTGAAGGGCCAATATTTCAACAAAGGGCAAGAAAAAGCAAGATAGAGAAGTTCGAGCATGTCCATAGACTGAAAAAACTATATCAAATTCTTAAATAAAAGATATTACAATGCAAATCACAACTAGTCATTCATCAAAACATAGGACATTAGGCATATTATTCAAATTAGGTCAATAAACAAGTAGAATCATCGCAAACTAAAAGTAATTTCGAACTCCTAAGATGAATATAAACACGAAATCAATAGATATCAAAGCCAAAGTCAGACAGCGAGCCGCCTCGGCGAAGCAATTAATAGACAACATGACGTGAAAACTGAAAACTGAAAAACCCAAATAGCGGCCCAAAAACTGATCGTGCGATTCGACAAAGATAGCGGCGACAGCAAACAAATCGACTCTCACCATACACGACTCTCAACAAGGAATTCAACATTCACAAAGCCAAAAGCCCTTCGAGAAACCTCCCAATGGTCTCAGTCTCTAAGATAAATGCTTCCACAACCTACTTTTAGTATTATTCTTGCTGCGTTGCATTTGAACGATAGCATAGATAAATGAGCACCATCATCTCTCTCTCTCTCCAATCTCACCAAATATCCTCTCCTCACTAAGAAATTCCATTAAAACCCAGATCCCATTAAAACCCAAAGATCCCAGCAAAAGTGAGGTGACTCACTAACTTCTTGAAGGACTTCAGCGACTTTGAGCATCCAGCTGACTTGCAATTCTTGAAGGATTCACTGAATCGAGTGACGGCTAGAACGACCTTGCCTCAAAATTGTGCCATGTAAACGTCGTTCTCCATGCTCATCAAGTTCTCCGTGCTTAATCGTTCTCGGACTCCTGCGCCAGTTGTGTGAAATTTGAGAGATGGAGAATCGGAGATGCAAAGCTGAGAAGGTTAGGGCACGATAGAACTAAGTAAGCTTTCTCCCCTTTCTTTTCTTTTTTTTAAATTTTTTTTCTATAAATTTACATTTTGACCCCTAAATTTTTCGAAATTTCTAAAATTAAGCCCACGCGTGTCCAAATCGCTTGTCGAAATTCCCAACTCGCGCGTCGCTAGTGTGTCGCTGGCGTTGACCGCGTGTCGGATCTCGGACACGCATTGACTGCGTGTCCGAGCGTGTCGGCCGCATGTCAAAGAGTGTTGGACACGCAACACTTGTCAGACACCGACACGAACGCCTACCAAGCGTGTCGGTGCTACTTAGCTTGCGGTAGGGTCCAAGTCCTAACACATGGCTTGGCACAAGACCAGGCTCATGCCTTGGCACATGGTCTGACGGCAAGGTCAACGAGCCAATCCGTGATCAATCTAGGGCCAGTCTATGACCCATCCCAAGTGGTCCATGGCCAATCATGACCAGTCCATAGCTGAGCATAATTGATCCGTAACCAACTCTCAGTTGTCATGTAATTGTGTGGGATCGATTGTTCCGTGACAGACACACAGTCGCATGGATTGATCCATGGTCATCCGCGGTCAGTACATGACTGTGCAGAATCACCCACGATAGAAATAGGACCATGCAGGATCAATCCATGAACGTCCATCTATCCGCAGTGGTACGTGACCATCCCGCGACCAACCTTATGGTTGAGCAGTCTATCCATAGCCGGATAGCTCAGGTCACTTGCGTGGTCAGTATATTAATGTAAATGCATAAACAAAAATGAGAATCTCTCAAATTCATTGATAAAGCAACTAGAAATGCATAAACGGAGGGAATTACAAGATAGAAAATAAATTCAGGGATTTTGTTATATCTTATCAATTGTTTGGTGAAATGTAGTAATAGAACCAGATATTTTCATATCCTATCATGTTTATTGTTTGGTAAGAATTGTAAATAAGTGTAAATGCATTAACGAAAATGGTAAGAGTCTCTCATCATTCACTAATAAAAGATAGCCGAAATGCACAAATGGAGGCTTTATAGGATAGGAAATAAATCCAAGGACTTTGCTACATCTTATCCACTATTTGGTATATGGCAGTGTTACAACTAGATTTTTTTATATTCTATTATGTCCATTATTTGGTAGAAACTGTACATGTATATGCATGAACGAAAATGATAAGATCTCACTTTCATTGATAAAGAAACTAGAAATGCACAAACTGTGGCAATTATAGGATAGGAAATAAATTCAGGGATTTTGCTATATCTTATCTACTGTATGGTAAAATGTAATAATATGGCGGATATTTGCATACCCTATCATGTCTTTATTTGGTAAGAACTGGATATAAGTGTAACTGCATAAACGAAAATGATAAGAGTCTCTTATCATTCATGGATAAAGGAAAGCGAAAATGCACAAAAGGAGGCTATTCTAGGATAGGAATAACACCAGAGGGAGCTTTGCTATGTCTTAACTGTTGTTTAGTGTATTACAGCTATATTTCCATTTAATTGTTTGGTAGAAACTATATATAAATATAAATGCATAAACGAGAATTATAATAATCTATCATGCTTCGACTCTCTCGCTGCTTTTGTGTAGCTTCGATCGGAGGAGTTTCGATTATCTAGTTGCTTCGGTGGTTCGACCTGAACCAAAGAGTTGCATAGGAGAAGGAGTTTCATCAGTAATAATGGAGATTTTAATTTTTCTTTTTGCCTTTTATCTATATGCATTAAATTAAAATGAACATACAAACTACTCTTTCATCAGCACGCGATTTGCATGAAACCACCTTGCGCGCCACATGTCGATGAAATAAGCCCATTTATGCATCGATTTCGTCTATGGGGTGTTACAACGGTGAGATGTTTGTCAAGCATGGCGGCGCAAGTTGCATAGCCTTTGCATATAACTGCATCTACCCTCATGCATGCCAGATCTTAATTAAAGAGAATGCCTAGTCTACCAATTTTCTGTTCTCTACTATAATCAGAAACATCAATCAGCAGAGACAACTTTCTTAAAACCGTTGTCTATGTTTAGTTACCGTAGTTTCTAAGTAATTGGTTTTCTATATTTGGGCAGGATTAGATTACCTCAACAAAGCCAAGTTATGATGATCTCGACTTTATTCTCTTTCTACGATATCAAACTTGTCGATCGTGGCATGACTGAGTTTTCTGCTGAACTGCCCTTTTTCAGGGCGTGCTGAAATTGAATTTGGTAGAGGAGTGACAATGCGGGTTTGCAAAGAAGCTCCTAGCAGCGGCCTTCTGCTATTCCTCTTGATCGACCTTTCTTCTGTATGGCAATGTTTTGCTCTTGATGTCGAGGTGAATCAGACTGCACTGCTGCTCGTTAATGCTTCTACTGGTCAGCTGATACCTGAAACGTTTTTCGGTATATTCTTTGAGGTCTGTTCGGTACCCTAAAAGAGTTCATTCTTCTATTCTGTCAATGTTCTTTTTTGCAATTATTTGTACCCTTATGTGAACTTGTCTACCGAAAATTCAGTGAACTGATAGACTTAGTTCACAATCATCCGTTCGACCTTTTGATGCCATGTTGAGATGGCCCCGCGCTTGTGTGTGTGGCAACACTTATGGGAGTCTATTGGTTTCCAATTGTTTGCTGCATGAACAGACAACCACCTTGAGGCAGCATTTACTGTCCTGCCTAAAGAGATGAACAGCAAAACTATCATCATTTCCTTAGTTACGCTGGAACGTCCATTCTACTGGTTGATGCATTTCAACAACTAGACTTGATCTCTAGCTTTTGCTGTTCCTTGTTTCGTTGATGATGGATGTGCCTTATATGAAGTGTCATCATCGCAGGAGATCAACCATGCTGGGGCTGGAGGATTGTGGGCGGCGCTTGTAAGCAACATAGGTGATCTCGGGATCCCTTTAATTTCTTGAAACAAGAACAGGAAAGTAGTGTGCATATCTAATTTATATTTCAGACTACTGTAATGATTACTATTGGATGTTTGATAATCTGAGATGGCTCGCTGCTTCAGTTTCTGTGGAAAAATTAATTCAGATGTGGATCATTGCCTCTTGAAGGGCTGCATTGGAAATGGTACACTCAACAAGAGTGCTTACTTATATCTTTTTCTTTCTTTTTGGTCAGATAAGAGTGCTTACTTTACCTAGCCAATTTGTAGTTGGAATTGGATGTGTCCCTACTCCTATTGGTTTGGTCGGAATGGATTGCCAAATTATTTCTCAGATATCTGGTACAAAGGGGGAATTAGTTCTTATGCATCTAGACTCATCTGTGCATGATTGAGGACACTATTAGGATGCTTTCTTATTAATACACCTTATTCTTCGAAAGAATGTTTTAGTTCGATTCATTCTTTATCTTCCAGTGGTTAATGGATATAGTAGAATCTGTCTGTTTTTTGTGTCCAGTTCATCTCTCACCTTCTCATGAACTTCATATTTTAAAGGATGGGCAGTTGTTTAACTCCTGCAGCCATCACCTGAACGAAATTCCTGACTCATTCTAAACTCCAGGATTTGAAGCGGGGGGCCCTAATACACCCTCAAACATTGACCCTTGGTCGATAATTGGGGACGAGTCATCTTTGGTTGTTTCAACCGACCGGTCATCATGCTTTGAAAGCAATAAAGTTGTACTTAAGATGGATGTGCTTTGCGACAGCCAAGGTGATAATAAGTGTCCAGCTGGTGGTGTCGGTGTGTATAACCCAGGATTCTGGGGTATGGTGAGTGCTGATGACTCTTTGATGTCTATTTCCTAAAAAAACATCGTTTTACTTCTGCTCTGAACTCCACGAATAATAGTAAACATGGCTTCAGGTTCTCATTTCTATCAGTTGGATTCCAGTTTTTCATTTTCCAAAATATTTCAGATCTCCTCAACATTTTCTTCAACTTCTTGGATCTACTTATGAATGCTTGGATGGTTTTGTCTTCTTTCCATTTTCTTTTTGATATCTTTTTGTACTTCAAATCCTATGATTTGTCTCTCTTCAGAATATAGAAGGAGGGAAAACGTACAAAGTGGTCCTTTATGTTCGCTCATCAGGATCAATTAATGTATCAGTATATTCAACAGGCTCAAGTGGGACGCCGACTCTGGCTGCTGCGAACATAATGTAAGTACCATTTAAGTGCCCGTAGAGGCCAAGATAAATAGTGTTAATTTTGAAAATGTGGTATCCTTGTGGACCATTGAATTTCATTCTGCACTCTCTCCAGCCCATCTTATTGCCCTTCCTGGGGCAGCTTCTTTTCTTTTGAGTGAAAATAGTATGCATCATGTGGTTTGAAGAGTCTTAAAAGAGTGATGCCAGGAGAGAGAGGATCAACTGGATCAGCATGATGATGTTTGAAAGTGTTATTGCAGAGCTTCTGCTTCTGACGTATCAAACTGGACAAAGATGGAGATTCTTTTGCAAGCCAAGGAATCAAATGCCAATTCTACACTTCAGTTGACGACCACAAATAAGGGAGTGATATCTCTTGATCAAGTCTCAGCTATGCCTCTGGACACGTACAAGGTATCAACTTTTTTTCTTTGACACACCAATGGCCACTGACACATGCTCAAAAAGATTTATGCCCGTTCTTCTGTTTGAATCATTGTTTCTTTTGAACAACCTTGCGGTTTTCTTTTCTAAAGTGATCCGCTTTTGCCATACATTCTCTTTGAGGGTGAGTTATTTATCACCAATTATTTTCTTTTGGCAAGGGTTCGTCCCTTAACCCTATTGAGAGGGATTATGTCAGTATGGCTGTCATTGATCCTGGCATAGGTAGACTAATACAGAGAGAAGACTTTTCTAAAGAGGAATTTAATATCAATATTCCATACTGCTTTAACATCTAGTCAATAATTTTCAAATTGCACATTTCTTCTCTTGGGTTTTATGTGGAGTTGCTGAAGCATGGGATGTGAATCTACATGCTTTTAGCTGAAGCACGAGAACTTGACTCTAGGTGCTTTTAATACTACAATTCTTTGCTCTCTGGATAAATTTTATGTGTTATAGTTGCTTATCTAAACATCCCTTGATGTTCTTCCCAAAACTTACCTTGCAACAGGGACATGGTTTCAGAACTGAGCTTGTTAAAATGCTTGAAGATCTTAAACCTTAATTCCTCAGATTCACGGGTACATAATTTTTCTTTTACATTTTAGCTCATGCTACAATAACGTAATATGAGGTGGCCTGTGAGCATCTAGACTGAATATTGGCGATCTCAGATACTAATTTTCCTGAGTTGCATCAAATGCATGTATCTTCTTCTCTCATCAATCTAGTAGTTTTTCCCAGACCCAAGTTTTGCATGTCTCTAACCATCAATAGGCATTGCAATAGGCATCCCCAGAACAGCTCACAGTTAGCTTAATAAGTTACTCATACTTCTCATCTTAGGGTCATGAAGCATCTTTTCTTCATTTTTCCTCTAGGTGGCTGTTATGTTGAAGGTGCATCGTTAAAAAATGCATTTCGCTGGAAAGAAACTGTTGGACCATGGGAAGAGAGACCTAGCCACTTTAATGACGTGTGGAGGTATTGGACTGATGATGGTCTTGGTTACTTTGAGTTCCTTCAGGTCAGTATTTATACTTTTGATTGCAATTATTTATTCTTGTAAAAGTACTTCTAGGACTTCAAAGATGTACATTTGGGTTTAATTGTATAATGTGATGGTTACCTTCTTTGCAGCTCGCAGAAGACCTGAAAAGTCGACCAATATGGGTGTTTAACATTGGTACTTTAGCATCTTGATGCTATGTTACATTTTTAATTCTTGATTACCATATTCTGCTTGTCCTTTTTTTTTAACTTTGTTATTTTTTGCTTTCTGCAGGAATCAGCCTCAAGGATCAAGTTGATACTTCTGCTCTCTTGCCTTCCGTACAGGTGAGCCCATATACCGTCCAATCTCGCCAATTAATGGCTTGTTGACATTGATCAGTTAACGAGCAACGGTAGCCTTACCCAATTGTCTATTAGTATGTCTCTTCATCTCTGAAGCAAAACCGACAGTATCAACGTGCACTGATAGATATAATGCATTTAATGTCCTCAAATAGTAAGAAATGCCTCCATGAATACATTCCATCAGTATGCAATTACTTTTGCACAAGTTGTCATTGTCAATGAATGACTTCTACCATTAGAAAGCAAGAGGATTAAATGTTGAGTGAAGATAATGGACACATCTGGGCAAAGCATTCCTTTTCAGTGGAGCCAGATTTATTTTGGACACATCATCTTTTAGCTGCCTTTTCTTTTTGTTCAACACTTCAGGTGGTTATTATGGATGAGACTCCATGGATCTCATTCATTTGGTCATGTAAATGTCGTCTCAACTAAGTCATGTGGGAATATTGTAGCTGCTCTTTTTGTAATGTGTGAGCCACTGGTTTCTCAATTTAAGTAGCCTGGACATTTACTAGCTGCTCTTTTTGCAAGTGTTAGTCCTTTGGTTTATATGAATATTCTTTTTCGTTGATGTCGACAATTTGAAGCCCTTACTCGCGAGATAAAATTTTCACCGTCTGTTCATTTGAAGGGTGTGTTTGCTTTCTAGTAATAAAGGTTATGTCAAGGTTGATGACCTTTAACTTAACTCCAGGAAGCACTTGACGGCATAGAGTTTGGTAGAGGGAATCCCAATTCTACATGGGGATCCTTGTGAGCTCAAATGGGATACCCTGACCCTTTTGACCTACGATATGTTGCTATCGGGAATGAAGACTGTCACAAGAAGAATTACCTAGGTTGGTTTGTGACTGTCTTATCCTTTTCCCTGATGTTATGTCTGAACTTCAAATGTAGGACTGATCCGGTAAGATCTCATTTTTGTATCAGACTGACCAGGGAATTACCTCAAGTTCCATAGGGCTATAAAAAGTCCCTATCCAGACATTAAAATGATTTCCAACTGCGATGGCTCTTCTCAACCATTAGATCACCCAGCTGATTTCTACGATTTTCACGTAAGTCGAACATTGACATCTTTAATGCTGCAATTGGCTGTTGCTACAGATTTCTTTGTGTTATATCCTAAATCATTTCACTGATGAATACCTTTCCTTGTTGCTTAGATCTGTAGATCTGCCGACAGTCTATTTTCTATGGCTAATAAGTTTGATAATACGTCCCGCGCTGGTCCAAAGGTGTGGTCTGATGTGTCTACTCATAACTAATAGACACATCCAACCATGCATTAGTGTTGATCTTGTGATCTACTGTGTTCAGGCTTTTGTAAGCGAATATGCTGTGACTGGGAAAGATGCGGGCACAGAAAGTCTGTTAGCAGGCTTGGCTGAAGCTGGCTTCCTTATTGGGCTAGAAAAGAACAGGTGTGCTCTCTGTTTCCATTTAAGTTTGTGTGCGCGCGCTTGTGCACGCGTGCGTGCATGTGCATGCACTTGCTCACATGCCTTTAATTTCCATGTGAAAAGAGGCGACAGATGTAGCTGACTAATTATTTTCACATTGGGGAAATCATTTGAATTCAAGGATGTCGCTCTGATTTTCTTTTGAGTTCATCCTTTGCAGATGAATTGAAGAAAAGGTTATTGATCATCTTCATCTTGTCTGTTTGGAGTGATGTCGTTGAGTTGGTATGCTATTCACTGCTCTTCGCCAATTCAAACTATAGGAGGCACTTCCCTTATTGCCCTTTTTGAATATTGGTCTGGTGGAGACTTTTAGCATTAAGCAGGATTTTTTAAGTTAGTCCTGGCTAAGTTTTGACAACTCTTCCATCCCTAGGTGGAAGCCAGATGCAATCGTTTTCGATTCATCACAAATCTATGGAACTCCAAGTTACTGGGTACAATGGTTTTCGCTGAGTCGAGTGGAGCAACTCTTCTTGATACTACAATTCAAGTGAATTCCTCCAGCTCACTTCTTGGCTCGGCGATCACATGGACAAATTCAGAGGATAAAAAAAGCTACATAAAGATCAAGGTCTGTGATTGGGTGCTGTGCATTGATTTTGTGTAGTTGTGTTTGTGCTCTAATCCCGGTTAACATTCGACTTTTGGGGTCGATGGGTTTCCTTTTTTCCAGATGTGAGACGCAACTATCGTAGAAAATAAGAGCAGTGTGGCCCTCATGAAATAAATGCTGCAACATTTACTTTGGTGCGTCTTAACCACAAAAATGAGCGTTGCCTCGTTGGGTAACCTGGTAATTTTTTGCAGATTGTGTACTTTGGTAGCAGTTCAGTTAATCTAACAATTTCCATTAGCGGCCTGGATCAAAATTCGATACAAAAGTCTGCATCCTCAAAGATAGTTTTAACATCTGCTAACGTGATGGATGAGAACTCCTTTTCTGAGCCGAACAAGGTCAGAACATCTCATCTTTTCCCATTTCCCCCCGCCGACGTCTCATTTAACTTCAAACTTGAATATGGACATAATCTGTCATGCTGGCGAGTGCAGAAGGATGTGCTAGTTCATCTGTATAGATTTTCTGCAAGTCTAGTTGAAGATAGGATAAGAAAAGCAGTCTAGTGAAGACAGGCTTAGTGATGTGAAGGGCATGTTCTCATCTCACCTTCCAATATATGATTTTGGCCAATGCAATGCAGGTGGTGCCGATCCAAAGTCTACTCGAAAACGCAGGCAAAGAGATGGATGTCGTTATTGTGCCCTCGTTCACTTCCTTTGATTTGTTAAAAGAATCGACCAGCATTTGAATTGTGAGATTTCGTGGGACAACTACCAACTCTTCTAAAAGTTATGGTCTCACAAAATCTCACATGAATCAAGGGAGATGATATTCTTCTAGATCTTCTATCTAATTTATGTAACTGATAAGTGTAAATTATATGGAATAATCTCATAACTCAATGTTATCGCCCTCAATCCAAGCTATGTAGATCTTTGTGGCTGCAATATGTACTTCTTTCTCGGCTGCTGCTCGATACTGTTGAACAGCAAGTTATCTTACATATGCTGCTAAACGAGTCATTCTCACTCATCTTGTTAACTTGTCATATGCATTATCCTTGTCTCGTTTGACTGGAGCTGCGCGAGCGATGTGGGATTTGGCCAATTCGTATTGCAAGTGGGTATTAATTCCTAAATCAACATGAATGGACAGTCTCTGTTTTCATGTCTGTTTAGCCCCCCACTCCCTCAGATCAATCGATACAAAACAATCAAATTATGAATTCACATCAGCCATAGATACGAAATGCTAATCCGTCCACATCATCTATGCAACTAGGGATCTTCATCATCCACTTCCTAAGTTCCATGGGGCACCTATATTTCTTTTCAATAATCTATATTAAGTTGATTCTAGATATATAAAACTTTTCGCTGACCATGTCAGATATGATAGAAGTAAAAAGGTCAGATAGCTAATCCACGCACAAATCTATTTGTGGACTTGGGAACACGGAGCGTGGAATTTGTGCCTTGCATCTAATTCGAATGGGTATTGTTTTCTTTGACCAATTGACAGACCCCGATAAGGTTAATACAAACTAAAATTGATAAATCATAAAACGTTTTGAGAACAAACAGCAGATAAGATACTTAGAAGTATGGCCGGTAACATTGCTTTTTTCTCGTAGTGGAGGTGATTTCTTGAACCACATAGCTTATCAGTCCACTTCTATTATTAGCTCGCCTGATCAGGACCCCCACCGGACCTTCCTCCTCGGGGACTGGTTCTTGACTCGTGATGCATTACGGCCACTGTTTTGTCAGCATCTTTTTGACAGCTGCAGACCCGCTATTCTTTCGTTTGCCTACGATCTGAGCTTAGCCCTTTGCTTTCGTGGACAAACAATCTGTGCAAAGCAAACCATTATACTAATGCTCAAGGCAGGCGATTTATTGGGTCACTTGTCACTAGATTTGGGGCGACAGCAAATCCTAGCCGTAACTTGTTTGTCTTCGTAGTCTTGAAGTGAACGCAAGGCATCATAGGATAACACTCCGCTCTTGTTTCCTATTCGGGATTTGCCTGCCTTTTCGACTTTGCACTCATTGTCAATATGACTCTTGTAGGATGGGCAATGGAGTGCCTCCTTGATGTTTATCCGTCATCACTTGATTGCATGGGCAATCTTGTGTGGATGAAGAAAACATAGCAAAGGAGGAAAGCATTCGATCTCTCTCTCTTTACAAACGAACTGTCATTTCCTGCGATAATTTATGTCTTTTCAAGGTGGTTTTTTGGCCCACTTCACAGGAGCAGTTGGATTATATATGATTCACATTAGATCTCACATGAGATTGAAAGTCTCCTGAGAGATCTAAATAAGAAGGAAAATGTTAATTCCTTGTGATGTTTGGATTGTGTTAAATTGTGCAAAAACTCTAAGCATAATGTTGTGAGTATTAAACCATCCAGAAGCCATAAGACCCAATTTGACTACACGTATTATTATATCGATCACATTTGTCGCTAGAGTCTTCTATGCTTTTTAACAGCTTCGTTTGTTTATTTTCTTTTGAAATTGATACTTAGTATGAGCTTCATAGACGGGATGGATTTAAATATTACAATCTCGGGTTTATGTTGTTTTTCCCTCTTTTGTATCTTCCATGTTTTAAGCCATAACTATTTAGTATTTTATCCTAAGTAATTAGAACTTTAAAACTGTATTTGGTCGCCTGGACTACTAACAAGGGAATCCATGATAGGATAAGATATAGATTCAAAAATTTTCCTATATCATATTTACCGGTGAATTGCAATAATTGCCAGATATTTTCATATTGCATCATGTCCATTAGTTGGTAGGAATTGCAAATTAGTGTAAATGCATAAATTAAAATTATAAGAATTCATCCATAGAGAAACCAAAAATGCATAAATGGAGGCAATCACAACATAGGAAATAAATCCAGGGATTTTGCTATGTCATTTCCATTGTTTTATTAAACATAGTAACAGAATCGGATATTTTCATATCATATCATGTCTATTGCTTGGTAAGAACTGTATATAAGTGTAAATGCATAAACAAACATGGTAAGTGTCTTTCATCATTTACTAATAAAAGAAAGCGGAAATGCACAAATTGAGGCAATGATAGGGTAGGAAATAAATCCAAGGGCTTTGCTACATCATATCCATAGTTTGGTGAATCGCAATATCCGAGGAATATTTGATTTAGCGAAAAAAAAATATCCGAGGAATATTTTCATATCTTATCATATCTATTGTTCGGCAAGAATCGTACATCAATTAAATGCATGAACGAAAATGGTAATAATCTCTTACAATTCACTAACAAGAACTAGAAATGCACAAAATGAGACAATTATAGGATAGGAAATAAGTCCATGAATTTTGCTATATCTGATCCGTTGTTTAGTGTATGGCAGTATGATATTTTCATTCTATTGTTTGATAGGAACAGTATATAAACGTAAATGCATAAACGAAAATGATAAGAATCTGCAACGATTCGACTCACCCGCTGTTTTTAGGAACAGTATATAAACTGGAGAAGGAAGTTCGATTTTCTTGTTTCTTTCGTGAAGGTTCAACCTGAACGATGAGATTTTTGTCAATTGCCGTAACTGCGGGGTGTTGTAAATTGCAGAGGAAAAATGGCAGAGGAAGCCGTTGAAAAATCGTTGTAAATTGCCGTAACTGCGGGGTGTTGTAACGATGAGATTTTTGTCAAAAACATGATGACGCCAAATCTTAACAAAAGAGAATGCCTTGTCCATCAAATTCATCTTCTCAAGCACAGCCAAAAATCTATGAACAGAGACAACTTCCTTAAACCGTTGTATGTTTAGTTAACCCTGGGTTGCTACGATTTTGAGATGTTTTTCTCTAGTTCTTTATAGATCGTCTTAGCGAAGAGCTGCAGCAACTGTATATTTTTTAGCTGTCGTACCTGGGGAAAGTATGTTTTGGTTTCGTAATTAGCGGAGATGGAATCTACGCAAGAACGACGTAGCGATGGAGGCAGCCCGAAAACGGGTACTTCCCCGTCGCTCGCAGGACACGCACCAAAGCCGGAGACTTCGGGGACACGAAGTACGAGAACCCACCTCGTATTTGTCGATGCTGGGAGCGATTTGCCGGCTCGCCAGCGCCGGCCCCACAGGGGGAGGGGGGGGTGAAATCTTCAAACGGAGCCCAGTGAAGGGTGTTGCTTCTAATCCAAAGCCAGAAAATGGGATAAGATCTTACGTGAAAGCAAAGGCCAAAGACAAAAAGCACAAGTTTTTGCCGCAATAAAATCGGCACTCTACCCCTCCTCCGTATCGCATGAGTCAACTCGCAGCGTAGCTCGTAATCGTCACTTAAAAAATTCTATCTGCTTCGCCATAAACGCAAACTTCTCCTGTTCTTTTTGTTTAACTACCGGTCCTGCTCAGACCCACTTCTTCGTTGACTCGGTCTGTCTCTGGCTACTTGTCAATCGGGGCATTTCAGGTACATGATCTTTTTTGCCAGATGAATATCGAGAGGGGCAGAATTGTTTGCTCTTTTTTCTCTGTCATCCAGTTCTAAGCTCAAATTCAGAGTGTTGAACGGTTGCTTTTAACGATTGCTCCGTTAGTTTCTTTGATGTGAATCCTATTTGTGGCTCTGTATTGTTTGCTTCTTATTTGCTCCAAAAATTGGAATTGCGTACGTGGGTGTTGAAAAGCCTGGATTTTGCTGTTGTTGCCTCATCGTCTGTATCAGCATCGGTTGTCTCAATGAGTCCATGTAGTGATAAAATGTTGTCAGAAGGTTGTTACAAAAGGTTCTGAGTGATTGGTTTTCTATATCTGGGCAGGATTAGATTACCTCAACAGATGATGATCTTGACTTTGTTCTCTTTTCTGTGATGTCAATCTTATCGATCGTAGCATGACTGAGTTTTCTACTGAACTTCCCTTCATTAGGGCGTGCTGAAATTGAATGTGGTAGAGGAGTGACAATGCGGGTTTGCAAAGAAGCTCTTAGCAGTGGCCTTCTGCTATTCCTCTTCATCGGCCTTTCTTCTGTATGGCAATGTTTGGCTCTTGATGTTGAGGCAAATCAGACTCCACTGCTGCTCGTTAATGCTTCCACGGGTCGGGCGATACCAGAAACGCTGTTCGGTATATTCTTTGAGGTCTGTTCAGGACCCTAGAAGAGTTCATTCTTCTATTTCCGTCAATGTCCTTTTTTGCAATTATGTGGACCCGTGTGTGAACTGGTCTACTGAGAACTTTCAGGGAAATGATAGACTTAGGTTCATGATCATCCGTTTAACCTTTTGATGCCATGTTGAGATGGCATGCCATGCTTCAGTGTGTAGCAACACCTGTACGAGCCTATTGGTTTCTAATTGCTTGCTGCATGCACAATCATCCACCTTGAGGCAGCATTTGCTGACCTGCCTGGAGAGATGAACAGCAAAGTATCATTATTTCCTTAGTTACTCTAGAGCTACCATTCTACTGGTTGATGCATTGCAACGACTAGATATGATTTCTAGCTTTTGCTGCTCCTTTTGTTTCGTTGATGGTGGATATGCCTCATATGAAGTGTCATCATTGCAGGAGATCAACCATGCTGGGGCTGGAGGATTGTGGGCGGAGCTTGTAAGCAACAGAGGTGATCTCAGGATCCCTTTTTTTCAGTGTGCTTATCTAATTATATTTTAGACTACAGTAATGATTCCTATTGGATGTTTGTTAATCTGAGCTAGCCTGCCGCTTCAGTTTCTGTGAAAAATTTAATTCAGATGTGGACCGTGGCTTCTTAAAGGGCTGTTTTGGAAATGGTAGACTCAACAAGAGTGCTTGCTTTACATAGCTAAGTTGTAGATGGAATTGGATGTGCCCCTGCTCCTATTGGTTTGGTCGGAATGGATTGCCAAATCCTTTCTCAGACATCTAGTACAAAGGGGAATTATTTGCTCATGCATGTAGGCTCATCTGCATGATTTCAACACTATTCGGATGCTTTCCTATTAATACACTTTAATCCTCGAAAGAATGATTTACTTCGATTCATTCTTTATCTTCCGGTGGTTAATGGACATAGAAGAAGCTGTCCATTTTTTGTGTCCAGTGTATCTCTCATCGTCTCATGAACTTCATATTTTAGAGGATGGGCAATTGTTTATGTTAACTCCTGCACTCTGAAGGTGCCGTCACCTGAACGAAATTCCTGTTTCATTCTAACTCCAGGATTTGAAGCTGGGGGCCCTAATACACCCTCAAACATCGACCCATGGTCGATAATTGGGGACGAGTCATTTTTGGTTGTTTCAACCGACCGGTCATCATGCTTTGAACGCAATAAAGTTGCACTTCGGATGGATGTGCTCTGTGACAGCCAAGGTGATAATATGTGTCCAGCTGGTGGTGTTGGTGTGTATAACCCAGGATTCTGGGGCATGGTGAGTACTAATGACTGTTTGATTTCCTAAACAATTATTGTTTTACTTCTACTCTGATCTTCCATGAATAATAGCAAACATGGCTTCCTGTTCTCATCTCTATCTGTTGGATTCCAGTTTTTTATTTTCCAAAACATTTCAGATCCATTAAGTTCCTCAACATTTTCTTCAACTTCATGGATCTACTTTCGAATGCTTGGATAATTTTGTCTTCTTGCTATCTGCTTTTGAATATTTTTATGTACTTCAAATCCTATGATTTGTCTCTCTTCAGAATATAGAAGAAGGGAAGACGTACAAAGTGGTCCTTTATGTTCGTTCATCCAGGTCAATTAATGTATCTGTATCTTTGACGGGCTCAAGTGGGACGCCGACTCTGGCTGCTGCGAACATAACGTAAGTACCGTTTAAGTGCTCACAGAGACCCAGATAACTAGTGTTAATTTGAAAATGTGGTATCCTTGTGGACCTGATTTTCACTCTGCACTCTCTCTATTCCATCTTTATGCTCTTTCTGGGCCACCTTCTTCTCTTTTAATTGAATAATAGTATGCATTAGGAGGTACGAAGGGTCTTAATAGAGTGATGCCAGGAGAGAGGATCTACTGGATCGGCATGATGATATTTGAAAGTCTTATTGCAGAGCTTCTGCTCCTGACATATCAAACTGGACAAAAATGGAGGTTCTTTTGCAAGCCAAGGAATCGAATACCAATTCTAGACTTCAGTTGACGACCACAAATAAGGGAGTGATATGGTTTGATCAAGTCTCAGCTATGCCTCTGGCAACATACAAGGTATCAACTTTTTTTCTTTGACACACCAAAGCCCACTAGGCAGTGTCCTATGACCGGAGCACATGCTCAAAAAGATTTAAGCCGTTCTTCTGTTTGAATCATTGTTTCTTTTGAACAACCTTGTGGTTTTCTTTCTGAAGTGATCCACTTTTGCCATACATTATCTCTTTGAGGGAAAGTCGTTGTCACCAATTATTTTTATTTTGGAAAGGAATTGCCCCTTAACCCTATTGAGAGAGATTATGTCAGTATGGCTGTCTTTCATCTGGGCATAGGTAGACTAATACAGAGAGAAGGTTTTTCTAAAGAGGAATTTAATATCAATATTCCATACTGCTTTCAACATCTAGTCAATAATTTTGTAGTGAGCATTTCTTCTTGTGGGTTTTATGTGGAGTTTCTGAAGCATGGGATGTGAATCTACGTGCTTTTAGCTGAAGTACGAGAACTTGACTCTAGGTGCTTTTAACACTGCAGTTCTTTGCTTTCTGCAAATTTATGCATTATTTGTTGCCTATCTAAATGTCCCTTGATGTTCTTCCAAAAACTTTCCTTGCAACAGGGACATGGTTTCAGAACTGAGCTTATTGAGATGCTTGAAGATATTAAACCTCAATTCCTTAGATTCCCGGGTATATAATTTTGCTTTTACCTTTTAGGTCATGCTACACTAATGTTTTATGAGGTGGACTGTGTGCATCTAGACTTGAATATTGGTGATCTCAGATGCTAATTTTCCCTAGTTGCATCAAATACGTATTTCTGCTCTAAGCTGATCTTTAAATTTCGGGATATGCTTTATGTCATTGGTCTACTAAAATGACTAAAACCTGCAATGTGGAGGACAACAGATATGGAATATTCGACAAGATAGGATTAATGTACGAGAAAACCTTTTAAGCGTTTAATCATTCTTTTGTGTTCTTATACCTTAGTTGGCTGCTGGTTTGTAGGTGCTTAAGCATGCATGCATGCATGCAAGCTTATGTAATTCATATATCAGTTTCTTCATTTACTCCAATGCAATTTGGCCTTATGGTTTTGTTTTAATTTGTCCATTGGAGGACAGAATTAGTTTCATTTTATCTAACCACTTTCTAAACCCGAGTATCCACTAGCTAATCTTGACAGAGACCAAATTCAGATGTTAAGACTCAACTTCCAAGTCCACTTTACTTGCAGAATTGCTGCTCTGAAATTCATGTACTTAAGCACTCTCCATACAGTATCGATTTTTTAAACAAAGGTTTTAGATGTCACTGTTCAGCACAGCAAAGAGTTTCATGAAATTATACTCCTTGACTTATACTGTTTCAACTAAGTTTTATTTGGAAAAATTGGCTATGAATCAATTTTTCCAATACTGTGGTTGTTAGTTCTTCATATAGCAGTACGAGTTTTATCAACTGAGTTGCATGGAGACTATTCTCTCCTTTTATTAATCTGATGGCTGTCATTTTTTCAAGGACAGTTGTATAGAGGTTTGCAATTGAGTTTCTCGACAGAAAATATATGTGATTTCTATCTTTTGAAGCCTATCTTTCGAAATTTCTTCTCTCATCATTCCAATAATTTTTCATAGACCCAAGTTTTTCACGTCTCTAATCATCAGTAGGCATTGCAATAGGTATCCCCAGAACAGCCCACAGTAAGCTTTGATAAATTACTCATACTTCTCATCTTAGCTCATGATCTTTTCTTCCTTTTTCTTCTAGGTGGCTGTTTTGTTGAAGGTGAATGGTTAAGAAATGCATTTCGCTGGAAAGAAACTGTTGGACCATGGGAAGAGAGACCTGGCCACTTTGGTGATGTGTGGATGTATTGGACTGATGATGGTCTCGGTTACTTCGAGTTCCTTCTGGTCAGTATTTATACTTTTGGTTGCAATTATTTATTCTAGTAAAAGTACTTCTAGGACTTTAAAGATGTACATTTGGGTTTAATTGTGTAATGTGATGGTTGATTTCTTTGCAGCTCGCAGAGGACCTGAAAAGTCGACCAATATGGGTGTTTAACAATGGTTACTTAAGCATCTTGATGCTATGTTACTTGTTTATCCTTTTTTGCCATATTGCTGTTCTTTTTTTTTAACTTTGTTATTTTTTCTTTCTGTAGGAATCAGCCACAACGATCAAGTTGATAGTTCTGTTGTCTGGCCTTTTATACAGGTGAGTCCAAATCCCGTCCAATCTTGCCAATTAATGGCCTGTCAACATTGATCAATCAATGAGCAGCGGTAGCCTTACACGATTTGTCTATTAGTATGTCTCATCATCTCCGAAGCAGAACCGGACAGTATCAATGTGCACTAATAGATATAATGCATTTAATGTCCTCATATAGTGAGGAATGCTCCATGAATACATTCCATCAGTATGCAATTACTTCTGCACAAATTGTCATTGTAAGTGAATGAATTCTCCCTTTAGAAAGCAAGAGGATTAAATATTGAGTGAAGATGATGGACCCATCTGGACAAAGCATTCCTTTTCAGTGGAGCCTGATTTATTACGGACACACCATTTTTTGGCTGCCTTTTCTTTTTGTTCAACACTTTAGGTGGTTATTATGGATGAGACTCCATGGATCTTGATCATTTGGACATGTAAATGCCGTCTCAATTAAGTTATGTGAAAATATTGTAGCTGCTCTTTTGTCAAGTGTGAGCCACTAGTTCTTCAATTTAAGTTATCTGGACATTTTATTAGCTGCTCTTTTTGTAAGTGTTAGTCCTTTGATTTATATGAATATTCTTTTTCACATGATGTCGACAGTTTGCAGCACTTACTCACGAGATAAATTTTTCACCGTCTGTCAATTTAAAGGGTTGGTTTGTTTTCTGGTAATAAAGGTTATGTCAAGGTCAGTGACCTTTTAACTTAACTCCAGGAAGCGCTTGACGGCATAGAGTTTGCTAGAGGGGATCCCAATTCTACATGGGGTTCCTTGCGAGCTCAAATGGGACACCCTGAGCCTTTTGACCTACGATATGTTGCTATCGGGAATGAAGACTGTGGCAAGAAGAATTACCTAGGTTGGTTTGTGACTGTCGTCACCTTTTCCCTGATGTTATGTCTGAACTTCGAATGTAGGACTGATCCAGTAAGATCTTCTTTTTGTATCGAACTGACCAGGGAATTACCTCAAGTTTCATAGCGCTATAAAAAGTGCCTATCCAGACATTAAAATGATTTCCAACTGTGATGGCTCTTCTCAACCATTAGATCACCCGGCTGATTTCTACGATTTTCACGTAAGTCAAACATTGACATCTTTAATGCTGCAATTGGCTGTTGCTACAGATTTCTTTGTGTTATATTTTAAATCATTTCACTGATGAATACCTTTGCTTCTTGCTTAGGTGTATACATCTGCCAAGAATCTATTTTCTATGACTCTGAAGTTTGATAATACGTCCCGCGCTGGTCCAAAGGTGTGGTCTGATGTGTCTAGTCATAACTAATATACACATCCAACCATGCATTACAGTTGATCTTGTGATCTACTGTGTTCAGGCTTTTGTAAGCGAATATGCTGTGACTGGGAATGACGCGGGCACAGGAAGTCTATTAGCAGGCTTGGCTGAAGCTGGCTTCCTTATCGGGCTAGAAAAGAACAGGTGTGCTCTCTGTTTCCATATGAGTGCGCGTGTGTTTGTGCGTGCATGTGCACGCACTTGCTCTCGTGCCTTTTCTTTCCATGTGAAAAGAGGTAACATATGTAACTGACTAATTATTTTCACATTGGGGAAATCATTTGAATTCAAGGATGTCGCTCTGATTTTATTTTGAGTTTATCCTTTGCAGATGAATAAAAGAAAAGGTTATTGATCAATTTTGTCTTATTGTTTGCAGTGATATCGTTGAGATGGCAAGCTATGCACCGCTCTTCGTCAATTCAAACGATAGGAGGTACTTCCATCAATGCCCTTTTTGAATATTGGTCTGGTGGAGACTTTTAGCATTAAGCAGGATTTTTAAAGTTCTGGCTAAGGATTGATTCCATCCCTAGGTGGAATCCGGATGCAATCGTTTTCGATTCATCACGTCTCTATGGAACTCCAAGTTACTGGGTGCAACGGTTTTTCACCGAGTCAAGTGGAGCAACTCTTCTTGATGCAAAAATTCAAGCGAGTCCCTCCGGCTCACTTCTCGCCTCAGCAATCACATGGACGAATTCAGAGGATAAAAAAAGCTACATCAAGATCAAGGTCTGTGATAGGGTGCAATGCGTTGATTTTGTGTAGTTGTGTTTGTGCTCTAATCCCAGTTAATATTCGACTTTTGGGGTCGATGGGTTTCCTTTTTTTCGGACGTGAGACCCTACTATAGTAGGAAATAAGAGCAGTGTGGCATTCATAAAATAAATGCTGCAAGATTTACTTTGGTGTGTCTTATCCACATAAACGTGCACTATTTGGTTAGGTAACCTGGTAATTTCTTGCAGATTGTGAACTTTGGTAGCAGTTTGGTTAATCTAACAATTTCCATTAGCGGCCTGGATCAAAATTCGATACAAAAGTCTGGATCCTCAAAGATGGTATTGACATCTGCTAACTTGATGGACGAGAACTCCTTTTCTGAGCCGAACAAGGTCAGAACATCTCGTCTTTCCTATTTCCCTGATGATGTCTTATTTAACCTTGAACTTTAATGTGGACGTAATTTGTCATGCTGGCAAGTGTAAAAGGATGTGTTAGTTCATCCGAATTGATTTTCTGCAATTCAAGTTGGGAGATAGGATAAGAAACACAATCAAGCGAATACAGGCTTAATGATATGGAGGGTATTTTCTCATCTCACCTTCCAATATACAATTTTGGCCAATGCAATGCAGGTGGTGCCGATCCAAAGTCTACTCGAAAACGCAGGCAAAGAGATGGATGTCGTTATCTTGCCCTATTCCTTCACCTCCTTTGATTTGTTAAAAGAATTGACAAGCATCCGGATTAAGGGAGATGATCATTCTTCTAGATCTTCTATGTAATTTATGTAACTGATGATTGTAATTATATGGAATAATCTCATGACTCAGATGTTGTCGCCCTCAATCCAAGTTATGTGGAGCTTGTGGTTGTAAAAATGTACTTCTTGCTTAGCTGCTGTTCGATGCTGTAGAACAGTAGATTATATTTCATATGCTGCTAAAGTCGTAATTCTCACCCTGTCAACTTGTCATGTTTTATCCTTGTTTCGCTTGATTTGAGCTGCGCGAGAGACGCATGACTTTGGCCAATTCGTGTTGCAAGTGGGTTTTGATTGAGAAGTAGAATCCCTGTTATCAAAATACTTTCTTGTGATTTTCTATAGTACAGAACGAGTCGATCATCCACTTTTGAAGTGATATTTCATGGAACATAGTAGTGATAGTGTTCCTATGTCGATCAACGGTTTCCATTTTGTTGAGAAGTATCACGATCATGCAATAACGGTTCCAAAGTTTTGTCAAATGGGTCTCGGCCGAGGAACGATGTTCTTTGGCCTTGTTTAGATTAGCTGAATTCGGCAGAGTCCGTCCCTCTCTGGGTTTGGAGCGGAAGTTGTTTTAGACGACCGGACTCAATCTTTAATTAGGAGAGACTTTAAGTTTTGTTTACGGAACAAAATTTTGACCTTTTCTAGTCATTTTTGTTTTTGGCCCTAAATTTTACGATATTCTATATCATCCATAACTAATGTCTCCGGAATATGCTAATGCAATGCCCGATTGCCTCCCATTGTGGCAGGCTTGGACCACTAATTATTTAGGGGTTGACATTTTGATATTATCATATCCTAAATTTCGCATCTAGTTCCTTCATTTCCTTATAGGAATGCACATGCGTACCTTTCACATATATTATCTATTCATGTAAATATTGTAAATGTGAATTGAACCTTTCAATTAGAAATTGGACGGTTGGATCATTAAACAACATCATTCGATGATGTCCCTGGGGAGAATGCCTAATACCTACCGTATAATAGCCGTGGATAGTTAAGCACCAACCTCCAACTAATCTTAATTAAGTATTACGCCGATTAAATTAGGCGGTTTTACGTCTTAAACAAACCAATTGGCCTTTGCAATTATTCATGTCCACACACCAACTACTACTCTGTCCTTTCTGTCCTTCCTAACTCTAATGATGTTCGTTATGCCCTCTTCGCATAATGAGGCCGTGATTAGAAGTCCTTAACGTCGGATTAATTACGGAATCCCTCTAATTTCACGTTCGAATTAGAGCTAACTCTTGGTGTTAGATTAAGTCGTTTTTAATCAAAGAAAACATGCTTTACACGTTCCTTCTCTTGTTCATTTCTAGGTTACGGTGGATGCTAATCGGGGGAGGGTTCGCCGAGAGCAACTGCGGCAATAACAATTCCTACAAGTACAAAGACTAAATTTTGTGGATGATACATTAATCCCAACAACATGAATGGACAGTCTGTGTCTTCATGCCTGTCAGCCCCCCCACTTCCTCATATCAATCGATGCAAAACGATTAAATTAATTAATTCGCATCAGCCATTGATGCGAAATGCTAATCCGTCCACATCGGCTGTGCAACCAAGGAAAATGTTGTTGTCTTCTTCGTCACCTACTTTCTAGTTCCATCAGGTGCGTTTATTTCTTTTCGTAGTCTGTAGAGAGTTGGTTCCAAACATATAAAATTTCTCGTTGATCATATCAAATAAGATGGAAGTCGAAAGGTCGAATGACTAATCCATGCGCAAAACGTTTTTTGGACTTGGGAGTATAGAGCATGGAATTCGTGTCTCGCGTCTAATACGGATGGGTACTGTTTTCTTTGACCTACCAACTGACCCCAATAGGGTTAATACAAAATTTAATTGAGAAATCATAAAATGTTTTGTTAGCAAACGACAGATAAGATACTTAGAAATCTGGCCATTCACCTTACTTTTTTCGTAGTGGAGCCATAGCTTATCAGTCCATTTCTATTATTACTATTTGACTAGTATCACCATAATCAAGTCTGTCAGCATAATTCATTTCTATGGTTGTCACCATCTCCATCTTCAATTAACTCTTATAGCTATGATCTTCGATTCCACTACTTTTAATGCGTATCCTAATCACCACAAATCGTGAGTCAGCATAATCTCAACATCTTTATCGTCTAATTTTTCTCTACGAGAAATCGGTCCGTTTCCAATTTTCAAGAACCCCTTTTTTCCTTACACGAAATCATAGATCCTTAAATAAGAATCAAAAGCTAACTTGTTGACATGAAATCTTATGGTGAGGGCACTTCCCAAAGGAGAAAACTTTTCCTCAAACTAAGCGCACCATCTATCAAACACAAAAAGGCATGAACGCTACCAAAGTCTCAATATATTAAGAAAAAAGAATAAAAAGGAAAGCCATGGAATTTCATAAATCAAGAATTCCCCAATTTGGGATATTGATACAAACAGTCTTGAACTTTGGCCTAACATCCAATTTAGTTTACGAACTTTTAATTTATTCAATATGGCATGTGAATTTTAACTTAA
Source organism: Syzygium aromaticum (assembly GCA_024500025.1). NCBI lineage: Eukaryota > Viridiplantae > Streptophyta > Magnoliopsida > Myrtales > Myrtaceae > Syzygium > Syzygium aromaticum. The sequence goes on from CM044885.1 coordinate 22,031,328, forward strand.
CATTCAATGTAATTCCTGAACTTTTAATTTGTTCAATATGATTTCTTGACTTTCGGTACATATTCAATAACTGCTTTGAATATTTTTATATTGTCTGAAAACTAAATTGAATGTGTACGAAAAGTGGAGGGACGAATTATATTATACATTATATACTGGGTGAAAATTCATAAATAATATTAAATAAATTAAGAGTTCACGAATTATATTATACATCGAGCTAAAGTTCGGACCGTCAGATATCATTTTCTCTGCCCATGTATAAGTAGGTAAATAATGATGAGGAGTTTCAATGTCAATCCTACCTTGAAAAAAATGCAAAGGTTAGTATGTTGGTGAGGAGGAGAGGAGGAAACGATGCGTTTGGCATTCTCTCGCTCCCCGGTTTGGCCACACGACGAAGACAAACAGCGACTCCCACCACCACCACTCTCCACCAGCTCCTCCCCTACCCAGTAACCACCACCACCACCGCCGCCACCTAAACCCTCTCCATTCCCCTTCTCCTTCTCCCCTTCTCTTTGTAGGCACAAGCACGTAGTAGTACACGGACAAAGGTCGCACCTTTCCTCTGTCTTCCTCTTCCTCCCCCTCTCCCCTCCAAGACCCAGATATGGATGACCCTGAAGACCCCTTGCATGGCGGCGGCGGCGGCGACCCCCCCATCCTCCGCCGCGCCGCCCCCGCGGCCTCCTCCTCCCCCTCCCCGTCCCGCTTGGCTCGCCTGATCAGGACCAGCCACCGCTCCTTCCTCCTCGGGGACTGCGGCGGCGGCGGCGGCGGCGGGGGCGGCGGAGGATCGGGGGGCGACATCGAGGAGGCGGCCTCGAGCTTCTTCGGGGAGGGGCTCTCCGCGTGCTCGAGGCCGATCGTGGTCCTCGACTTCGTGTGGAACCTGGCCTTCGTGGTGGTCGCGGTGGTCGTGCTACTGTCCGCGTTCAAGGAGAGGCCGTCCACTCCTCTGAGGCTGTGGCTCTGCGGGTACGCTCTGCAGTGTCTGTTCCACGTGGGGTTCGTGTGCGCTGAGTACCGGCGGAGGGACGGAGACGATGAGCTCGTGGGTGTGAGCGGGTTGTCGCGGTCGCCGAGTCGCAGCAGGTGAGGCCTCAATTCGAGTCTTCTGAGACGTTACATTGGTGTATTGCCCGTGTTGTTGCTGTTCCGAGCTGAAATATTGAAGCTTTATGGGTTGTAAGGACCCGTTTAGTTGTTATTGTGGTGTCATTTTGAATCGATCAGTGAGTTTTTATGAGGTGATCGATCTATGTTTGTGATGGTAGTAGTTGGCTAAGGGACGTGTGATCACTAGGCATTAGTTCAGGGGGGGTAAAGGTAACATGATGGTGGCATTTGATTGTAAGATTCAGTACATTCACAAGGAAAGATGAAAGGGCATTGATGAATTGACCAGGAATTGCGAAGATGTGTATTTTAACTGCAGAGATGATTTTGACTACTTTTGATTTTCAAACTGCAACATGTTGTGATTACCGTAGAAGAGAACCACAATGTCCCATATCTTATGTGAATCATTGAAATAGTTCAAGAGACGACGGATTGGGTCATTTCTCGAATCTGACATGTGTTAGCAAAGCTCTAGTTCGCCCATGATAGTGATTGAGGAGGATGGGGGAGAATGTTTTTAGGAATTCAAGAGAAAGTATACTGCTCATTCCAACAAGGTTCTCCTATTTATGTTTAAACTATTGCACTTCTTTTAGAAGTTTTGAAGAAGCAAGCAAATGGAGAAACATTTTTTGGACAGGCTATTGTGTTAGGTCCTTTGATTATATTAGTAATCAGGACAAGTCTTGTTGTCGAAGATTTAATAGCTCAAGGCTGAGCTAAGCTCTTTACTTCACTTTTGTTAGTTATTCTTTTAAAGCATCATTCAAATTATATCGTAGTTATAATCTTATATGTAAGAAAGGTACTGATTGTTGAAGCAGTTCCTTGTGTTCCTTATCAATGTTTTGCAGGATGCTTAAAAGATTGGAATCCTTGAATGCATTAACATCGTCGGTATGGTGGGTGTTTGGTTTCTATTGGATTGTTGTGGGTGGACAACCACTTCTTCAAGATGCGCCACGTCTCTACTGGTGAGTGTCTTTACGTTACTGTGCATCTTGTCGCTTTCTTTCAGGATTGGAGTCCGGTTTTCTCTGCTTAGCGACACAATGATAGATAAGTCGATCGCTATACATTCTTCCAGTCATGTTACTGTGGGAGCTGTTGAAACCAACCCGCTTTGGAAATCGTTTAAAGTATCACCAATTACTTTCTGCTATATACTTTGTGATGGCCATGCACAGTTGTGTTTCTGTTCTCTTCCTTGGTTGGTCAAGTGTAACAAACATACATGAATCCTGATTTTGTTTATTGCTGGAATTAATTGCAGGTTGACAGTTGTTTTTCTTGCTTTTGATGTCTTCTTTGTGATCTTCTGCATTGGTATGGCTTTCGTGGTCTTCTTGGCTCTCTTTTGCTGCATCCCCATATTGGCAATTGCCTATGCTGTTGCAAGCACTGAAGGGGCATCCGAAGATATTATCAGGAGTCTTCCTAAGTATAGATACCGCCCAGCTAGTGTGCTTAGCACGTTCAACAATCTCAGGATGGCAGAAGTTCTTGGGGCAAGGTCAGGACTGGGAAACAATGGTTCAAGTGGTGAACTTTTTCTTCATTCAGAAGATTCAGTAAGCGTGCATATCTTTCGAACACCTTCTTCTCATGTACTTATGCTTATCTTCCTTGATTATGCTTTGCAAAAGTCCTACGGATGTCTGAGATCCAACAGAAGAGGAAGTTGCATTTGATGGAAGAGAGTTCTAAGTTTTGCCATTTTTTAAATGATTTTATAATATTTAGACGTTCGCGATGTCAAATGATTACGGTTGCTTTAGAAAGAATCTCCATGAGGTTTTTAATTACGGACTAGCACAAGGTGAGATATAGTCCAAGCTAAGTCTGCATGGGCATTGATTCGCCAATACGATTGAAAAGGGTCCCTTGTGTCTTTCTTTGGATTATGATATCTCATTACTAGTAGTAGCTTCACAAAACCCTCTGCGTGCCCAACTTATAAGCTTTCTATTGTGACTCGCAGGAATGCTGCATATGCCTCTCATCATATGTAGATGGGGCGGAGCTTTATACCCTTCCATGCAATCACCATTTCCACTGCTCATGCATCAGCAAGTGGCTCCTGATAAATGCAACTTGTCCCCTCTGCAAATTTAACATTCTCAAGGGAGACACGCTCGTCTGAACAGTCACCGAGACCATAAGAAGGAGACCGCATAGCTCCAGATTGGAACGGGAGAGAGGAATTTTAGCTCGCCATGCTCTTGCTGATACACTGACACTAATGGCAAATGCAAATGAAGGTGAAAGACAGAATTGGGTTTTTCTCTTACAGCGATTCCTGTTTGTAGCTATTTATGTATGATCGGCACCAAATTTTGTAAATAGAATTCATGTAAGAGTTAATATCAGCCTTGATTTGCGATGTTGTGCTTTTCTGAGATGCTCTTGATTGATTCGTGACGGTATGATCTCAACATCCAAATGATGACGCCAACAACCTGATCCAAATGAAGTCATTCTCTAAGAATTTCCTGGCTAAGCAACCTCTTGGAAGTTAAGGACATTGAATCTTCTACTTGATGGATGTTGAGATCGAGCACTGAGTTTACGGCCCTGCAATTACGCAGGAATAAGAGCACGATAGAACGTATCCCTTCTTGTTTCATTACGTAAAGCATGATAAAACGATTGAGTGGACTAGTTTCATCGTTTGAATTTTTCTTCGCTTCAAACTGAGTCGCTCAAAAAGCTGCTATGGACTCCGTTCGCTACTTAATGCATATGTAGGCAAATAGAGGGCAAGAACCTGCAGTTGCAAAAAAATGAACCACTAAAAGAAATTTGCACCTAAGGGCTCTTCATTGGTGTCCTCAAGGAATGAGACGCACGCGAGAACCGATGCTCTGGTACGGCATGCATCAAGGACAAATGACAGGGCCAAGATGCACCCAGAACACTTTCGGTCCCAGAGCAAATTCGAACGGGAACCATAATCATAGAAACTCATCATACGCTCAAGTATTGAGTATCAGAAGTAGTATTTTCTCACGAGGAAACTGAGTTTATGCAGGCTCTCATACTTATATTCCTAGGCAGAATGAAATAGCATGTAAAAAAGCCGAAAGTTAGTGAAAGACGGGTCTTTGTTCCCTCAAAGTCCTACGCATAGTTTTGCGAACTAGGCTGAGCACGAGAGGGTGCTGACCAAAAACTTAAGAGTCAAATCAAAAGGCGGTATTGTTGTGGCAACCTTCTATTTGCAAGAATTCTGGTGATTGCAGAAATCATCGTTCCTCATCAGTCTCTTAATTTATTATCAGCATATAAGCAACTACCAGTGAGAATGTCTGAGACTGAGACTGAATGTAGAGCAGTGAAGAGATTCTCTGCAACTCTCAGCGGTAAGTTGGTGGTTCATTGGGTAAAGAAGGGCCAGAAAGCCCTGGTTGTGGAATCAATGGAGAGAGAGAGAGAGAGATGGGATTTCAACAACAGTATACAAGGGATAGGTCTAACTCAATTGACAATTGATGATAATTGCTTCCTAGTCTTTGGGTTATTACCTTTAGGTAATTGAGCGAATTCATGCTACCCTATGCCAATTTGATAGATACGTGTTTCAATCTGTCTCGTCGCAAGGGCGAACTTACTGATTACTCCATAATGTTGTTAACATTTCAACCTCATTCAAAACCAAAAATTTATCAGAAGATTCGAAGCATCACAGACCAGCAGAAATTAAAGATCACAAATGACTCATGATTGCCAACCAGCAGGAGTGAGGTTAACAAACACCAATCACCCGAACTTTGAAGCCGAATTCTAACACAGACCATGAAATTGTATTCCTCTAAATCTTTGCCTTATAGGAAGCAGTCAAATAAACACGAATCGGATTAATGAACACAAATCTCCGTCCAAAATGGCAAGTTCAAAAAAGGATGTCAGAACAAAACCTGCCAGGCATCTTGAGGTATGCAGCTCAGACATTCTTCATTTTCTTCACCTTCGAAGGCGGCCATCGGCCCTTCTTCCTCAGCCTTCGCTTCCTAACAAGCCGCTTCCTCCGGAGCCGTATCTTCTTTGCCAATTTCATCCTCAACTTCTGTTCCGCCTTCTCCTGCAGCTTCGACTCCAAGGGCATCTTGTCAACTGGGGCAGCCTCTTCCCTGTTCTGTGACAGAGCCTCGCCACCAATAGCCGGCCCTGCTCCCTCAGCATTGGAATCAGCCCTCACAATTAGCGAACCCCTATTCTCATTCAGATAGCTAATCGCGCCGAAAGAATTCGGGGGCAGAGCGATTGGTTTGATGTGCAACCTGGAAGCTGAAATACAAGTTCAGAAATTGTAACGGAGAGCGAAAACACAACAAGAGAAATGGCATTCTCCTTTCTTCCATAACCATACTAGGATTGAATACGAGACACCCCCAAACAACTACTAGGACGCAACTACTCATATCACACCGCCCTTCCGAGGGAAAACACGACGCGAATATGAAGCGCACGAAGGAAAGCCCAACGGAGAAATTCAAACGCACAAGAACAACATTATGCTCTTCACCTCATTTCACTTCTCTTGAACATGTTAGAACACCATCAAGGCCGAGTCTTTCTGCCATCTCTCAACACCCAATGAGAAACCCACGATTCGGTGCAACCAAACGAGAGGAAAAACTAAAAGACCCGCGAAAGAAATCAATACCTGCTTTCACAGCAAGAAACGGAGACGACGCCGGCGACGGCGAGAGCGGAGAGAGAGAAGGGGAGGAGAAAGCGAAGACGCGACTGTAGCAGCAGAGCAGCGCCATTCTCTCTTATCTCTCTCGCTGTCTTACATATCACAGTACGAATCGACGAACGATGCCCGCCCGCTCGCTCGGTGCGTTGTGGTGTTGGGGATGAGCAAAAGCGAAGACAGCTTCCCGTCTGCGCTGAATTCCTCCGATTCAGTGGATAACGGGGGATGGCCAACGCACAACGAACGGATAGGATGTGTCGTGTCGGGGATGGGATGATACCTGCAGGTGGGGCTTGGGCTTGGGCCGGCTCATCAGGTGAGGCTTCGGCCTTGTCCTATCTTACGATGCGGGCCGGCCCGACTTAGATATGCGGTGTAGTCCACCCTCAGAAAAACACAAAAAAAAAGAAAAAAAAGAATAGACGGACCTTTTGCTTTTACTTAATTTGCAGCAAACGGTTGTCACCTGGATTTTCTTTTCCCCGACTGCGAAAAATGCTAAGGCTATATTTGGTCGTCTGAATTTCCAATCCGTTTAATGAACTGCGATATTAAAACCAAATATTTTCACGTCCTATCCTGTCCATTATTTGATGGGAACTACGTATCAATGCAGACGATTACTTTAGAAAATTTGCATGTTAATTGTTAAAACGACGGTATAGACCGAGATGTGTAAGAAAGGCTTTTGGTTGGAGAAACAAAAGAAATTAGAGTATGACTTTAAACTTTGTTCGTAACATTAGCAAATCGAGCAATCGGAACCAAATCATGAATTGTGTGCTGAAGAATCGTGACGAGATGCGGGCGTAAGCATGAAGTAGCCCGCCAGGATCGCAAGGCCAAGCGAAGCACGCAAAGCGCAGTCAAACTTGACGCTGACACACGGACGGTGACCGACGAATGATCGCGCGACACGTGGCGCTCACCGTCGCTAGGCCTTGGATCTATCTCCCTACCTCCCCACCTCTGTGCATCAACGCCACGAAAAGTCAGCACCGCTCTGCTGCCACCCCTGCCTATGCATTTGAAAATTTGCAAGGGCCACCCATAATTGGGCACGATTCGGACAACTTCAGGACCTATGGGCCTACGTGGGTATTTTATTTCATTTTCAATGTTTAGCTAAAGTTTACGACATCGATTTCATCTTTTTTACCTTTTCATCCGTCTTGCTTTAACTCTCGTCTCTTTATGAGATTTTTACTTTGTCTCTTTACCGAGCACGAGAAATGGACCACACAAGCAAAATACCTAGGACACCACATGTTTCTTCTTTTTTTTTTTTGTCTTTTACCCAATTAGATCATTAAAATAATGGATGGAAGGCTCCGATTTAATGGACTTAATCCGAGGGTTCACATTTCAAACACCATCACTGGAAAAGGGCACTCCGGTGTATGCATGATCATGTTCCTGCGAGACTGTTGTTTCAAAGTGGTTCGCAGATGTTGTTGTTAAACATCGCCATGTGATAAGTGTAATGGGAACAATGAGGGTGGATTCTGGGTTTGAGAGGAAGAGCAAGGGAGGGAGATGGCATAGGGAACCATTGTTGCCGCCATTCCTAGTAGTGTTCTGCCTGGCTAAGATTGAGAAACCCGAGCACAAGTACAAGTCCAATACCATCTGATGCCAAAGTTTCGTTCTACTTCCTTGTGGAGCCACCGTGGTCAGTGACACCATTGATACCAATCGTGGTCGCTGCTCTGAGATGACCATCCTCCCTCTCTCTCTCTCTCTCTCTCTCTCTCTCTCTCTCTCTCTCTCTCTCTCTCTCTCTCTCTCTCTCTCTCTCTCTCTCTCTCTCTCTCTCTCTCTCTCTCTCTCTCTCTCTCTCTCTCTCTCTCTCTCTCTCTCTCTCTCTCTCTCTCTCTCTCTCTCTCTCTCTCTCTCTCTCAGTGTGCACGCATGTGATAAGCATCGCAATATGCAAACACCCGATGGCTAACGATAGAGGTGAACGGTTCCAGGTTCCACTTGAAACCTGAAACCTACCATCGGATACAGGTTTTTCATTTTTTTGAATCTGAAACCTACTCGTCGGAACCTGGAACCTAACCTATCTTGTTACAAGTTTCAGGATCTAACAAGTTTTTTTTTTATTTCATCAAAACAAAAATAAACACCACAATACTAAACAAACTTGTCATACATCAAAGAGAATACAAAAGGCTAATTTTCCTAACATTACGGTTCAATAAATATAACTAAAATAAGAAGTCATTGTGTGAATCAATATTAGGGGCAAGCAGCTTCATGTTCCGTATAGGTTCACCAATGATAATAGGCTCCTCATTTTTTGGAATTTTGAACTTACCCTATCAAGATTCGAGGGTCGATTTTAGAGTCTACTCAGGTTCCACTTATCAATTGTAGTAAATCATCACATTTAATGATCACCATTTATTGCTATGATCAACTAACCACAACTTATATTTACACACATGAAGAATATGAAAACATTAACAAGTCATAAAATAAAAACTCAAACTACTGGTTCCAAATTATATACTTATCATCTAACTCCATAAAACACAACAAGATCACGCGAATATGTAAATTAAGAAAAACACAAAAAAACTTATTTAGGTTTCAAGTTACACCTATCTAGAACCTAAAACCTACTCGTCAAAATAGGTTCGTCAATTTTTTGAACCTGAAACCTGCTCTGCATATATTTGAACTTGAAACCTACAGATTCCTACTGGTCGGATTTTATGATTCCAGGCAGAACCTGGAACCATACCCACCCTTAGCTAACGATGGTGACCGTCAACTAACTCTACCAAGATCTAATATAGGTGGAATTTTTACTATCGATCAAGATATAATTTAGGTGGATATCTTCGCTCTTATGTCCTGATGATACCACCTTCAAATGCTATTATAAGGACTTGCGATCGTAGTGGAATATTCGGGTCAAGTTATAAATTACTAGAAAAAATCCAAAAAGGGATCCAAAGTGGAGTCATTTTCTCAAATAAAAGGCCTAAAGTGAACATTGTCTCAAATAAGGAAATAAAGTAGCCAAATCATTTTAAATAAGGGCCTAAAGTGGCCAAATCGTCTCAAATAAGGACTTTTGGGTGGCTGGTGACTGTTCCATTACAGGAAAAAGGGGTATTTTAGTTAAAAAAAATTATAAATATATTTTTTTGATTTTTTTTTACTTTCTTTTTCTCTTCATTTTCTTTTTTCTTTTTTTTTTCTTTTTTTCTTCTTCCCTCCCTAGCCGTTATTGCGTCTGGTCGGCGACCTTCGCCAGCGTTGGGCGAGGGCCACCCAACCCACATCGAACAAGGGTTGCCCTTGCCAGCATTGAATGAGGGTTGCCTCTCCTGAGCTAGGCGGGCGAGGGTGAGGGTTGCCCTCACCGAATTTGAGAAGGGTCGCCTTCGCCCGCCCAGCCCAGGCAAGTTGGCCTCACTTGACACCGGCGAGGGCAACCATTGGCCTCGCTATCCCAGGCAAGGGCGACCTTCGCCACCCCTATCGATGGCCAGTGGAGGGAAGAAAGGAAAAAAAAAAAAAGAAAAGAAAAAAACATAAAAAAGGAAAAAGAAATTCAAAAAGTAAAAAACGAAAATACCCTTTGACCGATGAGGTCAGATCTTCATTTGAAAACCGATATGGCTACTTTAGACTCTTATTTAAGACAAAATTCACTTTATGTTATTATATGAAAAAATGATGGCACTTCCGATCTTTATTTGAGACAACGTCTATTTCGGATTCTTATTTGAGAAAATGACTTCATTTCGGACTCCTTTTTGGAATTTTCCCTAAATTACTGTGCACCGTTCGAGAACCCAATAAAGTATTCTTGTGCTTGATCCTGTATCTAGCGTTATAAAAATAGGATACAAGAAATCCAAAACTTGTGTTAGTCAACTCTACCTAACTTTTTTTTGGTAAGAAAAGGGGGCAGAGCCCGAAAACTACATTTTTGCTGTGCTAATAAACAATCCTATCAGACTTTATTTCTTGACCACCAAATACAAACTCCTTCTGCACTATTTTCCATGGGGTTCCTCTCTTTAGCCTGTTTTTATATTGTGACAGTTTTCTATCGAGTGTTGCAACTGGTAACAATGATGATGAAATGATAAATTTAAATAAAAAATATTTTTTTTGACACGAATAACGTCTTTTGTTATTACGATGCATGTTCGATCGACCAAATCGAAAATGATGTATACGGTCGTGGCAATCACAAAATCGAGACAGGGATCCTTTTTCTTCTTTACGGGAACCAACCACCATTAACATTGAATTCGGATATTTTAAATGTACGAGCAGACCGATTACAAATCGAACGGATCAAATTCATTTCTTGAATAGATAACACGTGATTAATCTTAAATAAAAGTCCAACGATCATGTCAGTTTGCAATTCAAATCACTGTGCTTCTTCCTCTAGCGGAGCCGATGTAGCATCAAGAAGAAAAGTCACCCCCTCAAAATTCCAAATCGAGCAAGATTAGCTATCAATCTTGAGAGCGACTTCCATTTGACCAATTCCTACCCCCCATCACCCAGCAAAACTCAGGGTGGATCCATGCCTCGTTGGGACCAATTATCGATTTAATATTGTCTTTTCAGTCGTGTCCCACAAGCTAATTAGCTAGAATTGATCTATTAACTCCCTGGAGAATGAACTCATCATGCACCGCTACCAAAAGTTACGGCGGAACGAATTTCAAAAACTGTAAAATTTACGATCGAACTGACATCTGTACAACAGATTTGAGATCGATCGTGTAATTTTCCCTACAGTATCGTGACTTATTATCGATTTCAACCACGTCCTTTCAATCGTACCCTCCGAAACAACTAGCTAGAAGCCATCTTACTATACATCACTCCCTAAAGAAATGATTTATTAGACATGTCCACCAAAACATGGCTTCCTTTTTCAAATGCACGATCAGCACTTACGTTCTCGTATATAAATACAAACTACAAAAGTAAAGTAAAGTAAAGTGATGGGAGAGACTGGAGTCAACCACGCTATCACCTAACCCCATGTACATGATCTTTTCATTATGACTTCTTGACTTGAGCGTACCCATGTACATTATCTCTCCTATTATTGTCTAGTTAATTGGGCCAATGTCTTCATGTGTCATAAGTTGGCTAATCAGATCAAATCCCATCGAAGCCTCTGTGCCCTGTTAATTGCTCTCCTTTAATGACCAGTTGGTCGCTGTGATGTTCACAGGGCAAGCTTAGCAAATTGCTGAGGTGAGAGCCGGATTTTGCGATGAATTTGCAAATAGTTTGCTTTCGCTAGATACGTCGGATTAGCGAAAAAGACCGATTCATCAACAAGAAAGAGAATTCAACTCGAGATTCGTTGATAATTAGACCTGCCCTTTTCTCATGTTGTTGATGTTTAGCTTGCTCTTCACTTTGGGCGACTTAAAAATGCCGAAAATAGAGCTTCGGTAGAAAGTAAACCGTGCTTGTTAACTCAACAATGTTGCGTAATTGAAAGCGAGATCGAATTCTTTGGAAGAACAACTATCAAGATCCATCTCGAGATAACATCAAGAAATAATACCATTGCTCTAGAAACAGCTCATTTTGAACAATAATGCAACTGACTTTATATGGAACGAGGAGTGGAATTCCGCGGTCGTTCCTCAGTGACAAGTCTAGCATGGATCGGTCATTAGAACCCTTATCATCGAAGGTGCTGAATATGGGAAACGATGCCGATATGGAGAATCGAGTGCTGAGATTATATTTACTAAACTCAAATGATCTTTCCTACTAAATCATATGACTAATCACTCACCAATTACATATGCTGTGGCTATCCACACGCAGTCCTGAAATATATGCTCTTTCTCCAGATGACATTAACATTGCATAATCTTCATTTCTAGCGCCCAACATATAATCAGCAGCCTAGTACATAGGATAAGGACAGAAAGGAAGAAACAAAAGCGCTATCGATCTTGATCAGATGAGTTTCCACGAGTCCAGAGTGGGAAAGCACGCATACGAGTCAAAGCCCAGCCCACCGGCGCCGCCCCCCTCTGCCGCCGCCGCCGCCGCCGCCGCCGGGAAACAGAGCGGGCCCTCGGCACCACCGCCTCCGACGCCACCGACCAAGAACGACGGCGGCGTGTCCAGATTCGGCAGCAGGCCTCCGCCGACGGGGAAACGGCAACCGGCCCTCTGCTGCGGCTGCGGCTCCGGCTCCGGCCTCGTCACCGGCGGGGCGAGGCCGTGGAGCCCGCCGAGCTTGACGCCGGTCACCTGCTGCACCATCCGGCGGAAGTTGGCCGGGTCCGCAGCTATGAACGTCGTCTGGGACCGGTTCGAGGACCGCGACTTGCGCTTCTTGCGGGAAGGGCCCGAGGCCCGGGGTCGCTTCCGCGCCGCCGTCTCCGGGTCGAAGCTCGAGGCGGGCGCCGCCGCTTCGGGGTCGAAGAAGAAGGCGCCCGCGCCCGGCGTCGCGGCGGCGAGCGCTTGGGGCTCGGAGAGGGATCGGAGGAGGGACTTGGTGAGGGCCTCGGCGTCGCGGGAGAGGGCCCAGCCGGGGTCGACGGAGGTGGGGGAGGAGGAGGGGGGCCGGAAGCCGGGGCCGTCGAGGCTCGCGATGGGGTCAGACGAAGACGCCATGTCTTCTCGCGTTTCTCTCTGGTCAGGCTCGGAGCATGCGGGGAACAGATGTGAGAAACAGAGAGAGAAAAGACTCTCAGAGCATTTCCAAGAAGAGATATTGATCCGGGGACGGCGAAATGGGAGTGGAGAGAGTCAGGTAAGAAGAAGAAGAAGAAGAAGAAGCAAGGTCTCTGGTTCTCTCTCTCTCTCTCTCTCGCTGTCATCAGAAGAAGACGGAGAAGAAGAAGGAGATGATGATGCAGGAGATGGAGGAGAGAGGCTGGAGCTGTGACTTGTGACTTGCTGTGGAATTTAAACAGGGGACTCTGGAGAGAGAGAGAGAGAGAGAGAGGGGCGGGGGGGAGCGATACGTGTCGCTTTCTTTCTCAGTGTTATTGCGTTATTTCTTTTTCTTTTTGGCAAAATTACATAATTCGACTTTTGTATATAGTACAAAAAATTCCGAGGCTCGTCGTCTCTGCCAATTTCTATTGGACTTTGACTACTCGATAGGGTATGGGAAATTCTTAGTATCAGCCTATTCAGATCCGATTCTCTGATACGTGATTACTTTACAGAGCACGCTCGGACGAAGAAGTTATGTGCGATTAAATAGACTTCACCGGATTGTGCTCTTCTTTCACCCGACGTGTGTCACTAGCGTTCTTTTCGAAATTTGTTATTGTTGCACTCAAGACACATCACAAATGATGCGTCATTGACTTCATGAGTAGAGGCTTTTTTTGGCAAATCAATTGTGACATTTTTTATCGGAGGAAAGAAGAGCGCAATCTAGTGATGTCTATCTAATCGCAAGTGGAGCGAACACGGCGACCCATGCACTGATGTGAATTCCATATTAATAATTCAATGTTTCCATCGCTCAAGACTGTTCGTGATGAGTATTTCATTATGTACAGACTGTGTCGTTCTCCATCTTCGATTTGAGAAAACTTCATTCTTTCCATTGGTGCATCACAAATATGAACATCGCCCCCGATGTTACATTTTAGTTTAAGTGGACGACCCCGTCATGATTGACATCGCGGTTTTCGAATTTTATAAAGATACGATCTACAGAAATGGAATTGTCCTGTCCTAGCCCGATCAAACCTTACATTGATCCAAACGAATTCTTAAATCGACAAGTAGTCGGTGAAGGTGAGACCCGCGTGATTATTATTTCGTGCTTTCGTCTCGACCCCAATTATCTCCTCCCATTATTTAATCCTAACCCAAAGTGGACGCTCGATTGTCAACATTGTCCTCCCCGTGGCATTAGTAAAAAATTTCTGGAAACTCCAAGTTTTTAAAAAGGGTCTTTTTTCCTCATTACCCTTTTCGGAAAAAGAAAATGTTATTTTCGGGAAAAGGGTCCTCTCTCGAACTTAATGATCAAAATTCACAGTGCCACTTCGCACGCTTGGTCATATTATATGTGATGTAAATTACTCCATAATGATGATTAATGCAGCGCGAATGGAATCTTACCTAAATTATTCCTGAGGGCTCCGGCGTTCCCGACTCATCCGGACAACTTGCTCGAGATTTCGAATTGAAAACTCAGGAAAGCCTTGCTGCCCAATTGGCAATAGTAATGAGCCTGAGAGGTCATGAGGATTGACTATGGCGGGGGGGAGGATTGCATTTGAATCGACTGACGACCGGCCAAAAGTCCTCCCCACACACTACGATCAGCTGTGTATGAATCCTTGTTTATCGTCTGTCTAAGGTTGACTCATCCAACGTTTGTCTGTGCCATGCCCCGATTCATCTGCTGTTTCTTTTCTTCTTTTAATTCTCCCGTCAAATGTGCAGAGGCATAAAGAAAGTAAACGAAACGGAAAGCAAGGAAAAAATATGGAGGAGGGTTTGTCTTTATTGGTACACCGACTAGGTGCAACTTAAAGGGCTGGTAACTGTACGTCGGTCGCGCTTTGCTCCTTTGGAAAAATTCTTGACTCGCTATGTCCCGAAGATGTGTTCATAATATGTCTTGTACGAATGTGATTTTGCTTTACTCGATGGTTTAAGTTTTGGGGTTTGACGATCTCACGTGGCATCGGAACGCTCGTAAAAAAAATTTCAAGTCTTGGCACCCCTCTTAAAACTCTTTGTTTGTAGCGGGTTCGTATCGACTTGCTCGTAATTCAAGAGTCTTGCTCATTTCACAAAATTGAGATGAGTTGAACACTTGTAAGGGAGTGACTTTATTACAAGAGAGAGTGTTGAGTGCAATTTCATGTTACTCAAAGACGTGATTATTAATGTCTCTTATTTATGTGTACTCTCCGTGCACTTAAAAAATTAGAAGTTTGGATTGAATTTTTTACCACAAGTCGAGAAATTCACGTACATGGCCATTTTGATCCAAATTACCAATGATGATGGAAACTATGACATCCTGAACGGTTATGTTTTCCTTCAATCTGGGGATTTTCTGCCGCCAGCCCTCCTTTTTTTTTGTATGTGAGTGTTTCTCCGAACTTCCACATCGAGATAACTCGACACCACATTTCATTAGTCATCGTAATCTTGTCACACGACGACCCAACGCTATCAAGAAAAAACCCTTAACATTTCGTCTAGATTACACTATTAGATATCGCCAGGCGCTCGACGTGGTGACAGAGGGCTTGATGGCCGGGATTGTTTAGCTCTAAGTACCGGGTTCGATACCAAACAAAAACCTCAAAAAAGGATAAACCCCCTATATTATGGTTAAATTTTAGTTGTCCTAGTGATAGAAATGTTCAGATTAGATGACGTGGACATCATCATATGTTTGATTGGTAAGATGTAGGAGTAAATCCAAATGAAACTTGTCGAGAGAGGAAAAGGCAAGTAAGATGGCAAATTAAGGGAGTAAAGATAAAGAAATTTGTCTAAAGTAACTTCAAGAAAGATATAACAAAAGGATATGAGTGGATAGAGAAAAGAAGGAAGAAGAAGAGGAGAGGGTAGCGGATAAGAATCCAACGGCGGGAAGTGGTCCACCGTCAAATCCCCCGTGTACGCATCCAAGGGAGGTAAGATCCGTAAAAGGATACGAAAGGGACACCCCCATTTCTAGAAGGCGTATCTCGGAATCTTTTGAAGAGGTCAGAGCGCCAGCGGTGACATCATGGGCCGCGTCGCATTATTTAAGGAGGTCGCTCCCAGATATTTCTTCTTTCCCCTAACTAATTTTTTTTTTCGGTATTAATTTATGGTCGTGTTTCGTGGGAAAAATAGCACAAATAATATATAAATTTTGGCAAAACGGGTTATTCGATCTACGAAATTTTAATTTGTTCAAATAATATATGAAAATGTTTCGGTGTTGTTATTCCATTAATTCAAGTTCATGGACAACGTTGAGCATTTTTATATAGTTTAGGGTTTAAATTGAACATGCATAAAAAATTCAGGAATAACATCAGATATTTTCATATGGTTCATAGACTAAATCGAACGTGCACCAAATGTTTGGGGGTAACATTGAATATTTTCATATGGTTGATGGACTAAATTAAACATGCACAAAAATTTTATGGATCACATTGAATGAATTAAAAACTTAAGGACCACATTGTAAATCGGATCAAAGTTCAAGAACCATTTGTGTTATTTTCCCAATTTTGTTTTACAGATAAGGCTTCGTCGAGGTGCATTGTGAAGGCATTAAGCATAAAATAGTAATCATAGATTGGCATACATTGGTTGGTAACTATTTATTGTCTTAAGTTTTTTCGGTGAAAATGGTTCCGAACCGAATTTATCATTTGGCTAAAATTTGGGCTCTTTCTTGACGATCTCTCCGATTATTGAACTTTTACCGTGTGTCTATCGATGCTTATTTCCATCGGTGTTTTTCATTTTGATGGTCTATTTAGCTGATTGTCGATTTCACGATGTTGAATGGGCTTTGAGCAATGAAGCACAGCATCCTAGTTAGGAGCACGGCAGCGAAAAATGGAAGAAAAGGGGCTCATCGTAAGGAGAATGATCAATCTCTTACCATCTAGAGTCTCGTATATCGGACTTTAAAGGCGACTCTTAGACGATACGGCTTGGGGGCATGCAATTAATAGAAAATTTTGCCATAAAAGCTTATTATTTCATGCCAATCACTATTCATCAACACAATAATTGGGCACCATAGTGAGAATCTACGATAATATAGAATTTTTAGAAACATCCAAGCTTTAATTGACTTTTCTTTTTCTTGGAAAATAAATACTATACTAATAATTAAACAAGTATAGGAAATAGGAATACAATCAAGATAGGGTACAAAATAACATATAACTAATGCATTGGTTGAGATGCTATGTAGAACAAGTCAAGCGGGTGCGGTATAACCAATGCAAAGAATACTTTCTCGTCGTCATACTTTTACCTTCTCCCACGCACCGAGTTGCAAGTTGCTCATAATACAATTATTTTGCAGAAGTGATTGAAATTGCATTATACATTCATTGTTTGCACATGAAAAGTTATCGCAAATTACTTTGTAACCGAGTGTTTCGCCGGAAATGCTCCCGCAACGAAATATAATTCACCGAAAGTTATTTTTCGATTCTTAATGAGAAGAGACCAGGTTCCGTGACTAATTCCGAGCAGGAGATATCTAGACGTGAACAAAGAGCTCGTTTATTTTGATTAGCAACACAAGTTTACCGTGACAAAATTTGGCTAATAAAACTTTGAACTTTATAAACAATTCAGACAAATCCGTTCAGCTACTGATTGGTGGCATAACAATACAAGTTACTGGGCTTAAAACGTAGAGAACTACAGCTCTCTGGAAACTAAAAATGCAATACTATAAAGTAAAGATAATCGAAAGACAACATTTTAATGTGTATTCGCGAGAGGGTTTTTCGATTGTCGGGTAATATTTATATTGTGGGTCTAATAACCGCATTCTGACACCATATTCAATAACTATTATTGATCTCCCATTCACCGTTCATCTAATGACATTTGTCCATTAACTGTCATCGATCTTATCTTTTCGTCTTAACACTTGTCATTTTTTATGCGATAACCGTCATCGATTTTTTTCTTGTCTTGACACCTGTCTTTCCATGTATGATAACCATCATTGACCTTATTTTGGTCTCGACACTTGTTCTCTCTCATGTGATAACTGTCATCGATCTCTTTTTCGTCTTGACACCTGTCAATTTCCATGCGATAACTATTATCCATCTTTTTTTCGTCTTGACACTTGTCCTTCCTCCTTTTCTCATCGATAGCTTCAATGACTCGGGCTCCATATAGCAATTTTCTTTGACAACCTTCGGTACGAGAGCTTACGTGGCACTTGCATATTCTATGATTCATCAACGACCTTCGGTTCGAAAGCTCAGGTAGCACTTGCTTCTTCTACAATTTCAGTCTTTTCAATTTCAAATTCTAAAGTTTCTCACCAGGATATTCCAATTCTTGCTAGTTGTTTGCTTACATAAACAATCCTTTATGGGTTAGGTCACTCTTGCACCGATCTTCGCGCATTTGTCTTTGCTACTTTATTTATTTTTATTGTCGACAACCTAATTAGTTATAGGTGTCAGCACCGCGTTACATCCTATGTCGTTGAGGCATTGACATGGGGAATTAAGTTAATAGGTACACGTACTTTTTCATAATTGAAACACGTTGCAGTTGATCTTAAAGAAGTGTAATTGACTTACGATAGCTTTAGTATTTTACTAGTTTTGACGCACAACGTTTTGCCAGTGGATATTTCTTTCTTTGGGTAGTACTTAACTTTCATTCAAAAAGTCGTTTACTCAATTTAAAATGCAACGCGCTGCCCATTTATACTTTAAAAATTGCATATTTTGAGTTTGACGCTTACTATATATTGAGTACAATAGCAAATTCTCCTCATTTCATGTCAAATGTAATTACAATAGGGCTCCGTTTGTCTTGTGGAAAATGAACAATTTAAAAATCATTTTCCTAAAAGCGATCGCTTACAAAATAAATGAATAGAAAATATCTTTATCATCAATGAAAATGTTTAAACATAAATTATTGTTAATAATGAAAAAATTTTTAATCGAGTAATTATTTTAAGCAATATAAATGATTATTTTTAGGAAAAAAAGGTTTTTCAAATCATTGTTTTCTGCGAAACTAACGGGGCCGGAGATCCAATTGATTTCGCCCACAACTTGGAAGAATGCGAGCATATTGGGCCATGATGGGCCCAATAAGACGATCGTCGACCCCGGCCCAATCCCCGAACCGGGCCGGGCCAGCCGTAAATACGGCGCAGAGGAGGCCTGTTTGTCCAGGCGATTAAACATATCCTCCCACCGGAATAGCGCCCTCATCCGCCGCGAAGAAGACGGCCGCGAACGCCGACTCTGCGAGATCAAGCGGGGGAGGGAACGGAAGGAAGAAGGAAGGAACGCCCTTTCCACCGCTCGACGATCCGGCGGCCGGAGTTCAGGTAACTCGTCCTTTTCGTTCAGCTCTCGTTCCCTTTGTCGGAGCACTTGCTGCGGCGACTCGCGATTTCGGCTTTGTTTCGCGAGGCTCTGGTTCGTAGCACGCTTGGCGAATGGCGAGGAATCGGTTCTCGTCGACCTGATTATCGCGCGTTGATTGATGTAATCGGTCGCGAAATCCAGCATGTGATAGGGTTTAGGAGCATCTATGGCGGCTGAAGACCGAGTTCTCAGCGAGAGGAGTTGAGTGCGATTTTTTCGTTTTTCACGAAACTTTGAAGTCGGTGCATTTTGTAGAAGCACGATGAGGGAGAAAGTCGAGGCTTTGCCATGGGTTTGTGTAGTACTACTGCTGTTGCTGTATGTCGCGGAGCTCGGCTGCATAACTATCGAGTTTGAAGAGATGAACAGTCCTCCTCCTTAGGAGGCCATGAAATGTGGGGCCGAGTCTCAGGTAGAGTGTGCTCTAGGAGAGACAGGTGCGCGCTTTTGCGTGGACGGAGACTGCGAATTCAGGTTGCGGTTTAGGGAGGTTTTCCCGGGTGTGCTTTTTTTCGCAACTGCTCTCTTCCTATGTTATCTGAACGTAGGAAATTTGGCGAGTTAGGCTGTGACGGTGATATTTCAGCACGATGCTCCTCCCTTCCCCCTGGTTTTCTACCAAATTTCGTAGTTTTGATCACGATGCGATTAGCATTTGCTCAAGTTATTTTTTTTTTCATTGATGTTTTCTTTCTTTGGAGTGCTTTGCTCCTGCCATTGTTATTGTTGCTGAAGAGCTATTGCAATACAAACGGGTGCTTACAGCTTATTTTCTCCCTCGTGCAACTCAGGTGCTCTGTGGTTATCGTCACTGTTGTTTGACCATCAGCAACATCTTCAGCATCTCTTTTCTTGGCAATATCTTTCGGTTTGAGTGTACATTTGACTGAAGCGGTGCTTACCATGAATAACTATCATGCTCAGCCGCTCCCTCCAGGAGTTCAATCATATACTCAATATCCACCTAACCAACCTCCTCGGCCATCCACTTCAGCTCCTTCTTATCGTTCTGACAATGCTGTGGGACCTCACTATCAATTTGGTGGATTTGGAAACCACTCGTTGCCTCTTTCTTCTAATTTTGTTCAAAACACAAACGCTCAAAGCTTTTATCCTTATGCTGCAACACCTCTGGCTAAGTTTGCTCAATATCCTCCAAATTTGTCGGGCCAGAACACTTATGGAATTCAACATGTCAGTGAATCTCACTCTAACATCCTTGCCGATCCAAATTTAACTCCCAAATCCTATGGATCTTTAAATCCAGATGGTTCTATTCACAGTGTGGTCCCAAGCCCTGTTGTTCACTGTAATTCTTCATTCCATAGTAGTCAATCCGATGGCGAACAAACTTCACATCTGCCAACGCAAAGTCCTGTAGTTCACATGGAAGTGCAACAGAAAATGAATTCTGGGGAAGTAAATTACTGTCAGACCAGTGAAGTTAGGACTTCTCAACAGGCCAATGCTCAGCAAGGTGACTCATTGTCTTCGATGTTGAATGGCCCTGAAGAGCAGGTGCCTCAAAAACTAAATTTGAAGGTTGCGGAGATACCCCAGCATATGGATAGTTCAAAGCATCAAGAGATAGGCTCGGTTGATGCAAAGATCGAGAGGTATGATGATACCATGTTCTCAGTTACTCAAGACTCTGGTTTGAAAAATCTCTCTGAAGAATCCAGCAGACTGCCAGATAATGCTAGTGCATCTCCTGTTTATGCCAGCAATTTTATTGAAAGTGCTCAGGATATTGAGACTGCTGCTCAAAATGCAGTGCTCCGAGAACAAGTATATATTTTTCCGTTCGTTATTGTTTTTTCGTTTTGTGTTTCACTTTTTCTCCCTGTTTGCATCTTCTTTATTCTTATGGAGCATTGTTGTGATCGAATTTCAGGAAGTTGTGACGCGAAATGTCATACGCAATCAAAGGTGAGCACTCAGCACAACGAGATATCTAAATTATTAACTCAAAACTGTTCTGCAGCTAACCTTCTGTTTATTTAGAGAGGCGAATGTTGCGACTCGACCTCCTGATGATGATGCAGACATCTTCAAAGAACGCCGTGACCCCAATGCCTTAAAAGTACGCATATTTCAAGACTTTGTAGTAGATTATCTTTTATCTATCAAAAAGAAATTCAAGATTCTGTATCATATTTTGGTTATTTGGCCAGCACCTACTTGCATTATTTTTTGTTGTGCACCATCATAATCTTTGAACAAATGTGAATGTGTCAGGAACATTTACTGAGGATGGCATCTGAGCATCGTGCAGAGATGGCTTTAAAGCGGGGGAAGGCTTCCTCTCCTGAAAATGGTAGACAATTTTGTCTTTCGTATTTGGTTAAGATGTTCTATATTTTCCCTTTTTCTTATAGTAGAGAGTTTCCATTTCATCTTTCTACTTTTTGAAGCTCCATAAAGGCACTCTCCACAGCATAAACAGAGTTTCATGTTTGTGCTTGTCTGAATAATACATGTTTGTTTATGAAAAGAATTGGCATAGACAGAGTGAGAACTAAGAGGTAGTGAAAATGGGAGTTAAGGAAGAGTGGGATGGAAAAGGAAGCTATCGTATCTTCCTTTTCTTTTGGCAAATTAAACATTTGGTTGAGACCTGCATTTGGCTTCTTTTTTTTTTTCCCCAGATAAGTTTGGCCATCTAGGTTCATATGGATATGCACAGTACCCTTGTTTGAAGTGCCCTCAACCTTGAGGTTCTACTAAAGACAGTAAGAGGAATTAAACCCTAAATTAGATAATTGATGTGAAGGCCAGTCCTGTTAATTAGCTGCTTGCTTGGGTTTGTATTTATCCGATGCTGTTTCGTCGGTCTGTGGGACAAATGTCAAATTACATGCTCTTTGATAAAAAATTCTCAAAGTTATTTGGGGATAAATATGATTGAATTGATCTCTTTGTATTAGTTACAATCATTCAGCTGGTTGGTACCCATTGTAACTGTCGGATATAGATCTACTTCTGATTAAGCTCTCTTTTGATGATGACCTGAAATCTCATTTTTTCTTGTCCACTTAGAAAGGGGACACGGCTTGAATTATCATAGTATAGGCATGTTGACTTGGTAATGTTTATCTTTGTATTTAACAGTTATGAACCATGGATTACAGGTAATTTAGAAATTGGAAATGGATATGGTGTACCTGGAGGAGGGGCTTACACTGTTGCTCCGAGGCCCGATGTTACTATGCCCAGTAAGATTAAACAGCCTATACTTTTCAAGTGCAATTCTTTTTATGCTGAAGCTGGTCACATCTCTCTTTCTTCTGATGCTTAAGGACGTGTCGGGAATGAAGAATTGTCTGCTGCAAAAGAATTGCCAGAGTATCTTGAGCAGAAATTGAAAGCACGTGGCATATTGAAGGATAATAAGGCCGATAAGGATCCTGTTGCAGCTGTGAATGTAGGCTGCCGTCACTCGTAGAGTTCTTTTAGTTTTTTCCATTTTCACTTGTTTGCGGATGGAGAATTTTATATGCTTGTCTCTTTGATATTGTTTCTTTTCTTTCTGCATGTCTTTGTTGGTTGAGTGTATTGGAGTTGTCTATTTTTTACGATATAAGATGCCTAGATAAGTTCTGGATTTGCACCTTCTGTTTTCAAATATATTATGTTGCATCTACTCAAACAGGTAATGAGTTCTTTTAACATTTTTCTTTATTTATTTTCACTTTCAGAAGTTGGACATACAGTCAGCTCAGATCTCGCGGAGTGGAAGGTTGCCTCCTGGATGGGTGGGTAACAGCTAACCTGTTTATATCCTCTCTTTTGTGATCATTTATGTAAATCAAGAACTAAGAAGCATGTTCAATGCACAGGGAATTTAGTTGTAGGATAAACTAGGCAGTGGTTACAAGCACAAACTATTGAATGCAGATTGTAATTATTGTAAGTACAGCATGACTTTTTTTCTCTTTTCTGATTGGCCATAGTGTATTAAAAATAGGAAAAATGCGTATGTTCAAATAATTACTGTGAATGATCTGTGATTTGGCAGAAGTCTCTTACATCTCATGGCTAAAGCTCTTGCATTGTCGGGTGCTTTGAACAATTGTGCCAGCCTTTGGCACGTTGTTGTCTACATATATGCCTGAGACTTTTAAAATTGATTCCCTGAATCTGATGAATATTTATGTGTGAATGCCAAATGCTAGATGGAGGTTTTCTAGAATGTTCTGTGGTCTTTGTGAACTTTACAGTAATCTGCTCTCCATGCTTATAAGGATGTTTCAGAGATCACTGGTAAAGATCTCCAAGTGATGATGAAATGCATGTATGTATCCACATCCATCAGAGCTTATTTTCTTCTAGTCAGCATGTTTGGCAGACATCAAATGCCACATAATGCCAACAAAGGCGTAGGTCATGTATAAACAGCTCAAGAATGAAAGCTAGCAAGGTGAAAATGATTCAATGGAGTACAGGTGTTATGGCAATATTTGCTGCTAGACTAGAATGTTTTTGTTTGGATTGAGAAAACCCCATTATTTCTGAGGACACTGATGGGCATTGCTGATTCATAATCTCTAAGAGTTTGAGGATCGTTCATGTAATGTTGATTTGTCCTCTATTCATGAAAAAAAATTATAGTATGTATATTCAATCAATATAATCTCAGATTCGAAAAGACTCAGTTGACTGCATTTTGGCTTATCATCATTTCCATCTATTTCCCTGTTTGCTGGGTGTTTGGCGTAGAGTTATAGACTACTCTTAAATCACTGCATTGTACGTAAAACTGGAAAAAGATGCAACAGAAAGATGTTTCTGTTCTTTCTCGTTCTTCAAAAAATTTTGATTTTGGAGTTATAATCTTCTTAGAAGCTTCTGATTCCGCCAATTACTCACTAATTTGTGTAGATTGAGGCTAGAGACCCAGCAACTGGTGCTCCGTACTATTGTAATCAAAGCACTGGGAAGAGTCAGTGGGAAATTCCTCAACAAACTTCTTCTGCTGGCCACTCTCCATCATCATTTTCTCTTCCAGAAAATTGGATTGAGGCATTTGATGAGGCGACAGGTACTTCACAAAATCATCTGACTGTCGACTTGTGGGTTCCTGAAAAATGTAAGATTGATATGGATCCGTAAAGATTTGGTTCCATAACACAATTTTTAGTTAGTCATGGCTCATGTCATCTTGATCTTGCCAAAGAGAGAAAGGAGGAGGAGGGGGGGGGGGGGGGGGGGGGGGGGGGGGGGGTTGTTGGTCCTACACGTATTGAAAGGGAAATTGGTTTTCCAATTCTATTGTGCACATTCCCTGTGTAATTTCTATACGCAATGGTGGAAGTATCAAGTGGGAAAATAGTTAGTAATATGTGCATTCTGCTCACAAATCTAGATTACAATTGGATACAATATTGTGTTGTGCTAGCTTATCTCTTATCAGTCACCATGCATGGGTCAGATTCCCGGCCTGTTGATTAATGCGTTGGCATGCAAACATTTGTAAATCAGGTTGCCACTTACTGTTGTTTTCAGATTAACCGAATCTTTCTTTATAGGTCATAAATACTATTATAATACGGCGACACATGTATCACAATGGGAGCGTCCTAGTTCATCTGAGCCGGTTGCTTCAAAACATGATACGAGCTTGGTGTCTCAAAGTGCAGCTAACAAAAATTGTGACGACCAGTCATCTCATCTGACAAGATGCATGGAATGTGGTGGCTGGGGACTGGGTCTTGTGCAGTCTTGGGGATACTGCAACCATTGCACTCGGTAATACAAAGTTTATGATCACTGTAATTATTGTGATCTTGCTTTTGTTATGTTGTTCTGCTGGAGGAAAAAAGTTACTTTTGAAGAGAGCCTATGGGGCAAGTTTACTGATGTGGTTTGAAAAGATCCACACATTTCTCTCCAACTTCACCCCTTTCTCGACTCATTTGACCATTTTCAACTGCAATCTGCAAGCTGGGAGCTCATTCAATGGGACTTTAGGAAACAAAATTGCTGCTTTTATAGTTCAACACTCTACTGAATGTTGTTGACGGCTAAGACTATCTGTTAATCTATCTTCTATGGGAGCTGTCTAACTGTAAGTAAGGCTCCTTTGTTAATAGTTGGAAGGAAAATGGATTAACTGAATAAAACCTACAAGTGATATATCAGTTTTTCTGTAGAGACCTCATAGTTCCAAAGTTTCAATTGGAAGTTCAGATTTGTGATCCTCCTGAAGGATGGCGTCTCTGACTGCTTTGAAGAGACTGGTCCTTTTTAAATGTGGATGCTATTATGCTATCGAAGCCAAGGTGTGGCCTAGTGGTGCCTGCATAAGAGTACTTGAGGGTCCTCGAAAATTTCTCTGTACTCCTTTGAAACTTTTGCATGTAATCCTATGTTGTGCTCTTGTTTTACTTATCTGGAGCGCTAGCTCATTCTTCCTACTGATGTCTATTCTTTTCAAATGCATCAGTTTAAATGCACAGTTTGCTGACATACTGTATGCAACTGTACTTTCTACGTGAAGTTTGAAATGAAATTTCTCTATATTTTGTGAACTGCAGAGTTCTTAATCTTCCTCAGAGCCAGTACGTATCGAGCATTTCATATAACTATCAGCAGATCAGCATTAATGCAAAAGGAGAAGATACTGAGAGAAAGTCCTCCAAGGACAGGTAATTTGAAATTGGTAGACAAGCTGTGACTAATGCTTGTGATAGTTGCATCATGTTTATGCTGCTATTGAACCTTCGCCTTTCTTCCGAGCCAGGGCACCAGACAGATTGTTTGTCATTTTTGCGCATATGAACTTAAGCTCATGAAACAGTATCACCTGATTAAGAAAATGAACCTCACTACGTCAATTGAAGCTGCATATTTTTCCGCGAGGATTTTTGTAAGGTATGCTGTGCGAATAACATCATATGCTGTCGTGATGAGGAGATCTTTCCAGTCTCTAGGTTTCACTATGGCATAACATTAAATTAGCTGGAGTTCTTTTTTTAAATGCATGTGGTCCCTCTCTCTCCCCCCTTCCAACCCACCCCTTCCTCTTCTCGTCAATATTCTTATTGTACATTGGTGTTCTTGTAGCATTATATTAGCTGTAGTTTTGGCGTCCATATGCTTGGATGACAATGTATAAGCAGCTCTTACCACTTCAAGAAATTCATGTAAATGTTGTTTCACCGGAAAAGTAGCCAACACCAATTTGGACTCTCAGGTCTGGCTGGAGACCTCCTATAGGAAAGAAAAATAAAAAAGATAGCAGGAAACGTGCCTATTCTGAGGATGATGAGTTGGATCCCATGGACCCAAGCTCTTACTCAGATGCTCCTCGTGGAGGATGGTATGTGTTCATTGGTTTTACTGCTGCTTTATGTCCGAAAATGTGGTCATGGGGGTGTGGCAAATTTTCCTTGATTTGACTTAAGAAATTGCTGATCTACTTCAGGGTTGTAGGCTTGAAAGGAGTACAACCACGTGCAGCTGATACCACAGCCACGGTACACTACATTGTCGACATCAATGCATTTACTTTTTTTCTGTTAGATGAATGCATTTTGCATTAAGGTCAAATATGGAAACTTTTTCTCAGCAGATATAAAAAATGAAAATGGCAGAAATTGTTTTTACTTTCTTCTTCATGGTTAGCCCCGAGGCAGGGTTATTTTCAGCTGATTAAATAGAAGAACCTAGGAATTGCAATTTTTGCTGTGATTTCATATCCATGAAAAAGAGATATGATCAGGCAAACGTCTGTCTATTGTTGTGGCTTATGAGTAATGATGATTTCATTCATTTGATGTTTTCATCTGCTTGAGTAAGTAACGTGTGTTTTGGTAAATTTCAGGGTCCTCTGTTTCAACAGCGTCCATACCCGTCTCCTGGAGCTGTCTTAAGGAAGAATGCAGAAATTGCTTCACAAAACAAGAAACCCAACTCTCGTTATGCACCTATAACAAAGAAAGGGGATGGCAGTGATGGACTAGGTGATGCTGACTAAACTCGGGACATAGTCTCGATCAGATTTAAATGGTGAAAGAATCCTCAATGCTGCTTTTTGTGTCGCCACTGATGCTTTGGGCGTGTATGCTTCCCGCCTTCAGATGTGCTGGACATGGTTTGGATGACATACTGGCAATGGAACTTTCCTGAGGGTATTTTGCTAAGAAGAGGGAATATATACCCTTTTACTTTCCAAATACAGAAGCCTGCTACTGTGTCGAGCACGTGTGAAATTGAAGAGGTGGCATTTGAAATGACTTGTTTTTTCATCATAATGCAAGTATAGCCTAGATCAATTGCCTGAAGTTTGCATTTGAGAAGTTGCTTGTCATACCAACTGGTTTTCCATGTAGTTTGCGGCCTGTCCGGTGCTTCTAAATTTCATAGCTTCCAAGAATATATTGTGTATATATATATTTATATTATGGAAGCTCACGTACTGTGAACTTACGAGATTAGGGGCGAGTTAGAATTGGGATGAAAGTTGCAAGAAGTACAATTGTTTAGGAGGTTCTAAGAACTAGGGAGAATTTGTATTGGATGGCGGTTCAGCCATTAAATTTTGGATGGAATGACACCATGACATAGAGTGCTGTCCGTGCCAATTTTGCAGCTCTATTCAGTTTCCAAGAAACGCGTTTATATAGGCCTCGCTACTACCGGCCTCTAACAGCATTTGCCAGCTGCCAATTTTTCTGCTCCCACTGCTGCCACTGCCACGAGTCATTGTCGTCGCTGCCACCCTACCGCCAGCCACCAGTTTGGTGATTTGTGCTAGCGACCAACTGTTGTGAAGCCACCACCATTGTTGGTGGTTGCGGCTCTCCCGCTCCAATCACTTGTTTTTTTAATCGCTTGCAATCCTCACAAGGGCTATTCCATCCTTGTCCAATTATCTCCATCGTAAAAGTAATCCTGTGTCGTCGTCAAACATTAGAAGATCTTATCTTGTAAAAGAGCTATTACTTAAGATGACTCAAAAGATACTAGGAATTCTTACAATGGTTTTAAAACTAACAAATAAGTACACAATTCATGAAAACAAGCGAAATCAGTCTCGGGAAAGTTGTATCTTTTATGCGTATTCAGCGAGATTTGAGGCAATGTTCTGGCTCCTCCTCGTCAGCATTCTGTTGGCCCTTGGGTGATTCGTGCTATATTTATCATTATGTAATGAAAATTCCATCATGCTAGTCTCATTTTCAGTCAGTGTCTTTTGTCAGGACTCGGAGCCAACTGTTAAAGAAGAGGGATCGATCATATGCGACAGTCCATCGGGCCACAGGTTTTTCTCTTCCCTTTTTTCCCTTTCGCATCTTTGTCCTTCTGCTTCTCGTTCTGGGCATCGACTGAGCCGCTGCCCGATTACGTTCCACATTCGACAGCAAAGAACATGGGGGCTAATTGTCACCGTGGGGAGGAAGGGGAGTGAGTCATCACCAATCTTTCAAGGGTCAGCTTCACTTTTAAAACGCAAAAAAACAAGAGTCTTTTAATGTGTTTCGTGCGTGCGTGTGCGTGTGCGTGCGCGTGTGCGTGTGCGAGAGAGAGAGAGAGAGAGAGAGAGAGAGGCCGCACGTGGAAGTGACTCAAAGATAACCTGATTGCTCAGTGCCCCTTCATTCTCACTGTTCTGCTGCTACATACTGATAGCTTTTCAGCAGCATAAGATAATAAGCTAAATTTTAACAAGGGGACGAAAAGATACAACTGGGCTTTGAGCATTGGAGCAACGAGCATGGTGGGGTAGAAAACTAATAAAGGAGGGAGGAAAAAAAGGACAAGCCTTTCTCTCTCTCTCTCTCTCTTCTCTCTCTCTCTTTTTCTTCGCTTCAATCGATCCAGGAGCCTCCCTGATCTGATCCCCATCAACGTTAGCCGATCGAAGTCCAACCCATCATCAATTTCAGTACCCCCAGTTGCCTTCCCATCATTCCCCTTCCAACGGTTTGCCGATGCCGTTAGTCACCGAAGGGTTCGAAGCATCTTCATCAGCTTCATCAGCTTCTTCTTCTTCTTCTTCGTCCTCTCGGGCCCTCTCCCTCTCCTCCCGCACCTGGCCGCAGAAATTGAAGGACCCGAACTTGGGGGTGAACTCCGGGGAGCAAGCGTTGAACCTGGTGTCGAAGGTGAAGGAGGAGGAGCAGTGGGTCTGGTGGCGGCGATCGGTGCGGGCCAGATCCTGGACCTTGTCGAGGGCCTTGGGGCAGTTCCTCCGCCGCTTGGTCTCCCGCGCGTCGTCCTCCCGCTCGTCCTTCCCGGGCTTCTCGGCGGCCGGAATTCCCGGGGCCTTGCCGGAATCCGAACCGGGTCGGGGGGCGGAGGACGGCGGCTCCGCCGGCGACGGTCTGACGGTCTCCGAGTCCGCCATTCTGAGGTCACTGAGAGGGGAAGAGAGAGAGAGCGAGAGAGAGAGACTGTTTTTTTTTTTGCATTGTGGGCGGCCATTAAATATTGGGGGGGGTGGGCGTGGGGTGGGGCAGGGGGAAGTACGTGCTCACAAAAATAAAATGCTCCTCTGTGTTTTTTCTTTGTTTATTCTCTCGATTAAGCTCTTGTGTCTCCCCTTGTTAAGTTTTTTAATTTGGGTTAATACCATGTAAAACCTCGAACCGATTCATCCATTACAAATTTATCATAAATTAATTTTACAATAATAAAAAAAACTCCAAACTGGTACATCCGCGATAAATTTACCTTAATAATCACAAAAAGCCATAAACCGATATATTTGTAAAACATTTAACCTCCGTTAGCTTCCGTTAAATTGGATTAATATTACGAAAAATCACAAACCGGTGCACTTGTGACAAAAGAAGGGTAAAACCCCAGACTAGTATAACTGTGACAAACGGAGGATAAAATCCCAAACTGATACATCCGTCAGCAGTCACGTGTCATCCAACTAAAAGAATATGATGGTTAAATTTAACGGAAGATAAATTTGTCTCGGGTGTATTGGTTTGGGATTTTTGGTGGTAAAAAAATTAGTTCGGGGTAAATTTGCTACATATAATGCTAATTTGAAATTTTTCGTGCTATTAATTATTTTTAATTTATTCTTCTGTAAGGTTAAATTAAGGTAGTCGAAGGTGAAAAAACAAAAAAAAAGATGATGAGGTCACGGCTAATTCAGGAGTCCCACTCACGCATTGGGACAAGGGATCTCAGCTTTGGGAGGAGTAAAAAATTTGCTAAGGGCAAGGACAGGAGAGGGGTGTCCCCACCCTACCTGCCTCCTCCTCCCTCCTGAAGAAGATTCCCTTTGCCAAGATAATCATAGACCATCGCACGCACGGATCGACCCGATGGATTCAACTGCATTTATTAGTGGCGTGATTGTCAACTTGAGGATGTTGATTAGTATTTCTACTTTAGTGCGCCAATCCTGTTCTTTGGATGCGAAAGTGGCTCCCACAGCGCGGGCAATTCCTTCACTTTCAAAGCAACTCGTGAGAAGGAGCAAAGACAAGCTTTTAACGATTTGCTAATGTAGTTGTTCTAGCTTGATTTTAGCCGGAAATTGCTGACGTGGCGGTCGTGCCACGTAAAATGGCCGGCGTCTACGTCAGCGATTTCCGGCCAAAATTGATTGAAAGGACTATATTGATAAATCGTCAAAATATTTAAAACTAAATTGACAAAATTGAAAAATGCAGGATTGAAATTGACCGTTGTACGATAGGTTTCGGGACTTTTTTGGTGATTTTCCCTTTAACCCTGTGTATCGCGATCATTGGCTCTGTATAGATACACGAGACAGCTACTCGATCTTTATGATCCTTGGTAACTTCTAGCACTCTCCCTGATGATCCCCCCGAATTGTTTTCATCGCCGGTTTAGATAAACTTAATAAGAGTAAAAGAGGTTATTCTTCTTGCGGATGCCTTGAACACCGAAAGACATGATTCTACAAAGCAAAAGGAACTACACTTTTGGAAGGGTTTTAATCATATTATGTGTACTTTGAAATAAGACTAACATTAACATGAATGGACACACTGAATTGCACCAATGTTGGTCCGGAGTAGGAAAAACTGGAAATGAGCTATAATGTCACTGTCGAAATTCCCTTCTTGAGTAACTTTGCATACTATCGTTAACATAAAACAATTCTCAATTGAAGGGCTTTTCTTTCTTCCCCCAAATGTGTAAGTCAACATCTCCAGAGGAGTACCGATGTGCAATTTTTCGATGTTGTTATTTGACTTGGATTAATAGGTGCAAGATGGAAAAATTATCCAAAAAATCAAAAACCTATTGTGCGGAGATCAACTCAATCTTAAACCTTTTGGCAATTTGTCAATTTAATCTTAAATTTTTCAATTGTGCCAATTTAGTCCTAAACCTTTTGATGATTTTCTAAATTAGTCTTAAACTTTTTGACAATTTATTAATAAAGTCTTTCTGGCCAATTATCCAAATAATATGTTTAGGACTAAATTGGCAAATTTTCAAAATGTTTTGGACTAGATAGACTCAATTGAAAGATTTAAGACTAAATTGGAAAATTTTTAAAAGGTTTAGGACTGTTTTGGCACAATTGAAATGTTCATGACCGAATTGGCCGCCGCACAATAAGCTTAGGACTTTCTGGACAATTATGCACGTGCAAGATATACAACTCCATTTCGTCAAGTCTGATTTTTTACAGGTTTGACTGATGTATAAGCGGCACTCGTTAGATGAGGTAGCTCAAGTGGATGCATCACTTACTGTTGAAAAGTAGTGCATGTGATTGAATCTGAAAGACTCAATTACAAGCTGACCCTTACGATCTGTGAAGAGCACAGTTTACCTAATATTCTATGATAGAGAGGCATGCATACATGTTTCAATGTGAAGAGCTTGATGAAAGCAATTTAACTTGCCATTGAACAGGTGGTCCTTGGCATTTTCTTGATTGACTTCTTGTTGTGCTATGGAAATTTCTGAATAACCCCAGGTTATCATTATATATTCACCTTAGCCGTATTACAACGACAATAGTAACTGAGGACATGTTTCGATTTCCAATTCATTGATTGTAACTAACACGAAAAAGATAATAATGATTATAACATCTACCGCTGGTTAAAAAAAACAAGGTTTTACACAAAAGGCCTTATACATCATTGATTTGAGAAGTGCATAGTTACAATTATCATATTAAGGATAGATCAGACCGCTTGTGTAAATTTTCATTTAGAATGGCCGTAAAATTTCCTTTATAGTAATGGTATATGCTCTATTTTTTTTTTGTATGTCAATGCATAAAAAATCGCAAACTTTCCTTAAATAGGTATTGAATAAGTGTCCCAGGGGTACTCGTTTATAATATATTCTTGTTTATCCGGTCCCAATGAACAAGTATATATCGTCCGAGTGAGGACCCGGGAAATCAATAGCATTATTAGGCGATTCGGTAATAATTTAAGGATCTCGCTAAATAGGTACACTCGTTAATCATACTAATTAAGAAAATATTTCGATTTTCAATACCATTTATATAATATTTAAATATTAAACCACACATTTATTCAACAGTTTAAGCTTTTAAAACAGTTGATAGTGATTTCACAAAATCTTGCATGAACAAGTATAAGTGTCCTAAGGATACTCGTTTAGAATATATATTGGCTTATCCGGTCCCAATGAACAAGTATATATTGTCCGTGCGAGGACCTAGGAAATCAATAGCATTATTAGGCGATCCGATAATAATTTAAGGATCTTGCTAAAGAAGTACGCTCGTTAATCATACTAATTGAGAAAATAATTCGATTTTCAATACCGTTTATAGAATATTTAAATATTAAACTACACATTTATTCAACAATTTAAGTTTTTAAAACAGTTGGCAGTGTGGTTTCACAAAATCTCGCATGAACAAGTATAAGTTTCCTAGAGGTACTTGTTTACAATATATACTTGCTTATCCGATCCCAATGAACAAGTATATATCGTCGTGCGAGGACCCAGGAAATCAATAGCATTTTTAGGCGATCCGATAATAATTTAAGGATCTTGCTAAAGAAGTACGTGAAGTAGCTAGCACGGATCACTTAGAGGGGGGTGAATAGGTGATTTTAATCAGATTATGCAGAAATGAAAGAAAACAGTTGAGTCTGAATATTGTTCAGATTCAAAGCAGTTTATAAAGACAGTGCTCCTGATGTGAGCTAGAAAAACTGCACACAAGTTTATAGTGGTTCGGCTTATAGCAAGCCTACGTCCACTCTTTCACGCTACAGCCTACTACTGGCTTTCACTAATCAAATCAATGAGAAGTTACAGCAAGTTGTGCTGCTAAAACTCGAGCACTTCTTCCCGAGGCTGGTGCTGCTTATACCAAGCCGATAGATCACACTATTTCACACCTAAGCACACACTTATAAGACTGTCTACACCTCTCAAAAGATTACACTTTTAAGCTCACGAAAAACAAGAGATTGAATTGGAGTATGCTTAGACTTTAGAATTGTTGATTCTTGATTTCATTCACTACCTTTTGCTCCTCGTTGATCTCTTTTTATACTCCTCCACTTTCAAACTAGCCGTTGGACAGTCTTTAGAGGATCATCTTCCAATATTCACCTTTGGACAGATTTGTATAAAATGGATTGACTAGCCGTTGGTTGATAAAATCGAATCCCGCTGATTCTGGTTGCTCATACAATCAGAATCTTGGTTTCCATAAGTAGAGCTTTGTCCGTTGTAATGCATGCTTGTCGTAATCTTTGATTGTCAATCAATTTGATTTAGATTGATATCAAAGATTTCCTTTTGTGAAATCCATACCAGATCACTAGCTGTTATGTTAGGTTCTGTATTCTGTGTTTGAAGAAATTTTCCGTCTGCGTCTGCATCTAAGAAACTTCTGCGTTTGAAGAATTTCTGCGTCTGCGTCTGAAAAATTTCAGCGTCTGAACTTTGAGTGTGAACTTTGTGTCTGAACTTTGAGTCTGAAGTTCTTTCATAATAAGACATTTATGGACAGTTTTGTCAACTTCAAAATCAATAGGAGTTTTCCTCAACAGTACGCTCGTTAATCATACTAATTGAGAAAATAATTTGATTTTCAATACCATTTATATAATATTTAAATATTAAACCACACATTTATTCAACAATTTAATTTTTTAAAACAGTTGGCTATGTGGTTTCACAAAATCTCGCATGAACAAGTATAAGTTTCCTAGGGGTACTCGTTTATAATGTATACTTGCTTATCCGATCCCAATGAACAAGTATATATCGTCCGTGCGAGGACCTAGGAATCAATAGCATTTTTAGGCGATCCGATAATAATTTAAGGATCTTGCTAAAGAAGTACACTCATTAATCATACTAATTGAGAAAATAATTCGATTTTCAATACCATTTATAGAATATTTAAATATTAAACCACACATTTATTCAATAGTTTAAGCTTTTAAAACAGTTGTCAGTAATTTCATAAAATCTTGCTTGATATCATAACATGGGATTTTGAGTTTAATTCTTTTCAAGCTCCTATTTGCCTTCCCAATGAAATATTTCCACGCTTAATACATGGCATAAAAGACCAAACCAAGCGTAAGGAAGTGATAGAGTATTTAAATAGTAAACCATATGTTCGTCAGATAGTTTATACTTTTAGAATAGTTGTCAGTGATTTTACAAAATTTTACAAAAATGAGTATTTGCTCAAAACCTTTCTTGAACTTTGACAAAGTTGTGCAATAGAACCTGAACTTTGAAAACTTATAGATTGACTCTTTGAATTTTGGCATCATCACGTAATGCTCAGAATGGGTGAGTTTGGAAACATTTTGGGGAAAAACTTTTAGGGAAATGAAAAAGGACTTTAGGTGAAATGGTTTTTCCAAAATATAAATAGTATTTGGTAAAGCGTCATTTATAAACACATTGGGAAGAAACTTTGACTTATATGCCGTTTAAAAAAAACTACATTTTATAAAGGACCTTTGCTAATTTTTTTTAAAAAATTTCTCAAACCATTTGCCAATAAAACTCAACTGCCGCCAGCTAGCATTGCTTGGGGTTGGTGAGGCCAGATTTGGCCTCATGGGTGGCCTGAACCCTCTCCAGTGACGTCACGTGAGGTGGGGACATCTTCAGAATTATGAAAATTGACCGATGGCAAAGTTGGAAGAAAAATAATTGCATTTGAATCTAAAAAATGCTCAAAACTTGAAACACCTCTCGACCTGCCTTGGGTTAATGGCTTTTAGAAATGCAATTGCATTTGTCAAGATTCTCCAAAAAATTTCGCCAAACCGTTTGTATTAGCCCAAGGCCTTTAAAGCCCTAAAGGGCTTTGGCAAAGTCTTACTAAACGCAGCCAGTGATTGAAAAGCCGTAGATTAAGCTCCTAGAGATTGTTTTTTTGTTGCAGCCGTAAACTTTTTCATTTGCATAACCATTAACTCAATTTGGTTTCTTCATCAAAGTAAGATCTGCCGCATGGTTAACGAAGAAAGAGAGCGATGCATGGTTAATAAAATGAAATAGAGATTACATCGGTCAGCAAATATGATCTGGTTCGTTTTCGGTTTGTATTGAATGATTATGTAGGCTGAAAAACCAGCAGCTGTAACGGAAATCAAAGTCTAAGAGGGGCCATT
This sequence comes from Syzygium aromaticum, assembly GCA_024500025.1. Lineage (NCBI taxonomy): Eukaryota > Viridiplantae > Streptophyta > Magnoliopsida > Myrtales > Myrtaceae > Syzygium > Syzygium aromaticum. The sequence goes on from CM044885.1 coordinate 22,066,850, forward strand.
CTGCAACTTTTTTAGGGACTATTATGCAATGGTGTCAAAGTTTCGGGGATTTTGAGGAATTGTCTCAAGTAAGGAAGAAAGATGGAGGAGGGAAATCAAAATCCCATCGTATGGCTCACTCCACCGTTGACCGGTACGCAGATTTCTCCGAAACGATGCCCGGCTTTGCGACTTTTCCTTAGCACCTACGCCAGCCGCAACTACCATTCAAGAAGAGAAGAAGATTCCCCCCTCCTGAAGTCACAGGCGAACGCTCTCGATCCGTTTCTCTATCGTTTTGAGAAATAAAGGAAGAATTTTTACGGAGGAATCCATTTCTTGCCGTGGGGGAGGACAAAGATCGCTCTTTTACGAGTGTCCCGATGAAGCTCAACAAGTTCTGCGCCGCTCTGGCGGTCGTGGCGGTGGTCCTGTGCGCGTCGAGCGAAGTGGGTCTGTGCAGGGATGGCCAGATCATCAGGATGAAGCCTGGAGGGGTTCACAACTGCAAGGGTCATCAGAACAGCGCCCAGATCGAGAGCCTGGCTCGTTTCGCTGTTGAGGAGCACAATAAAAATGAGGTCTTTCTAATTTTTCCCCCCTTTTGATTCCTTCTCTTTCTTTGGTTCTTGGCGTCTTTGGTGTTTCCTTTCATCGGGCTCTGGTTGATCTTGTACAAGCATGTTTTGCTTTGATAAAGTAATCTGGTCCAGCATATCTTGACTTTAGTTATCCATTTTTCTGGTGATTTGTTTGGATTTATTTCCGGGATTACCTTGTTCTCAAGGTGCTGCGTAATAATGCAGAGGGTTGCTGGTGCCACTTAGGTTTCGTTTGTTCGATGGAAAATTGTTCTTGCAAAAATTGTTTTCCGATTTTTCGATGTTTGGACGATGAAAAATTAATCAATTTAGGTAAAATGTTTTCCATAGATCGAGAATAGTAGATTGAGGAAAACAACTTTCTCTTTTAGCGAGAAGGAAATCACTTTTCGTGAATCACAAAGCAAATGAAAATTAACTATTTTCCTTGAAAATAATTTTCATGAAAAGTTTTTAAGTGAAACAAAGGCACCCTTAAGGTTTGGTAATTGGGGCATCATTTAGACTAGACTTATAGCCATTATTGTTCATTTTGTCTGGTTGTTGCATCTGATCTCCTCTGACTCTTCGACTGTGCCATTTGATTCGTCGCAGAATGCGCTTCTTGAGTTTGCTCGTGTGTTGAAGGCCAAAGAGCAGGTAGTCGCCGGGACTATGTACCATCTTACCCTTGAGGCTGTTGATGCCGGCAAGAAGAAGATCTATGAAGCGAAAGTGTGGGTGAAGCCGTGGATGAACTTCAAGCAGCTGCAGGAGTTCAAGTATGCTCAGGATGTGCCCACCTTCGTGACTTCTGATCTTAGTGTTAAACGAGGTATCGAGCTAAGCACAAATTAACCCGTTTGTCCATGGCTTTACTTAGCTGTTGATTGTCCATTTCCAGGACAACCAATCTAAAATCAACAAAAAAGAAAAGATTCATTGGTCACTGCGACATTAGCATGAATCAGGATTAAAGCTGATTGCTGTAGAATATTTTACTTGATTGCATGAGGGGTATTACTGTGCATGAAATTTACAGAATTGTAGTGTGTCATACCGTAGGAATCCCAGATGGAAAGAAAGCTTTGAATTTGGTAGGCGATTTAAAAAAGATCCGATATTTTTATATGAGGTGACTATTGTAAGTTGTAATTAGTTCAGAGGCTCAAATAGTCTGTGCCAAAACTGTCCACAGTTGTGAATATTCAAATTCATCTTATGGCTTCAGAGAGCTATTTCAAATTTAACTGCATATTCTCATCTCCATCTTTCTCTGCCCACTCTTTATGTTAATATGAATCTGGAAAAATGGTGTAATGAGTACTCATATATTTATATCTGGATAATGCCACATGTCGTTCTGCAACTCATCTGCATTTCCTCTCTCTTTTACTATGTAATTCTCTGTTGAGTTTAAATTAAGCGCAATCAAATCATGGCTCTTCATACGGTCTAACTAGACATTTTGTTATGCTTTTCCCAGCCCCAAATCTCCAAGCTCTTTAGAAGTATTTCTTGGTTTTCTGTTTAACCTCGATACAATGTTTGGGGTTGGGGGATTTTTCTAGTGGTGAACTGGGCCGGTGCTCTAGTGGCTATAGCTGAAGCTCACGAGGCAAGTGAATGCTAGCAGTTGCACGCTTTGGTTAACCACGTGAGAAAAACAATAAGACAATAAGCAGCCCCGAGTGGTGGCTTTTCTGCTTTGTTGTTGGGTATCTGATCGAAACCTCTGCTTAACGTGTAGGTCACTGAGAGTTCTGCCAGATCTCGGTTGCTTCTGAAGCTGAGGGCGGAAGGCAAGGAGAAATACCAGACTTTATCTATATCAATGGGTGGAGTAGATCCATTCCATGTTAAAATAATTATGAGGTATGTGTCAAAGAATTTGTGGACATGCATAGTAAATTGAGTCCATATGCAGAAGAGCTGCGCTGCCTAGCTCTTTGACGTTTGAGATATCACATCGAGTTTGGGAAAATAGTACCTATTCAGTGACTATGTACATATAAAGTTAAAACTTTTTATGATCTTGCATATATAGTTTGTTTGTATGCCTTTGCTTCTTTCTAATGTCTGATCTGTTAGCTGTTTTTAATGAACTTTCTTCCTAACTCCTAAGACTGTGATGCATGATGGAGTATGTTTAAGGTCTCTCTCTCTCTCTGGCCTTTAGCCCTATTGAGTAATTGTCTAAGGAGCTTATCCATGGCAAGGATGAGAGCATCCACGAATACCTAAAAGAGGAAGTTATTATCTATTGATTTACAGAGACTAAAAAAAGGGAAGAGAATATCCTTTAGAATGTATCACTATTTCGAATCCTGTATAAGAGAAAATTTTAACTTTAGTTTTAAACTATATGATTGAAGAAAATTAGTTTTCTCTGGTGAGGGCGACCCTTGCCTAAGCAAAAGTCAACAAGGTGAACATTAGGTCCATGGCAAGGATGGGTGGGAGCATCCACGGAGACCTAAAAGAGGAAGTTATCATCTATGATTTACAGAGACTGAAAAAAGGGAAGAGAATATCCTCTAGAATGTATTACTATTTCGAATCCCGTATAAAAGAAAATTTTAACTTTAGTTTTAAACTTTATAATTGGAGAGAATTAGTTTTCTCTGGTGAGGGTGACCCTTGCCGAGGTGAGGGTTGTTTTCAAAAAGGCGAACATTGGATCAAGAATTTGTGCAGATACTTGCTAACTAATACATCCCCTACAACATTATTTATATTTAACTTGGTTTCTTCACACAATTTCCCATCACAGCTCACTCGCTCCTACTCCACAATCCCGAACGGTCAAAAATAGCAAGAGCTTCTCTTTTCACTCGCGATTGTGTTCTACAATGAAGAAATTGACATTTGGGTCACTGGCGAGCCCTTGTTCGTGATCCGTTGGATCGACAAGGTCGAGCACCTCCTCTGTGACGGGCTCAACAAACTCGTTGTTGGATTAAGCCGTGTGATTGCATTCGGGTTAAAAAATACTTTGATTATTGAAAATTTCTGCTCTCTTCTTCTTTATGAAGAAGGATCAGTGAGAAATATTGCAAATCGAATGATGGCTTTTGACTTATCTTTGAAGACCATGTGTTTGCCTTTACATTTCAGAATTGATCATTAGTGTATGCGTTCTGATCAGATTGCTATTAGATACAGATACGTCCCTCCCACCAAGAAGTTTAGTCCATATAAAAACTATAAACCCTCTATTTTAGCCTGAAAAAATTAGAACTTTCTTAGTTTGATTTTTTGGTGGGTTCAACTGACCACCCAAGCTTGTTTTTGAGCTGGAGTTGAGAAGGCCAATTCGTAATTCGTAGTCATCCTCTTTGAATTTCGTTTGGCGTGAAACTAGCCACGCTTTAAAATGGTAAGTAGGAAGGAACTCTTGTGCGAAGGATTCGTGTTTTCTTTTCTCCATTTTAGAGAAAGAGACCGTTTTCTCCTACTCAGAAGAGTCGATTTCTGGCATGTTGCCCTGCATTTGACAGCGGTGGCCACAACTGTTGGCTCCACTCGCATGCAACCATTTAGCCGCTGCAATCATTCGATCATCTCACCAACATTGGCGGGGCCGACCATACTTTTGCTTAGGAATCGTTCGTAAATGCTCAGTTTCCTATGATGCCAAACTCAATGTCTTGTTTCATCATGCCATGCTTGGCATTGGCCATCTGTTTTCCTGGTAATTTTCTGTCAAGCTTATGCCAAACTTACCATGACATGCTTTAAACGAATGAACTAGTCTTTTGATTCATATGAGGATCACCTTTCGATGGAGTCTCGCTTTCCCTGCACAACCCTTGCTCTTCCCAGATTGTAAATTGCGTTATTCAAACCATCTTCAGGTTCATGAATCCACGACGATGACATCTTCCAAATTTTACATTCTTCTCAGAAAGTTCAAAAATCCCGAAATCTAATGCAATTAAAGGGGAAATTACATTTCATGTGGCACGCGTTTGTACAGTTCCGAGGGGAGTCTAGGCGTGGCCATGGCTTGCAGAGGCGTCGTCATGTACGTGACCAGCCCGGGGTTCTCGGACATGTCGATCTCCTCTGGCTTAGTCCCTTGTGGTGGACTCCAGACAAAGTGGTGCAACAGGTGGCCCAGCATGGAAGTGACCAGGTTGATCCCGAGCTGTGCCCCGGGGCACACTCGCCTGCCCGCGCCGAACGGGAGCAGCCTGAAGTCGTGGCCCTTCATGTCCACGTCTTCCTCGTGGAAACGCTCGGGCCTGAACTCAAGTGGGTTCTTCCAGACGTCCGGGTCACGGGCGATGGCCCACACGTTCACGTGGACATTCGACCCCTTGGGGATGTCATAGCCACCGATCTTGACGTGGGTGTTTGACCGGTGGGGGAGCATCAGCGGGGTCGGAGGGTGCAGCCGGAGCGCCTCCTTGGCAACGGACTGGAGGTAAGGAAGGCTTGAGAAGTCGGACTCGGTCATCACGCGCTCGAACCCGATGACCCGGTCGAGCTCCTCTTGGGCCTTTTGTTGAACCCTCGGGTTCTTGATCAGCTCGGCCATCGCCCACTCCACTGAAATAGCAGTCGTGTCCATCCCTGCCGTGATCATGTCCTGCATAGTGAATATGGTATGGACTATGGAGTTAGTTCCAATTTCAAGGAAATTCCTAAACTTTGCAATAGATATCTTGGTTTAGGACTAAACCAGGCGTTTTCACGGTGTCTGATTCAGTCGTTAAACTTACCCAGAGGAGTCCTATTATGGTATCTTCGCTGAGGTCGTACTTGTCCTTGAGAGTGAGCAGCGCGTCGACGAAATGCTGCTTGGCCCCGCTCTTCTCGCGGGCCACGGTGTGCTCTTCCATGATGGCCCGGGTGAGGCGATCCCTCCTCGCGCCGTGCTTGGTGAATGCCTTTTCCTCCAGTGGGAACATCCAGCGGAGCCACGGGATGTGCTCCGCCATGGCAAGCGACGCGCCAATCTTCAGCCCATTGGAAACGATTGCCTTGAACTCGAGACCCTGCTCGTCTATCACGCCCTCGGCATTCATAAACCTCTTCCCGAATGCCAACCTCGTTATGTTGTTGAAGGCGACCGCTCCCAAGTAGTTCTTCACCAGCAGGCTCTTCCCTAAATTATCTGCACCCGCATCACAAATTGCCGTATTTTTAACAAAACCGCGGGCAAAAAGGAGGGCTAAAAATGCCGAAATCAACCAACGCCGCTAATTCGACTCGGAATCATTCATCATATCAAGCATAATTAGTTACTTAAAGCAGAAGCAGCCAAATTTCCTAAGAAGAGAGAGTTCAATCAATGCACTAATGATGCTTTAAGAAGATCCTAAACAGATTGGCACCATCCACAAGCAAATTTTCATTCCATGGCCCTTAATAGTGGCTAAGTCATTTAGCCCCAGAATCCAAGCTTTCAAGTGCAGTTGGAGTACCACACTACACATTTACATCCACATCCACATCCACATCACGACTTTTTTCCAAGGGAGAAACAAGGAGGGGTGTGATCTTAATCTCGTGAATTGGATTGAATAGACAGAACAATCTCTCTCTCGTGACGGCTTGAAATATTACCCAGTCACAATGCTGTTGCTCTCAGCATCATGAATAGTTTGTTTTTTTCCCTCTTCATTGGCTCAGAAGTCTCTCAAAGCATCATAATATATGGAAGAGATAGTAGCTCTTTGGGTCAGCACCCACAGAGTTTAATGACTGGGTGAGCCAAAAGGGCACTGCTCATTGCCTTTAAATGCGACAAGCTGTCTTAAATTCATACACGGAAAGAGAAGTTGGAAAGATCGACCTAGGGCTCCAAGGAAATTGACTTGTCCTAAATTGCCCACCTCATGTACATGAACCAGGCACACGATATAAGCATTCGATTTTTCGTATCACATGATATAAACAATTTCGTGTTCAGACAACTTCAAATCTAAATGCATTAAGATTAGTAGGCTGGTCGCGCGACTCCAATTTCGTGGCATTTGCCAAGGAAATGGAGAAAATCAAAGTTTTTATTCTATCCTAACACTGAAGTCAATGTCTCGGCGACCAATTCCTTCCTCTTCTTTCCCCCGCAATTATGTCAGGACGGTGGTGAGCGGTGGCCACCAACCCTTTCATATTCACATTCAATGAAGAAGGCCCCTATAATTAAATAACGGTCCACCACTTTCTTCCTATCTTTTGAAATTAATCAACAGCAAATTCGGGCCAGCTTTAATCGAAGCTAATTGGTTGTGCAAAATACATGAAAAACCCAGCTTTAAAAATTGATAAAAATTCGTTTTTTCCAGTGCATAATGCGTAATATTTGCTAACAACGTCGTGGTCAGGACAACTGCAAACGCGACACGAATCAAGTTCCACCAGATCATCCTCGTTTCTGACACCCAGTTCGAGGTTGAATTTGTCGGATCCGGCTGACCAAACGACTTTTTAACCTTTTTTATATGTATCTTTTTATATTCCTACGACCAGAGAAGAGGAATGGATAAAGAACAAACCATCCCTGGTTGGAAAGGGTCAAATATTATTCATCATTCATTTATAGACTTAAGCTTTTCTTGATCGTGAGAAACTTCACCTTTCACATCGGCAAAACATCAACTTCGAAAACGAGTAAAACCTCCACGCATTCTAATCGATATTCAGAGATCACCCAATATAGCCTCAGGGAAGAAGAGTTGATTGGTTCAACTGTGTTACATCCTCATTTAAAGTTTCGTAGGACCCCTTCCTTCCCAGACCTATTTTTTGACAGAACAACGTGCCGTGCTCAACGACCTTGCCTTATTGAAGCAGAATTTACGGGACAAACTGAGACAAGAGAGTCTTTCCTTTTGCTGTTCTTTCCGCAAACGTGTTTCCAACTCAAACCTCTGCTAAGAATCCGTTAAGGCTCGTTTAAAGATCGTTTTGTAGAGCGCTACACGACGGAAATGCTGTCGTTTCGGACGAGGTTCGCTTGTTTAATTACTGATCACGGGTTTTTGCATTAGTAACGAAACAAGTTGGTAGATCATTCTCTTCTCTTTGATGCAGAACAGAAAAAATGCTGACAATGCCAAAAGAAAAGAGGAGGAAAAGGAGACGTTACCAGGGTTAGTACAGTCCTTGAAGATGGACTCGACCATGGCAGTGACCTCATCTTCCCGGATGGGGCGGAGTCCCTCCAGCCGCTTGGGGGTAAAGAGCTCCAGCGTGCACACCTTCCTCACCTTCACGTAGTGGGGGCCGTAGTCGGCCCATATGAGGTCCTGGCCGTCCTTGCTGAACTTGGCAGCCGACCGGCTCCGGTGCCGGTCCGCCAGCTGCTGGTCATGCTCCTTGAGCACCTCCTTGGCCAGTGCCGAGCTCGACACCACCACGTTCAGGGTCGACCCAAACCAGACCGATATGATCGGCCCGTAGGCCCGGGACCAGTCCGCAAAGCACCGGAACCGCACGGGCTTGATGTCGCAGAGGTTGCCGACGACCGGCCAGGCCCGCGGCCCCGGCGGGAGCTTGAACCGCAGCCTCTGGTAGAGCCGGTGGGCGAGGAGGAGGAGGAGGGGGATTGATACGAGGATCAGCGGGAGAGCCATTGGTGATTCTTTCTGGGCGGAGGCAGAAGAGATGGTTGGAATATAGGAGGGAGGTTGATGATAGATGAAATATGATGGTCCAATAAGACGAGAAAGGGAGTTGGTGAGATGGATATATATTGCTTTTGCTTTTTTCTATCAAAGCCTTCATGATGATTAGGGCAAAATCACTTTCAATATTCAACGAATGACATGTCACTTGCCATGATTTAATTTATTTATTTTGTTTTTACAAAAATACTGAGTAGGCATGTCCTCTCAACGTGGTCTTGGTGCAAAATTATTATTCTTATATATATATATATGCACCGTCATTTTACTTTCTTTTTTATATACCATGATTCAAAATTGTCTAACCGCTTTACACCCAGGTCAAAGCTCATTAGGCCCAAGTCACTTCACAAAAGAAAAAATCGAATTAAATTTCTTCCTGGGCATTTCAAATGAACCGTACTTCTCGATCATCTGACTACGTATTTTCTTTCTGACCACGAGGGACTAATCACTCTTTGTGATTGCACTCATATGGCACATCTTAAATCAATACGCAACATGATCTATGAACTTTTAAACATTTTAATATGATTTAGGAATTTTTATTGCATATTTAGCGATTGTGACGAGAAACGACATTACACATCGGGTTAAGTTTAGCGATCACACTGCATAAATTAAAAATTTGAGGACGGTATTGCTAGTTCGGCTAAAATTTAAGCACCATCTGTACTGTTTATCACATAATTTAATTCTCGTGGACTTTCTCGAGGGGTGGTGGTTGGTGGGTGAGAACGGTGGGCCACTTTGTATTCTAAATCTTTCACATACGGCCGTGACAGAGAAAAATTGGAATAATAATAACAATAATAATTAATGCTAAAAGGACTGTCAGGTATATTCACGAATTAATTAAATGTCCCGTTAGCCGAGCCTCTGGAAAAAAGGGGGAAAGAGTATTGCTCGCGGTACATACGCATGTACGCATGCGTATTCGGTCGTGTACGCAGCGAAACTGTGGGCAATTGGACCCCAAACGCACGGGAGCGCGCTTAACGTCCAATCATCGATCGTTGAGGTTTGGCCTTTAATTGCTACGCACGTTGATTCCGTGTCGGGGGGTGGTTGATCCTTTGGGTGGTTTCCGGACAAGACGGGGGTGGGGGGTTTGCCTACCGTTATGGCAAAACTCACAAGAAGCATTAGGTGTCTAAAGCGCTTTCATGATTACACGCGAAGATTCTATGATCGCTAATTAAGATTTTTACAGCTTTCATTTTCTGCATCGCGCCTTCCTTCCTATGTATCCATGTGCGCGCTGGACCCAGTACTTTCCAGTCTCGTTCTTCTAAGATCTTTACCGACGGGGCTGCATGCCGATTGGGCAAGGTTTTTAAAGCTGGAAAAGAGGGAAAAAAACAGAAGGAATGGAAAATTCGTGATGTGTGTTTTTTTTTTTTTTTTTTTTTAAATAGAACTTTTGGGGTGATCGAATTGCGGTGGATCGAGCATGGTGGGTGAGGACTTGGTGGGCGTGTAAAGGTGGGGGTCGGTGATTGGTGGGTCAAGCGGGGCCCTCTCGTGGTTGGTGAGGCCGGGAGGGTTGGTGAGATGGAGAAATTTCTCCTTCTCCTTCTCCATCTCCATCTCCATCTCCATCTTATTATAAAATAATAATAATAATATTATTGTTATCGTGATTTCGTGTCTGCCCAGTCATTCCAACCGCAAGGGGACGCTCTCCCTTTCTTGCCTTGTGGCGCTTACCAAACTCATTAGACCCTTTCTCCCTTCGGACCAAACTCACCAACTTCTTTGATGACGACTAGGCGACCAAATCCCACGTCAAGGGTGGGTTCGACTTATTGTCTTTCCGTCTCCCAATTGTCTCTGTTTCTCTAGATGAGGTCCAATGTCTGTCCCCACTTGGGGTAATCACGGCTGGTGCTCCGCGAGCCGGGAAAAATCACTGGGTACCCTCGATCTTGCGTCGGTCCCCCCCCCCGCCTTCGCGCGAATCGTCGGGTCGCGTGGGTCTATCAGCTCGAGAAAGAGCCGGATGTCGCCATCTTTGTTAGTGAGAGCTCAAATCGAATCTCGACCGAGAGAAATTGGATTTGAACATGTGGATCGGATAACGATTGTAGTATGTTGGATTATACTTGCAGAGTTTGCCTCGGCAAAATCGCTAGTAAGGCCCAGATCCTTGCAGGTCGGGAATAAAGTATCGATTCGACTATCTATCTCAAACTAGTTTAGGTCTCGGATTAATACTATATTACTGCCTACTTTTGTCCTTATTGTGATCCCTCGCTCTAGGTGCAATGAGGCCCATCTAGGACCAGTGGCGTATTAAAATGACATCGCTAGTAAAGTTGTGAGTGACCTGATTTGTGGATGATCCCGTCTAGATAAATATTTCACGCTTGACTAAATAGACGGACGCTTGACTAAATAGACGGACGCTCGTCTACTTACTTTAGATGAGAATATTAGTGCATTTCCTGGGGCCAATCTATGTGCCAATGAATCCGAGAGGCATTTTCTATAGCTAGACGATAGTTCCGATCTCCGTTTTTTCTTTTTGGACCATTTGGCAATTTTGATTGAAGATATATGCTTCGTTGTTTCAAGTAAGACTAAAGCCCGCACATTTCAAGAGGGGAGAAAAGAGTACCGTCCAGTGTATGCAGAAGAAATTTGTGTGTCTCGGATAATGTTTTAGCTATAAATCAAACTGAATATAGGCGACAAAATCAAGAATTTTCGGGTCTGTTTGGTTCGATATCCAGGATCCATCTAATCTTCCGGTTCACATTGGTTTTCAACCCTCTCTAACCCGGGGTATCGGCGTTGGTGTTCGACCTGGAAATCATATATATATATATATATCATCCTTAATTTTATCATTAGAATGAACCAGCCATTCTTCTTAGGTAGACATCTTCTTGTGTTCATCGAAGGGACTGGACAATTAGGCAGACTCATTATCCTACGTTAAGTCCGAAATACTTAGGCCCATGATTCTATTGGATCCTCAGATGTTAAGATTCGATTGATTTCCAAAGTCCATCCTTTCTAGGACCTCTTGTTTTCCTTTTTAATTTTCTTGTTAACGCCAACTTTCAAACTTGGAAACTGATTCAAATTAGTCGAGCTTTCCAAGATTAACCCTAACCTGATTAACATTAACCTGCTGATTTTTGGTGATTATTAAGATTTGAGATGAAGCCTTCTCATAATCGATTTGAAGTAGTTGGGCTCTCCAAGAGCCTCAGTAGAGCCTCAGTCCCTCGTTATGTAGCACATGAGTATACTAATTGCTGGGCCCAACCTTTTCAGCAGAGTAAGCCCACTAAAGGGCTAAGCCTGCTTTCAGTCAATAAAAATGTTCAAATTGGTAGTGTAGCCCAAATTGATTGTGCACCTGCTTTGGTCCAACGAAAATAAAATAAAATAAAATTGGATCATGACCATTTCAATTTTTAAGAAAGTAAGTTATGGACGTTGCTGGGAACCCAAAAATGGATATAAGACTACAACAGATATCGGTCATTTTGAAAAAGAGACCGGCTTGGGGACACATCGGAAGATATCTACTTTATATTTATAAGATTTCATCAGATTATATCGATCGGAATGTGGTTGGCTTAAGTTTGGTCAACAGGAGGTTGACACGTGCAAGAGTGGCATTGGCCAATGTTGGCACCAAAATTTGACATGCCCGGTTGGTTCGAAGAGGGGAAACGAAGATTGGTGCATTAGAAGCAGTTGGCATACGCCTGTCACAAAGTAGTTGGTATAAAAGTGGCATAAGTGGTTGGAAGACACATGGCTAAAACGGTTGGCATGTACGTGACATAAAGGTTCGATATACGGCACAAGCGGCTAGCATTGACAATAAACCTGTTAAAATTTCGAGAAAAGTGCAGGGAGGGTTAGTTTCTTGTCAAATGTTATCCTTTAAATATAGGAGCGGTGGAGATTATGGTTAGACACATGGCAAAAGCGGATTAGTGTACGTGGCGAAACAATTGGTATGGATACCGAATCCGTTACTGAAAATTGAAATCGGTGGTGTCCAAAACATGGGAAGCACATCCACAATGCGAAGAACATGTCCAAAGCGTAGGTAACAAGCCTTAGAATGTAAAATCAAGATCCTAGAGGCTTATGACTATAAGGACATGTCCAAAACCGATACCAACCAGTGTGTCCTATGTCCAAAACTAGGGGAGTACATCCAAAACTTCAGCTAAGGAAACGAGTTTTACAACATAAAAGTAAGGTTCTAGAGACTCATTACTATAAATAGAATGTTTTAAGCATGAATAAGGATGTGCATGCTCAATCAAATCACAAAATTATACTCTTTGAACACCTTGGGAAAATACCGTGGCGTCTCTTCCACTATTCCATTTGGTATGGACAAATCAAATCACATTAATGCCGTATAATGTATCACGGAGCAAACTCGTTCTAGCATAGCGATACCATGCTTGGGATGCACTCTATCCGATCCACATTCGACCACATCATCTCTTTTCCAATCTAGTACATTTTGATGGCATTTTGATGGAGAGAGAGAGAGAGAGAGAGAGAGAGAGAGAGAGAGAGAGAGAGATGAATCAGACAAAGGAAAACAGTTTAAAGGTGTTGGCCACTATTCAGGTGGTCAAATTTTCAACGATGGTGCCCGAACCATCATTTCCTCTGAATTTCATCTTGTTTTTTCATTACATCATGCATGGATAAGGTCCAACCCAAGGGTCAGGTCACCATACTTGACAGAGTATACTTTTCTCTGTCTTCATCACATCAGCACTCTCCGATGGCGTTGCTCGACCGTCTAAATTAAGACCTCACTTAACGTAAGCTGATCATTAGCTTCTTTACTAAATGAATCTAAAAATCTGTAAAACCTCCTCCAGTAAGGTCCATAAGTTTCGAAACTCGAGATGCAAATGGAAGGTTTTCGAACTAAACGGAGTGAAGCGAGCGTTCGAGGTCGACTTTTTCCTAGCAACATCTTGGATGCTTCTCATGTTTTGGTGTGTTGCGAAATGTGGATTTGCTTCAATGATCTTGGGACAAGAAAAGTCTACCAGAAGTGAACAAATGACGACACCCATTATGACAATAATGGGAGTAATTAAATTCGTGTAAAGACTGTATTATGAGGACATTAGTGGGGGGTTATATATTATTGTGTTATATTTAGTCGAGTGTCTCCTGGCAAAAGGACAAGAGGATCTACACATAGTGCTTAGTTAGTGACAACGAGGCAGACATGGAAGAAGCAAAAGTTATGTGGAGAATCGCATAATCTCTTGTCCGAAGCGTGCTAGTGATTTCCATGCAGATTAAGCATTATTCCTTCTTCCAGAGGCATCTTATAACAGTATTCCTCTGAAGTCCTTATCAGCTATAGTGTATTAGACTTGCGCGCCTATGCTGTCTCATCACTTAGTGAGCGATACCGTCGCTTGGTGTGGCAGTCGCAACAATCCCGATCGAACAGTCCCGACCAACATTCAGGGAAGTTGCGCGATCAGTGAGGCTCACTCAGTCCCGGGTGCGAGGTTTTGAGTGGTGGGGATGGTGCAAATCGTCATTGGAGTTAGCTAGATTGGTGGCCATTGTTGGACGCGATCCTTCGCTGTTTTGGCGTGATAAAACGTGTTGCTCTCATGCATGTGGAGATCAATTCTTTTGGGAGGGGTGCTATTCGAATAATTGCAAATCAGATGTTCAAGATTGGCATGATTATTTTTTCCATTCCATGGATGGTGATGGCCAATAGGAGTGTGGATCACCAGTTTTTGCTCATTGGGCCTCGTCAATTTTTGCCAGGAAATGGCGGATGAAAGAAAAGATTAGATTAGGCTGCTGATATATAGCAATTTAACTATGATATCCGGTGATAAAACCGCCGTTCTTCACTTCTTTCCATGATCTACGTGTGAACTTAATACCTTAATCAGTTCAGATATCACTAAAAATTCCAAATGCGGTTTCCCGTCTCACTCTCTCATTGAAGATGATGAACCTCAGGGTTCTACAACCATATCGAAGACCGTCAGTATCAAAGCAGCTTGACAGTCGTGACCATGGCAATGGCGAACAAGGAGAGAGGGAGAGAGAGAGAGAGAGAGAGAGAGAGAGAGAGAGAGAGAGAGAGAGAGAGAGAGAGAGAGAGAGAGATTTCTGATTAGTTTTGGCTATTTGTTTAATTGTCTACTAATGTTTGGTGCTTAATCCACCAATTAGTGCATAAACCATGTTACCTAGTGCAGATACAGCCTAAGTTGAAGCTACGTTATTGGTCCTTGAACTTGTGCATTCTTTCCCATTAAGTTTTTGAACTTTTAATTTGTTTAGTCAATCCCTTGAACTTAAGAGTATGGCGCGGAAAATTTTTCTACTGCCGTGGACTGTCATCTAACTTGCGGGACTAAGAACTTCGAAGATGAAGCCCACAACAAGACCTTAAGCAATAATACCTCATCACCGGCTATCACTCGCACTTTCTATGTGGAAATTCTTATTAGCTCCAATAACCACGTCGGTTTGAACTGACTAGACTTGATTATAAAACTTATGTAAGTTCAAGAACTTTGATTAGAAATATCCAAGAGTTCTGATTGGAAAAAATGCACTAAGTTTAGCGACCAAAATCGGACTTTTAGCATAACCTAAGTACGAAAGAAATGATCTTAAAAATAATTGGTATTGTGATAAATCTCAATAGAAAGAGTTCATCATTTATTGTGGAGACTTCGCCATCAATGGACAAAATAAATGAAATTGAATTTTCTAACAAGATTAATGAAAAGAAAAAGGAAAAGAAAAGGCAATGCCCTAGTGATTGTTTTCAATGATTGTTTCTAGTCACCACCACCTTATTTTGCTGCCTCCTTGTCTTCTTCTTCTCCCACTAAACTGCGCCCGATTAAATTTAGCAAAGAGGAAAGCTTTTTGTCTAGCTATAAGCTTTTATGTAGCAAAACGTAATCTTAATAAAAGGAAGGATGCTATATATGTGTGTGTGACAACTAGGTTGAAACAGATGAGTGGACACGAACACAAACACAGATATTTACTCGTTCATAGAGCAAGATGAACCATAATCCAACTAAGCAATTGTGTTGTCAAATGCCATTAACAAATCTATTAAGATATGAGTAGGAATCGCCCTTCCTCGCGTGAGACTTCAAACACCCCAAACTTTTTCCATCCCGATTGAATATAACAGATTGCCCGTTTCATGTACATGGAAATTTGTTCTTAATGTAGTACATGATTCTAGGTGGAGAGCGATTGATCACAAAAACTTAAAATTAGAACCCGCGTGATGTTAATGTTCATATTTGACGACCCAATAAAGGCAGATGAATCTAGCGTGATGAAATGAGAGGTTATTCTTTCTATCGAAGAAATGACTATTTGATAGTATGTCTTGACAATACAACCATAAGAAAAGGCAATAGAGAATATACCAATTTGGAAAAAGAAAGTGCGGGCCGTGTCCCGAACCATAACTCCTTGTTTCTTGTTTACATGTATTTTGATAACTCAAGGTTACGGACGAGAAAACTCGATTACTCGGAGGTTCAATGAAACACTTTACATGTTCCATACATTGGCAAGGCTCATGCCTTCGACTTGTACACGTGGGCCTAGTTCAGAGCAATTTGTATGTAATTTGCAAGATTTGAATATACGACCTTCAATTTCCGAGGTAAAAATCTCTTAACATCTCATTCAGATAGCTATGATTTTCCGATGGTTAAAAATGACTCATTCATGCAACATTTTCGTGATATATTTACTTTGAAATCACAATGTTAGTTTATTCCTTCTTTCTTTCTTGTTTTTGAAATTTTGAAATTGTAGGAGCAAAGAAAGCTTGAAGTTAGAAAAATGAGATGCTAGATCAAATAAAGATTCCATCACCCAACCAAAGAGTTTCTAATGGGAATCTATATGTCAGTCACTTAGGCTCTCGAGTGGGAATCTGCATCATACATCAGCAGTTCCGACACGTGTGCCGAGGAGATTCTCGAAATTATCCATCGCGAAAAATACATAGTCCAATGCAAAATCATTTATCTCAACAAAAAAAATTAGACGAAATTAAACAAAATGGAGTTTGCATTCTCAAATTTTCGTGTTCAACCATAGTGTTACAGAGAACCAGAGGCCGCTAGTCAGTCATCTCAAAAAATAAAAAAGAAAATTTCAAAGAGTGAAAAATCGAAGAAGAGCGAAAACTGAAAGCACAGAAGCCCATCCCTCTTCCCTCCTCTTATTCTCATTCATTACTAAACTCTCAAGTTTTCTCTCAATGTCAAAGTTTGGGAGATCAGTTGGGCCTCGGGGCCTTCACGGCGACCATGGGAGGCTGGATGATCGGGTCGGTCATGGTCACCGGCGCCATTGTCTCCTGGAAGCCGCGGTTCTGCATCTCGAGGTCGTCGTTGTTAGTGGCTTCGATGTCGAGTGTGTGGCAGTTTTGATGGTCTTTGACTGGCTCAGGGATTTGCTCTGCCTCCTTCTCCTGGAACTCCTTATACTTGCCCCACAACACCGAGTAGAGCCCGGCCACGATCAGGACAGAACCAAGAACCCTGTACCACATATCGAATAAATACTACATATTAACATACAAAATATATAGTACAGTGATCCTATTGATAGATGACGTGATCGCAAGTTATGTGGGAGAAACGAAAACCAAGAGAAGGCATTCTTCAATCATGGTGGCACAGTTTCTGCATCTTTATTGATGGGGACAATATTGAAAGGAAAACATTTGCGAGGGCGACGACAGGAATTTACCCTCCGAGGTAGATTTTCTCGGCGAGGATGAAGGAGCCCATGATGGCCACGATGATCATCATCAGGGGGCTGAAGGCGGTGACGAAGACCGGGCCTCTTTTCTTCATGACCAACCCTTGAACGTAGTATGCGATGCTCGATGACACTATCCCCTGTTTGACGTGCAACGATGTTGGTCATGATATAGACTTTAAGTTGTGCTGTTGATTTTTCTTTTAAAGTAAATTTTCCTTACAGCATAGGCGGCGGCGAGAAGGTTCATGTCAAGGCCAATGGACCAAACGGAAGCCTTGTGCTCCATCACAAACGTCACAGCAATGGACTGAAGAGTGCCCATGAACACCACCAAGGTCGTCAGTGAAAGATGTGCTGTGTATCTCTTCAAGGTCACTGCCTGTAATTTCAATGTTTGAATGAATGAGCGTCTCACATAGTGCTAATAAGTGAATATACGAGTGTTTGGCTACATCTATGAACTTGTGTGTTTGTTAAGTTACCTGGAGGATGAAGAAAGCAGCCCAAGCGAGGGTGGCGATGATGAGGAAGATGGAGCCCTTGGCCCAGTCCTTGTCGGCGGATTGTGGCGCCTCAGAGCTGTTCGAAGCATGGCCGTGGATGTGCTCTGACCACGGGAAGTTGAGGACATTGCCCTTGTACAGAGTCATCAGCATGGCGCCGCCCACCGTCACAACTGTCCCCGCCACCTTCGCCACGCACCTCACTTTCTTCATATCCACCTTTTCCATCCTGTTACACCGTTTGAGTGTAAGCATGTCATCGAATGCTCAAGAAGGATAAAGTCTATGACACGATGCCAGATACACTAAGAGCAGTCCATGACTTTAAAAAAATGCGGTACCTGCAGATAACCGCCATGACAAAAGTCATTGCAGGGAGCATGTTGCTCATGGCGCATGAGAATGTTGGGGACGTGAATTTCAGACCCGCGTAGTACAGGTTCTGATCTATCACCGGCCTGAGTACCGCGGAACAAGAACAGAAAACACAGCATAAGAATTCACATAGACAATATATTTTTTCGAAGCTGGTCGAGAAATAAAAGCTGCAGTGTCCTTCATTATTACATACCCAAGCAGTCCCAGCACAAAGATTTGCATGAACACGGCGAATGTCATCTTCGGCCTCACCTTCCTGCGAATTATACCAAATCAATTAATCCCGCATGTTCTTCGTCCCTCTTGTTCTCTCTCATATGCAGCTAACAGAAGTTGGGATGGATTGCTCTGTCGCTCAATATATATATAAGTACCTCTCGAGGATGAGGGCGAACGGGGCGATGACGATGGTGGCGAAGGCATGGCGGTAGACGACGAGGACGTAGTGACTCATGCCGCGGTTGAGGGAGACCTTGGTGATGATGTTCATGCCCGCGTACCCAAACTGCAGCGACACCATCGCAATATACGGCCTCGCCCTCTGCATGAAGTCGCTCAACCGCCCTCCTTTTCCCTCCATTTCTCGGGTCGTTCTAAGGGAACTGAAATGGAAGAGAAGGTGAGAGGGAAAGAAGGGGTTGATGAAGATATGCAGAGGAAGAGAACACTTCAAAGAGGACACTGTGCTTGTCTCCTAAGTACAGATCGCTGAAGCGAGGTTGGTATTTATAGGCCATGGGGGTGTTTCTTTATCCACTACGGTACAGTTCCTGGAGTGGTACGTGCGAGAGAATCTTGGCCTCGCTCGTGTGAGTGTTCGTTCCTTCTGCATCTCTTGTTTGAATATTCTTTTGACAGAGAGAGAGAGAGTTTGAAAGGGAGAGGGAGAAATGATTATTCAGTGTCTATGTTATATGTACTAAATTGAATTTGATAGGATTAACGAGAAACCCGTTAGAATAATTAAATATTAAATTACACGTTCATCTAATAATTTAAACTTTTAGAATAGTTCGCGGTAGTCCCACAAAATCTCACATAATATTAGAGAGAAGGTCTTGAGTTCAAATCTTTCTAGATCTTCATTTGCTTCTTCAATTAAATATTTTCACGCATCGAATTTAATGGTCTATGTTCAATTTAGAATTAAATTCAATAATATTTGCTCGAGAGAGAGAGAGGGAGAAGAGAGAGTGATGTGGAATCCACTAGTTATGGTTTAACCTAGTGGATTTGTGCTGATATGAGGTGGTGATGAAAAAAAACAGAAGCAAACGAAAGAGAGAGGGCATGGTGGTGCTTGCTGATGCAAGAAGAAGAGAGGAGTTTTATAATTCGGTGGCGGTGGCCCAATCACATCGTCTACGCGGCGGTACGATGCATCACATATTTTTTAAAAGAGTCATTTAGCCCCACTTATGTACCAAGGGAATAAGAAAGGACGAATATAGTATTAATGCGGTTGATTGAGGATGTGGATAGATTTTCGGTTCAGGATCCGAAGGTTATTCGTTCCAATCCCACAAACGATTTCGGGTTCGAGCCACCTCCACAGGCCAAAAGCCTGAACTTAACTGAATCATGGTGCTGACAGGCTGTTTCAAGGGCTCCAAGTAGCTGGTCCTTTTTTCTTGTCCCCTTGGGTTATATAAGAAAAGGAAGAGCGATGCTAGTCTCCTAGTAAGTAATTAAAAAAGACTAACTATTATTTGCATAAAAATAGTTGAAAAACCAGTTCACAGAGGAGAAATGAAAAATGATTTGTGATCTCTCATTTTGAAGTATTACGCAAGAACTTTCAAGCTAATACATCTCAAGTAGCTATAGTTGATAGCCACCACAATGAATGAGAGACTTCATTCTTTTGATGCCAAGATCAAGTACTTGCACTGGTTCCAATCAGCAAACGTCTTCATTAACTGAGTAAGAACCTAGCAAACCCAAGAACAGTGCCACTTGAACTTGAAGATATCTTAACCAGCATGCTAAGAATATCAGACTTGTCAATTAGCAGCATCTGAACTCCAGTAGTATCCGTAGTTATTATAAGTTAATCGTGCACTTTATAAGCATCTCTTCTGTTGTTCCTCTTGCCGTGGCAAGAGCACTATGCACAGTCACGGAGGCAAGTTGACATGCTTCGATGACGATAGAACTTGTTCTCGATGAGCCCCTGGAATTGTTAATTATATTTTCTGTAAAATAAAATGGAGATTGGATGCTTAATCAATCAAGAATCCTGTAGTAAGAAGAGCTTTTCATTTTTTGCACTTACCTTGAATAATTCGCATGTTTTTTGAGTGGAAAAATGTAAAGGGAATCAAAGATGTAGCTTTACTTGTAGACATCATTTTGGGCAAGATTAGAACTAGATGTTTTAAGGTGTTTGATCCTCTCTGAGAATTGATTCTCTTTGTAACTTAAATCCCCATTATTTTCAAGTGACAAAATTGGAGAAAAGTGCCAAGCTGTGCATAATGCTATCAAGAACTTATTTGCCTTTTTGGTTTCAGATAATTATGTTGGTAATATTAAAATCTTAACCCAAAACTTAAACTCATAAGAGGAAGAAGACCACATGTATAAAAAAAACATATAAACCTCATAGACAAGTAATGCGACAGACTTTAGCATATATGCTTAGACTGTTAAAAACCCAAAAACATGATTGTTTAATGCCTATTGGGGATTCTTATTGTTTAATGAATTAGAAGTGTTGCCCCGAGACATCTAAGTTTCATAAGTGATACTTGAATTAGCAGTCAAATTTTCTTGATATTCACATTTACCTCAAACGTTGTCACAATTAGTTCCTAAAATAACCATTATGATCGGTGCGAGTATGAGTAAAGTAATATTGCTTGTCCAAAATAAATAAACAAAACAAAGTACTGTCAGCATCCCTTTTCTTTTTTCGTGATTTTGAATTAATCTCTCTTCAATGCAAGCACTTTAGAGATATGAAAGAATTTAAAAAGATATACATTTTTAGAAGCAAATCAATTTGCTTATTTTATAAGCCACTGTGAATAGCTAGGCCATATTCTGCACAATGTGATGAGACGAAACAGATCAAGTATCTTATGTCATAGCAAGGAGTGCTGGAGGAATATTCAGGCCAAATTTTGCGACGAGACGAAACCGCTTTTAGCCTTCTCGAACTAAGTGCAACCCTACTGGCAAAATTCTCAATTTATATTCGCTCTTATATATTTATATTTTCATTTGTTTCTCACCATATTTGCATATACATATTGGTTGGAAAATGCAAATCGAAGCATCAACACCAACTGGAAAGAAGACGGCTCGCCCTTGTCGACGTAAAGCCTATCTATTCCTCAGACTATAGGAATAGTTGAGCTGTAACAAACAAAGGACTCCCTCAATAGTTATTTACCCTAATTCAGATCTTCATACTATATTTGAATCACATGGCTATATTTTTGGGCTTTTTTTTGGTAGTATTCGAGCACATCTAGGCAGGCATTATGAATTATTCGATACCATTTGCCGACTTATATTCTTTATCCACTTCATTTGTCATGGGCTTTTTATGTAACTATACTATTGCTATAAAGATGGAGAATATATGGTGCACTTCTAAGATCCGATATCCGACTAATGGGAATGGCCCACGATCACGTAACCAAAGAACAGAAGGCAATCATCACGTCCCAACCCAGTTTTATTATCCTCCCAAATGCGACGACGCGTTTCAGTAGGAAATCGAATCGTTATCTGCACAAACTCTTCTAAACTATTCTGGGTGTTAAGAATCTGGCAATGCAGCATCTAGTAATATGCCTAGATAAGGATGACATCAACCCGTGCTTCTAGATTCACCATGTTCATGTCGCTTCCTTTCTCGTTTCATGCCGTGCATACGCTTGCTTCGAGCCCCTTTTTTTTTGCCTTGTTTATCGGGGTGGAATATGGAAAACCACATCTTGAATAGACCCTAGATATATAGAAAACGAGCTTACAAAACATGAAGAGAGTGAATCGATCGATGGAGTTATTATATGTCCAATACATACGAATTAGATTGAACGTGAAATCACCTACTAATATTTGAAGAAGATTATAATGTCCAGATGTTCACAGAAAAGGACAGGAATCTCTCAACAATCTGAGAACATGTTGGGTGAACATGTTAAGTTACTTCGATGATCAGCTTCGCAAGTTTTGATGCAAACTATGTCTAATCGGCAGCTCAAAGCGTACAATTCAATCTGGATGAAGAGCCCTATCCATCAGAGCCCTTCTCGTTTTCGCATTGTGTTTTTGTTCACTCTTCTTACTTTTTCTTTTTCGATAAAGGAAATGAGAAACTAGAGAACCTCTGCTTTTAGTTTTGCCAATTATGGGAATCGCATGCGCTCGCTAGTTGCTTTGCTGATGTCAATTTCCGTTTGCTTTTTAAGAGGGTCATTTGTCGGATTATCCAAGAGCCAAGCCGAGAAGCATTCTCGTACGTATACTCCACGAGAGAATGCGATGGCTCTACAACAAAAGTATAACAAAAACAATCTAGCATATATGATTTCGAAAAATTATTAATTTGGGGCAATATAGGTACATGAACAATCTAACATGACATAAACTCGACAAACCGCTCCACTTTGATGTCGTTCCATTAAAAATCCGTACTTTTTTTTATCATCTAAGGAATATGATCAACATGCGAAACGCTTTTTTGATGAATTGTGCTCATGGAGTTTTTGCAAGTTTGAATAGGTGTATTATTTAAAACCCTAATTTGTTGAACTTGCCAGTTGATCCAAACACATCAGCGATGAAAGCCAATCGTACAGCCAGATTAGCATTCCTCGAGATAAGCTAGATCTAAGTGGTCATCAATTCAAATAAAAAGAAGTGGCGAAAACACCAAGTGAGATTGCATATATCTTTATGACCGAGAAGCCCTTTCTTTTCTGCCTCACGTCACAAAAGGCAAGCAACAGTAAACCTAGAACAGTTCGACCCATTCGAGCCAAATGGAGCACCCGGGTCTGCCCAATGGGCTCCTAATCATCATACCGACATTGTTGGGTCACACGACGTCGGATCGGCCCTCGTTCGCGACAGTTGCCTCGCTCGGTCACGAATGCAAAGTTTTCTTCGACCCTCATCATTGTTGTTCTTCATGTCCAAACAATCCATGATAGGGGCCTCCTTTCATGTCCGGGTCAAAATGCCGCTGGACACAAGGTGGATATTTGGGGGACATTGGAAAGTTGGGGCATTACCTTTCTCTCGAACAGCGTTTGGACAGTGTCCTACAAACGAACGTGAATTGCAATGGGAGAGAAAAATAAGAAAAAGGGGTCGTGAGATCGTGGTTGGAAGAGTGCCTTGAGCAATAAGGGCATGGGTCCCCATGCAAGTGTCTTGTGCTGGAAATTTCCTAGGCAATTCCTGGAGATACATTGGTGATGTGAATCATTGATCCCGTATTCTTGTAGGAGCGCAAATATCAGAAAAATGTCCATGAGATAACGCAATTATCTTGGTCATATGACGAACTGAGGCAATGTTAACGAAACCCATAATATATTTATTTAATTTTTTAGAGCTGTGCGACTTTGATTCATACCCATATAAAATTTTGTGAGGATACTTAAAAATTTCTCGATGATGTTGTGTTATCGCTTCGCGTGATGGAAAGGGTCATCACAGATTAATTTAACATGTTGCATGAGGGTTTTGAAAAAGTAACTAGTGGAAGATTCCAATGAGGTGGCCTTGTGTGGAAATGGGGCACAATGTCTCTAAGGTCACAAATTTTTCCAAACGCTTGTAATGGGTGCGGATTTTTAATTCAATTCTTGCTTTGCCTTTTCTTAGGTGAAGTAGGGGTTTGGTAAAGATTGACCAATAGATAGTCAAAGTTAAAGGTATTCCCCTTATGTCATAATTTAAATAGGAAAATTATAAAAAAAACCTAAAATTTATTATATAGATGCCAATTTAGTCTTAAATATTTTAATTTAGCTAATTTAGTCTTAAACCTTTTGATAATTTGTCAATATAGTTATTTCAGCTAATTTTGATAGGAAATCGCCGACATGAACGTCGGCTGTCCTACGTGACATGACCATGTCCTACATTTATTAAATTGTTTTTTGCCAAATTTATTGAATTTTTCTATTGAATCACCAACTTTTTCTTTTATCTTGCTTACTAGCACATTAAATTTATCAATTCCTTCTAGAAGTTCCCAACCTTAATTAGAGTGATTACAAATTTCAATCCGATTAAATTACCAACTAATTTTGCATAACCAACTCTTATCATTTACAAAACTTTTCTTTAACTTTGTTATTCACACTTTAAATTTGCCAACTATTACATAAAATTACCAACTTTTATTGAGTGACTTACCAACTTTATTCCCAATTAAGTAACCCAATAGAAAAGTTGGCAAATTGATAAAAAAAAATTGGTAAGTAACTCAAATAAGAATTGATAACTCATAATAAGTCAAAAACTTAATTGGAAAAAAGTTAATAAATAACTTAAATTAAAGCTGGTAATTTCATATCAGAATTGGTAAATGATGAGCTGTTAATTAAAGAAGAAATAGACCAGATAAGTAACTTAGAGGCTAGTTGGTAGTCGAATTTTTTTGTCCACTCCAATGAGAGTAGATTAGCTGCGTAACCTCTTAAAAGAATGACACGTCAAAACCTACTTGATTAACACACGATTTCGAATGCACTCACTTGCTCAAGCACCAAAGAGAAAAAGAAGAAGATATTTTCATCAACATTGAAAAGTAGAAAGCTTTTTTTAATTTCATTATGAGAAACTAACAAAGTTCTTTCTCCTGAAGGACCACTGTTGCAAAGCTCTCGTGCACTTGGAGCCGAAGCTTGTCCTTTTCAGACGTTTTAGAGGGAACGTTCACGCATATATTTGGCAAATTCCTCGTCGTTCATTGCCTGAGAATGGATTAGCAAGAATATGCACCGTTCTTTTCCCACGTCTTCTTTTCTTTTTTCCCTTTGGGTCGGCAATTTTCCCTGGAAAAAACCCTTATCGAAAGACACATGTCCACATTTTCCACAAAATTTGATCTGTCGCTGGAATAATGCAGTAGTGGTTCGTCTTCCGAAGAAACCTAATCACAAAGGTGTCGCCATCTTTCAGAAGGAAAGAAATTGTAGCTTTCAAATACTCTATGAATGATGATCTTCCGGCTTTGCAAAAACTCTCATTTCTGGATATAAAGATGGCGTCTATGATTGAACCATTAAACAGCATCTTTTGCCTTTCATGTCTGGTCCAGAAAAGCTGTTTCTAGTCAAAAGGATTCATTCTTTTCGAAGCTATGTAAGTCTTCGCAGCGTAGTGATCGACGGATCGATCAAGATGGTGTTGCTCTCGGCCCTTTTTCTGTGAAACTAAAGATGTGGCCAATCATGCTGCACAAGACTAGAACAACCTAAGCTTTTCTTGTTCGTAATGCTTTTGCCTTTTGATTGAAAGCCGAGCTTTATATTGGCGT
The DNA here is from genome assembly GCA_024500025.1 of Syzygium aromaticum. Lineage (NCBI taxonomy): Eukaryota > Viridiplantae > Streptophyta > Magnoliopsida > Myrtales > Myrtaceae > Syzygium > Syzygium aromaticum. The sequence goes on from CM044885.1 coordinate 22,092,237, forward strand.
GGAGAAAAGAAGAAAGGATCATCGTTCGGGGATGCAGTGGAAATGCGACAGAAAGACTTTGATTGCATTGCCCAATGAGGTGGGAAGTGTTAGAATAGTTAAATAATAAATCATGCTTTGATCTAACAAGCTTAAATTTTTAAAATAATTGGTAGTGGTCCCACTAAATCCCACACGGTATCATAGCTTGAGGTCCTGAGTTCGAATCTTTCTAGGCCTCATTTGTCTTCCCAATTAAATATTTTCATGTTTAGTACTAGGCAAAAAGACTAGACTAAGCATGAGGAGAGGCGTTAGAATATTTAAATAATAAATCACGCTTTGATCTAACAAGCTTAAGTTTTTAGAACAATTGACAGTGGTCCCACAAATCTCACAAGAAATATATAACATTTGAAATTGGAAAACTTTTCTCTTTATATTGATGATGATCGGGGTCACGCCAATAGCACGGAGAGATACACTACCAAAAGCATGTGATTTGCCGTCAATGCGGCCACGAAAAGAGACGTGGGACGTGAAAAGCTTATAGTAGTAAAGTTGATGATGAATTCCTTCTTTTATCCTCTTTGTGTTGTGCTTGCTCACCATGAATGGAGCTATGAAACCAAGCAAGATACAGAAAGAAAAGGCAAAGAGTGGTTTCGTTTGACCAAAAATAGTGGCATGGTTTCTCATTTTCCATATATGTCTCGCTGCGACTCAAGATGGTAGTTGTAACATTTATCTTTGCTAGAAGAGTTGATTAAACATTTGATTTGCATGGGGTAGATTCTGTGTTGCCGCATGTTCCAGTTAGGCACCCAAAATAACCTTAGGGTTTGCCTCCGTCGCTTTGTGGGTGAAGCCTTATCCGATACACTGGACGGGATAGTTTGAATGTATTTATGAGGATCAGTTAAACAAAAAAAATTGGATGCATCGTATTTCTTTTTTCATTGTCCATGGACATATTATAAATCTACAACATCGGCTCGATTTTCCTCATCGTCATGATCTAGCTAGCTACTTTTAGGGTAAATAATGTTCGTGATGATATATTGTTTGTCATCTTTATATTGCCTTTCTACTCTTCGAGCACAACTCTATCGTGTAAAACGTTGGTGAATATAAGAGAATCAGTTTAAAATTTAAATAGTCCTTCATAATTTCAGCCTTCTCATTGTTGTAAATAGCTATCAATTAGTTAAGATTTTCTCTATATTTTTAGTTATTGCCATTTTTGTACATGTACTATAAATATCATTGAAATATAACAATGAAAATCATCCTTGAAAATATTCTCTCAATCTCCCTTTTATGATATCGGAGCATGTCTACTCATAAGAGCCTCTCTCATCTTGTTTTTAACTTGTTTTTTCGCCTCATCTTCCAAAAAAAAAAAAAATCTAGCCATGGCTGCCACAAACTCTGCTTTTGAAACAATGGTTGCCACAAACTTTGCTTCTAAAATAATCCTCCCCGAAATTCTTGTAACCATTTCAACCGGACTTATAGCAATCTCTGCTGGTGTCCAGCTTCCCATGAAACTGACTTCCACCAACTATGGTTCTTGGCGGGCTCAATTCATGTTCTTGCTAGTTGGATATGACCTTAAAGGATTCAGCGATAGAATGCGTCCTTGCCCACCGAAAGAGATCACCTGCGGCAATCAAACAGTCCCGAGTGCTGCCCACTTTCATTGGATTAAACAAGACCAACTCTTGCTCAATGGGATTTTTGCTTCCACTTTCGAAGCCATCATTCCCCTTATTGCCTCTTGTGCAACATCTAAAAGTGCATGGAACAAACTTGCAACACTTTACGCAAGCAAATCCCGTTCCCGCGTCATACATCTCAAGGACCAATTATCAATGGTTAAACGCAACTCTCGTTCTATTTTTGATTTTTTACAGCAACTAAAATCTATTGTAGATGAGTTGGCAATGATTGATTCACCTCTCCATGATGATGACCTTGTCATCCATGCTCTTCGGGGATTAGGATCGGAATACCGTGAAATTGCAGTGGCAATTCGTGCTTGTGAACACACAATCACTTTCGAGGAACTTTACGACAAATTAGTCACCCATAAAATGTTCCTTCAACATGAAGAAACGGTAGCTCAAGTCTTGCCGGTAATAGCCAATTTTAGCACTTGAAACACTCGAGGTCCGAGAGCCCCATTCTGATAGAACAATTCTAGTTGTTCTGGACAGCCTGTTGGAGACTCTAAAAATTCCTTTAGCACCCCCAATTCAGACCGCTGGAGAGATCATAGAAGTAGTGACTCACAGTCTCCATTGCACAACAGCTCCTGGCTTGTTTGTCAATACTGTCATTGCATGGGACACTCAGCCAAAAATTGTTTCCGTATTCGAGATACAATCCATGATCCGGTTGCAAATGTTGCAGCTGGCCCAAATTCAACTCAAGAAGCGGGTTGGTTGATTGATTTGGGCGCCTCACATCATGTTACAAGTGATATTGGTAATTTATCTTTGCATAACGAGTATGAAAGCCCAGATGAGATAGTCATTGGCAAAGGCTCAAGTTTGAGTATCACTCACATTGGTTTTACTACATTAAATTACACACGTACTTCCTTTCAATTGTCTAATTTTTTACACACTCCTCACATAACCAAAAATTTAATTTTGGTTTCATAATTTTGTTGTACTAACCAAGCCTCAATTGAATTCTTTGCCTCTCATTTTTTGGTGAAGGTACTTTGCATGGGGGCGACGCTACTTCAAGGAGAACTTAGAGACGACGTTTATCGATGGTTGCCATCCTCTTGGTAGCCACATGTCTCACACGGCTTTGGTTGGTGAGTAGACGCGATCAACCATGTGACACAATTGGTTAGGTCATCCATCCATCAATATTTTACGTCATACCGTTAAGCATTTTTCACTTTCTAGTCTAGGAAATTAGTTACCATGTGCCTCTTGTCGTTGCAATAAAAGTCATAAACTATCATTTCATTCTTCAACTTTAGAAGGTAGACATCTACTTGACTTATTGCGCACAGACGTTTGGGGTCTGGCGTCTATTTTATCTATTGATGGTTTTCGTTATTATGTTATTTTTGTTGATCATTTTACTCGTTATATTTGGTTTTATCCCATCCACAACAAATTCGATGTTGCACCTATTTTTGAACAGTTCAAAACACTTGTCGAAAAATAGTTTCAACAAAAAATACGAACTCTTTTTTCCAATAGGGGCTGGAAATTCATTAAACTCAAACCATTTTTAACAAAACACGGAATTTCACACCTAACCACACCTCCATACACCCCACAACATAACAGCATCACTGAAAGGCATCATCGGCACATCGTAGAAACCGGATTAACCCTACTACACAAAGCCGGCCTACCTCCCATTTTTTGGACCTACGCGCCCCACAAATATCCTTAATCTTAAGTTTCCATATCACCGCTTCCTCAGCAAACCCCTGAACTACCTAAAACTACGAATTTTTGGATGCCTCTGCTACTCGTGGCTTCGGCCATACACAAAAAACAAGCCTTTACCATGCTTTCGCCCATGTATTTCAAATTGAGGGGCTTATAAGAGAATCAATTTAAAATTCAAATTGTTCTCCGTAATTTCAACATTCTCATTGTTATAAATAGCTGTCAATTAGTTGAGATTTTCTCCATATTTTTAGATGTTACCATCCTTGTATATGTACTATAAATATCATTGAAATACAGTAATGAAAATCATCCTGGAAAATATTCTCTCAATCTCCCTTTTAGTGAAGACCAATGGCATACATAGATTAACAAAAAGTTAATTAAATGAGCGCTAAGTGTTGTGAAGTTAAACTTGCATTTAGAGATAAACATCGTAAAATTAGGGCTTATAGATGGTTTGTGTTCGACCATGGCATGAGAATCACGAAGATGGTAGCAAAGGTAAGAAGGTGAACTAATCAAAATGGATTAAGTAAAGATTACATCGTCACCCGTTTACTTCAACGTGGCAGACTAAACTACGTAACAAATACTCTAAACTTCGAATTCGAGCGCCTCATTAATATAATTGAGGGAATTACTTTGGTTTCTTCATTAGGTAAAGTAAGGTACAATGTAATATTGAGAAATCAAATAGATGACGTAGTTTAGGCTCCGTTCGTTTGGCGGAAAATATTCTCTCGGAAAATATTTTCTGGGTTTTCCGGTGTTCGGGAGGCGGAAAACGTTTTCCGTGGGAAAACATTTTCTTTCTCCCCTCACAAAATAGCCTAAGTCTATGGAAAATGACTTCCGTTTCTAAAAAACGAAAATCATTTTCCGCCAAACTTCTCCTTCCTCTCTCCGGCCGCCGGTTGCCCGCCACCGGCGCTGGCCGCCGCTGCAGGCAAAAAATATTTTTCGAAACTTTTTGATATTGGTTGTCGAACACTGGAAAATTATGTTATGGGAAAATGACTTCCGGAAAAACATTTTCCAAAAATACAATATTTTCCGCCAAACGAACGGAGTCTTGGATTTACTTTTCGTTTTGGAATCAACTGAAGAGCCTTCTTCACTAATCAACCCTCGTCATTGGGTGAAATCGAATTTCCAATGCATTCACCCCCGCCAAAGTGCCTTTTTTTTATTTTGGGGCAGATTACCAATATTTAATGACGCGGACGCCTCCTTAAACCTGTTTCATGGGATATTACGTATGTGGTCGAGAAAATTTGCCATGATATGGGATGTCCTTTCTCGAGGACAACCATGCAATAACCTCAAATGTCCACACATCTGATAATTTTTTTTAATCATCGTCCAATGAAACACGAGCGATTACTATGTGTGAAGTGTTGGATGGAAATCGATTCAGGCAGATCTGATAGATAGGTGATTGAGAAAGCAAACCGAAAATTTTGTATTCTGGTTCGAGCTCGATCGCAAAGTGATCAAACTTACACAAAAACAAGTTTTTCATATGGAATGGACATGGATTTGAGTAATGAAAGATATCAAAGGATGAGTACGCCAGAAATAAAAGAAATTGAAATTCAAGCACATAAAATAAACTTCACCGGAATTGAAATAACTTAACCCTAAAACCAAAGTTGAAATTGAAAGACATGGCTTCGAAAGCCGAATTTGATAGAGCTTTGGCATAGCTCGAGCGTGTCTTCTTCCTCTGTGCTCAGGTACATCTTGTTTTCCAATAACTTTCCTCTCACACAAGCTAATTAAATTTGTAACCGTCCCCGCTCTTAGCTCAAGTAGATCGAGGTGCTCTTACTCTTATTTCAATTGAAGCAACGCTAAGTAAATTTCGGATGGAGATCAACTGTTACACATATCAAGTCAAAGTTAGGCCGTAAGAGCTCCAGATCGAGGTTGAACTTAGTGTTATTCGACTCTTGCCTTCTATGTCTTCTTCTTGATCTATGCCTTCACTTAAATTTAACCCTAATACATTTGGGCTGCAAATTTACATCACAAAAGCCCAGTAAAGCCAGATTCACATTCCCTAAACGAACTCATCGAAACATAACCATAAAACCTCTGAAAGAATACCTTCATATCCATGAACATCTGCATCTATCTTTCTTCTTTTTTTTCAAAAAAAGAAGGGAGATAAAATAAAATATTGAGCTACAAAACTTTAACATTGTTAGCGTCAGATTGCGATGACCAAAACACTGCTTGAAGAAAAACGACTCCGTCTCCCTTTTGTCCAAGAAAAAGACAATAGAACAAAGCTAACATAGTGGAATCCACTCGACTGCACTACAGAAACTCACCGCATCACCTTCATTTGATTTATTAATTAAATCAACGTGGAGTTAATGTTGTCTTAGTGCTGTTATGCTCATAAGCACGAACCGGGCTTCGCTAAAGAATGAGCCCCCCGACCCTTATAATTAAAAAAAAAAGTATAAAGAAGTCGTCGAAATTCGATGAATTGATGCTTAGGAAGATGGCTTTTGGGACTACAACATCTCTTCTTCTATACGAAAAGGTTAGTTGTCTTCAATTAGGAGTTGCGAGTGTGCTTCGTGCAATGTAATCTCCCTTTTGATAAAAGAGATCAAAGACAGCTACGAGTGCCTACCACTTTCGTGGACATTAATAATTAAGGAACCATTTGGTCTTAATTAAAGCTAATCTCCCACGCCTGAATTTTTTTTCGGTTAGAATGCTACGCAGATGATGACACCCTTTCGCATTTCGCAATACGACCCACCACGGCCAAGACGGCTACGGTTCTCCACATATTGCTCTTGGTTGACTTATGTTGCAATAGGAAAAGAAGAAAAAAGGAAATAAACATGCCAAAAACATGCTTAGTCTCTCTCTCTAATGGTGTTCTGTTCTTCCCGACTTTATTTTGATTTCCGCAAGAGGCTCATGATTAGGCCCGACAATGCTTTGGTATGGTGTGCTGCCTCAAACTTTCCCACTATGGACTAGATGATATGTTGGGGGTTGAGCGTGAAAAGAAAGTCGAGAAATCGAATAGACATTCAAGCAAAGAACTGGGACACATACAAGATTTATGTGATTCAGTAATCGATGTCGCCGGAAGATGAGAATCTATATACCGGAAAGGAAGATCGGCATCGCATTCAAAAGGGGGGAAAGAGGGCGCGATTAAAAATCAATCGTCAATTAAGCTTTTGGCCTGGTTAAAGTTACTTTAAAAATATTTCATTTTGGCCACCATCGGATATGTTTCTTAACTACTACTGCCTTGTTATTTGTGCCCGTGGTAATGTTGACAGTGAAGGGCAACATTCTTACAGTCACTTCTGTTAATTCTCAAGGATCAGTGCAATTTGTTCCAAGCATGGTCGAAAATCAAGGGATCTGCAACTTAAGTTTAGTTTTTGCCGAACGAATTGCACGTGAAATCGGTTTGTTCGAGCTGTCTGAAAATCGCTTTCCATCTCCAGATAGCTGTCGAGACTAAGGCCACCAGATGAATATTTTTCTTTTCGTGGGTCAGAATTGCACAGCATGATTGAATTGAAGAGACCCTAACGGGACAAATTGCAATCCAAGTAAACTGACGCCCGGGCTCGGCCTCCTACGGTAGGAGTCCAATCCCAATAGGCCGACAAGAGCTGTCCTTCTTGATCGGCCCGATTATGGCCGTGAGCTGTTGTTATTAGGCTTTAATCTCTGGCGTTAAGTTAAACATTGCGAAGTTTCGTGCTCTTCAATCTGACTCTTAAGGCCCCCAAAACAACGTTAAAACTCATTCTCTCTCTCTCTCTCTCTTCTGACCTATACATTCGCTTGAAATGTTGTAACTTGTATGTAGGTCTGGGAATTCGTTTTCTGAAGTTGCAGTACCTTACGGCCGCTGCAGCTTTAGATGTGGTATAACTACGAGGCATTCGCCAAACGCCCGATAAAAAATTTCATGGCGACACTCCTCTTCACAATTAAAGCTGCTACGAGAGAATCCGCCTGAGCTGCCCTTCTTAAGCGCTCTAGTTCATTCTAACTACTCGCCTCGGTGTGTGCAGTGATAGAATCTTGGAGGATGCAAGCTCAGACATGAAAGAATAATAAACCTAGTTAACCTCGGAATCTATAAAGAAAGGGTCCCTGACCAAATGAAAATTGCAGAAGGTAATTTCGCCATGTCTTCAGGCTTTAGTGATCATGAGGAGGGACGGCTTCAGTTGCTTCCAAACTCGAGTTTTGAGGAAGACTTGGCATTATTCCTAAGAAGAATTAGGAGTGATCGATTCCATGGTGGATCGGTTCTAAATTTGAAACCTGATACCAATCATGTTATAATCAGTTCCTAATTTTTGGAATCTCAAACCTACCCTGTTTGTTCTGAACCCTATTTTGTAACCTATCCTATTTTTTCGGTCTGGTTCTAGGGTCTATCCAAGAAGATGTTTTTTTTGTTCCTTTTTTTGGTTTCATTTTTTTGAGGTAGCAAATAGGAAAACTTATAACTCAACTCAAAGGTTATAAGTTTGATTTAGCAAACAATCTTAAGTATTCATACAAAAGTGGATAATCTTAGTCCCAATAATTTAATGAACGTGATATAACAATATATGTTTTGGTTGGATATGTAGTTTTTTTCGTTACAGAACAAACATTTTAAGAAAAAGGAAATTGCTCTCTATAATGCTTATAAGACCTTGAGTGAGACTATCCGCAAATAATGATCACCTCCCTCATTCTTCCTGATATAATGCTTTGAATTTTAACCATATAAAATTGTAAATGGACCTCCATATAAAATCGATTCTAAAATTGGTCCGGGTGGATTTTCACTTGAAATTAGAAACCGGATCGGTTCTAACCAGTTCTCAAAAAATGAAATTGGTTCCTGGACCCATTTTTCGGGTGGGCCGGTCTGGTTTCCGTGTAAATGCTTAGGAAGAATACTCATGGCAAGATGATTGAGGCATTCTCTCTTTTCACATAATTTGTGTTTATTCTTTTTTCCTTTTTAAGTAATCCTATTTAGATCGATAAAAGGGGATATATTCATCAAATTTTAATAGATTTTTTCTTTTTTTTAGAGATTATTATTTGATTTTTTTTCTAATATTAGTATTATAATTGACTTACTATTCTCTCATTTGCTATGTCCTTTTTCATTTTTTTACAGCAATATCAAGAGTCAAAAAGAGATTTCCCTAAAAACAGATAGGAAAATACACTTTTAGCATTACACATTCTAAAAATAACGGATGGTTAGTTACTCTAACATGATAATTCAATGGATATTATGTAACAGCTAAGTTTGGGAGCAAACAGATATTACCTTGAAAGTTCATGGAGGTTTCACGTAATCTTTCTATTTTTTTTTTTCCTTTTATAAATTCAGACGAAAGGAAATGATTACGAATGCCCGATAGAAAACGAAAAGGACATCGGGGTTTGTGTCGTTCTATTTGGCCACATGTCCAATGTTCGCCAGTAGTCTTGTCACATCACCGACTGAGCCCATGAACGTACAATTGACGAAATTGAGAACGGTTACAAAGATTGGCGTTTACATTCATGCCTGCCTTTATTTGACAGAAATACTTTGGCCTGTCGTTAATGGTTTGTCGAACCAAACGAAATTGCTTTAATAATGTTAGCCGGGCAGGACCAACATACTAGAATTTGAGTCGGATCCTCTCGAACCAAAGAATATGCTCACTTGTGAGGTTCATCAGGATTTCAGATAGTTAAAATTGTTTATAGAGATTTAAGTCTAAACATCCAGCTTAATTCATTGACGGTGTGTCATAATCCTGTATAAGTTTAAAAACTACATGGGTGCTCAAACTTTACTGCCTCGAGTTAATGATGTGAGATTTTGTGGGGCTGCAGCAAATTGTTCTACAAGTAGCTTTGAATAAGGTTTGATTGTGATCGGCGGTCAGAGATATGGGAGTGTGAGAAGAGTGTGATCATGCCGAGAGTTGCGATTTCGACGAGGGACTTGAGGATTCTCGGTCTTGTGTTCTCCAACTCTTCTGACATTATTGCTTGAGAAAGAGAAAGAGAGCCATGGTTGTGAACATGGAGTTTAATAAGGCTATTAGTTAACATTAAAGAGGTGCCGATACTTGATCCAATCCGAGAGAGATGCCTACCCAATCATAGTGTTACGGAAACAAATGATTAAACAATAAAATAAACAGATAAAGAAAATAAATTGGACACTAAGGGAGCAAATGATAAAATTTTTCTTTCCCAACCCTATTTCTATTCCTTCAACAAGTTTTTGAGCAAAATGTAGAGTTTGATAACGACATAAAATTTATGTTCCCGAAATAGAAATTCATTTGATAAATTATTATTATTTCTGTTCCTAGCGGCAAGTTGATAGGCAGATGGTAGCGGGCAATGATGGACGGGCAGTTGGCAGTGGACAAGTGGCAGAATGCCGGCGATGGTAGGTGGCGGGCGCGCGGCAGTGGACGAAGAGGGCAAGTAATAAAAAAGAGTTATTATTTCTGTTTCTGTTCTGAAAACAGAAATATAAAAAATTTTAATTTCTCATTTCTGTTCCAAACCTATTTTTGGACTACAAATTTATCTCGGAAATAGAAAAATGAAATTATTTTATTAAACGAATTTCTGTTCCAAACCTGTTTTCGAGAATAAAAAAAATAGAAAAACATGGAAATAGAATGGTTGTAATTATTGCCCTAAATTTACATGATTTGATCAATGTGACATATGTTCATAGGAATAACAACACAAGATTACACTATAAATTAAGCGAGGGGATGGAAATTATAATCACACTCGAGTTAGAAAAGCAATAGAGATTGTTTGGTCGAGTCACACCACCTAATTGTATACATTCAGTTCCTCCACCACATAACCACACAACATATTCATTTCACTTCAAGCGTTCAAGCTTCTCTCACAATGTGCTCTTGTTGATACTTATTTTTAATTTCTCAAAATTAATTATGCAAAAATTTAAGGATTAATGTCCTTAATTTCTAAAACCAAAAAAAATTTCAATTTCAATTCCATTGCCTGTAAACATTAGACGCATTTGCATTATTAGAATATATTTTTCTTTTCCTCTCTAAAAATTTTATTTATAAAAAAAATTGGGTTGGGTCGGTCGGACTAGGTTAACCCAGCCCTTTCTTTCTCCCCCGTGCAAGCCCAGCCCGTTTTCTTTTTTTCTTTTTCCTCACACGTGATCTGGGCCTCACCCTGCCCGCGCCTCCTTTTCTCCTTCCTCAGCCCGGCTGTCCCCCCCTTTCTCCTCTATTCTCCCCTGCCCCGATCGCGCCTGGGACGATGCGGAATACCCGCTCCACCATGCAAAGCTGGCCACGAAAGTCTTGGTAGGAGCGGTAGGCTGGTGCAAGGCATTCAATGGAGTAGAGCAGTGGCCGGCGACTGCTATATAAACGGAGGAGAAGAGAGAGAGAATGGTCGGTCCCCTTTGGTAAAAAAACAGAGCACCAAGAGAGAGAGAGAGAGAGAGAGAGAGAGAGAGATTTATAGAGAGTTTGAGCGAGACTGAGAGCAAAGATGAGACCGAACGTTTGCAAGAATTGAAGAGGAAGCCAACTGGCTTTACCGTTGCCCGGAGACTGACTGGCGACCCCCAGAATCAACCCCGACCAGCAGGTCCTCCTAGCTCCCCTGTTATCCCCTATTTTCATATGCAAGTGGGTCGGGACTCTCATTGGTCATTTCGCGTGAATCCCGACCCATACCGTCCTTGATCCCAGTCTATATTCACCGTTGGAGGTGAGTCATAGCTACAGGAGTAGACCTTGGCCCCGAAGTAAGTTGAAAACGCCATGTTTTATCTATGCATGCCAGGTGTTTGAGGAAATGCCTCAGTGAGGCTAGTTTGGTTTTGGTTGTCGCTAGTGAGCAGGTAGGCATCCGATGAGTTGGGGTCCTCATGAATAGCCTTAAGGTGGTCATGGGAGATCAATAGTAACCAAAATTTGGTCTGGGTCCGTTGGCCTAGCTCCGACCAACGTTTAGGCTTGAAAGGTCTTGGTCGGAGCTTGGCCTGCAGCCGCCGAGGCTGGTCACCTTGGTTGGTCAGAAAGGGGCCACCCTGGCCCTAGGTGCTAAGCCAGCTGAGGCTAACGGACTGGAGAAATGGCCGGCTAATCGCCAAATCTCGTCTGCTTCTACATGCGGGAGCCAGCACCTATGCAATTTAACGAAAATATTTTTGTTTAAGAGCTAAAATTAACCCCTAATTTTATATGCAATTAAACCCTAAATGGATAGTTAAAATTTATGTGTCAATAGCTACCCCTTTTTGAAAGAGATTTCGAAGAAATTCCATTCAAAGACAAAAGGCACCTAAATTTTGTTGGCGGAGGGCATGGGATGGCAAAATGCTTGAGGCAAGAGAAGTGATTGGATTTTTTTTTTTTGGAAAAAAAAAAAAGGATGCCTAGGGTCTACAACCCTATGAACGTTAAAGATTTCGCATCGGGACTAAAACCCTATGAACAGCAAAGGGAACAAAACCCTGAAAGTACATCTAAGAGCTAAAATCCTATGAACGTCAAAGATTTCGTATAGGGACTAAAACCCTATAAACGGCAAAAGGGATAAAACCCTGAAAGTACGTCTACGAGCTAAAACCCTATGAACGTTGAAAATTCTGCATCATGACTAAAACCCTATGAACGGCAAATGGGATAAAACCCTGAAAGTACGTTTACGGGCTAAAACCCTATGAACGTTGAAGATTTCGCATCGGGACTAAAATCCTATGAACAACAAAGATCCTGCCTAAGGACTAAAACCCTATGAACGGCAGTAGGAATAAAACGTTGAAGGAACGCCTAAGGTTTTTCACATAGGGCTTGATGAGCCTAAAGTTTTTCACTCGGGACTTGATGTTGTAAAAAGCATGGTTTAAGGATAGATCCATGAACCTTTTGAAATCGAGGTTTCATGTGAGGAGACCTGTTATGCAAGAATAGTTTTAAGCTGCTAATGCTCACCATATCAGCCAAATATTAAGAAAATTCTGAGGAGGTACCTGCACATCTAACGAAACGTGTTATAACAAGTGCTTTGGTAGTGAAGGCGTACTAGGCAGAATCATAGAGAATATCATTACTGAGAAAGTGTTGATTTGGTTTCATTGAACATCACACAATTGCTATCGACTCTGGAAAATAACATCAATTCTCAAATTCCTTTGAGAGACAAATCTTTGTCAAAATGATCTTGGTCCATGAAAATGGTTCTTTAAATATGCCAAACAAGAGCTCTTTAATCCGAAAGGGCTTCTCACAAGCTCTCGAGAAGGCAGTTTGATTCCCCCCATTAATGTGGGAAGTATACATGATCTCTTTTTGTACCTCACACTACAAGTATTGAAAGTTTCGTGAATACTTCGCAATAAGTATGCATTGACCAGTCCAAGAGGTTTTTTAAAGGACCGTAATGTGGGTTTGGTCATAGTTTCAACAGTGGATAAGCATTATTGGCCAAGAAATGAAATAATTGTTAATCAGCATCTCCACCAGATTTATAAGTCAAGAAACCTCAAGATAAGATAAAATAACCTTGCTCCCACTTCTTCAAGCGATAGCTTCTTTGGAAGTCTAAATTTATGCTTAAACTATCCTAATCAGAATAGACTTTGGAACGGGTTGTAACGTTGATTTAATGAAAGGCTCAAAAGGCTTAAAAGGCTTCAAGTTTTTGAAAAGAGATTTAAAGGTTGGTGATTATCATGTCATCATTATCATATTATTCGATCTTTTTCAAAGGCAATTGATTTTTGAAATCCAACTTGTCTTGAAAGTCTATCGGCTAATCATTTTAACATAAGAGTTTTGCTCTTTTTCTAATGGCTTTTGCATTTGCAATGATTTTTTTTTTCTTACCAGCATTTTTCCTTTGACATCTTTTTTCACATGAGAACTTTTCTCTTGATGCAACCTTCCTCTTTTTTTTTTTTATAGGCATTGACCTTACTTTTATCAGGCACACTGCTCTTTCATACCCCTTAATTTTCATTTGACTTTTGCTCTTTCGACTTTTTTTTTTGGAGCTCTTTAGACTTTCAATACATTATATACATTATCACATAAGCACTATTTTCTTGGGTAAATCATGTGCCTTGCCCCAATGTGGAGAGATAATTGCCATTTGGGTTTTTGAAATGAATGTTTAAGCTCAACTCGGCTAAGCAAAGGGTATCAATGTTTGGGTAGAGAAAGAAATGTACTTCTTCATTTTGAGATGCTTCAAGCTTTTATAAGGAGTCACCTGAAGTTACCACAAAAAAATTAATGCAAGTAAGAGCAAAGAAATCTTTCCTATCTTCTTCACCAAATAGTGTTAATCGAAACCTCCATATTTGCCCCATTTTGGGGTGGTTCTTGACAGGAACATTTTGTGAATTCTTCATATTTAAAGGTTCAAATGGGCTTAACTAATGGATAGGATATATGAAAGAAATACCTCTTTTCACTTTGATCCATATACTACTCACGAATGAATCCCTAGTTCTCAAATAACACGGGTTTTCTTTTCTGCTCAACTCTCAAAGTGTTTACGAGATGTGTTGGGAATATCTTGCCTTTTCTCATCCTAAGTATTTCTCGCTTGGCATGATTGACATCTCCTTTTCATTTCGTTGAGACCATTTGAGTAAATTAATCTCCATAGGGAATTTTGATTTAAAATGAATGATTCGCCAAGTATCAAGACAATACTTTGAATAAATACGATATTCAAAATTTTTGTGAAAAGTTTGCTCTTTCTATTTCCACTTTTGTGCTTATTTTTCTCAAATGCATTAGAAACTTCCCCAAAATTTTCATTTGATCCTATTAGGAAAAAAGGGTACTTACCTACGGCCTAATGACTTGATAATTCTGCGAAGGGCAAAGGAGTAAGGATTAGGAATCATTTTAGATGTGCGAGATCAGAACGATACATTACTATCCCTCTTTCACATTGGATTTGTTGAATGCTTGCCAAGACTGTTTAGTAGATTGCAGGTTAATTTGTGAATCATTTGGAACCTGCAAAACAAATATGTGTGCATGGATGCATGATATGTATGATATGCGCAATGTGAATAGCCTACAATGACTCGGATTAGAAGTGGCTCTCAAGCCTTAGATTTCATTTAGGGAAAATACTTTTTTACCAAATCGACATTTACAGGCTTTGGCAACTTTTAACCATCCATTTCTACAAGAACTAAGGCGCCTCCAGATAACGTATGTTTAACTACATACAAACCCTCATAATTCGGGCCGAACTTCCCACCCATTATTGGCATGACGGGCAACACCTTCCTTAGCAAGAGATCTCCGGCTTCAAAATGTTGAGGTCAGACTTTGCTGTTGAAGGATTTTGCAATTTGCTTTTGGTAGCATTGATCATGGCATAAAGCCTTAAATCTTTTCTCATCAATCTTGTTCAACTGATTACATCTCTGTTGAGTCCACTCTTCTTCAGAGAGGTCGGCTTATGAGAAAATCCTTAATGAAGGAATTTCGACTTCTACAAACAAAACTATCTCCATGCCATAGACAAGCGAGAAAGTAGTTACCCTTTTGAGTGTGAATTGAGGTTCGGTATGCCATTAATGCATAGAGCAACCATTCATGCCAATTACGATAATTGTGGGCTTTTTTAGACAGAATCTTCTTGATGTTCTTTTTAGCCACCTCTACGACTCCATTCATTTATGGGCGGTAAGGTGAAGAATTCAGATGACAAATATGAAACTCATCGAGTAAACTATTAACAATCTTGTTATTCAGATTTAAGTCATTATCAGTAATAATCACCTCTGGGATTTCATAGCGAGCGATAATGTCGCGACGAATGAACCTCGTCACACTTATGGCAGTGACATTGGCATATGCGCTCGCTTTGATCCATTTAGCGAAATAATCAATGGCCACCAAGATAAAGCAGTGTCCATTGAAAGCCTTGGGATTAATTGACCCAATCATGTCGATCCCCCACATTGAAAAAGGTCATGGCTCAGACATTTGATGCAATTCGTTCAGCGGTATATTGATTTTATTTGCACAAATCTGGCACTGATGACAATAACAAACATGGCAGATATAGTCGGCCTCCATGGCCATCCAGAAATAACCTAATCTCATGATTTTTCTGGCCAAAAGATAACCGTTCATGTGAGGGCCGCATTCCCCTTTATATATTTCTCTCATCAACTGATTAGCTTCTTTGGCGTTAACGCATTTCAACAAAGTTGAGTCGAAAGACCTTTTACAAAAAGCATTGCCACTTAAGAAGAATTTTGTAGCTAGCTTCATGATGTATTTTGATTGGCCAGTTCACTTCCTTGAGGGAATTCACCATTTTGCAGATAGTTCATGATGTCATAGTACCAAGGCTTCCCATTAGGTTCATTTGCAATCGCTAGACAGTAAGTTAGACGTCTTAGAATTTCAATTTTTAGAGGCTCGATGTCTAACCCTTCCATAACTTCCAGCATCGATGACAACGTGGCCAGGGCATCATCGAACTGATTCTGCGATCAGAGTAAATATTCAAAGAAGATCTCCTCAAATTCTTTTATCAACTCCTCCAGGAATTCATAGTAAGGAATTAATTTGGGGTCATGAGTCCGCCATTGACCCTCAGTTTGAAGAATAATGATGGCCGAATCACCATAGACTTGTAGCTTTCTAACCTTCATGTCGACAACCAATTGTAACCCAAGTATGTAAGCTTCGTACTCCAAAATGTTGTTGGTACAAGGGAACATCAATTTGATGGCTACAGAATAGTGTTGACCCGTCGAGGAAATGAGAACTACCCTAGTCCCATAACTAGTTAAATTGATAGCACCATCGAGTACATGGTCCACTTATAACTCACTACCTCTGAAATGTGCTCCTCTATGGAATCTGACTGATCATGGTCTCCAAAACTTTCATTGTTTTCTACCAACATGTCAGCTATGACTCTTTTCTTGATGGATTTCTGTGCCATGCTGTGGACATCAAATTCGGACACTAGAACCTGCCACTTGGCTAGCTTTTCGACCAATGAGGGTTTTTCCAGCAAGTACTTGATGGGATTGTTCTCAGTCACAAGTAAAATCTGATGATGGAGTGTGTACTGGCGCAAGCGATGTATTACCCACACCAAAGCTACGCATGTCTTCTCAACTCTAGGGTAATTCATTTCGGAGGAAGTAAACTTTTTATTAAGATAGTATATAGCACATTCTTTACCATCACTCGGCCTTTTCTAAGCTAGCAAAGCTCCCAATGATTCATCATGAATAGTCAAATAGAGTATCAATGACACCTTAGGAACTGGTGAGACCAAAATAGGCGGATGAGAAAGATACTGTTTTATCTCTTCAAAAGCCTTTTGACAATCGGTATCCCACTCAATCTTGGCGTTCTTCTTCAAGAGCTTGAAGAAAGATTTAGCAGTCTTGGACAATTGAGAAATGAATCTCCCCATATAATTCAATCGTCCCAACAAGCTCCAAACTTCTTTAACAGTTGAAGGAGGTTTCAAATCATAAATGGCTTTAACCTTCGATGGGTCAATTTCAATGCCTTGACTACTGACCATACACCCCAATAACTTCCCAGATTTTGTCCCAAACACACATTTGTTGGAGTTAAGCCTAAGCTTGAATTTTCGGAATTTGTCAAATAATTTCTGCAACACCTTGATGTGATCTTCTCCATGTTTGGACTTGGTAATCATATGGTCTACGTAGACCTCCACTTCTTTGTGCATTATGTCATGGAACAGGGCGATCATTGCTCTTTAGTACGTTACCCCAGCATTCTTTAAGTCAAAAGGTATTACCTTATAACAAAAGGTTTCCCACGGGGTAACGGAGGATGTTTACTCTTATCTTTTTCTTTTATTCGGATTTGATTATAACCGGACAATCCATCCATAAAGGAAATAACTCAAACCCCGCAGTACTGTCAACCAATACATCAATGTGAGGTAGCGAAAAGTCATCTTTTGGACTCGCTCAATTTAAATCACGATAGTCAACACAAACCCAGACTTGTCCATCATTCTTCATGATTAGGACAATATTGG
The DNA here is from genome assembly GCA_024500025.1 of Syzygium aromaticum. Lineage (NCBI taxonomy): Eukaryota > Viridiplantae > Streptophyta > Magnoliopsida > Myrtales > Myrtaceae > Syzygium > Syzygium aromaticum. The sequence goes on from CM044885.1 coordinate 22,109,744, forward strand.
CGCTCCAATTAGAGTAGTGTGATACTTTGATGAAGCCCACTTTTAGCAACTCCACGACTTCTTCCTCAATTTTCTTCGACAATTTAGGCTTCGTTCTTCTAAGCCTTTGCTTCTTATGCGGTATACTTGGATCAATGGGCAGAGCATGTTATGTGATTTCACGATCTCATCCTAGCATATCCGCATAAGACCATGCAAACACGTCTTGGTATTCTTTCAAAAGCGCGACCATTCTTTCAAATGCTCATAGTGTCTACATGCTATGTAATTTAATGAAAATATTTTTGTTTAGGGGTTAAAATTAACCTCTAATTTTATATGCAATTAAACCATAAATGGATAGTTAAAATTTAGATGTCAACAGCGCCGACCAAATTTCCAAGCCAAATAGGACTGATTCGACAAGGTTGAACTGGCCCTATTTTGTCCTTTTCCATCGGATTGAGCTCGATCCGAATCAACGACCCAGGTTGACCCTGACACGATTCGAATTCAGAGATCCGACCCGATCAAATATTATATTATATTATATTATTATTATTTAATTAAAAAATATTTTTTTAAAAAATAAAAATATTTTATTTCTAGGAAATAGTTTAGAAATTAGTATTTTTAAATATTTTTCTAAATTATGAGAATTATTTGATTAATGATCATATTTAAATGGGATAATCCTATAGGGTTATGCAATAGTATTTTGCATGTTATTTTTACTATTGTTGTATTACTATTATGCATGTTGTTTTATAATTAGAATATAATTGCACAAATTGTCGTGTTTTAAATGTTGTCGCCTTAATTAAGATTAGAACCCTAGGCTGCATATCTAGTTTAATTGTTAATCGTTAATGATTGTGCACTTACTTAATCACCTCACATGTTTGGAGATAGGTCCTAAAATCAATCCAAATAATTTTTTTTTGAAATAAACAGGGTAAAAAGGTATCGAAATGACACTAGTCACTCAACTAGTATAATCAAATCTTCGAACTCATTTAATCTCTTATTCGTAAGAGTAGGGTGATTCTCCCGTCACTTTACTTGGGTTTCTAATCGACCCACCCCAAATCAATTAGTGACGACTCCTAAATAAAAATTATTTGCAGGTTAAAAACCTAAACCACAAGTTGAGATATAATATGGGCTTGGAAGAGCCCGAGTTAAGTCTCAAACCTAAACTTAGCGCGTACTGGGCTACGTTGCATCTTCCCCCTTCCGAGAAAAAATTCGGCGGGACGCAATAGCCCTGAATGCATATGTCACAATTAGACTCTCAAACATATGCATCTGACGTCTCTGTGGCAAAATCCGTCACTATCTCACCTTAAAGCCCATACAAGTCAACGTGCTTAATTTCTCTTATTATTACCAATGCACCTCGAACAACCTTCATTACTCCACATTATAAAGAATATTGACACCCAACTAAATCAAGGGTCCTCAAAGAAATTAGATTCTTCTTTAATTTTAAAACGCCGCACTCTAGTCAATGTCCTTATAGTACTGCCATGCATTTTAATTCTGACATAGCCAACACTTATAACAACATGCTTAGTATTGCTTCCAAACTGTACTTTACTACTATCCATGATTGATAATTACTAAATCAGTTTGTGTTTGGTTTAGTGTGAAAGAAATAATTTGAATTCATAATCCATCCGTCATATAACAAATCCTCAGTGACAAACAAGACATAATTATCATCGTACGAGACACCATCGACAATAATAACAATATCATCGTAAGACTCAACTTTAATTCTCTTATCTTTCTTATTCTTCAGCTATAGGCAATCTCTTTTAAAATGATTCCTCTTGCTACAACTCTAACAAACAACACTACAAGTCCTACACTGATTACGTTTGTTCAGGTTTACATTACTTCTATTAAAACGAGTACTAATTTCTTCTCTATCTTTACCTACTAGAATAGCAGGCACATGTTCACCAAATTCTCTTAAATGGATGTGCTAACTCATAATCAAATTTCAAACTTCATCAATAATTAAACTTCTTGACCTAGAGGAATTACTAATAGCGATTATGGTAGTATTCCAACTACTAGATAATGAGGACAATAGATTAAATATACGTACCTCATCATCAGAGTTAATCTCAACTCAATTCAATTGACTAATGACCACATAGAATTCATTGAAATGATCAACAGCCGACACATTGTTGCACATCTTTACCTAATACAAATGTCACATTAAGTTTATCTTGTTCATCGTAAATGGCTTCTCGTACATTTTTTACAAGGCACTCATCATTCATACAATGGTCTTCTCTTTCTTGATGTTAACGCAACCTTACAAGCCAACATTAACTGAAGAACACCCAATACCTGTCTATCCAGCAAATTCCAATTAGCTTGCTTCACCAACTCTAGTTTCTTCTTGGAGAAACCAACGTTAACTGGATCTACATCTCTAAAAAGTGAAATTCTTCCCATCAGATCTATCTATTCTCATTTTTCCTTCTTCTTTCTCCATCTATTCAATTCAACTTAGCTAAGCCTAACTTTGATACCAATTATTGTGGAAATAAGCGCATGAACAATAAAATAACATACTAGGAAAATAAATAGAACATTGGATTTATGTCGTTTAGTCTGTGTGACCTACGTTTACGGGGAAAGCATCACATAATTTCATTATAGATCAAGTAAATTAACTCAAATTACAAATACACTCGAGTCACGCAAATGATATCAATGTTTCCCAGCCCCAAATCACACCAAAAAATTCACACAGTTAGCCTCCCAATACGAAATACTCTCTTAATCTCACAAAGGAATTATACAAAATCTTACGGGAGTTAATTGGCTTCAACACTCTCAAAATTCTTCCGAGTGTGATTCACAAAGAACAAGCCTCTTGAGTTCTCTTCACAAGCGAGACTCACTTCTTATTTACATAAGAAAATTAGATACAAAATAGGAAACTCCTTTCAAAAAATCTAGTCAAACTAGGAAACCACTTGAATATGATAGTTTTCTTTTCGAGCTCAAATTTGAGACATATTTTCAGCAAGATGAGTTGGTCAGGAACATTAGCACTGAGACCAAAAATCTCATATGCAAACTTTTAAAAAGCAGTCTGACTCACCTTCTTGTAGGAGTTCAAAAGGTGAGGGACGAAATTGAGCATCCAATGGATGACAATGAAGACATGGCACAATTGCAACTAACAAGGAAGTGGATGCAAACCCCTAACTGTTCTAAAATCTCACAAATGTGAGTGACATGATTTAGACTTTTAAGAGTGGCAAATTAGATGACTCAAGAATTTGACTTTGCTCTAGGGGATTTGATTTTGGCCCCCGCTCTAAACTCTAATATACTAAATTATAGCCATGATCCATGGTAGGCACATGTTAACAAGATTAAATTACCGCAAGTAGAAAGCTCAAGTATTGTACGACAATAATAACAACGATGTCAGGTGTCATCTCACCAAGTGGGATCGGATATATCAATCTTTTCAGTTCATCATGAATTACCAAAAAGCTTTAGACAAAATATGTACTAACCTCGCCAAAAGAAGAAGAAGCTAAACCCATCCTACTCATTTGATAGAAACGTCTTAGCTAATGGGCAATCGCTTGGTCACTTTGCTAAGAAATCTTCCAATATAAGGAAGTGATAATCATAGTAGTTAGTACACAAAACTTTACCTGCACGCCTATGCCAAAGATTAAAAGAGGTGGTTATTATTATAGTCTGTTAACAAACCCAAATCCCCTATTTTCATTTTTGTTTATCATTCGAAAAAATTACAAATGCCATCTTTAGGTTTACTCTTCATATTAGACACCCTATTCTGAAGTTCAGCTGATTAGACTTTCGGATCTAAGGCCGACGACGATTGCCACACCAGCTCAAGGCCAAACCAACCAGCCATGACCAAGCTTCGCCATAGAGCTTGTGCAGCTCGTGAATTTGTCATAAAGGCTCGTAGGTGGCCACATCGCATGGCCTTGGCGACCACGAGCCACGGGCTTAGGCCGAGCTCACATGGCCTCACCATCAAGAGTTGTGAACAATCTCACCACGGATAGAGACAGGGATACAGGGAGAGGGGTTTTGGGCGAGGGTTTCATTGTCAGCGTCAGGGCACGACTGGGGCGCGGAGTAGCGGCTTGATGCTATGGGGGTGGCTCTCGATCGTTGTTGTGTCATGCTGTTGTGTATGATGCGAGAGAAAGGGTAGGGGAAGAAAGAGGGAGAGTGGGTTTGGGTGAAGATTTTGGGCATGTGTGAGGAGAAATGAGCCTTTCTAAGTTGGAGTAGGCTTTGAAATGCGATGATGATATTTGATACGGTACAGAGTTGGTGATGTTTTTCTATAATTATCTCTTTTACCATTTAATTTTCCTCTGTTCTTGCTAATCACGAGAGGATGTATTTAGCAAACATACATCTAACTTTGTAAACTAGTCTGTGTACATATGATAGGACCGAAGCAAGTCCTCAAAAAGGCTCCATCTCGGTTCTTGTCCATACCTCGGAATCACCGGAATGTAAAACTTTTAGAGGGCCCTTTTTCTCCTTGGAAAAGACAAAGATACATGAGGGATTTGGAGTACGAGACATGCAAATACCGACACGTTAAAAAACGAATGTATCCATGGAATCTGCTCCACAAAATGGGTACAAGCCACGAAGGCCCTAGTAGGAGCAAAAGCTTCATTCCTTCAATGCAATTCCCTCTTAACCTAATGCCAAGGATTCAAAGGAAGCCAACATTATTCCTTTTTTCTTTTTCACTTTGCTTCTTTAGTACATCTGTTCCACCCATTTCTTGTTGGTCAAAGATAAGTTTGCTTTCCATGCTCTCCAAGGGCTCGATGTAGAAATTCTTTTCCTATCGCATCATTTGTAGTGATCGAGATTGTTTGATTTAACGTAAAGGCGTATAACTTGGGTTTGGCAACGTTAAACGGCAAGTCCAAGATACTACTACCGTCTTAGGTCAAAGGCCCTTGTCCGACTGAAGCAAGTGGACATTTTTTCGTTTTCTTGGCTACAATTAAATAGGGGTGAGCATGGTTCAGATGAGCAGTTCTCAACATGAAACCAGAAATCGCCCACTAAAGACCGATTTAGAAAAATTGAAACCGAAAATCACCCATTGATTCCATAGACCTGATGTGGCTAGTAGGGATCACCTAGAGGAGGGTGAATTTGTGATCTTAAACAATTTTTGTAAATTTAAGCGGAAATGAAAGATTACGGTTGAGTCTGAATAAAATTCAGATTCAAAATAGTTTATATAGACAGTGCTTTTGATGTGCAGTGTGCAAAGTAATAAAAGAGGGATAAAAAAACTGTACACAAGTTTATAGTGGTTCAGCTTTTGATAAGCCTACGTCCACTCTCCCACGCTGACAGCTTACTGGCTGGATTTCACTATGTAATTAAAAAGAACTACAAATACTGAGTGACAGCACTCCTGTGTATGATAAGACTATCTATCTCACACAATCACTCTTACAAAGTATCCCTCAAGATCTTAATGTTTGGCTCAAGAAAGACAAAAGAAAGGATCAGAGTAAGCTCAGACTTTGGATTTGTTGATTCTCGATTTTGTTTTTTTCCTTCTGCTCCTCATTGATCTCATTTTATACTCATCAACTTTCAAACTAGCCGTTGGACATTATTCAAAGGATCATCTTCCAATATTCACCATTTGACAGATTTGTATTAAATGGATTGAATAGCCGTTAGTTGACAAAATCTGAATCCCGTTGATTCTGGTCGCTCAAACAATCAGAATCTCGGTTTCTATAAGTAGAGTTTTATCCGTTGTAATGCATACTTATCATAGTATTTGATTGTCAATCAATTATAGCTTTAGATTGAAACAATCAAAACTTTTCTTTTGTAAAATCCATACCAGATCACTAGCTGTTATATTTCGTTTTGAATAAGTTTTGTTTCTGCATTTGAAAAACTTTTGCATCTGCGTCTGCGTCTGTGTCTGCATTTGCTTCAAAACTTAGATGAATGTGGGTCTTTGGTAAGATCTGAATACTTCAATGTCTGAATGACTTTCATGGTAAAGTCTGAAGATCATAAATCTGAGTTTAAACTTTTGATTCTGAATCTGAACTTTTAAAATATGATATTTCTTTCTGAACTTCCAGAATATATTAATCTGGCAAGAAATATATGTTGGATTCACAAGTTACACATTGAGAGTTTTGTCAATTTCAAAATCCATTTGGAGTTTTCCTCAACAAGACCCACCTAGGAACTAGACACTAAAGATCGATTCCGAGAAATTGGAATCGGAAACTGCTTGTTGGTTCCATGGACCCACCCGGAAATCGGACCGCTGGTTCCTAGATAGGTCCATGGAACCGGTCTCACCAAGTTTTACGCAAATGGAGGCGACTAAGAGTGAGAGGGAGGTGATGAACGGCTAAAGGCGCGGCCGTGAGTCAATAGGAGTTAAGAGTCAAACTTTAGATTAGGGATTTTATGATATTCATTTTTCTAAAAATGTTTTCTTTGTTTTTTTTGGTTGGAATTTTTCTAAAAAAATTATATATATATATTACCAGTCTTGTCCAGTTCGGGTGGACAGTTTCACTCCTAGAACTGGGAACCGAATTGGTACTCACCGATTCTAGTAAATTAAAACTGAGAACTAGACCAATCCTCACGAGAACTGCTGATTCTGGGTGATTCATGATTCCTTTGCACGCCCCTACAATTAAACTAGGTGCACACTTGGAGATCGCCCCTTTTACACCTTTTCAATTGCATTTTGTTTGAACTTTGATGTCATTTTGCTCGTGCCTTTTTTGACTTAATTATTTTGGAATTTACCACTCTAAAGACCTTTGTCTAATTCGTAAAGAAATCCTTGCAATTGAATAAAATGAGTCATGTAATCCTCGAATTTCCATTGTTAGGAACGCCCAACTCCCAACTTTGCATGAAATTGACCGGGAATGGAGTGACTTGCTTTGAAAATTCACCTAACGGGTGATCTTTCTTATCGTCTAGTTTTAAATTTACCATAAGAAAAGCTTCTTCAGGATGAAAATATGAAAAGAGAAATTCTAACCTTGAAAGAGTAATGCGATAAATTTTCTGCAATGGCCCGTGCTACTGATCTATTTGAAAATATCAAAATCAACCGAACGGATAATGGAAATCTCATGCATTTGTCGCAACATGAGAAAAATAAGGAAATTGGCGATCTTCACCCATTCTACCTTATCCCTTCCACTGTGTAAATATTTACCTACGTCTCATAACTAACTTAAAAAAGAAGCAAAGCAACCGGGATAAGCAATGGCATTTTCCTTTTCAAAAGAAGAAATCATTTTTCACGCGTTTATTTCTTAAAAAAATAAATAATTTAAAAAATATTTTTTAAAAAATAATCGTTCATATCACTTGAAATAATTAGTCAATAAAAAATATTTTATCATTAATAATAATTTATATTTAAATATTTTCGTGAACAATGAATCTTTCTCTCGTTTGCATATTTTTGTAAGTAACACAAGCTTTTAATTTTTGATCAAATTTTTTATTTTTCTGGAAATAAACGAAGTATTATGTAGATAGACATATAACTTGATAAGAATTATCTCCTCGAAGAAGAAGAAGAAGAAAAACCGGATAAAGCCACAATAAGATCACTGCTTAAATGTCCACTAAACCCCAAATCCAATCCCTCTCTTTCGCTCTCGCTGACCTTCTTCCTTCATCCATGGAGCTCTTCTCTCTGCAATCCGTCCTCCTCTTCCTCTCCATCTCCCTCTACCTCTACTTCTCCTTCTTCCGCCCTCCTCCCCACATCAAGCCCATCAGGACCCCCGGCTTCCGCCTCTACCCCGTCGTCGGGGCCCTCCCGGACTTCCTCAGGAACCGCCACCGCTTCCTCGACTGGATGTCCGTCGTCCTCCGCTCCGCCCCCACCAACAGCGTCGTCTTCTGGCGCCCCGGCGGCGTCCGCGGCGTCATCACCGCGAACCCCGCCGTCGTGGAGCACGTGCTCAGGTCCCGCTTCGAGAACTACCCGAAGGGCGACAAATTCATCGCCCTCCTCAGCGACTTCCTCGGCAAGGGGATCTTCAACTCCGACGGCGAGCTCTGGCGGGTCCAGCGCAAGACGGCGAGCTACGAGTTCAACACCCGGTCGCTGCGGCAGTTCGTCATGCGCAGCGTGACCGTGGAGATCGAGACCCGGCTGGTCCCGATCCTGTCCCGGGCGGCCGAGGAGGCGGGTCGCGCCCTGGACCTGCAGGACGTGCTCGAGCGCTTCGCGTTCGACAACATATGCAAGCTCGCCTTCAACGTCGACCCCGGGTGCCTCGCCGGCGACGGGACCGGCGAGAGGGAGTTCATGCGGGCGTTTGAGGACGCCGCGAGGGTCAGCTCCGAGCGGTTCATGTACGCCTTCCCGTTGCTGTACAGGGTCAAGAGGTGGCTCAACGTGGGGTCGGAGCGGCGGCTGAGGGAGTCGATCGCGACGGTGCACGAGTTCGCAGAGGAAATCATACGGTCGCGGATGGAAGAGAACAGGGAGGCTCGCGACGAGGATTTGCTCTCTCGATTCATCGCCCACGAAAGTGTAAGCCTACTGCATTTTGACAAAATACGTTATTTTAGCAAAATTGAATTTTTTTTTATAGTTCATTGGTTCACAAAAAATGAACTAATTGATGAATAGAGGCTAAAGTTATTCTAGTAGACAGAACTGGCTCCATTGTGTCAAGCACCAACGTAAACAGTCGTTCTTGAATTCGAAATTCAAGCCACGATCTAGCTTGCTTAATCGATGAAAGAGCAGCCCAGTTGATGATATTGGCACGAATTTGTAACTCGAATTTGACCTGACTGTGTGCGGATCGCCAGGTCCATGAGAATGGCTCCGCCTCGACCGAGTTCCTCCGAGACATCGTGATCAGCTTCATCCTCGCGGGGCGCGACACCACTTCGTCGGCTCTGACCTGGTTCTTCTGGTTGCTCTCGCACAACCCGGAAGTGGAGCGGAAGATCTTGAGCGAGATCGAGAAGCTCCGGAAACAGAACGGGAGCGGTTTTGGAGACCCATACAGCATCGAGGAACTGAGGGACATGCAATATCTGCACGCGGCGATCTCGGAGGTGATGCGATTATACCCGCCTGTACCGGTGGACACGAAGGCCTGCCTAGAGGACGACGTCTTGCCGGACGGAACCTTCATAGGGAAGGACTGGTTCGTCACCTACGACACGCACGCAATGGGAAGGATGGAGAGCATATGGGGCAAGGACTGCCACGAGTTCGTGCCCGAGAGGTGGATCGACGAGAGCGGGTTCTGCCGGACTGAGAGCCCGTTCAAGTACCCGGTCTTCCACGCCAGGCCGAGGATGTGCCTCGGGAAGGACATGGCGTACATCCAGATGAAGTCCATCGCAGCCTCGGTGTTGGAGAGGTTTGAGATCGACGTGCCGGGCCGGGATACGTGCCCCGAGCACCTGCTGTCATTGACGCTGAGGATGAAGGGTGGACTTCCAGTGAGGGTGAGGAAGAGATGCGTGGACTGACTCCTCCATTTAGTTGCTGATTAGCAAAGAACATAATGGATTCGCATGTAGGTAATGTATGACTAATCTGTGTTTGTTTGCCTTATTGCGTATTTAACTTGTCTCAAAAGTTCTCATGGTGGAAGCGAAGCTAATGCATTCCCTAATGTCGACAACACGCCTCCTCTGCTGCCGATAGCCAGCAGATGCGTGGATCCATGGATAGATCGATCGATCATTTTGGATCTCTGGATACAACGAAGCACCGGCTTAGAGAAATTTCAAATTGAAGAATTTGGTATGATCATAAAATTCAAAGCATATGCTCCTTTCTTCGACCCTCTTCATATGGATTAGGTATGCAGTATTTATACATTTAAGAGTTCATTGTGATGAACGAGCTTAAGAATGGTGTAAATGTTTTGGGAGACGATTGATTGTACCAATGAGCTTACACCGACAAGTGGTTGAAATTATTTGAGGCGGCGAAATTAGGTCGATTGTGAAAATAGTGTTGACAGAAATCGAGTTCATTCATCAATGCCATGGTTTTAATTCCTAAGTAGAAAGAATCATTATCCGGTGTTGTTGGGGAGCTTGAGTGCTTCTAGATTGTCACATGCCAATTCCTACAAGTATAAGGGTAATGACACTGCATCCTTCAACCTTAAGGACACAGCCTCAAATATAAACCCAGTATCAAAAAGATATATATCCAACTATATATATTAAGATAATATAGGAAGTTAGCTACATAATCCTAGTTCTCGAATCCATTCGGGACAATATCTATTGTCAGACTAAACTTATATGTAAAATGCAACTACCAAAAGCTCCTCACCGATAGTGATCTTGTCTTGCTTGTCGCTAACTAAAGAACCTGAAAAGATTTGGAAAGAATGGCATGAGCAACCATGACACAGTGAGTGGTACATCTCGTCTAAGCATATTGAACATTCACTATTCATCTTTATAAAACTATACGATAACTCATTAATCCCAAATCAAGTATAATATATACGTAGAATATTGAAAATGTGTTTTATCTTTTCAACAAAACTTTTCATATCAGATCAATAAACAATAACAAATCAATCATCAATGCTCCATTTCATTGATTATTGATTAAATTCTATTGAATTAAACATTGATGATCTATTCCATCAACTAATTTAATGCTCAGTATCTATCTATGGTCACGTTTAATGCGCGTGACAAAAGTGACCAAGTTTCCCCCTTAAATAGGTGTTCACCTATATCAACCGGTGATTCGGCCTAGAAAGACGTCTTGATAATAGTATGCATACTTATCCTCTCAATGGATTCCAATCAAAGCGACATAAGCTTAATCCACTAACAACATTCTCCCATAACTCACACTCACAGCCAAAATCCATTTCAAAACTTGGCTTTACTGACCAAATCATATTTCTTTTCACGATTCAATTCATCAAACATAAAACCTTTTGTAAACAATATTCAAAGTCGAGAACTTTTCATAATTCTTTCGTAACAAGGTTTCACAAACCATTGCTAGTTATCAGTTTAAACTATAATCAACAGATATTTTTCCATTTCAAATAGGTAAAATGGTAGTAAATGCTTATCCGGATTTTATGCAATAAAAATGTTATTTCATAACTTATAGTATATCTAATTCATATCGTTTTCAAAATATAGATTTACAAACTTGAAGAAAAGATAGCACCACTCACCTGAGAATGCTGAAAACCAACCTACAAAAGTTACTCAGAGCCAACGCACTTGTATTTTTATCAATTAATCGAAAACAATATCAAAATCTGAGTAATACACTACTTTAATGAACAAGTCGACCAAACTACGCTTATCTGTTTACCAATCGACTTCTACGCGTTAACAAAGAAACTCATTTATTGCCAACATTCGTCTTTATCCGTTACGCATAACTTCAAAGATCAGTCTCAATCAAACCCTAAGCTAGAATCAATTGTCGTTAAACCTTTCGGCTCCACAATACCCTAAGTTATCATTTCCACATAACTCCACAGGTTTACAACTCTGAAATCGGACCCGCAATTCAAAGATTACGTTACTTCGAATATATGCCCTGACTTTGAAAATTACTCCGATTTGATGAACAAAGGGTTCGAATCCTTATTGTGCATTGCAAAACGGAATTAATCTGACCCGTCGAGACTTTTGGAGCACACATGCAGCGAAACCTTCTCTCCCTTTCTCGGTTCCATCGTGCCCGTCTCACCTCTTCTTTCTTTTTCCTTCACTGAACGTGAACTGCAATGAGGAGGGAAAGATGAGCTTTTGTAACTTGTTAGGGCCGGAGACTAAACTTAGAAGAATCTGGGCTTGGGCTTTGAGCCCTTTTTCTTCTCTTTAATTTTAAACACAAATATTACATGGATTGCAAGAATAATACCAAAAAAAATCGTAAACATATTGTATTAATACCAATTTAATCATAAATCTTTCAATTTGACCAATTCAGTCATAAACCTTTTCATATTTGCACCAATTCAGTCTATCCGACCAATTTAGATCGAAAATCGCTGACATAAATGTCAGTTATCTTACGTGATACAGTCAGCAATGACGTAAATATTTTTAATAACTTTTTGAATTTTTAAAATTTTTTCCTTTTTCTTTTTTATCTCTTTTTTTTTCCTTCTCTTCCCTTTGTATGTGTGCAGAATTCAGCCATGCCGGCAACCAGCCCGGGCCATGAGGGTCCAGCCCTTGCTTGTGGTTAATCGCTAGCCATGGTCGAGTACCAGCTAAAGGGAAGAGAAGGGAAAAAGAAAAAAGGGAAAAATTATTAAAAATGATAACTGTGCTCAGTATCAAGGTACCAAATGCTGGGATACAAGGTGCTTCAGTCATCCTTCTTGCAGCTAGCACCATGTTTTCCTCAGCATCAATAGCAAGCGTTTGTTCTACATGCTCATATGCCACCTTTCCTTGGCATTCGAATTTGTAATGTCCAAATTTGTTACACTTAAAACACTCAACTTTTGAATTGCCACTTGTTTTATATTTTCCGGTGAAATTTGAATTTCCACCTCTCCCTCACCCACCTCCTCAACCTTGGCCACCTTGATAGCCTACTCTACTTGATTGAGCAACCCGACTCTATTATGCTTGCTCAGGATTTGAACTGACGGACTTTTGATTCATTTGTTTCTCATGCGAGCACAATGAACCCATCAACCACTCCAACGTCATGGTTGACACATCTTGCCTTTCTTCGATCGCCGCAACAATGTAGTCAAATCTTTTTGTCACAGACCTCGAGATTGATTTTGAGTCATTCATGAGTAAAGACTAGAAACCTCCTTTTAGTGTTCGAAGACAAACCCTTCTGACACGATCATTGCATTTGTAAGATTGTTGCAAAATATGCCATCTTGCTTTTGTGGTCTCTGCGCTCAATAATTTTTCAAACATCATTTCCTCCACAGCTTGAAAGATCGCAATCAATGCTTTACAATCTTCTTTTGGGACTCTGCTGACAAATCTTCCTCCTCCTTTCTTAAAACATTGGATGTTTCTGCATTGGCCACTTTAGTGTAGCTGTTCTCCACTAGATTTCACAAATCTTGCGATTTGAAAAGAATCTTCATTCAGACGAACCGATTATTGAAATTCCTCATGTTCAACTTTGAAAGTTGTAATTGAACGAGAATAGTAGATGCCATTTATAGCTCCGACTATCAAATGTTGGACAAAAAAAACAATAATTAACTTTGGAAACTTGGAATAAGAGCACAAATAGAAATTGGAGGGAGAATTTCGAATGCTTTCTCTTCGTGACTACAAACTTACAACTCTCAAGCTCATACCTTTACATAGAAGCCGAACCCTCAGAAATGTCAGTGATGGTATTCAATACACACGGTTATCATAAACACAAATTACACACAAAATAAATACGGTGACAAAAATCTTCATCAACTTTTAGTCTTGAATTCCATAGAGAACATGCAGCCCGCGGTAAATCATGGCTTTCTTGATTTCCTTTTTACCTCTACCATTTATTGATCTGAGGCGTTGTTACCAAAAATCAATTTTACTGTCATTTCAACTCGCTTTGCCAAAACGTTACGCCCATAATTTGCTCTCGTCTGTTCATCCTATGATTATTAAGTTAAAAAGATAGGTAGAAAACTATGATTCTGGAGCACTAACCCACACTTTAGCACCAGGCTCAGCAGAAAACACTTTAGCGACTGGGGAAGCGGGGGCAGGTTACACGGCAATGGTCGCCCCTCGGTCCAGTACTTCCGTTCCCTCCAGCAAAAGTTAAGTGGTAAAAATTGCCAGAAAACGGTGCAAATTTGGATAATAATGATTTAATGAGGTGCGTGACTCTCTAGCATGAAAGAGGATTTCGACAGTCAAGACATGGGAACTCAGATATTAATTTACAATGTTTAACACAGAGTTGAATGAATTATAGATTAAGCTATGTTTAAAAGAAAATTACATACAGTTATTGGCCAGTTTCCCCTGGGCAAACCCTCCTCCGGTCCTACCCATTCCAATTCTATCAGAGTTGTTCTAACAAATGGAGTCGACCATGTTGCGATGGTACAACTGCTTCAAACAAACTAACAGAAAGTACAGCTTGTGGAACCTCCATATCCATGAGCTTATTAGATACATGAAAATTGAGAACCGACCCTGTCAGCGTTGGACACCATTCCCCTCAAATCGATCACCCCGAACAGACAAATGCGCACGGGCTATTTGAACTAAGCCAAAGCTTCATCTGAGGGGATTTTTGGAAGGAACTGACATGACATAAACTGACACTATTCAATGTCAGAAAGAGGAAGAAAAAGTTCGGCCGTTTAAAGGCATCGAGTCTCAATAACCCATATAGACCAATTGCCTTTCGTCACTGGATTTCCTGCATCGACTGCTTTACGAATAAGGAATTACCGGTCTTGTGGAATAACAGCTTCTCATGGAATTTCATAGGCCCACTGTGCAAGAATGCAATAGGGACAAAAAGCATGCATAATCTACATACAGTTCTTGGTCACAGAAGTACAAAGACAACAAACTAAGAATTTAGGAGGCGAATCATCATTTTTATCCTAACTCTTCTTTCTTGAATTACATGGTGTGGCCCTACAAAAGCCATGCTCTCCCGCTTAGGTGTGTATTGAGAAGGTATTATCCTGACAAAAAATAATTTATACAAAGGAGAATATTCTAAGCCTGTTAAATTAACAAGTGTCTCATCAATGACTATCATCCAAAAATCCCTCGCTTACTAGATTGATCCCCCTGAATAAGCCCTAGGCCTGGCCAATAAATGGCGAGAGCAATAGCATACAACTGACTGCAGATCTTAAACAAATAAATTATCCTTGAATCCACACTCGAGATCAAGGTACATTATAGTTGGCACCAGATCTTGTCCCATTACTAACCGAGGAATCCCCAATTTTGACTCTCCGATAAAAGAGAACATATGCTGCAGCTGACTTAACATCATCTTCATTAATGGGAGATATATGGCTGTCATCGAAATTGTACCACCTATTTTCATCTAGAAGCTGCACATCATCAATGAGATGTGAGAGAGTCAAGCCACTGGTAACTCGTAGAAGGATCTGGAAGACGGATATAATAAACCACAAGAAGATACTAAGTTGTATTATTCAACTGCTTACCTTGATATATGCAGTGTAATGTCCACTTCCCATGCCCCCGTAATGGTTGGTCAAAGCATAAAGTTCATAGAGCTGGCGTCTGGAGTTATTTTTGTTGGCAATGTAGTTTGTGAGATCGAAGTCATGGATGGGAAAGTTGACGACGGTTTCTAGCTTGTGCTTCATTGACCGACTATATGAGAATCTCTTTAAATGGATAACTAACACTTCTGGAAGCCTCCATAAATCAAGCTTTTTACTGGCTTGTCGCCGTTCTTTGCACTGGGGACAGTACCTAACAGATTGAGAACGATGTAACCGTTAACTTCAATAATGAACCTCAATTGCACCTAAAGCCAGTTACAGGCTTTGAAGAACTTCTAGCTTAAGGACGCCACCCTGGCTAAAGCAATAAACTTGGATTCAAGTCTCACTATCAACAAATACTTTGGACCAGCACCTTCCGATTACAACCCTCCCCAATAATCTAATCGACCACTCCTTAGTTGGATACAAATGTTCATCCTTGAGCACCTAAAAATAATATAAAGTTTCGCGCCAACTAATTTCTGCAGAGCAACTAATAGACCAACATCTTTAATTAATACTACTTCCCTTTTTCATCAAGACCTAAATAAAAGCATTTTCAGCATAATACTTATAGCATGTGCACAAGCCCGGGGGGGGGGGGGGGGGGGAGAGAGGAGAGAGAGAGAATACCACATATCTTCAGGCACCAGTGGTTCTTCTCGCAAGAACGCCTCCAGGCAAGTATACAGGGAAAGAGGCTCATTCCTGGCCTTTTTGGTCACGGGGCCATTAAACACCTCTGGCAAGTTCTCAAGGCACTGAGTGTTGTACTTCTTCAAGAGTTCATCTGACCAGTTAATGGCAACTAACATACTAGATGATGAGGGAAGTCTAATAACTTTTTCATCTCTGGCAGACAGATCAGTGCATTTATTGTTATCATCAACCCATTGAAGAGGTAATGATGATGACATATCGGGTTTTGGGCTACTACAGTCCTTGCTCATTACAGAGGAGTCTGTCTGTGCATTGCCAGTAATAGTCTCAGAGCATCGATCTGATGCTGTACCACCTTGTCCAGCCTTATTTTTAATCATAGGGGATAGCATTCTTTGAACAGTTGCTTGAATGTCTGCTCTTTTAATCCCATCATTGGAAGAGATGACTGAAAGAAGAGGTGTTCCACATGGTTTCCATTCCGATGCATTATGGACATCACCAGCACCCCTGAGTGAGGAGCAAATAAAACAAGTAATCAGGGACTACCTGGATATATTAACAACATAGTATTTATCTTTCTACTCTGTCATAAATAGATAAAGAAAGACAATAGAGGAAAGGTTCCACTCTCAATGTGTTCTGCATAATGATAAGAGGAAATGAAGAATATGAGAGAGAACTCCAAACTGAAGCAACCATCAAACAAACACATTGTAACTGCTACCAATGTAGAACTAAAAGTATATTGATCATATTTCCCATAAAGCATTAACAATGATCATTCACAAGTTGATCACAGGATAGATATAGTACATACTGTCCTTGACAATGGTGAACCAACTGAAGATAAATCACATTCTTCTCAAACTTTGAGACCTTGTAGGCAGCAAGGTGATCATCATCCTTAATGGTGGACAACAATATTAATGTGTCATCCATCATTCGTTGAATCCGATGGTTCCTTACCTGTGAAAGCCACATAGTAGTAAATTCATCAAGTTGAGTTTACAGACATCAATAACTTGACAAGTCGTTGAATATTAACGTACAAACCTCAGCAAGCAAAAGCTTCTCAGTATGTTGCAAGGAACAAGCTACGCTAAGTGCTTGGATTAAGTCCCTACAACGCCCTTGCTTTGGCACTGTCACAGTATATGCAGATGGCAATGCAGTTCCACCACAGGAAAAAACTGTCACAGTCATAGTCCTAGTGGTCGTGGATTGGAGAGGCAAAGATAGATACATGAATGGATCAAAAGTGACAGAGATCTTATTGCATACCGGGCAAACCAAAGTCGACTTGTACTGTCCCTGTTTATTTGTAAACAATCCAAATATTGGTTCAGGATCAATTAAATCTCTTCAACAAAAGGCTGTTAAATTTTGAAGGGATACCCCCAAAAGTTAACTACATGTGCCAATCTTAATACTTTTTGCAGGTGAGTGAGTGATACAAAAAAAAACAACACATTCGATCTCTTCCCAGTCTTTTAATTCTGAAAGATAGAGCAAACAAGGTAATATATTTAACTCTTTATGATCTCAGAATTTCAACCCACTAAAGATAATCACAACTTCCTTTAATATCTCTCTCTCTCTCTCTCTCTCTCTCTCTCTCTCCCCTCTTTTTTTTGGGTCCAGTTTGTTGTTTTTCATCTGATCCTTGTAAAGTTAATTAAGCTTTCACTGAATGAGACAAGAGAACAAATGAAATAAAATAACAAACTTCCAAATGAATGACTTTTTGTCTAATGGATTAACATAAAATAAAGGATGGCATAAAGGAGAAACAACACAAACCCCCCCCCCCCCCCTCCACCCCCCTACAACCCCCCATCCCGTGTGTTGAATCTCCCCCACTGAAGTTGAGCTACTTAAAACTCTTTTGGTGGGTCAGGGGCTAAGGTCTACAGAATTACTTACTTGACAAACATCAACTATTATTGAATCATTACGGGCAATGTGATTTGCCCAGTATTCATCAGCAACTTCTTCATCAGGTCGACCATCTGCATCTCTGGATTTGATGTACGGCTTATGCTTGACACGATTTAGATCTTCATGAAGACCATCAAGCAGAAAAGCCAATAGCTCCTAAAAGTGAATTAACACTGTCAACCAAACAAGTCTCAGAAACATCAAATAGGGATCAACGTGATTCTCATTACTAACCTGAGAATCATGCTGATTGTATCCACTGAATTGGGGAGCAAAGCGAGCAAGCTTTGCTTTAAACGGACGCGGTGCAACCGGCGTCCGTCCAGGTGCCCAAAGCTTCCGCAGCAACTCACCAAATGCCAGAGCTAATTCACCCTGCCCAGAGATCAGTATCAGTTAGATCTGAGATGATAGAAATATAAGGCTCAGCACTCAACTTTAGCAATTTTATTAGAGCCCATCCACCACAAACCATGATAATCTTACATCACATATTTCACGAGACCACAGTGCAAAGTGAGTTCACATGTTTCAATGACCAAGGACTTACAACCATGCCAAGAGGATTCTGCCAGTTAATTTCTTGATGATAATCTTCCCGAAAGTATTTGGCAAACTCAGGTGTGTGAACAAGGCATTGTATTGCACTATTCATGAAGCAAGTGTTCCCAAGATTCAGCAATCCAGTCAGCCCTCCAGATGAACCCCTTGTGCTCACCCCACTGACGCTAGACGTGCTTTCCAACTCCCTCACTCCAGGAGTCGGGCTCTGACTTTGCGCCAGGTCTGTACCAAAGCTTCTAGGTGATACTCTGCTGGCAGAGAGATTTCCTACAGTTGATGGGTTCAACTTCGACGGCTCGGCAACAACAGAAGCATTTTCCTTCCCTAGAAATCCATTTCCCTGAATCATGCTCCCACCTAAAACAGAACCATTTGTAGTGTTGATGATCTCCACCAGAATCTGTTTAATGCAATAAAAAGAAACTGTTACCCATAAAAAAAATTGAAGGAAAATGTTAGAAGCACAAGAAAAGTTTGAGCTAATAAATTAAGAGAGCTCCTGCATGGTAAGAGTCATTGCAAGTCGTTTTTTGCTCCTTGTTTTTAAAATGGACAGAAGTAGTGACTAATTGACAAGAAGTGTCAAGCAACAAGCACGCATAGATAAAGAGGCTGACCCTTAAGAATCCTGAAACTAAAATTGCTTCGAGTATAATGCGTTCACAAACGAACACTTTTTTTTGACCTAGCTACAACTTAATAAATCTTTCTCCACTCTACAGATATTCTTCGACAGAAAGAGCAAGGATATATAAGCTGCACAAAGTGCCAAGAGACAAACATGCACAGATGAAGAGGGTCATTCCTTATCAGTCCAGACAGCAGTAGCAGTATCTTGTCCAACTGATCAGTGATCAATCCACCAATGGGTGAAGCAACAGATTTATTTAAACCTCAACCTCCCTTTCCAATATCTGTAATGTTAAGCATCAATCAGAATCTTTATCCACTCTACAGCGAGACTTCTACTTCTTCAACAGTAACAGCCCAAGGAAAGAGCAGCTTAATTTATCTTAAGTGCACTGCACCCTCGATATCCCCACTATCCTTGGATCTAACTTCCTCCAGCATTACATGACTGACAAGGCATTGTCATGAGAACTTGAGTCTACAACTTAAACTCAATAAAGATCTCTGCTCCTTTACATTACAAGAGCTACTGCACTAGTTTTTCACTGTCAATGTTGTCCTTCCACATCGCAGCGATTATGCTTGATGGTGCACATCCCAGTTTCCTTTATAGCCTACAGCCTTCCTCTTGCTTTCCTTATGGATATGATGATGATAAGCCACTCCCGTTATCCACAACAAGTCAAAGCACTAGAAGAAATACAAATCTCCCCCAGGCTTGTTATAGTGGCAATCATTAACATTTGAAACTGATCTTTTTAATGAGAACATAACCGGTCCTGTGTGAGCGATTAATGTAGCATAATGATCTTAATCTTCTCAAAAAACCGTTTCTGCAGTCACAGGTTTGCAGTACGTTCACATATATGAACAATGAATCCAGTAGAGGTAGAAATCATTAAGTTAAGCATTCCAATTCCCATCAAACCATAAGGACTCAAGAATGAACAGAATAAGTACAGGATAAATCCAACTTCTGAAAACTTACATACCGGCTATCCTTTTCAAAGATAATTCCATCGGATTCAGTTGCCTTCATATTTTTTTCACAGCGACAGAAGAAAACACCCAAAAATACCCATCTACTGCAATGTTACCAGCAAATTATATTGCAAGAATATCAAACCAACTTACAGAATAGAAAACTAAGTATCTGCAAGGCGGACATGCTAAATCAACAACCTAGGTAACAGTGGATGCCATTCTTATTTACCAGACTTAGCCCAAGAATTTAGTTTGCCATTAATAATACCAATAAGCATATAATTTGATAAAAGTTTCTGTTTATCCTCAATCTATCAGAAGAGCACCAGATTGGGACACCTAAATATAGCACATACCTCATGATCTTGCGATACATTCACTTTCCAGAACTCGAAAGTTTCATATGTCTCAGAGACTCGTGGAGCATTCGTAAGCATTGAAAACCACAGTAATACAGGCGATCCTTTACCCGAACCCATACATGTCCATCCCAGACTACAGCACAGCAGAAAATAAGGGGAAGAAAAAGCAACTGATTGCATGCAATATATGCCAAAACAATCCCACACACTCTCAAAAGTTCCTCCCTGGACGTTTATATTCTCTCGCAACTTACTAAAAAAGATAATCCATTCTAAGAGCAACCGGATTGTAAAAAAAGGAATAGCATGCCAGAATATTGGAACCCACATCTTGATCCATCTGAATGTTCGCATCATCAAGAGTTCTATTCATGTCATTCATCAATGCATGCTTCCGATGACCATAATAGTCCCAAATGCAAACCTGGAACATAAAAAAAAAAAAATTCCAAACATGATCAACTTAATGAAGAACTGAGCCAGAAATTGATTTGGCCAATTAGATGGAAATGAAAGAAGTAGCACAGATACATGAAGTCTTTACTTGTTCCGAGTTAAGATCAAAAATCTCACAGGCTCTTCTGTGAAGATCTCCAACAGTTTCCTGTGTCATATATTCAGGTTTCAGATTAACAAGAGGGAGAAATCTCAAATGCAAACATGCAAAAAGACATTAACGCTTCCTTTCCATTAGACGTGCAAAGGACACCAGAGCAAGAAGTTCATATGATACCTTCTTACTTATTCTTATGGTAGTTCGGTCTCCCTTCGACATCACAAGAAGGTGCAGCCGTAAAGGATACACCTCTACAGCCAACTCAGTCTGAGAGAGACCAGAGCTAATAACCTTCCGAGGCAGGGTGGGGCCACCACCATACCTGATACCAACAGAAATTGTCATCAAGTTTTCAGTCTGATCCTCGCAAATCAGACTACAGTATACAAAACAAGTTTATGACTTCTTCCAAATAGGAGAGAAAAATACTTGATACACATTACAGAGATGTTTTCAAGAGATATCCATAGCATAATGTTTAAAGATGATTGCACATATGACTTTTAATATGCGAAAGCTCACTAAGCAGGCAAATAATAAAAGCAGAAATTATCAGCGAACTTAAACAACAAATTCCTTTCCACAATACTGTATCATTATCAAAGCCTATGCACCTTATTCCCACCCCTCACAGAAGCCAAATAAGCCACACACTTTAACAAACATATGACAAATTTCTACATTTGCTGTTCTCCTCTTTATCTATATTCCTTTCCCACTGGATCAGGAGGAAGCATACAATAATCATCATATATGCTACACCCAAATAAATCTATCAAAAGGAGTTTCCATACAAAACCTTGGGCAGAAACACCTTAGCGGTTAACAGGAAAGCACATCCAAATAATATTACAAAGCGCAAAAAGGGAAATAACTCACCAAACATACAGCTGATTCCAAACTTCATATGGCAGTAGAACATAATCACGACCTTCTAAGAGAGTATCATGAATCTCAAATCCTGCACTTGATTCTTCTGAAGCAGAATCATTTATCAAATCTGAATTATCAATGACACTGGGCTTTCTAAGAGTAATTAAGCCAGCTGAATCACAATTTTCTGTCAAGGACGGTCCATCATTCATGTTATTTGACTGGTCTTGGTTGACATACTCGATCCAATGCTGCCACCATCTATTACAAGGATTAAATCATGTTTCAGAGATGCCCGATGTACCAATATTTAATACAAAAAAAACACGAACTTTCCTAATCAGATGCTCCTCAGCTGTGAGGTACAATAAAGAGTGCCTAAATCAACATGCGGTTACGTCTTCAGAGAGAGAAAAAGCCATGAATAAATTGCAGGCCCCAGTCAACTTCCGATTTAGCGAATCAACTTCGGCAATTAAACACTATTCGCAGTCGAATTGTCTAAATCGCAAAGCTAAGAAACTTGTGCTCTAAAGATGGTGGGGTAATAACATTTTTCAGGAGTCAGGTCACTGAATTCAACTATCTCATCTTTCCTTCGCCCGAAGCGCCCGCCACTTGCAAAAAGAAAAACCAACATCCAGCCACCAATGCTACTCAGCTGCTTTCAAATGGCCCCAGTTGCAGAACCTACAGCCCCAATCCAAACCCTCAAACGGGTCGACATAACAACGGCACATGCCAATTCAGGCGCGTATCGGAATTGACTTGTAGCGAAGACGGGGCAGAGACGCGTCGGAATGTCGCAACCATCCCAAGCCTAATCTAGCAAAACTACTGAAGCCCTCTATTCGCCCCCCAAAAATCCAGAAAACACGCAAGCAAAACACACAGCACGGGAAAACCAAAGCGATCGCCGGCCGCACCTCTGAGTGATGAGATAGAAAGTATCGCCCTCCTTGGTGCCGGATTCGGACGCTAACGCGATGTCCCTGATCAGAACCCTCTCTTCCTCGGGCGTCAGCTCCGCGCCCCCGCCGCCGCCGCCGCCGCACATCAGCACATCGGCCGCCATCGGCCCCCCGAACGCCGCCGCCGCCGTCGCCGGATCTGACGCGAAATGCCCGGGCTTTCTCGTCCCCCCGCCGCGCCGCCGGTCCCGGGAATTTTCCGGGAAAACCAGACCAGACCCGAGAAAGGGGAGGGAAAATTGAGGGAGGGCGAGAGAAAATCAGGGAGGCTTGTGGGTTGGTCGCTCCACCACCACCACCGTCCCCCTTAAACCCTCGCTTGCGGACACCTCTTGACAACGGCCATTGGCTTTTGGATTCTCTCTCTTCCCTACAGAAAAGACAATCTGTGATTAATTAGGCTTAAGTGAGATTAATTAGGGACAGTAAGAAAGAGTGAAAACTAAATTTCAATATTTGGGAAAGAATGAAAATCAATAAAGACTATACCCCCATCAAGAAAAATTAAGATTATCACACCAACCGTTGGAGTAGAACGAGCTGCTTCACTTCTTGAATAGTGATGGGTTGTTTTGGGTTTTGGGTTCAAACTAGCGTGCTCATGTGAAATTTTCGTATTCCATCCGTGCTGTTTCCAGGACGTTTCGTGATAATAGAAATGGAAAATAATGTGTTTCTCAACTTTTAAAATGCATACAAAAAAGGGTTCACGTGAAAATAAAATTTCGAGTAATTGACCACCGTGACAGAGCTCAACCATGGCAGAGCTCGAAGAAGCTCCATCTGTCATGGTTCCGCCAAATTTTTCTTTCTTGGTCGAAAGAAAATTGTATACATTGCTCAAAATGATACATGAGAAGTATATAAACTTTCGTGGCAAAACAAATCGAAGTAGAGCAAAGCCCATAATATAACATAATAAAGCCAAATCCATATAACGAGGATGATCAACAGAACACCGACAGAATTAAGCACATGCTCATTCCATATTGGCAAGCTCCAAATCTCCCTCGCACTACGAGATCAATGAGACTCGAGCGGTCATGATCACAAGCTCGATAACCCAGTTGCTTCAGGATTAACTGCAACTTTGTTTTTCTTATTTCGGTCTGGCCAGGAGGGTCCTTCCTCATTCGACGATGCATTTGAATTGGTCGATGCATGAGCAGCATTGTAGTGTGCTCTAAATTCCTATGTCTTCTTGTCATGAAATTGCCTCTGAGCGTGCTCGATATATAGTAATTAAATAACTATGTATATATCCTTAAACTCTATTCACATATCAAATTGTAACATGCTTAAAAATCATGATCTGATTTAAGCCGTCGAACCATGATCAGTACATAGTATACATATCTGGTGCAGCACTAAAGCCCTCCAAAAAAGCCTGCAGATTTCTAAGCTTTCTCAGCATTGGCAATCAGCTCCATCTCCCCTGCATTCCCATTAGTCCCGTTAGCCATATTCTTAGCCAGGACATCGTCTTTCGCCGGCTCCGTCTCCTCTTCTTCCTTGCAGATCAACTCTTCGACGGGCTTGCATGTGTAGAGCGAAGCGCAGACCAGGTAATACACGAGATTGACAACTTGAATCCCGCTGACGAGCCAGTAGTAGCGCTCCAATCTCCCCCGGTTGAGGTTCCGGTCCGGGAGCCAGTTCCTCTCCTTGCCTGTGTAGTCGTGGACGAGGGTCACCAGCAGCGTGCCGAGGTAGTGCCCCACCGATATGGCGACCCAGTACAGTGCGGCGGCGGTGCTCCTCATGCTCTCGGGCGACTGGTCGTAGAGGAACTCCAGGTGGCCCACGGACATAAAGACCTCAGCTATTCCGTGGATGACGTACTGAGGGACCAGCCAGAAGACACTGATGGGTATGATGGCTTTCGGTGCGTCCAGTAGGTGGTGAGCGGCGGCGACCTTCTTCCTCTTGATCTCGACGAACGACGCAACGATTGCACCTAGGATGTTTATCGTGAATCCTATCCCCATTCTCTGGAGGCACGTGATCCCGACCGGGTTTCCCGTGAATCGGCGGATGAAGGGGACGAATACACGCTCGTACAAAACTAGACCTAAAGGGATTGCAACTTCACATCAGCATTGTGCTTCCAATTGTATCAATGGAAACTCAAATGAATATGATTGATTGAGATTTACAGGTCCCATGAGATTGTACCTGAGAGCATGGTTAGGATGCTGAAGATGGAGAGCGAAGCAGGCGGGATTTGGAAGGAGTGGGACAAGTGACGGTCCATGCTTCGAGCTTGGACGATGGTGAAGCTGCCGAGGTGCGACGAACACGTGACCAGCAAAATCCCGGCAGCCCAGATCGGAAGCATCCTGATGATGCATTTCAGCTCCTCCACGCGGTGCACCGTGACCAACCGCCATAGATTCGGTGGACCTGAACTCCTAGCTTCTTCTTCAGTCATTGTCACGGCTTTGTCAAGCCACCTGATAATTAATTGATATGCAGACAGGTGTGATTCAATGGCGAATCAATTAGGCCGAATTACGCAACACAATATTCCAGATTGATGGCGAAAACAATCTAAATGAGAGTTTATGGTTTAGCAGTCCACAACTATGTTAGACCTCATGCGTCGTACTATGTTCGTCATTCGTCTACAAAAATGAAAGGAAGCTTACTTGAATTGCTCCGAGTGCAATAGCCTCCCATGCACGGATATGACCGCGTCGAGCTCCTTGTTCTCGTACAACAACCCCGGATCCTCCGGCACCGGCACATTCCTCTTCTTTACGGCCGCCACTATCACCTGAGCTAGTCGCGTGAGTGGGCTCCCTCCGGGCTTCAACTTAACGTACAGCCTCGACCCAAGAACGAAGGCCACCACTGAAATTGCCATGGCCACAGCCGGGATCCCAAGCCCCCAGCCCCATCCCACGTTGTCCTGGATGTAGACAACGACAGTGATCGCCGTGAGCGTGGCCATGCCCATGCTGAAGTAGTACCAGTTGAAGAAGTTCCACTTGCGGGAGGCAACCTTGGACTTGGACATGTCGAACTGATCGGCGGCAAAGGTGACGACGCAGGGGCGGATACCGCCGGAACCGAGGGAGGTGAGAAGAAGGGAGATGTAGAAGACCCACAGCTGGGTGGTGGAGGCTTCCTGACAGTTCTCCTGGGTCGGACAGGCCGGCGGCCGGAGGGAAGGGAGGACCGCCGATAAGACTATGCTAACCAGACCCTGTAATCAGCTGTGTGAATGTTAGTTTAAATTCAAGTTCTTGAAATTTTCCTCTTTGGAATTTCCAAGATCATGCGGCAACCAGTTAAATCACATCAATGATCGTAGAACTTTCTTCTTGTTTACGGACAAACCGATCTGATCCTGATTTTTTTTCCATTAACTCCACTCAATTTTGCTTTCACATTCTATCAATAACTGGTTGTGTTGGTCACTTGTACCGATTGTCTCTATCTATAACCTCTTTTTTTGCAATTTCTCTTGCGAAAGTTACAAGAACGAAAAGCTTTAATTGGATTTAGGACACCGTGTTAAAGACTCTTGTGCTCAGTTGACCTGTTGACCACTGTTTCCCTAACCATTCTCACCTTTTCTCGACTTTCGTTTGACTCTCAGACATCAACTTCAAGGGCCTGTACAAGCTTGAATTCAATCCCTTGGTTTCACCAAAATACTTCCGTCTGTTGCTCATTTTGTTATATGAACTTAATCCAGCTCGAAAAGTGCTACGGAACTACCTTAATCGTGATTAATCCATCTATTACTAGAGTCATAATGAAAAGAGAACTTTACAGAAAGCACAGTCGTATTCACCAAAATAAGTAGGCACGGGGGATTCTAACATCAATGATCAATACCGTGTCATGCAGATGGGATGTTATATTTGTGTAAAAAAATGTGTTGCTCGGATTGGCGACATCGCATCACATGGTATCTACAGTACATGAAAACTTACTCCGGGGATCTGGACGAGTCAAAGATTTGAAACTCTTGAGAAGCCAGAATAGGAGGAAAAAAATGTACACCATTTACGGAGAAAGAGAGGGAGGGAGAGCGAGCCGACCAGTTCATAGAAAATGGAGCCGATGATGATGGTCCAGTACCGGCCAACCACTGCATCGGCGAGCAAAGCGCCGAGCAACGGCGTGAAGCTGGCGGTCCCGCCAAAGTTGCTGAGGGTGTTGGAAGCCTGGACCAGCGGCAAGTTCAGCACTTGGGTCAGGTAGGTTATCATGTTCGCGTGGAACCCGGACGACGCGAACCTATCGCATACCTCGTTCGCTGCAATACAACTTTTACATAATCATCACCAACATCATTGCTAATCGAGAAATATGTGAAGTAAAACATCACACAAGACTCAGCTCCCCTTGTCTTCCATGTTCATTCCGATAAAGATTGAAGATTCCTGGGGGTGATTTTGAGGTCATGGTCTTGGAACAGAGTTATTGTCATGTGCTTTCCATTGAAAGAGATAAGAAGAAAAGAGCAAGAACATGATATAAGATGAGGATGAACTGAGCCATATTGTTTTCCTTTTTTCGCCACCAAATCAAGGTGATCTATTACCGAGGATAAACGGCATGGTTCTGATGCCGCCGAGCTTCCTCTTCTTTGCGGCGCCATTGCTCTGTTCGTCCAAGGCTCTCTCGTGCTTGTCATTCTCATCGGCAGCCACCATGCTCTTCACGTCCACCTCCATCTCTCCGCCCTCCCTTCACTTCCAGTGCCTGTGAACTCCCTCACGTGTGTATATAAAAACTTCTTTGGGACTGAGAGAGCTTGATGACGAGAGGAACCGAACGTGAATCCGGGAAGGAGCAATGGTCCCCATCAATTGACTTATATTGGCATGATGCGACGTGGGTGTCTCCATGTCATGTGTGTAATGTATGTGGTTCTGTCATCTTCTGCTCTCTTGCTATTCAAACCCGAAGATTCCTTTTTGAGTGATCGACATCATTATCAGAGCGACATCGTAGTAAAACAAATGACCACCGATCTTCTCACGAATTCAATGTGAAATCAAAGAAGCCCGGCGAAAGTTTGACGGCTTTTGTCAAGCCCTGCAGACGACACACTAGAGTGTACCGAGACACACATTACACACATGACATGGAGACACCCACATGGCATCATGCCAATATAAGTCAATCGGTGGGGACCATTGCTCCTTCCCGGATTCACCGTCGGTCCCTCTCTTCATCAAGCTCTCTCAGTCCCAAAGAAGTTTTTACATATACATGCTAGGGAGTTCACAGGCACTGGAAGTGAAGGGAGGGCGGAGAGATGGAGTTGGCCGTGAAGAGCATGTCTCAGAAGGCGGCAACCAATGCTCACATTTCTCTTTCCTTAACCATCGCGTTCGATCCCCCGAGCACACGGGCGGGACGCATCGAAAGGACCAACCCGTAACGTTGAACCGGAACACGATTAACAATAGCTTCAACGCGAATATGCGATGCAAAACAAGATTGCAATCTATCCAAGGGAATTCACCGGCTAACGGGATTCGCCTGGCGGTTTCTCCTCGTTCGTGATATGTAGGAAATCCGATCTAAGGGAAAGAGACGGAGAGAAAGGTAAAGAACATGTGGGACTATTGACGCCAGTCGGGCACTTCACTTTTGGAGTCTTTCTTTTCACTGTCTTTCCGTTCCGTTAAAAACACTAAAATAAGACAAAGAAAATTAGGCCACAGCGTTTCCCACGGGGGGCAAGCTATAGTGAGATGATCAATGGAACAACGGGACAAAAACGTCCGTATGGTGTGTTCAAGTTTTTAGGTCTTCGGATGTGAAAGTTACCTCGTCACGGGCCAGGGCCAAGTGAAATCTTCTATTTTTGAATGTCCAAAAGAAAAACAGAGGGGAGGCTTTGCTGCTTTTGACACTATTTTAATGGCGGAGAAGACGAGATTAAGCCACTTTATATATGATTGATTCCAGACTTCAGACTTGTATATCTAGGAACAGTTGGCTCTGGAATGAAAACGATTGATGAGGGTAGGAACCACTGGCACTGACCGGTCCATCTAAACTGCTAGGATTTATCCGGTATCGGTCCAATTCTATGCTCCTAACATGATACAATCAACATGCGACGAACATCTTATAACAAGAAAAAGATATTAAATATATTATAATTTTCGTACAGTGCTTACTTTAATATCAAAAATTTTTTATTTTTGATAAAAAAAATAATAATCAGAGATGCCGAAAATCCAACATGACAATATTTTGACATTTTTCCGACCGCCGTGACTTGTCAAAAATCCGATCTAACAAAGTTCAATGAAAAGTGATCAGTTAAGTATCAATTTTCATAAAAAGTGATCGCTTATGATTAACTTTTTAAGAAGTGATTTGTTCATTGCACTTTCTTAAACATGATTGGACCACTTGGTTTGCAATACACATTGCGTACAGACTTGAAAACGCATACAAAAACAATTACCCCGTCAACACTGACTCAGATTCAAATCAAACAGCATTGCGTTCGAAATAAGGATGCTTAAACGTTAACATAAAGTCCCCAGCAAGTCCAAAACGTCCCAAACACAAACCTCCCCTACTTGATGCAGCAACACCAGCGAGAAACAAGTCAAAAACCTACCCATCAATAATTTTCCCAACATCCGACCAAAATAATAATAATAATAATAATTTTCCCAACTATTTGCGACAAGACACCAGCAAAAAGCAAAGTCAAACCTACCCATCAACAATTTTCCCAACTATATGCAACAACACTATCAAAAAAACAAGTCAAAAACCTCCCCAAAAACAACCTCCCTCCCTATATGCGGCAGCAGTGAAAAACAAATCAAAAATTGAGCCCTAATTGATTCCCATTAAGTTCCGAGCCCTAATATTTTCCCATGAAGTTCCGAGCTCTAATTTTTTTTCCCGTGCCGATTGAGTAAGCGAGAAAGGATAACGGTGATTAAGTGATTGAGTGAGCGAGACAGCTAGCGAGCGGTGCAAAGAGAGAGAGAGAGTTCAACTCAACACAGACAACGACCAGTAAGAAATTCGTCTATTTTGAGAGAGAGATTAAATTTGAAGGAAACAGCATTGTCTTGTCATGAGCGGCCACTTCATAGTCCATGTTGGACTTATTTTTTTGCATTAAAAAGCCACATATGAATAAAACTGAATTAAAAATGCTACATAGGACTTTTTGCCGCAAATTGTAATCAATGCACTCAAGTGATTATTTTTTCCCCAATATAGCACTTAAAGTAATATGACGAAAAGCTTTGGCACTAAAATGAGCGCCGTACAAAAATTATGACACTTCTAGTGTCATTTTCTCGTCTTGCAATAGCATTAATATGCAACCTTGCTGAGAAAACAATCAGAACAGATGCAACAGCCTCTTACTGGTGCTCCAGAAGAATATTGTTTCGATTCTATAAACGTCAGATTTGTTTGGGATTTTCCTTGTACGGCACCTATAGTAAAACGTGACATGAGGCCGACAATTATGTTTTAGAAACAGCAATATGCGGTGAGTAATCTAATATCGCATGTGAAATGGTACGTGCAAGAACAGTGGCTTCCAGTGAAATGTCATTGGCCATGTTGTCTGTCTTCACCATTCCACATACAGGTTCTTAAAATGTTTCTTTGTGACCATATAAAAGAGTTAACTTCGAATAAATAGTGTGGACGGGAAAAAAGAAGATGAAAAATCAAAGGATTGTGCTAAAAAACATCCGATAAGTCGAGGCTCATTCGCTATCAGAGCGAGCAAGACCATTCATTAAATTACTCTATCGAAATACAAAACGTTATCATTCTGGAACCCAATGTAAAGGCATCCATTCTGGAAGAAAACTAATGAGTTTGGGGAGGCACAAGTAGAGATCCGACAAGAGATTCAGACGATCAAAGAAAACCCCATCAAGCAAAAAAGAGGACAAATTTGACAAAAATTGCTGAAATCAGTTGGACTCTTCTCCGAGGACATGTATCGGAAACATGTAGTCCGTCGACCCATGGGCACACTCGACACGTTCGTGCGATTCCAGACACGAAAAGAGACACAAAGGGTGACGTCCCCGCTTACGCAAGTTTCGATAGGGAGTCCGAAACGATGTTGACCGAATTCAAGCAAAATGCAATGAAAAAGGTGAAAGGGGGCCAGCTATGATAGTGAAGTCCCGTGATGGGTGATGGCTTTGGAAGAAGACCAGACCCCACATGCGCTTGATTGTTTGTCATTCATAATCATGAAGAGAAAGACGATGACGTGCATGCGCGTGATGGGGTTTGGCATTTGTCCACGTTCAGGAATCCTTTCGTGTACTATAGCTTCTTATCACCATCACTGTTTGATTTGTTCATTACAATACCATTGAAATCACAATAGAATGTGGATGATAATTCTGATCCTACATAGGTGAACCAGTAAGATGTCTTGATCAAGATGGCCTTGCATCACTTGTCAAAGTCTACACTTAAAAGATGAACATAATAGCTTGCATCACTTGTCAAAGTTTAAACTTAAAAGATGAACATAATAGCAAGCTACAGCTTATAATAATCTTGGTTTACCAACCACGTGTATTCCTCTTTTGCTTTTCCATCCGATGGAGTCCTTCACTAAAAAGGAAGTTTTTACTAGAATTTTACTAGAAGGCTCTGTACAAAAGATACTTCTGTCTAACTTTAGATCACAAGACAAACTATGGGTAGTTTGGCTTATTTTGGATTTTCTACCTCTTTAAGGAATCTCTGATTCAAAGGATATATAACCGTGACAGAACCAAAGGTATATAAACATAGAGATTGGCAACAGAACCAAAGCGTCAACATAAAAGGAACTTGGGATAATTACGATGATGATCATTTGTTGTATGTGGGTAGCCTTTTAATATGTTTTGCTAGCTGGTTTTTTTGTCTTGTGAGGCTGTCTACTATAGATGTCATTATCGATTATACTGTTATCTCTCAGCGGGCTACGGGACTTCCACATGATCGGATGAATTATCAGGCAAAAAATAAGCAAAGTTCCAGAACCCCACAAATTTCTTGCAACATTAATTTACCAACAAACGATGCAATTATGCCCCTCGTTCCCCATTATAGCCGGTGACCAAGCAGGAGCATACCTGTTCTTTCGTCCGCCTCTTTGGTTTAATCAACAATGGCCATTGTGCTCCTGTCAGTGTTTAACCATTCTGTTCCTGTGGTCGGCTTACTTGGTCAGAGTTGCATTTCCGCTTGAGAGAGAAAGAGAGAGAGAGCTCAAATCAAAATATAATACTGGGTAAGAGGGTTAGAGAAGTTGGTGCCCATCATCCCGCCCAACCAGAATTACATGTATCATTGATGTCCGGGCCATACTTATGAATGGAATGCACTCACTCAGAATTTGGATTCCAAGGTTCAAATTTCCTTCAAGAAATGAGAAAAGGGAAGCAGAACCTGATGGTCTCCATGGCTAGCAGCGAACTGCTATATCTTTAGACTGTTTCCCGAAAAAAGTAGCCTTGATATACAGAAAATGTCAACTATTAGAGAATCACATTAACAACATTAATAGATGCACTGCATCATAACACTCTTTATCTTCTCTCAGTTAAATTGAATGGTCACAATAGATATTGGCTGACAAACCCTTTTCATGACTCGGAACAAATCTAATGCACATGCAAGATGCAAGATAAGCATGCTGATCGCTGAGGAATCAATACTCCAATTAACACCACTTTGAAGCAATTTTAAGTCCCAGTCGATTGTTTTTGCTTCTGACCAAGCAAAAAAAAATTATCACCACTCAGATAGAATTGTAATACACTATATAAAGAGTTGAACCACAAAGAAACATGCAAAATAGAAGAAAAAGCCATAGCTTACCCTGTGACAGGTGATCGCCTTCACCTTTTTGCCCAAAAGTCGACGCATGCACACTCGCATTATTTACTCTGATCTCATCACCCTCATTGAGTTTGCTGACATGAAACTCATAGCTGCTGCATCTATCAAATCCCAATTCAGAGAACTTGTAACCGTAAGCATAGAGATGCTAATTTCTTTTTCCCAAAATGTAGTGGGATAATTGATCTTGCTGAGTAAAAGCCAACTTATTACAGTTAAGCAAGGGCTCCTATCATCATTTGACAAGGAATTAGCGGTGATCAGCTCTGCTGCCAATTTGCTGTCTAGCATTTCCAGATATCAGAGAAAGGACTGCTCTGGAGGCACAAGTAAGAGTGGCGATTTTTATGTTGCAGATGCCGCTGCAGCTCCCCTGATCCTAAACCCTAACCACCGGAGGAGGAATCCCCCAGTTATCATGCTTCTGCATGTCAGTGACACTCACTCTGAAGATAAATTATCATTAACTCGCACTGTTTTCTGCCAGGTGAAGCTCCTCCCTTTAAGATAAAGTGCAGCTTCCAATTACCCATTTCATCGAATGTTCTGTTAAGCATAACACAATGATGTGAAAAAGGGCCACATTCAGCTAACCCTAAAGCACAGAAATTCATTTTGAGTGGGAGGCCAGTCAGAGTTTTGGAGATTCAAAAAGCAAGTATACCTTCCAAGCTAATTTACAGTAACAAACTCTTCACCTGTTAAGGCCACTTAGCTATCTGCAGAAAAAGGAAACTTCAGTCCAGTCATTGAAAGACTTAAAATTCTGCTAAATTACTACCCGGAGATATCTCACTAACCCCTCAACAGTCACAATACTTTATTTAAGCAGGTGAATGGGACATGAAATGGAAATAATTTCCACAAGCCCTCCCATAACAAATTATTTCTCCGTCTTCCCTATAGTGCTCTCAATTAGCAACTCCATGCTGCTTGGCTAGGTCAAAGAGCTCCCCAAATTGTTGAAATCATACAATCTAAATTTCATAGAACCCCAAAATAGATAGTCCTGGATGCTGAAATATAACATTAACATTGGATAATGAACTTGCCCATCTATTTCATGGGTCACAAAGTCAAGAAGGAATAGGACAGAGTACTTCCTCGAAGTTCAATGTCATGCATAAAGAAATATAATTTTTGCAATAAAATATGATGACTGCAGCCATAATACCTAAAGACGCCATATGTTGGTCAAGATCAGAAAACAAAAATATGGAGAAAGCCACATAGTACATGAAAATGCAAGATTAGAATTATCATAATAAATCGTCATGGAAATTAAAAGAATCCATACCACCCTGAACATTTTCAGAGGGAGAAATTTAGAAAAACTTAAAAAGCTTCAGAATTTCTAAATCTAACGAAGAAAGCTTCAGGCAATCTCAGTTGAAGTCCTTCAGTCTCTTCTTCAGCACATCCATGGATTTTTTTCGAGCATTTTGTTTTGTAGTTCTGTTTGAGAGGCTCCCGAAGATGCTATCTGGGGAATCCTTGAATTTCTCACAGATAGTAGCAACCTTTTTATAATCCAGTGCACCGTAATTCTTTTCTCGGATCACTGGATTCATGAAATTCTCTGGTTGACTGCTCAGTAGAAGATTTATCAATTGCCTCGCTTCCAACAAGCACGCTCTAAAGCTACCATCCTTGTATATTTCACTCAAGCCTGTGCTGTGAAATCTC
Organism: Syzygium aromaticum; assembly: GCA_024500025.1. Lineage (NCBI taxonomy): Eukaryota > Viridiplantae > Streptophyta > Magnoliopsida > Myrtales > Myrtaceae > Syzygium > Syzygium aromaticum. The sequence goes on from CM044885.1 coordinate 22,144,125, forward strand.
TCATCTGCAAATGACTCCAACATCTTCAAGTCATTGTTGATCCCCATGACAGCATTTGCATTGAATCTCTTCACACTATCACTGAGAAACGCTGATACTATAGAGTTAGAGATGTGCTCAAGAGCCCCATTTCCCACTTTGCACAAAGCATCCAAGGGCAAAATTTGCTGTGCTGTGGACAAAAGAGTCTCAAGGTAAATAAGCACCTCATTTTTGTATTCATTGCCATTTTCGGCTATCTCCTCTGTTGTCCAATTAATATGTTCTGTGAGTGCCATAAATTCATCCAACTTGGAGTTAACCAAATTCAGCAAAGCAATATAAGCTGCATCTCTTGAGGTTTTCAGAACCACCTTAGCTGTCAAACTAGCTTGAGGCCTTTCAACCGATCGGATTGGGATCCCACAAAGTTGGGCAGCATGTCGAACGAAAAAATCAGAGGCTCTCTCAAGAAAAGCAATGTTTGCAGCAATTTGCATGGCTTGATTTACACCTATATTGCTGCTCTGAATTGTATGGAGTAAAGCTTCATTCAACACATCAATCAAGAATTTGTCCAAGTACTTCTTCAAGAGGTCATAAGAATTTACATGCACTCCATAGGACAAATAATCAACTGAACCCTTGATGAATGATCTGACAACGCGGCAAGCATCGGGTACCATTGCCGAAAATGGTGCAATATATGGAAATGCTGGCATGATATCAGACATTTGAAGATGAAAAGAGAGGACATTATTTTCATAATCAGCATCTTTTTTTATCACCATCTGCTCATAAGTGTCATTGCCAAGAACACCTATAATCTGTTGTCTGCACTCTTCCAAAAGAAGCCCATGGTACTTGTCTCGGCTATTGTCCAAAGCCTCGAAAAGAGAACCGACTTCATAACCGTACTGTCTAAGAGTTGCCCCAAACAGAGTAACATAATCCTTCACGAGGAGAAGATGGGTGGCAGAGTCCATATGTGAGAATTGATCATCCAGTACTGAGGTCATTTTGGCAACAGCAGTCTCCCACATTGTCTCGATCTGATCAGCAATTAAGAGCCCACCACTAGTTCTCAGGACACGGTCCTCTACAATAAAATGACCCGCAATTTGAGCAAAAAATGATTGATAAGATTCGACGAATGGCTGTGCGGACGATACCTGCAAGTCTGAATTAAGCTGCAATAGTCGATTCTTATAGTAGTATTCACAAAACTGCTCCCGGGTTCCCAGACAAGTATGGATGTGATATGCTCGATAAAGAGGGGTAAGATCAAACTTTAACACAAATTCCTCGTCTAGTTCTTCAACGTCAAGAGAATAAGCAAAATCTCCTATCCCAGAAAAGCTCTGTTCTTCAGCCTTTCTTTGACGTTCCAGCATTTCCTCATCCCGTTGGCGGGCTGATGCAGCATGTCCTATCGCCGTTTGCCCAATATTTTTGGCGGAGCTTCTTATCTGTACGAGCCATTCGTTGAACTGGCTGCTTAGTCTCTTCTCGATATGCAATTTGATAAGCGGTATTCTCTTCTCGACAACCATTTTAAGAGCTTTGACAGGGATATTTTGCAAGTAATTCCTCTCAATAATATCGACAGTTTTTAATGCAGGATAAAACTGCCCCTTGGAAAAGTGACCATTGAACTTTGCACAAAGATCCAAGACCTGCACACAGTTCTTACACATCTTTATAGCTTCTGCAACGTTCTTTTTTACTGAATAAGACTCGAGAAGTTCTTCGACTTTGATCAAAAGAGCACTCCCAACCTCCTGCAGCTTAAAATTGTCACTGGAGAGCTCGCTTTTGAGTTCTTCAGCATCAACAAGCACACCGCGGAGCTCATCAACAGCTTGAATAAACTCCTCATAATGCGTCTTACAAAGCTCCTCAATCTCCACTTCTTTCTTCTTCATAACATGCTTGAGCTGCTGCAGGAGCGATTCGGGGCGTCCCATTTCAAAGGCATGCCGCACGAGGGGACCCAAATCCTCACCATTACTAATCAAAGTCGCGAGGACCAGGTCCTCCCCCGCATCTCCATTCTCTGTAGCGGTCCTCCTCTTAGGTTTTGCATTCATTTCTCAAATCCAATCATAAAACGACGCTGCAAAAACTCAATAACTGCCAAGTGTCAGACCAATAAATCCAATCGTGCGATAGCACCACACTTCCAAATATAGAAACGAAAGAGAAAGATCATTTCCGACTTAAATACCTCGATAAATGGTTGGAACCGCCCTATTTGCAGGTCGCAATCATTCCCTCATGTCCGGCGATTCCTGTTTAATATGGCAGACCACTCCAGCTGATTAGCACGCAGAACTTCTAGCCCAAACATACAGAAAACTACCGATCAAAAATGTAAGACTCCGACCATGGCACAGAGCAGGAAGACGGAACGAATCCAATCTGCATTGAGCTAAGACAAACGCTGTCCTAGTTGACAATGGTTAGAAAAAAGTTCGAAATAGATAGATGATGGAAGCTGCTGCTCCAAAAAAGCTCGTATCAGAAGATTGACATCACTAAACGGTCACGCCAAATCGCTATCAGCAACTGCACTGAGCTCAGGTCGCCACCAAGCGCAACGAAAAAACTCGATAGCCACGAGACGTATGAGAGAGGGACCTCTCCACCAATCCACCACCAAGACGCAGTTCCAAAAATCGAAAAAAAGCACAACGAACTGAAACGAAATCGCCAATGCACCTACGGAAACCCACCGGTCCTCACGGTATCCGGCGCGGTCAACATGTGAAATGACGCAATCGGGCCGCGTCTCGGCCTCCCAAGGCAGAGACACCGGCAATGGCGGGCGGCCGTTCGACGCCGAGCCAACGGCCACAGCACCGGAAGCGGCGCCGAACGCGCGGACGCGAGTTTCTCATCAGCTTTTTTCGCACGCGAAACCTATCCCTGGAAAAGAAAACTCGTTCATACCTCCACGGCCGAGGATAGGAGCCCGCGAGCCGATCGGAAGAGGAACTGGAGCTTCGGGATGGAGCCGCGACTTTCGCTTCCCTTTTGCTCCTCCTTCGTCCGTCCGTTTTCCTCGAAATTGTCAGCTTCGAATCGCCCGGGGGGAGGAAGACGCAGGTGACGCGAATTGATCTGGGAGAAATTTTCCGCCGAGGAAAAGAGGAGTTACTCTCTTTGCGTTTTCTCGGGAAAAACTCAGAGGAGGGAGAGATTCTTCCCCTTTTCTCTTTTCCTTCAAATTGAATTTGTTTAATGAAGGACGACAAATATTCGGTAAAATTGCCCGCGGTGTCCACGTGGAACAGATGGAGGGCTGAGATCTAATTTGGGGAGCCTTTCCCAACACTCCCGGACGAAGCGAGCAGAGAGATTTTGGTGTCATCGATATTCCTTAAGCAAAGCGAGCTCCCACGTTGTAAAGCGACGAAAGGCATCCTTGTATTAGCCACGCGATTAGGACAATGTAATCGACCAATCTTATTACTCGCATGACATAACGTTCCAAATAAATTTTCCATTTCTATTTCAAAAACTTCTCGCTTATTATTAAATTATTTCTTTATAATATCTCGTGACTTCTCTCGAGTCGGGTTTCGAACACGGGGATTGTTAAGACCGGCACCGATTGTATCATGGATGGTTCGACCATGGCACCCGGATTTCAATCGAAACGAATGAAACGTCTTGTTTCAGGATTTCGTCTCTTCCGTTCTTCGCTTCTCAGCCTACTCACGTTGAAATGAGCTCGAGATCAATTTTGAATTGTAGAACCCTAATGGAAAGCAAAAGCCTCAAGGTATGATGATCATTGGCATTCTAAGCAATACCAAACTACTTTCAGCTGATAGCATCCAGTTGCTGATGAAAGAAACAAGAGTATGTCTAACTGTATTTGCCTTATTTCTATGATTAGAAAAAACTCCCCACCACACCATCCGAAGAACTCAAAAGTTCCCATCACCCTTACAAAACAGGACTCGAGATCGGAGAAGCGATAAGATAAGCAAAAGTTAAATAGTTCGATTGCTTCCAGGAAAGCCCTCACAAGGTAATAGTACCGGTCATATTAGCTCGTCTCTCTGACATATATACAAAAACTGTGAGTTGGAGCAGAATGTCGTTGCCGCACCGCTCTCGAACTTCTCTCCACCTCAAGTGGCCACCAGATGAGGAGTGGCACGCGGAAGCACGCAGGAATACGTCACGTACTTGATACTATCCATTAGCACCACCACGAAGATGCGGGACATGGACTTCGGTGGGATCATGCCATCGACGTCACCGTCTCCGGCTTCTCTGGGATCCACAAGCACGGACACCACCATCGAGGAAAGAGACTTGTTAGTTGGAAGGTCCCGAGTCTTCGAGTTTCTCCTCCCTTGCTCCTCGGACACATTGAAATTGGACCCAGCAAGGCGATTGGGTAAATTGTGAAGGAATCTTCTGTTTCTCCCCTTGCCCGCTTGAGTGGCGTTCTGACGATTTTCAGTAGTCACATTACCAACTGGAGAAGCAGGTACTACTATGGCTCCTTTAGCCGAGGAGACATCAAACTGAAATACTTCAGTGCACAGGCCAGAACTCAGCATAGGCCCTGCAACAAGAAAAAATAGCCGCACTCACTCACAGGAATACGTGATGTGCATCTTCATAATAACACTGCAAGCAAAATGACAGTGTAAAACAAAGTAATAAACAACCTGATTTCAACCACCCACACAAAAGACAATGAAGGCAAAAATTGCTTGAAGCAGCAGATTGACTGACGATGGAACAACATAATCATTAGCCATGATGCAAAATATGCACAGTGGTGTGATCTATGACGTAAGTAGAACATAGACCCTGAGCTTTAAAGAGATCACCCCTATAGAAGAATGATGACTTGGAAAAAATCAAAGAACATGAAAAGAATGGAGATAGTAAGGATCAGATCTCACTAATTTTTTAAATAAAGTGGTGTGAAAAAAAAAGTAAAACTTCAACCAAAATAACATAGCTGCATAAACAGCTATCTACAGATAAATCTTTATCTATATCTAGGAGATCAAGTATCAGCTTGGCAACCCATAGTTACAAAGGAGAGAACACGGGGAATAAAAAGATCAAACACCCACCTATTAATAATAGATAAAGCAATGTTGAAAAGGAAATAAAAGTGCTACCAAACGAAACATAATAGCTTCATAGACGGCAATCTACGGATCAGCCTAAATAAGATCTAGGAAACATCAGCAAGACAACCGGTATATGAAGAAGACCATACAGGTAATGCAGCTGATAGCAGCTGAATTCAATCAAACAACACATCGGTGGATAAATCCTCACTAGAAGCAATAAATAATCAATTTCGATAAATAAAAACAAAGATAGTTTAGCAATTTCAAGCTGCCAAAACCTCAGCAATTTAACACTTCACACTAGCGAAGAATAGATCCAGTTTACTCCATTGAAGTGAATCTATTCACTGCTGCGTTAAGCACCGAAATAAACTGATCATTCAAACTCAGATAATAACAAGGTTTCGGGTAAAGAAGGTAACTCGGTGAAAACAATATCTGTTTGTAGATTTACATCAAACCCAAAAGACTCTAACATGGGTACAATGTACACAGGTACTGAAAGCAAAGTACCATCATTACCTGCAAGGCCTTCGCGGAACCACTGTTGCAGCTTACCATCTGCTGGTGTTGACTTCATGTGCTCCTTCAATGGATCGCCATTCCCAGAAGCAAGGGCCCTCTGCCTTTCAGTTGGTTTTCCATACACACGGGAGTTCGCCCTTGCAACTTCAGGAAGAGCCAATGCTGAGGCCAGATTTTGCCTTGTTGTTGGATCAGTAATCCCATGATTCTTTGTTTCACCAGATGCATGGGATGCCATAGCCTTCTCACTCGCCATAATAGAATGAATTATCAAGTTGCCATCAATTTTCACAAGCTTATCATTCCTAGGAACATACAAAGAGGCAACAAGAGGCTCGCTCATGTTGGGCATAGATTCTCTATCTTTTCTCGTGATCTTATAGTCCGACCCACCGCCACAGCCTCTACTAGCACCAGTACTGTATGTTGCACCGAAAGACCCTCTTCCAGCGGCATAATAAGTACCATTCATATGTCCATTAACAGCCAGAACCCTACCTTTGTGATAATCATAATGCCTATCATTCAAGTAGCTAAACCTGCCAGCACCTGCATCCCCGCTTCCGCCGAACCTGACATTGACCATTGGAACCAAACCTCCGAAAAGCAAAACAAAAAACAGCAGACCAAGAAAACTAACACTGGCAACCTTCTTAGTTTTACCCTCAGTCTTCTTAGTCTCAACTTTCTTTGCTTTGGAAGCCGACACTGGCTGTTGAGGTTTCAATCTAGGAATTGGGACCAAGGGCACCTGCGATCCTTGCGGTTTCATGACATACGGCGCACAAGGAACCCATGGATAAGCCATATGCGCCATCGGAGGCGGAGGGTACATTCCCGGTGGCGGAGGCGGGCACATTCCGCCACCACCCAATTGCTGTCTCAAGCTGACATTTTCAGCCATAACGAACGATATTTTGCCATTCAACTCCGCAATAGTCGAGTGCATGGACCTCACCTTCTCCTCAAGCTCTTCCACGTAATGCTTCTTCCTCTGTCTCGAGAGCTGCGCACTCTCACGGTTCCTCATCAGCCTTGCTTTCTTTTTCTCATCGTCCTCGTCATTGCATTGCGCATTCTCCACATCCACCGCGGCAATTGATGATCGCCTGTGCTTAATACTTCGAGTTTCAGAGACTGTATCATCCTGCCCCTTCTTCCGCTTCGCCACAAAAGCATTACACATCTCCTCCTCAGCTTTCACCCTCTGATCGCCAGCCAATTTGGAAGAAACATCCCGCTCGAAGCTTCCGGAACACGGCGAAGGAGGATTGGTATCTTCCGACAAGCCAGAGCCTCCACCATTCCCCGACCCCTGCGACGAGACTGGACCGCCCGAAAGCTCCCGATCGCCGGAGACATCGCAGTCCGGCGACGGAACGTCCGACAAATTCTCAGCGCCCGCCCTCCGATCGCCCGATCGGTAGCTACCAGACTCCGACGGCGGGCAATTCAGGTACCCGGCGACATCGGACGCCCCGTCGCCGGAGATTCCGGAAGAACCGGACTCGCAATTGATCTCCCCGGCGGGGGAGGGGATGAGGAAGGACTCGTTCTCGTCGGGGAGGTAGAGATCGCCGAGGCCATCGAAAGTGAACTCGAAGTCCCCGTTCTCCTCGAACCCAAAGTCGAAGGCGAGATCGGGATCGAAGGGCTGCGGCGCGCCGATCGAGCGGCCGGCGTCGTCCGCGGAGAAGAACAGGGGGTCGAGAGGCGGAATCGGGAGGCCATCGAAGTCGGCCGCCGCGATGGGGTCGGGGCCCGCCGCCGCCGCCGCCGGCGGATCGGCCATCGCTAGGGCTTGTGGGATCACGAAGGGGGTTGGGGGGGCAGAAGCGAGGGAGGAAAGATGGGTGGAGGAAGGAAAGAGTCAGAAGTCTTTCGGGGTTTTTGTGGACTTCGTATTGAAGACGAAGAAGACTGGCTCCGCTCCCTGGAAAAAAAACCCACCATTTTTGGGGTCCCGAATGCGTCACGCCTCTTCGCCCACGTTCGCTCTCAGCGCGTGCGCCCACGTCCGTTCCCACTCTCCAACGCAACGGGGGAAAATGTACTCGTTTTTGGGTAATTGGTGTCTAATTCTCGTTTACAATTTTGTTCACGCCGAAAAATAAAAAGTTTTGGTTGTTATCGACAAGTCTAGAGAGACGAATTGGCCGAGAAAGACAGTTTGGCCAAAACGGTTCATAACTTGAGGAATCGACGGCCGATGGAATTGATATAAAGTGTAGTAGGAGGAAAAAGTATTAAAAAAGTCCTAAATTTTTTAAATAAATGTTCAATTAGTGATAATTTTTTTTTGTATCAATTCTGTCTTAAACCTTTTAAAGAGTGTCTACTTAGTCTTTTCCGGCTAATTTGGATTGAATATTGCTGATGTGGACGTCAATCAAATTATGTGACACCGCCGCTGCTAATACGGATAATTTTTAATAATATTTTTAATATTTTTTGTATTTTTTTCTTTCTTTTCTTCTTTTCCTTTCTTCTTCTTCTTTTTCTTCTTCTTCTTCCGGTGGCCGGCCACTGACCGTGCCTGGGCGAGCTGGCCTCGCTTGAGCGAGGTTCGACGTCACCCGACCAGGCAAGGGCGAGGCTTGGCTTGGCGAGGGCCAACCCCGGTGAGGGCTCCCCTCGCCCCTGCCGGGCGTTGCCCGAGCAAAGGAGATGCCTGGCAAGGCCACCTTGGCTTAAGAGAGGGCCGGCCTCGCCAGATCTAGCCTAGCCAACAAGCAACGGCGAAGGTAACTAGGCTAATTGTGCAATGGCATCGGGCTAGAGGGACGATAGCACAGCAAGCAACGAACAGGAGCCTAGACTGGCTGTGCAATGTCAAGACCAGCGAACATAAACTGGATGAAGGTAGCGCGATGAGCGGCACAGCTGAACAAGCCCGGCGAGGGTCAACCTCGCCCAGGTAAGATCTGGCGAGTGGACCCTCACCCAAGCCAAGGCATCGCTTGGGCGAAGGCGATGCCTGGCAAGGCCGGCCTAGCCAGATCTGGCGAGGGGAGCCCTTGCCGGACCAAGCCTTGCCCTCACCCAGTTGGGCGATGATGACCCTTGCTCAGGCAAGGCTAGCCCACACGACCATAGCCAGTGGCCCGCCATCACCAGTCGGTCACCGGAAAAGGAAGAAGAAGAAGAAGAAGAAAGGAAAAAAGAAAAAAATCAGAAAAAAATTTCGAAAAAAATATTAAGATATTATTAAAAATTATTCACCTCAACGCCGCCAATACCATGTAAGCCAGTCGGCATCCACATTATCAATATCGGGTCAAAATTAGCTGGAATGATAAAATTGGCACTATATTAAAAAGTTTATGACTGAATTGGCACAAAAAAAATATTTTAGGATAAATTGGTACCAATGTAAAAGATTTATGACTTTTTTGACACTTTTCCCTATAGTTGAACAATATCGAATGTTACTCGGCATAGTAACTATCAACGTAATGGAATAAAATGACCGTTAAACTGATGGAGTGAATATAACTGTCAAGGTAACTATCGATGTAACTGCTTGATAATAAAGTCAATGTAACCATTAGATGGTTGATGTAATCATCTAGTAATGGAGTTGATGTAACTATGGAATAATAGGGGTAAGGATGATTCCAAGTTTTAGGTTCCAAAGGTATGCGGAGTAATTTTAGGTTGGAACCGGTTCTAGCGGATAAGTTCCAAGTGAAACCTAGATATCGAAACATTCTATTCTATGACATGAGTACGTAATCTAAAATCGCTAATCCAAGCTTCTATTTTTAGTAACGTTTCTGACGGATACTTTTATTTTGTTAATACTTTCGTGTCCGAGGACATCTTTTTTCCGGATGCTCCTCCGTTTCTTAATTCACATGACCTTTTCGACGGGAATCTCTCGACAAGCACGACATCACTGGATCACAGGAGGAACCAAGCTATCGGAACCCGATCCGGCGGTTGTCTTGGCGGCGAAGGGAAGAGCGCGTGGGTTGAAAGCGGGAGTGGGGGCAAGGGACACGCGGAGGCAGACCGTAGACCTCAACAGATCCGAGGGACACGTCGCCGTGCTGCGGGGGTTTAAATGGACGGACGGATGGATGATGATCCGATGATATGGCCGGGGGGTTGTCTCTGGAAACTTCGGAGCGGGTCGTTGCTTCCACGCGTAGGCTTCGTCCCCCGTTACGCTACCTTCCCGTCGTTTCCTGCCGGCGCGCTCTTCATTATTTTAAATCAAATTATCCTCTCGATCCTCTCTACAAACTTTAGATTTGGTGCCACTACGGCCCCCAAAAAAAAAAGGAAGAAAAAGAAAAAATAAATATATTTTAAGCAACTCTAGAGAATCAGTCGAACATAAAAGTTGTTGATTTTCAATTACATTATCTTTTTTGTGCCGTGTGTAACTAATGCGTTGAAAAATTTTCAACAGCCCGATAGCAAGACAACCGCGAATAATCGATTTTGCTCAATTTCTCTTGCAACTCGAGTTTCATCAAACGTCGTTGAGAATGTATATTGAATTTAAATCCGACATTGGTCTTGAATTGTTTGGGAAACCGTGCATGAAGCTTGCGCATTCAACACCTTGCCAGAGTTATCTAATTACCATCGTCCCAACTTTTTCAATCAAGCTTAACGATCTATGAAAATATCGCGAGTGCCTTGGAGCCTCTACGTACTTCAATCTTGCTTTGTTCTGTGTTTTGGCTGGCTTCAGATTGGAGTTGAACTAAAATCAAGTCAAATATACATTACAAATCGATAAAGTTTTTGTGTTGATTTTTAAAACAAGCTTCAAAAAAGAAACAAGAAAAAACCAGCAAGGGAACGGAGATACACCGGTTTTGGACCAATTATTTAAGTCTAAGGAGAATTGTGGTCATGTGGCTCAATTGAGCCTCCGTTTCCTAGGAGTTAAGCCACGAGTCCTTAAGAAGGAACTTTTGGCTGGGTTTCAAAGTCTAAATGTAATAAAACATATGATTTCCATGGAAATTTCATTATTACTTGAGTAACGTAAGAACGAAAGGATTACGTTGAACATTTAACATGCATCCAAAGTTTAGCAATAATATTGAATAAATTAAAAGTCGAGAGACTACATTAAATAAATTTAAAGTTCAAGGATCACATTGTGCATTGAGTCAAAATTCAAAAACTGTTTGTATCATTTGCCCCTAATAGAAACCACCCACAAGCAGATACTACTACTAACTATGGATATAGCTACACATAGTCCAAAGTCAAATGCATGTTTTCCTTACGTCAATAATCATTATCGACAAAAAGGTTAGTACTTTCAAAGTCATTGGAATAATCAATCGCCACGTGATAAAGAAATCGGCTTTTGATTTCAGGAATCGACACATCTTTTTTTGTTTTTTTGGTCGGTAGGAATCGACGCATCTTATTTGTCCTCCAATTCCAGCATTTAGCAAAGTTTGCGGTCGACGAATCTTCAACAATTGACGTCGAGTGGCAATGTTACTTGTCCATACTTTACCATCGACAACTTTACTCGTGAATTATCGATTAATGTCCTTCAAACCGGCCCCCTTATTCACAAATGACTTCTTGAATAGTCGGTCAAGATTATCATTTGTCAGTAATAAAAGTTGGCATTCTTTTGGGTGTAAACCGCCGCACAACAACTAGGTTAACCCGTCCATGCTTTGAGACCCATCACGCGCTCCAATGCTTAAGGGAGCACTGAAAATGAGGGAAACTTTGAGGAGAAGGAATTTGAACCTAAAACGGAGAATGGTGGATTTATGGATAAAAAGTATGGAAGATGACACCCTGCTTGAATCTCAGATTACTACTTGTACGCCATTGTTGAACGGTCGCAAGTTGTATTGGACAAGTGGCAGACTATGGATGACAGGTGATGAAAGGACATGATAAATGACTTCTGTTGGGAGTCTAGAAACCAATGCATGTTCCACATTTTTGATAGTGGTAACATCATTACGTGCCTTATGAGACAACAATAAAGTGATATTTTGCCAAAATTAGCTTATGTCTAACAGTCAATTCTTTTGTTTACATTATGTACCCGTCAGCATACTAATAACGCGTGCTGATGGAAGATAAGTTTGTCAAAATCACCCTTATTGGTTTTCATGTAGAGAATCTATTTAGTTAAAAAAATCACGCAACTAGTTAAGTCAAGAACGAGTAAGATACCCTTTGGATATGTTTATTTTTTATTTTGTTTATAAATAATAGATTATTCAGCTTGTGTTTAATTTATTTTAATGCTTCTTAACTCATGACAGTGTTTACTTATGCCAAAAAAATTAACGTTTATTTTAATATCATATTCATTAAACAATGTTTATCGTGTCTAATTACTAGCCGTACTCTTTAATTTGCTTTGTTACTCCGTAATACTGTTCACTCATAAACTATATATTTAAAGTAACAACATTAGCACACATTAAAAAAATAATTAAATACCGACAAAAAAACAAAAATAATTAAATAAAAAAGAAATGTGACGGATATTTAATTCATTATCCATTTACGCATTTAAAGGACAAGATAAGAGGAGAAAATTAAAAGAAGTACTACGACTGCTGAGAATTTTTGGTACGGATAAATTATTTTTTCTTTCTATTTTTAGGGGTTCATATTGTCAATTTCAATTCTTATTTTTTAATTTTATCATATGAAACCTAAATTGTAGGGGTGAGTATGGTTCGGATGGACGGTTCTCATCCCGAAACCGGAAATGGCTTATTAATGACCGGTTTTGAAAAATTGGAACCAAGAATTGGACTTATCTAGGTAATCCGGTTCGATTTCCGGGTGGTCCATGAAACTGATCCCTAATTCCTACAAAATTGCATTCATCAATTAATATTTTCTTGATATCTAGGATGTTTTTTTAGAAGAAAATGAGAAGGAGGAGGTCCCTGAGCCTTCTTGGTCCCCATATGAAAACTCTATACGCATGTATCAGGACGAGCCTCAGCAAAGCCCATAATCAAATGTCGAAGCCATCTTCACCATCACCATGGAAGCAGACAACTGCCATCATTCCCTTTCTTTTCCTGTTTCGGTTTGGCGATTTTTCTTCCTCTCGTCGCTTCACAAAGGAAAATGGAAGGAAAGAATTGCCCTCACTCACCTTCTCCATTATGTCCTGTTATTTTAAATATTTATTCACAATTCAATTTTACTAAGTGTGTGTATGAATATATATATATATATATATATATATATATACATATATACATATATCGATCCAGTTTAAGTGAACGGTTCTACGTCTAGAACCGAAATCCAGACCAATGCTCACTAATTCTCGTAAATTGAAATCAAGAATCGGACCTATACCCATTAGAATCACCAGTTCCAAGTTAGTTCGGTCTGGTTCCAGCCGATTCCCGATTCTCAAATTCCCGGATCCTTTGCTCGCCCTCAATTGTATTCACTTTAATTTTCGAAATTCTCTCCCTCATTCATTACTCTCCTTACGCGGAAATATCCGGCTCCCCGATCCGGCCGACCTGGCCTATCGACCCGTCAAGGCTCGGCCCCTAGACAAAGGGGAAAAGAAAAAGGAAAAAGAAAATCCGACCCGATCCAAGCGCCGGCCGCTCCCCGTTTCGTCCCACGTGGCGACACCCCATAGGTGACGATCGAAATCGCCCCCGACTCTCACACCGAAGACCGGAGCACGCCCGAAGATTTTTCCAGCCAATGGTCTGACCATCTTGTCTTTTTCCCGGTATAAAAATCTGCAAATATTTCCTTTCCTCGAGCTCACCCCTTTTTACCTCCTCCTCTGCGAGATAAGGGCGGCCCCCCGCCCCTTCCCTCGTCGCGAGCGAGGTTTCTCTCTCTATCCCCGGCCCCTTCTCTCTCTCTCTCTGTACGATGCTCGGAGAATTCAACGCCTCCTCTTCTTCCTCCTGACACTCGCCCTCCCCGCTTTCTCTCCAGGGCGAGAGGACAGAGAGAGAGAGAGAGAGAGAGAGAGAGCTGAGGAGCCATGGACCCAGCATCGGCGGCGGCGGCGGCGGCGGCGGCGGCGGCTCCGAGCGAGAAGGAGTCGATGGTGGATCCTTTCCTAGTCGAGGCTCTCCACAACCCTCGCCATCGCCTCACCAGTAAGCCTCCTTCGCTCGGGCCAGCTCCCGATTTTCTTCCTTCGCGCGGTTCCGTGTCGATTGCCGATTCCGTTGTCTTGGGCGTTTGCCCTTTAGAGGTCTGGGTCGTGGGTTTTTGTCGCTTTTGACATTGAAGGTTCGGTCGGGTTTAGGTTGCGTGTGGGTGGAGAGTTGCGTGTGGGTTTAGGTTTTCGCGGGAGGTTCGATCGGGCGTAGGGTTTCTGCGGATGTTCAGATCTGAGGCTGCTCTGAGCAATTGTCTCTGTCGGAGCCAGGAGAGATGAGGAAATCGAGCGAAACAGCTTTTGTCTGGTCATGCTGGTTCTTGTTGGGAGTGGACCTTAATCTCGAAAGGGCGAAACAGCTGGTTATTAGCTTAGTTCTGGAGATTTTAGCATTGGGGGTCTATCTTAATCAGGAGCGTATGATTAGATACATCCTCTGAAAAGGGCAATTCTTTTGGGGACTTTTCTTGTGTGTGCTGCGTCGCTTAGCCCCCCCGGTTTTTTTCCATGGGCGATGCATTGCTATTGATCGATTGAGGCCCTGGTGGACAAAAGGTCTCATGGAAACTGTTGGGAACATCCGAATAAGTTTAACTCTAGGATATTAATTATCCCCTGAATGTGGAAACTCGTTACGCGTCTCTGCTTCCACGACTATTTCCATTAGTATGTTATTCTTAATTAGCCATAATGGAAATTCAATTTAATCCTGTAGGTGCGCGCCAAACACAGATAAGGTAGGATCGTAGGTATTGAGTGTCTTGTACATGTGTTACATTGTATCATCTTATCCTATCGGACCAAAAATCCTAGTAATTAATGTAGCCTGATGTCTATCCCGGCAATTTGTATAAGTCGCAGTGAGTATCTACACCGCTCGAGTGACGGAATTCACTCATATCATGGGCGGATGAAGAGTTACAATGTAGAAAGCAAGATAAGTGGACCTTAACGTAATAGATCGACTTGCGCTAGTTGTCAAGTTAAGTGAACTAGCATGCTGCTATATTCAGCGCCCTTGAAGCCGTAAGAGAAAAGACAATCTATGTTGGGCATTCCTCTTTGCTTCTCTCTACATGACCGCATTTATTCATTGCTTTATAAACAACGCACTCCAACTCAGTAATTTCTTTCATATAGATCTCTGATTGAACTTTGAAAGGCTGAATTCTCAGCTCATGAAAGAGGTTCAGGTAGCGTAGGTTTTATCCAGCACATTGGTTCAGTTGACTGATCACTTATTGTTTTTTTTGGTTGCTATCCTGTAACTTAAGGCTACCGTCAGACACCTTTATATGATTCTCCTATCTGCTCAGCTCATAGCAACTTTTAAGTGTCGATGCTCAAGTTATAGCTATACGGCTTAGTTGTAACCTTGACTTTATTTGTACATCGATTGAAAGTGAAACTATTTTGGTTCAATGCCACAGTTTGAATACCTAAAGCAGCAACCGGAATATTCGCAATTGGCAGGAATAGACGGTTTGTTTTCATCTCCTAGGATTTTATGTCAAAATTGTGCCTTTTGTAGCATCAGTTAATGGAGCTTAAATCTTTTCCAGGTCTCTGAGAGTGCATTAGTGGGGAATGTAAACCAAATGGCTATTGCATGTTTTAATAAGGATGTATGATGTCACTGCTTCATGGTGTTTTGGTTTTTACTGGACTAAATATTGTCGCCTTCACCTCCTAGCCGTCCTCTTGTTTTTCTCAATCTTTTTTATTTTACCACTTAATGCGCATAGAGATCTAATTCTATTACACCATTTCTGCTGTATCATGGGTCAGTTTTGAGGATGGAACTTGATCTTCGGAAATTCTTGCAAAACTCTGGTCAGCAACACTTTGAATTTCAGCACTTCCCAACCTCTTACCTACGGCTAGCCGCACACCGTGTTGCTCAACACTATGGTTTGCAAACTATGGTTCAGGACGGTGGTTTAGATGGCAGTGGAAACAGGATATTGGTGATCAAAACAGCAGGAAGCAGACTCCCTGCTGTCCGCTTATCGGATATTCCTGCCAAGCAGTTGGAAGATGATAAGTCTGAACAGATTAAGATTGTTATCAGGCCTCGACCTAGTAAAGCATCTGCTGGAGCCAATGACGCAGGGATGAAAAGAAGCCAAGTGCGAAGCGTGGAAGAGAGGAAGGAGGAGTATGACAGAGCACGTGCTCGTATCTTCAGTAGCCCCAGTGGTTCTGATTCAGATGATACATTTTCTCAGACCCTAACTGACCGGAGGAATATATCTTTGAACAGAGATGATAATGAAGCATGCAGGATTCCTGTGGTGGATCTCGATAAGAATACAGGCATTAGGGATGGCAGCACACAATCTAGGGTTGCCATTCTTAAAGACAGAGAAAAAGATCGTTCTGACCCAGATTATGATCGGAGTTATGATAGGTAAGGTCTTTTCTGTTCCATTGGTATTCTTCATTTTGAGCGTGAGATTAATGTGACTGAAGTTGATCTTTTTATCAGCCTTGATTTAATCCTTTGATCAGGTATTTTACTTCTCATTCAAAACAGTGTATCTTAAGAAGCACAGAAATGACATATTTACAAGATTCATCACTTTGTTGCAAAAAGCTGTTGATAAAGTTATTTACAAGCATATGTTGTTGGTTTGCTGTGTAACTGTTACCATAACACTTGGTTTGCTTAGCCTTCTCCAATGTCTCAAAAACGTGTTTTTTGTGTAGCTGCACATGGCATGATGCTATGGCATTCCAATATTGGTGTTTTGTTTGATGAACTAACTTCTGTACTGAAATAGGTATGTTAGGAATATCCCTGCTGGTCAAAGTTTCGGTTTGGTGCCCTTCAACGTGCCAAAGATTCAACATCCTTTTGGGCATTTTGATCCTGGATATACTCCACTTGGTCAGATGCCGAGGTCCCAAGCTTCACTTAACTATATGCCTCCTTCTGGTGCTGTTATGAACTCTTTTGGAGGGACGGGATTGAATCAAAGTACAAGTGATACTGGGTACATGCAGTGGCCTACTGCTGCAATGATGTATGCACACTCATATGAGCAACTCCGGCATGGTGTTTTCCAGGTGAAAATATCCTTTTAATCTATCTATTTTAGTAGCCATGTGAAGGGAAGCTTAGACTGCGGTGACTTTACTGTTTCTTAGTCATATAATCAGATTGAGTCTGTTTTTCAGAGCTTCATATTTATTTTGTGGGTTCTCTCGGCAATTCTTTCATTTCCTGCATTGATGCTGTTCAATGTCATATTAGTCACTCTGTTGAGTTAGAGAATTTTATGTTGCTGTTGGGGTTTTAGCCTTTGGTTTATAAAATTTCTGTCTGTGACAATCTTCAAGACGAGTCTTTTGCTGCATTGGCCTGAAGCTAGCTTACTCCTCTTTTTTTCCTCATGTGGCCGACCATTCATTTTTTACCAAGGTGTGTTTTCCCCCCCATTGTGGATGACTTATTTCCCCTTATTTTGCAGGCCCCTGTCTGTCAGCAGCCACTGAGCTTTGATTACTCGCAAAACCATTAAGTAGTGGTAGGTTATGGTGTTGTATGACTGATTCACATGCAAATACTTTTGTTCTGTTAGGAGTTTTCTTATGTTAGACTTCATATATTCAGATCCAATGTTTGGCTAGAACCTTTGTTCTATTTCAAGCTTCTGTGACTCTTTTTTACATCTTTTCGACACTGATTATAGTATGGGATTTATCTGGTGTTGCTTGTCATTCTAGTACCATCTTTTTTCTTTGACGGTAACTTTCAGTACTATATCTTGCACTGCCATCTAATAAAATGATCTGTTCTATCGGTCCAAGTTCCCATGTCTCACTTTGCAGTTCTGGGGTTACAACTTACAACCCTGCTTTGCTCTGTCGTAGTTCATAAGATTCTTGACATGCACAATTCCTAACACGAACAACACTAGGGATGGCAAACACAAGGTCCACAAGGCGGAGTGCATACTGCATATCTGGACTATTAACATTTGGTGATTGTCATTCCACCATCTCAATATGATCCTGTTGGCATTTCCGACTCTGGACCCTTGAAAGCTAAATTGAAGCCCCTAAAGTTGAATCGGCATGCGTATGTATTCCACATTTCACAGTAGTTCTACAATCGCTCCGGCTATCTAAGTGCGGTAAATAGCTGAGATCGGGGAAAGTTCACTCCGTATGGTTCGGTAACTGGGTTTTGAAGCTTTCAGAGTGCTAAGAAGTGCGGTGAAGATTGAAGATTGACAGAACATTGGAGCTCTAACCTAACAGCTTGGGAAAATGAAGTTTCCCATAGGATCTGATAACCAATCTTTCCTGTGTATTCTAGTGCAATAGGATAAGGCTGGTTGATCGCAAACTTTTCAGATTTGGTCGACAAGATTGATCTTTGTCTTCCAATACTTAATCAAGCCTAAGAAGCTCAACTAATTAGCCAATTTCAGTAGTTAATTGAGCCGGCTTCAAGGAAAAAGGGCATACTAAACTAATTGTCCAGCGAAGGAAAACCCTAAAAAAGAGAACAAACAAAAAAAGGAGAGCATGCCAAGCTAACCTATGAGACAGTATGCAATGTGAAGCAAAGTTGTTCTAGCTGTATGTTTTGAGTAAGGATGGCATGAATTTATCGAATAATCAGCCTAATGACACCTGTAGCCAAACATCTTTTGTCCTTTAGACATAACATAGAGTGCGTTTATGACCATTCCTCAAAGGGTTCGGAGTCATGGTCATCGACAAAAAGACAATACTGATGGTCAATTTACAAGTATTACGCCGAAATCATGATCGTGATTGATGGACTGGGTGAGCCACAAAAAATATCGATAAGATGCCTGAAAACCAACTTGATATGGATAAGAAAACTACAGATTCACAATATGGTAGTGAATTTTATCCCTTGGTAATGATAAATCAATAAAAAAACATCTCTCAGTAAAACATGTTCAAAGTGAAGTAAGATTATAACATCAGATGCTCTTACCCTGAATTTCAAAGTCATGAGATCTAGCGTACATCCATCTTAGGAAGGTTTAGATTGAAATTTTGACTGCTGATGACACCTCTAAATATCATTGATTCAGATACTTTAATTGCAAGAGAGTAGAAATGCCTGCTGAACATCAAATAGGATAGCCTCGCATAATACTTTACCCGTCAAAGACAATGGCGATTCTAAACATTCAACAGATAGAGGCCAAATGATGAATCCTTGTTTTGACGGAAAAGCGGAAGAGAAGTTGAAAGCATAGTTCATATATGACCCGCTGGATAATGAAGCAATAGCATTGACTTCTTCGACAAATGTTTACGAAATTCTCTCATCATCAGAACCAGAAAGCAAACAGAATCAAACCCATGATCAGAAAAGAGGTACAAGGTTCATGCATGAGGAACTTGTTGGACCGGCAATAAGAGAGAATATCATAAACCTGCAGAACTGAAAAAGAGGGGAAAATACAAGAACAAATAGAGAGTTTTCTTGTACTTGATTTACATGAAATGGTAAGGATCTTGATCATCCATAACGCCAAGCTAGGTTTACCGGAAAACAACCCTTAATACCCAACAATTACTAAAAGAATCTTAGCTGATATAAGATTTAATCAATGAAAGAGAATGGAAAAGCCGACGAGCAGCATGACGTTCCTCAGAGGGAGTAAATCAACAAACTAAGTTTCGCCTAGTGGGAAATCAAGAAAAGCTAACTACATCACACGGCACATTAAAGCGACATAAATACTCCAATGAAATGAGAATTTCTGTTAAATCATGGAATTTACAACAAACACAAGTAATCTACATTAACAGCTGAACCCAGAACAATTGATCAGAAGCAGGAGCAACATATTATCGTGTTGAAAACCAATGATCTACCAATCGCCAAACAGCACACAGCGATCCTATCCTGAAGTAGAACAAATCCCAGCCAACAATTGCTTGCAATGCTCTATGCCCACCTGCCCCAGCCAGATTTAACATTTAGATGGCCTTACCGTTCTGATCCACCAGCATCAAAAGCCCAGCTCCTGCCAAATCCTGTACATTCAGTGACAGGAACCTTTCAATACAAGATTGTTTCCCTGGAAGCACATCAAAAGCAGGAAACAGAAAAACCCCCAACAAAAAGCTAAATGCGCAATAGTTATAAATGAACCAAAACTAATGCTTTGAAAGCACAAACATGAATGATCATTCTCACCACAAAAACAAAACTTTGAGGAGATGACAGAAAGGTCTTGGAGGAAGAAAATTAGTGATTACCCCAAAACTCAATCTTCTCCAGTGGGAAACAAAGTCAGGACCTTTCTCCCTCCACTCCCCTTGACCGACTCCAACCCTTCAACAGGGGACTGAATTGGATTGTGCATTGACATTGTTGCCCCCATGCTATGCGGCGTATGCGCCATCTGCCCATGCCTGCTTTGCAACAGAGGATGCTCAAATTGCCCATTTGGCGGTAACCGGAAATGGCCCACTTGCCTATGGTATGGTGGATGGGCCGCTGCTGCGGTGGCCTCTGCCGCCAGATGCTGGTGGTGCTGCAGCGCCAAGAAATGGTCCGAACTCGCCCTGCCCGGATGCAAAAAATGGGGCGGCACTGGCCCGCTTGCGAATAACCGCTCAGTGGCGGCATCTGCGCCGCTGCCACCACCTCCGCCGCTGGATAATCCCTGCATCCGCCTGAGATAGAGGCGGTACTTCTGCAGGTGACTGGCCACATTCTCCCGGGTCAACCCGTCAACGCTCATCAGCTGCATTATGGTCTTCGGCACAGCGTTCTTGATCCCCAGGTGCGCCACCGCGTCCACGAACCGCTTGTGCAGCTGGGGCGTCCACACCAGCCGCGGCCGCTTGAGGGTCCGGGCCGGCTCGTCCCCGCCGCCTCCGCCCCCCGCCCCCCCGGACCCCAGATCGCCCGAATCGGCGAAATCGACCGGCCCAGGCTGGTGCGCCGCCGCGCCGGCCCCGGCCTTCAAATCGTGATTGGAGGAACTCAGGTGCTGCAGCAGCGGCGGGGGGTGGCGTTGCTTGCCGTTGACGACGGAGACCGAGTTATTGCTCGTGGAGGGGCCTCTCCCGATGTCGAAAGCGAGAGCGAGATCAGGGGTGATGAGGGACTGAGTCAAGGGGGTGAGCTCCTCAGGCGGCGGAAGCTGGAATTCCCATTTCGAGAACCAATCACCATCGTCTTCCCTCATCGTCAGGCCGATTCGGCACAAACCCAGTTCGCTATTTGCCCAGACAGCGAGCTGAATCCTCGCAAAGTCGTAGATTTCTCACCGAGGAAGGGAAGATCAGAGTGCCCAAAGGTTGGATTTTTAAGCTGACTTTCCCTTCTTCCTCTCCTCGTTTTCCTAGGATTCAGGGTGTCAGAGAGATCGGAAAAGCGGGTACGGCAGTGGGAGAGACGTTCGAGGTGGATCTTGGCTTCTTCTTTCCAAAGGCTCGCAGCTGTAGTGAGTGGGGCAATGGTGGGTTATCTGATCTCCGAGCCTGATGCTGTTTCCTTTTTGTCACGAGTGTACTCGGGGCCCCCCCTCGTGTATATTTGTCTCTCGTTTCCCGGGATTTGAGGGTTCCTTATTCTCCGAGAGCCAGTGTCGTGTGTAGATTCTGCGACTGTGGGGGGAGGGGATCCCGATGATGATGCCACCACGGTTTTGTCAGGCGCGTAGCCGTCAAGCTCTTCCCCCCGGTCCAAGGAAATATCAATGTCACGGTCCGAATTTCCACACCCCCCGATCTTGGAAAAAAATCTGCCCCCGTGGTGGCCTACCCGACCCACGTGGACCTTACCCGATCTAAAGGGAACTACGTTGTTATTACGGGATTTCGAATGTTCCGTAAGCATGGAAGACATAGAATGAATGATACGAAGGGATCAAGGGACCGACGAGGGTCCCGTGTTTGGAGCTGGGACATGCGGCGACATTGAAAACCTTCGAAGGCGGGATTGACTGCTCGTGTACGAATTAGCTCGAGGCGATATTTGCTCTAATGAGGAGGGTTGAAGCATATCGAATCCAATGCTTTTTTTTTTTTCAAGTGAATTTAACATCCCGCTTGAGATATTAGATGCTGGAGCTAACTAATGCGTGGTGCGGTTGGATTCAGTCAGGTTATTCGCTTTATTGCCCTTGAAGAAGGACGGTTAGCTAGTTCAACGTGGAAGTGATCTTGGGCGCGCGCACGCTACTCTTGGTCAGGAAAATTTAGGCTCGTTATAGCTTATTGCTAAAAGATTTAGGGAGAGGCGAGGGAAATGTTCATAAGCTACCAAATAAGTCGACACTTCCCCCTCCAGTAGCCACCCTTCTTACTTGTAAAAGGGGAGGTGGAGAGTTTGATTTTCCATATTCTCAGGGAGTTAGAGGTGAGGACGTTTAGTTTCAGATACGGATTTCGATTCGCACGCTCTGCAAAGAGGCAGGGTAAAAAATTTAAAAGTGAGTTGAGAGTTAGAGTAAGACAGATCGAAAGAAAAAAAAAATTGACGCTCAATTTCTTGCAAAAATACATGAAAAATTCCATGTTGTCTTTCAGAAGTGAGTTGCTGTTGAGCAAAGAAGAAAATTGCTTAGAACCCCATGTTTCTAGAAGACCATAAGTTTGCCTAGGATTACAGAAGCCACTATCCCTTGAACTTGTGATCTACGGACAAAGTTTTCAAGAAATGGGGTTTTTGCTTATTCATTAGGGGTGAGCATGATTTCAGAGTTGAACCTAGAATTGAAGAACTGGGCCAGTGGAAAACTTGTATGGTTCTAGATTCCAGGGTATGCAATATGGGTTTCACGTTCCAAAAATTGAGAAACCTGTAACTCGGAATAAGTTTTTGTGTTTTTCTTAGTCTATGTTTTTACGTGATCCCATGGTATTCTATGACGTTCGATGATAAGCATATAATCTAGAACCACTAGTCTGAATTTCCATTTTATGACTAAGACTTTTATTTTGTTAATATTTCATACTCTTCGTGGATCTAAATATAAATTGTGGTTAGTGACTTGTAACAGTAAACGATAATTATTAAAGGTGAAGATTCAATGCAATCGTTCATTTAGTAACACATGTAGAACTTGGGTAGCCCTGAAATAGGTGACAGGGTAGGTTTCGGGGTATACATGGTAGGTTCATATTCCAAAAAATGAGGAACCTATTCCAATAGATAGATTCCGGGTGGAACCTGTGTGGAACCTGAAAATGCCCAACCCTATTGTTCATGTCCTAGAATGAAAAATGACAACGGATCTTTCTGCGGAGAGTCTTTCACATGGAAAGTGGAGAACTAATTGCTTGTTTGATTATTGCACCAACAACATCGAATTAAAGTCAATTTTCTTGACCGGCTTAGGAGCTTTCTTTATGCTCGAAATCTTATAGAGATACTGGAATTGCGAGTCTGACAACTATCTAGCATGAAAGCTTAGCCGGCAAGATCGTGGAAGTTTCCCCCATCAATGAAATATCTCATGCAAAGATTTCACCTAACATCGAGACCGTTTCTTGAGCACGGATCGTAGAACTTAACACGATCCAAAGTCTGGCTTCTAACAGCCACGGATCCGTCTGTAGACTTCAAATCGAAGAGATTATTAAGAACTTTCAGGACAGTTGAATTCCAATGTTCACGCCAGCAGCATCGACGTGCCATGCACGGGAGAGAAAAAAGATTTTCGATCACAGTACATGATATGTTTAATATCATAGCGAAAACAAATAAGCTCATACAACGTAAAAGAAAGTGAAAGGAAATAATTTCAAAGTTCGACCAGTTAAGAGAGTTTTGCACGAGGATTGTTCAGTCTATACTTCATGAGATTATGAAGATGCAACTAATGTACAAATTGTTCCTTTTGTCATCGGATAATTGGATCGAATGTTACGATTATGTTAAAATATGTCTCGAGTTTGAGTCCGATAGACAAAACCCGATCCGAGATTAAATATTATCTATGGAAGTTTGAATATTCCGAGTTGGACGTCCGAAATTGAACAATGCATAAACTCTTCTTTGGGGCACACGAATTAGTCTTCTGGACGTTAGAATGTTGAAGCTGAAGCCACGGTCAAGCAAAAGAAATAAAAAGGACAGTCCAATGGTTCGACCGAATTTGGACGCTGCATTGGATTAGGTTTGAATCACACGGAAATATTTCCTTGGGGAACTTAGTGTGATGTTTCCTATTTGAGTCCAATTTGAAAACGTAAATTGCTTAATCGACCAAGAACTTCAGTCCACGGGGTGTCAGGATATACATTGCTCATGGGTCAGGGTAGTTGATGCAAGTCCTCTTGAAGCGCCATTACATCTCGGAGTGCTGCGGATCATCCATAGGTGTCGAGTGCTCGACATTGGGTCTGTGATTTGTTTATTGAATTACACCAAGAATTTAAGTATTTGTAGTGGATTAAATCTTGTGTAAGATTTATCGATTATTTTGTGAGATTAAGAGATTATTTTGCCAGAAATTGTGGGGTTAAATACCGCGTGAGTTATTGGGTCTAATTGGGGCTTGGAAAACACTTAGAGTGTTTGAGCGACTCGAGCGTGGTTATAATTTCCGTTGTATCGCTTAATCTATAGTGGAATTTCGTGCTGCTCTCCCCGTGAATATAGGTCACTATGATCGAACCACGTAAATCTGGTGTCCGATTTATTTTATTGTTCGATCTCTTGGTTTCCGCAACA
Source organism: Syzygium aromaticum (assembly GCA_024500025.1). Classification (NCBI taxonomy): domain Eukaryota; kingdom Viridiplantae; phylum Streptophyta; class Magnoliopsida; order Myrtales; family Myrtaceae; genus Syzygium; species Syzygium aromaticum. Next base: position 22,168,540 of record CM044885.1, read on the forward strand.
GATTCATTGCATTAACATTAATACGATATATTATTAGGGTATTTGATTAGTTGATTTTTTTTCCTAGTTGTAATGTCATATCTCGTTAAGAAACGACACGGCCGAATAGATAATGTATTTCAATGTTTCAAAATTTTCATGCGTGGGGATTCATTTGATGAATAGGCTAATTAAGCATTTATGTGCACATCACCTCTGTCCCTCGAGCTTGTGGGCTTAGTCTCAGTGAAGTTTTTTTTTTTTTTGGTAAGGTAGTCTCAGTGAAGTTTATCGCTAATGAAAGTAGAAAACTGCCAGCTAATTTTTATGCCTTTTTTATTTTAATTAAAATACTCTCCATTGGGAATAACTGTTTTTTAGAAATTTTTAAAAAAGTAAAAATAAATGCAAAGGCTGAAGTAATGTGAGGTGGAGTGGCATCCATATAATGCACAAATTATTATTCACTTGGATGAATAGGTCATGGTTTAGAATTGAAAAGGAAAAAGGGTATAAAAATGTTATAGCATGAGGTGCCAACTTAGATATTAGGTTAGATTAAATTAGATTAGATATATTTTTTGAGAAAAAAGCTACATAAAACCTTAAACTATACCCACCGTGACACATTTATCATAAATTATATTTTGCAACATAAAAAACCTCAAATTATGCTCACCGTGACATATTTACCCTTCATTAAGGTTTCGTTAGATGATTTTTCAGCCAAAATAACGTCGTTTTTATTTTACGTAAGTAACGTTTGGCATCTATATGAGCAGATTTTTAATATTTTTATTGACGGAACTTTGACGAAAGGTAAATGTATCACATAGGTACATGTTTTTTGGTGTCACAGAAAAAAATTAGGGTAAATGTGTCATAATGGGCATAATTTTGAGTATTTGGTGGCTTCAGCCCTATAATTTTTTGTCTCAATTTCCTGAATTAGAATAGGTAACAAATGCATCGATCACTTTCCCCATTGACGAGATTGCATGGACTTTCGACTTTGTTTGTCGCTGCGATCCGTACTAAACAAATTAGAACGAGATGGTTGACTGCGTCGATTCATGTGAATGGATTTCCTGTTGTTGTTGGACCATGGTGGTCAGTCGTGTGCGTGTTTTACCAGGGAAGTTCATGATCATGTGAACTGAAACTCTGGTTTTCTGGCATTCTGGCATCCGAAGCATAAGAAGAGGCAGCATATCCCTCTGTTTCTGTGCATCGTTTCTTCGTCTCAGCCCAGAAAGCTTTGTCTCTCCATATTGCCGGCACTTTTTCCATACGTGTCTCTGCAAACACACGCTTTTGCCAATACAAGTATAGGTGATTAGACTGGTAGCGACTTTCGCACTTTGTTCATGATCTTTCCTTCTTTTTCCCCCCCTCATCCTGTCACCTTGCCGAAGTTATTAACCGCCACCTGAGGCCTGTCGTTGTGCTAACTCAAACACCGGGTCATCCTGAATGGACAGCTGATCGGCATCTGTAGTAGCAAGAGGAAGAATAGCCTCCCTCTTGCTCGATAAATGCAGGATGAACGTTTCAACTTTTTCACGTGGAATGTCACTTCGTGCTCCTGCTATGCGGATAGAGAGTGACAAACAAAGCGATTTTTTGGTCTGGAATCCGGACTTTTCTTAAGTTCAAGGACTCATGGCTGATGGAGTGGTCACATTCCTGCTCAACAAGCTCTCAATGGCGATAGAAGAAGAAGAATATTTGCTGAGAGGGTTCCGAGAAGAGCTCAAGCACATAAGAGATGAATTGGAGAGCATCAGGGCCTTCTTGAGGGTTGCTGATGGGATGGAAGAAAGAGATCCAGAACTCAAAGTATGGGTGAAGCAAGTCAGAGACGTTGCTTTTGACATCGAGGATGCTCTTGACGAATATGCGATTAGTCTCGCTCGCCCCCCTGAGCGTGGAGTTCGATCCTATCTCCAAAAAATCACCTTCCCCTTAAAGACATTGAGAGCGCAGCGTCAAATTGCGTACCGAATATTGAATATCAAAGCCAGGGTATTAAGTACATCGGAGCGGCACCAGAGGTACCGCTACAAGTTCAGTGTAATTGAGCAACATGGGTCAAGCTCGGTATCCAGAGATGACAAATGGATTGATCCCAGAGGAAATGCGCTATTACTCAAGGAATCAGAGCTGATAGGAATTGAAAAGCCGAGAAACCAGCTCGTGGAGTGGCTCGTTGGCGGAGATTCAAAGCTTGAAGTCACTTCTATTGTGGGAATGGGTGGATTAGGCAAGACCACCCTCACGAAGAAAGTTTTTGATAGTGCAGCAGTACAGAATCATTTTGCTAGTCATGCTTGGATCACCATTTCAAGATCATTTGATGTTGAAGATCTTCCGAGGGATATGATAGAGCAAATGTTTGAAGAGATTAAGCTGCCAGTTCCCCCTGGAGTAAGCACCATGAATGTGGATAGGTTGAAGGCATTTACCAATGCATTCCTTCAGCAAAGACATTACTTGATCGTTCTTGACGATTTGTGGAACTCTCATGCGTGGGAATCAATACAATTTGCATTGCCTAGGAACTTCTGTGGAAGCCGAATTATGATCACGACCCGTGTTGCTGATGTAGCCTCAGGTTGTTGCATTGAGTCACCAGACCGAGTCTACCACTTGCAGCCTCTGCCTCCTGAAGACTTTTGGGTTCTGTTCTGCAAGAAAGCATTCCTAGGAAATTTATGTCCTCCTCACTTGGAAGACATCTCGCGGTGGATTTTAGCTAAGTGTGGAGGATTACCCCTTGCCATTGTTGCCATTAGCGGCGTCCTAGCTATGAGGGGCACGATAGAGTGGACCAATGGGAAATGATTTGGCACAATCTCGGCGATGAATTAGAAGGTAATGACAAACTTTTCAATCTACAAAAAATATTGTCGCTCGGCTACTCCGATTTGCCTTACTACTTGAAATCTTGTCTCTTGTACCTGAGCGTTTTCCCCGAGGACCATATAATCGGGCATAATAGGCTCATCCATCTGTGGATCACCGAAGGATTCGTGGAGGAGAAAGAAGGCAAAACATTGGAAGAAGTCGCAGAGAGGTACCTCCAAGAGCTTCGTAACAGAAGCTTGATCCAGGTTGCTAGGATAACGACTGACGGAAGAATCAATGCTTATTGGGTACACGACATCTTAAGAGAGATCCTGCTAACAAAGTCAAAGGATCAAAACTTTGCCAGGATTACCAATCCAATGACTGCAAAGTGTTCTGGTGATGCTCGACGTGTTGCCATCCATTGTAGCTTGGCCAATCCACAATTGAGCAAGATCAATGCCATCCGACTCCGCTCTCTACTTGTGTTTGGAATGCCTGATTTGCCATCCAACTCATCATTATTGTCGTCGCTTAGAAACGAGTTTAAGCTGCTCGAGGTGTTAGACCTGACGGACGCCCCCCTTGAAGTGTTCCCGAACGAGATCGTCAGATTATATCATTTGAAGCATTTAAGCTTGAGAGGGAAGAAGATAAACAGGATTCCAAGCACAATTGGGAACCTACAAAAGCTTGAGATTCTGAACCTAAAGAATACCTTTGTGTCGGAGTTGCCTTCTTCCATCCGAAGGCTACGGTGCCTGAGACATCTCTTGCTCTACCGGTATGAATTGGGCTTGGAACTGTACTATCGCAAGTACGGATTCAAAGCACGTGCAGGAATCGGTGGCCTGGTTTCGCTGCAAAAGTTGTGCTGCATCGAGGCAGACAGAGAAAATAGAGTGATCACGGACATTGGGTCCATGTGGCAGCTCACAAAATTGAACGTGAGAAACTTGAGGAGGGTAGATGGGAAGGCCTTGTGCTCCTCAATCCAGAACTTGAGCAGACTCCAAGTGCTATGGTTATGCTCAGTCGATCCGGCTGAGGTCATCGAGATCGAGCAATTGACTCCGCCGCGTTTCTTGCAACGGCTATACTTGGAGGGGCGTCTAGAGAGAATACCATCCTGGACTTCTTCCCTCTATAGCGTGGCGCGATTGTTTTTACGCCATAGCAGGCTACAACACGACCCGCTCAAGTCCCTAGAGGCTCTGCCTAACCTCGTGGAACTTCAGCTTGGCGATGCTTACGAAGGCGAGTCCTTGTGTTTCAGAACAGGCGGATTTCCGAGGCTGAAGCTGATGTGGCTGATCAAGTTGAAGAATCTAAAGTGGGTGACAATGGAGGAGGACACGATGCCGAGCCTGGAGAAGCTGACTCTACGCCGATGCGAGTCGTTGAAGGAGATGCCGCCCGACGTCGAAAGGCTTTCTAGCCTGAAAGTGATTGTGTTCGACGGCATGCCCCCGGGAAATCTTCACGAGGCAGAACGCGGTCACAGACGCGGAGGCTTCGCATTTGTCGAAAGTTTTTGTCGATGATGGGCATTGGACGAGGTATGTCTAGAGGGCAGAACAACTTAGGAACAAAAGGATCTGCGATTAGGCATGTAATAGCAACTTAGGACATAGCTCCTGTATTTCTTCCCAAAGAAATTCGAGGTCAGGCAAGTAATGAAAAGGCACAGGAACAGTTCTGGACATCACTTTGCAATACTATGACCTCTTCTGGAGATTCTCCGTACAATGTTTCTCTCCTGATTCGGAGGATCTCGCGCCTCATGGATCTTTGTTGTTTCTTTCGGGGTCGGACACGGATCAAGAAGACCAGTACGTATACTAAACTGAATCTGGACCGCTGAACGACGAGTCTTATAATAGTCCCACATGAATCCCACAGCATGCAACGATCAATCTAGCTCCATGATATTCAATTTCATCGTACTGTGTTCTCCAAAGAATTCCAAAATCACCATTTATTAAGGATTCCTGTGATCCCGAAGGATCTAGCCATAGAAGAATCAGGAAGGGAGAGCTTTACCCCCGACTCGTCGATTCTTTTCTTGCCAATTAGCCGAATCATTGGCGGTCTGCCGTTATTTTAACTATCAAAACCTTTCTATTTTTGGAAATTCAGAGGATGCTGCCATCCTTTTTCTTCGGAGAAAATTATCAAGAAAGTTCTAAATCTGTTGCACTTGTACCGATTTAGTCATGAACCATTCAATTCACCAATTTAGTTCTAAACCCTTTTTACTATTTGCCAATTTAGTCCTAAACTCTTCAATTGTGCTAATTGAGTCTCAAATATTTTGACGATTTACCAATTTGGTGCTAATCTTTTTGACGATTTATCAATCTAGTTTTTCCTGTTAAGTTTGATCGGAAATCACTAACGTTGTGGTTCAATCAGCGCCGGTCGTCTTACGAAACACGACCAACATTGACTTGGACGATTTTTGTAACTCCTGATAAGATTTTCTGAACTTCTTTCCTTTATTTCTTTCTTTTTTTCCTTATTTTCCCTCTGCCGATCGCCAGCCTCGGCAATGGCCGGTGGAGGTCGTCGAAGAGGGCCGGCACGCCCTTGCCCAGCTCTCACCAAAATGCTAATAAAAGGAAAATATGAACAAATAAAGATTATATTTGTAGTCGAAGCAAGTACACAAATGGGGTATAGAAGCCGAAAAGGCTCACAAACATAGAGCCATAGAAGTCCTTGAACAAGACACAGACAGAACAAAGGCCATATTGCCCAAACACAGAGTAGAAAACAGAGAACAACCCCTATCATTCCGAAAGAAGGTGGAGAGAACTTGTCATCTGGATGATTCCATGAAATATTATGCAAGATTGCGATAGTATTTTCTTTTTGGTTAAGTGCAAAAACAGGGCTTATAGGTATTGGCTGTTAGGCCATTGGGAACTCAAAATTTCGTTTTGGTCAATTAAGGACATGAAATTTTAAAAACCAGAATCAGATCTTGAGCTTGCCATCGAAGGAATTCGGACGTAAGGAAGGACAATGCCCAAGTATCCCACGTCGAATTTTCAACGCCGCGAAATTCCACCAACAGCGAGGTGAGACTTGTTCTTTGTACATGTTTCCATGGACCAACAATCAAAATGCGAAGTCCCGCTTTTGCACTTATTGCCCTTTTTATCTTTCTCGATTTGAATAGTACTGCGGGAGGTGGCGAAAGTGTTGGCTTCCCAATTTGGCACAGCACGTGGCTCTGCTCATCCCATCCGATCTCTGAATCGCCCGTCCGACATGTTAGGCAGAATCTAGTCTATTGTTTTTTGGTCGAAAAATCTAGTTTAAACCGAACTCCTCATCTTCATTGTCGCAATCCGGCGTGCCCACTTTGACTCTCCCGGTATCTTTAATCGGGCTATTCCTTTATGCACTCCGCTAACCATTTGGATTTGTGACCTACTGATCACATGCAATTTACCTCTCTCGAACTCTATCAATCAAAAGCTCATGACCGATAAGCTTACCAGACATTTCATCGATGGATTTTGTGCGTCAACCGTATTATTATGGCCCATATGATCAACGATTCTATCCAGCAGTTCATTGATCGGGTTTTTCTCGTGATCTTATTTGGGCTATCATCTTTCTTACCTTTGGCCCAAATTTCGGGCCAAGTGTCAGCATCTACCCCAAACTTTATGGTTAACAAGAGGGCAAGCATTTTAAAACCAAGATGACCTGGGTAAAGGTTTCATTACGGCAAAGGTCGCTATCTAATTTTCCGCAGAATTTGTCCTTATTTTCTTTTGATTTCTTTTAATCATCTAGATCGCATCTCCAAATGAAGGGGGACCCACACCTAGCCGAAAGTCCAGATATTTAAATAATAATCGGAGCATCATCATCACAAACAGCCTCTCTTGTTACAGAATTTACAATTCATGATCCAACTGAGTGTCCGAGTTCAAGATGAACATCTTCCCGGACCAGAAAGTCCACATCATCTCCGCCACCGCCGTCAAACCATCTTCCCCCACCCCTCACCACCTCCGAACCCTCGACCTCTCCCTCCTCGACCAGCTCTTCCCCACACCTTTAGCCCATACCCTCCTCTTCTATGCCGGCGGCAGCGAGCCGCTCGCCGGCCGCATGCGAGCCTCTCTCTCCGAAACCCTCGTTGACTTCTACCCCTTAGCCGGCCGGCTCAGGGGCAGCGCGCGCATCGACTGCGACGACCAGGGCGCGTACTGGGTCGAGGCCCGAACCGATATCCGGCTCGCCGACGTCCTCGCCCGACCTGATGAAACGTCGCTCAGCCAGTTGCTCCCTTCCGCTCACCCTGAAACGTCGGTTTTCGCCGCCGCGGGGTGCCTCCTGGTTATCCAGATCACCACCTTCTGCTGCGGTGGCATCGCTGTCGCTACCTGCAGTTCGCACAAGCTCGTGGACGCGTCCTCGATGGCGTTCTTCCTCCGAAGCTGGTCGGCGAGATCCGCTGGGAGGCTCGGGGGCGGCTGGGCCCATCCTCCGAGGTTCCTCGGAGATTCCCTTGTGCGGGCCAAGGAGCTGCCCTTCATGCTGTCGGACTACGCCGGCATGGAGAGCTGCGCGACGAGGAGGTTCGTGTTCCATGGGTCCAAGATATCCGCCCTGAAGGCCGAAGCGGTTCGATCTGCTCGGTCCGGCGAGTCCACTCGGTTCACGAGGGTCGAGCTAGTGCTCGCGCTCATCGTCAGATGCGCCCTGGCCGCTTCACGGTCCGTGACCGGGTCTTCGCATCACCCGACCCTGCTGCGCCAAATGGTGAACCTCCGGAACCGGATGTCGCCGGCCTTGCGAGAGAACGACTTTGGCAATCTCGCTTTCGGCATCAACATCCAATATGAGAATGGCGAGTCGACATTTCACGAGCTAGTCTCGGGCATCAGGAAGGAGATGATCAGTTTCACCAAAGGAGCTGAAGCGAGCGGGTCCGATAGCGGCGAGCTCTTTTCCATAGCATGCGGGTCAATCGGGAGTAAGTAAAATCACATGAACTCGATACATCGAATCAAGCCGGTCACCTTTTAAGAATCTGCTCCGACCGACGATGTAATTACTATTTGCAGAGGCAGGGGACTTCTTCAGTAAATGGAAGGAGGAGTCGAGGTTCTACAGGTGCTCGAGCCTGTGCGGGTTTCGGTTCTACGACGTCGACTTCGGCTCGGGGAAGCCGGCGTGGGTGACGTGCCTGAGCCTCGCGAAGAACTTCGTGTACATGGTGGATGCGAAGAACGGGGGCGGGATCGAGGCGTGGGTGACGCTGGACCGGCGAGACATGGCCGCCTTTGAGCGCGAGGAGGAGCTCCTTGCCTACGCCGCCCCGAACCCGAGCGTCGCTCACCGGGTGATGCATCCTTCCCGGTTCTGATTTGCCCTAATGAACGGGACTGTAATTGCTCTGTTTTGAGTTGCTTGGATCATACAAATTTGTGTACCCGGAATCAAATGTTAAAACAGATGTCGTCACCTATTTTTAATTTGTTCAAAATTAATTACACAAAATTTAAGAGTTAATTTTCTTTAATTCCTAAAATAAAAAATATTTTTATTCAAACACATTGCATGTAGAAATTAGACATATTTGCATTAATATAATCTATTAAAATATTAATTAAAAACAAAAAAAAGAAAATTCCCGTGCTGGGCCGGGCTGGAGCTGGTCCGGCCCGGCCCTTTTCCCTCTTTTCTTTCTTTCCCGCGCAAGTTGGGCTTGGCCCGGTCCACTTCCTTTTCTTTTTTCTTTTCTTCCTCCCTCCCGCGCGGGCCCAGCTCCTCCATCTTCTTTCCCCCCCGCACGGGCCCAGCTTCTCCTTTTCCCTCTCTCTTTCCCCCTTGCGCCGGCCCAGCCCACCGTCTCCTCCCTTCTGCCTCACGCGCCGACTGTCCCTTTCGCCCACCTTGTTTTTCTCTGCTCTTGACGCTGCATGACAACCGTCGAAGCAGCACCGCCCTGTCGCCATCGAGCCAGAGGAGAGCCAAGCAGGCACGCCAACGAGACTGGCCTTAACGGCCAGTCCCGTCAGCCCCTGATTCCCGACCTCTCTCTCCCCTCTCTTCCTTTGCCCTTCAGTTACAGAGTCGCCCCCCTGCACCGACTTAATGGCCACAAAAGTCGTGGCTAGCGTAGGCCAGTGCAGGCCGCTCGTCACGCAGATGCACAGAGCAGGGAGGGGGGCTCATCGTCGCCAGTTATAAAACCGGTGAGAGAGAGCCCGGTCAGCCAGAGGAGAGAGAAATAGAGAGAGCAGAAACAGAGAGAAACAGAGAGAGAAAAAGAAGGAACCGAGGCTCACCGGAGGAGGAGAAGGATCCAGGCCCTTCGTCGCTGCCGCCAGACCAACCGGAAGACCCCCCCCCCAACGCACCGTCGACTGGAGAGACCCCCCGGCCGAGAAGCTCCTCTGTTTTCCCTTGTTTTTCGGCGTGGTTGAGTCGGGACTCGCGCCGGCCATTTCGCGTGAATCCCGGCCCATACTGTCGTCCCCTGCCATCTGTGTGTCACCGTCATAGGTGAGGAAAGTCCCCGGAGCTGACCGGCTAGCCGAAGGAGGTTAAGATTTCTAGTTTTTTTTATTGCCCCCCACCTGTTCGACAAAAAATCTCAATGAAACCGGTTTTTTAATTCGGTCGCCGGCCGGCGAGTGGCGGTCGAACGGCAATTCGGTGGGCGGAGAGGCTTGGTGGTGGTCTCGGGGGCTTGATTTTGGTCGGTGCCGGTCTGGGTCAGCTGGTGAGAGGCCGATTTTCGGCTTCGTCAGCGCCCTCCCCCCGCGGTCTACAAATCGGGTTGGACTCGACTCGGATCAATCGACTCGACTCGGGTCAACGCCCGGGTCGAATCTGTTGACTCAGGTCGGTTCTGACCGACCCGGATCAGCTAATCAGACCTGGGTTAACTCCCGGGTTGGACCGGGCCGACTCGAATCCGTTGACCCGACCCGTTTAATATTATATTATTATTTTTTAAAAAAATAAAAAATTTACATTAAAAAAATTTTAAATTTTTTTTAAAGAAATCTTTTTTTTCACCACATATATATTTTTTTCTTCCGAAAAAAATTAAAAAAAAGAGTTTTTTTATGTGGTTTATCTGAATGTTTTAATTTATTGTTATATTATTATGCACGTTGTTTTAATTGCATAAACTACTATGTTTAAATTAGATAAGCTTATAGGGTTGTGCAGTAGTACTTTGCATGTTGTCACTATTGTTTTATTATCGCCATGCATGTTTTTAATTTAGACTTTAATTGCATGAATTGTTATGTTTTGAATGTCATCTGACTTAGTTAGAGCTAGAACTTTAGGTTGCATGTCTGCCTCTGACTGCTAATCGCATTTTTAATTATGCACTCGCTTGATCACCTCACATGTTAGAAGAAAAGTCCTAAAATCAATCCAAACTGCATGGTAAATGTTTTCAAAAATGAACAGGGTAAAATGGTACCGAAAGGGCATTAGTTATTCAACTAGTATAACCAAGTCCTCGAACTCAATTAATCTCTGATTCGTAGGAATAGGGTGATTCTCCCATCACCCTATTTAGGTTTCTAATCGATCTACCCCAAATCGATTAGTGACGACTCCTTGATGTAAACCATTTGCATGTTAAACACTAAAACCTTAAATCGCGATATGGTATGAGCTTGAGAGGGCCCGAGTTAAGTTTCAAACTTAGACTTAGCATGTATAAGGCGAACCCCCTCATTTTTTGAGCATGTTAAAAAAAAAATCCGGGAGTTTCGGTCGCAACAACAGACAATGCCAAGTGGAACACAAATTTGTAGGTCGATAAAGAAGACTTTCATTAGTGGAAATTTCATCGTCTGTTTTGAGTTTCTTGAATCAAATGTTGCTTGGATCATACAAATTTGTGTACCCGGAATCAAATATTTAATTTTTGGGATTTGGCGGACGCAAGGGAATGAAAAGTATCAACACAACATGGTATTTCATTAAAACATATGGTCCAATAATTATGAGTAGGTCGTTAAAGAAGACTTTCATTAGCGGAAATTTCATCGTCGGTGGGATCGGACCGGCACCCGCACGAGTAGGTCTCTCTCTGGAGTGGTCCATGAATATAACGCGTTCCAATCATGTGTATTTTCATTATTGTTATATAAAGCACCGTAACAAAAAAAAATTCAAAATGTTCTTATTTCTAAGAGATATTATTTTCACAATGAATAACCCAAATTAATGCCAAATATTTCACTTTCTCAAAGTCAAAATCAAGAGACTGATGGATGAATCTCTCTTGGCTTCAACACTGGGGCAGACTAGTATTTTCATTTGTAAACCCAAAAAAAAAAAATGTTTCACATTTGTATATTTAATGGATGTCAAAATCTTAAAACAATCCAGACTTATAGTATACTAGATGTTGTTATTCTTCGATTGAGCAATATATCCATCATGCCTTTAAAGGTTGCACTTCAATTTCTTATGAATTTTTATTGCTCGATTGTCATGACTTTTGATTTGTTCCTCTAGATAAAGATCCACCTCCAGTTGCCCATCTTCTTACAAACTGAAATTCGTGGTCATAATAGCACCGTTAGAAATACGGGCTAACGGTGCTGTTATGCTAGCATCATCGAGTCTGCTCTTTAGATTTGTGACGAATTTAGTGTATATAGATAGTTATCAAGTGAATTTGTCACGTGTGATAAATTGAACGTGGATCATCAGAAAACTCGTCGTTTTGATCATCCAAATTCATTTTAGTAGATGCAGCACGCTCATTTGATGATCCCACCCTCGATATATCACCGATCCATGCTAGAAGAAATGCCTTTGTTGCAATCAAATGAATTGTGGTACGACAAAATGAACTACGTTACAACCTGATAAGATGGGCCTAATACCCCAAAAAATCTCTAACTTTAACATTTTGTCCCAATTCTATCTTCTATTTTAGAATAACTTCTAACTTTAGGACATGCCTGAATTTTACCTTAAACTTTTTTTGTCTCATAAAAATTCCCAACTTTAGGTTCAATCTCAATTCTACAATAAACTTTTTTTATCTCACAAAAAACCATTAACTTTAGTTCCAGTAGCAATGCTACCCGTAACTTTTTTGTGTCTTATTAAAAAATTCTAGCTTTAAGTTCAATTTAAATTTCACTCTAATTTTTTTTGTCCTATAAAAGATAATCAATTTTTACTGCAGTCTCAAATCTGCTCTCCATTAACTCTTCGTCAAAATCACCTTTAGGGATTTTCCATTTGTCGATCTCTCGTGCTTGGGAACAATCGGAGAGCTGACGCTAGGGATACTTGAACAGCTCATGCTTTGAAATCTCTCGATTGTCAAAGAAAATTTGTATGGGGGGTTAATGGGGGCAAATTCATGACTCAAGTAAAAGTTTGTGGTTTTTTATGAGGCTGTAAAAATTTTAGAGTAAAATTGGGATTGAACGGTAAAATTGGGACAAGACCTATGGTTTGGGGTTTTTCATAGGACAAAAAGAATCTTAGGGTAGAATTGAGACAAGACCTAAAGTTGAGGGTTTTTTATGGAACAAAAAAAGTTTATTGTAGAATTAGGACTAGACCTAAAGTTAGAGATTTTTAATGAGACAAAAAGTAAAATTGAGACAAAAACTAAAGTTGGAAGTTTTTAGGGTATTAGGCCAGATATGATGTGTATCACAAGAGGCCAACTCGACATTCGAATGTAATAATAGACTCCGTTTATTTCGCAGAAAATGAATGATTTGAAAAAAATTTTCCAAAAAACAATTGCTTATATCGCTTACAAAATGAATGAACAAAAAAAAAACTTCATCATCCATGAAAATCTATAATGAAAATATTTTCTATTAACTAATTATTATAAATGATATAAGTGATTGATTAAATTATTCATTTTCTGCGAAACAAATAGATCCTTAGTACCTACTATTTTAAAGCCAGAAAGGGATATTCTCGCTCTTGCCCAACTTCTATGGTCAAGCTGGTGGAGTGTTTGATCAACACTTTGCACCTCAACAAAAAAAAATCGTGAGATCTCAACTTGGTCCGACAATGGCGTGCGTCGAGGTGTGATTCCTAGCGTGGGGCTCCCCTGCACTCAGCTAACTCGGCTAAGATCCATTGGCGACGGCAGCAGCAGTTCATCAGTGCCGTGCGAAGTATACTCACACACTTCTGTAAAATTGACTGCGGAACCGCGTTACTTGGCCGTGAAGATTAGGAATTTGACAGGACAGTTGAATTCCAATGTTCCAGGCCAATTCAAGTTTCATGCTTGCAAAGGTTAGGTCGAGACTTGAAAGGTTGGAATACGAAGGGCGACGACTTTCCGAAATTTGGTTCGCTCTAGGAGACTTATATACTCGCACCATCCTTGACCTCTTCCTTGGCTTTCATCAATCCTCACAAAATCGGAATGAAAGTCTTCATCGTGCAGCGGATCAATTTTGACCCGTTAGATCAGGTGTATAGAATTGGGCGAACCCAATAAGGGCGCGATAAGTTCTCGTGTTTGTCATTCAAAGTCCGCTCGAAATCTTGTCAGTGACAATGCAAGAACGATTGCAATACTATAGGAGTTTACTCTCTCATAGAAAATATAAATCTCGACATGGATATTCCGACGATATATGTGGGAAAAGAATGAGTATTCGCTTGAAATATCTTATCAATTTTGCGCAATAATAACAATATTTGGAAAATGGGAAGGCATCTACATCTAGTACTTGTTCTTTCTCGGGATAATTACACAAATGGTCACTGAATTTTGATCCAATGTGCAATGTTATTCCTGAATTTTAGCTCAACGTGCAATCTCGTCCCTGAACTTTTAAATTATTCAATATGATCTTTGAACTTTTGGTAAATGTTCAATTTAGTCTCTAAACTACATGAAAATCTTCATGCCGTCCATGAACTTAAATTAATGGGAAGATAATATAGAACATTTTTTATAGTTTAGGGACTAAATTGAACATATACAAAAAGTTTAGAGACCACATAAAAAAAATTAAATGTTGGGAAAATGGCACAAACAATCCCTGAACTTTGACTTAATGTATAATTTGGTCCATGAACTTTTAATTTGTTTAATACAGTCCCTGAAGTTTAACCCAATGTTCAATGTGCTCCTTGAACTTTTGGTACATGTTCAATATAGTTCCCGAACTTTATAAAAATGTTCAATGTAGTCTTTCAATTAATTCAAGTTTAGGGACTATATTGTATATTTTTATATAGTTCAGGGACTAAATTGAACATGTACTAAAAGTTTAAGGACCATATTGAACAAATTAAAAGTTCAGGGACCACATTGAACATTGTGTTAAAGTTCAGAGATTATATTGAACAAATTAAAAGCTCGATAACCAAATTGTATATTGAACCAAAGTTCAGGGACTGTTTGTGTCATTATCCCTTAAAAGTTCATAAATGACATTGACCATTGAGCTAAAAGTTTAGATATCACTTTGAATAAATTAAAAATTCATGAATGATATATTTCATGGATCATTTATGTCATCTTCCCTTTTTTTTCCCATCTCTTTCTTTCTTGTGTCCGCAATGGATAGTCATACATATTTTAGCCGACATTTCATGATCATGTTAGCTGGAACTTCTTCCGGCACTGACGTATCAGTCAACCAAGGTTTGGCTTCTTGTTTTCAGTAGAAAGAAGCAACATCCCTCTTCTTCACTTAAATCATCCCTCTCTTCCGTTCTTTAACCCATAAAACCCTCAGCCCAAGAAGCCCACATTTTCTGTGCATGATCTTTCCTATTACGTTTTGTCTCTGTCGCCATAACCGCGTCGAGCCACCACTGAAAAGTTCATCATTGGGCTAAATCAAACTCGGGGTCTTCTCGATTGACATTTTCATACTCAACAAAGCAAAACAGAAAAGAAAAGAGAGAGAGAGAGAGAGAGAGAGAGAGAGAGAGAGAGAGAGAGAGCATTGCAAGTCCAATCAATTCAGTCCCGAGTTTTTAAATTTGGGTACTCATGGCGGGTGGAGTAGTGACATTCCTGCTCAACAAGCTCTCAACGGTAATAAAAGAAGAAGAAAGTTTGCTAAGAAGGTTTCAGGAAGAAATGAAGTGCATAAGAGATGCATTGGAGAGCATCAGGGCATTCTTGAGAGCTGCAGATGGAATGGAAGACAGAGATCCAGAACTCAATGTTTGGGTGAGGCAAGTCAGAGAAGTTGCTTATGACGTCGAGGATGCGCTTGATGAAAACACAGTGAGCCTTGAGCTCCGCCGCAGCCGTGGACTTCGATCCTACCTCCAAAAACTCGCTTGCCTGTTCAAGAGATTGAGAGTGCGGCATCAAATTGCTCAATGAATATTCAACATCAAAACCAGGTTGCTAAGTCTATCAGAATGGCACAGGAGGTACGCTACAGGCTCAATGTCATAGACCAACAAGGGTCGAGCTTGGTGTCCAGAGATGAGACATGGATCGATCCTAGAGGAAATGCGCTACTACTTGAGGAATCTGAGCTGATTGTAGTTGAAAAAGCCAAGAAATCAGCTTATGGGAGTGGCTCATTTGAAGCTTGAAGTAACTTCTGTGGCTGGAATGGGTGGTTTAGGGAAGACCACCCTGGCCAAGAAAGTAAATGATTGTGCATTTGTGAAAAGGCATTTCACGAGTCATGCCTGGATCACCATTTCTAGATCATTCAACATCGAATATCTTCTAAGAGACTTGATAGAGCTATTGTTTGAAGAAATTAAGCTACCGGTTCCAAGCAGAGCAAGCAACATGAATGGGAATAAGTCGATGGCACTCACCAAAAAATTCTTTCAGCAAAGGAGGTACTTGATCGTCTTCGACGTGTCTGGAACTCTCATGAGTGGGAGTTGATAAGATACGCATTCCCTAGGAACTTCCATGGTAGTTGGATCATGATCACAATGTGATTTGCCAATATAGCATCAACTTGTTGCGTCGAGTCACCAAACAAAGTCTATTATCTGCAGCCTTTGCCTCCTGAAGAATCCTGGATGTTGTCTTGCAAGAAAGCATTCCAAAGAAGTTTGTGTCCTCTCTTGGAGGACATCTTATGCTGGATCTTACAGAAGTGCGCAGGATTGCCTCTTTCCATTGTCGCTATCAGTGGCGTCCTAGCCATGAAGGACACGAGTAAAGCGAATGAGTGGGAGACGATCCAACACAATCTTGGTGATGAATTAGAAGGGAATGGCAAGCTTTTGATTTTAAGAAAGATACTGTCAGTCGGGTACTCTGATTTGCCTTACTATTGGTAATCTTGTCTCTTATACCTAGCATTTTTCCAGAGGACCATATAATCGGGCACATGAGGCTCATCCGTCTGTGGATATCTGAAGGGTTCGTGGAAGCAAATGAAGGTAAGCCATTGGAAGAATTTGCAGAGAAGAACCTCCAAGAGCTTCATGATAGAAGCTTGATTCAAGTCGCGAGAACAACCACTGATGGGAGAATCCACGCTTATCGTGTACTTGACATCTTGAGAGAGATCCAACTGACAAAATCGAAGGAGGAAAATTTTGCGACAATAGCCAATCCAATGATCACAAAGTGTCCCGGAGAGGCCCAGTACATTGCCATCCATAGTAGCTCAGCCAATACACAATGGAGTAAGATCAATACTTTTCATCTTCGCTCTCTACTCGTGCTTGGATTGCCAAATATACCGTCAAACTTCTCAGTATTTGCCCCGTTGGTAAATGGGTTTGAGCTGCTCGAGGTGTTAGACCTGAGGAAAGCTCCTTTAGATTCACTTCCTTAGTGGATTATCAAATTTGACCATTTGAAGCATTTACGTTTGAGATGTACACAGATAAGGAAGCTCCCAAGTTCAATAGGAAACATGCAAAAGCTGGAGACTTTGGACCTGAAGAAAACCTTGGGGTCCGAGTTGTCCACTTCCATCCTAAGGCTATGACGCCTTCGAGATCTCTTGCTCTACCAGTGTGAATAGGGGCTGGACTTGTACTATCGCAAGCAAGGCTTCAAATCAAGTGCGGCAATTAGAGGCCCCGTGTCGCTGCAAAAGCTGTGCAGCATCGATGCGGACTGAGACAATGGAATGCTCCTGGACATTGGATCGCTGAGCCGTCTCACGACGTTGAAAGCAGGAAACTTGAGGAAGGAAGATGGGAAAGCCTTGTGCTCCTCCATCCACAGTTGTAGCGAACTCCACGTGTTGTCTCTACGTTCTGTCTGACCGGACGAGGTCATCAGCATTGAACACTTGACTCCGCCGCGTTTCTTGCAACGGGTGTACTTGGAAAGGTGCCTGGAGAGAATGCCCTCAAGTATTTCTTCCCTCCAAGCATTGTGAGATTGCATTTATGCCATAGCCGGCTACACTGCGACCCGCTTGAGTCCCCACAAGCTCTGCCGAATCTTCAACTTGGCGACTGCTTATGAAGGTGAGTCATTGTGTTTCGGAGGAGGTGGATTTCAGAGGCTGAAACTATTGTGGCTGATCAAGTTGGGAATTGGAAATGGGTGACAATGGAGGGGGGCATGATGCCGAATCTTGAGAAGCTGACTCTGCGCCGCTACGAATTGCTGAGGAATATGCCGTCCGGCATCAAAAGGCTTTCTAGCCTAAGAGCGATTGTCTTTGATGACATGCCCCACGAACTCTCCATTGAGGCCGAATCAAGATATAGATGCAATATGACTTCTCACATCTCAAAAGTTTTCGTCACAAGACTTTCACGAAGAGCTCGAGCGACGAACACCCGTCCGAAAGTCCACAAGAGAAATGCTGCATGGTGCTGATCTTACTGCCTCGACTAGTGCAGAAAAAAACTCGGCACTTTTGAGTTCTGCGGGTTGGGTTTCAAGTAATGTGAAGTCAGACAAGGCATGTCATTTTTTGTTGCTGCTTAGGTGTTGCATTTGTTACGAAAATTCAAATTGGCATTAGCATAAATATTAGAAACAAAACGGAATTATGAAGAAATGAAATTGCAATAACAAAGTTGGAATCGATACAAATAAATACCGAGGCCTGTGTTTGACACAATTTCCTTAAAACAGATTCGTTCTCTCTAGCACACGATTGAAGTTTGGTAAACGTCTGTCTCCTAGGATATAATGGTTAACAGCGAAGAAGAGATCACGGCACTTCCAAACTTCCGGCGAACTTGAACAAACTCGAAATGAATACTTTCGAAAACAGTGCAAATGCAAAGAGCGTAAAAACAGAGGAAGAATGATTTCAATCAGAAAAAACAACGAACAGAGGGGAGATTAATTCGGGGATAATAACAACCGATTAAATCTGCCGTTATAAAATCAATACGAATAACGGACAATTAAATCTGCCATTATAAAGTCAATACGAATAACGGACGATTAAATCTGCCGTTATAAAATCAATACGAATGAGAATAACGGCTGCTGCACGTTATGAAACTCGTAACTGTTTGAGTTGAAAAATTAAATCAGAAGGCAAAATTGGGCTCATCGCGAGACCTACCTTTCGGTCCTGCAATCGTGTACGCGGGATGTGCACTTGCACCCAAGTTTCAGCTTATCGGGCGTCGGATTTGCACCCCCCCTGCGCCTGCACGAGAGGCAGAGAGTTTATGCTATAATAGTTACCACTTCAAATAAGTGTAACTGTATATAAAGTACTTCATAACCTTCTTTCTTTTCCGATGTGAGACTAGTGTTTTTGTACTTCCCACTTCCAACTCAAGAGTGTTCTTTGAGCATCAATTTCTCATTCATTTACCCATAAATTTATCCCATATTTCCAACAATCCCCCACATGAATGAAAATTGTTTTAGTTTTGACTCTGTGATAGTGTTCAACAATTAAAACCTGCATAGGATAGGTAGGTGTTACCCTTTGAACCTTCCCTTGTGAAAGTATATTTACTTTACTAATTGTTCAGTAGACATGATGTCCTTGAACTGTCTATTTTTCTTATGTAAATGAATCATACACTTCACCTAGGAATCATCTAAACGTTTATTCAGTTCTCATGGTTATGTTCATTTTGGCCATGAACATCAACCTGGTTCTGCAAGAGTTTCTAAAGAATTTAGTCCTTAAATAATTCTCCTTTGAAGCAGCCCCACTTCTCTCTCACATAGGTGATTACTTAATTTGAGTTATTTGTTTACTCCACTTAAGAATCATTAAAGTAAAATGCTATCATTTCCTTCACAATATCACTGTTATGTTATATAGGAATGGTTTTAGGGATAACCCCCATAGTGACATCACTAAGTTTATATAATCAGGTTGTCCCTTTGAACCTAGATCTTAGGATCTTCAGTCAACTAGGTTGGGTTTCCTTTATACCAATTTATTCTTTCATGGGCTTCAGTCCTATTCCTCTTGTCGATTTCTCAACTAACTCTCTGTTTAACCCTTTGGTTAGCGGATCCGCGATATTATCCCTTGACTTTACGTAGTCAATTGAGATAATTCCTGTTGAGAGTAGTTGTCTAATGGTATTATGTTTACGACGTATATGTCTAGACTTATCATTATACATATTACTCTGTGCTCTTCCAATTGCATATCGACTATCACAATGTATACTTATTGATGGCACAGGTTTTTGCCATTTTGGAATATTCTCTAAGAAATGGCGTAGCCATTTAGCCTTTTCACCACATTTATCTAAAGCTATAAATTCAAATTCCATTGTGGATCTGGTTATAACAGTTTGTTTACTGGATTTCCAAGATATGGCTGCTCCTGCTAGTGTAAATATATATCCACTAGTAGATTTTGAGTCTTTTATATCAGATATCCAGTTCGCATCACTAAATCCTTCCAGAACAGCTGGGTATCTGGTATAATACAGGCCATAATTCCGAGTATATCGTAAGTACCTGAATACTCTCACTAGTGCTTTCCAATGGTCACACTCAGATTGCTCATATATTTACTCAATTTACTAACCGTATAGGCAATGTCTGGTTTAGTACAACTCATTAAGTACATTAGACTTCCAACAATTCTAGAGTACTCTACTTGAGAAATACTCTCTCCTCTATTCTTGGACAGATGAAGACTATTATCTAATGGTGTTCTAGCAATACCAGAATCATTCATGTTGAATTTTTCAAGAATCTTATCCACATAGTGTGACTGGTTCAAAATAAGACCTGCTGACGTTCTAATGATTTTAATTCCTAAAATCATATCAGTAAGTCTCATATCTTTCATGTCAAATCTTGAATTCAACATATACTTGGTAGATTTGATCATTTTATCATCACTACCAACAATTAGTATGTCATCTACGTAAAGACATAAAATGACATAGCCATTTGTTGTCTCTTTAATGTAGACACATTTATCACATTCATTAATCTTAAAACCATTGGTAATCATTGCATTATCGAACTTTTCATGCTACTGCTTTGGTGCTTGTTTTAGGCCATACAATGATTTTACCAATTTACAGACTTTCCTTTCTTGTCCCGGAACTATAAAATCCTCAGGTTGTTCCATGTAGATTTCTTCATCCAAATCACCATTTAGGAAAGCTATTTTTACATCCATTTGATGTACTTCGAGATTTCGCAATGCTGCAATTGCAAGTATTATTTTAATGGAAGTTATTCTTGTCACAGGAGAATAAATATCGAAGTAATCTAAGCCTTCTTGTTGTTTGTATCCTTTGATCACAAGTCTGGCTTTGTACTTATCAACAGAGCCATCTGCTTTCATTTTCTTTTTAAAAATCCATTTGGACTTTAAAGGCTTACAACCAGGAGGAAGATTCATTAGCTCCCAAGTATGATTCTGCAAAATAGAATCAATTTCACTTTTTATTGCTTCTTTCCATAGAGGTCCCTCAGAAGAATTTACAGCTTCTGCATAATTTAATGGTTCCTTTTCTAACAAGTAAGTTAGAAAATCATTTCCAAAAGATTTTTCCACTCTTGCTCTTTTGATACGTCTCGGTTCTAGTTCATGATCTGAGTCATGAATTTCATGAGTCGAGTTGTGATTTTCTTTATTCATAGTTTCATTCTTTCGTTTAGATGAACTGGATCCATCATTGGATTTACAAGGAAATACATTTTCAAAGAATGATGCATTTCTAGATTCCATGATTATATTCTTGTGTATATATGAAATTTTAGATTCATGCACAAGAAATCGATATGCATTACTATTATGTGCATAGCCTATAAAGATACAGTCCACCGTTTTAAGACCTATCTTTGTCTTCTTTGGTGTTGGAACCACCACTTTTGCATGACACCCCCACACTCGTAAGTGTTTATAGGATGGTCTCCTACCTTTCCATTACTCATAAGGGGTTTTATCCTCTTTCTTTCAAGGTACCTTATTTAAAAGGTAATTGTTTGATAGTATAGCTTCCCCCCACATATTTTGAGGCAAACCTAAATTTAGTAATATCGTGTTCATCATTTCTTCAATATGCGATTTTTACGTTCAGCAACACCATTCGATTGAGGAGAGTAAGGCATAGTTATTTCATGTATAATTCCGTGTTGTGCACAAAATTCACCAATTGGTGATTTGTACTCGCCACCTCTATCACTTCTTAATCTTTTAATTCTCTTATTAAGTTGATTTTCAACTTCATTCTTATAGAGAATAAATTTCTCTAAAGCTTCATCTTTGCTTTTAAGCAAATACACATAGCAGTATTTAGTGTTATCATCGATAAAGGTAATAAAATATTTATTACCACCTCTCGTTTGTACGAATTTCAAATCGCAAACATCACTATGAATTAATTCAAGGGGTTCGGTGTTTCTTTCAATTGTTTGAAATGATGATCTCGTTAATTTTGCCTCAACACAAATTTGACATTTATGTCTTGAATCAATTTGAAATGAAGGTATATGTTCTAAGTTAATTAATCTACGCAATGTATCATAATTAACGTGTCCTAGTCTACCATGCCATAAATTGGAAGACTCAAGCAAATAAACGGAAGACTTATTATCTTTATTGATAATTATCATTACATTGAGCTTAAAAAGCCCATCAGTTACATATCTCTTCCCCACATACATTCCGGATTTAGACAAAATAATTTTATCTGACTCAAACACCATATGAAATCCATGCTTATTCAACAAAGACCCAGAAACCAGGTTCTTTCGGATTTCTGGCATATATAGGACATTGTTTAGAGTCAGCTCTTTTCTTGAGGTCATCTTCAGCAACACCTTCCCTTAGCCTTCGACAGCAGAAGAGGCAGAGTTTCCCATAAAAACCTTTTCCCCATTAATTGGTTCAAGATTTGTGAACAGGTCCTTATTAGAGCATATGTGCCTCGTGGCACTAGTGTCAATCCATCATTCCTTCGGATTGAACCCAACTAAGTTTACTTCAGAAATCACTGCAGAAAGGTTTATGTTTGACACGTCTTGTGCGATGCCATTCACCATATTTGCCTCATAATTCTTCTTCTTCGGAAGTCTGCAATTCATAGATCTATGCCCCATCTTGCCATAGTTGAAGCATTTTCCTTGAAACATATTCTTGGAAACTCCTCCTTTTGGTCCCAACTTTGGCTTGACAATCTTCTTGTTCTTGTGGCCTTGCCTAAGCTCCACAACATTTGCCTTAAATGTAGTAGGATAGAACCCTTTGTGTTCAAATCCTCTATTGTCTTCTTCAATTCGAAGTCTAACAATCAGCTCTTCCAGATTCATTTCCTTTCGGTTATGCTTGAGATAGTTCTTGAAATCCTTCCACCCAGGAGGTAGTTTTTCAATAATAGCAACCACTTGGAAGGTTTCACTCAAGATCATTCCTTCAGCCTGAATTTCATGCAAGATCACTTGAATTTTTTACACTTGACTGATAACAGTCTTAAAATCCATCATTTTATAGTCAAGAAATCGACCGACAACAAATTTCTTTGTTCCGGCATCCTCTGTTTTATATTTCCGATCCAAGGCTTCCCATAACTCCTTTGCCGTCGTTTTTGCACAATAGACATTGTACAATGAGTCATGTAAGCCATTCAGGACATAGTTCCTACACAGGAAGTCAAAGTGCTTCCGTGCTTCAATAGCGTTGAAGGCTTGCTTATCCGTTTCTCTATCGGATAACTTAGGAGCTTCCTCAGTCAAGAATCTCGCAAAATTCAAGATTGTCAAATAAAACAGCATCTTTTGCTGCCACCTTTTAAAGTTTGATCCGTCGAACTTTTCAGGTTTCTCACCATGGTGGATAGAAACCGTCAAAGGGACAGAGGATGAGCCAGGCAGTTGGACAGCTGAGGCATTGGCAAAGTCTTTGGTGATGTTATCAGCAGCCACATCCACAAGTTCGTTTCCAGTAGCCATTTGAATTGTAAAACGACGAATTTGTTTTAAGAATGTTACGAAAATTCAAATTGGCATTAGCATAAATATTGCAATAACAAAGTTGGAATCGATACAAAGGAAAATCGATACCTGTGTTTGACAAAGTTTCTTTAAAACAGATTCGTTCCCTCTAGCACACGATTGAGGTTTGGTAAACGCCTATCTCCCAGGATACAACGGTTAACAGCGAAGAAAAGATCACGGCACTTCTAAGCTTTCGGCGAACTTGAACAAACTTGAAATGAACACTTTCGAAAACAGTGCAAGATCAGAAAAAAACAACGAACAAAGGGGGGATCAATTCGGGGATAATAACGACCGATTAAATCTGCCGTTATAAAATCAATACGAATGAGAATAATGGCTGCCGTATGTTATGAAACTCGTAACTGTTTGAGTTGAAAAATTAAGCACAATTGGGCTCGTCACGAGACCCACCTTTCGGTCCTGCAATCGTGTACGTGGGATGTGCGCTCGCGCCCAAGTTTCAGCTTATCGAGCGTCGGATTTGCACCTCCCCTTGTGCCTGCGCGCGAGGCAGAGAGTTTATGCTATAATAGTTACCACTTTAAATAAGTGTAACTGTATATAAAGTACTCTATAACCTTCTTTCTTTTCCGATGTGAGACTAGTATTTTTGCACTTCCCACTTCCAATTCAAGAGTGTTCTTTGAGCATCAATTTCTCATTCATTTACCCATAAATTTATCCCATATTTTCAACAGCATTTTTATCTTTTTCTTTGTTTTGGCAATCTTTGGTGAAGCACTCATCTTTAGCTAACGTCGAAGGTTCGTGGGCTTAATGGGTCTTTTGTTGTTTTGGTGTGGACACAGATCGAGCTGAAGAAAATGGGAGATGGTGAAAAGCTAAGATCCAATTCCAGCTTAAGAAGTCAATATTCAATTTCTTTCTCTGATCACATTAAGCATTCGTCGGTCAGGAGTCCAAGCCCAACCACTTACTGCTCAAGATTGGTCCAGTGGCCCTTTCACTCTCATTCAAATGTGTGATCGGTTCTTCACAGAGTGAGAACTTCTTTTCAAATTCCCAAGTATAATCGTTCATTCCTATTGTAAATTCTCTTTAAAAAATGACAAACTAACTATCTCAAGCACATGTTGATTTTTTTTTTACTGTTGTATCTAGAAATGAAAGTGCAAGTCAACTATTTTATGATAAGTATAAATCTTCAAGCAAAGTTATTGATCTCGTCTCAACTTTGAAGCGAATTCAAAGTTTCTGCTACATTTTAAATTTCGGCTTCTGAGTATGCTTTTATTTGTCCGTATGCATTTTATCATATGTTAAGCACCCTCTTTTTTCCGAATACATTAATCATAATTCAGAAGAGCTTCTCATAATTTTTCCAAAATCAATTTTTGGACACGAAAGGTAAGGTTGAAAGTGTTTTGGAGAGGGCTTAGCGTCAACCAACAATAGGCACTCTTTCTCACTCCAGAAAGCTAGCTACTTATATAAAGATGTTATGACATGGGTGTGATGTGAATTGACGTTCTATTGTCTATTTTTTTTTCTCACTCTATAAAATAAATTTTTTTTTGGTGGAAAGAAAAAAATAATAATTTTTTTAATTGATAATTGCCAATCTTGCCATCCAACAAGCGGCTGGTCCTAGAGATATTAATTAGGGCAGGCAAGGCCCACTCTTCTTCTTTTTTCAAAAGTCAACACCCAAATTCCGATTGCCACGTCACATTTGACCTTTTTATCCAAAGCAACCCAATATTAATTAGGTTGTGGAGGTGCTTTAGAACGAAGAATATATATATATATTTTATAGATGATGACACGAATAATTTTTAAATTTTGGTCAGATATGCAATGTAATCCATAAAATTTTAATTTGTTCATTATAGTTTTTGAACTTTTGGTATGTGTTCAATTTAGTCCTTGAATTATATAAAAATGTTTAATGTAATCTTTCTATTAATTCACTTTCAAGGATTACATTGAACATTTTCATATATTTCAAGAGCTAAATTGAATATACACTAAAAGTTCAAGGATTAAATTGAATAAATTAAAAGTTTATGAACCAAATTGCATATCGAACCAAAGTTCAATGACTATTTATGTCATTTTTCCATTTTTTTAAGAATTACTTAAAGAATAGACCCTGATGTTTGAACCAACCATTGCGAAATAAAGTCATGGATAGAAACTTGCAACTTACAACCATATTATATTCCTTTTCATCATGTTTAATCTCTACTAATTGACCTTGATTAGGGGTGCAACTTCTTATGGTTAATTAGGTACTTGGCGAAATGATATTGGTGGTTGAGTGTAGGACTGGAGTTTCTTTGAATGATGTTCAGATCAATTGAATCTGGTCCGCTGATGCATTATAACAAAATAAATTTCCCTAATAGGCACGGCAAAGGACACGTTGGAAATCAGGAACAAAATCTGTCTTTTCCGCTTGCATGGATATTCTCTGAAATTTTGTTCGGTGCTCGATATTCTCCCAAAACTTTTTTTATTCGGTATAATCTCTAAATTTTTCGCTCAATATAATTCTATCATTAAAACAATTAACAACCTCTATTAATGTGGAGGTCAATGCGATTAATTTGCAATCGAAGGTCCTGAGCAGACCAATCGGCTGGTCTCGAAGAACGCTACCACGAAAACTCGGCAGCCACCACCACCGTCACCGAACTTGACAACCACCAACTCAGCCGCCGCGGCCGCCACCATCACGTTCGTCCTATAATAAACGGACGAAACAAGGCCACGATAAGAAATTGTGCAATTCCATCTTGTAGTGCCAAAGAATGGATAAGCACAAATGAGGTGTCGGTTGCTTAGTGGGGTACCCAACAAAAACATTTCCCACGCCGAAATTCAGCTTCATTGCAACACGCCTTGTATCATAATCTTTTAATGTGACAACGCTTTCACCTCGTTCGCTAGACAAGATTGCTTACATAATTCAAAGTGAGTTCCTCATTTGATTACATTTCCATAAGCGAAGAAGGGAAGGGGGGACATGATTATCGAGGCAAACATGATAACGATTAAGTCGTATTTCATAAAGTGGGGGTCGATGATCATACGAATCCATGTACGTCGATCCATCACTGCTTTAAATTTAAATTTTTCAACCTAGTCAATTTAGTTTCAAACCTTTTGACAATATGTCAATGTAGTCATTTCGGCTAAAGTTGGCTGTAAAAAGCTGAAGTGACTGTCGGCTGTCTTACGTGTCATAGTTGATGCTAACATAGATGATATTTATTTTATAATTATTTACTTTACTCTTTTTTTCGCTATTAATCTTCCCAAGAGGGCTGGTGACCATCATCAAGGCCTCAACGACCCCCATTGGCCCTTCCAAGAAGATAAACAATGAAAAAAAAAAGAATAGAAAAAAGAAAAAAAATAAAAAGAATTTAGATTTTTTTAAAAAACAATTTGCGAAAAAATTGATGTAAGTAATTTCCAACCAATTTTGGCCAATATGACTATATTGACAAATTATCAAAATTTTTATGAATAAACTAGTTAGATAAAAAAGTTTAGGACTGAATTGATTGTTGTATAATAGGTTTAAGGCTTTGTAAGCAACTATTCCCGTGGATACGAAAGGTTCATTCGACGGCACATGGCATGTAAGATCCAATCAATTTCGGATTCGTAGTGAGCATGAGCTGGCGGGAAAAAGACCCATGTCCTTGGATTGGATCTCTTTTCGTTCCACTTAGCAATTAGCCAATGCAAGCTAGGATGATGGGGAACACTTTCATGACCCGTGGGATGATCTTTTGCTAGATGGATCGCAAAGTGAACTCCTTTTCTTCTTTCCCCTTATCTTTTTAGGCGACATGACACCCTAGCCTTGCTCGCATTATGGATAGTGAAAGACCATTATTAGTTCATGCATTCTTATCAATCGAATTGTAATATGTCAACGGCTTTCTCTTTGGCCATATGTCCACGTTGTATTGTGTGGCGTTTGTACATGTGATGCCACACTTTATGTGATTAAAAATCTGTAATACACCGAGCCCAAAACCCGGCAAATGATAATAAAAGAAGAAGGGTTAATACCATAAAAAATCTTAAATTATGTTTACTGTGACAATCACAAATACCGTCAACTTTCTTTATGTTACAAAAAATCCTAAACTTGTCCATTGTGACAAAAATACCTCAATTTTTTTTTTTTGTATTATAAAAAACCTCCGAACTTATATCAATGTAACAAATATACCCCAAATGAAACTGTAAAAGTCATGCATGTATAAGTTTGGATTTTTTTGTAACACAAAAAAAAATGTGGGGGTATTTCTATCACGACAGGAAAGTTTAGGGTTTTTGATAATACAAAAAAAAAAGTTTAAGGCATTTATGTTACAATATACATAATTTGAGATTTTTTTTTGTGTTTACCTTCAAAAAATAAACAAGGCCCTTTAATTCATCGGGTTAATATCACGAAAAATCTCAAACCAGTAAATATGACAAATTTACCTATTTGTTAATTTCCGTTAAACTTTACCATTAAATTACTGAGTTGGATGACATGTGGTGGTTGATTGGTGTACAAATTTAGGTTTTTACCCCTCCATGTTGTTACGGGTTTATCAATTTGTGGTTTTTCGTGATATTAATCCAATTTAACAGAGGGTAAATTTATCATAAGTGTATAAGTTTGGGGTTTTTGATGATCCAAAAATTAGTTCGGGGTAAATTTATTATGAATATACTAATTTAGGAATTTTTGTGGTATTAACCATAATTCCTCGAATAATATGACAACTCATTCTTGTACTAGAACAATCCCCGAAGCATTAATTCCACCTCCTAAATAATATGGATCGGCCGACCAAAAATATCATGACATGCATCAGAATTCGCGAAGAAAACACGCTTTCGCTGCCCGTTCTGATAACTTGAACTCCACGTTTCCAAGGTACTAAAAAATGTGTGAATACTGCAAGTGGGTTAGCCCCCACATTGAATAGGCGGACCATTCACTGAGTAAGAAATTCGACAGTACCTCAACTTGACGGATCCGATACGACAGAAACTACATTATGCAACGAATCTCGGCAGCGACGGTTCACGTCAAAACACGTATAAGGATTGATGGACTAGGGTCGTAAAATGAACGCACCGTACACATATTCTCGACAAAGCAACCGCTGCCTATCAAAACACTATGTAATTCACATACCCAAACCCACGAGGAGGGCCGGAGCTGATCACCGAAGTTAGAGAGCTCGGATAAGAGACGGCTCCCGACAGGTTTAGGACTCTGGAGGTAGCAAGACTTGACAGAACCTCTTACTTAATGAGCATCTCGGAGATACTTGATAAATAACAAATTAAGGAAATTTATAATTTTCAGTGCATCAATTGCCTTAATGTTATGTACGATCAGTGTCTCAAACGAAAATTGCGGCCACTATTTTGGTCGATGACGGTTGCCAGAAAGGATGACGATTAGGTTCCAATGGAATCGCCTTTACCCTCTGCGAGCATATTTCGAATATCAATTGCCGTCCACCGAACCCCACTCTAAAAATCAGGACTATCGAGAACTTTATCTATCTATTTATTTATTTATGCATGACTAGATTTGCTCAGAACCTGCATTGCTCACAAGTAATTCCGAAATTGAATCTTCAGATTTGACGTGGCGAAGAGCGGTAATCTTATCTTTCTTACTTAAACAATGAAATTTAAGGGCTTGTTCTACTTTATGATTAACTAAGATCTTATGGCTCACAAGCTTTGACTTTTGCAAAGATCGAAACGCTCCAAACTTTCCAAAAATGCAAAAATCGACACGTAAATTCACGTATAATTATTCCATCTTTCTTTGAAATTTGATTAGCAGTTTAAACTTTGACGGAAAAGAGATAGAATCACTTTAACACAACCAAATAAACGAAGAAAAATTCCAATGACGCTTAGGGTAGCAAAAACACGGGTTAACACCGGTACTAACGGATCGAATCTGTTATCGAACTACAACTTATTTTTAACTTAATAAAACGAGCCATAGAACAAAGGCCTCGATTGATAGAACAAACCAAGCACAAAAACAAGAAATTTAAATAGGAGAAAAGGGTAAAAAAAAAGAGAAAGAAACAAGGATTAATACCACGAAAAATCCAAACTGGTACACCTGTAACAAATTTACCATAAACTATTTTTTTTTATCACAAAAAGCTTCAAACTGGTGTACCTGTGATAATTTTACTCCGAACAATTTTTTTAACCACAAAAAACCCCAAACCGGTACACTTGCTACAATTTTACCCCGAACTAATTTTTTAATATAATTTTTTTCTTTTCTTTTCTTTTTCCTTTCCTTTTTTTTTTTTTCCTTCATCTTCTTTATTTTCAGCCTTTGGCGGGTCGTCGATCCAGCGATTGACTAGAGGCGGGGGCTAGCGAGGTTAACCCCGCCGGCCGTTGGTGAGGTCAACCTCACCGGAAATTGGTGAGGTCGGCCTTGCCCGCCCCTGGCAAGGTCCGTCGAGGCTTAACCTCGCCGCATCTGGACCAGGCTTGACCTTGCTAGTTGCCGGTGAGTTCAACCCTCGATAGATCTAGCAATGGCTCGAACTTGCCGGTGCTGGCAAGGTCAGTCTTGCCTAGCAACAGTAAGGTCGAGCCTTGTTAGGGGCGGGTGAGGCCGCCCTTGCCAGGGATAGGTGAGGTTACCCTCCTAATTGCCAGCGGGGCCGAGCCTCGCCAGATGTGGCAAGGCTTGAACTCACCAGTAACTAGCATGGTCGAACCTGGCTAGGGGCGGGCAAGGCCGACCTCGCCCAGCAACGGCGAGGTCGGCCTCGCTTGAGGCCGGCAGGGCCGACCTTGCAGGCCCTCGCCTCTGGTCGGTCGCCGGCGACCGACCAAAAGTTGAAGATAAAGAAGATGAAGGAAAAAAAAAAAAGGAAAGGAAAAAGAAAAAAAAATAATATTAAAAAATTAGTTCAGGGTATAATTATCACGGGTGTACCAGTTTGGGATTTTTGATGATCAAAAAAATAATTCGGTATAAATTTATCATAGATATATAAATTTAGAATTCTTGGTAGTATTAATCCAAGAAACAAGGCTACAGAGAAAAAGAAGAAAGGAAGGG
This sequence comes from Syzygium aromaticum, assembly GCA_024500025.1. Taxonomy (NCBI): domain Eukaryota; kingdom Viridiplantae; phylum Streptophyta; class Magnoliopsida; order Myrtales; family Myrtaceae; genus Syzygium; species Syzygium aromaticum. The sequence continues at coordinate 22,198,833 of CM044885.1, forward strand.
GGTCGAAAAGTTCCTTTTGGGGGGGGGGAGGTCAAAAAGGGCAGGCAACAAAAGAGTGCCAAAGGAGACAAAAAAAACAAACGCAAAGGAAATGAAAGGGGAAGAAAGGAGGGAGGGGAAAGCAAAAGGCAAAGGAGGAAGCACCGGAGAAAGAATTAAAGCTGTTGGAGGTTCTTCTTCTTTGACCCCCTCTTCTTCTTCTTTTTTTGTGGCGTGGGTGGGGACGAGGAGGGGAGGAATCAAAAGACAGTGACACACGTGGACGGCAGCGCATGTGCCTTTGTGGGGATCACTGCAGCCCACCTCTTTCACGATGCCCCCCCCCGGCCCACCTGGATCGGTCAAACCGGCCCCCGTACACGCCATCCCTTACGTCACCTTCAATTTCGCGGCGGTCCATCCAATCGGATAGAGACACTGACTTTCTCGCTTCGCTTTGCTTTGCTTACTTTCTCTCCCTCTCTCCCTCTCTCTCTCTCTCTCTCTCTTTCTTGGGATGGAGGATTCGCGGCGGTGACAGGCCGAGAGGGGGCTGGTGAGGGCCGCCGCCTCGTGCGCCGTCTTGGCATTCGGTATGATGGTTTTGCACGAAATGCGCTTTGATCTGCGAAATGTCCCATGAAGTTCTCGTATTTCAATGGCCCCCTCCTCCCCGCCCCCCTATTCTCTGAACTTTCGGGCCCACCACCGATCTCGGGAAGTTTGCAACGCAATGATGCAAACCAATGACATTCTCCGATGCCGTGATATTATCGATCGATAATAATTTTTATTTGAACTTAATGCGCGCGTACTCGAAATTGATTGTATTGGTTAATTGATCCGGTGGTATTGATGCCGTGCTCTATAAACTTTGCACGATTTTCCTTTTTTCAAACTGAGGAGTCCTCCCTGAGGCTCAAGTACCAAGTGAGAGAACACATGTTGAACCCCATTCCCAATTTCACCTACCAAAAGAAGGGTTTTGGGGTCCCATGCCCACCATCATCTAAATTGAATTCTCTCTCTCTCTCTCTCCCAACTCAAACAGCGGCCTACCCCTCAAAATTCGACATTTCACACGGCAACATCAACTGCGATAAACGGGTGATTGAACCTACTGCACATCGAAATCTTGGAGTGTGTTGTTGGGTGCTGAGGCAACAGATGAGGAGAACGCGTGGCAAAGTCCACATCACTTTGCAAGAGCAGGATTGACAGGAACCGGAAGTAGTTCTCAGGTTCGTTTAACTTTCTTCCCTAGTCAAGGGCATGAAGATAGTTTTTCCAATTCTCGAATCATTAGAATGAGAATGAAAATGAAGAAGATGGGTCGGACATTCTTTATTCGGGTGATTGAATTCCACAACAGAAATCGTTTAGAAAAATAGTAAGATTGGCTCACGGGGTCGATGGACAAGAACGATAAAGCATGTAAAGAATATCATTTAGTTAATAGGTAAACTCGCCAAGCAAAGGGATTCTTGCAACTCCAAGTAGAGGCTTCCGCGGCCTGTCCCCTCCAATTGGGACTAGTTCCATGGATGCACATCTTATTTTACCATGATAGGATTTGTACGCTCTGTTTTCCCCTAATTCTCCCACATTTCTATTTTTCCTAAGAAAAAGAAATACCCTCTGATTGCTTTAGGGATCTCGAGGTCCGGACGACACCGAGAATGAAGCCTTTTAAGGTCTTGCTTAGGACCTAATCCACATCCTTTAATTGGATGATTAAATTTCACAACAAAATTGTTTCGAAGATTAGTAAGATTCAACTCACCAGATCCATGGACAAGAACGGTAAAGCATGCAAAGCGAAACACGTCAATTTCAAAAGGAGGTGTTGATTTGTAACTGTCCCCAAGATTGGATGCTGATTTGGTGCATATTGTAATAGCCATTATCATCAATTTGCACAAGCCACCTAACCGAGCGACGCGTCGTTGGACTTGAGGAAGGCGTCAAAGTGGAGAAATATGAAACGGAGAAAGGGAAAAAGGTCGACGCAGCCAGCGAAGATCGCTGCACGTGTTTCGACAATATTCCAGGGTCTCCCCGACCATCTTCTTTGCGAACGTTTACGCAGGACCGCGAAACTGCATCGGAATCAATCCATCTCTGGTGTTCTTTTTTTTTGTCCTAACAAATTTTCTTGGTTTTCTTTGAAAATAAGCAAACACGGGTGGGTCGGTTCCTTCTTTCCCAAGCAAACTAAACGGTCAAGGTCACAAATCATCTTGTTGGCATCAAGAGAAATAAGAGTAGCGCACAGACGGAAAAGACGAGGTAAAGCGATGTAATTGCATATCAAGAATGTCCAAACTTGTCATGGAACATGGGCAATAAACAGCAGTTCACAACTCATACGTTATCCTCCAATTTGGATTTGTTCTATGCAAAGCTCTCTATGCATGCCGGCTCAAAAGGCACGATCGATGCTCTCCCCATCTTGAGAAGAAAATCGAGAACAAATGTTCGAGACCAGTAGATATACATGTCGACCGGGATGACGTGAATTAGAGTTCTCTACAATCGTCTTTCTGGTCACGATCCAACCAATTACCGGAAAAGTCAGATATACCTCCCAATTCTGATGGAAACCCGTAAAGGTAAAATCCTAATTCTAAGTACCTCAAGGAATGTCATATTCAACCAAGGAATCCCAAAGCTTTCTTGAGACTTGCACCGCGTGAAAGCTCGATCAGCAGCATTCGATGATCAACAACATGATCAATCAGGTGTTGTTAGCGGTCATCTCTCACTAGCTTTCATGACGGAAAGTACTTGCAAAGGCTCTCCAGCACGATGAGCGGAAAAATTTCAAACTAGCGCCATCCATTTGCCCAATGCCTGTTCTGATTCCCAGGTCTCATGTGTAGATTTCTATGGCCAAGTGACTGTTTCGGGAGATCATGCAAATCCATTACCTGTATAGTCCGCTGCTTCTTGGCTGTTCAGGAAAGAAATTGGTGCAATTAATTCCAGATAAGGCCAAACAAGAGAAAATTTATTTTAAATACTGAGATCAAAATTTAATGACGCGCCTCCAACCATTGCCGCTCGCACAATTAAAAGTTCCCTCTCTCAAATTCATAAGTTGGATGCAGGATTTAACCAAAAACCACATAATGAAAACATAAATCAAGGACGCATACCGTTCTCAGCCTGTTGATAACTTTCCTGGAGCTTCCGCTTCGTAGCTTCAAGTTTCATTTGGACTGCATCTTCTTCTGAATACTTGGCGTCCTAAGAGACAAGGAAACAACAATGACATCAGACAATGCTTTTTATAAGCAACAGACTTCAAAACCTTGAGACGCATCCTTACATCTTTCTGATTACCGACCATTCTTCTCTGTGCAGAAGTCTTCTCCAATCTTCTCGGCTGGAGCTTGGACTCTTTGTCGTCCTTTTGCTCTGCATTGAGATTTGTATGTCTAGCCTGCCCAGCATTAGTGTTTAATGGTCTATTTGGCTTCATAACGTCTTCTCGCTTCTTCAAATGTTGACTCCCGTTATCTTTGAGACTGTCTTTCACGCCGTCTGGCTTTCTCTCTCTTCGTTGCTCGCTCACATTTTGCTTCTCTGGGGACGCCTTTCTTCCGTTTTCACGGTTCTTGGCAGATTCTCGGCCAGTACGAGGATCTGGAAAATTAAGCATTTATACAGAAATTAATCTAAGAAAAGATCCAACGAAATAACCAAGTAGCAATAGAGTGAACGGAATTCTACTCACTTCCGTCGTCATCCATGCCATCGAAGAACTGCACAAAAGAACAAGCACCGGACATGCAAAGAAGCAGAGCTAATAAGTTCAGATGCAATGAACTTCCACAAACAAAAAAGCCTCTAGTATACGGGAAGACATTTTTACCCGAGATAGCTCCATTGTAGAAGTTTGAGGAGTGAAAAACGCTCCCTCATCCAAAGGCGGAGAAGGAAGTCCTTCTTCCTCTCCCTCTTCCTCTTCTTCATCATCGCTTGACGGGTTCACAGAATCAGGGGTACCCCCTGCTCTCACAAAATAAATGAGGACTTAGAACCCGTGCAAGGGACGTGAAAAACTAGCATATCTTTTCTTAGCAATCAGAAAGTAGGAAGCAAAGCCGTACCAGCAGGCGGCACAGCCTGCATCCACTCGTCCACCATAGTCTTCCACTCCCTGCAACAAAAAATAAATAATCGACAAATTGGTCTTGCAAATGAGAATCAATACCACTTTGATACAATCCAATAGGAATACAGAAAAGGAATGATATCAATGCCAATAAAACTGAAGGCCGTCATTTCGGAAAACATTTGGTAGAGACATTCGCCATTTACCAGCCATGAATGCTCGGTTCTTCCATTACCGAGTCACTAGAATTTGGATTACCAGCTATTGTCTTGTGACAGCTATTTATCTCCTAACTTCTGTCTCAAAAGGCATGATCAACATAAATAGAACAAAGCTATTGACAAAGCCAAACTTATCTAAACAGAAGCCACTGATAAGAAGCACTAAAGGATAAAGCAATTATTAGAACACGTACAAACTCCGAAAACACGAGTCAGTTACCAGGCTCGTCGAGAGCTAAATCAAAACATAATGAATGCATCGCGAGGAAGGGAAAACAAATTTCAATTCTGTCAAAAGATTCCAACTCATGTTCTTTTTCAACAAGAATCTTACATAATAAGAGTCTGAGAAAGGCGACCGATCTGCTTTGACCTGTGCTTCCTTAGAGGATTAACAGCTTTCCCAATCCCAGTTGTCTGCATAGAACCAACAATGTGAACACCTCATAAACTTGCCCAGGAGAGCCGGAAAAGGAGTAACTAAGCATAACAAGCCTTTGAACTGCATAGAATTCAGGACAAAAGCCAATGAACCAAACCTTCAATATAGCCACAGTTAGAGACATCAATTGGAGCCGCCTCAACGATTCGCAAAGCGCTGATTCAGACTGTTATGTTGTCAAAGCAAGTGTGTCAGATTGAGATGACAAAAAGGAATCATGCAATTCCCCAGAATGCCAACAATCAGCCCATTGCAAAGATAATCTGGAGAGAGGTTTTACCTCCTCATCACTGTTGAGCACAATCTCTTTGATTCTTAGGACCTCTGCAAGAATTTGAGACTCCTTTTCCATTTCATCGGTGAGTGCCTCAGCCTCTCCGTAGCTGTAATTGCTCTCTTGGTTCATGAACAACTCACCATGATCATCCCTACTGCTATTCACTTTGCTCTCTTTGCTCCCACCAGCCTCAAAGTCACACCCCTCCCCAGCAATCCCACCCTCCAACCCATCATCCTCATCCCCACCCGGCACCGCCAGCTCGACCCGCTCGCAGCCCGAACACCGGGTCAACCGGCACGTGAACAGCCTCTCCGCGATGCGATCCCTCCTCAATCTGAACTCCTTCGGGCAATCTGAGGCCGCCACCATGATCGCGCGGTCGATGATATCGAATATATCGCAGCTAGCGGTCCTAAAGTAATGCCTCCAAAAATCCAGAGAGTCAGACTTCATGGCCATGGCTCAAAAATCAGGCGGCCAAGAATCGAACGTCGCAAGGCCAGGAACCGGAAGAACAGCTTCGGGTCAGTATTCCGGAAGCTCAGACGTCCTCAGGGATTATCAAAATCCGATTTTCATGCGGTTTCGAAACACCCCAGAGGCGACTTCGAGGGGGTAGCTTTGAATTCCTCTCTCCCCAGCTCACCAAACAATCGGGTAAACAGGGACACTAACGTAGTTTAGAAGCAGACAAAGACCCAGAAATCCCAAAAGCCGGTTCAGTCCGATGATTAGACGAATACCCAACAATCCAAATTCAGGCGATCGATGGGGAAAGGCGACCATTTAAAAAAAAAAAAAAAAAGAAAAGGAGAAGGAAGAAGAAGAACCGAAACCCAACCCAATAGCTGCGATTTGACTTTAAATCATTTCACGCTCGGGGGTCCAGAAATTTGACTTCTTCCCGACGCGCCCAGGCGATCGCCGAGGAGCGAGACCGGTACGTCGGACGAGGGATACAGCGCTCGACGGACGATCAAGAGAGGGTCCCAGAGGAATTCCAAGAATCGATATCCGACGAAACCAGGGAAGGCAAAGAAACAGAAGGAGGGGGGCAAGATGCGAGCTCCCGGATTAAAACCCAGAAGCAATGCAACCTCTTTTTCGCGCCCCCCCACCCGGAAAAGTTCACCGGGAGATTTCTTGCCCCCCGGCCAAGAAGCCGAGCGCCTAAGAACAAGACACCGCAAGCGATGGATGAGAGAGAGAACGATCGGGAGGCTTGCAGCTCCAACCTCTCTTCCCCGTTCGGTCCGACCCACGAAGGACAAGAAAGGAAAAAGGGCAAATGGGGAAAAAACGGGAGCAGAAAAATGGCGAAGAAATGGGCACAAAATACCCAGGTGCCGCTAAAGGCCAGGGCGAAATTCAGTTTTCTTCTCCTCCTCCTCCTCCTCCTCCTCCTCCTCCCCCCAACACCACAAAACGAAACCACTGTTGGCTTGGCTGTGAAAGGAAGGGAGAAGAAATTTCTTCGCTCGCGTGGGTGTTTTCCTCCGTGTGGAAATACGAGTTTTTTTTTTCTTTTTTCCCCCCCCTTCCTTTTCCTCTATTCCTCCGTCCGTCGCTTAATAGCGGGTGGGACTCGGCTTTCAACCTAGGTAACCCAAAAAAAATAAAAAGAAAAAATTTCCCGGGAGAAAAAATCATGGGGGGCCCCCCCTCATAAAAAAAAAAAAAAAAACCCGACATAGAACAAACCTTCTTAATCTCGATATAAATAGCACGGCCTTGTCCACGACGAAGCGCCCGTGGGGCCGGCGGTTAGGTACGATGATCGCGACAGCGAGTGCGCTCCCGCCTTTCCGTTGGCTTTGAAGCGACGCTCTTTCCGTTTTTGGGTCCAGAGAAGGGTTCGATGGGTACTTAAATCGACATAGAACAAACCTTCTTAATCTCGACATGAATAGCACGATCCTGTCCACGACGAGGCGCCCGTCGGGCGACGGTTAGGTACGATGATCGCGATACCGAGTGCGCTTCCGCTTTTTCCGATCGCTTTGAAGCGACGCTCTTTCCTTTTTTTTTTGGGATCCAGAGAAGGATTCGATGGTACTTAACGTTACGGAGTGGAAGTAACCGTCTTCAGAGTCCGAAAAGATGGGCGGGGCCAAAAAGAGTAAGTCCCAGTTGGATCGCCCCGAACTTGCTAGTGACGCTCGTCGGCGTGGGGTCGCGGAATGTATCGTATCGCGGGATCGGCGCGAGTTACGATTGCCGTTAAATCAATCTTTTCTTTAACGGTGCGTGATCAGGGTAAACAGGAATCCAGGGCACTAAGTAACATGCCTGCTTCGACAGATTTACACCAGGGATTCATTTCCAACATACGGGTGATTTGAAATAAATGACATGCAAGCTAAAAACATTTCCTTGTTAAGTATGATTACCAGGAGCTCCGGATACGCTAGTTGCCAAAATACCCTTTACAATAATTGAATTTCCTCATTTGAGAAGGTTCACTTTTCATGCCATTTTGGAAATGTAATCAAATGATGATCTCGTGGAATTTTGAGATACTAGTAGTCAAATTGGGGGGACAGAGTCAAGTGGTGGGTGTTAGGTGCACGCGAAGAGGGATTTTGGTGAGAAGAACTCACTTTCTCCTCCCCTTTTTCTCTCCTTTACTATTCTATTTATCTTTTTAGAGAAAACGACGGGAACAATTCCCGAACTCCGGCCTAATAAGCAATGTGATCCCCGAACTTTTAATCCGTTCAATATGATCTATGAACTTTAGCCTGATATTTAATGCGATCCTTGAACTTTTGATTCGTTCAATGCCATCACAGGACTCTTGGTACGCCTTTATTGTAGTCCTTGGACTATGCGAAAATGCCCAATGTAGTCATTTCATTAATTCGTGCTCGGGGACGATATTCTATATTCTCATATAGTTCAAGCACTGCATTGAACATTTTCATAGAATTCATAGATTACAATGACCATACATCAAAAGTTCGAGGATCAAATTGAATATTGAACATTATGCTAGAATTCAGGGGCTAAATTGAATCAATTAAGAGTTTATAGACCGCATTATATATATATTGATCCAAAATTAAAAGGCTATTTGTGTTATTATCTTCTTCATTTTCTTTTTTCTTCTTTTTATCATTACCGTCATTGCATTTGGCAGTGACGATAAGCCCAAAAGAGGAAAAGAAAAAAAAAGGAAAGAGAAGAAAAAAAGAGTTCGGAGAATTCAAGGAGTGACCAAAGAGGGTCCCCTCCCCCCCCACCCCCCGGTCGGTGACGGACCAGGGACTCCGCGTCTCGGATCGCGACGGGATAGGACGATATGGTGACGGGGCGGTGAGATAGCGGGGAGCGCGGGGACGCCCCCTCGCGCGACACGTGGGGAGTGACGTGCGGCGGGTGAGGCGTCGGATGTGCTCCATACGGTGAGGAGGAGCGCATCCCATGCTTTCGGGAGGTCGGCTGTGTGGGAGCCACGCATTCCCATTCCCATTCCCATTCCCCTTCCGTCGTTTTGGTTCGGTTTGGATCGGATCGGAGGATCGGATTTTTTTTTTTTTTTTTGGGGAGGGCACAAATTCGATCCCCCTTCGTGGAGAATAAATAAAAGTGGATTTAGCAAGGGATTTTTATTTTCCTTTTCTCTTTGCTATGTTTATTTATTTAGCAAGATTTTTTTTTTATTTAGTTCCGCCGGCGGAATCCGACTTCATTGTCGAAAAGCCGAAAGTTGATGAGAATCGATGCCATCGACCTTGCATCGATTTTCGATCCCGGTTACGATAATAACTCGGGGGGTCGAGGTTGATTAAAAAAAAACGTCGCTAAGGCCATCGAGACAAAGTCGGCGGTATGTTGTCCAGCATATGTGATGTGCCGGGGCTTCCATCCGTGAAGTTCGTGCGAAACACGATAATTTCATCGATCGTCAAGTCGAATGATTCGAGCTGCGCAAATTTCGTGCCAAAAAAGTTCTCGATATATTAAAAAAAAAAAACTTTCTTAGCTTCTATATTTTTGACCCGATTGATATCTAATTTACAAGCCATAGGTATAATGTAAAGGTACTGATAGGTCAAGAAACTAGCACTTGCCTCTACAGTTTGATTCGATAAAAGCTAAATATTAAAACCCTGTTTGTTTTGTGGAAAGTAAATATTTTGAAAAACATTAACCTAAAATTAATAGTTCATATCGCTTGCAAAATGAATGAACGAAAAATATTTTCATCGTCCATGAAAATCTTTACGCATAAATTGTTGTCGATAATTAAAACATTCTTCATCGGCTAACTAGCTAATTGAAGTGATACAAGAGACCGTTTTTAGGGAAATATTTTCCAAACCATTCATTTTCCGTAAAATAAACAGGGCCTTATAGTAGATCTTTGGTTGATACGCAGCTTTGCGAATGTACGGACACTAGTAGCGCGATTAGATTCTGTTCATATAGCACTTGATCACAAAGCTGATTAATGTATACGATGCTAAGAAGCAGAAGCATCTCTTCCATATTAAATTGAGATTGCGAAGATATGGCCATCCATCTTTATGATCAAGTAGTAATTATATTCGTATCGAGCATTGATTCGGTCTACGATCATCATGGAGTTAGCGTTGATTTCATGCTTTAAAAGGAAGCACAAGAACGAGAAGAAATGAGGATGAACGAATTTGTCACTTTCGTTTTAATATCAAATCGCACTTTCGTTTAATAATTTAAATTTACAGATTAATTGATGGAGCTCCAATAAAAAATTTCATGCGACATAAGGAGATTCTGAGTCCGGCTTGCCTCTCTTATTATGTATTTTCACGTCTGATCGAAGCCTAGGCTAGTAGTTTTGATACTCTCTTTCGTGCCGTTGTTTTACGTTATTTTATACATTCCCTTCAATCTCACGATCATAGCGAACTATTATGTCCAAAGTGATTGGATGACACCCACTTCATGACTCTTCGGGTCCGTTTGTTTCACAGAGAATGGATGATTTGGAATGCTTTGAAATTAATTGTTGTCGATAATGAAAAGAAATTACCGACTGATTTTTTTAAGCAATACAGACGATCATTTTGACGAAAAGCATTTTCAAAACCGTTCATTTTTCGCGATACAAACAGAGCTTCTGGTTGGATGAGCTTTGAACTCAAAAGTGCCATGGCTAGAAAATGTCCGTATATTATGGCGAAACTATTTGGCATTCACCACTAAAATCTAATTTAATAGGGTTATTGCGGTAATACACTAACTTGCCGTCTCAATGGCGAAACTATCGTAACGTGATAACTATTTCAATAGACAATATCATTCGGCATGGACACATGAAAATACCAGTTGGCTCGCGCCACTTTAGTAGATTTCGTATGTTCCGACTCCTAAATTATAACTATATAGGGCCTCGCCCTAGCCCTAGCCCTAGCCCTAGCCCTAACCCTAGCCCTTTTAGGATGTAACCGAAGAACGAAAGGCATGCAAAACCTATATAAAAAAAAAAACCTGCAAATGCATCGAAATCAAGTGCACGTACGTATATTGCATGAATAAAAGACAAAAGATACCCACAGGAAAAGGGAGCAAACTGACCAACCGGGCAATTATGTTGTTAGTAGAGAACTACCATATACATGTTTTCTGGTCCAAGGCGAGTTGGTGGGATGAGGTTCAACTACCTCGGATTCATCAGTTCAGTTTCGGGAGCGTCAGAAGTCCAGAAAGCAAAGTCGAAATTCTCCGACGACTCCGTTGGTTTTGTAAATTGTAATCGAATCGACTTAAAAGATCGTGAATAACGAACGAGAAGCCACCGACTCGGGAGGTGGCGTGTGCGTGTACGCCGTAGACAATCTTCGACCACTTTTCGAGCCGTTTATGACGTCCGCAGGGGGCAAAGGGGATCTTATATACACAAGTCAAATACTTTGCTTAAATAATGATTGGTTACGCACTGCACGAGTTAAGCACCGGAATAGCGAGAACACGAGGGATTTCGTTTTGTATTGTTTTTGGGGATAATTACCAAAAAAGAGCCCTACATCTATTGCATTTATGCCAATTCGATATTAAATATTTCAATTTGGCCAATTTAGTCAAAAACATTCTAACGATTTGTCAATTTAGCCATTCTGGCCAAATATCCAAGTAATATGTTTATAACTAAGTTAGCAAATCTTCAAAAGGTTTAGGACTAAATTGACAAATTGACAAATTGTCAAGAAGTCTAAGATTAAATTGACATAATTGAAAGATTTTATGACTAAATTAATTGATATGCAATAGATTTAGGGCTTTTTGGACCATTGTCCATGCTCTAATCCGATGCAGATAAATAAATTTTCCTAAAATTTTAAACCGGTAACAAACGAGCCAAACGATATATTTGTAGCGGATTACTCCATAAATCCAGTGAAAATGTAAGAGGTCATATGGAGGAGAGGAGATGCATGGGACAAGCCAAAGGATTTCCTATTCTGATGAATTGACCGGAAGAATATGATAACCCGGTTGGATTCTCAATTGGATTGTGAGCACCGAAGGTGACAGAAAGAAGAATATATTCCCCAGTTCGGTATTGCACATGTAACACAGCAATCTCGAAATAGCGATGTTTGTTCACACACGCACGTCCATGTATTGCGTGTGCGCTCGTTAACTTTCACGAGCACGATGCATCCTCCCTGCCTCTCTGTGAAAGACAAAGTTCGTGTTTTAGCCTCAATCCTCGTTTACGCGTGTTTTTGTTCCTTCTTTTACCTCCAATTCCATTGTCTAATTCTTGAAAAAAGAAAACTGGAATCCTTGCGCACTACTTGCTGTGCGGGGACGAAGGAAATTGGACTTTTTGGAATATGCCAAGAAAAAAGGCATTTCAATTTATGAAAAAGAAGTGGACAACAAAATCGCAAGGGGAACCCATCCTGAGGTTGATCCAACCATTTCGGGAATCGATGGTTGTGGGTTCGATTCGTGTCCTAGAAAACTCATGTACAAGAGAAGGGTCGCGATGGTGGGTTGTTTAGTTGCTGTTCTAGTTCTCTTCTCTTCCAAATAATTGGTTAATTACGGTTGTACCTTTGACTCACAGAAAAAAGATAGAATCAAATTGAGAAAATGCTAACTCTATCTTCATCGTCCGATATTAATCGGGGAAAATCATCCAAAAAGTCCTAAAACTATTTTACGGCGGTTAATTCAGTTCTAAACTTTAAATTGTGTTAATTTAGTTATAAACCTTTCGATTCGACTTTTCAATTGTGCCAATTTAATTCTAAACATTTTGATGATTTGTTAATTTAGTCCTAAAACTCTTGATGATTTGTCAATTTAGTCATTCTGGTCAATTTTGGCCTGTAGTCGCTAACTCCTACACGACATGACTAGTGCTGATTTGAACAATTTTTACAATTCATGAATTCTTTTCTTTTTTTCTTTTTTTTTTTCCCTTTTTTCCCTCCGCTGACGAGGGGGGCCCCTCGTTAGCCATCGACGAGGCTCGGCGATGGCCAGCAAAGGGAAAAAGGAAAAAGAAAAAACAAAAGAAAAATAAAGGAAAGGGAAGGAAAAAAAGAAAAAAAATCATAAAAATTCAAAAATTATCCACATCACTGTTGGCCATGCTATATAAGACGATTGGCGCCGATTAGATTGCTATGTTAATGATTTTTTTTCAAAATTAGCCAAAAAGATTAAATTGATAAATTATCAAAATATTTATGACTAAATTAATATAACTAAAAGGTCAACGACTCAATTGCCTGTCGTACGATAGGTTTAATATTTTTTGGATGATTTTTCCACGTTAATTGTTGGCATCATTTTATCTTATATGATCAAAAGCCAATCATTTGGGTTACATAATCCACGAGCCATCAATCATCTGATGAGTTCGTTCATTGGCCACGGAGGAATCAGCCATCGTGCACGTAATTCTATCCGCATTTTTCACGTTGCTGCTGTTCTCTCAATTGCCCGGGCGAGCAGGTAACACGAAAACGACGTTGTAACTTTCGTTTGTGGCGAGCAGCGTTATGATCCGACACGTACGTACTCGATCGGACTCGTGTCTGTAGAAGGAAGAAATCAGCACGACCTATTTAACGGGAGAAGTGAAAAATAACATGTTTCGACTTTTTTTTTTCTTTTATCTCGTCCTATTCTAATTCTCAATTCACTTTTAAATTTTTATCTCGCCTCTTCACAAAACTTGAGAGTCACATCTCACAATTGAAACTAAACGTTCCCACCCCTAACCTTTCCTGAGAAAATGGAGATTCGAATTCACCACCTCCTCCTTCCCATGTAGAAAGAGTGACCACTAGGACAACTCTTTTTTTTTTCTCGAATGGCTCATTTTTTTTTTTTTTGGGGGGGGGGGGGGGGGGGGGTGGGGTTCATCGATCTTATCTGTTTTCGGGAACGGGCCAAGTAGATTTGCCTCGACCCGAAGATAGGATGCTGCCAACCGAGAATTGTTTGAATGTGCATCGCGATATGGCCTACCTATGCGGCACATGAAATGGGTCTGAAATCGCCATCAATTGTAAATTGACCAATCATATGCATCCATGCTCCTAGATTATAAGAATAAAACGCAGCGAAAGACTATTGAGATGCACGTGCGAGTCATATTAAAAAAGTCCCATATCGAAAAATTGATGTCATGTAGAGCAGTTAATATATCATAGTTAGCTCATAACTCATTGGCTTAAACTTTTGAGCAAAGGTCAGTCCAACTGGATTATGATGATGAGTTCGGGCTCGAGCTTTCTCGGTTGAACGTATTGGATTTTAGGTTTATCGATTAACATATTTTCTTCTCCAAGGCACTTTCTTAATGAGGAAAATCTCAACTTTTCTTTTTCCTCGCCGGCGCCGTCTACAATCGTTGCAACTCGGTGGTGTGAAAGGAAGATGTTGTGAAGCGCAAGCAATGACCCAAAATACTTTTGCACGTGATGTAAACTGCTAACCGTGGTGGGGTCGCAATTAAGCAAGCTAACCCTCCTCCTCCTCCTCCTCATCCTAAATTTAGCGCCACGTAATCCCAATTGGATTGGCTTAATGACAAGCAACACGAGAAATTTCAACACCCTCTTTCGCGTGCAGGGATGGCGATCTCTATCCCGTCGTCGCGTTCGTGTCATCGATCGGCGCAATTTCACATCCTTTTCGAGCCCGGGACGAGGACGATAAGACCTTTTAGTTTTTTCCATGGGCAGAGGAGAAAGCACATGATCACATAACGTCGATTTCGAAGTGGTCGTGCTTGTGCCTCATCATATTTTGGGCCAACAGTTGAGTGCATGATGGCTGCTCTATTTGAAATCTCGGGATTTGATCAAATGACTTTTGTCGTGGTATCGGCACTCGATACACATTTAGCCTATGACATTGTAATTCGTGATTTTTGTGCGTAAATAATCATGCCAACATGTATATCTTATGTCGACGGACATGTATTTCCGACAATCATAATAACAATGTCTAAACATGCACATTTAATTACTTATGTGGCAAGACTTGGTAGGCCAAACTTTATATTAATTTCGGGGATCTACTTGCTAGAAGAAGTCCCTCCTAATTAAAAACTCACCGTCCATTGGACAAGGGGCAAATCGGGCCGCGGAAGTCAAAGACCGCAAAGTCTTCCCAAAGTTCAATCCAAGGGAGTCGAAATTTTCCAGGTCAAATAAATCTAACCAAGACTCGTCATTGAAATTTTCAAGACAAATCTGTCTTGTGTTTCCATGTTCATATCGGTAATTAGTGTCGATAAACAACCGCGACATATTAGTCAGGATTCATTTACCGGATTCTAAAGATATGGCGATGTAACACGGTATCACGCATTCTTACAATTGGCGGCATCTATGATATAACGACAGGGCCTGTTCAATCGAGAGAGTGAGACATTGACCGGCGTGTTTGACATTTTCTCATCCCTAAACCAAATTGTTATCTTTTTTCGCAATGTTTTTTTCCAAATTCAATGAATCGAATTCATCGATCTTTGTCGATTCCGGTCTAAAATATTCCTTAGACATTTATAAATCGGGTCACACTTAATCCACCGACAAAGTCAAACTACATCTCTTCAAGGACAAAAATAAAAAAAGCCAACCACCGTGTTGGCCTTGCTCGGTCAAACATGCGATAGTGCCGGTCAATCCTCGAAGTTCAACCTGACTCTGTTTCGAGATATAAAACCAGCGGCGGAAATAAAATACAGAAAATGGGTAATTAACACGTGCCCAGAACTTCATGCATGCATCTACAAAAAGGAAGGGAAAATGACAAATTATCTCTTAACTTTGACATAACGTTCATTGCGGTTCATGAACTTTTAATTTGTTCAATATGATCCATGAACTTTAGCTCAATGTGCAATATAGTCTTTGAACTTTTAATTTGTTCACTATAATTCTTGAACTTTTGATAGATGTTCAATTTAGTACATTAACTATTTGTCCTTGAAAATTTTCTTATAATTTAGGGACTACATTATTCAATAAATTAAAAATTCAGAGACTATATTATACATTGGGCTAAAATTCAGGAATTACATTGAATAAATTAAATGTTCGTGGACAATGTTGAATGTTGGACCGAAATTCGGGAACCGTTCATGTTATTATCCTAAAAAAAAACCAAATTAACGAGAACGGTAATTGAAAAGAAGAAAAGAAGACAAGGCATCTTTAAAAAGAGAGAAAAATAAAATGTGGCGGTAGGATAAGGATAGGGACGGGGACCATCGCAAAATATATGCGTCAATACAAAAAATTATACAGCCAAAACTTTATAGAATAATAATATAAAGATATATTCATAAATGGTTAATTTTATTGGGGGTGGTCAACCATCCTACGCCAGAAAAAAGAAATGGGGGAGATAGTATGGCCCGCCCATACATCAACAATTTGTCAATATAATTTTTGTTTTATCACTAGCAATTTATTCATTATTCGAGTTAGTAAATTTCATATTTAAATCGGAATAAAACTCTGTGAGTTTACAAAGATCGACTGCTAATTTATAGATTACAAGATCAACTTTAGAAGTAGTCTGGGTACATTGACTATTCTTTCAGCATTTGGTCAACCATCACAGCTCATCATACTTAAAATTAAAGCTTTCAATACTTATATTTGCAACAATGGACGTTTAATTTACTTTAATATAATTTAATCATGTTGGTTTGATCATGTCGGTAGCGTGCGGGCCTAGGCAAACTATGCCGACTTGCTAAACTGCTGAGCGAGCGGGCTTCATTTGATGAGATTTTAGGACATGGGGCGGGGCTTGTTAGAAATTGTTTACATCAAATCATTTTTTCAGTTATAATTGCTAAAAGTTCAAGGATAATAACACAAATAATTCTCAAATTTTAACTCAATGTATAATATAGTTTATAAATTTTTGATTTTTTCAATATGGTTCTTGGACTTTTGGAACAAGTTCAATTTGGTCCTTGAACTATATTAAAATATTTGATATTGTCCTCTAATTAATTCAAATTCGAGTATAACATTGAAATTTTCATATAGTTTAGGGACGAAGTTAAACATGTATCCTTACCAAAAAAAAGTTAAACATGTATCAAAAGTTTATGGACCATATTGAACAAATTAAAAGTTTAAGAATCATACTGTACATTGTACCAAAGTTAAAAAACCATATGTATCATTTTCCCAAAGTTTAGTTCTCTTAACATCCCTAAATTTTCCTTCTAAACCAAGTATCTCTTTATTGTCATGAAAACGACGCCATCTGACCTCCCCGGTAGACAGAGCTGCCATGGAGCGCTCGCTTCCATCGACATCGACAGAGCGGTGGGGGGCCAAGGAGAAAATAGTCACGCGGTCGATAGGTCTCGGGCCTCGAAGGAGCTAGTTTTTCTTTTTTTCTGGTGAAAAGAAGGAGCTAGTTTATTTAGGGTTGTTGCTTGGACATGATCAGTACGAGGACTATTGATGATACTAGAGTAAGGTTTTCATGTTTTTCTGCTGTCGAAAAATTGTATTTAGGGTTATGACCACGCATGACTCGTGTGGCTCGTTTTTTAGGCTATCCACATGATCCGCAAAAGACACGATCCTTCTAAGCCTGTTGGCTAAAATCATGTGGTCGGCTCTTGAGCGTTAGTGGGATCAAAGTCATGAATGGATAATGTGCGACCTGTCGCTTTTTTGCTTTGGGCGAAATGTCGTATATTATATAGCGATAAATTGGATTGCATGAGATATGGCTAGCTAGATTACAAGTTTTTCAAAGGGTTCACTTTCAAAATTATTGCGGGGACGCTAAATTTTTGTGTTTATAGAACGCACAAGAGTGGAGCTCATTGACTTAGCTGCTAGATTCCAAATTTTTTGAAGGGTTCGCTTTCAACCTTATGGGGAAATTTCATATAAAGGCCCAAGGTATGAGTCGTTTTGAGTCGTTTTCTCAAAAGAGGATCTGAAATAGGCATTATCAAATATGGACCCGGAATGGCTGAGTTTATTTTAGATGGGAGCCCAAACTTGTCAACATGCTTGTTCAGATAGATAGTCAGAGAAGGGCGATTTTGTTTGGAATCTTCTCAAATTATCCAAATCGAAATCAGGGTTCGTGCTGATCAATTGAAGAATGGCCACAATCCTAAAAACTGAGAAACTCCGAACTGAATTCATTGAAGCTGTGCTGTGCGCATGCTGTGTGGGGGGATATTATCTCGTCGGTTCCTCATATGCATGACAGAAAGAAAGCTGTCTCTCCACTAGCAAGAATACACTTGATTCTTCGATAGCGGCTACACTAGTCAGTGAACCTATCATAGTCTCTCTCTCTCCATCCGAGACACGACAGAAGATCAAACGTGCTGGTGGGTCTGAAATTTTTACTTCGCTTTGATTGATGAGGTGGGAAAATTACCCTGACAATGTCTTTTCCCTGTAGAAGAAGATGATGTTTCTGCCTTCATACCATAAGTCTACGTCTTTCCTTTTTTCCAAATGTCTCGTCATCTTGCGAGTTCCAACACCCAGCTCAGATCTGCCGGTAGCATCGCCGTGCAGCTTTGCAAGTAAAAGACAGAATGCGAGGGTCGAGCTCCATTCCTTTTCTTCCATCTCTTTCACCAAGTGAAAAGTATAAAAAATTCCTAAACCTATTATATTTATATTAATATAATCCCAAGCCATTTAATTATATCAATTAAATTATAAATATTTTTTTATAATTTGTCAATTTAGTCCAATTGGCCAATTTTGATAAAAAAAAAACCGCAAATATAGACGCTGATCATCCTACATGGCACAATCGACATCGACGCGAACAATTTTTTTATATTTATTCTGATATTTTAAATTTTTTATTCCTTTGTTTTCTTTTCTTTCTTTGTTACATCTCTGCTCCCCTCGCCGGCCATAGGCGAGGGCCTCGGCACCATAGTTGAGAAAAAAAGAAAGGAAAGAATAGAAGAAAAAGAAAAAAAAAGTAATAAAAAATTCAGAAAATCTAAAAAATTTATCCACGTTGGTGTCGATTATGCCACATAGTTAGCGATTTGCGGACAAAATTAGCCGGATAGACTGAGTTAGCAAATCGTCTAATGGTTTAAAATTTAATTGACATAATTGAAAAATTTATGATTAAATATGCACAAATACAATAGGTTTATAACCTTTTTAGTACTTTTCCCATTCACCCAAAAGTACATTCTCATGGAATCCCCAGGCACTGAGCAATGTTTTGTAGATCATTTCATTTTGTTTTAAGGGCATGTTCTCCATGATATCTTCGGCTTCTTCTAGACGTCCTTCTCGGTCGAGAAGATTTAGCAGGCAATTGCAGCGATTCGATTCTAGTGTTATTTCATATGCTTCTTTCATAGTGTGATTCGTCATAGTGCGCCTTCTTTTAGGATTAAGCATGGACAGGATTGGGTTGGTTGAGCACCTAACCCAGGGACGAATCCGCACAATATTGGTTCTCAATTTTTGGGACCTGGGACTGACCCCCATTGAGCCTGAGGCGAAGGACTAAACCAATTCTGTGGGCCTAATCTAGTTCTAGGATCAACGAGGACAGACCAATTCTTTATTTATTTCATTTTTTGTATTTCTTAAAAGGACAATTGTACTCTTTGAACTTACATGTCGATCGACAATGCGAGATTGAGCAACCAAATTGTGAACACCAGTACAAATCAAATAAAAATCTAAGATAAAGCAACCACAGAAATCCCACTTGCCAATGTTGATCAATCTAAATTGTTAAGATCCTGGAATATTCATTGCTGATGATCAACACCGGCGAAGAATAAATTAGCAGGGAGAGAGTCGTTGCTAGAGCAAGAGAGAGAAAAAGAGATCGAACCGGAAGTCGAGAAAAATCTAAGATTGAGGGAGAGAGTGAGAGTGAGACTTGGAGAGAGGGAGAGGAAAAGGTGAAAGAAGAGGAGGGATTGGGCACTTTAGGTTATATCCCTAGGGTTTGGAAATTTTGTTTTACGGGATTGATCCAGGTTGGACAAATCCTAAAACCTCAGGACCAAGGATTAACCCGCACAACATATGTTCCGACGACCCAAGGACCAAGGATCGGCCCAATCCTCTTAGGAACCGGATTATGATCGGCCGGGTTGGGCTAGTCCAAGTTCGGTCTAGGGTCAATCCTGGACCGATGGTCACCCCTACCTTCTTTATAGTGGGTACAACAAGCGTTTCAATGAATCCAATTCGGGGCTTTTGGGTTTTAGGGTTTCGACCATTCTTCATTGGACAACACGAACCCTAGTTTCAATTTTGGTAAAATGAACAAAGTTGCCCTTGCTCTAGCCGCCGGAAGAACAAGCTGGCTAGTGAAAATTTGGTCAGTTGGTGAGTCCGAATCTTTATTTGAGATTAACTTGATCATTTGAGGCATTTATATGAGACAAAGTTTACTCTAAATTATCTTTTGAGATAATGCCTTTATTTCAAGCTCCTATTTGAAAATGTTCACAAAATTATTTCAGTGGACTGAAATTTTCTGTTTGTATACCGCATTAGTGAGGTCACTTGACTTGGCTCCGGTGGTATAGAAGAAACAAAGAGGGTTTAAACTAATTAAATGAGAATGATGAATGTAAGCCCACCGTTGGATGAGGTGGACCCTGGATTAGGTGAACCCAAGTACGATCCACTTAATCAAAGGATGCGGCAATAACTATCTGTGCATGCTAGAAAAATTCGATGTTTTTGGTAACATTTGTGTCCCAGAAACAATTTCTTTTCATAAATATTTTATTCTATTTTTATTTTCTAGATGAGTTTTTTTAGCAAAACAATGTATTTAGTAATTACATAAAATTTCTATTCTCGAAATAGAAAAAAAAAGTTTTTGGTACGACCCTAAAAAATTTTATGGAGTAGATTTTTTTTATTATTTTAATAATTTTTTCAGATTTTTCAATTTTTTTTCCTTTTCTTCCTCCTTTAGTTGGTTGCTAGGCCTTTGCGATGGTCAATCAACCGGCCAAAGACAAGGGCTGGACCTCGTCCTCGATGAGGCTTGCTTGAGGCTAGAAACCAGCCAAAGACGAGGGTCAAACTTCGTCAGCCTCAGGCGAGCCTCGTCGGGGGTGAGGTCCGGCCCTCATCTCTAGCCGGTTGCCGACCATTGTTGAGGCCTGGTGATCGGCTAGAGTTGGAAAAAGAAGAAATGAAAAAATTAAATGACATTGTTTCAAAAATTGTTCCTGAGAACAAAAAAGTAGATTATTTTTACTTCTTGTTTTTGTTGCAAATCTATTTCCTAACCACTTTTCTATTTCGGGGAATATAAAAAATTAACTGACGTACACAAACGGATTTTTTTTTGCTCAGGAGAAAAAAAGAAAAAAAAACAGAAATAGAAATGTTGCCAAACGCGCCCAAAGCTAAACTCATCCAGAAAATGGAATAGTTCATATGTAGCATCGAGAAAAGCTAGACGGATTAAGGCTGATTTATAAAACTGATAGCCTAAGTGGTTAGAAAATTATTAGGATTTTGTATTGAATGCCCACTTTGTTAGGATTACGCTCATAAACACAAGGAAATAGAGAGTAAACGCAAGAAAGAGAAATTGAGACACAATATTTATCATGATTCACCGTTAACGTAAAGTTACATCCAGTGAGATTTCACTCTAATTAGCACATTTTACCTCTCTCTTACAATTTTCAATTATGAGAGAAAAATATTATATATAGACGGCATAAGAAAACTTTAGGGGCCGAGAAAGAAAAATTGAGATATAAGGTTTATCCTAATTTACCTTTAATCTAGAGCTACATCAAGAGCAGAACCCGATGCCTTCCCGTCAATAGAGAATATGAACATATGAACCACACTCCAACGCACTTGCAGCAGTCTAGTACACGTAACACCATTTTACGAATCTAGTATTGCAGTTAAGCATCAAATCCGGGAACGATGCGTAACAGGAGCAGCGCTTGGATTCGCAGCCGCGTAAGCAAGGATCTCCTCGTCCCGCTCGAAAACGGCCATCTCTCGCTCATCCAACGTGATCCACGCCTCGATCCTGTCCCGTCTTTGTATCCACCAGGCACACCAAGTTCTTGATGTTGCTTGGGCATGTCACTGAGGCCGGCTTCTCCCACCCGTAATCGATGTGGTAGAACAGAAACCTGCACAGGCTCGTGCACTTGTATATTTTCGCATCCTTCCATTCCTTCATCATGTTGCCCCACTCTGCAAAGGTCTCGCACACTGTCGAAACCCCGTCTTCGCCTCCAAACCTGCTCGCTTTCCAGTTGCTGAAACTGATCATCTCCTTCCTCATTTGGGAGGCCAGATCATGAACTGTTGTTGTGTCGCTCGCCTTGAATGAGATGGTGAGCAACCAGAGGAGGTTTCCAAAGTTGTTTTGTTGAGAAGCCGGTGTCGTCTTCCTGCGCAGGTTCACCAATTGCTGCAGCAGAATCGGTTGAGAGGACCTGTTTACGGATCTCGATGCCGCCATGGCGCATCTCAAGATGAGGGCTAGCACAAGCTCGACTCTTGTGAACCGAGTTGGCTCTGTGGAAGCAGAACGAGCGGCTTTGGCCTTGAGGGAGGCGATCTTGGCATCGCGAAAGACAAACCCCCGGGTTGCGCAGTTGTCGATGGCGATGTGGTCCGACAGCATGAAGGGCAGCTGCCTAGCTCGCATGAGAGAATCCCCCATGAACCTCGGAGCAGCTATTCCGTCGAGTCTCCTAGCGGTCCTTGCCGACCAGCTCTGGAGGAAGCATGCCAGCATGACGCGTCAACGAGCTTGTGCCATGAGCATGGAGCAACCGCAATCCCGCCACAGCAGAAGGTGGTGATCTGGACTATCAAGATGCATCCCGACGAGGCCAAGCCGGACGTTTCAGTGTGAAAGTAAGGGAGGAACTGGTTGAGCAGCGATCCCTCGGGCCAAGCGAGGAAGTCCGCTAGTCGGAAGCCGGCTTGTGCCTCAGCCCAATACACACCTTTATCGTTGCAAGCGATGCTCGTGCTACTCTGGAGCCGACCGGCTAAGGGGTAGAAGTTGACAAGGGTTTCGGAGAGAGAGGCTCGCTGCAGCTGGACAGTGACTTGCTGCCGCTGCCACCGCCGCCACCACTGCCCTCGGGGCAGGGGTTGGCGTAGAAGAGGAGGATAGGGGTTAAGAATGGAGGGAAGAGCTGGTCGAGGAGGGAGAGGTTGAGGGTTTGGAGGTGGTGAGGGGTCGGAGAAGACGGTGTGATGGTGGTCGATGAGATGATGTGCACTCTCTGTTCTTGCATGATCTTCTTCTTTAAGTCTTCACTCTCACGCACTCAGCTGTTTTCTTGAGTTGTAATGACGCAGAAGTTGGGCGGGTGATGAAGCTGAAGACACGCGGATACATTTTTTTGTATTCTCATCAAGCTAATAATGGCACGCACTTATCTAAAGAAGAAAATCTTGAACCGAATTTTATAATCATGATTAAGGCATGTTCATTGTTTTCTATCTGGATTAATTTTGGATACCCAATTCTAGAAAATGTTGGATGCAAAGGCAGCACAACTCTTTTCTTTGCATTCTGCAACTCTTGTTATCGTGATTAATAATAAGTTATTTATTAAAGATAAAATTACATATGTCAAAATAATTACTTGTATCATTTAAAATAATTAATTAATAAAAAATATCTTTATCATCGATAACAATTTATGTTTAAATAATTTTACGAGCAATGAACATATTTTTTTCATTCATTTTTATATGCTATAAAAGTAATTATTTTTTAAAAAAATATTTTTTAAATTATTTATCTTTCGCGAAATAAATGGTGATACAGTCGGTTTGTTTTCTATGATTAGTTAGCCAAGCCAAAGTCGTCGTATTACTTCACTACTATGACTATCTAGATCATATAAAGTAATTTCTTGACCGTCCACGTCATATTTGAATACTTAATAGGTGAGGTGCAAATTATGACCGGAGGCAACCCCAGTCATGATCACATCCAGTTACGATTTTTTCAGTTAGGAAAATGAGACAAACAGTTCTTAAACTTTGATCAAATATATAGTATAATTCATGAGCTATTAATTTATTTAATATAGCCCTTAAACTCTAACTCAATGTGTAATGTGGTCTTTAAACTTTTAATTTGTTCAATATCATTCTTGAACTTTTAGTATATGTTCAATTTTATCCCTAAACTTTATGAAAATATTCAATATAGTCCTTCTATTAATTCAAACTCATGGACTATATTGAACATGTATGAAAAGTCAATGGACTACATTGAACAAATTAAAATTTTATGGACTACATTGAATATTAGACTAAAGTTTGGAGACTATATTGAATAAATTAAAAGTTTAGGAACAAATTACATATTATGTCAAAATTCGAGGGCTGTTTGTGTCATTATCCCCTTTCTATTCTGCCATGGTTTTGGTCGGCACCAAAAGCAGCAGCGACAGTGGCAGAGTGCTGGCGATGGGGGCTTTGATCAAATGGATTCACTAAGATAATTATCCGGATATTTTTGGGTTTTGTCTGTCCATAACATTCAAAGTAGTCAAGTTAGAAAATCCTTACGTTGTATCATAGCGTAAGAGTTCTAATTCTGACCCTCTCCAACCCTCAACAACATGGTAACTTTCGATCATAAGCAAGGAGACTTGTCAGGGCGCGCTCGCTCGGTGCCTTCGAGGGCCGCCAGAGCAAGATCGGCGAGGGTTACGAGCCTTTCTTGGTGATCAACTCGCTGTGCCTCTTCATCAGCTTGGTCTCGTCCAGCTTCCCCCCTGAAACAAAGAGGGAGCATTTTTATCAGTAAAAAATGCAACTGGCTCAAGGGTACTGGGAAAATTACTAAAAAAAAGTTCCAAATCAATTGCAATTGTGCCAATTTAATCATAAAATTTTTGCATTTGTGCCGATTCAATCCATATGACCAAATTTGGCTAGCCGATGCTGACATGACAAATTTTTTTTTATATATTTTTTGAATTTTTATTACTTTTTTATTTTCCCTTTTCTTTTTTTTTTTTGCCCAAAATGACCGGCAAGGGTTGCGAAGCCCTCTCCTAGATCTGGACGATAATGACATTTTCCGACTTTAAAACAATTTAGAACTACATTTCCAAAATGGAATTAATTTATAAATAGTTTTTTTCGGTTCGCAATGTGAATGACCATAGGTTTTTAATTTTTTTTAATAGAGATATCTCTAAAATTAAATCAATTTTTTGAGGTCAATTATATATGAACCGAATTAAATTACATCACTTTTTAGTGATAATGGAGAAAGTGAAAGCAAAAATTGGGAATATTGTTCCTTACCAAAAAAAAAAAATTGGGAATATTGCTGTTCTGGAATAGACAGCTGGAATTCTTGACCAAGCCAAAGTAATTGTGACTTGTCTACTTCAAGTCACATTCGTGTTGTTTGGACACGTCTGGCCAGGGGAATCACGGATTATCCTCGTTTGTCCAAGACTAGATCTATTATTGAGGGGGTGGTGATATGGACAGATCGCATACGTTGAAACGGGCGACATCCTATGTATTCTCGTAAGAGTTGGCACCCAGCATCTTCTCATCTATTCAGAGTTCAAACCAGGACAGTCTCTCGTTGAATTTTACTACAACGCGCGTTTGAACTCCGAAAAAAGAAAAAAACATAAAAAGTCTCGAGCACATAAATCATTTCCTACCAATTTCACCAAAAGGAAAAAAACAGTCAAACTGGAGAATTGCGCAAAGTAGTCAAACTTTGTTTTCCACACAAATATTCTCCACTCCTTTGCTCTGCGGGCGTTTTTCTTTACTCTTTCTCTCTCTCTCTCTCTCTCTCTCGAGCTCACGATGCACCCGCAACTAGTGCCCTGGCTTGTCGCAGCAACACTCGGTGTAACACTGACCCGATATTGCTCAAGCTCGACCCTGAACACCATATCAGATGCTGACAAAATCGTCAGCTTGCCGGGACAGCCCAGGGTCAGCTTCGGTCAGTATGCAGGGTACATCACCGTGGATGAGAAGCAACAGAGAGCTCTCTTCTATTACTTCGTCGAAGCCGAAGCCGACCCGGCTTCAAAGCCTCTCGTGCTTTGGCTCAACGGAGGTAAAACCATCTGGACTGAGTTCGAGTAAATGATGGTGAGAAATGAAACGAGCATGTTGAAAAACACAGGCGTTTGCTTGTGTGTTGGGGTTGCACTCCGCAGGGCCCGGTTGTTCATCCGTCGGAGTTGGTGCTTTCTGGGAGCATGGACCATTCAAGCCCAGTGGAGATGTGCTCTTGAAAAATGACTATAGCTGGAATAAAGGTCAGCGTAAACTCCCTCAAAAAGGCGGGGAAAAAAAGTTAAGCGTATGCTTTTAGCAGCTTATACGCATTTGAACATGTTGTCTCTCCTCGCGAAAGCTTAGATCGATAGGAAACTGAACCAGACCTAGTGTCAGATATATTATATTCGAGGGTGAATGTGAGATTGATCGCATTTTCTGTGATGTAGTTCAGACTTTGGAGATTCTGTAATTGGCTAATTCTTGCATTTTTTCAATTTGTTTACAGAAGCAAACATGTTGTACCTGGAATCTCCTGCAGGAGTCGGATTCTCCTACTCTGTCAATACTTCCTATTATAACTCCGTCGATGACAAGATGACAGGTTCTTTTCCTTGCAAATTGCAATATATTTTTAACAAATTAAAGTGCAGCGATGATCTACAGATCTAATCTGAAGCTGAAATCAAGTACTAATACCAGCTAAACAATACTTCCACATTTCAGCAAGAGACAATCTGGCATTCCTCCGCAACTGGTTCGAAAAATTCCCGGAATACAAGGAGAGAGATTTATTCATCACAGGAGAGAGCTATGCAGGTGAACTAGTGATTAAGATTTTGAGAACACCGATTTGCATGGTTGAATGAATTGGCAGCTCCATGAATGCAGAATTTTAACATCTATCCAATTTCACTCTTACCAGGTCACTATGTTCCACAACTTGCAATGCTCATCGTGCAGTCCCAGTTGTTCAAATTGAAGGGAATTGCTGTGAGTTAGACTGAAAAATCTGCAAACTTGAATTAGCATCTCACATTCGTAGATTGATACCTACTGAGATGAACAAATCGCATGCTCACTGTAGATAGGAAATCCGCTTCTTGAGTTCAACACTGATTTCAACTCACGGCCAGAGTTTTTATGGTCTCATGGATTGATATCAGACGCGACCTATGAAAGTTTCAACACAATATGCAATTTCTCCCAAATTCGCAGACAAGCACAGAGCGGCCCCCTCACACCTGTCTGCTCTCATGTGGCCAGCGAAGCATCAAGAGAAATAAGCAAATTCATAGACACGTACGGTGTCACTCTTGATGTTTGTTTGTCGACAGTTTCTTCACAGTCTGCAGCTTTGAATAAGCTGGTGAGCCTCTTCATCCATTCTGATGAATATTTTATTTTCCCCCTTCACAACCTTTTGAATTTTTGTGATTATGCTGCTTCCAGCAAGAAACAGAGAAGATAGATGTATGTATAGAAGACGAAACCCTCAAGTACTTGAACAGGAAAGAAGTGCAGGAGGCTCTACATGCTCGGCTGGTTGGAATCTCTACATGGACAGAGTGCAGCGAGTAAGGATCGACTTCACTCATCGGACCTTCATTTTCTAGAGGCACAAGTTGATGGCTAAATGGCATCGTGACTAATCTTGATGTGTCTTGTCAAAGTATATCCACATTTCCCAATTTCCAGACAAGATTCTCCGTAACTTTGTTACGTTAGTAGGACTATATGATTGGTTCTTCCTAGTATTAATCGTTCGTTCTTTGACTTGGGTTCTTCACCTTATGACATGCTCCTTGGTCTGAATTCCATCATAATTATTGTGTGCTACAGGGTTCTCAGATATGAATATCAAAATCTGGAGATACCCACCATTACGATTTTGGGGGAGCTAGTGAAGTCAGGAATCCACGTTTTAGTTTATAGGTGAGCACAAATGACATTCTTCGGAATTGGTATATCACTTCAGGGGCTATTTAAGGAATGGCGACGACGTCTTGATTGTTCATTGAAATATGTCGACAGTGGGGATCAAGATTCTGTTGTTCCATTAATTGGAACAAGGACTCTAGTGAACAACTTAGCAAAGCAATTGGGACTGAACACAACCGTGCCTTATAGAGTCTGGTTTGAGGAAAGACAGGTCGGCTCAGTAAATAACCTTCATAAACATCAGTCCTCCCATTGATTTTAATATATAGTTAATTGACGAAACTGAGGCCCTTTCCTTCATTTTTCATAGGTTGCTGGGTGGACACAAGTTTATGGAGGCATATTATCATTTGCGACAATCAGAGGGGGGTCACATGAAGCGCCGTTTTCGCAGCCAGAGAGATCGCTGGTGTTGTTTAGCTCATTTCTGGGAGGGAGGCCATTGCCGGAAGGGCTCTTGTCCGAGTCTGCAGTGGAAAAACGTAATTATTACTAAGTCGTCCTACTAAAATGAACTGCATCTAATTTGATTAGCAGAAAACATCAAACTTATCTTGTTTTCGATTCGCTTTTCTTGGCTTCTTCCGGAATCAAATGTTTGCCTTCCTAATGCTGCTTTCTGTAGCATATATATTAGTAACAATGCGCGTATCCCCAGAATATTTTAGTTTCATTCACAATAGAAATCAAGACACAGGGACAACAACCCTTTTTGTAGTTTTTCAGTTTTCAAGAGGTAAAAATGTTTGACTTGTTAATGTTTCCAGGCACCGAACCTTTTAATGAGATCATAGATAGATGGATAGATATAGGTTATTGGAGTAAGTGGGTATTTTCGACTTGGTTATTGATTTGATGCTCATAAATTTTGACCAATTCCGGTTAGTGGCAGATAGGAATATCACTATTTTCTTTCGGACTCGTTGCTGCTACCTACAATCCACTCTGAGATGACTGATGAGAAGGAAAGCTCATAACTAGCATAAATGGCAACTGGAACGCAGGTCAACCGCTTGTTTTTTTTTACCCTGGAGAAACTGTTATGAAACAGGGAGTCTGATATACATCGAGCAAGAAACGATGGTATGCTATGTCAATGTGTCCCGAAATTTGATGATGACACCCATACGCTTTGTGTGGGCTAGGATCACTGTGGACTGTGGTATATGGTAACAGAGCCATGTGAATTCTTTTTGCGGTGCATTTATTGAGCTTCTTTTTCACAACTCCAATGGCAAGACACATCCAGACAAATCACTCGAGCAAAAGCTCATATGCATAAACAAAAAATTATATGGGACAGTCCATTAAATAAGCATCAGATCCGGGAAGGAACCGTTGCCCGCATTACGTGATGAGCAGCGCTCGGATTCAATGCAGCAGAGGCAAGGAGCTCCTCGTCACGTTCGAAGACCGCCATCTCTCGCTCGCCCAGCGTGACCCATGCTTCAATGCCGTCGCGCATCTTCGTGTTCATCAAATATATGTAGTTCTTCATGCTTCTGTGACACGTCGCCCAGACCGGCTTCCCCGACCCGAAGTCGACCTCGTAGAACGGGAACCCGCACAAGCTCGTGCACCGGTACAAGTTCGCCTCCTCCTTCCAGTCGCCCATCATGTTCCCTAACTCTGCAATTTCACAGAGAACATGTGAAAACTCATCAATCTATAGATACATGCGCGATACGGGTGGATGGAATCATCACACTATCGGAACTTAATCTGGTTAGAGATTAAGTTGATTAGAGTACTTACTGGCAATTGACTCGCACACCTTTGAAAAGCCCTCGTTTCCTCTGAGACCGCGGGCCTCACGGTCGCGAAAGCTGATCATCTCCTTCCGCATGTTCGAGACCAGCTCTTGCAATGTCATTTCGCTGCCTTTGAATGAAATGTTGATGATCCAGGCGAGATTCCCGACATCGATTTCCTGCAAGGGTGGCGACATTCTATTGCGAAGGTTTGCCATGTACTGCAACAGAGTCGGACGGGTAGACCCGGTTACGGACCTTGAAGCCTTGAAGGCGCATCTAAGGATGAGAGCCAACACGACCTCGACTCTTGTGAATCGAGTTGGCTCGATGGAAGGAGCTGCTTCGGCCTTGAGGCCGGATATCTTGGAATCATGAAACACAAACCTCCTTGTCGCGCAGTGGTCCGTGGGGGCGTAATCCGACAACGTGAGTGGCAACTCCCTGGCCTGCGTGAGAGAATCTCCAATAAATCTCGGAGGAGTTAAGCCCTCAAGCCTCTGAGCTGATCTGGCCGACCAGCTCCGGAGGAAGCACGCTATCGAGGACCCGTCCACGAGCTTGTGCGAAGTGTAGGGAGCGACGGCGATGCCACCGCAGCTGAAGGTCGTGATCTGGACGATGAGCAAGCACCCTGATGCGGCCAGATGCAACGTTTCAGCGTGAAAGCTAGGGAGCAGCTGGTTGAGCAAGGCTGCGTCGGTTTGGGCGAGAATGTCATTTAGGCGGACGTCAGCTCGGGCCTCGATCCAGTATGCACCTTCATCGTCGCAGCTGACGCACGCGCTGCTCCCGACCCGACCGGCTAACGGGTAGAAATCGACGAGGGTTTCGGAGAGAGAGGCTTGCATGCGGCGGGAGAGCGGCTCCCCGCCGCCGTTTCCGGGGCCCGGTTTGGCGTAGAAGAGGAGGAGAGGGGCAAAGGAGGGAGGGAAGAGCTGGTCGAGGAGGGAGAGGTTAAGGGTCCGGAGGTGGCGAGGGGTTGGGGAAGAAGGCTTGATGGTGGTTGACGAGATGATGTGAACTCTCTGCTCCGGCGTGATGTTCATCTGTAACTCTCGCTGCTCGCTCTTGAATGCTTTTTGTCTGTGCTAATACTTCTCCCAATTCACTCGGTTTGCATATGCGTAAATTTTAAGAGCAATACTCTTATAAGATAAGTTAAGAAAGTGGGTATTTTAAATGATGCGTCATATTTTAGAAGGTGGACTTACGGGGTCTTGACACGTGGCGTTACGTCTAAGCGACAATTGGAACCTTTTGCATTACTTTCCTGGGGCACTCAATACAAGTCGGACGCCTTCTAAGTATTTGTATCTCCCCTCTTTTGCGTTGAGCCGTCTCTCCTTGTTCCTCTAATTAATTTTTATTTCTCCATGTTTCTTAATGTCATTGGATACACATTCTTATAGATAGATAAAATACGTTCATGACAGTATTATCATTTCTTAATTTGAGTTCTGGATAGTTGTTGGATAATTTCATGAAATCTCACATTTCCGATTTTCTAACAAAACTTAGGAAAGTATTTCGCGAAATTTCATCTTTTTCCGACTTTATAACAATTCAGAATTACATTTTCAGAACAGATCCAATCTTTACAAATATTGTTTTTTTCACGGATTTCATGATTTTCCAATATTCTTGTCCACATGTGATGCGCATGAGCTTAGGTTTGATCCAATATCCTGGTCTTTGCGGAAAGGAAAAAGAATTTCGTGTTCTTCCTTACGGGAATGGAGAATTAGGAAAATCCTATTGATTGTAACTTTGTCCAAACCTTCGAAAATAGCATGAATAAAAAAAGGGCTCGATTAGTACGACCCCCCTCTGTCACCCTAGAATGAAAGGGGCATTCTCGTAGTTCTTGATCCGTGACTTTATTAAGTACTCTATTTTATTTTTCTATTAAGGCCGAATTTAAACCTGTGATATAGCTATCAGGGATGTGTAGATTCTCGAGAAGAGAGAAGACGTGTGGTCCCTTGTAAGTATGTCAACGGTTTGATTTGGTTCGGATTTTCATGATACCCAAACCATAACCCGAATCAAATATGATCATAACCGAATAAACACAGTTCAAGTTTCGGGTTTCCTTTTTATTTGTGGCTTCTTTTTGGTCTTCCTATGCACCCTTGCCGAAAATGGCGGCTCCGAGTCCTCGTCTCCGATGACCTCACCTTCAGCTTTTGTGGCGCCCTCGCATCGTCACTCCGGCTGAGAGGTCCTCTCTCTCTCTCCCTCTCTCCCTCTCGCATCACCACCACCATCATCATTGCTCTATTATATCTGTTTAGATTGCTCGCGTATGGGTGATTTCTTCGACCTGTTTGCCAGAGTTTTAAGCTGCACTGCCAATTGGTTCGATGGAGAAAATGGTTGGCTTGTTGGTTCCTTGACTCGGCATAGTTGATCTCTCTTCCTGGAGCTGTCGGTGTGAAGGAGGAAGAAGAAAAAAGAGAAAATCCGAAACCTAGCCCGAACCAAATCGAACCGTCGAACTACCCAACCTCCTTTTCTTATTACTCGAACCGAATGAGATCCGAATCGAAAAGACCCCAAAGTTTTTGGTTCGGTTTTGGTTTGGGTACTTTTTACTCCCCTCTCCCGAGTCGCCCGCATCCCACGAGTGAAATGACTTCTGGAATAGCCAATTGGGTTTCTTAACCAAGCCAAATTGATTAGTAACTTATCTATATCAATTCACATTGCGTTGTAGGGACATGTTAACTACCTGATTGTGCTTTTTATAGTTTTAATCTAATCTCTTATTTTTATGTTCTATTATTATGAAGTTCCTACGTACGTTGGATGTTACGAAAGGAGCTATTTATTTAGTATCTTTGTCGTTATTTCATTGAGAATGCTCATGTGACTGCCACTAGTTTACTGTGAAAATGCTAGTTTGTTTTGATCAATAAATAAATAAATAACAAATAATTAAACAAACACCATCAAATTTATGTTTCTGCCATCGGAGAAACGACGTCACCCCACTTCCCATGGCAAAAGCATTCCCTTCTTCTTGGCACCGCCGAGTCCGGCTGCGCGTATCTCATTATTATCAAGAAACATTATCTATATAGTACTATGTAGCAAAAAATGACCACGTGCATCACGGATTATCATCATTTTTTGAGACAAAGGGGTTGTGGACAAATCGCATACATAGCATGATTTTTCCAACCTTGAAAAACGGGGATAATTATCCAAAAAGTCTTAAATTTATTATATGGCGGCAAATTCAAACTAAAAATTTTCATTTTTGTTATTTTAATCCTAAACCTTTTGATAACTTATCAAATTAATCATAAACTTTTTACTTGTTACAATTTAGTGCTAAATCTTTTGATGATTTGCTCATTCAGTCCTAAATCTTTTGACAACTTGCTAATTTGGTCCTTACGGTCAAGTTTGGTTGGAAATCGCTGACGTGGACGTTGACCATCTTACATAGTGTAGCCGGCATTGACGCAGATACTTTTTGCATTTTGTTAAAAATTCCCCCCCTTCCCTTTTTTTTTTTTTTTTTCCTTTTCTTTCCCTTTGGCCTTGTAGTCAGTGCTCTCCCATGGCCGGCAACCGGCCACAGGAGAGGGCTGGCGAGGGCCACCCTTGCCCTATGAGGGTTGAGCCCCCGCCTATGGCTGGTCGCCAGCTATGGCTAAGCATCGGCCACATGCCAAAGTGAAAGAAAAGGAAAAAAAATGAAAAATTTGTTCACGTTAGTACCGGTCGTGTCACGTAAGATAGTTGGCGCCTACATCAACTATTAAAAGATTTATGACTAAATTGACAGTTCATCAAAATGTTCGAAACTAAATTGACATAATTGTAAAGTTTATAACTGAATTAGCAGCTGTATAATAAATTTAAAACTTTTTGGACAATTTTCACTTGAAAAGTGCAACATCCTTTGTATCCTTCTAACTTCTAAGATGTTGCCAACCAGCATCTTCTCATCCCTGCGAAGTGCAAACCAAGAAATTTTCTCGTTGAATATCACTACAGCACGTGTCTGGACTCCGGAAAAGGAAAAGCATAAAGGGCCTCGAACACATAAATCATTTCCCATCTATTTCACGCAAAAAAGAGAAAGAAACCATTTCCCAGCTAAACACGAGGCAGCTGCCCCTCGTGTAAGACGCCGCGATAATACAACGTGTCATGTCGTATGGTTGTTGCATAAAAACTTCGCTCTTCTACACAAAAAACCAAGCACTTGTCCTCGTGACTTCGTAAGCACTGACTTGGTTAATAAGGAAACAAAAAAAAAAAAAAAACAACAAATGTGTCTTCCAGAAAACAAAGATGCAGAACAAAAGTGTAATAAAAAAATAAATGGGAAACTGGAGAATTGCGCAAAGTAGTCAAACTCTACGCTTCCCACTCAAATATTCTCCACTTCTTTGCTCTGCCGGCACTTTCTTTTTGCTCTCTCTCCATCTGTCTCTCTCCCTCGCGATGCATCTGCAGCTAGTGCCACGGTGTTGATAGTTTGCTTGTTAGGAAAAATTGTCCAAAAAGTCATAAACCTATTGTATTTTTACCAATTCAATCTTAAACCTTTTAAGTTTGTCAATTCGGTCATAAACCTTTTTACTTCTTGCCAATTGAGTGCATCCAGCTAATTTTTTCTGGTCGGCACTGACGTGGCCACCGGCCATCCAGCCAACGCTAACGTGGTAATTTTTAATATTTTTTTCGAATTTTTTAATTTTTAAAATTTTTTTCTTACTTTTTCCCTCTGGCTGGTCCGGCAATCAACTAGAGGAAAGAAGACCAAAAAAAAAAAAAAGGAAAAAAATTGAAAAAATATTAAGAATTGCCACATCGGTATTGGCAGGACGACCAATGTCGGCCGGTGTCCACGTCAACTTAGGACGGCCAAAATTAGCCAGATGGACTCAATTGGTAAGAAGTGAAAATATTTATGATTGAATTGGTAAAAATACAATAGATTTAAGATTTTTTGGATAATTTTCCCTATTTGTTACGAACGAAGCAATCCCTTGTCTCACATCGAAAAGACATGAGTATATGGAGCGATATATAAGTGGAAGTCTTCTAGCCTTACAATATCTGCATGTGGGTGTGCGAATTTGGCGCACTTAGCACTTATGTCTAACAGTTATTGAGCGCACTGTTCAAATAGAATTTTTCTCTATTATAAATTCAACCTTTTATTTCAAAATTTTTCACTTTTCA
This sequence comes from Syzygium aromaticum, assembly GCA_024500025.1. NCBI lineage: Eukaryota > Viridiplantae > Streptophyta > Magnoliopsida > Myrtales > Myrtaceae > Syzygium > Syzygium aromaticum. The sequence continues at coordinate 22,233,300 of CM044885.1, forward strand.
CTTTTCTTTTCTTTCTTAAAATACAGCATTTATACTCCAATTGTTTCTTTTTTAGAGTTCTTAGAGAAATACAAAAATTGCTTTTGATATTGTCATTTTGAGACTTTGTTGTACCTGAAGGATATTTGCCAGTAACAATTAGCAACGTCGTGGAGCAAACAATTCTTTAAAGTTAATGCATTCACGCCTCAAAGTCTGATCTTGTTCTTTCCAATTTCTTTTTCTAACTCATGGCTCACCGCAGCAGCACTCAGACAAAGGAGGGGGAAAAAATTAATCCTGTATCTTTAGCAGCTTAAAGAAATGTTCATATGTGTGGTCTCTCTTCGCTAAAGCTTAAATCGATAGGAAACTGAATCGGACCTTGTATCGGACATATTATTTTCAAGGGTGGATGTGAGATTGATCCCATTCGCTGTGATGTGGTTCCAACTTCGTAGATTCCGTAATTGGCTAATTCTTGCACTTTTCGATTTGTTTGTAGAAGCGAACATGTTGTACCTAGAATCTCCTGAGGTGCACCAAGTCCACATCGCGCACACGGTGCATACCAAGTGCAAATTTTGTAGTTAGTGTCATCTTCTATTCCAATAACCACTACTATCCTTTTCTCAACGTCAATCCTCAACATTGTTCGTCTCGTCTGATAGCCAATGTCAGCCTATTTTGTTATTGTGCAGTCTGTAGAGCCTTGTTATTTGAGGAAGCACCCATCTAGTCCATTTACTGACAACGCCGACCATATCAGCCGCGTTTCTCCACTGTGTTCAAAACAATGCCGGCCACACCAGCCCCGTTTCTCCGCCATTCCACGGACGAACACCACCACCAGCCCTTTTGCGACAATAGCCTCCTGCGCAACAGCAGCCTCTTGACGCATAGCCAACACAACAACCATGTCAACATCAATAAGTTATCACACCGCTTCGCCTATGTCGACAAGCATCTTTCGTATCTTAATTACTCAAACTCAAGTTGACTATGCATCTTGAGTTTGGGGGATATTACAGATAATTAGGATATTTATATTTTTTCTTCATATTTTTTGACTTCCTTTGATTGTGCATATATTGATTGATAGGTTACCTTGTATTCTTCTTCAAGATATGTCAAAATACACAGAAATCCCGCATATCTCTCTTCTGCATTATTTCTTATCTCCAGTAAAAGAACTTGCATTTTTTTTTTATCATTCACAAAGTGAGGATACTTTTATCTTGCAGGTACAAGTTCAAGCAAGTCTTTGTTTCGCATTTGGCGTAATCTGTCAAAAGGGCCCGACACCTCCGGATCAATCAATAGGAATTGCTGACGTTTTGCTTACATGCAACTGGCGTCTGTAGCCCTCGGAGCAGCAAAGCTTAATAAGAATCTTCCTCCTAGCTTCATGAGAAAGATCAGCTGCGAGGACCAAAAGAAATTACAGCTCAAGGACAGTACACTCGTCCTCACGACGATCGCACAGAACAAATATATCGAGTCGAGACTGCACCTCATGAAGTGGATCAAGGAGGGGCCTGATCGATCCAAAAGGCTTCATGAATTATATACGGTCGGGGGAGTGGTCCGAAAGGAATTGCTCGAAGTGGTGTATCCATAATGGTTGGCATTGCATGCCTACTCGATCCTAGTGCTCAAAGTGGTCACCATCCTTCTCATCTCAGGCTAGAAGAAGATTTTAGGACGAGTTCCAGCCCTAGTCTCCAATGAATGTGGTCTTTTTTGAGTTATGCGACTATGATACTTGTATATAAATGAATCTTGAACTGGTGCAAGGAATGCAAAATGTGGCTAGACCAAGTTAATCTGGGGACGCAAGAATTGCTTGCAACTGAGATTGAGGCTACGCTTTGTGAGTTGAAGTTTTTAATAGTGACTCGAAGTCCTAAAACTCATGCAATTAGTGCAAGAATTTCGCTAGTTTTGTCCGATTTGAATTGCGAGAAATGCTGACGTAATGTTTCTTTTGTATTTTATATGATACGAAAAATGCTGACTTAACACATGCCTAGAAATAAATACTCCAAAAAATTATGATGGCAAATCGTCATTTATCGAAAGTATCTACACCAAATGCATCCTTCTGGTGTTGCATGAAATTCTTGAGTACAGATGCAGGCATGCCATCACATGAGCTTGTGGTTGTGGGGTGTAGGTTAGTCATGGCCACAGGCCAATTTTGGCCTAGTCAAACCCGGGCTTGGCCCGTTGACTGGGCTCACGGTTCGGAACCAAAACCGACCCGTGGCCTATGGGCCCGGTTCCAGTTCCAGAAATTTTGAAATCGACCCGGAATCAGCCGTACCGGGCTCGGTTCCAAAAAAAAAAAGCCTGCAGCAAGGTCTGCACGTCTACAGGCCCTGCTGCAGGCTGCCCTGGCAACGGGCAAAAATAAAAAAATAAAAAATAAAAAGATAACTGTTGCAAATTGCAATGGTTATCTAGTTTTTTTTTTATTCTAAATTTTCTTCTAATTTTTTTCTTATAAATTCTCTCAAATTTTCTCAATACTCTAAATTCTCTCAAATTCTCTTGAATTCTTTCAATTTTCTCAATCCACGCAATTCTCTCTTAATTCTCCCAATCAATCCACTCAATCCTCTCAATCCACTCGAAAAATGATGAATGAAAGTCGAGTACCAACTGGCAAAGGTAAGAATATCATGACGGAATCCTATCATTTTTTTTATTCTCGTGATTATGCAGATTTTCAAGATGATGAAATCAACATTTTTTCCGATGTGGAACGCGTCCCGACACAAGAAAGTCTTCATCATCCTGCCGAAATATTTACAACAAAAGAGGCGAAGTGGGAACTTACATATGATATTTGGAATCACTTCACGAAAATAGAAAAGTTTGATATTAATCAAAAAATGTATGATCTAATTTGTAAATATTGTGGAAAAATATATAAATATACAGGTGGACAAGGATATGGAACATTCAAACGACATCTTAAGAGCAAATATCCAACCCAAGCAAGAATCAAGATTAGGCAACAACAAATTTTCGGGTACGTCAATCCTAATACTTCTCATTTATTTCGTTTTAATGAAAAAACTTATTAGGAAGAATTAGGTAAATTTGTTTCCGTTGAGCATTTATCATTTAATTTTGGAGAAAGATTTGGTTTTAATCAATTTGTACAAAAAGCATGTGCTCCGCAAGCAAAACGTGTTCCCATAAATTCACTTAAACGAGTAATTAAGGATTTTTATAAAAATGGAAAAAAAAGATTTACAAAACTTTTTTATGCAATTTAATGGATGCGTGCATATAAGTAGTGATATTTGGAGTGATCATTGGCAAATTCATTCTTACATGGGCATAACATGTCATTGAATAGATGACGATTGAAGTATTCAAAAAAGAGTTATTACATTTAGAGTTTTCGATGGTAAGCATATGGCAAATAATATTTATAGAATAATTAGGTAAATTTTAGAAGAATATTATTTGCTTAACAAAAATTTTTCAATTGGTTTTGATAATGCCGCGGCAAATATTACTTCAATTGTCAATTTAGAAAATATTTGTAAACTCGCTTCTGGCTGAAAATTTTTTCACGTTAGATATGTTTGTCATGTTTTAAATTTATGTGTACAAGATGATTTGAAAACTCTTGATATTTTTCTTGAACCAATAAAAACGACAATTCAATTTTTATGGAAACATCTCTAAAAAACGAAAGAATGGGGTAGATTTTGCAGAGAAAATGATAAAAAACCAAAAAGATTTCCAAGAGATGTTCCAACTCATTGGAATTTTACTTTCTACTTGCTTAGTGAATCTTTTGCATGCAAAGATTTATTATGTGCATTTATTTCTAATAATATACCTTAGATTAATCTTTTGCATAAATGATATTTGCAAGTAACCATTAGCAATCTTGTGGAACAAATGATTCTTTAAAGGTAATATATTCATGCCTCAAAATCTGATTATGTTCTTTCCAATTACTTTTCTAACACATGGCTTATCGCAGCAACACTCAAGACAGAGGAGGGGGAGAAAATTAATCCTATATCTTTAGCAGCTTAAAGACATGTTCATATGTTGTCTCTCTTCGCTAAAGCTTAAGTCAATAGGAAACTGAATCGGACCTTGTATCGGACATATTATTTTCAATGGTGGATGTGAGATTGATCCCATTTGCTGTGATGTGGTTCCGACTTCGTAGATTCCGTAATTGGCTAGCTCTTGCAATTTTCGATTTGTTTGTAGAAGCGAACATGCTGTACCTAGAATCTCCTGAGGTGCACCAAGTCCACATCGCGCACACGGTGCATACCAAGTGCAAATTTTGTATTTAGTGTCATCTTCTATTCCAGTAACCACTATTATCCTTTTCTCAACGTCAATCCTCAACATTGTTCGTCTCGTCTGATAGCCAATGTCAGCCTATTTTGTTATTGTGCAGTCTGTAGAGCCTTGTTATTTGAGGAAGCACCCATCTAGTCCATTTACTGACAATGCTGACCATATCAGCCGCGTTTCTCCACTGCGTTCAAAACAATGCCGGCCGCACCAGCCCCATTTCTCCGCCATTCTACGGACGAACACCACCACCAACCCTTTTGCGACAATAGCCTCCTGCGCAACACCACCACCAACCCTTTTGCGATAATAGCCTCCTGCGCAACACCAGCCTCTTGACGCATAGCCAACACAGCAGCCATGTCAACGTCAATCAGTCATCACACCACTTCGCCTATATCGACAAACATCTTTCATATCTTAATTACCCAAACTCAAGTTGACTATGCACCTTGAGTTTGGGGGATATTACAGATAATTAGGATATTTATATTTTTTCTTCATATTTTTTGACTTCCTTTGATTGTGCATAAATTGATTGATAGGTTACCTTGTATTCTTCTTCAAGATATGTCAAAATACACAGAAATCCAGCATTTCTCTTTGCCGCGTTATTTCTTATCTCAAGTTAAAGAACTTAAATTTTTTTTTTATCATTCACAAAGTGAGGATACTTTTATCTTGCAGGTACAAGTTCAAGCAAGTCTTTGTTTCGCATTTGGCGTAATCTGTCAAAAGGGCCCGACACCTCCGGATCAATCAATAGGAATTGCTAACGTTTTGCTTACATGCAACTGGCGTCCGCAGCCCTCGGAGCATCAAAGCTTAATAAGAATCTTCCTCCTAGCTTCATGAGAAAGATCAGCTGCGAGGACCAAAAGAAATTACAGCTCAAGGACAGCACACTCGTCCTCACGACGATGGCACAGAACGCATATATCGGGTCGAGACTGCACCTCATGAAGTGGATATCGTAATCAAGGAGGGGCCTGATCGATCCAAAAGGCTTCATGAATTATATACGGTCGGGGGAGTGGTCCGAAAGGAATTGCTCGAAGTGGTGTATCCATAATGGTTGGCATTGCATGCCTACTCGATCCTAGTGCTCAAAGTGGTCACCATTCTCCTCATCTCAGGCTAGAAGAAGATTTTAGGACGAGTTCCAACCCTAGTCTCCAATGAATGTGGTCTTTTTTGAGTTATGCCACTATGATACTTGTATATAAATGAATCTTGAACTGGTGCAAGGAACGCAAAATGCGACTAGACCAAGTTAATCTGGGGACGCAAGAATTGCTCGCAACCGAGATCGAGACTACGCTTTGTGAGTTGAAGTTTTTAATAGTGCCTCGAAGTCCTAAAACTCGTGTAGTTAGTGTAAGAATTTCGCTAGTATTGTCTGATTTGAATTGCGAGAAATGCTGATGTAATGTTTCTTTCGTATTTTATATGATACGCAAAATGCTGACTTAACATATGTCTGAAAATAAATACTCCGAAAAATTATGACGGCGAATCGTCATTCATCGAAAGTATCTGCACCAAATGCATCCATATGGTGTTGCATGAAAATTCTTGAGTACATACGCAGGCGTGCCATGGCATGAGCTTGTGATTGTGGGGTGTAGGTGAAAGGACTAGCACAAGATCTATTGATGCTCTAAGATCCTCTGCACTAATATTTAAGAATCATAGTACCTGCGCACTTAATGCTAGAGTCCTCTCCTTTTGGTAAGTGGGGCGTGATGACCTTTACTTTGGCCAAGTTCTTAATGATTGTGTCGCTCCTATTAGACTTGTTAAATAGATAAATCGAATCGAATTTGGATTGAATCGAAAATTATTATATTCAAATTGACATATTTAATCCGTTTAAATTTATTTTCATGTAATATATACACGATCTAACTATCTAATACATACCGATCCATATTGCTAAAATAATTTCATATTTAGAAAAATTAGTACTTTATTGGGTAGTCTTAGATCCCTTTCAATCTCAAAAGCTAATTTAAAGAGTGAATTTTTTTTTATATTTATAAATTGATCACTAGGTCCTCCCTCAATTGACGTTGGATAATTTTGACTAATTATCCGCCACTCGAAGCCTATCGAGACAAAGTAGCCACACCACACGATGGCATAGATCTACGGGAGCCATAAATGGTGGGGGAAGGGGCCCACCTACCGTCTTAAAGTTTTAAAGTCGTACAGTGAGTGGGATATGATATCTTCGGGTGAATTAAAAAAAAAATCCTAACTTTGTGTCAAATTCTAAATCTATTTTGAATTTTTTTTATCTCAGAAAAAATCCTAAACTTTAAATACAGTTTTAAATTTATCTCGAATTTTTTTTTGTCTAAAAAAAATTCCAAATTTTAACTTCAATCCTAAATCTGCCCCGAATTTTGTTTTATTTAAAAAAATCAGCAAATTTATTTATTTTCAAAAATATATCCTCGTGATCCTATCCTAACTTGATGTGGCACTTCGACATCGATATCAGCAAAGTAATGGATTGATAGTATAGGCCAATGTTACATTTCCACTTCGATAACAAATCCGACCCAATAAAAATTATTGACCAATTTAGGATATGAAAATTAGGGACGATAACAAATCCACCCCCAAAAAACTTTTTTTAATATAAAAAAAACCCAATTTTTAGATTCAGTTCAAATTTGCCCCGAACTTTTCTTTGTCTAAAAGAAAGCCCCATTGCTTTGTTAATGTGGATTTGTTTTCGACGTGAAAGTGCTATGTCGAGTTGATACTGGATCACGGGTGTATATTTTTTAAAATAAATTGAATTTTGGTGATTTTTTTACACAAAACAAAATTTAGAGCAAATTTGGGATTAGACTTAAAGTTTGAAATTTTTTCTGAGACAAAAAAAAGTTCGAGGTATATTTGGGATTGGACCTAAAGTTTGGTGCTTTTTTTTACACAAAAAAAAAAGTTCAGTGCAAATTTGGGATTTGACCTAAAGTTGGGGGTTTCTTAGGGAATTAGGCTTAATATCTTCCGAATGCCTCAAAGAGGAAAAGAAGAATAATAGTTATAAAAAAAATAAAAAGAGCATGGTCCGTCATTTGTTATGTTTTATATGTAGCGATTGGCGATTCGAAAGACAAATCTCACAAACAAGTATTTGGAAAAATAATATACATACATATATATATGTGTGTGTGTGTTTATTCCCTGATTCTAGCTTGATTTCAAAATGATCAAATTTTCGCAAAATAGTTTCAAATATGAATGGGGTGTGCGTATGAAAAAGACGTGCTAACTCTTCAGAGCAAAGCTGGAAAGGAAATGATTTGGGAAGTAAACATTACTGTAATTAAAGTAACGTGAATGTTATAAACACATCGACGCTTGAATCGAAAAACTAAACTAAACAATAAACCAATATTCAAATGTACATTCCCAATCACAAATTTGACCATCAAATTAAAACAAAAAATTGAAGTCGGGGGGGAAATAGTTCAGAGAAAAATTTGACGGAGTTTTGGCATAACTTGAATGGGTCATCGTTTGTGTTCTTTCCGTTTATGCTCACGGGATCTTTCTCAAAGGGAATTGGAATTCGCGTGCGATCCCTTCTCTAATTGCTCCTCCGTAATTTCCTCCATTTCCACGACCTTAGTAACTTCTGTGGCAAACATGCATCTTGATAATTGTCCATTCATACACAAACCGATTTTATTCTCGTAATTGATCCGGCTCTTGTTTCTAATAGATCGACGCACCGTTTCCTTATTTTGATCGAAGTATTCATCAATACGCTTCGGTCAAAGGGTAAATTATACGAGCCACAGGTCGAATGTTAGATTGGATGAGCTTTCGGGTCGGAGTTAGAACTTGACATGACTTGACTCCTTGTATACTTCCTCTTACTACTGTAGCTTGTCCTGGTGATTGGACTATGCCTTTATGTTGCGGGACGCGAATTCACACCACCAGAACTAGCGAAAGGTGTTTCGCGTGGAATCGAAAGCCAGCGTCTCATGTTGTCCACCGTTCGTATTATTGTCTGATGGGAAAGCTGCTTCGCTGTTTCGGTGCCCCTACTCCATGCGTGCGTGTGCTTATGTATCGTGAATCTTCACGAGAGATGTCGGGCCCGGAGTCCAACAGTAGCCCCCCCAATGCATATGCTTCAACGTCGATTTGAATACTTTGAAGACCTCGATCCATGCACGTGTCTCACGTGGTCGACCGAAATCAATGTCCACCAAGTATTCACGATCGACAAGGGAATCAAATCTTGATGAGTTTCCACCTACTTTGTGAAGCTTCTTGCTCTCTATTCTGGTACTGCGCATGGACATCCTGATAGACATACGCGTAAAGGATGAGAAAAGGCTCGGGAATACATATAAGAGGAAATATTCGTCGGCAAGCACCTGCAATCTGGAAAAAGTCGCATTAGATGAGTCTTCATCATTTAAACACATGAGCACAGATTGTTTGGGCATCCGTTTACAGTTGGAGCGTCATCAAACCACGGCCCGCAGTGATGTCTAGTCCATCCTGTAGTTCCTATAGCTCGAATCATGGTGTTACATAGTACCAACACTCTCCTTTGCATGTAGTTTGAACTTTGGCCTAAAACAAAAGTGGAAAAATAGGAGAGACAAGAAAGGCCTAGAAAAATCTGAACTCGAGACCTCGTATTCTAATACGGCATAAAATGGATAAAGGCATGATTTGATATTTAAATACTATTATAATAATTCCTTCTTTAAAGACGTTACAGGCACACCAACACGAACAAGATAGTATAATAGTGGCAGTTACATTTCCCGGCTATACTTATATTACATTGTGTCACAACCTAACCTAAAATCCGGTTGGTATGAGGTCATGGTTATACCATCGTTTCCAAAAGGGCATTGATATGTATCAGAGCAAACCTCAATTCTTTGTTTTTCTTTTTCCATTAAGTCAATTGGAATCGGGTTAGACTCAAGTAGTTGACAGATAACGAATGGTCCTTTATATGCGTGGTAGCTACTTTACTTCGTAGCTTGTCTATGGTGCCACATGACAACTACAATTGTAAGCTACATGAAAGGCGGGGTATTAGGGTTCCAAGTACGTATTCAGTCCACGTTGTTTCTATTGTGCATTAAACTAACACTACAAGCCTTAAAGTCGTGCAGACAGACATGAGCTATGGCCAGAGCGAATAATATCATGCTGACAACGGGCCAAGATGGGAACGTTAGTGTTCAAATATATTTTTAACCCACATTGCCTAACTATGGACTGTCAGGATGGTAGGCAATTTTCGTTCAAACTTTCGACCAGTTCAAGTCTTTAACTTTGATGTACTCAAACGCCCTTTCGTTTCTCCAACGATTCTTGGCTAAAAATAAATCATCAAGCACTGTTATGGCTCCAAAGGTTGGATATAGTGTACTGGTTTCGGACTCTTAGCTGAGGGTGTGCTTTTACTGGATAAAAAGGTATAATAAATTGAAGGGTCTTCTTCAGCACAAGTTTATGTCCGAAAAGAACATCAAGGTCGAGTTGTTCCATTCACATTAGCAAACGAGTCAACCCCAATACAACCCGGCGTTACAAAGTGTGACCCGTCTCGATGACTCGGCCTATGGTTGATCGCCGGACTCTCCTCTGCAAGTCAAATGATTCTTTCAAAAAACTGGCGGGGTGAATTGGCCTCTGTCTTGCCATGTGAGTTGGTGTCCTCTCAAGTGTACTGGAAGCACGGTGGGCCTTGGTGAAATAGGGTTTTTAAGTGTCTTTTCTTCCTCTCACTAGTAATGAGTTGTGGCTCCGGTTTAGTGCGCCGAGTCGAGTAGAGTCGAGTCTTTCTTACTAACTCGACCCGAAAATTTAGTGCTCCTCAGCATGTTCAAGCCAGAGTAATCTCGGCATTTTAACAGATTCTAGTTTGACCTTAATTGCGTCAGTCAGTACAGGAGCAGATTTTACTTTAAGCACAAAGGAACATATCTTTCAATATGAACGAGTGAGTTGCTGCTAAAGCCAGGTAGTCATCGAGCTCGAGCTCGGCTAATTTGTCACTAAAATCCAAAAAAGAAGCCAGGGCGACCTCGAATAGATTGCAGATGATTTGGCATGCGTTACACCATTAACTAGGACACATAAGCATGCATGAGTCCAAGGAATTTTTTTGTTTTTCTTTAATGTCTTTTAACATGAGCGAAAAGTTGATATCCCTTGTTCCTTCCTCTTTTTCGTCTCTATAAATAGCAACTTACCTCCAGGCTCCAGGAGCAAAGCAAGAAACCACCAACTCACTCTCGAGCAATTATTTCTCAGCCATGGCTCATTCTAGCAGTAATCACCTGCTCAATCCTCATGCAGGCATGCAAGTCAGTGACTTCCCTCTCCGATAGAATCCTAGGCTTGCCCGGTCAACCGAGCATCGGTTTCAACCACTATTCAGGTTATATTACAGTGGGTGACCACCCACCAAGAGCTCTCTTTTACTACTTCGTGGAGGCAGAGACAAGCGCTGCCTCTAAGCCTCTTGTTCTCTGGCTAAATGGAGGTAACTAAACTGCGGATCCCTCTGTTACTTATGAAAAACTTCAATGCTTTCTCCTCTGGATAGTTCTCTTGTCCTCCGTTCTCTGACTGAAGAATCAAAGTACATTTCATGAAAGAATGCAATACTATAATGTACTTCATCTTTCAATTACAGAAGCAGAATGAACATCAAATCTTTAATTATTATGGATTTTGATCTGTTAAGCAGGTATTGACAAATTGCTCAATTATATTGATACTTTGTCTTGCGTTTTCTTTTCTTTTCTCCTAATGTAGGGCCTGGCTGTTCTTCTTTTGGGTATGGAGCTTTCATTGAGCATGGCCCTTTCAAAGTGAAGGGAGGGGGTCTAGTTAAAAATGAGTACAGCTGGAACAAAGGTGCGATACTTTTTGAATTCAAATCATTTAGCTGATATGACAAACTTTTTTCTGGTCTAACGTTCATATGGTTAGCAACTAGATATCCAGTAAACAAGCAAAATCTAGCGATATCACTGAATAAGAGCCACTTCATAATTGTGAATAGAACAAAACCTATCATGACTTTCTTTTGATATGACATTGATTAAGTGCTTACTAGCGGGGAGATAAAAGCTAATGCTTCTTTCTCAGAAACCTTTCATTTGCATTACTTGGAAGTTTGACGACTGAATTGGCTAAATTTTGCAGTGGCCAATCTCCTATACTTGGAGTCTCCAGCGGGAGTAGGCTTTTCTTACTCAACTAATCAGTCATTTTACAAGGACATTAATGACATTATAGCAGGTACAGTGATTGGCTTTGCTACTGGAAAAGGAAAATGATACTTTGGTTAGTTTTTTATTATAAATCACTCCAGTAAGATTATAATGCGAACATTGTAAATGCGACTGATAGATGGTTTCACTTTCTCTTATAGCACAAGACAGTCTAGTTTTCCTGCAGCACTGGTTCGCCAAATTCCCACAGTACAAAGGAAGAGACTTCTTCATCACCGGGGAAAGTTATGCAGGTACCATTTTAGTTGTACACGTAAATATTATTTGGATGGGATAGAGTGAATCAATTTCAAATTATGGAGTCTGTCTAGTTAAATTCCACTATTTAGGCAAATTTACCGGCAGATTTGTTAAACATGTACCTATTTCAGGACTTCTAGAGCTGATCTAAATACCAGAAACTTGATGACTTGATCGATTTCTGTGCCCAGGTCACTATGTGCCTCAACTTGCACGGCTCATTGTCAAGTCCAAGGTGGACTTCAATTTGAAGGGCATAGCAGTGAGTATAATTTACTTCATTAACAGTTCCATGATTTAGAGTGTCATTTCCTATTTGATCACTTTAAATTACATATATCGTAATTACAAGCAGATCTATTCAATAAAGAGTATCAATTCAAGGAGACTCCTACAGCCCTTATCGACTATCTTTCTGCTTTTTGCCCTCCGATTTTATTATTTATGTGGCTGCAAAATCATTTGCAGATCGGTAATCCTTTACTGGATTACGAAGTCGACATGAACACGCCGACCGCTTATTTCTGGTCCCACGGGATCATGTCCGACCAATCCCAGCTACTCTTCCAAAACGTCTGTAATCTGACTCGGCTTTTGAGTGAAATCAGATTGAAGGCTCTGACTTCCGAGTGTGCATATGTTTTGCTGAAGGTAGCGAAAGAACTTGCTGATACCAACGCGATCGATCGGTACGACATCCTCGCTGACCTCTGCCTAACATCGGGTCAATCTAAATTAAACATTTTCTACAAGATGCTCACCTCAGGGCATTCATTGCCATCCTCCCTGACATCAGAAGACTTGATCAACTATGAGGTGAGAGCAAGTCCGAGACTGAGCTTCGAATCAGTAACAGCTAGATAGAACTCCTATCGGCTATAACCATGTTCCAGAAGCTCATTCAACTTGTTTCTCTCATTTTGTATTTTACATACAGAGTTTTTTGGACACTAAAGATCCATGCGAAGAAAAGGATGTCATCAAGTACTTTAACCGTAAAGATGTACAGATTGCACTCCATGCCAAGCTCGTCGGAGTCAGACACTGGAACACGTGCAACGAGTACTTATGCTGCTCTCTCTTTTTGCCTCTCCCTGGCAGTAGTGGCATAGCATTGCAACTTGTTCCAGTAGAAGTAAAAGTAGAATCAGCAATTCTTTTGAGCTCATTCAATTCATTTTCTAAGGAAAACCTCTTGCTAAAGAATTGAGGACTAATTGGACTAGGATAATGATAAACTCGGATTGATTGAAAATAGATGATCAGTCATCAAACAGCACGAGCTTCTTCTGTCATATGTTTTTCTAATCATGGTAATCAATAGGTCAAGCCACAAAAAGATTTTATGCAGAAGCCTACTCCTATCACTTTTACACAAACATTCGTTCTCATCAGTTAGGCAAGTGTCAAGAAGATTAGCATCTGCTCACTGATGTAATCTGTTCTGTTCTTCTGCAGTGATATCAATGAAAACTACAGATTTGAGGATCGATATATAAGTATGATCCCGATCTTGGGAGAACTTGTCAAGTCTGGCCTCCGTGTCCTAGTTTACAGGTACATCATCAAAAATTCCTCTACGATTGATTGGCTTTTAAAATAAGATCACATTTGACTGACAGATAATATTATGATCAATCATCTTTCTTTCTTATGATTTGTGGCAGTGGGGATCTAGATGCAGCCGTCCCCTTCCTCGGAACTCGGACTATGGTCGACACCTTAGCAACCAAGGTGCTGAAACTGAAGACAACTTTGTCCTACAGAGCTTGGTTCACCAGCAAGCAGGTCAATCTGTTTAATTCTCAGTCAAGGAAAATCTGTGTTGTGTTCTGATGTCCCTTTCATCTAGACAGAAAGATGTTGGAATTGTCCAGTGTGTTGCCGAGCCACAGACATATGCCGTGAATTGTTGACGCATTTGACAAAGGGCGATCAATGATTACAGGTAGCTGGATACACGCAAGAGTACGGCAAGTTGTCGTTCGCAACCATTAGAGGAGCTTCGCACACTGCGCCGGCCACGCAACCGGAGAGGTCGATGCAGCTCTTCACCTCATTCCTGAAAGGGAAATCACTGCCCAGTAAAGCATGAGGTCCACAGAGGCATCTTCAATGAAGAGCATGGATTATCTAATATAATAAATGTAAAGTGGTGCTCAAGGTAGACATATGAGGTCTTGACATGTGGCGCAGCAACTAAGCGATACTTGGCCCATTTTCCTTTCCTTACTTTGTGCACTTAATAAAAGGCCGATGTGTATGTCTCTTCTAATTGTTTGTATCTTGGATTGTTCCATTTTTTTACTTTGAGCCGTCTCCATGTTCTTCACTTTAATTTTGATTTCTCTATATATTTCTTATTGTTGTTGGATTCACATACTTGTTTATTTCTCATCCTTTCGGTTTTTTTAGCACTTTCAAACAATTTAGAACTACATTTCCGAAGTGAAACTAATTCACAAATATTATTTTTTACAAATTTCAATATTTTCCAATATTCATATCCGTCTGCACAATGCACATGACCTTAGGTTCAAATTTATTTTATTTTGAATAGAGATATTTCTTACATTAAATCACTTTTTGAGGTCAATTATATATGGACCGAATTAAATTACATCACTACTTAATGATAACGGAGAAATTGAAAGCAAAAATTGAGAATATTGTTGTTCTGAAATAGACAATTGGGTTTCTTGACCAAGTCAAATTAATTATAAACTTGTCTACATCGATTCACATTTGTGCGGTTTGGACATGTATGGCCAAGCGCATAACCACATTATTATCGACAAACATTATCCATACAATCTTATACAACCACAAAAAGACATGGGCATTATTGATTATGGAATCATTTTCCCAAGACTAGATCAATTATTTAGACAAATATGATGTGGACAAATCGCGTACACTGCGTGATTTTCCAACGTTGAAAAGTGTGACATCCTTGTATTCTTCTAGAAGTTGGCAACCAGCATCTTCTCATCCTTCAAAGTTCAAGCCAGAAAATTTTATCGTCGATTTTTACTACAGCATTTGTTTGCATGAGGTACGCAGCTTCCTCTTGCATGAGACAAAATCAATAAATATATTTCAACGGAGTTTTAATTAACATTAAAGTACACGAGATAAATATATAAAATCAAAATTTAATCGACGACAAAATATTCAAAAACTAAGGGAAAAATATATGCCAGAAAGTATTTCGAAACTGTTACCAAATATGTCATTCGTATAATCGTTGCATAAAAAACCTCTCCCTTCCATAGAAAAACCGGCCTAATACCCAAAAAAAAACCCCAAACTTTAATTTTTGTCTCAATTATATCATAAACTTTTTTTTGTCTCATAAAAAATCCCAAACTTTTACTTTTGTCCCAAATCTACCACATAATACCCAAAAAAACCTAAAACTTTAGCTTTTGTCCCAATTATATCCTAAACTTTTTTTTTGGTAAGAAAAAAAAAATCCCAAATTTTACTTTTGTCCCAAATCTACCACCGTTAAATTTTCCGTCCAATATTATTGTTAATAATTATTTTAATATTATTTTTTTGATTTTTTTTCCTTTTTTTTTCCATTTACTTTTAACCTCTGGTCGGTTGTCGGTTCAGCGACCGGCCATGCTCGACCTTGCTGGTGTTGGGCAAGGTCGGCCTCACTCACCCCTAGCGAGGTTCATCCTTACTGTGGTTTGGCCTCACCCAACACCGGCAAGGTCGAGCCTTGCCAATGGCTGACGAGACTGAGCCCTCGCTAAGGGTGGGTGAGATCGACCTCGTCCAACGCCGGCGAGGTCGAGCCTCCCCCACCACTGGCGAAGTTCGTCCTCGCTCACCCCTAGCAAGGTTCATCCTCGCCGTGGCTGGCAAGGCTTGGTCCTGCTGGCTAGTGGCAAGGTCGAGCCTCGCTGTGGCCGGCGGAACTGAGCCCTCGTCGGCGTCGGGCAAGGCCAAGCCTCGCTAGCCACAGCGAGAACGAACCTCACTAGGGGCGGGTAAGGCTGACCTTGCCCAATGCCGGTGAGGTCGAGCCTCGCCGGCCAGAAGTTGAAGGTGAAGGGGAAAAAAAAAAGAAAAGGAAAGGAAAAAGAAAATAAAAGAAAAAATCAAAAAAATAAAAAATAGTTATTAACGGTAATATTGGACGGAAAAGTTAACATTAATAGATTTGAGACAAAAGTAAAAGTTTGGAGTTTTTTATGAGATAAAAAAAAATTTAGGATATAATTGAGATAAAAGTTAAAGTTTTTATCCTTACTTAAAAAAAAAAAAATTAAAGTTTAGAGTTTTTTTTGGGTATTAGGGCCAGAAAAACCAAATACTTGTCCTTGTCCTTGTCCTTTATCCTTATCCTTGTCCTTGTAAGCACCAGCTGGTCAATAAGAAAAAAAAACGTGTCTTCCAGAATGCAAAACAAGAAATAATAAAAAAATAAATGTGAAACTGAGAATTGCGCAAATTAGTCAAACTTTACGTTTCCAGCCAAATATTCTTCACTTCTGTGCTCTGCCGGCGTTTCCTTACTCTCTCTCCCTCTCGCGCTCACAATGCATCCACAACTAGTGCCATGGCTTATCGCAGCAACACTGTGTGTAACACTGACCCGAATATGCTCAAGCTCGACACTGAACACCATCTCAGATGCTGACAAAATTGTCAGCTTGCCGGGACAGCCCAGGGTTAGCTTCAGCCAGTATGCAGGGTACATCACCGTGGACGAGAAGCAACAGAGAGCTCTCTTCTATTACTTCGCCGAAGCCGAAGCCGACCCGGCTTCAAAGCCTCTTGTGCTTTGGCTCAATGGAGGTAAAACCATCTAGACTGAATTTGAGAGGATGATGGTGAGAAATGAAATGAACATGTTGAAAAACATTGGAGTATGCTTGTGTGTTGGGTTTGCACTTTGCAGGGCCTGGTTGTTCATCCGTTGGAGTTGGTGCTTTCTGTGAGCATGGACCCTTCAAGCCCAGTAAAGATGTGCTAATGAAAAATCACTATAGCTGGAATAAAGGTAAGCGTAGATTCCCTAAATAAAGGATTAAGCACATACTTTTAGTAGCTTAAACGTATATGAACATGTTGTCTCTCGTCGCAAAAACTTAAGTCGATAGGAAACTGACTTGGACTATGTATCAGATATGTTCTTTGCAATGGTTAAAATGAGATTGATCCCATTCGCTGTAATGTAGTCCCGACTGCAAAGATTCTGTGATCGGTTAATTCTCACATTTTTCAATTTATTTGCAGAAGCAAACATGTTGTATCTCGAATCCCCGGCAGGAGTCGGTTTCTCCTACTCTGTTAATAATTCTTATTACAAATCCGTCGATGACAAGATGACAGGTTCTTTTTCCTCGCAGATTACCATATTTTTTTAGCAAATAAAAGTGCGACTATTCCCAACCAAAATAAAAGTGCAACTATGGTTTACAGATTTAATCTGAAGCTGAAATTAATACTAATATCAGCTAAACAATGTTTTCGCATTTCAGCAAGAGACAATCTCGCATTCCTCTGCAACTGGTTTGAAAAATTCCCGGAATACAAGGAGAGAGATTTATTCATCACAGGAGAGAGCTATGCAGGTGAACTAATGATTGAAATTTTGTGAACACCGACGGGCGTGGTTGGCTGAATTGGACGCACCATGAATGCAGAATTTAACTTCTATCTATTTTCACTCTTACCAGGTCACTATGTTCCACAACTAGCAAAGCTCATTGGGCAGTCCAAGCTGTTCAATCTGAAGGGAATTGCTGTGAGTTTGACTGAAAAATCTGTGAACTTAAATAAGCATCTCACATGTATTAGATTGATACTGACTCGGACGAACAAATCTTCTGCTCGCTACAGATAGGAAATCCGCTTCTCGAGTTCAACACTGATTTCAACTCACGGGCAGAGTTTTTATGGTCTCACGGATTGATATCAGACGCAACCTACGGAAGTTTCAACACATTATGCAATTTCTCCGAAATTATAAGACAGAGACAGAGCGGCACCCTCACCCCCGTCTGTTCTCGTGTCTTCAGCACAGCATTGCGAGAAATAAGCGCATTCGTTGATGGGTACGATGTCACTCTTGATGTTTGTTTGTCGACAGTTTCTTCACAGTCCGCGGTTTTGAATAAGCTGGTGAGCCACTTTATCCATTCTGATGTACTTTGTTTATTTTTCCCTTCTGCAACCTTTCGAATTTTTGGGTTATGCTTTTTCCAGCAAAAAACAGAGAAGATAGATGTATGTGTACAAGAGGAAACCACCAAGTACTTGAACAGGAAAGAAGTGCAGGAGGCTCTACATGCTCGGCTTGTCGGAATCTCTAGATGGACAATTTGCAGCAGGTAAGGATCAACTTAACTCGTTGGACCTTCATCTTCGTGAGGCCCAAGTTCATGAATAGCTGGCATCGTGACTAATCTGGGGATTCTTGTCAAACTATATCCACATTTCCCAATTTCCAGACAAGATTCTCGGGGACCTTGTTGCGTTAACACTTAACAGGACTATATGATTGGTTCTTCCTAACATTAATCGAGTTATGATTCTAGACTATCTAAATATTCATTTATGACGTGGTTTCTCCTGAACTTTCAATTGAGTAGTCCTTAATCATTCGTCCTTTGACTTGTATTCTTTATCTCAAGTCATGCTTCTTTGTCTTATTACCCTCAGTTCTTGTGTGCTACAGTGTTCTCAAATATGAAAGGCAAAATCTGGAGATACCCACCGTTTCGATTTTGGGGGAGTTAGTGAAGTCAGGAATCCACGTTTTAGTTTACAGGTAAACAAAGAACTGGCATTCTTCGGAATTGGTATATCACTTCAGGGGCTATTGTATAAGGAACAATGTCGGTTTGATTTTCCATTTGCAATGTCAACAGCGGGGATCAAGATGCTGCTATTCCGTTAATCGGAACAAGGACTATAGTGAACAACTTAGCAAAGCAATTGGGACTGAACACAACAGTGCCTTATAGAGTCTGGTTTGAGGAAAGACAGGTCGGCTCAGCAATCAACTTTCATGAACGTCAATAGGTGATTGACGACTAAAGCCCTTTTTCTTCATTTTTCTTAGGTTGCTGGTTGGACACAAGTGTATGGAGATATATTATCATATGCGACAATCAGAGGGGCGTCTCATGAAGCCCCATTTTCCCAGCCGGAGAGATCGCTGGTCTTGTTTAGTTCATTTCTGGGAGGGAAACCATTACCAGAAGGTCTCTCGTCGGAGTCTGCTGTGGAAAATAACCACAATAATATTAAGTGGTCCTAAGTTTACCAAAATTGGACTTCATCTGATTTGATTAGCAGAGAACATCAAATTCACCATGTTTCAGATTTACATTTCTTGGCTTCTTCCAAAATCACTGTTTGCTTCCCCAGTGCTGCTTTCTGTATCACATTCTATCATTCTGAGAGTAAGAGAAAAATAGCAATCTGCGTATTCTCAGGAAATTTCGGTTTCATTAATAATTAAAATCAAGACATGGGGATAACGATCCTTTTTCGTAGTTCTTCAGTTTTCAAGGTAAAAATGTTTGAAATTCAGGTGTTCCGTGAATGTTTCCAAGCACTGAAGCTTTTAATGAGATTATAGACAGACGGATAGAAATGGGTAATGAATAAGTGGGTATTCTCAACATTGTCGTTGATTTGATCATCTTAAAAACTTCACCAATTATAGTTAAAGGCATAGAGGAACATTATTCTCCTCTTTTCTATTTGTGGCGCGTACCTATAGAAGGAAAGCTCATAAGTTGCAGAGGATAAGACAGGTCAACCGCTTGATTTTTTTTTACCAGAGAAACTACTGCAAAACCTGGAGTTCGACATACATTGGGCAAGAAACGATGGTATGCTATGTGAATGTATCCTAAAATTAGATGATGACACCCATAGGCTTTGTGTGAGCTGGGATCATATTAATCTGTGGTATATGGTAACAAAGCCATGACATCTCTTGGATGCAAGTAGCACACCGATTTGGAGTGCATTGCAGTCTGGCGAGAGAGTAGCTTGGGCAGATGACATCTACGGAGGTCCAACCATGGTCTTTTAGGTATCACATTGATCAGATCATACGTGCAATGCACGGGAACATGTGCCAGAAAAGGCTTGGGCAGCATATCCCAGACCAAAGTATAGAGAGCGGAGAGACTAGTGTAAATAATCACCCACACCTCTGTTCTCTGTTTCTTCAGGAACTATCTCAGCTTCCTGACGTCCTCATATGCCCATGACCAACCTTAAATAGGTCCAGCTCCGGCAGAGCCTTAAGTATGAGAGGCTATAACAGACCTGCTCATCCTGGACGGCCTGAGCTTAGACCAACAGACAGGTCCAGTCAAAAGTGCGGAATACCGACTCTGCTTCTGTGACTAAGTTCGAATTTTCTATAGGAAGGTGAGGTAATCTGGCTACGGAATGCAATTTACTCAATCAAGATGACAATATCTTCAGAACCCCAAAAAGGGGGAGAGAAAAAATGCAGAAACAACAAAGACATTATAGCTGAGGCCTCAAACTAAATTAAGTGGACTGAGTCATGTTTGAATCATCTATGTTATTTAGGATTGCAATCAATTAACGAATTCTTAAGGAGTAAATGACTTAAAAGCAGGGGCTACATCTTGTGTAGTGTTTCTTGTTTTGTTTGGTTTGAATAACATGATCTGCGACATACCAATGATTCCTACAGGGACACTGTACACATCTCCATGATTAGTCCTGTGGGAGATCAATGTGGAGCCGAGCAGATTGTGACTTCTCACCTTTTGAGAATTGATGCAAGGAGGGCACTTGAGCTTCCTCCAGATAATTAGTTCTTATCGCTGCTATAATAGGAGACTAATCATCGACAGATCGAAATAATTAAGAGACAGCTTGGCTAATTATGGCAGATCAGACCACTTCCTTATTGTTCTGACTTGATAACCCTAAATTGAGATCTGACGTCTGATCCTCCTCAACACCAACCCTTTGAACCTGTCAAGCATGGATCCCCCCAAGGTGGTGTGTACTGTGGACTCCCAACTGCTGTTTTGATACGAGGGCTATCATTGTTAATCCGCATATGCTTAGTTGCTTACTATTTCCACACTTCTTCATTGCCTGTAGGACGTCACATTGACATTATGCCCATCGCGCCGGGCTTTTCATAAACCTGAGGGTAATATTTTCCTTCAACCACGATCGCAAGAAACCTTCCCCCCCTCCCGGCGCCGAATTGAACGTGAGTGATGTCCGTATTCGTAATCCACCAATTAGAAGTATGCTTGAAAGGAGTTTCGTCCAATCCGGGTTAGAGCAATACATGGCCCTAAACCAAAAAGGTTGGGGAAGGCCGGCCTTCTATGGCGACATTCTCTAGACGCGATCATAGAATCTCGCACCCACTTTGAAGTAGCACTACTTTACAAACAAAAAGGATAAATCCTATATAGTTCTAGGAAGGAATAATGATATAAATGACCCATAAACTTTAGCCCAATATGCAATGTGATCCATGAACTTTGAATTTATTAAATGTGGTCTCTAAATTATAACCCAATATGCAATGTGATTCCTAAACTTTTAATTTATTCGATGCAGTCCCTGAACTTTTGGTACATGTTCAACTTAGTTTTTGTTATCCTTCCATTAATTCAAGTTCAAAGGTAACAATGAATATTTTTATATAATTCAAAAACTAAATTAAATATGAATCAAAAGTTCAATGGCCATATTGAATATATAAAAAATTCAGGGGCCATATTACATATTAGACTAAAGTTCACTAAATACATTAAATAAATTAAAAGTTAAGACTTCATATTACACATGAGATTAAAGTTCATTAGTCATTTGCGTCCTTTTCCCTTTCAGGAACCGTAAAAATTACAGGATATTTGCGAAAGCTTGGTGGGCACGTTCTGCTTGTCTCTGACCTATCTCCATGGGACATATCATACAGTCTAATATCTACCGAGTCTCACTTTTCCATATTCGAAAATCATGAAAAGGGTTCATGATTTTCATGGAGTCCTCTTTTTCCTGCATGATCTAGTGCCTTTCTTCTTTTTCCATAACATAATTTGGTGCTTGGAAAACATCATCATTTCTTATGCGAAAGTGACCGCGGCCCACAGCATGTCATTCGCTCCATTCTCAACTTCACATACCCCCGACCCATCCGTCCTTTGGTCTGAGGTGGGAATGATGTAATTAAACTTTGGTAAATTCTATTTTTTATTCAACTACATTAGTTTGGAACTGATGTTGCTAAATTTCGATTATGATCACACAAAAAATTTCTCGCTGTCCTTTTTTTTTCATGCAATGCACCTTGAGCGGGGAATCATGAGTCTTTAACTGAAGTGTCGGCCAGGCGGCCATGTAGCAACGTTACGACGTTTATAGAAATGACCACTTATTGGCCACGTCAATATTCGGTCAAAAGATTAGCCGTACTCCTATCGAATGCATCAAACTCGAAAAAAAAATGAAAACTAACCTACTAGCTAGATGATTGAAATTAAAATCGAGCGATCCGATTGCAAATTTCACTAGACTTTTATAACATATTAATATGAATGCATCCAGGGTCGTCTGTGTCTCTCGTGAGTGTGGTCTTCAATTGTCCTTGCGTTTCCTATGGTGTACTGTTTTCTGTCCTACGTCGTCGGGAAGAGGAAATGGGATGTGATATTCATTTGTTCTCATCCTCAAGAGACACGCAGGTTATTGTCTGGAAAATTATGTTCATCACATTCCTTTCGCTTCCATACGTAAATTGCATGGTAGATATATTTATTCATGTCTTTTCAAACCTATATCATCACAGTAATCATAGGTTATGAGAACTGCGTCAGCTCTCTCGGATGGCAATTTAAGGCTTTGAGCCAATGAATTTAGACGATTAAATTTGGTTGCAATGATCATTAGACCATTTTTCCTAATGAGCTATCGGGTGGGTAGGGGGCAATCAGCGCAGCTTCTTCTTTTGGGTATTATCATGAGGGCCCTGCACCCACTACAAAAATGATAGCTACTCAATCCATCCGTAGGCGTACGATCGTGTCATCGCAACCCAATCGGCAATGCCAGAAATCGGGAAGTCTCTCCTCATGAGGTAGTATATATTGAAGGCATAAGCTGACCTGGCGTTCACTCACAACGTGATTAGAGCCCGCCATCCCGTGGAAGAGAGCGCAATCCCTAAACGACCGGCCTACCACGTCGGTGTTAACAATCACTGGCCCATATTGACGTAGTAAATAGGTCATATGTGGCTCATTTGTTTCTTTCTTTTTGTTGAAGAAAATGTTGCGACCAACAAGGGGGTTCAACATATAATTGCTGGCTGATATAAGTGGAATCCAGCTTTCCATGCTTCTCTTGTGATTAAACAGTACAGTTAACGTGGGCGCATCTCTATAAAACAGGGGAGGCACAGTAAAATTTGTCTTCCTACGCATGGAAATATTCATTACTTTACTAGGAGGAGTAGTGCACATTTCACAGATAGGAACATCTACCTAAAAAAGTTCCTCCCTCTCTCACAAACAGAGTCAGACAAATAAGACTTTCATGAGCATCCATCTTTTAAAAATATTTAAGAAATTGTCCTTAAGATACGCTTGTTAACTAACTAAATAAAGAAAACTAGCACTTTCGATGCTTTAATTTTCTTGTGTTGTATGTAATCAATGTTATATGTGTTATCCGTTAATTTTTATATTAGAGTAACTCATACCGTCCTTATATACAGCTAGTACGGCTAAAACCGCTCATCATGGTGGGCCGAGATGGCCCCAACTCCTAGCACCGAACAAGTCAAGACTGAATATGTGAGGAAGGATACGAACTCGACACCTTAAGATGGACGACACTAGAAGGTAGAATCGAAACGGCACCTTCACATATGCATCAACTCGTGAGGCAAGAGGGAGACCCGAGCTATTTGAACCTCTCATCTCTCGCATCCCATCCTTGGCCATTGGTCGAGAGTTCGGTGGTTGAATTATTCCTCATTTGATATGCTTAACGAGTGTCCTAAAGACAGGTTAGCTAGTGTGATGGAGACACCCACTGGTATGACCCATTTTCTATTGACTTTTCTTCTCCTTAAATTAATAAGCAGCAAGTCCGATGCGTGTTGACTCTCACTCCGCATTGAATGTACCCTCTTCTCTCCTTCCCCAAACTCCAAGGCTTCTAAAGCAAACAAAATCACCCCCAAAAAAAAAGACACAGCTCTCTCAACAGCAACTCAATAACCCTAAGTCACATGTCACCCTCTCATTCTCTTCCACTATCAACATTCACTTCCTCAAAAGGACCAGAGACACAAATAAAAGAGCTCTCTTTCCAGTGAATTGTCTTTCTAAAAAAATGGATTGTGTCTCCTCCAACTCCAAGAAACTTGGTGGTAGTAGACGAAGAAGAAGAAAGCTGGCAGTGGCATGCTGGTCTCTTCTCCTCCTCTTGCTCTTGCACTCATCAGAGACCTCCTCTTCTTCAGCTCACGATGCGCACGGACATGGAAGGCCGAAGAGATCTGAAAGCGGGTCGGTCAATAATGTGTCCCAGACAACGAAGAAGAAGGGTGTTGAATCTCAAGTCGGAGGCCACGCACGCGAAGATGATGGCGATAGAATCTTCCGTGCTCAAGAAAGAAGAGTCCACACAGGTCCAAATCCTCTCCACAACAGATAGCTAGGTTAATGTGGATGGTCAGTACGTAGATGAAGCAAGCAAGCTTTGGCAATTGTTGTATGTTCCTTTTCTTTTGGCCCCTCCCTTTCTTGTGCATTTCAATGTTATAAAAATCACTTGTCGATGCTCTGAGGCCATAGTGAATGGTGTGCACCGTAACTGATCAGAAAGACTAATTTCCGATTAAGATGTAACGTAGATGGCTCAACCAAGAAAGTTCAGCTGTATACTTGTTACATTGGAATCGACCGATGAATACTTATTGTGGTCTTCTTCCGTGGAACAGTTGGGTAATACTGAGAACAAAGTGCTTGTATACTTGACGAATATAACTTTGGCGGGATAGGCACGCGCACGGGCTCACGCACTATCGCTTGAGGGTTGATGATTTCGAATACCAGCCTGTGCTTTTGCACTGGTGAGTTGGGTGGAGGTTGTGGTGTGTTATTCATCATTGATGAAGCAGAAAAGAGCTATATCAGGTTCTTTTATCCTTGGTCTTTAGTGGTCAAGAGCGTGTGTCATTGCTGTACTGCATTCTCATTCCTCACAGCTATCTTTTGATTTACACTAAATGGAATCAGACAATGTCGTCTTCGATCTAATCTCAAGTTTAGATTTGTTTTAAAGAACGTTGGGATTTTGAAAAGTAAGTCAAGTCATAGGAAAAATGTTCACTCAACTTGTTTCAAACAGTTGATTCCAAGTGCACGACCAACCCATTCCCAAAACGACGATCGAATCAACTTTAAGAGAGGATAAGGACACAAGAAGTATCACAACTTTCGTATAATACTCACTTAAATGCCATGACGTTTTTTTTCTAATCACTTGAGTGTCATAATTTCTATAAAAAAAAACGTTCACTTGAGTATCATGACTCTTAATTGATCACTTGAATGCTATGAATTTTTTAAAAAAGATTCACCTTGATGTTAGAAATTCAACGTGGCACGGCATTTGTGATGAGTATTTTTAAAAAGTTATGGTACTTGAGTAATCGATTAAAAAATTATATGACACTCGAATGATCAGGAAAAAAAAAGTCACAACTCTCAAGTGAGCGCCGCACTAAAATTATGGTATTTACGGAATCCTTTTCTCATGAGTTTTAACCCCAAAGAAAAGAGCTTAAGGTACGTTGCAAGATGTTGCCAAAACGAGGAAATGGAGTCAAAGCTGTACGCTTGAAACATAACGTTCACGGGACGAAGAAAGAACTGTACGCAACTCAATGAAAAAAGCGAATGTGATCGAACCATCTCCACCAGCTGAGAGAACAGCGACCAATCATGCAGTATAAGAAAACTCTTGTCCCTGCCTGCGTGTGAGCGCCAATTGATTCCCAGGTCTCTTACGTTGAGATATCTCTTTCCATGCATGAGCAAAAATTTGGGTCACTGCGAAAGCAGACGTAGCCACCAAATACATTTCATTGAATTCATGGCGTTCTTGGACGGTTGCGAGGACTAGAACTGAAACTCCAAGCTCTGGTTATGGCAGCAGGTGAGCAGCAGACTGGTTTCATGTGTCATGTCTCATTTATAATGAAACCTGGACAATAGCCCAATCCATGCATGCATGCATGCAGTGTAAATTAAATTCCAATGGCCAATAGGCATGCGGCCCTATTAGTAAAGGGATTGGAGGGGGTGGGAACGCTAGTATCATAAGTGCGGATTCAACTTTCGCGCTCTGCAAGAGACAAAGCAAAAATTTGAGAGTGAGAAGAGTTAGTAATAGGAATGACAAAAAAAAATTGAATTCCAACACGGAGTTGGCCTTTGCCGTTTTGTGCTTTCAGGGAAGCAATCTTTCGGCTCATGACCTGTCACGACACTTCCTTTTCACAGCTATAACTATTATGAAGAGGATATTTGAACACCGTCTCTATGGTCGCAGTAAGATTTACGTTTTATCGTTTGTGCAAAACTTACTCGGAAGATTACAAGAGCAACAAGTCTCCTTGATTACCAAAAGACCATGTTTAACAAGATAACAACAAATCTTGAGAACTCTCGCTCTCAATATCTCCACAAGGCTCCTAGAAGGTAATGCAGAAAATGAAAAGTAGATTTAGATATGAAATTTGTTTGCACTTAATGGTGTGAAAGCACTTTCTTTCCTAGTTAAGAAATGGGTAACACTCTCATCTTACAGTCTCACAATCTCCTTAAAAGAGAGAGAGAGAGAGAAAATTACTGGGTACCATCCCCTAAACTCCTGCATAAAGCAATCTTTTACAGCCAATTTTCCCACTTGATTAGAAAAATTAGCTCTTGATAATCCTCAATTGGTGTGATCCAACATGTATAGAGAAATTTTCTTTTCTTTCGTTTTTGTTCGTATTATTTAAATATAATGTGGTACGATACTTCAAGAAGCCCTGGGAGACCTGTATTCTCCATTAATCAATTAGACAGAGCAAATGGCGGGACACTTGAAAGAGGCGTTCCTCAAAAACTGGGTCCCGACAGCCTTCAAAAGCTCTTTTGCCAGAAAAACAAGAGAACTGCCTTCAAGGGTTTACGAGACCCCAGAATGTATTATGAACAACTCATAACTCCACCTGCAACGTCGTTTCTCGTTTCTTTCAGGTTATCAATTCGCAATCAATAATTAATTGATAAGACTATACGTACGGCATGCATGAAGAGGATTTTGTTAAAGAGTACCTCAAGTCGCTTGTTTAGCAACTAATTGGGGAAGTTTTATAGTTCTCAATGTACTGACCGTCTTGTGTTACGCAAAATCACTGCTTTGAAAGTGTAAAGTTTTCCGGATTGGTTGCAAGGGACACTTTCTACGGAAATTCTTCTTTTAGGCTAGAAAGCGGAAGTCCTTTATCGCCGCTGCTGCATCCTTTCATACACCAATGGGTTTTTGCGTCCCCTGTCCAAATGCCTCGGGGCCAACCACCTCTGAAGGACAAGTTCTCAGAGCTTTAAAAGAGGTATTTAATGCAGTCTTCGTTTTCGGTCTATGTCTCATATTGCAGATTACCAACCCTTCTCCGACCCACCAACCCATCCGACATTCTCATCAATACTCCCTTCCACAAGAACACCTTTTGCTGCTTACGAAGGGTCTCGTGACATCTGAGGCACCAAAATGTGCACTTTCCAGGAGCTCTCTCTCTCTCTCTCTCTCTCTCCCCCCAATTCAAGCTCAAAGCAGACTAGTCAGAGTACGTTAAATCATACAACAGAGAGAGGTCTTGGGGAAACAGTCAGGCCAAAGTAGAAATTCAAATGAAACGGGAAATTTGCCCCTGCTTTATGTGTCGCAGTACAGTTACCACAGCTTAAAACTTGAACGTAAGCAAGAAATGTTATGGCTCTCTCAAATACCTTAAAGCTTAGACACATGAGCTGTGCTTGTGCTAAGGGCAGTTGCGGTGTTCGAACGTGACGGACGTCCCAGATGCTTACAGATGAAATCCCCAGCTAACATGACCTTCCTGAGGTCCACATTGGTCTTCACTCCAAGTCCATTTAGCATGTAAACAACATCCTCCGTTGCAACATTCCCAGATGCACCTTTAGCGTATGGACAACCCCCAAGGCCAGCGACTGATGAATCAACTGTTGCAATACCCATCTGTGCATAAATGGAAAAAGATGATCAATCTATCCCTATTTCTGAAACAACAGCTAAGAAATACAGTGGAGTAAAAAAACACACGACGTATTTCCATTAAACTGGATGCACAATTTGTGTATTTTAAACTCTCCCTCCAAGAAAGACTGATAGGACAATTAAAATTAAAACCTATCACATCTAAACTCTAAATTAGAGTACAAGAAATGCAAGTATGAGGAATCAATCACAAGGACCTCCGAACCATAACACCATATTGAACTATGCATAAAAGTGATTGCTCCAAAAGATGGTGAAACGTAAACATGATGCCTTTGCAGGCACACACTGATGAGAAAAGGGAGAAATTTGAGCTTGACTGCATAATTTTACCTGCCTTAAACTAACTTTTGAATTTCAAATAGTAAGCACATACAGATGCCCTCAAGTAAGAAGTCAAGTGACTTGAATTGTTTAATTTTTTGTTGATTCATAACTATTTCATCCTAAAAGTTAGAGCAAATTTATTTCATTCTTATGTTTTTTTTTGGGTAAAGTATTTCATTCTTATGTTGGCTTACCTTACTATCAAGTTTCATAAATTTGAACACAGTTTTGCTATTGAACAATTATCACGGGCAAGGCAGAAAAAATTAGCTGACTGCACTAGAAAGTACTGAATTTCCTCACTTGAAAAATGAAAGACATTATAGCAGCTTTCAAAGATGCTACCTTTCACAACTTGTTTGAACTATCAGTCACCAAGCTATTATGAAGTTGAATGGAGAAAAAGTGGTTTACTGATGATTTCACTGAAAGGAATGCGGACATTTGTTAAATCACACTCAACCTCCTAAGTTTCCAAAAAAATGCAAGAAGACGTCCTGAACTCAATTTCTTAAAAAAGTTGCTTACTTGTAAGGATACTAAAATATTTGAAAGAGCCTGTCCATAAGTATCGTGAAAATGAACAGCTAGCTTATCAACAGGGACAACATTCATAACAGCTTCAAGCATTGGGACCACAGAACCTACATTGTCAAAGAAGATCAAAACCAAGTAAGAGGTCAAAGTAAGTAGAACATAGGAATAAGAATAATTTAAGCCTTCCATGGAGGGACCCCATGGGTACAAAATGCAAAGAAATACCCCTTATCTTAAATTTTCCCGCCTCTTCTTACTCGCTAAAATTTGAATTTTACAGAACTTTCCTTCTAAATCTTCTTTTCCCCCATTATTTCCCAAATATTGCATTAATAGCAGTCCCACATACTAGTCACCTAGCAGGTCCTTTTTCTAAATCTAACCATCCTCCATATTAACTGTCCCTTCACCCATTGGTCCCAGCACAACTTTATAATCTCACTATTCTAGAGTGGTATATCTAACCAATGGCTCAGGTAGTCAAGTAAAAAAAAAAAAAATACTTTCCTAAAAACCCAATGCTGCATGTTGGTTTAACCACACTCCGATCGACACTCAACATTATATGCCCAAACTACCGGCACAACATGTCACACTTTTCACAAGGCTTAAAATTAAGGATGCGGACATCAGCAGCATTTCGCACAGACAGAAAATACATAACAATGTGCATTCATTTTGAGAAACAATGTGATCCCACTATTGCTGGAACTAGGGCATAAGCAGAGTCATAGAGATGCTCCCTGATCATTCAGATATGACAATCTCAGCCTCCAAATTTAATACAGATTTAGATGGATGAAATGTCTCTGATCAGCCCCTTCTCTTTCCATTCACATGTTACTTACTAAACAAAGATTCGAAAATGCTAATAGACAGTTCTACAGAATATATAAAAACAAGAAAGCTCATCTTTTGTTCCACTAAAAGAAAATAGAGATGATAACAACTCATCTATGATGGCCAATAAAAGGTGTCACACATGAGTTAGAATATTAGAATGTTCCAAAAGTTCTATAGCAAAAATAGAGCAGATAAATTAAGTATTACCAGGAGTACCGACACCGATTGTATCTCCAAGAGATATTTCAGAGCAACCCAAATCATAGAGCTTTTCTGCCACATATGCGACTTTCGTTGGAGGTACCTTTCCTTCCACTGGACACCCCACAACACATGATATGTATCTGAAGATGAAATATTAAATCAGGCACATCCTATTTGCAAAAGAAGAAACACCAAAACCAGTATATTGGAAAACTTGGACCATATGTTTGCTAGCAAGAATTATTGTTTGCGATTCTCATAATTTGACAAGGTATTCCCTACTTTTAATAAATTACGTGTCATATTATTAGTTGGCACACCAAGTAACAGTATGCATCCTCCTTCATATCTGTTAGGATAATCACTGTTCACAGTAGTGGAATTTAGTATGTTGATCACTCACAATTACTCTTACAAACTGTTGGAGGCCTCACCCTATCGTTCTCAACTCACTCTCTCCTTCACACACAATCTCCATCTTTCATGACTTTACCATTCTCTCTGTTCTACATGTCTTTGAGAGTCAACCAATGTTGTGAATGAGGATAACAGGTACTCAGTCTCATCAATCCAAGCATGTCCAGAGTGATTTTTGAAAAGTAGCTACAAAGTGTCATTTGCCATGTAATTCTCTTGAGCCAACACATTTTAACCTATATAGGCAGCAGAATTGTTCTTTAGAATTCTGTCTTGCCCTCGCAGGAGAAATTAATTTAGCCAAAATGAGAAGGTTGTTTTGTGACGCAATATATATCACAAGAATGAAAAGAAAGTTTATCCCGTCTGAAGCAGAGAAATAAGATAACTGTACGTAACTACGAAGTGTGATCACTAACATAGATGCTGTACAACCAAAATGGTCGACAAGGAGAAGAATAGTACTTCTAGCCATGCCATGCCTATGTGTGGGCCAAGATCAAGACCAACAATGACACTGTGTAGAGAAGTTCAATTATAATATCTAAATGTTATAAATCCATAAATTCATTGGTCTCCATCCACAAATTCATTGGTCTCCATCCACAATATCAAAAGCAGTTCCAACAATTTTCTCACATACCCAACGCCACCACAAGATGTGTTGTTTATGTGACTAGACTTGTGCCTAAGTTACATAACAATTGCAGTGTGTCCTCGAAAAAACAATTGTTTCCTAAAACCAACATGAATGAGAGCAGATCTCTCTTCAATTTCTTCCAGCAGGCTCAAAATACTTGAATTGTATCGACATCCTATCTCTCTGGTTTTCACTTCCAAAAGAGATCATTTTAATAGACAATATTCACTTGGACCAGAAAGATAAGACAACTTCTCTTCTTTGCATATTAGTAGTCTAAGTCCAAAGACCTACCCACGGATAGGAACTGAGGCCTTCTCAGCTGCAAGAGAAACATCATGGTAACGTTTAAGACTCTCCTCTATGCTGCAATTTATATTTGACTTGGAAAAAGATTCTGAAGCGGAAGCAAAGACAGCCACTTCCTTGGCACCTGCTGCAACTGCAGCTTCAAATCCCTGAAAGAATGTGAAATTTTTCATCATCCCAGATGATCCCATATGCTGGAGACATAAACTTTGTTACTAATACTCAACTATACTTACTTTAAGATTAGGAGTTAATACAGGAAATCTAGCACCTTCAACATTTCGAATTGCTTTCATAACATCCTTTGCATCTCCTAGCTGTTCGGTCACAATAAAGTTCATGATGGCAGCACTTTATATTGGCAATATGGTCTAACTAATGAAACATGGTAAAATTTAGCGAAAACAGAAATATTTACTAAGCATTAAAGGAATACAAAAATTCCAACTAACAGGACAACAAGAAAATTTGATTAAACTCGCTTTACCTCATTAACCAAGACTAAGAAAGTGGATATGATAATATGGAACAGGACGACCCTTCACTCAATGTAGCACACATCCTCACTATTTCGAAGCGTTATGTATTTTATTATTTCTCTATCTGAAGGATATGTGTAATTTTTCTCATCCAATTATTCAAAAGTGGGATGATAATTTACAAATATCACAGACAGAGGAAATTCATTGCATGGGAAAGAGATTGAAAACAACTATTAATAAGGAACTTCATAACAGAAAAGGGCCCCAGATTTCTACGAGATAGGTTGACTACCTGCGGCACCCATTTTGGTGAGACAAAACTCGTGGCCTCAACAACAGGCAAACCTGAAGAGACTAGCATTTTTATCAACTCAACCTTTACTTTAGTAGGCACAATGTCCTTCTCATTTTGCAATCCATCCCTTGGACCAACTTCTACGATCTTCACATACCTTGGAATGCTTCCTAAAAGCTGCAATACGAAAAGATTGATGTCATGACTTATTATAACAAGGAGACCAAACAGGACACAAGTCAACAAAATCATATAAACACAAAGATAACATGCCTGGGCAACAAATCAAAAAGCTGAAAGATACAATTTTTTGCACGATTGCACCTTACCACCCTCCCTTGTATTCTTCTCAACACAATGGCTGGTAGAATCACGGGTTGAGAAACACCAAGCGTCACAAACATTGACATTATTTGTGGCCTTAAGATACCAACCCAAACTTCCACATGTTTGATTGAATAACGTATCCTGATACCTATTGCTTGAGTACCGACTCCAAGGTACTGAGTATCCCTGACTGCAGAAATGCAAGTGTCTCGTATAAGAACTAGCCTGATGATCTCCAAAACAACGTAAGAAAGTGGCAGCAATTAATGCTTTATCAATCAGACACATCCATCTTTTATCATTTAAACTAACCATTTATCCAGCCGACAATCGGTCACAGCAGAAAGAATCGCCCACCCGCCAACCCATTTGCACACCAACCCAAAAAAACAAACTAGAACCATAATTATCCAATGTCTAAAAGACAAAGTTCCACGGAAATAGAATAAACCAGATGTTCAAAAAAAATCAACAAAACATACAAATTTCAGAGGCAATTTGATTTCTTGACGTGATCGCAAACTTTTTTATGCAAAACCAAATCATTAAGCAGCAATCTCAGACAGATAAAACAATCTTCCGAATTAGACGAAGTCTACTGGTCACATACTCGCTCCTGTGCCGCGAATAGTGAACGCTACCCTCGCGAGAACAATCGTCAGCTCCTTCTTCATCAGCCATGGATGCGCGGGAGCCGGGAGAAAGCCTCTCCGGCACACCACCTTGAGTGCCCGATGCACTGACAAACGCAGAAGCTCCTCTAATGTTGCCCCTCAGCGAAACAACCTCGCGACCGAAGAGCGCGCCACGCCGCGGAATCTTATCCAAAGCCCTCTGCGTCAGCATCGAATCGCGGCAACAATGGCCAACTCCACGAGAGGGACCTGATTCAAACGGAGCAGCCAGCAGCAGTTCATCAACGATCGAAGCAGATTACCACCACCGAACGAAAATCAAACTAGGGACTCCGAATCCGATTATCAATGGAGCCTGAAGACGTGCGCTTTCGGAGTTCATCAGAGGCACACCGACCTGATTGACGGGAGCTTCTTCCTGGAAGAAATCTCTTGCCTCTAAATGCTACACGCGCGAATCAGATTCCCCACGCGACATGTCCCGACGATCCGTCCGAAGCTTAAACAGCGGAAAGAAGTTCGGGTGATTCGAGGACGATGATGACGTGGAGGAGACGAAGAGAAGGAGAAGAGTGTCGGAAGTCAGCGACGATGCTGCAGGAGTAAGATGGCGAGTGATGATGACGTAAGAGAGAGAAAGGGATAAGATCGAAAGATTAAGAAAATTCATATGGGCCGTGAGCGACAAGGAAAGGCCCGGCCCAATAATCCGAGAGTGGGCTTTGGAACCATAAGAAGTCCCACATCGCCGTTTTTAGAAAAAACCGAACAGTTTTTATGGGGAGGAAGGCGCCGAAGCTGCCGTCTCTTCGGAGACATCCGATAAAATTGGAACGATACAGAGAAGATTAGCATGGCCCCTGCGCAAGGATGACACGCATAAATCGAGAAGTGGTCCAAATTTTTTTATTATTTTTTTTATAATTCAGCTTCAATTTTCTTTTTTAAGAATGATTTTTTAACTTCTCTTTCGCTTACTTCTTTCTCTAATTTGGCTTTGATTCTCATTTTTAAGAGTGATTTTCGCTTATTTATCTAGTTGGGCATTGATTTTCAATTTACGATTGATTTTGGCTTCTCTTTCTCTTACTCCTCTCTCTAATTCGGCTTTGATTTTCGATTTTAAGAGTGGTTTTGGCTTCCCTTTCTTCCATGTTGATCGGGAAAACGATGGTAACATAGAAACTAATTCTCGTTTGGGTTTGGATGGCTACAACTTGCCGATAAAATTGCCAATGTTGAGAGATAAGGAGGATATATTGCTTGCTAAACTGAAATTTGGCTAATTTTACAGTTCATCTCCATCACGGTGACTAACCATGAAAGACAGGCCTCTACATCTATGTATCTTCTTCATAATCGGTCTACTCTGTCTTCATGAAGACATACCCCGTTTTCCATGCCAGGCCAGGATCGAAGTTCATTCATTCAACTGCAGAGACCAAAAGGACATAATATAGTCAGGGTTGTGCTCATCTTCTTAGAATCACAACCTAATGTTTGATTGCAGTACCAGTGGAATTCAAATGGCTGAAGCCAGATCATTCATTATCAACACATATATTAGCAACACTTAGATCCAAGTAAACATAGTAGAACTAAGAAAACTTAAGATCCCGCAGCAAAGCAACTCTGCTCATCTGTTCGGTATTGCCTCGCCACACGGAAATGTATCTGTGTTGTGGGTTGACCCTTCATAGCGAAGAGAAGATAGGGACTCCTGGCAAGGTGGCCCCCGCATCAACGATGAAAATGTTGCCCGTGACGTACTCCGAAGAGTCATGAATTAAGTAGCGGATGAGCGTCGTCAAAGCCGGATCAGAAGTCCCAAATGTTCTCAGGGGGACAGTTCTCTCAGCCACATTATTCAGCCAGTCCCTTTGCATGAGACCCTCCGTGATCTCAGATTTAAAAAGTCCGGGCGAAATTGAGTTCACTCTGATTTTGTGCGCCCCAAGTTCCATGGCCATGACCTGTTATCAATGATATCATCATTTGGTCAAAACTTTGATCCTATTGTTTCGTGGAATCTAGACAACCATGTGAAACCCGCAAACCAAGCTCAAAGCAACAGAAAGTTGATAGGATACATAAAGGAGTCCTATGACTGTATTCCAACGCACAACCATGTTTGCTAAAAGCTTAAAGGAAGTTTTTGCAGCCAGTGATCCTACTTTGAAAGGGAAAACTTGCTTTTCCATATGTATAGCGGAAAATTATTCGATCAGAAAGCAAATGACTTGACTGCCTGCCATGTTAAAGTTATCTATACCTTTGTCATAGTATTTAGGCCTGCCTTTGAAGAAGCATATGCAACGCCCCCAGGAAGTTGTCCTCGATTCAGACCAGCAATAGAGGAAATATTGATAATGGATCCACCCTGGTGAGCATCACGCATGCGTATGCACACATATTTTGACACCAGCCACGATCCTGTCAGGTTTGTCTTGAAAATATGATTCCATTCCTCCTCAGACAAATCTAGTGGAGATTGTACAGATCCTGGGTCGCAAGAAAGAACAATCATTTCATGTGCTATTACAGAATTTGGATGATTAATTGCCTAAAGAAGCACATCTAAAGAAAAAGGCATGTAATTAAGAGAATGGAACAAGCAAGGGCGAGTACACAGTGATTGTGCTGAATTGCAAGTATGTGCCTGCCCCATAACAAACAACAAAAAAAAATTCTTTCGCTTATAGATGCAAACTTCAATTGGCAAAAGAAGTGTGTGAAGCATGTAAATCCCACAAAAAGATGCCTGCAGTGGACTTAAGAAAATGAAGGTGTTGCTGAGGAGTCAAAAACAAGGAAAGAAAGAGACAACAGTCATTAACACTTATTGAGCAAAGAAGTTCAGTTGATTGAATCCAGACACAGGTAAAAGGCCATATCTGAGCTGAACGTATTCAAAAACCGGCACACTCAAATCAAAGGCCATTTAATTTGCACTAGTGCAAATGTGTATCCGCAATACTCCAAGGGACCACGAGTCATCAGTCTAGGTGGCATGTGGAAAAGAATAAGGATCAATTTCTCTGCTTTCAATGGAATCTTGTGCTTGATATGCAGCTGCGTGATACGACATACGTTCTCCTCTAAATGCTTACTCGATGGTGTGGTGACTGAGGACTCGCACGAGCCAGTCGATTTTTCAAGGAAGACATTCACAGAGAGATCTTTCTAAAGGACTCCATGATACCGGAACATACACTATCATGATAATGACATCCCAGGTAAGATCGGATCTTTCTTTTGCTAAAACATCCACCACCGCATTATCGTTGTCTAAAGATCTTCAAAGCACAACCGAATGTAGTTTTCTGGTTGAATGCAATGCAGAGAATTAATGGGCAGCCAGATAATTTCCTTATTCTCTGCTCGCAAATCAAATACCAATTCAGTTTAAGCTCGAATTGGAGTACTCTGACAGCTTAAACATCGAAAGGCGCGATGTCAAATCAAATACACTGATTCAAATTATGGCGTAAACCAATGCAGCCATCAACTAATGCAAGTAAAACTGAAAATTGAGCTCGGGTGAAATTCCTCAAACACGTAACGACACGACAAGCCAGTATCATGTCAGCCTCCTCCTCCATTTCAGCAACTATTAGCACAAAATAGATATGGAGAAACTGGAATTCGAAACAAATTAAGCAGGAAGAGTTTTACCGCGAACCCCGGCGTTGTTAATCAGCGCATCGACACGCCCGAACGCATCCCAAGCCCTCCCCACGGACCTCTCGATGGCGGCCCCGCCGGCCGCGATGTCGAGCTCCACCGCCACGGCTCGCCGGCCGCCCGGCCCGGCCGCGGCGCCCGGCGGCGAGCCGAGACCGTCGATCTCGTCGCAGACGGACTTGAGCCGACCGACGCGGCGCGCGGCGGCGACGATGCGGCAGCCGGCGCGCGCCAGGTCGAGGCAGAACTCGCGGCCGAGGCCGGAGGAGGCGCCGGTGACCATCACCACCTTGCCGCGGAGGTCGCGCCACGGCTCGAGGTGGTCGGCCGCCGGAGATCCCATTTCTCGAGAGAGATCTTCCTTAACAGAATCTGTGACGAAAGACAAAGGGGCAGTCGTTCACGGATGTGGGGGGATAAGTTGACTTGTGTTCGACTGCGATTATTGAGAAGCTGCTATTCTTTTTTGAAAAAAAAAAAATTTATTGCATGGACTGTAGATGACGATAACATGTTTATTATCATACCTAAGTTTATCATAAACGCGTTAAAAGGATCAATTTGCACATTGCATATTCATAGTAAGTGTATAAACGGGTCATTCCCGTTTAAATTTGACTCTAACACGTTTACATGTTGTCTAAACAGCTCGTGTGCAAGTTGCATTTGTTCGGCAAAAAAAGTTTACCTACAAAAATAAATGAACGATAAATATTTTCATTATTCGTGAAAATATTGAGGAATCAATTGTTGTCGATGATGAAAACGTTCTTCATGACTAATCGCGATGGAATCTCTCACTCCGCTAATCATCTTAAGAATTTGCAAAGCCACTCAAAACTTGAACTTAACTTCTATCTTTTTCGAGACGAAGTAACATTGTAGTCTCCGAATCAACTCCCGAAAGCTAGAGTCGAGTCACTCTTGGAGGCCCATGTGCATTCGATTTGATCCGTCGCGGCAAAAGGCGAGTACAGATTAGAGCTGGCAATTCACATCAGCATGTCATAATCACGTTTGCAATTCGTGTCGACTCGAAACATTTTGAATGTCTATGTCGAAGAGGTTAGATATAAGTAGGCTTCCCCCAAGCATTTAATCTTTTGGTCCCCCAAATTATGCAAATTATTGAAGTATCACAATGAGGTTACAT
Source organism: Syzygium aromaticum (assembly GCA_024500025.1). NCBI lineage: Eukaryota > Viridiplantae > Streptophyta > Magnoliopsida > Myrtales > Myrtaceae > Syzygium > Syzygium aromaticum. Next base: position 22,271,364 of record CM044885.1, read on the forward strand.
AGGTGTCATTGGGTCGTGTCGCATGTGCGAATGGGGCAAAGGTAGACGCGTGGAAAAGCCTATTCCCATATGTGTGACCTTTATTAGATCAATCTAACAGGTAATCTATCAAAAAATGAGAAATTTCCGAGATCAGTCAAACGACCGCTAGAAAAAAAATAATTTATCTGGACGCCAACGAAAGGTGTGGCCGATTGATTCCATGGCAAATGACATAGCTGGAATGTAAGGTTCTGTTTAGTAATGTTTTTATTCTTTTTGTTTTTCTGTTCTTTTGTTCCCCGAAACAGAAAAATAACAGAAATCCATTTAATAAAAAAAATCTACTTTTTTGTTTCTAGAACAAAAAAGTGATCATGAAATAAATTTGAAACAGAAACAATAAATAAAAAAAGTCTACTTCTTTGTTTATGGAACAAAACCAAGAAACGATTTTTTCCGGAATCCTCAAAAAACAAAATAATCCATCGGTCACAACCCGCCCACCGCCGCCTCTCGCCGTTCTTCGCTGCCACCTACCGCTCGCCTTCCGCCACTGCTCGCCTCCCATCCGCCGTTCGCCTCTTGTCATCGACCACTATCCTCCGCCGCTCGACACTTGTCGCCACTAGCCACCGGCTGCCATCCTCCACTGCTAGCCATCGTGCTCCATCACCCAACGTCGGCAGCCACCCGGTGCTGGCCGCCTCCCCTTGCCAACCACCCGACGCTGACAATCACCCACCACTGATTGCCGTCCTCTGCCGTCGGCGACCACCCACCACCAGTTGCCATCCTTCGCCGCCGGTTATTGTGCTCCATCGCCCAACGCTGGCCACCTCCCGCCCTTGGCCACCCGACGCCGGTGGTCACCCACCATTGGCCGCCATCCTTCGCCACCGGCCACCGTGCTCCATCGACCGACGCTAGCCACCCTTCGCCGCCAACCACCTCCCGCCACCACCCCCCGTTGCCGTCATTGCCGCCTGACACCACCATGCTTAGCCGCTAACCACCGTGCTCCACTGCCTCTCGCCACCGGCCACCATCCTCTGCCGCCACCGACCACCGTCCTCTGCCCCCCACCACCACTCGCCGTCCTCCGCTAGTAGCCCAAAAGGGAGAAACTCGTCCATAGAATAAAAATGGATCATTCGTGCCCTAAACATGTTTCTATTATTATTCTATTCTATGAATAGAAATTTTGTGCAGTTACTAAACGTTATTTTTTGCTCAGAAATTGTTCCAAGAAATAGAAATAGGAAAAACTATTTTTGATCAGAAATTGTTTATGGGAACAGAAACGTTGTTATGCAGACCCTAAACAAACCAAATTAAATTCTTTATTTCCCGTTATAGATAAGTGCCATGTATACAAGGGAAGAGTATCGAGAAAGTCATAAACTTATTGCACTTATGTTAATTTAGTTCTAAACTTTTTAATTGTATTAATTAATTTTTAGACCTTTTAACAATTTAGTCCAAAATCTTTTGGACTCAATTGGAAAAATGTAAAAAAGTTTAAGATTCAGCACAAGGGCAATAGATTTAAGACTTCTTTTTTTGTACTTTTTCCATATATTTGGTTATGAATATCATGTGCACTCAAGTCATATGTGTGTGCTGATAGGGGAAATTACTATATCTTTGTGTCAATTCAATCATAAACATTATAATTTGGCCAATTAAGTCCTAAAATTTTAAACGAATTGTCGATGTAATTCATTCAGCCAATTATAGCCGGAAATCGCCAAAGTAGACATCAGCTCCTTTACGTGGCATGACCGTTGCTAACGTAAACAATTTTATAAATAAAATTCTCATTTTTTTCTTTTTTTTTCTCTTTCTTTTTTTTGGATTTTCTTTTCACTAGTTGCCAGCAACCGACCACCAGCGATGGCCAATTGAAGGGTGTTTTTCCTCATACATGATTATTTTTTTGTCGGAATCCCTACACATGGTTAAAAAAGATATCGCTCATTAAGAAATTTGAAAAAGATATCCAATCGGAGGGCGTTTTAGGAATTTTGCCTAAAACCTGAGATTGTTCGTCAGATCGGAAGATGATGAGCTCTTCTATAGGGAAGGGAAATTTCAGTTGAAGCTGATTTTAGAAGATAAGGCAAATGCTCGAGAATTTGGTTAGCAATTGGTGAACAGGTCGTATTGTTTGTTAGGGGTTTTTTTTTTATTGAAGGTCGTGATCTAAGCCATCTTTTTCTTGGGTGTAATCTATAAACATGCAATTGGATCTTAATTTTTTTAAAAAAATGTACAATTATATCGTATGAACGATGGATTAAGCCTCTGATTCGTGGTTCGGCTCGAGATTGAAAAGCAATTCGGGCGCATGAGTACAACGCAAATTAGGTAAAAATTTTGAACCTCACGATAACAATTAGATTATCATATTTCATTACTCATTTTAAAATCTCAATATGAAATTTTGGAGTATCTCATATTGAAAAAAGTCAAAGTGAAAAAATAAAAATTATTTAAGACATGCCATTAGCGAGAATATATTTCTCGCGACTTTTTTTTTGTGGTAATAGAATTTTCACAATGTTAAACCTCGTACAAGGTTTTTTTGTTCTTTTTTTTTTTTTGTTTTTGGCCAGAATCCCTATATACATGGTTTGAAAAAGATATCGCTGATCAGGAAATTTGAAAAAGATATCCAATCGGAGGGTGTTTTGGTTTTAGGAATTTTATCTGAGGACGCGGATGTGATCGGGTAAAGCTAGAAGAAGAAAACGAACTGGAAGGTGAACTGGTGCCGGATTCCATGGCTTCTCCGTCTCCAAAGAGGCACCGCTCTGATTCCGAAGCCGACGAATCTGCCGGCAAGGTAACTTTTCGTTTTTGAGCTTGGAACCAGTCGCAAGAAGACTCTCTCTCTCTCTGCTCGCCAAGCCAACGTTGCATACACACGTCTCATATTACCATGGAGGATTCTCAGTTGAATGTATCATCTGATAGAGCAAAAGCTGTGCTTTTTTCTTGGTTGGCTTCATGGAAATGCATGTTCTTGACAGGAAGTTGAGTCTTTGCTTATGTTTTGAGATTTTTCTAACCTTGCTTTGTTTCTCTCTCGGTGCAACTCGACCCGAAGGATCGGATCAGCTGTTTGCCCGAAGATGTCATAGGCTTCATATTGTCTCTTCTGACATCCAGAGAAGCACAAGCGACTTGTCTTCTTTCCAGAAGGTGGAGGCATTTGTCTACTTGTCGGGTCACCAACCTTGATTTCAACCGGTCCGACTTGTTGGCCAAGATGAAACATAACCCTGAGTTGGCGGAAAAGGAGAGGACGAGATATGTGGAATGGGTGGACAATATCTTGCATCGTCAAAATAAAGGATACAATTTACGTAGATTTGCGTTATGGTTCGACCTGAATATCTCATATCAGTCTTACATCAATCGATAGATTAGGTTTGCATTAGCAAAACGAGTTAAAGTTCTCCAACTAATTTTCGAGCCGGCGGATTTTATTAATGATTGTGACCCTAGTAGCTTGCCATATTTGTTAGGGCAGGAGACACTCATGAATGTTGATGCAGGGTGTTCACAAGGGACTTCATCTTTATGTAATTTTGGCTTGAGACCTTCTAGTTCTTGGCATGTTGGCTTGAGGTATCTCGAAGAGCTCACCTTAAATGGAGTGGAGAACTCATTGAGCAATTGCTTGCCAATTGTCCTGTTTTAGAGCGATTGACTTTGTTTGATGCTCGTACTATGAATAGGCTTAGAGTTGCTGGCCGATCATTGAAGTTGAAATACTTGCTCATATGTACTATGAATAGGCTTAGAGTTGCTGGCCGATCATTGAAGTTGAAATACTTGCTCATATCATGTTGTGACGAGGTTGAATGTGTTGAGATTTATGACACAAACCTCGTGTTCTTCGCTTTCTTGGGACTGCAAATTACATTGTGTTTGGACAAGCTCCCCCAGCTATCTGAAATGTCTATTAGAGGATCTATGCTGCAGCTTGTGCATAAGACTTTTTCTCATCTTTCGAGTCTTTCTTGTCTGCAGGTTCTCAAACTTGAATATTTTACTTCACTTGATGTAAGAGCAATGACTGATATTCATAAGGTTTTCTTCTCTACAATCTTTGTTGTCTTTGACTCTCTCTCTCTCTCTCTCATATGCAGGAAAACCTATTGATCCGTCAACTACCTAAATTGACAAGTGTCAAGCAATTAAAATTGAGAGTTAAAGGATCTGGAGATGCAAGTCTACTTCCATGGACTCTCATGGTCGAGGCATGTCCCTGCATGCGAAGTTTTGTGTTTGAGGTGGGTTTTTGGGCCTCTTTCAAATCTTCATCTATTTAGGCATTAGACAGATGTAGTAGGATCAAATATAATAATCCAAGTCATTGTTGAATCCTATTCGAGTCTCTGCTTATGAGTGAGTTGTTGGGTATCATGTGATTAGTATTTGCTTAATGTGACAATCTACACAGACATACTTTCTTTTGCGAGTTCTTTCTCCGATGCATCGATATCTTGTGGTGATTAATAACACACGACATTCTTCTTTTCCGCAGCTCACGTACCCATCAAACATGCAATGCAGGCCAAGAAAACTAGAAAGAGTCATTAGAACTCCCCATAGGTACCTGAAGGAGGTTGAATTTTGCAATTATTATGGTCGACCGTGTGATCACGAACTAGTGAATTACCTTGTTGAGAATGCCGTTGCTCTGGAGAAGTTAGTGGTGAGTCCCTGTGACGAAGCTTATTTCTCGGATGGGAGGAAAAGAGTGAAGGAACCTAGAGATCGTGCTCTGCAACAGCTCAACGGAAAGTTACCTTATAGAATCGAGCTGGTGATTAATTAACGAAACCCGAGCATCATTTGCGCGGCATCCACAGAGCTGTTATGATGGATGGCTTTGATTCCGCAACCAATTCCTCTTCTCCTCTTTAAAGTTAATTTTTTCGACTATATATGTTCGTTTATTAATTATTTGTTGCTCCTGATTTTTTTGGTCGGATTTATAAGTTGTGGATTTCACTTGGCCATTGTGACCGGCTTAAGCGGGTCATTCGTAGAATTCTGATAACATGAGCGTATCATATGGTCTCGACCGGATCGACACCTTCGTGAAGTTGCCACTCAAAACTTCTGACTTATAGCTTCCATCTTTTAGAGACAAAGTGAGATTGCAATCTACGAATCAACTCCCAGCGGCCGGACCATGTGTGTTCGGTTTGATCCGTCACAGCGAAAGGGGGCTCACTTAGAACTAGCAATTCACATTGACGTGTCATAATCGCATCTGTAATTCGAGTTGCCTCGAAACATTTTGACTCCGATTTCGTGTGCCAAATAATTGGATACAATGAAGACGTGTTAATCCGCGTGCTGTGTTTCGAAACTGATCTTTTCATTCCGAAAATTCGCATCATATCTCATGGCACACCGAGTCGTGGAAACAGATCGTGTCCAACATTACCCGCCCCGGTCTGATTCCCAAGTAACTCGAACTAGAGTCCATGTGGCTGAACACCGACCCGCAAATCAGCCCATGGTTTCATGGGCCTCCAGCTACTGCAACACAGGTGGATTCAGTCCAGCTCCAAAACATGACCATCGCCACAAGCGTAAAAAACGACTGAGATGGCCTCGAAACATCAACAAGATCCGCATACCAAACAGCGTAAAAGAGCTATTAGGCGTACTGCGAATCCCTCGTTCTACTGATCGAAACGACGTATCATTGAAAACGAGAAAATTTGGGGCATTGTGCGATCAATATGCAACGAAGAGGCTTTGATTTGAGGCCATCAATTTCTGGTTTTTTCTTTTGTTTGATGGAGAATTTCTCTGAATCGACCCCCAACTTGTTGCGGCCTTCGATGGTTTTCTTGCATACGAGAAAAGCCGATGAACAGATATGGGAGGAGAGCGATGAACGAGCAAAAACGGAATGGACAGATCAGAAACTTGCGCGGCAAAGATGAGACCAGAGAATGTACGGGGGAAGGAAAGCCTGCAAAAGTTTTGTTTTTCCATTGCAAAAAAATGATTGCATTAACCTCAAACGAATATTGGTAATTAATTTTTAGGGAAAATGACACAAATGATTTTTGAACTTTAGCCTAATCTGTAATGTGATTTCTAAACTTTTAATTTATTTGATGTAATCTCTATTTAACCTAATGTGTAATATTGTCCATGAACTTTTAATTCATATTCAATCTAGTCATTCCATTAATTTAAGTTCGAGGACTATAATGAATATTTCCATATAGTTCAGAGACTAAATTGAACATTTATCAAAAATTCAGGGACCACATCAAATAAATTAAAAGTTCAAGGATTACATTAAGCATTATGCTAAAGTTTAGAGATTACATTGAACAAATTAAAAGTTTAGGGACCAAATTGCATATTTGACCAAAGTTCAGGGATTGTTTGTTTCATTATCCCAAATGGAAAGGCACAAATAGGGACCTAGCATTGTCCCTTAAAAAAACGACATTCAAAAATCCGTATAGTAAAGCCTTAAGGCTGCGTTTGGTCGTCCAGATTTCTAAACAGGATAGGACTGAATAGGATAGGATAAGAAATCATTAGATTTCTTCATATCTTGTCCACTGTTTGGTGGACTACGGATTTAAAGTCGGATAGAATAATTTTTATTTTTTATTTTTTGCTATTCATGGGTCCGGAAGAGTTGGTGAAGGAAAAAAAGGCGAGAAATTTTTTTGGTGAAAGTGCACAAGGTGTGGGAATGAAAATGACGGCGAGTGGAGCGTAAGGTTTCTGGAAAAATAGGCATTAAAAATCATATCCGGGTCTATTCCTCCCCCCCTCAGATTTTTTTATCTGATCTATATCCGACCTTATCCTATTCTGGACCGTTACCAAACAGGATAGGATAAAACATATCATATCCTGGCTTTTATCTGATCAACTAAACGCAGCCTAAGAGCTTATTCAATTTTGAATCAAATTTTCTTTAAACCTAAAATATTTATTAAAATCCCAAAACTAGGTGAATTAAAATTTTGGAAACTCTAAAACTAATTCTAAACTGGAACTATCACTAAAAATATAATAAAACTAGTCAAAATCTAATTTCTAAGCTTTTTCCTAGTTTTTTTAATTTTTGGAATTTTTATTTTTATTTTTTATCTTTTTTTTTTCTAAAATGGGTCTTGGATCAGGTTAGGGGATCAGTCCGAATATATAGGTCTAACCCGGACAAATAGGGTCCGGGTTGGGTTTGAATACACCAAAACTGGCCCAAACACTTAACCCGACCCGATTCAATTAACCATATCTGACTCCATCTATTGATTATATTCTTTCGAATATTATTTTGATTTTTGATTTTTCTTTTTCCAATTTTTTATTTTCTTTTTCCGTTGCTCTTCTTCCCGAGATCACCTTGAACACCGAAACTATTTCAAGCTCGCCGGAATTTCCTTCTCTGGCCATCGCCACCTACCGCCAATGTCAACAAACACCACCACCTACTGAATCACCGGCGAAGGGAATGGGGTTTCGCCGAGAGTGACTAAATCGGGAAGGTGATTTCCGTCTTAGGCACATGATAACTTCCATCGCCGATTCCTGCACCCTCTTTCTTTTCTCCGCCGATTGTATATGGGCGATGCAAGGGTCTCTCACTGCCGTTTGGCTCACAGGCGTTGCCTGTGATTCGTGCACAGAGAAGAGCAAGAGGCAGAGAGCGTGAAAGTTATTAGTATAGTTGAACGAATGGAGTCTAATGATATTACTTTTTACCAGTATAGTTGAAATAGCATGTTTTTTTTAAAAAAAAATATTAAGGGGAATCATACCACCGCATTGCTTGCCTACGTGGCATATATGATCCATTATAAAAAGTGAGATCTGTCCCTGACGTGAAAGTTAAAAAAAAAATGAAAATTTAAAAGCTTCCAAGCTTGTCAGCGTTCTCTCTCTCTCCTCTTTGCGTCTTCTTCCCCTCTATCTCTTACTTTAATATTAAATTTCACACCTCACGCCTCTCTCTCCTCTCGGTCTTGCAAAATCCGACAACCACCTCCGGACGTCCACCGTCAAATGCTGTCTCTCAGCTGTAGGAAAACGACGGAGGCTTGGTGGAGTGGAGTCCGGTCGGAGGGCTCGATGGCACGAGCTTCCCTATGAAGTAGATGTCGTCGGAGAGAGATCGACCCGTGGTTCTGGTCGGAAGACCCAGAAGATAGGTGAAGTCGAACTTCCCATCCGCAACGTCGCCGTCGTCATCCTCGTCACCATCTCTCCATTCACTGGCACTAACGTCTTCTTATTTGCCCGCTCGTCCTCTCCTTTTCCTCCTCCTCTGCCTCCAGGTGATTAGTTGAGCACCACCCATCGATAAGCTTCGCTGCTATTGACTGGTGCATCCTCCGCTGCTGTTGACTATTGCTTAAAATTGGTTGACGAATAGTTGCCTTGATTTTGTGCATTCTTAAGAGAGAGAAAATCGCTTGGAAAAAAGACCTCGCTCACCTTCACCTGTTGTCGTTAGCCATCGAGTCTCGGGAGGGTGCAAAACCATCCCTCTTCTTCTTTGTTTTGCGTCCGGAAACCTTGAAGAGGCGATGTTGTGCTTGATCGTTGTTCATAGTTTGGATTAAAAAATTACAGCGATTTCGAATCTGAGACTTGAGTTGAAAGTGCACACGACCTGTTGGACAAATTGTTCATGAGATTTATTTGCGAAATAATACTTTCTACTGTCCAATCCAAAGATTAATTGATGTAGTTTGCATGTTATAAACGGATTAATGGTCATTGAGTATTGTCAGCAATATTATCTATTTGATTATGCATATATCTATTTCGATAGTGCATATTCTTGATTGATTTGGATTTGATATTTTTATCTTGTTACTTAAGTAGTTATCTAATAAGCCTATAAATAGACTCTCCATATACTTTTTTTTATAAATATTATTGAATATACAGAAATTTTTTTCTTCCGCATCATTCTTAACTCACACTTGGTGCACACTAAAGCATATTGTTTATTTTTTTTCAATAAAACCTAATATCCTTCGGCCAATGTTGATTTCAATGTTATTTATCTCGTCTTATAGCCAACATGCTTTATCGCATAGGAATTGCTTAGGCAACGACCGCATTACTCAGTTGAGCTTTTCACGGATGTGGTTTTTCTTTCGATGCTAGTCGCATAGTCCGCATCGCCTAGTAACTATTTTCCCAAGCCAGCTGTATAGGTTGCTCGATGCTACGATGTCAGCCGTACCGCGTCACTTAGTTACTGTTTTGCAAGCCAGCCACGTCAGCTGCTTGCTATTTCCCCTCCGATTCTCAACGTTTCACATGTCATTTCGAGAAGCCACACCACCACCAGACTCATCGCTCTCAAACCAGCAAGATCCGAAAGTTTCACCATGAACAGCTCGTCGCCTCATCAACCAGCGGTGGGACACTGTTCAGACTATTTTTCAAACTCAAGTTGATTTGTTCCAATTAACTTGCGTTTGAGGAGGATGTTAGCAATATTAGGATATCTATTTGATTATGCATATATCTATTTGGATTTGATATTTTTATCTTGTTACCTTAAGTAGTTATCCAATAAGCCTATAAATAGGCTCTCCATGTACTCTTTTATATATATTATTAAAATATATAAAAAAAATTACTCTTCTGCTTTGGTTTTAACTAGTGTAAGTTTTTAGTCACCAAGAGTCTCTTATGTCTTGTATTTTGTTTTTAGAATGAAGAAAGCTTTGACATGCTAAGAACCAGTTTGACTTGAAGCATTTTCATGAGCAATTTATTTCATAACAAAGGCTTGTGTGGTGTACCTTTTTTGCTTGTCCTCTGTTTTGTATAAAATGGCGGCTTGTCCACTGGTGGTAAACTTGCCATAGCCATATCATGTCTTGTTGTGTTTTCTGTGCTTCTTTTGGTGATATACATATGCTGCATAAGAAGCGGAGGCATAATTACGACTTTGCATTGCTGTTATCTCCAAGGACAGGTTTTAGATAGACCTAGTTTGAAAACTAAAAGAACACCAAGATTTTCTTTGAGCAACAAGTGTGATTGAATCGAGTGACTTTATGACATCTACAATCCGGCTGAATGGAGCGCTGGAGCAACAGCCGGCACACCCACCAAAAACTGTTATGGCTAGACAATGCCGATGAGCGGAATTGCACCAAGTGAATACCTAGAGCAGATGAGAATTGTAGATGAAGTACTTAAAAACATGTATAGATTTGCATATCTTATCGGCTCATGCTCTCAGCTTTGCGAGAAGACGGACACACTTCTATCTACAGTGGCAAACTGAGCCCAGAGCAAAGGCTCGCCCCGAATTGTTATGCTAACTACAGCCACCAGTGCCTTCTCGACTTGCTTGATATTTGGAACCAACTTTTAGTATGTATGAGTGAAATTTTCTCCTGTGTTATTTGCGCCACTGGGCTTCATGAGCTCATGTGATCAAGCATTGCATATTTGGTTTGGTTTTCAGTTTCACTCCATAGTCATTAACAGATATTTTCGTCGGCTACTAAATGTGGATAATGTCAGGAATCATTTACTTTCTTCTGTCCGATATGATTTAGCCCGTGAAGGATTAACAACAACTTATCAGTGCGATAAGGGGATAGGAAGATCTGCTAATGGCAGCTCTGTGGTGGTGATGTCAAAAGGTATATGGTTCTTAATAGTAGTCTCGTACAGTCGTACCTATTAGAACACTAGATGAAAAATTTAATTTGCTAGCAGCAAGTACATAGTATCTACAGCAGTCCTACAAAGTAAGCGATTCAATTCCGTCCAAGTGGATCTACAAAAAGTGGAAGGAGGGTTTGTACATGACATCTATGGGTACAACTAATAGTAGATGGGCAATAGTTATGTCTTGCGGTGCCGGATTCTCTAATCGGGTCTTGCAAATGGTGAAAATTTCTGCTTGTTACTTTACACATGCATAAGTAGCTAATATAGCCATTCTGTATTCAGGTGGTCGAACTAGATTCCCTTTATCCCAGCGAGGGTATTCATCGGCGATGGGACTTTGGATATCGTACAGAAACAACAGCTGCAACGTGGGACCAGGCTGCATTCGTTTTCAGTAGACCACGAAAAAACCCACGTATGAGACCTAGGAGACTCTTCAAACTTGCTCTTTTCCGAGCATGCGTGTCAAGGAAGCACGTAGCACCAGCTTCTGCTTAATTGTTGTGATTATTTTGGGGCATAGTAATGTTATTTTGAAGGATTTAGTTATTGATATTTGGACACAGGAAACTTTTTGGCATGTAAAGTTTCCCTTTTAATGTGCTTTGTTTTTGTTTCGTCTATTGTGGCATTGTTTGCAATTTTGAATGAGCAGAGATTACTATTCTAGAACTCAGTTTAGTGTTTCTTCAGTTGAAGTTCTTAATGTCATTTTCATCTTGTGCAGATGAATAGGATTTGGAAATCAAATACTAGAGTAACGGTTTAACCCGATGTTTGGTTTGCCATTGTTGTCACGTTTAAATCAGTGAGAGGGCTAATGCCTCTTTGGTTCAAATTCTCATTTGCAAAAGTGTAACCTTGGGAGATGCAGTTGCATCTTGGTATACACGCTTTGAAGTCAAGTCCGTCGTGGCCTGTGATACTATTTTACCAAATTCGTAAGGGATGAGGCAGCTGATTCATTTACTTGAAAATGGCCAACCCCATGGCCAACCAAAATGGCGATGTGCCATCGCAAAGGTCCAAACATATGTTGAAGTGAGCTTGCTTCTTTGGTAAAATGCAATTTGTAGTAGGAAATGCTACGAATGCTCATACAATTATTTAATTATTTCAAACTGCGTTCCGCAAAACACTTTTTTTCTCCCAATTTCTATGGAAGCATTTGAAGAACAATTGTGACTTGGGGAGGAGGGAGCTTCTTCGACAAGCATGATTTCTGGTCAGAAAACAGGGGATCCGCAAAAGGTGGATGCAATTCACTTGGGACTTCGAAAATGCCGAGCAAAAAGCTACAACATCCTTTCAAAATTGTTCTTTTTGTCTGTATCAGATCATGCTCATACCCAATTGAGTTCATATCAACGAATGTTAAGGTTCGGTTTGCATCCAGACATTTGCTTGGCTAGTTTGCGGTACCACATCATCACTTTCATGAATCCATGCATAAAGAACTTTAGTTCAGTAGATGTAATACCCGAGACGTAATTTCCAAAACAAGTAACTGCTTACACCCCAAAGCAGAGATTGCTGTAGTGATCAATAATTCAACATCACAAACTGTTAGGTTTTTCCAGCACGCGGCGATGTGGGACTTCTTACGGTTCCAAAGCCCACGCTCGGATTATTGGGCCGGGCCTTTCCCGTCTTCACGGCCCATAATGAATTTTCTTAATCTCCCGATCTTATCCATTTCTTCTTACGTCATCGTCACTCGCCATTTTATACCTGCGACATCGTCGCTGACTTCCAACGCTCTTCTTCTCTGTTCCCTCCGCGACATCATCGTCCTCGAATCACCCGCATTCTTTCCGCTATTTAAGCTTCAGATGGATCGTCGGGACATCCGAAGCTCCTATAAATCAGGTTGTTGCGTCTCTAATGAGCTCCAAAACCGCACATCGATTCGGAGTCCCCTTTACGATCTTTCACGGGTTTGATTTCGGTTTGGCTTTCGTTCGGTGGTATTCTGCTTCGATCGTTGATGGACTTGCTGCTGCTTCGCTTGAATCAGGTTCCGCTGGCGGAGTTGGCCGCTGTTGCTGCGATTCGATGCGGACGCGGAGGGCCTTGGATGAGATTCCGCAGCGTGGCGCGCTCTTCGGTTGAGAGGGTTGTTTCGCTGAGGGCCGACATGAGAGGAGCTTCTACGTTTGGCGGTGCATCGGGCAGTCAAGGTGATGTGCCAGAGAGGTTTCCTTCCAGCACCCGCGCATCCGCGGCTGATGAAGAAGGAGCTGAAGATTGCTCTCTAGAGGGTACCATTCGCAATTCGCGGCACAGCAGCGAGTACGTGAACAAGGAGATTTTGTCTCATTTGGAAGATTGTTTTATCTGTCCGAGGTTGCTGCTTAATGATTTGGTTTTGCTTAAAATTGTTTACGATCACGTCAAGAAATCAAATTGCCTCTGAAATTTGTTTGTTTTGTTGATTTTTTTTTTTAACGTCTGGTTTTATTCTATTTCCGTGGAACTTTGTCTTTTGATAGACGAGAAAATATTTAGCAGTTGCTTCTCACCACGTCATCATCCTACATGGGGTGTATATTTTTTTTTTTTGCTTTAAGCCAATCACCACTTGACACGTATATTCTGACGTGGAGATAAATAAAATAAATTACAAATCTTATTCTTTCTCTCTCTGTCTTCCTCCTCCTTCGTATCGTATCGTAGCCACCGCGCCGGCCGCTCTCATCAATTCCAGCTGTGGCTCCGCCGCAACCTCCATCCCACGAGCCCTCCACCCCACCTTGGTCGCCGTGCCGGCCATGATCTGAGTTCCCTCCCTCCGCTGAAGCCCAATAACAATCGGGATCTCGACCTTGCTTATTCCGGCCATGGACGAGGCTTTGTTTCAGATCTGGAAGTTGGCTTCCCAACGAAGACGATGACGAATAAAGGGAGTAGCAAGCAGATTGTGGGTTTCTGAGTTAACTTTAGCATTTAAATTTGGGTTTTTTTCTTTCCCCCTGTTCTGGTGACGAGCTGCAATGGTAAAAAGGAGACCTTTAGCATTCAAGTTTCTGGGTTTCCTTTCTCTTCCCCAGCTTCCACAGATTTCCCCAAACTCAAATTGTTTGTGGCCATGTCTTCTACATTTGGCCAAAAGGACAAGCCAAGAGACCCACTGATTTTTTACCCACGTTGCTTTGTAAACTCCTCCAAATCTCAGATCTTTTGGCTAAAAAGACAAAGCCTAGAGACCCACTACCCCTTCCTTGTCTCAAAGATCTTTCCCCAGATTTTTTTTCTTCGACAGACTTGTATTTTTTCCAGATTTTTGGCCATTTGCTCAAGGCCAAAAATGGGCAAAGATGACCATAAAGAAGACGAAGACGGAGGACCCCTTACGGCGAACGCGAAGCTGACAACGAGGACGACGGAGGGGGTGGTCTGGTTTGGACGCGCAGCAGTGTTGGCCTGGATGGGCGTTGGCGGTGGACGCGCGGAGGTCAAGCTCGGAGGCGAGCCTAGCCGGAGGAGGATGAACAGAGAGAAAGACTTGATCTGAGCAGATTTTCATTTTTTGGTGATTCCACGATCAGAATATACGTGTCAAGCGGTGATTGGCGAGAAGCAGAAAAATACACTCCAAATAAGATGATGAAGTGGTGAGAAGCGATCACTGAATATTTTCTCCTTTTAGACATTGCATAATTCTGGTTCTAGTTCGTTTTTTTTTATAGTTGGTGTGCAAATGGGTTCGGCGAGTAAGCTTTTCTACTGTGACTGATTGTGGGCTGGATAAATGGTTAGTTTAAATGGTGAAAAGATGGATTTGTCTGATTGATGAAGCATTAATTGTTGCCACTTACCACTTTTCTTACGTTGCTTTGGAGATCATGAGGCTACTTTAATGGATCGATCATCTTTGTGCTTACACGAGACGCTTGCATTTCTGCAGTCAGGGATACCCAGTACCTTGGAGTAGGTACTCGAGCAACAGGTATCGGGTTACATTTTTCAATCGAACATTTGGGAGTTTGGGTTGGGATCTTAAAGCCACAGATAACGTCAATGTCTGCGATGCTTCATGTTTCTCAACTCGTGATTATACCAGCCATTGTTTTGAGAAGAATACAAGGGAGGGCGGCAAGGTGCAATCCTGCAACAAATTGTATCTTTCAGCTTTTTCATTCGTTGCCTGCGCATGTTATCTTTGTGTTTGTACGGTGTTGTTGACGCGTGTCTTGCTGGTCTCCTTGATACACTAATAAGTCACGACATCAATCTTTTCGTGTTGCAGCTTTTAGGAAGCATTCCAAGGTATGTGAAGATCGTAGAAGTTGGTCCAAGGGATGGATTGCAAAATGAGAAGGACATTGTGCCTACTAGAGTAAAGGTTGAGTTGATAAAAATGCTAGTCTCTTCAGGTTTACCTGCTGTTGAGACCACGAGCTTTGTCTTACCAAATTGGGTGCCGCAGGTAGTCAACCTCTCTCGTAGAAATCTGGAGCCTTTTTTCTGTTCGGAAGTTTCCTTATCAATAGTTGTTTTCAATCTCTTTCCCATGCAATGAATTTCCTCGGTCTGTGATTTTTGTAAATTATCATCCTACTTTTGAATAATTGGATGAGAAAAATTATACATGTCCTTCAGATAGAGAAATAATAAAATACATAATGTTTCATATTATCATATCCACTTTCTTAGTCTTGGTTAATGAGGTGGAGTGAGTTTAATCAAATTTTCTTGCCGTCCTGTCAGTTGGAACTTTTGTATTCCTTTAATGCTTAGTAAATATTTCTGGTTTTTTTGCTAAATTTTACTATGTTTCATTAATTAGACCATATTGCCAATATAAAGTGCTGCCATCATGAACTGTATTGCAACTGAACAGCTAGGAGATGCAAAGGATGTTATGGAAGCAATTCGAAATGTTGAAGGTGCTAGATTTCCCTGTATTAACTCCTAATCTTAAAGTAAGTATAGTTGAGTATTTAGTAACAAAGTTTATGTCTCAGCATATGCGATCATCTGGCATGATGAAAAATTTCACGTTCTTTCAGGGATTTGAAGCTGCAGTTGCAGCAGGAGCCAAGGAAGTGGCTGTCTTTGCTTCCGCTTCGGAATCTTTTTCCAAGTCAAATATAAATTGCAGCATAGGGGAGAGTCTTAAAGATGTTTCGCTTGCAGCTGAGAAGGCCTCAGTTCCTATCCGTGGGTAGGTCTTTTGTGACTTAGACTACTAATATGCGGAGAAGAGAAGTCGTCTTATCTTTCTGGTCCAAGTGAATATTGTCTATTATAATGATCTCTTTTGGAACTCAAAACCAGAGTGATAGGATGTCGATATGGTTCAAGCATTTTGAGCCTACCGGAAGAAATTGAAGAGAGATCTGCTCTCATTCATGTTGCTTTTAGGAAACGATTGTTTGTTCGAGGACATCGTGCAATTGTTACGTAACTTAGGCACAAGTCTAGTCACATAAACAACACCTCTTGTGGTGGCGTTGGGTGTGTGAGAAAATTGTTGGAACTGCTTTTGATATTGTAGATGGTGACCGATGAATTTATGGATTTATAACAGTTACATAATATATTTGAACTTGTCTACACAGTGTCATTGTTGGTCTTGATCTTGGCCTACACATAGGCATGTTGTTGACCATTTGGTTGTGCAGTATCTATGTTAGTGATCACGCTTCATAGTTATGTACAGTTATCTTATTTCTCTGCCTTAGACCAGATAAACTTTCTTTTCATGCTTGTGATATATACTGCATCACAAAACAACCTTCTCATTTTGACTAAATTAATTCTCCTACGAGGGTAAGATGGAATTCTAAAGAACGATTTTGCTACCTATATAGGATAAAATGTGTTGGCTCAAGAGAATTACATGGAAAATAACACTTTGTAGCTACTTTTGAAAAATCACTCCGGACATCCTCGATGAGACTACCCATTATCCTCATTCACAACGTTGGTTGACTCTCAAAGACATGTAGAAGAGAGGGAATGGTAAAGTCATGAAAGATGGAGATTGTGTGCGAAGGAGAGAGTGAGTCGAGAAGGATCGGGAGAGGCCTCCAACAATTTGTAAGAGCAATTTTGAGCGATCAACGTACTAAACAGGGAATACCTTGTTAAATTTTGAGAATCGCAACCAATAATTCTTTCTCACAGATATATGGTTCAAGTCTTTCAATATACTGGTTTTGCAGTTTCTTCTTTAGCAAAGAGGATGTGACTGATTTAATATTTCATTTTCAGATACATATCATGTGCTGTGGGGTGTCCAGTGGAAGGAAAGGTACCTCCAACGAAAGTCGCATGTGTGGCAGAAAAGCTTTATGATATGAATTGCTCTGAAATGTCTCTTGGAGATACTCCTGGTAATACGTAATTTGTCTGCTCTATTTTTTATATATTTTGTAGAACTGTGCTTTAGTTCCAGCAATGTGGGGTCATGTTATTTCTCGAAATGATACCGATTGCATGTATATCATAAAAATTTCATAATTTTTCGGACATATACTTTCGAAAAAAAGACCTAAACTGAACATTTTACTTAAACCTAGACTCTCGGAAGAAAAAAGACGAAAAAAGACCTAGGATAAAAAACCTGAAAGTTACTACTTAATTCTGAAACCTAGGATAAAAAGCCCGAAAGTTACTACTTAATTCTGAGCTGGAGCTGGAAATCGTAAGATTGTGCGGGGTTCCTCCAGCGTCATTCCTCCTTCTTGCAAAACTCTAATCATCTTGTTTTTTGTTGCGGTGGCAATATCATTGTCAATTTCCAGATGATCGAGGGTGCCACGATGTTCAAAATATCACCCTCCTAAGAAAAAGGAAGGCTTTAGCTTCGCTCAAGGAATGCAGCACCAAAACCGGATGCTGCTTAATCTCCGTAACGATTGCCTCAAGTTCAGTTCGAGCATGCTCATTCGCAGCACGAAAAGCCTCACGCTCTCCATGTCTGAAAACCATAAGAAACATACATAAAAACCTCAAAAGAAACGATTTCACATAAAAATAACAACAAAAATAGTAGACTCACGATAGAATGTCTTTAAATTCACAGGGAAGTGAGGTTTCGATGGATAAAGCATCGTTGTCCTATATAGGTAGCAAAAATGAATTTAAAGATACTATATCGTGAGTCTACTATTTTTGTTATTATTTTTATCTGAAATCGTTCCTTTACAAAAGGATACTTTATCTCTAATAAGATATTGACTTGAATGGCATGGAAGTTCTTGCTCTTTCCTCTTGTTCTTTTGAGACGATGCGAAACTGCAGTCTACGTATCAACTCCCAAAGTCGTCCAATTCACACCAAGAGAGTATGCTACCCGTCCATAGCTCGGCCTCGAGAGAATTGCAATAACCTGTCGAGCAAGCAACACCTGACCATCCATCGGATAGGCCGTTTAGGGTGCGTTTAGTAACAATTCTATTATCAAAAATAATTTATGCTCAGAAATGATTTTTTTTTATTCTATTTCCGTAAACAATTTCTGAATATTTGAAAGCGCTTGGTAATAGTCTAAAATTTCTATTCTTGGAATAAGAATAAAAAATGAACAGAAATTCATTTGCTAACTGCATAAAATTTCTTTTTATTAATAATATTTTGAATTATTCAATATTTCTTCCTTTTTTTTTTCCTTCTTTTTTTCTTTTCTTTTTTACTTCTTCTCCTTCCTTGGCCCATGGCCGAGTAGCCGGCGAGGGCCGCGACGCCATCGCCAGCCCTAGCCTGTGGCCGGTCACCTACCATCGGCCACAGCCAAGAAGGAAAGAAGAAAAAGAAAAAAAATTCTCTTCTATTTCCGATTCTTGTTTTCAGAATCAAGAATTAACTTTTTTTTTATTCTTGATTTTATTTCAAAACTGATTTTGGGAACAATTTGTGCTCGAGAACAAAAAATTTACTAAACGGATTTCTGTTCATTTTCTGTTCCCAATAACAAAATAATAGAATCGATCGATTACCAAACAGGCCCTTAAAATGCCTCCCACAGAGGCCAGAGTCGAGTTGCTCCTGGAGGCTAATGTGCATTCGATTTGACCCGTCGCAACCAAAGGGGGGGCTCAATTAAAGCTAGCAATTCCCATCGACGTGTCGTAATCGCGTCTGTAATTCGAGTTGCCTCGAAACATTTTGACTCCGATTCCACGTGCCAAATAATAGGATACAATGAAGATGTGTTGATCCGCGTGCCGTGTTTCGAAACAGATTTTTTCATTCCGAAAATTCGCGTCGTATCTCATGGCACACCGAGCCGTGGAAACGGATCGTGTCCAGCATTACCGGGCCCCGGTTCCCCGATTCACAAGTAACTCGAACTAGAGTCCAAGTTGCTGAACACCGACCCGCAAAACGAAGCCCACGATTTCATGGGCCTCAAGCCATTGCAACACAGGTGGATCCATTCCAGCTCCAAAACATGACCACCGCCACAAGCGTAAAAAACGACAAGATGGGCCTCGAAACGTCAACAAGATCCGTACACCAAACAGCGGAAAAGAGCTGTTCGGCGTAGTGCGAATCCCACGTTCTCCAGTTCGAAACGACGTATCATCGAAAACGAGAAAATCTGGGGCGTTGTGCGATCAAGATGCTTCGAAGAGGATTTGATTTGAGGCCAGCGATGTCTGGTTTTGTCTTTCTTTTGTGTTTGCAGGAGCAGAAGGAATATTAACGTTGATGGAGAATTTCTCGGAATCGACCCCCAACTCGGTGCAGCCTTCGATGGTTTTCTTGCGTACGAGAAAAGCCGATGAACAGAGATGGGAGGAGGACGATGAACGAACAAAAGGTGAATGGACAGATCAGAAGCATGCGCGGCAAAGAGGAGACCAGAGAATGTACGGGGGAAGGAATGCCTGCAAAAGTTTTGTTTTTTTTTTTTTCCCCTCGGAAAATGATGGCATCAACCTCGAGCGAATATTTCACGTGACAGTTGTGTTTGATAAGTAATTTTTAGGGAAAATGATACCACTGGATCCTGAACTTTGACCCAAAAAGTAATTAGATTTTTAAATTTTTTATTTATTCAATATAGTTTCTGAATTTCTACTGCATGTTTAATACTGTGCATGAATTTAAATTAATGGAAGGATGTCATTGAATATTTTCATATAGTTTAGGGACCAACTTGAACATGTACCAAAGGTCCGGGGATCACATTAAATAAATTAAAAATTCATGTATAATATTATAAATTGGACTAAAATTCATGAATCATTTGTGTCATTATCCCTTATTTTTATTGAAAATATTTTCATTTTATAAAATATCCATTACGCACTCGGGTGAGATAGGTCAAACATATATTTCTCTAAAAAGTGCAGGGTTTTCGCTAATCGATTGCCGGAGGAAAAAGGCACGCACGAGCATTCATTCAATTAGAAGGTTGTCCCTAGAGAACGTTAATGTTGACATGAAAATGGGGTGGTTGTAGGTGCAACGCGAGGGTGGATTTAGAGAATATAATGCGGACACAAATGTCACTTTTTCCTCAACCGATGCTTGAAAATTGGTGATTAGCTGTCGGGGATGCAAGAGGAAAATGCATAAGGAGGGCCGAAAGACGGAGCCATTTTGCTTGAAAGTCGTCAAAAAGTGACCAAAAAGAGGAGGCCATTTTCTTTGGAGTAAATAGAAAACGAGGGAATGAAAAGGTCTCTAGATGCACTTTGGTTGGCGAACAAAAATCTAACAACGAATATACTTTTTTTGGGTAAGGAAACAACGAATATACTTTTTTTTTTTTGGTAAGAACAACGAATATACTTTATATGGGCTAATTTCAAAAAAAGAAAATTTTAATTCTACCTTGAGTGACAATTATGGTCCGAACTTTTTTTTGTCTCAATAAAATCATGGAATTTTACTCTAGTCCTCATGATGTGAAATTTTCAAATTGCTCGAACCAGAATTGTTATTCAATATAAAGTTGGTGATTTTTTAAAAAAAAATTAGACATAATCTGTCTCCATAAAAACAACTCACAAGCGACCTGGATTGAATAATATCATTGATCGGGGCAATGGGAAGAGCCGGAGACTTTTTCGTAGTAGACAGGTTTCAAAAATATGGTCAACGTCGTCCTACCAGCTTTAAGTCCCCATTGCGATCGCAATCTCTACCCCGACTTCTTGCTCGAAGTGCCGAGTGGCCCACGAATTGACCACTCGGCTTTCAAAAGTCACGGTTGGCCCGACATATGAATGAGTCGCGGGGGGACAAGATAAGCACCGATCGCGATGCCCTCTAGAGCGAATAACAGACAGCAAAATCGTACCGAGTTAGTGAACGAAATCCAGTTACATTAGATCATATACTAGATATGACCTCAACCTAGGAATTGCATGGAATTATTTCGATACGGATGATTAATTGATTGTCGGGACAAATAATGAAAGCGATGAGGGGTCGGGCAGGAGGTCATTGAATTCACGAAGTGTAGACGGCTCAACGCTCAAGCCGGCGGTGCTGGCGATTTAGGAGACAAACGGGGCCAGCCTCCTTTGCACGCCATCGTTTATCACGCACCCATCAATCCCACCCCCTCCCTCCCTCGATTCCACCGAGAACGATGATTAAAAAAAAAAGAACGTGCCCTTTTTTTAAAACTTTTGTCCTATACCATCTTTTTGAAAATAAAAATGAAAAGGCTTTTGGGAAGAAAATCGGGAACGAAACTGCTTTCGTGACTGACTTGCCAATCATGGCATCGGCTTCTTTTTTCATTACCTTTGGGGGAATTATTTCGTGTTTTATTAAGTGATAAAAATGAATAGCAGATTCGCGGCGTTTTTCGACCAAAAATAATTAACGGCATTAAATTTTGAATTAATACTATGAAAAATCTCATAATGATACACATGTGACAAATTTACCTTAAACTCATTTTTTGATCATCAAAAACCTTAAACTAATACATTTATGATAAATTTATCATAAGCTAAATTTTTAACTTAAAGCCAGTACATTTATGATAGACTTATCCTCTTTTAGTTTTCATTTAATTAGATTAATATTAAGAAAAATCAAAAAAATGATATCCGTGTGACAAATGAAGTTAATACACCCATCAACTGTTACGTATTATTTAACTTAGCAATTTAATAGTTTAATTAGTCGAAAATTAACGGAAGGTAAAT
This sequence comes from Syzygium aromaticum, assembly GCA_024500025.1. Taxonomy (NCBI): domain Eukaryota; kingdom Viridiplantae; phylum Streptophyta; class Magnoliopsida; order Myrtales; family Myrtaceae; genus Syzygium; species Syzygium aromaticum. The sequence continues at coordinate 22,293,182 of CM044885.1, forward strand.
TTATTATAGAAGTACTGGATTTTTTATGGTATTAATTCTTAAATTTTTTTTATGTAGCTTTAACTTTTTAAAAAAAAATAAAATAAAAGAGAAAGAAGATGTAAAGCGAGTTTTCTTTTTTTTTTCTCAATGGCGTGCCGTGTTCCCGAGCTCGACACGCTGTGTTTTTCCGTGGCAGAAAGGGCAATCTCGGAACCTCGAAATTCCCCCGACCCCGCCCGAGGCTACGAAAATCACGTGTCCGACACTCGCCACGGGAGCCGTCGATGCGGGGGTCCCGCTGACGTCACGACCGATCGGGGCGCGAGTGCAAGGTGACGGCGGGCACGACGCGCGTGGTGGGGAGGGCCGGAGGGACAGGAGTCTTGAGGTTTTTCACGCGCGAAACTCACGCGCGCACGCCCTCTCTCTTCTCTCTCTCTTCGCTGCCGCGTCTCAACTTTTTTGACAGCGGCGCCGCCTGTTTTTGACAGCGAGAATTTATAAAAAGTTGGGCACTAAATAATTCTGGATTTTTCGCCCAAAAATAAATAAATAAGTAAAAAATTAATTCCGGATTTTTCCCCTCTTTTTTTTTTTTTCTCTCTCTCCCTCGGAAAAAATTTCGCCGCGCGCATCTGGGAAGGACGATGGATCACGCGCTGCAAATGATGTCGTCGCGTCACGCGACCTCGAGCCATTCGTACGGAAATTGGTCCCCTCCGCACCCGCCCTTTCCTTTCTTTTCTTTTCCCCATATTCCCCAGATCTGAATATTCGCATTCCTTCTTTTTCGACAATATTAATAAAAATCTACATATTCTGGAGGCCCAATATTTAATTTGCTCCTTAAATTCGAGTTTCGTCCATCTCTTCGTATTGGCTATTCAGTTCTACTAATAAAATAACACGTAACGTATTTTTTGAATTGATATCGTATGGCTTGAATGAATTGCCAAAATGATGATCACCATTTACATTTGAAATTGCCAGGCAGATTGCCCTGAAAATCCATTGTCTATCTTCAAGTCACACACTGGAGTATAGTTAAATTTGCATTTTGAGGGAAATTGTGGTATGATATGATAGAAATTAAATAAAACTTCGGGAGATAATATGATATGAGTTATACTCAATGAAGCAGAACAAGATTGATATTGAATAAATTAAAAGTTAATTGACTATATTGTATATTCAACCAAAGTTGAGGGACTGTGTGTGTCATTTTCCCTATCTATAACAATGTCACTTGCCCATGAGTCCATATCTTAGAAAGAGTATATAGACATGACTGTTTATAAGATAACTCTTTGTTTAAGATAATAGCCTCCCTCCCATCTAATTAAAGTGGGAATTAAGGTATTGCAAAATTCTTTCCCCGTTCATTTATACATGTATTTTTAATTTAGATAACGCGTGTGAGGACACTCTTGACAAAATGATACTTTATCGTTAACAATGTATTAACTTAAATGGCATGGGAGTTTTTGCTCTGCTCCTTATTCTCTCGAGTTCAAGTATTTCCGAGAGCAATAAAATCCCGAATACACCAAACTAATGAGGGAACACCGGCATCCTTAAGGTGTAATATTCGCATGTGTTTGCAAAACTTTGCATCTCGTGGAAGATGATATTGCCGATATTGGAATTTGATATAAGAATAAAGAAGCGTTAGTGTAAAGCAATCCCGCTTGCATGCCCTCCAGTGTGTTTGCGGGATTTCTTCCTAGGAACCTCTCACTTACTAAACTTTACACGCATCAAGATTATGTTAATGACCGTCAATTTTAAATTCAAAACAACATTTTCCCGTTGATTTCATCCCTTTTGTTTGAATTTTCTTAAAATCTTTTATGCTGTCGAATTTGGAATCCATCGTTCAATAAGAGTGCAAATTCTATCCGCCCCACTTCAAAACTCCGATCGTTAACAAAGTATTAAACTAAATGTGACGAACCGACCACGATCTTTCAACACATTCTACGTCATTATCTGGAGCAGATTTAGCACACCAGATTGCTCGCTTGACAGAGCTCGACATGCATGAAAACGACGTTATTCATTTCAAACGCAACCGCAATGCGTAGTGGCATCCTACGGGCCGCATTCACACGCACGTCCATAGAAAAAACCACGCTCCAAAGGGCGCGAGTTGCTAGAGCCAAAACGCGAAGAGAAAGCGACCAACAGCGTCTACATGCCACATTAGAAAAACTCGCCTGCTTTGAATTTGACTCTCTCTATCTCTCTCTTTATCAGAATCAGTGGGAAGGCAATCCAACACGATTGAACGAGCTCAAAAAGAGAAGGAAAAAACAAAGGGCATATGATCTTTTCCCAATGATATAGATTTGAAGTTAGTGGCGAGACAAATACCTGTGAGGTTCCACTTTGACTCGCTTGCATAGGTTGCTTTCAAATCTGTTTTTGCCGTCCCGACAAAGGTAAAAGAACGACGGAGGAAGAGGGTGACTCGCTGTCCTTTTGTGGCCATGCAATTCATTCGCTGCAATGGACGACCACGTATCATTCATTCTGCCCTGCTTGGGTGATCTCATGCTAAGACACATTTAGGTTATTTTGCAGAGATTTGATTCGAGTGTCAAGGAGTTTTGAAGCTTCGAATGAGTGAATGAGATGACCGCGTCTGGGTTAGACCGTTCTCTAAGGAATTCCCTGCTCTGGAAGTCTTTGAGAGGGAAGGAATAACGATGCCATGGTGATGAAATAGAAAGTTCAAGTGTCGACACAGATTCGGATTTGATATAGATATCTTGACTTGTTTCGGTGGATGTCTACCTAACAACCCTCGAGGGAAAAGTACCAAAAAAATCATAAATCTTTTGTATTTGTGCCAATTTAGTCATAAACCTCTTTTTGGTGCCAATTCAGTCCTAAACCTTTTGCACTTGTGCCAATTTAGTTCTAAACCTTTTTTTGGTATTAATTAAGTCCTAAACCTTTTAAATTGATGTCAATTTAGTTTTAAACCTTTTGTTTATGTGCCAATTTAGTCTTTCCGGCTAATTTTGATCGGAATTTGCTGACGTTGACACCTGCCGGTCAGCGATCGGTCACCGGCGCTGACGTGGATAACTTAAATAATATTTTAATATTTTATTGATTTATTATTTTTTTTCGATTTTTTTTCGATTTTTTTTTGTTTACTCTGGCCGGTCGCCAGTCGTCGGTCGAGGCTAGAGCTCAGAGTAAACCCAAAAAAAAATTAAAATATTATTTAAGTTGTCCACGTCGGCACAGGTGACCGGTCGCCGGCCGGCAGGCGTTCACATCAGCAAATTCCAATCAAAATTGGCCGGAAGGACTAAATTGGCACAAAAATAAAAAGTTTAAGACTAAATTGGCATTAATTTAAAAGGTTTAGGACTTAATTGACATCAAAAAAAGGTTTAGGATTAAATTGGCATCAATATAAAAGGTTTAGAACTGAATTGGTACAAAAAAAAGGTTTATGACTAAATTGATGCTAATGCAAAAGGTTTATAACTTTTTTGACACATTTCCCCAACCCTTGACCTCTAGACTTCGCTTCAAGGACGAAATGAGTTATTGTATTGAGGCGACCTTTGTAGGCCTAGATGCCCTTCTTTTGATGGGGTGTGGTGATCTTTCTGGTAAGCTCAGGGACTAAACTCTTCCGTGGCAATATGTCCGGTGTGCCCGAAATAAGAAACGAATGAAATTAGGTATTTCCAACTTTAAATTTCATCTATGGTGTTCAGTACGCTATTAAAGAATCGATATAATTATTCGGATGAATGTCGTTAACGAGAAAGACTCGTTCATTTTGTAAAAGCAATGAATATATCTTTCGATATTCCAACCTCGTCATTTCCGTTCCTATAGACTATGAGCTATTTTCACACAAATTTTATTTATTATATCACCTAGTTTTTCACGCATTTTTGGTTTGACTAAGCACATGTTTAATTGCACATTTCTCCTTTTACTCAATCGTTTTTAGGTGCATTTGTTCCACTAAAAACTTCTTGATAAAAGAAAAATGAACATTTGTTCAAGGGATAAAAACACTAGAAATCATAAAACTTATTATGAAAGTGCATTTAAATTCTAAAACTTTCAAAAAATAAAATCAAGCCATTCCGTTAACATCGTCAATTTGGCTTACAGAAAATACTGATGTGATATTTTTTAATTATTTTCTCTCTTACTTGTCATTTTTATTACTTTTCCAAATTTTATTTTAATTAAATTAAAAACTAAAAAAATTCTAAATTTTTATTTCAAACAAAAAGGGAAAAAAAGAAACACACAAGTAGGGCCTCTCTGTGGTGGGACATCAATGCCGCCACTGCCCATCGCTAGAGGGGCTCATGGAGGTTGCTAGCCCTAGGCGATGGTGGTCGACTCAGCCAAGCACTAAGCAAGGCTTGCCCTAATTTGGGTAATGCCAGCCCTCATTGACCCCATGCGAGGGCTAGCAACTCTCGATAGGCATGAGCGAGGGCTAGCGTCGCATAGATCTAGGTGCCCTCAACCCATATCTAGTGAGCCTTGCCTCGACATAACAAGGGTCACCAGCCTTCGCCTAAGGTTGGCGAGGGTCACCTGGGACTAGTGAGGCCTTGCTTCGGATTGGCAAGTTAGCCATTGTTGCCCACGGCCGATGACCAGTGATGGAAAGCACCCACTAAAGGGGCTGCTGCCTTTCTTTTTGTTTTAGTTTAGTTTTTTTTTTCAAATAAAATTTTAGCCTTTTTTAGTTTTTTTAATTTAATTTAAATAAGATTTAGAGAAGAAAATAATAAAAATTGACAAATAGAAGAGAGAAAATAATTTTAAAATGCCATGTCAAAATTTTCTGCTAGCCAAATTGACTGTGTTAATGGAAGAACTTAATTGCACCAATTTAATAAGTTTTGAAATTTGATTGCACTTTTTGAAAGTTTTATAACACAGTTGCACTTTCGCGATGAGTTTTGAGATTTCTAATGCACTTGTTCATTTGTTTAATGATTTAGGGAAAATGATTATCTTCTTTAGTAAGGAAATTTGTTTTCCTCGGTCTAATATTCTTGTTTTTAGTTTATGAAAAATGTTTTCCATGGATCAACTAATTTTCTTTCTTCCAAACACACGAAAAGTCGGAAAATAATTTCCTGAAAAACAACTTTTGTTCGAGCAAACGAACCCCGAACTGGTTTCCATTACGGCTCCATGCAATTGCTTCGCGTGCCGGTTCACACCACATATTAGCCCTTTATTAATGTATCCGCAAATCACTCCATCGGTCTAAAATAGTCTTACATAAAAATTCTGTCGTACTCGTGACTGTGGCTTTGTTTTTTCTCGGGAAAATGACACAAATAGTCTCTGAACTTTGATCTAATGTGCAATTTGGTCCTTGAACTTTTAATTTATTCAATGTAGTCCATAAACTTTAACATAATGTTCAATTTGGTCCTTAAATTTTTGATTTGTTCATTGTGGTCCCTGAACTTTTAATATGTGTTCAATTTTGTCCTTGAATTATTTGAAAATGTTTAACATAGTCCTTCTATTAATTCGAGTGTAGGGACTATATTGAACATTTTTATATAGTTCATAAACTAAATTGAACACATAGTAAAAGTTCAAGGACCACATTGAACAAATTAAAAATTCATGGACTAAATTGAATATTATGTTAAAGTTCAAGGACTATATTAAATAAATTAAAAATTTAAGAATCAAATTATATATTAAATTAAAATTTAAAAATTATTTATTTCATTATCCATTTTTTCTCTGTATCTTCCATAGTATCCGTTTGCTCGAGCGAACTGGCAATAACATATGCCCTAAATCCGACACGAGAAAAAAAAGAAAAAAAATCGACACGAGACAGGGGGAGGGGCCACATCCACATAAAGCATGATGGTCAATGACGAGAGGGGTGGTACGTGACACGTGGTGGATAGATGCGCGTGATATCGTGGATTTGTATTCCCCGATATGCCGCAATCATTCCTGCATCTGAGGATTCTTTTGATCCCTTCCCCTTTCCCAAAATATATACATCACAAGAAAGATGAAGGGTTCTTGTCCTTAAGGTATTGGACTCTATTTCCCTCCGTCGGTCCAACATTCCCTTTTATTTCGTGGACAAATTAAAATTTGTGGTCGTAATCAAGCAGGTATACAAGGTGCCTAATGTTAAGATGAAGACACAGATGCCAGGAGATCATATGATTTCGACAATTTCGATTTGTCGGGACGGTTACAAATCGCGTGATGAAGAGTTAACCAAAATGGATCTTGAGCCATTGGACGTTAGGGGAGACATCTTTCCCATTCCACAATTACCTAGAATTTCATCGCAGCGCGAGCTACAGCAACTAAACTAATGCAATAGATAGGCGGACTAACCTATTTTAATAAGTCCATAACCCACCCTGGCGAAAACAAATGAGGATCATTTGAAAACGTCCCGTTATTGCTTAATGATCTTTATCGAATGTTTACTGTATTGTTCAGCAAATCAGACTTTCATACCCACGGCAATCGATGTTACTCTTTTGCGGTCGAACCATAGCAGGATGTATCCTTGAAATTCGTGCTCCGCTGTCTTTCCACGCCTCGTGACTAGCATTTATACTAGTGCTAGTACGAGTAGTTAGTCGTAAGTAGTATAGTCCATGGAATCAAAGGCAAAAAATGTTGACCCTAGCTCGGATAAGTCAACGCCTAGAATTGAGGGACGATCAAATAATGCATGTCCGACCCTAGCAAGCAGAGGCAGCTGCCAACAAAATAATTAACATTATTATAATTCCTTCTGATCATGAGAGATGAAATTAATTCTTTTGACCCGCACTGATAATTTCTTGCTTCGCTAATTGAAGAGTCAAACGAAAAATAATTATCAAGACGAGAAGGGGAAAGACCGGTACGAGAGGATGAAAGAGATGCTCGCTCGGGTGCAGTGAATTTTAGAGAGTGTTTCATTTCTAATTTAAGTTGAAATTTTCGGAAAATTGTTTTCGTCTCATATTCGATTTGAAAAATCCGCTCGCAATATGTCCATTTTCCAGCAACAAAATTTTCACCCTTTTTCAATATATTAAGCTCTATCGATTATATTGAAAATCGCTCCAATCCGAACAAATCGTAAATTTCACTCAAATAGAGCTACTCTAATCCCGTCCCTGGTCAGAGCATTTTTTCTATAAATCCATAACTAAACTTTGGTTTGTATTCTCGCGTGACAACATGCAATATTTTTCTTTTCAATAAACGAAAAGTAAGTTATTTGGCTTCATCTGTCGACCGGAACACGACGATTTGCTCTACCTTACGTTAACGAGCATTTTCACGAGGCTTTTCAAGCATACTTCTTGTAGTGCCATGCAAATTATAATCTTTTACGTATTCCGTTGTAATCAAATCATGTCCTAAGATTACTCATTTACAAAATGAGATAATAACACAAATAATCATTAAACCACTTTGGTGTGGTTCAATATATAATGTGATCTTTAAATTGTGACCCGATGTGCAATGTTATTCTCTAAATTTTAATTTGTTCAACATGATTCCTAATCTATTGGTAAACATTCAACGCGGTCCATGGATTATACCGAAACGTTTAAAAGTTCAAAGACCGCGTCGAACCTCGGATGAAAGTTCAAGAACCACATTAAATTGATTAAAAATTTAACGATGATATTGCACGTTACAATTAAAATTTTACGAATGATATTGCGCATTAAATCAAAATCTAGAAATCACCTACGTCAATTTTCCCAACAAATTGCTTTTTTATTCATTATTGACAAAAAAGAAGAAAAAAAGGAGAAAATGAAGAGAGAATCTTTGGAGCCTCTATCAAGGTCACCCTTCTTTTTTCTCTTTCTCTTTGGCGATACTGTTTGGTCCTTTCTCCCTCCCTCCCTCTCTTTCTTACCATCTCTCTCCTTTTGAGCCTTTAAATTCCATGATAATCCCCCGGCACTCCTCCCTCTCCTTCCCTCCTTCCCTCCCGCCCGCCCTTTTCTAGTTTCTATAAGCGCGACGACATTCATTTCATCTTCCCTCTCTCTCTCTCTCTCTCTCTCTCTCTCTATCTGCTCTTGCATAGCAGAACAGAGCTCACTCTCTCTCTCTCTCTCTCTTTTGTCTCTCTGCTTTTCTATTTCCGCTGTCTGCCACCCAGAAACTCACAAATCGCCCTTCACACTGTTCTCCATCTCTCTCTCTCCGAGCCACCTCGAAGCTGAAAGCTCCGGCCAAAGCCAAGGCTCTCAGGTTGTCCGTCTCTCCGGTGATGGGTTGATTCTCCATCCTCACCCCACTCCCTTCAAGCATTGACCTTTCTTCCTTCTTCCCAAAGCCCCTCCATTTCCACCCGAGAAAGCTTCCCTGCAGAAGACACCGGGTGACCCAGCCGAGCGGCCTTCACCGGCATTTAGTCACGTCGCTCTCCAAAACCCAAGAACAGGGGAAAGAAACAGAGAGCCTCCGGAGATGATAACGGCGACGGACCTGTACCACGTGCTGACGGCGGTGGTGCCCCTGTACGTGGCCATGATCCTGGCCTACGGCTCCGTCAAGTGGTGGAAGATCTTCAGCCCCGACCAATGCTCCGGGATCAACCGCTTCGTGGCCCTCTTCGCCGTCCCCCTCCTCTCCTTCCACTTCATCGCCGCCAACAACCCTTACGCCATGAACTACCGCTTCATCGCCGCCGACACCCTCCAGAAGCTCATCGTCCTCGCCGTCCTCACCGTCTGGTCCCGCGCCAGCCGCCGCGGCTCCCTGGAGTGGTCCATCACCCTGTTCTCCCTCTCCACCCTCCCCAACACCCTCGTCATGGGCATCCCCTTACTGAAAGGCATGTACGGCACCGCCTCCGGGAGCCTCATGGTCCAGATCGTCGTCCTCCAGTGCATCATCTGGTACACCCTCATGCTCTTCCTGTTCGAGTACAGGGGCGCGAGGCTCCTCATCGCCGAACAATTCCCCGACACCGCCGCCTCCATCATCTCCTTCCGCGTCGACTCCGACATCATCTCCCTCGACGGCAAGGAGCCCCTCCAGACCGAGGCCGCGGTCGGCGACGACGGCAAGCTCCATGTCACCGTCCGCAAGTCCACCAGCTCCCGCTCCGAGGTCTTCTCCCGCCGCTCCCACGGCCCCAACTCGGGCCTCTCCCTCACCCCGAGGCCGTCGAACCTGACCAATGCCGAGATTTACTCCCTCCAGTCGTCGCGGAACCCGACGCCGAGGGGGTCGAGCTTCAACCACACCGACTTCTACTCCATGGTGAACGGCAAGGGCATGAGCGGCGTTAGCCCGAGGCAGTCCAACTTCGGGGGCCTGGGCTTCGACGAGGAGACCGGGGTCGCTCCGGTGTACGGGAACGGGGCGAGGGCCAATGGCGGTGGAGCGTACCCCGCGCCGCCAAATGCCGGGATTTTCTCGCCCGTGGCGGCGGCCGCAAAGAAGAAGGGAGGCGATGGGAAGGACCTGCACATGTTCGTTTGGAGCTCCAGCGCCTCGCCAGTGTCGGAGGGCGGCCTTCACGTCTTCCGAGGCGGGGGCGATTACGGGAATGAGCTCGGTGTTGGTGGTGGGGGTGGGGTGGCTCACCAGAAAGGTTCGGACTTTGTTGACCGCTTTTTATGCAGAAATAGTATTTCTTTAGTCGTGTGTTGCGGTTGTCTTTTGGTTTATTCAAAACATGTCGATGCTGAGCGTGCAACGCGACAATTCACTGTGCACTGTCGTTGAAGTTTTGTGTTTTGTGGGGGGGGGTGGTGGCAACTGTATTTTGTCCCTTTGAGCCCTTGAATGAGGTCATCGTTGATTCTACTTTTCTGTGTTTTTGCTCTGCTGTTGTGGGTTTGTGTGGGGTTGGTTTGGTTTCTCTTTTTTGTTTCTTTCCTCTGGTTTGGCCGATTTGCTCTGTTTTTGTCCCTACAAGTTGCGCGTGCATGCTCTGGTTTTCGTAGATAGATTTCACATCTTCGTATTGGTTTGTCTTGGTCTGCATCATTCAGTCTCAAACATAGGATGCTTTTCTGAAACATTGTCATTTTCCACTGTTTGTGTTGAGAAAATAAGAAACCCCCCATGTTGTTTTTGCCTTGGTCAGATTACGACGAGTTTGGGAGGGACGAGTTCAGTTTTGGGAACAGGCAGGTCCCAAATGGGGTCGATCGTGATGGGCCGGTGCTGTCCAAACTGGGGTCGAGCTCCACGGCGGAGCTCCATCCGAAGGCGGCTGTGGATGGCGAGGCCAAGCCGACTTCCATGCCTCCAGCCAGCGTGATGACCAGGCTCATCCTCATTATGGTGTGGAGGAAACTCATCAGGAACCCCAACACATACTCCAGTCTCTTTGGCCTCACTTGGTCCTTGGTTTCGTTCAAGTATGCCAAATTTACTGCTTTTAAGATACCTCAAGACACAATGTTCATCATATATCTATCCTCATTCATCTAATGAAATCTTCGATGGCATTCCTTTCCAGGTGGAATTTGGTTATGCCGGCGATAATTGCCAAGTCAATTTCTATATTGTCAGATGCAGGTCTTGGAATGGCAATGTTCAGTCTTGGTACTTAATTTCCTAATGCATAGTAACGACTTGTTTTACCGTTAAGGCTTGCTGTATTTGATCACTTGAATTTTGCCTAAACCAAGAAAGTGATCGGGATCATCTTGCAGGTTTGTTCATGGCATTACAACCGAGGATCATCGCTTGTGGGAGCTCGGTAGCGGCCTTTTCAATGGCCGTGCGGTTTCTCACTGGTCCGGCTGTCATGGCGGCCGCATCCATTGCCGTTGGTCTACGAGGTGTCCTGTTGCACATAGCCATCGTGCAGGTCAACTCGGCAATTTTACCAAGTTCTTGATCCAAAGAGTTGCTCTTCAATTTCTTTGGATGACATTTTATATTCTCAATCTTCCAGGCTGCTCTTCCCCAAGGGATTGTGCCCTTCGTATTTGCTAAGGAGTATAACGTTCATCCGGACATTCTAAGCACAGGGTCTGTTCTCATTCTTGGTCAATTCTAATTCTAGTTATCCAGCTGGTTGAACTCCTCTGCAACTCTTTTTTTGCTAAAATCTCCTATGCAACCTTATGTGTGTATGCATGTGTGTTCTATTCTTTCAATCTTTGAATGAACTCTTTCAATGTTTCATTTTTGCAGGGTTATCTTTGGGATGCTAATTGCTCTTCCCATCACTCTGGTCTACTACATCTTGCTGGGACTGTGAAAACACTGGAGCAAAAAGCTCTCCAATTGAAATGGACTCGAGCTAAAAGGAAATGCCTCCATATTGACTGGGTTTTCTATCTCTTTTTTTTTTTGGCTTTGTCCTTCTCATCTTAGACCAGAAGAAAGAAAACATCGGAGAAGAATCCAAGGAGGAGAAAGACAGTTGACAGAGTGAAAGGAGGTGGTCTTTTTGCAGAGCAAAGAGGGACGAGTTCATTGGGCATCATTAGGCCTAGGACTAATTTTCTTTTGGGTCCTTTTTGTTGTTCTCGACTTGAAATCTCTCTCTGATCTTTTTGGTGAACTTGGGCTGTGTTCTTTTTGATGAAGAAAGTGAAGATTGTTCATGGTCGGGGCTTAACTTTCTGCAGTTTCCCGTTGAGATATGAATGGTCCTGAGCTGTGTGAGTTGTGACCAGCTAATGCCATAATGCCTCAGCTGGTCTAATCATAAGAGCTAAAGCTTTAGCGTATCCTTTTGCGACTGTCAAAAAGACGGCGAATCCTGACACATGTTGGCTCTTTACCGAGCAGAGCCAGACGCATCAATGAAAACACCAAGCTTTACAAAAATTCTCTCAAAATGGACGCATCCCAAATTCGACTGAAAAAACATATTAAAAAAATGAAGTTTCCAGTGTACCGAGCGATGGGTATTTCGGATTTTTGAAAATGAACGGCCCCTTCAATTATCATTGTAATCTTTTTGTAAAATTAATAAAATCACCATAGCCTTCCTTCTAAAGAAGGCTCTGTTTATCTGGAGTTTGTGGTCATGTTTCCAAGGGATTTGTGTGATCATTCGGAGAGATACGATGTCATTCCGACCTGTGGTGTGTTCATCTGGGGAAAACGCTGCCAGTGGTCCTGAGGTATCGAAGTTAGGTTTTAGACAAGAACGAGGTACAAAAAAGAACACAGGAAAGAACACAAATGAATTGACGGGACTTGGACAAATTGGAAAACGAAAGGGGAAAAAAGGATAAAAAAAAGGATGATGATGATGCTCCATCATTTCATTCCCCCATCAAAAGCCGTATCGTCCGCCAAACCCTGCTGAATCTCGGGGGCAATGACCATAGTATATGGCATTAAAATACTGATCACTAAAACGTACCTGGGGAATATGTCAACATGTCCCACCAAGTGCCCAATGCCATCTTTATGAGCAAAGTGCCACCACTCTCAATCGAAGCAGGCAAATGGGTTTTGTCCCTCCTTTCCCCTTAGTTTAATCCGGTCGTGTCCCGTGAGTGTCCACCATTTCTCTTACTAAAACCTCCAAGTTCACAGAGCACACACCCATCTGCACATTTTATAAGCAGAAAACAGTGCCATAAAGCGTGAAGTGACTGAATAAAATTTGGTGTTATCACCAGCTCTTTGTGTCTGCAAACTCAAAGGGGGGGACGAAAACAAATGTGCAGCACATGAGCCACTGATAAGTCACAAGCCATAGTTGCTTTGTGTGTGTGTGTGGGGGGGGGGGGGGGGGAGGTGGTGTTTTGATTCATATTTTCAGCTCAAAAGTGATGTACTTGCTACTTTGGGCGTGACCCAAATGCAAAAGGTCTGCTCAACTCATTGTCGGGTGACCCATGTGACCTGTATTAGCATTACGGATCATTATTGTTTAATCCCATCACTAGTTGTAAAGGTATGATGAGAGCACTTCTAATGCCCGCACAAAGGCAATGAATAGGTGAAAAGATGGGTTTGGTCTGAATTGTATATCGTCTCCCTTGCGATGTCCTTTCTTACTTTTCAGCTCGCTGCCCTATGAAAAGTTCCCGTCGGTTTCTTTATGTTCTTCTAGATAATAAAAAAAGACGCGACTCGATGTAATTTCGGGCCGGAGAATGAACGTGCAGGGTCGATATGAGCGAGTCTGGGAGCAGAATGCTTGCTCAGAATCAGAAAGATAGAGCTCATAGAACCAGCCACGCACAACAAATTTTTTGTCAAAGCAAAGGCAGTAATGAGCGTGCAGTATTCCATTACACGTGATACTTCTCCTCTTTAAATATATATACGTGATTGATAGCATACAACGCTGATTGATTACTCGAGACTCCTTATATCAAACATCGGTCCCTATCGATTACAATCAAACCGAAGTTACTATTATCACCATCTAAAACGATTGACGCTACAATATAGGAGGACTAACGCATAACGGGAAAGTCGAACGGGGCTGGATCAGTCAATTGTTATCCTTTGCATCATATGACTGGAAAAGTGGGAAAACACACAATACATATGAACATTTTATCACATATGGACCGAGACTTAAAATGTACAATTGGGCTTTGTGGGCAAACCACTGGTCAGCACACACAAGAAGAAGACATTAGGCTCTGAATGGGCCTTGAAGCCCTATGTGAACCTTTAAGGATGCTTTAGCCCGGATCTACATCAGTTTTAACCCGTTCGAGCCTTTAGCTGACGTGGGCTCCTTACGCATTTCGATTTTAATTTTAATGGCTTAAGACTTGCACTTCAAAAATTTATTACTTCCTTACTTAGGAGGTGAAGAGGAGAAGCTTTATCTTACAAAAAACTAGGCTAGGCCATATCTTTTGCTGTTCAGCTTAGGGAGTTCATGTGCAAGCACAAGTCTCTTGCTTTTTTTATGAGAGTATAGCTTTGTTGTTCAGCTTAGGGAATGTTTCATGCGTTCCATCTTTACCTTGGCTTATATCGACTGCCCGGTGAAGATTAGAAGCTGGTTTGACTCTGTGAAACCCACTCGTAAGGCCCTCTTTGGTGTTTTTTTTTTGGAATTTACCAACCAGACCCTTCTTTCTTGTGAAAAGTTGTCAGGTCATATGGCTAACAAGAAATAAAATATTGTACCCCGGGTGCAAAAATTTATGCCTTCTTCGTGAGGACAACCAATTCACTTTTAAATTTTCACGTTTCGAATTACTTCGTGTTGTGAGCCTATTGACAGCTTTTTGCCTTTTTCTCCGAATACTTGTGGCACGAAAGGCGAAATCTATCATGAGTATCGTCTAACTCCTCAAGTGAGATTTACACCCCGATGAAATGTTTTCCCATTTGAATTGAACTCTCTGTTTATTGCCTTAGGCCTGGCATGTGTTGAATCGTGCTTTGGCGTGAATACAATTAGGTCTTTTGCCTTGGCATTACCATTAGGGGAAGTAAATATTTCGTGAACGTATTTGTTTGGTTTCGTTCGTTTATATCCTTCTTAATCTGTGCTTGCATTCATCCACTTACAAATCTCGATAGTGGTCGCTGTACGGTCATCCTAGGGTCGTCGAGGTACAGATCGCCCGCGCCTTTCCCTCGGTCTAAACAGTGAGCATTTGGCTCTCTCTCGGTCTAAATTATGCACATTAATTTTTCACACGTAGCTCGTGGGGGTCGCGTTCAGAGCTTTATAACGAGATCCATGCGTTAATTTTGGCCAATATGGCTCAAATCACTTTCTTTTTACGTTTACTTATTTTGAAGTTATTAGTATTATCGATTTATTTAATTTATTGATTGGGCACTTACTCATGGACTTTTCGAATTACATGATTAGGAATTAAACAGATCGTAAAGTGTTGCATGAATCAATGTTTAGCTAAAAGAGGAAAGGTATTGGTAGCAGGTGTTAGGTAAAACTTGTTGGAAGTGCATAGTAAAGATCCGATACCCTTTGCCTGAAGAAATCGCCAGGAGGGAGCTCAATTCCGAACCCATTAACATATCCAATTAAATTTATATTTATTTAAAAACTTAAACCAATAAGTTATAAGCTCATAAGATATATTTACTACTCCACACCATACTAAACCAATCCTCCAATATGCAATTTTTCTAATATAACTCACACGTGCAACTCAACAATTTCCCCCTCGCGTGTGAATTCAGTGTTAGATTTGCTCCTCCTTAATTAGGTATCCATCAACATCAACTTATCTCAATTTGAATTTTTAATGCCCAACTTCATCCCTGGTCTCTTTCTCCAGACTAAACCATGAAGTCTGTCATTGGGCTTGCGTTGCTATACTACAATGCCTACTGCTCGAAAACCGCATTGGTTAGCAAATTTTTTCATTGAGATATGCACCAAACAACTTGATTCCTAGTTTCTTTCTTCAAACCGAACCATGAAATCTGCTATCAAAACCATGTTTCTACCCAAGTCAGTCACAGGATTCAATCTACCGTGGGCTTTGATATCATTTGTGGAGAGCGTATGTGGAAATTCGATACCTTTGCCAGGGAGATTGCCAAAGAGGAAGTTTCATTCCGAGCCCGTCAACATATTTGATTGAATCCATCTTCATAGAAAAACTTAGGACAATAACTTATGGGCCAATTATATTAACTGCTCTACACTATACACAATTGTTAGATGTGAGATTCTCCAACACAACTTATCTGTGCAAATCAACTAAACTAGTGAATCAAATCCTCTAACTCGAGATTCCCGATTCATAGAAGTAAGGCGACCTCCCGAGCTCTTGGCTCCTAAAAGCCTTAGAATAGAGTCGCCTAATAGATCAATGGCGATTCTATTCACATTCATCGATAATACGTGAGAAACAAAGTTGCAATCGATAAGACTTGGGAGAGAGCATTTGAAGCGTAAGCTGTCATCTGGCAAGAGGATTATACTATCCTGCCTAGCACTCTGTTAAGTTCATCCCCAGGTTCGCCTTGGTTGGATCGTGATATCGGGAGTGCCGCGACAGCAAGGTCGTGCAAAAGAATTTACTAGTGAGTCAATCACGCGCGATCACACAATTCAACTGTTGATTCCGGTATATTGGACGATAATAATTATTTGACACCAATTAACTCATGACAAAATTGAAAGCACTTTATCTGTGGAAATCTTTATCAGAAAACGACGTAAACACTACCCAAAAAATAAAATGAAAAGGTAAATCAGATATTGACAGATAAATAAAGCCCTTGCAGACAAAAAGAAAAGCCAACCACCGAAAGCACTTTGCAACGCCACTTTCAATTCCCCATCATTCACACTCTCTCCTATATCCTCCTCCTCCTCTTCCTCCTCCTCTTCCTTCTTCAGTCAAACGCACATCGAACGACAACCACCACCACCACCACCACCACTCGACGCCGCCGTCATGCAGCAGGAGAGCTCGCCGGAGAGCCCGTCCCTCTACCAGCTCCTCGCGGGGGCGGGCCTCATCAACGTCGCCTCCTACGGCGGCTTCCCCGTGGGGTGCGAGCAGCACCAGCTCCTCCCCACGGGGCTCATCCAGCAGAGCTTCTGCAGCAGCTCCTCGAATTTCAGCTACGGCCCTTTCGAGGCCTCCGCGAACTTCCTGTCGGATGCGGCGGCCCCGGAGGACCGGACGATCGCCGCGCTGAAGAATCACAAGGAGGCCGAGAAGAGGCGGAGGGCTCGGATCAACTCTCATCTCGATAAGCTCAGGAGCCTCCTTCCTTGCAACTCCAAGGTATAATTCCCTAATAAGCATCGGAATGCTATGTTTGTTATGAACCTTATATGCTTTTCTCCCGCTCATTCAGCTGAAAATTACAGTCGCGAATGAGATGTTTTGATGTCGTCCGATGAACTCGGGACGACCCTCGAGGGTTCTTGTCCAATTGGCTCTGTCCATCGTTCCACGCGAGTCATGAATTCGAGTCTGTACAACGCCATGAGAAGTGAGAGAGAGCTCCAAACTTTACTCCCCAGGAGGCCAAGTGTGAAAACCCCCGTTAGTTGACCGGCATATATGCTTCGCCTGACACGCAGTGAAATTAAATTCCTCTCGTTTGATCAAGCTCAGTCAAAGAAAGCGTCCTTTGGAATAGATTTGTCCGTCTTTTTTCTTCTTTCTTTTTCTGTTTTTCTCTTCCTCAATTTCTTGGTTGAGCCAAGTTCCTAAGCTAGCAATCTCTTTTACACATTTTGATTCCGAAACTTTGGACCTGCGTGCGTGCCCCCCTTTTCAGCTTTTTTTGAATATTCAACCTCTTTAGACACGCACTCTGTCTGAAAAAAAAGGAGATTGCAAAGACTTCTGTCTGTTAGGGTTGTTGGGTGCTCGGCTAAGTCAGCTAATGCTTTTTAGCCCTTAGGGTTTTTCCAAGCATGCACATTGGTCTCACAACGATAGTTTCTTTCTTTCTCTCTTCCTTTCTCTAGACAGATAAAGCCACGCTGCTTGCAATGGTAGTCCAACGCGTGAGGGAACTGAAACAGCAGGCGTCCGACATAACTGCTCTCGACATGTTCCCTTCGGAGTCCGACGAGATATCAGTGCTCTCGAGCGACTGTTCGAGCGACGGCAAGCTCATATTCAAGGCCTCTTTGTGCTGCGAGGATCGGTCCGATCTCCTGCCCGACCTGATTGAGATCCTGAAATCCCTCCACCTGAAGGTCCAGAAAGCGGAGATGGCAACCCTCGGAGGGAGAGTCCGCAATGTCCTCGTCGTGGCTGCTGACAAGGATCACAGCATCGAGTCAATCCATTTCCTGCAAAACGCGCTGAAGTCGCTACTCGAGCGGTCGAGTTCTGCCGAGAGGTCGAAGAGGAGGCGCGTGTTGGACCGTAAAATCATCATGTCATGATAATTAATGGAACATAAACCGCATTGAATTTCACATCAAGCGCATGTTCTATAATTCTAGTCTTTGGTTGTAATTCTACTCAAAATATATATTGAGTGAGAGAGCTTGCTACGTTTTCTTTTTTCTTCTTGGTGTATCGAAATGTTGATAGCCACAAAAGGTTTGGAGCCAAAAGAACATTAGCTCAAGAGGAACGGAGGTATTGATTTAAGTATGTGGATTATTACATTTTTCTTGATCAAGATTCAAGTAATCTAGGGTTTATCTTTTTCCTGCATGAGATCTCTCCTTTCTTGCATGTACGGATGAAACTTCTTAAAGACTCTGAACTTGTGCGAATAAGGAAGGCATCGCGATGCGATTACGAAGTCTGCAAAAAGCAAACTCAGTGTGCGTTTCCAAAGCTCAAGATGGTACAGCATCGTCTGTTTTTTTCCTATGTGCATAGATTTATCGAATCTGAGCACACGGATCCCGGTTCGTCTGTGAAGCATCTACACTGACTTTGATGATGCGTGATACAGGAATGAGAGCTGCTTGTGCTCGAGGCGTGAAGAAGATAGAGTTCTGGTTGAGAACAGTATCGGACAGTGAAGATCCGGACACAGCGCAAGAATCGAAAGCTTTGTTCATTTTGAGCTCTCATCTCCCAGCTCTTGCCTCGAGCAGATTTCACCCGAGTGAAAAGATATTTGTCTGAATCATTCCACTGAAATATACTTTTCGATTTTAAAATCTTTTCAAGCTCTGATCTGCAAGCAAGCGATTACGACTGTTCATCACAAATTATCCAAAACAAGAAAGAATCTCACAAGCTCATTTCACGAGGAGCGGCAGTAATTCAAGAACCGGGGCTTCTACGGTCATATCACCTCGTGGTCACGTTGAATCTTTGACCGTTAGATAGAACGACAAAAATGATCTGAGCCATCCATTCTTCTACCTGATGAACCGGTTTGCCTATATTTCAAAGTTAGGTCAACCGAGTTGCACTCTCGGTCAACCGATCTTGTCATAATTCAATCTTTTACTTGGTAAAAGAATCTAATATGCAGTAAATTTGACTATTTTCCGGTGGAAAATTACCCCTATGGTAGTACAACTTATCATTAGTATATAATCTAGATTGATAGTAATGATTACTCTCACTTAGTTGACCACATTGATAGTTGGTCTATTAGGACCGACTTGCATTGACTAAGAATGATTTGTGCTTACCAACAACAGGTTATGTCTACGATCAATAGTGGTAAACCTTATTCATTCTTTTCACATAGTTAATTTACTAGGAATAAGTAATTTTTACAACAAACAACTCATATTCACGAAGAACGAATAGTATTTACTAAGACCAAGTTGCATTTACCATCATGCCGCTTACCATGAACAACTTGTATTTACCAAGAACAACTTCTAAATACTTAGAACGACTCACGTATACCAAAAACAACTTGTCTTAATGAATGTGGTACAGTACAAAATATATTATGTCAAAAACAACTTGACTAAGAAATTTTATTTTCCCTTTAGAAAATTAAAGAATTTACTAAAGATGAGGTCCCATTTATCTTCAATGAGTACGATTTACTACGAATAAGCTTTTTGACCTGATACTTGAAGTAAATGACGTCACATTTTCAGTGAGGTCACCTCACCATACAAGGTCTCTCCCTTTTTCTGGAATTGATTTGTTCCAAACGATCGATTAGCTAGACAAGTATGGAGAGGAGGAAAGAAATCTCTCACAAAGATTTACTTTTCTTTTTCCAGTTCTCAATGGTGATTAACAAAGGTTGACCTAAGATCAAGGGTTCCTTGCTCCTAAACAAAACCTACCCAGCGAACCAAAGGGATGCGAAGCTCGAACGATCGCTGTTTTAGACGCATTCACCGCTCGAAAGTTTGTCGTCTAGAAACCCTAATCGATGGACTGTCGTTAAAGACCAGAACATATATAGTCCGACTATTCCCCGTGCATGATAGTACAAAGATAGATATGGTCGAGCAGAGGATGTATAGTTACCCGTGGAACAAAGGGAAGGTGCTTTTCTTCTTGTGGCGCTTCCTGCATAAGGACGGAGTGCATAAGCATGACCCGATTATGTACGTCACGATACTCATTCCGGGCTGGCCACTTTGTGCTTGGGCAAAAAGATAACGGGGACTGTCAGCCACACGGAAAGTATTAGGCCGCACCGAATTATAGAAATCTAGCGCATGTAATATGTTTAATTGTGTGGATCTCAAGTGGAGTTCGTAAGATTCGATTGCATATCGAAGAGACCGAACCGGGCAATTATTATAAGGTTTTCGTATCCGGGAATGTCGTCGGCATGTGTCGTCTTGTGTCGATCGACAGAGTGAGAGAAAGAGGGAGAGCGTGCGAAAAGGTAGCTGACAAAAGGGTAGGGGGCCAATGATGGGCATTTATAGGAAAAAGCATGAGACGATAGCCATAACTTTTAAAATTAAAAGGGCCGAGCGATTAAAAAACAAAGGATTCTTTGTAACGAGAGTTGATAACTTATGATCCAAGCATGTGTATGTGAATTTCTTCTTTCTTCCTTGGCCGTGAGTGTAAGGGTAGTTTCATTTCTTATTAGATTAAGGAAACATTTCACTAGAATAATTAGATGATGACCGTAAATCATGAGGTTCCCTTTTCTAGTCCTCCGGCAAGTTCCACGAAGCATCCATAATCTTAGACCATTCGATCAAATATCGTCATCCACTGCACTATTCCGTAAAAAGTACGTCTAACTAGTGCCGTGATGAAATGAAAACTCAGGTCTGCGAATCATTTATAATATACGGTCATTGATTGCAAGACTTCGTCCACGACTTGTATCATTGACTCGGGTCAGACCAGTCTCATGTGTATAGAACAATAAGATGAGTGTTGGGAGAGAGCAACAGAAATCTGATAAGTCTCAAGAGATCGTCAAGAAGAAGTTCGAGTTTAAACCCATCAATATATTTGGTTGGATTCACTTTCGCTTAAAAATTTGAGTCAATAAATTACGGGTCAATTAGAATATATTAACCATTCGATATCACACTAATTTTTTAACGTGGAAATTTTTTAACACAGGTCGCAAATACATTCTAACAATGAGCAATGTCGGCAATAGTGCCGAAAAGAATACGAATGTGAATCAATAAAGTAATCGGGTTTTTGAACGTGGACTTAAGGAGGGCGTGGGGCAGGGGTGGCGGTGAACGCTCATCCACCCCCTCCCCTCCCCCTCCCGACAGTTGCATCGGTCGAAGCACCGCCGTGTCGGAGGGGCGTGGATGGCTGTCGCTCTCAAGAAATGGGGGGGGTGCGGGGACTGTCTGCGACTGTCCCTGCGCCTTTGACTCTGGCAACTCTGCTTCCTTCTCGGTGCAGGCGTGAACGACCGCTGCTTCCACAACATTTGTTGCCTTTTGCCTGCGCATCTAATCTCTGATCTCTCTCTCTCTCTGTCTCGAGAGCGAAACATATTCTGTCTCTCTCGGCCCCGCCTTTTGCTCTTCCCACGACCCCACTTTTTCTTCCTCGGCAATCATTACCCTACCCCCTCCTTCCCCTTCCCCTCTTCCGTCGCGCTCTTCCCCCCAAAAATTCTCTTCACAGTTTTACTCCCTCTGTTGCTCCGATTTGATTGCCGTGTGCGTGACACTATCATTGCGCTTTGTCCACTGTTTTTTACTCTCTCCCCTTTTGCAGTTTGATTCTTCTATCTTCTTGTTGTGAATGTGATGCTGGTTTTTTAGTGTTGGAAGCTCTTTTGGAACCGGTCCTAATGAGGCTTTGGCCAAAAGGGTGTGTCCTTTGCCTGCCTTTCCTGCGTACTCGAATCCGATGCCCTGCCCCTTCTCCCCTGCGGAGAAAGCTAAAGAAGAAGAAGAAGAAGAAGAAAGAAGCGTGAATGTCATTACCCCTTTCAGATTTGCCTATTGTGCCCATTTTTGAATTGCACATGGGTCGTTAAATTCTCTCGCTTATGTTCTTTAGACGAGCCTAATTGATTCGTAAATTTGTGGATATTAAACACGAGAACTTATGTTTGGAGGGCCGACATCACAAATTAGAAGGACCCAAAAGATATATTAACAATGTGAACATATTACCAGAACTCTTGATGTTCTAAAACTCGAGGTTCGAAGCAATAGGTTAATGTTGGCTAGGACGAGACTGCATGGCCATGTCGTTTCTCTTGCACTTGTAGAGTCGGGCTGTGACAGAGGAGGGAAGCCCATTGGATATCTAAAGCTGCTAATTACAAAAGCCCACTATAATCAACTACTCGGGCTTCTTTCCCACCGGAAAAACGTCGAGCTACTTCTTTCCATGAATTAGTTGCTCTCTGCTATGTTCGCTAGCTTTGAGGCAAACAAGTCTCGTTTTGATACATTGCGAACTTCACGGTATGGAATGTCGCCCGGAGGCGTCGCACACGCCAGGTCTGTGGCGGGATAAGTTCTCCGGCGAGATTGACTTCAAATTAGAGAGGGCGGGCCCGCGATTCGAACTCGAGTCGCCTCCAAAATGTTTCCCTCCGAGGCCACTGGGCCGTAGCTCGGAGGCCTCAAGAGGCGTTGCTGGGTCCAAATGGTAGACTTTTGTGGCCTTTGTTCAAATGGGCCGAGAGCCCATCAAACTCGTTGACTAGAGAGCCTAGACTAGAAAAGACAACTTCAGCTCTTTTTGTCCATCAGGCCCGTCGCGGTACTTCGATAATTCCTTGATCCGCATTGATTCGGAAATTGCTATAATTCAAAGAGAATTGATCAATAAGGTGTTTCGAATATGCGTGGCGTGGAACTCCAAATAACACCCGGAAGATGCTGGTCGCACTCCCTGCTCTTTTTACCAATGAAAACCCTCAAACGATAGTCATCGACCCGTCTTTTAGCTCCATGGATCCATATCGAAATCTTGCTAAGGTAACAACAAGAAGTCGATAATTTGCACATTTATGTCTTAAACTTAGACATTGCTTAAATATAAGGCCTATTACATATAATTACTTGAAGAGCATATTCAAATCTATATAACTTGCTTAGACATATGTAAAATAGACAGCACCAACGCAAATAGGGATGCCAATCTACTTAACTAGATCTGTCAAAATATGTCGCAAGCAAATCAAAAGAAGTTGACTTACTCGAGACATACTCATTACGCGTATATTAATGGGTTGCCTCGGTTAAAACATAATTATATCCGCACAAATAAGCCTGTGTCCAAAATGATAAGCTGTACAATCTTCACGAACTACTTGTCAAATAAAATATCAAGTGTATTAGATGTCGTATTCCAATTTCAAATCGAGATGGGTACAAATTCTCGAGCATCTTTGAAAGCATAAAAAGAATCTATTGACAAAGCATTGGTTCGATTTTTTGTCAGAGAAGAAAAAAATATCCAAAGGAAGCCAAGGCATAAAAGCATAGAAAGCAAAAAAGAATGAAAGAGCGCTCCCACGATCGTGAACCGAAAGGCTCTTAAAAATGCACCCTCAACGCTCCTGATTTCGCCACGTCATCGCAGGTCCCCCCTGCCTTAACCGAAAGCCGTTGGTCGACCCGCAGGCTACAATCCCGCACGGCAAATGCGGCCGCAGTCCCGGAATGTGGAACTAATGGCATCAGCCAGCCGAGCCAACATGATTCGAAGCATAAATCGAACTAGTTTGGACAAGCGATTTCCTTCTCATGCTCAGCCGCTTTGGCCGCCTGCATTGGCTCACTTGGGTCTGTCGAGGGCCCGGTCGTTTCATGAGCAAGACGCACAAGATTTTTTAAATGATTGGCGCGCTCGAAAAAAAAGACTTCCAAACCTAGTGTTGGGTCTAGCATGTTTAGATCCATCGGTTGATCGGCTTGCTACATGATTGTAATTGACGTGGCATTTAAAAGGGGAAAAAAATCCGCAATTTAATCATATTACTTATTGATATTTTTGTGGAATGCATTCAAATGATCGATTCTGTCAATGTAAGTGCGATATCGATCTGTTGTTACTTGGTCTTTAATCCAAATTTGATATCATATATTTAAGCATCTATTTCGATCTCTACGGTATCGATGCGATTTAGCTCCAATCAGATGTACCTTTGAACTATAAACAACTATAAAAGCTATCATCTAATTCGTTTGTCAACTTCATTTACATGACATGGTGTATGTATATACGTACAAAAGAAATACCAACCATGCATACCAAAGAAGAATGAGCGATAATTACACAAGTGATCCCTGAATTTTGACCTAATACATAATATCATTTTCGAACTTTTAATTTGCTCAATGCGGTCTTTGAATTTAATTCAATATGCAATATCGTTCATGAACTTTTTTATTTATTTAATGTGACCCATGAACTTTTTGTAAATATTCAATATAGTCCCTAAATCATGTGAAAATATCCAATGTTATCTTTCCCTTAATTCATGTTCAGGGACAATATTAAATATTTTTAATGACTAAAAATTAAATATATATAAAAAATTTAAAAATTATCTTAAATAAATTAAAAATTCAGGAAAGGCATAGCACTTGATACGAGTTATAACTTTCAGTGCGACATGGACCGTTTGGCTCAAGAGTTCATTGGCTCTTGGTGCCATTTTCCCGGCTATATAAATCAACGAACAAAAGGAAAACATTTTACGGCGACCGCACGCGCGGCAATCCCTGCATCATACGTGTGTCGAGCACTTCGGCATCCGAACTATACAGCGTACAACGTGAGGACGGGTATCAGCGGACAGAGAGAGAGAGAGAGAGAGAGAGAGAGAGAGAGAGACAGAACAAAAGTGTCGCTTCCCTCGCCGGAATATTCCGATTCTTCAGGTCCGTCTTCTACGTTCTCTCTATCTCTCTCGCTCTCTGTTGTTAATCCAATCGTTCGGGGTATGGCAACGATCTAGTACTCCATTAGTGTGGTTCTAGGTCGCATGTTGATGCGCCCGCTCATCGTGTCGAGGGGGGGGGCAAGGATTCGAGTTTTGTCGCGAAAAACGAGAGCATCGGGGGAGAGATTTCGTGGCTTTTAAATTTTTTTTTTATCTTCTGGGGAGCTCGAAATTTGGAATTTTGGCGGCGTTGATGTTCTTGTTTCGTCGAGTTGAGTTAATTTCCGCTGTTCTGCTGGCTGAAGTGAGAAGCGATACTGTCTGTACGGATCGAAGCTCGGTCGGTCTATTCACGCGGAGACGTTTTGGGTAATGAACGGTTTGTGAATATATATACAAGGGGGAAGTGCGGCGCGCAGCCTTAGCTAGCGAGAATCTGTCTTACCAGGTGGTGTTCATGTTACTCCCTGATGAGCTGAAGCTGATCTGGTCGTGGACATTGGTTGCGCGCTTTTTTTGGGTGCCTTCTCTACCATTGGGACAGTGTTTGTTTATACCCATGTGCTATATGCGCTTGATTTCTAGATTAGATGGCCGTTGATATGAAATTTCTCGGATTAATGATGATCAGAAGGAATGATGCATTTAATCTCTTTGCAGGTGAGAGAAAGTCTTGGCTTTTGGGGGAGAGGAAACCGACTTTATTCAGCTGTGATGCACCTTGTTCGTGAAAATCTGTTCATTGGGAATATTTCAGATGCAGCAGAAGTCCTCCAAAACGGCAGCACTGAAGTTACTCATCTTCTGTCAGTGCTGAGCTCTGCCTCCATATCGTTTTTCTCCGAGTGGCGTAGCAGTTTAACGATACCCAGTAAAGAAATCAAGAATGTCTATGTTGGAGGTTCAGGTGGCGCTATGGATTCTGAAGATGTCAGGGTTGATGGGTCCAAGAGTTGTTTGTCGCCTGAGAAGCTCTTGTATTCCTTGGAGCATGCAGGGAAGGATTTGAAGTTTGTGAGAATGGCGGTGCCGATTAGGGATACAGAGAGTGAGGTCTTGTTGGACTATCTAGATCCATGCTTGGAATTCATTGAAAAGAGTCGGAAAGAGGGGTCGGTCTTGGTACATTGCTTCGCTGGAGTGTCTAGAAGGTGTAGCTTTTTTCTAGTGTTTAATTTACCATTATTATATTTCCTGGAGTGGTTTACATGAATGATGCTTGCATACAATTAGTTTATTTTTCTCTCACCTCTTAATTAAGTTACATGGCTACCTTTTGTCTTTGAGTTACAGCACATGTGCCAGAATTCACATCTTTTTGCCATTTTGAGACAGATTGCATGGGCTATAGCTACTTAAGTGAGTGATGTGTGTGAATCATGTAATGGTAAAGGAGCGTATTTGTATTGCTACCTAAGACTAGCCGTACGATATAACTAATTTCATTGTAATAGTTGCCTGTGGCTATACGCATCAGTCCTTTGCCTTGTCGTTCAATATTCAGAGTATGGTCAAATCTTAAATGAGTCAATGAAAACTTAGGTGTGTAATTTATTGATGGCATGGCAATTAATTTTGTCATAATTGAAACGCATGGAAAAAAATGTCAACAGTGTGCAGTGTTTCAGTCTGAGTTCTATGAAGTGTATGCACAAGTCCTCCTATGACAGAATCAGATGCACTGTAGCTTCCATTTTCTCCTACCATGTTTATGAGGTAAATCAAAAGTGGATTGATGTGACAGGATTGCTATTTCCTCCCATCAGAATCAACCTGATGTGTGAAGATAGCATTAGAGGATGAAGATTGACCTTGAGCAATCAAAGGAGCTGCTTGAAATATGTTCTGCTTCTATTAAGTTTGCCAATGCCATGTGATGATTGCCTCATAGTTGTGGCATATGTTTGGATGATGATAGTCATTGTCATGTAACATCAGTACATAAGTTGATTAGTTACGCTTGGTGTTGAAGCAGCATCTCAGTGCTGAATGAATTTTCCTCTGATGCTGATTGTTCTATATAAGGTCACAGGGACCAGTCCTATTTAATAGGGGATATTGGCTTTAGCAGCTGGTCTTAATACCTTGTCTATTGATGAACAGATGGTTTGAGTACTCTATTGAATTAGATTTGTAGTCACAAATCCAAAACACACATGCATGTAGCATTTCTTTTGCCTTCTTTTCTTTCTCAAACGCCTATCATCTGAATAAGTATGTTTTTGTTATATTAACTTAATTCTGGCCCCTTTCCTTTGTAATTTGTTTTGTCTGGGTCGCATCATTTTGACTTGGTTGCCACTTGTGGCAATTCTAGCCTCAAAAGTGCCCTCGTTTGGGATGCCCATCTTCCAATTGAACATTTCAGCTCGAGGCCAGGTTGGAGTAATTCTGATGTGTGTGCCACCAGCAAATCATGACTTTTAATGTCCGTATGTATGTTTTTGTATGTCCTTTGTAAGAAATTTTCTGAATTTCTTTTCTCGTGAGGTTCCTAATATGTGTAAGAAATATTCCAGAGGTGGCCTACATTGTGTAGTAGCTTCTCCACTATCTGTTTAATCAAAGTTCTAATGAGTTTTTCCCTTCTTTCCATGTGTCTGTTGCAGTGCAGCTATTATCACAGCTTATCTGATGAGATCAGAGCAACTATCTGCAGAAGGTACAACTTATTTCCTTCTTTATTTGGATTGAAACATTCTGAAAGTCTTCGTGCTTGAAAAATGTGAGAAGATATCTTCACGTCATTCTCTTGATCATGAGTATATGACTGTAATCTTTTTGCGGAATCTTGCAGACGCACTTGAATCCCTGCGGCAAAGTTGCGAGTTTGTTTGCCCAAATGATGGTTTTATAGAGCAGGTAATATGCTGTCATACTCTGATAAACTCTTAAGACATAATTGGATGACAAAAATGTTAGTATTTCTTTTGTTTCTCCGGTCATCAATTCCTAAATACATTTGCATTGCAGTTACAAATGTTTGAGGAATTGGGCTTCAAAGTCAATCTAGACAGCCCCATCTACAAGAAGTTTCGACTGAGAGTTCTGGGTAATTTCATTTGTCTTCCCTAGATTCTGGTGGGGCTTATTGTAATAAGAAGAGATTCCCTTTCCTGTTTTTTTCTTGTATGTAAGAGGTACTTTTTATTTTGGTTCACGGACATAGAAGCCAAGAAATTGTTCAAGGAAAATCTGCTGCTGCGACTTCTATCGAACTGAATATATATGGTTTTGTAAGGTCTGTCAATTTTGTCTCTGATTAATGCTATATGGCGAGTGACCTTCCTCGTAGCCTAATGATTGGGCTTTGAGACTTGAATGTCTGCTCATTAGGCACACTCAGTTAATTGCTTGTTACTCCTGTAAAATTCAGTAGATGTCTTCAAGTTTGAAGTTGCCGTAGATTCCCTTTCATAGTTTCAATTGACTGTCTCAAATAGGTAATAATCTAGCGAACCATAGAATTGTAAATTTGGCTGGGCTAGATTTATTGGAGTTTGGTCAGTTGGTATTAGAATTCATAAAGCTGGCAAGGCATTTCATCTAACTATACTGGCATGTATATGGAAAAGGTCTCTTAGTGATAGTGTACCAAATTATATAATATTGTGTTTTTATCGTCAACCGTGAAGTTTTTCTTGGTGCTTAAGGAGATCATCTTTTGACTAAAATAAAATTTGTTTATATTGACCTACTGAAATTGAAGGCAGTACTATTTTTCGACTCAAAGAGTCATATTGCTGATAACTTTATTCTCCTCTCATTCATTGTCTCCACCATCTGTCCCTTTCTGCATCCGCCACTGCCTCTATGCTAACTTTTATTAGAAGTGAGCCACAAATATCAGTACGTAATGCTCGCTTTACCGAGCTTTTTTATGGACTATGAGAAAGAGTGTTGGTGTGATGATATCTTGGAATGCTTGCTTTACCAAGCTTTTGTAGGGATTATGAGGAAAGAGTGCTGGTTTGATGGTATCTTGCAATTTCTTTTTAGATGTATTTACTGAATTTAATTCGGTTCCATGGTTCAGGCGATTCTTACAACCGTGGGGAGAAAATAGACAGTTCCAAGTTTGCGGCAGATCCTGGCTTGCTAACAGAAGCTCCATCTGAAGTCAAGGTATCTCAAAATGGACCAGTTGATCGCAAGATTGCCTACCGTTGCAAGAAGTGCAGAAGGATTGTGGCTTCTCAAGAGAATGTTGTGGATCATGTTCCAGGAGAGGGTGAATCATCCTTTGGGTGGAACAAGAGAAGAGGCGGCAACCCTTTTAACAAATCTGATGATTTCGAGTGTTCTTCTATATTTATCGAGCCTTTGCGATGGATGACAGCTGGTAAACTATGTTCCACGACTTATTCTTCTAAAGTATCTTCCTTTAAGGAATTAATGAAGCCGCATTTGAAAATGAGACATTTAAAATTGAGTATGTCTGAAGTTTTCTTCCTTCGCTCCTTGGAGTAGACCAAGAAGGAAATAATTATCTGATTAGAAGTAGAACTTTTAAGCTTTTCTCCATTCTCAATTTTAGCCAAGAAATTCAGGCTCCATAGATTTCACTAGAAGTATGACTAACATGTGGCGTACCCCTTTTCTCCAAGTTTGGCATCGTCATAAGCTGCGGAACAATGATTCCAAAAGCGAAATCTTTTTCCTTTGCCTGGGAACCTGTGAAGTTACCAAGCATTTCGTCCACCTGAGACCCAGAATTAGCTTAAAAACAAACATGTAAAACTGTCTCTTGCATATCTTGATATTAGTGCTTATTCAGAAAATTGATTTTTTCCCTTTTTTGCTGGTGCTGCGAGAATTTATGTCATTTCTTCCCTGTAATGGCACATGGGCTCATACTTGAAATTCTCGATGTTTTTGTGCCATGCAGTTGAAGAAGGTGCATTGGAGGGCAAGTTATCTTGTGCCCATTGCGATGGTCGCCTTGGTTACTTCAATTGGTCAGGTATCCAGTGCAGTTGTGGGAGTTGGATCACTCCTGCTTTTCAGCTCCATAGAAGCCGAGTTGATATCAGCACTGTGTGATGCTAAGAGGTCTAGAGAGGGAGGTTATCTTGCTCGTACTTCCTGTGTCAAATATACTGCCAATAATAAATCTAGACCTCAACTAGGCAGCTCAAAGTATAGTACACAATGTCAATACCGCTTCATGGATTTTGCTATTCTGATAAGATGGGCATTTCCAAATCACGACTGGAGATAAAGCTCGAGTTCATCTACAGGCGATGGCCTGGTTTTTCTGAGTCTTTGCAGAATTGTAACGAGAGTAGGACGAGCATCGGGATTCCCTTTCAGGCTTTTTGGCCTTTGGAGAGTTGATGGTCATTACTTGTCTATTTGTGATTCTTTTTAACGACTTGAGCCGTCGAGCATTCCGGAGAAAACGATTGCTGAGAGTCTTTGCTGTGTAGTTAATCTCAACTGGTGCTGGAGAAACGAACTTTTCATAATTCATATATCGTGGCTGGCTTAAGCCGCTTAAGGAAAGAGTGGCTGTAATGAAAGACTGGCATTCCATATTATTAGCCATTTCTCCATTTCTCCATGCAGTCTTTGCTCCCCGATTTTGTTTTGGTTTTCCAATATTTGATCATAATTACACCAAAAGAGAAATGCATCGGCAAACTTTTCTTATTTGATTTAATAAGTGAATGCCCTAGTAGCACCATGACGATTTTAGATGACAGCATCCCTCAGCCACATTCACCTAAACAGCCCACATTTGTCGGGGTGACGCTGTACAAAGGAATTCTCTCTCAAAAGGGTCCCAAAGTAATTGGTGGCGAAAAGATTGAGCTTTTGACTAACACGGGACGAGCAGAGACAAAACAACATTAAAGTGGGCAGCAATTGTGTAAGCCCATCGATGGGCCAACTAAAAAGCTCAGTCAACTAATAAGAACAAGAGTAACCTTCCCCATGTCACAAGAAATTCTCCAAAGCTGTATTACTGGGATTGGGATTCAAGAAGGATATTCGTTGCCGCATTGACATCGTTTCTTCCTCGGATGAGCGCTTGTCTGGCAGAGCTCCGGTCAAATCCCATCGAAACAAGCGTGGCAATCGATGCCTCTGATGGCTCTGGGGTGGAAGGCACTGGAGCGGGATAGTTTGGCTAAACACAAAGAAAAGGGTCAGATGCTGTTGCAGGAGAGTCGAACTAGGTAGAAACAAAAATAACGAACACTGCTCCCTGCCATGGGAGAGAAGTATATGTCTACCTGCCCCAAGAGGGAGGAGGACGGAAGTGAAAGGCAGACTCCGATTTTCAAGCTGTTCCACTAGTTTCTAAGCAAATGGAGTTAACATTCACTGCCTCCTACACACTGAGAGCTTCTTTGGGTTTACAGACTTATGATTTTACTTAGCATCCTGTTTCATCAGCATTCTGGAAGCCGTGACTTCTAAGCTTCCTGTAAGTATGACTCTGCCCTAGAGGTAATTTAATAACTTGAGCTGAAATATTTAATGACTAGAAACTTCAGACTCGCACAAACCTAGCTTGAAGTTTCCCCTTCCTGGTTTTTGGGATTGCTGGCTCTTGAATGCACCAAGATAAAACAAAGAGGCGATGCCATTAAAACCACACCCAAAAGTCCCTTAAAACGGGAACACAAAAGCATACTAATCAAATTTCTAAATCTGCCACTTTAAATTGGAATATGACAATTTGATCCAGTCACCATTTAAGAGGGCCAATATTGTTCTCAAAGAACCGTAGTAGGCATTTTGAAACTACGCTTACTAAAATTGCACTAGCAGTGTCTAATCAACTTCATCTTACTAGTAAACTAGGGTGCAATTAAGTGCAAATTAACACAAAAGAAAATTCAACGACAGACTCCAAGGAGATGCACGATAAATTATGAGATCAAGCAGATAAGCTGAGTCAGATCATTTAAATGAATTGGCCATATAAGTTTCACAGAGGAAATCGTAATACATTAAAAAACCATTTAAAGCTTAACTCACCTCTACTGGGCGAACTGCACGGGATGGCAAACTTCCCATGACATTCCTAGTATATGTTGCAGGCATGCTTCCAATAGACGGCCATGAAAGCCGCACAAAGAATGAAGAAATGAACTCTGGAAACTGTTTTGACCAAAAAAAACAAAAACTCTGGAAACTGAGAAATTTACGAGACAGGCACCAACCAAAGCCAGTATTATAAGGAGCAAATGGCTAAGCCATATGAGCTTTCATAAATTTGACAATTGTGAAATTTCACTGAAAAATTTGCATTTAGTAAGCAACGCCACAGACTGGGCTATAGAACTATTGACTCTGCATTTCAGTTATTAATGAAAGACATTGACATCGCTATACATGGATGGAGAAAATACGCCCCAATGACTCTCACCATGGCATCCACAAGATTGGCACATCAAAGAACATTAACTGAGCCCTTTTCGTCCCCATGCCTTGACAAAGCCAAAGAAGAAAAAATATGATGTGCTGCCAGCAGAATCTTTTGCAATAACATTTATCCAATGATTTAAAGATTCTTGGAAAAATTCTGCAGTTACATGTAGTTCCACCAATTGTTAAGAGAAGTCTGAGTGGAAAAAAGAGACAGGTAAAAGACAATACTCGAAGAGCGTGGACAGAAGATATCTCTCACAAGCCTTATGTTCTGCTTATACTCTTACCATCCTCACATCACCCTTTATCTCACAAGAAAGAGAAGCAAGGGAACTGAGCCTTCTTTTCCCTTTTGCCATTTCATCTTCTTTGAAAAGACTGCTTGTGTAAAGATGACTTGGAAGTGAGGATGGGCGAGGAGGTTGTTCATCTTTTGTTAGCACAGCACTTCATCAGGGTCAGTGCACTACTATCAAGTATATGGAGAATATAGGCGAGTATTGCCAAACCATCACACATACATCGGGCAGAGCTTCTCGTCTCCAAAAATGACTTGGGAGTGAGGATGGGTGAGGAGGTGGTTCATCTTTGTTAGCACAGCACTTCATCAGGGTCAGTGCACTACTATCAAGTATATGGAGAATATCAAGCATCCTAAAAAACTAAGATGATGTATTTACAAGCTCACAGTTCATTGATATGCTCACTTCTGAATTTCCTAAATGTAAAAATTTCAGAGATGCATAGTAAATAAATGTTCACCAACAATGTTAGAGTACAACCTTTGCCTTTCTGATGTAAAAGAAGTTCAAGCGATACAACGAACCAGCTACAAAGCCACAAATCCCCGGGAAGATAGATCTTTTCCAAGATGAGAGCAGAAGCTGAAAGACACAAACTCTTTAAATGTTTGCAGCAGAAAAAAGAGGCATACAGAGCAAGATAAAAAGGGGATTAAAAAGGTACGACAAAGACCAAACTTTACCTGCAGACCAGCTAGATAAATGAAAGATTTATCTGAGAATTGGACACCAAATACCCTAATTTTCGTCGATACTGGAATGTCCAAGTAAAAGGGTATGAATGATGCGAATATAAGACCATAAGGTCCAGGAGTAAATTTTAAGGAGGTATCTGTGAGGGAAAACAGGAATAAAAACTTCAACCAAAATTGACAGCAACATAACGTCAGATATCGCAACTTCTTCCAAATTTATAAAATAATGGCCCATGAATGCAATTGTCTAAAAGTAACATGAGTAAAAATCCAGTGTTGCATATTAATTGTCAGAAGATGGTTAGAGAATTAATAATAACAGCTTTAGCACTTTAAACAAGAAATGGGTGGCAGCACTGCCCTGAAACCTCTTCAAGAGAATGAGGCCTTTAACATGTTATCACTCCAAAAGAATTCTTCTCTTATGCTCTTCAAACAGCCTAATTCTTCGAGCAGCATTTTTCAGATTACATTTTCATCGATCAAAAGTGCGCACATGATTTCATTGTCTAAATCCATCAAATCCAGAATATGCCAGTACATAACGTTTAAAGTTCTCTATGTAATGAATCAAAGTCATTTCTGGAAACAACAATAGTTTCAAAGTAAAATTGACTTCTGAGTAATATATCTATAAGCAACAGAAAAAATTGTGTTACATGCAATATTTCATGACATTCATGTTATTAACTAAATTATCTTCTTCAAAAATAAAAAAATAAAAAAACACTAGCGGTTGATGATTCATCCCAATCAAGTGTATAAGTGGATTCTTTTTGGCCGACCAAGAGCATAAGCCGATAAAACTCCTAAGAAATGAGAAAAAGAATGACAATCAGTTCCAATTAAAGGCTTCAAACATTATCTTTTGAAAATTGGTATTAAAAGCACCTGTTAAATGAAGAATATGCATAAAGAGCACTTATAAAGTACCAAAAACTTCAGTACATAATAGTTTTCTCTCAACCAGCAAAGTGCCAAAAGTAATGTTCTTTGCTCATTCTTCCAAACATCTATAAGCACCTTAAATGCCTGGGGGATGAAGCAGACTAAAAAGAATATTGGAAGAAATATTGACCTTGATATTTTTTGGTGCATACCTTTAAGGAGTACAAGTGCAAGCACTTCACATAAAATCGATGTCATGGAGGAGAACAAGATAAAGACCTACAATACGACGGGGTAAATGTAAGACATCTACTTGATGACACACATACGGTAGTCAAGGTCATCGAAGTTAGCAAATCTTGGCAGAAGTGTCCATGCCAGTATTCTACCAACAAAAAGAAAGGAACTTGTCTTCTACGACTTAAGCCTTCCAAAACACTATACCTTCCAAAAGTAAGTAAGATATTCAACAAGCATATTTCTATTCATTTTTCCCTCCCATAACTCACTAACGTTGTGATTCCAATAAGCCTACCACACTATTCACAAAACAGTATAACTGCAACAACAATGCAAAGCTCAACGATCTAACTTTCCTCTTACAAGAGAGGAGTTGTCTTGTGTTGGCTCCTACAAGCACTCTCTTTTCTCTTTATTTATTGTCCACTTCTTAGAAAGATATTACCTCAATGGGAGGCATTACACCATATTAGCACAAAATTAGAGTCTTTCTCTAACTATAGCAAATATGACTACTCAATGAAATTCAAGAAGAAAGCACATGGACAAGAAAAAAAGGCAAGCCAATTTTATGGATTGGACAGGCACTTCATTTCTTCTCTTAATAGAGCATGTCCTCAAAACTTTATTTTTTTCTTTAGCTGAATGTGATGTACTTAATTGAAGATCATGAATGTGTCATACTACATCTCAAAGTGCACTTTTTGTATGTTGCTTAGATTTTCATAACGTATGTATGAAATGAGATATCTGTTTCAACTTTCCTGCTAACCTTCAGCAGAAAACAGACACGTGACATACTTTTCACGAGGACAAAAATCAAGCAAAGGTGACTCACCGAGTACTTATTGGAACCAATTTGTCTTTCAAAAACCCGAAAGTAGTATAGCATGTAGAGCCCGAACATTAGCTCCGGTGTAGATGAGAAGGCAAATGCCGACTCTACTATCTTCCAGAAATTAGCTTTTTGGTATACATCCTGCCATCGAGATGAGAAAAGAAAAAAGAAAAAAATTTAAAGCAAGCCACACCCTATGCTATTAGTACAAGCAATATTAATATCTAATATGCAAACAGTAAGTCCCCGTCCTAGGCAAAGTTCCCATCAACTAAAATGGAAGACAGACAGCCCCAATATAAACATAAAGTCGCCAATTCAACTAGACTGCTCATTATAAATACAGTCATACTGCTATTCAACATCCGATCCTGCTTCAAACTAAGCAAAATCATGTGAATGATCAGCAAAACACCAGCTTTCTGACATCAACTGGTGTTACAGGAGAATTAAAAGCTCAATTGAACGAAATGGAAAATTATAAAAACGGGCAGAAAGAACCACTCAAATCGAGACGTAGGAGAGAGAAAAAAACAAAACTTGAGGCACCTGGTAAGACAATCCGAGCTTGTGCGAACGACCCTGGATGCCGGAGAAGACGGTGAAGATCGCGGAAGCAACGATGAATGATCTGGTGACCGGAGCATTATCTACAACAAACGAAAACGGAACACCCAGATCAGGTGCTCCAATCGACGGATTACAATCGAGTGCGCCACAACACGCAAAAAGCAGAGAGATGATAGAGAAGGTGCGTACTAAAACCAGAGGGGCCGCCATTCATCTTCCCGGCGGTGGTCGGCGCGCTTCGGCGGGGCGTTCTGCTCCGATCAGTTCTCTTCCCCGGCGCCGCCTCCGTCGATGAGCATTGACGGGAGCGCGCTTCGTTCTCGATGCGTTCGCGAGTAGAGAATGTACAGAGACTTGCTCGAGAAAAGCGAAGAAAGCAAGGAAAACAGAAAGTACGAAATTGAATTATAGCAACCATTCCGCTCCATAAATCAAATTCTTGCCATAAATTAATTTTTGAAGAAAAAATCTATTTGGTAAAATATGATTAATTCTGCTCAGAAATCAATTTCTGAAATAGAAATCTCTTTTGATTTGTTGATTTTTTTTATACCTAAAAAAATTTAAATTTTACTTAAAATGGGTAGTCACATGTATTATAAGCTATTTTGTAAAATTTTAAAATTTTTTTTGCACCTAAAAAAATTTAAATTTCATTCAAAGTGGGTGGCCACATGTATTTTAAGCCATTTTGTGAAATTTTGAATTTTTTTATTTTTTTGAGCACCTCAAAAAATTTAAATTTTACTCAAAGTGGATAGTCACAGTTATTTTAAGCCATTTTGTGAAGTTTTGAAATTATTTATTTATTTTTATTTTTTTTGGGCATCTCAAAAAATTTAAATTTCACTCAAAGTGGATGGCCACATATATTTTAAGTCATTTTGTGAAGTTTTGAAAATTTTTATTTTTCTATTATTTTTCTTTTTTCAAGGCACCTCAAAATATTTAAATTTCACTCAAAGTGGATGGCCACATATATTTTAAGTCATTTTGTGAAGTTTTGAAAATTTTTATTTTTCTATTATTTTTCTTTTTTCAAGGCACCTCAAAATATTTAAATTTCACTCAAAGTAGGTGGTCACAAGTATTTTAAGTCATTTTGTGAAATTTTGAAATTTTTTATTTTTCTATTATTTTTTTTGGCACCTCAAAATATTTAAATTTCACTCAAAATAGGTGGTCACAGGTATTTTAAGTCATTTTGTAAAGTTTTGAAATTTTTGATTTTTTTTGGCACCACAAAAAATTTAAATTTCACTCAAAGTGGGTGACCACATGTGTTTTAAGCTATTCTGTAAAGTTTTGAAATTTTTTATTTTTTTTAAATTTACCAAATTTCG
Source organism: Syzygium aromaticum (assembly GCA_024500025.1). Taxonomy (NCBI): domain Eukaryota; kingdom Viridiplantae; phylum Streptophyta; class Magnoliopsida; order Myrtales; family Myrtaceae; genus Syzygium; species Syzygium aromaticum. The sequence goes on from CM044885.1 coordinate 22,330,083, forward strand.
TATTTTTTCGAAATCTAACTCTTTTTAAGCCATTTCTGGAAATTTTTATGAATTTTTCTAGAATTTTTATGCATTTTCTGAAAAAAAATTATGAGAAAATAAGGAGAATGCATTCCGGAATCAAGGAGCTACAAAAAGTACTTTCTCTTTTTCTTGCCAAGAACTCATTCTGGAATCAAAAATGCATTCTGGAATTAAGTATTTTTAGGGCGCACATGAAATCCAATCTGCAGTAGAAATTCTGCTCCAGAATAGATTCTGGAACAGAAATGCATTTGTTAAAAAATTTTCGGAATGCATTCTGGAGCAATTTTTGCGTTCCGAAATAAAAATATATTTATTAAAAATACTTGATTCCAGAATACATTCTTAATTCTAGAATACATTCTTGATTCCAGAATGTATTTTTGATTCCAGAATGAGTTTTGGGCAAGAAAAAGAGAAGCTACTTTTTGTAGCTTCTTCCTTTCAGAATGCATTCTCCCTATTTTCTCACTTTTTCTCACTAATTTTTTTTTTCTGAAAATGCATAAAAATTGAAAAATTCCAGAAAAATTCATAAAAATTTCCAGAAAATAAAAAAAAGTTAGATTTCGGCAAAATAGGAAATTTGGTGAATTTTAAAAAATATATATAAAAAAATTAAAAATTTCAAAACTTTACAAAATAGCTTAGAATACCTTGAGGCACTTACTTGGAGTGAAATTTAAATTTTTTTAGGTGCCCAAAAAAATCAAAAAATCAAAAATTTCAAAACTTTATAAAATGATTTAGAATACCTTTGAGCACCCACTTTCAGTGAAATTTAATTTTTTTGAGGTGCCAAAAAAAATTAAAAAAAATTAAAAATTTCAAAACTTCACAAAATGACTTAAAATACCTTTGGATACCCACTTTGAGTGAAATTTAATTTTTTTTTAGGTGCCTAAAAAAATCAAAGAATAAAAAAATTTAAAATTTCAGAAAATGGCTGAGAATATCTTTAGACACCCACATTGAGTGAAATTTTTTTTTTTTTGAGGTGTCCAAAAAAATAAAAATAGATTTATGTTATAGAAATCAATTTCTAGAGTAAAATTAGTTATGTTTTACCAAATAGATTTCTCCTATAGAAATCAATTTCTAGCAAGAATTCCAAAAATCAATTTCTGGTAAGAATTTGATTTCTGGAGCAGAATAGTTACCATTCGCACCCTTAACAAATGTATTTTTATTTTAGAATACATTCCGGCAATTTTTTAACAAACATCATTCTATTCCGGAATGCATTCCAAAACAGAATTTTTATTCCAAAATGCATTCCATGCGCATCCTTAAGAGCCCGAATGGTAATCATTCTATTCCAGAAATCAAATTCTTACCAAAAATTGATTTTCAGAATTGTTGCCAGAAATTGATTTTTTGAGGAGAAATCTATTTGATAAAATATGACTAATTCTTCTCCAGAAATTGATTGCTGGAACAGAAATCTATTTTTATTTTTTTATTTTTTTGGGCACATAAAAAAAATAAATTTCACTCAAAATGGTTGCTCAAAGGTATTTTAATCCATTTTGTGAATTTTTTAATTTTTTTCTTTTTTAGGCACTTCAAAAAAATTAAATTTCACTCAAAATGGGTGTCCAAAGGTATTTTAAGCCATTTTGTAAATTTTTGAAATTTTTTATTTTTTAGACACTTCAAAAAAATTAAATTTCACTTAAAATGGGTGCCCAAAAGTATTCTAAGCTATTTTGTGAAGTTTTAAAATTTTTGATTTTTTAATTTTTTTGAGCACCTCAAAAAGATTAAATTTCACTCAAAGTGAGTGCCCAAAGGAATTATAAGCTATTTTGTGAAGTTTTGAAATTTTTGATTCTTTTGAGTATCTCAAAAAAATTAAATTTCACTCAAAGTGGATGTGCAAAGGTATTCTAAGTCATTCTGTGAAATTTTGAAATTTTTATTGTTTTATATTTTTTAAAAAAATTCACCAGATTTCCTATTTTCCCGAAATCTAACTTTTTTTATTTTCTGGAAATTTTTAGGAATTTTTCAATTTTTATGCATTTTCTGAAAAAAAAATTAGTGAGATCTCAAAATATGTTGTAAAGGCCACGAAAAAAAAGGAAAATAGGGAGAATGCATTCTGAAAGAGAGAAGTTATTTTTTATAACTTCTCTTTTTCTTGCCAAAAACTTATTTTAGAACAAAAAATGCATTCCAGAATCAAGAATATGTTCTGAAGTCAAGTATTTTCAACAAACGCATTTTTATTCCAGATTGCAAAAATGTTCTAAAATGCATTTCAGAAATTTTTTAACAATCGCATTTCTATTCCGGAATGCATTCTGAAGCAGAATTTTTACTTCAGAATGGATTCCATGCGCGCCCTTACTAGCACTCAACGCAAGAAAACGAATTCATTGGAATTCCCAAGTAGGAAAAACATCAGACATACCTTTGTTTTTTTTCTTTTTTTCATGAAACATTATAGTATCGGATAATGTTTGAGACATCACGTAAATTGATCTGTCCATGGTGATGTGTGTGATATCTGATTCGAATATCAGATTTGTCGCTTCTCGAACATTCATAATATACTTTTAATCTTTTGTAGAGATTTTTTCTTTCTTTTCTCTCGCGCACGAATGTAATGATGGCGAAAGCAATGAATTTTATTCTTTTTCAGTTCCATGGGATACGGAAAAAATGATTCTTGGAAAAGATTTTAGCACCCTTATTCTAGTTCTGAGTGAATTTGTTGTCCCATCACTATGGTTCTCCAAATGGCTACTAGAAAGATCTCATGTATTGATGGTGAAAGCAACGAATTTTGTTCTTTTTCGGTTCAATGGGAAATGAAAAAAATTGATTCTTGGCAAAGATTTTGGCACCCTTCTTCTAGTTCTGAGTGAATTTGTTGTCCTATTACTATGGTTACTCCTACTGGCTACTAGAAAGACCATAAAAAAACTTAAATTGATCATCGTGGTGTAAAGGAAAATGCTGGCCTGAAACTAGGATTAGGCCCAAGGCCCCTCAAAGGAGAGCAAAAGACCCAATGAATCAACATTTAATCCGGGGCAACAGAAAGCACCAAAAGATGGACGCATTTGTCCATGTACAATGCATGTTTTGGTGAATGAATTCTCTGCCTTGGAGACGGGTGCCACTCTCATCTAGTAGTGACACAAGCTTTCTTTTCTTGGCCATTTCCTGTCAGTGTCTGATTGAGCGGGCAAATTGCAGCGAATTCTGTGATTAACGGCGTCCATCGACTTTCAGATGATCGCAAGTCTGTAAATAGGGCCGAAATGAAATCTTCCTTCGACTGCCATCTGCGATGAGCTTCGGAGCTGGATGTTCGGCTAAGCGTGTTCAGACGGACCAGCAATACCATCATTTCTGGTGTTTAATATCCACAAATGTAAGTCCTAATGTTATAATGATAACTGCATATGTCAAAGGCATTTCTGTTTGATAGAGATTTCAGTGAATGTAAATGCACCGAAAGATGCACCTGAAAAGACCAGGATGCTTTTCAGCTCAATTGATACAGATATGTACTGAATCAGCACCCCTTCAACTAATCATTTACATCCCCTAGCTCAAATGCTTGACATGGACATTCGTCGTATGAGGCCTCTACACATTAAAGAAAAATGAAGCCCGATGTCCATCTTCTCACCCTAGAAATCCTAGGCTCGAAAAACCAATCATGTTTCAGACTGGTCGAGTAGAGCAAAAAGGCAGAGATGGTCTATGTACGGAGTTGTCGAGTGCAAGGATGCATTGCTGCTAAGGACTATTCCATTACATGAGATGGCCGGAGCTTCTTCCACATTGAGACTTCCTCGTCCATGTAAAGCTTTCTAATCCCACCATAAAAGCCATTACCTTCGGTTCCAGCTTCTCGGTGTTCCTTTCGGTTTATGACCGTTCTTCTCCATCTCGAGTCAGCTGGGTACTGGTTGAACTCTAACATCACATTATCTGCGAAAAGGGCTTTATCGTGAGATTCCGGTAGCATTACATATCAAGCACTGACTCAAGTTGTGGGGAAACCCTATAATTAAGGGGATAATGAAGAATGTGGGAGCCTGATTAATGCTTTTCCTAGAAAGGAGGTCTAAATATTAACTTCAGCCTGGAGATCTTGACCATCTTTTTGCTCAATTTTCCGAATGTAGCAACATCAGTAATCATCTGTATCATAAATAAAAGCCGAAATCTGGCCTGGTTTCTCACCACTATAATGGCATCGACAATGATCTTCATTTCCATCACATGACTCCTGATGGCCAACAATACCATACCACCAGCCTGCAAACCACATTGAATAGATCATATCAATCGACGGTCGACAAAAGGTGAATTTCATTAAGCGCATGAATATGGTATTGCCGAATTAAGGGGGGGAGTAAAAATTTAAGTCCATCAAGCAGGCGCTCACCATAGGGAAACTCTTTGGATTTTCTCCATTGGATTTCGATATGGTCGCCAGGTCTCAGGTCATTTAGACAATCTGAGTTATGAAGCTCGTGCGGTGGAGTATTAATAGGGGGTGCTCTGAGTCTATCCCATGGTATGTTCTCTTCCACCGTTCGCCGTCCATGTGACAAATACCTGTAACCAAAATCAACAGATTACATTTTTAGGATTTAGGAATAAAAGATTCGATCCAGAATTTAGAAAGCAAAATGCAATTTTCCTAATCAATTTTTCTGATTATATAGAATCCCTTTCAAAATTATTAACCAGATGAGATGATTTCCAAGTGGGTATCTATATCACCAGGGCATAGGATGCGGAGCAGGAGTTGCTTAATATGAGATTGGGAGATCATAGATCTGAGCTCAGAAAAATGGAGTTTGTCTACTTGGTGAAGCAGATACCCAAAAAAGAGTAGGAAAGAAACCTGTTATCTTAAAGATTCATGTGTTCCAGAATGGAAAGAAAGGAAGATTGAAGAAGATCCATAGGAGGTCACTGTCTGCATACCTTGCCTGAAAAGTGTCTGTCTGAGAATCATAGCTGACATGAGCATCGTAGCATGAAAGCATGAACCCAGAATGCCCATTCTGCAATCCAGAAAAGCAATGAAATTCAATATACAATTCCACATTTTCAGGACAAGAAAGTGCAGTTCATTTGAAACCAATCAAGACGGCTCAGAAGTAATTAAGCCACCTGAGCAGTGAGTTCAATTTCCTAAACCAGAAATTAGAAGAAAAAATATGATCAAAACCTAGTTTACCTCGCGATTGTACACCTGACCTGGGAACCAAAACTTGCCATTCTCAAGTGACAGATACAAACCCATGATGGAATCAACAGGAAAAGCACCTCTTGGTTCATTAGTGCCACATTCCAAATTTGGCCTCATCCAAGTAAAGGGCCAAACCCTAAAAAGAAAATCTTTCTTGAACCCTTTTCTCCTGTCCAGGCCATTGAGGCTAGGCCTCTTTCTCGAGGCGAGCTGGCATTGCCACTCTCTTGTAGCAGCATCACCAATCAATCTGTTCCATTTTTGCTTCATGTGTTTTTCCCACAGATGGTCACTCCTGCACTTTTCCCTCATTGAGCTACAAACCTCAGCCATACTACACAGCCCAGCCGGTGAGAGCCTCTCCAGTATGCAATCCAAGGTCAGTTCAGGCAAGTCCAACAGGGAAACCTTTTCCTCCCCAGGAAAGTCTTGAACTTGCAAGACTTGAGATGGACCAGTCGTCATCTTCTTGAGTGGCTTCATCATGAGGACCTGGTTCAGCTTGATTCTGTGAAAGAAAGACATGAGGAAGCTTGAAAACTGTCCCCAAGAGAAGAAGGGAGACAATACGGTCAACTGGTTTCTCATGGGCAAGAGTGGCTTGCAAGATATGCATCTAGAGATTAAAATGAATGAGAAGCATGAGACAAAGAACAGAAGCATCTGAAAGTTGTGGAAATGGCTAAAGTTACAGGGTAGGCATGAACTGAAGCTGAAACAGATGGAAGCAATGGGATTTATTTATACTATGTAAAGGATCGACGGAAAAGTATGATGAGCAAGTCCTGTTTTGTATGGTGACAAAAAAAGATGGGCCAAGGTCAGTGTTCATTGGCAAAATCGAGGTTGTGGTGGAGTGAGAACGAAGGCTTTGATAACAACCCAAGGGACATGCACAGGACACTGCAACCGACAATCTTTGATTGCTAGGTGGTTAGAATACCACAGAAAAACAGAGAAAAGGGGAGCCAACGAGGAGGAACAAAGCAATGCCTTCTTTCTCAGACTGGTTTGAGATATGACGCACACGCATATGCGATTATATCCATTGCATCCAATACACTGAATTTAATTCCTCCCCACCGGTTATGGTCCAAACTGTGAGGAGTTTGAAGGGACACCTGTCGGTTCATGATGTGCAGCATCGGAGAGAGAAAGAAGAGTAATGTTGAACGATACCAATAGATAAAAATGATGTAATAAACAGCAAACATATTTTGAACAAGAAAGTTATATTCAATATTCAAATCGCAGTACTTCACATAATAAATTAAGTTTCACAGATTCATATCAATAAACTTAGCATTATTAAAGGCAAAAGTATTATGACAATGGAATCCAAAGATCAGCTTCTGTCAGATTGCACTTGTGAGATCCCAACAGAGCCACCGTGAAGAATGGAGTGAACATGTGTATAGACCCCACCTCAAAATATGAGAGCTTTCTATGGAAAAACAAATGTTCTCGAATGAGAGAGAGAGAGAGAGAGAGAGAGAGAGAGAGAGAGAGAGAGCACTGGTCAAGGTTTACAAGACTTCAGTGGGGAAAAGAAATTGGGCCTTAGATCTTTTTTCTTTCCCATCAACAGGGAAATGCCTGTGAATTGCCGTTGTTAATGATATGCTCGATAGTTTCAATGTTTGCTCTCACCAAGCTAGAGAAATTGGAGCAGGAACAAAATGGCAATGAACAAGAAGTGGGTCCTTCTCAATTCATGACAACCTGTGATTTTTCAAAACACACTCACTCCAAAGCAAAAGGAAAGGACGGCTATCTGACTGATGGGCTTTTGGGGGCTTAAAGCACTGAAGGGACCTGTCTTTAAATTTTCTTAAGGTGGGGGTCAAAAGCGATCTGTCACAACGCCATAAAAACACCACCTGATCTTTGGCCTAACTTCCACCAAACTCCAACGCCACTTGTCCTTATTCTTTACCACAACCATGAAAGTTGCCCCCTTTTCCAATCACCCCCACCAATGTAAAAATGGGATTGTGACATCCTCTCAAGTCTTGTGTCCAAGCATGCCATTGGTCATCACAAAATATATTGGGAACTCCCCTCTGTTTGGCATCGTTTCATATGATGTTTCCTATGTTATCCTAAGTTGTTTCCTTCAACCTCCAGGACCAGCTTATGAATCCACTTCAATCCCTTTTCTTGTTTACTTTCTTTTTCTTCGGATTAAATGGAGACCCGTGATATCTTTCATGGGGGACAGAAAACTTTATGGACAGAGCCACAACAACCGTTTGGTTCAACTTTTCTTTGCATCTCCCTTTGTCCTCCTCAACTTTTGCCCTTCTCTCTCTTACCTTTTTTCTCACATTATCATGGGCTTTTGTCCCTCAATTATTATTAGTCAAGAAGGATGTGATGAGCAGAGAGGATAATGAGGATGCATAATTAACTAATTAATGACCATACACGACGCTTGAATGTTGAAAGAATGAGGACGCATCTTGCATTATGCTTGCGGATATTTCCAAGTCTAGTGACAAATAGCACCTTGCCAAATGAGTAGTGTCACGGCCAATCAATGTGGTTAACGAAGCTAAGCGACCAATCGGTTAATGGTTATCCACTTTCGCATAGATTGGTTGAAACGAAATCGCTCCGATGAAAAGTTTACGTGAACCGAAAGCCGAACGAGATAAAACTTAAATGGAAAGGATTAGTTTTTATGGTTGTGAAATCACATGGAAAGATCCTTTCGGTTTCCCATTCCCACAAGACAAGATGTCTCTCCCTTCTAATAGTTTGTCAAGTCCTATTCACCAATGATGCTCTTAAAAGATGTTTAGTTGAACTACACAACGTCAGTATTATTGATAATCATGTACCTACAATGGGCCACTTCATCGCCCACCAAGAATAAAGGATCTTAGATTATACAGTTGGCCAACCTTGTTGGTTTATCGGATGTTTTTTAAGTAAAGAGACACAATAGTTGGATGTGGTTGCCTAATTTTATGTACATTTTCACTTGGAAATCAGAGTTTTGGTCAGTCTCTCCAACCTCTTCCCACAACAGGGCATGGAGGGAAAATTTAACACGAGAAGGAGAAACAAATAACTGCATGCACACGCAAATTGGGAACTCCTTTTACGATACGAGGTTGGTAGATTGATTTCATGGTTTCTCACAGATACATCTCACAAAAGAACATTCATTCTTGTGCGCCCAGCTCGTCATAGACCTCGGAAAAATCGTGACCCCGTAGCACCTATCTTAACCACCGTTTTGGTATAGGTAGCACTTGTCGATAAACCGGTAAATATGATTATTTTATCCTACAAAAAGTCAAAACCCAAATTAGAAATCATTTCGATTGATCCTAAAATTCACGCATAGATAGGGACAAACTAACTTCTTTAGAATTTTCGGTGGATCCTTTTCGTGTACTCTTTCTTTCTTTTCTGGTATGCGATTGGTAAATCTTTTTTAGCTCCCAAATTAAATATGCAAATTTCGATAACCCATGGTTATCTTACTCTTAGAGAATGAACTTTAAAGTACTATTTTCTTGGAATAAGTGGGTGGGCGGTTGGATGAGAAAAGGGCCATGTGATTTGCCTATGATTCCTATGTGTTTGTTGTTTACAAAGAGGAAAACCTTCATAGGATCCATCAAATCATAGCCATAAAACAGTTGCGTGAACCAGATCTAGAGACAATGGCCTGTGGTCGACCAAATGTACTCGAATTTATGCGATTCCCTCGGCTTGCGCACGTGGTATTAAAGTTCCATGCCTAGCTATTCGGCAATAATGCTAGACGTGCCGAAATTAACTTCCTATAATATTCGTTGAATGGAAAGGGTTATCGATGTATTCAGGATCTAATCATGCCGAGAATTACCTTTCGTGCGGTACCCTTCTTCCTCTGGCTAACTATTCATGCCTTAGCTCATTTGGCTATTATCAATTGAACTGCTCAATTGTCTAAGATAAGATAAGATCATCAGAGAGTTGTCTCGAAATCGAGATGACCCACGATTCAAGTTTGGCTCTAATTTAAGGCCATTGGTTGAGCTTTCCGATTGAGGCCGGTTGGCGCGTCCACATCGGGCTGCCAAATGGCTAAGAAAGTGCGAAATTGACCCGCAGAAGAGGGGGCAAAAGAGGCGAAAAGAGCATATTGCAAAATGAGTGGGATTGGAATTGAAAATCTGGGGGACCCTCTACTACTAGTCCCCACTCTTCACAATAGTCTAAAAGCATAAGGGTCTTTAGAACCTAAGACACCTAGCACAAGCTACATCGCTTTCAAATTTTGCTTTGTGTTATTCAATTGGGTGGCGTGTGTGGTGCATGATGATACGCGACACCCATGAAACAATTGATGGAATCCAGATCTTGCCCAAAAGTGTTTGAGAGAATATCATCCAAATCTTTTGATTCACTGCTTGGTGTAGTGGTAAATTTGCTGATTTTAACAACTCCTTGGCTCATCTCATGTGTATACAATAATACATGAAGGATCTTCCACTGTTTGGGCAGAAAGGAATGGGAACCGTATCCGGGGTATTATCAACACACGGGCCCGAATAAGAAGAAAAAGTTATCCAATCGGTCCTAAACCTATTTTACGAATGCTAATACAGTTCCGAACTTTATAATTTTGTCAATTTAGTCCTAAACCTTTTACGCGAAATTTCAATGTAGTCCTTTCGGTCAATTTTCGTCTAAAACAGCTAACGTGATGGTGTGTTGCGTGGAACGGCTGACGATGGCTAGACCGCGCAAAATCGACTAGGAGGAGGGCTACATTAGAATTTCACGCAAATGTTTAATACTAAATTGACAAGATCGAAAAGTTTTAGGAACGACTTAGCATTTGTTTAATAGGTTTGGGACCGATTGGGTAATTTTCTCCCCTGAATGAGGAACAAGCACGAGTTAGTTCTCGAACAAAACCGGTCCATGTAGATTTTTTTTTTATGGCTGAGACCAATTAGGGTCAGATGAATGTTATGGGGCCTCTTGCTTAGCTTGCATTGCCTGTACTATAGAGGACTGATGCATTAATCGACCGGCCAGGTTCCCGGTATCAGATGGGGATTGTGGGCTCTCTTGTAGTGCTTGGACAGACCGTGGTCCACGGTCGATGTTCAGTATTGGTCTAAGCTCCATCGGTCAACCACCCGACAACTTTTCCTTTATTGAACCGAAAAAACTATGAGGAGAGGGGCGATGAAAACTTTTGAAGTTGATTGATGAAAAAGGCATGTGAAATTCGGAGTGAGATTAACAATTTTATGAATGTATAATTGCCTTAGAAATGCAAAGAATACCGACCGGATTGCGTCGCACGATAGCAATGCGACTCGTGTCTGTTGCTGGCAATTCATGGCATGAACAATCGACGTGGTCGTATCATGTAAAAGAAATCGAAGAAAATAACGGACACAATCGCATGCATCGTGGGTGTTTCTGTATGAGCGTGTTTGCCGAAACATCATGAGCAAGTTTGATTTAGACTGTGCTACGGAATGAGCGCTTGTCGATGTCATCGATAGTCACCTTGCATGGCCTCTAAAGCAACAATGATGTATATATATATATATATATGGCGCCACCTGACATCTATATATATTTCAATGGTCCTTGAAAATGAAATGTGTCCTAAAGAAAACGATTTGCTATGAAAAAGAAATCATGCAAATATTAAAATTGCGTTAGTTTGGGATGGAACATAACGAAATGGAAAGAGCATTCCTCTTCCTATGATCTTTCCCCGACATTTCTTTTCCTACGTTTGATGCTTGCCTTCCACGAAGAATGTCCATTTCGTTCGTAGAAAAGTCGTCGTGGACGTTGAGGGGCAATTAATGCAGCCACTTCCTCCGAAATTTCAATGAGAGTTACACGTGACTCCGTCGCGCAGCGTTGGAATATAAGATGGCGAAATGGGTCGTTACTCAACCACACCGGGACCCATTACTTCGAGGTACGACGAGCCAATTCTCGCTCTTTTTTCTTGTTTTGTGATTTTAAAAGCGAAATTAAATATTCCTGATCTCGAAACTTATTGTTAAAAAAAAAAAAAACCGATTTCATGTCTATCAATCCGTTCATTTGATAGAAAATGACTATTATTTGGTACGCTGCATATCGAATGTCATCATTATTACGCAATAGTCATATGCTCGAATTCTAATATTTGCCTCGTCAGTAGAATAACTCAATCGATCCCTAATTTGCAGCGTTCACAATTAGCAGATTCGATTCATAGAAAATCTATTCATTAATTCGATAGGGTATTCCCAACAATATCCGTAGAGATATGCAGGATCGATGCTTTTCCTAGTTCTTTGCCATCACATTTTTCGGATAAGTTACCCTATGTGAATTCATATAAATTATGCAATCGATCATTACATATAATGCGATGTATTAGAGATGTTTATGCAATAATAAAGTTTCAAATTGTTATTATTTTTTCATTTGGGCCCATGAAACAGTAGAAGGCGGATAATTGTACCTGTATTACGGAGTCAGCAAATAACTACATACCAATATCACCGAAGAGATGGGCTGGGCCTAGGCCCAAACCACTTCGGCCCATTTATGCTGGAAGATGCGAAATTAATTTGCTTCACAGGGCAGAAATTATTTGGTGCTGGAAAATAATTATTAGATGTTCGTGCTAACATTGATTTTAAAATATAATACACGCTCACCTCATAATTCCCTCATATATACCGCATAATTTATATTACGAAACAATGGGTCAGGGTAATTCTATATTTTTCAAGACACAATATGTATTATGAGATGATGAGTATGGTCGTAACGGGGGATATTTAAACCTTCTCAGTTTAGGGATATTGATAATTTGATTTATTGCGACGAGAGACCCTCATGTCAATTCAGGAAAGTAAGCTAATAAATATGAAAGCACTTTCTCGATTTAGTATCTATGAATTTTAAGTTGATTTGGAATTCAAAATTCTCTAATGTTTAATTTATTGATGCTAGACCTCAAATATGCACTACACGTTTGTACAAATTGTTTTTTTTTTTCACTAATACAAGTTTCGATAGAATAGGCATTATCACTTAAATGGTTTACATTTTTTATATGCAAAAGAAAATGTTTCAAAGTTAACTTCGAAAATAGATGTTGGTAATTTTTTGGCAAGAGTAAAGTGATAAAGATTTGAACCAGATATTTGGCAGTTGCTAGCTTTCCATTGTGGAATGAATACAAAAATGGTCAACTCTTAAAATAACCCTCCAAAATGAGAGCAGTGTCACCATAAATTTTGATATTTCTCACGAAAGGGTGATCGAGTCATAGGATTTTTGATATACTTATTTCTTAAAGTCAATAATTTAAATTGAATCACGGCCAAGTCTTATTTTAATGAAAAATTATTATGATCATTGGAAATGAGCTTGGAAAACATTGAAATTCTTTTTTACTAGAGAAATAATGTTGAATTGTGTATATTGTCTTTATTGTTGGGTATAACGACACAAAATGTCATTGAACTTTGGTCTAACGTGTAATGTAGTCTCTGAACTTTTAATTTATTCAATGTGGTCCTTGAATTTTATTCAAATGTGCAATGTCTTCCCAAATCTTTTAATTTATTCAATGTGGTTCCTAAAATTTTGGTTTATGTTCAATTTAGTCCCTAAAATACGTGGAAAATTTATAATGTAGTTCAAGATCAATATTAAACATTTTCATATAATCTAAAGACTAAATTGAACAAGTACTGAAAGTCCAAAAATCGCATTGAACAAATTCAAAGCTTAAGAACAACATTACACATCAAACTAAAGTTCAAGGCTTATATAAATAAACTAAAAATTTAAAAACTTAATAAGAGATCATTTGTGCCATTTTCTTAATGTTATTGAAACCGGAAAAAAAAAACCCAAAAAAGGAGCGAAAACGAAAGGGTGTTAGGGTTTAAGACCTTGCCTGTGAAATGAACTGCTAATCGCCAAATGCTGGTAACTACGCTCCTCCATGTTTTGATCGAGTCAGTTCCTCATCGCTTGGTTCAAGAAACCGTCTTTCGATTCCGAAGGAGATGATGTAGCTGATGACCAGCAAGAAGGCTTCTGGGTCAGCATGTGGGCGCTTCGCCGAGCCTCTGGTCCTCTCAAGTAGCCGCCTTTCTCTCATCTCGTTGCTTCTCTGTTGTGTTCCTTTTCGATCCGTGTCTGTTCATTTATAGTCTCATCCGATGTAATGGGTCATTTGCTAAAGCTATGGACTGAATGAGCTTGCTGCTGTTTGGCTTGGTTGGGGCTGAAGTCAACTTCTTACACTCGTTTGCTAGAGAGACAACAATTTTATTTGTTTTTGTGGGTTTTTCGGAGCAATCAAAGAGAGTCCTTTTTCTTGCGTTGTCGTTAGGATGCTGGGTTAATCAGGATCAGAGAGTGGAACAATCAAATGGGTGGACGTCTTTTGAGGCGTAAATTAGGCGTGCTTGCGGAAAATGGACTGTAACTATGGAAATGGACGATGGGAAGGCGTTTTTAGTTTAGTCGCATGATCGCCCTACTCGTTTCAGTACTTCCCCTGTGGATTGGAGGCCATCTTGATCGTGTACATCCTCGTTTTAAGTGCCGTCTTTTTCATGCTTGGACAATGAAGTTATTGTTAGAACTGTGGTCCGAAACATCTTTTCGAATGTTGCGTATGTCGCGTTCGAGAGATTTATGGACGCTAACAGGCAGCGGCCAATGGCACAACTTGTCCCAGGCAGCTACTCCTGGCATCTCAGGATTTCTTCATTCTTTTTATTCTCTTGAACTTGCTCCTATTTGGAAGTTTTTATCTGGAGAATTTTTGTATCTCCATGCACTCTGGAATGACTCTGTGATTTGCTCCTTGAATATGCAGAAACTGCAGTTTTGGGGTGGCACTAGCGCGATCCAGTTCTCTTAAATCAGAAAGCCACGCAGATGATGTCGCAGGCATTTTCAGGCTTGCCATGTTAGAGAGTTTCTACCATGCAGGCGATATTTCTCCACAACCATCTGTGAGGGTTTTGAGTTTTTCTTCAAAAACTCATGGAAGAAGCTGTGTAGAGGAAGATGACTATAAAGCTGAACCTGGAGCATCAATTAGTACCAAGTCCATCTCAGTGAGCAAAGAAGACGTCGATGATGAGTTGATTTCGGAGGTGGAGGTTTCTGATTATGATAATGAAGAGTCTTCTGGAAGTAGTTTGGAAAAACTGGAAAGAAAGACTGGTACTACAAAGGGAGCATCATTGAGAGGAGCTTCTTCAGCGCTCTTCAAGGCCATCGTTGGCACTTCAAGTCATTCCTTGCGGACTGTCCTCGATAAGTGGTTAGAAAAAGGGAAAGATTTGGGCAGGGACGAGATATCATTGACCATGAGTAACCTTCGTTCCCGGCGAATGTATGGGAGGGCCTTGCAGGTGGTTTGATTTGCTCTGCTTTTGTTCTAAGGGTTATTTGTTTTTTAATTTAGGTTCTTTTCCACGTTGTAGTTCGGCATGCGGTTTTTCTAGGTCACTAGTGCCCCCCTCCTCTGTATTCCTGATTCTCATTGCAGGCATGATTTTGAATTTGCTGCTCATTAGATACCTGTTAACACAATGTCGGTTTGCAGCTTTCAGAGTGGTTGAAGAACCATTTCCCTTTTGCTGAGAGAGATTATGCAGCTCTAGTTGATTTAATTGCCAAGGTGCATGGATTAGACGAGGCAGAGAACTATGTGGAGAATATTCCAGAATCCTTCCGGGGAGAAAGAGTCCACAGGACATTGTTGGCAAACTGTGTCGTGGCGAACAACATCAGAAAAGCTGAGGAAGTTTTAAATAAAATGAGGGATCGAGAATTTGCTCTGACATCATTTGCTTGCGACCAGTTGCTCCTGCTTTACAGTAGGCATGACAAGAAGAAGATCACTGATGTATTGTTACTGATGGAGAAGGAAAATGTTAAGCCCTCTCCCTTCACCTACAGGCTTTTAATAAATGTCAAAGGCCAAACAAATGATCTGAAAGGCATGGATCAAATTGTTGAGATGATGAAGGCTGAAGGTGTGGAATTTGACCTCGTAACCAAAGCTAGCTTGGCTCGGCATTATTTAGCGGGTGGAATGAAGGAGAAAGTGGAGGTTATTGTGAAGGAGATGGAAGATGGGGATTTGAAAAGACACCGGCCAGCTTGCAAATTCGTGCTTCCCCTATACGCAGGGCTTGGAAAAGCGGATGAAGTGAGAAGAGTTTGGGCAATTTGCATTCCAAAGCCAACGCTATCAGAGTCTGGTGCCGCAATGGAAGCTTGGGGTAAGTTGAAGGATATCAAAGAAGCAGAAGCGATTTTCAATTTAATGATGGAAACAGGATATAGGATCCCCTGGAAGACTTACTTGGTCCTCCTAAAGATGTATGTAGACAATAAGATGCCGAATGAAGCAAAAGATCTGGTTAGACGCATGTCAGATAGCGGGTGTGATATTGGGCCATTGATTTGGGATGCTCTTGTGAGGCTTTACGTAGAAGCGGGCGAAGTTGAAAAGGCCGACTCTTTCTTGCAGAAGGCAGTTAAGAAGAACCCGCAGAAGCCAATGTACTCATCTATGATGGCCATCATGGAGGAGTATGCGAAAAGGGGTGACATCCACAAGTCTGAGAAGATCTTTCACCAAACAAGGCAGGCTGGTTATGTTGGTCGAGCACGGCTGTTTAGATTCCTAATTACGGCTTATATAAATGCAAAAGCTCCAGCTTATGGGCTTCGGGAGAGGATGGAAGCAGATGATATATTTCCAGATAAAAACTTGGCGAGGCAGTTGGCTTGGGTTAATCCATTTAAAAGCATGAGTGACTCGAATTTGTTGGACTGATGTTTCCAGGGCTACCTATTTATGTTCATCTGACTTCTGCTTTTTTACCGATTGAGAGGAACAAGCTAACGAGTTGTATCTGGAGATGAACCTCTTCTGCCTCTCCGATTTTCTACTTTGGTCTCCTCTCGATGGGGCACTCGGCATGTTGAATCTAAGCATATTTTTGGAGCTTTTAGTTTTCAAGATGAACTGTAAGAACGATACAAAGTGGACTCGTCTTTGTGCTCGGACCGGACTCGGTAATGTTCTTCAATCGTCATATCTGCATGAAAAGATAGCTGGACGTGCTTTTGACGACAACCTGCGCACCTCTTTATTCTGCCATATCCTCTGCACTGAGGTTCAACCAATGTGTGACTCGCTCAAGATGGATGAAGACGCCAGTATGTTATAGTATTCTTTAGGTTTCAGAAAGCGAAACTTTAGACCCATGTCACCTTTCCGGAATGCATCGGACTTTAGCCTTGATAACAGGATGGAAAGAAAACATATCTTCACGGTGCATTAATTGGAAAAATAGAACACCCATGACTGTTCACAGATGAGACCGCTTAAAGGCATTGCTTATACACACTGCAACAAAATTGCTTTCGAGTGCAGAGCACTTGCTGCGGCTTCGCGAAAAGGCAGGTAAAGCAGAAATAATAAGCTTGTTGTATAAAACTGAAATCCAATTTATTAAGACTCTGTTTAGTTGTCTGGATATGGATTAAGATATGATAGAATAAGGTGGGATTAAAAGTCTTCCGCATTGTGGAATATCTCATCATGTATTTGATCAACCTAGGATAAGACAGAAAATCCCATCTCGAGCCTATTGCGACGTCCAATAAATCCATCAAAACCGCAACTCGCGACACGTTCCGGAAGGGGTTGATGTCGTCACCGTTTCTTCATTAGTATCTTAACATTATTGGATTCTGCTGAAGTTTTGCTAGTTTTTCCTGTGAGTCCTGAATCCTGATACTTCCACTTTGTCGAATTAGTTGTATAAATTTTGAAAGAACAAAAGAACCTGACTCATTGTCAAGTCTCTCCAGGTATAATAAAAAGTTCAAATGTCCATACCGCTTGTCGGTATTTTGATCAAGAGGCTCATAAATTGTACCAACAATCTTCATGGCCTTGGTCATTCATTTATGGAGGTGTTCGTGTTCATTCTGATGAATTTTCAAATGGCGATTTCGACGGATGATCGAGGAGGCTACACATGATGCATAACGAAATGGGACGGTTGAGCCATTTCGCAATTGCCAAATACATGGAAGACAAGCACCAACGTTGGTGCTGCTTCAGAATCTTTTCGTAGCAACTCTTTTCCAGTGTTAAGAGATATGCAGCAGTGGTGTAATCTGTTGAATGACTGGGGTTAACAGGTGCCAACCAAATCTATATACAGAAAACACGGGGGAACTTATTGATTGATTTCTTCCTTACTTTCCATAAGTGCATTTTCGCTCTTTTTCGCGGCGAAGACAAATATTCACAAAAAAGAGACTTCGACATTTTTTTTTTTCGACTTTTTGTACAGCTTCATTCATATTCGCTTGTGAAAACATTCATAGTATAACGTATATACCATGTCGTTCCCTAGCAATTCCATATTTTCTTGCAATCCCGGATCACGCATTTAATTTTTCAGAGACATAATGAATAGCTATCATCCTGAAATCGAAATTAGCTCTCTACTCGAAACCATCCACGTAGTTATTATTTCTTGTTTCCTCTGAGAAAGTGCACTGACTTGGGTGGATGATGCGTGTTCCGACAACGCTTTGTCCCTCCTCAACAACAAGCGATGACAGAACTTGGTCACATCCATGGGGCTTGATTGTTATGCTTTGGGACGTCAGAATGGACGTTGTACACTCCGAATCGAAGACATCTACCGCACCATGCACTCGATCACGGTCAGATTCAAGCGCCAGACTTGCAAGCATTGGGACTTCGGTGACGTGAAGAAAGGAATGAACGTGGCCCGTTAACATCGCTACATGCAATTCAGGAAGAGTAAATCTTGACGCGAACCTGGTTAGATGCATTACATCCACGAGAGCCCTGTGCACAATAACAATAAATTAGCTCGACCAATGCTAAAGATACACGAAATCCAGTGATTAGTATCATCCTATTGAGTTTTTTGAGATTGTGACTGTGACTTTATACTCGAGTCGAGAGATTTTCATCGAATCGCTAATATGGAGCATACTAAACCAATCTAAAAAAAATTCATAATAATTACAGCGACATGACTAATAGTAAGTCAGCATTTAAATGAATCAGTTACATTTGACATTTGACCATATTCTAAAAAACTGTCACTTCATATATCAATATATGAATTAGACTAGGTGTTTGCTTTTGTGCCAAAAGAAGATTACTCTGAATATGATATCTCTTTCATGAATTATTAGAACCCGACTCGAGGGCCTCATTTTTGACCAGATCTTATCGCTTTTGAGCCAGTAATGGAAGGGAAGCAGAAAAAGGGAAAATGAGTAGTTCATTTTGTGGTTAATTTGTTGAATTTTCTAAACCAGAGAATGATAAAAAAAAAATAGTTTGAACTTCTACATATAGTCAACCAATTTTGAATTGACTGAAAGGGAAAATAGCCTCAGAAAAAGAAGTTTACGACATTGAAGAAAAGTGACAACCTAGACAGACCCCAAAAACAGCAACAGACCCACAAGCGAATGAGACCCCAGTTGATGTCCAGGTTCACTTTCAGCATGCAAAAGCAGATTCAGACCCAAAAAAGAGGGAATTTTCATTGCTGCCCCACGTGAAGGTGAATGATGCCTCGAAAAACGTCGAGTTTCACCGGCCAATATGTCAGAAGGGACCGACTAATGTGGAATCTGGCAAATTATGAAAGAGAAATCGGAAGATTGAATAAGAACAAGAAAAAGAAATTGGAGAAGAGAGAAAAGAAAGAAGAAAAAAAATAGCAAGAACGGAGAACACACCCGCACATACTCATCGAACAAAGCGAGAAGTGCACAAGGGTTTCGTTAAGGACGTCCCAAAGGCACTTGTTAAATAGACCCAACGAGAAAGGTTTTGATTTGGGCACTTTTTAACGAAACCCGTTAGAGTAAAAATGCGCCCCACTCGTGTTTTCCACGTGCCTATCCTTAGTCAAAACTAGGGGTAAGTATGATTCTAGAGTAAAACTTGAAACCGAATAATTAGACCGATAGAAATTTGTCTGATTTCAGGTTTCAAGGTATGCATGATAAATTCTAGATTCCAAAAATTAAGAAACTTATTTCGACGGGTAAATTCTGAATTAGTGGAACCTAAAACAAGTTTTTGTATTTTTCTTGGTCTACGTATTCATGTGATTCTGCAGTATTTCATCACGTTTAATGATGAGCTTCTATTTTGTGACTGAGATTTTTACTTTGTTAATATTTCATATTTTTTGTGTCTAAATATAATTTGTGGTCATAAATTATAGCAACAAGTAATGATCATTAAAAGTGATAATTCACTGCTCGTTCAATTAATAATATAGATGAACCTGGGTAAAACCTGAAACCGACCCTGGAACTTGTGACATGATAAGTTTCAAGTTCTAGGGTATGCATAGTAAGTTTTAGGTTCCAGTTAAAATCTGTACGAAATCTAAAATTGCTCACCTTTAACCAAGACCCGTTAGAAATTAACTTTCTAGAATATGAATATGACCTAACACTAGAAAAGGCCTCGTCAGTTGCTTTACAATCGCAACGTCCGTTTGACCTTCTAGTGAACGCGTTTCTGCCAGCCATTTCGACAGTCCACAGGCCGACCAGGTCCAAGCACAATTCCAGGTCACAGTCCACTGCTGCATTGGTAAATATGAGATTTCCAGAGAATTCTTGATTTTCCCAAGAAACGAGGTGGCCTGTGAACCTCCCCCAGCTATCTCCTCCATGAAAATCAGGATTTTTGCTATTACGATTGCCTTAAACATAAGCATTAGATCCAATGTCCGACGCTGGAGATAAGACAAGGGAGTTATCGGTGCAGGTGGTCGGCGGCACCAAGAAAATCTAAACTTGTGGACGAGAGAGACCCTGCACGCAATTTCGGCTTTTCTCATGGAATATCGGAGAAGGAATAACTCTCGATTTGCTAATTGATAGACCCTTCACCCTTTACTCAACACAAAATATGTTCTGTTCAAACACCTACAAAAGCCTGCAGCGTCGTTCCACAGACACCCATTTAGCATCTCCAGCATCATTTTCTCGGTAAAATTTAAGGCATAAGATCAACCGTCCCAATCCATTCATCCTCCACAGAGACGACGATGTTTGTCTGTCTGTCTATCTGTCTGTCTCTCTCTAGCATCTAGAGTCCACCAGCTGGGGCAAAGAACGAAAACAGGCAGGGGAATAATTGTCAAGTAAATTCGGCGCAGAGAGAGCCATTCAAGAAGAAAGTCAGCTGGCGCATTTACTGGCGTGCGCCCCAGAGTCAAAATCGACTTTTTCCCATTCTTCTCTAAGAGGTCATCCATATCCAGAGAAGGCACTTTTGTCCCCACTGTGGAACCAAGAAAAGAAGATCGGACAAATCCCATATAAAATAAAAATTCGCTCGGCAACTGAAAATACGAATCTTGGTTGAATTTTCCTTCCCAAGTCTGTATAAATAAGCACTCGAGAATCCATCGATTCTATTTCCTGTTTGTTCGACTTCCTAGAAAATGTCAAGCCTCAAAATCACCAAGAAGCACCACAGGCACCTCAACAACCCCTTCCCTTCTGCTCCGAGGTCTCTGCCTTTCATTCAGGGGACTCTGTTCTGTGAGTCGCTAACATTGACGTCGCACCAGCTCTTCCCAATTGGGAAAGATTTTCAGCTCACTTGGCAGTCAAGGAATGGCGGGCTTCTCTCGGTTTCTCACCAATCGCAGCCTGACAAGTCTTTATGGTCCACCATCCCCGGACAAGCCTTCGTTTCTGCGGCTCTGGCCGAAACAGAGATTCAAGAAAGCAGAGGATCATTTGTTGTCAAGAACAGGGAAGTCCAATTGGTCTGTGATCATCAGACCGTCGAAGACATAAGCGTGATCGATCATTTTGACCGTTTCTTGGAGGCCACCGATCCTGATTTCCCTTTGGGATGTGTAGGAATTGATCACATTGATGTGAAAAAAAAAGACTTTCCTGTCCTGATAATAAGTGGCAGGATCTTCAGTAAGAAAAAGAAGCAGCCTCAAGACTCCACCTTGAGTAAGAACATGACGCTGACAAAGGATTGCACTTATGCAAGATACTGGGTGTTATTTGATCAGAAAAGCAGTAACCAAGTTGGGTTTCAGGTGAGGCTGGGCAAACCCAACTTCGGCCACAGCCAGAGTATTTCTCCGGCTGGTCTGAGAAGGCGTCGGGTCATGAGGCAGAAGCTGGGCCAGCTTCGGAAGAAGAAACTCGGATGGTGTTGGTTCTTTCCAAGGCCAAGAAACCATGTTGTGGTTTCCTCTGCTGAGGACGAAATAGTTGGAATGAAGCCTACAGAGTCCACAGAATTCAATAGGATTTGTCTCACTTATTCCAGTGAAAAAAGTGAGAAATTCTACGGTTTCGGGGAGCAGTTCTCTCACATGAATTTTAAAGGCCGAAGGGTGCCAATTTTCGTACAAGAACAGGGCATTGGACGAGGTGATCAGCCAATAACTTTCGCAGCTAATTTGGTTAGCCACAGGTTGGTAGCATAAAGCTCTGTCGTGAATTGACTGATCACACATGGAAATAATTGGAACATTTCACTTCTGTTGCAGGGCTGGGGGTGATTGGAGTACAACTTATGCTCCTTCACCGTTCTACATGACATCAAAGATGAGATCTCTTTATCTTGAAGGATACAACTATACCATTTTTGATCTAACAAGACATGATAGAGTCCAGATACAGGTACCTCTTGATAACCGATGTTTGCCTCTTTCTCCTTCACCACTTTCGTATCTTGTTGAAGGTGGGAACAGTTGAGGTCTCTGCTTGGACTATTAAAGAGTGTTGTTGAAGTGACAAGCGAAACATGTAGATCAAAGCTTACAACTTTAGCTCGAAACCTGCACACACTAGAGCGATAAGTAACTTGTGGGTTCTTTTACAATGCTGTCTTCAATGACTATCAACATTATTTGTGCCGCCGTCAAGATATACTAAAGTTTGTTTTAGAAGAATAGACAGAAGAAAGAAAAAAATGTCCGTACTTGTTTTTTTGGGTAAGAGTCACGTACTTTGTATAGGCGAATGGTCCAGTAAATTAAATGTACAGTGGAGATTATACACCGTCCTGAACCCGTCTAATTTCATCCTCTCTTATACTGGGCTGGCAGATACATGATAATTCAATCCAAGGGAGTCTAGTGCACGGCAACTCACCCACCGAGCTCCTCGAGCACTTCACAGGGACTATTGGGAGGCCCCCTGAACTGCCTGAATGGATTATATCTGGAGCTGTAGTTGGCATGCAGGGTGGCACAGATACGGTTCGCCATGTGTGGGATGAACTGAGGGCTTATGATGTACCCATTTCTGCCTTTTGGTTGCAGGTAATGCCATGGCTGGACAAAGAAATTAGCAAAAAACAGTAAAGACTTATCCAATTTCAGTAAATCAAAGACGATGTCACTGACTTTAGTGGTCACTTTGCATTTGATGATAACAACCTTAACATGAGGATTTTAACGGATAGTGAAGTTGAACACCATAACTATAATGTATAATTAAGATGATGAAGAAAACATGGACTCCAGTGCCAACCATCATCAATACACAATATAATTTAACACACATAAAGCTCCCTCCATCCAAATGTAACGACTCAGTAGCGTTCCTCAGGATTGGGTTGGGCATAGAGAGACGTTCATCGGATCGCAACTCTGGTGGAATTGGGAAGTGGATTCAACAAGGTACTGGGGATGGCAACAATTAATTAAAGATCTAGATGCTCAGCACATTAGAGTGATGACATACTGCAACCCCTGTTTGGCTCCGGTATGTAACCCTTCACCTTCTGTTAAGCATACTTCTTCCTCTATCTCAATGGGGAATCAAGATCTTCGTTATATCACCAACCATTCATAATAGATTTTCAGCTTGTGAACTTATCAAGAAGCTTTTTCTCCTGCTTGCAGACCGATGAGAACCCAAACAGGAGGAAGAATATGTTTGAGGAGGCAAAAAGTCTGGGCATCTTGGTGAGAAATAAGAATGGGGAACCATACATGGTTCCAAATACAGCTTTCGATGTTGGAATGCTGGATTTGACTCACCCAGATACAGATAGTTGGTTTAAACAAATTTTACAAGATATGGTGAACGACGGAATCAGAGGATGGATGGCAGATTTTGGCGAAGGCCTTCCAGTGGATGCCAAACTCTATTCAGGTTCTTAACTGCCAGCTTTTTTCTGAAAAAAATAGTCTAGATCTTTTATCGCATTCATGTGACCCCTAACTTCACTCTAAACTTCTATATTCAATCCAATATTCTTCCCATTGGGATAATTTACCAGAAGGCAACACTGTGATTGGACAGCTCATACCAATTCTTCTCCCCCTTGAAAGCTCAATAACCTACTTTTGGAAATGGAATTTCTGCAAGTCGCAGGCTTCACTCACTCTCCGAACTAATTTCTTCATGTAAGTACACAGATAAGATATCACCATCAATCTCCATTCCAATCTTTCTGACCCAAAACCTTGGACTGTTCCGTGGTAAATAGTATGAAGCATCACAAATTGACTACACTCACAACAATATGCAAGTATTTTGAATACTCTAATCCCCTGATTCCTCAATGCACGTCCTCCCTTTCAAAACCCGACCAATGGAAGGGAACTAGAGTCAGAAACCCTTGTTGCAAACATAGCAAAGCATAGACGTAAGGGTGATAACGCTACTCTTACAGGATGTTGTAACTAGCTATATTTATATGTAATTTCCACAACACCCATGGAATTAATGTTTTCAGGTGAAGATCCAATAGTGGCTCATAATAGATATCCAGAATTATGGGCCAAAATAAACCGAGAATTTGTGGACGAATGGAAGAGCAACCACGAAGAAGGAGAAGACCCAGAAGATGCATTGGTTTTCTTTATGAGGGCTGGATTCAGAGATAGTCCTAAATGGGGAATGCTGTTTTGGGAAGGAGACCAAATGGTCAGCTGGCAAGTTAATGATGGCATCAAGAGTGCAGTTGTCGGCCTATTGAGCGGCGGACTCTCTGGATATGCCTTTAACCATAGTGATACCGGAGGCTATTGTGCAGTAAGCTTACCCCTAATCAGGTATCAAAGAAGTGAAGAGCTGCTATTGCGCTGGATGGAGTTGAATGCTTTTACCACTGTATTCCGGACCCATGAAGTAAGTATTATTTGCTTCCTGAATTCATCTATATGATTGTGTGGATATTGCACTGCCACTTATGCATAAAGAAGAGAGATGAATATGTTCTGTCAAGGACAACCTACATATCAGGCAGCTTTCCACTCCCTCTTCCCCCAACCATCCAAGGACATGCAGGCACTTCTTAGGACATTACTTCCAGAAAAGAGTGATGCTCTTTCAACTTCATTGAGCACATAAAGAGAATCACTTAAAAAACATGGAACTACAACTTGTCGGGTCTATAATGCCAAAATAAACAATATTCATTTAAATAATGGAAAAGTATTAGTTCTTCATATATTATCCTCTTAATGTCCCCTGGGAAATAGGTATTAAGTTCAATCTATCTTTGCAAGCAGGGAAACAAGCCATCCTGTAACAGCCAGTTCTACTCAAACCATAAAACCTTCTCACATTTTGCACGCTTTGCCAAAGTATACAGTGCTTGGAAGTTCTACAGAATCCAACTCATCAAGGTATTATCTGGAACTCAGCTCAAACTTCGCATCTTAATGGTTATGACTGGTAATTAGATATTAGCAAATATTGAAATGATTTCACCACTCACAATGGTTTATATTCTAGTTAATGAAACATCAGTAAAATACATTCATGCTTAACTGATATTATGTCTTCTCTTAGTTATGGATACACTGTCCAAAACCTCATACTTTCACTGAAACCCTCACTTTTTTCTAAACCAGGAAGCAGCTCAAAAGGGCTTACCTGTTTGCCGGCACCTATTCCTCCATTATCCTGAGGACGACAATGTACATAAGTTAATTTATCAGCAGTTCTTGGTAGGTACAGAGATTCTTGTAGTTCCCGTGCTTGACAAAGGCAAGAATAATGTCAAAGCATACTTTCCGGTTGGAGAAAGTAGTCCATGGCAACATATCTGGACAGGAAAGTTATATACAGATCAAGGTTCTGAATCCTGGGTAGAATCTCCAATCGGCCAGCCTGCTGTATTTGTTAAGGCTGGCTCATTAGTTGGGGAGACCTTTCTAAAGAACCTAAGAAACTTGAACATATTTTGAAGAGACGAAAGCCAACAACCTTTGATTCAGGAAGGAGAGAGATAGGAGGAGGAGGAGGAGGAAAGAAAAGTGAAATGTTCGCCATTCTTAGCTAAATCCTGTACATGTTCATGCTAAAGCCAATTTGTAGAAAATCATGTATGATCAAAATCTTTTCTCTACTTCCATCATTCAGACATTGGCTGAAATAACCTAATCAAATTGTCATCCAGAGGGGTTCAAAGTGCAATAATTGGATAGTTAGTATGCCTGTAGCATCCTTCAAGTCAAATATGTTTTCCTTATGATATGTTAATACCTTTGTTCCGCATAAAACCCACCCACAATGAAGATCCGGTGTGTTCTACACCATCATGATATAATCCAGGAGATGCACGACATAACGCAATGCTAATTTCCATCACAAAATCACAAACATGGGATGGCATAGTTTAATTATGGAAGAAATTGGTAAGTACTCCGACCAAAACTCTAGTTGCCACATTTGAGTTTCCTTGCCATACAAGTTTGCACTGTCTACCCAAAAGTGCTATTTGATCAACACACTACACGGTCGATGAATTATTGTAGAGAAAACCGCAAACACAGTCTCCAAATAAAAGCTTTTTCTCTAGGAACTTGCCAAGTATGTATCGGTAATCCTTCATTACTTAACTAATTGGCAAGCATTAGCAAACTGTACCATGATTAAGAAATCTACATTGCTCATAAACGGCAGAAATTAATGAGACTACGGTCGCCCACAAGGCTTCCTACATGCTCTCGAGATCGTAACCAGTGATCAGAATGTCATGCGCACGCGGTGCATTATTCAGATTGATTAGTTCCCATTTTTTGAACGAGACCCATAGTCCCGAACCGACTTCAAAGACTAAAAAAAAAAGCCAAAACGCTCCAAGGATCAAATCTCAGCCATGAAAAATCCTCACTTTAAGCTCTCGACAATCAGTGGCAGCTCAAAAGGTCCGACAATTACGTACCCACATCTTCCAATGATCACGATTTCTGGTCATTCCACGGAATCGAACACGAACAGAAGCAGCGCAACATCAGGGGAGGCAATAGCCTGGCATCAACAACCAGCAAAGTCAATGGACGAAAAAACTTGACATGGCCATTCGTTTTCAGTTCAAGTTCAAACGAACAAATCGAGGGACGAAGAGCTTACAGGGCAGAAGCGAAGGTCCGGGATCTAGGAGGAGGAGGAAGAGCTCGTGGAAGTGACCAGCCATGGCGGTTTTCCAGGTGAGAGAAATATACATATGGAAAGGGCAAAGCCAGATGAATTTTTATGTTCTGTTCTGCCGCTCTTACGTGGATCCGGATACGAGCACGGAATATTCTCTCTCTCTCTTCTTTTTAAGGTTTTAGGAAAATGATTAGACATATATTGTTCTGACCAATTAATATCGTCGGAAACCTCAAATTGGCACGCTCAAGAAATTTCAACCTGGTACGATTTCCGCGTCAAAATCTTTGGACAAAATTGGGGACGAAGTCAGAAAAATTTCAGCAGATTTTCGAAACTTGTGGGAGCTCTTATATCAACATTAGCAGATTTAGGAGGATTTTCCCAATCTAAGATGTTGGTAAGTGGGATTGTTTGTGACAAGAACCAAAACGCCCGTCGGTTTGTTAACCGTGATAAAGCTATGCTTTCCCTAAGAATTAGCTTGTGTTCTTCTAGAAGATAATTTACATATAGCGGATTGTAGATTTTAGTGCCGGATATGGGTTTCGGACAATGCGAAAACCACACCTCACTTTTGGCTCAATGACCAATTATATACCTCCGTTCTTACAAATAGCATTCACATGGCTCTAAGCAAAACTCCCGTGTTACAATGACCAATGGCCCCCTTACATACGCTCTTTGGCATTTTGCTGGTGGGTTTAGGCAGTTTGGTTTTGAATGTACTGGATGAGTGCGAGGACTTAACATTTGTAGGATGGTCATTACCGAAAAGAAAATAGCATTACACAGAGAATGATTAATGCGAAGGTGTAAAGTGACTTCCAAGGATGAATCTCGGGCACGTACCTGATAATTTTCAAAAGTAGAGCAACGATGAATGAAATCTCATGAATGTTCTTGGTATTTTCTCTAAAGGAGGAGGAAAAACGCTGCAATTTCTCCTGGGCTGACTCTTTAGAAGCTGGCCAAGAAGGACAACAACTCTTTAGAAACTTTTCCATGTAATGGGCGTTTTTATTAATGCGATCGCTCTTTACAGAAAACGAAAATGCTTCGCTTCGTTGGGATTTGATCAAGAAACCGCCCGTTGCATCATAAGCGAATGCCAACATTAAACAGCAAGGCAACCAGCCCAAGTCACGCGTTTGGAGCTACCAGAGCACAACCACAGTTTGGAATTCATCACAGAGCATCATCTAAGCCCTAAGGTTGGTCCATATATTTTTGAGAGGGTAAAAAGCTTTACGCTCGACCCGATATGAGATACAAAGTCGCCACCGAATGGCTGTGGAAGGACGATATAAAAATCACCCGCCAAGGGCATTGAGCTAAGGAGTTGGCAAAATTGAAGTCTCGAGACTTCCGAAGTTGAAGCATATGAACCCAATGCACGCGTCACTCTGTCAAAGCACCGACGATGGTTGGAGAAATCATGACGTGCACCAAAGTTTAAAAGATGTCTCGCTCAAAAAAGCACAGTTTCGATGTACCTATAGTATAGAACAACTAAGAATTTACACAAGAATGCAAAGCCCTATCCCTCTTCCTTAGAATACAACAAAGAAGTGCTATAGTCGAAAGCTGATGATCACAGATTCAATGCCCTAATGTGCCAAGGTGCAAAAGGTGAAGCCTAAAATTTGCTTGTTAGCTTCGTACAATGTATCGGACAGAAGCAATCTGCCATCTACCGTTGAGGCTCTAAATGTCCAGCTGATCAACATCGACCATAGCTGCAGATTTCTGAATAAGTTCCTTACGGACATCCACCTGATACGGAAAATTATGGATTAAAACGGTCACAAAGGACAAAATATTATAGCAGTGAATGAGTTTACGTATGCTTGGCCCTCAGAGCCCGAAAAAAAGGTTCGCCCAGCCCTTGTAGTTGTCCTAAGCTTCTTAACTTTTCGCATTGGATAGACTGCTTTTCAGCAAGGCTCCATCAGGGAAGTGAATGATATCCCAAAGCTTATCTCCAGTCAGTATTCGCAAAAATTTTTAAGTAATTGCAAGACGATAATCTTTCAAGGATTTACAGTAACTGAAGCCTTATTCTACACATGAAAAATTATAAGCAAGATCATTATTAAGGGTAAGCAGAACCAACTATGAACACATGACCACATACCCGGGCACCCATGAGAGAGGAAAAGACCACATTAGCTTCAGCAGCATCCTCCACCACCAACTGCTTCAGAAGCCTTCGTTCAGGATCCATTGTCGTTTCCCAAAGCTGCAAAGGCATCATCTCTCCCAAACCTACATCAGCATCAGTGGAAATGTGAACAAGCATTGTCCTCCAAGTAAGATTTAAGTTCAAGACTCACTGAGTGGAATCAGACTGAAATGCAAAGATGAAACCCAATAGTGGCTCTCATTTACATCATCATGCCCCTAATTGCGGCTTTTACCATTACTTTTCTCACCTTTAAATCTCTGAATGTTGTAGGATGCATTAGGAGGTAAGGAAATCTGAAGCTTCTTAAGTTCTGCATCGTCGTAGCAATAGTAAACTTGCTTCCCCCTCTCAACCTGACATTCAATAGAAGCAAATTAAAGCTAGCAAGGGTCCACTTTGGATACACTGTATCAAGATGGATTACAAATAAGTGAAACCTTGTAAAATGGCGGGACTCCAACATAGATGCAACCTTCATCAAAAAGGGATCTCTGCAGACGAAAAGGCCAGTTCAGTATGTTGGGAGTAAATTCAACATCTCTGCGGTTTGGTTTTTCAAGTGAAACAAATTTAAAAGAATAATCACCTGATATCTGAAGAAAAAGGTCAATAACAGCGTTCTAATGTGAGCACCATCTACATCAGCATCTGTCAGAATGATGATCTTATGATACCGTAAAGAATCCTTATTGAAGTCCTCTCCCTTTAATCAAGTAAATCAAGTAGACAGAGTAAGCTTTTCAGTTCAAGAAATGCGAAAGGAAAGAAATGTGTCGATAGAGACAAGAAATTTTATGACCTTCACTCCAAGTCCAAGAGCAAGAATCAGATTTTGTATCTCCTCATTCTTGTACATTGCTGCCTCGTCTTTTCTTTCAATATTCAAAATCTTTCCCCTTAGAGGAAGGATAGCCTGATAAAACATATTTATATAGTAAACACGAAAATTAAAGCGGCATTTTAGTAAACTACAGTGAGCATATTAGAGCAAATTAAGATGCAGATTTTCCAGATAACTACAGCATCTTGCTGATGACAGGTTATAGCAAAAGAACAAAAAGAATGATGTAGCAATTACAAAACTAACGAACTCAGAGATTAGGCTAGACCAACAGCCAGAACACAGTTGTAATAAACACAACATAAAAGACATTTAGAAACAAACTGCACAGCTTTCAAGAGGTGACAATGTCTCAAAATACTTGACTGCCTGTTGCAAAGACACTCCAATCATCAAGACAGTCCACAACCCTGCCAAAGGTGTACAATCCTCCAAAGAAAGATTCGACATTCTTGACCACACCAGGAAAATCAGCATACTGAAAGGAGAGAGATTATAAACCGAAAGGACACCTATTTCCATTGTGGTTGGATTTTTCTTATCAAGTTTCCATTAAACAACTTCTCCAATCAATCAACGATAGTAAGACAGTAGAACTACACATCTTGTTAATTATGGAAAATATAAAAATTCTAAGATCAGTTCTTCTCTGTAAGGACAAATCATTTCACATTTCTAAGGCACACTGCTGCTAGAACTTCTCCAACCCCAAATATCCGACAAGCAACAGTCACTCAGGTTCTCTGTTTCCAAAAGTGAGAGCATTTATCACCGAGCTAATGCTATAGAACCTCTACTGAATCAGCTTCAGCACTCCAAATAAAAATCATCCAAAATATATATCACCAGAGTTAGCCGCTATTCTAAAAGCTCACTATGGCAAAAACTGATTAGCATTGACAAGTTAACATACAAAAAAATCCGACACAAAATAGGTCACATGAACCAAAATCTTACCTGGAAGCGTCTATCCCGGCCCTGCTTTGCACTTCCACCAGCTGAATCCCCTTCAACTATAAAAATTTCTGTAGAAAGTCAAGTATTCAGACATCAAAGTTTTACACGTTTCAACATAATCTTGAAGGTGTTTTTTCAACTTCAAGTCCTCCCAGAGCATCCCAATATCCTTGTGGATAAGGATTAGAGATTATTTGCTTTAACATGATTTTTAAAGAGGAATGCAACCTAAAAAACAACGATTGGAGAATGCCATAGTTGATCGTGACAAGTCAAGAAATTGTAATTGCAGTAAATGGACTTCCACAGTGAAGAAAGGCTGCAAACTACTTCCAATGAATAATTAAAGCATCCTCTCATAAGGAAGTACCAATAAGACGCTTCCATAAATGTTATCATCTACCAAATGTGGGATTTTCAAGTACATATCTTGAGCTTCACAGTAACTGCAAAACTGATGCAAACAGCATACTGTATGCTACAAAGGATCTCCAATGAACTCCGACCTTTGCTTTTGCACAATCATATATCGAGACAAACTTCTATATCCATTGCTGATAATTCCAAATACCCAACCACTCATCACAACCCTCGAGAAATCTTTTCCGAAGGAAACAATTATTGATGAAAGATTGCTGAATGATAACATTTATGCCCTGATACATCATCCTTGGGATTTATATTAATACATATGCAGAGATAAGGAACAAGTAATTTATCTTCCTCATCTTTAAGAACAAGTAATGTGAAAGACAAAAAGAAAGAACTGGAACATCTGACATCAAATAATATTGTCACAATCATAAGTTATGAAAAGCTTTACATGAGAAATACAATTTACCAGATTCTTCTGGATTTGTAGTCGAGCAATCTGCTAGCTTCCCAGGAAGAGATGAAGATCTCAGAACACTCTTTTGTCTCACCAACTCTCGGGCTCTCTTGGCTGCCAAAGCTGCCTAAATAAGAAAAGCAACACAAGGGAAATCAGAGAAACTTCAAGCTCAGAGATACTGGTAACTGTTTCCACAGTCTGTGCACTTAACAACAATTAACAAAACATAACATTTTTCCAGCAAAGTAAGTGTAACTGCACCTTGAGGGCATTCAATGACTTGGAAAGGATCAAATCAAGCACATCTGGATGCAACTCTAAGTATTCAGTAAGATACTCTTGCACAGATTGATCAACCAATTTGCGTACTTCTGGGTTCCCTAACCTTGTCTAAAGGAAGAAAAAGCAGTCAGCTAAGTATAACTGATACAAACAACTGCCAAGTTGAAACATTGATAGAGAACTTCTGGTGAAAAAACCATATGAAGTTTCAAGTGAATATCGCAGTAGACAATACCTTCGTTTGTCCTTCAAACTCTGGATTTGGAACTTTGACTGAGATAACACATGTCAGACCCTCCCTTACATGCTCACCGCTCAAATTGATGTCTTTGTCCTGAGTACAAACGAATTTGTCCATTTAGATGTGACAAATACATTTATTTTCCTCTTCCACACATATCTCATATGCTTATTAAAAAAAAAAACCAGCCAGAGAAGGCGCACACCTTGATAACCTTTGACTTCTTCCCAAGGTTATTGAGTGTTCGTGTTAATGAAGCCTTTAAACCATCAATATGAGTCCCACCATCAACCGTCCGTATGCTGTTGGCATATCCAAGCATTGTATCGGAATATGCATCTGAACACCTAACCAACAATGCATGAAAACAACAAGGTTAACCATTGCTATTGTTCTACTCACGGTTGGAAGGAATGCAAGGGACTGTCAGTTTGTTGAATATGACAACATCACCACTCTTATGGTAACCAAAATCATCTTATGTCAAAACTATCTTGTGGTAACCAAAATGTTGTTATACAGTGCAGCAGTGAGAATATATTCACTAGATAAAAGTTCCAGGTACCAATAAAATGCACCGACAGATGGTTATAGGAAAGTTAATGTAATCCCAAATTACATGTTTGACAATTGAATCCTTAAATCAGTATAAGAAGAGGAAAGGAAGCATACCACTGAAAAGCAACATCAACTGTGACTCCGTCTATTTCTTTCCTGAAACCCACGACATCATGAAGTGGTTTCTGCGTCGAGAAACTGTCAGGGACTTCTCAGTAGACACGACTTAAAAAAAAATAAAGGTGCACATACATTAACATGAAGCAAGAAGGATTTTCATGTAGGATCTTCAAATGGTTTTAGTTAAGGCACTAATTTGAGCACAACGGAGGTAAATCAGCATTGAAGAACTAAAGATTAGAGAGAAGTAAGTTGACAGTGTCAACCAAAATTAAGAAGTGACACAGACAGCTCAATGACTGTTCAGCTGATCCAATCATCTCCGACTAAGGTTTGCCAATTCAAACAGTCTGACTTTTCAACAGCTCTGTTAGCTGAAGAGCACTTGGCTAGCGATGGCAATTTAACCCGCCCCATCAGATACCTGAATTGCCCTGCCCAAATGGGGCAGAGAAAACCCGCAACAAGTGGGTTTTAAAGGGGGGGGGGGTGATCGGGTCAAATCTCTTACCCCACATATTGGATGGGGCGTGGATCGATTTAGTCATCTTTGCCCCATGAACCGCCCCAGCCCACACCTTAATTATTTTAAAAAATAGTATTTTGTGTTTTCTATTACATGGTTACAACTAATAGGCCTTTGTCGTCTTTTTTCATTGGTCTACTTATTGATAATCATTCTTTTTTCATCCTTCTATTAATTAGAGTTAAGCTCAACATAAACATGGAGTGAGACAGATGGGCTGGCGAAACCTGAATGCTCCGAGGGGTTGGAATGGGGCACACAACCTTGCCCTGCCGGGGCATGAAGTGGATATAGGGCCATCTAACTTATCACGGGGCAGGTGTTAGAGGACGCAACCCCGCTCCCACCCCGCCCCACCTACTGGGGCACTAGAGGAGAATTTCTATTTAACTCACTCATAAAGATCCAGACAAAGGTAGAATTTTCTTCAGTAACTTTAGTAATTGAAGTTAACCTCTTCAAGAAGACGATTTGAAAGCAAGATCAAGAACGATAAACAATCTACAGATTACCATCATTTCTTGGCAAGCAGAAGGGAGAGTAAAAAAGGCAGGCATACCTTATCATTGTTTAGCCAGCCCACATACTCAACCAATCCTCCTGCGTAGAAGTACTCATTGTGCTGAATCTTCTCCGGATCATCATCTTCTTTTTTGAAAGTAATCCTGAGCTACAAAGCTCAAATCAAAATACATAGTTGAGCAAAAGATAACATAAAAACCTTAAGATTTTCACATATAGTCATGCGAGCTACACAAAGAACCAGAAAAATATTGCCTACCCAAATGCATCACCAAGAAAATTGGCCATAACTGCTGAGTACATGCATGCTAACATAATACATACTCAATGTTATGAAGCAAAGTTTTGCAAAACCATACATTAGGGTTTAGAAAAGCCAGCTCCCTGATTCGCCCAGCTAGAGTATTGTAATCAAATTGAATTTCTGTCGTAAACACTGTAGCAGTGAAGAAAGTAGACAAAGGAGCATGTGTCAGCACATATAAAGCATGAAAAGTATAGATAAACTCCAACAAGGTAATCCTGTTGGCATGCTGTGTTGTCAAGAATTACCTTCTTTGTCTGGCCAAAACTGTATGCGTGTCCCCTGACGATCCTTTGATTCAAGTGGAAGCACATGACACGTTAAAGTTGTCATAGGTTTCCCACGAGAATATTTCTGTTCGTATTCCATTCCGTCACGCCAAACAGTAACTTCCAATGCCTGACACCAGCAAGTTACAGGATTAAACTTTTAAAATAAAACAAAAAATAGTAAGCAAACCTAGATAGAATGCATGTCAGAGATTGTCAGAAAGATCACTGAGCTATTTTGGACAAAAATTCTATCAATCCCACAAAACTAGAACCTTGAAGAGTACCATATTGTAGGCTCAAAGAGAAATGTCTGAGCCTGTGAGTATTCTCTACCATCTTTTTTAACACTCTTTAGAGAACGCTAAACCTGTATTTCAGTGGAGGAAGTACAGGGCATAGCCTTTATCCACATTGTTTGTGATTGTTCCTTATAGATCCTGAGGAAATTAGCAATTTAAGTACTAAATAGATCCCCCTTTCTCGTTCATTTCCCGGTCCTTGTTTTGAAACCTATATCGGGAGTGAAGTAGGAAAACTTACGTGATTTTCTAGAGAAATGCTCAGTAATTCAGCGAGGCTATACTTCAATTACACGGGCTACAATAGATCTCACACACCTCCCTTGAGCCAAGCTACCATTTCTAGATATGACTTGCACTACCTATGTCTAGGTGCCTGGGTCAGTTCCCCTGTAAGGCCTTTGACCAACAATTTGTTTACCAATAATAGAAACAAGATAACATCTTAATCTTCTCTGCCAGATAACCTCATAAATGTTTAGGAAGCATCCCCTCTAGCAACAAAGAGGCATTAACCACCTCAGACAGAAAAGAGAAGGCTCACCTCAGACAGCGCATTAACCACTGACAAGCCAACTCCGTGCAAACCACCTGAGACACTATAGCCACTACTAGAACCACCAAATTTACCTCCTGCGTGTAGGACCTGCAGATTGTAATAAAAGTGAGATACATTATACTCTGTTACTATTTCAATGATAAAGGATGTTAGAAATTGCTGAATAGCCCTTGCTAATGACAAATATCAGAAAATTCCAAACCACCTAAACCCCTGCCCATACAGATAGATCCATGCCAAAAGGCTTGAATCAAAATATGAAAAAATCAGAGCATGAAACAAAAAGCATATCAATAACACGTCCCAAACAAGAAGCCTGCACACGTGTGAATGCATGTGCAAGCACAACATGCAGGAATACATAATTCACATAAAAATTAATCTCACAAAATAACTTTTTTAGCATACTATCGGGCAAATATCTGACTCATTAATCATTTGAAAAAAAAAACCATTTATATATGCTTTAGAACACATTCGTCCTTCTCAATTCAGGCATCTTCTTGCCAATCCATATCTTCTTAAACAGCTTAAGATTATATATTGGTTCATGAGAAATTACCGTTAGCACAGTCTCCAATGCAGATTTCTTGGTCACAGGATGCAAGTCTGTCGGAATCTGCAATATTGAGAAATGCTATAAATTTAGCAGAACAAATTATCCAATAAAAGTGAAATGACTAGTTTCTTAATTCAAACTTCTGCAGCTCCTTATAAATTACACTGTCTAGAACTCTATTGGTTGAGTGACCAGCCAAAGCACCAAGAGAAAAGTTTATTGTACAGTCCATTTTGAAAAGGATCCTGTTAACTAGCTCCCCAGGTGCACTCGTTGAGCATACTAAATAATGAATGATTCACTTTCAGTGCAGTGGTTACACATACACAAGACAATCAATGCATTAAAACTGCAAAGTCTCCTTAATTAATTGCTTAAAAAGTGCCCCAGGTGTACCTGTGAACATAATCCTTTTGAGAATGGTGACAATTGGAACTCAAGTTGGTCAATGAACATGGGCTCAAATGACATCTCCAATTCAATATTAGAGCAAAGTAACACTGAGTATCAGAGTTTCTTGCAAGAGGTTCTTAACTGGACCATAAAAACGCGGATCAAGAATATGTCAAGAAGCAAGTAACAAAAAAGCGTTTTAATAAGATGCTCCCACATTCAATTAGCTTATTTATCAACAATGGAGACGGTATTGTCCTCGTGAGGGCAAGCAACTGTCAAGCAGTAAAAATAACATGTCCACCGTGCCTCCTCAAGAAAGTAGACAATCCAAAAGCTCTGATTCAGATGCATGATATGAAAGGTATCCACTGAAATTACACAGATAGGATCCATACCCCACGCCCATCATCAGTGATGCTCACAGAGCCATTTGCATATAAAACAACATCTATGTTGGAAGCAAATCCTGCCTGAGCTTCATCAACCGCGTTATCCAGTATTTCATAGACCTGATAGACCGCAAAAAGAAGAGAATTTTTATATCGACAATTTGTATCCACTAGATTGATTCACTAGTACTAGTACAACAACTGCAAACGAAAAGGGAAAAATGACCATACCAAATGATGCAAACCACGCGGTCCGGTGCTTCCAATATACATACCCGGCCTTTTCCTAACAGGGTCTAAGCCCTCCAATACCTAAACATGCCAGTACACAATCCTTGGTTGACGATGCAAGCATCAATGACAAAGATGAATAAGCAAACCAAGACATCAAAAATATAACACGCGCTAGTTCATCCATGACAAAAAGGAACCAAGATATAATTGTCAAAACTTACACAACTTTTAAAGCCAATAATCGAATAGCTCAGCACAGTAATGCAAGCACGTGAACCGATTTGGGGAAGTTTATAGCGTATGGATAACCTGAATTTGCTCAGACCCATAAGTTTTTGAGGTTGCGCTCCCTTGAAAACCTTCAGTCACAGCGCCGGTCGACATGAACGCCCTCACAAAACCTGCTTGTCGGCTCGACAATTGACTGATTACTCTCCTCAATGGATAGCCATTTCTGCATAAAAAACACACGAATACAACGATTCAAAATCCAATGAACAGGGGAAGAGCAAAAAATGCTTGCTCCACGGCCACGAAAAAAACGAACTTCCAAAGCAAACGACACTTGGAAATCCAGCACAATCGGTACTCGGAGGCCGAAATGCAGAGACTTTCCAGCGAGACGACCCAACACATCACCGAGCACTACCATGCCAAGCTCCCCCATCAACTACAAGCCCCGAACAGCATCGCGAGATGGATCGCTCCACCCCCAAAGCTCGCGACTTTACTTCGCGCGCAGAAGAAAAGGCTCTAGACACGAACACGCGAGAAAGGGTAAAGAGGAGGGAGGACCGACCTGGGTCTGAAGAAGACGGAGGAGCGAGACGCGGGAGCATGAGAGTGGAGAGGAGAGCGAGCGAGGAAGCGAGAAGCCATGGTCCGGAAGCTGAGGCGACGAGGCGGTCTCAGGAGAAGCGCCATTGGAGATTCCGAACCATACGAAGCCTTGTCCAAGTTTTTATAAGCCAGCTGATGATGTTCTCTTTCGTGAGGACGAAGACAAAACCTCGTCACGCTCTCTTTCGTCCGTCGGAAATGTTTCGTTTTCCCTCCTCCCTCGCCATTAAACCCTTACCGGCTCTCCTTTGTAAGAGCGAGCCGAACGGACCGACCGGACCGGGAATCTCCCGAACTAATCGGTTCTGGCCAATTCTGGATAGCACCGGTCCGGCTCCCGATTTTATATGTGGAATTGCCCATCCGGACCGGACTTGCTATCTTTTTTTTTTTATATAATTTTCTGGAAATTCTATAAAAACTAGAAAGAAATTAAGAACCCATCAAATCTCGAGCACTCTCCCGAATGCAGCCTGAGTCGTTCCCTTTCTCAAATCTAAACAAACCCCTAATCTGTGTTGCTCACCTCACGTCCCTCTTAGCTTGGCTGTCACTAACTAGCCTCCCTCTCGCGATCTCACTCTCTCGCTCGAACTCTCACTAGCCTCTCTCGCTCTGCTTTTGGCCGCTCAACTCTCGCTCATTGTCTCGCATCTCATTGAGGCAAATGCTCCGTTTTTATTTTCGTGCCGCTCTTTGTCCACCATTTCGAATTCTTTTTATCTCGTCTTCGGAATTTTTTTGTTGTTCTCTGGCTCGCATCTCATCGACTCTCGCTCCCTCTCTCTTTGCTCTCGCGGCTTTGTCGAGTGTTTGCCTCAATACATGCCTCGTTACCCAATTCGTCCTTTTTATGAAACATTAAGGGAATGTAACGCTTGGCCATTTCCTGAGAGATTCGGCCATTGGTTTTCATTTTCTTTCATTCCCTTGCCTTGTTTCAACATTGAAAAAAAAAAAAGAAAAGAATTCCATTAGCCCACCCGGGAGCCGAACCACCAATGAATCAATCACCCCTACTCCTTCGCCGGCGACAATTCGTGGTGCTCATTTTTTTTATTTAATTATTTACTAAATTGGGATGCAATTTTGGATTAATTCAGAGTTTAGAGACAGCTATTAATGGTATATTCTTGAAAAAATATGTATTTATATTAACCCTGAAGTTGCTTGGTGCTTAGGAAATTAATGGCTTTGTATGCGGTGCATGCGCACGACACGGATTCGATTTTTCACACAATTAAATACAAGATAATTCCACAATTACATGGACGGATTTATGCTCTGTGTGGCGAAAGAATCTTGCCACCCCTTACTTTTATGAACTCGCGATGAAGTATTTGATTTTGGAGGCTTCTAAGTAATGTTGTGGCCTTCGAATTAAAGTTTGTTCCATTAAATGTCTCAAAGAAACATCTATAGATAAGTCATGTTAAGAGCAATTGCCCTTGCAAATC
Organism: Syzygium aromaticum; assembly: GCA_024500025.1. Lineage (NCBI taxonomy): Eukaryota > Viridiplantae > Streptophyta > Magnoliopsida > Myrtales > Myrtaceae > Syzygium > Syzygium aromaticum. The sequence continues at coordinate 22,369,190 of CM044885.1, forward strand.
GATAAAACTCAATAAAAAAATCTAAAATTCAATTATTATAGAGAAATTACATCTTTATTCTTAAGGCATAAGTTACACTACTTCTATTTCTAAATCAAAGTATTTAATTTCTTTGCAATAATGGATCGTATCTGCCTCATTAAGAAAGCATTATAGATCCGTCCCTGGTCACCAAATTTATGGTATGATATACCTTTTTGAGATGGACTTCTTGTCATAAAAATAAAAAAAATCTATACATTTATGTCAATTACAGACCCAAGAGCTAATGCTATTTGATCCTCGACGCATTCTATTGGTGTATTGTTTCAATTTTTTATCAATAAAATTACTGTACATCAATCCCTACAAATTAAGTTATTGCAATTTTTTTTCTCGTTCTTAAGTAATTTATATGTTTCAATTTATATGCTTTTGGGTAGCAACCAAACCAACATTCTGTTCTTGGAGTTGGAAAAAAATCCTACAACTTCGCTCGGACTTTCAGCAAAACTTCCTTTGGATGATGGGTGACGGGGTCTCTATATCATTCCAGTTTGATAATTGGCATCTCAAGGATCCCCTCTATAAATTTTTTTCAGATAGAGATATATATTGTTCAGGTATCCCGAGAAATGCATCGGTTCGGGATTTTTTTTCTTCGATCTGGCAACACTCTAACTTTCTGGTTAGTTTCAACTCTTGGATAGAAAGTATTCCGACTCTTAATATAGAGAGGCCTAATCACTTAACCTAGAAAGGCCACTCCTCTGGTTTGTTTTCCACTTCCTCGGCGTGGGAACTCATAAGAAACAAAGGTACGCATGTTCAATGGAGCTCCTTCATTTGGGATTGAGCCATTGTGCCAATATACAGCTTCTTGCTTTGGTTCATATCACTGAATAGACTCCCTACACAAGTCATCTTGCTAAGCCATTATAGAATTTCCGATGGTGTATGTGCCTTCTGTAGAAGCCGACCCGACTCTATTGACCATCTCTTTTTTGAATGTGTTGTAACTGGATCCCTTGCTGTTTTTTGGGCAAACAAATGCAATCTATTGTGGCATAATAGATCTTGGAAAGAAAACCTTCATTGAGCTGTCCAAACTATTTGGGGGCAAAACTTTCATCAGAAAATTGCTCGATTTGCACTTGGCGCAATGTGCCATATAATATGGTTGGAACAAAATAACATCCTATTCAAGGATCGTCCCCTTTTCATGCCAGCCTTCCGCAATCATCTCACCAAGTTGGTAAGGGACAAAAAATGACCGCAATAGAAGAATTCAGCAAAACTGGGGCATCTCCTCTTCCATTTTTTACTAATCTTTTCATTACTTTGTAAGTAGCTTGATGGTCTCCGTTTCGGTTGGCCAATGTAATGCATTTGCTGTTGTTTGTAACCCTTGTTTAAGTCGTTACACCTTTACACCTGTCGGGACACTTGTTGTGTCGCCTCAAGTGTGAGGTTTTTGCGTACGATTATTTTCTCTGTATGACTCGCTTTGAAAAGTATATAAAATTCTTACTTTACCAAAAAAAAAAAAAAACTTTGACTAAACGTCCTGTTTTTGTGACAATGCGAGGATGTGAAATGCAATCGAATTTGTACCTCATGTGATCGTTTTTGAAATTTAGAACATCTATGGTATTCTCTACAACTCTCAACTAAATTTGACTCGGTATTTATGCATAGCACATTTACAAAAAGATAACTATTATGTAAGGACACTTTGCTAAGGTATCTGATTCTCTGAAATAGTAACATGCGAAATTTAACTTTACACAGCAGAAAATATAAGGTAAATGTTCCATTCTATGCATTAAAATGAACAAACATATCGAAAGTGGGTCTCCTAAAACTCTCCTACCCAGAAACAAACTGCTGTTTAGTGTTGACCGACAGCAGATCATGAAGTCTCTCCATTTTTCTGCTTACTGATATCAACCAATTCATCCTCGCGCCCATCGGCTTCCCGGCATGCCCCGATGGATCGGTTCTGTGTTGATTGACGCATCGAGACAAATATTTACAGTGGCTCGAGGTCGCAAAAAATTAAAGCTAAGTTTGGCACAAAACGGGAGCCGAAGTGAACAAGTTCAACCTGCTCGACAAATTTGCCAAGTTTTCTTCTAACCCTTAAAAGAGAAAACAGAAGGACCCACTTCATGACCTCTACACTCTGCAGAATACCTGGATCACATTACGTACAACACCTGGGAAAAATGCTACGAACAGAACACAGTGAAACTTGCCGACTTCGAGGGGCGTAACGGCAAAAACCGAAGAAGCTGCGCATGTCAGCATCACCGAATCTGTCCCGCCAAATATCTCCGCCGAGCGAAAAGAGGACGTGCAGGTGAGGAATAAACCGATTGCGAACATTGATGTGAACAGAAGCACGACGGTGCTCCGGATTAGCTCCATCGCCATCGTGTTGAACAAGACCATGAATACGTACAAGGCGTTCTTGAGATAGTAATACATCACACGCCCTGGATAATTGCCGTTGTTATGATGATTGGCGGCGTCCTGCCATTGTACAGCACCAGGAGGATTTAGTACTCCGACTGGGAAGAGCGTGAGCAACGCGATCAGGGTCACAGCGACCAAAAGCAGCAGCACGATCCGGGCTTCCGCTGGCGAGACCTGTATCTGGCCGTAGCGGAAGAGGTTGAAGAAGGGTTTTCTGGGATTGCTCAAAGTTGGGGTAGCCATTGAATTGTGTGTATTTGGACAACTTGGAAGAAGATGGTACAGTGTAAGCAGACTATTATATAGAGAGATGAAGCTTGGACAGGGTCAATTCATGCATTTGATTATTAATCAAGAAATTAACTGATCAACGGGTATTTGAGTGGTAAAAGCCAGCACTTTACGCGTCAAAGAAGCGTGAGGTGTCACATCTAGGGTTTAATTCTTGCTCAAGACAACATCCTGGGGTCATGTTACATGATACTTAAATCTCAACTTGAACGGCTTGCCTTTAGCCTTATGGGAAAAATATGAATTCTGTCTTGTGCGAATACTGACTTGAAATACCATCCAATCATATCTATAATATCCAAAAAGAAAAGAACATAAGCACAATATCATGTCTCAAAAGCGTTTGAATTGGGTGGAGGATATACAGTTCCCTAATTCCGTTATTTGGTTCTAAACTTTGAAATGTGGATGATCGTTCTTGACCACAGTGAAAATGTAATTTAATAAGTTAGATTCGAGATATCATCAATACACCCGAAATCTTGTCTTTCCGGTTTGAATATACCTAATTGTTGGCTACTAACTCCTTCTGTATCTTTTCCAAGTCAATCCGCTATACGCGTTTGAAGAAATTGGGTGGAAAGTGCGTGAGATAGTCCTGAATTAGTTTATTTAGATTCAAAGGTCTAGGATGCTTCCTAAGAAATGCAGGCATGGTTAGATATGAGTTTTGAGTTGGAGTGAAGATACAACTAACTCTATTTTATGCAAAGGCCACTGTTTGGTATCTTCTCTAGCGACAGAGACGAAACTAAGAGGAAATAGACGCCCGAAGACAACCTAGGAACACGCCAAGGTACATAATAGTATTGTAACAACAAAAAATTATTACATAGTCTGATGGATCATATGGACCAACATCATCTATTTTGACATCTGTTTGCACCAAAAAATTGTATTATGCACGGATGACAGACACAACACGACCGCCGTGTATGGAAATTTCTGATCTATTTTCCGAGTGATGACGGTAAATAAGCTCCGCAGCTCCAAAACCACACGTTGTCGCTGCCTATCCCTTGCAAAATTCAACTCTTTCAGTTCGTAATTGAGGACACATATGCTTAGATTACATTAGAGGAGGTGGATAAAATCCACCAGCTTGCCTAGGAACTGAGAAGAGCAGCCGCCATCGCTCAAAGCAAGCTCCACCATCTCCTTCATCTCCAACGCCTTCTTCTTGATCTCCCTTCCTTCCTCCCCCACCATCACCCTCTCGATGGCCCTCGAAATCCTCTCTCTCTCCAACCCGCCATCGCCATCGCACTCCAACTCCAAGCCGACCCTCCAGACCTGGCTCACAAACCCGGCGATGATCCTCTGGTCCCCAACCCTAGGCCAGCACAGCATTGGCACCCCCTCAGTCATGCTCTCCAGAGTCGAGTTCCACCCGTTGTGTGTCCAAAAGCACCCAACTGACTTGTGTGCCAACACTTCCTTCTGCGGGGCCCACGCGACCGCGAGCCCCCACTTGGACGGAGCACGATGATCACAATGTGCGGCAGCGCCCAAGACCCCTTCCCCGCTAGGGATGAGCCGTGCGATGTCATCGTCGTACTCCGAGCTCGGCCCAACCACCCATAGGAAGGGCTGGCTACAGTCGGCTAGGCCCCGGGCAATCTCGGAAAGCTCGGACCGGCTCAGCCTGACGAGGCTCCCGGTGCTCACGTAGATGACCGAGCCCGGGGGGTGGGAGTCCAGGAAGGACATGCACTTGATTCGATCTTCCTCGTGATGAGCACTAGTCTCGGTGGTGAAGAGAGAGAGATGATGATGATGAGGGTCATGGGCTTGGTACTTGTGGAGAGGGCCAATGGGGAAGATGGGAGGGGAGGGAGAGGACTGGATGCGGTGGAGGAGGGTCTGCTCAAGAGTGTGCAGAGTGTTCCATACGATTCCTGAGGCTGTGCTTGTGGATTCATGGATCTGGGCAAGGACTCGCTCTGTGGTTTCTGGGCAGAATTTGTCAAAGACCGGCATGTCCCTCGCTCTTAATGATGGGATCAGTTCTTGGATGGCCTTTTCTGCTCCATCTTCTGCATTCCACGCGCGTGCGAGTTGATTATCAGAGATGAGAAATTGCTAGAGCTATGATGCTTGCAGCCACCAGAGATTACAGTCAAACAAGACTGAATCATAATGTGAAATCAGTCCAAAGTTGGACAAACTATGCATGAAGTTAAGCCCGCAAAATGAACAAGAAAGTTTTGATCACATAATTTCAGGTGACTCGAAATACTCAATTTCAGAAGCACTAAACCTATTGAGTGTTAACATTCCAATTCAAATCTTAAAATCTCAAGAATCTGAATTGAAAAATTAAAAAAAAAAAAAACGGATCGATCTTTTGTCGGATCCTAATGTGTTAGGATCTTTAGAGAGTTCCAATCAAGAACAATAAAATCATATCATCAGTGCGACCTGACATATCATAAGTATCAATTTAATTCTCATATTATGGCAAAAGTTGACACAAATTGTGTGTGCTAAGAAATTTGACTGTTGAAAGATTTTTCAATTTTTGTTTATTACAAAGTATTGGGCTATTGATTGATGGAAGAAATTATTGACACGCATCGAACAAGAAAGATATTTCGAGATTCGAATTTTTCTTTTAAGCTTATTTAAGATATAGAAAAGAATCCAATAGTAGATAAGTTTAAAATGATTAAACTAGAAATTTCTAGATTTTAAAATTTTAGCATATAGAAATGAAGACTTTACTTACCATTCCAGCTTTAAAGATCCATATATAATCACATTACTACTTTTCTGAAATGTTGGTAAAATCGAAAACATAATTACTCTTCTAAACAACACATATCTAACGATTTTCACATAAATAGTCGTAATCCATCATTTATAGATCTTGTAAAATATCTTAACAACTTTATTGGCAACCAAATTTGTTAGAAGCTGTGGAGTGCAAATGAGCATATTATACTCATATACATGCGCATTCTCGTCTCTCGGTCAAAAGTTTAAACTTTCCAATGAAAGTCTTCCTCGAAAATTAGCATGAAAACAAATCATATAACTTAGAAATTTATGATGGTTCATAAATCACTCATAGCAACTAGTTATGTGGTTTTTAATGAGCCAAATACTCACAGACAAGACAAAATCCACTGCTTACCTTGAGCTGGAAGGCAGGCCTTCTGATTGAGCATTGAGAGGCCAAGAAAATTAGCTGCAGTACTGGTCCTCAGGACCAATCTAGGGATCTCCATTTCGTCACCAACTTCTCCCGAAAAATACATTATGGCATCATGGACAACGCACAGCTTACAATCTCTCAGCCGATTCATCCGCAGTCGCGTTAAGCAATCTCGAAACGGCAATTTACACTTCGAGTTGACCTCGTTCAGAAAGCGCATGAGATTCAAGCCGCGAGCATCCAAGATATCGCCGGTAGACCCACCCAGCGATTCAAGGAAGAAGTCATCGGATACCCAAGAAGTTGCGACGCGAGGAGAGGCCGATTGCACGAGAACTAGGGTTATCGCGAAACCCTTGGAGCGGAAAATGCTGGCTAGATTGAGCATCGGGTTCAAGTGCCCTTGCAGAGGACATGGAACGAGGACAAGATGATGCTTTCCATCTCTCTTTCTATTCTCGTCCATGTCTTCGAAAGTAAACCGATGCTCTTTCCCAAAAAAGTAGTTCCTCCTGTAGAAACCTTTGGTGGTGTCTTTTGTCAAGAGGAAGGGGCAAATGGTTGATGTGAAGATGATTGACAAGTTCTTGGTAGGAACCTTTTGAAAATTGAAGCACAGCTGCCACAGTGTGATTGGCTAGATATCAATGTGGGCACAGTGCCCAAGGTAAGGGATTGACTAGTCAAATCCACGGAGAAAAGCTGTCATTTCTGCGTGTGATTCAACGAGATCTTTTAGCAAGTGTTTGTATCTATCATCAAGAAGATGCAGAAGTTCCGCTCGATGTAAAGCCGTGGCCTTCGACCTTAGAAGAACGTTCGACGGTTGCATAATCTTCCCGATGCTCGACTATAATTCGTGCAGAGAATAAAATACAGCGTCGCATATGCGGATCGTGTGTGATGTGCTTCGTAACATTTACGGCATCCGTATCTCTACAAAATGGTACCCAAACCCCCATTCCATAATCCTAGGGAAGAACTGTAATGAGAGACAGATTCATGAACAGAGAAACTGTCTTGTATAACTGAAAACGAAGGCACATTCACATCATTTCTATGACCCTTTTGGACATCACGTCTTCTGCCATCTACTAAATGTCTGCAAAGATCGATAGGAAGTAATCTGACGAAGTGAATATAATTCAAATAAAGAAAAAAAATTTGGTCTTTCCGAGGATGGCCCCTCAAAAGACCCAAAACCTCACATGTCGCGTAATGGACTAAAGAATTGGACAGAGAAATTAATCTATTGCACATACCGAGGATCCTCTTTGAGTTTCGCGCCTGCATTTGGAGCTAACTCAGCATTAAAGGAGGTCAGGGACCACGCAGAAAGATCATGGGCTCTCCTCCGTCAACATCACAGTCAAATTGCACGTAGTTGCCTTTGCAGTTCATGTGCTTTTCACGTGGCAACCCATAACGGAGCCTTGCAGGGCCACATGGTTGGGGACAAATTTAGCTCTTCCGCCACCACATCCAGCGCTTCCCGGGCGTGGTGTTTTGGGTCCACGTGGTCGGGGTCTCTCCGTGAAAACTAAGGGCAAGCGATTCATTTAAGTTCAGTTTCCGATTCGGTTGTCTGTTCTCTCTTTCTTTCATTTTTCTTTTGATTGTGACTTCAGTTACGGGTGAATAAGATGCATGATAGCCAAAGTTAGAAGCATCGCAGAGTAGTTCGAAATAGAAAGGCCCTTTAAGAGCGGTGTCAAAGTCTCCAACGAAAATCGACGTTTGCCCAGATTGTATCGTTGATGAAACAACTTTCTTCAATTTTTATTAAAAAGAGACAGTTTTTATGGAGATTTTGGATGAGAGACTCAATGAATCAATAGGAACAAATATGTTTCGTTGGAATTTAATCGACGACAAAGTATATAACACTTTGTTGGAATTTAATTGACAACAAAGTAAGATGATAGAGAAATACAACGCTGGAATTTAATCGATAACGAAGATCTGAAACTACAACTTACTCAATTACAGGAATTGAAAGATAACAATAAAACATTACGGATTTTTTGTTAATTGATCAAGGGTCTACAAAGAATACTATTCAAAGCCTACGATCGACGGTTGCAGACAGAGGTTACACAATTAAAATAAATAAATGACTTCTCAATATCCTATTATCTAGAAACACTTGAGCTCGAAAATATCACTATTCATCAGTTACTCGCTGATGTCAATGACTTCATCCCCAAGCAACTGATAAGTAGTATGTTGACGTTGATCTCGATGACTTCATATTCAAATAACTGATAACTGCTCTCATCAATCGCACGTCAATATCAATGTTGATGACTTCATCTCAAATAACTGATATCCAGCAACACTTGTCTAAAAAAGCCTAAAAATATTGCTATGCATCGGTTACATGTCGATATTGATGTACATGACCTCTATTGTTCACTAAACTCTTCTACTGTCGACTAAGTCTATCATTTCTCGATTATGACGAGAACAACAAAAAAAGGGATCATATTTTGGTAGAAACGCATATGCACAGATACGCCTTCGGTGGATGTGGGCAATCCTTGTTACATTACAGAAGATACGAGACCCGCATCTTTCTGTGTGGGTCAGATCGTTAGATCGCATCGCTTCTCGAAACGCAATGCTTTCAGTCGTGACGGGAATCACCGGTAACATGCGTTGATTTCAACAAATTATAAATGCAGAGCCCTCGATGTGGTCACTAACAAAACAAGGACATCTTTTGACTTGGTTTCGAAAACCGTATGCTTAAATCCCTCGGATACGTGTGACGACAGTCTAGATATGCTGGAATGCAGTCTGGTATGTCCCCGTGCATGCTCTTGGCAGTCTGCACACCTTGCATAAAAGATACTTTACGAAGAAATTCCGGTGGGCGAATACCAGATTCTCAGTTTAATCCTTGGAACGACCGTCATAATTTAACTACGACGGTTCTTTACCATATTAGCAGCCTTGTCTCAAAATGAAGGAAAAAAAGAACTCAAAAAAACAACATGAACATAAGAGGAGCATCTCTCTTTTTTATCTTTCTCCCGATCTGCAATCAATTTGCATTACATCGCTGGAGGGGCATTTAACCAAACAGAAAAGGCACTTGTGCTATATTTTTATATAGTTGGAGTTGAGTTACAACAATAATTTGGGCGGGCCTCCATCTGGCTCCCGCGAATTGAGCAAGTCAGCTTTGACCTTAGCTATATAGATACAAACATGTACAAGATTCTTGAATCCTCAATCGGAAAGAGAAGTCGGGCCATTGCAAATTGACTGGTTGGCTGGAGAGGGGACGACAAACATGGATGATCACACCAAAACCACACTAATTCGTAAATTGCTCGACAGTTATCTCGGCAGGAACTCAGTGGAAATGCCAACCATATAGCCTACAAGTTCCGTGCATTCCTGTAATCAGAACATGATGGATGAAGTAATTCAGAAGACCACTTTTCACCTTCAAAGTGAAATATCCGATTCTATATTGGCCATACAAGAGGTAGAGGTCAGGTGCATGCATTGATCAGAAACTAAGCAAAATTCTTAAGCAAATTGGCCTTTCGAATCAGTAAACTATAGTATAATTCCATCTTTAAAATTGATGAGACCAGCACAAGTTGAAAAACTTTTCGCCTTGCGACTTCAACATCTAGTAGCATCTTATTTTGAAGTCCCAACATTTCATTTAGTTGAAGAAGCACTGTTTTCTGAAGTCACAAAGTGCATTTAGTATTATCAAGACATAACAACTGTTTTATGATTTCAACTGTTAAGTAATCAGAAAAGATAATAGCTCATCTCTCTTGCTTACAATCAGTTACCTTGCAGAAATTGATTGAGTGCAATTCACAGCCCCTCTGGGAGCACTGAGGCGTCTCGTCCTACTATTGTGCTCTTTGCTGTCACGCATAGCAGCAACCTCCTTTTCCATGGAAGCTAATTCTCTACGCATTCTTTTTGCTTCAATTTCCATTGCTTTGTTTAAAGTATCAACCTTCTTTGCCAACATCTGCTTATTCAACAACAGCAAATATCAAATAGTCAGAGACGAAATCAGTGATGAGGAAAGCATAAATAATCATAGTATAGGAGGCAAATCCATCAACCTCTATAGCGTCATCCTTCTCTTTAAGGCTCTGATCTTTGTCATGACAAGCTTTTCTCAGGGCTATAACCTCTTTTTGCAAGATATCGTACAAAGTTCCCGATACAAAGTCCTCATCTTCTGGTTGCGTTTTTCCATTATGATTCCCATTTGCAATCTCTATGACTCTACCTATCATCTCGTTGTTCTTGATCTGTTCTCCTGCGCTATTTGTGGCATTGTCACTATCAGTTGAATTTGGCATCAGTTTACCCAGGGACTTGCTGCCACCATCAAATGAAGATGACACTCTTGCATGTCTCAACAGTATACTGGCACTGTTGGATCGTAGCAGGCTAGTCGGTGCATTTGACGCTTTCTTTTGTAAAGAGCCGTTGGAGTGCTGTCTGGAAAGCTGCTCCAATCCACTAAGAGACAGCCGCCTTGAATGTCCACTAGTACTCTTTCCTTCTGAGTGCGTCCGAGCATTGCCATTATTAGATCCTTTAATCTTTTCCTCCAAAACCTTGAATCGCAGTTGGTATTTTTCCTAAGCATCATTGAACCAGCCTGCCATCAAGATTAATTGCCCAAAAAGGAATCTATCGCTATAATTGATGATTTTTGCACCTTCATTTGGGCTTCTGCCTTTGCAGCGCGCTCGGCTACAGCAAGTTTATCCCGAAGCTGTTGCATTTCACCCTATTGATATAAGAAGATATCAGTAAATCCTGCTTTATAAATTAAATTCCCCTGATTGCCCTTCAGATGATTCAAGATGCTCGGAATAAAAGAAGTTCCAAGAACACGAGTCAATGTCGTTAAAGAAGTTTCTTCCATCTACTTAGCAAATGATCTCTGCCAAAAAAGAGCTTTCTAGATGCACTTGAATTAAGAAATGCAAGTTAGAAACCTACTACAGATCAAGAACTTTTCAAGGCTTAAAAATTGAAGAGCTGTTTGAAGCTTTCAAAATTTCAAGCACAGCAGCTTTTTTCACCATTTTGACAAAAGCATTGCATTAAAGGGGCATTTAAAAGGTCCTTAATATGTGGACTATGTAATCAATCCAGCATTCTCAACGTTAACACCTACATGGCTCTGTACGTGGGTGTCCTAGGTACCCTTTCAAGACCATATGGTAATGCGGCAAGCGCAAAGAGTCTGACTACTATATCATTAACAGTCCCTAGTTGTTGAGACATTTGCTGCTTCTTTGGCAGCATAAGGTAAGACAAAAAAAGAAGTTGTTGCATTTGATGTTCAGCGGTTTAAGTTAATCAGGGGATGAACAGAAAAAGATAAGAAGAACACGGTGCTTGCTAAAGATGGCATAATGACATTTACTTGCCTGAAAAAATCTTCTTTCTTCGAGCCATTGCTTTACAGGCATAACTTTGTCATTGCCATCTTTCCATTCATTAGCAACAACAGTCGCAACTCGGTTTGCAGAAACCTTTGCACGGGCCACTTCCCTTTCCAAGGTCTTTCTCTCCTCCTATGTGAAGATTCGGTGTCAGAAAAAGCTTCATATGTTCGTGACTGAATATGGAAAAGCATTCAACGACATTTTAGATGGAAAGAAGAAGCTGCAAAGAGAGATTACATTCATCTCTTGAACTCGTCGCTGATAATCCCGAACAGCATTAGCTGCAGCTCCACCAGCCAAAACAGCTTCCTCAAGCTCTCGAACAGTTTGCATTAGCTTTTCAACCTCAGAAACTTTTTGCCTATGCATCTTGTCCAGAATTTTATTCTCCTCCTGCAAAAAAGCACAAGATATAGTCAATATTTGCAAACTTGGAGACAGCCTCGATCTACATTATATCATGAAGGAGAAGAATTATTCTCAAAAGAGAAAACACCTGGCAAATTTCAATTTGCTTCATTAGTTCTTGATTCTTGTTCTGCAGATCATCCACCAGTGCTGCTTTCGCTAAAGCAATCTCAATAGTCCTTTCAGCATCAAGTAAAGCAGCCTCCTTGGACTTTGTGAGCCGATCAAGTGCTCTGTTGTCCTCTTGCAACCTTGCAGCCTAGCAAGAAGGCAAGACTTACAACGTAAGACAATTAACTCTCTCTCTCTCTCTCTCTCTCTCTCTCTCTCTCTCTCTCTCTCTCTCTCTCTAAACAACCAGAAAAGAAGATCTGAGGATGTCTGGATGTCTCATCAGAACAGAACACGAGTAACACCACAAAAGACGATGGAGTGCACATAGCAAGCAATTGATCAAATTTTCACATATACCTCAAGCCTAGCTAGCTTAAGCTCTGCCTCAAGTGGAGCAATAATTGCCTCAATTGGAGGCATCTCATCATCTTTTTGGGCAGCATGAACCCTTCTAAGTGTAGCTTCCGCAGCAAATTGTCCAGCCAGGGCCTCTTTCTTCTCATCATTTACCTTCTTAATCTCAAGGTTCTGTAAACATGATCCCCATTAGTTCATCTCAATGGTCACATCCTTAAACTGATATGGAAAAGAATTGCAAGCAAGCGACAAGTCACAATAGTAGTTCATACCTTGCTTTCTAAAAGAGCTTCTGTCACTTTTAGCTTCCCGTCCACTTTGTTCAGCTCGTCAGTCAACTGATGTCAATCATTGCAAAAGACAATGAGAAAATTTTTCAACCATTAGATAATGCTCAAAAACATGGAAACATCTAGCATCCTAAGGAGCAAAAGAGGTGAAAGATGCAACTGCCTAGGATCCTCAGCTAATTTTACACAGAATAAGCACGAGCAACATCAGAAGTTTAAGACGAATGAGGTTAACACGAAAAATAAAGCAAAGCTACAGATCGTAACAAAAAAAGCACCAGAAAGAACATCAGAAAGCCTGGTTTATCCTCCAGACCATACCAGAGCCACCAGTTTGGTTTTACAGAGAAGTGCCAAAGAACTAAAGTTTCCAAGACCACCATGCTTACCAATATTGGTCTCCCAATGTCCAAAGAAGGGATATAAGACTCTTAGATACAAAGAAGAAGCATGTTTTTCATCAAGCCATCATGCAAGATCAAGAATTTCGATTTCCTTTAAATGAAAACCTAGGTAAGATCAAGAATTAAATCATAGTCGAATTCAGGGTGAAACCGAGGATTAAATCTACAAGGGCAACTTGTCTAGCCCCGATACTTCAATCGTTTTTCACCTTCCCTACTCAGTGAAAAGTAGCCGTCGTTGTAAGAAATCGCGATTTTATTCTCGGTTCTCACCAAGCCAAAATCAAAGATACTCTTCTATGAGGTAACGACCTGAGCTGGTCAGCTCATACAATAATTGCATGTAGTAGGTCATCTCACAAGAAAGAGACATTGTAGAGCATTAAGAGTATGTAAGTACCTCTTCAACTGCTTTCTCCTTAAGACGTTCAGAATACTTCAAAGCTTTAATTTCTGCAAGTGCATCCCCCAGTTCTCTATCTTTGTCTGTGAATAGAGTACAAAAACTAATTAGATTGGTGCACATCAGATGCGGTCAACAGTCAACAGTGAGAATATCAAAAGGTTATAATTTCCTTGACATCTACTAATCTTTCTAAGAAGCTCAGCCAAGGTAATGAGTCAAGTCCAATCCATGAAACACAATCATAACAAACATTAGACAAAACAATGCAATTTTAAGGACTATAGAAAAATACTTCAAGGAAAGCCCATTTATTTATTTTCTCCATTCACTGCACTGACGAAGAGCTGGACATCGAGGGGGCAAAGCCTAATAGCGCAAGGGTCCAATGAATCTCATCCTCCTTCTTGAACAAGTCTAATAATTTGACCTCCAATGCTTATTGAAATACATCTCTAGAGATGACTCATTCCTGCAAACCTCTTAGACCAGGGCATCCATTATGCCTCAGTACGGGGTTTGGCAGGTGGAAAAGAGCCAAAAACACAGCACATTAAACGTTCAGTGACCGGGAGATCGAAGCATTTCATCGCCATCGCGTGGTCAAATGCAGAATGGAGTGCATGGCATGTTAAAGAGCAGAAAAAGGAATATATATGTGGTGTGCTCTGCGGGGAAAAGGTCACGAGGAATCAGCGAATCAGCATTCGTAAGATTGTAACAGGGAAAAAACGATCCAAACGCGGATGAACAAAATGCAGTACACCCTAGCGTGAGAAGAATCACATTCGCGTGGATAAGTTATACAAATGTTTACCAGGTCAAATCTAGCATAGGTAAACGACGATTGCATTCCTGAAGCGACTAATGCTGCAAGATCTTTGGAGGAGAAAAGCCAGCAAAAAGCCAGACATTTCTTTTCATAATCCGGCCCTCCACCGAGTCTACTGATACAATTAGCTTGATCGCTCGCTCGCTACACATCCACACTCAAACATACGCAGCTTGACCAATCTAGTTGTCAAGTCCCACCCGCTCTAAGTACCCAGAAGCTCAAAATGCTCAAACTACCTCCAAAATTGAGTCAAACGAAACGGAGAATCAATACACCTCCGTTTCGACAGCGTGATTCGGGTACTACCGCTAAACACGAGTAAATGCAGCATGAGAAATGAAAGGCCGCCACACACGGACGCTCGAGGACGATCGACGGGGCGCGCGAACGCGCAACGAGGGGGAGGTCCTATAAGAGAAGCTAAACACGGACCGACCGACCTCGGACTTCGTTCTCGAGGCGGCTGAGCTCGACGCGCACGGGATCGGAGCCGTGGAGGAGGGTGATGAGGTCGTCGACGTCGGAGCCGGCTCGCGGTGGGGCGTTGGGGGCGCCGCCGCCGTTCGGCTTCCGGCGGGCCGACTTGAAGGAGGCGGACGAGGTGAGGGCAGCCGGCCTGGGGTGCTCGGCGGCCTCGCCGTTGGCAATGTGGGCGCCGGCCATCGGCGATCTTCCGGTGCGCGGCCGCGACGGCTGGAGCCGGAGCTGAAGATGCCAAAGTCAGTCCGCACAGAGGAAGAGAGAGAGAGAGAGAGAGAGAAAGGAGAGAGATTTGGGCGTGATGTGATTTTGGTATCTAGAGAGAGAGAGAGTTGAGAATTAAAAAGGACGTTTAGGCGGGGGGGCTTTGATTGACCGACTGATTAAGACCAAATTATTATTACGTTGCGATAATTTGAATTTCTCAGCTCAGATAAATTTTCAAGATTCGGTCCCGAGCATGACCTTAAAAAGGATCGAAGAGGGATGCGGAGAGAAACTCTTCATTGTGATAGAAGGGATTTCCATGTAAGTTCTCTCCGTAATCACATCTTTTTATCATGAAAGAAAATAGCAAACGGAGAGAATTAGAGACTGAATTCTTGAAACAAGGCGTTATAGCCTGCATAGGTAGCACCACCCACCTTGAGTGAGGTAAAACCTTACCAAAACACCAAGGGTTTCAAGATACCCTAATAAAGCAAAATAAGATAAACCTTATCAATAAGCTTATTCTCATTTTACCCGGATCACTAAACAGAAAGTATCGACACAGATCGATAGTTTCGCTACTTCTCTTGGATAAATTCCACCGATTCCTAGAACGCAAGCCACTCGCCTAATAGCGGGATGACCCCCCCGAGTCATTGAGAGCGGCAAGATATATTCCGATTTGAACGCGGGATCTGTCGCCATTCGAGATGAACGTACGTGCTTTCAAATTTGCTCTAGAGCCCTACGGTTTTGTGTGGCGACAAGGCTGGTGGGCATCGTATGCTGACGCGAGAGGGAGATGGGGCTTTGGGATTTTGATTTTCAAAAACGAAACGGTGGGGGACCCAACCATTGGCTCTCGGGGAGGGAGGGGGAGACAGGTGAGAGATGTCCCCCCGCCCCTCCTTCCTGCGGGATCAATCGCGGCCGTCTGATTGAAATCGAGCGCGGCTTAACTACTCGAATCAGCATCATCATCGTCTCCATCGATCATGATCATCTCTCTCATCTTCCGTCCGTCCGCACCTCGTGGAGGAGGAGGGAAAGAAGGAGATTATCGTCCGAAAAAAAGAAACATGATTCGTAGTACCTCCCCCCCCCCTGAAAAAACAGGAAAACAAGACGACGACAACAACAACAACGAAGGAACTGCCCCGGCGGGCCCCACTCCGTGATCAAGCGAGGAAAAAAAATTAAAAGGAAAAAAATCCCAAACGTGGTCCATCGAGATAACACACGGGCGTTGGAGATGACAAGGTCGTGTTCCCAGTTCTAGCACCTCGCGAGTTTTTTCCATGAGGAGGTGAGCCCCGGAGAAGCCGGAGTCGCCGCCGTTGTGGGCCCATCTGGAATTCGAACGTCGCGCCCTAACCAATTGACGAGTAGGCGTTTGCAAAAGAATCGAGACAAGCCCGGGACCATCCGGAACCGCTGGTTCCCAAGAAAATCGGTCCGGTTCCCGATTTCAATTTTTTGGAACCGGTGAGTACCGGTCCGGTTCCCCGTATGGAACCGCCCATCCGAACCGGACCAGATCGGTAATATAATAATAATATATTTTATTTTTTAAAATTTTTAACTAAAAAAATCTGACCAAAAAAAAATTTTAAAAAGAAGAAGATTTGTTATCATGTCTAAATGTCTTTGTGTAATTGAGATAATCTTGGTCATTTTTCCCAATAATTGATGGGTACCCACATGATTTATGGATGATGTAATTAATATAACCGATTACAGTGTATGAATTGTATGGGAAGTTATGCTATTTTCTTTTTATTCTGTTAATCCGATGTTGGTCCACAGATTTTTTTTTTATTTGTCCAGAAAAACTTGTTATGACCGGTTCCATAGACCCACTCGAGAACCGGACCGGACCGGTGGTCCGGCTCTCGGGTGGATCTATGAAACCGACGGGTGGGTCTCGATTTTAATTTTTAGAACTAGTCCTATAGCGGGCGGTCCATAATTTTAGCGTGAAAATCGCCCACCGAATCATGCACACCCCTATCCATGGATCTGGCCGAAGCCACCCCCATTTAAAAGCGAGGCTATTTTTCGGTAAGAAACGTATCCACGCTGGTCCCGTAGTGAGAAAATCATTCTCTATGTCAAAGGGGAAGAGGGGGGGGACAAACGAGGGCGGAAAAATCCGGAGGGAGGACGAACGGAGTCAAGCATATTCTTATCTGGAGGAACCCGCAAATCAGTGTTAATGGGGTTGATCACTTCGAGCGCGTGATCAACGGCTTTGATTAAAGAAAAGGAGGACACCGCCCGTGTGATCAAAGAGAGGAGGGGGAGGAGCGAGGGAACACGATAAGAGCGGTGGGGTGGCGGGGCAGGAGAATATTGGTAAAGAGAAAAAAAGCGAGGAGAAGAATAATTGTGGGGCGCGGAGGGTGGGGGTGGGGGTGGGGGTGGGGGTGGTGGGGACCACCGGAAGACAAGCGCACATGCGCCGGTGGAGATCGCACGCGCTCCTTTCCTCAGTTCTCCCTGCCGCGCGTCCCTTCACTTCAGATGAGCTCCCGCCTGAATTACGTCATTTTTTTTTTCTCTTTTTTTTTTTTTTGCGCGCCGTGTGGCTTTTACCAGATATTATCCGTCGTCATTTGCTGTCTGGGACTCCCGACCCAGCACGACCGTCAAATCGAAGGTCGCCCCGACGTCCGATCGGAAATCGTACTCGACTCTGAGCAGTACCATTCTCGAGATTACGTTCCTTCGTATTCATCATTCGTTTCGTGAAAATATTGTTTTCTATTCGAAATCACCTCTCCGAGGCTTTAAATTCTCGCGCCGTTTGGAAGCACTTAAGCCAATACTTATCGAACCACCTGAAATTCCTAAACCACGTACTAAAATAAATTTGTAAGAAAGGAATGAGTCGATGTTTTCGATGCTGGGCATAGCTCAAAAAATACTGTAGAGAGACTTTTAAGAGTGGAGAGACATGTGAGTAGCCCGTTGGGTCACGAATGAATTCCCTCCTCTTTTTTTTATGTTTTTAAATGAAACGAGAAATCGGATTTGTGGGTAATTACGAGAGGAGGCGCAACCGCAAGTAGCCGGTACAAATACGGTACAAATACGGCACGAACTCGGCGGGTCAGCCGTCCGTCCGCCCGCCCGCGCACGCGCGTGCCGACGCGAGCGTGCGCGCGTGCGTTATTGCGAGCTAAATGAACGGACTACTACGGAAGCTTCAGCTCACATTCTCCGTGGGCCCCCCGCCTGCTGCGCTCCACTGACCGCTCTTTTTTTGGGGGGGGGGGAAGGGGGGGTTTTTAATTATTATGCTGCTCCGACACGTCAGCGTCGTCTTTCACGTGGCCACGTGTTCGCCGGAGGGCGGCGGTGTTGTCAAAGGCCCATTCATAAAGTCCATCCCAATGATAAGCAATAGACAACCAAAAACAATGGCCATATAAAAATACTTTCCGTGTATTTATTTTGACATAAATAATTATTTTTTGCGAAACAAACAATCCCTTCGACCGTTAGACAGGGACCGAAGAACACGAAAGCTACGGGGCTCACTGATCCTGAACCAACACTGACGCCCTTGGAATAATCCCAGTTTGCAAGTCTTCAGATACAGCTGCTGTGCAGGAGGCGGGGGGGGGTAAGGGAGGGGAATGGCAACGTTTGGTGGGTTCCCCAATACAGTGACCTCCAAATTCACCAAGACGCTAGCTCCTTGATTTTGTCAGAGACCAGAGCTGTACCCACTAAGGATCCCCCGCCGCCAGCGCTAGTGCTACTTGCCCTAACAAAGGAGCATCCTCACGTTCCAGGGGGACATGTACCTTTGCTTTTCTTGCACTTCATGTCAGCACAACCGGTTCAAGATTCGGGTCTTACTTCCGGAGAACTCCTCAAAACTTTTGCTGCTAGAAGAGCCAATCCCGATGAACAGCCTTAATGTCATACCAGTTGGGTCGTGCGTCTCGACTTTATTATGCACTGGAGAAGGTTCCTATCTTGACGAAGGAGATACACGGACCCGTGGTATTACGAATCTTGCCATTCGGAAGCTTGTTAGGCTCAGCCCACAAAAAGATACAGCAGAAGGCAACTCGAGATAGAAATTAATAGATTTGTTGAAAAACAGCTCTGTAAAAGCTCCAATATGGAGTAAAAGAAATCGACTGCACTAGTACTATCGTTAGAATCAGTTCGATCGAATCAGTAGAACCTACCATAGTGAAATGTCAATAGAATTCAACAATTATATGTACAGCTGCAATTGCACATTCAATCAGGAAGAAATGGTAATCAACCAGTGGCTTGTAAAAAGAGAGCATGTTCGGTGATTTCAATCAGAACTCCTGGTAATGATGCGAACGTCCTGTATGGATAGGTCAAGATAAAAAGAACAGAATCTCCAGTATGGGAGACATGGCATCTAGTTGATTCTATGTCGATCCGGCACCAGAATTCCTAGCTAGAGCAGCTTCGCGTTCCTGACGACGACGCTCTCTCTGAAACAAGGAAAGAATTAGGATGTTACGATGAATAGATGTACATACAATATTGGGCGTCTTTTGCAATGTATCGCAATTTCAAGATAAACAGGACTATTCTGCATTTATCTTAATAGTTTGTATATAGTCCACCCACAGGCCACAGGAAACAATAGCACAAGCATATCATCAAGGCTCGGTCACATGTCTCGACTTATTCGAAATATGATACAACTGTTACAGCAGCAGTGTTCATGTTAAACGGATGGCAAACACCATCTAGCCTATGGAGACCGCTTCATCATCTAAGCTAGAAATACTCTTGACAGAAGAGCATAATACAAGGGAAAATCAGAACACATAATCTTCTTCTATGGAAAAGCACCTAAATAGTCAATGGAGCTAAATTATGAGTATATTGTAACCTAATTACTCATTTAGATCCAGCAGATAGTTATGATGATCAAATAGATTTTTGTGAGCAAGATGAATAGTAGCACTTATAACTCTTGTATCCCACATTTTCTGTTCACGCTATTATATCAAAGAACTTGATAGGCTAGATGCGCGTATACGAAAACAAAACTTGAAGCCCAGGCTGTATTGGATGGATCCTTTGATATAACTATTTTCCCAAAAAAGGCCATGATGTACCAGAACCAGGATACATTCTACCAAATAAAACCATGTACTGACATTATGCAGAAGGCTCAGAAATGACACATCTAGATCAACTTCTCTATCAAACAGTCAGATATCAGCTATTACACAATCCTCCATAATAAGTTTTTCTATAGCTTTCCTCAGGAAGAGGGGAGGGGAGGGAAAATGGGAGGAGGGTGAGGAAAATGGCTAAAAATTTGAAATTTTTGTGAAAGAATTTTCTCTCCACTCCCCTCTTCACAAACAATCCCATAGAGTCAATGCAAAAGAGAATGAAAAACGACCATACCCTTCTCTCCCAGTAAGGTAGAAAGCAGACAAAGTCATAGACTGGAGTAATAGTTGAAACCAAAACGGCGTTGACTCCAGTAAACAATAACAGCGCCGTCATGGGGCGGGTCTTATGCGGCATTATACCAAGTAATCAGATACTTCTCTGCAAAAATATGATTTGCAACTCCAGGTTAAGACCAGAAACCATTGATACTTATGCAAATTAAGCTAACTCCGCACTCCTTGGATAATTAACAGACAGTGTGAAGTAAATAAGCCTTCATCCGTTTGTTATCTTGTGCGCAGAAAAGAAGAAACACAAATGATTGAATAAGAAGAGGCATGACAATGACGAGACAAGTTTTAGAGAATCGAACTTATACGACGACGTCCACTCTCAAGCCCCAACATGTAAATTGATAGAACAAATGACCAACAATCTCAGTTCCCCAGTGATGAAAATCTTAGCAAATCGTAGGGTCACATTGGAAGAGTAGAAAATCAAGTTAGATATATTCAGAGAGGCATTGATGAGAAATATATTCAGAGTCTTCAAGGTTATGCTACTTCACTTTGATCAAACAAAAGGGGCCCATGTTGATATGGTATTATGTGGCCTTCGAGCTATCCCACCTGTATGGCTAGCTGTCTATCATGGTGTCATCTTCCCAAGGGTCATATCAATTGGTACCAAAGCTGTTCGCCGTGCGCATTCCCTAATCCCTATTGCAGTCACATGTTGCAGTTTAGTGACGCCAGTATCGCAGAGTTCACCTTGGGACAAGTTAAGGCTATTCACTGCCAGCCCCAGGACAACGGAAGCATGGCTGATCCAACGATCCAAATTGTAATTTTTGGAAGGGACATCCATACAAGATTTACGCGGTATCAATCTTTCCCGCCTCAACAACAAGCTTTTGAGTATGGTTCTCCCAAGTCCATACCAGCCCCAGCAAACGACAACAGAACCCCATGCTAAAAGAGTTGTGCCAACTGCCAAAGAGAAAAGAAAAGAAGATGGACGCATAACTCTTATGTGCATTTCATCAAACAGATGGATCACCAACCCTCACCGCTTTCGCCCGAGCCTAGATTATATAAGAAACGCTACAAACATCATCAAGAACAGGCCACACAAATAAGAAATTTTTCGCATTACGGAAATTTCGGGTCGCCATCCTCCTCGGTTGCTCAGGATAGCTCATAGCTGGGAAAGTCAAAAGCCACATTTGCCCGCTGCCCTCCTCACACATTCTTCCCGGCTAGGCTGTGTCAGACTCGAAACAAAATTCCGCATTCATTTTGAAGGAAAATCTGCGTTTCTAGTCCGATCAAAACAAGTGGGTCTTTCTCTTTTTGGGGATTGATGAGCACCTTGCACCGACAGTCTTACAAATTTCTACTTGGGTACAAGAAAACGGATACCCGCCAAAACGGCCATTGATGAACAGGCACGAGGAGGGTTCTCTTCTCACTCTCGGGCTCATTTACCTGGCTGAAGATCGGATGCGAATGCCGTCTCCTTGCTGCTCGCTCTGCGGTTTCTTCGCACTCCCCAAGAGCCGAAAGAGAACGATGATCGAGTAGGCCGTCTCGAGTCACAAAATGACCGGGCTTGTTCCATTTCGACGCTCTTTTGCTGTATCCACTTATACCCTACAAAACGACATGACATGATATTTGAGTTTGTACAAACCGATGAGTGTTAATGTCGCTATAAAAATCGCGATCCGATTCAAATTGACATGTTTAATCCATTTGAATACAAATGTACACATTAGATTATTGTATTATTCTGATACAACGTGACGCTGTTAATCTTTTAACGCATTGAGTAATTTTTTTATTCCTTTTAAATTTATCTTAAAGAGAAGGAACAAGAGGCGAAGATAAAAACATATTTAGAGATACAATTAGGCAATAAAATATATTAAAAAAAGATAATTTAACAATACACTCTTTCGACCAGAAAAAAAAAAAACAATACACTCTAGTTATAAGGTGGAATGAAAGCTACTCTAGAAATGTGCTAAAACAAGCTATCGTGTGCACTCATTAATATGTATTCGTATTGTCAATGTACCATGCATGTCGATACCTCACATGATGAAACATTTGGTTACCGTGTTTTGTGTGGTGTCTTGTAACTTGCTCTTCTAGGCATGTCATGTTCAAGTCAAATTATTTAACACATCGTGTTCTGATTAGTCATATATTTGTATTATACTTCTGTTTCGACCCGACACAACAGGAATTGCCAGTCCATGGCTCAAACAGAGTATTTTCCATTCGGTATTTAACTCGGCATCTTAATTGTTTATGGATTAATGAGGTACTTCATGCACTTTGAACTCAAATGTCTACTTGATATGAGCTCTCATCAAGTCATCATGAATGAGGAAGCTGTGAACTAACACAACCACTAGAAAGAGAAGGAATCGGTCTACAAAGATTTCACTTCAGTTCAGACTGCATCAAGAACTCATTAAGAAGCAGATTAATTAAGCAGCCTGAGAAATTATTCTAACCCCAGTACACCACAGACATCGGTTTGTAACTTGCTGATATCTTTCAACAGTATCATTGTGACATAAACAACTCCCACTTCTATTCCCCAAAGTTAATGCATATTAAACAGAATACAGTAGGACTTCCACAAGAACCAAACAGGACATCGCTATAATGTTACAACAGCACGAACACTGACATCGTTATAGTGGTATGACATATGAGTCTATAATTACAACAGCTAATCATCGTCGCATTGCAGTTTGGACATTCAACGGTCTTTGACCTTTGCAGAGTAAAGGCGATCTGCATTGTCTCCTGTCAGGACGCGTAATAGGGGCAGCAGTGGATTTCAACAGGTTAATACTATATGACCTCGCCTTCCATGGGATTATCACTCACGAGGCCGGGCAAGCCAGAGAGAGCTGAGCGCTCTAAGCCGGGAAAAGTAGTCATTTATTGCAAGAAGAGCGCGTGCGGATTGCCTTGTTGTCAGAACTCGGTGCATTTGCTGCAGTGTTTGTTGGCGCAAATTGTCCGCCTGGAAGTTAAACAAAGATGAGCAAATAAATGGGCATCAACATCTCCCCGGAGTTTCACAAAAAAAAAAATCTCCCAGGAGGGGTCCAATCCAGGAGTAGGTCTCTTCTACAAAGGCAAACAGGTAGAACCATAATGCAGTAACAAATGCTAACACATATCACCTCCATGAAAAAGCTAGCGTTTGGACATTTTCTTAGTAGATACAAGTCATATGAAAACATGTAAGGAATTGCTCCGTTGTACTGACTCATAGTAGGAATAGCTGTCTGACAAAATAAATAAATAAATAGGAGGAATAGCTGCATTTATTAGCTAGGCAATTCCTTGATCACTCGTACAACTCATTGTTCATTTTTCAGTTAGATGTACACCATTTTGCCAATCACTAGATACCAAAACAATGCATTCAATTAATTTTGAAGTAAATATAGACACCGCAAGCTAAATTGTAATGAAGCCTTGTACCAAGAGCTGTAATAGACAGATAGAGAGATTAGTATCATTTTGAAAGACTTCCCCATAACCAGCACAAACCAACCTGTTAGTCTGTACATTAAGCAATTCCTGATGAAAAGGGGAGTTTAGGTAAATACCTGATGCCTCCCCCAACAAAAAGATGACCCGCTGAAGTGAGCAATGAAGGAAGATTAGAAGTACTAATACCTGACGAAGGAAACCCTCGAGAGTTCCAAGTTTGCCCATAGCCATGGCCATTTGACCCATATAGTTTGCCACATTTCCGGAAGGTCCTGCCGTCGCAGGTGAGCTGCTGGCTAATGTCTCTGCAAGAGATTGTTGCAATGCCTCCATCCCTTGTGACAGAGCATCTTCGGCCTGTTGGGATGACTGCTGCAAGTTGCCAATACCCAACATCTGTTGCTCAGTCAAAGGCTCCAATTGATTCACAAGAAGCTGCAAAACGGCGAATTGGTTAACAAGATGGACTTGGTAACGGAAAATCCACAGTCTGTATTGAAGCCAGCTTTCACTGAAAAATTTTCAGAATATCCAAAGGGTTCGAACTCAAGGCACAAGAGAAACAGCCAATTCTGTCACTAATGGCACATCTGCACCAGCTCACATTCTCTATTAAGTTCTAACCTTATGCAGTTTACGAACAGTCAAAAGTTCCCTCAACTTAAAAAGGCCACACCATGAATACATCTACTTCTCCTGTATAAGAGTGAAAATGAGAAATGAGCTTAAGGAGTATGTCCCGTACCTTAAGGACTTCAGATGAGCGA
Source organism: Syzygium aromaticum (assembly GCA_024500025.1). Lineage (NCBI taxonomy): Eukaryota > Viridiplantae > Streptophyta > Magnoliopsida > Myrtales > Myrtaceae > Syzygium > Syzygium aromaticum. Next base: position 22,393,746 of record CM044885.1, read on the forward strand.
AACCCACCAATCCACATAAAGCATCGCTCTGCTGGAGTTTTCCACATTCCAGACAAAATGTGGAAAACATCAGCTTTTGCTGCAGTGCCTTTCAGCTTAAAGATTTCATCAAAGTGTGTGGTGACATTGTCAACAATTGTCCGTAGCTCAGTGTCTCCAGCGTGAGAATTGACCGCATTTCTCAGCTCGTTAACTAGCTTGTTCTGCTCTTCTAGCCAACGTGCATATTCAACATCAAAGGCCAGGGCACCTGAGGATAGATGGAATCAAAAACTCTGGTCTTTTACTGATAAAAGCAACTTGGGGAATCGCATCCCAAGAATCATCATTCCAGGAAATTAAAGACCAACAAATTACTTATTAAGCACATGAAAACTGCTTAAGATTCTACCGCATGGATCCTGCAAAAAACACCAATATCAGGCGATACATGGAAGTTCTGTGAAAATTGGCGAATGAACCTGTAACTTTAGATGGCAGGGGATAGGAAAAAAAAATTTAGTTGCTTTAATTTTGTGCCTCAGGGAGCCAGAATCAGCAAATATTGAGCATTCAAGATGTTGATCAGTCATCAAAGCACAACTGAGACATCATGAACAAAAATGCCTCAACCCCTTTATTGGCTTTTGCAAAGAGGACAAAAAAGGCAAAAAGCCTGCGTAAGGATGGGTTGAATTGTGCTTCCTACTTTCGCTGCTTAGTTCCATTGCCAGCAGAATGTTGCTACTCTCAAGTCTACAACTTCCTATGCTCAGGAAAATTTATGTACATCACTACAAGATTGGCAACCACTCCACGCTATTTTCACATTTCACAATGACAAAAACAACACCACCGCATAGTTTTCTAGCACATTATAATTTCAACCAAAGAAAACTAAATTCATTACAAGAAGAGAGAATGAGAAAATGTTGAAGTACCATTTCCGCTCATTGAATGGGATTGGTCTCCACTACTTGAAATGAAAATGCCCTGCATATATGGACAATTAAGTTGATTTAAACACAAAAGGGGATACACATTACCTATATAAGTCAAACAGAGCAATACAAAATTGAACCTGCTGACGGGCTCGCTGCAGTTCTTGCTCTAGTTGGGTGAGTTTCAGCCTGCTACTCTCTAGTTGTTGGACATATGCCTGCAAATCAGATGAAAATAGAAATGGGAAAACATAGATCTAACTATTAGCCAAGCTGCTAAACACTTTAAGTACAAAATGATTGACGAAGCTGGATGAGAATTCAGCTTTTCCGGTAATGGCAAAAAAACTAAATATGAGAACTACCTTTTTCCTTAATCTACTTTTTCTGGCGGCTTCACGGTTTTGAGCAAGCCTGCGTAAAGTCTGCAGAATTTGATGGTAAATCATGCAATCATAATCCCCGTCTGAGATGATATTGAGACAGACAATGAAATTTGCACCTTTTGATCTGTGGCTTTTTCTTTTGATCTGTCGCTGGAATCAGAAGCTGCTGCAACAGCCAATTGACCCCCTTCGAACTGCATGATTGAGTACACAAGACTTAAAAACAGTAATCAAAAATCACACACCACACCATATCGCCGAAAGAAGCCATATGTTTGTCTTTTTTTTGTGTGCCATTAACTCCAGATGTTAGTTACATGTCAAATCAAAATAGTAAATACCGCAACATTCTGAAAAGAAATTGGCCAATGGAGTGATGTAAGCTAAAAAATCATAGAGATGGTGTAGGAGACGTCACCCTCTGATTCTTGTCACCTGTGTCGTCTGTTGACGTATCTGTCCTTGGACTGGAATCTGCCATAGTGGAATCCCCCCAGTTCTCACGATGAGCACCAGGTATTGACACCAGGTTTGATAGTGTCTGAGACCCCACAATATTCGCAGAAAGATTTCTGTCTGAGGATGAAAGGGACTGAATCCCGCAATTTATAAGAAAAGAGAGGAAGAGACACAAATAAGTCACTTCTCATTAACTATAGCAGAAAATGCATGAACAGGAGTGAGAAGTTGACCTTATTCAAAGAGCCAAATTGGACATCAGCCCCAAGAGCCTGGGCACTTGATTTCATCTGATTGAAGACAGGATCTGCAGGCAACAAAATCACCCAATAGAAAATGTAGCTCAAGTAACACAGAGGGACGATAAACCCGAAAATTACATGTGTTAGCAACTTATTATTCATTTGCAAATCAACAACAAGGTGCTCTCATCAGTATTTAAGACAAAACAATGATTTGACCCTCAAGACAGGCTACAAAGAACGTCCGCAGGAACAAACTGCCAAACTGAAAGTATGAGACCCTGTAATTAGTCAATTCATACTAATTAGCGCAAACTTGAGCACAACTTGGCAGATAAGGTTTTAAAGTGCTAATAATAGTAGCAGAGCCTCAGCTCCGACGAATGACAAATGACACCTCAGAGGACCATGGCCTTGGGAAGTAATATGTGGACAAAAATACAGAACCAAAACGAATTGATCAGCAAATCAGCCACCAGCAGTTAACCTAAATGGTGGGGAACATGCGATCACGTGCTGCAGGCCCGACGTAAAGCAAGAGTTCGATTCATTGTTCATGAGCTCAATGCAGCAGAAAGTAAAGAGAGATATTTGCATGGCTGTTGCACATCATCCATTTGGTAAAATTATCAACTTCTTGACATTCAAGTAAACTTGTGTATTAGACTATCTGTAGAAGCATTTATTGAAGCAGAGGATAATAAAACACATGCACAGGCACATACTTCTGCTGAGGTCAACTGCATCTTCTATGCGGAATCCAAGAGACTGCTCAAGCGTTCCAAAGTCTGTAATTCGAGCAGAACGAACGGAGTTTCCTTCTGGTCCCCTGAATTTCATAAACCCCCACTTAAGTATTGATTTTCAAAGCTAAACTATATTTCATAGAATGACAAGAAATAACAGAAGGCCACACTCCAGGGCAATTAAAATTATTGTCAGACAGGAGAGAAACAAAACACAGCGACAGAGCAATTTCTTATCTCAAAAAAGCATTTATTCTACACCCAACGATAGAGATTTCTGCATTTATATGAGCGAATCGAGATTCCTCATTTCATAGACGATAGATACAGAATTTCTAAATGAGCAATGCTCAAAGAAGAATACACATTCTCTTTTAGGGAAGCAATAAACAGAACGTCCTTATTGATTCAAGATGAACAGAATCGAATTGCAGTCCACCACAGCTATAGGAACAGAATATAGATAAGGCAAAGTCTTCCACTGCCGAGCTACTTTACTATATCCTTTTTATTTTCCCATATGTTCACAACCATTAAACACTTTGAATTCTCTGGATAGGGCTTACAGGAACTCGCCAGGCTAATTTATCCCGCTCCAACAATTGGAGAAGTCGAATGAAGTAGCAATCCAAAAGACGAACCAGAAACATTGACTTGACTAAGGAAATCACACCCCGTACTTACTTGAGAAATTGATTGCAAACAGATCACTACCGATTGTGTGGCAGTTAAACACGAAGAAGCAGAGAGAATGCCGAGTTTAACACACTCCCACCACCCCAAAAGACCCGATAAAACTGCAAAAGAAACTAAGACGTGGATTGCTATCGCTTGCCCTTTTCCAATTCCCAAACTCAGATTCCTATTTCTTCTTGTTCGTTCCCAGCAACTTTAAAAAGGAAGGTGAATTTTCTTCTAGTTATACAGAAAACCACTTCATATAAAGAACATAGCCAGCCCTTCACGGTAGAAGGCACACGAATTCAACGCAAGCAGCCACATGCAGTCACGATTTCAACAGGGGCAAACAGAAAAACGCGAGATCTCTGGAAAAAAAACAAAGCAAAATGATTGAACGAGGGAAAAAATTTACATGGAACTCGGAGTGGGTAGTTGAGGGACGAAGCTCGGCATGCCGTTCACAACTCTGCCATCATCTCCGCCGCCGCCGCCGCCAACTCTAGTTCTACTACCCATGAATCATCATCACCGCGCCCCCCCCCCCCCCCCCCCCCGGAGTCAACGCACTACGACCGGACCAGAACGCACCCTTCCCGCCTCAATCAGCTCTCTATCCCCTCCAAAAACGCAACCCTGGAGGCCTGAACTCGGGGAAAAAGTTTCGAACTTCACCAGCCCAAGCTTCCTCGCCCCCACATAAAAACCGCAACTTTCAACGGAAAGAAACCTCGCGATCGGACCCAACCGAATCCAAACAGGACGACAAGCGCTCAGGGGGAGCTACACGAATCTCCGCGACACCCCGCCAGCCGACGGTTATGGTTAGGGCATCCCCGCGAAAAGCTAGACACCACCTGAAAAAGAAACAGCATTACACGCTACACCCTGAAGCGGCCCCCACCCCACCCCCCGCGCGTACGGAACCGGCGCAGAGCCCTCGTAGCTTTTCTAGGCGTGCTGGGAGGGAGGGAGGGAGGGAGGAGAAAAAGTAAAGTCGAGAAATCTCCGGGGGTGGGGGAAAGTCAAGAAAAAACCCTAATTTCAGCGACGTCGCGGGAGATAAATAGCACCCACCACCCCCCGTCGCTGTTGCTGCTGCTGCTGGGCTCCCTTTTGACTCTCTTGGGTCCACGGCGCGGGGGACGTATCTTTCCGAGACTGACCCCCCCCCCCCCCCCCCCACCCCCCCCGGCGCAAGCGGAAAATGGGGAAAAATCTCCCTCCCTTTCGCTCGGCAAAGCTTTCGGCAGACCCGCCGCCGGTGAAAGTTCCAGCTCTTTGCGTTCTCTTTGACCCTGCGATTCTTGGGCTGGCGAGAGGGGAGGACCAAGGGAGGAGGGAGCAGAGGGAGAGCGCGCAAAAGGCCAGAGAGAGTCGGTAAGAAGCGTGAGGCTTTGGCGCATTGACAATCTCCTTTTTCATCGCGTCCTTTTCTCCTCGAGTTTTTCACCTTCTTTCTTTCCTTTCTCACCCCCACCACCACCGTCACCATCACCATCACCGTTCACCGCCACCCCCCACCCCCTATTACCGGTTTCTCGAAAGCGGATGGAAATGGACGGTCGTTCTTCCTACCCTTTTCCACTTTCGCCGCTTTGGAAAGAAAATTCTGCAGCTCTCGTCGCGATTGTCTTTTGCTGCTATCATGGCAGTGCCCCGATCGGTCTCTGTGTTTTGACTCTCTTGTCGTGTGAGCAATTTCTTTGCGGTGGTCCTTGCTCCTGACGAGGAATTGATGTGGACAATCCCCCACCCCCCCACATTGTTGAGCGACCAAAAAAATTTGTCAAAGTGGAATGATAGCCTGTTTGATCCAACTTTAAAAGGGCGCAACAGTTTGCAGTGATTTAGATGACCTCGAAAGTTCATATGTACGTGGGTTTTCAAAGATTCGTGACTTGATTTAAACTTTGTAATATTGTCTTGTACTTACGTAACACATTTACTTTCCGTCAATAAGAACCGTTAAAAATTTCTGCGCACATTGACGCCGGAAAGCAAACGTTATTGACATGGCGCTCACATGACTTAAGAGAAATAAAAACGATATTATTTTGACTGAATAATTGTCTAACGACTTTAATAGAGGGTAAACTTATCACATAAGTACAAGTTTAGCGTATTTCGCATCACAAGAAAAAGTTTAGGGTAAATGTGTCACAATAGACATAATTTATGATTTTTCATGTCGTAATGTGCATAATTGTGAGGTTTTTTTTATAACTTTTTCATTTTTTTTAAAGCGTCTTGAGTAGCGTTATTTCTACTTTTGGTTAACTTATATACTAAGATTACTTGTTGAGAAGTTCTATCATGTTAAAAATCCAACTTCTTTTCTCAAGAAACGATGCCCGTGAGTTATTCTTCTCGGTTATGTGCAAATTTCTTGATTCACCAGCATCGAATGAGGCTCTAGCTAGCTATACGGCGGGCTTGGAATGTTCATGATAACTTAAAAAATCGAGCATAATCGCTAGAGGTCCTATTAGTTGGCCCATAGCCATTGGACAAAGTATGCTCGCATGCAACCCAACAACATAAAGAAAAATCGAATTCATATTTAAATGTCAAGCGGGGTACCGAAGAATTCATGAAATTGGCTATCGTCACAGTTATATAAAAAATATATGAAAAATACGCCGGTCGCTTTCGTCCTCGGGAAAGATAATTTTTTTATTATATCATTTTCACGATGTAGAAATTTAACCCGCATATATATATTTTTCTGATTGCAATAATGGAGCATGTACCATGCATGATCAGGCGCTGATTTGATAATGATTAAGAAAATTCAAGTGGGCACCTGAAATGATAAGTTAATAATTTGAGGCGCATGGGGAGATTCGAGTCAACTCCTGGAAGTTGGTGCGAATCTCGGGGAGGTAATTAGAGATTAGGCAAAGACGACGGGGCAAAAAAAGTATAAAACCGCGTAACGTGGGGCGATGGGCTTTTCTGCAAAAATGAAAAAGGAAAAAAAAGAAGAGATTTTTTTTTTTCGATCGAATCGAAATGGGGGTAAATCACTCGCGTGGAAAATGGTATCTCCACCGCCACCATGCGATAGACATGGGGCCGCGGGACACGTGGCGTAACGGTGAAAGAAAATTATAAATCGTGAAAATGTCCAATTATCTCAGATTTTTAGGTTTCGATATTCACATATATTTCTGAATACTAGTTCATTTTAGATATCAATTGCATTAGACCCTCGCGCTCAGAAGCCATCCATAAAATAATTTGAAAAGTATTCCCCTAAAGATGAACGTTTATATTACTCACGGAAATAAAATAACGAAAATTATATTCATAATTAACGAAAACGTTTCAACATAAATAGTTGTCATGTTGAAAGGAATTTTCAAACGATTATTTTCATTAGAAAATGGCTTCTTAAAGGAAAGAGCCACAGAAAACCTAATTTATGCCCACTCTGACACTTTCACCTTTAACTTTTTTTGTAACATCGAAAACTCCAAACTATATCCATTGTGACATATTTACTCTGAACATTTTATTGTAATATAAAAAATCCAAAACTTGTATTTATATAACACATTTACCCTCCCTTCGTTAAAGTTCAGTAAGATGATTTTTCTGTTATAACAGCGTAGTTTTTTATTTTACTTAAGTCATGTGAGTGTCATTATTTTGTTTTCTAGCATCCATATAAACAGATTTTTAACCATTTTTATTGATAAAATTTTAACGAAAAGTAAATGTTTCACACGAGTATAAGTTAGAGATTTTTAGTATCGCGGAAAAAAAAATTAAGTTAATATGTCACATTGGACATAAATTTAGTAATTTTGGTGGCTTTTGCCCTTTTTGGGAACATTAATTTCAAAACAAATAGGCCATTAAATTTCAAGTTTTAAAAGTAAAAGCTGGAAAAAAAAGAGTAAAAAGTTATTATCAAGTATTATTATTATTATTATTATTATCATTATGGTCAAACAAAAGAGGCATCTAGCCAAGGATTCAAGACATGACAAGATCTGAACAAAGTAGACACCTACTTTTGTCAGCTAAGGAAAGGGAAAGAACAACACCCTAGCGGGAGGTTCCTGCGGAAAGCTGGAATTCGACCACGTTGACGTCCCAACATTAGCTAACCAAACCGAAACTTTACACAGCGCATATTTGATTGGCTACACGTGGCAAGACTTTTTATGCAATTTTTTCAATGAAAAGTGAAAATATATATTATTTTCATTATAAATACCATAATTTTCGGACGACGCTCATTTATACGTGAGCCAGCCATATATTTTTTGATCGCTTGAGTGTCATGACTTATATACATAACTCATTTGAATGTTATAACTTTTTTCCCAATCACTTAAGTGTCATGTAATTTTCCAATCGATCACTTGATTGACATAAATTTTTTAAATGTGTGGTCACGTCGGATTCCCAACACTTGGGTGAATGCTATTAAAAATTTGCAGCACTTCAGTGATCAATTAAAAGTTATAACACTTAAGCGAACGTTTTTTAAAAGTTATGACACTCAATTGATCAGAAGTTATAGCACTCAAGTGAACATTATACAAAAGTTATTATACTTATGGCGCCATTATCCCTATTTTCACCATACTTAGCTGCTTCCACAAAATGGGATCTCAATAAACTCGAAAACGCAAACATTAGTCACTGCCGCCGTTTCCGTCGAGAGAGTTCATTTTTGTACCATCTCTGGCTCACGGGAAATATGGCACCCGAACGAATTCCGAGGACTTAATTCAAGCACTAAGCATGCTCGTTTTCCTCACTCAATGTTCGGGTTCGAATCACTATACTTGTGGTATCTTTCGCCCCCAATACATTTCAATCCCGGAAAGCACGATCAGGGGTGCGTGTGGTGCAAGCTTGGGTCTTGTAACGAGGCGCACCAGAAAGGCCCCTGCTGAGAAGTGTTGAGACGGGAGTGACTGGACAACGAGGAGGTGTGCAGCCCAAATCCAAATCAAGCGGTCCTTACGTAGGTTTTCACTGGGCTTTCTGGGTGCATGTTTCGGCCCCTTTAGTTATAGTTTCGAACACGAAAATCATATGTACATCCGTGCGTTCACTAGACAAAGTTTATGCCATTTCATATCAGTGGTATAACTATTAGCCTAATGATCACTTAAGACTAAACAATTCTTTTCATGCTCAAGAGGAACAGCTGCTTTATTCATCATTAAGAAGGATTCGATTAGCTACCAAAAAAGAGAGAGTGGCTAATTTCGAGCTTCTTATTTTGGAGTTTTTTGAAAAAGAAAGAGCACTAAACACCTTATCTTTTGTGTTTGGAATGAGCATCGAGATGTTCCGGGAAGTTTGGTATTAGCCAACGTACTGGCCATTGTACGATAAATCGATACACGAATCAAAAGGGGGTTTGTACCGATACTCCCTTTTTAAATCGAAGATCCTGCTAAACTAATTAGTTTTTTTTCAGATACACGTTCACCCAATCATTTTAACGAGTAATTACAGCACGCGTTGTGAGAATGAAAAGAAATTATACAGGCGGTCTCATGCACCGTCGATTCGAGAAAGATTGGCAGTTATAATGTTCAAATGAACAGTGGACGATGAAGCTGCCCGTGTAAGATTTCTTTTTTTTTTTTTTTTTCTTTCTAAACGAGCGGTCGTGTGCTCTGTTTCCTCCCGTTAGAAGGTCACGTGAAAAATTAAAGATGGAGAGAGGTGGGGGGGACAGAAGGACGATGAAACATACAACTTATTTTGTCGCCGGGCACTTGGTGCTGACGAGGTTAACGCCTGGTTTCCTGGAATTTACTAAGATGGGCAAACCGAGGCCGGGGTCGCGTTGGGGAATTCACAGGCACGACGCAGGGAAGGAAAGGGGAAAAGCGTTCCGGCACTGCTGCACAATCATCATTGATGCGGGCGGAACTTCTTCGGTGTGCATCTTTCACACGTCCTTGCCGGGGATTTGTCTTTGCCTCCAGGATCGACCCTACCGCACGTCAACTCGTGTCTCGCGCATTTAAGGGCAAGCATCGCCACTGATTTGATCGTAGGATATGGAGTGGTGGGAAATCTCGCTCGTGACCCTTAGCCCGGTTCATGCATCGCAGATTTGATTGGACGTGCAACTTTCGACCAAAAGCCTAACATGACTGTGAGGGAGAGAGCGAGAATGGGCCATGCACAAGTTAGCAAAAGCGCGGAGTTTGTCCAATCTCTCTTCTAGTTTTGCAGGCTGCCCTGGAGAAAAAGATGGACGTGGGCTGAGGGTTCTCTCTTCTCTAATTATGATGGGTTCGGCTCGATCGGAATTCGATAAAGCATGAGCGAAAAAGTAATCGATGGTCGAGATATAATCATTATCTATGGGTGTCGATTTTTGCAAGGAGGTGAAGTGAGTCGATTTATCGTTTTTGTTTGTTTAAGAACATCCTGAATGATAGCAATGCGCGTCATCGGCGCATATTTTTGTGGCATTGAGTATGTCCATCGTACTATATATTACTAGAGTAATAAATAACTTTTTTAGTTATGACAAGGAGGAGAGAGGAGAAGAGAAGAGAAGAGAAGGAAGAGATAGGGACTTATTATACTTTTGAACGTGAAGTGTCAATAAATTGCGTTGTACCGATAAAAAGCAAATGCATAACTGGACATAGATGATGCCTTGTCATATCAAATAATTGCAATCCGTATATCCACCAATCACGTGATATAAGTATGAATATGGGGAGATCACAAAAAACCGATTTTACAGAATTAGCAATGAAATGCGAAAACTTTTAAGTGTAAAAATTTAGAATAAAAATAAAAAGAAAATTTCCAAAAACCATCTCCGCTTTTTTATATCAATGACAATATACATCCCAAATTTCAAAAAAACACTATAATTTGCATCTTCTTATGAAATTCTCAAATCCAAAAAGATCAATCTGCCAGTGAACTCATTCGAACTCCAATCCATTTCCCCATCTCCGTCTCTCTCTCAACTTGCTCTCTCTCTCTCTCTCTCTCTCTCTCTCTCTCTCTCTCTCACACTCTCTCTCCATTGCAAGCTCCTCTGCCGCCAATATCGACCGGCGCTACACTATCATCATTTTCGATCAATGCTGCACCACCTAAATTGAGCTTTTTTTGTGCATCTCTCTCGCTTTCTCTCTTCTTGGCCACGGTCGATGTTGAGATCGACAGATCCCGGTCGAGCTCCACTTTAGTTCCATTAGCATCGAGTCAGCCCGAGAGATTTGTCAAGTTGAGCTCAGAGCTGACGGATATGAGTCTAGCTCAACGCCAACAAAGCTCGATGGGTGTTGCTTAATTGTGGTGGCGGGTAGCATCAGCATGGTAGGCATCGGCAACAGCCAAAGGAGAGGGGCTAAGCACTAGCCTCGATGGATTAGGGTTCTGAGCAAGTGATTTTGCATCGTGGGTGGACTGGATTTGGAATGGTGAAAAAGATCAAAATCGGCAAGAAAGTTAGGGCTAAATGTTACATGTAATTCAGAATGCTAATTGTAGCTTTTCGGAACTCATGGTGCAAATTGACATGAGGATGCTTGTTAATATTTTCCCAAAAAAAAATGCACGTCTGAAAAATTATTAAGCAAGTCGTATTCAAGAATTCTTGGGTAAAAGGACTAACATTACTTCTTGTGCATTAAGTGCTGCATTGGAAGGGAAGATGGAGATGTTAAATGCAGCCAATAGCAAATGACTATTTTTTAATTTTCAAATTAAAGAAGAAAAATTGGTGGACAAGGCAATAAGCGATTTGGCTCTCATTAGAGTTGTGGCCGGCTCCATCGCTGGCTGAGCTGTCTGGCCCCTACTCCTCTCTTTCCGGACAAGTACTTACATGGATGCTGGTCTATCGTGGCCGTTGATTACGTGGGCCCCATAGTCTTGGCTGAGATAAGACGTCGTCCTCTTGCTCGACACGGCTGTGATTATTTCACATCACTTTTTTAATGTGCCGGCAACTCTCGATACGGCCTGTTTGCACGACACGTGCCGGCATCTAATTCGACAGATTTGGACCTTGGCATGAATAGGTTCGCGGCATAACCAGGTCGCCGATTTATGACCCAACTTAAACCATGCTTTTACGCTGATTGACTCACTTAACCTGTTTTGGCACAAATCGATACATTTCGATTAGCATGTGAATGTGCCATTTGTTTGAACACAACACAATTAGATAAGTTTTAAGATCTATACTCATAATTTTAAAGATTTTTTTTATCATTGTAAAAATTGACGCCCGTGTCAAAAAGAATAAAGGACATGAATATGAATATATTTAAGAATACGAGAGTTATTGAATATAAAGAAAAACTAATTTAACTATATGCTTTAGATGTAATGTGAAGTGAACAAATGTGTTGACACGAGTTATTGTGTATGAACGTGTTTCACATGTTTATCTCATACACAAGTTAACATATATCTGTAAATAGGTTAATGTGTCATGTTGTGTCATTTCGACACTTGACATGACGGTATGTACGATAATCATGTTAAACGTGTCTTGTTGGATAACCCATTTTATTAGACATATTGTGATCGTGTCGAGTTAGTTTGACGCGTTTCTTAAATTTGTCGTGCTCGGGATGGCCATATGCATGTTATTTACCCCTATTTCGACATAGGACGACATAAATCGACTTACATTTATGAACCCGTGTAGCCTAGTTGGGTTTAGGAGTCCCACAGCCCAAGAACAAAACTTTACTGACTTAATACGTGCAAATTTTAAACGTAGACACTGCTAACAAGTGCGCTTACATCAGTATTAAGCATGCTTAATATGAAAATAATTCGATAATTAAAACAATCTCAAGAGACAAGAGATGATAAGCGTGGTGGTCTTTGTCAGAGGTTTGAATCATTTTTTTTGGAGCCACCTATGAATCTTTGTAATTAATTGGTACGTGGAGACGGGAGAACCTTTAAAACGGATTTGTTGGGTGGTCAAGAGCCGTAACCCATAATCACTCCATTAATATTAATAATTCAATTTTTTTAAAGTTTTCTGTCAGAGGATGAAGTCAATCCTTAAAGTAGAAATCAGGGACTTGGTAGGGTATCTACCTACTATTGCAAATGGAATAATTATAGAGTTTTCTTATCACTCCATGTCCGTGACAATATGAAAAAGAAATAAAGCCAACGATAAGTCACAATCGGAATACTAACTTGGACGGTTAGGAAAGTCCAATCTCTATAATTATACTTTCCGTAGGACTCGTGATGAAATTAAAATCGGAAGACACGTAATTGACAAATAAAAGAGTTAATACAACTAAAAATCTCACAACTATAGCTATTTTTTTGTAACGGCTTTTACTGTCGTTAATTTGTAACTACTTTTGTTCACCATCATTTTGATAACGATTTTGCAATAGTCGTACAACGACTTTATAATGACTTTATAACGGTTTTATAATGTTTGATTTATATCCTCATAGACTTTTTATCATATCCCGTGTGTCAATCACAATTTAGGCTACTATGCTGAATATTCATTTGCTAGTAATGCAAAGAAGAGTATAGGGTATAATACAAAGTGGATCGATTGTTGGCTTACGTGCAAAATTGCTCATTTTGCTTTATCGCTTCATCACCCAATGGATAGCTCTTTCAGCATATAAACAAGTGGCCACTTGCTTGCTTTGTTTTTCTAGCTGCTCTTTTCACACTGTTGTTATTTGTTTCCTCTGTTCTTGTCCCTCGAATTATTTGTGGGTAGAGCTAAAATCAGAAGATTTATGTTCATGTGAAATCCTTTTGTACTCGACCCGTTCGCAGAATTTGCCCTTCTCCAGGTAACTAGCCTCCTACATGAGTTTTGTTGGAGTTAGTTTTGTAATTGAAGGATGAGTGTAAGACCGTAAGCTGATCTACTATTGGCAATTTGAATTATACACTTTTTCTTTTAATCTTAATGTTGCGAGCACTGAGTCAGAAATATGAAAACACTATTACGTCCCAAATATAGGAAATTCTCAATCCCAATACTTTTTTTGTAAATCGATCGTATTTTGAAACAGGTCATGAATTTTTCGTAGGTGCAAAAATTGAGTCAATAGGATGTCGGACGGGAAAATTATGATTGGTCAAAGTCCCGCCAAATTAGATAAAAAATACATAAATATCACTTTTCGAAATTTTTCACAATTACATGATTGGTTTAAAGCCTTCTATTTGACTTTTTATAGGTTGTTTAGGTTGTGCAGATGTTGAAATATGAAAACTAATACGCAAATAAAGTTGATTCGCAACAAATTTTTGTCGGTTATTTGAATGTGTAAGAGTACTTTTAGTTAATTGAGCTCTCCCTCACTCACATGAATGATTATTGCATAAAATCAAAAATAGCATCATCCTCATGATCACCTCCATCTCCAAAATCACCGTTACCAAGCAAGATGGAGTGTGTGAGAGGGAGAGAGATTACCGTCACAGAGCAATGTGTTGACGTCGAAGAAGAATCAGTCAATGCTCGGCGGTTGCTCAGTGCAGATGTAGGAGCTAGTGCGGCTGAGAGACGGGCTTAGTAGCGCCAAGAGAGGCACGCGAAACAAGGCTAGAGAGAGAATTTGAGGATTAGGGTTTGGTTTTTTTCTTTTCTTTTTTTTCTGGTTTTAGGGTAAAAAAAGAAAGGTTATTTTTTTTAGTTTGGTCAAAATAAATCGAATAAAAAAAAAGAATGATTATTTTTTATTATCCAAATCAAAATGCACAAAATTTTCGATTTAGTTTGCTTCAGTTCGTATCTCAATTCAATTTTTTAGTTCGATTCTAACAGCCCTGCTATTAAGAACCATCGCACGCTAGGGCAAGATAGGAGGTTTAGGTTTATTTTAAAGAAAAATATCAAGAAAAATTGTTTTCATTGCTTGTATAACTGCCAAAGAAGTCTAGGTGCTCAATGCCTATGAGCTTCACCCGAGATCCTACACTTTTCTGTTTGCATTGAAGTGCGAACATTCTTGTTAGTTGCAAAATTCCTATGCTCTTTAGTCACTTGATTGGGATACTCAGGCATGTAATATTTGCTCTTCATTTCTACAGTTATTATGTCATTACGATCGCCATTTAGCAATAGTATAAAAATGTTAGTAAGGCCACTTATACATTCAGTCATGGTCATTATTGAGCTGCCAACACATGGTCCAAAAATATTTTTTTCTAGCTGATAGAATTATGATTTGCAACTTAAAAATTTAGCTTGCAAAGCTATTCCTATGTCATGAAGTTTATCGATATATAGGCACGTTCATACTTGTCATGAAGCTCACAAACACACGCACATGTTAGCTCATACTAGTCATAAACCTCGGTTATATATACATTCATATTTGTCACTGGTATGATCTATCTCAACTTACAAGGCATCTGAACACTCCTATAACATATCAAATATCTTCTCCCCTATTTAGTATGTAATTCAATTCATTCCTTCCCTCTTTGCCATCCTAATAGCCTTTTAGAAGCCGCTTCTTGTATGAGCCCTTTGGCCCAGCGACCACTCCCTGTCCTTGTTAGATTGGGTCATTACAGGTCCACGAGCTTCTGCCTGATTTGTCCCCAAAGCACACACATACTAAAGTACACTCGTGTCACATATATCTCAAATTAATTTTTGTGTCACAGAACTTATTTACCCAAAACTAATTCTTATGTCATCAAAAATCTTAAATTTGTACACTCATGCCACATTTACCCCAAATCAATGCACTCATGCCACCTTTACCCCTAGAGTACCCCAAATTTACCGCAATTTGGCATAATGTGGGCTTTTGTGATATAAAAATTAGTTTGTGGTAAATGTTGTACGGTTGTATCGATTTAGGAGCTTTTGTGACGCAAAAATTAGTTTGGGGGTAAATATAGCATAGTGTACCAGATTGAAGTTATTGATGTGTTAACTCTAAATAAACTAATGTGGCTTGTGTAAATCTTTTATTTTTTTTTGTATTGATTGTATATTAACTAAAGATCATCTTATCATAACCCTAAATTTGAATTGTCTCAATTTAGAGCCAATCTTTCCTATGAGTATCTAATTACCGAGGCCTCTCTATTTGAACCACGTTGAAACGCCGGTGGGCATTTTAGAGTAAGAAACCGTCATTTGTAGGATCTTTGTTTACTAGAGTTGAGCACGCATTATGTGCGTGTGCAAAATTAAAATATATATGTGTGTGTAAAAAAATAATAATGGATTGAGAGTTGTTTTAAAAAAGAAAATAATAGCTATTTCTTCTAGTCAATGAAATGTGTGAGGGTAGTTATTCTTTAAGTGGAGTTTTGCGCGTGGATAAAATTTAATTGTCAATTTTATCGGGGTAGTTTTGGAAGGACAAGAAAGTGAGGTGATAATTGAGAGTTTTGGGTCAATATATAGATTTAAGGGATAAGTATGGTAAAAGTTATAAAATTTATCATGAAAGTGCAATTAAGTCCTACGACTTTCAAAAAATGCAATTAAGTCCTGAAACTCTTCACAAAATTGTAATTGAGTCTTAAAACTTTAAAAAAAAAATACAATCAAGTCCTAAAACTTATCAAGTTGGTGCAATCAAATCCTAAAACTTATTAAGATTTGATTTCATTTGTCAAGTTGGACAGAGTTAATTCAAGAATTTGATTGCACAAACTTAATAAGTTTTAGGACTTGATTATATTTTTCAAATTTTTTTAAAAATTAATTACAATTTCGTGATAAATTTTAAGACTTCTAATATACTTGTATATAGGATATTTGTTAATAAAATTCAATATATATGTAAATATATATGCATATATGAAAACCATAAGTTCTAGATTAATCATTTGTCCATCCTTGCCATAAACGTAACTCAATCAGCATATACGAACGATCAATCATATAAAATATTCGATATCCTTTGGAATTCTACGAGTGTTTATCCAACTTCGAGGTGGCGAGAATCGTCGTCCACGTGTTAGAAGATGAACACCGTTGCCCCACGTTACTTTTCTCGAAGCCCTCCGTTTCTTTTCATCGTATATTGCGTTCATCGGTTTCCGCCTTTAGTAAGTCTACAATCTCAATCAAAGCCCAACGCGCTAAAGTCAAAAAAACATGGTTGAAATTAAGAACGCACGAGATGCTCGTGCCGAGGGACATGCTCTAATTTTCTCTCCATATTTTTGGGAAAAAGAATATTTTTTTTTTCCCGTGATCGAGAATCGGAGACATTGCGTAGTTGGCAATCTAGGCCCCCTAAGCCCGATAAGGAGTGTAATTTATAATCTCTAACCGATTGTCGATTCGCAAGCTAATTTGAAATAATTTAAACGACTGATCTCATCAAAGTTATAAATTCAATATGCCCATTAGAGCTTCTAACCTACCTCAAACCCGAGTCATCTAGTCAAGTTGGAGCCCAAACTAACCACCTGTAAACTTTGAGATTCAATCTCACATTGAAACTAGCTCATCTAACATCTCTCCACACATATTGGGAGCTAAAAGTATTCCTTTCGATGCAAATAAATAAGGAATCGTTGCAATTTGTACCCAAATTTTTAACATGGACGTTTCGTTGTCAATCCCACATAACATTACCATTGCTAAGCCTATAAGATTCTTTAATCAAATATCTCAACTTTATATGAAATTTGAAATCGTCGATAACCTATAAAAATCCGCATGGGCACCAAGTATATCGAACCTGAGCGTCAAGGCGGATTGTGTTGTGGCTGTCGAGAAGGAGAATCACTAGTTTAAGAGTGCGATTGCGAAAAATGCATGATTTGAAAAAACTTTTTTTCCAAAACGTTATTATTTGAATTGCTTTAAAAAATGAACGGATGAAAAACAGTTTTTTTGTCTACGAAAATATTTAGGCGTGAATTGTTGTCCATAACAAAATAAAATTTCATTGATCAAGTGATACGAGCAAAAAATATATTTTTTGAGTAATTTATTTTTGGTAAAATAAATAGACCCCGTAAAATCAGATGTATCGGTTCAAAGTAAATCACAATCATTGGGTAAGTGAAGTTCACGCGATCAACAGCTTGATTCGAATTTTAAGCGGAAGTGATTTAACGGCGGTCCCCGTCCACCGAGACACGCGGGCCGCGCTTCTCTCGTCCTTGTCAAAACACGTGCGGGACTCTCGACAGCCACAAAGCGCCGTCGAGGTTTGCTGCCGTGTGGCCGCGACTACATGTGCTCGGACTCATCTCTATGGCTATGATCGCTCTCCAACCAATCACGCAGGAGCCCCGCTTGACAGGAATGTGATTTTTATAATAAGAACGATTTATCAAATTGTTATCACAGTGAATACCACATCAAAAATGCCTTTTTTTTTCACCTATTTTGTTCAGCATTCGGAAAACATACATATTTATGTGCAAAAAATAGATGCATAAATATATGTGGGATTTTTTTGCACGACATCGGGTACATTTTGAAATTCGTATTGTGAATCTAGATAGCCTATCAAATCAGAGTGGCGTTCTATGACAAGACTTACGAGTACAAATTAAAGATTATAAGACTTTTAGCGTGACAAAGATATTCAATTTTATTATTTTCAGACTTATGAATTATGATGCAATGGTTTAGGTATAAGAATTATGATGCATTTAATCATGCGTGACGCGTTAACCAATCATTTCGAATGATGCCTGACACGTACAATCACGAGTGATGTGTTAACCAATCCTTTTGAATGATGTTTGACACATACCATAATGTCATTTAAAAATTGAATTGTGCATGACATGACTAGCTTGCAAAGGAACCTGGAACCCTCCGAAACTAGCGGTTCTCGGTTTCAAGTGTGAAACCGCCTCGTTCACTCAGACCGAACCGGTATATGTGTGTATGTATATTTAAAAAAAGTCCATGAAATATGCTTATATGATTTCAAAAGAAGTAACATGTCTACACAACGTCCGATAATTCTGGAAGTAACTCTTATTAGATTAAGTGATGAAATGTTTTTTCAGAGATTGGCTTCTAATTTGCTTCCTTTGAGAATAACTTTGTCTTGATGTTTTCGCGTAGAATCAATACTTTTATGATTAATTGCACAATGAAGTTGAAAAAGTAGCCAAATAGAAACTAAATTTACCACGATATTAATTGATGAATGCAAATTTATAGAAATTGAGGAGCAATCCCATGGAGGCACCCGGGAACTAGTCTAGTGCCCAAGTTAATCCATGGAACCAATTAATAGCTTCCAGTTTCAATTTTTCGGAATCGATTATTAACGAACGATTCTTGATTTCAAGATGAGAACCGTCCTATCTAGATAATGCTCAGTTCTAACTAGCTCAACACATTCATGAAATATTCAAAAAGTGAGATGATATCAATGACGAAGCCTCGTAATAGCGTATCAATCTGTATGAAAACCAAACAAAAAGGACGAAAATGGATCTTGGTTTGGAGCAACCTCCCCTTTTTAACTTTCGCATTTTCTTTCGAATGCAGCTCCCACCGGCACTTTTATGTTCCTATAAAGCAATTTTGAACAACCGGAGCAAAAAAAAAAAAGGAAAAAAAAATTGTTCTTTGATCTCTTATTTTCTTTGGACAGCTGTAGAATCAATGAAAATCACGTGCGCCCCGGAGCTAATACAATAGATTAAACCGGAACGCAACCAAAATGGGCAGAAAAGGCAAAAAAGGAACGAACTCCAACGGAACACAAAAATGGTAAAAAAAGGAAGAAAATTGGAAAAACTCCGAGCCGACACGACATCCTCGGAGCCGAGCCGGGGACAGCCACGCTGGCTGTCCTTGGGACAGCACGTCCGAGACCAATCACACGTCATCGGCTTTCGACGGGTGACGTGTGCACATCTTATCAGGCCAATGCCACGTCGCGGCATTATTGGGCGACTGTTGCTGTCCACCCGGATTTCCCCACGCGCCGGCGGTCGCACGCCCTCCACGCGCCCTCCCTAGGTTGGAGTTTTTGTCTAGTTCGTCCCTCTGTTTTGTTTAGGTCCGTCCTTTCCCTATTTTTAAGTGTACTTTCCTGCTTTTATTTTTCTCTAATAAAAAATTAGATTAATTCAACAAAAAAATCCTCCTAATATATCTATGATAAATTTATTATAAGTTAATTTTTTAACCACAAAAAATTTTAAACTGGTATACCCACGGCAAATTTATAATAAATTAATTTTTTGACTATCAAAAATCCTAAACAGATATACTTGTGATAAATTTATCATTAGTTAAATCGGATTAATATAATAAAAATCAGAAATTGATAAACCAATGACAAACAGAAAGATAAAACCCCAAACTGATATACCTGTTAATTACCATATATCATCAAACTTAGCAATTTGACGGCAAAATTTAACGGAAACTAATGAAGGGTAAATTTGTCATAGGTGTACCAGTTTAGGGTTTTTGGTTGTAAAAAAATTAGCTTTGGGTAAAATTATCATATTTGTACTAGTTTGAGATTTTTCGAGGTATTAACTCTAAAAAATAACAACAGAATATAAATTAGTACGAACCTAAGTATGTTCTTAAACTGTTTCGCATGAATTTTAGGATGTTAAATCGGGAGATATTCTATGGAGAGAGGGAAAAAAAAACTTTCTCTCCAATTAGAGGGTTGGGTGTGCAGGCATACTAACATCTTAAAATAAGGAATGTAAGTATGTCAGCCCACAAGATATGTACACTTGGATAGACAGGGCGGCCTCGATCAGAGCTTCTCTGCCTGCCTGCCGTTGTTTGCCCTCCATGCGCACTCTCTAGATTGGAGTTTTTTGTTGTTTTTTTTGTTTTATCGGATGTCTTCGAAGAGACTTTTGTATTCTTCGTCCCTTTCCTTTTTTTTAGGTCTGTCCTTTCAATTTTCAAGTGTATGGTCCTAATTTATTTTTCTCTAATAAAAAATAACGACAAGATTATAAATTAGTAAAAGGTGCGTCTTCATTATTAACTGGAATGTACATTTTCACCACACTCAGAAAAATACATGCCGTACCAAATAAATGCTAAACAGCTAATTTCAGGACTATATCAATTAGTACACTTTACCCTCCATTAAATAATTCCGTACATATCCAGCCCTACAAAATTGGTTTCGTACATACAACAGTAGCAGTTATAATAGAGATATATTTATTTCAACTGTCTTGTTTCGCTAATCCGTGTTCACTAGGTGAAAATAAAAGATAAAGTCACAAAAAGTCATATGCGTGATATTTATCACGAATTTTTTGTAACATTAAAAATCTAAAATTATACAAATTGTGACATATATATCATAATTTTTTTTGTGATATAAAAATCCAAAAACTTGTAACTATGTGAGATATTTATCCTCCATTAAAGTTTAATTAGGTGATTGTTTAGTCAAAACATTGTCGTTTTTATATCATAGCAACATTATTTGCTTTTTGGCATCTATGTAAATAGATTTTTAACTGTTCTTATCGACGGAATTTTCACGGGGGGCAAATGTGATAGAGATAAAAGTTTGAGATTTTTGGTGCTACGGATATTACAATAGACATAATGTATGTTTTTTTGGCGGCTTTTGCCCAAATTTTTTTTTATTAGAAGAAAGTGTGGGGCACGCGCCTTTAGAGTGCTGGGGACAAGTACAGAGACGAGGCCAAGATATCGCCATTTCCATTGCTAGCTCCCATTTGCTGCCATCAAACGCACGCTTTTTTCCACCAGTTTTCCGCTCTTATCTTCCCCCCACTCCTCCTCCTCCGAGAAAATCTCGTACTTCCTTCACAGCAACTCTCATTTGCAGCCTCAGACCCACGGAGGAATCCCCCGTGCGAGAGAAGAGAAGCCCTCTTCATTTTGCGTCCAACCCGCAGCAGAATTCGACACCACCATGGACGATTTGCTCTGCAGCATGCAGAAGAGGAAACCCACCAAGAGATCCAAGCCCAAGAGCAAACCCATCAAGGTCGTCTACATCTCCAACCCCATGTGGGTCAAGACCAGCGCCTCCCAGTTCCGGGCCCTGGTCCAGGAGCTCACCGGCCGCGACGCCGAGCTCCCCGACCCCGCCAAGTTCGACGGCTCCGATCCCGATGGCGTCGGCGCGGCCGCGAAGGCCGAGGCGGCGGCGGCGGAGGATGATGATGATGATGCCGTGGAGCCAGGGAGGAGGTCGAGCCTCCCGAAAGCGGGGTCCATCCAGGATCACCACCACCGCCATCAGAATCACCCGAGCGGTGGTGATCTTAGTAGACTGGGTGCCGGCAGCAACGAGCCGTTGGATGATGAATTATTCACTCCTCAAATGCTGGAGACACTCTCGGGCTTGCTTCCGCCAAGCCTGTCGTACGAGTCCTCTCGTATGGATCTGGCCTAAGGGAGAAGAAGCCTGAGAAGTTAGACGCGAAGCGCGAATAACTGTGAAGTAAGTGCTAGGAGAAGTGACTTTTACTTTCGTCTTTTCTTTAGTTGCTGTACATGTATGTAAATGGCGCTTAGGTACGGCGTAATTATGCCAGTAAATAAGCAGTGACCAGCCTCAAGAAGCAACTTCGTGCTTGGATCGATCCGTTCGAGACCGCATAATATGCTCCTGTTATTAGAATCCTATGAATAATCAATGTTCCTTCATCGTTTCGTCGAGTTGTTGCGTCCTTTGGTGTTTAGTTGTTGGCCTAATTTGAAGAATTTATACCCAATTCTGTACCTCTCGTGATATCCTTTCGAACCGGTTTAGATGTTGGATGATGAGTTGGGTAAATCGTCGATAGGGAGATTTTCTTACATGCGAACTTACGATGATTTCGGAAGAGTTGGAGCTTTTAGGTAAGTTTTCACGTTGCCGACATGGCGGACCGAGTTACTATGGTTAGGATTAGCATATGCCTAACCTGATTCTTGATAGATCGAGTCAATCAATAGAGACAAAAAAGCGAAAACGAGGGCCGAATTTTGAGAAATCTAGCCCTAGCAAGGTAGCCGACGCTTTCAGTGCCTTTTCTACTTAATTTTTGGCTGCGAGGAGTGCGTACACCAAAGGGCTGGGTTTAGCATTGAAGTTGCACAAATAAGCTATATTGCCCGTTGGTAAAAGCCGCAAGTTTTGACAACATTTTCTAGCTTTTTCATGCACCATCTCCAGTTGATACTCTCCCAGAAAGTTAGCCTGAATATGCACCGGCAAAGATGAACGTCTCGTTGAAAATATGAAGATGATTGAAAAAGGTCACCTGAGTCCATGATCTAGAGAAGTCCTGATTAGATAACACAACCCCTTTCCGAGCAAAATTATAAGAAAGTAATATCAGTATCAGTTTGCTCTTTTCCCCGGTTAAGTTAGTGTTAGATGCCAATAGTATCATTCACATACACATATATATATAAGAAAGAAATTCATGTTCCTGGACATTGCGCTTAGTCCCAAAGATCAGAATTTTCAAATCTAGACCATTTTTCTATACTCTCGAAGGAACTACAACATGGTAAGTGCGATGTTCTCAGAAAGGTAGCTCTCTTTTTAGGTTACATCCGGGGATAACACTAGAGGAAAATCGTACGAGTTTTTTCTGAGCACAAGCAATACTTTAGCTGCCGTTAGAGCGTTCTCCATCTGAGCATCAACGCCCAAGTTGGAGCTTGGATTAGAGATTTCTTTGCCTATACATGGCTAAAGCTTCTAGCTTCCTCAGTGCAGGTCTTCTCATCATTGTAAGTCTATGGCTTGCATAGTTATCACCCTGATCATAACGAAAGGCACATTTAACCAAACTCTGTTGCGTATACATGCATGTAACTATGTATCCGTCTACCGATGTGCATGTTTGTGCAGCGCGCAAGCTTACTGATCTCGTCGGGCGCATTGAACCGGAGGCGCCGCTTATTAATGAGCTGAAAATCTGGTACGAGAGCGAGCCCTAGCCCAAACTGATGCGTGCATGTACTGAGCTAAGTTCCTGTACGTGCTCCCTCCAACTTGCATAAACATCTCTCTGACACTTTTTCGAATTCAATGCGTTTGTTTTTGTCCGGTTCACGGGTTCACTGTCTTTGGCTATCTGCTTGGTTTTCTGTGATCCAATGGGCAAAATATTCATTTGTCATGTAATGCCAAGTGACGCTTTTAGCATTCATCTTCTCTGGATGTATCGGACGTGGTTACCATAAGGTTAAAGTAGCTTGCAGCTGCATGAAGGGTTTACTTTATGAAATACTTATGTAAATATATATATATTTAATCCAACTAGTCTTGTTGGATTTATTTATTCAATAGTTATAGGCCCACATACTGGCATGCCATGTGTGATTTCTCTTATTCGCGTGTGTTCGAAATGTTTTTGTTACTTTCTTTTTTTTCTTGATTTTTGTGGTAGCTCACAAGGTCGAGTGAGGTTACTCAATTAATGGTGCTACTTCATATCTTTCGTAGGTCGGCTTCCTCGCAATATTTTTTTTAGAGCCACGTTTCATCCATGAACGATTGGTGGGTATAAATATGGATATTACCCGCATTTATTTTCGATTAATCATCTTGGACATGAGTGGATATTCCTACAAACTCGGCTCATCTACCAATCAAACGCGTGGTCGCATGCCTCTTAGGCTGTCCTAATTACTTTGGTCGTACCACGATCGGGCAATTACCGGGACATGAAACCTTGTTAAATTACCTTCTTATACTAATGCAAGTGGACATGGATATTCTCTATTTCCATAGGGGTTCCCTATTGGCTAAGCCTTTTTCCGGGTTCCGATTCGAACAGTGGACCAACATCTCTATCGACCCAACCCGGCTCTTGCAGTGCCAGAAATTCTCAACAAAAATCCCACCTTCTTTTTGGATTGGATGCATGTGCGTAGAAGACAGTGAAGGCACGCGTGTGATGCATACTGAACTGTGGGTGGCAATCTTAGGTCCCAAAAAGCTGTCGTGCATCAACAGAGATGCCAATGAAGTAGGGTTCTTCTAATCCTCAGAACGCTGGATCGAACAAGGAACATCGGGCCCGAACTCTGGGTCTCTTCTCGGCAGACAAGACAGTCCATTCCATAGTAGGTCCCTCCTGAATTAATCGTCACGAAGCCGTACCAAATTACTGATGCTACTTGACTCTGCTTCGATGTATATCCAAACCGGTTGGGAGCAACTTGAGGACGCTGCACGTCGTCTTCAATCCTCTGATGCAGAAAATATCGCAAGCAGTGATTGCTTGATTCGATTGATTAGGGCCTGTTGACCAGATCGCACCACTGGACTGTAGCTCCTTAAAAGTTATGGGAGTCGCTGCGGTGGACTCCTCTACTGGACTTCTTCCTCCTCCTCCTCCTCCTCCTCTTTCATTTTTCTAAGGATTCGACGGGACTAGGTTGAAGATGTCTAATGGAAAAGCTATACTCTTGTTGGTGGGGAAAAGTACCAAAAAGTCCTAAATATATATATTTTCAGAATTGAATCTTAAACTTTTTGCATTTGTATCAATTCAGTCAATCTTGTCAATTTTAATTGAAATCACTAACATAGACACTAGTTGCCCTACGTGGCGCAGCCAGCGCTAACATGAACAATTTTTAATAATTTCTTAAATTATTCATTTATCTATTCATTTATTTCTCTTTCTTTTTTTTTTCTTCCCTTTTGGCGACTGATTAGAGCAAGAAGTGAAGAAAAAAAAAAGGAAAGGGAAAGAAAAGAAAAGAGAAAATAAAAAAATTCAAAAAATTATTAAAATATTATTTAAAAATGTCTATGTTTGCGTCGGTTGCGTCACGTAGGATGGCCGGCGAATGTGTTAGCGATTTTCAGCCAAAATTGGTTGAATGGACTTAATTGGCACAAATGCAAAAGGTTTATGATTCAATTAGCAAAAAAAAAGGTCTAATACTGAATTAACATAATTGTAATAAGTTTAGGACTATTTTTGGTAATTTTCCCCTTGTTGGTGATTCAATAGGATCCATTTATTTGAATAACCACTTAAAGTTTTTTTTCTGGTAAGGTAATAACCACTTAAAGTTCATCACTTCATATGTCGGTTTTCTAAACAAATCTTTTAATCCCAACATTACTATTCTTAAGAAATTCACCATGAGAAGAAAAGATCATGGTGCTTATTACACATAAATAATCACAAACTTGGGTCATGATGACATGTCTGATAATCGTGCAAATCTTGTTGTGTCTAGTTACCCTTTTATTATACATGGGTTTGTGTTGAGCTAGTTTGACGCGTTTCTTAAATTTGTCATACTTGGGTTGGTCATATGCGTGTTGTACTCCTGTTTCGATGAAACACGACACGAATAGGCTTATAGATAAGAACTTGCATAGCCCAGATGGTTGGGTCTAAGGAGCCCACTCAACCCAAGAACAAAAACCTCACCAACTTAATACATACAAAATTTGAACATAGACACCGCTAACAAGTGCACTCAGAGCAGTGTTAAGCATGCTTAATATGAAATAATTCAATATTCAAAACAATCTTAAGGGATGATAAGGGCATTCAACTTCATTGCTCTCGAGACTGAGATTTAAATCACAACATTTGCTCATTCTTTTGGATCCACTTATGCATCTTTGGTACTTAATCGGTATGTGGAGAAGGGAGATCTGTTAAAAATTGTAAGGATTTGGGTGCTTAAAATATTCAATTTTTTTTTAGTTTTCTGTCGGAGGATGAAGTCAATCCTTAAAAGTAGAAATGAGCGGATTTGGTAGAAATCTATCTACGCATAATCAAAGTTATTGCAATTGGAGTAATTCTAGGGTTTTTTTTATTACTCTGTTCCATGTCAAAATGAAAAAGAAATGAAATCAAAGACAAGTCACAATTGGAAATATACTTTCCGTAGATTCATGATGAAACTAAAGTTGGATGACATGTATATAGTAAATTTTAATATGATTAAAAACTCAAAACCGGTACATTCGCCTCATATTTACTTCAAATTAATTTTTGTGTCATAAAAATTTCCGAACTGATACGCGTGTTACATTTATCCTTAACTAATTTTTATGTCAATTTTATATATGTAAGTGCACCAATTAAATTATTTACTTACACATTTACTCATGGATTCAATATGTATAAAACAACTAATTGAGAAGATTTAAAGATAAAAAAAAACAATTGAAATCATCTCTTTGCTTTACATAATAATATAGATAAAATACGAAAATTTATTGACACAATACCAAATCTTGACATATAAATTCGTTATAATTTGACATATTACTTTTACACGGTTTGTTAGAACTTATAATAATTTTATTCTCGTCCAAAACATGAAAAAAAGGTTAGAATTTTCTTTAAAAAAATAGCAATTCCAAATGGTCCGGCCTCTTTTAATTTTGGCGATGGCCCTGGCTTTTTTTCTTCCGGCAATAGTGAAGACGTTACCCCAAATTATGTTCTCATCTTTGACTGGATCTGGACATATCCCCTTTTGCAAAGGCCAAAAAAGTTTAATGATTGCACAAACATATCAATATATTTGGAAAGCAAATTCCCTAAATCTCATTTCTCTATCTCCATTATTTTTTGGGCCAGACTGGTTTCTCTCTATCTTCGATCAGTTCCTCAATGTCTATAATCAAAGGCAATCAGTACATGAAAGAACACAAAATCAAAAGAAGAACCCAGAGAGAGAGAGAGAGTACTGTACGACTATACATTAAAAAACTGGCTAGAGGATGGTGGACAAGATGAACAAAAATTCGATTTCACCCACAAGCATAAGCACCAGGAGCATTACTTTTCGGGATTGGTTGATAACTTAACCCGATGCTCAAGATTGTCGGAAAGCTCGAGTAAGTGTTCATCAGCTGCTTTATTCCTGGAAGACTCGGAGATTGATTTCCACTCGAATGGGAATGTTCTGTGTAAATGAGTTAAGTAAGTCAAATCATTCAGAACCAACATCGACCCCTCTTTGCTTCAAGTAATGCTTGGCCTCAACAATGTCCTGCAAAAGATTCAACTCTCTTGCCTCAACTCAAACTATATATTCTAGTTAAAAAAAAAAAACAAACTCAACTAAAATGTGCGTAAATATGGGCAGGTATAGAATACATTGCTAAGTGCCAGCAAATTGTACAACAATGGAGCAATTGTTCTGAAAGACGAAATTCATATGATTCATTGCAGCTGTGTGCCATGCTATTCTCACATCATGGATATTTCACCATGGTCTTTTACCGCTCCTTCCAGAGACACCAAGAACAACAAGCATGAGCTACCCACTCGGAGAGTAAGAAATTGTGCTAGATGTAAAGTCAGGTTCGGGTTACCCCATACTCCTGTGGTTGACCCATGAGTCAGCCTTACCACAGGCGAGCCAGTTAATAAACTAAATTGAGGAACAAGTCCTCTTGCCATAGAATGCGTCCCTCTTACCCTGCTAGCAATAGAATTCACAGTCGTCCACAATGCCCTGCTAGTTCTTGCAGCATGCAGTCCCTTCAAACCACCTGGTAGATTATTAAATCTTGTAACAACTCCTCTTCTTTCTTTTGCTAGAGCAATGTGACCCTCTTACTTCACTAAAAAGACAATCCACAGTCACCTAAAATACTAGACTAGCTCTTAGGGGACTACATTTCCCCTAGACCGCCCACCACCCCAAAACAACACACATAGAGTGGTCACTGACAAGCCATTGAGTAAATACCATGGGTACTGTTTTGAATCTCAGACCACTTGCTTCTCGAGGTCAAGACAAAGTCGAACTTATGGAAATACAATGATATATGACACCGGAGCCATATAATTTATGTCCCAGGGGTAATAAGTTAAATGAAATGCTCCAAGAAACCTGATAAACCAAGCAGCAAAGTGCCAACCTAAAAGACTGGACAAGATTTCATAGACCGCCTAAACATGAAACCAAGTGATGTCTTGAAAAATACAATTCGAGTTTTAAAACCGAAAACATATACAGACTTTCTTCGAGAAATGCTGGAAGAGACTAAATATGTTAGGAGGTCATAACCTCAATGATATTCTTAATCTGAAATAAGAAAAAACAAATATAGGCAACACAACTAGCTCCCTCGAGAAAATTTCCTTTTTGGCATTCACTCATGCACTTTGCATGCAGCACACTACCAGTAATACTCTTATTTAAGAAATTATAAAGAGGAGACTCAGTATAATCCTTACAAAAATATACACGCTAGCACCGAAAAGAAATAGATACAAAGAGAAACGGAACCCATTGAGAGTTTAAAACAGAATATCGATGTATGAGCCTTGTCCAACAACAAATTTAAGAAATTTCAAAAGACGAAATACCTGCTGCAACAACAATGCCTCATGAGGACAAGTTGGAAAGTGCATTAGGCCGATGCCAACCATTAGCAATCCATAGCATCCCAGTGAAACAATGAAATATATTGGGAGCTGAAGGACAACTAGAAATTCAAAACATCAAGCTACGCACGAAAGGAAGGATCTTACAAGTTTAAAGGAGATCAGAGAAGGGAGAGGCAACTAAAAAGATTCTTACCAACCAAGTCTGACTTCGTGGAACTACAGACATCTCCAGGAGACCAATCCACATGGCAGAGATAGCCATCAACAAGGTGATCATCTTCACAATATGCTTCATTATGCTCAAGCAATCCTACCCTTTGTCCTACGAAAGTACAAAATCAGACCAGCAAGAGCTAATTTCCCACCAGATTTGCAACAATATCTTTCAGCCATGTCAGCCAGATATAGACTGCCATTTCAGGATATTCTATACAGAAATTTCTCAAACAAAACATTTTTATGTTCCGTTTTTCACTTTCAAGCCAGTATTACAAACAGTTGTGCACACCACACATACGTCAATACCTGTCTTCCCTAACTAATTAGGAAATTCTAAGACATGGACATCAAATGAATACCTTATTTGATTTAAAGAATATATCTGAATCAAGGGATGAGGGAGAAATTCAGGAAGCTGATCCGATTTGGTGTGATCGAAACCTTAAACCCAGAGAAAATTTTGAAGAATTAGCAGGAGTTTCAAGAAATGCAAACCTTTTTGTTGTAGGGAAGAAAAAAAATCACACCTTGAACGGATTGGTGAAACTTTTAGAGTCAAACACAACAAAGCACCTAATGAAAGCTCGGAACAAATGCGGATGGGGACTCTTTGAAGGTGGTTTAAAGGTACTTAATAGACAGTCTAAATAGCCCATTGATCAAGAGCATGGGGTCTCCCAAGCCCATTCCTCTTGTGACGTGGGAATTTCGTCGTTTTTATGTTCCTTTCTAGGAGTTGTCACTAACCATTTGGGGTTGGCCAAAAACCAAACGAGACGCAAGAGTGCCATCTCATTTCCTACAGAATTAGAGATTCTAGGCATGGATACTTGGTTACGCTAATATTTCCATTAACGCCATTTCGGTACCACTAATTTGGAGGAAGAAGTACCAAAAAGTCCAAAGCATATTGTATTCGTACCAATTTAGTCATATTTTAAATTGGAACAATTTAGTCTTAAACCTTTTTTGAATTGGTATCAATTCAGTCCATCCGGCCAATTTAGACCGGAAATTGCTGACATGGACGTTGGCCGTATTACATGGCATTGCCGGCGCTGACATAGAAATTTTTTATAAATTTTTTTCCCTTTTCTTTTCTTTTTCTTGGCTTGTGGCTGGTGCTGTGAGGGTCCTTGCCAAAGGCCGCGAGGGTGACCCCCAGGCGATGAGGTCTCAGCCCTTGCCAGATCCGGCAAAGGTTGCCTTCGCCCAAGCGGCAATGGTCAAGCCCTTACTAGAGGCCGTGAGGGTTGAGCCATTGCCAGTGGCCGGTCGCCGGCCATGGCCAAGTACCGGCCACGAGCCAAAGGAAGAAAAGGAAAAAAAGGAAAGCAAAAAAAGAAAAGGAAAAAAATTTAATAAGAAATTTGAAAATTTATTTAAAAATTATAAAAAAATTATCCATGTCAGTGTCAGCCGTGCCATGTAAGATGGCTGGAGTACCAATGTGAAAAGGTTTATGACTAAATTGGTCCAATTGAAAGGTTTAGGACTGAATTGATACCAATGCAATAGATTTAGAACTTTTTTGATACTTTTCTCCTAACTTGGAAGGTTGTTATTTAAATGGTCATGCAACCTTGATCACCGATTATGAACCTGAAGGTATTAAAGCCGCTAAATGATGCATATCTTCCTGAAGGGATTATGAACCTAATCTACAAACAAGCAATTGAAATGACTTTGAAGTAAACAATCAAGTAATGAAAGCATCTAAGTAAAAGGTACCGAAAATGAAAACCCGATACAAGTCCGGCAAAGAATATACAAGGCCATGTTGTAAGCCGTGGGACATGATTCCCATGAGCTAAATTCGAATCAAGTACAATTCCTTTTCCAAAAAGAATAGTCACTGGGACTAAACTTAATGAAACTAAGCTAAATCTAGAGCTAAAACTAAAAAATATCTATTAAAGGCCTATTACTAAGCATTTTCTGATTATTTAATATACAGTCCTCCATTTTGCAAAAACACGCAACATACGGACGGAACAAAGGGATACAATCATAAGGTACAACACGAACTTCACAGAGGATCGGCACCATTTTTTCACCGGAAGGCCATAACCGACAACCATCACACGACACGCAAATTACAGAAGACAGAGCAAGTAAACGGATTCAGCAATGTTCTTGGTGACAATGAAATATGGAGGCAATCGTCACGCCTAATAACCATCAAAATAGTGTCTATCAAGTAAAACGTATGGGTAGGCGCTCCAAGTAATCCACATGCATTTCGCCGAGCATGTGGTGGGCGCAAAGTGAGGAGAAGATATCGACCATTTCTTATAACTCTAACTCAGATCCAAACCCAAAGAAATCATCAAGAAACACCCGAAATCAACTATTGCAGCTCACTCAAACCCAGCACGCGCATGGACTAAACGAAAGAACGAATCTCGGTTTCCAGTTGGACCAAAACAGGATGAAGCACGGGGATGAGCGAGACTCACCGGAAAAGCTGGGAATCGGGGGAGAGGGAGTCGGGCGAGAGAGGGCGCCCGCAGGAGGTCGTCGGACGGCGACGGTGGAGATGGCCGATCGGGGGTTCGACCAAGAAGAAGGAATGCGTGACGTGAGGCTGTCTCTAGAGAAAACAAAAAGAACCGAGAGCCTCCTTCTCCCCTCCTTGTGAACGATCCTCCTTCTAATAAAAGAGCCTCCCTCTATTTTTCGATTTTTTTCATTTTTAATTTTTCCTTTTTCTTTTCTCCTCTTCCGGTCGGTTGCCGGCCTAGAGCGAGGCAAAGCCTAGCCCCCGTTGGCCACTGGCGAGGTCGATCTCGTAGGCCCTTCCTCTGACCGGTTGTTGAGGCCTGGCAACCGGTCAGAGGAGGAAGAAGGGGAGTAAAAAAAAAGAAAAAAAAAGAAAAAGAATAAAAAAGAAAAATTGAAAAATATTAAATATTATTAAAAATTATCCATATCAACGTCACGTAAACCAACCAACGTCTATTTTAGCGAATTTCGATCAAAATTAGCAGGATGGACTCAATTGGCAAAAACTTTAAAGGTTTAGAACTTAATTGACAATAAGTAAAATGGATTAAGACTTAATTGAGGTTTATGACTGAATTGATAAAAGCGTAATAAATTTTGGACTTTTTGGATAATTTTCCTAGGTGTGATGTGATTTTGGTATTTAGAGAGTGCGGGCATAATACTTAGAAAAATCTCCAACTTTAGTTCTTATCCCAATTCTATATTTTCTTATAAAAAAACCTCTAACTCAGTTCCCGATTTTAATCCAAAACATATCCATTGCTTGTGAAAATAAATGACTAATTGTTAAATATAAACTATCGTTTGATAATAAAATTATTTTCTATCGATAAATTATTTCGAACAATACGGGTGGTCATTTTTAAAAAAATATAAATATTGCAAAATGTAGGGGATTTATAGAGATGGGATTTGATTTCGAAACGGAGCCAACAATTGACTTGAAGCTGGACCGGAGGAGGGAGGTCCCGCGTGGGATAATGACAACAGCCTATTAAAATTGAGTGTAGTTAGAAAATATTTAGTGGTATCAAAGCGTCACATCAATGTGCACGCATTTATTCAATTGGGCCACTTGCGATCTGACACGTGGCAAAGTATTGTTAAAAAAAACACCTTTGCAAATGCTAGAGTTGAGAATCATAAATGCACAATAACTTTATTAAAAAATTTAAATGGCCGCCTAGCTCTTCTTTCTCCTCCAACTCACTTTTTCCTTTATGACAAAAGAGAGCAACCAAACTCGCTCCTCGTTTGAACGCTCCTTCTCCCAACTCCGCCTTCATTCACTCAATCTCGCCTCTCCATTCCCTTCCTGACGACTCACCCTTGCCAAGATCTAGACCCAGACCCAACCTGCCCAAGACCTCGGGTCTCGCTATTCACCCCTGAAAGACATATCGCCCAACTAGATTTGTATTGCTAAAATACTTTCATGCAATACAATTCTTTTAAAAAAATCATAAGAAACAAGCTTTCCTAAATTTGAGTAAATAGATTGGGTTGAGTATGAGTTAGGGTATGAATTGGATATGGATCGAGAAATTTGCATTACAATAAATGGGTCATAAACGGATTAAATTAATCAATTTGGGTCAGATCAATCCAAATCCGTCCCAAATCCAACCCAACCCACCCGTGTCTTTCCTTTTTTCATCTCTTAAGTTCTTGCAAAACTAACAGCAGAATGTTCAAAAACAGTTTGTTATCTAATTACAGAATCAGCAAATCACTCCAAAGAAGGATAAAGCGAAAATCGGTTAAAAGTATTCCGACGAGAGCAAAAAGGTGAAAAACTAGAGTGCGCAAATGTTTCCGACTCCTATTCCTAACCTCCATTACAATAAGAAGGGTTAATTTCAGAGACGAAAGTTTGCTGTTGTCCTCCCTGAATAGCATCCAGGAACCTGTCGATGTTAGTCTCAATGATGATTCGTGAGCTCGGCCGGTTCTGCCGGGTCTATTTTCCTGAAACCCGATCTGCATGCCAGCTGGAAAAACCTTCTCCCAAGGCCTCTCGCATCCACGGGTACCTACAACGCTCCATGGCTTCAGCAACAGTTAACCAACTTCTCTGGCGAGGGCTCTGCTCAGGCCAAGACTCGAGTTCCTCCTTCACTAGCAATGTGAAATCGGCAGCTCTGCACCAACCTTTAGGAGAAAGCTAGTCCTGGAGTGTCTTGCTCTTGAATTCGTAGTAGCCGATAAAATGCTGGAACAGATAAAGTTTGCCTAAGAACAATGTGGACAAACAGGTAAAACTTAAGGTAAAGTGATACTTGTTGGTCTGGTCAAGTCCAGTAGTATTTTAACAAAGCTGCCAAGGGCATCGAGGTCAGTCTCTAGGTCTAAAGTTAATGTACAAGCTAGACAAGTACAAATCAAACAAGTTACAGCATCTATAGAGTTATAGTCTCAATGAAAACAATTGCAACTTGAACCTTTAACCTATATATGAGTGTAGATAAAATACAACTCGCACTTCACTCTCACCACTAAATCTCCCCGAACCCCTGCTTCTTCAAGAGCTTCACACGAGGCAGCCTGCTCAACAGTTTCATCATCTTCCCAGCCAGCCTAAAATTTCAGAAGTAAACAAGCCTTGGATAAAATTTATGTAGCAACAAGCAACAAAAAATATGCAAGAACTAGTATCGATGGCACATGGTATTGCCTTAAAAAACGTGACCATGGAGAAAAAAGTGAAAGAATAGGAAAGTTTCTCTTCTTCCTGGCAAACATACATGAAAAATTTTAGTCATCTTAGTCCCAGTAACCGAACAAAGGGAAAAAACAATTTTGAGCTTGCAGCAACTCCTCTGTGCTTTTTATTCATGGGGCTTTCCACTCTAACAGCTGGAACAGTCAAATTATGAAAAAAAAAATTCTTTCCAAGTCGCCATTAGGCTGTTGTTGATGGTAAAAGAGTACTACCTTTAAAGAGATCTTTCTCTAGTTTTACCATCGAGTTAGTTTGAAAATGAAAACAATCAAGAAGACAACTGCCCACCATACAATGCTAGATTACTTCCTGAGCAAATTTCCATATTACCACCTATCCGGTTACACAATAGGACTTGTTTTTTATCAGCACATATCAAGAGATGTCCTACAATACCACAAGGAAAATGACTAGACACAGTCTGGTCCTCATGTCTCAAATATTGACCCAGAATCCCTCTTTCACATCTCTACATCTACTGAGTAGCTAGAACTTCACAGGAGAATTTTGCCACAGACAGTTCTGAAAAAGCACTGGATGGATTCACCTTACCCAAAAAAAAAAAAAAAAAAAAAAAGCACTGGATGCTTTCAATGTGACCTCTGAGAATAAGGGTCATTCAATCTGCAGCGGTCCATCATGCCTTGCAAGCTAGCCAAGCTCATACAATAAGGAGTCAGATGAGCAAGACTGTTAAAATTGACAAATGCCGTTGTATGAGGAATAGAATCATAATGTTGGACCCCATATTGTCAGATTCCTAGAATTTCCAACCAAATTGTACAGAATTCCAAAGGAATGTTAATAAAATGACCTATGTCATTTGTAAAGCTAAAATTTCAAGTCAATTCTACATTTGCATATATAAAAAATGGAGTTATCAACGAGTGTCCTGGGACACTTGTTGAACACCCGTGTAAAGAAAGATGGTAATTTCCAATGCATTGTCTCTCTCATGTGATATGTAATCAATACATTGAAAATCAAAACATTTACTTATTAAGTTTACTTAACAGGTGCCCCAGGGGCACTCGTTAGTAAGACCCATATTGATTCACATAAACATCATATTGGCAATATCTTAACATCTCACAATGATCCTATGATTTTATCAATTATTATGGGGTCTCTATAAAGATCCCAGCACATTAAGATCATGGTAAGATCTAACTCTCCCTCAGTTTTGTGACTGTTTCTATGGTTTTAGCTCACAGAATTATAAGATCAAAAAATCTTAATATGGATTTCAACAACAATGCTGATGAGAGCTTCAGTAAGAATTCTTTTTCAAGCCTTGCAACTTAATTTCTCAAAAGTCATCATAGACTTTGATACTAAAGTTGCGGAAAGTTGCAATTTTCTCAGCTATACATACATGCAAAACCTACCTCACCACTGACCAGATCTTTTGGTTCTAGAGAATACAGTGAGTATAGCAGGAGACCACCAATCGGTTTACTTTCAATGATGTGGTTACTAAACTTCTTACAGATGTGTAAGATTGGGAAAAGAGTAATTTTACCCTGGAAGAGCCATGTCCTTGCAGAATCTCGTCAAATATTAGCTGTTCTTACGAACTTATGGGTTTTCAGAGGCTCTCAAGTCTATAAAGTTCACAAGGATAAAATATCTGACAAATAGTTGGATGCATAGCGTGCACTATTTGCGATAGTTCATTTCAGCCAAGACACCATAAGTATTGATTACATTGCGTATGATGAAGGATACGTTGACTTCTGGTTATCATCAGGAGCACGAAAAAACACAGAGAAAAATGGATGATGTTAACCATTTCTATTGCAACATTGTATCATTTAAGAACTCTATAATAACGAAGTAGCGATGTATCTACATTATCATCGTAACATTCTTCAAAGGGGCTTTTCTTTTTGGTCGAGATTCTTTGAAGCATCAGATGAAGGGATCAATCTTTACGCTTCAAATTTTGTACCTTTGGAAACAGAAGACCAGGTTCGCTGGTAGAATTGATTATCAGTACCTCAACATCTCCGTGACACACACCATTCCCATTCTTGACAGCACTTCTATGCTTGAAAGGAACACACCTGTTTCCAACGGTCAGTAATTCAAACACTGCTGTATTATTTCCACAAATGCTATTGACATTAATGCATGTAGGGAAACCATACGTCAAACACAAAAAAGCTCTCTCATTTTGCAGGAGGAGATGCAAGCTCATAAACCGACATCTCATGTGCGAGACTGCTGGATTTTGTTTTTTCTTTCTAATAGGTGAACTCCTCTCTGTTGCTGGTACATCTTAAGTAATGACAGTTGATAAAACAAGTATAACAATATTAGAAGTGCCATAACTTTCGTATGATGGTGGCTTGAGACAATAACTTTTCTTTTTTTTTTTGCTTATTTAAGTGCCACAAATTTAATTAAATGATTACTTAAATACCATCGGTGATTTGCCTTGCCGGAAAATCCAATGTGGATGCCGCTCGTCTGACGTGAACAAATTTTTAATATATTTTTGAATTTTTTTTGGAATTTTTTAATTACTTTTTTTAGAATTTAGAATTTTTCTTTTCCTTTTTTTAGCTTTTTTTAGCTTTTTTTTTTTAATGCTGGTGAGGGTCACCGGTAACTCTCGCCGACTGTGAAGCCCTCGCCCTCCACCGCGAAGGTCTGGGCAAGGCCATTGTGGCCTTGCCAATAGCGGGCGAGGCTATGAAGGCTGTCGCCAAATTTGGGCGACTGGGGGCAAGGCGTTGTAGCAAGATCTGGTGAGGCTGCTGCCCAAATCTGGCCATGGCCTTCGCAGCCTCGCCCACTGCCGGTGAGGCCGTGATGGCCTTTCTCGGGCCTTTGCGACGGAGGGCAAGGCAGCCCTCGTTGGCAGTGGGTGAGGTCGCAAAGGCCATCGCCATATCTGGGTGGCTGCTGGCAAGGCATCGCAGCCAATGCCGCTTTGCTCGCTGCCGCCCAGATCTAGCGACAGCCTTTGCGGCCTCGCCTATTGCCAGTGAGGCTACAATGGCCTTGCCTAGGCC
Source organism: Syzygium aromaticum (assembly GCA_024500025.1). Taxonomy (NCBI): domain Eukaryota; kingdom Viridiplantae; phylum Streptophyta; class Magnoliopsida; order Myrtales; family Myrtaceae; genus Syzygium; species Syzygium aromaticum. The sequence goes on from CM044885.1 coordinate 22,430,921, forward strand.
TTCATGACGGAGGGCAAGGTGGCCCTTGCCCATTGGGCGAGGGCTTCGCAGCCGGCGAGGGCTCGCCGGCCTTGAAAAAAAAAAGAAAATTAAAAAGGGAAAAGAAAAACAAAAACTAAAAATCAAAATAAATAAAATTCAAAAAAATAATAAAAAACATTTAAAAAATTCACGTTGGATGGAAAATTAATTAAAAAAGCTATGTAGGACGATTTGCCTGAAATGGCATTCAAATGATCTATTTTACTCCGATGTGATATTTAAGTGAGCGAAAAAAAAGTTATGATGTTCAAGTGAGCGCCGTATGAAAGTTATGGCACTTCTGCCGTTCTTATCCTTGATAAAACACATAAGAGGGAGTGACCTTGTGAAACCTTCAACACCATCAGCATGGCAAAGGAAGGGAAGTTGCTTTTACAATCTCCAAACAGAATCAAAGTCCAGCAATCAATGTCTTGGCTCGTGGACTCATCGAAAATCAAACCTCCTTAACAAGCGAAGTCGCAATGGCAATTGTAAAGCACTAAGATATAACCATGCACCAGCCAATATTGAGGTTTCATTCACTTCCAAAATCAGCACCAGCCAATATTGACGCACCGATCAATCAATCGGTCAATCCAATGTCCGCAATCTTCACAAGTCTCGCACAACTCGCTATTTGCCAGACACTTCCCTGAGCCGATAAGGAACCAATGCAGATGGACCCGACAATGACGCACAGGCAATCGAAATACAGAGACATGGAAACAAGAAGATAAAGGTGAAAACTTTTCCATGAAGTACCTGGCCAGAGTCGGAAACCATCCTTGTGGCGCTGCTGGTGGCGACCGGTGCGAGCCACCAATCCCTCCATGGCTTCGGATCTCGGGAACAGGAAGAGGGTGGGGGCAAAATGCTACCGAACTCCGGTTTCGGTGCAGTGACGGAAGAAGCGGTTTCGGCGCGGTGACGGAAGAAGCGGTTCCGGTACGCGATTTCGCTCATCGTTTCGCGCGAGCGCTCCGCGAAACGAAGAGAATGATGGGCCATTCGCTTCTCTCCCTCCCTCGCCCTCCCCGCCGCGACAAACAGTGCCGCCGGCAACCGACACAGCTCGTCACCGGCAACGCTCTGTCCCACTTTGCTTCAGCTCAGATTCACAGTGAGAGAGAGAGAGAGAGAGAGAGAGAGAGAGAGTGCGCATGCTAGCATTAAATTACAATCTTGTTCTTGAATCGATAAAAACTAGGTGGCTCTTCTTCAATGTCTCTCTGTCTGTCTCTCTGTCTCTCTCTCTCTTCGCTTCTGCGTTTTCTTGGTATTATCTGTTTATTAGATGCTGTTGAGTCTGAAATCTAGAACCTTTCAGTTCTTGATGGGATGGGTATCTTGTGGAAAGCGATGGCTCCTTGCTTTGAAACTGATATCTTTCTGTGCTTTCTCTGTGCCTGATTTCTTCAGAGTCACAGGGTTACAGGGATCATCTGAAATATTTGCAGTTCATTCAATCTGATCTTTAAAGTTCTTTCCTTTGGCCAGCAGCGGCGGCACCATCCACGCACCGGCCAGGGGCTGGCCGCCGTCGACACCTCCGCTGCGGAGTTAGGCCAAAGATGGCGAGAGTGCACCACCTTCGCCGCCGAGTTACGTGAACGAAGGGAGCCAACCCGGGCGAGGCGGGCGACCCTCGCTGGGCTCGCCGCTGCCTGTGAAGGCCGGGTCGACGGGGGCCAGGCTGGCATGGGGCAAGGGGCCCTCGAAGAGCGATGCTAATCAGCATTACTAACATACACAAAGCAGTAAGGACAGTATTTACTCCCGTTCTTTTTTAAATATCAACTGAGCAATTAACACTGTAAAAATAGTTGACGATCACATTGATCTGGTGCTGAAGTTCCACGAAGCTTGTAAGGTATAGAACTGGACTGATGATCGCCTAAAGCTCTATCATACATTGAGTGGCTGAATCTCCTGTTCAGTAACTCCTTGCAGCCTGGGAAATGGACGAATATGTCCCCAGCGTGGCACCGCGACGCCTGAGACCGCGATTGCAGTACTTAGTATAACCTGAACATATCGAGTGAAAAGAAATGTATCAGCAATTTGAGCATTGGACAGAAGGGTACTATGCCGATAGGATCTTAGGTTTTTAGAATTTATCAAATAAGACCGATGCTGAGGTGACCTCCCGGCTCCTGCAGATCAGTGTTTACCAAGTTAATTTCTAGATTCAAAGTACTAAGGTTGTGTTTGATAATTGGTCAAATAGTAATTTGTTCTATTTTTTGTTCCTAGATTCAGTTTTGAAACAACAATTAGAAATCGAAAAGAATTTTTTTTTCTTCTTCTTCTTCGTTTTCTTCCTGGCTTGTGGTGTGGCTGGTTGTCAGCACCGACGACTTGGCATGGGCCAAGGAAGGGGAAGAAAAGGGGAAAAAAAAAGAAAAATTAAAATAAAAAAATATTATTAATAAAAAGAAATTTTGTGCAGTTTTCAAACGCATTTTTTTTTTTATTCTAAGAATAGAAATATTGGGCAGTTACCAAACGTCTCTGGATCTGAAATAAAAAAGAATCATTTCTAAGCAGAAATTATTTTGGAGAAGAAAATGGTTATCAAACGTACCCAAGCTACCCATTAAAATTCATCTTCTGCAGAAAGATTCTGTTTTCCTACTTTCTGGCCCTAGCAGGGGAATAGTAAGAGCAAGCATGATCAAAACTGCAAGTGCTCCACCGCCTATCTTATGTATGCCACATTTCTATAAGCCTCATACTTTTACTTCTCTCCTTTAAGTTGAATTCACTTCTGCCAATGAAAGTTTTACCCAAGATCCAGTCTGAAGTACCTGCATTTTTGTTGCTTTGTTCCCCATAATCCTCAGAAAGCACAAAGCTGGCATAATTACTGCCTGAATCAAAGATAGCGGTTCAGAAAAATCGGGAGCGCAAAACTTGTATTCTTCAATAACAGGTCAGATGGAGATTCCAAGAGACAATAACAAAGCCTTAATAATGCCAAGTTATTGCTTTTATTCCTCAAGGAAGATCATTGTCAGATACTATGAATTAACAGCACGTAAACAAGTCCCATCCTCAAATATCAAGCAGTTGAAACTGATAGAATATCGACACAATGGCACGATTTTACCAAGAAGAATTTGAGGATCTGCTAAGCTAAACCGATTAGCTTTGTTTGTTGCTAACTGAAAATTAACCATGAATTTTCTAGATCTTATTTTGTTGGTGTTCAAATTGCTTCTAAGTTCTCAAAACATGTAAGAAAATGTATGTAGTCTCTAGCCAAAATTGAGAGACGTGCTTGTATAATTCAACTACGGAATCCTTGAACAACTACTGCAGAAAAACTTAGTCCCATAGTAGATATGGAAGTGTGGACTAAAAAGAAAAGAAGGGACAGAATTGTGCCAAATAGTGCCTTTATGCTCATAAGACAGTAGTAAAGATAAGGTCTATCTGTTGGAAAATGTGAATGAGATAGGAAGTGGTTCAGAGTCGATCAAAATCTTTAATAAAATGCAGCACAAGTCCTGGTTTTGACCTTGTTAAGAGAACAAATGGTCCATTTATCAATATTCCGAACATGAATGGACTCAAATGGATTACTCTGGAAACGACATCAGACACAGAGAGGCTATACAGAAGAAAGATATAAATCCAAATTCAAGTTAATGAGGTAATATCCCTACCACAAGAACACTTAGGAGGGAACCAATTAAAGCCATTACAAGACCTGCATCAAACCAGAGAAAAGTTATACTGACAGCACCACATAAATGTCAAGTACTTGGTGTGACATGCTAGATGTAGCTGGGAACCATGGGTAAGCAAACGGTAAAAGTTGGAGAAATGCCGTAGATCTTCCATAATATGAGGTTTGTGCTGATGCAAAGTTTAACTACATTATTTACTCTTTGTGCAGTATGCCCTTCTGAAATTCTAAAGACAAGCATCCCTCATCAGTATGTGCGGATTCACTTGTAGAATCTGTTCAAGACAGTTCCTAACATCGAGCATCTATTAGTGTCTCAATGTGGGTTTCTCATAAAAAAAAAACTGCAATAAACTATGTCAAGTGTGGCACTTCAATATAGATGTGACGAATATCTCAACCTAGAATATTTGAAGGTATTACCATGGAACATAATACCGAGGAATGGAATGTTTGGTAACAGAGAATCCATCTGTTTTTATACAATTAACGCACACTTGCTTTTGTTACGTGTTAATGAGGAAAAGGAAAAACTATTTCTACGCCTCCTAGTATTGGAAGTATCGATATTGAATGAAAGATTCTTGCAGTTCAAGTTTTCCAGTAGCCTCGAAGAGTAAAAATTCCAGTAGTCCTTTATGTTTAATTTAGATAATATCACTTTTGGCAGCCGCAAGCAAAGGGTCACTAACCAAGAAAAGAGAGGGAGAGAACAATTTCTGGTTTTCAAAATAGGACTTAACAAATGTGAGGGGGGACTACCACCGAGCAAAGTCACAGCTTATATATTTTCTCCCGCTCAGAATTGAAGATTAGATGCGACACACTCCCAATATATATCATTAACTTAAATCCGAATGCATGCCAATCCGCCAGCTGCCTCTGTAGTCTTACGTAGGTTTCATATAATTAAAGGATATTTCGACGGCAATGATGAGGGTGAACTGTTTCTGTGAAAAGGAACTTAAAATATTTACCAAAGAAAGGAAGAAGGAAAGCAACACAAACTGAGGAGATGACCAGGGTTGTTCTAAGCAGAATATAACACGAAAAACTGTCCGAGATTCCTGCAGGCAGTAACTCTTCTATGCTCCGTGCCAATGGGTTCATCAACAGCGCATATTTATCCAATGTTCAGGATACAAAGTATGTTATAAACAGCAATGATAAAAGGAAAAAATAATTCATCAGTTTAATTGTCACGACACAAAAAATGCAATGCAAAAAGGATATTTAGTGAACGGATTGATGACCTGCCACAGAAAAAACAAAGGGGCGCTTAGAATCCATAAAGGTATTCATTTCAACCAGGGATACAAGCATTGCAGCAAAATGCACAAAATCTCCTACTCACTATTGTCCATATGGCGACTTTGGAAGCAATGGAATGTCCTGGCATATTTAAGGATATCTGGGATAATGTACTTTGACCAAACATGAGATATCCCAAGACTGCAATGCCGCCATATTTTAAGACACACAAGATGAAGCTGCATATACAAGAAAACTTTTAGGATAAAAAAAGAAATTAAGTATGTTAAGCATGTACCAGAAGAAAGTCCATACCACACAATCAATGCTTTGTTGAATTTTGTTTTATCATCCGTTGATTGATAGATTTTTGGAAAAACAGAATGTCCAGGGTAGCAAAATCCATACACACCAATGGCAAATGGAATGCCACTCCAATTCACTAAGGGACTTGTTTGGTGAAATCCAATACCCTCTGTAGTACCGAGTATCACCACGCAAAGGAATATCAAAGCTGTAGCAATTACTCCTCCAGCTGCAAGGATGCAATGCCAACACAGATGAAATTCACAAGTTGCTGTTTAGATACTAAAAGAATTATAAAGGTTACTAAATCAAGGAAATGCTCTTGCTCGCCTGAGAGGTATGATATTACTTGTAGATCCCTCAACCAAACTGTAGGTAGTACAACGAGAGCAGTTAAAATTCCAAAAAGGTGCAAAGAATCTAGCTGAAAACCAGCCCAATCAAATGATACTCCAGGAAATAGTCTGGTGAGGTTATCCCCTTCCAAAATAATGAACTCCACACAATAGGACTGCAGACGAGCTAAGATAGTGAATAAGCTGAATTATCACAGCAAAAGTAAAAGCAATGCTTCTGGTCGGAACTTACATGTAATTCGGTGTACAAAATGATCTGCAACAAGAAGCAAGAAAGACAACTATTAGACTAAAGGCTATCCACTGCTGTGCAATGAACCTTTCTTTTACTCTCCATAAATGACAATCTACCCCACAAACCAATTAATAATCAGGCATTATTACAAGACGAAATCATAAACTCACAGAGATGAAAAGGCGCCCATATCTCCCAAAGGCAGCTTGTCCTAGATCTGGGTATGTAACGATGCCTTCTTTGCTTTCAAAGCAGTCTCTCATGAGAGAGGCAGTGTAACGGCATATGATGGCGAAAAGAACTAAAATAATGAGACTTGCCCATCCAGCTTCTTTTATTGTGTAAGGTGTAGATAGAAGCCCCACTGCAGCCAGTACATTGATCCCTATTTTGGAATCAAGGCATCATAAAACATCCGGTCAACAAAATGGCTTACTACCTGCCAAACGGCTATTGATACATGAGTGCTACCGGGAAAGTAAATATATTGAACCATCACTTGAAGATGTCAAGTGGCCACTAGGGCAACGGACCATTGAAAACAGTCTGGGTGAAGCTACTTCCATGACTGATAGGCAATTCTCCCGTAATCTGTAGGTGAAATGAAGACTTAGCTGAATATGATGATTGTGCTCTTGATATCACATCTTCCTCCCTAGGATGTTTACTCTCTTCAGTCAGTAAAGGAGATCTTCAACCTGCATCTATGTTACTCTTGGTGAAATCACTGTCATAGCTTGAATATCTTATACTTGGTGAGTGACCGAGAAATCCAAAGTTTGGTGACATCGAGATGGTATACGAATCTGTAGTCTCCCTGCAACAAAGGGTAGAGAGCGGTAACAAGGATAAAAATAACAAGGTTAGCACTTCAAAACTGCAAAGAATAATTCTACAATGCAAATTGTTGAGTACAACATTTGAGCTCTACCATTGCTGTTTTAGCTCAAAATGTTACTTGTTCAGTGTAGAACGAAAGGTTATAGTAGACTCGAGAAATGCTGACATCAAAATGCGGTACCACACTAGAATAAAATATTTTGCTTCGCACAACTATTATGCATACTATATAACAGACACATACACTTTGACTCTCACTATCTCTTTTCTCGTCAAACCGACACTATTATATTAGCTGCTGCATACTGCAAACATCCACAGCCGCACTCCGTAATCATGGTGGAAAAGAAGTTGGCTTCCTGTATATTAGCTGCTGCATACTGCAAACATCCACAGCCGCACTCCGTAATCATGGTGGAAAAGAAGTTGGCTTCCTGCTTCAAGGTGACGACTCTTTCACTAATCGTATATACCGGGAACACTGATTGATGCGGGACAAAGCTGTAATTATTGAGAGTCAAATATGTTTGGTCATTGTAGGTGGACGCTTTGTGTCACGAACACAAGGTAGTTGGATTATTGTAAATGTGATGGTTGAGTCAAGTGCTATATATTGCGGAAAAAAAAACGATCCAAGGTCAATTGGTGTGATTACTCCACGGAGAGAGTAGCACAAGATTCTAGCATAGATTAAGCTATACAACAGATGATACAATTATACTCAAGTCACTCAAAAGTCTCAATATTTCTCAGCCCTCAATTGTACCAAAAAACTCGGTAATTAGCCCTCTCAATTGATCGCAGAACAATTTTTCAATATCATGAAGAAACTCACAAATCTATTGGCTTCAAAACATTAGCATTTTCTATGGGACGTAATTCACGAGTACGCCGCATGATTGATTGTTAAGGCCAATCTTTGATGCGCAGAAACCAAACCCAATTGGAAACCCAAAAAACCTACTAAAACTAAAAAATCACTCAAACTAAGAAATCTACTCAAATTGGATCGGATTTCCTTTACGGGCTCAAACTCGACACTATACATGTCCGTGCCTTATACTCCTTTGAATGAAGCGAATCAAATATCATATCTCTCCAATTTTCTAACTGAATCTTTGACGAAATCTTCTTCTTCTAAGTTGCAGTAAACATCCAGGCGGGAAAAACATGTAGACTCGCAGCATCAATGCAGACTTCGAGTTTTAGCAAACTACTTTCAGCACGAACTAAAATGCCCCTTCCATCTTGATAGGCCTTATCCTGGCGGGAAACGAGGAAACTCCTAAAGTAAAAACAAGCAGGAAGCACAAAATCTATCCTGCCACAGAGTACATTTCCAAGGATCAGCAAAAGCAACGCCTCAAACATTTTTTGATGATCAACATTCTGTTGAACGACACAAAATCAACTGGCAGCACCACATGCTCATTGTGTAAAAGATCACACGTTTACGATTCTCAAACTCAACACACCCACCTCTCGGATAAATCCGGCGTCACTGCCGAAAGCCAAGAAAGGCCGAAACCAGGATTCACCGAGAGAACCTCCTTCGCTAACGAACACACCATCCAAAAACCAAACAAGCCACGAAAATCAAGGAACTTGGCAACTTTTCGCCATACCATGACGTCGCCGAGGACCAATTGATCGGGGAAATCTAGAAAACTAATCTCGGTTAAAACCGTAAGCAAAAGTCACCTGTAGCTCTGCGGCCACACTTGAGGGATGGAGGCGACCAGTGAACCACTCCAGCCTCCGACGCCACCATGTGCCGCATCCTCTTCTCCCTCTTTGTCGCTGCTACTTCCTCCGACCTTACTCACCTTGAGATCTCCATGCTCGTTGTCATCGACGTCATCGTGTTCCAGGAAGAACTCGGCCTCTCCCTGCCGCTTCTCCTCCTCCTCCGCCATAGAAGAGCAAGAGCTGCACTCGACCACGAAACTGATAGAAAAAGAAGAAAGAAGGAGGAGGAGGAGGAGGAGAAATGGAAGTGCCAAAGAGCGGAGAACGATGAGTTGTTAAAATTTATCTCGAGTTTAAGTTCATATACGATACCCAATCCGCATATGGAGCATTTATATATACGTTGAAAAGAGAAGCACGATTCACATGCTCATCAAATCTTCCGATTGTGGGCGCCGAAGGATTTCTTTGAATGTTTTCTTCCTGCATTAAAGAATGCATGTGACGGCCATCTTCAAGGCCATGCAGCCATGCATTAAATGAACGGAGGAAGAAAGAAGAAAATGAGGAGCTTCTTTGACTTCATTCTTTAAAGAGAGGAGAACAATGATGGCTAAGGAGAAGAAATGAAGAGCTAAGGAGAGCTCTTCGTGTATCAAAGAGAAAAGGCATTGGCTTCTTTTATTCCTTTTCATTAACTCTCTGATGACTTCTTTGCTGTAGCCGCACTTGCCAGGTAAGCCAACTGGAGCATATGATTTCGTTTCAGAAAGACGACTCTTGTGGTAAATGAGGGAGGCGCCGAAGTTGCGGCTTGATTTGTCTTCGACAACTTCCATTCTTCATAAAAAGTAGAGAAGAATGAAGGACAAGATTGTGTCTTTGAGCACCGAGAGAAGAGAGAACTCTGGGACTGCACAGAGAAGGATCGTGTAGAGAATTCTTCCGGTGAGGGTTTGCTTGTTGTAATTATATCCTGTAGTGATTTGGCGAGTTAAATTCTTGTGAGTAGAATTTATATAATTCATTGAGTGAGATTTCACTAAAAATTGTGAAATACTAAATGAGTTATTGGGTGTAATTAGAAGTTGGGAAGCATCGAGAATGTGTTTGAGTGCTCCAGTGATTGTAATCTCAATTGTATTGCTTGTTTGTATAATGGAATTTCGTGCCACTCTTCTCATAAATGTAAGTTCTAATATTCGGACCGAACCACATAAATGCATTATTTGATTTCCTTTCCTTACTTTTGACTATTTTGACCAATTTGATTGTCCCCCATGCCATATTTCGCAACAATTGATATCAGAGCTAGTATTTGCTAACTTAAAGCTAATCGGTAACAATGGAAGAAGGAAATGTGAGAATCGACTGATTTGACGGGAAAGGTTTTGCTTTCTAGAAGATGCAGGCTGAAGATTTTCTATACCAGAGAAATGTCACGCCCCGGACCCCGCCGAGCCCGCGACATCCCGCCCACGATCGTATTGAACGCGACGTCCCAGAATGCGTCACCGACCCAAATCTAAATCAGAGGATAATATACATGCGGAAGCAATCGACACCCGTATATAATAAAAACGAGGACTAAGGATAGCAATAACGTCATAAACAGATATTCTTACAATAAAATTAGGGAAGACTTATAATATCCAACATAGGAATATACATAAACCAAAAACGGGTCAGGGAGCCACTAACATAAAAAAGGGGTACGTGGCTCAGACTGTCGGGTGCTAAAACTAAGGAGGGCTGCTATCAAAAAATGTCGGTCCCACCAAGCTAGGGTTACGGCTGGCTCAACCCTACGACACCCAGTCCGGGTCGGATCTCGAAGACTCGGAAGAGTTGTCTAAGGGCTCGTCCTCGGAGTCCATAGAATCCGGTTCGGACTCGGCATCTGTGGGCTCGTCCTTCTCTAGCTTCGGATCCTGCTCCATAGGCTCTGGTTCACCATTCGACTCCATAGGCTGCGGGTCGGAATCCCAATTCATCAGCTCCTCATCCATCGGATCCGGCTCGTCCATCTCCCAGATGATAGGCCTGCGGCTTGAACTAGAACTCGCCCCGGATGAGGTTTTGGGGCTCACCAATTCCCCATCGGCTGGCTGAGGGTCCCACTGCCCTAACCCGTTGAACGGGATGTCGAAGGATCTAAAAGGGTCGTACACACCGGACGGGTCCCGAAAACACCAACTCAAGTACTGATGGGCCTGAAAAAGATACTCGCCTACGTCAACCCAGACAGTAGTAAGATGCCTAATGTAAGTCTAACCGTTTCTTATGGGGTATTCGATCACCGATCGTTCATGCAATGCGGGATCCCAAAACGTAGGGGCACTTTTGCCATCTTCACGGTCGGGGGTCTGAAATGATTATATAATAACCGTGAGAATGAGTCTCAATAAGTAATACCCTAAACCCTACGTAGGTCAATGCGTACTCAGACAAGTAGTACATTCAATCTAACTCCTAACATGGAGAATTTATCTCATAGTACTTACCTCGCTATCAAACGCATGTCGGCTCTGCACGTCAGTCAAATATGGTAATATAATAATAATTCAATAACATATCGTAATCGCTCAAACACCAGCCACAATAGCACTCGATCAATTCAACAAATTTGATCACCCAATTAATCAGTCAATTCAATCAATTCAATCACACTCAAATTGCATGCGTGATCGAACAACTTTCCATGAACTCCTAAGTTCTTTCACACGATCCGCGTCACTGCGCCTCAGGCCCAATTTTATAGCCCGTGCCACTGCGCTTTAGGCTCAGTCCTCAGATCAAGTCGGGCTCGGTTCCGCGTAACCATGCCTCAGGATGTTTTCCCCTTCCAATGACCTGCGTAACTACGTCTCAGGTCTAGTCATGCCTTTATCGCCACACCTGCATAACCACGCCTTAGGTTGGTAGCCCTCCGATCAATCCGGGCTTTTTCACATGCACATGCACCACAACATAATACGCCATTCTCACAGTCATGCCAATCAAACTCAAGACACACTCACCTCATCATAAATTGCAAATTAACACATCATGCAAATCCCAGTCAATGCCAATTCCAGTCACACCACGAGCTTGCCACACTAGTTCACACATTTGACATCCAAATCAATCACATACGATCCTCAATTTCACCTACATGCGCCACAACAATCCGGTCATTTAGCACGCCCTAATTAGCCATGTGATCACCATAAATTAATCTGCCACTCACCACATAATCCACGCATTAATCATATTTTAATCGACATCTATTTTCTAATTTAGTCATTAAATTAATTTTAATTAATCCCTAAACAAGTCTAATAGTACCCATTATACTAAATAAGAATTAAGATATCACTTACCAAATTTTGGTCCAGGAAAAAATCGGCTTGGGCCTAAAATGGCCCAAGTGAACAGTGTTGTACTCGGAGCGGATGCGATGGGCACGGGGCTCAGCCACGGGCACAGTCCTCAGCCACGGGATCGGCTATGACAAAATGTTTGGCCACGGCTTGGGCACGCGTGGGCATAGCTGGGGGCGACTCGATCACGGCCTGGGCATGTGCGGGCACGGTCAGGCAGTGGCTGGGTGGCGGCTTGGGCGCCTTGGCCGTGGCTGGGTTGGCTGGCCGGCAACGGCGCAATCGGGGGTGACGACGGCGGCGACGAGCGGAGGGGAAAAGGGAGTCAGTTGGAGTGGTGGTGGCAAGAGAGAGAGCTGGGGTGGCGAGGGCTCGAGCCGGCGGCGACGGGTGGCGCGGCGGTGTTACGGGCGGTGGGGTGGGACTAGACAAGCTGGCTGGCTGCTCGGCGGACGCGATGGTGACTTGCTGCTCCCCAGCGACTGACTCGAAGGAAGAGAGAGAATGGAGCTGATCGGTGGTGGTGAGGGGGAGAGGGGTTGTGTTGAAGGGGCGGTGATGGGACGGCGCGGCGACGGGCAAGTTGGCCGAACCGGCGGGCGGCAAGCCATGGTGGTTAGGCACGGCGAGCTTGAGTAGTGGGCTAGGCTCGCTCGCGGCGGCTGACGGCGACGTACGGCGCGGCGACAGTCGGGTGCGGCGGGGTGGACTGGGGGACGATAGCTGGCTGGCAATGACGCTATGGCTGGCAAGCGCGGCAACGGTCTTCGGTGGTGTTGGACGGGAGGCTGGGAGGAGCTGCGGAGGAGGAGGAGAGTGAGAGGGGCCTTTTGTGGCGGCGGCGGCAGGTTGGAGGTGGCGGTCGGACGGTGTGCGATGGCGACGAGTGGTGAAGGTCAATCCAATGAGTGGCGGTCGAGCGAGTTGGGCAAGTACCGGACGAAGCAGAAGCCAGACACAGGCTCGCTGGAGGATAGGGGAAAAACAACAAAGAAGAAGAGAAGAAGAGGAGAGAGAGAAGAAAAGAAAAGAAAAAAAAAAGAGAGAGGAGAGAGAAGGAGTAGGTTTGCATGGGCGTGGGAGATGGGACGGCAACATGGACGAAGACGTGCGCACGGTAGAGAGAGAGAGAGAGAGAGAGAGAGAGAGAGAGAGAGAGAGAGAGTCAATTAGCACTTGAGCACGATACAACGGTCCGCTTTAAATCTGAAAACGATCTTATGGTCCAAATTAATCCTAGAATATAATAACGGATAATGGCCAAAATAATTAAAACAAACTACCCCGAGGGAGGTTTACTAGTCCAAATTCGTACCCGGTCGAAATTTCACTTTTCCACTATTCCTGACAATATCAATGTTGGCCACGATAGTATCGACACCATCCAATTTATTTCGTCCCAAAACTTGAGAAATCCGACACCGAAGTTTGGGCTCTAAATAACGGTTATATCCGATCGAGTACGATTCTAGCGAAATCTCTAATTTAAAAACAATAACCGAGAGTGATAAGTTCCCGGGCGAGAATTTTACTACAAGCACATTGACGAATTACACGTTTTATAAATTCCAAAAATAGATCAAAATTCAGGATGTCATAATTCTTCTCCCATTTACAAAAATTTCGTCCTTGAAATTTACAATCCCACCCAACTATTCAAACAAAGGGGGGTATTGGTGTCGCATTAACTCTTCGCTTTCCCATGTCGCACCTTCGGTCCCATGATGTTCCCAAATCTCCTTCACCATCGGAATTGTCATCTTCCGCAACACGCACTCCATTTTATCCTCGATTCTTACTGGCTTTTCCAAGTATGACACTCTGTCATCTACATCTACTTCTTCATAATTTAGCACATACGTCGGGTCCGGCTCATACTTCTTTAGTATAGACATGTGGAACACATTGTGAACATGAGATAAATTCGGTGGTAGTGCGAGACGATAGGCCAGAGTGCCGATTTTCTTTAAGACTTCAAATGGACCCATGTACCTCGGGCTCAATTTTTCTTTATTGTCAAACCGTGACAATCCTCTCATTGGTAACACTTTGAGGAAAACGTAGTCCCCCACTTGAAATTCCAAAGGCCTATGTCTCCGGTCCCCGTAATTTTTTTGGCGGCTTTGAGCGGTTTTAAGTCTGTCTCAGATACCCTTGACCGTCTCGATTGACTGTTGAACCAACTCTAGATCCGTGATGCTCCTCTCACCAATTTCATCCTAACACACCGATGTTCTGCAAGCTCTGCCATACAACGCTTCAAACAGGGCCATTTCGATACTCTATTGATAGCTATTGTTGTAGGCAAATTCAACAAAGTGTAACTGTTCCTCCCAATTACCCTTAAAATCCAACACACATGTCCGTAGCATATCCTCCAAAGTTTGAATTGTCCTTTCAGACTGGCCATTCGTTTGAGGGTGATAGGCCGTGCTAAATTGTAATTTCGTTCCTAGTGCTGTATGAAGACTTTTCCAAAAAGCGACAGTAAATTTAGGATCTCGGTTTAAAGTGATCGTCACCGGTACTCCGTGCAGACATACTATTTGTTGTACATAAATCTTGGCATACCTATCCAAGGCGAAGTCCTTGTGCACTGGCAAAAAATGCACTGACTTTGTCAATCGGTAGACTACCACCCAAATTGAATTATTGCCTCTCTGACTCCTCGGTAGTCTCATCACAAAATCTATTATGATGTGTTCCCACTTCCACTTGGGGATTTCTAATGGCTGCAACATTTCACCCGGCTTGTAATGTTGTGCCCTTACTTGCTGACATGTCAAACACTTGGCCACGTGCTTGGTTACATCTACCTTCATGCTGTTCCACCAATAATGTTGTCATAAGTTCTGATACATCTTCGTACTACCCGGGTAAATACTATAATTGCTACAGTGTACCTTAGACAAAATCTCCTCCTTAAGTTTTGCATCACTGGGTACACACAACCGTTCGCAGAACTTCAGAATCCCATCTTCGGACACATGAAAGTCCGATTTCCTCCTTGTAACATCCATACTCAGAATTTTCTGAATCTCTGGGTCCGTCAACTGTAAGGCCTTGATCTTAGTCTGGATTTCAAGCTCAATCCTTAATGTTGCAAGCAGATTTGAGACCTGACTCACCTCGAACTTAAATTCCGAATCCCGAACTCCCTTCAACAGAGTCCATTCTCTGACCATCATATACGCGATACTTGATTTCTGGCTTAGTGCATTCGCTACTCTGTTAGCTTTTCCGGGGTGATACATAATCTCGCAGTCATAATCTTTAAGGAGTTCCATTCAACGACACTGTCTCATGTTTAATTCCCTTTGGGAGAACAAGTACTTTAAACTTTGACGGTCCGTATAAATCTAGAATTTCTCCCCACACAAGTAGTGTCTCCAAATCTTAAGGGTGAAATCGTGAGTCGAATAATTTAACTCGTGCGGTCTCAATTGTTGTGATGCGTATGCCACTACTCTCCCGTGTTGCATTAGTACACACCCCAGTTCTCTTAGCGACGCATCACTATAAATCTCGTATTCTCTTGGGCCCGACGGGATTGTCAACACTGGCGCGGTTGTCAACCTCTGTTTTAGCTCATGGAAACTCCTTTCACACTTATCCGTCCATTCAAATCTCATTTCTTTCTTAAGTAATCGCGTCAACGGCGTTGCCAATGTTGAAAACTTTTTTACGAAGCATTTGTAATAACCTGCCAGACCCAACAAACTCCTAACCTCGGTTAGTGTTGTCGGTCTTAGCCAATTCATGACGGCTTCAATTTTTGCCGGATCCACTGTGATTCCTTCACCAGATACTACATGTCCTAAGAATGCCATTTGATGAAGCCAGAATTCGCACTTATTGAACTTAGTGTAAAGTGCATGCTCCCTTAAGGTTCGTAGAACCTTTTCCAAATGTAGCTCTTGCTCGGCGGAACTCTTTGAATATACTAGGATATCGTCTATGAACACGATTATAAACTGATCCAGAAACTTCTTAAATGCCCAATTCATGAGATCCATAAAGGCTGTAGGAGCGTTGGTTAATTCGAATGGCATTACTGTAAACTCATAGTGTCCATATCTTGTCCTGAATACCGTTTTTGGTATACCCTCTTTCTTAATCCTTAATTGATGGTATTCTGTCCTTAAGTCGATCTTTGAAAATATCGATGCTCCTTGCAATTGATCAAACAGATCGTCTATCCTTGGCAATGGGTACTTATTCTTAATAGTCACCTGATTTAACTGCCTATAGTCTATGCATAACCTCAAAGATCCATCTTTCTTCCTCACAAATAACACTGGTGCTCCCTATGGAGACGCACTTGGACGGATAAAGCCTTTATCTAGCAATTCCTACAACTGGACCTTCAATTCCTTCAATTTAGACAGTGACATCCTATAGGGCGCCCTTGAGATCGGTTCTGTTCCTAGGGCCAACTTAATCACAAACTCAACTTCTCTATCAGGTGGCAGTCTCGGCAATTCCTGGGGAAATACATCGGGGAAATTGCACATCATGGCAATATTTTCTAGTCTCGACTCTTCAGCCGTCGAATCAAGTACAGTTGCCAAAAATCCTTTGCACCTTTCATTTAGCAACTTAGTCACTTCCAATGATGAAATCCAAGAAATTGAGGTTCCTCCTTGGCTCCTCACAAACTCGAATCTAGGGTGTCCAACTGAATTAAATTGGATCATCCTGTTACTACAGTCCATAACAGCTCTTTGTTTGACTAACCAGTCCATCCCGACAATCACATCAAAATCATGCATAGTTAGAACCGCCAAATCTATTCTTTCTTCCCTATCACCAATCACTATCTTACACTAAGGGCATCCAAACCCAATCAATACTTTATCATTCAATGGCGTAGTCACACACAACATAATTTCTAGCGGCTTTGGCTCAATCCTAGATAATTTAACGAATTGCTCAGATATAAACGAATGTGACTCCCCCGGATCAAATAAGGCATATGCAGTATAATCACAGAGAGAGACCGTACCTGTGACCACACCAGGCACGTCCTCAGCCTCCCTTCTTGCCATTACATATATCCGTCCTTAGGCTAACGGCCTATTCTAATTGGCTGATTGGGTAGCTCCACTTAGATTTCCGTTCCGGGGCGGCGATGGCAGTAATGCAGGTGGTCTGGCCTGCCTGTTATTAGAACAGTCCCTCATCTGGTGACCCTTTCCACCGCATGTAAAACATGTCCCGCCCCTGTTCGGGCAGTGTCCATTCCTGTGCCTTCCTCCACATAGCCTACACGGGGCATTCTGGTAACGGTTTGGCTTCTTGATATTCCTCCAAGAGAGAGGGATGAAGCGACTATTCCCTGCCATAGGTCTTTTCCCGAGTTGGCTGTTGTCCCTGGCCGAGGCATACTGCGATCCAGAAGTGGTGGCCCGTTCCGTTTGATCTCGCTCAATTGCTTGGGCCCTCTCATAGATCTCATGATAACTTTTCAAATTTAATGAGATCATCTGACTGCGAAGGTCCAGTTTCAGCATATCCCGGAACTTCCTCGCTTTGTCCATTGGGTCCTCCACCATCCTAGGGGCAATTTTGGACAATCTTGTAAATTCGGCTTCATACTGATCTACCGACATATGACCTTAGCGAAGTCTCATAAATTCTGCCAGCTTTTGCTCTCGGACGCTTTCCCAGAAATACTTGCCATTGAAGGTTTCAGTAAAGATGGTCCAGTTCAGAGCAGTACCGGTGGGGAATACTTGATCTTTGGTGGCTCTCCACCAATTATTTGCATTTTCCTGAAACTGGTAAACTACTAGGATTACTTTCTGTCACGCCCCCAAACCCCTTCGGCACGCGACACCGCCTCTGGTCGATTCTAGCGACGTCCCAGGAATGTCGCTGACCTCAAAACGCTATCAAAGATTTACTACCACAGCGGATAACAACAATTAAACCTGGACAATTAAAAACTGGGGAGAATTGGGAGAATGTACATATCTTTTTCATTTCCTTTTTATACCATAATATTTACATATATAAACTGTCCCATACATGTACATGCACACCGCCTTTCTCAAAAACCGATACTCCAAGGATGAAAACCTGGATTTACTACTACTCCAAAAATGGTGCTCGCTAAAAACCCATTCTGAGTCTGATTTCTTGTCTACTGAGTCTGAGTCCCCTTATACCGTCCCATCCACTGAGGACTCCAAAACGTTCTAGTGGCGGTGGCGGAAGATTCATGGGTCTTGTCGGGGTTCTGAAATTGTTGGTTGAAACAACCGTGAGAACACTTCTCAGTAAGTTCACCCCTAAACCCAACCTAGGCTATCACGTACCTCCAGGCAATTACGCAATCACACACATATATTCACACACGCTGAAACATCATATCGCAGGCACAACAAATAATATTGCCAGGCTCAAACATGCGCACAACATCATTCAAGCTCAATCATGTCAGATGTAAACACGCGCATATACCACTCTTATCCCATTATTCCGTCCATTCTCATTTTTCGCCAGTGACCTGCGTAAACGTACACGCTTCAGGTACACTGCGACCACTCACCACATCCGGCCCGCGTACTCGTTCATGCCTCAGGCCCTTCGATCGCGCTCCGAGCATCACATGCCTCGGTCCGATCCCACATTCACACTTTCCTCAGCTCGTGCCAAATGCGACAGGCCTACATGATCGAAACCCGAGCTTAGAATGCTTCGGTCCAATCCCGGTCTCACCCGAGTTAATCGTGCCTCGGACCGAATTCAATCACGCTCTTTCGAACCTCAGCCTGTGCCAAATGCATCAGACCTACATGATTGGTGCCCGAGCTTATAATACTCGGCCCGATCCCAACTCACTTTCTCATGCCATTGCCTCAAATTCTGTGCACACTTGCACCCCACACTTCACCACATCACCATTTTCACATAAAAGCACATTTTCGCATAAAACAACATTTTTCTTTGTTCAAATGTTTTCAAATCATTTTCAGCCCTTCACGGGATTTCATTAAATTCCAAGACGGACCTAACGGTACCGAACACGCATCAAACGACTCACCACAGCACAGTGCACAGTACTCCCACGGCTCGTGAACAGTAATTTCTGCACTAAAACCACAAAATCACACCACCGACTCTTCCCGACACTTACAGAAAACTCCGAGCTGGACCCAACGGTATCATTCTCGTACCCAACAGCAAGCCACAGCATACTCAACTTAAATTCCACAATTTACTAATAATTTAAATATGCATCCAATATGATAACTCCCATTTTTCTCCAACTAAACGGCGTCGGATTAATTCCGATCATTCACGAAACTTTCTCGCCATAGTATCTAGGTTCCAAAATTCAACTTGCATCCCAATCGGACCATCACAGCTCAGTGAACAGTAATCCACAGCCAGTGAACAGTGATTCGAGGCATATGAACAGTAATTCGCAGCCCCTAATTTTCTGAATTTCCAATAAAAATTTTCTGGTTTCAAATCTAAAGCCTGCCAACTGAACCCACTTCTAATTCATGCAATTCCGCACCTATCCTATGCCCGGTTTCGCCTAAAATCATCTGTCGATACCCGAAATCCTAAATTAGGTTTAGGCGCGACTTACCCGCGTTCTAAACTTCCTCGGTTAGAACAGAAAGCGGCGGTACTTAATCGGGGATGGCGGCGACGATGTACAACTCCCGGCGGGCGGCGATCGGCTTGGCGGCGACGGCGCGGCTTGGGCGGCAATCGGCAAGGAGAGAGAGAGGAAGAGAGTCTACGGTGAAGGGGGGGTTTTTCACGATGGAGAGAGGGAGAGAAATGGAGGAGAGAGAAAAGGACTTCTTGACCTAAATAGTGATTTTTGACCCAAAAATATCTAAGGCACAAATGACCTAAATGCCCCTTGCCCTAAAACTAATCCTTTATAAATCCTTAAGGGCAAAATCGTCACTTTCTCCAATTCTCATTCAAATCGAGTTTTTCTGAAGGAATTGAGCGCACCAAAAATTCACACGTGTCACGTGCAACGTTGTCCTAATGTTCCGGCGTGACTTTCTAATTTTCCGGTGTCCAATTTGGGCAAAAATTCTATAATTAAATTCTATTAAACGCAACTCGAATGTTTCTCGGGCTAACGGGCGGCTTGCTGGAGAAATTCGCGAAATCGACTCATGACTGATACTAAATCGAGTCACGTGCAAGTTCGTCTGGTGCGTGATGACCTCGATTGTCATTAAAATTTTGAAGATCAATCACTTGATTCGAGGGGTACGATCGTTCGGTATAATTTTGGAATCGTTCGTTAAATTGTTTCGTGGTCTAACGGAATCACCCGCGATCCACTACTAGGACAGTGGCGAGCTGACCCCTAACTATCCTTAAATCGGCCAACGGTGGCTCAAAATATCACTTGCGCGATTTAATGGTCGAAATCTATTCACGATCGAATTTTCTTTAGTCGTGCGAATTTAATTCCTCTATTAGCCTTTCCCTAACAGTTAACATTCCCAGGAATGATCAGTTTTGAGCGAGAATTAACTGCGAGCACATTTCATAAAACTCAGTTATTTCATAATTTCCAATTGGCGGAAAGTTCGGAATGTCACACTTTCTCTTCTTTAGTGCATCCCAGCACTTCAAAGGCTTTCTCTAGCTCTTCCATCCATCTTGGCGCAGCCTCGGAATCGCCTTTCCCATTGAACTTCGGAGGCTTCAGCCTCAAAAATTGTTCAACTAGTTTGGACATTGGTCTGGTCGCATTCACTTGCGCTAGACTGGGATTTCCATCAATCACGTTATTTCCCTGGCCTCCGTTATTCCCAACAACCTCATTGGCAGCTGTAGCGGCAACAGTAGCGCTCCTTTCCCCCGTCTGTTGTCCCAATAATATTCCTGCTTCCTCCAACGCCCTCCAAATTTCATCCACCTTGGGATCTCCCATAAGTTCAGCTAGTGGGACTACATGACCTCGACCTCGACCTCGCTCACTCATCTTACCGATTCTCAGAAATGCTTATCTACTATAATTCCACATAGGAATTAGAAACCTAGGCATACTATCCCAGTTTAAAACCTTAGGCAATTAGTTGAAACAACAATTTACCAAGCAGGCAATCACTCACATCAATCAATCTTAGCCAACATGATTCGTGCATTTACCTCAAGTCTTGACGCACCTGCACTTCACATGCCATAGCATATGCCACTCAGCAATCACAATCAAATAACCTGGGGTACGCATGGCACACAAGTTTCCCTAACTGACTACCCCAAGGTTATCGCTCTTTATCACTTCAGATTTCGATCAATTTGTATCGAGCTGAACTTGCTATAATACCAAATCAATGGGGATGTCATGCTCCGGACCTCGCCAAGCCCGCGACATCCTGTCCACGATCGTATTGAACACGACGTCCCAGAATGCGTTGCAGACCCAAACCCAAATCAAAGGATAATACGCATGTGGAAGCAATCAACACCCGTACATAATAAAAACGAAGACTAAGGATAGCAATAACGTCATAAACAGACATTCTTACAATATCCAATACAGAAATATACATAAATCAAAAGTGAGTCAGGGAGCCACTAACATCAAAAAGGGGCACGTGGCTTGGACGGTCGAGTGCTAAAACTAAGGAAGGCTCCTATCAAAAAGTGTCAGTCCCACCAAGCTAGGGTTACGGCTAGCTCAACCCTATGGCACCCAGTCCAGGTCGGATCCTAAAGACTAGGAAGAGCTATATGAGGGCTCATCTTCGGAGTTCATGGAATCTGGCTCGGACTTGGCATCTGCGGGCTCGTTCTCCTCTGGCTCCGGATCCTGCTCCATAGGCTCTGGTTCACTATCTGACTCCATAGGTTCCGGGTCAGAATCCTAGTTCACCGGCTCCTCATCCATCAGATTCGACTTGTCCATCTCCCAGATGATCGGCCTGCGGCCTGAACTAGAACTTGTTCCAGATAAGGCTTCGGGGCTCGCCAATCCCCTGTCGGCTGGCTGAGGGTCCCACTGCCCTAACCAATTGAACGGGATATTGAAGGATCTAAGAGGTTCATACACACCAGACGGGTCCCGAAAATACTAACCTAGGTACTGATGGGCCTGAAAAAGATACTCACCTACGTCGACCCAGACAGTAGTAAGAAGCCTAATGTAAGTCTCTCCGTTCCCTACGGGGTATACGATCACCGATCGCTCTATGCGATGCGGGATCCCAAAATGTAAGGACACTCCTGCCATCCTCATGGTTGGGAGTCTGAAATGGTTATATAATAACCGTGAGAACGAATTTCAATAAGTAATACCCTAAAGTCCACGTAGGCCAATGCGTACCCAGACAAGTAGTACATGCAATCTAACTCCTAACATAGAGAATTTATCCCATAGTATTTACCTCGCCATCAAACGCATGCTGGCTCTGCACGTTAGTCAAATATGGTAATGTAATAATAATTCAATAACATATCGCAATCGTCCAAACGCTAGCCACAATAGCACTCGATCAATTCAACCAATTCGATCACCCAATCAATCAGTCAATTCAGTCAATTCAATCACGCTCAAATCGCATGTGTGGCCGAACAACTTTCCACGACCTCCCAGGTCCTTTCATAAAGCCCGCGCTACTGCACCTTAGGCTTAGCCCTCAGATCAAGCCGAGGTTGGTCCGGCATAACCATGCCTCAAGACGTTTTCCCTTTCCAATGACCCGTGTAAGTATGCCTCAGGTCTAGTCATGCCTTTTTCGCCATACCCGCGTAACCACGCCTCTGGTTGGTAGCCCTCCGATCAATCCGGGCTTTTTCATATGTACATGCATCACAACACAATACGCCATTTTTACAGTTATGCCAATCAAACTCAAGACACACTTACCTCATCATAAATCGCAAATCAACACATCATGCCAATCCCAGTCAATGCCAATTCTAGTTACACCACAAGCCTGCCACACTAGTTCATACATCCGACATCCAAATTGATCACATACGATCCTCAATTTCACCCACACGTACTACAACAATCCGGTCATTTAGCACGCCCTAATTAGCCACGTGATCACCATAAATTAATCTACCACTCACCACATAATCCACACACTAATCATATTCTAACCGACTAATCTATTTTCTAATTTAGCCATTAAATTAATTCTAATTAATCACTAAACAAGTCTAATAGTACCCATTATACTAAATAGGGATTAGGATATCACTTACCAAGTTTTGGTCCAGGAAAAAATCGGCTCGGGCCTAAAATGGCCTAAGTGAACAGTGTTGTACTCGGCGTGGGCGCAGGGCTTGGCCACGGGCACAGTCCTCGGCCACAGGCTCGGCCATGGCAAAATGTTTGGCCACGGCCTGGGCACGTGCGGACATGGCTGGGGGTGACTCGGCCACGACCTGGGCACGCGCGGGTACGGCCGGGCAGTGGCTAGGCGGTGGCCTGGGCGCCTTGGCTGCGATTAGGTTGGCTAGCTGGCGACAGCGCGACTGGGGGTGACGACGGCGTGGGCTAGGCGACGGCGACGATGAGCGGAGGAGAGTCAGTCGGAGTGGTGGTGGAGAGAGAGAGAGAGAGAGCTGGGGTGATAAGGGCTCGAGTCGGCGGCGATGGGCGGAGTGACGGTATTGCGGGCGGCAGGGCTAGACCAGACAAGTTGGCCGGCGACTTGGCGGAGCTTGGCCGCGGCGGCGATCTGCTGCTCCCCAGCGACTGACTTGAAGGAAGAGAGAGAATGGAGCTAGTTGGTGGTGGCAAGGGAGAGAGGGGCTGGGGTAAAGGGGCGGCGTGGTGACCTCGCGGCGGCGACGGGCAAGCTGGCCGAACCGGTGGGCGGCGAGCTAGCGAGCCACGGCAGTTGGACGCGGCGAGCTCGAGAAGTGGGCTGGGCTCGCTCGCGGCGGTCAACGGCGACGGTCGAGTGTGGCGGGGTGGACTGGGGGATGGAAGCTGGCTGGCAACAGCGCTGTGGCTGGCAGGTGCGGTGACGGTCAAAGGTGGTGTCGGACGGGGGGCTGGGAGGAGCTGCGGAGGAGGAGAGTGAGAGGGGGCTTCTGTGGTGGCAGTGGCAGAGTGGAGGTGGCGATTGGATGGCGTGCGGTGGGGACGAGTGGCGGAGGTCAGTCCGGTGAGCGGCGGTCGGGCGAGCTGTACAGGTGCCGGACAAAGCAGAAGCCAGATGTAGGCTCGCCGGGGGAGAGTGGAAAAACAACGAAGAAGAAGAGAATAAGAGGAGAGAGAGAAGAAAAGAAAAGAAAAGAAAAAAAAAGAGAGAGGAGAGAGAGGGAGTAGGTCTGCATGGGCGTGGGAGATGGGATGCCTACATGGGCGAAGACGTGCGCGCGGCAGAGGAGAGAGAGAGAGAGAGAGAGAGAGAGAGAGAGAGTCAACGAGCACTCGAGCGCGATCCAACGGTCCGATTTCAAATCTGAAAACGATTTTATGGTCCAAATTAATCCTAGCGATCCAACGGTCCGATTACAAATCTGAAAACGATCTTATGATCCAAATTAATCCTAGAGTATAATACGGGACAATGGCCAAAATAATTAAAATAAACTACCCCGAGAGAGGTTTACTAGTCCAAATTCGTACCCGGTCGAAATTTTACTTTTCTATTATTCTTGACAATATCGATGTTGGCCGCGATAGTATCGACACCGTCCAATTTATTTTTTCCTGGAACCCGAGAAATTCAATATTGAAGTTTGAGCTCTAAATAACGGCCAAATCCGATCGAGTGTAATTTTAGCGAAATCTCTAATTTAAAAACAATAACCGAGAGTAATCAGTTCTCGGGCAAGATTTTTACTACAAGCACACTGACGAATTACACGTTTTATAAATCCCAAAAATAGGTCAAAATTTGGGATGTCATAAGAAATCTGCATTTACCATTATTTAGAGAGAAACCGGAGTCGATGAAAGATTCTAAGTGAGAATTACTGGATAGACAAGTGATGGGTGTTATTCAGCCGATGTTGGCTCGTAATGTCGCGTTTAATATCGTGAAGGAGAAAATCGCTGCGGGACTAATGAAAGCCCTATCGAATATATATGAGAAACCCTCTACGATCAACAAGGTCTATTTGATGCGATGTTTGTTTCACTTAAAGATGAGCGAAGGTATGACGGTTGCTAAACATATCAACGAATTCAATGTGGTTGTTAAACATATCAATGAATTCAATGTGTATCAAAGAGAAAAGGCATGGGCTTCTTTTATTCCTTTTCATTAACTCTCTAATGACTTCTTTGCTGTAGCCGCACTTGCCGGGTAAGCCAAATGGAGCATATGATTTCGTTTTAGAAAGACGACTCTTGTGGTAAATGAGGGAGGCGCCGAAGTTATGGCTTGATTGGTCTTTGGCAACTTCTATTTTTCATAAAAGGCAGAGAAGAATGAAGGACAAGAGTGTGTCTTTGAGCACCGAGAGAATAGAAAACTCTGAGACTGCGTAGAGGAGGATTGTGCAGAGAATTCTTCCAATGATGATTTGCTTGTTGTAATTATATCCTGTAGTAATTTGGCCACTTAAATTCTTGTGAGTAGAATTTGTATAATTCCTAGTGAAATCGTATAATTCCTTGAGCGAGATTTCACTAGGAATTGTGAGGGATTAAGCACTAAATAAGTTATTGGATATAATTGAAGCCTGAAAAGCACTGAGAGTGTATTTGAGTGTTCGAGTGATTGTAATATCAATTGTATCGTTTGTTAGTATAGTGGAATTCCGTATTGTTCTTTCCGTAGACGTAAATTCTAATATTCGGACCAAATTACGTAAATACGGTATTCGATTTCCTTTTCTTACTTTCGACTATTTTGACCTATTAGCTTGCCCCCCATGCCATATTTTGTAACAGGTTGGACGAGTTGCCAAAAATGGAAGCACCGAAATTGAGATTGAGAATTGCATAACCAATGTGTTAGGGGAAGGTGTTCGTGTTGAGGAATTGTGTTTTGGTGGGAAGAGTTGACGTGGCACGAGTGTAGTTTTTGCTGACGTTACATCGGGCTTGGTAGGCGGGCTTGGTAGGGGGAAAGGGTTGCCACATGCGCGTCATTCGTGCTGTTTCTGCACGTGCCCCGGTTTTCGCACAAAGGAGATTTGATTATTCTTCTATTTTATTTTTGGTCAAAAGATTTGATTATTCTGCATTTAATGCAAACTAGCATGTTGATGATCTTTTAAATATAAAGGGCATTAAAATCCTTTTTGCTTATCTAATCCGTACGCTTTTCAAAACCCCTACCAAGCATGTTTAATGAGAAAATATTTAATTTTCAAAGTAGGGATTATGCAATTTATGAATCAAGAGAACAATCAATGCATTGAAATTGCAATATTTTCTTATCTTATTGCTTAGTAGGCGTGTGCAAAAGAATCGGCAATCTCCTGGACAGCTTAGGGACAATCCAGAACCTGACTGGGATCGGAGGTTCTGAAGGGAACCGATCCAGTTCTTGGTTCTAATTTTTGGGAACCGGTGGGTACTGATCCAGTTCTTTGTTCCAGGTGTGGAATCGTCTGTTCGCCCACCCGGACCGGACCGATAATATAATAATAAATATAATATATTTATTTAATATTCATTTTTTTTTAAAAAAAGAAAAATCTTAAATCCCCAAACTAAATCTAATTGGTTTGACGCTTTCAATATCACATTGAGCCAAGAAACACCTTCTTTTTACACTCACTCTCACTCTCTCACTCTTCTCGGTTGATGCTCACCCCACTGTCTCCGACTCTCCATCTCTGTCTTTGTCTTCATCTTCGTCTCTATCTTTATGTTTCCGTCCTGGGTTAGTGGGACTGGTTGCATGGACCTACCTAGGAACTGGATCGAACCGGATCGAATCGGCTTCCCAAATAGATTCATGGAACTAACGGGTGGTTCTCAATTTCAATTTTTTGAAACCGGACCTTAATGGGCGGTTTCCAATTCTAGAGCGTGAACCACCCACTCGGATCATGCTCACCCCTATTGCTTAGTAAGCGTTCTGAAGCAACTTCTTTTACCAAAATCGAAATAACTTTTCTTTTTACTCTCCTTTTTGTATAAAAAAAGAGATCGATATTTTCATTTTCTACATTCCAACTACTCTCCGATACATGATGAAGAAAAGGTAAAAGACTTGACATGTGAAGAAATCCCACAAAATAAGAAACTTGTTTAGTTACTATCTCACACAAAAACCTTTTGAAGACATACTCCTCTAATCAGCATTCATTGAGGAGATTTAATTCTATTAAAAGAAAAATAAATAAAAAACTTGCATTTTAACCTCATATCAATTCTGTCATGCCCTGGATCTCGCCGAGCCCGCGACACCCCGCTCACGGTCATATTGAACGCGACGTCCCAGAATACGCCGCCGACCCAAACCAAAATTAGAGAATAATACACATGCGGAAGCAATCAACACCCGTACAATATAAAAACAATGACCAATGATAGCAATAACGTCATGAACAAACATTTTTACAATAACTCAGGGAGAGCTTACAATATCCGATAACAGAAATATACGTAAACTAAAAGTGGATTAGGGAGCCACTAACATCAAAAAAGGGTATGTGGCTCAGGCGGTCGGGTACTAAGACGAAGGAAAGCTCCTATAAAAAAGTGTCGGTCCTACCAAACTAGGGTTATGGTTGGCTCAATCCTACGGTATCTAGTCTAGGTTGGATCCCGAAGACTCGGAAGAGCTGTCGGAGGGCTCGTCCTCAGAGTCCATGGAATCCGGTTCGGACTCGGCATCTGCGGGCTCTTCCGCGGGCTCGTCTTCCTCTGGCTCCGGGTCCTTCTCCATGGGCTCTGGCTCTCCATCCGACTCCATAGGCTCCGGGCCGGAATCCCAGTCCACCAGCTTCTCATCTATCGGATCCGGCTCGTCCATCTTCTAGATGATTGGCCTGCGGCCTAAACTAGAACTCGCCCCGGATGAGGCTTTAGGGCTCGCCAATTCCCCGTTAGCTGGCTGAGGGTCCCATTGCCCTAACTCGTTGAACGGGATGTCGAAGGACCTAAGTGGTCCGTACACACCGAATGGGTCCCGAAAACACCATTTTCAGGTACTGATGGACCTGAAAATGATACTTGCCTACGTCGACCCAGACAGTGGTAAGATGCCTGATGTAAGTCTCCCCGTTTCCTACGGGGTATTCGATCACCGAACGCTCTATGCAATACGGGATCCCAAAACGCAGGGACACTCTTGCCGTTCTCACGGTCGGGGGTTTGAAACGGTTATATAATAACCGTGAGAACGAGTCTCAATAAGTAATACCCTAAACCCCACATAGGCCAATGCGTACCCAAACTAGTAATACATGCAGTTTAACCCTAACATAGAAAATCCACACCATAGCACTTACCTCGCTATCAAACGCGTGCCGGTTTTGCACGTCAATCAAACATGATAATGCAATAATGATAATTCAATAACATATCATAATCATTCAAACGCCAACCACACTAGCACTCGATCAATCCAATCAATTCGACCACACATTCAATCAGTCAATTCAATCACACTCAATTCGCATACATGGCCGAATAACTTTCCACGACCTTCCAGGTCTTTTCACACTGCCTGTGCTACTGCGTCTCAAGCCCAATCTCACAGCCCGCGCCACTGCGTCTCAGGTTCAACCCTCAAATCAAGCCGGGCTCGGTCTCGGTCTCGCGTAACCATGCTTCAGGACATTTTCCCTTTCCAATGACTCGCGTAACTACGCTTCAGGTTTAGTCATGTCTTTCTCACCACACCTGCGTAACCACGCCTCAGGTTGGTAGCTCTCCGATCAATCTGGACATTTTTGTATGCACATGCACCACAACACAATTCGCCATTCTGACAAGTCGTGCCAATCAAACTCAAGACATGCTCATCACATCACAATTCGCAAATCAACACATTATGCCAATCCCAGTCACATCACAAGCCCGTCATACTAGTCCACACATCCGACATCCAAGCCGGCCACATACGAACCTCAATTTCACCCACACACGCTACGACAATCCGATCATTTAGTACACCACAATTGGCCACGCAATCACCGCCATTAAATCTACCACCAACCACACTAAACCATATACGAGCCATAATACAACCAAATAATCCATTCTCTAACTTAGTCACTAAATTAATTTTAATTAATCCCTAAATGAGTATAATAATATCCATTATACTAAATAGGGATTAGAAAGTCACTTACTAGGTTTTGACCTAGGAAAAATCGACACGGACCTAAAATGACCTGGGTGAATAGTGCTGGACTCGGCATGGGCGAGGGTGCGGGGCTTGGCCACGAGCAAAATCCTCGGCCATGGGCAAAATGCCTGGCCATGGGCTCGGCCACGGGCGCAGCGACAAGTATGCCCCGGGGCGACTCGGCCATGGCTCGGGCATGGCCTGGGTGGGCTAGCCGGCTGGTTAGTTGGGGGGTTGGGCTGGCCTTCGGCAAGCTGGAGGTAACGGCGGACGAGCTTGCGGCGGTAATGTCGTTAGGCGAGCGAGTTGGCAGCGAAGGCAGTGGCTAAGGGGAGGGCTGAGTTGGCGGCGACGGGGCGACACGGCGACGACAAGCTGGCAGGCAACGGGCGGCGACGAGAGGGCAAGCTTGCAGCGGCGGGTGGCGAGTTGGCCGGGCGAGCAGAAAGAGAAGAAGAACCAGCGGCTGCAGTTGGACCAGACTCGCAATAGCAAGTCGCGAGTGGTGGGCTGGGCTGGGCTGGTGGGCGGTGGCTGGCTGGCGAGGGTGCGACGGCTGGCAGGCGTGGCGACGGTTGGGGGTGGCATCGGACGAGGATGGGAGGAGCTACGAAGGAGGAGGAGAATAAGGGGGGGCTTCTGTGGCGGTGGTGCGGTGGCTAGCGGGCGCTGCGAGCGGTGCGGGATAAACGAGCTCGGCGGTCGACAGTGACTGGTTGGGTGGCGACGAGTGCAGGTGAGCAGAAGTAGGGACAGTCTTGACGGGGGAGAGGGAAGCCAACGAAGAAAAAGAGTAGAAGAGGAGAGAGAGAGGAAAAAGAAAGAGGAGAGAGAGGGAGCAGGTCTGCATGGGGCGTGGGAGATGGGACGCTGCATGGGCGTGGCGCGCACGACAGATACGAGAGAGAGAGAGAGAGAGAGAGAGAGAGAGAGAGAGAGAGAGAGAGAGGGGGGTCAACGCACTTGAGTGTGATTCGATGGTCGGAAATCAAATTCGAAAACGATCCTACGGTCCAAATTAATCCTAAAATATAATAAGGGATAAAGGCTAAATTAATTAAATCAAACTACCCCGAGGGAGGTCTACTAGTCCAAATTCGCACCCGGTCAAAATTTCATTTTTTTCACTATTTCTGGCAATATCAACGTTGGCCATGATAATATTGAAATCATGCCATTAAATTCATCTCGAAAGTTCGAGAAATTCAACACTAAAGTTTGGGCTCTAAATAACGACCAAATTCGATTGAATGCGATTCTAGCAAAATCTCAATTTTAAAAACAACAATTGAGAGTGATCAGTTCCCTGGCGAGATTTTACTATAAATATACTAACGAATTACACGTTTTATAAATTCTAAAAGTGGGTCGAAATTTGGGATGTCACAATTCTTCCCCCCTTACAAAAATTTCGTCATTGAAATTTACAATCTAATCCAACTATTCAAACAAAGTATTGGTGTCCCATCAACTCTTTGCTTTCCCATGTCGCACCTTTGGTCTCATGATGTTTCCAAATCACCTTCACCATTGAAATTGTCTTGTTCCGCAGCACCCGTTCCATTCTATCCTCGATTCTAACTGGCTTTTCCAAGTACGATACTCTGTCGTCTACGTCTACTTCTTCATAATTTAGCGTGAGTGTTGGGTTTGGCTTGTACTTCCTTAGCATAGACACATGGAACACATTGTGAACATGAGATAAATTTGGTGGTAGCGCGAGACGATAGGCCAGGGTGCTGATTCTCTCTAAGACTTCGAATGGACCCACGTATCTCGGGCTCAATTTTTCTTTCTTGCCAAACCATGACAATCCTCTCATCGACGATACTTTGAGGAAAACGTGGTCCTCCACATGGAATTCCAAGGGCTTACGTCTCCGGTCTGCATAATTCTTTTGGTGGCTTTGAGCGGTTTTAAGTCTGTTCCGAATAACCTTGACTGTCTTGACCGACTGTTGGACCAACTTTAGACTCGTGATGCTCCTCTCACCAATTTTGTCCCAACACACCGGTGTTCTGCAAACTCTGCCATACAACACTTCAAACGGGGCCATTCTGATACTCTGTTGATAGCTATTATTGTAGGCAAATTCAACTAAGTGCAACTATTCTTCTCAGCTACCTTTAAAATCCAATACACATGTCCGTAGCATGTCCTCTAAAGTTTGAATCATTCTTTCAGACTGGCCATCCGTTTTGGGGTGATAGGCTGTACTAAATTGTAACTTTGTTCATAATGCCAAATGAAGACTTTTTCAAAAAGCGGCAGTAAACTTAGGGTCTTGGTCTGAAGTGATTGTCACCGGTACTCCGTGTAGACGGACTATTTGCCGTACGTAAATCTCGGCATACCTGTCCAAGGTGAAGTCCTTGCGCACTGGCAGGAAATGTGTTGACTTTGTCAATCGGTTGACTACCACCCAAATCGAATTGTGACCTTTTTGGCTCTTCGGTAATCCCATCATAAAATCCATCGTAATGTGTTCCCACTTCCACTTGGGGATTTCCAATGGCTGCAATATTCCACCCGGCTTGCAATATTGTGTCTTCACTTGCTGACATGTTAAACACTTGGCCACGTGCTTGGCTACATCTACCTTCATGCCGTTCCACCAATAATATTGTCGTAAGTTCTAATACATCTTTGTACTACCCGAGTGAATACTATAATTTCTATGGTGTGCCTCAGACAAAATCTTCTCCTTAAGTTCTACATCGCTAGGCACACACAACTGTCCATGGAACTTCAGAATCCCATCTTCGGACACCCAAAAATCCGATTTCCTCCTTGTAACATCCATACTCAGAATCTTCTGAATCTCTGGGTCCGTCAACTATATGGCCTTGATCTTAGTCTGGATTTCCGACTTAATCCTTAATACTGCAAGCAGACTTGAGACCTAACTCACCTCAAACTTAAATTTCGAATCTCGAACTCCCTTCAACAGAGTCCATTCCCTAACCATCATATGCGCGATGCTTGATTTCCGGCTCAGTGCATCTGCTACTCTGTTAGCTTTTCTGAGTTGGTACATAATCTTGCAGTTATAATCTTTAAGGAGTTCCATTCAGCGGCGCTGTCTCATGTTTAATTCCTTTTGAGAGAACAAGTACTTTAAACTTTGATGGTCTATATAAATCTGGAATTTCTCTCCACACAAGTAGTGTCTCCAAATCTTAAGGGCGAAAATAATCACGGCCAATTTCAAATCGTGAGTCGAATAATTTAATTCGTGCGGTCTCAATTGTTGTGATGCGTATCCTACTACTCTCCCGTGTTGCATTAGTATACACCCCAATCCTCTTAGCGACGCACCACTATAAATCTCGTATCCTCCTGGACCTGACGGGATTGTCAACACTGGCACGGTTGTCAACCTCTGCTTTAGCTCCTGGAAACCTCTTTTGCATTTCTCTGTCCATTCAAATCTATTTTCTTTCTTAAGTAACCGCGTCAACGGCGTCGCTAATGCCGAAAACCTTTCTACGAAGCGTCTGTAATAACTTGCCAGACCCAAGAAACTCCTAACCTCGGTTACTGTTGTCGGTCTCGGCCAATTCGTGATGGCTTCAATCTTTGCTGAATCTACTGTGATCCTTTCACCATATACTACATGTCCTAAGAACGCTACTCGATGAAGCCAAAATTCGCACTTATTGAACTTAGCGTAAAGTGCATGCTCCCTTAAGGTTCGTAGAATCTTTTCCAAATGTAACTCGTGCTTGGCGGAACTCTTTGAATATACTAGGATATCGTCTATGAACACGATTACAAACGGATCCAGAAATTCCTTGAATATTCAATTCATGAGATCCATAAAGGCTGCAGGAGCGTTGGTCAATCCAAACGGCATTACCATAAACTCATAGTGCCCATATCTTGTCTTGAATGCCGTTTTTGGTATATCCTCCTTCTTAATCCTCAATTGATGGTACCTCGTCCTTAAGTCGATCTTCGAAAATATCGATGCTCCTTGCAACTGATCAAACAGATCATCTATTTTTGGCAGTAGGTATTTATTTTTAATAGTCACTTGATTTAACTGTCTATAGTCTATGCACAACCTCAAAGATTCGTCTTTCTTTCTCACAAATAACACTGGTGCTCCCTATGGAGATGCACTTGGGCGAATAAAGTCTTTATTTAGCAACTCCTGCATTTGGACCTTCAACTCCTTCAATTCAGACAATGACATCCTATAGGGTGCCTTCGAGATCGGTTCTGTTTCGAGGGCCAGCTCAATCACGAACTCCATTTCTCTATCAGGTGGTAGCCTTAGCAATTCCTGGAGAAAGACATCAGGGAAATTGCGCACCACGGCAATATCTTTTAGCCTCGGCTCTTTAGCCGTCGAATCAAGTAGAGTTGCCAGAAATCCTTGGCACCCTTCATCTAGCAGCTTAGTCATCTCCAGTGACGAAATCCAGGGGATCGATGTCCCTCCTCTGTTTCCCACAAACTTGAATCTAAGGTGTCCAATGGGATTAAATTGGATCACTCTATTACTACAGTCTATGATGGTTCTTTGTTTGACTAGCCAGTCCATACCGACAATCACATCAAAATCATGCATAGTTAAAACCGCAAAATCTATTCTTCATTCTCTATCGCCAATCACTATCTTATACTCAGGGCATTCAAACGCAATTAGTACTTTATCATTTAATGGTAAAGTCACACACAACATGATTTCTAGCGGCTTTGGCTCAATCCTAGATAATTTAACGAACTGTTAGGATATAAACGAATGTGACGCCTCCGGATCAAACAAGGCATATGCAGCATGGTCACAGAGAGAGACCGTACCTGTGACCACGCCAGGTATGTCTTCAGCTTCCCTCCTTGCCATGGATACACCCGTCCTTGGGCCGGTGGCCTATTCTGATTGGCCAGTTGGGTGGCTCCCATTTGATTTCTATTCCGGGGTGGTGGTGGCGGTAGCGGTAGCCCTGGCGGTCTGGCCTACCGGTTGTTAGGACAATCCTTCATTTGGTGACCCCTTCCACCACATGTAAGACATGCCCTACCCCTGTTCAGGCAATGTCTATTCCCGTGCCTTCCTCCACACAGTCTACACGGGGTGTTCTGGTAACGGTTTAGCTTCCCGATATTCCTTCAAGCGGGAGGGACGAAGCGACTATTCCTTGCCATAGGTTTTTTCCCAAGTTGGCGGTTGTCCCTAGCCGGGGCATATCGCGATCCAAAAGTGGTAGCCCGTTCCGCCTGATCTCGCTCAATTGCCTGGGCTCTCTCATAGATCTCATGATAGCCTCTCAAGTTTAAGGAGATCATCTGACTGCGAAGGTCTGGCTTCAGCCTATCTAGGAACCTTCTCGCTTTGTCCGTCAGGTCCTCCACCATCCTGGGGGCAAATTTGGATAATCTTGCAAACTCGACTTCATACTGATCCACTGACATATGACCCTGGCGAAGTCTCATAAACTTCGCCAGTTTCTACTTTCGGGCGCTTTCCAAGAAGTACTTGCTATTGAAGGTTTCAGTAAAGATGGTCCAGTTTAGAGCAGTACCAGTGGGGAATACTTGACTTCTGGTGGCTCTCTACCAATCATTTGCATTTTCCTGAAGCTGGTAAACTGCTAGAGTCACTTTCTCCTCTTCAGTGCATCCCAGCACTTCAAAAGCTTTCTCTAGCTTTTCTATCCATCTTGGCGCAGCCTCAGAATTGCCTTTCCCATTGAACTTCAAGGGCTTCAGCCTTAGAAACTGTTCTACTAGTTTGGACATTGGTCTAGTCGCATTCACTTACACTAGATCAGGATTTCCATTAATCACATTTTTTCCCTGGTTTCCACTATTCCCAACAATCTCGCTGGTAGCTGCAGCAGCAACAATAGCGCTCCTTTTCCCCGTCTGTCATCCTGATAATATTCCTGCTTCCTCCAGTGCCCTCCAAATTTCATCCACTCTGGGACCTCCCATAAGTTCGGCTAGTGGGACTACACGACCTCGATCTCGACCTCTACCTTGACCTCGTCCACTCATCTTACCGATTCTCGAAAATATTCATCTGCTAATTCCACACAGGAATCAGAAACCTAGGCCAACTATCCCAATTTAAAACCTAGGCAATTAATCGCAACAACAATTTACTAAGCAGGCATGCAATCACGTACATAAATTAGTCTGAGCCAACATGATTTGTGTACTTACCTCAAGTCCCGATGCACCTGCACTTTACATGCCATAGCATACGCCACTCAGCAATCACAATCAAATAGTCTGGGGCACGCATGACACACAAGTTTCTGTAATTGGTTACCCCAAGGTCATTGCTCTTTATCACTCCAGGCTTCTACCAATTTGTATCGAGCTGACCTTGCTTTGATACCAAATCAACGGGGATGTCATGCCCCGGACCTCGCCGAGCCCGCGACACCCCTCCCACGATCATATTGAATGCGACATCCCAGAATGCGCCGTCGACCCAAACCCAAATCAGAGAATAATACACATACGGAAGCAATCGATACTCGTACAATATAAAAACAATGACCAAGGATAGTAATAACGTCATGAACAAACATTCTTACAATAACCCAGGGAGAGCTTATAATATCCGATAACAGAAATATACATAAACCAAAAGCGGGTCAGGGAGCCACTAATATAAAAAAGGGGTACATGACTTAGGCGGTCGGGTACTAAAACTAAGGAAGGCTCCTATCAAAAAGTGTCGGTCCCACTAAACTAGGGTTACAGGTGGCTCAACCCTATGGTATCCAGTCCGGGTCGGATCTCAAAAAACTCAGAAGAGTTGTCGGAGGGCTCGTCCTCGAAGTCCATGGAATCTGGCTCGGACTTGGCATCTGCGGGCTCCTTCGCAAGCTTGTCCTCCTTTGGCTCCGGATCTTGCTCTATGGGTTCTGGCTCTCCATCCGACTCCATAGGCTCCGAGTCGGAATCTCAGTCCACCAACTCCTCATCCATCGGATCTGACTCGTTCATCTCCCAGATGATCTGCCTGCGGCCTGAACTAAAACTCGCCCCGGATGAGGCTTCGGGGCTCGCTAATTCCCTGTTAGCTGGCTGAGGGTCCCATTGCCCTAACCTATTGAACGAGATGTTGAAGGACCTAAGTGGTCCGTACACGCTGAACCGGTCCCGAAAACATCAACCCAGGTATTGATGGGCCTGAAAATGATACTCGCCTATATCGACCCAAACAGTGGTAAGATGCCTAATGTAAGTCTTCCCGTTCCCTACGGGGTATTTAATCACCGAATGTTCTATGCGATACGGGATCCCAAAACGCAGGGGCACTCTGGCCATCCTCACGGTTGGGGGTCTGAAATGGTTATATAATAACCGTGAGAACGAGTCTCAATAAGTAACACCCTAAACCCCACGTAGGCCAATCCGTACCCAAACTAGTAATACATGTAGTCTAACCCCTAACATAGAAAATCCACTCCATAGCACTTACTTCACCATTAAACGTGTGTCGGCTCTGCACATCAGTCAAACATGATAATGCAATAATGATAATTCAATAACATATCATAATCATTTAAACGCCAACCACACTAGCACTCGATCAATCCAACCAATTCAACTATACATTCAATCAGTCAATTCAATCACACTCAATTCGCATGCGTGACCGAACAACTTTCCACGACCTTCTAGGTCTTTTCACACTGCCCGCGCTACTGCGTCTCAGGCCCAATCTCATAGCCCGCGCCACTGCGCCTCAGATCAAACCGGGTTCAGTCCTGCGTAACCATGCCTCATGACATTTTCCCCTTCCAATAACCCGCATAACTACACCTCAGGTTTAGTCATGCCTTTCTCGCCACACCCGCGTAACCACGCCTTAGGTTGGCAGCCCTCCGATCAATCCGAGCATTTTCACATGCACATGCACCACAATACAATTCGTCATTCTAACAAGTCGAGCCAATCAAACTCAAGACATGCTCATCACATTACAATTCGCAAATCAACACATCATGCCAATCCCAGTCATATCACAAGCCCGTCATACTAGTCCACACATCTGACATCCAAACCGGCCACATACGAATCTCAATTTCACCCACACGCACTACGACAATCCGGTCATTTAGTACACCACAATTGGCCACGCAATCACCGCCATTAAATCCACCAGCAACCACATTAAACCATGTACTAGCGATAATACAACCAAATAATCCATTCTCTAACTTAGTCACTAAATTAATTCTAATTAATCCCTAAACGAGTCTAATAATACCTATTGTACTAAATAGGGATTAGGAAGTCACTTATTAGGTTTTGGCTAGGGAAAAATCGACACGGGTCTAAAATGGCCCGGGTGAACAGTGCTGGACTCGGCATGGGCAAGGGCGCGAAGCTCGACCACGGGTGCAGCAATAGGCATGCCCTGGGGCGACTCGGCCACAGCTTGGGCATGGCCTGGGCGGGCTAGTCGGCTAGGGTGATGAGTTGGCGGGTTGGGCTGGCTCCCGGCGAGCTGGGCTAGCCCCAGTGAGCTAGCGGCGACGGTGGACGAGCTCGCGGCGGCAATGGCATCGGGCGAGTGAGCTGGCTACTATACAGCGACAACGAGCTGGCAGGCAACAGGCGGTGACGAGCGGGCGAGCTCGCGGTGGCGGGTGGCAAGTTGGCTAGGTGAGCAGAAGGAGAAGAAGAACCAGCGGCTGCAGCTGGACCGGACTCGTGATAGCGTGTCGCGAGTGGAGGGCTGGGCTGGCGTGTGGTGGCTAGCTGGCGACGGTGCGGCGACTGGCAAACGCAGCGACGGTCGGGGGTGGCGTCGGACGAGGTTGGGAGGAGCTGCGGAGGAGGAGGAGAGTAAGGGGGCTTTTGTGGTGGCGGTGCGGTGGCTGGCGAGCGCGGCGAGCGGTGCGGGACAGACGAGCTCGGCGGTCGGCGGTGACTGGTTGGGCTGCGACGAGCGCGGGTGAGCAGAAGTAGGGACAGGCTCGTTGAGGGAGAGGGAAGCCAACGAAGAAGAAGAGAAGAAGAGGAGAGAGAAAGGAAAAAGAAAGAGGAGAGAGAGGGAGTAGGTCTGCATGGGGCGTGGGAGATGGGACGGCTGCATGGGCGTGGCGTGCACGGCAGATGAGAGAGAGAGAGAGAGAGAGAGAGAGAGAGAGAGGTCAATGCACTTGAGTGCGATTCGACGGTTGGAAATCAAATTCGAAAACGATCTATGGTCCAAATTAATCCTAGAATATAATAAGAGACAAATGCCAAATTAATTAAATCAAACTACCTCGAGGAAGGTCTACTAATCCAAATTCGCATCCGGTCGAAATTTCACTTTTCCACTATTTTTGGCAATATCGACGTTGACCATGATAATTTTGACACCATCCAATTAAATTCATTCCGAAAGTCCGAGAAATTCAATATTAAAGTTTGGGCTCTAAATAACGGTCAAATTCGATCGAATGCGATTTTAGCGAAATCTCAATTTTAAAAATAACAATCGAGAGTGATCAGTTCTCGGGCGAGATTTTACTATAAGTACACTGACGAATTACACGTTTTATAAATTTCAAAAATGGGTTGAAATTCGGGATATCACAAATTCACACCTTCAATTTTCAAAACTTACAATTAGCATCCCCTATTTAAGAATGTGTCACTTTTCTTCTAGTTTTATCCCTCACACCATTTCAAATCCACTCACAATAAAAAATCCAGAGGTGAGCAATGGAACTGCCTGATTTGGGAATTGCCCATATCGAATTGGCCAGTTTTGGGTGATTTTTGAGGGTGCCGGTCCGGTTCTTGGTTCCATAAATTAGAACAAGTGTTTTCGATTCGATTCCTGATTTTAGCGGTGGAACTACCCATTAAGACCGAGCCAATTTTTTTATTTTTATTTTACTTCAAAAAAGCCCATATTCGTTCCATGGTGGCCATGACTGAGAAGAGGGAGACATAAAGAGCTCAATTGGTCTGGATGCATAGATTGAGGAGAGAGAGAGAGAGAGAGAGAGAGAGAGAGAGAGAGAGGGCTTGACCGGGGTTGGTGGCGGCTTGACGTCAGTTGAAAGTGGCGGTGACACATTGTTGGTAGTGATCGGTGGTGGAAGCCCGAGAGAGAGAGAGAGAGAGAGAGAGGGGTAAGAGAGTAAGAGAAATAAGAGCGAATGTTTTAGGATTTGGATGAATCTGAGAGTAGATCGGTCTCTTTAGGTTCATGGTTTTCCTTAAGACATGCAAATTGTAAACCGACAATGAAACGAAAAGATGAAAATGGCCGTCCAAATTACCTCTCACTTAAAAGTACAAACGAGAAAAACCGAAGTGGGCTAAGGGACTCATCGAGCGTTCACGCACAGGTAAGAGAGTAAGAGAAATAAGAGCGAATGATTTAGGATTTGGATGAATCTGAGAGTAGATCGATCTCTTTAGGTTCATGGTTTTCCTTAAGACATGCAAATTGTAAACCGACAATGAAACGAAAAGATGAAAATGGCCGTCCAAATTACCTCTCACTTAAAAGTACGAACGAGAAAAACCGAAGTGGGCTAAGGGACTCATCAAGCGTTCACGCGCGGGAGGAAAGCGCTTGGGGCTGTCGCTGGGCCTGTCGGCGTCCCGCGCGTTTCTTGCGAGAGAACTCTGGGGTGGGGAGAGACAATGATGCTGATGATTGTCTGGTTCTCAATAATTAAAGGGCGAGCCGCCTCCGTGAATGTGACGAGGCCGAACGACGACAAAAAGGAACATGTGAGAGCCTCGCCCCATTCCCCACTACTTTGCTATGCGTTCTAGCCCACAACTTTGGCCAAGCGCGCGACGCCACACAGCTTCCTGACGAAATGTTGCCCCCACGCGTGGCTGGCGTTAATCCGCATACAAAAAACTAAAAATAAAAAAAAGAGGAAGAAAAGGAACATCCAGATTCCGCATGATTCCAGATTCCGCACAATAATTTTCCCCATTTCCCCCTTCTTTTCGATGGGCGGACAACACAAAGTAAGTGCATTTTTATTTTGGTCGATGATCATACGGTTTTTTTTATGGTGAAAATTTAGCGTGCATTTTTTGCTCCAGTAAAATTCATCATTTCAGGATATGGCATAACTTATTATATAAGAGGAGGTATTTCCTCAGCCTCTTTAACTTTGAACACTAATGATGAACATAGTCCAGATTGGTTCAGTCTAGCACCTAACTCAAGGATCAATCTGCACAGTACTAATCCTCAATTTTTGAGATCGAGGACTGACCTTGTTAGCCTGGGACCGAGGGCCGGACCGATCCTATGGGTCTGGTCCAGTTCTAGGGTCAACTTGGGACCGGTCAATTATTTTTGTTTCATTTTTTAAATTTGTTGAAAGGACAAACATACTATTTCAAATTATATATTCATTGACAATGTGACATTGAGAAACCAAATTATGAATACCAGTACATATCAAACATAAATATTAAATAAGATAACAACATAAATTTCACACCTGCTAAAAGCAACAAACCATGAAATCGAACATGTGGATACAATTAAACCATAAGAAGTTCAAAATTCGTAATATAAATAATGAATTATTCAACTTCATATCTTGTTTATTCTTAAATGATTGCTTCAACTTCCAAATACCTGAGAACAAAACAAACATCACACACAATTAATTATTAATAAAGTATGTTTGTCTAGTTGAATTGCGCTCGCGAGGCGAGTGATGAAGTGAGTGAACAGAGGCAAGCGGCAAGCCAAGCAAGGCAAGATGAGAGGCCGAAGCGAGCTAAGAGGGTTTCTATTTATTTTTTTGGTTGAATTAGGGTTGGGTTTCTTTTTACTTTTTAATTTACATAAGAAAAAAACAGAGAACATAGGTAGAGGCGCTAGGGTTTAGAGTAGGGTTCTTTTCTACTTTCTAATACATATTTTATATATAATATCTGTAGGGTTGGTTCGGGTTGGGCCAACTTTAAACTCTCATGATCGAGGAATAACCTACACAGTGCAGAGGTCCTAGGATCGAGGACTGACCCAGTTCCCTTGGGAACCGGACCAGGCCCCTTGGGAATTGGACCAGGATTGGCTGGGTTGGGCTAGTCCAGGATTGACC
Organism: Syzygium aromaticum; assembly: GCA_024500025.1. NCBI lineage: Eukaryota > Viridiplantae > Streptophyta > Magnoliopsida > Myrtales > Myrtaceae > Syzygium > Syzygium aromaticum. The sequence goes on from CM044885.1 coordinate 22,471,947, forward strand.
CTGGACCAATGCTCACCTCTATTGAACACGTCGTTTTAAGTAAACTAACAAAAATATTATTGAAAAAAAATGATGGTATGAATTTCACAAATTTCCTTTTTCATCTTTGGGTCTCACCACGTTTCATAGATTAAACAATCTTTAAATAATCATGGGGATAATCACCAAAAAAGTTCTAGACCTATTGTATAAATGTTGATTTAGTCATAAACCTTTCAATTTGATCAATTTAATCTTAAACCCTTTGGCGATTTGCCAATGTAGGTATTTCGGCCAATTTTGGTCGAAAATCATTAACATGGACGCCGGACGTTCTACATGACGTGGTTGATGTTGACGTAGAATTTTTTTTCAATTGTTAAGATAATTTTTTTCTTTTTTCCATTTTTTCTTTTCTTTTTTTTTGCTATGGGTAGGAGAGGGCTTGGGCGAGGGTGTCTCAGCCAACGCCAAGGCCGCGGACTGACAAAGGGAAATAAGAAAAAAAAAGGAAAAAAAGAAAAAAATTGCGAAAATTATCTACGTTGGCGTCAATCATCTTATATGACGTAGCTGGCGCTAACGTGAATAATATTTGCCTCCACCGATCATGTCACGTATGACGGCCGTCGTTTATGTTAGCGATTTCCAAACAATATTGACCGGGTCGATGAGGGCCAAGCTGGCAAGGGGCAAGGGGCCTCGAAGAGCGATGCTAATCAGCATTACTAACATACACAAAGCACCAAGGACAGTATTTACTCCCGTTCTTTTTTAAATATCAACTGAGCAATTAACACTGTAAAAATAGTTGACGATCACATTGATCTGGTGCTGAAGTTCCATGAAGCTTGTAAGGTGTAGAACTGGACCGATGATTGCCTAAAGCTCTATTATACATTGAGTGGCTTAATCTCCTGTTCAGTAACTCCTTGCAATCTGGGAAATGGAAGAGTACGTCCCCAGGGCGGCATTGATGACGCCCACGACCGCGATTGCAGTACTCAGTATAACCTGAACATATCGAGCAAAAAGAAATGTATCAGCAATTTGAGCATTGGACAGAAGGGTACTACGCCGATAGGATCTTAGTTTTTTAGAATTTATCAAATAAGACCGATGCCGAGGTGACCTCCCGGCTCCCGCTGATTAGTGTTTACCAAGTTAATTTTTGGATTCAAAGTACTAAGGTTGCGTCTGATAACTGGCTAAATAGTAACTTATTTTATTTTTTTGTTTCTAGATTCAGTTTTGAAATAAGAATCAGAAATAGAAAATAATTTCTTCTTCTTCTTCTTCTTCTTTGTTTTCTTCCTGGCCTATGGCCGGTCGTCGGCGCCAACGGCTTAGCCATGGCCAAGGAAGGGGAAGAAAAAGGAAAAATAAAAATAAAAAATATTAAAAAATTCAAAAATATTATTAATAAAAAGAAATTTTGTACAGTTACCAAACGAATTTCTTTTTCTTTTTTGTTCTATTCTAAGAATAGAAATATTGGACAATTATCAAATGTCTTCAATTGCTTAGAAATTGTTTTCGGGACTGAAATAAAAAAAAAGAATCATTTTTTAGCAGAAATTATTTCGGGGAATAGAATGGTTACCAATCCCACCCAAGCTACCCATTAAAATTCATCTTCTGCAGAAAGATTCTGTTTTCCTACTTTCTGGCCCCAACAGGGGAATAGTAAGAGCAAGCATGATCAAAACTGCAAGTGCTCCACCGCCTATCTTATGTATGCCACATTTCTATAAGCCTCATACTTTTACTTCTCTCCTTTAAGTTGAATTCACTTCTGCCAATGAAAGTTTTACCCAAGATCAAGTCTGAAGTACCTGCATTTTTGTTGCTTTGTTCCCCATAATCCTCAGAAAGCACAAAGCTGGCATAATTACTGCCTGAATCAAAGATAGTGGTTCAGAAAAATCGGGAGCGCAAGACTTGTATTGTTCAATAACAGGTCAGATGGAAAATCCAAGAGATGGAGATTACAAGAGACAATAACAAAGCCTTGATAATGTCAAGCTATTGCTTATACTCCTTAAGGAAGATCGTTGTCAAATATTATGAATTAACAGCACGTAAACAAGTCCCATCCTCAAATATCAAGCAGTTGAAACTGATAGACTACCAACACAATGGCACAATTTTACCAAGAAGGATTTGAGGATCTGCTAAGCTAAATCAATTAGCTTTGTTTGTTTCTTACCGAAAATTAACCATGAATTTTACTAGATCTTATTTTGCCGGTGTTCAAATTGCTTCTAAGTTCTCAAAACATATAAGAAAATGTATGTAGTCTCTAGCCAAAATTGAGAGACGTGCTTGTATGATTCAACTACAGAATCCTTGAACAATTACTGCAGAAAAACTTAGTCCCATAATAAACATGGAAGTGTGGACTAAAAAGAAAAGAAGGGACAGAAGTGTGCCAAATAGTGCCCATATGCTCATACGCAGACAGTAGTAAAGATGAGGTCTATCTGATGGAAGATGTGAATGAGATAGGAAGAGGTTCAGAGTCGATCAAAATCTTTAATAAAATGCAGCACTAGTCCTTGTTTTGACCTCGTTATGAAAACAAATGGTCCATTTATCAATATTCCGAGCATGAATGGACGCAAATGGATTACTCTGGAAACGACATCAGACACAGCAAGGCTATACAGAAGAAAGATATAAATCCAAATTCAAGTTAATGAGGTAATATCCCTACCACAAGAACACTTAGGAGGGAACCAATTAAAGCCATTACAAGACCTGCATCAAACCAGAAAAAGTTATACTGACAGCATCACATAAATGTCAAGTACTTGTCTAAAATACTAGATGTAGCTGGGAACCATGGGTAAGCAAACGGTAAAAGTTGGAGCAATGCCGTAGATCTTCCATAACATGAGCTTTGTTTTTATGCAAAGTTTAACTACATTATTTGCTCTTTGTGCAGTATGCTCTTCTGAAATTCTAAAGACAAGCATCCCTCATCAGTATGTGCGGATTCACTTGTAGAATGTGTTCAAGACAGTTCCTAACATCGAGCATGTATTAGTGTCTCAATGTGGGTTTCACATAAAAAAAAAAACTGCAATAAACTATGTCAAGTGTGGCACTTCAGTATAGATGTGACGAATATCTCAACCTAGAATAGAAGGTATTACCATGGAACATAATAGCGAGGCATGGAATGTTTGGTAACAGAGAATCCATCTGTTTTTATACAATTAAAGCACACTTACCTTTGTTACATGTCAATGAGGAAAAGGAAAAACTATTTTAAGTCTCCCTAGTGTCGGAAGTATCAATATTGAATGAAAGATTCTTGCAGCTCAAGTTTTCCAATAGCCTCAAAGAGTAAAAATTCCAGTAGTCCTTTATGTTTAATTTATCTAAATCACCTTTGGCAGCACGCAAGCAAAGGGTCACTAACCAAGAAAAGAGAAGGAGAGAACAATTTCTGGTTTTCAAAATAAGACTTAACAAATGTGAGAGGGGAACTACCACTGAGCTCAGCCGCAGCTTTTTTTCTTTTCTCCTGTTCAGAATTGAAGATTGGAAGCGACACACTCCAAATATATATTAACTTAAATCCAATGCATGCCAATCCGCCAGCTACCTCCATAGTCTTACGTAGGTTTCGTATAACTAAAGGATATTTCGACAGTAATGATAAGGATGAACTGTTTCTGTGAAAAGGAGCTTAAAATATTTACCAAAGAAAGGAAGAAGGAAAGCAACACAAACTGAGGAGATGACCAGGGTTGTTCTAAGCAGAATATAACACAAAAAACTGTCCGAGCTTCCTGCAGGCAGCAACTCTTCTATGCTCCGTGCCAATGGGTTCATCAACAGCGCATATTTATCCAACGTTCAGGATACAAAGTACGTTATAAACAGCAATGATAAAAGGAAAAAAAATAATTCATCAGTTTAATTGTCGCGACTCAAAAATGCAACGCAAAAAGGATATTTAGTGAACGGATTGATGACCTGCCACAGAAAAAGGAAGCGGCGCTTAGAATCCACAGAGGTATTCATTTTGACCAGGGATAGAAGCATTGCAGCACTATGCACAAAATCTCCTACTCACTGTTGTCCATATGGCGACTTTGGAAGCAATGGAATGTCCTGGCATATTTAAGGTTATCTGGGATAATGTACTCTGACCAAACGTGAGATATCCCATGACTGCTATGCCGCCATATGTTAAGACACACAAGATGAAGCTGCATATACAAGAAAACTTTTAGGATATAAAAGAAATTAAGCAAAGTCTGTTAAGCATGTGCCAGAAGAAAGTCCATACCTCACAATCAATGCCTTGTTGAATTTTGTTTTATCAGCCATTGACTGATAAATGTTTGGAAAAACAGAATGTCCAGAGTAGCAAAATCCATACACACCAATGGCAAATGGAATGCCACTCCAATTCACTATGGGACTTGTTTGGTGAAATCCAGTACCCTCTGTAGTACCAATTATCACCACGCAAATACATATCAAAGCTGTAGCAATTACTCCTCCAGCTGCAAGGATGCAATGCCAACACAGATGAAATTCACAAGTTGCAGTTTAGATACTAAAAGAATTATAAATGTTACTAAATCAAGGAAATGCTCGCCTGAGAGGTATGATATTACTCGTAGATCCCTCAACCAAACTGTAGGTAGTACAACGAGAGCAGTTAAAATTCCAAAAAGGTGCAAAGAATCTAGCTGAAAACCAGCCCAATCAAATGATGCCCCAGGAAATAGTCTGGTGAGGTTATCCCCTTCCAAAATAATAAACTCCACACAATAGGACTGCAGACAAGAGCTAAGATAGTGAATAGGCTGCATTATGACAGCAAAAGTAAAGGCAATGCTTCTAGTCGGAACTTACATATAATTCGGCGTACAAAATGATCTGCAACATGAAGCAAGAAAGACAACTATTAGACTAAAGGAAATCCGTTGCCGAGCAATGAACCTTTCTTTTACTCTCCATAAATGACAATCTACCCCACAAACCAATTAATAATCAGGCATTATTACAAGATGAAATCATAAACTCACAGAGACGAAAAGGCGCCCGCATCTCCCAAAGGCAGCTTGTCCTAGATCTGGGTATGTAACGATGCCTTCTTTGCTTTCAAAGCAGTCTCTCATGAGAGAGGCAGTGTAACAGCATATGATGGCGAAAAGAACTAAAATCGGGAGACTCGCCCATCCAGCTTCTTTTATTGTGTAAGGTGTAGATAGAAGCCCCACTCCAGCCAGTACATTGATCCCTATTTTGGAATCAAGGCATCATAAAACATCATGTAAACAAAAGGGCTTAATTCCTGCCAAACGGCTATTGATACATGAGCGCTAATGGGAAAGTAAATATATTGAACTATCACTTGAAGATGTCAAGTGGCCACTAGTACAACGGACCATTGAAAACAGTCTGGGTGAAGCTACATCCATGACTGATAGGCAATTCTCCCATAATCTGTCGGTGAAATGAAGACTTAGCTGAATATGATGATTGTGCTCTTGATATCACATCTTCCTCCCTAGGATGTTTACTCTCTTCAGTCAGTAAAGGAGATCTTGAACGTGCGTCTATGTTACTCTTGGTGAAATCACTGTCATAGCTCAAATATCTTATACTTGGTGAGTGACCGAGAAATCCAAAGTTTGGCGACATTGAGATGGTATACGAATCTGTAGTCTCCCTGCAACAAAGGGTAGAGAGCGGTAACAAGGATAAAAATAACAAGGTTAGCACTTCAAATCTGCAAAGAAAAAAATTCGACAATGCAAATTGTTGAGTACAACATTTGAGCTCTACCATTGCTGTTTTAGCTCAAAATGTTACTTGTTCAGCGTAGAAAGAAAGGTTATAGTAGACTCGAGAAATGCTGACACCAAAATGCGGTACCACACTAGTATTAAATATTTTGTTTCACACAACTATTACGCATACTATATAACAGACAAATACACTTCATCGCAGAACAATCTCTCGATATCACGAAGAAATTCACAAATCTATTGGCTTCAAAACGCTTGCATTTTCTTCGGGACGTAATTCACGAGCACACTGCATAATTGATTGTTAAGGCCAATCTCTGATGAGCAGAAACCAAACCCAATTGGAAACCCAAAAACCTACTAAAACTAAAAAAATCACTCAAACTAAGAAATCTACTCAAATTAGATCGGATTTCCTTTACGGGCTCAAACTCGACACTTTACACGTCCGTGCCTTATACTCCTTTGAATCAAGCGAATCAAATATCAAATTTCATATCTCTCGAATTTTCTAACTGAATCTTTGACGAAATCTTCTTCATCTACGACGAATCAGCATTGCCATAAACATCCAGGCGGGAAAAACATGTAGACTCGCAGCATCAATGTCGACTTCGAGTTTTAGCAAACTACTTTCTGCACGAACCAAAATGCCCCTACAATCTTGATAGGCCTTATCCTGGCGGGAGGAAACTCCTAAAGAAAAAAAACAAGCAGGAAGCACAAACTCTATCCTGCCACAGTACATTTCCAAGGATGAGCAAAAGCAACGCCTCAAACATTTTTGATGATCGACACTCTGTTGAACGACACAAAATCAACTGGCAGCACCACATGCTCATTGTGTAAAAGATCACACGTTTACGATTCGCAATCTCAACACACCCGCTTCTCAGATAAATCCGGCGTCGCTGCCGAAAGCCCAGAATGGCCAAAACCAGGATTCATCGACAGAACCTCCTTCGCTAATGAACACACCATCCGAAAACCAAACAAGCAACGAGAATCCAGGAACGTGGCAACTTTTCGCCATACCGCGGCGTCCCCGTGGACCGATTGATCTGGGAAATATAGAAAACTAATCTCTGTAAAACCGTAAGCAAACGTCACCTGTAGCTCTGCGGCCACACTTGAGGGACGGAGGCGACCAGCGAACCGCTCCAGCCTCGGACGCCACCCTGCGCCGCATCCTCTTCTCCCTCTTCATCGCTGCTACTTCCTCCGGTCTTGCTCACCTGGAGGTCTCCATGCTCGCTGTCGTCGACGTCGTCGTACTCCAGGAAGAACTCGGCCTCTCCCTGCCGCTTCCCCTCCTCCCCCGCCATAATAGCACAGCAAGAGCTGCACTCGACTCCGAAACAGACAGAAAAAGAAGAAAGGAGGAGGAGAAACGGAATAGCCGAAGACAGGAGAATGACGAGGTGGACGAGTTGCCAGAAATGGAAGGCGCCGGAGATTGAGTTTGAGAATTGCATAACCAGTGTGTCAGTCAGTCTGGAGAAGGTGTTCGTGTCGAGAAACTGTGAATTGGAGGGAAGAGATGACGAGGCACGAGTGTCATTTTTTGCTGACGTCATGCCGGGCTCGGTCGGGGGAAAGGGTTGCCACACGCGCGCCATTCGTGCTGTTTCTGCACGCGCCCTGGTTTCTGCACAAAGGATATTTGATTATTCTTCTTTTTTATTTTGGAAAAATACCATAAAAAATCCTAAACTATATCACTTGTGACAAATTTACCCTGAACTTTTTTTAGTGATACGAAAAATCCTCAACTATACCACTTATGACAAATTTACCCTAAACTTTTTTTTTGACATGAAAAACCTCAAATTATACCATTTGTAATACATTTACCGTATAATACTTTGGTCCAAGGGCATTTTTGTCTTTTTATTTTTTCTATTTTTTTTCCTTTCTTTTCTCTTCCCTCTGCCATGGCCGATAGAGGGAAGGGAAAGGAAAGGAAAATAAAATAGAAAAAGGAAAAAAAACGAAAATGCCATTGGACCAAAGATTATGGGGTAAATGTGTTATAAGTGGAATGTTTGGGGTTTTTCGTATTATAAAAAAAAGTTCATGGTAAATTTGTCACAAGTGGCATAGTTTAGAGTTTTTTGTGGTATTTTTCCTTTTATTTTTGCTCAAAAGATTTGATTATTCTGCGTTTAATACAAACAAGCATGTTGATCATCTTCTAAATATAAAGGGCATTAAAATCCTTTTTGCTTTTCTATTACGTAGGCTTTTTGAAACCCCTACTCAGCATGTTTAATGAGAAAATATTTAATTTTCAAAGTAGGGATTATGTATATTACGAAGCACGAGAACAATCAATGCATTGAAATTGCGATATTTTCTTATCTTATTACTTAATAAGCGTTCTGAAGCAACTTCTTTTACCAATATCGAAATAGGTTTTCCTTTTATTCTCTTTTTTGTATAAAAAAAGAGATCGATATTTTCATTTTCTTCATCCCAACTACTCTCCGGTTCATGACGAAGAAAAGGTAGAAAACTTGACATGTGAAGAAACCCCACAAAGTAAGAAACTTGGTTAGTTACTATCTCACACAAAAACCTTTTGAGGACATACTCCTCTAATCATCATTCATTGATGAGATTTAATTATATTAAAAGAAAAAAAACTCGCATTGTAACCTTCAATTAATTCACGCCTTCAATTTTCAAAACTTACAATTAGCATCCCTTATTTAAGAATGTGTCGCTTTTCTTTTAGTTTACGAGTAATAGGAATCGCCCGGATTGGGAATTGCCCAAATTGAACCAGCCAATTCTGGGCAATTTCTAGGGGCGCCGATCCAGTTTTTGGTTCCATAAAATTGAAATTGGTATTTTCGGTTCGATTCCAGGCTCTAGGGATAGAACTGCCCACTCAGACTAGCCCAATTTTTTTTTATTTTCTTTTTATTTTAAAAAAGCCCAAATTCATTCCACGGCGGCCATGATTAAGAAAAGGGAGACATAGAGAGCATAGTTTAAAGAGAGAGAGCGAGAGACAGATAGAGGGCTCAACCAGGGTTAGTGGCGGCATGACGTCAGTTGAAAGTGGCAGCAAAGCATTGTTGGTTGTGGTCAGTAGTGGCAGTCCGACAGAGAGAGAGCAAGGTAAGAGAGTAAGAGAAATAAGAGAGAAAGATTTAGGATTTGGATGAATCTGAGAGTAGATCGGTCTCTTTAGGTTCATGATTTTCCTTAAGACATGCAAATTGTAAACCGACAATGAAACGAAAAGATGAAAATGGCTGTCCAAATTACCTCTCACTTAAAAGTACGAACGAGAAAAACCGAAGTGGGCTAAAGGACTCATCGAGCGTTCACGCGCGGGAGGAAAGCGCTTCGGGCTGTCGCTGGGCCTGTCGGCGTCCCGCGCGTTTCTTGGGAGAGAACTCTGGGGTGGGAAGAGACAATGATGCTGATGATTGTCTGGTTCTCAATAATTAAAGGGCGAGCCGCCTCCGTGAATGTGACGAGGCCTAACGACGACAAAAAGGAACGTGTGAGATCCTCGCCCCATTCCCCCACACGACACTACTTTGCTATGCGTTCTAGCCCACAACTTTCGCCAAGCGCGCGACGCCACACAGCTTCCTGACGAAATGTTGCCCCCACGCGTGGCTGGCGTTATCCACATACAAAAAACTAAAAATTAAAAAAAGAGGAAGAAAAGGAGCATCCAGATTCCGCATGATTCCAGATTCCGCACAATAATTTTCCCCATTTCCCCCTCTTTTTCTCTTTTTCAGAAATTTCGCGCGATGATTTCTTTTTTTATAAGCGAAGGGGTTGGAAGGGGCGATCGATGGGCTGACCACACGAAGTAAGTGTCCTTTAATTTTGGTCGATAATCATTTGCTTCTTTTGTGGTGAAAATTTAGTGTGCATTTTCGGCTCTAATGGGATTTATCGTTTCGAGATACGACATATCTTGTTATATAGGACGGGGGGTATTTCCTCACCCTAGCATGATCTGGGTTGGGCCAGTCCCGTATCTATACTAAGGATCGACCCACAAAGTATTGATTCTCAATTTTTGGGATCAAAGATTGACTTGGTAGCCTGGGATTGGGGACCGAGCCGACCCTATGGGTCCGATTCGGTTCTAGGATCAATCCAGGACCAACCGATTATTTTTTTGTTTCATTTTTTGTATTAATTGAAAGGACAAACATACAATTTCAAATTATATATCTATCAACAATGCGATATTGAGCAACCAAACTATGAATACTAGTAGATATCAAACATAAATATTAGATAAGGTAACAACATAAATTTCACACTTGTTAAAAGCAACAAATCATGAAAACGAACACGTGAAACACAATTAAACTATAATAAGTTCAAAATACGTAATATAATTCATGAATTATATAGCTTCATATCTTGTTCATTCTTAAATGATCACTTCAACTTCCAAATACCTGAAAACAGAACAAACAACACGCATAATTAATTATTAACAAAGTATGTTTGTTCAACTGAGCTATGCTTGCGAGGCGAGGTGAGAGGCCAAGAGAGCGAAGAGGTTTCTATTCTTTTTTTGTTTTTTTGGGTTGAATTAGGGCTGGGCTTCTTTCTACTTTCTAATTTGCATAAGAAAGAAGAGAACATAGGAGGAGGCACTAGGGTTTAGAGTAGGCTTTCTTTCTACTTTCTAATATATATTATATTATATATAATATATATAGGGTTGGTCCGGATTAGATCAATCGTAAACTCTCAGGACCGAGGAACAATCTGCATAGTGTAGGGTTCAAGGGTTTTAGGACCAAGGATTGACCTAATCCCCCTGGGAACCAAACTAGGACCGGCTGGGTTCAACCTGGACCGATGCTCACCCCTACTAAACATGTCGTTTTAAGCGAACTCACAAAAATGTTCTTGAAAAAATGATGATATGAATTGCATGAATTTTCTTTTTCATCTTTGAGTCTCACCTCGTTTTAAAGATTAAACAATCATTAAATAATCGTGGGGCCAAAAAGTTTTAAACATATTGTACAGATGTTGATTTAGTTATAAACCTTTCAATTTGGTCAATTTAGTCCTAAGCGCTGACATGAATGTCAAACGTCCTACATGACGTGGTCGATGCTAACGTAGAAATTTTTTGCAATTTTTAAGATAATTTTTCTAATTTTCTTTCTTTTTTTTTCTTTTTTCTTTTTACTATGGGTTGGGGAGGCCTGGGTGAGGGCATCTCAACCAACACCAAGGCCGCAGACCGATGAAGGGAAATAAGAAAAAAATATATATAAAAAGGAAAAAAAGAAAAAAATTGCAAAAATTATCCACGTCAGCGTCGATCGTCCTATATGGTATAGCCGGCGTTAATGTGAATAATATTTGCCTCCGCCGGTCATGCCAAGTAGGATGGTCGTCGTCCACATCAGTGATTTTCTATCAAAATTGGCTAGAATGATTACATTAATAAATTATCAAAAGATTTAAGACTAAATTGTCCAACTTAAAAGGTTCATGATTGAATTGACATGCGTACAATAGGCATAAGACTTTTTTGATGATTTTCCCAAGAACACTTTCTCCCTCGTCTCCTTATCATTTCATCTTCCTTTTTATTCTTTTCCCTTGACAAAAGCTTCTTGCCATTTTCATAGCAAACAAGGACCAGTGAAGAAACTTATTATTGGAGCCCAACCGGGGTTGTGAAAAAGGATGAAGAGACGAAGGAATAGGCTTCTTTGCGATCACTTGGTTTCGATCGCATGAATCTATTCCTTCCTTAAAAGCAACCAAAAACTTCTACTTTTGTCGGACTTACAATTTTTCTTGCCGATCTATATTCCGGACACAAAAAGTTGACAACCTAAAGCAATGCATTATACTATGCCCACCATGCAAGCCTTTGTCAATGCCCCCCTCCACGGTTCTTTAGCAAGACACTCTGAAAATCTCCTTCAAAATCCGTCGCAGAGGCCTCACGAAGCAAGAGCAAGATGGGCAACGCACTTGTGGGAAATGGAGAGAAGGCGGCGAAGGAGTTCGAGCCAATCGTCGAGAAATATTACGAAAGCCATGTCAAAGAGAACGCTGTAGAGGACATAAGCTTGGCAGATTTTTACCGCTTTGTTTGCGAGACCGTGGAGTGAGTTTCGACGTCTTGATTCTCAAATTTGATATCTTTGAACTATTTCCAAACAATGTGTTGCGTTCATGCCCTTGATGGTCGATCTCTCTTTGGGACAGAGAAATCAATAAGAAGCTGGGGAACACGCAATTTCGCGTGCCGAAGCTCTCCACCCTCCAGCTTGCTTATCAGGTAAACGAATCAGTATCCAGCTTTGCAAACTCCTTGCTTGTTATCAAATCATGTAATAATTTTCCTTGGTATTATCGTGAAAAAGGTTGTATATGTCCATTTTGCATATTAATGTACCTGATAAGAGAATTATATTTGGCTCATGTCATCAAAAGTGCAGACTCACCATCAAGGGAAAGGGAAATCGTTGACCAAGGAAGAGTTCCAGAAGATCCTACAAGAGGTGATCGTGGACACGGGGTTCACCGGCATCGGAGCCAAGGACATCCTCTTCTACCTCTTCGGCATCCCGGTGACGGCACTCTTCATGAAGCAAAGAGTTGCGCCGAATGCGATTCCCAATGAGATCTTCATCCCCGGAATCACCTCCGCCACGGTCTTTCTCCTAGCCAAGTTCAACAAGATATGAACTGACTCAAACAAACGCCATTTACATAAGGACTTTCTCTAGTATGTGCTGTTTTCCCTTCATATACGGATAACGAGGATTATCTGCTCTTGCCTTTTGGTTGAAATGTCAATATATCAAGCCTGGTCCTGGTGTGATGATTCAAATTCACTTGTTATAGTAGGCATGTAGAGAAAAAATGAAAATGGCCAGAAGCCCGGAAACCGGTCCGACGTTTGGGGCCCAAATTCGACCGGGTCAGTCGTAGGGGTCACAAATTTTTTTCTAAAAAAGAAAAGTTGAAAAATGTCGAAACAAAGGAGTGTGAGGTAGAAAATGACTTCCGGGTTTTCCCATTTGGTTATTTTATAGCATCAAGAACGCCATTTTCAGATTGGTATTTCGAGTCTCCTAAATCAAATGAATCAAAAGTCATATGTCCTATTAATATCAAGCCTCGTGAATCTCGTTTCTTTAAATAAAACTTCAGATAAAGTAATTTCATATTCGTTATTTGAAAATTGCATGTTTGAGTATTGAAGTTTCATGATTCACAATTGATTTTTTTACCTTAATGATTGGGTTAGCTTCTTGTGATGATTTGCGTATTACAATCAAATGACACGCCAACGCCCCTTCCACCAAATTTGCATGAAAAGCTAATTCACCTCTCAAGACAAGGGTGCGAGTGTTTCACGTCGGTTTTGTGCATCACGTCATCATCACCGACACGATATAATTACGCACCTATAAGAGTACATCAATTTGGCATGAGCACCAACATACATAATATAATCTCCATTGTAAGCCCTTTTGAAAGAATCTTAAACTTCCTTTATCCGTCTGCACAATCAAATATACTATAGTCGAATGTTTCGATCTTTCTGAGGTCAAACATAGAGAAGCTTCTAAGTTCCAGCTATCCAACGTAAGTCCAAGATTTACTCATGGCTTGAAAGCATCGTGGATCCTATTCTCTTCTTTAATACGAATTATGTATTTTGTGATTTTGGTAATCTGGTGCACAGATTATCCCGCCATACGAGAACGAAAAATCAATTTACAAATACGGTAGGGCCAAGGATAAGATAATCTATTGTTCTAATATGTAATTAGAGATGATGATGATGATATATAACTAAATCACCAACTGGCACATGAAAGTTGAATGCAAAGTTCTTGCGCTCCAACAATTTCGGTTAAGAGAAAACGAGAGAACAAGAAAATGCTCAGCTAAAATAAAAAGAAAGGAAAAGACAGGAACGTTGCAGGGTGTTCGTTGAGTTATTTTCTTGCCCGAGAGACATGAAACAACCGATCCTTGGTTCAATCGCTCTTTTCGCTCCGTTCGGACAAATACATGGATAGATAACAAGAAAGAGAAGATCAAACGAGGAAAACAGGAAAAAAACCTTCAACTGACTCCAAATCTTTGTCAGGCAAACACGCGAAGAGAGAAAGAGAATATAGATCTTCACGTGCATTTGGATCGCATCAAGCATCGGATTGAAGAATTTGCAAGAACGGACGTAAGAAAGCAGGAAGAATAGATAGAACAGGGATCTCTTTTTGTTTTTGATCATAAGAGATGAGCAAAGAGCACAGCAACACGGTGATGAAGGCGTGGGAGGCGACCCTACGCAAGACGCAGGCTGCGAAGAAGCGCGCCAACAGCATCTTCGGGACCATGTCCGTGGCCCATGCCGACGACGAGGACGAGGATGGCGATCACGATGACAACAAGAACCATAACAACAACAACAACAACAAAAGCCTCGATGCCTCTCCGGGTGGCGGTGAGATCTACCATGCAGAGCAGTTCGTCCTGAACGGGGATTGCTACACGGGGCAATGGCAAGACAACTTCCCACATGGGTACGGCAAGTACCTGTGGACGGACGGCTGCATGTACGTAGGCCAGTGGCACCGGGGAAAGAAGATGGGGAAGGGTAGGTTCAGCTGGCCTTCTGGGGCAATCTATGAGGGCGAGTTCAAGGGCGGGTACATGGATGGGAAGGGCACATACACTGGCCCGAGCGGCGACGTCTACCGTGGCCAGTGGGTCATGAACCTGAAGCACGGACACGGGGTCAGGAGCTTCACAAATGGCGACTGCTACGAAGGCGATTGGAGGAGGGGCTTGCAGGAAGGGAGTGGAAGGTATCAGTGGGCCAATGGGGATTGCTATGTGGGTGAGTTCAAGAATGGTGAGATCTGTGGGAAGGGCACTTTTGCTTGGTCCGATGGGAATAGGTATGAAGGTTTGTGGGAAGATGGATTGCCCAAAGGGAATGGGACTTTCATGTGGCCTGATGGCAGTTTTTACTTGGGGAATTGGAGCAAAGACCTGGAGGAGCGGAGCGGGAGCTACTACCCAGCGGGCGGGTCGCCACCCGCTGAGGGGGATAAGCTAGAGTGGAGCCCGCAGCAGGTGTATGACGGACTGTCAGGGCACGAGATCTGCTCCGGAGAGAAGGTCTCAATCCTGCCCTCACAGAAGAAGCTAACGGTGTGGAGGTCGTCCAAGGGGGACACCCGGCCGAGACAGGTGTCAGCTGATGGGCGAGTCAGTGTTGGTGTGGAGAGGACGATCGACCGGATGCAAATGCTGGAGGGCGGCAATGGGGACGGCAGTGGCACGTTCGAGGAGTTGGGGAGGGACGTGGAGGTGGATCTCTTGGGGCTGGATATTGAGAAGGCAAACCTGGAGGGGTTCCTGGGGCAATTGAGGCTGCCTAGAACGGGGAAGAAGCAAGGGGAGACAATCTACAAAGGGCACAAGAACTACGAGTTAATGCTCAATCTGCAGCTTGGGATAAGGTATAAATCAACGTCGAAACTTTTCTGCCACCGGATCTGTTCTTCATGATTTAATTTGCCTAATTGCCTCTTGCGATTTCATCTCATGCAGTCTGTATTGGCGTCTAGGATCACTCTGTAGTTCCATTTTCAGTCATGTCTGGATGATGTACATGAACTCTACTGTAGAACTAAAAAATATCACCTAATTGACCTGCAGAGCCACCTTATCTGCAAAGTCTCATAGGTACGGTATGCGAATGAACCTTCTCAAATGTCTTACCTAAAAGGGATGAACTTGAGTTTTCGCATCAAGTGATTTTGTTTCCAGATTCGGTTATAATTGGACATCTAAATTCATTGAGCATTGACAGTTAGACAAGCTCAAGCAACATTTTCATATGTACGTGTAAATGTTATCTGATGGGCATATCATTTTTCATGTTGCAGGCATTCAGTTGGAAGAGCCCCTCCGCCTGTATCTCTCGATCTCAAGGCATCAGCCTTCGATCCCAAGCAAAAGGTATGGACGAGGTTTCCTCCGGAAGGAAGCAAATACACGCCTCCGCACCAATCTTGCGACTTCAAATGGAAGGATTACTGCCCTTTAGTTTTCAGGTCAGCCCTCGGTTCAGTTATGAAAAAGATTTGTCAAATTTGACATGTCGAACTAATGTTATTGCTTTGTAAGCCTAAATTGTACCAGTGGATTCCGATATGCTGTTGGCAGAAAGAGTTTCAAATTCAAATGCTTCAATGGCAAATGCCATTCAGGAAAAAAATGGAGCATGAGACAGTATGTCGTGATTTTCTGTACAAATTTTATCACTATTGACTGTAGCACGTGATTTTTAGGACCCTGAGGAAGTTGTTCAAGGTAGATCCGGCTGATTACATGTTGTCAATCTGCGGGAATGACGCCCTCCGAGAACTCTCGTCTCCTGGCAAGAGTGGCAGCTTTTTCTATCTGACAAATGACGACCGATACATGATTAAGACAATAAAAAAGGCAGAAGTGAAAGTGAGTTCTGCATCTTTTGTCGGTTGTCCAGTAGAAAAAGATACTATGTTCGTCCTTCTTGCTGATTTCGATTGATTCAGGTGCTTCTGAGGATGCTTTCGGCTTATTATAATCATTTCCGAGCCTTTGAGAATACTCTGGTGACGAAATTCTATGGTCTGCATTGTGTGAAGTTAACTGGACCTATTCAGAGGAAGGTAGAAAATGCCTTTACATATGATTACCAGTTCTTTGACATGAAGGCAATTTTATTTTTGATTGCAAATGAAGCCAAGATCCTATCGAGCTAATTAGGCAACTGTTCTTAGTATGATTAGCCTAATCATTTGAAACTTTTTTCATGAAGCAACAGCTAGATCTCGCAATAAAAGAAAGTAAATGCACAAAGATCAAGCACACACGCAAGATTTGCGACTGAAGTCATGGTTTGGTGAATTAGGTGAGGTTCATCATTATGGGCAATCTCTTTTGTTCTGAGTACACCATCCATAGGCGCTTCGATCTCAAAGGCTCATCCCTCGGCCGCACTACTGACAAGCCCGAGTCGGAAATTGACGGGAACACTATCCTTAAGGATCTCGATCTGAATTTTTTGTTTCGCCTTCAGAAGCCATGGTTTCAGGAGTTCTGCAGGTAATTGATGGCATGCTCATCCTTGTTATCCACAACAGATAGGAAAGGGATCTCCAATCTTGTTCATCGATCTTTCTCGCTGAACCCATTGCCTCTTTGGTCTTGATGGTATATAAAAGCACTGTTCCTATTATCAACAGGCAAATTGATAGGGACTGTGAGTTTCTTGAGCAAGAGAGAATCATGGACTATAGCCTTTTGGTTGGTCTTTACTTCAGGGAGACATCAGTGGCGGGGTATCTAATCCCGTCCGGAGCTCGTACTCCAACCGGTTATAATTTTTCGCCCTTTTAGTCTGTCATTTTCTAATCATTGAGTGTTGAATCGTGCAATTTCCAAGTAAGCAATAGGAGCTTAGCTTAACTTTTCGGGTTCGATTCATATTGCAGGTGACCAGGAAGATGAAGGCGCTCCTCGTCTCTCTCGAGCTGATGTAGACCAGCTTCTTCTTGATCCAACCAGGTTAGCATCTAAATTTCGTAAAGCATAGCAACAATTTCATCCAAACGTCAAGAACAAGGATCTTGTTGTGTTTAGTCCTATAAAATGATCATGTTCACTCTCTCTCTTTCAATCACGTGACACATTCCGAGAGATTAATTGCAGGTGGGCTAGTATCAGGCTGGGTGTGAACATGCCAGCTCGCGTCGAGAGATCAATTAGAAGAGGCGGTTCCGAGTTTCAGCTCATTGGCGAACCTACCGGAGAATTCTATGAGGTGGTGATGTTCTTTGGCATCATTGACATTCTCCAGGACTACGACATTAGCAAGAAGCTCGAGCACGCGTACAAGTCCATCCAGTATGATCCGACTTCGATATCAGCGGTCGATCCTAGGCAATACTCGAGGCGCTTCCGTGACTTCATCTTCAACATTTTCCTCGAAGATGAGTTGTGAAAATGGTCCGTGGATTCGCCGGCATTTTTTCTGCAGGATTTCGGCATTCCTCGGATAACTCCAGATGCCGACGACCTTTGCTGGCCATTACTTAAAACTGTATAATGCAATGTACAGAGCACATGGAAGATTACACATTTTTATAGGAGTGTGCAAAGAAAATTAGAATAATTGCACAAAGGAGACGAAATATTTATACCTGCAACTTTGTAATGTTTGGTCCAAATGAGTAGCTATATACATGCAATTGATCCATTCTTTTGTTTGAATTAGTATAGAATTGATGATACTGAGACTAGTCCTGGTCTTGCACAAAGCAATCCTGTGTAGTCATTATTTTGAGCATAGTCATATTATCACGCCCCGAACCCTATGGACACGTAACATCCCGCTACGGTCCTTATGATGCGACGACCCAAGATTTGTCGCTAACCCTTTTCTTTTTATCTTTGAATTACACAAGTGGAAATGATAACTAACACAACAAACCTCAGACAATAATCTAATCGGGGATAGCAGAGGAAAACCAGTCATAACAAAAGCCATTTTTTTTTTTATCGATTAACCCTAAGAACTTACAAGCCCACTTCGGGCATTTCCACAAAATGCCAGCAAAAGATAAATGCTAGGGTTAATCTACTCCATTCAAAAGATCAGCTTCCAAGCCTAACTCTCAAGGACCAACCAAAAACTGCGGAACTTCAAACCGCATAGGGAGCAACGACATGCTAAGGTCCTGAAAAAGGTTTAACAACGATAAATGAGATAAAATCTCAATAAGTTAACGGCCTAAGCCTCGCTTAAGAGGCCAACTCGCATCGAGGGTCCCTAATCAAGCAATACAATATCAACAACAACATCATTAAATAACCACGTGCATCCTTACCTCGCCTTAGTACACTCGTTGATGAAATGAACATGTTACATACTCAAAGCATTTAAATAGATTTCTCATGCATCAATGCATCACAGGCGCGCGTGTTTCAATTATAAAATAGAATCCACTTGGGCACGTTCCATACCTTACCTACCAGTTTCTATCACATAATTAGACACTATGCATTATACGTATTACAGTTATTACGCCCCCTCGTGACCACTACACATCAAGCAATCTGCAGTAAGATGGCAGTTTTCTGGCATAATCGAGCTCCGTCCTACCCCGTCGGGTATGGCTACATCAAACGATCTACAGTAAGACGGCATTCCAATACGGCAACATCAAACGATCTGCAATAAGATGGTATCCCGTAAAGAGCATCGAGTCCGGCCTCGAGCCGCGACAAGGCATCCTGAGTATCGGCAATCCAGATAATCTTCAGGCATCTGATAAATCGAGTATTGTCAAGCGATCTACAGCAAGACCCTGATAAATCAGGCATCGTCAAGCAATTTGGAGCAAGACGGCTCCGACGTGTGACCATATGAGCACACAAGCATTCCGGCCAATTATTATCTTTTCAATTAGTCCATGCATCTATGAATCGTGCTTACATCAATGCCACAGAACAATACCAAGTGGTCACATATGCAAATGGTCAATCAACTTTATAAACCTCATTTCAAGACACGCTTTCTTTCTCAAAAATCAAATTTATTTTGCAAACATAGCGATGAAAATAATTTATTTTCGAAAACTCAAAATCCTTTCTCAAGACATTAAATTCATTTTGTAAACATAACGATGAAAATAATTCATTTTCGAAAACTCAAAATCCTTTCTCAAGTCATCAAATTCATTTGTAAACATGGCGATGAAGATAATTCATTTTCGAAAACTCGAAATCCTTTCTCAAGACATTAAATTCATTTCTCAACATAATTATAATATAACTTATTTTCAAAGATTCAAAATCTTTTCTTGAAAATAATCATTCAGATCATTTAGCTAAATACGCTAATTTATACAGTGAAATCCAACTTCAAAATCACAATCCAAGTGTAAAACAATCGCAATTTGATATTAAAAAAATCGTTAAAATAATAATATTTAACTTTCGAAAATAAATTATGTTTAAATTATTTTTTAAAATAATAAAATATTATTATTTAATTTCGAAAATTATTTTATTTAAATAAAATAATCAATACTAATAAAATAATTGATAACTTATCATCAAATATGCGATAACTTATCACTAAACACAACAATAGCATATCACGCATATAATCATAACTTATCGAATATACCGATAACTTATCGCAAAAATTTATCGATAACCTATTAATTAAACAACGATAACCTATCACCACATTCGATAATAACTTATAAATCTATGATAACATATCGTCCACGGTTATCAAATAATCAAACATTAACTTATGCACTAAACTTATTTAATCAACCATTAACTTAATCTAACATTAATTAAACTACCCTAAGCAAGTTTAACACCCTAAACGAAGGATTAGGAGTTAACTTACTTGTCTAACGATGGCATTACCTCGAGGACGATGACGGTGGTATGGCTATCAACGGTGGTTTTCGATTCGGGTTCGGCAAGCGGCAGATGATGGCAAACGAGCGCGGTGAAGGGAGTAGTTGCTGTGGGGCTGTTCAGGGGCTGCTCGGAGCTGTTCCGGGCATGGAACAGCAGTTGGTGGTGACGGCTAGGCGGCTAGACAGTAGCAAACCAACAGTTGCAGCGGCGGGGACGAATGGCGAGCGAGAACGGCGGTGGACGACGCAATGGAGGAGCAGCTGTAGGTGGCTATTCGGGTTTGTTCGAGTTGGCTAGGGGGTTGATGTAAGGACGTAATGAAAGTTGGTGGTGGGGGTTTGGGGTGCCGAACAGCGGCAACAAGCGGCGGAGGTGGACGAAGGGCGAGTCCAACGATGGATGTTTCTCACACCCGGCTGAAACGGGCCGACGACGGGAGGTTCCGAGCAGCTGGGGGCGGTGCTACATGGCCTAAGACGGAGTTGGGGTGGCGGTGGTTCAATGGCGGGGTGGAGTGGCTCTCGGCAGTGGCTGGTCCGGTGAGAACGAGTGGTGGTGAGCAACAGAAAATGGAGAAGTTGAGCGGAAGGAGAAAGAACGAAGAAGAAGAAGAAGAAGAAGAGAGAGAGAGAAGAAGAAGTGGGGGAAATGATGGGTTTTGGTGGGGAGTCGGTAGCCGAGAGAGAGAGAGAGAGAGAGAGAGAGAGAGTGTGAGAGTGAGAGTGTGTGGGTTCATCTTTACCCCTAAAAATTTTTTCCATTTTCTTTTGCAATATCTATAATTTTTGGTCTCCTAAAATTACAATCTTGTCTTCAATCCATGTACTCATTTACGGGCTGATTAAACTTTATCGGGTCTTGATAGCCAGCCTTTCTCAGGCACGAGGCCCAATGGGCTTGGCTCAGCGCACTTTCGTTTCTCGCTTCAATTTTCTGATTCCGTAATTCTTTTCTGATATTAAAATCTTCAATGGCCAATTCGTAAAAATTATGAGGCGACATCCTATGATTCGAGTGTGAAATCTTTGAGCATTCGACACACAAAATCGGATCATAATTCGTGGTCGAAATCAATCAATCGCAACAATAGTTTATCTCGAACTAACGGGTGACTGTTAGAAATAAATTCTTCGATAGTCTTTCCCCTTTGGTTAGTATTCCCTGAGTGATCAAGTCAAAACGAGAATTAACTAATAGAGTGTTAACGAAATCACCATTTCATAAATCACCATATTGAGTCGAATTTTCAGGATATCACAATTTTTCCCCTCTTACAGAAATTTCGTCCTCGAAATTTGAATTTACATTCAAATCCTCAAAAAGAAAGGGGTATTGACGCCTCATTATCTCTTCACCTTTCCATGTGGCTCCCTCAGTTCCATGATATTGCCACACAACTTTGACTAGAGGCATCGTCTTATTTCGTAGTACCTGCTCCTTCCAATCCTCGATTTTTACTGGTCTTTCCACGTACAATATTTTATCGTCCACGTCTATCTCCTCATAATTCAGAACGTGGGTCAGATTTGGTTCATACTTCCTTAACATTGATATGTGGAATACGTCATGTACTTGAACCAACTTTGGCGGCAAAGCTAGGTGATACGCCAGCGATCCAATTCGCTTCAAGATCTCGAACGATCCTACATATCTTGGGCTCAGCTTGCCTTTCTTGCCAAAGCGCAAAGCTCCTTGCATTAGTGATACCTTAAGGAACACATGATCTCCAACTTGAAACTTCAATAGTCTACGTCGCCTATCTGCATAACTTCTCTGGCAACTTCGAGCTATCCTTAGCCTATCGCGTATCACCCTTACTATATTAGTTATAGCTGGTATCAACTCCGATCTTGTCAACTTCCGCTCTCCTACCTCGCCTCAATAGATAAATGTTCCATAAGCCCTTCCATATAAAGCCTTAAATGGGGTCATGTTAATACTTTTCTGAAAACAGTTGTTGTAAACAAATTCCACTAAATGTAACTTTTCATCCCAATTACCCTTGAAATCAATCATATATACCCGCAACACGTCCTCTAACACTTGAATCACTTGTTCTAATCGTCCATCCGTTTATGGGTGGAATGCTAAGTTTCGTTCCTAGAGTCACTTGAAAACTCTTCCAAAATTTGGGGTGAAACTTGGGTTTTGATCCGATGTAATGATC
Organism: Syzygium aromaticum; assembly: GCA_024500025.1. Lineage (NCBI taxonomy): Eukaryota > Viridiplantae > Streptophyta > Magnoliopsida > Myrtales > Myrtaceae > Syzygium > Syzygium aromaticum. The sequence goes on from CM044885.1 coordinate 22,494,351, forward strand.
ACAGGCACTCCGTGCAGTCACACTATTTATTTAATATATAAGTCTTTATACTTTTCAAACGTATAGTCCACTCGCATAGCTAGAAAATGTGTAGATTTAGGCAATCGATCTACTATTACCCAAATAGAATTGTGATTATTTGACGCTCTTGACAATCCTTGCACAAAATCCATAATAACAAGCTCCCATCTCCATTTGGGAATTTCTAAAGGCTTTATCATATCTGCTAACTTATGGCGTTGGGTTTTCACTTGCTGACACCCCAGGCACTTTGAGATGTGCTTAGTGATATCAACCTTCATTTTACTTCATCAATAATGTTGTTGAAGGTTACGATACACTTTGGTACTCCCAAGGTGGATACTATATCTTCTCCTATGCATTTCTGATAAAATCTCATTCCTAAGTCCTTCCTCTTTGGGCACACGGAGTCGTCCATGAAGCCTTACCATTTCATCAACCGGTACTTGAAAATTCCAATCTTTCTACCTTCTACTACTTCTTTGCAAACCTTTGTAATCTCAAGATTTGATTGCTATATTATTCTAATTCTTTACATAATCTCCGGTTCAATCCTAAGTGCAACCATCATACTCGTCAGCTCATTCATATCTAGCTTAGACTCCGAATTTGAATTTTCCTTAAGTAAATTCCATTCCCGATTAATCATATTTGCCACCATCATTGAAGATTTTCGACTGAGAACATTCGCCACCTTATTCACCTTTGCTCCAACCTACAATCTACCCTACTCCCAATGTATTGCATCTTTCATATCCAGCATGATATGAACTTTCAGGAACTATTAATGAATCTATCAAGATCCCTATTGTCTTAATTACGACATAACCTAAGAATATCTCTCCCTCCAATTGGAGATTCATAAAATTAGAATATTAAAGCAATGGCTAAAATACTTCCCAACGTAATACTTAGAAATAGATCCACTTCTTTAAGTTTCCAACCCACTATCTCTCAAGCAATTGACTATATTTGCCTCCATAAAGTTTGATACAACCAAAATAAGAACTTGTCTTTGATTGCTATGTGAAACATCATCTCTTAGACTTGAATAACTATTATCTTCCAATCACCCAAAATAACAGGTCGTCCTCAATTCCACAAATCTTAGCATAACTATTATCGCTTAAATGATCAATGCCTAATTGAAAAACTTAAAATTCCTCAAATCGCCAAAGATGAAAACTTACCTAAATTCCATTCAATATTCCTCAAGTCCTAAACCTCCATAATTATCATTCGAACCTATCACTTCTAAGATCAACAACTTAATTATTCCTCCAATTTCCCTTGAAGAGGGTACAATCCATATCTCTAATTCCACAAAACTATTTAAAGTCAATTTGCATCCTACAATCACAAAGATCATGCCTATCACCTTAATCTACAAACCAGAAATAAATTTACACCACACATGGCAATTCAAACTTATAACTTCCTAGATCAGCACTTATCATATCGAATATCTTCACGTAACACATCAAGACCTTCGATATAGATTCTTCTTTTCCATCACTAATCAAAACTCTTCCATCTCATTCTAAGACCTTCGCGAATAACATCCAAACATCCAAATGGTCATTACTCACTATAAGGGCTTAAAATTTAAACTTAATACCTCTAAAATCCATAATCGCTCTGGTGTAAACTAACTAATACTAGCATCCTCAATTCCTCTATCAAAGTGTCAACTACAGTTATTAAATAGCCTCGACAACTCTCATCCAACATCCGAGTAACCTCAAGTGACGAAGTCAAAGGAATTGATAGTCCTCCTCGATTTTGATAAATTCAAAATCAACACTCCTTAAAGGCTTAAACAAAGTCATTTTACGATAACAATTTACTGTGGCTCATTGCTTGGTGAGCCAATTTATTCCAATAATCACACCGAAGTCAAACATCGTCTAGACAATTAAATCTATGTTGTCTTTACGACCACCGACATATAACTTACAACTAGCACAACCAACTACGGACACTACGCTATCCTTTAAAAGGGGTAGAAATACTATAAACCATTTCCAATTATTTCGGACTCAACCCCACTAGCTTCACGAATTGCTCAGCCACAACCGAATGTATAGTTCCAGGATCAAATAAAGCATAGGCTACATGGTTGTGTAACAAAGCCGTACCTGTAATTACGGCGAGCGAGTTCTCCACCTCCTCCCTCGTGACAGCATAGACCCTTCCTTGTATTTGAGGTCGGTTCAACTGGTTTAGTGGGACATTCCTTATAGGTTGTCCTACCTGTTGCACCGGTCCTTGCGTGGCTTGGCGCAGATAGTCTCTTACATGGTGGCTGTGCTGGCTACATCTGAAGCAAGCTCCCGTCTTCACTAAGTACGAGGCTGATCTATGGCTCCTATGATAAAAGCGGCACACACCATTTGGATTGTATGCCCGTTTCCTCGTACCACCTTCCTTGTTAGGAGGGATGGGAGACCTATTCCCTGTCATCAGTTTTTTCCCAAACCGATGATTATCCTTGTTCGGCACAAACCATGATCCAAACGAGGCTACCCTCTCAGCCAGGTTTTTCTCAATTAATTGTGCCCTCTCATACAACACATCATAATCCTTCAGATTCTAGGGCACCAGTAGGTCTTAATATCGGGCTTTAACCCATCCCTAAACCTCCTTACTTTCCAATTCCAAAAAGGAATTAGAAATCATAAACAATCCGTTGAAAAACAAGAAATCTAATAACCAAGCACATGCATATAGTGTTTTCCTAATTTACTATTCCAAAACCCATCGCACCTTATCACTCCAGGTCTCGACCAAACTTGAATCGAGCTGGCATTACTTTGATACCAATTCGGACGGAGATGTCACGCTCCGAACCCTTCGGACACGTAACATCCTGCTATGGTTGTTATGATGCGACGACCTAGGACTCGTCGCCGACCCTTTTCTTTTTATCTTTGAATTACGCAAGCGAAAATGATAACTAACACAATAAACCCCAGACAATAATCAAATCGGGGATAGCAGAGGAAAACCAGTCATAACAAAAAGCCATTTTTTTTTATATCGATTAACCCTAGGAACATACTTACAGGCCCACTTTAGGCGTTTCCACAAAATGCAAGCAAAAGATAAAGGCTATGGTTAATCTACTCCATCCAAAAGATCAGCTTCCAAGCCTAACCCTCAAGGACCAACAAAAAACTGCAGTACTCCAAACCGCATAGGGAGCAACAACATGCTAAGGTCCTGAAAAAGGTTTAACAACAACAAATGAGATAAAATCTCAATAAGTTAACGGCCTAAGCCCCGCTTAGGAGGCCAACTCGCCTCGAGGGTCCCTAATCAGGCAATATAACATCAATAACAACATCATTAAACAACTACAAGCATCCTTACCTCGCCTTAGTACACTCGTTGATGAAATGAACATGTCACATACTCGAAGCATTTAAATAGATTTCTCATACATCAATACATCACATATGCGTATGTCTCAATTATAAGACATAATCCATTTGGACACATCCCATACCATGCCTAGTAGCTTCTATCACTGTCGCAACCTAAAATTTTTTTCAGGCTAATGGATTATTAAGACTAAGCTTAACTCGGTCCCTCCCAAGCCCTACTAATTCGCAACTTAGGATTTAAGTTCTTAACGTGCAAATGTTTTCATGCTTGGAGTCGCCACTAATCTATTTGTGGTAGGTCGATTAGAAACTTAAATAAAACATAGAGAGATATGTTTTATTTCTACGAACCAGAGATTCTAAACTCGGGGACTTGGTTACGCTAGATCTAGTCTAACGCCCTTTCGGTAACTTTTCTTTTCAAAAAATGTTTTGGCAGACAGTTTGGATTCATTTTAACTTAGTTACTAGCATGTGAGGTGATCATACAGTGCGCAAATCACCAAAGTAACACCCAATAATCAAAACATTAAATAAATTGCAAAATTGGGATAATTACTTACCTTGAACTAACGTAAGCATCTGCATTGTTAGATAGAAAATCACATCAACAATTCTAATATGATTTCTAATTAATAAGCAGTTCACTCAATATTTTTTAGATTTTCACTTATTTAAATGAAAGCTAACCTATATGTAATGACATGCAAAAATTAACATGCAATTAATGCAGCCTAACGTGCAAACTATATGACACGCGATAATATGACCTATTTCTAATAACGGGTAAATGATTTATTTTTGGTATTTTTATGAAATTCGGAATTAAAAATGCCAATTATCTAAACATGCAATTTTAAACTAAAAAAAGCAAATTAACCTATTCTAGAACAATCTTTTTGGCATTTTTTTTTATCGAAAGTCAAAATTAAAATCAACCCGAAATGAACTATCAAGGTTTGAATAATATCTAATTAAACTAGGAAACAAATTACTCTAATTCCTAATTTAAATTAGAAATTATTTTATCTTTCTAGCAAATCTCGGTTGTCTTATTCTATTCAAAAAAAGTTATCTAGATATATTCTAAACATGCAACATTATCTTCTAAGAAATTAATTCAAATTGCATATAATATTTTTGGCTTTTCTTTTAAAGAAACAAAATCAAATAATAGATAAACACCACCATCAAATCAATATCCACATAATCCGCAAGATTCTTCAAATTCAGATAAGGCAAAGAAATCAAACTAACGGTCATATCTATGAGGTTATAGATATCGACAAAAAGTTGATTGTTCAAATTTGGAAAGCAAATAAAATCTATTATTGTATCCAGATGATTATGGATAAGATAACGATTTTCCGTATCACCACGTATCGTACCTTAGGAATAAGGTTGGATAGTCGTCCAGATACGTTACCAAATTAAGAATGATTCCTAATTTTTGGTATTTTCAAATATTGCGAATATAGTACACATCATTGTTGACACCTAAATTTTACTAATCATTTAGTCGTAATTTGCATAGAAAATTAGGGATTAATTTTTAACCCCTAAACAAAAATATTTAAATTGCATAACATATAGTTTATGTTCATTTTAATTTAATCGCATTTTGCATCGGACCGGTGATGGCGAACAAGCTTAAATTTCATCGAATGGGACTCGGTTCGCTCGGAAAGGCAAGGGCCAAAAATCACGAGTCAAATAGGTTTTGTCGTTTTAATTTGAGCTTAATTCAGCCCATTATGTTCAATTAAATTAAGACCCAAGTTAATTCAGCCCGCTTAGGAATTAAATAAAATCAGAAATTAGATTAAGGCCGAAGCCTAAGTCTAAGCCCATTAGGACTAGAGAGCCCATCTAATTGACCTAGGTTAGTATTATATAAGCATGTTTAGGTCAGAATTTTGAGGGGAAAACACATAATTCAGATATGATTTTTAGAGAAAGGCAAGTGTGAGAGAGAAAGTGACGTCGCGCATCACCACCGGGGGCACGCCGCACGCCGCCGCACCGCCGTCGTCGCACCTCAACCGCCCGCCGACGTTGCTGCCTTCCGCTAACGCTGTTGCCGATGATGTGATCAGCTGGTTCAAGCAGCTGAACCGACTGATCGGTGACTTCCTCCGGTGATCCAGAACTTGCGGCAACACTCCTTGGCGTTTTCACATCACTGTGGTCGGCCGAGCTTTCCGAGACTTCTCCGTGTTGTTTTTGATCTGAATACGGAGGCCGGATCGCTTGATTTCGTACCGGAGCATCGTTAAACAAGGTAAGTGCACTTGGACTTTGTTCTGTAAAATCGTGTACATAGAAACCAGTATGCTTGAGATGCCGATTTCAGCTCGTTAATGTCAAAATCTTGTGAAGTGATGAACTAGAGAATCGTAAAGCACGTCTTAACTTTGATTTGATATATCATATGCCTCAATCGGACCTGATTTGCTATGTCAAAACTATTTCGGAAGTTAGGATCAAAATCTGGAATATGATGTTGAAGTCTGTTCTGATAATGTTCTGACTAATGTTGTACTGTTCCGTGATTTTTATGATTTTCTATGATCATTTTTTGAAAAAACTTTCTTTACAAAAATTGTAGATCACGTCTTTATCTGTTCACCATAAAATTTTCATAAAATTCCAAGCGTGTTAGCATGATACGATATGCAACGTCATATATGCATGAATCTGATGACAGATCAGTTCCAGATTGACCTTCGTATGTTCTTCAATTTTCATAAATTTGTGTGTTCAAAATCTGAAAAAGTTTTCTTCATGAAAGTTCATACTGAGATCGAGATCTTTCCATTGATACTAATTTCATCAAAATCGGAGGTCATTTGGATTTTCAAAAGGAATTTTCACGATCTGATCAGTATCTGTGTCCAGATATGATTTTCATTCCTTTAGAATTCAGAAGATGTTTCTCCGAAATTGATAAAGTTGGAGATTATCTGCAAATTAGGTGATTGAACATTATCCTATATTTTTTAGAATATTTAATTTCCTAATTTGCATGTTTTGAATATTTCATGAATATCATGTGGATATTTAGATATCTTAGGATAATGTTCGATATATCCGCAATATTTGAAAATATTCAAAATTAGGAATCGTTCCCAATTTAGCAACGTATCTGGACGACTATCTGACCTTATTCCTAAGGTACGATACGCGGCGATACGGAAAATTATTATCCTATCCATAATCACTTGGATACGATAATGATCTTTATCTGCTTTCCAAATTTAAATGATCAACTTTCCGTCAATATCTATAACCCTATAGATATGACCGATAGTTCGATTTTTGTGCTTAATCCGAGTTTGAAACAAATTTGGCGGATCGCGTGGACAATTTGAATGTGGTTGCTATTCTTATCTTTTTTTATTATTTGCTTTCCTTTAAACAGAAAATTCAAAAAATATCAGTTAGGATTTGAATTTGAGTTTTGCATGTTTAGGGAACCCTAAATGTATCTAGAAGATAGAGTAATTATTTAATTTAAATTAGGACTTGAGATAATCTATTTCCTAGTTTAAATTAAGCAATATTCTAATCTTATTAGATTATTTAGGTTATTTTTTAATTCCGAATTTTCATGAAAACCCAAAAAAAAGAATGAATTGCTTTATGGTAGATTAGGATAGATTGCATTCTTAATTTAAGTAATTTATTATTTCGAATTTTAACAAAAATCTCAAAAATAAGTCATGTTAGGATATGTTAAGTCATCATAGGTTGCATGTTATTTTAGGCATATTTTTATTCCGAATTTCATTAGAAAATACCAAAAATAAATCATTTGCCTGCCATTAGAATTAGGTCACGTCGTCGCGTGACATATAGTTTGCATGCTAGGTTGCATTAATTGCATGTCATTTTTGCACGTCATTGCATATAGATTAGATTTCATTTAAATAAGTGAAAATCAAAAGAAAAATTGAGTGAATTACTTGTTAATTAGAAATCATATTAGGATGTTAATGTGATTTTCTAGCTAACTATGCAGATGTTTGCGTTGCTTCGAGGTAAGTAATTCTTCCAATCTTGCAATTTAATATTCAATTATTGAGTGTTAAATTGGTGGTTTACGCACCCGCATGAACACCTCATATGTTAGTAATTAAGTTGAAATGGATCCAAACTGCATGCCAAAATATTTTTGAAAAGAAAAGGTACCGAAAGGGCGTTAGACTAGATCTAGCGTAATCAAGTCTCCGAGCTTAGAATCTCTGGTTCGTAGGAATAAAACATATCTCCCTATGTTTTATTTAGGTTTCTAATCGACCTACCGTAAATTGATTAGTGGCGACTCCAAGCATAAAAATATTTGCATGTTAAAGACTTAAACCCTAAGTTGCGAATTGGTAGGGCTTGGGAGGGCCCGAGTTAATATTAGTCTTAATAATCCATTAGCCCGAAAAATGAAAATTTTTTAGGTCGCGACAGCTTGGCGACTCCACTGGGGACTAGAGTTAAAACTCTTAGTGGACTTAGGCCAATTTTTCATTTTAAAAATAATTTTTGTTTGGCAGCGAGGATCCCAGGTACGTCCCTAACATTTTAGGTGTTAAATGTTCTTGCAGAATGGAAGGTATAAGGGGAGGCGTGATTGTTAACCCTTGTTTTGCAGGGAGGTGTTCGGATGTATGGTTTAATTTATGCACGAAGCGCTGTTTGATATAACCTGCTGTGCATGCCTTACATTTACACTACACCGCACACACTACCCGCTGCCGGACCTGGGCGGCATAGGTTTAGGATGGTACTGAGGTAGTGGATACCCCGACCAAAATCATGTGGTACGGGTCGCCCTCCTCGGTCCCGAAATTTCTTTTCATGGTGTCATTGAATACCCATCACGGTTGCGCCCTTTGCAACAGTCTAGCGTAATCCACGCACTATTTACGAAATATTCAAACACCCAAAAGATTAGGAAATTGAATATTCTAAGACTATAGATTATAATCTTACCTAATTTATGGATATTTCCAATTCGAACTTGCAGATTAAGATTGTGGGTTGGAAAGGCATCCAACGGTGGGTGGCCTATGAGCGCGGCGGCTAGGACGCCGGCGTCGCGGTATGGTTCCGGTGTTGCTTGGTGAAGTATCGACCTCAGCTAGCTTGCAACAGTTCGTGGTGTGGAAGGTTCACGGAGGCGACACGACCAGGAGACCGATGGCAGATTGCTCTGCTGGTTGGTTAGTGACCTGCAAAACAAAGAACACACAGGGACGTGTCGCACAACTGGAGGTGCTTTGGTTGATGAGGGGACGGCATCGCGGTAAAGGCCCACGGTGCGGACTAGCTTGTCACGATGACAATGAAGAGCGCCACGTCAAGAAGTGGAAACTTGTGGACGACACGCGGCGAAGCTAAGACAACAGCAAAATGCTTGCTAGGGCAGTTCCGTCAATTGAAAACCTCCTTGTTCTCTTCTCACTTCCTTTCTTCTTTGACTTTTCTTTTTATCTTTTTCTCGTAGCGGAGAACATGGGTCTCTCCTTTTGTGTGCCGATTCTCTCTTTCTCACGTTCTCCTTTGGCCATGAATTCTGAAGCCTCCCGTGGATGACGAATATTGGGGAGAAAGAGAGCTCCCCACACGAACGTACTCTCCTATCTCTCTCAATAGTGGCCGTGTATTCAATGTGTGGCCTCTCGTGCTATCAAAGATTGTCTTCTTGAAAATTATGAGAGTCCTTCCTTCATTGAAGGGTATAATCACATATTTATATTGCAACACTAGGTTAATTAACCGAACTTCCTAGTCCTAATGGGCTTAGGCTTAGGCTTTTATCTTTTAATTTTTATTTAATTTCAAATGGGCTAAATTAATTCGGGCTGATTTAAGCTCAAATTAAAACAACCAAAGTCTTTTAGATTATGAATTTTGGCTCACAATCCCTTGAGTGAGTCGCATGCTCGAGCTCGGTTTACGCGACGAATTTTCAGCTTTCTCGCCATCGCCGGTCCGATGCGGAATGCAACTAACCTATACGAACTTAAACTATATGCTATGCAATATTAATATTTTTGTTTATGGGTTAAAATTTAATCACTAATTTTCTATGCAAATTATTATTAAATGATTTGTCGAAATTTAGGTATCAACAATCACATAATCAGACACTATGCATCACACGTATTCCAGTTATTACGTCCTCTCGGGGCCACTACAAATCAAGCGATTTGCAACAATATGGCAGTCTTCAGGCACAACCGGGCTCCGTCCCGTCCCGTCGGACACAGTTACGTCAAACGATTTACAGTAAGACGGCATTCTAATACGGTAACATCAAATGATCTACAGTAAGATGGTATCCCGTAAGGAGTATCGAGTTCGGCCTCGGGCCGCAACAAGGCATCCCGAGTATCGACAATCCAGATAATCTCCAAGCATCCGATAAATCGAGTATTGTCAAGCGAACTACAGCAAGACCTCGATAAATCAGGCATCGTCAAGCGATCTATAGCAAGACGGCTCCGACATATGACCACATGAGCACACAAGCATTCCGGCCAACTATTATCTTTTTAATTAGCCCATGCATCTATGAATTGTGCTTACATCAATGTCACAAAACAATGCCAAGTGGTCACATATGCAAATAGTCAATCGACTTTATAAATCTCATTTCAAGACATGCTTTCTTTCTCAAGCATCAAATTTATTTTTGTAAACATAACGATGAAAATAATTCATTTTCGAAAACTCAAAATCCTTTCTCAAGACATCGAATTCATTTGTAAACATGGCGATGAAGATAATTCATTTTCGAAAACTCAAAATCCTTTCTCAAGACATTAAATTCATTTCTCAACATAATTATAAAATAACTTATTTTCAAAGATTCAAAATCTTTTCTTGAAAATAATCATTCAGATCATTTAGCTAAATACGCTAATTTATACAGTGAAATCCAACTTCGAAATCACAATCCAAGCGTAAAACAATCGCAATTTGATATTAAAAAAATCGTTAAAATAACAATATTTAACTTTCGGAAATATATTTTTTAAAATTTTTTAAAATAATAAAATATTATTATTTAATTTCGAAAATTATTTTATTTAAATAAAATGATCAATAATAATAAAATAATTGATAACTTATCATCAAATATGCGATAACTTATCGCAAACACAACAATAGCATATCACGCATATAATTATAACTTATCGAACATACCGATAACCCATTGCAAAAATTTATCGATAACCTATCAATTAAACAACAATAACCTATCACCACATTCGATAATAACTTATAAATCTATGATAACATATCGTCCTCGGTTATCAAATAATCAAACATTAACTTATGCACTAAACTTATTTAACCAACCATTAACTTAATCTAATATTAATTAAACTACCATAAACAAGTTTAACACCCCAAATAAAGGATTAGGAGTTAACTTACTCATCTAAAGATGGCGTTACTATGAGGACGACGGCGGTGGTACAGCTATCCACGGTGGTGTCCGGTTCGGGTTCGACGGACGGCAGACGATGGCAAACGAGCGCGATGAAGGGAGCAGCTGTTGTGGGGCTATGCAGGGGCTGCTCGAGGCTGTTTCGGGCATGGAACGGCAGCTGGTAGTGGCGGCTAGGCGGCTGGACAGCAACAGACCAACAACTGCAGCGGCGGGGACGAATGGCGAGCGAGAACGGCGGTGAACAACGCGATAGAGGAGCAGTTGTAGGTGGTTGTTCGGGTCAGCTTGGGGGTTGATCTAAGGACGTAATGAAAACTGGTGGTGGGGGTTTTGGGAGCCGGACAGCGGCGACAAGCAGCGGAGGCAAACGGAGGGCAAGATCGACGATGGACGTTTCTCACACCCGGCTGAAACGGGCCGACGACGGGAGGTTCCAGGCAGCTGGGGGCGGTGCTACACAACCTGAGACGGAGCTGGGGTGGCGGTAGTTCAATGGCAGGGTGGAGTGGCTCTCGGCAGTGGTTGGTCCGGTGAGAATGAGCGGCGGTGAGCAACAGCAAATGGAGAAGCCGAGCAGAAGGAGAAAGAACGAAGAAGAAGAAGATGAAGAAGAGAGAAAAGAAGAAGTGGGGGAAATGATGGGGTTTGATGGGGAGTCGGTGGTTGTTCAGCCGAGAAAGGGGGAAGGGAAGAGAGAGAGAGAGAGGGGGTGTGGGTTCATCATTATCCCTAAAAAATTTTCCCTTTTTCTTTTGTAATATCTCTAATTTGTGATCTCTCAAAATTACAATCTTGACTTTGATCCGTGTACCCATTTACGGGCTGATTAAACTTTATCGGGTCTTGATGGCCAGCTTTTCTCGGGCGTGAGGCCCAATGGGCTTGGCTCAGCGCACTTTCGTTTCTCGCGTCAATTTTCTGATTCCGTAATTCTTTTCTAATATTAAAATCTTCGATAGCCGATTCGTAAAAATTATGATGCGACGTCCTATGGTTCGAGTGTGAAATCTTTAAGCATTCAACACTCAAAATCGGATCATAATTCGTGGCTAAAATCGATCAATCGCAACTATAGTTCATCTCGAACTAACAGGCGGCTGTTAGAAATAAATTCTTTGATAGCCTTTTCCTTTTGATTAGTATTCCTTGAGTGATTAAGTCGGAGCGAGAATTAACTAATAGAACGTTGACGAAATCATCATTTCATAAATCACCAAATTGAGTCGAATTTTCAGGATATCACACGTATATACTTTTCACCATGAGCTTTCATATCTTGCTCGACTTAGGTACTCTGCTTTTTTTCTAAACAATCCGGACAGTTATAGTTTGAAAAATTGACTAGTCATCTAAATCAACGGTGATAGATATAGATCGTGTACAAAGAATACACGAGCTATGCATTTGAAAACTTTGCTTTTATCAATTCTCTATCCTCAACCATGTTATGCATTGCACCATTACTTGTGGTATAGTGTGAAACGCCAAAATCCAATAGTAACTCTCTCTTCCTCAAGTCCTGTATGTTGATCTGATCGGCACTATCTCATTACAATCTCGCGCAGCGCGTCAATGATGACACTCGGCACGCGACAAAGCACTCTTACTTGAACATTGAACTTCAAACGCCTTCTGACTGCCCTGGTTTTGAGAAGTTATTGCATGATCTATAGACGGTACAAATTTTTGTCCCCCCCAAGTTGTTACGCTAAGGTATGGTCTTTTATCCCTAGCCGTGTGAGGTGTTTAGGGCTTGATAGGAACGCTAGAGTTCAGCCAGACCAGACCCAGATGCATGAACATGGCAAAAGAAAACAGAGTGCTGGGTTCAAATGGACCGGACCAGACTAAGGGAAGCCTTAAACCAATCACTGGACCACTTTGACAGTTCCCACAGGCAATGTATGGACAGTTCTGGGTTCGCTCCAGATCTTGAATGCCTTCCTTGTCGTCACTTCTTCTACGACTAGACAGAGTAAACTAGAGTTTTTTTTTTTTTTTTTGCCGTAAGAAACCTCGATATTATTTAAACTTAAGAATTCTCAAACAAAAAGCCCGACATGAGGGCGTCCAAACATAACAGGTCCAATAGAGGATGTGGAAGACGGGGTTAACCAAACTAGAGATTGAAGCAGTACTTATTCATTCACAATTTTCGAAACTTGAGCATGAAAGGAGAGGACTTTTAGTAATGGCCCATCTTGAGATCGTGAGAGGCAAGGCTTGGCCGGAGTGACCCGATCGATTGGAGGCCTTTGGAGCACTTAATGAATCTTTTGAATAGGTTAAGTTTAAACCATTTATTCCGGTGGCCCTGATTATGTGCAGTTTACACGTAAATTGGTGGGATTCAAACAGACGATCCCTAGTTTGCGAGCTGGAAATTCACAACGCTCCAACTGACTATATTCAACCTTTGGGGTTCTTGCAAGCCACTCTATCCACTCGCATAGAGTATAACTTCATCCACATGACGACGAGCATGGCCTCTGAAGGGTGGCATTGTCGCGAGAAGTCAGTGACTTTGGTACGAGATCTGTCGCACACGAAGCAAACAATTGTGGTTATTAAAGCAACTCCTTGAACGTTCAAGAACTCTGATTCTAATATAAGGACTCTCGTTAAAAAAGAAAAGTTTGCAATCTGTAGCTTTTGATGCATTCTTCTTGTGATCTGCACAATCATTGCTTCAAAAATCTTAATATTGCTTCGTTGAGTATGGTTTAAAAGTATATTCCAGGCAATCGTTTGCATGAGTTTCGCTACAATGCATGGAGACTTTGATCTCTCGCAATAAGTTCCCATGCAACTTTTCTTTCTTTCAATAACTATAAGTACTCTTCTATCCCTTGGAACCACCCTTAAATATACATACGACGTCGAATGTCGAGGTCTTCATCCCTTCATTTTTAACTAATTCCGGAAATTACAAGACGTCGCGTCTAGCCAACCTTTACCCCCGTGCAGCAGTGCATTCTTTAGGCGGGCGTGCAGTGCTTATGGTCGATGTCGCGGTAGACAAGGACGACATCCTTACTTCAATAATCAGGGCTGATTGTATCAAAGCAATCAACTTGATTGCATAGACTAATATAAGTGTGCAGTTGACCCGATTAACAGGATAAGATTAATGACGAATCGTCTGATTGGTTTAGAGAGAATATAATACGCGATCGAGGTAGGTGAATAAGATCAAGGGGAGATTATTTCCCAGCACGAGGCTTCCTCGTGATTTTCCTCGCACGATCGACATCGAGCTTGTCCCGGGTGATTTGTGTCCCACCCATGATTTGATGAGATGAGGGTTGGACTTTCCTATGCTTTTTGGATGTTACTTCCTGTCCTCCACTGAAGAGGTACATGCATTAAAGTGGTAAGGGGTGTGATGCATTTCGCGGAAAAACCGAACAAGTTGGAAAACATCTCTCTAAATGAACAAGCGAAAAACGTTTCCATCGCTTGCGAGGATATCTGGACATTAATTTACCGTCGATAACGAAAACGCTTTTCATCGACCGATCACATCAGGTGATTATTTTTTTTCAAGTAAAGTATCTTCCGAATTATTCATTTTCCTCGGTAACAAATGGAGCCTTCATATCACTTTAGGGTTTTTTGCGACTCGGACGATCTTGGTCTTCGTCGGAGAATAGGAGAAATGAATCTATCTATGAATACGAACTATAAGGAAGCCAAATCTAATGCGTAGCAATACAAGCGCTGAGGGGCAAAAGGTGACTAAACAATTTGCGTTCGAGAAGTTCATATTTATAAACCTAATAATTGGCGAGGGTCCGAATGCGACATCAAATTGGTATGTATCGATATCATAGTGTTTCCACAGCTTATCCACGAGATATAATACTACTTGATTAAGCAAGCATGAGACCTACAGCTATCCTTATCAGATGCTTATGTAATTGGAAACATGCAATCTCCCGGAAGATTCCGTTCACCTCCCTTCGCCTCCACGTCGCTCTCGGCGAACCATCTCCGCAGCTGCTACAAAAGATGGAAAACTTCCCCGCTTTTGGTTCGATTGTTTGACGTGGAGCGGCCACCGACCCTCCAAAGCGCATGCCGTGAAAGTCTTAGACGTTTCACGCAAATCAAAATCACAATTCGAGGATACGTGTTGACTATCGAATCGCTCGATGATCTGGGATGCCGTAGACCCCTCCATTTAGAGAATTTTTTGCTAGTGTTGGCTCGTGTGGAACCGGCAAAACTCCCCCATTCGATATGGGGCATGTGGTCCAGTCCATGCCCGCTTCCTGATAGTCGTTCTAAGAACTATTGAAATGCCCATGTGATTTATATTAGAAAAGTCTCATATTAAATAAGTTGTGTGATTTGGAGTAATTAACATATCATAATTGATTCATAACTCATTAACTTAATTTTTTTAATAAAGATAAGTCTAACTAAATATATTGACGGGCTCGAACTTGAGCTCTTTGTTGATAACCTCCTCGAACGAAGGTATTGTACTCCCAGTAACAAGAACCTAGTAGGGGCCACACGTTTTAATGATCCCCGCTCCCATCGCTGATGATGATGCCGCCACCGCCGTCGCGAGGCACGGACAAGTGTCCATTCGCACAAGTCAATGGACGTGCCTCGATCACCGAACCACGTTAACCATCCCGAAAAGGTTTGAGGAGACGAAGATGAGAAGTAAAATATAGAGGGGGTCTGACCGGATACGTGCGTGACTTTGTCCAGTATGACGAAACAACTGGGAACGTGCCATGCGTCACGAGGCATAGAGGGAGTGAATCTTTGTGAGGAAGGGGAACGTTCAGCTACGGGCTGGGTCAACGTAGGATCGCATCGTAGGCCAATGGCTACTTTACAGTGCTTTTTGCTTACGCATGAACTATAGATTATATAATAGCACTCAAATTAATCATCCGTCATGTGTCAAGTGTTCGAATTACTTGCTGAACCATCTAAAGTCATAACTCTTCGAGACAACGGTGACATCGAATGGACGGACATCGTGATTTTGTACGTATGATTGATAAGTAATGGTTGCACATCATATTCGCTTATTGACTTTATAATATCTGACTATTTCCAAATAATTATAATTGGCGCTCTCGCTAAATAGTCACTTTGAATAAACTCAGTTAATAACTCACATAAGTAGTAGCTCTAATTAGCAATCCAACATCGATAGAGCTAGTGGGATCAAAGAGGCACCGAGTATTTTAACGGTAAATAGCTATTAATGCCGGCGCAGCATTGTTGTAGACAAAACAATCGGTAAAAAAATCAGTAATATTAGGATACGAATGGCGATTATTCTGTTTTCGGGATAGATTTTTGGAAATAGAAAATTTTTGCTTCTTGTTTTTGTTATGATACCTATTTTTGGATTAAAAATTCGTTCAGAAATTAGAAAAATGAAATTGCGTAACTAATTTACAGATTTATCTTCTAAGCCTGTTCTCGGAAGAATAATTATCAATTAATTACTGTAACCAACCGAACACGTTACGTGATTCAATTTCTCTACCCAGCGTGGGGCCCCACGCTAAGCTCGTTTTGTCTTTTGACCACACAAAAAAACCCGACATCAGCGGACTCACCCGTCGTCGGATTAATCAAGCCCCCCGGTCGCGCAGCTCTAGGCACCACGCACCGAATCGTGGCCCACCGTCGAGTCAGAGATCCTCTCCTCCCCAACCCTCCGTGGCGGTAACCATCGTACGAAGGAAACAAAGGCGAGGAGGAAGACGACGAAGTGGGAAATAGCGAGATGCGCAGGGACGACGCCAACCGGTAGTCGTGTCCTCGCCTCACGTAGTCGTCGGAGTCGCAGTCGCAGTCGCAGTCGCAGCAGAAGTACTAGTAGTAGGAGTAGTAGAGGAGGAGGTGAGGCTCGGGTGGTGCCAGTCCTCTCCCTCACCCTCTCCACCGTTTTATCTTCGCTCGCGTCCACATTTTTCCCTCCCTTAATTCTCCTCCTCTCCCTCCCCCCAATCCAAACTCAAACGCGAACGCGCACGCGCGCACGCCCACCACTCTCTCTCTCTCTCTCTCTCTCTCTCTAGCGTTCTCGCGCGCGCGCGCGATCGATCGATCGTCGCGCGGCGGCGATGGCTCTGCAGTCGGTCTCCCCCGGCGCTCAGCTGCTCCCCTCCGCCGCCAAGCCCAGCTCGGTGCTCCTCCCCAACGGCCGTGGAGGAGGGAGCGGCGGCGGCGGTCTCTTCCCCGTCGATTTCGTCGGCCTCTGCTGTAAGTCCAAGCGGGCCAGCAGGCGGCGGCGGCTCGGCGTCTCCCGCTCCAGGGGCCTCCCCCGCCTCCTCTCCGCCGGCAAGCCCGCGCCGCCTTCCTCGGTGAAGGCCGTGCTCGATCTCGAGCGGGCCGGCCAGCTGTCGTCGTCGTCCCGCCGCGAGCCGCCTCGTCAGTCCGGGGACAAGCTTCAGGTGACGTCCTTCTCTCTCGGCTTCCGCTCCGAGCGTCTTGTTTTGTCGCGTTGAGTCCGGTTTTTTTTTTTTTTCCTCCGCATTCGTGCTTTTGTTGCGGAAGTGGTGTTTGGAGGGGTGAGAGTGATCGGGAGCTTATGAAGGTTGTAAAGGACGTCGCTTTGGAAATGGAAGTGTGACCGGATACACTAGGAGAGTTTGTTTCCGGTGTTCCTATTTTATCGGAGATGGATGCTCCGTAAGCTTCAGAGCTAGAGCAGTTCCAGAATAGTTGGTCGTGAAGGTTTGGAAGAGGATCTGGTCTGACTGTGGCCTCCATTTCTTTTTTTTTTTTTTCTTTTTAGCGGCGAACAGTTTGGGTTAGTGGCAATAAATTTGGATCTTGAAAATCTTGTTTGGAACCTTGGATTGTGGAGTTTCTGGAGACCTACTTCGGATGCTTATGAGCCTTCTCTGGGTTGCTGCTTAAATTACGGTGTTCAGTTGATGTAGAGAATAACCAGTGTTCGTCATGGGTTACGAACCAGTGCACTGTTCCCTGGTCCCTTTAGATGAAAAAATGGGATGAAATAGCTGGCGTGCCTTGATATGCTTTCACTTCTTTTTCTTGAAGCAGCTAATGAGGAACCATTTAGGAGTTAGAATCATGACGTTGCTACTGGTTTCATAAATCCTTCTAAAATGTACCACGCGGGACTGATCACCTGTGGCTTAGTGATCAATGTGATGACGTGTCGCCAGATCACCCTTTTATGTTTACATGTTGTATACTGAAGTGAGTACATTCATGTCTGCTATTCGACTGGAGCATTTTTGCATCCCATGGATCAGAATATATTTTTAATGGTCTAAGGATCGTCAAGAATGATTATAATTAAGTTCAAGATCCCAGGGGCTATGGTTCTTGTGAGATTGCTTGGGATTGCCAGTTGAAGCTTGTAACCATGCCAGAATATTCAGAAGACCTTAGTAAAATTTTGGATGCCAGAGACGGACTGGCTTGCTGCGCCAGAATATAACATCTTTCAGAAGACCATCCCAAAGGATATTGACGCTTAGTTTCTTGGTTTCTTATACTTTTGGCAGATTCATGAGTCTAGATTCATGTTACTTCGAATATTCTGTTAAATTAGATACTTCAGGAGTGGTTCAAGATGAAACATCAATACCTGTCCGGGTATTCTTCTGTGAACGATAAAATTTGTCATTTTATCACCTTTAGTGTTTTTGTGCTTTTATCTTTAAAAAAGCATAGGATTTAATAGTTTGGATGACTTTTCCTTTGAGCAGGTTGCACAATTGGAGGACATAATAGCAGAAAGAGGAGCTTGTGGAGTTGGGTTTATTGCCAATCTTGAGAATAAAGCATCACATCAGATTGTTAAAGATGCTCTTACTGCCCTTGGTTGTATGGAACATCGTGGGGGATGTGGAGCTGACAATGACTCCGGTGATGGTTCCGGAGTGATGACATCGATTCCATGGGGTTTATTTGATGATTGGGCCGGCAAGCAAGGGATTGCTTCCTTCGATAAGTCACACACCGGTGTTGGGATGTTTTTCTTCCCCAGAGATTCTGACCTTATCAGTGAAGCCAAGAAAGGTGAGTGCCTACTGGTATTTACATCATTCTAAGTCAGGAAGTTATTATGTGCATTTTGAGGGTGGAAGAGTGCATATACCAGTGAATGATCATCAGTGATGCCAAAAGTTTCTGGACGAAGTCTCCTTTATTTCTTGCTCCAAATGTGAGCATGGCTATTTTCTGTTGAACTTAGTATTTTTGCTTCCAAGTGTGAGCATTGATTGTGCAATTTCATGTAATTACCATGGAAGTTGGTGTTTGATGTGGCGGATTTGCCTTTTCCCTCCACAGTTATTGTAAATATCTTCAGACAAGAAGGTCTTGAGGTGCTTGGATGGAGGCCTGTCCCTGTAGACTCATCCGTAGTTGGTTTCTATGCAAAAGAAACCATGCCTGACGTGCAGCAGGTATTTGTGAGAGTTGTAAAAGAAGACAATGCTGATGACATTGAACGAGAACTATACATTTGCCGGAAATTGATTGAAAAGGCGGCAAGTACGGAAAACTGGGGAAATGAGCTCTATGTCTGTTCTCTCTCGAATCAAACGCTAGTTTACAAGGGAATGCTTCGGTCAGAAGTTCTTGGTTTATTTTACTTGGATCTTAAGAATGATCTGTATGCATCATCTTTTGCTATATACCACAGAAGGTATAGTACAAACACTAGCCCCAGGTGGCCTCTTGCTCAGCCAATGAGATTTCTTGGTCATAATGGAGAAATCAACACCATACAGGTTATCTACCGCTTCCATTTTGTACCATGCTGTTTTCATGTTGCAGACTTCATAATGTCTCTAAGCTAGTCCAAACGTGTGTGCAGGGCAACTTGAATTGGATGCAATCTCGTGAAAACTCATTAAAGTCCCCTGTTTGGCATGGTCGTGAGAATGAAATCCGTCCTTTTGGTAATCCCAAAGCGTCAGACTCTGCAAACCTTGATAGTGCAGCAGAAGTATGTGTCATCTTTCTCGTGGTTCATCATAGTTTACTTTTGTTTTTAGAACCTTCACTATGTCCGTGCTTATACAATTTCATGAGTCAATCATCTTATCTTTCACTTTATTAGCTATGAAACTTGTTGGATAATTAAGAAAGAAATTGAAAATGTGATTTTCTTTTTATATAAAGGAGTGTGTAACTTAGGTCAAGCAGTTGCTTTTTGTTGGTGCTTTTTTGGATGCTACTGAGTGTGTAGCTTTTCTGTTAATGTGTAGAATGTTCCAGATACTAAGTCTTTTTGTGTGGTCATCTAATGTGGCATATATAACTACGTGTTCCTCTCTTTATTGCTGAATAATGATGCGGTTGAGTTTAATTTGACTGTGAAACCTAGACACCAACTCTCCTGCAATGATAACGGCAATGTATCCAAAAGCTTATGCTGTTGGGCACACAAACTAGAAATGTATGTCTACTGCAAATTATGACCCAAAAAATACGTATATCTACTGCAATTCGTTTGCTATATGATGTGGTTATCGAAGCATGTTGATATCAAGTGAGCTAGTCTGTGTCTTCTTTGAGATATATTTTCAGATAAAATTTATTATTGTACA
This sequence comes from Syzygium aromaticum, assembly GCA_024500025.1. NCBI lineage: Eukaryota > Viridiplantae > Streptophyta > Magnoliopsida > Myrtales > Myrtaceae > Syzygium > Syzygium aromaticum. The sequence goes on from CM044885.1 coordinate 22,514,789, forward strand.
TTTTTTTTAAGCTTTGTGCATTTGTGGTTGGTTAGTTTAGAAACCTTTTGCATCTTTTGAAATTTTGAGCTTAAGATTAATAAATTAAGTGTTAAATAAATTCGGCAATTAGTCTATGCAAACCTACGGGCCAATACTTAAATAGGGCCAATATTTAAAAATTGTTGTTCTGTGTCTTTGGTGGTTTTGGTATTTTAACCTCCTTTGTCCTATCTCTCTTCCATGATTGCGAGATTCGTTTGCTGGACTGATGTTTACCACCTTTGCTGAATTACAAAGCTCAATGGGGAACATGATAGGAGAGTGTTATGGTCACTTCTAATGGCCGATAAAGCAACACCCTAAATTATGCGTTCTCTGTTGTAAAAGTTCCCCATGTTTTCTGTGCATCTTTATTTCTTTCATACTTTTGCCTGTTTTTATCTATGATTGAAACCAATGGATGATCAATCTGCTGTTTCAGTCTGTTAGTTTCCTTCATGAATCCTCATTCTCTTTGTTGGTTCAGTTGTTGATAAGAAGTGGCCGAGCTCCTGAGGAGTCTCTAATGATTCTTGTTCCAGAAGCGTACAAGAACCATCCTACTTTATCGGTCAAATACCCTGAGGTACTTCACTTATAGTTCTTTTCACACCTAGTGCTTATTTGGTTGTGCTGTTGGTCAATCAAATTTTCCACCAAGATCCATTGTCAAATGTTCTCTTAGGTTTTTGCAAAGGACTTTTCCAGTGTCACTAGATTATTTCTCCATTCTTGAAGATTGATCATCTAAAATGTGCCAATGCTAGAGTACATTTCCAAACAAAATCTATCATAGCCAAATTGATTCTTTCACGATGGGAAATGGCTTTGTAATCATTATATGTCCCACTTTTTCACTTTATGTAATTAGAAACTAATAGGTAAGTAAGCCAGGTTAGCAATGAGGAATTTATTAATTGGAGGCGGGGACGACTAAATCATATAAATGTATTCTTACGAGAACATGCTGAAGAACCTTTTTGAGAATTGTTCAGGTAGTTGCTTACTGGCAATTTGGTCATCAAATCCTACATAATGAGAAGCTTTTAGTGATAAGATAGACTGTTGAGTGCATGACCTAAATATTTGTCTCTGTGACCTGCGAATGCATCACAAAAATCAGAGTTTTTGTTGGGAGCTCTGTGATTTTCCTTTGACTTGAAGCACCTATCGGTTGACAGGCTTTACTCCTTACTTTGAGCAGATATCTTATAAAATCAGACCTGTTTCTTGTCTTGTAATGGGCTTTGCTTATGTTTGGTCTTTGTCTCAAGGTGGTTGACTTTTATGAGTACTACAAGGGTCAGATGGAGGCTTGGGATGGACCAGCATTGCTTTTATTCAGGTCATCCTCAAACACTATTAGAAACCATTTTGTATGCTTCTATTGAATTATTGTTAGGAGGAGCCTTGACTTCAAATTAAATATGGAGTAAGAGTAAGCTCATTTTACTTCTAAGAACTAATTGAACTGGTATTTATCATTTAAGATTAAGGATCTACATAATAATAGTGTGTGGCAATCTTTTCTCGGGCACATTTCTAGTCACTTAAATTAGGATAGGCTATGTGAGAAACACAGTGCATTATTTGCTGACCGGCACACTACATTATACTCTATATGGTTTGAGTGGTCTGCTTTACTACTTCCACACAAGATCAATGGAGGAATCCACAATAATTATTGGAATTATTGAGAAATCTTTTCCTTCTGTGGCAGAGTCATTATGTTACTCGGAGGACATCTTAGACATTCTAAAGACACTTTAGCTCTTTTGTCATGCAAATGATATAGATGACACTATTTTGATTACTATAAAACCTGCTTCGCCTTCTTCTCCTTTTCCTTAATCTGGTCATCTATGTTTATTCTTCCAGTTCTTACTGATTAATTTGTGTGGTTAGTGATGGTAAAACTGTTGGGGCCTGTCTTGATCGGAATGGACTTCGCCCGGCTAGGTACTGGCGGACAAAAGACAATGTTGTCTATGTTGCATCTGAGGTATGATTTAATCGTCTTTCACTTTGCCCGAAAAAATTCTATCATGTTCAGGCGCTATTCGAGACTGTTTGCTTAGATGGGGATCAGGTGTCGTTCGAGGTTTTTGAACATCGAACAAAATTGGCTCATCTTATTCTTCTACTTATGTCCTTATTTTATTTTATTTTATTCTTCAATATTCTGTGTGGCATTGGTTACATGGAATTGGATGGTCATCGTGACCAGGCATAGATAGTCAAAGTGTAATTTAGGCTTGCATTAAAGTGTAATTCAGGCTTGCAAGTGTAACCAAATATGAGAGAGTAACTGGATTGAGATAATGACTTTATTTACTTAATTAGTACATGTATTTGCCTAATCATCCACCGATATAAGATGGGGGATGGTTATGGCTGACATAGAACAGTAGCGCTGCAATAATTGTAATGAATCTGCCTGTGCTCTGTTTTCTGTATATTTAGGTTGGTGTTTTGCCAATGGACGAGTCAAAAGTTACAATGAAGGGCCGGCTTGGACCAGGAATGATGATAACGGTTGATTTAACAAGTGGTCAGGTTTGTTTGGGATTTTATCTTGGCTTCATGTTGTGATAGCATGCATATATTTTGTTTCCCAAGATGATACTTTTCTTTCTCTGGTTGACAACTGATTTCTGTGGATATATACTTGTCTCCTGCACCTAGGTGGTTCTCAACTCTTGAGATATTTACTTCTTGATCAATATTTATGGATTGATTGTCTTCAAATCTGAAAAAAATTTTACGGATCTAGACATGATGCTTAGAACATTGAAGTGGAACTTCTAGGACCACAGAAATATCTAGGTTAATTATATTTAGTGATTAACAGAAACAGTCATGTTGGAGTGCCGGTGTATTTTGTAGCTATATGTGCATGCATTTTGAAATGTGAAGAAGCTTGGCATGACTGATGTATCCTGCATCACTGGCTGTTGCATTACATTTTGTTATTGAAAACTAGAAACTTTCTGGAAATATCTTGCCCATTTCATATGCTTAATATGCCCGCAAACGAAACCGAGATTGCTATTTCAAGATTATTGATGCTTTCACTCTTGACTCTTTTGAAACTGTTTTCTAGACCTTAACAAAAAAATTATATAGGTGAGGAAGAGGAAACCCTGTGAGTGCTTTGATTGTTTTGGCCGTGATAGCCAGTTTGGTGGGGTACCTGTAATTAATTTACCATCTGACAGTAGGCATGTTCTACCTGAGACTAATGAGATAATGTTGTCGCTGATGAAAAATTATGATTCTCATTGCTTTTCTCTCCTAAATAAAGCACTTTCTGAGGTCGTGAGTCTATTACTAGAAGGGAGTGACGCGTCAAACCTCAGCGATTTTTTTCTCCAAATCATGTCAATTATAGGTTTATGAGAATACAGACGTCAAGAAGCGAGTGGCATTATCAAATCCGTATGGGAAATGGGTTGCTGAAAACATGCGAAAGTTGAAGCCTGTGAACTTCCTGTCAACTACTACAATGGAGAATGAGTCGATCTTAAGACATCAACAGTAAGAGTTACTTTATTGCTCTTTGGAAATGGACATGTGGCTAGAAGAAATGTTTTGCTGGCATTGCTAGTGATAGAGATCATAACCGAATCTGGAATTTTTTAATCTTGACGGTCTTTAACGGTTGGTACTGGGATGGAGCAGGGCATTTGGATATTCAAGTGAGGATGTCCAGATGATTATTGAAACGATGGCTGCACAGGGAAAAGAGCCTACATTCTGCATGGGGGATGACATTCCACTGGCAGTATTATCTCAGAAGCCGCATATGCTCTATGATTATTTTAAGCAACGATTTGCCCAGGTTTGTGACAGCTATTCCAGCTTTGAAGGAATTTGCTTTTGTTAACTATAGTGATGAATAAAAGATTGACATTCAATGGATGAAACATTTGCTATATGGAGCCAATCTTAGGCACTGAGAGTTGTAAGAAGCTAAAATTACTCTTTTGCTTACTCATCTTGTCTCATTCTTTTCTTCCTTCAGTCCCAAGCTTCCGCTCATTGGGGAACGGATAAGAGGCTGCCCAGCCCTACAGTTTCTCCAATGAGCTTAAGATTGTACATCTGCATGTGCTGCCCTGTTCAACATGCTGTAAAATATGGCACGGCATTCTTTATTACTGAAGTATCTACCAATCAGCTGAGCTATTATTCCTAAAATCCATTTGCTTTTCTTTTATTCATGCAATTTCAAGTGTAATGTTCAAGGATGGATTACATGACATTAATTAGTTGTTCTGATGTTTATATTATGTATATTCTAGAGGTAGTTGGTCTGTCGGTAGGATATGAACTTTATTGAGTCCTTGGAATTTCAGGTTACAAATCCAGCTATTGACCCTCTTAGGGAAGGTTTAGTCATGTCTCTTGAAGTCAATATTGGGAAGCGAGGGAACATATTGGAGGTCGGACCTGAAAATGCTTCCCAGGTATGCCTGCAGATTTTTTCTCCTTTGCAGAAATCTGTACTCAACCATGTTAGATGTGGAATTACCTCCGCGAAATGCTTTTCATTTTGAATGTCAGTGGGAATGAGAGGGAATGAGATTAACTATTTTTTTTTTTCAACCCAGGTGAGTTTATCTAGCCCCGTATTGAATGAGGGGGAGCTTGAGGCGCTGCTGCAAGACCCAAACTTAAAACCCCATGTAATACGAACATTTTTTGATATACGGAAAGGCATCGAGGGTTCACTGGAGAAGACACTGAACAGGCTGTGTGAAGCTGCCGATGAAGCTGTTCGAAATGGCTCAAAATTGCTTGTTCTCTCTGATAGATCAGATGAATTGGTGAGTGCATTTTATTTTCCCATATAACCTTAAGCCTTCCCTGTGGAATGAAAGGAAATCAGGGAATGGTGATTTTTTTTACAGTAAAAGGGATTTTCTTTCATAGATTACTGGTGGATTTGGTAAAGCTACAGATCTTCCTCCTGCCTTATTGTTTCATGCAATTTCTTTTGCTTTCAAATACTAGGTCTGATAAATTGGTGAAATTTATCTTCCATATTAAAGTCTGCAAGTGAGTGAATGTGTCTTGTGCATCTTTAGCTTCCATATTACTTTAATCAAAAGGTTCGACTAAAATGGTACTAGCCTACTTATTACAATACAATTTTTTTCCATAAGTATGGAGAAATTCACTATGAGGCAAGAAGAGGATGCCAATCCATTTACAAAAGAGAGCTCAAGCCACTCCTTTTTTACAATATATATTACATCGGAATGAGGGTATCATATTGACTCTTGGTTTTGTTGGTTACAAGATCTATAGCGTGAGATTCATGTATTGAGTCCGCTGGGTTATTGCATCATACATGTTAGTTAGTGGGCCAACTAATGGTCCTATCGCCCCAATTGATGATTGTATAAATCAATAGTCCCTTAATAAGCTTTACATTTTAGCGCATGTCTTCTTTATGGGATAACCACAGTGATACTGAAAATAGTTTGGTGAAAAAGGACAGAGATAGGTCTTTTGTGAAAAATAGGGTTTTTGTGCATTTCTATCCAATTACATGGGTTGCTGATGCAATCTTTCCCGGAAAAGTGAGGCGTACTGCGGACTTCGCTAAGTGAAGTGGATTAGTGTTTTTTCAGCATGTACTGATGAGAGGTTTTCCCCCTTGAGAAATATCTAAATTTCCTACTGATAATCTTTGTTCCTTTGACGAACTGTCCAACTTATCAATTTTAATTTTGGTTAGAGGATCTCTTTTGTGGGAATGAGAATCTTGCCTTGTGATTCCCAAATTTCTGCACATAAAACTAGAAGGAAGTTATGTGAATCAGTTGTTTTGACTCCCTTCTTCAGGAACCTGCACGTCCTGCAATACCAATTCTTCTTGCTGTTGGTGCTGTTCATCAACATCTCATTGAGAATGGCCTGCGAATGTCTGCTTCGATTGTCGCAGACACTGCTCAATGCTTCAGCACTCATCATTTCGCTTGCTTAATTGGATACGGGGCTAGGTAAAACCTGACAAGTATTGTGTTCTCCATATGTCTGAACACTTTAAATGCAGTGGCTTGTCTTCTGCTGTTCCGCATTATAATTTGGAGTCTTATCCTGAATTTACTATGTTAGTGCTGTATGTCCCCACTTGGCATTGGAAACATGCCGACAATGGCGCTTGAGTACAAAAACAGTAAATTTGATGCGAAATGGGAAGATGCCTACAGTGACAATTGAACAGGCACAGAAGAACTTCTGTAAGGTTGGTACTTGACTTCCAACATCAATCTGCATTTGCACATTTTTCCCTGGTTTTCCTTATGTCTTCAAAATTTGATATTTTCAACCTCACTCAATGTTGGTTAAGCCACTATAGTTCAACTGTTATGAGTTTGATTAAGAGATTACCTATTGTATTTGTCTGTTTGAAAACTTTTCCATTTTTAAGAATAATTGGAAAAATACACAATAATCTTTCCTTCATAATTCAGATGCATTCATTCCATTCTTTTGTCATTGAATGATGGAAACTCTCTGTATCTGGCTTGTTTCCCAGCAACTATCCTGTGTGCAGTAGGATAACTTGTTCTACAGTTCCTTTTTTTACCGAGTTCTGTTTCATTTTTGTTCCCAATCTTCTCTGTTGGATGTTAGAACTTTTTACAGTTTTCTTTTATGCGCCGAGTATGCTAAAGTGATGTTAAAAATTACAGGCAGTTAAGTCGGGTCTACTTAAGATTCTTTCAAAAATGGGCATCTCATTGCTTTCAAGGTACGATCTCAATTATTCACGAGAAGATATGGTGTTACAATCACTTCACCATTTTTCATTACGTTCTTCCATCCTGTCAGTTTGCCATATGGCTTTCGAACAATATGCTTCTGATGATTATGTTCACAAGTTTGCTTCCGGTTTCAGTTATTGTGGTGCACAGATATTTGAGATCTATGGATTAGGGAGAGATGTTGTTGATATGTCATTCCGCGGAAGTGTGTCTGTGATTGGTGGACTGGCACTTAATGAGGTGAGTGAGTCCAAGAAATTCTCTTAGTCAACTATTCTTTCAGTTGGCAGAAAGTTGTGTGACGAAATATTGAAGGCAATCATTTGGCCAAAGATCTGGCAATCATTCATGCATTGACCGTCTACACTTCACTTGTGCTTATGTGCATCAAATTGCTATTTACATAGAAAACATACTGTTTCTTCCTCATTATGAAGCAAACCTAATTTTGTAACGAAAATGCTAGTTACATTAGTCTTCCATTTACAGTTTTACTATTTTCTTCTTAAGTTATTGATCGAGCTGCTATTTTCCTTATTCACGCCCTTTGGTTCCATGGGGAATCTTATTTTCTGCCAGCTAGCAAGGGAGACTTTGTCTTTTTGGGTGAAGGCTTTTTCTGAGGATACAGCAAAGAGGCTGGAGAATTTTGGATTTATACAGTTCAGACCTGGAGGTATCAGTCAAATCGATAAGTGAATCTTAATTAGCAAATTATCCATGCTGATAGGGTATCTTCTCACCCATACAGTTGGATATTTTGCCTTCTATATTATCTCTCAACTGTAGAATAGCAGTTAATTTGCTTCTAAATAATTTTTCACGGGCTTTACTTGCAATTTAAGTCAAAACTCTTATGTAGAAGACAGCATGATACAGTCAAGTTTGTGCGGTATCTGATAGAGTAGTGGATTAGTTCACTGTGGAATGTAATCCATTCATGACTGAATATCTCTTCATTTCGGCATCGTCAAGGGGAATATCATGGAAACAACCCAGAAATGTCGAAGTTGCTGCACAAGGCTGTTCGTCAGAAGAGTCTAAGTGCATTTTCAGTTTATCAGCAGCATTTGGCTAATCGTCCTGTTAATGTAGGTGATCTGTTCTTGGTCAGACTTTGTAATATCTAATGTCATCTACAACATTGAGACTTGGAGAAACTATTTATGGAGGTTCCCTATCCATGTTCTCTTATCTAGGTACTGCGTGATCTTCTAGAGTTTACTAGTGATCGGGCTCCGATACCAGTCGGAAGGGTTGAACCCGCATCTTCCATTGTTGAACGGTTTTGCACTGGAGGAATGTCGCTTGGAGCAATCTCAAGAGAAACTCATGAAGCAATTGCCATTGCCATGAATAGATTAGGAGGAAAATCAAATTCTGGAGAAGGTGGTGAGGTAATCTGCAGTTCTTCTTTTTCACTGACTATTTGTTTTATGTGTCATTTAGGCCCTGTCTCTTAAATTCTTTCAAGCTTAGAAGTTAACAGTTAGTGACATGTTGTGTGACTCATGGTAGGATCCTATCCGCTGGAGCCCGTTAACAGATGTTGTTGATGGTTATTCTCCAACACTGCCTCATCTCAAAGGACTACAAAATGGGGATACTGCTACCAGTGCTATCAAACAGGTCATTAAGAAGGATTTGTCTTATCCTTTTGTTTTCGAACTCATACTGTGTTAGCTTGAGACCTTGTTAGCATTCTGTATCAGAAGAAATACCTATTTTCACGCTTTGAGGTCCATTTTGTGAGCATCATTAATTTTTTCTTTTCCTTTCAGGTTGCTTCTGGCCGATTTGGTGTTACTCCAACATTCTTGGTAAATGCCGACCAATTGGAGATCAAAATTGCACAGGGTGCTAAGCCTGGTGAAGGTGGCCAATTACCTGGGAAAAAAGTCAGCGCATACATTGCAAGGCTGCGTAACTCTAAGCCTGGGGTTCCACTTATATCTCCACCTCCTCACCATGATATATATTCTATTGAGGACCTTGCCCAGTTGATTTATGACCTTCATCAGGTAATTATCTTTTGCTTCTTAAGTGCTTATATTGCTTGTCATTGGCAGTAGTTAAACTTTTTACTGTCCACTGAATAAACAGGTCAACTCTAAGGCTAAGGTGTCTGTAAAGCTTGTTGCAGAAGCTGGAATTGGTACAGTCGCTTCTGGCGTTGCAAAGGGGAATGCTGATGTTATACAGGTTTAGCTTTGATAATATGTCATGACAGTCACAGATTGTCTAGTTAATCTCTTTCATCGTAGTTTTAAGCTGTCTTTTACATTTTATAAATAGTAGATCGCTAATACTCAATGTCTAAGGTAGATTTTAAATTACTTCCATTGGGATCATCATTGATCACTAATCTCTTTCAGTTACTCTAGATCAGAATTCGAAATTAACTTACTTCCATTGGGATCATCATTGAGGGAAGAATTACAGTTGGACATTCCAGGTGCATGCAGTGTTCTCTGAGAGCAGGATTTTGCTTCATTTAAAGAGATTTTTCTTTTAGTACCATATTATGGTTGAAGTTGCTGCCAGTTCCTAGAGAAGCATTTAGTCATCACCTTCTCCAAGATATATATAGAAACGAGGACTGTGCTCACCATGTTAAAGTTTACAATTGCCAATGGAGATCATCACAGGAGGTTCGTGACTTCAGAAGAAAAGTAAATAGATGATCTATGGATAAGCTTGGAAGATGTCTTGGAAGATAATGAACCCAAAGAGAGATTATAAAAGTGGTTGGAATATTGTGTCTGAATCCCCCTTGGGAACTTCACTTCCTGTATCTGCATCACTTGTTGTCTATTTAAGTAACATGTCTCGCTAACTAAATGAATAAACTATATAAAGTCAGCACCAAAATTTGTCTGCAAATATTTATGCTGCTGTGAGTTGTAATTATTGACAAATTATTCTTGTTTGCGTGTATGCTACATTTTTGAGTCCTTTTGGAGTAACATCTGTAGGTTGCAGGAGAAGGCCTGTGGATGCTTCTTTCATTGTAATAGTTATTTAACTTCTTTGACAGTGGAAGTTAGAATATGAATGTAATCTTTTTTTTTGCAGATATCGGGCCATGATGGTGGAACTGGAGCTAGTCCTGTAAGTTCAATCAAGCATGCTGGTGGACCCTGGGAACTTGGGCTGACAGAATCTCACCAGGTTTTTTTTATTGAGAAGTACCATATGTTGGAATTCTTCTAATGTTCATCCTTGAACTAAATTAGTATTGTCGGGATTGTGTACTTTTACAGACTCTGATTGCAAATGGACTTCGAGAAAGGGTAATTCTAAGGGTTGATGGTGGCTTTAAAAGTGGATTTGACGTTCTAATGGCTGCTGCAATGGGTGCTGATGAGTATGGGTTTGGCTCAGTGGCCATGATTGCCACTGGATGTGTAATGGCTCGCATTTGCCATACCAACAATTGTCCTGTTGGTGTTGCAAGCCAGGTATTAAAATTAGGGATTAGTTTCATTATGCTCTTGTTTCTTGTGCTGTGTGATGTTATGAACATTCCTCTCATTTGTCTTATGCCAGAGGGAAGAATTGCGTGCCAGATTTCCTGGTGTGCCTGGTGATCTTGTCAACTTCTTTTTATATGTTGCGGAGGAGGTAATCTACCAGTTTATCTTTCTCCTGTGAATTACGGGGTTTCATTTGATTTGAGGTTCTTTGTTTGAATTTTATTTCACATTTATAACCGTTCAATATGTTTTTTTTTTTTTGGGTCAGAACCGTTCAATATGTTGACTAACATAGATACATACCTTGTAACTTCTCCAGTATCTCAAACAAAACTGTCATTACTTTGTCTAGGTGAGAGGCATGTTGGCACAGCTCGGTTATGAGAAGTTGGATGATGTAATCGGAAGGACAGAGTTGTTAAAGCCTCGTGATATCTCACTTGTGAAAACCCAGCATCTTGATCTGAATTACATTCTCTCAGTATGCAACTGGAAACATGCTTCTCTCCGAAAAGTTCTTTTGCTGTGATAAAATGTGCAGTCTCTCTTGGCGTATCTAACATATGTTCAACTTCATTCCAGAGTGTAGGGTTGCCAAAATGGAGCAGTACTGAAATTAGAAAGCAAGAAGTTCATACTAATGGTCCTGTGCTGGATGATGTAGTGCTGGCAGATCCAGAGGTAGCTTATCTGCCAGAGGCTGTATCTGACTTTATTCATTCTTTTAGTATCCTGAACTTCTTAAAGCAATCCTTGTCTCCCTGAGCACGTATTACTGCTATGAGCTTCTATGATGGGTTCACATTCTTCTTGAAATAAAAAGAAAATGTTTTTATAATTTAAAATGGTCCTCATTATTAGCATATCATCTTTATGTGGGGGCACATTTAACAGGGAGAAGGGGTGTACAGATACTTTTCTGATACTGATGCACTGTGGTGAAATAAATATCAAAGCATATATGTGAGGTTTAGCCTATCTGTTACCTTAAGAAGTGCTGTTTGGTCATATATTAGAAGCAAATCTAACCTGCCAAACTGCTTCTGCTCATTTATTTGACCTTAATAACTGAATTCTGATTTCTGACCACTCTAAATTGTGGTCATATAGTTCAGTATGTCAATTGGAAAATCTGTCAAGAGCCCAAATAATGGTCTTTTTACTAGCTTTGCAGATAGGCAGTAGCTACTTCAAGTTATGAGTGTCTTTTTACTTTAAAACATTTACTGTGTTTAAACAGATATCAGATGCTATTGAAAATGAAAAGGTGGTCAGTAAAACTTTCAACATATACAATGTGGATCGTGCTGTTTGTGGACGTGTGGCTGGTGTGGTGGCAAAGAAGTATGGGGACACTGGCTTTGCAGGGCAGCTGAACATAACGTAAGATTCATGTTCTATTATTTGTTTTGGGAAAAAAAGAACATTGTGGACATGTTTCCTCCTGACAACTTAAGCTTTTAAAAAGAATGATTAGTTTACCTGTTCTAAGGAAGTGATTTGAACTGCGGATGCTTGCATACATTCTAAATTGGGTTTCTTGACTTATGCAGATTTTTAGGGAGTGCTGGCCAGTCATTTGCTTGTTTTCTAACTCCTGGAATGAACATTCGACTTGTGGGGGAGGCTAATGACTATGTTGGCAAGGTATACAGAATCTCTTCCTTGCGCACTTTTCAGTGGATTGGTAGAAAAGCGCTAAGTTCAATACAAAGCTACAAGTTATCTCTTACTGGTCTTCATTTGATTGATTATGATTCAAAGGATAACTGAATACAATGTAAAGCTAGTCTAGAAGGCATGACACGAATCGATCTCTTCCTAGGGAATGGCCGGCGGTGAATTGGTTGTAACTCCTGTCGAGAATATTGGTTGTTGCCCTGAGGATGCGACAATAGTAGGGAATACTTGCTTGTATGGAGCTACTGGTGGCCAAGTTTTTGTTAGAGGGAAAGCTGGGGAGCGATTTGCTGTGAGGAATTCTCTTGCTCAAGCAGTGGTGGAAGGTACAGGAGATCATTGTTGTGAGTACATGACTGGAGGTTGTGTGGTTGTGCTGGGAAAGTAAGGATTCTCTCTTCTGTCAGTCTTTTAAAAAGAAAGAAACATTTGATCAACCAGTTTGTTTTGAATTTGACAGAGTTGGTAGAAATGTAGCTGCTGGAATGACCGGAGGTTTAGCATATATTCTCGATGAGGATGACACTCTGATTCCTAAGGTTTGTCCAGATGAAAACCATTCCCCTTTTTATTTTGCCAGTCACGCTTATAGCTTCATCTAGCATGAAAGATGGGTTATTGTCATCATTACCTTGAGCTGTGGTATTATGTGACCTTGGCCGCATGACAACAGACATCTTCCTAGAAGTGTTTCCATCTATTATCAAGTAAATGAGGCTAGACATTTTTAGCTATTTTTTTTTTTTGGGCACACTGCACGTGTGTCGTCGGTAGTCTTTTTTAATCAAGAATTTGGATTATGTTGCATTGTCATTGGGTGCCTGGCCCTGCAGTTTGGGTGGAGAATAGTTTGGAGACCATAACTTATGCATAATAGGTGTTAATAGTTTTATCAGTCCCCCAATGTCCTTTGCTTGCCATGTCCAATACCCGTCATCTGCAAATCATGCTGAAAAGTTGTTGACAGGTCAACCGAGAGATTGTGAAGATCCAGAGAGTGAAGGCACCAGTTGGCCAGATGCAGCTGAAGAGCCTTATTGAAGCCCATGTTGTAAGTTTACTATGATATGCATCTGTATCTCCTCATTATATGCTCATAAGAAAAGTCAGTTCCCCATTTTCATGGCTGAGAATTTTAACTGCAGAAAAACAATTTGTCACTGATGATCACCAGCCATATTTTTGCATTTGACTTTGAAATGGTTAAGTCCTTTAGTGATGAGAGAAAGAGATAGGTCTAGCATAATTATTTACTGCATTGCGTTAGTGAAAAATTTGAAAATAAAAACTAAGTTGCAATGACCTGGCCCAAATTAATGTTGACCAAGCCCCTGAGAGGAATATCTCAAGTGGGTTCCTGTCTGGTGCATCTCGACCTTTGTATCACTTAATAAGCTGCATCCAATCCAATGTAGGATTTTATGTCAATATACACAGAAAGAGTTATAAGTGTGCTTAAGTATCTTGTTTATGAATGCAGGAATTCTCTCATTGACCATGGAATTTGATGTCAATTTAAATTAAAATGCAATCTCTTTAGGAAGATAAGTTAGAAATATATACTCGTGTTGTCCCAACTTTAATTGGGTCTAGAGGCAACTGCCCATGCAAAGTTCCAATGAAGACCTTGATTGGGCCATCTGATTATGTTAAGCCAGATGTGCTGGTTGTAGGGTCAGCTCAGGTCTCATACCACTCATTAGCTTGACTTGCTGACAGTTTTACTGGTTGCTAAACATGGCCTTTGCATTTTGACAGCGTCCAGTTTATTTATGAGCAGGTTAATATCACAAATAAACTATGCCTCATTGATTATTCATCCCAAGAAGTCTTTCCATGTTATATGAATAATAGAAATTACCCTCATATAGGTATTCCCTTCCATCTCACTTTGACAAAGTTGTTTCACAAAGAACCCTTCTGGTCTTGTGTTTGGTGTAGGAGAAAACTGGCAGCAGCAAAGGCTCGGCAATTCTCAAGGAGTGGGACAAGTATCTACCACTCTTCTGGCAGTTTGTTCCGCCTAGTGAAGAAGACACTCCAGAGGCTTGTGCAGATTACGAGGCAACAGCTGCTGGACAGGTGACATTGCAGTCTGCATGATTTCTTTGGCGAGTGACGAAGCATGTGAGCTAGAGGCAGCCAGCCAGCATTGTGCAGGAAAAATGAATGTGAATACATAGCTGTGGTATCGTTATTCAATTGATGGGTCAGGAACGCCTGCTACTTTGAGATGGCGTTTTCGAGTTTGAGAAGATCAAAATCGCCAGACCGAAAGAACATGGTCTATACCTCAAAAGTCATTCATGTCCTCGGGATGCTAGAGCCGTTGTACAGATAGTGGAAGAAACTGTAAATTCGAATTTTTAGGTTTATCTGTCATGTCAAAGCTTCTGGGAATTTGGTTAAGAAGCAATCGCAACAGTGCTTTGGCTGGGATCACACCAGTTCAGCCACAGACAAGCATTCAGTGAGCTCTAATGTTATCTATCGTTTCTCGTCACTTATTCTCTCTCTCAGATTTATTCGCTGATGATCACCAGTCAGGTATTTGTAACCTGCATTTCACATTATGTTGGGGAAGTCTGTAGTTTTGCCAAGAATTAAGAGAGAGAGAGGAAATAAAATTGAGTTTTTGAGGTTTGCGAGTCGAGAATGTAATTGGGAAACAGTTGATATGGATGACCTGCTCAATTGACTCGTGGATGGCTTATCATGCTCTCTAGTCAAGCAAGATGAGAGCCTCCTTGCAATAATTTACTCGCGTACTGATCATTTTGCCTCTTGTTCGGCAGCTATTTCTCATCCCACAATCCAGTCGTGCAGATTTACAATGCCTTCAGAGGGTTCTTACTTGAGCCTCTGTTTGAATGAGGTTGATGTCCCGTCTAATCTTTAGACAGGAAAATCGAACCTCCTAGGATCAAGGAAGATCTGATGGTCAGCTCCTTAGAGTCTATTCCCGACATGTCGGCTGCACCGTCGAGAGGATAGGATCCCTACATGTTCATCGTGCGACTCATCCAGACATTGGAACAGCTGCTTTAGTACTAATTTCTTAGGCCGACTGCCGACAGCTCTTGCTTTGTGACACTCAACATCACTCTAATTCTTAAGCTCTCGCTGAAATCTTCAACTATATTGCATGGTACAACTTGCCTTATTGTCAAAATTTCTCATTGATCTCCGGAAGCCATGAAAGGGACATAACACGCACCTTTCGGCACGAGGTGGGGTGGTTTTTTTATCCTTTCTATTCTTCCACTCCACTGCTGGATACACATGGTTACTAGACCTCCCTAAAACTAAAATCTTGACCCCGAAATTCACTCAAAGTTAATAAAAAAATGGAATGGACGAATGAAAATACATCGTCAAAAGACCTCACGATTATTTAATTTTATTTGATTCGTGTGGCAAAGAATGTTCCGAACTATTCAACTGTTCCTAATGTAACATGGTTTCCACAAACACTGAACTAGAATAAGTCGGGCGTGAAATTTTGCGTGCTCAAAAATGATTCATAGTGCAGACAGCATATATCTCAAAACTTGTTGCAAGCTCAGAACCTTGCTTGTAATTTGTGTCTCTGAGTCCGTCCCACTGCCTAAGTTCGGTCAAGATTGCGATGGGAAATGTCAAAGTAAATACCAACTTCGAAGTTAATGAAAATTTCACAGTAGAGATCAACACAATCTCTGTGTACATGTTCAAGTGGCTTTGGTGTATCCATTTGGAGGTCTACCACTTACTTGATCATTTATTTGTATAAATACATGATCTGCGGAATAATTGTTTGAAACCTATTGTACGACCGTCAATTCAATCATAAATTTTCCAATGTGGCCAATTAAGTCCTAAATCTTTTGACAATTTTTCAATGTAGCAATTCTGGCCAATTATAGCAAGACATCTTTGATGTAGACGTTGATCGTCCTACGTGGTATGACCAGTGTTGACGTGGACGATTTTTGCAATTTTTAAAATATTTTCAATTTTTTTCTTTTCTTTCCCTCTTCTTATCTTTCTTTTTTTTTTTTTTCCTTTTTCCCACTTCCCTCTGCCGGTTGTCAAGGCCTCGACAATGGTATCTTGGCCCTCACTAACCACAGGTGAGGATGCACTGCCCTTGTCAAATTTGGGTGAGTGCCTACGAGCCCTTGCCAAGTTTTGGCGAGGTGAGGGCGTCACAGCCATCGCTTGTGGTCGGCAACCTCAGCCGGCCATCGTTGAAGCCCCAAGCGACCAACTGAGGAAAATAGGAAAAAAAAAAAAAAGAAAAGAAAGAAAACATTCGGAAAATTTTAAAAAATTGCAAAAATCGACAACATGAATGTCAGTCGTGCCACATACAATAGTTCGAGCTCACTGGACTACCACATCAACGATTTCCGACAAAAAAATGGCCAAAATGACTACATTGGCAAATAATCAAAAGTTTATAACTAAGCTATCCAAATTGAAAAGTTTAGAATGAATTGGCCACCATACAATAGATTTAGGACTTTTTGGACTATTTTCTCTTCAATCTACTAATCCCTTTCAGTGAATTGATGAGCGACTTAAATGTAAATAAACAAGAAAACTTATTATTATGCAATAGCACCTGTTAATTAATATTCCAATTGTCAATGGAGTTTAATACCATTTTGCCTTTCATTTTGCTCTTGGTTGTTATCTTAATTCCAAATAAAATTCCAATGTCTTCTCACGACTCATGCAGTTAGTGCTTACCGTCTATTTTCACCCAAGAAATTTCCAAGCTCCTCTAATGCCTTCCCTCATAAAATAAGATGCGATAGGATATTACTAAATTAAAAGAGAGAAATCTTTATCCAAACTCCAAAGAAAATTACAATAAAATTGGGCAATCGATTGATTAAAACCCTATACATTAGGTAGTCGGTATAAAATTTATAATAGGACAAAATTTATCATATCTTATATTTGGTTCTTGTCCAAGACAGGATAAAGTTGGATATAAGAGGAATATAGCCTAAATAAAATAATCTCATGGGGAGGTGAAATAAACGTGGATAAGATTTTTTATATTCATAATATAAAAATTATTTTTCTCGAATAACAAACATATTAATTTAAAAAAATTATGGAATATAAATAATATTTGAATTCTAATAAAAAAATTCAAAATAACAAAAAACTAACAACGATTTCTTCTTTATTCATTCCTATTTTTATTTATATATTCGAATATCTTTTGATCTTACAATATAAATTCACTATATATAAATATATATTTAGTATTTATATTTATTACATATTTTAGGTATTTTATTATAGTTTACTATTTAATAAAATTTGATTAAAGAATGATGGAAAAGGAAAATAAATAAATAAAATAAAATAAAAAGTAAAGGTAAAATAATAAATAAATAAAAATGAAGTAGGCAAGAATATTATGAGAGATTCTTACCATCTCAGTTTGTGTACTTTTTAGGTTCATTTACACTGATATGCCATTCATACCAAATAACGAACTTGATAAGATGTGAAAATATATTGTTATATTACTACGATTCCCCGAATAGTGAAATGGATAAAGCAAAATTCTTGGATTTTATATCATACCCTATCCAATCCTATTTCGCTAAAAATACAAACGATCAAACGTAGCCTAAAGGAGATAATACAAGGAGGGAAAATCTCGTGAATAGTCTAAACCGGATAGAAAAATTTGCATACCAATTACAAATGTATCGTAATCAACAGATTAGCTTTCCACATTAATATTACTTTGGTACGATGTCGAGATTTATACAAGTGCACGAAGTTGGCGCGATTTGTTTAATAAAGGATGTACAGTATGCCATACGCATGCATGATTTTGTTAAATTTCACAAATGTATGAAGCGCAAAGATAGGTCCTGTCATACACCGAACGCAAAAGGGCGAAGCTAATGAATCCTTTTCACTGTGATACAACTCAAGTGCTCATTCTTAAACGAAGCTTTACAGTTCAGGTTTGAGAAAACTTCCTTAGCATCATCAATCATTCCCTCCAACCTCTAGGTCTTCAAATCACTGAGCAAGCCAGCGAAAAGTTAGACAAATCACTGAAATGGGTGCCAAGAATGAATAATGAGTAATGAGTAATCCGAAAGTTAGCAGAAAACCCACCTTCTCTGCATTGAATCAAG
Organism: Syzygium aromaticum; assembly: GCA_024500025.1. Classification (NCBI taxonomy): domain Eukaryota; kingdom Viridiplantae; phylum Streptophyta; class Magnoliopsida; order Myrtales; family Myrtaceae; genus Syzygium; species Syzygium aromaticum. The sequence continues at coordinate 22,532,903 of CM044885.1, forward strand.
CATATATGTATCCTACCAACTACCAAGCAAAAGTACATTGAAAAACTATGTTACTCTACCAAGCAACTCCTTAATCATGCAAAGGTCGACTTGATAACGAAATCAAGTTGAAGATCGATGGGTCAATATTGGAGAGGTATCTTCTCTGGGTTTCCTTTATTGCATACGTACCCTACCCTCTCTCTTAGCGATAGACCCTTATTATTTCTCGTTTTCTTATACAGTATAGTACTTCATAGCTAGGTCCAAAAAGGGATCGGTGGTACCCACCAATCTCTGCTTACTAAACCTAAAGCCTACAGCTTAAATGCTAGTTTCAGTCTACTGGTCTGCACCAGATACATTCGCCAATGCTCATGTTTCTGATGTATATAGCTCGCCAAACTTTATATTATTGCGTGCTTCAAGCTCAACCTCGAATGACTATGAATAATGTCGTATGCCGACCATAGATAACCTAACCTTCTAGGGAAAGTGCAAAACCAGGACGGAAATGGGTGCTCATAGAAAGCCTTTAACGTACGTAGGAGAAAGTTTAAACCATTATTATGAATAAATGTCAAAATTAAACCCACATACATGCACTACCGTTCCCCACAACCCCATACACATTGGCAATCCACCGAGCAATTCATGCAAACATTTTTATAAGCTATGCTGCAAAGTGAACGATCAATCACCATAAATCAAGGGCACTATTTATTTTCTTGAATAAACATGAATTATGGGGACTTGAACGGTGAAAAAGAGAAAAGACCGGACACCGAAAAACGTAAGAAGGCCTCAATTAGTTTCCTTTTGCTGAGTCGTAGATCAAAAGTCGGTCCACGAAAGATTATCTTGCGCTCAGAGTCTACTTTCTACAGCTATGTATGTATAGGAACGTACGAACATGAAGCTTCTTTTTACATTATTATGTCCTTTCTTTTGACCGGAAAACCGCCAAAAACGAAACAAGAACAATGGCGTTATTTAGTCCACCGATACCTATGACTTTGAGCAAAGTATACAGATGAATCTGTCGCCATAGTTATAGCAATTCTTCGGATTCAAGGCATACCGACAGTTGTCCACTTGTCAGATTTTCTTCTGCTTTCTCGCTGATATTAACGCCAAAATGGCAAAGAAGGAAAAAAAGTTTCAGGAGACGGAAAACCAACGCCCACTTGTTGGGTCCTTCCTCGTGCTCTCCGTCTATTCTTCTGATCTATTCTTCTTCTTCAACCAATGGCCTTGCACTAATGAACAAATGACCTTGCACTAATCAATTTGTTCTTTTCTTGTGGGTCTGTATTCATTTTGTTCATTTTTCCCTCTTTGATTTTATCTTTTTGTAATCTTTATTCTATGTTTGCCAATTGATGTTCTCAGATATTGTTGCTCCAAGGCACGCCAATGCTCTTTCTTGGCGTGAAAGTGGAGGAACTCGAGAGGGTTTTTCTTGCGTTTCTTTTTTATGTAGGAGTGTGGAAGAAAGAAAAGCTCATATGTTCTCTCAATGAAAAGGAAAGAAAGAAGATCCTAGAATGCATCGATCCATCGTAGACCCTAAATACCCTCGCAGATTATTTTCCCCCTGTCAACAAAACGAAAACCTGAAAAAGAAACCCTCTTCGTGACTTTCGCACCAACCATTAATTTTTCCAAGTAAGAAAGGAAACTTTCAATTTGATGCATATGTCTGATGAACATTTTTCAATAAAAGATTCAAATAGTTGAACATCTTGAAACTAAAAAATGCATGCATCCCTCTGATCTTTCAACCCCCAGCACTCAAACAGGAAAGATATTGAAAGAGAAAAGCTCTGAACAAATTGATCATTCTAGAATATTTTCTCTCTTTCAAGACTGAATACCACATACCGACATGCATGTACAGTACAATCTTACCATACAAAAATCTCACATCTAATTACACAAACCTTGCACCAAAACTTGATCAGCGTTGTCGTCATCAGCTCGAGCTCAAGCAGATGCGAGAGGAACGCTCGGATCTCGGGCCGGCGAGCAGGCCAGCAAAATGAGGAGGGACATGATCAGGACCGGCACGAAGAGGAGCATCAGCGGCGGCGGGGGCAGTGGTGGCAACACCAGCGGGAGCACCAGCAGCAGAAGAGTGAACAAGGCCAGGAGGATCATCATCGACCTCATTAACATGTGCCCCACTGTGCATGAAGCTATATCTTATAACCTCCGGCGATGAAAACGAAGCAACTATTGATAATCACTGGATCATCAATGGTTAGCAGATCTCTCCTGGTGGACATAGGATCATCATGTGACGCCGCATGGTCCAGCCATTGCTGCATTCACATCGAAACCTCTCACCAAGACCCTCTGGAAACTCTCTCGCAGATAAAGGGAGAGAGAGAGAGAGAGAGAGAGAGAGTGAGGGTGGGGGGGGGGGGGGGGGGGGGGGGGGTGATGGGGGGGAGGGGGAGGGAGGGTGGGAGAGGTGTGTAGTCAATAAAGGAGATTGAAAAGTTGTTGAAGAGGGGTTTTATATATGGACGCACACACCCAGTACTAGAGAATAACTATGACAAAAAGAGAGAATTCTGTCCTCTTCTTTGTTTTTTTCTACCCCAGCAAAAGGATGCGACCCGGTCCAAATCAGGGTCGGACCAATCGAAACTTTGACTAGTATAATAAACTCAGATTTTAGCAAAAGGAAACATACAAATTAGTGGAATGAAGATGATCACCATAGCTGAAATATGCGCATGCATCCTGATCTTTATTTCGTCCAATTGCATCATAAACGCCATCTTTTCAAGAAAGAGGAAAAACAAACGTAATCGAGGAGGAATATCGTGGAAAGTTTTAAAGAAGAGAGAGGGAGATGGGGGAGGCGCATGTGAAAGGGACAGCGAGGGAGAGGGGACGAGAAATGAGGAGAGGGGGGAGGAACCAGAAGGGCACGAGCGGAAACATTTAATGACTAGGTCTTATTATTACAAAGAAAACTACATCGGGCTGGTCGTTGTCGTCACTAGTCGTCGTCGACGGATACTTTCCCTCCATTATTTTTTATGTTGGGTGTCTTGGTTCACCCAACCCTAACGTACACATGTACAGCGCGCGCCCACATCACACATCAGAAGGTCGGGAGAAAGACGAGAAAAAATGGGTCGTCAACCATCGATGTCACTATTGATTTGCTCTCATTAAACGTCGATGTTGATCATTCTTCCCCCTTTCTCACGGGTTTGCCCGTTTCGGAAGCTTTGAAAATATCCCCACCGCCAATCTCCTCCCGTTCTTGTTTTCTTGATGTTTAAGTTTCGATTGGGACGGTTGGGATTTTGAGTGGTAAAAAGGATTTTGCGTGTTCGAGATAAGTGGGAGTTTTCCTCGAAGTTCGATTCCTAGTCAATCATGTAACCTCTTGGAGCCATTACAATGAGGAAGTACATTCATCATGGCTTTCGCAGTGCCTACGTAGATGATGAATCCAACAAAGATGGTCTTGTTTTTCCTTGATGTGAATCAAAACTTATGCATGATTTATGCCGGGGACGCGCAACAAAACTACGAACCACACTCGGCCTTTTCAGCGTACGACTCCGCCGCGACTATATAGGCCTTTCCCTCGGCTAACACAATACTTCCCTCTGAGATTTGGCCCGGCCTCTTTTGTTCTTGCGAGACTGCTCGTCATCGAACTTCTTGGTCGCAAGAACGACCGTACGTGGTCTCGGAATGTCTGCAACCCTCAATCGACAACAATAAAGCCCTTGATTTTGTGAAATCGTTCTAATTTGCAAAGAAAATATACACAAATCTACAACAGCTTGCGATAGCTCAACAATAATACAACCGGTAATGAAACTCACTGTCCTAAAAGAAGGGAAAAGTACCAAAAAATTCCTAAGCATATTCCATTGGTATTAATTCAGCATTAAATTTTTCAATTTTATCAATTTAATCCTAAACCATTTCATATAAGTATCAATTTAGTCCACCTGGCCAATGGGTGCTGACGTGGACATTTTCCAATATTTTTTAAATATTTTTTCCAAAATTTTTAATAATTTTTCCTTTCCCTTTTCTTTTTTTCTTTCCTTTTACTTTTTTTCTTTTTTCCTTCCCTCGTCGATCGCTAGCCTCCATGGCTGGCGGAGGTCGCCGGTTGCTGACAAGGGCGAGGGCCTAAAATCCTGTGGTCGACCCTCGTTGGCCTTTGGCAAGGGTCAACGAGGGCTGGGCGAGGCAACCCCTAGCCAAATCCAGCGAGGGCCCTTTCCCAAGCGAGGTTGGCCTTCACCAGAGGCTGGCCAAGTCATCCTGGCCTTCGTCGGCCTCTAGCGAGGGGCGACCTTGTCCAACCCTTGCCCTCGCCGACGACCTTCACCGGCCATGGAGGCTAGCGATTGACGAAGGGAAGGAAAAAGGAAAAAGAGAAAGGAAAGGAAATTATAAGAAAAAGAAATTTTTTTAAAAAAATTCGAAAATATATAAAAATAAAATAAAATATCTATGTCAGCATCAGTCGTGCTACACAGAATGACCATCGTCTAAGTTAGTAATTTTCGGCCTAAATTAATCGGATGGATTGAATTGGTATCATTATAAAAAGGTTTAGGACTAAATTGATTCAATTAATAAGTATAAGATTGAATTGATAACAATGAAATAGGTTTAGAATTAAAATATCTATGTTAGCATCAGTCGTGCTACACAGAATGACCATCGTCTAAGTTAGTAATTTTCGGCCTAAATTAATCGGATGGATTGAATTGGTATCATTATAAAAAGGTTTAGGACTAAATTGATTCAATTAATAAGTATAAGATTGAATTGATAACAATGAAATAGGTTTAGAATTTTTTTGTCCTTTAACCTTAGAAGAGTTATGATCGAAAGGGAAATTCAAGCCCCTGAGCCTAAAGAGCAATCCCTATAGCCCGAGAAGAGGGAGTGTAACAAGTGGTGGGCCACAAAGTCCTCCACTCCTTTGACAAGCAGCTCTCGCCCAAGAAATGGCGTGTTACTAATAGTATAAGAAACAAGTCATTTTCAGATGACTTAAAGCACGCATAAGTTACCTAACGGGAGGAAAGTGTGCGCAGATGCATGGAACCTTGCATGCATCGAATTCCATTAACTTATAATATATAGTTGATCCTCCAACTATGCTGGTCTTATTAATATAGGGAAACTAAGGAGGATTTGTAGCAATTGTCAAGATGCCCCCATTGCCAAACTAATCGGAATTGATCGAGATGAAAGCTATTTCCGTTAGTCCTTCCAATCTCAACTTTCTTTTGGCCTATCTTATCCCGCACTGATTCGTTGGCTAGAGCTCTAATTGGGAATGGGAATCTGTTATACCGGCCCTTTGTCTTTTGCAATGATTTTTAAGATAACGATGTCTTTCGGACATTGGGCGACGGATTAGGTCAAAAAGATTGAGGTGGTTCATTGAATGTTCCGAACGTTTCGACATGAAAAAGCTAATGATTATCCAGTTAATTAAGAGAGCATGGAAAGAGGAAAGCCTTAAAGTCCATTTATTTTAGGGAAAAATCATTGCTTGAAATCATATCCCACCGTTTAGATCGCTTATGAGACAATGAAAAATCGTTTTATAGTCGACGAAAAAACTTTATATAAAGTTAGAAAAATGAATTTCTCTTTAAAAAAGCAAAAGTCATTTATCAGAATATGATTGGACCCTAGTGCTTGAGCCATGATCCCTGGAGCCTAACCTGAGACCTCAACGCTTGTTCAAGTCTCAAGCAATTGGAGGGAAAAGTGTCAAAAAAAATTCTAAATATTTTTTTAGTGCCAATTCAGTCCTAAATCTTTTGCATTTGTGCCAATTTAGTCCTAAACCTTTTTTTGGTGCCAATTAAGTCCTAAACCTTTTAAATTAGTGTCAATTCAATCCTAAATTTTTTGTTTTTGTGCCAATTTAGTCCTTCCAATCAATTTTGACAGGAATTTGCCGACGTGAACACCGACCGGCTGGCGACCGGTCACCGGCGCTGACGTGGCGCCAACGTGGACAAATAAAATAATATTTTAATTTTTTTTGAATTTTTTTCTTTCTTTTTCAATTGTTTTTTTGATCTTCTCCTTCCTCTGGCCGGTCGCCAAAGGCCAGAGGCCGTCAAGGTCACCCTTGCCGGCCACTAGCGAGGGCGGCCTCACCGGCCACTAGCGAGGGTAGCCTCGCCTTGGTCGGGCGAGGCTCGACCTTGCCAGATCCGGAGAAGTCGGGCCTCGCCCGACCATGGCGAGGCTCGAGCCCTTGCTGGAGGTCTCGGCGAGGGTGAGCCTCGCCATGGTCGGGCGAGGCCCGACCTCGCCAGATCTAGCGAGGGAGAGCCTCACCATGGTCGGGCCTCACCCGACCATGGCAAGGCTTGAGCCCTCGCCGGAGGCTGCCCTCGCCACCCTCGCTGGCCTCTGGCCTTTGGCCTCCGGTCGGTCGCCGGACCGGCGACCAGCCAGAGAAAAGAGAATATCAAAAAAAAAAATGAAAAAAATAAGAAAAAATGGAAAAAAAATTCAAAAAAATATTAAAATATTATTTAATTTGTCCACGTCGACGCCGGTGATCGACCAGCGTCCACGTTAGCAAATTCCTATCAAAATTGGCCAGAATGACTAAATTGGCGCAAAACAAAAGGTTTAGGATTGAATTGGCACCAATTTAAAAGGTTTAGGACTTAATTAGCACCAAAAAATGGTTTATGACTAAATTGGTACCAATGCAAAAGGTTTAGGACTGAATTGACACCAAAAAAAGGTTTAAGACTACTAAATTGGCACTATTGCAAAAGGTTTATGACTTTTTTAGCACTTTTCCCAGCAATTGGGCTTGGGACCCTGGCACTCATGCTCGGGCCCCTAGTGGCCATACATGAGTCTTGGGCGCCCATACCTGAGACCTTGGAGATTGAGCCCAAGTACTCGGCTCCGACGCCTAGGACCCCTGCGGCCAAGCTCGAGTCGCTAGCCCCCGGGCATTGGCCCTAAGGTTAGGACTAGGACCCCAATGCCCATGCTAGGTCTTCGCCGATCGGGTGCTAGATCTTGGCTTGCATGTTCTTGGTAATCTGATGGCCCAAGCCAAGGCCCTAGCGCTCGTGTTTAGGTCCGGAACACTCCGGCACAAGACACCAATGGCCATGCCGAAGACCCTGCGGTCGGGCCTAGCTCATCAATGCCGAAACACAAGCTCTGGATGTAATCAAGACTTTTCTCAAAGGCGTGTCTCATAACAAATATCAGACAATGGCCTCCATAGTATTTGCAAAATATAGTCAAATATCGAAAAGTGAAACTGATTGTCCTTGGAAATAAGTTCATTTGAACATATTTTCCAGCAAAGTTCATTTTCCGTGAAATAAACTGATTGAAGATTGGTTGTGAGTATCTGTGTTGGAAGTGATATGCTGATTATCCTTGGTTAACTAGTATTGTAACTGTGCAAGCACGGGCTTGTTTCATGAACCATGGGTATATCTCCAACGTTGATTTCATGTATTGAAGATCAATTACAATAAATTTCAACGAATTACGGAAAAAAGAGTGATAATACATGTAAAAAAATTACTTTCCTCAAATAAGGACGAAACATTTGCTTACATCAAATTTACAGTATGATGTATACTTGAAAAACTTTTGAGTTAATGGAAATATTTCATTTATATGTGTAAAATCGATTTTTCCTAGCATTGATAAATCTATTAATGGTCAAAAGTTACTCCTATTCTTACTTTACCGGAGCCTCCGGTAGCACAACCGAGACAGCGACAGATTCTCAGCACTTTACATTATATGTTATAGATTTGTACGAACCTATTAAATGGTCAAACGTTACTTTACATTATGAATTATATATATTTGTATTTATATTTAGGAAGACATTAAGAAAGATTCTAGTTCGAATACAAATGGATATGCATCATATGGAGTTTGCCACGAGAAGCACTTACAAGATATTATCAAATCGAGCTATATTACTATCCTTTAATCATATTCGGAAGAATCATTTTGATCTCACCTATGTGATTAGTGGTTTTTTATTAAATATAGCATGTATAGGAAATTGTTACTCGCACAAATATATCGAAACCCTAACAAGACACACTCTCTCTCTCCCAGAACTGCCACGGCTCAATTGCCGCCACCATAGCTCCGCCATGGCCTCCTCAACAACCCCCCCTCCCTCCCCCACCCCTTGGAAAGAACTGTACGTCGACAGAGGCACTGACCAAGCCCCAGGATGCGTAGCTTGGGGCGTATCCAGACTCCAGCTCCCCCTACATTGGCTAGTGCAGGAGCTTGACTGGTACGACGCCATTGGCGATCAATGGCGCCGGTATCAACGAAGAGAGAAAGAAACCACTGCCGTCGGCGACGTAACCTGTTGGAAGCGTGACCAGAGAGAATTGTTGGGACGGCGAGAGTGACCCGTACAGCAGTCAGATACGAGAGAGAGAGAGAGAGAGAGAGAGGAGGGGCTGATGGTGATGGGAGTAGGATTCTTTGGGTTTTTATTTTTTAGATAGAATTACATGTAGGTGACCTAGTAATGTGCACTGACCAATCAAAGAGCGGGCTTGATTGGAGGAATTGCATGGACAAGACAATTATCGTAAAAGCATAATGAATGAAGTTCATAGGGTAAACACTGGGGAAAATTGTCAAATCCCGGTCGGCGGCCACGTCAGCGCCGACCGGCCAAAATTGACCGGAAGGACTGAATTAGTAAGAATTCAAAAGGTTTAGGACTGAATTGGCAAATTTAAAAGGTTTAGGACTGAATTAGCCGCCGTACAATAGGTTTAGGACTGATTTGACAATTTTCCCATAAACACTGCATATGACTTCGTTTTGTCAATTCTTATAGGCAAATGCAAAGATTAAAAGATGTTTAAGGATCTTATCACTAATTTGGGCTATGAATTTGTGTTTTGACATCATGATTAACCCGCGTGGAATTCATGTCTAACCCAAAACACGACATTTTTATTAATTGTGTCGCGTTCTTGGAAATCCAAACAAAATACTTTCATTAAATAGGTTACGCGACATGACACTTTTAATAAATTCAAAATTTAATCTATTATATAAAAAATATGCTTAAACGTATCTGTTGCCATTTCTAAATTTATCCAAATATATCATGTCGACACTTATAGTACATTGACATGTTTAATTAAACGTGTCTAAGACTGTCATGTATAATCAGGCTAAAATGGTCAAATCATGAACATTGGCACGCTCATTATTAATGTGTAACCAGATTGATCCATTTAACAACACTAACACGATTAAAGCTCAACTCGAACATGCTTAACACCCGCTAGATAAACGGATTGGCGTCGAAAATTGGCGCACCTTATGAAAGCAACAAGCACACGAAACAGTATTGAAAGACTGATGAATCGCATTCCTTCATATACTCGTTCATAATCTGTCCCCATTAAACAGATAGTGTTACTCTCAAGTCTTTTAAGACATCGGTTGCACGCAACCATTTCTTCACCACCGTTTCAGAATACAACAACTCGTTTTACTTTAAGGAAAAAAACAGAGATTCGCGATTGGATTGACCTGGTATATCCGCCGTGCAAAATGCTCGTTCTCTGATCATGGAGTTTGATTTAACATCTTCGCTGCGAGGTTCATTGCATCTCGCAGAAGTCTCTCCTGGCGCCCACAAACATAAATTACAAATATAAATGCGAAATGACCAAAGTTTTATATTTTAGGATCGGCCAATAAATTCAAAGGTCCGAGAGGTCTGATGTATGTAGACGGAATGATTCTGGCCGAACCCCATCGCTATCGGCGCCAAGTTGATCGATTTCTTAATGACCCAATTCGCTCTGTAATCAACCTGAATCTTTCAACTTGTATTAAACTCCCATTTGATTTTGTGTGTGCTGGCAAAGGAGTGGTTGCTTTACATGCAATAGCATATATACTTGTTTTACCTTTGTTACCATTCAATGAACGAATTTTTTAAATTTATTTATGATAAAAATTCTTATATATGTAGGCACAATAAGACCACTTGAGAATAGATTAAGCAATTTATGAGCATTTAACTTTATCTGAATGTGTGAGGAAGCACAGTCAGTGGCTCTCAAAATTCGACTCTCTTCATATTTGGTAGAACCTAGTTTTATATTAATTCCAACGGGTCTTAAAACTCTCAACTTTGACTTTTGCTAGGGAAAAAAAATCTGCAATCTAAATTGCTGGGTACCATGCTACGTTATAAGGAGGGAGCTTGGGTGAGAAGACGACCGACAATGAGGTAAAAGTTAGGGGTCGCCATTCGTTTTCGTGTGTCTTATGCCTTGTTGATATAGGGATATGCTACAAAACCGATCAATTTGCACACGACCCAATCAAGTAATTGTGTCAACCTACATGACATGAATGGGACTTGAAAATTAAAAGTTGACATGATGAGATTTATGCAACCTACTTAAAAACGGGTCGAAGAGTCGACACTATCAAATGACCTACGGGACATGAAATCAAGCACCAACACAAACCTAACATGAAATATGCTAATGTTTTCATAAAATAGATTAACAAATTGCAACGATCTAGTAACAAAATGTCATCAAATTAAATAAAAAATGTCATCAAATTAAATCAATTAACTTATTTGTAGTCGATGAAATATTTTCGGCTTAAGATCCTAATGATGAATAACAGAGAGAAATAATCTCGCATACAAGTTGTATCCAGACTAACCCATTGATTTAAACAGCTTATGCAGATCAATTTCTTGTGTGTCGGGTTGGACACGAACACAACGCGATTACTAATCATGTCTCACAGGTTGACACGATATTGACCACATACAATCAGCCTCAATCCAAACTCGCTAATTCTTTATCATGTCAGAGTATATAATCGTGTAGTGTCAGAAATTGCCACCCCCCAGTAGATATCAAACTTCTTGCCAAGGTAAAACTTTGTTGATTATGGTTCAAAGTTCGCCATTCTATTCGGAAACCATGGCACTTTCCGGGGTAGTTGCCGGGGCTCGGGCTTATTTCTTATGGGCACCTGGTCCTGATTCAGCAATTCTTAAAATCATATTTTTGAATTTATTTTGTAAGGAATTTGCAAAAAAACCTAAAGAGTTTTGAGAGCCCTCATTCAAGAGAGTGGAGATCTTGAGATATCTCCTTTCTTGTGACCGACTCTTGTGGGTATGACTGTTATCTAGGATTGGGGAACACTTATTCATGAGTGTTTCAAGCGATTGTATCTCTATTTTGCCGATTGCAGCAAAAACGATCTCTTCGATCTCTCCTAGCGAAGTAGGCGCACCTCCAGGCCACATACACCGTCAATGGTCAGGTTTAATTTGTGCAAGTCAACTTTTGCTCGAATCATTTCGTTCGATCACGCTTCCACATCGGCCATAACAACACACATAAATTAAATAGAGAAAGGCTTAACCCCACGTATAAATCATCTCATCAAATCAAATTCTTAATATGCAACAACAGATTGCTTGAATTGACTCTTTTGTTCGCGCTCCCACGTCAGTCATAACAATACATATAAATCAAATAGAGAAAGGCCTAACCCCCCATATAAATCTGATGGGTTATATCCGAATCGAATAAGAACAATCACACAGATAATAGAAAATTTGACATATGAATTTATCCAGGTTCACTCTAGAATAGGACTACGTCTTGCAAAAGAATTCTACTACAATATTTAGGTTTTACAACCACAACCACTCGTTACAATGATCTCTCATACGAGTATAATATATGAGACTTAAAACGGGTTCAAAACCCAAATCTATCTAAATCCTTTTAATTCTATAACAAACGGGTAAGCATAAAACATAAGCCAAAAAATGGATGTTGTTTCAGGGGCATTGCCTCTGAGCCCCCACCCACTCACCGACGAGCGGAGCCACCGTCCGCTCACAAGTGAGCAGAACCCCCGTCCGCTGTCCAGTCAGTAGGACTCCCGTTTTGGGGGCGCTGCCCTCGAACAACACCCCCCTTCCGTGCGTAAGGGTCACATGTCGTCGGATCATATTTCGGTTTCCCTAAGTTTATGTGGGCATGCCCGGTACAAGAAACAAAAATCCCCGAAATTTTTGCCAACTCCAACAAAATCATCTCACCAAATCAAATATGATCACTTCAGAATTATGCAGACTTTCCGAATTATGATCAAAACCCACAACCACGCAAGTGTCAATAATAAACTATCTTGATCCGGCAGGATGTCCGAAAACAATTGATTAACCTCCTCCTTTCTCTCTCGCGTATGTGCCGATGTAAACGTAGTAATTTGTTTGTCTTTTGTGCAGAATTCATTGCCTTGTCTTCTTCCCTCTCTCGGTTGTTCACTCCCAGTCCCACCGCCAGTAAGCCAATCACAATCGAGCGCCATTCCCAGAGAATAATTCTCCTCGGCCTGTGCAGTTCCTCAGATACAACTTGCTGCAGAATCTCTTCATCGAGCCCTAAACCCTAGACCACGCCCTCGTTTTGCTGAGCTTTTTTGTCCATGGCGGGGTTTTAAAAATCTAATACGCCAGATGCAACTTTCAGTATGCTACTGGCTGACACCCCAGCAAGTTGCTCCTATGTTATGTTTATGTGCAACTAAAACCCGTACGTGTGGCCAACCTCGGATGAGAAAAAATTAAAACATGGGAACCCCAGCATCTTGTACCTAAATTAAGTAATTCCATGCCACCAGTGCCGGCAGCAAAGTACATTGCACCTGCTTGTTTTTTATACCAATAAAGCAGAAGGCGAGAGACAAATATCCCCCATCACGACAAAGAATGATGACGGAAGCTGAAAATATAGGTGAAAGCGTTGTCCGTGCGACGGCATATAGTCTTGGTTTTTCCATCGGAAGATTCTGACTGTGTATGAATAGGCAGAGGGGTGCCCATTTTGCAAGAATTGGAAATGACGATGATAAACTAGAAATGGATTGCGACGACCGTCTTAAGAACGACCGTCTAACATGCTTCATAAGAAAATACATTCGATTATGATGTGTGTGTATATATCTAGTCCAAGCCAACAGTAGCATTCGATTTCTTTTTCGATCAAAATAATGGTATCTATTAGTTTGAGTATGTTCTAAAGAATTTAGTGCAATCGGAAGCCAGAACTGACGAGGAATCTACACCATGTCAAGCTATAGTCTCCCCTCGCGATTGATTATCATCTTGCAATCACAGCCGGGTAGGAGTTCTATTTGTACGATGAGGAGGGACTTGATTTTGGAAGATTTGGTGGGGTATAACGGTATGATTTGATGAATTCGCAGCCTAAGATAGATTGTTTTGTCTCAAGGGAAGCATGCGATGAAAATGAGCCGGGCCGTGAAAGGCCTTCCTTAATTGGGTCGGGCCGTGCAAGAGCCGTTTAATTAAACATCAATTTCATCCATCACTTTTGGGGGAGGGGGGTGTGTGGAATTCTGCGGTCCAAAATCAGAATCTCGGCCATGGAATGGAATGAAAAGGAGGTTTTGATTTTGACCGTCCGATCATTTACAAAAGATGGAGACTTGTTGATTTCACCATTTCATTAAGGTAAATTACCGAGGATAAGGTTATCAACGTCATGAAAGTTATTTCGTGAGAACCCAATATCTTCTCATAATTGAAATTTGGCCCACGGCCATATCATGTTTAACCAAAGGTCGACGATATAAATTACCAATTTATATGTAACCTATTTCAACGTGAAAAGGAAATATAAATGCGAAGGACTTAGTGTTATTAAATAGATCAAATAAAGGTTTATTTAACTTATGCAATTAGTAAATTTCTTTTTGGTTTAACTTATCGTCATCACCATGGTTGTCAAATTATAGCTTCAAAATACTTAAACTGAAAAAGGAGTAACTTCGTTTAAGTAATACACTGGCTAAAAAGACATTCCTTCAACAGCCTTTTAAACAATTATCTGTTTAAAACTTACATATTCGAAAAAGAAATGTATAAAGACATTCTCAGATTACATACAGTATATTTACAAATGCTTAATCAGAACACCAAGCTGAAGGGCTTCATTGATGAATTTATATACTGATGGAGGGACTATTGCATCGTGATCTGATTTTCAAGTTGTCTCAGGAATTTTACTTCCCTTCCCTTCTGATCATATAACGCCAGTAGTTTCTCCTTCAAAGCCTCAGACTCCATCCCCCAACTTCTCTCAACCTTCACATATTCAAATGATCATCATTGAAAAAGCATGCCAATGATATATCTATATACCATGTCAAGAAACTAAAATTGTAAATTTGGATATGACTAAAGAAACTAATAGTAAACCGACAAAAGTACCTGAACGTGTAGATTGTAGAAGGACGTTCTTGTCCCTCCGAATGACTTGAACGTGGAAGCATTTATTAGAGGATAGCCATGACAATTCAAGGTAAGCAATATCTCAGAGAAGTCGACAGTATTCTGAGTCATGACCTTTGTTGTGCATATTTGGATTGCAACCTCACTCTCACTCAAACGATTTGTCGAAATAGATGGCACCGAATTGGGAAGTGCACCGTTTCCTTTGCTGTTGTCTTGGCGAATGCAATCATCTCTTCCATGGGTGGCATTGATTCTTGATAGAAGTTCTTCCTTCTCTTGAGCGAGTGTCTGCAATTGCTGTTGCAGTTCTGGTATGTGTTTCAGCACTCGGGACACTGTCTCCGGAATACTCAACTTTTTCTAGAGGGAAAAGGACAAGATCAAACTCTGTTAAAACCCAATATGTGTCTTCCTTTAAGTTCTCCGGACCCAAGACAGATAGATAACTATGTAGTGACTTGAAGTTGAAGCAGCTACAAATAAAAAGTATAGAACATCACGTTATGCATTAAGGATTTAGAGAATAACACAGAAATTAGGGTTCATATGTGATCAACAATAGTGTCCACTAGCTACTACTCTTCATTATTCTCTCCATCAGTTTTTTCTGTTTTCGGCAAAGTGTGTACCCGAGGAAAGGAAATAAAAGACTAGTTCCAACAACTTCCTTGTAGATACAGGACTTAAGGATTACCGTTTGATCAGCAGACGGAAGCAGCGAACGGAGCGTGGAGTACAAACTGTTGATTTTCTTCCGCCGATCGCGCTCGCTGGCGTTGTGATTCAGCTTCTCGACCATCGTGACTTCGCCGTTCTTCGCTGCAAATGGGATATTGGGATGATCAAGTACTAGCTCCGCATGAGGAGACGGTGATGAGAAGGGAAAATGGAGAGGAGGTGGTGAAGAGCAAGTGCGGGCATCTCTGTGCTTGCAGTTCTCTTGTTCATGGCAGGTTGAATCCCCAAAGGGCCAAACACTAGGAGAAAAAGACAACATTTGTATGCACTATTCTTTTTGGGGTTTCCGATATTTTTAGATCTATAAGAAGGTGGATGATCATGACTTGCTTATATATAAACTTCCATTGAGGACCTCAGCTAAACATTAATAGCATAGTATATTGGGAAAAATTGACTTAAGGTGAGATGATCAATTGCTCTCTCTCTCTCTCTCTCTCTCTCTCTCTCTCTCTCTCTCTCTCATAGTTTTTTTTCCTTTTATGGTGGGTCATTCAAATCAATTTTGAGGAATCGATCCGGATATCATATATATCATCCTCAACTATACTTACTTTATAATAAGATATCTTACGTGAACTTTCTTTTTGCTATTTGGAACTATCATAATGACCCAAGGCAAAAATTGTAGATGTTTGCAATGATAGGATGAAATCTCGTTTAATGTTTTATCAAGTATTTTCCAAATGATTTGTCAATCCAAAGGGAGAATATTTGATATTTTTTGCAACTGTTCACGTGGTATTAATATTGGTTACAGGTCTGATTTTATATTTCCAACTTGATGAAAGGCAGATTACAAGTACTTTACATGTCACTTTCTTGAGAATATTTAACTAAGGGGACGGTCGTTTGTTTAATGCCTGATTAGATTGTACAATCGTGTTGGTGAAAGAAACGGGGAAAATATAGTGACTTGTGAAGAGCGCATGCCATGCACACCAGAACACGAGCACACAACGAGGTTTTGACCTAAATTCCCGTGCAAGAATTGCCATGCCACAGGAAAGCACGTAATCTCCTCGTGTTCAGTTGCATCAGGGACAGGTAAATATTAAAAATTCCCACGATCCAGTAATAACAGAGGAGTTTCTTGCCAGGACTTTGCAGAATCTTTTCTCCTGAAGTGCCCATTCTTTCAATTCAAAGCATCTTAGCCTTCTTTAGGAAAATATTCTTTCGACCGTTTCTGGTGTCAACATTTACTTGGTGCTCTTTAGGACAAGAACAGAGGATACGTTTTGGGGGTGACTGGTTTCAGGTTTTCATCTAAAACCTGAAATTTATTATCGGGTACAGATTTCTCATTTTTTGAATTTTGGAACCTATCTGCTGAAACTTGGAACTTAAAACCCACACTGTTACAGGTTCTAGGGTATAATAGGTTCTTTTTTTTATTTCATTTTTAGTTAAACAAAACGAAAATGATCACAATAATACTGAACAAGTTTGTCATTCATCAAAGAGAATATAAAAGATTAGTTTTCCTTGCATTATAGTTCAAATAAATACAATTAAAATGAGAAGTCATTGCGTGAATTGATACTAGGGGTGAGTGGTTTCATGTTTCGTACAGGTTCCTCCCGAAACCTATCCATGAGAATAGATTCCTCATTTTTTGGAATTTGGAACCACCATATCACACGTTCCAAGATTCACCCAAATTCCTGTATATTATTAATTAAACAATTATAATGAATCATCACCTTTAATGACAACCACTTCCTGGTTTAATCTATTGACCACAATTTATATTTAAACATATAAATAATATGAAACATTAACAAGACATAAAATAAAAGCTCAAACTAATAATTCCAGATTATACATTTATCATCTAATGCCATAAAATACCTCAGAATCACATGAAAACATAAACCAAGAAAAAATATAAAAAACTTATTTAGGTTCAAGGTTACAGATTCCAAGTTCCACTTATTTAGAACTTGGAACTTATCCATCGAAACAGGTTCTTCAATTTTTGGAATCTGGAACCTATTCTGCATACTTTGGAACTTAAAACTTACATGTTCCCATTGGTCAGATTTTCGAGTTTCAAAGTAGAATCAATAACCATGCTCACCCCTGGACACGCTCATCTAAATTGGGATACTAAGCCAACAGCCTCCTGCATCGTATTATCGGCACAATGCAAGCATCATCGTAATCATCGTGTTATGTGCGTCTCCAAACCCATCACCTGATGGGACCTGTGTACATCTTCACTCCATTTATAAAGGTCGACTTCAGGTCACCTCCTTGATACGCCGTTCCCTCTTTCTGTCTTTCCTTCTCCTCCTTGGTGCTCGGTGGCACCGCCCTGGCGTGGAGGCGAAAGCGGTGGGGTTTTGTCTCGCCCGCAACTGCGTGTGAAGTCGGTTGTTTGGTATCAGGGTTCCCTATCTATCCGGTCCACTTCTTTCGTCCCTTGGCTTTTGGGGCTGGGTTCAATAGGCTCTACGTTTCTTCTAACTTTCAGCTTCCAAAATAAACGAAGCTGGGAAAAGCAAAGCAAAAAGTTTGAAGAAGCTCTGGAGTTTCCTGCTTGCCATTTCACTGTTCCGCGTCCTCAAAATGTACCAAGATTGTTTGGTTTGACTTATAAAGAAGTCAATAACATGTTTTATTTACTTTCAGCCAAGATCCAAAATATTTATTCAAATAGTTAAAAACTATAAAATATATTACCTGAATCCAAGAGTCAATATTTACATATTGTGAAAATTTCAAATGTTTAAGATTAAAACAATCAAAATGTAACATGGATTAAAAAGTTGATTATTAGTAAAATAGATAAAGATCGCTAAATAAATTGAATAACTTTTGGGGGAATCAAAAAAAAATTCAGCAGGTGAATTATTAGTAAACTATCAACCTTGTTTCGAGTTATTCAGTTCATTGACCTTTATTTTGATTGTTCGTAAATTACCAATTTTTCAAATAACTTACTACCATTTTTTTAGCAGCTTATCCACGTTGTTTTATGCATGCTATAGCCAGTGCTCTAAAATTATCGACTTTTACAACAATTTACCGACCACGATTAAAGCGGCCCGACATCTATCAATTAAGGGGCGTTACTATTCCACCATTCCAGACAAATTATCTCAGAAGTTAGAAATGTACAGCTAGTATTTACACGTACAGGCAAGAAGAATTTCTCTGTACAATTGGGCAACAAAACTTTCCTGACTCTTATCGAAGACTCAACGGTCACCTGCAAAATACAAGTATGTATACAGGGATGCAACATCGACCTGTGCGGACATCATGGCTGAACACATCCCTTGGCAGCAGCAAGCTGTTTCTTGAGGTTGAGGACCTCAATGCCATATGATGCCAGACGATCCTTGAGCTTTCCTGAAGCCTCCTCGTACTTTCTATTCATCAGGTCTTGTTCATTTAGCGCTTCAGTGCATCGGTATCTCATGGCGTCCAACTTTGCCTGCGTCCACCGTAGTCTCATCCTCAACTTTGCTTTTTCCTTGCCATTGTTGACTTCTTGCTGTTTGTTGTTACCATAAGAATCAGATAACAATAAAATTAATTATAATACTTGTAAAGTAAAAGCTTTTAGCAAGAGGAACTGAACAGGAAGTTGACAACCCTTTCTATCATTGTTCTTCCCCTCTTTTTTCTAACATTCTAGGCAAGAATGGTCTAGATTCTGATCAGGAAATACACAACCCTGAGGGCCCATCACCTTACAACATAGCTGAAGTATACTGTTAACTACAAAATCCATATATTGCAAAGCTAGAGCATAAGTTTTTCCCTCCGAGGTTAGGCATTTGGTTCTGCCAAAAGATGGTGCAAAGACCAAGCAAATCTAATGCCTGAAAACGGAAACGCTAGAAGGGCCATCCAAAAATTTAGCAGAGGTAGTGTCTCCACATCTACCTAAACTCCATAGCAGAGCTCAAAGCGTTAGAAACAATACAATTACGTTAAAAAACAACTTTTCCATCTTAATGAAGATACTGTAACTCCCAATCAGAGTGGATGGATGAAAGTTATCAGGGATCTAACCTTTCTAGTAAAATTACATTATGCAAGTGTGAATATCGAAATTATACACCTAATTTGACCCCCAATGCCCCCAAAGGAAAAGCATGTACTCCATCTAAAAGGAGGGAATGAATGATAGTTCTGCTGGATAATACGACACAAAGTCTGGATAGACTAAATAGGCAAAAGAGACTAGTGATATAACAAACAAAGCTGTTAAGGCCGATTGAACCACGTAATATGTTCCTTTATGTGAACATTGTGCTTCTACCAATTTCACACTATACATTATAATTGGATAAAATTAATCCGTCGTGCTCGTATATAACAAGGCTAATGCAGAGCATGTTGTTCCAGGACTCAGACCTCAACCACTAGTAGCATACTGTATGGTGTTATGGACTTATATAAGTCGTTGAATTTCACACATCCTACATAATGTAGCTATTAAACATTCTAATCCCAAGATCTACCACTTACAAGAATACCAAGTCTATCAGCAAAAATCTTTAATATGAGAAAAGGACGGACATCCCCAGTGGGCAAACTTACAGTGTGCAGCTTTATTTCCATAGTGGAAATCCTGTCAGACCGTATATCTGCTTGAACTTCGGTCTCAGATATCTGAAAGAAAACATCTCATCCTGTAACTTTTGATACTTTTCGTGCCAATTAAATGCTAATTATGCTCAAGCCCTTTCGTCAAACTACCTTGTCATTTTGACTCATTTTCAGGGATTCAAGTTCAACCATGTGCCTTTGCTGCTCCTCTAATCGAGTCTTTAACCTATCCCGTTCAGTTGTCATGTTATGAAGTTGGCTCTTAAAATTCTGAGGACAGAAAAACAAAATCGATAAAGAGTATGCAATCAATGCTGAAAATTTACAGCATAATCTGATCTTACTGAGCAAGTATATCTTAGAGGCTATTCTTTCTGGACAATCTGACCTGCAGATTACTTGCCAGATCTGTTCCACTTTCTAACTCTGTATGTTTGATAAAAAGATCTTCCTTTTCTTTCTTAAGGATCTTCAGCTCCGTCTGTAGCTGATTTACTCTCTGGCAAGCATCATTATTCTCCAAATTTATGGTCTCAAGTTCTGACTTCATCTTCTACAAGGAAAAGAATCAATTAGCCTGAAAACCATCAACTGCAACTGTTCAACTTTTTACGCTTCCATCCATAAATTAGCAGAAAAGATAAGTGCTTACGATTTGGGAATGTTTATTCTCCACATCAGCCAATTCGAGGGCATGTTTCAATTGTTCAATCTCTATAGTCTTGTGCCTACAGCAAAAAAGTTGAATAACTGAAACACTAACACTGGTGAAACAGACAAAGGAGGCTTGATTCTCTGGAAGCTAAACTTTTTATACTGGCCATCTAACCACCAGCTCATAATGGAGCAGGAATTTCATTGATCTAAAAATTAACAATCTATAAAATGCATCATTCCCCTTAGCAGGGGAAGAATCTGAAAAAAAAAACAAAGGGTGCAATTAATTACAATCTTTTTGCCCAGCTTTTCGAGCCAAAGAAGAATAGGATAACATTTAAAGTAATAGTGCTCAGAGCAGCACATGAAAACATTGAAAAGTATTCCTATCGAACTCAACTATGAGAACAATGGTTGAGACAAACCTGTGCTCTCTCTCCAGTTCTGTCTCTTCCTCATAAAGTTTTAATTTCTCTCTAAGGACCTTGAATTGATCCTTAGAGAATTCGAGTTCATTCTTCACCTTAGATTCAGATAAGAAGGATCAAAATAAGATGGAGTTCTCCGTAGGAAAGCAACAATATAATCCAATAAATTCTAAACATCCATAACAAAGACATAAAGAAAGTGACAGATGTAATATGCATGACCGAATTAGCATTCTTCAAAGTTCACACGAAAATGAAGTTACCTCCAAAGGAAAAGATAGTTAAATGAAATTGATGCCTTCAACAAACAACAAACGAAGTTTGCATTTAATTCCCCTCTATCAGTGTCGACGGAATTCCTTCCGGGAGTCACTAAGAAATTTACCCCATATTAGTTAACCTCTCAAAAACTGCAGTTTGAAAGCAGCGGCGCTCATCAGTTATACTCAGTTGTTTAATTATTTGATTCAGAGTTGACATGTAGCCAGTTTTTCTCAGACTATTTCCGCTAATTTTATTGAGTCAAAGGAATTTATGTTTTACCTATTTGTCAGTACGTATTTTCCCAGTTTTTCAACTTATTGATTTAGAAACTTAACAAAATATAACTACTGCAATAAAATAGATACATCCACAATTAAATTAGTAAAAAAGTAAATTCCCAAACACAAAAGATCAAAGACCTCTCCTTACCAAAAAAAAAAGATCAAAGACCTCTAACCAAAACACTTTTTTCCTTTATAGTCAGGATGCTGATTCAGTAAGTACCATATATAACAATTGAAGAAAAAGTTTGTAGGTTTTACTTGGAGAGATAATAACTAGCTCCCCAGTAAATTTTCTTGCAACTGTTGTATGTTCTTTTCCCAAACTTAAGCATCACTCTAATTACAATCCCTTGTTGGACCGCTATTCAACGTACATGTTCTTGATGTATAGTGAGGTATTGTTTAACATAGGTTGAGTGAACAGTGAGTGCATGACAAAATAAAGAGAAAAAAAGAGAGGACGTAATTTGAAAGCGATCTAAAGTTTAAGTTGACACTTTATTGACTTTAAGAAACACAATTTCAGAATTCTAACAATAGTTTGTTCATGAGTGTTTAAGGACCAGTGCCAGTCCAAAAGAAAAAAGGAAACTATTCAGCTCCTGCACCAACTCATATAACTATTACACTATCAAACAAAGTAGACTATAGTGACCATCTTGATGTTGATACTTTTTAAACTTACTAATCTTGCACTTTCCTCAATAGTATTTCTAGCGAAAAGAATAGATCACGGAAATATTAAATGTTGTCGACATTAAAATTGAACTTGCCACTCTATTATCTGACTTGGATAAGCCAATGTTACGCTTGTGAGTAGAAAAGTGTAAATGCCCCTTTTGAAGAGCTTAGCAGGCTCAACGTACAGTGCAAATCATATCGATGGAGTAAAAGCATTCTTGATTTGAAATACTCATAGAAGTTACAGCTACACGAGATGTTTTGAACTTAGACAATTTAAGGAGATCCATGCAAAATTGAAACTTCCATAAGAAAAATTGTTATTATATGTTACCTCAGACAGTTCTGTGGATAATGATGTAATCTCTGCATTAGACGACTTAGTGTTTTCTTCTATGGCTTTAATGCTAGCTTTCTCCTTAGCAGACCACATAGCCTTCTCCTCCTCCATTTCCAGCAGGGAATCTGTTAGTTGCTGCAAATGCCAATGTACCCAGCAATGAAGCCAACTTCAGGAAACACCCAAACTGGACACACTTTGCTTGTAACTCAACTTTATTTTCCTACCATAGCTAACTCTTCCTTTTCATTTACCAACTGATTGATTGATGCTTCCAGCTTTTGCTGATAAGATTGAGATTCTTCCAATTTGCCATTCTGGAAAGGGACAGAACAAGATGCCATATGAGATTGATAAAGTGGAGCTCAGAAATTCACTTCATTGCACCATAAACAAAAAGTTGAGAATTTTGGAGTCAGAACTAAGAGCTGTCAAAGCTTACAAGCTTCGAAATTTCTTCCTGCAACCCTGTTAATTCTGAACTTGACGTGCTCATGTTTTGAGATTGAACTTCCAATTCCAAGGCCAAACTCTCACATTTAGACATAACTTCATCCTTTTCCTTACATGCAGCTGCTAATTCCTCTTCTAAGGAGGCAATAGTCGCTTCCATCTCAAATGCAAGAACTTCCAACCTTCTGTACTCTTCCTGAAAAATACAATCAAAAGAGAGAAACCAATTGACAAAAGCCGTGGGTTTGAAGCTTCTTCCATTCTCCCACATCGTATAATGACATGACTTTGAAGCTCAAAAGGCCAACCTCTTTTTTTTTTATTATCAAAAAAAATGGGAAAATTGAACAACTTTAAGGAATTTCTAATACATTTTATAAAGTTGCGCAATATGAAATTAGGGGTTAAGAAGTGCAATCGAGGAATAAGCAGCAGATCTTTTGACCACCAAAAACGTACAAATGCAATATAAGACATAAAATAAAGGGAAAATATAAAAATCTGTCTCCTAAAATAAGTTTACTCAAGAATATAATTAGCTAGAGATACATAACAAGTTCCATAATTCCTGCGCATTTAGTTAGAAGTAGAACATCTTGACAAATGCATCCGCATCCATGTAGAGTTGCCCAGTTTAATCTGCTTATCAAATAGCATCATGTTCATTACTGTACACACAAACCTACCGGTTACCTTCCGGATCTAAACCACACAAATAGGTGTCAATGAACATTATCCAGTCAAGGGAAGCATAAGCAGACAAAGGGTCATAGTACGTTGCAACTCATCAAAAAACTAAAGAAGCATTTCGCACACAACATCAACACATTGGGTAGCCTTGACCACTTAACAAATGAAGACCAAAATGATTTATGAGCCTGTCCAAAAAAGAGAGGAAACAATAGTGCATAACATGTCCAAACGGTCAAGAAGCACAACTAGCTCTTTCATAGAATGACTCAGCTGACAAAAACTCAGCCCAACAAGTAGATGGAGGCAAGCAGAGAACTATCAATCAAACAGGTTACAAGCTCGAAATCAATTGAGAATAAAATTGAATTTCATTCTATCCCCAAAAGAAATATTTATTAGTGTCGTTTGTTTTATCTTGTACCCCCACCCAAAAAAAAAAGCCAGACCATTGACTTGTGAGTTTTGACAGACAAGGGAAAACAGAACGTAAATCCATAACCATCCATAGCCAGTTTGCAAGTATGCAGAATGCATAAGGGAAGTGACAATTTCAATGATTAGCACCTGCATTGTCTGGTCAATATGAACGTGGCCCTTAGACCTTTTCAAATCAATTGCAACTGAATCACGCCGTCTCCCAGCAAGTGACTCCCGTTTATTGATATCCCTTTCTAAAAGATCCTTCTGACCATGCAATAATTTTATCTCCCGCTCAGCAGATGCTTTTTCACCCTGATGGTGCAGGAGTCCATGAGTGATCCTGTCATTTGCAGGAAACTAAAATAAAAGGAAAGAAAAATTAAATTCATGTGACACCTCAAGCTTAGTCTTTTCTTGGACAGCATTCCTCAGCTTGAATTCAGCCTCTTTCAACTTCAACTTTGTTTTATCCAGATCTTTCCTCATATTCTCCCTTTCTTTCGCCAGGGTGGATGAGGATAAGCACAAGATTTCCTTTTGAAGATTCTGTATTTGGGATAAAAGTTCTATCTTTTCCGACTCAGTTTGCTCCCTGAGTTCCTATGCAAAGACCAACAACTTGGATAATTAATGTGTAGCAATATACCAAAGCCCAAGAATTATATTAAGAGTCCAAACTTACCGCCAAGGCCCTTTCAGAACTTTCAGCATCAGTTTTCATTTCTTGTATTTGCCTCTGGAGACCATCAGAGAAATCTAGCGAAAGAATCTGCATTTCATATTCAGTTGCAGAGAAAATAATTTAGACCAACCAAATAGCGACTATCATATTTTCCGAGTGAAGCAGTACAGTACCTTCTCACTCTCAAGTTTATAAACTTTCTCCTTGATGTAATCATGCAACCTCCCATGGTGAATGGTAACTAATTTCTGTTGCTGAGATGTCTGACTTGAAAGGGTCTTAATATCCTGTGTACAACCCAACACTTACACATACAGGCCACAATAGCACAAAAGGGCATTTATTTTCAGTTAAATCGGATAGGATATCAATAGAATGCCAACTACAGGTGCCAGGAGATCTAAAAATTCAGGAGAATAAACTGCCATTATTCAGATTATGGGCTGAATGTGCACTAAAATACGTAGGTGAGTGACTTAGAATTCAGTAAATCTTTCTTTTGGGACGGTAAAATGCAACAAGTACTCACGAGAAGGGTGCTTGACACACTAGAAAAACTCTGGAAAACCTCATCCATAAGTGAAAAGACGCCATCTACATAATTTTGCAAATTTTGGACTTCAATCATTATATCTTGAACTTCCATGGAAAGCTCGACCAAAGAGTCAAAGTTGCCCTGCTGAAGAAGAGAAACAATGTGTTAAGTTTCAGTTTTTGTTTTGAGAACATTGGTGCAGCAGAAATGATGCGAATATCCCCAGATCACAGAGATAGAAAACCAGCAATAAAATGCATTATTTGACACCAAAAACCCATTGTAAGGAAGTATTTCTTAAGCAATCCTTTCCTCATTATGTGCACTAAGAAGTTCTTCGCAAATTTTAAAAAATGACATCCAATCCAACAGAAAATAAGATAGTGAAGCATCTGGTAAAAGTCATAGAAGTTGAAACATGCAATGGAATTATAAAAGCTGCAGAACTTCCTTGGCAGAATGAGGTGCAGCATCACTATGCAAGACATACAAGCACAGTAGTGCTCATGAGAATTTTAGCTGTGCAACAAATCATAGACAGGTACATGAACACATAAAGTAAGGTTGGCACATGCAGCATATACAGAACTCTACCATAAAAATTGGACTTTGATGTAAGAGATGACGCCACAAAAAGCTGAGAGCATACTTGATGGACATCCCTAGGATGGGGCACTCTGTCCTTCCATTAGTTTTGCTTACATATTATCTAAGGACCCACATATCGTGATACTCTTTTGATTATTTCTTTCCCTTCATTAGATTACCCACAATGCATAGCTCATATGATAATTGCACATTTATGACAGTGCGCAACATTCTTTCCTTTTCCATTTGCCATTCTAATTGTTCACAAAGCTTCTCCGGATAACGGTACTTCTACTTTCCTCTCCTTTCTCTTAACGATTGTTTCAAGCTAAATACATTGCTTCCGCTCATACATAAACATTTACATTTTGGCATAAAAAAGGAATGAAAATACAGGCAGTGCATGCTGCAAACAAGTAATAAAATACCTCCTCTAACTTCTTCTCAACAGATAATTTGTTTTCTGCTACCATCTCAACATATTTATACAAAGTCTGTTGGCTCAAAGTTTTCTCAATCTCCAAAACCTTGATCTAGAATGTAAAGACGACAAAATTAAAGAATGTGGCAGAAAATTGGCTGTGATTGGACAGTATCAAGAATTTGAGAAAGAGAAATGTACAGGAGAAAGAAACTGATACCTGATCTTGGAGTTGCTCTATCACAAGATGAGCCTCTGGCTCTCCAAGACATGTAACATTATTTTCTTGTTTTACGTAAGAAAAAAATTTGGCTTCAGTTAGCATTCTCGTTAAGCAATCCACTTGTATAGCATTGGCGATTCTCTGTATAATACCAGAGAGGAAAGGAAAATGTAACAAACAAAAAAGCGACAAAAATGGAGGGAAAGAAGCAGATGCAAATATTTACCTGAGCTTCAGATTCCATCAACAGATTCTCATACTCTGCGTGGATATCAGTAGACTCATTGATGACCTGCCACATTACAAGCCTTAGACATTGATACTCAAAAGAACATACATTAATGAACTGAAAGGCTTTTCACAAACCACAGGTGCACTTTTATTTTTCACTGTCGCTTTCCTCCTATTAGTCACGTGCTGCAGAGCTCGTGGATGAGGAAGATTAGAGTCTTCCACTCTCTTTCGATCACTAAAAACGTTTGTGTTAGTTTCAGTGTCCTGAAGTAACTTTTCAAAAGGAAGAAGTGGACCAACATCTCGTTTGGCTCGTCGAGGCTCGAGAGTAGAATCCTTCAAGTCAGGCACGGAGTAAGCCTAATATTGAAGAAAAGTTACTTAGAGTAAAGCAAGGAGATATGAGGGCAACTGTACTTGATTCCAGAAAGATTCATGAAGCAACAAGGAAATCAGGTTAGAAAATTGTAAAAAAGAGCGGTAAAAGAAACAAATCCAAGAATTACTTGCGATGGAAATTGGCTACTTATCATCCTCATACCTTAAGAGTTGCTTCCCACCTAATTGCCACCCTTCAAATTCCAGACAACTCCAACCCCAAACCCCAAAGAGCAAAAGTACAAAAACAGGGAGGGGGGTGTTGGGAAACAAAGAAAGAAGGAAGGATATTGCAAAAGTACTTGAGTTGGCAAAGTCCTTAGTCCTTTTACCAAATCTACTAGGCATGAGCTCACTTTTCATTATGGAATTAGAACAATACCGTGGTGTTAAACAAGGTGAAGTGGCATGGATTAAGGCAGCCAACTCTACTTATAAGAATAAACTGCATTTGCTGTGTACTTACTTTAAGGCCAAAGTTATTTGTGTACTGACCATTCGTCTTATAAAAATGACCATATTTCATGATTAAACGACAGAAATAGATTTTTTTTTGTTGATATCATTGCCATTTACTAGTTAGATAGTGAGATCTCAGATAATTTGGTTAGCAACTGACACAAATCTTTTACTGGCATCAAATTAGCCTATCTAATATGAAGTAGTTGTCAATTCGAATTTTGGTCCAACTGTTCCAAAAGCTCCTATATTGAGTCTCTCTATCCTTCATATACATGACACAACCTGCTTATCTTTTCTTTACCTTTAAAATACATGGCATGTTTGGCAAACATTATAGTAGTAAAGCTAATCAACGGCTGCCTTTCAACACAATCTATATTAAAACCACCAGGTTTTAGCATTTGGCTGGATCCCAGAATTTTTTCAAGATGACTCCATGTGCAAGAAAAGAAATCTCTCTCGTCACGGATGTATTGTGTTCAAATTTCCAGTCAGTTCACGGTCAAGAAGCCTTTCAAAGAGTTTTTTAAGATAATATTTCATATTCACTATTTGCTACAGCTAGGCCCCAGGCTCTTAACTTCTAGTCAAGGTCCAAAGACCAGTCAAGAAGTCTTTCTAATTTCAGACATAAAATGCACTTTATCTAAGCTGCTTGTTGAAAACTGAATTTCCCTTTAAATTATCGAGAAATATTGTTAAGGATATGCCACATGCAGTTTATATAAAGAAGATTATGTAAGAATTTTCTACAGGTTGCCATTCACAGTGTTTTCCCGAATCATGTCACTCCAAGTCTCTGCTTCCCTCCTATGCAGTCATGCCTCTATCTTTTAGCTAGGTGCAGTGCAGACGAAAATGTAGAAAACAATGTCAATTACTGTATTTAGAGAGCAATAAGCTAACTGATTCAAAATTGGATTGGCTTGTCAATACACAGTGCAATACCTCCATAAGCGGCTCACGCAAAACTTTACTGGGGCACCATGTATCCCGCCTCCTACCCTGTTTGCACAACGAGGAAAATCTCTTCAAAGCAAGAAAACCAGTGTTAATAATCTGCAACAAGATTAATTAAGTTGCCATGAGCTATTATTGTTTTCCTGGATGTACTCCACTTTGTTTCCTGGCAAAGACAAGTTTTGAGCATGTTTCACATTAAACTTTGGAGGTCTACAATTAAGTGATACGTGACTGGCGGACAACTATCTTACAAGTAGCCGGCTCAACTGTCTAAAATAAGCCAGATGAAAGATGAGATCTATATTAAAAGGCCAGGTATATGTACATTCACAACAAATTGTAAATCATACTCTGACCATTTTATTCTGCTAATATATCTTTCAATGAGAAGTGTTCTTCACACTAGCACTGCACTATTCGGTGATAGAAGGATTAAAGCATGGATTATTCATGAGCAAAGCTAACAAGAAAAGGTAGATCTACAAAACATCCATGAAGTTGTAAATCTTCTTCGGGACTTCATATCACATATAACCGGCCAAGTACAACACTGCCAGCTATAATGAGGACAAGCCATTAAAGTATGCATTTGTATTTGTATTTTCACCAAAAACTTCTGTTAGTTATTTAAAAAAGAATCACACCGTGGATGATTAGCTAGTTGCTTCACCACAGAACAGCAGAAACAGCACAGGCATGGCATACCTTGTTTTCTCTATACGTAGCTATGAACCATCTTAATGTACATGAACGAATATTTTGCAAAACATGCCAAGTCATTTATGGGTACTAATTTGTATAAATCACTCCAAGCTTTCATTGAGTAGCTATAAAACAACTACAAGATATTAAAAGTACCAGCAAGCTACCCAAAGTACTGGCAAGCTACCCGAATAAAATATGAGACTTGGAGAATTCAAAGGATTTGCAATATGCTAGCATGCCGCCTGTACAATACCTTTTTAAAATTATCTCGAATCTCTTCCCTGTTTGAGTACAGCACAATTGAGCTCAAGTTTTCAATTTTTTTAGCTTGCTCTTGTAACCTTTTCTCACGTTCAGCTTGGGCTTTCTTTTCCTCCTCCAACTCCAGAGCGATTCGCTCCCTCTCCAGTTCAGTCTGTTAAAGAAGTTTGAGTAATTTCCAGAACACATACCCAATTTTCAATGACAGAATACAACAAGAGTAGTAACACTACTTACCTTACGAAAAAATAAAAAATAAAAAAAATAGTAACACTAAACCTGCAGTAATGTATTCCGCAAGTTTAAGATCTCCTCTTCTAAATGTTCAGAATGTGAACCCTGAAGAAAATCAGTAGCATCAGAAGATGAATTCCAAAGCCAACATTGCAAATAAGTGCATATGATATTATTCTCCATCTTAGTTATAACAAATAAGTACACCTGCAATTTGGCTCGAAGCTCCTCAATTTCCTTCTTCTGCCGCTTTAGAAGAGCGGCATCTGTCAAAATCTGCCTCATGTAAAAGGTTAAACAAATAAGCAACAAAGGCCTATACCATATAGCACATCAAAAGGGAAAAAATTGAAATGGAGGGAAAAAAAAAGGCTCCAAGTAGAAAGGAAGCCAATTGATTAGGGTCGAGACCTCATTCACATGGGCACAGTTCGTAATACGAAGCGCTCTACTTGCAAACTGGAGACTGCTTTTTGTTTCATCCGCATGAATCTGCAATAAAGAAATTGCTATGAAACAGGACAGAAATGTGCAAGTTGCATATGATCAGAAGCATTGTCCACCACAGTTTATGTGCAACCAGTACAGTTAACATATTATCTTGTGTTCATGTAAGAGTTCAGTTGCTACATAGAAAAATATTACCTTATGCATCAACGAATATCATCTCAAGAGATACAAAAAGAATTTGACAAATAAGGTCATTAAATGGTAGTGGTCTAAGCGATCCAATCATACCCTTGACACGGTAGCTATGCCTGCAATGAAAACTTCCATCCTAGGTAATAGGTACTTCAGCATGAAAGGCACCCACAAAGGTCCCAACGCAGGAAACTTGAAGGAGTTAATAACAAAAAACTCGTGCATTTCACCGCATGAGTAGCATGAAAAAAACAATTTATTTGCATATCGGACACTCAAAAGAAACGGCATCACAAGG
Source organism: Syzygium aromaticum (assembly GCA_024500025.1). Classification (NCBI taxonomy): domain Eukaryota; kingdom Viridiplantae; phylum Streptophyta; class Magnoliopsida; order Myrtales; family Myrtaceae; genus Syzygium; species Syzygium aromaticum. The sequence continues at coordinate 22,563,412 of CM044885.1, forward strand.
AACAGTCAAAACATCCAGTGTATTTACCTTAGTTGTTATTTACCCTCTTATACTGGCAGAAAGAATGATTCTTAGTCAGGTTAAACAAATTACAAAGAGCAAATTAAGAAGTAGATGTTTATGGCTGAATAACATCGACCAATGATATGACTCCAAGATAAACAAATAAAGAGAAGTGAATGCGTTTGACGGATCATGAGTTTTGCGACGAGCATCTCCATGATAGAGAGCACAAGTCGAGAAAATTAATATTTCATGGATTCTACAGATAAAACTAGATCTACTTTGGGATGTCAATCAAAAAATTCGCAAGATACATGATTGCCATTATATGTTGCCTCCAAAGGTGCAAGATAGGGGCCCTTGGCAGGAAAGATAACACAGAGTGACTAAATAGATGTCCTTAAGAGAGCTTCTTGTAATGTTTCCAAACAGATCTCTATAAATAGCATGACCAACTTTACCCTTAGAACACCTGGAATTACATGATACATCATTATAATGCTACCACTTCCTCTAATCCATTCAAATTCTATAGGATAGAGTTTAGCCCAATCAAGCCAATTCAATGCATGACACATCTTTGGAGTTGTAAAATTAGTAGATTTACATCATTTGGCAACTAAAGGCCTGTCATTCCATGTGATGATAACCTAGAGTTTCATGCGGTAGAACAATGAACCAAACACTGAACCAGCTGGCCCTTGATCAGGTCAATGAAACATGTAAACCCTTAGCCTGTATTCCAGTGAAAAGCTAACTGGCAGCCAACATGCATTGTGAAGAAAAAGTCTAGTGATACAATGATCTCAGCTGCAGAATGAGATTTTTATTTAGAAAAAAATATAGCATTCAAGTAATCAAGAGTCATTGGTGCTACCAGCCACCAAATAAAATAAAGCCTAATGATTAATCTGCTCTCTGCTCAAATGTGTTTAAGTCCAGATTATGACTAAACCAGACCAATGCACGAACCGGCCGGACAAGGGTCAATTGCCTTCAGGCCAGTTAACTTGACCCAGTCATACAAAAAATTGGCTTTAAGGACATATAAAAGCCAACAAGAGAGATAAAACCAGCAACTTTGAACCCAGTATCACAATCATCTAAAACTTTGGTACAGCATCTTACTATGATAGAACGTGTACTTGCTGAGCTAGTATAGAAAGATACTTTTAGTCAAGAAACACAAGATTGCAAGCTAAATGACTTTTTAACCATAACCTGTGCCAGCGTGATATTGCAAATTATAGCTGTGTTTGAATTTCCACCAAGAGCAGGTTGCAAAATGCGTGTAAGTTTGCTGTCGCGATATGGGACATGCCCCCTACGACAAAAGTGAGCAAGATTAATCCACATGCCATATATATTATAAAATGTACTTGCCAACTAGTAAACAGTTGGATACCCCACCCCTGACTTTCAGCACCCTCACTCAGCTTTTTAATCACAGTTCCCAAAGTCATCAGACTTTTATTGATGTGAGACCCCTCTTTAAGACGGACACCCTCTGCCCCGGTTTTTGCAGCACGTTCCGAACCAGCAAGATCAACTAAGTTCTAGAACAGAAGATCATGGCTGTAAAAAGGGAAAGACCAATAAAGAGTACACATTTGACAAGAGAATCAAAACTTCATACCAGAACAGATACACGAACAGCATCACAAGAACTGCCACCAACACCATCTTCAGTTTTATCCCGACTCTCAATAATCTGTTCATGGTAATGGTGAGAAATTTGAAGATTAAACTGTAAAAAAACTAGATATGGAAGGATTTTGCAAAGCATATGATACAAAAAAAAAGTAAAAGAAAGATTATGAATCTACCATGCGAAATATGGTGTGAGACCTGCTGCTGTACACGTTCATATTTGTCTCCCCAATATGCCGATGAGCTGAATAGTAATAGAAGCAACAGTTCCCAAGATGTCAAATAGGTTAGGAGATGTCAAATAGGTTAGGACCCTTCCTTAAAAGCTTTGATAAAATCCATGCTTTAGAAACTAATAATTTCCCTTTTCAAAGAAAATAGTTTCAAAGGCAATAAACCGAATGTCAACAACATATTGATGGAAGCGCAAAAGCAAAAGGTAATGATGATATGAGAGTTACCTTCTCCAAATTCCATAAGATCAAGAACTTGGTCAGGAGATGCGACAATTTCTTCACGTAGACCAGCAACATATATTCCACGCTAAGCTTGCAAAGTTGATTCCCAAATAAACTTTACGACCTAATAAAAGAAATTACACGACACTCTAGTACACAGTAAATCCCTACCTCCAAGTTTTCGTGAATTTGCAATTTCCGATGCTCAGGAGCCAAGAGATCATTTATTTCTTCATTATATATCTCCATATAAGACATTCGCAACAAAAATTCACGACCCACTTCCTGAGTATTATGAGGACCATAAGTGCAATGTAGAAAGATCAAATTAAAGCCTCACAGAGAATGCATGTTATCTTTCTTTTCTTTCTCAGTACTTATTCAACACAATTTATTGGAAGAGAAAGAGGGACGATTGAAAGAAAGTAATTCAAAGATTGGAAACCATAATGCTTTTAATATGCTCAAAAAAAGAGAAGTGGCCTACAGTTTACTAAAACAAAATATCATACTTCTACACATATTCAGTTCCATGAGCCAAAGTTATGATGATATGATCGAAGATAAAGGAAGAGATATACACCAAGATCACCTTTGAATCAAAGATAAATTAAACGGCGTACTAAAAGAAACTGCTGAACCTAACTTTTTTTATGTAATAAAAGAAGAGGAAAATGAAAATATTAGTGAGCCTGTCAACAGTTTGCCCATTACTCAATGAATTTTTGCTTAACATAACACAGAACACCAACTATATATCCAGTAATTATGCTCTCATGGAAAGGGCAACATCAAGAATAATGGCATGCCGGATAAGCGAATTTCATTCTTGCAACTTACATAGCTTGCAAATCCAAAATTGTATCATTAGTTGCCATGGCAGCATGTCATGGTCAAGAATCATGAGATGCTTAAGCATTCCAAATTACATGAGTTTTTTAGAAATTTATCTAAGGGAGGTTGAGGATAAAATTTCAGTAATACAGGCTTTGGGCAGCATACTCAGAGTCAGAGCTAACAGTTTAGTGAAATGGTTTTATCAGGTTATTGGAATTGTATGAAACTTTTCTAGCAATAAAGGTCCGAGACATAAATCATTTCAAATAAAAGACTGACATGCAAATGCATACCTTGTTAATGGAATCGAACAAATCATAAACTGAAAGAGGGATAACTCCCGGCTCTCTCCCTGACCCACGCATGGTATGTGTCTTCCCGCTGTTAGTTTGGCCATAAGCAAAGACAGTTCCTAAAAGACAGCAATGCAGTACAAAAAATGTGAGCTCAATCAATCTAGACTTCAATGCTCTAAGCTAAGTGCAGCTGCAAACACAATTCTTCGATGCTTTCATCGCCCAAGCAACAAGGAACGACACAAAGAATCCCTGGAAGCCAACATGGAATCAATTGCCCAATCCAAAGGAAAAAAAAAGAAAAGTTGAGAAAACTTGCCATTGAATCCACGAACAGCAGCGGCGACAATATCTTTGGTGCGGGATTCATAGACCTCCCGTGTCTTACAATCTTCTCCAAATATTTGATCTCCAGTGAACGAAAGAACAATACCAAACAAGCAGTTAGAGCCTTCGCACTAGATTACAGGAAACGAACGCAAATTTAGGCGACGAAATCCTCGCCGAGAGCAAAAGACAGGGCGAACGGAGACAATACCGAACTCGAATTTGGAAGGGAGATTGGCCATGAGGATGGAGTTGCCGGAGATCCTCCAGGGGCTGGTCCCGGCGTCGTCCGGCGAGAGCGGCCTCGCCCTGACGCTCACGTGTATTCTCTCCATTCCGACCCCCCACTTCCGCAGTTCGCAGCTCGATCGAGGAGAGGGAATAGCGAGCGACGGTGAACAGTGTGAATGTGGGGGGGGGGCCGGGGGAGAGAGAGACGCTGCTGTTTGAAATTTAGGGCTTTTCTCCAATTTTCCCGCCTTTTTGCGTTTTCCTTGCGTTTCTGTAAGAAATAATGGAAGGGCTTGTACCATTATCTTCCCGAGGCCCCCGGTTCGCTTCGGGCCCAATAGAAGGGACACGAGCCTTTTTCTTACTTTTGCTGGGATTAACAGCAATCCAAGAAAATATGCTCGAATTATCAGTGAAATTACAGAAAATAATGAGGTTGGGTAAAGCAATAAACGAGTTTGCCTTATTCGCTTGAGCTATCGTTTCGAATCATTATACTTGCGAAATTTGTGCGGTTCACCTCCTCCGAGCAAGACTAAGGCCGCCGAAAAAAACATATTTCATCTACAAATTTTTATAGAAGTATCGTAAATACACGTCTCCAAGGCCCACGATGTTTTAAGAGAAATAAGCGATTATTTGATGGAATGTTTATAGTGACGATGGATAATTGTTAGACATGCGTACAGCGGATAGTCGCTTTTAAAATTGAGTTTCCTGAGTAGCAATGTTGACGTTCGAATATCCAAAAGTGAGACAAGCACGGTCAGGCTGGTATTATTCAGCTTTTCTTTTCCTCCAGATTCACAGTCTCTTACACGACTCTGTCCGCAGAATAAAGCCGAGTGGAAGTTACGTGGCCTTTACAGAGTAGACGAACTGTACAAAAGAAAGCGGGAAACAAAAAAAAAGAAAAAAAGCTCTGCTCCTAAGTTGCTTGGTGAGAGAACCTCAAACCTGGACCCCTATCCTATGAGCAACCTGCATTGGCAAACAAATGAGATGAAGCTGTTATACTCTCTTATACACAGCCGTTTAGAGCAAAGGAAGGCACTGTTTCGGCATTCACAAAGCAGCTCGGTGACAATGGATGTTAATGGTTGAGGAACTGATATTGTTTTCTATAAATGCCTAAAAAGTTATTGGAATGACACAGAAAAGGTGATACTGCTACAAACGTCCCTTAGAATGGTAACCGGCAAGCATGTCAGTGGAGAGAGAGAGGTGTTCCGGGCAAGCACATCTCGGAAATGAGACAGAAGAGTTGAAGATCTTAAAACTGCGAAAAAGAAATCATCATCGATAGGCTACTCAAGAGGCGAAGATGAAAGAATCTACCTCCATAAAGGAATGAACATCGCTTCCCCAGAGCCACCCATCACAGCCAGCATCTCTGGCACCCCATATATCATTTCTACGATCATCCCCCACATGTACTGCATCTTCAGGGTTTACTCCCAACAACTCACATGCTTTCAGAAATATAGTTGGATTTGGTTTCTCTGCTGCAACCTGTCAAAACAGAAAGAAACAGTAGTTAAACAGGGTATATTAGGAAGGGAGGTGTAAAGAAAATAGAGCAGTGACTTGTCATCAACAGTGTTAGCAAACTTACTTCAGCTGAAACAGCCATAGCATCAAACCAATGATCACAATTCAATGCCCGCAAAACAAGTCTTAAACGAGTGTCAAAGTTTGATACAACGGCCAATTTTACCCCGGCTTTTCTCAGAGCTTCAAAGATTTTCTCAGCATTAGGATCGCACAGGTGCCAAGCCTGTGGGGAAAAAACCATTGTGAGAAGTCATTAGCACAACAAGTACCAGTACAAACATTACGCAAAACAGACATTTAAAAGAACTACCCGACCTTATCGGTCGTATAGTAATTGTAAAGCTCCTCAAAGTACTGAGAATCCGAGCAGCCAGTGGAAGAACTAACAATATATTGCCAGAAGGGTCTGCCATCATTGACAAATCTGCAGATCATGAACATGCAGCAGTGTTATATTTTTCTTTATTTTTCTGAGAGGCATATATTTCAAATCAACTGCTAAATAAAAATAAAATTTTCATCAAGCAAGATGTCTGCAGTGCACTGAACATGAACCTATTAATATAATTGTGAACATTTCATGGAGAAAGGGTTGAATCTTTACATCTGGATTAATGAAATATCAAGTATGCGTTTAAAAGAATAAGAAATTGAAGGTCAGTGACCTATAGAAGAAAACAGAGAGCAGAAAACTTCAAATGGGGTAAGAACTGATGCAAGCTGGACAAGCAATACATCAAACTAATCTAGCGATGAGAACTCCAAAATTACCAGGGAAAAGGAACTGTCCTCCCTCCGTAGTTCTCGTGCCTAAAGAGAATTCGCTCTACAATCAAGGCGCTCCAAAAGCAAAATTTTCGCTTCCATACAACTTAATCAAACAACTCTGGGACAGAGGAATGTCTGACAGACGTAAGCACGACGATCTAAGGGACGATCGTGAAGACTCCTTAGCAAGGATAGAAGCAGTTCCATCAAAAAAGGGTATGAATTTGGCACAGAAGGTATCCGCGGACTAGTAATTTCCAAGTCCACACATGATTTTAAAGGTCAATACAACCTCTGAGAGGTGGAAGTGTCCTGGAGATCAAGATGATGTCGTAAACGGCCTTTGCACTCAGTAAACTCAAAAGTTGATGCCTTGAGGAGCCATAATGGAAACAAAGCTCGTCCAAAAGATCAAGTCAGAAATTTCCAAATTAAGTGGCATTACAGTGTAAACTACTACTTCTTCAAGAAGCCCCAGAAAGTAAAAAGATTGCAACCCCGAGACAGAACTACAAAAGAACAAGAATTAGAATCTAGTTCTCAATGATATCACCCCGGAGCTAAAAGAACAGGGGAATCGAAAGAGAAGTTCAGACGAATAACCGGTCTTTATGGACAAGCAACCTATCTTTCCCTCAAGTAAAAGACCAACCAAATTGCAATAAATGACTCTAGAATGCCAAACAACGACGTACCTCAGACGAGATCTGCCCCAAGGCTGCTCGTAAGCCCTTCTATATCTGTTCAATATCTCATCCTCCGAGTACTCCACCCCATACTTCTCCCCTATCTCCCTATATATCTGCACCACAACATCGCCGACCCCATTAGCGATCGCAATACAGGCAAAGCCTATGACTCTCGCCAAGAAAATCACGATCTAATGGCGACGAGAGAGAGAGAGAGAGAGAGAGAGAGAGCTAACCTGAGCCATGGGCTGAGAAGGAACGACGAGCGTGCCCACGGCGTCCACCAAAAGAGCCCTGTGAGTGATCCTACCGTACAAGGACCTCCGGTAGTCCTCGTACTCCTTCACCCCGAAGATCTCCATCCCCAGACTCCTCGAGCCGACCATCTCCGGCTCGTTCGGCGCGACCGTAGCGGCCGCCAAACCGGAGGCGCTCCGCGCCGAATCCGACCGAGGCGCGAGCCCATTCGGAGGAGGAGGAGGTGCGCGCCGCGGGAATGGCGACCGAGATCCGCTGCCGGCGAGGGCGGCGCGGAGGAATCGCGAGAGCTTCATCCTCGTGGCGATCACCGCCATTGCGCGAGCTTCATTGGACTGCAACCGAAGCGCCGGCTGGCTGGCTGGCTGGCGATTCTTCTAGCTTTCAGCGAAGCTCAGGGCGTTTTCTCCGCGCGCGCGAGCAGAGCGAGGGAGAGACTCTCCGAGAAGTGGCGAGCGAAGGAGGAAAGAGCATGAGGTCAGGCGGGGATGTTGTGACGAAAATGCCCCCCTTCGAGGATAGAGGAAATTACGGTTGTGCCAGCGCGGGACGTGGATGTGGCGATAAGTGTCAGCATGTGGATAATTATGGTTTCAATTTACGGAAAGAGCGCTCCGCTTTTTAATAAGGTTTCCAGTCCGATAATACATGCGATTATTTTGCGAAAAATTATAATAATTATTTATATCATTCGATATTAATTAATCAATAAAAAATATTTTCATTATCAATAATAATTTATATTTAAATATTTTCATAGATAATAAAAATATTTTTCGTGTATTCTTTTTTTTCATAAGCGATACGATCAATCATTTTCAAAAATATATATTTTTCGTGTCATTCATTTTCGTAAAATAAATGCGCTCGAAATTAAGAAATATTGTATTTTCAATTATCGGAAGAGAAGTCCTTTACATTAAGCATTCTAATATTTTTTCCATTCGGGTATTTAACAAGTGTCCCGACACCTAACTTTTTTTAGGCATTAATCCACATAAGTTCCGTGAGAAGTTTCTGTAGCCTATCATTCAAAGGGCTCTTGTTATGAAATGATTATGCGATGAGATTCTCTTTGAATATAGCTCAAATGATTATGTGATAAGATTTTCTTTGAATAGCTCCTAAGTATAGGAGTGTGCAAAAGAACCGGGACCCGCCCGGACCGCCCGGGAACACCTGGAACCGGTGGTTCCTAAGGGAACCGGTCCGGTTCCTAAGGGAAACCGGTGGGTACCGATTTGGTTTCCGGTTCCCCATGTGGAATCGTCCACTCGGACCGGACTGATAATATGATAATAATATATTTTATTTTTTTAATTTTTAACTAAAAAAATCTGACCAAAAAAAATTTAAAAAAAGAAGAAAATTTGTTATCATGTCTAAAGGTCTTTGTGTAATTTGGATAATCTTGGTTATTTTTCCCAATAATTGATGGGTACCCACATGATTTATAGATGATGTGGTTAATATAACCGATCATAGTGTATAAATTGTATGAAAAGTTATGTTATTTTCTTTTTGTTCTGTTAATCCGATATTGGTCCATAGATTTTTTTTTTATTTGTCCAAAAAAACTTGTTGGGACCGGTTCCATAGACCCATTCGGGAACCGAATCGGATCTCGGGTGGATCCATGGAGCCGACAGATGGATCTCGGTTCCAATTTTTGAAATCAGTCCTGTAGCAGGCGATCCATGATTTTAGGACGGAAACTGCCTACCCAGTTCATGCACACTCCTACCCAAACATCCATGGAAAAAATAAAACCCAATAATAATTAAAAATAAAATAGGCAGGGACGTGATCCGTTGACATGTCACGTCACAAATCAAAGCAGAGAGAGGTCTCTGTGTGGCTGCGAGAGGCCAAGGGCAAAACGAGGAATGCGGTGGAGTCGATGACGTGGAAGATCACAAGGTGGTGACCATCCGTGTCAGCAAACCCTTTTCGGTCAAATTTTTTTTTGGGCCAATTTATTTCAATTATTTGTTTTGGTCAACTATATCAATTATTTAAATGTAGATAGATATCAGGTTCACAGGCGGCCCTAATTCTTTCTTTCAAATCTCATACCTAACACCGTTGATATAGATCGTCGAAGTAGCTAACTGCTCGTTGGCACGGTGAGAGATGTGCAATGTGTGAAAGGAGATACATAGGGTTAATACCATAAAAAACCTCAAACGAATATACTTATGATAAATTTATCCAAAATTATCCCCAAACCGATACATTTATAATAAATTCACCATTCGTTAGCTTCTGTTAAATTAAATTAATACCATGAAAATTTACAAATTAGTATACCTCAACTTCAAACTGATACATCAATCAACGATCATGTATCATTTAACTCAATAATTTGAAGGTAAAATTTAATGAAAACTAATGGAGGGTAAATTTGTAATAAATCTACTAATTTGAAATTTTTTCGCGATCAATATATCAATTTGAGATTGTTCGCAATATTAAGTCTTAACTTTAAAAAAATTTCCAAAGCTCTTATGCACGGTAGCATTGAGGGCGTAGTAGCCAAAGTTCGAGGGGTCTGGACAATTCTCGTTACAACGTATTTGGGGAAGTAGGGCCCACGACTTGCGTGGCCATCCCTTCTTCCCCCCATGATTCAATCATCGGGTTTTGCAGTAAACGAGTCAGATGCCTCCATCACCTTCGGACGACTATTGACGCTTTGTGGGAAAATGACGTTGCAAAAGATGAACACTTTTTTTAAATTTATAATTTGGCAATTCCGAGGGTCTCGTGTCTCGAATTATTTAATAAAGGAAAAGGCCAAGCTATTTTGTATCTTCTGCCCGATTCCCAAATACAGTGGGGGAGATGGCTATGGCGGGTTTCTCCGTGAATGGAGTAAGCCAAGAGGAAAGGCCAAATGGTGATTACTCGGATTTTTCTGGGTTCCATCGAAGCAATAGCAATACAGACAAGTCCGTCAACTTAGAGGACGTGTGAGTTCTCAACATTACATGGTTGTAGTTAACCTAAAGCAACGGTGCAGGCCGGCGCGGCGTGATCGCAATGCAGTGGCATGTTCGGTAGGAATGGAATGGATCGGACGAGATGGCAACACCCGCTCCTACCTTTTCCTTATGGCTCTTTCGTCGGATAAGGGAGACGGTTCGGTTCGGTTCCATTCCCCCACAAATTCTTGGATCGCTCTCCACCTGGCTTTTGCAAATGTGGTGTGGCATTTTAGATGTTTGTCAAAAGGTCATTCTCGATATGTGATCATTAATTTTAGAGAAACAGCCGAAATGATTGCATGCATCAGCACATGAAAGATGCGAATAGTAACCATTCTGCTCAAAAAATCAAATTCTCTGTATAAATTAATTTATGGAATTCTTGCCAAAAATTAATTTCCGGAGGAGAAATTTGTTTGATAAAACATGACTAATTCTGTTCCAGAAATTGATTTCTGGAACAGAAATCTGTTTTGATTTATTGATTTTTTTTTTACCTAAAAAAATTAAAATTTTACTCAAAGTGGGTGGCCACAGGTATTATAAGCCATTCTGTAAAATTTTTAAATTTTTTCAAGCACCTAAAAAAAATTAAATTTCACTCAAAATGGGTGGCCACAGATATTCTAATCTATTTTGCGAAGTTTTGAATTTTTTTATTTTTTTGGGCACCTCAAAAAATTTAAATTTTACTCAAAATGGATAGCTACAGGTATTCTGAGCCATTCTGTAAAGCTTTAAAATTTTTTATTTTTTTATTTTTTTGGGCACCTCAAAATATTTAAATTTTATTCAAAGTAGGTGGCCCTATGTATTTTAAGTCATTTTATGAAATTTTGAAAATTTTTATTTATTTTTATTTTTCTTTTTTTGAGCACCTCAAAAAATTTAAATTTCACTCAAAGTAGATAGTCACAGGTATTTTAAGCCATTTTGTGAAGTTTGAAATTTTTTATTTTTTTTGGGCACCTCAAAAAATTTAAATTTCACTCAAAGTGGATGGCAATATGTGTTTTAAGCTATTCTGTGAAGTTTTGAAATTTTTGATTTTTTTTATTTAAAAAAATTACCAAAGTTCATATTTTCCCGAAATCTGACTCTTTTTAAGCCATTTTCTGGAAATTTTTATGAATTTTTCAATTTTTATGCATTTTCTAAAAAAATTGTGAGAAAATAGGGAGAATGCATTCCGAAATCAAGAAGTTACAAAAAGTAGCTTCTTTTTTTCTTGCCAAAAACTCATTTCGAAATCAAGAATGCATTTTGGAATCAAGTATTTTTAATAAATGTATTTTTATTATAAAATGCAAAAATCTCTCCAAAATGCATTGTGAAAATTTTTTTAACAAACGTCATTTTATTTCGAAATGCATTCTATGGCACCCGAAATCTTGAGGCCTACATAATCGCTCGAGAGGGCGTTGGGGAATTTGTGGTATGGGAGCTGCGAAAAGGAGACGTTGGGTGGACCAATAGGCAGGTCCGCGTCACCAAGTTGAGTGGATCCTAAATCACCTTAATTTTAGGCAATCCCGATGATTGGAGCCCGGGCAATCCTATGGCAGACATGTATTTGAATGGATTTGCGGAAGCCTGCCGGGAGAACACTGGATTCGAATATGTCCAGATATGATTTAGATATAATTCAGATAAAAAAATCCCAATTAGGGGTAGGATAAAGATGGATGCGATACCTAATATGAAAAAAATTAAGAAAAAAAAAAGGAGAAAAGTTCCGTGGACTCGCTTCACTGTTTACCGCTTGAAGTCGTCCCGCCATATCTACACCTCTTGGTCGATCTCTCTTCTCGCCGTCGGCTTGCCACCGTTGCCCGCGATCCCGACTACCTTCGCCTTAGATGCTACTTCTAGCTTCGTCACGGACAGCCATCCGAAGCGTTGATTTCCTCCAACAAGTTTTAGTTTTCTTTTCTTCCTGGCAAATGGCCACGTTCTGTTTGTACAAATTTTCGAATGGCCGTCATCGAGAGTTTCGATGAACATTGATTTTGTTTTTAATCATGCTCAGCTTTTGCTTCGATCTAAGTAAAAAGACGGCGGTGATGGGTTAAATTGACAGGCTCACTAAGGAGGGTTTGTCTCTACGACCCATTTAATTTGGTGATGATGGGTCATCGAAACCGAAATCTAGTTTTGTTCGTTGGGACTTTTTGGGTGTTTAGTACTCAGTTTTACAATGTCAACAAGGTCTCGAGGTAACAAAGGTGAGAGTTTTTTTTTTCCTCTGATATTTAATTTTGGGTGATAATCTGTTCACCTCTGTTTCGGAGAAGAATTTCAGGAGGCAACAAAGGACTTGATTCTGCCGTAGAGGACTCGAGTATTGATTCCAGAGTAACAATCCACAATGCGACCTGCGAAGAAGGAAGATTGAACAATCAAAACGAGAAAACAGAGAAATTCCGCAGCGCACACTAGATGCGGAATCGTTAACCTCCTGCCATTCCCGGAGGACGACAATGATGATTCATGATTTCTCGTCTTGCTTCACCATCGACCATGCGAGAGAAAAATGAGTCGAATGGGCGTGTCCATATAATTCAAACTCTCGCTTGGATAATATTTATCCGTATTTATTTTATATCCCGGCATTATGCGACGTTGTATAAGATATTTTAAATCCTATTATATCCTTACTTTATCCGATAAAAATGTCCGGACCACCAAATGCCGCCTCAAGCTTTAGAACCGACGGAGATGTGGAACATTTTGCTGTCACCTTTACCTCCCAAAGCAAAAGGAAGGGGACCAATTTTGGATGAGGGCCTGGTGTGTCATTCATATCCTTCCTTTCCATAGGATTTGAACCCTTTCCGGGATGCGAAATCGGTCGCTAATCAAAGGCCCACGCTGTCGGACACCTGCCCTCCCTTTCATCATCCGGAATACTGCTGATTGGTGTTTCTAGTTTATAAGTTACAACGACCGCTTCTCCCACGAGGGCCCGGCAATCGTGCGGTCGGAGGATCGATCTTTTGTCGCGCCCATCTCAACTTCTTCTTGTTTTTTTTTTTTGGTCGAAACGCCCATCTCGACTTGAATTCCTCTATTTCATCGTAACCCTTACATACATTGTCATGACACATAGTTCAAAAATGCGCACTTAGGGACATTGATATGTAGAAAAACGAATAACAAAAAATCCTCTCTGTTAAAATACTTAAATAATAAATCACGCCTTCATTTGCTTTTTGAATAATTGATAGTGGCCCCCACAAAATCTCATATGGTATCGGAGTTGAAGGTCTTAAGTTTGAATATTTCCATGCTCCATTTGCTTTCCCAATTAAATATTTCTAAGCTTGTATTATAATATTTAAATAATAAATAATATTTTCATCTAACAGTTTAAATTTTTAGAATAAGAAAAATAATATCCGTCTCATGTTTTTTGAAGGCACCTCAATTCGTCCATTGCATTAAACTATACCGTAGCGGCTCACTTCATCCATTTTATTGATAAAATCACTCGAGCTTTTCCTCGTACAAGGATAACACAATAAGTGCATCTGGGCACCGGTTTGTATTTCAAATAACCTAGCGAGAAGTTAAAACATGTAAACATATATAAACTAGCTAGAAATTTCGAGTGAACGATAATAACGCAAATAGATCAAGATCACCTTAATTAAAAATTTGAATGCTAAATGCAAAGTTATTGGAAATCTCCATTTCTGAATATTTTTCTCCAATCACGAGCCCACAATCACGAGCCCACATCTTCCAAAATTAAGTGGGCTGTCAGTATTTATTGCTTACCTGCTGAAGATCAGAAAGAAAGAGCTATAAAATGTTGGAATTAATCGTGCCACCTATCAAATCCCTTGTTCATTCTAACAAAAACACAAATAAAATAAATCCTAATTACATTCCACAAACTTTTTTTTTTAATCTTTCACCCATTCTCGTTTATCAATTTTTGGCCTTGTAAAAGCCTGCAAACGGCACATTCACAGACCCGATCCAAAACCCTCCATCTCGTTCCTCAACTTCACTGATCGACCTCCATTGATTCCCCACTCTCTCGGCCAAGATCTCCACCACCTCACCCTCCTCGCTCAACCTCACTCCCATGCCTCTCCCTCTCCAGCTCGTGTACAGCCCGTGGATCTTCATCACGTCGATCGGTAGCCCGAGCAAGAACTTCCCCATCCAGGAAGACGATAAAACCAGCTCGAAGATCTTGTTCCTTTTCGAAAAGATCCCCACCCAGTAGCCCCCTCTGGGGCTCCTCTTGATGTTATCAGGAAAGCCGGGGAGCTGGGCGAAAATCTCGACCTTCCCTGCTTTCTGGGATGGTTTGAGCCAGTACCTGAGGATTCTGCAGGTGCTTGTCTCGGCGACTAGGACGAAGTCGCCGTTTTCAGCTAGGGCCACTCCGTTGGGGAACGAGAGATTGTTCAGGATTGTCGTCACGTGATTGCTTTCCGGGTCGTACTTCATTAGCCTTCCCGTTCGATCCCCGCTCAGTATTAGAGGAATATAGTTCCTGCATTGTTATGTTGATGGCATCTCCATGAAATGCATTTCACCTGAAGAACATGTATATACTTTCTCTCCCACAGTACATATTTTCTTTTCACCATACAGTGCGCGTCGCGTACGGTCCATTACGCACATGCAGTATGTTCATGCATGAGAAAGGCAACCGATGTTATATAGTGTACACGTACCTTCGTTGGTACTGCGAGCTGCTATCGGTGAAGTACACAGCTCCACTGAGTGGATCAATGTCCAAGCTGTTGGTGAACCGAAAAGGAACACCATCTGCCTGCGTAGCGACGGCCTCGGCCAACCCGCCGCCAGGGCCGACGACAAGCAAGCCCATGTAAGCATCGGCAATGTAGAGACGGCTCGTTCTCGGGTCGAACCCTAGCCCCAACGGACGTCCACAAACGTGTTCCATCTCTTGATGCTCGTGGCGCTTCTCGCACACGTCTCTGTAAATATAAGAAGAAACCGAGACACTTGATTAGCAATAAAATCGAAAGTGATCCTCCGTTCCTGGATCGTACTCTTCTAAGACCAACACGCCAATTCCGAAAGGCCTAATAACCAAAGTGCCGACTCTCAAACTTGTTATTTAAACTACCCTCGGGGTAATTATATAAAGAATGTACAATCAATCAATCTGTCCCGCGTACAAGTTTTCTATTATTATCTAGGATTAATTAGGAGGCGAAGTGGCGTGTGGACAAGCTTCGCTGATTTTTCCAATTACCATAAACTACACGAATGAAGGAAAATACAACTCGTGATGCACGGAAGGTGCGCATGACAACAATTATGTGCCAGAGAACTGATTATGCTAAAAAATAATTATTTTTTATTCCGTGCCCGGAAATAATTTCTAAGCATTTGAAGGCGTTTGGCAACTGTAAAAAATTTCTATTCTTGAAATAAAAAAAGAACATAAATGCATTTGGTAACTACACAAATTTTCTTTTTATTAATAATTTTTAATAATATTTTGAATTTTTTTAATTTTTTTTTCTTTATTTCCCTTCCCTTCCTTGGCCATGGCCGGTCGCCAACGCTGGCGACTAGCCACAGGCAAGGGTCGGCGAGGGCATCACGGCCCTTGCCGTCGTGACCCAATCGAGGGAGATGGGTCGCAACGGCAAGGTCGAGCCTCGCCATGGCTGGGCTAGGCCTCGCCGTCGTGGCCGCAATGCCCTCACCGGCCCTAGCCTGTGGCCAATGGTCGATGGCAAGTCAGGAAGAAGAAAAAGAACAAACCAAGAAGGAGGAAGAATAAATCAAGAAGGAAAAAGAAAATCAAGAAGAATTAGAAGTGAAAAAATTATTCTTAGAATAAGGAAACTTACTTTTTTTGTACTTCTTAATTTTGTTCCAAAACTGATTCTTAGAATAATTTTTTGCAAATTTATGCTTGAAAATAAAAAATTTAACAAACAGATTTCTGTTCCCAAACTAAAAACAAAAAAACATAAATTTTTACTGTTTGGCAACTTGCCAAACGTCTTTCTTTAGTGTTTTGAACTTCAGAACTATGATCTTGTCAAACTTTCTTTCTTACAATGCCAATCCCTCGCTTCCTAGGATTACCGAAATGGGTTAGTAATGCCAAATGCGAAAGCGGCAGGATCACAAGCTGCTGGCCCAAAGGAGAAAACAATAAATTAGGTCAAAATTTTATTTAATGGAAAATGAAATACTCAATTCATATTTTTGGCTTTGTGTGTGAAGAGAAAATAATTCACGATAATTATTAATTAGCTACATCTTTTCGTGCGACGTGCGCCAACCTCGATGGAATCGTCAACGACGACCGCATCCCACCTTCTCTCTCTCTCATCGTTTCACTGTTCACCAGAACATCTACCGGAGGTCGCCGGCGGCGCACAAGCTAATCAACCCTAAGCCAAAAACATGCAGACGACCTCACGGTTTAACATGGATCGCGCGTACCTGCTCGGAGAAGCGAAAGCGAAATCGACCCAGCGGCGCTCCCCCGCTGCCCACTTCACGATCCGCCCATCCGACGTGCCAGTATACGGGCCCTCCCCTTGCGGATTAAATGCGAAGCTCTCCGGCCCGATCGCGCCGCCATCCATCGGAACCAGCTCAAGGCCATCGACGGCCCCGACTTCGGGGGTTATTGGGGCGACGGCCAAGAGGACGGAGATGACGATGGCGGTCGCCGCTAAGAAGAAGGAGAGCTTGTGCTTCATATCCATGGCCCGTATATGATCTCCTCGGATGTCTTCTCTCCACTCTGAAAGCTGGCGAGCGACGAACGACACGATGGTACGTGGTGTTTGGATGTTAGTGCCTTATAAAATGAGCGACCGAGCTGTGTTGGGAATCGTGTCGGTGTCGACCGTCTGAAAATCGTGGATCCTATGATGTATGATGAAATGATTATAGCAAAGCGGATCTAAATTGTCGGACTATGATTACCGTATAAATTTAAAATCAATGAGGAATTTATGGCTCGTGATGGCGTTTGTGTGGATCATTCCAAATACCATTTTGTCCAATTACTTAGTATTAGACCGGTTATTATTCATATTTGGAAAAGGCACAACCCTTTTAAGAATCGGACGTCGAACATTAAATCGAAGGATGATGTGGGTTCACTCTATAATAAAGAGAGATAGTGTGATGGGCAAAATTAATAGGGAGGCATTGTTTCCATCCTCCATATAACTAAATCTATCTAACTTTTATCAAATCGACAAAATCGCCATCAATCATTCAATTGCAATTTAAAGTAGTGGTCCCAAATTTATTTCCTTTCCTTTTTTTTTCTAGTTTTTCTGTTTCTATCTAGGATTTAGTTACCAAAAGGGCAAAATTCCCATGTATATTAATAGGCACTATATTTTTTATCTGTGGAATTCACTTCCATAAAAATTAGTTTTGTTGAAAGCAGAAATTTTTAAGAATCCTAGTTCTTTTCTACATTGTCGTTCAAATTTATGGATAAATTATCAAGTAAAATCTAGAAATAATTTAACATAAACAATTTTTTAGCACAATCATTTTCTTATAAATTTTCACTTTTGCTGTGCATATCACTATCCAATCCCGTATTTGTGTGTGTATATAATTGGATGATCAGATGAGGAAAAAAAATCCTTTAAAGATTTTCCAAAATAAAATCACAATTACATTCTCCAACGAGAACCTTTAAAGATGAAATCTAATAAATCAAAACATTGCATAAAATGGGTTCTTTCAAAATGCCAATAAAATCTCATTATTTTGGATTAACAAAAATTAATAGCATGTTTATTAAAAAAAAACATGATGTCTTGCCGTGCATGATATTTTAAGTGTATCCTAGATATTTATGTAACATCTTACATGCTTTTCGTAAAAAATATCTCGCCAGTAGTAAGGAAAATAGACAAATTCTTTAACGTAGTTAGTTAAGAGACTTGATACATATTTTAGGCTAATGAAATTAAAAATAAAAAATTCACCAAGAAAGTGAGCTTTTAAAATAAGAGAAACAGAGCATAGATAAGTTATTATAAAATCCATGATGAAAAAGAGACTTTTAAGTTTTTATCTATATCAAAGAATTTGTTTATTTTCCTTACTATTGGTGAGACACTTTTACACGGAGCATATAAAATATTATAGGAATATCTAGGAATGCACTAAAATTCTTTAATACACTAAAAAAACAAAACTTGTGAAATACTTAATTATGGCAATTAGATCCTAAATAGAAATAGAAAAATAGAGAGAAAAAGGAAGAAGCGATGGGGCCATCACTTTGTAATTGAATGATCGAGGGCTATTTTGTTTTTTTAGTGTATATTGGGTGGATTTAGTCATATAAGGAGTGAAAATAGCAATGCCCAATGAATATTGTTACAAGATATATGTGGGCGACCGTGCCACGTAAAACTACCTGCATAACTTGATTGGAACATCAGCAATTTCTGACAAAAAATGATAGGAATGACCAAATTGGCAAATTGTAAAAAGGTTTATGACTAGTTATCAAAAAGCATATGACTAAATTGACACAATTAAAAGGTTTATAATTAAATAGATAAGTTATTAAAATGTTTAAAATTAAATTTGCATAATTAAAAGGTTTCTAATTAAATTGATAAGTTAGGTTTGTCAAAAGGTTTAGAATTAAATTGGTACAATTAAAAGGCTTAGGACTAATTAGCCACCATATAATAGATTTACGACTTTTTGGACAATTTTTCCAAAAATCCATCAACAAGCTCCATAAGTTGAAATCAAATGAATTGCAACGAAAACTAGATAGCACGCGGAACGGACAGTACCTTGAAAATGGGCCACTTTCTTTATTGAGATGGAGATATTTGTGGACAAATTTCTTTTAAAATTCATATCCCAACTTCTAACTTCTTTTTTCCTTACAAGGTGGCGTTGTATGTCTTGTCACTTGTATAAATGTCATTTACCGTCCACCATTATATCAACAATTTGCGGGCCAGGTGACAAGAACCGGCCACAAAGTCCTTATCACATGTCTACCGACTAATTTGTCCTCTCTCTACGTTCTTTGGAGTCCGATTGCCTGGTATTTTGTGATCAATCTCCTTCGAGAATTTGAATTTGTAACCACTATATTATACACACACACACATACACACACATATTCAATCCTTTTTGAAAGCCTGCAGATATGATGAGAGTCAAGACTTAAGTAGTTACGGAGAAAGTAGGTTTTACTTAGAAAAAGGAAAAATTTTTAGAAAAATCATTCTCTAGTCATGCACCCTGTAGGCTATATCATCATGGTCATATAATATGAACCGTGAACTTGGTAACACACCTGGTGATAGGATCTTTGTTATGTCCTGAAACGTGTTATGTATGCGTTTTGCATTGTCAATTTGGATATTCAATGGGAGGAGGAAAAGAAAATCTGACATCCTCGGATAGTTGCCATTCATGGCATTGTTCTTGTTAATATTTCACGTGAGCCATTAACTGGTGATCGTGAGATCTGAACTTTTATATGAACATCTACTGCTGAGTAGCTAATCTGTTTGAATTGACAAAGCAATGGATAGCTCGTACGTAGCTGGTGATGGATACCGACCTACGTGAACGATTCCATTGAGGAGCTCGCCATGTAAACGGACTGCAACTTCTGCGAGGGAATAGGCTTGGTGGGTTTCACACATCCAACCACTTGCATAAACTCGGTAACCAAGCCTTCCTAAGATTTAGTCCCATGTTCTTCAATACAACCATTGCAAATCTAACTAGATTGTCCGATGTATTAAATGCTTACAGATGACAGAAAAAACAACTTTGACACAACTAAATCGATGGAGAGAGGAAAAAAAAGGGAATACCCAGCTTTGTTTCTTGGCTGAATCGACAATGAAAAGGAGTATGACAGAGATTGTGCACACGACATACGCTTTAGTTGGATGAGATCATGACATGGATCGATTTTACAACTCGAGAAAATACGTAGCTCAATTCAAGTCGTAAATACCGATAAAAGGCCTCATCACCGACCCGATCCACAACTCGTTATCCCTCTCTTCAACTTCACTGATGAACTGCACGGTCTTCCCCTCCTTGTCTTCGACCACTTCCAGAATTTCTCCCTCCTTGCCCAGCTTTAGAGCGGTCGCTTCAGCTTTCCCTAATACAAGCAGCAAGTGCAGCTGTTGGAGGCTAATCGGCAGTCATAGAGCGAAATTCCCAATAAGAGAATTGGAAAGAAGGAACCTCAGCACCGGTCCTTTTTTGGCATGCAAGGCGACCCAGAACTCGCCTCTGGAGTTCCTCCTGATGTTGTCTGGGTAACCGGGCAACTCAGCAAAGATGTCAAACGTTCCTGCATTAGGGCCCTTAAGCCAAAGCCTCAAGATTCGGCCAGTAGCGCTTTCCGCCACCAGCAGGAACAAGCCGTCTTTGCTCAATGCTACTCCATTGGGAAAAGCGAGCCCTCGCAATAGGACTTTTAGTCCCTTGCTCGACTTATCATACTTCATTAGCCGGCCAGTTTTATTTCCACTTAGAAATGCACTCAGGAATTGTCTGGAAACACAAATTAACAGCGATAAGTAGCTTCTTGTAGGCATCGATAGACATCGCTGAGAACAGATTATAGTATTGATTATTCAGTCATCATAAGAAAAAGGAGTTGGGTGCTGCAGTGGAGGTGTGACCATGACACTGAAAATCAATAAAGATAGTAATTGGACCGTGAAACTGACACGAATAACTTCCAAGAAACAATTGGTTGTCTTGTTTCCACGTCCTAACCACGTAAAAATCAATAAAGATAGTAATCGCGTTGAACTGTCCCACATTATAATGAATACAATACCCATCGATAGCCAGACATCTTTCTCTTAGTATTGATGCTGTCTGTGTCTTACGTACCTTCTGTGGAAAGTTGTGCTCGAGTCTGTGAAGTAAATCACATCTTCGCTCTCATCGATATCCAGATCATTGGTGAACCGGAAGGGTTCGCCTTCAGCTTCCTTGGCCACCAGAGTGGCCAAACCACCATCTGGACCCACCACCATTAGCCCGAAGTACGCATCTGCAATATAGAGATCTCCAGTTTTCTTATCGAAAAGTAGTCCTAGATGCCTTCCACAAACATGCTCCAACTCCGGTGCGATGGGCGAGTGCATTCCTTCCTAGTAGCACAACACCAAGTTGGTGACATTCCGTGCAAAATATGCAAAAGGAAACACAGTACTGCTGGCAATATATTGGATGAGCGCGGACAGTAAAGTTAGTTTTTGTTCGGTAGCCCCGACAACTTCTCGAATTAGGAATGTCAGCACCCCTGTGCTCTGTCCAAACGTTATGGATTTTCACCAAAGTGGATGAATATAAGACTTCCTGGAGAAATTAGCAGCAGCAGTGGAACCTCCCATGTCGGGGCCTCTCTAATGCAATGAAAGTTATCGGCGTCACTAATACAACTACCCATACCACAACCACTGGCATATGCGGTATGCGGTTGTCAGGTCTAGGTCTATATAGTAGTTTTCCTTCCAATTCTGGTTCTAATTCAAGTTATGGCTCGAGTGGAGAAGCAGAGAGGGCATCCCTTACCTTCTCGTTAGATCGCCTGAACGAAGGAAGCCGTCTTGTCTCGCAATGGCAGAAGAAAGAGATATCATTGCCAATCGGAAGAATCCCCTAGATATACAGATAGAATAGATGTTCATGATAGACAGACATTCCATTGATTCGTTAGTCGGGTGACCCAGGCTAGCGGCACCTGGGCAATCGCGCGACCTCAGGCGGCCGTCGCCTGGGTCGTGTGACCTCGCCATCCTCTCGCTTGCTTGATCTGGTGTTAGTCGCCCTCGCCGGCCACACTCGTTGGCCTCCCTCACCGGCCGCCTCACAAAGATGAATAGTAACAAGATGGGCAAAATCAGAATAAGCCGAAATAAGTGAGAGTAGTTTGGAAACAAAAAATTTGGATTCAGTATTCCAAATGCTAGCATTTGGCCAATAGACTTCCAAATGCTGAACCGGCATTTCCCCAATGGGCTTTCGAGGCTAAAAGCCTCTTCCAAATACTGAATCAAACGGGCCATCATGAAACTCAAAAAGGAATAAGCATCCAACTAAGTCAGAATTTCAATGATGGCCTATATGGTTGGAACCATTTACGCGTCATCCTTGTGCAGCGCCAAGCTAATCTTCACCGTTGTTCCAATGCGATTGATCTCTCCGGAGAGTCCAATCTGATAGCAACTTGATCAAAGACTACATTCAACTAGAAAAAGGTCATCAATCCAACCTAATGAAGGAAGACCTTATCAACTGCATGATTTGTAACACGTGGTGTCACATTGATGTGATGGACTGAATCACTTGTCGAGCAAAAATAACACAAGTCTGTATACTTTCTTGTAGAGTCCAACATGGGTGACACATGATTTGTAAAATGCGGTTAATCTAGTTTTCGCATTTGCAGTAAA
The DNA here is from genome assembly GCA_024500025.1 of Syzygium aromaticum. Lineage (NCBI taxonomy): Eukaryota > Viridiplantae > Streptophyta > Magnoliopsida > Myrtales > Myrtaceae > Syzygium > Syzygium aromaticum. Next base: position 22,585,928 of record CM044885.1, read on the forward strand.
CATGATGAAAGCTTTTGCGGGTCTGATCCAGCATGCTCGAAATGTCATTAAAACTCACCTTAGATAACAACAGAAAAGGTAAAACAAAGAAGGGGAAACTAACATCAATATCGCCCCAAAGTTATCTCACATTTCTCGCCAACAACCGCGAGTAATGCTGAATATACTAAGACCGCTGCACAAATTAGCATACAAAAAGGCGCGGCTGACTGCATTTGAAAAAAATGATAATGTTCTCTGCTATGTAACTCTAATATATGAAAATTTGTGAACTAATATTCGCTAAAGATATAGCACGCCAGCAATGGAAGTAAACCAGAATGGTCAAACATGCCAACAATGAAGAGCAAAATCACTTTTTTATCTTAAAAAAAGAAGGGAAAAGAAAAACATAATCGAGCACGAGCAGAGCAGCGGTTTAACGTCGTACCTCTGAGAAGAAGTGAAAGCAAAGTCCACCCACCGGCGCTCGTCGCCCTCCCACTTCAGGATCCGGCGGTTGGCGACGCCAGCATACGGGCCTCCGCCGCTTGGGTCAAAGGCAAGGCTCTCGGGCCCGTGCGCTCCGCCGACCAGCACCACCTTGGAAGCATGGAGGCAGTCGCGGGCTCCCGGGAGGGGAGGCGGTCGGAGGAGATGGGTCGGCGGGTTCAGAGCTAGGACAACGGCCACGACTGCTAGCACTATCGCGACTTCTCCCAGCTTCGAAGCCATGGCCTCCTTCGCTCCGGCAATCTAGACTGCCTGTTTGCAAGCGAGAGAGGCTCAAGCTCCCGGCTTTTCAAAGGGAGTGAAGCGAGTCCGACGAAGTAAAAATCCTGCTGGCGGGTCTTCCCAGAAGGACGGCAAGGCTGATGATTGCAGGTGGGAGATCACCCATCTCCGTATTGGATAACTGATTCGTCGTGGACACTCTTTTTAACTTTTTGCTAAACATATAAAACATTTACAACGTTCGAGGTTGGAAGTCGGGACAAGATTCGACCTGCTGATTCGTTGACTATTCAGTTCGGCGATCATTGGAATATTCAAATTTGTCTGATTCGATTCAGAGTATCAAAAGAGTTCGGAGCTTGTATGATTGCATCTAAAATATGAAAGAAAGGTAGATGAGTTTCGGGGACTCTGTCATAATCGCCAGGAGACAACTCTATGAGGAAAGATTGTAAGGTACTGTCAAGTGGCATCTCCATTGGCGAAAGTAAACAGCACTAATACGAGGTTAATGTGATTTGAAAGGTTTTATTTATTGGGTTTCCTAAAGACAATCGTTAAGCAATTATTTTACTGAAATTTTTGTGGCCTTCGATATTGTTTGCTTATGCATAATCGCTTTTAAAAGTGAATCATTGTTTATTAAGTATGCTTAAGAGTAATGATTAGGGGTGCCGCCAACTCTATTCAGGTCAATTTTTCATTGATACCAATTTGAACATTAAGTTTGTATATTTGTTGTAACTCGTCCGGAAACTCGAACCACACAAAACCGATCCAAACCCTGTTGCAATTGCGAGAAAGCAATCGTGTTTTGGTTTGGTTTTGGAGTTTACGAGCCGAACCGTTACAATAATCGTTTCTTAACCTTTTATTCAAACCGTAATAAGATCCGACCCTATAATATTCAAAACTTTTTGTTCGGGGTGTTTTCTTTTTACACCCGTCATTAAGATTGCATTTTCCTCCATTTCTGTCACTCCGCTTATTGGTGGTTTATAATATATAGATACCATGCATGCAAACCTAATTAAAAAATTGGGGGATAGCCGTAATTGTAATTAAGCAACCAAAGGCGTCGTGAGAGATTTTTTACTACGACGAGAAATGGAGGAAAACATGACTCTCACATTATAATCTTGCATATATAGTTTGCATGTAAAAATTAAGCCATTTAGCATGTAAAATGTGAGGTGACACTTGAGGAGGATCACAATGCTTCAATAGTCATTAGATGGGAGTTCCCCAAATCCATCAAAACAAACTCCATAAGATCGTAACAAATGGCACGAAAACTAGATGACACGTTAAAATGCAAACTCTCTAACCCCCTCGATGGAACCACCAAAATCTCGTGTCTTGTGAAACGTCGAAGTCTCATGCTCGGTTCCTACTTGGCGCAACCCCTCGGGGTGGCCAAGGTCACAAAGGAGTAATTCATCGCGAATCTCCTAATCCATACATGAATATTGCCCGCCTTAGTTTCGTACGAGAGAATTGACTCGGGATATCACGTTCATCTCTGTCTAGTTGAGATGTGTCGGCGGGTCATCTTTGCTTCCTAGGTTCGTCCCTATGCATGCATTTGCGGCCCATAAGAAGTCCCATTGAGCCCAAACTTCGAATCGCCGGCCAAGCTCATGGTTACTATAGGCCCAATTTCTTCTAATTTCTGCCAATCCAACTAAACACAAAGCCCCTTTGTTCGTATCCACAAGCCCATAATTGTGCCATGACTTTTTTGCTTTCCTTGTTAACATCCACTTCATCTCATCTTCATCGTTCTAATCGAGATTAGGACACTCGTGTTTTGCCATGTGAGTTTAATAGAGCAATAGGCGCGCTTGCATTCCCAGTTCAATGACATGGGGTTCGAATCACACCATCCACGCATCCTCTCGAGGCGAGGGACTTGAATCTGTATGCTCCGATATTTAGCCTATGCACGTGAGGTTGAAATCTCGAGTCTTATCTAAAAACCTTTGTTTCGCCATTTAACTCTCCCGTGCCATCTCGAGTTAGAAATCTGGATCCTCAATCGCAATAAGGCATTATAACAATACAATTACATAAAAAAAAAAAAAGGCCTCCTTTTTTCACCTCTGAGAAAAAAGAATTCACAAAAAGGGGGATGGGGGTGGATTAAATCTTTTTCAATGGATTTTTACCCCTGGCTTTTCAAAATTACCAAGATGAAAATAGGACCTACATAACTAGGCAAATTCGACCAAAAAAAAAACTAGGCAAAGCATAAAAAAAACCACTAAAATTTAATCATCAAAAGGGTCTGAGAAAGAGCGAGAGCATGGATGGACGAGTGGTATACAGGGTCCTGCCTGTACCTGTAAAAACCTGCTCCAACTTTTTTAGTTGTCGTTTCCTTTTTCCTTCAATTTTTTGGTCCCCCTGATGAATAATCACGTTACATGCAATATGGTTTTTAAAATTCGAAATCGCCTGTCGGAAAAGGAGATGGTCGACGTGGGCCCAACATTATGAATTGCTACTGCAGCTTCGAACTTTAGTGATCTTTAGCATCCCCTAGGTCTGCCAATGAAGGCTTTTGAGACATCATCAAAGCAATGGGTAGCTCATAAGTAGCTGGCCATGGATGCCGACCTACGTGAACGATTCATTGAGTAGATTCGCCCCATATGGTTTGGTGGATCTCACACATCAAGCCACTTTCATGAACTTGGTGACCACCAAGCCTCCCTAAGAATCGATTCCACGTTCTTCAGTACGACCATTGTAAATTTAACAAGGAGTTCGATTTATTAAACTATTACAGACAATGCGAAAAACCGACTTCGACAAGGGTAAATCGATAGAGAAGGAAAAACAAACGAATACCCTGTCTGTTTCTCGGCTGAATCGACAACGAAATGCAGTACAATCAGATTGTGCGCACAGAAGACAGCTTCAGATGGATGAGATCATGACACCCATCAATTTCACAACTCAAGAGAATACGTAGCTCAATTCAAATCGTAAATACCGATATAAGGCCTCATCACCGACCCGATCCACAACTTATTATCCCTCTCTTCAACTTCACTGATGAACTGCAAGGTCTTCCCCTCCGTGTCTTCCACTACTTCCAGAATTTCTCCCTCCTTGCCCAGCTTGACAGCTATGGCATCAGCTTTCCCTCCCACAAACAGCGAGTGCAGCTGTTGGAAGCTGATCGGCAGCCTTAGAGCAAAATTCCCAATGAGAGGATTGGAAAGAAGGAACCTCCCGATCGGTCCTTTCTTGCAATGCAAGCCGACCCAGAACTCGCCTCTGGAGTTCCTCCTGACATTGTCTGGGTAACCGGGCAACTCAGCAAAGACGTCAAACTTTCCTGCATTAGGGCCCTTAAGCCAAAGCCTCGAGATTCGGCAAGTAGCAGTTTCTGCCACCAGCAGAAACAAACCGTCTTCGCTCAATGCTACTCCATTGGCAAAAGCAAGTCCTCGCAAAAGGACTTTTAGTTCCTTGCTCGACTTATCATATTTCATCAACCGGCCAGATTTGTCTCCACTTAGACATGAATTCATGAATTGCCTGGAAACACAAATTATCAGCAATAAGTAGCTTCTTGTAGGCATCAATAGACATCACTGAGAACTAATTACAGTATTGTTTGCTCAGTCATTATAAGAAAAAGAAGTTGGGTGCTCCAGTGGAGGTGTGAGTCTTTGACTACACAGAAAATCAGTTAACTGGAGACACTGATATGAATAACTTCCATATAACAATTGGTTATCTCGTTACCACATCCTAACCATGTGAAGATCGATAAAGATAGTTATCATGTTGAGCTATCCCACATTATTATGAATACAAGACCCATCAATATCCAGATATCTTTCTCTCAGCATTGATGCTGTCTGTGTCTTACGTACCTTCTGCGGAAAGTTGTGCTCGTGTCTGTGAAGTAAATCACGTCCTCACTCTCATCGATATCCATATCATTGGTGAACCGTAAGGGTTCTCCTTCAGCTTCATAAGCCACTAGAGTGGCCAAACCACCATCTGGACCCACCACCATAAGCCCGAAGTATGCATCCGCAATATAGAGATCTCCAGTTTTCTTATCAAACCGGAGTCCTAGAGGCCTCCCACAAACATGCTCCAACTCCGGTGCAAATGGGCGAGTGCATTCATCCCTAGTAGCACAAGGCCAAGTTGGTGACATTGCGGGCAAAATAAGCAAAAGGAAGCACTATATTAGAGGAAATTTAATGAAATAGTGCTGACACTGAAATTGGTTTTTGCTCTGTAGCACCCGACAACTTCTCGAATTAGGAACATTAGCACTCATGTGCTCTGTCCCTGTGTTATAAATTTTTACCAAAGTGAATGAAAATGAAACTTTCTAGAGACAGTTAGCAGCAGCAACAGAACTTCCAATGTTGGGGCTCTCAAATTCAATGCGAGTTACCATGAAACCCAAAAGGAACAAGTAGTCAACAAGTCAGATTTCGATGATGGCTAATCTGGCTGGCCCATCCACGCATCATCCTTGTGAGGGCCATGCTAATCTGCTCCATCATTCCAAAACGATCAATCTCTACGGAGAGACTAATCTGATAGCAACTTGATCAAAAACTCTATTCAAACTAGAAAAAGGTCATCAGTCCCATCTAACAAATGCCTTATTAGCTGCATTTGTCACTTGGATTGAAAGAGATACACACCAAAGCTGAAAAGCACACACGGGGTTAATTTGATGTGATGGACTGAATCACTTACCGCGCAAAAGTGACAGAAATCTGCATACTTTCTTTTAGAGTTCACCATAAGTGACGCATGATTTGCAAAATGTGATTAATCCAGTTTTCGCATTTGCAGTAAACAAACCACAAAATCGTCAACCAGGCTTTGGACGACATTTATGCGCATGATCAAGAGTCCGGTCTTTTCCGCTCGGTCTGATTAAGCATTCACGAAACGGCATAGAATCTCACCTCAAATAACAAAAAAAAAAAACAAAGAACGAGTAACTACCATGGATATTGCCCTAAATTTATCTCACATTTCTCGCCAACAGCAGCAAGTGATGCTTAGCATATACTAAGATTGCTTCACAAATTAGTACACCAAGCAGCGTGGCCGACTGCATTTGTACAAATTGGTCATGTTCTCTGCTATGTTATGTTACTCAAATATATGAAATTTGGTCAATCAAGATAACGCCAACATACTGCACGCCAGCAACGGAAGTAAAGTAGGACGATCGAACATGTCAACAACGAAGAGCAAAAATCACTATTTCATTATACAAAATAAGGCGAAAGAAAGACCAAGTCGAGCACTAGCAGACCAGCGGCTCAACGTCGTACCTCTGAGAGGAAGTGAAAGCGAAGTCGACCCACCCGCGCTCGTCGCCCTCCCACTTCAGGACCCGGCCGTCGGCGACGCCGGTGTACGGGCCACCGCCGCTCGGGTCGAAGGCGAGGCTCTCGGGCCCGAAAGCCCCGGTGACCGGCACCACCCTGGAAGCGTGGAGGCTGTCTTGGGCTCCCGGGACGGGAGGCGGGTGGAGGAGGTGATGGGTCGTCGGCGGGTTCAGGGCCAGGACAACGGCCGCGATTGCTAGCGCCGTCGCGGCTACTCCGAGCTTCGAAGCCATGGCGGTGATCAAGAACAGTGCTGCTGTCGCTGCAAGTGAGAGGCTGATGAAGGAAGTGAAGCGAGTCAAAACGGAAGTGCAGTCATCAAGCAGACGGGTCTTCTTCCCAGAAAGGGAGGGAGGAAGGACTGGTGCCCGCTAGATTGCATCCGATTTACCCAACTTCCATTATCGAATAATTTATATATCGTCGAACGATCACCTAACTTCCGTTGTTTTTTTTTTTTTTTTGTTGGTAAGGACCTAACTTCCATTGTTCAATAATTCATTGATCAAAATTTGTTGAGAAAATTCATTCGATTTGAAAAGTGAATCAAGCGTCGTTTTGTATGTTTAATGGTGCTCCGAAAACACTTGTCAACCTTGTTTTTTGGGTGGTTTAGAAGATGACGCTGCACTTATAAACCTAACTAAAATTAAAATTGGACCGATGTCCATATTTTGTAGCTCATCAACAAAAGGTGTTGGAGAAGATTTTATCGGGTAAGAGATGGTGGAAAACACGACCCTTTTATTACAGTTGTGTTGGTGGAGTCTGTACGTGAAAACTTGGCCATTTAGCACGTACATTGCGGGGATGATGTTTGAGGATCACAAAAGCTTCATCAACCAAATGGATGGGAGTTGGCCAAAATCCATCAAACAAACTTCATGAGTTAGAAATCGAATGCACATAAATAAGATGGCATGGTGGAATGCAAAATCTCTAAATCCCCTTGATAGAGCAATCGTAATTTTTGCACCTCATAAGATGTGAGATCTCATATTTAGTTGCCAACTCGGCGCAATCGCTCGGGAGCCAGGGCCACAAGGAAATAATACATCTCGAATCTCCTAATCCGGACATAAATATTGCCCGCCCTAGGCAAAATCAACTTTTATAAATTTATTCCGGCATTCGAAAATTAACTCGGGAAATAACCTTTATCTCTGTCTGGTGGAGATGCATCGGCGATGTTACTACCTTTGCTTCCTTGGCTCTTGTCTTCGGATGCATTTATGGGCCCATGAGAAGTCACATTGAGCCCCAAAAAACCTGGCCCACCAGCCAAGCCCATAGTCGCTAGAGGCCCACTTACGAAGCCCGTATCAAAAGCCCACGATAAGCCAATGTCTCCTTACGTTGCAGATTTACATTCAGTGCAATCTCATCTTGATCGTTCGATCGAGATTAGGACATTCTTTTATTTGCTCTAGTGACCTCGATAAAGCGAGACGCGCGCTTCGCGAATCATGCCATTCATGCATCCCCTCAATGCGGAGAGCATGAATCTGTATGCTCCGGATAATTACTCGGTACACACGAGATCGGAAGCTCGAGTCTTATCCGGAAAACATTCGTTTCGCCATTCGACTCTCCCGAACCGTCTCAAGTTAGAGATCGGGATCTTCGATCTCGACAATGAGTTACAGCAATATAGCGATAGCGTAATTTTAACGATTTAGTGATTATTATGATCTGTGGAATTAAAGGGAGAAGACAGCTTCAAATGCACTCCAAATCAAAATTCTTATTAGTCTCATATTTGTCCACATCCAAATTTGTCGAATTTCCTTTTTTATTTTTAAATGGAGGTGGACTTTCAACCCACAATGCCCGGCGAGAATCGTGACTCGGAAACTCAACAGCAGAAAAAGAGGTCCCCTTGCTTCTGAGCAACCAAATCTTTCTGGGAATCAGAGATTTATTGGAAACAATACTGATGGATCGCTTCAGGGCTGTATCGCCGGACATAAGGGACCGGAGCCCGGGAACCGACCGCGATTTCGTGTGTTATTTACCCGGCCGTCGGCGACCTGCTCAATTGTTTCGGGGTTCATCCCCGGTCTTGGGGGACTGGGGATAGGCCTCGAGGGGCCGGAACCCGGGAAACTGGCGAATCGGGCACGAGGGCCGAATACTTTGGCTCAGCCACTAGGGTCCTAAAGCTAATCTTGATGGTCCGTATGAGCTCGACCTCGGGGAATTAGGCCCGAGCCCTAGGGGTCCAGCGATATTTTCAGAAAATTATTTTTGATCTGATTTTTAGAGGGAAAGTCATTTGCTCAAATTTACGTATAGGCTTTTCATCAACTGTACGAAAAGATTTTCCGTTGACTATTCCTTAGTGATGTAAGCATAGAAAGATGAGGAGAGTATTTTCTAACTATAAATTTTCCACGAAGCAATCGTACCCACGGTACATTTCATTCTAGAGCCAAGTATAGTGAAAATTGAACAATAGAAGGATCGGTGTGTTGTCTTGTTGCGCAAATTTCGCTAACCAAACTCTAATGTAGTAACGAGAGGGAACAAATAAACCCCACCTGCTACTACCCTATGTATTGCAAAAAAAAAAAAAAACACGTTATGTTCTTCATGCGATTAACATTCTAAACCTAGCTTAGTCGCTGTAATTTAATTTAACCGTGCCTAACTGCTGCTTTTCCTATGTAGTTTTCACCTCCCTTTTCTTACCTCGTATCGTGAGAAGTTTGTGCCTCGTCTAATCTGTGAAGCAAAGCCAATCGCACGCCACGAACAGACAATCACACTTTTTGGATCCTAAGAAAATAAAAGCATATGGTCGATTCATGCATTTCAATTACCAATGCTCATCACATCACTATGCGACGAGTTTGTATATGATACTTTTCTTTTCTCTTCTTCTATCCAGGGGCATGAGCGCATAAGCCCGATTATCTGGACACCTATAAAATGCCCTACAGATCCCACGAACCAATTAAGTCTAGGCATTTGGTCTTTGCGGATGGCCCGGACTCAAAGCAGTTGGTACGCGAATAATTGAATTTTCAATTCCCGAGCTAAAAAATCTCCTTACACCCCAATCAACCGTGCCAATTCCGGGAGTCTACTCGTTTCCTAACATAACACTAAAATGGATTTTGTTAATGAGTGCTCCGGGATATTTGTTAAGCAACCAATCAAGGAAACTTTATACTTTTCAATGCACCGATCGTTGTTGCTTTATGCACCGTCGGTGTATCAAAAATGAAATCTATTCCAAATAAAATGTTTTTAAACAAGTGTACGTGCAAAGATTAATTATTGGCTCGATCCTAAGGCAAATAATTATTGCCACTCCACTAAAGTGAAATCGTCAATCAATTGGTACTGCCGATTAATTAATTCCTTTGAATGGATTACCTTTCTCTAATCCCGCGAAGTGCACCTTTTTTGGGGGCCTTTTTTCCTTGCCAGTAATAGTAAGTCTGGCTTGGTTGGCCCAAGAAAATAGCATTAGTGGCTCCAGAAAGTTTCCAACGATGGCAAGTTGGATTGGGGCTCCTGCATTTGTTATTATTATCCCAACCTTTGGGTTGTACAAAGCCACTTTTTCTTTTCTGCCGCCTAAAAAAGCGCATCTTTCCATTTCGTGGTCACCTGTCAAAATTGCAAGTTTATCCATCCACCATCATTTTGCTTTTCGAATAGCTTAATAAGAACAACTTGTAGTATTTTTCCATCCAAATTCCAAACTTTTTTTCTTTTAACGGAGTGATTAGGAGCAGGGGTGAGCATGATTACAGGGTATAACTTGAAACTCGAGAACCTGACCGGTGAAAACCTATAAATTTTAAGTTCCAAGGTATATATAGTAGTTTCTAAGTTTCAAAATTGATGAACCTGTTTCGACGGGTAAGTCTCAAGTTTTAGGTAAGTGAAACTTGTAACCTTAAATAAGTTTTTTGTGTTTTTTCTTTGTCTATGCCTTCATATGATTCTGCGGTATTCCATAGCATTAAATAATGAGTGTATAATCTCGAATTTTAGTATGAGCTTTCATTTTATGACTTTTGTTAGAGTTTCATATTCCTTGTGGCTATAAATATAAGTTGTGGTCAGTAGATCCTAGAACAAGTGGTAGTCATTAAAGGTGATGATTCGCTATAATTGTTCGATTAATAATACAAGTGGAATATAGGTAGACCTTGAAAGTAATCCTGTAACTTGTCCAAGATATGTATAGTAAGTTCCAGGTTCCAAAAAATGATTAACACGTTTTCATGGGTAGGTTTCAAGTTCCAAGTGGAGTATGTACGAAACCCAGAACCGCTCACCCCTAATTAGGAGGGACTTGAACCGGATTTCTCATACCAAATTAAGTGAACCTCTTAGATCTAGATCAGGAGAACAAGTTTAAATCGAGGGGTCAGGACAAAAATACAGCAAACGCCCTTAGAATTTCCTCGCGGAAAATGAATATTTCAAGGTCTCTACAAAGTCCCCAAATTCTAGCCTCCCCCAGGTCCGGCAGTGAAGCCCTTTAAGACATACACCAATCATCAGAACAATCCTCAGAAAGACGAGCAAAACATCAGTATCCTTTTTGCCAGATGATTTCGAGATCGCCATGGGAGCTCCAGCTTGAATGTAATCCCATATTTTAACAAGATCCTGTGACTAGGGTTTCGTCCGAAATGATTGTTCCATGATTCATCGCACGCACCAACTAACTCCTTAGCCCCTCAAATAAATAAAAAAAACTGTACTAAGAAGAAGTGATCAGCAGAGTGGGCAGAGACAAAGGTGATCCGCTGGCTTAATAATGCACAGCATCAAAACCAGATCTCACTAGACAAGCGGCGTATCCCCCTAAAAGGCTAAAATAATGGCGGAATGGCGGGCGGTTCAGCCTATCCAGCCGCCCGCTGAGGGTCCTAATGGCTTTACAAGACTATCCTGAGCTCCTTCCGGGATCGGTTGTACCTGCTCTTTTGAGCATTCAAGATAGGCTTCTTCTATTCCTGTTTTGTTCCACAACAGCAAAAAGAAAAAAATCAATTTTCGGGTTTTTGATTTTGGGCAAGATGGCATCTGTGGGCAAGTCGAAAGGAGTAATCATATACGAAAAAGATAATTCTTCTGTTGACCTGAAAAATATTTTAGTTGCTCAAGCATTGGCTCTCCACGGATACCTTCGTTATGCTTGTGAAATTTCTTCAATATCATAACAAGGTCAAAGCCTCCTTGCTTATCCTTCTACTTCCTTCCACCTAATGATTTAGTAATTAGGGGTACTGAGTCGGTAAGCTAGTTGCCAAGCATTCCGCGAAGCACAGGCCGACCTAGTAAGAGCCGAAGCTCCCTTCTTGTCATTCTAGGCACTGAAGGCTACTAAACCTGCCTATCCGGCGGTAGCCAGTTGAAGCTGACATGGACTCTACCTTTTCCATTGAAGGGATTCCTAAGTTCCCTCTCTATCTTTATCTTCTCAGGAGAGATGGAACACGGAAAGGACTTACGGAAGATCCCTCCACCGGTCTGGTGAGTTTCTTCCCCTATCTCCCCTTTAGCCTTTTTAAGCACCCGAGTTCCTTCTCGGATCAATTGTACCTGTTGTTTTGAACATTTAAGATAGGCTTATCTTATTCTTATTTTGTGGAAAAAAAATCAATTTTTTGGTTTTTTTGATTTTGCGCATGATTGTATGTGTGGGCAAGTCAAAAGGAATAATAATATACAAAAAAGATAATTCTTCTATTGAGTCGAAATAATAGTTTAGTTGCTTAGGCATTGGTTCTCCACGGGTTACTTCGTTGTACTTAAGTAATGTCTTTCAATATCATAACACGGTCAACGCCTCATTGCTTATCCTTCTACTTACTTCCACCTAACAATTTAGAGTATGTATGTTCCTAGTGATTTTCCCCCCCTTGTATTTCGGCATTTTATATTCTTATCCTTCTACTGACTCTTTTTAGCTCGTTTGAAATAATGGGAAGTATTTTCCAAGTATGTTCGAGGCTAAAAATAACTTTTTAGCTGCGGCAATGGTGGTGGGAAAGAATTTTTGGGCTACGAAGGAGTTAAATTTCCTATAAATAAGTCGTAGATTGTACTACAAAGTTCATAATTAAGTATTGTCGTTGCATGTAAATCACTGACAGAAATTATTATAAAAGTTTTAAATTTATTGCACTCGTGCTAATTTAATCAGAAACTTTTCAAATGTACCAAGTGAACCATTAACCTAATCTTTGAAAAAAATTGTCAATTGAATTCATTCGGTCAATTTTAGCCGGAAATCACTGATATGGACAATTTTTATAATATATACTTTTTCTTTTTTCTTTTATTTTTCTTCCTTTCTTTTCTTTTTTTATCTTCCAAGCTTGGCGAGTATCGCTAGCCAACCCTTGCTTGTAGCAAGTGAGGGTCGTGAAGCCCTCGCCAATTACAAGCAAGTGCCCAAACCCGACGAGGGCCGTGAAACCCTCGCCTAGTGGACGACAAGGGTCAACCGATCCTCGCTATACTTGGTAGAAAAAAGGGAAGAAAGAATAAAAATAAAATAAAATTATAAAATTTGTCTATATTAGCGTCGGCTGTCGTACGTGACACTATTGACATCTATGTCAACAATTTTCTGCTAAATATTGGCTTGATTGACTCAACTGACAAGATGTGAAAATTTTTATGGCTCAATTGGTATGATTGTACTAAAAAAATTAGTACAATCAAAAGATTTGATATTGAATTTGTACATATATAATAAATTTACGATTTTTTTTGGGTATTTTCCTATCACAGGCTATTCTCAAGATCATTGAACTTTGATCTCGAAGTTTCATATGCTTATCAGGCTCGTATCCATTTACCTCACCACGAAAATGACGTGTCAATTTCCCAAAAAAAATTTTTGGGTCAAGAAAAAAAGTCCACGGATACGTGTCATACCTTGATTAATTAGATTCTAATAATATGTTTAATTTAAACAATTTGTAGTTGATTTGACCACGCACCCCATTGGGCCATTGACACATCGCACGAAAATATGGACTTTGAGGTCCGCGACTTGATTCACGTGTTGAACTTTGAAATCGCCACTGTCGTTGACATTAGGACAATTGACAATCGAACTGAAAGTCAAGCAATGAAATTAACAAATTAAATCAGATACTATCGTGACTTTTACGTACATTACATGACTAACATAAAGGTCATCCACTATTATTAAGCAATAATAATAAATTATTGTTTCGGACTAAGATATAACTAAGATATATAATTTGTTCAATATTTGTAATTAGGTGGACGGGTTAATCTCGGATGGTGCTGATTCTAAGCTTGATTAAACTTAAATCCTCAAATAAAAAAACCCAAAAGATGTAATGAGTCGCATTGTGAGAACAGATAAGCCAACAGGAATTAGAGTTGGAAATGAACTGAGATATAAATCGATAAAATATTTCGTATCACTTGTTTATAGAATTTATGTACTCTTTACACACATATGGTCTTTTTTTATAACAAACTGGACTTGCTAATATGGTATTGGAGTCACGTTCTATATCTTAATTTGTTTTGTAGGGCATGCATTGTATTAATTTAAACTTTTGGGTTGGACTTTCGAGGACAGTAAATATGATGATCCAAGCTACCGGTTGCATAATTTTCTCGAGAAAAGAAAAAGTCGATGCGCGATTTTATCTTGATGCTGGAAATAAATACCGTATACAAGTGAAAAGGCGACCCTCCAATCTCTATCGGGGATGGTCCAGACATCTGTTATTGTTTTGGCTCTTTGTCCAAACGTCTGTTTCCTCCTCCCTTTTTTTCTTGCTTTTTTCTTTTGGTCGCTAGTTTGTTTTTTTCTTACTTTTGGCGGCATCAAAGGAATGGGTGGTCAAAATTTGTTACCTTTGTCTTTGTCTTTTTTTCTATATTTATTAGGTGCCTAACATGGTGTCGCTTGAAAAAAGCTCTAGATGTGGTCCGGGCACAGGTGAATAGTTGTTATCGGTGCGCAAGGTTCCCGGGTGGGTAGGGTATTGCTCTATCCTGGAACCTCCACTGTATGTACCGATTCGAAGTCCTAAAGGATCACGACGCCACTTTGAAATCCGTCAAATCCACATGATTCAAGATATCATGTATATATTACTTGGTTTTTTTTTTTGGAAAATAAAAATTTTGATTGATTGAAAAATTTGTAGCGATTAAGGTACCGACATGTTGAATATTCAACAACAAAACACAACTGAATTACGGAGATATGTACATGTTCTTGTCACGTACCGACATGATCATCTACAATTAAACATCCAAAGTAGAAAAGACAGAGATAATTCAGCTTCGATCCATCGTTTAACTTAATTATGAGCTTACACAAAACCCACTACACCCGAGCAAGAGGTCGAACTAATTTTGCGTTATTAAATGTGAAAATTTTCATTCGAAAAAGATAAAGTCATAAATAATTAAATCAGGTGAGTTTGGTAATATAAATCACAATCTTTGACCATTGTAATTTGGGCTAATATTACAAAAAATCTCAACTTGGTATGCTCGCGCCACATCTACCCGAAACTAATTTTTTTATCACAAAAACTCCGAATTGGTATACTCGCATCATATTTACCAAAAACTAATTTTTGTGTAATAAAAATCCCAAAACTATGCATCCATGTCACATTTATCCCAAAATTGATACATCTGTGTCACATTTGTCCCAAATTGTAGTAAATCTGAAATTTTTTGTGGGTGAATGTGGCACAATTGTACCAGTTTGGGATTAATGCGACACGCATATACTAAATTTGATATTTTTCATGTTAACCCTTGTTATTTGGATAAATCAAATCTGATAAGGTTTCCTTATAAATTAGGACACTCGAGTTTGCGCGGTATCCAAAGCTGTCACCGAGAGAATAACAAATGATTGAATAACCCGAGTGAATTTCAGGTTGAAAGAAAGAACGAGTGGGCTCTTCGATTGTAGCTTTCGCTCCCCCCCCTTTTTTATTTTTATCCTTTTCATCATATTAAATATTATCTTTAGGTTGTGCACCTTGAGTTCTTGTAAACGTGCCCATAATGATGTCTAAAATAGGTCCAGCAGTGGCCAAACATGTCCTTCGGACATTGATAGGGTGGGTCAAAGCAAGCCATCATGAAATTTCCGAAGGCAAACATTGCAGGGCTTGCGAGCAGACCAATACACAATCCTTGGAGGATGGTAGATTTTCCCCTCAAATGCAAAACAAGAAGTGGAGATAACATCACCATTCGATGCATACTTAACCTGATCTTTCGACCAAAAAAAAAAAAACCTGATTTATCTCCGATATATATATCCAACTTGACACATATTGTTAAAGTATTTTCATATCTAACATAATAAAGGAAAATTCATAGCTAGACTGAAGTGAGTACGAGGAGTAAACAAGAGCAAGATCAAGAGAGAGCGAAAAGAAAATCATGAAAGTGAGTTGGATTTAAAGTAAATGGATTTATGACCCATATAATGTTTAAATACATGTACCGAATACAATTATAATATGTACGTTAGTACATGAGTTTATGATTCATTTTGATAGGTTTGATTCTGGCTCACCGATCTATAAGAGATAATGAAATCAAATCGGTGCATAACGCCATTACCAAACTTGTAATTCGTCGCTGCAAGTATTGGGTTTTTTTTTTTTTTTTTGACGATGTATTGGGTTAGAATTATAGAATTACAGCGAACAAAATTAAAACTCCACAAATGATGTCGATGGATATCGGGGGGGGGGGGGGGGGTGGTGGGGCCGCGGTGATCTGTCGGGCGTAGGGCGTAGGGAGCACGGTAGCGGGGTGGTGGTGGAGGCGAGCATGAGCAAGAGCATGGGCACGAGCGAAAATCCCCACGAAGGTGCGTGGGCCCCGCGAGACGAGCCTTTTTTAAATCTTTGGGAGCGTGGATCATACGGGACAGACTGGACCATGCATCATGTATCGAAAGCCTGTCGGGGAATCTTCTTCCCCCTCCTAATGAGGACCCCCCACCCCCCCCCCCCTCCCCTCTCGCCGGATTACCTGTTCCGTGGTGCTCCCCGCCCTCGATTCTGGGGTAAAAATCCGTGGCCGCATTAGATATCGTGCTCTCGTAATCTTTCGCCGTTCGTCTCTCGAGCTGGGATGATGGACATCTTTTGATTTTCGATCCGACGGTGGAAACCCGAGATAGGCACGGTGGCTCTTGAAATGCCGTGAGCTTATCGTTTGATTTCGCAAATTTTTTTCCGTGGACTTATTCGACGGAAAGAATCTTTTGCCGTTTCTTCTTTCTTTCAATGGGGACGGAGGATGTTTCGAGGCCTTTTATGATCGTGTCTCGCTGAAATCGGAATAAAGCATGCATGCCCTTGACGTTTTTTCCCTTCAAATTGTTCGATTGAATTTGTAGACTTTCTTTCGGGTGCAGTTGGGTACTCCTTTTTTTTTATCTGTCCTACCCACTCTAACTCTCAATTCAATCTTAAACTTTTGCCTTTTCTTTTATAACGTGCGAGAGTCGAAATCCACATCTGAGATTACACATGCCCGCCCCTAACTCCCCTTAAGAATGCGGGAAATCAAACTTTCTACCTCTTCCTTTCTAAGTAGGAAGGGTAGTTATTAAGGCAAACCCCAATGATTGCATTTAGATACTTAAAGATTATGTTTTTGTTCCGTTTGGTTTTTTTCTTTATGGAGTTAACAGATGGAAGTGCTGGCGTCATTTACTGAGTGGGACTCGATGTGCTGGTTTGGCCTGTCGAGTCGATTACTTGTGTGACGTGGACCTGTTGATTTCCTCATTTGGAGGTGTTTTAGGAGCATAGAAGTCCCGTTCTGTTCATCTCAATCGAGAGTGAAATTTCATTGATTCGGAAGTGAGTGAAGACTTACAGTACTCTTTACAAATAATGATCGGTTTACATATATCGGAACGATGCCTCTCGAGACCAATAATTTCTCCTGGTTCTTCATCTTTGCTACATGCGATTTATGATGATTTTCCTCTTAAGATGACATAGAGAGCATCCGATACTCTTTCGAACACCAAATCGATCCCTCTCGGGCGTGACTATACTCAGTCACACATACTTGATTATCGAGGATACACAAACTTATTTTCCATGCATGGCATGAAATAAAAAATGCTTGAACACGATGATTCGAACTTAGAAACGGCTAACGGCGCTGGTTACACTCCAGCCCGTCAAGGATTTTATCAAGCCAAATGCATCGATTTCTTTCTTCTTTCTTTCCATTCTTTCTTTTCTCGTTTTTATCCCTTCGTTTCTCTTTCTTCCCTCCCCTGCTTTTTCCCATCGCGCTTTCCCCACCTGCTCTCAAAAGATACGGCGATGGCGGGAAGGCTGAAGCGCCCCCGCACCGTGCGCACATGCCGGTGGTCAAGCAGAGCGCGGAGGGACGGTGACGTCATCTGTATCTGCTCGGGACGATTTTGGTGGGCCCCATTTCCAACCCCCTCCTTCCTTCTCTCCCTCTCTCTCTCTGTCTCTCTCTCTCTCTGTCTCTCCCCCCCTGCTCTTTCGGCTTTTGCCTTCGCTTCCGTCCAACACAATCTCTCTCTGTCCCACCCTTTCTCTCTCTGTAATCTCCTCTCCTCTCTCTCGTATAAACTCAACCCCACCCCCGACTACGCACGCCTCAAATCCCCTCTCTCTCTCTCTCTCTCTCTCTCTCTCTGCATCTCTCATTCTTTTCTGCCTCTGCGTCTGCAACTGGAAGGAAAGAAGAATCGGCTCGGGAGAGAGAGGTTGTGTTGGGGGATGAGCAAATCTGGTCGGATCTTGCTCTGTAGGATGTGCATTCTACCGGGTCTTCCTCGTATATCGATCCCGTGCCCTCTTCTTCGTCGCCCTCCTCCTCCTCCCCTGTCGTAGCGGCGGCGGAAGTGGAGGAAGAAGAGGCGCTGAACCCTCGCGAGGAGTTTCTCTGCTCTCGGGATCTCGCGTTTCTCCATTTTCTCTGGGGGGGGGGGGGGGCCCGCCAAAATGGGCACTGCCGCAGAGCCTCGGTTCCACGTCTTGGCCGTCGACGACAGCCTCGTCGATAGGAAGCTCATCGAGAGGCTCCTCAAGATTTCCTCTTACCAAGGCACCCTCTCTCTCTCTTTCTCCCTTCTCTTCCCCCCCCCCTCTCTGGCCTTTGTTCTTTCTTGGATGAAACGAAGAATGGGTTCTTCAAGAAGTTGGCTTAGCTCTTCTGGCTGTTGCTTTGTTTTTTTTTTCCTTTTCGGGTGTTTTCGTATCTCGTTCTCTTTTGTTCTCGCTCTGTTCAATTCTTCCCGTTGCCATTTGCAGTGACTACAGTTGATTCTGGCAGTAAAGCTCTGGAGTTTCTGGGTTCCCGCGGAAACGATGACCGAAGCAGCTCCGATCCTCTCCCGTCCGTTTCGCCGAACGATCATCAGGTAATGCATGTTTCAGTTTTGGCATTTTTGGCATTTTTTCTCCCTTTCTTTCACTCGGGAGTTTTCTTTTTCCTGTCCATTTTTTCGATTTCTTGTGGTTCAGCCGTGCGGCTCATTCTGACGTCCAATCAACTGATTAACAGGGAGTGGAGGTGAATCTCATCATCACGGACTACTGTATGCCCGGAATGACCGGGTTCGACTTGCTCAAGAAAATCAAGGTACGCCCTCTGGATTCTCTCCTCTCTCCTCTTTTCATGATCGCACGTTTTCTTTCTTCCCCATTCGCCCTTTTTCTTTTCTGTTAATCTTCTCTCTGGGTCGTCTTGTAGGCATCGTTTTCCTTTCCGGGAAAATTCGGCCCCAGGCGTGTCTTACCAGATTGATTGATTTGCTTTCGATAAATTGACAAAGTCCAGAAAGTGGCTAACATGCACGGGTCTGAATGTTTCTGTTCGTGGGTCCTTCCATGTTTATCTCTTTGCGCCCCTTTTTCCCTGCCCACTTGCTTGGGAATTTCCATGATGATAATCTCCAAGAATATATTCCCTACCTGTTTTCCCAGTAATAGTAAAGGCTGACTGATCACAGATCTGTCGAGCCAAGAAAACAAAGAAAAGAAGGACAGAACAGGGCAATCAGGTCTAATCCGCGAGAACCTTTTCTCTTTGGCAAGCCCCTTTTTCTCCTTTCAGAATTCGAATGTCCCCCTCAAAATTGAATTTTCCTTAACTCATAGATAGCCTCTACTTTTCTCTTTTTTTTTTTTGGTGCAGATTGAAAGTGCATTCTTTTACTTAATCCTAGAGAGTACTGGAAACAACTGGTGTATGCAAATCTCATATGACTTGTGTTCTTTCGCAGGAATCTTCATCTCTGAGAGACATCCCGGTGGTCATTATGTCATCCGAGAATGTCCCTTCAAGGATCACCAGGTAAGAGCAGCATATACTACTGTAGGAAAAGAGAGGACTTCCTCAATGTTTGTGCTCAAATGTTCCGGACTTTTGGGAGGACGGATGGTCTTTTGTTAACGGGTGTGTTTCATTTGGGACCGACGCAGATGCTTGGAAGAAGGAGCGGAGGAATTTCTCCTGAAGCCTGTGAGATTATCGGATGTGAATAAGCTCAGACCCCACATGATGAGAACCAAGAAGCTCGAGAATCCGAAACAGGAATCGCGAGAAGAATCAGAGGGACATGGTGAGATTCGATCGCAACCACCACCGTGCCAACATGAACTCGGAACCCAACAGAGTCAACACCATCAATCCCAGCAGCAGATTCAACCACACCAGCAACAGAAATCCAGCAATAACAACAAGAGAAAGGCCATTGAAGTTGAAGAAGGCCTGTCGCCCGACAGAACAAGAACCAGATTCAGCGGAGTCGCCACTTTCTGATGAATCACTACACACACTTCAATTTTTTTGTGGCCATGTATCTTTTCACTAATTTTCTCTTTCACATCCCGTTTCTGCTTACTGCTGGAGCATACAGATCAGACAGAAGCGTTGCAGAAATTTTTTTTTTTTTTGGCTTTTTTCAGGTACATATATCTTAAATGAAGTAGTTGATTCACAGCACGCCCCTTTCTAATCTTGTCCAATCTCAATCCAACGAAAACAAGAGTTATAGAAGGAAAACACATTGGAAACTTATGCTATGTTTGGGAACAAAGGGGCGAAGAAAATTGGGGAGGAAAAATGCTACAAAGTTCAGAAAATTACCCCCAAATTTATCTCACAACAGTTTAAAATCTTCTAAAAATATCCACCCAAATTAAGTTTTTGAGCTACATGGTCAAGAGTTTAAGCGAAGTTGACCTCAGATTGACATGCACCAGAGCAAAAGATAGTTTGCATCAACACATTAGACCCCACAAAAAGCCTCCTCGTGTGCTTATTAGCAAGTCAGTGGACTCATTATGTCGAAAATTCCAAACGTGCATTAATTAGCTTTGTGCTAATGGTCACCACCGTTACAAGGACCGTGACACCACCAACCAAATTTGGTTCGAGCACATAAAAAAGAGCGTGTGGAATTATAAGTTTTTCGCTTGTTTTGTTAAAAATGAATGATTTAAAATAATTTTTTTTAAAAAGCGATCGCTTGAAATAATTTAGTCAATAAAAAATGTTATAATTATTGACAATAATTTATATTTATATTTTCATGGACGGTAAATCTTTTTAATTTATTTTTACATATTTAAAAAGCTACATAAAGTGCCAAAAGAAGTATCAATAAGGTGTATGCCTTCGCTTCGACTCAACTTTGGAACTAGACCGAATCGGCCTTACCTGGTAGGTTCAAGGCCGGTTCGCATAGGAATCGCCAGTTCTAAAGATTTCTAACCAGCCTTCGCTAATCCAAATCTCGATTCAAGATCTTGAACAGTGGGTTCTACCCACGGTGGAACCTGTATTGATCGACTTGCGAGCTTCTTAATTTGTGTTCTTTCCCATTTGTTCGATCATATTCGTGTGTTTCTTTCCAGTTTTCAGTAACGATGCCATTTAGACATGGTTGGTTTTCGTTTAGTGAAAGTTGTTGGACCGTGATTCTTTGAAATCGCCAAAGCCAACACAGTTCGATCCACTTGGATATGTGATCTTCGAATCCTGACAAGGGCCCTTCTTCCCGTTCATGTTTAATGTTTAACATTTAGATACAGTCTATGGACTAAATTGAACATGTGTTAAAAGTTCAATGACCACAATGAACAAATTAAAAATTCGGGGATGAACATTGAACATTGAACTAAAATTCAAGGACCAAATTGAATAAATTTAAAGATTCATGGAGAAATCGCCAAAGCCAGCACCGTTCGATCCACTTGGATATGTGATTTTCGAATTCTGATCGAGGCCCTTCTTCCCGTTCATGTTTAATATTTAATATTGTGATACAATATATGGACTAAATTGAACATGCATCAAAGGTTCGGGGAACACAGTAAACAAATTAAAAGTTTGGGAATGAATATTGCGCATTGAGTTAAAGTTCAGAGATCGAATTAAACAAATTTAAAGATTCATGTAGCACATTGCACATCGAGAACATCAGGAACCATTTGTGTCTAATGCTCCGACTCGGGACTATGTGTCGTAAGATCTCAATAGAAACATTTTCTTCTTAAAGAGAAAAACAGTGGTATCGCAATATCCTATTAATTAAAAGATGGCGTTGTCAACACAGAAGATCAAAACTTTCGCCGCGGGCATCCCACTCCCACGGAATGGACCGTGACATTGACAATTTACGGCGGCTGCGGGGAGTGGGGGTGGGGATGGGAGGGAAGGCTGCGTTGACCCAACTTGACCTCGATCCCCACGTGGGCCCCGCTCCCTCCCTCCACGTCCGTCCGACGTGTCACGCCTCAACTCCCCAATATAAATACATACATATATATATATATATGCGGCTCCTTTTTTTTTTCCCTACTTGGGTGCAGTTTTTTTTAAAAAGAAAAAGCAAAAAGCAAAAAAAAAAAAAGGAGAAAAAACACTCGCCAGACGCGGACAAAACACAACAAGAACCGAACCGAACCGAACCTCCCCCAATTGCATCACCGAAAGCTTTTGATCACCCCAAAACAAATTCCCTCTCTCGCTCTCTCTCTCTCTCTCCCTTTCCTCCCAATCGCGGCCGAAATCCGAGTTCTCTCCGCCGCGGATTCGCCGGAAATCCTCCAGGTGAGCTCCGATTCCGGCTCCTTCCTTCTCCGATCCCGTGCTCTGTTTGCTCGACGGTTCTTCCTTCTCCTTCTCCTCCTCCTCCTTCGGGAAGGTCTCGGTGCCGTCGTTGATCGAACGCGTCCCGGCGAGATGCGCGGTGGGTTTGTTTCTGCATTCGTTCGTGCATGTTTGGGTGATTTTCCTAGTTTCTATACTCGTGCTGGATTTCCGGTTTGCTCGGCGTTAGGGTTTTAGGATTGGTGCGGGCCGTTGGGGGGGGGGGGGGGGGGGGTGGGGTGGCCATCGCGAGCTCCTCTTGATCCCGTGATCGGGCGCGTTCTGAAACCCTAGGGCTCTGTTTTTTGTCGTCGGGGGGTCGTGTGACCGGGATCGGATTCCCTTTGGCTGAGGAGAAGTAGGCGAAGTGATGGCTTGGTGAGGGGTTTTGGTTGAGTGAGCCGTTTCTAGCTGGAACGAAAGCCGATGATCCGGTTGGTATCGGAGGCTTTATTGACGGTTTTTTCCTCGTTCTAGATTTTTTTGGCGAGCTGTAGTAACGCTGTTTCGGCTTTTTCGGGTTTTGGAGATTCTCTTCATGATAGCAAGTTGTGTGAGTTATGGATTCTAGATGAGTAGCAGAGACAAATTACGGAAAATCGCATTTTCTCGCGTTCTCGTGAGAGGAAATATCTTTTTCTCGTCCGTAGAGAGTACGCATGTGCGCTTAACAATGCCTTTATTGCGACTTAACTTTCCGAGTTAATCTAAACCTTTGCCTTTGTACGTCAATGATAATTTTAAGTAGACGATTTACCCTCGGCGATATGTTCTGTGATAATCCCATTTCCAAAACAGGACCGAACGCAATGGGGCTGGAGAGGATTCATTCCACTGAGTAGGATAAGGTTCTTGTTGATGTAATTTGTTGTTTGAAAAGAGTTCTCTGTAATTTTGGATGCTTGACAGACAGAATCGTGCCAATGACCCAAATGAGTTTTGGCATTAGAAGAAATAAACCATTTGAATGATTCTCCTGACCTCAACTTCTCGAGTACATTCGTTCACACAGTGCGCATGAAATGTCTGGAAAACAGGAAGCCCTACAATCAGCAGTTACTACGATTATAGAAAAAAAAACCCTTTATTTCAATTTCTGTTTTTTTAATGCTAAGTTAATCATGTCTTTATGTACTATATTTGTACTTTTTTTCTGTTTCAATGAAGGATTTTCCCGTTTAGTTGCCTTTGTTGCGACATGTGATAATCCAGATCTTTAGCTTCTCTGTTCAGAGTATTTCCTCCTGACGATGATTTTTTACATGATTAGATGCAGTTTCTGAACATTTGGATGCTTTTGCTGCCATCATTATTACATTCAAGAAATGCTGTTTGTTGCAATCAGCGTCCCCTTGTACTTCATATTGCACATTCTGCTTATATGATTTGTTACTGAAATGTGGATTTTTTGCTCTCCTGCATTTGATTGCAGTTTTCTGCTCGCTGACATATTGTAATCCTAAGCTGAACATCTAAACTTTGTCAGTCATTCGATGTGGCTCTAGGAGACAATTTCTCCAATCTGTACTTTACTTTCTTCCCGTAGGCCCGGAATCTTCAAGCATGTCAAGTGGAACAGATAGGAGAGTCTCACGTCAAGATATACAACTGGTAAGCTGGAAAATGAATATTCTGTTCTTGTGTAATCGATTTGTCAAGTTTTTATATCCTTCACAGAATCTTGATATAGAAGTCTGACCTTTTTCTGTTTGTTGTTTCTCTCTTACAGGTTCAAAACCTGATCGAACGGTGTCTACAGCTTTACATGAACCAGAAGGAAGTCGTGGACACACTGTTGGACCAGGCGAAAATTGATCCTGGTTTTACAGAACTTGGTACCTAAACTGTTTTATTACATTGATTGTTATATCATCATTTGTTTTACTCGAATCACGTAGGCATCGTGTAAAAAACATCACGCTATGCCAATCAACTGCATTTTGTTTATATTTTGGAAACATTCGTAGTGTATCTCGGGAGCATTAGGTGATATGTTGTAGACATTTGTAGTGTATCCTGAACATAATAGACGCGTTTGCATGTGCAAAATTCTTTATAGCTATTGGTTTGGAACGATGAAAAGGTTAGACTTGGACCTAAAGTTCCATCAAGATCTAAGGTGCCGATGAGTTATTTATTCTTTATGGAGAATTGTTTAGGGAAATACTGCGAACATCCCGAGATGCTTTTACTCATCCCCTATAGGCACTCAAAGGAAACCCCTTGTTTCCCAAAAATTTTCAGCATGTGTGAGAATTTAACTGGATGAATGTCACACCATCAAAGTTGAAGTCCAAATCGTGCGATTAAAGTATTAGGGATTTTCTTTCGTCATGAAAGCTCTTTCATTTCTTTCCCAGGCAGGCAATATGTAATTTGTTATTGGGGGCCGGGGGGGGGGGGGGGGTTTAAATGTAATCGAATGTCTTTCTTTCCTTTACTGAATATTTCCAAGCCTGCTGCTTGACCGAAAGAGAACCTGGCAAATAAATAGTGGGGCTTGCAAATGATGGTTCCTGTTGCTTCCGTATGAAGATGACAGTAGATAGACATGGCCAGGACCTCTCCTTTTGCTTATCTGTAGTTAGGGATACCCTGCGTGCTTTCTGGGGAATGGAGACCAACTTAGTCAGCTTTTACGTTTTCTTTTCCTGAAAATTAGGGCAGAGGAAAGTACTTTTTTTGCTGAGTTATCTGGCCTCTCATAAAGTACTCTTGCTATGTTTTCCTTGAGAATATTGAATTTGACCAAATCCCTAACTGCCTAGTCCTGAACTTAAGCGTTCACAATTTCACTTGCTAGCTGTTAATATTGCTGGTTGTTGGACATAACAAGAATTTCTGTCGAGCGTTGGGTTTTCAGTTATTGCATTAGAACAAGAGCTGGTAAACTTCCAGTAGAGGTTGGTACCATGCTGTACCTTCATGAGTTCGGAAGTTCTGCCAATTCCTTAAGAGTCCTATTCAGATAGGACTTTTCCTAGTAAATACTATTTGTTGATTTTTTCCAGTCTGGCAAAAGCTGGAGGAGGAGAACCGAGAATTTTTCAAGGCCTATTACTTGAGACTGATGGTAAAACACCAGATAATGGAATTCAACAAGTTGCTTGAGCAACAGGTTCAATTAATGCGGCAGATGCAATCTAGTGGAGCGTCTGCTCTTCCAACTTCTAATGGAACTCATATGCCAACATGTAAGATTGTTTTTGCTACGGTTAGACATTTTGTTTCTGTTGACTGTGACGAACACTTTCTGTGGTTACTATGATATTCAGGATAAGTTCATTATCTACCCTCAAATAATACTGTTTTTTTTTGGGTCAAAAAATAATACTTGAAGTGTGCAAATTTGCATTTGAAACTCTTATTCCGTTGTTTCCTTATAGTATTACCTAGCATAGTGGATTTTTCCTTTGTTTTCATTGTTAGTCATACATATGGCCTTGTATGAGTGAATTGGAGTAACAAATGTTGTTTTATGAGGTGAACCTTTTATATGTCTCTGCTTATTGGCTCAGAACTTTTAACGTAGATTGTTCTCCCTTCGTTTCTACTCGTTTTTTTTGGGGGAAAGAAGCGGATAATTTTCTAGAGAAAATAACTGTTGAAATGGAAAGGACAGATGTTTATTCACTTTTAAATTCTGTTCACAGAAATGATATGGTACTCATTCTGTTTTCCATCTTCTGGGTTTTACATCCTGCAAGTTCCATTCCCCAACCCACCTGCAGCCCGCCCTCCTTTTCCGTTGTTTAATTTATACCTTAGTCTACTAATATCACTTGGCAATGCGTTTAACAGTGCCTCAGAATCCAGCATGCTATACGACAGGACCAGCGTTGAGCGCAGAAAACATTCAGCGATCCGTTGGTTCTGGTTTAACCAATGCATTCACCAATGGTGGCCCGCCACTTCCTACAAGTTTGCACACTGCAATGCAAATGTCTGCGCATGCCAGTAGGATTGATGCTCCGCCAACTATGCTTTCTAGTCAGACCTCAAACATGGGGGGTCTGGGGCCAGGGATTAATGGGGGAATGATTAAAACTGAAGCTGGCTATTCTGGTGCTTCACCGTACATGTTTGGCTCTGATCACAATGTCCTGGAAACACGTCCACCTATGGGCGACACATCTGTTGCATCCTTCAGTAGTGTAGACTCTACATCGCAACCCATTAGTGAACCCCTTTTGGATGCAGACACTTCTTCTTTTGGTTTTTTGGGTCAGATACCCAGAAATTTCAGTCTATCAGACCTGACAGCAGACTTCTCTCAAAGTTCGGGTTTGTCTGGTTTGTCCTTTTCTCTTTCCATGTGTGTCTAGAGTTGATCGTACATCATCCTTTTGGCATATGAATGTCCACTGAGATCCAACTTTTCCTAGATTTGAGAATTGTTGGTCTCAATACATCTGTGTCAATTGTATGTATTTTGCTATGTGATAGCATCACGAATAACACTTTGGCTCTAAATTTGTTCAGACATACTGGAGAGCTATCCTCGTTCACCTTTCTTAGCGACAGATGCTGACAACTTTCTGGATTCTCGTGAAAGGGGAGAACAAGGTAAGTATCCTCAGTAAGGATCTTTGTTGCCCAGATGCGAAGACCTACTCAGATAACTGCATCGGTGTTACAGGAGACAATAGGCGGTTGGATACTATATCAGAAAGGTTGAATTATGGAGATTTTGGCAGTGAATAGCACATTTTGGCAGTGAATAGCAACTATTTGAACGGTACGTTGGTGCTGATTATGCTGTATATGGGGTTCTTGTCTTTTGGATGGATGAGAGCATGTTGCCCTGAGCTGGAACTCTTTTCCTAAGCTACTGTCCCTTGTTTTGTGTTTACAAGCAGGTATATCATCGTCGTAGGAGAAAAGAGTGTGTACATAGTCACTTAGAAGGAAGATGCTTAAGACTTGGTCCTCGAAGATATTGATTGTTTTGTAAAAAAAAGAATTGTTGACTGACATCCCGGGGTTAGTGATGAGGGCGATGGGAGCGCACTTGTTCTCGGAGAAAGAGAGATGAATAATGTGGGAGCTGGGACTTATATATGACTCCGGAATTCATCGAGATGAATTATTTAGGATTGTGCTAGGATTTATTTATTTTGCTGCATTTGGTGTGTTTGAAGGTTTTAGCGGCCTGTGACTTGACTGCTTCTTTTAGGGTACGCCGACACAGGTTTTGATGTTGACTGATGTGGTTTGCCTTTGCTTTTACTTTTGTTGCTCCCTGTTGGCATTGTGTAATTGTTTGATATGCGTCAAATGTATATATCAGTTTCGGTACCTTTCAGGAAAGCTTAAACGCAGTGGTTTTGGTTATTTTTTCTTCTGTTGCTTCCCCCCCCACCCACCCCCCCACCCCCCCTTTTTTTTTTAATTCACTTGAGTGTTCCTAACATCAGCTTTCGTTTTTACTAAGCGCTGAAGGTGTGTTTTATGTTATCCAGTTGGGCTCTTGGCTAGGCTGGGAAGTGCATGCGTCGGCCTACTTTTTGCTATATTAACGACTTGAGGAGTGTCTTCTTTAGGGGCGAGCAGGCTGTGGTTTGATGTGATTTAGACGTCAAAGCAAATCAAATCGTATCGTAATAGGAATAAAACCAACTTAACTTTGGCATCTGATTCCGTTTGAAACCGAACTAAACCGTTACTCATTCTCAATTTTTCCTTCTTTATTGAAGTCACCATACAAGCTTAGAAGCATTAACTTCATGAACAAACCAAAAGTCTATACTCAACAATACATAGATTCGCAACAAATGGAAATAAAACCTACTTCGAATAATCTATGTTGGCCCTAGACCAAACCAGGAAAGATGGTCTGGTTTAATTTGTAAACCATGTCCTCGAAAAAGTACTTGACTTGTGACAAAGCTGTTTTGAGAATTGCGGTAAATAGACGAAAGAGAACATGGAAGAGAGATGAAATAGAGAGAAGAAGGAAAGTGAAGAGAAGGTGGAAGAGAGGTGAAATAGAGAGAAGAAGAAAAGTGGAAGAAACAGATCGTAAAAAGAGAAGATGGAAGAGAGATGAAATAGAGAGAAGAAGAAAAGTGGAGAGAAGATGGAAGAGAGGTGAAATAGAGAGAAGAAAAATGGAAGAAACAGATCATAAAAGCCAACAAGGGGCTAACAGCTTCAGTTACTGAAGCCCTACTCTTATCGCTTATATTGAATATAAATTGTATATGACCAAAATACCCTTATGTAGAAAAAAAGAAATAAAACCCAGAAAATAAAATTAAAAGCACTCGAGTAACGTAACACAAACCAAATCGCAGAAAACAGTGAGTTTGGTTAATGGTCAGAACCGTCTTCTGCTAACCCATACATATGAACATGCACTTGAGATGAGTTGAAAAGAGCTTTCTGCAGATTTAAGTGTATGTCTTGCTAAAAAGAATTGTCTCGAAACCTTCCATTGCTCCACTAAAGAATGGTTAAAAAACCACCAACAGGCAAACGCTATCTTTCTAAATGGAAAGAAAATATACTGAGAACAGAAGCCATAGATTAGATACAACAAATCCTGTTACCTCTCGTACTCATGGCTAAACTCATTTTCTTTGTGGTGGAGAGCAAATGGCAAAACCAAGAATCACTGGGAAGCAGAGAACCATAACTTTGACATCATTTCCAGAGTTGTTACAGTAGGGATAGAAGCCAGGACAGGGCAAAGCACCTCCGAGGTTTCCTAATTTGGGGCAAGCAACTAAGACGGTCCAGTCCTAAGAGCGGTGTCCAAATCAGATATCAGATCAGTCACATCCTCGATTCCCACGGATATTCGAACGAGATCCTCTGTCAGGCCCCGAGCTTCGCGGACAGCGGCTGGTATGCTGGCGTGGGACATAAAGCATGGCATGCTGATGAGGGACTTCACACTCCCTGTCAATCAAATTTAACGAGTGAAAGATTCAAGTTAACTTCAAAGGTGGCTGTGAGCACTGATTGGCACAGTCCACGCACATTCCATTCCAAGCATTCGAAATGTTAATTCTCAATCCACTTAGGTTTTTTTTTTGGGTCAAACAATCCGCTTAGTTCAGTAAACAGATTCTTCTGCAAATTTAATTAAGCGGAAGGTAGGTGCTCTGCGTTTATATGGATTTTTTTTCTTGTACTTTACCGAATTGGAACTAGCTAGATCCCAGAAGTATTAACCGTGATTCAGTATGGACTGGCTGACCAATGATATTTTGAACGAGAGGTTGTATCAGATGAGAAAGAATTAAGCAAGACTCACTCTAAGAAGTAGATTACAAACACCGAGTGGTGTCTGTTGCTTCATATATTTATAAAGATATGTTGAAAGACAAAGTAGCACAATATTCCACCATGTGATCTTTAAGATGAAAGGAACTACACATAATGGTGAGAATTTAATGTAATCATCCGCCATATATAAGGTTTACTGCAAGATGCACTAATTTCACATAAGGATTAAACTGCTAGAGTTAGGAGCAAGTTCAGTTCAGGGAAATTACCAAAACTAACAGTTATACTGAAGTACTTGGTGGTCTCAACAATGTGCTTTGACAGCGCCACTGACCCCGTTACAAAGCTAAGCACAGCTCCAGCACCCTTAGCCTGCAATTGACATTTAAGGTCAATATAGATTCTTCAGCACCAAAGTAGGGAGTCTCAGTTCCGCCGAGTACCTGAGTGTAGTGTAAAGCACGCCCTGGATGATGAGGGAGACCTGCATAATAGACTTTCTTCACTCGGGGATGGGACGATAGAAACTCGGCTATTTTCTGTGCATTCTCCTGTCCAAAGATGCACAATGGTTTGAAGATCAAATTTCTTGGCGTGCTTATATTAGCATACCGGATGCTTATTCCAATGAAAGTGGGAAAAGCACATTCAAACTGAAAAAGCAGGTAGTCTTAAAGCAGACATAAAGCTGCACCTGTTGCTTCTCAATCCGTAAAGCCATGGTCTTAATACCTCGCAAGCAGATCCAACAGTCAAATGGAGCTAGACCAGAACCTTCGGCATTTTGGAGGAAATATAACTGTTTTGCCAAGCTGGAACATGTAAAAACAGGGGAATAAAACAAGAAAATTTTTTGCACGTTGACAAGGGCAAAGGTCAGCAACAACCAAATGTCAGAAGGAAAATAAATCAAAGAAAACCATTTTAACATGAAGCTATCATTGTCCAGTAAGCTATGAAATAGTTATGCAACTACCTACATGAGATGTCTTCCATTGGAAAGGCAACGATTGCATGCAAGGTTTCTCCAAATTTAATAATGGAAAACCACATAGAACATAACAGGTGCTTTCACCAAGAGACTGGTTGGAGAATAAACTGAGATTACTCCAGTTATACCAAAGACAAGAGACTTGGAATACTGAAACACATAATGCTAGAAATCCAAAATATATGGTGCCAAGCAATATAAAAAAAAACATGTGCAACAAATGAAATTTCAAGTCCTGTTAACTCTTGGATATCGTCTTATAACTCAAAGTTCAGATAAACTGATTACTGAATAGCCCATCCAGAAAGGGAAATCATGGTAACTAAGTACTTAATTAGCCAAACATTGAACTTTTATACAGAAGACCAGTACATGGAAAGCTTGTATTAAAGTGCAAATCTGGCAAGACAGTTTTTTTCCTTTTTGCCCGACTATAGAGCGAAGTGAAGCATGTGAGCAGATGATTGTATGCATCAAGGACTTCAAAAGGGTTTTGCAAGAAGCAATATGTAAATTTGAATAAAATCGACATTGAAGCCACTACTTTTTCACATCTAACAGCGACACCTAACAGTAATTAAGATTAAAATATTGACTTCCAGATCTACAGCTTGTACAGATACCGAGGTGGGTTTCCTCTATTCATAACTATTTGCAGATGCCTTCTCAAGAGAACTACTTTCATGTTTGCAGTTCTTACCTTTCCCCTTTCACCGCAAGCACACCTGCCATGACATCACTATGCCCAGATATGAATTTAGTGGCAGAATGCATGACAATATCTGAAAGAAAGGACACGTAATAATAAGCAACATGCAATTGCATTGGGTACATATTCATATAACATCTACTTCAAAATCTGGCCACCTGCTCCCAGTTCCAGCGGTTGTGATAATACAGGTGACATGATACTATTATCCACCAATACAAGGGCACCGTGTGCATGAGCTATCTCCGCTATTTTCTAGAAGGCACCAAGGAAAAGCATTTTTTCATCAGAGATATGCAACAGGGCAGTACTCTCACAAGAAACAACAAATCAAGTGAACAGCTGGAAACATATGCTGTTTTAATTTTAAATGCATCCACTGTCTGCATTGCATACCACATGTGGAAAAAGATTTTTCCATAAGTTAACAAGATAACATTTCCATTTGTCTATGGGCAAGAGGTGTATCTTTCGAAGACAGAATTGATAATCCTTGATCTCATTGCAAAATAAATACTAATAGAAACTTCACGGGCATAACCAAAGGATGTGAACCTTACGAATTACTAACAGCATTGATTAAATGAAGCAAGGGGTCTAGTGTATGGATAGGACATCAATATCCACAATATTTATGAACACGCACCTAATTTATCCAATGTTTGCACTAGGATTTACACGAATTCACACACCATTTCCTGTATATTAGTTGCTTGACAAAGATTATAACTCCCGCCGCTACTTAAGAATTTTCAAGTGACAGTGTTTTGAAAAAAAGACGAAGAATAATTTTGTGCAGCAAACTTAAAATGGATGCAAGCACTTGCACAGAAGTGCACATGGATGTGTCTTCTGAAAGTACTTCTGCTAACCTGATAGACAAAGAAATCTGTGATGAAGGAGAGAACTTACTCGTATATCAGAAATTTGTTGCCGTGGATTGGTGGGACTTTCTAACCAGACAAGCTTGGTAGAGGGACCAACAGCAGACTCAACCTCATGTAGGTCACTTGTATTTACCTGCCTAAAACATTCGTTTGGTAATTAAAATAGGTAAACTTGTTTTAGAAGAAATGAAAAAAAAGTAGAAACAAAACTTACTTCACCACAACTCCATATTTTGGAGTTACTTGAGACAACAGACGATCGGTACCACCATAAAGGTCATCTCCAGCAACAATTTCCTCACCTGCACATTTTTTTTTAGCCTGGCTATTAGCACAAGAAACAACAACAAACATCTCAATATTTCCAAGCAACCCCAAAAAAGAATACAAACTACTGATGATCCCAAATTCATTTTCATCAAGCTGAGTACTTACAAACAGAAGCGAAATATATATGAAACAAAGTATGCAAAAGAGTACATACCATTTGAAACAAGATGAGAGACGGCAGCCAAAGCAGCCATTCCGCTAGTGAAGCAAAATGCTCGATCGGCTTTGTCCAGCTTCGCGAGGAGGCTAAGGAATACAAACATCCGTAAAACATAAGTAAGCTCAAGAAGAATCCAGAGGCATCAAGCATGACCATACCTCTCTAGAGCATCCCGAGTGGGATTTCCACTCCTGGTGTAATCATAGGGACCATTTTCTGTGGCCGAAGGCTGCAAATTAGCTTGTCGAAAGTCACAAACAAGAAAGAATTCACCGTAGCATTCGCAATGTTACACACGCCAACACCTTTCCCTTTTGGAAATTTTTTGCTTCTATTTTTCTTGGGCAAGACTAATCAAATAGGCACAAGAACTAGGCATCGATCGCAGGAAGTCCCATCGAATCTTACTTGCTTAAAAGTAGCTGTTTGGTAGATCGGCGTGCTGATAGCACCGAAAGGATCGAACTTGTTCTCGAAATTCATCAACAGCGTCGACACGCCAGGCTCCTTAACTTCAATCTCTGCAGCCACGACAAAACATCAGGCAAAAAACAAGAGAGCAGCAGTCACGGCCAAAAGAACAATCAGAGAGAGAGAGAGAGAGAGAGAGAACCCTCACCGTGAGAGCACTCAGCGACGCCATCGACGACGGCGGAAGCGCTCACGTCCATGTCCCTATCTTTACAGCACCTCAATTCCGACGACCTCCTCGCCCGCGACACCAATCGCTTCCCCGCCGATCTCGCTCTCCCGCCGAACCGGAAGCTCGAGGAGCCTCGCGCCGCCGCAGAACCCTGCGAGAACCGCCGCCGCCGTCAGAGCCGAAATCAAAAACCAACCGAGAAACCGCGCGCGGTCGATCGATCGAACGCCATGTCAGTCGCGGAAACTGGGAAGAGAGAGAGAGAGCAAAACCGCGAGACAAAGGATTGCGAGGGCTCACGCGATCGTCGAGGAGCTCGGACGACAGCCGGCTAAATGCGGCGGACCTCACAGAAATGGAGGAGAGAGACATTGCCTAGCGCGCGAGATAGAGAGAGAGAGAGAGAGAGAGAGGGGGGGGAGGGTTTTGGCGAGCGAGAGAGACTAAGACGGCGACGACAACGACAAGCGACACGAGCAAAGTACAGAGAGGTTGAGGTCGGACGGACAGGGTTTTGGTGCGACGACATCGCTCGTTTAGCGCGAGCGACAGGGAGTCTCCCCTGGCGAACATATTTCGAGTCCGGAACGTACGGTAATTGTAAAAATGAAAGCAAATAGTTGTTGAATTTTATTCACTGTTGGACTGAATTTTTTATTTATTCAATATGACTTCTAAACTTTAATTCGATATGAAATATCATCTCGAACTATTAATTTGTCACGTGTGTTTCTCGAATTTTCAGTGTTTATTCAAATTAATCCCTTATCTCAATGCTTCGTTTCTTTTTTTTTTGTGAAGATTCCGCAATAAATTAGGTACGTGACAATCTCTGATATCAAAATTGACAATTAAGAAAAACAAGTGAGATAGATATGCTATCCCCAAACATAGTGGCACACTTTGTCATTTCAAGAAGAGTGCCTTTTGGTCTTCTAAGTATTTGCTTCTCGAAGCCAAGCACTTAAAGTTTCAGATTTTTGATCCACAAGTTCCACATTGTAAGTGAAGAGTATACGTAACCATATCGCCGGAGCGAGCTGACAACAAGATTCTAGATTCTAATAAGAAGGGATCATCCTAGAAGAGGATGGAGAGGATTTAGAAAGCCATGAGTTTAAAACATAATACGATTTTATTTCTTGGGCTCGGTTGCCTCTTCAATACACAATACATTGCCTTCTGTAGGCATAAACATATATATATTTATATATAACACAATACACAATACACAATATATATATCTTAAGAAGTCTAGACCATAATGAGAATCCAATGCTGGGAATCCCACATCTGTTTATGCCTACATATATATTTTTAAATAGTGAGAAAATAAGCGATAAGGCTTGCCTACATAAGGGATTCCCATGTCTCTCTCTCTCTCCTTCAATTTTGGGGGACATGTTCCGTGACATTACCATAATGACTAGGCTGACAATTTGTCATTAAGGGAAGTGAGATTATTACATATCAAAGGATGTAGATGGAGACGCTAGAACTTTACCGGTTATATCTGGAGAATTTAGGAGAAGATTATATTGACTGGGGGCATTAGAGGCCCTTGACTTACGGTATATGGCAGTTGCAGCCGGGGGTTAAGGCTCCTCCTTGGAGTTTTAAAAGGCGATTAATGAATTCCACCCCCCTCTCTCTTTCCTTAGAAGTTTGATGCTCAGATCAATTCTTAGTGAATAACCAAGAGACGGATTTCCGGTTTCATGTACTTAATCGAGCTGTTAGTGTCCAGTCAGGTTGATCTTGAATATAGCTACCTTAGCATTAGTACGTATATAGAATGATCGGGAAGAATGATCTCATATCTTCACCATTTCTTTTCATATGGTTGACAACAGCCCAGGTTCTTGAACATAGTATCATCCAAGCATGGATGGACGACTAAAAGTGCATATTGCTCCTTTCTTCTTACGTGGAAATGGACAGAATCCTAAGCCCGACCAGAGTAAGTATAGATTCTGAATTACAACTGCCGCTTCTCCCGGGGACTTGGTTTGTGCTGCCAACAACTTAAATTTATACTGCTATGGGGGAACATGTACCTATCTAAATCAGACAATGTTGCGACTTTTGAGATATTATATTTGCAGATTAAATCTAGGTGAGGAGGGTCTTTAGATGAACAATTAAACAGCATGGAGGAAAAGCATGCATAACCATTATGAAATATCATGCAACCGTGGAATTGCAATTTAGTCCCTGAACTGAACAACTGTCGACTCCACGTCACTCAGGAACGCCAGTATACTGCAGCCCACCGCGGCGAAGCTGGTCTTGATCTGAGAGAACACAATTGGACTTCCTTCCAAGCTAACCGAAGCATTGGTATTTCCTGCACTGCTGCAGTTCGAGTATATGATCGGAGAGAGGACGCGAACGATGCCTTGTTCTTCTTGATAAGTTGCCACTTGCCAGAGTGACCTCCAGAACGTTCCAATCCCACACTGGCCAGGAACGGGCCAGCAAAGTCGCATTTGATCTCAAACCATTTGTTGAGATAACAGTTTTCTCCAATTCTAAACGGGAAAGGAATCGCAATGATTCTGCAGTATTGGGAGCAACCTGGCTTTGCTAGAGACGCCGTGGCTTGGGCCGATGCGTCCTACAGTAGGAATGTCAGGAAGAGAATGGAGCAGAAAAGCAAATGGACCACCATTGCCAGGGGCACAAACACATGTTATTTCTCCAGCACCATCATGTAGAAGGAACTCCCTCGCTCAGTCATGAGCTTGAAGACGGGATTCGGCAGCAGACGACAGAAGCTAAGTGCACAACACCATTTGGTTGTTAACTAAAATGCCATGAATAACCCAGTGACAAAGGCAATTGACCCTAAATTTTACCTTGAGAAGCTAGGGATAGAGTGCCATATCAGAGGGAAAAAACAAAAGACATGAGAAAACAGATTTCCTGGAAAATGGCAAATACAAGGAATGAATTCTCAAAAATCTTCATTGACAAGAGAAAGAACTAAATAATTCTTCCGATCAAGTACAAGCTGGCACTAGCTATTCAGCACCTAATTTTCACCTCATTAGCCACGCATAGGACATCCACGAAAAACAATTCCGAATCAATAGAATACATGTGAATTTCTAATTTCAACCAATAATAGAACTTTATTTCTTCCTAAAACCAATGATATCGACCTTAACACTCGCAAAAGGACCATTTAGGTGCGCAGTCCATGAGCACATTGGTGCAATGATTCCTCACCAAGATTCAATATCTAGTAAGTGGATGAACATCCAGAAATGATATTGGATGCACATCTAGATCTGACCTCATGGATGTCCAAACATCATCCCAGCTGGTGTTGTTACTCAAAACATCAATGTCGCCGTGGTTTTGTACATTACGGGAAGGATTTTGCAACATTCCAATCTTCTCCAGCTCCATAGCTACTTCCTTCATTGAAGGTTGTCTCTTCCCCTTGAGGTCTAAGCATCTCTTTGCAAGGTAAGCAACTGCCAAGATCATCTTTTCTTCCTTACCTTGGTTCAAGACTTCAGAATCAAGAATATCAACTCAATGGTTCTCCTCGACTTAAAGTACAAAGTATGTTGCCAAACCTCTGCACCCTTCAGGCCTAACAATGGAGATTGGCATTTGACCAGTCAAGAGCTCCGCAAGGACAACACCAAAACTGTAAACATCACTTTTGTCAGTAAACTGACATGACTGGAAGTATTCTGGATCAAAGTACCCAAAGGTTCCTCGCACTTGTGTTGTCACATGGGTTTGGTTGATTGCAACAAATTTGGAAATCCCAAAGTCCACTATCTTTGCCCTGTACTTGTCGTCCAACATTACTTGATGTCTCAATGGTAAATCGGTACTGATGCAGAAGAATGCAAGTAAGAAAGAGCCCTGGAAACTTCAGCAGCAATTCTCAAGAGCATCTCCCATGAAAGCACGAGCTCGTTTTTTGCGTCATGGACATAGCGACTAAGTGTCTTGTTGGGGATAAATTCATAGACAAGAAGAGGTAGTGGCATCTCCAAACAATAACCTAATAACTTGACCACATTTCGATGATTAACCTATGACAGGATGACCAGTTCATTAATGAACTGCTCCACTTTCCCCACATTGGCGACCATTCCACAATATCTCTTGATGGCAACAATTCTTCCATCCTCCAGCATTCCTTTGTAAACAGTTCCTTGACCACCTTGTCCCAGTATCCCCTCATTACTAAAATTGTTGGTAGCCTTCTCTAATTCCATGATTGCCACCTTCACTGGAAGAAAGTTGCTGTTTCAGTAAGATACCACCATTTCGCTTGAAGAATCTTTCCTACTGCTTTCACCTCTTCCTCCTCTTCGTTACTCTGCATAACCTCCATAGAAGAAGAGGCAAAGCTATCGCAACAAGGCCCTCGCCTATGCCTTATTTTGGAGCAAAAGAATCTTTAGTCAGTCAAAATCCTCACTCGCCCCAAATTGTCAAAAGCTACAAGATTCATGAGAACTGTTCCTTTTGATCCATTTTTTTTAGTGGTCAACTATTTTATCATTTTGAGTAATGCACGAAATCACAAAACATTCCATCTCCGTCTCAATTTAGTTAAAACTTGGAAAACTTTTCCTATCATTTTTACATTTCTAGGATAGCAGTTCTTTATGTCATAAGAAGTAAAGAATGAAAGAGCCTATGTTTTCCTAGATCTCCTGTTGACCATTGCAGAGTGCCAGAATTTTGTTCCATTTACATGACAAGATGCAATGCACCTATCAAAGGACTATACGGAAGCCTTTTAAAAGTTTGTAGTATACGACGGAATACCGATAGCGACAAATCTAACCATCCAGTCACGATACACACATTCACAGGACCCTGGCCGATTCTCACACATCCAAGGGCAATTGTTCAGTGTTGGATCTTCACATTCGTCGACATCTTCACAATGAAAATTCTGGTCGCTCATCGACATGCCCTAACAGGACAACATCAGTTTTGCTACAAAGATTTAAACCGACTGAAGACCACGCCTTTTTAAAGGTTAGTTAGCTTTTGTTTTTAATGTCTACGATCTTGCTGATTGATTATAACCAGTGCAAATAAGCCATGCTTCTTCTTGTTTCAAGAATCAACTCTTGAAAATGAGTATTGGTTGGGGCAAAAGCCGACACGAAACACGAGTCAACACGATTCACAGATTGTTGTTTGCACAACTTTTACACGGCAACCTTCATTGATTGTTTCCACCAGACCATTGAAAAAGACTAAGCAAATCGTTTAGAAATCATGAAATATCATCACATGAACATAAGAATTTGCATATCTTCTATTTTCACTCGGTTGAAAGACTAAACTCTTCCAATTCCAAGCAAAATCACCGGTCAGATTGCGTGCGATCAGAGATATGTAGATTCAATGATGTATGATCTATCAACAATCTGCAAGGTACGCATTCCCGACGTAACCAGACCTGCAATAACACCTGTATAATGACCCTTCACTCTCCGGTTTGCCATAATACTCGCAGCCATACGAATCGCTTCCACTCAATCCAATCACACTCACCATCTCTTTCGGAATCCCCCACTCCAGCACTCCAGGCATGTACTCCATCTCTCTCAGCATCCTCAAATCCTTCGATTCGTTAAACTCTAACCATTGCTTATCTCTCAGGAACGCGAGCCTGCATTCCTCTCTGACGGCAACAGTGTCGTCGTCGCTGATCCACTTGAACTTGACATCAAACTCCCGGAGCCCGACGGGACCGTGGTCCTGTAGCAGCCGATGCTGGAGCAATTGCTGAAGTTCCCGAGGCCGCCTCCGTCACAGTGGGAGGCGCATCCAAAACCTATTTGAGAGAAGGTGCTGAGAAAGACAGTGGCTAGCACTTACGTTCGCATGCGACGGGATAGACAAACAGATAAGTAGCGACATAGGTATACGCAAAGTGAAGGTTCCGATCAAGCTTTTGTCGCGCCGACAGGTGGCGAATCTTTGACGTGCCTAGGGGGCTTGGGTGTGGTCCGTTCCTTCGACACGTTTTGATCTTTATTTTCAACATCATGTGCCAATCTAAACGTGCCTTCTAGAGAAGTTGTGTTTTCCTAGGATCTACCTTTTTATACTCGTTACGTTTTGCACTTAAAAAAAATTCATATGGATTTATAGCTCAAAAACTTCAAAAAAATTTTTGTATTGAACGCTATCTGCTTATGATGAGCTAATGAGATGACGATAGACTTGTTGTAATGCAAGGTCCGACATTTTTCACCTTAAATATTGTTGAGACCTAATATGAAATAGTCCAAAAATTTTGAAAAGATTATGTCGAGTACAATCTGTCCATGATGAATCTAATACGGATCAAGATTGATGTATCATAATGCAAGTTACAAATACAGTAAGTCTCTTGGACTTGTATATTGTTCATGACCCAATATAACTTAAGATAAATCATGAATGAGCCCACGTATTTATGTTGCCTTTTTCTATGAACCCATTAAATATAATAGATATCTAAATTAGTGAAAGAAAGAAATAAGTTGAAGCAGTATGAAGTACAATTGTTGTAATAATCAAATTAACGTGTTTATTTGTAAGAGCCCTATAAACAAATCTCGTATGCTCATTGGTGAATATATACCAGTAAAAGTGCATACACTTTGCGTTAATATAAAAACCGACCTTAAAAGTATTTTTTTGTAAGACCGGCTTATTGCAAAAGACTTGGATTATTGATCAATGGAATCTAATTATTGATGCAAGATAAAAGAAAGTGCAAACACATATGTATGGAAAAGGAGCAAAATTTCAAGATTGGATTTTTTTCAGGTAAGGTTGTCAATAAAAATTGGAAAAAATTCAAGTAATTGAGGTGCACGAGTGATAAAGCAGTATTATTGATTTACGTTTTTGCCCATTGATAGCATATTTCTAAAATAACTAACTTGGGATGTTTCGGTAAGGGCCCCATCTGGTTGATAAATGGCAAACCCAGTGAAAAGCTCAAGCAGACTAGCAAGAAATCAAGAAGACATAATATAGTCTTCAATAATGCTAGATAGTAGATATGCATAGAGCAGATTTCTACGTTTCATATCAGTCACGTTTAAAGGCAAGTAAAGAGATTTCTATGTTTCATATCACGGATGAAATATCTGACTGGATTTCTGTTCTCTTCTGCTCTTAGTTGAGAAATTGGCTTGTAGATATTGTCTATAAGCCAAATTTAAAATCCGATCGTGAAGGAGGAGGAGGAGGAGGAGGTACATTCTGGGGGGGACAGTTTTCTCTTCATTAGCATTTTGGTTTTTTCTTATTAAACAGTGGTTGGGAGCAGCAGCACCTTTTTGCCACTTTGGGAATGACGGTGACTTCGAACTGAAGAACAGAAACAAAAAGCATTGGCTTTCTGTTTCTGTCTTTAGTTATAAAAAAAGGACTCCTCAAGAATCAGAATATTTCCTTACACGTTTTATCCAAAGGTGGAAAAAAGTGCGACGCGTGCTGGTCCCCCACTTGTGCATTAGAAAAAGAGCCAGCACGGAAAGGGTACGCTTGAAAGAAATACTTGGTGGTGCGGGTGTTTACCTGGAGAAAAAAAAGGTGGTTTCAGGGCAAACAATTGCAAGTTTGCCCGAGTTCAGAATGGCGGCTGCCGCAGCATAAGGCGGCTGCCGCCACGACAAAAATCCCGTGGAGAGAGAGTGGGCAAGAGTCGAGAAGGAAAACAAAGAGAATCGTGACCACCGAATGGTGTTGGTTGAGTTATTGAGCGATGACATGTACTTTAAGATCGGATTTCTATGTTTCATATCTAGTACTCCAGGTCCAAGTATCCAAGGTTTATCCAAAATCCGCTACTTTGGCTCAATATTTTTTTCCAAATGTATATTTGATGAATAATGAATATAAAAAATATTTAGGACCTCACTATTAAGTGATATGGAATAATATTTCAACACCCCTTTTACGTGCAAACCACGTGCAATTATGTGCAAACTCCACCACTTTGGCTCTATATTTTTTGTCCAAAAGTATATCTGACGACTTGATATCACGGTGATAAATGAGTATGGTTGCAACGAAATGCAAATATGAAACAGTCCTAGCAACTTCATTGGCAATTCTTATCCGCATCTCCCACGAGACGGGTAATTCCTTATGTACCATGAAGATATTGGTAGAGAGTTCCAGTGGGGACAAATTCATATATCAGAAGAGGGACTTCATACTCCAGACAAAAAAATCATAGTTTCACCACATTTCTATGATTGATTTCAGAGAGAATAATAACCTCATTGATGAATTGTTCGATTTGTCCTACATCTACAACTTTGGATTTCTTGATTGCAAAGATTGTTTCGTCTAAAAACATTCCCTTGTAAACAGTTCCTTGACCTCCCGACCTAGTATTCGGTTCTCGTTAAATGATCCGTAGCCGTGTCTAACTCCGTTGAGGCGAATAACTTGCTTCTTTCCATGTAATTGTTTTCAATAGAAGATAGGCGTTGTTGCACCAGAAGTTTGTCATTCCGTGGGAAGAGTTTTTTCTTGACCTTTGCCTTGTGCCTTCTTTTGAAGTATATGCACAACTCCTAGAACCATAATCTTCTATCAACCAAGAAGGCATACCTATTATGGGTACCATAGAGAGTCTTGAAATTCATGTTATAACTAGCAATTTCATAGGGATTGAAATCATATAGCAATTGTCACCATTAGAGCACTAGTCGATTATGAGATTACACGTCTAATTCACGCTTGCATGTTTCGTGCATGTCCCGTACACATTCCGGGCATTAGCCGTGCATGACCATGCACATCTTCTAGAAGGGTTATTGATTAAGGTTTAAAGATGTTTTTCCATCTAAATGTCTAATTTGGACTTAGATTAAGATTATGATTTTCAATACTTATCTTGAGGTTAAGGTGAAGCTTTAATAAAAAGAAACAAGTCCCCTATAGCCTTTCTTGGAAAAAAAAAAACCCTACCTCGTGCATCTAGTCGTGATGAATGTAAAAAGAGC
Organism: Syzygium aromaticum; assembly: GCA_024500025.1. Taxonomy (NCBI): domain Eukaryota; kingdom Viridiplantae; phylum Streptophyta; class Magnoliopsida; order Myrtales; family Myrtaceae; genus Syzygium; species Syzygium aromaticum. The sequence continues at coordinate 22,628,154 of CM044885.1, forward strand.
ATGACTCTTGTAAACTTACGAAATCATAGTCGATGATCACCCTTTCGAGCTGCACTAGAACATCTAGCAGTAAATTGTGCAAATCAACTTGATACCACCACTAGTTTCTGCCAACCAAGAAGGCATGCCTTAGCGTTATGTCTTCGCCATCGAGAGTCTTAAAATTCATGCTATATCCAGTGATTTCATAGGGGATCGAAATCATATAGCAACTAGCAACCTCCACTTCTGCTTCCGATCGCATCAACATGGGAATCGCATCCGAAGCACGGATTGATCCAGTTCTAACGAGATCTTCTTCATTTTCTCGGATGACCGGGGGATTTCGTAGTGATTGTACTCGCTCCAATTTAGTCACTACTTTCTTCGTCTCATGAAGGTTTAAGCATCTTTTCACCAAGTTAGACACCGTAATAATTTCTTCTTTCTCATCATGTTCTAATACCTCCTTATCAAGAACATCAAACAAGCGGTTCTCCTCCCCTAAAAGGATGAAATATGTGGTTAGATTTATGCCACTAGTTGAGAATTGGCTTTTCTCTGGTTAGTAGTCCGGCAAGGACACCTCCGAAGCTATAGACATTGCTCTTGTGTGTAAATTAACTTGTTTGGTAGTACTCCGGGTCTAAGTATCGAAGGGTTCCTCCTACCATTATGGTCAAGTGAGTTTGGTTGATGGTAATTGACTTGGAAGCTCCAAAATCCGCCACTTTGACTTAATTTTTTTTTCCAAAAATATTTTTGATGACTAATAAATATAAAGAGCATTTAGGATCCCACTGTTAAGCATATGAGACTACTTCAATATCGCTCTCACGTGCAACTTAAGTGCAAGCCACGTGCAATTATGTGCAAGCTCCGCCACTTTGGCTCCATATTCTTTATCCAAAAGTATATCCGACGACTTGATATCACGATGATAAATGGGTATGGCTACAGCAAAATGCAAATATGAAATAGCCTCAACAACTTCATTAGCAATTCTTAATCGCATCTCTCACGAGATTGTTAATTTTCCTTATGGATCATGAAGATATTGATAGAGAGTTCCATTAGGGACAAATTCATATATTAGGACTTCACACTTTGGGCAAAATCTTAATAGTTTCACCACATTTCTATGATTGATTTCAGAGAGTAACAATCTCGTTGACGAATTGTTTGACTTGTCTTGCATCGACAACTTTGGAATTTCTTAACCGCAAAGATCGTTTTGTCTAACAATATTCCCTTGTAAACAGTTCCTTGACCTCCTCGGTCCGGTATTCGGTTCCTGTTAATTGATCCGTAATCGTGTCTTACTCCGCTGAAGCAAATAACTTGCTTCTCCATGTGATTGTTTTCAATAGAAGATAGCTGTTGTTACAAAAGAAGTCTGCCATTTTGTGGGAAGAATTTTTTTCTTGACCTTTGCCTCATGCCTTCTTTTGAAGTATTTGTACAACCCTAGAACCATAATCTTCTGCATTTCCTTAGCATTATGGCTACCAATGAGAATCTTGAAATTCATAGGGGATCAAAATTAGACAGCAACCGACCACCATTGGAGCACTGGTCAGATCCGAGATTGCATGTCTAATTTGCGATTGCATGTCCCGTGCACATTCCGTGCATTAGCTGTGCATAGACTGTGCACATCTTCTAGAATGGTTATTGATTAAGGTTTAAAGAGATTTTTCCATTTAAATGTCTAATTTGGACTTAGATTCGTATTATGATTTCCAAGACTTATATTGAGGTCAAGGTGAAGATTTAGTAAAAAAAACAAGTACATGGACTCAAGAAACTCTATTTGGTAGGAGTAAGGTGGGCTAAGGTACAAAATAAAAGTGGACGTTCGAATCTCACCTTGGCATCGCAGGGAAATCATCCTACTCAAGAAAAGATTCCCTCTTTGGTCCTTCTTGCAAAAAAAAAAATATCCTACTCCATATATCAAGTCGTGGTGAAAGTGATAAAAGTGAGGCTCCTGTAAACTGTCGAAATCATAGTCAACAACAACCGTTTCAGCTGCACTATCAAGTGGTAAATTGTGCAAATCAGCTTGATACCACCATCAGTTTCTATCAACTAAGAAGGCGTACCCACACTCAAAGCCATCGAGAGACTTAAAATTCACGCTATCGAGCGATTTCATAGGAGATCGAAATCATATAGCAACTGGCACTATTAGAACACTGGTTGAATATGAGATTGCACGTATAATTCACGATTGCACGTATATCTTTCTTTAATTGTTGATATCTTGATTGAGATACTATCTAATCTAAATTTCTTGATTGTGGATAATGTAGATATGGATAGAGCCATCAAAAGCGTGCACGGATTTAGTACATCATTTATGGGCACCGATACTTCTTAGTATAATCTACATTATTCCATAACTCACGTTTAAAGGCAAGTAAAGAGATTTCAATATATCATATCACAGATAATTAGACAATGACAACCTAATGCATCTTCACCTCAGCGATAAGAGCGAGTGATCCTCCACCATTGAAGTTAGCTCCACTTCTACTTCCGATTGTATCAACAAGAGAATCCCTCCCAAAGCACGGATTGATCTAGTTCTAATGAGATCGATCTCTTCTTCATTTTCCCGAACGACCGTGGGATTTTGTACTGATCGTACTTGCTCTAATTCCATTGCCATTTCCTTCATTGTATGTTTGTACCTTTTAAGCATCTTTTCACCAAGTTAGACATCTCAATAATTTCTTCTTTATTTTAATACGTCCTTATCAAGAACATCAAACATGCAGTTCTCCATTAAAAGGATGAAATATGTGGCTAGATTTCTGTCCTCTTCTGCTCTTAGTTGAAAAATTGGCTTTTCCCCGGTTAGTAGTTAGACAAGGATGACTCCAAAGCTATAAAAATCATCACTCATATATGTAAATTGACTTGTTTGGTAGTACTCCGAGTCAAAGTATCCAAGGATTCCTCGTACCAATCTCTCTCGACCAAGAAGGTGTGGTTTCATTTTGCATCCCCTGACGATTCCAAGTACTCCAAGTCCAAGTATACTCATAGGCTTTTTGTAGGTTTCGAGCTCACAGATCTTTTTGCCTTGCTTTGGATAGAGATCAACACTAAGATACAAAATAAAAGTGGACATTTGAATCTCACCTTGACAACTCTGGGGATGAAAAGGACTTCCTCTGTACCCTTTCGTGCAAAAAAAAAATATCCTACCCTGTGCGTCGAGTTGTGATGAACGTAAAAAGAGCAAGACTCCCGTAAAATGTTGAAATTATAGTAGATGATCACCATTCGAGCTACACTGGAACGTCCCGTGGTAAATTGTGCAAATCAACTTGATACCACCACCAATTTCAGTCAACCACAAAGGCATACTTGGCACTATGACTTTGCCATCGAGAGTCTTTAAATTCAAGCTATATCTAGCAATTTCATAGGGGTCGAAATCATACATAAATTGAAAACCATTAGAGCACTGGCCAAATTCGAGATTGCATGTATATTGCACGTATATTGCATATATTTCTCGCTTTGATTGTGGATATATCGATTGAGATATTATTTAATAAAACTTATAAATAGGCTGATATATTCTTTATTAATGTATAAATGGCAGGCTGTGCATTAGGAGTCAAAAGTCGGTGCACTTAAAAAGAGTCCATCTTCTCCACAAGGGATGCTAGGCCGAACCTCAACTATAATTATCATTATAAATAGTCTGGTTAATGAGCGTATGGGACATTTGTTAAATATGCTTGATGAGAAACAATTCGATTTCCAAATTTAGACAGTCTTTAATCTTCATACTGTTGGGTAAACTTGAAGAGAAGTGACGAAAATCAGGAAAAGTAGAAAAAAGAGAGCATTAGAAAGTAAAATCTTGAATGAACTTGAATTTTAGATTATGTGGACCGGTATCATCTAAATCATTAATCACGTGAATTTCATCATAAGGTCCAAATGATCAATGGTTCAACTGGACTTGGTCAACACAATCTATAACCCACGGAATGATTTTCCGTCCGGACCTATCCAACTCTGCTTGGGACATGGGACCTCCATGTCACCCTTTAAAAATCGCCTCGCGCCAGTTCATCATACTCCTTACCGCACCTAATCCCGCCAAATCTTAATCTACATGTCTCTTTTTCCCACTTATTTATTTAGGACTGCTATTAAATGTAAATCAATTACTTGGTTACAAAAAAAACGGGGAGGAACTTTTATTTCTGTAGTATCACGATTTAGATTGAGAGAGAGAACAATCAAAGATGAAGCAGTGAAGCCGAGCGTTTTACATTTTCATAGTTCTTTGGATCATTTCAATATCAAAGGGAAACATCTCATGTTTACATACAGATACAGGCAACACAGTCGCATTGCAACAAACATTCCAAAAGAGGTCTTGCCACCAAGATGAGGGCTTCCCTCCAACCGAATTGTCCGACGCTGAAGACGGGATGGTGAAATGCTCCAATCAATTTACAACTCTTCTTTTGACCTGCAGATTCGGAAGCACATTAGATTGCAGTATAATTGTAAACACTAAAGTCATGGCTTGATTTCCTTGACAAAAGGAGATGAGCCAAGCCAGCTCACTCGAAATCACTGCCTCGGGACTTCTACATGAAACTTACAGGATTCAGAAAAGGCATAAATTGACAGCGCACGAAAAAAGAGCTACAGAATAGGAATTCAATATGATTTGGCTCCTTCTGTGCCCAAAAGACTATAGTGAATCATCACCATATCAATGGAATAGCTTATGTTAACAATAAGCTCATTAGATTCGAACAATTCATGTGTCTATAAGCTGTGACCATCACATATAAGTATTTGCAGAAATACAGGGACAGGAACTGAAAGAGTGCAAACTCTACCTTTGCTTTACCCTGAGATTCTTTCTTGCGGATGCGGAAGCACTGCTAGTTTTACCCCTAGTTTTGGCTTCCTTGGCTCTGGATTTGGACCCTGTATGTGGCACGTATATACATCCAATTGAATGTTAAAGACAAGCTACGCGGCTTATGTTATCGCAGGCATAACCCAAACAAATTTAACTGAAAGCCAGATAGATTGCAGTACCTTTCAAAACAACTTTCGGTGATTGAATTTCCATGTCACCTGATTCTTGTTCTGTTACCTCACTGGAAGCACCAGATGATTCTTCTGACTCGCTGTTAGAATTCGGATTACCACTTGGAGATCCGTTGGTATCTTCTGTTGATGTGTTTATAACTTCTCCCTCTGTACAGAATATAACAAAATGAAAAGTTATTTCCATATACAACTGTGCAGCAAAGCATCCTAGTCATGTTAATCCCCTTTATTCTCAGAAGGAGAAGAAATATATCAGTTGTCCCAGTCATGAGATTTTCATGGATACAATGCTGCAAGATTACCAACAACAGTGGTGTGTGGAACTATAAAAAAAATGCTTAGAATCAAATGCAAGTTCATGGCATTCAAATTTTTTTTGTTGCATTACTGAAACCGACATCGTCAATGTAGCAGAAACAAAACTTCGAGTTGCAAACCAAATCTCACCTGATTGACTTACTACCAAAATGATAATTGACGGGTGGACTTATCCAACCTTCTCATGATTTTGCCTCAATTAGGAAAGAACAGAAAAGCATATGCTAACTTCAACCACTTGTTAGACAACATGTTCAACTGGCAGTGGCCTCCATATTGTTCAATAATCAAGAACATACTTTAAGAAAAAGGGTGTTTCATTCTGGTCAACTGCAGCCATGGCACTTTTAATAGGAGAACCACTATGCAAAGACAGGTGATCTGTTAATCCTTCTCTACCTAGGGCTTATTCAGCCTCTTAAAACAACGCTAACCTCGAAGATGCGTCAAGCTTTATGATATTGTCCTGAACTATTAAGACAAAATCTGACCAAACCTATATCATGCAGATATTTCCATCTAAGTTGTAAACCTAGAAAGTAACAGGCATGCATCCTAGATGTCCAAACACCAACCTTCGGTTGAGTCAAGTTCCACATCTTCCACTCCAGAACTACAAGATGACGTAAAGGTTTCCAAGCTACCCATCTTCTCTTGATGAGCCTGAGCATTTCTTGCAGTAACTTCTTGTTCCTTCTTCTCGGTATGGACCTTATTAAGTTTCTCTTCAAACTCCTCGAGACATGTTTTCAATTCTGGTTTGGCAAACTTCTTCCCCTGCTTCAAGCAAGGTGTACAAAGATATGAATAGCCAAACAGAAAACTATGGTACTAGAAGCAGATATTTTGCTAATAAGTACCTTGCTTAAAATGCTTTTAAAATGATCCATGACAGAGTCCTCGGCAAGTGCATGTTCATAAGTTTTAGATAGTTCAATGAGCTTTTTGAGTCCCTTTTCAGTAAAAGCCAGCTGAGAAAGACAATAAGAGATGCATTCCCATTGCCTAATATCTGCATCAGAACCACAGAGAATGATAAAAGGTTATCAAGTAATAAGAAATTTAAACCACCTCCCATCACCTATTTAAGTGCGAAGAAAATCAAGTTCCAGGTGATCTACTCCAAGAGCAGAACTGAGAGCAGGGAAAAGTTTCTCATAAAGATAAATGAGTCTCCACAACCTTCCTGGCTCTCTTGCCCAAATCAGGGATTCAACCGGTCAAATCACACCACTTGGAACTCCAAAAGTGGAATACATACAATGTACAATTATAATTTAACAGTTTACTCAGAGGCTGATTAAGATCACAATATGCAACAGCCTCTTCATTCCATAAAATTTACAAATAAAAAGCAAATTTTTTGGCACCCACCTGTTACTCCCCCAAACCTGTGGCATAGCTTCTCAACAAGAGCTTCCATTTGCTTGTCCTAACATTTCGAAAGATGGTAAATTCAATGTTTTGATGATAGAGAATCCTCTACATGAATTAAGCAAAGCAAACCTTCTTGATGGAACTGATCAAAAACTGCATAATATTGCAGAAAGACTCTCTCTTCAAATTCTGGCTAGATAATTTGCCCAATATATCCGGAAGTAGATTGTATATTGGGTTGCTTCCTGCACCAAGGAGAGAAATATTATAAGAAGAAATTAAAAGGAAGTGACCATGTAATATCTTCATAATTGTAATACATTTTATCAGGTGTATACCATAATTTACCTTTTTTAGACAATTCATTAAAAAATAGTTTAGCCAAACTTGAAATCCTGTCATCTTCATCTTCCAATCGCCCAGCCATTTCATTTATGTAACCTTTCACCTGGACAAGCAATGGCATTTCCAATCGTCATGAATCTGATAATACTTATATCATTGTAAATATTCCAGGAATCTGTCCGTTTACCTTCATCATATCATTCAATATGAGATGGGAGAGCACAAGAACAGCATTCTTCCTAACGGATAGAGAAGGATCTCGTAACCGAGCATAGACGTTTTCAGTCCATGGTTCTAGTAAATTAGGAAATCGAACTGCCAAATCGCCAAGTGCTATGGTGCAGTTGGAACGAACAACCTCAGATGGTGAATTTTCAATGACGGTGAATAGAAGCTGGAGATTGGCATCGCTGGAATCATCATAAACAAAAGATGTCAGACCTAAGTGCATTTCTCTATTCAAACACACATGAGCAAGGACCACTTATAAACCCACAGACATGCCATCTTGAGAGAGAGAGAGAGAGAGAGAGAGAGAGAGAGAGAGAGAGAGAGAGAGAGAGTCCCTACCAAAAACTTGCATCTATTATCATAAACCGACATAAAGCAAGCATTCCGGATGCTTGCAATTCAGCATACTGAAAAAATAGAAAGGTCTGGTGAGTTTGCTGGGCAAATAGTAGACGAGAACGCAAGATTAAAATGTTAAGCGTGCAATAAAACCATATGACAGCAAGTCCAGTCAAGTAATGGAGACAAGTAATTACAGTCCTCATTTCGAAGTAGAGTAAGCATGATAAGTCATTGCTTAGTTTGATTCATTCTTCAAGTGATAGGAGAAAGTTATGCTTGGAACAGAACAAACCAAACCCGAATATCAAATCTTGGTGATTCATAGAGCATGAAGAACCCTAATCTACATATGATCTAACAAAGTGTTCATCAGATAAACAGAAACGAATATAACAATATTATCAAGCACCTTTTGCATCAAACCAAAGTTTCTACAGAGCTTCGATAGGAAAGGTGCACAGCTTCCAATCAAATTTTTTACAGAGGAAGTGCCAGAAATGATTTCTGTCTCTGCTCTTTCGGCTAGTGAATCGAGGAATGCATCCTCGGAAGCTGCCAGACCAAGTTCAGCATTGATGCCACTTTCCTGGAGGAGACAAATGAGAAGCTCTCAGTCACAAAAAACTCAAGTTACAAGTGTACATTCAATATTATTGCCATCCAATCCTTCAAAATCACATCTGTGGTGTATCTCACCTTATGTTTCTCTCCGAGTGCCACACCATCAATTTCAGCTTTCTCCTTTTTGGATCTCTGTTTTCTGATTTTCCGAGCACAGATTTCAATATATACCAGTTGGTTCATAGCAACGTGACTGACAACGAAAAGAAATTTACTTAGTTTGGCTACTTGAATCGTTGTAAGGCTACTTGTGCTACAATTCTCAATATCTTTCTGTATTTCATCTCCTCCACACACATCAAACACAGAATTGAGAGATTTTTTGACCAGTTGAGCTGCCAAAGTTTCTGGTGATGAGTGAAGTGTATATATGGCACCTATTGCTTTATCAGCAGCAGCGTACCATATCTTCTCTGGTAGCCAAAAACCAGTGACCAAGCTTTCTAAAATACCAAACAACCTACTACCATTACTCATCATGAGTCTTCTCTTGTCCTCTTCAGACAATCTTTGAATAGCTATGCATGCTGTTCTTGCAAGTAAAGGTTCCAGTTTTGCCCAGCGTCCAAATCCAATATCAATGATGTCTTGAATGTGGGAGCTGAGGATGCCAGCAGATGACTTTGCTGCCATGCAAAGCACAGATAAAGCACCACGACTTTGTTCTGCAGTAGTTCCATTGACATTAAAGCAAAAGAAATCCCACAAAGCAGAAACCTGCAAGTAGGTCTCATTAATTTATGATTGCTTAAGGGCAAGAGGTTGCTGAAAAGACAGTCTCACATAAGAATTTTTCAAGCAGTGCAATTGAACAACATATGGCCCTTTTACTTTCCACAGTCAATCATTAGCTCTTTTAGAGAATTATAACCAAACATTACTCAATACTACTACAAGTAAATGAAAGACGGTCTTTATGACAGAGGAAAGATCAAGCCATCTTTCACCAGTTGGAAATGGAAACAGTTAATATTTATGGAATCCGTAGCTTCAAAGGAGACACAATAAAAATGTAAAGCCAATACTCAGCAAACCAAACCCTAAAAATGGCCAGTCTTTTCTTTTCTTTTCTTAATATGAATGGCCGATCTGCGTCTTGCCTGTATCCAGATTCTGATTTCAAACCTGGATAGATACATAGATAGATAGAGGGCTCAAAACCATAAACTAAACCATAATCTATTGCTAGATACCTGAAAGTATACTGCTTTAACAATTAACTATTGTAATTATAAGGTGCCAATCACCGCCACTTTTTTTTACTCCACCTGGAATTAATTCAAATTAGCATAAAAGAGTACATCAAAATGGTCACGCTGGTCCTAATGCTAATTAACATGCAGTACTAAATTTGCAAGACTTATGCTATGGACCTAAAGTGTAGGCTTTTGTTAAGCTTATTACTCTAAAACATATTGCTAACTGTACTGCTTCCGGAGCCAATCAATTCATAAGATATGTGAAAATTCTACGCAATGTCAAGATAATGGAATAATCTACATATGCCACAGTAAGAACGCAGAAGTTCATGGAAAAACTTAAAAAGCCATGCTTCCACAGATGACTAACCCAAAGGTTTATACGCTACCCACCCATGTTAACGAGAAAAGGGAAGAAGGAACGAGTAATAGTGTGCAACTAAGCAACTTAGATGCTAATCTGGAGTCATCAGCCTGATGTATCGTTAGCAGTTACAATAATATTAATAATAATTATAACAATCCTAGTAGGAGTAGTAATAGTAGTAGTAAGAGACATAAAATGATGATGATGATACTCTGCCACTGTATCCTGTCATTGCTATAAAGATTCTTCAAGAGCTCAACTACAACCATTTCACTAGTCCAAATGAATCTTTATGATCCATCATAAGCAGCCACAAACTGGTAAACTGAATTTAACTAGAAGACATGATAACTGCTTCTAGTTTTCGTGACAAAAAGGAGTGGAATTAAATTGCAATTACTCTACCATAATTCTTAGCATCTGGATAAAAAATTTACAGAGCTGAGAGAATGAACATACCATAGTGGTTGTTATATCTCCTTTTGATACCAGGGCGCCAATAATGAATTCCAGAGCAGCTAGATCACCTATGTTAGAGTCAACAGCTAGACTGACTAAATTTTTGGCTGTCTCTACTGGGTTTTTCCTTATGTAAATTGTAATAAAGGCATTCTCCACAGCTTCATAGATGGATTTGTCTGGAGAAAACGCCTACAAGATAGTAAGTATAAGACTATAAATGTCAAGTTCATTAAAAAGCTGGTTCCACATTATTTACACCAAACCACCAGCTTTTCCGTAATTTCAAAACAATAACGAGGATAGAAGTTTACCAATGGCAACATCTTACGCAAGCAGGCTTCCGAGCCATCAATCTGGAACTGTCTGCACCTCATCAACAACAGTATAGTGTTCTCGACATCGGTAGCAGAGGATGAAGCCATCAATTGTACAAGGTTCGGCATCGTGGCTGATACACACTTAGAAAATCTCAATCCAGCTTCAAGAGATGCAACCAAGGCTCTGGTTTGTTCCAAGTTGCCGATATCTAGCACAGAACTATCTTTATTAGTGACCGCATCTTCCATATGGGGGAAACAACTATCAGGTAAGCTCTCTTGTTGTTCCTCAGACATAGTTTTGGCATTGCAATCTTCAATTTCTCCATCAGCATTGCATATATCATCAGGTGATAAACCATTAGTTTCACCATTTTCATGGATAGTGGGTTCAAGCTCATCCAGCTTCTTCTTGTAATGCTCCAATGTAGTTTCAAACGAAGCTATTCTAAGCTGCGGACCAAAAGGGTTATGCTGCAACATCATGATAAGTAAGTTTAATGCTGATTTTCTGACAATGGCACTCTTATCCTCCAATCTTCCAGCAGCAACAGTTGCAACCTCATTCCATACTCCGATTGTAACAGAATGCTCTTCACAGAGCTCACCCCAGACCTGAAGTACTCGACTTCGAGTGTAAGCTGAGACATCCCTACACCTTTCCAGCAAGATTTCCAGCATAGCTTGCTTTGCCCGAAGGCGGACAGATTGAGAACTAACCTCACCCTCGACCTCTTTGAAAGCTTTTGCAACCAGCTTTCCTAAAACTCCAACAAGAGCATTTCTTATCTTATAAGATTCCCCACCAAAATGCGATACAAGCACTCCAATGTTGGTCGATATCAACTTTGGCATCCTGTCAGCCAGTTCAACTAGAAAACGTCCAACATTTTCAGCTCCTACAGTGTCCTTAACATAGTCTTTTGGATTGGTCCTTCCAATCTCTCTTATCAGAGAACTGGCCAAGCTACCATCAGCATATTTTCTCTCAGCCCCTGCGACTGCCTCAGCCATGTGGGTGACAACAAAATCATATTTGTGAATCAGATGCATGATTGAGGCACACGATTGTGCTACATAATGGTATTTGCTGGCACAACTCCCAATGATACGACAGAGAGCATCTTTCGTCTCGGGGTCTTTCAAGAGTGAAGCATTCTCAAACATTGAGAATGTATTTCTACAATTACCAGAAACAAAGTTCAATCCATAAGGAAAAAACAAAAGATAGATTCAAAGGAATTAACTTGCCAGTTTCAGCACATACTTTGCAATAAAAGACAGGTAATTTTCATCTGGATCCGATGATCCAAAGAGCAACGAAAGGTTGACCTCTAAGGAGTTAGCAATTAGATTTAGCACCCGTCCCCTCTGTTGTTCCCAGTTCCAAGAGTACAGAGGTTGTTTCTTCCTTGTGGTTGCCGTCACCTGAACCCACGATCCAAAACCTCACTAAAACTCTCACATGATAATAATCCCATTTACAAGCAAAATAACATACGTAATGTTTGTATGACACCAGTGGCGATATTTGACAACCTTCTTGCACATGAGTGGAATGGGCGACAAGTCAATTAAGGCAAACAGGAGCTCCATACGGGTAATCATGATATATGGTGGAAAAGGAGTTTGCTAATTCAAAGAAAGTAACCAGAGACACTTAATCAGCTCAATGTGCTTGCCCTTCGGATGTTATCCTCTATTTTCAAAAGACGAGCAACGATACCTTCGAATTGTTGCCGGAGCTAACGCTCGACTCCTCGGCGAGCACGATGCTGAGCAGGAAGAACGTGTAAATCTTAAAGGCGTTGCGGTGCGAACAGACGCGATCCAGGATCATGCCGTCGTCGTCCTGGCGCGAGAGCGAGTCGACGTTCGGGAGAAGCACGCTGAGATTCGACCTGAGGCTCTCGGCGACGTTGAGCTTGCAGGACGGGGCGAGGCCGGAGAAGCTGCGGACCAGTGAGTACACGCGGTCGAACACGTCCTGCTCCTCCACGCAGAACAGCTCCTTGTCGGAGAGATCGAACGACACGCCTGCCCACGGGACACTCAAAAGCGGTCAACAAACCCTCGCGAGCAACAAAAGCACACCAGCACGAGCACCAGCACCACGGCGGGCATTTAAACTCGCCGTCGGTTGCGGTGCGCGAGTTTGAAGCGAACCTTTGACGAATTCTTCGAGTTCGGAGGAGCGAAGCGAGGCGACGTCGACGGGGTTCTGCGCGCAGAGCCGATTGTCTTCGGGTTCCTCCTCGAGGGCCTGCAGATTCGGGGGGAAGACGAAGGGGGGAGTCATCGTCGCCGCGCGCCGGAGGAGGAATTGAGAGAGTTGTTTCTCGTCCTCGTCGCTTGTTGTTGTTGCTGAGATTTTGTTCACTGGTCGTCCATGGCAGAACCTGCAACTTTTCAAAATGGGGGGATGGGGCTTTGAGAGGAGCGGGAAACGGGAGGAGATGCGAGATGCGAATTTGTCGGGTCGGGGTCGGTTCGGGTCGGGGCGATCCGCATTTCATGGGCCATGGCCCATGGGCTCTCTCGTGGCCTATGTAGAATTTCGGGTTTTGGAGTGCATGACGGGGGGGGGAGGGGGTTCTACATTAAACATAAAAAAAAAAATACTCGGTAGATATGGGGAGGGTTTTGGTGTGGTCAAGGGTATTTTTGTCTTTCTAAATTGGGTTTTCACTCTAGGTTTGTAAATTACATATTTCAAATATTATACATGCAAAGGTGAAAAGCTGAAAGGAGAAATTAGACATAAATTTATTGTATGAATGTCATTTCGATTTTAAACTTTCTAATTTTGCCAAGTGAATTCTTTACTTTTGCACAAAATTACAATGCAGATGACCGGATCGCCATGTCAACATTAAAATTTCGTGTGAAGGTTTTAAAATTCAATTGGCAAAATTAGTACTTTCCTCCATCTCCATCGAGAGATCCAATAGTAGGGCCTCCTTCTAGATATCCCTGGTAGAATTTTTCTTGCTCGGACCGTTTCCTCTCACGCCTGGACGGTCCATCATCCATCTAATTATTCGAAGGATCCATACAAAGAGTTTCTTGACAATCGAGATCCCGGAAATAATATTCCGTTCGAGGATCCTCATAATGATGGATTGATCTCTCTTCTTTGTCGAGAAATTCGATCGGAGCTTAGAATTGAATTGGTACCTGATATCCATAAAATATTGAGATTGATTGGGTGATTTACTGAAAAATTGAGATGTCTTTGAAATTCGAGGCCCAATCCGGTAAAGGTAGGTCCAATCAACAAATCATATCCGTTCAGCTCACCAGCGGCAGCGAACGCAGTTTTCCAGTTCGTCTACTCCGACTGGGGACCGGAGCGTTGAACACTTCGAAGCTTCAAAGCTGCTGGTGCCGCCGGTGCTTCTTCTCCTCTCGCCGGACGTTCTCGCGGGAGAAAAACCCGGATCGCTCCGTTCGCTGGGCCCTCTCCGACCCCGAAGAAGCTGGAGGGCGGAAGATCGCCATGGCGGTGCCATGGGGTACGACTCTGTGGGTGGCGAGGTTGGTGTGGGTAGCCCTCCGGGGCTGGCTCTCCTCCTGCCTCACCGTCGCCGACGACGTCGCCTCCTCCATCCGCACCGGCGACATCGGCCCTTTCCACGTCGGCTGATCCCGGCTCCGCGGGGGCGATCTCTGGTTCGTCTCGCTTATTCCTTTCTTTCTAGTCAAGCTCGTGCGGTCGTCTCTGCTGCCTGAGTTCGTGTTCGCCGGTTTCTGGTCGAGTCGGACCGGCGACTCCCTCGTTAACTCAGCGCTCGAATTATCATCATCATGATCATTTCAACGAGCTGTGCGGGTGAACTGTGCAGGATGCGCTTTGAGTAATTTTGATGTTGAGGATGAATTTTGCGCGGTGTCGTCAATGTTAGCGGTGTCGCATTAGTCGTTCCTGTAATTATTTGCTCGATCATTGGAATCTTATCTCGAGCTGATTGCGATTATATCTCCATTTTCCCGGTAGTAAAAGTGGGAGGATAGTCTCCTCTGTAGGCTTTAGGGGTTGGAGTGGTAAAGGAATGTTTTTGAAGCGGGATGAGAAACTGGAGATCGCCTCCATTTGCCGGCCCCGGTGAACGCGCAATTCAGCATTCCTGTCATCAAGCAAGGCCATTTTTTTCTCTTTGATTATCACAGCATCCACGCAAAAGGGTCCAAACAAATGGAGAATGGAAGACTGTCATAGGATAAGAACTGAGCATGCTCTTGCGCATACTGTGTAGACAATTCTTTTCTCAGCTGTGGGATCAAATGGGGGAATAAGGTGGTTAGTACAGGTTCTGGTTTGCTAAATCTAAAATATATTAGGTAGCTTAGATGTAATGCGACTCGGTGAGAACCAGTCTCATCTGATTGTGATCTTGAGGGAGGATGTTCTTGTTGAAATGATTGAAGGAAATGAAAAAGATGGAAGAAAGAGGATAGGCCTTGCGATTTTATGTAAAGTACACGTTGCCTAAGTGAGCGGTTTGGGCTTTAACGTTCCCTAAGGGAGGCTGACACCTAGCTTTGACTGTCAATTGCAACTCTGAACATTTGCTTGCAGTTCGTTGGTGTTGTATAAATCTACTTGAGAACCTTGTTCACATGGTGAGCACACTACAAGGTGCTGCTTGCCTTTTTCAACCTTGTGGTTATTCGCCGACCATCGGGAGCCTATATTAGCCAGTAAACACAGGAAACAAAGTGAGGCATTGAGAGTTTTAAATTTTCACAACTCTACAGTGGAAAGTCTTCAGGACTGGGTCCTTGATTGGTAATCAAACAGTTCATATGACATGCTTCTGGAAAAAAAAAAAAAAAAGGAAGAGTTGCCGTGCAAGTTAATTGCCTAAAGTGGTTCTACTTTTGGTGCTTGTAATGTGTCAAAGATTGGTTTTCTATGGGCCTAATCTGCATCTGTAACTAAGAGTATTAGTCCCCAGTCCTTTTAATTTTGCCCTGACATTCCCTTTTCATTTACGTCATCTCTTCTCTTGGAGGAATACATGTATTTTGAAAAGATTTACTTATTTAAGTGCAGTAGTCCTCTGGCCATGTCTAAATAGATAGAGTTACTGGTTTGCACAAAATGAGTGTACTATAAGGATTACAAGTCTTCTTTATCTGTGCCCAAAAAGATTTGCTCACACCCCAAAAGTCTCTGACTATGATGTTGCAAACTGAGGCCTTTGTTAGAATTTTGCTTGTGGATTAGAAAGAAAAAACTGTTCTTTATTTGGTTCTGCAGCGAGTTTTATGTTTGCAGCATGTAGCTGATATTCTACTCTGATTTTGCAGATTAAACTGAATAAAAAAGACGACAATATGCCGTATGAATTTGGATAAGTGCAATGCTGTGGACTTCAGAGAATTACTTTGCCTGTAGCTCTGTAAAGTGCGTGTGGTTGAGATTCAAAGCAGTTGACAAGTGACTTTTAATTGGATAGGTGTGATATATTTTGATTGTGTTGGTTCAGTTGGCTGGTGGTGTAACCGGTTCTGTTATAGCTTTGTTCTTGCGTTTCATCAAGCCATCAGATGTTGCTTAAGCACTTGGCATCTTCAAAATTGAAGGGTGCTCTGTACGATGGGGCCCTCTATCTGATGTGGCCCCATAGGCAGAGGACAAAGTTTTTGATTGTACACGGGTGCGATTTTGATGAATTCTGGAAGTTTGATTATCTTTGATCTCCACCTTATTCTACTATGTACCTCTTCCCTTTGAGTTTGATATCTCCATTTCCCTCTTAAGCTGACGATAGTTTTCTTTTGACATTTTGGTTTCCTTTCTATGATACAATAAGGAGAACTGTATATACCAACCGTGAAATGCTTTTTCACTGTTTATTTATTTGCACAAGGTATCATGTTGTCTGCTGTGAATCATGGGCTCATCCATCGTCTCTGTGATCCTGATTTTGTGCGTTTATACATTCCTCGAAATCAAGAATAAAAGATTTCACAAAACGAATGTTATATCAAGCAAAAGATTATCTTTTAGGAGCGGACACTAGCAGTTGATTACTGTGCTTAATACCTGGACCTGCATTTTGGAAATGTGAATGCGTGACTGGCAAATTTGAAGGACTACTGCCTAATTCGTGACAATTTGAAAGGAAAGTGAGCCAGAGAGTGGCAAAGGATTGCACAAGTAGAAGTTAATGACCGAAACAGTTCGATAATACATTCTCCACCACCTTCTGACCTTTCCGTTCTGTCAAATGTCGATATTTTCTCTGAGATCGAATGAGACTTCATACGTGTTGTCACATGGTTATAACATGCAGCTTTCCCCAATTGCCAAGGAGACGACAACTATCCGTCACCATCATATGATCAGTGCACCATATGTCCCATTACATCAAAGCTTGTTTGCTTTCAAAGTTGGGGGTGTGGAGGCTCTCATCATCACAGAAAGATAAGAACCATCCTTTATCATCTACGACCAGGACAAGGCCCCGGATAAAAGATCAAGCTGGTGTCTTGCGTTCTTATCGGGCACTTTGGACCAATTTGTCACATGATTATGCACACAAAAGTGCAGGTCTCTACCGATTGGAAGAATCATAACACGTTTTTTTTTTTTTTGGCTTATGTGGGCGTCTGCACCAAATCGTCAAGAGTAGCTGTGAAGTTCATTACAGTTGGGTGACAACCATTTCTGTTCAAACTGAGAGCTATGTGTAACCTACCAATGGAGACATAACCACAATAACTACCTAAGAGAAGACAAATTCCCTGAGGAATCCTCCAACCTAATTAAATAACATACATTCAAGCCATCATTTGCACTTACTGTGTACTTGGGTTGCTTCGACTCCGATCTAGAGGGTCTCATTCGATTAATGGAAACGCCTAATAGAACAGACCAAAATCCAATTCCCCTGTTTACAAAAACCTTCCAGAACAAAACCTTAGAAGCACATTCCAATCTAGCAAGCTTTCTGGGGAGTGCCCATACCCAACTTCAGCAATGATTCAAGCAAACTCCAATAACCGCATTATCAATGTCTACCAGCTTTAGTTTATCATCCTCCTTCAACGATTCTTGAGAGGTCCCTCTCACCAACAATTCACCATCTCTCCCCACTCTGTGCAGACTCTTCTAAGCCTCACACTTGCACTGATGCTCTGCCAATGCTTCTCTCTCTTGAAGCAAGCACAGCTCAGAAGAACCAGAAATTCCAGTGAGAGAACCAAAAGGCATAATTGAGAGAGAGAGAGAGAGAGAGAGAGAGAGAGAGAGAGAGAGAGCAAGAAAAAAAGAAGGTAGACACTATACCATTTCTGGCAACCATTCATGGGATGCATTGTCTCAAGATCCAACACTCCCACCGCCACAAACCCTGAACTCCCCCATTTCTCTCCGTTTGATTCTGCATTTTCTCCATATGCTTCACCATCACCAGCCAAAGCAAGAACTGTTTCCCTTGCAACTAGTCTTGTCCACCACCCGCCAATCAAGAAAGGCGACACCCACCATTTGGTCTCTCTGACATCCAGCACCTATGGTTCCCTCCTCCTCATTGACCCCCAGAACACCAGATTGAACATCCAGAATCTGTCTGAGCAGAAGCATTTACCACCTCCTCAGACTCCCAAAAAAATGGCTGAGCCTCAAACTCATGTGGAAGATTCGAATGATGCCCCATCACCGGATTCCGTCATCAACACCTGGGAGCTCATGGATGGTCTAGATGACTGCGATTACGATGGTGAGAACTTCAAGATGTCTGCTTCTTCCATTTCATGCAAGGCTTCATATTGCAATGGTTATGAGACGAAAACAGTTGACTGCACAAAATCATATGAAATTCCAGCTAAGATCAGTGGCAATCATGAAATGACAGTTGGTCCACTGGTGGGATTCAAGGATCATTCTCCCCCATCCAATGACAAAAATTCTTCATTAGGCAGAGAAGATAGGGTAGTTCTGTACTTCACCAGCTTGAGAGGAATCAGAAAGACTTACGAGGACTGTCGTGCCGTCAGAATGATATTCAGGGGCTTGAGAGTGGCTTTAGATGAGAGGGACATTTCAATGGACTCTTCCTACAAAAAGGAATTGCAAAGCAAGCTCAAAGGCAAGGCACCGAGTCTGCCTCAGGTCTTCATAAGAGAAAACCACATTGGCGGCTTGGAGGAGATCAGGCAGCTCAATGAAAACGGAGAATTGGCGAAGCTTTTGGAGGGATTTGAAGCGAGTGATGTTGGGTTCATTTGCAAGACATGCGGGGAGGCAAGGTTCGTGCCCTGCCCTAGTTGCAGTGGGAGCAGGAAGGTGTTCGATAAGGACGATGAAAGATTCAGAAGGTGCATGGATTGCAATGAGAATGGATTGATTCACTGCCCTAGCTGCTGCTCCTGAAAGCCGAATTCTGGAATCTCTTGCTATTGCAAGACCAGCAACTTTCTTGTGCTATAACATCCATGCCAACGAGTTCCTCCAGATGGGGTTCCTTTTCTTCGAAAAGTTGCTGTTTCGAACTGTCTTATCTGCATTAGTTTCTTTCCTCCATGAATAAAAGTGAAATAAAGGAAAGATTCTTTGCGTTCATGATGAATGTTATTTCACATTCTTACTCCTTTCTTTCCTGGGACTGCACTGCTTTCTTTGCCGATGTCTCCATGGACAGCTTGAATTGATCACGTATATAGGTCAACCATGCATCCTCGTTCACCTTTTCTTTTCGACTGTCTTGCTTTAGTTGCCTAGCGAGAAAACTGTAAATCTTCCATGCTCACAGCTATGGGACAAGTTAATAGGTTTATGAACCAAAACAGGGAAATGCTTGATGTTCTTTTTCTGCCCTCCTCTTGAACTGTTTGAAATCAACATTCAACACGTGCAAGCAGTTTCAGCTCAGCACTCCCAGATTCCAGAGAACTCAAAGAAGGCCAGGCTGCTCTTGCACCAGTTGCCTGGCTCCATCGAATGAATGCGATGTCGATTCCCTCTGCAATGGAAAATTGATGTGCGCCGTAAATCGCCATAGGCCTATCGCTTCTACAAGAGCAAACTGAACAAGCGAGAATCTTTCAAACTTTTGTTCTCAGAATCAGTTATTCCTCTAACCACTTCCTCAGAATTCAAACTTCCTATTGTTCTTCGTTCGCCCAACTGGCGCCGAGAAGTAACTAATTTTCACCAGCAAAAAGAGAACAGGTGCCGAAAGCCGAGCCGGCGTCGTTAAATATCATCTTTTCAAGTTGTTGCGATACTTAGACAATATAAATATTACCAATCTAGCGCGCTAGCATGTAATTGTCTGCAGTACAGAATATACCATTCAGCCGTCCGTTAAATGAACTGAAGGTTCTCAAGCATTACATCAAGACCGCATGTTAATCAGTACTTATTTCACCACCACAGAGTATAAGGCCAGGTGAATATCTTCAGTCGTGGTCATTATCATTATCCCAGCCTTAATTCTACAGTGCCGGTTCCAAATTTTTTTTTGTTTGAATATTTTCATTGCAAATCCTAAAACTTATCACAAAAATACAATTTAGTCCTAAAAATTTCAAAAAATGCATTTAAGTCCTAAAATTTATCATGAAAATGCAATCGAATCATAAAACTTTTAAAAGTGCAATCAAGACCCAAAACTTGTCCAATTAATCCAGTCAAATCCCTTCATTAGTTGCACTTTTTAAAAGTTTTAGAACTCGATTGCATTTTCATAACAAGTTTTAGTATTCATTTCGCTTTTCGAAAATTTTAAGACTAAATTGCACTTTCTTAACAAGTTTTAAAACTTTCAGTGTACTTATTTTTTTTGTTTGTGGGGAAAAGATTTCTAAGGCAAGATCAACATCGACGGCCTGCGAGCATTTTCGTAAGCTTACGAGACCCTTTCAATCTAGAAATGTTTGATTCGACTCAAAATTACTCGATACCGCCACGGAAGACAATAAAGCATGTAAACGAGCCTATCTTAATAGCTCCACCAGCGTGTTAGCAGCTCATAACTCTCTTTAGACGAAACGTAGCAAAGCTAAGAGCACAAATTCTCCAAAGATTTGCCTATGACATGGTCCGAATTTTCGACCTCGAGAAATACAGAATGGGCACGAGACCACTTAGCTTAGCATTGAGCCAACCATGCTACATGGTGTCTTAATAAAATATTGAGAAATTGATACAAATAATCTTGAACTTTGATTCAATATACAATATGAGCATCGAACATTTAATTTGTTCAATGTGATCTATGAGCAATAGCTCAATGTACAATATGATCCCTAAACTTTCAATTTATTTAATGCGATTCCTGAACTTTTGGTACATATTCAATTTAATTCCTGAATTATATAAAATTGTTCAATGTTATCATTTTATTGTCAAACAAGTATAAAAAATCTAAAGACCACATTTAAGAATCACATTGAACAAATTAAAATTTCAGAAATCAAATCACACATTAAATCAATATTCATGAATTATTTGTGTCATTCACCTTAAAATATTTTACTGCTCGCAGGTTTTATCCAAATTTATGTAGACTCTGTTACCGAGTAAGACCCACCTCTCTTCTCGTCGCTGCGGACGGACCACACAAGCATTACCTTTGCAAAATCTCTTGGCTGTGCCCTTTACCACTTCCGTTTCTGGCCTCCCAAAATGCCACGCTTCGTCCTCGCAACAATCTCTCTCTATCTCTCTGCGAATTTTTGGCTTGGTAAGTCATAGCACCTGAAAGCTTTTGTTCATGATGAGCTAGTTTTAGTTGAGAATACTACAAGAAAATGGCAAGACCCTCTTGTTCTGTTCTTGCAATTGTCCTTCGCTGTAGTTTCGGTTGTTCTGCAAGACTTGTGTTGGTTCCGCGATAAGGGGTCTGTTCTTTTTAAGGAAGCGATTCGGGGATTGGGTCTTTTGGGTCAGAATTGGATTTGCTTCTTGTAGAGCACCTGAAGATATGAATAGGAAGTTGATGGATACTTTGCTGAAAACGGATAATCAGCATGGGTTCTTGCGCCCAGTTTCTGGGTTCTCAGAAACTGTTAGCATTTTGAGCTCATCAAAGCTTCAAAACCAGGAGCTCAGGCTTAGTTCGACGAAGGGTCATTTGAGAAAGGCTAAGAATGGGTGTATTAGGGCAAGCAG
The DNA here is from genome assembly GCA_024500025.1 of Syzygium aromaticum. Classification (NCBI taxonomy): domain Eukaryota; kingdom Viridiplantae; phylum Streptophyta; class Magnoliopsida; order Myrtales; family Myrtaceae; genus Syzygium; species Syzygium aromaticum. Next base: position 22,649,940 of record CM044885.1, read on the forward strand.
TACTGCTCTTTTGGAGCTTGTCCCAGAAACCAAGAAGGAAAACCTTGATTTCGAGCTTCCCATGTATGACCCATCGAAGGGCCTCGTGGTGGACCTAGCCGTGGTGGGAGGCGGCCCTGCGGGGCTCGCCGTGGCTCAGCAAGTGTCGGAGGCGGGACTCACAGTTTGCTCCATTGACCCGTCCCCCAAGTTGATTTGGCCCAACAATTACGGCGTGTGGGTGGATGAGTTTGAAGCCATGGACTTGCTGGATTGCCTAGACACTACCTGGTCCGGGGCAGTCGTGTTCATTAATGACCAAACGAAGAAGGATCTTGGAAGGCCTTATGGCCGAGTTAATAGGAAGCAACTCAAGTCCAAGATGCTCCAGAAATGCATATCGAATGGTGTTAAGTTTCACCAAGCCAAAGTGATCAAAGTCATTCATGAAGAGGCCAAGTCTTTGATCATATGCAATGACGGTGTCACAATCCAAGCCACAGTGGTTCTTGATGCCACTGGTTTCTCCAGATGTCTCGTTCAATATGAAAAACCCTACAATCCTGGTTACCAAGTGGCATATGGGATACTGGCAGAAGTGGAAGAACATTCCTTTGATGTGGATAAGATGGTTTTCATGGACTGGAGAGACTCGCACCTAAAGGGTGATATGGAATTGAAAGAACGAAATAGCAAGATCCCCACTTTTTTGTACGCCATGCCATTCTCTTCGAACAGGATATTTCTGGAAGAGACTTCCCTAGTAGCTCGGCCTGGATTAGCAATGGAAGATATTCAGCAAAGAATGGTGGCTAGATTAAAGCACCTGGGGATAAAGGTGAAGGCCATTGAAGAAGATGAGAGATGCATCATCCCAATGGGTGGGCCCCTTCCTGTGCTCCCTCAGAGAGTTGTTGGCATAGGTGGTACAGCTGGAATGGTGCATCCTTCCACGGGTTATATGGTGGCGAGAACGCTAGCAGCAGCTCCAATCGTCGCAAATTCCATAGTAAGTTATCTTGGTTCCAACGGGGGTGTTTCAGGCAATGAATTATCCGCAAAGGTTTGGAAAAATTTGTGGCCCATAGAAAGGAGGAGACAGAGGGAGTTCTTCTGCTTTGGTATGGATATTTTGCTTAAGCTCGATTTACCGGGTACGAGGAGATTTTTCGATGCATTTTTCGATCTAGAACCTCATTACTGGCACGGGTTCTTGTCGTCTCGATTGTTTCTGCCAGAACTCATTTTTTTCGGACTCTCGTTGTTTTCACATGCTTCCAATATGTCAAGGGTAGAGATTATGGCGAAGGGAACGTTACCACTGGTAAAAATGATGGGCAATTTGATACAGGACAGAGAATTCGATGACTAGAGTCTAGATTTAGTGCAATCTTTGCTGTATGCTTCGATGTGCGCACACACACATCTTCATGTTAACTTACAGGTACTGCAGAACATGTCAATATGAGTACCACGAACGAGCTATTAGACTAGCTGATATTCGCATTTGATCACACTTTCAGTGTAATATTTTTTTCCTTTGTAAGACAGAGGTGCTCTCCAGTATCCAGAGGTTCATGGATTAATAGTAGTGAATATCTGTGTAGTGGAGCTTCTGTATCGCTTCGGTACTTATGATAGAAAGGTTCACTGGCTAATCATCTATCTTCTGCATTCCCATGATGTTATGTTATGCTTAGCAGGTTATAGCTGAATAACAGTATCTGTAGAGTGTTTTCTGTGTATACAACTCCAGACTAAAAGGGTCTGCTAAAACTTGTGCTTTGCACAAACTAGTCGAACCGATACAGAAAGACTGAGGGACTGCATCTTGATCCTGCAGTTGTGTCTGATGGATATTCCTTGGCGCCGGATTGTCTCTTGAGGTTCTTTCTTTGATTAACTTCAAACTCGACGAGACAGAAATTTACCCGACTTTGCGAAGTTAAAGATTGTTTGCATTCGCCAGAAAATGTCTGCTATTTCATGACAATGAGCAGGCTGTGTTATATTTTAGATGTTACTGCTCTTTGGGTTGAATTTTGTGATCTCATTTTTGATAATTAGACAGGTATTGATGGATGATGAGTGATGTTTGGGCTGCGGATGATCGACGTGATGCTCTTGCCTAGGCCAAAATGTCAAATTAGCATTTACTCCCATCCTTTTGCACAAATTTTGCATTATGGCCAATTTTGAAAAGAAATGATCTTGTATCCAATCTGCTACTCTGAGATTTCAACGAAATCGTCGACGGGTAATTTTTAAATTGAAAGAAATCAAAATAAATTGGTCGTTGTTCACTCACAATATTCAATAAACGATTGCTTCTAGTATGAATTTACTTTTTCACATTCCTCTGTTTTGGTCAAATTACTTGTAAACTTCCCTTTATTTTCCATAATAACTCTGACGACCCACTAATTTTGTTCGGACCACATTACATGGGACTTTCTGTAGTCCCTCAAAAGACTGATCTACTTACTGTCTTAGAAGTATTGTACCAGAATGAATTTTTGTTGCACTTCTTACTTAAAAAGTTGTATCTCACAAATATATTTTATGAAAATACAATGGTTTGTGAATGGTTCGATCAAGATCAAAGGGGTCTAAGGTATTTCAATCCCACTTTAACTGTCCTACTAATATGACTGTCGTCTTCAGATTTCGAAGCATTTATTTATAGGGATATCTTAGAAAGACCGTAAGCCCAAAAATACAACCCTTGTGTCGTTGATTATAGCGTTAGGGGATTTCATCTTAGGAACCGAATATTACATGCTTAATTCACATTAATTGCATGCGAAATGCTATGAATCAAATCAGCTGTTGGAACAAAAAGCCTCAACTTATTTAGTTGATGAGACTTACTTGATATTTTATTAGTCTTCAGATAGCCGTTTCCCATGCCCCTATCTCTCGTGTTATATTAAAAAGGGCAGATTAAACATGTCAAAATTGGTCAAGAACCTATTTTTTAACTCATATTTGATGGGCTGAACTGTTATATTAGTTTGTTATATTCAGTAAATGGATCATAAATGAGATTATAATAATAAAGTTAAAAATAATATGAATGTTAAATGGGTTTATAACTTATTTAGATTCAACTCACTTATATGACTCTTTTCACTCTCTCTTGCCCTCACTCTATCTCACTCTTGCTTGCTTCGTATTTTCACCTTAGTTTGCTTATCAATTTTTCTAGATTATGTTAAATATATAAGTGTTTTAGCAATGTGAGTCGGGTTGAATCGTGTATGTGTTACTAGATTTGTATTGCATAAAAATAAATCAAAATCAAATTAGATAAATCAAATTTAAATTGAACTATTTTCGATTCGACCCACCTGCTAGACGGGTCTCCCAAAGATTAACTAAGAAAGCATTCGATTGAGAAAATTTGATTATCTAACAGGAGGGAAAAGAAGATGGCCCAAAAACAAAAAAGCGAAAAAGATGATGGGAGCTTATCCCCAAACTCCGCATGTCATGTCACGCCCGCGTCAAATTCCCGCACCTTTTACTTCCTCTTCCCAAACATAGCGCCAAAATCTAGAGAGCCCGATGGCGAGCTCGTCGTCCGATGACTTCTCCGTCGTGGTGCTGGCCTCCGACCTCGGGATCGACGCGCGTCCGTTCCTGCTGAAGCAGCCGGCGGGCTCGCCGCCGCCACCCGAGGCCGCCGAAGAAGACGACGGCGGCGACGACTGGCACGATTGCTCTCAGGACCTCTCCCACGACGAGGACTTCTCCGACCTCGAATTCCTCCAGTTCTTCAGGCTCCAAGGGTCCGACAAGGCCGGCAACCGGATTTTCCGCATCGTCGGCAAGTACTTCCCCGGTGAGCGGAACCTTCTTCTTGTTTTGGAAAGATTCCAATCGAATCTGACGCGACTTCATGGGCTGATGGTGTTAGGGTTTGATCTGGATTGAGTGGTTTGGCGTCTTGGGCTCGTGGTAGTGGAGAGATGATATTCCTTTTGTCCCTTTTTAGGCAGGCGGAACTGATTTTGTTAACCGATCGAGTAGTAGACAGCATTCGCCTTTACAAGAATCGGTCGTTGCGGTGCGATTACGTGCTGTTCACCGTCTGGATGCTGAAAATTGTCATCTTTTAGTGTCAGAGAGGAGCTGACCACCGTAACTTTGCGTTTTTGGGAAGTATTAAGTAGAGAGATACTTTCCGACCAAAAAAAAAGTGGAGAGATCCTCAATTTCCAGCCGAATTTCAGGGCATTCTCGAAATGTTCATTCACAGGGGAAGATTTGGGCTTTTCACTAAAAGTTTGAGTGAGAGTGGAGTACTCGAATGCGAGCTTCCTTTTAAACTAGACCATAGCCACTTCTCGTTGTTCATTTCAGAGCATGTCGCTTGCAGAACGCTTTGTTTCTTGATAGAATGACCTACCTCATATTTGAAAGGCTGTATCTTTCGGGTGAATTAATAAGCAGAGGGGAAACTCCATCTTCCTGGTCGCTCATTAGGTGTTTGTGTAGCTTAATTTCCTTGAATGCGTTTTGCATTCTCCCATGCTCCATTATCAATATTGGACTGACCGATGCAAATGGCTTGGCTGGACAATTCTTTTCTTCTCTGCATTATGGAGTCATGCCCAAGCAGAAAGATATGGAATTGCGTTTGAAAAGAAGTTGAGACGATAAAAAGGTTTTCTTGGATATTGCTGGTTCTTTTGTTCCCAGCTCCAGCTGTGACTTGTGAGTGATGCTGGAGAAAAGTTACTAGAACTTTTTTTAAAATACTGTTGCTTTGTTGGCTTACAGCTCCTGTGGTGAGCGGAGAGCGGCTCCGGAAGTATGTTTTTCATAAGATATGCAGTGAGCTTCCTGAAGGGCCGTTTTGCATTGTTTACATGCATAGTACTGTGCAGAAGGAGGATAATTCTCCAGGAATATCCATCTTGAGGTGGATTTATGAAGATCTCCCTATGGAAATTAAGGAGAGACTTCAACTTGTCTATTTTGTCCACCCTGGAATTCGTTCAAGACTGGTCTTTGCCACCCTTGGTCGATTATTCTTAAGTGGAGGGTAAGCTGACTTTTACTAATTACTGGGGTTGCTGCCAGTTATCAATCCTAGATTTGATGTGTTTTTCCCTTCTTCTTCTTCTTCTTCTTCTTCTTTTTGGAATTGGCACCTTTGGTCTGGACCATCTGACTGGTACCGCAAGGGCAGTTTTGCTGTCACAGACATCTGTTTGTGCTCTCGATGGGGTTAATTCTTGGGGCATATATTGTGATTATGTAACTCGAGAAAGTAAACCGTTTGTAAATCAACATAAACTTTGTTCGGGTTATTCAGCTGGTGAACTCCTTTGGCAGGAAAAAAATTTCTTGTTACTAGTGTTGTTTCTTTTCAGATGTTGAAGATAACATCGAATTGTTTGATGCTTTGACTTTACTTATTGAGTTGGATTCTGAAACTTTAGTATTGTTTTATTAAACCCTCACACTTTGAATAGAATAGTTACAGATGTAAGAATGATCTGTTATAAGAAAGGAGAGGAACTCTGTCAAACATATTTTGGATCCTAGAACTAGTGAACAGGTGGAAATGAGTCTAGGATGCCATTAGTCTTTTGGGCAAGTGATCTTTTTGTTTGAAGTTGTATACAAATCCTCGAGGGGGAATATTGTTGCTATTCCTCTATACTGAAGGACTGCTATCATTCAACACACGGATTTGTGCCATTATAGATTGCACTTCTCTATGAAATTTTGATGAGTCATGCTATGAATTTAGCAAATGTTAATGATCTCTACATACTTGTGTTTCTGGTAGGCCTTTTAGCAAGTGAATGTGCACTTTCTGGCTGGCACCAAAGATGTGTGGGTGACGTCCTTTGATCAACTTTTTTTCCCTCTCAAATTTGCTTTTGGTTTGTTACTTGTTATGCAGGTTATATTGGAAAATCAAGTATATAAGCCGCCTGCAATACCTGTGGGATGACGTAAAAAAGGGAGAGATAGAAATCCCAGACTTTGTCCAAGAGCATGATGACATTCTCGAGCATAGACCGCTCACAGATTACGGGATCGAGCCAGACCCTCTCTATTTAACTGAGGTGCCTAACACAACCTACCCTTTTGGGAGGTACGAAGACAGATGGTCAACAAGGGAGTACATGTCTTGACAATCATGAAAAATTAAGCAGCAATTACAAGCCGATGCTAGCTGGGTATGGGTAATCATATCCAGTTTTGTACGGAATAACTCTGTCTGGTCACTCGAATTTTCACTCTGTAATCCTTTAGCCTTGTCTCGTGGGACTAGTAATACTATGAGTCGTGAAAGCATTACGATTTTTCCATTCCGTAAGTGGAGATTTGCTAGAATACCTTGAAATGTATTCCCCTCTGGTTCTCTAAACTTATCTACATACACATATGGTGCTTATATGTTTGTCTATAAGCTGCATCTATAGTAAGCAGAACCAATTGCATATGCTCTCCTGCCGGCTTTAACTTTTTAGAATAATGATTCTTCTTTCCAGCTAAAGTCCCAATGGTACAATCTCATAAGCTGTCGCCTTACTTTTGTGAAAAGAATCGCGGATGTATAGCATGTGCATATTATGCTACTTTGCACATTTCTCTCAGCGAAAACACTCAAGCTTTTATTGATGTTGGTGGCTATGACATGGGCTTGATTGGCCAATGTACCGTAACTTTTGATTGACAGACATAATCTATTCGTTTTTTATTTGAACCCTTAGGCTGGAAGGGCACGAGATCAGCTTCCGTGGTCTTTCGTCTTTCGTCGCGGTACCATGACCCCTTCTGATGGCGGGTATGTTTCGAACAGACAAAAACAGAGCGAGAGCAAAAAGGGAGATGCTATAAAGCCTTGGCAACGGGTTTATCAAGAGCCAAATATATATTGTCTCGAGTCCCAACTACATTCGACCAAAAAAAAAAAAAAGTCCCAAGTACAGGTGATTATGGAATACAAGAGGAACTTTCCTCCATTTTGTCTTCTTATTTAGCTTTATCCTCTCACTTGGGCCGACCATTAGAAAGACGAAACATCATGTCATGTCTCAAACATAAGCTCAGCTCTGGCTTAAAGATGTTAACATGTTAAAAGGATAAGTTTGACAATTGTTTTGTTTTCGAAAATAATTTTTGTTTAGGAATGGTTCTTTTTTATTTCGTGCCTGGAAATAATTTTTAAACATTTGAAAGTATTTGATAATTGTCAGAAACTTTTATTCTTTAAATAGAAAAATAAAAAAAAATAAGTTTGGTAACTGCACATAATTTCTTTTTATTAATAATATTTTAATAATATTTTGAATTTTTAAATATTTCTTTCTTTTGATATTTCTTCTTTTTTCCCTTCTTCGGCCATGGCCAGGTCACTAGCACTAGTGATCGGCCACAGGTTAGGGCCGGCAAGGGTCTAGCCCTCGTGGGCCTTGGCCTATTGTCGATCGCCAGTGGCTAGCGATTGGCTACTGGCCACAGGCTATGAAGAAGAAGAAAATTTTGTTTTTCTTTTCCATTTCTAATTCTTGTTCCCAAAATCAAGAAGCAACCTTTTTTAGCCTTTTGATTCTATTCCAAAAGAACAAAGTTTTGCAAATTTGTGCCCAATAACAAAAAATTTATCAAATGGATTTCTGTTCCAAAACTGATTCTGGGAACAAAAGAATAGAAATATTTACTGTTTGGTTAGTTGCTAAATGCGCCCTAAATCAAAAAATGTTGTGCTATCAATCATAATGCCAGATAGAAACACTGAGATAGATATACTAGATTAATTTACAAACTAAGGTACCAAAATTTCATTGAGAACTTAAATAGACTCTCTAATCATAATAATCACCGGATAAGCTAATTTATTATTCAAGCTCAAAAAATGGGTTGAACTCATGAGACCGAGGCCAAATGAACGGACTGGTTTTTGCACACGCTCTATGAAATTTGATCCGGACAAAATTTTCTCCAAGAATCAACGAAATTAGCCTAAAAAGGATGAAGAGAAAATGATTTTCTACGAGAAACGAGACAATGTCGGAAATAGGAATACAACATTAAATTTAAAAAAAAAAGAATAAGAACGATGAGGGATGGCAACGTTTTGTTATTTATTCTATATCGACAATGGTTCTATTTCAATCATTACATTATAATCGAAACATATTAATTCTTTTAATTTTGTGTAATTATATTTAGGGAAAATTCCAAATCAATATCCAAAGTGGGGTTATTTTCTCAAAAAAAAGTCGAAAGTGGACATAGTGTTAAATAAGGGCCTGAAGTGTTCAATCAACCTCAAATAAAGGCTCGAAGTGCCAAATTAATCTCAAATAAGAGCTTTGATTCTTCGTGCGGTCAAATGCTCATTGGCTAGCTAGCACGTCATTGTTCCGATCATCGGAATAAGGATAATTTCGTCTTTTACTTCTTAAATTTTTTTTGTTTCTTTTTTCCTTTTACTGTTTTTTTCTTTACCTTTTTTTTTTTTTCCTCTTTTCCCTCTACCGGCTATAGCTGGCGTTAGGTGAGGGCCGCCCTCGCCTAGGCTCGGTGGGTGAGGGCAGCCCTAGGTTTCCCTTGTTAGCATCGGGCGAGGGCCGCCCTTGCCCGCCCCAGGTGAGGGCGACCCTCACTCGATGCCGGCGAGGGCGGCCTCTGCCTGAGGCCGGCAGCCTCCTCTAAGCCCGACTATGGTTGGTGGAGGGAAAAGAGGAAACAAAAAGAAAAGGGAAAGAAAAAATACAGTAAAAGGAAAAAAGAAACAAAAAAAAAATTTTAAAAATAAAAGAGAAAATTACCCTTATTCCAGTGATTGGAATAGTGACGTGCTCGTCGGCCAGTGAACATTTGATTAGTCATCATCGGCCGACAAACTCAAGCTCTTATTTGAGATTAATTGAGTAATTCGAGCCTTAATTTAAGGCTGATTGAGCACTTTCATGCCCTTATTTGATACTCTGCCTACTTTCGATCCTTTTTTTGAAAAAATGGCCCCACTTTGGATACTAATTTGGAATTTTCCCTAATATTTATGTGTCGTGGAATTCATGTTTCTATGGAAGAAAGGGCAGTAATTTGAAATATCTACAGGCAGATGGGAGCAACAGCTTCACGCCGATTCCATCTCCAAATGAACAGGGGGCCATCAAAATCCCAATTAGGACCTCGGTCCACTCACTTTCTTCTTCTTTTTCCTCCTCCTCCTCTGCTGTACTCAACCGCCACTCTCCGGCCAAAACCATGCTGAGATCACTCTCTCTCCGCCTCTCTCTCCGCCGCTCTCTCCACCCCGACCACCGCCACCTCATCATCCTCTCCTCCTCCTCCTCCTCCTCCTCCACCACCACCATCCCCCGCGCCCGACCCGACCCAATCCGCCCCTTCTGCACCGCCACCGCCGCCGCCGCCGCCACCACCACCACCTCCTCCTCCTCCTCCGAGGTCCGCAAGTACCTGGGCTACGCCGCCCTCGTCCTCTTCTGCGGCGCCGGGACCTACTACTCCTTCCCCTTCCCCGACAACGCCAAGCACAAGAAGGCCCAGCTCTTCCGCTACGCCCCGCTCCCCGAGGACCTCCACACCGTCTCCAACTGGAGCGGCACCCACGAGGTGCAGACCCGCTTCTTCCACCAGCCCGAGAGCTTGGCCCAGCTCGAGGGCGTCGTCCGGGAAGCCGACGCCAAGCGGGCCCGGATCAGGCCCGTCGGGTCGGGTCTCTCGCCGAACGGGATCGGGCTGTCCCGGGTGGGGATGGTGAACCTGGCGCTCATGGACCGGGTCTTGGAGGTGGACAAGGAGAGGAAGACGGTGAGGGTGGAGGCCGGTATAAGAGTGCAGCAGCTGGTGGATGGGATCAAGGAGCATGGCCTCACTCTCCAGAACTTCGCTTCCATCAGGGAGCAGCAGATTGGTGGCATTGTTCAGGTTGGTTGGTATGTCGTGCGTGTTGGGTTTTTCTTTGAGATTTGAGGCTTGTGGGTGGGTCATTGTTTTGATTTTGGAAGTTGGGAGGTTTTGAGTTTGTGGTGTTTGGTGAGGATGTAGTTTCTCAAAGATCAGGACTTGTCGACGTTTTTGTGGTTTGAAGATGACAGAGATTGGATTGAATCATGGAGTTCTTGTCTTTTGGGTATGGCGGATTGGTGTTATGTTATGAGTTGCTTGTGCGTTTTATTGATGCTTGTCGTCTAGACTCTTAGGATGAGATGCTGGTACTTGTGCTAATGCATTCTGTTATTTGGGCCTGACCGATACATGATCCAGACATTGTTGAGGGGAGGCAAGAAGGTGGTACTTAAAGAATAAGTAGCATCAGCATAGTGTATCTCTTGGCTTATTGTTTGAGTAATTCATGTGTGTAGGTTGGCGCGCACGGTACTGGTGCCAGATTGCCTCCCATCGATGAACAGGTCATCAGTATGAAATTGGTCACTCCTGCCAAGGGTACAATTGAGGTTTCAAAAGGGAAGGACCCGGAACTCTTCTATCTGGCTCGGTGTGGTCTTGGGGGCCTCGGTGTGGTTGCTGAAGTAACCCTGCAATGTGTCGACAGACAAGAGCTTGTGGAGCATACAACTGTGTCAACCATGCAAGAAATCAAGAAAAATCACAAGTACTGATTAATATATGCTAAATGTAATTGCCTTTTTGGTGGAACCTGTTCTTTGAATGACATACAGCTGCCTCATCTTTTAGCATGGAGGGTCGAATTGGTGATCTACAGATGCATGAATTGCAGGAGAGGTGTTTGTTATGTGTGCGATGTATAAATTATAGGTCGTGCAATAACTATTTATGTTGTTATGCTGAGATGTCAGTCTTTTGGTAGAAATGTAACCATTCTTCTACTTTCGCAGGAAATTATTGTCTGAGAATAAACATGTAAAGTATCTGTATATTCCGTATACAGATACCGTTGTGGTTGTAACGTGCAATCCTGTCTCAAAATGGAAAGGTCCACCTAAATTGAAACCCAAGTATACTGTGGACGAAGCTTTGCAGCATGTGCGGCAACTCTACCAGGAGTCACTTCAGAAGTACCAGTAACTTGCTCTTTTTTGGCATATGACTTCTAGTAGCTTAGATGAAACCAATAGATAGTGGCCGAGCTTAGAGCTGTTTTTCATTATTGGCCTGGCTATAAGATAGAAAGCCAGAATGTCTGCAAACATTTCCGAACAGCTTCTTGCTTTGAGTCGGTGCATTTTTCTTCTTCTTCTTATTGGCACGAGGAGTCATTTTAAATAGCTTTTGAAGATGGGGTGTTGAAATTGATATATCATTGTAAAACAGAAAGAGGGGTGTTGATTGCACACTGATTTCAAGCTATGGCAGTTGCTCAGATTGTTTTTTGAATTGCCCGCTGTGTTACTGGCTTCTTGTACTTATGCTCAAAAAGGGTGGTTGCTGTGACTCCTGTCATATAATAGGCCGTGCTTATCCATATGAAAACATAGGATCCAAAAAGCTTAAACTGCTAATGGAATCATCTAACTTGATAACATTCTTGAAGTCGTGAGATAAATTAAGTGTACTGAATTAGATTTCTCAAGTTTTTAAATATAGTTATATAGGTACTGGTTGATAAGGACATGTACTAGGGCAGCCTGCTACTTTGGTTTACCAGATCCATCTAAGGCCATGAAAATTTGTACTTCTTTTCTTCTGTTGGTGGATATTAAGTTGTATTAACAATGCTCTGCCACTAGGGAGCAGAGGCATTCAGACTCTGAAGTTATATATGAACTCTTTATTTGGAATGCTTTCCCTTTGATTTTGCTTATCCTCCTACTCCTTGTGGTTTCTTATTGCTAGTGAGCCATCACATCTTAATAGCTGCTATGTAGTAATCATCTTTGTTAAGGGGGTTGCTAAATTCTTGATTTACTTGCGGCAGCCCTGAAGTTAAATCCTCCAATAATGATGAACCAGACATAAATGAGCTCTCTTTTACAGAGCTGAGAGATAAACTGCTTGCCCTGGATCCTCTCAATAAGGACCATGTCATAAAGGTTAATCAAGCTGAGGCTGAGTTCTGGAAGAAGTCAGAGGGATATAGGGTGGGTTGGAGCGATGAAATATTAGGCTTCGACTGTGGTGGCCAGCAGTGGGTCTCTGAGACTTGTTATCCTGCTGGAACTCTTTCTAAGCCAAGCATGAAAGATCTTGAATTTATAGAAGAGCTGAAGCAGCTTATAGAGAAGGAAGATATACCTGCACCTGCTCCTATTGAGCAACGATGGACAGCTCGCAGCAAGAGCCCCATGAGTCCAGCATCAAGTCCAGCAGAAGATGACATATTCTCTTGGGTACATTTGTTGCGCATCTTTCACCTCATTATGGCTGTGTGTGTACTTGCACTGGCAGTCTCTTTCTCAGCATAAAGCATTTAATAATTGGAGCTCAGTGGTATACATTCCAAGGCAGGTTGTTTCCGGCTTAGAACCGAGAACCTACCTTGTGACTCCTGGGTTCCAATATTTTGGAATTGGGAACCGAACTGGTCAAATTTGGAACTTTTGTTTCTGAATGGACCCGGCTAGTTCCTGTTCTACCCGGGAACCTTCCCACTCTTATGTTTTGGTTAAAAATTTCAAATTTTTATAATAAAATATAAAAATTGAACCATATCATTACGAAGACATTCCTTGGTTAAGTGGTTATGTGATTGTTTTTTTTTTTAATAATAAAATATAAAAATTGAACCATATCGTTACGAAGACATTCCTTGGGGTTGTGTGATTGTTTGATTATGCTGTTCAAATCTTGATGGTTGTAAAATAAGTTTTTTTCCCAGAGGACTCTTCAAAACAAGTTCAAAACCGCTTCAACTTGGGAATCGGCAAGGTTGGACCGGTTTCCAAGGTAGAACTGGCAACCGACCAGGCCGGTTCCTGGATTGAACTGTACCTTGTGCTCACTCTTACTAGAGCTGATCTGCTTAGATTGCTGTATTTGTGGCAGATCTGCTTCTTCATTGTCATGCATTGCTTGCTTTCATTATATTGGGAGATAGGAGTGAGAAATTTGAGCATTTCCAATAGGTATACACCATCATAGGTACCCATCAATATGCGTGTCTTGCATATTAAAGCCTGTAGTTCCTATATGTCATTGGTCAGGTTTTAGAAACCTGATTATAATGACTTGCACACTGTTTCTTGTGGTCTATTGTACTGTTTTTATACTCTTGCCCTCTCAACTTTGGCAAATAGTGACTTTTGAGATGTGCAACTGTTTTCTCAAAATTTCCTCTTTCTTGAATTTTATTTTTTATATGTTAGGCAGATTGATGGTATCCATTTGCTGCATGGGCCATAATTATCCACATTCAAAGTATATTACTATTGATAAAGCATATTTTACCTAATTTGCTACTATAACATGGAGTAATAAGCTTATACAGAGAGATCTGCAAGTAAACCCTGTTTGTTCTATAGATTTTCCTAGTCGGAATTGATTATTTTCATGGAGATACTTATTTTTCAAGGGTGTTGCTAGGTACAGTCAATGCTGATTGATGCAATTTTTGTTGTAGCAAATTCCATTTTTTCTGTTTTGTGGTATGTTTGTGAGCATGTTCAGCCTATTATAAAGGACAGGTCTTGATAGCTCTTGATTCTCAGGTTTTAAGTGCTGTTGCATCTCTCAGGTTGGGATTATTATGTACCTTCCAACAAGCGATGCTCGTCAGAGAAAGGAAATAACTGAAGAATTTTTCCACTATAGACGTTTGACGCAAAAACAATTATGGGATCAGTATTCTGCTTATGAACACTGGGCTAAGATTGAGGTAATCATTACTAGTTGATCTTTTGAAAGGTCCTTTTCCCATTGTTTTGCGTCAAGTGCTTTGGACAATGTTTTCCTCATGTGAAGGTCTTGTTTCAGGCTTAAAACTTATAAAGATTATGGGAAGTTCAACCAGATTTTATACCCCAGGGAGGGAGGGAGGGAGGGAGGGAGGTAGGGAGAGGGAGAGGGAGAGGGAGAGGGAAAGAGAGAAAGAGAGGGCGAGAGGGAGAGAGAGGGAAAGAGAGGGAGAGAGGGCGAGAGGGAGGGAGAGAGGGAGAGAGAGGGACAGAGGGCGAGAGATAAAGAGAGCGAGGGAGAGTGGGAGGGAGGGAGAGAGAGAAATTTGTTTTCTTCTTGATCTCCTAAAGTTTAATGTCAATCTACCTATTTTCTCTCCCTGCTTTTGACTTTAAAAGATCTAAACTAAAACCCAAGTCTGAAAACCAAAATCATGCACATCTTCAATATGTGTGTCTTCTGTTGCTTACCTTGATCTTCCTTTAAAGAAATTGTTCAGATGCTATTATACAAGAAAAAACTCATGGGACTGCTAACTTATATAAGCTTCATTCAAATTTGTATCAGGTTCCGAAGGAGAATGAAGAGCTTGCTGCCCTGCAAGCAAGACTAAGGAAACGCTTTCCGGTAGATGCGTACAACAAAGCGCGGAGAGAGTTGGATCCCAACAAGATTCTTTCTAATAACAAACTGGAGAAATTGTTCCCTCCATCAGAATCCCCGTGAAATACAGCCTGGAATCGGTTAGTCAATAATTTTGATTCGGCTCTAGTTTCTTCTATCATAAATTCTAATGCAGTCATTTAAGAGAGTAGAGTATGCCATAAGATGTTGGCTGTAGAATAAACTGGAGCTCTATGTATTTGCATGATAAAGAGTGGTAGGCCGTGTTGTGAACGAACCCATGTTCTGCATCGACATCTACTCCGGCATTCTCTACTTTGATTAGGAATCGTGTGACCTCAAAGCAGAGATGTTTCTGGTCTGTTTTGCAGTGGTCCGGGGAATTGACTGTTGAAAAAATGTTCATCTGCTGGTTGGTAAAGTGATTTGATTAATCGAGCTTGAGATTTTACTCATCAAATTTCTATCCCTTATTCCTTTCTTTGCCTTATGCTTTATTTATTTAGTTTTCCTTTTTGGAGGGTTATGGAGTTAAGGAGTAAAGAAAATGATGATGGAACTTTTATTTATTTTTTGACATAAAGTGATGATAGAACTTAAGTGGACAGTGCAGGAAGCATAAGAGAAATAAATCCATTAGGACAAAAGAATATGGAAATGAACTGGGTACACCACAGGCCGTCACAAATTATTACACCGTATGACCACACACATTTAGTACAACAGGACGCTCAAATACATATCATACTAATACGTCAATTACTCTATGCAAACCCATCGTTTAGCAGCAACATTCTTCACAGATCCAGCAACAGCAAAGAGCAAACAGGCTGCAAAATCGAACACCACAGAGGATTAGAGAAAAGATGTGCTAAAGAAAGAGCTGAAGGAATCAAAGTTGGGGCAACCAATCAAGGGTGACATTTGGCTTACCATCCTTCAATGAATCCCCTCTCTCCCCTCTTCTTTGAACTAACAAACCACTTCTTCTTGCCTCCCGCGGTGGGTGGTGGGTTCTCAGTTGGGTAGCCTTTGACACAACAAGAACAAGCAAAAACAGAGTCAGTTCGTGAAAAACACTTTTCAGTATTATCAGAGGACTAGGAACAAAGCCCAAAAGCTAGAGAGAGAGAGAGAGAGAGAGAGAGAGAGAGAGAGAGAGAGAGATCACGAGTACCAGGAGGAGGCAGATTCTGCTGGGTTTGTGGCGTGGCCATCTTGGAATCAAAAGACAGAAGGAACTGGTCTGATGGAGTTCTCTTGAGCGGTGATTTTCAAGGGATATGGATTCAAATCTTTTCCGTGAGAACAATGAGGATGTGCTGTTTTTCTCTCACGATGTGGGGTATATATACACTCTTGTCCCCGACCCAATTGGACCAAATTTTCAAGCGAAACTAGACAAGGCATCTTACAGTGGATCAATGGTCGGCATGAGGAATTTGTACCGGGGGAGGTATTACAGGTCTCTTCGGTTCATACAAAGCACCACTCATCGCCTTTTCGAACACCTTTTCATTAAAAAAAAGAAGAAAGAAGAAAGAAGAAAGATCACGATCTGCTCGAAGATGCTTACTTAGCAAAGAGGAGAAAGCAAGAGCCGGACCCCAAGAACGCGAAAGAGAAAGAGAGAAAAAGAAGTTGCGGGAATCAATTGGAAAGTTCCAACCACGCACCATCACCATCATCATCTTCACCGTGGGAATCGACAAAAGACGAAAAGAGCACAAAGTGACACGGAGTTGAAAAAAGGGTTTCACACGAACCTGTCACGAGGCTTTCAAAGCGATGAGTATCCATTTCTGAACGTGGGCATGTACCCACCAAGCTTCGAACATATTCCATCCTAGTCTGCTCCACTATTTGGGCCTCTTTTTTCGATTTTTCGTCCGACCATTGCCTTAATTCCTCGGTCGTGTTCCGTCTAATTCGTAGTACTTAGCATTTTAATCCTACTTAGTCGACCGTTGGCAGGTGGGTATGGGGTGGTTTCTCCTTATCCAAGAGGGTCGCGTGAGGCCCCGACGGACGGCGAAGTCGTGCTTCTCGTGCGGCTGACACGTGTCTTTTCTTGCCACTGGACGGCCGGACATTGGTGGCACACCTTGGTGATTCATACACGTGTGATCGAGGGGCCCACATGAGCCCCCAATGCGAAGAAACAATGCCAAAGAAATCATCGCATCGTTTTCGTTTTGTCAGCTCCAGTACATGGAACTGCGTGTGAATGGATCTTTTTACCTGGGGATCGGCTTTTGACTTTTCTTCCTGTTTTGTTTTCCCTTTTATTCGGCCGACACACGTTGGGATTTGATTTCACTAAACCTGTTAAAATGGATAATAGACTCATTTATTAATTCATATTTGATAAATTGAATTGTTATCTAAATTAATTATTTTCAGTAAATGAATTATAAGTGAATTTAGAATGATAGATTTATAATTTGCTTAGATCCAATTCACGTCTATAATTCTTTCTTTACTCTCTCTCCCGCTCACTTGAATTAGTGCTCGCTTACATCAGTTTGGGTATGAATTTTTCTAAATTGAATTAAATAAGAAAGTGTTTTAGTAATATAGGTTTCGTCAGATATTGATCACTAGACTTAATTTGAGTTTGACTATTTTTGACGTGACTTGATCCATTTGTTTGACAGGCCTTAGTTTGACAAAGAAAGAGAGAGAAAAGAAGAGAAGAAACTGATGCCAAGCCCAAACATAAGAAGAGCCCAATGTCATGGGCCTGAAGGTATAAAACATTGGGTATTTGGGCTTGCGGGAAAACTGTAAAGAACTCAACAAGTCGTATGCCGTTTGTGAACAACGATGGCTCATCACTCTTGAAGCATGGACCAACTTCATGATCTAGAAGATGGCCTTACTTCTGATATCATACATCATCAGATCTGGGTGAAAGTGGGGGAGTTGAATCGGAGCGACAGCACGGACCTCTCGAGACACCCTAGTGCTAGCTATTTCTGGGAAATCGAATTGGATACCCTAACTTTAGAACCCTAATGATAATGACGATTCGGATAAAACAGAGTTGAGCATGTACAGCGAGAATCATATTGATGCATTAAAGATTGGGTGCGATCCTAATGTGACCATTGAAGGCTCTTTACTGTAATCAACTTTTCAGAGTGGTTTAAGCTGTGAAACGAAGTGTTATCGTTTTCACAAGGTGTTCGGCAAATCTCTTATAATATTCTCTAGGACAGCTACTCATCTAGCTTTAAGACGGTTTTTATTAAAAAAATACAATGCCAATTATATAGATCACACTTCTTTATAGCTCAGTTACAAAACATCTTTTCACTCATAGGAAACTTAATCATGAATAGTACCTACAATTTCTTCCCAAGTGGCTCCAGCAGGGACACACAAGGGGCCCACATCCCTCATTTGCCAACCAATAGAAACACTGTCTCCCCCACCCCTTGGCCATTGGGCTGGGAGTAAATGCCTAATTTTTACTAGGGTCTCCTGCAAAACAGACATAATTATTGGTTGCTTATCCTATTCAGACACAATAATCAACCCCCTCATTAATTAGTGATGCTGACTGGGTGTTAGCAAAATTGGCCCTTCGTGACCTCCAAATCCCGGGTGACTTCCTTTCTTGGTTTCTTCTCCCCGTCACTGTTGACCGACTTCTCATATCCAATCTTATGGTGTTGATTTCAGTCCCTTTTCGTATCACTGTCTGCGTATGGAATTGCCAGAAAAATCACCCTTCAAATCTCCTTCTCTCCCCCGCGTTTTTCGGTTGAGCTCCGTTCATTTCGTAAAAAATAAAATATTTAAAAAATATTTTTCTAAAAATAATTACTTATATCGTTTGAAATAATTAATCAACATCAACAAAAATTTATGTCTAAATATTTTCGTGAATGGTAAAAATATTGTTCATTTATTCATTTTTATAAGCGATATGGGTGATCATTTTTAGGAGAATATTTTCTAGATCTTTTATTTTACGCGAAATAAACGCACCCTAAATAGCTGTCAACTCTCCCAAAGTTGTTGCTTGAGGCATTGAAAAATTGGAGGTCATTTATTTCAATCTCACCAGTTGCGTGTAACTTGCTCTTATTCAAGATCAACTATACAAGTCAAAGGTCTAAACTTAAACGGTTCATGGGGTTCATAAAGCGTTTCATAGGTCTTCGTGCAATGGAGACTTTGCGCTTGTGCCCGTGTTATCAGTAAAAAGAAGAAGAAAATGCCCTTAATATACGATGGGTTTTGTTGAAGATTGCTTAGGGGGCACTTTTAACGTGGCCATTTACAGTTTTCAATATAGCGGCTTATAGTTTTATGTGTAATCAACACTTTCGAAATTGAAATGTTCTATAATAGATATGTTCAATTGGTGTTCTGGTGGTACTCGTTAACAAGACTTAGAATTACTATCTTGTGATCTTATGTGTTAAATGAATATGATCATTCTTCTTATGACCAAGGGACTATAGCTATCGTCTTCTTCTTTCCAATTCTCATCCGATGAAGGAGTGTGTTATCATCTTCACCTTTGAAATTTTTACTAATTCTTAATACCATGATGCTGTCTTATAATTACCAACAACATAATCTTTCACACATAAGCCTTAACTAATATGTGAGGTAAAGTAAGAGAGTATATGTTATTAAGTGATCAAATGAGAAAACTTGAGATATTGATGTTTCTTAGCGATATATTTACTTACTAAGTACTTTGAAAATTAACTATATAGAGGCTGAAAAATGAAAATGCATCGACTCGATAGATGTTATGAGATTATAGCACTTTGAAGCAGGTAGCAGTAACTTTCCAAAAAATTACTGCAAGGTGCTTCGGCTTTTTCCAAGAATTTGCGAAAATTCGTTGTTGAAACTGAAGTTACTTTAAGATTGTAGTTGCCGCCACATGCGATTACACCAGACACCATCTTCTGCATTATCGAGTTGGCTCTGGCAACAATCATCTCTCTCTCTCATGGTGTGCTTCTAAGATGATGATAATGTAGCATCATCATTAGCACCAAGTTAACTGTAATTAAGAATGTCGAATGATGTGACTAAAATACATGCACACAGACGTATACTGTGTATGTTTGTATTCTCTAAACCATATTTGGATGTAATATCTCCTCCAAATAGCATCATAGGTAACTGATGCACCATATTTTATTGACAATAGAGTCATGTTAAAGGAGGGGAAGTTGTCTAATTAGTTCTAAACCTTTTGCACGAATGCCAATTCAGTTTTAATTTTTCAATTTTGCCAATTGAGTCATAAACATCTATGCAAAATTTCAATGTAGTCCTTTCGACCAATTTTCACTGGAAATCGCTGTCATGGCGGCATGCCATATAGGATGGCTGGTGATAACTAGACCGTCGCATCATCGATTTCAGGCGAAAATTGACATGACGGACTGCATTGGAATTTTGGACAAATGCTTATGACTCAATTAGCAAAATTGAAAAATTTATAACTGATTGACATCCGTATAATAGATTTAGAATTGAATGGGTAATTTACTCCGTTAAAGGATGTCACATGAAACTCGTTAAGTATATTCATAGGTAATATTTCAATTTTCAGAGCATGATAGAATGCTAATAGTCGATACACCCAAAACTATAGACTAGTCTTATTATTTAATTGCTTTACAAATGTCTCGAGGGCACTCGTTGCCAAAATCCTTGATGATAAATTGAGGTTCTCAAATACTAGTTTCCTATGCTAATTGTATGATACTAAACTGATAAAATTCCTGCCTCGAAAACTTGCCTCGTCTGATCATGTAAGTTGGAAGACATAGACAACCGCTTATGACTAGTATAATGAAACTTCAATGAACGATTGAAGCAAGTGCATAGAAGAAATCACCGCAAATGTGTGTTATAAATCCACTTATCAACTTCAAGTCGAGGGTAATCGGTGGCTGACTGGGAGATACAAGTGTATAACAAGAAAGAATGAGGATTTTCAAGAATGATGAATATGAGTCCCCTGACTTGTTCCCCAGATAAATGATCTGGAAAAGATCAGTTGTCTTCACGGTGATCAAGACATTGTTCGAGCATTAATCGTGGTTTCCTTTTGGCTCGATGAATACCAATTCCTGGCGAACTTTCTATTAGTCGTTCATAAAAATGAGAGGTACAGTCTGAGCGGCAGTCTCGCATATTGTGAGAAGAAGAATGTAGGGCTGAATTGTTGTTAGTCCAACGAAAACGAAACCTTGAAACAACACTTCAAAAGTTAATTTCCCTGCTGGATAATCATGCAAAACTCGCAATTAGTGACTTGCAAATGGTGCGAGTTCCAGAAGATATTTGATAGAAATATGATACACACTGAAAGTGCGCTTTCCATTAACTTTAAAGCACCTATTTTTTTGCCTTGAGATCATGAATTAGCTAACTAGTTGAAAGAATTGCCATATTCATGCCAGATGCATGTTAATGCTAAACACAGTATAACTTGGGATGTGACGATTCAGAAATCAAAGGAATAAGAAAATGGCGTCAACTGCATAAGGTGATAATCTCACTATGTCAGCAATTTTCTGCTCGAAAGATGTGAAAACAATATATGTGATGTGAATGATCCAGGAAAGCACAAAAGGAAAATATTCAAGTGAAATGTAACATTCAAAGTCACCAATGTTTTGCCAATGCCGAACAGTGACTGGAAACGTACGCATGTAGGAATTTCTAGCTGAAATGCAGCCATCAAACTCGATTGCCTGTTTAATAAGGTTGGATAGGTACTTTTCACTCGACCTTTGTAAGCCTGATGACAGCCAAAATTACAGTCTATCAAGAATGAACAGCATGACACATGAGAGCTACACTGAAGTTTGAAAATTTATAAACCAGCCTCAAGTGTAGAAGTTGTGACGAATCAATTGGTAAGATCATGAAGTAAGGAGTCGAAGATACATAGTTCTCCCAGAGCTTTTCTGGCGAGGAATGAAGCAGAGAGCAAGACTCTTTCAACAAGTTGCAATGAGAACAATCAGACCAAACATTGACATTTGAATGAGGGTACTCATTAGAGGATCATTAATCAGCAATCATTTTGCAGCCGGCAGGGACTTGTTTAGCCTACAAATAGAATTTGCTCCGGAAGAGTGCTGTTTCTGGTCGAGAGCTAATAATTTTGAAAGGTAGAGCTCATAATCAAAGTTCATTAGTCGCTGCCATTTGAGGAAAAAGATCTGCAATAACATTACATGCTTCATCCTCAGCACCCCCCCCCCCCCCCCCCCCCCCCCACACACACACACACACACAATTGCCCCATGTATGGGAAGGAAAAAAACAGGCAGTAACAAAAAAAGGCAAGACAGACAGCTCATTCCCCTCATTAGAATAAAAGGTGCCCTTGTCCTAATAATGCCCTGTATCATTAAAAAAAACTATATCTTGAAAGAGAAATAAACCCCACAACCCTATTCTTTTTATCTCAATATCCCTGCTTTATATATATTACTATATAGTTATTTTGTGCTATATAAGAATCGGGTTGTGTATGTGTATAGAAAATGAGAAGGTAGGTGGGGAGAACAAGAAAATCGAAAAAGGTCGAGCAATGTATAGGTATATAAGCTAATTTAGATAGGTGTACCATCTACCAACAAATACACGAGAGCGTCGATGACAGGCCGGGGCTTGAAAAGATTGACCTGCGTCTCTCTCTAGCCTCTCTCTCTCTCTCTCTCTCTCTCTCTACACATCCGACCGATCGCCTCTTCAACATTCGTAAGAACTCAAATTCTCTCTCCTTGTCCCATCTGACTGACCGACGACATCACGTCCCATCTATGAAATGGCACTCCGCCTCTCTCCTTGATGTGAACATGATCATCCAAAGAAACCCTACAAGAACCAAGAACAACCAACACACTGAACATAGAGAGAGAGAGAGAGAGAGAGCGAGAGAGTGAAATCCGATGAATTAGCAAATGAGCGCCTAATTGGAACTCCCTGTTCTCTATGATATACTATAATATATGGATTTAAAGAAGATAATCTCTCAGTGATTTTTGTTGTTGGAGATCAGAGCTAAAATTCTGGACGTTGATGGTGGTACAATAAAGATGGATCACAACCCACTTGCTGTGTCCTTTGCCTTTGCCTGTGACGGACGGTCTCGGCTTCCTCGCCGCAGTCCACTCCTGACCCCATTTGAGCAGCACCGAGATTGAGATAAACCATTCTTGAATCAACGTTCACACTGGACATGTTTCCTCCGCTGCTTCCACTGCTATGCCCTTCACTCATCGGCGGGTGATAGATGCTGTTATCAGAATGCGAGGATGCGTTCGCGTTCCCTTCCTCACGTGAGATCACAAGAGCCGCTGACTGGACGAGCTCAAGGCAGAGCCGGAGCTTGTTAGGCTCGATGTGGGCCAGCCCTGGCACAGCCCCCTTGAAGAGGAAGTCGGAGGTGAGGGCGCGGAGCACGTCGAGCGGGGTGACTCCATCGACAGTCCGGACGTTGGGATCCGCATGGTGGTCGAGGAGGACCGCCACCATGTCGGGGGACACCATCTCGGCTGCGACGTGGAGTGGGGTCTTCCCCGCTGGCCCCGCAGGGCAGTTCACATTGGCAGCCCCGAGCTCGAGCAGCGCCTTGACCACCTCCCGGCTGCAGTTTTCAACTGCGTAGTGAAGGGCCAGTGCGTCGTCCAGGTTGAGACCCTCCCCCATTACCATGAGCTTCACAAGCTCGACGTCGGACGAATCGAGGGCACGCCGCATCCGCCGGATCTTCTGGTCCTCGAGGTCGGCGCTAACGGCTGCGACGAGATCATGGTGACCAGGGTGGCGGTGGTGGTGGGGGTGAGGCACGAGGGATTGGCGGGCGAGGGAAGACTTGAGGCGCAGCTCTTCGATCTTGGTGACCACGTCGATGGGGAGGTGTTTGGCTAGGACTTCAGGTGGGAGGCCAGATTTGGCGACCAGGTGAGAGCAGGTGGTCCACAGTTGGTGCATTTCGTGCTTCCTTGAGGCTACTAGCACTTTCATCACGTCCTCTATTGAGGCCTTCTGAACCATGTTTGCCAATTGTTTCTGCGAACAATCAAATCAGCAAGGAATCGAATTAACACAATGTGCAAAGATTGATGATTTATCGGATCGAACTGATCAGCATAACGTGAGAGAAAAACGTAAGATTGATTATCCGACTTGTGTTCATTGGAGGATCATAGGGGAGCTATTGTGCGGAATTATGCTTGACAACTTTTTCCTTCCTTTTTATTTGGTTTTGAAATTCTTACATGAGGATGGAGAATTTGAACACCCAAAGAGAGAAAGTGAATGTTTTGGGAAAAGTTGGGTTTGGTATGCTTTTAACTGTGTGAGAAGACAAGACAATGAAGAGATTGATCCAAAAACCTAAAAAAGGGAAAATTCTCAGTCCTGGCCACTGAATTAGGGCGAGCCATTTCAAGAAACTCCACGTTTGTACATAAAATCAAACTCACGGGAACGCAAGAACGCTATACATAAAAAGGAAAAAAGGTCACAACAATTTGGTGTTTGAGGTATTAAAAGACACAGGATTCCTCCAATGTTTGAAAGGAGAGTCAGGATGGCGAGTGTTTTCAGTGTCCGTCAATTACACGGAAGTGAAGGCAAAAAATGAAAAACCCAACTGAAACACCCAAAAGCAAAAGCCCCTCCAATTATCAATAGGAAACGTAATCCACCAAATCCTACAACAGCAAAATCTAATCCCACCTCCCCAGAAAAGGCCACACCAATCAACGCACTAGCTAGAGAGAGAGAGAGAGAGAGAGAGAGAGAGAGAGGAGAGAGAGAGGGTAGTAGGATATGAGAATTGAGACCTGAGTGAGCAATGCGAGCTGCTCGACGCCGAAGGATCGGGCAGCGGCGAGGGTGTCGAGGGCGAGGTCGACGGCGGAGGTGCAATGCGTGTGCCAGCAGCCGCGCTCCCCGCAGTCAGGCCGGGGCTCGTGCTTCTGCGGCACGATCGAGACCTGCCCGCTGTACAGGAACTGCAGCAGCAGCAGGAACACCTCGTACCCCACCGAGCTCACCGGGATCACCACCCCGGACCGCAGCGGCGAGGAGAGCGGCGCGGCCCTCGAGCCCGACCCGGAGGACGGATCCGAGGAGGTCCCCCCGGGGGACTCGGATCCGCAGAAGAACTTGCGGAAGAAGAGGCTGCGGGCGGCGAGGATGCAGCGGTGGGCGTGGACCAGGCGGCCCTCCACGCTGAAGGTGACGTCGCTGAAGGCCTGCCCATTGATCAGGAGGTTGAGGTAGTCCAGCGACAGGGATCTCAGCGAGTCCTCGATCGACATCTCCTCGGTTCTTGAAGAAGCAACTGTTGCTGCTGCTGCTTCTTTCCTTCTTTAGGGTTGAGAGGGAGAGAGAGATAGAGAGGGAGTTCAAGAGGTGGAGGCGGTGGTGGTGGTGGTGGAGGAGGAAGTAGTCATGTGGGGTTGGCCAGTTCTGTTCGGAGTGTGATCAGAGGGAAGAGGTGAGATTCTTCCATGGAGATGGAGATGGAGATGGAGGAGAGTGGTGGTGCGTGTTTTGATAGATATTTTTGGTGGAGAGAGAGAGAGAGAGAGAGAGAGAGAGAGAGAAGCAACTTGGGTGGCCATTCTGGGCGGCTGGGCTTATTAAAAGGGCGAGTCTTTAGTTATTTATTTATTTATTTTCCCAATAAACATTAGACCAAAGGAAAAATCGGGAAATATAAAATAAACAAGAATAATCCCAGGTATAATAGTATCGATTTATAAAATAATTTGTGACCGATTCTTCCTAAAAATATTTAATAAAAATCCACTCATCGAAACATTCACCTACATATACGGTCGTACAAAATTTTTCCCTAGATTCGTAATGTCTAGCATTTCTCATATAGACAATGACCTAGACATATATAAATAAATATATATTATGTTTATCTACCTATCTATCTAGATAAGCTGGCCCAGAAGGGAGAAATTACCGGGATAAGGGAGGAGGATGATCACAGACAATTATTATTTGTCTGAAGGCCTTCTATTGACCAAAGGAAGGGTTGATGTCTCCTTAGCCCTGAAGATTTGACCAATTACTGTACTCTTGTTAGTGCCCTAGTTTTGGAATTGATTTCCTTAAAAAAGAAAGCACTAGCTTTATCTTTTATATATATATATATATATATATATATATAATATAATGTGCAAATGCGATTTTGCAATTTTTCATTTTTATGTTTGTTTTTGGGTTTGACTGTGTGCAACTAAACCGTTTGTTTATCTGTGACTGGATGTAAAAAGCTAAGACAAGCAAACACACGGTTGCCTAGCTTTACGTCCACTCACAAAAGAAAGAAGGCCCTCTTTTGCACATACTTCTCTTTTGTTGAATTTACATCATGTCCTCTTAAAAGATACATAACTCCTCCTTATCATGGTATATACTTTCTTTTCTCATTCTCTCTCGGTTTTCTGTCACCTACATTACATTGAATGAATGTCTACGATATCTCCATGCGGGAGCCCTTGAATTATGGTGCTTACTGCCTCGATTGCTAGATAATTAAAGTTTTATTCATAGTCAAATAAGAAGTCCATGTTGATTGCCAAGCACCTCTGGGCGATTAATCATGGAAGTTTCTCGTGGGTGTGGTAGTAGGTCGCGATGTAAATTTGTCGAATTTAATCTAACTTTTGTGGTTCCTAGGTTGCTGAATTAGATTTTAATTCACTAGCTAGAGAAAAAAGCTTAAAATTCAATTCACAGTACTAGTTCATAAAGAAAAATATATCTATCTCCATTAGTATCGAGCTGATATTCGAGACTCAAAGCTTGTAAAATTTACAGATTTTTCAAACAACTTTATTTTACGCACTATCATCCCATAATGAAAGGATTACAAATATTGTATCGAGCTTTTGATAATCCAAATTCTGCATTAGCTTGCCAGATTCTTTGCATGTGCCTATATATGTTTAAGTGTGATATTTTGAGTGTGTATATGTTTACGAATACTTAATTGCACATAAAATCAAAAAAATCGTTGAAATCAGCATTCAAGGAGACTCTGGAGATATAAGTGAAAATGCATATAAAATTCAGCAAAGTAGCTTCGAAAGAGTATTAAGCTGCATCGTTACTAGTTATTGATTCTTTGTAACCTTTAAAAACAATCATGGTCATGGATTTTCCTTGCTTATATCAGTTAATAATGATCTCTCATAATCTTCAAGTCGAAAAATAAATTACATTTTGTAGATTTGTCTGAATCTATTTCTACTTTTTATTTTCATTTAAATATTGCGACTCATGCACTTTGAATTTTTTTAAATTCGAAACTCCTAAGACTTTCACAACACTTCCACATTAAAACCTAAGTTCACACATAAATCTTTCGTAAACTTCTGAAACTTAGGATGATATTTTTAAATAAATTATTGGGAAAAACAAAAAATTTACGTTTTTCTGGGATCGAGAAAGTAAAAAATTAAATAAGAAATTTAATCTGAAAAGAGTCACATCAAGTCACTTCAAAAGAACAGTAGAGGAAACAAAACGCCATCCCCTACATGCACCTCATCGACCCCTTGTGGAATTGAATGGTGCCCCTATAGCTAATTATTGTTCTTTCCCCAATTCTCAAGGAGAATAATTAAAGACCATTAGCCAAAATGCTCGACCAGACATTCAATTTTTGAGCATGTGCACAACCGATGTCTCCATTGTTTAAATGTAAGCTGCTCTGGACATATGGATGTTACACACCACAGTGATCTGCTTCTTTTCATCAGATCATAATGACCTAATCCATGGAAAAAAGTTTGTCCCTCTCATTCAAAATCACCAAAAAAAAAAAAATTCACCCAAATCGATACTTCTCTTGGACGGGTATTGATTTTCATGTTTCAGTATTTAGAGAGCAACGTTAAACATTAGTTTCGGATTAAATAGGCAAATTAACCAAAATGACGTGGTGAAATTGCACTTTGTCGACACACGATGTGTGTTTAGTCCGACACTCAGACATTATTAAGTCTAAACGACCTCACATAACGTCTACAACCTCACGTGCACGGGTGCATATGCTTCCGACACATGTATGATCGTCAATTTCGTTTTTGATTAGTACCCAGAAAAACCCTAACCGAATTGCAACGAGGGCTTGGTTCATCATTGACAAGAAGATTAGAGAGAGAGAGAGAGAGGTGGGGGGGGGGGCAATAGACCAAGGGGTCACGTGCACGTAAGAAAGGGCACGGCACGTGCGGGGGATGGGCGAAAGGACATCTTCTTCTCAGGTTTTTTGGATTAGGAGTTAGCCACAACATTGTCAGTTGAGTGGCAGAGGTTTTTGGTCATTCCACCCCTCCCCCCTCTTCCTTCTTCCAAATTCGTGACCGGACCCCGAAACAAATCCCATCGATTGACAACACATCACTGACTGTCGTATGATTTCCAAGACCTCCGATTTGACGTTTGACTTGTCTTGTCACCTTCCCTCACGCACACACCCACGCACACTCAAATTGCATACCCCTATCCCTAGCGGGGATAAACTACGAGATCAGTGCCATCTATCATTGTATTCTTCTTTTGATATTTATTTGGTGAAACTTTTATATTATCCGGCGAATAGAATAGAAAAATGTGTTCGGTAATCCTGTATTGATTTACTTGATACTGTATACACGAGAGTCGCCATCATTGTCGTATATACATATACTATGAGATCAATCGACGAGATAAATGATCAACACGATCCTCGTCAGCTTAGGCCCCCGTGGAGCTTTTAATGGTTCCCCATCTTTAGGGTCTTTTGCCTAACTCCTAACATGCACGCAACATACATAAGAGAGAGAGAGAGTATTTAGATCTATGCCAAAAATGTTACCAAATGCAGCAATTCTTTTGACTCCGGCTGGTCTTCAAACAGTGTCATAATCGTTACGAAATAATTTGTTGCGCCATTGGTCTTGGTGAATGGACATCGGATCGAGATAGCAATCGATCTAGAATTTAACTTGAGCAATTGAAATAAGAACTCGAGCAAAATCTCGATCCAGAAAGGAGGCACGGTGTAATTAGTATTACACGAAAGTTTTGTAGAAAATGATAGATGTTAATGGAAAAAATTGAATGGCTAGTGATCGAGGAGGCAAATATGTAATTGGACAGGCAAATATCATGCTTACACTCTTTATTGCATCAATTTTTCTTTTGTTGAAAGAAATCTGAGCAACAAGATATCTTCCACTTACCTAAACAAGGAATCATGTCTGACAAGGATACCCATTATAATCTTCCAAGGCCAGAACAAATGCCATATGCTCGATCTGTCACTATTTTCAGGAAGGATCAAACAGTACACTCGGATAAGTTTCCATACATTAGACTAAACCCACCTTAAAGATAAGCTACTAATGTTTATCTTTGTCTTGTTTTGAAAACATAGGCTATATACGCTTGGGAGTAGTGAAATTAGATGACTCGTTTTCTTAGGCACAAAACCAAATTGCTATGTAGACTTATCCAATCCGATACATTGTTGCTTCCGCAATGATTTCAGCATTTAGTGAAAGAACAACACTTACAAATTCACGATATATGAAAAGAAATTTTGTCTGGCGAATGTTTTAGGGCACTTACCTGCTCAGCCATCGAATCACATAGATAGTTACAACATCATTAGAATATGGTATCTACTCGCAAAGCGTCGGAATTTAGGGTTTGACCCCAAAAGAAGGAGGGTTGATCCGATCCATAACGTTGAAACTACACAGAGAGATTTTCTTTTCTCGAGGATGGGAACCAAATAAATAATCAAATCTAATAGAGTCTAACCTGCCTGGCACGTTCAAAAGAGAGCTAATATAATCGGGTGCCTCAATTTCCAAGAAAAGATAAGAAAGGTGCTCAATGACATTCGTGCTCTTCTTATATGCATATATACTGTGTACGGAGATGCCTGCAAGATTCCATCAAATTACTTTTTGTGGCGGGGTTTTTGAAGGCTCTATGAATAATGCATATTGCAATTAAAACAATAGTTTCCTCGGATTTAATCCAAGTTGGTACAAAAGCATGTGAAAATATGTTCCCTGTGGGGATCGATTCTACCCGCCAAAGTCGCTGCATTAGGGCACAAGCCTCCAATCGCAACCTTAATTCTTTGTCCATTGTTCAAAATATCATCAATTGTTTAATTGTCTGGGTTTGTCTCTTTCGTAAGTAAAAATGAAGCATGCTATTTATGTTAGGAATATGTCTCGAGTTTGAACCCATGAATCCCGATCCTAGCAGGTTTCCTAGTTTAAGTGGTTTAAAAGGCTGTCATTCATTTATCTAATCTAGCTTACTTTCACAATTAAACTTCAGTAACAGCCAAGATACATAATATGCTGCCAGTGCCTATAAAGGCAATGCTCTTGGGGCTATGCAAGGATGTATTATCTTGATAGAGGAAATTACCAAAAAAGTCCTAAATCTATTATACTTGTACGAGTTTTATCCTAAGCCTTTTAATTGTGCAAATTAAGTCATAAATTTTTTCATGTTTTGTCAATTGAGTCTATTCAACCAATTTAAATTGAAAATCGTTGGCGTGAACAATTTTTTATAATTTTTCTTTTTCTTTTTTTCTACCAAGTTCGACGAGGGTTGTCGGCCAATCTTCGTCGCCCATTGAGGGAGGAACGCTTGCGGCCGATGAGGGCTTCGCGGCCCTCACAAGGTTTGGGTGAGGGTCAGGCGACCGTTGCTAGGCTTAGAAGAAAAGAAAAGGAAAAGAAAGAAAGAAAGAAAGAAAATAAAATAATAAAATTTAAGAAATATTATAAATATTGTTCATGTTAGCGTTCGGCTGTGTTATGTAGGATAACTGGTGTCAATGTCAATGATTTCCAGTTAAAATTGACCGAATTGATTTAATCGACAAAATGTGAAAATGCTCATGACTGAATTGGCACAATTGAAATGTTTGAGACTGAATTGTCACAAATATAGTAGGTTTTTGACTTTTTTGGTAATTTTACCTATCTCGATAACTAGTCTACAAGCAACGATAGACTTATTTCATCAATTGTCTAAATCCGTCTTAGTATATTTAGCATTTCTCTTATTTCTTTTGGATCGTGTCTAACGAGAACAAATACTCAACATCATTATAAAAAAAGAAAAAGAAAAAGAAAAACAGAAAGCAAAGAAGCCAGCAGGCTTCTCCTGCCAAACACCCTGTTTGGCAAGAGAATTAGCCAAAGACACTTAACAATCAGCTTGTTTCCCAACGGAAACCAACCTCTCAACCTTTTGCATTATTGCCTTATTTATATTATACGGGCGACATAAAAATGGAAAAAAGCAGACCATAAATACTTAATCATCGCATATTTTGGACATTCTGATGGACATCTTTCTCAGAAAACCTAGAAAGTCAAATAAAGGCCATGTGCCCCTTAACCTATCCTCTCATCAGATGTCATCTGCTACCTCGATAGATAGGTCCAAATGATTCTATTTGTTCAAAACCCTCCATTGACCACGAAGTCTTAAGGAAGATACTAGTCGCTTTGCAGCTGAAAATGAACTCTGAAAAGATTAGCTACAGCCAATATTTTCTTAATCAATCATTGACACGACGGCTCCAATTTGGGAATTGAAAATTCAAAACTCACGGCCAACTTTTGCTTGTCCTCCGAGAAGTTTCTTGTCTATTCCTCACCTAGTACTTCACTTCCCAGCACATACTTATCTATGTGATGCTTATTGACAAGCACAAACGTTACGGGTTTCTTTGGTGGAACTCCTCGGTTGAAATAATAATGGGAACTGGAAGAAGAGATAATTTGAGGAAGTTGAGGGGCGCAAAAACACAAATGCACGGTGAGATGTCCAACCGATTCACTCATGTCTGTTGAATGGTTGCAATCATGGGGATGGGGTTGACTTTTGACTTCTTGGGTTTTGGTTTTGAACTTGGGACTTCGGGGAGGCCATCGAAATTGTAGGACCCCACCCTCAATTCTCCTCTAAAATTAATGGTTGCTGAGTTGGTGATTAGATGTATATCATGCTAGCTTGAAAGGATGGGCAATTCCTTATACGGGAAGCGGGTGTGAGATTGAAAGAAAAATATCACTTTAGGTTGTTGATGTTTGGGGGGGGGGTTGGGAATGAATGTAGGGTCAAAATGCGCACGTTCAAATGTTGTTATATCCCATTTTGTGGTTGTGGAATGGAGTTGGAGTCAAGCTCAAAAAGAAATTGCACAATTCCACCAATTAAGGTCCTCCTAGCAGCTCTTCTCTTTTCAATATCTCACCGAATTCTCACGTGTACAGAGCCGAAAAAGAAAATAAAAGAAAAGAAATTTCATAAAAAGTAGAAACCCTAATGGGTTTAAGGAGGTGTGACATGTGGGAGGTGACACATTCTCTTACTCCCTATGGAAGGTTGGCAAGCTTTGACCTTGGCGAAATGACTAGTTGAACTTAAGGTGACAAACACACTTTGAACAAGAAAGATGTGAGAAGCAACCTAATGATCTGATATGCGGAATAGAAAGATGGCATCGGCCTCTGTGGGATTCGTCTTTGTAAGAATGATTGGACTTTGACTGATCATGTGAATGACCATCTATTTTCAATTGTCGCCTCTCTCTCTCTCTCTCTCTCTCCGTAAAACCCTGTTGCTCCCCGTTTCTTGTGGGCGTATCCGAATGTCATATTTCCTATATTAGTGAAAATTCCACTGATAGAAATGAAACCACTGAAAATTCCACGAAATAATGTCTTATTCTATTTCTTTGTTGGGAAGTGCGAAGTGAAAAGAGAGAGACGGGAAAAATAAGATAAACCCATACATGGTAAATGAATTTTGGCGGCATTCGACTCATTGTCACCTCATGTCCTCAAAATTTCGTTTCCTCTCTGGTAATATGAATCGAGGTTTCGTACAACCATGTGTATTGTTGGATTTCTTCAGCTCCATTATATAGAAGTGGGTGAAAGTCGGATCACACCCTCCCAAGATAATTCTGCACACACTGCTTCGAAAACTCACCTATCTTGCAGCCTTATCTCAAGCACATTAGTTTATATCATACGCGGATACGATTACTTTAATAAAAGTTGCATAAGACAAAGCTGAGGAGGGAAAGGATCTGTCTTCTGTAGGCGACTTGAATGATATGGAGTGTAAAGAAGCTGGTCCGTGCCTATACATAGTGGACACTCTGAAAATGCTCAATAAACAATCGCCGAGCTAACAAATCGAACTGGGTCCTTTCTGATCCACCACCAGGCAAAGCAGCTAAAGATGCGGAGATTTAAATCTGAAAAGCTGCTTTTTTGTTCGTTGATTTTCACAAATTCGGCAATTACAAAGAGTCTTCTTGTCGCTTTCACCCAATTAAGGAAAAAAATTGGTGACTTCATTAATTTTAATCACCTTTTTCGTTGTCGGCATCAATGGTTCCATATAGGTTGGAGAACTGATTAGTACTAGATTCTTTGTTCAATGCGAGATTAACGTGGCATGATACTGGTTCTTTAAGCTTTCCTGGTACTAATAACCAGCAGCAATCTTTCTTAGTCATTTATTATGACGAGGGCCTTTTTTCAAATGATGTATTTTGCGTACAAGAGCGAGGTTCTCGTAGTATAAACTTCTTATCAACTCACGTAGTGGGCTGAATCCCAGGAGTTGTCAAACCCTTATTTGAAATGTCTAATTGATCTAGATATGGTGGATATTTAAGATAAAAAGGTAAAAAAAATTGAAAGTTTAGGCGTAAAGTCCTAATCTTTTGGCCAAACGGAACATGACGATTTTTTCTTTACTTGATTTGGGTCATCGGAACATCAGTCTAATCCTAAAATAAGCCCGACTTAATTCCTTTGACCTTCACCAAATTAAGGCAAGAATTCCATCTCATTCGTGGAGGACCAAAACATGTACGAAAAAAGAACAACCCCACCACACGGAATTTTGGGGCAATACCGCTCAATTAGATTGGCAAGTTTGTGAGAACTCTCTTTGTGCGAGCGCGCGCACGCTATGTCAATTGATTATAGATATTCGTGGGATGGATACCTAAGTCTCACATGATCATTTTATTGTTGTTAGTTTCATAATTGAATGCAGCTGTTCATGGGATGTATTCCTCGCCTCACATGAGCCCGAGACAAAATCATTATTTGCAAACGAGCAACTCTCTCTCTCTCTCTCTCTCTCTCTCTCTCTCTCTCTCTCTCTCTCTCTCTTCTTTTCTTGTCTTCTTTTTCATTGATTGTACAGAATCTACAGATCAGATCTCCTTTGACCAAAATTCGACAATTGAGAAAACGTATTAGGTCCAATAAGAAAGCAAAGATTAGAAACATGCCCAAATTAACATTTGCTATTTTGTAGGGTTTCGAACTTTGTCCATGACACGGAGTTCTCCTTCTACCATAAATTTGTGGGGCTATGGCTTTTAGTATTTTGCTTTCTCTTTAACTTTTGGCGTTGGTGATAAAAAAAAATGTCTTCAACTTTACATATATATTACCTCACTCTCACTTTCTATAATCTTTATGTAAGTTAGGGTTCATTTATTTGAAAGCAAACTATTATCAAAAAATTATTTTTTGACTTTTCGATGCTTAGATGACGGAAAACTAATCCATCTATGAAAAACATTTTCCATGAACTATAAGATTAGATTATGAGAAAACAACTTCCCCTTCCGATAAGAAAGAAATTATTCCCTAAAAACTAACTATTTTCTTACAATATAATTTTCACGGAAAATATATTCTTTTATCATCAAGTTTTTAATGAAACAAATGTACCCTAAAACTCAAAGTTCCTTGAAAGCAAAAGATATCCAAAAAGCCTCCTAGGAGTGCATCTTGAATTTCTTTAAGTATACTAGGATTGGTTTTGCAAAATTGCTAATGAGTGTTAAGGTGCGCTTTTAATTTCATAATATGGGATATCTAACTGAGTAAGTTCCAACAACCCACTTAATTCATGTGCATGGGTAAAGCACAAGCCACCATAAGGCATGAGCGATCCTCAAAATTATTCTGAGTGGGAGACATTATGATTTGATAATGGTATTGGTCACATTTAAGCAAATAGGTGTTTGGTCATTCCCTTTCGGGGCCAATTTGATAAGCTTTTATTAGGTTTTTAAAATGACCAAGTTTGTTTGAATGCTCATTTGCAATTTGTCACATACCAATGTCATCGACCAATCTCGACGGATCTTATAGTTTTGTTTAAATATTTGAGCGCTTTTCGATCTATCCCATGTTCGAAGAAGAACTATCGTGATAGAAGCTTTAGGACATTTAATGAGTCAGATTTTGTATGTGAATTGGTCGGAGTACCTTTATTCGGGCTATATCCTTCTCGCATCTGACATTGTCTTGTTGTGGGCATGAACCAAACACAAGATATGACAAATTTTATCATATCTCAAAATTTTATTTTGACTACCAAACATAACCTAGGTGTTTATATTGGTAGCTTAGTCAATCCAATTTCCATAAAAATCTACAAACCAGCTTAGAATTGAGATTTTCATTTGAGTGGTTTGAACAAAACAACTCAAGTCAAAGCAAAGACTTGATCCATACTATATTTTTTTTTTATGTTATATCAAGGTCGACACCACATAAAGGATTTGATTTCGCATGTGATTTAGTTAAAGTACTTTATTCATGCTCAGAATTCCATACATTTACAATATATGCGTGTCTATTTAATTGATATGGAATTTTGAAAATATATTCTTTAATCAAAGTAAAATTTCACCTGTCTTCCTAGTCAAAGTAAAATGTCTAGCTTCCTTGTCACGTGAAACATTGCCGGGTGAATCATTTACTCTTTAACTTAGGTACAGTGAAATGCTGTAATTTGTTAAGTGGGTCACAAAATGTCTTTGAAAAGTAGAGAAGATAATGGTAACATTTGAGAGGGTGGCAACGAGCGTTAATTGGGGAATCCACTTTGATTTGACAAGACGAGAGTGAGTGCAGGTGAGGAAGTTGATGTAGACAGATGACCAGACTCTTTCACCCCCTCTCTCTTCTTAAAAAGAAAAAAAAACTAAATCAAATTCTATCAATTTTTTTTCCCCATCGCGTATTAATTTTGGATGGCCTTTTGTACCGAACTAAATCTAACTTTTCAGTTCAATCAAATGGAGGTGATGGACGGATTTCCTGAGCTCGTGACTAATTCGGTGAAAAGGCTGCATCATAGTACCAAAATAAAATGTGATAAATGATTTTAAAAATGAGACGTGTAGCAAATAAGAGTGGCCGACTTCAGAGTAAATAAGTAATAAATTAGGAACTTAAAACCTATCATGTGAAAGTGATTTTCTAATTACTAAAATTGGGAGCCGATCCCATTGACCTAGAATTGGACTAGCCGATTTTAAGGTCAACTAAGAAACTGATCGGGGCATTTTTTTTTTCTTTTGTTCCATTTTATTATATATATATGATATGCTTATAATCCTTTGTCTTGGAAGATAATATGTCAAATAAATTCAAATTTTGTCAAATATTTTCTATTTAAAAAATTTAAAAGAACTAACTTAAGGTTATGGGTAAAGTGGGTTCAAAACAGGTTTGGTTACAATTCCAATTGTAAGTTCCGGATTCCAAATTCCTGAATGGAACCTAATTAGGAACTGAACTAATCAAGACGGATTTTCAATTTTTGAAACCGAGAAACTAGGACGATCCTCTTGTGGACCGGCCTTGAATTGGCCGGGTAAGGCCAATTCCCGGATTGAATCAGACCAACTGCGCAACAATTAGTTGCAGGAGGAGATGTATTTCAACGTGTGTTCGTACTTCGTAGCGCACTTTGGTTTTGCTACAGAAGTAGAGAGGAAGCGTGCGAGAGCGACGAGGGAAGGATGATAAGGATTAGTCGAGGCATCCCGGGAAGGCGACACGTGTGTCG
Source organism: Syzygium aromaticum (assembly GCA_024500025.1). Classification (NCBI taxonomy): domain Eukaryota; kingdom Viridiplantae; phylum Streptophyta; class Magnoliopsida; order Myrtales; family Myrtaceae; genus Syzygium; species Syzygium aromaticum. The sequence goes on from CM044885.1 coordinate 22,686,324, forward strand.
TCGTTCAAAGTAGAGGGAGACCCATGAACAGTCACCGTCGACTTCACTCCCTGTCTCCACAGTAGGGTTTCGCCCGTTCGACGTAATTACGCCTCCTCAGTCAATCCTCTGCACTGACTCCCATACGAAGGACAAGCAAAAGAACGATGAAAGAAATGAAATAACCCATCTCTCCCTCCTCTCTCTCTCTCTCTCTAAAGGGTGCTCTTGTTTGTTTGTCCCTCCGAGGGGGAAGTGTCCCATGTCACTCAAGAGTTCGAGGCTAAAAAATTCAGAGTCTGGCTCATTCTTTTTGCCCAAGTTGTCGTCAAATCGTCTCCTCCCTTCTCTCTTCTGCTTCTGATGATGGCCTCTCTGAGTTCTGAGGTTTCGTTTTTCTTTCGTCTCTGCTACGAGGGACTGATCGCAGAGCGAGTGCAGTTGTCGTTAAACTCGAGTTAGGGTTGGGCTTTCGACTGACAAGTGGGGTTTCGTCGAGTGACATGATACGAAACGAGCACGGAGCACAGGAGCGAGTGGCGTTTTCGTCACTTCGAATTCAAAGCCCGTGTGTATGACAGGACATTGCTTGGACTTTGACTGGTTCATCCGCCAGATCCGCCAAGGCGTCCAATCTCTTTCCAGCCAGGGCCAAGCAAGATGATAATGATAATAATAATATCGGAGTCGGCAGAAATTCAGTTGTCAAGATTTTGCTCAGATGGAAACTTTATGGAAAGATTTGAACCCCCAAACGAAAAGTAAAAAAATCAGAGTTTAAGAAAGAATGGTCATGCTATGGAGGCATGGTATGTATGATTCTGTACCCGAAAGTATGTTTACATGATTTCGCTGGCTAATGGGCTTGGATTTTGATCAAACGAATAATTGAGAATCATGCATGCATGAACTTCGAAAAGCCGTTTGCAATTACAACATGCGCGATTAATTGTTTATCCTAATCAAATTACCGATGCAGTGTTCTTTCCTTTGTGAAGCAGTATTTTCTATTCACTTATGTGATTTACCATACATAGGTTTATGTGAGTGTCTTTTCGAGATTTATTTCTGATTTTCTTCTCTATTTTTTTTTGCCTTTTATGTGCTAAAAACAAATCAAGCTCTATGAATCCGAGTCGATCTTGTAAGGGATCCGCTGCATAACGCGTGCGAGCGGGCCTATGAGGCTCATATGTTTGAGCTTGGCTTGCCTAGTTAGTGCCCCACAAAATTTCAGTCCGAGTAGGCTGTCTCCAACCCCTTTAGCCTTGGCTAGTGAACTCGACTTATTTGTATTTGTTGTGGTCATTTGAGTGACATTTTTTGATTAAGTGAAAAAAAACTACGTTTGACCAATTTTAAGTAGCAATGACTTTCCTCCTTATCCATTATTTGTTTTGCAATATATCATGAATGATGATACATCGTAACCTTTTCAGGTTTTGCTTCAATGAAATTACCAAAAAAATTCTAAATTTATTGTAATTATGTCAATTTAGTTTTATGCATTTCAATTTAGCAAATTTAGTCATAAACCTTTGATATTTTGTTAGTTTTTTCGGCCAATTTTGATTAGAAATTGCTGATATGGACGTCGACTGTCCGACGTGACACGATTGTTGCTGACGTAGATAATTTTTTTATTCTTTTTATTCTTTTTCTTTCTTTTCCCTTTACTTCTTCTAAGCCTGATGAAGGTTGTAAAAAAAATTAAAAAAAACTATAAAAATTCAGAAAAAAATCAAAAAATATATAAATTGTTCACGTTAACAATGGTTGTCCAACGTGGCACTGCCGGCATCCATTTCCATTATTACTAGCCAATAAATTGATAAATTGTCAAAATATTTAAGATCAAATTAGCTAAATTGAAAGATTTAGGACTAAATTGATACAAATACAATAAATTTAGGACTTTTTGGGTAATTGTCCCATTTAGCTTCTATGACCCATCTAAGAGGAACCTTTATTCGGCTAGCATATGATAGGATTGAGGGAACATAATTAATCTGGTCGGGTTGTTTGAATGTGAAGGATTAGTTATAAAACGATTATCTTTCATTTTCCCCAACTTTAAAGGAACAGCACTAGGACCAGAAATCGCGAACTCCCTTTTTATGTCGACGAGATCGCAAAAGGAGCAATTTATAATTAGTTATTTTGGATTAATTTTATGTTCCCCTTTCTTGATGGGGCCTCGAGGAATATTTAATCTGTCTATGTAATCATGAAAATTTGCAACAACTTGTGTCATAAAGTAAGCAGGTCTAGCCAAGCATCCTTCCAATTTCGAGACAATTTTTTATTTAACCACCCTCATTAAGGAAAAAAATTAGAAAAAAAAATGAGCAGTCCAATCTTAAAATTATATTTCGACCCCCAAAAAACAAAAAATCTTAAAATTGTATCCCCATTATTCTACACAAATCACAAATCCAACATGAAACATTGAATTTTTTCTTTAAGGGAAAAAACTACTAAAAACCCCAAACTATACCACCTGTGGCACATTTACCCTGCACTTTTTTTTGTGACACTAAAAATCCCAAACTATGCTATTTGTGAGACATTTACCCATTGTACTTTAGTCTATGGGCATTTTCGTCTTTTTTGCTTTTTCTTTTTTTTTTTCCTTTCCGGCGAGGCCTCCCTTGCCGGCGTTGGGCGAGGGTCGCCTCGCCTAGGCGAGCGAGGGTGGCCCTTGCCCGATGCCAACGAGGTCGCCCTTGCTTGAGTTGGGCGAGGGCGACCCTCGCTAGATCCGGCGAGGGTTGCCTCGCTTGGGCAAGCGAGGGCGGCCCTTGCCTAACGTGGGCGAGGGCGACCCTTGCCTGCATCGGGCGAGGGTCGCCTCGCCTGAGTCAGGCGAGGGCCTCTCTCGCCCGAAAGGAAAAAAAAAAAAGAAAAAGCAAAAAAGACAAAAATGCCAATGGATTAAAGTACAATGGGTAAATGTGTCACAACTAACATAATTTTTAGTGTCACAAAAAAAAATTCAGGATAAATATGTCACAGATGACATAATTTGAGATTTTTTGTGATTTTTTTCCCTTTCTTTGAAAAACAAAATCGAACTCCTCGAAAACTACAATATACTAATAAGGAAGGTTTTGTACCCAAATCGTAATTTTTTTTTTTGCAATGCTCAAGAAAGTAAGGTGAGGAAATTATTGCACACCTCAAAATGGCCTCCTAGTTGCATCACAGATCGTGCAAAAGTGCACGAATTCTCCGCGTCACCCGAGGATTTGGTCACGTATCGGAGACCGGATTCTTGGGCCAACCTCTGCCCGCCTCAAAATGGCAAGTTCTTGGATCTATTCCTCAAAACGGACCTCAAATATGTTTCGCCCTTTCCCCCCCATTATAAAATTTGGGGTTGGGGGGGAATTTGGGAATAGTTTTAGCTTTTAATTACAAAATTAGCAAGTGGAACTGGTGGCGGATCTCGCAAAAAGCTCCAAAAGCATGATCTCCCTTTGCTTTAAAAGGACATATTTCGAGAGAAGAGAAGAGGAGGGAGAGAGAGAGATTTGTGCTAAAAGTTTAAGTTTACATGATGTAACATACTTTATTAGTATTTGCAATTAAAGATGCAACATACTTTATTAGTATTTGCAATTAAAGATGCATGCTCCTCCAGCTAGATGGGGTTGGCGTTTGCTGAAAAATTTAATCGACTTTTAACAGTCAAGGTTGTACCCGCTTGTCTGTTAAATAATTCAGGCCGTTTGTTTCGATTGCACAACGTTAGGATACATGATTGGATATGGATATATACAATTTTTCTTTGGTATCACTAAAAAAAGTTTGAATAATGTGCTTTATAAAAGAGGAAAAGAGCACGCTATTGACGGTTGTTCAATAAGAGATATCATCTGCCAACATGCGACCAATCACGCTAGACACAACTATTTTAAGACAATTGGAAGAGAAAGAGATGAGGATGTTGAGGACACGAGATTTGTACATACATAGGGTTGTGTTTTCTTGGAAAGTTATGGAGGAGAAAAGTAGAGGTACTCAGTCCCCACGCCATGAAACACATGACAAGCTTTGTTGACAAGATTAGCATCCAATGAAGGAAACCCTATTTTAATCTCTCTCCCTCTCTCTTCCCAGAAGGGTGACACAATCCATCATTTTTCCCTCCACATCACTTTCACCATTATCCCGAACTTTCCCGGATTAGATCTCTCAAGTGACAAGGCGAATCAAATGGAAGATGTTTCCATATGATATGCAAGTAGTTATCAAGTAGGCCGAAATCATGAATATTTTTTTGTGTAAATATATAGATATGTTATTGTTATCACTTGGGGTTCAATGCATGGCACCCCCAAAGGCGAACGAAGGAGACTGTAGTTAAAGGAGCAAGCACTTTTTTCCTTTTCCAGAGGAGTAGATTTGAGAAGGCATTCATTGGCGAAATTTCTTTTAATCTATGGTATCTTAGAAAGTAGATGGCAACCATAGACTAATGATGGAGTCTTCATGAATGCTTCCACTTAATTCTTTTGTTTTTTTTTTTCTAACCTTGGGAAATATCCTGTGTCCCCATCCTCTCAACAAGTTGGAAATAGTTTCTATTTTTCGGTACGAAAGTAGGAATAACCAAGAAAGTAATAAATTCCCTTAAAATAAGGAGGTTGACGAGCTTGAATAGGCTTTTCTATATTAAAATAAATCACACCTTCAACTTATAGTCTGAACTTTTTGAATAGTCGGCAAAGATCTCAGAAAATTTTGTATGGTATCGGAATAGGTTTAGAGTTCAAATCCTTCTAGACCTATTATTTGCCTCACTTATTATATATTTTCATACTTAGTTTCCTATGCATGAGAGTTGATAGCAATTTCGCAAAATCTTTAAAAATTAATTTCTACTTTTGAATATTGTTTTGATTGGACCAAAGACCAATTAGTATTAAAACGATGTGCCTTGCATTGCCATATATGAGACTCGGACTCTTTGTCTCTCTCTAAAGACAACTTTAGCTAGCACACAAGTATGTTGACTTTTCGATTTTCCCTAATTAATGGGTTTACCTTGATTAATCCCACTCGGCGACTCTACGTTTGGGCCCCTGGGAAGATTTTCAGCTAATGTCATCATTTTGCTTTACACTACAGAATGGCCAATCACTAGCGCAACCTGACAAAATCAGCATTAGCAAATCTCAATAATTAATCCGGAAACTCAACGACGCCGACAGTGAAGCGCAAAGGTTAAAACTGTGAGCTTGTGATCATGAACAATCAAATTCCACCACGTGAAATCAATTGTCGACCACGAAAGTGAAATTAGACAAAAAAAAAGATTTTTTTAAATGTAAAATAAGTCGGGTCATGTCGAATGAGCGAGCACTTGTGATTCTCATCGGTAATAATTGTTTGTTCAATAACAATAGCTATGGAACCTGAATTGATCGGGATACATTAAGACAAACCCGACGTCGATTGGTTTTCGCACGATTGGACATCGAGCGAAAAGAAAGCGACACATTCGATACAATCAAAGGCTCCGGGATTCTGAATGATTGATGGGCGACACCGGTACTTCAGATGAATTTTCACGCGTTGTATACACGACAAAGGATAGAACCGAAAGCTTGCATATGACGGGGAGCGAGAGAAGATAAGGTTTTGGCGGATTTAAGGAGGGGGGGTTGGCATCAGAATTGATTGATTGTTAGGGTTTGGTGTACTTTGAAGTCTTGGGCGTGCATGCATGCATGCATGGGGAGGTTCATTATTGATGGACCATGAGGAACAAGCAACCTTAAACCCCGGAAGGAGGGGCACACACAGGTGTAAGGAAGAGAGGGATAGAAATAATGGGGTAGTAAGTGAGTGAAGTGTGTGTTTGTAGGTGTGTGGGTGTGGGACAAATTAAAAGCCGACAAGCGTGGGGATTGTATTGTCATGTCAAGGAGCCTTTCTTTTGAAAGGTGGGGTTCTCTTCTCTATCTCCCTTTGTACAACCCCACCCAACCAAAAATTGAGACTTGCCCTCCCTCTTTGTTTCATTCTATCCCCCTTTTCTCCCCCTCTTTCGTTGGGACACTCGTGTAGTTCTCGAGAAATCGTCGCTCTGATTTGGTAGTTCTTTTCTTCCTAAAGGGATTGACGATTGTCGGGTCATCGATTTCAGCCCGTCGCCGAATTCTTTCGATGTGTTTATCGGTATATGTCGTTGTGACAGGAAAATGTTGCTTTCGAAGCTATGGAAGTGTCTTTTACGGCGGGCCGGCCCTCAAATTGGACTCGTCCAACCATTTCTCTTGCCTTCCTCATGTAATAAAAACATGTCTCACTTTTGCGATCCAATAACACAACATAACATCCATCCAATGGAAATTGTGTACGGTTTTTTCTACATTTGCATTGTGTACCTGTGTTTTTTTTTTTAAATTTCTCTTGTTGAAAAACCTTCCATTTTATTAACTTCGAACGAAATTGTGGAGCTAGTTAAATTGACGTCCGTATCATTTTAATCTTACTCGGATTGAACTTGTAGATATGCAGAGATACATCATTGGGAAAAAGGTCGAGCCTAGTCCGCAGGATGTGGTGAAGGAAGGAGTCATTTATCTTTGTGGCCAAGGATCATCAGATGGCCCATGGTCTCTGGCCACTTTGGAAGTGTATTTAGTTCTCTGTAAGATCCTCACCTGCAGCATCCAAGTTCGGTGAACAAAACATAAGATGAGTAGTGAGATCAGAGATGCCTCACCCTACAAACATTTACCGCTGGAATCCTAGAAACTCGTGTTAATGTCGAAAAAATTCTAGACGAATTACGATATCTCCGTTTCAGTTTCGTGAGAGAGAGAGAGAGAGAGAGAGAGAGAGAGGGAGAGAGAGAGAGAGAGAGATGTAAAGGTTCTCATTAAAAAGGAGAGAAATTCATGTCTATACTAGCTTGCACGTGGTCACGGACTCACGATTGAAGCAAGCTGAAAGGGATTCTTAAGTTCATTTGGACTTTATACGTAAAGCAAAATGCCGATAAAATTGGTGCGAGTGAGGGGAGGGGAAGCAGCTGAGAAGACATGGCCAATGGATTATCAATTACAAGAACACTTGTGTTACAGCCAAAAGGGAAGGGAGAAGAAAAGTATAAACTCACTCTACTGTGATTAGCAACAAACTACCTTCACAGGACAGGGCAGGTCAGACAATAGCCCAGAACTTTTTCTGACAGACCAACACATTCTCCGGTTTTTTCTCTTTGTTTTCAAGCATATGCGACTCGACTTCCCACAGGAATTTAGGAGCAATATCTTGGATTCTTTGTATAGTTGATTCCTCATCTCTGATGATGATAAACCCCTGCACATTGACATTGTCATCGTCACCAATGAATTCATGAACAGCTGTACCATGTACAAAAATAGCTACAAGGTGGACATCTATGGTGACATCATGGACCAGTGAAATTTCAGCTAATTCCGTTCCAGTTAACCTCAAGCAATATAGTATCCTAACGTAGAAACGCTATCATTCATTTAGTTCTATACTTTTATTCTCCAAGGACAAAAAGAGAGCTCAGGATTTCTGCACATGTAACGTTGCTTTAGTTAACTCCTAATTTCCTGAAATATCTAATTTTGGAAAGGGATCCACTGTTTGATGCAACGGATAGAGATGCCATGCATGTGGCAGATCTTTAATAGTACAAAGCCATGGATTTTGAGCTGAAAATTGCCCAAGGACAGCAGCAGTGGAATGAAGAGTATGCCACCAAAGCAATAAGAATCATACAATACCTCTGGACGCAAAATGCGATCCATCTCCAGAATTATATCCTCCAGCAAGCAACCTTCTCCACCTCTCTTATAGTAAGCGAGAAGATTATTCGCATGCAAGAGATCATAGGTCCGAGGGTATGTGGAGAATGGTTCACACCTAAAGCCAGAAAACCAATCATCCATCAATTACCCAGCATCATCACTATGGTACAGCCATATTGGTAGATAGTGTAATATTGGGGTTTGTATAAACCATAAAGTAATCTGATTTTCCTTACCAATCATGAAAAGTGCCAACCAAACCTCGATCATAAATTGCAGATAATGTATTACTCGTGCTAATGGGGACTACATTCATCACCCAAACAGGAAATGTGTTCAAAGCCACGGCAAATCCACCAAAGACTGCATTCATGTCCATCACATTTCTAATTTCAGCCTCATTGATCTTCATTAATTCCCAGTAGCGTTGAACTTGTTCTTGCCAAAAGATTGTGTCAGAAGCAAATTCTTCTTGACTGAAACCTGCTGCCAACATGGGGTCAATTATGATGCTTCATTATTAAAAGCAAAACTCTTTAATTATATCACATTTATGAGATATCTAAATCTGCTTATCAAATGGATGAGGTCAGATACCGCATGGGGTAAAAACTATCTGGCCCATGAACAATGTGACAGCCACATCAATGAATGAATAAGAGCAAATAACAATTAAGACATAATTAACCATGGTATTAGCAAGAACCTTCCATAATATAATAGTTTTTACCAAGCAACAAGTACAAAAGAGAACAAACAAATCTTAGAATATGCCCTTAAACATTCATTAGGAAGTTGAATTTATCTGCACCAAATTCCTAGGATTCAAAACATAATACATACATTAAAAATTTAACCTTTGTTTATACAAAGGTGACAGTTACTATACAAGACAAGAAGTATATGATCATAACATTTTCCATATTTATCTCTAAAAAGAGAATCAGATTTTTACTATAGCCACACAGCACAGTGGACATAACCTGCTAAGTTCATGGGGTTTCTGAAAGAAATTAAAGTAAACATGGTGTTTTCCAATACCAGCAGTGGAAATATAGAAATGTGGTGTTTCATTTGATTGTCTCCTTTTCTGAGGAAGGAAATATCCCTATATATGGCTTGGATAAATTAGGATCGCTGAGCTGGACATGCAGCACATTTTCATACATCAAAATAAACCATTTATGCTGAAGCTGATCTACATGTTCTGTTCCTGAAGTACTTAAAGCCTTTCCAAACCAGAGTTGATGTTGGACATAATATCATGAAAATAAACAAAAAATTTCTTGATGTTGGACAAACCTAGCTTGCTTAGGCTTTTGGAATATAATGAAAGGCGTTCTGGTCTGGGAGGGAGCTTTTCAGAATCTGCTTCTGCAGTACTTAATGATATGCAGTTCTGCAGTGGAACATTCCATGATGGTTTTGATTCATCAGTTGTCTCACATAGATTCAGGAGCTTCTCCTCCACATTACGTTGAAGACATGACTGGTCATTCTGTTTAATCCAAATTGCAGTTTGAACTTTCTTCGCAATGAGTTTCCAGCACATTGCTCCAGTCAAATTGACCAACTTATCCCATATCATTGGGAATTCTTTATCCTTTTTATAAGCAGGAGGAGCGGAGTAGACGAAATATCCATTAGGACGCAGAAGGCGATTTATTTCTTTGAGTAGAATACCATCTGCCAAAGAATGAGATGAAGGGGGAAAAACATTAGCAAAAGCACCCACATGAAGTAATGTCCAGTCTTGAAAGTACCATTTGTTAATCTTTAGTTACCACCCTATGTAGTCACAGGCTCATCTATCATCAAGGATTTGATGCAATGCTAGCATGATTTCTTTGTCTTGGAAAGGTAATCATCAGAAGAAGGTAGTTCTCTTTTGCTCACTTGCTCCGTAAAAATGAAAACGGAATTACTAATCAATCTCTATTCTACACGCGCTAAAGTCAAAGCCAAGCCACCAAACCGCTTTTTTATCACTTGACTGACAAGATGTTGACAGAACTAGCACATGCTCAAGGTGAATGTTTACCTAAAAATTAAAACTCTAGCATTCAACGAGATGAGGTAATGCCATATTAAGGTTTGAGCTTTGACTAGAAAAACAGTCAGTATGTCTGCAGCTAAAATACAAGTCGCTGACCATAGGAGATAGATATGAAAATAGTTCATCTAATTTGATACTGCTAAAGTTCATCATTTTAGGTTCCTGTCAGTAATTTTATCTTCTTTCCAAAATGTTGGGCCAGTTTTAGAGAGCTGTCCTACGGAATCTGCCACCTGCTTATTTTAACTCGTCTTCACTTTGCCAGTTGAATTTCTGACAAATCATTCTAAATTTATTGTCCAAATTAGAATAGAAATCTACTGCCATATGCCGCTTCCTTTTTATTCACTGTTCAGTATGCTCTTCAAAGTTCAAACTAGATCAGCAGTTGGAAAATATAAACAGTGGGGGTAAGGCATGGTTATTAGTTCGATAAAGAATTACACACATGTGACAATGACTAAAATGGCAGAGATGTTCCCTTATGTAGCTATCATTTACGAAACATGCTTAGGATGATAGAATACCATTCTCATGCCAATCAACACGGCACCTTGAACAATGAACCATCTCAAACGAACTAGAAGGATATGGCAGTTGTTTCGTAGCTATCGCAGCAATCATTGCACCAATCCCACGCTCTAAAGCAAACTGAATTTGATTTTCATGCCCATCTTTTGGAGCAAAAGACATTGTTTGTATGCCCAAAGGAAGAAGATATGCTGAGAAGCTGGCCACTCCACAACCAACGTCTAGAACTTGAACCACACCCACTGAATGTAAGTCACCTGCCTCATTAGTTGTCATATTTCCCAACCTGCATATACAGAAAAAGATAAAAAAAATGATCTCTCAGCAACTCGTTCCATCCATGTGGAGGTACTAATATCAGAGTAATCTGGACAGAGAAGATAGTGGGTTGAGGGAAACAAAAGATCTCTACAACAGCAAATTATAGATTGAGCATATCCCATGCACACAATCACATGATGCGTTTGTCTACCCACAAAATGATGCAGGAAAGTGCTGAAACAGAACACTTATCATTCTGGCTTTAACAGTAGGGCACCTTCACACAGTAAGCAAATAACCTATACCATATACGGTAATACTTATCATTCTAATACTACTGGCCTTCAGGATAGCCTGAGAGAAATCCTAGGACATGCGATTATAGTTCAATGATTCAATTCCAAGATTCTTGCAACACGGCCATAAGAAAATATACTCCTGTAATTTGACATCTATCTTATCATGGTATCCTACTATCTGTGTGCCACGAAACAGATAAATATCATTGCACAATGATAAAAAATGACGCATCCACAAAAGCAAAAGAAAGATTTCTTTGTAAGATAGATTCCAATCCTGTAATTAGTGCCTAAGTGAACTGCAACTTCATGTAAGAAGAAGCAAATGTGCAAGAAAATATTGTAAGTAACCGACCTTTCAATGTACTCAGCAGCCCCGTGCTTGAAGTGAGTACCACCACCAGGGAACCACCACCACTGATTAAACTCATGGACCCAATTTTGTCCTCCTTTTACTTCAGCAAGATGTGTATGATTCACATTTGTCCGCCAGACATAATCCCTACTGATTGGCCATCTTATCGGTATCTTATAACCTTCTGGTGGAGGAACCAAGCAAGACAGACGCTTTTCAGGTGGAGGGCAATGCCTCTCAAGCTCTTCCCTTTGTGATAGATTTAACGTAGGCAGCAATTCTTTCACATAGTTTACATCATGGCAAGGGATATATTCATTAAATGTCAATGGGCACACATCCATCCCACTTTCGGGGATCACTAGAGGTGCTTTTCTGTAAGTGAGTTCAACTTTGTTTGGAAATGCAGACAGCCCTGCAAATGTCAAAAGGGAAAACTGCATCAATTTCACAGGATTAAGACAGTAAGAATCGAAACTTCTGTCGCATGGAAGATGATGACATTCCAGGTCAGGAACACATGATCTAGCCTTATCAAGCTCTGATGATGTTGCATCGTAAAGCAGTATACAACATCTTATGGCCTGAGGTTCGTAGGCACATTCGACACGAAGTATGCAGCCAAAATCTCTTTTTTCAAGTCACAAACACGCCGGCATTTCATCTTTTCAAAGAAATCCGACATGGGTTCAGAGCATGACTCAAGTATGAAGCTGCTGTCACTGTAATCTAGTATCAAAATGCAATCCCTCACTCTCGCTCATCAATGTGTACCCTCCAAGCAAGTCTAGTTGATGGCACAAGAACCAAAGAAGAAGAAAAACGGCCAAGCCAACACAACACATTCAATCCCCAACCACAAAAAAAAAAGTCCCTTTTTCCTCTCTCTTTTATATAGGCAACCACAGCTAAATGGGGTAATGACGACTACGATAACGTGCATATCAAGTCCTGTGAAAAGACAAAGCCCAAAGAATTACTAGTGCCAACAAACACAGAACGCAGACCCGAACCCACAACAAGATGACCCCTAAACTTCGATCCGCCGCATTTTGCCAGATAATTCGCGACACTAAACACGAGGTTGCAACACAGGAAGAGCGAATCACCAGAAGAATAATGGGCAGAGGAGGCAGAAGAAGTGGAATTGGGGTTGGAGCTGGAGTCGGAGAGCGGCCGAGGGACGTAGATGGGGGCTTTGTTGCCGAAGAGGGTGCCCGCGTAGAACGACCCGGCCATCAACAGCAGGGCCGCCATCATCATCTGCCCCGATCTCAGATCGAACGCCGATCCCAACGCGCTCCCTCCCATTTTTTCTTCCACCCCCCCCCCCCCCCAACCCCCAACCTCAAGCGCGCTGTCCTTCCTCCCTTCCCTTCCCTTCCCTATCCTTCCCTCCTGCGAATGCAGCTCCGGGTCACGAGGCCGAGAGGGTCGACGAGGCCGAGGCTGCCGATCGCATCGTCGTGGGTCGAAGCTGCGTCGCGTCACGGCGGAGGAGCGTCGCGGCTCCGGAAAGCTGTGAATTCACTGTAAATGGCTGAGCTGAGCAGGAAGCGAGTTCCTAGTTGGGCGTTTTGGACGCACGTGCCAGCGCGTGGCGGTTTCCTTTCTCGGATGAAATTCATGCCTTGCTAATTTTCATGTTGTGTCGGAATGGCGCTTACGTCCCCGCCCAAGAAATTGTGATCTCAGCGCTTTGATATAACGACATAAACAGTCTATATGAACTTTGAATTTTATGAATTTTAATTTTATTTAATGTGATCTTTTAACTTTAGCATAATATTCAATATAGTTTATGAACTTTTAATTTATTTAATGTAGTGGCTGGACTTTTGAAATATATTTCAATATAATCCCTCAATCATATGAAAATATTCAATGTAATCCTTGAACTTGAATTAATAAAATGACTATATTGGACATTTTCATATAGTTCATGAATTAAATTGAACATACACCAAAATTTCAGTGATGATATTGAACAAATTAAAAGTTTAGAAATCGCATTATACATTGAGTTATAGTTTGGATATTATATTTAATAGATTAAAAGTTCATGGATTATTTGCTTATTGAACCAAAATTCAAATACTATTTATATCATTTTCCTTTAATACTTTATAAACCTAGAAAAGGTCGCTCCTCGAAATTTTTGTGTTAAATTTAACCGGTTATTTGATGTAATCGGTTCAATCAAATTGTGTGTAAATGAATGGCAGTGCATAAAACAGTACCACAATAATTTGATGAGATACCTGCCCTCTCAACTTCTTTTGGCTCCCTTTGCTTTTTCAAATTCAAAAGACGAATTTTATTACAAATAGTGAAAGAGGGAAATAAAGGAGGTGGATTATGTCTTTGAACGATGCAGTTTGCCTTCGACACGCTTTCCCACTAGACAAATGGTATTAAAGCCAAGTTCCATACTCAGTCAGACGATGCCCTGCGTACAGTAACGGGGATCCTTGGAGAGAAGCAAGCTAAACGACAGAGAATACCAAAAAAAAAAAAAAGGGAACTGTGCTTTGGAAATGGAGTCTTCCTTGCATTCATTATTGGAAAGGGTAATTTAAATTTTATGGTACGGTGTGTGTTTTCGGCCATTTTGGGCGTGGATTTAGTTTCCTTGTTCTAATTATCTATGCGACGGATTTGAGTAATAGGAGCTTCAATTTTCCTTCAGGAGTACAGAGGCCAAACCATGGTCTTCAAATTCGCCACCATTGATCTCACTGACGATCCTCCCGATTTTGATTTCGACTCGCCGCCCGCTTCTCAATCATCGACGGTTTGCATGTCATGTATTTCGCGGTTGTAATTTCAAGAAACCCATAACATCCCCAAGCTGCTGCTGGGGCTTCGCTGCGCCTGACAATTCAGGCTTTCGAATCTGGTTGTTCAAGTTGCAGGCCAAATGAATCTCTCTAGTTTCCTGGTTCTGATCTAGAGCTCCGGCAAGGATGCCTTTAAAGGTTCGCTTTCGGTGAGCTAAAGGCAGCTACCATCCACGTCAGGACGAAAAGATTGTGGGCAGAGGCGGGTTTGTTGCACTGAAGGTGGTTGCTCATGCTTCCTCAGTATTCTCCTTTCCCTTTCTTTAATTTTTTTTTAAATGGTTACTGTAATTTTGAACTGAAAATGAGAAACTCTTGCAGATGCAAAAGCCTGGCTTCCCTTGGGAATTTTAAACGTATCGGCAACTTGACCTGAGGATCGCAGAGTGTGCTGTTTTATGTAGGCTTTCTCCCTTGTAACTGTTATTTGACACTCCCTACAAGATAACTTTCAAGGAATTTTTGTATTTCAGGGGCATGCCTTTGGTTTTGCCCATAGAATGCACGTCTACTCAGACCGTAGCATACTCATTTGTTATATTTTATCCCATGGGACACTCCAGGTAGGCATATGACTTCCCTAGTCGTGGTTTGCTCAAGTCATGTGACTTTTCCAGAATATCCCTTGAATATTGCACGCAGGATGCCGTGTAACTCCTGTTTGGTGATTGGCGAGACCATGGAAGAAGTGCTATGCATTTACTACACTATAGAGATGCTCCCCTTGTTAGAGACTTTGCATGCTGATAATCTACTCATTCGATATGCAAGGTGAAAGTAGCTCGCGCACTTGAATGATTGGTGTCAATGTGCACTGTTGGAGAAAACTCAATTCCCGATCGACACATTCGATACGTATTCGAAACGAATTCGATCAATGCGGAAAACATGCCCGAGAATCATCAACTTATATCACCGATCGTACAGGCATATCACATAACGAATATACCCGGTATTGCAACAGATTAAATGTCACTTTGCGCTTGAGAGTTTTTCGATCGTTTTCCGTACTCATTTTCGTTTCTAAGGAAAAACCAGAGAATACGTTATCTTTCGAAGAAGTGTGTTTGCTTGTGGAGAATTGTTATGTTATTCCAAAGGGTGCCTTCTATTATAATGATAGACAAATAACCACCTTGTGGGCTCTTGTGGCTCATGGGCCGGGATTGGCCTATCTTAGGCGATCTACCCATTATGTCTTTCATTTCCTACTCGCCCATGATGGACTAAGCACAACTCTCTTCCTTGCAAAGTTCATATTGACAAATAATCCATGCGACCAGTATACTACGAGAGCTCGTTGTTATAAATTTGTTAGGAACATATAACAGCTCAAATTGGGCATTATCCAGAGTAGAATTAGTATGCAGTTCCCCAGATCAATCAGTCACATTTTATCTTTCTTGATTTCTTTTAGTATCTCGTATATTGTATTTACAACTACAATTTACTCAAAATCATAATTGGTCGACCTGTGAATACAAATATAGAATGTGACATCATATATTAAATTGATCTTCCTCTTTCCTTAAACCTCTCTATTTCGGTTCAACTCGCTTTTCTAGAAATGTCCCGTTAGACTGAATTATCATGATCATTGGCAACATCCTAAGATAGCAAACACTGAATAGAAATTTTGAGAATAAGTAAAAGTCGTGAGGGCACTTTAATTGAAAAAAACTATTTTCCTCAAGAGTCTCACACGACTTAAAAATTGAGATAATAATTTTGTCACTTCTTATCGATCGTCCCATGCATATGTAATATGAAATACGTATTACGGTATTCTCTCATTTTCCCATAGAGCGTATGTCTTTATTCTTAATACCATACATATGATAATTTAGACATACTCAATGTCTAACTTGAGTTCACAAATCTACTCTATTCATAAGCGTCTATCAGAACTCCCATTTGGCATTTAAAGATAGGTAAAGTGAAAAATGTGTGTCATTTCACTTTCGGATATAATAATCTATATATCCTCATCTTAACATTTTGTTAAGGTGACGTTCATGCTTCAAGATTGAGCTCTCAATTATCACCTAGATAACAAGCTTAAAACTGTCTTATCTTTATTCATCACACAGTGAGTAGAGGCGATTACCCGTGTGAGTGGGTTAATCTCTCATATATCTGACATACCTTTTCAATATAATGCACTCAACATTGATATTCACAAACGTCATATAAACTTATATGCTTTGATAATAATAAACTTCATTAATAGTGAGCGTTTAGGGAAAATTACAATATTCAGTACATCATATTCTACATAGTCCTAAAGATCTCACATGATCATGGAAAACTTCTCTAGGAATCGGCTTCGTCATAGGATCTGCTATCATCCTTTGTGTAGATATGTACTTCACGTTCACTTCCTTTCGTGCAACCATGTCCTTGACATAATTATATTTGATATCTATATGTTTAGTCTTTCCATGGTACTTGGGATCCTTAGTGTACGCTATTGCTGCTTGGCTATCACAATAGACCAATACTTGGTTTGCAGCATTCTCAGTAACACCTAAGTGATCCAAAAATCTTCCAAGCCAAACAGCTTCTTGTGCCGCTGCTGATAGAGCCACGAACTCGGCTTTCATTATAGATAATGTTACACATTGTTGTTTCTTACTGCTCCAAGATATGACGCCATTATTCAGTAAGAACACGTATCCAGAAGTAGATTTCCTTTCTTTTAAATCTCCTCCCTAGTCTGCATCAGTATAGCCTTCAAGGTGTAGATCACTTCCTTGATAAGTTAGCACATAGTCGGCACTTCCCTTTAGATATCTTAGGATTCTTTTGACGGCAATCTAATGTGCTTGACTTGGATTTGATTGGTATCTGCTTACTATTTCAACTGCATAACAAATATTAGGTCATGTATACATCATAATGTATATCAAGCTTCCGACAGCACTAGCATATGGAACTTGTTCCATTTGCTCATTTTCTTGTGAAGTCTTAGGACACATTCTTTCGCTTAATGATTCGCCCTTTGCAATAGGAGTATCTATTGGTTTACAGTCTTGCATACGAAATCGTTCAAGGATTTTATTCCAATACGTCTCTTGTGAAAGGGATAGGGATTTTTTTTTATTGATCTTTTGAAATCTTAACTCTAAAAATGTATGCAGCTTCACCCATATTTTTTATTTCGAAATTGGAAGATAACCAATTCTTGACTGTTTTAACAAACTCTATACTGCTTCTGGCAATTAATATATCATCAACATATAATGATAAAATAACAAATTGATCTTTGGATCTTTTAATATATACACAATTGTCTTCACTAATCATAACAAAATCATATGCCATTATGGCATTGTGAAAACATATATACCATTGTCTTGAAAATTGCTTAAGACCATATATTGACTTCAATAGTTGACACATTTTGTGCTTCCGGCTTTTTGTTATGAAACCAACAGGTTGTTCCATATAAATTTCTTCCTCTAATTCTCCATTGAGGAATGCAGTCTTTACATCCATTTGATATAATTCAAGATCCATACTAGCTACTATTGCCAGAATAAGGCGAATAGAAGTAAATCTAACCACATGAGAAAAAGTTTATTCAAAGTCAACTTCTTCCTGTTGATTATATCCTTTTGCTACTAGGTGAGCCTTATACCTCTCTATTAAGCTATCAGCCTTACACTTTATTTTGAGAACCTACTTGTTCCCAATAGCTTTGCGTTCTTTTGAAAGATCAACCAATTCCCAAACTTGATTTAATTATAATGACTCCATTTCTTCTTCCATTGCAAGTATCCATTTTTCCTTATCAGGGCACTTTAGAGCATCATTCACATTCTTCGACTCATCTTCATCTTGTGGGGCGATTATGAAAGCTTCTCCTTCAATTTCAAAATGTCGACGGGGAATCTTATTACAACTTGACTGTCGTATGGAATGTTGTACTCTCGATGATTCAACACGTTCAATTTCGCTCCCACTCAAATTAAATAATGGTGGTGTTATCTCTTTAGGTGGTTGCAATTGAGATTGTGTTGTATTCAACTCTCCATTTGTCACAATGCTCCCACTAACTTAACTATCGCGGTGCACGGATTCGTATAGCGAGTAATTTCCACCTACATTGCCCTTTTTTAGGAAATTCATTCTCTAAGAATGTGACATCCCGTAATTTAAATTCAGTTATACTTCCGCTTTCTTATTCACCTATAAATACATATCCTTTTGAGTGCTTTAAATATCTTATAAAAATACTCTTTTTGCCTCTTGGCGATAATTTTCCATACTTGTGAGAGGACTCATGAGTATAGGCCGCACAACTCTAAGGTTTTAGAAAGCTTAAATCAAGCTTTCTGCCTGTCTATAACTCATATGGAGTAGAAGCAACTGATTTAGAAGGCATACGGTTGAGTATGTAAGCAGCAGTCAACAAAGTATCGCCCCAAAAGGTGATGGGCAAGTTAGCTTGTGCCATCATTGACCTAACCATTTCCATTAAGGTTTCGTTTCTTCTTTCCGCAATACTATTTTGTTGAGGAGTATGTGGAATAATCAGTTGTCTTTCTATTCCCTTTTCATCACATAAATTTATGAACTGATCAGACAGATATTCTCGTCCTCGATCAGATCTTAATACTTTTATTTTCCTGTCTAATTGATTTTCCACTAAGCTCATAAATATTTTAAAGCAATTTAAAGCCTCGGATTTATGAGAAATCAAATCGACATGTCTGAATCGAGTATAATCATTAATGAATGTGATGAAATAAACAGACCCGGGCCTTGCTTTTATATTCATTGGACCACAGATGTCAGTATGGATTAATTATAAAGGAAATTCAGCTCTTGTTCCTTTTCCAAATGGTTGCCGCGTTATCTTTCCTTTTAGGCAATGCTCACATATGGGCAAATCAACCCTTTTAATATTGCCCATTAAGCCATCTTTAGCCTATTGATTCATTCTTTGTTGGCCAATATGACCAAGTTTAGCATGCCACACGTTCACATCATTCTTATAAGAATCAGATGATATAAATAAGGAATAACTAATATTGACTTCACAATAGTTAACATCTAATACGATGAAACCATCTAAAAAATATCTGGAACCATAATAACTTGTACCTAAAGATAAGTCTACACCATTGTTATGGAAGTTTACATTAAAATCAAGTCTTACTATAACCAACACTGAAACTAAGTTCCGACGAATCTCTGGAGCAAATAGCACATCATGAAGGAACAATGTGCGTCCACCACGCATAAGTAGTTGACAGGTGCCAATGCCTCTAACCTTTACTTTTGAATTGTTCCCCACGTATATTCACTTCGTTTCTTGTGGAACTCGTCGGAACTCCACGAAAGCTTCTCTATCTTTTGCTACATGGTCTGTGGCTCCTGAGTCTACAGTCCACAAATAATTAGATTTAGTTAGAAATACTAAACTAGACACATAAGTAGCATTTTTAATAATGCTAAGGGTTTCTACCTTCTTTGGCTTACCACAGTTGCGAGCAAAGTGACCCTTCTTGCCACAGTTGTAACATTTCACTCTTGAAATGTTCTTCTTGAAAGGACGCTTTCTTTTCTCCCGTTGGTTGTGCCTCGGCTTCTTCCCTGAAGGACTTGCTTCCTTGCCTTTCCACTTCTTTAACCCAGTAGAGTGCTTCCTCTTGGAGTCCAAAACTCCATGCGAGCTAGAACCAGCAAAGTAAATATCAGTTTCTGGCTTAGCCGCCATGAGGCGATCCTCTTCTAGTTCAAGATGCCGCATAGCATCCTCGAAGGTCTTGATACCCTCATTGTGGGTCAAATGAATCTTCATGTGCTCCCAGCTTTGAGGCAATAAGCTGATTACTGCCTGCACCTGCTGTTTGTCAGTGAGTATGTGGGCGGCATCTTTTAGCTCACTAATCATATTCGACATCTGCCTCAAATGTTGTTTCATGGTCTTTTCATGAGACATTTTGTATGAGTCGAAACGGATAATAAGTTGTCTCAATTTGGTCACAGAAGTTCGATCAAATCTTGATGCTAGTGCAGCCCACATGTCTTTGATGTTTTGGAAATGTCCAAACTCTCACATGATGTCATTATCCGTGCTGCTCAGCAACGTAATGCGAGCAAGAGAGTTTTTTCTTTTCCAAACAACGAATGCATCTTTGTCCCTCTTGTGTTGGGTAGTTGTCCCATCTTCAGGTTCTTCCATAATCTGGTTAAGAGCTTCGAGTGCCTCTTACTCTTCTAGCGCATATTGAATCTTGAGACTCCAAATCTCATAATTGTTGCCATTCAATTTTTCTCCCTTATTAAGTTTAGCCACTATGTTCTTAGTTGTTAAAGCCATTGTATCTGAACATTTCAGACACATACACACAAATTATTAAAGCCTATCTAAATGCTTCATCAGCATTATGATCACATAAACTAATCATATTAATGAATAGTTTCACAAAAGGTCTTAGAGTCAAAAATTCACTATGTTCCCAATCATTGTCTAAAAAACCTAATTTGAAATTATCATTAACATAATTATTTATGTAAAGAAATTAGTTCTTCAAAAGTTATTCAAACTTTTAAGAACTTTCCACATATAATATGACAATATAAAATGAGAAATCACAAATAGAATTCATAGCCATATATTTATTGCATAACACATTCACAAATGTTTAATAACATGTAATATCAACTTGAAACATGTACATAATTGATTCTAAATCCTAAAGGAACAATATCAAGTGTACTAATCCAACACATAGATAGGAAATGACTTATAAAATTCTTTAGAAAATTCTATTTTCTTTGGAACAAAAATGGAGCCTCCCGGAAAACCCCTAGATCTGGGTTATAGTTTGCGCCGAGACCCATTCAATGCAAGGGTTGATGTTCTCCTTGCCCCAACCCTTATGTATTTTTGCAGAAAATTCTTCACAAGCATCTTATAGCTTGGACCATTTAAGATTTCTTTAACTTTATCAAGCATTCTTCCCAACTTCTCGGGAATAGTGCATTTTAGGGCTCTAACTATTACATATTCTGGCATTACAAAACCGTTCCAAATGATATTCTGTATTATTTTGTTGACCTTGATGATGTGTTCCATCATATCATCTCGAGCGTTCCATTGATAAAGAGCTAGTTTGATTCTTAATTTTTCAAGCCTTTCCTTTTAAGCTGTCGTTCTTAGGATTATTGGAGTACGTCTCAAATGTACCATTGTTCCTGCAACGAATGTAGAACAAAAGGTTTACTTATAATCCATGATACATCAAGATAAGGAATGCTTATTCATATACATATGGTTGAGCACTTATATTTCAAAAAACTCCAGAGAAATACTAAAGAAAATGCCAAAAATTATAACCTTTAGCACGTGTACATAGGGTTTATCGTGAATTTTCACATTCATAAGTACAGTAAACATGTCATATGAATATACCATAATGTAGAGCATTCCGATACGAGCACGTCGATACTAAGAACGTCCAAATCGGAGTTCAAATGAGCTTGAACGGGCCGAAAGACCGCAATGGGTCATTCTGCCTGGTTTGAACTGGATCAGTTCGACCGGTTCGACCGGTCAACGAGTTGGGTCAACGGTCAAACGGGCCAAGTCTTGGGTCGGGTTAACGGTCAACCGAGTCGAGTCAACGGTCAACTGGGTCAGGTCAACGGTCAACTGGGTCGGGTGGTCAACGGGTCGGGCCAACAGTCAACCGGGTCGGGTCAACGGTTAACCGGGTCGAGTCAATGGGTTGCGCTCCGATGATGTCATGTTGACGTCATCGTTGGCGGTTGTGGGTGACCGACCCGCCGTTTCACACGGCCGCGAGTGGGCCTCACATGCCGTCGCGCCCGTGGCCCTTGCCGGCATGTGAGGGTGCGTGCGGCCTCCTCTGATGACGTGCCTCCCATCATTTTGCTTGTCTCGACGAGTACTTTCCGTCCATGCAATAAAATTCAAGTTTTGACGAAAAACAAAAATCGAAACACGCATGAACAGTTCGGAGACGCGAAGAAAAACGAACAAAAAAAGAGGTCGAAATGAAAAACAGGCTGAATACACTTCAATGTTAGAGACGATAACATGCATGATCGGAAAACAAGTAAACGGGCTTTGATACCAATGTTGGGGAAAGCTTAATTCCTAATCGACACATTCGATATGTATTCGAAACGAATTTGATCAATGTGGAAAACATGCTTGAGAATCATCAACTTCTATCACTGATTGTACAGACATATCATATAACGAACATACCCAGTATTGTCACAGATTAAATGCCACTTTGCGCTTGAGAGTTTTTCGATCGTCTTCCGTACTCATTTTTGTTCCGAAGGAAAAACTAGAGAATATGTTGTCTTTCGAAGAAGTGTATTTGCTCGTGGAGAATCGTTATGTTATTCAAAAGGGTGCCTTCTATTATAGTGATAGACAAATAACCACCTCGTAGGCCCTTGTGGCTCACGGGCCGGGCTTGACCCATCTTGGGCGATCCACCCATTATGTCTTTCATATACCATCCAATTCATTAGTCGATATTGGTTTTCCAATACGTAGATTGGTCATAGAGCATATCACTTGTTTCCCTGTCCAAATGTCTCAACCTTTCGTTCATTTCATTGGATGTCATTTTTAGCTTATTGCATTTGATAATTGTTCAGCACGTTTCTGTATGGACTTGTCTAAATTTTAAATTAGAAAATTTTTTGAGTAATCCTTTTGACCGAGAAACTCTTGGATACCACATGACAGCTATACTCATTTCCTCATCCAGATTTGACATGATATGACCAGGAACTAGAGACTCTTGGTGGTATACCCATCAATGTGGATAAGCTTAGTTCATTTGGATAATTGATAACATAAATTGAGTCACTTTCTTGATAGGGATGATCTTTTAATAGAAAGATTCCAGGATCATAGCGGTCCATGGAGTGCTCAGGTCAGTTCAATTTGCTCAAAGGCTATAGTGATTTTACTTGGAAGTTGGAATTCTCTAGGTTTATGCAAAACATCATGTAGGGTCTTTGTCTTGTGGACTGGGGAAGGGGAATAGATTTGAATCTTTTTCTCGATAATACTGTATTCAAACCGGACTTCTGGCTTTCGTCGTGTTGAGATGCAAGAGGATAAGCCATGGAGGTATCGGGTATTAAATTTATTTTGAATCATCACCACTCGACACGGTATTATGTTTATCTTGTTTTAACTTACTACTGCTTCAGTTTTGAGTTGCACCAGGCAGACTTATATGGTCTTTGTGCTGTTGTCCACATGATGTTGCATGGTACCTACATGGAAATAGAAAAGTTGAATATCTTCAGATGGAAGCTATCTTTATCGACCAAAATCCACTCTTAAACGGTGCTTCTCTCTCACATCTCTCCATTGAACTTGTTGACCAATATCCAGTTGTATAAGCACTGCCGGTTCACAGTTTTATCCTAAATCTTGCCATTGCTCCCTGCAAAAGTCCATTTTGTCCTATTTGGTTTCAGCTTCCTTCTACTACCACTAATGTTCTTTCCACTGTCAGCTAAGACAGTTTTCTTCTGATTAAATTGCTTTTAGATACTGCAATGTCGATTAATGGTAGCATATGTTGACAAGGTTAGTGAACACTGGCCCTGGCAACCATGATCTAACTTTGTTGCGGAGTGTGAGGCAATCCTTTGAAGACTACATGAGTTCCAATAAACAGCCCATTCAGAAGCTTGAGGATTTGCTCTTGAGGCAGAGAGCATCCTCATGTTCAACGTATGGGTGTCAATGGGTCAGGTCGGGTATTCATGATACCCAACCTGACCTAAATATTAGATATATGTGTTCGACCCGACCCGAGACAAGACCCGAACAAGATAAAGCTACACGATCAGGCCGGGTCATGTTGGGTCGGCTCAAGGTGGATTTTGTGTTTCAAACAATGAATTCAGAGATAGAGATAGAGAGAGAGACGCCATTGTTGCGGATCCCGAATTCATCATCTTTCCAGCAGCACCTTGTGCACCATCACCCCGGCCTCAGCGATTCAACCGCCACCGTGGCATCGCCGCCTTCTGTGCCCGTTGTCCCAGCATCGTTGCTACTGCAGCAGGAGGACTTTGCGTCATCAACGAGCCTGCCGCCGCTGCCGTAGGCATGCTCAAGCTTGGAATGGAGGGCGTTGGCTTTGGCCTCATTGTCCTGGGCAAGGCTTCACCGGATGTGGTTCTCCGACAACAGGGACTTCACTTGCTCTCAGAGGAGGCGATTCAATTGCCCCATATTCACGATCTCGTGGTCTTTTTCCTTGATTTTTCTGGCTAGCCCTTGCATCTGTAAAGAAGTTAAGAACAAAGTTGTCAGGGTTTTGCTTTTGGAAATCCCAGAACCAAGTCATTAACCCTAATCGGTCCATCAAAAACTTGTCGAAACAACACAATCTGATGACGACGACGACCAAAAAACTTATAATTTGAAGAAGGAAAGGAGGAAAGAAGGGTCGTTACATACATGTTGGGAAATCAAAGGGTCGATCTCCGATTCGTGCCTTCGAGACGATGACGCCTTGGTCATCTTGCGAGGATCGTGAGTTGCCGAGAAGCGATCGCCGCTCAAGAGGTTGTCGCCAATGGCATCTCTGGACTGCTTACGGTGGTGGTTCCCAGGGACAGAGACGGCAGCGGCGACGTTGTTGTTGTCGGTCGATGATTTTGCCATGCAGAACTCAGGGATGATGCGGTATTTCCGAAGGTGGCAGCGTGACGGCCGCGAGATCTGGTTGGGCAGCATGGTCTTCGGCAGAAGGATGAAATCCTTCGCCGCCTGGCTAGGATAGAAACAGGTTGTCTCGTTGGTGAGCTTGAGGACGCCGCGGTTTGTGATCTTGGTGATGCCGCTGAGGGTGATGTTGCCGGCGGCGGCGGCACGGCGGAACCCACGAAAGAAGAAGTCGGCGGCAGGATCCTAGGAAGAGGAGGGATCTTAAGGGTTTTGGTTGTTCTTTGGGTTGGGCTTGGATACCCAAGCCCAATAGATCCAAACAATACCTAATTCTTTTTATTGTCACCCAAACAAGTTAAGACCCAACTGGACTCAATAATAAAATTTCGTGTTTAGTTCGGATCGGGTCGGGTCATGTTTGAGCGGGTCCTTTTAACACCCCTAGTTCAGCATAGCACCTCCATACATTTTTGTGTTTAATGTGAAGTGCCCTGAAGAGTTGATTATGTTGTAGTCCGACTAGAGAAGAAGATATAATTGGGTGAAGTGTTCGCATCATCTTTCGGTTGACGCACATGGTCCTTATGCACTCTTTATTTCTCATTAAGAGAGTAATTTCATTATAGGGGGTTGTAAACCTTGCATGTATCTGTATTCTGTAGAGCAATAGCTCTTATAAGTGTTAAGCATCTCCGCTGGTATAATGCTCAAATATTTTATTCATGGATAGAATGTTATAAACCATGTTCAGTGTTAATATATATATATATATATATATATATATATATATATATATATATATATATATATATATATATATATATATATATATATATATATATATATATATGAATGCTAGTCGTTATACGAATTGCTGAATAAACGAATAAACTTCAATTCTAAGAAATTACATCTTCTACTAAAAGCAAAAGCCCTTTTGAAAGAATATCCAGAAACGTTTTCTACTTCGGGAACAATAATAGTAAAAATAAATAAATTGATCAATCTTCATCTTTGCTTATTAATTTAATCTTTACTTAATTAATAATAGAATATTTTTTAGATTTCTTCAAATAATTTTATATTCACTCTACTTTCTTTTTCAATTAAAAAATTAATTTAAAATATGAAAAAAATGAATCTAAATTAATAAAAAAATCGAATATAAGAAATCCCCCAATTTGCTAGGTGTTGGTTGGTTTTTTTTTTTGGTATGTCCTACCCTAACTCTCAATTTACTTTCAAACTTCTGTTTTGCCTCTTGTAGAGCATGAGAGTTGAAACCCACATCTAAAATTATATGTCTCCACCCTTAGGCTTTCTGAGAAGGTGGACAATCGAACTTCTCACCTCTCCATTCTCAAGTAGGAAGGGTGGCCATTTGAGCAAATCCCAACGATTTTTTTTTTCTCTAAAGAGAATGGTTCGGTAGGGACTTGACCCATTGGGCCACATGGTAGGCCTGTCCCGTTACGCGAGACCCGGGCTTTTGCCTAAACGGGCTCGTGAACCGACTGGGATGCCAATGGGTGGATTTGTAAAGAATCGCGCTACGGGCCCGGCCCAAAGAAGATTTGAGTCCCAATTACCCTAGTCCCCTCACTTGAGTTACAAGCTCATTGGCAAGTTTCGGCCGATTTTTTTCCTTTGTGAACAAAAATTCTCTTTTCCTCGCATTCTCTTCTTCAACCCTAGCCACTCTCTCTTCCTCCTCTTTTCTTCTTCAACCCTAACCATCCTCTTTTCCTCTCATTTTTTCTTCCCATGGCGTCTTCTTTGGCTTAGCGACTCCATGTCGCTTTGACCGCATTCACGCTTGTCTGAGCCAAATATAGTAGAAGCGCCCAAGATCACCACCAATATCCTTTAGAAAGGAGGGTTGCGACAAATAGCGCGTGGAGTAATTATCGTAGTGCGTAACGTGAGTTGGATTTACTAGTGGAAGGATTGCGTGGACAACAATTTTTTCTCGTACATACTGCAAAGCAAGCGGGGTCTATCACAAAAATTCTGAATAGGCATATGGGGAATCTTGTCATCTTATAAGGGGCAAGGAACCTCTTTGACACAGAAGAAACTGGGAATAACATGAGGCGAATCATCATTCGGGGCGGTTATAGTGAGTTCTCTTTAATTTTAGAGTGAGTGCCCTCACTTGAGTTCAAGCTCCTCGGCAAGTCTCGATTAGGTTTTTTCCTTCGCGAACAAAAACCCTCACTTCCTCCCTTTCTCTTCTTCAACCCTAATTGCATGATTCCCTTCTCTTTGTTAACCCTAGCCACCCTTTCTTCCTTCCATTTCCTTCTTCAACTTTAACCACCCTCTCTTCCTCATGTTTTCTTTTCCCATGGGGTATTCTCTAGCTCAGTGACTCCACGTCGCTTTGATTGCATTCACGCTCGTCTGACCTGAATATAGTGGAGGCGCTCAAGATCACCACCAATCTCCGTTAGAAAGGAGGGCTGCGACAAATAACATGCAGACTAATTATCGTAATGCGCAATGTGAGTTGGATTTGCTTGTGGAAGAATGATGCAGACAACGATTTTTGCTCACATACACAATCAAGCAAGTGCGGTCTGTCACCGAAATTCTGGAAGAGTATCTGAGGAACCCTGACATCATGCAAGGGGTGAGGATCCTTCTCGACACAGAGGAAACCGAGAATAACATCAGATGAATCTTTTTTCAGAGCAGTTTATGGTGAGTTCTCTTTTACAGTGAGTCCCCTCACTTGAGTTACAAGCTCCTCGGCAAGTCTTGGCCGGTATTCTTCATTCGCGAACAAAAACCTTCTCTTTCTCCCTTTCTCTTCTTCGACCCAAGCCACCTGATCCCTTTCTTTTCTTCAACCGTAACTACCCTCTCTTTTACGATCCCAGCCACCCTCTCTTCCTCTCATTTTCTCTTCCAACGGCATCTTCGCTGACTTAGCAACTCCACGTTGCTTTGACCGCATTCACGCTTGCCCAAGTCGAATATAGTGGAGGCGCCCAAGATCACCACCAATCTCCATTAGAAAGGAGGGCAGCGACAAATAGCACGTGGATTAATTATCGTAATGCACAACATGAGTTGGATTTGCTAGTGTAAGAATTGTGTGGATGACGATTTTTGCTCATACACACTGTCAAGCAAGCGCGATCTGTCACCCAAATTTTGGACGAGCATCTGTGGAACCCTATCATCTTGCAAAGGGTGATGATCCTCCTCGGCATAGAGGAAATTAAGAATAACTTTAGGCGAATCTTTATTCAGGATGGTTTACATTGAGTTCTCTTTAATTTTACAGTGAGTCCCCTCACTTGAGTTACAAGTTCCTCGGCAAGTTTCGGCCGGTTTTCTTCTTTTGCAAACAAAACCCTCATTTTCTCCCCTTCTCTTCTTCGACCTTAGCCACATGATCCCGTTCTCTTCTTCAACTGTGACCACCCTCTCTTCCTCCCATTCTCTTCTTTAACCCTAGCCACCTTCTCTTCCTCTCGTTTTTTCTTCCCATGGCGTCTTCTCTAGCTCAACGACTCTACGTCGCTTTGATCGCATTCACGCTTGCCCGAGCCAAATATGGTGGAGGAGTCCAAGATCATCATCAATCCTCATTAGAAAGGAGGGCGGTGATAAATAATGTGCGGACTAATTATCATAATACGTAATGTGAGTTGGATTTACTGGTGTAAGAATTACACGTACAACAATTTTTGCTCATACACACTGCCGAGCAAGCGCAATTTGTCATCAAAATTCTGGATGAGCATTTGAGGACCCTTGGCATCTTGCAAAGAGTGAGAATCCTTCTCGGCACAGAGGAAACCGAGCATGACATTCGGCATATCTTCATTTAGGGTGGTATATAGTGAGTTCTCTTTAATTTTACAATGAGTCCCTCACTTGAGTTACAAGCTCCTCGGCAAGTCTCAGCCGTTTTTCTTCCTTCGCGAATAAAAACCCTCTTTCCTTCTCATCTCTTTTTCAACCCTACACTCCTGATCCCCTTATCTTCTTCAACTATAGCCACCTAATCCCCTTCTTTTCTTCAATCCTAGCCACCATCTCTTCCTCACCTTCTCTTCCTCCCTTTCTCTTCTTCAACTCTAGCCACACTCTCTTCCTCTCGTTTTCTCTTCCCATTGTGTTTTCTCTGGCTCAGCGACTCCATGTCGCTTTAACGCCATTCATACATGTCAGAGTCGATTATAGTGGAGGTGCCCAAGATCACCACCAATATCTTTAAGAAAGGAGGGCTGCGATAAATAGCACGCGGACTAATTATCGTAATGCGCAACGTGAGTTGGATTTGCAGGTGGAAGAATTGCGTGGACGACGATTTTTGTTCATACACATTGCCGAGTAAGCGCGGTCTGTCACCGAGATTCTGGACAAACATCTAGGAAACCCTGGCATCTTACAAGGGGTGAGGATCCTCTTCGACACAGAGGAAACTGAGAATAACATCAGGCGAATCTTCATTCAGAGCAGTTTACATTGAGTTCTCTTTAATTTTACAGTGAGTCCCCTTACTTGAGTTACAAGTTCCTCGGTAAGTTTTGGTCGGTTTTCTTCCTTCGCAAACAAAAACCCTCATTCCCCTCCTTCTCTTCTTTAACCTTAGCCACCTGATCTCCTTCTCTTCTTCAATCGTAACCACCCTCTCTTCCTCCCATTATCTTCTTTAACTTCAGCTACCCTCTCTTCCTTTCATTTTCTCTTCCTATGGTGTCTTCTCTGGATCAGTGGCTCCAAGTCGCTTTGACTGCATTCATGCTTGTCTAAGTTGAATTTGGTGCAGGTGTCACATCCTCAATTTTAGTCCCTGAGAAATGGCTGTGGTTTAAGTTTGGTGGTTTTCCAATCAGAACAAAATGTTTTACTCTTGTTTTTGGAAAACCTGATTTCGGATCATTTGTACCCCTTTGTTTTGTTATTTTTGGGGAAACTTTTGTGATCCGAATTTCCAAAAGATTTCTTCTTGAAAGTTGTTCCAAAAATCTTGAAGTTTTACATACTTTAATTTCAGAATTTTTGGAGTTGAATTGAGTGGTACGATGGACTGATTTTTGGACCGTGTAAAACTGCCCAGAATGGGTATTTCGGTGATGTTATCACATTCTTAATTTTATACAAGATTTTCTGGGCTGATTTGGGAAAAGTTTCCTTCAGAAAAGTTGTTGAGAACGTTCTTTTCTATAACATGTGTAAATTTGGGAATTTTCTGAGATGATTTGGATTCTGGACGAAGCTTACTTTTAGAAACCAGAAATGGTTTCAGCGAACTGTTTTTAGTCTGTTTTTGAGCTACTAAAAATGGTGTTTACAGAAAGACTCTGAATTTGAGTTTTTCACGAAAAATGTTTTTTAAGGTCTTGTTTATGACATATTCAAAATTGAGAATTTTCGGAGTTCATTTACTATGATTTCAAGACCAATTAGTGAACAGTACAAAACTATCTGATTTTTGACAGATTTCAAAGATTTAGCCTTTTCTATATGAGAATGTTGGAATTTCGACTTGGTGTCTTCTGATGATTTAAAGTACACATTCTGAGCTTTCAAATGAGATATTTTATGCTTTGATTGGAGGTCGGACCAGGGGAAAACGAATTTAGCCAAATCAAGGGCTGAATCTTCTTGTAGAAGCCACATTTATTGGTCCTTCATCATGGCTTGTATTGATTGCTTGGACTTTGGGGTTTCTCATGATGTCTTGCAATTAATGGTCATATGAGGTAAGCAATGACCTCATCCTACACACGGCATATGCCATGACCTCATTCTAAACTTTGGCCCCAAGTTTTGTGGTTCTATAAATAGAGCAAGGCCATTCGGCCATGAGGAAGAGAGAGAGAGGGAAGCCGTGAGGAAGAGAGAGAGAGAGAGAGAGAGATGACCAATGAGATTGAGATAAGCCTTGGCCCTTCTTCATTTTAGTTCATTAAGAGCATTTAATGTCATTAAATGCATGCTATGATGACACTTGACTTTGAAACCCTTCATAATGGCCATCTAGCTTTTTGGGCAAGCTTGGATTGGCAACTTGGTGAGCAAGTTTGGAGTTCTATAAATAGAGGAAGCCGTGTCCGAGGCCCGAGTGTTCGTGTTCAAGCCTGAGAATCGTTCGAGAATTGCCAAGACTCCATTTTAATTCGAGTTTGGTTGGTTGTGTAAGTGAATTCCCTAATACCGGGAAAGGATGTTGAGATGCGTTGTGACGTGGTTTGCTTGGACTGTTTCTCGGTCGTTTGGTTGGTCGTAGTTGGTTCGTTCCCTTGATTTGATCGTATTTCATGTTTGATATTGTTTTGAGATAGAATCGAGACTTGAATGGCTTGAATGGCAAGGTGCACATGCTATAGCCATGCTTGATGTTCTCTTGTTTGAACTTTGCTATTGATCTGTCATCGATGCGGGTGCGGTAAGAGCCGACTTATGTTAACGGCGATCGATATATCCTTGCTTGATATTAGTGTTTTCACTTGCTGAGTCTCCCCGACTTATCCCCCGTTTTTCTCTCTCAGGTCCATAGGATGGTCGAATGGATGGCGGCGACAGGGGGAGTTTGAGCCATGTTAGAGTTCGGGGAAAGCGAGGAGCGAGAAGCAGTAGTGGGCTTAGGACACCCAAGCCATAACGTTTTGTTGTGTGTAAATGGCTAAAGTCGGCTAAGTTGGCTTGTAAAATATGTTTGCATGCATTGTAAACATAAGGTTTGCTCTTGATGGTGTTTGTCTTATTTCCGCTGTGTGAATTAATTGTGATTGTCCCGAGATATGCTTCCGCTTGTGTTTAATGAATGATAATAATGAACGGGACGTCACGTGAATGACTCCGAGTTTGGGGCGTTACAGCAGGAGTCCAATTTTATCACCAATCTCCATTAGAAAGTAGGGCGATAAATGGTGTTGGGACTATTTATCGTAATGCGCAACATGAGTTGGATTTGTTGTTATAAGAATTGCGCATATGATGATTTTTGCTCATACACACTGCCGAGCAAGCACGGTTTGTCATCGAAATTCTGGATGAGCATTTGAGGACCCCTGGCATCTTGCAAAGGGTGAGGATCTTTCTTGGCATAGAGGAAATCGAGAATGATATCAGGCGTGTCTTCATTCAGGGCGGTTTACAGTGAGTTCTCTTAATTTTATAATGAGTCCCCTCACTTGAGTTACAAGCTCCTCGGCAAGTCTTAGTCGGTTTTCTTCTTTCGCGAACAAAAACCCTTTCTTCTTGCCCTTCTCTTCTTCAACCCTAGACTCTTGATCCCCTTCTCTTCTTCAACCCTAGCCACTCTCTCTTCCTCCCCTTCTCTTTTTCAACCCTAGCCATCCTCTCTTCCTCTCGTTTTCTCTTCCCATTGTGTCTTTTCTAGCTCAACGACTCCACATCGCTTTGACGGCATTCACATTCGCTTGAGCCAATTATATTAGCAGAGCCCAAGATTACCACCAATCTCCTTTAGAAAGGAGGGCTGTGACAAATAGCGCGCGAACTAATTATCGTAATGCGTAACATGAGTTGGATTTGCTGGTGGAAGAATTGTGCGGACGAAGATTTTTTGCTCATACATACTGCAGAGCAAGTGCGGTTTGTCATTGAAATTCTAGACGAGCATCTGGGGAACCTTGGCATCTTGCAAGGGGTGAGGATCTTCCTCGGCACAGAGGAAACCGAGAATAATATCAGGTGAATCTTCACTCAGGGTGATTTACAGTGAGTTCTCTTTAGGTTTGCAGTGAGTCTCCTCACTCGAGTTACAAGCTCCTTGACAAATTTCGGCCGGTTTTCTTCATTCGCGAACAAAAATCCTCTCTTCCTCTCCTTCTCTTCTTCGACCTCGTCACCTGATCTCTTTCTCTTTTTCAACCCTTGCCATTATCTTTTTCTCTCCTTTTCTTCTTAAACCCTAGCCACCCTCTCTTCCTTTCGTTTTCTCTTCCCATGGCGTCTTCTTTGCCTTATTGACTCCACGTCTCTTTGGCCACATTCACGCTCGCTCGAGTTGAATATAGTGGAGGCGCCCAAGAACACCACCAATCTCCATTAGAAAGGATGGCTGCAACAAATAGCGCGTGGACTAATTATCATAATGTACAACGTGAGTTGGATTTGCTAATGGAAGAATTGTGTGGACGATGATTTTTTGCTCATGCACATTGCCAAGTAAGCGTGGTCCGTCACCGAAATTCTGGACGAGTATCTAGAGAACCCTGGCATCTTGCAAGGGGTAAGGATCCTCTTAGGCACAGAGGAAACCGAGAATAATCTCAGGCGAATCTTCATTTAGGGTGGTGTATAGTAAGTTCTCTTTAATTTTACAGTGAGTCCCGTCACTTGAGTTACAAGCTTCTCAACAAGTCTCAGTCGGTTTTCTTCCTTCAGAAACAAAAACCTTATCTTCCTCCCCTTCTGTTCTTCCACCTTAGTCACCTGATCCTTCCTTTCTCTTCTTCAACCCTAGCCACCCTCTCTTCCTCCCCTTCTCTTGTTCAACCCTAGCCACCCTCTCTTCCTCTTGTTTTCTCTTCTTATGGCATCTTCTCTACCTTAGTGACTCCATGTCGCTTTGACCGCATTCACGTTTGCCCGAGCCAATATAGTGGAGGCACCTAAGATCACCACCAATCTCCTTAGAAAGGAGGGTTGCGACAAATTGCATGCGGATTAATTATCGTAGTGTGCAACGTGAGTTGGATTGGCTGGTGGATGAATTGCGCGAATGACGATTTTTGCTCATACACATTGCTGAGCAAGCGCGGCCTGTCACCGAAATTCTGGACGAATATCTGGGGAACCCTGACATCTTGCAATGGGTGAGGATCCTCTTCGACACAAAGGAAACCGAGAATAACATCAGACGAATCTTCATTCAGGACGGTTTACAGTGAGTTCTTTTTAATTTTACTGTGAGTCCTATCACTTGAGTTACAAGCTCCTCGACAAGTCTCGGTCGGTTTTCTTCCTTTGTGAATAAAAACCCTCTCTTCATTCCCTTCTCATCTTTAACCCTAGCCACCTGATCCCCTTCTTTTCTTCAACCTTTGCCATTATCTTTTCCTCCCCTTTTCTTCTTAAACCCTAGCCGCCCTCTCTTCCTTTCATTTTCTTATCCCATGGTGTCTTCTCTAGCTCAGCGACTCCATGTCGCTTTGACCGCATTCACGCTTGCCCAAGCCGAATATAGTGGAGGCACCCAAGATCACCACCAATCTCCATTAGAAAGGAGGGCTACGACAAATAGCGCTTGGACTAATTATCATAATGCGCAACGTGAGTAAGATTTGCCAGTGGAAGAATTGCGCATACGACTATTTTTGCTCATACACACAGCCAAGCAAGCGCGGTCTGTCACCGAAATTGAGCATCTAGGGAACATTGACATCTTGCAAGGGGTGAGGATCGTTCTCGGCACAGAGGAAACCAAGAATAATATCAAGTGAATCTTCATTTAGGGCGATTTACGGTGAGTTCACTTTAATTTTACAGTGTGTCCTCTCACTTGAGTTACAAGCTCCTCGGCAAGTCTCAGTCAGTTTTCTTTTTTCACGAATAAAAACCCTTTCTTCCTCTACTTCTCTTCATTAACCCTAGCCACTTGATCCTCTTCTCTTCTTCAACCGTAGCCACTTGATCCTCTTCTCTTCTTCAACCCTAGCCACTCTCCCTTTTTCCCCTTTTCTTCTTGAACCCTAGCCATCCTCGTTTCCTCTCGTTTTCTCTTCCCATGGAGTCTTGTCTGGCTGAGCGACTCCACGTCGCTTTGACCGCATTCAAGCTTGCCCGACCCGACTATAGTGGAGATGCCTAAGATTGTCACCAATCTCCATTAGAAAGGAGGGCTAGGACAAATAACACGCAAACTAATTATTGTAATACGCAACATGTGTTGAATTTGCTAGTGGAAGAATTGCGTGGATGACGATTTTTGCTCGTACACATTGCCGAGCAAGCGTGGTCTGTCACCGAAATTCTGGAAGAGTATATGGGTAACCCTGGCATCTTGCAACGGATGAGGATTCTCCTCAGCCCAGAGGAAACCGAGAATAACATTAGGCGAATCTTTATTCATGGCAATTTACAGTGAGTTCTCTTTAATTTTATAGTGAGTCCCCTCACTTGAGTTACAAACTTCTAGGCAAGTCTCGGTTGATTTTTTTCCTTTGCGAACAAAAACCTTCTCACTAAACTTCCTCTTAAGACACCAAGACTCACGTGGCAATTGGGGGATTAATGCATGGCCACATGCCACCTTGGAGAATTCAAGCATGCTACATGCCCTTCTTAAGCTAAGCTTCTTACACTAACAAGACACATATCCATAATGTCACGCCCCGAACTCCTTTGAGCTCGCGATATCCCACTTCCTTGAGTCGATCAAGTGACGACATCCCAGGAATACGTCGCCGACTCAACTTTCACGTTAGAGTTAAACACGGCGGAAACAAATAATTAAACCTGGACAATAAAATTGGAGAACACCAGGAAGATATAGCTCGCCATAGCAACCACATTATACTATGTTTCGATAGTAATATGTACAACATCCATTTACAAACATACTTAAACCTTACCACTAGCTTACTCATCTACAAACATACATGCATACCCGCTACTAATCACAAACATTAACACCTCAAATAGGGTAGATCACTCAGATTCCCTATTCCCCAAAAATGGTACCTCTCAAAATTAGCTCCTAGCCTCCTCACTAGCCCTAGCGCCCTCGAGACGGCATCCATTCTGAATCCGACTCGCTAGCACTCGGATTGGACTCCTTTTGGATTGTCGCTTTCACTGAGGATTCTGACTCAGCTCCAATTTCAATCTGGTGGTCTATGTCACCCGACTCCCCTGGGACCTCATCCCGCTCTTCCTCGACAGGCTCCTCGACTGGCTCATCCTCTGGCACAATAGGGTTGTAATCGTACACGGGTACGCCTTCCTGTTCACTTTCAGGCTCTGCTTTTGGGTTTTCTTCTTCTCATTCTTGTCCATCCTCGGTAATTGCCTCAAGATCCACGTCCATCGGATCGTATACCGCTTAGGATTCTTTTTGTTCCGGCTCATGTTCAGCTTTCGAGGGTTCAGGTACCACAGAAGCAGGGTGGAGTCTAGATGAGCCAGACTAGTTTCCAAGCTAGTCAGCTCGCCATCAGGCGGGGGTATGGCTGATGGATTCCAGTCCCCAACTCCATCAAAGGAGACGTCAAAGCCTCGAACATGGCCAAACTCATCAACCCCGTCTCCAAACGTCCACACAGTATATGCGTGTGCCTGCCAAGGGGGTAGTCCTACATCTACCCACACTGTCGAGGTATGCTTGATCCAAGTGTAGTGCTCATTTATTGGGTACTCTATAAAATTATTGTCGGTATGCATGACTATACCAAAACGCTCTGGTGGCGGCGGGGGATTCATTGCTTAGGTGGGTGATATGAAATGGTTTGGTTGAAACAACCACGAAACACTTCTCAATAAGTTGCAACCTAAACCCTATTTAGGCTACCACGTAATTTCAGATACATCCAGATGCACAACCAATCAATCCATACAAACAACAAACTACAATCACATGTACTTGGACTCTCAACATACGCAACCTACACATTAGTCCATAATCACAACCACCACTTCTCACGCACCTGTCACAACACACTTACTTTCCACATATCAATTCACACGTTAATCACACTAAATTTCCAACCCACTCATCGTACTCACATTTACTTAAACACTTTCTCGACTTGCGTCAACACGCCTCGGCCCATTTGATCGTTCCTTGAGCATCATACGCCTCGGTCTGATCCCACATTCACTTTCTATGCCACATGTCTCATTCACAAACACTTTCCTAGCTCTCGTCAACACGCCTCGGCCCACTCGATCGCACCCCGGGCATCACACGCCTCGGTCCGATCCCATATTCACTTTCTTTCCTCAGCTTGCGCCAAATGCGACAGGCCTACGTGATTGCGACCCGAGTTTTAGAATGTCTCGGCCCGATCCTATTCTCACCCGAGCTGATCATGCCTCGGGACAATCTCCTTTCCCACTTCCTTAATCTTCAGCCTACGCCAAATTCGACAGGCCTACATAATCGCGACCTGAGTTTTATAATGCCTCGGCCCGATCCCAATCTCACGCTTACACACATTCGTATTAAATTTCGTGCACACAATTGCACCCAATACATCACGACAATACAGTCATATTACAAACATGCGATCAACACACAAATCAACATTTTTTCACATCCAAACATTGTCAAATCAATCCCGGTCCTTCACGGTTCTTTTACGAAATCTCAAGCCGGACTTAACGGTACCAACCACGCAACGAATAACACCCCAAAACACATAGGACAGCACAACACAGCCATCAATTAGCCCTTTTCGCACTCAAAAATCACCATATCTCACTTCCGGCTCCTCACGATACTTTCATGAAATTCCAAACCGGACCTAACCGCACAAACTTCACACCAAACAGCATATCACAGCCCTCCGAATAGCCAATCACAGTATACCATTAGCCTCTAAAATTTCTCCAAAAATTTTCGAAATCAATCATATGGCTCGTTATTCCGTTCAGCCCATAATTTCTATAAAACCATGTTTAAACAGGTTCAAATTTACTCAATAAACTAGGCGAGGTTTAGATTGCGACTTATCCGACTCTAGACTCATGGGGCTAGAGTTGAACGGGCGGCGATCGGCGATGGCGTGTGGCTGCGGCGACGTACGACAAGTGGTGGACGGGCGAGAGGCTTGGGCGGATGGGGGCGGCTCATGGCGTGGCCGGCAAGGCTCACGGCCGAGAGAGAGAAACCGAGGGAGAGAGAGAGGGAACGGCGGCGTGAGGGTGGCGTGAGGCGGCACAGCACGGTGGCGGTGCGACGAACAGCGGCCGGACGACGGTGATCGGCGAGGGAGAGTTCACGGTGGGAGAGGGAGAGGTCGGGAGAGAGAGATGGAGCCGAAAGTGAGAGAGAGGGGTATGAGGAGAGAGAGAGAATGGTTAAGCTTGGAGACTAAGTTTTGACCCAAAAATGACAATTGACCAAAGTGCCCCTCTCTAACCTTTTCATCCGATAGTCCAGATTCGATCTTATCTTGAAATCGATGGCTCAGATCGAATCTCATCCAAAATATCTAAGGGCAATCTTGGAATTTCTCAAAAAGTTCAAGGGCAAAAATGTCCTTTCCAAATTTTAGGGTAAAATTACCAAAATGCCAATGCCCAATAAAACTAGCTCTTTAGAAATTCCCAAGGGTAAAATGGTCACTTTCCCATTTTCTTATCGAAATTGAATTTTTCTGAAGGATTCGGGCACATCCAAAATTGTACTTTATAACCGCAACATCGTCCTAACATTCTGTCGTGACTTCCTAATTTTTCGATGCCCAATTTTGTCTAAATTTAATAATTGAATTCTATATAATGTAACTTGTGCGTATCTCAAACTAACGAACGGTTTTTGGGGAAATTCGTAGAATTGACCAGTGACTGATACTAAATCAAGTCACGTGCAAGTTTGTTCAGATCGTGACGATCTCGGTTATCAATAAAATCGCGAGGATCGATCACTAGTTTCGATGGGCGCGATCGTTCGGTATAGGTTCTGGATCGTTCGTTAATTCATTTCGTGGTCAGACGGAATCGCCCGTGATCCACTAGTGTGACAGTGACGAATTGGCCCTTCACTATTCTAAGATCGGCCTTCGTTGGCTCAAAATGTCACCTCGACGATTTTCTGATCAAAAGTCGGTTCACGATTGAATCTCTCTAGTCGTACGAATTTAAATCCCTAATTAGCCTTTCCCTATAGGTTAGTATCCGAGGAATAATCAGTTCCGGGCGAGAATCAACTACAAGCACATTAATAAAATCGCTCATTTCATAAATCCAAAATGGGTGAAATTCCGGAATGTCACAATTCTTCCCCTCTTATAAAAATTTCGTCCTCGAAATTTATAATCCATCTAACTATTCAACAAATGGGGATAATGATGTTGCATCAATTCCTCACTTTCCCAAGTTGCACCTTTAGTCCCGTGATGCTCCCACATGACTTTGACCATCGGGATCGTTTTGTTCCTCAAAACTTGTTCTTTCCGATCCTCGATCCTGATTAGTCTTTCAGCGTACGACACCCTGTCGTCAACTTCTATCTTTTCATGGTTCAGTACATGTATTGGGTCCGGTTCGTATTTCCTTAATATCGATACATGGAACACGTTATGCACTTGCGATAGGTTTGGCGGTAACACAAGGCGATATGCTAATTCTCCAATCCTTTTTAACACCTCAAAAGGTCTCACGTACCTCGGACTCAACTTTCCCTTCTTACCAAATCGGGACAATCCTCGTATGGGCGATACCTTGAGGAACACGTGATCCCCAACTTGGAATTCCAAAGGTTTTCGCTATTTGTCTGCATAACTCTTTTGACAACTTTGTGCTATCTTCAGTCTTTCGCGTATAATTTTAACAGCCTCAACCGACTGTTGGACTAATTCTGGCCCAGTTATAGTCATTTCTCCCACTTCGTCCCAACATATGGGCGTTCGACATGCCTTGCCATACAACACTTCAAATGGCGCTATTCCAATACTCTGCTGGAAATTGTTATTATATGTGAATTTCACTAAGGGTAATTGTTCCTCCCACTTGCTTTGGAAATCCAGCACACATGCCCGGAGCATGTCCTCTAGAGTCTGAATCGTCCTCTTAGACTGACCATCCGTTTGCGGATGATAAGCAGTATTAAACTGCAGCTTCGATCCTAATGCCGTCTGTAGACTTTTCCAAAAATTTGCGGTAAATCTGGGATCACGGTTCGATGTAATAGTCACCGGTACCCCGTGCAATCTAACGATTTGTTGCACATATAAACCAGCATATCGATTTAGTGCGAAATCCTTTCGCACAGCTAAGAAATGTGCCGATTTAGTCAATCTATCAATAATCACCCATATAAAATAGAATCATGGCCTTTTTGGCTCATTGGCAATCTCATCACAAAATCCATTGTGATATGTTCCCATTTTCATTTTGGGATTTTCAAAGGTCGCAACAATCCTCCAGGCTTATAGTGTTGTGCTTTCACTTGCTGGCAAGTCAGACATCTAACCACATGTCTGGCTATGTCTACCTTTATGCCATTCCACCAGTAATATTGCCTTAAATTCTAATATATTTTCGTGCTTCCCGGATGGATACTATAACTACTATGATGCGCCTTCAACAAAATTTCTTCTTTAAGCTCCGCATCGTTAGGCACGTATAATCGTCCTCGGAACTTCAAGATCCTATCCTCGGATACTTAGAAGTCCGATTTTCTCTTAGTAGTATCCATCTCCATAATCTTTTGTATCTTTGAGTCCGTAGACTGTAAGGCCTTAACTTTAGCTTGAATTTCCGGTTCAATCCTGAGCATGGTTAGCAGGCTTGAGACTCGACTTACTTCAAACTTAAACTTCGAGTCTCGCACTTTCTCCAATAAGGTCCATTCCTTGACCATCAAATGCGCAATGCTTGATTTCCAGCTCAACGCATCCGCTACCCGGTTTGCTTTTTCGAAGTGATATAG
This sequence comes from Syzygium aromaticum, assembly GCA_024500025.1. Lineage (NCBI taxonomy): Eukaryota > Viridiplantae > Streptophyta > Magnoliopsida > Myrtales > Myrtaceae > Syzygium > Syzygium aromaticum. The sequence continues at coordinate 22,726,720 of CM044885.1, forward strand.
AATATCACAGTCATAGTCCTTCAGCAACTCCATCTAACGTCGCTGCCTCATATTCAGCTCATTTTGTGAAAATAAATACTTAAGGCTTTGGTGGTCAGTATAAATCTGAAATCTCTATCCGCATAGATAATGTCGACAAATTTTCAGGGCAAACACTATTGCGGCTAACTCCAACTCATACGTCGGATAATTCAGTTCATGTGGCCTTAACTGCCTTGATGCATAGGCTACCACCCGCCTATGTTGCATCAATACACACCCCAATCCTTTTAACGACGCATCACTATATATCTCGTATCCTCCAGGTCCTGACGGAATAGTCAACACCGGTGCTGTCGTGAATCTATGCTTCAACTCTTGAAAACTCCTTTCACATTTGTCTGTCCATTCAAACCTCGTTTCCTTTTTCAACAAATGTGTCAGTGGTGTTGCTATTGCCGAAAATCCTTCTACAAAGCGTCTATAATATCCGGCTAAGCCCAAAAAGCTTCGAACTTCAGTTACGGTCGTTGGCCTCGACCATTCCATTACAGCCTTAATCTTTGCTGGATCTACTGAGATTCCTTCCCCAGAGATCACATGCCTAAGAAAAGCAACTCAATTGAGCCAGAACTCGTACTTGCTAAACTTATCATACAGTGCGTTCTCTCTCAAAGTCTGCAAAACCTTACTCAAATGGAATTCGTGCTCTTCTGGACTCCTCAAATACACTAATATGTCGTCTATAAAGGCTATCACAAACTGGTCTAAGAATTCATTGAACACTCTGTTCATTAAATCTATAAATGTAGCAGAGGTATTCGTCAACCCAAACGGCATTACTGTAAACTTGTAATGTCCATACCTCGTCCTGAATGCCGTTTTCGGTATATCCTCTTTTCTAATCTTCAACTGATGATACCTAGTCCTTAAATCAATTTTAGAAAATACCGAAGCCCATTGTAGCTGATCAAACAAATCATCAATCCTTGGTAGAGGATACTTATTTTTAATCGTCATCTGATTCAATTGCCGATAATCAATACACAACCTTAACGATCCATCCTTTTTTCTTACAAACAAAACCAGCGCTCCCCATGGAGACGCACTTGGACGAATAAATCCTCTGTCCAATAATTTCTGCATTTGCACCTTTAACTCCTTCAACCCCGATAACGACATCCTATAAGGTGCTTTGGAGATTGGCTCAGTCCCAGGTGCCAACTCGATTACAAACTCTACTTCTCTTTCTGGTGGCAATCCCGGCAATTCTTGAGGAAAGACATCGGGATAATCGCGCACCACAGCTATATCCTCTAGCCTCGGCTCCTCAGCCATCGAATCAACCATAGCCGCTAAAAATCGTTCACACCCTTCGTCCGACAACTTAGTCATTTTCAGTGACGAGATCTAAGGAATCGAGGTCCCTCCTCGATTTCCTACAAATTTAAATTCCGGATGTCCAACATGATTAAATTGGATCACCATGTTACTACAATCCATCACTGCCCTCTGTTTAACTAGCCAGTCCATCCCCACTATCATATCAAAGTCATACATTGCTAGGACTGCTAAATTAATTCTTTCTTCCCTATCACCAATCACGATTTTGCAATCCGGGCATCCCAACGAAACTAGAATCTTATCATTCAAGGGGGTGGTCACACACAATACCATATCAAGCAGTCGCGGTTTCATACCTGTCAATTTAACAAATTGATCAAACACAAATGAATGCGACGCCTCCGGATCAAATAAAGCATACGCAGCATGATCACGGAGAGAGATTGTACCTGTGACCACGCTTGGCGCATTCTCTGCTTCCTTTCTGGCCATTGCATAAACTCGTCATTGGGCCGGCGGCCTATTCTGGTTTGGGGGTACAAGTGGCCCAACCTGATTTCCAACTCTGGGTGGTGGCGGTAATGCCGGCGGTCTAGCCTGTCTATTATTAGGGCAGTTCTTCGCTTGATGGCCCATTCCACCACATCGGTAACATACCATGTTCCTACTTGGACACGGTCCATTGTCATGCCTTTCTCCACATACTCGACATGGACCATTTTGAAAACGGGCAGGTTTCCCAATATTCCTTCTAGCGGGAGGGACAAAATGTCGGTTATCCACCATCGGCCTCTTCCCCAAACGACGATTGTCTCTACCTTGGGCAAACCTCGATCCCGAAGTAGCAGTCCTATTTGCTATATCTTGCTTAATCGCTTGGGCTTGCTCATAAATTTCATTATAGTCTCTCAGGTTAAAGGAAATCATCTGACTATGAAGATCTGATCTTAAACCATCTCTGAACCTTCGAGCCTTATCTAACGGATTCTCCACCATTCGCGGGGCAAATTTAGCCAATCGAGTGAATTCAGCCTTGTACTGATCCACTGTTCTCTGCCTCTAACGAAGTCTCATGAACTCCGCCAACTTCTGTTCTTGGGCACTCTCAGAAAAATACTTATTATTAAAAGTCTCCACAAATATTGCCCAGTTCAGTGCAACACTAGCTGAAAATACTCGTCCCCTGGTAGCCTTTCACCAATCATTTGCATTCCTTTACAACTGATACGCTGCGAACGTCATTTTCTCTTTGTCAGTACATCCCAACACTTTAAAAGCCTTTTCTAACTCCTCTACCCATAGTGATGCAATCTCTAAATCACCTCTGCCATCAAACTTAGGGGGCTTTAACTTTAAAAACTGCTCGACTAGTTGATGCATTAGTCGATTTGCATTCATCTGCCCCTGTCTCTGATCTTCATTATTACCTTTTATGGCAGCAATTGTTGCGGCCTCAACAGCCTGGGCAATGGTGGCATCTCGCTCATGAGTTTGCCTGCCTATTAAAATTTCAACTTCCTCAAGTGCCCTTAGAATCCCATTCACTCGAGGTTCCACTGCAACCCTTACATCAATTTCGGGATTTACTGTAGCTCCAACACCAACTCCTGGGTTTTCTACTGCCCTAGCGCCCATCCCGAGGTCCTCTACAGCTCTAGCTCAAGCACGACCTCGACCTCTGGTTCCTCTTCTTGCGCCTCTTCTTGGGCGGCCTCTTCCCACACCTTTTCCTTCACTGCTCATGGTTCCAGCATTCTACCACTCTACCACCTGTTATAATTCCATACAGGAATTAGAGACCTAGGCCAGCTAATCCAGTCTAGCACTAGGCGGTGAATTAACATAGTAATTCACTTAACAGTCAATCAATCACACAGCACCAAACTACATCAATTGGGTTCGTGCACGTTCCTTGGGTCTAGACGCACCTGCACTCCAACCATTATTGCATTTAATCATTCATAATCACAACAAACAGTCTGGAATACGTGTAGCACTAGGTATATCTATGGCTCACTAAGGTTTTTCTAACCAACTATCACTATCCTGGGTTTCCACTTCTTATCACTCCAAGCTCTGATCAACTTAAGTCGAGCAAACCTTGCTCTGATACCAATTTGACCGGGTTGTCATGCCCCGAACTCCTTCGAGCTCGAGACATCCCACTTCCTCGAGTCGATCAAGTGCGACATCCCAGGAATACGTCGTCGACTCAACTTTCTCGTCAGAGCTAATCATGGCAGAAACAAATAATTAAACCCGGACAGTAAAATTGGAGAACACCAGAAAGATATAGCTCGCCATAGCAACCACATTATACTATGTCTCGATAGTAATATGTATAACATCCATTTACAAACATACTTAAACCTTGCCACCAGCTTACTCATCTACAAACATACATGCACACCCGCTACTAATCACAAACATTAACACCTCAAATAGGGTAGATCACTCATATTCCCTATTCTCCAAAAATGGTACCTCTCAAAATTAGCTCCCAGCCTCCTCACTAGCCCCGGTGCCCTCGAGACAACATCCATTATGAATCCGACTCGCTAGCACTCGGATTGGACTTTTTTTGATCGTCGCTTCTACTGAGGACTCTGACTTAGCTCCAATCTCAATCGGGTGGTCTATGTCACCCGACTCCCTTGGGACCTCATCCTGCTCTTCCTCGACAGGCTCCTCGACTGGCTCATCCTCTGGCACATAATAGGGGTTGTAATCGTACACGGGTACGCCTTCCTGTTCACTCTCAGGCTCTGCTTCTGGGTTTTTTTCTTCTCCTTATTGTCCATCCTCGAGAATTGTCTCAAGATCTATGTCTATCGGATCGTATCCCGCTTGGGATTCTTCTTGTTCCGGCTCATGCTCGACTTCCGAGGGTTCAGGTACCGCAGAAGCAGGGTAGAGTCTAGATGAGCCAGACTAGTTTCCAAGCTAGTCAGCTCGCCATCAGGCGGGGGTATGGCTGATGGATCCCAGTCCCCAACTCCATCGAAGGGGACGTCAAAGCCTCGAACATGGCCAAACTCATCAACCGCGTCTCTAAACGTCCACGCAGTATATGTATGTACCTGCTAAGGGGGTAGTCCTACATCTACCCACACTGTCGAGGTATGCTTGATCCAAGTGTAGTGCTCATCTATTGGGTACTCTATAAAATTATTGTCAGTGTACATGACTATACCAAAACGCTCTAGTGGCGGTGGCGGATTCATTACTCAGGCGGGTGATATGAAATGGTTTGGTTGAAACAACCACGAGACACTTCTCAATAAGTTGCAACCTAAACCTTACTTAGGCTACCACGTAATTTCAGATACATCCAGATGCACAACCAATCAATCCACACAAACAACAAACTACAATCACATGTACTTGGATTCTCAACATACGCAACCTGCACATTAGTCCATAATCACAACCACCACTTCCCACGCACCTGTCACAACACACTTACTTTCCACATATCAATTCACACGTTAATCACACTAAATTTCCAACCCACTTATCGTACTCACATTTACTCAAACACTTTCTCGACTCACGTTAACACGCCTCGGCCCATTCGATCGCGCCTCGAGCATCACACGCCTCGGTCTGATCCCACATTCACTTTCTATGCCACATGTCTCATTCACAAACACTTTCCTAGCTCTCGTCAACACGCCTTAGCCCACTCAATCGCACCCCGGGTATCACACGCCTCGGTTCGATCCCATATTCACTTTCTTTCCTCAGCCTGCGCCAAATGCGACAGGCCTACGTGATTGCGACCCGAGTTTTAGAATGTCTCGGCCCGATCCTATTTTCACCCGAGCTGATCATGCCTTGGGCCAATCTCCTTTCCCATTTCCTCAATCTTCAGGTTGCCAAATGCGACAGACCTACGTGATCGCGACCCGAGTTTTATAATGCCTCGGCCCGATCCCAATCTCACGCTCACACATATTCGCATTAAATTCCGTGCACACAATTGCACCAAATACATCACGACAATACAGTCACATCACAAACATGCGATCAACACACAAATCAACATTTTTTCACATCCAAACATTGTCAGATCAATCCCGGTCCTTCACGGCTCTTTCACGAAATCTCGAGCCGGACCTAACGGTACCAACCATGCAACGAACAACACCCTACAGCACATAGGACAGCACAACACAGCCATCAATTAGCCCTTTTCGCACTCAAAAATCACCGTATCTCACTTTCGGCTTTTCACGATACTTTCATGAAATTCCGAGCCAGACCTAACTGCACAAACTTCACACCAAACATCACATCATAGCCTTCCGAACAGCCAATCACAGCATACTATCGGCCTCTAAAATTTCTCCAAAAATTTCTGAAATCAATCATACGGCTCGTTATTCCGTTCAGCTCCTAATTTCTATAAAACCGCATCTAAACGGGTCCAAATTTACCCGATAAACTAGGCGAGGTTTAGATTGCGACTTACTCGACTCTAGACTCACGGGGCTAGAGTGAAATGGGCGGCGATCGGCGGTGGCGTGTGGCGGCGGCGACGTATGGCAAGCGGCGGATAAGGCGAGCGGCTTGGGCGGACAGCGGCGGCTCACGGCGTGGCCGGCAAGGCTCATGGCCGAGAGAGAGAAACCGAGGGAGAGAGAGAGTGAACGGCGGCGTGAGGGTGGCGTGAGGCGGCGTAGCATGGTGGCGGTGCGACGAACAGCGGCCGGACGACGGTGATCGGCGGGGGAGAGTTCACGGCGGGAGAGGGAGAGGTCAGGAGAGAGAGATGGAGCCGAGAGTGAGAGAGAGGGGTATGAGGAGAGAGAGAGAGAATGGTTAAGCTTGGAGACTAAGTTTTGACCCAAAAATGACAATTGACCAAAATGCCCCTTTCTACCCTTTTCATCTGACGGTCCAGATTTGATCTTATCTTGAAATCGACGGCCCAGATCCAATCTCATCCAAAATATCCAAGGGCAATCTTAGAATTTCTCAAAAAGTTCAGGGGCAAAAGTGTCATTTCCAAATTTTAGGGCAAAATTACCAAAATGCCATTGCCCAATAAATCTAACCCTTTAGAAATTCCCAAGGGTAAAATGATCACTTTTCCATTTTCTTGCCGAAATTGAATTTTTCCGAATGATTCGGGCACATCCAAAATTGCATGTTACAACTGCAATGTCGTCCTAATATTTTGTCGTGACTTCCTAATTTTTCGATGCCCAATTTGGTCTAAATTTAATAATTAAATTTTATATAATGTAACTTGTGCGTATCTCAGACTAACGGGCGGCTTTTGGGGAAATTCGCAGAATCTACTTGTGACTGATACTATATTAAGTCACGTGCAAGTTCGTTCAGATCGTGACGATCTCGGTTGTCAATAAAATCGTGAGGATTGATCACTAGTTCCGATGGGTACGATTGTTCGGTATAGGTTCTGAATCGTTTGTCAATTCATTTCGTGGTCAGATGGAATCATCTGTGATCCACTAGTGTGACAGTGATGAATTGGCCCTTCACTATCCTAAAATCGGCTCTCGTTGGCTCAAAATGTCACATTGACGATTTTCTGATCAAAAGTCGATTCACAATTGAATCTCTCTAGTCGTACGAATTTAAGTCCCTAATTAGCCTTTCTCTATAGGTTAATATCCCATGAATGATAAGTTCCGGGCGTGAATCAACTAGAAGTACATTAATAAAATCGCTTATTTCATAAATCCCAAATGGACGAGAATCATCTGAATCTACGCATTGCTTGAATATAGTTGTGACATTTCGAAATTTTGCCCATTTGGGACTTATGAAATAAGCGATTTTATTAATGTGTTTGCAGTTGAATCTCGCTCAGAACTGATTATTCCTGGGATACTAACCTATAGGGAAGGACTAATTAGGGATTTAAATTCGTATGACTAGAGAGATTCAATCGTGAATCGACTTTCGATCAGAAAATCATCGGGGTGACATTTTGAGCCAATGTAGGCCGATTTTAGGATAGTATGGACCAATTTGCCAATGTCATATTAGTGGATTATGGGTGATTCCGTTTGACCACGACATGAATTGATGAACGATCCAAAACCTATACCGAACGATCGTGCTTATCGGAACTAGTGATTGATCCTCGTGATTTTATTGACAACCGAGGTTGTCACGATTTGAATGAACTTGCATATGACTCAATTTAGTATCAGTCATGGGTCGATTCTGCGAATTTCTCCAAAAGTCACCCGTTAATCTAAGATATGCACAAGTTACATTATATAGAATTCAATTATTAAATTTAGACCAAATTGGGCATTGAAAAATTAGGAAGTCATGACAGAACGTTAGGACAATGTTGCGGTTGTAACGTGCAATTTTGGATGTGCCCGAATCCTTTAGAAAAATTCAATTTCGGAAAGAAAATGGAAAAGTGACCATTTTACCCATGGGAATTTCTAAAGGGTTAGTTTTATGGGGCAAGGGCATTTTGGTAATTTTGCCCTAAAATTTGGAAAAGACACTTTTGCCCTTGGACTTTTTGAAAATTCCAAAATTGCCATTAGATATTTTGGATGAGATTCGATTTGGGCCGTCGATTTCAAGATAAGATCGAATCTGGACCGTTGGATGAAAAGATTAGAGAAGGGCATTTTGGTAATTTGCCAATTTGAGTCAAAACTTAATTTCCAAGTCTCGATTCTCTCTCTCCCCAATCCTCTCTCTCTCTCTCTCTCTCTCTCTCTCTCTCTCATCAACTCTCGGCTCCATCTGTCTCTCCCTCCCGTGAGCTCTCCCTCTCGCCAGATGTCGCCCCCTTGGCCGCCCGTCGCCATGCTGTGCCATCGCCGTCCGGACTGCCACCGTGCCGCGCCGCCTCATGCCACCCTCACCTCTCTTTCTCTCCCTTTCAGTTTCTCTCTCTGGTCATGGGCTTTGCCAGCTGTTGTGAGCCGTCGCCGCCCATCACTCGCCATGGATCATACGTCGCCGCCGCCGCATGCCACCACAGATCAACGCCCATTTCGTTCTAACCGCTTGAGTCTAGAGTCAGGAAAGTTTGATCTAAACCTCGCCTAGTTTATCGGGTAAATTTGGACCCGTTTAGACGCGGTTTGATAGAAATTAGGAGTTGAACGGAATAACGGGCAGTAGGATTGATTTCGGGAATTTTAGGAGGAATTTTAGAGGCCGGGAGATGGACGTGATTGTCTGTTCGAAGGGCTGTAGGGTGCTGTTGGGTACGTGGATGGTACTGTTAGGTCCAGGTTAGGATTTTATGAAAGTGCAGTGAAGAGCCGGGAGTGAATTATTGAGGTTTCGGGTGAGAAAAAGGGCAATCGATGGTTGTGATATGAGGTTTTATGTGCTGTGGAGTGCTGTTTGTTGCACAGCTGGTACCGTTAGATCCGGCTCGAGATTTCATGATAGAGCCGTGAAGGGCCTGAAGTGATTTGATAGCGTTTGAGTGTGGAAAAATACCAATTTGTGTGTTGATTGCGTATTTATAATGTGACTTTGTTGTTGTGGTGTATTGGGTGCAATTGTGTGCACGAAATTTTTGCGAACGTGTGTGAGTGTGAGATTGGGATCGGGTCGAGGCATTATAAGCTCGGGTCGCGATCAGGTAGGCCTATCACATTTGGCGTAGGCTGAGGATTGAACAAGTGGGAAATGAGATTGGCCCGAGGCATGATCAGCTCGGGTGAGTATGGGATCGGGTCGAGATGTTCTAAAACTTGGGTCGCGATCACGTAGGCCTATCGCATTTGGTGCGGGCTGAGAAAAGAAAGTGAATGTGGGATTGGACCGAGGCGTGTGATGCTCGAGGCACGATCGAGTGGGCTGATGCGTGTTTACGCGGATCGGGAATGCGATTGAGCATGAGACGTGTGGTGTGAAAAGTATGAACGTGGGATCGGACCGAGGCGTGTGATGTTCGGGTTGTGATCGAGTGGGCCGAGGCATGTTGACACGGGCCGGGAAAGTGTTTGAGTAAATGTGGGCACGACGAGTTGGTTGGAAATGTGGTGTGAATGACGCGTGAATTGATATGTGGAAAGTTTGTATGTTGTGACATGCACGTGATGATTGTTCATTGTGATTGTGGACTAATATGCAGGTGGCGTGTGCCGTGAGTCCATGTATGTGCGATTGTGGATTGTTGTTTGTGTGGATTGATTGGTTGTGTGTCGGAATGTGTCTGGAATTACGTGGTAGCCTTGGTATGGTTTAGATTGCAACTTATTAAAAAGTGTCTCATGGTTGCTTCAACCAAACCATTTCAGATTACCCGCATGAGCAATGAATCCGCCGCTGCTACCAGAGCGTTTTGGTATAGTCATGTACACCGACAATAATTTTGTAGAGTACCCAATAGATGCGCATTACACTTGGATCAAGCATACCTCGACAGTGTGGGTAGATGTAGGACTACCCCTTTGGCAGGTACATACATATACTGCGTGGATGTTTAGAGACGTGGTTGATGAGTTCGGCCTTGTTCGAGGCTTTGACATCCCCTTTGATGGAGTTGGGGACTGGGACCTATAAGCCATACCCCCGCCTAATGGTGAGCTGACTAGCTTGGAGACTAGTCTGGCTCAGTCTGGACTCCACCTTGTCTCTGCAGTACCTGAACCCTCGAAAGCTGAGCATGAACCGGAACAAAAGGAATCTCAAGCGGGATACGATCCAATGGACATGGATCTTGGGGTAATTCCCGAGGAGGACCAGGAAGGAGGAGAGGAAAACCAGGAAGCAAATATGCATGAGGACCCAGAAGCAGATCCTGAGAGTGAACAGGAGGGCGTACCCGTGTACGATTACAACCCTTATTATGTGCCAGAAAATGAGCCGGTCGAAGATCCTGTCGAGGAAGAGCGTCTCAGGGGAGTCGGGTGACTTAGACCACCCGATTGAGATTGGAGTTGAGTTAGAATCCTCAATGGAAGCGACGATCCAAGAGGAGTCAGATCCGTGCACTAGCGAGTCGAATTTAGAGTGGACGCCGTCTTGAGGACGCCGGGGCTAGTGAGGAGGTTGAAAGTAGATTTTGAGGGGTACTTTCTTTGGAAAGTAGGGTATCTACCCCTTTTGAGGTGTAGTGACAATAGGTAAAAGTGGGTGTGCATGTATATTCGGTGGACTAAGTTAACGGTGGAAGGGTACAAGTGTGCTTGTAAATGGATGTTGTCAATATATGGTATTGTAATGTTCTAAATTTTGGCGGTTTGGCGTGCTAGTTTATTCTGGTGTTCTCCAATTTTATTATCCGGGTTTAATTAATTATTTCCGCCACGATTAGCTTTGACGAGAAGTTGGAGTCGGCGACGGTGACGTATTCCTGAGATGTCGCACTTGATCGACTCGAGATAGTGGGATGTCGCAAGCTCGATAGGAGTTCGGGGCATGACAATTCGGCTTAATTGGTATCAGAGCAAGGTTAGCTCGAGTTAAGTTGATCAAACCTTGGAGTGATAAGGAGTGGAGACCTAGGATAGCGATAGTTGGTTAGGGAAACCTTGGTGAGCCATAGGTGTACCTAGTGCTACACGTATTCCAGACTGTTGTTGTGATTGTGAATGATTGAGCATGATAATGGTTGGAGTGCAGGTGTGTCTGGACTCGAGGTACGTGCACGAACCTAATTGATGTGGTTTGGTGCTGTGTGATTGATTGCCCGTTAAGTGGATTACTGTGTTCATTCACTGTCTAGGGCTAGACTGGATTAGTTGGCCTAGGTCTCTAATTCATGTATGGAATTATAACATATAGTAAAGGGGTAAAAAGCCATAACCATAAGCAGTGAAGGAAGAGGTGTGGGAAGAGGCCCAAGAAAGGGGTGCAGGAAGAGGAACCAGAGGTCGAGGTTGTGCTCGAGCTAAAGCTGTAGAGGACCTCGGGATGGGCGCTAGAGCAGTAGAAAACCTAGGAGTTGGTGCTGGAGCTGCAATAAATCTCGAAGTTGATGTAGGGATTGTAGTGGACCCTCGAGTGGATGGGATTCTAAGAGCTATCGAGGAAGTTGGAATTTTAATGGGCAGGCAGACTCAGGAGCGAGATGCCACTATTGCCCAGGCAGTTGAGGCTGCGGCAGCTGCTGCCGTAAATGGTAATAATGGAAATCAGGGACAGGGGCAGGTGAATGCAAATCGACTAATGCATCAATTAGTCGAACAGTTTTTGAAGTTAAAGCCCCCTAAGTTTGATGGCAGAGGTGATTTAGGGCTGCGTCACTGTGGGTAGAGGAGTTGGAGAAGGCTTTTGAGGTACTGGGGTGTGCTGAGGAAGAAAAAGTGATGTTGGCAGCGTATCAGTTGCAAGGGAATGCAAATGATTGGTGGAAGGCCACCAGGGGATGAGTATTCCCAGTTGGTATCGCACCGAACTGGGCAATGTTTGTAGAGAATTTTAACAGCAAGTGTTTTTCTGAGAGTGCTCAAAAACAGAAATTGACGGAGTTCATGAGACTTTGGCAGGGGCAGAGAACAGTGGATCAGTACGAGGTTGAATTCACTCGGTTGGCTAAGTTTATCTCGCGAATGGTTGAGAATCCACTAGATCGAGCTCGGAGGTTTAGAGACGGTTTGAGATCAGATCTTCGTAGTCAGATGATTTCTTTGAACATGAGAGACTATAATGAGATTTACGAACGAGCCCAGGCGATTGAGCATGATATAGCGGATAGGACTGCCGCTTCGGGATCGAGGTTTGCCCAAGGTAGGGACAATCGTCGTTTGGGGAAAAGGCCAATGATGGATAACCGACGTTTTGTTCCCCCTGTTAGAAGAAATATTGGGCAATCTGCCCGTTTTCAGAATGGTCCATGTCAAGTATGTGGAGAAAAGCATGGGAATGGACTATGTCCAAGTAGGAATATGGTATGTTACAGATGTGGTGGAATGGTCCATCAAGCGAAGAACTGCCCTAATAATAGACAGGCTAGACCGCTAGCATTACCGCCGCCGCCCAGAGTTGGAAATTAGGTTGGGCCACCTATACCCCCGAACCAGAATAGGCCGCTGGCCCAAGGACGAGTTTATGCAATGGCCAGAAGGGAAGTAGAGAATGCGCCATGCGTGGTCACAGGTACGGTGTCTCTCTGTGATCATGCTGCGTATACTTTATTTGATTTGGGGGCGTCGCATTTGTTTGTGTCTGCTTAATTTGTTAAATTAACTGGTATGGAACCACGACTGCTTGATGTAGTGTCGTGTGTAACTACCCCCTTGAATGATAAGATTCTAGTTTCGTTGGGGTGTTCGGATTGCAAGATTGTAATTGGTGATAGGGAAGAGAGAATTGATTTAGCAGTCCTAGTGATGTATGGCTTCGATATGATAGTGTGGATGGACTGGCTAGTTAAGCAGAAGGCAGTAGTGGATTATGGTAGTAGAGTAATCCAATTTAATCCTGTTGGACATCCGTAGTTCAAATTTGTAGGAAATCGAGGAGGGACTTTGATTCTTTGGATTTCATCACTGGAAATGACAAAGTTGTTGGACGAAGGGTGTGAAGGATTTTTAGTGGCTATAGTTGATTCGATGGCTGAGGAGCTGAGACTAGGGGATATGGCCGTGGTGTACGATTATCCCAATGTCTTTCCTCAGGAGTTGCCGGGATTGCCACCAGAAAGAGAAGTAGAGTTTGTAATCAAGTTGGCATCTGGAACTGAGCCGATCTCGAAAGCACCTTATAAGATATCGTTATCGGAGTCGAAGGAGTTAAATGTGCAAATGCATGAATTATTGGACAGAGGATTTATTTGTCTAAGTGCGTCTCCATGGGGAGCGCCGGTTTTGTTTGTGAGGAAGAAGGATGGGTCACTGAGGTTGTATTGATTATCGACAGTTGAATCAAGTGACCATTAAGAATAAGTATCCTTTGCCAATGATTGATGATCTATTTGATCAGCTGCAAGGGGTTTCGATATTTTCTAAAATCGATTTAAGGACTGGGTATCACCAGTTGAGGATTAGAAAAGAAGATATACCGAAAACGGCGTTCAAGACGAGGTATGGACATTACGAGTTTACAGTAATGCCGTTTGGGTTAACGAACGCCTCTGCTGCATTTATGGACTTAATGAACAGAGTATTCAAGGAATTTTTAGACCAATTTGTCATAGTCTTTATAGACGACATATTGGTGTATTTGAGGAGTCCAGAAGAGCATGAATTCTATTTGAGTAAGGTTTTGTAGACTTTGAGAGAGAACGTATTGTATGCTAAGTTTAGCAAGTGCGAATTCTGGCTTAATCGAGTTGCTTTTCTTGGACATGTGATCTCGGGAGACGGAATTTTAGTAGATTCGGCGAAGATTGAGGCCGTAATGGAATGGCCGAGGCCAACGACAGTAACTAAGTTCAAAGCTTTTTGAGTTTAGCCGGATATTACAGACGCTTCGTAGAGGGGTTTTCGGCAATAGCAACACGGCTGACACATTTGTTGAAAATGGAAATGAGGTTTGAATGGACAGACAAATGTGAAAGGAGTTTTCAGGAGTTGAAGTATAGATTGATGACGGTACCGGTGTTGACTATTCCGTTAGGACCTGGAGGATACGATATCTATAATGATGCGTCGTTAAAAGGATTGTGGTCTGTACTGATGCAACATGGGCGAGTAGTAGCCTATGCATCAAGGCAGTTGAGGCCACATGAACTGAATTACCTGACGCATGACTTGGAGTTAGCCGCAATAGTGTTCGCCTTGAAGATTTGGCGACATTATCTATGCGGAGAGAGATTTCAAATTTATACTGATCATTAGAGCCTCAAGTATTTATTCTCTAAAAAAGAATTAAATATGAGGTAGCGTCGTTGGATAGAGTTATTAAATGATTATGATTGTGATATTCTATATCTCTCCGGAAAGGCAAACCAGGTAGTGGATGCATTTAGTAGGAAATCAAGCATCGCGCATTTGATGGTTAAGGAATGGACCTTGTTGGAGAAAGTGCGAGACTCGAAGTTTAAGTTTGAAGTAAGTGGAGTCTCAAGCCTGCTAGCCACGCTCAGGATTGAGCCGGAAATTCAGGCTAAAGTTAAAACTTTACAGTTTATGGACTTCGAGATACAGAAGATTATGAAGATGGATACTACTAAGAGAAAACCAGACTTTCAAGTATCCGAGGATGGATTCTTGAAGTTCCGAGGACGATTATGCGTGCCTGACGATACAGAGCTTAAGGAAGAAATTTTGTTTGAAGCGCATCATAGTAGTTATAGTATCCATCTGGGGAGTACGAAAATGTATCAGAATTTAAGGCAATACTATTGGTGGAATGGCATGAAGGCAGACATAGCCAGACATATGGCTAGATGTCTGACTTGCTAGCAAGTAAAAGCGCAACACTGTAAGCTTGAAGGATTGTTATGACATTTGAAAATCCCAGAATGGAAATGGGAACATATTACAATGGATTTTATGATGGGATTGTCAAGGAGCCAAAGAGGCCACGATTCTATCTGGGTGATAGTTGATAGATTAACTAAATCGGCACATTTCTTAGCTGTGCGAAAAGATTTCGCACTAGAGCGATTTGCTGATTTATATGTGCAACAGATTGTTAGATTGCACAGGGTGCCAGTGACTAATACATTGGACCATGATACTAGATTTATCGCCAATGCAGACGGCATTAGGATCGAAGCTGTAGTTTAGTATTGCTTATCATCTGCAAATGGACGGTCAGTCTGAGAGGACGATTCAGACTCTAAAGGACATGCTTCGGGCATATCTGTTGGAGTTTCAAGGCAAGTGGGAGGAACAATCGCCCTTAATAGAATTCGCGTATAATAACAGTTTTCAGCAGAGCATTGGAATGGCGCCGTTTGAAGCGCTGTATGGCAGGGCATGTAGGACGCCTGTATGTTGGGATGAAGTGGGAGAAAGGACTATAATTGGGCCGGAGTTAGTAGAACAATCGGTTGAAGCTGTTAAAATTATACGTGAAAGATTGAAAACAGCACAAAGCCGTCAGAAGAGTTATGCTAACAAACGGCGGAGACCTTTGGAATTTCAAGTGGGGGATCATGTGTTCCTTAAGGTATCACCTATGCGAGGATTATCCCGGTTTGGTAAGAAGGAAAAGTTGAGTCCGAGGTACGTGGGACCTTTTGAGGTGTTAGAAAGGATTGGGGAATTAGCGTATCGCCTTGCGGTACTGCCAAACTTGTCGCAAGTGCATAACGTGTTCCACGTATCGATGTTGAGGAAGTACGAACCGGACCCAACGCATGTACTAAATTATGAAGAGATAGAAGTTGACGACAATGTGTCGTTTGTTGAAAGACTGATAATGATCGAGGATCGGAAAGAACGAGTGTTGAGGAATATGACGATTCCAATGGTCAAAGTCGTGTGGGAGCATCATGAGACTGAAGGCGCAACTTGGGAAAGTAAGGAATTGATGCAACGTCATTACCCCCATTTGTTTGATAGTTAGTTGGAATATAAATTTTGAGAACGAAATTTTTGTAAGGGGGGAAGAATTGTGACATTCCGAAATTTCGCCCATTTGAGACTTATGAAATAAGCGGTTTTATTAATGTGCTTGTAGTTGAATCTCACTTGGAACTGATCATTCTTGAGATACTAACCTATAGGGAAAGGTTAATTAGGGATTTAAATTCGTACGACTAGAGAGATTCAATCGTGAATCAACTTTCGATCAGAAAATCGTCGGGGTGACATTTTGAGCCAATATAGGCCGATCTTAGGATAGTATGGATCGATTCGCCAATGTCATATTAGTGGATTACGGGTGATTCCGTTTGACCACGAAATGAATTAACGAACAATCCAAAACCTATACCGAATGATCGTGCTCATCGGAACTAGCGATCGATCCTCGCGATTTTATTGACAACCGAGGTTGTCACGAATGGAATGAACTTGCATGTGACTCGATTTAGTATCAGTCACGGGTCGATTCTGCGAATTTCCCCAAAAGCCGCCCGTTAGTCTGAGATACGCACAAGTTACATAGAATTCAATTATTAAATTGAGACCAAATTAAGCATTGAAAAATTAGGAAGTCGCGACAGAATGTTATGACAACGTTGCGGTTGTCACGTGCAATTTTGGATGTGTCCGAGTCCTTCAGAAAAATTCAATTTTGGCAAGAAAATGGGAAAGTGACCATTTTACCCTTGGGAATTTCTAAAGGGTTAGTTTTATGGGGCAATGGCATTTTGGTAATTTTGCCCTAAAATTTGAAAAAGACACTTTTGCCCTTGGACTTTTTGAGAAATTCCAAGATTGCCCTTAGATATTTTGGATGAGATTCGATCTGGGCCGTTGATTTCAAGATAAGATCGAATCTAGACCGTCGGATGAGAAATTTAGAGAAGGGCATTTTGGTAATTTGCCAATTTGAGTCAAAACTTAATTTCCAAGTCTTGACTCTCTTTCTCTCCCCATTCCTCTCTCTCTCTCTCTCTCTCTCTCTCCAACTCTTGACTCCATCTCTCTCTCCCTCCCGTGAGCTCTCCCTCCTGCTGGACGCCACCCCCTTGGCCGCCCTTCGCCGTGCCGCGCCATCGCCGTCCGGACCGCCACCGTGCCGCGCCGCCTCATGCCACCCTCACCTCTCTTTCTCTCCCTTTAGGTCTCTCTCTTTGGTCATGGGCTTTGCCAGCCGTTGTGAGCTGTCGCCGCCCATCACTCGCCGTGGACCGTACGTCGTTGTTGCCGCATGCCACCGCCGATCAACGCCCGTTTCGCTCTAGCCGCTTGAGTCTAGAGTCGAGTAAGTTCGATCTAAACCTCGCCTAGTTTATCGGGTAAATTTGGACCCGTTTAGACACGGTTCGATAGAAATTAGGGGCTGAACGGAATAACGGGTCGTAGAATTGATTTCGGGAATTTTCGGAGGAATTTTAGAGGCCGGAAGATGGCTGTGATTGTCTGTTTGAAGGGCTGTAGGGTGCTGTTGGGTACGTGGATGGTACCGTTAGGTCCGGCTCAGGATTTTATGAAAGTGCAGTGAAGAGCCGGGAGTGAATTATGGAGGTTTCGGGTGAGAAAAAGGGCAATCGATGGCTGTGATGTGAGGTTTTATGTGCTGTGGGGTGCTGTTTGTTGCACGGTTGGTACCGTTAGATCCGGCTCGACATTTCATGAAAGAGCTGTGAAGGGCCTGAAGTGATTTGATAGTGTTTGAGTGTGGAAAAATACCAATTTGTGTGTTGATTGCGTGTTTATGATGTGATTGTGTTGTTGTGGTGTATTGGGTGCAATTGTGTGCATGAAATTTATTCGAACGTGTGTGAGTGTGAGATTGGGATTGGGCCGAGGCATTATAAGCTCGAGTTGCGATCAGGTAGGCCTGTCGCATTTGGCGCGGGCCGAGAATTGAGGAAGTGGGAAATGAGATTGGCCCGAGGCATGATCAGCTCGGGTGAGTATGGGATCGGGCCGAGATGTTCTAAAACTTGGGTCGCGATCACGTAGGTTTGTCGCATTTGGCGCGGGCTGATGAAAGAAAGTGAATGTGGGATTGGACCGAGGCGTGTGATGCTCGGGGCACGATCGAATGGGTCGATGCGTGTTTACGTGGGTCGAGAATGCGATTGAGCATGAGACGTGTGGTGTGAAAAGTATGAACATGGGATCGGACCGAGGCGTGTGATGTTCGGGGTGTGATCGAGTGGGCCGAGGCGTGTTGACGTGGGCTGGGAAAGTGTTTGAGTAAATGTGGGCACGGCGAGTTCGTTGGAAATGTAGTGTGTATGACATGTGAATTGATATGTGGAAAGTTTGTATGTTGTGACATGCGCATGAGGATTGTTCGTTGTGATTGTGGACTAATATGCAGGTGGCGTGTGCCGTGAGTCCATGTATGTGCGATTGTGGATTGTTGTTTGTGTGGATTGATTGGTTGTGTGTCGGAATGTGTCTGGAATTACGTGGTAGCCTAGTAAGGGTTTATGTTGCAACTTATTGAGAAGTGTCTCATGGTTGCTTCAACTAAACCATTTCAAATCACCCGCCTGAGCAATGAATCCGCCACTATCACCAGAGCGTTTTGGTATAGTCATGCACACCGACAATAATTTTGTAGAGTACCCAATATATGAGCATTATACTTGGATCAAGCATACCTTGATAGTGTGGGTAGATGTAGGACTACCCCCTTGGTAGGCACATACATATACTACATGGACGTTTAGAGACCGGGCTGATGAGTTTGACCTTGTTCGAGATTTTGATGTCCCCTTTGATGGAGTTGAGGACTGGGACCCATCAGCCATACTCCCGCCTGATGGTGAGCTGACTAGCTCGGAGATTAGTCTGGCTCAGTCTGGACTCCACTCTGCATCTGTAGCACCTGAACCCTCGGAAGCTGAGCATGAGCCGGAACAAGAGGAATCCCAAGCGGGATACGATCCAATGGACGTGGATCTTGAGGTAATTCCTGAGGAGGACCAGGAAGGAGGAGAGGAAAATTAGGAAGTAGAGCTACAAGAAGACCCAGAAGTAGAGCCTGAGAGTGACCAGGATGGCGTACTCGTGTACGATTACAACCCTTATTATGTGCCAGAGAATGAGCTGGTCGAAGATCTTGTCGAGGAAGAGCGGGATGAGGTCTCAGGGGAGTCGGGTGACATAGACCACCCGATTGAGATTGGAGCTGAGTCAGAATCCTCAGTGGAAGCGACGATTCAAGAGGAGTAAGATCTGAGCACTAGCGAGTCAGATTTAGAGTGGACGCCGTCTCGAGAACGCCGGGGCTAATAAGGAGGCTGAGAGCAGATTTTGAGGGGTACCATTTTTGGAAAGTAGGATATCTATCTCTTTTGAGGTGTAGTGACAATAGGTAAAAGTGGGTGTGCATGTATATTCGGTGGACTAAGTTAACGGTGGAAGGGTACAAGTGTGTTTGTAAATGGATGTTGTCAATATATTGTATTATAATGTTCTAAATTTTGGCGGTTTGGCGTGCTAGTTTATTCTGGTGTTCTCCAATTTTATTGTCCTGGTTTAATTAATTGTTTCCGCCATGATTAGCTCTAATGAGAAGTTGGAGTCGGCGACAGTGACGTATTCCTGAGATGTCGCGCTTGATCGACTTGAGATAGTGGGATGTCGTGAGCTTAATAGGAGTTCGGGGCGTGACAATTGTGATTGGCTTATTTAGAACCACTTTTGCAATATACTTAGGATCTGGATATATTCAACTAATGAATATTATTACATATTGCTTCGTACTAGTTTGTTGGACTAAGGTTGCATTTCTTGAGGAATATGTTATGGATGGAGCAAGAGGTGGGTATGCGTATTGAAATGCATGTAAATACTTACTGTTGTGGTTTGTATTAGAATAATATAATTCCCTCACCCATAAATCAAAGGGTGACGATGTCCTAAGTTTCAGAGTGTCCTGCTGTGTGGTACGAGATGCCTTGGGAGTTTCGGGATGTCCCGCTATATGGTACGGGAGGCCCCGAGAGAGTTTGGGAGGAGAAGTAACGAACCTAATGCATGAGTATGAGTATTATATACTAAATATAGCTCGACTATGTGGATCAACGTGGGTTTTGTGGAATGGGTTCCCTATTGATTTGTCGCATGGTACTGTAACCTCGACGACAAGTTAGTTGGCCCGTTGAGGGGCTTCGACATGGTTGATGATGGTCCCGCAATAGAGAGCAAAGTTATTGATCCATGATGTCATTAGTCTTTTGTAGAGGCAGACTTTTGGAGTATAATCTAGTATAGAGATATGCAACCTCAACCTAATCAGACTTTTGTTTGTTGTGATTATATGAACTATGGAATGAAGTTGTAAGTTTAATAAGTAATTTAAATAAAGAAGTATAAGTACTTAAATCATACTCGTGCGAATTTCTCGGTTAAGAAACATTCTTTTAACTTCTGCTTGCCTAATTATTAATAAATATTAATACCACAAGAGACACAAATTGCGGGTAACGTTTAGGGGCGTCACAGGTGATGTTCTTAAAAGTTCTCCTTTTAGCCTTTCCTGAGTCTGGCAAGCATAAACTTAACCAGGCCTTCACCTCAAAAATATAAAACCAATAGAATCTTAGGAAAAGAGAGAGAAATTGTCAGCATCAAAGCCACTGGCTAAGAAAGAAACTATTCCCAGTAATCATATATTCAGCTCTCCTTGAATAAGCAACAGAAACAAGTGATATCTAAACAACCAGATTATACAGAACAGAGAGTTTCCATCACGTGCATATGCTGGGGCTTATACGAGCATAACAACCAGAAATTACTTGGGTGTATGACAAAAAGGAATAAAGAAGAACCCAAAAATCACGTGCGTATGCTTCTCCTAATTCGTGCAATCTATCCCCAAAACTCATGTAAAATACCTCAGTGCGGCCAAGCATCGGCTAAATAAACTAGCACAAGTAGCTAAGCTAACGGAATTGCTAGAAGGTTAAAACACTGGAATGAACACAGTTTCAAACTATAACAGAATTATGTTAGCCATCAGTTGTTGATTTTGAGCTTTGTTTGTCGATTCCCTTCAAATCCGGGTGTGAGTTCGAGCTCTAGAGCCGTCCATACTTTTTCCTCAATCTGTGCTCACAACGTGTTTGTTAAAACGTCCAAATGATTCAGTCTGGTTCTGGTCTATCTTGAGCATTTACGAGCATGTTCCTTTTCATGAAATGAACCATCTACTGATTAAACGATTATGATTTCAGCTAAAATCCTTGTTTTTGAACTCATATGGTAGATTGTCTTTTATATTTCTTTCATTAGTTGCTATTTTGTGCAACGGGGTTGATGGAAGTTTGAGTTTGTTTGATGTTTGGCTGCGAACGATGGGCTGTTTTTGTGTATGTTCGGAATGGTCACCTGCGGCAACCGTTAACGTGTTGATGGTGGTTGTCGTTGATGAACGCTACGAACTATAACGGCATTACCACATGGAACGCTACACATTCTGCTGCTTTTACTGATGGAAACTCTTTCCGCAATTCTGCATGTAGTCACAACTCACAAGTCACTACATCTTATTTTGCATCGTATTTTACTTCCCTTGCGTATGACGGTCACATGTGATTATCACATCTGAGATTTATTTACATGTTTCACAGTTTAACTAATCGAAGTTTAAATTCTCTGTTCCACCATTACTTGACAACAATCCAACACCAATACATTGTGTAGCCTTTGAGAAGAGCATGATTGGCCACTTCAGCAAGCCTTCTGCGACATAATTGGAAGTTTGCAGCACTCGAGCAAAGTTGTATAGGTACAGACCAACTTAATTTGAAAATGTTGTGAAGTGAGGGCGAGCACATTTTGCATTTCGATCCACTTCATTGCCAAATAGTTACCCTTAACTGCGCATGATACACAAATTTAGGAAACCCGCAAGAAGCCTGAAAGCCCAATCAATCCCCAAAATGGGGACTCTACATAGTAGATAGGCAGTTTGTTGGAACGAGAACTGAACTGACGATAGAATGATCCGAGCTACATATACCAATTTATACTCAAGCCACCGTAGGCACATTTCGTTAACAAAATTTCAGGTCAAATTCAACAATGGTACTATAATATCTCACAGTAGGTAACCGGTGGTCCAATATCTAATAACAGCAATCAATATGCTTTGGACAACAGTATTTCGCACCGTTCATCACGATTAGAGCACTAAAACTGATCAGGCCATAACTGCCACCAGCCTGCGCGAGTTGAACTTGGAACACGATGACAGACTCGAGCAATACACGTCGTGAAAAGATAAGATGCGCATCTCCACTGACAATCAATATCCATAATCAAATCCTCGCAATCGCGGTGTAGCGATTCCCAATTCGGATTTAACCGCTATATGCGCCATTAGCGGCTACACGAATCTCTGAAGTGTGTAAAAAGACCCGACCATCAACGAGTAGCAGTGCTCGCTGTCTTTCCTCCCTCCCTCCCTCCTGTGAACGCAGCTCCAGGTCGTGAGGTCGAGAGGGTTGACGAAGCCGAGGCTACCGATTGCATTATGGGTCAAAGCTGCGTCGCGTCACGGCGAAGGAGCGTCGCGACTCGAAAGTTGTGAATTCACCGAAAATGGCGAGCTGAGCGGGAAGAAAATTCCTTGTCGGGCATTTCGGACGCCCGTGCAAAGCGCGCGGCGGTTTCCTTCCTCAGATAAAATTCAATGCCTCTTGATCACCGCTGTTTCCTATTTTCACCTAATTGACTACCGCATCGCACTCTTGATTTAAGACGATTTTTTATCATTTCGTTCTGCATTTTCTTTGGTTTCAATTTTACTGGATACGAAACTACCCATGCTCATCCCGAACAACATTTGTTAAGGTTAAATGTGGAGCCTATTGTCACGCCCCGAACCCCATGGTACGCAACATCCCTACCTTGGTCGATAACTGTGACGTTCCAGGAAGCGTCACCGACCCACATCCGAACAGAGATTAAGCACAAGTGGAAGCAATAAATAAACAAACCCGGACATTACAGTATGAGCCATAGATAGCCATGCACCACTACAGAAAATAATTACACATTTATATTACTATTAAAACCATTTACATAATATATACAAGTACAGTAAAAATGATTACAACCGATCAACAGCCGCCTGGTCAAAAAGGGATACGCGGCTCAGGTGGTCAGGCTAAACCTAGAAAGAGGACTACAGTTCAAAAAGTAGCGGCCTTCGGTACTAGCTACCGTCAGAGAAAGGGTAGTCTTAAGGTTGCCAATCCGGATCGGACGACTCGGTAGAACTATCCGATGACTTCTCGGAGGCCTCCCTACTAGGCTCCGACTCCTCTGAATCCATGGCATCTGTTCTCTCATCCTCGAAGTTTAGCTCCAGCTTCAGATCGAGGTAAAACTCGAACCCCTCCTCATCTGAACCCAACTCTGCCACTTCTCTATCTTCCTCTACATTCTGTTCCATAGCCTCGGGCTCGTCATCCTCTGCTTCATCCATCAGCTCAGGGTCCTCAGCTACTACATTGGGTTCCTCATCCATAACCTCATACTGCTGCAACCACTCAGGCGTGGCCTTAGGGTCGATCACCTCACCATCTGCTATTAACGGCTGTAGCAACCCAGTCTTATCAACCGGAGCATCAAAAGTCCTAAGGGGCTCCCCCTCGTTCCCATCAGCATCTCGGTGGCACCATGCCACGTATTCCTGCACCTGGTAGTAATACTCGCATACGTCTATGTATACTACAGATCAATATCTTACAAAGGCCTCCCCATTTCCTGAGGGGTAGGTACTAGTATACTGTCGAATCTGCTTAGGGATCCCAAAAAGCGGTGGTGGTCTCTGCATCCTCACAGCTGGGGGTCTGAAAAGTTTCGATTTCCATAACCGTAAAACGAATCTCAGTAAGTTCAATCCCTAAACCTAGGCTAGGCTAACACGCAATCTCCTGATCGGAACAAGCATTCAAAATCACAACACACAATATTCACACAATTCTCCGACCCTGCAGGTTAGACAGTTTAATATAAAAATCACAGTACATGCTCAAGTATTGAGTCTTACACACTCGCATGCTGGTCAATGCATGATTATGCATGCAAATGTCGTCGACATGTCATGCACATGTTCCCAGCTCACTGGCTCACATTAGCACACTTGCCCAATTCATTATTATTACGACTTAAGTCATCACTTTTTCACGACCCGGTGCGTCTAGCCTGCTCCAAAGTGCATGAGGCGCAGCAACCGATCTGGCCCAGTGTCTCTAGCCTGCTTCAAAGTGCATGAGGCGCAATATTGATCTCCTTGCGAACCAGAGTCTGCTTCAAATTGCATGAGGATGGTCGCCTTCCGGACGTACCGGACATCGTCCTGCTTCAAAGTGCATGAGGACGGTATCGACCCGAAGGTCATGACCAAAAGGTCCTTAGGTGATCATACAATTCATTATTATCTGAATCTAGCGTGAAACGTTTCGGGGTATTTTAAGTGATCACATGCTCAAGGCAGACATGCATTTTCGCACAATTTCGTCACATGCTTCACTCTCAGCATACACAATGCGTGTCCATGTTATTCAATGCTATGCACCACGAGCGCTAATATAAATCAAACACCCAACATATGACATGGCAATGCGAAATCAATCACCATCAAGCACAATTGCCATACAATCAGTCAACTCGGGCATACCTGGTAATTCCACCAATGTACTCCTAACTTGGCCAATTAATCCAAATATTCCCCAATAAATTTCTCATTGGCATACTAAATTTTTCCAGATCATAAATCCCATCAATCAGCACACTAATTTTTCCCTGCTAGTACCAGTATTCCTAAATCAGTCCAGAAAATAGCACTATTAATCAGAATCCGGGTTTAGGAAGTTTACTCACTTAATCTCGTGTCACGGTGACGGGGAATGGCGGTTGATCAGAATCCGGGTTTAGGAATTTTACTCACTTAATCTCGTGTCACGGTGACGGGGAATGGCGGTCGATCACTGGTGAACAGTGAAACCGGCGGCGAAAATTCTGGCGATGGTGACTGGCTGGCGTACGGACGACCGTACGGGATGGTGAACAATGCTTTTCGTATAGGGACGATGAACAGTAACTCAGTACGGACACTGTACGGAACGGCGAGAAACGATGGCCGGAGGAACGCCGGTGGCTGGCGCGGCGGTCCGTACGGACGGAAGCGTACGGACACACTGTACGAATGGCGGTGGATGGCGTCGTATAGGCGTCAAGGACGTCGCTGTGGCAACGGCTTGGCCGATCGGGCTCTAGCGCGGCGGCAGTGAGGCTCCAGCGAGGCGGCGGTGCTTGCCTAGGAGAGAAAAGAGAGAAAAAGAGAGGGAAAATGGGTCGGGTGAGGCTGTGGCTAAGGTGGGATATCGTGGTGGTCGACGGTGAGGCATGGTGGCTGGCGGCGGCGCTCCGGTGGTTGGTGGCGTGCTCCAGTGAAACCAAACAAAGAGAGAAAAATGAGAGAAAAGGAAAATTGGGAGGTGAGGGAAGCTGTTTTGGCCATGAGAGTGAGTGAGGAGAGAGAAAAGCAATCCAACTTGGTCAAATAAGTCAGCCCAAAAGCGCCACGTGTCGCTGATCTGGCGATTTGACCAAAATACCCCTAATCCAACGGTTCTAAATAAATCCTATCCATAAATGAAGGGTAAAAAGGCCTTTGGCCCTAATAATTGAGCTGATAAGCACTATGAAATATCCCAATTAATTTCCCAAAAATTCGGACCCAAAATTAGCTTAGGGGCAAAATCGTCATTTTTCCGGCCCCGGGGCGAAATTCCAATTTTCGCATATATCAACCCTCCATACGCGTGGCCAACATAATGTGGCATGGGAATCGCGAAAATAGCTTCTTAAGCCCTCGAAAATCGGCTGCGAAGTTCCGGGAATAAAATAATATTATTTTTCCAATTTTCGCCGAAGTTCCAATTTTTGGTCAAAACCCTTCTTGGCATGCGTGGCCACCCAAAAATGGCGTCGGCCTCAAAAAATAATCTCATTTGATCTCGAAAAGCGACGCGGGTGTCCCAAGGGGCAAAATTGTAATTTTTCACCCCTGGACCAAAATTCCAAGTTTTTGTCATACTAACTCCAAACGTGCGTGGCTAGCACAATATGACGTCAGATTTCTAAAAATAGTCTCTTAAGCCTTCGAAAATCAATATCGACATCCGGGCCCAATTTCGTGAACAAAATTTGATAAATTTTCAATTTTAGGGCCTTTCCCTAACAGGTGGCTGTTTAGAGGTTATGCGTATCGACCTAGGGCTATCCATATCGCGATGGTCTCGATCATTGAGAGAGAATGAGAAATTACCACTAGTTCTAGAGGTCACGATCGTTGGGTTCAAGTTCAGGACTGGTTGGCCGCGTGTACTTTTGGTCTTGCAGAATCACCTGCGTCCCTATGTACATCGTTCGCCTTGGCCAAACCCAATTCATTACTCTTCCCTATGATCGGCCCACGTTGGCCCAAAATATTCCCTCAGCGTCTATCGTGATCGGTATCCGTTCCGCGATAGGACCCCTGGTCCATGTACCATTTTTCTAGTTAGCCATACCCAATTGGTTAGTATCCCGAGAGTGATCAGCTCTGGGCGAGACTTACTAAAATGAAATGCGAAATAATATCAGTTTTATTGGTCCCGGAATTACATCGAAATTCGGGCTGTTACACCTATTATTGATTTAATATTGGTTCTTGCCTTTTTTCTTCTTTTTGGGGTTTTTCCTTTTCTTTCTCCATTTGGAACAAAATTGGCGTCCCTCTTTTCTGAAAAATAGTTTATTTGGTAGATAGCTAACTAAATATTGTGTTAATAAGTTGTGTATTTCTCTTTTTTGTACTAGGAAACTATTTTTAAAGAATAACCTAAGAACAAGTAAGAGTGAAAAGACTTCATCTACCAGTTTTAGTATGCATTTCATTTAATTATAACTTTGATATATGTCATTACGTCATAGTCTGTGTAATTTGACTGCTCAAATTTCATTTTATCTGGTGAATCTAATAGTTTAATTTTTATTTATTTTTCATGCCATCATTACATGATGTTTTAAGAGATATTTTTGAAAAAAAATTAAAAATATGATAGAGTTCAATACATAAAAAATTCTAAACATCTAGTACTATCAAGCAAATGCAAAAGAAAATGCTCCCTAAAACATTATTATATGGAATACTATATTTACCTTGATTGCATGTATAATTAGCTATTGAAAAGAAATTATGACAATTGTAACAACATTGTAAGACGAGCCATTCAAACCATTTGCAACCACATATTTTTTGTCAATACTAAATGCATCATAATTTTCTTGGAACCATAAATGAAAATAACATTATCCACTGTAATAATAACAAATCGATATGCAACTTAACAAATGATATTGTTCGTTCAGCTGTTTGGCTCCCCTAGAAGGTTACCATCTCAAAAAAAAATATTTTACTTGAAGCAAACAATAAAAGTTTTTATTTATGTCAATAAGAGAGTCATTATTCACTTAAAGTTTCAATGTTTAGTGTAAGAAGGTCCAAATGAAATTGTTGACATAATTGATTGTTGTTCCCTATTCATAGTTTCATTATTAATAGATACATTTAAGCAATTTGAGTCCTCTTCAATATTGTCTTCCATAGTGACTGCACCACAAAAAACAATACAATGAAAGATGAGTAAATTCTGTATAATGCATTCATCAACCACATAATCAATCTTTGAGTAAATTCTTGTAAATTTGCACCGAAAATTGAAGTTGAAAAATTCATGATCATGAGGATTATCCAGGGAAATAAAGTTAATAATTGTGGAATAAGTTTAGGAGAAAACAAACATGAAGGAAACGTTGAAACGTAATGGTGTGGAAAATGCAGCTAGAGTGAAAAAAAGTTGTTTGAAAGGGATGTAGGCAGTTTTGTCTTCTAATAAAATTAAAACAAAGGAAAAAGAAGAGGAAAAGGTAAGAAATAGTATTAAAATAAGAGTGGAACCCACAAGGATAATGTGTTCAATTCAATGTGATAAGAGGGTGTCAGGAGGCAATGAGGAATGGAAACTGTGCAAGCCTAATGAAGAATTTAATATTAGTTTTTGCAGGCGAACAGGTCAAGCTTAAACCAGCAATTCTTAGCTTATGTTTCTCGGGCCTTTTCCATTTTCTTCTGCTGAGCGGTAAATTCGAAGAAGATGACCTCTAGGAATGGCATCAGAGGATCAATATATCTGAACCGAGTCCAAAAAGATTGGGCCAATCGTGCTGTTTCTTTTCCTTCTTTGGGCAGAAGCAATCCGTTCCCGTGCGTCGAGACTTGCATGATCATATCCGCACCCCTCAAATGCTCAACAATCGCTCTGCAATCTTTTGACCTAGTCTTCTGTTTATGAATGAAATGCCTGTGGAATGGATGGGTCGGATCAGGACACCGCCCTTCGCGAAAAAAATCCGCAATTATAGAATTTTTCCACCAGGATTGCATCCACGACTTTGTAAAATAAACACCGAAGTAATGATCTGGTTCAGTACCAATTAGATGCATCGCTCCGTGGGGTGATATTCATTTCGTGTTGGAATAACAGAGATGAACGCGAATCAATCATGTCAAGTGGGTCAACACAATTACTGTGCAAGCCCTAATAGCAATAACTCATGCCTGCTAATTTTCTTGTTGTGTCCGAATAGTCCTTATGTCCGTCCTAGAAATTGTCATCTCAGTAGTTACAAACCCAGAAAATATTGCTCCTCGAATTTTTGTGTTCCAACTTAACCGGTTACTTGACGTTATCGATTCAATCAAATCGTGTTTAAGTGAATGGCGGTGCATAAAACAGCACCATACTATTTTGATGATACCCGCCCTCTCAACTTCTTTTAGGTCTCTCCACCTTTTCAAGTAAAAAAATGAATTTTATTACAAATACAGTGAGGGAGGGAAATAAAACGGGTGGATTATGTCTTTCAACGTGGTAGTTTGTTCCGAATGTCTTGTCCGTAGCGTGAGAAATAAATTGTAATAATGAGGTATGGTCTTTGTTGTTCACGTATAGTGTTTGATGGTTTCAAGAGATGTATTTTTATTTTAGTGTCATACTTGTACCGTATTTTAGTATAGCTATTCTTCAAATTATTAGTTAAAATTTCTCGTATTGCCACCGACATGCTTCCGCATTAGACAAATCGTGTTAAAGCCACGTTTCCATACTCAGTAAGGCGGTGCCGTGCCCTGTGGATGGTAGAGGGTATCCTAGGAGAGAAGCAAGCTAAACGAGAGAGAAGTTCAAAACAAAAAGAAGTGTGCTTTGGAAATGGAGTCCTCCTAGCATTCATTATTGGAAAGGGTAATTTAAATTTTATGGTGTGTTTTCGGCCAATTTGGGTGTGAATTTAGCTTCCTGGTTCTTATTATATATGTGAAGGATTTGAGTAATTTGATCTTCAATTTCCTTCTAGGAGTGCAAAAGCCAAACCCCGGTCTTCAAATTCGCCACCTGTCGATCTCACTGAAGATCCTCTTGATATTGATTCCGACTTGCCGCCTGCTTCTCAATCATCGATGGTTTGCCTGCCATATTTCCTGGTTGCAGTTTCAAGAAACCAGTAACATCCCCCAGGCTACTACCAGGGCTTCGTTGGGCCTGACAATTCAGGCTTCCGAATCTGGTTGTTCCTGAATCTGGTTGTTCCTGTTGTAGGCCAAATGAATCTCTCCAGTTTCCTGGTTATGATCCGGAGCTTTGGCAAGGACGTCTTAAAGAGGTTAGCTTTCCGTGAGCTACAGGCAGCTACCAACCATTTCAGCGACAAAAAGATTGTGGGCAGCGGCGGTTTTGGTCGCATATATGAAGGACTTTTGGCAGACGGCTCTCGACTGGCCATAAAAAGAATCACCGTGCGATCCCATTTGGAAATGAGAGAGTTCCGTGCAGAAGTAAAATTGGGAAACATGCCCTCGCATTGGAACCTGGTCCCGGTTCTCTGTTTTGGCTCGTCATCAGAACTGAAAGAGTACGTGCTCGTGTGTTCCTTCATGCTTACTGGAAGCTTGTTCTCATTTCTAAGAGGAAGACTGTCCATGAAGCTCCGTCTTGATTGGCCCACCAGGAAGAAAATAGCTCTCGGAGCAGCGAGAGCAATTTCCCACGTGCACAATCACAGCGTAAACCATGGGGACATTAAGCCCCATAACATACTGCTGGACGAGTACTTGAGGCTCGTATTGGTGATTTCGGGAAGGCCATCTTCATGGACAAGGATGAAGAGAAGGTTGTTTCCAAGGAAGCCAGCTTCTCTAGCCTCAGCTTTCTTAGCACCCAAATAGGCGGGACGTATGGTTATCTTGATCCAGAGTACTCCAAAAGTGGGATGTGCTCAGTGAAAAGCAATGTCTATGGTTTCGGGGTGACCCTTCTCGAACTCATCAGCAGTCGATGTGCTCAGAGAGGAATCGGTTCTCTGTGGCTGCTGCTACCTGAATGGGCAGGGTGCTTTTCAAAAATAAAAAAGTTGAAAAGTCTAGTTGATGCTGACATAAGGAGTGGGCACAACGAATGCGAAGTCAAGAAAACCATCCTGCTGGCTCTAATTTGCACGCAACTCGACCCCAAAAAACTACCTAATATGGCGGAAGCAGTCCAAATTCTTGAAGGGGCTATTAGCTTGGAGAAGAGGTGGGAGGAGTCCCAAAATGACAGCATTATGCCTACGCGTCAATGGCAGCCCAAACTCTAATATGGACATGGCAGACTCGGCATCTTCTCTCTGTCACAAAGACTAATCAATACCACATCCCCGATAATAGTTCCGTGGAGTTGTTGCTCAGTCATAAGATCGCCAATGAGATTGTCCTGATTCTGAGAATTACATTACTTCCATTGCAACCTGGATAATGATTGTGCTTCTTTTATGCTTTTCCACCTATGTTCTTTTGTTGATTCTTTGGTTGTTAAACAGTGAGACACTTCGTCCATTTTCTTTGGCTAACACCCACCTCAAGAAATGTTCAATGATTCATGAATCTCCAAGATGTTGTAGTTTCACACCTGTTTCTAAAAGGCAGCCTGTTAGGCTAGATTGAGCTGAAGTAAAACAAATAAGTAAATTACATCGGAGGGAAAATCTTCGAGATAAGGTAGGATTCATAGACTACAATAGCTTTCATTACAAATGCAGGTAGAGATAGGTTTCCTCATGTGACGGAACATAATTAGTTCCAATTGATTCCTTCCTTGATTTGGAAGGGCTTGTGGAGCAATTTTCTGGGTTTGTACAGAATCATATGTCTGTATTAATTGATTGGAATCATTGTAAGAGACACTTGATAAGGAAATTTATGCAAGTTCGATGACTTGATAAGACAAGTCATAGGTACAAGGACTTGATTGGAAAAAGAACATAACTTCAGCGACAAAATGAAAATTTTTACCTTTCGTTTTCCAGATGAAAGTCATTAGTTAACGTTACTCATGGAACAAAGGAATGTGATCCATTACACCTCTTGCTCCAATTCTTCTTCCACCAGATGAAGGTGGTTTGTCCGGGACTTATAATTCACCTTAATAGCTGGTGTCGGTGTCAGCCGAGGAGACGGGCTGAATTGCATATAGACACAGCATAGAAATTGTAAACGATGGACTAAATTTCCCAAGAAAGTTCGACGTACAAGAGGGGAAACAGCTTAGGGGAGTAGCGAAAGCGACCAAGACGACTGACTTGTTGGAGTCATCGCTCCGTCCAAATGGTTGGTGGGAGATAACAAGCATGATATACAACAGACAACGTGTAGAACCCCACTAGGCTTGTTTATATTGGCTTTGATTAAGCGCAGGTGCGTGCTTCGTTCTAGGATTTTACTGGGAAGCATCCTTCTGCTGGCATGACGGACCACCAAAATATGAAACTGTGAATATCCAGACTCAGCTCAGGCTCGCCTCTGCAGCAGAAAATTCTTCTTCCTTCCTTCTTCTGTTCCCGTTTGCGAAAAAATAAATTCGAGCAATCTGAGCTTATATTCTGAGTGGTGTTTCAGAAGAGCGAAGAACCATGGTCTTCAAGTTTTCAACCTTTGATCTCACCGAAGATCCTCCCGATTTTGATACGCATTCACCACCTGCTTCTTGGTCATCAACAATTTGTCTACTGCTTAGTCCTGCCGGCTGCAGTTTTATCAAAGCTATAACATCCAACCAGGTCGCTGCTGGTGCTTCTCTGCACTTGGCCAATTCAGCTTCCAAATTTTGTAGCTGGAGGCCAAGCGAATCCCTCCAATGTCCAGAGGAAG
This sequence comes from Syzygium aromaticum, assembly GCA_024500025.1. Lineage (NCBI taxonomy): Eukaryota > Viridiplantae > Streptophyta > Magnoliopsida > Myrtales > Myrtaceae > Syzygium > Syzygium aromaticum. The sequence goes on from CM044885.1 coordinate 22,758,775, forward strand.
TACACCTTAAAGGTTCACTTTCCGCAAGCTGAAGGGCGCTACCAACAACTTCAGAGAGACAAAGAAGGTGGGTCAGGTGGGGCCGGTTGTGTACGAAGGAGTCTTGGGGGACGGCTCCAGAGTGGCGATAAAAAGACTCACCAACACCTCTCAGGGATCGACACTGCGTGCGGAATTAAAAGTGGGAAACATTATATGGCATCAGAATCTGGTTCCGGTTCACGGCTTTTATTCATCATTGAAACATGGAGACATGCTCGTGTACCCTTTCATGGTGAACGGAAGCCTGGACTCCCTTTTAAGAGGACACCCAACAGAGGCGCGCCTGCTCGATTGGCCCACCAGGATGAAGATAGCAATTGGAGCTGGGAGAGGGCTTTCTCATTTGCATGATCTGAGGATCATTCACCGGGACATTAAACCCCATAACGTACCGTTGGATGAGGACTTTGAGGCTCGTATTGGAGATTTTGGATTGGCTGTGTTCGTGGACGAGTACAAAGTGAAGGCAGTTTATGAAGAATCCAAAGGTGACGGCTCTTTTCTTATGGACATCTTAGCTGGGACATGTGCTTACATGGATCCAGAGCGCTTTACTGGAAGATACTCAGTAAAGAGCGATGTTTATGGGTTTGGCGTGACGCTTCTTGAACTCATAAGCAGTTGAAGAGCTTGGGAAAAAACCTGCCTCGATGGAAATGTACTGCGGCTACCCCAATGGGCACATGCCCTTATAAAAAACGAACAGTTGGAAAGGCTAGTCGATACCAATATGCCGGGCGGCTACAACGAGAGTGAAGAGGAGAAAACTGTTCGCCTGGCTCTACTTTGCACGCAACTGGACCCCAAAAAACGACCTTATATGACTGAAGCAGCCCTACTTCTCGAAGGAATTATTGGCTTGGAGAAAAGATGGGAGGAGTATCAACCTGAAGACGAATTCCCTGGCCTAGATAATCCCTCAATTTGGGTCGACTGTACTTCTTGTCCAAGTGAAGAAGAATTATCTGGTCCTAGATGATCCTTCCAAGAACGAGTTACGATCAGATACCATCGAATCTTTTTTGCTTAGTTCGAGTGCATTTTACTCCCTCCATTTTTTCTAATTGATAATATTCTTGTTATGTTTTACCTTAAACTTGATTTCATTTTTTTTTTATCAAAGCCAATCAAATATTGGGATTAGCTTGACTGAGAAAATTCGATCTAAACGAGAATGTTTTGTTGCCCGGACATCTTTTATGACTAGAATGTAACAAATTAAGACAAGGGGTCCTTCGGGTTCAGTCTAATCCTCTTCTCCTGCCAAGAAAATCGACTATGAAAAGAATAATAAGAAAAAGTCAAAAGATCTTGAGACCGGCTTCGCTGCTACTTACTCCGTCTTCGTCGGGTAAGCGCTGTCTGTTCTGCTCCACTAAAGGAGAAAATCACGCCAACAACAAAGGAAGGAAGGAGGGGGAGCTCACGCCCGGCAAAGAGATTTAATCGTGTTCCCGCCTCGTGGCTTTGAAGAAGAAAGTTCAAGGGAAGCGGAGATTTTCACTCCTTCCAAATTTACTATCTGGATCTAAACATTTGATTTGAAAGTAAAATATATCTTTTGGGTATTCCACTTGAATGCAATTTGTTATTTAAACTGTGCATTTTGTGTACTTGCAAAGAAAACAAACGCTTTCTTTTTGTTTGATACATTATCTCACTTTTCTAGTACGTGCCTTTCTGTTTCCCGTCTTCTCTCTCGTTTAGTTGCTTCTCTCTCGTTCACCTCACCAACTTCAGTCGAATTTCCTCGCCTTCTTCTCCGATCGTCACACCACTCAAAGCTTCGATCATGCGCACCCTTCCTTCTGTTGGAGATAATTATCTCTAACATAGGAAAATATCATAGAAAATTATCCTAATTATCTCTGACACCTTTGCATCTTTTCATCTCCTGGTGATTCCCTGATGGCTCGAGTTGCGACTTAAAATCCTACCAAATTTTTGTTATGAAAATTCAAATTGGCATTAGCATAAATATTAGAAACAAAACAGAATTATGAAGACACGAAATTGTAATAACAAAGTTGGAATCGATACAAATGAATACCGAAGCCTGTATTTGACACAATTTCCTTAAAACAGATTCGTTCCCTCTAGCACACGATTGAGATTTGGTGAACGTTTGTCTCCCAGGATACAATGGTTAACAGCGAAGAAGAGATCACGGCACTTCCAAGCTGCCAGCGAACTTGAATAAACTCGAAATGAACACTTTCGAAAACAGTGCAAATGCAGAGAGCATAAAAACAGAGGAAGAATGATTTCGATCGGGGATAATAACGACCGATTAAATCTGCCGTTATAAAATCAATACGAATAACGGACGATTAAATCTGCCGTTATAAATTCAATACGAATAACGGACGATTAAATCTGCCGTTATAAAATTAATACGAATGAGAATAACGGCTGCCGTACGTTATGAAACTCGTAACTATTTGAGTTGAAAAATTAAATTAGAAGGCAAAATTGGGCTCGTCGTGAGACCCACCTTTCGGTCCTACAATCGTGTACACGGGATGTGCGCTCGCGCCCAAGTTTCAGCTTATTGGGCGTCGGATTTGCACCCCCCCTGCGCCTGCGCGTTAGACAGAGAGTTTATGCTATAATAGTTACCACTTCAAATAAGTGTAACTGTATATAAAGTATTCCATAGCTTTCTTTCTTTTCCGATGTGGGACTAGTGTTTTTCCACTTCCCACTTCCAACTCAAGAGTGTTCTTTGAGCATTAATTTCTCATTCATTTACCCATAAATTTATCCCATATTTCTAACAATCCCCCACATGAATGAAAATTGTTTTAATTTTGACTCTGTGATAGTGTTCAACAATTGAAACCTGCATAGGATAGGTAGGTGTTACCCTTTGAACCTTCCCTTGTGAAAGTATATTTACTTTACTAATTGTCCAGTAGACATGATGTCCTTGAACTGTCCACTTTTCTTATGCAAATGAATCATACACTTCACATAGGAATCATCTAAACATTTGTTCAGTTCTCATGGTTATGTTCGTTTTGGCCATGAATATCAACTTGGTTCTGCAAGAGTTTCTAAAGAATTTAGCCCTTAAATAATTCTCCTTTGAAGCGACCCCACTTCTCTCTCACATAGGTGATTACTTAATTTGAGTAATTTGTTTACTCCACTTAAGAATCATTAAAGCAAAATGCTATCATTTCCTTCACAATATCACTGTTATTTTATATAGGAATGGTTTTAGGGATAACCTCCACAGTGACATCACTAAGTTTATATAATTAGGTTATCCCTTTGAACCTAGATCTTGGGATCTTCAATCAACTAGGTTGGGTTTTCTTTATACCAACTTATTCTTTCATGGGCTTTAGTCCCATTCCTCTTATTGATTTCTCAACTAACTCTCTGTTTAACCCTTTGGTTAGCGGATCTGCAACATTATCCCTTGACTTTACGTAGTCAATTGAGATAATTCCCGTTGAGAGTAGTTGTCTAATAGTATTATGTCTACGACGTATATGTCTAGATTTACCATTATACATATTACTCTGTGCTCTTCCAATTGCAGATTGATTATCACAATGTATACTTATTAGCGGCACAGGTTTTTGCCATTTTGGAATATCCTCTAAGAAATGGCGTAGCCATTCAGCCTCTTCACCACATTTATCTAAAGCTATAAATTCAGATTTCATTGTGGATCTGGTTATAACAGTTTGTTTACTGGATTTTCAAGATACGGCTGCTCCTGCTAGTGTAAATATATATCTACTAGTAGATTTTGAGTCTTTTATATTAGATATCAAGTTCACATCACTATATCCTTCCAGAACAGCTGGGTATCTGATATAATACAGGCCATAATTCCGAGTATATCGTAAGTACCTGAATACTCTCACTATTGCTTTCCAATGGTCAGCACTCGGATTGCTCATATATTTACTCAATTTACTAACCATATAGGCAATGTCTGGTCTAGTACAACTCATTAAGTACATTAGACTTCCAACAATTCTAGAGTACTCTACTTGAGAAATACCCTCTCCTCTATTCTTGGACAAATGGAGACTATTGTCTAATGGTGTTCTAGCGATACCAGAATAATTCATGTTGAATTTTTCAAGAATCTTGTCCACATAGTGTGACTGGTTCAAAATAAGACCTTCTAACGTTTTAGTGATTTTAATTCCTAAAATCATATCAGTAAGTCCCATATCTTTCATGTCAAATCTTGAATTCAACATATACTTGGTAGATTTGATCATTTTATCATCACTACCAACAATTAGTATGTCATTTACGTAAAGACACAAAATGACATAGCCATTTGTTGTCTCTTTAATGTAGACACATTTATCACATTCATTGATCTTAAAACCATTGGTAATCATTGCATTATCGAACTTTTCATGCTACTGCTTTGGTGCTTGTTTTAGGCTATACAATGATTTTATCAATTTACAGACTTTCCTTTCTTGTCCTGGAACTATAAAACCCTCAGGTTGTTTCATGTAGATTTCTTCATCCAAATCACCATTTAGAAAAGCTGTTTTTACATCTATTTGATGTACTTCGAGATTTCGCAATGCTGCAATTGCAAGTATCATTCTAATGGAAGTTATTCTTGTCACAGGAGAATAAGTATCGAAGTAATCTAAGTCTTCTTGTTGTTTGTATCCTTTGATCACAAGTCTGGCTTTGTACTTATCAACAGAGCCATCTGCTTTCATTTTCTTTTTAAAAATCCATTTGGACTTTAAAGACTTACAACCAGGAGGAAGATTCACTAGCTCCCAAGTATGATTCTGCAAAATAAAATCAAGTTCACTTTTTATTGCTTCTTTCTATAGAAATTCCTCAGAAGAATTCACAGCTTCTACATAATTTAATGGTTCATTTTCTAACAAATAAGTTAGAAAATCATTTCCAAAAGATTTTTCCACTCTTGCTCTTTTGCTACGTCTTGGTTCTAGTTCATGATCTGAGTCATGAATTTCATGAGCCGAATTGTGACTTTCTTCATTCATAGTTTCATTCTTTCGTTTAGATGAACTGGATCCATAATTGGATTTACAAGGAAATACATTTTCAAAGAATGATGCATTTCTAGATTCCATGATCGTATTCTTGTGTATATCTGAAATTTTAGATTCATGCACAAGAAATCGATATGCATTACTGTTATATGTATAGCCTATAAAGATACAGTCCACCGTTTTAGAACCTATCTTTGTCTTCTTTGGTGTTGGAATCACCACTTTTGCAAGATACCCCCACACTCGTAAGTGTTTGTAGGATGGTCTCCTACTTTTCCATAACTCATAAGAGGTTTTATCCTCTTTCTTTCGAGGTATCTTATTTAAAAGGTAATTGCTTGATAGTATAGCTTCTTCCAACATATTTTGAGGCAAACCTGAATTTAGTAATATCGCGTTCATCATTTCTTTCAATGTGCGATTTTTACGTTTAGCAACACCATTCGATTGAGGAGAGTAAGGCGCAGTTATTTCATGTATAATTTCGTGTTGTGCACAGAATTCACCAATTGGTGATTCGTACTTGCCACCTCTATCACTTCTCAATCGTTTAATTCTCTTATTAAGTTGATTTTCAACTTCATTTTTATAGAGAATAAATTCTCTAAGGCTTCATCTTTGCTTTTAAGCAAATACACATAGCAGTATTTAGTGTTATCATCGATAAAGGTAATAAAATATTTATTACCACCTCTCGTTTGTACGAATTTCAAATCGCAAACATCACTATGAATTAATTCAAGGGGTTCGGTGTTTCTTTCAATTGTTTGAAATGATGATCTCGTTAATTTTGCCTCAACACAAATTTGACATTTATGTTTTGAATCAATTTGAAATGAAGGTATATGTTCCAAGTTAATTAATCTATGCAATGTATCATAATTAACGTGTCCTAGTCTACCATACCATAAATTGGAAGACTCAAGCAAATAAACGGAAGACTTATTATCTTTATTGATAATTGTCATTACATTGAGATTAAAAAGCCCTTCAGTTACATATCCCTTCCCCACATACATTCCAGATTTAGACAAAATAATTTTATCTGACTCAAACACCATACGAAATCCATGCTTATTCAACAAAGACCCAGAAACCAAGTTCTTTTGGATTTCTGGCACATATAGGACATTGTTTAGAGTAAGCTCTTTTCCTGAGGTCATCTTCAGCAACACCTTCCCTTGGCCTTCGACAGCAGAAGAGGCAGAGTTTCCCATAAAAACCTTTTCCCCATTAATTGGTTCAAGATTTGTGAACAGGTCTTTATTAGAGCATATGTGCCTCGTGGCACCAGTGTCAATCCACCATTCATTCGGATTGGACCTAACTAAGTTTACTTCAGAAATCACTGCAGAAAGGTTTATGTTTGACACGTCTTGTGTGATGCCATTCACCATATTTGCCTCATAATTCTTCTTCTTCGGAAGTCTGCAATCCACAGATCTATGCCCCATCTTGCCACAATTGAAGCATTTTCCTTGAAACTTGTTCTTGGAAACTCCTCCTTTTGGTCCCAACTTTGGCTTGGCAATCTTCTTGTTTTTGTGGCCTTGCCTAAGCTCCACAACATTTGCCTTAACTGTAGTAGGATTGAACTCTTTGCATTCAAATCCTCTATTGTCTTCTTCAATTCGAAGTCTAACAATCAGCTCTTCCAGGTTCATTTCCTTTCACTTATGCTTGAGATAGTTCTTGAAATCCTTCCACCCAGGAGGTAGTTTTTCAATAATAGCAGCCACTTGGAAGGTTTCACTCAAGATCATTCCTTCAGCCTGAATTTCATGCAAGATCACTTGAATTTCTTGCACTTGACTGATTACAGTCTTAAAATCCACCATTTTATAGTCAAGGAATCGATCGACAACAAATTTCTTTGCTCCGGCATCCTCTGTTTTATATTTCCGGTCCAAGACTTCCCATAACTCCTTTGCCGTCTTTTTTGCACAATAGACATTATACAATGAGTCATGTAAGCCATTCAGGACATAGTTCATACACAGGAAGTCAGAGTGCTTCCATGCTTCAACACGTTGAAGGCTTGCTTATCCGTTTCTCCATCGGATAACTTAGGAGCTTCCTCAGTCAAGAATCTCGCAAGATTCAAGGTTGTCAAATAAAATAGCATCTTTTGCTACTACCTTTTAAAGTTCGATCCGTCGAACTTTTTAGGTTTCTCACCATGGTGGATAGAAACCGCCGAAGGGACAGAGGATGAGCCAGGCAGTTGGACAGCTGATGCATTGGCAGAGTCTTTGGTGATGTTATCAGCAACCACATCTACAAGTTCATTTCCAGTAGCCATTTGAATTGTAAAACGACGAATCCGTTTTAAGATTGTTACGAAAATTCAAATTGGCATTAGCATAAATATTAGAAACAAAATAGAATTATGAAGAAACGAAATTGCAATAACAAAGTTGGAATCGATACAAATGAATACTGAGGCCTGCGTTTGACACAGTTTTCTTAAAATAGATTCGTTCCCTCTAGCACACGATTGATCTGCCGTTATAAAGTCGTGCGTTTGACACAGTTTTCTTAAAACAGATTCGTTCCCTCTAGCACATGATTGATCTGCCGTTATAAAGTCAATACGAATAACAGACGATTAAAACTGCCGTTATAGAGTCAATACAAATGAGAATAACGGCTGCCGCACGTTATGAAACTCGTAAAGACAAAATTGGGCTCGTCGCGAGACCCACCTTTCGGTCCTGCAATCGTGTATGCAGGATGTGCGCTCGCGCCCAAGTTTCAGCGTATTGGGCGTCGGATTTGCACCCCCCTGCGCCTGCACGCGAGGCAGAGAGTTTATGCTATAATAGTTACCACTTCAAATAAGTGTAACTGTATATAAAGTACTCCATAGCCTTCTTTTTTTTCCGATGTGGGACTAGTGTTTTTTCACTTCCCACTTCCAACTCAAGAGTGTTCTTTGAGCATCAATTTCTCATTCATTTACCCATAAATTTATCCCATATTTCTAGCACTTTTCCCTCAATCGCATTTGCTTTTTCCAACTCTCTGCTTGAATGTCGATGATAGTCGCGAAATGATGTTTGTGACAAAAATGCTGGTGTGAAGTTCCCACTGCTGGTCGTCAAGAAACCTCAAGCAGTCTCATCTGAATACTAAAGCTAGAAAATTAGGAAACCTTGACGCGATGAATGCTCAGATCAAATCCCAGAAGCCATTTGGCGTGTCCACCTGTTGGTTCTCTGCTTTGCAGAAATAGAAGTCCATGGCGTGATTTCTACTGCTTTGTCAAGAACTTTTTGCGCTAAAAGGAAAGTGAACCCGAATTCTGAGACGTCGAGTTCGGAAATATTTTATGAGATTGTGTCCAGAATCTTCATTTGGTCGGATTAAACTTTAAGAGCTCTTTCAAAGGAAGGGAACCTGGTCTTGGTTCTCCGTTTTGGCACGTCCTCAGAACTCAAAGAGTACATGTTTGTGTATTCCTTTGTGCTTAGTGGAAGCTTGTTCTCGTTTCTAAGAGGAAGACCGCCCATGAAGCTCCTGTTGGATGTTTGTTTGTAAAACAAACAAAATAATACTCTTTCCTTTGTCCCACGTAGGAAAGATTTGAGAAAGTGGACCACTTTATAACTGTGAATATCTTCTTGCTCCTTAAAATAAAGACAATATGATGTGTGTTAGTCCACACAATACCCGCACGTGATTATTAGACGCACTTAGCACTAGTTCCTTTATTTTTTATTTTATTTCATAAGGTTATCTCATTAATCTTTATTAGTTGAAATGTTGTTTTTTCTTTATTAAATAAATTTTGAAAATTATGAAAATTCGGAATTTTATTTATATATATTTTATTTTATTTTATTCCGAAGTTTACATGTGTCTTTTCAAGATAACTTTTGGAAATTATATTTGTTCAGTTTTCAATCTTTCCTAAAGAGTTGCATTTGTTCAGTTTGCAACTTCTTCCGAAGGAATACCTTTATTAGCTTTGCAATCTTTCGTGAAGAGTTACCTATGTTCTTTAAGACCGATTTCTATAAATGTCAGTTTTTTTCGCAACAAGGAGAATGATATCAATTTTCAAATCTTCTTTCAAAAACTACAGCCATCATTTTCAATTTTTTCCTCGAGAGATGAGAACTCTATAAAAATAGAGTTATTTTATCTACTCTAGGCAATAAATAATGCAATATTTGTTAGAATGTATTTGAATTTCCTTTTATTTACTTAATTTTTCCTTGTTTATGCAGAATATTGAGATATGGAGAAAATAAGGAAAATATGGCAAAAAGAAGGAAATGAATATGCGATCTAGAGAAGAATTAGAAGGTGGATATCACATTGGGAATTCTGCAATTTATTCTCTAATTTTATGCAAAAAAGAAGCAATTGCCTTGTAAGAGAAGTCTTGGATGTTATTATATAAATATGAAAATTTGGGGGAACGGAGTTTTTATTTGTTTTTTTGGGAGATCGTTTTTGTTTTCAGTATTCTGAGAGTTTTTCAAGTATTTTGAAAAGAAGACAAAAGTGGTGACATAATTCTTGTTCTTTGATTCAAGATGTATGGTTTAATTTCTATTGTCATTTCTTCTTATATTATGTTCTAATTTTCTTTGTTAGAGCTACGATGTAGCCTAACCATGGTGATATGAATTTCATGCTTTTTATGCTTTGCAAGTAATTTCATTCATGTGGGTTATGTATTATTATTCTTAATGCATTTAGGTGATTGGCTACCACTTGAATGATCTAATGTGCATGTTTGAAACTGATAAGTAATAATATGCAATTGCTCCTTATAATATATAACCATGAATTAAATGTGAATAGAAATATTCTACGTTATTTGTGTAGCTTTTATTGATAAGGTGGTCCAAAAGATTTATTGTAAACCGGAAATATTCACAGATTTTAATGCTCTTATGTTTATTTAAATTTACATAGAAATATAGTGAATTGATAAACTGAGTAGGTTTGTTATACCTAGAGATATGATAGTAAATAGATTAGAAAATTCTGCTATCACATGTTTGATATTGTTCTTGTATGCATAATGATTCGAAATTCATATTTAGTGGTTATAGTGAAATCGGATGCTCTAACATATTTTACCTGATTGATTATCTGCCTTTAGTTTATAAAATTTCGTTTTTAAAAATTATCAATTTTTATTTCTTCTCAATTATATTTTGATCAGTTAGATAAATTTTAGAATTAGTCCATTTTTAATATTTAATTGATTTATTATCATCAATCTCTGTGGGACGATACTCTTCTCATCATTATGTTACTTGTTTAATACGTTCATTGACATGTGCAAAATTTTATTTGTTTAACACGTTCGCTGACACGTGCAGAATTTTATGAACAAGAGACCCTGGAAAAATATTAGAATTGTTATCTAGTATTTTCATTTTAAGACTTTGTTATATCCTAGAGGATTTTTTCCGGTGACCATTAGCAACATTGTGGGGCAAATAAATCCTTAAGAAAAGTGATATCACGCCTCAAGTCCGACTTGATTGCTCTTTTAATTTAAAGCCATTTATTTTTACAACAGCTCCGTCTTGATCGGCCCACTAGGAAGAATATAGCTCTCGGAGAAGCGAGAGTAATTTCCCATCCGCACAATCATGGCATAATCCATTGGGACATTAAGCCCCATAACATACTGCTGGACGAGAACTTTAAGGCTCGTATTGGTGATTTCGGGATGGCCATCTTCATGGACAAGGATGAAGAGAAGGGTGTTTCCAAGGAAGCCAGCTTCTTTAGCCTCAGCTTTCTTAGCGCCTATAGCACCCAAATGGGCAGGACATATGACTATCTTGATCCGGAGAACTCCAACAGTGGGATGTGCTCGGTGAAGAGTGATGTCAATAGTTTTGGGGCGACCCTTCTTGAACTCATCAGCGGTCGAAGTGCTCAAAGAAGGATCAGTTCTCCGTGTCTGCTGCTACCTGAATAGGCAGGCGTGCTTTTCAAAGATAAAGAGTTGGAAAGGCTAGTCGATGCTGACATAAGAAGCGGGCATAAGGAAGCAAAGTCAAGAAAACCATCCAGCTCGCTCTTCTTTGCACGCAACTCTGACCCCGATAGACAACTTCATATGGTGGAAGTAGTCCAAATTCTTGAAGGGGCTATTAGCTCGGAGAAGAGGTGGGAGGAGTACCAAAATGATGGTATTATGCCTACGCATCAATGGCAGCCCAAACTTTAATATGGACATGGCGGACTCTGCTTCTCTTTGTCACAAAGTGTTATACCCCGAAACCTACCAGGATGGAAGATTACACGGCTGTCTTTTCACCCGAAGGATGCAGTCTCAAATCAAAAGTCAAAAGCCAACTCCCAAAAGTCCTTGTCGTTAGCACTCTCGCTCTATAGCCACTAACCGAGGAACCTGAAAAGATTGAGGAAAGAGAGAGATGGGCAACTATAGTTCAGTGAGTAGTACATATCTTCTAAGCAAGTTGAGCCTCCATAATACACATTTAAAACTCAAAGACATAATTATATTCTTAGCATGAATAACCCCATTCATCCATAATATCAAAATCAATATTACTGATCCAGTTCAATAATCAAACTCATCAAATCACGTGTCAATGGTCCATTCCATGCTCAATGTTCAACTCAAGACTCTAGAGGTAGCTCCCGCGAATTTACGTTATCGTGTAACACTTAGTCTTTGACTAATGTATATTAATAGTACAAGGCTCTAGAGATGGCTCTCATGAATTTATGTTATTGTGTAGCACTTAGTCATTTATTACACATATTAATAGTACAAAGTCCTAGAGGTGGCACCCACGTGACACGAATCACCATGTATCACTTAGCTCCTGACTATAAGGCTCTAGAGGTGGCTTTCACAAATTTACGTTATCATGTAACACTTCGCCCTTTTACCAATTTATATCATAAGTGGTTTCACAAATCAAAACGTATAACTCCTCAAGAGTTATCTTATAAATCTAATGCATAAAATAGTAAGCATAACCTTTCAAAGGTTTATCGAGCAATTCCATCGTAATCCAAAAGTAGTAAACATTTGATCTAGCTTTATGCAGCAAATGTATGTGGCTAAACTCACCAACGATCTTATAATCTTATCAATTAAACGAGAATCGATATTAAAACCAAGTAAAACACTATATTAACTAACGACTTGACTAAACCAAGCTTAAATGCTAACTAAACCGACTCAAACGCGCTCACAAATCTCTCGTTCAAAGCGATTATTCAAAGCTATTCATAACGCGAAATTTGAATGCGAGACTTGGTTGTGTCATAAATCTCTCACCCGAATCCCATTTCAAGTGATTTTATAGTCAAAACGAAGATCTTCGGAAGCACTAGAAGACCCACAACTTGGTTGACCCAAAATTGAGCCAAAAACAGACGAAAATCGGCCTAAAAGCCGCTGGTCGTGCACTGTTCACCATGCGTGCTCAACTTCAAAATTTGGTTTCGGGTGAACCGTATGTCCAAATCGAGATCCATAATATTCCATGGCCCCACAATACCCTAAACTACTATTTCTATATATATATATATATGTTGTCACGCCCCAACTCTACTCCAATGTTTTCCACGCTCATCTCTGAGTCGAACGGTGCGACATCCCAGGAATACGTCGCTGACTCAATTATCTCATATCAGAGTTAAACACGGCGGAAACAAGTAAATAAATCCAAACAAATAAATTGGAGAATACCAGAATAACTAAACACGCCCAACCGCCAATACTTAAAACATTACCAAACCAAATATATACAATATTTATTTACAAGAACACAGTACCCCTCTTGTTCCAACTATGTCTATCGAAACATACAAACACTATCTCTATTACACAAAGCCAGTACACCTCAACTGGTAAACACCCAACTTTCCCAAAAATGATACCCCGGGTCAACAAACTTCCATCCTCTTGATCAGCCCCAACGACCACACGACGGCGTCCATTCTGAATCCAACTCACTGCCCTCCGAATCTGATTCCTTCTGGATCGTCACCTCCATTGAGGTCTCTGACACAATCCCAATCTCAATTGGGTGATTTATGTTACCCGTTTCCCCAGGAGTCTCATCCAGCTCTTCGGCAACGGGGTCCTTGTTTGGCTCAATTTCTGGCATAAAGAAAGGATTATAGTCGTACTCGGGTATATTCTCCTCGCCCTCATTAGCTTCTACCTCAAACTCCGGTATATCTTCTTCACCATCCTCTGCTCCTACCTCTGGCTCGTCCTCATCTGGATTCTCGCCATGCTCCTCCTCTGGCTCACCCTCTAGAATCTCACCCAAATCTATATCTATAGAGTCAAATCCTGCCTAAGACCCTTCCGAATTCGGGTCTAAGTTGTTCATTGAGGAACCCGGAGCTACTAGAAATGGGTGGTGTCCAGATTGGGCTACACTAAGCTCTGTGCTAGTCAATTCACCATTGGGCGGGGGAACAGCTGCTGGATCCTAGTCCCTAACTCCATCATAAGGGACATCAAAACCAGTAATAGGGCCAAACTTATCAGGCCCATCTCTAAACGTCCAAGCTGTATTGATGTGAGTCTGTCAAGGGAGGTGTCCTACGTCTAGCCACACAGTTGAAGTATGCTTGATCCAGGTGTACTGTTCATCCATAGGGTACTTCACAAAATTGTTATCCGTGTGCATCACTATACCAAAACGCTTTGGCGGCGGTGGCAGTGGATGATTCATTGTTCAAGTGGGTGATCTGAAATGGTGTGGTTTATACAACCATGAGACACTTCTCAATAAGTTACAACCTAAACTCTACCTAGGTCACCACGTTATTCCAGACACACAGAGACACGCAACCAATTAATTCACACAAACCCAATCTGCAATCACAACAATCAATTTCCAAGCACATGCCACAACACGCGAACTCTAAACAAATCAAACCGCGCGTCAATCACACGTCACCACACTGCTTTCCTAACCGACTCGTCGTGCCCACACTTACTCAAACACTTTCCCTGCCCCGAGTATCACACGCCTCGGTTCGATCTCACATTCGCACTCGATCGTGTTCCAAGCATCATACGCCTTTGTTCGATCCCACATTTTCACTCGATCGCGCTCCGAGCATCACACGCCTCCGTTCGATCCCACATTCACACTTTCCTCAGCCCGCGCCAAATGCAACAGGTCTATATGATCGAAACCCGAGCTTATAATGCCTTGGTCCGATCCCGGTCTCACCCGAGCTGATCGTGCCTCAGACAAATCTCATTATTCTTTTTCAAGCCTCAGCCTGTGCCAAATGTAATAAACCCACGTGATCGCTGCCCAAGCTTATAATGCTTTGGCCCGATCCCAAACTCACATTCTCATACAATTACATCGAATTCCGTGCACACACTTGCACTCCACAACCACATAATCAAGTCACAAACGCGCAATCTCGCACAAATCCGCATTTTTCCATACTCAAACGTTTTCAAATCAAATCCGGTCCTTCACGGGACTTTCATAAAATTCTGAGACGGACCTAACGGTACTAGCCTCGCACTAAACAGCAACCCACAGCACATCACAGCCAGCAAACAGTAATTTCTGCACCCAAAATCACAAAATCACACTTCCGGCTCTTCACGACACTCGCATAAAATTCCGAGCCGGATCTAATGGTGCAAATCGCATCCCAAACAGCACTTCACAGCATACTGAACACGCAATCACAGCATGGATTGGCCTCTAAATTTTCCGTCAAAACTCCCCGGATTCAATCCTAGGGCCCGCAAATCAACTTCGCCTGTAAAACCATACCGAACCGCGTCTAACTAGGCCCAGAACAGCTCAATATACTAGATAAAGCTTAGGTTGAACTTACTCGGCTCTAAACTAACTCGGTTAGAGCAAAAGCGGCGGCAAAATCCGAAATCTAACGGTGGCTTGAGACGGCGGCGGGCGCACGGCAAGCGGCGGTGGCGACGGTGGCTCACGGCCAAGGGGAAACCAAAACAGAGAGAGAGAGAAAAGGGGGGTGGAGGTCGGTGTGAGGGCGATGTGAGGCAGGGATGGCAACTGTGTGGCAGCGACAACGGCATAGCGCGGTGGCGGTGCATAGCTGGGGAGAGGACTATCGGCGGGAGAGAGAGAGGGAGGTTCACGGTGGGGGAAGGGGGAAATGACCGAATGGGGAGAGAGAAATGAGAGGAGCGAGAAGGCTTGGTCAAGCCTTTATGCCCAAGCTTTGACTATTTTTTGGTAAATTACCAAAATACCCTTCTCTTTACTTTATCATCTGACGGCCGAGATTTGATCTAATCTTGAAATAGATGGCCTGGATTAAATCTTGCTTGAAAATATCCAAGGGCAATTTGTCTTTTCCAAAATTGAGGACAAAATGACTAAAATGCCCTTTGTCAATAAAACTATCCCTTTGTTAAGTCATAGGAGGTAAAATGGTTACTTTTTCCATTTCTCACCAAAATCAAATTTTACTGAAGATTTCGGGCTCACCTAAAAATCGCACGTTACAACCGCAACGTCGTCCTAACGTTCTGTTGTGTGACATTTCGAAATTTCGTTTGTTTGGGGATTTATGAAATGAATTATTTATTAATGTACTTTTAGCTAGTTCTCGCCTGGAACTGATCATTTCTGAGATACTAACCAGTAGGGAAAGGCTAATTAGGGATTTAAATTCGCACGACTAGAGGAATTCAACCATGAATTGAATTTTGATCATAAAATCGCTGATGTGATATTTTGAGCCCGTATAAGCCGATCTTAGGATAGCGATGGGCCGATTCGTTATTATCATACACGTGAATCACGGGTGATTCCATTTGACCCCGAAATGAAATGACGAACGATCTCGAACCTATTCCGAATGATCGTACTCAGCGGAATTAGTGATCGATCTTCGCGATTTTATTGACAACCGAATTCGTTACGGTCTGAATAAATTGCACATGACTCGATTTAGTATTAGTCACAGGTCGATTATGCGAATTTCTCCGAAAGCTACCCGTTAGTCAAAGATATACGCGAGTTACATTATATAGAATTCAATTATTAAATTTAGATCAAATTGGGTATCGAAAAATTAGGAAGTCACGGCAGAATATTAGGACGACGTTGCAGTTGTAACGTGCGATTTTTGGGTGAGCCCGAATCCTTCAGAAAAACTCAATTTGGGCGAGAAACGGAGAAAGAGACCATTTTACCACTAAGGATTTATAAAAAGGATAGTTTTATGGGCAAATGACATTTTACTCATTTTGTCCTCAATTTTGGAAAAGACAGATTGCCCTTGGATATTTTGAAGCAAGATTCAATCCGGGCCGTCGATTTCAAAATTAGATCAAATCTCGACCGTCGGATGATAAAGTAGAGAGAAGGGCGTTTTGGTCATTTTGGAAAAATTAGTCAAAACTTGGAGGATAAGTTTGGACCCATTTCTCTCTCTCTTCCCATTTCTCTCTCTCCATCCACGGCACACACACACTCTCTCTCTCTCCCTCACCCGAACTCTCCCTCACCATGAGCTCTCTCCCCCACGCCGGACCGCCGCCACCGTTGCTGTGCCGCGTCACTGCCGTCCCCGCCTCACGCCGCCTTCACGCCGACCACCTCACTCCACCCCTTTTCTCTCTCTCCCTCCCGGTTTCTCTTGGCTATGAGCCACGCCGCCGACTGCCCAAGCCACCGTCGCCGCCACCGCTTGCCGTGCACCGCCGCCGTTAGATTTCGGGTTTTGCCGCCACTTTTGCTCTAACCGAGTTAGTTTAGAGCCGAGTAAGTTCAGCCTAAACTTTATCTAGGATATTGGGTTGTTTTGGGCCTAGTTAGACGCGGTTTGGTATGGTTTTGCGGGCGAAGTTGATTTGCGGGCCGTAGGATTGAATCTGAGGATTTTTGGGAGAAATTTTAGAGGCCGATCATGGCTGTGATTGATTGTTTGTTGTGCTGTGAGGTGCTGTTGAGTGTGAGATTTGCACTGTTAAGACCGGCTCGGAATTTTATGCAAGTGTCGTGAAGAGCCGGAAGTGTGATTTTGTGATTTTGGGTATGGAAATTACTGTTTGCTAGCTGTGATGTGCCGTGTGATGTGCTGTGGGTTGCTGTTTAGTGCGAGGTTGGTACCGTTAGGTCCGTCTCGGAATTTTATGAAAGTCCCGTGAAGGACCGGATTTGATTTGAAAACGTTTGAGTGTGGAAAAATGCGGATTTGTGCGTGATTGCGCATTTCTGACGTGATTATGTGGTTGTGGAGTGCAAGTGTGTGCACGGAATTCGATGTGATTGTATGAGAATGCGAGTTTGGGATCAAGCCGAGGCATTATAAGCTCGGGTAACGATCACGTAGATTTGTTGCATTTGGCACAAGCTGATGCTTGAAAAAGCAAGAATGAGATTGGTCCGAGGCACGATCAGCTCAGGGTGAGACTGGGATCGGATCGAGGTATTATAAGCTCAGGTTTCGATCATGTAGACCTGTCGGATTTGGCGTGGGCTGAGGGAAGTGTGAATGTGGGATCGGCTCGAGGTGTGTGATGCTCGGACCGAGGCTGACGTGTGATCGACACGTGGTTTGATCTGTTTAGAGTTCGCGTGTTGTGACACATGTTTGGTAATTGATTGTTGTAATTGTGGATTGAGTTTATGTGAATTGATTGGTTGCATATCTATGTGTGCTTGGAATAACGTGGTAGCTTAGGTAGGGTTTAGGTTGCAACTTATTGAGGAATGTCTGATGGTTGTATGAACCACATCATTTCAGATCACCCGCCTGAATAATGAATCATCCGCCACCGCCGTCGCCAGAGCGTTTTATTATAGTGATGCACACGGATAACAATTTTGTGGAGTACCCTATGGATGAACAGTACACTTGGATCAAGCATATTTCGACTGTGTGGGTAGATGTAGGATATCTCCCTTGGTAGGCTCACACCTATACAACTTGGACGTTTAGAGATGGGCCTGATGAGTTTGGCTATATTATTGATTTTGACGTCCCCTATGATGGAGTTAGGGACTGGAACCCAGCAGCTGTTCCCCCGCCCGATAGTGAATTGACTAGTACAGAGCTTAGTGTAGCCCAGTTTGGACACCACCCATTTCCTGTAGCTCCGGGTTCCTCAGTGAATGATTTAGACCCGAATCCGGAAGGGTCTCAGGTAAGATTTGACCATATGGATATAAATTTGGGTGAGATTCCAGAGAGTGAGCCGAAAGAGGAGCATGGTGAGGATCTAGGCGAGGACGAGCCAGAGGTAGGAGCAGAGGATGGTGAAGAAGATGTACTTGAGTTTGAGGTAGAAGCTGATGAGGGCGAGGAGAATATACCCGAGTACGACTACAATCCTTTTCTTGTGCCAGAAATTGAGCTAAACAAGGATCTCGTTGCCGAAGAATCGAACGAGACCCTTGGGGAAACGGGTGACATAAATCACCCAATTGAGATTGGGATTGAGTCAAAGTCCTCAGTGGAGGCAACGATCCACGAGGAATCAGATTTGGAGGACAGTGAGTCGGATTTGGAATGGATGCTGTCGCGTGGTCATCGGGGTTGATAAGGAGGATGTAAGTTTGTTGACCCGGGGTATCATTTTTGGGAAGTTGGGTGTTTACCCTTTTGGTGTACTGACTTTGTGTAATAGAGGTAGTGTTTGTATGTTTTGACGGACATAGTTGGAACAAGAAGGGTGCGGTGTGCTTGTAAACAAATATTGTAAATATTTGGTTTGGTAATGTTTTAAGTGTTAGTGGTTCGGCGTGTTTAGTTATTCTGGTATTCTCCAATTTAATTGTCCGGGGTTAATTATTTGTTTCCGCCGTGTTTAACTCTGATGTGAGAAATTTGAGTCAGCGACGTATTCTTGGGATGTCGAACACTTCGACTCAGGGAGGTGAGTAGTGGAAAGCATTGGAGTAGAGTCGAGGCGTGACATGTTGTGACTTCCTAATTTTTCGATGCCTAATTTGGTCTTAATTTAATAATTGAATTCTATAGAATATAACTTGTGCATATCTCTAACTAACGGGCGGCTTTGAGGGAAATTCGCAGAATCAACTCATGACTGATATTAAATCGAGTCACGTGCAATTTATTCAGACCGTAACGACTTCGGTTGTCAATAAAATCGCAAGGATCGATAACTAGTTCTGATGAGTACGATTGTTCGGAATAGGTTCAGGTCGTTCGTTAATTCATTTCGAGGTCCAATGAAATCACCCATAATCCACGTGTATGATAATAACGAATCGGTCCATCACTATCCTAAGATTAGCCTACACTGGCTCAAAATGTCACATCGACAATTTTATGGTCGAAATTCAATTCGCGGTCGAATTCCTATAGTCGTACGAATTTAAATCCCTAATTAGCTTTTCTCTAAATGTTAGTATTCCAAGAATGATCAGTTCCGGATGAGAACTAGCTATAAGTATATTAATAAATAATTCATTACTTAAATCCTCAAACGGGTAAAATTTCGGAATGTCACATACGTAGCTCAATGACTCAAAAATCGAATTACATGATTTTTTTTTTGGTAAAGAATCGAATTACATGGTTCATGTTCACAAAACTCCAAAATTTGAGCCTTAATCCAGAAAACTTTTCTGATTGGACGAACGAGGGGCATGAGTACTTACCGCGTATTGCAAAACGAAGTAACTCTGATTTGGCGACTCTCGTGACGAGTACGCGCTCTGTTTCTTCTTATTCTTTCTTTCTTACCCTCTCTCTTTTTCTTTTCTTTCTCGGTGGGCCCCTTTTCTTTTCCCTATTTATTTGCTTGCTCTCGGTCCCTTTTCTAAACTGAAGACTTCAACTTTTTGCTTCTTTGACTTTTCAACCTTTTCTTTCTTTTCTTTTATTTTTTTTGGGTCAAAAAGTCCAAATATTACACAAAGACTTACCAATACCGCATCCCATATGATAGTTCTGTGGAGTTGTTGCTCTTGCTCAGCTGAAAGATCGTCGCTGAAAGTGTCCTGATTCTGAGAATTACATGACTTCAATTGTAACCTGGATAATGATTGTGCTGTTTTTATGCCTTTCCACTTATGTTAATTTGTTGATTCTTTGGTTGTTATTCAGTGAGACACTTCGTCCATTTTCTTTGGCTGACACCCACCCTATGAAATGTTCAATGATTCATACTCCAAGATGTTGTAGTTCCACACCTGTTTCTAAAAGGCAGCCTGTTAGGCTAGATTGAGCTGAAGTAAAATAAATAAGTAAATTACGTCGAAGGGAACATCTTCGAGATAAGCTAGGATTCATAGACTTAATGCAAAAGTTCCCATGATATTTCAGAATGACAATATCTTTCATTATAAATGCAGATAGAGATAGGTTTCCTCATACGACGGAACATAATTAGCTCCAATAGATTCCTTCCTTGATTTGGAAGAGCTGTGGAGCAATTTTCTGGGTTTTTACCGAAGCATATGTCTGTACTAATTGATTGGAATCATTGTAAGAGACACTTGATAAGCAAATTTATGCAAGTTCAATGACTTGATTAGACAAGTCATACGTTCAAGGGCTTGATTGGAAAAAGAACAGAACTTCTGGGACAAAAGTAAAATTTTTACCTTTCGTCTTCGAGATGGAAGTCATTAGTTGGCGTTACTCATTGAACAAAGGAACGTGATCCATTACAGCTCTTGCTCCAGTTCTTTTTCCACCAGATGAAGGTGGTTTGCCCGGGCCTTATAATTCACCTTAATAGCTGGTGTCGGTGTCAGCCGAGGAGACGGGCTGAATTGCATTCAGACACAGCATAGAAATTCTAAACGTCGGACTAAATTTCCCAAGAAAGTTCGAAGTACCAAGAGGAGAACAGCTTAGGGGAGAAGCGAAATCAACCAAGACGTCTGACTTGATGAAGTCATCGCTCTGTCCAAAGGGTTGGTGGGCGATAACAAGCATGTTTTACGATTCTCCACAAAAAGCTTTTTTGTATTGGCTTTGATAAGTGCAGGTGCGTGCTTCGTTCTAGGATTTTACTGGGAAGCATCCCTCTGCAGGCATGACGGACCACCAAAATATAGAACTGTGAATATCCAGACTCAGCTCGGGCTCGCCCCTGCAGCAGAAAGCCCTACTTCCTTCCTCCTGTTCCCTTTCGCGAAAAAATAAAAAATTCGTGCAATCCAAGCTTAATTTCAGAGGAGTGTGGCGTTTCAGAAGAACGAAGAACCATGACCTTCAAGTTTTCAACCATCGATCTCACCAAAGATCCTCCCAATTTTGATCTGCAATCGCCGCCTGCTTCTCAGTCATCAACGATTTGTCTGCCTCTTAGTCCTGCTGGCTGCAGTTTCATCAAAGCTACAACATCCTGCCTGGTCGCTGCCGGTGCTTCTCTGCGCTTGGCCAATTCAGCTTCGAAGTTTGGTTGCTGGAGGCCAAGCGAACCGATCCAATGTCCCAAGGAAGGACGCCTTAAAAGATTCACTGTCCGCGAGCTGAAGGCCGCTACCAACACTTCAGTGAGACAAAGAAGGTGGGCATGGGTGGGTTCAGTTGCGTGTACGAAGGACTCATGGGGGATGGATCCAGAGTGGCGATAAAAAGACTCACTAGACATCCCGCTCTGGGATTGATACTCCGTGCTGAAGTAAAATTGGGGAATATGATTTGGCATCGGAATCTGCTTCCTGTTCATGGCTTTTGTTTGTCATCGAAGCATGGAGAATACACGCTCGTGTACACTTTCATGGTGAACGGAAGCCTAGACTCCCTCCTTTTAAGAGGACAGTCAACAGAGAAGCCCCCACTTGATTGGCCCACCAGGAAGAAGATAGCAATTGGAGCTGCGAGAGGGATTTCCCATTTGCATGATCTGAGGATAATTCACAGGGACATTAAACCCTCTAATATACTGTTAAATGAGGACTTTGAGGCTCATATTGGAGATTTTGGGTTGGCCTTGTTCATGGACGAGTACAAAGAGAAGGCTGTTTGCGAAGGAGAACCCAATGGTGAAGACGCTTATTTCAGGTCCAGCACAATGGGGACAATTGGTTACATGGATCTGGCGAGCCTTACTGGAACATACTCAGTAAAGAGCGATGTTTATGGGTTTGGCATGACGCTGCTTGAACTCATAAGTGGTCGAAGAGTTTTCGAAACAACCTGCCTCGATGGACAGGAACTGGGGTTGTGTGCATGGGCACATGCCCTTTCAGAAAACGAACAGTGGGAAAGGCTAGTCGATACCAATATGCCGAGCGGCTATAAAGAGAGTGAAGTCGAGAAAACTGTTCGCCTGGCTCTACTTTGCACGCAACTCGACCCCAAAAAACGACCTTATATGGCTGAAGCAGTCCTATTTCTTGAAGGAATTATTGGCTTGGAGAAAAGATGGGAGGAGTATCGACTTGAAGACGAATTACCTGGCCTAGATAATCTCTCAATTTCGAGCTACTCTTCTTCTTGTCCGAGGGAAGACGAATCATCTGGTCCTAGATGATCCTTCCAAGATCGTGTTGCTCGAGATTCACTCGTGAAATTGTGTCTGCCTCAGCTTGATCATTAATTCCAAATACCCTTCAATCTTTTTTTTGTTTAATTCAAGCGTTTCCTTTTATTTTATCAGATTGATGACGTTCTTGTTATATTTTACTTTAAATCTAGATTGTTTTTATCAAAGGCCATCATATATTGGAATTAGCTTGACTCAGAAAATTCGATGTAAATTAGGATATCTTGTTGCCCGGACATGTTGTTTTTTGTTGGAATGTAATAGGCAACATGAGTTCTTTACGTTCAGTCTAATCGTCTTCTGTTGCCAAATCACGGTCTACGAAATGACTGAGAAGAAATAATTAAAGATCTTGAGACGGGCTTCGCCGCTACTTACTCTGTCTTCGCCGGGCAAGCACTAATTGAGTTCTCGGGTCGTGGCTTTAAAGAAGAAAGTTTTCAAGGTAAGTGGGGATTTTCACTCCTTCCAATTATGGTGGAGAGATAGTAAATTTGGATTAGGAATATTACGTGCTTAATTGTTGGGTTTGGGTTCATCCATCTTACTCTTGGATCTAAACCTTTTGATTTGATATTATATTGTATTTTTATCTCACTTTTATTTAAAATTAATATTACGAAAAACGTCAAACTGATACACTTCTGATAAATTTATATAAAATTAATTTTTTTAACCACAAAAAACTGGTACATCCGTGGTAAATTTACTCAAAATTAACCTTTTTGACCATCAAAAATTCAAAATTGGTACATCTGTGATAAATTTACAATTTATTTGTTTTCCGTTGAATTTTATAGTTAAATTGCTAATTTGGATAACATATGACAGTTGTCATGCCCCGAACCCCCATCAAGTCCACAACATCCCATCTTTGGTCAAAGAGTGCGATACCCCAGGTTATCGCCGACCTTATCAACATCAGAGAATCAAATTCGCAACGGAAACCATAATACACCCTGACAATATAAACTGGGGAGAATTGGGAAAATATACATTTTCATTTCTTGTTAAAACTTGTTCCATAATATTTACAATAATACAAACCTTAATCTACCAGTGCACACCTTACTGAAACTATCAAAATCGAAAGGGATCGATGATCTGGCGTTCACCCTAAAAAATGGTTCTCATTCAAAGTCTGGCTTTCTAGCAGACACCCTAATCTCTACGCTCCTTACTCGGCGTCCATTCAGAGTCTAACTCCTCGCTCTCTGATTTCGAACTCTCTTGCACCGTTTGCTCTTCTGAGAACTTCAGCTCCGGCTCCGGCTCCGCCTCAATGACAATCGAGTAGTTGATGTCGCCCGATTCCGCCGGAACCTCATCCTGACTGTTCTTCGCTAATACATCCCAGAAATGGAACTCAGGCTCAAAGTTAGGATTTATATACTGCTCAAACGGGAGTATGTACTCCGGTTCTCCTACATGCTCTCCAGACTCAATAGGATTGTTCTCTGCTTCGGCCTCAAGTCCTACTTCAAGTCCTACGTTCTGTTCTGGTTCCTCCTTAGGAATAGGATCTAAGTCTATATCCATCGACTCAGCTTCGGCCTGCGACGCCTTGGGTTCGGGTTCGTGTTCGGCTCCGAAAGATCCTTGTGCTACGGTTGCTGGATGCAGACCAGACTAAGCCAAGCTAACCTCGGTACTAGTCAACTCTCCATCGATTAGGGGCATGGCAGCCGGGTCCCAATCTCCAATTAGATCGTATGGAGCGTCGAAACCTCGGACGAGACCAAACTCATCCCCGTCAGTGTCCCTAAAGTACCAAGCCGTGTACATGTTGGTTTCCCACAACGGCAATCCTACTTTTATATATACGGTCGTCGTGTGTCTAATCCATGTCATCCCGTCATCCATGGGAAACTCTGCTACTTTGTACTCCGTGTGCATTAATAATCTAAAACGTACTGGTGGTGGCGGCAGCGGCAGTGGAGGGTTTATGTCTCGGGTCGGGGTTCTGAAAATTGTTGGTTGATACAACCGTGAGATTACATCTCAGCAAGCACACCCCTAAACCCAACCTAAGCTATAACATACCTCCAGACAAACACAAACAATCACACACGTGCCAAATCACCACATAGCAGGCATTCCACACACGATTACAAGCATGTCGTATGCAACAAACGCATGTACAGTTCTCCTCACACGTACTCATCCCGTTCTCATTTCCTTTTTCCACCGCATTTGCTAGTGACCCGCATTAAAGTATACGCCTCAGGCACACTGCGACTATTCATCACCAAACTTCCGGCCCAAGTACTTGTTCACGCCTTAGGCCTTGATCGCGACCTGAGTATCACACGCCTTAGGCCCGATCCCAAACTTAGTCCGCACCAATTGTAACAGGCCTACATGATCGGAATCTGAGCGTAAAATGCCTCAGTCCAATCTCGGTTTCATCCAAGCTGATCGTGCCTCGGACCGATTCTCATTTTTGCTTTTTCAAGCCTCAGACTGTGCCAAATGCAACAGACCTACGTGATCGCTGTCCGAGCTTATGTTACCCGGCTCGATCCCATTCTCACACTTTCACACCTTCTCATAAATTTCCATGCACACATTCACACTCACAATCACACGATCACACCCAAACGTGCATTCACGCACAAATTCACATTTTTTCACACTCAAACATTGTCAAATCAATTTCAGCCATTCACGGGACTTTCATAAAATTCAGAGACGGACCTAACGGTACCATCCATGCGTCAAACAACCAATCACAACACATCACACAACACATTACAGCCAGTGAACAGTAAATTCCACACCTCAAATCACAAAATTATACTCTCGGCTCTTCATGACATTTTCTTGCAATTAATTGTCGGTTCTAAAAATCCAGCTTGTGTCCCGATCCATCAATCACAGCCTCATGAACAGTAATTCACAGCCTATTTTCAACCTTTAATTTTCCTCCAAAAATTCCAAAATAAATTCTTAAGGCCCGCCACAAGAATCCAATCGTATTTCCCACAATTCCTCACCTGCATAAATCCGATTTTCCCCAAAAATAATCATCTTTCGATACCCGAAGTCCTAAATCGGGTTTAGAGCGCGACTTACCGAGTTCTAGACTGAATTGGCTAGAACGGAAAGCGGCGGCACTCAATCGAGAATAGTGGCGAGCGGTGGCGAAGCTCGGCTACGGCGATCGGCTTACGGCGGCGGTCTGGCTCTCCTTGGCCGTGAGCCACGGTCTCACGGTGAGAGGGGAAGAGAAAGAGAGAGACGGTGAGGCTAGTGGTGGTGACAGCTTGAGGGCGGTACGGCGGTGGCAAGGCGGTGGCATGGACTAGCGTACGGCGGCGGTGGGTGGCGGTCCGGTGAGGGCTCACGGTGGGGGAGGAAAAATCGGGAGAGAGGGGGGGAGAGAAATGGTCGTGAGATTTTAGAGAGAGAGTGAGGAGAGAGAGATAAGGTCTTGACTAAATAGTGCTTCTTTGACCCAATTGGCTAATTACCATCTTGCCCTTTACACTCAAACAAAATCAACGATCCAGATTCTATTTTATTTTGAAACTGACGGCCGAGATCGAATCTCACCCAAACATATCCAAGGGTATACTTGTAATTTTCCAAAAATCCAAGGGTAAAAATGTCCAATCAAAATTTTAGGGCAAAATTACCAAAATACCCTTTACCCTTAAAGCTTACCCTTTTATAAATCTTAGGGGAATTTTGGTCACTTTCTCCGTTTCTTTCCCATATCGAATTTTTCCGAAGCATTTGAGCGCACCCAAAAATCACACGTGTCTCCTGCAATGTCGTCCTAATGTTTCGTCGTGATTTCCTAATTTTTCGATGTCCAAATTGGGCTAAATTCAATAATTAAATTTTATTAAACGTAACTTGAGCGTTTTTCAAGCTAACGGGCAGCTTACTGGGGAATTTCGCTGAATCGACTCATGACTAATACTGAATTGAGTCACATGCAAGTCCATTCGGTACGTGACGATCTCGATTGTCATTAAAAATCGCAAAGATCAATCATTTGATTCGAGGGGTACGATCGTTTGGTATAGGTTCAGGATCAATCGTTAAGTCATTTCGTGGTCTAGTAGAATCACCTGGGATTCACTACTGTGACAGTGGTAAACTGATCCCTAACTATCATTGGATCGGCCAACAGTAACTCAAAATATCACTTTAGCGATTTAATGGTCGAAAATCAATTCACGATCGAATTTTCTTTAGTCGCGCGAATTTAATTCCTTTATTAGCCTTCCCCTAATGGTTAGCATTCCCAAGAATGATCAGTTCCGGACGAGAACTTACTGCGAGCACATTTCATAAAACTCAGTTATTTTGTAAATTCCAATTTGTGGAATTTCGAAATGTCACAACAGTTGATAGATGTATCAGTTTAGAGTTTTATCACCTGCTTGTCACAGTTGTACCGATTTATGATTTTTTTTTGCATTAATCCAATTTAATAGATACTAACGAATAATAAATTTATCACAAATATATTAATTTTGGGTTTTTTGAAGTAAAAAATTAGTTTGAATAAATAGGTCTACCGATTTAGGATTTTTTGTGGTCTTAATGATTTTTATTTATCCGTGTCTTTTTGTTCTCCATCTTTTCTCTCGTTTAGCCGCTTCTCACTCATTCGCGCGCACCTTCCTTACGCATCTTTTCATCTCCTGGCGAGTCTCTGGTGGCTCGAGCTGCGGTTTTATTTCCTACTTATCTTTCCCTCAGTCGCTTTTGCTTTTTCCAACTTTCTACGTGCATGTCGACGATAATCACGAAAATGATGTTTGTGATGAAAATGCTGGTGTGAAGTTGCAGCTGCAGATCATCAAGAAACCTCGAGCAGTCTCATCTGAAACCTAAAGTTTAGATAGTTAGGAAAGCCCAGACCAAAATCCCATAAGCCATTCGACACGTCTACTGGTTGGTTCATTGTTGCAGAAACAGTTGCCAGGAGGCGACATCTCCCGCTTTGTCAAGAAATTTTGGCGTGAAGGGGAAAGGGAACCCTAAATCTGAGATGTCAAGATCACAAACTATTTCTGATCTCGACATCTCCAAATCTGAGATGAGAGGGTTCCATACAGAAGTGAAATTGGGAAACATGCCCTCGCATTGGAACCCGGTCCCAGTTCTCGGCTTTTGCTCGTTGTCGGAACTGAAAGAGTACATGCTTGTGTATTCCTTCATGCCTAATAGAAGCTTGTCCTCGTTTCTAAGAGGGGACGACCGTCTGTGAAGCTCCCACTTGATTGGCCCACCAGGAAGAAGATAGCTGTTGGAGCTGCGAGAAGGATTTCCCATTTGCACGATCACGGGGTAATCCATTGGGACATCAAGCCCCGTAAGATATTGCTGGGCAAGAACTTTGAGGCTCGTATTGGCAATTTCACGATGGCCATCTTCATGGACCAGGATGAAGAGAAGGGTGTTTTCAAAGAAACCAGCTTCTTTAGCCCCAGCTTTCTTAGTACCCAAATAGGCAGGACGGATGGTTGTCTTGATCCAGAGTACTCCAAGAGTGGAATGAGCTTGGTGAAGAGTGAAGTCTATAGTTGCGGCGTGACCCTTCTCCAACTCATCAGGGTGTAGAAGTGCTCAAATATAGATCAGTCCTCCGGGGCTGCTGCTACCTGAATGGGCAGGCGTGCTTTTCAAAGAGAAAAACTTGGAAAGGCTAGTCAATGGAGAAATACGGAGCGGGCACAAGGAAAGCAAAATCGAGAAAACGATCCAGCTAGCTCTACTTTGCACGCAACTCACCCGGAAAAAAAGGACTTAATATGTTGGTAGTAGTCCAAATTCTTGAAGGGGCTACTAACTTGGAGCAGAGATTGGACCAGTACCAAAACGATGTTATTCCGCCCAAAATTTTCTATGGACATGGTGGTCTTTGGTTCTCGTCTCTGTCACGATGACTTATCACTAACGCATCCCCGATAATCGTTCCGTGGAGTTGTTGCTCAGCTGAAAAATCACCGATGAGGGTATCCTGATTCTGAGAATTACATTACTTCGAATCGTAACCTGGACGTTGATCGTGTTGCTTTTATGCTTTTCTACTTTGTTTGCATAAAAAATTAACCAGGTCATGAGAATCGGCGTGAGCAAGCACGTGACTTGAGGTCGAGTCGCTATCAACACTGGACACGCATACTATTGTCAATGACCATAAGGGCCTTCGTGGATATTGATATACATCGATGGCCACGGACCAACGTGGATACACGATAGCACTAGTTGACGATTATCATGACAAAATTAGTCAGACAGGATACCGATTAAAAGGGATCGACAGATAGCCAATTGAGAAATAAAATGAAGATTGAATGTCTAGAGGACGCTAAACTCACTTGTGGTATACAAATTTTTTGAAATCGCTTGTGGATAGGGCAATGAAGTTCAGCAGATTGTGGAGAAAGAACTCGAATGAAATTCAAAGTGGCTGCAAACATGTGAGAATGATCAAAGCTCAGTTTTGAGAGAACAACCACCTGGAGATAAGATCCTGGCAACGTGAGAACATGGAACCAAGATTCTTGAGATGTGGAAGCATAGCTAAAAACTGCTGAAGAACTACTGCTTATAGGCATCAATTTTGTGAATACTATAAATACTAGTCTTTGTCTTCTAAAGACCCCCAACATAACATACAAACAATTTGTTAACTTTCAATTATTTTGCAATTTCTGCATTATAGTTATGCCTGTAGTTCCAAGATATTTTGTCACCGATTAAATTTCGGTGTGTATCTTAATTGTTGTTCGATTAAATTTTGGCATTGCATCTTTTATGTTCTTAAAGTTTTGTCGTCAATTAAATTCTAGCAAAGTTTGTGTACTTTCTATTCTGTTTGAAATGAAATTATCAGTTTCCTTGTATACCTATGATATTTCATCACCACAGAACCTATCTCATCTCATAAAAAATCGAAGAATGACTTTCGGTGAAAGGGATTTCATCGTGAACGAAAATTCTATTAAAACTGTCACACCCCAAAACCTACCAGAACGAGGGATAACACGGCCGTCCTTTCGCCTGAAGGACGCAGCCTAAACCTACAACCAAAGAACAAACTTCCAAAAGTTCCCATAACATCGCTTTCTCTCTATTAGCTACTAACTAAGGAATCTGAAAAGATTGGAAAAAGAGAGCGGTGAGCAACTACAGCTCAGTAAGTAGTGTGTCTCTCTTCTAAGCAAATCGAGCAGTCACTATGCATATACATATAACAATACCGGAAGCTCATACTTCAATCCAAAGATATAATATATATTTATATATATCAAGTCAAATAAGAGTTGTTTCATTTCAACAAGACTTTATACAATTCAGAAAATACTCATTTAAATCAATAATATCAAAGCAAAAATCAATAGTCCATTCCATTGACGAAACTTATGGAAAAACACATATCAATGGTCCATTCCATTGGCTAATCTCATCGAAAACACATGCCAATGGTCCATTTCATTGGCTAATCTCATCAAAAACACATGCCAATGGTCCATTCTATTGGCCAATCTCAGGCTCATCAATCTAATTATGATCACAGATAATGCCCCGTACAAAGGCGACCAAGATTCCCCCTTAGCAAGGTTTCCACTTATTATAAGCCGGTGGCTCGGCCCACAAGAATATCCTAGACTAGTATGTGTATACCCAAAACCTCTCATTGGGTTCATAGAGACACTGAGTGTGACATTCTGAATTTTGACATATTTTTGGGATTTATAAAATGTGTAATTCGTCAGTGTGCTTATAGTAAAATCTCGCTCTTGAATTGATCACTCTCGATTATTGTTCTTAACTTGAGATTTCGCTAGAATCGCATTCGATTGAATTTGGCCGTTATTTAGAGTCCAAATTTTGGTGTCGAATTTTTCGGAGTTTTGTGACGAATTAAATTGGATAGTGTCGATATTATTGTGGCCAGTCTCGATATTACCTGGGATTGGTGAAAAATGAATTTTTGACCGGATGCGAATTTTGACTAGTAGATCTCCCTTGTAGTATGTTTTATTTAGTGTTTATGGGCTAAATCCTAATTTATTAATTAGGATTTTCGAGGACCGTAAGATCGTTTTCGGATTTAAATCGTGACCGCCGGATCGCACTTGAGTGTGATGTGACCATTCTCTCTCTCTCTCTCTCTCTCTCTCTCTCTGCCGCACGCCACCCCAGCCGTGCACGTTTCCTTTCCCATCTCTGTCAGATCCTCTCTCTCGTCCTCTTCTTTTGTTTTGTTTTCTTTTTCTCTTATTCTCTTCTTCTTCTCCTTCGCTGGTCTACTTCTGCTCGTGCTTCTGCTTCTTCTTCGGCTTCTTCATTTGCTGCCTGACACCGACTTGTCCTCGCCGGAACCAGCCGCTCGCCGTGCGCCGCCTTCCTGCCGCGAGCCACCGCCACCCTGACTCCTCTCTGGCCGAGCAGCGCTGCCGCCGTCTTCTCGACTCCGCCTCATCCAGCCGCTGCGTCCACCGTGGCTAGACTCTGCCCAGCTGCCCATTGCCCGCCGGCTTGTCCCCCGTCGCCCGGCCACCCGAGCGACGCCGCCATGCCACCTGTTGCCGCCACGAGCCCAGCTCGCAGTCGGTAGCTTGCCGGGCCGAGCTTGCCCTGCTTAACTCCGCTTGACGTCGTGCACCACCGTCTTGGACTTCTGCCGCCATGCGTCGTCCACCCCGACTCGCCCGTCGTCACCCCCTCAACCATCCCTGGCCGCCGTCGTCACCCCCTCAACCACCGTCTCTACCACCCACAGTCACTCATTTGTCGCGCCATTCATTGTGGCCGCGCTCGCCGGTCTGCCATCGCTTGTCTCTGTAGCTCACCACCACTGTCTAGCTACCTAGCTGTCGCCACCAGCCGCCACTTTTTGCCTGGAACAACCCCTGGCCGTGTCGGAGTCACCTTACTAGCAACCGCTCCCTTTGCGGTGCCCGTTTGTCGTCCGTTTGCCAGCCGCCGAGCCCACGCTAGAAACCACCGCGGGCTGCTCTCGCCGCCGCCGTCGTTCTCGTGTAAACGATGTCGTTAGCCGAGTAAGCTAACTCCTAATCCTTCGTTTAGGATGTTAAACTTGCTTAGATAGTTTAATTAAGGTTTACATTAAGTTAATGGTTGGTTAATTAAGTTTAGTGCATGAGTTAATGTTGGATTATTAAATAACATTTGGTGATAGGTTATCGTTGGGTGATAGGCTATTGTTGGGTTTGCTATAAGCTATCGCGTATTTGCTGATAAGTTATTAATTATTTTATTATTATTGAATATTTTATTAAATAAATTATTTTCGGATTTAAATATTATTTTATTATTAAATAAATTATTTTTGGATTTAAATACTAATATTTTATTATTAAATAATTAATTTTCGAACATAATAATATTTGATTTTCAAAAAATTTCTAGCGTCAAATTGTGATGCCAATATTAGTTTTCGCCATATAAGTTGGCGTATTTAGAAAATGATTTGAATGATCATGATTCGAGAAAATATTTTGAATCTTTGAAAATAAATTATTTTAGGATATTATTAAATAATTAATTTTCGAATTTATTTATTATTATTTCGAAAAATTTTTAATCTCAAATTATGATTTCTATGCCTGATTGGTGACGATTATGCCGTGAATCATCGTATTAATTTGATTTATGACAAATTATTTTGAATGGAAGTTTTTAAAGAAAATTTGTAAGATTTTTGGAATTAAACTATTATTTGGTTATACCAAGAAATGATAGTGATGCCTTGTGGTTGATAAACGTGTTTAGCATCGAAGCTTGCAAGAATTGATTGACTGTTTACATGTGTGACCACTTGGTTTGTTATGCGGTATTGTGTGAGCACTATTCATGGATGCATGAGCTAATTGAAAAGATAATAGTTGGCCGGAATGCTTGTGTGCTCGTGTGGTCACACATTGGAGCCGTCTTGCCGTGTATTGCTTGACGATGCCCGATTTATCGGATGCTTAGGGATTATCTGGATTGCTGATATCCCGGATGCCTTATCGCGGCCCGAGATCGGACTCGATGCTCCTTACGGGATACCATCTTACTGTGTATTGTTTGATGTTGCCGTACTGGAATGCCGTCATCTTATGTATCGTTTGATGTGGCCGTACTTGACGGGGCGAGATGAAACCCAGTTATACCGGAAGACTGCCATCTTGCTGCGTATCGCTTGATATGTAGTGGCCCTGAGGGGGCGTGATAACTGGAATACGTGTGATGTATAGTGCTTGATTATGTGGTAGAAACTGCTAGACATGGTATGAGTCGTGCCCAAGTGGATTATGTCTTATAATCGAGACACGCGGGCCTGTGATGCATTGATGCATGGGTAATCTATTTAAATGCTTCGAGTATGTGACATGTTCATTTCATCAATGAGTATACCAAGGCAAGGTAATGATGCATGTGGTTGTTTAATGATGTTATTATTGATGCTGTATTGCCTGGTTAGGAACCCCCGTGCGAGTTGGCCTCCTAAGCGGGGCTTAAGCCGTCAACTTATTGAGACTTTCGCCTCATTTATTGTTGTTAACTATTTTTTTTAGGCCCTTAGCATGTTGATGCACCCAGTTTGGTTTAGGGTGTCTGAAAGCTGGCTTTTTGAGATTGACCAGTTGGTAGAGTAGATTGACCCCAGCCTGGTTTCTTTTGTTGGCTTTTTGTGGAAGCGTCCGAAGTGAGCTTATAAAAATGTTCTCAGGGGTTAATCTAGTGAAAATCAAAATAGTATTGTTTGACTGTTGTGAATTGTTTTCCTGACTATCTCTATTTGTTGTTGTCCGGGGATTTTTGTGATCGCTCGCGCATGCGTAATTAAAAGATAAAATGAAGGGTCAGCAACAAATCCTGGGACGTCGTATCTCAACGACCATAGTGGGATGTTGCACGTCCGTAGGGTTCAGGGTGTGACATTCCCGTTCTGAATTGGTATCAAAGCAAAATTAGCTCGATTCAAGTTTGGTCGAGATCTAGAGTGATAAAGTGCGATGGGTTTTGGGATAGTGAGTTAGGAAGAAGCTAAGTGCCTGTGCTTGAGTGTTAGATTTATCGTTTTTCAACAGGTTGTTCATTATTTTTTATTCCTTGTTGGAATTGGAAAGTGGGTTTCTGTGAAGATCCTGCAAGATGGACAATCCTAAACCAAGGGCCCTTAGGAGGAGGGCCGAGCCAGGTCAAGCTGGTGCCAGAAGGAAAGCACCAGGGGATCCTAGATTAGATCGGATCCTACAGGCTTTAGAGAGCTTAGTAGGGCAGCAGGCTCAGAATCAAGCCGCCGCCGCCGCACCTGCACCTGTACCTGTAAATGTTCCATTAGTCGCTAATGGAAATGGGAATCAGCCCATGCACAAGTTGGTAGAGCAATTTTTGAAGCTCGAGTCGCCCAAGTTCATTGGTGTGGGTGATCCTGAGGCTGCAATCCTCTGAATTAGGGAGTTGGAAAAGGTTTTTGCTTTGCTGAGATGTTCGGATGAAGAAAAGGTGACACTGACAGCCTACCAATTGCAAGGTAATGCCAGTACTTAGTGGGAAGCTATCCAGAGGAAGGTATTTCCTGAAGGTTATGGCCTCGGTGTGAGGTGCCTTTGTGGATGCTTTTTACAACAAGTACTTCTCAGACTGTGTTGAGGAGCAGAAGATGAATGAGTTTTAACGTCTTCGACAGAACTAATTGTCGATAGACCAGTACGAGGCAAAATTTGCTGAACTGTCCCAGTATGCCCCAAGGTTGATTGAAGATCCAATAGATAAGGCAATAAGGTCTAAGGATGGGCTGAAATCTGAGATTAAGGACCAATTGGTGCCCCTGAATCTGAAGGACTACAATGAGCTATATGAGAGAACGCAATTAATTGAGAGAAACTTGGCTGAGAGGGCAGCCGCGTCTGGATCATGGTTTGTGCCAAACAAGGATAACCATCGGTTTGGAAAGAAACCAATAGCAGGAAGTAGATTTCCCATCCCTCCTAATAAGAAAGGTGGTGTGAGGAAGCCAATGTACAACAACAATAATGGTCTCTGTCGATCTTGTAGAAGACACCATGGATCAGCCCCATGTCCTATGAGGACAGGAGCTTGCTTTGGATGTGGCCAACCCAACCACCACATGAAAGATTGTCCACGCCAAGTTGCGGGAGCACGAGGACCGGCGTAGGAGGTAGGACAACTTGCAAGGAATGCCCCACCGAACCAGTTGAACCGACCGCAAGTGCAAGGACGAGTCTATGTTGTCACAAGGAAGGAGGCAGAGGACTCACCTACCATAATTACAGGTACAGTTTCGTTACATGACCATGCTGCTTATGCTTTGTTTGATCCTGGAGCTAAGCAATTAGTGGGGTTAAGTCCGAAACCACTGGGAGTAGTTTATAATATTTCTACCCCTTTAAAGGAAAGCATAGTGTTTGCAGTAGGTTGTACTGGTTGTAGATTATCTATTGGTGGTCGTGAGGATAGCATAGATTTGATCGTTTTGACGATGTTCGACTTTGACGTGATTATTGGAATGGATTGGCTCACCAAGCAATGAGCCACGGTAAACTGCTATCGTAAGATGATACAGTTTGAGCCAGTAAGGAGTGTCAATTTTGAGTTTGTCGGGAATCGAGGAGAACCTTTGATTCCTTTAATCTCATCACTAGAAGTCACTTGGTTATTGGATAAGGGTTGCCAAGGTTATTTGGCGATTGTAGTTGACACTTTGGTAGAGGAACCAAGGATGCAAGACATTGTTGTGGTGCGAGAATTCTTGGACGTTTTCCCTGAGGAATTGCTTAGATTGCCCCTAGAAAGGGAGATAAAATTCGTGATTGAGTTAGCCCTTAGAACGGAACCAATTTCTAAAGCACCTTACAGAATGACGTTGTCGGAATTGAAGGAGTTAAATGTTCAGATGTAGGAATTGTTGGACAAAGGATTTATTCATCCTAGTGCATTGCCTTGGGGAGCGCCAGTTCTATTTGTAAGGAAGAAGGACGGGTCGTTGCGCCTTTGCATCAACTATCGGCAAATCAATCAGGTAATGGTTAAGAATAAGTATCTGTTGCTCAGGATGGATAATTTGTTTGACCAACTTCAAGGAGCTTCAGTATTCTCGAAGATAGACTTGAGGACAGGTTATCACTAGTTGAGGATTAGAAAGGAAGATATACCGAAGACGGCATTAGAACGCGCTATGGACACTATGAGTTTACCGTGATGCCGTTTGGTCTAACAAATGTGCCTGCAGTTTTTATGGACTTGATGAACAAGGTGTTCAAAGAGTATTTGGACAAGTTCGTGATCGTGTTCATTGATGACATTTGGTGTATTCGAGGAGTTCAGAGGAACACCAGCAACATTTGAGAACAGTGCTGCCAACCCTTCGAGATCATAAGTTATATGCCAAATTTAGCAAGTGTGAGTTTTGGTTAACTCGAGTGGCTTTTTTTGGACATGTGATTTCTGAAGAAGGAATTTCAGTAGACTCGGCTAAAATTGAGGCGGTTATGAATTGGCCTAGACCAACGATGGTAACTGAAGTTCGGAGTTTTTTGCGATTAGCTAGCTATTATAGGACGTTCGTGGAAAGATTTTCTGCTATAGCTATGCCCTTGACGCGATTATTGAAAAAGGACACGAAATTCGAATGAACAGATAAGTGTGAACATAGTTTTTAATAGCTTAAACAGAAGCTAACTACTACACTTGTACTAACGTTACCGTCTGGTTCATGAAGATATGAGATCTACAGCGACGCGTCATACAAAGGATTGTGATGTGTTTTAATGCAACATGGAAGAGTTGTGGCATATGCGTCTCGACAATTAAGACCACACAAATTGAATTACCCGACGCACGACTTGGAATTGGCTGCTATCATATTCGTGCAAGATTTGGAGACATTATTTGTGCGGAGAAAGGTTTCATATCTATACAGATCACTAGAGCCTAAAATATCTATTTTCGCAGAAAGAATTGAATATGAAACAGCGTAGATGGATGGAGCTACTTAAGGACTATGATTGTGATATTTTGTATCATCCTGGTAAGGCTAATAAGGTAGCCGATGCGTTGAGTCAAAAGTCCTCAATTGCGCATATGATAGTTCAAGAATGGATTTTGCTTGAAGGAATTCGGGACTCGGATTTCAAGCTCGAGGTAAGTCACCTCTCGAGTTTAATGACTACTCTCAGAATTGAACTCGAAGTACAAATTAGGATTAAAGCAGCGCAACTTTCAGATCCTGAACTGCAAAAGATTCTGCAAATGGACGCAACTAAGAGAAAACCTAACTTTCAAGTATCCGAGGAGGGGATCTTGAAGTTTCATGGACGGTTGTGTATGCCCAATGATGAAAGACTTAAGGAGGAAATTTTAGCAAAAGCTTATCGCAGTAACTACAGTATTTATCCGGGTAGCACAAAGATATATCATAATCTTCGTCAATATTATTGGTGAAATGGCATGAAAGGAGATATTGCCAAATATGTGGCTAGATGTTTAACGTGTCAACAGGTGAAGGCTCAACACTGTAAACCAGGTGGACTATTGCAACCGTTGGAAATACCAAAATGGAAATGGGAGCATATCACGATGGATTTCGTGATGGGTCTATCGATGAGTCAAAGAGATAATGATTCAATCTGGGTCGTGGTAGATAGACTCACAAAGTCTGCTAATTTCATCCCGGTGTGAAAGGATTTTGCTATGGACAAGCATGCTGAGTTGTACGTGAGACATATAGTTCGTCTTCATGGTGTGCCGGTGACGATCACGTCAGATCAAGACCCCAAG
The DNA here is from genome assembly GCA_024500025.1 of Syzygium aromaticum. Lineage (NCBI taxonomy): Eukaryota > Viridiplantae > Streptophyta > Magnoliopsida > Myrtales > Myrtaceae > Syzygium > Syzygium aromaticum. Next base: position 22,796,080 of record CM044885.1, read on the forward strand.
TTCACCGCCACGTTCTGGAAGAGTCTTCAAGGCGCCATGGGAACAAAGCTGCAGTATAGCACTGCTTTTCATCCGCAGACAGATGGACAATTCGAGAGAACGATTCAGACTCTCAAAGACATGCTGCGAGCCTGCGTTCTGGATTTCAAAGGGAGTTGGGAAGAATAATTACATCTTGTTGAATTCGCGTACAATAACATTTATCAGCAGAGTATCAAAATGGCACCTTTCGAAGCACTTTATGGCAAACCCCGTGGGACTCCAATTTGTTGAAACGAAGTTGGAGAACGAAAGATTTCGGGACCCGAGTTGGTGCAATAGTTGTCGGATGTCGTTAAAGTCATCAGGGATAAGCTAAGGACTGCTCAAAGTCGCTAAAAGAATTATGCAGACCGGAGACGTAGGCCCTTGGAATTTCAAGTAGGGGATCACATTTTCCTCAAAGTGTTATTGATGAGAAGATTATCACAGTTTGGCAAGAAAGGAAAGTTGAGCTCGAGGTACGTGGGTCCATTTGAGGTTTTAGAGAGAGTCGGTACTCTGGCCTACCGTCTCGCACTACCGCCAAATTTGTTCCAAGTTCACAACGTATTCCATGTGTCTATGCTAAGGAAATATGAACCGAATCTGACTCACATGTTGAATTATGAAGAAATAGAAGTGGACAACAGAGTGACGTAAGTGGAAAGGCGGGTTAGGATTGATGACAAAATGGAACGAGTGTTGCTGAATAAGACAATCCCGATGGTCAAAGTAATTTGGGAGTACCATGGAACCGAAGGTGCGACGTGGGAAAGCGAGGAGTTGATGCGACACCAATATCCCCATTTATTTGAGTAATTGGGGTTGGATTGTAAATTTCGAGGGCGGAATTTTTGTAAGGGGGGAAGAGTTGTGACATTCCGAATTTCGATCAATTTTTGAGATTTATAAAATGTGTAATTCGTTAGTGTGCTTATAGTAAAATCTTACCCGAGAACTGATCACTCTCGGTTATTGTTTTTAAATTGAGATTTCGCTAGAATTGTATTCAATCGAATTTGGCTGTTATTTAGAGTCCAAACTTTGGTGTCGAATATTTTAGAGTTTCTTGATGAATTGAATTGGACGGTGTCGATATTATTGTGGCTAGCCTCGATATTGCCCGAGATAGGTGAAAAGTGAATTTTTGACCGGGTACGAATTTGAACTAGTAGACCTCCATTGTAGTATGTTTTGTCTAATGTCCATGGGCCAAATTCTAATTTTTATGATTTTCGGGGATCATAGAATCATTTTCGGATTTGAATCGTGGCCTTCGGATTGCACTTGAATGCGATGTGACTATTCTCTCTCTCTCTCTCTCTCTCTCTCTCTCTCTCTCTCTCCTCCCTCTGTCGCATGCCACCTTAGCCGTGCACGTTTCCTTTTCCCCCTCTGTCAGACCCTCTCTCTCTTCCTTTTCTTTTCTTTTCTTTTTCTCTTCTTCTCTTCTTCTTCTCCTTTGTTGGTCTGCTTTTGCTTGTGCTTTTGCTTCTCCTTTGGCTTCTTCATTTGCTGTCCAACGCCGGCTTGTCCTCGCCAGAACCAGCCGTTTGCCACGCGCCGCCTTCCTGCCGTGAGCCACCGCCATCCCAACTCCCCTCTGGCCGAGCAGCGCTGCTGTCTCCTCGGCTCTGCCTTGTCCAGCCGCCACGTCCGCCGTGGCCAGACTCTGCCCAGTCGCCCGTTGGCTTGTCCCCCATCGCCCAGCCACCTAAGCAACGCCGCCGTGCTACCCGTCGCCGCCATGAGCCCAGCTCGCAACCCGCAGCTTGCCGGGTCGAGCTTACCCTTGCCCAGCTCCGTTTGCCGTTGTGCATCGCCGTCCTGGACGTCTACCGCCGCGCGTTGTCCACCCTGACTCGACCGTCGTTGCCCCTGATCGACGCCGTCACCCCCTCAACCACCGTTTCCGCCACCCACAGTAGCTCCTTTGTCGCGCTGTTCACCGTGGCTGCGCTCGCCGGTCTGCCGCCGCTCGTCTCCACCGCTCACTGTCGCTATCTAGCCGCCTAGCCGTAGCCATCAGCCACCACTTTCTGCCTGGAATAGCCCTAGGCCGGGCCGGAATCGCCTCACCAGCAGCCGCTCCCTTTGCTACGCCCATTCATCGTCCGTTCGCCGGTCGCCGAGCCTTAGCCAGAAACCACCGTGGACCGCTCTTGTTGCCAATGCCGTTCTCGTGTAAACGATGTAGTTAGTCGAGTAAGTTAACTCCTAATCCTTCGTTTAGGGTGTTAAACTTGCTTATGATAGTTTAATTAATGTTTAGATTAAGTTAATGATTGGTTAATTAAGTTTAGTGCATGAGTTAACGTTGGATTATTGGATAACCTTTAGTGATAGGTTATGGTTGGGTGATAGGCTATTGTTGGGTTTGCGATAAACTATCGCGTATTTGTTGATAAGTTATTAATTATTTTATTATTATTGATTATTTTATTAAATAAATTATTTTCGGATTTAAATATTATTTTGTTATTAAATAAATTAATTTCGGATTTAAATACTAATATTTTATTATTAAATAATTACTTTTTGAAAATAATAATATTTGATTTTCGAAAAATTTCTAGTGTCAAATTGTGATTCCAATATTGGTTTTCGCCGTATAAGTTGGCGTATTTAGAAAATGATTTGAATGATTATGATTCGAGAAAATATTTTGAGTCTTTGAAAATAAATTATTTTAGAATATTATTAAATAATTAATTTTTGAATTTATTTATTATTATTTTGGAAAATTTTTAATCTCAAATTATGATTTCTATGCCTGATTGGTGATGATTATGCCGTGAATCGTTGTATTAATTTGATTTATGACAAATTGTTTTGAATGGAAGTTTCTAAAGAAAATTTATGAGATTTTTGGAATTAAACTGTTATTTGGTTATGCCAAGAAATGATAGTGATGCTTTGTGGTTGATAAACGTGTTTGGCATCGAAGCTTACAAGAATTGATTGACTGTTTACATGTGTGACCACTTGGTTTGTTATACGGTATTGTGTGAGCACTATTCATGGACGCATGGGCTAATTGAAAAGATAATAATTAGCTAGAATGCTTGTGTGCTCGTGTGGTTACACGTTGAAGCCGTCTTGCTGTGTACGCTTGACAATGCCCGATTTATCGGATGCTTGGGGATTATCTGGATTGCCGATACCCCGGATGCCTTGTCGCGGCTCGAGGCCAGACTCGACGTTCCTTACGAGATACCATTTTACTGTGTATCGTTTGATATTGTCATATTAGAATGCCATCATCCTGTGTATCGTTTGACGTAGCCGAGCCTAATGGGGCGGGATGGAGCTCGGTTATACCGGAAGACTGCCATCTTGCTGCGTTTTGTTTGATGTGTAGTGGCCCCGAGGGAGCGTGATAACTGGAATACATATGGTGCATAGTGCCTGATTATGTAGTAGAAACTGCTAGGCATGGTATGGGTCGTGCCCGAGTAGATTCTATCTTATAATCGAGACACGCGGGCCTGTGATGCATTGATGCATGGGTAATCTATTTAAATGCTTCGAGTATGTGACATGTTCATTTCATCAACGAGTGTACCAAGGCAAGGTGATGATGCATGTGGTTGTTTAATGATGTTATTATTGATGTTGTATTGCCTGGTTAGGGACCTCCGTGCGAGTTGACCTCCTAAGCGGGGCTTAGGCCGTTAACTTATTGAGACTTTCGCCTCATTTGTTGTTGTTAACCATTTTTTTCATGCTCTTAGCATGTTGATGCACCCAATTTGGTTTAGGGTGTCTGAAAGCTAGCTTTTTGAGATTGACCAGTTGGTAGAGTAGATTGACCTCAGCCTGGTTTCTTTTGTTGGCTTTTTGTGGAAACGCCCGAAGTGGGCTTGTAAGAAAGTTCTCAGGGGTTAATCTAGTAAAAATCAAAATAGTGTTATTTGACTGTTGTGAATTGTTTTCCTGACTATCTCTATTTGTTATTGTCCGGGGATTTTTGTGATCGCTTGCGCATGCGTAATTAAAAGATAAAATAAAGGGTCAGCGACGAGTCCTGGAACATTACATCTCAATGACCATAGTGGGATGTTGCGCATTCGTAGAGTTCGGAGCGTGACACTGAGCATCAAAATTCACAATCAATATCACCAATTGATTTCACAAAACAAAACATGTAATCTTTCTCAACTTCATTTGCTAAACTGAACACATTTCACAAGACATCTCTCACATCATTTCAGAATTCTTGATAAATTGATATGCAAAACCTTTCGCAACATTTTTCATAAAAAGTTTATCAAATCATTTAGAATTCATTCCATAAACTAGTTTGCAACATAATACGTATATTTCCGTTCACTATATATTTCTTAAAATCATTCTCAAATGACCGAGGAGTAGTAAATGCCCAATCTAGGCTTTTATGCAACAAACATGCTTTAATAACTCATACGATACTCAAATTCTTATCACTTTCAAAACATGAATTTATAAACTCAAAGAAAAGATAGCATCACTCACCTGGAAATGCCTACGATCAAAAAACAAAGATTACTCATACCGTCGAACTCGCAATCCTATGAAATAAGCGAGAAACCACGTTAAAATCGAGTAAAACGCTACCTCAACTGCGACTCGGCTAAATTAAGCTTAGACGCTAACATAACGACTAAAAGGCTCCCACAAATCGCTTGTCTAAAATGATTATCCAAAACCGTCAGCAACGCGGAGCTTGAATGCGAAACTTGGTTGCACTATAATTTTCCCCACCGAACTGTTTACCACGCGCACTCAACTTGAAAAATTCATTTCGGGAAAACCTAAGTCCAATAGAGATCCGTAAAATCCCACCACACTAAACTATCATTTTCTATATATACGCAGCTCAACGACTTAAAAATCTTACTATGCAGCTTTATTTTCACAAAACTCTGAAATTATGTCCTAATTCCAAAAAAATACTCTGATTGAACGAACGAGGGCCGCGAATAGTTACCGGGCGTTGCAACACAAAGTCGAATCAGCTTGGCGAAGTCCCGTGATGCAAAATCCTCTTCTCTTTTCTCTTTTTTTCTTCTTCCTCTTTCATTTCCTCTCTTTTCTTCTTTTCCTCTCCTCCGGTGAGAGCTCTCGGTCTTCTCTCTCTTCCTTTTTAAGGAGCTGAACGTGCCCCTTTGTTTTTAAGGGAAAATCGATGAGATAAGCAAGGATTCATGGACTAAATGCAAAAGTTCCCATGGTGATTCAGAACGACAATAGCTTTCATTAGAAATGCTGGTAGAGCAAGGTTTCCTCGTATGAAGTAACATAATTAGCCAAATTGATTCTTTCCCGGGTTTGTAAGGCCTTGTGGAGCAATTTTCTGGGTTTATACTGAATAATATGTCTGTACTAGCTAGATGAATTGATCGGAATCAGTGCGAGAGACTTGATAATGAAATTTATGCAAGGTCAACGACTTGATTCGACAAGTCCAAGAAGCAAGGATTTGATTATGAAAAGAGCGCAACTTCAGGGACTAAAAGTAAAATTTTTACCTACCATATTCGAGATGGAAGTCATACTGGTTTGGAACAAAGGAATGTGATTCATCACACCTCGTCTCCGGTTCTTCTACTACCAGATGACGGTTATTAATACCTTTACTAGACCGGGCTTATAATTCACCTTAGTAGCAGCTGGTGTCGGTGTCAGCCGAGGAAATTGGATGAATTGCATTCAGACACAGCATTGAAAATCTAAATGCTGGACCGATTCTCCCAAGAAAGCTTGACGTATCAGGAAGGTAAACAGCTTAGGGGAGTAGCGAAAGCGACGAAAACGACTATGATACCGCACAAAACGCGTGGAAATTCACTAGGCTTTTTTTCATTGGCTTTGATTAGTGCAGATGCGTGCACATCTGCAGGCATGACAGCCAACAAAAATTGAGAAGTCTGAATATCCAGACTCAGCTCAGGCTCACCTCTGCAGCAAAAACTCTTCTTCCTTCCTCCTCCTGTTCCCGTTCGTGAAAAGAAAAATTCGAACAATCCGAACGAAATTTCCGAGGAGTGTGGTGTTTCGTAAGAGTGAACAACCATGGTCTTCAAGTTTTCAACCTTCGATCTCACCGTAGATCCTCCCGATTTCGATCCGCCTTCGCCGCCTGCTTCTCGGTCAACAACGATTTGTCTGCCAATTAGTCGTGCTAGCTGCAGTTTCATCAAAGGTACGACATCCCGCCAGGTAGCTGCCGGTGCTTCTCTGCACTTGGCCAATTCAGCTTCCAAGTTTGGTTGCTGGAGGCCAAGCGAATCACTCCAATGTCCAGAGGAAGGACGCCTTAAAAGGTTCACTTTCCGCGAGCTGAAGGTCGCTGCCAACAAGTTCAGTGAGACAAAGAAGGTGGGTGAGAGTGGGTACGGTTGTGTGTACTATGGAGTCCTGGTGGACGGCTCCAGAGTAGCGATAGAAAGACTCACTAGACATACCTCTCAAGGATTGACACTCCGTGCTGAAGTAAAATTGGGGAACATGATATGGCATCGGAATCTGCTTCCGGTTCACGGCTTTTGTTCGTCATCAAAACATGGAGACTTGCTCGTGTACCCTTTCATGGTGAACGGATGCCTAGGCACCCTTTTAAGAGGACAGTCAACAGAGAAGCGCCCACTTGATTGGCCCACCAGGAAGAAGATAGCAATTGGAGCTGCGAGAGGGATTGCCCATTTGCACGATCTGAGGATAATTCACAGGGACATTAAACCAGAAAGTATACTGTTGGATGCGGATTTTGAGGCTGGTGTTGCAGATTTTGGGTTGGCCTTGTTCATGGACGAGTACAAAGAGAAGGCTGTTTCCGAAGGAGAACCCAATGGTGAAGACGCTTATTTTACCGACTGCACAGCGGGAACACTTGGTTACATGGATCCAGAGCGCATTACCGGAAGATACTCAGTAAAGAGTGATGTTTATGGTTTCGGCGTGACGCTTCTTGAACTCGTAAGCGGTCGAAGAGCTTGGAGAACAACCTGCCTCGATGGAAAGGAACTGGGGCTGCTTCGTTGGGCACAAGCCCTTTTGAAAAACGAACAGTTGGAAAGGCTAGTCGATACCAATATGCTGGGTGGCTATAACGAGAGTGAAGTGGAGAAAACCATTCGCCTGGCTCTACTTTGCACGCAACTGGACCCCAAAAAACGACCTTATATGGCTGAAGCAGTCCTATTTCTTGAAGGAATTATTGGCTTGGAGAAAAGATGGGAGGAGTATCAACTTGAAGACGAATTATCTTGCCTGGATGATCTCTCAATTTTGAACGACTCTACTTCTTGTCCAAGTGAAGACAAATCATCTGGTCCTAGATGATCCTTCCCAGAACGTGTCGCTTGAGATTCGCCCTCGTGATTGCGGCTGCCTCAGCTTGAGCACTATACCGGATACCGTTGAATTTTTTTCGCTTAGTTCGAGTGTATTTACTCATTTCATTTTATTTAATTTATAATGTTCTTATTATGTTTTACCTTAAATCTGATTTCATTTTATTTTTATCAAAGCCCACCAGAACTTGAGAGGGCAAGTAGAATCAAATTATTGTGCTGTGCCGTCGGCCAACATTCCACACAGTGCTGTTTTGTGCGCCACGGTTTATTTGCACACAATTTGATAAGATTAGATTAAATCAACTAAGTAAAATTACCTGTTGGGTCGAACACAAAAATTGAGGAGCAATTTTTGCTGGGTTTGTAAATACTAAGATGACAATTTCTAGGATGGGACATAAGCATTATTTGGACACGGCACGAAGTAAGCGGGTATGGATTTGTGCTAATTGGGCTTGTATGGTAATCGTGTTGACCCACTTGACATGATTGATAAGTAAATTGTGTTCAAGTTCAAGAGAGACTTGGGTAAGAAAATTTATGCTAGTTTGACTACTTAATTAGACAAGTCAAAAGCAAGAGATAATGTTACCTCCAAGAATGTGACCTAAATTGAGAGATCACAAATTGTGTTCCTGAATATGCTCCATCACATTGTAATGTCACCTCACCTGGATGAGAATGCCACACGATCCTGATGTTTCCCCTTATACGCATCTCTTGATTCCTTTTTTTTTAGTAGTGAGATTGGATGACGTGTGGCGTCTGCCAAATGCACACATGTGCTTGTCTTTTTTTTTCTTTATGGCAGCCCAATTTCCTAAAGAATCCTCAAACTTTAGGTCAAGTTTCAATTCTACATCGAACTTTTTTTATCTATTGTTGATAGTCAAATTTGGGATTAGGACATTGAATCCGCCATCGCCTAGCCTAGATTCGGGGTCATTGGCCTTGGGCAACCCAGGATTTGGTGCCGCCCAAGGCCGGTGACACCATCGTTGCCTAGCTTTCAGTCTTCACATTGCAACCTCTCCGTCTATTTCTCCGTTGGTCAGTCAATTCGGCCAAAATCTTCGCTTGTCTCTGCTTCTGACCAAATCCTAGGAGACTAAAATGGCGACCAGAGGCAGCAGATGGAAGAAGGTCGAGAATTTTCCAGCATCTGACGGGAACCGCGATAGAGGGCTCAAAAGGGAGGAAATGGCTGCGCTCATGGTTGCCTTGAACCCGAGGGTCAAGTTCAGCGACGAGCAAATCAATGCAATCCTGGACGAGGTGTTCAGGACCTACGGCAACTGCATTGATGGCGGGAAGGGGCTCACCTATGAGGGCTTGTTGAGGACCAACGATGACGCGCCAGCGATATGGGCAGCAACTTCAACATGTTAGGCTTGAGCTCAATTCGGGGCAGAATTGGGATTGCACCTACAATTTAGACTTTTTAAAGGGAAGGGTTAATACTACCAAAAATTTCAAACCGGTACACGTATGATAATTTTATTCCGAATTTTTTTTTATCACTAAAAATCCAAAACCGGTACACATGTAACAATTTTACCCGAACATACCCTAAAAAACCCCAAACTGATACACTTGTGATAATTTTACCCTGAACATACCACAAAAAATCCTAAACTTGTATACATGCGACAATTTTACCCTGAACTAAAATTTTAATATTATTTTTTATTTTTTGAATTATTATTTTATTTTTTGTTTTTTCTTTTCTTTTCTTTTTTTTGTTCATCTTCAACCTCTGCTTGGTTGCTGGATCGACTAGAGGTGAAAGCCGGCGAGGGTGACCCTCTTCTGAGTTGGGCGAGGACGGCCCTCGCTTGGGTAGGCGAGGACAGCCCAGGCAAGGTCGACCCTCGCTGGCATCGGGCGAGGCCTGTCCTCGCTCGTCCAGGCAAGGTCGACCCTCACCTTACTCAAGTGAGGGCCGCCCTTGCCAGATTCGGTGAGAGCGGCCCTCGCCGGCGTTGGGCAAGGGTTGTCCTCGCCCGCCTAGGCGAGGTCGACCCTCGCCCGACGCCGACGAGGGCAGCCCTCGCTTGAGCCGTGCTAGGGCTAACCTTACCTAGGTGGGCAAGGACAGCCCTCACCTGACACCGGCGAGAGTCGCCCTTGCCAGATTCTACGAGGGTAGCCCTCGCCTGAGTCGAGCGAGGGCGGCCCTCACCCGTGCCGGCGGGGCCGACCTCGCCGGCTTTCGCCTCTAGCGACCGATTAGAAGTTGAATATGAAGAAAAAGAAAATAAAAAATAAAAAAAATTGAAAAAATAAAAAATAATATTTAAAAAAATTAATTCGGGGTAAAAGTATCATAAGTGTACCAATTTGAGATTTTTCGTGGTTAAAAAAAAATTAGGGTAAATTTGTAATTGGTTTACCAATTTGGAGTAAAATTGTCACAAATATACTAATTTTGGGTTTTTTGTGGTAAAAAAAAAGTTTGGGGTAAAATTATCACAAGTGTACTAGTTTGGAGTTTTTTGTGGTAAAAAAAAGTTTAGGGTAAATTTGTTACATTTATATCAGTTTAGATTTTTTGGTGGTATTAACCCTAAAAAGAATTAGGCCTTTTTTTGGGTTGGCAAGAGATTATGTGACAAGATAAGGGAATAAAAAAAATCCTTTTCTTCGACAGCTGCGTGCCTAGGTTTCCAGTCAAACATCGGAGTGGGACCCAAATATACCCAAAAACTTTGAAAATTACTGCCGGCGCCACAGAAAACTTCGCTTCGAGAAATTCATCTTGTCAACAGGAAACGGGTCACTTGTTTAGAAAGTCGCAATTCCGCGTGGGGCTCAAGCACTTCAGTTGACCGTGACTTTGTGTAATGGTCAAAATATCGCTCTCCGTTTACCGATTCTCACTGTGTGACCCAGTCAAACTGCAAGAAAAATGCTTCTCATATGCCCCCTTTGAATCCGTCATGCTAGTTTCCCCTGCAGTAACTCACCTACAAAAGAGATGATGAAACCACCCTAGCTCTAACCCACAAAAAGAGGAAATTGACAGCTCATAAAACATGCATTTCTCATGATCATGATCATCAAATCCTTTTCCTCTGAGAAAAAGAAATATGTCCTGTGCATAGATATTTGTTCAGGTGGTGATAGAGAACAAGATTTGGTTATCGAGAGCAGAGCGAAAGGAAGAACATGGTCTTCAAATTCGCCACCTTTGATCCCGCTCAAGATCCTAATGATTTCAACCATGCTTTTCCTCTATCTCCAGCATCATCACTATCAGCACCACGTGATTATATTGACGGCTGCATCAGAGCTTTAGTCAGCCGGCTCGCCGTCACTGGTACTTGTAGCATCTTAACATTTCAGCCGCAACACTCATATGCACTCATGCTCACATTTCTCTCATTTGTGCTTGTGCCCATCATTCCAAAGTGTCCTCTGGCCTATTTGTAGGCTCTGTAAGTCGGTTACTTTTTCTGGACTATACTTGCTGGATTCTTCTAGAAAACATCATGTAAAGGTGACAGGCAACGTGATTTTGGAAAATAATAGACCCTAAAAAAAGAAGAGTGTTCTAAAGGGAGGATGATCATGATGTGCTAAATAGTTCTAGAGAGTCATTTTGGTTATATTTGACTGAGCTCCTAATAATTAATGACCCAGGATTTTATTCATGACAAGCATGCGAATAAACTAACAACTTGCGAATACTATTTTCCCTAATTAGTTCATTGCTCCGTAAGGTGCCAGAACTTCAATCCCCACTGTTTTTTTTTTCCCTCTTTATCATCTTCTCCTTGAATATAGCTCCCAAATTTCGAAAAATGCTGCCCTATAGGTTGGATTTCTCAACAGCATGCATCCTTCAAAGATTTTCCTTGATAATCTACTTGTCGATCTTCGGACGTTGTTATGTAGTACTTATTGGAAAGATTATGGTGTAGAACCTAGGGAAAAGATGCTGAAATTAAAGGATGGATCTTTTAAATATGGCGAACTTGCGAGGATAACAGGGAACTTTGGAACGGTTCTCGTTGAAGGAGGATCTGGAAATGTATATTTTGGAACACTAGAGGATGGCACCGAAGTTGCTGTGAAGGTCTTCTTTTGTTTTTCTATACGAGGGTCCAGGGAATTTCAAGCCAAGGTTAGATAGAACAAGGCAAATGATGCATATTTAGAAACTTGGTCCCAAACTAATATCGGTATAAACACCAGTAATGCACACTTGTGATTTTGCAGGCCAAACACTTGAGGGCTGTTCACCATGAAAACTTGGTTTCTTTGCTTGGATATTGTGATGGCACCAAAACCAAGGGGCTAATATATGAATTTATGCATGGTGGAAATCTGCAACAAAACTTAACAGGCATTTTATCATTCTCATTTACAGCCCTTTCTCTAGAATTATCCCCAAGATACCTGTTTTTCACATATAACGGTGGTAGATGTGTTGATTTGACAGGCGACATCCCAAATTTCTTGACTTGGAGTAAGAGACTACAAATTGCCGTGGATGTAGCACAAGGTCTGTACATGAAATATCCACTATTACAGTTTTTGCTTTGGCATGGTTTGAGGAGTTTTTGCAAAGAATTGCAGGTTTGGATTATCTTCATCATGATTGCCGCCCACCCATCATCCATGGAGACTTGAGTGCTGCAAACATCTGGTTGAATGAGGAAATGCAAGCTAAATTAGCTGACTTTGGTATCTCAGCTTTTGAACCCCGAGCTCTTGATTCTTATCCAACTTGTCCTCTAGGCACTCCAGGCTATTTTGACCCAGAGTAATGACTAAAACTCAATCTTGTCCAATCTCTTTATGCACAAAATCAGACATTCCCTAAGATTTCATGTGTCACTTCTCATTTATTAATATCCATCCCTTCTTCACTACTTGGATGCACACGAAACTACTGGTGAAACATTTCAATGTTTATAGGTCTTATCTTTTCCACTTCTTAAGTGGTTAAAATTTGGACTTGACAAAAAAAAAGCTCAAAAAGGATAAATGACTCAGAGATTCAAAGAGAAGCCTTATCATGACCTAGAAATTGTCTTCTCATCCATATTCTCATATGTATATGCAGGTTTTATCCATATTCAAGGCCAGACACGAAAAGTGATGTTTATAGTTTCGGAATCATACTCTTTGAGCTAATTACAGGACATCCAGCAGTAACTAGAGGCGCAGTGCGCAATGTGTTTTTACTCCAGTGGATGACTCCTATCGTTGAAACTAAAGAAATACATATGATTATGGATCCAAGTTTACGAGGAAAGTTCGACATTGACTCGGCTTGGAAAGCGATAGAGATTGCAAAGTATTGTACACGGCCAACTGGAGTAGAAAGGCCGGACATAACTCAGGTACTAGCGTTATTGAGGCAATCTTTAGCAATAGAATTGGCATCTCAGTGCTGCCACTCCGAGGTAGTTAACTAACTAGAAAATGTCAACTTTAGGTGCAAAAATATCTGCAGCAGTTTAGTGCTAAACTCAAGTGGTGGCTTATGTTTCAGAGTTCATACTTGTATTTAAATTTGGATTTTCCTAAGCAACCCTTGTCTTTGTGATTGATCGTGTTGAGTGGGCTTCTCAATAGAACCCGAGCAATATTCCCTACTTTTCAAAGTACTTTAACTATTGTCCTTTGTGGAAGAAAATGTCTATAAGTCCTCTTTGTATGTCGTGGTTACTCCAGCTTCTTCTTCTTCTTCTTGTTATTGCTTCATAGCAAAATCCTTCTTCTAGATCATAGCTAAAGATGTGAACCCAAAAAGCGGAAAAGGATTATTTTGAACTCTCTCTCTCTCTCTCTCTCTCTGTACGTGCTACTGCACCCGAAAACTAGAAAACACCTTTCTTGGTTGTGGAAAATTTATCAAATTATGGAAAACTGTCAGACTACACCATGAATAAAACGAGTTGTGTTGAAATGGTAAGAAACTCACTCGATTTTGTGCCTTGTGAAATGAAGATACCTGATGTATCTACGCTACTGCTACGAGGTTGAATTGATCTTCAAATATGAAGATACAGAGTAAAGTTAGGATGAAAACGAGTATGTGGGTGGGACTGTGGGTGGGCCAAGTCCAAGAGAGAGAATTGTGGAAAATTCATCGTTGGATGTGATTGTGGCGAGATACCAATCAGATTGACGATTCTTGCAGCACCGCGTGGACAGTTGTCACAACATGACATGCCCCACTTCACTTGAACGGAGCAAGTTCAATAATGTGCTCCTTGTTACTTCAATGAAAGTCCCTGGAAAAGCCAAGCAGAGCGCTTCTTAGATGCTGCATTGTAGTTCCTTTTGTGTTATATTCGGCCCAATCACTCTTGCTGAAGATCCCACTATTCTCCTTCCACGCCATCAGCATCAGCCTGTCGTCAATGGCGTGATCGCCGTCGCACTAAAGCAAATGCCATCGTCCGGTTTGCAGTCAATGCTTCTCTCATCTGAACAACCCTAATTGCAAAGGGAATGCAACAAACAAGGGGAAGAATGAACGGAAGTGGATATTGTCGGTGAATTCCAAAGTTTCTAATAAGACGGGTTCAAAAAAGTTCTTTAAACACACGCAAAAAGAATTAGTTACCTTTTGTCATGGAAAAAAAATAATTAGAGAGCTAGTTCATCTCAATAACTTTCATTGTGAAAGATGATACACTTGCAGGTTTCATCTTATCAGTTCCCAATTAAAGTATTTCTTGGCCCAAAAAAATATTATAGATAAATTAACAAATTTTATCCAAAATTGGCTCTAAAGAGGTTGAATTCCTCGACACCAAGCGCTACCGTGAGCTTCAGTAGATCCTGGAATTATGGTATTACCAAAATGCATCTTTTCAATATCGAAAAGTACTTTCAACCAAAAAAAAATCGAAAAGTACTTATATTCAATCTCATGGAAGAGAATGGTGGGTTGTGCAGGTTTTATCTTGGTTCTTACATATTTCTACTCGCGACATAAACCGGAAAAAGCCCCACACCGAGTGATTGACTTGAAGTTGTTTGTGTCAGGATTTGCTTCATGGAGCCTAGGTCTAGGTCTATGCTTTGCCTCCGCTCGTACCCCTAACCTGAGTCAGCAGCTTCTAGATGGATTATGACACTTGAGATCCACTGATTGGTCGCTAAAGATGGTTCTAGGGTCCAAGCATCTGCTGTACCATTTTTCTTTGCTTTGACGCTTAAGTCACGGGCAGAGGGGCCTTTTGTGCTTGGAAAGTGGCAATTTCCGTGTGGGCACACAGAGGCACACACCGCTTGTGGGGGTCTCCTAATAACATCATGATAAAAGTCTTCTCTGGACTTGACTTAGTGCTCCTTTCATATAAGGCCTTTCACACTGCCTCTTGGAAGCCGCCATGGCAATTTCCTCTATTAAACTATATGTTGTTTCTTAAAACTTCCATATAACATCTCTTACCCACAAGAAGAAGCGGCACAGAGATCTCTCACAGCACATTCATTTGTTAAGCTCATGATAAAGCAATTTGGGTTCGGTTTCCAGAGAGAACCGGAAAGTAAGGAAAATGGTGTTCAAATTTGCCACCTCCGATCCCGCCCAAGATCCCAATGATTTTAACTCGACTTTTCCACCTACTCCATCATCATCATTATCCTCAACAACGCCCTGTTAGCCTTGCGAATACATTTCCACTTTCACCAGAGCCATTATCAGCCGGCTCGTCGCTGTTGGTGCTTCTCTTGTCCTAATAGCCTCGGCTTTTGACTTTGATGGTCACAAGATTCGGGACCGATGGGCGGAGATGCCACTTCAGTGTATCGACTTCGATGTCTGTCTAGAATTTCACCAAAGACAACTTAAAGAGCTTACTTTGAAGGAGTTGAAGGTGGCTACCCAAAATTTTAGTTACAAGAAACTTATAGGCAGAGGTGGATTTTGGGTTTGACCTGTTGGTGGAGTAGATTAACCCCAGCTTGATATCGTTTTACTGGTTTTTTTTGTGGAAGCACCCAATATGCACTTGTAATTGTTTGACTATTGTGATTTATTTTCCTGACTATCCCTATTTATTGTTATTGTCTGGGGATTATTGTGATCACTTTCGCATGCGTAATTAAAAGATAAAATGAAGGGTCGGTGACGAGTCCTGGGACGTTGCATCTCATCGACCGAAGATGGGTGTTGCACGCCTACGGGGTTCGGGGCGTGACATCCCTGTCTGAAGTGATATCAGAGCAAGGTCAACTTGATCCAAGTTTGGTCGAGACCTTGAGTGATAATGTGCGATGAGTTTTGGGATAGTGAGCTAGGAAAACACTAAGTGCATGTGCTTGAGTGTTAGATTTCTCGTTTTTTAGCGGATTGTTCATTATTTTTAATTCCTTGTTAAAATTGGAAACAGGTTTCTGTAAAGATCCTGCGAGATGGATAATCTTGAACCAAGAGCCCCTTGGAGGAGTGCCGAGCCAGATCAAGCTGGTGCCAAAAGGATAGCACTAGGAGATCCTAAATTGAACCGGATCCTGCAGGCTTTAGAGACCTTAGTAAGGCAGTTGGCTCATAATCAAGCCGGCGCCACTGCACCTGCACCTACACCTGTGCTTGTAGATGTTCCATTGGCTGGTAATGAAAATGGGAATCAGCCCATGCACAAGTTGGTGGAGCAATTTCTGAAACTCAAGCCGCCCAAGTTCATTGGAGCGGGTGATCCTAAGGCTGCAACCCTCTGGATCAGGGAGTTGGAAAAAGTTTTTACCCTGCTGAGATGCTCGGATGAAGACAAGGTGACGCTAGCAGTCTACCAATTGCAGGGTAACGCCAATACTTGGTAGAAAGCTACCCAAAGAAGAATATTTCCAAAAGGTACGGCCCAAGTGCGGGGTGCTTTTGTGGATGCTTTTTAGAAGAAGTACATTTCAGATTGCGCTCAAGAGCAAAAGATGAATGAGTTTCAGCGTCTCCGGTAAAACCAGTTGTCGGTAGACCAGTACGAGGCAAAGTTTGCTGAACTGTCCAAGTATGCCCCAAGGTTGATTGAAGACCCAGTAGTTAAGGCAATAAAGTTTAGGGATGGATTGAAACCTGAGATCAAGGATCAACCGGTGTCCTTAAATTTGAAGAAATATGATGAGCTATATGAGAGAGCGTAATTAATTGAGAGAAACTTAGCTGAGAGGACAGCCTCTTCTGGATCGCGGTTTGTGCCAAACAAGGATAACCATTGGTTTGGGAAGAAATAGATGGCGGAAGGTAGATTTCCTATCCCTCTTAATAAGAAAGGTGGCATGAGGAAGCCGGTGTACAACAACAATGACCCATGTCGCTTATGTGAAAAGTGCCACGGATCAGCCCCGTGTTCTGCTAGGATGGATGCTTGCTTTGATTGCAGCCAGCATGGCCATCATATTAGAGATTGTCTACGCCAGGCAGCGGGAGCGCAAAGACCAATGCAGCAGGTAGGACAACCTGTAAGTAACGCCCCGCCGAACTAATTGAACCGACCGCAAGTGCAAGGAAGAGTCTATGCTGTCATAAGAAAGGAGGCGGAGGACTCACCTGCTGTAATTACAGGTACAGTTTCATTACACGACCATGCTACCTATGCTTTGTTTGATCCTGGAGCTACGCATTCATTTGTGGCTAAGCAGTTTGTGGAATTAGTGGGGTTAAGTCCGAAACCGCTGGGAGTAGTTTATAGTATTTATATCCCTTTAAAGGATAGCATAGTGTCTGCAGTAGTCTATACTAATTGCAAATTATTTGTTGACGGTCGTGAGGACATCATAGATTTAATTGTCTTAACAATGTTTGACTTTGATGTGATTATTGGGATGAATTGGCTCACCAAACAACAAGCCACGGTAAATTGTCATTGTAAGATGATTCAGTTTGAGCCTTTAGGAAGCGTTGGATTCGAGTTTGTCGGGAATTGAGGAAGACCATCGATCCCTTTGATTTCATCACTGAAAGTCACTCGGTTATTGGATGAGAGTTACCAAAGTTACTTGGCGACTATAATTGACACTTTGGTAAAGGAACCAAGGATGCAAAATATTGCTGTGGTGCGAGAATTTTTTGACGTCTTTCCTAAGGAATTGCCTGGATTGCCCCTAGAAAAGGAGATAGAATTCGTGATTGAGTTAGCCCCTAGAACGGAACTGATTTCTAAGGTACCTTACAAAATGACGTTGTCGGAATTGAAGGAGTTAAAGGTTCAAATGCAAGAATTGTTGGACAAAGAATTTATTCGTCCTAATGCATCGCCTTGGGGAGCACCAGTTCTATTTGTAAGGAAGAAGGACGGGTCGTTGTGCCTTTGCATCGACTATCGGCAACTCAATCAGGTAACGATTAAGAATAAGTATCTGTTACTTAGGATAGATGATTTGTTCAACCAACCTCGAGGATCTTCGGTATTCTCGAAAATAGATCTGAAGACAGGTTATCACCAGTTGAGGATTAGAAAGAAAGATATACCGAAGACGGCATTTAGAGTGCGCTATGGACACTATGAATTTATTGTGATGCCGTTTGGTCTGACAAATGCGCCTGCAGCTTTTATGGATTTGATGAACAGGGTGTTCAAGGAGTATTTGGACAAGTTCATGTTCGTGTTCATTGATGACATTTTGGTGTATTCGAGGAGTTCAGAGAAACACTAACAACAATTGAGGATAGTGCTGCAGACCCTTCGAGATCATAAGTTGTAAGCTAAGTTTAGAAAGTGTGAGTTTTGGTTAACTCGAGTGGCTTTTCTTGAACACGTGATTTTTGTAGAAGGAATTTCAGTAGACCCAACTAAGATTGAGGCAGTTATGAATTGGCCTAGACCAACGACGATAACTGAAGTTCGGAATTTCTTGGGATTGGCTGGCTATTATAAGAGGTTCATGGAAAAGTTTTCTGCTATAGCCATACCCTTGACGCGATTACTAAAAAAGGACACGAAGTTCAAATGGACTGATAAGTATGAGTGTAGTTTTCAAGAATTTAAACAGAAGCTAACTATTGCGCCTATCTTAACATTACCGTCTGGTTCAAGAGGATATGAGATTTACAGTGACGCGTCATACAAAGGATTGGGATGTGTTTTAATGTAACATGGAAGAGTTGTGGCATATGCGTCATGGTAATTAAGACCACATGAATTGAATTACCTGACGCATGACTTGGAATTAGCTGCTATCATATTCGAGCTTAAGATTTGAAGACATTATTTGTGCGGAGAAAGGTTTCATATTTATACGGATCATCATAGTCTAAAATATCTATTTTCACAGAAAGAATTGAATATGAAACAGCGTAGATGGATGGAATTGCTTAAGGACTATGATTGTGACACTTTGTATCATCCTGACAAGACTAATAAGGTAGTCGATGCGTTGAGTTGAAAGTCCTCGATTGTGCATATGATGGTTCAAGAATAGATTTTACTTGAAGGAATTCAGAACTCGGATTTCAAGTTCGAGATAAATTACCTCTCGAGTTTAATGGCTACTCTCAAAATTGAGCTCGAAGTGCAAATCAAGATTAAAGTAGCGCAATTTTCGGATCCTAAGATGCAAAAGATTCTGCAAATGGACGCAACTAAGAAAAAACCTGACTTTCAAGTATCCGAGGATGGGATTTTGAAGTTTCGTGGATGGTTGTGTATGCCTAATGATGAAAGACTTAAGGAGGAAATTTTAGCGGAAGCTCATCGCAGTAACTACAGTATTCATTCAGGCAGCACAAAGATGTATCAGAATCTTCGCCAATATTATTGGTGGAATGGCATAAAAGGAGATATTGCTAAACATATGGCTAGATGTTTAACGTGTCAATAGGTGAAGGCTCAACACTGTAAACCTGGCAGACTATTGCAACCGCTAGAAATACCAGAATGGAAATGTGAGCATATCATGATGGATTTCGTGATGGGTCTACCGATGAGCCAAAGAGGTGATGATTCCATCTGGGTCGTGGTAGATAAACTCACAAAGTCTGCTCATTTCATTCCGGTGTGAAAGGATTTTGCCATGGACAAGTATGCTGACTTGTATGTGAGGCATATAGTTCTTCTTCATGGTGTGCCGGTGACGATCACGTCAGATCGAGACCCCAACTTCACCACCACGTTCTGGAAGAATCTTCAAGGCGCCATGAGGACAAAGCTACAATATAGCACTGCTTTTCATCCGCAGATAGATGGACAATCCAAGAGAACGATTCAGACTCTCGAGAATATACTGCGAGCCTGCGTTCTGGATTTCAAAGGGAGTTGGGAAGAACAGTTACATCTTGTCGAATTCGTGTATAACAACAGCTATCAGCAGAGTATCAAAATGACACCTTTCGAAGCACTTTATGGCAGACCCTGTAGAACTCCAGTTTGTTGGAACGAAGTTGGAGAACGAAAGATTTCGGAACTCGAGTTGGTGCAACAATCGTCGGATGCCGTTAAAGTCATCAGGGATAGGCTAAGGACTGCTCAAAGTCGCCAAAAGAATTATGCAAACCGGATACGTAGGACCTTGGAATTTCAAGTAGGGGACCACGTTTTCCTCAAAATGTCACCGATTAGAGGATTATCACGGTTTGTTAAGAAAGGAAAATTGAGCTCCAGGTACGTGGATCTATTCGAGGTTTTAGAGAGAATCGGGACTCTAGCCTACCGTCTCGCACTACTGCCAAATTTGTCCCAAGTTCACAACGTATTCCACATGTCTATGTGTCGCAACTTACCCCCTGCCAAAGATCGGGTTTAGGCCAAGAGGTATTTGTCAATGGATATGAACATTAATTGATTCGTTTGAAAGACAAATCAAATGGTTCATTAATCTCATGACCAAGGCTCTCCTAAGCCTCATATCTCGCGCGACGAGAATTGTCTAATTACGCATTTGATTAGAGTCGCCACTAATCATAATCAAAGGTCAGCTAGAAACCTTGATCGAAACACGGGAGTGTCGTCTTGATACACACGAAAACCAGAGATTCCAAAATTCGAGGACTTGATTACACTAGCAATTTAACTAGTGTCCTTTAGATACCTAAACTTGAAGGTTCGCAAACTAATGTACCGAGCAGCTTATTGAAAAAACTAAGATTCTGCCTAACTGTTCTAAAAACAACAATCAATATATTAAAAGAGCGCAACCAGATAATCATGAAGAAAATAAACAACTAGCAACCTAGCATCGTCTCTAAAAGGAAAAGACAATCAAAAGCCCTAAAAAAAAAGGCCTAATGGCTTATTCGATTTTTTAGAATTTTTTAGGGGTTTTTCTCATTTTTCATTTTTTTTGAGTTTTTTAACCTAAGATCTAGTGAAATTAAGCCCAAAGCTAATTTCTGAACATTTCCCAATTTTCTGATCTTTTTGGAATTTTTTTCGAATTTTTCTAAATTTTTTAATATTTTTGAATTTTCTGAATTTTTTTATATTTTTATTTAATTAATTAATCTTGGATATTTCAACATTTTCGAATTTTTTTTAGAATTTTTAATTTTTTTTTGAATTTTTAAATTTTTGAAAATTTTTATTAATAAAATAAAGATCCGGATTGGGTCCCCTGACTCAATCCCCCCGAATTCCCGACCCGACTCTCCAAATCTCCCTAATGCTCTCTCTTCTCCCCAAAACTCCTGAATGCTCTCTTTTATCACTAAACTCTCGAATGCTTTCTCTTCTCCCCAAAACTCCCGAATACTCTTTTTTCTCCCAAAACTCCCAAATGTTTTCTCTTCTCACTAAAACTCCCGAATGCTTTCTCTTCTCCACAAAACTCCCGAATGCTCTCTCTTCTCCCTAAAACTCCCGAATGCTTTCTCTTCATGCCTTCATGCTTTTGCCGCGACCTCGTAGGGAGCAGCCCACTGCCGTCTGACGGCTCGGGCCATAGGCGCCGAGGGTGGATGCTGGCCTTACGCTGTCACCGACAGCCAACATTCCAACAACCGGGCCAGTGGCTTAGGGAAAGCCATAACTCTCGGCCGGTGAACCAAACTTTTCCGATCAACAAATTTCGAGCCCCAAAAATAGAAACTAAGTATGAATAAACAGGTACACACGCACAGAAAAATGACCAAGAATACTGACACGGTGGGACTCCAACCCAAGGAAATATCGGAAGCAAATAGCGGCTCCTATTTGTACGCTCATTCATGGTCTATGTTGAGAAATGATGGAGTGTGTCATTGAAATCGAAGGAAAGCACAAACTCAATCACTATTCAGCACACACAAGCACCAACCAAGCATAAAAAACGAGTTCTAAGTATCAATGCGGTAAAAGGTCATTTGGGTCTCCATTGGGCATTTCGTTGAGCATATGTCGAGTATGATTTAACGCGAGCTGCAGGTCGAGATTCAGAGCGATATGGGGCTTAAACATGGTGTATCAAGATCTATACAATCATATTTCGCAACTATGAGGTCTCATTTCACACAAAAACGACCCAACAATGCAAGATCAAGTTTGGAGCTTTTGGCTCAAAGAGCTTCATCAGAGCATTTTCACAAACGGGTGGCGTGCAACAAAAAGAAGAACTTTGAGGCCGATATCTATGAGATTCAAAAACTATTTTTTTGCGAAAAATCATTTGATAACATTCTTTGGGGAAGCAAATTGACCATTTTCCTCATTCTGTGGTGCCAGACAACCACCGAATAGACTCGGTGTGCTCGGCACCCGAGAGGCACGGGAGGGGGGAAGAAAAAGAGACTCATTGGGTTGTAGCTGTTTGAGACGAAGCACGGCGGCTGTTAGATTTGGCGGGATCTCGAGTGGCCCTCCGGCGAACGGGTACGACTTGAAGCTCGCCGATTTCGTCCAACTCCCTCTCGGGCTCCTCTTTCTCCTCTCTAAAGCTCTTTCTTTTTTGGTTTTGAGGCCCCATGTGAAACTCTAACGACTGGAAACAATGGGACGGCTAGCTCAGGCTCTCGATGCACAGCGGAGAGGGGGAGGAGATTCGCCCGGCCACCTCAGATGGAGCGGCTGGAACACTCTCCTCTCTAAAGATCCCTCGATCCTCCTCTTCTTCCTCAAACTCCCTCCCCGATGCTTTTCATTGCCCTCATCTAGTCTCTCACTCTCAGCCCCTCTTTATCCCAGATCAAGGCCTCCATTTTTGGACCATTGTACATACCTGAAATCTGCCCAGAATGCGTGCGACACCCGCTGCTGCGGCACGACATTGTCCTCTGCAGCATGCTCTGGGGGGGGGGGGGGGGGGGGGGGGGCCGCTCTCCTCTGCTTCGTTGCAGAGGAAAAGGAGAAAGAGACAGGAGAAAAAAGCTGGGCTGGGCCAAAGAGGAAAGAAGACTGGGCCGGCCCACGTAGGAAGGAGAAAAAAGGGGGAAAGAACAGGGCTGAGATGATCCGGCCCACTCGAATCGGGTCGGATCAGTCTGGATTTTTTTTTTTAGGGGTTAGAAAAATATGTCTAATGAACCCTATTGATGCCAATACACCTAATGACTATAAGCCATGTGATTAGATGAAAATTATTTTTGTTTAGGCATTAAAAATTACCCCCTAATTTTATAAGTAATTAAACTAAAACGGATAGAAAAAATAGGTGTTAAAAGCTGCTCCTCTTTGAAGGGAAGCTCGAAGATGTTCCTTTCAAAGATAAGAGACACCTAAGTTTTGCCAACGGGAAACATGAAACGACATGCTAGTTAAGACAAGAGGGTGATTTTATGATTTTTTTTTGTTAGAAAAAAGAAAGAAAGAAAGAAGATAATAATAATAATAATAAATAAATAAATAAATAGAATAAAATAAAAAGACGCATAGGGGTTACAACCCTATGAACGTCAACGATTCTGTATCGAGACTAAAGCCCTATGAAATAAAGGGGATAAAACCCTGAAAGTACGTCTAGGGGTTAAAACCCTATAAATGGCAAAGGGAATAAAATCCTGAAAGTGCGTTTAAGGGTTAAAACCCTATAAACGGTAAAGGGGATAAAACCCTAAACAGTTAAGATCCCGCCTAGGGGCTAAAACTCTATGGACGGCAATAAGAATAGACCCTTGAAGGAATGCCCAAGGTTTCTCGCACAGAGCTTTATGGGCCTAAAGTTTTTCACTTGAGACTTGATGTTGTACAAAGCATGGTTTAGAATAAATCCATAAACCTTTTGAAATTGAGGTTTCACGTGAAGAGTGTTGTCATGCCAGAATAGTCTCTGGCCACTAATGCTCACCATGTCAGCCAAATTCGAGGACCTTCCGAGGAGGCATCTGCACATCTAATGTAACGTGTTATAACAAGTGCCTTGGTAACGAATGCGTACCAGGTAAAGTCATAGAGAACATTATTACTGCGAAAGTGTGGATTGCAATGAGCAAATCAAACTAACTTCAATTGTTTGGAAAACCTTTGGCATCATTGAACATCACACAATTGCCATCGGGTTTGAAAAATATCATCAATTCTCAAATTCCCTTGGAAGACAAATCTTTGTCAGAATGATCTTGACTCATGAAGATGGCTAATTAATTATGCCAAACGAGAGCTCATCAGTCGGAAGGGATTTCTTACATACTCTCGAGAAGGCAGTTTGATCCCATCTATTGATGTGGGAAGTAAACCCGATCTCTCTATATACCTCACACCACCAGTGTTGAAGGCTTTGAGAATCATTCGTAACAAGTGCACATCGACCAATCTAAGAGGTCTTTTAAAGTACTGTAATGTAAGTATGGTTATGGTCTCAACAATAGATGAGCATTATCGGCCAAGAAAAGAAATAATTATCGATCAGTATCTCTGCCAGGTTTACAAGTCAAGAAACCTTAAGACGGGATAAGATAACCTTGCCCCCATTTCTTCAAGCAGTAGCTTCTTCGGATATCCAAAGTTCTGCTTGAACCATCCCAATCGAAAGAGACTTTGGAGAAGGTTGTAACATTAGTCTGGGTAAAGGCTTGAAAGGCTCTGGTGATTATCATGGCATCATTACCATATCATCCGATTTTTTCGAATGTACTCAACTTTGGAATTTAATTTGTCTTGAAAGTCCATTGACTGATCCTTTCAACACAAGAGCTTCGCTCTTTTCTCTAATAACTTTTGCATCCGCAATGATTTTCTTTTCTTCATGTGAGCATTTCACTTTTGACCCCTTTTTTTTTGTTGCAACAGGTGCTGGCTTTGCTTTTATCAAGCACATTGTTTTTTTCTATCCCCTAGTTTTCACTTGGCTTTTACTCTTTTGAACACTTTTTTTTGGACTTTCAAGACATTCTTTACATTGTCACATAGGCACTATTTTCTTGGGTAAATCATGCGCCTTGCCCCGGTGTAGAGAGATGGTCACCATTCGGGCTTTTGAAATGAATATTCATGCTCAACTTGGCTGAACAAGGGGTATAAATGTTTGGGGTAGAGAAATGAATGTTCTTCTTCATTTCAGGATGTTTCAAGCTTCCATAAAGACTCACTTGAAGTTATCATAAAAAGATTGATGCGAGTGAGAGTAAAGAAATCTTTATCACCTTTTTCATCAAATAGTGTCAATCGAAATCTCCAAATTTGCCCTATTGTGGGGTGGTTCTTGACAAGGGTATTTTGTTAATTCCTCACATTTAAAGGCTCAAATAGGCTTAACTATGATCACTTGTAGTGTATATGATATAAGAAGGAAATGCCTCTTTTCATTTCGATCAGTGTACTATTTGCGAATGAATCTCTCGTCCTTAAACAACACAAATTTCTCTTTTTCGCTCCTCTCAAGGTATTTATAGGACTTGTTTGGGAATGACTTGCCTTTCCTCATCCTAAGTGCTTCTCACTTGGCATGATTAACATCTCCCTTTCATTTTGCTGAGATCACAATGAATTGATCAATCTCCATAGGGAATTTTGATTCAAAATGAATGATTTGTCAAGCATAAAGGCAATTTTTTGGATGAAACGCCGTTCCAAACATTTGCGCAAATTTTGCTCTTTCAATTTCCCTTTCAGCGCTTGTTGCTTCTTAAAAACATCATAAACTTTTTCTTTGCGATGAAAAATCTCCATTTGACTCCCCTTTGATTTTAGGAAGAAGAGTACTTACCTGCAGTAGGGTGACTTGGTAACCCCTTTTTTCGCATGTAATTTGCTAAATACTTGCCAAAACCGTTCTATCAATCGCGGGTTAATTCATGGATCATCTAGAACCTGCAAAATGAATTTGTGTGCATGGATGCATGATATGCATGATATGCACAATGTGAATAACCTACAATGACTCAGATCGGAAATGGCTCTTAGGCCTTGGATCTCATTCAAGGAAAATACTTCTTCACCGAATTGGCATTTACAAGTTTTGGCAATTATTGGCCATCCATTTCTACAAGAATTAGGGCACCCCCAAATGGCGCTTTTTTAACTACATACGGGCCCTCATAGTTTGGGGTAAACTTCCCACCCGGTGCCGGTATAGCAGACAATACTTTCTTTAGCACAAGATCTCCGGCTTCAAAATGTCGAGGTCGGACTTTGCGATTGAAAGATTTTGCAACTCGCTTTTGGTAGCATTGACCATGGGACAAAGCCTTGAACCTTTTCTCATCAATCATGTTCAACTGATTGTGTCTCTGTTGAGTTCACTCTTCCTCAAAGAGGCTGGCTTATGAGAGAATCCTTAATAAAGGAATTTCAACTTCTATAGGCAAAACAGCCTCTATACCATAGACAAGCGAAAAATGAGTTGCCCCTGTTGAAGTACAAATTGAGGTTCGGTATGCCATCAATGCATAAGGCAACCGTTCATGCCAATCTCAATAATTGTCGGCAGTCTTTGACAGGATCTTCTTTATGTTCTTATTAGCTGCCTCCACAACTCCATTCATTTGTGGGTGGTAAGGCGAGGAATTCAAGTGACGAATGTGAAATCTGTTGAGCAAATCATCAACGACCTTGTTGTTTAGATTTGAACCATTATTAGTAATGATCGTCTCTGGGACTCCATAGTGAGCGATGATGTCATGGCAGATAAACTCGGCCACATTCTTGGCAGTGACAATTGGCGTATGAATTCGCCTCAATCCACTTAGTGAAATAATCAATGGCCACCAAAATGAAGCGATGTCCATGAAAGGCCTTAAGATTGATTAGCCCAATCATGTCGATCCCCCGTATTGAGAAGGGCCATGGCTCAGACATTTGATACAGTTCATTGGGCAGTACTTTGACCTTATCCGCATAAATCTGACATTGATGACAATAACGAACATGTCGGATATAGTCAGCCTCCATGGCCATCCAAAAATATCCCAGCCTCATGATTTTTTTGGCTAGAAGATGACCATTCATGTGTGGACCGTATTCCCCCTCATATATTTCTCTCATCAACTGATTAGCTTCTTTAGCATCAACACATTTTAACAAAATTGAATCAAAAGACCTTTTATAAAGAGTATTGCCATTTACGAAGAATTTGGCAGCTAGCTTTCTAATGTATTTCTGATTAGTCAGTTCACTCCCAGGAGGGTATTCACCCTTTTAAAGATAGTTCATAATGTCATAATACTAAGGCTTCCCATCAGGTTCATCGGCGATCATTATACAATAAGCTGGATGTCTTAGAATTTCAATTTTCAAAGGCTTGATGTCAATCCTCCTGTAACTTGCAGCATCAATGACAACATGGCCAAGGCATCAGTGAACTAATTCTGCAATCGAGGTAAATATTCGAAGACAACCTCATCGACCTCCTTTATCAACTCCTCCAGAAATTCGTGGTAAGGGATTAATTTGGGGTCACGGGTTAGCCATCGACCCTCTATTTGTAGAATGATGAGGGCGGAATCATCATAGACTTGTAGTTTCCTAACTTCCATGTCGACGGCCAACTGTAGCCCCAGTATGCAAGTTTTGTACTCTGAGATGTTGTTAGTACAATGAAACACCAATTTGGCGGCCACAGGATAATGTTGACCCGTCTGGGAAATGAGGACTGCCCCGGTCCCAGAACCAATCAAATTAACAGCACCATCGAAGTACATGGTCCACTTATCACTCATTACCTCTAAAATGCGTTCCTCTATGGGATTCGACTGATCCTGGTCCTCCGACCTTTTGAAGTTTTCTGCCAACATGTCAGTTATGGCTCTTCCCTTGACAGATTTCTGCGTCATGCTATGGACATTGAATTCAGACACCATAATTTGCCACTTTGCTAATTTTCCGACCAACACGGGTTTTTCCAGCAAGTATTTGATGGGATCATTCTTAGTCACAAGCAGAATTCGATGATTAAGTGTGTATTGGCGTAAACGGTGTAACACTCATACCAAGGCCACACTTGTTTTCTCAACTTCGGGATAATTCGTTTCGAAGGAAGTGAACTTCTTGCTGAGATAGTATATTGCACATTCTTTACCATCACCCGGCCTTTTCTGGGCTAGCAAGGCTCCCAATGATTTGTCATGAATAGTCAGATACAATATTAATGGCACCTTCAGAATAGGTGGCACTAGAACTAGCGGATGAGAAAGATATTGTTTTATTTCCTCAAAGGCCTTTTGACAATCGGTATCCCACTCAACTTGGGCATTCTTCTTCATGAGTTTGAAGAAAGGTTTAGCCATTTCAGACAATTGAGATATGAATCTCGCCACATAGTTTAGCCTTCCCAGCAAACTCCAAACTTCTTTGACAATTGAAGGAGGTTTCAAATCACAAATGGCTTTAACTTTTGACGGGTCGATTTCAATGCCTTGACTACTAACCATGAACCCCAATAGTTTCTCAGACTTTGTCCCAAACACACATTTGTCAGGATTAAGCCTCAGCTTGAATTTTCGGGGTCGATCAAACAATTTCTGCAACACCTTAATCTGATCCTCTCTATGTTTGGATTTGGCGATCATGTCGTTCATGTAGACCTCCACTTCCTTATGCATCATATCATGAAATAAGGTGACCATTGCTCTTTGGTACGTTGCCACAGCGTTCTTTAAGCCAAAAGGCATTACCTTGTAACAGAAGGTCCCCCATGAGGTAATTAAGAATGTATTACTTTTATCTTCTTCTTTCATCCAAATTTGATTGTAACCAGAAAACCCATCCATAAAGGAAAACAGCTCGAATCCCGCAATACTGTTGACCAACACATCAATGTGAGGCAACGGGAAATCATCTTTTGGACTTGCTCGATTCAAATTGCGATAGTCGATACAAACCCTAACCCGACCATCTTTCTTCGTGACGGGGACGACATTAGCGATCCAATCAGAATAGTGCGATACTTCTATGAAGCCCACTCTTAACAACTTCATGACTTCTTCTTCGATTTTCTTGGATAATTCGGGCTTTGTTCTCTTGAGCCTTTGTTTCTTAGGCGGGACAATCGGATTAGTTGGGAGAGCATGTTTTATGATTTCCTTATCTAATCCCGGCATATCAGCATACGACCATGCGAACACATCTCCGTATTCCTTTAGCAGCCCGATCATCCTTTTAGCCTTAATCTCAGAAAGGCCAGCTCCAATTTTAACTTCTCTAACATTCTCCGAATCACCCAGGTTTATTGTAACTATAGGCTCTGCGGTCAACGGTTTAGATTCTTCATGGCGAATCCAATCTTGTTCGGACCTGGAGGCATGTCCATCAAGCAAATCTGAGTTGCAAATGTAACTATCATGATTATGTGGAATGCTATGCCTGAGATGCCATGAAGAAGGTTAGTAATTAGATTGGCAAACGTTATTGCAATTGATGATATGCATCTGTTTTGGAATCATTTTGAAAGAGTTTTCAATATAGAAAATGAGAGATCCCTCATCATATCCTTAAACGTCTCTATCCACAAAAAATTTTGAAAATTAGGAAGCGCGTGGAAATCCAGGCCTCAAAGCATCATCATTAGACTGGTTTGGGTTCTTCCACACATCCTTAATAAAACAGATTCATGATTCTATTAATAGGATAAGACCGTTTACATGACTCGAGGTCTTAGACCGACGGCTCGCAGTCCAAGACTTTGATTACAAAGAAAAGCAGCAGCTAGACCTAAACAGACTTCCTATGCAAGGGATAAACATAGACACAAACCAGACGAAATAGGAAAGAAAAGCAGGATCCATACTCAAAAGGGTTAGTGGTAGTAGTAGAGGGCTTGGTCTCCTCATTTCCCATGGTAACACAAGCAAACTTCTCTTCGAACAAATCAACTAGACCAAAGATGGCCTCCTCTTCCTGCAGCAGCTTGGGTGGACCCGAGAAGATCTATTTCAACTTTGGAAGAAGCAAGCCCTTCTGATCTTCCTTTAATCCAAATAGATTTCCACGACCTCCGCCACCTCTATGATTAGCTAGGCCTTCATAATCACTACAGCATTCATTGCCTCCACGGCCCTCGTAGCTAGTATGGCCTCTACGGCCACCACGACCTCTATGATTACCCCGACTCCTGAAATTGCCTCATCCTCCAAGGTTATCTCGGCCACCAAAATTGCCTCAATGATAACTTAGGCCTGTCGTTTTATGCCACTTGTAAACCTGAATAGGCTTTTTGATGCCCTGACCATGTAGCCCTAGGTCGGCTCCGAGGACATGAACATTTTCGAGCAACAGCCTGCTCGACATTATCGAAGGCTTAGCCATTTCTGGGTTTCGCACAATAGTTCTCACAAGCACATGAACTATCGATACTAACTCCAAAGTCCGGTAGCTTGATTCAGCCTTGTTCTCGAGCTCTATGTACAAGATTACAGTGTCGTAAAAAACTTTAAAATCAGTCTCTCCGTGAACAGTTATCAGTTTCCCATTCACAATGAATTTAACCTTCTGGTGTAAGCTCGAGGGCACAGCTCTGACGGTATGTATCCAAGGTCGTCCTAGTAGAAAATTGAATGCATTAGAAATGTCCGAGACCTGGAAGTTGACCAAAAAAAGAACTAGACCAACCAGAAGTTCAAGCTCGACCTCACCAACGACTTTCTTCTTCATATTGTCAAAAGCACGAACGGTAGATTTAAATGATAGAATTTTCTCTTCATTCACTCTCAGACGACGAAGGGTGATGAGTTGGCAAATGTTTAATGCAGACCCATTGTCAATTAGCACTATTGCCACCATTCTATCACGACATTTAACTGAAATAAGCAGCTCCTTAGTATGATTGCGACCTTCTGGAGGAAAATCTTCATCGGCAAAAGAAATATGATTTTTCAGCAAGATAGACCCAACAAACTCCTCTAATTGGGTGTCGTTGATAGTTTCGAGAATGTGCACTTCATTTAGAACTTTGAGTAGTGCATTTTTATGTTTCTTGGAGGATTTGAAAAGATCTAGAAGTGATATCTGGGCCGGCATCTTCCTTAACTGATTGACAACATCAAACTCGTTAGTCTTAACAATTGCTAAAAACTGCTCGGCCTCTTCATTTGAAACAACCTTTTTCTCGACCACCTTGGTGGAATCATAACATCGGTTAGAGCGAGTAACAGCATTAATTTCATTCACCTTGTAGCTCCAAGGGACCGCCTTAGTATCGTAATTAAAGGCCATCTCCACTATCATGTCTTCCTTGTCCTTGGGCGGGAGTTCAATCACCATCGGTTCCATGACATAATCCTCAATTTCTAGAGTAGCAAACTCTTCGGATGTGAGGTCAATGATTACATGCTCATCATCTCGTTCATTAGGGTCTGATAGGCCTTCTTCAACTGACAGGTCAATGACCACAGGGGTGATCATGTTGACCATCTTCTCCTCGGGCTCAAGTGGGTCTTCCATACCTCCCCATCCATCAGGAACAATATCCTTAGGATCGATGAAGAAGCTCAATGGGGGTGAATACTTTACAAAATAGTTGAATTTACCACTAGGTTGACCCAGTGTGTCAACCACTTCCCCATTCTCGTAGGCAATCCTCATGAATTCACGGTTCCAATCAACATTTCTAGCTTGAGGCTCGTAATCATCACATGAATTGTCTCATACACTATCGGTCACCATTAAATTCTTCAACGTGCCATCATTGGTTGGTTCATTAGTCTCCGTAAGCTTAACAGGTGTCTCCTCCGATCCCTTCTTGATCTCACAAAATGAGTCTATAACGGCTACCAGGGGCATCGTAACATCCTCCTTCATACTATAGAATATGCCAATGTCTACCATCCAAGTGATATATTTCGGATTCTCTTCCATCGGAATATCCTCCCCCTCTTCAAAATGTCTCGCCAACACTAATAGCTCATATAGTTTACGAACATCCACTCTAAAGGTTTGCTTACTCTCGTTGCCCTTTTTCCGTAACCACATTGACATTCTCAGCATGATTAGGCAATGGATTTTGTTGGATATTAGGGGGCGGATCCTTGAAGGATAAAAGACCTTTTGTCGAGTAAATTCTGAACTTTGTTCTTGAGAGTGAAGCAGTTATCTACATCATGACCCCTCTCGCCTCTATGGAACTCGCAGGACTTCAACAAGTCGAATCCGGGAAATTTTGGAGGATTATCCCGAGGTACTTATTTGGCCATCATTCCCCTTCTCAACAGCATGGGCAACAACTTGGATAGAGATCTAGGCAGAGAGGTGAATTGCCTCGATGCCTTCTTTTTGAATTCATAACTCTGATATGTCTTCTCTCGGAACACAGATGATCCTTGAAAGGATAAGGTAGGGGGCCTTGTCACAACTGGCGCTTGTACATATGCGATCCCCATATCCTTTACTTTTCTATTCGGGGTCTTTCGGCTAGTCCCTTTATTCAATCTACCATCATACATGGCTCTCTCCACCCTTTCTCCGACATCTATCAACTAAGAGGAGGTTAGGCATCCAGAACCCACCAATTTCAGATAGAAATCATTAGGTAAGGCCTTAAGGAAGAGATCTAATAGCTTTTTTTCATTGAGCGGTGGACAAACTTGAGCAGTGAGAGTACGCCATTTTTGAGCAAAAGCTCTGAAGGACTCACTTCTTTTCTTTTCAGTTCGGGTCAACATTTCACGTGTGGGAGATATCTCGGTGTTGTATTTATATTGCAGGACGAACGCTTTGGCTAACTCCTCCCATTTCTCAAACTTCTCAGGCTCCGACAACACAGACCATTGCGAAGCAGGCCCCGTCAAACTCTCTTGAAAAGTCTGAATCATTAATGGGATATTCTAGGCATATATCGCCATTCGGTTCAAATAATACTTCAAGTGGATCTTTGGGTCTCCGGTCCCATCATACTTCGCAAAGTTGGGAATCTTGAACTTCTTAGGAAAGTTTATTTGTGCATATCGAGATAGATCCTCAATCATGTGCTCTTCATATCCCCGCAGCACACGGAGTTTCTCTTTTATCTTTGTAAACCTCTTGTTATGCTCTTCTTCCAAACGGGCCGTGACGGCTTCCGAAACAGGATCAAGTTCTACCACTACAGGCACGGCATTCAATGTCTTCCCAACACCATTCCTTCTTACAGACCCCTCTTCGAGATCGGGGGGCAGCTTGTGGCGCGGCTTGGTTAGCATTCGGTGCTACCAGTGCGGCTTTGACTTCATTGGCGAACTATGCAAGCTGAGCAATTAGCTCATTGATCTTGTTATCAAGCGCGGTGAAACGGGCATTTTGCTCCTCGATATTCATCCTTACTATTCTCGAGTGTGTGCAAATAGGTGATTGCCACGAAGCCGTAGTTTCGGAACCTGGTCACGGCTGTTCGAGACGAAGTGTGGCGACTATTAGATTTGGCGGGGTCTCAAGTGGCCCTCCAGCGAACGGGTACGACTTGAAGCTTGTCGATTTCATCTAACTCCCTCTCGGGCTCCTCTTTCTCCTCTCCAAAGCTCTTTCTTTTTTGGTTTTAAGGCCCCACGTGAAGCCCCAACGACTGAAAACAAAGGGACGGCTAGCTCAGGCTCTCGATGCACGATGGAGAAGGGGAGGAGATTCACCCAGCCACCTTGGAGATACCCCAGCGGAGTCACCAAGCTGTTGCGACCTAACCCCCACTAAAGATCCGGTTTAGGCCAAGAGGTATTTGTCGATGAATATGAACATTAATTGATTCGTTTGAAAGACAAACCAAATGGTTCATTAATCTCATGACCGACGCTCTCCCAAGCCTCATATCTCACGCGACGAGAATTGTTTAATTTGCGCATTCGATTGGAGTCGCCATTAATCATGATCAAGGGTCAGTTAGAAACCCTGATCGAGACGCAGGAGTGTCGTTTCGATACACACGAAAGCCAGAGATTCCAAAATTCGGGGACATGATTACACTAGAAATTTAACTAATGCATTTTCGGTATCTAAACTTGAAGGTTCGCAAACTAACATACCGGACAACCTATCGAAAAAACTAAGATTCCGCCTAACCGTTCTAAAAACAATAATCAATATATTAAAAATGCGTAACCAGATAATCATGAAGAAAATAAACAACCAGCAACCTAGCATCATCTCTAAAAGGAAAAGACAATCAAAAGCCCTAAAGAAAAGCTCTAATGGCTTATTCGATTTTTGAGAATTTTTTAGAGGTTTTTCTCATTTATCATTTTTTTGAGTTTTTTAACCTAAAATCTAGTGAAATTAAGCCCAATATTGATTTATGAACATTTCCCAATTTTATGATCTTTTTGGAATTTTTCCGAATTTTTCTAAATTTTTTAATATTTTTGAATTTTCTGAATTTTTTTAATATTTTTTATTTAATTAATTAATTTTGGATATTTCAACATTTTCAAATTTTTTTGGAATTTTTAATTTTTTTAATATTTAATTTTTTTTTGAATTTTTAAAATTTTGAAAATTTTTATTAATAAAATAAAGATCCGGACCGGGTCCCCTGACCCGATCCGCCCGAATTCCCTACCCAACTCTCCAAAACTCCCGAATGCTCTCTCTTCTCACTAAACTTTCAAATGCTTTCTCTTCTTCTCAAAACTCCCGAATGCTCTCTCTTTTCCCAAAACTCTCAAATGCTCTCTCTTCTCACTAAACTCCCGAATGCTCTCTTTTTTTACTAAACTCTCGAATGCTCTCTCTTCTTATTAAACTCCTGAATGTTCTCTCTTCTCCAAAACTCCCGAATGCTCTTTCTTCTTCCAAAAACTCCCAAATGCTCTCTCTTCACGCCTTCATGCTTTTGCCGCGATCTCGCCAGGAGCAGCCTACCGCCGGCCGACGGCTCGAGCCACAGGCGTTAAGGGAGAATGCTAGCCTTACGCCGTCACCGACGGTCGATGTTCCGACGACCGCGCTAGTGGCTTAGGGAAAAGCCATAACTCTCAGCCAGTGAACCAAACTTTTCGGATCAATAAATTTTGAGCCCCAAAAATAGAAACTAAGTCTAAATAAGCAGGCACACACGCACAGAAAATGGCCAAGAATACTGACATGATGGGACTCCAACCCAAGGAAATACCAAAAGCAAATAGCGGCTCCGATTTGTACACTCATCCATGGCCAATGTTGAGAGTGTGTCATGGAAATCGAAGGAAAGAACAAAGTCAATCACTATTCAGTACACATAAGCACCAACAAAGCATAAAAAACGAGTTATAAGCATCAATGCGATAAAAGGTCATTCGGGCCTCCAATTGGGTATTTCGTCGAGCATATGGCGAGTATGATTTAACACGAGTTGCAGGTCAAGATTCAAAGCGATATGAGATTCAGAGCGATATGGGGCTTAAACATGGTGTATCAAGATCTATGCAATCATATTTCGCAACTATGAGGTCTTGTTTCGCACAAAAACGACCCAACAATGTAAGATCAAGTTTGGAGTTTTCGGCTCAAAGAGCTTTATCAGAGCATTTTCGCAACCGGGTGGCGTGCAACAAAAAGAAGAACTTCAAGGCCGATATCTGTGAGATTCAAAAACTATTTTTTTTGCGAAAAATCATTCGATAACATTCTTTGGGGAAGCAAAGGAACCATTTTCCTCATTTGGTGGTACCGGACGACCACCGAATAGACTCAGTGTGCCCGACACCTGAGAGGCACGGGAGGGGGGAAGCGAAACAGGGGAAGAAAAAAAGACCCATCGAGTTGTGGCTATTTGAGATGAAGCGCGGCGGCTGTTAGATTTGGCGGGGTCTTGAGTGGCCCTTCGGCGAACGGGTACAACTTGAAGCTCGTCGATTTCGTCCAACTCCCTCCCGAGCTCCTCTTTCTCCTCTCCAAAGCTCTTTCTTTTTTGGTTTTGAGGCCCCATGTGAAGCTCCAACGATTGGAAACAAAGGGACGGCTAGCTCAAGCTCTCAATGCATAGCGAAAAGGGGGAGGAGATTCTCCGAGCCACCTCGGATGGAGCGGCCGGAACACTCTCCTCTCGAAAGACCCCTCGATCCTCCTCTTCTTCCTCAAACTCCCTCCCCAATGCTTTTCGTTGCCTTCCTCTGGTCTCTCACTCTCAGCCCCTCTTTATCCCAGATCAGGGCCTCCATTTTTGGACCACTGTACGTACCTGAAATCTACCCAGAACGCGCGCGATGCCCACTGTTGCGGTGTGACGTTGTCCTCTGCAGCGTGTTCCCCCTCGCCGCTCTCCTCTGCTTCGTTGCAGAGGAAAAGGAGAAATAGATGAGAGAAGAAAGCTGGGCTAAGCCAAAGAGGAAAGAAGATTGGGCCGGCCCACGTAGGAAAGAAAAAATAAGGGGAAAAAATAAGGCCGAGATGATCTGGCCCACTCGAACCGGGTCGGATTAGCCCAGATTTTTTTTTTTAGGGGTTGGAAAAATATGTCTAATGAACCCTATTGATGCCAATACACCTAATGCCTATAAGCCATGTTATTAAATGAAAATTATTTTTGTTTAGGCATTAAAAATTACCCCCTAATTTTAGAAGTAATTAAACTAAAACGGATAGGAAAAATAGGTGTCAACACTATGCTAAGGAAATACGAACCAAATCCGACCCACATGCTGAATTATGAAGAAATTGAAGTGAACGATAGAGTGTCGTACATGGAAAGGCCGGTCAGGATTGATGACAGAATGGAATGAGTGTTGCAGAACAAGACAATTCCGATGGTCAAGGTGATTTGGGAGCACCATGGAACCGAAGGGGCGACGTGGGAAAACGAGAAGTTGATGCGACACCAATATCCCCATTTGTTTGAGTAATTGGGTTGGATTACAAATTTCAAATACGAAATTTTTGTAAAGGGGGAAGAGTTGTGACATTCCGAATTTCAACTCATTTTCGGGATTTATAAAATGTGTAATTCATTAATGTGCTTATAGCAAAATCTTGCCCGAGAACTAATCACTCTCGATTATTGTTTTTAAAATTGAGATTTCACTATAATTGCATTCGATCGAATTTATTTAGAGCTCGAACTTTGGTGTTGAATTTTTTGGAGTTTCATGATGAATTTAATTGGATGGTGTCAATATTATTGTGGCCAACATTGATATTGCTTAGGATATGTGAAAAGTGAAATTTGACCGGGTGCAGATTTGGACTAGTAGACGTCCCTCGTATGGTGTTTTAATTATTTTCGTTTGGCCCATTTTTTCTAATTATTAATTAGAATTTTTGGGGACCGTTAGATCGTTTTCGGATTTAAATCGTAATCGTCGGATCGCACTCAAGTGTGATGTTTAACTTCTCTCTCTCTCTCTCTCTCTCTCTCTCTCTCTCTCTCTCTCTCTCTCTCTGCCACCCTGCACCCCCTTCTGTTGTGCACGCTTTTCCCCCCGGTTAGACTTTCTCTCTCTTTCTTTTCTTTCTTTTCTTCTCTTCTTCCTTCTTCTTCCTCTCTTCCACCCGACTACTTTGGCCTCCTCTGCTGCTCACCAACCAGACCACCCCTCACCTGAACTAGCCCAGCCACCGCCTGCCGTCCGCCTCACGCCGCCGTCCATCACCGCGATCGCCTCTCGCCGGCCTGCCCGCGCGGCATGCAAGCAGCAGCTCGCCGTTGCGTCCGCCACGACCCAGCGTTGCCCAGCAGCTCGCTAGCTTGCCCTCCATCGCCTGGCCACCTGCGACATCGCCGTGTCACCTTAAGCTGCCGCGCAACCTCTTTTTCCCCCTGTTTCTCTCTCCCCGGCTCCGCCTCGTCCAGCCGCCGCGTCTGCAGCGGCCAGACTCTGCCAAGCCACCGAACAACTTGCCCGGCCTTACCCCGCTACCTCCGATGCCGCTGTGCTGCCCATCGCCGCCACGAGCCCAACTCGCAGCCTGCAGCTCGCCGGACCAAGCTCGCCCCTACCCAGCTCTGCTCGCCGCCGTGCACCGCCGTCCAAGCCACCCAGTTGCCGTCATCCATTGTCATTTTCGTCGGGAGCAGCCCCCAAGCAACTCGACCAGCCTCATAACGGCCACTTCTTTGTCGCTTTTGTTCGTCATTGTCCGCCGAGCTCGAGCCAGATAC
The DNA here is from genome assembly GCA_024500025.1 of Syzygium aromaticum. Taxonomy (NCBI): domain Eukaryota; kingdom Viridiplantae; phylum Streptophyta; class Magnoliopsida; order Myrtales; family Myrtaceae; genus Syzygium; species Syzygium aromaticum. Next base: position 22,833,714 of record CM044885.1, read on the forward strand.
CGTCGCGGACTGCCCTCGTCGTCGTCGTCGTCCTCGTGTCTTCGCCGACGTTAGCCGAGTAAGTTAACCCTTAATCCCGTGTTTAGGGTGTTAAACTTACTTAGAGTAGTTTAGATTAAGTTTAAATTAAGGTTTGTTTTGTTAATTGGATTATGTGATAGGTTATCGGTGGTTGTGCAATAAGTTATCGTAAATGTGGTAATAAGTTATCGATCATTTTATTATTATTGATTATTTTATTAAATCAATTATTTTTGGAATTAAATATTATTTTATTATTAAATAAATTATTTTTGAAATTTAATATTAATATTTTATTATTAAATAATTAATTTTCGAAATTAAATATTAATATTTTCGAAAAATTTCTAACGTCAAATTGTGATTCCTATGCTTGAATTATAATGTTTATGCTATGAATTGCTGTGTTAATCAGTTGCTATAGCTAAATGATTTTAATAACTATTTTCACAAAAGGATTTCGAGTTTTCTAGAAAGAATTATTTTTATCGCAATGTTTACAAAATGAATTTGATGTCTTGAGAATGTAAGCATATTTGAAATGAGATTTACAAATTGGTTGATTGATTGCATGTGTGACCGTTAGGTTTGTTATGTGGCATTGTGTGAGTACTATTCATGGACGCATGGGCTAATTGAAAAAATAATAATTAGCTGGAATGCTTGTGTGGTCATACATCAAAGCTGTCTTGCTGTAGATCGCTTGACAATACTTGATTTATCGGATGCTTGGAGATTATCTGGATTGCCAATACTTCAAATGCCTTGTCACGGCCCGAGGCCGAACTCGATCCTCCTTACGGGATACTATCTTACTGCAGATTATTGATGTTGCCGTATTGGAATGACGTCTTACTGTAGATCGTTTGATGTAGTCGTGCTCGATGGGGTGGGACGGAGCCCAGATATACCGAAAGACTGTCATCTTACTGCAAATCGCTTGATGTATAGTGACCTCAAGGGGGCGTAATAACTTGAATACATGTGATGTATAGTGTCTGATTATGTGATAGAAACTGTTAGACATGGTATGGGACGTGCCCAAGTGGATTATATCTTATAATCGAGACGCGCGCGCTTGTGATACATTGATGCATGGGAAATCTATTTAAATGCTTCGAATATGTGACAAATTCATTTCATCAACGAATGTACCAAGGCGAGGTAAAGATACCTGTGGCTATTTAATGATCTTACTATTGATGCTATATTGCCTGGTTCGGGACCCCCGTGCAAGTTAGCCTTCTAAACGAGGTTAGGCCGTTAGCTTATTGAGACTTTTGTCTTATTTGTTGTTGTTAACCTTTTTCAAGCCCTTATCATGTTGATGCACCCAGTTCGGTTCAAGATGTTTAGAAGCTAGCTTTTTGGGTTCGACTTGTTGATGGAGTAGATTGACCCCAGCCTCATATCTTTTTGCTGGCTTTTTGTGGAAATGCCCAATGTGAGCTTATAAGAATGTTCTCAGGAATTAATCAAGTGAAAATCAAAATAGTGTTATTTGACTGTTGTGATTTATTTTCCTGACTATCCTTATTTGTTGTTGTTGTCTGGGAATTATTGTGATCGCTTACGCATGTGTAATTAAAAGATAAAATGAAAGGTCGGCGACGAATCTTAGAACGTCGCATCTCATCGATCAAAGAGAGGTGTTACGCGTCCGCGGGGTTTGAGGCGTGACAAGATAGATCAATCCTCAGGTGCTGCTGCTACCTGAATGGGCAGGCGTGCTTTTCAAAGAAAAAGACTTGAAAGGCTGGTCGATGACGACATACGGAGCGGGCGCAAGGAAAGCAAAATCGAGAAAACGATCCAGCTAGCTCTACTTTGCACGCAACTCATCTGGAAAAAAGACCTAATATGTTGGTAGTAATCCAAATTCTTGAAGGGGATGTCAACACCGGACACGCGTACTATTGCCAATGACCATAAGAGCCTTCATGAATATTGATATACATCGATGGCCATGGACCAACGTGGATATACAATAGCATTGGTTGATGATTATTATAACATAATTGGCCCATAAGTGTTGAATTTATGTCTCAAGTTTGAACCCGCATAATAAAGTTACTTTCCTATTTGGTTGATTTTGGAAAAGAGGTTCACGGCAACACGAATAGAGAAGACCACTAAAAGACAAAACATGGGTACACTTTATTTTATTATATCTATTTCGGTGGACCCAGGTCAATTTGTTGACTCTTTACCAATGAAGGACCTCCCTTCTTGAATGTACAGAAGAAACGTGTGGGGCCTCGGAAGTCAGATAAAAGAGAAGCAAAACAAGGGCTTTTACCGCGTATAAAAAAAAAGAAATTGAGGGTTTCTTTCCTTTAGCGAAGACCAAAGTCGCACAAAGCAAGACATACGGAGACGCTCGTATTCAAGCCGCGCGAAGGAGGCAAAACGTATAGAGACGTTCTTCAACATGCGCGTGTTTTGCTTTGGGCTTGAACACGCGATGATTTGTGCAGTAAATTTATTTCGTTCAATTAAGTTATTTATTCGTAAACACTTTGAGTTTGGACTTAAATGTAGGTATAAAAACACTCAAGCGTATGAGCAAATTGTAATTTTGATTCTCCGATTATAGTAAACTATTTATTGTTGGCTCTCCTTGTGGATGTAAATACTGATATTCGAATCGAACTACGTAAATCTCTGGTGTCTTTTATCATTCCTTGTTTATTTCTCTGATATTTTTTCATTGACTTAATTTGTAAGATCCTGTTGTTTCTGCGTTATATTCCAACAATAAGGGTACCAATTCAAAGGGATTGACAGATAGCCAATTGAGAAATCAAATGAAGATTGAATGTCTAGAGGACGCTAAACTCACTTGTGGTATACAAATTTTTTGAAATCGCTTGTGGATAGGGCAATGAAGTTCAGCAGACTGTGGAGAAAGAACTTGAATGAAATTCAAAGTGGCTGCAAACAGGTGCAAACGATCGAGGCTCGGTTTTGAGAGAACAACCACCTGGAGATAAGATCATGGCAACGTGAGAACATGGAACCAAGATTCTTGAGACGTGGAAGCATGGCTGAAACTGCTGAAAATCTGCTTATAGGCAGCAATGTTGTGAACGCTATAAATACTAGTGTTTGTCTACTGAAGACCCCCAACACAAACGTACAAACAACTTGTTATCTTTCAATTTCTGCATTGTAGTTATGCTTGTAGTTCCAAGATATTTCGTCGCCGATTAAATTCCATTGTAGTTTTCAAATCTTTGCCGTCGATTAAATTCTGGTGTTGCATGTGTTTTTCAAGCCTTTGTTGTCATTTAAATTCCGGCAAAGTTTGTGTACTTTCTATTCCATTTGAAGGGAAATGATCAGTTTCCTTGCATACTAATGATATTTCATCACCACTAAACCTATCTTATCTCATAAAAAATCAAAGAACTGACTTTTGGTGAAAGGTATTTCATCTCGGACGCAATTTCCAGCAAAACACACTTATGTTCATTTGTCGATTCTTTAGTTGGTATACAGTGAGACACTTCGTCCATTTTCGGCTAACACGCATCCCATGATTCGCCTGCTCCGAAAAAATGTTCAATGATTCACAAATCTCTAAGATGTTGTAGTTCAACACCAGTTTTCCAAAGGCAACCTGTTAAGCTAGATTGATCTGAGGTAAAAAAAAATAAAATAAATAGATTACATTCAAAGGGAAAATCGATGAGATAAGCTAGGATTCATGATTTAAATGCAAAAGTTTCCATGGTAATTCAGAACGACAATAGCTTTCATTAGAAATGCAGGTAGAGGAAGGTTTCCTCATATGAAGTAACATAATTAGCTAAATTGATTCTTTCCCTGGTTTGTAAGGCCTTGTGGAGCAATTTTCTGGGTTTATACTGAATAATATGTCTGTACTAGCTAGATGAATTGATCGGAATCAGTGCGAGAGACTTGATAATGAAATTTATGCAAGGTCAACGACTTGATTCGACAAGTCCAAGGAGCAAGGATTTGATTATGAAAAGAGCGCAACTTCAGTGACTAAAAGTAAAATTTTTACCTTCCATTTTCGAGATGGAAGTCATACTGGTTTGGAACAAAGGAATGTGATTCATCACACCTCGTCTCCGGTTCTTCCAGTACCAGATGAAGGTTATTAATACCTTTACTAGACCGGGCTTATAATTCACCTTAGTAGCAGCTGGTGTCGGTGTCAGCCGAGGAAATTGGATGAATTGCATTCAGACACGGCATAGAAAATCTAAATGTTGGACTGATTCTCCCAAGAAAGCTTGACGTATCAGGAGAGTAAACAGCTTAGAGGAGTAGCGAAAGCGACGAAAACGACTATGATACCCCACAAAACGCGTGGAAATCCACTGGGCTTTTTTTCATTGGCTTTGATTAGTGCAGATGCGTGCACATCTGCAGGCATGACAGCCAACAAAAATTGAGAAGTCTGAATATCCAGACTCAGCTCAGGCTCACCTCTGCAGCAAAAACTCTTCTTCCTTCCTCGTCCTGTTCCCGTTCGTGAGAAGACAAATTCAAACAATCCGAACGTAATTTCCAAGGAGTGTGGTGTTTCGTAAGAGTGAACAACCATGGTCTTCAAGTTTTCAACCTTCGATCTCACCGTAGATCCTCCCGATTTCAATCCGCCTTCGCCGCCTGCTTCTCGGCCATCAACGATTTGTCTGCCAATTAGTCGTGCTAGCCGCAGTTTCATCAAAGGTACGACATCCCGCCAGGTAGCTGCCGGTGCTTCTATGCACTTGGCCAATTCAGCTTCCAAGTTTGGTTGCTGGAGGCCAAGCGAATCACTCCAATGTCCAGAGGCAGGACGCCTTAAAATGTTCACTTTCCGCGAGCTGAAGGTCGCTACCAACAAGTTCAGTGAGACAAAAAAGCTGGGTGAGGGTGGGCATGGTTGGGTGTACTATGGAGTCTTGGTGGACGGCTCCAGAGTGGCGATAAAAAGACTCGCTAGACATACCTCTCAAAGATTGACACTGCGTGCTGAAGTAAAATTGGGGAACAAGATATGGCATCGGAATCTGCTTCCGGTTCACGGCTTTTGTTCGTCATCGCAACATGGAGACATGCTCGTGTACCCTTTCATGGTGAACGGAAGCCTAGGCACCCTTTTAAGAGGACAGTCAACAGAGAAGCGCCCACTTTATTGGCCCACCAGGAAGAAGATAGCAATTGGAGCTGCCAGAGGGATTGCCCATTTGCACGATCTGAGGATAATTCACAGGGACATTAAACCCGACAATATACTGCTGGATGCGGATTTTGAGGCTCGTGTTTCAGATTTTGGGTTGGCTTTGTTCATGGATGAGTACAAAGAGAAGGCTGTTTCCGAAGGAGAACCCAATGGTGAAGACGGTTATTTTACCGACTGCACAGCGGGAACACTTGGTTACATGGATCCAGAGCGCATTACCGGAAGATACTCAGTAAAGAGCGATGTTTATGGTTTCGGCGTGACACTTCTTGAACTCGTAAGCGGTCGAAGAGCTTGGAGAACAACCTGCCTCGATGGAAAGGAACTGGGGCTGCTTCGTTTGGCACAAGCCCTTTTGAAAAACGAACAGTTGGAAAGGCTAGTCGATACCAATATGCTGGGCGGCTATAACGAGAGTGAAGTGGAGAAAACCATTCGCCTGGCTCTACTTTGCACGCAACTGGACCCCAAAAAACGACCTTATATGGCTGAAGCAGTCCTATTTCTTGAAGGAATTATTGGCTTGGAGAAAAGATGGGAGGAGTATCAACTTGAAGACGAATTATCTCGCCCGGATGATCTCTCAATTTTGAACGACTCTACTTCTTGTCCAAGAACGTGTCGCTTGAGATTCGCCCCCAAGATTGCGGCAGCCTCAGCTTGAGCACCATACCGGATACAGTTGAATCTTTTTCGCTTAGTTCGACTGTATTTACTCATTTCATTTTGTTTAATTGATATTATTCTTATGATGTTTTACCTTAAATCTGATTTCATTTTATTTTTATCAAAGCCCACCAGAACTTGAGAGGGCAAGTAGAATCAAATTATTGTGCCGTGCCGTCGGCCAACATTCCACACAGTGCTGTTTTATGTGCCACGATTTATTTACGCACAGTTTTATTAGATTAGATTAAATCGGTTAAGTAAAATTACCTGTTGGGTCGAACACAAAAATTGAGGAGGAATTTTTGCTGGTTTTGTAAATACTAAGATAACAATTGTTTATACTTAAATTTCGATCGATCATTTAATGATAATTTGCATAGAAAAGTAGGGATTAAATTTTAACCACTAAACAAAAATATTAAAATTGCATAACATATAGTTTAAGTTCATATAAGTTAGTTGCATTCCGTATCAGATCGGCGGTGGCGAATAAGTTGAAAATTCATCACGTAAACCGAGCTCGAGCATTTGGCATTGGGGGCCAAAATTCACAAGTTTAAAAGACTTTGGTTGTTTTAATTTGAACTTAAAACAGCCCAAATTAATTTAGCCCGTTTAGAATTAAAATAAAATTAAATGATAAAGCCTAAGTCTAAGCTCATTAGGATTAGGAAGCCCGGTTAATTAATCTAGGGTTACAATATAAAGATGTGATTATACCCTTCAATGGAGGCTCTCATAATTCGCAGAGTAGAATTTTCAAAGAGAACGAGAATACACGCAAGCGAGAGCAAGAGTACAAGAGAGAGTCGGTCGCGTACACGCCCGCCCCACCGTTGCGCCTCCTTGCGACCACACCACCTTCATCACGCCACTTCGCTACCACCATCGCATCGACGATCCTGCCTGAGCCTCCCATTGCTACCGCCCCAACGGTCGTGGTTGTTCCTCTACCGCTGCTGCTGCTCCTCCACCGCCGCGTCACTTGCACCCTTCAATCATGATCTCCAGCCAGCTCGCGAGACAGCAAGCACCAAGCTACACTTGACTTGCTTCACCGACAACAGAAAAGATAAGAAATACAAGTTCTATACATCGGAGGCTACACAATTTCATGTACGGCTACGAGAAAGCGAGAGGAACGTGCCACCTTGCTGCCGTCGTGACCTCATACCAGTAACGCAAAAATACCAACAAATCCAGCAGTATCGACTATCGTCAGTCGATCACTCACACCTTCCTTGTGTCTGATGGCATCCTATCCATGACGTTGCTGCCTCGGCTTGCCTCAGCAATGAAGTTCCAGCGAACGCCTAGCAACTCTCACTCGATATCAGTGGCGCGAGTGAGAGTTGAGCAATCCCGCTGTTGTTCAGCTTCTCAACGCTGATCCGAACCACACCGGAGCTTCTCCAAAGTGACAATACTAGTTTTGGTCTCCTTATGCGGTGAACCTGACGAAGTCAACAGTTTGTTGTGCCCAATTTTGTCTCTTTGCTGATTTCTTTTGACCCGCTAACTACTCTTCCACTATGTCAATTTCAGTGTGACAGTCAAGCATCTCCAATCCGCACACGAGACAGGCACCACCGAGAGGTCCATCTTTGGCCACGAGTCATCACTGTGAGCATCCACAATCGAGAACCCACACCGTGAGTAGCCCCGTTGCTGAGTGCCACTATCGTGAAGTAGCCGTCCTGGCCGGGAGCCTCGCTGTGGCCAGCTTGGTTAAGCAACCGCAAGACACCACCCGCCGTCGGCCACCGGCCATTCAGCAATTCCGATCCGCCGGTGATTTAAATTTGAAAAGTAATCCGCAAATCAAGTAAAAATCTCTATCCGGTATATTTTCAAAATATTTAAATTTTTAGTTTGAATATTTTGAATATTCCGTGAATATTGCGTGATTGATTAGATACCTTAGGATAATATTTGTGATATTCGCCATATTCGAAAATACCCAAAATTAGGAATTATTCCTAATTTGGAAATGTATCTAGACAACTATTCGACCTTATCCCGAAGGTATGATACGCAGCGATATGAAAAATCGTTATCTTATCCATAATCACTTGGATACGATAATAGATTTTATTCGCTTTCCAAACTTGAACAATCAGTTTTCTGTCGATATCTATAACACTATAGATATGACCGTTAGTTTAATTTCTTTGCCTAATTCAAATTTTCATAAAAAGAATATTGTGGATTGCGTAGATTGTTTGAATGCGGTTGTTATCTTTGTTTGATTGTTTTTTTTTAAATAAAGAAAATCCAAAAATATGTTAGTTAGGATTTAAATTAGAGGCTTTGCATGTTTAGGGAATCCTAAATGTATCTAGAAGATGGGATAATTATTAATTTAAATTAGGACTTAAGATAATTTATTTTCTAGTTTAAATTAGGTATTATTCTAATCCAAATAGATTATTTAGGTTATTTTAAGATTCCAAATTTCCATGAAAATTCCAAAAAGAATGAGTTACTTTATGATAGATTGGGATTGATTGCATTCTTAATTTGAGTAACTTTTAATTTCGAATTTTAATAAAAAAAAATATCAAAAAAAGAAGTTGTTAGATTGCGTGTTGTTTTAGACATTTTTTTAATTTCAAATTTCATTGGAAAAATACCAAAAATAAATCATTTGTCTGTCATTAGAATTAGATCATGTCATCGCATGACATATAGTTCGCATGCCAGGTTGCACTAATCGCATGTCATTTTTTGCACGTTAGTTTGCATTTTAATAAATCACAAAGCCTAAAGAACATCTTAAGTGCCTTGCTTTGTTAATTATAAATCATATTATGATTGTCTGTGTGATTTTCTACTAACAATGCAGATGCTTACGTTGCATTAAGGTACGTCATTTTCCTAATCCTGCAATTTATTTATTACTTTCTTGAGTGTTAAGTTGGTGGTTTGCGCACTGTATGAACACATCACATGTTACTGATTAGGTAATAAAATGGATTCAGACTGCCCACATAAACATTTTTTTGAAAAGAAAATATACCGAAAGGGCATTAGAATAGATCTAGCGTAACCAAATCCCCGAGTTTAAAATCTCTAGTTCGCAGGAATAAAACATATCTCCCTATATTTTATTTAGATTTCTAATCGACCTACCACAAATAGATTAGTGGTGACTCCAAGCATGAAAATTTTTGTATGTTAAAAAACTTAAACCCTGAATTACGAATTGATAGGACTTATGAGGGTTCGAGTTAAGCTTAGACTTAATAATCCATTAGCCTGAGAAATTTAAGTCACGACAACAATTTCTAGGAAGGGACATAAGCATTATCCGGACATGGCACGAAGTTAGCGGGTATGGATTTGTGCTAATCGGGCTTGTATGGTAATCGTGTAGACCCACTTGACATGATTGATAAGTAAATTGTGTTCACGTTCATCTCGTGTCACTGTTACTTTGACGCGAAACGAACATCACCCCACGAAGCGATATATCTAATTAGTATTGAACCTGATGAATGTATTGGTGTTTGCAGATGAAGTCGGGGGGGTAATCCTAATGAAACATTCTATGAAAGTGGATTCTTCCGCAAAGGGTGGCGTCCTGATCCGCCAAATCCATTTCGCCGGAGTTTCATTCTTAAACAGAAGACTTAGGCAAAAAGATCGCAGAGTGTGTGCTGAGCATTTGAGTGGTGCGGGTATGGTCGTGTAAGTCTCAACGCATGGGAACAAATTGCTTTTGCCCAAGGAAAGAGGAAAAGAAACCGCGTGATATGAGCAAGTCATTTTCGACTTGGGTCAAACATATTGATTCTTTGATGTCATTCCTGGGAAGTCTTCTTCAGAAATGCGGCCCACCAGAAGAAAGTGTGCAGGGCCCGAAAAAGACAGGTTAAGAACTGCTAATTTAAGCTTTACGTGCTAACCTACAAAAACAATATTAAAGTTCTCGTTATCTACGTGACGCATTTGAGTGATCTGAGTTTCAATTTTCCTTCTAGGAGTCTAGAAGCGGAACCATGGTCTTCATATTTGCCACGGTCGATCTCACTGAAGATCCTCCCAATGTTGATTCGGACTCTCTGCCTGCTTCTCGATCATCAGCGGTTTGCTTGCCATATACTCCTGGCTGCAGTTCCAAGAAACTGATAACATCCTGCCAGGCCGCTGCCGGGGCTTTGCTGCGCCAGACAATTCAGTCTTCCGAATCTGGTTTTTTCATGTTGTAGGCCAAGTGAATCTCTCTAGTTTCCAGGTTCTGATCTGGAGGTTCGCCAAGGACGCCTTAAAAGGAAGGTTTGCTTTCCGTGAGCTACAGGCAACTACCAACCACTTCAGCGATGAAAAGATTGTGGCTAGGGGCGGGTTTGGTCGTGTATATGAAGGACTCGGCAGACGGCTCTCGAGTGGCCCATAAAAGGAATCGCCAAGCATTCCCAGTTTGAGGTGAGAGTTCCACACAGAAGTGAAATTGGGTAACATGCCCTTGCATCGGAATCTGGTCCCAGTTATCAGCTTTTGCTTGCCGCTGAAACTGAAAGAAGACATGCTCATGCATTCCTTCATGCTTAATGGAAGCTTCTCCTCAATTCTAAGACGACAACTGTCCGTGAAGCTCCCGCTTGATTGGCCACCAGGAAGAAGATAGCTGTCGGAGCTGTGAGAGGGATTTCCCATCTGCATGATCATGGCGTAATTCGGCGGTACATTAAGCCCCAGAACATCCTGCTGCGGGAGAACTTTGAGGTTTGTATTGTCAATTCGGGATGGCCATCTTCATGGACAACGATGAAGAGAAGGGTGTTTCCGGGTAAACCAGCTTCTTTAGACTCAGCTTTCTTCACAGCCAAATAGGCAGGACGTGCAGTTATCTTGATCCGGTGTACTCCAAGAGTGGAATGTGCTCGGCGAAGAGTGATGTCCATAGTTCTGGCGTGACCCTTCTCAGACTCGCCATAGGTTGAAGTGCTCAAAGAAGGATCAGTCCTCCGGGGCTGCTGCTACCTGAATGGGCAGGCATGCTTGTCGACGATAAAGAGATGGGAAGGCTAGTCGATGCTGACATACGGAATGGGTACAAGGAAAGCGAAGTCAAGAGAATGATCCAGCTAGCTCTAGTATGTGTGCAAATCGACCCCAAAAGACGACTTGATATGACGGATGTACTCCAAATTCTGGAAGGGCTATTAGCTTGGAGAAGAGATGGGAGGAGTACCAAAATGGACATGGCGGACTCTGGTTCTTGTCTGTGCCACGAAGACTTATCAATAACACATCCTAGATAATCATTCCCTGGAGTTGTTGCTCAGCTGAAAAATCGGCTATGAGAGTGTCCTGATTCCAAGAGTTAAGTGACTTCTGGTGTAACCTGGATGATGATTGTGCTGTTTTTATGCTTATTTGCTTATGTTCATTTGACTCTTAGGTTGTTATATAGTGAGACTTCATCCAACACCCACTCCGTTAATTCGCCGGCTGCAAAAACATGTTCAATCATTCATGAATCTCCAAGATGTAGTTCCACTATTGTTTCTAAAAGGCATCCTGTTAGGCTAGATGTGACATTTCAAATTTCGATCCATTTTTGAGATTTATAAAACGTGCAATTCGTCAGTGTGCTTATAGTAAAATCTCGCCCGAGAACTGATCACTCTTGATTATTATTTTTAAAATTGAAATTTCGCTAGAATCGCATTTGATCAAATTTGGCCATTATTTAGAGCCCAAACTTTGGTATCGAATTTTTTGGAGTTTCGTGACGAATTTAATTGGACGGTATCAATATTATTATGGCCAGCCTCGATATTACCCGGGATAGGTAAAAAGTGAAATTTTTGACCGGGTGCGGATTTGGACTAGTAGACCTCTCTCGTAGTGTGTTTTAGTTATTTTCTTTTGGCCATTTTTCCTAATTATTAATTAAAATTTTCGGGGACTGTTGGATCGTTTTCGGATTTAAATTGTGACCGCCGAATCACACTCAAATGCGATGTTTGACTTTTTATCTCTTTCTCTCTCTATCTCCCTTTTCTCTATCTCTCCTCCGGCTGATTTCCCGCTGACCCTCCCTCTCCACGCCTGCAGACCACTTCACCCACCCCACCTACTCCTCTCTCTCTCTCTCTCTTTCTTTTCTTTTCTTTCTTCTTTTCTTCTTTCTTCTTCTTCCTCTCTTCTGCCCAACTGCTTTGACTTCCTCCTCCTTGCTACCACCACCGGCTTGTCCTCGCCGAGACCAGCCCAACCATTGCCCGCCGTCCGCCTCACGCTGCCGTCGCCCCAGAACTGTCGTCGTTGGACCGCCCAAGCTGCACGGGGGTCGTGTCCTCACCGATCCGCCCATCAGACCAACCATCGCCGTCGCCGCTATCCCAGCTGCCAGGACACCACCATCAGCCGTTGTTCGACCCTTGAACCAGCCCGAACTCCCATCGACCCGCCGCCCCTCCGTCGCGCCATTCACCGCGGTCACGCTCGCCGAACACCCGCCGTTTGTCTTAGCCGCTCACCGCCACTGCCCAGCATCCCCAGCCACCACCACCAGCCGCCATTCCCACCTAGAACAGCCCCAGCCGCACCGGAGCAACCCTACAGCAGCCGGTTCTTCGTCGCTTCCGTTCACTGTCGTCCTCCCGCCGCCAAGCCCAAGCCGGAAACCACGGCAGACCACTCTCGTCGCCGCCATCGTCGTTGCCGACGTTAGCCGAGTAAGTTAACCCCTAATCCCATGTTTAAGATGTTAAACTTGTTTTGAGTAGTTTAGATTAAGTTTAAATTAAATTTATGTTTAGTTAATTGGGATTAGGTAATAAGTTATCGGTGGTTGTACGATAAATTGTCGCGAGTATAGTGATAAGTTATCAATTAGTTTATTGTTATTGATTACTTTATTGAATAAATTATTTTCGGAATTAAATATTATTTTATTATTAAATAAATTATTTTCGGATTTAATATTAATATTTTATTATTAAATAAATTACTTTCCAAAATTAAATATTAATGTTTTAAAAAAATTTCTAACGTCAAATTATGATTCCTATGCTTGAATTATAATGTTTATGGTATGAATTGATGTGTTAATTAGTTGCCATAGCTAAATAATTTTAATAATTATTTTCACGAAAGGATTTCGAGTTTTCGAGAAAGAATTATTTTCATCGCCATGTTTACAAAATGAATTTGATGTCTTGAGAAAGAAAGCATGTTTGAAATGAGTATTTCAAATTGATTAACTGTTTATATGTGTAACCACTTGGTTTGTTATGCGGCATTGTGTGAGCACTATTCATAGATACATGAGCTAATTGAAAAGATAATAATTGGCCAGAATGCTTGTGTGCTCGTGTGGTCACACATCGGAGCCGTCTTGCTGTAGATTGCTTGACGATGCCTGATTTATCGGGGTTTTGCTGTAGATCGTTTGGCAATACTCGATTTATCGGATACCTTGAGATTATCTAGATTGTTGATACTCCGGATACCTTGTCGTGGCCCGAGGCCAGACTCTATGCTCCTTACCGGATACCATCTTACTGTAGAATGTTTGACATAGCCGTGCCTAACGGGGTGAGATGGAGCCCGGTTATGCCGGAAGAGTGCCATCTTGCTACAAATCGCTTGATGTATAGTGGCCCCGAGTAGGTATAATAGCTGGAATACGGGTGATGTATAGTACCTGATTATGTGGTAGAAACTGCTAGGCATGGTATGAGACGTGCCCAAGTGAATTCTATCTTATAATCGAGACACGCGTGCCTGTAATGCATTGATGCATGGGAAATCTTTTTAAATACTTCAAGTATGTGACATATGCATTTCATCAACAAGAATATCAAGGCGAGGTAAGGATACCTGTAGTTGTTTAATGATATTACTGTTGATGATGTATCACCTAGTTAAGAACCCCCGTGCGAGTTGGCCTTCTAAACAGGGCTTAGGCTGTTAACTTATCGAAACTTTCGTCTCATTTGTTGTTATTAACCCCTTTTTTTTTCAGGACCTTAACCTATTGATGCACCGAATTTGGTTCAAGGTGTTTGGAAGCTAGCTTTTTGGGATTGACCTGTTGGTAGAGTAGATTGACCCCAACCTGGTTTCTTTTTATTGGCTTTTTAGTGGAAACGCCTGAAGTGAGCTTGTAAGAGTATTCCCAGGGGTTAATCAAGTGAAAATTAAAATAGTGTTGTCTGACTGTTGTGATTTATTTTCCTATCTATCCCTATTAATTGTTGTTGTCCAGGGATTATTGTGATTGCTTCCGCATGCGTAATTAAAGGATAAAATGAAGAGTCGACGACGAGTCCTAGGACGTCACATCTTAATAACCGAAGAGAGGTGTTGCGTGCCCATGGAGTTTGGGGTTGCCGTAATGGAATGCCGTCTTACTATAGATCGTTTGACGTAGCCGTGCCGGACGGGGCGGGACGGAGCCTAGTTATACCGGAAGAGTGCCATCTTGCTGCAGATCGCTTGATGTGTAGTGGCCCCAAGAGGGCGTAATAACTGGAATACATGTGATGCATAGTGCTTGATTATGTGATAGAAACTACTAGGCATAGTATGGGACGTGCCCAAGTGGATTATATCTTATAATCGAGACATACGCGCCTGTAATGCATTGATACATGGGAAATCTATTTAAATGCTTCGAGTATGTGATATGTTCATTTCTTCGACGAGTGTACCAAGGCAAGGTAAGGATGCATGTGGTTGTTTAATGATGTTAATGTTGATGCTGTATTGCCTGGTTAAGGACCCCCGTATGAGTTGGCCTTCTAAACGGGGCTTAGGCCGTTAACTTGTTGAGACTTTCATCTCATTTGTTGTTGTTAACCTTTTTTTAGTCCCTTAGCATGTTGATGCACCCAATTTGGTTCAAGGTGTCTGGAAGCTGGCTTTTTGGATTAACCTGTCGGTGAAGTAGATTGACCCAGCCTGATATCTTTTTGCTGGCTTTTTGTGGAAACGCCCGAAGTGGGCTTGTAAGAATATTCTCAGGGGTTAATCAAGTGAAAATCAAAATAGTATTGTTTGACTATTGTGATTAATTTTCCTAACTGTCCCTATTTATTGTTATTATCTGGGGATTGTTGTGATTGCTTCTGCATGTGTAATTAAAGGATAAAATGAAGGGTCGACGACGAGTCCTGCGACGTCGCATCTCAACGACCGAAGAGGCATGTTGTGTGCCTGCAGGGTCGGGGCGTGACATCCCCATCCGAATTGGTATCAAAGCAAAGTCAACTTGATCCAAATTTGGTCGAGACCTGAAGTGAAAAGGTGCGATAAGTTTTAGGATAGTGAGTTAGGAAAACACTTTGTGCATGTGCTTGATTGTTCGATTTCTCGTTTTTCAGCGAGTTGTTCATTATTTTTAATTCCTTGTTGGAATTGGAAAGCAGATTTCTATAAAGATTCTGCGATATGGACAATCATGAACCGAGGGCCCCTATGAGGAGAGCCGAGCCAAGTCAGGCTGGTGCTAGAAGGAGACCACCAGAGGATCCTAGATTGAACCGGATCCTTTATGCAGATTCTGAGCTTGTCCAATATTTCATGTTTTGGTTGGTCCAAATAAGTCCATATGAAAAAGTTGCAAAACACAGTTAGTAAAAACATGATATAGACTTAAAAGAGCTTCTTACTTGTTTTCCCAAGCTACAGGCATTGCATAATTCTATTTTCTTGTATTTCAAATCAGGCAAACCTCTAACCAATTTCTTATTTGAGATTTTTGAGATTTGTTTCGTACTGATAGGCCCCAATCTTCTGTATTATAGATCTTCATCCTCTTTGATTGAGATCAAACAATGAGTAGAGTCTGGATTGACATCTAGAAGATAAATATTGCCATGTCTTCTTCTAGTGAATATTTGTGAATAATCTTTGTTTGTTCCTGAGCATATATCTTCTTGAAAGTTGATTCTGAATTCTGAATCACATAGTTGGCTTATGCTTATCAAGTTGTAGTTGAGTCCTTTTACCAGTGACACGTCATTGATCTTGAGTCCTCCAATTTTAATAGTTCATTTACCAACTATTTTTCCTTTGTCATTTCCTCCAAAGGAAACTTTTCCACCATTCAGACTTTGTATTTCAACAAATATGCTTGAATCTCCTATCATGTGTCTAGAACATCTACTGTCCAAGTACCACTTTCTTTTTCTCTTTGTGATAATCTGCAAAAATCACAACTTCTCAAGCTTTCTTTGGTACCCAAATTTGTTTGGGTCCTTGAGAGTTCGTATAGGCTGTCTTAACAAAGTCTCTTCGTATAGATCTCTAGACCTTAGGACATTCATTCTCAAAATGTTGTGGATCTCCATATTTTGAGCATTTGAGTGCACTTCGACCAACAAGTTTGATAAAATTCTTTTTAAAATGATTTTTATAAACTTGTCGATGAGGTCTTTACTTTAATTTCTCCTTGACTTTTGAAAAATCAATTAAACTATCACTTTCCTTCACAAATCCGAGACCAGATTTGTTGTAATAAGGAATTTGTACAGAAAGAATATGTTTCAAGATTTCTAAACCTTTTGAAAACTTGGAAGTAATTTCTAAAACTTCCTTTTTTCAAAACAGCATTTTCTTTAGAAAGAAAATCTCGACTTTCCTTGACTTGATGAAATTCTTTTGGAAGGAAATCGATTTTTTCTTTTTGTGAAATATCCTATTGTCATAGTGATGAATTTTCCTTTATCAAGGAAGAGATTCTTTTAAGAATAGCCTTGAATTTGAAGCATAATTCATCAATGTAATTTGACACTTTAATAGGCATTTCAGGATGTTTTACCTCAATCTAGACCTTACTTAGCCACCATACAAAAGTTTGAGATATCTTCATCGCTGTCTTCACATTTTGTATCACTTCAGGTTTCTGCTTTTAAGGCTTTCTTTGTTTTCTCAAATTTGGTTTTCTTTTTCAGAAGTGGACAATTTGGCTTGATATGTCCACGTTTCCTACAATGAAAGCAGATTACTTCCTTTTACTTTTTTATTTCATCGAAAAGCTTCTTCTTCTCAAAAAGCTTCTTTCCTTTGAGATTTCTTCCTCTGATTTTCATCTCCTTGTACTTCTTTATGAAGAGAGCCAGTTCTTCATCGTCAACATTTTCATCTTCAAAATCTGCATTATCAGAATCAATATTAGATTTTAATACAATTGACTTCTTACCTTTGGATTCATTTTCCTCATTCAGTTTTTCAGTCTCATATGACTGAAGAGTTCCAATTAGCTCATTCACTGACAAAGGCATGATCATTTGGGTCTCTTGAATAGATGTTTTGATATTGTTCCACGGTTGCGTCAGTCCTCTCAGAAGTTTGTTGACTTTCATTGCATCTGGGACAGGTTGTCCCTGATATGCAAGACCATTTACTATGTTAGTAAATCTGTCATACATATCAGCAACTGATTCTTCAGACTTCATTCTGAAGGATTCATATTGGCCAAGCAGTAGATTGATTTGAGTTTCTTTGACTCGATTTATTCCTTCATAGGTGATGTAGAGAATATCCCAGATATCCTTAGCTAATTTACAATAAGCAATCTTTTTATATTCGACAGATGTTAAAGCATAATAAAAAGAATAAATTGCTTTGAAATCTAAGGCTTCTCTTTTTGATATCTCAGTTTGAAATAATGGAGGATCTGCTGGCATGCTTCCTTCCATCTTTTCTTTTGAATCAGAAAGTCTTGGTCTAACTCCTCTGATAATCACCTCCCATTGCATGTGATCAATTAACTTTATGAATACCTTCATTTTATTCTTCCAGATATTGTATTCCTTGCCATCGAAATATAGTGGTATGCTGTTACTTTGACCTTCAATGAGACCTGGAGCACCAAAGCTAGCCATATAGATCGTTAGCTCAGAAGTAAAACACTTCAATGCACGATCAACCCGCTCTGATACCAATTGATGTTACTAGCAGGAATCACCTAGAGATGGATGAATAGGGGATCTTAAACAATTTTTATATATTTAAACGGAAATGAAATATCACAGTTGAGTCTGAATAAAATTTAGATTCAAAATAGATTATATAGACAGTGCTCTTGATATGTAGTGTGTAAAGTAATAGAAGAGGGATAGAAAAACTGCACACAATTTTATAATGGTTCGGCTTTAGATAAGCCTACGTCCACCCTCTCACACTAACAGCCTATTGGCTGGATTTCACTATGTTATCAAGAGGAAATACAGATTCTAAGTGACAGTATTATTGTGTATGATAAGACTCTCTATCTCACACAATCACTCTTACAGAATGTCCATCAAGATCTTAATATTTAGCATAAGAAAGACAAGAGAAAGGATCGGAATATGCTTAGACTTTAGACTTGTTGATTCTCGATTTCATTCTCTACCTTCTGCTCCTCGTTGAACTCCTTTTATATTCCTCTACTACCAAACTAGCCGTTGGATAGTCTTCAGATAATCATATTCCAATATTTAGATTGGACAGATTTGTATAAAAATGATTGAATAGTCATTGGTTGATAAAATCTAAATCCCACTGATTCTGATCGCTCATACAATCTGAATCTTGATTTTCATAAGTAGAGTTTTATCTGTTGTAATGCATACTTGTCATAGTATTTGATTGTCAATCAATTATAGCCTTAGATTGAAACAATCAAAACTTTCCTTCTATGAAGTCTATACCAAATCACTAGCTGTTGTAATTCCTTCTGAATAATTTTTTCTTCTGCGTCTGAAAAACTTCAATACCTGCGTCTGCATAACTGTTGCGTCTGCGTCTGTAAGACTTCTACATCTGCATTTCTCATTTTGACAGCTTGTAAAGTCTAAAATACTTCCTTATGAGCTTCCAGAATGTATATATATACCTGGAATAAAATGGTTCAGAATAAGTATCAGATTAATAATAACATGAAAAGTTTTGTTAACTTCAAAATCATTAGGAGTTTTCCTCAACAATGAGATTCAGGACCGATGGGCGGAGATGCCACTTTAGAGTATCAACTTCGATGTATGTCCAAAATTTCACCAAAGACAACTTAAAGAGTTTACTCTGAAGGAGTTGAAGGTGGCTACACAAAATTTTAGTGACAAGAAACTTATAGGCAGAGGTGGATTTGGTAGTCTATGTGGGTCAGTTAGCTGATGGCTCTCTAGTGGCAATCAAAAGATGCAAAGAACTCACTCCAGGTTATATACGCCAGTTCGAAGCAGAAGTGATGATTAGTAGCATACCCCGACATCACAATCTGCTTCCCATGCTCGGATCTTGCAGAACATCAAAATGCAGGGACTTACTGCTCGTCTCCCCCTTCATGATCAATAAAAGTGTGGCATCGTGCTTGAGAGAGCGACCCGAGACACAGCCTCAGCTGGACTGGCCTACCCGCAGAAAGATAGCCACGGAAGTCGCGAGAGGGCTGTCCCATCTGCATGTTCTGAACATAGTGCTCCGAGATATCAAAGCTGCAAATATTCTGTTGGATGAGGAATTTGAGCCTCACATTGGAGACTTTGGGTTGGCTAAGTTCATCAATCGCAGGCACAGTAGATACTTTGTGGATTGCATCGAGAATACACCCGTACTTCCAAGGAACGAATCCGAAGCAGGACCCCACAATGAATATTCTGATGTCACGACAGGGGTACGTGGCACAATAGACATATTGCGCCAGAGTGTCTTAGTACCGGCAAATGTTTGGTGAAGACCGACGTCTTTGCTTTTGGTATAACGCTTTTGGAACTCGTGACCAAACAAATTGTTCTTGATATTTCAAGGCATGCAAACGATGTGGACATGAGGTTACTCGATTGGGTTCTAGGGCTTCTGGTAGAGCGTAGTTTGGAAATTCTAGTGGATCCTGATCTGCAGGGCGAGTATGACCAGGAGGAGATAGAGAAAGTGATCCAACTGGCTCTTTTGTGCACACAAACTGTACCAAGAAGACGACCATCCATGGCACAAGTGGTCCAAATACTCGAAGGCCATAGGATCGAGGAGAGGTGGGTGGAGCATCCTTGTTGGAAGGGGTATCAGAGTTGCTTGGAGTGTCTTAGTTACTCGGGACAATTCCGAATCCATAAGGCTACGTTTGGTTGTCCGTATAAAACTCGAGATAGGATATGTTTTATCCTATCTCGTGTTTGGTAGGTGTTTCGGATAGTATAATATCGGATATAAAAGGGATATAACCTGGATTAAAAAATCCGAAGGGGAGGGGTAGGATAAGGTCGGATAGGATTTCTCTTATCCATCATATAAAAGTTAATTTTAGAAACCCTACCCCTTCATTCACGCACTCCTTCACCCATGCTACAGCTTGCTTCTGCAATTTGCGAAGGTATGTATTCATCCATGATCGTCTACAGCTTGCTTTTGCAATTTTTTTTCGGTAGTTTGGGTTTATAATTTTCATTCTTTGTTAACCACATCGAGAAGTGATTTATAACGGCTTCAAGAGTGGTTACATGATTATGTTAGAGAAGTGGTTTGAAGAAAAGTTTCCTGGTTCCAGCATTAAGGGTAATCCTCATATTAAGTCGAAAATGAGAAACTTGAAAAAGTTGTATAATCATATTTATGACTTGAAGGATCAAAGTGGCTTTGGATGGGATCACGAAAAACATTCCGTTGATATTCATTCGGAAGATAATTGGCAAAAATATTGCAAGATTAGTGTTACTTCTTCTCATTTTTCTTCTTTACAACTTGTTTCTTTTAAAAAAAAACAATATATTTTCTTAGTAGGCCTATCCGGGAGCTACTTCTTTGAGAGGAAAGTCCTTCCCTCAATATGATCGACTAGCAACTGTATTTGGAAAAGACCATGCCAAGGGAAATCTCAATGAAGACCCTTCAGAAGCTCATGTGGCTGTAGATAATGAAGAAAGTGAGAATCATTATGACGTGGCTACTACTGGTGCAAATCAAAACTTACTGCCACTATCATCTTCTCAAATGCAAAATGTAAAAAGGGCTAAAGCAAATGACAAGTGGGCTGCTGGGGTAGTTGAAATTGCAAGCACTTTTGGCTCTTTTATGGAAAAAGCTAACGAGAGGATGGAGATGATTGCTAGCCGCATCGGACATGCTAAAGATTTGGATGCTGACAAGAGAAAAATCAACGAAGAGCTTCTTAAGATGTCTCTAGATACCATGGACAGAATAAAATTGTGCAGAAAAATTATGAAGGATTCTGAGAATATTTATCTTTTTTTTGGATTTCAAGGAGATGACAGGAAGGCATTTGTGGACATGCTTCTCCAAGAGATGATAGAAGAGTAATGTCGTGTGTAGTCTCTTTTTGCTATTTTTTAGACAATGAACAACATCGAACAATGTTGATTTTACTATTTATTGGAATGCTTTAGTTTTTGGAATGTGTTGTTTCTTGTGAAGTTTGAAGCTTTATTCATAGTTGTTGTAGTCTCATCGTACCCTTGCTTTCATATTATTATTTTTTTTTGTTCAGTTCTTTTTGTTTATGCTCATTCGCCGTTGCCTTCCTAGGCAAGATATTCAGCGGTGAAAGTCAGTATAGATTAGAAAGGGCCAGCTCGCTAAGATAACCCCAAGAAAAACTTGTTCATTATTCTGAAGGATCTTGTGATGTTACACATGAAAAGGTTTCCATGGAGTGGGCGCTCTATTTTCCATAGATTGCAACCTCTGCTTGATCGTGTATGGAAAAGGCTTCAAGTTCATGGGGCAAACATAAAGACGATGATGACAATTTTCATGAGCATCACGTAGGGGCATATATGTTCTTTATATTGATATACAGTTTCTACCAAACGCAGGATAGGATAGGATATGAGAATATCCAACTTTAAATCCACAGTTCACCGAACAATTGATAGGATATGGCCAAATCCCCGAATTTCTTATCCTAACCTATCCAATCCTATCCTGACCAAAAATCCTGACGACCAAATGTAACCTGAATGTATTCTAGACGACTCCTCTTCGCTACTCAGCCCTGAAGAATTATCCGGACCCAGATAATCTAGTTGACGTAACAATCCAGTCCGTTCTTCGTTAATCAATGCCTCAAATAGATAACTATGAGTGATGAGGGTGGATGTTAACTTATATAACTGTAATATTTGCCTGGTCAAATATAGGGTGCACTCTCCTTGTAAGTGGACTCTCATTATAAAGTGAAAAGGAGAGCACGCGAAAAAGAAAGAAGGAGAAAAAGAAAAGAAAAAAAAGGGAATGAATAAGAAAGGAAAAAGAAAAGAGAAAGGAGTACCTGCTTCGAAAATCTTGTCAAGCCGAATCAACTTCATTTCGCAATGCTTGGTAAGGATTTGAGCCCTTTGTTCATCGAATCGAAGTAATTTTCAGATTTATGTTATAATTTCGAAATTATGTGAGCTCTGAATTGCTGGATCTAATTTTGGAGTTGTTAAGCTGAGGAATTTTTATGGAAATTATAGTTTGGAGTAATATGGAGCTATGTGATTTGATGGAAATCAATTTGAGTTATGGCTTAGTTGGAGCAAAATTTTAAAGTTTTGCACTCAAGCTACACGTAGTAAACAATTTTGAATATTTACTTTGAGCAAGCGTTTTGTTGGGGAGTTGTTTTCTCCGGGATTGAGTTTAGTTTAGTTGATTCGTAATTGAGGCAACGTTTTCTTGCTTTTGATGATGTTCCTCATTTATTCAATAGGATTACGAATTCATCGACTCAAGTAACCTTTGTTGTTTGGTTTTAGGCTTCCACTGGTGAGTGATGCTTATCTCTCATTTGAGTTTGTAAATTTATATTTTGAAAGTGATATGGATTAGATATATTATGAGTTATGAATGGCATTTGTGTTGCATAAAATCTGGATCGGGTATTTAATACTTTTTGTTTATTTACACATCGAGCAAATAAAAAGTTTAAAGATAATATTGCACATTAAGTTAAAGTTCTAAGGTTATTTATGTGATGGTCTCACATATTTATGGGCTATGCTTTTTCCTCTCCTCTTTTAACTTGGACACTCCTTTTTTGTATTTTGACAATAGTATCTCTCGTGGGGCTAGAAGTACAGGTCTACAAAAGTGATCCTCTTTTTATTATTTGGTCAACTTTTTTATTTTGTTTCTTCTTTTATTTCTTGCGAGTCTCACTTTCCTTCTTCTTTCTTTCTTTTCACACCTTTGACATCTCAATTCTCTGCACTTGCAAATCATCTCTTTGTTCTCTCTTGTAGGCTATTCTCTTTCTTTTTAAGCCTCCCGCTCCTTCTTCTTCTTCTTCTTCTTCTTCTTCTTCTTCCATACACCCCACCATCCTCAATTTTCTATCTACGATGTCAACCCCATCATCCTCCATACTTTCAATAAAAAAAAGGAGCATTGATTTTCTCTACCAGAAAATGGGAAAAACATAATTGGAGAAGAAAACAATAACCCAATAAAAACATGATCTTCAATTATAATTAGAATTGGGCGATCAACTACAAAATTGATTAATTCTAAGCAATCACTTTAGTAAAATTAGTTTGTTGGAATGAAAATTTTCTAACAAACCTAATTCTTTTCTGCGTTGTCAAGTAAATCACTTATTTATGAACTTTCACTTTTGTTGTGTGTATCACCATCACTTGTTTACTCAACAAAACTTATTTCTATGGAAGTAAAATCCAAAAATAAAACGGAAAACATTGTGCCTGTAATATATATATACGGATTACCCACAATAAACAAAAAAAAAACATGAATTTCTTAATTATGATAACTAAATCCTAAATAGAAAATGTAAATAAAATATAATAAGGAAAGTAAATTGATTTTGGGCCACACTTTAAATTGTAATTGAATCATTGAGGATAATTTTATCTTTTCAATGGAAGATGGAGTGAATTAGTCATATATGGGTGAAAATAGCGCCGTTCATATTTATTCAGACTTTATAAAAACTATAAGAACTGGGCCTGTAAAGAAAACAAAATAATAACCCAGCACAAATGTCCCACAAGCCCAACTAATCCGAAAGCCCATAAGGCTATTTCTTTGTAAGCCTTTAGTTCTTTTCCTTCCGCTAGTTTTAAAAAGGGGGGGGGGGGGGGGGGGGGGTGGTGGTATTTGGCGCGGAATCGGAAACCAAGGAAGAAACGAAGTAAGATAGAGAGACAAGGAAGAGAAAGACCATAGACAAAAAAGGTGAAAGTTGTCCAAAAAATCATAAATCTATTATACTTTTGTCAATTCAGTCATAAACCTTTCAACTTTATCAATTGAATCTTAAACATTTTTACTATTTGCTAATTAAGTCCATTCGATCAATTTTGACTAGAAATTTCTAACGTGGACACCGACTGGCCATGTGGCACTGATGTTGACATTTTAAATTAAATATTTTAATAATTTTATGAAATTTTTTTATGTTTTTTTTTCTTTTTCTTCGTTTTTTTTTTTGGAGTTAGGGCCGGCGAGGGCTATACCCTCGCTAGATCTGGCTAGGCGAGAGCTTGGTGGTAGGCGAGGGTGAGGGCATCGCAGCCCTCACCTATGGCCGGTGAGGGTCGGTCGGCCACCCTCGCCAACCCTAACTCCAAGATTAAAAAAAAAAACAGAGAAAAGGAAAAAAAAACACCATAAAAAATTATTAAAATATTATTTAAAAATGTCCATGTTAGCGATATCTAGCCAAAATTGGCTGGATGAACTCAATTAACAAGAAGTGAAAAGATTTAGGTATCAATTGGCAAATTTAAAAGATTTAGAACTGAATTGGTAAAAGTGCAATAAATTTGAAACTTTTTATCAATTGTCCCGACGAAAAGAAGGAAGGGAAAAGAAGGAAACCGAACACTACTCGCATGCTCTGAACGTCGTGACAAGCCAAATTAACTCTGTTTAGTAGCGCCTAGCAAGGATTTGAACCTTCATTTATTTAATCGAAGGAGTTTTCGTAGTTAAGTAGTAATTTCGGATTAATTTGAAATCTGAGTTGTTGGGTTCATTCCAATACTTCTTAAGCTGTTAATTTATGTTGAGAAGAAACTTTAGGGTGTTTGGAGTCGCGAGATTTTACGGAAGTCGATTTGAAGTTACAGTTTGGTCGTAATGAATTTTTAAAGTTTCACACTCGCTACTGTCCACTTACAAATTGCTATGTTTGGAAATAGTTTTTGCCTGGCGACAAAGTTCAGGATCTTTTGGTACTTTGAAAGAGCTTTCATTTAACAGTAATTTGCTTGAATTGGAGTTTGGTAGAAAGAAATACGATGCAACAAAGTTCGTAACACGAGCGTAAATATATTGTTCGTCATGCGGGTGAATATTTGTAGCGCGAGTGGCTGCTCTTGAGGTCCTTTGTTGACCCACAGTGAACGATTCGACTCCAAAAATAGCGCCTAGTAGAGTCTTAGTCGAAGTTAGCTGGCGTGTAAATTTGACTTTCGGTTAATGCTTCTTTGATAGGATTTCAATTTCGTTGGATTGAGTAGCTTAAGTTGTTTAATTTTGCAACCTTGGTGAGTGGTACCCATATCTTTTTGGAATTTGTAAACACATGACTTGAAAGTAATTGAGATTCGATTTATTATGAATTACGAAATAGTGTTTTTATTGCATAAAAATCTGGATCAAGTATTTACTACTTTTTGGTTATTTGTGAAAGGATTGAGAAGCGTTTCATTAAAAGTATCATGAAATGTTATATGTGTTGCTTTGTGAATCTGATTTATGAAATAAATTCTGAAATGAATTGAAAAACACTTTACGAAAGTTATATTGACTGACGAATTGAGTTGTGAAATAATATATATTTTGATTTGTGAAACCGATTTATGATATGAATTTTATGGATAATTGGAAGATGATGCTAGTGGTTTGATGCTCATTGTTGTTATGAACCAGGGCTTGTTGGTATGCATATTGTTTGGATATCTTGTGGGTCAGGTCATTGGCAATATATGTAGAGACTTAGCCAAGAGGGGAAACTTGATCATCTTTGTCACAGAGCATCAAGCGTGACCATATATGGATATTGAATATTAGATGGAGTGGATCATTAAAGTGTGATTTAATGAGATTGATCAATGAATTGGTCCATTGATTTTAACTTTGATATTATAGACTGGGCGAGGCAACCTCACCTGCGTTGGCTTCATCCAAATCCAAGCGAGGCTGGGGAGGGCTTGGCGGCCCTCCCTGGCCACATTAAAAAAATAAATAAAGAAGGACAAGAGAAAAAAAAAGAAGGAAAAATGGAAAAAGAAAATAAAAAATTTTTGATAAAATATTAAAATATTATTAAAATTATTTATGTCAATGCTAATTGTGCCACGTAGTATGGCTGACGTTTATGTTAGCGAATTCCAGCCATTAATTGGCCAAATAGACTTAATTGGCAAATTATCAAAATATTTATGACTCATTTATCAAAATTGAAAGGTTTATGATTGAATTGATAAAATTATAATAGGTTTAAAACTTTTTGGACAATTATATTAGGATCTTGGGCAGAGCTATTCGGACAGATCAATTTACCCCTCCTCTTGGTTTCGCTTTCTTTTAGAAATCCGCTGTTTCTCTGTTTCTGCCTATGTCGTTCTAAAGATTAAGAATAAAGAGCGAGGAGACCCGGATGAGAATGCACGTCGTATGGGAGACTTTAGCTGCACTCGTCATTCCGTTTGTGTGCACGATTTCGTTTCGACCTGAAGTTAGCCTTCTCATCCAGACCCGTGTACTCGCACAGGAACAGCTGACGCGCACCAAAGGAAAAGCCATGCACACTGCCAAATTGGTTCCTTTCCGGGTGAGAAGTGAGAAGTTACACCCTCTTCTCACGGAGTGATTTTTCACAGATGCCTCCAGGAAGTAGCGATAGCAGCTTCCTCTGCAGTCACTTGACCTTGCAAAAGAGAAAATTTAAGTCTTAAAAGCTTCTGTGAAACATCTGACGCCCACCTGAAGGGGAGATCAACAGTCTGTACGTGCATATTATGCTATTTGATTGTAGTACCAGTGATAGAGCAAAAGTCGGAGAGATGATCATTAAATTTGCCACCGCCCAAACAAGCGGAAGGAAATTATTTTTGACATCTCTCTCTCTCTGAGTGTTAAGGAAAACTGTCAGACTACAGCATGAATAAAACGAGGAGGATTATTAATAGTGTTAGGACTTGCGTCATGGTCCTCAAAGCTTGAGATGGTTGAGAGAGAGATATTATGTTGGACTCACTTTCACTCAATCGTATAAGTCAATGAATTATGGGCTAACTAAAATTATTGACTGCTCCGTATCACATCGATTTTCTAACATGGAATTTCTTTAACACTACTCACATATGCATTTCAACAAGAAGGTTGAATTGATCGAGATACATATTAGAGTAGGGATGAAAAGAAGTATGTCAATGGGCCGAGTCCTGGAGAGCGAAAAGCGGAAAAATCACCATTAGATGTGATTGTGGAGAGATATCAATTGCATTGACGATTCTTGCAGCACCGTGTGGACAGTGGTCACAACATGCCATGCCCCACTCGACCGGAGCAAGTTCAGTAATCTCCTCTTAGTTTGAATTCAATTAGAGTCCCTAGAAAAGCCAAACGGCGTGCTTCTTAGATGCTGCACTACAGTTTCTTCCATTTTGTATTCGCCACCATCACTCTTACTGAAGATTCCACGAACCTCCTTCCACGAAATCACCATCAGCCTGTTGTCAATAGCGTGATCGCCGTTGCACTAAGGAGATAGCCATCGTCTGGTTTCCAGTCAGTGCTTCTCTCACCTTAACGACCCCACGTGCAAAGGGAATGCAACAGACCAGGGGAAGAATGAAAAGAAGTGGATATTGCGGGTGAAATCGAAAGTTTCTGATATGACGAGTTCGAAAAAAGTTTTTCAAACACATGCAAAAAGAATTAGTTACCTTTTGTCATGGAAAAAAATAATCAGAGCGCTAATTCCACATGGTAATTTTCATTGTGGAAGATGATACACTCGCAGGTTTCATCTTATCGGTTCCTAATTAAAGTATTTCTTGGCCCAAAAAAATAAACATTATACATAAACTGACAGATCTTTATCTTAAATTGGCTCTGAAAAAGGTGAATTCCTTTACACCAGATGCTACGGTGAGCTCCAGTAGATCCTGGAATAATGGTGTTACCGAAATGCATCTTTCAAGATCGAGAAGTACTAATATTCATATCGTAGCAGTGGGAGGTGGGTCGCGTAGGTTTATCTTGGTTTTTAAATATTTCTACCTGCGACATGAACCGGAAAGAGCCCCACACGGAAGTATTGACTTGGAGTTGTTTATGTTGGGATTCGCTTCATGGAGCCAAGATCTATGCTTTGCTTCCGCTCGCACCAGTAACCTGAGTCAGCAGCTTCAAGATGGATGACGACACTTGTGATCACTGATTGGTCGCTTAAGATGTTTGTGGGATCCAAGCATCTGTTGGACCATTTTTCTTAGCAATGAAGCAGAATTTAACGAGGAGAGGGGCCTTTTGCGCTTGGAACGAGGCAATTACCGTGTGGGCACCCTCTATGCAGGCTCCTAATAAGTTAATGATAAAAGTCTTTTCTGGACTCCTATTTAATTAATTTAATAAAAAACCATTCACACTGCCTCTTGGAAGCTGCAGAGGGGTTTCCTCTGCAGCTTCTTCTGTTAAAACACTTCTAAGTTGGCTCTTGAAACTTCTATAAAACAGTTCTCACCCACAAGAAGAAGGGGCACAGCGATCTCTCACAGCACAAATTTTTTTTGCTAAGCTCATTACAAAGCTACTCGGGTTTGGGTTCCAGAGATAAGGGAAAAGGAAGGAAAATGGTGTTCAAATTTGCCACCTTCGATCCCGCCCAGGATCCCAATGATTTCAACCCGGCTTTTCCACCTACTCCATCATCATCACCCTCAGCAACACTCTGTCAGCCATGCGAATACACTTGCACTTTCACCAGAGCCATTGTCAGCCGACTTGTTGCTGCCGGTGCTTCTCTTGTCTTAAGAGCCCCAGCTTTTGAAATTGATGGTCATGAGATTCGAAACCGATCCGCAGAGATGCTATTGCAAAGTGTCAATTCCAATGTCCATCCAGAATTTCACCGAAGACAGCTTAAAGAGTTTACTCTGAAGGAGTTGGAAGTGGCTACACAAAATTTTAGCCACAAAAACATTACAGGCAGAGGTGGATTTGGCACAGTTTATAAGGGTCGGTTAGCTGATGGCACTCTAGTAGCAATCAAAAGATTGGAAGTAGAACAAACTCAAGATTTGCTCTTACAGTTCGAAAGAGAAGTAATTATCGGTAGTATCGAACCCCCACATCACAATCTGCTTCCTATGCTCGGATATTGCAGTGCCCCAGTGTATTTGCTCGTCTACCCATTCATGATCAATTTAAGTCTGGCATCGTGCTTGAGAGAGCGAAAAGGTAATAAACCCCCGCTGGACTGGCCTACCCGCAGAAAAATAGCCGCGGGAGCTGCGAGAGGGCTGTCCCATCTGCATGATCTGAACATATTGCACCGAGATATCAAAGCTGCAAATATTCTGCTGGATGAGGAATTTGAGCCTCACATTGGAGACTGTGGGTTGGCCTTGTTCGTCGATCGCAGGCACGGTGGACACTCTGTGGATTGCATCGAGGAGGCGCCCGTACTTCCGAGGGACAAATCCAAAGCAAGATCCGACAGTGAATATTCTGACGTCACAACAGGGATATGTGGCACAATGGGATATATTGCGCCAGAGTATTTAATTACCGGGAAATGCTCGGTGAAGACGGACGTCTTTGCTTTTGGGGTAATGCTTCTGGAACTCTTGACCGGACATAGAGCTTTTGATCTTGCAAGGTTTGGAAATGACGACGACATGATGTTACGCGATTGGGTAATGGGGCTTCTGGAAGAGCGTAGGTGGGATACTATAGTCGATGCCGACCTGCAGGGTGCATATGACGAGGAGGAGATAGAGAAAGTGATCCAGCTGGCTCTTCTTTGCACACAATCAGACCCAAGGAAACGACCATCCATGGCACAAGTTCTCCAAATACTCGAAGGCCATAGCATCGAGGAGGAGAGATGGAACGAGCTTGAATTGAGTTTTCAGGATCGGAAGCAGGATTTCGACAATCCACACACGGACTGGATCGTGGCGGACTCCACTTCGCATCTCCGACCTGATGAATTATCTGGACCCAGATAATCTAATTGTTAAGATAACAACCTGGCCCATTCTAAGTTGAGCAAGCTCCCAAAATAAGTGCTCCGAGTGGTTCAGGGCGGAGGTTAACTCATATATCTCAACAAGGTATCCCAGCTGATGCGGGATTTAAGATGTCATAGTTTATGTGTAGCTGAGCTAAAGATCACCAGTGACAAGAGAAATGTAATCACTTGTAATGAGGAGAAATCATTACCAACAAGGACATAATCTATCTGCTCGAGTTACGAGACTCCACAAATTTTAATATTTTCAATATATTTATTCTGACTTCGTGAAAACCTCACCATAGTGAGGATGCTTTGGAGTACTATTATTTCCTTGATCAACGATGTCCCAACCTAAATCCACGTAAGAAAAAGGGAGTGACGCTAGGGGTGATCGGTTCCGGTGGATCGGTTCACACCCTCAATCCAGGAATTAGACCGGTCTCAATTTGTGGAACCGGGAAGTGCTTAATTTTTTTTTCAATTCCTTGCAGCCGCTCAGAGAGTTCGACAGAGGAAGAAAGAGTCTCTCATCTCTAGGTCTAAGCAACAGAGTGTGACCTCGCAAAGACAAAAAAACGAAGACGGACGAGGTTTTCATACCGGATGAGGCGGTAGACGTCGACGAGGACGGTGGCGGCGCCGCAGAGCTCCACGCAGGCGACCAGCACGAACACGAGGGCGATGATCGAATACATGGACTCGAGCACCCGGCGGTCCCCGTGCTTCTTCGTCGCCATGTGGTCGGGGGGGAGGATCTAGGGTTCTTGGCGTGAACGACTGGAGAGAGAGATAGGGGGTACCTGTGTCAACGTAATTACGAGGATGCCCGTGACAATGAAGGAGGTGATTGGTCGAAATTGCCCCCGGGGATTTTTCCCTGTTCTCACTTGGGATTGAAATCCATCGGTGGTTTCTTGTCATTTTGCTAGGGGCTTCGGTCTTTGGGTAATAACAAGAATTATAAAATAAATAAATAAAATTGGCCCATGATTTGATGAGACGGTTTCACACTTGGAATCGATGAACAAAATTGATATTCACCGAATCCAATTGCATGGAGTAGGAAATTGCCCACAATCGACCAATCCGGTCTGGTTTGAGCGATTTCTTTTGCTCACCCCCAAGTAGCATGGCCGTCCACAGCCTCGTAATAAACATACCTAAGAAAGGCCAACAAAAGCTTATCATAAGGTCTCAGATTATAAAATCTACACAAGAGTATGTCCCCAAACTTTCTATCACCATTAAAAACCATAACATAAAACTACTATAACAAAAATATGTACATCTTAGCCAATAAAATACCATAAGAATACGGCCGAAAAGTCCCCATGTCGAAGCACTCCTCCTTAGTGTCACCCGGCATGGAACATGAAATGTTAAAAGGAAAGGAGTGAACGAACCACAGCTCAATTAGTGATAGTCATCTCATTGTGGGATCGAACACCGATTATGCACATTTCATAAACATCACTTTCGTTGGAAAACATTTAACAAAGTTTATGGGGCAAAAACATTACGTTTTTAACAAAAAGTCCAAATATTTCTTGACAACATATCATTTTAAAATTGATGTCAATTGTGAAGTCCATTGACTAATTTCTCGCCCTATGTCATATACTAGGGACACATTTTATCCTCGTGGCAAGTCTCACAGCCAATTCACCCATAATGAGATAAAGTATCACTAATTTAGTTATGGTTTACTCGCTCCTTTTTTTTTTTAACATTTCAGGTTCCTTACCCCGTGATACTTAGGAGGAGCACTTCAACGTGAGGATTTTTTGGCCTGTTCTTTTGGCATTAGTCATTAGCCAAGATGTACATGTTTTTGGTATACTTGTTTCTTTTTTTGGGGGGAGATAGCTGATATGGGACATACTTTTGTGTTATGAGACCTTATGATCAGCTTTTGTTGGCCTTTTGTATATGTATGATTACTCTAGGGCTTCGTCCTTCTCTCGATCCACGGCCTTTTTTTGCGTGGATTTTGGGTGTGATATCGTCTACTATAGATGTTGACAGTATTGTACAGCACCCTCACCATGGTGAGGTTCTCATAGAGTCAAAATAAATATATTGAAAAGCAACAGACATTTGGAGTCTCGCGGCCTAGGCAAGCAGGTTTTGTCCTTGCTGGTAACAATTTCTCCTCATTATAAGCTAAGTGTATCTTTGGCTTAGTTACATATCAATCATGATATCTAAAGTCCCATGACGGTTGAGAGAAGCTTGTTGTGTGATATATAAGTTAATATATTACTCTTTTTGAGAGTTTGATTTATGTAAAACAGTCGGGTTGTTGAATCAACAAATGATTATCTAGGTCCTAATAATTCTTCAGGACAAAGTAGCAAAAAGAAGTCATTCACAATCCAATCAACGGTTTGTAAAGGCCAAAAGTGATGCAGATACTCCTACCATCTCTTCTCGATGCTTTGGCCTTCGAGAATTCGGACTACTTGTGCCGTGGATGGTCGTTCTCTTGGGACCGATTTTGTGAGATTGTGTGCACAAAAGAGCCAGCTAGATCACTTTCTCTATCTCCTCCTTGTCATATGCACCCTGCAGATCGAGATCGACTAGAATCTCCCAATTACGCTCTTCCATAAGCCCTATTACCCAATCGAGTAACATTATTTATTCGTCATTTGCATGCCTTGCGAGATCAAAAGCTCTTTGTCCGGTCAAGAGTTCCAGATAAATAATTTCCCGGTACTAAGATACTATAGCACAATCTGTCCTATTGTGCCACGTACCACTGTCGTGACATCAGAAAATTCACTTTCGGATTCTGCTTTGGATTCGTTCCGCGGAAGTACGGGTGCCTTCTCGATGCAATCCACAAAGTATCAACCGTGACTGCGATTGACGAACAAGGCCAACCCAAAGTCTCCAATGTGAGGCTCAAATTCCTCATCCAACATAATGTTTGCAGCTTTGATATCTCCGTGCAATATGTTCAGATCATGCAGATGGGACAGCCCTCTCGTAGCTCCTGCGGCTATTTTTATGCGGGTAGGCCGGTCCAGCGGGGGTTGTGTCTCTGGTCGCTCTCTGAAGCACGATGTCACATCTTTATTGATCAAGGGGAAGACGAGCAATAAGTCCCTGCATTTTGACGTTCTGCAAAATCCGAGGATGGTAAGCAGATTGCGATGTGAGGATTTGATGCTACCATTCATTACCTCTGTTTTCGAACAGTACAATACCTTCTTGAGTTAGTTCTTTGAATCTTTTGATTGCCACTAGAGAGCCATAACTAAATGAGCGATACTTTATCTCATTATGGGATCGAACACCAATTATACACATATCGTAAACATTACTTCTGCTAAAAAAATTTACTGGGTTGTAACGGTCTCCGTCACTTTTGGAAGTAATGGAGACCCCTTGACCGCATGTTTCACATCATGGGATTTTGGCAACCGGAATAGAAGTTCTAAGGGACGAAAGTTTGGTCATCTGATATGGACTTTCTTACCATAACAAATCCAAAATTAAATCTTCATTTATTAACATTTGGCCATGACACTTTTATAGTCTCCAAATTATTGTTCTAACCTTTTCTTTATTACTTTTATGAATTTCCGTCTAATTTTTATTCCATTAGAGTTTTTCAAAACAAATTATGAAAAATAAAACTAAGTGAAAAAGGGACTTTAGGACATTCGTTTTTCAGTCATGAAAATTGGTGAGACCCCTCTTATTGTTTTGCTCTTTGAGAGAAACTTGTGTTAATCAAGTCTACAGTTATCAATTTCTAAACTAAAGGTGAAGAAGGGGCCATCTTAGTTGGCAATGGCCGTACCATTAGGATCGCATTTTCCAAAAAGCATTTAACAAAGCTTATAGGGCCAAAGCAATAAATTTGTAGCAATAAATCCACTTATGTGTTCACAACATAGCATTTTATGTATAAAAAGCAAAAGGATGTCAAAAGTCCAGTGCATGGCTAATCTTTCGCCCAATATCATACACTACGGCCACATTTATCTTTGGCGTAAGGCTCACAACCAAATTCTCACTTAGTATAGTTCTCTACCTATTATTAGTCGGTGACTCAGCCCACACATAAAATCTTAACCCGCGTAGTATGTATACCAAATACCCACTACCCAACTCGAGGTTCCATCCAGTAACAAGGGTGCAAAGTCTAACATTACCACATCCAATCAACTGTATGAACCCTTAGACTTACTTTATAATAATGTTCCTAAGCCAGATCATATAAACACTTTCACAAAGCATTTCACATTTGAATCCATTTCAAAAAGCAATCATCAAACTAAGTTCTCAATGCTTTAAATATGAACAACAATGCAAATCCTCGTATTGAAAAGGAAGTCAATGTCCGATCCAGATTTTATAAACAAATGCTCCAAACACTCCCACTTTCTTTTCAAATACCATATCATGCTCTTATCATATATCAACATATATACTGAGTTTTTGATATTTTGAAATTCATAGAAAGTAAAAGCGAACAGGCTAACACAAAGACCAAGAAGGGGTGAATTGGTCTATTAAAAAATTCTCGCGGAAGACTTCAGCAAATTCTTTTCGAAAATTATAAAGGTTGAGTTAATTCCGCCAAATAATTCTCAACGTGGAATTCAATCTACTAGCAGGTTTCCATCAATATCGGTTCCTTAATAAAGCATCTCTTAGCTCACCAATAAAGGTAAACTAACATATGTTTTTGTTAAAATGGCCCTAAAGAGGTGAATTCCTCTGCACCAGGTGCACCAGAGGGTCGATTAGAGGAGATCAATTCAGTTGATTAGAGAAAGGCGTAGAATGTGAACGTCAAGGAAGTGATGCGATGTAACCGTGAAGACGGTAGAGTTGATGATACTGGATGTTATGTAGATAAGATTTACTGAATTGTAGGAGTTATGTCATGCGCATTTTTTTTAGTAATCGTTGTTGTGACTGTCGATTACAGATACTTGAATTGTGTGTAGAAGGGATCGCCAATCCAAGAACACTCGTTTTCCAGTACCATTTCTATCGATAGCAACAACTGCTTCTAGTGTTCATACTTTTAGATTTCTTGCCATTTCCATTCTTGTCCAAGAATCAATAATGGACCATTCGTAACCTTTGACGATTTGAATCCATTGATCCATAATCTGAAAGGTATTTTGCCATTTCCGGTGAAACAACCATACAATGATAACTTGAACCAAACGCATTCTAAGTTTCTATTAAAAATCTTTCATTCCAGTTGTCTTGGAAATTTGCTGGCCCAAAACAGGTTGTCTTGGAAATTCAGCACAATGTGCGTCTGTCAGAGTATCTCCATATATATGGGCCATAAGCCGGTCGTATACTCATTGATCCTTCATTCTTCTTCTTCTTTTTTCTTTGTTGTTATAGGTAGGATGAGTTGCGGGACGATGTCGGTTTCTTTGTGGTAAGCCAAAGTCATAAATTAGGCCACTCTGCTATGCTATCCCAAAGGTTATGACACTAATATGCCTAGCAGCAAAAGCGAGGCTAGAGTGTCACAGAAGATATAACGATTAATTAACTTTTTTTGGTAGTCAAGATTGATCTACATACAATGATGATTTGCATAAGCCTAAAGCCAACATTGTCCTTACAAGGACATGATTTTGTTGATGAATAGCTGGGAAATGCAATGATTCAATATCGAATAGGATGAGTAATGAGAAGGGATTAGCTCGAACATGTATCGCTAATTGGAAAGTCATCTGCTTTACATAACTGGATCGGATTCCTATCCAAGGGAGGGAATTTCAGCTAAAAGATCATTTCCTGGCCAAGAAATTATGTAAGAAATAATGACACAGACCTCTTTAATTATGCTTTCCAGTTTTGATCAAATCTGGAAAATCAGCCATTCTAGTCTCTGGTCTTCTACAGTTTGGGCCTGTTGTCCTTGAGGCCATTAGGGTCTAACAAAACAAACAGTAGCTCCAGTTAGCTTTGTGCTGGGCTTGATCCGACCAAACAAAATGGATGGGCCTGAGTTTTGAATCGAGGGATCATCAGTCATGTTCCTAAGTGAAGTATACCATAAGATCCTTCATTACCAAATCATTAAAACACTAACACCGTATTGAAGTAGTTGATAGACATGCCCAAGCTCAACATAACTCGTGCAAACACTTCCTATCCCCCTAAGTTCCGGTAACAAATTGTTTGATAACATGAAATTTGTCTTTCACAGAAGAGGAAGTGTTAGTTGATATGCTCTGTTCACCCGTCTCTCAACAATTCAAGTTTTGATTAGACATGATAAGTTTAATGTTGTACATATATACGTTATGCAAGTTTCTTCTCTCTCCTCACTAAATTCGAAGTTTTCTC
Source organism: Syzygium aromaticum (assembly GCA_024500025.1). Lineage (NCBI taxonomy): Eukaryota > Viridiplantae > Streptophyta > Magnoliopsida > Myrtales > Myrtaceae > Syzygium > Syzygium aromaticum. Next base: position 22,870,100 of record CM044885.1, read on the forward strand.
CAACAACACAATTGGACATTGAGATCAGCGTGAAATGTGAACACCATGAAATTACTTTTCTATAATCATTGACTAGACTGGCAAGTATATAACTAAAGAGAAAACTCAAAAATGATGTGAATGTATCTCGCGTCACTTGTTTATGGAATCTGAATGGGCCTTATATCCATGACTAATGAGAAAAGCAAAATTCAAGAGTTAAAATCATTCTCTTTCACTCGGTTATCAACCAATGAAATAGCATACACCACCAAAATCATTAGATGAAAACTGGATTGATCTCACGCTCTTCGTGTTCATTGGTCACAATTGACGAGATGAAAATATGGACCGACTTGAGATCAGGCAGGCTCAGGCATTGTATATTTGATAAAGAATATATTAAAACTGCAAATGGCAACTGCTCAAGTGGGCAATTGACCATTGTGTCGTTGTCCGAGTAACGACCACAAAAGTCCGATCCCCAATATTTTCTCTCTCAGACAACACCCACGAAGTTTCCAGGAAAGATCGAAAAGCTTGGAATGAGGTCACAGCTTCAATACAAAAAACGCGACCCCATTGCACGAGGGCTCCTAGTCGTTTACGACAAAAGAAGACACTGGCAAAATACACCGCTCGTCATGGTTTTTCATCTATCTTTTATCCTGTCCCAATCGATTTGTCCACTCAATTATTTATTCATCATTTTAATTTTAGAGGTCAAAAGTAATTGTTTGTGTACTTGGTGTCGTTCACTAGACGCCATTTCCGAGCCATCATAATCCCAAAGCGAAGAAAACGACTGTTGATATGTCGTGTCGGGTGACTGTATTGTAGGTATGTTCGATGCTCCTATCGGTCTCACATTCTAGATTTCTGATATTCATATTAAGTTGTAAAGCCGTCGCTGTTAAGTAAGATACGGTACTTGGCCCACCCCCTTCCCGCCAAACCGCCCATTTTCCACGACTTCTTGGGTCGTCGCGTGTAAACTGACGCCATCATCCCCTGATAGAAGTATCGTCAAATAACGACCGTCCGTGCTAATCCTCCAACACAGATCACAAAGCACAAAAGATTAGGTGAGTAGCCTTTTTTTCTGGTGGGGAAAACAAAGTGTATGGCCGTTTGGACGTCATTGTTAAATGGGTGCGCACAGACGACGAGATCCTCCAATTAACACCTAAAAGCATTTCGCACTACGAGCGTATGGAAAAAAATCAAAAAGTAAATTATCAAATCTCTAAAAAAGTAAGCAAACAATCCGGGAGCGAGATCAACATTTTCATATCTGATTAGCTTTTGGATTAGCTCAGTCTAGATTAACATCATCATCTTTCATAAAATGAATAGAATTTAGGCTCGCCTTAATTAGGCTTGGTCTCTAATATCAAGCTTATGGGAGTTCATGTCCCGAGACTTATAACAACAAGGCAATGTAATAATTTTTTGCTTGACAAGCATCAGATTTTCATTTGCGCATTTTTATTTCAAGCTTTTAATAATTTGGTGTTTAATTCCCGCACTTTAAATACTTTTGTTTGTTCTTTTTCTTTCTAGAATGGTTAGAACAAGCCTAGGATCAGAATAAACCCTTTAAGAACACTGTGTGAACACTTAGTGACTCGAAAAGACCTTTAGGACTCACAATATATAAAAAATAGTTTGATCACTTAGATGAACATCCCAACCAAGTCAAAGATACCGAAAGGACGCTAATTAGACTATTAGTTTAATCAAGTTCCCAAACCTAGTTAATCCCATGATTGCGCAGAAAGTAAGATAAACTCCCATGTCTCGTGTCTTGCTTGGTTTATAGCCAATCCCAAAAGGCCAGTGGTGACTCTCGTCTCACATATAAATCCTTTAGGATTAATTGAAACTTAAAATCAATCCAACATCGCGTAAGGTAAGAGTTTGAGAGAGCCCACGCCTAATTGAGGGTCGTTAGCTGCTTTTTAGACATTACCTCTAAACCTATATTCTTTTTCCCTTACGTGTAAAAATTGGGTTGCGACAAAAACGTGCCATGATCTTCTCAATGTATTTCTTTTGAGACAGACACAACACTCTTGTAGCCCTGTCAAGCAAAATCTTTATGCCCAATATCTTCTGAGCAACACCTGAATCTTTCATTTCAAACTCAACAATCAATTGTCACTTCAATACATCAATATCAGACATATATTTAGCTGCTATTAATATGTCATCGACATATAATAATTGATAAATTAAAGACTCATCCTCCAATTTCCTAAAGTAAACATAGCTATCCATCTAATTTTTTGTATAGTCCTGACTAGTTATAAAAGCATCAAAACACTTATATCACTATCTAAGAGATTGTTTTAACCCATACAAAAATTTCTTTAAAAAACTAACATGGTCTTTCAACTCGGAATAGCAAATCCCTCTGGCTGCTTCACATAAATCTGCTCCTCCAACTCACAGTGAAGAAACATTGTATTTGCATCTATCTTCTCCAACTCGAGATCTTCTGCAACAACTAAGGCGAGTAATACACGAATAGAAGTATGTATTACCACACAATAAAACACCTCATTATAGTCAATACCCTCTTGCTGAGTATACCATTTTATAACAAGTCTCACCTTATATCTCACTACCTTGATACTGAGAATGCCCTCCTTACGTTTGTAGACCCATTTGCACCCGAAAATCTTCTGGCTTTTGGGTACTTTGACCAACGCTCATATTTGATTTTGATGGAGTGATTCCATTCCTTCACTCATAATCTCTAGCCACTACAACAACTTAACACTAGCCATCGCTTTGGAGTAAGACAATGGCTTATCTGTCTCCACCTCATCACTTACAGTCAAAGTATAGGCAATATCAAAATAACCGAAATTATCGGTGGTTTGGTATTCTTTCTCTATATGCTCGTGGCTCTACTGTGTTGCAATTCTGCCGCTTGTTCTGTATCACTGGCTTTGAAAACTACAGCCTCATCTGTAATCTCTTCCTCTGTTGAGGTCTCTAAAGACTCGTCCTGAATCTCCACCTTACTATTGATACCATAATCTATTTGTTCTACTAGTTGAGTCTCAAGATTCCTCTTTCAAAGTATAGCAATCTCATCGAAGATAACATCTTCGCTGACTATAAAATTGGGTGATTTGGATCAGTGCACCATAGTCGATAACTTTTCACCCTATGCGCATAACTCTAAAATATGCACTTCTTCGCCCTCGGCTCATACATGCCATCACTCACATAAGTGTACAAAGAACATCATAATACTTGTAATTCAAAGTAGTCAACAGATTTCCTCGACCATACTTCTGTAAGAGTCTTCCACTTGATAGTAGAAAATGGAGATCAATTAACCAGGTAAATGGGCCATATAAAATATCTTCGACCCAATATTTTTTGCTTAATCCTACATGCTAAAGCATGCACCTAGCTCACTCATGTAAAGTTATGTTCTTCCATTTTGCTTTGGTGTCTTAGGAAATATGCGATGTCTTACAATTCCTTCTTTCTAGTAGATATCGGTAAACTCGTTATCATAGAACTCCATGCCATTACTTGATCTATTTACCTAATTGGTTCTCAATCAGTGCCTCAAACTTATTGAATTGATTGAACACATCAGGTTTGTGCTTCAAAAAGTATATCCATTCCTTCCTTTAAGAATCGTCAGCATATAACAAGTTACCTCCTTTCGAAGGAACTAGACATGAGCCCCAAACATCTTAATGAATGTATTCAATCGGTTGCCTAATTGAATGCACTCCTGTATAGAATTTAATTCGACGCTACTTCCCAAAGATGAGGTGCTCACACAAGTTTAGCTTCCCTGTTTTGACCCTTCAGCAACCTCCTCTTATTCAGCATCATCATACATGCATCACTCATGTGCCCCAATCACATATGTCATAATTGAGTCAAACCATAACTGAGTCAGGTTTGAAAGTGGGGGATTGTTGAAATAATTCATTATAATGAAAAGAGGTTCTTGTTGGATATGACAAGAGTGATTGTCGACATGAAGAGAAGTGAAGGTTGATTATGAAAAGTGATAATGGTTACAATAAGGTACCTATTCCTAATGGATGCATTGATGAATTGTCTATAGATAGGACCAAATCATACATTACTCATCACAACTATTCAAGAACGACAACTTTCTCTTCTTTACAACATTCTTTTTTCTTCTCTTTTCTCACATAAGTTTGATAGCCCATTTAAGGTGAAATTCCAAGAGGAAAATTGAGTAACTGCCAAAATCATTTCTTTGTGGCTTTGGTGTTTATTCTGAAGATAAATTTATTTCAAACCCGGCAACAACAACAATGGGGCAAATAATATCGAAAGGACAATGATCATCATCACGTATCAAAAAATTAATAAAATTTGGAAAAACTTAGAAAAAATTATTCACGTTAGCACTAACTACACCACGTAAGACAACCGGCGCTAAGTGGACTACCACATCAGTGATTTCCGGCCAAAATAAGCCAAAAAAACTACATTAATAATTCGTTAAAAAGTTTATGACTAAATTGGCAAATATTCAAAAGGTTTAAGATTAGATTGGCACAAAAAGGTTATGACTAAATTAGCTTGAAAAGTTTATGATTAAATTGACCACCCTAACTTGACCGAAGCAGGTTCAATATTCTGCTCTATTGACTTCGATGAGAGTCCCAAAAACAGCCAAAAAAGTGCTTCTCGGATGCTGCATTGTAGTTTCTTTTGTGTTATATTCGCCACCATCACTCTTCCTGAAGATCCTACCATTCTCCTTCCACGACATCATCATCAGGCCGTGGTCAATAGCGTGATCGCTGTTGCACTAAGGCGGTAGCCATCGTCCGGTTTCCAGTCAGCGCTTCTCTCATCTTAACAACCCCAATTGCAGAGGGAATGCAACAGATGGGGAAGAATGAACAAAAGTGGATATTATGGGTTAATTCGAAAGTTTACGGCAGAACAAGAGTACAAGTACCTTACCAAAAAAAAACAAGAGTACAAGTAATTTTTTTAAACACATGCAAAAGAATTAGTTACCTTTTATCATAGAAAAGAATAATCAATGAGCTAATTTCACTAAACAACTTTCATTTTGGAAGATGGTACACCGGCAGATTTTGTCATATCAGTTCCTAACTAAAGTACTTTTTAGCTCTGAAAAATGAACACTTTAGATAAACTAACATATATTTATCGTATATCGGCTCTGAAAAGGTGCATTCCTCTACACCAGGTGCAACCGATAGCTTCGGTAGGTCCTGGAATTATGGTATTACCAAAATGCATCTTTCAAGATCAAAATGCAATATTTATCTCGTATCAGCAGGTGGTGGGTCGTGTGTGTCTATATTGGCTGTTAAATATTTCTACGGCTGACATGCACCAGAAGAAGCCCCGCACACAACTATTGACTTGAAGTTGTTTGAGTTGGGACTTGCTTCGTAAAAGCATTTACCCGTGTGGAAATTGCTAAGAAGAAGCTTTAAGTCCAAACTCATCAACTTATTTAATTGAATTTATATTCACTCAATAACTTAAATTAATGAGTTATGAATCAACTAAGATATATTAACTACTTAACATCACATCAATTATCCGATATAGGACTTATTTAACACAATTCACATATGTATCTCAACAAAAACACAGGTCAATGCTTTGGTCCGCTATGCATAACCTGAACCAGCAGCTTCTAGATTGATTACGACACTTGTGATTACTGATTGGTCGCTAAAGATGGTTCTAGGGTCCAAGCATCTGTTGGACCATTTTTCTTAGCAATGAAGCTTAAATTGACGAGGAGAGGGGCCCCTGGTTCTCGGAAAGTGGCAATTTCAGTGCAGGCAACACAGGCACACACCTCATAATTTCAGGATGAAAGTCTTCTCTTGACTGAGTTGGTGTTCGCTTTATATAAAGCCATTCACACTGCCTCTTGGAAGTTGCCATGGCAGTTTCCTCTGTTAAACTTCTACGTTAGTTCTTAAAACCTCCATTTAACCGCTCTCACAGCCAAGAAGAAAGGGCACCATGATCTCTCACAACACACCTTCGTTTGTTAAGCTCGTGATAAACTCTAATTTTTATTATATATGATCATGTTTTTTGGGAATATAGGAGAATATGAGCATTAATGACGTATGTACAGGAGACGATAGAAAAGATTTATGAAAAAAATATATAAGTTGATTGAGAAAAAAATAGAAAGAAATTGATGAGAAATAAGAAATAGACTTAGAGGGATCAACTCACTCTTCTCACTTGGATGCGAAATAAGAAATCAGAAAAAATGATTTCATTTTAGTCACGAGGAGAAGTCGTTTTCCCTAATTTAAACTTGTCACTTTCAATCCATGAAAAATGTTTGTAATCTATCGAGTAGTTTTTTGCCATCTAAATGCTAGAAAGTCCAAAAAACAATTTCTCAAAAATTGACTAAAGGAAAAAAAAAAAAAAAAAAAAGCAAGCAAAGGGTGCCTAGTGCGTCAATCAAGTTACCATTAAGGGTAAGCGGTTCCAGATTCCTTACACCTCGAATATGGAACCTAGAACCTACTCTCGAATACAGGTTCTTCATTTTTTAGAACCTAGAACCTACCATGTCACAGGTTCCAAGGTAGGTTCCAAGATCTAACATGTTTTTTTTTTTTTTATATCATTTTTAGTTAGATAAAACGAAAATGAACGCAACAATACTGAACAAACTTATCATTCATCAAAAAGAATACAAAAGATTAGTTTTCCTAACATTATAGTTCAAATAAATACAATTAAAATGAGAAGCCATTACATGAATTGGTACTTGGGATGAACGGTTCCATGTTCCGTATAGGTTCCACCTCAAACCGAGCCATGATAATAGGTTTACTCATTTTTTGGAACCCGGAACCTACCTTATCATAAGTTTGAAGGTTGGTTTCAGGGTCTACCCAAGTTTCACCTATATTATTAATTAAACAATTGCAGTAAATCATTACCTTTAATGACCACCACTTGCTGTTATGATCCACAGACCACAACTTATATTTAAACATACGAAGAATATAAAACATTAACAATTCATATGATGAAAGCTTAAACTAATGGTTCCAAATTAACACTCATCATCTAATATCCTGAAACACCATAGGATTATGTGAAGATATAGACCAAGAAAAAACATAAAAAACTGGCTTAGGTTTCAAATTCCAGGTTTCAGGTTTCAGGTCCCACCTACTTGGAACCTGAAATCTATCTATCGAAACAGGTTCTTCAATTTTCGAAACCTAGAATTTGCCCTACATACCTTGGAACCTGGAACTTACAGGTTCCCACCGGTCAAATTCTCAAGTTCTCATCTGTCAAGTTTTCAGGTTTCAGGTTCTGCCCTAGAACCACACTCAACCCTAGTTACCATGCTTAATAACTGTGAGCCATCAACCAAAAGATTAGTGTAGAAAATGTACCCAATGATAAACTGAAGCAAACCGTAGTTGGCGTAGCCGGATGCATAGTTGAGATATTTCCAACTCAGAATCCGGAAGTCACCCATTCAACCGATAAACTACGTGCAAAGTATTCTGGTGGGGGCCACCTACACACCCCACGAGTTTAGGTTTAATCGCTTCACGAGGCTGCAATGTGTTCCATGGACTTCAAAGTGACTGTCTACCGGGTCTCCACACAAATAGCCGTGAATTAAAAAACAAATAAATAATCAGAAGCGAGTATATCAGTCAAACGTCCTATTTTTTTTTTTCCCCTTTATTGTTACCAGCACAGAACAAACTAGGACTTCATTAGAGGCTCTAGGAGAGTTTTTGAGGATCATTACCGTCGCCTATGCCGGTCGAAAGGGAGGAGCATGCGCTTGGTTCGGTCCAAGGGACATGCAAGAATAACATGGAGGGCGGCAACTTAAAAGGAAAGGAAAAACCTGTTGTTTTCTCCGCATAGTTTCTTGTGTGAAAGGAAAGGCAAAGCAAAAGGTCAATTGCCAACTTCTCGCTCACCAAAAGGAAAGGCACTCCCAATTGTTCAGGAATTCTTTGAGTACTGTCACACCCGACCAAAAAACGTAAAAGGGAAGGCACTCCCAATTGTTCAGGATTTCTTAGAGTGCTGTCACATGCCATTCCCCTGTTTTCTCGGTGAGACAAACTGCGAAAGCCTTCTTTCGCCACCAGTGCACATAAAAGCTCAAGTACCACCATCAGCTGGTTTCACTTCTCTCATTCACCACCGCCGATCAATCATCTTCACCTGTTCTCCCTCTCTCTCTAATGCAATTCATAAATATAAGCAACCAAGTTCAAAACCTCAGAACTCCACAAGACCACAAAGAAAGTTTCGCTTGATACGAATTAGCCAACAGGTGAAAGGCACAGGTTCTTGATCATTTCTTCATTCGAGGTCGATTCGGGCATCTTGAACCTCGTTGTTCATCTAATTGAAGAGAATTGAACTACCGAGGTGTATTCAACAACGGCAGGCAAGTTCTGATCTCGTAAGCTGTGGTGTTCCTTTTTATACTCACAGAAGATGGTCTTCAAAATGAGGACCTTCGATGTTGATCCTGGTTCAGACCCATTTGCTCCTTTTTTAACGCTGCCGCCTTCTCCTCCTACAAGAAGTGCCACTTGCTTTGGAGGAGTACTTGGACGAATTGCCATTACTTCTCCACGGACTGCTTTGCCTGCAACGCTGCATGGTACTCAACAACAGAGGCCTCTCTCTGGAAAGGAACGGCTCGGGTAAATTCTCTGAACTTTCTCCTCTTCTACACACAATATCATTTAAATTCTGATAGGCAGAGCTTGAATTTGCCCTTTTTCTTTCCAAGGGTTGGAATAGTCGGGGAATCGGAACACCAGGAATCAACTACATTAAACTACACAGTGCCATCAGCGAATCAAAAATTAAAGAATCAGGTCAGGTACCTAAATTGCTTTAAATCCAGGAACAATGCTTCGCCGTCCTCTGAAAGGGTTTCAGCTCTAACGAGAGTCAAAAAGGCGAAGCAATCGGAGGAGCCTCTTAGGAAAGTCATGTACGTCAGTTGCTGGGGACCCAACTGAATATTATGCTCCAAGATGTTAAAGATATCATTGTGCAAGGATCTCGTTTCTCAGTCTTTACAGAAGTGGGAATTGCACTGGATGATAGTAACTAGAACTAAAATATTTGGAGGGTTCATTAGTTGCTTGACACAAAAAAGCAAATAAGAAGTTATGCTGGGTTCGATGTGCTGCTGCTCTTACGATAACTCGATAGCAACTGGCAAGATCTCACTCCGTGGTGTTTCTGACACAATCTGGCACCGATTCTGCAGCGAGTCAGTTGAAGCGAATTTCATTCAACACAGATGAAGCTTTCAGGAATGTGCTCTTTCATAGGAAATGACTCCTTAAAGAAGAAAATTTTGGTCAAAGTTGATATTGGGTTTCAGATCCTGAGCATCATACATAGATCGACAATGTTAAACAAAGCAAAACCATTTTTTTTACTGCTGGACGTTTATATTTAGTTTTGTCTAAACTCCAATTCAGGTTTCTGCTAGTACATGTCGCGTCATCACACAGCGATAACTTGAGCCAAAAGCATTCTACGTTTCTATTAAAAAGCTTCTATCCCAGTTGTCTTGGAGCTTTCTTGGCCAAAATAAGGTTTCTTGGGAATACAGCGTAATGTATATGTGAGAGTATATCCATATTATGGGCCATAAGCGAATCGTATATTCATTGGTACTTCTTCTTCTTTCTTTCTTTCTTTCTTTTTTACTTGCTTGGAGAGATTTCAAAGAGGAAGAACTTCTATAGAGGTTGCTTGGTAGTTACCGTAAAATATGGACTTTGACTCGATCAAAGAAAAAGAAAAGGAAGAAGTTGACTGGTCAATAAAAAAGTAAAGACACGCTCGGCTAAGTCAGAGAGTACGCGAAAGAGACAAAGCAATGAAAGAAAAATGACAAGTAGAAGAAGAAAGGGAAAAAGGGAATGAGGAGCTCGCGAGGACACACGACAAGGGCTTCACGGAGCCAGATTTACTTCGATTTGCAATGCCCAATAAGACTTCGAGGCATTTATTCATCTAATCAAAGTTATGTAAAATTCGGAATTACGGCACAATTTCAAAGTTTTGTAAAATTTGAACTATGATATCCGATTTTTAAGTTATTAAACTGAGAAATTTTATGGAAATGGTAGATAAGGGCTTTGTGGAGCATTGGGATTAAAGAGAGTCAATTTGAAGTAACAGTTTAGTTGGAACAAAATTCTAAAGTTTCGCACTCAAGCTTTGTGTTGCGAATAGTTTTGAATATCTGCTTTGGACCAAAGTTTTTTAAGTGTGTAGGAGTCATTTTGTTAGCAAGTAACCTTGGTTTAGCCGATTCGCAATTTTGGTAGCGTTTTACTCGACTTTGATCTTATTCCTCGTCGATTTGATAGAATTACCAGTTCAACAGCTCGAATAATCTTTGTTATTTGGTCGGAGGCGTTCCTAGGTGAGCGGAGCTTATCTTTTCTTTGGTTTTGTAAAACTCATATTTTGAAGTAATAATTTTTCGGGTGAAAAGACGTTCATGTCATTCCCTCACTCTTGTTGGTTTTGTGTGACAGTTACGTGACGATGTCATTGTGATAACTGATAAACATTGTCTGTGGTAAGCTTGAAGTCAACTTTGTCCTGACAAGAACATGCTTTTATGAATGAATGTGCTTCCCAGTTTTGATCAAATCTGGAAATCAACTATTCTGGCCTCTGGTTTTTTATTCTTTTGTTTTCCCTCCTACAGTTTTGGGCTTGTTGTCCTTGAGGGCGTGGAGGTCCAACAAAGCAAAGAATTTGCTCTAGTTGTATTTGTATTTGACATCCAAGTGACATAATTATAAGGGCATAATCCCACCAAATAAAGTGGATGGGGGATATCGGTCATGTTCAGAACTGAAGTGCACAATAAGAGCCTACATTACCAAATCATTGGAACAAGAGCAGCAAATTGGAGTAGTTGATGGACGGCCCAACCATAACATAACTTGTGCGTACGCTTCCTATCTCCCTAAGTTCCGGAAACAAACTGTTGAATAACATAAAATTTGTCTTCCACACTAGAGGAAGTGCTATTTGATATGTCTCATGCACCCATCACTCAACAATTCAAGTCTTGATTAGAAATGACAAATCTAATGCCGTAAATATATAAAACATGCAAGTTTCTTCTCTCTCCTCGCTAATTTGATAGGTCAATCAGACATGAGAGATGAGTGTGAAATGTGAATACCATAGAGTTGGTTTTTTGCAATCATTTACTAGACCGGTAGCACTAAAATATAGTCAGAGAGAAAAATAAGAAGTGCGGAAATATCTCACGTCACTCCTTTGTGGGGTTTGAATCGAGCCTGATATTCATCTATAATGAGAAAAGGAAAAACGAGAGTTAAAATTAGGAGTCGAAAACTCTTAAAATCAGGGTTTAAATCGGGCTTTTTTTTTTGTCTATCCTACTCTAACTCTTAATTCACTCTCAGATTTTTGTATTGCCTCTTGCAAGGCATAGGAGTCAAAAATCCACATTTGAAACTACATTTCCCTATCTCTAACCTCTTGAGAATGTGAAGATTCGAACTCTCCACCTTCTCCGTCCCAAATAAAAAAGGTGACCACTGGACTTTACCCCAATGGTCAAGAGAAAGTACTTGGCCCCCTCCTAATTTCTCTTCCCGCCAAACTGCCAATTTTCCACGAATTTTATGCTAGACTCTCAATTCAGATCTTCCTCTGTCGCTATTGATGACAAAAGTCTTCTCGGGACCGACTCTTGGAAGCCGCCATGGCAGTTTCCTCTGTTAAACTTCCGAGTTGGTTCTTGGAAACGTCCATATAAGTGGCAGCTTCCTCTACAGTCTCCTCCGTTAAACTTCCGAGTCGGTTCTTAAATCTTCGTCTATAATAGCACTCACCCACCAGGAGGGGCATAGCCATCTCTCACTACACACATTCATTTGTTAAGCTCATGATAAAGCAACTCAGGTTCGGTTTCTAGAGAGAAGGGAAAACAGAGGAAAATGGTGTTCAGATTCACCACCTTCGATCTCGCCCAAGATCCTGACAATTTCAACCTGGCTTTTCCACTGTTGGGAAAACTCAATTCCCAATCAACACATTCGAAACGTATTCGAAACGAATTCGTTTAATGCGGAAAATGTGCCCGAGAATCATCAACTTGTATCACCGATCGTACAAGCATATCACATAACGAACATACCCGGTATTGTCACAGATTAAATGCCGTTTTGCGCTTGAGAGTTCTTCAATCGTCTTTCGTACTCGTTTTCATTCCAAAGGAAAACCAAAGAATACATTGTCTTTCGAAGAAGTACGTTTACTTATGGAAAATCTCATTCTGTTTTTCCAAGGGGTGCCTTCTATTTATAATGATAGACAAATAACCATCTCCCAAGCCCTTGTGGCTCACGGGCCGGGCTTAACCCATCTTAGGCGATCCACCCATTATATCTTTCATCTCTCACTCGCCCATGATGGACTAAGCACAACTCTCTTCCTTGCAAAGTTCATATTGGCAAATAATTCGTGCGACCAGCATAATACAAAAGCTCGTTGTTATAAATCTGTTAGGAATATATAACAGCTCAAATTGGGCACTATTCGAGTAGAATTAGTATGCAGTTCCCTAGATCAATCAGTCACATTTTATCTTTCTTAATCTCTTTTAGTATCTCGTATATCGTATTCACAACTATGATTTACTCAAAATCATAATTGGTTGACCTGTGAATACAAATATAGAATTTGACATCATATTTTAAATTGATCTTCCTCTTTCCTTAAACCTCTCCATTTTGGTTCAACTCGTTTTTCTAAAAATGTCCCATTAGACCGAATTATCATGATCATTAACAACAACATCCTAAGATAGCAAACACTGAATAGAAATTTTGAGAATAAGTAAGAATCGTGATGGCACTTTAATTGAGAAAAACTATTTTCCTCAAGAATCTCACACGACTTAAAAATTGAGATCATAATTTTTGTCACTTCTTATCGGTCGTTCCATGCATACGTAATATGAAATACGTATTATGATATTTGCTCATTTTCCCATAGAGCGTATGTTTTTACTCTTAATACCGTAGAGATGATAGTTTAGACATACTCAATGTCTAACTTAAGTTCACAGATCTACTATATTCATAAGCGTCTATCAGAATTTCCATCTGGCATTTAAAGACAAGTAAAGTGAAAAATGTGAGTCATTTCACTTTCGGATATAATAATCTATATATCATCATCTTAACATTCTGTTAAGGCGACGATTATGCTCCAAGCTTGAGCTCTCAATTATCACATAGATAATAAGCTTGAAACTGTCTCATCTCTATTCATCACACAGTGAATAGAGGCGATTACCCGTATGAGTTGGCTAATCTCTCATCTGTCTGACGTACATTTTCAATATAATGCACTCAACATCAACATTCACAAACGTCATACAAACTTATAGACTTTGATAATAACAAACTTCATTAATAGTGAATGTTCAGGGAAAATTACAATATTCAGTACATTATATTCTACACAGTCGTAGAGATCTCACATGACCATGAAAAACTTCTCTAGAAATCGGCTTCATCATAGGATCTGCTATCATCCTTTGTGTAGATATGTACTTCACGTTCACTTCTTTTCGTGTCACCATGTCCTTGACATAGTTATATTTGATATCTATATGTTTGGTCTTTCCATAGTACTTGGGATCCTTAGTGTACACTATTGCTGTTTGGCTATCACAATAGACCAATACTTGGTTTGCAGCATTCTTAGTAACACTTAAGTGATCTAAAAATCTTCCAAGCCAAACAGCTTCTTGTGCCGCTGTTGATAGAGTCACGAACTCAGCTTCCATTGTAGATGAGACTACATACTATTGTTTTTTACTGCTCCAAGATATGGCGCCATTATTCAGTAAGAACACATATCCATAAGTAGATTTCATTTCTTTTAAATCTCCTCCCCAGTCTACATCAGTATAGCCTTCAAGGTATAGATCACTTCCTTGATAAGTCAACGCATAGTCAGCACTTCCCTTTAGATATCTCAGGATTCTTTTGACGGCGATCAAATGTATTTGACCTGGATTGAATTGGTATCTACTTACCATTCCAACTACATAACAAATATCAGGTCTTGTACACATCATAGTGTACATCAAGCTTCCGACAGCACTAGCATATGGAACTTGTTCCATTTGCTCCTTTTCTTGTGAAATCTTAAGACATATTCTATTGCTTAATGATTCGCCCTTTGCAATAGAAGTATCTATTGGTTTACAGTCTTGCATACGAAATCGTTCAAAGATTTTATTCACATACGTCTCTTGTGAAAGGGATAAGGATTTCTTTGATCGATCTCTTAAAATCTTAACTCCAAGAATGTATGCAACTTCATACATATCTTTCATTTCGAAATTGGAAGATAACCAATTCTTGACTGTTTTAACAAACTCCATACTACTTCCGGCAATTAGTATATCATCAACATATAATGATAAGATCACAAATTGATCTTTGGATCTTTTGATATATATACAATTGTCTTCACTAATCATAACAAAATCATATGCCATTATGGCATTGTGAAAACGTATATACCAATGTCTTGAAGACTACTTAAGGCTATATATTGACTTCAATAGTCAACACACTTTGTGCTCCTGGCCTTTTGCAATGAAACCAACAGGTTGTTCCATATAAATTTCTTCATCTAATTCTCTATTGAAAAATGCAGTCTTTACATCCATTCGATGTAATTCAAGATCCATACCAGCTACTATTACTAGAATAAAGCGAATAGAGGTAGATCTAGCCACAGAAGAAAAATTTTTTTCAAAGTTAACTCCTTCTTGTTGATTATATCATTTTGCTACTAGGCGAGCCTTATACCTCTCTATTGAGCCATCAATCTTACGCTTTATTTTGAGAATCCACTTTTTCCCAATGACTTTGCGTCCTTTTAGAAGATCAACCAATTCTCAAACATGATTTGATCTTAATGACTCCATTTCTTCTTCCATTGCAAGTATCCATTTTTCCTTATCAGGGCACTTTAAAGCATCATTCACATTCTTCGGCTCATCTTCATCTTGTGGGGCAATCATAAAAGCTTCTCCTTTAATGTCAAAATGTCGACGAGGAATCTTATTACGACTTGACTGTTGTATAGAATGTTGTACTCCCGATGATTCACCACGTTCCATTTCGCTCCCACTTAAATTAGATAATGACGGTGTTATCTCTTTATGTGGTTGCAATTGAGACTGGGTTGCATTCAACTCTCCATTTGTCACAATGCTCCCACTAACTTCACTATCACGATCCACGGATTTGTATAACGAGTGATTTCCACCTGCATCGCCCTTTTTAAGAAATTCATTCTCTAAGAATGTGACATCCCGTGATTCAAATTCAGTTATACTTCTGCTTTTTTGTTCACCTATGAATATATATCCTTTTGAGTGCTCTGAGTATCTTATAAAAATACTCTTTTTGCCTCTTGACCCTAATTTTTCATACTTGTGAGAAGACTCACGGGTATAGGCAGCATAACTCCAAGGTTTTAGAAAGCTTAAATCAAGCTTTCTGCCTGTCCATAACTCACATGGAGTAGAAGCAACTGATTTAGAAAGCACACGGTTAAGTATGTAAGCAGTAGTCAACAAAACATCACCCCAAAAGTTTATAAGTAAGTTAACTTGTACCATCATTAACCTAACCATTTCCATTAAAGTTCTGTTTCTTCTTTCCACAACACCATTTTGTTGAGAAGTATGTGGAATAGGCAGTTGTCTTTCTATTCCCTTTTCATCACATAAATTTTTAAACTGATCAAACAGATATTCTCGTCCTTGATTGGATCTTAATGCTTTTATTTTCTTGTCTAATTGATTTTTCATTAAGCTCATAAATCTTTTAAAGCAATTTAAAGCCTTAGATTTATGAGAAATCAAATAGACATATCCGAATCGAGTATGATTATCAATGAATGTGATGAAATAAACAGACCCGTACTTTGCTTTTATATTCATTGGACTACATATGTCAATATGGATTAACTACAAAGGAAATTCAACTCTTATTCATTTTCCAAATGGTTTCCGCGTTATCTTTCCTTCTAGGCAATACTCACATATTGGCAAATTAACTCTTTTAATATTGCCCATGAAGCCATCTTTAGCCAATCAATTCATTCTTTGTTGGCTAGTATGACCAAGTCTAGCATGCCACACGTTCATATTATTCTCATAAGAATCAGATGATGTGAATAAGGAATAACTAATATTGACTTCACAATAGTTAACATCTAATATAATGAAACCATCTAAAAAATATCTGAAATCATAGTAACTTGTACCTAAAAACAAGTCTACACTATTGTTATGGAAGTTTACATTAAAACCAAGCCTTACTAAAACCAACACTGAGACTAAGTTCCAACGAATCTCCGGAGCAAATAGCACATCATGAAAGAACAATGTGCGTCCACCATGCATAAGTAATTGACAGGTGCCAATGCCTCTAACCTCTACTCTTGAATTGTTCTCCACGTATATCCACTTCATTCCTTGTGAAACTCGTTGGAACTCCACGAAAACTTCTCTGTCTTTCGCTACATGATCTGCGGCTCCTGAGTCTACAGTCCACAAAGGATTAGATTCAGTTAAAAATATTGAACTTGACACATAAATAGCATTATCAATAATGCTAAGGGTTTCTACCTTCTTTGGCTCACCACAGTCGCGAGCAAAGTGACCCTTCTTGCCACAGTTGTAACATTTCATTCTTGAAATGTTCTTCTTGAAATGACATTTTCTTTTCTCCCGTTGGTTGTGCCTCAGTTTCTTCCCTGAAGGACTTGCTCCCTTGCCTTTCCACTTCTTTGACCCAGTAGGGTGCTTTCTCTTAGAGCCCGAAACTCCATGCAAACTAGAACCAGAAAAGTAAATATCAGTTTCTGGCTTAGCCGCCATGAGGCGATCCTCTTCCGATTCAAGATGCCGCATAGCATCCTCGAAGGTCTTGATACCCTCATTGTGGGTCAAATGGATCTTCATGTGCTCTCAGCTTTGAGGCAAGAAGCGGATTACTGCCTGCACTTGCTGTTCATCAGTGAGTATGTGGCCGGCATCCTTAAGCTCACTAATCATATTCAACATTTGCCTCAAATGTTGTTTCATGGTCTTTCCATTAAACATCTTGTATGAGTCAAAACGGATAGTGAGTTGTCTTAGTTTGGTCACAGAAGTTCAACTAAATCTTGATACCAGTGCAACCCATATGTCTTTGGCATTTTTGAAACGTCCAAACTCTCGCGTGATGTCATTATCCATGCTGCTCAGCAACGTAATACGAGCAAAAGAGTTCTTTCTTTTCCAAACAGCGAAGGCATCTTTGTCCCTCTTATATTGGGCAGTTGTCTCATCTTCAAGTTCTTCTATAATCTAGTTAAGAGTTTCGAGTGCCTCTTGCTCTTCCAGCACATATTGAATCTTGAGACTCCAAATCTCATAATTATCACCATTTAATTTTTCTCCCTTATTAAGTTCAACCACTATGTTCTTAGTTGCTGAAGCCATCGTATCTGAACATTTCAGACACATACGCACGAATTATTAAAGCCTATCTAAATGCTTTATCAGCATGATGATTACATAAACTAATCATATTAATGAATAGTTTCACAAAAGGTTTTAGAGTCGAAAGTTCACTATATTCCCAATCATCATCTAAAAAACCTAATTTGAAATTATCATTAACATAATCATTTATGTAAAGAAATTAGTTCTTCAAAAGTTATACAAACTTTTAAGAACTTCACACATATAATATAACATATAATATGGCAATATAAAATGAGAAATCATAAAAAGAATTCATAGCCATATATATTGCATAACATATTCACAAATGTTTAATAACATGTAATATTAACTTGAAACATGTACAGAATTGATTCCAAATCGTAAAAGAACAATATCAAGTGTACCATTCCAACACAAAGACAGGAAAGGACTCATAAAATTCTTTAGAAAATTCTAATTTCTTTAGAACAAAAATGGATTCTCCCGGAAAACCCTAGATCCAGGGCCATGGTTCGCACCGAGACCCATTCAATGCAAGAGTTGATGTTCTCCTTGCCCTAACCCTTATATATTCTTGCAGAAAATTCTCCACAAGCATCTTATAGCTTAGACCCTTTAAGATTTCTTTAACTTTATCAAGCATTCTTCTCAACTCCTCAGAAATAGTGCATTTTAGGGCTCCAACCATTACATATTCCGACATTACAAAACCATTCCAAATGATATTCTAGATCATTTTGTTGACCTTGATGATGTGTTCTGTCATATCATCTCGAGTATCCCATCGATAAAATGCTAGCTTGATTCTTAATTTCTCAAGCTTTTTTTTTTTAGCCGTCATTCTTGGGATTATTGGAGTGCATCTCAAATGTACCACTGTTCCTGCAACGAATGCAGAACAAAAGGATTACTTATAATCCATGATATATCAAGATAAGGAATGCTTATTCATATACATATGGTTTAGCACTTGTATTTCAAAAACTATAGAGAAATACTAAAGAAAATGCCAACAATTATACCCCTAAGCACGTGTATATAGGGTTTATTACACATTTTCGAATTCATAAGTGCAGTAAACATGTCATATGAATATACCATAATGTAGAGAATTCTGATACAAGCACATCAATACCAAGAACGTCCAAATCGGAGTTCAAATGAGCTCGAACGGACCAAAAGACCGCAATGGGTCATTCTGCCGGTTCGAACCGAACCTGTTTGATCTGTCCAACCGGTCAACGGTCAATTGGGTCGGTCAACGGGTCATTTCAACGAGTCAGGTTAATCAAGTCGGGTCAACGGTTAACGGATCGGGTCAACGATCAACCGGGTCGCACTCCGATGACGTCATCGTCGGCGATTATGGGTGACCGACGTGCCGTTTCACACGGCAGCCCATGGGCCTCACGCGCCGTCACGCCCGTGACCCTTTCCTGCGCGTGAGGGCGTGTGCGGCCTTCTTCGGCGACGCGCCGCCCATCATTTTGCTCATCTCGACAAGTACTTTCTGTCTATGCAATAAAATTCAAGTTTTGACGAAAAACAAAAATCTAAACATGCATGAACAATTCGGCAACGCGAAGAAAACGAATCAAAAACGAGTCCGAAACAAAAAAAACAAACATAATACACTTCAATGTTAGATACGGCACACATGCATGATCAAGAAACAATTAAAACGGACTCTGATACCAATGTTGGGAAAACTCAATTCCCGATCGACACATTTGAAACGTATTCCAAACGAATTCGATTAATGCGGAAAACGTGCCCGAGAATCATCAACTTGTATCACCGATCGTACAGGCATATCACATAACGAACATACCCGATATTGTCACAGATTAAATGCCACTTTGCACCTGAGAGTTTTTCGATCGTCTTCCGTACTCGTTTTCTTTCCAAAGGAAAACCATAAAATACGTTGTCTTTCGAAGAAATGCGTTTGCTTATGGAAAATCTCGTTTTGTTTTTCCAAAGAATGCCTTCTATTTATGATGATAAACAAATAACCACCTCGCGGGCCCTTGTAGCTCACCGGCCGAGCTTGGCCCATCTTGGGCGGTCCACCCTTTATGTCTTTCATTCACCTACTCCGTCGTCATCACCCTCCGTAGCACTCTGTCAACCATGCAAATACACTTGCACTTTCACCAAAACCATTGTCAGCCGACTTGTTTCTGCTGGTGCTTCTCTTGTCTTGGCAGCCCCTGCTTTTGAATTTCACGATGATAAGATTCGAGACCGATTCACAGAGACGCCATTTCACGATATCAATTCTGATGTCCGTCCAAAATTTCATCAAAGAAGCTTAAAGAGTTTACTCTGAAGGAGTTGAAGGTGGCCACCCGAAATTTCAGCAACAAGAAAGTCGTAGGCAGGGGCGGATTTGGTAAAGTCTATGACGGTCAGATAGCTGATGGCTCTATAGTGGCAATCAAAAGATGCAACGCACAAAGCAATCGAGGTATCTTAGGGTATAAAAGAGAAGTAATGATCGGTAGCATCGTAGCCCCACGTCACAATCTGCTTCCCATGCTCGGATTTTGCAGAACACCAAAATGCAGGGAGCTAATTCTCGTCTACCCCTTGATGATCAATAAAAGTGCAGCATCGTGCTTAAGAGAGCGACCCGAGGCACAACCCCGCTGGACTGGCCTACCCGCAGAAAAATAGCTGCGGGAACTGCGAGAGGGCTGTCCCATCTGCATGATCTGAACATAGTGCACCGATATATCAAAGCTGCAAACATTCTGTTGGATGAGGAATTTGAGCCTCACATTGGAGACTTTGGGTTGGCCAAGTTCATCCACCGCAGGCACGGTGGATACTTTGAGGATGGCATCGAGGAGGCAGCCCTGCTTCCGAGGAACAAATCCGAAGGAGGATCCCACGGTGAATTTTCTGATGACACGACAGTGATATGTGGCACAATAGGACATATTGCGCCAGAGTATATCATTACCGCGAAATGCTCAGTGACGAACGACGTCATTGGTTTTGGGATAATGCTTCTGGAACTCTTGAGCGGACAAACGGCTTTTGGTCTTGCAAGACTTGCACATGACGCGGATATGGGGTTACTCGATTGGGTAAAAGGGCTTTTGGTAGAGCGTCGACGGGAAATTCTAGTCGATCCCGATCTGCAGGGTGAGTTTGAAGAGGCGATAGAGAAAGTGATCCAGCTGGCTCTTTTGTGCACACAAATAGACCCAAGAGAACGACCATCCATGGCACAAGTAGTCCGAATTCTCGAAGGCCATACCATCGAAGAGAGATGGGAGAAGTATTGTTTGAAGTATCAGCATCTCTCGTGGAACTTCGGAAGGCTTCAAGGGAAGGTGGACGTCTCCTCTTCATTACTCATTCCTGGAGAATTATCCGAACCCAGATAATTAATTTCTTGACCTAAGAACCCGGCCCCTTCTACTTAAAGCAATCTCCCAAAAGATTTGAGTGATGGGAGCGGATGTTAACTTATATATCAGTCAACAGAATTTCTCCTAATCCATATGAGGCTTGAAATGTCATAGTTGATGTGTAGCTAAGTTAGATATCACAAATAATAAGAGAAATGTGATCGATTACAATAAGAAGAAATTTATTACCGACAAGGACATAACCTACCTGCATAAATTGTGAGACTTCACAAATTTTGTTGTTTTTAAATATATTCTAATATCTATATCTATTCTAACTTCATGGAAACCTCACCATTGTGAGGGTGCCGTACACTACCGTTATCTTCCGTTGGCAACGATATCACACCCTAAATCCACACGAGGAAAAAGGGGTGACATAGCCATCCGTTAAGAGAAGGACGAAGGCTCGGAACAACCATACATAACATAAGGCCAAGAAAAGCCGGTCAGAAGGTCTCAATGTACGGAAACGACATAAAAGCATGCCCGGAACCAGCTATCTCCAAAAAAGATTATATCATAAACATGTACTTCTTGGCCACTAACTAATACCAAAAGAACGAGGCCGAAAAAATCACCAAGTCGAAGCACTCCTCCTAAGCGTCACAAGGTAACGTACCAACAATATTAAAGGAAATGAGTGAGCCAACCATAGCTCAATGATTGATACTTATCTCATTATGGGATAGAACACTATTTATGCACATTTTGTAAATATCGTTTTCGCTAAAAAAAAACAATTAACAAAGCTTATAGAGCCAAAACAATGCATTTGTAGCAATAAATCCAAACATGCGGTCACAAGATAGCACTTTAACATAAAACACAAAACTATGTCAATGGTCAAGCTCATTTGACTAATCTCTCGCCCATTGTCTTGGAATGCGGCAGGGCAAATTACAAAAAAAGTTCTAAACCTTTTTAATTTGGCAAATTTAGTCCAAATTAAAAAGGTAATCAGCCAAAATTGGTTATCAGCCAGAAAAATCACTGACATGGACATCAATCATCATACGTGGTACGACTAACGACCGGCACTGACATAAACAATTTTTTAAATTTTTTAAATTTCTTTTCTTTTCTTTTCTTTTTCTTTTCTTCTTTTCTTTTTTTTCCTTTTTCCTCTGCCAGTTGCTAAGCCTCCTCATTGGCTGGCAAGAGCCGATCTCGCCCACCGAGTGAGGCTCGCCCAAGGCCAATGAGGGTCGACCTTGCCTGCCTCCCTCGCCAAGCGAGGCTCACCCACACAAGGGCGAGGTTACTAGAGGCCAACGAGGTTGAGCCTTCTCCAAAGCTGGCAAGAGCGAGCCTCACTCAAGGCCAACAAGGTTGACCCCCACTAGATACTGGCAAGGCGACCTCACCAACCTTGGGAAATCTCGCCCCTACAAGGGCAAGCCTCGCTTGATGAGCGAGGTTGACCCTCAGCTGTGGTCGGTCACCGGTCATCGTTGGGGCTAGCGATCGACGGAGGAAGAAGGAAAAAAGAAAAAGAAAACAAAAAAATTATAAAAAATTCAAAAAACATTTTGCAAAAATTGTTTACATTAGTGCCGGCCATTCCACGTATAACAGATGGCGTTCACATTAGCAATTTCCGATCAAAATTAGCCAAATGGACTACATTGGCAAATTGTTAAAAGGCTTATGACTAAATTGACATAAATGCAATAGGTTTAAGATTTTTTTTATAATTATCCCTAATGTGCCCCTCGTGGCAAGGCTCACAACAAAGTTTGCCCCTTAATATAAGTCTCTGCCTATTATTAGCCGGCGGCTCGACCCACACAGAATATCCTAAAAAGTAGTATGTATACCATATACCTACTAACGGACTCAAGGTTTCCCGTAGTAAAAAGGGCATGGAGTCCAACAATGCCACTCTCAATCAAACGTATGAACTATCAAACTTACTTTATAATTAGGGTTCACAAGTCAAATCATATAACACTTCCACCTAGCATTTCACATTTGTAATTCATTGCAGAAAGTAATCATCAAACTAACCTCACAGTGTTGTAATTACGAAAAGTAACAAATCACAATGCAAATCCTAGTAACGAAAATGTAGTCAATTTCCGGTCCAAAATTTATAAAGCAAATGCTCCAAGCACTATCA
This sequence comes from Syzygium aromaticum, assembly GCA_024500025.1. Taxonomy (NCBI): domain Eukaryota; kingdom Viridiplantae; phylum Streptophyta; class Magnoliopsida; order Myrtales; family Myrtaceae; genus Syzygium; species Syzygium aromaticum. The sequence goes on from CM044885.1 coordinate 22,893,261, forward strand.
CTTTGTTTTCAAATACCATGTCATGCTATGCTTATCTTATACCATAACATATACTAAGTTTTCGAGACATGATATTTTAAAATCCATAGGAAATAAAAGCACCACTCAACTACAATCAAAAGCCAAATCGGAAACTAAGCCATTTGGAAAGTTTCAAAATCTTATCAAGCATTAACCAAACGTCAAACTTACGTCAGCAAACGTCGACTAAGACTCTACTAGGAGACTATATGTTTGGGTCAAACGTCCACTAACGGTATAATAGTCGTTTAAAAGAAAAGTGGTGTTTAGAGTATATTTGTTGTGTAAAACTGGATGGGGTATTACAACCTTTTGGTTATTTGAACTGACATAGTAAAACATCTCTTGGAATATTTTGTGGGTTATGATTCGTGAAATGCTTTGAGAGATGTTGCATGAAATATAATAGGACTCATAGGTCGCTCAATTTCTTCACGTTAAATTAAGTATTTTTGGTAATTAAGGTGGATCCACACACATGATGATTTGCATTAGCTTGAAGTCAACATTGTCCTTACAAGGACATGCTTTTATGAATGAATGGCTGGGAAGTGCAGTCACTCAATTTCTAAATAGGATGAATTATGAGAAAAAATTAGACTGAACATGTATCAATAATTGGAAAGCCATTTGTGTTTCTTATAACTGGATTGGAATTCCTATCCAAGGTGGGGAATTTCAGCTAAAAGATCATTACTTGGCCAAAAAAATAAATAAGATATAACAGCACAGACCTATTTTAATATGGTTACCAGATTTGGTCAAATCTGGAAATCAGCAATTCTAGCCACTGGTCTTCTACAGTATTGGGCCTGTTGTCCTTGAGGCCAATGGGGTCAAACAGAACAAACAATTGCTCCAGTTAAATTTGCACTGGGCTTGATCCAACCAAACAACGTGAAATGGGCAGTTTTGAATCGAGGGATCATCAGTTATCAACAATTTGGGTTTTGATCCAATATGACAAATTTAATGCCGTACTTATATAAAAGAAATAAGTGCATTAAAAATCCTAAAACTTATTATGAAAATATAATTGAGTCATAAAACTCACTTTTTGAAAGTTTTAGAACTCGATATAACATTCGTGATAAGTTTTAGGACTTAATTGCACTTTTTGAAAGTTTTAAGATTCGATTACACTTTCATGATAAGTTTTAGAACTTCCAAACATAAAACATGCAAGTTTCTTCTCTCTCCTCACTAAAATCGAAGTTTTCTCGGACAGCTTAATTAGACATAGAGATCAGTGTGGAATGTGAAAATCATGAAATTGCTTTTCTATAATCATTGACTAGACCAATAGCACTGAAGTATAGTCAAAGAGAAAAACTGAAGAAAAAAAAAGGGGTGTGGAAATATCTCACAATGCTTGACTATGAGATTTAAATGGACCTTATATTCACGCATAATGAGAAAAGCAATGGGTAAGAGTTAAGATCAGTCTTTTCCACACGGTTATCAACTAATGAAATCGCATATAGACGGAAATCGGATTCATCTCAAGCTTTTCGCGTCCAATGGTCACAATTGACACGACTGTTTTTCTTTTTTTTTTGGGTCGCCAATTGACAGGACTTATCTATGGACCGACTTGAGGTCTGACAGGAACAAGCATTGAAATTTAGGTAAAGACTAAATCAAAATTTAAAGGCGCCACACATTGCAAACGCTAATATAACTTGCTCAAGTGTGCAATTGACCATCAGGTTGCTGTCCTGGTCACGACCAGAGCAGTCCGACCGCCTTTGTCAGGCAACACCCACGAAGCATTCAGGAAAGCTCGAACAGCTGATGATAAGTTCCCGAGTTCAACATCAACGAAGAGACCACATTGCACGAGAGCTCGTGCTCATATGCAGACGCGTACAACAAAAGAAGACATTGGAAAAATCCACCCCGCGTCCAGGTTTTTCCAAATTGTGCATCTTTTATCTTGTCCCAACAAATTTATCTCTTCAATTAACATATTCATTATCATAGGTTTAGAGGTAAAAAGTTATTGCTTGCGTGCTTGGTGTCGGTCACAAGACGCCATTTCCGAGCCATTATAATCCCAAAGCGAAGAAAACGACTGTGGGCACACCTAGGCACGCGCCACTTGCAGGGAACTTCCTGATAATTTAATGGTAGAAGTCTTCTCTGGACTGACTTAGTTCTCACTTGACATAAAACCATTCACACTGCCTCTTGGAAGCCGCCATGGCTGTTTCCATCTGTGAAACTTCTATGTTAATCTCGTTTTAAAGCAACTCGGGGTTGGTTTCTAGAGAGAAGGGTAAAGAAAGGAAAATGGTGATCAACAATCGCCACCTCTGATCCCGCCCAAGATCCCGATGATTTCAACCTGGCTTTTCCACCTACTCCATCATCATCACCCTCAACAACACTCTGGTCCGTTTGGTTGGATTTTGGAGGAATGCTTTTTGGGAAAATGCAAATATCTTTGGGCTAAAAGGGTTTTCTGAAATGCAAATAATATTTTGTAAGTATATTTGAAAGCAACTTTAGCCTAAATACTGTTTGGTAAAAAATATATTTTGTAAAGGACTTTCCTAATATTTAAAAAAAAAAAAGTTTCCGATGGAGCTCAACCACCGACCACCGCCGTCGCCTGACCTCAGGTGAGGCGGCCTGAGGTCGCACAACCTCAAGCATCGCCTAGGTCACGCAACCCAGGCAACACCTGAGGTCCAACGACCATCGCTTGGGGTCGCGCGACCTCAGGCGGTAGTCACCTGGGGGTCACGCGACTGCCGAATCTGCTGTCTGGGAAAGATGAATAGTGCATGATGAACAATGCAAGTTGCATTTCGAAAATGCAACTTTCCAAGGCACCTCCAATCTTACATTGGCTAAAAGTCCATTGGAAAGCATTAGAAATGCAATTGCATTTTCCTAAAGTGAGTAAAAAAAGTTGTCAAACATCATTGGCATTTGGCCAAGGGACTTTAGAGGCCAAATGAGCATTCCAAATGCTAAACCAAATGGGGCCTCTATCAGCCATGCAAATACACCTACAAGTTCACCAAAACCATCGTCGGCCGACTTGTTGCTGCCGGTGCTTCTCTTGTCTTGAAAGCCCCAGCTTTTGAATTTGATGGTCATGAGATTCAAGACCGATCCACAGAGATGGTTTAGCATTTGGATGATTCAAGACCGATCCACAGAGATGATTCAAGACCTACAAGTTCACCAAATGGGGCCTCTATCAGCCATGCAAATACACCTACAAGTTCACCAAAACCATCGTCGGCCGACTTGTTGCTGCCGGTGCTTCTCTTGTCTTGAAAGCCCCAGCTTTTGAATTTGATGGTCATGAGATTCAAGACCGATCCACAGAGATGCCACTTCATAGTATCAAGTTCGATGTCGGTCCAGAATTTAACCAAAGGCAGCTTAAAGAGTTTACTCTGGTGGAGTTATATAAGGCTACCCAAAATTTTAGCCACATAAACATTATAGGCAGAGGTGGATTTGGCAAAGTCTACAAGGGTCAGTTAGCTGACGGCTCTCTAGTGGCAATCAAAAGAATGAAAGAAGAACGAAGTCAAGGTGCACTCTTACAGTTCAAAACAGAAGAAATCATTGGTGGCATCATACCCTCACATCACAATCTGCTTCCTGTGCTTGGATTTTGCAGAAACTCAAAACCCACAGAGTTCTTGCTGGTCTACCCATTCCTGATCAATATAAGTCTGGAAAAATGCTTGAGAAAGCGAAACGATAATCAACCCCCGCTGGACTGGCCTACCCGCACAAATATAGCTGTGGGAGCTGCGAGAGGGCTGTCCCATCTGCATGATCTGAAGATAGTGCACGTAGATATCAAAGCTGCAAACATTATGTTGGATGAGGAATTTGAGCCACATTGGGGACTTTGGGGGCTAAGCTCATAGATGGCAGTCACGGTGGATATTGTGTGGATTGCATCGAGGAGGGACCCATACTTCCGAGGAACGAATCCAAAGCAGGATCCCACAGTGGATATTGTGACGTCACGACAGCGGTACGTGACACGGCAGAAGATTGCGCCAGAGTATCTTAGTACAAGGAAATCCTCGGTGAAGACGGATGTCTTTGCTTTTGGGATAATGCTTCTGGAACTCGTCACCGGACTAAGAGCTTTTGATCCTGGAAGGCTTGCCATGATGTTACTCGATTGGGTAGAAGGGTTTCTGGAAGAGCCTTGGTGGGATATTCCAGTCGATCCCGATCTGCAGGATGAATATGACGAGGAGGAGATAGAGAAAGTGATCCAGCTGGCTTTTTTGTGCACACAATTTGTCCCGAGAAAACGACCATCCATGGCACAAGTAGTCCGAATTCTTGAAGGCATAGCATCAAGGAGAGATGGGAGGACTATCAGACATGCAAGCCGAATTGGCATTTAGTGACATAGACTGACTCGAGTGTGGCGGACTCCACTTCACATCTCAAGGCTGAAGAATTATCTGAACCTAGATAATATATTTGTTGAAGTAACAATCTAGCCCATTCTAAATAGTGCAAGCTCCCGAAATGAGTGTTCTTAATGGTGAGGGTGAATGTTAACTTATATATCTCAATAAGGTATATCAATCGATGCGGAATTTGAAATATCATAATTGATACGTACTTGTGCTAAAAATCACCCGTAACAAAATAAATGTCATCGCTCATAATGAGATATTATCACCAACAAGGACATAATCTACCTGCTTGAGTCGCGAGACCACCAAATTTCGTTGTTTTTCAATATATTTATTCTTACTTTATGAGAACCTCGCCATGGTGAGGATGCTTCACAAAACTTATTTTCTTCCTTAGTCAACGATGTCACAGCCTAAATCCCCGCAAGGAAAAGGCGGTGACACAGTCGTCCATTAAGAAAAGGCCTCGAGTAACCGTACCCAACGAAAGCCCCAACGAAAGCTGATGACAAACAATAACTAGGGTACAGAATCCACACTAGTGTATGCCGCCAAGCCTGCTATCTCCTCTTGACCAAAAAAAAAAAAACCTGCTATCTTAAAAAAAAAAAGAATAAAACAACTATACCGAAAACATGTACATCTTAGCCGATAACTAATACCAGGAGAAAACGGCCGAAAATCCCCATGTTGAAGCACTCCTCCTGTTGACCCCCAAAAAAAAAAAAAAGGCACCCCTCCTAAGCATCATCGGGTAAGGAACATGAAATGTTAAAAAAAAGGAGTGAACAAACCACAACTCGATAAATGATACTTATCTTGTTATGGGATCGAACATCAATTATTCACATTTATGAACGTCACTTTCGCTAGAAAAAAACATTTAACAAAGCTTATAAAAACAATAAATCCAAATATGTCTTGACAACATAGCATTTCCTAAGGGATGTCAATGGCCAAGTCCATTGACTAATTTCTTGCCCAATGTCAAAAACTATGGCCACGTTTATCCTCGTGGCAAGGCTCAAAACCAAGTTTCCCCTGGTTATAGGTTACCACCTATTATTAGCCAGTGACTCAACCCACACAGGACATTAGTATGTATAACTTGGGGTTCCACGAAGTAATAAGGGCACAAAATCTAACAATACCATTTTCAACCAACCATGTAAACCATCAAAATTACTTTATAATTAGAGTTCACAAGCCAAATCATATAACACTTTCACAAAGCATTTTAAATTTTCATTCCATCTTCAAATCCAGTAATGAAAAGGTAGTCAATGTCCAACCCGAGTTTCATAAAACAAATGCTCCAAGCACTACTGCTTTCTTTTCAAACACCATGTCATGCCATGCTTATCTTATATCATAACACATAACACATACTAAGTTTTCAAGACATGACCTTTTGAAATTCATAGGAAATAAAAGCACTACTTGTCACACCCCGAAATCTACCAAGATGGGAGATAACATGGCCGTCCTTCTACTTGAAGGACGCGGCCTCAAATCACCCAAAAATCCCCATGACATCGTTCTCACTCTATTGCCTGCTAAACAAAGAACCTAAAAGATTGGGAAAAGAGGGGGGTAAGCAACCACAGGTCAGTAAGTAGTGCGTATCTCTTCTAAGCAGATCAAGCAGCCACTATGCATACATAAAGCAATACCAAAAACTCATATTTTCAAACCCACAATATCATATACATATCATATCAAATATGAGTTATCATCCTTTCACAAAATTTGATACAAACTAGAAAACATTCATTTGATACGCCATTACAATTCAATCATCAATGGTCAAGTCCATTGATTAATCTTGTCAAATCACACATCAATGGTCCAATCCATTGACCAATCTCAATAACTCACATATCAATGGTCTATTCCATTGATTAATCTCATCGTAAAAGGGCTCGTTTGGGGTAGAGGCACAGCCGCATTGCCATCCCTCAACCAGACCCGATATTATCCTTTTTGAGCCGCAACTGCACTGCCATTGCTCTCAAGGATTTGCCTTAACACAGCAGAAAACACATCGATGGTCCATCCATCAATCAATCTATTGCTCAATATCAAATCATGATCACGTATCCCATCCCGTGATAAGGCAACCATGATTCCCCCCTTAGTAAGGTCTTCACCTACTATAAGTCGGTAACTTGGCCCACAAGAATATCCTAAACTAGTATGCGCATACCTATAAGCTCCTCAATGGGCTCACAGCGATATTAAGCATCAAATCATCATCCTCAACAATATCCTCCACCATGCCAAAATCAGAAATCATTTCATAACCCATATCATAAATCACAATATAGTTCCAAAACCATTTCATAATCCAATTTATAATCAATCTCAGAAAATAGTTTCACAAACCAAAACGTATAATCTTTTTCAACTTCGTTTGTCAAACTGAAAACATTTCACAAGACATATCTCACATTATTTCAAACTTCTTCATAAATCGATATGCACGTAATGTTATTCATAAAACTTTTCTCAATTCATTTATAACTCATCCATAAACTAGTTCGCAACATAATACATATATATTCGTTCACAATATATCTTAAAACCATTCTCGAATTTCTCAAATCCTTTTCAAATATCAAAAGGGTAATAATTGTCCGATCCAGAATTTTATGCAACAAACATACTTTAGTAACTCGTACGATACTCAAATTCTTATCACTTTCAAAATATGAGTTTATAAATTCATAGAAGAGATATCACCACTCACCTGAAATACCCCAAAAGTAAATAACGTGACTAAACATCCCGACAATCTCGTAATCCTATCAATTGAACAAGAATTGACATCAAAATCAAGTAAAATACTAAGATAATTACTAAACAGCTAAACAACGCTTAAATGCTAACAAGACAACTCAAAAACGCCCACAAATTGCTCATTCAAAGCCATTATCCAAATCATCCACAATGCGGAGCTTGAGCACGAAACTTGATTGCGCCATAACTTTCTCCACCGAATCCTGTTTCAAGCGAGCTTATAGTCAAAAGAAAGCCTGTTCTGAATATTACAAAAGCCCTAGCTTGGCCGCCCCAAAATCAAGTTGAAAACTGATGAAAATTAGCCTAAAGCCTGCTGGTCGTGCACTATTCACCTTGTGTAGCCAACTTCAAAAATTCATATTGGGCAAACCATAAGTCCAAATAAAGATTAGTAAAATCTCACAGCTCCACAACACCATAAACTATCATTTCTATATATATACGCAGCTCAATGACTCAAAAATCGGATTTCGCCATACAAATCTCTAATAATTCCAAATTTCAAGCCCTAAACCCGAAACTACTCCGATGGAACGAATGAGGGGTGCAAATACATATCTGACATTGCTAATCGAAGTCGAATTGGCTTGGCGAGTCGTCTGGACCATAAGCGTGCTAAATTTCCCCTTCTCCCCCCTTTCTTCTTTCTTCTTTCCTTTCTTTCCTTCTCTCTTCCTCTCACTTTCTTTTCCTTTCTCCTTTTCTTGGCCGAGCATGCTCTCGCTTAAATAAGTTGAAGATCCACCGTGGCTGCTTTTGACTTTTTAACCTTTTTCTCTTTTTTTTTTCAAATATTACACCACCCACCTACAACCGAAAGCCAAATCAGAAGCCACGCTGTTCGGAAATCTTCATTATCCTATCAAAGAGGCATTAATCGAATGTCATGCTTATGCGCCAACAAACAAACTTGACTAAGACTACTAAGAGACTCTATTTTTTGGTCAAAACCTCCACCTTATTGTATGATATTTATTAAAAAGGAAAAGTGATATTTAGAGTATATTTATCGCATAAAGCTAGATTAGACATTTACTACCCTTTTGGTTGTTTGAAATAACATAATAACGCATCTCTTGTAATAGTTTGTGGGTGGTTGATAATTTGTGAGATGGCTAGAGAAATGCTACATGAAATGTATTATGCTTGATGGAATGAATCATGAAAGGTTATATGTATAGATGTGTAAACCTAATCTATGAAATGGATTCTGAATTTGTTTATGATTGGAGTGTGAATTAGGGGTCTTATGCTCGCTGGCATTATGACCTAAACCCATTAAGAGGTTGTGAATACGCATATTGTTCTTAGGACGTCCTTTTTGGGTCGAGCTGCTAATTGATATAGGTGGAGACCTACGCTAAGAGGAATCTTGGTAGGCCTTGTCACGGGGTATTAAGTGTGGTCATAGTTCGATATTAAGCAATACATTGATCGATGACTGGACCATTGATGTTGCTTTGATATTATTGCTTATTTGGATGTTCTTGATGTACATGAACTTGTGTGAAACGACATGAAAACATTTTTGGACTTTCATTGGTTCTCAAATCGGTTCTCTTTGTTTTGAAATGTTTATAAGTGTGCATAGTAGATGTGCGATCTACTTAGAATAAATTTGTAAGACTCACCAAATGGTGGTTTGCACATGTTGTTCATTTCAAATTTTTTTCATCTGCAGCTACCGACAAGTAGGATGAGTGCAAATTTCGACGAGGGCTTTTGGAGTTTGATTTTTGGTATAGTTTGAGATAGTTGTATAAATGAAGTACAGTTACCTTTGTCAAATTTAGTTTGGTAAGTCGCCGGAGATATATAGTATAGTTCAATCTTTTGAGTTTTCTGGTTAGCTGGTGAGATGTATGTGTCCATTTTGATGGACCACTTGTAACCTGCTTGCCATCTTGTCAGACATGTATGTATTCTGGTAAACGCGTACTGATCGGATGAAATTGTTGGAGCAAAGGTCAGTGGTACAACGAAAAGGACACCAGGAGATTAACAAACCATTGAACTACGCAGCAAATATATGGTCTACAACACGAGGGCCACGAATTTGATATTCTTGATGCTCATCTCCTTCGGGTTGCGGTGCCTGCAAGACTGAGAATACAACAGAGAAGAATCATATGGAGCAAAATTGTTGACCTCTTGCCTCTCATCTCCTGAGAAATACTAAAGTGCAACGCAAATAATAGGAAAAAAATGCGCATAACATCAAAGACGGTTCATTCTATTTATCAAATATCAACATGGAGATCGCAATGGATCTTTTCTTTTTAGTCCCTTGGACTGGTTGACGAACTGGAAGACCTTGGATTTAGCTCACTGAATTGTCCAGTACCAGCATTAAATCATCAGGCAAATTACCAGGTCCGAGGTTATTTGACCTCTTCCCACCCAAGCTAAGAAGGATGATTCTCCATCCACAGCAATTGTCCAGAGGAAGACGAGAGATGGAAAATGCGAAGCAACCGGGAGGGGCCCCTTAGGAATTTGCTTTGTGAGCTCGGCTTTTTGCCACAATCTGGATCAGCCTTTCTTGGTCCAGAAAGGCCATTGTTTGACACAGTATAACACGGGTGTTGAAATGATAGCTCTTGGGATCTCTTTTTCCCTAATCGTTAGCTTTTTGTTAAATGGAAGCAGGGTCTTTGTGCTTGGAAAAAGTGGCCATACCGTGTGGGAAAACCGTGCCCAAAGGCCAAATTTGAGTGGGACTAATTCCATAATTAATCCTATGCCCGTTTACTCTTGTTTCTTTTCAAGGATAGTGAGATCAGTCTCCCATCTTCAAGACTGCTTCCTTGATACTTCTTGGAAGCCATTGAAGCCCAATTTCCACGAATGGACCCCAGAAGTGAAAAAGACTTGTCCATATAGCTCTCAACAGCAAGATGGGGTCATCCACACCCACGGAGCGGTAACACGACAATTTTCTGTCCTTGAAAGAGACAATCCTTTGTGTGTGAGAGTAATTAGTCTTATCAAGCGGGGTGCATGACACAGATTTTCCCACTCGGTATGGCAAGTGTCCCAGTCCCCCTCGGGGTATTCAGAAGAGAATCGCCGTCGGAGTAGCGAGAGGGCTTTCCCATTTGCATCGTCTGAACGTAATCAAAGCTGCTTTCCCATACAGACATCAAAGCTGCTACTATTCTGTTGGATGATGAATTCAAGCCCCGCATCGGAAATTTGTAGGAGACCGAAAGCTGAGCGACCATTTCAAATTTTTTAATAAAGCTGCTTTAATTATTATGATGCATTTGTGATCCCCAACTCCAGCTTTTGCAGGATATTTTATTTAATTATTATGCTTTGCCAAGTGTCAAAACATGAGTGGGTCTAACCGAATAAATTCGCGTCACGTCCATGGCTAACGTGGCGCTTTGATATCACCAATTATTTTCTCCTGAATCAGGTCTCTGCAACTACAATTTTTTTATCAACACACAACCATAAATCGCGCCAAAAGCATATTAAGTTCCTATAAAAAAATCTTCTATTCCGGTTGTCTTGGAAATTTGTTGGTCAAAAGCAGGTTGCCTTGGAAATTCAGCATAATGTCTTTTTGTGAGAGTATATCCATACGTATGGGCCCTACGCCGGTCGTATATTCATTGATCCTTCTTTCTGTTTTATTTTTCTTTTTTGTGTTTGGAAAGATTGCAACCAGGAAGGGCTTATACAGAGGTTGCATAGTAGTTACAGGTAGGATAAATTGCCGGACGATGTCATTGTGATAAACATTGTTTCTTTGGCAATCTTAAGTCATAAAATCGGCCACTCTGCTGTGCTATCTCGAAGGTGATATAGTAGTAATATGCAGTCGCAAATTCTGGGTGCTGATAAAAGCAAGACTAGAGTGTCGCACGAGATATTACAGCCGAGCGATCATAATCTATTGCATCGAGCTAGGACTCATAGGTCACTCAATTTTTTCACGTTAAACTAACTATTTTTGGTAGTTAAGGTTGATCCACATACACCATGATATGCATTAGCTTGAAGTCCACGTTGCTCTTACAAGGACGTGCTTTTAGGAATGAATCGCTGGAAAGTGCAATGACTCAACTCCAAATAGGATGAGTTATGAGAACGAGTCAGTTTGAACTTGTATCACTAATTGGAAAGTCATTTGTGCTTTTTATAACTTGTATCACTAATACCGTAGAGTTGTTTTTCTGCAATGATTTACTAGACCGGTAGATCTGAAGTATAGTCAAAGAAAAAATAAATAATAAATAAATGTGGAAATATTTCTCATCGCTTCTTTGTGGGGTTTGAATGGGCCTCTTATTATAGTATAATGAGAAAAGCCAAAAACAAGAGTTAAAATCAGTCTCTTTACATAGTAATCAACTAATGAAATCACATGTACCATCAAAAGTGTTAGATGAAAACTGGATTCTGTTGAAGAAAACTTCTAATAAATTTTGAAGCTGGCAAAACTTTCTATGATTATCTCGTGAATCTGACATACATTCCATTCCAGGTTAATATATTCTAAAAGTTCAGAAGGAAATATCAGACTTTACAAAGTTTTCAGAACTAAATGTTCATACTCAGAATAAGAAGTTTAGACTTTACCATAAAAGATCTTGAGGGATACTTTGTAAGAGTGATTATGTAAAATAGAGAGTCCTATTATACACAAGAGTGTTATCACTCAGAATCTGTAATTTCTCTTAATTACATAGTGAAATCCAATCAGTAGGCTGCCAACGTGTAAGAGTGGACATAAGCTTGCTATAAGCCGAACCACTATAAACTTGTATGCAATTTTTCTATCCCTTATTTCTTACTTTACGTATTGCACACCAAGAGCATTGTCTATATAAACTATTTTAAATCTGAATTTTATTCAGACTCTACTGTGATTAATCATTTTCGCTATAAATTGATCAAAATTGTTTAAATCACCTATTCACCCCCCTCTAGGCGATTCTCACTAACTACATCAATTTGGTATCAGAGCAGGTTGCTCATTTATTGAAATGTATTACTTTTGAGCTAACGATCTATATAGCTAGCTTGAGTACCCCAAATCCCATTGAAGGACAAAGCAACAACAGACCACCCTATTTTGATGACAACGAATATAGTGTCTGGAAAAACAAGATGAAAGCATTCATCAGGTCAATTGATCACATGCAATGGGATGTTATCATTAGAGGGGTCAAACCAAAACCCTCTGCACCAAAATCTAATTCAAAAGAAAAGACAGAAGCAAGCGTACCAGCAAATCCTCCATTATCTCAAACTAAGATATCAAAAAGAGAAGCTTTAGATTCAAAAGCAATTTATTTTTTCTGTTGTGCTTTAGCTCCTATTGAATATAAGAAAATTGCTTCTTGTGAATCAGCCAAAGATATTTGGGATACTCTCTACACTACATATGAAGGAACAGATCAAGCCAAGGAAACTCAAATCAATCTATTGCTTGGTCAATATGAATCCTTTATAATGAAGTCTGGAGAATTAGTTGTTGATATGTATGACAGATTTACTAACATAGTAAACGGTCTTCCATATCAAGGACAACCAATCTCAAATGCGATGAAAGTCAACAAACTTTTGAGAGGACTATCAAAGCAGTGGGATAATATCAAAACATCACTTCGAGAGACTCAAAGGATCACGCCTCTATCAGTGAATGAGCTAATTGGAACTCTTCAATCATATGAGACTGAACAACTAAATGAGGAAAATGAATCCAAAGGTAAAAAGTCAATTGCATTAAAATCTAATATTGATTCTGATGATGTAGATTCTGAATATGAAGATGTTGATGATGAAGAATTGGCTCTCTTCATAAAGAAGTACAAGAAGATGAAAATCAAAGGAAGAAACTTCAAAAGGAAGAAGCCTTTTGAAAAGAAGAAGACTCTCGATGAAACAAAAAAATCAAAAAAAGTAATCTGCTTTCGTTGCAGGAAATGTGGACATATCAAGCCAAACTGTCCACTCCTAAAAATGAAAAAGAGCAAGTTTGAGAAAGCAAAAAAAGCCTTAAAAGTAGAAATATTGAGTGACACAGAATATGAAGACAGTGATGAAGATATCTCAAACTTCTGTCCGATGGCCAAGTCAGATTCAAACTCAGATTCAAACCTGATTCAGATTCTGATGCTGAAGTCAAAATTGAGATAAAGTATCCTGAAATTCCAATTGAAGTGTCAAATTACATTGATTAATTATGCTTTAAATTTAAGGCTGCTCTTAAAAGAATCTCTCAATTGAAAAAGGAAAATTCATTACTGAGACAGTAGGATGTTTCATAAAAAGAAAAAATTGATTTCCTTCAAAAAGAATTTCATCAAGTCAAGGAAAATCGAGATTTACTTTCCAAAGAAAATGCCGTTTTGAAAAAGGAATTTTCATAAATTACTTCCAAATTTTCAAAAGGTTTAGAAACGTTGAAGCATATTCTTTATATATAAATTCCTTACTACAACAAATCTGGTCTCAGATTTATGAAGAAAAGTGACAATTTAATTGATTTTCTAAAAGTCGAGAAGAGATTAAGGCAAATACCTCCTAGACAAGTTTATAAAAATCATTTCAAAAGGAACGTTATCAAACCTGTTGACCGAAGTGCACTCAAGTGCTCAAAATGTAGAGATCCACGGCACTTTAAGAATAAATGTTCTAAGGTCTGGAGACCAATTTGAAAAAATTTTGTTAAGACAGCCTATACTAATTCTCAAGGACCCAAACAAATTTGAGTACTAAAGAAAATTTGAGTGGTTGTGACTTTTGCAGGTTACCACAAAGAGAAAAAGAAAATGGTACCTAGACAGCGAATGTTCTAGACAGATGACAGGAGATCCAAGCATGTTCATTAAACTGCAAAGCCTGAATAGTGGAAAAGTTTCCTTTGGAGGAAATAACAAAGGAAAGATAGTTAGTAAATGAACAGTTAAAATTGGAGGACTCACAATCAATGATGTATCATTGGTAAAAGGACTCAACTACAACTTGATAAGCATAAGCCAACTATGCCGCACAGGCTTCAGAATCAACCTTCAAGAAAATATATGCTCAGGAACAAGCAAAGATTCTTCTCAAACATTCACAAGAAGAAGACATAGCAATATTTATCTTCTAAATATCAATCCTAACTCCACTCATTGCTTGATCTCAATCAAAGAGGATGAATATCTATGGCACAGAAGATTGGGGCATATTAGTATGAAACAAATCTCAAAAATCTCAAACAAGAAATTGATTCGAGATCTGCCAGATTTGAAGTATAAGAAAACAAAGTTATGCAATGCCTGCACTCTAGGAAAATAAGTAAGAAGTTCTTTTAAGTTTATACATCATGTTTCTACTAATCGTGCTTTGCAGCTTCTACATATGAATCTATTTGGACCAACAAGAACACAAAGTATTTGTGGTAAGAAATATTGCTTAGTTATTGTTGATGACTTCACAAGATTTACATGGATGTTCTTTCTTACTCATAAAAATGAAGCATTTTCATATTTTTCAAGATTTGCAAAAAAAGTTAAGAATAAAAAGGGTTATACCATTTCCAGCATTAAAACTAATCATGGAGGAGAATTTGAAAATCAAAGTTTTTCAGATTTCTATGAGGAAAATGGCTTTCAACACAATTTTTCTACTCTTTATACACCAGAACAAAATGGTGTTGTAAAAAGAAAAAATCATTTTTTACAAGAAATGGCAATAACTCTTTTAATTGAAAGCAAGATTCCTTTTTATTTTTGGGCGGAAACAGTTTTCACGGCTTGTTATATCATTAACAGAGTTTTTCTTAGACCTATTCTTGACAAAACCCCCTATGAGCTTTACAAAGATAGAAAATCTAGTATTTTATATTTTTGTGTACTTAGTCGTAAATGTTTTATACTCAAAAATCCAAATGACCGATTCGGTAAATTTGATGAGAAAGCAAATGAAGGATTTTTCCTTTGATATTCTTCTAAAACTAAAGCATACAAAGTTTTCAACAAGAATTCTCAAACTATGGAAAAAACAATGAATGTGAGATTTGATGAAAATGTTCATATTCACAAAAATGAATCTAAACTATCTCCCAATATTCAAGAGTTATCCAAAGCTCAACAAGAATCTCCAAAAATCATTGAATCTGTAGAAGAAGGAAAAAAAGGTTCAATTCAGAATCAATCAGAACCTTCAAAATCTGATGATGTTCAGAAGGAGAGATTCGACAGAAACTGGAAACATAAATCCAATCATCCGAAAAACCTCATCATTGGAGAAATAGAAGATGGCATCAAGACTAGATCTAAACATAAGGAAAACATCAGCAACTTGGCGTTGATATCAGAAATAAAACCAAAAGAAATTGATGAAGCATTATTAGATGAAAGCTAGATAGAAGCTATGCAGGAGGAACTTTAGCAATTTAGAATCAATAAAATATAGGAACTTGTGCCAAGACCCAAAAACCATCTAATAATTGGAATAAAATGGGTATTCATAAACAAACTGAATGACAAAGAGAAAGTCACAAGAAACAAAACAAGGCATGTAGCAAAAGGCTACTCACAAGAAGAAGGCATAAATTATGATGAAACCTATGCATCGGTTGCCAAGTTAGAAGCCGTTAAGCTACTTTTAGCTTATGTTTGTTTTCATAACTTTAAATTATTTTAGATAGACGTGAAAAGTGCTTTCCTAAATGGCTATATCAAAAAAGAAGTATATGTGAAACAACCACCTAGTTTTGAAGAACAAAGGAAGATTAATCATGTTTACAAACTCAAAAAGGCCATTTATGATCTAAAACAAGTACATCGTGCTTGATATGAAAGGTTAAGTAACTTTCTTCTACAAAATGACTTCACAAAAAGTAAGGTTGATACAATTTTGTTTATTAAAAGACAAGGTAAAGATTTTTTACTTGTTCAAATTTATGTTAATGATATCACATTTGGATCCTCTAACGAACTACTTTGCAAAGAATTTTCTAAGAATATGCAAAATGAGTTCGAGAAAAGTATTGATAGGTGAATTGACATTCTTTCTTGGACTACAAGTAAAACAAACCATGGATGGAACCTTCATTTGCCAAGAAAAATATGTAAAGGAAATTGTCAAGAAGTTTGAATTGCAGAACTATAAGAAAACAGACATTTCTATGTCTCATTCATCCAAACTGGACAAACATAAAAATGGTAAAAGGGTTTATCAAAAGATATATAGAAGCATGACAGGATCATTATTATATCTTACTACATCTCGACCTGACATATTGTTTAGTGTCTGTATGCGTACAAGATTTCAATCTAATCCAAAGGAATCACATCTCTCTACAGTTAAAAAGATAATCAAATACATTGAAACTTATCCAATATTAGGTCTTTAGTATTCAAAAGAATTAGATTTTAGACTTATTGGTTATTCTGATGCTGACCTTGCTGAATGTAAAGTTGACAAAAAGAGCGCCACAGGGACATGCCAATTACTTGGAAAAATGTTAGTATCCTGGTACTCAAAGAAGCAGGATACAGTTGCGTTTTTTACAATAGAAGTAGAATATGTAACCTTGGGAAGTTGTTGTGCTCAAATTCTATAGATGAAATAACAACTGTAAGATTTTGGAGTCAGCGAATCAAATGTTCCAATCAATTGTGACAATACTAATGCTATCAATCTGATTAGAAATTCGATTCTCCATTCACGAGCCAAACACATTGAAATCAAGCATCACTTCATCAGAGATAATGTTCAGAACGGTGATGTGAATATTCAATTCATTGATTCTAAAAATCAATTAACTGATATATTCACAAAACCTTTAGATAAATCTTCATTCGAATTTATTCGTAATAAATTATGCATTACTTACCCTTCTACTTGAAGTTTTTCTTAGACAGGAACTACTCAAACTCAAGCCATTTTAGTCTGAAAGTCATTTTCAAACTCAAATACAAGGTAATATTTTCATTTCAAATTTTGGTGGGCATATTTTATTTATGGCGGGAATTACTGGCCATATTCAGTTGATTATTTTTTTTAGAATAAAATCAGGTATGCATTCTAATTAATTGAGTATGCTTGAATTATTTTATTCATTTATAATCGCAACTCTTTTTATAACCTTCCAATATTAGTTTCACTTTCTTAAAACCGTCTCCCTGTCAAAACCCTAATAGAAACTCAACTTTTTGCTCCCGACTCACACCTCCTCGGGAACGAACTCCTTCTCCTTCTTCTTCTTCTCAATGATCAAACCTTTCTGTTCCAAGGATTTTCGCACGATCACAATGGCTTCCAAAAGATGTTCATCGCGAATTCTCAACAGAGACATAAAGTATTCAGGACCAGCAAAATACATGGAAGTCATCGATTCGTCAAAAACAGAATCAGAGAAGCAAACTTCTTCAAAAGCCACTCCTCAAGCATCTTCTCCAAAAACTACTGGTAAAACAAACTTTTTCTTTAAAGATCTTAACCTCATTTGGAAGACGTACCAAAGGTTGAAAAGGGGTAATGCTTCAGAGTCTGTCTTACATGCTTGTTTAAAAGACAATGGCTTTAGATCAGAGGTACAACTTGTGGAAAAATATTCTTCACTTCAGAATGTATCTACTTCTAAACTAAGGAGGAGTATTTTTGAAGAAGGGAAAGAAAAGGTGGGTGAGTCTTCTCAAAAGAAAACTAATGTCACAAGCCCTAAGTCACCGAGCGGAGAATCTAATATTACGAGAATAAAGGAGGAGGATGACGCCCAGCTTGTTAATCATTTTGAAAAGAAGATGGGAATTGCTTCCGGAGTGAAAGGAAAAGGAAATCTCTTTAGGAATAGACAGCAAAGTGAGTTTTACAAAATCTTGTTGTCAAGAGGAATCATGAACCATCGTAGTGCCGATTTTCACTTTCTGGAAAAGGTTGACATCTTTGTTAAACATCATTTTGACCGATTGGGAATAACTAAATTTTGCCTACAGTCTGCACACATGTATGCAGAAGTGACAGTATATTTCTACTCAAACTTGTCAATTGTGTCCCCTGATTGCATTCAATTTACTGTTGGGGATAAGGATTATACTCTGACTGCTGATCAATTGGGTGCTATCATTGGAGTTCAACATCGTCGGTTTATCTCTATTGAGGTCAGTAAAGAAGAAACTTCTAAAGGTGCTTCAGAAAATCCAAACTTTTCCAGAGGATCGAAAAGATTCATTACTTATCCAGATTTGACAAAGAAAACAATGATCTTACATAAAATCATTATCAACTGCTTACAGCCCAAAGCATCATCCAAGATAGATTTGTCCAAATTTGAAGTCAAGCTTATTTGGGAAATTCTGAATGAAGTCTCATTCTCTCTTCCGCATATCATTAATCTTCATATGTACAGAACTATACTGAAGGACAAAGGTCAACTCCCATATGGTGCATTAATATCCAGGATTTTTGTTTGTCTACACATTCCTGTTCCTGATGAGTTGAGCAAAACTTTTGTTCATTTAATGTTTGTTGGAGAGAAAATGTTGGCCAAGATGAATTTCAAGCAGTTTGCTGTTAGAAATAACAGAGAGATTCCAAGACGCAGACCCAAAGAAAACCTTGGAGATAAGTCTGAAGCACCATCTACTAGAAGAAGACAAGCAAGGAAGAAAGAAGAAAGAAACAAAGGGAAAGAGCAAGCTAGGGAAGAGACAATTTCAACAAGTCCTGTACAAGTGTACATAAAGCATAGAAGACTTCTCCTCAAGGATGAAGAGGATGAATCAGAAAGTCTTGACTTAGGACAAACTGCTAATCAGGAATATGTTGAACAAGAACAAGTATCTTCAGAACCTGCTGCTCATGTTTCAAAAACAGCACCTGAGGAATCAAGCATTAGACAAATGGCACTCTACATAATTCCTATGGTGACTGAAGAAGGTCCATCTCCCCAACAACAACCTGATCAAATGATGACAAAAGATATTGCTGCAGAATGTGCAGATTTTCAAGAGGAGATTCCAACAGAAACAGGGGATGAGTTCGAACAAAATGCACCAGATAATGTTCAGGGACAGACCTCAAACAACATGACCATTCTGACCCTTTTGCTAGAAATAAAAGAGAAACAAGCTGCACTTGAAGAGGACGTGAAGAATCTTCAGAAAATTGTTGAGAAAAACAATCAAACTCAACGTCTTCAGGCAGAAAAGGACAAAGCAGAGATTGGAAAAGCTATTGCTCTATGGTCAACAAATATGGAGAAAGCTATGGGTTATTGTTCTACAAAAATTGAGGAAGCTGTTTCTATCTTGGAGAACTTTCAGCTTGTTTGAACCCCATCAAAGAAATAACATGCTTTTCATACTCTCTTTCTGAACCATTCTTATTTCCAAACCAATTCTATTAACATTTGCCTTTGTTAGACTGATTGGATGGTTTATATCAGTGCATTATTCTACTTATTGTTGATTTATCCTTTTTGCTAATGACAAAAAGGGGGAGAGATTATGCAGATAATGCCGTACTAACATTTTAATATGCAGGTTATACTCAAAAGAAGAGAAATACACAGAATTAAGAGTTTGCACATTTATTATTTATCTGTGTTTCATGCACTTAATATGATTATTTTCTTCAAATTTATTTGACTTTGATTAAATCTACATGGAAGTTTTGTCATCATAAAAAATGGAGAGATTGTTGAGAAAAACTCCTAATGAATTTAGAAGCTGCCAAAACTTTCTATGATTATCTGGTGAATCTGACATACATTTCTTTACAGGTTAATATATTCTAGAAGTTCAGAAGGAAATATCAAACTTTACAAAGTTTTCAGAACTAAAAGTTCAGACTCAAAATGAGAAGTTCAGACTTTACTATAAAAATCATTCAAACTCTATTTTAAGTCTTCAAAGAACTTCAAACCCTATAGAAATAGGTTCATATCTTAAAAAAATCCCACTAATCTAAGTTCTGAAAGAGACTCAAACGCAGAAGTTATGCAGACTCGAACGCAGAAATTATGCAAATGCAGACATAGAAGCAAAACTCTTTCGGAACGAAACACAACAGCTAGTGATCTGGCATGGATTTCACGGAATGAAAGTTTTGATTGTTTCAATCTAAGGTTATAATTGATTGACAATCAAATATTATGACAAGTGTGCATTACAACAAATAAAACTCTACTTATGAAAACCAAGATTCCGATTGTATAGACGACCAGAATCAGCGGAATTCAGATTTTATCAACCAACGACTACTCAATCCATTTTATACAAATCTATCCAAGGTGAATATTAGAATATGATCATCTGAAAACTGTCCAACGACTAGTTTAGAAGTAGAGGAGTATAAAATGAGATCTACGATGAGCAAAACGTAGAGAACGAAATCGAGAATCAACAAGTCCAAAGTCTGAGCATACTCTGATCCTTTCTCTTGTCTTTCTTAAGCTAAATACTAAAATCTTGATAGATATTTTGTAAGAGTGATTGTGTGAGATAAAGAGTCCTATCATACACAAGAGTACTACCACTCAGAATCTGTAATTTCTTTTAATTACATAGTGAAATCCAACCAATAGGCTGTCAGCATGGGAGAGTGGACGTAGACTTGCTATAAGCCGAACCACTATAAATTTGTGTACAATTCTTCTATCCCTTATTTTTTACTTTACTTACTGCACACCAAGAGCATTGTCTATATAAACTATTTTGAATATGAATTTTATTCAAACTCTACTGTGATTAATCATTTCTGCCATAAATTGATCAAAATTATTTAAATCACCTATTCACCCCATCTAGGTGATTCTTGCTAGCTACATCAAATTCATCTCACGCTCTTCATTTTCAATGGTCACAAGGGACGCGATTTATATATATTAGATGAAAATTGGTTTTCCCATATTATATAACTTTGATCCTGTCCCAACAAATTCATGTATTCATTATTTATTTATTATAATTATTTTAGAGGTAATAGTAATTGCCTGTGTACTTAGTGTCGGTCACTAGACGGCATTTCCAAGCCATTATAACCCCAAAGCAACCGGTGGTCATGTCGCATTGTGTGCATCTTTAATGTTGCTACCCGTCTCATGTTATGATAGGAAAATAGCACCAACTACCTTTAATTATGCTCACTATAACATCAATATCATAAACTTTTTTTGGTACTTATATCACCGTGATAAAAATACCCACCATCTATTATCAAAAGCCACTACTTCGCCTACTATGACACCAATACCCAAAAGAAAAAATTTGTGTCGCTAATATCCCAAACTTATAGCAATATGACAAAAATTTCGATATCGGTATCAGTATAGACATTGTTTAGAGGTTTTGATTGCAAAGACATATTTTAGAATTTTTAATGGCATTAATTAACCCTAATTAAATTTCCGGTATTCATATTAGTCCGGAGCCGTCTCTATGACATTAGAAAAGGTACTTGGCCCCCTCCCAATTTCGCTTCCCGCCAAAAAAACCGTCAAATTTTCCACGGCTTTTATGCTTGACTCAAGTCATATCATCCTCCGTCGCTATTGATGTTATGCGGGGGGCTCCTGATAATTTGATGATGAAAGTCTTCTCAACACTGCCTCTTGGAAGCTGCCATGGCAGTTTCCTCTGTTAAAACTTCCGAGTTGGTTCTTAAAACTTCTACGTTAGTGGCAGCTTCCTCTGCAGTTTCCTCTGTTAAACTTCTGAGTTGGTTCTTAAAACTTTGTCTATAACAGCTCTCACCCACAAGAGGAAGGGGCACAGCCATCTCTCACAATACACATTCATTTGTTAAGCTCGTGATAAAGCAACTCAATTTCGATCTTTAGAGAGAAGGGAAAACGGAGGAAAATGGTGTTCAAATTCCCCACCTTCGATCCTGCCCAAGATTCCGATGATTTCAACCCGGCTTTTCCACCTACTCCGTCATCATCAC
The DNA here is from genome assembly GCA_024500025.1 of Syzygium aromaticum. Lineage (NCBI taxonomy): Eukaryota > Viridiplantae > Streptophyta > Magnoliopsida > Myrtales > Myrtaceae > Syzygium > Syzygium aromaticum. The sequence continues at coordinate 22,915,394 of CM044885.1, forward strand.
CCTCAGTAACACTCTGTCAGCCGTGCAAATACACTTGCACTTTCACCAGAACCCTTGTCAGCCGAGTCGTTGCTGCCGGTGCTTCTCTTGTCTTGAAAGCCCCAGCTTTTGAAATCGATGGTCATGAGATTCAAGACCGATCCACAGAGATACCACTTCATAGTATCAATTTCGATGTCCATCCAGAATTTCACCGAAGACAGCTTAAAGAGTTTACCCTGATGGAGTTGAAGTTAGCGACCTGAAATTTTAGCGACGAGAAACTTATAGGCATAGGTGGATTTGGCAAAGTCTATGAGGGTCATTTAGCTGACGGCTCTCTAGTGGCAATCAAAAGATTAAGTAAAAGCAGCACTCAAGGTACATTAGAGTTCGAAAGAGAAGTAACGGTTGGTGGCATCATACCCCCACGTCACAATCTGCTTCCCGTGCTCGGATTTTGCAGAGCATCAAAATGCGGGGAGTTATTACTTGTGTCCCCCTTGATGATTAATAAAAGTGCGGCATGCTGGTTGATCGAGCGGCCCGAGACACGACCCCCGCTAGACTGGCTTACCCGCAGAAAAATAGCCCTGGGAGCTGCGAGAGGGCTGTCCCGTTTGCATGATCTGAACATTGTGCACCGAGATTTCAAACCTGCAAACATTATGTTGGATGAGGAATTTGAGCCTCACATTGGAGACTTTGGCCTTGCCAGGTTCACCGATGGCAGGCACGGTGGATACTTGACGGGTGGCATCAAGGAGGCACCTGTACTTCCGAGGATTGAATCCGAAGCAGGTTCCCACAGTGGAGATTCCTATGTCACGAATTGCATATGTGGCACATATGGATATATGGCGCCAGAATATGCAATGGAGAGGAAATACTCGGTGAAGACCGACGTCTTTGCATTTGGAATAACGCTTCTGGATACCGTGACCGGACGACGAGCTTATGATCGTGATTGGTTTGCAAATGACGAAGATGCGAGGCTAGGGCTTCTGGTAGAGCATAGGTGGGAAATTCTAGTCGATCCCCATCTACAGGGTGAGTATGATCAAGAGAAGATAGAGAAAGTGATCCAGCTGGCTCTTTTGTGCACACAAAAAGTCCCAAGGGAACGACCATCCATGGCCCGAGTAGTCCAAATTCTCGAAGGCCATAGCATCGAGGAGAGATGGGAGAGGTATTATTGGACGTATCGGCGTTACTCGTGGAATTTCGGAAGATTTCAAGGGAATGTGGACGTCTCCTCTTCACTGCTCACCCCTGAAGAATTATCCGGACCCAGATAATCAATTTCTTGACCTAAAAACCTGTTCTTCCTAAAGCCATCTCTCCAAAGAAGTACCATGAGTAACGGGAGAGACGCTAACTTATACATCAGTGGACAGAATTTCTCCCAATCGATATGAGACTTGAAATGTCATATTTAAAGTGTAGCAAAGCTAGATATCACTAGCAACAAGAGAAATGTGATCGATTCTAATGAAAAGAAATTTATTACTGACAAGGACATAACCTACCTGCCTAAGTTGTAAGGCTCCATAAATTGTGTTGTTTTTTAATATATCTATTCTGACTTCATAGAAACCTCGCCATTGTGAGGGTGTTGTGCAATAGTGTTATCTTCCATGGGCAACGATATCACGTCCTTAGATCAACACAAGGAAAAGGGGGTGACATAGCCGTCCGTCAAGTGAAGGACGAAGCCTCAGAATAACCATACACAACAAAAGGACAAGAAAAGCGGGTTACAGATGCCCTAATCCGGCTATTCCAAAAAAGATATTATCATAAACATGTACACAGCCAAAAAATCGGCACGTCCAAGTGCTGAAGCGTGACAGGGTAAGGTGCTTGAAATGTTAAAGGAAAGGAGCGAGCAAACCATGGCTCAATGAATGATACTTATCTCATTATGGGCTAGAACACTAAGTATGCACATTTTGTATACATCACTTTCGCTTAAAAGAACCAATTAACAAAACTTATAGAGCCAAAACAACGCATTTGTAGAATTAAATCCATATATGTGATCACAATATAGCATTTTTAACATAAAACACACACCATGTTAATGGTCGGAGTTCAATGACTAATCTCTCACCCATTATCATACAATGCGTCCTTTGTGACGAGCCTCACAACAAAGTTTCTCCTTTAGCATAGGTATCTACCTATTATTAATTGGTGGCTTGGCCCACACAAGATATTTTGAATCGAGGGATCATCAGTCATGTTCCTAATTGGAGTATCTAATAAGATCCATCATTGCCTAATCATTCAAACAAGATTGCAGTAAGTTCATAGACATGCCCATGCTCAACATGACTTGTCCGTGCACTTCCTATCCCCCAGAGTTCCGGGAACAAATTGTTCCATAACGTGATATTTGTCCTCCACGGGAAGTGTTAGTTGATATGCTCTATGCATTCTATCTCTCATCAATTCGAGTTTTGATCAACCATAACAAATGTAACGCCTTAAGTACATAAAACATGCGAGTTTCTTCTCTCCACTCGCTTAATTCGAAATTCTCTCGGATAGCTCAATCGGACACGAGAGATCAATGTGAAATGTAACTACCTTGGAGTTGCTCTTTTACGGTAATTTACTAGACCGGTAGCACTGAAGAGTATCCAAAGAGAAAAATTATAAACAAAAGATGAAAGAAATATCTTTCTTCGATTATTTGCAAGGTCCAAGCGGGCCTTATATTCACGTACGATGAGACAAGCGAAAAGCAAGTGCTAGAGTCAGTCTCTTCCACGTGATTATCCACTAATGACCTCGCATACACCATAAAAATCATTCGACGGAAATTTGATTCTATCTCAACCTCTTCGTGTTCAATAGTCCACAATTGACAGAATTTATTTATGGACCGACTAGAGGTCTGCGGGCAGGCTCAGGCATTGAATTTTAGGTACAGCTTTTCACATTGCAAATGCTAATGTAACTGCTGAGCTGCGGCCTTGACCATCGCGTCGTTGTCCGAGTCACGACCACAAAAGTCCGACACCCCCAACAACCCACGAAGTTTCCAGGAAAGTTCGAAAAGCTTAAGATATGTTCACAGCTTCAATATTAAAACGAAGAACCGCATTGCACAGGAGACCCGCACTCGTACGCAGTCGTATACAACAAAAACAAGACATTGGAAAAATCCGCCACACGTCCCGGTTTCCCCGAATTATCTATCTTCGTATCTTGTCCCGAAAAATTTATCAATTCAACTGATTAGTGATTAGTATTATTTTAGAGGTAAAAGGTTATTGTTTGTGCACTTGGTGTCGGTCACAAGGCGCCAATATAATCCCAAAGCGAAGAAAACGACTGTTGCTACGCCGCGTTCTGCGACTTGTGCCGTGTGCATGTTCGAGGCTCCCCATCGGTCTCATCTTCTGAATTTCTGATATATCATATTGGTCGCGAGCCCGTCGCTATTAACTATTGAGTAAAGAAAGAGGCGGCTGGCGCGCTGGCTTCCCGCCAAACTGCCCATTTCCGACGACTTCTTCGGGCCGTCGCATGTAAAATCCGAAGTCGCTGCACTATGAGCGATGCTTGAGATATGCTTTAGCTTGAAAAGTGTGGCTATAATGGCATGGCTATACTAATTTATAGAGAACAAAAAGCGAAACCCACAACCTAACTCGATTGTTATTGCCTCTAATCTAAGTTAACGACGTCGTCCCCCCGATAATAATGTCGTCGGGTAACTGCCTATCCTCATCCTTCCACACGGGCCGTAAAGTATAGAAGATTAAGGTACCGTAGTTAACACAGGTAAAAACCGTTCGCGCTGCGTATGTCGAATCACCAAATGAAAGATCGGTAAGCAGACAAACCGGGTGCCAAGAGATAACGATAGACATTCCATATGTTCAAAAGGGTATGCTTATCTGGAAGGTGGATAAAGCGTACATCGCCCATTCGGCTCATGATCACGACCTCTTGTGTCGGGGAGATAGATCAAGATTTCACACCTGGCCTGTTCATGCTTGTAGCGATTTCAAGTAAAGCGCATTTCTTTCGGGGAGAAAGATGGTTCTGCTTTTCATTCTTGAGTATTCAAAGAAAGCAACTCCCTTTCGTGCTTTACTCAGTTCGCGTGTATCAAAACGTTTACTTTTTTTCCCGTTTTTGGTAGCGGGATGCAATGGGAGTTAGCTTTATGCGCGTGACTTGTTTTCTCTTATGGACTGAGAGAAAGACGGAAAGCTGCGCGCTCTACAGCTTTTCGCGACTGTCCGCCCGTCTGTCATGCATTAGCATGGAAACAAACAAGACGTGTCCCTCACGTCTTACAGGAACACACACAGCCCAACAAGTTTCAATCATGGAAGAGAGAAGAGGATGTACGCATGAATTGTCATTTTCGCTCTAAGTAGCAGCAGTAAGAGACAGAATTCATTTGATCTCCAGGCGTGTTTTAATCGTCTTGTCTCCATGGAAATGACCCAATAAAAGGAAGGTTCAAGAAAGAACGACTCTCGGAAGATCGCCGACGACTCTGTTCCCCCGGTAATCGACCCGCCGGACTGGCGGAAGATTTTCAAGAAAAGCAGGAAGAGAAAAGTGCGCTGAATCTAGAAGGCAGTCCTCAAAATTCAACTGGCCTGCCGAATCAGGAAATCGATTTTGAGAGTTCGACTTGGGACCATGACAAACAAAATAAAGTAAGAAATAACCAATTTGGGAAATGGGGAAGAGCTAGCGTCCAGTCAATTTAGCAACAGATAAGCCCTCCTCCCATTGTTGATAATGCCTCACACCTTATCCCCAACGAACGTACTTCCAAAAAGCATGTTCGGATCACAGATCAGCAACCATACAGATCTGGGTCACTGACAGATTCGATCGAGCGAGCTTTGATCGATCCAAGGAATCGTATCTAATCCTAAATTTCGTGCCCTAGAATGGAGATCAACCATCATCAGTTCAAACAAATTGCCGTAATGAAGCAACTGGGTCATTAGAATATGCATCTGGAGATAAAACCCGACACAGACGAGAAAACAGAGGTCAAGTTTGATTTCGTCACTCGTATATGTACGGCAGAGAATGAGAGAGAGAGACAAAATGACAAATTCCTCCCATCACAAAACAATCCCGGCCGTTGATCTCTTCCTTTGCCAAGATCTCGGCCCTTGTCACCCGCCCGAGTTCCCATTTCCGAGACAAACAAGCACCAAAAAAGAAAAGAAGGCGAAAATCACAACGGCGCACGGTAGGATCATCAGGAGCAGAAAACTACTGACTTCAGAGCATTATCACTGTATAATACGGCATTCAATGAGTAGTGATATGATCATCATCTTCATCTCTGCAGTTCCATCATCTGAGCGAAGTCCTCGAAGCACACGAACCCGTCCCCGTTCTTGTCCACCTCCGCGATCATGCGCCTGCACTCCTCTAGGGTGCACCGCTCGTCCCCGAGCGCGTTGAACACCCCGAGGAGCTCCTCCGCCGTGATCCGCCCGTCGTGGTCCGCGTCGAAGAACTCGAACGTCTCCTTGAGCTCCGCGTCGTCGCAGGCCGGCGCGCACGCCGAGCCCACCCGGCTCAGCAGCTCCTCGATGCTCACGGCGGCGTCCTCCCCCTCGCCGTGGCACCCCACCTCGCTCAGCATCACCGCCACCTCGTCCCGGCTGCCGAGCCGGCTGAGTAGGGCCTCCAGCTCCTTCCGCGACACGACCCCGTCGCCGTCCCGGTCGATGAGCCCGAACGCGCGGGAGAGCTCCGGGTCGCCCCTCCAACCCCCGCCGCCAAGCACGCTGGTCGGGGTCAGGGACTGGCGCTTGTGGACGGAGAGGGAGGAGTCGTCGGAGGAGAGGGAGGAGGCGGTGGTGCCGGAGCCGAAGGACGGCGGGTCGGAGCGGGACCCGACGGAGCGGCCCTTCCGGGACCCGAACAGGTGCTTAGGGCTGCCGAACCTGAGGGCCTTGGAGGTGATCTTGATGAGCCTCATGGCCAGAGAGAGAGAGAGAGAGTGAAGAAGAGGAAGGAAAGAGACGCACAGAAGAGAGAGAGAGAAGGTGGGAGGAGCAGGTGAGGAGGTAGAGAGAGAGAGAGAGAGAGAGAACGGTGGTGGAAAGAGGGAGGAAGGTGTGGGGTGCTTAAATGATGGAGGTCCGGAGACTGCAGCGATAGCCATTGGCGGCAGCTTCCGCGAAGCTTCGTTTACGGGAAAAATATTTCCGCGAATTTTCTTTGGGAAGGGTATTTATAGGATGTGATGATTCAGTGGGGACCCACTCCTTGATTGTGGAAACAAAACAAAACAAAATAAAATCAATTGGGGATTTAATGTGGACAAAAATTAGGTGGATCTGTTCATTTCACCTGTCCGTTTTTTCCTTTTGCCTTTTTGGCAGCCGGACAGGTCCGAGCATACATGCTTAGTTTTCATCTGTTTATTAGATTGACAAGTGTCCGAGATAATCACCGAACATGTTCTATATGAAAGGGGTTCCTACGGTGCACACTACAGTTCTGTTTTCATTGCTCTTTTGCTGCGTACTAGTGATTATGAGAATCTACAAAGTTGGTTGTAGGTCGAAGCTACGTCGCTATACTTGGGTTTTCTTCCTAGGAGGCATGGCGTGGGGAGTCCGGCCGCCGCTTTTAGCCGAGACTTGAGAGATTATTCTTTTCATTATAATTATAAATATTAATTAAAAAATATTATGAACAGTGTCAGTACAGTGCAAATTATAGTCTCTTTTTTTCATTACCCTTTTGCTGCGCACTAATGGTTATGAAAATGCATAAAATTGATTGTACGTCGAAAATGCATCGTGGTAATGATTTGTTGCTGGGTTTTTTTTTCTTTTTTTATTAAGAGTGGCAGCGTGGGACTCCGGGGGCGACTTTTTGTCGAGATTTGAGATTGTTTATTTTGGCATCCGATGTTGGGAGGAAAATATTTCAAATTGCGGATGTACTACATGACAGTGAGTACTGGCCCTATTAATTTCACCGTACTCAGATCTCATATGTGCGTGCGTCTCCTTCTTTTCTTTTCTTGAATTGTGTGATTACACCGAATGTCACTACCGCGCCACCGCATATAGATGACATTTTCAATGTTGTGTTCACCAAAATGAGAGCAAGGCGCTTTCTTTCGTCCACCGCGAAAGCGACCTTCTTCTTGGCCTTGGTTTGGTTACGGCTCAAAATCGGCTTCGTATGTTTGTCTCGGGATGGATAATACTCTCGAGAACATTATGATGCTATGAATCTAACCAGAATAGTGAATTCAGATTGCATATTGCAAATTGCCCAAAAAGGAAAGGCTTTTGAGGTAATTTTCGTAATCTGATTTCCCCATGGTGACAATCATTTGGATTTTGGACGAAGAGGTTGGTTTTTTGGCTTTTGCTGACCCAAATAATTGTCAGGTCTTTCTAGGAAGAAAGAACAGGAAAATTGTCGACAAAAAAAAAACAGCAGAGAGCATAGGAACATAAATTAGAAAATAGGATAAAAGACACCAAAAATACTAAATTATGCACACTACGATATGTTTACTCTAATTTTTTTTTGTGATGCCAAAATTTTCAAATTTGCATATGTGCGACACATTTACCTTCCGTCAAAGTTCTGTTAATATGAACAGCTAAAAATCTACTTGTACAGATGACATGACACTCACGTGGTTTAAGTGAAATAAATACGATACTGTTTTAACTGAAAAATCATCTGTGATGGTAAATGTGCTACATACATATAAATTTAAGGTAAATGTGTCACGGTGGATATATTATTTAGGGCTTTTTGCGGCTTTTTCAAAGAAAAAGGCAGAGGCTATAGGAAAATGAATTAGAATATATATGTATGTGAATTATCCTACATTAATTCAACAGAAGGAATAAATTAATTTACATCATGAAATTCGCGACACGGTAATCTCGTGGCTGGTGAAAATGTCGGGGTCGAGGGAGTCGATCAAGTCAACTATAAATATAGAAAATTCCACCGGCGTAGGTTTTGCGTGTCGGCAAATTCCTAATATTAAAATCTCATAGTTTAAAGCCAAAATAGAGATAATATATATATGAAGGGAGGGCATTCTACCTTAATCAAACCCCAACTTGAACTTAAGAATATGGATTAAATGAGTGTTTTCCAGAGATACATTGACCCCTCACATTTATCTGTGCGGGGAGTGGAAACAAAAGAATCCAAAAGATGGCATGCTTCACATGAACTAGGCTTCTAGATTTGCCCCCTCACGACTTGGAATAGATTGATCCACATTTTTTTTAATTATTTTTTTTCTCGTTTTATTTTAATGACCATGAATATAGGTTGGAGGCCAAGGATATCGTCGTGTCGTGTGAGCATTGAAATAACAGGTATGATGTGTGTATTAAGAAATCTTACTAAACTCTTTTTTTCACTCGATGATATGGTGATGTTACATCGGATGTTTTGAATAAATTGATCATGTGATGCAGGAGCATGAGTCTCACGTATTTCAATACCTAGAAATTTGCCGTATAACTAAGCCCACACGGTTCTTGCAATGAATCGCAATGGGATTGGATTAGAAAGGGTAGGAGGGGTGGCCAAAGGAGGTTAAGGTGAATGATTTGACATTAGGCTAAACTTAAAGGTTACGGTGAATGATTTGACATTAGACTAAACTTAAGAGCCAAAGCTCTTATGAGGATCTGTGTGGCTTATCTCCATTTTATGACGCAGACTCAATAGATGTATTCCTTATTTTAATATACAAATGCTAACATACCTTGTATCCAAATTCCCTTCAAAACTTTTTCATCCCCAAAAAGAAGAATACCTTCTAAAAATTTTATATATCAGTGATCCCAAGATTGGGACGTGAACCGACATGGAAACTTTTAAAGACCTAGTCAGGTCGATTGGAGGCCACTGATATGCCTGATATTTTGTTGAAAACCTCTTGGTGAACACGTGTCCATCTTCCAAGCTACTTCCCAGGTGCTTTCCAAGTTTTTGGGTTTTTCATGGCATCGACTAGACACTAGTGGCAAGTCAAATTTCTCCAATCTTTTGTCTGCTTGGTGGTGGTCGGGATGCTCACGTCAAGCTCATCGGCCCGATCACTAGTGGCTGAAACTCACTATATGTGCACCTCCTTGTGATAATTCAATGATGTCGTCCACTTAGTATAACAGGAACACTTCTTGAGATTGATAGAGACATCGGGCTACATTTTGTTGCGGGGAAGTAAAGAAAGGGATGAAATTTCCGAGTAGGACGCATTGTTACGCCATCTTAACGATGGTAATATCTCCGATAGGATTCGTGATCCAACGCAACAGGCTCCGACGAAAATTTTGTCCATATGACATGATGCCTAGACTCTAACCCTCCTCGCTCATTTTGTCTGCCGAGCAAGGGATGAGCACGATTCGAGCCTTGAAATGACAGTCTATACGGAGTAGATACAAAAGCGACGATTTGGAGTGGAAGAGGACGAATACAGAATCGCATTGCTATGCACGTACCCTGGTTCAGTGTTACTGGACAATCACGAATCACCTTTGAACATAATGAATATCACGATCCGTGAAAGCGCCCCCTTGCCATCGGATGGATGACGGCTTCACGTTCACGTGGACTTCAAATTCCAAGCAAAGATCATGTCACGGTATCGAGCTCATATAACTTTTTTTTTTGAAAAAAAACCTACCATATAAATAATGACCTGCCACTTAGGGTGTATTTGGTAACTTGCCAAATAATAACTGATTCTATTTTTTTGTTTCGGGGATAAAAAAAAAAACAGATATTTATTTGGTAAATTTTTTGTTTCCGAGCACAAATTTGTTCCCATAATCAGTTTTGGAATAGAATCAAGAATAAAAAAAAAAAATTGATTCTTGATTCTGGAACAAGAATCATAACTAGAAGATATTTTCTTTTTCTTTTTCTTCTTTCCTATTCTTCTTCTTGGCCATGGCTGGGTCGCCAGCGAGGGCGAGGGCTGGACCCTCATTGGCCTTTTCGAGCCCTCGCCCAAGCTAACAAGGGCGATCCTTGCCTAGGCCGCGACGGTCCAGCCCTTGCCCTCACTTGTGGCCGGCAAGGGCAGCAATGCCCTCGCCGGCCTTGGCCAAAAAGGAGAAGAAGAAGGAAAAAAAAAAAAGAAAATAAAGAACGAAATATTAAAATATTTAAAAATATTATTAATAAAGAGAAATTTTGTACGGTTATACCAAACGCATTTATGTTTTTTTTCTATTTTATAAATGGAAATTTTGAGCCGTTACCAAATACTTTCAAACACTTAGAAATTATTTCAGGGAACAGAATAAAAAAGATTATTTCTGAGTAAAAATTATTTTCGAAAACAGAATAGTTATCAAACGCATTCTTACTTTCTTCGACGAAGTACTACTTACTTCCCTAAAGTAACAGACAACATTTTTACTTGTTAAAACACCGTGGAAAACAAGGTCGTCATTCCGATATCATCGAAACAAAATGAAGAAAGCGAGGATGGAAAGCAAAGAGCGAAGGGACAAAAGAGTGGTTTTTTTTTTTTATTATTTTGGTCGAAGACAAGAGTGGTTTAGCCGTTCAAAGCAGACACATTCCGAACAGTGTCGCTTTTGGGATTTACTTACTTCTAAACAACGGGACCGCCCCTCAAAACCTTCGGCCCGTCAAAGAGAGAGAGAGAGGGGCAGAAAAGGCTGAGTCCACACGATTTGGGCATTTCTAGGAGGACATTGGCATGTTCATCTTTTTGTCGCCGACAGGAACCGCACGCCGAAAAGGTTCGGCACACAGACATTTGAAGGCTGACGGAAACTACTGTTCTTCTTCTTCTTCTCCTTCTTAAGTGCTTTTCGTGGATTCATCTCTCATCTCGTGACCGTTGCTCGATTCCCTGAGAAAGTCAATTGATTCAAGTCGCCCCCCCTGCGCGTTGCGGACGTATAGCTACTGTGGCGTTCATCGGGCGGGATTTCGGATGATCGATTTCCCAGGAAAAATGTAAAAAAAGTCTTAAATATTTGGTATTTGTGCCAATTTACTCATAAACTTTTTACATTTATGTCAATTCAGTTCTAAACTTTTTTTTGGTATCAATTCAGTCATAAACCTTTTACATTTGTGTCAATTCAGTTCTAAACCTTTTGTTTTTGTGTCAATTCAGTCTTTCCGGCCAATTTTGGCCCGATTTTGCTGACATGGACACCGGCCGGCCGGCAGCCGGTCACCAGCACTGTCGTGGACAACTTTTAATAATATTTTAATATATTTTTAAATTTTTTATTTCTTTATTTCTTTTCTTTTTTTTTTCCCTCTCCTCCCTCCTTCCTCCATCCGGTCGCCAAGGCTAGAGGTCGGCGAGGTTGAAGGTCTATGGCGAGGGATTGAGCCTTGCCGACGACTGGGCGAGGCAGGACCTTGCCAACCTCTAGCTTCTGGCCGGTTGCAAGTCCAGCGACCGGCTGAAGGAAGGAGAGAGGGGAGGGAAAAAAAAAGAATAAATAAATAATTCAAAAAAATATTAAAATTATCCACGACAGCGCCGATGACTGGCTGCTATTCACATCAGCAAAATCCGATCAAAATTGACGGTATGACTGAATTGACACAAATACAAAAAGTTTATAACAGAATTGGTATAAATGCAAAATATTTAGAATTAAATTAGCACTAAAAAAAGGTTTATGACTAAATTGACGCTAATGCAAAAGGTTTAAGACTAAATTAATACTAATGTCAAATGTTTAGAACTTTTTTTACACATTTCCCTTGATTGCCCATATATCTTTTGGAGAAGAGAGATTACATACATTAAAAAATCTAGAATCTTCTGAGTGTAAGTAATTACTTTCAAGAAGCTACATAGGTGTTGATGTTGTCATCAATCTCGTAAAACACAAGGAAATTCGGAAAATGTTAGGAGGATGACGAAAGTCCCTAAACTCCAAAGGAGAAATGCATTCACCAGTTCAATCAACCTAGAGTCTCAATCGTGTGATTTGATATCATGTCGGTCTAAGCGTGACTGGGATCCTGCCTTCGACCAATCCAAACCTGTAATCGATACTTTCTGCTCATATTCTTAGTACACACGGCTCGACAAGTATTGACATGAAGTAGACAGATGGCACATGCCCATAGGCTCATCATTCTATCTAGTTCTAGGCTTCTAGCTTGCCGTGTTCGAATTCTTAAATTTGACGAAAATCGAGATTGTGTTCACTAGTGCTGCATTAAGTCAACCCAAGGTCCAATGCAGTGAATATTCACGATACCAAGCTCAACCAATCTTGCAAACCATCTTACCATCCAAGATCTACAAGAGTAAACTGTTCATTAAAGAAAATGAAACGAGCGTCTTTTTCCCCTCTAAGGCTCTACAGGCCAATAAATGACTCGATTAATGTCAGCTTGGGATTGATTTCGTTGATTAGAACCAGTTTTAGATAAGAATGGTATCTTTTCGATTATCCGTGTGATAAGCTAAGACAGCCCATACTCCTCCTGCTCGGTGCAACAAATGGTCCACTCAAATGAGTTGTCAAAATTTGAAAAGGCGATAGCGTGATTGATTGACCGATTGGTGTCCACTCCTATTCATGGGTCTCTTTCAGATTCCGGTGAAAGGTGGGGGGATATTGCTTGAGCCAGTGTGCACTTACCAAAATGAAAGGGGCTTGGACATTTCTCAATGGAAAGTGTTGTCTCTTGGTCTGTGAATTTGCAAATGGGGCTCACTGTTCCACACGCAAAAAGGCCCTCTGTCCCTTTCCATTCCATATGCTCCCAAGTTGGCACGGAGAACCACCCTTCATTGCAATCGAACGTACAAAAACCGGTCCCCTGCCCTTGACGGGCGATGTTCAAGTTCCCGACAAGAGTCGATCACGTGAATCTGAAAGCTGATTGTATATGACGGCATTCATATCTCTAGCAGTATCTTCATACAGCTCGAAGATTATGTATTGATTGGTCGCTCACTATGCAATGCTCTCTGTGACGTATCCCACTAATACCCGCGTACGGGGAAATGTAGAGAAGAGATCTACATACATGCATGCATCACGCGCATTAGATGACAGTTACTTAGACATCACATGATTCGAAAATGATGATAGTATGAAAATGATCCAAGTGGGCATATTCAATTATCAGAGCCTTCCACTTGTGAAGCCGGGATAACTGATTACTGGCTTAATTCTTTGCTACTTGCACACTAAAGGTTGAAGCAGCACCGGTCATTGTATGTGAAAAGGTAGGATGATCAATTTTCCTGTTCATTCTCGTGCAGATTAGACATGCCGCGTGAGATATTTTGTCCGTATGCTTCGTATTTCTGCATCGCAGCCTTCAATTAGATCATAAGATATACAAAGAAAGAAAAATCAACAAATGCAGTCAAGTGTGTTTTCATTTCACACGGAACCCTTTCATCCACCTTATCAGTAAAATGCTGGCTCACTTCGGGTAACATCGTTGTGATGAACTCTTATAATTACCCAGATGCATCATCTAAACTCTCTCGATATGAGCATGCAATCCTAAACATGACGGCAGATGATAGTAGAGCAAGACTAGAGAGATATTGAATGATTTGAATCAAAATGACAAAATGTGCATACAACTTAAAATTCCTGATTATCATCAAGCTACCTCACATGCGAGAGAGAGAGGAGCAATTTCTAATTCAAGAACAGAAACTTAAATTCAGAGTTACTGGCTTCTCGACCAGAGACTGCGCCGCCGATTAAGTGACTCTACTCACTCTGATGCCAAAAGCAGCATGAGGGAAATTCCTATGCAACCTTGACTATTCGAGTTGGCTTCGATTGGTTGGCAGCATTTGCTGACGAGAAAGAAGATTCAGAGTCCACTCGATGAGGTCATGACACACCATCTGCATGGATCTATTCATTTCTGTGATGAGCATCAACATGACCTGAGATGTTATTGCCATCTAGAGTAGTTATATTTGAGCCGCTTTCGCCGTTTGCATCATCATCGCCAGATTCGGATGCCGAACCGACATCCATCTCCTGCTCTGGCGAATCCAGTTGCAAGCACTCGGGGACTTCACAGCTGCAGTCCCCACTTCGATTTGGAGATGCCAGATCCTCTCTCCGCACAACATTGAGCACGAACCCGTCAGGAATCCTTTCTGCCTGTAAAAGATCGCCTTCATTGACTGTTATGCTCGAGCTGTTTCTGGTCCCTACATCCCTCTGGTCAAGCTCCATGCCCTCTGAACTCCGGTCTGGTGTGGTCACCCTCGAGGTGTGGAAAAATGGGTCTCTTCCCATCTGGGCATTGGCAGAATTTGGACTAGTCAACATCTTCAGTTCGACTTCAATGTCCAAATTCTGGACGTAATTGATGAACTTATTTGCCGATTCAGTCCTCATCAATGGGCCACCTGACCTCGTCCATGAATTCAAATCAATGTTCTCCGATTCACTGTCATTTCCGTCATGCCTGTGAGCCCATAAACTTCTGCCTGACAATCCTCCTGATGCATGACAACCACTTCCCTGAGGATGTAAGGAGGAAGCCACATCGTTGGGGATATATTCCTCAAGGGAACCTGTTGAGTTTTCTCGAGCAAGGCAATTCCATGAAGGGATCCTCCTAGAAGCGTTGAACCTGACCGTGTTGGCTAAACCGTGAGAAGAAGCGGTTGCTGCTCTCTCAGCACTTCTTTTGAGTCTGTGCATGTGGTTTAGGACCGTAACGCATTCATCAAGGGCAAGTTCAATGCCGCAATTGGCTTTTATGGCCGAGAGCTTCTCCCAAGTGCACCTCCTCCCCTGATTGACTGCCTTTTGCAGCTCCACAAGAGATGGATTTTGTATTATCTTTGAGTACTGTCCACAGGAAGAGGTATAAGAATGAGCAACCACAGTCACCAACCCACTATAGCTAAAAATATGCAATTCTTTGAGAAGAATTAACAGCACATATTACGATACAACGGTATGTTGTTACGGCTAGTTGAGAATTTCCAAACACTTAAAGAGCTTATGCTCAGAATGCAGGAACTCGACAATATCAACATCACGCACATACCTGAGCAAGTGTTGCAGGCATAACAACAGTGACATCGCCCTCCCAATCTTGAGCAAACAGCTGGGCTATTCCTCCCAAAGGAAAACCAAGTTCCAGGACTTGGTTGCATCTATGTTTTGCCTCCATCTCAGCAAGGTGAGCAAGCTGCACAACCAAACATAGCATGTCACGTTCTTCTTAGGAACCGAAGGACAGACAACTTTATTAAGCAAACATGAACGCATCGAGTCAGGCTGAGAAGACATGATCAAGCTCAAAAGGTTTTGATTGTTAGAAGCTGAAGCACAGATTATATTCAGTAAAACAAGTTGTTGACACCTATTTTTTAATGAGCGGGTCACGACACAAGTAAAACTGTATATATTTTACAATGAAACCTGATCTTTTAAAATGGCATGTTTGCAGCTCTAATAAAGACTAAGGACACAAACTGAACATGTCGCTCGGAACATTAGGAATTGACATGCCACTGTTAGTGAATGGTCACCTGTCGACCAAAGACTAAACTCAAGCGTCCACAAACAGATGGTGTATGCATATGTCGGCATGCCCCAAGCTGGCAAAACAGACGACGATAAAGGAATGCAGTGCCCCCCGATAATGGTCAGAAAAAGAAGAACATATAAATCTGCGCAAGCAACTCTAGTAACAAGTAACACATGCACTGTGATCCAAATCGAGAAGAGGAGTTTGGATAAGAACACCACAGGATGCATGTTGCAGCCCACTGACACATACCTTGGCTGCAAAGTTTCCTCCATAAGCTCTAACAAAGTCCTTGAGCCTTAGAAATGGTGCGATATGAGGGTTGGCCTGACTGACGATGAAATGATTAACGTTGAATAGCTCCTTCAGCTGCATCATTGGCAAATCAATCTCCAAGCTACCATCCCTCCACCGACGCATAGACGGGCCCAACCCCTCCTCCGGTTCCAAACTGAATGGCGGATGGTACGGAACAATTTCTCCACTCCGATCCTTCGCCATTAGTTCCTGAGCTTCAAAAAGACCAGGGAAGGCACAAGAGGCGGTCACTGCGCTCCATATCACCACGTGAGGCGAAGTCAAGTAATTGAGGCATCTAGGGGGCTCGTGCTTCCTAGGCGAGCACACCGTTATCCCAAGAACTCGTCCAGTCATGTCATAGGCTTCTTGAAATGTAAGATTACTGGTGAGATTCCTCAACATCCACTGCAAATGTCTGATCTCGTGAACAGCTCCTTGTGTCATGACCCTTCTCACAACTGTAAAAATGCCACCTAATTGATCGAAGAACTGCAATGAGTGCAAAGAATCCTCAAAGAAACTCTGGAGCTCAGGCCAAGACCTTGTCGCAACGATGGCGCACATGATGGATCCAACACTGGAGCCTGCAATTATTCTAGGTAAAAGCTTGTGCTCCACCAACGTTTTCACCACACCGATGTGAAATGCTCCGAGGGACGCTCCTCCGCTCAAAAGTAGAGCCGTCCTGCCAAAGGCATGCCTTGTTTCGTGCATGAAAGCAAGCTTCTCTTCCAAAGAGAGCTCTTCAGAATCTGATTTGCACACCATTCTTAACTGTGTCGACACCTCGTCAATGTAGTCCTTTATGAGCTTCGGCACTTGAAGCCTGCCTTTGTGAAGTTCAGGATTGCACATGTTGCCTAGATTTCTCACTAGATCGGCTCTCATGCAAAAGATGATATCTCGCAGAGATCCCTCCTGGCGACGCTGGCAGAGCTCTTGAAGCTTATTCCTCACCAGTTCTTCATCATAAAGGTCACAATCATTCATCCTTAGCGTCTCCTTATCGAGCATCTTCGCAGCATGAACCCACTCCTCGTAGGTCAGCGCCATTCTCATCATATTCCTCCAAAACTTCCTCCGGTAGGCCATCTCAGCCCTCGCTTTTACGTTGGTGTACCGCTTCAACAAGAAAGCAACTATAGTAACCATTGCTAGGATTCCTTGCGGATTTCTTGGATGCAACCAAGAAAACACAGGTGCCACCAAGGCTCTCGTCCTATCGAAGTAAGCCAAAAGTACACGCAAGATTTCGTGTTGCAGATGGGAAAAGGATTTACAGAACAGAATCCTAAAAGCAATTGTTCGCCCCATGATTGTTGAAGGGCCGATCGAGAACCGATCGACACTCGCGTCATTGCTTATATCCATGCCTTGACGCACAAACTCTAGACCCTCTATTTCCCAATATGTCGAACTAAACTTGCCTAATGAACAGAACGAGGAATAGTTTCGTGATTCTCCAAACGCAGCTGATGCAACCTAAAACCCCCGAACGGCTCGGTTGTGCAGAGAAAGGTGGCGGCTTTCCTGAGAAATAGATCTTTTCTTGTACAAGACGGGAAAAAACCTTAAACAGCAAGAATTTGTGAACTAACGCTTCTTACATAATCTTAATGAGACCAAAAGAGGAACCAAACTGGATTTCATCCTAACCTACAATCGCCAACTATCAAATCGCAACCTAAGACGACACGGAGACAGTAAAACAAAAGCCAAGATCAAGAAACCTTTCCTATACGTCAGAGGAACTCATAACAGAAAGAGAAACATACTTTGCAAATTCGTGAAAAGCCCAAACAAGAACGGACCTACGAGCCGATCTGACCTCAAAATGCTCGAAATGTTCCGGACCCAACATCCACCGACCAATGCAATCTGCAAACAAAATCGAACGAGCTACTGAACCGATCCGCAAGAACCCAGATCACCCATCAAGGCAAAATGCAAGAGTTCGAAAAATGCGAAGTGGCAGAGAGGGAGGGTGGGGTGGTGGGGATGTGGGTCGGAATCGGTGAGGAAAGTAGCAGAATCTTGGGATCGGTGAAGGAAGAGATAAACACTATGGACGTAACGCGGAGCCGATTCAGCAGAGTCGTGGAGCGACGACTTTGGATGGATCGAAGTCGACAAAACTCATCGGAACTCACGATTCAATCCAATCCAGAGAAGGGTGCGAAAAGCGGGAAAGAAAACGAGAAGAAAAGTAGCCGATAGCGAAAGGACTCTCCTTTCTTGCGCGCTACGAGTCAAAAAGCGGTTAAATCTGGGACGTTTCTGGTTTTGGGCATGTACGGCGTACGCTGATGCCGATGTTCTCCGGATCGGAAAGAGATCTATTTCTTTCTCTCTTTTTTTGAAAACGATCTTCGGATTTTAACTCAATATATAACGATATATTTTTTAATTTATTCAATATGATTCATAAACTTTAACTCAATATGTAATATAATTCATAAATTTTTAGTTCATATTCAATTTAATCCATAACTATGTAAAAATATTCAATGTAATCTTTAGTCCATAGGCCACATTGAATAAATTAAAAATTCATGGACCACATTAAACTTAGGCTAAAGTTCAAAAATTACATTGAACAAATGAAAATTTCGAGAACCATATTATACATTTGATCAAAATTTCAGAACTGTTTGCGTCATTATTCATTTTTTTTTTAACTGGAATGCATTATTTGGGCCATGGCCTATCAAAAGTGATATTTGGGTGATTTGGATACTTGGATTGAAGTAGCAATCGACCCTGTTATTCCTAATCTTGTCCAGTGGGGAAGGAAAAAAAAAAAGTCAATACGTAATTCCTACTTCATTCAACCTCTTCAGACCAAGCAAAACAAAACAAAATCCCATCCCCTAACAATATTTTTTTTATGAAATACATTCATTTTGAAGATTTAGACAATATACGAATTTCTCAATACAATTTATATAGATTTCCAACAAGCCAATTCCAATTTTCAAGGATTAAGCACGTCCGATTTCTAAACGAGTATAGGGATCTTAGTAATAGAAGTAACATGATGTTTTGTGATTTAGACAATATACGAGTTTCTTGCTATAATCTATGAATTTTGCTGTCCCCCAAAATTATTTATTATCTGTTCCTACCTCTCTCAAGAAAAATCCGCAACATGCAAATATGGAAATTAACAAGAACAAGCCGAGTTTCTATGAGCCCAATGCATCAAAACCCTTAAAATTTCAGGGACGGCTGATTTGTAATTTTTCTGCACGAACCTGAGATGGGTAAGCATGTCGAGTCGCGTCATCTCTTCGAACTAGAAACTCCTATTTTGCGAAACAAGGCATGGGAGAGGTGTAATTTCAAAATAGGAAACTTCTTTTCCTAAACCTACTTCTTATATAGAAACCCAACATTACAAGTCAAAATGCAAAACGCGACCGCAATCTTATTTTAAGCAAAAACAGCCCCCCAAAAACATGAAACGACGACCCGTGTTGACGTACGAACGTGGGAGCCAAGTCACGTATTCGCTTGTTTTCGTCCCTATAAACTCCTCCTCCGTCTCCAAAAGCCCACGACATCACCCGGCACAGCACACAAAGAAACTACAGACCATCACCAAATCGCAGTTTTCATGGCTGGCCTTCAGTACTACTTCTTCCCCACCGATTTCTACTACCCTCGTCCGAAGCCCATCGCCGGGACCAATGCTGCGGACGGCAACGTCAACATCGATGTCGATCCCCGCGTGTTCCCTAGCTCTCAACCCAAGGATGGTCGCGACAACAATCCTGAGAAGACGATGAAGGCAGCGGCGGCGGCGGCCCTTGTCAATTCGGACATGAAGGGTGACAGCAAGAAGCCTAGAGGAAGTCTTCCCTGTAAGACCCTGGTGCTTTCCATGCACGAGATTGGCAAGGAACGTCATCGCCTCGAGGCGGTCGTCACGGATTCTAGGAAGTCGGATCGTAATGTGTGAAGATCTCGTGCAATCTTGATGGACGAGAGACCTCTTGGAAGATTTCAGTTCTTTCCCTCCTAGGGTTCTTTGAGAGTCATCGTATATGTGATTGGAAATATTTCTCTCTGTGTTTTGTTCTTACAATTCGAATCTTCCTTCTCTCTGTTATGCCAACATGGGTTTCTAACCATAAGAGCAGGGATGTGGAAGCATCAACTTCATGCTCTAGTTAACACAAGTTTGTCATATAATTATTGTGACTAGTGTTTATTGAGAAATACGCTGTCAATACGTATACAGATTGTTGCCTCGTTTACTAAAAACGACTTGTTAGACGCGATATTCAAGCCCAAGTCACGAGTTTCAATCAACGCATTCTTTTTTATGTTTATTTTATGTGTTCAGTCTTGTTATATCCTACTTAACTTTTCCGTTTTTTGATCATATGTTTGATGCGGTTACATCGTATATTTCATGTGTAAGGTCCAACTTCTATGAGAGGAGGATGCGTGTGTGTGGTGTGACACATACGTCACTACGATGGCCTTTCAAGATCGCATACCGTCCCTCTGCAAATGTTTACTATGATTATAAAAGATGCAGCTGGAGCTATTACAAAACTACCAACCAGGGCCCGGCCCAAAAAATAGAAACTATAGAAACCTTATTCAGAGTATACGACTCTTGAAACGTGAAGGTTCAGCATGCCAATTCCAAAATTAGTCTCGACATGTTTACAAAGTTCTCTATTTACTTAACAAGCCCCTTTTTTTTACTTTCCTAAATCATCGGACGACTGACATGTACTTGCCTAGAAAAGTTTCCCTAGCGGCACCTCGGACGGGCTTCCAAAGCGCGCTTCATCCACACAATTCCTACCACGACGGAGTTCGCATGATCAATGGTTCCTAAGTACTAGATCTTTATAGTCTAGTACGATATTTTTGTGATAGTCACGGGCTTTTCGGGGCAAGCAGCTTGTTACCAAACCAGCAACCCCCGTACGAGGACAGAACGCAGTAAGAAGTGGAACGCGCTTCAATGTCTTGAAACTCGCGTCCCAGCGACCCTTCTTCTTCTGCTTCTCTCTCTCTCTCTCTCTCTCTCTCTCTGCCTCGCTCTCTGGCTATAAATAAGCCATCCTTCACGTGCCCACCTGCATCAACAAACCCGCCTGACTGACGACACTTCTCTGTCCTCTTTATCACAGAAGAATCTCCTCCTCCTCCTTCTTGCTGACGCTTCTTGTTCTTTCTCCTTGCTCCGCCCTCCTTTCAATCAATGGCGGGCCTCCAGTACAGCTTCTTCCCCACCGACTTCTTCTACCCGCGTCCCAGCAAAGCCGCGGCCAACAACTTGGTCTCCCTCCGGACGCCGAAAAGGGACGCAGAGGAGGAAGATCTCGAGCGGCAACCCAAGAGCTTGGCCCTCCGCAGTGCCCCCGGTTCAGCTTCCACTTCGATCGTCTCGAGCAACAAGATGGAGAGGAAGCATGCCCAGAGTCAAAGCGACGATCTTGCTTAGCGCTCGACGTTTATTTGTTTCATTGTGAAGATCGGCGGAAGATTTCCTGTTTTTGTTGAATTACGTATATCATCGGGTGTTTGATATGTAAAGCAGAGCATTGCGCGACTCTGTTTCCGTAAAATATCCTAAATAATGTATAGAGTTGGATTTCCGTTCTTCAATTTCGAAACTTTTTAGCGATGGTTGCAAGACTTCTGTTTTGTTGGGTGACTTTAAGGGAATAATCATCAGAAAGATGTTCCTCCAGCCAGCTTGGCGTGGAGTCAGTTGTTATGCTCTGTTTTTCTGCATCTCGTAATTTTCTTTCTGCAATGACTTATATTGAAATGGAAGAACGCAATGGTTGATCTTTTCGTTGTTCTAAAAGGCACGAATGCTGAACTCTAGTGTGGAAGGAGAAAATCGTTAGTGTTAACGAATTATAAGAACATGACCTTATTTCTGAGGAAGCACGACACGAGAGCATTGCTGAAAGTACGCATTTGAATTCGTCTCTGATAAGTAGTTCCTCTTCTTAAGCGATTCCATTTTCTCTCCGTTTTTTTTATTTCCTATCGGTCAAAAGCTGAATTCGACAAGGCAAAAAGGGGGGGCCAAAGCAAAGTCCAACCTTGAGGGTATATTCCTGTTTGGATGCGTGCAGGCAAAGAAGGGCGGCTTGGGGAGGAAGCATAGACTGCGCACCCATCGAGAAGGAATACTGATTTGTTAAGGAATATGCGGTTTGAATTTCAGGCAAAGCTGCTCTCACCTGCCTTAATAAATGCTAAAACGCTCTCCTAAACGTCATTCACGTGTTAAAGGTTGGAACTTTTTGATGGGTCACAAGAGTCCAACTTTTTCCCAAAAGTCTGCGGTCTCACCGCGGGGGCTACGACTGGCGGATCCAACAAGGTTTGGCAGCTTATCGGAGTGCCGCTCCAGCTCGAAAGCAACATTTGCAAGCTTCCTGACTTTCCCAACTTATGTTGCAATGTGCTGCTCTCGTGTTTCCGTGGATTCTCGAGAGTTTTAAGTGCCCGTCGTTCGTTCTTTCGCGCAACGCAGTCTATCAAACTATATCGACAGTCTCTGAGATTCGAGATTCAAGATTCGAATGGGTATGAGAGAGTATGCGATGTGGCACGTAAGGAAACGCCCCGAAAGTTCTTGCTCGATCTGATACTTTCTTTTCAGAGACTTGACCCTCGTGAATTAGCTCTTGTCCCCACAAAGTTGCTTAGCGGAGAGATGGCTGCACATTTAATTTCAAGCTGTGTCTATGCTGATGTTTTGCGGTAGTTGGCACTTAATTGCTTGACTGATTAAATTTTTATAACTTTGCCAGGAAGGGACAGGCTTGGCCTTTAGGTCCAACGGTTTTTCTTTTCGTTTTCTTTGTTTAGGCCTAGGAAACGCAGGCTCGCACCAACCACCAGACCTGTGTATGGAAAGTGGTCCGTGTCCTATCTCAAGCTTGCCCGTTGAGTAGGTCCATTGATTACTCAGTTTTCCTAAATTTGCAGCCGGTGACGAGATTAGAGCTTGTCCAGGAGGCGTTGCCGACAGCTTCGCGCGCAGGGATCATGCACAACCCCCGAAACCGGTACATGGCATCTAAAGCAACAGAAAACGAGCATGGACTGTTGATACTACTCTTCCATGCCGTCTCTAGTGGAAGCTGAATGATCTCAAGTGAAACGGATGGAAATATGAGTAACCTCCAGAAAGAATTGAGGTTGGGCCAAGAAGCCCGCCAGGTCCTCCTTTTATGCATGTTTCTCGTCTCGAGGAGAGAGTATTTTATGTGCCCGTTACACGGCTCGAGTGGTACGAACGGCTCATCACATTATCTACATCACTGTGCATTTCAGTCAATTTCACGTCATCCATTTTTCAAAAACCTGTTACTTTTGATGGGCTTGTTTTTCCAGAGGTCACCGTCACGTGGTTTAATCGATATACGAAATACATTCTCCATCTTGATATGCATATCAGCAAAAAATACTTACAATAGGCCGGTAAATAATTCATTTCCGAGCCTTCTCGGCATCTTGGTACATCAAGGATGGTTGAATGACCACTCTGATATATTAAAAGTAGTTAAAACGAATTACGTAGAATCAACCGGGAGAGTGACATAAAAGCATAGCTTATACAGCAGACAGCTCCTCCACGATAGTTTTAGCAGCAGCTTCCGAGAGAACTGTTCCAACCAGTATAGAACCTACAACACTTTGCGACAAGGTTGCAGTGCAATTGCTGCGGCGTCAAATGGGCTCGTACGATTGCCGTAGAGAGATAAAAAACGGAAAAGGAAGAGAAGATCAGGGGCATTTGGGGCCACCGCGCTTGGTCTTCCAGTTGTTGTAGCAAGGGCAGAGTTGCTTGTTTCCGTAGGTACCTGGAGGCACACACAGGCACTGGGCGCAGCACTTTTGGCAAAAGAACATGCATGGCTTCCTGTACGCCGTCTTCGAGCATCTCTCCGTGCACCTCGGTCCGCACTCTTTTTAAAGATAATCAGTTGATTATTAGTAATAAGAACATTTGAAAAACTCAACATGTAATTCATCTTTCGAACTCTTGCTTCTAATAAATAGCGTCTCATCATTAGCTGTACGTTCAATTCCATTTCAAGGCGAGATTGCGTGTAATCTCTTACCTTGGGGCTTAAGACTGCCTTCCCTGGCACCATACTGAAAGAAGAAGAAGAAGATCAAGAGAGGAGAATATATAACAGAATTCAATATTCAAGATAGAAAAAGAAAAGGCAACCATATAACAACAATTATCGCACCGGGGGCAGATGGCCCGGAGTGGCCTTGGGTTGTGGCGATGGAGCCTCCGTAATCGTCGCCTGGAAACAAAGAAACTGTATAATTGAGTCGATTCTCAAGAAATGCAGTGGGGTTCATTTTCTTCTTTTCCTCAAGCCTCACCATATAGCAAGGAGTGATGCTATTTTCAGAAATAATCGAAATACATTTGATACATGGTCGATCCTGCATGTTACATTCAACTCCACAGTTCATCAACATGCTATGCATTGTGCATCAAGCTGGCCGTCTAATAAATCTGCGACTTGTAAAAATTCTTTGACCAGTAAGCGCTATAACTAGCCTTTAAGTGTGTGTTCGCCTATATGTGTATATGTCTTGAGTGAAAACGTGCTTCACGATCACCGGAAAAAAAAAATGAAGTGCTGAGAATGCGAACATCGATGTGCATGCATGAACGAGTGACACCGGAAATGGTGTGAGGGATGATTGGGGAGCGCTCGATGAAGCCGAAGCTTACATGGTTTTCTGGTACGAGAAGGAGCATCACGAAGAGGGACAGCATAGCAATGCCAAGCTTCCCTGCCATGGTCTTCCTGGTTGTGAGAGAGAGAGAGAGAGAGAGAGAGAGAGAGAGAGAGAGAGAGGTCTTTGTGATTGTGGAATGACCTGGTTGGGATTCGAGAGTGTTAGAGCTTTTTTTTTATAGGAACAGTTTGGGAGATACTGTCCTTATTCAGAATGTGAAGGGTGTCCTTTTTGCATGAATCGATGATGATGACGCAATGTCAATAGTGTTCTATTTTTTTGGTCGAACAATAGTGTTTTATTTAATAGCAAGAAGTTGATGATTTGTTGATGCCGGCTCTTGTCCCCTCTCTCTCTCTCTCCCAAAAAGAACAAACAGGCCAAGTTGCAAGGAAAGTGAAGGTGGAGCCAACTTAAATCGTGTGAATTCACCGTTAATGATCCCCCACTCTTTGGCTTTCTTTTTGGGCATACAAGTGAATGACATGACAAAGGACTAATTCAGAGAATGGAACACTTCTTTCAACATGAGCTTGATCAAGAAAATCTACTCTCTTGATGTTTGCATGGTCAATTTTGTAAGCTTATACTCAGCTTCTTTGCTTAGCGCACTGGAATTGTGATTCGGGAAAACTTAGCTTAAGTATTCGAGTTCGATACCGTGAAGATTGAGTATCTATGACCCCTTAGTAAGCCCATTATTATGCTATGTATGTATTTACCCAGATGAGGGCTAGACGAAATTCATTAGAATCAATGACACGCCAAGATTTGATTCTTTTCAAGTTAGGGGAGGCCAAGTTTTGTCAAGCTCCAGGAAAAGTGTCAATTTAGTCATAAATATTTTTTTGTGCCAATTCAGTCCTAAACCTTTTGCATTAGTGCCAATTTAGTTATAAGCCTTTTTTTTGTGCTAATTAAGTCCTAAACCTTTTAAATTGGTGCCAATTCAGTCCTAAACATTTTGTTTTTGTGCCAATTTAGTCCTTCCGGTCAATTTTGACTGGAATTTACTGACATGGATGCCTGCCAGCCGGCAACTGGTCACCGACGCCAACGTAGCGCTAATGTGGACAACTTAAATAATATTTTAATTTTTTTTGAATTTTTTCTCCTTTTTTTCGACCTTTTTTTGGGTTTACTCTAGCCGGCGAGCTCGAGCCGGCCAGAGTAAACCCAAAAAAAAAAAAGGAAAAAAATAAAAATTCAAAAAATATTAAAATATTATTTAAGTTGTCCACGTCAGCGCCGGTGACTGGTTGTCGGCCAGCAAGCGTCCACGTTAGCAAATTCCTATCAAAATTGACCGGAAGAACTAAATTGGCACAAAAACAAAAGGTTTAGGACTAAATTGACACCAATTTAAAATGTTTAGAACTTAATTGGTACCAAAAAAAGGCTTAGGACTAAATTGACACAAATGCAAAAGGTTTAGAAATAAATTGACACCAAAAAAAGTTTAGAACTAAATTAGCACTAATGCAAAATGTTTAAGATTTTTTTGGCACTTTTCCCATCAAGCTCCTTTTAACCATGGAGAGGCTAGAGTTTGTCCATTCCCAAGGCTTCCCCATGATCAATCGATTCTCACCCACGTGAAATAGTGTCGATTGCAAACAAAAGGTGGGCCCTCATAATCACATGTGAGCATTCACATGTATCTCTTTCATGCTGTTACGTTAACATGGGCCTGCTAATCGAAAAAATAATCTCGTAACGTAATACTTATATCATATGACAAATTGATATGATGTCGTTAATTAAATAAGTGATTCGATTATTAGGCATTGAAAGAAAATAACGCATATTTTATAAAATGAGACAAATATAAGCATATCACGGGAATTCTATGTCACACAGGACAGATATACTTTATCTCGCAATCAAGCCCAACGGACAACTACCACATCCCAACATCAGATGTGAAATGAGCTAGAACCAACTGTACACTCACCTGTCATAAAGTATGCCCTGCCTCTCTCTCTCTCTCTCTCGACATGCAGGAGGTGGCAATCTGTGGCAATGTACTATTTTAGCACGTGTGGAGCTTTCATTCTATGTTCTGTGTTGCCTGGATAAGTCGACTCCCGTGACCCTCTGGTGCTTCATACAAATTTCTATTTTGTACTTCTTGTCTCCATCTTTCGTTTCTCAGTCTTGGAAGTCTCTGCGTGTGCGCGTGCGTGTGCGTGTGTGAGCGAGAGAGAGAGTTGGTATCATGAGCATTGCTGGGGAAAGATTTCTGAGCATGCGAGCATTGCTCGGTTTACTGACTCCAATTGCGGCAGAAGACAACGACGTGCCATTTATGTAAGGAGGAATTTCGTACAAAACAGTCATTTACAAAACTTTGTTTCGAACTACTATGAAATGGAACTACTATGAAATTCATGGATTTACAACGGCCCCTGACTTCGAGAGCCCTCGGGTCGGGGCATCATAGATGCACCGGAACACTCTTCCGCGATGCCATGCTAAATGGCAATTGCATTACGATGAGCTTGCGCTCTTTTTGAAAGGGTCAAGATCCTCATTTGCGACCCTCGCTTGTGATCATTTCGGTCTCAACCTGCGTTACAATCACCTCAATCGCAGCTGAGGCGACACTCACCCTGGCCTCTCAGTAATGCCACACGAATGCCAGATTACTAATGGCTGCTAATGGAAGGATTGATTGCACAAAAAGAAAGTTCGGAGGAATAAATTGCACAAATACCAAAACTTAGAGGACCATTCATATATTCCAATATTAATTAGGGCGACCTAGGACTAGGGTGTATAAGTAGTAAATTCTAGTGAACTACCCATACCAAAATCAAGAAATATGCATTTCTACCTTAATCTAGCCACACCATTGTAGTATAAAACCACCTGAAGCGACAAGACGATACTGAATATCCGGGAGGATGTAACTCATATCGCATTAGTATCCAAGCATTCCTTCTAAAGCCCCAAACTCATTTCAGCACAGTACACAGTGATGAGTGGTGACACAGTTCTGACCAGAAATAAATTGCGCTTTCTGAATGGAATATGCCAATGTAGGACACCCGAAAATTAACCTTAAACATGACAAAATGGCAAGCCAAATCTACAAAAGTTGACTAGCCAGGAGCCAGCCCAAAAGGAGTAAGAGGCTGCTGAAGTACTCGGGGCCTTCAAGCGATCAATAAGCAAGCAGTAAGTTGCTCTCAGCAATATGGGGAAAAATATGAGCCGTCAATGAGGTCAGCTAGAATTAAAAAACAACTAAGGCTAAAAACATCTTCGGTCTCCCAAGTGTGAAAGAATTGATTTATGGCAGAGTTGCCAGTACTCTTTAACTGGCATATGCATCCATGGGAGAGTTGATGGAGGATGAGAAACCGGGCCATGTGAAATCCTGAGAGAGAGGATGAAAGAAAGAGAGAGAGTGAAAGAAAGAGAGAGAGATCGCATCATATTTCACCAATAACAGCATTATCAAGTCAACAGAGGACAAAATTCTACTGACTTTTTGCCAGTGAGAACTCCATACGCAGACTCTGCAACAAGTGATGCGGAGACACCAGTGAAGACTTTCTTGTAATGAGGTAAGATTATCTGTCCTGCAACAAAGTATCCCATAGGTATTGATTTAATGTTACTACTGATACATTGAAGATACAGATGTCCAAGGATCTGAGAATCTTACCAATGCTTGGAACACTGATGCGTAGAAATGAAACCAGGGCAGTAGACCTTTTGTATTTCTCTGTTTTCCTGACTGCATTCTCCAAATCTGGATGTATGCCGTTGCCTTCGCAAATAGATCTTTCCATGGGATGAACGCCGTTATACTTACAGGAAGCAATTTCGAACCATATACCAGCAGGAAATCTAGTTGGTCTCACCAACCAAAGGAGAACTTTGACATAAGGTGTCTCATGAATAATAGATATTAAAACTTCAATTAGCACACGAGTAACTCTGATAGAAGTATTTACAATGGTGAAGAATATATAAAAGACACAGGTGGTTGGCAACAGAAGTAGAAGGGGAGTAAACAGAAGTGATCCAACAACGTGTTGCTCGACAGTGTAATCATAGCTATCTAATCTCAAGCGAAGAGGATTCAACTTTTGACCCCTGCAAAAAATTCAGAGACTCCATCAACAATTTAAGATGATAATAGAAAAGTAATGATTAACATCACATAATTCACATGAAAGAATTATTTTAGTTTGTCCAAAAACCTCAAGAAGGCACCAAATAGTTCAAAAGATCCCCACTAAAACTTAAAAATAGAAATTGAGACCTAGCTCACAAGATGGACCACATCAGTTTATACCATAACTACATTCATACCCTTCCTCGCTGTTTGAAAAAGGTTATCTTCCTGTTGAGAAATTACCACCTCATGAGGTTAAATAAATGGCTGGTACACGTCTTCATGAAAATATTGTCAGAAATGTCTATGAAACTTATTTAGATATACAATTTAGAAAAATAATTTCAACAAATTGTTTTAAGCTGCAAAACATCCGCATCAAGTAAGTATCATGAATTGTAGAAGGAGCAGCAGCCAGCAGGATCATGAGTATTAGTAAGCAGTTCCAGGATTCAATCCAGTGGATATAGGACTAGGTAACTCTCATGCAAGATCATCTTTATAGGTTCTTCACCATAAGCTCACCCTCCCTCAACACTTTGTCATGAATTAAAAGATATGTCATTTCGAGCACTAATTAGTTCCCCATCAGATTAAGATTATATGTTGCATGAGGGAACAAAACATCCATCATTTATAAGCCAAATAGGCAAAGGACAACCTTCATGTATATGAAGGTCCCAAATACTTGACTATGGCACGGACAATGTTGAGTATATTGCAGAAAATTGGAGAAGAAAAAAATGGAGGCAACAAAGAACTTGATTGGCAGAGAACCATCCCGACTTCAGAAAGAAAAAAGCAATGCAGTAGAGTTAGTTGTTTCTCCAGACAGTAGAATCAATCAGCATCAACCAGTGACTGCGTTTAGTATAAATGAAGATGATATATTGTAGAATGTTGGATGTATCAAAGTGTGAGAGCAACATAGCTGGAACTTGACTTATCCTAATGGGCCAATAAAGTATAGCAGGAGCATAACAGCCACTCACCACTCAATAAACAGCTCAAGCAAAATTAACCCAAAAAATGAAATGTCAACTACGCCCACTGTCTAGTTAACATAAAAGCTGCTGATGCATGTTGCAGTAAATTTTCCTATTACACCGAAACGCTGTATTTACACCAAAGAAGAAACTTGAAAGCATTACCTAAACAGGCGCCATAAAGCAGCCAATGCCTGTGTCTGTGAAGCATAAAGACAAGCTATCAATGAATGTAGAGCTGATATGTGTAAAGTTGCTGCCCCGATCATGTCTACCATCAGTGCGGCAATAACAGTAGCCCCAAAAAGCATCCCTACTATAGCGATTCCTCTGACTATGTTCATCAGAAAGAAGCCCACGCAAACCCAAAGGGTAGACCAAATTTGTATGACATTAAGAGACGTAGCGCCAAGGATGGCCGCTAATTCTGTATTCAATTTAAATCCTGCAGGGACTCCCATTAACCACACAGATCCCATGCGCAGATAATTATTTAGGCCCTCCACAGAGTTCAGAAACGACAAGCTAACCAGTTCCGCATGATATAGTAAGGACAACCCAATTAAGTTTCCAAGAAGAACATCAATGGCTATATTTGACCAAATGGAATGCTTCCGCAATGCAGCTTTCTCAGCGAACTCTACACTGGATTGAGACCTATTAGAGGAGGATTGTGATTAAGGTGAGAAAAAAGCCAAAGTCCTAAAAAGTAATATCTAATGATTCCATAGTCAACAATATCACAAAGGAGACAATAGCATAAGCTCACAAAGGAGACAACATCATAAACACACTCCATCTAGAGTCGCATAGGCATAGGCATTATCTATCTGAGCCACATCCCACCCTCCTACCACCCCAAAAAGAGGAAGAGGGAAAAGAACCACAAAGAAAGAAAGAAAAGGAAGAATTGCTGGCACAAGACCTTCTAAATTATTATCGACTAAAAAGTTCAAAGCAATTTGCTCAACAAGATGAAGCTTGAGAAGCTCAGGTTCATTGTTCGCTACTGCATGACAACCGAACGATCCACAGTTGTCCCTAAGATATTCTATAATTGAGTCAAAATGAAGCAGAATCTCCCTGAAGCGAGGCTTTCAGAAAAAGCATCGAGATCATTTCTGCCCAGAACTTTCAAGAAAGAGTCCAGTGGAACGGAAGTATTGGAATTTAAACAACCTTTGTCAAAATAAAACCAACTTATGCAGCTTCTTAGTTGAAACTCTTGCTAAGCGGAAAAGTAATCATTCAAGGAGTCTTTTATTACCTGAGGCCACTATTCTGCAGGAAGACAGGCCAATATAGATATTGACAAGACCTAATTTTGATGTTAGACCACGCAGTCAGGAACACCTGTGAAGATACTTTGTACGTCCACGACTGTGATCCCCACCTCATAAAGTGATGAAAATTCTGGATGATAATGTAGAAAAGAGTGGATAACGAAGCTGCCGATATGGCCAATGCATGCCATATGAAGGGATAAAACCTGAAAGGCCAAAGTCCATGTCATCAGAATTCAGAAAAAGGAAATGGGTTCAAAGAAACAATGCTAAGAATCATACATCCAAACAAGGGAAGACTGAGAGACAGATTGTCCTGGCCCAGAACATGTCTTCTTGTATAATGAAGCAGAAGCAGCTCTAGAACTGTTGATTGCAAGAATTGCTGTACTCTACATTTAAGGACAAAAAAATCAGTCAGCAAGAGGTTGATGGCGACTGCAGTGTTAAAGTCTGCTATTGAAATACCAGGTCAACTTGAAAATGTTTTTGATGAAGCTCTTCAATCCACTTGGGCTTCTTCATAGGAACTTTTACTTGACCAGGATAGCGTGAATAAGTAAGAGCGAAATGGTGTGATCCATGCCTTGGAGTTTCATAAACTATAATCTGGATTTTTCAGAATAAAGTTAAGGAATATAATATCGATAAAAAGCTTCGGACCAGAAGCAAAAGTGGAAGTAATCATAACTTACATACATGCACATCGCTGTGATATACTACTTCCCCTTTCCAGTGAATATGATGCACTTCAGGGAGCCATAAGTTCTCTCCCTGATAGCCCGAGCAAGAATTATGCATTAGCTGGATCCAACTATTGCTTCCTACGGCAAGTTGCCGACATGATTCAAGTGGTTCGGTAATCCTGCAGCAGCCACAGCCTTGATCCCTTTTCTTTTTGCTGCCTTTACTTGGGTCAGCAGCGGACAGACCCAAGACACAGAACGCAGCTTTATCCTTTAAATTTACAGGCATGTCCCGATTTGTGTCTTGAAGGGTTTCCTGGAGCAGATTATAAATGTTTAAAATGAGGTATATCTGCTCTGCCAAGTAGAGAAAGAAAAATTTGCAAGAACAATCACTTTAAACTTTGCCGAAGAAAATATCACAGAACCCTAAAGAGTAAAAACTACAAGTGTAATGAGATGCAAACTTGTGAAGCCTGCCCCAGGGCACATCCTGCAACTGAAGCAGATGCCAAGAAGCCTACCCGACTAACTTCTAATGCTAATTCGAATATATACAAAATTCATTAGGGCAGTTTAAAGATATTAAAGAAACAGATTAAGGTAGCACCAATAAAGTGCGCCAAAATCATCAAAAGAGAGAGAATTATAGCCAATCATGACAAAAGCTCGATGACTCTAGCGGCAAAACGACAGCCGACGAGATTTGTAGCTTTTTACCTCAAGACCCGGTGATAAATGAGACAATAAGGTCTCATTGATGCTGAGAGCTATTACAATATCCAAAGAAGCTGGAGAGGATGACACAGACCACCCAAACAAGATGTCATGCGATGATGGTTGAGTTAAAAGGTGCTGCTTGGGCCACCAAATCCTCAAATTTCTTCTCATGTTTTCAAGTCATGATCGGGAGTTCATCCCCTGCAAACAGCTAGAGAAGTTCTGTACAAGTTACAAAGGGTGTCTTGGCAAGCTTGCCCGGTTGCAAGGCTCGAACTTTCCTTAGACTACAACAAATAAATTAAAATGAAGAAAGCAAACTGAGAAATTCTCGTGGATCTCGTCTGATGGAGCCCAAACCCACAGCTCCTTCGAAGCAAATAAGCAAACAGATCTCGCTGGATCAATATTTCAAGCAAAGGGTACACACATTCATGTTCAATGTCTAAAATTCCAAATGGGATTAATGCAGGTCGTATCATTTCCAATGGCAATGAAAAGTGTGTTGCACTTTGCGATATATGGAAATTTGGGAATTGGCACTCGGCTCTGGTTGTGATTCTTTACTATCACAATCACGAGAAAGAATCAAAATGCTGATGTCCTTCAAAAAAAAAAAAACAAAAGGGCAATACCAATTACCATCATCCCACTCAAACTGCTAAAACCAACCGCGAGATATCGCGGATGATTAGCACGCGGCGATTGCTGAAGAAATCATCAAACGACGCTCAATGGAAGTGACGGAGAAATCAAGCGAGCTTGAGCTGCGCGCAAGTCGAAACAGAAGAAACTGACTCGCTCTTCGGTTTCGATCGTCCGCGAGGAGAGAAATCGAACCAATGCCGCGAGCCTCGCGAGCAATCTCGTACGGAATCCTCAGCGGGCGACCGCGAAATCGAACGAACGAACGAACGAGGAATCGAAGCGCTCCCAGCTCGCCCGCCGCCCTGCTACGAGCGCGACGCGAGCGCGAGAGCAGAACGACGGCGGCCGGCGATCTTCGATGTCGGGATGGCGGATCTCGCATGGACACTGTAGAGCAGCTCGCGAGGGAGGAGACGACGAGAGACGGAGAGAGAAATGGGAAGTTTTGAGAGGTGATGGATCTGGGCCGTGTTATGGGCCTTAGATGGGCCGTGTGCGTAGAGGCCCATGCAAATGCAGCTTTCCCGGCCGGGACATGAGACCGCAGATCTGGGCCGTTCGCTTCTAGTGGGTCTCGACTCAAAAAGCGATTAACCCGACTGCCTCCATTTGCTCCGTGAAAAATTGATAATTTGAAAAATATTTTTAATGAAATAATTACTTGTGTCGCTTAAAATAATTAATCAATAAAAAAATTATTTTTATTATCGTGAATAATTTATGTCCAAATATTTTCCGTAAATGACGAAGAGATTTTTTCGTTCATTCATTTTTGTATGAGGTGTAGGCGGTCATTTTGAAGAAAATATTTTTCGAGTCATTCGTTTTTCACAAAACAAACAGAGCGTAAGTCGGTTCGTCTTGTACCAAGAATTTCTTCGATATAAGCAGTCTCTAATTTGACTTTTTTTTTTCACTCTTTTGGGCGTTTAGAGTCAGGGCGAGCCACTAAATATTGACCAATAAAAACTTTGACTTTTCTTGAAATAAAAATGTCAATTGAATAGGAGGGTTTGCTGTTTCCGACCAAGGAGCTCTCGGAGATTAAAAAAAAAAAAAACATTACTCAATAAAAACAACTTGAAAACTTTCGTCGGTTGCTCTTGTTTGTTGCGTTGGGATCCTGGGTTAATCGCACGAAATCTTTAGGATTAGTAGCACGTCGTCTCGGTCGCTTGACTGAATTCCGCACAAACGTAAGGGGTCCGTCGAAGTTTCCGCCTTAGGAATGCAACCCTCGACCTCGTTACCTTTGTCGGGTATCACATCCCCTTCTCAAAGATGATCAGATCATCGTAGGCCAAGGAGCAAGCCGTTTGTCCTTTTGTGCTTGGGTTCTACCGTCCTAGAAGGAAAAATTCTCGTCCAAGCCGAAATGACCATCGTCCTTATCGTGTTGACCCATATCTACCAGCGATACTCTCACTTTTTTATGTATCGGAAACCACATCCTATTCGAGCCCTCTCGCCCAACGGATCATGTCTCATCCTTTGTCAAATCGGCTTGGGCATCGTTCATTCTCGAACCATCGATCCATTTCACGGTAGTCAATCCCCCAAAAGAAAGAAAAAAAAAAAAAAAAGTACTCTAAATGACTCCATAGAGTGGCGATCATTTTGGCGACTGGTGTAATCTATGAATCGCTGAACAAGACCTCTCACAAGTTAGATATATTACATGTCTTAAATCCATATCTTGTGAGGGCTAACCGAAAAAATCATAAAAATTCAACAACATGAAATAGGGTTACAAATAAAATCATGTTCGAAATAATTATTTCAAATGCCAGAATTGAAAAAAATAATGTCCGTACCTTGCACGACACGACCAGTAAAACAAGTGTACCAAAGTTAAATTGCCTTTATGGTAAATTGGCCGGTAATTAGACTTCATTTCTTCAATATAAATACGTTAAATACAGCTAATAAATCCTATAGAGCGCAACATCTAACAAATCACGAATGAAGCCAAGTGGATAAACATGCTTCCATTGAATCAACTTTATACTATAGATTAACGTAAGTAATGTCGTTTTATCCAAAAGAGCATGTTGTTAGTCAGCTATATACCGTAAATTAACGTAAGTAATGTCATTTTATCAGGCTCGTCTACTAATACAAAGGTATCAATCAATTAACCTCGGCTAGAATACACTTGACAACAAAAATACACAATATTTTATATCCTATCAGAGGTATATTTATGTCCTATTGGAGGTAACGACAACTTCACGATAACAACATTCAAGACACTGGTGAAGTGAATGAATGAGACGACGTCATCTTTTATTTATTTTTATGGTTAAAATATAGCAAATAATGATTATAATCCTTGGCGCCATTCCACCATCAAAGCACTAAAAATCTACAGCTGCCGGCATTTTTCGTTTTAATATGTGATTAGGGAACAAAAATTAGCATTAGAATTAGCTTCACGTGGCGAAAAAAATTAAAAAAAGAGATAAAAAGTGGGGCATTGTGCTCACTTCCGTCCATTAGCAATTGGGACATAAAACTCTCCCTTTTGTTAACGGGATAATGACATAAACGGTACGTGAATTTTGGCTCGATGCGCAATATAATTTCTAAAATTTGTGTGTATATTCAATTTAGTCTCTAAATTATATAATGATATTTATTGTTATCTTTCCGGTAATTCAAGTTCAGAGATAATATTAAACATTTTCATATAGTTTAAAGATTAAATTGAACAAATTGAAAATTCATGAGTTACGTTAAACAAATCAAAAGTTAAAGAATAACAATTCACATTGGCCTAAAGTTCAATGACCATTTGCGTCATTTTCCCTTTGTTACTTAATTTTTTCCCCTAAAGGATTAAGAAAAAAATTGAAAATTGAAAATTCAGCGACCGCATTGAATAAATTAAAAGTTCACGAATCATATTGCGCATTGGGCCAAAATCCAGTGATATTTTGTGCCATTTTCCCTTTGTTAATTTATTTTTCCCCAAAAAGGATTAAGACAGATCACGGAGCATTAGCCGAGGGTGTCAGTGATTAGGCGGGGTTGATTAATCGATTAATTAAATTAAGATTAGTGGAGGACCATTTTGGGGTTCCTGATGATTGCCACTAACATGATTGTGACGGGTGTGATTTGCTGGAAATCGGGCATTGGCCGATGCTTGGGACCGTTGTCCGACCCCGACCTACCGACACCCCATGTGTGCACTTGCGCGCCACCCGGGATTTAGGAAGCCTTGAGTGGCCACGCCTAATTGGATTGCGATAGCATCGCATTCACCTCTCCCGTCTCTTTCTTTTCTCTCTTTCTTTTCTTCCTTCCTCTTTTCTTTTAATAAAAGAATGGATGGATCCGAAGCGATCGCGACGCTCATCAAGGGCCCTGATGAAAGCGGATCGGATCTCACCTGTGTCTCTCGGCTCGTCCTCATCATAAACGGGTCTCAAAATGATTCGAATTTTCAAACTCGACACCTATTTCAGTTATCATCTACGATTTCATCGCGAGATTTTAGACGGACTGTAGATTTACCCGATGGGTCATCGGGATCCCGATAAAGAATTTGGGGAAATCACTACGCGCTTTTGACGAATTCGTTTAGCATGTGCTCCTAATCAAGTTGCATGATGACATTTCTAGCCAAAAAAGAGAAAGGGTGCATGATGACATCCCCATGCTTGTTTTCTAGTGCAAGAAAGCGGAGCTTCTGGGAAGGATGGAGAGTCAAGTCAATCATGCGTCTCGCGTGGCAAATTTGCTGGGTGGGGCCGCTCGTTTTGAGAAATACCAAATCTGGCCCCGAAAATATTTACAGATTGGGGCCTACCCAAGGTCGGACATTGGAACCGATATTTTTTGGGGCAACTTCTCGTTCGGGAGAGTCGCCGCGGTGGTTCCGACCGAAGCGCATTTGGGTTGCTTCCTCGTTCTTGGGCGTTGAACATTTTGCTCGCGTGCGTCGTCCGAAATAGATTGGTTGACCTAAGTTTTCACTTTCAATGCATAATTGTACGTTCTTCTATTTGTTGCCAAGATATTGTGTTGAAGAAGTTCATGCAAAAACAAAAAAGATCATGTGTGGAGGAAAACCGATTATGTGGATTTTCGCCTTACAAATGCTCTGACCGACATCCATGTGCTCTCAAATGTTTAGAGACACCGATCATTCGATAGTTCTTGAGAAATTGTATTCGGTTCATATTACATCAAATTTAAGGAATCTGTCGCGTCTTACCTAATATTTTATGGATATATTACAAGGTTTCTCTAAATAATATATGGAGAATTGGAGATGCAGCTTTTTTTGGCAATTTATTTAAATTGAGTTTTCTTTTTTGGGTAATATTAGGAGGACAGGTATAGAAGCTGAATTCGGATTCCTTTTCTCTTTGAAGTATTATTATTTTTTTAAAAATTTTCTTCCTTAACATTTCTAACTGACCAACATAATCGAGCTGACTTGAGATTCGAAATCGATCGATTGCTTCTTATTACATGACAGTGAATCACATGAACACGAATGATCTCAATCAGGGATTTAAGAAGGGCTCGCATGACACGTTATGTGCATTTGCGTCGGGGATTAGTGATTCGTTATTACATGATTGTATACACCCTAACGCATAGGGTGTCAGCGGCTTGCGTGATATGAGCTTACACGGGTTGGGAGTCCCCAAACAAAAGCTCGAGCATTGAAAAGTTAGTTATCACTCTAAGGAACTTTCCTATCATTACACAGTGACCTCAATTTTGACAAATTACTCTCGAACTTACAAATTACGCGATTGTTGAAGCTAATAAAACTTGGTAAAGTCTATTTTTGTCCAAAAAATAAGAATTTAATCCATATCCAGGTGAAATCAAACGGCTACATAGACGGAAAACCAGCAACGATGAGAACTAAAGTTGGCACGGAAAATCCATGACTTCGCGAAGCTCGAAAGACACTGCACAATAATAAAAATTCAAGAGAGTTATTATTATCCCAAAAAATAAATGTGCCATAATCTTATTTTTTTTGTTTATCTTTTTCTCTTTTTTAGTAGAGATAATGGCACAAACAGTCCTGAACTTTGGTTCAATATATAATGTAGTTCTTGAACTTTTAATTTGTTCAATGTAATTCCTGAATATTAACTTAATATTCAATGTGGTCTCTGAAATTTTATTTCGTTCAATGTGGTTCGATGTAGTCCCTGAAATATACAAAGGTATTCAATATAATTCCTGAACTTGAATTAATGGAATGATACGTTGAACACTTTTATATAGTTTAGGGACCAAATTGAATATGTACCAAAAATTTATGGATAATATTGAATAAATTAAAAATTCAGATTATATTGCGCATTGAGTTAAAGTTCATGGATCATATTAAATAAATTAAAAGTTTATAGATCACATTACACATTAGACCATAATTCAGAGATTATTTGCATTATTTTCCCTATTCATTACGAGGTCAAAATGAAAGTCGGTTTTACCACAAAACCGACGCCGTCCTCTACGAAGGTCAACAAAAGTAACCCCTCCCAAAACACGGTTTCTGCTGACCAAAAGAAAGAAATAAAAAAAAAAAAACACGGTTTCTTCACCGACCACCGATTACCGGCTCGTGACCGGGATTCTCCTGGCGGGGCCATCCGGTGGGCAGGTTCGGTTCCGCCGAACCTCGCCCCCACCGCCTAGGTTCGTGGCCCGCTCCCCTCTATATGTACCCACGCACCTCTCCCACTGTACCACGTACGCCTTGCCCCCTGGTCCGACCCGACCCGACAGAGACCAAATCCATTCCCCCCCGCTCTCTCTTTCGCCTCTCGGAGATATTTCGCCGCCGTTCGAGGTAAGACGACTGATGGCCTCTCGTTTTCAATCCTTCTCGGATTTCGAGAGCCCTTTTCGGAGGTTCGATCGCGCGTAAAACTAGAGATTACAGTCGAATTCGAGTCTGCGCTTGCTGATCCCATGTTGACTCGTTTGGATCCGAGAGAAAGTTGAAGCCGGATCGAGCTTTTCCCCGATTTTTTTTTGGTTGATGTACGAATTCGTCCGTGCCGTTTGATTGTCTCGAAGTGCCGAGGGATTCTGTTTTGTGGAGAGATTCGTAGCTTGTTTGCTTTGGTCTGTGGCGAGCTCGCGCTGATTCGGGAGGAGGAGGAGGAGGAGGATAATCGCGCTTTGTGTCAGCTCTCCTCGTGTCATGTACAGTTTGAGCTTTGTTAGCTTCGCGTTTGTGAATATATATTAGGGCTTTTGGAGGCTCTAGCGAGCGTCTGTGCTGCGGTTGCGGCCGATGACGACATGGAGAGCTCAAACAGCGAGGATCACTTCGAGATCACGGCAAAATATGGCCATTGGGACGTTTTGAGGGTTTTAGTAGCAAAATTATAGGATGTTTGGTACCAGGTTTGGTCTTGTTTTCTTGCATGACGGAAATAGTTATGCGGAAGAACAGTCTGGTTTTATGTTTGTTGGTAGAATTTGAAAAGATTTGTTTTTTTCTTTTTTTTGGGATCCCAATGAAATGGTAAAACGAGGAAAGCAAAGGAGCTCGTGGGATTGGTATTGTGCTAGTTGTTTGGGTCTCTGGAAAGATAATATGATCACATATAATCACACAGCAGCTGTTCTTTTCTGCTGTGTGCACTGATCTAGCTCTTGGCTAGTTGATTCTGGGCTTTTTGACTGATTGAATTTTCAGCAGCCGGCTTATCCACTCCAAAACATTTTCGATCGTCTGTGCCGAGTTTACCTGAATTGCGTAGCTAGCTGCAATTGTATTTCGGTTCCCGTTCCTTATCCTTTATAAGCTGATCGCAAATGATCTGCTGATCTGGAAGGAGAGAAGGGATATGGGCTACATGATTTGTTTAATATGGCCGTGGTTTGTTTATTCTATGATGCATCTGATGCCAAATTACTTCTGATTCTTTCTTTAACATTTGGTGAACAGATAGGGAGTTGCTAGGGGCAAGTTATTTCGAAGATGGCGCTTGTTTCAGGAGGAAGGTCGTCCACATTGAACCCAGATGCCCCTCTGTTCATACCCGCCGCTGTTCGCCAAGTTGAGGATTTCTCCCCAGAATGGTGGCAGCTGGTTACGACCTCTACATGGTATCGCGATTACTGGCTCAGCGAACATCCTGAAGGGCTTTATGACAATGTGGACTTGGAGGATGAACCTCACGGTAGCGACGTGGCAGATTTGCTTCCAGATACCTTTGATCTCAATGCTGAAGATTTTTCCATCATGGAATCCCAGTTCGAGGAGTTCATCCAATTTGCTGAGTCTGAGGGGAACGAATTGTGTTTTCCGCCATTCAATGGAACAAGTGGAAAAGGTATACTGCTAGATTCCTGGAAGTCCTTGTCGGGAGAAATGTTCATTGTTTGTATTTTTTCTCATGATAACTCCATCTCTCTCCTTTCAGTCAAAATAAACTTTATGCCCAGTGTCTAAGAAGTATAGGACCAAAGCAAGCGAAAAGATCTGTCCATCCTAATCTATATCAAAACTGATCACAAATCCAAAACTGGAATAGAAAAACTTCATTTGATGTAGATTTAAGGAGCTCTACAGCTTTTATGAGAAAGCCATACTTGCAGAAGATGGCATACTTGCTTAAACTTGTTGGGTCTTCTTTGGTTATGTCGAACTCCTAGCAAATAATGGTCTTTCTTCTTGTTTTCTCCGAATTAGCAGGCCTTCAAGATATTGCGCCAATGAAGCAGAATGCGGACTTGTTGAAGTCTTTGGACGTTGAACGCCAATGGACAAAGAAAGAACCAGCAAAATATGCGGAGAAGCCAGCCAAGAATGTGAATGCAAAATGCAGCCCCCGCTTCATCCAACAGCCTCGCTGAAGTTCCCTCTCAGGATAGTTCTTCAGAGTAGGCTTGCATCCCTACTGGGGTAGCTTTTTTTCCTGTTTCCTGTAGCTTCTTTCTGTAGAGCAAGGTCGCTTTATCTGGCCCTTGACCATCTGCCATGTATTTTCCTTTCTTAACCAAAGGCACTTTGTGAAAATGTAAAAAAATCAAAGTGTACGATCAACTAGAAAAAGAAAAGAGAAATCTACTTGTTCAGCCTACCTTGTTCGTGCATCTGTTTTCATATGTTTCATCGTACAGTGCTGTAGTTTCGCAAAGGGACGTTTCATGGTATTTTGGGACGGCCATTTTGACCACTTTGTCATTTCCAGCTGCGTTGTGATACCTCGCCATCTTCTCAACGTCAAATGAGTCGATTAAAGGATGATGAGGAAAACAGAATGTTCTGAGGATTATGCCGCTGACTGGGTTCGACAGTGAACTAAGGTGACTGCTGATTGGATTTCGGAGAACATACCACCTTCCAATTCTGAACTTTATAACCTAGTCTCTTCGACAACTTTCCTCCGTACATCGATATCATCAGCAGGAGAATCACAGGGTTACCTACCTCTACCTGCCATTTCTTCCCCTTTTTTACCATCGAGAATTACTAGATCGGACGTCATTGTCCTGAACCAAAGGGTCACCTACCTCCACAGGAATAATTTCGACATTAGCAGATTAAGATGCAACTAGAACTACTTAGTTGAGTGAAAAATGGGACACTGGTCTAAGCAATGCTGCCTCAAGAAAAGGAAGATTTTTGCGCTGGCAAATCTCGCGAATAATTTCAAGAGATGCGGCTTTATCAACCCCTCAAATAGAAAACCAGTCGTTACATTTAGTTTGAATCATTCTACAATCATCTAACAGCTGATGACATTCTGACGTCGTTGTAGCAGCAACGGTCCTCACACAGATTCATTTGCACCTCCACTGCCTTCTGAATCCTAAATTGGTGTTTGAAAAAGCCGACAAAAAGCGGGAGCTCTGTCTGTGGGCACATGAACCAAGCGCTCGGCACAAAAAGGCTGCATCGTTCCCCATGGCCTATAAACCTCTGCCACGGACCTTAATGCTCAATGATGTCGCCAAAAGGGAGTTCATGCTTCAAACAGAGACCTGAGAAGGCAAATATTCAGTCTCCTCTCGGAGTTCCTTCTCTCTCTTGAATTCAAGTTTGTTTTGGTTGCCAATGGCTTCAGATATAGCTTTCGGCAGCCAGAACCCAGGTCTTTCAAGGAAAGGAGCCCGATCTAGAACCAAAGGTTCTCGTAAAGTGACTTCGATGCCATTGTATGTCCACAATGACAGGGTTGCCTCGCCCTTGAGACCTACAGAAAACCAACCGAGTCCAGCTATTGCAATGTCCAAACTATTCACATCCCAACTGGTCCCGGAAACTTTGATTTCCCTTTCCTCCCATTTGCCCAATTCAGAGGCTCTTTCTTTTCCAACTGGAGGCTGAGAAAAAAGAGAGAACTCAGAATCATTGTCACAGGAAACACTGAATTTAGTTTGGACAAATTTATTTTGTCAGCGACCACGTGGACACCCATCACAACATTTGCCAACAATTCAGTTCTAAATTGGTCAAGCTTTTAAGTGCACGTTCCCATAAGAAAAGGAAACGTGAGGGAACATCGAGACTCAGTAAGCTAAAATAAACTCTGAAGATGCGATTACATCCCAAATTTGAAATGTTCTTTCAGCTTCAAAACTCAAGGACAGAGAGCAATATGTGGAGAGAAACCAAACGGCTAAGGACAAACTCAGGCATTTTCAGCGACAATATGCTCGTTACGACTGAGTACGGAAACAAGTACGGAAATACACATATACAGTATCAAACCAGAACAAGAATATATATAAGCCAAACTAGGAACTCCATTGTTTTGATTGATAAACGAGGAACCCCATGTTACTTGTAGTAAAAAAATTGGCCAGGCATTTACCTGCAACCTTATGCCAACATGGTTTCTCCAAATCTCTTCAGCATTTTCAATTTTCCCTAAATGTAGAGAGACGCTTGGAGATGCCCAGATCGTGACATAAATTGTCTCTACGGAAGCTTGATTAAGGTCTAATCTTGTTAAGCCACCAACATGCACAGCCTGCCCAGCCTACAAAAGCACAAGGAAGAATTAGTTCCTATGGCACAACCGAATCAAGCATCCATTGCAGGAACGCACCTACACAAAGCTTAGAAAAGCCCAACATCTGTGTATCGTGAAGGTCCCACATTATTAAAAGTCTATACAGGCACATATCCTCCAGCTTTCTGCCAGCGCCATCTATAATCCTTCCAGGGGAAGAGGGAAAAAAGGCCTTTTGTTAAACTGAAGACCTTTACTTGGCTGGTGAAACTGGTGACCACCTCATCTCAATAAGCATGCTTTTTGAGATCGTTGGATCACAACATTAGCTATAAAGAGACAGTTTATGCCCTTAAAAGCTAATGCTAGTGCAGAAAATCTTAAGCACGTCAAGTTCAATTCTTTAACCCGTAAGTCAGTGATAGAGGGGAATG
This sequence comes from Syzygium aromaticum, assembly GCA_024500025.1. Taxonomy (NCBI): domain Eukaryota; kingdom Viridiplantae; phylum Streptophyta; class Magnoliopsida; order Myrtales; family Myrtaceae; genus Syzygium; species Syzygium aromaticum. Next base: position 22,958,821 of record CM044885.1, read on the forward strand.
TATCATGCCGTTTATCATGATATGGTATCACTATCGATGAAAAATTTATGTAAAAAGAATTTGTTGGTAAGAAGCTTGCCTTCACTCTGTAAGTCCGAGGTTGTAGCTCTTTTCTTATTTCGATCATTTTCTGCTCATCCCTGTTCAGTCTCATAGACATCAAGTATGGATGAAGAAGCCCTGGTGTGTCGTACATCTTTGCCCTGGCTGACAGAATCCCTCCAATCCTCAAAATACCCAGTGTCGTCCCAGGAATGGGAGCTTCCGTCAGTTTCGTGATTTTTGCTCCTTCCTTCCTCGCCATAATATTAATTAGAGTAGATTTTCCAGCATTTTGTGCCCCAACTACCCACACATTTCCTCTTGGACCTGCCAGCTGCTTGATGAACGCCAACAAATTCCTCACTCCCAAATCCTTACGAGAACTGACCATATAAACGCCACTTAGCTTAGGTGCTCCTCCTGCCTTAGCACGGTGCCGGACCCAACTATCCAATCTTGCGGGCGAAATTTGAGAAGGGAGCAGATCCACCTTTGTAGCCACAAGAACAAGCTTGGGCAACTTCTTATTAAGCTTCGGGTCATTTTTAGTTCCTTCAATTGCCTCAAACAAGGTCTTTGCTGCTCTTTTCGGGAAAGACCCATCGAAATCGACACAATCAACCACCATAACCACGACAGTAGAATTTGCATTTCCGGTGGGCTTCATCAAACGGGTTGTGATTAACCTATCGAAATCGAAATCGGGTATCAAGTTCTCGGCTGCTTGGTTTTTCACATGCCCGTAGTTCCTCAACGAATGGCATCGAGCGCACACCGTGACCTTCTCTATCTCCTTCCGAGCCTCTCTAGACAATCTCTTCCTTTCGGCTTTCGACAACTTCTCCTTCTTCTTCTGCTGCCATCGCTCCACAATCTCCTCCGTGATGTTGCCATACCCAACTCCAGCGGGCGTGAAACCATCCAATTCCAAATCCTCCGAACCGCTGTCCTCCAAGAACTCCCCCTCCCATCCATCACTCTCCCAATCAAACTCGCCTCCCACCTCACCATCCATCCCCAATTGACCCTCGACAACGTCCCCAAGCTCCCCGATTTCTGCTTCGAAATGGTCCTCCACGACACCATCACCACTCTCATCCTCGTCCTCATCTCCTGACGCTTCTCCCTCACCGACCTTCCGCTTCTGGTAATACCCAGGAAGGTCCGGGTCCTCGTCCTGCATGAAGACCCCGCACCCGGGACAAATCTGCCCGCGCTGCTCATCCTCGTCCCTCCCTTCGCTCAAAACCGGACTCTTAACGCTCTTCCTACGCGCAACCTTGCCCTCGCCTCTCTTGCTCGTCTCCACAGCCGAATGGTTTCTCGCAGCCGAGGTCACGAGCGCAAAGTTCCGGTCTTTGTTGCCACCTGAGCATAACAACGGCGTTTCTTTATCTACGGCGGTCTTGATATCATCTTCTTCCCCTTCTTCCGCTCGTAATCAGTGGGAAATCGACAAGGGTGCGTGGAAAGAAAGTGGACTTACTTGGGAAGAGACGAGCTTTCGTCCTTCTCGTTGTTGTCGTGGGGAATGCTTCGACGACGTTGCCGCCGAGAGCTCCGAGCGTGACCGTGATGGAAGAGAGGGGCGATGAGGGTAGCGCCGTCGCCATTTTCGTCGGGCCTCGGAGGCGACAGAGCTTGGCGCCGCTGATACACAGCGGGTGACTTCGTTGATGGTTTCTCGTTTTTATTTATTTATTCACCTTTTATTATTGAAGATCTCGCTTTTTTTCTTTTTTTAGAGGCAGATGAAATGCCGATTTTTCCCATTAATTTATTTATTTTCTTTCGTAATTTGAATCCACAAAACGGCTTATACTTTCTCTTTTGTCTACGGTATTATTTTTTGTTAGTAATCAATAAATTAAGAGTTACAATTCACGGAATATTAATTCTTGATCCTAATTTGATTGTTCTTGCCTATGGAGCAATTTAACAAATAAAGCATCGTGCTAAGCACGTTATTGAGCAATATAAAAAAAAGATAGTATGGGTGCGGAACCTTTTACTTTTTTACACCAAAATTCATTTTTAAAATACTGTCTTCAAATTTATTGGCAAGTTATGTGACTTATTTTCTGTGGTTTTGAGAATATCTTAAACTAATGCTCTATTTGGGAAAAGGAGTGGAGGGGGAAATGATAATAATGGCTGGATTAGAGAATTTTCTGTGAGAATAATATTAATTAATTTTCTTCCAAATTTTCAATCCTCCTCATTTATCTAGTTTCCAAAAACGAAGTAAACATCGACAGATTTTCATAATGTTTTTCCCGAATTAAAGAAGTTTTATTATGCAATTATTTTGAATTTCGGCAATTGTTTGAAGAGTTTAAAAGAAAATAAGAATAATGGCACTGGAGTCTATGAATTTTTTCTATTCATGCAATGTTGCAAACGGATCGTTAAACTATACATTTATTTATTTATATTGATCTCTCCATTTAAACATTCAACGAACATGGTGACAAGACTGATAAGTGCCATGCGGGCACTTACGTGGCATTGACGTGGCGTCCATAACATGGCCAACAAAAAAACTTAGAAATAAAATTGTAAACTATAGAGAATGGAGAGGAGGATAGCTGGTGGCCGGTTGCTGCCTAGATGTTAGTGAGAGGCGCTGCCTCATCGAATCCTAATTGGTGGCTGGGCAGTGGCAGTAGCATTGTACCTGATCACCCCTTTACCTTTTCCCTCTTTATGGATTGTAATTTTTTTTCTTTTTATGTCTCTAATGGTCGAGTAGGCACCACCTAGGTGCTCACGAGGCACATGACGGCCACATTGATCGAGTCTTTTTTCTAGAGAGAACAAAGGTGAGTAAACAATGGGAAAAATAATACGGATAGTCTCTGAACTTTGACCTAATATGCAATTTGGTTATTGAACTTTTAATTTATTCAATATAATTTTTGAAATTTAATCTAATATTCAATTTGATCCTTAAACTTTTGATTTGTTCAATATGGTCCATGAATTTTTAATATGTATTCAATTTAGTCCCTGAATTATTTGAAAATGTTCAACATAGTCCTTCAATTAATTCAAGTGCATGAACTATATTGAACATTTTCATATAATTCAAGGACTAAATTGAACACATATTAAAAGTTCAGGGATCATATTGAACACATATTAAAAGTTCAGGGACTAAATTGAACATTATGTTAAAATTCAGGGATTACAATGAACAAATTAAAAGTTCATGGATCAAATTGCACATTAAGTCAAAGTTTAGAAACTATTTGTGTCATTATCCCATAAACAAGCTTACATAGTTCATGGATTCGATTGGAAAGAGAAGATAAGTCTAGGGGCGACATTGCAAAAACTGGAAAAGTCCGGGACTTCCCACGCCATTATTCCAATTAAACAGAGCAAAACATCGCGCCAGCGCGTCTGAAACTTATCATTTTCCCGCCTTATAAAAATTACTTGCTCAATACACCAGCGAGCGAAGTCCAAACGACGATCCCCAACGCCGGAAAACTCCAGAAGCTCCCGTTCGCACCTCCCATGGCGACGGCGCCGACCGGCACTTCGTCTCCTTCCTCTCCAATCGCCATCGGTGAACCATCTGGAACCTCGACCGCTCCGACATCGCTCTCACGTTTTGCTGTTTTTGACTTCTCCGGCGATGATTCCCCGGCGTCGATCGCACTGAGGTTTTTCCCGCGTGGTTTTCCTCGCAGGCAACTGCGAAGTGACGATCGAGTCCAGGAAGTTCGCTCTGGAAACCGACTCGAAATGCCTCGGCATATCCGTCTCCAGAAAAGCGCAGATCAAGATCGCAGGTACCGATGAATCGCAGGACGTCCTGCGTGTGCGTCGCGTCTCTGTTCGTGCGTGGTTGCTTCGTTTTTTTTTTTGTTCTCTCTCGGGCGCGATCGTGTCCACGTCTGAACGCCGCACCTAGTTAGTTACCTTCGAACGATTGCTGATTATTGTTGTACACGCTCGTTCTTAATGGATTTTGGTAGTGAAAGGAGATGTGAGTGGGAGCAGCAACGATGGAACTAGGCTCGCAGAATGTAAAGGTGAACTAGCACCGTCCCCTTTTCATAAGCTCGGTTAGGTGTAACCGGTTCATCAGACATTTTGTTTTGCTTTTCTGAACATGTTTTGGCTCAGGCGAGGAGCTCGCATTCTCGGGCGACGACTACTATTTTGTCTTGGTTAGTCCGAAAGATGCTGATTCCTGTTGCAGATCGCTGATTCAGGTCTCTTCTTTTTTCTCTGGCCTCTGTGTCATCATACCATATCCATTATTTGGGTGCTGTTTCTTTCGATTCCTTGTTTAGCATATCTGATCATGGTTTTTGATCGGTTTTCAGCAGCACTATATCGGTCAGTTTTGTTGGATCATTTCCCCAGGCCTAATTAAGAGCATACCTGCATGCAGGAAGTGCTAAAATTGTATTCGAAAGAGCTACCTGCAATGAATTATGCTGCTAATACGGGGAAGGAGTCGATGTTCCTTGAACGATGCATAGCCAATGGGTATGGTGCTTTTCCTTTTCTGTTTCTCGATGTCATTCTGACCATATCCAAATTTGGCGGTTTTCCATCCTTTATTCACCTTAAAATTTCAGATATTGCACTTTGATTTGAACTGATTACTCTTCTTTTTTTAATTCTGGGGCTTTCAATGAACTACTACCATCAGTTTTGACTGTATCTTGGTATTTATTGCAGAAAATACCGCACACTGCTTTTGAAAAGAAAGTCTCCTGAAGGTCTTGAGGAGGTAGTCATAGTATTTACCTTCTCTTTAAAAAAATTATTTTTCCACCCTGCGCGATGCCATGGCGTCCTGCTAAGAATTTACCTGGAGCTGCAGCAGTTGTATGCAATAGTGGTTGATTTGGTTTCCATGTGGAGTTGGCACTTGGCACCAAATTTGTGGGTCATGCAATAGTAATATGGACATAATAATGGCCTAATCCTGATCTATATGGTCAAGCAACAGTGGATCATACGGTAAATGGTCAACCATCTGACTGTTAGCCATTCCATTTATCAGCCTTATGCTAATATTCTTCCACACCACTTGCTGCTCGGCAGAAACCGGACTGCTATGGAAGAAAATGTCTCAGGTTTCTATAGATATTCATACTTTTGGAAGCCATATTTTGCAAAATGTAATCTGCCTGCTGGAAATTCTTGAGATTCACGCTCAAAGTCTGGTATCCAAAGAATGCTCCAGCCATTTCTCACATGCAGTGCAACCAGTAGTGATGCTTTGTTCCCTAAATTACAGCTTTAGATCACAGTCATTGGATTGATGCAAATGTTCTACCTGAAAGGCCCATCTACTGTGCATCATGATAGACTCTGCAACTGCGTCATTCGTGTCATGAACTCATTTATTCTAACAAATCATTATAATTTGGTACGGTGTTCCACCAGTGCATTGCATGAGTATTTTGCAAATCATTATTAGGATAAAATGACTTTCTGAAGTATACAAGGTCATTAATCATCATTCCACCCTTCCCATTCTTCTGTATATATATAGGGGAGGGGTCTATGGACACCGTAACCTCGCTGTAAACCCCTAGGCACATTACAACCTCAAGAATCTTCAGGTTGGCAGATACCTCTCAGTCATTGTTGATTGATTTTGTTCTGATGATGATCAGCAATCTTTGAGACACAATGAAGTTTATCTTTGATAGTGCTATATTATACTTCTTGCTTGTGCCAATGCATTCAACACTTTGATGAAGAAATGAGATGCCCAGAGACACAAAATTTACTTGGCTGTACGAATTAACAACTACTCTCATCTCATTCACGCAGGTTTTGGCTGCAATTACTTATCAAATAGTGCCTGTTGACACACATTATGCTGAGATTCCTCTCGCTGCCGTTAGTGCAATTTACCAGCATAAGGTTAATTTTTAGCTCATTTTTGTCTTATTGCCTCAATTTTTTAAACGTAGCTTGACATGGGGGATGCTGTCACTCTGGTCCTGTCTCCTGTTCTTTCACTAAATGTAGTGCTTCTTATGACCTCAAGCATAGTTTCTTTATTTCTGGACTGTGCTAAACTCAAGAGCCAACACATTTCACAATTATGAGAGCTAGTCAAAGGGATGCGTGATAAATTAGTCCTTAATGCTAGAAAGATAGAATTTTTCGTTGATATTCATGATTATGTGAAGTAATTTCAAGTGTATATCCAGAAATTAGCATTTTGTTCCTTATAAACCATTTTCGCTCAATTTAGGCTAGCTCTTCATAAATAAATTGCCATTTAAGGACAAAAAGGAAAGCTTAAGTAATTATGACAATGCCCTTTCTCCTTGTGATGCCATCTCTTATTGTTTATGCTATTGCTATATGCTCGTAATCTCTACAGACAAACACATTGTAAAATTTGGACAACTGCATATTTCTATTCAGGATAAATTATATAAGCAGCATCTAACATTTCGAGCTAAATTATAGTTAATAGAGCTGATCTTGAAGGCCTGTCATTATTTATTACTTACTTTTCCCCCTTTTTTCAGGGCATAGGCCGCCTCTTGTTCATGGAACTGAGAAATAGACTTCAGAGTGTTGGTATCTGCACAATATTTTGCTGGGGAGACAAGGAATCTGAAGAGTTTTGGTTTAAGATGGTAATTTTGAAACTTTTTTCCAAACGGTACCGAAGAGCATTACATGGTTGTGTTAGTTCATTTTTTCCCTCCATTTCCCAATTTTGTTATCTGGCCTATATGCTGTTCAATTAGTCATTACGTCAAAGAAATCTCCTCTAAGTATCTATATTCTCCAAATTATTTTGTTTCAAAGATGTTAGATAGGAATTATGTAGTTCTGACCATTAGATTTCTTTCTGATAGTTGATCAATGCTGCAGGGCTTTGTATCAGTTGCGGAGGTTGACAGCAAGGGTAGAGCTCGCAGGCTTCCAGTCAGGGCTGACATTCGAAAAGCATTATGCTTTCCAGGTGGTTCAACCCTCATGGTTTCTCATCTTGGCAAGGATATTTCGGTTGATCCTTCGGATTCACTGAAGTTGTCTATGAGGCCAAGCAAGATGTTCTCCTCGTTTGCTTGTGTTAAAATTCAGGGGCTTGGTCCCTCAGGAGAAAATTGTACTACTCTGGCAATGACCAGCGGGACAGAGAACTGTCAACCTGAAGAATTGCTGGCAGATGGGATCAAAAGAGAAGCTAAGAAGGCTGAGGGTAAGACACGGATTATTCTTTTTGTTTGACTATTTGCTAAAATACAGCTGCAGTGCATCTGCACCCATTCTCGCAAACACAAATAAAATAATTGGGGTTTACAAAAATCGTAAGAACTGACATAACTCTCCTGCATCACATGATATACAATTTCTGCGAAGAGAATTGACTTTGAAGGGAGTCCCTTGAGGATTCTACCAATACATAAACTCTTTACTATCCCGGGTCTCACTTATTCTGTAATTATGGCCAAAACGAGGACTGAAGTAGTGTCTGGATCCATACTCCTTACTGAAGCCTTCTATTCATATGCCTCCACTTTCTTATGATCAGAAAATTTCTTATCGTAGTTCAGTGATTGCAGTTCTTTCTTTCAGGATGTTCTCAAAATTATGGCAGTGGTAAGGACAAGGTTCCTCCCAACACAGTGGACTACCGTAACAAAAAACACAGTGCTGAACTTTCTGACTGCAGAGCTCATGATGATGTAGATTGCTGTCATTGCTCTGGACATGGCAAAAAGAGGATAGTCTGGGAAGCTACATTATCGTCATTGAAGTCCAAAAAAGTGAAGGGAAGCCAACAACCTGATTGTCAGTTACATTGTGATGGATATCCAGTTTTAGAAAGTGAAGGAAATGATTCTTGCTTTAAAGGATGCTCGTCTGGATTTCCAAGAAATAACTTCCTAGGGGAACCTATCCCTGGCAACCATGAGGAAAATATTGCTACAAATTTGACCACATTAGACACATCATCAGCACCACTGCTTCAAAATGAAGTTCATTCTGGAGAAGCATGCTTCAGAATCATGCTGATGGACATTGCCGAAGATACTAAGAAAGCCCATCTCACAAAGGTATATCCACTTTTCCCTTTTACTTTTCACCTGACACACGTGCATGGTGGTAGTTATTCGTCTATTTCATTTTAGAGACCCCATAGTGTGCATATGTTAGGATTTTAAATTGCTGCAAAATCGCTGTCAGACAATGCATTTATGGAAAGATTCTGATTCACGGGATAGTTTTTGCTATTTAAGTGTGATTCTAAAAGACATGTTGATGAAGTTATAATGACAAACAGAGATCACACAAAAAGAGATTAAAGTTATGCCTACTGCTATGTTTGAGATGAATGAAAGTGGAAGCACAGTGAAAAAAAATAGTAACAGAGAATAGTGGAGGGAAATTGTTTGGAATAGGTACAAATAAGAGGGAAACAATTTGTCTGAATATCTGCTCATTGGGAGGACATGACTTGAAAGTTCCACTGCAGTTGCTCGAATACTACCCATCACTTGTTTGAAAAGTAGAAAAGATGAAGGATTAGTTTATTAACTAACTTCATTTCTCTCCACAATTTTAGCCTTCAAGACTCATCCGAACAAGAATAGAATGGCTTTTATCTTTCTCTTCTTTTCCTTCAATTTCCTTTCTCATTTTCCCTTCATTTCTCTCACCACTTAATTGCCATGTATATCTTGATGCATACACAAAACTTCGAATTTTGTGCTTTCACAACATTTTAATCTATGACTGGTCTTTTGTTTTTTAGGTAATTGAAGGACTTGGGGGTGTTGTAGCTTCAGATGGAAGCACAAGCACACACATCGTAACTGGGAAAGTCAGGAGGACTCTGAATTTCTGCACTGCCCTCTGCTCAGGGTATGGAATTTCTTAGGACATGAAACCATGATATTCTATTATTAGGTTCAACGTGTTATAGCATAGAATGGAATGTTGCATCTGCAGCTGGTTTTAAATATTTGCTTCAAATTTCTGAATGGCATCCTGAATACAGCTGGCGTGATTTTTGTTGACAAGTAGATTGAGCAAACAGTTGTTCCTCTTCAGGTTTTGGCCAAATGACTCATCTTTTTTGATGTTATTATTTAGTTTAAATTTCTGTTGGGATATTTTCATTGTTTCATTCAGAGTGATGATTATCCAGTTCCCTGGCTTACAGTCAGCTGTGAGTCTGTGTTCCTGGATTATGAATGAGATGAGACAGAACACACTATTGATATTTGAGCCTGCCTGAAATAATTTGAATCCCGAGATAAATATACCTGACTTTGCTTGGTGAACACTCCTAAGGGTCTATGTGATTTTAAAGTCGTAGGTGTTATCCTTGATTCTAATCGCCAAGTTAAAACTGCAGAAAGAATATATCCTGTGATCACATATAATTATTACGACATAATTAACTTTCCAGCTTTCAGTAATAACTCACGGTAATATTGCAAATTGCGTACATATGTCTTCTATGCGTTTTCCTTGTCAAGCTTGAAGTGTATATAGTTTTTAAATGAATTCATTTTCTTGGCCTGATAAACAAAATGAGTTATCAACGATTGTTCATATTTCTTGCATTATAGCAATATCAATTATGTAACTTGGCCTTTCTTTTTATCCTTCCTCTAAATCTAAGGCCAGTATCTTCAGCTGACCAATTATTTCCAATAATTGATGTGCATACAGTAGCAAAGATAACTATAAAATTCTCAATGCTGTCATGCTTTAGTTCTTTTTTCTTTCAGATATGGAGTACCTCTATGTTGCTTATGTTTGATCATATATATCATGGTATTTGCATCATTATGCAGAGCTTGGATACTCTCGCCCCTTTGGTTGAAACAGAGCTTTCGTGAAGGCAAATTCGCGGGTGGGTCAAGAGTAATGATACAGTCTCTGCTATTTCAATCGCTCAACTGTCTTACCTTGTCTCCTCTTATGTTGATGTGTTACAGATGAACTGCCATATATATTAGATGACAAAGAATATTCCCTGAAGTATAGATCGGAGTTAAAAGGTGCCGTTATCAGAGGAAAAACTATGACAAGGGCTCTACTTAAAGGGTATAAAGTATGCATTTCAGCTCATGTTCAACCCCCGATTAAGACTTTGACAGCCATTGTCATTGCTGCTGGTGGAACTGTAAGTATAAAGAATCTCCTGAAGCTTTAATTTTTCTTGGTTGTGCTAGCAGCTGAAGTGGTAACATAATTGCATAGAGCTACCAACAGTGTTCCTAATTACTGTTTGCGCCAGGCTTTTAGTTAATTAGCATTCTCTATTAAGGAAACTGTTCTACATCAATTACATAATTTGCACTTTGGAGGAAATAGTTGAACTATATTTGGTAGTTTAAGAATTAGTTTTTAAATAGTTATCAAATAAGGTAACTGAAGTTTTTCGAGTGTCTCCCTATGTTCAATAGATAAATGGAGTTGTATAATCTTTCAACAAATCAATTGAGTAATCATCTGGTCTTTAGTGGTTTTCTCTGTCTCTCTTGCAATCCTATAACATTCACGCACATGAACAATTCTCGCCATCATTATGCTTAGTGATTTATTAAAGGAAACAGATTGGACAAATGTGGGCGGTCGAGTATGCCAAAATATTCTATTCAAAATCATCTGTGGAGAAAGGGAGCTGAAATCAGACAATGATGTAACCTCGTCAATCCAATATCAGTTAATTCATTCTGTCAAATTATGGTGAGACTTTTCTGGTATCTGCTATAAGAGGAATAAGTGAAACTCACATCATGTCTGACCAGAAAAAGTAAACCTTATGTCCATAGAATTTGAACATGCTTATATTTTCTATCCTCAATGTCTATGCTCAGTATCTCTTCCTTTCCCTGGAGAAAATTCAGATTATTCGTCGACTGCACAAAGTGAACGATCCATCGAAGACTATCTTCATAGCATGTGAGGAAGATATGGAGGAGGCATTGGCGGCTGTAAAGAAGGGAGCATTGACATTCAGCAGTGACTGGTTTATGAATTGCATCATGAGACAAAAGCTTGATTTGGAGGAGCCACAGTTTGCCGAGTCTCTATAAGAGGTAACTGTGTGTTGATGAAATGAAATAAGTCCCTACAACTAAGATTAGATATGTAAATGGCTCTTGCTCTTTTAGGCATGAAATGTATAGGACCAACAGCACCACATTTATAAATTACTGTCGTGCTCATGGATCATCCTTTTATCCAAATGTGCATTGTCTGACGAAGGACACTGCTCGAATTGATGTCAGGAGGTTTAAATCCAAAATCTTTCCCTAAGTATACTGGGAAAAGTCCTTTTACAGTGGGTTGTTTTCTTCACAACTGTATTATGTATCCAAGACCGTACGCCTAGTGCATGTGAATTGAAGGTGCGCCTGTTACCTGAATGCTGGATTTGATGCTCTTTCCTTTCCTTACTCTTGTCCCATAATTTAGGCAATTCCCTTGCTTCCTACATGAGGTACAATATATGTCCACTGAAGCAGAAAGCATTTTGAATATGTAAGCTCTTGACCTATTCCTTTGTTCCTACTCTTCACACTGAAGCTTCCTTAGGACGGCGTCCATCGTAAATCAGATGACAGAAGATCTATGATGAAACTGCTCCCATGGGAGAACACAGTTTCATTGTGCATTAGGCATTTAAAAATCCTCGATGCATGCCCATTCAGGCTTATTTTTCTGACCAAGCCCGTCCTTGTGATGGGCTGGCCTATTGGATGGCCAAGCCGATGATCATGTCTATTTGGCAGGTCTAATCCAAAGAAAGATGTGCTCTGAAGTTCTACAATTCCATATCTCCAGCGTCTTTTCCTCCCTTTCGCTTTAGGACAGATGCCGAATTAAGGATCCAATGCATAACTCAATTTATGAGTAGCGCACGAGCCCTGGTGGCTTTTCAAGTCTGAATCAAGTATGAAGGCTAGGAAATATCAGGGCATGACTGTGGCTAAATAGCAGAAGAGGACGGCGGGCGCTGCAATTTTTTGGGTGGAGTGGGCCTAGGAAATTGTCTACCTGCTCAGTTAGAATGCCTAGTTGCTCCAATGTTCTATCTCATGAGAGAGCCAGCCAGTGCTTGCTAAAAGTGAAAGTCATCTGGTTGGTGGGATGGTGTAGAGTTGGGACCTAGAGGCTTCCTTGCCAACACTCATTTGAAGACAAAGTCCGCTTAGGTGGTTCCAATTATAGAGGTGGTTCCAATTATAGACTTCATTATTTTAGAGTTGTGAATGAGTGATATAACATGCAGAGATAACTATAGACGAAAATTCAAATTAGAAGCGTCAGAAAGTCCAACTTAATAATCAGTTTTAAATCTTAGGATTAAATTGATACCAATATAACGTTAGGGTGTGTGAGTGTATGTGTATATATATATATCCTATGAATGAGGAAAATATCCTAAGTATGTCTAATATATGAATCAATGCATAGATCATCCTTGATTGATATGTTAGCAATAATTATGAGATTTTTCAAATCTCCTTTGATTCTCTAAATCCATAAATGATAAGACAATCATGAGATTTGGAGAATCAAGAGAGATATGAAGAATCTCATAATTATATTTAATACACCAGTCAAAGAAGATACATACACAATCATGAGAGATTGGGTACAGCTTATTAAATTTTAATTGATGTTGTAATATTGTATCATTTTAAATAGTTATCTTGTAAAGCATATATATACTGAATGTATTTTGCATTATGAAATACACATAAATTATAGGATTCTCTTCCGCTATATTCTTCTCTAGAAGCACATGCTTTTTAAACTTAGACTTCACCGCGCCACTTTTCCCCCCATCCTAACTCTCGAGTCCTTGGACCAAGCTTAAGCGTTTCTGTCTTCCACCAAAACAGAAGGGAGCTCTTCCCCTACTCTCTCCTCTGTTCCAAAAGAGAGAGAATTGGTGTATTAGATCCTCACACGCTCAAGATAGCAATTGGTCTAAGCATAGTTTATTCGAAATATAATGAGGGCGTCTTTGAAGAATGTCTAGAAACTCTAAAGGGCCCAATGAAAAGTGGGATCTTAGGAGAGCTCCATTAAAGCCATGGAAGCAACAGCTCTCCCACCCAGGCCGAGGCCATTTTGTTTAAGTGTATCTCATGACCAGAAATGGGAGAGTGAAACAAAATGGCACAAGAAAGTCTAGGACTGATGAAAGAATTAGTTTGTTTTTTCAGGCCAAGAATGAGAGCAAGCATTAATGATTCTTTGAATCCCACGATGATCTAGAGTTGTAGACTTTGTTGTCATTTCCCGATGGGAAATTCTATGGTCCCGCGTTGGATACACGAGACTGGTCCCGCAATTTGCGTAAACTATTAGATTAATTTGAAAGAAAGAACGATTGGATCTGCTTTGAGAGACGGAAACTGTTGTCTTAGAAATCGATTTTAGGTCGTAATTTACAGACTGCTTTAGTAAATAGAAAAGTTACACGAAAGATTGATTTTAAGTCATCACGACAAAGAAAATTTGCAAACTCAAAAGTAATCAAACTTATATTTGATTAAGGGAAATTAAAGCCTCAAGGGTTGGCCAAATTTACGGACTCTAAAGGAAACAAGCTCGGTAAGGTATTAGACTAATAATAGGAGAAACGTTTTTTACTATTTTTTTTTTGGGTATGTTACTATTTCTTATGGAAAATTACGAATAATGAGAACCAAAGAACTCTGGATGTTGAAAGGGAAATTACTCCATAAAAAAAAATGGTTGTGCGATGATATTTAATCGGCAAATTGTTATTAGTAAGGATAAATACCCACACCAGAGGATTTAAAATATAGGCATTTTACTAATAATAGGAGAAAGAGAAGTTCAATATTTTCTTAAGACTCAATTTGTTTATCGAAAAATGAGTGATTTGAAAAATATTTTCCTTAAAAATGATAATTAATTAATGAAAAAAACATCTTCATTATAGATAACAATTTATGTCAAACGGAAATATTTTTCTTTCACTCATTTTTAGAAGCGATACAAGTAATTATTTAACAAAAAAGAATATTCTTAAAAGATTTGATTTCCGCCAAATATATGAAACCCTAGGTTGCGTTGGCTTCACGGAAAATTCAAAATCAAAAAATGATTACTTGTATTGCTTACAAAAATCATTGAATGAAAAAAAATAATTTCATCGCCCACGAAAACAGTTAGTTATAAATTTTTTTTATAACGAAAACATTTTCTATCGGCTGATTTTTCTAAGCGACATGACTAATTATTTTTTGAAAAAATGTTTTCTGAAATTTGAGTTCTTCCCATAAAGAAACGCACATTTAGGTACATTATTATTTTCTCAAATTTTTTGACCGGGAAAAACAAGTGCCAGCCAGGGAGAATTTATTATGTTCGTGCCACCGGTTATCACCGCGAAAGGCCCAAAAAAAAAACACATGGGATGACGGCCATTCCCCATCGGAGCAATTTCATGGAGGAGGAGGAGACAACGACGTTTGGTGCTGAACAAAGCGAGATGGGGTGGGGTCCTCCTCCCGATAACCCTAGAGGTCAGCCCTGGTCGCGTGAATTGTACTCGAATCAATTAACCCGCGTCCGCACGAATCCTGTCGGCTTCTTACATCATCGACATCGGTCGTATATGTATGGGGAGCCAGTTGGAGCCACGAAGCTTGGAGCAGCAGGAGCAGAAGGAGGAGGGGACAAGGCCCATATTAACAAGTGGCGCTCCGGAGTTTGGAAACCAAGCTTGCGGGATAATGCTTCACGAGTGAGTCAATCCAATGCTCCCCTCCCCTCCTCCTTCTCTCTCTCTCTCTCTCTCAACCTTCTTTCTTTTTTTATGTACCGTTTTGACTGGAGAGGTTGACGGCAGACACGCGTCTCCATGGGAATGTGTCTGGGTGTTCTTCTATGTGCCGCTGTTTCATTAAACAAGTCATGGGTGTTTGCTTTTTTGGGGGTTTGGAAGTTTGGTGGATTGGTGTTTATGAAGGGTTGTGTCGGGATTGGCGTGTAGAAGAAGAGGAGGAGGAGAGGAAGGGAAAAGGTTTGACTTTTGTTGCGATGAGAGTCATGCTTGATGCTCTGTCTGGTTGAGTGGGTTAAGATTAATTTTGAAAGGAGGATTTTTTTTCCTGCGCCTGTGTTGGTTGTTGGATCTTGGAATTTGATAAACGATGCAGTCTTCGAGATTGGTGTGGTTAGTTTTTCATATCCATGTGTCTCCTTTATTTTCTGAAAGTCAAATTTAGCTCGTTCATATCCAGACTGCCTCCATAGTTTATATAATCAATTCTTCTTATTAATTTCCTTTGGCAGGGTTGGCATTCTCTAATGCTCGTGCATACAGAGGTTTACCTTAAGTTTGGTATACTTGGTTCTTCACACTTCCGTAGGGAGAGCCATCCATTATCAGGAAAAGCGACATGGCGCGTGTCTGACTTTCCGGTATCTGGTCTCTCTCAGAATCTCAAAGTACCAAGTAAGCTCTACTTTGAAGCAATTCCTTGATTGTCCTAACTAGATACACGAAGTTTATAATGACAAGGAAATAAGTGTTAAAGCTGTGTTTTCCAAGTACTTCTAGTTGAGTAAGGAATTCAGAGCTGTAGAATTCCAGCAACCTCTAGCAGAAGTTGGTTTGTGTTTGCTTTCTTTTCTGGGGATAGGTAGAAGGGGTTGAGGGAAGACTGGTGATGGAGATCATACTGTTGGACTGCAACTTTAGCGTTATCTTGTACCCTGCTCGTCTCTGTATTGCTTTGATATTGGACTTGCAAGCATTTTGGGTATTATATTATACTGACAGTTTCTAGCAATCTGAATGGTGAAAGTTTTCTGAATTAACTCATAATACTTCTAAGATGGGGGGATCGCATCTCTGAAATGATCAAATGGGGCAGTTGGAAAGGAGAGAGATGTTGAATAGTAGGTACAGAGGAACCAAACGGTCACTAGCCAACCCAAAGTGTTGTGGCTCCCCTGCAACACCTCCAATAGTATTTCAGCACTCATAAAATTTCTGTGAGGTCTTTCATGTCAGGTAACCTGATTAGGGATTCTCCATCTGTGTGATTTGGGCATGCTCCTGCAAGCACGTGACTGTAATTTGTCCAAGTACTGCTTTGATTGATTTCATTGCTTTTTTTTGGATGAGAATTCTTGGAAATGCATCTTGTTTCTGGCTAGTTCATTTCGCTCTCTCTCTCTCTCTCTCTCTCTCTCTCTTCAGACCTTGTAGTCCTGCCTCATTCTCAAGTTGCTTCCTGCTATGTGTCTACTCAGGTGTCATGGTGGCACCTATAGAATTTGATTGAAGATTATATTCCGCTTTCATCTATTTCTTTTCTTTCCTGCTTTCGTCAATTTGATAGAATTATATAGGATAGGTGTCTTCATAATGTGAAAGAGCTTTATTTGTGGAGACTACTCAAAATATGTGGTCATATTAATAAATGGGAAGTATTAGCAAGTATTTAGAAAATCAATCTTTGACTGACTCTGGTACTGTATTTCACCTTATTGCTTCAGGATCTAGATACACGAAAATGTCATTGCAAGTAGTAGAGAAACTGGAGAATGAGCTAACTTTTAAGGGCAATTGTCAAGACCTACCTCTTTCATCTTCTTATGAAGTTGCAATGGAAGCACTTTCCTCACTCATAACTCGTCAGAATCGTGGAGACCGAACACCTGTTGCTGGGAAGTTTGGGAAACTGGAAAGGATGTCAATCTATCTCAGGGTATAATCCCATGGTCATTCAGATATGAATGCATTATGGAGTGACTTCATGATTTTACATTGGAACTTAGGAGTCATGATTAAATTGAGTAGAAACATCTCTTTCTATCAACTCCATGCATTTTTTGGTCTGGCATTTACAAGTAAAAGTCTTTTCACATACTACCGCATCAACTTTTGACCAAGTCAAGCAATGCCATAATGCAGTAAGAACTATTTTTTTCTAATCATCCAGTGCCTTTGCATATTATTTATGTAGCATGTCTTTTCTAAGCATGCATGCTCTTGCTATTCTTCTTGCCCCTTATATGCAGTATGAGCTTTTCTTAAGCTCGTCTGGACTTTAATAGTCAACATAATGAAAGCATGGGCTTTGTCTACTAAATCATTTGCCTGGCTATCTTCGTAGATACTTGGGTTGGAGGACAAGATTGCTGGGCTTAAAATAATACATGTTGCTGGAACTAAAGGGAAGGTAATGTTAAATTCTTCTGTTTTACCGTCTCTATTGAGCTCATTGGCTACCTCGACCGATGTTAATTCAACCTGTAAAGATCCTCTTATCTCCTATTACAGGTGTTTTAAATGGAAGTTATAGTTGATATCTTCAGTAGAAATCAACAGTTGCCTCTGCATTATATCTTAGTCAGTGAAAAAGTAGAAATTACAAATCGAAATATCCTAGATGGCGTAGCTGCAGATGAATGGCTCTTTGTCTGATACTGAGTGACAGGTCTCTATGGTCTACTTTTCATAGTATCGTAATATAATGTAAAAGTTTCTTCAGAATAACAGTGACAACAAATTTCGCATTCTTGACGATGTTTCCTGTCTTCCTACATCCATTTTCTGATTTTTATTGCAGGGTTCGACATGTGCTTTCTGTGAGGCTATTTTGCGCGAGTGTGGATTTAGGACTGGACTATTCACATCTCCTCACCTAATTGATGTGAGGGAAAGGTTCCAGTTGGATGGGTCAGTACATTCTTTGACTTGTGATTTCATTATAGCCTATAGATTAGTAAACCTTTTTCTCTAGTGTCGTATGGTGTGTTTTTAACATGATGAATCATTATGGGTGAAGTTTGATGTTGCATAGCTGATGGCTCCATATTTTCTTTACTTTAAAAATGGTGGAAATGAGATATCCATTTGCAATCAGTATACCGGCACTATGATGACAACTCATTTTTGTAGTTTACCCCAGCTATCAAGAAATAGATAAATCAATTTTGTTTCTGAGTCAATTGACTGATTAAATGTGATACAAATACACTCCCACCTTGAAATTCAAGAATTTTCAAGATAGCTACTTGGCCAAAGGCTAATGTCACACGGCCTTTCATCTATTAATTTTTATAACCAGGGAGGAGATGAATTTGGACTTTATGGGGTAAAGCGAATTTATGAGTGACAGTAACTTATTGTCATTATTGAAACCACATGGACTTTTTTGCAACTCACACACAAGGTAGCTAATGATTCTGCCATCTGAGAGCTTTGTACGTGGATGGTGACTGTCGACATATGCCCCATGCTGATAATTCTTCTAATCATCAGTCTATTTGCCAAAGTCTAGATCGACCTCCGACAGGCTTTCATTTAAGAGCAGAAACTGAGTCTGAATTGTACTTAAATATGATTGCACTGATTATAATAATGAACTCAAGTTGTAATTTCTAGGATCAGATTGTTCATTCCAGTTTATGAGTGCAGTTATTTAAGGAAATGAATTTAAATGCAAGTTCAACATCTATTGTTTCTGTTTGAATGAACTTTGTTTAGGTTGGATGTGTCTGAGGATAAGTTTCTGCTATATTTTTGGGATTGCTGGAGTCAACTGAAGGTAATATATTGTCCCTTTCTGAAATTGTTTAGTTATACCAACTTTGGCTCTTGAATGGCACAAGTAATGATCACGATGGGTTTTGTGTTTTGGATGAGGAACTGGGAGCTTCCTGTTTGTGGCATAAACAACCACATTCCTTGATTAAGTCGCTACCTTTTTCGGCTTTGACAGCCAAATTAATACATTGGAATATGTTAAAGCATCGATTACCTCATTCTTCTCAAAAGCTGCATCTTCTTTTCTGGAAGCTTCTCAAATATCGGTTTCTCTTTAAAATCGAAGGTTCAGTTACTTTTACTATAAGAAAATAGATGAAGACATGAAATGTGGAAAAGTGATTTTTGAATTTGACTGACAGCACTTGCTCTTGAATTCGTGGCTTTGTGCTCAAATTATCATCTCAATGATTTATGAATGTGCTTGAGTAGTTTGATATTTTATTTGGGTAGGTGATTTACGTAGACTGTACTTTTAATTCAGACATTTGGATTTACAGGAAAATGTTTCAGAAGATCTGCCAATGCCACCATTATTCCAATTTCTCACGATACTGGCTTTTAAAATGTTCTTATCTGAACAGGTTTGTCGTGATTTGTTTCTTGCTCCCAAAGTTTCATAACTAATGACGCCTCTTTGTTTGAATCGGTTGCAACAAGAGTTGCTTTGATCTCTTTACTTCATTTCATTAGGGTCTGTCTTGGCCTGCTGACAGGATGATGGCAGAAGATAGGTCTCGGAATAATGTTGGCACTTATGTTAGAGTTGATTGATTGGTTTGCTGAAGTAATGTTTTCCTGGTTCATATTGCAATTAGACATGATAAAGGCTTATTTGGGTTTTGTATCTAAGTTTAACAAGACTTTCTAGAGATTGATAGGAAAGCAGATAAAAGGTTCTGAGGCAGCCTGAGCTAACATATGAATTTGGCTCAATGCTTCCAAATCTGATATGGGAAACACTTTCCAAAGAGCCTACATACTTTTCCTTTAGTTATATGTTGTTCCAATCATAAAGATCCTGCTAGGCAGTTTGTTTATGCCAGAGGCAGCATTCTCTGTTACTCCATCTATTAAGACCAGTTTGGAAGAGTTGCTTTCATTTTTCTATAGCTTCTTTGCCAGGTTGTGGTTTTCGTCAAACTGACAATCCGAGACTTCATGACCTTGTATTTAATGGAGAAAAGCACACAAATTCTAGATGAAAATATATTCAAATTTTTAGATTTGAAGGAGGATTTTGATTTTTGACATTTCCTAACCTTTCCATGTTCTGCAATTATGTAGCTCTTCCGAGATTATAAGTTGGGGAAGTTGAGTTACCACCTTTTCCTTTGCTGTAGAAGTACAGTCATTGGTTTTTTGATATTTAGGCAGTCTTTCTGTGAAGTTTAATTGTTGGCGCAGTTTAACATGTTCCAGTACATTATCCTCTTTTGGTTGTCTGTGGGTGAATTTAAATGTCAATGTATCTCTTGGTTAATCATTTTTTGCCAAGGATTTTGGTAAGTACCACGTGACAGAATTGTTTTTTCAATAGGTTGATGTGGCAATAATTGAGGTGGGTCTTGGAGGGAAAGGGGACTCAACGAATGTGGTATATTCACCTCAGCTAATTTTGAGCTATTGTTTCGATTATAAAACTGTTCATGTATGTTTCCTTTTGGGAAAAAACCACCAAAAATTCCAAATTTTGTCACCTGTAACACATTTACCCTGAATTTCTTTTTGTGACATCAAAAACCCCAAACGTTACTATTTGTGACACATTTACCCAAATGTACTTTATCCATGGGCATTTTCGTCTTTTTTGCTTTTTCATTTTTTTTAAAATTTTTTTTTCCTTTCCGGCGAGGGCGTTGGGCGAGGACGGCCCTCAGTGAGGGTTGCCCTTGCTTGCCCAAGCGAGGGCGACCCTCGCCGGCGTCGGGCAAGGGCGACCCTCGCCGGCGTCGGGCTAGGGTGGCCCTCGCCTGAGTTGGGCGAGGGTGGCCCTCGCTCGCCCAGGCGAGGGCGACCCTCGCCGGCGTCGGGCGAGGGTGGCCCTCACCAAATCTGACGAGGACGACCCTCACCCAACGCCGGCGAGGGCCCCTTTGCCGGAAAGGAAAAAAAAAGTAAAAAAAAAAAAGCAAAAAATACAAAAATGCCTATGGACAAAGTACATTGGGGTAAATGTGTCACAAATAGTAAAGTTTGGGATTTTTGGTGTCACAAAAAAAAGTTCAGGGCAAATGTGTCACAGGTGGTAAAGTTTGGGGTTTTTTCCCTTTCCTTTTATTTAATTACAGAAAGAATGCCCCCAAGAAACCTTATACCAATAACTCATCCTCTACCTTGGACAAACTTAAATGTGAAACTGATAAGGCAGTCCATGGTCACTATTTTTGGTGCTATTGTGCAGATAAAAGAGCCTGTTGTTTGCGGCATTGCTTCTCTTGGGATGGATCACATGGAAGCTTTGGGTGTGTCTAATCTTGACAACTTGAATTTGTTTTAATTCATAAGCCCCTACCACCAGTATCACTGCTTAATTGGTTTTTTATGTGCCTATGTCAATCATGTTCAATAGGAGGGTCATCAAATCAAGCTTAACATGTCTTGTGCTATGCAGGGAACACCCTAGGGCAGATTGCTTCTCATAAGGCTGGGATTTTCAAGGTGTAAGGCTCTTGCATAGCGGACTCAAATTCAGCATAGCATTGTCATTTAACAAAGATTAATTATTGCAGCATTTCCTTTATCATCAAATCAACATATGTAGTTTGAAATTTGAGTATCTATTTTGAATTTTGTGACTTCCTTGCTCTTGAAGCCTCAAATTCCAGCATTCACCGTTCCCCAACCATCTGAGGCAATGGATGCTCTTGAGGAGACAGCTGGTGAACTAAAGGTAATTGTTTTGCCTCTTAATTCCGATAGACTGATAATTTATGTCAACATTGATTAGCTCATTTCTCAAGTGGTAGTTAAACTACCTTTGCTTTTTCCTAAAGTTTGGTAGCACTTGCTACATTTTGTTGCCAATCTTAAATTATCGATTATAAACCTACCTACTTGTTGATTAAATGGGAGGATTAATTTTTGTTGTGAAGCAGATGGAGTTGAAATGGTAATCATGGCATTTTCCAACATTTGAGTCGAGAGTTCTTATCGAAGGGAGAAGAATACTAGAAGTGTCAAAACTTGTGTACGGCGCTCACTTTAGTGCCAAAAGTTTTCGCCGGATCACTAAGTGTCAAATTGGAGAAAAAATGATCACTTGAGTGCTAAAGGTGAGAAATTCTGGCCAAATTAATACGTGACTTTTATAATTAAAATTTTAATTTGAGTTTGGTTTTTTTTAAAAAAAATCAGTTTATGTGACATTTCTATGTGTATATTTCAATTTTTTAAATATTTTTTCTGATTTTTTTCTTTTTTTCTTTCTTTTCTTTTTTTCCTTTTTTGATCTTCTTCTTTTTGTTTCGCCGGTGGCCGACTTGCCACTAGTGAAGCCTGGCAAGGGCTGGGCAAGGGTCGCCCTCGCCCGATTTGGTGAGGGCCACCCTCACCGGCAACAAGTGAGGCCACCCCTCACCAGATCTGGGCGAGGCTGCTCTCGAAAGCCACTGGCAGGCCTCGCCTGGGCAATGGGTCTCGCGTTTCTCGGTCGTGAGACCAATCCGATGACGCCGGCGTGCTGTCACGGTTGAAGCGGAGGAAATGACCTTGGTCGGTGGCGATGGTGGAGGCATCATTGGGTTGGTCTCATGACCAAGAACCGCGAGACTTGTCACCTAGGCGAGGCCGACCCTCGCTTGTGGCTTTCGAGGGCGGCCTTGCCTAGGGCGAGTTCGCCTCGCCCAGGGCGAGGTTGCCTCATCGAGGCGAGATTGGCCTTGCCTAGATCTGGCGAGGCCATCCCTCACCGGCAGCTGGTGAGGCCAACCTTGCCTAGATCTGAGCCAGCGAGGGTGGCCCTCAACAGATTGGGTGAGGGCAACCCTTGCCTAGCCCTTCCTGGGCTTCACCGGTAGCCGGGCCGGCCACCAGCGAAACAAAGAGAAGAAGATTAGAAAAGGAAAAAAAAGAAAAGAAAGGAAAAAAGAAAAGAATAAAATTATTTAAAATAAAATTAAACCGAAATAAGGTGAATAAGCTAAATAACGTTGTTTTGAAGTGTACATGCTGACTAAATCTTCGTCGAGTCACATTGGCTTAAGAAATTAATAAAAAAATGACACGTAAGATTTCCGGCCAAATTGACCGGAGTTGGCACTTAAGTGATTGTTTTTCAATAAGTTTGGCATTTAAGTGATCCAACTGAAACTTTTGACACTAAAGTGTGCGTCGTACACAAGTTTTGGCACTTATGCTGTTCTTCTCCTTCTTATTGAATGTGCGAGTAGTTTGGATATACTTCCGTAGATAGACATTATTTATGGTCGTGTAAACTTTTGGAAGTAGGCATGGCTTGCTATTGGGGTTAGGAGTACTCTAAAACCAGAATCAAGCGAGAGAGCATCTTACCCTTCCCTCTTCCCTCTCTTAAAATTCTTTTACATGGCATTGAGTCAGGTAATATCCTTTAATAGATGAACAGTGTCCTGGCCGTTGCTTTGTTTTTATATTAATTATCCTCTGCATTCATCATTACTCACCCTCAGAGAATAAATCATCTGTTTGTCCTTAGGTATAAATCTTCTTGATTTGAAAGAAAAATTTTGTCAGGCGATCAGTAGAGAAAGAAGGGCAACAAAAGTTGTAATATGAAACCCAGATTGGGGCCATGCAGTAGTGCATGCAATTTACGAGCGGAAATCTTGAACCTGAATTAAATCCTGAAGGAATATACCAGATTAGACCTATTGACTTGGGATGGATAAGATAACCTTAAAGCTGTTTAGTTCTTGTGCGGCTATTTTGAGTACTGATGGGGTAGGAGATCTTTCTGTTTTTATTTGTTGATGCATCTATAACAAATTAATGGGCTGTTAAATTTGTAAATATTATGTATGGAAGTTGGAGATCTTATGACATTCTTAATCTCAATATCAAGCAGTACTTCTTCTCTTATCGGCTGTTTGGCCCTTTATGGGATTATAAGATTCAATGAGTGCAAATCTAGCTCACTGCTTTTGATATATACAGAGCATGTCTTCTCTTTATGTCATCCTTGAATACTTCACAGTTATAAGGACTCAGGAGAGACTGAAATATTTCAGATGGCTATTATACATATGGTTTCTTGTCTCATTTATAAGCACATTATTGCCATTAGTGGTTGTGACTTATTGAAGGTGATGTAGTTACTGTCAACACACGGAAACCTTGAACTTCTGCTGGTTGTATCTGAAACCTGCAAGCCTTTTCTTATAGGTTCCATTGCAAGTAGCTGTACCACTTGATATTCAAAGGTGGGGCAGAGAAACACTTGGCCTGTCTGGTGATCACCAGTTTGTTAACGCTGGGCTTGCTGTTTCACTCTGCAAATGCTGGCTTCAGAGAACCGGAAACTGGGAAAAACTACTCGGAAAGGTTGCATTGTATTCTCATGGTCCTCTCTTGAATTTTAAACAGAACTTAAATGGACAAACCTGCAGACTTAAGCTCCTATTTTGTGTATAAATGGTTCGACAATTTGGGTTAAAGTGATGAGAGTATACTTGGATGACAAACCTTATGTATAATGGCATTGTACTTCTCAATCTTAATTTATGATTGAGCAGCAAAGTACTCTAATGTCAGTGAATATCCATTATTTATTTTCTCTTAAGAGGATGGTGCTCCCATCTAATTAATTTTGTGTTATCAGTATATCATGGTTATCTGAATTTGGCGACCACTTAATTCTGACATCTCAATCTGCTGGTGTCAGAAACAGGATGAGGAGGCTGCTGGATTAGGACTGCCTCCTGCATTCGTTAGAGGTCTTTCAACAGCACGCCTTTCTGGAAGGGCACAGATTGTCCACGATAATGGCTTAGAAGATACTTCAGAAAATTCGGGAGAGTTGACTTTCTACTTAGATGGAGCTCATAGTCCTGAGAGCATGGAGGCTTGTGCCAGATGGTTCTCTGGTGCCACTAAAGCAAACAAAAAATTATCATCGTCATCACCACCATCTACTTCTGTCAATGTTCACAATATGAAATCATTGTGGGGCAATGGTTGCCTCCATTATGAAAAGGATTGCTTGAAGTCATCTAATAAGACGTCAAAGCAGGTAAAGTTACTTAGATTGAGTTTCTTTTGAGATGTAAGTATTTTGAATTGCTTCTATGAGGTATCTTTTTGCAAAGACAAGACATTTTTTTTTGTCATTTAAGAAGTTCAGTTTTGCTTGATTTATGGTTTTTGATACTTTGCTTGTTTTGTATTTGGTAGATTCTATTATTTAATTGCATGGATGTTAGAGACCCTCAAATTCTGCTCCCAAGACTTGTGAATATATGCGCTTCATCAGGTATCTCCACTTCCAAAGATATATGCAATCTTCATGATGCAAGCTATTTCTTTTCGCATTCTGACGGAGCCTGTATAATTTAGTGCATTAAGGCATTTGATTTGCTAATTGATAGTTTTCTCTTGATGGTGGTCATTCTCATTCCCTGCTGTATCAATGTTATCATGTGTGCATTGATGCGTCAGTTCTCTTTTGTATTGTATGCTTCTCATGTCTGATGGCTATCAGGGTCTTCAAAATGACTTCACCTCATTCTGTTATCAAAGTATATTTTGCCAGTTAGCTGTGTTCTTCTTACCTATCAGTAACACCCTTGTATAATAATTGTTAAATAGAAAAGGGGTATGTTATTTTTATGTAGAATTTAGTGCATCAGCTTTATCCTGGAAATAATCTTAAGCACTTATCATAAGTGAGGTGATGCAAGTTTCTGTTGCTGCTGCTTCTGTGGATGCAATGTTGGTTGTTCAGATTTGAACATTACCGGTAGATTAGTCACACTATATGTCATTTTGTGAGGCTTGCAAATGACTGTTTGAGAGTTTTGTTCTAATCTTGTGCAGGGACCCATTTCTCAAAGGCTTTGTTTGTCCCTAGCATGTCATCATATAATAAAGTCACTTCTGGTGCTTCAGTTATTACATCAGGTGTCCCTACTACTAGGGACTTGTCGTGGCAGTATAACCTCCAAAGGATTTGGGAGAAGGTTATACACGGGAAAGGTTTGTCTGCTCACAGAAAAAAACTGAACTTACGAAAGATAGTGTAAATGAACTGCAGCCTGTAGAGTACCACGAATGGGGTCCTTGTTAGCCCCAGCACTATGTTTTCAGAAGTGGCCTCAAACAAGTATATCATGTCAACTCTTTCCCTTACAGTTTGTTGCTATTGCTAATTCTGGTATTAGCTTCATTCTTCCACATGCTTCTGCTAATGTTAGTTGTACTTCACAGCAAGCTGTAACTGGTCTACGAGATTAAGGTGGGTTTGCATTGAGTTGTCGCGTCAAATAAATTGATTAGCAATCTGGTAGTTCATAGTTGTTATCAAATCAATCAAATGATACTGCCTCTACGGGTTTAAGGTTGATGTTGTTAGTTGCCACTCGATTGAAAATGCTGCCACCACTATAAAGTTTACTGATCATTTATGGGAAAATGTTAAGTTTCGCTCAAGCTTGTAACATTTTCTTTATACATGAGCAGATGTTTCCCTTGAAAAGAGTTCCAGGACGGACAGTGTAGACTCCTTGCCCCCTCATGACTTTCTTTATGAAGACGTTTCCCATGGCAGTCCGGCAGATCAGAATTTCGCATCCAGTGAGGTGATGCCTTCCTTGCCATTGACAATAAAGTGGCTGAGGGACTGTGTTAAGGAAAACCCTTCTTTACGCCTTCAGGTAACCCTTCTGTCATTAACATGATGTTCATAGGTTGCTACAAGAAGAGTCTTGCCAAACCATTCGTGGGACCAAATGGAAGATACATGCGTTTCTACTGTTAGTGCGAAAGAGGTTTTGAATTTGAGAGCATATATAGTCTTTTCACTTGATCTGGTCAGTCTTTCGTCATTCAGACCGAGAGAGATTTTTTTTCCCTTCATTTTGCCGTTGGTGCTTAGCGATACACTATCTACCTTTCAGCGAAAAAGTTGGTGCTTAGAGATACACTATCTACCTTTCAGTGAAAAATAGTGTGGTTTACATGCTCTTGTATCAGACCATTGGAAATGTTATCTATCTAATTGGTGGATATACAGGTACTTGTCACCGGTTCGCTGCATCTGGTAGGGGATGTGCTCAAGCTATTGAGGAGGTGATGCAGATAAGGAAAGGCATTCTTGTTTAGAACTTCACATACCATGCAATTTACTCGTCCCTTTCCCCCATAATTGCTTGAGGCTGTCATTTGATTTTCATTTAACCGAATAATACCCTCTTTGCCCCCCTTTTTTCCTTTTGTATTTGTCCTTTTCCTTTTTATACTGGGTAGTATTGGGGGCATTTGCCGTCTTTTATTCTCGATGGTGTAAAACTATCTCGTTGTAACATTATTATTGACATACATTCATTATTGGAATTAACTATAGAGTGCATGGAGCAAAATTGATGATTCCAGTTTCATGCAACTGAGTTAGTGTACCTACTTCTGGGATAGTATCGTAGCTCCGCATGGTTTGACGGGGCCTCCATTTAGTCTTTCAATCTCGACAAGTCGTCGCACTGAAACATATAGTTAAAAATCTCAGCAGTTCCTGGTCACAATTAAAGATAGAATGACCTCAGGATGCAGCTCTTTGATAAATTAACCCACCCGTAGATAAAAATTCTAGAACATAGGAATAAACATCCACGACAGGTCAGCAGCAAAGAGGACTGCCGATACAACAACTTGCCATGGTATGCGAACTCTTTAAACTCAACTCTTTAAACTGAAGACAGTGTTCAAATGTGATGTAAAATCTTCCTAATGGGACTATTTGTATAGAGTAAATGGGGGTGAAAGTAAATCCTTCCCCTCCACCCCCTGCAAAAGGAAAAAAAAATGTCAAAGTGCTTATGAATAAACATATAAGAAGAATGGCATTCCTGGGAAAGGACCCAAGATGACCAGAAGAAAAAATATGGGGCAAATCTAGAAAAGATCAGCCCGACGTAGTGGAAAAAAGAAGAATTCCTCCAAAGTCAATGCTATATGCTCGAAATCCCGAAATGTACATCAACGCTTGGGTAGTGATCGGGAAGAACCCAAAAACTGGACCTGAACGTCCAATGCCGGCTAGATCTACTCAAATCTCTCTCATCCAGCACATTCCACTTTGGCAGAGATGTGTAAATCTCGTGCTTTTCTTCGAATAAGACCGGTTATAAGGAGGCAACAGTTACTGTATCCTGAATGCATCAGACAACAAGAGAGAGTCATCCGCACCAGGAGGAGATAATGGTGGAACTGCTGAAGGGTGAATATCGCTCTCAGTACTTTCCAATACTCTTCTTGGCATTGCTTGAGACTCTCTGTTGGTACCTATCTTTCTTGAGGAAACGTCTCCAGATTCAAGTTTCCTAGAAGAGTTGCTGCTCTCAATGGACACAAGCTTGTCCTTTGAGAGAGTCGTCTGTGCTGATGCTATTACAGAGCTGAAAACACCAGATTCCCTCAATCCTTGCACGATAACCTGCAATGTTGGAAAGGAAACGCTAGAAGTGATTTTGTTCAATCTTATAAAAGTATCTCACTATCATAAACCTGCTTACCGTATAATTTAAAGAGGCGTGTTAATTAGAACTTACCATAGGAATATAAATGCGAGTCAAAATGCCTTTCCTGAGAAGTTTAATATTCACAGTCCTGTCTGTCCACACAACTCGTTCTCGATACCTGTAGGGGAAAAAAAAAAAAAAAGAGAAATGCACGCAAGAATTCAAATGCATCTCCATGATGAAGAAAATTACTTCTGAGAACTGATCCAGGGAAATGTAAATGATTACACAAAGAACCATTCTCAAAATCCTGTCATACATGCAAGACCCAATGGGGAAAGATGACTGTGTCTCTACTCTCAGTTAAGGGAGTTCCAATACGTAAGAGCTGGCAAAGAGATATGACAGTCTAAGGACCCGTTTGGTTCGACTTTGAGAGAATGCAAATACCTTTGGGCTAAATGGGTTTTCCGAAATGCAAGTAGTGTTTGATAAGTGTTGTTTAAAATCAATTTGAGCTAAAAGATTTTTGCTAATATTTTTTTATAAAAAAAAAACTTCGGTGGAGCTTAACCACCGGCCAAATCTGGTCACCGGCCACCACCGCCTGGGGTCGCACGACCCCGGCGACTGCCGCCTGGGGTTGCCGGACCGCGAGCATCGCCTGGGTCACGTGACCTAGGCCAAGCGTTGCCTAGGTTGCGCGACCCAGGCGACGCCCGAGGTCTGGCAACCCCAGGCGGCGGTTGCCGGGGTCGTGCGACCACCTCGCCGGGGTCACTTGACCCCATCGACCGCCGAGCCAGGGTTGCGCGACCCCCAGGCAATGGTTGCCGGGGTCGGGCTAGCCCTTGGGCAACGGTCGCCGGCCGCTAGACCTGTCTCTGGGGAAGATGAACAGTGACGATGAACAGTGCAAGTTGCATTCCGAAAATGCAACTTCTCAAAGCACTTCCACCCTTGCATTGGCCAAAAGTCCCTTGAGGAGCATTCCAAATGCAATTGCATCTCTCCAAAGTGAGTAAAAAAATTGCCAAACACCATTTGTATTTGGTCAAGGGACTTTAAAGCCCAAATGAGCATTCCAAATGCTGAACCAAACGGGGCCTAAGTCCAAATGGATAGCAATAAAATTCTAATGCATCATGATAGTCTAGCTTCAAATGCACAGCAATGTTATTCTCATGAATGATCATACCCCACATGAAGTACTTAAGTAAATGTTAATAGCCATAATTTATCCAACGACTTGAGAAAGAGTAAATTGTTTAAACTTAGGTCAAATCAACTCCTTTACCACAAATTTTCATTCCTAATGCAAATGAAACCAAAAGCACCACCCAGTCGAGGAGTGGGAACTTCCTTTCCTTGTCCCAATCAGAGAGACCTGGAATTCTGACCATGGTACAAGATAATAAGTCCTGGAAGATAGAGTGATGACGAAGTGCATTTACCAGCGAAGCATTTCCTCCTCTGTCGCAGTTGATGCAATAATGAAAGCCTGCAAATATAGTTAAGTGTTGAAGACATGCATATTCACAATGCGTAAACAAATATTGCCGTAGTCAATTATGATTTTTTTTGCCAGTCAAATGGAAATTAAATTCTTAATATTTCCGAAAAATTTGGTCCGGTTGCTAGGACCCGGCAATGAAAGCCCCGGTGGGAAGGAAAATATACTATAGGAACTTACTGCTCGGTCAAACTCCAACATGAAGCATCTTTTCACATCCTCCTTAGTAGGCTTGCAGCCACACCGATCACGTCTTGATGTCAAATCCGAAAATTTTGGATATGTGTAATGCAGAACAGCAGCCTCTTCCAATTTAATCTCACTACAAACAGATTGCACCCAATAATATGCGTGTCAGCAGTATGAGATGAGATGACATCAACGTCAAACAAAAGACATGGCCAACAATGCATGCATTGCATGAGATGAGACCCCATAAACACTCCACAAGCAAAGGTGAAACATTTAGAA
Source organism: Syzygium aromaticum (assembly GCA_024500025.1). Classification (NCBI taxonomy): domain Eukaryota; kingdom Viridiplantae; phylum Streptophyta; class Magnoliopsida; order Myrtales; family Myrtaceae; genus Syzygium; species Syzygium aromaticum. The sequence continues at coordinate 22,989,068 of CM044885.1, forward strand.
CACCTGACTACACACTCATGTACACATGGCATCTCTATTTCATCTAACAAAAAGTGAAGTAAACAAGGATACAACCACAGCCATACTTTGGGGTTTTCATGTAGTTGTGCCATCTGTGAGCACCATTGGGACGAAGATGATCTTGAATACGAGCCGCAGCCTTCCCATTTCCATAAGTCAGAAAGTAATTTGGATTACCACGAGTTGCATCTTTGTAATTGCCAAAGTATACATCCTTTGTTAGATGGTCATAGTTCTTTTTAAACATTGACACCTGCATGAGACTAACAATAAGGTAAATGTTGAAATAAAGAGTAATTGGTGAAGACATAGACTGATATAGGGAACAGGGCCAAAAGCTCAACATAGACGTTTGATGATGATCTAAAGTAGAATATATGCCTCTAAATTATCCAATGCACCGTGAACTACCTTATATTTAACCAAGTTGACAAATCCGTCGGAAGGCTCCAAAAAAAATCATGCCTTTTAACTTTGTCAAAATGATTGTCCTCCGAATTATGCTGACATTGAAAACCTATGATCTTTCCAGACACTTAAGTTATATTCATTACTACTAAAATCAGCCGAAAGATACATGACAAAGTGATCAAAAACCTTACCTCACTAAAGGGCTCTTTAACATCATCTCTCTCCACACTGCTTTCCTGATATAAGATGATCGCACGTTAGTGGAAAATTAGGATATCACAGGGTAGACAGGGCATCCAGTTTCCACATGCTAAAAATGTTTCACTCACATAATTTGGAAAAATGACCATATCAACATTTCCAGGCACATCAGCCAGCAGCTGTCTCACTGAATACTCACGAGCTCCTGCTGGATATATGAGCTCGTCAGTGTCAAGATGGATGATCCAATCCATCCTTGCATCCTAAAATCGAAAGAAGATGTTAACTTGCTAAGAAAGATTCAAATGTTTTCTAAATGAATTAAAGAGACATTTTGGATGATAAAATTAACCAAATACTTTGCATACCCTTGCCATGACAATAGCCATTTCCATATTTAGGGATTGCTTCACAAATAGCTCATAGTTGCATGGCTTGTAAAAGAAGCTTGCCAACCAAGTCTCATTCCAGATACGGCTGAACATGACATAATATACGAAAATCAAAATAAATTCATCAAAATCGGAAGAGTCGAGCAACATGCAAAAATGGCTGCTGGTCAGACATATAGGACAACTTCAGTTTTCCTTGTTCTTTTCAACTGATCACATTGTGGAGAGCTAGCACGGTCAAAAAGCTGGCATGTTTGTCAAAATCCACTCAGATGGCCCTATTTAAGTAGGAAATGACATTTAGCCCAAAAAGGAAAAGAACTGGGTGTAGGAAATGGCTCAATCATTGTCGTAGTAGATTTGCATGGAATGTCAATGATTGCAGATGTTGATTGTATTTCCACACCCAATTACTTTTGTCAAGAATCTCCGCATCATATCATATCCAAAATCGGTTGAAGTATTGTCAAATGTTCAAATAAGAAAGCATCAGAACATTATTATAAATAGATGACTTTCCTAAGATACGGATTATACAAACCTTTTTGCTTGCTGTTCCTCTAATTCTCTCGTCCTGTATATGACCTTGACCCCCTGAAAATGGAATCCTCAGCAAACTATGAAAAAATCAAGGATCAAAATTTCATGGGAAACAACAAGAGAAATCATTGCAGAACATGTGGGCCCCTGTCTATATAATTTAGAGAAAACATATAATTTCAACTCACTGGAATGGATTCCAAAACTTTAGACACGTCAGGTGTGGCGGCCTTTCCTTCCACGAAAAGGAAAAAAGTTGATACTCCAATAACCTTATGATAAAATAACCACGGTAGCGTCTGTTCTAGGCCAGCAGAAGTGCTTGTCGTAATGCATAGCTGAAAAAACACAATAGACATATTAAGCCACCTGTACATCGCTTTAGCAGGAAATAGACCAAAAGGCTGTCACGTGCAAACAAAACAACTACTCTACCTTATGAAATCTGATGAATAATTAGATGAGAGTTCTTTTCTTTATTGGTGGGAAGAGGAAGGGAGGCAGAGAAAAGCAATGAAATAAATTATCAGCCTCAAAACTTGCCATTTCTAGAAGCAAAACTCATTTTAAGAGAATATAGTAGAAATGACCCTCACTATATTAAAATGAGCTAATATCATTCCGCTGGCAGAGTGAAAAGGATAGGATTTTATTTATGTGAACCTGCCAGTTGAGATAATCTTCTCATAAATTCGTTGTTGGGCAGGATAAAAAAATCAACACATCAGATAAAGATTAGATGACAGAGTTTGGGTACTCATGTTATATGAGATGACACAACAGGGTTCTACAACTCTGCAGTATAGATGAAAAGGCATTTCCTCTGTTAAACGAAAAGCCCTACTCTATTACCACAAAGTGCAAGGTTATCTTGAAATGCCAAGACATAGTACGCAACTCATGCAAAAAAAATGCCAGCTTTTCTCAAGGCTTTGTAAATGACTAGTCTGTCTATCTATCTATCTATCTATATATATATATGTATTATATATCGGTTCATATAGAGTATAACTTACAAAATTTACCGCCAGAGTGAATGATCTAACCGATAGACTCTGACTAGTCTGATAACTTGTCCTCCCATTCGTACACACTACACAATGTTCCATACATAATACCGGTACATTTTCTTCTACCTAATGAAACCCACATCATACTGGTTGGTCTATTTTCATAATCAGCAAATCACAAGACCACAAGTTTGCATTCCTTATGGAGTAAGTTCCTTAACTCCTGATCCTTGCCTGGTATGATGGAGACAGACTCAATTTATACACATGGGAGTCGATTACGTCATCCTAGATACACCACACATCTCCAGCGGTACTGCCATTGGAGAGTGCACATTTGCCATCTCTACCGCTGTGATTAATCTACCTATTGCCAAATAATTCAACAAATCGAGATGCTACTGCCGCTTGGTTGTGATCAGGTCATGCAAAGCGAGAGCTAAATTCAATAACCCACATATGAAACATGGCCGAGTACGCACGAACTGGACATCGAAATAAAAAGGAAAACTCCAAATAGCGTCTCTAGCAGCTCACTCAAAATCTAACTCCGTCTCACGAAAATCGTGCCTCACAAGCCGTGAGTCACAACGCTTTTCGCACATTGCACAAGAACAAATCAGTAAGAGCCCACACGCGATTATCAACCCATTCCTTCACGCAGACACGCGCGACACGTCTCTCCTAGCTTTCGAACTCCGATAGCAAAACCACGGCGCGCCCAATCAGGAAACGCGCGCCCCCGCAACCGCCGGAGAACCGAACTCACCTGAGGCCGGAGATCCGATCCGAGATCGAACTTCCAATCGCGGTAGTACGGGAACGACGCCGTCCGGCTCCGGCCGAGGACGTCGACGCAATCGGAGCCGGAGCCGGAGCGTGACGGCACATTGGAATCCCCCCCGCCGGCGCCCATGCCGGGGAACTCGAGGCGATCGGGGGACCAGCGGGTGGCGGGATCGTCGAGGCCGCCGCGCCACTGGAGGAGGAAGGCGAAGCAGGCGAGGGTCAACGGGAGGGCGGTGAGGAGGAGGAGGAGGAGGCGCGAGGCGGCCGGCGGTTGACCCGCCATTGGAGGAGGTCGGCGAGAGCGATGGACGACCGGTGGCGCATCGACTGTATCAACTCTCTCTCTCTCTCTCTCTCTCTCTCTCTCTCTCTCTCTCGCCAAGCGTTACGTAGAGAACGACATTGAAACTGCAGGCAAGAAGGAAGGAAGCAAGCAAGGAAGCAAAAGGAGGAAAAGGAAAGGGAACGTCTCGCTCGGGGCCGTTTTCGTTTTTGACCTTGGCGGCGTTTTTTCTTTCTTTTTAATTCACATTCCTTTTTTCCCCTTTTTCAGTTTGCTTTTCGTCTTTGCCTCCTCCTTTCTCGTGGGACAAAATGGAACGACGAAAAGAAAAAAACAGAAGAAGAAGAAAAAAGTGATCTAAATAATACGATTTCAAGAATTTACATATTAAGAAGCAAAACATGGACGTGAACGGAATGTCGGAATTGGCTTCGATACCACAAAAAAAAAGACGGAAAAATGCAATTAATATCGGCTGCCTTAATTGCTTTAGTAAAGATTTTATTCATCCATGATGATAGCTGCCCGTTTTTAATGTTTTAAAATTATTTTTCATTTATCTATTAGAGCATTCATAAATTGTAGAAATAGAGAGATTGGACGATATCTATGATAATCTTGAATTTGCTATAAATAAGCTTGGATTACAGTTCTAGTCTTTTAAGGACACACAGGTAAATTCCCGTCATGTATTCTTGTGCGAGTAACTGAGGAAGGGTCAATTTCACGCGCAATTTCTATTTCCAAATCCAATATGAAGAAGGTTTGATCACATTAGCTAAAATCGCATCGTAAATATAAACATTTATGGTCCACTTGTTAAATACTGATTTGAGAAAGTCGAATCTATCCGTGAGAATTTATTTCGCATGGTTGCATGAAATCGAGATACTTGCTCATTTCTAAATGGAGAGATACCAAAATGTTGAATATCTCTAACAAGCGGAATTAGCGCATCTTTGTTATACCCTTCTGTCATTTTTCCTCCATTTGCATTTGTCCTGAACAAATTTTTAGTGCATATTTAGATAAAACATCTTTTGAAGTACCTTTTTCTCGTGTTATTCCTTTAAATTCGCAACGCCACGCGTGCACAAATAATTACATGTGCAAATTGGTATGTGTTATTGAAAGCACGTTCAAGAATTTTTCAGATGATAAACTTACTAAATTGAGATAGGTTGGAGAATTATGTATCGAATAGTAATTTTTGCCCGTAATCACGGGTTAAAATCATTTCCATGATGCATTCGAAACGAGTTTGTAAAATATCAAATGCAATTGTTAAGAATTATGTATTATGTTTGGCGAAAAAGACAGAGGTAAAATCTCGATGTGCTTTAAATATTCAACATGGATAATATCGATTTCAAGTTTTCCCTCGACAAAAAGTGCACACACACGTGGCAGAATGTGACCAGATCACACGTCGAGACACGTGGCGGAACATGATTAGGAAACATGACGTGTATGAATCCGGTGGCTCCAAAGCGAAGTTGAGAAGAAGAGTCGCACTAGAACCAAAGGCTCTGTTTTTATCTTCTCTTCTCTTCGCCGGGCGACTCGCAAGATTCCGCCATGGCAGCTCGCGCGTGAGCTTCCGTTCCCTCCGACGCTTCCGCAAAGCCACCTCCCGTACCTCTACCTGATCGCGTGCCACTTCGACATCGATCGGGAGCTCGAGAGGTCGATCCTCATCGACGCCGGCCTCGCGGGGTTCCTCGCCATGGTGAGGTTGATCCCGGTCGCTTCCCGATACGTCCTCAGGCGCAACGTGTTCGGATTCGACAACAACAAGAAGAAAACTCCTCAGGGGACTAAATGCGATGCGGTTGGGGATTTGCACTATAATTTTCTTTCCTTTCTCTTCCGTTGGTTGGTGATCTTATTCCTCGGATTTCTTTTATGATCTTACAGAGAAAAATGGGAGTGCACAACGAGTTTTCGAGTAAATTGTAACATCATTAAATGTTAGCTTGAACTTAGAAAAAGGAAAACCTGAAAACCCGACCTGGCCTGGCTTTACGTTTGGTCTTATGGTTTGGGTTGGGTCGGGTAGCCTGGAAAGCCGACCTGACCCGACCTGGCGTGGGTTTATGTTCAGTCTTATGGTTTGGGTCGGGTCGGGTAGCATGGAAAGCCGACCCGACCCGACCCATTTACACTCCTTAATAGTGGTTTGAAGGGCTTCGGTTTGGTCTTTCAATCTCAACAAGTCATCGCACTAAAACACTGTGAAAAATTTCAGTAATTTCCGGTCATAGTTCAGATAAAATAACCTTGGGATGTAAAAGCCCTTTGATAAATTATCTGGTCCGTAAAGAACTTTAAAACGTTGGAATAAATATCCATGACAGGGTAGCAGGAAAGAGGCCTGCAAATACAACAATGTGTGAGCATTATGTAGCCTGTAAATGATTTGCTATGCCAATAGGTATGCGGCCTTATTGGTAAAGGGATTAGGGTCGGGAGCTAGAGAGTTTCAGGTTCAGGGTTTTGAACACAATTGAAAATGTGATGTAGAATCTTCCTAGAGTGACTATTTGTCTACTGTAAATGGGTGAGAAAAGTAAATCCTCCCCCCTCCCAAAGGAAAAAAAAAATTGTCTATTTCATGAATAACCATATAAAAAGATTGGCATTCCTAGGAAATGACCCAAGATAACCAGAAGAAAAAAGACAGGGCAAATGCAGAAATGATCAGCACGATATAGGGTAAAAAAGAAGAAGAAAAATCCCTCTAAGTCAATAATTTATGCTAGGAATCCCGAAATGTACATCTCGTGCTTTTCTTCAAATAAGACCGGTTACAAGGAGGCAACAGTTACTGTATCCTGAATGCATCAGACAATAAGTAAGTCATCCGCACCAGGAGGAGATAATGGGGGGACTGCGGAAGGGTGAATATTGCTCTCAGTACTTTCTAAAACTCTTCTTGCGATTGCTTAAGACTCTCTGTAGGTACCTATCTTTCTCGAGGAAACGTCTCCAGATTCAAGTTTCCTGGAAGAGCTGCCACTCTCAATGGACAGAGACTTGTCCTTCGAGAGAGTCGTCTGTGCTGATGCTATTAAGGAGCTGAAAACACCAGATTCCCTCAATTCTTGCACGATAACCTGTAAAGTTGGAAAGGAAACGCTACAAGTGATTTTGTTCAATCTCATAAAAGTATCTCACTACCATAAACCTGCTTACTGTACAATTTGAAGATGCGCCCTTCTTAGAACTTACCATAGGAGCATAAATGCGAGTCAAAATGCCTGTCCTGAGAAGTTTAAGATTCAGAGTCTTGTTTGTCCACACAACTTGTTCTCGATACCTGTAGAGAAGAAAGAAAGAAATGCACGCAAGACAACTTCAGGATTCAAATGCATCTCCATGATGACAAAAATTACTTCTCAGAACTGATCTAGGGAAATGTAAATGATTACACAAAGTACCATTCTCAAAATCCTGTCATACATGCAAGACCCTATGGTGAATGACGACAGTCTCTACTCTCAGTTAAAGGAGTTCCAATACGTAAGTGCTGGCACAGAGATATGATAGTCTAAGTCCAAATGGATAGCAATAGTATTCTAATGCATGATGGTAGTCTAGCTCCAAATGCACAGCAATGTTGCTCTCATAAATGATCATACCCCACGTGAAGAACATAAAGTAAATGTTCTTTACCAAAAGTATATGTTCTTTTGGATAGCCATAATTTATCCAATGACTTGAGAAAGAGTAAATTTTTTAAACTTTAGTTCAAATCAATTCCTTTACCACCAATTTTCATTCCTAATGCAAATGAAACCAAAATCGCCTCCCAGTTGAGGAGTGGGGATTTCCTTTCCTCGTCCCAATCAAGGGGAACTCGTAAATTCTGACCATGGTACAAGATAATAAGTCTCGGAAGAAAGAGTGATGACGAAGTGCATTTACCATGGAAGCATTTCCTCCTCTGTCAAAGTTGATGCAATTATGAAAGCCTGCAAATATAGTAAAGTGTTGAAGATATGCATATTCACAACACGTAAACAAATCTCGCCATCATCAATTATGATTTTAGTTGCCAGTCAAATGGAAATTAAATTCTTAATATTTCCGAAAATTTTGGTCCCGTTGCTCGGAGCCGGCGATGGAAGCCCCCGGTGGGAACGAAAAGTTAACTGTGGGAACTTACTGCTCGGTCAAAGTCCAACATGAAGCATCTTTTCACGGCCTCTTTTGTAGGCTTGCAGCCACACCGATCACGCCTTGATGTCAAATCCGAAAACTTTGAATATGTGTAATGCAGAACAGCAGCCTCTTCCAATTTAATCTCACTGCAACAGATTGCACCCAATAATACTGCGCGTCAGCAGTATGAGATAAGATGACATCCAACTTCAAACAAAAGACACGGCCGACGATGCGTGCGTTGCGTGAGAAGAGACCCCATAAGCACTCCACAAACAAAGGCGAAACGTTTGGAACTCCTGACTACACACTCATGTGCACATGGCTTCTCTATATCATCAGCCAAAAAGTGAAGTAAACATGGATACAACCACAGCCATACTTTGGGTTTTTCATGTAGTTGTGCCATCTGTGAGCACCATGGGGACGCAGATGATCTTGAATACGAGCTGCAGCCTTCCCATTTCCATAAGTCAGAAAGTAATATGGATTACCTCGAGTTGCCTCTTTGTAATTGTCAAAGTATACATCTTTTGGTAGATGGTGACGGTTCTTTTTAAACATCGACACCTGCAAGAGACTAAAAATTAGATAAATGTTGAAATAAAGAGTAATTGGTGAAGACATAGACCGATATAGGGAACAGGGCTGAAAACTCAACAAAGGCGTTTGATGATGATCTAGAGTAGAATATATGTCTCTAAATTATCCAATGCACCATGAGCTGCTTTATATTTATTTAACCAAGTTGACAAATCTATCGGAAGGCGCCAAAGTAAAATCGTGCCTTTCAACCTTGTCAAAATGATTGTCCTCCGAATTATGCTGACATTGAAAACTTTGATCTTTCAGCCAATTACCTTATATTCATTACTACTTAAATCGGCTGAAAGATAGAGACAAAATGATCGAAAACCTTACCTCACTAAAGGGCTCTTTGACATCATCTCTCTCCACACAGCTTTCCTAATATAAGATGACCGCGCATTAGTGGATAATCAGGATATCATAGGATAGACAGGGAATCCAATTTCCACACGTTAAAGACTTTTCACTCACATAATTTGAAAAAATGACCGTATCAACATTTCCAGGCACATCAGCCAGCAGGTGTCTCACTGAATACTCATGAGTTCCTGCTGGATATATGAGCTCGTCAGTGTCTAGATGGATGATCCAATCCATCCCCGCATCCTAAAATTGAAAGAAGAAGTTAAACTTGCTAAGAAAGATTCAAATGTCTTTCTAAACAATTTAAAAAGACATTTTGGACGATAGAATTAACCAGATACTCTGCATACCATTGCCATGACGATAGCCATTTCCATATTTAGATTTTGCTTCACAAATAGCTCATAGTTGCATGGCTTGTAGAAGTAGATTGCCAACCAAGTCTCATTCCAGATACGACTGAACATGACATAATATACGAAAATCAAAATAAATTCATCAAAACAAAAATGGTTGCTGGTTGGACATATAGGATTACTTCAGCTTTCCTTGTTCTTTTCAACCGATCACATTGTGGAGAGTCAGCACGATCGAAAATCTGGCATGATCGTCAAGATCCACATACATGACCATATTTAAGTAGGAAATGGCACTTAGCCAAAAAAAGGAAAAGAAATGGCAGTAGCAAATGGCTCGATCATTGTTGTAGTAGATTTGCATGGAATTGCATATGTTGATTGTGCTTCTACACCTAAACACATTGGTCAAGAATTTCCGCATCATGTCATGTCCAAGAATCGGTTGAAGTATCGTCAAATGTTCAAATGAGAAAGCATACGAGCACAATCATAAATAGATGACTTCCCTAAGATACGGATTATACAAACCTCTTTGCTTGCTGTTCCTCTAATTCTCTCGTCCTGTATATGACCTTGACCCCCTGAAAATGAAATCCTCAGCAAACTATGAAACAATCAAGGATCAAAATCATTGCAGAACATGCTGGCCCCCGTCTATATAATTCAGAGAAAACGTACAAATTTCAACTCACCGGAATGGATTCCAAAACTTTGGACACTTCAGGCGAGGCAGCCTTTCCTTCCACGAAGAGGAAAAAAGTCGATACTCCAATAACCTTATGATAAAATATCCACGGCAGCGTCTGTTCTAGGCCGGCAGAAGTGCTTGCTGTAATGCATATCTGAAAAAACACACGATAGAACAGAAGGCTGTCATATGCAAATGAAACAACTGGTCTACCTTATGAAACCTCACGAATCACATTATACGAGAGTTCTTCTCTTTTTTGGCAAGGGAAGAGGAATGAAATAAGTGATCAGCCTCAAAACTTGCAATTTCTAGTGAGCAAAACTCATTTTCAAGAGAACATTAGTTGAAATCACCCAGATCAACATACATCTCTGGCGGTGATTAATCTTCTTGTTGCCAAATAATTCAACAAAAATCGAGATGCTGCTGCCGCTTGGTCGTGATCGAGTCGTGCAAATGCGAGAGGTAAATTCACTGGACCGCATCTGAAACACGGCCAAGCACGCACAATCTGGACATTGAAATGAAAGGGAAAACACAAAATAGCAACTCGAATCCAACCCCGTCTCAGGAAAATCGTGCCTCACAAGTCGCAAGTCACAACGCTTTTCTCACGTTGCACAAGCATGAATCAGAAGGCGTACGAGTCCACACACGATTGTCAACCCATTCCTTCACATTTTGTTAATTGAGTTCATGTGGCCAAGTTTGACCAGAAATTGCTGACGTGGATGCCAGTTGTTCTACGTGGCACGTGACACATATGACACTGGCTTGAATAATTTTTAATAATATTTTATTATTTTTTCGAATTTATTTTTTCTTTATTTATTTTTGGTTCAAAGGGTCAGCGGCGGCTTGGGCAAAGGCCACGAAGTCCTTGCCAGCCAGGGGCAAGACCCTCGGTAGATCTGGTAGGGCGAGGGGCATGGTGGCCCTGGACTTGGCCCTTGCCGGCTATAGTGAGGGCGGGCGTGATGGTGCGACGCCCTTGTTGTGGCCAGCGAGGGGTCGCGACCCCTCGTCGGCCTCAGTGAGGGGTTGCGACCCCTCACCTCACTAGATTTAGCATGGCTTGCCGGTCCTTTGGGCCAAAAAATAATAAAATAATAAAATAAAAAGGAAAATAAAAAATGAAAAAATTTAGAAAAAAAATATTAAAAAAATATTGAATTTTTTTCATGTCAGCGCCGGTTGTGCCATGTAGGACGGTCAGCGTTCGCGTCAGCAATTTCCAGTTTAAATTGACCGGATAGACTCAGTTGATGAAACTTGAAAGTGTTTAGGACTCAATTAACAAAATTAAAAAGATTTAGGATTGAATTGTCAAAAGTTCAATAAGTTTAGGACTTTTTGGATAATTTTTCCCATTCTTCTTGCAGACTCGGAACATGTCTCATTAGCTTCGAACTCTTGTAACAAAACCACGGGGCGCTCAATCAAGAACGCATCACAACCGCCAGAAAACTGAACTCACCTGAGGCTGAATATCCGATCCGAGATCGAACTTCCAATCATGGTAGTGCGGGAACGACGCCATCCGGCTCTGGTTGAGGACATCGACGCGATCAGAGCCGGAGCCATCGCCACGCAATGAGCGGAATGGCACGTTGGAGCCCCCGTCGTTGTCCATGCCAAGGAACTCGAGGAGATCGGGAGACCAGTGGTTGACGGGATCGTAGAGGCTGCCGCGCCATTGGAGGAAGAAGGCAAAGCAGGCGAGAGTCAACGGTACGACGGTGAGGAGGAGGAGGAGAAGGCGCGAGGCGAAGGCCTGGTGAGACGACTGAGAGGAGTGGTGACCCGCCATTGCAGGAGGTTGGCGAGAGAGAGAGAGATGGACCACTGGTGCAATGACTGTACCGTCTCTCTAGCATTACGTAGAGAGAGACATTGAACTTGCAGGAGGAATGTCACTCGTAGCCATTTTGTTTTTGTGTTGGCGGTGTTTTAATTCCCTTCCTTTTCTTTTTCACTTTGAAATCACAAAATCCATTTGAAAAAGGAAAGAAAAATAAAGAAATGCAATATGAGATTTCGCTATAAATGAAACTGGTCTGCTAATAAGAAAGAGTGATCTAGATACACGTGAATAGATTTCAAGAATTTAGATATCAAAAGGCAAAAATAAATGTGATTGGAACATTGAAATTGACTTCACAAAAAACAAATGTAATTAATATCGGCTACATTAATTACTTTAGTAAAGATTTTATTTGTCAACAATGATGATTGTGATCCGTTCTAAAATTATTTTTCTTTATCTATTAAAGCATTTCTAAATTGTGGAAATAGAGATAGATTGATATCCATGATAATCCTAAATTTGCTAGAAACAAGCTTAGATCATAGTTATGAGTTTTAAGGATTGCATCTTTTAGTACATATAAGTAGATTCACGTCCTGGATTCTAGTGTGTAACTAAAGAACGGTAAATTCCATGCAACGTTTCCATTTTCCAATCCATTATGAAAATTTGACAGTTGTAATTATGAATTAATGGCTCAACAAAAGTACATTTAAAATTAGGGGTGAGTATGGTTCGAGGTTCTACCTTGGAACCTAAGAACCAAATCGGTGGGAACCTGTAGGTTTTGGATTCAAAAAATTGAAAAACGTGTTTCAACGGGTAGGTTTCAGGTTCTAAATAAGTGAAATCTAAAACTTGGAATCTAGAACCTTAAACCTTAAATAAGTTTTTTGTATTTTTTCTTGATATATGTCTTTGTGTTATCTTGCGGTGTTCCATAGCGTTTGATGATGAATGTTAATATGAAACAACTAGTCTGAGTTTTCATTTTATGAATTATTAATATTTTGTATTTTTCGTGTATCTAAATATAAGTTGTGATAAGTTGATCATAGCAACAAATGGTGGTCATTAAATATAATGATTCACTGCAATAATACAAATAGAACTTAGGTAGACTTTGAAACCGATCTTAGAACTTGTGATATGGTAGGTTCTAAATTTCAAAGTATGCATAATAGGTTTCATGTTCCAAAAAATGATGAATCTATTCTCATGGGCAGGTTTCAAGTTCCAAGTTACAAGTAGAATTTGTAAGCAACCTGAAATTGCTCACTCCTATTTAAAATTATAACTCTTAAGTTAATGTCCTTTTAGTTTTTTGGTACTGTATTCTTTGTCCAATAACATAAACTAATCACCTTAAGGAGATTTAGTAATCCATATCTCACATTCTATTTAATTTTGTTACAATCCGTTTAGTTTTTCCCACATAATGCTCGTCAAAGCCGAATGACTGTGGCAACTGGCCAATGCAACTTTGGGCAAGAGGCGAAGGAACTCTTGCGCCTATCCTCGTTTCCAAGACTGCATCTCTTAGAGAAGAAGGCCCAAGGACTTTCCCCAGTTGATGCCCATCACAAAGTTAGGCAATAACCCCGTTTACTCTGTCTACTCTGTCCAATGGTTATGTTTGTCAGAGTTAATTTGTTATTGCTTTCTTAGAGTTATTATTTCTGATTAATTCCTTTACTTGTTACAGCAAAGAGTATTATTGTGTTGGATCCAACATCGATCACATCACCTAAAATTGTGTTGTAAAATATGAACATCCTGGTCCACTTATTAAGCATTGATTTGAGAAAGTTGAATCTGCCCGTGAGCATGGATTTCACGTGGTTGCGTGAAATCAAGATACTCACTATCTTGATAAAAGAGCTAGAGTGACGCTCTCCGAATGGACAGATGATATTAATTTCACCAAAATGCTGAATATCCTAACTAGCACAATTAACACATCTTTGTTACAACCTTATGTGGATTTTCCTCCGTTTGCATTGTTCTAAACAAAAACCTTTAAGGCATATTTAGCCTCCATTTATTTTGCAAAAAAATGTAATATTTGTAAAAATAATTTTTTAGAAGTCATTTTTCAGGATAATGATAATATTTTCTGGTGTTAAGCCAGGACCTAAAACTGAACTGAAAAATGTTTTCTATCGTTTAGTAAAAAAATCTCATTTGGTTGGAAATTGTTAAACACAAACAATTTTTGTAATTTTTTATTTCTTTTCTTTTTCTTTCGTCTTCTGCCAGTTGCCCGGTCTTAGAGATAGCTGGTGATAGTCCATAGACAAGGGCTAACCTCGACGGGATGTGGCGAGGCTTGCCCAAAGGTTGGCATGGCTTAACCTCATCAAAATCTGGCAAGCTTAAGCCTTGCCCCCGCGCTTGTTATCGGTTGCTGAGGCCTGGCGATCGGTAGAGAAAGAAGGAAAAAGAAAAAAAAAAGATAAATATTTAAAAATATTTTAAAAAATTTGGTCTTGATGGACCAAGTTACAAACGTTAAGGACTCGGGCTTAACCTTGATATTATTGAGCTTGGCATCCCGAGCCTGGCCTCAATGGATTGGAGCACGGCCTAGATGGACCCAGGCTATGGTGCTAGATTCCCAAACCTAGCCTCGATGGACCATGACGGCAACTTGCCAATATTATGTTTGGCTAAAAGTAGGCATGGCCATGGTTTGGAACTGGCCAGCTCTGGTTCTGGCCGATAAAAATTGAAAAAATAAATTATGAAATAAAAAAAAATGAATTATCAAATTATGAAATAATGAATTATTTAATATAAAATATAATCAAAATGTACATTATAATCAAATTTGGGGAAGAAAAGAGAGAGAAAAAATAAATTCGCAATTTCTTTTTAAAATCGGAATCGGGCCCGTAGGCCACGAGCCGGTTCCGAACTGTGGGCCCGGGTTTAACCCGGGTCGAAACCGGGCAGTGGCCATTTCTAGCTAAAAGATGAAGGTCAAATCTCAATGTTGAACATCTTCCTTAACCAAAAGTCCACCCGCTGAAGACACGTGGCGGAACATGATTAGGAACCATGACGCGTATGAATCCGACGTGGCTCTAAAGCGAGGCCCAGCTCGACCAAGAGTGAGATAGAGAGAGAGAGAGAGAGAGAGAGAGAGAGAGGAGGTCACTGAGAACCAAAGACTCTGTCTTTTCCCTTCCTCTCTTCGCTGAGCGACTCACAAGATTCAGCCATGGCAGCTCGCAGGAGAGCTTCCGCCTCCTCCGACGAGACCGTCAAGGCCCCGCCCAAATCCGCGGACGCCGCGCGGGTCGATCCCCCAATCGCCCCGCCGAAGCTCGGCTTCATCCTCAAGCTCGCCGCCCTCTTCCTGGTCCCCTACCTCTACCTGATCGCGCGCCACTTCGACATCGATCGGGAGCTCAGGAGGTCGATCCTCACCAACGCCGGCCTCAGCCTCGCGGGGTTCTTCGCCACCGTGAGGCTGATCCCCGTCGCTTCCCGAT
Source organism: Syzygium aromaticum (assembly GCA_024500025.1). Classification (NCBI taxonomy): domain Eukaryota; kingdom Viridiplantae; phylum Streptophyta; class Magnoliopsida; order Myrtales; family Myrtaceae; genus Syzygium; species Syzygium aromaticum. Next base: position 23,004,184 of record CM044885.1, read on the forward strand.
ACGTCCTGAGGCGCAACCTGTTCGGGTACGACATCAACAAGAAGGGAACGCCTCAGGGGACCGTGAAAGTGTGAGTAGTTTTCTTGCACGAATTCCGCGATTTTAGCTGCAAATTTTCGATCTTTGTCGAGGTTGGAAATGGAATCGGCTGGTTTTGTACTGCGTTTGGATGCTTGTATTAGAATTTCCTCACTGTCGCGTTGTGTATCTCACATTGAGCTGGATAGGAGTGGGATTCACTTGGCCTCATGAGTCGAAGTCGCTCGTACTAATTTTAGGACCTGTTGCATTTGTGATGTGGTTATTTTGTGGCTTTCAGTGACGTGATTTGCATTGCATTTTGCATTTTCATTTTCATTTCCCAGATTATAGAATGACATCTCTACATCTCCAATGGCTTGAATTAGAAGCTGTAATTTGGAATTGGGAAACTACAGCTGCAAATGATGTGGTCTTGTCTCATAGGCTGCAGATTTAACTTATATTCTAGACTATAGGTATTGGAATTTTGTGTTTTCTTGTGATATAGGCGAGTTGTTCATTGCTTATTTGGGAATCATTGGATTCATCTATTGTTCACCTGGCATGTGATTATGGAAGGCATAAACTCACGTCTCCATCTGTAGTTGGATCAATCAATAAATATGATTCTTCCAATTTTTTGGCTCTTCTTTGGCTAATGTAGTGGTGATACTTGTTGATATGCAGGCCTGAGTCACTGGGTATTGTTGTTGGGATCGTATACTTGGTCTTGGCAATTGTGTTCCAGTATTTCAATTTTACAGCAGATTCAAATGTAAGTTCTCCTGTTTGAATGGTTGACGAGCACGATTATTAGTTGGCTGGCTCTTGTTGTTTCATGGAGTAGTTGACTTTTGATAATCAATTGCGCCTCAGAGAGAACTTCTTTAGTTTCTTCCTAAATTCAAACTTTTGGCATGCTGCACTTTTCTTAACTATTACATATTTCTTTTTTGCTCCCTTTTTGAGCTCATAAATTTTGTTATACTGAAATTTGAGGTGCTAACGCAATTCTCTTACCTTATTCTTCATTATGTGTTGCCTCAGCTTCATGACATGAATCCTGCCATCTTCCTGAACATGACTTAAAATGCGTGGGGAATAGTTCCTTCATTTTTTTGTCTGGTTGTTTATTTTCTAAATGCTTGGTCGAGTCATGCCAATTTCCAGCTGGTGCTTCCTTTCTCCATCTTAACTTCTCCCATAAATAACTCTTGGTGTTATCAGATTACATCTAAAGCATTGGTAACACTGGATTTATCAAGTTCTTCTCCACCATGTATTTTTTAGCTCTGAGCTCCTCCTCTGCTAATTGAAAATTAAAGTTCTATTATTTACTTTATGCAGTGGCTTGTTGAGTATAATGCAGCGTTGGCATCAATTTGCTTCATGGTTTTGCTTGGTTTTATGGATGATGTCCTTGATGTTCCCTGGAGAGTGTAAGTATCTGTCAATCCTCCATCATTTTCAGATGATATGAGAATATACTTCAATATTAGGAGAAAACTCGTGTTGGTATAAGAAGCTCAACCATTCATCACATGGTTTATGTGAACAAATTATGAGATGGAACTGACTCTATTCTGGATTTCCTTCTAATCTGCAAGAACAGGAAGTTAATCCTACCATCATTTGCTGCTCTTCCTTTGCTGATGGCCTATGCTGGACATACAACTATTATCATACCAAAGCCTCTTATTCCATACGTTGGTATGGAGATATTGGACTTAGGTATGTATTAGAATCATAGTTCACAAGTCTCAAGGAGTGAATGCATTCAATGCATTTGCTTTCCATGTAATTCTCAATTTCTTTCCCACCCTCAAGGTGATCTATTTTCGGAAACTGTATACAGTTGGACACGATATTTAGAGGGGACATGCATGTTGATGTAGATAACTCTTATATCTGTTCTCCAAAAAGTCCCTTTGGAGCATAAGTATACTGACCTACTGAGATAACATAGATTGAGCTAGCTATCTTTTTGTCACTGACCTAAGTAAAAAAGGAGAGGTTAAAACCTAATTTTAATTTATCCGTTGGTTGCAAACTCATAATGGGTAGTGTAAGTAATGTTGGACATATGGAAAGGATTAAATATGAGCAATCACCAAGATGTTTGTTGTTGTCTTGACCGTCAAGTTGCTTTATCCTCTATGTCACAAATCTAATTATTATCTGGACAGGATGGATTTATAAGTTATACATGGGACTTTTGGCTGTGTTTTGCACAAACTCCATCAACATTCACGCTGGCTTAAATGGTCTTGAAGTGGGTCAAACAGTTGTCATTGCAGCTGCGGTAAGCATGACCTTATGAGTATTTAGCATCCCATTATATAAGAATCTGACACATTTAATCCATTTACAGATTCTGCTGCACAACATTATCCAAATTGGAGCATCGAAAGATCCCGAGTACATGCAGGCTCATGCCTTTTCTATTTATCTTGTTCAACCAATGTTAGCCACATCCTTGGCTTTGCTTTCATACAATTGGTAATCAATGAATACTTATCCTTGGTATTTTGAATGTGTTATTAGTATATGTGGAGAACCAACACCTGATAAAGCTCATGTCTCTGCCCAAAATAGGTATCCATCTTCAGTTTTTGTTGGAGATACGTACACTTACTTTGCTGGGATGACAATGGCAGTGGTTGGGATTTTAGGACATTACAGGTAGGCCCTTTCTTGTGGCCTTCCACATCTTAAAGATGCACTTTAACTGTTTAAGGAGATATCAAGTGCAGGCATAGGCGAAAGTGCTTTTATCTTTTTTCAGTTACTTAATCTGTCTTACCTGCATATGCTGTTTTATGCAGCAGAAATACAAGCATTATTCTAGTTATTCTGCACCAGTTAGAAAACTATTATATACTGCCTATGCTTTGTTCCATAAATGATTTACAGCGAGTTATTCTTTGTAGATTGTATTCCAAACCGAATGAATTAAACCGTGCGATTAGCTGTTTAGACTCTAGAGAAGTGAAATATTATGGGGCTCTGCTCATAAGTCCTGAAAAGACTTGATGGTTAATTACATGCCTTTTGACCAGACTGTTAGAAAATTGTCCCCTGATGGTGATATTCCCCGTTACATATGCACAATTAGCTGTTAAATTATCAATGGAAAATGAGAGCTGTTGTTTTAAATACCGATGCCATAAAAGTCATTAGTTATGTCGTCATCTTGTGGGTCCCAATTTTTACCTTAGGTGAAGCTTTCACTCGGTCCCAAAATTGCAAGTTTTCACTTCTTTTTTTTCTGGTCATCATTCTGCACTGTTGCATTTGCTATTGCAGCAGAATTATTGGCAATGCTTTGGAGCTAATTATTTTTCCATTTCTACTCAATCTGGTTCAGTGAAACACTGCTGATCTTCTTCCTCCCGCAAATTCTGAACTTTTTACTTTCGCTTCCACAGGTTCTCTCTCTCTCTCTCTCTCTCTCTCTCTCTCTCTCTCTTAATTCTGTGTATTATTGGTGTAATTTTTTTTTTTATCAAGTTTAACTTCTTTTTCCAGCTAGCGGGATTTGTCAAATGTCCAAGGCATCGTCTACCTAGGTAGTATTATTTCCCTCAAAATTTTAGGTTTCCACTATGGTAATAATGGTCTATATAATTTGATGACCTGATGATTTTATGTCGACGAATTTCAGGTTTGATCCTCAGAGTGGACTACTGACTGGCACCAATGATGGGACACTAGTCAATTTCTTTCTAAGAGCATTCGGCCGGAAAACAGAAAAGTCACTTTGCATCCTTCTTCTTCTGTTCCAGGTTTTTTTCATCTTGCCTCTGATTCTTTACTAGATGAAAGAAAAGAAATCATTTAGGACTCTTGGTCCTCTTACCCATAATAAGCAAGGACGATTTTCCATTATAGCTATTTATAGGTCCTGCGTATTAACGAGTTTGTCTAGTCTAAAAGGTGTTGTTCTGCAACAACATCTTGCCCTAGTGGGCATGTTAGTTGGTTCTTCGGATGACCATTGATCAGGGTCGCAGGCTACTAGATGGTTCACCTTTTCCCTCTTTTAGAGACCAATAGTTATATCTATTATAAGTTTTTCTTTTTGCCTTCTTGATAGAAGCATCTATTATTGCCTCAAATGGACATCACATATAATTGGAGTCTCCATGCATCATCTTATTATTTATTTTATCTGCTTAGCCATTCTTCAGGATAGTCACAACTAGATATATGTTAACTTCCGACAGGCCATGGCATGCTGCTTCTGTTTCTTGTTGAGGTGGTTACTTACTGGATGGTACAAGTAGAGTGGTCGGATAAAGTAGTGCATTACTGGTTCTGCTCATGAATTTGTGGAGCTTCACCTCCAAATGGCGGCACATGCTGTATTGTTTGAACTTCAATCACACAGTAACTTCCCCCCCTCAGGGCACACAGATATTCAGGAGAGTTGCCAGAGATTTGTAGCTTTGATAGAGTTGAACTCGATTTTGACACGAGATAGTTAGAAAGTATGCTCTCTGACCAGCATGTTTTATATTAGCTTTGTTTAGCTGTTTAAATGAGTGCAAAGTTGAAGAGTCTTTGCAATTCTTAAGCCGTTTGTAACCATGCTTTTACAGCTCACTTTTATAGTTGAAGATATTGATTAGTTCTCTTAAATTTCTTTCTCAAAGCAATGTCTGAGATATTTGATCAGACAAATGTAAGATTTCGGCAGGGGATTCTGGCAGAAACATTTAGTTTTTTGACGGAGAAACTGTCTTGTAATTAGCAAGGATAGATACTAAGATGGGTTCGTTCATTGCCTCCGGTCCAAATTTTACCAAAACAACCTATATTACTTGTATAGTGAATCCCATGTATTATATGGATGAGCTCAATGGCTTTTGCGTGCGTATGTGTGTCTATATATCCATATATAATGAGGAAGGTGGGTGGGGAATAGTATTTGGGTGATGTGGCTTAATCCATATATTTTTTCTTGCTTCTTTATTTTTCCTCATTTTGGTTGAGCGTTGGTAGGTGAAATCTTTCCTTAATAGTTTTTGTCTTTTCTTTTGTTTTTGATATTAGAAGTGGTGAGTGATTTTCCAAGATGATTTTTGTATGTCCAATCGGTAAACAATATTGGGAATTCAACTCTTGTTTTTGATATTTTGGCTAGTGAGTTCAAATTAAAAGTTTGATGAACTATTCATTCTTTTGAAAGAAAAGGAATAACTCTGAGCATTGTGGTAAATCTACTTGATGAACAATTAGTTGACTTTATTTTCAAAATTTGATGTAAATTTTATATTAATCTTCATCTACGCCAGTAATTAGTGAATCTATCTATTATAGAATAAATATGTGAACTTCCATAGACATTTTCTTTGTAATCTAACGGACTATTTTGAACCATTTTTGATAATTTGAACGACGGGAGCGCATTGAACTCCATTTGCTCTCTTAACGATTGGATCCTCGAGGATCTCTAAAAGCAAAACAATTGATGAAGAAAAATTCAATCAATCGTTTCTCTAATTCGTTCGAGTGTAAAATAATACAAGCAGTATGGATGTGTTCATGTGATCCAAACAATTCCATTTGCAATTGCTTTATATAGCTTGACTTTTAAATTATTTGATCCATTATACATTTCACGTGCATTTTATTTTTTCAATTCTTGCTACATTAATTCCACAAGTCGGTTTAACTTTTCGCAACGGGCATCGATAAAACTCTCTTTAATGTTGCCACGCAAAGGGTACTCCATATTTCAATATGCAAAACCGGAGGAGCGCAAGTAAATTTGGAATTTTTAACAACCTAAATTTCCTAATGAGTTCCCATGATCAATGCACTACAATATATAAGTGAAAGATTCAATTTCTTTTTTGTTCTATGGCTATAACGATTGGTCCGGAAATGAGGAAACGGTACTTTATAAAATGTTTTCTGCTTGTTCCTAAGACATAACGCACTCCACATCAGAACGTTCCTTGCATCACAGGATCAAAATATAGAAAGGGGCAGAAACTACTGCTAAGATGGTTTTGCACTTTTAAATACCTTCCGAGCTTCTAATTGAAAACTATAGTACAAGCAAGATAGACACGCTTTTAAACGGGGAAAGTTGCTAAACATCATGCCTCGGATCTGCCAAAATGTTTACAAACTCTCAACAGGATCAACTTCTGTGCTCCCGCTAAAACAGTACATGCTAACCGAAACCGAAATTTAGTCGACATCCATGGCCCGTTCCCTCATGTCGTCGGTGCTAGTCCAAAGCTTAATTGTTCTGTCATGCGACACTGTAACTATATGACTTGCATCTGCACAGAAAGCACATTCATGAGCAGTTAGCAGGTCGAGAGGAATCCACATTGAGGGAGGAAATACAATGTCAACTGACACAATTCAACAGTGAAATGCTCTGTTTTCCTCTATTCTTGCGGGATTAATCAGTTTGTCATTACTCTTTCCTGCCATACAATGTCAAGCGACACATTCAACAGTGAAATGCTCTGTTTTCCTCTATTCTTGGGGGGATTAATCAGTTTGTCATCACAATATCAAGAATTTCCCGATGCCAATTACTGAATACTGTGGATTAACCAGTTTAAGAAACATCCGCATTACATTAAGTTCCAAAAGGCTTTGTAACAACCGAGCAATCAGAGTTCTCACAGATGCACTTGACAGTATTTCTAGATCACAATAGTTGCCAATGTCAGCCTGCGATCCACAGGATCATGACATTTACTTTTGAACATATTTACCTATTCACCAGCTCATAAGTACACACATGACCATAATAGCAAATATTTGGTTCCCAAATCACCAGGGCTGATCAAAATTCAAGGATCATAATCATGAATTACTGGCCAATTAAGACATTGCAAAGGAATACTCATCACAACAATCAAAAGTAAGTCACAACAGAAAATAAATGCGTTTTTCTCTGAAACCACAGGGGGTTTCAGAGCCACCTAACCTATCAATTTGGTTGCTGAAACTTCAAACACCAATCAATACGAACAATATGCAGTGCCGTCCCCAAATGTTGCTAAGTCATGCTCAACCACCATCACCTCATACCATCTAGTCTGGCCATCGTATGAACATTTTTTCTTTTTCTCTGGGTGGGGGTGCTGGGCATAGACTAGCAAATTGTATAGACTGCCAAATAACCACTAACCACCACAGTTGTTGCATATTGTTCCCATCCCACCCACTTCATCTCTTGAAACTTAGTGCTTTGCAATTGTTTTTCTTGGTTTTGCAACAATCCAAATGTTAAAGAACCTATTTGCTTCAAAAGAAATGAACTAAAAACTGGATAATTCAATTTACTTCCGAAAAGATTGTCCCGAAAGTAAGTATCTTCAAATTGACGGAGAGAATACTATGGAACCATACAGAGGCTCGGTTCATCTTATGGCACATATCTTGCATGCTCAGCCACATCAAAATTTTCCCAACTAAGTGAGAAGAGCACCAATCATATTGCACAAAGTTTTGCATAATCTAACCTCAAAACCATATATCCAAGAGAATCATAACTATTTATGCTTGCATAGAAGCGAAGAAACTTACCCGCGGTGATATCCACTGATGTTATTTTGGCTTCATGCACTGACAAAGTTTTCACCGGCTTAAAGTCTCGGGCCGACCAGACCTAATCACATGCAGACACCAGATGTTATAAAAATAGGAACAGGTTTTTCTACAACAATATATTTAAAGGGCAGAAAGCCAATCTAGTAAAACGAATACCTTTGCCGTAGTATCATATGACGCGGTCACCAGAAAGTATCCTTCTTGAGGCTCAAATTTCACTTCTGATATAAGATTTGCATGAGCAGGAATAATATACAATGACTTTTTCTTTCTTAAATCCCAAATACGACAGGTATTATCTTCACCGCCGGTGGCTAAATGATATCCATTGGGTGAAAAGCTGATTCCCAGAATCTGAAAAGTGTATGGAAGAGGTATAAAAATCAACAGATGACAATTTAATGGCAGCCAAGCATAAGTCAGTAACAACTCCACAGACTCACTGGCTTAACATGTCCTGCCAAAGCAAGGATGCTTCTACCGGTGCGGAGGTCCCAAACACGTGCAAGAGCATCCAGTCCGCAAGATGCCACTAAGGATCCATCCTGGTTGAAGTCTATCCCATAAACACTTCTACTATGGCCTTCTTGAAGAAGTAGTTCCTCACCACTTTCTATATCCCACAACCTCCATGTCTTGTCAAAGCTAGTTGTGCCCACGTACTTCCCTGATGGATGGAATGCAATACGACCAAGGCGATCCAGATGCCCCTCAAAAGTCTTCAAGATAGTTCCTTCAGTATTCCATAACTTTGCAGTCCGGTCAGCAGAAGCAGTCGCTATAAGATTTTGCACCGGAGAAAAGGCCACATCAGTAGCACGTTCTGTGTGACCCTTCAATGTGGACACTTTATTCACTTGAGGCATGCAACATGTGTCCCATAACTTAGCAACTCCACTCATGGAACTAGCAGAAGCAGAAAAAGCTCAGCTAAGTGATTCTCATACAATTGCAAAGTCAATTGCTAATGTTCAAGTCTACACATGAAATATTATTTGGAAAGCCTGATTCCTAATTCATAATGAAATTGCATAACGAAGTCATGCTCAACACTACTCAGCATGATCAGGTCGTACAGCCATCATATAAAGTCAATGAGATTTCATCCCTCGAGAGGCAATTAGGTTGGTTGAAATGTGGTTCTGGCAGGTGGACGAAGAGCTTCCGATATTCAAATAAGCACTTATGCACTCTAACACGCATGCATCAAGGAGAATATAAGCAAATTACCATGTGGCAAGCAGCTTTCCATCGTGGGAGAAAGAGCAGCCTGAAAGTGGTCGATCATCACCAATCTCACTGCAATGCAAGGACAAGCTCTCTGCCTTTTTCAATGCCCAATCTATCTCTGCATCCACGTCCTCATCAGGGTCGTCCCTTCTCCTTCTTGCACGTTCAAGACGCAGTGCGGCCCTGGCGATCGAAAATTTTGCAATATCTATTCTAGCATCCAAAAGAGCTTTAGATCCTTCGGTATAGAATGGATACTGAAGCATCTCTTCCTCGACATCCTCCGGAGCAGCGGAAGCAGCAGCCTCCTCATCCTCATGGGCTTTCATGAGCTTCTCGAGCTGTCCTTCAGCATCTAATTTAGCCATAAGCATCCGCAGCCGGTCCCGCCTTTCCATCTCCCTTTCCCCAAAGAGGGTCATAGGTTCTCCGAGCCGGCGAAGACGGGCACGTACAGCCTTATCATTAGTGGGCACCGCCAGAGCAGCACCGCGCCGCTTCATCATCAGATCTTGCATTGCCTTCTCATGCCGCTCCCGCACCAGCCTGCTCTCCTCCGTAATCTCATACTCCGCGGCCGACCCAGGAACAGCGCCTCCATGCCCAGCGTCATCATCGTCAGAGTCCGAGCCACTACTACTTCCAGCCTCTTCTTTCTTGGGCGCAGGAGGCCTGAAAACGGGAGGGCGGATGGGCAGAGGCGCCAGGGGTCGAAGGACCGGAGGAACTGCAGGAACAGGAGCCACCTGAGGCACGGCGGGAGGTGGGATTGCGGGCGGAAGAATCGGTTGAAGGGTAACACTATCGACAGCAGAAGCCAGAGCCTGACCATCCACAGCGGCATCCGTAGACTCCGCGAGGGCATTCAAATCTTCGAGATCCTCTTCAACACCCATGACAGCTGACAAGACAAGGTTCAAAACGAGGCCCTCGTCACAACTGGAAAGGAAGAAAAAAACAAGAGAAAAAAAAGCACCCAAAAAGCTGCTTCAAGGGTTTCTTCGACGGCCGTACCGAATTCAAGAACGCTGGGCAATCGACTCGATACAGGTCCAACTCGAACCAACACTTCCAGGCGCGCGCGCGTTGCTAGTAAAACACAAAAGAAAAATACCAAAACCATACATCAAGCAGAACCCAAGCAAATACACACGACGCCTTAACAATAAGACGGAAGCTGGTAAGAGATCCAGCCACCCAAAACCCGTCATTTTCAAGAGCAAAATCGGGGGGGAGGAGGACGCGGAAGCCGCACAGGGGAGGAACGCACCGAGGTTCAGGAAATCCTCGCGCAGCAACAAAATGACCTGCCACGTGAGGTGAGAGAGGGAGAGAACCTGAAAAGATTGCCACCTGAAGCTTCCTCTCGATCGTATGGAGTTGCGCTGAGAGCGCGGTGCAGTGCAAAAGAACGAGAACGAGAACGACGGAGCTCTCCGACCTCCGACGCCTCGAACGTATACCAACTTGGGCTCGCTGCGCTTCTGCGAGGGATCATCAGATGGCGGGCTCGGGCTGAGCATTCCATGCGGAGTCATAGTTCGGGCCGAGTCGGGTCAGATGAACTCTTATCTACTCAAAACGAACATGTAGATCCGGCTTGTAAGGGCCTGTCGAGGTCGGATCAGGCCCACGAAGGAAGCAACAATTGCAGGGCTAGTTCCCAAAAAAAAAAAAAAAAACAGTACCAATTTTACCTTGAGTGACAATTTTGATCAGAATTTTTCTTTGTCTAGATAAAAAAACACCAACTTTTACTTGAGTCTCAAATCTGGCTCCCGTGATGTGGAATTTTCAAATTGTTCGGGCCAGATTTTGGATTTAAATGAAAGTTTGTGATTTTTTATGAGATAAAGAAAAAGTCTGAGTCAAAATTGTTATTCAGGGTAAACTTAATGCTTTTATTTTTTTTTGGAAATTAGACCGCATTTGCATGTGCCCAACTCTCATGTGGATCTAAAAATCCACGAAAGACATCATATGTGTGATCAAGTTGATCAATTTTGAAAGCAGTGAATTTCACATTTAAATCGCGGCATACTTTGATGCAAGCATTCACGAAGGTTAGTCAAATCGAGAATTCGAGCGCATGCGTTATAAAATATAAGAGAGCATAAAAGAGTTGAAAGTAGCAGGTGATGAATCTCGACTCAATTGTTGTTGCTGTTTTTTTTTTTGCGAGAACACTAATAAAGTGATCGACATGATGAAGGCAGCTGATAATCGAAAATCTCGATGCTTCGGTCTTTTGGGGCCTTTCCCCTCAAAGGATGTAACCTCTAATTGGATATTCCTTAGCAGGCATGATCCTCTAGTTGCTAGAGTTGGTCACCACTTTTGGCTTGTCAAGGGAAAAAGACATTGGGATAATAGCACAAACGGTCCTTAAATTTGTGTTTAATATGCAATATCGATTCGGAATTTTAGCGTAATGTGTCAATGTAGCTCATAAACTATACAAAAATATTTATAAATTTAAGGATTATATTGAATATTGGATCGAAAATCAAGACCACGGCAAACAAATCAAAAATTTCAGGAATGACCTTGCACAGTAAACTAAATTTTAGGAATCGTGTGTGTCATTTTTTCAGAGAAATTTTATTTTTCGCTGGGAACTGGAAAAAACATCCTAGGACGAAACGACGACGGAGGACAGTAAAAAATGCAAAAAGTTAAAAAAATCCAAGCTTAGATACTCCTAAAAGGTTTAGCATATACGGTTTTTCCGTACGTGAGCATCTAAAGAACGGCGATTCTCTATTACACTCCCCCCCTGAACATTACGGCTGCGTTTGGGAGTAGCTTTGGCAAGTGACTTTAGGCATCTAAAGCTCCTTGGGCTAAAAATTGGTGTTTGGGAAAATTTTTTAGAAACCCCATTGAAGGAAAGTTGGCCTTCAAAAGGCCAAAAGCCCAAGGCAGCAAGAGAGGAGCATTGGCATTTCAGCATTCTCGGCAAGCTGAAGAAGGAAATAAATAATTTTTTTTATTGTCGAAATTGCCCTCATATATTTACCTAATTTTCACTTTAACCCTTCTTTGCTTCTAACCCTAAAAGCCATCCCTTACTCTACAGCCGCAACCCAACGCCCTGCATCTCCTTCCAAAGAAACTCTGCTGCGTGAACTTCCCTCCCAAAACCAAGGAAGAAAAGAACAAGAAGAGCAAACCCTAATCCTCAAATCCCCTCGCTCTCTCCCCTGTGGCCTTCGTTTTTTGTTCTCTTGCGTTGCTCCTTCGCTCTCTCCATCGCACCGGCTCCCGCGCCTGCACCCACCGACCAGCTCTCTTTGGGCATTTGCACGCTACTTTGTGACGGTAATCTCTGTCACTCGCATGCACGCACTCCATCTTGCTCGATTATGTTCGGTGTGCCTCAGCAGCTTTTGATTTGGTGCTTGTGGTTTTCAGATTTGTTGCGTTGCTCCTCTGCTTCGGCTTGCAGTCTTGATTTTTGGAGTTGAGGTTTTTAGCCATTGCAATGGCAGCAATGTTATGCTAAGCATTCGGTAAGTTCTTTCGTGGTGCTCAGCGCCAAGAAATTCTTGGCCGTTTTTTGGGTTTTCCCAAAGATTGAGCAAGATGGGGATCCTTTAGTCTAATTGCTACCCGTTTGAGCTTTTAGTATGGGATCCCTCCCTTGATGTCCATGGCCATTTGACTCTATGGGTTGCTGGGATTGAACTTTATAACATTTAGTTAGCTAAGGTCTACTATATCTACCATCTCACACGCGCACACTTATGTAAAATATATTTATACAGTGAAACTAGCAATATCTGGAACTAGAAATTAGGAGTACTGTTAAAACCTTCACAAAAATTCCCAAAAGACAAAAAGACCTTTAAAAAAAAACAGAGCTCGTAGTTGTACTCTAAGCTTGCCAAGACCTTGCGACTACTAATATTCATGCTTGTCATGTTAATCTCTTGTAATTGCTTTTAGAAACTGCTCTTTCAGCCACACTCCATTTTTGTCGCACGGGAACAAGGTGAGCTTTGGGCAATCAACCATATGCAAGCATACTAAATCTGGAAATGATTGCCGCATTTCCCTCCAATCCATTGTCAACTCGTTTAAATACTTGAAATGCATAGTCTTGACTTTCCACTTATTATCTTCTTCAACTTGGCCCAAATGATGGAGATAGCCTCCTCTGACATACGTATGTCATTCTATACGCAGGGAGCCCTTACAAGTATGTTGAGCACTACTGCATTTAGTTTCTATGCAAAAAAAATATGAAACCAATGCACTAGAGCCTCGTGTAATTTCACAATCACCCTTTGTGTCCTTGTACCACCCTTGCCTCCTCGGCATTGTTGTGTTAAACTGCTTCTTTATTCTTCCCACGGGGTTTGTTTCAAATCAGTGGTTTTGTTGGGCGAGTTATGCTCAATTAATTTTGTCATTGTTTGGCGTGATTACATCTAGATTTTATGTTTTATGTGTATGGTTCAACTTACACGTGCAAGAGGCTGTTGAGATTTAGGCTTGATATTCTTGTGAGCATGTTTGCGATAGCTTAAGTTTTTGGTAAAAGGGGGTTCAACGATTCAAAAAAGAATTGTTATACTTTTATTGGATATAGGATTGTGTTGTAGCTTTATATTCTGTCTTTAATGTTCTATCAAAATTTGCATACGCATGTGTTCATTCATGTTTACGGAATTGGGTCATACTTTAATCTTGTTTGTTTGCATTTTTCAAATCTATTTATGGTTATTTTATTGGAAGATGGCAAGTTCATCAAAGGAAAAGGCATATTAGAGCCCGGAAGATGTAAAAACTTTTTGTCAATTATGCATTGAACAAATTGAAAAAGGCAATCGGCCGGCAAGCAATAAAAAGGATGGATGGACAGCCATAATTAACAAGTTTGAGGAGCTAAGGGGCAAAAAGTTTGATAAAAATCAAATGAAGAGTAAGTGGGATAATCTAAAGAAAGAATGGAAAAAATGGAAGCAATTGATTCAAAAGGAAACGGGACTAGGATGGGATTCAAGGAAGAAAACCATTGATGCGAGTGATGAATAGTGGGAGAGGAAAATTAAGGTGTTTGTCTCTTCTTTTGTTACTTTTTGGTAAGTTCATATTTTATGATACAACTCATGAAAATTTTTTATTATAACAGGCCAATCCTAAACTTAAAGTTTTTCAAACGAAAGGAATACATTCGGAGCTTAAAGCTTTGTTGGATAGAATGTTGAGGGTACAGTTGCTACTGGAAGTATCACATGGAATCCTACCCAAGGTTTATGCAATGATGAAGATATTGGGGCCACACAAGCTAATATTGGTGATTGTGCAGGGTCTACTGATGATACTTTAGAGTGCAATGTAGGTGAAAAGGTAGTTGAACTAAGTCAAAGTAATAACCATAAAAGAGCGGCGGAGAGTTCAATAAGGCAAGCTCGAGGGAAGAAAGAAAAAAAAGTGACTGGACCAGCCAAGTTAACATCGCAAATTGGCAGACTGTGTTCAGCTGTTGAAAGTAGGAGCAATGTGACATCTATTGCAAGGGAGTTTGATCCTTACAAAGAAATTATGCAAACATTAAGAGCCATCCCTGAGATTAAGCAAGACCGAAAGTTATACTTTTTTGCACTTTCACATTTTGCTGAAAAGAAAGACAACAGGCAAATTTTCATAAACTTAGATGGAGATGAAGAAAAGGTCGAGTGGCTCAAGTTTAAGTTAGAAGAGCACAATAGTCATCGCTAGAATATAGCTAGTTGTTTGAACTCTTTTTACATTATTGTAACATGACACATATTTTCAATTGGTGTTTTGCATTGTGTTTGCACTACTTGTGAACTCTATTTCTATTTATATTCTAATGTTGAGACATGTTTTCAGTTGGTGTTTTTTTGATTGGGTAAAGTTTGCATATATATGATGGATGATATAATTGTTCCATCGATGGATGATGTTTATTATTCATCATTTTTCTTATTGTAACTCTATATTTTGTTACTTCGACAGTTATAGATAATTCTCCTGAATGGGAAAACCATGACAATGGGGAAGAGGAATATTGGCAACTTGTGGGAGCTAGTCAATGTGCAATCGCTTATCAGGCAATATACAGTTACAAAGTACCTTGTATGACATCTTCACATACAGGAAATGCATGGTTAGAAAAGCTGATGAGCGAAGATGCTAATCCGATAAGGTGCTATCAAATGTTTAGAATGAATAAGATTGTATTTAATAGTTTAATGCATGAATTAGTGATGCACTATGGTCTTCAAGGAACTACGAATATTGATGTTACATAAATGCTTGGAATGTTTCTTCACATTTTAGGACACGGTGTAGGTAACAGGTTAACACAGGAGCGTTTTCAACGTTCCGGGGAAACCGTGAGTAGGTACTTTAGCTTAGTATTAAATAAAGTATGTGAAATAGGAAAAGATTTGATCCAACCAATTGATCGGCAATTTAGGGAAGTTCCAGAGAAGATCAGAAATAATCGAAGATTTTATCCATATTTTAAGGTACGTTTAGATTATACAATATAAAGGAATAATTAAATATAAATTTCGATTATACAATAATGTTTGGGTTTTCGTTTCAGGATTGTATTGGAGTTATTGATGGCACACATATCCCAGCGGTGGTACCTTTGCACGATCAGATTGGTTTTATTGGTCAAAAAGGAACACCGACTCAAAATGTATTAGCAGTGTGTAATTTTAATATGGAATTTACTTATGTTTACGCGGGTTTGGAGGGACAAGCTCATGATAATCATATTTTCTATAAAGCCCTTAGAAGATATGACGTACAATTTCCTCATCCTCCTCCAGGTTCGTTATTAATGGTTTTTGTGCATTAGAGCATTAGTATATATCAATATGGTATATGTTGATTAAATTTACATAATATTTGTGTAGGTAAATATTATTTAGTGGATGCCGGATATCCAAATCAAATAGGTTATTTAGGACCATACAAAGATGTTAGATATCATTTGCCAGAATTTCGACGAGGTCCTGCACCTTCAAGTTATCGGGAGGTATTCAACCGTCATCATTCATCGCTAAGATCAGAAATTAAGCGAGCCTTTGGTGTATTGAAGAAGAAGTGGAAGATTCTAAAGCATATGCCTAGTTATCCATTTGAGAAGCAAGTGAAAATTGTCATAGCAACAATGACCTTGCACAATTATATACGAAGAAACGCCGTCAGTGATAAACATTTTGCAAGAGCAAATTTGGATCCCAATTATGGATATTCAGTTGATCTTGATGATGTGAATGATGAGGCTAGTGCTTCAAATGATAATTTATTTTCTGACATGGCAAGTTTACGTGATCAAATAGCCATGAGTTTAGTAAATACTTAAGATGCTTGTAAATTTCAATGATAATTTATCTTTTTCCTCGATGCATATGTGACAATGTTTATTATAATCAAAGGACTCTCTTTTTGCAAAGATGTGGTTTACTTATTCATTAATTTGTTAATATATCTCTTTTACATTACTTTAAACGCGAAAATATAAAAGTTACGGTCATTATTTTTTTTCCAATTTTAAACAAATTAAAATTAAAAAACTTAAATTGGTCAAATCAAGGACTTTCTTCAAATATATATTTACTAAACAGCATTTCCCCAAAGTTGCTTCCAAAGACACTTTTTAATTACAATTTACCAAATAGTATTTGCATTTTACCAAAACCGCCTTTCCTTTTCTCTAAAGGCTTTTCCCAAAAGTCTTCCCAAAAGCAGCCGACGTCGACGATCGCCGCTCGCCGGGAGCTCTGCTTCTCTCCTCTCTCCGACAGCCCAATGGCCGTATCGCCGCTGGCGGCTCTAGCCGCAATCCTCTCCTTCGCATTTCTGTTCCTGAACCTGCGTCCAATCTCGCCTTCGTCGGTCGGATCCGATCCCGGCGCGCCCGGCTGTGCCGGCGACTACTACCGGGAGAAGTTCAGGCGCCGGGCGTCGCCGGAGAAGTGCCTCCCGGGGAGGCAGGGGTCGCCGTTCAAGATCGCCCTGTTCGCCGATTTGCACTTCGGGGAGGACGCCTGGACATACTGGGGGCCCCGCCAGGACGTCAACTCCGTCCAGGTCATGTCCACCGTGCTCGACGATGAAGTTCCTGGTAAGTGCTTGTTCAGATTGGGTTTCGTTTTTCTTGTAGCGCGTTTCGCTTCGTGCTTGGCTCGGCCAGTGATTTGGCGAGTGTAGTGGACAGCCCAGATCCCGGGAATTTGCAAGGATAGTTCATTGGACTTGTGCTTTGAGAATTTGAGTGTGCCGTGGTGGGCGAGCTCAAAACAGAAGAATGCGGGTCGTAAGAGATCGAATATTGAAGAAGAGGTCATCACTGGGTGAATGGCGAATGACCTAGACCTGCGGTTGATGCGCGTTAATGGTGATCTGGACTGAAGTAGGAAGCAATAGAGAGAGGGCAAAAATTTTTCAACTTTTGACAAAAATCAGGACGCTGCTAATAATTCATAGGCCTTAAGATCTTCAAATTTTAGCTCTTGCTGCTGCTATTTCCGTGAATCAGCTTCCAACCTGCTAAGTTTTGTGCAGGGCTTTAATTCGTGCGTTTTGCGACAGACTTGCCTGATACTTTGCCCTGGAAGCTCTTTAAAACAGGGACCTGTCGTTTGTCTGATCCACATTCTGACAAGACACATTGAATTGCGTTGCAGACTTTGTTGTGTATCTTGGAGATGTCATTACGGCAAATAACATTCCGATAGCAAATGCAAGCTCGTATTGGGATCAAGCTCTATCTCCAACAAGATCGAGGGGCATTCCCTTTGCTAGTGTCTTTGGAAACCATGACGATGCACCGTTCGTGTGGCCATTGGAGTGGTTTTCAGCCCCAGGCATTCCTTTGATTCACTGCCCTGTTGCAAATTCATCATTTTCAGGTAAACATCGAGGTTTGCTTACGTATGTTAAAGTCGACAATGCTTACATTAAACTGCAAATGTTTCTAATAGCCAGAACGCAAGATCATGGACTGGGATATCTTCACATCAATGTGATAGCTAGCTTGATGGAGTCATCACATGAACAAAAGAAGCAGAAAGAATTGCCAGGATAGTAAATAATTAGATATGAAGTTGCACGGTGCCTACAGTCTTGGAGTCGAATTAACTCGAAAAATGATCTCGTCTTGCAGATACGTGATTTATGTGTTGGTCGTATTTATACATGATTTTTCCGTGTGTGATTACGAGATTGCAGCTTCAGAGGAACACAGGGTTTGCAGCTCATGAAGAATGAGATAGAGCAGAATGCACTGTCCTATTCTAGTAAGGGTCCAGAGGATCTTTGGCCAAGCATATCCAATTACGTCCTTCAGATCTCGACAACGGATAATCCTCAGTCCCCTGTGGCGTACCTTTACTTTCTCGATTCTGGTGGTGGATCCTATCCAGAAGTAATATCAAAAGCCCAATCTGAATGGTTCAATAACCGATCTCTACAGTTCAACCCAGATTCAAGGTACAAAGAAATGATGGCAGAACTTTTATTTATTTCGTATGCACCTATTACTATTACTCATAAACTGAACTTACCCAGTTAATTTTCCCTGGTTTCCAGGAAGAAGCAATTGCGAACACTGATAATCATATATCTGCTGCAAAGAAATTTTTTTCTTTTTTTCTTGATAAAAAGATGGAGAAATCCTTACCAAAAAAAAAAAAAAAAAAAAAAGAAAGATGGAGAACCTGTATAACGAGTAAGCAATTCAATGTTGGTTAGAATATGTATAAACTCTTTCTCCAGTTTTCTTGTGAAAAACAATTTATCACGTGGCGCAGGGTACCAGAGTTGATATTTTGGCATATACCTAGTAAAGCTTACGAAAAGGTGGCTCCATGGATCGGTGTGCGTAAGCCTTGTGTGGGCTCGATCAACAAGGATGCAGTTGCTTCTCAAGAAGCTGAAGCAGGGATCATGGAAATTCTTGAAAAGCGGCCTTCTGTCACGGTAATTAATGCCACAAATTGGTTTGTTCGTTGATACTTTGACGATCATCTGCTGAGCTGCTTTTATCACCTTGGTTTTTAGGCTTTGTCAACATGCAAGTATTATCTTTAAACAATACGGGCATTGAAAACACAAAAAAAAAAAAAAGCGGCAACGCTAAATGCTTCAACCACTTTCCAAGTCTTGCCTGGTTTCTTCTTTGCATTTTTCCCGGTCTGCACATTCTTGCTCCAGATATAAATGCATGTTTGCTCCGGTTTGGTCTTGAGTGCTTTCTTAATAAAAGAGAAACTTGCTTGTCAAACTTCTTTTACACCCAATGGAAGCATAGGCCGCCACTTTCATGCATTAAGTATGAGATACTTGAATCTTTGATAAACATTCGTTATTTCAATCAGATATGAGTAAAAGTGTAATTTTTTGTCACGATGGCAGGCAGTATTTGTTGGACACAACCATGGATTGGACTGGTGCTGCCCCTACAAGAAGCTGTGGCTATGCTTTGCCAGGCATACTGGGTATGGTGGCTATGGCAATTGGGCTAGAGGAGCGAGAATTATTGAGATAAATCAACACCCTTTCCCTATCAAGTCTTGGATAAGGATGGAGAATCACGACGTACACAGTGAAGTCGATTTGAGTTCTTAAAAGCGTTCGATGTACAGTGAAAAGCCACGTGATAAAGGACAGTGTTCTCATGTGCAAATGTGTCTAGCTCTTATAGAGAATGTATAGAATAATAAATTGTTGATTTTATCGTGCTGGTTACCCATTCACGATAACCTCGATCGCAATACATAACCCATTTCGATGCCTGAAGAGTAAAATCCTTGCACTCATTCGTAATTGAGTTCTAACTCCCCCAAGCTTAGTGTAATATCAATTCATCAAACGGCAGAACTAATTTCCATCAGTGCAGCTAGGCAATTTTGTTTCCATTCACACGCCCTACGAGCTTTTGGAACGACGCCGTTTCCAATGTAAGGACGGTGATGGGAAAAAATCTAGCCTGCTGCACTGTGGAGTGTGGACTACTAATATCAAACTGAGTTTCCATGCCACCACAGATCGACCAAGGACGGTGATAGGAAAAAATCTAGCCTGTTGCGCTGTGGAGGGTGGACTCCTAATATCAAACTGAGTTTCCATGCCACCACAGATCGACCACTATTCTTTGTCTTGTAATAGAGGGTCGTCCTGAAACAAGATGTTGTGCGTTATATCTGCGTTACAGCTATCAAATTATGTTTTTGGAGGTTGGAATTCATTAATATTGAAGTTTATGATTATGAACATTCACCTGTTTAACTAATAGTTGATCATGTGTGATGGGTGTCGAGGATAAACTTTCTTCTTAACTAAAGACTCAAAATGAGCACTCTGTCATATGCGTTAGTGGAAGAATTATATGAGACTTTCGCGATTTATTGCGATTGCCATTTTCTTTTCTTTCCTGTTTTCGCATGTTACATAGTGCAGCAACTCTCTTATTTTAACGTCATTGAGCTCACGATAGGTGTGCCCTTATTCCTTGATACAAGTCGGCGTGTACCCATTAGTTGAAATTAATAGGGTATTTTGGCTGTCTATTGGGGAAAAAGAGCCCCCAATGTTTCTCAAGCTCCGGGGTCTTCTGGTCCTCGTCGAACATAGCAAATATGTAAGTTTCGATCGGCTTTCCAGGCTTCTTGGGAGTCCCTTGCTTCACGTGCTGAATCAAATTCGAGTTGTAGATTCTCGCGTTGTCAATGGACGTTGCCTTCCCGCCAGCAGATGGCCAACCGCTCTCCGACACAACCACTTCTAGGGACCCCCCACCGGCTTTCTCTAGTGCAGAGTAAACAGCATCTAGAATTGCGTCAAACAAGTTCCGGTACCCAAGTGATCCATCCTGCACCACGACCGAGTTCGCGGTGAACAGAGCATAGTCAAGGCGTTCCTGGGGATTGTTCACGTAGCTGAAGTACGGATAGAGGTTGACAAGCAAAGGGGACTTGTTGTTGACTAGGAATTGGATTATAGGATTTAGAAGCGGTCTGTGATCGGGCTTAAGTGTGCCCTTTGATGGAGGAAACGATTCTCCTAAGATGCCCGTGTCCACAGCTGTGGAAATCTTGATCTGGGCCCCGAGTCCGGCGTTCGAGATGGCATTCTGGATGTTTCGCATGGCAGGGACGAGAAACTGGGCATTTTGAGAAGAAGGCTGCACTTCATTGCCAACTGCTATGTACCTGAACTTGACATTGCCATAGTTCTTCACATTGTTTTGGACCCAAGTGTTTGCATTGGCTTGGCTAGAGGCAATCCTTTGGAGGTCCTCATTGGGAAGGCCCAGCATGAGCTCAATGTTGGTGCCTCTAAGGGCTTGGAGAGCGGGCTGGTCCGGGCCATAGAGCCGCATCCTGCGGATATTGCGCTGGTTGTAGAGTGCAACCACGTCCGGCCGCGAAGGCAAGTTGCTGCCGAGCATTCCATAGCAAACCCCTATTTGAGCACCTGCATGGAATGGACAGAAGAGTTATTGCTTCAACATAATTCTAGACCCTTCTTACAATGTGAAAGAAAAGCTTGCGAGATCTAACATCGTTAGTTGAATGAAAGTTGTTGAAAGGATAAGTGGTCTTTCATACTGTCAAAGCAGGCTTAAGATCTTGTACTTCTAATACAAATGAAGCTTAGTTTTGTGACCTTACCAGCTATGACTTCAGGCATGGTCAATTCAAATAGTTTTTCCGAGCAAAAAAATAATTCAAATATTTTGGTAAGGCTACTTTTTTGAGATGGCACAGATTTTCCCCTATATATTACATGATTTATAGAAATTCTTCCATAAATTTTCCTTGTAATTTTCTTCATTTGGGCTAAGGGTAGAATAGTAAACCGCCCATCTATATACCATTCCATCCCGTGTATCTTTGATATTTGAACTGGATTTATCAGCATTAGTGATGCATAGATTACAATCATCAGCTTTGATGAGAATCCATTTCAGGGCCACAAGATACGTCCGCGGGCTGGTTCGGCTCCAATTCTATGCATAACATAATTAGCACGTAAATCTATCACCACAAAGAAAGATGCCAGGCATTACTTCCCCTTGTAATTGCTCAACCGAGTGGACAGGTCGGTGTAATCTCTATATGTCACCATGAATGTAAGTGATTAACTTGCTTATATAACTCATCTAGCTACCTCGGAGATTCTAGTTGTGAAAGGAGAAAACATAGCACGAGAACACATACAAAGGATCACGAGATACTAATGAGTAGACATTATAGTCCATTAAGAAGTAAAAACGATAATATCCATCGTCTTACTGAAGAAATGAAACCATTAGATGATCTTTCCACAGAGAGAGAGAGACGGGCCTGTTGTATCAAAGCTAGCTGCTAAAAGAGTCAATGTTAGCATGACAGAGAATATAGAAGATGTGAATGAATCCATTTGAGACAGAGTGAGAAAGTTTGCAGTTTGCGATCTCGAAAGAGACTCCTTTTTATAGAGGGAGATGTGCATTGTGTCAAGACTTGTGCAGATTTCTGAGTAATGACATGCGAAGACTAAGCACAGTCTCCCTCTCTCCTCCTCCTCCTCCCCACGTCCATCTGATCAAGACTTGATCATTTGCCAGGTCAAGTGCGCACCCCAAATGAAGACATATCTCTCTCTCGTCCATGTGATCAAGACTTCATGGTCTGACAGGTCCAGTACGCAATCCCAATGGAGACATCTTTGGAGTTATCTCCATCTATAAAGTCGAATGGAATTTTCCCCTCCAGCGGCTAGGACTAATTCAAAGTCCCACGAGGTCCACTACCGAGTGGAACTCCAAGCTTTCGTGGCATGAAAATCGTTTGGACTTTGAAAAGTTGGCGGAGGCTAGTGCTAGAAATCAGGACATTTTTTCCACGAATCGGAAAAAAAGACACGATACTAGTAATAACACACTAATCAAGAAATCGCGTTTCCCTCGGGACACGGCACGTCTTCGGTTTTGTGCACGCTTACACAGTAGTCAGGCTACAGTAACGAGCTCATCCTTACAATTGCATGTGGAAACCGAATTCCGTAACGGATACGAGACTCTCCGAGTAATGCGCTCGCACCCCCTTCACGAGTGTGCATACCCACGACAAAAATATAACTCTTTGCAGGCTCCTTGAACTCGAGGTGTTTGTTGTGGTTAACTTTTCGGTTTTCTTATAGGAACAAGTGCATTGAAAGTCCTAAAACTTATCACAAAAGTGAAATTGAGTCTTTAAATTTCAAAAAAATGCAATCAAGTTTTAAAACTTATCACAAAAATGTAATCAAGTCCTAAAACTTTCAAAATACGCAATCAAATCCTAAAACTATTCGTGAAAGTGCAATCAAATCCTAAAACTTTCAAAAATTGTAATCAACGGAAAAACTTGATTGAACCAATTTGACAAATTTTAGGACTTGATTGACCTTTTTAAAAAATTTTGGACTCGATTACACTTTCGTAACAAGTTTTGAAATTAGATTGCACTTTTTGAAAATTTTAGAACTCAATTACATCTTTCGTAATAAGTTTTAGTGCTTCTAGTGCACTTATCTCTTTTTTATAAATTGTTAGAATATGAAAACACATTCATATTGAGCATCTCAAATTCATAATGTTGACAAAAAAAGAATAAAAGTCTTAAAGCCATCTAACCCATAACATTTTAAAATCATATTAGACTTTTCCATAATATACTCTTAGAAAGGGTTTTCCACTTTGTCACGACTCAGGGAGTCACGGGTGTATTTATAGTTTCCCAAGTTTTGCTTGAACCAAGAGAACTTATCTTCTTGAATAGGCCTCGTCAAACAACCTATTCAACCATGCGCCCACTCCACTGATTCCCTGTGGATATTGTTATTTGTATGGTAGGAATTTTAGGCCTACCACAATAGTCAAAATTCGTCTTGCTATCGAGATTGGACCTAGATTAATGAATTCGAAGGATGAAATTCAAGCCTTGTGGTCCAATGACATACCGATTCAAGCGCCATGATTAGCGTCATTGCATTCGGGTCTTACTAATCAAGTGTCATCAATCTTGTCATGGATCTATATCAGCATCAGGGATAGTTAACAAAGTGATCCTATCTAGACAAATGAACTTGTACCATCGATTAAGGGGACGTCTTGTCCTGTCCTTTAATTGCTTTTCACTCTCTCTAAAATTCTGAAATCGAGGAAGAGCATATACATCAGGACAAATGAAGGAGGCAACTGCACAGATTTTTATCAGAAAGTAATCAGAATAACTTATTTTATTTGTTTTCTTGATAAGAAACAGAAGGAGCTCCACTGAACTAAAGAGTACAGAACAGTAACTTGCAAAAAAAAGAAAAAGGGCAGAAGTTCCACTTCATCTACTGATAGACTACTAACTGTCGTACACAAGTGTAAACTCACAAATAATGCAGCGCCAGATGATCCAGACCAATTTACAACGAAAAAGTTACCTTAACATACCAGCAGCAATTAGATAGTTGCTAGAATCACATTGCCTCGGCAATATCCTGATTGGTGGGCAATCCACAAGCCATGGAGATGAATATCCACTCCTCCCCAGGATGTTAATATAAAGGGGCGCCTCACAACAAATCAGCTTCACTTTTTGGAGCCGATCTTTTTTTTTTTTAGGTAAAGTTTGGAGCCGATCTTTGACACGCCCATTTTTATAAGAATCCGTGCATATGCGAGCACAAAAAAATGCTGCAGTTCAATGAGATCATATCTTGTCATTCAATGTCAACCAGCTTAAAGCACCAAGAACGGAAAGGCATTAGGCAGGTTGTCCAGGAAAGCTCAATCGCCTAAGGACATGTCATCCTCATCCAACCGAGGACCTAGTGTCATCACTCTTCATTTTCAAGCAGATGACTCCTCAATATCATGATTATCTTTTGAAGGACCCCATCATTTTGAGCCAGATATTCTTCCGCTTCATGTTTAGCACAGAAAACCTTCCCGTATATGTTGTGTGTGGATCCTTCTTTCCAGATAATCCCATGATCACAGGCCAATTCTAAGACCTCAGATTCCAAGCAAAAACCCTTTCCATACATGATTCCTAGTTCAGCTTTCTTCTTAGCGGGTGCCAACTTATTTTTCACCACTTCCTCGCAAACCCGAAGACCAGTTGGCCAGTGAAATTGCCGCCCAAAAGTAAATGTCACACAGATAATTAGAGATAAATAGTATTGGAAAATCATAGTGCAAGAAAATTCTCTGTACAAACAATCTAAAGTTAGAAACTGAATTCCATCAACTAATAAAAACAACACTCTGAAAGTCCAAACATTCTCATATTTACAGTAAAAAAAAAAAACTTCATCTCGAAGATCTTGTTTACCTAATCATTCACACAAATATTCAAATAGATCCTACTGTGAGATTTTGGTGGAACCACTGCCAACTGTTCTAAAAGTTTAAACTGTTAGATGACGGCGTAGTTTAATATTTAATTACTTTAACACTCTCCTCCATGCTTAGTCTGATCTTTTTGTCTAGTACTGAACGTAGACATATTAAACTAATGAGACAAATGGGGCCTAGAAAAATTTGAATTCAAGACCACCAGCTCTGATACCATATGAGATTTTGGTAGAACCACTGCCAACTGTTTTAAAAGTTTAAGTTGTTAAATGAAGGCGTAGTTCAATATTTAATTACTCTAACACCTACAAATCAGAACGATATCGTAATGAGCAAATCCTGTCATACTTCTGCTCCCTTCCAAATTTTGAGAGCCTAACAAAAACATAATAGAGGACGCTATATGCTCCATCAATTAATTCATAGAAATTTGCACTGCCGGAACATATTAACAAAAAATACTGATCCCGTGGAAAAAGTACATAGCATTAATTTGAGAAAAATCCTCTACTTCCAACAAATGAGTAAATGCAACTACTAGAGGGAGATTATACAAATAGGCCCATTGAAATCCATTAAGTAAATGAACAGGGATACTTATGCACTCTAACACACGTGCATCAAGGAGAAGATAAGCAAATTACCATGTGGCAAGCAGCTTTCCATCGTGGGAGAAAGAGCAGCCTGACAGTGGTCGATCATCACCAATCTCACTGCAGTGCAAGGACAAGCTCTCTGCCTTTTTCAATGCCCATTCCATCTCTGCATCCACATCCTCATCGGGGCCGTCCCTTCTCCTTCTTGCACGTTCAAGACGCAGCGCAGCCCTGGCGATCGAAAATTTTGCAATATCTATCCTAGCATCCAAAAGAGCTTTAGAACGTTTGGTATAGAATGGATACCGAAGCATCTCTTCCTCGACATCCTCTGGTGTAGCGGAAGCAGCAGCCTAGTCATGGCCACGGACCAGTTTCGGCCCGGAACCGGCCCGGTCAAACCTGGGCCCGGCCCGTTGACAGGGCCCATGATTTGGAACCAGCTCGGAACCGCCGATTCTGGGCCCGATTCCAAAAAAAAAAAGCTGCAGCAAGACTTGCACGTCTGCAAGCCCTACTGTTACCGTGCTACGACCCGTTGCCAGGGCAGCCCCTGGCAACGGGCAAAATTCAAAAAAAAAAAAAAAAAAAAAAAAAAAAAAACCCCGCAGAGCAGGGCCTGCACGTCTGCAGGCCCTGCTCTGCGGGGAAAATAAATAAAAAATAAAAAAAGGCCCCAGGCCCCCACAGCAGGGCCTGCAAACACCGCAGCAAGCTTGCGGCCCGTTACCAGGGCAGCCTTTAGGCTGCCCTGGCAACGGCCAACGCCGGATGCCCAAACAGGCAAAAGAAAAAAAAAAAAAAGATAACCGTTGCAAAATTGCAACAGTTATCTTTTCTTTTTTTTAATTCTAAATTTTCTTCTCATTTTTTTCTTATAAATTCTCTCAAATTCTCTCAATACTCACAATTCTCTCAAATTCTCTTCTCTCAAGTCTTAAATTTTCTCAATACTCTAAATTCTCTCAAATTCTCTCAATTTTCTCAATCCACGCAATTCTTTCTTAATTTTCCCAATTAATCCACTCAATTCTCTCAATCCACTTGAAAAATGACAAGTGGAAATCGAGTGCCAACTAGCAAAGGTAAGAATATCGTGACGGAATCCCATCATTCTTTTTTTTTTTTGGTAAGGTAAGGATATCCCATCATTCTTTTGATCTTCATGAATATATAGATTTTCAAAATGATGAAATCAACATTTTTCCTGATGTGGAGCGCGTCCCGACGCAAGAAAGTTTCATCCTCCTACCGAAATATCTACAACAAGGAAGGGGAACGGGAATTTAAGTCTAACATTTGGAATTACTTCACGAAAATGGAAATGTTTGATATTGGTCAAAAAATGTATGATATAATTTGTAAATATTGTGGGAAAATATATAAATATACAGGTGAACAAGGATATAAAATATTCAAACGACATCTTAAGAGCAAACATCCAACGAAAACGGGAATCGATATCGGGCAATAACAAATTTCCGGGTACGTCAATTCTAACATTTCCCATTTATTTCGTTTTAATGAAAAAACTTATAATGAAGAATTAGGCAAATTTATTTTCGTTGAGCATTTAGCATTTAATTTTGGAGAAAGATTTGGTTTTAATAAATTTGTACAAAAAGCATGTGCTCCACAAGCAAAA
The DNA here is from genome assembly GCA_024500025.1 of Syzygium aromaticum. Taxonomy (NCBI): domain Eukaryota; kingdom Viridiplantae; phylum Streptophyta; class Magnoliopsida; order Myrtales; family Myrtaceae; genus Syzygium; species Syzygium aromaticum. The sequence continues at coordinate 23,031,629 of CM044885.1, forward strand.
CGTGTTCTTAGAAATTCAACTAAACGAGTAATTAAAGATATTTACAAAAATGGAAAAAAAGATTTACAAAACTTTTTTATGCAATTTAATGGATGCGTGCATATAGGTAGTGATATTTGGAGTGATCATTGGCAAAATCATTCTTACATGGACATAACATGTCATTGGATAGATGACGAATTGAGTATTCAAAAAAGAGTTATTGCATTTAGAGTTTTCGATTATAAGCATACGGCAAATAATATTTATAGAGTAATTAGGCAAATTTTAGAAGAATATTATTTGTTTAACAAAATTTTTTCAATTGATTTTGATAATGCCGCGGCAAATACCGCTTCAAATGCAGATTTAGAAAATATTTGTAAACTCGTTTTTGACGGAAAATTTTTTCACGTTAAATGTGCTTGTCATGTTTTAAATTTATGTGTACAAAATGGTTTGAAAACTATTGATATTTTTCTTCAACCAATAAAAACGGCGATTCAATTTTTATGGAAACATTCCCAAAAAATGAAAGAATGGGGTAGATTTTGTAGAAAAAATAGCAAAAAGCCAAAAAGATTTCCAAGAGATGTTCCAACTCGTTGGAATTCTACTTTTCACTTGCTTAGTAAATCTTTAGCATATAAAGATTTATTATGTGCATTCATTTCTAATAATGTACCTCATATTGATTTATACCCACAAGAGTGGGATATTTGCAAAAAAAAATTAGATGTTTTAAAGGTTTTTAATGATGCAACTTATACTTTGTCCGGTGTTTATTAGTAGAGTGTACTAATATTGTCAGAATTTTTGATGAATATGAAAATGATGTTAAATTACAACATACTATAGTTGCAATGAAAATGAAGTGGCTACATTATTATAGCGAAATTCTCATTATTTATTTAATTACTTGTGTTTTTGATTTTTTGCATACGTATTATCAATGTTTACATTATGATGCGATAAATGTTACAACCATAATACGTGAGGTTAAAAACGTAGTAATAGAATTATATAATGAATTTTATACTAAATATAATTTAGGTGATATTGAATTTCTCAATCTACGGAGATACAAAATGACAGTACAGGTAAAATTAGTAGAGGGTACCAACTTTTATTACATAGACAAAAAAAATAAAATGGAGTAATAGGAAATATTTCTGAATTAGAGATTTATCTAACCATTTCATTTGAGTTTACTAAATTTGAAAGTAGTACAGATTTTTTAATTTTAGATTGGTGGAAGAGGCACGCAAGTTAATACCCAATCCTTTCTCTTATTGCAAAATAGATTTTTTCAACCCCTTATTCCACAGTTGCGGTCGAACAAGCATTCAGTGCCGAAGGTAATATTTTGGACGAACATCGTTCAAGATTAGCTCTAGAATCAGTGAAGATGCAAGCTTGTATTGCTGATTTGACAAAGGCTCAATACCGGCAACAGGAGATAGATCGGAATAATAAATCCGAATTCTTTAATGATGGAGATACTACCGCTATCGGTACCAGTACTGGAACGGATAGTGACGATTGAGGATAAAAAAACTATTAGAGTTGGCAAATATTTCAGGAACCCTTGTTTCTCATACCGGGTACGCTCACATGAGCTTAGGGAAACCGAATTATAATCCGACGACATATGACCTCTAGTCCCCTGTACATGGAATGTTTAGGTTTTGGGGTCATTTTAGGGCATATATATTGTGCTCCTTTTTTTATAGATCGTTATAACGAATTGTAATGTGTTTATTGATAATTTATTAAGTTCAAGCCCTCTCTTTCTCTCTTGTCTTTTTGTCCCTAAATTTGATTACAATTTACATTTTAATTACAATTTATATTGAATAATATTCCGTCACCGGAACAGTAACTTTTTAATTTTTTTATTATTTTCTTTTCTATTTTTCCTTTTCTGTATTTTTTCTTTTCCTTTTCCTTTTTTTTTTTTTCTTTTCTTTCTTCGCCGGCCATAGCCGGGGCCGGCGGAGGTCGCCGGCCTCAGGCAAGGCCGGTTTCGCCAGTTGCCGGCGAGGTCGAGCCTCGCCCGACGCCGGCGAGGCTGGCCTCGCCCAGCCCAAGCAAGGGCGGCCCTCACCCTACGCTGGCGAGGCCGGCCTCACCTGAGGCCGGCGACCTCCGCCGGCCCCGACTATGGCCGGTGGAGCGGAGGAAGAAAAGAAAAAAAAAAGAAAAGGAAAAGAAAAAAAAAACAGAAAAGAAAAATTATGAAAGGGCCTGGAACCAGTTCCGAACCTAAATCGGAATCGCCAAGAGCGGTTCCGGTTCCGGTTCATACTTGGCCACAAACCGGAACCCGCCGGTTCCGAACGGGAACCATCACTACAGTAGCCTCTTCATCCTCATGGGCTGTCATGAGCTTCTCGAGCTGTCCTTCAGCATCTAATTTAGCCATAAGCATTCACAGCCGGTCCCGCCTTTCCATTTCTCTTTCCCCAAAGAGAGTCATAAGTTCTCCAAGCCGGCGAAGATGGGCACACACAGCCTTATCATTAGTGGGCACCGCCAGAGCAGCACCGCGCCGCTTCATCATCAGATCTTGCATTGCCTTTTCATGCCGCTCCCGCACCAACCTGCTCTCTTCCGTAATCTCACACTCCGCGGTTGACCGGGGAACAGCGCCTCCACGCCCCGCGTCATCATCCTCCGAGTCCGTGTCACTACTACTTCCAGCATCTTCTTTCTTGGGCGCAGGAGGCCCGAAAACGGGAGGGCGGATGGGCAGAGGCGCCAGTGGTCGAAGGACCGGAGGAACTGCAGGAACAGGAGCCACCTGAGGCACGGCGGGAGGTGGGATTGCGGGCGGAAGAATCGGTAGAAGGGTAACACTATCGACAGCAGAAGCCAGAGCCTGACTATCCACAGCGGCATCGGTAGACTCCGCGAGGGCATTCAAATCTTCGAGATCCTCTTCAACACCCATGACAGCTGACAAGACAAGGTTCACAACCAGGCGCTCATCACAACCGGAGAGGAAAACAAAAACACCCAAAAGCTGCTTCAAGGGTTTCTTGAACGGCCGTCCCGAATTCAAGAACGCTAGGCAATCGACTCGATACCGGTCCAATTCGAATCAACACTCCAGGCGCGCGTTGCTAGTGAAAAGAAAACCACATATCAAGCAGAACCCAAGCGAAACAGGCGACCCCTTAACAATGAGACGGAAGCTGATAAGAGATTCAGCCACCCAAAACCCATCATTTTCAAGAGCAAATCGGGGAGGAGGAAGCAGAAACTGCACAGGGGAGGAACGCACGAAGGTTCAGGAAATCCTCGCGCAGCAACAAAATGCCCTGCTACGTGAGGTGAGAGAGGGAGAGAACCTGAAAAGATTGTCACCTGAAGCTTCCTCTCGATCGTCTGGAGTGCGCTGAGATCGCGGTCCAGTGCACGAGAACGAGAACGAGAACGACGGAGCTCTCCGACCTGTGACGCCTCGAACGTACACCAGCTTGAGCGCTGCGCTTCTGCGCGGGATCATCGGATGGCGGGCTCGGGCTGCGCATTCCATGCGAAGTTATAGTTCGGGCCGGGCCGGGTCAATGGTGGGGGGCTCGGGTCAGATAAACTCTTATCTACTCACAACGAACATGTAGATCCGGCTTGTAGGGGCCCGTCGAGGTCGGATCAGGCCCACGAAGGAAGCAACAATTGCCGTGTTGTCTCTCGGGCCGGGCCAATGGGCAGACCCGGCTCGTACGGGCCTGTCGCGGTCGGATCAGGCCCACGGAGGAAGCAACGTTTGCGTGGACCCGACTCTCCCGTGAATCTAAAGAAACATCAAGCCGTCGTCGGATCGGCGTGATGCAGAATCCCGCACGAGGCTCGACAACTACGAAAGACATCGCACGTGCAATCAAGTTGATCGGTTCGAAAGTAGCCAACTCCATATTTGTACACCTGATGCACGTGAACAGGACGATTCAAGCACATTCATAAAGATTGCATTAAAAAAAAGAGAAAGAGCATGAAAGAGTTAGAGAAAGTATCGGGTAATAAAATCCCGAATCGGTCGTTTTCTGCTAGAACACTAATAAAAGGAGACCTACCAATAAAAGTGATTGGGCGTGATGGATGGGACCGCAATAATGATCGAAAGAACGCAAAAAAGAGCTGAACATCTAAGCTTAGATACTCCTGAAAGGTTTCGCATATTCGGTTTTGTTTTTTGGTAAGGCATATTCGGTTTTTCCGTACGTGAGCATCTAAAGAACGGCGATTCTCTATTACACTCCCCCCCTGAACATTGCGTTGACGATCGCCGCTCGCCGGGAGCTCTGCTTCTCTCCTCTCTCCGATGACCCAATGGCCGTATCGCCGCCGGCGCCTCGAGCCTCGATCCTCTCCTTCGCATTTCTGCTGTTCCTGAACCTGCGTCCGATCTCGCCTTCGGCGGTCGGATACGATCCCGGCGCGCCCGGCTGTGCCGGCGACTTCTACCAGGAGAAGTTCAGGCGCCGGGCGTCGCCGGAGAAGCGCCTCCCGGCGAGGCAGGGGTCGCCGTTCAAGATCGCCCTGTTCGCCGATTTGCACTTCGGGGAGGACGCCTGGACGGACTGGGGACCCCGCCAGGACGTCAACTCCGTCCAGGTCATGTCCACCGTGCTCGACGATGAAGTTCCCGGTAAGTGCTTGTTCGGATTGGGTTTCGTTTTTCTTGTAGCGCGTTTCGCTTCGTGCTTGGCTCGGCCAGTGATTCGGCGAGTGTCGTGGACCGCCCGGATCCCGGGAATTGCAAGGATAGTTCATTGGACTTGTGCTTTGAGAATTTGAGTGTGCTGTGGTGGGCGAGCTCCAAACAGAAGAATGCGGGTCGTAAAGAGATCGAATATCGAAGAAGAGGTCATCACTGGGTGAATGGCGAATGACCTAGACCTGCGGTTGATGCGCGTTAATGGTGATCTGGACTGAAGTTGGAAACTATAGAGAGAGGGCAAAAATTTTTCCACTTTTGACAAAATTTAGGACGCTGCTAATAATTCATAGGCCTTAAGACCTTCAAATTTTAGCTCTTGCTGCTGCTATTTACGTGAATCAGCTTCCAACCTGCTAAGTTTTGTGCAGGGCTTTAATTCCTGCGTTTTGCGACAGACTTGCCTGATACTTTGCCCGGGAAGCTCTTTAAAATAGGGACCTGTCGTTTGTCTGATCCACATTCTGACAAGACACATTGAATTGCGTTGCAGACTTTGTTGTGTTTCTTGGAGATGTCATTACGGCAAATAACATTCCGATAGCAAATGCAAGCTCGTATTGGGATCAAGCTCTATCTCCAACAAGATCGAGGGGCATTCCCTTTGCTAGTGTCTTTGGAAACCATGACGATGCACCGTTCGTGTGGCCATTGGAGTGGTTTTCAGCCCCAGGCATTCCTTTGATTCACTGCCCTGTTGCAAATTCATCATTTTCAGGTAAGCATCGAGGTTTGCTTACATATGTTAAAGTTGACAATGCTTATATTAAACTGCAAATGTTTCTAACAGCCTGAACGCATGATCATGGACTGGGATATCTTCACATCGATGTGATAGCTGGCTTGATGGAGTCATCGCATGAACAAAAGAAGCAGAAAGAATTGCTAGTATAGTAAACAATTAGATATAAAGTTGCACGGCACCTACAGTCTTGGAGTCAAATTAACTCGAAAAATGATCTCGTCTTGCAGATACGTGATTTATGTGTTGGTCGTATTTATACATGATTTTTCCATGTGTGATTAGGAGATTGCAGCTTCAGAGGAACACAGCGTTTGCAGCTCATGAAGAATGAGATAGAGCAGAATGCACTGTCCTATTCTAGTAGGGGTCCAGAGGATCTTTGGCCAAGCATATCCAATTACGTCCTTCAGATCTCGACAACGGATAATCCTCAGTCAACTGTAGCATACCTTTACTTTCTAGATTCTGGCGGTGGATCCTATCCAGAAGTAATATCAAAAGCCCAATCTGAATGGTTCAATAACCAATCTCTACAGATCAACCCAGATTCAAGGTACAAAGAAATGATGGCAGAACTTTTATTTATTTCGTATGCACCTATTACTATTACTCATAAACTGAACTTATCCAGTTAATTTTCCCTGGTTTCCCGGAAGAAGCAATCACGAACACTGATAATCCTATTTCTGTTGCAAAGAAATTTTTTTCCTTTTTTCTTGATAAAAAGATGGAGAACCTGTATAACGAGTAAGCAATTCAATGTTGGTTAGAATATGTATAAACTCTTTCTCCAGTTTTCTTGTGAAAAACAATTTATCACGTGGCGCAGGGTACCAGAGTTGATATTTTGGCATATACCTAGTAAAGCTTACGAAAAGGTGGCTCCATGGATCGGTGTGCGTAAGCCTTGTGTGGGCTCGATCAACAAGGAGACAGTTGCTTCTCAAGAAGCTGAAACAGGGATCATGGAAATTCTTGAAAAGCGGCCTTCTGTCAAGGTAATTAATGCCACAAATTGGTTTGTTCATTGATACCTTAACGATCATCTGCTGAGCTGCTTTTATCAGATCGGTTTTTAGGCTTTGTCAACATGCAAGTATTATCTTTAAGCAAGACAGGCATCGAAAACAAAAAAGAAAGCGGCAACTCTAAATGCTTCAACCACTTTCCAAGACTCGCCTGGTTTCTTCTTTACATTTTTTTCCTGGTCTGCACATTCTTGCTCCAGGTATAGTTGCATGTGGCTATACACAAGTTACTCCGGTTTGGTCTCGAGTGCTGTCTTAAGAAAAAGAGAAACTTGCTTGTCAAACTTCTTTTACACCTAGTGGAAGCATATGACACCGCTTTCATGCATTAAGTTTGAGATACTTGAATCTTTGATAAACATTCGTTATTTCAATCAGATATGAGTAAAAGTGTAATTTTTTGTCACGATGGCAGGCAGTATTTGTTGGACACAACCATGGATTGGACTGGTGCTGCCCCTACAAGAAGCTGTGGCTATGCTTTGCCAGGCATACTGGGTATGGTGGCTATGGCAATTGGGCTAGAGGAGCGAGAATTATCGAGATAAATCAACCACCTTTCTCTATCAAGTCTTGGATAAGGATGGAGAATCACGACGTACACAGTGAAGTCGATTTGAGTTCTTAAAAGCGTTCGATGTACAGTGAAAAGCCACGTGATAAAGGACAGTGTTCTCATGTGCAAATGTGTCTAGCTCTTATAGAGAATGTATAGAATAATAAATTGTTGACTATATCGTGCTGGTTACCCATTCACGATAACCTCGATCGCAATACATAACCCATTTCGATGCCTGAAGAGTAAAATCCTTGCACTCATTCGTAATTGATTTCTAACTCCTCCGAGCTCAGTGTAATATCAATTCATCAAACGGCAGAGCTAATTTCCATCAGTGCAGCTAGGCAATTTTGTTTCCATTCACACGCCCTACGAGCTTTTGGAACGACGCCTTTTCCAATGTAAGGACGGTGATAGAAAAAATCTAGCCTGCTGCACTGTGGAGTGTGGACTCCTAATATCAAACTGAGATTCCATGCAGCCACAGATCGACCACTATTCTTTGTCTTGTAATAGAGGGTCGTCCTGAAACAAGATGTTGTGCGTTATACCTATATTACAGTTATCAAATTATGTTTTTGGGGGTTGGAATCCATTAATATCGAAGTTTATGATTATGAACATTCACCTGTTAACTAATAGTTGATCATGTGTGATGGGTGTCGAGGATAAACTTTCTTAACTAAATACTCAAAATGAGCACTCTGTCATAAGCATTAGGGGAAGAATTATACGAGACTTTCGTGATTTATTGCGATTGCCATTTTCTTTTCTTTCCTGTTTCCGCATGTTAAATACTGCATCAACTCTCTTATTTTAACATCATTGAGCTCACGATAGGTGCGCCCTTATTCCTTAATACAAGTCGGCGTGTACCCATTAGTTGAAATTAATAGGGTATTTTGGCTGTCTATTGGGGAAAAAGAGCCCCCAATGTTTCTCAAACTCCGGGGTCTTCTGGTCCTCGTCGAACATAGCAAATATGTAAGTTTCGATCGGCTTTCCAGGCTTCTTGGGAGTCCCTTGCTTCACGTGCTGAATCAAATTCGAGTTGTAAATTCTCGCGTTGTCAATGGACGTTTCCTTCCCTCCAGCAGATGGCCAACCACTCTCCGACACAACCACTTCTAGGGACCCCCCACCGGCTTTCTCTAGTGCAGAGTAAACAGCATCTAGAATTGCATCAAACAAGTTCCGGTACCCAAGTGGTCCATCCTGCACCACGACCGAGTTCGCGGTGAACAGAGCATAGTCAAGGCGTTCCTGGGGATTGTCCCTGTAGCTGATGTACGGATAGAGGTTGACAAGCAAAGGGGACTTGTTGTTGACTAGGAATTGGATTATAGGATCTAGAAGCGGTCTGTGATCGGGCTTAAGTGTGCCCTTCGATGGAGGATACGATTCTCCTAAGATGCCCGTGTCCACAGCTGTGGAGACCTTGATCTGGGCCCCGAGTCTGGCATTCGAGATGGCAGTCTGGATGTTTCCCATGGCGGGGACAAGAAACTGGGCATCTTGAGAAGAAGGCTGCACTTCATTGCCAACTGCTATGTACCTGAACTTGACATTGCCATAGTTCTTCACATTGTTTTGGACCCAAGTGTCTGCTTCGGCTTGGCTAGAGGCAATCCTTCGGAGGTACTCATTGGGAAGGCCCAGCATGAGCTCAATATTGGTGCCTCTAAGGGCTTGGAGAGCGGGCTGGTCTGGGTCATAGAGCCGCATCCTGCGGATATTGTGCTGGTTGTAGAGCGCAACCACGTCTGGCTGCGAAGGCAAGTTGCTGCCGTGCATTCCATAGCAAACCCCTATTTGAGCACCTGCATGGAATGGACAGGAGTTATTGCTTCAACATAATTCTAGACTCTTCTTACTATGTGAAAGAAAAGCTTGCAAGATCTAACATCTTTAGTTGAATGAAAGTTGTTGAAAGGAAAAGTGGTCTTTCATACAGCTTCAAACTTACGATTATTGAAAGGAAAAGTGGTATTTCATACTGTCAAAGCAGGTTTAGGATCTTGTACTTCTAATATAAATGAAGCTTAGTTTTTTGACCTTACCAACTATGACTTCAGGCAAGGTCAATTCAAATAGTTTGGTAAGCCTGCTTTTTTGAGAGGACACAGATTTTCCCTTACATATTACATGATTTCTAGAAATTCTTCCGCAGATTTTCCTTGTAATTTTCTTCATTTGGGGTATGGGTAGAATAGGGAACTGCCCATTTACATACCATTCCATCCCATGCCTCCTTGAAATTTGAACTGAATTTATCAGCATTAGTGATGCATAGATTACAATCATCAGCTTTGATGAGAATGCATTTCAGGGCCACAAGATACGTCCGCGGGCTGGTTCGACTCCACTCTACTTGGATATGCATAACATATTAAGCATGTAAATCTATCATGAACCATGAAGAAAGATGCCACGCATTACTTCCCCTTATAATTGCTCAAACGAGAGGACAAGTCAGCGTAATCTCTGAATGTCACCATGCATGTGAGTGACTTCCTTGCTTATATAACTTATCTAGCGACCTCAAAGATCCTAGTTGAGAAAGAAGAAAACACAGCACAAGAACACGCACACAAAATCATGAGATGAGAATGAGAGAACTTTATAGTACGTTAAGAAGTAAAAAAGATTTGATCCATCATTTTACTAACGAAATGAAACCATTGGATTATCTTTCCAGAGAGAGAGAGAGACAGAGACAGACCTGTTGTATCAAAACTTGCTGCTAAAAGAGTCAATGTTAACATGATAGAAAATATGAAAGATGTGAATGATACCATCTGAGACAGAGCGAGAAAGTTGCACTTTACAATCTCGGAAGAGGCTCCGTTTTATGGAGGGAGATGTGCATTGTATCACTACTTGTGCAGATTTCTGAGTAATGACATACGAAGACTAAACAGAGTCTCCCTCTCTCCCTCTCCGCGAAGACTAAGCACAGTCTCCCTCTCCGCCACGTCCATCTGATCAAGACTTGATCATTTGCCAGGTCAAGTACGAACTCCAAATGATGACATCTCTCTCTCTCTCTCTCTCATCCATCTGACCAAGACTTCATCATCTGCCGGGTCAAGTACGCTGTCCCAATGAAGACATCTTCAGCTGCAGCCGAACGAGATGAAGTTATCTCCATCTATTAAGTCGAATGGAATTTTCCACTCCAGCGACTAAGACTGATTAAAAGTCCCACGAGGTCAACTACCGAGTGGAACTCCTAGCTATCGTGGTACGAAAACCAATAGGACTATGAAAACTTGGCGGAGGCTAGTGTTAGAAATCAGGACATATTTCCACAAACGGGAAAAAAATACACGATACTAGTAATAACACTAATCAAGAAATCATGTTTCCCTCGGGACAAGGCAGGCCTTCTGTTTTGTGCACGCTTACACAGTAGTCAGGCTACTGTAACGAGCTCATCCTTACAATTGCACGTGGAAACCGAATTCTATAGCGGATGCGAGACTCTCTAAGTAATGCGCTTGCACCCTCTTCAAACGTGTGCATACACACGACAAAAGGATAACTCTTTGCAGGCTCCTTGTACTCGAGGTGTTTGTTGTGGTTAACTTTTCGCATTTCTTATGTAAATAAGTGTATTAGAAATCTTAAAATTTATCGCAAAAACCCATTTAAGTTTTAAAACTTCCAAAATATATAATTAAATTCTAAAAACTTTTAAAATGTGCAATCAAATTCTAAAACTAGTCGCAAAAGTGCAATCGAATCTTAAAATTATCAAAAAGTATAATCAATAGAATGAAATTTTCAAAAAGTGTAATCAACGGAATGACTTGATTGAATCAATTTAACAAGTTTTAGAACTTGATTGAACTTTTTAAAAGTTTTAATATTCGATTGCATTTTCGTGACAATTTTTAAAACTAAACTATACTTTTTGAAAATTTTAAAACACAATTGCACTTTCGTAATAGATTTTATGATTTCCAATGCACTTATCCCTTTCTTATAAACTGTTAGAATATGAAAACATTCATATTGAGCATCTCAAATTCATAAAGCCGCTGACCAAAAAAGAATAAAAATCTTAAAGCCATCTAACCCATAACATTTTAAAATCATATTAGACTTTTCCATAATATATTCTTAGAAGAGGTTTTCCACTTTGTCACGACTCACGGAGTCACGGGATGTATTTATAATTTCAAAAGTTTCGCTTCTAACCAAGAGAACTTATCTTCATGAATAGAACTCGTCAAACAACCTAGTCAAAAGCCGTAAAATCATACTGGGACCGTGATTCGTCTCGCTATCGAGATTGGACCGAGAATAATGAATTCCGAGGTTGAAGTTCAAGCCTCGAGGTCCATTGACATTCCGATTCAATCACCGTGATTAGACTCGTTGCATTTGGGTCTTACTAATCAAGTGTCATCAATCTTGTCATGGATCTACATCAGCATCAGGGATGGTTAACAAAGTGATCCTATCTAGACAAATGAACTTGCAACATCGATTAAGGGGACATCTTGTCCTGTCCTTTAATTGCTTTTCACTCTCTCTCTCAAATTTTGAGATCCAGGAAGAGCATATAAATCAAGACAAATGAAGAAGGCGATTGCACAGATTTTCATCAGAAAGTAATCAGAATAACTTATTTTATTTCTTTTCTTGATAAGAAACAGAAAGAGTTCCACTGAACTAAAGAGTACAGAACAGTAATTGTAAAAAAAGAAAAAGGGAAAATGTTCCACTTCATCTACTGATAGACAACTAACTGTCGTACAGAAGTATAAACTCACAAATAATGCAGCACCAGATGATCTAGACCAATTTACAGCGAAAAAGTTACCTTAATATACCAGTGGCAATTGGACAGTTACTAGAATCACCATTGCCTCGGCAAGATCCTGATTGGTGGGCAATCTACAAGTCATGGAGATGAATATTCACTCCTCCCCAGGAAGTTTAGTTAAAAGGGCGCCTCACAACAAATCAGCTTCACTTTTTGGAGCCGATCTTTGACAAGCCCATTTTATAAGAATCCATGCAGATGTGAGCACATACAAATGCTGCAGTTCAATAAGGTCATATCTTGTCATTCAATGTCAACCAGCTCCAACCACCAAGAACAGAAAGGCGTTAGGCAGGTTGTCCAGAATGGCTCAATCGCCTAAGGACATGTCATCCTCACCCAACCAAGTACCTAGTGTCATCACTCTTCATTTTCAAGCAGATGACTCCTCAATATCATGATTATCTTTTGAAGGACCCCATCATTTTGAGCCAGATATTCTTCCGCTTCATGTTTAGCACAGAAAACCTCCCCGTCTATGTTGTATGTGGATCCTTCTTTCCAGATAATCCCATGATCACAGGCCAATTCTAAGACCTCAGATTCCAAGCAAAAACCCTTTCCATACATGATTCCTAGTTCAGCTTTCTTCTTAGCGGGTGCCAACTTATTTTTCACCACTTCCACGCAAACCCGAAGACCCGTTGGCTAGTGAAATTGCCGCCCAAAAGTAAATGTCAAACAGATAATTAGAGATAAATACTATTGGAAAATCATTGTGCAAGAAAATTCTCTGTACAAACAATCTAAAGCTAGAAACTGAATTCCATCAACTAATAAAAACAACCCTCTGAAAGTCAAAACATTCTCATATTTACAGTTAAGAAAAAAAAAACTCCATCTTGAAGAGCTTGTTTATGTAATCATTCACACAAATATTCAAATAGATCAGCTTTCCCTACAAATCAGAACAAGATCGTAATGAGCAAATCCTGTCATACTTCTGCTCCCTTCCAAATTTTGAGAGCCTAACAAAAGCATAAATGACGACGCTACATGCTCCACCAATTAATTCATAGAAATTTGCATGGCTGGAACATATTAATAAAAAATACTAATCCCGTGGAAAAAGTACATAGCATTGGCTCCGTTCGTTTCACGGAAAATAACTTCCAAGAAAACGTTTTCCGGATTTTCCGATATTCGTTTCACAGAAAATAACTTCCCATGGAAAACATTTTCCTTCCTATGGACAAAACTCCTTCACTTTTGAAGAAAATGACTTCCTCTTCTCAAAAGAGGAAAACATTTTCCCTGATTTCACCATTTGTTTTCACTATTTTCTTTTTCTTTTTTTTCCTTCTTCTTCTTCTTCCTTAGCCGGTCGCTAGCGGCCAGCGACCAACCAACTCGAGCCTCGCCATAGGCCGGCGAGGCTCGACCTTACCAGAATCTAGCAAGCTCGAGCCTTGCCGGCCTGTAGCAAGGCTCGAGCTCGCTTGTGGCCGGTTGCCGGCCATTGTCATGGCTAGTGACCTACCGGAGAAGAAGAAGAAGGAAAATAGAAGAAAAGGAAAAAGAAAAAAAAGAAAATTAAAAATATTTTTAATAAATAAAAATTATTAAAAGTATTGCAAGGAGGAAAATCTTTTTCATACCGAACAACGAAAAATATTTTCCGAGACTTTTTTAGATTTTAGCCAAACACTGGAAAATTGTGTCATTTTCCTAGAAAATGACTTCAGGGAAAACATTTTCCAGAAACGTAACATTTTCCGTGAAGCAAACAGAGCATTAATTTGAGAAAAATCCTCTACTTCCAACAAATGGGTAAATGCAACTACTAGAGGGAGACTATATATATAGGCCCATTGAAATCCATTAAGTAAATGAACAGGGATACTCTAAGAAATTGAACCTGACTCCGATACCAAATTAGAATGTGAAACCTAATAGCTTAGACTATACAGTGGAAGAAGATTACATGTATAAAGACCATTGAAAACATGTTAAAGTGGTACAAAATACTTGAAATGTTTCCTTAAGGAAGTAGCATTGTAACAGATAGCATCTTTAATTGATTTGCAGTGACCCCCATAAGAAATAGTATCTCCAAAAATCAAGGAACGTTATCTTCTTCACTGAAACCAAATGGTCATTTACCTTATCGTCCGTTTTAAGCAATCCCATCCTCACCAGTCTCATCCGGACAGCCGCATAGAACTTCAAAGCATTTCCACCACATGTAACCTCATCTCGATGTCCTCCAAATGCGTGACCATATTTTGGAACTGACCTAACCTGGAATTGGGTGAAGCTGATGGTTTAGTGGCCATCATCCTTCTTCCAACAAGAGACAAGTCATCCCATGCAAAAGAAATGGAAGTTAAAATAAACCTGATTCACAAAAACAATGAGAGTTTTCGACTGGAAAAGAGAACAATGGATCTTTCTAAGAGCCTGTGTCATGATCCTTGATTGTATGTCTTTGTTTCTGCAGCCTATCGGTTCATCAATTTCACATTGGGGCACAAGGGCAGCGACCTGCAAGAGCAATGCATGCCACGGGCATATGAAAAGGCATGAAAAAATGCATGGTAGTAACACCAGAGAGAGATAGGCCCACAAAAAGCATGCTACCCTTCAATCACAACCTGTGTTCTCTACGAGAGTAGTATTAGACAACTTTATCAACAAGCATTATCAGAAACCAACAAAAGAAATTGAAGAAATAAAACACTAAAGTTGCTCTAGAAGAATGTTGCGTAAAGATAAATAATACTAAAGGGACATAAAGAGTTCTAGTTAAAATAAGGGATAAACAAAGAGAAAAGCCAACCGCTTACGCTGTCAATGACAATGACATCTAGGGACCCACTTTTTGTCAGTGTATCAACTGCACTAAGCAAATTTTCAGCAGAATTTGGACGGAAAAGAAGAAGATTTTCTGTGTTTATGCCCATTGATTCTGCAAGTGATGGGTCGAGTGCATTCTCTGCATCAAAGTATGCACAATAACCTGCTCAAAAAAAGAAAAACTAAAGGAGATGAAGATAACAGTCTCTCTGACGATAAGCCATTCAAAATAAATCAAATAAGAGACATAAGAGTCAGATACAGAATAGGTAAACAATTGCTTAGAAACACAACTAACTCTGAAAAACGCAAAAAGGTCTCACAAGCTTGCTATCTTCACAGCAGGACCAAGAGAAATCAAATCTTAGCGTAAAAACAGAAACTCTGCAAGAAGACAGACGCATACCACCAAGTTTCTGTGCTTCTTTAATGATGTGAAGGGCAAGTGTTGTCTTGCCAGATGCCTCTTTCCCATATATTTCAACAATTCTACCCTGAAAATGGAATGGAATTTTTTTTATTTTTGGGCTCAAGGGCATGAATAATCTAAAAAATTCAAAACTTCAGCATAGGCATATCAAAATGTTCAAGTCAAACTCTTTATGCAAGAAACAATTGGACATGGAGAATTCATATCCAACAGAAATTAAAAGTTCAATCCTAATCAACTTAACATAAAGATAATAGACAGTGCTAAAAGCAGCCATAAAGTAATTACAATGGTACTATATGTTCAGACAATATGTTACAATGCTGCTCATAAATCACGTCTAAGAGTAGTTCCAAGATTTGAGTTAAGCTTAAACAACACAAGCCTTCTTATCTTTACCAACAATCGATCTTGACAGAAAATGCATTTGATACAATTCCCATAACTAAAATCTGATGTCCGATTGTCAGGAAATCCATGGTAATAGCTATCGCAATCAACTGGACATAACCATAGCCTTGTGACCAAGCAAACCATTACCTTCACTATTAAAAATATAAGAAATATCTATAACGAATTCCAGTTATAGAGATATTCTCTTTGATTATAAACTTTTATCAAATAATCCTCGGCATGTATATGTTTGCAATGCAGAAAAATGTAAGTAAATTTCTGCCTCCAGCCTTTGCTATCTCAATAGTTCTGATAGAAAGAGGTCCTTACCCTTGGTAACCCTCCAATCTCAAGGGCTTGATCAAGCTTTAAAGAACCAGTAGATATTACTGGTTGATGTCGTGAACTGAAAAATCGCCTCAAAGACAGCATGGATTCCCTACCAAATTCACCAGCAAGGCTTGACAGAGCATGACGTAAGGCATCTTCTCTCTCCATCATCTTCACATCATCATGAAGTCCATCGCGTTCAAAATCCAACTCTTCAACTTAAATTGGAAGAACATGCATCAAGTTCAGAAATTAGTCCTAACCACCATCAAAGACCAATTCAGCTACTCAACCGGCAAAAGAACTTTTGCTGGACGTGTTTTCCAAATGACGAAGCATTAGTGCTATGTGAAGTTACATCTTTTCCAGCAGCCATACGAATGAAGAATGTAACTCACAAGGCTAGGAAAGTGTCGTCCAACCAAACAAAACATGCCAGAGAAGCTACTATGTGAGACAGTTTGTAAAATGAATTTTCAAGTTACAGCATTTTAAGATTGTTGAAGCAGAATCCCATTACCAGATGCCAACAATTCCAGCTAAGTTTCAGAATAGTAGGGACATTATAACTTTACAAATCATGCCACTGAAAACCAGAGCCTCGAAAATTGGAAGGCAGCTAGAGTCAACTCATAAGAGGGCAAAAGGGTTGGGCTAAATTTGCGTTATGACAATTCCCAGCACGCTATCATCGACAAAGAACGGAAACAATAAGATACGTGCACGGGGGAAGGAAGTGAGCCCCGACAATGGCTGATTACCTACAGTGGAAAGGCAGCATGCGGGCACCCTTGTTCTGGAAACTGGATTCCTTCCGATGCTCTGTGGACGGGAGGAGGAGAAAACATCACATAACAGAAGGTCGGGGGGGCACAGAAATGCCAAACCAAACGCAAACAAGCACGATACCAAAACCCTCTGACTAGGCGAAGATTTCAAGACAACTGAGGCCTCCGGTTACTAAGGAAAACAACATCGTCGGAGAAAGACAAGAACCCCTGCCCCCGAACAGTCCGGCACGAAACGCTTATACACAAGCCTCTCGCTTTCGCCATCCGCGGCGCGTCCCCACACGCTCGTAATTACCCAGAAAAAGGAACAAAAAAAAAAAAAAAAAACTCAAACTTCAACCGAGCTGCTTGGTGTCGAGCAACTCACCTGGCCGCCGCCGCCGGCGGACGACCACCTCAGGAGAGAGGAGAACGGGACACCGCGAGAGGCTCCGAGGCGGAGAGAACGGGAAAGCGGGCGCGGGAGGAGGAACGCCATGGCTCTTCGCCGGCGATCGCAGCGATGGGAGCGGAGGTGGTTAGGGTTTTCAAACGGCGTGCAGAAGCGCCAATCGCACCGCCGCTCGTTCGTATAGATGCGCCCCCCCTCCTCTGATCTTTCTTCGCCAATTTTTTGTCACTTTTCCGTTTCGGTTTTAGGCTTTTGCCATCGTCCCCTCAACTTCTTGGTATTTATCGTTCTCGCGCGTGTGGATTTACATTTTGCACCCTAATATTTTGGGATTGTGGCAAGTAGCCCCCAATTCTAAACTCTTTTTGCAATTTTCCCTCAGAATCTTCGAGATCGGGCATAATCTTCGAAATCGGCCGTTGGCTCTGGCCAAATTTTGCTTTGCAACTCTGACCCCAACTCAATAATATGATCGATAAACTATATGTTAATATGCACCGCCTGGCATTAACTTCTGTCAAATACTCGCTAGATTTTGTGTCACATGCCCTTGTACACAATTCCAAACTCTCATGCTACCTTTTCGTGTGAACACAATTATATCACCGAAGGCGTAGGGATTCATTGTAATCGATTGTGTAAATTCGAGGGATAAATTTCAAAAATTGAAGGTTGCGCCGAATAATTTACCCAAATCCACCCATGGCCAAAACTTACATATAAATACCAGCCCGAATCGATACCATCTCGAAGCTGGACGGGACGGACTTTCTCACGTAAGAGCATGGTTTTAAGCTCACCATTTTGGGCTTGACCATTGATCACCCCAGTGCTTAAAAATGTCGAATGGTAGTAGAGCAAAGCCCAAACCACAATCTTCTCTACGTATTGCAGGCCTGTTCAATCACAAGCCGGGCTTCTCCTTTCTTTTCTCATCAATTCGACGAGTTTAGCCTGTTTGGGCTCGTAATGCCGATTCGGTCTTCGAAACCATTACGCTAATCGAAAGTATAGTAATTAAATTGACCGCACTCGCAACTCTTCCAAATTCGAGAATGGAGCGTCTAACGTTTCTTTCTCGTGGGAAAACACAGGCTATTCAAAGAAGGAAAAGAATTTGATCATCCGATCAGATTAATGTTTCGCTCATGTTGGGTGATTTCACTGTGTTAGAATTTTCTGAATAAAGACAGACACGTACGAGTTGGCCACTAAAGGGTGCGTTTGGTAACCATTCTGCTCTCGAAAATAATTTCTGCTCAGAAAATAATTCTTTTTTATTTCATTCCTGAAAATAATTTCTAAGAATTTGAAAGCGTTTTGATAACTGCCCAAAATTTATATTATTGAAATAGAAAAAGAACATAAATGCGTATGGTAACTACACAAAATTTCTTTTTATTAATAATATTTTGAATATTTAAATATTTTTTCTTTTTATATTTTTTCTTTTTTTTTTGTCTTTCTCTTCACTTTCCTTGGCCCATGGCCAGGTCGCCAAATCTGGCAAGGACAGGGACGAGGATCGCCCATGCCAGATTTAACGAGGGCAGCCCTCATAGGCCACCAACGAGGGCAACAATGCCCTCTCCAGCCTTGTCCTGTGACCGATTGTCGGTGGTCAGCAACTGGCCATAGGCGAGGAAGAAAACCAAGAAGAAGAAGAAGAAAAAGTTTCATTCCTGATTTTTGTTCCCAAAATCAACAAACAACTTTTTTTTTAATTTTTTGATTTTGTTGCAAAACTGATTTTGATAACAAATTTATATAAATTTATGCCCGGCAACGAAAAAATTTACAGTGAATTCCCGTTTCTAAACTAATTCTAAAACAAAAGAATAGGACCATTTACCAAAACGCAGCCTAACTCGCCCCACCAAAACCATCACGAACGAGTCAAATCAAATCAAAACACAACCTTTTCTCTCTACTGATAGAACTCCCTGCGTCCTTCTTCTTCTTGCCTTCGATTTCGATTCCCGGAGTCGATTCGCGCCGTCGGGATGGCATCATCAACCGCGGCAGCGGCGACCGTCTCCCCGTCTCAGCTCACCCGCTTCTCCGCGATCGATCGCAAGCTCCGGCTGCGCAAGCTCTCCGCTTTGACCTTCCAGAACCATCGATCGAAGGTACGCGGCCGCGGAATTGTTTCGATTGTGCTTTGCTCGCGGTCAACGCATTGCGGGGTGCCGCTTGTTTGCTCGAGGGATGCGTCAAAAAGTTGTCTTTTTGGGGATACGCAATATGGGTCGCCGACGTTCTTGATTTTCTTAGGTACGGCCGTAATAGGAGTTCCTGTTGAGAATCATGGTATTTGTGTTTGTTCATTGAGTCCCACGTGCCTCGCAATCGAATTGTGGAGCTGGGATGATGTGGTATGTTTGTTGGTGTTGCATAACTCTTTTGCGATGTCTGCATTATGGAATCAGAATGGTTTTTTCGACTGCGTTTTCTTGCATTCGCATACACTGGACTAGCTTTTTGAATCTTTTTCCAATATAGGAAGAGATATTCTTTAAGAATCATCGTTCTGCCGTTAATGGGCCGTAGATATCATTGACCCAATATTTGTGTCTTCATCTCGGGATCTATCCTCGGATGTTTCAAGCATGTCTGCAGACAGTAGCCAGATGCCCAGGATAGCATTAGTGTGACTTGCTTATAGATTCTCTGCAAGACAGAGCTTTTCGTTCTACATAGGGAGTGAAAGTGGAGAGTGTTTTGTGTTATCTCATTGCCTGCTACCTTTTTACGAAGTTCATTTCCGGGATTTCATGTATCAGGAAGTATTATTGTAAGAAGATTGTATCCTACCAACGGCTTTATCTTGGTCTATTAAGGAAGTTTTCAACTGTAAATTCAGTTTAGATATAGTGGAGTCATACTCTTTTTTCCCTTTTTTTCTTTTGCTTCATAATGTTTGTATAATAACTGGAACGTTGTGCAGTCATCGGTCGTCATGAGTCTTGAAGGACGTGGCCCAGAGACTACTTCCCCTGGCAACAAAAGTTCTTTCAGTTACACAGATGACGCATCAAGATCGCAAATGAACGGGGCAGCAAAGTCATATACATCTATAGAAGACCATAATGCTGAAAATATGGGAATAAGTGAGCCCGAACAGGAACAGGGTGTCGCGAAGCCAAAGAGGGCTGCTAAAATTCATGATTTTTGCCTTGGAATTCCCTTTGGTGAGTGTGCTGAATATGAACTCCTCGTTGCTGATCATCATAAGAACTTATAACTTGAGGCCTATTTGTAATGCATGCCATTGATCCCCATCTTAGTTCAACACTGTTGAACGGTAGTTGAGATTTGTCTTGTTGATTACTTGAGTAAATATAACCTGTCCATCTTACATGTTCAACTTTTAAACCTGTTAAAGTTTGTAATTTGACAGCTTTAGGAGGAAAATTACTCAGGCAATCCTATTGTTTCGTCTAACAGGCGGTCTAGTTTTCAGTGGTGGACTTCTTGGTTTCATTTTCTCCAGAAATCCAGCTGCTCTGGGCAATGGTGTACTATTTGGAGGCGCTATACTAGCCCTTAGCACCCTTAGCTTGAAGATCTGGACGACAGGAAAATCCAGCTTGCCTTTCATTTTAGGACAAATAGGTACTTGTTATTCTGTTAATCCATCCTCGTGAATTTTCATCTTTATATTTATGAGTAGTACAAGCAAAAAGCATATGATAGATAACCTGGAAGTATCAGCGTGGTATTTTCCATTTCCTATACCTTGCTTTCTGCATCAAATGGTAAATCTTGTATTCTTTGGACTGTTTTGGGTCCATAATCAGTGTTTATGCACCTTGCATATGGGACTGGAGCTCATTATTTCTGACAAGTGAATGTAACTACCTCACCAAATGAAGTGTGTATATTGTTATAGCGGACTCAACTGTTGGCAATGTAGAATTTCCGCATAGAAACCTGGTTGTACTTTCACTTTCTGCTGATGGAATTAGTGACAGATTTGAGCACGGCTTCAAAAGGACTGTGGAGATGAATCAGCATGCTTGTTAAAGGTCCCTCTGCTCCTTCAAATGGAGGATTTTCTGGAAGTGAACCTCGCTTGTTTAGGAGATGCAATATTTGATTATCATTGGATCTTTAGGTCTACGTTTTTACAAAAGAACGCAGCTTTTTAACCTCAATTATCTAATTTGTGCTCTTTCAAGTACAATTTTCAAACAATCTAAGAAGAATCTTCTCTCTTTAAATCAAAACCTGCTAAGCATGACTTGCAATTATGATTCCATTATGCTGATCATAGTAGTTATTGTATGATATGTATAAAGGAGTAGTTGTATGGTCTGGGCACTGACCTGTTGCATAATGTGCATTTGAGTTAATGGACGTCCTTGGTCACAATTTCTGTGTGGAGATCTCTCCCAGATTATCTGTGCTTATTATGCATCTTCTTTTTCTGTGTGGAGATCTCTCCTAGCTTATCTGTGCTTATTATGCATCTTCTTTTCTCTTGCAGTCCTCTCTGCTGTCATCTTCTGGAAGAACTTTCAAACTTACTCTCTGGTAGGTCTCAAGCACCATACCCTATGATGCTCTTAATCTGTGAAAGTATGATGTGCATGAGCGCATGCCTGGGCATTTCCTATAGATTGCATATAAAGACTCATTGGATGGTTCTTTGTTTTAATGCTCACCTCTTCTGTCACGGATGCAGACAAAGAAAGTATTTCCAACAGGGCTTAATGTTCTTATCAGGTACTTCTGTCGTTGCAGAAAAATGCTTTGCTTACTAGACTGTGAAATCGGTAGAGTGACTCGTTTGATTTTTCATTTTGTGCATGTAGTGCTGCGATGCTGTGCTTCTATACGTATGTAATCTTGTCAGGAGGAAATCCGCCACCAAAGAAGTTGAAATCTTCTGCTTATATCTCGTAGTTACATGGATGCAAATGTTTGAATGAGATAAGAGAGGTTAGAATCTTTTTCTTCCTTTTCGGCTGTAATACAGAGGTGTATGGTGAATTGAAGAGAAGTCATGGGTGGATGGGTGAAGCCTGTAATTTCATGGTGATCTGTATCTGTTTTACTTACATAGCTCCTAGTTTTTTGCTTTTAGAGTTCAAAAGGATGGTTTGCTAGTATAAAGTTATTTTGACGAAGGAGGACACCACTTAGACTGACTCCTTCTTGTGAACCCCTGAGCCTTGTCAAAGAGTGAAGATTTGGAGGTATAGGGACTTCATGCAGTGTTTCTTATGTAAGCATCTTTGGTGCGGTGTGCCACCGTGGGTAATAATAGAAATTTTTTCTTAACGGTAGTTAACTTCTTAGCCCTTCGTGTACTCGGACCTTGTCACTCTATGTATTAAACTAGAATAAGAAAATGAGGGTGAAGATGTGAAGATCTTCCTAGTTATGGACCTGCTGGTCTCCTACCGGAGTGGTTTTTACTGATTATTGGGACCTGATCGGTGTGAAGGTTGTCATTGTGATAAGTTATAAACTATGCAGCAGTGTAGAAAGAAAGCAAAATTCACGAGGTTGAAGGGGTATGCTACATTGAATCTTGGATTTTCTTGGGCGCGTTTGGTTTCAAAGGACATCTTTGGTTTGGATTGATATTTGGAAGCACACTTAGTTTAGAATTTCTGTCTGGACGATCAAATCTCAATACAAGTTGCGGGAACAAAATCATGGCATTTGTATTTTTGCATGCATAGACCGACTTGTTCTTTTCACTATCAGCTTTCATTAGCGTTACCGGCCTAAACATGCTCAGTGAAAAACTTTATGTGGAACTGTGATTAATGGTGACCCATTTGGCGATGCCATCATTTTCATTTCATTACCAGCAGAGCCAATTTACGTCTCAACGAGCATAACGACTACGTGTTGCAGTCGAGCATTTGCTATCAAATATAGCTGCTTGATAGGTGGTTAAAATAAAGGATTGCTTCCACGAGCTAAGGCAAGAGACAATAATATGGTTGCGAATCAAATCCATCAAGAAAGGCATAATAATGTAACGAAGCTATTGTCAAGTGAAAATATTCATTTATTCTGAGTTAAGTTCATAACTTGTGAGTTACAAAACCTACAACAAAATTTACAAGGAGACTCAAATTTCTGCATCAGAGACAACTATGTGCATCAAAGAGAGACTTGATCGAGGTGTAAAAGTACAAAAGAAGTCGAGCTCATCAACTGGCACAAATGTTGGAGGAGGTAGCTTATTCTCTTTGTGTAACTTCTGTCCAGCCAAGACCCGGTCTGCATACTTCCTCTTGCAATTCCTCATAGTCTCGTGCGTCACGCAGAGCAGCTTCAAAGTCTGTAGAATCACTAGCAACTGGAAGAAAGCTACTTATATCATCTCTGGCCCCAAAACCTCCGGCCCTTATTACATCATCAAGAATTATGAGCGCTTCCATGTTTACTTCACCAGAAATGTTAGTGTCACTAACAATTGCATTAGGTCCAACGGTTCCCCCGGCTTCTGGATCAAAAACTTTGGGCTTTGGAATACTTCCAGGAGAACTTGGAATGGGTTCCAAGACATCCTTAACTTCGATTGAGGAAAGCTGATCCTCCTTAATAACATCAATCCCTTTGTCGCTCTTCTTACCCTCCTTAATAACATCAATCCCTTTGTCACTCTTCTTGCTGTTTATCTTATCTGTAGCACCCACAATGCAAAGATTCTCAATTTGGAAGGAGGATAGGGAGACCAAGTCCATACACTTAAGGCAAGCCAAAAATTTCCATGGTCGAACTAATAGACCAGACGTGACAATTTGCCAGAAATTCCTTCATCAAATTGGCGTGTTCTTATTTTCAGTACAGAGAGGTAGCGTAGTGACAGGCAACCAACATAGAGAAAAAGATTGGGCACAGAGGTAGATGAATCGACAATCCAGTCTAGAAGTCGGCATGGACTAAACTGCCAATAGCAGGTATTCATTTGGACAGCGACACGAAAGATCTCAAGAAGTCAAGCTACTGAAATCATCAAGTAATGTACTATGAATAACCATAACATCCACTTGCTGCATAAATAGCCCCTCTTACGCACATTACAACCCTTCAAAATCTGTCATGGAAAGGACGTGTGAGCACATCCCTCCAAACAGCAGATCTTGTGTGCAAGGGAGGGGCAAGAGTTCCACAAGGGGCACCAAGAGTACTCTTATTAGGAAATCTACTCGACTTAAAATTCTCCTAACCCAAATATTTTCCGACAGCAGACGAATTTCAAACAGTTTCTCTGTCCCTAAAATCATATAAGCTCTCCTCATGGCAAAGGAATTGAACATCAAAGGATGAATAAGGTCTTACCCTGTGAAGTTTCCGACCGACTGTCCATGTGAGATCCACTACTTTCAAGCGAAGGCTCGAAAATTTGCGTGATACTTCCTTAAGCAGTCCTCCAAAACTTGCCTGGGAAAACCAAACAAGAGAATAAAGACACTAATGAATTTGCGGGGACAGAAACATTGCCCAAAATGAGCATGATAAAACACATCACCCAGAGAAGCATTGCCAGAGCAGCAGACGAAAGAGATGTAACTATGATCTTCTGTTCTAGGACTTAGTTGGCCTGGTTCGAACGTCGACCAACAACGCGAATTCGTCTGCTAATAAGTCTATGCTATACCTAAGAGCTGCATGTCCGGAAGCCAAAACCCATATGAGAGAAAACAAAAAGGTCAGAAACAAACTCCACCAGATGGATGCCGATAGAAACCAACAAGCAGACGACCCTTCCTTCTTCCGGAATAAAGCAAGCCCAAGCAATCTCACTCCGGCTGTTTCGCCGTACGAACAAGAATCGCGACGGGATCCGGGACATTCGTATTGATCGCAAAAGCGGACAAAAACAGGGGGGGAGGGGGGGAAAGTTTCACAGAAATGAGTCATGGCGGCTCGTATAACTAGAAATAGTCTCTAGATTTTCCGATGAACTCTGTCCGACATCAAAACATAGAGACAAAACCGAGACCTGTCGCGTTCGAGAAATCTAGCAGAACCGGCGAAAGAGAGCGTACCTGAGCGAACGCGACGCGATCGAAACGACCAGGTGATGAGAGAAAGAGCCTGTGTTTCTATGCATGCTTTTAAAGCTTGAATTCGGGTCGGTCCGGTCGATGAAACACGGGCAAGTATTCGGATCTAGACGATCCGGACCCATAGCATGCTGGTTAGGCCCGGCACAACACGGCCCGGGACCTGAATTCTAAAGGGATTAAGACACAAGTGGTATCTTTAACATTAATATTTTTATATAGTTTACGTATCAAATTGAACATATACCAAAAATTTAAGGATCGCATCGAACAATTTAAAAGTTTGAAGATCACATTGTATATTATGCTAAAGTTTAGTTCAGACACCGCATTACATGTCGGGCCAAAAATTATGAATCATTTGTCATTATCTAAAAAAATAAGTCAATTTCCCTCAAATAACGAAAACGCTTGTCCCGAATATATCAGGTTCTTACCATCGAACCCCACTATATAAGAGGACGCTTCTTACCTTCGAACCCCACTATATAAGAGGACGCTTTCCTGTTCGTGTCTTTATCACGCATGTCGAACTGGAAAGAGAGAATGAGAAATCCAGAGTGACCAGATTTGTAATAGCTAAATTACTAACCGGCTAAGGTAATCTCGATGGAAAATAAATCAGCTGAACTTGCATTCGATTGAAGTTCCACGAGATCAATCCCTGAGCAGGGGCCATCAGATATGTCCTAAACCTCTCTCGGGACATCCCATGTCCGAAACCTCGCTCAGGACATCCCACGTCGCGGACACGCAGGTTAAGAGCCATAGCTGAAGCCTTTAGAGCGCATCAGAGACTAATAACCAAAAACTGAAACGTATGATCATAGGATTCAATCCATGCCATATGAAAGCCTCGATGGACCTCCGTTAAGACGGAGCAAATTCGAATCACGTTCCATTCTCGCTTGAACAAAATATTCTAATGGCCACAGCAAAATTGCAACTTGGCATCTCTCAATACAAATAATCAACAAGGATTCTTGGTAAGCAAACGTGAATGATCTCTCACAAATTTCAACTTTTCTCATCTCTCACAACAGAAGCTTCCTTTGGACAAAAGCTTAACATAAAAAGTAAAAGACACCTTAACCCTAAAAAAAAGATTACTACTCAAAATCTTCAGCAACCAAAGTTATCGAGCAGTCTGTGTCTGTGCGTGCTCCAGCACCTGAGTGACTAGCTTGTAAGTGCGCCCTGAGAGTGCCTTCGTATGGTCTATCAGTTGTTCATACCTGCAGGAAAGGATAAAAACAAAAGTGCTTATAAGATCAGCATACTTAATTTACCGACATGGAGAAAGAAAAGACACCCAAGTGTGACACGAAAAGGTGGTGGTTGAGAAATCATAACGATCAACAAAAATTCGTGAAGAGATTGGAATTTGTAGGCAATCTTACACGTTGGGGTTATTAGGTTCTATGAGAATAGTCCCCGATTTGGAATCAATCTTGGCTTCGAGTTTTGAGGTCCGAATAAGATTGACAATCCATCTCTCAGCCTCCTCATAATTCAAATTCAGTTTCTCCGCAAGGACCCTGCAAATAAAATCCTACAATTAGAACAGAGTCTAAGAAGCCTCTATACGTGGTATATAATTGGAAACCATGCATCAGGTGTTCCAAGAACAGAGTCTAACAAGTCCATCACAGCTATTCCTTTCACGTAGAAAACAATTTTGGGTCGTACAATCTTCAAGAAAACAGTAGAAGCAAATTAGACATTTTAAGGTCCCCAGTTGTTATGGTATTTAACTGGTGTTTTTTGCTATCATAAGAGTTGCATGCGAAATTGATTTAAATCAAGACAACAAGAAACAATATTCTCCCCCAAGAATAACTTGCATGTTTGAATAGGGTCAGTCCAACTACTATAGAGCTGAATGCCACACATTTTCCCAATTTCTTTTTAAACCACTTGCGGTGGAGATGATCACATTGCTACTTGCTACCTCTTCACTTGAATGATATCATATGAGAACCGTCATGGGAGGAGTCTCCTAACTCTATGTGGTATTATCACTCAGACAAGACTATGAGAATAAAATGAAGTCGCATTGGATGCCCCAAAACGAGCTTCCGAATAAGAGAGCTCAAAGCAATATCAAAGATTTTCATAACTCTGTGAGAAGATTAACTTCAAATTGTCTGTTAAGTTAAATCTTCCTTCTAAATAGGCTAATCATGTGATTTGGACGATTTCTTCCTTTCAGATTATGACCTACGTTCTCGAACCGCAAGTGTTGAGTAAGCAATAAGGGCACCTAACTCGCTACTAGCAAGAGAAGAAAACTTCGATTCATGTTATCATATGTTCCTCATTTACCAATTCTTCCAAGGGTATGTTCCACGCATGAACTGCCAAACAATGGCAAAATGAGCAAAAAAACTAAAAAATAGGAGAAATAAAATGAGCAATCAATATCCATTGCCATGCAAACTATTTCAAGCAACCAAAGAGAGATAGCAATCCCTTCACATGGAACTACATTATACATTCTGTCACCACATACATACCCCATATCGATTCTTCTATGTATACGGCAGTATGTCTCAAATATGAAAAGGCGGGCATTTTCTAGAAACTCATCTCTCAATGGCACACTGGAAAAGTTCCCTTCCTCAACTCTTTTTCCAAGGAAAGGGTCATTCAAGATCGCCTGCAGAGAATGACAATTAGTAAGACCACAGTCCAAGCTGCAGCACTTCACTTCTGAACATGGTACAGCAGAAAGAAGGCTAAATGAAATTTCAAAGACCACGTAGCATATCTTTCCTATTAAAAGCAGAATATCAATTCCCCCTTCCCAAGACAAAAAGAGGATTTAAACTGAAGCCTTGCATCCACCTTAATACTGTGAATGAATCAAGAGTAGCACCAGGACAAAAAACTTACTTCTTCACACTCTCTCATTTTCTTTTGTGCACCATCAAAGTCGTAATTGACATAGACACATGCTAAAAACTCTGTGATTGGATCTTTGAAGGAATACTGCTCTTGTTGAACAACCCTGATAAAATCCTTGAACTGAGGGCGTCTTCTTTTGTTGACAATAAATGCAGTGGCCAGATAACGTAAAAGATGGGGAGCATTTGTCTGAATGGCATTCAAGTACCTGCAAAGAAGAAAGTTAAATTATGTTCAGACAAACTTATTCAACAAGATCGCGATAGTGAATACGTATTAATACAACGCCACATGAAGAGCATGAGTGACATCTTGGGCAGAAACTTTTCTTAAGGCCTAATGCATAAAAGATGAAGATTGATCAAACAGGAAATAAAGAACCATACTTGTCCTGATTAAACAGGTCAATGATCTGAGTCCTCCCATTCTCATTGTTGAAAAAGATGAAGAGACTCCAATTCATCAACCATATCCTGCTTTGCACTTGGTTCAGAGGGGACGAAAAATTCTGCAAAAGAAATCAGTATGAACAATTTGAACCCGGGCTCAAAAACAAAAACTAATCTAACAATTTCACCAAGAAAAGGATTATTTGATCAATGCAAAATACAACAGTCGGGTATGCGGCCAAAACCTTGGAGTCTATGATCTCCTTCAGACGATTAAGTTCATCGAGAGCAATATCCCAGTTTTGCATAAGAATCTCGGCAGCCAGCTTTCCCCACAATGCACTTAGACTCCTTTCACTGTTTGTGCACAGTTCCCTGTACTGATACAAATAGTCGGCAGCACCAGAGTAGTTCCCGCATTCGAACTGGAATTTGGCATACTGATACAATGCCTCTATCTGCTCTGGACCAATCTGGCAAACCGCACCACCAAGTACACCAAATTCATATCATAAACTTACCACATTAACATAAGCAGAACAACAAGCGGTATAACCAAACTCGAGAAATCAAAATACTGCACTTCTGGCTCCACGAACAAGTTTAAATCGCTGCACGTGACAAAGCTTTTACTTTTACAAAGATGTGTACAAAGGGCTCGCATCAGCGTGTGTGCAAGAGGGAGAGAGCTTCAATTTAATCGATGATATGACCCCGTACACACCAAACGCTGCGTGACTTTACCTGATATCGATCGTTGAGCATCTGGAGATTGTAGCTCTTGTCGGCCCTCAGCTCCTGGACGGAGCTAGGGTTCAGCAGGAACGTGACGAGGGGCGCCGCCGCCTCCTCCAGCGCCTTGAGCCTCGCCACCACCTCCGCCCTCCTCTCCACCATATCTACACACAACAAACGCGCGCGCGCCCGCACCAATCAAAATCGTAGACTCGCTGTATAAACCCTGGCGCTCAGGCACAGAAATAAACAAAGAAAAGACAAGGGAAGAACAAAAACCACCAACAGCGAAGAAGAAAGGACCTGGAGGGACGTCTTCGGTGTGGTAGAGGCTCTTGTGGATGTCCATGGCGTAGTCGACCATGTTGGTCTGGCTCAGGAGCTCGATCTTCGACTTGAGGATCTCCTCGTCGGGGTAGAGCTGCCGCTCCTGGAGGAACTCCAGGATGGGGAACACCAGGTGCCGGTCGAGGTTCGGCGCGATGCGCGGCGTGAGGTCGTACGAAGCCATGGCTGCGTCCCTCTCCTTCGTTCGACCGACGAAGGAGGAAGATGAGGACGAGGAAGAGGAAGAGCCTGGGGTTTCCGTGTAGCTTTTAGGTTTTCTCCAGATCTCTGCCGGGTCAAGTACTATAAATCGGATCCGAGACGTCCGACCCGTGAACTGTAAGTGATACACCCATTAGGCATAGGAATTAAGGGAAAAAAATGGGAATAGGAATGATGGGAAAAAATAAGAAGTGGATGTGAAAATAAATTTAAGGCCACCACTTTACAGGGAAAGTAAATATTCTCGTACGACTACAATCCGTCATTTCATGCATCACAGTATTTAGCATTAACTTGATTGGTAAGCAGGTTTTGGATCGGGCTCACATGGATAGCGAATGATAACCATTCTGTTTCGAAATAAGTTCCTGAACCAGAAATAAATTTTTTTATTTCTAATTCCTGGATGAGTTTCTGAGAAAAAAGACCCGTTTGATAATAACAAAAAATTTCTATTTTTAGAACAGAAACCCGTTTGATAATAGCACAAAATTTCTATTTCCTGAAACAAAAACATATTTGATAAACAAGAGAAAATTCTATTTCCAGGAACAAAAATCTATTTTTTTAGAAATGGAATAAAAATAATAAAAAAATCTGAAAAATTCATAAAAATCTTTAAAAAAATTCAAAAAATCCCAAAAAATTGAAAATTTCCAGAAAAAACCATCAAAATGTCGAGAAAATAAAAAAAATTCAGATTTCGGGAAAATAGGAAATTTGTTGAATTTTTTCAAAAAAAATCAAGAAATCAAAAATTTCAAAACTTCACAGAATTGCTTAAAATACTTGTGGCCACTCACTTTTAGTGAAATTTAAATTTTTTTAGGTGCCCAAAAAAAATCAAAATTTTCAAAACTTCACAAAATAGTTTAAAATACATGTGGTCACCCACTTTGAGTAAAATTTAAGTCTTTTAAGGTGCCCAAAAAAATTCAAAAACTCAAAAATTTCAAAACTTCACAGAATGGCTTAAAATACCTGTGGCCACCCACTTTGAATGAAATTTTAATTTTTGGAGGTGCAAAAAAGCAAAAAATCAAAAATTTCAAAACTTCACAGAATGACTTAGAATACATGTGGACATCCACTTTGAGCGAAATTTAAATTTTTTTAGGTGCAAAAAAAAATCAAAAATTTCAAAACTTCATATAATGACTTGGAATACCTCTAGCCACCCACTTTGAGTAAAATTTAATTTTTTTTAGGTGCCCAAATGGTATTTTTGATTTTTTTTTACTCTTAAAGAAAATTAAATTTCACTCAAAGTAGATGGACACGTGTATTCCAAGCCACACTGTGAAGTTTTGAAATTTTTGATTTTTTGCTTTTTTTTATTTTTTTCGGCACCTAAAAAAAATAAAATTTCACTCAAAGTGGGTAGTCACATGTATTCTAAGCTATTATGTGAAGTTTTGAAATTTTTTATTTTTTTATTTTTTTTAGGCACCTAAAAAAATTTAAATTTCTGTCAAAATGAATGGCCACAGATATTCTAAGCCATTTTGTGAAGTTTTGAAATTTTTTATTTTTTTATTTTTTTGTCACCTAAAAAAGTAAAATTTCATTTAAAGTGGGTGGCCACATGTATTTTAAGCCATTCTATAAAGTTTTGAAATTTTTACTTTTTTGCTTTTTTTTTACATCTAAAAAAATTAAATTTCACTCAAAATGGGTGGTCACAGGTATTCTAAGCCATTCTGTGAAGTTTTTAAGTTTTTTATTTTTTTATTTTTTTCGGCACCTAAAAAAATTTAAATTTCGCTCAAAGTGAATGGCCATAGGTATTCTAAGCTATTTTGTGAAATTTTTTATTTTTTTATTTTTTTTATTTTTTTCGGCACCTAAAAAAATAAAATCTCGCTCAAAGTGGGTGGCCACAGGTATTTTAAGCCATTCTATGAAGTTTTGAAATTTTTACTTTTTTGCTTTTTTTTTTGGCGTCTAAAAAAAATTAAATTTCGCTCAAAGTGAGTGGCCACAGGTATTCTAAGCCATTCTGTGAAGTTTTGAAATTTTTTTTTTATTTTTTTCGGCACTTAAAAAAATTTAAATTTCACTCAAAGTGGATAGCCACAGGTATTCTAAAGCCATTCTGTAAAATTTTGAAAATTTTGAGTTTTTGCTTTTTTTTATTTTTTTTTGCACCTAAAAAAATAAAATTTCACTCAAATTGGGTGGTCACAGGTATTCTAAGACATTTTATGAAGTTTTTAAATTTTACATTTTTTGATTATTTTTTATTTTTTTTTGGTATATAAAAAAATTAAATTTTGCTCAAAGTGGGTGGCTATAGGTATTCTAAGCTATTTTGTGAAATTTTTTATTTTTTATTTTTTTATTTATTTTTTTCGGCACCTAAAAAAATTTAAATTTCACTCAAAGTGGGTAACCACAAATTCTAAATTATTCTGTTAAGTTTTGAAATTTTTGATTTTTTTTTCCTCATCTCAAAGATCGTGACTTTCATATAAACATATGTTTTGAATAAAAAATTCTCTCAAAAATGATTTGTTGTCTATAAATAGAAAACCTACTTTTTTTTGTTCTGATTTCTGGTTCATAATCGGTTATGGAACAAAAACTTGTCCCAGAAATAGAAAAATGAAATTGCATTACCAAATGAATTTCTAGTCCAAAACTGATTCTTAGAACAAAAAGCCAGTTTTAGACAGAACCAGAATGATTTTCATGCGGTGTCTTGGCTCGACTATGGAGCATAAATGAATCGAGCTCAATCGCGAGCCTGAAATCATGTCTAGACCAATTATTCTGAAAAAATTGGAAAAAATTTGTTAGGTTTGGGAAAAATAAGTTCAAGGATCTCAAAGTTTAACTGCGTACAATATATTGCTATTTACTTTTTTTTCTCATGAGTTACAAATGATGCTAACCAATTCATGCTACTTCCAAAATTACCTTTAATTTGGAAAACTTATTACTCGGAGCACATTTACTAATAAATTGGTATGAGATAAATTTTTTTGTTGAGTCTTTAAACTTACTAACCTAGATAAGAAACTTACTTCATATAATAAGTAAAACATTATTTTTCAAAAAATTACTAACTAACATTTATAGTGCAGTCAACAACTTTGCATACTTAAAAAAATAAGCAGTCTTCCCATATATTGTGAATAGTTGTCTTTCAAGAGGATTAGTAAGTTTCGAGATAAGAAGAGTAATTCTCAAGTAAACCCGCCCAGTCATTACACGATCCCAGACCAAATCCTGCCTTAGGATAACAGCTATAAGTCTAATCTAAACCCGAGATTTTGAGCCTTAAGCACTACTTATTGATTTAAATAACATTATACTTTGATAAAATTCATAAATGAGAGCTACATTTCATCGATTTGACATGGATCATCTATCCTGCAAGTTTTTATGTGGGTATCTTGACCATCGATGCATAATTTATCTATGCAAATTGACAATTAAAACCCAATTGAAACACTAATGCAAGCATCATGCAAGATTGAGAATTTTCATTCCAATTCCAACTTTGCCATTTTTTTCTTTGTCTTGTTAGAGTCAAAAGCAAAATCACAGAGCAAGCACTCTACAAAAAAATTTATTTAAATTAACAAATGTCTATTTGTTTTCCTAAGAAAACCAAAATTAGTAAAATTTTCTTCACCACTTGTAATTTGTATCTGTATTTCTTCTCTGAACTTGTTTTTTTTGAGATCGAACGACAACGGTTCACGCATTGTGGAAATGAGTTACTTCTCTTTGATCAACGGCGAAGATCAATGTTAGGGAATACTTGGGGACCAATTTAATCTAAATTTCTTGATTAGTGAAAAATTGATGCATTTAACGAGGCAGTTCATCACATAAATTACGCACCGCACAGTTCAAGATTGTTTTGTGCTAAAACTTTCACAAACTTTAAGAATGAGAGCTAATTCCAAAAAAAAAAAAAGCACTAACTTTACCCTAAGTGACAATTCTAACCCAAACTTTTTTTGTCTCATATAAATACACAATTAATAATCTAAGCAGTAAGTATTCTGAAGATCTCATTAAGGAAAAACTAGTAATTATGGGCACTAATAAACTCGGCCACGGATGCTCAACATCCTGGAATCTGCCATTCCCTTATCACTTGATTCACTTGCATACAGTCTGATTCTAGACTTATCTTCACCAGGACATCAGATGCGTCGTCACAGTAGTGCAGAGATACATACAAGACTAGGAATGGCCATAGAAGCACTGAAGCACCATTTTTGGCCGGCTGCAACTGTCCAGATCAGACAGAGAGATAAACTTTCATGGCAACAATCAGATCGAAGAAAGTAAAGATGTATTATCGTCCGAGGGACCAATTCAACGACCGATTCAACACCCGTTGCCCTTTCTGTCCGTCCGTGTTCTAAAGAGGAAGGGCATCACTCGAGGCCCTTCAGACTTCTTGCAAATGTTTTAGTAAGAAACGAAGAAGAGCAAATAATGGCATTGGCAAGTTCTTGGAGAAATAAAACTACATTGAAAAGTTCGAAGCTTATTTGACTAAGCAAACGTGACATTATACCAGTTCACTGGGGGAAAAGATGCCACAGACGGCGAAAATTACTTGGGAAACAACAACGATACTGCCCGAGAACCATATTAAGGTCTCAAACTCAAGCAATAAGGAAAGGCAACACAGTCAGCATGAAGCCCTCGTAGTTGAAAGTCGCCGAGCCCGAGTACATGGGGTCCCTCTCCTTGAACTTCTCGGTCAGTCCCTACGCACATCATGTGAACAATGAGGATCAATAAGATAAATTCTCACTCCTTCGCTTCTGGTTAAAACCACACTAGACATCAATCAAAACTCAATTGAGGCAAACAGCGCGTGCCCGTATTAATATAAAAGCATTATCTTCTGAGCTAAAAGCGAAGAGCCCAGGTAAGAAACTTGCGGTATTTGATGCCAGTTAGGCTAAAAATTATGAAGCGAAAGCGAAGTCCAGTGTATGAACCCAAATAGAAATTGGAAAGAATGGTTATGTGGAGCGAGAACTCTCACCTTGACAGTAAGGCAGCACCTGCATAAAAATCAAGCAAAGGAAATTCAAGCATTGGTTAGTGAGCGGTGATAACAGGGAAATCCAATAATTTACGAGGCATGAACTCATGACATAGTGGGAACTAGGCAGACACTAGGCACGGTACGTACTCGATGAAGTTGTCGTATTCGATGGCCCTGTTCTTGCCTCCACTTTTGTCGAACTTGGAGACAAGCAAGTCGAGAACGATGGGCGAGACGGAGAATCCCAGACTCAGAAGCGCCTCTCTCAACTCGTTGGCATCGATCTTCCCACTCCTATCCCTGTCAAATCTCTCAAATATGCCCTGAAGAAGTTGGTAACAACACAAATTAGCGACGCCGGAAGCATAGGTCGATATCTCGTGCCGTTTGAGATTACAAATGAATAGCTGCAGACTTAGGACTTTACCCTCCAGTTCTGGAGACTGTAGAACACCTGGGTGAATTCCTTGGGTCCTGCCAAAAGGTGGGAAATTTGTAAAGGACGTCCTCGTAGGTCATCAAGATATAAGCATGGTCACCATTAGAATTGATGAAAACTCTAGCATCTCGAGACGAGTACCCTAAAAATCAGATCCAACAGAATCGCAGATGAAATGATCGGAGCTTCACCTCTTTCAATTCTCAGCTATACATCGATCATGATTAATGTAAGGATTTTGTATATCCAGTTTGATGTTCCCGCGCCTTGAGGGGCGGATGCCCGTACGCCGGAGCGGCGCTCCGTAGCCGTAGTCCGGCGAGGCGTTTGGGTATCCGGCCATTTTGATAGCGAGAGAGTTCACGGCCTGGAGAGCGTTCAGGTTGGGCCCGTTGGGGGATTAGGCTCGCGATTGGGGATTATTACGGTTGTGCCACTCACGTCCATCGCATTTACTTGGTTGCTCGGTGAACGCGCTGTTTAAAGTGCGAGATTGGTCCGTCGCTGGTGGACTGCAGCGGTGTCGCTTTGCTAGTAAAGCATCAGTACGGACAGGTATCTCTCCGCGAAAGGCCAAAACGCGCGTCGTCGGGCGCAAGGCAGGGCAAAGACTTTACCAGCGAAACGACCATCCAAACCCCACCAAATGAAACGGCGAAACGCACGCCCATCATCCACAACCCTCGCGACGCGATCGATCGATCGAGCAAAAAGATGGAGACACGAATCGACCGAAGAAATTGGGAAAACTCACCGATCTTCCTCGCGTTGGTGTTGGTGAACAGGTACATCAGCAGGTGGACCGTCCTCATGCTGAAGCTCTGGTTGTACGTCGACAGCGCCCTCTGGAGCTCCTTGTCGTCGATGAGCCCGCTCCCGTCCTGGTCCGCCATCTGGAAGCACGCCACCAGGCTCGGGTCCGTCCCCGGCGGGAACTGCGACGGCATCAGCGCCGCGAACGGGTTCCCGTACCCCGGCGCCGGCGGATACCCCCCGCCGCCCGCCGCCGGTGGCGGGGCGGCTCCGTAGGGGTCCTTCGGGGCCTTGTCCTTCGCCGGCCTGTCCGCGGGGTGCGGCGCCCCGTAGGGAGCGGACGGCGCCGCGCCGTAGGGCTGCTGCCCGTACGCCGGGGCGGCGCCGTGCGGTGGCGGTGGGGCTCCGTAGCCGTAGTTCGGCGGCGCGTTCGGGTATCCGGCCATTTCGGTTCGCGAGAGAGTTCGCGCGGGCGGAGAGCGAGTGTCGAGAGCGATGGGGGAAGGCCGTGCTTCGTCGGCGGAGCGTAGTGGCGACGCATAAGTTGGGGCGACTAGGCTCGCGATTGGGGATTATTACGGTCGTGCCACTGACGTGAATTGCATTATCTTTGGTTGGTTGGTCAACGTTTTGTTTAAAAATGCGAGAAATCGATATAAATAGTAAGGAGGCGGACCGCATGAATGTTTTCATTAACGCAAGTTGGGATATATCTAGT
Organism: Syzygium aromaticum; assembly: GCA_024500025.1. Classification (NCBI taxonomy): domain Eukaryota; kingdom Viridiplantae; phylum Streptophyta; class Magnoliopsida; order Myrtales; family Myrtaceae; genus Syzygium; species Syzygium aromaticum. The sequence goes on from CM044885.1 coordinate 23,068,177, forward strand.
AAAATAAGGATGTTTTTTTACTTTTTACTAGGAGTGAAGTTTTCATTTTTAAATGGGAATTATCATAATATGGAAAGTGGTTTAGTCATGCAAATTTGAAAAGTTACGCGAAGTCATAGATCACCGGCGTCTAATTTATTAGGCAACATGGCACCCCTAGATTTTATGGGTTCTCTTTTTGACATTATAGTATAAACGGTAATGTTCTTGTGCATTCTTTCCATGTTATCTAAACCTAAAAGTTTCACGTACATAGTACGGGGGTCATGAGGCCGCTCTTAATTGCCTGGATACAGCTCAATGTGACATGGATCATCCGAAGCGCATTAAAGGTGCATTTGTTTCAAGGAAAGTACTTTCTGGGAATCCGTTTTCCAGACTTTCATCTATTTGGTTCGCCGAAAATGATTAGTCAACCAAAAACATTTTTCAGCCAAGAGAAATATTCATGTATAAAATTAAGAAAGTGAATTCTCTAATCTAATAAGGTGAAAACACTTTCCGAAATTGCTTCCCTTTAATTTTTTAATATTTTGTTCTTTTCTTTCTTTTTTTCTTTTTATTTTTCATTTTTATAAATAAAAATATTTAAAAATTCAAAAAAAAATTCTTGCCCGAAATAAAATCATGGGATTGAAATCATTTCCTAAATGAGATCCAAACACCAGAAAATATTTTTAATCACATATCACCAAATAAAGGAAAACTAACTATTTTCCTAGAAAATAATTTTTCATAAAATATTTTCCAAAAACGTTACATTTTCCGTGAAACAAACGCACCCTAAGGATAATCAGGTTTGCAATCGAAGCTCCTCAAATAGATAGATGAGGCAATTAGACGAGATGATCTAACTTGCTCATTCATTGGATTTGGGATGGCTCCTCTCTTCTCTGCATACATCCCTAATCAGTATATGGACTATGAATCGCTATCTCACAAGTATATATACATATACTCAAGGTATCTTTTATTTGAGGAAAGCTATCAATGTTAAGCAATTGATTAATTCTGTTGCTACTTCTTGTAATGACAAACTCGAGATTATTTTATAGTATTTCCACATATTCGTGTGATTTCGAAATGAAATCGCAGGATATCCTGCATAAAAGTGAAAATTGATATGCTGCAAGATTACTTGACAAAAAATAAGACGTGAAACGGTTTAGAAAAATTGAAATGTTGTTTAACCGAGAGCATACAGCAAGGTATACATATTGTGTGGCCAGAAGTTGTTGCGCTAGAAAATAGTTTGTATGTTCTTAGAAAACATATGGAAAATAATTTTTTTTACTGAAAATAACACGTAAATACATACGTTATATATGACTTCAATTCGAATAAACACTCTCGATACTTTATTTGAAAGCATGGAGGGGAGGAAAGATGAGAGAAAATTTATAAATTTCCACCATTTTCTCTTGAAGACAACATTTTACATGCACATTGGAAAGTCCCTACCATTTTATTGTCAATACTTATGCATTTCTCTTAAGGTGTGTTTGTTTTGCAAAAAACTAATGATTTAAAAAATATTTTCCTAAAAATTATTACTTATACCAGTTCCATGCTAAGTTATTGTTCACAACAATATTTAGACTTAAATTGTTGTTAATAACAAAAATATTTTTTATTGACTAATTATGTCAAGCGATATAAATAATTATTTTTAGGAATATATTTTTTTAAACCATTTAATTTCGTGAAATAAATAATATTAATATAAATTACCTTATGTCATTGTAAAAATCATTATCTAGGTTTAAGAAAGTGGGGGAGAAACCGCAAACTTCAAGCATGAATAGCTAATTGCGATCCACATTTTGCGGCGCGTCGCTCGGCTCATCTCTTCCCACGTGACTCTCTCCCCTCTCTCTCTCTCTCTCTTCTGGATCTTAGCATCCAGCTTTCATCAGTTGACTAGCGATCAAAGTCAACTCCGATTATCCAAACATAAAAAGAAAAAGTCAACTTGCTATGAGTACCATTACTATGTACATTATCCTCTTTCATGTCTCGCCCTCTTATCAAATTTTTTGTTTGGTCGAAACCCTCTTGTCAATTTAATAATCAAAATTTATACACGCGCAGATCAATTTATACTGTGTACATTATCCTCCAAAGATTAAAAAAAAAAAAGAAGGTCAACTTGCTATTAGTAGCATCACTATGTACACTATCCTCTTTAAGTTTCAACCTCCTATCAATTTAATAATCGAAATTTATACGTGCACGGAATGACGCTTATTTGTATTAATCTAAACCCAAGCTCGTCCAAAGCAGATTGATCGTAATTTTCTCATATCCGAACCTTTAACCTCAGCGCCTGCCAAGACCTAAAAGTCAACTCCGGGTGTGAAAGCTGCGGTAAGAGAGCGGTGAAAGTGAAATTACGAGGACAAGAACATAGCTTCATTCAAAATTCGCGGCTGATCACCGTCGTTGTCTTTTCAAAGTTTTGTTTGACTAATTATGGATCCTTCTATTTCCTTCCAGCATAATATCAACAAAAAAAAAACATAATCCTTTTGATAATCATATAACATGATTTCAAAGATATTATGTCAAATTTGTCTTTATACATTTGAGGTTTTCAATACTATTAAAAGAGCACCGCTGTCGTACATATATTGTTAAAAATATCATTTTCGACGAATTGATTGTGCATAATGCGAGGGAAGCGTCCTTTTAAGAATCAATAAATTTTTTTATTTGGATGGTTAACTGGTGCCCTTGGCCTTGAGGCGCTCGTGAACAAAATCCTAATGAGAATGCTACTCTCGAGCTTAAACATATTGTAAAACGTCCTAAGACTATCTTAATATTCTTTTAGCGACGACAATTGCTTGAGAATGTAATATGTCTGCAGCTGTGGAACTAGTTTTAGACCTGAAAAGAAAAAAAAAATCACTTCCAAGTCTAAGTCGGCACGAGTTGTTGAAACACGGGGTTAAGATGACTCATGCTCATTGGGGCACTCGAGGTTTGCTTAGATGGGTGGGAAAGCTTGAATTAATCGCTGGTTGATGAAGGGCTGATGTGAAGTCAAATTCGGTTCGCCGAATCGACATCTCGCTTAGTCATCGCCATTTAAAAGGAGAGACTAATTATAGCATGCACCGTAGGCATTTTCACGCACCGCTGATTTGAGAGGGCAGATACTTCAACAATCTTCATATCGAGAGCGAAAAAGATGTCCGTGTAAAATTTCTTTCCACCGGCGATGTATGACTTGGCTTTTCCCTAGTAAAATATGCCTGCTTAGTATCTGTTTGGTCAATCTTTCTCATGGCAACTTCAGCCGTGAAAAGGGCGTTCGGCAAACAATTCAGCCACCGCAACACTTCCGAAACTACGGCTGCACAACATACAAATACCGCAGTTTTTCTGAAACTTTGAGATTCTGCAACTTTAAAACTTACGTCTCTAAACATATAAATCACCGCACGTCACAATGCAGTTACAGAACAGACAGCAAAATTCGTCGACGGCAATACCAAACAGACTTATTAGTTTAAAATATTACGGCTCAAATTTACAGAATTGGGTCATATAACGGGAGCACGTTCTTTTGAATTGAGCTAGTTAAACTTATACAATGGCCATGGGGGAAAATTTTGTGCAAATTGTATTTTCCCCCGTCAACTTGGAATGTTCGAAAGTGAATTTATAGCTTTTTCAAATTTTTCGAGATGTTGCGTATGTAGTTTTTAGAGCCGGCTTCCATACATAAGACTAAGGCGCGCATTTGGCAAGTTGTTAAACAGTAACAATTTCTATTCTTTTATTCAAAAAATCAGATTTTGAGCAGAAATTTGTTTAGTAATTTTTTTTCCCAGGCACAAATTTGTCAAAATTTATTCTTAGAATCAGTTCTGAAACAGAATCAAGAAACAAAAAAAAGTAATTTTTTGTTCCTAAAATCAATTTTGGAACAAAATCAATAATCAAGAAATTTTTTTTCTTCTTCTTCTTCCTAGCCTATGGCCGGTTGTCAGCGCTGGCAGCCGGCCATGGCCAAGGAAGGGGAAGGGGAAGAAAAAAAAAAAAGAGAGAAAAATTCAAAATTCAAAATATTATTAATAAATAGAAATTTTGTGCAATTGCCAAACCCATTTTTGTTTTTTTTTCTATTCAAATAATAGAAATTTTGAGCAGTTACTAAACACTTTTAAATACTTAAAAATTATTTCCAAGCACGGAATAAAAAAAAATTATTTTTTAGCAAAATTAGTTTCTAATAACAGAATGCTTGCCAAATGCGCCCTAAATATACCTTTCCTATTTCCGTGAAAGCCTTGCCGTTAAACGCATGATCGGGTGGATTCACCAAATTATTTTTTTCTTGTGGCTTGACTTCAAAAGCCCATTGGGCTATCACACATTATCATGACTCCTCCGTCACCAATGATCTCCGCCGCTATCACCGCCCCAAACACTATTATATCCATCGTCTGGTCGCCACTATCGCCACAGTCAGTGCACCTATCCAGCCAACACCACCATTACAAAATTAGGTTTACAGTGCCTTCAACCTCTTGCTCCTCTCCTTCAATGCAATTTTTGTGGAATAGTTAGAATTAGAGAAAATGGCACAAATAATCATTAAACTTTAACTTAATATGCAATTTTGTTTACTGAATTTTCAATTGTACGATGTAGTTCCCGAATTTTAGCCTAATATTCAATGTGATCCCTAAACTTTCAAATTGTTCAATGTGGTCCATGAACTTTTGATACATATTCAATATAGTCATTGTATTTTATAAAAATATTCAATGTAGTCATTTTATTAATTTAAGTTCAACGACTATATTGTGCATTTTCATACGTACCAAAAGTTCAGAGACCATATTGAACAAATTAAAAGTTCAGGGACTATATCGAGCGTTAGGCTAAAGTTCAGGGAGTACATTGAACAAATTAAAAATTCATAGATCAAATTACGCATTGAGCTAAAATTCAGGAACTGTTTGTGTTATTATCTTTTAGAATTAAGCAGTGGATGGTTACTTTTGTGACATAGGTAAGGGTTATTAATGTGAGGCGAAGGAATAAAATTTTTTTCATTATAAAAAAAATAAATATGGATATAAATAGATAGATAGGTAACATGCATGCACTCGTCATTGATTAAAAAGGAGAAAAGAATAAAGACACGCGTGCACATGTCTCAAAATGGATTCCGAAATCAGCTAAAGAAAAGTTAGAACCATAAACACCCAAAAAAGCTAGTAACTTTAGACTTTCTTTCTTTTTTTTCCTAGCACTCGATTTTATTTCTTTTTAGTCATACATAAACAACAACGAATAGTTCTTTTTATTCACTTATAAAGAGGACTAAACGAATGACCATGTTTAATTAACAATAATGATGCGTTACTTAGATAAAAGGTACTTTCGACATTATTATTAGAAGTTGTTTTATTTTGCCTTATCAATCTACTGACATGTGTATTTATAAGGCCTAATTTTTCTTTTTCAATAGTACCTCACCAAAGCAACGGCCGGTTTTGGATTGGATCTTTGGTGGTGGTAGTTACCGAAGATACTTCACCAAAGCATGGGAAGCAGACTTCTGACAAGGCCGCTCTGCTTGATTACATGTATATACCTGATGGACTGACATGATGCGTTATTTATTTTTGAGTGCTGGTGTTCGCACGTTCAGCTCTTCCAACTAACGAGAAAGCTTTTCTTCCTTGCCCCCAAGAAATACCAACGTATTTTACATCCTAAAGTTAAGACGAAACAGTTTAAGGACTTACTTAAGTCCAAACATGTCTATTTATAACGCCAGATTTTCCTTTTTCATTTTTTAACTTTATGTTTACTTTAATCGGTAACATTAATTTATAATCAAACTTAAGCATATATCAAATTGTAGTACCTTTCTAGTACCTTAAAATAAAAAGGAGTTCACGACTCCAACATTATTATCAAGTGTCCGCACTAATATTTTCACATACCATTAGTCTCCATCTAACTAGAATTTATAATAGCACCCATTTGTTATTTTGTTATTTTATAATCCCAAATAGATGATGATTTGGATGTAAAAAAATGTTGAAACTATCTGAAAAACGAAAACTGCAAAAACAGATGAAAAAAAATAAAAAAATATATATAAGTTCCTCATTTTCATTTGTTGAAGTATTATTTTGAAAAAAAAAATAGAGCGGGTATTCGGTTTTTTCTTTTTGGCTGTGGAATTAGCTAATTTTTTTTTTTGTCGAAGAATTAGCTAATTGAGTTAATGAGCTTTCAATAAAAGCTTTTCAAGCGGGAAAAATTCTTGCTTGTTCTAGAGCTTTTATGTACCGTTGGATGATGCCCATCTAAAGAGCGGATGTGCCGCTGGACTCGCTGTATCGACAGCACGCATTTAAGTATGAAATTATGCATGTTAAGAATCAAAACCCATTGGTAAAAAATTCTTGCTTGTTTCCGAGCTTTTATGTACCATTGGATGACGCCTGTCCAAAAGTGAATATGCGGCTGGATTCGCAGCTCGTAATTATGTCCAAAATCCCAACACCGAATAATCTTTCCATTGAAGTCAAACATCTCTGTTCTAAAAAAGGGGATTGAAGATTTTCGAATCTAAGAACCCATCCCTTGGCGCGTGTTTACAACCTTAACCCATTAATGAACATTCTTGCATAAATCGGAGCTTCATGCATCGTTGGATGATGCCCCATCTAAGAGTGGATGTGCCGTTGGATTCGCTTTGTTCATAATATGTAATTATGATTGAAATCCTAAATCCTAACAATTGTTCGACTCAGACCCCCCACTCACTTTTTTCGTAATCCCAATTTCGTCCCCAAATAGTTTCCTATTTGTTGAGACACCGAACAATCTCTCCATCGAAATCAAACTTCTCCGCTTAAAAAAGAGGATTGGAGATTTTCAAAATTAAAGCGCCCACCCCACCCATCATCCTTCGGCGCACGGTAATAATTGTAGCCCAGTGATGAAATTTTTTTGCATGTTCCGGAATTTTATGCATTGTTGGATGGCACTCATCTAAGAGTGGATGTGTTGTTGGATTCGCTGTATTCGCAGTACACAATTATGTCTGAAATTCAAAATCCTACCAATAATTTGTCAATCCTCATTTACTTTTTCATAATCCCAAATTTCATCACCAAATAGTTTCTTATAGTCGATGTCTCCTTTTTAAAAAGAGCGACACTACTTCCGCGCCCATTTTGGCAAAGAAAGACCTCGTTAGCCTTGGAAATGCTTGGAACCGCAGCTCAAACTGCAAGGGAACCCGCGTGCAAATGAATGACTTCACCCTAGGCAAGGACCTACTTGCTGGTTTATCCATCATCCAATCCACAACAATTCGAATGAAAGCCTGATACTTCTCACCTACTCAAACGAGATTGAAAACTTGTTTTTCAAGTAAAAAAACGAAAATACCCTTCTCTCTTTTCGATTTGTCGTTTCTTTCTTTACGAGGCTAATAAAAACAAATTGACTATGTTTCTATCATCTCTCTCTTTGGTTTCACAGTATAAATGCTCGACTATACCCAACAAGATATCATCTTATCTTGCATCGTGTTATCACTTTACCCAGAGGATATTGTTAATTTCAATGTTTTAACAATAAAAAGCTATATAGAAGAGTGGAAATTTCTATCTATGACAGTTTATGATCACATAATTAATGGCTTATTTTTTTATCAAATAGCTTGAGCGAAATCATATTTCAAAGTTGAAAATTAAATTTCAATCTAATCATTTGATTGATCATGGTCAAAAATGGAAAAAAAAAATGATAAAATATGGAAAAGGTTAATTTTTGGAAGAACGGTAAGATGCTAAACATGTTTATATTTAGATCGTATCAAAACAAAAGATAAGCCCAAAAAGGTTAAAAAAAAGGGGGAACTTCTTGCTGTTCTTCTTCTACCACGAAGAAAGTAATTGATATAGATCATTGGTTCAATCTCATAGCAAGAGGATCAAAATTTTAGAATATACATGAAAAGGCGAGTCCGAAAGTGTAGCTAGATTTTCACCCCCATCTTGCAATTTAGATTAAGATGTGAAAAATTCAGAAGAAAGTAGAAAATAAGCGATGTACTTTACAACCCACAAACTTAATCCATAAAAACACCCACACGGTCAAGATTGACTAGATTGAGATTTAGCTGAAAATATCGATTTGCTCAAACTATTTAAGTAAAAAATAGGCAATTAATTGTGTATTTATAAGCCGTCATAAATAGAAATGTCTAATATTCATTGTAGCTTTTGCAATTGAAATTATGAGATCACAAATTATAATTAATAGTCTTCTCCAGGCAAAGTTATAATACGATGCATGATAAGATGATATCTTATCGAGCGCAATAAGATATTTATACTATGAAACTAATGAGATAGATGATATAGACAAAGTCAGTTTTGTTGATTAGCCTGATACAAAATGAACAAATATATTGAAGAGAAAGAAAAAAAGTTCATGTAGTTAACTAAAAAATGAGTGTCTTAATTAAAATGTGGACGAAAATAAGGTAGTTCTCCACAAAAGATGGGATAAGATCACTAAAAGCTCTAAAATTTGTCGAGAAAATGAAATTAAATCTTAAAACTTTTAAAAGTGTCATCGAGTACTAAAACTTTTAAAAAGTGCAATTAAGTCATAAAACTTGTCGTAAATATACAATTGAGTCCTAAAAGTTTCAAAAATCGTAATCAACGAAAAGACTTGATTTGATAAATTTGACAAATTTTGAAACTCAATTGCACTTCATGACAAGTGTTATGGGTTAATTGCACTTTTTTTAAATTTTAAAACTTGATTATACTTTCATGGTTTCCGATGCATTATTCTAAAAAGATCGAAAATTTTCGAAATTAAAGCCTCCACCTCGACTCGTCCCCGGGCGCACGTTAACGCCGTAACCCAACAGGCGCATGTTAGCATGCGCCCCCCACCTTCACCCGCGACGCTTCCGACACCGTCCCTGTCTATGGCTCTCCTCTTTCCGCCTCCCCGCCCTCCCCTTTCCCTCGCCTCTCGTCTTCCTTTGCGAACTTTCATTAGGGTTTCTTCCGTTCTCTCTCCCCCTCCATCTCCATCGCCATTGACGACGGCGGATTCCCGCATGCGGCCGACGGAGCGCGGCCTTCCGCTCGCCGGCGCCGAGTCATGGACCACCGGAGGCACACCAAGGACTCGCTCTCCTCCTATTCCAATCTCTTCAACCTGGAGGTCGGTCCGTGCGCTAGCCTCGCCTCGATTTTCGTTCGCGCTTTTGTCCCGTTCGATTCTCAGTTAATTTCGTCGCGGCGGTTGGCGTGCGCTCGTTAGGCGAGTCCGATTGGTTTTGAATTTGATCGAGTCGTTGGACTTTGGGGGGGGGGGGAGGGGGGGGGTGCTCGCTTTAGGTTTCGTGCGGTGTTTTTTCTCAAAGCTGCGGTTTTGAGTTTTGCTTGGCGAGTGAAGCTGATTAGGTGCTTTTGATTGTGTGCAGTCGCTGATGAGCTATAAGCTGCCGCAGCGCGACGACGATTTCGACTACTATGGGAGCAGCAGTCAGGACGAAAGCAGAGGTAGACAAGGTAATCGAGACTCTTGCATCGCCTGTTCCGGTAGCCTCGTTCTTTTTAGTGTGGCCTTGGAGTTCCATGCCTTAACGAAGTCGTGCTCTGCAGTCCGTACGCACTGAGTTTCTTCTTTCAGGGTAGAATGGTTTGGCGGGGACATAGTTTGAGGTAATTGACGTTGCTTTACTCCCAAACGGTTTTTTCTAGGAGCAGCATTGCGACTACAAAGTAATGGTACGATGTCTAATAAGAAGAAGAAGCGGTCTTTTAATAGCGAGAACGAAGATGGAGACAGTTATTACGGTACAAAGATTACGGAAGATCATTACCGAGCAATGCTGGGGGAGCACATTCAGAAGTACAGGAGGAGACCGAAGGACCATTCATTGCTTCCTCAACCAGCAACAGTGGGGATTTCACTCCCGAGGAGTAATAATTCTGGCCCGAAAACACATAAATTGGCGAATGAGCGGCGTGGAGGCTTATATGACGTGGAAACTGAACCTGAGTGGGCCAACGACATCAATCCTCATAAGGATAGGAATAACCAGAATACCAATGTAGCTCCCGGTAACAGTTTAGAAAGGTCTGCTTTATATATATAGTTATGTATATATGTTTTATCTGTCTTTTTACTGGTCTGAGATACAAAGCAACTACTTAAAGATGCTTATCTTTTAATTCTCGTGCCTGTTGGCAGGGTGGTATATGAACCTTCATTTTTGGACATTGCTGATGGCATAACATATAAGATTCCCCCAACTTATGATACATTGGCAGCTTCATTGAATTTACCAAGTTTCTCAGATGTCACGGTAGAGGAATTTCACTTGAAAGGTAGCTTGGATTTGGGTTCCTTGGCAAAACTGATGGCCAGTGAGAAAAGGCTTGGGCCTAGAAATAGAGCTGGAATGGGAGAGCTCAGACCCCAATATGAATCACTTCATGCTAGATTGAAGGCGTCTAATGCAGCCCAACCGTTCAGTCTTAAAGTGTCAGATGTTGGGTTGTCCTCGATTCCTGAAGGAGCAGCTGGGAACATAAAGAGGTCTATTTTGTCTGAGGGTGGTGTTTTGCAGGTTTATTATGTGAAGGTCCTGGAGAAAGGAGATGCATATGAGGTATGCAAGTGACAGATGCGGTTACTGCGAACAAATTAGTGATTTTTTGGGATCTTATATGTTATCATTGCCGGGAGAGATGTGCAGGACTTTGAATTTTTTTTCCTTTTTGCTAAAATAATTAAGTTATCCTTCTACAGATTATTGAAAGAAGCCTGCCCAAAAAGCCAAAACTTGTAAAAGACCCTTCTTTGATTGAGAAGGAAGAAATGGAAAAGATTGGAAAAGTTTGGGTGAACATTGTCAGGAGAGACATACCAAAGCATCATCGGATTTTCATGACCTTCCATAGGAAGCAACTTAATGATGCCAAGAGGTTCACAGAAAATTGTCAGAGAGAGGCATGTTTATGAGACGTTTTTTTTATCAAATATTCTTCTTTGCATTTACCTGGGAAAATTCAAGCACACACTCACATCTGATGCTTTAGTCGTTTCTGATTAATCGGGTTAACAAGAGATTTCATAATTGAACTTTCTTTTGACAGGTCAAAATGAAGGTGAGTAGATCACTTAAGTTGATGAGGGGTGCTGCCATTCGTACAAGGAAATTGGCTAGAGACATGTTGCTGTTCTGGAAGCGAGTAGATAAGGAGATGGTATGGCACATACTCTTTCCTGTAGTTTGTTGAATTAAAGTACAATTGACTGGTTCTTTCATGATATTTGTCTAATAATTATTTAATCTCTAAGTGTGAAATCTCACCAACACATGAAAAATTTCTTGTTGCACTTTGTTGAGTAGTGAAAAGATTGTACCTTGTGGCTCAAGTTGAGCTGAACCTCATTATTTTTCTTTTTGACAAGTAACTTCCTTGCATTAACAGAATTGTGTTTTGGATGAATCTGTCTACAGAATCATGTGACAATCTCTGTGGGAAGTCAAACCTCCTTGATTTAGTGTTAGCTCTCTATGTAAATCATCTTCCTTCATTTTAGAGGCCATTTTGTTTCTTCGACCTCTTTAATCTGCTGTACTGCTCCAACTGGAAGACAAAACCACCAATTACCCAAGGATGAACTGCAAGGAAAAAAATAAAAGGGAAAGAAGAGAGAACAGAAAGCAGTAACTAAATACGAACCATTACAGATTTGACTTATGATTGATGCGCTTCTACCTTCTAATAATAAAATTTTATTTGCATGTATGGGATGCCAAAATTTTAATTTTATAATTGTATTAACAAATGCTTTAATGTTTGTTATTTTCAGCTATTTGTAGCTTCCTTGTAATTCTTTTTCTCTGTATTCTTAGTGAATTGATTGAGCCGAAAGTCCATTAGCTGCTTGCTTTTGGAATATGCCACTGTAGTTTGACTGCTGCCCGAAGTTAAATTTGGCAAGATATTGGAGAGGTCCAATTTTAGAGATCCGATTTTATTATAAGTCCAGCTTCAAAGCAGTTTCTTTGCTGAGAACTATAAGAAGACTAGCTTTTAATGTTATGTTAATCCTTATTCATGTTTACCTTCTCTGATGGCCTACAATTTCTTCTTTCCTTCCTAGCTTTTAATGATATTTTGTTGTCATGAAGAAGTTGCAGGTCATCTTGTTCAGGAATTAGGTTCTTTTGTATATCCTAGATTTTGCTGGTTCATTTTATGAGACAGTCTCCCTGAAGATGACAATTGTGATGTAGTTGTTTGTTGTGGATGTGTGTTGTGCTTACAGTTTACCTGCTTTACAGGCAGAAGTTAGGAAAAGGGAAGAGCGAGAAGCTGCTGAAGCCTTGAAGCGTGAGCAGGAGCTTCGAGAAGCAAAGAGACAGCAACAAAGACTTAATTTCCTTATACAGCAGACAGAACTGTACAGTCACTTCATGCAGAATAAGCCAAATTCACAGCAGCCTGAAGCTTTTCCTGTGGGTGACACAACGGTAAATGATCAAGAAGCACTATTTAGTTCTTTGGATGTTGGGCCTGGCGAGGATGAAGATCCTGAAGAAGCTGAATTGAGAAAGGAGGCTCTGAAAGCTGCTCAAGATGCTGTCTCTAAACAGAAAAGGCTAACTGATGCATTTGACACCGAATGCTTGAGATTGCGCCACCCCACTGATTCTGAGGTGACTCTGCCAGATACCCTAGTAACAGGATCGAGTAATATAGATCTTCAGACACCGTAAGTATTTTTTGTCCATCCCTCTCAGACAGTTAGTAAATGTTGGTACGAATTACATGCTTCTTGAGCATAGATACTTAGCCATTTGGATGCTTTGGTGTCTGCAGCTCTACCATGCCTGCTATGTCAACTGTTCGGACCCCAGAGTTATTCAAAGGCCGCCTTAAAGAATATCAGTTAAAGGGCCTTCAGTGGCTAGTCAATTGTTATGAGCAGGTCATTAGACAATTTCTTGTGAACATTATATCACGCTTTACATTAATTTCAGGTCATTTATCTAGTTAGAATATTTTTAGGGCCTGAATGGCATACTTGCTGATGAGATGGGTCTTGGGAAGACTATTCAAGCAATGGCATTCTTGGCTCATCTGGCTGAGGTAACAAAAATTTTGACTATTGTATGGCCTTGGTTATCCTCTCCTTTGATATTAAGTCAAATGAAATGGTGAATTTCCTACAGGAGAAGAATATATGGGGTCCATTTCTTGTTGTTGCACCTGCCTCTGTTTTGAATAATTGGGCAGATGAAATAAGCCGATTCTGTCCTGATTTGAAAACTCTACCTTACTGGGGTGGGCTTCAAGAGCGGACGGTTCTCAGGAAAAATATCAATCCAAAGCGCCTTTATCGGAGGTAAATGCCTTTTTTTATGCCTTCTAATTACCCCCTTTTATACCAGTTGAAGGTTTACAACCATAGTTTGATGGCTTTTATGTCGGATATGTTTGTTCACGGTGCAATTAATGTCATCTAAGATCATGTCCAGTTTATAAAGGATATGAATAATTGTTTTAGAAAGTTTCCTTGAGCCATAAGTTTAAAATGGCCGACTTTTGAGCCGATGTATCTGCCCTGTCTTTTACATTTTCTGTTTGCTTATGTGATTGTTTAGTTCTTCTGTATTTAGGTGCAGGAAGCCAGTAGAAGATTGATTTCTGAGCTCCCACCCTAGTGTTTAGGCAACTGTGCAATATAAAGAATACTTAACTACGTTTAAATTCCATATAACGAGGAGTGTTAGACTAGCCAACTTAAAAGTTTGTGGTATTAGGTGAAGGTAGATTACAACCATATCAGGTCGTGATAAACCTTATAAGCAAACAATGTGAGATAACACTTAATACCCCTTGCAAATTAGTACAAAGAATGCTCATGGAACATAAAAATGGGAAAACCACGCGAAATTTACTTAGATGGAGCATGACGATTGAAACCAGGCTTTGATATCATTAAAGATTATCTGACTCAAAAGCTCAAGCCATTAGATGGAGGGAGACTACATATGCAAGGCCATGATATGCCCTATACCAAGTGATGTGGGATAACTTTAATAGGAAGAATAACTTGTGCAAGCAGAGAATTAGGAAAATTTATATACCCAGAAGCTATGGTCTCTCAAATTCTGTAAACTGAGTTCCATGAAATGGAGGTTTTTTATCAGTTCTGATTCCCTTTATGATGCCAGGGATGCTGGATTTCACATTCTCATCACCAGTTACCAACTGCTAGTCTCTGATGAAAAGTATTTTCGGCGTGTGAAGTGGCAATATATGGTATTGGATGAGGCACAGGCAATAAAAAGTTCCAGCAGGTTTAAGTTTGATTAAGATTAATTGTTTTTCCTTCACACATTGTGCTTTCATTCAAGGACCAGAGTTCCCCCTCATCACTCTCTCTCCCTCCATATTTATTAAAACATACATATGTTCACACATACACGTACATACATAGATGTTGATGTGCTTACATGCTGTTTCCATGTGCGCCTCAGACTGTCCTGTTGGACTACATGCTAACATGCACATATATAAGTGCAGACAGATGCAGTAATTTTCCGGCACTTTGCAAAAACTTGAGAGTTGTCCTTGTTAGTCAAATATATAAAGCTGCAACATATCCATATACAGTAGCTTTTTATAATGTTTATGGGATATAGACAATTTGAGTTATATTCTTTCCTAAAAATGGGTTCCACATCCTTTAGAGATGGACTTTAAGCATGTTGTTGTTTGCTTATTTTTTGTTTTCTCGTATAACTGTGTTCTTCTCGGATATTATGTTACAGTATAAGGTGGAAGACACTTCTCAGTTTTAATTGTCGGAATCGCTTGCTTCTTACTGGCACTCCAATCCAAAACAATATGGCTGAGTTGTGGGCTCTTCTGCATTTTATCATGCCTACCTTGTTTGACAGTCATGAACAATTTAATGAGTGGTTCTCTAAAGGGTAATCATTCTCCTGAAGATCGTCTTTACTATATGAATATGTACTTGTAGTCTCATAGTTGTTACTAGGTTAATCCATCTCTTTTGTGTTGTCTCAGAATTGAGAACCATGCCGAGCACGGTGGAACTCTAAATGAGCACCAGCTCAACAGATTGGTAAGCACGTTTTGTCTGCAATTTACTTGGATTGTGAATTGAATTGAAATTTCTTGTTTGGCTGTCAATTCTGCTGCAACTTCATGCTTTGCATAGTTAATTCTGCAGACTTACCCAAAAAAAATTGTTTGTTATTGGACTTTGCTTTCTTTTCACGTGCAAGTTATTTTTTTGATCGATTCACGTGCAAGTTTAGCTAATGCATTTACCTGGCAACTTTGAGCTTGGTGTGAAATTTGCATAACCTCCAGAACTAAGTCAATTGGAGCTAAATTTATTGCTGTTATTATTTATGGCATAGGAAGCTTCTTATGATTCTTCAGGTAGTTGTTTAGTTGGAGCCAATGACATCTTTGTATTCTCTTCTTCCATCCCGCATGATTTGAGCCCCTTTTATGTGTGTGTCTCATAGCAGGGTAGCCTTTTTTTTCTTCTCTGTACTTATGGAGTTGTAATGTCTGCCTGCTGTGCCTTTTCTTCTTTTGTGAAACGTAAACTCTGTGCAACTTGCCATGCATATCTATCATACTGTATTCTTTATAAGAGGATATGGCGAGCCTTATTAGTTTTTTAACACAATCATCAAAGATTCAGCAGAGGGAGTCATAACATGTTTGCTTTATCTTGGGAATATTGTTGAAGTGTCAGACTGGGAACTGAGAAATTGTAATTGTGTTCTTTGGAATTCCTCTATCTTGTACCGTATGCAAAGGTGGCTGTGAGCCTGGGACCAATCTTTTATTCATGGCTCAGATGTTCATATTGTCACAATATATTCTTGCTTAATATTGGAATCAAAACGGGTCAAAAGCCAGAGAGTTCACACTTCTTTGCTTTTCTGACTTGTGATATAATTGCTTGAGTGGTCAGCATGCAATTTTAAAGCCATTCATGTTGAGGCGAGTTAAAAAGGATGTCATCCAAGAGCTGACCAGAAAAACAGAGATTACTGTGCATTGCAAGTTGAGTAAGCGGCAACAAGCTTTTTACCAAGCTATCAAGAACAAGATATCTCTCACTGAATTGTTCGATGGGAGTCGTGGACATCTCAATGAGAAGAAAATCTTGAATTTGATGAACATTGTCATCCAGTTGAGAAAGGTACTTTTTTCTTTATGTCTTTTTCCTCTCGTTTTGGCACCATCTGCAGATATGAGGAGGAGCATTGTCTACTTTTAATAGCTGGCTGAGGCTGATGGACCTTGTTTTTGTAGGTCTGCAACCACCCAGAATTGTTTGAGAGGAATGAAGGAAGCACGTACTTCCATTTTGGAGAAATTCCGAATTCTCTTTTGCCTCCTCCTTTTGGCGAATTGGAGGATGTACACTACTCAGGAGGCCAAAATCCAATAACGTACCAGGTACTCTTCCAAAACTGTGTGCTCTCATAGATTTATTTTTTGGTTGAAACTCTCATAGATTAGATGATACAGAAATATAAGTGAGTGAACTAAAAGTACGGTTCAGAGCCCAATCTTATGTACAGAGGGATATTCTAAGTCTGGCTCTACGTTTTGCCTAAAAAAATCTTCTCCTATCGAAGAAAACATCGATTCGCGGCTTTGGAGTTCCTATTAAAAAAATCTAGAGGTCTACCTATTTAGTATGTGTATCTCAGAAGAGTTTTGCCTTTTTTGCGTTGATCTTCTTCATGTCTTTCACAGAATTGTTTGAATTGAACTGCTGGCAGGGCTAACTGCCTTGGTGTACATCCATTCATTAATTTTTGACGTGTCTGAAATTATCTTATGATAACAAGATGGTGCCAGCAGTCTTTATATTATGTTGAGTGATGTTGGTTGCTTCAAACTTGAGGAACATGGTCAATTCATCTAAAAGTTTAAGTGTTAGATGGGGTTGTAAATTATTATTTAAGTACTCTAAACTCCCCCTCTTGCAAGCTTGAATTTGGAACAAGACTGAAGTGGAGATTAATTATAGATGGGAAGGAAAATGAGTAGCTTGATAAGATTCGAACACAGTACTGCTGTCACTGAGCATTGTTGGACAGAAAATTTTCCCCAAAAGTTTAAGCTATTTAAAGCAGGCCAGGAATGGGTATATAATATATCTCTCAACTCTAACTCTCACGTTTAAGTCAGTCCTTACATGTGAAACACAGGGTGGGGGCTTAATCACACCAAATAGATAACTAAGACTGGACAAAAGAAAGAATAGAATGAGTAATTGACGGAATGAAGACAAATGGGAGTATGAGTATTTATGCTGTTTATGCTTTGATACCATGTGAAAAAAGACTAGATCCAACTCATATAGAAGCTTAATTTATCAGATGAAAGCTTGGTTTAATAATTGTATTCTCTTACGTCTGTATGATATATTTATAGGACATAGTGCTTTGTACCTCCAGCTCATGCCCATGGGGCCTTATGAGCTTAAACTAGAGAAAGAGGACATCTACATAGTAGATTAATGGTTATTGTTTAGAATTTTCCGTAATGAATATTTACTCCGAAAGAGGAGTAGTTTGTGACTCTATAAATATGCAAATGATTGTCACATTAACAGTGCACAGTTTTTTGTGCTGAAGCTGCTTGATTTAATTAGGGAAGCACATTGATGTAATAAAAATGCTTTCTGGAAAACTTAAAGATCTTCCCCTAGCACCCTCAGGACGATCAACGGCTGATTGATAGCTAAGCAGTAAGGGAGCTTGTTTGAGTGCACAGTTCTTTCATACAAATTTTAAGAAGACATTTTGTATGAGCTTCTTTGCAACTTGCTTTAGTGTGTCGTAATGAAATTTCTGGGTACTGCCTTTACTCGAGTAAACTGACTTCCTTGTTTAGCCGGACGCTACCTGCCCAGGATACTCAATGGACATAAAATAATGTGCACCCATGCGCATTGACTATATATATATTTATATAAGTTGTGTGTGTGTGTGTGTGTGTGAGAGAGAGAGAGAGAGAGAGAGAGAGAGAGAGAGAGAGAGGTGATGTTCATCAGTGCTTTCCAATATTTGTGTAGTCCTCTTCATTTTTGGCTTGGAAACCTATGTTCCTTCTGTTTTCTTGCAGATGCCAAAACTGGTAAATGAAGAAAGTCTACAGCACTCAGGAATGCTTGACGCTTATGTTAGGCATGGTGTATGCAGAGAGTCCTACCAAAAACTTTTTAACATATTCTCCCCCTCTAATATGCATCAATCTACATTTTCAGAGGAAAATAGCTCAAAGGGACCATTTGTTAAAAGTGGTGCTTTTGGTTTTACCCGTTTAATGGATATGTCCCCAACTGAGGTTGCATTCGTCGCTACTGGTACTTATATGGAGAAACTGTTATTTTCCATGGAGAGATGGAATAGTCAGCTATTGGATCAAATGGTGGACTTTGTAATTGAAACCACAGATGATGATACGAGATGCAATCACCTTGACAGAGGGACAGTGAAAGCCGTTACAAGAATGCTGCTAATGCCATCAAGATCTGAAGCAAACTTGCTTACGAGGAAATATGCTACCGGTCCTGCTGATGCTCCATTTGAGGCTTTAGTTTGCTCTGATCAGGATAGGCTTCTATCCAACATTAGGCTGTTGCATTCAACACATGCATTTATTCCCCGAGCTAGAGCTCCTCCGGTATCTTTTTATCCATCAGTTCCTGTTATTTGATCTTTCAATCTCATTTTTTGGCATACATATTTTACTGACTTCTTTCCACAATAGATTGGTGTTCATTGTTCGGATAGAAACTTCACATACAAAACAATTGAAGAATTACATCATCCTAGGATCAAGAGATTGTTCTTAGGATTTGCCCGCACATCAGAGTACAATGGACCAAGAAAGCCATTTTACCCACCTCATCCTTTAATTGAAGAGATTGATGCTGAGCTACCTGTCACACATCCTGCTCTTCAGCTTACATACAGAATATTTGGTTCTTGTCCTCCCATGCAGAGCTTTGACCCCTCGAAGTTGCTTACTGTAAGCTATATATTGGATGCACCTATCTGTTGGCATTGATATATTCAGAAATTTTTGTACAGACAGATAATTTGATTGCTTGACTGTCCATTTGAAATTGGATACAGGATTCTGGTAAGCTCCAAACATTGGATGTATTGCTGAAGCGTTTGCGTGCAGAAAATCATCGCGTCCTTCTGTTTGCTCAGATGACAAAGATGCTCAATATTCTTGAGGTGATGTTTACATTCAATCTCTTCTGTTCCTTAGTCAGTCAGGATCCTATCATTTTCCTCAAGTTGTCAACCTCTCCATTGTGGTTTGTTATACTCAGTATAATTATGGTGAATTGTGAATGCATTTGATCATCCTTACGGGCGTACATTGTTCACCTAATGGGTCGCCTTTCTGAAGTGTCTTTACTTGCTGATGACTTGCTGAAGCCAAAGTAGTGAAATCGGAAAATGTATGATGATTCAGACTCCTGGATCCGGATTTAGGGGAACAACTGCAATCCTTGTAGATATCCAATATCATTTAGTAAAGAGGCATAGAACCGACTGTCCTTCTGTAGTTCATAGTATTCCCTTCTTTTTCTTTCTTTAGGGCCATATTAGTGTGCCTTTTCGTATTTGTTAGTCTTCCCCTCTTTGTTGCCAGATAAGTCCTTGCATGTGATTGCCAGTATCAAGTATCACATGTTGGTGAATCTGTAAGTCTAGAAAGAACAAAGGGCAAAGCAGTTGATGTCACTTATGGGGTGCAAGTTCCTAACCTGTCACTCTGTCTTTCCTTAAGTGTGACCGAAATCCCCTATATATTCTCTATCCATCACAAATCACACTGCCTTTCCTCTCAAGTGGACGTGACAACACCCGCTCCTCTCTCTCTCTCATAAACGTCTTTTGTCAACAGTAGTCCTTTGGCACCAGGAGATGCAAGGTGGTAATGGAATGCAAGTGCACTGTGCATATTCAGTAGTTGCGTTCCCTCACGAGCAAGATATCTTCAGCCTATTGATCTCATGAATATTGGTTTCAAGTTTCTCTCTGGTTTGCAAAAGTTCTTCAAATCCATTGACTCAAATTGCATATTTTGAATTGTGGTCGATACTTTTAGGGATAATGACACAAATAGTCCCCGAACTTTGGCTTAACGTGCGATTTGGTCTCCGAACTTTTAATTTGTTTAATGTGGTCTTTAGACTTTTGGTATATGTTCAATATGAAAATATTTAATGTAGTAATTCCATTAATTCAAGTTCAGGGACTACATTGAACATTTTCATATAGTTCGGGGAGTACATTGAACATGTCCCAAAAGTCCTGGGATTATATTGAACAAATTAGAAGTTCAGTGACCATATTGAACATTAGGTTAAAGTTCAGGGACCACATTAAACAAATTAAAAGTTCAGGGACCATATTGAACATTAGGCCAGAGTTCAGGGACTTTTTGTGTCCTTTTCCCATACTTTTAATGAGTAATGGTAACTTTTATGTGTGTTAGTATGTTTATGTCGAGTTGCACTTTTTGGTTGACTTCATAAACATGCTGATAAATCTGTGGAATTTCCCTCTATTTGCTTATTACTTTCAACACTCTGTTAGAATCAGTCAGGATAACTGAGCAGGTCTGACTTGTCAATGATTCATTTTCATCACCGTTCTTCTTATTATCTTTGCTTAATTAGGTGCTTAAGTGCACGATAGCATTGTTGTTCTCTTATTATAGGGAGAAATGGATTAGTGGTATATATAACAATATTTAGCACGAGCGGATACTTCTATTGATCAAATTCGTTCCAAGCTGGTTATCTGACATGCCACATCTTTACAGGACTATATGAATTACAGGAAATATAGGTACTTAAGGTTGGATGGATCCTCCACCATTATGGATCGACGAGATATGGTCAGAGACTTTCAACATCGGTAGGGACTTTAAAATGATGTTCCGACTCACTTTGTCTGCAATTCGAATGATGTTTTGTGTGCGATTCCATGTTCTTTGGAAAATTAAGTTGTACAACTATTGTTAAATTGTTTTATTTCTCTTGCAGGAATGACATTTTTGTCTTCTTACTAAGTACCAGAGCTGGAGGACTGGGAATTAACTTAACAGCGGCTGACACGGTCATATTTTATGAAAGTGATTGGAATCCAACACTGGATTTGCAGGCGATGGATCGAGCTCACAGATTGGGTCAAACAAAGGATGTTAGTTGTGAAAACTCTCATGGCCTCCTTTTAATTCCAGATCCTTATTTCTTCATTTTAGTACTCTGTCTTAGGAGTACATCTTTGCTGCTGCCCCTTCCAGAAAAGAACCCTCCTTTCATAGCATTCAAGTAACCTTGGAAATGCATGCAAACAGTCAAAACCATCTGTGCTTGCTGAAGTTGGTGTCCATTTGGCCTTTATGAAAACCTTTGGTGATATGCCTGTTGATTTTGGATTCTATTTTCAAATGAAAATTTCAGTCTTGTCTTTGTGTTGTAGGTTACTGTCTATCGGTTAATCTGTAAAGAGACAGTTGAGGAGAAAATTCTTCAAAGAGCTAGTCAGAAAAATACTGTTCAGCAGCTTGTCATGACAGGTGGTCATGTCCAGGGCGATCTGTTGGCTCCTGAGGATGTTGTGTCATTACTTTTGGATGATGCTCAATTGGAGCAAAAACTAAGAGAGATTCCACCACAGGTGGGAATAGAATGTCTATCATTGTTGTCTTTTTCGGACTTCAGCTTCACCTCTATCCTGTGTTTGAAAGAAATATCCTAATGAGATGGAGAAAGCACAATATAAATGAAGCTTGAGTGTTGCAAAGGGTGATATATTATCTCATTCCATTGTCAGGTTAAGGATAGACAAAGAAAGAAGCAGCCAACAAAGGGCATCCGCTTAGATGCTGAAGGGGATGCGTCTTTGGAAGACTTAACAAACATCGCTGCTGAGGGTGCTGGAAATGAGCCCAATCCTGATGCAGACAAATCAAAGTCCAGTAGCAAAAAGGTATCCTCACATGTATCATCAATTTATTTTAAGAGATTGAGATTTACTCTGCGAAACTATCTAAAAGAGAGGCATGAGGCATGACTAAAGGAGCGTTATTGTGTGATCTGGGGTAAAATTGTTGAAATTTGTTATTACCTGTGTCAAATTTGAAATTACTTCCGTGTTTGTGCAAGCTCTTGGTCTAATTAATGAAACTCTGTCCCCATTAGCACCAATTGGGATGTGCATTGCTATCTGAGGTATTCCATTTCAAGTTGTTAGCAGGAGGGGAGGCGCAACACCCTTGGGGAACATTTTCTAGTTGTGGACTGAGGAACTGAAAATTTTGAACTTAATGGAAAATTTTTGGTAATAAACTGTGGATGTAAGATGTATATTTTATGCTAATAGTGATGTGTGATATCTGCTGGCATCAACATGTACCTCGTTCTGAATGTTTTATTTCTTTGTCTGTTGCACGCTCCACATGTGCCCCCATTTTTTCATGCACATTTATCGTGAGAGAGGGGTGGGTGAGTTTGAAGAGATATCGTGCTAGTGCAAGCTTTTATATTATGTCTCCCTAGGATTAAAGGTGGTTCTTGTGTATTAATTGCCTTGTTGTTTACCCATCTCATTTATCGTCAATGTACATACTAAGCTTGATTGCTGCTGTTGCACTGTTTTTGTTTTGTCTTTTTGTCGTTTTATGCTGTGAACTTTTTCGCTGGTGATTATTTTTGGACTCTCCGTGCTTTTTGAACACTAGCATGACTTGTAAGGATGGTGTCGATAGCATCCTCTCTCTTTCTCCTTTTTTTTGTAACTTGCTCTGCTGGTAATGCAGAGGAAACCTGCTGCCGATAAGCAAAACTCGTTGAAGTCAAGAAACCTGCCTAGGATGAATGACCATAGCTCATCGCCCGCAGAGTATCCTTTTGACGACGGCTTACAATATAATGACCAGCAATCACAGAAACCGAAGAGACTAAAGAGACCTAAGAAGAGTGTGAACGAGAATCTCGAGCCTGCGTTTACTCCTGCGCCCAGCATACCTCTGGAGCAGACCCTATTTCAGTCTATTCAGGAATTTGGTTCCAGTGATCCCAGTACATGAACACGCGACAGCTTGTGATGTGATCATATAAAGGAATTGCGAGTTGTATAATTATATCTGCTCCCACTGGCTGACCTGCCACATCGCAAAAGGCATCGAGTGCCGCTTTTTGGCTCCTTCACGGCATCGGGGAAGAGTGATGAGATTTGAGGAAAAGGCAACGTCCGACCTGTATGATTTTTTTGTATAGTTTTCGGCAAAATTGTCGTAGATCTACTGTTTATGGATAGCTTGTATAGGCCAGAGTTTATCGAGTAGCAGAGAGAAACATTTGTACAGGTCAAATCCCATTTATAATGGAAAGTCCTGTTCGGAAGAGTCTCTGGTCCTCTCTCTCTCTCTCTCTCTCTCCAACAAAAGCTGGCTTTCATGAAAAGAAAGTCTTTCAGCGAGCTCATTTTGTTCCTTGATAGACTTGCCCTCGTGCGCTGCCAGTTTGAGGAAACCTTAGGTGCCGAATCCACCAAAGCATTCCTGGGGAGAGAAATGCTTCAGTGTATTAAAGACAATAAAATCGATATACTAAATTTTATAGCACGACATATACAGATATTGGAAATATTACTTGGTACTTCTGGTCTACGATAGCCAACTCTACGACCGTCGGTCGGTCGTTAAAGGTGTTTAAAGTGTCCTGCTTATTTGCCATTTTTTCTCTGATCAATCTTACTAGATTCGGCGGTGCCATTTTTCTCTCTTTTGCCCCAACTTCACCTTGCCGAAAAAACCAGACATATTGGGGGTTGACGGGCTCGAGAAATGAAGCTCGGCCCGAGAGAGAGAGAGAGAGAGAGAGGCAGGACAACTAATGAAGAAAACAGGGCAAAAATGCAGATGACAAAGGACCCAAGTCACGGGACAGGACACGGGGACTGAGATTGAGACCAATGTTTCGAGTCCTTTCGCGGGCACACTCGTGTTAATCACCGTTTTGGGAAGTTGGCGAGCTTCCAAATTATTTATTGCCCTTCGGCTCCCAACTCGATACCCAACTAATCCATTCATTTCATTCAATGCCTCTCTCTCTACATGACTCCAGCTCACCAGTTCCTCGTTTCAAGCTTGTGAGCTTACATGCAAATCCTCTCGTGTTCACAGTGACTCGCTCGAATTCACAGTCGCAGTCACGGTCTTGTCATGCGCCTGTGCTTTTAGTTTGGTTCTTTGCCTTCTGGGTCCAGCAATGGAGTTTTTTTGAATGACGGAATAAATGGTCAAGTTTATAAGTGGGGAGAGTGTTGTTACGATCACAAGTAAACGACCCTTTATTGGACGGCTCGGCTTTGTAGTTGCCGACACGGAAAGGTCGGTCTTTTTCCTTTCCGGCAGCATCTTAGTGGCATTTTGGGGATTTTCATTGAGCTTTGTTGGTGTGGGTAGATGAACGAACTTAAGAAGACGGAGATAACGAAGGCGTGTGGCAGTTCGCTTCATCCGCTGAGAGATGATGGACTCGAGCACATGCACTTAAATATTCTGTGGAATTGTACTCGCCATGAGTAAAATGCCTTGAATTCGAGTAGCGGAAAAGAAGAAAAGAGAGAAAAACTCCGGTTTGGGTGGCCAGAAAATCTGAGTGGAAAAAATGCAGAGTTAGTTTGAGTTTTGGTGAAGAATATCCAACCAACAAGATTTCATTCTTGTGATGAACGGCGAAGCTCGGAAAAAGTGGGAGAAGTTTGTGGGGTTTTAAGCTGGGGATTGTGATCATTCATTTAGTGGAAGGTTGTGTTGAGAGAAGCAGCTGCATAAAATCAGGTGGGTTTTGTAGTGTCTGATTTTTGTGGAGTTAATGCAACCATCATAACAATAGTAAGAAGTGGTGAGACATACAAGCATTCCCCGGTGCCACGCCTCTTCGATATCGCTGAAGGTTCTTAGGAATTAAGGTGGTGCTGGTATTGTTTTTTTTGGTAAGGCGTGGTGCTGGTATTGTTGATCTGTTGATTTTGGAGTTGTATTAACTCTTTGGAAGAAAATGGTGGGTAGTGTTGAGAGGGTTGCTCATAATGGGTACTCGAATGGGTCCATTCACAATAATGGGAATGGTTTGGAGGAAAAACTCGACGAGCTCAGGCGTCTTCTCCTCAAAGCCAATGGCGATCCATTGAGAATTGTTGGTGTGGGGGCCGGTGCTTGGGGCAGTGTTTTTGCAGCTCTGCTTCAAGATAGCTACGGCCAATTTCGTGACAAAGTTCAAATCAGGATATGGCGAAGGCCTGGTCGAGCCGTGGATAGAGCCACAGCTGAGCATCTTTTTGAGGTCATAAATTCGAAGGAGGATGTCTTAAGGAGGTTGATAAGACGCTGTGCGTATCTAAAGTACGTTGAGGCTAGACTTGGCGATCGTACTCTATTCGCTGATGAGATTCTGAAAGATGGTTTCTGCTTAAACATGATCGATACGCCTCTCTGTCCCTTGAAGGTGGTCACTAACTTGCAGGAGGCCGTTTGGGACGCTGATATTGTGGTGAACGGGTTGCCTTCCACGGAGACAAGTGAGGTGTTTGAAGAGATCAATAATTATTGGAAGGAGAGGATCACAATGCCCATCATTATTTCTCTGGCGAAGGGCATAGAAGCTGCATTGGATCCTGAACCTCATATTATAACTCCCACTCAGATGATTAACCGTGCAAGTAAGAGTTGCATCTTTGCAATTAAGAAATTATCTATCAGTCCTCTCTTTCTCTGGAGTGCATTGTGAAGGGGGTTTGCTATCTTGCTGCTTTGTGTGTAGAAAACTGTTTGCCATATTCAATTTTACTTTTGGCTGCATTTTGAAAGATGAAGAAAATTGAATCCATTGAATGGGCTGTAGAGTTAAACGAAATAACACGTCATTGGATCATAGGGATATTTTCAATCAAAGGAGTAAAAGAATTAATTCAAAGTGAAAAAAGTGACAAACGTGATGAAATGTGGGCTTCATCCTAGTCTAGCCAACTATGCTTCGGCAAAAACATAGGAAGGGAATCATGGAAGACAATATTTAGAAACTCAGATTCATATTCTGTCTGTTTAGGACATTGATGAGTGCTTCCCTTCCAACACTGAGCATCATCACTTGACAACTTGTGTTTTCACTTCATTCACCTGCTGCATTGAAGTTCCATCTTGCATATTTGCGTTGCTTATACAAATTGGTGGTTGCATCCATCCGCTTTCTAAGCATTTATGTTATCCGCATGCTTGGCAGCTGGAATCCCCATAGAGAACATACTTTATCTGGGTGGACCCAATATTGCTTCTGAGATTTACAATAAAGAATATGCAAATGCTCGAATATGTGGATCTGACAAATGGAGGAAGCCTCTTGCGAAATTTTTAAGACAACCCCATTTTACAGTGTGGGACAATAGCGATCTTGTCACACATGAGGTCATGGGCGGCCTCAAGAATGTCTATGCCATCGGAGCTGGTAATTTGCCAATAATCCAGTAATTGTATATAATGCAATCGTGTCCATAACATTATCATATCTTATATATTTGTTTTGAGAACCTCCGGGCGTTTTGTTCCTTGCGTGCTGAATTTTCCAGGAATGGTTGCTGCTCTTACCAATGAAAGTGCTACAAGTAAATCGGTGTACTTTGCACACTGTACATCGGAGATGATATTCATAACCCATTTGTTGGCGGAAGAACCAGAGAAATTGGCGGGACCTTTGCTGGCTGACACGTATGTGACGTTGTTGAAAGGTCGTAATGCATGGTACGGGCAAATGTTAGCCAAGGGGCAGCTGAACCTGGACATGGGAGACAATATCAGTGGAAAAGGAATGATTCAGGTGTCCGTATTTTGCGACCTTACAGTCTTAATGCAATTGTCAGCTTACACATAACTGTGATGATTTAGTTCATCTATTAGTTCCCCCCCTAGGTTGCGTATATATTTGCCTAATTTCCTTTTGTTAGCATGTTTGATCTTGTGCTCAACTGTTGCCGACTTCGTTATATTAATTACAGGGTGTCTCAGCTGTTGGAGCCTTCTACGAACTATTGAGCCAGGCGAGCTTAAGCGTGTTGCATCCCGAAGCAAAGAAGCCTGTTGCTCCCGTTGAACTATGCCCGATCCTGAAGACACTATATAAGATTCTGATAGTGAGGTACTTTCTGCATTGCAATTAACGTCTAGGATATATTCTTATCTTGCAAATCAATATCAGCTTACTCTCTCGCATATATGCTAATTCATTTCATTTTGCAAGCCGACTAATCTCAGCTCCCTCCAATCATTGAATCCCTTCTATGGAAATAATTTTTGTGTGGTTGCCATTTGCCAGGGAACAACCTGCGCGAGCTATCCTGCAAGCACTGAGAGACGAAACCTTGAATGATCCTCGCGAACGAATCGAGATTGCACAGAGCCATGCTTTCTACCGACCTTCGCTTCTTGGTCAGCCTTGAGCGGCTTGTTCTTCCGAGAGAGTGATAATAAGAAACCAGCATCTTACTTGTATGTGAGACAGAATCATAATGGGTCTATAATGGACTTTGAATTAATACATCTATATTTTGATCAACTGGTAGCTCTCTCCTTTTAGCTAGAAGTGGCTGCACAGCTTTTATGCAGGATTTTGCAAGTCCTTTCAAACACTGCTCAAATTAAGATGGCACTTTCATCTCCCTGTTCTTAATGATTAAATCCGCTTAATTGGTCGGCTTGCATTACTTTGATCCTAACAAAAGGTCCAGAATCAAGATGGATCCAACCGGATCTCACTTCTTACCCAAGCCCTCTCTAGTCTCATTGACTTTTTCAAGTTGGGGGGTTGTTGGGTAGCGACTGAGATATGGCTTCAAATTTAAGAAAGAGCTAATGGATAGGAAAGAGTTGAACGAGCCAAATGTTTTGAGGAAATGGGTTGGCTGAGTGGAATCAACTGAGTCATTTTCATTCTACCCGAGACACTCAGAAAAAACAGTTTTTGATTCTCCAGCGAAGATGTATCATCTGTCGGATCCTCACTTTTGAGGCCGGGCGAATTTAGGCATAACTAAGCTCAGCTAGTCTTATGACCAAACTGCAAAACCATCATCTCGTGCCGCAAATGACCTATGAAATGAGCAACCGGAATCCTCCGAGAGCACCTAATAATTTTTTTATTATCATAGGCTGTCGTAGTAGTAGATGACCAGTAGATCAAGAGAAGTGTTGTCTAGGAAAGGCAAACTCTTTCCAATGGGTAACATTTAAGTCGCGCAGTTTAAGATTTAACTCATAAGACAATGTGAGTGTTAAAAAACAGAATTTCTCCGTGCTCATTTCCACTCGGGCTGAAAAATTGCCATTAAAGCTTAACCAAATGGAGCCTGCAGGCCGCGCTTCCTGCTTACCTCAAGTTAAAAACTGAAAGCTGGCTGAAGGAGTTCTAGCTACAAACTCTGGCTGATTAATGACCGGTAACATTCTTTTACAAAGACAATATATGATGTTAGCAGAATTGAAAATTTCAAGGTCGATAGTGATAGCACCTGCACTTTGTCAACATTCGCAAACGAAATATACATACTCCAACTCCTAGACAGCACATTGTTTCTACTTGCCCAATTGAACGAAGTGTAAAAGACAAGTGATCCTCCCATCATTTCCTACATGCTTACTCTTTCAGCACATGTGTATACCAATTTTATGTATATCTGAACAACAAGTGTATTAAAGCTTTTCTTACTAAAGTACCTATTACTGTGTATCACGTGATGTATGATTTCTCGCCGTGGTCCTTTGAAGATGGAGCCAGCCTGTAACCCACACGGATCAGCACGGAACTTTCCAAGGTGCGATTGAAGTTGCAAGAATACCCACAAATGTGCAAATACAAGCTGTTAGCACATTGCAGATACAAACCATACTCAACAAAATTCGCACCTGTAATCTAGCAACGACCCATTTTATTAGCTATTTGCTCGACCAGCAACTTTTTTGTAAGCTTATAGTAGTTTTTGAGTTTGTGTTCCTTTGCGATGGCCCTGAGATCATTTAACTTCATACTCTCCAAACTGACTTCAGCAGGGCGCTGCAATATCCCCAGCTCGTTGTCTAAATCATCTGATTTCTCATGTTTGATCATCAGTGGTTCGGCCTTACATCGAGGACCAGATACTTCTGCTTCTAAGTGGCCCATTTTAACATGTGCATGGGTAACCCTCATAGAAGTTTCTGTGTTTGATGTCTTCTGTCTTTTCCTTTGTTGCTGAGAAACCAAACCTGCACTAACATCATGTTCGAGGGCAGGATGTTTGGCTTCAGAGTGGATCGCAAGAACAAATTCCTTCAAAATCTTTCCAGTCAAAGGCTTCTTTACATTGGCGCACTCATTAACAATTCCGAACATCCATCCCCCTATGGTGTTTGAAAGGGATGCACTTGGTGCAATTTCCACTTGCTGCAATCTTTTAGAACTCATTACATTTTGCTCTATTTCCCTCTTAACCTTCTGCTTCTGTGGCCTCTTTGACTGGATCAAGTTGGATCTAGCTACCACAGAAGCATCATCCTGTAATTTGACTGCAGTGGAAACTTTGTCTTCTTCCCCAGGATCTGTCTTCATCACATGTTCACTTTTCCGGTTCTCTAGCTCTACCATTGAGTTCAAGGCAGAACTTTCAGTGTCAGGATTTCTGTTTTCCCCACTAACAATCAGAGATGAGCTCGGCAAGGTCTGCTTCTTGGAAAGAGCAGCCTCTGGTTCTTCCTTTTCATCTTTCAAGGCAATTTTTAGCATTTGATCGCAATATCTTGGCTCTTCATCAGGATTTCTGTTATTTTCTGGAAGTGCTCCTGTTGCAGTGTTAGATGTCTTCGTTCTCCTATTGCAACCACGATCATGAATAGAAGGATCTGGAACAGTATACTCAGTGGTTGCATCTGGAGGCTGGTCATTGATATGAATAATTGTGTCATTGATGGAGTTGATATTGCGTTTAAGTGTTTTTCTGAGAGTTCTGCCCATCAACTTCCCAAACACAATGAAAATGATGGAGGTACTTCACTGAAACAAATGAAGAAAATGAAATTCTTACCTCATCAGATTTCGCGGTGCTGTCCTGCGGCTTCAAAGGCTGATTTAACATTCTGCTCCTATCTATAGCACTACCATTTCCATGTTCAACATCATCACTAACTTCCAGTTTAGGCTCACACATCTTAACCATATTCCCATCGCAAGTAGTTTCATCTCTTAGAGCAGACAAACTGGCGCTTTTGATACTGGTACTTGAGGGCTATGGATTGCAAGAAGAGAAAAGCAGAGGTGAAAGTCAGATAGGCGAACAAGTCCTGTAGCATTAGAATCAAACTAAAGGATGATTCAACAATGCAACAGTGCCATGATTTGCACATTTGAGCTGAGGTAGTATATCAAACCTGAGTAGAGAACCTAAGAGTACGCTTTTTAGGTAAGTAATCTAAATGCACTTTTATCTTCTGAAGAAAGAAATAATTTTCTTTTCCTCAGACTCGTTTAATGATTTTAGGGCTGCCACACTGCAAAAGTAACGGAACTATATCCAACCTCTGAAATCAAAGCTTTGGAATGAGGTTCCTCCCATTGTTTCTCGTCAGAATTGGAATGAACAGATGAATCATTTACTGCATCTGTACTGGAACTTCCATCAATTGTTTGCAGAGAAAGTTCATGCTTCTGTGAAAAGCAGTCGTCATCAGTCACTAGATGAACTAGATAACAGTAAGAATCTGCTGGTAGCTCTATCAGGAACACACAATGAGTATATGACATTTTTTTTGGTCGAAAGTACATGACATATTCACATACGTTAAAAGAAGCAAAGAGGAAACTCCAAGATACAAAGGCAGAAATAATTGTCTTAAGATATTTCCTCGTGCTTTGCCCAAAAGAGGTGCCGCGTCAATGCATAAATCGTAAGATGTAAATAAATATGTTTAGAAGCAAGAGACTACTTCTTGAAGACATTCCCTCAGTCGTAACAATACAACAGATGTAGCCCAATTAAATATTTATAATCTCTGTTTGTGACATAAATTGATCAAAAGAGGGGGATGTTTGCAGGATTTCTGATGTTACTGGTCAGTCACTTATAGAAAAGACGAATAGGTCAATAGGGTCAAAAAGAGGATGCCCGCAAGTGATTTATTAAACTCAACAAGCTTACCACTCTAACAAAGAATGCACACATACTTCTGATTAGTATAAAGGGAAGATTCATACATGGTATTGCTTACTGCTACACAGAAACATGGACATCTCCTAACTTAATCCACGAAGGAAAAAACAAGAAAACTGTTAAAATTACCACCAAAGGTGGATTTGCCGATTTTGAGGACTGTTCATTCTTACAAATCTCCAAGCATGGAAGAATCAATAAACAAAAAATGACGATAAACCTAATTATTCGTGACATAGGAACTGGAAGCAATTGACAAAATGAATGCCGCACTTCAATTTGTGAATGGAAGCATTTAGCCATTGCACCTTTGACAAATCAATCTTATGTCAACCATTCCTTTCGCCTAGCGCTCTTTGGATCTAGTTAGGAACATCAGGTCCTGGTGCCACAGGCACAGGTTTGGTTGCCATT
The DNA here is from genome assembly GCA_024500025.1 of Syzygium aromaticum. NCBI lineage: Eukaryota > Viridiplantae > Streptophyta > Magnoliopsida > Myrtales > Myrtaceae > Syzygium > Syzygium aromaticum. The sequence goes on from CM044885.1 coordinate 23,099,966, forward strand.
AGAAGTACAACGATAACAATTCAACAGCCAAACCTGGTTTTTTTCATGGCAGTAGCTCCCGAGTAGAGCCTTCACCATGTCATGCATTCTTTCAGCAGGTTCCTCATTCACATTTGAATGAGCGCCCGAATCATCTTGTTCTCTACATCTCAACCACTTCAGAGATACATGAAAGTAATCAATCTTTTCTTTCAATGCTTTGCAGCATATGTTAGGCCATTCTTCATATTCGACACACGCCAATTCACTTTGCAGGCACACCAGATGCTTTTCTAGTTCATCGATTTCGTCATCGGCCTTCCTCACCAATATTTGCAGCACTTGTACACAAGCCATCTCATTTGCTGCATTCCCTTCTAGTACATCTGCAACCAGCAGATATAGTTGGAATCAGAGTTCCACCATTACTGATGACAAGAAAATCACTGCCAGGACACGCACAGAAGACAAGGACGAAAACTCACCAACCCCATAACCTCCGTGGAAGTCATGTTGACACCCACATTGCATGTCGATGCTGCTCTCTGGCGCAACTGTAGAGATATAATTGAATCATAAGAACGTGATGGCACACACAAGGAGCCTTGATATTGAAAAAAAAAAAATGAAATAAGTAAAGAGCAGGAGAACCTTGGATGTGGGGTGGATCCCAGAGATCCCATGTCATAATCTCGTGACTTTTTATCCTGGAAAGTATGCAATTTACCATCAAATCTTTGTTCTTAACAATACCATTCCCGAAACTGATGTAGACGAAGGTTCATGAGTCAACATATACATGAAGATGTTTACGCAAGCTTACAGGTGTAGACGACATGCTATAGCAGCTATTTGTGGGTAGATTGGGCATGGGAAACACTCGTGGACATTGTACAACTAGAACAAACAATCGGTTTTTCATGGCCATTGAATGGAGAGGCAAAGAAATTTGTCCATGGGCCATCAAGAAAAGCACATAAAAAGGCAAGAAATGTGCGAAAACCAGCAGAAAAGGAAAAGAGAAAGGAAGAGAAATACCCAGTCGGCTGCATCAATACTGAACGTGAAATCACCCACCTGAGCAACCAACACACGCAGGAATGTCACTTTAACAATAAATTAAGGACATGAACATTCCATTCGATCGATGATGCGACCCAGCCAGCAAGACAAAGTTAAAGCGTCGCAGTCGAAGCAAATGGATGCAGAAAATTACGAACTCGGAATCGCTGAGGTGAAACTCCCGAAAACTCGATCGAACAGAAATGGCCAAAGAAAACGAGAGCGACCCGGAAGAAGAAGAAGAAGAGAGATCGTGGGGAAGTGGCTTCAGCCACGGCGAGTTCTTGTCGTGAGGCGCAATAAAAGAGGCCGCGCCCGCGGTGCGAAGAAGGTGCAAGATGACGTAGGCTCTGCTCGTAATGGCAGCTTCTAAATTTGTCGACGGATCGCGACAGCTAACGCACGCCATTACACGGTCAATGTGGCAAGAAAAGATACGCGAATCCTCCGTGCATGTGCGGGTCGCCATCTCTTCGCCAAAAACAAGGAAAAGGGGGCACGGAAAGAAACGAAACAGGGGCGGAGACAGAGACGGAGATGAGGGTGGCAGCACCCAGTCGAAGACGACGAAGCGAGAGAGAAAAGATGGGCCGGAAGAAGCGGGAGAGATGGAGGACCAAGAACGGAGCGTGAAGCAGCAGTACCTTGAAAACGACAGAGAGAGAGAGAGAGAGAGAGAGAGAGAGGCCTGCAAGTGAAAGCGACCGACCACCTGCTCTGCTCCCCCCGTTCTTCTCAGCAGGAGGGAGAAGAGGAGAGACTGCTGCTGACTGCATTGAAGAAGGTGGCGATGAGAGAGAGAGATAGAGACAGAGACGGGGGTGGGGCCCCACCTCGGACGACCTTTTCGGACACGTAAGCAGCCTACGTGGATGCTGCGGGGCCTCGTAGAAACAAATCTTATTGTTAGAAACGCTAACGATTACGAACAAATCTTCTTTACTTTTCCAAAAGTTAAAAACATAATTTATCGCGTGAGGATATCATTTAAAGTTGTTACGGAGGAAATATAATCTCACGAAAAATTTTAAATGAATATATTTTGATCATAAAAAATTTCAAACTGGTACAGTTGTAATAAATTTACCCCAAGTTAATTTTTCAATCATAAAAACTTTAAACCAATACACATTTTTTGATTTAAATTTAAATAGCTAATTTCATTTCTCAACGACACATGTAAAGATATGTTTGCAAAACACATTTCATTGACTAGTTTTTATTTTTTTTTGGTCGAACACATTTCATTAACTAGTTAACAATAAAGTTTTATTCACTTGTTTATTCAACTCTGCACGCACACGCACCACACGGTCAACTCTAGTTTTTGGATTTATTAAAGAAAGTTTTGGTGCCAAGAGATTAGTTTAATTAAGAACCTAATGTTTGCAAGCAACGGAATTGCAAATTCAATCAAATAAGTTCAATCGGTAAAAATCCCTTTCGCATCACGCCAAAAGATCTATTAGCACTTTTTGAATCTATTATTCATCCTTTTCATAATTGAAAATTTTCTTACATCTAATAAATAACCATCACATTATACTAATATAAGGAACATAGAGCAGCATTTTTCAGTGCCATCAAGAAAACGAGTTGCGACTCTTTCTATTATTTCTACCCTTTTTCAACTCTTTTTCATTATTTCACTACCCTTTTTTTTGTAATTTTCCATTTGACAAGTATTATATTTTCTATTGGATGTGAAAAATACACAGGACTACCATAGTTAAACAAAAAATTAATTTCCTTGAGATATACAACATAATGTATTAAAGTATTTTATATATATAACAAAGTAAACAGTATGAAAATAAATCTAATATTCATCTTAATAAATACCGAGGAGTACAATCCGCCGTAACTCCTTCCACGAACGCTCGAGGTTCCGGCGTTCTTCACCGGCGCTCGGCGGCTCCGCACGGTGGCTCCGGCGCTCGACAGCTTCGTTCCCGGTTCTTCCTCTCTCGTTGCCGATTCCGAAAGGGTATCTCTCCGAGAAACCGATCGATCGTTCACGCTGCGAATGCGGCGATGATGCGATTCGGTGCTGCTTCGTCAATCTCGTGCGCCACGATCGTCTGCGACGACGCGATTCGGCGGCTTCGCAGTTCTTCTGCTCCCCTCGAAGTTTGATTTCGCTTCCATCTCTCCGAGCCGGATTTCGAAAGTCGGTTTCGAATTTCCCGCGGGAACGAGTGGCTCGACTTCATAAACGTCTGCTGGAGATTCGAGGCAAACCGCAAGAAGCTGCAGGTAATCTTTCTGAGCGGTTTGACGATACTCTACTCGATTAGTCGTCGGTTTGCTCGAAATGTCTGGGAACTTTCAGTATTTGCTGGTTTAGAGATTGATGGAGTAACGTTTGTGATGCTGCCTTTCATGTGTTATGTTTCGTTGGGAGACATAGGGTGGTCGGATATGTTAACTGAGAATCTGAAGTGTTGATCGATGATCTGCGATGATATTGTTGTGCCAGTGTTAGTTTTAAATGAAAAACTGCTTTGAATTCGTGGTAAGGTTCAATATTCTCGATGCACGCCAACTGTTTGTTGAAATGCTCCTCAAATACAGCTGCGAAATAGTTCGCATTTTTGATGACCTACGTACATTTCAGTGTGGTATAATCATTTGGTTAACACAGACTCGATTCCATCATTGTTTTGTCATGGTTGAAATCGAATTCTAAACATTTTTTTTTCTCTCTCCTTGCTTCTCGGTTGTTGTTGTATCTGCCACATTGGGTCTCTCTTTGGTGACTGCCCGTGACAAATGTTATTGAATTAAGCCGATTCTTAAGAACGTCCATACATCAAGACATGGTGATTCTCTATCTTGCATTTTTCTGGTTAGTGGCTGTGAATGGTGAGTGGCCAGCAATGAAAATTGAAGAGTTGTTCAATAACTGAAGCTGTTTAGTGAAAGTGAATGACAATGGTGTTCAGTAGACATTGATGAAGGAGAGGTAAGGACAGCATCTGTCGTTGGCTGATGATAATAGGTGATCGATGGCGGGGGTATATATGTTCAGTCTACTGACACTTTGGTGATAAGAGGTTTGATTGTTGGTGTTTTGAGGTGGTGAATTTTGGTCATGGCTTTGTGTGTTCTCGGTTCACTAAATGGAAGACAATAGATATATAAAACAGAGATAAAAAAGGAATGATAAAATAGGAGCAATAGATTTGGGATGTTGAGGATTGTTTCAATGGTGGAAATCGGTCTAATCTTTAAACTTGAATTGGTTTAGGTGAGTTCCTTTTCACTGCTAATTTGAATGCAGTTGTTTGTGAGCTTTTTTAAGAAACAAACCTTGGAGTGCTGATCTTGGCGAGTCGTTCTCAGCTTAGGGAGAAAGCAAATGGTTCCAAGAAGAAAGAGAGAAAATAAGGAATAATAAGAAAATGGGCTTTGAAGGTTTAGAGCTATAAAGGGGCTCTGTATAAAAGCCCGATTATATCTCTTGGCCCAGATTTTTTAAACCATGTTGGACCATGTTCGGAGTGGGCTCAACAGCCCAACCCGAGTCCCCATTTTCTAGAAATAAAAAATAAAAAAAATCTGAAATTAAAAATTTGGAAAATTGGTTAGCAAAATATACATTTATTAGGTTGTTAGATTTTAGTATTGGAAATTTTTTAGTTTCATTTGGATGGTACGCACATGGCTTAGGAAAATTCATGATTTTCTCTAGTTTAGTTTTAGTTAGATTAGTCTCTCAAGGAAATTGAATTTGATTTGAACTAAGCTCATGGAGTTTCTGTCCCGGGGCTTACTTACAAGGCCATGTTATATTTCTGCATGATTTGTATTGGGTTACTTTACCGCATTTCATCTTTTTACTCTCGTGATAATACTTCCATGTCATTTCTTTGATTGTGTTTCTTATGTTTTTTTAGCCTATTTGGACGGTTTAGGCCATACACTAGGATCACAATAAACATGGACACTTAGTAGACAAGAACTTTAGGACTCATGATTGGATAAGAAGACTGCATGTGCACCTTAGTTGGCAAATGATTGAGATTAGGTACCGAAAGCGCACTAGTTAGATGACTAGCGTTAGTCAAGTCCCCGCCCTTAGATCGCTAGTTACGTAGGAAATGAGGTACATTCCCATACCTCACTTGGTTTCTAGCCTACTCTAATAGGCTGGTGGTGACTCCTCATATAGAATTCTCACAGGGTTAATTGAATTAAAACGAAAAACCCCAATGTTGCGCAAGGTAAGGGTTTGGGAGAATCTACGCCGAACGGGGACCATTGGTCCTAACTCGGCATTATCTCTAAACCGTCCTTTTCCCTGACACCTGTATCGCAGCAAAACGAAATCGTTCCCTTTATTTTTCACTAATGAAGAGAGAAGTGTGTATAAAACTGTGAAAAATGATAAGGTGATCATCTTCCCTTATGAAAACACTACTTGACTGGCCAGCCTCTGTACACTATTGAAAGACTCATAGAGCACACGGCTGCTTTTAGATTTTTAATTAGGAATTTGTTACTAAAACGCAGAACCAACGTTGATGGGTAGTATTTGAGGTTGGACCCTAGACAGCAAACAATAGGTTTCAGCTTGTAGAAAGTGGGAGCTTGTGACTTACATGAGGTGGTAGATTGTGTGAGAAAAAAGCTCGTGGTTTCGCACAAAAGCAATATAAACTGCACTATAGCATTTCTTGGTTTCATCTGAAGCTGTCTCAAGCATTGTTTTCAAAATCCCCAGTCATTCTAAATTTTTAAATTTGATGGTCTATCTCGAATGGAAGGAAAGTTGCAAAATGATAGAACTGGTATAAACTTTTTATTTGAGCTGTAGAACTGGTGTAATTTTCTCCAAGATGATTTTCTGAATTTTAGTAGAAGCTATAGGAACGTCACTGGTAAATGTGCGTAGATTGGACAATTGAGAGTTGTTCATTCTAAAAGCCACATTGACCTGCAGACTTTAGTATCTCATCCATCATTTGTCTCACACTGTGTCTCCTTTTATGTTTCCTGAATGTCAGTCCTCAATGTTTGTTAGCTTTCCTTTCGTTCCCCTCTCAAGAAGTACGTCCGATTGGTGTTTCATTACTTTATTTTCATTCTTTTTGCCCTTAAACTGCTTTGCATAATTTAATAGGATGCCACAAAATTGAAGAGATTATATTTGTTTTGAACTGTTCTCTTCTGCAGCTTCCTTAACGAATAAGGTCCAAAATGGAGTGTGATGATTGGGACAGCCTGTCAAGTGACTCTGAGTTATTGGAACAAGACTTAAAGGATGAAGAGGAATATAGCTATACATCCAACTCTTCGTCCAAGTTGCAATTCAGGTCAGTTACTACAAGAAATGGCTTTTCCTTGATACTATTGACGATGCTTTTGAATTGACGATCCATGAAGGCATGTTTTACAGGAAAGTAACTTCTGTAGCTCGGTGGAATAGTGGGGTTGGAATGGCTGAGGTGGTGGAAAGGAAGGGTCAGTTATGGACAACAACTGGCATTGTCCGTAGCGGGAAGCTTTACTGCTCAATTGAAGAGACTTTGTAGGTGATGCATGAGGCGTTGCCAATCTACATTGCTTTGGTGGTGCCTTGATTTTCCACTTCTCTATTCCACATTGGAGAGACTTTAGTTTTTTCTCTTGTCAACTAAGTGGACTTTTAAACTAGAAATTTTGATTCGTAGATTCATAGACACCTATTGATTAGCACACATGTGCATAGTTAAGAAGTAGATTTGCCCAGTTAACTTGATGTAAAATTGTTTGTTGATCGATTATTTCTCCTTTTTCTTTTTTGTAGGTTCTTGATGGAAATAGGGGCTTTGCTTTTTTTCAGTGAGAATGATGAATCCATCTCCTTGGAAACTATGTATCAGCAACTAGCAGACGAGAAGGATGGATGCTGTTGGGAGCTTTATGAGGTCTATAAACACCTGAAGTCGCTTGGTTACATTGTTGGTCGGCATGACATTCCTTGGTCTTTGAAGAGTGTCAAGAGAAACACTGGCGCAGTTTCTTCTGAAGGTACTTCAGAAAGCCTGGAAGTGCACTCACCTCAAGACTGTGATTCTTTAATTAAAAGATTTATAAAGATGGACTTGAATGAACTGAAGCCAGTATTTGATGTTTATCTCCCAAATGGAAAGTTCAGAAAATCTTCACCTGGTGATCCAAGCTACGTGCTTTGCTTAATCAGGTACTAATTTATTAAATTTCTATAACTCACATCTTTTTCTGAGGAAGGCCCAGCATAAAGCTCTGTGCGTCGAGTATTCTCTCTGAAATATAAGCAGATAATTGAAATTTCTCATCGCATTGATTGCCAATGCAAATTATGGAAATTCAATATGCTCTCCCAGGACCCGATTTCCTCATTCCTGGGTTTTGTTGCCGATGTTTCATTAATGTAAGTTGAGAACATACCTAAGTCCCAAATTCTGGAGAGAAACATATAATATCTGGAGAATTTGTTTTCAGTTAGTGAATCAAAGTGGTTGAATCAGCTTATCTTGAGAAAAGAAAATGAAATTCTGCTAAATCTTGTTGCTCAGGAGTGTGTAAGAACTGTGTTAATCAGTATATTATCAGAATAACTGTTAGGGTATTGTCAATGCTTCTGTTTCAATCTTTTGCAAATTGGCTACTTGCAGAGGCCAACCACCAGCTAAAATAGAAATTGAAGCTCTTGAAAGACAATGTGGAGACATTCCACTGAAATTTTGTCTGGTGGAGCAAGGGCGCGTCAGTTTCTTTTCCTTCAGCAAAGTGGAGCTTCCTGTCCTGCCCTGATAAATGTCTCTACATGCAGCTCCATAGACCAATTTCATTGAAGTTTCTTGACGCTCTTTCAGAACGAAGGAGATCTAGATTGGAGACTTTAAATGAAGGTGAGCGCATGAGGTCTCTTTTCCCTCGAGCCCGGAGTACTTTCTGTGATTGTTCTACTCATAGTTACTATTATTATTCTTGCAGAAACCGGTGCAAATTTTGACGGAACGAATGCGGGTCAATCTAGCAGCAGAATGATATTTGGAAACAATTGCTGAATGATTGATTATTCAGTTCTCTTTCGGATCCTGTCTCTGCTTTGACTTTCCCCAAGAATTTGCTCCCAACTGTTTGAACTTTGAATGACCAGGCTGATATCTTTCCTCGCCCTTAACTGTCGGTCAATCGAACCTTTTTCTGTTTAGCATTGTACGTCTGTTTTGTACCTCTGTGAAGGGAACAAATTCTAGAAAGGCCAGTTGGTAAATTGTATGGGTATGTTGATTTTCTTGGTTACACGATGACGGAATGTCGTAGAACTCTCTTTGATAGCATCTTTGAGGGATTATTAATAGTTTGTTTTTTAAGGTTCATAAAAGAGCGTCTTTTTCTTTTTTGTTATTTTTGTTACAGAAACCATTTTTGGTCATCAACCTACCCCGTTCTACTTTAAATGTGCAGAAAGATTAAAAGATAAATCTATGTTATTTCTAGCTCTACTATTGTATTTATCTTGAATGGCTTATTTCAATGGGAAAAACAAAATTATTTAGTAACCTTGAGATAAATCGGGTCTGAAATTATCCGAATATAAGCTATGGTTTGACTCATGGCACTCTCTTGGTCCTTTATTGGACAAGTTCCCTGGAAGGATCGTGTGCAATTCAAGTTTAGGCCAAGTTTGTAAGGTCTCGAAAGTTATAAATGGCTAGGACTGGTTTTGGCCTTCAGCCAGATGAGACGTGCTTTGGGATATACAATTTGCTCTCACTGCAATACTACACCCTTACTCCAATATCTCTGATGAGCTTGTGGGGTTTCCTAGTTCTAGTGGCCTTTACTTTTCACTGCTGATCAAGAAACCTGGTGCTTGGAGTGTTGAATTTGGTTGGATAGAATCAATGGGCCGAAGGCATATCTTTCCTATCTTGTTATCCAAGCTTTTCTTGGTGTGCTACTGCTGATCATCTTTGGATGGAAAGGAATAGAAGACTCCATAATGATCCTGTTGTCTTGGATGTTGATTCTGTGTTCGGCCGTATGTTTAGTGACGCAAGACTCAGGGCGGAGTCGATGCAAAGCAAAGCAAAGGTCCAGTTACTTCATAAGCAACTCCGTGAGAATTGGGTTCTATAGTATGGTAGTTTTCAACTGTTGGGCTACTGTATTGGGGCCAATAGCAAACGCATTTGCCTCCTGTTGTAATCCTTTCCTGAGTAGTTTGACCCTATGTATGAACCAAATTGCATAGATTGAAATGATTTGAAACCAATACTAACCAACTTGGTAATCGAGCCAGGACCAGCTTGTTTGTCATCTCCAATCCCATGTCCACACACCCCAAAAAGAAAGCAAGCAAGCAAGGCCCATACACATATTTAGGGAAAATTAAAGTACATTCATACCATGTGTAATAATTACTCAAGTGCAAGACCGCGTACATACACATATTTAGGGAAAATTAAAGTACACAACGCCTATAATGCAACAAAGAACTTCACACGAGTGGCTTGATTGGGGATTCTAGCTATCAATTCTCTCACTAACTATTTAATTAAGGGTCGATTTGATCACTTATAGAATTTCTTTTACACTGACAGTACATGATATAATTAATTTTTATTTAATTATCCACAGCAACACTATACCTATTATTTATAAAAAAAATGACTATAATTGTAAGATGGTCGCTCGCTGGTTGAAATTTCCCAAGGTGTAGAGATAATTTACTGTTATATTAAGAGGGCAGCTGGTTGGACTTGTTATCCTTCCTGAATGTACGTCATTCAATTCATAATTCCACCTGACTTCCCAATTCCATGGTCAAGCTAACCTAGTGACAATCCACAGATTCCATCTTTATTCAAACTAAGGAATGGTCTCATCATTGAACAATGTACTCATCATTATATGAGAAAATTCTTCATAAACCGACGATACACGAACCGTTCACAAGCGGGACCACTCAAAATCACTTTTTGACATCTTTTTGTTAATCACAATTATTACTAACTCATTACCAAAAATTTCTTCGAAAAACTAATTGTTTTTCAAAAAAGGCGGGACACAAGTGATTGTCAAATTCTGGCTGCTGGAACATGTGTCAATCTATTCTTTTTTGATGAACAGCTGTAAGCATTCCTTGATTTTAGAAGTCAGGAGCTTGGCGGGGCCCCCAGTGAGCCCACTTGAGAAAACCTCATAAACCCATAAATCCCCATATCCGGTGGAGGGGAGTTCCAAACGCCTCATTTCAACGTGGGAATAGTGATTACTGGGGCAAGCCCTAAGTAGTTTCAATCTATTTAATCACAATTATATTAATTTGGTACTTTAATTTTGAATTTTCCCTGATTTAGATTGTGCAACCATGCAAGTAAACACAGTTAAGTTTTACTCTACGATTATTGCCAGAAGTAAGACTTTTGTGCATTAATGCATACGTTGTCTTTGTGTAGAAGTTAAATCCTTATTATATTCTATTAACGGGAGTTTGGATGTGAGTGCATACCCGTTAGTTCAATTTTCTACCTGGTGCATGAAGCACAATAATTTAGATTAATCTGCTATTGAATTTTAAAGTACAATACTTTATTTTAAGGAAGTCTTGCCCATGTTTTCGATACGTACTTGACAACAACTGTCTAATCCAAGAACCTAGGATAAATCAAGATCTTGATTCTTAATAATTTTTTGAATATCTATGGAAAAACGGTTGTGTGAACTCATTTTATTATATCAAGCCAATCACATATCGAGAATATAAATTGAACCCATATTAAACCTCACTAAAAACACAAGCTCTTACATAATTTCCATATTGCGATTGATTTTTGTTCGTCAAATCACTCGAACAAAAAGTTCATACAAAATGTTTTCTTTCTCTCCCCCTCCGCTAATTATGATTCATTGTTAATGCGTAAAAAACAAGGACAATGGATAAATTACTATCTAGAGATGTGGGCGATGAAAGAGTCCAATTCGGCCCGAGAAACTCCGCCCTCATCCGTTGACCCCCGGACAGCCGCCCCTAACTCAGCCGCCCTCTTCCTCATCTCCTCCCCTGCCTCCGACGACATGAGCGCCTTCACGGTGCCTTCGATAGTAGATGACTTCACAACGTCGTCTTGGCTCGTCCAATCCTTGACAGTAAGTCCAATCTTGAGGACTCGTGTGATCAAGACAGCATTCCAGGGCTGATCCGAATGCATAGGCCATGCGAGGATCGGCACTCCCATGCTGATGCTCTCCATGCAAGAGTTCCACCCGCAGTGGCTCAAGAACCCGCCTGTCGCAGGGTGCCCCAAGATCTCCAGCTGCGGTGCCCAGTCCCTCATCACCACGCCTAAATCTCGAGTCTCCACCATCTCTTCGAAGCCTTGGGACAGTTCGATTTTCCTCGCCTCTCCTCCTCCGCTGAAAATGTCCGCCTTATCAGCTTCCCTCAATACCCAGATGAACTTCTGTCCACTGCGTTCCAACCCCATAGCGATCTCGCGGATCTGCTCGTCGCTCAGCACCGTCGTGGTGCCGAAGGACACGTACATCACCGAGCTGGGTCCTTGCTTGTCGAGCCACTCCAAGCACACGTGAGCCGATCTTCTTGACCTCTTTTCGGGTACTTTGACCGGGTTGAACGGCCCAATTGCCCAATGCTTGGTCACGGTGCCGTTCGCTGTTGCACTGGCAAATAAGTCCACGTAACGGCCTTCGACGACCCTGCATGTGTTGTAGATGCTCCCCGAGCTGAACTTCTCGAACTTGTCCTCCGACGCGACGAACTTCAAGAGCTCGTCGGTGAAGGAGTCCAGGAGGCACGGGAAGCCCTTGGAGGAGATGAGCTTCGCGATGTCGACCTCCACCTCTGGTGGGGGTGCTATCCCTCTGCTCTCCCACACGTACCAATAGAGCGCAAAAACGGAAACCGTGTTGACGATGTAAATCTCGGCTTTGGGGACCGAGGCGGCGTCCTGGACAACGGATGCCATCAGCGAGTCGTTGACCACTATGACCTGTCTCGACCCGAAGGATAGGGAGCGGACGAGGTCGGCAATATGGCTGCGGAGCGACGAAGTGGTTTCTAACACAGGCTGGAGGTGGGAGGGAAACCTGTGAGGGGAATTAGGGCTGGGGGTGGGGGAGAGGAAGGCTGGGGTTGGGAAGTCGTGGAAGTGGATGTTGCCAGGCGTGGACGAGGGCGGGACATGGAAGCGGAGCTTGGCCTGGTGGTTGTGGGAGGCAGAGCCGACGTAGTGGACGAGGACACCGTAGGAGGCGATGAGGTGGGCAAGCTCGAGGAGCTGGTTGAGGTGGCCTTGCGCTGGAAGAGGCACCATGATCACCACCACTGATCCTGAGATGTCTTTGATTTTAGGTTTGTTTGGTTGCTTTCGGACATGGTTCGGGTCTTGTTGGCATTGGTTGTTGAGGAAAACTCCTAATGGATTTTGAAACTGTCAAAACTCTCCTTGTGTAACTTGTGAATCTGACATACATTTCTTTCCAGGTTAATGTATTCTGGAACTTCAGAAGGAATTATCAGACTTTACAAGTTTTCAGAACTAAAAGTTCAGACGTAGATGCTGAAATTTTTTAGACGCTGAAGTTTTGCAAACGCAAACACTGAAATTCTTCAGACGCAGAGTTATTCAGATACATAAGTAATGAAGACGCAGAAGTTATACAGATGGAAAAGTTATGCAGACACGAATGCTGAAGTTTTTCAGATGCAGAAGCAAAACTTTTTCAGAACGAAACATAACAGCTAGTAATCTGATATGGATTTCACAGAAGGAAAGTTTTGATTGACTCAATCTCAGTCAAATTGATTAACAATCAAATATTATGATAAGAATGCATTACAACGGATAATAACTCTGCTTATGGAAACCAAGATTCTGAATGTATGGGTGATCAGAATCAGCGGGATTCAGAATCTGTCATCCAACGGCTACTTAATCCTTTCTATACAAATCTGTCCAAAGTGAAGATTGGAAGATAATCCTCTGAAAGCAGTCCAACGGCTAGTTTCGAAGTGAAGGAGTATTTAAGGAGATCAACGAGTAGCAGAAGAAGAAGATAGAATCAAGAATCAACAAGTCCAAAATCTGAGCATACTCCAATCCTTTCTCTTGTCTTTTTTGTGTTGAACATTAAGATCTTGATGGACATTTTGTAAGAGTGAGTGTGTAAGATAGAGAGTCTTATCAAATACAAAAGTGATATCACTCAGAATCTGTATTTCCTCATGATGACATAGTGAAATCCAGCCAGTAGGCTGTCAGCATGGGAGAGTGGACGTAAGTTTGCTATAAGCCGAATTACTATAAACTTGTGTGCAGTTTTTCTATCCCTTATCTTTCACTTTATATACTGCACATCAAGAGCACAGTCTATATAAACTGTTTTGACTCTTAATTGTATTTAAACTCAACTGTGGTCTTTCATTTCTGCTTAAATTTGCAAAAATTATTTAGGATCACCTATTCACCCCCTCTAGGTGATCCCCGCTAGCCACATCAATTGGTATCAGAGCAATGTTGCTTGTTTATTGAAATGTTTTACTTCTGAGCTAACGATCTATATGGTTAGCTTTGGTGCTCCAGGTCTTATTGAAGGTCAAAATAACAACAAACCACCATATTTCGATGGCAAAGAATACAACATCTAGAAGAATAAGATGAAGGCTTTCATAAAGTCAATTGATTACATGCAATGGGATGTCATCATCAGAGGAGTTAGACAAAAAATTTCTGGCTCAAAAGAAAAGACAGAAGGAAGCATGCCAGCAGATCCTCCATTATCTCAAACTGAGATTTCAAAAAGAGAAACCTTAGATTCCAAAGCAATTTATTTTCGTTATAGTGCTTTAGCACTTGTTGAATATAAAAAAATTGCTTCTTGTGAATTAGTTAAGGAGATCTGGGATACTCTCTACATCACTTATGAAGGAATAGATCGAGCTAAAGAAACTCGAATCAATCTACTGCTTGGCCAATATGAGTCTTTCAAAATGAAGTCTGAAGAATCAGTTGCTGATATGTATGACAGATTTACTGATATAGTAAATGGTCTTTCATATCAAGGACAACCTGTTCCAGATGCAATGAAAGTCAACAAATTTCTCAGAGGACTAGCGCAACCGTGGGATAATATCAAAACATCTATTTGAGATACTCAAAGGATCATGTCTCTGTCAGTGAATGAGCTAATCGGAACTCTTCAGTCATATGAGACTGAAAAACTGAATGAGGCAAATGAATCCAAAGGTAAGAAGTCAATTGCATTAAAATATAATATTGATTCTGATGATGTAGATCTGAAGATGAAAATGTTGACGATGAAGAACTGACTCTCTTCATAGAAAAGTACAAGAAGATGAAAATCAGAGGAAGAAATCTCAAAAGAAAGAAGTCTTTTGATAAGAAGAAGTCTTCTGATGAAACAGAAAAATCAAAGGAAGTAATTTGTTTTCATTGTAGGAAACGTGGACATATTAAGCCAAATTGTCCACTTCTGAAAAAGAAGACCAAATTTGAGAAAGCAAGGAAAGTTTTGAAAGTAGAAACCTGGAGTGATATAGAATGTGAAGACAATGATGAAGAGATCTCAAACTTCTGCTTCATGGCTAAGTCAGACTGAGATTCAGATTCAGATGACAAAGTTGAGATTGAGGTAAAGCATCCTAAAATGCCTATTGAAGTGGCAAATTATATTGATGAATTATGTTTAGACTTCAAGGCTGCTCTTAAAAGAATCTCTTCCTTAATAAAGGAAAATTCATCACTGAGACAACATGATGTTTCACAAAAAGAAAAAATTGATTTCCTTCAAAAAGAATTTCATCAAATCAAGGAAAATCGAGATTTTCTTTCTAAAGAAAATGTTGTTTTAAAAAAGGAAGTTTTAGAAATTAATTCTAAGTTTTCAAAAGGTTCAGAAACCTTGAAACATATTCTTTCTATACAGATTCCTTATTTCAACAAATCTGGTCTCGGATTTGAAAAAGGAAAGTGATAGTTTAATTGATTTTCCAAAGGTCAAGGAGAGATTAAGGCAAAGACCTCCTCGACAAGTATACAAAAATCATTTCAAAAGGAATTTTGTTAAACCTGTTGGTCGAAGTGCACTCAAGTGCTCAAAATGTGGTGATCCACAACATTTTGAGAATGAATATCTTAAGGTTTGGAGATCTATACGAAGAGACTTTGTTAAGACAGCTTATACTAACTCTCAAGGACCCAAACAAATTTGGATACCAAAGAAAGCTTGAGAAGTTGTGATTTTTGCAGGTTATCACAAAGAGAAAAAGAAAATAGTACCTGGACAACAGATGTTCTAGACACATGACAGGAGATTCAAGCATATTTGTTGAACTACAAAGTCTGAATGGTGGAAAAGTTTCCTTTGGAGGAAATAACAAAGGAAAAATAGTTGGAAAAGGAACTGTTGAAATTGGAGGACTCAAGATCAATGACATGTCATTGGTAAAAAGACTCAACTACAACTTGATAAGCATAAGCCAACTATGTGATTTAGGTTTCATAATTAACTTTCAAGAAGATACATGCTCAGGAACAAGCAAGGATTTTTCTCAAACATTCACTAGAAGAAGACATGGGAATATTTATCTTCTAGATATGAATCCAAACTCTACCCATTGCTTAATTTCAATCAAAGAGGATGAAGATGTATGGCACAGAAGATTAGGGCATATCAGTATGAAACAAATCTAAAAAATCTCTAACAAAAAATTGGTTAGAGGTTTGCCAGATTTGAAATATAAAAAAACTGAATTATGCAATGCTTGCACTTTGGGAAAACAAGTAAGAAGTTCTTTTAAATTTATACATCATGTCTTTACTAACCGTGCTTTGTAGCTTCTTCACATGGATTTATTTGAACCAATCGGAACACAAAGTATTGGTGGTAAGAAATTTTGTTTAGTCATAGTTGATGACTTTACAAGATTTACATGGGTGTTCTTTCTTGCTCACACAAATGAAACATTTTCATATTTTTCAAAATTTGCAAGAAGAGTTCAGAATGAAAAGGGCTATACCATTTCCCGCATTAAAACTGATCATGGGGGAGAATTTGATAATCAAAGTTTTTCAGATTTCTATGAGGAAAATGGCTTTCAACACAATTTTTTCACTCCCTATACACCAGAACAAAATGGTGTTGTGGAAAGGAAAAATTGTTTTCTGCAAGAAATGACAAGAATTCTGTTGATTGAAAGCAAGATTCACTCTCAGTTTTGGGCAGATGCAGTTTTTACAGCTTGTTATATTATTAACAGAGCTTTTTTCAGATCCATTCTTAAGAAAACCCCCTATGAGCTTTGCAAAAGTAGAAAGCCCAACATTTCATACTTTCGTGTGTTTGGTTGTAAATGCTTTATTTTTAAAAATCCCAATGACCGCTCTGGAAAGTTTGACGAGAAAGCAGATGAATGATTTCCCCTTGGATATTCTACTATAATTAAAGCATACAGGGTTTTCAACAAGAATTCTTATACTGTGGAAGAAACAATGAATGTAAGGTTTGATGAAAATATTCAGACTCACAAAGATGAATCTGAATTATCTGAAGTTCAATAAGAATATCCAAAGATCGTTGAACCTGTAGAAGAAGGGAAAGAAGAAACAATCCAGACTTAATCAGAACCTTCAAAGCTTGAAGATATTCAGAAGGAAAGATTTGAAAGAAACTGGAAACATAAATCCAGTCATCCTGAGAACCTTATCATTGGAGAAATAGAAGATGGTATCAAGACTAAATCTAAACATAAAGAGAACATCAGCAGCTTGGCATTGATATCAGAAATAGAACCAAAAGAAGTTGGTGAAGCATTATCAGATGAAAGCTGGATTGAAGTTATACAGGAGGAACTTCAGCAGTTCAGAATCAATAAAGTATGGGAACTTGTACCAAGACCCAAAAATCATCTAGTAATTGGAACAAAATAGGTATTCAGAAACAAACTGGATGACAAAGGGAAGGTCACAAGAAACAAAGCAAGATTGGTTGCAAAAGGCTATTCTTAAGAAGAAGGCATTGACTATGATGAAACCTATGCATTAGTTGTTAGGTTAGAAACTATTAGGTTACTATTAGCTTGTGCTTGTTTTCATAACTTTAAACTGTTTCAGATAAATATGAAAAGTGCTTTCATGAATGGATATATCAAAGAAGAAGTATATGTGGAACAACTATCTGATTTTGAAGAACCAAGGAAGACTGATTATGTCTACAGACTCAAAAAGGCCCTTTAGGTCTCAAACAAGCACCTCGTGCTTGGTATGAGAGGTTGAGCAATTTCCTTATGCAAAATGACTTCACAAAAGGTAAGGTTGATACAACTTTGTTTATCAAGAGACAAGGTAAGGATTTTTTACTTGTTCAAATTTATGTTGATGATATCATTTTTGGATCATTTAACGAACTTTTTTGCAAATAATTCTCAAAGAATATGCAGAACGAGTTCGAGATGAGTATGATGGGTGAATTGACATTCTTTCTTGGCTTACAAGTGAAATAAACCAAAGATGGTACATTCATTTGCCAAGAGAAGTACGCAAAGGAAATTGTCAAGAAGTTTGGATTGTAGAATTGTAAGAAAACAAACATTCTAATGTCTTATACATCCAAACTGGACAAAGATGAAAATGGTAAAAAGGTTGATCAGAAGGCATATAGAAGCATGATAGGATCATTGTTATATCTTACTGCATCTAGACCCGATATATTGTTTAGTATCCGTAAGTGTGCAAGATTTCAATCTGACTTTAGAGAATCACATCTTTTTGCAGCTAAGAGAATAATCAAATACATTCGAATTTATCCAATGTTTTTTTTTGGTAAGATGAACTTATCCAATGTTAGGTTTTTGGTATTCCAAAAATTCAGATTTTACTATTACTGGTTATTTTGATACTGATTTAACTGGATGTAAAGTGGACAAGAAAAGTATTACAAGTACATGTCAACTACTTGGAAATATGTTGGTGTCCTAGTACTCAAAGAAGCAAAACACAGTTACACTTTCTACAGCAGAAGCAGAATATGTGGCTTTGAGAAGTTGCTGTGCACAGATTTTGTGGGTAAAGCAGCAGTTACCAGACTTTGCTATTGAAGATTCAAGTGTTGCAATCAAATGTGACAACACAAGTGCTATCAATTTGACAAAGAATCCATTTCTTCATTCACGAGCTAAGCATATTGAAATCAATCATCATTTTATTAGAGATCATGTTCATAATAGTGATGTGAATATTCAATTCATTGATTCTAAGAATCAATTAGTTGACATATTCATAAAACCTCTTGATAAATATTCATTTGAGTATATTAGAAATAAACTGTGCATTACTTATCCATTTTCTTGAAGTATTTATTAGACAAGAATTATTCAGACTCAAATGTTCTCCATCTGAATATTGAATTCAAACTTAAAAGACAGGTACGTCCTTACTTAAAATCTTGGCGGGAATATTTTTGATATTTCTCGCAGAATTTTTTTTACTTTTGGAAAGCAAATCAGGTAAATATTTCAATCTATCTGCTTGATTTATTGAGCTTAACATATATTTTTTTGATCGCATATTATATCTCTTATTAGTATTTTTTTTTTGGTAAGGAAGTGCAAACAAGTCATAAAACTTATCTCTTATTAGTATTTTATTTCCATAAACCGCCATTCTTTCTTTATAAAACCCTATCGGTACAAACCCTTCACTCTCAACCATCTCGACACTTCAGAGACTACTCTTTCTCTCCTTCTCCAAGATCAAATCTTTTTGCTCCAGAATAAATTAAAATGCCTTTTAAGATATGATCTACCCTTATTCTCAACAGAGAATCAAAGTCTTCAGAGCCACTAGAATACATGGAAATTTCAGATACAGAGTCCGATTAATAGAACCCTTCGAAAGCAACTCAAAAGGAACATTAGCCTTCGTGTACACCAAAACCCACCGGTAAATCAGATTTTCGTTTCAAAAACATCAAACTGGTATGGAAAGCATACGAACGGTTAAAACGCAGCAATGCTTCAACATCTGTTCTCCATGCATGTCTGAAAGACAATGGTTTTCTCATCGAGGCAAGTCTCATCCAAAGCTATTCTCAGTCTTGCTCAAGAACTGATCATGAACATGTTAGTTCTACTCTCAAGGAGACTTCTTCTAGAAAGGGTAAAGAGAAAGTCGAGGAACCATCAACCCCCTCTGCCAAGAAATCAGTTCATATCAGCCCTAAAACTATTAGTGCATCAAAATTCGTGATTCCTGATGATGATGCTAAATTCTTTGAGAATTTTGCTATAAGAGTAGGAATTGTATCTGGTATGCCAGGTAGTGGTAGTTTATTTAGAAGCATAGAGCACAACATCTTTTATTGATTGCTGCTTGCGCGAGGGATTATGAATCATCGGACTATTGATTTTGCATATCTTGACAATCGGACTGTTGATTTTGCATATCTCAACAAAGCTGGCATCTCTGTGTAACATTTGTTTGAAAGATTAGGGATTTTTGAATATTGTTTGTAGTTTGCCAATGTATATGCTGAATTGATTGCATATTTCTACTCCAACTTTTCTATTTTATGACCACATTGGCTTCAGTTCACTATCGGTGATAAAAAATATGACTTGAAAGCTGAGGATTTGGCTTTGATTATTGGAGCTAGCAATTCCAAGTTTACTCAATTGGAAGTAAGCCTGGAAGATGCTTCAAAAGCAGCCTCAGAAAATCAGAGTTTTGGTCAAGGCTTTAAACACCATATTTTATACTCTGATTTGACCAGAAGAACAGTGATCTTGTATAAGATCATCATCAACTGCTTAAAGCCCAAAGCTGCTTCCAAAACTGACTTGTCCAAATCAGAAATCAAGCTTATTTGGGCTATTCTTAATGGAAAGTCGTTTTCTCTTCCACATATCATCATATTCCAAATGTACATGGCACTCTAAAAGGATAAGGGACGGCTTCCATATGGTGCACTCATCTCTTGCATCTTTATGTATTTAAATATATATGTTTCTAATGAGTTGTGTAAAACTGTTATACCTTGTATGACTGTTGAGGAAAAGATGTTTCAAAAGATGAAGAATTTTGATGATATGAGGGAAAGAGCAAGCAAAGCTAAGGGCAAATATGCTCAGCCCTCAGAAGCTAAATCTACAAGGAAAATGAATGACAAAAAAAAGGGGAAAGGAAAAGAACAGAACCGGAAAGAAAGCAAACTGTTTCTACCAGCCCATTTAAGGTGCACAAAAAGAAAAGACGAATTCTTCTTCAAGATGAAGATGATGAACACCTTGCAACAGGACAACATGATGATCCAGAACATGTTTCTGAGCCTCTACAAAGGTTTCAGAACCATCAACTAGGGACTCACATCTGAATCAGCAGGATGATATTTCACAGAAGACAGATGTAAGTCAATCTCCACTTGAACCCGAAGAAACTTTAAGAGACACTACTGCTGTAGAACATGCAAATATTCAGGGGGAGATTCCTACAGAAACAAAGGATCAGTTCAAACAGCCTGCACCAGAAAACGTCCAGAGACAGACTTATGAGAATATGACGATTATGACTCTTCTGCTGGAAATCAAGCAAAAGCAAGCTGCACTTGAAGACAATGTGAAGAATCTCCACAAAATTATTGAGGAAAACAACCAGATTCAACATCTTCAAGCAGAGAAAGACAAGGCAGAATTAAGGGAGGCCATTGGTCAATGCTTTACGAAGATAGATGGAGCTGTTTCCATCCTGGACAACTTTCAACTTATTCGAACCCCTTCCAAGAAATGATCTGCTTTTCATTCCATCCTTCTAAAACCATTATGGATTTGTATTCATAACATTTGCTTCTGATACATTGCTTGAATGGTCTATAACAGTTCTTTATTTTGATCATTATTCTTTTTGTTGATGACAAAAAGGGGGATAAATTATGCAGATAACGTTGTACTAACACTTTGATTTGCAGGTTATACAGATTATACTCAGAGCAAGAGAAACACACAGATCTTACGAGACTACACATTTATATATATATATATATATATATATATATATGTGTGTGTGTGTGTGTGTGTGTGTGTGTGTGTGTGTGTGTTTCATGCATTTAAAATAATTATTCCTTTCATTTTTAATTGATATTAATTGAATATGCATAGAAGTTTTGTCACCATAAAAAATGGGGAGGTTGTTGAGGAAAACTCCTAATGGATTTTGAAGCTGACAAAACTCTCTATGTGTAACTTGTGAATCTGACATACATTTCTTTCTAGGTTAATGTATTCTGGAACTTCAGAAGGAATTATTAGACTTTACAAGTTTTCAGAACTATAAGTTCAGACGCAGACATTGAAATTTTTTAGATGCTGAAGTTTTACAGACGTAGATACTAAAATTCTTTAGACGCAGAAGTTATTCAGATACATAAGTAATGAAGACACAGAAGTTATGCAGACGCAGAAGTTATGCAGGCACAAACGCTAAAGTTTTTCAGACGCAGAAGCAAAACTTATTCAGAACGAAACATAACAGCTAGTGATCTGGTATGGATTTCACAGAAGGAAAGTTTTGATTGACTCAATCTCAGTCAAATTGATTAACAATCAAATATTATGACAATAATGCATTACAACGGATAATAACTCTGCTTATGGAAACCAAGATTCTGAATATATGGGTGATCAGAATCAGCGGGATTCAGAATCTGTCATTCAACGGCTACTTAATCCTTTCTATACAAATCTGTCCAAAGTGAAGATTGGAAGATGATCCTCTGAAAGTTGTCCAATGGCTAATTTAGAAGTGAAGGAGTATTTAAGGAGATCAACGAGTAGCGGAAGAAGAAGATAGAATCAAGAACCAACAAGTCCAAAATCTGAGCATACTCCAATCCTTTCTCTTGTCTTTTTTGTGCTGAACATTAAGATCTTGATGGACATTTTGTAAGAGTGAGTGTGTAAGATAAAGAGTCCTATCAAATACAAGAGTGATATCACTCAGAATCTGTATTTCCTTATGATTACATAATGAAATCTAGCCAGTAGGCTGTCAGCGTGGGAGAGTGGTCGTAGGCTTGCTATAAGCTGAATCACTATAAACTTGTATGCAATTTTTCTATCTCTTATCTCCTACTTTATATACTGCACATCAAGAGTGCAGTCTATATAAATTGTTTTGACTCTTAATTGTATTCAAACTCAACTGTGGTCTTTAATTTCTGCTTAAATTTGCAAAAAATTGTTTAGGATCACTTATTCACCCTCCTTTAGGTGATCCCTGCTAGCCACATCATTGGTGGGAGGACATTACTCTCTTTTTTAATTTGGCTTAAAGAGAGAGATCAGAGATGAATCAAATTTGGTTTGGGGTGTGTTTGAGGGGTTAGCTCTAGGTTTTCTAAAATAGGGATGTTTTCTAAAATAGGGAATGGAACCCGAAGACAGGATCATTTTGACCTTTCTTTATTAGTTTCTTATTTTCACTTCTTCATATTTTCTGATGAATTGTCTATCGAGAAAGTGTCAAGGGTGGCTCTAAATTGACCCCTGAAATGGCTTCATCTAACCCCTCAAGGATCAAAAAGGCGAAATTATCTGACTTGTGGGTCTTATTCCTCACCTTCATTTATCTCCACAAAGTTCACCCGCTCGCAGCCATTTTGTTTCTTTATTTCCTTCTCTTGATAGTGGCCCGCACACCCCCTTTCTTTTTGTTGTAAAGTTCTAGTACGGATCAACAAACCCGTGTTTGTGAGCCAATGTTGAGCCCTTCATTGAGACATTGATGGAGAAAGTAGCTTGATAAAATCTAATGAAAACTCATGAAGAGAGGAGAATAAAATTTGGTAGAGAAAAGAGGTGTTTTTTTCCGGGGCTCGTTTTCTCGAGAGGAGAGAGAAGGAATGTTGTCTTATTGCACAACGAGGAAGAGGTACATGAATAAGTTTATGACAGCCAAACAAGCATTCTTGGTCTCGAAAGAGTTCATAAAAGCCAGATAGGCATTCTCGGTCTCGCATTCCATGTACCTCCGAGCGCTACACAGCATCAGATCCGCCCTCCGCTAGTTCACCAACGATGAGACCACCCTCCACCTCCATCGCTGTCCCGCGTCACTCGTCTTCTCTGCTACCCTCTTTGCCACAGTCGACCCCAACCCCTCTCAGTCCCAGCTTAAACATCTAGACTTCCAACCCCGTGACCACCTCCCTAGCCTTGTCACCTCCACCTCCTCCGTCATTTAAGCATTTTTCCCCTATGTTTTCTTTTTAGGAAATGATGTTATTCTCTATTTGACTTTGCAACCAATTACCGGATCAATTAACACCATGAACAATACAGCTAGACATATAATATACAATAGCTACTCTAATAACCAAAGTTAACTCTCTCTGAGAGTCTCTCAGCATGGAAGTCATCAATAGGGTCGCAATTGAAGAATGTCTAATCACAAAACATCTCCAGTTGCATCACATCCTCTTGAACCTTGGAACACCAATTAAACAGCCAAAAGGATTCTGGTTGAATGACCTTGACCCGAGCACTGTAGGCTCTGAGCTTGAAAGGCAAGAATTGGCGGGTGAGGGTAGAGGTGCACGCTAGGAGCAAGGAGAGAGGGGGAGAAAAGGAGAGTGATGCAAGAGCTGATGAGAGATAGAGAAGGTGGAGAGTGGGACCCATGATTTGGGTAATTCCATACTTTAAATTTTCTAAGGGTGGATTTAGCACAGCCTTATGTTATTTACGAAAGATTATCGTATATATACAGATTAGTTTACCATTGACTTAATGGATTAAATTACTGTTATTTAAAACTGAATCATATCCATTTCGTTTTCGATGAAATGTACTATGGGTTTCATAATTTATTGAGACGCGTTTGATTAGATCTATCAGAATAACCTCTTGTTATTGAACTCTATCAAGAAATTATACATAGCTGTTTTTCTAAAATCCTTATAGTTTTGGAGAAAATGATTTAGCTTACACGGTGTGAAATTTCAAAATCCTAACATTCTCTCTTACTATTATTTTTGGTCGTTCGACTGTCTTTGATTGTTTGTCTATTCATTTGGTGATTCAAAGTCTCGTATTTTCATGTTCAGGGGTCGACTTTCACGCGAAGGAAATTTCTAAAGAAATATATATATATATATATATATATATATATATATATATATATATATATATATATATATATATATATGTTAAATTAGCTCCCATGTCCTTAAATTTCAATCTCTTTGAACAACGGTTTGTTTAACTTGCTGTCGAAAAAAAAAAAAAACAAGAAGAATAAGAACTTACGAAGTTTTGTC
This sequence comes from Syzygium aromaticum, assembly GCA_024500025.1. Taxonomy (NCBI): domain Eukaryota; kingdom Viridiplantae; phylum Streptophyta; class Magnoliopsida; order Myrtales; family Myrtaceae; genus Syzygium; species Syzygium aromaticum. The sequence continues at coordinate 23,124,335 of CM044885.1, forward strand.
ATAACCAACCAAACAGAGAAATTAAGATCGCGCTACTGTACTCTATACGCCTTCATGTAATAGGGTAATTATCAAGGCTCGAATGCGGGGGGGCCTTTGTTAGGGTTCACATGAAACCACATATGCCGAGAGCTTTGAACACGTTTGTCGTGTTAATAGTTAGGATAGATTGGTCGGCATGCTCAACACTTCTCCTTCCATTTCATGACTCGCCAGGCCTGCAATGACCAGGAAAAATGACAAGTGGATAATAATTTCTGTTGACACCAGAAAATTCTCAAGTTTCTGACCGTCAATTCGGACTAAATATGACCGAGAAAGACATGGCTAAGGTAGAATTTGCTAAGTTCCTTTGGTTGGCAACTACGAGCAATCAACAAAGACGATGAGAAGTTGCTGATGGGTGAAACAAGAGAAAATCACTTAGTGTCCAGCCATGAGTGTCGGTGACTGGGACTTAGTTTAGTTAACGAAGAAATGAAGCTGAAGTAAAGATCAATGATTCGAGAATAAGACGAGTGTTCAAGTAATGAAGCGAACAAGCTCGGGGGCAGCCATTACGATCCACTCAATCGTGGAGCCCATACAATCATTTGATCATGGAGCCATGAATCTCTAAAGCCATGAATGACAATGGCCGGGAAACATGGGCTGTTGTAACCATCAGGAAGAGGAATTGCAAGCAACGGAAGTAATCATTAATGTGGGGCGAGTGGTGATTCCATGATGTTCGATTAGTGGGTCTTTTGGTAACTGTTTGTAAATGAGAAATGCTTATATGACAGTTTTTAATCTACTCTGGATTGATAGCTTGTTTTGGACCACAAAAAAAGAAATGACAAATTATTAAAAATTGCTGTGGAGTCCACTATTTTAAGAATTTGTGATTCACAACATGTTACTACTCTCACAATAGCCCAAAGACTATTATGCTAGTAAAGCTCTATATATATATATATTGCTAATCTTTAGGAGTCATGCAGGATATTATTTGCTTTCTTTGTAACCCTTGTTAACTACTAGTAGTAGTATAAATGCTTGACTCATAGTCTGTAGAAGGGATCGCCTATCAATCCATAAACATAGGTTATTCAATTTTATTTTCATGTTATCTTTACATTCTAGTACCCTTTTATATGGCTGGCTGCCATTGCCTTCGGTCTTCATACTTTTAATTTTCTCATCCATTCGCATTTCTAGTCTAAGAATTAGCAAAGAACCCCTCGTATCCTTTGTTAGTTGGTTCATCGATTGATCCTTGAAAAGGTGTTTTATCGACATTTTTCGGCGAAACAATTTCAGAAAACATGTGGAGGGGCCATGAATCCGTCTCTGCTGTTAGCAGTTCATAACTCTCTCTAGATAAGGTAACAACGTCCAATAAACACACACAAGTCCATTCGAGATTTGCTCACGACATGACTCAGAACTGATAATCTCGAAAAAAATTGAGCTCACGTGAGTAGTGAACCATCTAGACTTATGTTGAACAATGCTTGCGGTAACTAAATGCTCTCTTGTATGTTTCCTAAAGTCTCATAAACTTGCTTAGGCACCAGCATATAATTCAATTTTCCATCCTTAAAAAGCCAGACAACCGTTCTGTACCTCCTAATTCGATGTATTTTCATACAATGTGTAATTACTTAAGTGCGAGACCGTGTACACGCATATTTAGGTAAAATTAGAGTATACACCGCCAATAATGCGACAAAAAGTTTTACACGAGTGGCTTGATTGGGATTCTAGCTTATGGAATTATTTTTTACAGTATATGATATAATTAATTTTTATTTAATTATCCACAACGACACTATACATATCATTAAGAAAAAAGCATGATCATAATGGTAAGAGGGTCGGCGGTCGAAATTTCCCAGGGTCTAGAAGAAATGACTATTATATTAAGAGAAAGGCTGGTTGGACTTGTTATCCTTGGCGAATATATGTCATCCAATTCATAATTCCAACCAACTTTACAATTCCAGGTTGAAGCTAAATTAGTGGCTACTGGCCATTTAAACTAAGAAATGGTCTCATCATTGAACATTTTATTGTCATTATATGAGAAAATCCTTCATAATCCGACGAGGCAAGAACCGTTCACAAGCGGGACCACTCAATCGCACTTTTCAACATCTTTTTGTTAATCGCAGTTATTACTAACACATCAGCAAACATTTCTTAGATAAACTAATTGTTTTCCAAAATAGGCAGGCCATCGGTGATTGTCAAAATTTGGCTGCAGTTAACATGTGTCAATCCATATTTTTTTAAAAAGTCACGTGTATTCTTTGATTTTGCAGCTCAGTTTGAGGAAACCCCATAAACTCATAAATCCTCATATTCGGAGGAGAGGAGTTTCAAACTCCCCATTCCCACATGGGAATGGTGGCCACTAAGGCAAGCCCCCGGTAGTTTCCATCTATTTAATTACAATTATATCAGTTTCATATTCTAACTTAGAAATTTTCCTGATTTAGATTTTGCAACCACGCAAGTAACCATAGTTAAGTTTTACTGTACGATTATTGCCAGCATTAAGACTTTTGTGCATAAATGTGTACACGGTCTTTGTATAGAAGTTAAATCCTTATAATATTCTATTAACGGGAGTTTGCTGGTGAGTGCATGCCTGGTAGTTCAATTTTCTACCGGTGCATGAAGCACAGTAATTTAGATTAATCTGCTATTAAGTTTTAATGTACAATACTTTATTCCAAGGAAGTCTTGCACATGTTTTCGTTTCGTACTTGACAACAATTGTGTAGCCCAAGAGCCTCGGACAATTCACGACCTTGGTTCCTAATAACTTTTTGAATAGTTATGGAGAGAGGTCATCCATACTCGTTCTATTAGATCAAGTCAATCACACATTGAGAATATAAATTCAATCCATATTAAACATCACTAAAAACACAAGCTCTGATATAGTTTCCACATTTCAATTGATTTTTGTTCATCATATCACTTGAACAATGAGTTTATACAAAATGTTCTCTTTCTCTCCCCCGCTAATTATGATTTATCATCAATGCGGATAAAAACAAGGATAATGGAGAAAATCTATCTAGAAATGTGAGGGATGAAAGAGTCGAATTCGGCCCGTGAAACTCCGCCCTCTTCCATAGACACCAGGACGGCCGCGCCTAACTCAGCCGCCCTCTTCCTCGTCTCCTCCCTTGCCTCCGTCGCCATGAGCGCCTTCACGGCACCTTCGATAACAGACGACTTCACGACGTCATCTTGGCTCATCCAATCCTTGACAATAAGTCCAATCTTGAGGACTCGTGTGATCAAGACGGCATTCCTGGGCTGATCCGAATGCATAGGCCATGCAAGGATCGGCACTCCCATGCTGATGCTCTCCATGCAAGAGTTCCACCCGCAGTGGCTCAAGAACCTGCCTGTCGCCGGGTGCCCCAAGATCTCCAGCTGCGGTGCCCAGTCCCTCACCACCACGCCTAAATCTCGAGTCTCCACCATCTCTTCGAAGCTTTGGGGCAGTTCGATTTTCCTCGCCTCTCCTCCTCCGCTGAAAATGTCCGCCTTATCAGCTTCCCTCAGTACCCAGATGAACTTCTGTCCACTGCATTCCAACCCCATCGCGATCTCGCGGATCTGCTCGTCGCTCAGCACCGTCGTGGTGCCGAAGGACACGTATATCACCGAGCTCGGTGCTTGCTTGTCGAGCTTCTCCATGCACACGTGAGCCGATCTTCTTGACCTCTTTTCGGGTACTTTGACCGGGTTGAACGGCCCGATTGCCCAGTGCTTGGTCACGGTGCCGTTCGCTGTTGCCTGTGCTCTCCCACTTGAACCAACAAAGCGTGAACGCGGAAAACGTGTTGAAGACGTAAATCTCGGTGTTGGGGACCGAGGCAACGTCCTGGACCACAGACCCCATCAGCGAGTCGTGGACCACCAGGACCCGCCTCGACCCCGAGGACAGGGAGCGGACAAGGCAGGCGACAGGGCCACGGATCGACAAAGTGGTTTCTAACACAGGCTGGAGGTGGGAGGGGAACTTGTGCGGGGAATTAGGGCTGGGGGCGGGGGAGAGGAAGGGTGGGGTTGGGAAGTCGTGGAAGCGGATGTTGCCAGGCGCGGACGGGGGAGGGACGTGGGAACGGAGCTTGGCCTGGTGGTTGTGGGAGGCGGAGCCGACGTACGTAGTGGACGGGGATGCCGCAGGAGGCGACTAGGTGGGCGAGCTCGAGGAGCTGGTTGAGGTAGTTTTGCGCCGGAAGGGGCACCATGATCACCGCCACTGATCCCGAGACATCTTTGATTTTTGGGCCGTTTGGTAGTTTTTGGACATGAATCCGGTCTTGTTGGCTTTGGTAAGAGGACATTTATTCTTGTGGTGGTGATTTTTTTTCTTAAATTTGGCTAAAAAGAGAGAGATTAGAGGAGAATCAAATACGGGTGTGGTGGCTGGAGAGGCAAATATTTGAATTGGAGTGGGTTTGAGGGGTTTAGCTTTAGGTTTTTACTGTTTATAACTAGGGAAAGGAATCCGAAGACATGATCGTTTTGACCTTTTTTATTAGTTTCTTTTTTTTCTTTTACTGTTTTTTTTTTTTTATATTTTATGTGGAACTGTTTATCAAGATGTGTTATGGGTGACTCTAACCCTTGAAATGCCTTCATCCACCCCTTGAGGATGGAAAAGAAGAAATTATCCGACTTATCCATCCCTTTCCTCACCTTTTTTTTTATTATCCACAAAATCTTCATGCTTCATCCGCTCACTTCTATTTTGTTTCCTTATTTCCTTCCCCTAATAATGGCAGGCAAGGGGGCCCTCCTTTTACTTTTTTGTTTTAAAGTTGTTATGACTGCGCTGGAACAGAGTACGTGATCAACAAAACTGTGTCTATGAATCAATGTTGAGCCCCTCAATGAAATTGCCGGTGACATTCACGGAGGAAGGAGCTTGATAAAACCCAATGAAAACCCACGAGGAGAAGAGAATAAAAAAAATTTGGACGAGAAAAATGGTAGTTTTTTTGGGGGGCTTGTTGCTCGAGAGGAGAGAGAGAAGAAACGATGTGTTGTTGCAAAGTGCGGAAGAGGTACACGAAACACTTCGTGAAAGTGAGACAGGCAAACATTGTAGAACACACATTGTAGAACGTTGTAGTAATACTCCATATACCTCCTAGCACTGGATCTACCCTCCGTCCGTTCACCGACGGTGAGACCACCCTCTACCTCCACCACTAACTTGAATCACTCATTACCGTTGCTACCCTCTCCACCACACCCAACCCCACCCCCTCTCAATCCTAGTTCCAACACCTAGACTTCCAACCCTATGACCACCTCTCTGACCTTGCCGCCCCTACCTCCTCCACGCCATATAAGACGATTAGCATTTGTGTCAGTAATTTCCAATTAAAATTGTCCGGATGAATTAAATTAACACGAATGTAAAATGTTTAGGATTCAATTGATAAAAAAATAACAATTTAAAACTGAATTAACATGATTATAATAAATTTATGACTTTTTTGATAATTTTGCCCGAAAGAAAGCGTGGGGCAACTTTCACCTGCTCCAGAGATTACGAGCAAGCGTGTAAAACAAGAACATGAGAAGACCTCTCGGAGACCTTCTTATTGGGTCTGGGACAAAAATAAGTCAAGAAAGCACTCGCCTCACCGCACATCAAGATAAAATCCCACATCAGCAAAGCAATTCCCTTTCCCTCTTTCTGATCTTTCTATCTTGGATAGAAAGAATCGTGACATACAGCTCTTTAATGTCTTTCTATAGCTTGCCGATTCTGCAGTATTACTATTTCCTATCTTTAGCAACAGATAAAGTCCAGAAGGTCAGCAATCATCGTACTATCCATCATTTCTTACCTCATACAGCAAAAGTAGTCAGCAAACACTTAAGCTTCCACGGTCAAGTTGATCTCTGAGACCGCAAAATTCAACTTGCATAAAACATGGATTGTTACGATTGCTATATGTATGCATGGATAAGCATTTCAATTTAATTTTTTTCTCCCTTTTGATCCTTCCTTTTCCCTGTGCATGTATACACTTCCTTTGATAAAGTTGGTCCTAGCAAAGAGTGGATCAGTTTAACAGAAATTGTTGACAACTTGCTTTCTCGTTAAAAGATCGCGTGGAGATATACGAGCAAAGCCCGCGCAGATATGTTGATAATTGAATCACAAATTAACCATGAGTTCTTTCTAATCGAACAACTTAGAAGAGCTCGAAAGTGCATTCTATCTGGTGGAAGAATGGTTTTGATGAACTGTTTATATAAAGTCTAACTACCCCCTCGTCTTCTAAATTCAAAGATTTATATGGTTCATCAATGTTGCGAAACAAGGTGTTAATTTATTTCTTATCTTTTAATTGCATTGGATTGATTAAGCGCAAAGTTTCCGTAGAGACTCTATGTCGACTTGGGAAAAAAGCTCATGGTGCAACTTACGCCCTAACTTTCATGAACTTATAATTTAAGACTTGACTTCTTTTATTTTTGCCTTAGTACAAAATACTCGTAGGGTTATCGTATGTTCTTTTCACGAGCAGTCTCGTGACGTTTAAAGTTCCTTTTTTCTGTGCGGCTGGATGGAACTACACGATCATCATCAATCATCGACAAGAAACCAACATCGAAAGAGACAAAATTTCTCAAGTTGCCTCGCGGTTGCGAGATTCTCTTTGGTCCAACAATGTTATACTTTCATTTTCATGGACAAGAGGCTTGGCGCTCTACGAGGCTATGCAGACGCAGCTCTACGACAATTTCGTGCGATAATGTCATCATGTTCACACCAACTTTCCGCCCTATGACTGTCCTAAAGGGACAAAGGTAACGTTAGCAAGATGCTTAAATAGCTAATGAGATTAGGGTTCGCAAAGTAGTGATTAGGGAATGAATTTGATTGATGATTAATTTTTTCCTTCACCCATCACTGAAATCACGGGACTTCTCTCTAACTGCTAGGAGTAAACGAATTAACTAAGATTAGTTGACTAGCAAATCGTACATGCAAAAGCATCATTATTGTGTACCCCCGGTAAAACCATGCTTCCGTGTACATGTACTCGAACAGCCGAATTACTTGCACACGAGTTAGTGTTTAACGAGAGAAAGATTCATGTCATGCAATTCCATGTTTCTTTAATTTAACTACACGCATAATGCTGTTTTATGTTCTTTTTCCTGTCGAGCAGTGTCATTATGAGGAGAGGGATGGTGAGAAAAGATATAAATTCAAGGCTTATCAACTCCGATATGATTAGTCGAAAATCAGCTATCATACAGCAGCTTAAACTTAATTTCTGTTCACAAGTCACAAGTATCCCATATGATGAAGAACTTAGCTCGAAATAAAGCGTCAATCCCTAATAAATAAGGGCCAAAGTACGATCCATTTTTCCGATGTGCAACATTCATGTCCCCAAATAATCTACCGGAATGTGAAGGAAGAACTGAAAATCAGCAATGAAAAAGAAGCAGATAAAAGGCAACTTTGAGTCAGAACCATATCTTGATAAGGCAGCGATAAAAGCCACCCCTACACATTTTAACTTTCAAAAAATTGTCCAAAAAATCATAAACCTATTGCATTTTTATCAATTTAGTCATAAATCTTTTAATTATGTCAATTGAGTTCTAAACCTTTTCACATTTTGCCAGCTGAGTCCATGGGGCCAATTTTGGCCAGAAATAGATGACGTGGACGCCGGCCATCTTAAGTGGCACAGCCGATGCTGACATAGACAATTAATAAAAGGAATAAAAAGTAAAGAAGGAAAAGAGAAGAAAAGAAAAAAAATTGAAAAAAATATTACAATATTATTAAAAATTGTTTACGTCAGTGCCGGTTGTGCCATGTTGGACGGTTGGAGTCCAAGTTAGCAATTTCCAGCCAAAATTAGCGCGATGGACTCGATTGAAAAAACGCGAAAATATTTAGGATTCAATTGGCAAAATTAAAAATGTTTAGGAATAAATTGGCAAAAATGTAATAAGTTTAGAACTTTTTGGACAATTTTCCTGCTTCCAACATATATCCCCCCGAGAATCTTAACTTTTCCATACAAGCTAAAATAGTGCCGCTTTTGCAGAGATAAATGCAATTCACACATCCACCGTCAAGCACATGGACTTGGTCGTCGTTCTTGTACATTCATGAAAAATGTCCAAGATATGCTTCATCAAATGGAGAGAGATTACTGTGAATACGGTTAACTATTATCAGATATATCATTTCGCGTTTTGGTCTTTATGAGCAAACCCACACATGATTAAGCAAACGAAGAATTGATCAAGAGGTTATCCTGAGTTCTCACAAGTAGAGATGAAACAGACTCGTCGTAATCTACTACTACTACAATGGTTCACAATTATCGGCCGTATGTTTAGTGATGCAAGATTCAGGGTAGAGTCTATGTAAAGCAAAGCAAAGGTCCGGTCATGTCATAAGCAACTTCGTGGGAATTGGGTTCTATAGTTTGGTAGTTTTCAACTTTTGGGCTTGCTGTATTGGGCCCAATAGCATAAGCATAGGGCTGCATTTGGTGGTCTGAATTTCTAGTCAGGATAGGACTAGATAAGATATGATATGAAATACAAGGGATTTGCTATATCCTATCTACTGTTTGGTGAATCGTGAAAATAAAATCGAATATTTTCACATCTTACCATATCATTATTTGTTATAAACGTCATATCAGTGTAAATGAATTTAAAAATTACACAAACGGAGATGATACAAATCTCTTACGACACTCTTACTTACTTCATTTTTTGTAATCATTTTTCCATCTTTTTTAATTATTTAATTATTTAATTTATTTTTTCTCCTTCCATCATTCTCTAATAAAATTTTATTGAATAGTAAACTATACTAATATTCCTAAAATATGTAATAAATATAAATACATTAATATTGATTTATATGTATGAAAGATATATCACAAGATATAAAGAAATTTTGAATATATAAAAAATAAGAATAAATAAAAATGATATTATTATTTTTTGTTATTTTGAATTTTTTATATTAAAATTCAAATATTATTTTAATTTTATTAATTTAACAAATTTGTTATTCGAGAAATTAAATTTTATATTAAAGTTATTAGAAATCTTATTCGCCTTTATCTCACCTCGCTCATGAGATAATTTTATCCTGGTTATATTCCTTTTATATCCGACTTTATCCTATCTTAAGTAAACATCAAACATAGGATATGATAAAATTTATCCTAATTTGAGTTATATCTCGACGACTAAACATAACTTAAGGGTATGCGAATGATCTGATTTGACCCTGTCTATGAACCAAATTGCATAGATTGAAATGATCTAGAACCAATACTAACCAACTTGGTAATCGAGCCAAGAACAGCTTGTTTGTCATCTCTAATCCCATGTCTACGAGAAAGCATTCGGTAGTTAGGTACTGTCACGTCACATCCTGACATGGCAAATACTGTTATACTGAAAGCCAATAAAAAATCGACATGTGTCCGTGATATGGCAAGTATAAAAAAAATCAAAACTAAGCTTCTGTTTTTCCTCTCTCATCTTCCTCCTTCGTCTACGGGCAGCTCGTCCATTGTCATCGGCGGATCCACCGGAGCTGTGTCAAAGCCGATCGAACAAGCCGTCGTCGCTCGCCCAGTCGCTCACGGCCTTCCATCGACAGAGCACCGCCCTGTCCTAGCTCTATCTTCTTGCTTGTCGATCCAGATCTAGCCTTGTGGAGCTAGTCGCTGGGCTTGATCTTCCCAATGAACGGCTCCATCTCCAAATCTGGAGGAACTCGCTAATGGTCCATCTCCAGGACGAACTCCAAATCCGAGGCCATGGCTCTTCGAGAAAACCCAAAAGTTTCATCCTACCCATCGAGGAAGCTTCATTCCGAACAAAAAAGGAAAAACAGAGGAAGGCTGATGGTCCATCTTCGAGAAAACCCAAAAGTTTCATCATACCCATTGAGGAAGCTTCATTCCGAACCAAAAAAGGAAAACAGAGGAAGGCTGATGGTCCATCTCCAGGACGAACTCTAAATTTGAGGCCATAGCTCGTCGAGAAAACCAAAAAGTTTCATACCCACCGAAGCTTCATTCCGAACAAAAAGAGAAAAAACAAAGGAAGTTTCATACGATGGACGGGGCGGTGCGCTGTGGATGGAAGGCCGCGAGCGACGATGGCTCGTCCGACGAGCAATAATGGTCGGCTTTGACGCAGTGCCGGCGACTCCGCCGGTGACCAAATGAAGGAGATGGCAATAGATGGAGAACAATGAGAGAGAAAAAAATAAAAGCTTAGTTTTGATTTTTTTTATTTACTTGCCGCGTCATCGGCACGTGTCAATTTTTCAGGAAAAATATTACTAAAAATTTCAAATTATGCCACTTATAATAAATTTATCATGAACTTTTTTTTGCGATACGAAAAATCCAAACTATATCAGTTGTGATAAATTTACCCTGAACTTTTTTTTGTGATACGAAAAATTTCAAATTATGTCACTTGTGACATATTTACCTCACATTTATCCCATAATAAATTTGTCACAAGTGATATAATTTAGGATTTTTGATGATATTTTTCCGATTTTTTATTGGCTTTTGATACAAAAGTATATGCAACGTCAACTATGACGTGGCAGTACCTAATCACCAAATACTTTCTCCATGTCTACGCACTCCCAAAAAAGAAGAAAGAAAGCAAGCGAGCAAGCCTTGACCATATAGGCGTCTGGATTTTGTAAGTAGCTCTGACTTGAATAGTTTTCACGAAACACTTTGCAGGCAATCGGTGGGATATGAACAGGGGACTTCCACTGGTTCCTAAATTAGAAGTCCCACAACTACTGTTCTTTGCCTCCGTATTCAATATATTTTCATATCATGTGTAATTACTTAAGTGTGAGACCGCATACAAACACATATATAGGGAAAATTAAAGTATAAACCGCCAATAATGCAATAAAGAACCTTACATGAATGGCTTGATTGGGCATTCCAGCTATCAATTCTCCCACTAACCATCCAATCAAGGGTCGATTTGATCGCTCATATTATTTCATTTACACTGACAATATATATAATTAATTTTTATTTTATTATCCATGACGACCCTATATATATCATTTAGAAAAAACATGACTATAATTGTAAGATGGTCAGTGGTTGAAATTTCCCAGGGTCTAGAAGAAATTACTTTTATATTAAGACGGTGGCTGATTGGACTTATTATTCTTCGCGAATGTACGTCATCATTCCAACTAACTTTGCAATTTTATGGTCAAGCTAAATTAATGGCCACTGGCCATATAAACTAAGAAATGGTCTCATCATTGAACATTTTATTCATCATTTATGAGAGAATCCTTCATAAACCGACGTTGCATGAACCGTTACCACTTAATTGCACTTTTTAACATCACTTTGTTAATCACAGTTATTACTAACACATTACCAAAAATTTCTTTGAAAAACTGATTATTTTTCAAAAAAGGCGAGCCATCGGTGATTGTCAAATTTGGCCCATCATCAGCTCACCAAAATAAGAGCGAAAAATCCAAAATACATTACTAGTCCGATGATGTTCCTGCAGTTTGTCGGCTGCCGATTAAAAAAATTTTCGTGCTTTCTTCCTCCATCCAAGGACCATAGGAACACAACCTGATGACAAATACTCAGAACGACTGAGCGGATTGCCAGAAGCAATAACACAGAAGAAAAGACCAAAAAGAGCGACAAGGATGCGGAACTCAACACAAGAACGAGGGATGTGGTTTGGAGATGACGAGAACAGATCATTTATCATATAATGCTTCAAATTTACGCACACCCAGGAGTCGTTTGATAAACCTCGGCTAATGGCAATTAGGGGTTAGAAAAGGGGCAAATGGCAATTAGGGTTTTGAAGTTACAAAGAGAGACAATGAGCATCGTAAGCGAGCGAGGATCCGAGAATAGCGCTGCTGCGAGAGTGAACAGATACTGAGAGAGCGACTCGTGAGAGAGAAGAGGCGAGGGAGGTGAGGCTGTGAGTCCGTGACTGCGAGGGAGGGCCGAAGGTGAGCTGCGATTGTGATGTCGCCACGATAGAGGGCTGAAGGTGAGAGCTCAACTAAGAGGCAACAGAGAGTGGGATGGGGTGAGAGAGTGTTTTTTTTTTGGTCGAAAATAAAAATTTCAGTCATATCTCAAGATCTCAAAATAATAAATAAGAGGTTCAAAACAAAGCAAATCCAAATGGCAATGTAGAGCAATAAAACACAAACTGTTGTAATAAACAAACTCTCATCCCACAAGAATAAATCTGTCTCAGTATCAAAATAGAACAAACTATGGCCTTATTCGACCCATTTTTGTGTATATATACTGGTCTAGGTGATCCGGGTGGGCAGTTTCACACCTAAAACCAGAAACCCTATTGGTACTCACTAATTTTGATTCCTAATTCTTTCGCACATCCCTAATCTTTGTATAGAAGTTAAATCCTTATTATTTTCTATTAGTGGGAGTTTGTTGGTGAGTGCATGACCGGTAGTTCAATTTTCTTCCGGTGCACAAAACACAATAATTTAGATTAATCTGTTATTAAATTTTAAAGTACAACACTTTATTCCTAAGAAGTCTTGCACATGTTTTCGATAGGTACTTGACAACAATTGTATAATCCAAGAACCTAGGACAATCACTACCTTGGTTCTTTATAACTTTTCGAATAGTTATGAAAAGACGGTTGTCTGAAGCCGTTCTATCGGATTAAATCAAGCACATATTGATAATATAAATTGAATCCATATTAAACCTCACTAAAAACACAAGCCATTATGTAATATCCATATTACATTCATTTTTGTTCATCAAATCACTCTGACAATCAGTTTATACAAAGTGTTCTCTTTCTCTTCCCGCTAATTATGATTCATCATTATTGCGGAAAATAGAAGGATAATGGAGTAAATCTATCTAGAGATGTGAGCGATGAAAGAGTCCAACTCAGCCCGAGAAACTCCGCCCTCATCCATAGACCCCCGGACGGCCGCCCCTAACTCAGCCGCCCTTTTCCTCATCTCTTCCCCTTCCTCCGACGCCATGAGCGCCGTCACGGCACCTTCGATAGTGGACGACTTCACGATGTCGTCTTGGCTCATCCAATCCTTGACAAGTAGTCCAATCTTGAGGACACGTGTGATCAAGACAGCATTCCTGGGCTGATCCGAATGCATAGGCCACGCGAGGATTGGCACTCCCATGCTGATGCTCTCCATGCAAGAGTTCCACCCACAGTGGCTCAAGAACCCGGATGTCGCAGGGTGCCCCAAGATCTCCAGCTGCGGTGCCCAGTCCCTCACCACCACGCCTAAATCTCGAGTCTCCACCATCTCTTCGAACCCTTGTGGCAGTTCGATTTTCCTCGCCTCTCCTCCGCTGAAAATGTCCGCCTTATCAGCTTCCCTCAATACCCAGATGAACTTCTGTCCGCTACGTTCCAACCCTATCGCGATCTCACGGATCTGCTCATCGCTCAGCACCGTCGCGGTGCCGAAGGACACGTATATCACCGAGCTCGGTGCTTGCTTGTCGAGCCACTCCATGCACACAAGAGCCGATCTTCTCGGCGTCTTTTTGGGTACTTTGACCGGGTTGAACGGCCCAATTGCCCAGTACTTGGTCGCGGTGTCGTTCGCTGTTGCGCTCGCATATAAGTCTACATAATGGCCTTCGATGACCCTGCACGTGTTGTAGATGCTTCCCGAGCTAAACTTCTGGAACTCGTTCTGCGACGCGACGAACTTCAAGAACTCGTCGGTGATGGAGTCTAGGAAAGACGGGAAGCCCTTGGAGGAGATGAGCTCCGCGATGTCCAACTCCACCTCCGGAGGGGGCGCCATCCCTGCGCTCTCCCACATGTACCAACAGAGCGTGAGCGCGGAAACCGAGTTGAAGACGTAAATCTCGGCGTTGGGGACCGAGGCAGCGTCCTGGACCACGGACGCCATCAGGTAGTCGTGGACCACTACGACCCGCCTCGACCCAGAGGACAGGGAGCGGATGAGGGAGGCGACGGGGCTGCGGAGCGACACAGTGGCGTCAAAAGCGGGCTGGAGGTGGGAGGGGAACTTGTAAGGGGCATTAGGGCTGGGGGCAGGGGAGAGGAAGGGTGGGGTTGGGAAGTCGTGGAAGCGGATGTTGCTGGGCATGGACGAGAGCGGGACGTGGGAGCGGAGCTTGGCCTGGCGGTTGTGGGAGGCGGAGCCGACGTAGTGGACGGGGACACCATAGGAGGCGACGAGGTGGGCAAGCTCGAGGAGCTGGTTGAGGTGGCCTTGCGCCGGAAGAGGCACCATGATCACCACCACTGATCCTGAGACGTCGTTGATTTTTGGTCTGTTTGGTTGCTTTTGGACATGGTTTGGGTCTTGTTGGTGTTGGTGGGAGGACATTGTTTTTTAAAATTTGGCTTAAAGAGCGAGATCAGAGATGAATCGAATCTGGGTGTGGCTTGAGAGGCAAAATTAGGTTTGAGGTGGGTTTTGAGGGGTTAGCTTTAGGTTAAATAGGGAATGGAATCCGAAGACAGAATCGTTTTGACCTTTTTTATTGGTTTCTTATTTTTCACTTCTTCATATTTCATGAAGAATTGTGTTGAGGTTGATGCATTGTATTTTGTTATTCAAGAGATTATGAGGTGGTTCCGAAAGGCCCCCTGACAACTGGACAGCACGAGGGTCTCGCTCTCCGATGAATGAGCGGGGGTTCGGAGGGGCTGCCTCGGCGGGGGTCACGGGAGCAGCGGCCTTGAGCCACCAAAGGTGTTTTATGTTCAGTCATAGAATGATTTATATGGAAAAACTAAATATTTTTGGCTATGTGGACAATTTTATAATTTGTGCCATGTAGGGTTTTCGCTATATATATTTAAAGCGAAATAGGTCTCTACAAAAGAGGCAGGAGATGAGGAAGAGCGCTGTACACTTTTCTACGTTATTAGTGAAATAGATCTCTTCTCCCTGTAGACGTAGGTAAGTGGAACATCTCCCCTACTAAATCACGTAAATTCTTGTATTGTGTGAATTTTCATTATTTTCTTGCATCGTTGATAGGATTGAATTTAGATATTCGACAAACTGTCCATGGAGATGTGTTATGGGTGGCTCTAAATTCACTCCTAAAATGGGTCCATCCACCCCTAGAGGATAGAAAGGACGAAATTACAAAACTTGTGGATCTCATTCATCACCTTCATTTATCTCCCCCAACTCTCCGTGGTTCACCCGCTCTCCTCATTGTTGTTTCTTTATTTCCTTCTCTGAACAATGGCCGGCAAGGGCGCCCCTCCCTTTTCTTTGCTTTAAAGTTGTTCTAGCTACACTGAAGCAAAGTACGTGATCAACAAAACTATATCTGGGAGCCAAAGTTGAGCCCTCACTGAAATTGCCAGTGACATTGATGGAGGAATTAGCTTGATAAAATCCAATGAAAACCCGGAAAAGAGAGGAGAATAAAATTTGAATGCGAAAATGAGTGCTTTTTTGGGGCTCGTTACTCAAGAGGAGAGAGAGAAGGAATGGTGTCTTGTTGCAAAGCGAGGAAGAGGTACATGAAGAAATTCGCGAAATCCAGATAGGAATTGTAGGTCTCGCACTCCATGTACCTCCGAGCGCTGCACAGCACCGTATCGGCCCTCCGCCAGTTCACCAATGGCGAGACCACCCTCCACCTCCATCACTGTCTCGCATCACTCGTCGACGCTACTACCCTCTCAGCCACGCCAAACCCCAGCCCCCACCCCCCCACCAGTCCCAGTAGACTTCCAACCCTGTGACCACCTCTCCGGCCTTGCCGCCCCTTTTTCCTCCGTCATTTAAGAAGTTTTCCCCGAGGTTTTTTTTTTAAGGAAATGGTGTCATTCTTCATCTGACATTGCAACCGATTATCGAATCAATTCTAGCACCATGAACAAGCTTGACAAATAATATATAACAGTTATTCTAACAACAAGAGTTAAACTCTCAACATGGAAGTTAAAAATAGAGTCGCATTTAAAGAACGCCCAATCACAAAGCATCTCCAGTTGCATTACATTCTCTTGGACCTTGGAACACCAAGCAAATAGCCGGAAGGATTTTGGTTGAATGACCTCGACCCGAGCAGTGCAAGCTTTGTGCTTGATGGGCGAGGTTTGACAGGTGAGGGTAGGGATGCACACAAGGAGCATGGAGAGGGCGAGAAAGGGAGAGAGACGCAAGGAGCTAATGAGAGATAGAGAAGGTGGGGAGTAGGACCCATGATTTGGGTAATTTCGTCCTTTAAATTTTCTAGGGTTGAATGGAGCCATTTAGGGGTGGATTTAGCAGCACCGTGTGTCATTTACGAAAAATTATCATATATGTACTGCTCATTTTATCATTGTCTTAACGAATAAAGTTACGGTTACAAAGAAATGAATCGCATTCATATTTTTTCTTCATGTTATCTGTACACCACACCACCCTTATACATGGCCAGCTGTGATTACCTTTAGTTTTCGTACTTTCACTTTTCTCGTCATTCCGTTTCCTGTTCAAAAGTTAACAAAGCACCTCTCATATCCTTTGTCGGTTGGTTCATCGATCCACCCTTTCAACGGTGCTCTATCAACACTTTTTGGCAAAACAATTTTGGAAAACTCATGGAGGGGCCATGAATCCATCTCTGATGTTCATAACTATCTCTACATCAGGTAACAACATCCCATAATAACACACAAGTTCATGCAAGATTTGCTCACGACATGACTCGGATCTAGTAATCTTGAAAAACAAATTGAGCTCACGTGAGCACTGAACCATTTAGACTCGGTGATCTAACCATATGTTGACGATTGCTTGCGGTAACTGAATGCTCTCTTTTATGTTTCCTAATCTCTCATAAATTTGCTTAGGCACCGGCATGTAATTCAATTTTCCCATCCTTAAAAAGCCGCACAAGTGTAATCATATAGATTTTTTATTTATCTATAAAAGCATCCTATATTAGTAATTTACATGGATGACTATCGCATGTATAGAAACATATCCTCTGCGCTCGATCTCATATGATCTCAAACATTGATGTTTCTGACTTTCTCCTTCTGGCACATAATTCCCCCAAGAATCTCGATTTTTTCCATTCAAGCTAATGTAGGAGAAAATATTAGGTACACAAGTGATAGTGCCCCTTTTGCAGAGAAAAATGCAATTCACACATACACGTCAAGCACACGGACTCGGTCGTCGTCCTAGTACATTCATATCAAATCTCCAAGATTTGTATCTCAAATGGAGAGAAATTACTGTGAACACGGTTAACTATTTTTCGGATTTCCACGATGCATCGTTTCGCGTTATGGTCTTCATCGGCAGACCCGCACATGATTAAGCAAACGAAGAATTGATCGAGAGATTATCCCGAGTTCTCACGAGTAGAGATAAAATACCGTGTTGTCTTGATCTACTACTCCAACAACAACAACATCAAAGGACGACTCTCTTGTTCATTGGGTGGTCGGTCATTTTCTGTGGCCACCAAATAGTTAATCGTGCTAGTGCCCTTGATGCCGTCGGCGATTCTCTAATGATATATGTTTGTCTTTCATTTTCGTTTTATCCTTTTGAGGCTTTCTGTGATTGGGGACGGAAGTGTGACCTCTTTCCTAACTGGACAAACTAAAGAATTGGTCATCAGTCCCCAAAGATTCTATTGATTTTGAGTATGTCATAAGTGCTTTTCACACGAAAAGTTACCGGTGCCTCAATGATGCCAGCGCATGCCTTAAAGATGCCGATTACGCAAGAAAATTGCCAATCTAGTGGACAAGCCAACAATGATCTAACAAGTTGCTGATTTGCAAGCCTATTGTCGAATTCCAAGTCTAATTGATTACGACACGTCCAGAGTTTCTTCGCATTTCTTGAAGGCCATTAATTTAGTCTTTGGAACTAGTAAACCCTGGAGACTCTCAACTGAGTTAATTTTTTTCTCATATTTTCAAGGTTTAATAAATGTTGTTCAAGTTTATAGAGTCCTTATTTAATTATAGTCGTTTTCTAATAAAACTAGTTTTATCTTTCCCATGAGTCTTTTGTCTTTCCAAAGAGTCTTGATAATTCCTCATTCTTGGAGGGTTGTTCCATACTCATCTATATAAGCATGTTATGATGAATAAAAGAAGAAGACTATCGATTCACAAATTATTTGAGCCTTTGGCTTGAGAATAAGAATTTTTTTTTTTTGTTTTGCTCTTATTCCTTAGGTGGATTTCTATGGGCCTCTTAAGTTAATTTACCTATGAGTGACAAGCGACATATCCATTTAAGGTCTCATCTGTGTTACCATCTATTTCTCTATACTCTCTGGCATCACTCAAGCTAGTGCTTAGGTATCAAAAGAAAATGGTAGTTTCTGAAAGGAGTGGATGAGTGGTTACTTTTTGGGAGGGTCAATGGGACATAAGACCCATTTTTTGGGTTTTAGGGGCATGTTTTGAGAAGCAAAGATGAGATCGCGAGCCCCACTTTTCTTTTAATAACATAGATGCGGATGTAGACAGATAGATGTGGATATTTCTCTGGTACCCCAAGCATGTGCCAAGACAAATTACAAGCTTTTCGAATCCAACGCGACAAAAACATCAAGTGTAAATTAAGACCAAACGATAAGGTTGAACGTCACATGCAAACGCAAAGTCCCTCCAGAGGGCCCAGATCATCTCATGCGCGTACGCTTTAGAAATTGATGGCTAACGAAGTAAGCATCGTCCGACCAGAGTGCGGCCATTCCCTACGTCGGCACATCAATCCGACCTGCTCAAGGGAAGAATGAATGCCCGGGATACAGGGCCATCCATCAAAAAGAAGAAAGGACCCGCAGCAGCTCTTGAGAGATAGAAAGGGGAGAGAGAAAAGAAAAGTATAGAAAAAGGGAGGTTTTCAAGGTCTTGAGCGGCGCCACTTGGACGACTTCTCTGGGATCAACGTTCTGCGCATTGGAGAGCATACACTTGAGGTCTTCACGGAGCACTGCACACAGTCACGCACACAAAGGGAGAAGACGTCCGCAAAGACTGCTTCGCTCAACGCCGCATCAAACTTCCAAGCGATTTCATTAAGTTTTGACAGGTTTTCTAGCGATTCTAGTCGTGCTCGTGGTGACCAGACCAGCCAACGAGCGCTCAGCGATTCTAGACAAGTTCCTTCAATTCCGAAGAACGTTGAAGCCTCCTCGCTGCACTTCTAGCTCACAGCCGTGCTTGCAAATCTGTTACGCTGAATCTCTTTTAGCAGGTCACTCGGCATATTCCAAACTGCTCCGTGGAGAAAGTTGATGCCTTATTGTCCCTTGTGCCATGATCAATAAGTCTTTTTTGGTGCTTGCATGCTATCATCGAGCCTCCTTGTTTCATCGTGCCAAATCCTCAGCATCGCTCTGACGCAGAGAGAAGCGTAAATTTGGAACAACTCCAAAGAACTCGAAATTTTTATTCAATGATACTATGTTTTTGATTACAAGATAGACATCATATATATAGAGACAGGACTCCTAATATTAATGGAAACTGAATAATTAAAGATAACATCTAATAAACTAATATAGGCAACTGCTTAAATGGTAATATAGGAAATTGCCTGAACGGTAATATAGGAAACTGCCTAACTGGTAATATAGGAAACTGCCTGAACGGTGATATAGGAAACTGCCTGAATGGTTGTTTTCTCCAAAATCAGAAAAACTGCCGAGATTTCCGGCCATTACGGCGATCATATTCTTCAAGATAATTACAGGCTAACTGTTCTACATCATTCCCTCCCTCTTCGGAAAAACTCGCCCTCGAGTTATGATCAGGATAGAGGGGTGTATCCGAAGCATGATATTCAAATAAATCTGCCACATTAAATGTAGGAGAAATGTTGAGATCACCAGGAAGGTCAACTACATAGGCATTATCGTTGATCTTCTTCAGGATGCGGCAAGGACCAATCTTCTTGTGCTTCAGTTTACTATAGGTACCTACAGGAAAACGTTCCTTTCGCAGCAAAACCATTACCTCATCACCTACTTCAAAAATTTTCGAACGTCTCCGTTTGTCAGCATCCACCTTATACTTTGAATTAGAAGCAGCCAATTGACTAGCCACAGCAGCTTGGACTTCATTAATTCTGGTCGCCAAATTCTCTGCCGCGACACTATAGCCAGGAATGTTAGGCAAGGAAACCAAATCTAGAGTATATTGTGGTGTACGCCCATAAACAACCTGAAAGGGAGATGTACCGGTAGAGCGGTTAATCGAGTTGTTGAAGGCGAACTCAGCAGGAGCAAGATACCGGTCCTACTGCTTAGGCATATCACTGCAGAGGCAGCGAATGACATCCGTCATAGTACGATTCACAACTTCCGTTTGACCATCCGTTTGGGAATGGAAAGAACTACTATGCTGTAAATCAGTCCCAAACAAACGCCATAACGTACGCCAAAAATGGCTCAGAAATTTTGTGTCACGATCAGAAGTGATTGTCTTCGGCACACCATGGAGACGGACTACTTCACGAAAGAATAAACTTGCCACATGTGAAGCATCCGAAATTTTCTTACAAGGGATGAAGTGCGCCATCTTTGAAAATCGGTCAACCACCACGAAAATAGAATCTAAACCCCTTTAAGTGCGAGGAAGTCCCAACACAAAATCCATCGATACGTCTACCCAAGGACCCGAAGGAATAGGCAAGGGGGTATAAAGACCAGTGTTCTGAGAATGGCCCTTAGCGGTCTGGCAAATGTAGCATTTACTGACAAATCGCCCCACGTCTCGCTTCAGTTGAGGCCAATAGTACCGCTCCTCCACCAAGGTTATAGTTTTATCTCGCCCCAAATGTCCACTGAGAGTACTACCATGAAGTTCTCGAATAAGTTGTTCACGCAAGGAACCACGTGGAATGCATAATCTATTGCCAAAGAACAAAAAATTTTCTTAAATTATCATATCGCCATGACAACTTATTTTAGAACACTTCTCCCATATCTCACAAAAATCATCATCCTTAAGATAAAGAGAACATAGATGATCACAACCGACAACATCAGTGCGCATGGTCACGAGTGTCGCAGCACGTCGACTCAGCGCATCTGCCACTTTATTTAAATAGCCTGCTTTATGATGAAGCACAAAATTAAATTACTCCAAAAAAGAAACCCATCGTGCATGCATTCGATTTAAGTGCTTCTGACTCTTGATATATTTAAGAGCCTGATGATTGGTATTAAGAACAAATTCCTGTTGATAAAGATAAGACTGCCAATGCTTTATAGCTCGCACTACAGCATAATATTCCTGCTCATACGTTGACCAACGCCGATGAACTTTATTAAGTTTTTCACTAAAGAAAGCTATAGGTTTACCTTCTTGGGAAAGGACAGCGCCAATCCCGATGCCAAAAGCATCATAGTCCAACTCGAACACTTTTTCAAAGTCAGGGAGCATCAATATCGGCGCTGTGGAGAGCTTTTCTTTTATTAGAGCAAAACTGGCCAAAACTTCATCTCCCCAATGGAATTTGCCCTTTTTTAAACAGTCAGTGATCGGGGCCATAATAGTACTGAAATCTCGAATGAAACGCCTATAGAATGTTGCAAGGCCATGGAAACTTCGAGCCTCGCCAACATTCTTGGGAACTGGCCAATTGCGAATCACGTTTACCTTATCTGCATCAACGTGAAGTCCATCCGCGCCAACAACAAAACCCAAAAACAAGAGGCGTTCTGTCATGAAGCTGCACTTTTTCAGATTAACAAATAATTTATTTTGCTGCAAGATTAGTAGGACATCCCTCAAGTGTTCCATGTGTTGACGCCCATCTAGACTATATATGAGTATATCATCAAAGAAAACTACTACAATCTTGCCAATAAAAGGTTTGAGAACCCGAGTCATCAAACGCATGAAAGTACTAGGTGCGTTAGTGAGTCCAAACGGCATGACAAACCATTCATACAAACCTGCACTTGTCTTGAAGGTCGTTTTCCATTCGTCACCAGGACGGATGCGAACTTGGTGGTATCCGCTTCGAAGGTCAATCTTCGTAAAAATTCGTGATCCAGCAAGTCTGTCTAGCATATCATCAAGCCGTGGAATCGGAAACCTATACTTGACAGTAATCCGGTTAATGGCACGACTGTCTACACACATACGCATGGTGCCGTCTTTTTTTGGCGTGAGAAGCGCAGGAACTGCACATGGACTTTTGCTTTCATGCAAGAAACCCTTTCGAAGGAGCTCTCCTACCTGCTCTTGTAAAATCTGATTCTCCTTCGGATTCATCCGATAATGCGGCAAATTAGGAATACTAGCACCTTGAAGAAAATCAATCTCATGTTGGATATCCCTCAAAGGAGGTAATCCGTCAGGTAAATCCTCAGGCATAACATCACTGAATACCTTTAATAAGGGTTTAAGAATGTCGGGAACACGAACCACAACTTGCCGGTCGCTCTTGTTCACAATCATATACATCCCTTCACGTTTTCGGATATTTATCATAACCCCTGCATTCTGCTTCTTTACAATCTGAGGGGCATTACTCTGTGGTCTTAAAGTAATTTTAGTCCTTTTCCACACAAAAGAATACGTATTCTCCCTAGCTCGGTGTGTAGCATCAACATCATATTGCCACGGCCGACCTAGTAAAACATGACACGCGTCCATCTCCACAACATCACAGATAATTGTATCTTGATATGATTTTCCGATCAAAATAGGTAAACGGCATAATTGGTTTACCTTAAGTTCTACTCCTTTGCGAATCCATCCGATCGTGTAGGGCGCGGGATGCGGCTCCGTCTTTAGTTGCAAGTGATCCACCAAGACCTTTGACACTATATTCTCGCAACTTCCGCTGTCAATAATGATATTGCATACTTTGCCGTTGACAGTACAGCGAGCGCGGAAAAGCTGATTCCGCTGGGTATCTTCTATCCGCGGAGTAAACAATAGACGACGCACAACATAATTAACTTGCTCGCCCACTTCATCTTCCACTGCCACTTCTTCTTCCTTTTCCCAATCATCTTCATACACATCTTCGTCATGTTCAACGATATTGGCCATTCTACGATGAGGACAATTGCTGGAACGATGGCCTAACTCGTTACACTTGTAGCACTTGATCGGTTGGGGTTTGGCATATGGATTCTTGATATTTTGATTAGGAGTACGATTGCTTGCTGCAACTGCTTCCTTAGGCGTCCCCGTAGTACTCCCTGGAACTTGGCTCGAATCAGGGGTTTGTTGACTAGAAGAACTTGAAACATCAAGCTGTCTTCCTTTTCCGAATGACCCACGATACGAATAGTTGTTACCACGAGTACTAGGGTTAGTCCTCTCCAATTGTATCTCAATTTTTCGCGCCATATCCTGGGCGTCTTCGATAGAGAATAGTCGATGCAAAGAAACCCGATCCTGGATATTAAGTCGCAAACCATTAATGTACCTAGCAGTTTGTTGTGCCTCGGACTCATCCAGGTTATTGCGAGCGAAGAGTCGAAGAAACTCTTCCGTATAAGCTTGGATCGATCTATTCGATTGTCGGCAATTCTGAAATTGCTGAAATAACAGTTACTCATAGTCCGTTGGGAGGAACCTCTTCTTCAACTTCTGTTTCATCTGACTCCATGATTGAATAGGAGCCTTGCCTTGTCGACGTCGTGTCAATTGAGTTTGTTCCCACCAAGCTGAAGCGCCACCTTTCAACTTGTACGCCACAAGTTTCACTTGGCGATCTTCATCAATATCCATAGCGTCGAAGAATTTCTCGACCTCCCAAAGCCAGTCTAGGAAATCTTCAATATCCAAATTTCCATTGAAAGTAGGGAGATCTACCTTTAGTTGATACTGTTCAGGATCTCGTCGGTAGCCCCCCTACCGTCGATTCCCACGAACATGCTCCTCCTGGAATCCCCTGTATCGGCGATCACCACAAATTTGCATCTCTTGGAAATCTTCGGCTTCGTCTTCCGTATCCTCGACATAGTCTTGACGCCTATGTCGGGGAATTCCTCCACGCCCCATAGCATCTTCGGGATCACGAACGACAGGAATTCGCTCGGCTGGAAGAATGCCAGACGCATGATTTGTGGACAAACGCTGGATGGCATCAAGGATCTCTTGAAACCTCCGATCGGTTTGAGCCACGAACTGATTGAACTCAGCCCGCGTAATAGGATCATTCTCACGGCCCTCAGCTGCGGGGAGATTGACATTCACGTTATTCACCATTGTCACAGGAGAAACCTGCTCTGATACCAAATGACACAGAGAGAAGCGTAAATTTGAAACAACTCTAAAGAACTCGAAATTTTTATTCAATGATACTATGTTTTTGATTACATGACAGACATTATATATATAGAGACAGGACTCCTAATATTAATGGAAACTGAATAATTAAAGATAACATCTAATAAACTAATATAGGCAACTGCTTAAATGGTAATATAGGAAACTGTCTGACTGGTAATATAGAAAACTGTCTGAACGGTGATATAGGAAACTGCCTGAATGGTTGTTTTCTCCAAAATCAGAAAAACTGCCGAGATTTCCGGCCATTACGGCGATCATATTCTTCAAGATAATTACAGGCTAACTGTTCTACATCACGCTCCCACGAGCATCCTTGCCGTGAGTACACCGCCGGTCACTGAGCTTGAGCCATCCGTCGTTCAAATTTAGAAATGTCATCCACGCAATACTTCGAATTAGGTAATGTGTTATCCGTTTCAATTTCGATATATTAAGTTGCCGAATTTGAGTTTATTGTGATCTCAATTATGTCGTGTCGATATTTTCATATCCAAAAATATTTTCGAAGCCTGTGATATGGGAAATTTTCCTAATTTCACAACGTGCATATGATCGTCAGTCCGATTTCATGATCGAAATATGACTTGCGATTGCACGGAAAATCGTTAGTTCGATCTCCTGCCCAAGATACGATTTGCAGTTGCATAGAAAATTGGTCGTTAGTCTAATCTCACGCCCGAGATACGATTCGCGATTGCATGGAAATTTGGTCAATCCGATTCTGATGCCCGGGATACGATTTGTCAATTTATTTTCCAAATTTGAATGGATATGGATGATATCTTGGGTGATCGGATGCTATCTTTGATTTGGGTTTCATCTTTGTTTTGATTTCATTTGATTCTCTGTTAAAAAATCCCAGAAAGATTAGATAGGATCAAGGTAAATTTTTCTAGATAGATTGCATGCTAGGTTAGGATTCATCTAGTCAAGATAACATTCCGATTTAAATTAGGATTTGGCCTAGTTTAATTCCTAAAATGAATTGGATAATATCTTGCACTAGATATAAATTTTCATTACTTTATAATTTCGAATTTCAATGAAAAATACAAAAAAGGTATCATCCACATGTTATATCGATTAATTGCATCATGCTTGCATCATCACTACCATTTCATTACTTCGTGTCACGTATGCTATGTCACATTGTCATATTGTCATGTCATCATGTATGCGAAGTCATCATTTGCATGTCATTTAGTGATTGTATGTTAGGTTCATGAAATTGTATGCTAGAATAGTTGCATATTAATTTTGCCCATCATTAGAAATTCATGTTGAGGTTCATTGCGTGCCCTATTAAAGATAGTTCATTTAATCGTCATTAGAATTAGGACATTTAGGTAAATCGTGTGTCACATTTCATGTTAGACAAGTAGCATGCATCGCATATAGTTTAATTTCCACTAAATAAGAGAAAACTCCAAAAAGTATATTGAGTGGAATTGCATGTTAATTAGAAATTATATTAGGGTTTTTGATGTGATTTTTAACTAATATTGCAAATGCTTTCGTTGCTCCAAGGTAAGTATTTTCTTCCCATCCTTGCGATTTATTTATTGCTTTGCTGTATTGGGTGTTTCAGTAATAATTGTGCACTCATATGATCACCTCACATGTCAGTAAATAGGTTTAAATCAATTCAAGTTGCCTGCAAATATTTTTTTTGAAATAAAAGAGAAAGGTGCCAAAAGAACGTTAGGGTAATCTAGCATAATCAAGTCTCCGAATCCATAATTTCTTGTTCGTAGAAGTAAAGTAAATCTCCCAATACTTTACTTAGATTTTTAATCTACCCACTAAAAATAGATTAGTGGCAACTCCAAAATGAAAAAATTTCAACTTAATTAGACAACTTATGTAGACAACAGAAATTCCTATGCCAGATCATCAAGGATATGACATCATCGTTGTTAACTCTAGTCCCATGTCGATTAACTATGTGATTATAATATTCATTATATGGATGTAGTTTTGAGCTTTGGGTTTGATATTCTGACGTGGTGTCCTAGCACAAGTCGAGAGTTCGAATTGTAGCATTCTCATCTCGAGCTCGCAGTAGGTTCACAATTACAGACTCACACCGAACAGGAGCCGTGTCCATTTCACAACTAACCGAGCTGAGTCATACACGTGTAACTGAGAGTCGGCTTACACGCGAGGGGATGTCAACTATGATCCCCTATCGATTAAATACAAGGTTATAACGTGCTTTACATGCTTGTAGTCTCCATCTATCTAATGGCTTAAGTTTTTGGATTAGACATTCCGATTAGAAAGAAAGTGCAGCGAGGCCATCCGATTAGAAATGTCTAAAGATTATGAGTCAAATAAAATGAAAAACATTGCTAAATCCCGTTCGTCGAAATTTTCAATTTAATATCATTTGGCCAAAAAGATTCATCATAGTTTATTAGTACGAGTTTTACGCCACCACGCATCTTAACTTACATTCATCATTAGATTGAATGTATAGATAGAAAAGAGAACCTTATCTGGGTTGTTTACCGTGGCTATCAATTGACGGTACAATGACAAACATATGATCAAAGGACAATTTATTGAGTAATAAATGTCGGCAGCACCAAAGAGGAGTCGCATAGAGATCAATGTTTACCATACAATTGATAGATAAAGATGAAAACTAATTATTTTTATCTTATTTGCCCTCGGATATTAGTCCGAAGGTCAAGTAATTACCAGCTTAATGATTTTGGAAGGGCCTTTGAACGTGTTTACATACGTCCTCAACAACAACCGTACATTCTTAGTGTCGCGACCGACCTCCGTTTTTTATCGACATACAAAAAAGGGGGTCTCGTCTGGTACGCGCTAAGTCTAGGTTCGGGATTTCACTCGAGCTCTACCAAGCCCATACCATATTGCGACTTAGGGTTTAGGTTTTTAACCTGCAAGTGGTTTATATCAAAGAGTCGTCACTAATCGATTCGGAGTGGATTGATTAGAAACCCAATAAGGTGATGGGAGAATCACCCTACGAATTAGAGATTAAATGAGTTCGGGGATTCGGTTACATTAGTTGGATAATTAATGCCTTTTCAGTACCTTTTTACCATGTTTATTTCTGAAAACATTTGTCAAGCAATTTAGATTGATTTTGGGATTTTTCTCCTAACATGTGAGATGATTAAACAAGTGCATAATTATAAACAATTAGCAGTCAAAATAAATATGCAGCCTAAAATTCTAGCCCTAACTAAAGCGACTAACAACCAAAACAAAACAATTCATGCAATGATATTCTAATTAAAAACAACATGCATAATAGTATAACAATAATTTAAAACATTACGATATATCATATGATTAAAAAATATCATACAATACTATGTCTAAATTATATCTTGATTAAAAAAAATAAAATTTTTTAATTTTTTTTTAAAATAAAAAATAATATAATATTAAAACCAGGTTGGGTCGTGGATCCGAGTCAATTGGATCTGACCCGGGGCATTGACCCGGGTCGAGTCGGCTAATCTGGGTCGGTCAGAACCGACCTGGGTCAACGGATTCGACCTAGGTCAGATCAGCTGATCTGGGTTGGGTCGACCTGCATGCACAGACACGCGGGAATGCCAGCCGAGCCAAAAATTGGCCTCTTGCCGACTGACCCAAATCGGTGCCAACCGAAAACCGCCCATTAGTGACCACCGTCGAGCCTCTCCAACCAACCCACTCACTGTTCGATGTCCTACTTGCCGGCCAAACAAACCGGCCTCACTGAGGCATTTCAACAAGCACTCGACGTGCGCAACCAAAAAGGATGGTTTTCGACCTACCTCAGAGATCCGTCGTACTCCGGCAATCTGGCTTGCCTTCGGCGATGGTGTACTAACGATGGGGGATGACGATATGGGTTGAGATTCACGCGAAATGGCCGCTGCAAGTCCCGGCCAAACTACGCCAAAAAAACAGGGGAAAGTAGAGGGGTGACTCAGCCGGGGGAGCTCATCGGTTGGCGGCGCTTCTGGGGGAGCTTCCAGCTGGTCTGGAGGCGTTAGCGACGCGACGGGCTTCCTTATCACGACTGGTGAACTCTCGATTTGCTCTCACTCTCTCTTTATTCTCTCTCTTCTCTTTCTGTTTTGTCTCTTCTCTGTTTCTCTCTCCAATGGCCAACCCCAGTTCAGTCTCTCATTGGTTTTTATAGGCGACGACCAGCATGCCTCCTGCTCCATTACGTCTATATGACGACGGCTTGCGCCGGCCTACTCTAGCTCGTGACTTTCGTGGCCATTTAGGCCCGTGCAGGGGGGCCGGTTCAGTGCAGAAGAGGAGAGGAAGAAAGGGGAGAGATGGCCAAGTTTTCGGGGAGGATGGGACTAGCCATTAATGCCAATCCAGTTGGCGTGCCCTTTTGGCCATCCTCTGGCCTGATAGGGACGGCACAGCAGCGCTCCATCGTCCGTGGAGTTGACGGCCATAATAGGGGTGAACAGAGGAGAGGCCCGCACAGAGGGGGAGAAGGAGAAGAAGGGAGCTGGGCCGGGCCGGGCTAAGCCCAGCTCACATAGGGGAGAAAAAAGAAAAAAAAAGAAAAATGGGCTGAGTTGTGTGGAGGAAGAAAAGAAAAAAGGAAAAGGGCTAGATCAACTCGGCCCCGACCTGGCCCAACTCGATTTTTTTTTTAAGAAAATTTTCTCTAATAGACTCTATTAATGTAAATATGCCTAATTTCTATATGCAATGCATTTAAATAAAAATATTTTTTGTTTTAGGAATTAAAGAAAATTAACTCCTAAATTTTATGCAATTAATTTTGGGCAAATTAAAGTAGGTGTCAACAGTTATCCTTCTTTAAAGGTGAGCTCGCAAAGGTTAATCTCGTAAAGATTACGTTCAAAGATAAAATGACACCTAAATTTGGCCTATGAATGCTTAATAAATGTTATTTTTTGTTATACCGTAAGTCCCATTTTTATAATGAAATAAGATGATGCGTGCTAAAGCAAATAAAAACATACCTGGGGCTACTTATCTTGCCGAAGAGTAGAGTAATTCCAAATAGTTGGTATCATGTGTCGAGGACTCGAATCTATCTTCGATCGCCTTGACTAAATTTCATTCGTCTAGGACTCGAACTTATCTTCAATTGCCTTGACGAGGGAAATTGTTTATCTAGGACTCGAACCACTCTTTGGTCGCCTCAACTATATTTCATTTGTCTAGGACCCGAACCTTTTTTCGGTCGCCTCGACTGGATTTTGCTTTGTTAAAATACCTACATCTTATGAG
Organism: Syzygium aromaticum; assembly: GCA_024500025.1. NCBI lineage: Eukaryota > Viridiplantae > Streptophyta > Magnoliopsida > Myrtales > Myrtaceae > Syzygium > Syzygium aromaticum. The sequence goes on from CM044885.1 coordinate 23,153,975, forward strand.
GGGTATTTGAAAAGACTTGATGTGAACAGAAGGAGTTAATCTTATACTCAAGAGGGGTTCCATAACAATTGTAGGTACATGGTGAACAGAGAGGTCAGTCCGATATTCAACTGGTGAATAGAGGGGTTAGTTCCATATTCAAAGGATACCATAACAATCATAGATACATGGATTTTGGAACCGAGCATGGATATAATATACTTATCTAGGCATGTTCCTACCTCTTAAGGGCATGTCTCCTATCAGATAAGTTTTTTTTTTGTGCAAAGACACATGCATTCATCGAAGAAATAGACAACTAAGGCTATTATAGAATATCGTATGAAATATCTTGACCACAAGTCAAGATGCTTTTCTTTTTCAAAGAAACACATCGTTTACCTTCTGGGTAGTTTGAAAAGAATTCTGATGAAATACCTAGGGTTTCTTACCTGGAGATTTGATGCATCATCTGCTGAATACCCAACCTTTTTCGGGATATCTTTCTTGTGATTATAATGAGGGTTTCTCCAGCGCCTGAATTTTCACGTCCTATTACTGGGGGTTAAAACTCTGAGTTGCAAAAGCATGCTGTGTCAATTTCACTCAGGGAGCAGAAGAGTTTTTTTTTTTGGACATCTTTGGAGATGCTCCAAAGGTCATGTGTTCTTTGAGTCTTTGAGGATATTTTACCTGTCAAAGACGATTAGCGCAAACATACATGCATTTATTAAGGATAGACAAGCTAGGTTATTCCAGAATGTGTATTTGAAAGTTTATGCAAGATGATTTTGCCATGTTTGCATCACCAAACATCCACCGAGAGTAATTATCAATCGAGACAATTTTCGCTCGCAAGGTGGACTTCTCGAGATGATGGACGAGGGACCTTTAGTCGGAAAGGATTTTCCACTCACTCTCATTTGAAAAGGATTGTTTATCCCGACCATTAAGGCGGGAACATCGAAAACACTCAATATGACCGTTATTGCATCAACAAGAGTAAGAGTTTTCTCACAAGCGGTACGATTTTACCAATCTGAGAGGTCTTCTTCAGGGTCGTAATGTAGGCTTGGTCATCGACTTAACAAAGGAGATTGTCCGAGTCAAGGCCATGAAAGAAAATATTCTGCAATCATCTCCAGTTTTACAAGTCAAGAACCCTGCAAAACGAGATAGAAGTAATCTTGCTTGTGCTTCCTCGAACGTTGTTTATAAACATTTGAAATTCCACGTTAATTCAAGTGTCCTAGTCAAAAGAGACTTCATGAGGGATGTAACGTAAGCTTGGTTCACAGGTTGGGGAACGGAATGATCATTAGGCTAAAACATGTGTGTAAGGGTGACAATTGGTGATCATCTTGGCATTGTCACCAGTCTTCTTCTCCACCGTTGGGATCCTTTTAGAAAACTTCCTGGGTAATCCCGTGTTTTGGTTTCTCGGACAGCTTTTTCTTGAGGAGCTTCTGCGTCAATTATCTTCCTAGATACCATTCGATCTCTATCCCAATTGCTTTTTCCAAAATAGGTTTGTCTTTATCTATCATGTGATAGATCTTTATCAAGACATAGTTCTTAAAGTAGGGGTTTATATCGAAGAAGAACTCAAGTTTAAACCCTTTGGGATTGTCTATTCTATACCGCTTAATATCTTTGAGGTATTTGAGAGCGTCTTCACCTCGTTCAGAGATCTCCTTAGCTAAAACTTCATTATTTTTCATAGTAGTTACCCAGAAATTAGGGATTCCTTTCTTTTCATCTTTTTCATCGTTTTTCTTCTTCTCATTCATGGGCATCGGCCTTGTTTTTACTAGGCACACTACTTTTTTAGTAGGCACACTACTTTTTTAGGCCCCTAGTTTTCAACATTTTTTTTTGCTATTCTTTTGATATTGTCAGGACTAGCCTAAACAAGTTTGAATAGAACAATATTATTAGGCTCTTGGAATCTTCATCTTCATTCGGTACTTTGGACCATGATGCTCAAACTGTGGTGACTTTTGCCTTGCCCTAGTGTGAGGGATGATCACCAACTGGGTTCGTACAAAATGAAATTACTAACTCAATTGGGTTAGTAAGAGATATAAGTGTATGCGATAGAAGAAGAATTGCTCTTCGTCATCCTAAGACTCTTAAATTATCGTAAGAGCTCATCTGTAATAATAACACTCAAAGATTAATGCAAGTGTGAGTAAAAAGAATTTTATTCATCTTTTCATCTTGTGCGAGTTGTTGCGGCTGATAATCATAGAAAATTTTAGATATCACAAACTCCTCATCCCTCTTATCTTGCTCAGTTCCTAGATAAGAATATCACTGTTATTAATTATATGTTGGCATTTTGGACATGCTCTAGTTAGCTTGTTGTTCCTCTCTTTACAAAACTCTCTTAGCCTCAACTGTCTGGCCGTCGATGGTGTACTTGTTTTGGAGGACTCTGTCAAGGACCGCCGAATCCGTGAAAACGACAAGGCCAAAGCCGCGGGGGCAGTGATCGAAAGGGAGGGATGCTCTTCTTGCTCCCTTTGAATTTGAATCCTCCCTGTGATGCCAATTTATCTCAAGTTGCTCCAATGTGGGGTGGTTCTTGATAGGGGTGATTTAAAAGGAACCTCCGAGTATATTGGCTCAAAAATGGTCAATCGAAGGATCAATGATAGTATATGGGGTAGAGAAATGAACTGTATCTCGTCATTTTGACTACCATATCTTATGTGAGAAATCACTTTACCTTGCATAAATGGAACCTTTTCGCTCATCTTGCTAGGGTTTGATACGTGAGAATGTGTATAGACTAAGGATTGCCTCTCATCATCCTGACACACCTCGTTCAATACATCGGAGCAATTGGACACCATTTGTCGAATTGTCAAAGTTTTCATAAAGAATTGGTGAATTAAACAGGTAAAATTACCATGCAAAATTCTTTCCAAAAGACATGCGATGCACTTGGAAGAAGATTAAGCATTCATTTGCTTTAACATGTTTCCTTTTTCTTTGTTTCTTTATACTCTTATAAGAAAATTTTTATGGAAAGAGATACTTACCTATGCTGTAATAGTAGGATAAACTTGCAAGGTAATAAGAAAAGCCGTGTTAATGAATGGCTCTTTGAGTGATAGGAATTAGGAACGATACAACATTACCCTTCGTGATTCTCTTCATTTGAGATTAAATTGACAATTCCTTTAGTTTTCTCGAATGTTGACAATTTCTGTTGACAATAGCATAAGCTTATGTTAGAAATGAGATGATTAAGGGTAGTTTGAGAATGATACGAAACTACCCCTCGTGTCTCCCTTTTGTCTTCAAAGTTAGTAGTGTCTTTTCTCCTCTCATGGTTGGTCTCGAAACTCGAATGAAATCCTCTATAATTAGGGGTGCTTCCAAATAGACGGTCCTATTCTTGACACGTGTTATGTTAATACGGCTTTGGTACATCGGGGAGTTTCTCGGGAATCATGTGATTTCGGACTACATAGGGCATGTGCAATTGCTTGCATTGGGATCTTCGCGGCCAAACTAATTTCTACTTTAAAGGTCTTTAACGGATATGGGCGTGACTACCATCAAGATTTCTACGATTGCCAGGCTCGGCCTTGACACCATTTCATCATATGTGAAGTCCTTTCCAGTTAGACTTGTCACTAGAAGTGTCATTGTCAATAACTTTTCTACCAATTCCCTTGTTATCAACGGGAATATAGAAGTTATTTCAAAGGTAGTATTTCTTCACAGCATCAGAGCTAATCGAGTTGGAAAATTAACGTCAATCCATCTCAATCAAAATCAGAGCCCCTCCAGGGAGTGTCTTTTTCAGGACATAGGGACTCTTGTAGTTTAGAGCGAACTTACCTCCAAGTTCGAGGGGTAGCGGTAGTACTTTTCTTAATATAAAATTGCCTGCTTCGAAATGTCTTGGGCGCACCTTTCAATTGAACGATCTAGCTACCCTCTGTTGATAGCATTAACCATGACAAAGAGCTTTCAACCACTTTTTATCGATCATATTCAACTGCTCCAGTTTTTGCTGCTTCTACTCTACATTAGACAATTTCACTTGGGACAATACCCGCAGCGAAGGGATTTCTACTTCAATAGGCAGGACTGCTTCTATGCCATACACCAAGGAAAAATGGGTTGCCTCGGTAGATGTCCAAATTGATGTTCGGTATGCCATTAATGCAAAAAGCAATCTTTCATGCCAATTTCAGTAGTTCTCAGCAGTTTTGGCTAAGATCTTCTTGGTGTTTTTGTTAGCAGTCTCAATAGCTCCGTTCATTTGGGGACGGTAAGAAGACGAATTCAGATGACGGATTTTGAATTCACTGAATAAATCATCAACAAACTTGTATTCATATTTATCCCGTTATCTGTAACAATGGCTTCAGGGATGCCATAATGGGCGATTATATCTCGCCTGATGAATTTCATAACATTCTGAGTAGTGACATTAGTATATGACGTGGCCTCGATTTACTTGAAAAAATAATCAATTGCGACCAAGATGAAGCGATATCCATTTGATACTTTTGGATTAATTGGGCCGATCACATCGATGCCCCACATTGAAAATGGCCATGACTCAGACAACTGGTGTAATTCAGTTGGTGGGGCATTTATCTTGTTTCCATGGATCTGACAACGGTAACAGTTTCGAACGTGTTGGATACAATCACTTTCTAAGGAAAGCTAGTAATAACCTAATATTGTTATTTTCCTAACCAACATGTATCCATTCATGTGTGGACCACATACTCCTTCATGCAATTCCTGCATAATTCGCGTTGTTTCGATCGCATTCACACATTTTAGCAAAATAGAATCATAAGACCTCTTGTACAAGTTCTCATCATTGATGAAGAACTCCGTTACCATATTCATTATGTACCTTCTGTCTGCAGAGCTAATCCCTTCAGGGAACTACTGCTCCTTGATGTAGTTCACGATGTCGTATACCATGGTTTATCATCGGGTTCTTCAGTCACGGCCATGCAATGGGCCGGTTTGGTCAGGACTTCAATCTTCAGAGGTTCTATTTCCAAACCATTGGTAAATTGTAACATGGATGATAGTGTAGCCAGTGCATCGGCGAATTGGTTATGAGATCTAGATAGGTAGTCAAACGACATCTCATTGAATTTTGTTATCAATTCTTCCAAATAATCATGATATGGCACTAGTTTAGTATTCTTAGTCTTCCATTCATCCATAGTTTAGAGTATGATTAAGGCAGAATCGCTGAACACTTTCAATTTAACTATTTTCATATCAATTACTGCTTGTAGATCGAGAATACATACTTCATACTCGACTATATTATTGGTGCAAGGAAACACCAATTTCGCGGCTACAGGATAATCTGCCCATATAGAGATATTAAGACTGCCTCGGTGCCAGAGCCAGATAGGTTTATTGCTCCATAAAAAAACATGGTCCATGTGTGTTCCTCTATTGATAAAATATGATCATCTGAGAGATCATCCTCATGTGTTTCCCCAGGGCATTCAGCTAGCATATCAGCGATCACTCGACCTTTCACTGATTTTTGTAATGATATTTGGATGTCAAATTTTGAAACTAGAATTTGCCATTTGGCTAATTTTCCCACTTATGCCGATCGGTTAAGCAAATACCGAATGGGGTTGTTTTCAGTTACGAGGAACGTCTGGTGGTGCAAAGTATATTGTCGGAGCCTATGCAAGACTCACACCAATGCGACGCATGTTTTTTCTGATTCGGAATAATTCTGTTCCGAAATGGTGAATTTCTTACTCAGATAATAGATGGCTCGTTCTTTTCCATCGTCGGGATGGCTCTGGGCCAACATGGCTCCTAACGATTTACTGTGAATTGTTAAATATAGAGTTAGAGGATGTCCTGGGACTGGTGGAACTAGTACCAGGGGACTCATCAAATACTACTTCAGCTTTTCAAATGCTTGCTAATAGTCTTCATCCTAGTTGACTTGAGCGTCTTTTCTGAGAAATTTGAAGAAAGGCCGTGCAGCCTCAGAAAGTTGGGAGATGAACCGAGCGATGTAGTTCAACCTTCCCAAAAGGCTTATGACCTCCCTCACTATGGACGGGGATTGCAATTCACATATTGCTTTGACTTTCGAGGGGTCGACCTCAATTCCCTTGCTACTCACGATAAATTTGAGTAACTTACCAAAGGTCACCCCGAACACGCACTTTGCAGGGTTCAGAAGTATTTTGAACTCGCGCAACCGGCTAAATAGCTTCTTCAAGGCTTCAATGTGGTCCTCTCCGTATCTGGTCTTGGCAATCATGTCATCAACATAGATTTCAATTTATTTGTGCATCAGGTCATGAAAGAAAGTGATCATAGCACGTTGGTATGTTGTCCCGGCATTCTTCAAACCAAAAAGCATAACCCTGTAGTGAAAGGTCCCCTAGGGAATGATGAACGCCATATTCTCCTTGTCTTTATCGTTCATCCTTATCTGGTTATACCCGGAGAATCCATCCATGAAAGAAAATAATTTGAATCAAGCAGTGCTATCCACAAGAACGTCTATGTGGGGGAGCGGAAAGTTGTCCTTTAGACTGACCTTGTTCAAGTCGCGGTAATCAACGCAAACTTGAATTCGACCATCCTTCTTCTTCACTGGCACGATGTTTGCTACGCAATCAGGGTATTGCAAAACCTCGATGAACTCTACTTTCAACAGCTTCATCACTTCTTCTTCAATTTTTTTCGACAACTCGGGTTTGATCCTTCGTAACCTTTGCTTTTTGGGAGGCATGTCAGGATTGGTAGGCAAACTGTGCTCGACAATTCAAGAGTTTAATCCTGGCATATCAGAATAAGACCATGCGAAGACGTCTTAATAATCTTTGAGGAGAGCGATCAAACGTATGGCTTTCTCTTCGAGAAGGTTGACCCCGATCTTTACTTCTTTTGGATCTTGAGTACTACCCAAATTGATAGTAACAGTATCTTCAGTTGTAAGGGGTTTGATTTGTTCATATTGTTCCCAATTTCTTTAGATCTCAGCGGGGTCATCACTTGAATCGTCAATGTTGACACCTATTTTTAATTGTCCCAAAATTAACTGCACAAAACTTAGGAATTAAATTTCTTTGATTCCTAAAACAAAAAAAAAAATATTTTCATTAAATACATTGCATATAGAAATTAGACATTAATAGTGCTTATTAAAATGTCTATTAGAATACTTGTAAAAATTAAAAAAAATGAAAAATGAATGAAAATGAGGAAAATCGCTCTGGGCCGGGCCAGAGCCAAACCGACCCGGCCCCTTTTTCTTTTTCTTCTTTCTCCCTTCTTCCCCCCCGTAGGTCCGGTCTGCTCCCTTTTCTTTTTTCTTTTCCCCCGGTCCGGCCCATCTCTCCTCTTTCTCTTTCTTTTTTCTCTCCCCGCGCGCGGGCCCAGCCCGGCCCGACTATCCCTTTCTCTTCCTCCACGCGCCCGTCGCTCCCCTGTTCTCCACGGCAGCATGACGCACGGCGGCGCCGCTCCTCGCCGTCGCTATCCAGCCAGAACAGGGTCGGATGAGCACGCCAACGGGACTGGCATTAATTGCCAGTCCCGTCCCCCCCGATTCCCGGGTTCCTCCCCCTTTCTCTCCCTCTCTTCTTCCTCGTGCAGAACCGGCCCCCCCTTTTGCACCGGCCCGAGGTCGCGGGATTCGCAGGGCACAGGCCGGTGCAGGCCGTCGTCAGCCGACGTGGGGGAGGCACAGAGTCGTCGTCGCCGGCTATAAAAGGCCAGAGAGAGAGAGGCCGGTTGGCCACACAGAGAAAGAGAGAAACAGAGAGGAAGAAACAGAGAGAGAGAGAGAGAGAGAGAGAGAGAGAGAGAGAGAGAGAGAGAGAGAGAGAGAGGATACAGAGAAAGAGAGCCGAGAATAAAAAGAGAAGAAAGAACCGGGAGTTCGCTGGAGCCATCTGCAGCGTCGTCGTTGCCGGAAAGTAGCCACGAAGCAGTCCCAAGTGCCGTCAACCGGTAAGTATCTCTCGGCCGAGAGTCCCCCCCTGTTTTACTCTGTTTTTGGGTGCGGTTGGGCCGGGACTTGCGCCGGTCGTCTCGCGCGAATCCCGGCCCATACCGACGTCGGTCCTGGTCTCTGGTTTCTGTCAAAGACAAGCCATGGCCATCGGAAATCGATATAGTCGCCGGAAGAGGTCAAAATTTCCCGTTTTGGTTGTTGCTCCCCACCTGTTCGACAGAAAGCCTCAATGAAACCACTTTTTAAATCCGGTCGCCGGTCGATGAGTGGCTGTCGGACGGCGAACCAGTGGGCGAAAAGGCTTGGTGGTGATCTCAAGTGCTTAATTTTGGCTGGTGCCGGTTTGGGTCAATCGGCGAAAGGCCGATTTTCGGCTTCGTCGGCGTTCTGCTCCCCACGGGTCTGTAGTTCGGGTCAGATTCGACCCGAATCAGCAAATCCGACCCAGGTCAACGCTCAGGTCGGATCGTTGACTCGGGTCGATTCCGTCCAACCCGGATCAACGAATCCGACCCGGTCAACTCCTGGGTCGAATCCGTTGACTCGGGTCGGTTCCAATCAACCCGGATCAGTTGATCCGACCCAGTCAACGACCGAGTCGGATCCATTCACTCGAGTTGGACTGATCCGACCCAGATCCGTTGACCCGACCAGTTTAATATTATATTATTATTTTTTTAAAAAAATTATTATTATCATTTTTTTTGAAAAAAAATTTAAAAAAATTAAAAAATATATTTTTTTCTTTTTTTCTTTCTTTCTTTCTTTTCTTTTCGAAAAAAAATTTAAAAAAATATTTTTTTCTTTTCTTTTCGAAAAAAAAATTTAAAAAATTTTTAAATTTTTTTTTATGGCTTACCTATATGCTTTAATTTATTGTTATGTTATCATGCTTGTTGTTATAATTCCATGTTTAAATAGATAGGCCGATTTAATCAGGTAATGTTAGTTTGCATGTTATTATCGTTGTGCTTTATTATATGCGTTTTTAATTGCCTGAGTTATTGTATTTTTGAACAACATTTGACTTAGCTAGGGTTAGAGCCTTAGGCTGCATGAATTATGTGTTTGATTGCTAATCGTTTCAGATTATGCATTCGCCTGATCACCTCACATGTTAGGAGAAAAGTCCTAAAATCAACTAAAACCGCTTGACAAATGTTTAAAAAAAAATGAAATGAATAGGATAAAAAGGTACCGAAAGGGCGTTAGTTATCCAACTAATGTAACCAAGTCCCCGAACTCGGTTAATCTCTAGTTCGTAGGAATAGGGTGATTCTCCCATCACCCTGTTTGGGTTTCTAATCAACCCACCCCAAAGCGATTAGTGGCGACTCCTTGATATAAACCATTTGCATGTTAAACATTTAAACCCTAAGTCGCGATTTGGTATAGGCTTGGGAGAGCCCGAGTTAGGTCCTAAACTTAGACTTAACGCATATCAAGCGAGCCCCTCATTTTTAGAGCATGTTCTAAAATGACCTGGGAGCTTCGGTCGCGACAGACTGGCGACTCCGCTGGGGACTTGTTTTTCTTTAAGCGGACTTAGGCCAAAAATTTTATCCTGCTAAAAAAATAAAATAATTTTTGTTTGGCAGCAAGGACTCTAGGTATGATCCTAACATTGAGGTGTTATCTGTCTTGCAGGTTCAAATTAATTGTTTATAAATTGTTGTGCATGCTTTAATAATGTAACACTACATTCTTACACATACAACCATGCTGCCGGACCTGGGCCGCAATAGGGCATTTTAGGATGGTGTTAAGAAAGATATGACCTCGAACGTGAGCCTGCGACGTAGAGGTTGCCTTTCTTTTCCCCAAAATTTATTTCTGAAAATCGTAAAGAAATATCTTTAACCGCTATTCGCATGAAGATATTTCTTTCGATTTGGCCAAGATTAAAAGGACTTGACACCAACACGAGTCTGCGACGGTCATGCACCCTTTTAATTTCATTTTGTTTAACCAGTCTAAAATAGAAATCGTACCTCACTATTCATGTGCTTGTCGTTGTGATTGACATGGTTCAAGAAAAGGTATATACTCTATCCCTTCTTATTTTATCAAACAGTTTACTTATTCACTTGATTTGTTACCAACAGGCCACCCGTTGATTGCATTCTAAACACGATGGGAAGAGCTGATGTCCAATTCGTCCATACTCCCAAAAAAGAACTTCTGGCATGGTGGGACCAACTCAATCAGAATGGCCAATAGTATGTCAAAGCAAGAATCGGTCGTTTGCTCCCACTGCTCAAAATCAACATCCATTCTGGCATGATACAAGCTTTAGCATACTTCTGGTGCCCACAGACATCCACTTTCATATTCGGTAAATTTAAGATGACCCCGACTTTGGAAGAATATAGTATTGCCATCCCGACCAAATGTTCAAAATAACCCGCTGCTCGAACACAAAAATCGAGTTAATGCCATATCCATTTCCGACTCTTGTCGAATTAAGAGTGAAAGGGTGTACACTGTTTATATTTATAATGCCCTAGTGAAAGCGGGGTATTATCCTATTGGTGAAGTACTGCCTTTATCCCTAATAAAAGAAAGGGTTGCCAGCATGGTGAAAGCAGGCGTAATTATGCGTGTCAAACACATAGGTACAGTGGCCACTATCTCTGAGGTCATCATCAATTAGAACGAGGAACTTTCAGCCTTGAACGCCGAAACATGTACATCCAACCCCATGCTTCTAAACAAGCCTTCATCCAATAACCCAGAGGAGGAAAAGGAATTGACGATTGAGGTACCCCTAATTGAGGGACATATAGTGATAGAGGTACCTCAACCTTATCGATATGAGAGTGACAAAGAGGTCCCATGGTCCTACGAATTAGAAGCTGATCTAGTTACCAGATCCGGATGAACGTATGCTCAAGTTGATGTGCAGCCTCCGAAGCCTGTCACTGATGAAGAAGCCAAAGAATTCCTGGCCATCGTCAAAGCTAGTGAATATAGTGTGGTGGACCAATTGCGCAAATTGCCCGCTTAGATCTCTTTGTTGGAGTTACTCCAAACGTCCATAAAGCATCAGAAGTCTTTAATGAAAGTACTCAGCGAAGTGAACGTACCAGAGTCGATTGAACATGACAAGTTGGAAGCATTCATAGGGTCCATCCTTCTGAAAGATCAGATAACATTTTCGGAAGAGGAATTTCCCGCTGAAGGAAGGGGACATACTAAGGGTCTCTACATCTCTGTCAAATGTAGAAACTCCCATGTAGCTCGAGTCCTTATAGACAATGGATCAGCGTTGAACATCTGTCCGCTAGCAATCCTGCACCGCCTCAATGTAGACACGTTCAAACTCCGCGCTTCTAAAACCTCAGTTCGAGCGTTTGACGGAATGAAGAAGGACACCGTAGGTGAGATCGACCTTGATGTCCAGATCGGCCCGACAGTATTCAGTATTTTGTTTCAAGTAATGGACATCCCCACTACATTCAGCTTTTTGCTGGGTCGCCCCTGGATTCATTCTGCTGGAGCCATACCATCTAGTCTTCACCAAAGTGTGAAATTTGTGACCCAAGGAAAGTTGATCACAGTCCTTGGGGAGGAAGACCATCGAATTTATCAAGAAACCGCTGTCCCATATGTTGAGCCAAGCGGTAAAGTGGAATCTAGCTATCAATCCATTGAGCTCGTATCCACTGTACACGGGTGTCGAGGAACTTCTCCCCCTGCCCCTGAAGTGTCAAAAGCCTCGGTCATGGTAGGAAGGGTTATGGTTGGAAACGGCTTCAGTCCTGGCCAAGGACTTGGCAGAGGAGGCCAGGGTATCCGGGAGCCTATTCAAATCACCAGGAATCATCGCATGATTGGCCTAGGGTATCGCGGGGGAAACCCACAAGTTAACAAAAGACACGCGAAGGGTCAATCTGGCTTATTATTTCCCCATATTCGGGAAACCTTCCCGCCACTTGCTAAATTGCTACAAGATGAGAAGGCTTATCTTAATTGCACAGGAGAATCAGAAGAGAAGTTCAATCGGCCTGCCGAATGCTCGAGTCACCCGAACTTCTCGGCTCCTCTTGCAAACCTTGATACTGACCGACATCAAAACTCAGATAATCTCTCGATAAAAGATTGTGGACGAGAAGAAGCGGTTGATAATGTGGTCACTCTATTCGACGACATCTTTATAGGAGCCATACACGAGGACTCAACCTCAGAAACGAGTATCTACCCACTTGATTTGTTTGCACGTCTGCGGCATTAGTTAGGCGAACTACAAGATTTGCTGACATCCTTAATAGATACCATTCACCGAATTTCTGACATGACACCATCGTCGTCCGACTAGGAGCAGGCAACTCAAGAAAATGAGTCCGAAGGAAATCCACTATCATGGGCCCATCCTGACGCAATTTGGAAAGATATCCAACTCTTACAATGGCAGGGTAACGTACGACGATACTCACCAGTTCCCAAATCCATGGAAATAGTATTCCCTATCCTTTTGCAGAAAGGGCTAATCGCAAGAACGCCAAAACACCCTACTCCTCAGTACTTCATCAACTATGACTCCTCCAAGTCCTATGATTATCATTCAGGCGAACTTAGTCATTCACTGGATAATTGTGATGCTCTGAAAAATGAGGTTCAAGACTTACTTGATGCGAGAGTATTCGCTTTCCGTGCCCCATGGTTGTGTCATGGTGAAGATGATCTTTTGGTTGTACCTAACCTTTGTACCGCTACCCCCGAACTTTCTGATGCGGCGCGTAAAGGAAAGGCGATTATGGATACCCTGGGTCAGCCCAGTGGTAAATTCGACTATTACGTTGATTACCAGTTACCATCAAGTTTTTATGAAGACCAGCAGAATAGCACTCCTAGCGGATGGGACGATACGGAAAAGCTGACATCATTAAAGAGAAGAGCTGAGGAGCTGGATCCCCGGAACGATACTTTCAAAAGTTTTTTCGTCGGTGCAATAAATGAAGGACCAGTGGAGGGAATGGGCGCAGGCCCGCTTGAGTAGAGTCCCTCTCTTCCCTTTTGCATGAGTCCCTGGAAAAGGGATTATCCTTGTGTTTTGTTTTGTTTTGTTTTGTTTATCGTCGTTTCTGTTGGAAGAAATGTCTTTTTGAACTCCCCCTCTCTTTGGAGGTTGTAAATCCATGTATTGTAAATAAATAATGTTTGAGGACATGAGGTAGTATCCCAAATCGGCCCGTTGATGATAGCCAGCTACGAAAAGGAAGATATTCTGAGGCCCGGGCTATCTCATGCTTCCTCGTTTCTAAAACTCTTCAAAAATCAAAGATATTTCCCGACTTGAAATGCTTAAAGAGAAAAAGAATAATGAAAAAACCATTTTCCCATTTGTTTTTCTAATTAATTTATCCTGTGTTTCAGGCGTGATCTTGCGACTTGCGAGGGATTTAGTGCGGTCCAGCCCGATGATGTAGATACTCACAGTAGCAATTCGGACGATTCAAGTTATAACCCCGCTGAAATCCAAAGAAATTGGGAGCACTATGAACAATTCAAACCCCTTACAACTGAAGACACTGTTACCATCAATTTGAGCGATACTCAAGATCCAAAAGAGGTCAAGATTGGAGCCAACCTTCCCGAAGAGAAAGCTATGCGTCTAATTACTCTTCTCAAGGATTACCAAGACATCTTCGCATGGTCTTATTCTGATATGCCAGGACTAGACCCCCAGATTGTTGAACATAATTTGCCCACCAATCCCGACATGCCTCCCAAGAAGCAAAAGCTACGAAGGACTAAGCCCGAGCTATCGAAAAAGATCGAAGAAGAAGTGATGAAGCTATTGAAAGTAGAATTCATCGAGGTTTCGCAATACCCCGATTGGGTAGCAAACATTGTGCCAGTCAAGAAAAAAGATGGTCGAATTCGAGTCTGTGTTGATTACCGTAACTTGAATAAGGCCAGTCCAAAAGACGATTTTCCACTCCCCCACATAGATGTCCTTGTGGATAGCACTGCTAGATTCGAATTATTTTCTTTTATGGATGGATTCTCCGGGTATAACCAGATCAGGGTGAATGAGGAAGACAAAGAGAAGACTGCGTTTATCACTCCATGGGGGACTTTTCATTATAGGGTTATGCCTTTTGGTCTGAAGAATGCCGGTGCAACGTATCAACGTGCTATGGTCACTCTTTTTCATGACCTAATACACAAAGAAATCGAAGTTTATGTCGATGACATGATTGCTAAAACTAGATGCGGAGAAGACCATGTTGAAACCTTGAAAAAGCTATTTAGTCGCTTGTGCGAATTCAGATTATGTTTGAACCCTACAAAATGTGTGTTTGGGGCAACATCCGGTAAATTACTCAGATTTATTGTGAGTAGCAAAGGGATTGAAGTCGGCCCCTCAAAAGTCAAAGCAATATGTGAATTGCAGCCCCCGTCCACAGTGAGGGAGGTCAGAAGCCTTTTAAGAAGGTTAAATTACATCGCTCGATTTATCTCACAACTCTCTGACACTGCGCGGCCTTTCTTCAAACTCCTCAAGAAAGACGCCCAGATTAATTGGGATAAAGATTGTCGAGAAGCATTTGAAAGACTGAAACAGTAGTTGATGAACCCTCCGGTATTAGTCCTATCAGTCTCAGGGCATCCTTTGACTCTCTATTTAACAATTTATAGTGAATCATTAGGAGCCCTGTTGGCTCAAAGCCACCCTGATGACGGGAAAGAACGAGCCATCTATTATTTAAGTAAGAAATTCACCATTTCGGAACAGAATTATTCCGAATCAGAAAAAACCTGCGTTGCACTGGTATGGGTGCTACATAGACTCCGACAATATACCTTGCACCACCAGACGTTTCTAGTAACTGAAAATGTCCATATTCGGTATTTGCTTAATCGACCGGCGTTAGTGGGAAAATTAGCCAAATGGCAAATTTTGATTTCAGAATTTGACATCCAAATATCATCACAAAAATCAGTGAAGGGTCGGGTGATCGCTGATATGTTAGCTAAATGCCCTGGGGAGACACATGAAGATGATCTTCCAGATGACCGTATTTTATCAACAGAAGAACATACGTGGACCATGTTTTTTGATGGAGCAGTGAATTTGTCTGGTTCTGGCACAGGGGCAGTTTTGATATCTCTAGATGGGTAACATTACCCAATAGCCGCAAAACTGGTGTTCCCTTGCACCAACAACATTGCCGAATATGAAGCCTGCATTCTCGGCTTACAAGCAGCAATCGACATGAAAATAGCCAAGCTAAAAGTATTCGGCGATTCTGCCTTAATCATACTCTAGACTGTGGGTGAATGGAAAACTAGGGATACCAAACTAATACCCTATCACGATTATCTGGAAGAATTAGTTTCATTATTCGAGGAGATCTCATTCGAATACCTGTCTAGGTCTCATAACCAATTCGCCGACGCGCTGGCTACACTGTCATCCATGTTACAGGTTACCAATGGTTTGGAAATAAAACCTCTGAAAATTGAAGTCCTGACCAGACCAGCTCATTGCATGACCGTGACCAAAGAACCTGATGGTAAACCATGGTATTATGATATCATGAATTACATTAAGCAACAGCAGTTCCCCGAAGGAAGTAGCCCTGCAGACAGGAAATACATAATGAAGATGGCAGCGAAGTTCTTTATTGGGGGTGAAAACTTATACAAAAGGTCTTATGACTCTGTTTTGTTGAGATGTGTGGATGCGACCGAAGCAATATATATCATGCAGGAATTACATGAAGGAGTATGCGGCCCACACATGAATGGTCACATGCTGGCCAGGAAAATAACAAGATTAGGGTATTACTAGCTTTCTTTGAAGGGTGACTGCATTCGACATGTTCGAAATTGTTACCGTTGTCAGATCCATGGAAGTAAGATAAATGCCCCTCCAACAGAATTACACCAGTTGTCTGAATCATGGCCATTTTCGATGTGAGGCATTGACGTGATTGGTCCGATTAACCCGAAAGCATCAAATGGGCATCATTTCATCTTGGTCGCAATTGATTATTTCTCTAAGTGGATAGAGGCTATGTCATATACAAATGTTACCGCTCGGAATGTGATGAAATTCATTAAGCGAGACATAATTGCCCGTTATGGTGTCCCCGAAGCCATTGTTACAGATAACGGGACAAATTTGAATAACAAGCTTGTTGGCGATTTACTCGGTGAATTCAAGATCCGTCATCTAAATTCATCTCCTTATCATCCTCAAATGAATGGGGCTGTTGAACCTGCCAACAAAAACATCAAAAAAATCTTAGCCAAAACTGCTGAAAATTACCGAAATTGGCACGAAAGATTACCTTTTACGTTAATGGCATACCGAACATCAATTCGGACGTCTACTGGGGCAACCCCTTTTTCCTTGGTATATGGCATGGAAGCAGTCCTACCTGTTGAAGTGGAAATCCCTTCACTACGGATATTGTCCCAAGTGAAACTGTCTGAGGCAGAATGGAAACAGCAACAATTGGAGCAGCTGAATATGATTGATGAAAAACGATTGAAGGCTCTTTGTCATGGGTAATATTATCAGCAGAGGGTAGCCAGATCATTCAACCAAAAGGTACGTCCAAGACACTTCAAAACAGGTGATCTCGTCTTGAGGAAAGTGCTACCACTACCTCCCGAACTTGGAGGTAAGTTTGCTCCAAACTACATTGGTCCCTATGTTGTAAAAAAGGCACTCACCGGAGGGGCCCTAATTCTGACTGAGATGGATGGACGCCAATTCTCCAACCCAGTCAATTCTAATGCAGTGAAAAAGTACTATCCTTGAAACAATTTCTATATTCCTATTGATGACAAGGGAATTGACAGAAAAGTTACTTATAAGGGCACTTTTGCGGTAAGTCTAATTAGAGAGAACTTCGCATAGAACAAAGTAATATCGAAACCGACCCTGGCAACCACGAAGGTATTATTGATAGCCATGCTCACATCAGTTGAAGACCTTTAAAATAGAGATTAGCTTTGCTGCGAAGTTCCCCATGCAAGCAATCGCACATGCCCTGTGCAACCAGGAATCGGAATATCCCCCAGAAACTCCTCTACATGCAAGGACTGCATTGATTCAACCCATGCTGACAATAGAACCCTCTATTCAGGAGCACCCCTAATTATAGACGATTTCATTCGAGCTTCGAAACTCAGAGTATAGAGGAGCGGGCTGAGATAGAGAAGACCGAACAAAGTAAAGAGGAGAAAAGACTCTGCTAACTGTGAAGACAAAATGGAAGAAGGGTAATTTGTATCGTTCTCAATTTACTCCTAAACATCTCATTGCTAACATAAGCTTATGTTTTAACAGAAAGGAATCATTGACATCCGAGAAAACTCAAGAAGTTGTCAATTTAATACCAAATAAGGGGGAGCACGAAGGGTAATGTTGTATCGTTTCCAATTTCTGTCCTTCAGAGCTTTAACATGGTCTTTCCTACTTCGCAGGTTTGCCTTACCACTGCGACATAGGTAAATGTCTCTTTCTCTAAAAACTTTGCACATGAGAATAGAAAGAAACAAGAAGGAAGAAATATGTTAGAACAAATAAATGCATAACATTCCTCCAAGTGTGTTGCATATCTTTTGAGAAGAACTTTGCACGGTAATTTTACTTGTTTAATTCACCAATTCACTATGGAAATCTTGACAGTTCGACGAACGGTGTTGGGCTGCTTCGATGTATTGAATGAGAGGTATCAGGATGAAGAAAGGCAATCCTTAGTCTATACACATTCTCACATACCAAACTCTTGCAAGATGAGCGAAAAGGTTTCATTTCTACAAGGTAAAAAGATTTCTCACATAAGGTACGATAGCCAAATGATGAGAGGCAATTCATTTTTCTTTGCCCCTTACCCTGCCATTGATCCTTTGCTTGACCATTGTTTAGCCCACACATTCAGAAATTCATTTCGAATAACCCTATCAAAAAAAAAAAAAAAACCACCCCACATTGGGGCAGCTTGAGGTAAATCAGCCTCACAGGATAGATTCAAACTCAGAGAAAACAAAAAATATCCCTTCCCTTCATTCATCACCCTTATGGTTACGGCCTCATCGCCTTCATGGAGCCGGCAATCCTCAACAGGGCACTCCCAGACAAATACACAATCGACGGCAGGACGGTCAAGGTTAAGAGGGCTTTGACAAGAGAGAAGCAGCAAACTAATGCCTGTCCAAAATGCCAATATCTTATTGATAACAGTGATGTTTTCACTAAGCAAGACAAAAAGAATGAGGAGTTTGTAATATCTAAAAAGTTTCTATGATCATCAGTTACAACAGCTCGCACAAGGCGAAAAGATGTATAGAAATTTTCTTACTCTCACTTGCATTAATCTTTGAGTGTTTTTATTGCAGATGAACTCTTGCGATAATTTAAGCGCCCTAGGATGATGAAGAGCAATTCTTTTTCTATCCCATACACTTATATACCTTGCTAGCCCAATTGAACCAGCGATTTCATTTCGTACAAATCCAGTTGGTGATCATCCCCCACACCAAGACAAGGTAAAAGTCACCACAGTTTGAGCATCAAGGTTCAAAGTACCGAACGAAAATGAAGACTCCAAGAGTCTAATAATGTTGTTCTAATCCTGACAACACCAAAAGAACAACAAAAATGCTGAAAGTTAGGGGCATAAAAAAGCAGTGTGCCTGGTAAAAGCAAGGCCAATGCCCATGAAAAAAAAATGAAGAGAAAGAAGTTTCTAATTTCTTGGTAACTGCTGTGAAAAACAATAAAGTTTTAGCTGAGGAGATCTCTAAGCATGATGAAAGTGGTCTCAAATACCTCAAAGTTGCTAAGCAGCATAAAATAGAAGACCCCAAAGGGGTCTACACTTGAGTTCTCCTTCGATACAAATCCTTACTTTGAAAACCCTGTCTTGGCAAAAATCTGCCATGATAGACAAAGATGACCCTATTCTGGAGAAAGCAACTGGAACAGAGATAAAATGGTATCCAGGAAAATGCTTAATGCAGAAGCTCCTCAAAAAAAAGTTGTCAAAGATGCTAAAGCATTGGATTACCCAGAAGGACCCTGACGGTGAAAAAGAAGACTGGTGACAATGCCAAGATGATCATCAATTCTCACCCCCTATACACATGTTTTTAAGCCCAACGATCATTTCGTCCCTCAACCTGTGAACTAAGCCCATGTTACATCCCTCATAAAGTCTCTTCTGACTAGGGTGCTTGAATTAACGTGGAATTTTAGATGTCTATAAACAACGCTCGAGGAAGTGCGAGCAAGACTACTTCTATCTCTTTTGCAGGGTTCTTGACTTGCAAATCTCGAGATAATTGCCAAACATTTTCTTCAATGGCCTTGACTTGGACAGTCACCTTTGTTAAGCCATTGACCAAGCTAGCATTACGACCCTGAAAAGACCTCTCGGATTGGTAGTGTTGTACCACTTGCGAGAAAACTCAGATCCTTGTTGATGTGATAACGGTCAGATTGAGTGTTTTTGATGTCCCCAGTATTAATGGTCGGGACAAATAACCCTTTTCAATGAGAACGAGTGGAAGATCCTTTCTGATTGATGGCCTCTCGTTCAGCATCTTAAGAAAGTCCACCTTGGGAGTAAATATTGTCTTGATTAACCCTCGGTGGATGTTTGATGGCGCAAACATAGCGAAATCATCTTGCATAAGCACACATTCTGAAAAAGCCTAACTTGTCTATCCCTGATGAGGGCATGCATGTTTGTGCTAACTACTTTTGTCAATCCAGATTTTTAATTTCCAGTGATTGAATAAGGAAATTCAGGCACTGGAAAAAGCTCGTCATCATCATCTCAATACAGATGCCTCAAGAAAGGTCGGTTATTCAGCATATGATGCATTAAACCTTCAGACAAGAAATCCTAGGTTTTTCATCCAATTTCTTTTCAAACTACCCAAGGAGTCAACCAGGTATTGCTTTGAAAGTGAAATGCATCTTGATTAGGTAGTCAAGATATTTCATATGATATTCTAGAATAGCCATAGCTGTCTACTTCTCCAATGAATACATATGCTTTTGCACAAACAAAAACTTGTCTGACAGGAGACATGCCCTTAAGAGGCCGTAACGTGTCCAGGTAAGTATACTCTACTCATGCCTGGTTCCAAAAATCCATGTACCTCGTTATGGCACCCTTTAAACATTAGACTAACCCCCTTTTGTTCACCTTCCTAAGCATGGGACTGATCCCCCTCTGTTCTCATCAAGTCTTCCCAGATACCCCTTATAAGATGCAGGTACTCTGGCAAAGCAAAATTCAGTCAGTCAAGGTAACCGAAGAAAAGTTCGGATCCGTGACTAACGAAATCCAGCTGGCGACCGAAGAAAAGTTCGGGTCCTGTGTAAGAGATTTCCCCCCCAGTTACGGCAACCGAAGGTAGGTTCGGGTCCGCGACAAACGAAATCCAGTTGGCGACCGAAGATAAGTTCAAGTCCTGTGCAAGCGATTTCCCCCAGTCAAGGTGACCGAAGAAAGGTTCGGGTCCTAGACAAACAATTTCCTTCGTTAAGATGATCGAAGATAAGTTCGAACTCTAGATGAAGGAAATTCAGTCGAGGCGACCGAAGACAGGTTCGAGTTCTCGACATTTGATACCAACTATCTGGAATTATTCTACCCTTCGGCAAGGTAAATAGCCCCAGGTATGTTTTATTTGCTTTAGCATGCATAATCTTATCGCATTAAAAAATGAGACTCACAATCTCGCAAAAAATATTCATTGAGCATGCATGGGTCAAATTTAGGTGTCATTTTGTCTTTGAACGTAACCTCTGCGAGCTCACCTTTAAAGAGAGGCAGCTGTTGACACCTATTTTTAATTGGCCCAAAATTAACTGCACAAAACTTAGGAATTAAATTTCTTTGATTCCTAAAACAAAAAAAAATTCATTAAATACATTGCATATAGAAATTAGACATTAATAGTGCTTATTAAAATGTCTATTAGAATATTTGTAAAAATTAAAAAAAATGAAAAATGAATGAAAATGAGGAAAATCGCTCTGGGCCGGGCCGGAGCCGAACCGCCCTTTTTCTTTTTCTTCTTTCTCCCTTCTTCCCCCCCCCCTCGCAGGCATGGTCTGCTCCCTTTTCTTTTTTCTTTTCCCCCGGTCCGGCCCATCTCTCCTCTTTCTCTTTCTTTTTTCTCTCCCCGCGCGCAGGCCCAGCCCAACCCGGCTATCCCTTTCTCTTCCTCCGCGCGCCCGCTACTCTCACTTCCCTGTGCTCCCCTATTCTCCATGGTAGCATGACGCACGACGGCGCCACTCCTCGCCGTCACTATCCGGCCAGAACAGGGTCGGACGAGCACGCCAACGGGAGTAGCATTAATTGCCAGTCCCGTCCCTCCTGATTCCCGAGTTCCTCCCCCTTTCTCTCCCTCTCCTCTTCCTCGTGCAGAACCGTCCCCCCCTACTGCACCGGCCTGAGGTCGCGGGATTCGCGGGGCACAGGCCGGTGCAGGCCGTCGTCAGCCGACGTGGGGGAGGCACAGAGTCGTCGTCGCCGGCTATAAAAGGCCAGAGAGAGAGAGAGAGGCCGGTCGGCCACACAGAGAAAGAGAGAAACAGAGAGGAAGAGAGAGAGAGAGAGAGAGAGAGAGAGAGAGAGAGAGAGAAAGAGGATACAAAGAAAGAGAGCCGAGAATAAAAAGAGAAGAAAGAACCGGGAGTTCGCCGGAGCCTTCTGCAGCGTCGCTGTTGCCGGAAAGTAGCCACGAAGCAGTCCCAAGTGCCGTCAACCGGTAAGTTTCTCTCAGCCGAGAGTCCTCCTCTGTTTTGCTCTGTTTTTTGGTGCGGTTTGGCCGGGACTTGCGCCGGTCGTCTCGCGCGAATCCCGGCCCATACCGACGTCGGTCCCGGTCTCTGGTTTCCGTCGAAGACAAGCCATGGTCGTCGGAAATCGATATAGTCGCCGGAAGAGGTCAAAATTTCCCATTTTGGTTGTTGCTCCCCACCTGTTCGACAGAAAGCCTCAATGAAACCATTTTTTCAATCCGGTCGCTGGTCGATGAGTGGCTATCGGACGGCGGACCAGTGGGTGGAAAGGCTTGGTGGTGATCTCAGGTGCTTAATTTTGGCTGGTGCCGGTTTGGGTTAGTCGGCGAAAGGCCGATTTTCAGCTTCGCCGGCGTTCCGCTCCCCGCGGGTCTGTAGTTCGGGTCGAATTCGACCCGAATCAGCATATCCGACCCGGGTCAACGCCCAGGTCAGATCGTTGACTCGGGTTGATTCCAACCAACCCGGATTAACGAATCCGACCCGGTCAACTCCCGGGTCGAACCGATCCGACCTAGATCCGTTGACCCGACCCGTTTAATATTATATTATTATTTTTTTAAAAAAATTATTATTATCATTTTTTTCCGAAAAAAAAAATTTAAAAAATTTAAAAAATATTTTTTCTTTTTTTTTTCTTTCTTTTCTTTTCGAAAAAAAAATTTAAAAAAAATTTTCTTTTTTTTCTTTTCTTTTCGAAAAAAAAATTTTAAAAATTAAAATTTTTTTTTATGGCTTACCTGTATGCTTTAATTTATTGTTATGTTATTATGCTTGTTGTTATAATTCCATGTTTAAATAGAGAGGCCGATTTAATTAGGTAATGTTAGTTTGTATGTTATTATCGTTGTGCTTTATTATGTGCGTTTTTAATTGCCTAAGTTATTGTGTTTTTGAACAACATTTGACTTAGCTAGGGTTAGAGCCTTAAGCTGCATGAATTATGTGTTTGACTGCTAATCGTTTCAGATTATGCATTCGCCTGATCACCTCACATGTTAGGAGAAAAGTCCTAAAATCAACTCAAACTGCCTGACAAATGTTTTAAAAAAATGAAATGAAAATGAAATAAATAGGATAAAAAGGTACCGAAAGAGCGTTAGTTATCCAACTAATGTAACCAAGTCCCCGAACTCGGTTAATCTCTAGTTCGTAGGAATAAGGTGATTCTCCCATCACCCTGTTTGGGTTTCTAATCGATCCACCCCAAAGTGATTAGTGGCGACTCCTTGATATAAACCATTTGCATGTTAAACATTTAAACCTTAAGTCGTGATATGGTATAGGCTTGGGAGAGCCCGAGTTAGGTTTTAAACTTAGACTTAACGCATATCAAGCGAGCCCCTCATTTTTAGAGTATGTTCTAAAATGACCCGGGAGTTTCGGTCGCGACAGTCAGAATCGTTACTGTCAGTATCTACATCATCAGGCTGGACCGCACTAGCTCCCTTGCAAGTCGCAAGATTATACCTGGAACACAGGGTAAATTGATCAGAAAAACAAATAGGGATATGGATTTTTTTTCATTGTCCTTTTCCTCTTAAAATATTTTTTGAAGAAATATTAAAATGTCTTTGATTTTCGAAAATTTTTAGAAACGATGAAGCATGAGATAGCCCTAGCCTTAGAATAGTTTCCTTTTCATGGCTGGATATCATCAACGGGCCGGTTTGGGATACTATCTCATGCCCTTAAAACATTATTTATTTATAACACATGAATTTACAATCTTAAAAGAGAGAGAGTTCAAAAAAAACATTTCTTCCAGCAGAAATGACGACAAAAAACAAAATACAAGGATAACCCCTTTTCCAGGGATTCATGCAGAAGAGAGGAGAGGAATTCTACTCAAGCGGGTTTGTGCCTATTCCCTCCATCGGTCTTTCGTCTATTGCGTCGACGAAGAAATCTTCAAAAGTATCGTTCTAGGAATCCAGCTCATCGACTCCTCTCTTTACTGGTGTTAGGTTTTCCATGTCATCCCATCTATTAAGAATGTTATTCTGTTGATCTTCATAAAAATTCGATGGCATCTAGTAGTCAACGTAATAGTCGATCTTACTACCGGGCTCGCCCAGGATATCTATAATTGCTTTCCCCTTACATGCCTTATCAAAAAGCTCAGGGGTAGCGGCACAAATGCTAGGTACCACTAAGAGGTCATCTTTACCATGACATAGCCATGGGGCACGAAAAATGAATGCCCTGGCATCTAGTAGGTCTTGAATTATATTCTTTAGAGTATCGTAATCATCCAGCGAGTGTCCAATATCTCCCGAATGATGGTCACAAGATCTGAAGGGATCATAGTTAATGAAGTACTCAGGAGTAAGGTGTTTTGGCCTCCTTGTGATCAGCCCCTTTTGCAAAAGGATAAGGAATATCACATTCATGGATTTAGGAATTGGCGAGTATCGTCATATATTGTCCTGCCACTGTAAGAGTTGAATATCTCGCCAAATCATGTCGAGAAGGACTCCTGACGGCGAGTTTTCTTCGAGACCATTTACTTAGGTCACCTGCTCCTAATCGGGAAAAGGCGGTGACATGTCCGAGATTTGGCCAATGGTATCTATTAAGGATGTGAGCAAATCTCGTAGCTCACCTAACTGATACTGCAAACGCGCAAACAAATCAGGCGAGTTTACACTCGTTTCTGAAGTCGAGTCTTCGTGTATGGCTCCTATGAAGATATCGTCAAATAGGGTAACCACGCTATCCAGCGTTTCTTCCCATCCATAATCTTCCTCAATTGGTAGCTTGTCTGGGTTCCGATGTCGGTCAACAGTAACATTTACAGGAAGCGACGAAGAGCTCGAGTGACTTGAACATTTGATAGGATGCGTGAACCCATCACCGGATTGTCTTGAGAGGTTAAGATAATTTTTTTTATCGTGTAACAATTTAGCATGTGGCATGAAAGTTTCTCTGATATGGGGAAATAACAAACCAACTTGATCGCTTATGTGCCCCTTGTTGACCTGTAGGTTTCTTCCGCAATACTTTAGACCAGCAGTACGGTGATTCCTGGCGGCCTGAATAGGCTCTCGGATGCCCCTGCCTCCTCTGCCAAGTCCTTGACTTAGGATGAAGCCATTCCCAACCATAACCTTCCCTACCATGATTGAGGCTTTTGACATATCAAGGACGAAAGGAAAAGTTCCTTGATATCCATGCCCGGTTGACACGAGCTCGATGGACTGATAACTAGATTCTACCTTACCACTTGGTTCGATATACGATATAGCAGTTTCTTGATAGATTCGATGGTCTTCTTCTCCAAGGACTGTGATTAGCTTCCCTTGGGCTATAAACTTCACGCTTTGGTGAAAGCTTGAAGGTACGGCTTCAGCAGAATGAATCCAGGGACGACCCAGCAGAAAGCTAAACGCAGTGGGGATGTCCATTACCTGAAACACAATGCTGAACACGGTTAGGCCAATCTGGACATCAAGGTCGATTTTACCAACAGTGTCTTTCTTCATCCCGTCAAGTGCTCGGACGAATGTTTTGGAGGCACGGAGTTTAGACGTATCTACATTGAGACGACGCAAGGTTGCCAACGGGCAAATATTCAAAGCAGACCCATTGTCTATCAGAACTCGAGCCACATGGGAGTTTCTACATTTAACGGAGATGTAGAGACCCTTGGTATGCCCCTTACCTTCGGTAGGAAAATCATCTTTCGAGAATATTATCTGATCCTTTAAAAGGATAGACCCCGCAAATGCTCCTAACTTGTCATGCTCAATTATCTCTGGGATGTTTGCTTCGCTGAGCACTTTCATAAGAGAATTCTGATGTTTCACGGACGTTTGAAGTAGCTCTAACAAAGAAATATGGGCGGGCAATTTGAGTAGCTGATCCACCACATTGTATTCACTGGTTTTAACGATGGCCAGGAATTCTTTAGCTTCTTCATCAGTGACAGGCTTCGGAAGCTGCGTGTCAACTTGGGCATACGTTCGTCCGGACCTGGTAATTAGGTCAACATCCAATTCGCACGACCATAGGACTACTTTGTCATTCTCGTACCGGTAAAGCTGAGGTATCTCAATCACTATGTTCTCATCGGTTAGGGGTACCTCAATCGTCAATTCCTCATCGTTGTCTATGTTGTCAATCAAAGGTTCGTTTACAAGTATGGGGATAGATTCACTTGTTTCGGCATTCAAAGCTGAGAGTTCTTCATCCCAGTTGATCATAACCTCGGAGATGGTGGCCACTATGCTGGTGCAGTCGGCATACATAATCAAACCTGCTTTCGCCATGCTAGCAACCCTTTCTTTCATTAGGGACAAGGGCAGTACTTCACCAGTAGGATAGTACCCTGCTTTCACTAGAGTGTTATAAACGTCAACAGTGTATACCCTCTCACTCTTGATTCAACCAGCGTCAAAAGTGATTATGGCATTAATTCTGCTTCATGTTTGGGTAGCGGGTTGTTTTAGACATTTGCTTGGATGTCTGAAACGAGAAGGCTTTGGTATTGAGTAAGTTTTGGACTTGGTGTTTGAGGGTATAACAGTCGTCCATCGAATGTCTCACCTCGCCCATGTGATAGTCACATTTCTTGGACGGATTGTAATTCGAAAAGCTTTCTGAGTTGGGCCATTTTGACTCGGTAGAAAGCAGGTTTTTCTTGCAAATAATGGCCAGGACTTGAGAAAGGGATCCAGGCAACGGAGTAAATTGTCTTTTCTTATATCGCTTTAGAGGTTGGCAACTTGAGGTCGGCTACTACACACTGCTCACCTGGACTGTGCGGGGAGCATGAACAGTTTAGGTGTATGCAATGTTCCCATCCGTGAGAAACTCCTTCTCCTTTCTTATGTTGAGTCTCTTGCTAGTGGAAGTGGGGTCTGTGAACCACCCGTCACACAATCTCATTTCAATTCGTTCACCCACAGGAACAAGACGATTAAAGGATTCAGCAGTGGCCCCAACCAGGCGGTGTCTGTATTCATATGGAAGAGAATTAATGAACAACTTCACTTGGGCAGTCAAGTTCCTCCATCTGGTAGCATACTCTTTGAATGACTCACTCTTATTCTTCTCGTGTGCGTTCCAGGTCGTCACGAGAAAAGGTGACGTCGAGGTTGAATTGATACTGCTTGAGGAATGCATCAACGACATCATCTCAAGATTTAAAAGCATCAACATTTTTTAACATATACCATGTCAAAGCTGGTCCCATCAAATTTACTTGAAAGGTCTGAATCATGAGGGGTTCATTATCAACGTACTAGGTCATCCGCACATGACATATGTGTAAATGGTGTCTGGGACATAAGGTGCCATCATTTTTCTCGAATTCTAGCATCTTGAACTTTTCTGGTACCTTGACCCGTTTGTATATAGACAGATCAAGTGGAACAGTATGCTGCGGGCCTTGTAACTGTTTTAACATCTCCTTGACCTTTGCAAGGAGTTTGTCATGTTCTGTCATCGGTGCACTTTCAAATTCAGTCTTCTTGACGGCAAGGGGAAGCGGATCGTCCTCTAGCAGAGGCATTTTGCTATCGTTGGCGGAGACTTTCTCTTTTCTAGTAGACGGTAGTGGTAACACCACCTCGATTGCTGCAGGTGTGGGCGTGAGCTTACCATTAATGAATTCTATTTGCTTGGTGAGGTTTTCAAGTGCATTGAAAATCATCTTCATTTCGTTTTTCATATTACTGAGACAAACATTTTCTTCAGCCATATTATTGTAACAACCTATGAAAACGTTAAAATGAATGAGTATAATATCTAATAAAGAATTATTTCATGACCTAGTCATAATATTATTACATATTTTCTTTATTTGCAAAGAAAAAAAAAAGGTTTTTATTAATATTAATATTACAAACGGCGTCCCCGAAGTTCAAACCCCGGTTTCCTCGGACCGCTTCACTCATTCGCGGATACCACTAGGCCAAGACCATGGTAGTGTCATTAAAGCACAAAACAAATTATTTATATAACAAAAAATGGTCCGAGTTATATTAACATTAGTACAACCCATAAACACTTTTAAAGAAAAAAACCAAAACCCCTAAATATAAATACTAGGAAATACAAAAGACAAGGGCTTTTAACAAAAGGACGCCCTTCCCGAATACTCATTCTATAAACAATAGGGAAGTTACAGTTTCTCGGAGCCGCTTGTTTTTACGAACAAGCTCCACAATAAGCGTATCCCTTGTCCCCACAGTCCTTTCGAGATGGTCGATCCGTGTTTGGCAACTGGGCTTGTTGGTTACATCTGGGACTTTTGGCTGTAGAGTTGCTAGGATTTGATGATGTTGAATGTAGAACATAGAGGCATGGTGGATCTTTTCTTGCCCTTTCAATAGTCTAGGCATAAGAATGTTCTTAGGCTGACATTCAGTCCTCACCCCCTGGATGGCACGAATTTCGCCAATGTAATTGTAGTTCGAGTGAGTCAATCGAATTCGAAATAGGTCTATCTTGATAGGCGGTGGGATCTCCTGAAAGGCCATGTATTAGCGGGCTACCCAATAGGGGTAGTACGAAGTGGCACTAGATAAACCAAGCAGTGGGACAGGGTTGTGAAAGCTGTAAGCATACTGAGCCTGACCCCCTAGAACCATTTAGGGTGCCATAAAAATGCTTTGGGATCGGGGTCTTTTAAAATGTTTATCCAGGTAAAGTAATCCTTATTATGGGAATTACTTTTTAAAACCTCAAATCTTTGTATCGAATGCATAAGGTCATCGATTTCAAAAAACTGCATGAGGTGTCCAAATCTTCTCAAATGGGATAAAAACCAGATTTGCAAAATTTTTGGAGCGGCTTGCATGATTTTCTCATCATTTTGTTTAAAACGGTTAAGAGACAAAAATGTTTCTGCCAGAACCGAATTAACATAACCCAAGCCGGCGCAAATTTATTTGGCCACATACGTAATCAAGGGGTTTATTGAATTTCTGCAATGAGGGAAAATAACACACCCGATAAAAGTAAAGATAAAAATCTTAGATTTTTGGCTCATGGGTTGACTTTCAAAGCATTCATTTAAGAAAAACTAGGGGCATGCATTACAATGAGCTTTAATGACTCTTTTCACGGTATTGCTCTCGGTTTGCAAAAAATGGGATAACTCGGGTAAAGGGAACACACCCAAAAGTGGTTTGATGAGCCCAAATTCTAAAGGTTTTCCAATGACAATACTATACTTTTTCAGAGTCGGGGTCATTTCAAACTTACCAAATATGAAAGTGAATGTCTGTGGGCACTAGAAATGTGCTAACACTTGCATCATGCCAGAATGGACATTGATCTTGAGTAGTGGAAGTAGACGACCAATTCTTGCTTTGACATACTGTTGACCATTCTAATCGAGTCGGTCCCACCATGCCAGAAGCTCTTTCTTAGGAGTAGGGACAAATTGAACATCAGCTCTTCCCATCGTATATAAAATGTAACCAACAAGTAGCCTAACAGTAACAAATCAAATGAATAAGTAGATTGCATAATAAAATAAGAAGGGATAGAATATATACCTTTCCTTGAACCATGGTAATCACAACAACATGCACATGAGGAGTAAGGTTCAATTTCTATTTAAATTGGTTCAGTAAAATGAAATTAAAAGGGTGCCTGACCGTCACAGTCTCGCGTTGGTGTCTAGTCCTTTTAATCTCGGTCAAATTGAAAGGAATATCTTATGGTCATGTGAATAGCGGCTAAAGAAGTTTCTTTATAATTTTTTAGAAATAAATTTCAGGGAAAAGAAAGGCAACATCTACATCGCAGGCTCGCGTTCGAGGTCGTATCTTTCTTAACACCATCCTAAAATGCCTTATCGCGGACTAGGTTTGGTAGCGTGGATGTGTGTGCAACAATATAGTGCTAAATCTGCAAAAGGACACTATCGGTGCCATAACTTGTGTACGGAGATCACTTTGGTGCCATAACTTTTTTTCAGATCACTTTAGTGCTAATTTTTTTGAAAAAACGATCACTTTAGTGCCAATGCTAACATGGCTTGTTGGAAATCCTACGTGGCGCTGACATGGTTTGCCAAAGAGGTCCAGTCAGCATTAAAAACCAAAAACGACGTCGTTTAGTCCGCTGACGTGTACTTTTTTAGAAAAATAAAATTTAAATTATATTAAAATAATTATAAAAAAACAAAAAAAGGAAAATATCACCAAAAATCTCAAATTATGACACTTGTGATAATTTATCCTAAACTTTTTTTTACACGAAAAACCCTAAATTATAACATTTGTGACAAGTTTACTTTGAACTTTTTTTTGTAATACTAAAAATCCTAAATTATACTCATTGTGATATATTTACCTCACAACACATTAACCCAAGGGTATTTTTGTCTTTTTCATTTTTCTGTTTTTTTTTTTTTTTTTTTTTCTTCTCCGACAAGGGCAACCCTCGTCGGCGAGGGTCGCCCTCGCCTTCCCAGGCAAGGGTTGTCCTCACTGGCCTAGGCGAGGGTCGCCCTTGCCTAGGCTGGGGATTTGGCGAGGGCGACCCTCGCCGGCGTCAAGCTAGGGAAGCCCTTGCCTGGGCCAGCGAGGGTCGCCCACGCCCAACTCAGGGGAGGGCGACCCTCGCCCGCCCAGGTAAAGGCATTCCTCACTAGATTCGGCAAGGGTAACCCTCGCCCAGCCGGCGTTGGTGGGGCAGCGGCAAGCCCTCACCTGCTACTTCCCTTCACCCAGCTAGGGGCCAGCAAGGCTTGCCCTTGCCGGTGACCAGCAAGGCGAGCTTCGGCAGGGGTCGACGAGGTCAACCTTACCGGCCCTCCCTTTTGGCCGATCGCCGGACCGACGACCGAGAAAAAGTTAGGAAAAAAAAGATTAAAAAGATTAAAAAATTTAAAAAAAAGCTACATAATTTTTACGTGTACAAGTCAGACCATTGTTTTTTAAATATAAATGCCACATCAACTTTTTGGCCGGAGTCACTAAAGTGATCTATTTTTCTCCGATTTTGGCATCAAAGTGATCTGAAAAAAAGTTATAGCATCAAAGTGACCTCCGTACACAAGTTATAGCACCAATAGTGTCTTTTTGCCGTGCTAAATCATTAAAGCATGTACAACAATTCATAAATAATCAATTCGAACCTGCAATAACAAATAACACCTTAATGTCATGGTCATACCTAGAGTCCTCACTACCAAACAAAAATTATTTTTGAACAAGATAAAAAAATTTTGGCTTAAGTTCACTTTAAAAAAAATGCAATTCCCCAGCGGAATCGCCTATTTGTCACGATCAACCTCCATTTTTTATCGACATACAAAAAGGGGGTCTCGCCTGGTACGCTCTAAGTCTAGGTTCAAGACTTAACTCGGGCTCTCCCAAGCTCATATCATGTTGCGACTTAGGGTTTAGGTTTTTAACCTGCAAGTGGTTTATATTAACGAGTCGCCACTAATCGATTTGGGGTGAGTTAATTAGAAACCCAAATAAGGTGATGGGAAAATCACCATATTTCTACGAACCAGAGATTAAATGAGTTCGGGGACTTGGTTACACTAGTTGGATAACTAATGCCCTTTCGGTACCTTTTTACCATGTTCATTTCTGAAAACATTTGTCAGGCAATTTGGATTAATTTTAGGACCTTTTACATAACATGTGAGGTGATCAAATGAATGCATAATTATAAATAATTAGCAATCAAAATAGATATGCAGCCTAAGGTTCTAGCCTTAACTAAGGCGACTAACAACCAAAACAAAACAATTCATGCAATTATATTCTAATTAAAAACAATATGCATAATAGTACAACAATAATTTAAAACATTACGATATATCACGTGATTAAAAAATATCATACAATACTATGTTTAAATTATATCCTGATTAAAAAATAATATAATATTAAAACCGGGTTGGGTCGCAGATCCAAGTTAGTAGGATCCAACCCGGGTCAACGAATCCAACCTAGGGCATTGATCCGAGTCGGATCGGAACCGACCCGGGTCAACGGATTCGAACCAGGTGTTGACTCGGGTCAAATCAACTGATTTGGGTCCCGCGTGCACAAACACGCGAAGGTATCGGCCAAACCAAAAATTGGCCTCTCATCGGCTGACCCAAACCGGCGCCGACCGAAAATCACCCACTAGTGACCACCGCCGAGCGACTCTAATCAGCCCACTCACCGTCCGACATCATACTCGCCGGCCAACGACCAAAAACAAACCAGCCTCACTGAGGCATTTCAACAAACACTCGGCGTGCGCAACCAAAAAGGATGGTTTTTGACCTACCTCGGAGATCCGGCGTACTCTAGCGATCTGGCTTACCTTCGACGACAGTGTACTAACGGTGGGGGATAACGATATGGGCCGTCTTCGGCGAGGGTCACCCTCGCCTGAGTCGGGCGTGGGTGACCCTCACGCATCCAAGTGAGGGCTTCCCTCGCCCAACGCTGGCAAGGGTCGCCCTCGCCTAGGCCAGCGATGGCTGCCCTCGCGAAACGGCCGCCGCAAATCCCAACCAAACCATGCCAATAAAACAAGGGAAAACAGAGGGGTCACTCGACTGGGAGAGCTCACCGGTTGGCGACGCTTCTGGGGGAAGCTTCCGGCTAATCCGGGGGCGTTAGCGAGGCGACGGGCTTCCTTATCACGGCTGGTGAATTCTCGGTTTGCTCTCACTCTCTCTCTATTCTCTCTCTTCTCTTTCTGTTTTGTCTCTTCTCTGTTTCTCTATTCTCTATCACAACGGGCTTTGTTATGTATTGTCCCAACTCCTCAAATTTTGTTGCCTTATGTCTTGAATATATTGGATTTGCCTCCATGAGATTTACGTACTCCATTATCTCCTCATTCTCAATTTCTCCGTCTTTTGGTTGAACCAAACATGCTTCAAGTGGATCTTTAAAAATATTTTCTTGAAAAACATTGTTCACTAATTTATCAACTGTCTCAACTTTAAAGCAAGAATTATCATCAGAGAAATATTTCATTTCTTTAAAAACATTGAAAGAAACAAAATCATCTTGAACTTTAAGAATCAATTTCCACTATTGTACATCAATAAGAGCTCTTCCTATTACTAGAAAAGGACGACCTAAGATAGGTGGTACCTCAAAATCTTCCTTCATGTCAAGAACTATGAAATCTGCAGAAAAAATAAACTTGTCAACTTTTACTAATACATCTTTCACAATACCTCTCGTATATTTAATTGATCGATCAGCCAGTTGAAGCGACACTATAGTTGCTTTTACTTCACCAAATCCTAATTTCCTGAAAACAAAGAAAGGCATCAAATTAATACTTGCACCTAAATCACACAATGCCTTTTCAAAATAAGAATCTCCAATGGTGCAAGGAATTGTAAAACTCCCTAGATCTTTTAACTTCGGAGGTAATTTATTTTGTAGGATGGCCGAACATTCCTCATTCAACTTCACAGTTTCGTAATCCTCTAGCTTTCTTTTGTTTGCCAAAATCTCCTTCAAAAATTTTGCATAGCTAGGCACTTGGGCTAAAGCATCTGCAAAAGGAATATTAATATACAATTTTTTAAAAACATCAAGAAATTTAGAAAATTGCTTATCTATTTTGTGCTGCTGGAGTTGCTGAGGGAATGGAAATGGCAGCACGTATGGCTTGAGATTATCTGGAAATAGTTTGTTCTTACCTATCTCTTTTGGTTGTTTCTTGACCTTTTCTTCTTTGTCTTTGGAAATCTCTTGTTTGGTATCTTCTTTACCCACTTGTTTACCACTTCTCAAGATTATAGCTTTTATATTTTCAATTGGATTTTTCTCTGTGTTGCTAAGCAAAGAACCCTGTTGTCTCCCAGACATCATGTTTGCTAACTGCCCCACTTGCATCTTCAAATTTCTGATTGAAGCCGTTTGGTTCTGAAATCTCACATCTGTGCTCTTGATGAAGTCCTCAGTAGTGTTGGCAAGTTTTGTGACTATATCTTCTAGACTGGATTTTGTCTCTTCTGATTGTTTGAATCCCGATGGCAGTCTTATCACATTTTGATTTCCATGAAAAATTTGGATGATTGTGCCATCCCAAATTGTACGTGTTGGAATAACGATTATTCTGTGATCTATTAAAATTCTCAACAAAGTTAGCATTTTCATTAGATTGAGCAAAAGTGTTACCTACCTGACATTCTGTGCTAACATGTCCTCCACCACAAAAATCGCATGTCATATTCTGAATTTTCATGCCTGAAATACTCATATTATCTATCTTTTTGTTGAGTGCTTCAATTTGCATAGCGATTGCCGTGAAAGCATCCACCTCATGAACTCCGCTAGCTTTTCGCACTGGTATCCTCTTAGTAGGCCACTGATAACTATCGAATGCCATCTCCTCTAATAAGTTGTAGGTTTCTTTTGGTGTTTTATTATTCAGAGTTTCCCCTGCAACTACATCAATCATAGAACGGAGATTTGTACTACACCCATTATAAAAAGTTTGTACCTGCATCCATATGGGTAATCCATAATGTGGGCATCTCCTAAGAAACTCCTTGAATCTTTCCCGTGCTTCATACAATGATTCATTATCCATCTGCATAAAATTAGTAATATCATAACGCATTTTTGCAGATTTTGCAGGTGGAAAGAACTTACTAAGAAATTTTTGGGCCATATCATTCTATGCAGTGATCGATCCTGCAGGAAGAGAAGAGAGCCAACCTTTAACTTTGTCTCTAAGAGAGAATAGAAATAATCTCAATCTAATAGTATCATCTGAAACTCCATTATATTTAATTGAGTCACAGATTTCAAGAAAAGCATTGATGTGAGCATTTGGATCATCGCTTGGTAGCCCATTAAATTGCATTAATTGTTGAAGCATCTGAATTAGTGATGGCTTGATCTCAAAGTTGTTTGCTTGAATTGCAGGTCTCGTGATAGTTGATATGGTGCCCTCAACTGTTGGCGCAGTATAATCTTTCAAGAGTCTACGTTGATTTCTACCATCATAAACTCCCTCCATCTTTTTAATGTGATTTCTCTGTTCTCTCAGTCGCCTTTTAAATGTGCGCTCAATTTTTGGATCAAACTCAGTAAGTTTTCCTTGTTGGCTATGTGTCATGCACCAATGTATACTCTGAAAAAAATAAATAAATAAAAGCTAGATTAAACTTAAAATTATCTAGTATCAATATTAATTGGTATTAAATAAACAATCTCCGGCAACGGCGCCAAAAACTTGTTCGTGAAATTCTGCACGTGTCAACAAACGTGTTGAACAAGTAATATCATGATGAGAAAAGTATCGTCCCACAGAGATTGATGATAATAAACCAATTAAATATTAAAAATGGACTAATTCTAAAATTTATCTAACTGATCAAAATATAATTGACAACAAATAAAAATTGACAATTTTTAAAAACGAAATTTTATAAACTAAAGGCAAATAATCAATCAGGTAAACTATGTTAGAGTATCCGATTTTACCATAACCACTAGATATGAATTTCGGATCATTATGCATATAAGAACAATATCAAACATGTAACCTTACCAAAAAAAAACAATATCAAACATGTGATAGTGGAATTTCCTAGTCTATTTACTATCATATCTCTAGGTATATCAAATATACTCAGTTTATCAATTCACTATATTTCTATATGAATTTAAATAAATATAAGCGCATTAAAATCTGTGAATATTCTCAGTTTACAATGAATTTTTTGGATCACCTTATCACCGAAAGTTACATAAATAACATGGTATATTTCTATCCACATTTAATTCATGGTTATCTATTATAAGGAGCAATTGCATATTATTACTTCTCAATCTCAAACATACACATCGGATTATTCAAGTGGTGGCCAGTCACCTAAACGCATTAAGCACAATAATATATAACTCATATGAATGAAATTACTTGCAAAGCATAAAAAGCATGAAATTCATATCATCATGGTTAGGCTACATCGTAGCTCTAATAAAGAAAATTAGAACATAATAGAAAAAGAAACGACAATAGAAATTAAACCAAACATTTTGAATCAAAGAACAAGAATTCTGTCACCACTTTTGTCTTCTCTTAAAAATACTTGAAAAACTCTCAGAATACTGAAAATAAAAATGATCTCCAAGAAAAAAGCAAAACCCTCCTTGTTCCCCCAAGTTATCATATTTATATAATAACATCCAAAACTCTTCTCACAAGGCAATAGCTTCTTTTTCGCATTAAATTAGGGAATAAATCGCAGAATTCCCAATGTGATATCTACTTTCTAACTCTTTTTTGGGTCGCATATTCCTTTCCTTCTTTTTGCCATAGCTTCCTTATTTTCTTCATATCTCAATATTATGTATAAACAAGGAAAAATTAAGTAAATAAAAGGAAATCTAAATATATTCTAACAAAAATTGCATTATTTATTGCCTAAAGTAGGTAAAATAACTCTATTTTTATAGAGTTATCAAACTACGATGATCCGCCTCAACCCCAAGGAGAGGGAGCGGGCGAGGGAGGCAACGGGGCCACGGAGCGACAAAGCGGCATCGAACGCCGGTAGGAGGTGGGACAGGAACTTGTGGGGGGAATTTGGGTTCGGAGTAGGGGAGAGGAAGGGCGGGGTCAGGCAGTCGTGGAAGCGGATGTCGCTGGGTGCGGATGAGGTCAGGACATGGAAGCGGAGCTTGGCCTGGTGGTTGTGGGAGGGGGAGCTGACGTAGTGGACGGGGATGCCGTAGGAGGCGACGAGGTGGGCGAGCTCAAGGAGCTGGTTGAGGTGGACCTGTGCCGGGAGAGGCACCATGATCACCACCACCGATCCTGAGACATCTTTGATATTTAGGCCGTTTGGTAGTTTTTGGACATGGTTTTGGTCTTGTTGACGCTGGTGGGAGGACATTTCTTTTAAGGAGTCTAATTCTTTCAAAATGTTGTTGGCTTGAGAGACAAAATATGGTCTGTGGTGCGCTTAGGTATAGGTTTCTATACTTAGGGAATGGAATCGCAAGACGGGATCGTTCTGACCTTTCTTGTTAGGTTTTTCTCTTTTATATCTCACGTCAAATTGTTCATAGAGATGTGTCATTTATGAAAAAATTATCGTATACATAGTACATACTGCTAATTTTACCATTGACCTGACGAATGAAGTTACTATTACGAGAAAGTAAATCACATCCATATCTTTTTCGATGGAATGCAATATAGGTTTGACTATTTCATAGGATTTGTTTGATTGGATCTTTTATAATAATCTCTTGTTGTCGAACTCTATCGGGAAATTGTACATGAGGCGTTTTCTTAAGACTCTTAAAGTTTTTGCAGAAGACGATTTATCTGATATACCATGAAAATTCGGTTACTATTATTTTTGCTGGTTCGACTGCCTTAGATTGTTTGTCTAATTAATGTAGTAATATCTGACCAAAAAAAAATTAATGTAGTAATAACCTGGAAAAATTGACACATGTTGAGTGGAGGGCTTTACGACCTAAATCCATCGCTGATGTTAGCAATTTGGAAATCTCTCCGCACAAACTAGCAGCACCAAATAACACATAAGTCCGTTCAAGATTTGCTCACGCTGTGACTTAGAATTCGTAATTTTGAAAAAAAAATAAAACTGATCAACCAGACTTGGTGACTATAGCATCTAAAGCATTCAAGCCTTGTTGACGAATGCTTGCGGTAACTAAATGCTCTCTTTATAATTCCTAACCTTGCGTAAATTTTCTTAGGTACTACCATATATTTCAATCATCCCCATCCATAAAAGCCCTACAAATTTGGTTGGGAAAAGTACAAGAAAAGTTCTAAACCTACTGCATTGGTACCAAATCAGTCATAAATTTTTCAATTGGACCAATTTAGTTTTAAACTTTTTTTATATCAGTATTAATTCAGTCCATCCGAACAATTTAGGCCGGAAAATACTGACGTGGACGCCGAGTCCTATGTGGCACGGCCGACGGACAGTTGGCGTTAGCGTGGAATTTTTTAATAACATTTTAATAATTATTTTCAATTTTTAATATTTTTCCTTTTTTTTCCTTCTCCTTCCTTGGGCCTTTGGTCGGTCACTGGCCATAAGTGAGGGCCGCCCTCAACCAAGTTGCGAGGGTCTAGCCCTCATCATATTGGGCGAGGGGGACCCTTGCCTGTGGCTGGTCATTGGCCATGGTCAAGTACCAGCCACGGGTAAAGGAGAATGAAGGAAAAAAACAAAGAAAAAAATATTTTTTTAAAATATTAAAATATTCAAAAAAATTATAAAAAAAACTGTCCACGATAGCACCGGCCGTGCCACATAGGACGACCGACGCCACATCAGCGATTTCTAGCTTAAATTGGCCGGATTGACTAAATTGATATTAATATAAAAATGTTTATGACTAAATTGGTTTAATTGAAAAATTCATAACTAAATTGATACAAATACAATATGTTTATGACTTTTTTAGTATTTTTCCCAATTTGGTTATATACACGCATTAAGCACATGGACCTAGTCATCGTCCTAGTACATGCATATTGAATATTCACAATATATATCATCAAATGGAGAGAGACTATATGAATAAAAGTAAGTATTTTCAAATTTCCACAATACATTGTTCGCTTTACGGTGGCAAACCTGCATGTAATGAAGCAAACGAACAATCGATAGGGAGACTCTCTCGAGTTGCCGTTGTGTACTACTACTACTACTACAACAACAACAACAAAAGGACGACTCTCTTGTTCTTTGGGGCTTGGTCACTTTCCGTGGCCACCAACATTTTCAATCGTCATAGAGTTCCAATGAATTGCCCCCAAGATTCACCATTTCCTCCTGCGTTAGGAAAGGTCCACTTTCAACTTGAGCCTCTGTGAGCCTTTTAAGAGTTCGAGAGACTCGTAAAGACGTTAACAGAAATCTATTGTAAGCCTCAGTTTGTGGCTTTCATTTGTACGTATCCTGTAGGACGAGGCAAACGGCGATCTATACGATGGAAAATCGTAGGGTTTTTGTCCTTTGCTCTCGTGACATCCCACTACGTGCCCTTTCGATGCCGTTGACGATTTTCTAATTGTGATGCCCACAACCAACCCAATGATGTATGTGTTTGTCGTCTACTTTTGTTTTATCCTATCTCGTGAACTGTAGATGGCGACGGACCTGTGAACTTTTTCCTAACCGGACAAACTAAACAACTTGATCATAGTCCAAAGAATTCTATTGAGTGCCTCAAGTTAGTGCTTACGTGTCGAAAGAGAATGAATAGTTCCTGAGAGGAGTGGATCAGTGATTACTTTCTATGGGTGGATTATTTGAAAAGGTTCAATGAAATCTAAAAGCCATTTTATGGTTTTAGGGGCATTTTTTAAAAGAAAAGATGAGTTCGAAAGCCCGGTAGATGGATAGATAGATGTGGGAAAAAGTACCAAAAAAGTCTTGAACATATTGTATTTGTACCAATTCAGTTTTAAATCTTTTAATTGGACCAATTTAATAATAAACATTTTAACATTAGTACTAATTTAATAATAAACATCCAGTCAATTTACATGGCACAACCGGCGCTAACTTAAATAATTTTTATATTTTTATAATAAATTTTCAATTTTTTTATTAATTTTTTAAAAAAATCCCCTTTTTTTATTTTCTATTTTTCTTTTCTACCTTTCTTTTTCTTTGGCCTATGGCTGATGCTCAACCATGGTCAACAACTGGCCACAAGCAAGAGCCGTGATGCCCTCACCAGATTTGATGAGGGTCGAGCCCTCGCTATAGGCCGCAAGGGCAACCCTTGCCAAATTTGGCAAGGGTCACGACGCCCTCACCGGTCCTTACCTATGGCCAATCACCGGCCAAATGAAGAAAAGGAAAAAAAAAAACAATATTGATAAAAAAAATTCAAAAAATTATATAAAAAATTTTGTTAATGTCAATGCCAACCATGCCACATTAGAAGGCTGACATACACATCAGTAATTTTCGCTCTAAATTGGTCTAATGAACTCAATTAGTATTAATGTGAAAATATTTAAAACTAAATTAATCCAGTTAAAAATTTTATAAATGAATTGGTATCAAATATAATAGGTTTTAAAAAAATTTTGATACTTTTCCCTATAGATGTTGGATTTTTCTTTGGTAACCAAACATCTGTCAAGAAAGAGTGCGTGAATTGTGCTGGACATGTCGTCTTCTCGAAGCAAGGTTTTCGAATCCAACACGACAGATATCATGTGCAGATTAATGCCGAAGGATAAGAATGAGCATCGCAGCAACACAAGTCCCATCAGGGGCCCCAGATCATCATTTCCTGCGCACATGCACTAGTCTCCTAGGATACTAATAGCCAACGAAGTAGGTGGCGTCGGACTACAGGGGGGTTATTCCCTACGCCGCCACGTCGATTCGACAAGATCATGCGAACAGTGTTCAAAACCCGAAGAAAAGGGGCGCCTGTCCTAGTCTCATCGATGTCCCGCCGGTCTTACAGTCGTGCACGGAAGGGGATATGCATAAGGGACAAAAGCGGCGGACATACTTCGTCGGCAGAACGTGACGCTCCTTAGGGTTTTCAGCACGTTGATAAAGGATACGGTATAAGCCAATCATCATTGAATGAGTGGAGTTCCAAAAGACTGATGTCGATCGTACTGCCGGAGGATCTGAAAAGAGATGCGGCGTCCCCTATGTCCCGGTTCTTCAGCAGAAATACAAGGACTGCTTTCACCTCAAACAAACAGCAAAACTAAAACAAGCGTTGACGTCGGCAAAATCCATTTGCCCGAGTAGCCTCCAGGACAAAACAGTCAACGCCGCTGAATGGAGTTAGCATTTTCCTCCGACTCTAATTAGCGGAAGTCCTCCAGCAAAACCTTTGATTGGTGAATTATAATCCTCAAGTATATATTTATCAATATAGATTAAATGTGGGTAGCATTCGTATTTGTAACCCACTGATTAGAAATTTTGTTGAAAGAAGTTTCATTCGATAGGGATATATGTGATTAAAAATCGAAGGAAACATTTAAGGAAAAGGGAAAGTGAAAGGAGGATTTTGAATTTTGAGTAGGGTCATTTGGACCAATATTGACATTAGCCCTCGATAGCACATGCCGTCTATGAGTGATAGGATTTTCGTATAATTTCCTTATAGCTCTCTGTTGTTCCTCTTAGTTTAATTATATAATAGAGTACTATCAAATTGCTGTTGTTTCCTTTACTGGGAATATGGTCCTTTTTTTGTATGTACATATGTTTGAATTCAACAAGGTCCTTGCGGTTTTGAAATGACCTTGAGAAACACATAATTTATACATCCAGACTCAAGAGCTGCCTTTTGGAAATAAAATTTTACAACTTAATTAGAGCGTATAAGTAGACAATTCAAATTGCTATGCTTGATTATCAAGCATTTGACATCATCATTGTTAATTGTAAACCCAATACAAGTAGTTTTAAGCTTTTGGATTGAGCATTCTAATATGATATCAGAGGATAAGTCAAGAGTTTAAATATTAGCACACATATCTATCTCACAATCGTGGTAGGTTCACAATAACCGGCACACAAAATAAGAATTGTGTCCATTTCACAAATAATTGAGCTGAGTCGTACACGTGTAGGTGTAATTAAGAGACGGCTTACATGCAAGGGGATGCAAGGGGGTGTTAACCGTAATCACCTGTTGCCTAGATACATAGTTGTAACGTGCCTTACAGATATGTAGTCTTCTCCACTCGATGGCTTAAATATTCAAATTGGACATTCTAATAATCATCACAACAAGTTGCGCAGGCCTAGCTAGATACAACCAAATAAAAAGAAAAGGCAGTGAGCTCATACAATGAGATCTGTCTAAAGATTACAAGCTAGACGAGATGAGAAACACTAGTAAATCCTCTTGGGTGAAATTTTGAATTCAATATCGCTTGGCCAAAAAGATCGATCATAGTTAATCAACACGAGTTTTATGCCACCACGCATCATAACTTGCGTTTGTCATTGGATTGAATTAACAAAATAAAAAAAAGTAGAACCGTATCTGGGTTGTTTACCGTCGTTACCAATTGATTGTACAATGACAAAGACCTGATCATTCAAGAATTCACAAATTACAAATGTCGGCAGAATCAAATATGTGTGGCATAGAGATCAATGTTTACCATACAATTGATAGATGAAGATGAAAAACTACAATTTTTGCCCTTGGATATTGGTCCGAAGGTCAGGTAATTGCAGCTTAATGATTTTGGATGGGCCTTTGAACGTGTTTACGTACGTCCTCGACAACAACTGCAGATTAGGTCCTGCACATGTTTACATCCCTGACAACAACCGCATGTTCCTACAGCCCACGACAAATCACGGCCTAAGTTCTCGACAACTCTTCGAATAATACTTAGGTTCTGAACTCGTTCTACTTCAAGTCGATCATATATTAAAAATATATCTGAATCCGCATTAAATCTTACGGAATATACATGCTTTCATGTACTTTCTATATAATGATTGCTTTTTACATTGATCACTTGCAGACTGAATTTATCTAGAATGTTCTCTCTCCCTCTCCCGTTAACTAAGACATATCTTTAATGCTAAGAACAGAATAAGAAAAAGGGAGAGAACTTATCTAGAGATATGAGTGATGAAAGAGTCCAACTCGGCCCGAGAAACTCCGCCCTCATCCATTGACCCCCGGACGGCGTCCCCTAACTCCGCCGCCCTCTTCCTCATCTCGTCACCTTGCTCCGACGCCATGAGCGCCTTCACGGCACCTTGGATCTCGGATGACTTCACGACCTTGTTTTGGCTCATGCAGTCCTTGACAATAAATCCAATCTTGAGGACTTTGCTGATCAAGACAGCATTCCGGGGCTGATCCGAATGCATAGGCCATGCGAGGATCGGCACTCCCATGCTGATGCTCTCCATGCAAGAGTTCCA
Organism: Syzygium aromaticum; assembly: GCA_024500025.1. NCBI lineage: Eukaryota > Viridiplantae > Streptophyta > Magnoliopsida > Myrtales > Myrtaceae > Syzygium > Syzygium aromaticum. Next base: position 23,196,629 of record CM044885.1, read on the forward strand.
CCCGCAGTGGCTCAAGAACCCGCCTGTCGCAGGGTGCCCCAAGATCTCGAGCTGCGGCGCCCAGTCCCTCACCACCACGCCTAAATCTCGAGTCTCCACCATCTCTTCGAACCCTTGGGGCAGTTCGATTTTCCTCGCCTCTCCTCCGCCGCTGAAAACGTCCGCCTTGTCAGCTTCCCTCAATACCCAGATGAACTTCTGTCCACTACATTCCAACCCAATCGCGATCTCGTGGATCTGCTTGTTGCTCAGCGCCGTTGTGGTGCCGAAGGACACATATATCACTGAGTTCAGTGCTTGCTTGTCGAGCCACTCCATGCACCCGTGAGCCGATCTTCTCGACTTCTTTTCGGGTACTTTGACCGGGTTGAACGGCCCGATTGCCCAGTGCTTGGTTGTGATGCTGTTCGCTGTTGCGCTGGTAAATAAGTCTACATAATGGCCTTCGACAACCCTGCACGTGTTGTAGATGATTCCCGAGCTTAACTTCTTGAACTCGTGCTGCAGTGCGATGAACTTCAAGAACTCGTCGGTGAATGAGTCGTGGAGGGACGGGAAGCCATTGGAGGAGAGGAGCTCCACGATATCGACCTCCTCCTCCCGCGGCAGCACCATCCCCGTGGCCTCCCACGTGTGCCAGTAAAGCGCGAAGGCGGAAACCGAGTGGAAGACGTAGTTCTCGGCATTGGGGACTGAGGCGGCGTCCTGGACCACGGACCCCATTAGCGAGTCGTGGACCACGACAACCCGCCTCGACTCCAAGGAGAGGGAGCGGATGAGGGAGGCGATGGGGCCGCGGAGCAATGAAGCGGCGTCGAACGCTGGCTGGAGATGGGAGGGGAACTTGCAAGTCGAGTTAGGGTTCGGAGCGGGGGAGAGGAAGGGCGGGGTTGGGAAGTTGTGGAAGCAGACGTCGCTGGGTGAGGACGAGGGCGGGATGTGGGAGCGGAGCTTGGCCTGGTGGTTGTGGGAGGCGGAGCCCACATAGTGGACAGGGATGCCGTACGAGGCGACGAGGTAGGCGAGCTCGACGAGCTGGTTGAGGTGGCCTTGCGCCGGGAGAGGCACCATGATCGCCACCACTGATCTTGAGACTTCTTTCATTTTCAGGCCGTTCGGTAGTCTTTGCACGTAGTTTTGGTCTTCTTGGTGTTGGTGGGAGGAAATTTTTCGTTTTATTGTGTGTTGTGCGCTTTTTTTTTTCTTTCAAAATTTGGCTTAGAGAGACACAGATCGGAAATGAATCAAGGAAATTTGGTTTGGGTGTGTTTAAGGGGTTGGATGTAGGTTCATATAAAAAGGGGAGGAACCCCACGTTCTTAAATTGCGTTTGAAAAGTTAGATATACATTTTTGTACACAAGGGGATGGTATAGGTTTATTATACATAGGGAATGGAACCCCAAGACGGGATCGTTGTTGGGGGTGTGATTGAGGTATTAGGCGTAGGTTAATTTATCTAGAAGGATGAAATTCAAGACGGATTGGTTCTGATATTCGTTATTAGTTTTTCTTTTGCATTTCGCACTCATGTTATTTTGAGAAATGCCGTATAAATATCGTTATTTCTCAAGATGTGTATAGTTGGATCTGCTGAGATAATTTCTAGCTATCGAATTTCATTAAGAGATCCATTTGTCAAACCATTAAAAGTTTCGACTTTATCTAACGCAGCGCGAATTTCATAAATCCCTGCGTTCTCTCCTACTGATGCTTTTTTCGTCTGCCTGCCTGTGATTTGTTTTGGGATCGAGACCCGGACCTCGTGCTCGCGCATCTCGAAGCGCCCTCCCTCTTGGATTTATGCAATGCAGAGTCAGAACGCTCACGGCGGCTATATTCCATGGATCACGATCGCCGTTAATAGTACAGTGTTAACAACATAGGTACACGTGCGTCGACTCAAAGGAACCTATCTAGGCTGCCCCTAAAAATGTTGTCTCACTAGTGGGGGATAGAGGCGGCCAACTACTAGGACGGTGACAACTGAGGAGAAGAAAATGGAACAGAGATGAAACGGGACCAGAAGGAAAAGCGGTCCATTGGAACGGCCACATCCAACATGGAGACGAACCGAAATCCGGAATAATTCATGGACCGTGGTCCAAATATAAGACAGGTGTCACCTCAATTGAAACTTCATTTCACCTTCTAGTAGGCCCATCAAATGAATGAATGTATCGGATCAAATACAGTGTGGTTTGACTCAAATATATTCATTTAACGAGTTTTAACATATTTTCATATAATTCAAATTTAGTGATTCATCAAATCCAAACTTAACCCATAACTCAATTTACAAAAACCCATTAAATTGAAGTGAGATCATTAAATTGAAGTGAGATTACAAAATGAATGAGTGCAAAATCAAATGAGAGCAAAAAAGAATGAAAAGAAAGTCATAAAGGTAAATTGAGTCTATTTTAATTATAAACCCATTTATGACATTTGGGGCTCATTCATAACCAATTTAACACACATATGTTTAATCCCATTTATAACTAATTTACTAAATATAATTAATTCATATAACAACTCAATTTACTCACCATATATGAGCCTATAACCCTATTACGGGTCTGGAAGTCCCATCCCTGGAATTGTCACCTAGATGACCTAAACATATATATATATATATATATATATATATATATATATAGAGAGAGAGAGAGAGAGAGAGAGAGAGCTTGCTGTCACAGGTATTCTGTGCTCGAGGGCCAAAAAAAACTTCTTGAACGCAGCCTTTCGACATTTGAATTAGAAAGTTTTCAACATATCTTGCAATAATATAGAGTAAAAGAATTAAGAACCACCATATTCTTTAAGACAAGAATTACAAATTCGAGATCGTTCAGATTGCCAAAACTGACTGAAAGTTATCTACTGTTCATTCCGTTTGTATAACTATAAACACTCAAGGACTGCAGAGATTCTTTAGATCCTCTTCCTTGGCGTACCAGCTTGGTATTATCTTGGAAATGTGAGGATACAGATCCTTGTAGGAGTTCCTAATTGTCCCCTCAGCGACTCCAGTGGCAAGTGATATGTCTGCATAAACATTCGGTTATTTATATGCGCGTGCCCTTTCAGATGGCATTTCTATATGCACCCTGATAATTGAATATGGAAACCATCACTTAACTTTCTCCAGCATAATAAGTTTGTATTATCCGGTTAGTTTATTTGACAGGATTTATTAAGTAAATAACCACTTGTCCAGATCTAACTTCACGATGTATCCATGAACAATTAAGATTGTGAAATCAGATTCATTAAGTAAATAACCACTTTTCAAGATCTAACTTCACGATGTATCCATGAACAAATAAGATTGTGAAAACATGTGTTTAGTTGTTTGGACCAAATAGGGTTGGAGAAATTAAAACCTCGGAGAGGCTTCTTCTCATCGGACAGCTGAGTAATAATGTAAATAACAGCTGCTGCAATAGATATGGGGCTCCTCCTGCAAATCACGGGACAAAAACAGAAAGGAGAATGGATTCAGCACTAGAAAAGGAAAAGCAATAAAGCATAAGTTTGAACAAAACTTGGTAAGTAATCCTTATACACAGCAGGCCTACATTCAGGACCGTGCTAAAATCACGATGTCTTTCAACCTTCAACAGAAGAAAGATGAAATGTTGTCAACCAAGTATTGCAGTTTTCAACTCTTCCTCCAGCTTTACCATTATAATTCCAGTCGAGAAGAAAATAACCACCAATATATTCAGGTAGCCACTAGCCAAAAAGGCAATCCCGATAACAGCTGTCAATGTTTCTCAAGTCCCCATTGAGATAGGGTGGCGAGACAAACCAGAGCAAAGCACCATTACCCTTTAACGGTGGAGACTCCTATATCCTTAGGAGCCATGATATTGTGCTAATGTTCCACCGTGAAAACACACAAATTTCTACCACTAAGGATCCAATCCAAAAGAGTAATTACATGAGCAGCTCATTTTTGTGGCAGCAACAACAGTGTTTATAAGAGTTTGTTATTCTTTTTCCATTGTTCTTTTGAATTCCCTATGATACGGTTTTGTTTTCTTTTATACTTCCTATGAAAAACAGTCTGCATTGTATTATTCTTCTCAGAATGATTATCAGATCATCATTATTAATTCTGCAAATGTCTCCACGTGTAGGATAGTGGATGCATGAGTTCTTCTGAAAAAAGGGCAACTTGTACGATGAGCTGGAAAATAACGAGTAGTACCTTATGTCAAACTCTTCTGACTTCTGCACAGATTCTTGAGCAGCTTTAACAGCTTGGTTGTTCATCCCAACATTGGAACAAAAACGCCTCTTAAAAATCAAATTAATCTCAGTGTCAAAGACCGCGAGAGGGAGAGAGAGAGAGAGAGAGAGAGAGAGAGAGAGAGTGAGATCATACAGATCAAGATGGAAAATCGGAAAGAAGGATAAGGACAGATTTTACCATGAAATCTGCAGCATGTATTGCTCCCATTTCTACCGACTGTCCCTTCTCTAAACCCAGTTGCTTCACAATGTACTCTTTTGCCCGGCCTATTTCCTTTTTTGTGGCTCCATTGGCGACAGAGCAAATTTCTAGTGGAAGACCAGATTCAGGGACACGGACACATGGGAGGGCTATATCAACAGGAAGCTTCTGGATATTAGAAGAATTAAGCCATACCCTTTACAGTGCGTGGCTTGTCTTCTTGTCGACAAGCAATGTAAAGGCAAGCAGCCAACAGAGCATCTTGATTCCTTCCTCTACTAGACTTTTGATCTTCTACTTTTTTGAATATCTCATTTGCCCGATCCTTCATTTTGAGAAAAATTGGCTTGTCAAATATGGATCAGCAGAAAATATACTTCCATACAAAAGAGACACACATATGAACGGTAAGAGAATGTTCCTAAGTCTATACATGTCCTTACTTAAATCAGAACTTACAACATACACCATTAACAAAGGATTACTAAGTAATTGATAAACAAAGGTAAGTCCATAAAAAATAGATGCAGGACAAGTCAATCACTGCAAATAGGTACGGGAAATTGCAAAGAGATCTTCAGTAAATAAACACAGAGTGACACTTGAACAATAAGGACTGAAAGTAAGGAGTGCCACACCCAACAACGAAGAAGAAGAGTGTGAAAAAGTAAAAGCTAAACAATCTCATTCAAAGCACGCTATTGTTGGATAAATAAAAAAGCCCAGGTAGTAGTCATAGAGTATCCACATGCAGTAAATCCTTCACAGTGGAAAATCAGAGAGCTAACAAAAAGGTCAAGAAAGAAGTGTCAACAGTCTCATCTCCTGCATGTAGGATTAACCATGCGGCTGCTATCCATTATGAAAGAAAAATGAGACATAACTCGATCGACTTATATATATATTGCTCATCAATCCAACATTAAGGAACCAAGAATGACAAGCGGAAACGCCTTTTTAAAAGAAAAGTGCTTCTGGAATATTTGTCAGGCTTTCCACATGTTGATATTAAAAAATTGCAAGATCCAGTTGTGCTTAAGGAACCAAGAATGAGAGGCGGGAACGCCTTTTACCAAGAAAAGTGCTTCTGGAATATTTGTCAAGCTATCCGCATGTCGACATTAAAAAATTGCAAAATCCACTTGTGCTTCTTACAACCAATAAATTTACTCATTGCCTCACAGTCAAGACACAATCACAATCCCAATCAGGGTGTCTTTCAAAGCTCTGCTTACGTCAATTTAATGATTGACAAAATTCTTCTAAATATCATATGTAGTTCTGTCAATTCAAAAAACCAATCCTTCTTAATCATGAGTTCCAATAATTTCCACCTATTGTGTCACTAGCATATACCAGAGAACGATCATACGGAATGTATAAAATGGTATGTGATTAAACTTCAGAAGAGCAATTGCCTCCTTCCCAAAAACAAATGAGAATGCTAATGTACTTCCCATTACATCTTACAGGACATTATTTCAATATTTACCGCCATAACCACCAGTAGCATATAATGCAACTATGCATTTAAGTTCTAAATTTGCTGTTTCCTATACAAAAGAGGACCTGTTGTTTGTGTTCAAGGAAACTTCTCTGCTTTATAAAAACCCCAAGGACCATTATTTCACCAATGCATATCGCATAAAACTAAAGAAATTAAAGGCAAAAGCATCTGCGAGAAGCATATGAGCATACATAGCTACAAGGACTCTGTCACATAGGTTGGCAGAAAACAACCAAGTTCCTCAAGTATTCTAGCTGGATGTGTGCATATGCTATCTATTGCTGATAGGTTATAGAATGATACAATCAAGAATCCATCTCAAGGGAAGATTACATTAGCGTTAGTAAGTGGATGAAAGCCATGACTTATACTTTTGACATAGTGAACAATATTACAAATCAGGATAATAGACCCGTAGACATGATACAGAATGAATGACCCCAAAAAAAATTATAAGGAATGATAGCATACCTTGATGGTTGCAACAAGGCCCAACCTGAAAGCAAATAAGCAATGTAAGGGACATTAATGGGAAAATAAATCGTGAGTTTGAACTGTGTTACGCAGTTTAGATTCTTCTTTATGGCAAGTACAACTAAAATTTACCGCGGTGGCGATAGCAAGCAAAGAACAAACTCATTCTCAGTAAATATTTGTCAAACTCAAAAGCAATTCGCTTCACAGCATAATATCTATCAACTACCAAGTAGAGATCCAGGACATGTAGTCATCATCTATAAAATAATGAAGATCCTAATCCAACATAACATGGTTACATTTCTTTGTCATGATCAAAATGAAAGAGAAACCACTCGGATATAACTAACCGAATCAAATCAAGGTTCAATCCCGTTCCCCTCTTTGGCTAACTCTCACTTACATAATCGTGTTTCAGCAATCAAAAGCCCTTAACCTAGATCACTCGCCACAAAATAAAGCTGCAACAGAAATCCCAAATTATCTCAATCCTAGTTAAATCAATTCATATTGATCCCACAGCGAATTCCTACATATTGTGATGTCAAAAGCATTTTCCAGCTCTCGTTTCCAAAATAGTTGAGTGCGTTGAGATATCTATACTCGAATAGATGCAAACAGGCGAAAAAGATAGAGCCATCGAACAACTAAGAAAGTCCGATCCGTCGCCCACGCTTCAAGCTAAATCTACCAGGAATATGGACAAGAAAACCATGTACAATTCAGGTTGCACGACCCCTCATTTTCCCGCACTTCGCAATCATCTCCAAAACCAGAGCCCTTCTCCCACGCAGGAAACGGCTAGCGCTCGAGCTCCCGCGGCGCGAGAAGAGAGGGGCCCTCACCTGTCGGACATCGTGGCGATGGTCTTGAAAGCGAGGATGAGGCCGCGATCCGGATTCGAGCCGCGGTTCTGCCACCGGCCCAGCGACGACGAGAGGAACTCCCCGGAGGTCCCGTTCGGCTTCGCGATCACGGTGGAGAGCCCGCCGTCGGTGAGGAGCGGGTTCGTGGGCCCGCCGACACGGACGGGGTCGTTGTCGCCCGATTCGTTGGCGAAGGTCCTCCACTCGGAGGTCTCGTCGATGGAGTGCGACTCGAGCACGAGGCCGCACTCGGAGCACACCATGTCCCCGGCCGAGTGGTCGAACACCACCTCCGTCTGCCGCTTGCAGTCGGTGCAGAACGCATCGGACATCGTTCGGAGCCCCCGGGGGAGGAAGGAGGAGGAGGAGGAGAAGCGCCGAATCGGGCTCCGCCGCCCGATCGTACGGAGGGTTTCGTGGAGCTCACGTTCCGCCGATCGTTCTTAACCTTTCGATGGGGCGACGAGGCGAGACACGCAGCAGAGAGATCTGCAGAGCGACGCAGCGGAAGCGGAAGAAGGGAGGAAGGAAGGGAGGGGAGGTTGTAAAGTGGAAAGAGCGGGGTGGGTGGGTGGGTATTTATAGAGGTGTTGACTCGGGGTTTGGAACGGTCTCGTGGTGCTCCCGGCGTTCGGGTGAGTTGGACAAGGGCGGTGCTTGGCGACGAGGATAGTGGTGGACTCCGTCCGTCCGGGTCGGGGTCGTGCTCCTGTTCCTGGATAGGGATAGCGGTTCCTGTGGGCCCCGTCCTCCACCCATCGTTTTGATCGTGAGAAGTACGGATTCCGTCGCGCGGCTGCGAAAGTGCACGGGATTAGGACCGGGATGTAAACGGGACGGGGATGGGATTACCTCTATGTGCTGCCTCTTGTTTGATAGTGTGAATCGAACACGACGTTTGGATACGAATGCGTATTGTACGAGTTATGTGCTTGGTTGCATTGTGCTGTGCGGATACGGTGAGTTCACAAAGAGAAACGAATTTGGATCCAAAAAGAAAACTCGTATTATTTATTGCACGGTCCTATGATCATGGCCCACCAAAGCGAGCACCGTGACATTAATTTCAACTGCCTTGCAGCAAATTATGTACCCTATCCTCACACGCTCACACAAATTCCGTTACGATGATGTTAATCAAACCATTAAAGAGATCGACCTAAAAATCCACATGCATTCTCTCTCGTACCGAACACAAACCAAATAGATCGAGTCAACTAGGCTTAGGGAATTTATTTAAAAAAATAAAAAAAGGCGCTAGGTTATTGGAAGGTGTATCCATCGCTGCAACTCACGTCAAGCTACGTTATAACTAAAATCAGAAAATTCAATTTTCGTATAGACGCTGTGGAAACAAACGGTCTCGTCTATTACAAGCCACCCCGCGTGGGCTTTAACGTACCAAACGAGAGCCCAACAAACCGCCCTGTAATAGTTGTACAGATAAAACTTGGGCCAGCTTGGTACAACAAGATGAACCGTTTCATGCCAGCGCATTTGGGCTTTGGCTTTGGGATGGTCGTATTGAGATGCGCCTCCAGCCTGAAAATTTAAAACCTTGTAATGGCCCGCGAAGGCAAATTTTATAGTGAAGGATTTCTTTGCAATTGCACTGCCCGTATTGTTTACTTCAGAGCTCCATTCGTTTCGCCGAAAAATGTATAATTTGGAGCAAATTTTCCGAAAAATGATCGCATGTATCACTTGAAATAATTAGTCAATAGGAGGTATATTCATTGTCGACAATAATTTATGTATATACATTTTCATGGACGATGAAATAATTTTTTCTTTACGAATTTTTACAAGCAACAGGAGTGATTATTTTTAGCAAAATATCTTTCAAATAATTTAATGTTCGCGAAACAAGCGGAGCCCTAAGACTCCAAAACCATATAGAGTTCCTAGATAAGCCACATGCCAATTTCGGCTCTTAATTAGGTTCGAGGAACGACGATGCTTGCAGGGTTGGTTCGATTCGGTGTCGAGAGGATGGATCATTCCCGTTTTGGGAGCTCATCCAAACTTATAGGTGGTAAAACGAAACTCGACGTTCAAACCGAGTGAACATAAAAAAAACTTGATTGCAAACTTCCTGAAAAACTCGAGTTCTTAATCGACCTGAGTAAATCTTAAATTCTCGATTAATCAGTGGCCGAAATTTAACATCCTATTTTTATACTTATCCTGTTATTTCTTTTAGTACGACAAGATATGATGAGGTTGAATACGGAATTCCTCCTTTAATTGACGTGCATGGTCGCATGCTATTGCCGTTCCTCTTCTCTTCCAAGTTCTTTTCACAGATCTGGAACAAAAAGGATGCTCGCCACTCATATATATCTTATGCGTCGCTTCAATTAGATCTGTTGGCGAAAATCTGCAGATCCCAAGGAGCCCGTGATTGTTGCAGAGACGTACGGCGATGCGGAAGCAAAGCTTTACGGAAGTGGTCGAAAGAAGATGGCATCACCCAGTCGACAAGCACGTTTGAGCTTTTGGGGAGCTGCGAATGAACGGACGTGCTGCGCTTGGTTCGTAGAACGGGCGCCGTCCACGGATTCATTCACCGCTTGATTAAGCACGAGCTTCGAGCCCATGGAATTCGGGGGAATTTTGCAATTCGCTTTGCTACCAATTACGGGAAAACCGCCCCGATCACGGAACAATTTATCCACGGATTCATTTCCTCGTCGACGAGCTTCGCATCATATGCTGATATGGTTTTTTTTTTCAGTGCCCCAGATGTAAGGACGATTAATTGCGGTGGTCTAAACAAGAAGATTGCCGGATAAATAGATGTTAAACACAAAGGGACCGGTAACATCGGCTGGAAAATCAAGTTCGCCCCGTGCAAATTCGGGCAGCGTTCTCGATTCGTGAAGAAAAAGAGAGTGTCCAGGAAATTGGATTTGTTGCTTGAAGGCAGCTCCCGGGCCATTGAGACCGGCCGATCGAAGTTGTTAATCGAGTCGGAAAAAGCAGGAGCAGAGAGCCACGAATCGAGGGCGATCTAGGTCGCATCCAAGCGGAGAGCGAGGCCAAAATCAAAGGGACAGCTTCCAAATGGATCAGGCGTGCAGATCACATGTCCCTTAAAGTGGGGGGGCGGTCTTGAGTCATCCCGTGATAAGTGCTATCTTTGTCGAGTCTTGTCCCACTTTGCTTTTGACTTGCTCCTGACTTCATGAGTTAGCACATCCGAGGCAGCCGCGCACAACGTCGGAAAATTACGGATGCCAATTCAGCTTTAAAATTTTTGGTTTTATCAGTTAGTGCGCGAAATTCCATTGGATAGGGGATGAAAGAGCTACTGTCTGGAGGGGGAATTACCCTATTGCTACGAATGGGCCTAATACCCAAAAAAACCTCAAATTTTAACGTTTATCCCAATTATATCCTAAATTTTTTTTTGTCCCATAGAAAATCCCAAACTTACCACCCAATATCCAAAAAAATCTCAAACTTTAGCCTTTATCTCAATTATGTCCCAAACTTTTTTTTTGTCTCGCAAAAAATTTCAAACTTTTACTTTTGTCTCAAATTTACCACTATTAACTTTTCCGTCCAATATCACCGTTAATGACTATATTTTATTTTTTCTAATTTTTTTTATTTTTCTTTTATTTTCTTTTTCCTTTCCTTTTCTTTTTTTTTCCCTTTTACCTTCAACCTCTGGCCGGCGAGGCTCAACCTCGCCAGCGTTAGGCAAGGTCAGCCTCACCCACCCCTAGCAACATTCATCCTTGCCGTGGCTAGCGAGGCTTGGCCTTGCCCAATGCCGGCGAGGGCTTAGTCCCGCCAGCCTCGTCCTCACCGGCCACGACAAGGCTCGACCGGCCGCGGCGAGGCTCGACCTTGCCACTAGCCGGCGGGACCAAACCTTACCAGCCATGGCGAGGACGAATCTTGCCAGGGGCAGACGAGGCTTGACCTCGCTGGCATTGAGCGAGTTCGGCCTCGCCCACCCCTAGCAAGGGCTCGGCCCTGCCAGCCACTAGCAAGGCTTGACCTCGTTGGCATTGGGCGAGGCTAAGCCATGGCAAGGTCGAGCCTGGCCGGTCGCCGAAGGTGAAGAGAAAAAAAAATCAAAAAAATAACATTAAAATAATTATTAACGATAATATTGGACGAAAAATTTAATGGTGATAGATTTGGGATAAAAGTAAAAGTTTGAGATTTTTTATGAGACAAAAAAGTTTAGGATATAATTGGGACAAAAGCTAAAGTTTATGATTTTTTTTGGGTATTAAGTAGTAGATTTTGGACAAAAGTAAAAGTTTGGGGTTTTTTATAAGACAAAAAAAAATTTAGGATATAATTGGGATAAAAGCTAAAGTTTGGGGTTTTTTTGGGTATTGGCTCCTACGAAAGCTGGCCAATTGCTAACGTGACGTTACGCCACATAAGACAACTGGCTGTAATTGGATCGTCACATCAGTAATTTTCGGGAAAAAATAAATTGAAAGGGTTACATTGGAATTTCGCGTAAAGATTTACAACAAAATTGGCAAAATGGAAAAGTTCCGGACTTAACTCGCATTTGTACAATAGAATTAAGATTGATTAGACAATTTCTCAAGTTCACGGCAACGGAGACACGAAGAATCTATAGACAGATGGCGTCGACTTCTAAGCTCGTTACTCATCAACCATTGGTTGCGGATTAACCACGGGAACGTTTGGGTTCCCTCGGGACCTTGGTACAACATCATTTTGAATGAGGAACTGCCATTGATTGGATTATTGGAGAGCGGTAAAATGTTCTTATAGATCCGCATATCCACACCATCACGGACCACGAGGATTGAAATTGACCCATCACGTAATTTTGTCTTGCTTGACATTGATCTGGACCACGCGGCTCTAATTTGAGGAACATGTCCTAGTGACACGAATTGTGCCGACAAAGATCGAGATTACGTAAAGCCCACGGCCATAGAGAGAGAATAGGTCTTTGTTGAACGACGGGTTGCGGTGAAGAGTCCGTGGATTTATTTGTTCGTGTCCCGCCCCGTGTGCCCGAGTTCCATCTCTCGACGAAATTCACAAATTGCGGATTTTACCCGCCGTATTCATGGCGGGATCGATGTGGGGGGTTCCACGGGCCAGTGAATTCGCATTTACCAATAAATTTTAATCGAAAAGGTCAAGAAATTGAAGACACGAACCTTTACCCCTCTCATCGGTGGCCTTTACATACGTATGTGTATATGTAGCAATGGAATCCAAGGTTGCCTAGCCTGGCCCGATGCACGTGCCGTGCGCACGTGACTGAATCCGGCCTCTCGGGCCGGGGGGGTCCGATTTAGATGAGTCAGGTTGGGTCGGGTCGTTCGGATGGAGCCAAAAAGGGTATGTTGAGATTTTCGTCCAACGGTCGAATCCTGCAAAAGCTCTGCGAATGCGAGGTCGCCCATGAACTACCCAAGACGACCCTTTCTCAGTTGCCGCCTTTGAGAATTCAATGGTATCTCGTCGTTCAAGTTAATCTCTGTAGGGAGAAGAAGTTCCAAGATGAACACTAGCCCTGTTTCTTCTTTATTTGTTATGGGATTTTGTCAAACAATACCTGTAGGCACTTGTTGAGAAGTCATTTTAGAGTATGTTAACAAATTCTTAGTACGTTGTCTTTCTCGTGATCGAGATATTCAATGTTTTCAGATTCAGAATATTCCGTGCGAAGTGTGCTCGACACTCATTAATGAGGTTTTCTACTACTTATATTGATCGTCCTTGTCTGGACTCGGTAGATTCTGCAATACTCAATTGATAAAAGGTGTTGTGGATTGGAGTTCACGGGGAGTAAAAAACCGAAAGATTCAGAGCGTGCTTGGTTTTTCCAAATCGGCGAATGTTTTTCGGCGAATGTTTTTCGGCTCGCTAAAACTCGCTTCGAGAATTCATTTGAGGTTAATGGGGTCTATGATCTTGATTTCGCAATTCCCGATGTCGTTCGGACTTATTTCGAACCGGCATAGCTTAGTATATATCATGCAATTATCTTGTTAATTTATGGTCTATTTATTTCATGAAAAATAAATAATTAAGAAAATATTTTTCAAAAAATGATCCGCTCATATCTCTTAAGCTGATTAGTCAATAAAAAATATTTTCATTACCCATGAGAATTACGTCTAAATATTTTCGTGAATGATAAAAATATTTTTTATTTACACATTTTTATAGATGAATAAGCGATTATTTTCGAATTATTTATTTTTCATAAAATAAACGTGATCTTCATTGCCGTTTCATTACTCGGATGACCAGTCCCATTCACCTGCGGCCGCCGCATCTAGAAATAGCTGACGAGAACTCCGGCTTCTTCTTTCCCCATTGGCGGATTCGTTTGAAATCTTGCACATAATTAATTAACATTTAATTAAATTAAACAATTAATTGCAGAAAAAGCTGATAGCGATTAGCCCGTTCCAACCGTGTTTAATGACAGGCTGAGCTGTCCATTCACGACAATGAAAAGTCTAAACAGGTGGCTGAACCCACCCTCCAATGTTCCTTCTCCTACGACCAAAAAAACAAAAAAGAAAAAATTGTTCCTTCTCCAACTTAATTTTAATTTCTTTTAATTTATTTTTTTTCCTAACATACATATGGTCAGAAATTCCTATGGTTGGAGTATGATGTTGATTTTTCACCGTCACCCCCCCCCCCCCCCCTTTTTTCACATGTTTAAATCGGTTTTTACTAATTCCAACTAAATCGCGTAACATCAATATTCCCAAAATATAATATATGCTCCGGTCAGAGCTTTATTATATAGTTTGTACCATCACAACCCTACGTAAGCATATCACTTGATCAAATACAGTGGCCTTCGGCTGTGGACACTTCAACCATAAGGAATTCTAGGTTCCATTAATAATAATAATAATAATAATAAATATTTATTATTATTATTATTATTATTATTATTATTAAGGCTAAGCTTGAAAGGGAGACATTGTCGTGGTGGAAAGAGTTTAGCTTTTTTTACGTGACGAATTGCACGGGATATTGCTAAAGTCAAGAATTAAAATAGAATAGAATAAAGAAGTGAATAAGAAAAGTTTGAAGATAGATCTAGGGATGTGGATGCTGCTTCACTCCACATTATTTTGCTAGGCTCTTGTAATTGTCTAGATTCATTTTATCCACTTAGAAAAATTATATATTAAAAGTTAGCAGGGAATCCTTCATTCTTACTTAAACAAATTGATATTCCTGGCTTTTTATAAATATGCAATATTTTTCCTCTAGCACGTACAAATAGTTTACTTCATCTATAGCAAATAGGACAAAACTAGAGGCGTGTTTGTTTCGCGGAAAATGAATGCTCTGAAAAATATTTTCCTAAAAACGATTGTTTGTATTGCCTATAAAAATGAACGAATAAAAAATATCCATCATCTTATATATCAGTTGTTATCGATAATAAAAATAATTTTTATTGAGTAGTTATTTCAAAAAATACAAGTAATTATTTTTAAGTAAATATTTTCCAAACAAACTATTTTACGCGAAATAAATAGAGTGTAAGTTAAGATGTTCTGGTACATCTTCATCGACCATGTAACTGGAGATTGAGCAACCTTCCAAGACACATGGTCAATCTAATAACTTGATTTGATGTGTCATGCATGTGTGCGTTTTTTTTTTTTTGGAGAAATTTAGGGTGTCTCTAGAGCACTGATCGAGTTTCGTTGACGTGCTTTGAAAATATAAAATCGCCCATTTCCACTGATTAATCTTCTTACATCGTGTACTTTTCCAATCTTCAAAGTGTCTCGAAAAGAGATTTTTCTTCTATTTTTTTTAGGTAAATTTAATTAGTGCCCTAGGGCAACTTGTAACAACTAAGATAGCACATATCACGCGAAAGATATATATGGTGATGAGGAAAATTCGTCATATGTATGACCTTGCACGTTCGAAAGAGACAGGCTCAATAAAAAAAAAAAGGACGTAAATTAATTATTTTGTTAATTAAATTGAAGATTAAAGCGATTCTTGAAGGGTGGGGGACGAATGCAATTGGCATCATCAATTGGCGTGAAGCATGCGAATTACAAGATTTCATCATCCAATGAACGCAGTACCTAAGTCAAATTAAATATGTCGCAACCATGTCCAAGTGAAATGCTTTTTATCATTCCTACACAAAAATGTTGGACTTTGCATGCATGATGCCAATTTCTTCGAGAATTACCACGTCGTGTGCCTATTATATTATATTTACGTGCTTATTTATTTAAATAATCTCTTGTCCCAACACCGCCTCATTTTGTCCATTGGAAAAAAAAATTCAAAGAATATTATTCTTCGCACGATAAAATCAACCACTCTTAGCCCGTTCTTGGGTGCATTTCAAGCGATGTGGATTAATGACCTACTTAAATAGTTGTGTAGACAAGAGAGTTGGGACTTTTCTGAGTTAGTTGCGAATTCGTGCATTTTCCTTAATGATATCGACTTCGATCGAGACACAGGAAATAGTATTCGGTACCTTGACCGTTCAAAGAAATTGCATTGATGCTGCATTTTTAAGGGAGTCAGATACATTTTTTTGGCTTGTGGCTTTTGGACTGTGTTGAGAACTACTCCTTCCCTTAATATACCCTAGTTGGTTTATGTTTCTGATAATGTATACTGCAATGTCATATCTTGTTTTGCCGTATATATGTATATCACTATTGCATCAAATTAACATGGATTGTCATGCAATGACGCGCCATCGTTTTGTATGCTGCGATAAGGTCCAGTTTACTAAATTCAATCTACCCTAAGTGAAAAAAAGTTAATTTTTTGCTGGTGGTGAAAGTAATTTTTCACATGTATATAAATGGGTATGAAAAATTCGACCAAAAAAAAAAATGGGTATGAAAAAACTAATTTGGCAAAAAGAGCAATCGGGGGGTAAAGTATTATTTAATTAATTAATTAATTTAGAATATGTTGTACTGTTGGCCATTAACGTTGTCAAAACCAAGACGATAGCCATTGAAAAGATTACAGAAATTAAAAAATAAGAGCGTGGGAATCATGTGCTCTACACTTTTTCCTTTGTTGACGGTGTAAATACCCTTTTGAACATTTCTAAAATGGAAAACCATATCGTATATTCTTATTTCTTTCTTATGCTTTGTGATTTTTTTAATTATAGTATAAATGCCTCAATCATAGATAGAGTCGAAAAGTATAAGTTTACAGTATAGTGCTTCGGCCAAAAGTCACCGCACAACAAAAATGCAAAGTCACTGGCGGAACCAAAAATGTCAAATAAAAAAGAACGATCTTCGCGAACGTATTTCCGAGAGAAAAATAAATATATATTCAACAACTAGAAAATGAAACATGATTAAATAGCCGAATATTCTAGCAATCAGGCTGCGGACCATGCGCCAAAAGTCCCTTTCATAGAGAATTGTCAAAATTCAACGCACGTCCTCACCAAGAAAAATAGTAATAGAGGACGATACGCTCGCTTTTAATCCCCTCTTATCGAGTGTATTAGACTCAAAAATAGAGATTTATCCTAATTAAAGTATTCACGCGCTCATAAACCGATGCATAAAGAGGGTATCTGTTAGAAGTGTTTTTCAAGAATCCTGGCAAAATAAAAAATTATTTATTTCTGGGGCATGATGTGTGGTATTAATTAATTATGGTGGGTGTTTTCAGTACGCCTAATCGAAAAGGGACATCTCAATATTATTGCAGTAATTGGAGTTTTGAAAAATAAAAAAAAAAGGGGGCCAATTACTTTTCAGTTGCACCTAAAGTCAACACGTATCAAAATCAAAATTTATCGCAAACGCAAGCACACGTCGCAATCGCGATCATTGCGCCGGTCAATTTCGGACGGGCGTCGAGCTGTCCCATCGCCGCTGCCCGCTTGCGCGGCTCGAATTGGTCGCTAGTTTTTTCAGAAAATGAAATGAAATGGTTAATCAATCGTTCTCGGCGACCAAGCCCTTGCTCGTGCTTTCGAGGAAAAAAAAACAAAAGAAGAAATTTCGTGCTCATGATCGCGAGGGAACTCGCACCGTCTTGACTTGCACCCGTCAATTTCCACGGGCAAACCTTACTTTTAGGGACGAGCAATTTCAGGTTCCATGAAATCTGGAATCTTCAATTTAAAGATGTGACAAGTTGGAAGATTCAAATTCGCGTTAAGTGAATGAGATCAAAGGAGTACCGCCTGTTGCACCGCACCCCGTGAACTCTTATACGCCGATTAAAGTCTTTAGGACACATGGGTCTCGGTGATTTGTGTTAATAAGCAATCGAAAATAAGTAAATCACATGCATTCGTACCTTTTTCTGTCCCCATAATAATATACACTTTTAGGGACTTAACCATTGTTGATAACAGGAGAGCCCGATTCGTATGAACGATGCAAACGCCAACGCAGCAGCACATACCGAAAAGCACGTAACAAGCTGGTGCATGTTCTGTCGTAAATTAATATCAAAGCGTCGTGAATTCCACACGCGTTACTAATCAAAGAATCGCTCGATGCTTTTCCTTGATAAACATGGTGGTTTGATCGTAAATAAGCGCGAAACTTGGCGAGTTCCGATACTTCACGTCAACTCGCGACGAAAGGAATTAAGCCGACTTTCCCTTTCGTGAGGGGCATCTTATCCCATGATGCTGCATTTACCGTGTAGAGAAGCTAACGCGACAAACGTTGCTGGATGAATAATACCAGCTGTCGCGGACGTGTTTTGGCCCCACTTGCTTTCCTAACATGAGCTGCCCAAAAGTTAGCTCCAGAGAGCTAAAATGCTCTTCACTCGAATTGTTATTACATCCAAAGCTGCTTATCTTCCCCGGAAACATCCATTACCAGTGAGGACAGTGTTAAAATGTCTGTTTAAGCACGTTATAACCATGTCATTCAAGCGACGTGGAATGTCAAGAATCGAATTCTTAATCCCATATTTCTGATATCATGTTAGAGAATATCTAATCTCAAAACTTAGGCTTTTAGATAGATAGAGATTACATGCATAACGGTGACATCATAAGCAATGTGAGAATACAGTTAATGGGCGAAAAAAGATGACTGGGCCACTCGAAATGCAGAGTTAAACTTGAAAATATAAAGAAAACCAAAGCTTAACCATCTTTAGCAGCTAAAAATAACTTCAAAAGCAAGAAAGAGTGGAAAGAGAAATTGCAAAAATAATAACTGTATGTCTAGCCCTTATAATTATATTTTAATTACGAGTGACAATATAAAAGAAAAATGGTTGAGTAAAAAGAGGGGAAAAGAGCGCGTAAGGGGACCGAACCAAAGCGTTCGTCAAAGGGCGGAGCCAGCCCAAATACACCAAGCCTGCACTTCTCCTTCACACGCCATTGACCGGCTTGGGACATTCTCCCTGTTATCTCCTCCACCTCCGTTTGAGTGGACTTCGAATCCAGTCCATGCCTCGAGAACAGTCCCGTCATTTATATTTCGAATAGTATCGACCCACGTGATATTTTAAAGAAAAAATATCATAAAAAACTCTAAAATATATCACTTGCCATAAATTTATTCTGAATTTTTTTTTACCATACGAAAAACTCCAAACTATATCACTTGTGACATATTTACCCCACAATACTTTTTTCAAGGGCATTTTCGTCTTTTTCCTTATTCTATTTTTTTTCTTCCTTTCTTCTCTCTTTCCTCCATCGGCCATGGCGCAGGGTCGCCCTAGGCTAAATCGGCCCTCACCTGATGCAAGCGAGGGCGACCCTTGCCAGCTTCCCTCTGCCATGGCCGGCGGAGGGAAAAGAGAAGAGAGAAAAAAAAAATGAAAAGGCAAAAATACCTCTTGGCAAAAATATTGTAAGGTAAATGTGTAACAAGTGATATAGTTTGAAGTTTTTAGTGGTGTTTTTTCTTTTATAAATTACACAACTTTTTCTCGTGCTCTAGAGGAAAACGAAGAAAAAAGGCCCTGCTGTACAATTCCCCCAATGACATGTATCGATTTCGACGCGACCGTGACCATACACTCGTCCTTCCATAATTCGTCCATGACATATCGTAATACATCACGGACATTTGAAAATTATTACTAATTTCAATAAGCTTGGACACACCTTACGCAAGGGAAGATCAGCTCATAGAATCACAGAAAACCTCACGCGCATTCTCTCCACTGTGAATACTGAACATCATTAATGGACGAAACGAAGCTGTTTGGTTTGGGGTTGTTCGCATTGCAGAAGGTTTTTGACTGAACGAGCGATGCAGCGCCAATACATACAATCCCTGTTCGGACGCTTTGCCTCAATATCGTCACACGCTCTGTCTCTCTTTCTCTTCATATTTGACAGCCCTGAAAAGGCTCTGCCACCTTTCAACAGAAGGTATAGAATAGAAAAGCGCTTCCCCCGTTTGCAATTTCCCCTTGCTCCACCCTCTCTCTCCAAGCACTACAAAAAAGAGAAGAAACAAGAAAGGAGCTCCCTTGAGCCTCAAAAAGCAGGACTAGGTAGCTGTCTCCGCTACACATACAACCCCCCTCTCCCTCTCTTTCTTCGTTTCTGTCAACCCCTCTTGAGGAAATCCCCTTGTAGCCGCTCTCAATATTCCTTACTTGCGTGTTTCTCACACATCCCAGTTGGGTTCGTTTCGTTTCGTTTCAAAGCGTGAGGCTTTGTGCATCAAGGCAAAGCCTCAAGGCCAGGCAAGAAGAAAAGATCTGTTTTTTGTGTTTTGTTTTGTGTTTGTGAACGAACTTTCTGGGGATTCGAGAGAGATGGTGCACCACCAGAGGTTCCATCAGTGGAGGAAAGGCGAAGCCCATATCTTCGACGACGAAGAGCATGGCTTCGTCGTGCTTGACTGCGCGAGCTCCGGTTTCAAGAGGAAGAAGCCCAAGCTCTTCTACCTCCTCCTTATCTCTCTTGTGTCTTGCAGCTTTGTGTTGTTGGTCCCTGAGCTGTTCGGTTCCAGTAGCCTCTCTCTCTTGTGTAAGCTCTCTCTCTGTCTCTCTCTGTCTCTGTTTCTCTCTGGGTTTTGCTTGTTTGTCTTTGTTCCTCTTTATTTTGCTCTGTTTTGTTGTTTCTTTCCACCTTTTCTTGATGGTCTCTCTGGTGGGTTTTGGCAGATTCTTTCGGCGTGGACAGTGAAGGCGCTCGTGAGAACTACGACGCAAATGCCCCTCCTTGTTCTTCAATGTCTAATGGTGGGTTCTCACTCCTGTTCTGCATCTTAAAAAGGCAAATAAAAAAGAAGTAGAAAAAAATTATACAAGATGTTGAACGAAATCCATTTGTATTTGTTCATCGGAGTTTTTTCTGTATGCTTGTTTAGCCGCTAAAAAAGGTGGACAACGAGTTGTGTTTTCGGAACTTCGATACTTCATAAACTGCTGCTCTCTGTTTTTGGCCCTCAGTTCCTCTGTTGGGTTGAAACATAGCTTAATCAGAGAACATAATCATCCCAGAAATTTCATCAGTTATGGCTTATTCTTTTGCTAGTTATGGTGTCTTGTGCCCTCATTGCGTAACTAAATTCTAGGCTGGACTACTTGAATCTCTCTTAGCCTTTTCCCAATTGTGAATTTAAGCATTTTGTCACAAAAATTTGCAGGGACCATATGCTGTGACAGAAGCGGCATCCGCACTGATGTGTGCATCATGAAAGGGGATGTTAGGACACACTCTACCTCTTCTTTAGTCTTCCTTTATAGTTCCAAACAGACTAGTGGATTTGTTGACTTGTTCTCGAGCTTTCTCGGAGTAGCTGAAGACCGCGATGACGAGGAACTCCAGCACGAAAAGATAAGGCCCTATACCCGAAAATGGGAGAGCACTACCATGGAAACTATCGATGAGCTAGACCTTGTCGTGAAGAAAGACATTGCGGGCGCTCACCATCGGTGCGATGTCCGGCATAATGTCCCTGCGGTGTTCTTCTCGACCGGAGGCTACACGGGTAACGTCTACCATGAATTTAATGATGGCATTCTACCGCTGTACATTACTTCGCAGCATTTTGAGAAGGAGGTGGTGTTTGTCATCCTTGAATATCACAATTGGTGGATTACAAAGTATGGGAACATCCTTTCTCACCTCACGAATTATCCGCCGATCGACTTCAGTAGAGATAAAAGAACCCATTGCTTTCCTGAAGCCATAGTTGGTCTGAAAATCCACGATGAGCTCACTGTGGATCCGTTGCTGATGAAGGGGAAAAAGAGCATCCTCGACTTCAGACATTTACTTGACTGTGCTTACTGGCCGCGGATTAATGGTTTAATACAAGACGAGGAGCGAGAGATGCAGCTGAAACTGAACCAGTTGCCTTCAGGGCCAGTTCGGGTGCAATCGATGAAAATCGATAAACAGGATCAGAAACCCCGACTGAAGAAACCGAAGCTAGCAATATTATCACGCAGTGGGTCAAGGGCGTTATTGAACGAGGATTGCTTGATTAAAATGGCAGAGGAGATGGGGTTCCAAGTAGAAGTTTTGAGGCCTAATAGAACAACTGAATTGGCGAAAATTTATCGGGTGCTTAATTCGAGCGATGTTATGATAGGCGTACATGGGGCTGCGATGACCCATTTTCTCTTCATGAAGCCTGGTTCCGTGTTCATCCAAGTTGTTCCTTTAGGGACAGATTGGGCGGCCGATACATATTATGGTGAGCCTGCAAGAAAGCTTGGTTTGAAGTATATCGGGTATGAGATTTTGCCTAGAGAGAGCTCATTGTATAGTGAATATGATAAAGCCGACCCGGTCCTTACGGATCCAAAGAGTGTGACAGACAAGGGATGGGAATACACTAAGAAGATCTATCTTGATGGCCAGAATGTGAGCTTGGACATGAGGAGATTCCGCAAGCGGCTGCTTAAAGCTTACGACTATTCCTTCTCGAAAATAAATTGGCATGGCATGCCAATCTTCCGCTGAAGTTCCAGTCAACGGTTTCGCTTGATTAGCTTTGTCGTTCATATATTCTTTGCCATTTTTTGTCGTTACATTTCATTGCTGTACATTGCAACCAAGACAGTCCTTTTGTACAGGTTAGAGATTTTATTCATAGTTTTTCTTTTTCATATACAAGGTATGCACCAAAGTAAGTTCTTTTTTTTGGTCTTTGCGCAATCGCAATATAGTAGAGATAGACATGGTAAGCGAGGTTTCGATAAGAATCTTTTGCTATTATGTGTAAAGTGGATAGAAATGAGGTCCTTCAACTGTCGAATTAGTTGCAATCGCACTACCAAGTTGGCCAAGCCTTGCTAAATACTCTGTTCTCTTCTGCTTCCTTAGACTAGTGTTACAACTTTTTCCATCGACTTTCTTGGCTGAAGTTGAATAACACACTCTCATCTACAATTTCAGTTTTCAAGGTCAATCTCTTAATTCAGTGGCAAAAACGAAAGGCCAATTTCTTACTTCTTGATGCAAGTCCAAGGCATGTTTAAGATAAACATATGCTTACGATCGAGATCGAGAGACGTGTTTTCCTCTGTCAGGTTCACCATTAACTTGTACAGAGGGCATTTTCAATAATTTCCAGGTCCCGAAATTTTCCTTTTAAAAAGATTGAAAGCTTTAGGATGATAAATTTCCAGGTCCCCTTTCATGTGCGTTTTCCTGACAATAGGATTTTTGAGTTTCATGAAGTTATGCTCTTGATATCTTTTGGGTAAAATAGCAGTTTCTGGAGCAGAGTGCTGTGAGAGTTTTCAGGAATCTTGTTTTTCTTTGTGAAGTTCGAGGGGATAATGTAAATGTAAGGCGACAGCTATCTGCTTGGTTGTATCCTTAACTAGATTAAGCTGAAATTGGAAACAAATGGGCAAGTGATCCACTTTCAAATTATAAAAAATATATGGGTTAATTTCATGAAAAATCGGAAAAATTTTAAAGGGTACCCGAAATGGAGTCATTTTCTCCAATAATGATATGAAATTGACATTGTCTCAAATAATGATATGAAGTGACCAAATCGTTTCATATAAGGGTTTGAAGTGGCTTAATTATCTCAAAGAAGGACCTTTGGTCAGCCAGTGACTATTCTGTTGTCAGATAAGGGGTATTTTAGTAAAAAAAATTATAAATATATATTTTTATTTTTTTTACTTATGTTTTTTTTTTTTTTTTTTCCTTTTTTCTTCTTCTCTTCCGAGCATCATTGTGTCTAGCCGGCGACCTCCGTTGGCCTTAGGCGAGAGCTGCTCTCGTCGGTGTCAAGTGAGAGCTGCCTAGCCCGCATTGGGCAAGGGATGCTCGACGCCAGGAAAGGCGATCCTAGCA
Organism: Syzygium aromaticum; assembly: GCA_024500025.1. Lineage (NCBI taxonomy): Eukaryota > Viridiplantae > Streptophyta > Magnoliopsida > Myrtales > Myrtaceae > Syzygium > Syzygium aromaticum. The sequence continues at coordinate 23,220,219 of CM044885.1, forward strand.
AGGGCGAGGGTTGCCCTCGCCGGCGTTGAGCAAAGGTTGCCTCGCTTGGGCTGGGCAAGCGAGGGTGACCCTGGCCAGCCCAGGTGAGGGCAGCCCTCACCCAACACTGTCGAGGGCGGCCTCCGCCTGAGGCCAACAACATCCGCCGACCCCAACAATGGTAGGCGGAGGGAAGAGAGGAAAAAAAAGAAAAGGAAAAAAGAAAGGAATTCAAAAAAGTAAAAGACAAAAATACCCTTTGGCTAGTGAGGTTAAGTCCTTATTTAAGAATGATATGACTACTTTAAGCCCTTATTTGAGACAAGATTCTCTTCAAGTCCTTGTTTGAGAAAATAAAAGCACTTTAGGTCGTTATTTGAGACAAAGTCCACTCCTGACCCTTATTTAAGAAAATGATTCCACTTCAAGCCCTTTTTTGGAATTTTCCCCAAAAAACTCCAAACTGATACATATGTGATAATTTTACTTTGAACTAATTTTTTGACCACAAAAAACTTTAAACTGGTACATCTGTGACAAATTTATCATGAACTATTTTTTTTACTACAAAAAACTCTACATTGGTACACTTGTAACAATTTTATTCCGAATTACGTTTTTGACAACCAAAAACTCCAAACTGGTACACCTGTGATAATTTTACCCTAAACTAATTTTTTGACCACTAAAACCTTAAACTGATATATTTGTGATAAATTTATCATCAACTAATATCCGTCAAATTAGATTAATATCACCAAAAACTACAAATTGGTAAACTTGTGTAAACCCCAAACGGTTACATCCGTCAATTATCACGTGTTATTAAACTTAGCAATTTGACAGTAAAATTTAATGGAAAGTAACAGAGATTAAATTTGTCACAGGTGTACCAGTTTAGAGTTTTTGGTAGTTAAAAAATTAGTTTTGGGTAAAATTATCACAGTTGTACCAGTGTAAGGTTTTTTGTGGTTAAAAAATAGTTTGGAGTAAATTTATTACAGGTGTATCAGTTTAGGGTTTTTCGTGGTATTAACCCAAAATATAAGTTGCTGGTCAGAGTTTTTTCAAAGGGTGACTGACGATCCCATAAATTGCATTGTATTTCTTTTATTGAAGTGAGCCAGTTATGTAAGTTCATATGCACCTGCGGTATCATCACTAATGCCAAAATCAACTAACCTTAGTTGGACGATACCATGTTGGCGTCATGTCATGTGTGTTTATTTAAATATTAAAATCACACTTTCGTTAAAGAGTTTAAGCCTTTAGTATCGTCTGATAGTGGTCGCAAAAGAATTTACAATAGAAATGTCGAGCTTCACTTTATGCCGAATTCTAAGCTGTATACATCGAAGAGCAGAGGCACCTGATATGTTCCACGAACTCTGTTAAATGATGCCGACGGCTTCAATGACAGTCACAGATTCTGAGAACGATAGACAGGAGCAGTTGTGTTTGGAAATACTGGCTTGGAGATTCTGATTTTCATTTCAAGAAACTTGGGTCGATGTATATGTACATGAGCAATGTGTAAAGCCCAAAAAATTTCTATTGCATTCGTCGGTCGATTTTCTAATCACTCGTGTCAGAACTTACGGTCAGCTCCGAGTGGAAACACCACTGCAACATGTGATCTAACACTTAAATTTCGCCTTATCTCGCTATATCCCGCACTTTGTTGTCTTCAATGATGGGTGAGACTGGAGGAGGCGTTTCAGCATTTCTTGCGTCTTTTATATCTTATCCATAGAACAAAAGCGGACGCTCGGATGGTCGAAACACCACTGCAATAGGTGATCGAACCCGCCATATATAGCTATACCCAGGACTTTGCCGTCTTCGATGATGGGTGAGGTTGCAGGAGGCGTCTCAGCGTTCCTTGTGTCTTTCGTATCTTATCCAAAAGAACGAAAGCGGATACTCAGATGGGGGACAAAAATGAGATGTAAACGTACATTGTTGTTTAATTATCTTGATTCTGACTGACCGTACTTGGTGGTCTTGCCAAGAGAATACCTGCGAGACTGGTCTGAACTGGACATTTGAACCGCTGTTAGTGATTGTTTACGAAGTGTCATTGCGTTAGCTGCAATTGCTGATCCTCCATTGTAAATGAATGTGGTCGAGCCTCTGACAGGCGAACAAGCTTCTGTCAAATTTCTTTGGTTGCTGCTGTTGCATAGACCACAAGTTTTAGTGGCGAACACCTATGTGAACGGATTCGCAAGTCATTCTTCAGTCAGAATTTGGAGTCGCATCATGTGCATTTATACTCTACTGAATTTGTCCAATGCAGACGATTAAGTAAAGAAAACATGACACCGTACCTCTTTTCGGATCCATTGATGAGCTTCCCCATGAGGTGTGCTGTGATGTCCTTAACATGAGATATGATGCCATTGGCGCTCCGTGTGTTCAAGGATCGGTACAAAGGGTGAGCTCTCCTTGCAACACAATCTGGGTCTCGTTTCTGCTAGCTACGAGCCCGTTCAGACTAGGAATCTTCCTTAGCTCGGAGGGGGAATTCACACGTCAAAGGATTCGGTCGGGCTCTGGCGGCCTTTCAAGGGTGATTCTCTGTCGAGGAATCCTGCTGGTTCAGACAGTCGCAGGACCTGAGAATTTCTGTATCTCGGAACTAGGAAGCGCTTGATCGAGGCATCCTGACCTTTGATCTGATTAACAAATCTGCATCAGGGTTCACATAAGCAAGCATTAATCTCTTCGAAGCCATGGCATAAAGAAACAGAGTCATCTCTTATTCTTTGAGATGCTGAGTAATTAGCACTTTCAATCGTAAAATGATGCCTCGCCAACTCGTGAGACAAATTGGCGTTTCGAAATTGGTACCTAGAAAAAATCATGTCGGAGAAGCGTCAGGAAGCCTGACGTGGGACTTCTTCTGCGCCCATAGCCATGATAGCATCTCCCAAACAGAATGGACAGTGCCTCCGTCAGCTACCGGAGGCTGAAAACTCGGGCCTGGAGGAGAACGTGAAGACCATGCATACGGCAGGATTAGCATACATAATAAGCACGGGTCAGGCCGAAAACAGAGACGTCGGAGGAGAGGGGGAAGAGGGGGAACATGGAGACGTTCTCTATCCGGTCAATGACGGGACACACACACACTCTCTCTCTTCCTCCTCTTCATGAATAAACTTTGAATCCATGCCCAAGGGAAGAAGAAAAGGGCACCGCTTGCGTTATTCTCGAAAACCCAGTCTCGAACCGTTGTAGCAATACGCCATTCATTGTGATCCTAACGTGGAATGCCGTAATTCTCGAACGTTTGGAAAGTTGTCCGAAGGTCGATCATGAGACGCATTATTATTCGAGCTTGGGCCTAAGAGGCTCGATCCATACCACTGACTTCAAAAGCTTCGATCATTAATGGCAAGAGTAATTACCTTATCAGATCTCCCAGAACTCGTATGCGTTTTCGTGTAATCCGATATACCATTAGCCAACAAACGAGATGCCAGTCATCTTATATGGTAGCTTTTCACGTAGAAGTTATCCCATTTTAGACTCTCTCTCTCTCTCGCTCTCTCTCTCTCTCTCTCTCTCTCTCTCTCTCTCTCTATTCATATTTGACTGCCCAGAAAGACTCTTGCCACCTTTGAACAGAGAAGCGCTTCCCCATTTACCATTTCCAACTCTTGTTGCTTAGTTTGAATGAAATTTCTGTTTCAGTCACCAAAAAAAAAAAAAAGTGCATGCACTTAAACCTCAGAAAACAGTCTCTGCTACTCGTGCAACTCTCTCTCTTCCTGAGAAAATCCCTGCACCCTCGCTTCCAATCTTCCTGGATTTACGTACTTCTCTCAACTCCCAGTTGGGTTCATTTGGCAGAAGGACTGAAAAAGAGGAAAAAATCTGGTTTTTCAAAATATCTGTGGGCATTGGTGCGGGAGAGATGGTGCACCGCCAGAGGTTCCATCGATGGAGAGAAGGCGAAGCGCATATCTTCGATGATGAAGAGTCGCGTGGCAGGAAGAAGCCCGAGCTCTTCTACCTCCTCCTCCTCCTCCTCCTCCTCTCTTTTCTTTCTTGCAGCTTTGTGGTGGTCCCTGAGCTGTTCGGTTCCGGTAGCCTCTCTCTCTGCTGGGTTTTGCTCGTCTCTCTTTGTTCCTCTGTTTTGTTATTTTCTTCACCTTTTCCTGATGGCTTTCTTTCGTGGGATTCTGGCAGATTCTTTCGGCGTGGACGGTGAAGGCGCTGGTGAGATCTACGATGCAAATGCCCCTCCTTGTTCTTCAATGTCTAATGGTGGGTACTCACTCCTTAACTGCACTGAAAAAGGCAAACTGAAAAGGAGGCGAAAGAAGGGAAAAAATCCCAGACAAAACCTTGAACAAAATGAGTTTCTTGAAAACTGCGGTTGTAGCTGTTTTGGAATTTTTCTTTATGCGTGTCCGGCAAGTAAAACATGGCGGAAAACAAGTAGAAATTATTGGAACTTCAGTACTTTGCATACTGCTGCTCTGTTTTTTGCCCTCAGTTTCTGGTGACCGTTTTCTCTATTTTGTTGTAGCATAGCTTACTTCGAGCCCATAATCATCAAACACATAATGACAGTTTCTTTTGGCCCTGCGTGGTGTATCGTGCCCTTGTTGCATGTAGAAATTCTAGGCTGGAACGGGGCTACATGAATCTCTCTTGGCCTTTCCCATTTTTTTGAATTAAAGCATTATTTTGCAAACAATTGTAGGGACCATATGCTGTGATAGGAGCGGCTTTCGCTCTGATGTATGCATCATGAAAGGGGACGTAAGGACACACTCTCCCTCTTCTTCAGTCTTCCTTTGTCTAGCGAAACAGCCAAGTAGGTTCGTCGACTTCATCTCAAGCGTTCACCGGTCGGCCGAAGGACACGATGACGAGGAACTCCAGCGAGAAAAGATAAGGCCCTATACGCGAAAATGGGAGAACACTATCATGGATAAAATTGATGAGCTTGACCTCATCGTGAAGAAAGATACCATGGGCGCTGACCATCGGTGCGATGTCTGGCACAGCGTTCCCGCACTGCTCTTTTCGACCGGAGGCTACACGGGTAACCTCTACCATGAATTCAATGATGGGATTCTTCCGCTGTACATTACGTCGCAGCATTTCAAGAAGGAGGTCGTGTTTGTCATCCTTGCATATCACGATTGGTGGATTATGAAGTATGAGAACATCCTTTCTCACCTCTCGAACTATCCACCCATCGACTTTAGTGGAGATAAAAGAACCCACTGCTTTCCGGAGGCCATTGTTGGTCTGAAAATCCATGATGATTTGACTGTGGATCCTTCACTGATGAAGGGGAATAAGAGCATCCTCGATTTCAGACACTTCCTGGACCGTGCTTACCAGCCGCGGAGAAAAGGTTCAATACCAGACAAAAAGCGAGGGATACAGCTGAAACTGAATCAAGCGGCTTCAGTGCCAGCTTTGAGGCAATCGATGACATTTAATAAGGACGACCAGAAACACCGGGTGAAGAAACCGAAGCTAATAATATTATCGCGCACTGGGTCGAGGGCATTAGTTAACGAGGATTGCTTGGTTAAAATGGCAGAGGAGATGGGGTTCATAGTAGAAGTTTCGAGGCCTGATCGAACGACAGAACTGGCGAAGATGTATCGCTTGCTTAATGAGAGCGAAGTTATGGTTGGTGTACACGGGGCTGCTTTGACCCACCTCCTCTTCCTGAAGCCTGGTTCCGTGCTCATCCAAGTCATTCCTTTAGGGACAGATTCGCCAGCTGAGACATGCTATGGTAAACCTGCAAGAGAGCTTGGTTGCGAGTATATCGGGTATAAGATTTTGCCTCATGAGAGCTCCCTGTACAGCGAATATGACAGAGGCGACCCAGTCCTTACAAATCCAAAGAGTGTGACTAAGAAGGGATGGCAATACACTAAGGCGATCTATCTCGACAGACAGAATGTGAGCTTGGACATGAGGAGATTCCACAAGCCGCTGCTTCAAGCTTATAACTATTCCTTCGCAAAAATAAACGGTCAAGTTAGCTACAATCAAACAACCAAATTGTTTAAGCTTTGCTAACTACTTCGTTATCTTCACCTTCCTTAAATAATTGTTAATATTTTTTTTTCCATCGACTTAACGGTTGAACTTGAATATGTACTCTCATCTGCAAACCAGTTTTTCAGGTTCATCATAGACTTGTAAAGAAGGCATTATTAACAATTTGGTGAATTGGATGACTTGTTAATGATGCTGCTCTTTCCCTTCATATGTGTTTACCCGACAGTAGGAGTTTTGGGTAAATCTAAGGCAATGGCCATCTGCTTGGTTGTATCCTCAACAAAATTAAGCTGAACTTAAAAGATGGGAAAGTGATCCTCTTTCAGAAAATGAAACATGGAAGTTGTTGCTATAGTTGTGTTTTCTTTTAGACTGATGAGCCCCTCAGTTGCATTGTAGGTTTATAGCTAAATAAGTTAACTATGTAAAATCTATATCACGAGCGGCGTTGCCTAAATAAACAAAGCGATTCTCAGTTTCAGGACATGTGAAGCTATTATAATCAACTATGCTAAAAACAAGAACACTTGATACGATAATACCATTTTGGTGTCACGTAATATGAATGTCACGTTATATTCTCTGAATCTAAGCTATAAAATTGAAGAGCAGCTGGTTTATTAGCAAAGGCACCCGTCGTTTCCTCCAACTCTGTTAAATGATGCCAATAGCTTCAATGAATTTAGTCAGAGATTCAGAGAAAAATGGGCAAGAGCAGTTGTATACATTGGCAGAAAAATTTCGGGTATTGTTTGAAGAAACTTGTCTGACTATGTACATAAGCAGCGTGTTAAACCAAAAAATTGCTATTGCATTTGTCAGCTAACTTTTCAGTCTTTCTCTCGTCAATTCTTGGTGTCTCATCTATCATGTCAGAACTTCAGTTGGCTTCAAGTCAAAGCATAACTGCACAGGTCATTGAACACTAAATTTTGCAATCTATAGCTACAGCCAACGCTTTGCTATCTTCAATGATGGGTGGACCGGAGGAGGTGTCTTGGCATTCCTTGCATCTTTTACATCTTATTGAAGAAACAAAAGTAAATACTCAGATGATGGACAGACTGAGATGAAATATATACTGTAAATTCAATTTAATTACGTTGATTCTGCTTACCGGAATTAGCGGATTTGCCACCCAGAGAAGACCGGCGAGACCGGTCTGAACCTGTTTGAACACCTGTTAGTGATTGTCTCCTCAGTGTCCGTGTGTTTGCTGCAATTGCTGATCCTCCATTGTTACCAAATGTGGTTGAGCCTCTGACAGGTGAATGAGCTTCAGTCACATTTCTTTGGTTCCTGCAGTTGCATAGAAACCAAGTCTAAATGGCAAGATACTGATGTGAGCAAATTCTCACATTCCCGTCATTATTTGGAATTTTCAGTTGCATTACTTACTATATAATATTTGTCTAGAGCAGTGTTAAGACTATTTTAGTAACAAAAATTTCACTGACCTCTTTTCAGATCCATTGATGAGCTTCCCAATGGTGCGCAGGGATTTCCTTATGTGAGATTCTTTGCCATTCACGCTTTGAATCGGCAAGTTGGGTGTTCGAGGATCAGTACAAAGAGTGAGCTCTCCTTGCATCACAATCTGGATCTCATTTTTGCTAGGTAAGAGTGGTTCAGGACTAGGTGTCTTTGGTAGCTCAAGAGGGGGAATTTGCACACTACAGTAATTAGTCGGGCTCCTAGCAGTCTTTCGAAGGTGCTTATCTGTCGCGGAACCCTGATGGTTCAGACTTTCACAGGACTGGAAGATTTTTGTATCTTGAAACAGCCCATATTTCAGATTCGATTCTGGCTCAAATAGTGGGGGCTTCGATTCATCCTGTACTTTGATCTGCAGATTATTATTTTTGGCAGTTCTTGGGCCTTCCAAACTCAATCTTCGTGTGTGAGTAGATGCAGGGGTTTTTCTTGCCTTCATCTCAGCAAAATTCATGATTCTCCCAGTTTTGATTGTTGGTGTACGGTTTTCAATGCTTAATCTTCTCGAACGTGGAGGTGTGTGTTCATTTACTGCTTTTGGTCCATTTGGAGACGTTGGTTCCTTTGTTCTACTGAACTGCATGCTTTGCATTTCCCTGCTTGCCAGTGCCCTTTTAAGACTTTCAATCTGTAAGATTTCAACAAATTAAGTAATTATCTCCAAGTCAGAATTGCAGCTAAAAGGGGTTTTGTATGTAGACATAATAGGCCTTGCACATTATTTGAATCTGAGAAATCATGAAGGCGAGAGTATGATGACATGGTCTATTCATTGAGATGCTTAAAAACCTACTTACACTCTTATGACATTAATAGGCCGTCGAAGAATAAATTTACCAACAGAAACAGTGAATAAATAATGATACAAAAGCTTAGAGAGAGAGAGAGAGAGAGAGAGAGAGAGAGAGAGAGAGAGAGATGGTAATTTATTTGTAAGTTCTTTGGACAATGCATTTCAAAATCAACCAGCAATATCGAGAACATTTACTTGTTAATCTCCATGCTCAAATCAGAAAAAGATCATGTCTGTACAAAACAGATTGATGTATCCAAGTTTTAATTAGGAGAAACTGTCAAAACATGCACAAACCAGTCCTGCAATTACACCAATTGAAGGATGCCTTTTGTTGCTTAAGAAAAATTAGGAAGCCGAGATCCACAGATCCAGCCCCTAGACTTGTAATGTTGATTATTGTTAAAAAGGCATCTGAAACATAGAAATTACCCGAGTACATTTACCTGTTCTTTGAGTTGCACGACCTCACTGGTCTCTTTGTTCATGCGTGCGGCACCAAGTTCAACCGTTGAAACTCTCTGAGCAAACTTCAAGGTACTCATTGATTCCCCAAATGAATCCGCCTCAGGGTTCACATGAGCCAGCATCAATGTTTTTGCATGCCCTCCTGAAATAAAATGCACAAAAGCAACGTCACCATTTCCCAAAGATCATAATCAGGGTGCCTCTCTTTTATGAAATGTTGACTTCGGGTATTAGTAATTTTATCCTAAAACGAAGCTTCAATTAGGGGTGAGTGGTTCTAGGTTCTATACAAATTCCACCTAGAATCTAAAACCTACTCATGGGAACAAGTTTGTCATTTTTTGGAACCTGAAACCTACCTTACATATCTTGGAACTTAGAACCTACCTTGTCACAAGTTCTAGGGTCGATTCCAAGATTTATCCAAGTTCCACTTGTATTATTAATTGAACAATTGCTGTGAATTATCACTACTTGCTGTTATAATTCACTAACCACAACTTATATATGGATACATGAAAAATATGAAATATTAACGAGTCATAAAATAAAAACTCAGATTAGTGGTTCCAGATTATACACTAATCATTTAATGCTATGAAACACAGCAAGATCACATGAAGACGTAGACCAAGAAAAAACACAAAAAAGCTTATTTAAGGCTTCAGATTCTAGGTTCTAGTTTTCACCTACGTTTTTGGAACTTCGAACCTACCCTGGAACCTGGAACCCACAAGTTTCCACTAGTCAAGTTCTCAGGTTTCATGAGTTTCCACCGGTCAGGTTCTCAGGTTCCACGTTCTAGTCTATAACCATGCTCACCCTTAGCTTCAATAACACTTGACAAACTTCGAAATAGGTACCTAGAGAATCTTGCAGCAGAAGCGTAAGTTTGCTATTGCGGTAAGGTACATGGGAGTTTTTCTGGGCCAAAGCTGTGATAACATCTCCCAGACAGGACAAAGACCGGTTAATGTATTGTGCCTCCTTCAGTCTCTCTCCTGTGACTTCAGATTTATCTACCCGTTCACTTCCTGCAAGATCCACCAAATGCAGGCAACTGCGGAGGATGGATCCAGAGACATCTTTCCCTTGAACATGTACTGTCAGCACACTGCAAGGATGCATCCAGTGGCATCAATATCACTCTCTCGAATAATCTATCCATTGGAAACTACATCACAATTTATACAGAAAAAGAATGGGAAGGAAACTCTGCCTGTCCAAAAACTGACCTGTGTGACCGGCTACTTCTATTGTTTAGTGTTGTAGAATTGACGACACGATTCATATCACCAAGTTTCATTAGGTTGACCACATCAGTTGTAGACTTGACGGTATGCATGGTAGCATCTGGAAGGCTCAAGCCACCGTCCCTGGTACAGCTTCGAATCTCTAATTTGTGCATCGTCAAGGAACCCAAATTTACATTTCGAAACTTAGTTAGACTTTCTTCAGTCTTTTTATCTACTTATTTGACATCAAATGTATCTATCATTCATTTCAAAGGATATCTTGAGGATGCTGAATCCTCAGCCAGGAGATCACGCACTTGCTCATTATATATTTCAACCATCTGAACGTGAATCTCGTAAGTTACAATGTCTTTCCTTCTGTTAGACAACTCGAAGAGATTGTTGAGAGCCAAGTAATTAATCCCCATGTCCTTTGTCAGTTCGCCCGATGGACCACACTGTAATTCCAAAAGGCAATAAGTAGTTATCCCTCGAATCAATGTTAGAAATCATAAGTTCTGCTTAGGTTTAATTATGTATATGCTTTGCAGGTAGATAAATAAAATTAAGAGAACATCCATCTGCCAGTGAGGAAAATGCACACTTTTCAACAAATCATCTAGGAGCCTAGGAGGTGATCTGGCACAAAGGTTGGATCTACAAAAGCTACATGTGCAAGTTCTTACCATTGTATGTGTTTTACCCGATCCAGTTTGACCATAAGCAAAAATGCAGGCATTGTAACCATCCATGACTGATCTAATCAAAGGTTGAGTATCCATGTACACATCATCTGCAAAGAGGGTCGCATGGCGGAAAACAATTACATTGTTGTTTAAAAGCTGAACAGCAATTTCCAAACAATCACTTGGCCAATGATATACCCTTGATAGTAAGATGAAGTGTAACAATACCTTGAGTAGCAAGTGGACCAAAAACCCGATTAAACTGAAACGCTTTCCTTCCATCTCTTTGGGGTTTTAAAGGGTCAACAATCACAAGTGAACCATCTTCTCCAAAAAAATCTACCACATTTTTGGCTTCCGCATTAAAAATGGGCCTAATTCTGCAGTAAACTCGTATATTACCTGAAAAGATGTTTATTAAATTAAACTCATAATATTGGACTTAAAACCACAAAAGCTCCTTTACTTAAAAGCGACTAACCCCTAGATAAGCATATACTTTTGCGGATATATGCGGACTGTTCAAAAAATTGAGTTATGTGATCCAATTCATAAACAAATAACTCTCCTTGAAAAGAGGGCTAACCTTTTAAATCCTGAACCATGTTGTATAGGTTTCGATTTTCCTTCACCACCTTGTGATATCCAAGAGTAGCTGTAGACATCTCCTGGACTTGATTACCTGATCCATTGGAAGAGCAAAAACAAATATTAATGCTCAGGAAGCATGTCACATCGAGCTTGGTTTCTGTTTAATAAAATGCAAAAGCTAGAAAAAGATCGTAACAAGATCCCATTAATTCATTTTTGAAGTTGAAACTTGAGGATTATTGCCAAATCTTAAGAAGCATATTAATCACAATGGCCTCATTCTGAGATAATAACATTCAGAGGAGCCGTAATAAATAATTTAAGTAAATAGACGATACTCATCTAAAATGGTTGACATTCAATGCAAAAGGAAAAGGAAATCAACCGTGTCATAAGGGAATATGCAATTCCCCATGTAGAGGAAATTTGAAAATGACAAAATTGACATGTGGCAATTGCATCAGGGAGCTTAATGTCCTAAGCCTCGTCCGTGGTTGGAAAAAAACAAGAACTAATTAGACCACTCCTTTTTAGTCTACTTTTCCCACCTAGCTGTTTTAGATCTCTCTGAAAATGGGACTGCAGATCTTCAAACTCCCTTTTTGTCTTCACCAGCAAAGTTTTAAGATCCTGCAAGATGCAAATATTAGACTGTCTCGTCCTTTACAATTGTTGACGGGAACATGAAATCACAATAACTTAAAGACCTTGCTTTATTATTCTATTCTGCAAGCAAGTTCAAATGAAAATTTTTGAAAATTTCTATTATAGTCCCAACATCCCCTCCTGAAACCTTTTTATCAAATAAAATCTTTCCAACTGATTTTGCAAATTTCAGCAAAAGAAGTCCGCAAGCTTTACTTTCCCTAAAGATTTGCTGCATTATAAATAGAGACACTCACCAAAAGTTCTTTCTCTTGCATCTCAAATACATTTCGATGATTGCAGTTACCCTCTTTCAAGCAGGTTCTGCAGCACTATGAACAAGAAGAGTGTGGAGGCATCAGATTACAAATTATCCATGGTGATAATAGCTACTGAATATGCAAATACTTGCTGGCAGAAAGATATTCTGGTAAGCACATGTACTGAGAACTAATTTCCAGTTTTTATAATCAAGTGATGCTTGATCAATGAGCCACTTCTTTTCAGTATGGGTAATAGAACGCGATACCCAATCCAATGAGGACAATAACCGAAACCCTATCATGCCAATCGACCAAACAGTCATCATAAAGCATCAACTAATGTGATGACAAGAGCAAAGTAAGGGAACAAAATAGATATAAATTTCTTGCACAAATTATCTAATGCCAATGGACATCACTAGATGACAAAGGTGGGAAAAAGAATATCAGTAAGTGCAACTTAACTGCAAAGGAGTAAGTTCACAAAGATAACATACCTTGGATCCTCGAGTAGACAAATCCTCCAGGGGCGAGGATGCTGAAAGCGACCTGCCTCTTTCTTTTAGTAAATCTCCAAAAACTAAATCCAGCTGAAATTGGATGTTGAAACAATTATGTCATTTGCGATTACAATAGGAAACAAAAACCACGAGCATCAACAAATAAAAAACTTAATAAAATCAAAGTTTCTCGTCCCTATATCAATTATATTGGGCAGAAGATTTGAGTACAAAATGTTTCCCTGATGGTTGAATATGACGTATAGTTCGGCAAAGAAGATTTGCAGCTTATTTTGTTCGTAGAAAGAAAAATGGAAATGCCACTCCTGTGACGTTTAGTGCACTCTATTTCTTGCGCAGATGCAAGGAAGCGCTGGAAAAAGCAACGTACTTACCACTCTGGTTGGTCTAAAACTATAATTTTAACCTTCTACACATCAACTAGCCACAAAAAGTGTGGAAAATTTCTACAGGAGATATTTGCTCTAACTACTCAATAGAAGAGAGTGATGCCTTCTCAATCTAAGAGCTGTACGTTTTCATACCCTTTCTACCTTCTAGTGCATTTGTGAAGAAAAACTTGTTAGATCCAAAACATAAAGGCAAGGAGTTCCTTACCCAAAAAAAAAAAAAAGAGGCAAGGAGCAACCAATGCTGCTATCGAAGAAAATCAAACTTCTTACCTTAGGGTGCTTGCCTTGAAGTTGCTGCTCCAAACAATGTGAGATTATTTTTGTGAAGAGCATCATGGAATCCTATGACAGAAGAAAACAGAATAGAAGAGATATCAGGAACCATGCCTGCAAAATCAAAGTGATTTTGTCAAAATCTGACTTCTTACCTGTTTACCATTAGCAATGGTGGCAAAAAGGTTCCTGTCAACATTTTCCTTTGACTCAACCATAAAGTCAGTGAGTAACTTGACTATTGAATCTACAATATCAAGTGAAGCACCAAAAAATTGTCAGTGGGGAAAAAGTGAAGGCAATTGAGGACTGAATTGACAAGCAGATCCATGTTCAACCAGCAATGTTCTATGTAACTAGTTGAAACCGACACCAACTTCCAAGGACAACAAAAGGACATATACTTATTTTAGGCTCTGCAGTTTTTATCTTCAAGTATTGTATGAATATCTATTATGTAGTTGCAGAATATTTCTGGTGAAGTGTTTCCATGCGCATCAAAATCATTTATTTATCAAAAACTAAATTTAAATGGCCCAAATTCCTACTAATTTTTTCTTCTTTTTGGCATTAATGAAACAACATATTATTCCTTCAAAGAGAGCCCAGGCATTACAGTGCATAGCCTACATGGAAGAAGCACAGGTTGTCCTCAAAGATATATGAAGTAAATTAACCTTCAAATCTTCCACTTTCACCAATAGGGAGCTGTCTATCATTTGTGCAGGATGTGTCGAACAATTGTCTGCGTGAGTCCAGTGGAGTCGCAGCTGAGGATCTAGCGTTCATCCTATTAGTAGAATGCATGACTAGAGGAGATCTCATGTGTTTATGAAGTCCATCACTGTTATTCATTTGCTTCCACTCGTAGTAAGCTTTGAGACCCAATATGCAATCAACGACCTTACCCACTGAGCCTGCTTCCAAAGTGTCCTGCGAGATCCAATTTAAAATCATTCCCCCCTTCCAATATAAACACAATAAAAAGCATAAAACCGCAGTTAGTCTTAACTTACCCTTTCAAGATCCGAAGCTTCAAATGCTGGGAGCTTTAGATCTTCAACGGCTACGAGAAAGTTCCGGACATTCTCAAAGTACTGATAAGCGGTCAATGGTTGGTTTTCGCCTGTGCGCGATAGCTGAGGAGAGTTGATCTCCACCACCTAACAATCATTGCAAATAAAGGTAAATCAAATCGACCAAACAAATCTCAATTTTCCTTCTTGGTAAATGTGTTTTGAGAAGAGATACAGGCCAAACATTTTGGTTACTCCAATTGACCCCTCTGGAGATGCAAGGTGGTCCAATGATAACACGATCACACTCACATTCCATCTACTCTAACTATGCGAGCGCCTCCTTTTCCTGGGCTGACTGACATATAAATTCTAGGGCAGGAGAACAATCGATGAGATGGACTATATTACCTTGGGGACAGCTCCGGGTTGAATTCTATTGATGGCATTGCACAAATATTGGCCATTTCTCAAACAAGACACGAACTCTCTCTCCGATGGCTGTCGAGGCAATCCGAGTGGACCCACGAAACCTTCAAGCCACTCGGCAGCCTGATACCGTCTCCAAGCTGCGGAAAAGCACATCAAATAAACCCAATACCGTCAAACCCCCAGTCCCTAAATCTTCAAAAAGAAAGGATCTTTCAGAGCCGTATAAAAGAAGACCAACCTGCTTCTTCAGCTTTTCTCGAAGCCAAAGTAATGTCGTGCATTCTTGCTCTCTTCGAGTCCTCCACGAGAGCCATTTCCTTTATCTACCCAGCGAAAATGGACATGCAGAATAAGAATCAAGAATCAAATGCCCAACTCGTGTCCCATGATCCCAAAACGAAGCGAAGAAAATGAATTCTCGCACTAATCATCAAGAACTCGTCTCCCCATTGCTTTTCAACGGGCAAAGGATGAAATGAACAAGCAGAAAGCAAATGGGTCCTCGACATATCCGTAGACATTCATGCTTCCCGAGCGATGGGTCCAAGAGTATACCTTCTGTTCTTGATCTCGGAGGGAGACTTTCAGTCAGAGAAAAGAGCGGACCCGCTTAGCGAAATCGCCGATACTGCTTCAGTTACTTCCTACTTCTGAATCGCCTTCTCAGGATCGAAAGTGGCACTATGACTCAGGATTCGGAGTTGGGGTTCGAGTCCGTGCCTGATGAGGCTGCAGAATCGTAACGTTGCGCTTGACATTTTTTGAATTCAAATCTGTGGGGACATCATCGGCATCTCTCTCGCTTGCACGTGCGCTGCACGGCCACTTCGACCCATCACGATCGTGGCCGTCGAGTTCGGCGCAGGCGGACGGCTGCGATTCCCTTCGAAGGGAAGTCTTGAGTTGGGCCTAGGGCTTGGGATGCGCAATTTGGGCTTTGAGCCCGAAAAATGCGGGGAACGAGCGTTGGGCCTTTGCTTTTAGTAGGCTGATGTTCGGCTTTAATTAATTTAATATCGAACATCTAAATGGTCAAAGGTGCACAAACCCTAGTACATGTTTTTTTAGATTAAACATTTGCTCATCGGACTTAAATTCTCCTCTTCGATCCCTCATAGGCAGGCCAACTATGTCGGAATGAGGGGATTCCCGAGGAATTATTTCCTTATCGTCAAGTAGTTTTGTCGAGAAGGAATCGAACCCGGAGCGGTCGTTTTGATTATTAGTGGATCGACCGCTAATAAGGAAAGTTATGAGCAGTTTTTAGAAGGGCAGAATCTGTGCCGAGTAGACCCTTCGCTGCACTCAGTGTGTGTATTGAATTGCGCTAGGAAAAAAGATTAAATATTTCGAATCTCAAGCGAAACAAATGCTCGAGCTTCTCAAAATCTCAAACTCGAGAAGAATGGTGTTGAGTTCAATTAATTCATGAGATGATCAATAAATAGCTTGACATATTTATACCTCTGATTTTCCGCACAATAAAAGCAAACTGAAAATAATTTCCAACCTAGCTTAAATTTTTTTTCCCGATAATTCCAACAAAGTTCGTACTTGTTACGAGATGAATAATATCTGGATATAGATGTGGGAGTAGATGCTCAATAAATCGAACGGTTCTAATTATGATACAGTCCTTTCTTACTTATATGCTTTTTCTTTTATATTACCGACAAAGGATTAGCAGGATAAACTTGATGACACGAATAAGCTAAAGATCCGAAGTTCCGGTGACTCATTACTCCAAGAAATCTCTTGCGGATTCTATATTATGATCGATTTCGTCTTAATATTAATAATATAGCAAGTTGATTAATTGATTCAGTTAGCTATATACGTGCCACTGCTTCTTGGAGGATCACTGTCATCTCAAGTGCTTGATCTGCGAGAGCTATTTGTGGCACTTTCGTTGCAGCAGCTTGACAAAATCTAGATTGCATAATGAAACAACTCTAGGTTGTACAAAGAGTGGTTCGGCGAAATTCACTCACGAACCAACACAACTAAACTCTTGTGTCGAATGCTCGACATGTCTTGGCCCGTGAGGTTAGTTTGCCGTCATATCACCTGAGATTAACCTACTCAAAGAGGGTTTTCTCATTATAAAAAAAGAAGACTAAAAACTCATCGATTTTAAATTCCCACTTGATATTTGTTACTCGTCAACTATGTTTGTTAATGAATCCTTTATGCCCTTTACATTGCGGAATGGAAGGTACACCGCCATTATTAGTGCAGTTGCTTCTTTAAGTGGTTAGAGCTTGTCAAGGTCTCCCTCTTATGTCCTGTGCCTCTAAATGGTCCACCCAAGCACAAGTGCAATCCAACCTAATCTTTTCGAAAACAAAGCTAATCTATAGAGACCACCACTACTACTTCTTGGATACGAATTTAGTTGATTAATTAGTCCCGTGAAAATTATCTCAAGAAATTGACTAAGCGGTTAAGCGCTTGATTTGAATCCAACAGATCCCGTTACTAAGTTTCAACGCTACCCACTTATATTGACTGTAGGTTGCACTAAGTTTAACTTCAGGGATTCTCTATAGTAACTATGCTTAATCTGCTTCATGAATTGTTGGGTTTTATAAGTAACTAGCTCATTGCTTTTCATGTATTTGACAATCATTCCAATTTTGTTCCAACTACGGCTAAATCGCAGGAACTCATGACAATGAATTTGCACCCTTTTCCTCTCGTAGTACATCTTACTCCATGTCGAATGACAAATCACGTTGTCATAATTCTAAGTGTTTCAAATCTCAATTAGGATAATCTTTGATGACTCGATTTCTCAATTTGGCACAGACATCGTAGGGCCAATATCACTGTTACCCTAATTATCAATCATCAATTTGATCTGGAGACCTATAGATAACATAGACAGATTTCGTTTTTCCATAGACCAAATCATATCATATGGCCTCCTAAGACATTAAGGAACGAGACGGGTTCGTCCACCCTTTTAAAAAACTGATCAAAGCTCTTGAAGTCAATCAATCAATCCAAACGAAAATGATCGATTTCCCTACTGTTCATGACACAGCTTCGATGCTGAATCACGTACAAATGAAGACGATGGCATGCATGAAAAGGACAACTTCACGTCCTCTTCTGGCCATGCTCTTGCCCGCGTGGCACGACCCTGAGGGTTTTAATTCGAGCCCTCACAAATTTTGTTAGGCCACCAATCCGATTGGTCATGAGGCATTTGATACTCCTTTGTTTGGAACCGTCCAAAAATTAAAAAAAGAGAAGAAAATCAGATTAATCTATCGTTTATCTCATCTCCACATTGGACCTACGTTAATGATAACGACCGGTTATCATAATTTGTTAGGGTTTATTATTATTAATAAGGTCGACCTTGTTTCTTTCGAAAAGGGACGTGTACCAAGTACAAACTATGGTCCTCTTCGGCCATATATAATCCATTTTCGCATTGACCTATGTTCCCATATACTTCGTCACTCGAACAATACATAGTCCACGCAACTCCATTAACATTTCCTTAGACTATGTCATGAAATTAAGCATGATTAAGGCTATGGTCGAACAAATTTGTGTTTCTTTTTTTCTTTCTTCTTTTGGGTTCTTAAGTGGAATGTTAATGAGGACCCAGCAAGCAAAACGCGCACAAGAATTACCAAACTTGGGATGCTAAATTAATTGGACAACTATATATATGTGTGTGTGTGTATGAATGGCATAAAGGTGACATGATGAGGCGTTCTATAAGATGGGAAAGAAAAGGTCATTCCATTTGGTAAAAGGTGCCAATGCCCCCCCACCCATTAAAAAAAACCCTAAAATTGCCCATTGATGTCCTGGTAATGAAGGCAACAAAGCTTATTTTACAACTATAAGATGGGAAAGAAAAGGCCGTTCCATTTGGTAAAAGGTGCCAATGCCCCTCCACCCATAAAAGAAACCCTAAAATTGCCCATTGATGTCCCGGTAACGAAGGCAACAAAGCTTATTTACAACTGTTCTTGCAGAGAGAGAGAGAGAGAGAGAGGGAGAGAGAGAGAGAGAGAAAGCCGAAGTTCAAGACCACTTCAAAGGGGGAAAGTTACATGTATTGATGAGCGTGGGAACAATGATATGCATAGTTTATGCTTTACGTCTTCATCATGTTCCCACCACTTCCGAGGGCCGCTGGGCATATTTGTGTGGTGATTCTAATCCCGACGGTCAACATGATACGCCCACAAAAATAATGTTATGTGCCTCCAAGAGAAGACAAATCTCAAGATATATTGCGACGTTTATGTGATTCGAGGAAGAGCGATAGACAAAGATCAGCAATCAAAATCACAGCCGTTGTGTTGGCTTGAATTCGAATAGGCCGGTTTTATTGCTCGATAAAATTGATGGCAAAGATTAAGAATTTGATGTATGGTGGGCACATGAGGACATAATATCGTGTGCTTCCCTTTCTTTATATATGTGATATCCAAAATTTCTGACTCAGATTAATTTTTATAAATGTATACAGATGGTCTCGTTCACATATATCCAATAAGTTCAATCCTCGAGTGGCGAGGGTGATTCCCATAATTACTCTACGTGGAAGACGTTCTGTTTTAAATTTAGGGTTTGTTGTATCTGAATCGAGTGATTACCTATTCCGCCGAGTGTTTTGGGGATCATCTTTTCTTTTCAATATTTCCATCTTAGTTTGGATATATTTGGGCAAGGGCTGGCCCTCGCTTGTGTTTCATCTTAGTAAACTTCTCATAATTGTTAAACAAATTTCTATCAAATAATTGTTGAGTTATACTCTTAATTCATCTTAGTAGCTTCTCGTCCAGTATGCTCTTTGATCGGGCCATCGAATTGCCTAAGCTCATGATCCAGTCTGTTTAGGACTTTCATTTCAGTCATTTGAGTATAATCCACACGCGGGCGCAGTACGCGCGCGCATAGCCACAGGAGGAGGGCCAGAGTGGGAAAACGATGAAAGAGAAAAATCAATTCAAAAATGTGATGTGACTTGTTGATGTTTGAAAGGTTAGATTTAGATTTAGAGATTCTCCATTCAACAGCAATATTTACATTGGGCCAATCTGCTCCTGCAGGGGGAGAAGCGTACAGTACCCTATTGACCTTGCATGTACATATGCAGTAGAACTCATCAACCATGGTAACCATTTATGCTTTTTGGTATATGTTATGTAACAATTGGCGGAGATAAAGAACAAAAGAAAGAAAGAAAGAAATGGTAGAGATAAAAATGGGAGAGCATGCACAAGCAAATGATGATAATCATAATAAAACACACGAACCCACAAAGCCTCCACAGTCTCCCCTTATATATATATTTCCCCACCTCCCCCTCCCAACACCATCATCATCTTTGTCCCCGTTCCCTCCCCAATATTCCTCTTCTAAGTCTTCTTCCTATCCCTCTCTGTACGAAGCTACAGAGCAACACCAGAACAAAAGCTTTCTCCACTTTCTCTCCCATTTCGTCAAATTGTCCTTTCATCTCTCTCTCTCTCTCTCTCTCTCTCTCTCTCTCTCTGTCGCACGCATTATGAGATCACAAGAACTCGCTCTCCAGAGAAGCGCCACCAGCAGCGGCAACTACAGAAGCGCCAGAAGAATCACTCCTTCCTCGAGCTTCCCTCGACCATGCACACCGTCATCGCCGACACCGCCGCCTTCTCGATCCCACCATGAAGATATGGCCGCCTCTGCCCCCTCCGACAACAAGCTCCTCCTCCGCAAATCCTCCTCCAGGTCATCGGCAGCAACAACCCATCATCGCTCCATTAAAATCTCCTCCCTCCTCCGCTCCTTCCTCAGCCTCATCTCCTCCTTCCAGCTCCAAAGCCTCATCCCCGCCCCTGCCGCCGCCTGCCGCTTCCTCTCCCTCCCCCGCCATCTCTCCCTCTCCTCCTCCTCCTCCTCCTCCTCCTCTTCCACCTCCCTCGGCCGCAAAGTCACTGGCACCCTCTTCGGCCACCGACGCGGCCACGTGTCCTTTGCGGTCCAGGACGGCCCCCAGTCCGACCCCGTCCTCCTCCTCGAGCTCGCCATCTCCACCTCCGCCCTCGTCAAGGAGATGTCCTCTGGCCTCGTCCGCATCGCCCTCGAGTGCGAGAAGACCGCCTCCACGGCCGCCGACCGCCCGCCGAGGTTGTTCCAGGAGCCGGCCTGGACCATGTACTGCAACGGGCGCAAGTGCGGGTACGCCGCGTCCCGCGCGTGCACGGAGTCCGACCTGCACGTGCTGAGGACAGTGCGGACCATGTCGGTCGGGGCCGGCGTGATCCCGGTGCTGGCGGACGACGGCCAGAAGGCCAACGGTGGCGGGGACGGGGAGCTGCTGTACATGAGGGCCAGGTTCGAGCGCGTCGTGGGGAGCCGCGACTCTGAGGCGTTCTACATGTTGAACCCGGACGGCAACGGAGGCCCCGAGCTCAGCATCTTCCTGTTGAGACTATGAAAGAGACAGAGAGAGAAAGCGACGTGAAGTGAACTCAGTCTCCAATCTCTCCGGTAAAGAGGGCTAATGGAATGATCAGAGCCGCCGTCAGCTGTCCGCCGAGCTGAAGTTCTCATCGTCAACTAGTCATTTTACAATGTGGTGGTGTGGGAAAAAGAAGAAGAAAGAAGAAGAAGAAAGATGGTCAGTGATACATTATACATATCATGGTGTAATTCAATATTAATATGTAGTAGTTACTTAGCGTGCATGACCTCAACCCCATGTGATTTCTATTGTTTTTCTATTTGCATCCGACGACGGTGATGATGTTTTTAGACGTATGTGCGTGTATGTATACTTCGTTTTTTTTTTGGTTTTCCATCTTTCTTTACACATGCATGCAGGAAAAAGAAAAGAAAAAAAAGGTTTAATTTCATTTCTCGGTGAGCTGTTATTTTCCATTAATTAATTAGTTTGATTGACTAAGGTGGGTTTCCGCTGCAAGAGAAGTCTCTATCAGCGTGTTGATCATCGTCGCCTTCCCCTATCATCATCGCTCTCTATAGTTTAATTCTTTGCGCGCATGCTGCCGCTCTTTTCATAGAAGAAACATAGACTTTCATAAATCAATAAAAAGAAAAAGAATATAAGAAATAGAGGATTGAGCATGCTCTAAGTCAAGCATATATGTAATCCGCAGAATTTGACCTCTACTGCCTATTTTCTGCTTACATAATCAACCTATAATGCTTTTGTTTATAACTTTTTTCGTGTACACACATATGTACACAAAGACAAAATCGGTATGTAAGATGTATAACTTCTTCTTTTGTTGTTTAGTAAATGTAAAGTTGAAGTCTTGGCGATTTTAATGTTGTCATCACATCGTTATACTTAGGAACTATAGTCATAAAACTCAAATCTTCTACGTGTCTTCCTTTTCTATTTCTATTAGACACGAAAAGAATGGAAATTATAAAAATAGACTTAGCAACATATTGAAGGTGCAAATTCTTCCTATAAATTTTCAACGTGTGGATAGTCTATTCCCAAAGTTACTCTCATTTGGAAATTTCACAGCGCTTACATAATGCGCGCTGTGGAATTTTTTGCAAGATTGTGATAGCTGGAAATTTATGACTTTAATTAGTCAATCGAGGATCAATGTCCAATTAATTATTAAATACGACTTAGCCCAGATTTTGGTTCTAATGTCTGCAGCGCCATCATGTTCATGTTCAGTGGATTTTGAACTGCCACGTTCCAGATATTCAAGGAAAATAAGGGTTAAATGACACATAAAGTTTTCCTTAAAAAGAAAATATATATCGACGATAATAAATTTGATGGTACAGTACCGATTCGCGTAATAGGTTTTTATACGCAAGAATTACACCTCTTAAATGACACGACAAAATCGAGAGAGAGACCAGTTTCCCTTCCTCGTGGAATCATGATTTGAGAGGATATATTTTTTTAAAAAGTACAGAGAAAAGGAAAAAACCACTCGATGAAGGAGGAGAAAAAAATTCAGACCAAAAAAAAAAAAAAAAAAGAGGAGAAAATGGGAGCGTTTTATCTTGAGGAAGTGGGGGAGGCACCGATCGGGTGGGCGCGCCCCCACCGTCCGGATGAAATGACACTCGTTGAAAAAGAGAGGGTGGGCCCCACTAAGTTCCTTAAACTTTATGCTCTAAAACGAAGAGGAGCATCTTACCCTATGGCTATACCATAGGGTGAAAAATACTTTTTGGACACATCATTGTTCACTCCCGTTATTTGTGGAGAAAGCGTTGAACCCATCGTCCACCCCCTTTGATAGCTTCCCAATCTTTCCACACTTCAGGAAAACAAGCGACAGCTTATAATATAATTAATTACTTTCGAGTATCATAACGGGATAAGCATGATTTCAAAGTAGAATCTAAAAGCGGACCGGTAGAAACTAGGATATGCAGCATAGGTACTGGGTTTAAAAAATTGAGGGATTTATTTCGACGGATAATTTCTAGATAAGTGAAATATAGAACAAATTTTTGTGTTTTTCTTAATCTATGTCTTCGCATGCTCCTGCAGTATTCCATGACGTCTAATGATAAGTGTCTAATCTGAAACCACTTATCTAATCTTCTATTTTATGACCGAGACTTTTATTTTGTTAATATTTTATATTTTTCGTGTGTCTAAAAAAAAATTATAAACAGTGAATTATAATAATAAATGGTGATCATTAAAAGTCAATTAATTATACAGGTAAACCCTAAAACCGACCTTGAAACCCGTGATAAGGTAGTTTCAGATTTCAAAGTATATAGGATATGCTCGAGGTTCCAAAAAATGAGGAACTTGTTCCAATATATAAGTTCCAAGTTCCACCTAGAACAGCTCACCTATATATCTTCTCGTCTACAAAAAGGAGTCGAAATGGCTTGCTACCATATCAATTAGGCTAAAGCAAGAACAATTCACAAATGCGTCCTCAATTTGACACCCAAAATTCCTCAGATCTCTTCAAGTTTCATAGCCTTGGAAAGTTTTTGTAGGAACTTTTCAATGCCTTCTAACTTAAAAGCTAAATGACGATGCTTCTGATTACGAAGTATGAGATGATTAAGTAACCAATTGTTTCGGACTTGAGAAATAGCATGCAACAATGTCTTTGTTATTTGAATCAACAACGACACCCTCGAGCACTATGAAATAGCTAGACCTGCACTTGGGAGATTGCCAAATCAATTGCGATGGGATCAAAAAATTCGGAGAAACCTTGGAATTAAAGATGCGCAAGCTCTCATAGTCATAACAATGCAAACACCATAAGGTGGGATCTAGGCGGTCCGGAAAGCCACCACATTGAGATGAAAAATTACCAATGTATATCTTTTTGATCAATTTCGGATACTATTGTACAAACATTAGACTCGGGCTCGAGCAATGAACATATTGAAGTGACTCATTTTGCATGTGAGTTGCTCTTATGGAACCAAGGTCGAGTTCCATCTATAACTTCATAGTGAAAGACTGTCTGGCCGTGCCTAAGGGCATATCAGTCACCATCTACGGTGTGGCACTCCACCAGTTCGCATGTCTTTAGGATAAATCAATGCAATGCAATTGGTTGTTTCCGACTTGAGAAATAGCATATTTTTATGTGCCTATGGGAATATTTTATTTACTATTAGATGTAATTTTGGTAATGTTAAGTATCCATTACAAGTTTGCATCTATTGACTCTTATAAGAGACATTGTGAATCTTGTGATTATAATCGTAAAAAGTCAAGAGTTATTGTCATGCTTAAAGATTATTAAGCGAGTCAGAAATCTTTTACTATTTATGTTATAAATAAACATCTTTCTATATTCAAAAAAGATACATCTTTGTCACATAATAGATCTTAATCATACAAAAGAGAATTCTCCATCGTACATTCGTTAACTAAAATTACCCACTAATCAATATGATATATTCATTAAATAATTTGTCTACTCACCATCCCCACATTTGGCTCCCCAATTTACTTGTTCTAGATTCGTTCTTGACCGGGATCTAACAAAAGCAAGAAAGAAAAAAAAAAATAAAACATGGATAGAAGTGGCAGCAATCCTCCACATTGGCTAGATCCATAAACAATGATATCATATCGAGTAAGTCTCGCCTGCACTCACTCTATTAGATCAGACCGATCATATGTCATAAAATTTTGAAGCAACCATTTTCTTTTTGCTCTTAAAACACATGCATATGGAGATTAAATTACATGTTGAAGGTTGTATCGTGACATAAATTCCTTGCGAGAATATATTTATCGATTGAAGATCACAGCACGTCACCTAGAGATCCAGTAGGATACTCGTATAGATATCTCTCTCTTTTTCTCTTTCTCTTTCTGAATGGATCCGAGTGCAAAGCAAGATAAAAAAAACAAGTTGATGTGGCTCAGTTCACACCAAGGAACAAACAGTCGACGACAAGATGTGCTATTCATATATGCAACCCAAGATCACATATAGAAAGGAGAGAAGATCGAGGGGCATATCTACACAGATCTCGCATGCAAGGACATGGGTGTGTCACCCATGTGGACGTGCACATAAAACATCAAAAAAGCTAAGCGAAGAATTAGGGACAAGATCCAAGGATGCGAGAGTCATCTCATTGACATAAAAAAGATCAGAGAGACAAATTGGAGAAGAAATGGTAGAATGTGAAGCAGTGCTGAATTTGAGAATTTAAATAAATAAGGGAAACGAAATAGCAAAAATAAAAATAAAGTTTGTGATACTCTAGTTGGGTCGACCCGACATGTGAAACTTTATGTCGAATCTCCAGGATTGTAGTGTATATTTCCCAAAACTTACACTGGGCGTTGAGCAATTGAAGAGACCATAGAGCCGGCTAGCCCCTCGGTATGTCGATGACGAGGACTTCCTTTTTACCAAGATCACGTGCATTTTTAAAATCAATATTTTCAGGCACTATCGTTTCTAGGATGTGATCGACTTTTCTGACCAAAAAAAAAATCATCACTGTCCGTAAATGTTTGCCAGTGCCACACATGGTGCATGAAAATAATGGAAGAGCACAAACTAGGACAAGAGGATATGAAGTATCTTTGTGGGGGAACAAAGATGCGAACAAAAGTCAAAGGTTTTGAGAATATGGTTGACTATTATGAAAAGAAAAGGGTCATTACAGGAAGAGAGGCACATGGGCAATAAAATCTCGGAGGATATGGAGATTTGCTGAAATGCTCTTGTTTTAGTGTCGACAATTGGACAGAAAAGTCCAACTTGTGCCAACAGATGAGAGGATAGATGTGACCAAGAAGGGAAATTAAGTTAGACAAACCTACATAATTAAAAGTACTTGAGCTCGATTTATCGAAATATCTAACTTTTATTTTTTGGTCGAAAGCATTGAACTTGAGGGTTCTTAATCAAGTTCCAGTAGCTCGACCGCAAAAGGAGTCAGAATTTGAACTTTTCAATACTAGATTTGAGTGATTCGAAGCCGCATCGAGTGCTACTGCTGCATTGCATATCATTTGATCCCAATCTTCA
Source organism: Syzygium aromaticum (assembly GCA_024500025.1). Lineage (NCBI taxonomy): Eukaryota > Viridiplantae > Streptophyta > Magnoliopsida > Myrtales > Myrtaceae > Syzygium > Syzygium aromaticum. Next base: position 23,246,550 of record CM044885.1, read on the forward strand.
CATCACATTTTGAGCACCGGTATAGAATATTGTATTTCAATCCGAGACACGCTTCTTCCTGATTGTTTTCTGCGATAGATTACTAATGTGCTGACACAAATAACACGTTTTAACTTTCTTGCACTTCTAGAACCGTACCTATAGCCTAAATAACTCGAATCGAATCAAGTTCAGTACGAAATATTGACATCGCACCAACATCACACACATTGAATTCGTGTCTAAGATTTTGACCTTTTTTGAGCTGAGTAATGTTTGAGAATTGAACTCATTGACTATACTTGGCTCGATTTTTCCACATAGCCAGCTAAATCAAGGTAAAACAGACGATGAACTTTCAAAAAGTTTGGATCAACTTTAAATTGACATTGATAAAACCTGACTGAGTTGCCATTCTGCTAAAGGTGTCATCACTTTGCATCTCGAGAAGTGGAGGTTGGATTTGCACAGGCCGAAGGACTGACCCGAAGAGTTTGCTAGCTTCATTTGTTTACCAAGGATCAATCACAGAACGACTCTACCTTACGACAAAGCATCCCGTATACAGTATGACAGATATATGATATGTCATCAGTCCTAATCTCGACATATACAATCAAAAGAAATAATCCATGATATCCATGCAACATTTGAACCAAAATTTGAGTTAACCATGCATGTATGCAGGGTGCAACAAGCATAATTCGAGGAGATTCCACTTCTCCCTCCATAAATTCTTTCAAAACTTACATGACATTTTCATTTTCAATGATTCAATCAAATGTTAAATTCTCTATATTGCTTTTTTGGAACTCGGTAGAAATAATCCATTGGGATTAATGAATAGAAAGATCTCATCAAGCAATAGAATGGGCATTATTCGACCGGCTAGATTGGATGGAACAAAACTGAATCGACAGACATTGGCAGCAACTAAACAAGTACGGGAAATGTTCTCATTTGTTTGCCTCAATAAATTCTCTGTACTCTTGCTTCATTTTGACGCCTGAGACCATCCTGTATCACCAGCGTAGAATAATTTTGCACCAGCAATTAGAGCTAGCTCAATGACGGAGACAGTGAATTTGCCAAATGGCTATTCCTGAATAGAAAGAACTCTCTGGATGGGGACGAGATAGTTAAAAGTGATCGAAGATGTCATAGAATTGCCTAAATACAGCAAACAAGACAGGAGTACTTTGTTTGATCTTGAACCAAAATAAAATATATATATTTCCCAAACATGAAGAATAAGCAAGTAACTAGCTCAGTTATAACAGCGATATGAAGCCCAGATGCAGAGGCAAACAAAGAAGTTCGGAATGAGAGAAAATAATAATCTAACCTGATCATCTCCTTATTCTTGAAAAACTGCACGCACGGTGTGCCCATAATTGCTGCTGCTTCTGCTATTTCTGGATCTTCTTCGATATCAATTTCAACAAAATGTACATTTTCATCAAATTCATCTATTACCTGTTAGAGTGAAATAGATAAAGTGACATAGTTAGCTAAACAGGTGATCACAATCAGAAATTTGCAAAATAAATAAGACCCATTAAATGCAGAGACAAACAATCAATATATGCTCATTCTAATAGCTAGAAATCTCATGTGCATCCCCACAGGAATAGTGTGTCACTAGCACAGCACCCAATTTTACTACTCACCACCTAGAGTGAGATTAACATAAATGTTGAAAATGACACAAAACGAAGCTATTCATACCACGCTCAAACCTTAGGAAGGTCATCTATAAATCAGCCATCGCCTGAAAGCGCATTCTGATTTCTCTGAGCTACTAGATCTTTGTAGTCCACAATTCATCAACAACTTTTATTCCTCAGAAAGAAATTAGAAGTCTCATGCAGAGTCGCCATCTCCAAAAGTATAATTCCAAATTTGATGTGCAGAAGCCAGAGGAAGAGGAAAGCAAACTGTGCAGGCATAATACATTTATGAAATGCCATGGAATTTGAATTGAAGGGAGCACCATAAAGTACCTTGCCAAGAATAGGCTTCAAAGTTCGGCAGGGACCACATGTTGGTGCTGTATATAGTACACATATAAGCCGAGGGCTTTCATGGTACAACTTCCGTAAAGCATACTGAATTAGGGAAAACAAAAACACAAGTTAGGGAAAAACTAAAGGCCTGAACTTTAAGTTTTCCAACAAGGAAATATTAATCATCATGTGCTAATTTTCGTATCTGCACAAAATCACACCTGCCCCTGGTGCTTGGTCCGTGTGATATCAAAACCCTCTTGCACATCTCTATCTGTAATTTCTTTCTTAACTTCTTCAGTATGAGGCTGCCAAAAAGTTTACATCAAGAGGACGTCATCAATTTCGGACAATTAAAAGTTCCCCCTTCATTGATGGGTCCAGAACAGCAAAGAATTCCAGCACAGCTCAAAGAAGCAAACTAGATATCACAACGAAGTGGTTCAGACCAGCTAACGGTGTGGCTTCCGAAAATCTAAAAGACCAATCGGAAGATAATTTAGCCGACCGAGAGACCGAGAGCACATCCAGGCCATTGAAGATGTAGAATACACATATAGAGCAACTAATAGCAAATCTAAGCTACAGGAAATGCGTCAAACAACCGTGTAACATCTTAAATGCACATTTAAAAGACAAGGCAAGCGCAAATATTCATTAGCTATAGACTTTCCTTCTCTCGTTATGCCAAAATTCTGAAGAAAAAATGAGCATAAGTATTACCGTATTTTGTAGCTTTCTCAATAGAGCCATATTGAACATGGCAGACAAGTTTGATAAATTTCTTAAAAGGAAAATAGAGGAGCTGCAACGAAATTTCTTCCAAAGTTCAAATACCTGATGAAACTCCACAAGCAGATTATTAATTGCAAGATATCTTTCAACCGACAAAGCAGCGATACATCCTGATCCAGCAGCAGTTACGGCTTGCCTCCATTCATGGTCCTGTTTAATAGGCACGGATTAACAATTATTAGGAATCTAGAAGATCATATGATTATTTTGGAAAGATACTACCACATTATGAGTGCAACAAGAGAATGTGATTTATTCAGATATTGCGCTCACAACATTTTAGGAACTCTGGGGCATAGCTAGTGGCAACGCTTGTGAATTTATGATGATGCCAGCAAATGCACCAAACCCCTAAACTCGAACAAGTGGGCCAATTGAATCACGATAATGTACGGAGCCCAATCATAATAACCTAGGGACTGACTGATTAAAAACCATGTTCTAAAATATATTATGCTAGAATAGCCTCACTATTGGATCTTGATTAACATAATCGCTGGGCCTGGCATGCTAAATCATATCATATTCTAACGGCCAAAGTTCAATCAAGCAAATAAATAATCCGTCAGAACGAAATATCAGTTTTCTGTCATAAGCATTGAACATACGGTGGTGACATATTAAATAAAGCATTGTCTTAAATTTAATTATTCTAATACTCCTCCTCACACTTAGTCTAGTCTTTTTGCCTAGTACTAAGTGGATTGGGGAGGTAAATGGGGCTTGGAAAGATTTGAACTCAAAACCTCCAGCTCTGATACCATGTGAGATTTTGTGAGACCACAACCGATTATTCTAAAAGCTTAAGATGTTAGATAAATGCGTGGTTTAATATTTAATTATTCTAACATCAATCATTCCACATTCTTGAAAAGAAAAAACACTTAACCATCACTAAGAAGCTCATCAATTAGCCAATAAAAAGACACGTTAAATAAAGAGCTCTGATATACATTCTGTGCTTTATCAGTCTATGTGCAAGCTGAACTGGATTGCTGGACCCCAAAGAACAGGCGGACACATAGGGTCCACAGAAGTAAGAATGCTCCTCTGGTTAAGAAAGCAGCCGAGTAGGAGCAGAGCAAGTAAGAAAGCTTGACATGTAAATTGACAAGCCCCGAAAGACTCTAAAGTAGAAAAACGCTGAAGCACAAATAAATCTCGACTTCATTACCTGTACATCTCCAGCAGCAAATACACCTTGTACGGAAGTCCTTGCAGAACCCTCATCAACCAACACGTAACCCGTATGATCAAGTTCAACCTGCCCTTCCAACAACTGACTGTTTGGAGAATGGCCTATACCATAGAATAAACCCTTTGCCTCGAGCACAGACTCTTCACCAGTGTCAACTCTTTTAAGTAAAAGGCCAGACATTTGACCTTTTGAATTGCTCTCAACATCAGCGACCTCCGTGTTGAAGTGCACGGTGATATTTGGATTATTGTACACTCTGTAACATTCGCGATAATCAACCTGTTAAACAAACATTCAGGAAGTTGAAAACTCAACATACAGATGGTTCATTAGTACGGTAAACTTCCGAACATTAATGCAGCAAATCTAAGGAGAAGATTGCCCAAAAACGTTTGCAGTACCTTCCAGATACAGTATCTAGGTGATTTGCTTACTATTCTAAGAGTCTACGACATGATATGCTAAGTTGTGTTACGGTGACCAGAATTTTCTTTAGCAGCATGTAAGTTGATGCCCCAAATTAACAATGACTTTGCATAAGCGGACAACTATTCCTAGAAACATATTGTACACTTAAACAAGTGATCGAGATCCTTACAAGTAGTTGAGTATCGAAATGTACATTTTGTATGGTAAGGAAAGTGGTGTATTCTCTCATACTTTTGCAGGTCAAGAAGTAAGATGTCAGTTAATTTTCTCAGTATATAGAACTGTGGTCTGCACCCATTTAGAAAGCTCAGTTGAACACCTGCAGCTGATATCTATAATCTATTAAAATAGATGAAAGGAGGGTTTTGGGTTGGACATGTGTCACTCACTCAAGCCCTCCTTTCATTATTTTCTTCATTAATATTCACAATTCACCTAGTCCTTTCTTTTGGTCTATTTTTTAATTGGAATAACAATTTAATTACTTTTATCAACAAAATTGCAAGTTACACTCTATACGGTTAATATCTATATATAGATTTTCATCTTCATTTTAAACTAATCGCTTATCTTTTCCTTAATAATAGAGTCTTCTAGAATAAGTTCTTTAAAGTTATTCCAATCTGATTCATTCTCTTTAAGTATGTTTTCTTAAGTTTATTGCCTAAAATAATTTGTAAGCTTGGCTTCGCTTGGTAAAAAGCCAAAAAACTACTTACCACATGGAAAAGTATATGAAAATATTGAAATTTTGTAAAAAGACTTTGAAGTGACTTTAGATACTGATAATTGTTAATCTTTAAAATGGAAGGTTTTGATACAAAATAAAAATTCAATATCATGCATCTGAATAATTCGCACTTACGAAATCAAATGACTAATTAACTCAGAACTTAAGCGACAAACAAATTGTTGTACTGAAAAGGTGCCATGAGAATGCTAACTCTTCGTCACATGTAACCGGCCATCCAAGTCTAACTAGGTTTTCATGCATATAAACAAATAACTTCATTTCAACCTAAATGATTTGGAAACTTTCTCTTAATACCTAGGACTACATTTCCAATCGACCTAGTTTTTGGCCATGTTTATTGTTTTATTTCTCCACTATTCTTCGTTTTATTTTAATCTGTTTTCCTAAACAAACCAATCTTAACAATAAATAAATCAGTACTCTCGTATTATGCTTCAACCACATGCCAAATATTTTTACGCAGAATAAAAAAAAACTTTTGGCAATTATGACTAAGGAGCGCTTGAACTATGCTTAGGTTCATGTAATTTTGCTAATAGATTCCATCTAAAATTAAAAATTGATATATGAAAGCAATAAGAATGTTCAATAGAATGCTGTTTTGGAGTTGTTATACTGATATGATTCCATTTCAATTTGAGATATCGATTCTCAAGGGAACTTTCGTATGACATTATAATGTCTTGAACACTCTATCACATCATATCGATTGCTATATAATGACCAAACAAGAACATAACATTTCAAACCATTATCTCCTAAAATTAGATCTCTTGAGATAAGGATTGTATATGAAATTACCTTAATCACGCTTTCAAGAAATTAAATAGTCAACATTTATGTTCTAGATACCTTCATCAGTTTATTCAAAGGCTGTCACCTCGCAACTTGAGGACCAAAACAAAATTTTGAGAAATTTCTATTTCCCCATCAATTGATTAAGCTTCATTTCTTTTTGTTTGCGGCATTGAGCGGAGAGCTAACTAGTTACTGTGAAAGTGGAGGATCATACAAGAACAGAGAAGCCAGTCATCAGTTTGATGCAGCAATCCAACATGCCCATGACTAAGAGAGGAGGGATTTCATTTCACTGCCAGCACCAGCTCCTTTTTTATAAAAAAAAAAAGGAATTTATAAAAGCCAACGCACCAACCCACCCAAAACAGAAAGCCTTTCGTTGTGGAACAACTCTTGGCCATACATCTAGTAAGTTCTCCAAGAACTTTACCGGAGGTGCACCATACAAAAGCATTTGCATGTTGAATTTGTGATTTTCAAGGTCTAGTCAAGAGGAGGTCTCTTTTCAATCTTCACAATTTAATCTGAATTAACCAACTATGGAAAGATGATGAATTGGTAAAACCACGACAAAAGCAGATGCAAGACAATTTTTTTCAAGCAAAGGAAAAAGCAGCAATGCTTTGTCAAGAACGATCCAGAAGGGACCAAAATAGAAAAAAATATAAGTTATGACAAATCACTGCCTAAAAGAGAGATGAAATATAAAAGATTTTCAACGATGTCAGCAACATATTTCAACCTACTTAAGCAATTGATAATTGTCAGTGCTCACAAAATTAAGTAGTTCTGTGATATAAACACGAAATAATCGACAGAGTCTCACCGATCTTGCATTGCTTTGGATGCTCTAAGGTGGTCCCTACGTACAAGCAAGTGAACATGACGAGCGTATTTAGTCAGGTACAGTGCTTCCTCTGTAGCTGTATCTCCCCCGCCAACCACAGCGAGCACTTGCCCCTTAAAGAGTGGTGATGCACCATCACAGATAGCACAAGCACTGATTCCTCTACTCCAGAATTCGTCTTCACGGGGTATCCTAAGTCTTTTTGCTGTAGCTCCTGTAGCATATATAAGACTATGGCACTTAACCTGGAATACAACCACAATGCAAAAACTTTTTAGCCATTCATACGTGTAATTTTTTAGCATCTGCCGAGCCAACTGCAAATCAGCAAGAACAAGATAATGGGACATTAACAAAGCTAGCTGGTTAAAACATATTTCTTTTCCCTTTCAGTAAAAGAGGACACATAGGACATCACAATAGAAGAATGAGAGTATTCATCACCCGATTATTTGATTATCAAGAAATATCCTGCAACTTCGTGCTTTACAGTGGTAATAATATGCATGTGATTCTAATGCTCAAAATTCTTCTGTAATATATGCTAATGGTTCGGATTCGGTACACTAAATTCTGCTTGAATCTTATTCTTGCATTATACAGAAAAGTTAGCCATGAAGGATACATTATTTCCCAAAAAAAGTTCTCTCGGATATTAGCAAAAGAACCTATTTCTAAGGCATAAAACTTAGCATGGTCAATCAGTTGCATTTCAAAAACATTCCTTTCAAGGCAGTATTTCCAATAAACAATTGTCAATAGATCACCTCACGTTCACCACTTCGCACAGTGAAAGGGCTATTCTTCACATCAAGAAATTCTACATCTTCTTGATGTAACTCTGCTCCCCAACGCTCAGCCTGCCGCCTCATCCTAATAACGGGACCATGCCATGCCAGATTCTCATCAGCACCATCACATAAATTGAAAGAAGAATATAACCGTTGCCGTATACATGACGACATAAGAGAGACGAAGTCGTGTCCCGCATATATCTTTACCTGTCCATCAAATCTGGACCAGTGATTCCATCAGGGAAACCAGGAAAATTCTCCACTTCAGTGGTAGTCATCAACTGTCCTCCTGGTACACCACCTACTTGAAACCCCTCAAAAACTACCGGTTTCAAATTGGCACGAGCAGCATATATCGCTGCCGTGTATCCAGCGGGACCTGAACCAATGATCACCACATTCTCCACTCCTCTGGCTGCAAAACCAAGAGAGGGGTAGAAAATATCAATTAAGATTGTCATCTATCTCATTTCTTCTGTATTGACTATCCAGAATCGAAGATAAACAGGTTAAACTCTGCACACAGGATTTTTACAGTTACAAAGAGCTGAGCTCAGACAATGGTTAAGGTGAAATTCCCACACCAAATGCTTACCCATTCAGGCAGTCTAAATCAGCCCGTACAATCAATACCGAACTCGGGCAGGAGAGAACAAATCCTACTTTCCAAATCCTTAGACAGCAGAAGCAATTAAATGTAACAGTCACAGACTCACAATGCATTCACCCAGCACACAACATCCGCACCACGTATTAGATATGATATAGATACAAAAGACGTATGCCTCAACTTGATGGAGCCTAACTCAACACGCGAAATGGACACGAAAACTTAAAAGGCGATCGCAGGCACGTTTTCACGCTGTCGGAGCTATCCAAAGTCAACACAGGTTGTTCCAATGTTCCAGGAGGAGGCAATGGGACGACCACGACCACATCGTGCACATCGCTGACGCCACATTCTCACGAACCAAACCACCTACCATCACTAAGGCACGCAATTGGACACGAAAATCGAGAGCACCGACCTGAGAAACCGGACGAGGGCGAGTCGTCGGAAGAAGAAGCTCTGACCCGGAGAGGGAGGAGAGAGCGCGGGCGGGGCGAGTCGAGGCGGAGGGAGGAAGGGCGGCGAGCGGAGAACCAGCTGTTGGAGTAGAGGAGGGAGTGGCGGTGGGGGAGGGAGGCGGCGACGGACGGAGTCATGGCGGCGGCGGCCGCGGCGGAGGCGGAGGCGGAGGCGGTGGCTGGGGTGGTGGTGGCGGAGGTGACTCGGTGTGTCGGCACGGCCACGATCCCGACGGTGGCTCCTATCCTAGCGGTTGCGCTCGCAGCCATTGGTTTCGGACCATACAAAAGAAAAAAAATGGTTCGAGGACGACCAGCGGTTGAAAGAGTGTTGAAGGCCACGTGTTGGTTGTGTCGCGCGCGCTGGCTTGGCCTCCTATCTACAACGGGTCGAACCGGCCAAAAAAAAAGGAGAAAGAAAGCTACTCGCTCATCTCCATTTTGGTAAATGGACATACTTTTTGTGCTAGGGATAAACGATTCTAGAATTCCTACTTTGTTCTACCTAGAACCTACCCATTGAAATAGATTTTTTATTTTTTGAAATTTGGATCCTACCCCATCACAAATTTCAGATCAATTCTAAGATCTACCCAAGTTCCACATAATCATCACATTTAATGATAACGGCTTATTATTACAATCAAGAATCAACTGACCACGACTTATATTTAGATATACAAAGAATATGAAACATTAACAAAATAAAAATCCCAATCATAAAATGAAAAGCTCTAACTGTTGGTTCTAGATTATATATTTATCATCGGAAATCAAGGAATGTTTCACGATTAAAAAAATCACAAAAACTTATTTTAGATTTTAGATTCCACCCGCTTAGAATTGAAACATATCCTTCAAAAAAGAGTCTTCAATTTTGGAACCTAGAACCCATCTTGCATACTGTGACATCTGGAACAGGATAAATTTTCACCGGTTCGATTCTCCAATTCTAGGTTCTTCTATAAAACCATGCTCACCCAAACCTATGCTCCCAAAATTTCTTGGATTCTCTCGCTGGGCATACACTTCAAATTATTGAAATTCTCAAAAACTTGTGCTTTTTTTTTTTCAATGTCGATACTCCCGCATTTAAGTAAGTGCGTGCTCATCGTTGCCCCAATAAAGATAGAGGGATAAGTGCCCATCTATTTGAGTTATGTATTAAGCCTATCCAAATTACACCACAACACTCAAATTAGCAAGGAAATTAGACGGTGATTACCTAATCACGCAGCTTGGTGAAGCTTTAACGGTCTATATTCAGTTTAGTACACGGCTCGAATGCCGATTTCTCGATCTTAAGAGACTGGAGAATAGGAGGAAGAAAGAGAGAAACAGGAGCACTTTCATACTGAGAGCCCATGCACTACATTTGCTTGTACTTTGGCAACCTACTGTTAGTATCATTACATCAGTCAAATCAAAACCATGGGCCTCAAGTTGGTTGCCCTCTTGACCAATTTATTGCATCAGTTTCCCAAAACTGGAAACGGTGCGTGCTTCCATCTACCAACTATGTAAATTTTGTGGGCACGGAAGCTTAGATTAAAAGGAGCAAAATTAGGTTTGGCTTCTTGATTAATCACGCCACGGCAGGAAAATACAAAGATTTTGATTTACAGACACTGATTTAGAAAGCGACGGCGATAAACTCCGATGAGGCACATGAGATGGGGTCGTGTACGACTCTTGCACTATCGATATGCTCGGGGGGCTTTCGCCGATCCCCCGCACATTTTGACATAAAGGAAAATACTGGAGTTATCGAGACCGGTTCACAAAACCAATTCGCTAAACAATGTGTCGGGTTGTTAGTGTTTCTTGAACGCGAATCTGCTTGTTTAGAGGGCCCGTTCATAGCCCGATGTGCAGCTTGACTGATCAACTTCGTGAAACGATTTTAGTATGTCCGGCATTACAACTACATAAAAAGGGCAAACATCAGCAACTTCCACTCATGTTTTCATTCTTTAGCAGAACAACTAGATCGTTGCAGGACGGCTTGTGGCTATACTTGCTAGAAAGAACACATCTAATACTTTTCAGCAATATTTCGCCAAAAAATAAAAAATCATCCCTTTGGTTAGTCAAACCTAGTTTGCTTCCAATATAATCGATTATTTTATAGCTATTTTATCCAAAATATGAACTTCATATTCAAGGGCTTCTCACAGTATTTTTTAGGGGTGACGGATTGTCGGTCCATTTTGGTCCCACCTTGAAATTAGGGACTAGACTAATCGGTTCTATCCAGTTTAATGAAATTGGTGACTATAATGTTCTCCTTCCAAACAAAAGCACAATACAAAGAAAAAGAAATCTAGATTGGAGAAGCTCTGCTGTGCAAAAAGCAAATACTAGCAATTGCAAAGCTTAACACCGTGGACGATACGGTGAAATGAGAGAAAGGAGTTTGTAAAATAAAGATTACTCATATTAGGATTTACTTTGGATTATTCTTTAAAAAATAAAAGATAAAAATGTAGCCCGTCTGGTCCATTGGTTCGGTTTTCATCCTAGAATCGGGAACCGGATCAATGGCGTCTGGAATCAATCGATCAAAAATATAGCAGTCCAAGATTTGGACGGTTCTTGTTGTACACCTCTGGTATTTTACCTTCTTTTCTAAAAATGAATTTTGGCCATGATCGGCGGCGGGTCCTTCCCCACGCAATACCTTGATCAGCCAATGGGAACAGGATCTGCGGATGGATTGTTCCTTTGACGACGTCGTATAGTGACAAAACCGGCATTTTCGAACAAAAAGATGAGCAATCGATAATCGATGATAGAGAGAGTATGAAACCAAGAAAGAGTTTTCTGAAAAACTCTAGTCAAGAAAGCTCAGCTGCCCACCAAATATTCACTACCTTCCAAAACTTCCCCCAAATTATTATTATTTTTACATCAATAAATCGTTATTAATTGATTGATTAATTGATTGATCGATTGATTTTTGTTCCTTCCATCATTCGCTTTGGGCTCCTCATTCTCCCGACCGGGTCAAAACGAATTTGTCCACCTGATTACCTTTTCAAATGATGTGCTTCATATATGTGTATCTAAATTTGTCTAAAAAGTTATAAATATATTATATGACAGTAAACTTAGTCTTAAACATTTTAATTGTGTCAATTTAATTCTAAATATTTTATCAAATTACCGATGTAATTTTTCTGGCTAATTTTGGCCAGAAATCATTGACGTAATGATCTAACGTGGTGCGACCAACACTAAGGTGAACAATTTTTTTAATTTTTATTAAAATTTTTCTAATTTTTTATTACTTTATTTTTTCTTTCCTTTCTTTTTTTTTTCTTCATAGGGTCGGGTGAGGCCACTAGATCTAGGCAAGGGTCGTGAGCCCTCATTGTGGCTGGCAAGGGCATGGAGAGCCCTCACCCAAGCCCTTACTGGCCACTGATAAGGCGTTGCGGCCCTCGCTTACACAGCGAGTTGGCAAGGGTATCACTAGCCCTTGCCCAGGCCCTCGTGGGCCACAACGAAGGCATCATGGCCCTCACTTGCTCCTGTTGAGGCCAACGAAGGTTGTGACTATCGCCCGTGGGCCAGCGAGGTCTTCGTGATCCTCACCCTAGGGCAAACGATCCTCACTGGCCCTTGCCTAGTACCTAGCGGCCCTTTGCCTAGTGGCCGCCGACCCTATGAAAAATAAAAGATAAGAGAACATATATAAAATAAATTTAAAAAATTATCCAAGTTAGTACCGATCGCACCAAGGTCACACTACTTAGGATCGTCGGCGCTGATTGAATTGCTACATCGGTGATTTTCGGCCCAAATTGGTCAGAAGGTTGACATTGGTTATTTGTTAAAAGGTTTATAAATAAATTTACAAATTCTCAAAATGTTTGGGACTAAATTGGCATAGTTAAAGGTTCAGGACGAAATTGGTACAATTAAAAAGTTTATGACTGAATCGACCACGTACAATAGGTTTAGGATCCATATATAAGGAAAATGACACAAATGGTCACTGAACTTTTATCCAATGTGTAATGTTGTCCCTGAACTTTTAATTTGTTCAATGTGATACATAAACTTTGATCCAATATTCAATGCAGTTGTTGAAATTTTAAACGTTTTCATAGTATAGAGATTATATCAAATATTTACCAATAGTTTAGGGATCACGTTAAACACATTAAAATTCAAGGGACGACATCGCATAATGGGCCAAAGATTAGGGACTACATTGCAAAAATTAAAAGTTCAGGAACCACATTACATAATGAATCAAAGTTCAAGGACTATTAGTACTATTATCCCATATATGTTTATATTTTTGGGACTTTGAAGTCTTGAACCACAGCTGATTTTCGTCAATCTTGATTATTTTATTTTTAAACAATCTCTAGTTTCGTTCATTCAACTAATCCATATTCCATATTTACTTTGTATACTATGTAATAGGATCTGGAAGAAACAAATGATCGACATGGGTGATTGACCCCTTTTTTCTAGGTTTACTTTCTTCGAACTTAAAGAGGGTGCCTGTTCCTGCTTAAACTGGACCGAAAGGCCTTTGTTGACTTGACCTTAGGGAAATCAATTCATTTTTTTCCGAGTGCAAATGATACAAGATGACTTCAAACGTTTATTTCGTATTTTTAATGGTTCGCGGTGTTTAATTCTAAACCAAAGTCCAATATTCAAACTTGGAAATTTCAAGCGAAAGTTATCTCGAAGCACTCTAAGCCGAAAAAGTCAATTTATCAACCGAAATGACATTGCTAGAGCTAGAGGTAGTCATAAAGAAGAATGAACATATATTTGTTACTCATTTGCGGTTTATGTTAGGGATAATTACGAAAAAGTCTCAAACATAGTGTACGGTTGTCAATTCAATTCTAAATCATTTAATTTGGCCAATTGAGTCATAAATCTTTTAAAAATTTGCCAATATAATCCTTCCGACTAATTTTGGCCACAAAACAGTGACATGGACGCTGGCCTTTCTACCGTGCCTACATCGCACGGCTAACACTGATGTAGATAATTTTTGCAATTCTTTTAATTTTTTTTATTTTTTAAATATTTTATATTTTCTTATAAAAAATTACAAAAATTATCCACGTCAATACCGGTCGTACCCAAACGACGGCACAACCGGCATACACATCGCAGATTTCTGGCCAAATTTGGCCAAAATGACTACATTGACAAACTGTCAAAAGATTTAGAACTTAATTGGCCAAATTAAAAAATTTAGTATGATAGATTTAGAACTTTTTTTCGGTAATTTTCCCGTTTATCTTGGCATGGCAAGCTTGCTATGTGTGGATTCTTCATCTTGGAGCATGAGCTAAACTTCCAAGTTCCACCATATGATTTTTGGTCCACTGTGCCAAATTCCAACGCAAGCCCAGCTTTTTCTCCGCAAATGTCCCCTTGACTTTGAGTGTTAAAATTTCCACGTAACGCGTTTCTACAACGAGGGTGAGGAGGAGAAAATGCATACTGGAGAAATTCAGATATGAAACATCGCAGAAAGTCAATAGAGCGACCCCTCTCTCTCTCTCTTCGAAGAAGAAGAAGGAGGAGAAGGAGATGGAGAAGAAGGAGACGTCCAAGGCATGAGATGACGGAGGTTGAAATTCATGATCAACAGTCGGAAGCTCTTTAGATAGAAGAACTCTCACGTTAGATATTAAAATTCGAATTTGATCAATTCGAAGAAAGAAAAGGAACGAAGAAAGTACAGCACACCAGAAGAAGTTAAACAAGCAATTAATTTATATGGAGAAAAACTAAGGGCCACATCAAGAGCTTTTCAAGCCTCAACCCACGGGAAGGTGTGAAGTACATAGATAAAATATCTGTATTTATACATAAGTTTTTTGTAAGCTTTTATCGGCACACCATCTCATAGAAACTTCCCGGATCAGATCGAAGAAATTGATCGTGTTCTTGTCTTTGTCTCGCTTATATCAGTGGTCGACTTGGCCTTTGTCAAGATCTCACTATTCCCACTACACGTCCTGCAAATCTGAACCATGGGTCCTCTAGGGTTTGTGTCCTATTTCGGGTCATCTGACTATATCAATATATCACATGAGATTACGAAGACACGGGGGCCGACGAGAATCGCCTAAACTAGATAGACGTTCCGGGTACATAACGTGCTGCCAAGGATTACATGGCATAACAACTTAAGTATGTTGCAATTCCGAGCACAAGATAACTTTTGTTGATATCATGCAACGAATGATGTTCCATCTACATTTGATGAGTAAGAGGTTTCTATAAATAGCTAATCGAATAACCCGTGATTTTATGCGGCCTATGCATAGAAACTCCTCTCAAATTGACATTACGGAAGATATATATCCACACTAACCAGTACACACATGCAT
This sequence comes from Syzygium aromaticum, assembly GCA_024500025.1. Classification (NCBI taxonomy): domain Eukaryota; kingdom Viridiplantae; phylum Streptophyta; class Magnoliopsida; order Myrtales; family Myrtaceae; genus Syzygium; species Syzygium aromaticum. The sequence continues at coordinate 23,261,598 of CM044885.1, forward strand.
ATTTACAAAAAAGGTCGTAATTACCGGATATCGCTGATGTGAAAAGTTACAGTAACAAATCGTCAAAATGTTTAGAATTGAGTTGACCGTTGTACGATAGATTTGGGAATTTTTGGATAATTTTTTCTCCATATTTTTGTATACATTTCAAGATATAAATAAGTTGCAAAACCGCGTTTATGAATGGCATGCCCTTTTGTCCCGCGAAAATTTCGTTGGCCCGTGCACGACCGGTCAAACAGCGTACGCCATCCAAATGAGGAATTTAAGCCAAAAGGGAGTTGGTGTGGCAATAATATTAAATGGGTGGTGGTTCTATTTGGACTAGCACTAGCTCCACCCATGCTTTGTCTAGGGTTACGTGCGAAACGTCAAATTATTTTACTTGACTCTCCAAGGAAGTCTACGCCCTTTGCACCGTATTTTCCTGCGCACACACTAGACATAAACAAAGAAGTAAAATAAAGAAAAATTTTGCAAAGTTAGGAGCTTTCCATGATCTTTCTCGACCATATATAAGAAGAGAGACGCGCCTTCCACGTACGTTTTCAACCATTTTTCTTCTATTTTGTGTGAGAGAGAGAGAGAGAGAAGGGAAACGAGAGAACAAAAGCGACTCTTGCAAATCTCATGAACTGTGGATTCGTGTTGGGTTTCTATTGCTGGGGTTGGGAGTTCTTAACTGCCCTTCTTCTCTTCTCCTCTGATCATCTCCCTCGTCCTTATTAATCAGAGCTTCTTCTTCTCTCTTCAACTTCTCTCTCTTTGTTGGTCAATCTGTAGAGAGGGATACATCCAGAGGTAATATTGTACCGTTATCGTCATGGAGGCGAGCGGTGATTATATTTCCGAGAAGAAGGGCCTGCTGTTGGAGTACGTGAGGAAGTCGACGCCGCCGCCGTTCCTGCTGAAGACGTACATGCTCGTGGAAGACCCGGCGACGGACGATGTGATATCGTGGAACTCCGACGGCACCACCTTTGTCGTGTGGCAGCCGGCGGAGTTTGCGAGGGATCTCCTCCCGACGCTCTTCAAGCACAGCAACTTCTCTAGCTTCGTGAGGCAGCTCAACACTTATGTACGTAACAATCAGGCTTGCTTCCTTGCTTCCCTCTTTTCAATCTTCCTACATAGATCGTCCGTTAGAGCTCAAAACGGTCAACGATTTTTCGCATCATGTGAATAATTAAACTATGTTTAGACTTAATTTTTCAGCATCATGTATCATATGAATTGGAAAAAGGAAGAAAAGAAAATCCCATGCAAATACTAAACGTTCATTAACTCCAAAAAAGAAAAAAGAAGAAAAAAATGCTCGAAGTTAATGGGGCGGCGAAATTTTTCACGTAGGATGTGGGGGGAGAAACTAAGGAGAGAAAATAGCTTGTACATAAGTCTTGTGTAACGTATAACGCCGGGCGACTAATTTAAAAAAGAAGAAAGGTAGCTCCACCAAAAAAGTTGAAAATGATAATAAGATAAAGATGAGCAGAAAAGAAGAATCGTTAGTCGCCGTTCTACACCGCATGTTAGCTAGGCTAGTTTGACTGGATATCTATGTTAAATCTGATATACTTTTCAATGAAGTTCAACTTTGATTATCTTGCCAGAGGTTTCATATATAAAAATATATATTTACATATATATAAATGTGCATATTTACCCATTTTGGTAACCTGAGCTAATCCGAATGCAGACTATTCAAAGCTTAGCACAAAGTATTGGAATATCCTCTGGACAGTATAAGCCAGTCAAAGTCGTAACATGATCTATACACTTGATCACGTCATTAGAATAGTGAGAGTTGATCTGAGTATTCCTTCAGCAACAAAGGCAATCTAATATAATTATTTTGAATCTTTTTCACAAAAAATAGGGCTTTCGGAAAGTAGCGACGAGCCGATGGGAGTTCTGCAACGACATGTTCCGAAAGGGGGAGAGAGAGCTGCTCTGCGAAATCCGCCGCAGAAAGGCGTGGGCCAACAAGCAGCAGAACGGGAACTCAAACCCTTCAGCGCAAGCTCATCAGGACAACAATAACAACAATCACTCCTCCGACGAGGACCAAAGGTCGTCGTCGACCTCATCGTCGTCCGAGTACAGCAACCTCGTCCACGAGAACAAGCGCCTCAAGAAGGAGAACGGGGCCTTGAGCTCCGAACTCACCAGCATGAAGCACAAGTGCAAGGAGCTTCTCGAGCTCGTCGCGAAGTACGCGCAACACGTGGGCGAGGGCGCCAAGGAAGAGGAGGAAGAGAAGGAAAACAACAATAGCAATGAAGGGTTGAAGTTGTTTGGGGTGAGATTGGAGGTTAAAGGAGATCAGAGAGGGGAGAGGAAGAGGAAAGGTGCAGGCATTAGAGAGAGCGCAAGCATTTTGCTTTCTCAGTCATGCAAGTGATGATGATAGTTCAAAAGGATATATATCGGATTACAGAATAGTGAGAAATAATCATTCAGGAAAAAAAAAAAAAGAGGCCACTATGATTTTAAGGAAGAAAGAAATAGTGGCCATAAGTTTTCTTATATAGGTGATACAATTCACCGCATGAATGTATATATTGAAATGCGAATGTGAAAGTAGTTCGTGAATCAAGCTAGATGTGTAACTTTTTGCGGCATCAAGTTGAATATTAGCATTATTCTATTGTTCTGTGCTAAAAAATGGGACTTTTTTTTTTCTGTGGTGGTAAATTTTAAAAAGTATGGGTAAGATTTACAAAGTTGTTGGTGAAAAAAAAAATTAGACGATGCTTTTTTTTTTTCGGGTGACTTATTGGTAACCTGTCGATATTTTTCATGAAAATTAGTCTTTTGATTTGCAAATGAGCAATTGGTGCGAAATGAATCGAAGAAATTTAGGACGACGATGCTCAGCAATTTGTAGCTATGAGACATTGAGACCCTCGGTTTTGATTAGACCTCTTTTAGTAGTTAGCGGGAAAAAGGTACCAAAAAAGCTATAGATCCATTGTATTGATATAAATTTGATCCTAAATTTTTCAATTGGAACAATTTAGTCTCAAATCTTTTAACATTGATACCAATTCAGTCCATCTGATCAATTTAAATTGAAAATTACTGACATAGACACCGGTTATCTTATGTGGCACAGTCGACGCTAAAGTTGACATTTTTTAAAAATTTTAAATACCTTTTTCTAATTATTTATTAATTTGTTCTTTTCTTTTCTTGTCTTTATTTTCTTTCTTTTTTCCTTATTACCCTTGCTAGTAGCTAGCTGGCATAGGTCACCGGTCGCTAGTGAGGACCCTCCCTTAGCCCTCGCCGAGGTCCATCACTTCACCTCTCCACAATCCACTGCCTACCACCACCACCATCGAATCGGAGATGAATCTATATGCAAACGACTTCTCTCCGTTTGGCTTCGGCTTGTCCAATCTAGCATTCGACTCTCTCTCTCTCTCTCTCTCTCTCAATGCTTTGATTCGACTCTGACCTCTCCCACACCCTCGATGTCGTCTAGTTCCACTGGGCCCTGCCCTCACCCAAGCAAGGTGCAGCGAGGACACCTTGGCTTGGGAGAGGGTTGGCCTTGCCAGGTCTAGTGAGGGGGTCCTCGCCGACGCTTGCCCTCACCCAGGCATGCCTTAGTGAGGTTGACTTTGCCTGTGGCTGGTAAGGGCGACCCTCGCGGACCAACTGCAAAAAGGAAAAGGAAAGTGAAAAAATTTATTTAAAAATATGTAAAAATGTCAACATCGGCATCGGCCGTGCCACATAGAACGGTTGGCATCCTAGTTATTAATTTGCGGCCTAAATAGAAAATTTCAGATAAATTACCCAATCAATCTCAAACTTTCCAATTTTTCTAATCTAGTCTTGAACCTTTGTACGATATTCTAATGTACTCTTACGGTCAATCTTTGTTGAAGATTAGTCATGCAGCGGTTCTAGTCATCACCAGCCATCTTATCGACAACTTTTGATGAGAATTGACCGGATTAATTACATTGAAATTTTGCCCAAAAGTTGTGACTAAATAGATAAAATTTAAAGAGTTTAGGACTGAGTCGGCATTTACAGTTGGTTGAGGATTGATCTGAGGATTATCTCGAAATTTCCTGCGAAATTTCAAATGGTCGGCGATGCTTCCCTTGATTTTTCTTTTGCGGGGAACGGCGTGGTCGTCGATGAGGGTCTATATGTCCCTTAAAAGATTAACAAATCTCAGACCTTATCGGATATCAAAGATAACATGCACCCTGCCACGTGAAAAACGAAATCGATGTACTTTTTAAAATACTATATAAAACTCCAGAATCAATCATAACCTCCAAATATAGAGCAAGAAAGACATAAGACACGCGCCACGAAATTCATGATTATATCATTAGTCTTTGGAGTTCCTAAAAAACAATTATGCAGACGTAAAATATTTTCGAAAACGAGGGAAAAAAAAGTGGATGGTGAAGATAAGAGCGGCTATCTTATTTGACATATGAAGATTCATGATGGGAACGTGATGACGATTTAACAAAATTGAGAATGTTTGACCCGGCAAAATGATTTTTTTCCCCCAAAAAATGAAGAAAAATTAATGATAAGGAAGATTTGACAGCACAGGAAGAGGTGCATGACATTGCGTAAACCGTTGATCGTTGATTAAATTGAATCCCATGCAATAAATATTCAGTGAGAGCCAAACATTTTCAATAGGGCATTTAAAATCTACTTGACTAATCCAAATTTCGATTACGGATGACAATTCAATTTTAAACTAATTTGATCAATTTAATTTTAAACCTTTTGAAAATTTACCAATTTAATCTTTTCGGTGAATCTTAAGTGGTAATTATTAATGTGGACACCAGCTGTCCTACGTGGCACGGCCTATATTAACGTAGACAATTCTCGAAATTTTTCTTAAAATTATTTGATTTTTTATAATTTTTTCTTTTCTTTTCTATTTTTTTTTTCTCCATTCACGATTTTGCCTGACTCACGTGAGCACTTCTCCAACAACAGTGAATGAATCAACGGGTCATTTGCTTTATTGACTTAGACCTTTCGATAGACAGTGGCGTTTGGGTTACTGTTAGATGTAGCTTTTCCAACGTTGATCCGCTCCATGTGAAAAACAAAAGAGAGAAATGTCGAGCGGCAGACAAGGGTTGTCTCCCTGTTTCTTGCCTCAACTCGTGAAGTTTGGATACTAGTTGTGTAATCATTGCCCTGGTTTTGTCTAATGGGAAAATTATAAAAAAAAAAAAGTCGTAAATTATAATGGTGTCAATACATTCTTAAATATTTTTTTGCAATTCAATCACAAACTTTTTATATTTATTCTAATTCGGCCCATTTAACTAATTTTAGCTGACCAACATTGACGTGAACGCCAAACGACGCTAAAGCGGATAAATTTTAATAATATTTTTATTTAATTCAATTTTTAAATTATTTTTTAATTTTGTTCTTTTCTTCCTTCTTTTCTTTTTTTCCCCCATAATTGTTGACGAGGGCTTTGTGACTCTCGCCGGTTGCGAGCAAAGGCAGCCACTATCACCAACTTCACCCGCGACTAGCGAGGCTAGCCTCAAACCCATATCGCAAGGTGTGGTCGCAGGTGAAGGTGACTTGGCAAGGCTAGCCTCACCCACAGCCGCACCTCGCAATCTGGGCGCGAGGCGTGGGGGCCAACGAGCCTTGCTGGCCACCATGGGGAAAAAAGAAAAGAAGGAAGAAAATAAAAAAGAACAATAAAATTAAAAAATTAAAAATTATTGATTTCATCATCAGCCGACATTCACGTCAGCCGGCGTCTGTGTCAATGCCAACCATCCTAAATTGGCCAAATAGACTAAATTGATACAACTACAATAGGTTTAAGACTTTTTAGGTAGTTTTCCCCATTGTCTAATGAACTCAACTAATCTTATCTTATTCAAAGTGTGATCTTAACTTGCCAAAGAGAAAGTATCCCTATAACCATAAGATACTGTACAGACTAGGTTGCTTTGTTTGTTTTTAAGTTAGCTAGGGCATAGCGTGGACGATTCTCCTTGGTGTCCATTGCATTGCCACGAGAAGGCATTTGAGTCGTAACAAGCAATTTAGCAATATTTAGGGTTGGTAGTAAGAACTAATCTGGGTTGATTAGAACTGTTCTAGAGCAGAGTTGCGGCTGTGATACATGTACAACATCTGTTGTGGCTCGAAGTTAGATCCCATTTGATATAAAATCGACACGAAATTAAATGGGGTTTGTGGATATCCTGCACGAAGAAAATGATCAGAATGTGAGTAGAAAACGGGGTCGTGGATCCAACAATGCTAGCACAACGCTAGATGCCCTGAGCCCCTGACTCGTCCAAAACCTGCGGTATGCTGCAGGCTCTTGGCTGCAACTGTTCGAGCCTCTAGTCAGGCGGCCGAGTTCTCAACCAGGGGCCCAAGAGCCCGACGAAAACTCGTCAGATGAACATGCGATGTCCGAAGAGCTCCATATTTTTTTCGAGCACGCTTACGTGGAATTGATTTGAAACGAGTGTTTAACCTTATATAGCATTGTTTGAACTCTGGAACACAGGAGTGAGTTTGGAGAGCCATCGGAGAATCTTTATGAGCGACAAATAATTCGCTTCCTCTTTGGCTATTTTGTGATGATTATAGGGTATAATCAAAATAAGGAAAATTCTAAGAATGTTTGAGTGATTGGATCACCATCATGGCAATCCAATCCATAGTAACCGCATCTAATCGATTTATATAACCCCGTAGACGTACTCTCAATTGAATGAACCACATAATAAGTCATGTATGTTTTGAAGTTATGCACTTTATTTCTCATTGTGAAGTCGTCGCTGCAGCGGTTAGCGCACAAAGAATCTATCTAGCCTACCAAAAACCATAAGATTTGAAGTCAAAACCACACTTGGTCATGCATTAGGTGGGGAAGAAAATGGGTTCTTCGGTATATGATGAAGAAAGAAAGGGAGGATGCATATCTACACGGTTGATCTTTGATTTGGATTGCATATACATATGACCCATTTTCCTACAAGAAGACCTCAAACCAACCTGACCAACGAGTAACTCCTCCAGCTCCCTCGCAAATGTATTTCAGGGCCACTGATGTGAGTAGATGTTATTTTCTCTAGCGGGCGTTGAATTTGACGATGCGATCTTGAGTAGTCCTCGCACCAGTTTTCGACTTTGCCGTTTTCCTCTCCAAGTTCCAGGTGAAAACCCCACGTCCAATGTCAAAGCAGTTGGCAAATTTTCTCATGGAGTAGATAGCTGATTGGATTGATAATCCCTTCTCAAGCGTCAACAACCTAGGAAGAATTTGGTAGGTCAGTTTAGACTGTCTAGTCTCATGGACTCGGATAACCTACCGAAACGGGAGCTTCCGAAGGAACAGGGACCACGAGTACATATTTATCCGCATCCGAGTAGGCGAGAGAGAACGAGTCCTGGCTTACACACCTTTCTCAGCCAACGACAATTTAACATAATGATGACACCGTTGAAGCCTGTTTTTTTCTTCCCAAAGTCTCTCAAAATACGTACATGGGCCCTCCCAAAAGAACTTGCTGAAGAGGAGAGAGAGAGAGAGAGAGAGAGAGAGAGAGAGAGAGGACCACTGGTGGATCATTTGTCTTGGAGAGTTACTGTCCACTAGGTTGAAGTTTCTCTTGCATTCACACTCGTCAGAGAAACCCCAATGTCTTAATCTTCCTAAAAAGGAAGGAGAAAATATTGGGCACCCCGAGTGGCACCAGGTCAGCAAAAAACAAGTTCATTCTTTATACGCCACGTGTCCCTAGCAGGCCCACCTGCCAGAAAAAACTCTCTCTCTTCCGCTCTTTCTCCTCGCCTCTCTCTTCTGCACCTGCTTTTCTTCTCTCTTTTTTGCCGCCGCCATGGCCATGGAGCTTGAGCTTGAGCCCAACATCTCGGCGTCCATTGCCATATAGCTCGAGCTCGTGGTTGCGAGCATGTTCAAGCTTCAAGCTTGCGGCCATGGCTGGTCATGGTTGCTCAAGTTTGGAATCCCGTCGATAGCCGCTAGATCTAGAGACTTATGGTCAAGGATACTCAATCCGAAGTCTCGCCGTCACCATAGCCGCAAAGCTCGAGTTCAAGCCTAGAGCACAAGCTCAAGCACAACCATTTGACCATGGCTGCCATCTGTTGAGCTGGCGGCCCGAGTTGCGATGACTTGAGGCCATGGATACTCAAGCTCAGGTTCAGAAGCCATGTAGATGGAGCTTCGAACTTGCAGCTATGGCAGTTAGACCCGGAGTCTCGTGGCCACGGACACTTGATTTGAAAACTTGCAGCGGCCATGGACGCGGAGGTCGAACTTGAGTTAACGGCCATAGCCGAGAAGAAATCGCAGTGATGAGAGAGAAGAGAGGAGAGAGGAGAGAAAGCAAGCGCAGAAGAGAGAGAGGTTTCTTTTGCAGGTAGGCCCGCGCGGGACACGTGACGCATGAAGAATGGACTTGTTTTTTGCTGACCTGGTACCACTTGGGGCACCCAATATTTTCTCGAAAAGGAAGTGTCTGCCCAGGAAGTCAACTGGAGCACTTGTTTCTCTAACTGTAGTTGAGGTAGGAAGCTTTTTTGGTATAGTGAAACTCGAACACCAAGCAGGAAGAACGCGCGGGAGTTACTGTTATTTGTTGCGGGTTAGAAAAGGCCATACCACGCGTCTACTTTTTAAACCATTCTCTCGGAGCTTAGTGATGGATGATATGACCGGACATGGGAGAAATCTCAGGAGGGTTTTAAGGTGCGAACGTGACTTGAGAGCTCAGTCTCTGGAGGTTAGCAGCAGCACCGAGACGTTCCAGCCATCTTAATTTGACTTCGAATTGATGATGTTTGTGTTTTGAGCTGTAAAGAAGACCCACGTTCGGCTTCTCGGTGGACGAGAAAGGAACCAAAAAAGGGCCTAATACCCAAAAAAAAAAATTTCAAACCCAAAAAAAAAATTTCAAACTTTAACTTTTATCCCATTTTCATCTTTTATCTCATAAAAAATCTCTAACTTTAAATCATGTCTCAATTTTACTCTAAATTTTTTTTTATCTCATAAAAAACCCTTAACTTTAAGTTTTATCCCAATTTTACCCTAAGCTTCTTTTTGCCCCATGAAAAACCTCAAACTTTTGATCATGTCTCAATTTTACCATCCAATCTCAATTTTATTGTAAAATTTTTACAATCTCATAAAAATTCACAAAATTTTACTTGAGTCACAAATTTAACTTCATTAGCCCTCCGTCCAAAATTTATTATTGACAACCAAAAGATAGAAATCTCTCAAGCAAGAGCTGTTTGAGTGTCTCAAGCAAGAGCTGCTTGAGTGTCTCAAGCATTCTCTGACCGCAAAAGATGAAACATTCCCAAACACGAGATATCGATAAGCGCAAAATCCTGAGGACGATTTTGGCGGAGGGTTAATAGAGATCTTTATGAAACAAAAAAATTAGACTGAAATTGAAACTTGACCTAAAGTTGAAATTTTTTTTATGAGATAAAAAAGCTTATGGTAAAATTGACATTGAACCTAAAGTTGAAGGCTTTTTATGAGACAAAAAAAAATTTATGGTAGAATTAAAATTGAACCTAAAGTTGAGAATTTTTTATGAGACAAAAAAAAGTTTAGAATTGAATTAGAACATGACCTAAAATTGAAGGTTTTTTATGAAACAGAAAATAAAAAAGGGATAAAAGTTAAAGTTTGAGATTTCTTTTGAGTATTAGGTCATAAAAAAAGCAGCGTTGAAGAAGCCACAATCTGAACAGGCGACACCGTTCAGAAACAGAGATCCCGCATCACGCATAATGCAGTGAGGTTCCGTGTATTTTCTGTGCATTGGATCGGCTGTTTTCTCTGCCAATTTCCGTCTCCTCCTATTCACTTTCAAGATCCCAAACCGATAGATTTTTTCTAAGCCGTAGCATCCAAATCCCCGCAAAATAATACCCGCGCCTGGCATATTTTCAGGAGGCAATAGCTCATTTACTCTTTACTAACTTTGATGGGGCAGCTTTTAGTGATTAGATGAGACCACAACTTGAATTCTTGTACAATGTGCCAGTTCGTTCCATTCACAAATGGCTAATAGAATTGTACAAAGGAAGCGCTCAAGAAAGACGGCTCTTCCTGCCGGGAAACTTTGTGGCCATAACTCGCATCTTTTGCCGCTCCCCTTCCATCTAATCGACGCAAAATTGTTGATACTTCACGCATTTGCTGCAAAACGGTTGAATATGGATTCTAAAGTAGACTGACTAATACTGTATTCTGATATTCCCAACCGGTTCCTGACAATAACGGAGTTCAGAATGTCAGTAACCGTGTTAAGAAAGAGAAGGACGAAAGAACCATGAAACAAAGGTTACCTGTTTCTTTCCAAATGCCCAAAAACATCGGCAAGTGAGAAGCCTTCTCCGTATGGCAACTGCAGAAAATACTCTGATAAATTTCGATCTTGCTTGAATAACATAAGTCAAAAACTAAAGAATAGTCTTGCGAGGAACAAAACAAGCTAGTCAAAAGTACACAAGAACGACAACGGATAAAAGACATGCATTTGCCCACGAACTTGGTGTTATTCTGCAACAATGACCAGAGTCAGAGAGGCCAACCAGCCACCAAGAGAAACAATTAACCTGGAACCAACATTCTGATCCACTTTGCCGACAAACAAGCTTCACGAGATGGTTAATCGTCACAAATGGCTAAAGCGATCATTAGCAGCCTTGACAAAGGCAGCTAAATGACAGTTAAGGAGTCCAAATTTAACACTCTTCAAGATCGATTCTAAGCAACTTATATACTGTTTACCTGGCTAACAAAAAATCAATGTGTTCACCTGACTATCTAACGATTAACACGTGTTTTAAGTTACCAATGTGGTGTGTATTACGCACCGATTAGAGGTTGACTTAAGGGATTTCTATCCAAATCGGGTTGGGAGGCAAATATAGCTTATAGATTACGTTGTGCCTATGCAAGATTTTCTTCACAACCAGTCCCACCAGCCGAATAAAGCAGGGGATGAGTGTGTTGGTTAGCGGATAACCAACAACTCTTTTGTAGTCAGATCCCTTTGAAATAGGCAGGGCATCTTCACTTCTCACTGAGATTATTTGAAAACTCCAAATCATAAAATGGCTTCACAGTTCAGGATTTTCTTTTTTCAACCAAAAAAAAAGCCTCATCAGATAACCTGAGTTTAAAGAACTCCCTTTTGTCAAATCTGGCAACCAGTATGACATAAAAAATGAGCCTCCAGGGTTTAAAAGGATCCGCTTGTGGAATTCAACACATCTTGTAGTTGAAACCTCACTAGGTTTTTCGTGCATATCCTAGAAATATTTTCTTAAGCTTTCTAAGGAAAACAAAATGAACTATTTAAGCATTATTTGATGGGATGAAATTATCGATACAATCGAAAGTACTTGGTGAAAAATTATTAAATTGATATATCAAGGTTATTGGTCGGAAGTGTTCTCCTATGAAGGTGGAACTTCAATGTTTGAACTGGTGATCCAAGGAATTAGCAACTATTATCTTACAATACCTCTTTCATCGCAAAATTAGTTTATTCATATCAGATGCAACTCATTTTATTGCTTAAGACTGAAGTCAGAAAAGGAAGTCAATATATAGATAACATGACAACCTAAGATGTCTGCAAAATACGGCATTTCAGTTGATTTTCCTCCTACCACAACTAATGTAAATGACATAAACTAGGTATCATTCAGCAGATTCATATATTCCCGCAAACTGCGACAAACGACGAAGTCATCATGACTTTACCTGATATTTGACACTCAACCCATTGCAATTCTGGAATTTCGCACCAGGAAAGGATGATGCAACAAATGAATCGATGACTGAAAACTTTTCTTTGGTTAACCACCACTCGCAAAATATAGGCAATGGTATACCACCTGCACAAAAATCAATACAAACAAACGGATGGGGCTAATTCCTTCAGTAATAAACCAATGAATATATGATTGTAACTTTGGAGCTTACAAAAGCTTTATAATTAACGTAAGAAGACTATACCATCTCGAAATAATTGGTCTGACAACTGTTCTTGTACAACCCCGTCAGAAAGGTGTACCTCCGATAGAAGTGTCATGGTCCTTTCTTCATTGCCGAGCCAGTGTCCAACTGTCATTATCATTTCTTTTGATAAGCTAATCTCTGCCACTGTTGCATTTTCTGCAGTAATGGAGTCCATGCCCCCAATGCAAACTTCAAGGTCATCAAGTAAGCTTCTGGGCAGAGGAATATCAAAAAGTTTTCCTCTGATAATTTGGCAAAGTTTGTCCAGGTCAATGGGGTCAACTTCGGTAGGTTTAACCTGAAGAAAATGATGCAGCAATGAATATTTGCAAAAGCCATAAGAACTTCCTTTACATTGCCATACCTCTAACTCAAGATGATTGCCAAAACGAGTTTTCAAATGCTGGGGACTCCCAATGCATCTTAATCGGCCTCCAACCTTCAATTATAACAAGAAGAAAAAACAATTAACCCACCCTTGATGAAAATAATATTGTCAGCTCATGGAAACTACTATTTCGATCGTTACCATTATTCCAATCCTTGTACATAAAGCCTGAGCTTCATCCATACTATGAGTCGTTAGAATAACTGCAGTCTTTCCTCGCCTGGTTGATAAACGGGATATCACATCCCACATGAACCGTTTGGCAATGGGGTCCATACCTATCACCGCAAAAGACATTTGCGTTTCAGTAATTTAATAAGGTATCATAAAGTGTACATCCTCTCAGAACCAATGCCTATCGACCAAAGCAAATAACTCTCAATAGTTCGCATCACCTGCAATACGTTTATATAAAGGATTTGATAGGATAAATCTAGGCACGATAGTCCAAGCATCTTTCACCCCTGCTATCAGGAACAAACATCTAGAAGAAACCGTACATGTCTAAAACAACTAAAGTACTTCAACAATTCCATACCAACTCAGACAACGTCAAGGTTCATAAAATGTGCTGCATGTGTGTAATTTACGCCTGTATTTATGTACAATCTAAAAAATGTCCAAGATATATCCACTTAATTAGAAGTTTAAAGAAATCCTCAAATGCAGACTTCCATGAGAACTTATAACGAACTACTAAACTTTCAATATGGGAGGAAAAATGTCACATCAGTTGCTAAAACCAATTAAGAATAGTTATTTAACATACCTGTAGAGGGTTCATCGAGAATGACTATAGGAGGATCTCCAATCATTGCAATTGCAACGGATAATTTGCGCTTGTTTCCCCCACTAAGAGTAAATGATGGTCTTTTTGCATATTTAAGCAAGTCAAACTCCACTAACTTCTCCATAACAACCTACAAAGACGGAGGAGAAATTAGCAGTCCATCTCGGGGGAGTCACGGATTTATGCAATGAATGAAAAGGGCTAGCACTACAGTAAATTGAGATCTGCTCAAAACCTTTCCATACAAGTATTAAAAATCTATAATCCAAATCTATGTCTATCCATGAATATTCAGTAAGAAGCCATCTCTTTAGCAAACATAAGATAGCAATTGCGAAAAATCTTTCATTTTGACAACGTACATCATTAATCCTTTGGTCTGGAACTCTCTTTATCCTTGCATAAAGTTCTAGATGCTCTTGGACAGTGAGATAATCTAAGAGCGCGTCGAATTGCGGACAATAACCAATCTGGAAAAGTATGACATTAGCAAGCTTCAGATATTCCAGTAGTTGAACATCACCGGCAAACAATATAAATAGTGCAAAATATTAAAACATACATGTCGCCGAGCAGCCTTGGGATTCGAGCGGATATCTTCGCCAAATACAGAAGCAGTTCCACCAGTTGGATATTCCTCCCCTGCATGTCACTTGATCAGAGGAAAAATCGCCTCTTCGACTACCCAGATTACTACCTTTTTCTCTTGTTTCATTTTTTATTACTTCTTCCATTATGGGAAAGGGGTGTTGAGCCGTCTTATAAAAAATATTGTTTTTCTTTTAACGTTTGATATCATTCATCCTGCTTAGTAAGACTTCCTCCACTCATTGGCTTTCTGTTGATTGCAAAAGAGATGGAGAATCGTTGAAAGATCTAGATAAACAGAGAAACATTGACTAAGAAAGAAAAAACTGCAGGAGATAACATCCTTTTTTCCAGACGTTCTACTGTTTCTTAGAAAAGAACTTCCTCAACAAACGAAGACATGCACAAAGGGACATTTATGATATGATATTCACAGTAACACATCTTCAGTGTTACAAATTAGCATTTGTGAGAAAAATTTGCACCAACCGGTCAACATTGATAGTGTTGTCGTCTTCCCTGCTCCATTTGTCCCCAAAAAACCGAAGCATTCTCCTTCTTGAACTGAAAAGGTCAAAGAATGTACTGCCACCTTTATGCCACAATGCTTACCTCCAGAGTACACCTAAATTTTGTGGATCAGGTTAGAAAAGTTTTAATGGACAAGAACATTTCATTCGCCAGAAGTATAGTAGTACCTTCCTAAGGTCCCGCAAAAAGATGATGGCATTATCAATGGAACCTGAAAGGACCCCTTTCCGTTCCATTTGGACATCAATGTCTTCATCGTAATCAAGAGAACCACTTTTGGAAGATGATTTCAGGAGAGGCTCTGCGTAACTAGTGGAATTATTAGAAAGGTTCACAGCAATTTTTTGCCAAGACTCTTTAATTGCAGCCACAGTCAGCTTGTGAGATGGAAAGAGTTCAAGTCCAAGAGTCAATGAGAAGTAGATAAAACTCTGCCATGACAAAAAGTTAAACTAAATCAGAGTTGGCCCAATTTCAATGGATCAACAGCATAACATGCTATCGCAAAAAATTAACAAAAAGACTTCAATATCTAAAACAAAGTCTGTAGACTCATATTTAGTACAAGTGTGAATGCAAGCATGCACTTGCGATATGTGCTGAAACAAGTATCCACCTTTCTAACAAAGATTTTCTTATTTGTTTTTGAAAAAGAAAAAAGCATGCGGAAGGCCTCAAGAATCAAGATGAGAAATACCTCTAAGCCAAGGTAAAGAAGAGAGGCGCCAGTCACATTCCAATCAAAATCTCCCTTGCTGGAGTTATCCTTCATCCCTTGCCGTAAAAGGGCTAGGGAAGCAAGTCCATCAGCAAAACAAAACCCCGGTGATACTCTAAAGAAGTTCTGAGAGAGAAGATTATCATTTGTCAAAATCTCAGATCAATGTATGACTTACCAACATGAAGTTTTGCTGGAAACAGTTAAGTGAAACGGAATAGAAAAGACACTTAGCTCTCCGAAAATCAATCTTAACTTGGAATTTAATCAAGGATATGCTGTCACTTGAATTCAACAGATTAACAGATTGATCTAACATTTTCTAGAGAAGTTAAGTATGGTGATAGCCACATCAATATACCACGTTAATGAAAGTGAGGCAACAGTATGCATTTCCAAAAAATTCAAGACACTCAATGTGTTTGTCTAGTCAAAAGGAATCATTAGCACATATTCCGAGGGAGCAAAATGACAATCTGTATTTTGGCAACTCTCTTGCAAGAAAAATAGGCCCAATGATGAGAACAGTCCAAAGTAACCTGGAGCCAAAAGGCAGCGAACAAACTTTCTTTAGACTTCAAAAGGGAAATAGCCTGACGCTAAGTTGCCGTTACCCCATCCCATGGCAAAACAACACAAAATTGAATAACATGATTCTGGCATTTAATATTTAATCTGATACACACTAAGGTCTTATCAGACAGAACACCAAGCATCCAAACAAAATAAGAGCTTGGCTGACAATTATATCGCAAGATATTTCCTGGTGAAAAAAGATGCATAAACCAAAGCATCCAAAACATCATCCAACAGACACTCATCTCGAGTCTCAACACTGCTATCTTATTGGCATATACTCAACTAATGACGTAATGACTGATCCCCGACCAAGATAATAGCCATTCATAAAGCATTAAATTGAACCTTGAGAAAATCGTTTGCCCTTCTTGTTGTATGCATGAGCCCCATGATGAATGAGATGACCATGAGAATGAGACCAGTGAAGACGTGAACCAGAAGAACCACATTCTGCAAGTTTGTTAACATCACCAGATCTAGTAAAGCTCAGTGCCTGAGAAGCGAAATAGCACACTCAGGGAGATTTGCACACCTGTGCCATGGTATGGTCTGTAAAGAAGAATGTGAGGCAATATGTCGACGAAGCAATTGCCAGGCCATACTCCACAAACATCAGGACCGTTGGAAGAAAGCTACCAGCCCCAATAAATTGATCCATACCTAAGAGATCAAACCAACTATTACATATAGGTCAATGGAATATTTAACCATGGCTAACTAGTAGAAAGCGAATTTCCAAGAATTTGTCAAAGAGAGAGTCTTCCAGGAGAGTTTTTTTTTTTACCTTTGCCAGGCTGGTGTATCTGTCTCCATTACCATTACTACAAATTTTAACCTCTGTCAATGTGGTGATTAGAAAAGGAGGTTGAGAAAAGCGCCCTCACTAAGTTATATTTTATCCTGATTTTTCATACCACCAGCAGGTAAAGCAGTTAAACTCTTTAATTATGTACAGCCATCTCTGTATTCCCTAAGCCCTTACTAACTAGAAGCTTTCCAAAAAATCAACCTCCCTTTGATTTGAAACAAATTTAAAAAACATTCAAATATTCGAATTGCTGCCTCTGGTGTTCCAAATAGGGTGAACATAGACATTACTGTAAAAGGTAAGTCTTGATCACTTCAGATTGAATTGATGGAGCAACCAGCATTACATCCTGTACTGCTTTTTGAGGTCTTGCTTCAAATTATTTAATATTTGAATGGCATAAGGTTCCTAAATAGGAAACATGGACGAAGTTGTTTAATTTAATTAAGATGGCAAGAATGAGTCATCAAACAGAAGCATAAAGCATAGCCATGTCAATTGATCCATCCAGTAAGAATGTCAAGTGCATACCGAAGATGTAGAAGAGAACAATTGCAAAAGATGAAGGGAATAAGAAGCTGATGAAGTCCCATGTGTAGATAGAAGTCCAATATGAGAGTATGGAAACCTGAAAGTACAATAGGTCCATAAGTTTTAATTGTACTTTGTTTACGGCTGCAAATTTACAATTAAAGCCTCATACCCCACTAATTAGTTGCTGGTGTTTAGCTTTCACTTCCTGCTCCTGCATAGTGTAACATCATACAATAATTAAACAAACAAACAATCACAGGGCTCCATTTCAAAAGGCTAAGGACAACTTCAAATGTGGAAGCGAACTTCATATGAACAAGACAATGCACTGCTCTCTCATATACTCTGAATCTAAGCTTAATTAGGAATGCGTGAAGAAGCAAGTTGCTTGCAACAGTGAAGTAACAGGTCAAGATAATAAATAGCACCTCGCTAGTAGCTACAACCCGTTAGACCTCAGAATGGAAGGGAGATATATAGTGCTCAAGAATGATTAGATAGAAGGGGAATTTGGCTGACAATAACTATCTAAATCTGTCAGTCCTCTAAGAAAGAGAATCTGAGCATTTGCTAGAGAAATGCTTAACAAAACAATGCTGTAGGAGACATGTATTTAGGACTTAAATGAGTATGTTACACATCAATGAACACGATACTTAAAGGAGTACATGAAGCTGGAAAGGATCATTTAACGTGCTGAAGAGAGTAGACTCCTTCCATGACCAAAGGAAGATACAAAGCAAAGCATACATATTAAAGAATTCCAACATCAAGAGGCAGAAATAATAACAACTAAAAAAATCCCGCCTACGTAAGCTATTAGTACAGGAAACATAGATAAAATTGATGCAGTTCAAAGGCATAAAACTAGTGTGCATACTACAGGAGAAGGCTTAGAATTATACCTTCACGATAGAAACCGCAAATGAAGCAGGAATAAAGGAGAACGCAATAGTAATTATAATTGCAGCAGAGAAAGCATCCAGATCCTGCATTTTACGAACACGAAAGAAATGTTCTAATCAAACGGCTATTACAAAGATTAGAGCCAAGAAACATAGTACACAGGGAAGAGGCATGCATACATGACGCTGCAACCGCTGGCTCTCTGTCGTTGGAAGAGGGTGATTGCGAGTTTGAATAGTCATGTTTTCGTCTTGTGTAGCTAGCCTAAGCATTGCGGAATTCATTAAATTGATGAAAGTTGGAGCAGCATGTTGACAAGAAAAATTGTGCAGTACAGTGTAACCTAAACTCCCATCATCATTTTGATCATCCATCACAATAGCCCCATACCTGCAAATAAGATGCAAATTTGAAAGACCGCGATATTCAAGGCTTAAATTGATTCATCATGCAAGATCAGATACACAAGCCACACAGTTTTACATTCAGCATTGATCCGGAAGTTAAAGCATTGATCGCGACTTGTAGCTTTAAATAAAACCAAAGCAAAAGTTAAGCTTATCAAATGATACACCAGTCCTCAGGATGAAGCAATCTTTAAATGGCAACTTGTTTTTGCCACTTATTGTATGAATAGAGAACAGTGTGAATTCCAGAGCCTCATAGATGCTTATTCCATGTCTATTTATACTTCTTTTCGCCAAAGAAAAAAACGCACAGATGAACACATCGATAAAAAAACTGGCTTTGAGGCTACTTTCCAGACCTAAAATGTTCATCCAATTACTGCGCCATTTAGAGGGAGGAAGCAAGTCATATGTTCTCCTTAGTGGGAATTTAGATCCTTACAATCCAAATTCCCCCTACTGTCTGATTACCTTAATGGTGAAAGAAATATTGCTCGGAAGTAAAATCATTGTATCTCACCATTCAGATTATAGAAAATCCTTAAACCTGGAAAAATGTAATGTCATTCTGAAGATAGAAAACTGTGGGAGAAAGAATCACAGAGAATTTTACTTAAGCACCTTCTTAGGATTCATTGAAACTGGAAATGAAATATTCACTTATGGAAAGAAAATCTGAAAAATGTAATGTCATTCTGAAGATAGAAAACTGTGGGAGAAAGAATCATCAGAGAACTTCACTTAAGCACCTTGACTGGTAGGATTCATTGAAACTAGACATGAGATATTCACTCATGGAAAGTAAAGCTGGTCCTAAATTAGGCCCAGCTACCTCAACTGCATCAGCATATGCCTTTTGGGAATCAGGGAATTTGTATGCACTCGGTTTGGATCTCTGAATCCATCCTCCCTTAACATGTTGGGCTACCTGGATTATCAGTAGCTTTCAGTGGAAGGAATGATTGCATTAGTCAACAAAACAGAAAGCTAGGTTGGATATTCCTTACTCCTTTTTCACAATCCACTGTCGGAAGTTCATATATTAATCAAAACCACGCATAACAAAATGTCATGTGTATCTTACATACCTCGTTTGCTATAGGCCATGATAGATCAAAAGGAATTGGACCACCACCCCCACCACCACGTAGTAAAGGATTAAAATGGGAAGTTGTGAAAGTGACGGACATCTGATCAGGATGTGGCTTAAGCTTCAGCAGTAGAAGCCCCAGAAATAGAAAAACTACTGGTATCAGAAGCTGGAAAACAATTGTTTTGCGGTCCCTCCGAGCAGAAATGGCCCTCTTTATGAACAAAGCTTTACAATGTTGCCAAAATATAGACCTAGAAATGATGGAACAACAACAGCACTGCATACTTAAGAAATTCAATACGCAGAAAATTCCAGTAACAAATACACTGCATGCTTTCCCAATTAAGGCAGGCAGAATCCACATGGCCTTTTTGTAATTTCCACAAACTTTATTGTGCAAGGTCATTTTCGTAGTACAGCCACGAGAAGCTTGAGAAAGACTCTGATCAGTCGAAACAGAGATGTTCTCCTCTGTAGCAGTTTCAGCTTCATCATAATCACATCCGGCTACTCTTAGGAATACTTCCTCCAAAGTCGTGACAGATATACCATAGCTTTCTATGCCAAGATTTTCATTGACACCTGATTTTCGAGAGGAAGACATTGATCTCTTCATGCACCCTTCAATTTCCCTAAACATACTCTCGAAAAAAGGAGAAGATGCCAACGGAAGCTTGAAGGAAATTTCAGTTCCAACCTGGAAAGGGAGATAAATGCACCAAATAAGAATCCTGTGAATTCACTTACAGCTACAAAAAAAAGCTGACGTAGAGAGAAAGATAATCAGCATATGGAGGGAAAGTCGACACATAAATCTTAAATGGCATATCGATATCAAATATGCTTAGGCTTCCGGCCAGGACAATCTGTGAAGTATATCAGATGTCTGGCATATTATGGAATAGTACACATCACATGAAATCATGTTATCAGACTTTTTTGATCTGCCGATGCATGTGTGTGCATACATGTGGCTACTGTCATGACAATTACCTCGCTTATACATATTGCTGATGGAATATGACGGTACACAATATCAGCAGCAGCAGATGCAGCTGGAGCAGACTGCATGGTAACAGCATGGGTAAGTACAGAGAAAGCACATCAATGCGAATAATCAACCCAGAGAAATTCATACAACATACGAAATGAACACAGAAATGACTATACCTTCACCAAAGTAAGTGTATAGCCCACCCCAAATTGATGCTTCAAGAAAAGGGAACTGGCCAAAATCATTGTCCACAGTAACAACCATAAGAAATTGCAATTCACTTTCAGAGTACCAAAATACTTATCCGAATACAATATACTGTCCAAACTATGAAATATATCAAACATTTGTAAATATAGGGGTCCCACATTATACTGAGAAA
This sequence comes from Syzygium aromaticum, assembly GCA_024500025.1. NCBI lineage: Eukaryota > Viridiplantae > Streptophyta > Magnoliopsida > Myrtales > Myrtaceae > Syzygium > Syzygium aromaticum. The sequence goes on from CM044885.1 coordinate 23,282,380, forward strand.
AAGATGACACAAGATCCAGAGAGAGAGATGGGAAGACAGGGAGATGGAGAGACAGAGAGATACCATAATTTAAAAGTCACATGCTAATTATTTCATGTCTCAATACTTCATGACCATTCTCTCTTACATCTGAGGTCCATTTATGGCCTTTTCCTTACTTTGATCTTCTTCAAATAAAAAAAAACCTTTCACCAAAGGACAAGACCTTACCAAGGAAAAGGAAGTTGCAGAAAGAAAAAGTTCGACAGCATGACCTTTTGAGATCAGGCCTTTTCATTTTATGTCAGCTTTCTGGTGCACAAAAGAACTGGGATGGTTCATGGACATATATCATTTACAAATGGTTTCCCTCAATTAAAAGTCATGGGCTTCAAATTCCTCACCCACATGTCTCGGGTCGCATGCTTAAAGTCTTTGATATACTACCAACCTTCACGCGTGGAACATTGCTAAGTTATGCGACATTCTCTAAGAGCTTAAGTTTTTTTCAACAAAAAGTGGTGCACTCAACTTCAAGAGTTCCAAGTTTTGCACCATGTTACACAGTGTTTATACATTATTTGATCAGAATATCTTTATACAGCTCCACCAAACTCAAATCTCCAACATTACTTATAAACATGTGACAAAAGTCATCAACGCTTCCAAATCTGACAGATTTAAAAGAGCTCCAAGATTATGTCATTCATATGTCTATGCATTCACAAGTAGTTGCAATAACTGCTCAGGAAATGCAAGCAGCTCTCTCTGTCCCAGCACACATCAGAGTTTCAATAATAGGAACTAGGCTTTCCACATTCAAATGTTTCTTGCTGATGAAATGAGCATGATGTCACAAAGAAACAAATGAGAACGAAATCACTTAATTTTTGCAAGTAAAGTAGATCAAACTAACCTTCCGCAGCATTTTAGGGAACCATTAGCCATTATGGCTATCCGGTCTCCCAGTTCATCCGCTTCATCCATTGAATGTGTGGTTAATAGTATTATTCTTCCTTTTTTTATTTTTTTAATTAACTGCCATGTCAATCGCATTGAATATGGATCCATTCCACTAGTTGGTTCATCAAGAATGATAACCTGGGAACAAATTTAATTTGTTCAACAGAAATCACTTAATAAAACTAGGGAATAGAGCCTCCAAAAGGAAACCTAGAAGAAAGTATCACCTTACTATTTCCTATCAGAGCAATCCCAAGAGACAATTTTCTCTTCATTCCACCAGAAAGAGCCCTTGTGCAGGTGTTGATTTTATCAGCCAAACCTACCTGGTCAAAATTAACATAGGGTGATCTTTGTGGTATCCTGCAATAAAAGGAAACAGGAAAGGAAACTAGGGCAGCATGACTTTCCTTTCAATGCCTACATTACACATCTACATTATTGGGATCCAGTTAAATACCATTAAGAGCTTTTTTTTATATAAAATGACCAAGCAAGTCATAAACATAACTGTCTAGAGAAACATTCTCTAATGCAGCCCCCAATTGCATACAGCTCAAAGCAGCAGCTCTAGTTTCCCAGGATCAGTAGGGGTAATAGCACTATCTATCCTTATTATTGGTGAGAAAATCTAAAGCCCTAGAAATTAATGGTGTAGCAATGAGGGACAGCAGCTGACAACTAAGAAGTGCAGTTTGAACTCCTCAAGCATGTACCCCGTCCAATCTCATGCAGTGTATAGGGAGGGGCGCCTCAGGCATTCTAAGAGCTTTTTACCAACCCGCAAAACTCAGTTATGGATTTCCTCCTAGTTAGCACAAAACAAGAATTAAAGAAAAGCTACCCTAAAGCCTTATATCAAGGAAGAGGATTGTTAATCACACTTTTAAGTCTATACTTCCCAAATTATCACAATAAATGTAAGCTACATGTCAATTGTATGGAGAGAACTCACTTCATCAACCATATCAGACACAACACGCTCCAAAAGATCTTCCTTGACACCCTTCAATACTGCATATATCTCCAGGTGCTCCCGAACCTGCCAACAATAGTCAAACAGGTCAAATGACAACGATTAAGATAAACACAAAAGCATTGAAAGGTAGTCAAATAACAAGAATAAAGAAGGTATATCAAGCAAAAGAATTCAGTTGTACAACATATGGAGATATAGGGAGGAAAAAAGACAAATGTTACTCCATTCTTATGGCTGTGAGGATATAAGGATATGCAAAGTAAACCAGCAAACACTATCGCAGTGTTTTTCCATGTTAAGAAGAAGTGAAAACTATATAGAAACTTTAAAAAAAGAGGGTGGCTCATTTATGCAATAATAAAGCCGAGTAGAAACCTAACCATTGAACATTGACTCTGGCACATTTTCTGACAGTGGCATTCATAAATAATGCCACAAAACTACCAAAATGGACCAGGAGTTATGCATCTGACAGATCAATTGTGACTTGCCAATCTACTCAATGCTCAAATACAAAAGTGATTTGTAGTAGTAGCACCTTCTGTGTTGGATATGCATGATTGTCCGAGTCATGTGATAGGCACAAAAATTAAGCATTGCAAACAGAAATCACAAATTAGTACTGGTCCCCTTCAAATCTTTTCAAATACAGCACAAGTTAGGGGGACAATTCTAAATCCTAAATGTTTTATGGAGTAGTGAAACTAAAGTGAAGAATATGATGTGAATACAACTTGGTCAGAGGGACTTAAAAATGACTTCGTACTTTTATTTCTACTTTTCCAACCAACATTTGACAACAAAAAAAAAAAAACAACTCATTCAGAGGTCTTGGAGCAGGTTTACCTCTCCTGCCTTTTATCTAGGGAAAATTACCCAACTGGTCCTAAACCTATTGTACAGATGCAAATTCAGTCCTAAACTTCCCAATTTTGCCAATTTATTCCTAACTTTTACTCAAAATTTCAATGTAGTCCTTCCGGTCAATTTTTCATTGGAAATCACTGATAGGGCATTCTAGTCGTTGTTGGTCGTCTTACATGGCACACTACCACATTAGGGATTTTCGGCAAAAATTCGCAAGAAGGACTACATTGGAATTTTACAGAAAGATTTAGAACTCAATTGGCAAATTTGGAAATTTAGGAATGAATTGGCATTTATACAGTAGGTTTAGGACTGATTAGACAATTTCCCCCTTTTATCTATGTCATCTCATGATAGAAATAGAATTTTCCTTCGAGTTTCTCTAACATGATAAGTGCCACAAGAGATGGTAAAGCACAAGTCACTCATTCAAGTATGCTTCAAGAATCATTTACACAAAAATTGTAATCTGATGAGAACTTCAAAAAGCATTTGGAACAGTAACCAATATTCCATGCTGCATGAGAAACAAAATTGACATTGAACTATGAGAAAATAAATGAACTGTTGTCTGAATAAACAGCATTGATGACGCAGTCTAATTCATCTGAATGAGAACCATGGAGATGACTAGGTTGAGACACACACGTTTAGATCATTATCACATCCAGTTCCAGAAGTGGGGAAGAAACTTGTGGACTGTTTAAAATAGTATTTGCAGCATATCCTACTGATGTAATTAAGAAAAAAACAAAGTGCTCACTTACAGTCAGTTCAGGAAAAAGGATATCATTCTGAGGGCAAACTCCCAGACATTTCCTTATCTCCTCCTGCAGAAGATTTCATCCATCCTCATTAAAAATCTATATTTGGATAAAGAGGAAAAGATACAAATCGTCTATGACACTAAGGTTCAAATCCTTCAAGCTTCATGATTCTACCAGTCTTCAAGTGACAGGGAGTGTTAAAATAGTAGTATAAACAGCATGTTGCATGACAACCTAAACTTTTACAATAAACGGTTGCCCACTCAACTTTAATGCAAGTAACACAAAATATCAGGCAAAATAAAACAAACCTCCGATTATAAACCCCGTCAAGCATCTAGCGATACACAAGCAAAAAATCACACGATCTTAACATGTACACCCTTTCCAAAAAAATGTTCAGAACTCAGCAGACACACAGGACACCAATGCCATCTTGAAGAAAGATGGATCAACAATTTGCAGTTTAAACTCTCCAAGTTTTCCTGAAGACTGACGACAAGACAAGCAGTAGCAAGCTAGAAATGCGCAAACGTACCCTTTGCCAACTTGCTGGAGTCAACTACATGGGTACCATCACAATATTTTAGGTTCTTTACCTTGTAAATCATTTCCTCCTATGTCCAACACACCCACTTTTGACTTGATTTAAGTCACATGTTCAAATAGAATTATCCCACTGTCAGTGCTTCATGTTCAAACCAACTTCAAAACAATTGGCACATATCACAGGAATGAGCAAATGAAAGAATTTATAGGGGGTTTATCACTTGAAACGCCTTCCTCTCTAGAAAAGAGTTCTTCTTTCTACATTCCTTAGTTCTTAAATTGATAAGGGAAGCAACATTCTACAAAGGCACATACTCGCAACAATGTAAATTACAATAAGACTGCATCTCCACATGTGGCAACCATACACAAGGAAGGTAAACAAGTTTAAGAAAGAACATAGTTGGATTATTTGCTAAATTTATCAAATAAATAAGCCCACTAAAACAGCTGAAATATGAAATGATGAGACCATATCAGATAACTAGCCTAAAGCTATATTATTCCCATAAATTAAAAATGCCACCCAAATTCTCCGCATCATAAGCAGAATGAAATGACCAGCACAGAGAAAGTATTTTGGAAGATAGTTTACCATTTCCGTCATTATATTTCGGCCAAGCACCAAAGCATCCCCTGATGTGGGAGAAAGAAGTCCAACAAGCATCGAAATTGTTGTGCTCTTACCAGCTCCATTAAGTCCTTCATACAGAGCGTTCGCAGATTTAGATGACAAAAAAGTAAACATTAAATGGATTTAATTATTTTCATTTGAAAAAGTAATAATACATATAGAAGCTTTTTTATGAGGGGACCTACTGCGCAAGTGCATACACTAGAATGGACATAGAGGTCCACAAAGACAAAGTCGTAGCTACTGATATGCTCTGTAGTGAGTTATGTGTTGTTTCAAGAGAATGTTGGGCCCAAAAGAATCCAATGAACAGTACATCCCTAAATGATCTGGAGTTAAGACAGTTATAATATGAAGAGGAACTAAGAGTGATCAAAAAGAATATTTCACTAGACAATCTCGTGAACATGGCTTCCCAACAGAAGTATAGCCATTCATTTGTTATCCCGTGATCTTCCAGCATCATCAGTCCAAAGATTTGATCGTTTGTTTGCTTTGGAACCATATTAGGGAAAAGGCTCGATATGAAACATTTGCACCATACGGTTTAGCATAGAGATCACAAAGACATGCTAGAAATCTAACAGAATCTGTACAATTAACCACACCAAAATCATTCCTCCATTATAGACTAAACATTAAGCCCGATAAAAGGGAATAAAGTCAAAAAGCTGACGACTCTGAAATAAATATGAAGAACAAGAAAGACACATTGAGGCACTAACCTAGAAGAGCTAGTATCTGATTCTCATATAGGGTTAGCTGCAGTGAGTTCACCGCACAACATTTCCCCCTCTTTGTGGCATACACCTTATGCAAGTTCCTAATTTGTATGCATCTGCAAGTTAATCAGCTTAGTGTGTGTAAGCCAGAGTCAGAAGACCAAAAAAACAGGCAATCCTATATCAACAGTTCTATACCGCCGATCAAGCTCCTGTTGTTTCATTTCCAAGCTTATTGATTCAATAGCAGGTTCACTATCTATTTGACAAAAAGTGGCCCCCTTCTTCAAAAGTTTACTTTTATCTTGTACTTCCGCTCTGACAGCCTGGTGCTTTGGACTATTCTTCTTCCATCTGAATCCCTTGTCAAGTATAAAATCCAAAGGATAAAGCACTCCACACTCACTCGTAAGGACCTGATCAGCCAAGTACATCAATAAAATAACAATCACAGAAGTTTAAAAAAATAATGGACAGCGGAATTCCAAAAGTAGCATAGACCAGTAGCAGCAGGAAGGTGGGTGACAGCAAATTGAAGAACCGCACTAAAAGACAAAAGTCATCTAGCATCTCATAACATATGCAATAGTCAGAAATCCAAATATGGTTGTAATTCAAAAGTTTCTATTTAAACTTTTGATATTAGAGCAATAAACTTAAATGATACCCTTCTTACTTTACCCAAAAAAAAAAAAAAAAACTTAAATGATACCTCTTTACCAAAAAAAAAAACTTAAATGATACCCAATTTAAGTGCAACGGTCCTTAAATATATTCTAAGAAGATTGCATCTATCCTATTGGCTTTTTATTTTTCATTTTCTTATTGTAGCTTATTCTAATTTTCTTTTTGACAACTAAAGTAAAGCTCATCGTGTCATGTCAACTATGATTTTTTACTTGGGCGCTTACGGCTGCCTGAAGATTTGATAGCGACTTTGCCTGCCCATCGCACGCTTGCAGTTTGAAGATGGGCCCCACAACAGATGACAACCGTGAGGGTTTTGTACTCAAGAAGACAATTCTCTTCAGAGGACGACTGGGACAGGATTTATCTGAGGATGATGCATAAAGAAAACAAGAATTGGAGCAACGCACTCCTAAAGCTTCTTCTTTTAGGAGCTCTCTCGAGGAATAGAAGACATGAATCAAATAAAAACCCCACAAATCATAGAGATAAACCACAACAATATCAGCTGCGAAATAGTTCTAACGGACTTACAAACCCTAACGGTGAACATGATAATCTGATGGCCAAGGGAAATCAACAGTAACGGATGGGGGTTCATGCAGCGGATATCCTAGCCAAAAGCTCATGTGTGATAGATCCACATTGAGGAGACACAGCTTGCCAAGATCGACCTTGGCTCAACAGAAACATAGATCGACGGTTCAACGAGGATGACTCAGGGACAATGACGTCTGGCTATGGCTTGGCAAAGAAGATGCGCCTACCCTTTGCCTTACTCTAATGCTGATGACTAAGCAACAAGATGGACAGAAAGAATGATGCTGTGCAGGCGGTGGGGAACAATGGCAACTTGATTGTGACTGTGTTAAACCTACAACAATCTTCTCCAGCTGCCAAAGAAGATGTGACGAGTGGCTGAGATCAATGGTGGCACTCAACACGACCATCGAAGGACAGAGAACATGCAAACCAAAATAGCTCGACAAAGGAAATCAACGCTTGAAGGCGATAATTGACGAGGACTAGCAAGGGAGTTGACAAACTTCACTCTGGATAGCTCACAAGGCAACCAAACCGGAAATCAACGCTTGATGATAATTGACAGGGACTAGCAAGGGAGTTGACAAAACTTCACTCTGAATAGCTCAACAAGGCAACCAAACCAACGGTGATTCCTCCCTCCCTGAACAAGCAAACCAAAATAGCTCGACAAAGGAAATCAACGCTTGAAGTTGATAATTGATGGGGACTAGCAAGGGAGTTGACAAAACTTCACTCTGAATAGCTCAACAAGGCAACCAAACCAACGGTGATCCCTTCTGTCCCCTACCCCCCCCCCCCCCCCCCTCTCTCTCTCTCTCTCTCTCTCTCTCTCTCTCTCTCTCTCGTTCGAATCCCAAGTTAAGATCGCAAGAGAAAGAGACAAAGAAAATCAATAGCTACATCTTTACTCACTTCTTTTTCTTTTCTTTTTTTATCAAATTACTCACTTCACTTAATGCAAGATTACATAGGTAGATCTACTTCTAGCTGTACAGGAGATAATCTTATATAACGTCCTTATTTAAAATACTCGACGCTTATCTAGTAACCATAAATATCTACTTACCAACACTTATTTACTCATACAACTAAAAATTGTTACTATTTCTAAGTATTCTTCAAAGAGGACATACCTTATTCAGGTAAAATCCAATCAGACAGTACACAAGTGAGTCGAACAACATCATTACTAGACAGAGCAGAAAATTCACTCCAGATGATTCCTGCATGATCCATCATCATGAACAATTAGTGTCAGTTATATTAAGCAGTACACAATATCTAGACTCCAAAACACAAAGGTACCAGCCAAATGTTGCTCCACCGGAGCCCAACATGAGCACGTTCATAATCAGCAAAGTTAATAGACCCCAAAGCAAAGGCCGTTGGCGAAAGTAGAGAAGCAATGACTTTTAGAATCCTATATGCAGAAAACTGCTGCATAAGTAACCTGGTCCTGTGAATTTAATCACAAATAGGATATCCTGAATGAAATATTTTAGCATGATTACTTACATAGGAACACCTTCGTCATTCACCGTGTAATAAGGAAAGAAGGCCCCGAGAAAAGAAAGGGTACCAACTGCAACAGCTGTTTTTGCTCTTGTGAAAAATGCAGAAATCATAAACGACAGCATGATTGCACTGAGTCCAAAGGAGAAGAAGTACACAAAAACCACGGATTTGTCACTGTACTTGAAAAGATTGTCCATTGTACAAACAGTGATAATTCCAGAGGAAATTGCAAACTGCAGAAAATATAAAACTAAGAAAATGAGGAGCCTGTCAAAATGTTTTGCCATAATAAGTAAGACGCTAGAAAAAATAAAAGGGGTTGTGAGTAGTAACACTGAAATAATACATGAAAATACAAATCAGCAATTGAATGATCCAATACAAACCGAACAAATGATCGACCAATTAATAGGCTAGACAGAATACTACCAACTTCTAGAAGCACCAAATAACCACTTCAAACAAACCCAGCTCTACTGGTACTTCTTGCCAAAATATTCCACTCTTGGTATGTATCACTTCATATGTAAGTGACAATGTGGATTGGTAAAAAAAGCATTCTCTCATTCTATACATACTGAGGACAAAGAGAGACAAAACGAATAAGATAAGCTACATTTACCTGCAAAGAATATGCAATAAACCAAGACAGGTGAAATATCCCATCTTTCAAACCCATCATGTAAAGACCTTCTTTTATCTTCTGTTCCTGGAATTTTGTGAACATAAAACAGACAAGCCACGGCTGATAATGGTTTTCTCATGTCTGATTTAAAATAATAAATATGAGACAAGTCATTTAGAGCAATTTAGGAGTGTAAAATATCATCATTGCACTAATGCAGAGATTATTTTTAGTACCTTCTCAAACACAGAGTAGCTGATTAGGCGAGAAATTGGATAGAGAAAACCCAAAAGGTACCTGCTCATTTGATTCCAAGGAGAACATAATTAAAGGATGATCAGTATTTACCAGAATAGCATCTTCACGAGATTACAAGTACCAGAATTCAAGTGAAATAGAATTTGAAAAATGAAAATCTCTGGGAATACGTACAATACTCCCATAACAGTCTTGATGATAGACTGGAATTCATCATCAGTGTATTCACGAGTTGGAAACGGCACTATCCTTATGTTGGAGGGAATGAATTGTTTCCAAGATAGATCGAGCGAGGAAGGTCTCTCGGATGATTTTGACAATGGTTCGATAGTCATATTCAGCAAGTCAGTCTGGGTTTGCTGGGCAGACAGAATGATAAATGAATCTAAGACCTGTTGAAGCTGTAGAACATTCAAAAATTATAATCTCATCAGTCTTTTAGCCAAAGTACAGAAAGTTCAAGGATTCATTTCCAAGATGCTGAAATTACTCTTTTCCTATCAAAAACAAAGTTAAAAGTCGTTTATTTAGGGTGACCAGATGTATGTAAATGACAAAGAGAATAGTCCTCTTTACTTGCAAAACGCTCGCTCTCACGCCGTAAACATTTGTGCGTCGAACAAGGCATCATTGCCTTGACAAGTAACTCAAAATGACAGTTAACAATCATCAAATATAAAAGAATCATCCTAATAAAAACCTTTTTACAGTGTCGAAAGGAGCCAAGGAAACAGATCTGCTCAATAACTCATTTTGCATCATCTTCCATGCTAGTTACTTTCTTTTTCCTTTTCTGACAAGTAACAATCAGCAACGAAAGAAAAGCAGCAGTACATTTCATGTACACAAAGAGGCGAAAGACAAGGAGGTACAAATAGGAGAGAAAAGACTAAACTAAAAGTGACAATGAAAACTAGTTACTCATTATGAAGCCAAGAATCGTACTAGGAAAATCATCAAAAGAACAATGAAGTGTAGTTTCTTAGCACAATGACATGAGCTTTTTTCTTTGGTCTTGGCTAAGAGACGTGGAGAGTGTTCCTATCGAAAGGTAAACAGTAAAAAGAATAGCAGGTCACAGCATGAAAGAACTGACAAAGAAACATAGTTGCAGGGATAGTGCTGCATACAGTAAAAAATCCGCTGAAGCTATACTGCATCGTTGGTATGGTATTAAGACCCAAATGCAAGTCGTTGACGAATGGCCCATTGGTGTCCATAATGGATTTAGGGTCGGGAAACCCCGAAAAAGCCCATGTATGGTTGAGGCGTATACTGTAGTCATATATATGAGGGCCTTGACCATGAAACACGACTGCTCCTTTAATTTTAGGATTTGAACAGTTCCTGCAGAAGAAGTCAATAAAATCCATGCTAAGTGCCGAAGATCCAACAAGTAGTTGCTTCCCTTGTGTGAAACAAGACGAGGTGAGTGGTTACTTTTTTCCATTTGTTAAGTATCCCCCCCTATCCCCAAAAAAAAAAAAAGCTTTCAGATCAGTGACCATGATGGAAGTTAATCTAAAGTTAAAGTTCTTCCTTACGCAAGCACTCTGAACAATGTTAAACAATAGTACATAAATGAATAACACATGGACATGGGCTCGCGATGGTTGTACAGCTTCACATATCAAAGAGTTTGGAAAAAATGCAACCCGAGTCAAATTAGACAGGTAATCAAAAGTTATGTCGGATCAGGCAATGTGAAGAAGAATAGAAACAGTGGCAAGAGATCTCCATTATAATTACACGTATCGATCATACAAAGAACAAAAATCTGTGAAATGCAATTGATGGAAGGGAAGGACCTGACAAGATTTAAAATCAATGGCAGAGCACCAATTACAAGCTATAACCCAAACAATTACACTATCCTCTAATTAGCTCATCATTTCACACGAAATAGAAGGCAACTATGACAGAATGTTGCCTCTAGCATGCTACCTCATGTTAACACAAGGAAGAATATATTACTCACCGAATCTGACTGCAGGCACCATAGATGTCTGAACGAATGTATGTTTCTAGCTCTTCCTCATCCTTGTATATTTTATGTACGACCTGCATCAGAACAAAGGAACTCATTTACCTCACATCATGTATACACATCACATTCGCATCTAAGGAAAAAATTTCATCTCTATTATATAGCTTTCCATAAACAAGACAACCCATCGTCAAATGCAAGAGAGAAGAAGAAACTTCCAATGAAATGATGGACGGGTAAAGGATAAAGTCGTGTCTCTAATGGAGAGGGGACAAATAGACTTTGTCTCAAATGGATAGAGGAAAAATAAACTACTTCTGGCTATAAATGCCTCTGCAATATTTTACTTTTTCTTACGCTCAGGCTGTTGCAATTTATGGCTTCCAAAAGTGCTTGGCTGTTGAAATAAGAGTCATTGTATCATTAAATCTGATGAGTCAACCATCATGGAGAACATAATTGTCTGGGCTGTTAATCCTCCAACCAAATGTCACGAGAAAATCATTAATCTCCAAAGCACTCTTTTCGCAAGGCAGAAAGAGAGGTAATGTTGACAACATGGCAGAAATTTTGTGGAGAAACATTATGGATCAAAAATGCAGGATTGATACTTTTTATGGGTAAGATAACAGCAAGTCCTATCAAAGAAGAAGTATTTCTATTGATGATAAAAGGAAAAAAAGAATCTGCTTAGACGAAACCAATTCTCCGCCACCAATGAATTGAAAAGTCCTGTTGACATAATTTTTAACCAATACTTTTTTCCCCAAAAGCTTTACCTATCGGGTAACAAGCTCATATTGTATATCAAGCCTACGTCATAAAACTCCCCATTTGTATAACCAGTATGCTGTATATAGGACGTGGACTTGACCACATTAATTGGAGCAATAAAAAATACAAGACAGTATCAGGACACAAACTAGGGATGAGCTGTGCTCTACACCATGCTAGATAACATTTTTCTCCCAAAAGCTTAAATTGTGAGGTAGCGATTCACATGCTCACATTATATATAAGGCATAACTCTAAACAATTATAAAGGTTGAGACTTGGCTCTATTAAATCATCCTGGATTAAGAAGTGCTGCTCAATTAACAGATCGAAACAAGGCTGCACTCCCTTACAGGAGGTAGTCCAAGCCAATCATGCAATTTAATTCAATCTACGTATCATTCAAGGAAGCCACTGTCCTTATGGGATCAAAGTTAAAAAACTAAGAAAACATCAGGCTGACAGAATCCATATTCAATAAACTCATGCAGAACTTCAACCATAATATTAAATGAACAAACTAGGATCACGACGAAGATGGTACTCACCGTACAAGCTAAAAGAAGGGAAAATTCTAAACTAACAAGGACTGTAACAGACGGTGCGCGCATGGATTCATATCTGCGTATACATCTAAAAGTCAAGAAGTACCAGTACCTTCAGTAAGGGAAATTTTATGGACATCCAGTTGATCATCCTTCTGGTCTCTTCCGTGTCCGGTGCAAACGCCAAAAACTCCCTCGTCGAGTATAGTAATTCCAAAACTTGTTGAAAATTAGGGGATATCCCTTTGCCAATTTCCACCAACATCTCCTTCCGGACGTGCCTGGAACAAGCTCTTGCCATCATCTTATTTGTATAATGCTATACATCGCCACATCAATTAAGCAGCAATTTTTTAACACCTTGTCAAAACAGAGACACCTAAAGCAGAAAAGACTTGCCACGACCCCGTCTTACACAGGTACTGTTACTTATGCTCGTCACAAAGCACCAACATGTCGGGGCAACAAAATTTAACCGATAACTTGAACACTAGTGACGAAGACCAACAAAAGAACTCACGATTGTGCGGGATGAATCTGCGTGTCCACTCGCGTCCTGACTGCTACCAGCAACAAAATGACGATCGTCGGAAGCAAAATCTACCAGAGAAGAGCACGCTCGTCAGTTGAGCCCCAACGGCACCTCGGGACAAGCTAAAAACGGCAAGTCGAACCAGAGAAAGCGAACTAGGAGGGAGGAGAAAAAAAAAAGAAAGGTCCGACGAATGTCATCACTCAGCAGTCGGCAAGGCTCCGAACCGACGGGAGCCAACACAGCTATTCGGAATCGAAACGGAAAGGAGAAGAACGACGGCCGGAAAAGGCCGCCGGAAGCCGTCCGCGATCGACGATCCGAGAGCAAGTCGGACCGACCGACCGATCACTCCAATTCGAACCAATCCGATGAAACACCGGGAGCCTCTCGCAACACACCTCGAGCTGGAATTCAACTAGAGAGAGAGAGAGCAGAGAGAGCAGAGCTAGAGTAGAGAGAGAGTAGAGAGGGAGACCTCGGCGGCGGTGACGAAGGGGTGACGTATCTTGAGGAGCCAGCTCTTGCGGAGCATGACCTTCAGCTGCCTCCATGAGGCGGCGCCCGCCATGCTTGCTCCCGCGCGCGGAGGCTCCCCGCAGTGGCTCCGGCGATCTTCCCGCAGCTCCTAGCTTCTCCCGGGGGGCTAAACCCTAGGCCTCGGCCGGAGAGGGAGAGGGGAGCGGGGGAGACGAAGCAAATGGCGTGTGGGCAGCGGAGGGAGGAGGCGGCGGACGGGGGCGAGGAACGTCGCTTGCTTTCTGGTGCGGGTTTGGCCTTTTCCCCAAAGTCTCGACGTATGGAATTTTCAGACGCCGCGCCCCCCCACCCCACCTGCACTAACCGCTACGTCGGCGCCTTCTTCCTCGAAAAAGAAAGAAAAATTGCTAAATCATCCTGTTTTTTTCTTTTTCTTTTTCTTTTTTTGGGGCCGGGGACGGGGCCGCGTTTGTTCCTTTCCTTTGACCAGAAAACGTACTTTAAATTCATTTTCCCCACCAAAAATCAAAATAAATATAATTAATGCCGTGAAAAATCTCAAACTCACGGATTTGTGACAAATTTACAGTCTATCAGTTTCTATTAAATTTTATTAATATCATAAAAAATCACAAATTGATACACCATTGACAAGTGGAAGACTTGTCAGCTATCATGTGCCATCTAACTCAGTAATTTGACGGTAAAGTTTAACGAAAACTGACGGAGGGTAAGTTTGTCACGAATATATTAATTTGGAATTTTTTGTGATCAAAAATTAACTTGCAGTAAACTTATCACATATGTATCAGTTTGAAATTTCTCGTAATATTAACCCGAAAAGATAAGTCATCTTAGCATTAAGAATTTATCCAAAAAAAATTAAAACCCAAAAAATTTACAACCTTTGACATTTGTGAATTCCATAGTTTCAAGTACTAAAATGTAAAAGGTCAAAACTGCTTTGAATAAATTTTTGTTTCATTTTTTTTTTGTTTGGGCTGGACAATTTTTTTTTTTTTTTGTTTTGTTTTGTTTCTGTTGATGAAGGGTGGAATACACGAGCTGTGCATGGAAATGGAAAGCTTCCGATAAGACGCTTGTTCCCATTAATGAAGTGCAAAGTACGCAAGGAAACAGCTCGGAGAAACTGCCTAAAAGGTCTATTATTAATTGGTTTAATGTAGAAAACATTTATAAAGATTGAATAGGGAATCTGCCATTGTAATAATGACGCTTAATTGAACTGACCAATTCCTTACAAGTGATCAATGCGATTTGCGTGTACTATTCAAACGGTCATACGTGGCGGTCTACGAAACCACATTCTATTTGTTCTCGAACGACTGAAAGATGCCCAAAATGCATTAGCTTCGTATGAATTTATAAGTTATAAATAGATTACTATGCAAAAACAATACGTAGTACTCTAAGAAAACTGCTTGTATTTTATTTTCAAAATGACTGAGGAGATGGCCAAATGCATTTAGCGTATTATTTATTTATGAATTAACTTATTAACCTTCTTCTTAAAGATCTATCTTCTCAAAGTAGGACGAACATAATCAAAGAAAGACGGTAACGTATCATAGGTAGTTGGTCACCTGTGCTATTGAAAGTCTTCCTAAGCTTAGTTTATTTCGCGAAAAATGAATAATTCAAAAAATATTTTCCAAAAAATGATCATTTGTGTTGCTCATAAAAATGAATGAATGAAAAATATTTTCGCCGTCCACGAAAATATTTGGACATGAAGTTTTATCGATAAAAAAATTTATTAGATTATTATTCCAAGCGATACAAGTAGTAATTTTTAGGAAAATATTTTTTAAATTATTTATTTTCTGTGAAACAAACATCTGAAAATAATTTTCTCAAAATGATTGCTTGTATTGTTTATAAGAATGAACAAACGAAAAAATATTTTCACCGTCAATAAAAATTTTTAGATGTAAGCTATTATCTATAATTAAAATATTTTTTATTAATTAATTATTTCAACCGATGTAATAAATCATTTTTAGGGAATGTTTTTTATTTTTTTATTTTTTGCAAATTAAACGGAGCTTAATCTTATTATGCTTTCAATGACTCCATGCCCGAACCGGACCCTTGATTAAATGGAAATTCCATTAACGAAGTCACCCCTGAAGTCAAAATGACGAAGCTTTTTCTGTCTTAGCCTTTCTAAGGACACCTTGCATTCTTTCTTGGCTTGGTGGGAATGGACACTTGGGAGCGCATGATAACAATTTCTAGTCATGAACAGATTTGTTTTTCTTTTCCCCTTTTTTCGTCTTTTTTATAAATATCTCAAGGTCATGAACTCGATAATTTCCACGGCGAAAAAAAATAGCTTTAAGCTAAAGTTGTCGAGGCCGGCCGAATCAAATTCAGATCCAATAAATTAGAGCCCTAATTAAAACTATTATATTATAGAAATCAATTTTTGACCAGAAATAAATTTTTCTATTGCTATTCCATAAACGAATTTCTCTGCCAAAATATGCGTTTGATAACAACACAAAATTTCTATTCATAAAATAGAAATTCGTTTGATAACGACACAAAATTTCTTCATCTCCAGCAGCCGATGGGCGGTGGTTGAAGGCGACAGCGATGGCTGGAGGTGGCCGGTGTCAGGTAGCAGCGGACAATAATGGGTGGCGGCGAAGGACGGTGGCGAGAGGCGGAGTACGGTGGCGAGAGGGCAGCAGCCGATGGTGGGAGGTGGTTGGCATTGCGCGACAACGGAGGACTACAGACAGCGGCCGGCGACGGAGGACAATGGCCGGAGTGGGCCGATATCTGGTGGCGACGGATGACGATGGTCGGCGACGGAGGACAATGGCAGCAGGGAGCCGGCGAGTGATGGCTAACGATGGGAGGTGGCTGGTGTCACACAAAAGCAGAAGACTACATACGGCAGCCAACGGCGGAGGACAGGAGGAGGTGACTGGTGAAAGACAGCATAAGGTGGTTGGAGCGGGGTGGTGAATGGCGGCGAACAACAATGGCCATTGGTAGGAGGCGGATGGCGTTGGGTAGTGGCAGAGGACGGCAGACAGCAGGCGATGGTGGATGGCTGCCGGCAGGTGGTGGCAAACGACGTTGGGAGGCGGCCGGCGATGGAGGATGGCAGTGAACAGCAACGAATCACGATGGTGGGAGGGGGCCGACAGCAACAAGAGATGACCGACAGCAACAAGGGCGGTGGGTGGGCAACCGGCTAATAATAAGAGCAAACGATAAGAAAAGTTTTTATTTATTATTTTTTATCTAAAAATAGAAAAGTAATTTTTTTTTTACTTCTAATTTTTATTTCAAACATATTTTTGGAGTAGAAATTTATTCCAGAAATTGAAAAGAGAAATTGCATTATCAAATAAATTTCTATTTTAAATCTATTTCCAAGAATAAAAAATTAAAAAAATATAAAAATACAATAATTATCATTGGGGTACCTATGCTCATCAAAATTGTCAATCTTATCGTTCCCGCAGAGGCGTGGGATCCACGCGATGAATGACTATAAATGACCTTGCTTCAATAAAACGGATTTAAAGCGCAAACAAGAAAGGACGGTGCAGTGCACGAGCTCCCAGTGCATATCTCTCATTGAAAGCATCGAAGCCGAAATTTACATTTAAGAGTTGTGATTATCGACGTGACAAGACGGAAATGTAGTGGCCCACAGAATTTACCGCACCGTAATTACGCAAGCGCCGATAGCATCTAAGCATATCGATTATGGAAAGACTTAACTGTACTTAATACCTCCCTCGGTAAAACTTGGTAAAAGCATAGGGGAATTAACTTACAGCCCACTGGAGAGGGACCCAATTCAATCACCTATCTATCTCATCGTTCGGAAGGAATATCTCTAAGCATATGCCCCTTCGAACAGTAAATTCGTGGTCCGTCGGACTTTGGAGTTTGGACCCACCCTCCTCATTTCGTGGGTACAAAATTGGACCATGGGTCGAACGGCAAAGGGGGCATGCACGGGACGAGGTAGGTATCGATCGCTCTCTGCTAGTGATTGCTCGAATTAAGTACCTATTACGACATCTGCGGCGTGAATTATAGCTGCTCGGCGCCACTCGGACCCCTATGATGATTCGAGATAGGCGAGCTCGCCATCGCGACTCCATTAGCTGTCACCAATTCATCGCTCCACGCCCCATAGTAGTGCCAAGCGTCCCCGCAACCACGTTTGCTGGCCGGCCGGTGGCGACTCCCTTTCGAGGGGTTGTCACGAGGCCAGCTTCACGGAGTGCCCCAAGGACATCTTCATTTGGAGTTGTTCGAAACAAGTGTTCGCGAGGAGGAAGTGCCGTCCTCGCCGTGTGCACGCTATGTCATACTTGCACGCTTCAAAACGGGCTTACGAAAGAGACCGCAAAGGAACAGACCGAGCATGTTTCCTCACCTTGGTTGCCAGTGATACTTGGGGGAGCATGCTCTCTACTTTACGTTTTTTGAGTTTGAAATTAGACTCCTTCCTATTACGAACATCCTAACAATATTAAAAGGATAATTGTTCAAAAATTCATAAACCTATTATACGACATTTAATTCACTCATAAACTTTTCAATTGTGATAATTTAGTCATAAAACATTTTGACGGTTTGCCAATTTAATGCTAAACATTTCTTTGTGCCAATTTAATCCTAAACCTTTCGAAAATTTGTTAATTTAGCCCTAACCCTATTATTTGAATATTTGGCCAGAATGACTACATCGACAAATTGTCAAAACGCTTAGAACTAAATTTGTGAATCATCAAGAGATTTATGACTAAATTAACACAAGTGAATGGTTTATGACCGAATTGGCCTCCATACAATATGTTTATGAATTTTTTGGATAATTTTTCGAATACTAACTTCTTAAATCAATCACCCAATTAGTAACCCATAAAGTTATTCTATAAATTTTCATAATTTTTTGTAAATTGAGCTGTTTGTGAAATAGAAATTTAGCTTATTGGCATAGCTTGTCAGCCAAGACAAAGAAGTAGTGTTTTTTTTTTTTTTTTTGGGTCAGAAAAAGAAGTAGTGTTTACTCCATGGAAAAAGGGGAGAAGGCATTCGTACGGATACTAACTTTGGGGCAAAGCATCACACTCCACTCCACTTTTAAGTAGGCGTCGATTGCAAGGCAGGATCGGCTTATCAGACGCAAAACACGGTCCAGATTCAGACGAAAAAAGAAACGTGGGTCCCAAACGTTCGACCATCGTATTATTATTAATGGCTTGTTTTCTCGGTTTTCCCAAACTCATGCAATATAATTATTTTACTTCTGTTTTTTTCCCACATTAACAATGCCCATTATCCTCCTCGTCGACGACGTTTGGATGCTTTTTGATACTGACAAATAGTTCTTATAGTGATCCGTAAATTTTGTAGTCCATGAATTTTAACTTTTGTTCAATGCGATCCATAAATTTTAATTTATTCAATATAGTCTCTAAATTTTTAGTACAATGTTCTATGTAGTAAGGACTCGATTAAATGATATTGAACAAATTAAAAATTTAGAGATTACATTACATATTAGGTTAAAGTTTAGAGACTATATTAAATAAATTAAAAATTCAGAGATTATTTGTGTCGTTTTTCATTATATTATTAATGGTTTGTTTTCTCGGTTTTCTCGTACTCATGCAATATAATTTATTACTTTTTTTCCCCCACACAAACAATGCCCAGTATCCTCCGCAACAACGTTTGGTTGCTTTTGGGATTATATTAATGTAATTAGCTGATTAACTAAAGTAATCATGGAGATCAAACCAATAGAGAACAGGACACATGTTCAATCCACATGGGGCTTTTCTATAAATTCCAATTTTTTTTTAAAATTTCACTTCTCTTTTGATAATTCTAAAATGGTCAATCTATGATGATCACCTTTTTTGTATATTTAATTTTGAGTTTCTACCTGCCTCCCACAAGAGGTTAAGATTGATTGTGTAAACAACGAGAGTCTGTGCTTCGATTAGGTTGGCGCTAAAGCCGATCACTAGACAGCTCACACTAACTCCAGAAATAAACGAAAGGCCCGAATCGAGTCAATTCTATCTTTTGGCCGTCTAATGGTTAGATAATTTCACAGAATCATAAGCTTGTTGTATCGAGATAACACCTCAAACATAAAGCGACGGCACAATGAATTTTGACAAGGATTAGCAATTCAAGCTCAAGGCGGTCTCGAACGTGCATACCGAATCCTCTTCCATCGCACACATAACTATGTAGGGAAAATGATTGAGCAATTGGAAAGCACGAGCGGAAAGTTCCCCTGCGAATCAGCTGACCATCGGTGATTGGTTTTGTTAAGGAAGAATGTTGGCTCAGCCATCATTCGCGAATATCTAGGTCAATCTCTTGGTAGATACGACCTCATCCCTTCATCTATAAACCTAGCAAGTCGCCTTTTAAGTTTGCAAATCCGCTTTAAATGAATTACCTAACACCCCATGAACGGCACGAAATCCAGAGACGTGTGATTTCTAAAACACCGTAACTTCTAATCGTGAGAAAAGATATCAACGCTTCGAAGATATCCCGAAAATAGAACATGAGATTAAACAGAGAAAGTCTCAACAAGAGACTTCAGGTCGCAATCGAAACCTTGCTCCTAATTACCGGTGCGCGTTTTCTTCAGTAACGAGAAAATTATGTTAGGACCGGCGAATCAAATTCGCGAAAATACTCTACCCACCCTGTGTATTGGATACATCACTTACCAAACCCAACTGTTTTGTATCTATTTTTTTTTCGATTTTCTTCTCGAATCTCTTTTTTTTTCCCCCTGTGCAGATCTATGGTGATAAGAATCAATCTCTAGAGCATAAATATAAACGTGGATCTTTTGTGTGGAGGGCAGATCAATACGAATCGATATTAGCAGATAAATGTACGGTCACGAGTCTTCTTGATTTCCACTCATGTGTGCACGACCAACAGGAAGCTTCCCCAAATGACATTCTTCCCCAAATGACATGTGCGAGGACAAATTTCGCTCGCTATTACGGAATTTGTGAACGCGTGTTCCCAAACAAGTGATTCGGTGGCCCATTGGTCGTCTCGGCTTCCAATGCACTCATTCTTACCGTGTCGTTTCTAATCAAATTATCTCAAAAGGCGAACCTTTTTAGATTAAGTATTGTAACAATAATCGTGGCTCTACTATCAGGACAGTCGAAGCATTGTCTTTTTGTTTGAATAACGGGTAAACTTCAATCTTTCCTTTATTGCTATTGCCTGAAACTTTATGTCGCGCGATCCTTTTATCTTTCTTCATCATTACAATCCCTCTTTTTTTGGCCAAAGCTTGCTTTTCGCACAAAGATCCATTTATCCATCTTCGATCTTTATGCCGAATACATATACATGTTTACTACATATGTAGCCAAAGAAATCGAGGCAACAAATTCTTTTCTTCTTTTTTCATACTTTTGGCATCAAGATCCATGCTCAATGAGTAGATAGATACCAAATTATGATTGCTGACACTCGTCAGGTCAAGGTGGTGATTTGAACCGAAAATTATCTCATATCCTATCATACGAAGACATCAAACATATGTCGTGCACCTTGTATATGTCTACCATCGTTGTTTAACAACTTAAACCAATCATGAGTTACGGAACTAGGGCAATCGGAACATTATTGCCTTGAAAGGTCACTTTGCTCTTTTCAACATTTCTCTCACCCTTTGTTGTTTTTTTTTTTTAATTGAAGAAAATCTTTGAACGGATGGAATGATGCCGGAATCATCCTCGGAAGGAGAGTATCTTAACACAGCATATTCCTCGGGGAAAGGAAGATGATGGAAGTTGGAAAGTAGGTTAATTAACCATCCTTCCTTCTCATTGGCCTAATGGCTCGTTGCTCGATGGTGTGTGGCTAAGCGAAAGAGATTACTCGTCCATTTGATCTTTATTAACTTTTGCCAGCAATTCTCGAGATCCGTGCTCCAACGATTTTTTTGGACGAAAGCAATTATCAAAAGGAGGCATGTTGGTTCATATGGTAAGAGAGTCTGCTTCTCTCCTTAAAATCATGGATTTTATTCTCATTGGGAGCAATCAATCAGTAAAATCTTGAATGCATCATCCTGAAAATGGGGAAGTGTGTCCTTAACATTGCCCTTGGAGGTAAATTGATCAAGAGGTGCAAAATCTAATGCGAACATCACATAATCGCTAAGCCAAAAAATAAATCGAATGGGAATGTGCGATGGTTGAAGGGTGTTCTACTCAGGAGATCGACAATTAGCATCATTTGATGAAACTTAGATTGAAATTGAGTTGAGGTGAAGAATGTTAGGTAACCATACAATTTTCAAAGTCATGGTCACAAGATGGAGAATTATCAGAGTTTGCTTAGATTTAGATTGGCGTTGAGTTGAGGTGAAGAATGTTAGGTAACCATACAACTGTCAAACCCGCGGGCCACAGCAAAGTGGACGTTATAGTCAAAGGTGGAATGTGACTTGTAGATCCGTCATGTCAACGTTGTCATGCCTCGTACTGTCGTTCTTTCTTTCTTCGTTTGGTTTTTCTTGGAGTGGGCCGCGGTTATGGCTCATCCCTTTTGCATTCGCGCTCCACCTTAAACCGTTCCTTTGGCCTGATAAAAGACAAAGCTTTTCGTGCCTAAATTTGAGGGAGTTCAAGAGAAATTACTTTCGTATACCTCGACCCAAGAGATTACGGCAAGAACTGATTGGATTCAGGACATGGTACTTGGACGATAATTTGTTAGTGTGTGTTGATGGAGGTGGAGGAGCAAGTGAGACTAGACTCTGCAGCGGGGGTGATCGGTCCCTTGGAGGGTCATTTTCGCGTTGGAACAAGAAACCGGCATTGTGACTCCCAATTCCTAGTTCTACTTAGGAACCGGCCCACTTTTTGTTTTGTATAAAAATTCGAATTCTTATGAATAATATAAAAGTTGCACCATTTCATTACCATGACATATGTTGATCTAGTCACGATGGTTATTTGTTCCCAATTCGATTTTTG
Source organism: Syzygium aromaticum (assembly GCA_024500025.1). NCBI lineage: Eukaryota > Viridiplantae > Streptophyta > Magnoliopsida > Myrtales > Myrtaceae > Syzygium > Syzygium aromaticum. The sequence continues at coordinate 23,304,830 of CM044885.1, forward strand.
ACGAGCGCAAAATTGTGTGTATGTATCTCATAAAGAGTTTCAAAATCCTTTTGGAACCAATTTAAACACTCAAGTTTTTAGATAATATGGTAGTTCTAGCCTCGGAACCTCGAATTGAACAGGTTCTCCTTTGAATTGACCCTGAACCGATTGGTCCAGGCCAGTTCGGTCCGATTCCCAGGTTGAAGCAGACTCGGTAGTCACTGCTAGACTCTAAAGCATCTTTAATTGATTTTTGGGTCAAGAAGACATAACGTGGAATCGATTGCCGAATTGAGCTTGAAAAAGAATTTACAAAAAGGCGATACTATTTGGGCCAGAATTGATAAGGCCTTTTCCAACCCATTTTAGAACATCATAAATTTGTGGGCCTCGAGGGGAAAAAATTCTTGGAACGATGGAATGATGGTGTTCAATTTATTAATTAAAAGATTATTTTCTAAGAACTTCTTAATTATACTCCAAGGTTTACTTTTCCTTGCTTTGCATCAAATTCGCCGAACCAGCTACTTAACAACACGTTTTTACGAATGTGTTAATAGAAAAAAAGGTTCAATCAAATAAATCACACATTAGCATGGAAAATACCGCAAAGATTGAAATTGAAATTTTTTTTTTCTTATATAAAAAGTATTTAGTTTTCTAAATCAATTTCAAATCCCCTTTCCACTTGTCGCTGCGCACTCCGATTTCAATGGAGCCGTTATAGTTATTACCACAACCAAACGTGTCGTGCATTTCGTTAATTTTTGTTCTTTTCAAACTCATTTGTTTTAGATATAAATTATGTCATCTAAAGCAAATTACTATTGTAATCTGCATTCAACAATAGCGGGTTTATTGATTTTAGGGATAGTGACACAAATAATCCCTAAACTTTAGCTCAATGTGCAGTATGATATCTAAACTTTTAATTTATTCAATATAATCCCTTAACTTTAACTTAACGTGCAATACGATTCATGAACTTTTAATTTATTCAACACGGTCCATAAATTTTTAGCATATATTCAATGCAGTTTATGAACTATACAAAATGTTCAATATAGTCTCTGAATTTGAATTAATTGAAGAATTTCGAACTAAATTGAATATGTACTAAATATTTATGGACGGCACTGAACAAATTAAAAGTTCGTGGAACGCATTGCATATTGGGTTAAGGTTTAAGGATTACATTGAGTAAATTAAAAATTCAGAGATTACGTTATACATCAAATCAAAAAAATTCAAGAGACCGTTTGCGACATTTTCCGAAACGAAGACATGTTCCCAACTCTCTCTTCAGCTCGGCACTGTTCAGGCTGTCTTAAGCCGTGCGCCGCCGTCGCCCTCAATTCTTCCAAGGCTCGAACAAGAACTGTCCCCTCTTCCTCGTTTGGATTATCACAAACACAAGACGGGCAACGAACGATGATCCCCTGGGAAGCAGCAACGATCGCCATCTACGCTCGCTCCTCCTCCTCCCTACCATGAGGACGCTCGTCCGGCCCCTTCGGACCACCGCCTCCCGCCTCTCTTCCCGGCCCCTATGGCTCCACAACCGCGCCGCCGACGACCTCTTCGTCTCCAGCGAGGTCCTCGCGATCCTCGACGCCGCCGGCCCCGCCGTCGAGCCGGCCCTCGACCGCATCTCCCCGTTCCTCTCCCACGACGTCGTGGAGTCCGTCGTCCGGGAGCACCGGGACCGGGCGCGGTGCTTCCGGTTCCTCCTCTGGGCGATGCGGGACAGGAGGTTCCGCGTCTGGGACTCTCATCGCTTGGTGGTCGGCATGCTCGCGGAAGAAGACGGCGCGCTCGATGTGTACTGGAGGGTCCTCGAGGAGGTCAGGAGCTGCGGGCTTCCGATTGTGTCCGACGCTTTCCTGGTGCTGATCTCGGCGTATTGGGAGATGGGTATGGCCGAGAAGGCCGTGGATGCATTCGGGAGGATGAAGGATTTTGATTGCGAGCCCAATGTGTATACTTACAATAAGATAATGCACATTATTTGGCGGAAGCAGCTTATGTGGTTGGCTCTGGCGATTTACAATAAGATGGCGAAGTCAGATTGTTTGCCGAACCGAGCTACCTATACTATTTTGATTGACGGGTTCTGCAAAAGTGGCAAGATTAAAGATGCTCTCAAGATGTTTGATGAAATGACGCTGAGAGGTATATCGCCCAATGAGAGGACTTACACGATAGTAGTCGCGGGGCTGTGTCAAGCGAAGAGCACGGATCATGCTTATAAGTTGTTTGAGTCTATGAGGGAGAGCGGATGTAGTCCCGATTCGGTTACTTACAATGTTTTGCTTGATGGGTTCTGCAAAGCAGGTAAGATAGACGAGGCTTTGTTGGTTCTGCCAACGTTCGAGAAGGAGGGGTATGCACTTGGGTTGAAGGGGTATAGCACTTTGCTTAATGGGTTGTTTAAAGCTGGGAGATATGATGAAGTGGATGTGTGGTATAGGAGGATGGTCAAGGAGGAGGTCATACCTGATGTCACCTTGTATGCCATAATGATTCGGGGTTTGTCAAACGCAGGCAGGATGGAGGATGCAATGAGTATGCTCGAGGAAATGACCCAGAGAGGTCTAATTCCAAACTCATATTGCTATAACGCTATAGTAAAAGGTTTTTGTGACTTGGGTCTTCTTGACAAGGCCCGGTCTCTTCAACTTGAGATATCGCAGCATAATTCCATTCATGATGCCTGCACTTACACGATTCTCATATGCGGTATGTGCAGGAACGGGCTAGTTGGAGAGGCTCGACAGATATTCGACGAGATGGAAAAACACGGCTGCTTGCCTTCTGTCGTGACCTTCAATGCTTTAATGGATGGGCTCTGTAAGGCTGGTGAGCTTAAGGAAGCCCACCTTTTACTCCACAAGATGGTGATAGGCAGAAATCCTTCGATATTGCTTCGGCTTTCTCAAGGTTCCAAGCGGGGCGTAGATAGCGAGAGTCTCAAAGAGAAGGTGTCGCAGTTATGCGAATCCGGGTTGATTCTTAAGGCCTACCAGCTTCTAACGCGGCTTGCCAACAGTGGTGTCGTGCCGAGTATTGAAACATACAATACATTGATAAATGGTTTCTGCAAGGCGGGCGAACTAACTGCTGCTCTCAAGCTGTTGGAGGAGCTACAGATGAAGGGGCTCGCGGATTCAGTCACCTATGCAACTCTTATAGATGGGCTACAATGGGCTAACAGAGAAGAGGAAGCATTTAAGCTTTTTGATAGGATGGAAAGGGTGGGATGCTCACCTAGCTCATCAGTATTTAAATGTCTAATAACTTGGTCGTGCAGGAGACGTAAGCTTCCATTGGCATTTAGTCTTTGGTTAAAGTATCTGAATAACCTTCCCGGCCGAGATGACAGAACCTTAAAAGTAGCTGAGGAGCATTTTGAGAAAGGAGAAGTGGAGCAGGCAGTCAGACAATTGCTACAGCTGGAGATGAGTGTGAAGGACTTTGATCTTGCACCATACAACATTTTTCTTATTGGCATGTGCCAGGCATTGAGAATTGAAGAAGCTCTCAAAATATTTGTACTTCTCAAAGAGAACCGGCTCGATATATCTTACACAAGCTGTTCTACATTGCTCCCTGCTCTGTGTAAGGAAGGAAACTTGGACGCATCGGTGGAGGTTTTCCGTTATATGCTGGAGAGTGGATTCCACGTGAAGTTCAGACACTGCAACCAGTTGCTTCGCTCTCTTCTACTTTCTAATGATAGATGGCATTGGGCCTTTGGTCTAATTGATAAAATGGAGTCTCTAGGGTTGAAATTTCATCTATATGAATCTACGGAATCACTCCTATACAGACGCTCGAACACGCGTAATCTGGAACAAGTGGCACCTGGGTAAACGTCGGCTTCTTAGTTTCCAGGGCCTCCTCAACTTTCCTTCACATCGAGCTGGAGATATCAGTGTGATTGCATACTGATGCAAGCATCTAGTTGGCCCATTGGCCTGCTCTAGACCACCGTGCTGATAGAAGTTGCCATAAAGATGGGTTTGTCTGGATAATCCCGAGCATCCAGGAATTTTTGTAGTTCTTACTCTGTAACATTAGATAGGGGCAAGATTAGCAGATAACACATTCATCCATGTTATTTCTCCGCGATGGTGTGGTGTCAGACATTTCTTCCTGGTCCCCCGGATAGAGGAGAAATTAGAGCCCGTTAGACAGAGGCAAGCACATTCCTCCAGAAGGGAGCAATTCCAGAATGTCGCAATTGCGATGGATATGACGTGCTTTGGTTTTGTTTTATTCAAGTTGCATTGCCTTGTAGAGGAGAAAAGATCACCCAAAATAAGCTGTAATTACCCGGGATCATATTTACTCGAGACTCTGTAGCAATAAATCTGTTCTTCTTCTCGATATTTCGCTCTTGTATGTGTCGGAAGTATCGGCCTGCAACAAGCACCTTGCAAGTGCCAGGCTCGTGTACTCCTTGGAGACAATGAAGTGGCACACCGGAGAGGAAACCCCACCCCAGGATCGAAGGACGTACAACCGGCAAGCTCTAAAGCTGTCACGAAGCTCGGATTGAGAGATGATTTTCTGAGTAATGTTAGGGCTGATGAGAGATTTTCTTTCTGGTTATGGTAGGCTGCATAAGAAATGCTATTATGAAGTTGTTATACCAAGTTACGTGACAAGTACTTAAGCACCCCATATCGCATCATTTTGTGAACTTACTTCCTAAACCAATCTTTGTATCTTATAACACCATAACATCAAAAGCAGTATTCTCTTTATTCAGCAGAAATCGGTTATACCAAACTCTGCGATAACTCTGTTTGCAGCAAGGTTACATTTTGCTAAGAAGGCGCATTCAGTCTTTACATGCCTAGGACTCTCTGCAATCTCGTATTCTTTGCTCTGTAATATATAGTGATACAAAAATTACAACATCTAAATCATATACACTTTTTGTGCTTCTGGTCCTCCACCCGGCAGAGACCATGTCAAACCGACAAGGGAAAAGCCACCTCCGATTTGTTGAAGAAACTGAGCTCTCTAAGTTCTGTTGACTTGGCAGCCTTCCGCTAAAACTCTGACCGGAAGTCTTGAGTATGCACTCCATCTTTACACAAAATTTGGTACCAACAAGTGACAGATGATCACTCCTGCGGCCGAACAAAAGTATACGTTGAGCTGGTCTCGGACTTTGGAACCTGCATTTAGAATTTGAGTACTTCATGGCCGAGGTAGATTCCACAAGAAGAATGAAGTTTGTCGAGTCGAGGTTCTAGTGAAGCAATTCTAGTGAATCTTACCAAATGATAAGATCACGGCGACACAGAGTAATAATAGCACAATAGTCAAAGGGTGGATGACTATTTTATATTACTGTTTCCTTCATTTCAGTAGGGTTTGGTCAGACAAGTCTCATTCAATTTGGGGAACCGGATCACTCAGGGAATAATAATCAAATGAAAGGTACTATCCATCCTCGATTTCTCACATGCTCACAACAGCTATCATGTAAATGTCAGATGTCAATACCAACCGAGGTAAACTACATTTCTCTTTTAATCTTTTAAGTCCAGTTTTCATGTACAAGTGCAGATACACACGCAGACTGAACAAAGTTTGAAAAATCAATTATTACAATATCAAGAACACAGCAAAAGGGGCGTGTGGAAACAATAGGAATTAACCTGTCCCTGTGCAGTTTAACTTGATAGTCAAAGGCTCCAACAAAACAGACCTATCTTTGCTAGCGCATCCCAATGGATGTCTATGTGAATTCCAGCCAACAACTAAAAAATTTAACGAAATTGTGTTGTCTGATTTTAATATTTTATCCAAGTTCCTCAATCAATGGATTGTTACGAAAAGATGCTTCTTAATAGCCTAGCTAAGTCTAAAGCAACAGCACCAACCTCAGCAGTACGTGAGAGTCCAGCAGGAAGCACCGGAACAAGTGATGACCACAGGACAGGATCCACCAGTGGGTCAATACTGCTGTAATTAGTCAGCAAGGGTGCATTCAAGAAAGAAGTTAAGGGATAGAGGTTCCTTTGAGGCGGAGGGGTTCCACTCATTCCAACTGTTGCTCCTTGTTTCTCGCTATCCTCATGGCTTCTCGATTTCTCAACAGGCTGTCCATAGTCCATCCTGTTGATAGTAGTCTTGTTTTCATCATCATTGTCGTGGTCCTTTCCCTGTTTTTTAAGCACTTTCTCTTGCAAGTTCTTGTAGGGAGCTGACTGTGACAAGGTACCAAGGGCAGATAAAGTGGACCCTTTGTGCTTTCTGCCTTCACGAGGTACTCCTAGACGGGGCATCTGGTACGGTTCTGTAGCTTCCCATTCTGATGTTTTTAGTTCAGTATTGATATCATCAGAGGAACAGTGTTTTATTTCTTCACTTGATTTTGTAGCCAAGTCTAGCTGTCGGGTTTTGTTTTGGCCCCACCACTTTATGTAGCTGGTTAGGTCAATCTTCCTCTCAATGCAAAAACTGCCTCCAAAGTCACTTTCTGTTGCTGGATCTTCGCCTGCACCTTTTCAATTTAATTTGTGATTAGAAATTTGATTTTAAGGAGTAAAGTCGATTAAGACGACACACACTTCATTGACAGCTTGCTTCCCAAACAAAAACAGAGATGCTCAAAGGTATAGTTCCCCACCATAAATGCTGTTGAAGTATTCTGCTCCGCCAATGCGACTGAATGATGACTCCCATCGGCTAGTATATAAAAGCAACAAATTTCCAGAGCAAAACAAAGCATTGAATGAGTTTGAATTATATGAATCAATAAAAGGAAATAAAAGCAAAGAAAGCGAAAGTTTGAGCTCGGATGATATTATGAATGCTGCTTAACATGAAAGGGACTGCAAACTAACAGACAGACCAGCCTATCCAATAATATTTTCCTAGAAAGAATGTTCAGTCTATGATATAGATTCTGAAAACATCTATTCATGATGAATCCGAAGCTCCTAGCACCTGCTAACCTTAAGAAGTTCGATCACATGTGGTATGTACACACCCATGTATATACAGAATTTATCAAAAAGCAAGTTCATATTGTAGTAGCAAACCTGGAAAGCCCTCGATATTTGGAGACTCCTCTTGAAAAACCACTGCTCTTTCTGCAAGAACATTTAATGGGCAATCAAATAAATTCAGTGGGGTGTGTAATGTAAACAGATCGAAGACAAATCATACATGTTCACTTACCTACGAAGAGACACGAGGTACTCTTCCCTAGAGACATTCTGCATTTCTTCAAGATCTCTGGTATAGTCTTTGACCTGCGTAATTCGTCATGCTTAGTAGACTGTACTGTACATCTAATGACCTAATTAAGTTGGCGGGTTGTGTAAGAAAAATTCTACTTAGATGACCAATCAAGAAATTAGTGAAATGAGTGTTTGGCGTTTTATTTCTTTGTGGATAGATGTCCTGTTATATAGGATTAAGTAAACTTAAGATAAAGCAGGATACCACACACAAGAATCAAAACTTTAAAATGTCGTGCAAAATGATTGAGGAAAAGGCTTGGGTATGGGATTATCTAACTGGAAAATTAATGAGTGTCCCAGGTCCCCAGTATTTCAAGGCAGCAAGATCATAGGCTCTTGCTGCAGCCTCCTCATCATCATAAGCACCTGTCATTGTGTGACACCAAATGAGAAAGAGCTTATAAAAGTTGGCAATTGGCATCAACCTGTTTCAAATAAGCACATATATCAAATACAGCTTCACTTACCTAAATAAACTGGCCGAGTAGATTGTCCAACAAACCATTCCACGGACATTACAAAGAGAAGACATAGCATCAGTTTAATAAAGTGAATAGTCCAGATTTGTTCTAGCAACGTGGCAGAAGGTTTTGTTGAGAGAACGAGAGCAACCTTGCTTTCCTTTCTTATTCTGATTCTGGTTCCATGTACTTTTATCCCAGAGATGAGCTTCATATCGACCAGTCCATCTATGCCTGCAGTCCATCAATATCGAGAGGTTTTAGCATCAGTTTCGAGTATCAGGACAAACATGAGCTCTGGTCGATTAGATCATATCACGACATACGTATGGAAAATGAAAGTGAAGGCAACCAATAACCCTGAAAGAATTTCGACCCAACTGGATTCACCGGTAAGAACGATGCAAAGAAGAACTACGCGGCATTTAAGTGAGGATCTACGGTTGGATCAAGTTCACTCGCGAACTCATCGAGCTTAAACATCTGGTAGAGTACTCTCACTCTATCACACTCACTCAGTCGCCCATAACATTATACCTAATATCTACACGCGTGTACACGCACCAATCGCGATACATCTGTACAGACATACACTAGTGCTCGTTCTACTTGCTGAAATTTAGCCAGCACTTCAATATTATATCTTGTGGTAAGTACCACTTGTACATAACCACGGAATTAGCGATGCGACGTTTTTGACGGTGAACGCGACCTCATAATCTTAATCGCAGCGAATCGTCGCTCGAGGACACGTCCATGCGGGTCCTCGAATCACAGGCAGCACCATAACGAACGGCGATCACGCGCAGCGCACACCTTCTCCAGCACGAGCAGCGGCTTAGAAACTACAAGAATCTGTAAGGAGAACCCGATCGATCGTACGCATGTACGCGCTGACCCACCATAAGCTGCTTCTTCAGCGTCAGTGCGTACCGTACACGGATTTTTTTATTTCTTCATTTTTTTTTTGATGTGACTACCTGGTGACGCCACGGTAGATGGAGCTGCGTTTCCCCGCGGCGCAGGGAGGCATCTTGCTGATGCGCTCCTTGGCGGTGCAACCTCTCTCCTTCTTGGCCTTCTTCAGCCCCCGGTAAAGCAGCAGCTGATCGCCCGCCGCCGCCTCCGACGCCTCCCCCCCGCCGCCGCCGCCGCCGCCGCCGCCGGACTCGGACTTCAGCCCCGGCTCGGAGGAGGAAGAAGCCATGGCGAAATCGGAAGTCACCACCACCGCCACCAGCTGCTCCCGAAGTCCCTCGGAGAGAGAGAGAGGCAGGGAGGGAGGGAGGGAGGGAGAAGCTCTCGAGCGAACGAGAAGGAGAGCGAAGTCCAGAAGGAAGAGAGAGAGAGAGAGAGAGCGAGAGAGGCAATTCAAGTGAAAGTGTGTGGGGGATTCGGTGTATATGATCCACACATCACAGCGGGAGGGGGAAGGAGGGGGGAAAACTACAGTTGAGCGGAGGGGAGGGGGAAGAAGGGCGGCGGGGAATGACGGGAATGCCCCCGGCCACCGATGGGGGCGACACGTGGCTGGCCGAGCGCGTGCCTTTGAAAAGTGGGGGTCGTAACGGCTAGGATGACGAGGAGGACAATTCCGTAATTTCCGCCGCCTCCAATTCTTCTTCCTCTTCCTTTGTTTTGTTTTTTTTTTTTTTTGGCACCATTTTTCCTGAGCGAGTAGGGGAGAGCACGTGGAGGGTAACGCCAGATTGTCTCCAGTTTTGGTCAAGACAGAAGCGACCCACCCTCGGCGAAATTGAAGTTCGTTTCGATTTTTCTTCTCCTTCTTTCTTTCTTTCTTTCTTTGTCCGTGCGTTGGTGGGTAATAATGAGGGGGTGAAATCTTGGACCGGGCCAGAAAGAGGATCGTTTTTTTTTTTTTTTTTTTTTTTTGGACTTCTTTTTATTACGGTGGCCGATGAACAAACGGCTCACGTACCATCATCGATCACACACCCCGGGTGACTACCGTTTCACAGTAGTTAGTGAGTTGGGGGACCCACCACGCCGATCCAGTTCGGCGACCGTCCTGCATCCTGTCGAGTGGGAACTGAGAGGACAAACTCGATCGGGCGGTGAGAAGGGCTGCAACATCCGGGGGAGGATTCCTAGAACGTAAACGTTGGATCCCTCCTCTCGCGCGCGAGTTTTTCGTCGCGATTCCCGTTTGTTTCCACCAGTAGATATTTGACACGGCAGAGGGCTTGAAGTGGACAAAACGGGAAAACCGAAAAGGGAGAGAAGAAACACGGAAATATGAATGAGACGAGGGAAACCTTCTTCATTTTTTTGGTCAAATGGGAAAACGTTCTTTATTTCGAACGTGAATGAAAGAGCCGTGCGAAGGTGTGATACTTAGCAATCGCATCCGAGGCAGTCGGGGGAGCATTCATACAACATTTCTTGGCCGTGGCCTCTCCGCAGGACGAATTGGAAGTATTGGTTCCGACCAGTTGTAGGCATCTATCTCCCTACGGGATTCATGGGTCATGTGGCGACCCATCGTGCTTAGCGAAGGATTCTCCTTCTCCTCCTCCTTCTGCTTCTCCTTCTCCTTCTGATCTGATGATGATGAGGGGGCCTTGTAAGACAATGGCCAAGTGGATTCCGCGACAAAAACTTTCTCATCCGATCCAAAGATCTGAGGTCCGAAAGTCGTCGAATCCTGGAACTCTACCATTCCAAGGAAGGCAGATGCCATTGCGTCGAAAGCCCTCTAGTGAAGGATTATTTTCTTTAACCTGCACCTTTCCACATATGCTGGTATACGAGCTACTATACATTTTGGTCACCGCTATATTCATCCTATCTGCAAGCTTGATCCTTAGGATGTGAAAGAGTTGTCATGAAAACCTCATCGGCTATATCTGAAGGTGCCAGGGGTTGAATGCTACAATCATCATCGACTAATGCCAAGTCAGCAGACTTCTCTTTCAACAAACCTGAAGCACAACCGTGATAAACAAGAGGAAATGAAAAGGAGGAAGCTAAAACGGATAAAGATAGCATGGGCAAGTCATTTAAAATGAAATTAGAAGCTAAACGAATGAAATAAATGAAGTTAGAGACAATGAGATTTAGGTGCCGAGGTGCATTTGCAATAAAAAATGCTTACTGCGATCAGACCATGCACTCAAATTAGACAAATGTTTAGCATTATGCAAGCAAGTGATGATGGACGGGAGGGGAGGAGGGAAAATGAGAGGTGGAGGAGAAGGAATAAATTTCCAAATTATTGCAAGAGACAAATTTCAAAATTTTCAAATCCCTAACAATCTTTTTCTGCATGCATCATGCAAGCAAGAAAAAATATCAAAATGCGCAACCGAGATTCAAAAACTCTAGTCGCATTGGAAAAAGGAACAATGCTAAGTAAAACCAGTCAAAACTTGTGTGTGCCCATAAATGATATCGCTGCAAGTTACTACAGCTAATCAGACACTAATTCTGAGTTGAAGTGCGACTCTCATCAATAGATCCATGACATGTGATTGAAATCATAATATACATGTAAACCATTGAAGGTTGAAGAGCCCAAAGAAACAATAATAATTGAATATGGATATCTGGTTGTGGATAATAAGGATAGATGACATCCAGGCAAGAGAATCAGGAATCTGCTTACCAACTCGATGGTATATTGAAGCAGCATGTTCAGCGCCGGCACTCCTTTGGGCAAATGAGAATATGTCATGGTACATTCTATTTGAAGGTTGAATTCCTGCGTCTTCCATCCAACCGAGTATCTAGACATGAAGATGCTTTTTAGTTCTCTATTCATACTGGACCGTTTTTAATTGCCGTAATACTTTCTTTGGGCTAAAGATTAAAATATTACTTAAAATAGCGAAATCTGTTAACAAATGGGCAATCACTGGTCAGCTTGCCCAAAGAAAATAATTTCAGGAATTCCATCAGACAACAGAATCCTGATCAACGACATGACAAGACATAAGTTCACTGTACTTGTTACCTCAATATATTTCCTCCAATTTCCAGTGGCCAAAAGATTTTTCAACAATATCGTGTAGGTGGAGAAGTTCACTTCAGCACCAGATGCCAATATCTTGTAGAAGAACTGCAAACCACCAAAACACCCCCATATTAACCAATTTTGAACCCTAATCAACAAACCCTCGTGAAAAATCACCAACTACAAGTGCTTTTGTTTTTTTTTGGTTTGACAGGGAGGGGACAGGCGTTGCGGCATTGGATTCTCATCGAATTAGCTTTTTTTCCAATTACCTTTATCATCACCACAGTTTTCCCACTTTTTCCAAGAAAATGCAAAAGTTGATTTAGCAATCCGACTGACACTGTAGATAGGGAAGGCTCTAGCAATCCAGCCATAGTAATTGCTGTCCTCCAATCTCGCAATCTTGAAATGTAACTCAGATTAGATTTGTTCCAGGATAATCGACAGTGAGTATTTAAACAAAATGTGGAAAATCAATTTCACAGAGAGGCACCCCTCAGAACTTGAACATAGAATAATGACATGGAGTTATAGCAGTAACATGAAAAGCGTTAGATATCGAATTCTCTTCAAATATATAATCAACTGATACAGCCATCATTTGCAGCTACTAGATTATATAAAAGTTCAAAACTAATCAAAGGATGTCCAAATAAAGATTTGGATAAATTAAAGAAAACTCATAGACATTAAATCGAAAGATGACCGATCGTAAGAGGCAGTGAAAATGCAATGAATGAAAGCAATAGCATTGTGCAAGATATATGATTCCCATCCAGTAATCATTTTCCGACTAGCCATCCATCAACACTGCTCACTACCAGTTAAAGCACTATTAAAAGATTCTAAATCCTGATGACAAAAGTAAATTTTAAAAAACTAACTGCAAAGTGCTTCGGTTGGGTTTAATCACACAACATCCTATAGCTTTTTGCAAGGACTGCCTTTTTATAAATAACAAGTGCATGCTGAACATGATGGGATCCCCATGAAGCCAAACATTTAATGCAATAGTTTATCGTCATCATGCCTAATGTACTTCACGATCCAAAAAAGGGAAGCACATGAAGATTTTACCTGTTGGTGTCAATAAACACTGCTATACAAAAAGAGAACGAAAAGTGCTACTGCAGAAGGTAGCACATGGAGATATTATCACGTTGCTCTGAATAAAAACTGTTTTTACAATGGTTTTTATAAAAGGAATGGAAAACACGGATCTAACCAATTTACTAAGGGTACATCCACATGATCAACCGAACTTTGAATAGTATCATGGTTAGGTGCATCTTATACACCGACAGATACAGAGGAGAAGTTCAAACCAGTTACAAGAAAATTCTTTCCCCTTCATTTCACAAGAGAGATGTCTGTGGTCTCCCACTGTACAGGCTAGTGGAAACTTTATAAGGAATTTCAAAGTATTTAGACAACATCCACATGATCAACCGAACTTTGAATAGTATCATGGTTAGGTGCATCTTATACACCGACAGATACAGAGGAGAAGTTCAAACCAGTTACAAGAAAATTCTTTCCCCTTCATTTCACAAGAGAGATGTCTGTGGTCTCCCACTGTACAGGCTAGTGGAAACTTTATAAGGAATTTCAAAGTATTTAGACAAAGTTAATTCCAAGATCCACTTTTCTAGCCCCCAGTCATATTCACACTCGTGGATGACTGCTACCTTGGAAGATTGCCTCATGATTTCCAGTAGACTAGTAATATTTTGCCCATAAATAAACAAAAGAACTCTAAGAACATAAGGGAACCGGGTGAGATATTAAAATTATACTAACAACAGCGCTATCGGGGACTAGAATTGCTAAGATCTTTCCTATATAATGCAAAACCAATTCGCACAGGAGCAGACAGAACCATAATCCAAAAGTAGAAAAAGGAAAACAAGCACATTTGGGCTTACATGCTACAAGCTGACAGCATTTCAAATAGTATAGCATCATTGAAGGGCAGGTTCTTTTCTTTCATGTATTCTCCAAGGTTGAGAACCTTAGACGGCTGACCTCCTTTATTGAAACTTCTCATCAGAGCTGAGCACGCTACTGGGTCCAGATTTACTTTGCTCATTTCCATTTCCTGGAATAACAACAAGGCTTTTTCCCAGTTCTCTGCATTTGATAGAATGTGTGAGATTTAACCTGGATAATTCTTATCATATTGAAAGACTAAGAAAAAGAAAGAACTTACCCGAACCATTATATGCATGTATCATTGCTGTATATGTAACAACATCGGGAGCACAACCAGCCATTTTCATCTCGCTGAACATGGATTCTGCTTCAGTGAGCTGGCCCTGAAACGAGACAATAACAGGAAAAAATAAATATATATTAGCTTCATAAATTTCGCATCACTATTCAAAGCATGTCTTGCCAAAATTCTTGCCTGTCCGCTATAGGTGCAGATTACGGCTGAGTAAACCTCCTTTGTCAAAGGAACATTCAAATCCATCATCTCATTGAAAAATTCAAGTGCCTCACTGTATTTTGACATCTTGTAGCTACCACTTATCAACACAGTGTAGGTAATGTAATCAGGTTTTACTTTCTTTGCTCTCATAGATCTGTACATTTTAGTAGCTCTCTCAAATTCCCCAACATTCATGTAGCTGCCAATAGCTGAATTATAGGCAGCTGTATTGAGTTCTATTCCTCGCATCTGTGCCGCTGTAAGCACAGTATCAATGTTGACCCTTTCCCTGCAACGGCCACAGGCGGCTAATAGTGTGCATATAGAAACAATGTTGGGCTGAATTCCTTGCAGCTCCATTTCTCGCAAAACCTCAACAGCTTCAACAATCAAACCTTTTGATCCATAAGCATCAATGAGTGCATTGTAGCTCACAATATTCGGCTTGCATTTGTTTCTTTTCATCATGTCAAATACATTTCTGGCCTTCTTTGGTTGCTGGGATCTCCCATAAGCATTAAGTAGAGAAGTATAAGACACCACATCTGGTCTAAGACCACTTCCATTTATCTCATTAAACACTGATAAAGCCTCATTGCTCATTCCATGAGAAGCATATGCACCTATAAGGGTGTTATATGAGACAATATTAGGTTTTACACCTTCAGCAAGCATTGTGTCAAAGACAGCCCTGCAGTTCTCAATCTGTCCACAGACTGAATACATATGAATGATGGTAGTGAACGTAACAATATCTGGATGGCATTCTGCTCTCTTTTCCCTCATGGAATTAAAGATATTGGTGGCTTCCCCATATTCTTCAAGCTTCACTAAGCAGTACATGACAATGTTAAGAGTAGTGGTATCAGGACGTATGTTTGTCCCTTTCATCAGTTGGAAATAGGATAAAGCTTTTGAGTACTGAGAGCCACTCTTGTAGGCAGATAAAATGATATTATGTGTCACAAGATCAGGACCCACTCCATTTTCTGTCATTTTCTGGCACACTTTGAGAGCTTCCCTCCAATTTCCACTAGATCCACAAGCATTGATCAAGTTATTGTACGTCGTTCGACTAGGAGGAATCTGCAAGCATGGAATAGTGTCTTAATATTTGATTAAACAAAATTATCATAGCGCCTGGAATAAGATGCTATAAAGGGAGAAAAAAATGAAATTCAGGTTTGCATATTCACATTCTAGCTAACCCATATGGTTGCTTGATGGGAACTGCTTTTAACACTGCCATGTGCTCCAACAAGTACTAGCTAGTAACAGAAGTCCTAAGTTGCCTGATGACATCCAAGCAAAGTTGTCCAAGGAGAGACATTCTAACTTCTCTACTCTTTCATATAGTGCAGATATATGATTGAGAAAGATGAACTCCAGAAATGGCAATGGCATGCTAATGAACGTGCATTCAAGGACTACATGAGTTATCCATCATGAAACTGAGAAAGCAAGATGAATAAAACCATCATTAAATCCACTTTCATTCACTTGGGCTTTCTAACAGCAATGTAAAATTACAGGTTCTCCTTCTATGATCCCATCTCATTTTGTCCTCCGAAAAGAATGGGTTGCTGAAAATTTTACTTCGGAAACAGGAGAGAAAAGCAGCCAGAAGAAGAACTCCATTTCATGCAAGAATTAAATTAAGCAGTCTCCACCAAATGAAAACAAGCTACTGGAAAAGGTGCATCCTAAGTACTTCGCAAATCTCAACGGATACAAATGGAAGCTTGGATGAAGTCAGCATCATTTCTTATGAAAATGTTGCTGAAGGAAGCTCGCATTAAACCAGATAAGAATCGTGAGAATAAAATGGAAATACCCACAGCCTCACGGAGCATATCTTCCATGATATTCATAGCCCAGCGCCATTGACCCGCTCGTCCATGTACATTTATAAGAGCATTGTAGGTTTCAGCATCAGGCTTGCACCTGCAGAGAAAAAACTAAAGTTGAAGTGATATCGTCATCAGCAAGGGGATCATTCAGCTTATGGCTCCGCAAGCATACACAACTTTCAATGCAACAACACTGCATTCTGAGATAAGATAATATGCAGGTGAAACAAACAAAACAAAGAGTCAGTATGCTGCTAAAGGGAAACCATGGTGCAAAATCTGAGGTATCACTAAGGTTTGCCAATGCTCGTTGTTTTTGCCCTCGCATTTCAGTGACCGCAGCTTAATCAGCATCACTCCACATTTTAGACATAGAAAGAGCGTCAAGAGAGAGAACACGTGCCAGGAACATTTTTGTCTTCTACCAACAGAGATTCGAAGCAATGGAAGACTAGGAGGAGGATAAAGAAAGCATAAAGGAGCAATTTAGCTCATTCACAGTACCTCCACTTTTGCATCTCAAAGAACAAACCACGAGCCTGATCTGTCTGGTTATGCCTAGCATGCAACCTTATCATCATATTGTAGATGTCTTTACGAGCACAGTAGTTCTTTTGATTCTTCATCCAATTAAAAACTTCATTGCTATGTCCAATAGACCCCCTTTGAGTAATCTCCTGCAAAACATAAAAGAAAGAAAGTGAGTAGTTCCACTAAAATTCCAGGAATGATTAACCAAGAGAATAACATCGGCTTTACAAGTGGGATCGGAAACAACATCCAAACATCAGTCTGTTTTCGTTTGACAATTAACAAAGAAACCTGTCTATTGTTGTGTTTCAATTCAAATAAGAAGCGACATGCAAAAATCAGAGTTCTTCCTTGCTCCAAATTATACAGCCAACTGCATGACTATCTGCTAAACCCGGAAACGAACTCCGCAAAGTTTCTCCCCTGAAAATCCTACTCAACACATACACAAAGTAACGGGTACGCACTAATGGTGAATTCCGCCATTTCGAACTTCGAATTTAATGCCTCTCACCTCTCACATGCGCATTGTATCCTAGAAACCAGGTAGCGACCACCGCACCATAAACCAAACTTAACCGCATCAACAAAGGAATCGAACAAAACCAGCCCTACAACTAAGATAGCAGCGACATACACAGTGCGTCGTTGGTCTGTAGAAGCCGTAATCGACTGGCACCACTCAACTCTCAGAGCCAAAACGATAACATTCCCGATTTCACCTTTCTAGTCCCTGTGTTTCAGGGCTGCTCGAATTTAATCAATCAATTGCGGAATTCACTTACAGGTTCTATACCTTACGACGATACCTTGATAAGAAGCGGGAAGTTCTTCCTCGCGAACCTTCCGACCCAGTGATTCAACACTCCCTGGACATCCTCCCAGTGCTTGAGCTCCAGCACCTTCTCGACTACCTCCGACACCGTCCAGTCCTTCTGGAACCGGTCGGCTTCCACCCGCGTCCTATACCGCCTCGGTATATCCTTCTTCCGGAGCCCGCTCACTCGAGTCGAGACCTCGTGCCGCCCCTCGTCGTAGTCCACGAGCACGGACTTCGTCGCCTCGAACGGCGCCGGCTGGTCCGCGGAGGACCTTCCGCAGGTGACTCGGGCGGCGGAGCGAGCGCGACGCTGGCGCGGGCGCGGGCGCGGGGGGAAGCGAGTGGAGCCGGAGGGGCGAGCGGGCTCGGCGAGGTAAGGGCGGGGGATGTGAGCGGGAATTGTCAGCGCCATGGGGAGGCGAGCGAGAGCGGCGACGGAGCTCGTCGGCTGATGAGAGTTCGGGACTGCCTCGGCGGAAGCCGCCGTGAAGCGTCGAACTTCACCGGAGATGAGGGGAGGAGGCTGCTCGAGGACTAAAAACGAACCGGTGGCAGCAGCCGAGGACAGGGAGAAAACGGCTAAGTCAAACGATCGACCCCTAAAATTTATTACGAAAATATAATAAAATCTTAAAATAATGACGACAGCACAACTAAATTCTAAAATTTTTAAAATGTGTAATCAACGGAAATATTTAATATGATCAATTTGACAAGTCGCAATACTTAATTGCACTTTTTGATAAATTTTAAAACGTAATTGTGAAATTCAATTGTACTTTCATAAAAAATATCGAGACTTTTAATATACGTATCTCAACAATTAATAGTAAAAATCAAACTTTTAACTTGAATTCACGGATTTTTTCTTCTAATCATTTTATTATATTTTTCATATGTGTAATCAGGATTTCGAATTTTGCCTAAATTTTTTTAATTAACTCTGTTTGCCTCTAATGTGAAAAGCTCAACTTCGGTGCCAATGTTAAGAAATTTGATTGCTCTAGATTTCATTACGATCTTAATTTTTTTCGATTTTTATCAGTGTCGCGCATCAATTGTTCTGGCAAATTTTTTTGATAGACATATATATCTCAAAATTGAGCTATAGTTTTCTTTGTATCTAAATCTGAATTCCCTTTGGTTTAAAAAGATAAATATTCCCTTTTAAAATTTCTTCAGAATTGAAAGTCAAAATTTTGAGATGGAACTCCGAAGTCCACCATATCTAGATAAACTTGCTAAGATGCCCCTTTGAAATATTCTATTGGAAAACATTTTCCAACCTTCGGATCGCTTAGGAAAGTGAGTTAATGAAAAATTTATATTTAAATTTAGGAAAGTGATTTCATTTTTGAAAATTAAAATTACTTTTTAAAATATGACTAAATATTGACACTTGAATATAGGAACCCTAAGGCCAGTATCCAGGTCCCAGAGGTTAGGTTCGAGTCCACAAAGGCCGGGGGCGAGACCTGGTTCCATGCTCGAGTCTCGGGCGGCCATGCTCGAGTACTCGGCTCCCAAACTAAGGTCCATCAAGGGTGGGACTAGTTCCTTAGTGGCCAAGCTTGAGTCCACAAAGGCTAGGCCTAAGGGACAGGCCCAAGACTTGATTACCCTTGCTCAGGTCCTGGCGGGGTTATCACGTACCTAGGTCTTACGCCTAAGTCACCGGCACACAAACTTGGGTCCATCGAGGTGTGGCTCCAATTCTCGATGCCAGTGTTCAAGTCTTGACAACCGTTTCCAAGTAATTGGTTTTTGTGCCCAAATCGCAAGCATATGGGCTTGGGTCCATCTAAGAGGGGTCCAGGAATTCGGTGCCTGTGTCTGGGTACCCAGCTCCCATGCCCAAATCGCTTGACCCAAATCCATAAAGGTTGAGCCCCTGTCTCTCAAGGTGAGCTCAAGTCTTCGTTAGTCACGTCCAACTAGCTAACTCTTGTGCCTAATTCACCAACACCTAGACTCATGTTCCTCAAGACTAGGTTCAAGACCCCGATGCTCATGTTTGAGTCCTGGTGGCCGTGTCCAAGTACCCGAATCCCACACCCAACTCACTAGCGATCAGGCTCAAGTCTCTCAAGGCCTAGCTCAAGACCCTAGTGTACTTGAGTTCCCCACAATTATACTCGAGACCTTGATGCTCGTGCCCAGTTCCTTGGCGACCATGCCCCAATATGCAGCTCCCACGGCCAAGTCACTAGAGCTCTGGCTCAAGTCCACAGAGGTTGGGTTTAGGTCGCTTAAGGTTGGGCCCAAGACCCTATTTAGTACTCAGCTCTGCTACCCAAGTCGATGATATCGAGCCCGAGCCTCTGGCGATCATGCTCAGGTTCTCAATGGTTGAGCTTGAGGAAACCCCGGCTCCTGCGACCGAGATCCTGATGGCTAGGAATCAAGTTTTCGCTTTTAAATGATGGAAAACAATATCCAGTTCATTTTAAGGCAAACATTGAAAATATTGTCATTTCCCCGGAAAATGACTTTCTATAACATATTTTTCAAAAATATATTTCGGAAATATTACATTTTCCACGGAACAAGCAAAATTGTTAGTTGCGGTGGAAATCCCATCTTTCTTCTCTTTACGAACGACGCAGGACTTAACCCTCGAGTCGGACAACAGAAGAAGTTTACTGAAGCCTTACCGAGTACAGATCAGTTTAACTTGGAGGTAGACGTGCTTATCCCTGGAGGGCGTGATCTGCTGCCCCTCTTCTCGAGCCTAAAGCTGGCCCATTGCGGTAGAGAGACCAACAAAGCTGCGGATTTTGGGTTGCTAAGGCTCAAAGGGAAAGAAGTCTACCTAGCAATTTGGACCCTCTATTCCCCTCAAGCTCCATGCGATTTATTCTGTTATGATACTTTGGATGTGTATTCACAAAACCCTCTTTAACGAATGTCATCTACGTTTTTTTCCGACACGAAAAAGCAAAAAAAAAAGTGTCTTCCAAGTTCCTCAGTCTATTAGCTCCGGAAAAACAAAAAAAAAATCTCTCGCGGAAACGTCCTCTCGTCGTGTGCTATAAAAAAAAAGATGTCGAGATGACATGAAAGATCCGGCCCAAAAAAGGATTTTGGGCTGAGAACGGAGACACGGGCCTGTCCTAGGTCCATGGGCACTTGCGAATCTGGACAGTGCAGTAACGACACCGCGCGCGGCGCGGGAAGTTGCCGCGGGGGCGGGACCCACCGAAATGTGGCGGTGCCGTGGGGCGTGGGCCATGATTGGATTTGAAATGAAATCTCTGAATTGGAACAGCTTAATTAAAACTGCAGGTCCTTTTGTACGGCCCCCGCCAATAATTGGTCTACGCTGGCCCATCGGATCGGGGCGGGGGACCATGTCGGGGTATCGCCACCCCCGAACCAAATTTGCCGGTGACGGAAGGAGCCGACGCTGGAGCCCGTCGGAAAGCGGGTCACCCATGTACGTAAGCCCAACCCTCGCCAACCCCTAACCTGACCCGACGCCGATCATGTTACGAAACTCGAAAACCGCGCAGCCAATTATGAATCCGGGTTACCATTAATCAGTATCTAGCATTAATCAGAATCTAGCATTCATGTCGAATTCATAAGTAAAGGGCTAAGAGTAGCCAGCGTACCACCCACCCTATTACAAAAATTCACAGCTTTTGAAGTACCCAGCTTTCTCTAGCAACGCATCCGGAAGTTGGGGCTTTGAATGTCGGGCCATCTTTTCTTGAGCAGATGCTCGATCGAGTAATGCTTGAACGTAATCAGATTTTGCTCAAATCAAGGAGCACGCGCTCTGAACAAAATCCACACTTTGCATTAAAGAATTTGGTGGGGATCTAAATCTCCACACGGGTCGCGATGAGCCCCCTATATAGCTTTTCTCCCACGCCCATCCATACCTTTTTGGTTTCCGAATCCATTAAACTATTCCCAGTTCCTCTCGTGGATTCACGGCTTTTGGTGGTGATCGGTCCTTCTGCTGGACTGGCAATTCATGTTTTAGATGTACAGCGTGATCTGGCCGGTTCGGCAATATTAAAAGAGGGGGGGACACAAAAAAAAAAATTGGGGATTGTTCGCTTGATTTTCCGGCCACAAAAACCGATTTTTGCCGGGGCGTTTCTTGATTCGCTCGCTGATTTAATTACCCGATCGCAAGAACGCCAGCGACGTCGCTTAGTTGAATTGATTTTGCAAGCGGATCTTATTGTCCTTGACATTGCTCCGATTTCTGCATTTCAACGCATGCCGGAAGTTTTGCCCTTCGAGATATTAATCATTAGGATGATCGCATAATTTAATCTTTGTAAGTTTTCGAAAACCTTGTTGTTTATGAGCTTTCTATTGAGTTCAATTGGGAAAGGGTCCAAATTTCTGGAATTGTATGAGTAGTTCGGTTAGATCTCAAAATTATAACGAAATTCTCCGTGCCAACTTTCCCTTGACGAGATAAATTGGCGCCATCACGAAAACCTCCCCGTGTTCAATACGAATAATGCCATCTTCGTACCTTCATCTTCCGATCAAGATCGAGGGAACATCTTCCTGCTCGAAAGAAAAACGACTAATAACAAATGGCCTTCAATAGTCTTTCGAGAGATCGATCCTCGATCATACCATATTGTATCCAATTTCTTCATTTCGTTGAAATTCAATTACAAATTGTCGATGTATAGAAGTGAAGGGTCATGCAGAATAAATGATCGTCGGTAATATTTAAAAAAAAAAAGTTAGGAAAAATATAAATAAAAAAAATGGGGTTTTAAGGGTCATGCAGCAGTGAAGAAACACGTGTGCTTTGGCTTTCACGGAAGGTTCCATCAGATCTGAGGACTGTTCGGGGGGTCATTGACGTGGTAATAGGAGTAATGATGTTTCGGTGCAGAGGGCCTCACCGTAGGAGTGGCTCCGCGCGCTCCGAGGACTGTTGAGATGGGGGACGGGGGGGGCCCACGCCTCCATACGGAATCAACCGGACGGGACGATCGATGGGGCCTCGGGAACCGCCGGAGACCGGATCGTGACCGTCCGATCTTCCCCGCCCCACCTCCCCTGTCGACGGTTGGTGGTGCGGTGCCCGTAATTAGGTCCCTGTCCTCTCCACCACGTGATTCTGCCGCTCCTTCCTTCCGGTCGCGGGTGCTCTGCTTTGTCGAGAGGAGGAAACATTGCGCGAGGGGCGAAGGAAGGAAGAATTCCACTATTTTTATATAAAATTAGAAAGAAAGGAAAAAAGAATTGCACGCCTCGGATGCGAAGAAAAATCGCGAAAGAGTTATATTGCTAGAGCATAAAAACAATATAAAATATATCCGAAGCCGATTCCATCTTTTAAAAATAATTTCGCTGGTGGTAGAACGAAAGGGTGGGAGGTTTATTGAGTAATCGAGAATTATCGTAAATACGAAATTAGAAATTAAGAATATTGTTCGACCGCGTATCTCGTTTCTCTCCCTGTATGCACTCGTGTACAAATGCGCATTGCGTACCGAGGTGATCACACGAGACGGATTCGGATTGATTTTTTTTAATATTTTTTTTTACATGATTTTGATGACAAAAGTTCACTTGATATTTAATAGTTAGACGTCCGTGTGTTAATGTATTCGAATAAATTTGATCGTGATAAATAATCAATATGTCGGGTATGAATCGACCATCTTACCCGTTCGCGACTCGTTTAGTTAGCCAATTTAGAAAGTGCCCATTGTGTCGGCACAACACGAAGAGATATAAATACTCACAAGGTGTAAACGTAAGGTAAAACATTTTATAAATGCAAAAGTTCATACCTTTTAAATTTTTCTGTCTTGCGTAATCCCCTTTTATTTTGTGTGTAGCTATTGGATGGTGTTAGGGTCAGCTTTCATGCATCTTGACTAGTTCGCTTCACTGACGATTTTAAAGGCGTACTCCCCTTTTCATCGGCCCGGTGCATCTAAGATTTTTACCCGCTAGAGTTGCTCCAACAAGATTTGAAGTCAGAGACTGCAAGAAGAAGAGCAAGCTCCCTTGCCATCTCTGCCGAAACCAACGAGATGCTGGCTTAGATTAGGCATTAATGTTACGACATAATTAACAACATTTCGTGGCGGGATTAAATCCAAAATCGAAGTGCCACAATTCAAAGAGAGAGAGAGAGAGAGAGTGTGAAATCATAATCTAGGGACGTAACCGAACACTGAGGGCTGAATTGAACAGAAATAATAATTACTCACGAGCTAAACAAATTATTTCGTCCACGTCAGCAATGATTTTAGCGGAGGATCGGATTAAAACGGCTTTTTAAAAGTCCAAAGACAAACGACGAATCGAAAAATAATTCTGCAGCGATATTGAACGAGAGTAAAAGTTTAAGAAGTACCGATGTCATTATCCCACTGGCCACGGCATTAGCGGACATTGCTACTGTGGATAGATCCAACTCAATGAAGGTAAGCCGTCTTCGGTACCACACAAGATGCCGGGTCGATCTCTCCGCCCATAATAGATCTCTTCTTCAAAACGATGAACAAACTACTAAATTCACATGCTTCGATATGGTGATTTTATAGCAATATCGGCACATCTAATTCGATCGACACACGGTGAATCCATCGAACAGTAGCTCGGAAACCGAAACTCCTATCATCTGTCCTATCAATTAGCTCCAATCGAAGCGCCTCGATAAAATTAATCGCTCGAGAGCTGAGAGCCTTACGTAATATAAATATTACGGACCATTTCGATAAGCGTACCCAGGGCGACGTTCCAAGAAACTAAAGACACAAAAATCGAAGACTCAAAATGCACGCGCAGCAGAAACTCGATTTGCATCATGCATGCCTCGCTTATTTCAGTGAAAAAAAAACGAACAATTCGAAAAATATTTCCTTAAAAAATGATCGTTTGTACCAAAATCTATAGACGTGTCCGTCGCGCGGACCAATGAATGCGGGTGGACCGAAATGAATCCGAGCGGCCGGGCCACGCCCAAAACTGTCGGCACCGACCCGTGTTCGACCGATATTCATTGAAGGCGGCAACCCACCCCCCCCCACCGGGCCCAAAGTGATTTCAGGTTTAGAATTTGATATTTCCCGGTACGAATGCAAACCCCACCCCACCCTTTTCGATCGTCAATCGCCTTTTGGATCTCCCTCAATCGATTGTCCCTTCGCGTGCTTTGATCGATCGGCTCATTTTTCGTTCGTGGGGGACATGATACCGCGACGATTACAAGATGGACCACCGTAATTTGTCTCGCGCGCGGCTCGTTTTAGATACCGAGGTGACGCCGAGATTTAAACTCGTCAGGGGGGAAATTCCTAAAATACCCGCGGTGATCGGCGGCGCCTGTTAACATGGCCAACTTCGAGGGGTTATTTTTTCGAGCAAACCTTATTTAGGGAGAATTTGAGAGATCGGACGCACATCAGGGGTTTTTTAAGAATTTTTCAAAATATATATATATATCGAGGTGACCATTTATTTTAAAAATAAAAGGGTTAACATTTCGATTTTCCAAGATCACCCCAGCTTTATTTTCGTGCTTTCGAAGCAGAATTTTACGCCCGCAGCATTCGATTTCGACTCGTCACAACGATTGTCGATGTTACTTTTACCATGTGTAGGAAGCATCGCTCTCACGGAGCTAAATCGGAGTTCGAGTATCCCGTAACCCCATTTTCCAAATCTCCTGTGAAAATTCAAAGCCTCGGCGCTTAGCAGCATCGTCATGCTAAAAGTAACAGATCGAGCATGCAAAATAACCGTCGAGTCGCGCACAACCCCCGGGTCACCCCGAATTCGACCTCGCGGCCTGCGCACATCGGGCGCGCCATTCTCAACGACGGAGCAATCAACGCTAAAGCACCAATTAAGGAATCAGATGGTTCTTCTCCTCCCTTCCTAATCGTCCGCGTCTTCCTTTAATTGCTTAGGTAGTTTTTACAGAGTCGGATGCGTGCATTCATTAAACGAGCAGGAACAGAGCAGAACATACCAGAGCGAAGCAAATGGGGACGCGGCCTTTTCTCGGGACTCTCCACACTTCCTTCCCCCGCTCTCCGCAGTTAAATAGGTTTTGCTCCCTCCCATTCAGGGAAGTTCTCTTTTTTTACACCAAAGTACAGAAAAAAATATTCAATTTCCACTGTTTATGACTTGAATATATATATATATATATATATATGGGTTAATAGCATAAAAAATCTTGAAGCGATACATCCGTGATAAATTTATCCTAAAACTGATCTTTTGATCACCAAAAATCCCAAACCGATACACCCGTGACAAATTTATCTTCTGTTAGCTTTCGTTAAATTTTATCGCCAAATTACCAAGTTGGATGATACGTGGCAGTTGACGGGGATGCTAGTTTGGGATTTTACGTTTCTGTTTGTCACAGATATACCGGCTTGTGATTTAACGGAGGGTAAATGTACCGGCATGAGATTCTTTGCTGTTAAAAAATTATTTTGGGGGGTAAATTTATCATGGGTATATCTGTGCGGGGTTTTCCGTGATATTAACTATAATTTCGTTGAATAATTATTTCGGACCATTATTTTTAGAAAAAGTATTCTTGGTATTGAAATGAACAGACCTTACGAAAATTAGAGCCGTACTTCGAACAGAACAATTTTCTTAAACTCGGGAGCGATCTTCGAATTAGCGGTGCCCCGAAACAAGTCGGGTTGGGTTTCGCCACTGAAAAACAGGACGCCCACGTCCCCACGTTCCCAAGCAGAAGCAGGATCCAGAAGCAGAGTAGCTCGGTCTCGAGCGAGGACGCACGGACGCACGCACAATCGCAATCACAGGGCTCGCGTTCACACCAAACGATCGAAACAGATTAGGGAGAGAGAGGGCGAGAGGGAAATGGGCATATGCGCGACGAGCAAGGCCAAGAACAGCGACCAGAGCTCCGGCATGGGCTTCCTCCTCGTCTTCTTCCCCGAAGAACACCAGCACCGGCAACACCAGCACCGCACCGGCACCGATTCAACCGACATTGTCGACGAACCCGAGCTCCTCCGCCCTCCTCCTCCTCCTCCTCCTCCTCCTTCTCCTCCGTCTCCGTCTCCGTTCAGGAGGACCCGCTCCGGCCCCCTCCTGAGCAGAGCCCAGTCCACCATCTCCATCTGCGCCCTCCTCGTCTGCCTCACCCTCCTCGTCTTCGCCCTCTCCACCTTCGACCCTCCTTCCAGCTCCGCCTCCCCCTCCGCCGCCTCCTATTCCCGCCGCTTCTTGCCCGAACGGCAGCCCCCGCCGCGCCACCGACAGCAGCCCCGGCCTCTCCTCGCTCCCGAGCCCCGAAACGGCCGCGCTCCCTCGTCGTTCTGGTCGTTCCCCGCCTTCTCCTGGAGGGCCAGGCCGAGCAATGGCGGTCCGAAGCGCCAGTTCGCGCTGCAGGGGATGGGCACGCTGTACAGGAGAGGCACGCGCGCCATGGGCGACCTCGTCGTCGCCCACCTGGCCGAGAACCTCTCCGAGGAAGAGCTCCGCTTGTTCTTGCGGACGCTGCATCGGTCGGGCCTCACGGCCAGAGCCGACGTCGTCCTCATCTTCCCGTCCCGCGACTCGGCCTCGAGATTCGGTTCCGTAATCCGCGAAGAAGAGGAGTCGTTCTCGAAGCTCCTTCATCACTACACGCAGCGATTCAACGCGACCGCCGCGACTTCGATGTCTCCAGCGAGTTTCGATGCCGCCCGTTTCGTGAAGTCGTCCAAGGAAGACGGGGAGCCGCTGTGGGGCAAGCGCGCCCGGATTGGCAATTCCAGCAGCGACGACGCCGCCGCCGCCGCCGCCGCCGGTGCCGGGAGCGGTGGGGCGGCGAGTCTGGACAAGTCGGCCCGGCCGAGTTACGGGTCGGTGGTGGGCTTCGAGGCGGGCGAGCTCGACCCGGAGCACTCGCTCTCCGGGTTCCTGGACCACGTCCCGATGAGCCTGCGGCGGTGGGCATGCTACTCGATGCTGCTCGGCCGAGTCCGGCGGAGCTTCAAGCACGCGATGCTGATCGACGCCAAGAGCTGGGCCGTGCTCGGCGACCCGCTCGGCCGCGTCCGGAGCCGAAGCCCCGAGACGGTGCACCTGCTGGCGGCGGCCCCGGGCAAGCACGGGAGGAGGAGCCCGGACCGGGCCCAGCCGAGCTGGTCGACGGTGAGCCCGGGGGTGGTGATGGGCGGGACGCGGGGCGTGCGGCGGGTGGCGGCGGCGATGCTGAACGAGGTGGTCCGGGCGTCCACGCAGCAGCAGCAGCACAAGAGGAAGGGCGGCGCGGTGACGGAGTCGGGGGTGCTGAGCCACCTCGCGAGCAACGAGTTCGTGCTGAGCAACGTGAACCTGGTGGTGGTGCCGCCGCCGCCGGAGGAGCCAGGCGGCGGAGGCAAGTCCGGCCCGCCGTCGCTGATCAAATACGGCAACAATAATAATGGCAATAGCGGTCACGATCGTGACGTAAAGGGTATGATAATGAGGCAGATATGTTCGTCCGAGGTGGATTCTTCTGTTTATAGCGATTGTTAAGAGACACGAAAAGTAAGTTTCATAGACAAAGGAAATAGCAGAATTACGTTACGGTCCGATGAAGAGAAATGCCGATCATCGGTTTCGATTTTCGTGTATTTTGTTTTTCGTTCCCTGTTTTTGGTTTTTTTTGGGTCCTGCGAAATTTTGTTACTAGAAATGTACATAGATCCGCGGCAATAAGAATTGGCATTTCGATTCGATTTCTCTCGTTTTGTTATTGCACCGGAGGAGGGATTATTGTGTCCAAAGTTCTCGTCAATAGTAATTTTTCGAGGGCGGCTTTTTTTGTTGGGGGGGGGGGGGTTGGGTCGGCTTCTTGTACCGCAAGCGATGAGCACAAAAGAGTGTGGTCCGGGTTTAGTGTCCCCTCTGGTATATGGCACGGACCTGAATCGTTTTTCAATTTCGTGACCTTAATGTGTAAGGAGGAACCCAATTTCCACCCCGAGTCCAAAATGGGGCGATCGGAAACTCGACGGGCAGGCCGACGGGCTGCCATTAGCCATGGGAAGGGGGGAGGGGGATGAAATTGAAAAAACGCATAAATGGGATGTGGCTAAAGTGCGATTGGATTAAAGAAGACATGGGAAAAGGGTCAGAGGCCATGTGCACGCCGCGGTGCGGATCGTCCTTTATGCTCCCTCCTGCCTCGCTCCCGGCTTTTAATGCAAAGTGCTCATTTACGCGCCTTCCTAGTTCCTAGTCCCCTCCAAACTTT
The DNA here is from genome assembly GCA_024500025.1 of Syzygium aromaticum. Lineage (NCBI taxonomy): Eukaryota > Viridiplantae > Streptophyta > Magnoliopsida > Myrtales > Myrtaceae > Syzygium > Syzygium aromaticum. The sequence continues at coordinate 23,333,367 of CM044885.1, forward strand.
TTTTTTTCTTCCTTTTTTTTTTTGTTATTTTTCAAAGGGAAAAAAAGGTCACCGAACAAAGAAATTCCAAACTATACACATTTACGCATAATTTCTTTTATGACGTCAAAAATCTCAAATCATATCAATTATGATGCGTTTATCCTGAACTTTTTTTCGTGACATAAAAAATTCCAGATTCTGTACCAACACGACACATTTACACTTTCTATCAAGATTTCGACGGATGTTTTTTATTAAAAAATCAAAACGCCGCTCTTATTTCATTTAAATCGCGTGAATGCCACATCACCAATGTTTGCTTACCGGTGTCAATGAAGATAGATTGAACCCGCACGTATAAAGTTGAGTTTTTTCGTGTTATGGTAAAAAGTTTAAAGTAAATATGTTACAATGAACATGACTTGGGATAGTTTTTTTTTTTTTTTTGGTTTATGGTTTTTCTCCTTTTTAAAAAGCGCTCTTGTCTAGAAAATCAAATACGCGTGTTTTCTTAAATTCAATGCGTCGTTCCATCTCGCGTTACATGTGATCGATGGATGCTAGGCCTAGATATTTCCTGTTGTCTATGTTACGGGGACGCCCATGCCGGGGGAGCTTGTCACCGATGCCCCCGGCGCCGCCCGACGAGGGAAGGAACGGGTTCGTATGCGGTCGGAGAAGACCGGAGTTTTTTGTTTTTCTTGCACGGGTCATTGATGGCAAACGAATCCGATTGCCTAATCTGTGATTATGCGTGGTAACCACGTCCGGGATTCAGAACTTGTCCCTCTGCCTTTGAGGTTTTCCCCCATTAATACTAATAACAACTGTATTTTATAATAATTATAATCACCATTTGACCCTTTTTCGAAGACTGATCCCATTATTTTATTAATGAAATCACGACTAAAGAAATTGCCATCGACCTCCCTTGATCCGTTCTTGGACTTCGCTTACTTAGCCAGCACTGAGGAAATTGCCATGAAGAAACCAAAGAGGCTTCCTCCGCGGTCATGCGGAGCACCGGACTCGAACAAGCCTGCATAAAATGGGTCGACCCGATCGTGTCGAACCCGGATCCGTGCATTTGCAAATTGGGTCACATAGACGGTTCGTGTCGAGAACCGCCGGCCTCAAGTGATCGAAAATGACGCGTGCAGGATGTCGATGTCCAAAGTTTTTCTGGAGGCAAATGTCGAAATTACGGCAACTTTAGGCCACATCATCAATCATGACGACCCTAATTTAGCCGTGGAATATTGTACCGAAGTTAACCGTAGCTTGTTCTTCAATCAAATCACGTGGAAGGAAGAAGGGAGCGGCGGTGAGCCATGTGAAGAAGTTGGTCCGTGATAATATAATATCATGCCAAGACTCGCAAGTCAAATTCTCAGGATTAATCAACTAATTAATCGATTGATTAATGGATTATTTCATGGGGTCAAAACCAAATCTGGACGACTTTTTCCTATATTCTGGCGTTCCCACCACATTGAAGTTCCAAATCCCTTAAATTCTCCAAAAGAAATATATTCAGGTGCATGGCTCATCAATTACTTTAATCTATACATATACATACACATATGTTATGCTAAAGTAATTTGATCTTTTTTTTGGTCCTCCAAATTGAAAGTGTTCATAAGCCCGGTTATGAGCAAATTTGAGTGGTGAGAGATAGGACGGATGGATGTAGCTCATGAGCAAATTTGAGTGGGACACTCAGTGAGTTGGTAAGAACGCTCTTTTATTATTATTTTTTGGAAAATTTGTGTGAACATTGACACACTTTATGGTAATAGATTTCCAATATTCTCCTGCTTTTGTGATGGCGACTTTGAGGATTTTTCATGTTGGTGGCAGCCTTTTTCTTTGGCACCCTCTTGTTTTTTCTGTCCTGTTAGTCCAAGGTAACGCAAACTCCGACACACTGTGACACGAGACGAGTTCAATGAGAAGGTTCTCTTCTTTTTTTTTTCCTTTTTTTTTTTGCCACTCATGTATTTGTGACCCTTCAATCCTAGTTCTTGTGGACAAATTACAAAAAATAAAAAATAAAAAAAATTTTGGCATTCGGACAGAAAAAAAGGAGCGAATTGGAGAGAACGTGAGTACATTAACATTTGTGTTTTCAACCGTGGGTTTTGGACTTCAAAGTAATTATTGCGAAGTGGAATGACTTTTGCACAATCTGTTTGCTCCCTTACCTAAATTCTGAACTCGTCAAAAGTGGGTCGGCTCGGTCTTTCGTTTAGGACCAAACAACACAACAGTTCGTGTTAGCTTTGTCGCGGTGGTGCCTCCTCTAATTCCAGTCAACTCGCACTCGGAACGAATTGGAATATGGCCAACTTCAACTCGTCCCCACCGCCGAGTCAAACTCTAGACTTTCCTTGAGTGGTTTTAACTTAGCTTAATTAAAAGTGTATCGGTAATGGGAGAAATGTAACATCTAATGCTTCGAATTTCAAGTCAAATTGTGTTTATATGAAAGCTAATATGGGTCATCTCCAAGATGGTTGGCCTCCGAATTTAGATACCAGACATCTCGTTAAACACAACACCTTCATTAATTCGATAGATATCGGGTGCTATTCTTGTTTTTCCTTTCTTTTTTTTTTTATTTTGGAATGAACTCCTTGCGATTTTGATTTATAGATTACAAACTGAATTGATGAGCCTATGTTATATTTACAATGCGAGCTATTTCTATACATAACCATTTACTCAGGGATGGATATGTATATATCTACCATTAATGAATGAATGAATCTTCGTGTATAGTTTTTACCGGTTGACAATTGAACGGCATATGGGCTCGACATTCTTTTGTAGTGTTATCAAAGATCACCACCCGAGAATTGCTCTTGATATGGGTCGCATAATTTCGATTGAAGGGCAATTTGATCCTCCATATCTTGGCATAGAAACCCAAACATATCGCAGGAAATCGACGATAAGCTCTTTCCGCATTGAGAAGTGACTCCCACCAAAATTTGCACTTTTGCGCTGTCAAGATCAACCGCTACAGAAATTAAGCAAGACAAGATGGACACACAAGCTGACAATTAAATAATTCCTTTTTATCAAAAAGGCCAAAAAAAAGGTGAAGTTTTCTTTTTTGCTAAAAAAGAAAAAAAAAAGGTACAGTTGGAATTTATGTATAGAAAAGCAGTGCTGCGTCCATCCATCATCATCATTATCCGTCCATCCATCATCATCATTGCAACGTGTTGACCGTATAGAAAAGCAGATAATGGGGCGACTCATAAAATTACGCCGAAAGCTCCAAAACGCCGGTCCGCATGCACAAAACATGGTCCCAATGCTTTATTTTAGTTAATCTCTCTCTTTTTTTTTTTTTACAGGAAATCGTTTTAATTAGGAGATAAATGTATTTTAATGGGTAAAATTTTTCTTATAATTCCAAGTAGGGCGGCATTAAAAAAAATCTGTTTTTTAATCTATGGACAATGATGGATTGTGGATGATGATCACATGTTGCGACTCTCTTTGAAATTGTTTCAATTAGAAGATAAATTTAGTTTGATGGGTATAATTTGCTTATAATTCCAAAAAGTGCGGAGCATCTTTAATCGACGGACAATGATGGACGGTGGATGATGATCGCGTGGTGCGATTTGTTTGGATGCTTTTGTGATTTGCAAGCATGTTGTTGGAATTGATTAAGGAATGGACAAAAAATTTTATATTTAGTTCATAGCTAATCTCACGTAATTGCCTTCTTTACAGTGTAGGATGTTCGTCGTATTTGCTTATTGTGCATGTAAGTAGTCGTCGATTAGGTCAATTTAAATTTTTAAAACGCCACTCAATTATCCAACTAATGTGATTAAGTCACTTGGGCATGACTTGATCAATATAGATAGAACATGCTGACTATCTTACACAACATTTCATGTTGATCGCTAGTAAGTCTAAACCGAGAGTTCGTGTTTTTGTGCCGAGCGGGTATTTTTTCTTTTCGCTTTTTCCAATCGTGAAATATGTCTAAGATGCGTATAGAAAATCGGGAAAGTTACTTCGTCCTAACTTTTAACATCATTACAATTCCAATATTGACCATAATTGGTTTCATTTGCATGAGAAAATTCACTTTACAACTAGTTTGCGTTGATGAAATGCTTTTTGGGAAGCCGTATAAAATATCAGTTCCGTGAGAGAAAGAGAGAGAGAAGGTGGAGTTCTAATCCGTAAACGTGGTCCGTCCAAAAACGGCAGCTTCCAGAGCTTGATCAGACCATACATTCTTCACTGTAAATCACATGACGCCTATTTGTTTGATTACCGACACGTCCGAGCATGATTGGATTCTCTATCTATATGTATATTTATCAATGTTCTCTGGGGAATGAAGGTCATCCATTTCCCATTGCAGAAGCGCCAAAGCAGAACAATCAGCCAAAACATCGGTCGATATAAACCTCTCCAGATGCAGACAATATACCCTTTGATCGATCCTTATGTAATGCGAGAGAATCAACACAATTTTTGCTGTTTTTTGAACGAGATCATCCGACCCATCTCGACGATTTGATCCAAGGAGAATTTTTCCTGGCATTCGTTCGATCAAAAGGGCTTTGCTTTAGGTGAATTCTCTCGTTGTAAAAGAGCTACAAGGGAAGTGAAAGTTTGCGAGGAGCCCAACATAACACAAGAATGTGGATATACTTCCTCATCAATTAGAAATCTTCGCTAATCAATCCAGTGACCTAGTTTTTTAAATTCCAATCAGTGGGGACAATGGATCATGAAAGGTGGTCGCTTTCACAAATACTTATTGAGCAATGTCCAAAGGAGGAGGTTCTTCAAGTCGCAGGCATAGGCACGTAATTTCTTTGGGCCCCGCACCAAGAGAAAGGCATATATTCGCACGGATGGCATGTGATGCTAGGTTTTGCAAATCGGTCATATTACGTCCGCGTGGCAGATCATGTGAACCTATCTATATAGACTTAATCTCCAGCTCAAGAACATTAATTGCTCACGCCATTGTTTAAATCTTCGTGCGGTTGCATCATAAGAGATCACACCATGCACCACCCGTCTCCTATACTCTATCCAACCGAGAGAAGCCGGAATTATATTAATAGATCTACGTGAAGTTTACTCTCGGTCTCTGTCGCCGTCTGTCTCTGTCTGTCTGTCTGTCAATGTGGGGAAGAAGATAATAGGTTGTCACTTAACGTGCAAAAAGCGCTCTGTAATCTTAATATCTATGGTGCTTAAGTTGGTGACAAGGGGGACCGACATGATTAGAGCGAGAGCGTAAGCTGTTTGGGGGTGGGGAACCCAAGAAATAATGCACGCTTTGGCGTCCAATTGAGAAACGTAACCGGCCAATCATCGCAATTTATTAGGGTTGGCGACAACTTTGGATAAGGCTTTCTGGCTGGGGCGTGAGTGGTTCGGAGCATGCTGATTGACGGAGAGGAGGAAGAGGGGATTCGATTCGCTTGAAAGAGAAGGATTTCTCTCTCTCTTAAGGACCGAATGTAAAGGCAGGCGAGCAAGAAAAAGGTTCGATGGGGCCGCGAATGATTAGCGTATATTGTTATTTTTTCGGTCCAATTGCGGGGGTTCACAAGTTAAGTCTATTGCGACTTTTAACCTTAAATGATGGTGGCTCTCTGGTCTGACGTTGACTACCCAAAAATGGCCCTGCATCATCATGTGTTTCGAGCTGAAGGATGTCTTCGCGATTGGCGCGAATTTGGGGGTGGGAATACCTTCCCTAGATTCGCGGCTCGCTTATCGTGAACTTTTTGAGGTTTTGAGAGTTCGATTGAAATGAAGTTACCTCGATGGCGAATAACTTTGACCTTAAAGCTGTAGGCACTTGTCCGAGCAATTCCTTCATCTTTATGTCATAGAAAGTCACACTTGGAAAAAAAGAGCGATTCTTTGATAAAAGAAGATGAAAGAATGCACGAAGGTCACCTTACCCAAAAAAAAAAAGAATGCACGAAAGTCCTTACCAAAAAATAAGAATGCACGAAAGCACCACTTATCTTACCAAAAAAAAAAAGAATGCACGAAAGTTATCTTTATGTCATACAAAGTTGTTAAGCTTGAAAGCTTAGCTTCATGCATCTTACTTTCAATGACCGAATTGAGTGAGCGTGACGAGGCAGAGAAGAAGAGTCCGAATAGGACACGGATCTGAGTACAGATAGAAAACCAATCGCCGTATTATACATTAAGTCGAGATCAAATGCAATACATGTACATTCCTTTCACAAGTTCGTCAGGTAGGAGTCGAGAGGAAAAAGAAATAAAAGGGAAAAGGGGAGACCCGAAAAAAAATGAACTATGCTCGACCATACAAAAGAATTTGACCTTTGTCACAGACCTTAGAAAAAGGGAGCTTGAAAAAATGCGAGGCAGAACCTTCTAGGAGGAAGAAAGAAGAGACCGTCCTTCCTAACAAGCGATAAACGCAAACTTGGTTCTTGCTAGAAACTACACATTCATCAACGCGCGAAAAATGATAGACGAAACAAACCCCACGCCTGCTTGTCCGACGCGACTCCACACCGAACCCTGAGTAGCCAAGGAAAAAAGGAGCATAGGAAGAAGTTCGTGGATAATGCAACCCCTAAAATAAATCGACCTTCTTCTTCTGCATATCTTGCTTCCACTTCGGCAATTTGTAAAATTCTTCTTTTGTCATCCCCAACACGGCCTGAAACTCTTCTTCGCACAGGTAGGCCTAAAAAGAGTTGTGTAGAGTGAATATGAAATTTCGATTGGGAACCGAGAAGCAGGGAAACCTGTCAGTATTAAGGGAGTCGAATAGCAACTTACCTCTCTCCTTTTAAAATCAATTCCAGTCACGGGATGGTCGGATTTAGCCTTCAGTTGTTCATAGGTGAATATCGCCCCGCTACCCCCATTATCATTCTCATCCTGCTCCAATTCCTGCTTTGGTTCTGAATCGTTCCATTCTGTTTCAAAAAGGGGATTTCCAACTGCACATACGGCGTAAGCTTTAGAGAGAGAGAGAGAGAGAGAGAAGTAGCCATACAGGCAGATAAAAGAGAGAATTTGGCCAGGTCACGTTTAGAGCAAGCAAAAGACTCGAACATAATGCTAAATCCTATCGAGATAGTAATTAGCCTATACAAAAATGCAGATTGTGAATTATTACCGGGAGAGCTGCTTTCTGCAGGAGTTCCACTCGGTTGAGAGGGAGAGGTATCTGGCGACTTCTGCTTTTCAGCCGAAAGAACCGAAGATAGGGCAGCTACAGCAGCAGCTCGCTGTGAACCCTGACCTGCCGGAGATGGCCTAGAAGCGGAAGTCTTTAACTCAGATGATTGATTGAATGCAGAGGATAATGCAGCTAAAGCTTCAGCTCTCTGCCTTGCGCCACCTTGATTTGACCCATTGGATTTGTCCTCACCCTACAAATTTCCGTACAAATCAAAAAGCTGCATTCTCAAGATGAACTTTGACTCTTCAACTATAAAAATAGCGAAGACACTCATATCCCATGAACTTCAAATTTCAAACTATTCATAATCAGACAAAATTTATGAGTATGAAATAACACTCTAGAAGAAGAACAATTTAAATACAAGGAAGATTTCATTTCACACTCCTGAGGTGAAGCTATTGCCAGAATAGCAATCTTACTGAAGATGATTTGCCAGGAGACGCGTTAAATGCCGAGGACAAGGCTGCCAAAGCTGAAGCTCTCTGGGTTGGTCCTCCTCGACTCCCATTTGATCTATCCTGGTTCTACAATGACAGACGAGTATACAGCCATCAAAATAGCAATGATTACTGAAGTATGTTGGTGCAAGACATAATCGTCCAAGCAAAGCACATCCTAAGAGTCAAATACCGTGCGAGATGTTTGCAGACTGAGACTATAAAGGTGAACAATGGGCCCAATCAAGAGTTACATAACTGGGTGCATAATGATCACAAACATGGTTTGGGCTATTTCAACAGTGTAATCTTCAGTGCAGATGGCTGTGGAATTAATTCACACCCGCAGAAATTCAAAGTCAAGCCTTTTTACCTCTGCAGAATGGCCTATCCCCAGAAGTAATGCCAACTTTTTCTGGAATGAGTTTCCTTGAACCTGCATTGTTTGGAAAAACATTAACAGCGAAAAGATAATAGTCAATTTTAGAGTGAATCTCTAGATCCATGGTCAGGATAATGTGTTTCTCATCCATTGAAAACCTTACGGAATAAGAAGGATGGAGGGAAAAGTATAACAGGATTTTTTTTTGGGGTCAGAACTAGTATTTTTGTATGCCATAATTTCACCATATTACTAAGCGTACAGAAAAGGCATATGCATGATGAAGATGACGATTACGTAAGAATAGCAACAAAATAGAAGCTGCTCTGAAGCAAATGAATGAAAACTTGATGCTTCACATCGAGCGAATCTATCATCAAGACACACTAAGCAGCCCAGTCGGCACAGGCAAATATGGCAACTCCATGATAATATATTTATCCTCCAATAGACATATTCAATATTCTGAAGCTTCCACTCACTAACCACTGAATTTACTAGTTGATTCATCCGCTAAAAGAATCGAAAAAAACCTCGACAACTATTGAGCAAGCACAAAAAGACTATGCAGCTCACTTTGATTCAGCAGCTACATGAGTGTTCTTAACCATTAATAAGAAGACAGAAACCATGCAATATAAGAAGAATCCGGCAATTGATGCATCAGTCCCTAAGCAAGGAATGGGTCTCCTAATATGGAGTAGGTTAATTTCACCGGTAATCATTGAACCGGAGTTTAACAAGTGCCTCTAAGATACTTGTGAGATTTTGTGGAACTACTGCCAATTGTTTTAAAAGCTTAAATTGTTAGATGAAGACATGATTTATTATTTAAATGTTCTAACACCCTTCCTCATGCTTAGTCTAGTCTTTTTGCCAAGTACTAAGCGTGGATATATTTAATTGATGAGACAAATGAGGCAATCAAAGATTTGAACTTAAGACCTCCAGCTCTGATACCATGTGAGATTTTGTAGGACCACTGCCAACTGTTCTAAAAGCTTAAGCTGTTAGATAAAGACGTGGTTTATTATTTAAATGTTCTAACAATACTCAATAACAAAATCACTTTAAAATCCCACTAGTAAATAGCGTGTGATGTTTTCTCATGTGTGTTAGGCGGCATCCTCTTGGTGAGAAGCATAGGAAGCCACATCAGATTTTCGATGAAAAATTGGTTGGAAAATGGTTAGAATGCATCAATGTCTAAGTCATAAAAGTTCAATGTATTGGTTGGTTAACAATTAAAATCACAACTCACAAACGTAATTGAAACTGCACCAGAATTCAGTAATGACAGGTGGATTTTACGTAAGTTGGGTAATGAAAGATATAACCATAGTAATAAAACATGGGAAAGAAGCAACTTTAGCATCTATTTCAATGACATTCCCACAGGAATAAGCATCACCTTTACCTCAGTTCTACCAAAGCTGCCTTGGCCCTAAGAGCTCTACAAATTACCTATGTAGACTGTGGATACTGGTCCATATGTTTAGGGGTTTGTTTCACATCCTAAGCTCTCTCACACAAACAACAGGAGCATTATATTTCATCTGACATAGTCTCAAGAAAGTCTTCAGTGTAACCAAGGAAAAGAAACTGATGATTCAATATGAGGACTCAGCTTCAACAGTCACTGCTGTTGCCAGTCTCAGCTGACATATTTTCGGGCAAAACAGGGTTCCAAGAAAAACAATTTATGAATGTTTATTCTGTCTCTTCTAATACGGCCATACTGTCATGCCTGCATGTGTTAATCCTGGTCTTCCATTATAGAGACAATCTATATTTCACCAGCTACCTTGGAATTTCACTATTCATTCATAAAAAATAAGTTGAAACTGGATTGATATTTGCTAAAAGAATTTCTTGCTCATAGTATCTTCATTTCAAGATAAGATTGTCAGATAACTCGCTCAAAATTATAAGCTTCAGAAACTCAACATACTTTGCCTCTTGGTGGTAACTATGTGAATGGACATTATGCAGCTTTGGATGCAAAAACAACGTGGAAAAACAAAATGTACTTGCAATAATTAACAAAATGCATTTGCATTTATTTACTTTCAGTAATAATGTTGAATGCAAGAGGGTATAGTCAAATAAGTGGAAATCAAGGCAAAAGTGACAAGACATTGCCCATTTTTCAAACACATACTGTTGCTTTTGCAGAGTCCCATGAAAAGTATACTGTGAAAAAGGATGGCTCATTTCCTTCTGTAACTTTGTAAAGCGGTACATCTGGAGACAAATTCTCTAGAGATACGGCCGTGTCAATGTATTTCTGCAAAGAACAGCCAAAAGTGAGCTCAGTGAACAACAAAGAGAACTGAAGACATTATTTAACTAAGTGGGCATACCTGACCAACTTCGAAAGCACTCTGCTTTTCTTTCGAGTCCACAGACTGACCAACCCAAACAAACACTTCAGCATGTGTATCCAGTATCATGATATCCTCGGTTAACAAATCATCTTGTGAAAAGTTGTGTACTTCCTCAACCTACAAAGAAGAATCATAAGAAATATGGTGACATGTGTTTGTTTGTGGGGATTTCTGAAAATTCAGAAGGAACTTTTCTTTTACTTTCCTGCCAATACCAAAAATATTTTTAAATTGTAAAGATTATGCAAAAATTTTATGCGGAACACGTATCAACACTTGTACATTTTGAACATTTCAAACATTTTTTTTTTGGTTGAAGAACATTTCAGACATTTAAGAATAAAAAAAAAAAAGTCAGTGTGTGTGTCACAATATTTGAAAAAGTGAAAAGTGACAGCCACTCCAAACAAACTCAAAATTAGTTCCCAAGATCAGCTGGAACTCACCTCAAACTTTCCTGTGAGATCCATGAGAAAAAGGAAAAAAGAGAAGTCAGAATTTAGCCAATTGTATGGAAGATCTGCAGTGGATGATTAGAAAAAAATAAAAAGGACATTCTTTGGTCAATATCCGCACCTTTATTAAGTGAATATGTGAACAAGTGGGGGTCCCTGACAGTCTCCTGGGAAATCTTGTTACCAGTGTAATTTTGTTTCCCTCCAAGTGCAAACCAGAAGGGTGAGCTCTCTGTACCCTCTTTTGCATGTTTCAAAGCAACCCCAGGCTGCACTTTGACACCAAAATCATACATCAAACAAAAATATCACGTATCTGAACCAGAATGAGGCAAATATATAACATTTATGCACAGCTTAGTTGGTTTCAAAACTTACATAAATAATTCTCCAACTAGCTAAGGCATTAAGTACTAAGGGTTGCGTGAGACAACTCCATCTCCCCCTCCCTAGACACCTCACCCACACTCACACATTGAAACATAAAGTTTAATTACCATTAATAGGAAAGGAAAGAACAAAGTAACAGGATATAAACTCAGGTTCTGAAATTTTAGTGAGACTAGCTTCCATCAGAGTGTCAGAAGCTTGTCTTTTGGAGAAAATAATACAGCTTCATCAGATCCAACAGGACCTTTTCCAGCATAAATAGGTAACGAGGTTGGAACGAAGGCCCTAACTATGAGAATGGTCGCATTTGGACAAATGAAAGTCCTTGGATGAAGAAACTTCTACAATGGTCTTTGAAGTCCCTTGTTAGTAGCATGGTTGGTGATGAAGAAAGTGGAGAGAGAATAAAGACCACTTTTAATTAACAGAAAATAGTTTCCCTTTTTTCAAAAGCATAACCACAAAAAATGCCTAACTGGTACACCTGTGATAAATTTATCCAAAACTAATATTTTGACTACCAAAAACCCAAAATCGGAACACCAAATTAGTTTTCGTCAAATTTTACCGTCAAATTTCTGAGTTTGATGACACGTGACAGTTGACGGATGTACCAGCTTAGGGTTTTACACCTTCGTTTGTTATAGGTGTACCAATTTATTGTTTTTCGTGGTATTAATATAATTTAACAGGCAGTAAATCTGTTACAAGTGTAGCAGTTTGAGGTTTTTTAGGGTAAAAAAATTAGTTTGGGCTAAATTGGTCACAAGCGTACCAATTTGGGGTTTTTCGTGGTATTAACCCTAATTAAAATGGATATGTTATGCTTATTTTTTCCGACATATCTCTTTCTCGGATGCAAGACCAGTTTTACAACCTCTAGGCACGGTAAGGGACCAGTTACATAGGTACCTCATGAGACGAACATTTAATTTCCTCGTATTAAATGCTCCCACAATGCTGCGTCCATAAAAAGGCCACATTTTATTAATCCTCAGCCTTTCATTGCAGAGAGGATTTTTAACAATGTGACCCCATGATCTTGGTTAAGTAAGTCTTTTCTTGTTTCTTTTCCCTTTCTTTGGTTTGATATTATGACTTCACAATCTCCATGCATTCACTCAAGAACAAGCACGCACAAATCACTCAACACTAGGTATGTTTTCAAACAGCTGCAGTTATCCTAAAATAAGAAAATACCAGAAAATGAAAGCAGATAGTACCTTCAAAAGCTCTGCAACTTTTGCAGCAAGCTGCTGGTGCTCAAAAGTGCTCTGATTGCCATGCCATGTGAAAACTGAAGATCCAGATTGAAGAAGAAAACACTCAGCAGAATCCAATGATGTTGCCACCTATTCATTGTGTACTTTGCAGTTAGCATAGCAAAAGAAGATGATTGCATTTGAAATCATGATCTCCATGTTTAAGGCTAACATCATGAGTGAGAACTACTGGCGTCTTATAATGACAGTTTGCCATTTGGATAAGGAAATGTTTGCCACCAAAGGTTACTCCCAGAATGAAGAACATTAACAATTTATATGATCGTATGAGGAAGACAGTAAGTACAGGAATCAATCCCTAGTTTGGATTTCCAATATAGAAATCCCAAAGCAAGTAAGCATAATCCACAGACGGTATGTTACAAGGTGTCATGGTAGGCATAATGATAACAAGGAACAAATTGATCTAATTGATAATAACTTTAACTAAAAACTACCTAACCCTTTCACCTTTTGAACAGAGTCCACCTACTATCATATTGCACACTCCACGACTTCGAAAGAGTAAATAATATAAGCAAGATATTCATGCATGAGAAGAAAAAGTAGCTGTTTAAGTGACATGGATCACATGGACAATTATGAAGCATAAGTCAAAAGGTACTCAACAACACTTACCGCATCAACTTGGACAGCTTTACTGTTGTGAATGGCAGTACCAGAAACCCTAATGAGAGCAATACTTTCTTGTGTATAAGTTTCATCTGTCAAACCTTTCTCTGCAATGAACTTTTTGTAACCTGAGCTCAAACCTCCCTGAAGAAGAATCAGATTAAAAAAATAGCAATTTAAACTTTTAAATCCTTCAATTCAATATATGCATTTCATTGCAGAAGTTACAATACTATTACACAAAAGACAAAAGGATACCTTAAGGACTACCATTGGCTGAAAAAGTGCAATGAATTGAGGTGGCTCTTTACCTTGCAATATACGACCCTGCAAAAGCATATATTAAACAGAATGCTAGAGAACAATTTCTTAAATAGAAATTTTAAGTTTCAAGTTGGCTAAGGAAAGATGTACTTGAACAGGTCTCCCTTTCAACGAGTTGGACACTGTGTTAGCCAAACGAGCAGCCATTTTTTGGTCCTCCTACATAAGAAAATTATATCTTTGTTAATATTCTTGCATCAAATATGGAACATCCAGCCCAACAAGTTGTTTCTAAGCTGAAATTGAAAGATTGGACCAGCACGTGTGAATTTGTATCTTAATCAACAGAACATAACTTATGAATTCCACGAGTCCAAGAAAATTATAATATAAGAAGAAAGGATGGACAAAGGACTGTACACTTAGAATTAATGATAAATATTAACCTTCAAAGCAAAGCCAGAACGCTACTACTACTCGACAGACAATAAAAGCAAAGATCACAGAGACCCAATTTGTGTCAATAACTTGTGCAACTCACTCTTTTATGAAGAAACAGCATGTTAGCATCTAATATTGGAACTCTAGCATCTGAGAACAATTTGGGTAATAGATCGTCCGTCATCATCCTTTGCACTATTCAGTGGAATTGCATAAGAGAGGGACTACAGCATCTATTTTTTTGCATTCATCTATACCTAGACAACTAGAGATTCGTTAATAGTTATCTACAAAATTTTTGTGTCATCACTCCTTTGTTATCCAATTATTTTACTCCTCCCTCCATCTTCATATACAGTGAAATCCAGATTCCCAGATGACCATAGCTAGCTTATATCTCCACAGGTATCTCATTTGTGAAAGGAAGCAACGGCAACACTATATTTTCTCACATAAAACATCCCTATTTTGGTATTTAAACATGTAAGTGCATTAACTTGCTCAGCACAACTTGCCAAGACATCAATTACCTCAATACTATCCTTTCCAATCCAACAGCACAAAAAGTAATCCTCTTTCCTGTCCCCTGAATGGTAGGTATAAAGAACAATGTAGCAATCTCCGCTGTAGAACTTCCCAACATCCTCTTTAGGCAATGGCGTCTTAGCGCTGCCATTTATACGCCACACCTGCGTTATGGTTAATGAAGTGTATTTAGAGAGATGTCACCTCAATCAGCCTCATTGATAAATTAGCAAAGGGAAACATCCACTATACCTCCATTTTTCCACCTCCTTCAAGCAAAGGTGGGACTTCCTCATTGACAGGAGCACTTTTTGCCATTCCCTTCACACCGATACCTTGTTGCTTCAGCAAAGCTAGCAAAACACGAATTGTCTTTCAGTAATTATAAGAAAGAAAGCATTCGAAAATTAGATGACAAATTTTGAAGGAGAAGTGACACCTGCTACTTTCCCTCTGCCCTCCTCAGCACCTGGAGCAGTGGATCCAGCTGGCCAAGAATCAAACTTGGACTTAAATGCCTGTGTTTCATAACCTTGGATGACCCTGGTTACGCGTGTTGACTTTGGTCTGTTTTGGCTAGCGACAAAACCCTGAATATAAGTTTGAAAATGAGCACATGTAACCTCTACATCGTGAAGATTAAGCTCCATAGACTACAGATCTACCTCAGCCACTTGGCTGGAAGTTTTTCTCTCATCCACCGTTGTTACACGGCCAACCCACACAAAAATTTCAGAACCACAATCGAGCATGTAGCATTTGTTGTTTTCCAGAATGCTTTTAGATAGTTCACCTTCAACAGCCTTCACATCACCCTCAATGAAGCTACCAAGAGAAACCATACAAGATGGTAAATGTACATTATTGTCAGTAGAAAGTAATCAGATGGCCAGCTCTCTTGGACATACTTAAGAAACTCAACAACGAAAAACAATTGTTACACATAGAAAGGATTACATACCATGTAAAAAGAACAGGTAAGGTGGCATTTGACTAGTATACCCACTAAGCATTTTTTAGCAGAGGAGGCAAATAAAGCTATGACAAGTAGGGACATCATCAAGAAGAGTTTGTAGGAACCAATCTTCAGTCACTGGTCAATTGTTTAGACTGTCAAAAACTTTAGCAGATCTTTCCTCTTCACTATGTTGCCCTTGAAGGAGTAAGTCCTTCAGAACTTACAGATGAACGCACAGATGCTGATCCACTCATTAATCTTCTACTCTACGAGCTGTGCATTTCAAGTTCCTCCTCATAGAACAACATGAAACAGGGTTATCTAATGGTGGAAACAAGCAGAATGGGGTCGACGGGATTGGGTTGATTTCACTATTTGATCACTATCCTCAACAACATGCTGGTAAACCAGGAGAAGGGAAGCATGTGAAATCTCATGTCTTACGCAAATGCAAGGCATACACAAAAGCATCTGTAAACTTGTAGATCAGTTTTCTTGAAGGTATCAGTATCCTTATGAACACTTGAAATCAATATGGGGGATATTGAAAAAAGAGGCACTGTGCCCCTCAACTAATTGTGCTGTATTTATTCACATTTCCCCATATAAAAAAGGGACATACCTATAGAGCTTAGCTGGAGTTGTTCCTGGAACAACATCATCATCACTAGCCACCTTCTTGCCAATTGGAGCAAAGCCACCAAAGAGAACCCAGAACTCACCCGAGTCTGACTCTGTATCTAACTTCCCATCCTCTATCATGGTAAAAAAAACGTGCATACATGAGAAGGGAGATCACATGATGGCAGTGTAAAATTCCTTATTGCGATTCTATCACAAAATCATAAATTTAACATCCCTTGCTTTCATAAAAATACAAAAAAAAAAAAAAAAAACCACCAAAAACAATCAGAAGGTCATCATAACTAAATGCACTCTTACCGACAATGGCAACGTCACACTTCCCCTCATGATACTTTTCCTTAAAAAATTGAATCACTTCCAAGGCCTTTGCCCGTTCCTGGATATTGGAATTTGTGCCATTGAACTGATAAATCTTATTCTGAGTATCCAGGATGAATACATCATCGTGATTTAATGAGGATCGAGCAAAAGGGACCTGCACGAGTAAAGTTAAGTAACTGTACTCAGTTGATTAAAGCTTATCACGTCCAAAATAGCTTGCTGCGGCAAAAATTGAGAATATGTCAAAAGTTCACTAACCTGCTTCAACCGCACGGCTCTTTTTCCTTTACAAACATATAAACGAGTTTCAAACTCTTCTTCCTCAGGTTTTTTAAATCCAGATGCTACACCTCCTTCCAATGGTATAATACAAGGTTTGAAATAAGACAAGAATTTGTCAGATTCATGGCCTTGGAGTTCCCTGTGCTGCACAGCACGACCACCTAGAACCGCATCTAGTTCGACAGTTTTTATGGCAGCTGTTCCAGCTTCATCCTATGAAGAGAATTCGTAATTACAGGTATACCTCATACAGTTATGGCAAGTTGAAGATCTTAAACAAGAGAAGGCTCTACAATGTACCTGACTCGTGTCTTTTCCAATCCAGAAGTGTATGTCATATAGATAAGCACCACCCTTGCCAGACGTAGTCTAAGGAGTACAAAATAGGATAAAATTTGCAAACATAAGTATCTTCTGGTTCTTCCAAAGAAGCTACTGAACTTCCAATTTCATTATCCCACAAAAGAAAAAGGGAGAGAATTTTTCTCCCATGTCTATGTGTGCTTGCGCACTTTGGCGTGAGTGTGTACATGTGTTCATACTCTTGATTACTTTTATCCCCCTCAACAGAATGTGGAGGAACATGGCATACCTGTAGAACAATGTAAGAATCCCCCATGTAGAATTTACCATACTCAGATTTTGGCAAGGCTACTGGCTGAAAATCCTCAATTCGCCAAATCTCAGTCCCACTAAAAGCTATTAGGGTTAACAAGCTTAAGATCAAAAGCAGCATAAATAAACGATAAAAAGAACTTCGATTTTTATGCCAAGGGCCACATCAAAGATCTTGAAAAACAAAATAAAGTCAGGCACATTTAAAGCTCAGAGATTTCGAAAAAAAGAAGAAGAAGATAAAGTCAAGTAAATATAAAGTTAATTCTTCTATCAAAAAGATACACTCTCTGACCAACTGATTGGAAAGCAGGATCTAAAACTTTTGCAGGGCTAGACATCTTCCAAAATCCTTCGTATCTTTGCCAGTAGAGTCAGAAACCTCAGGATTCTGGTATTGAGATTCACAGGAAACCACTGTTAAAGCAGAACAGTCACTCGTGAACCGTAAGAGAATCCGGGGCTAAAGTACCTATCAAGAACAGCTGTAGCACAATTCAGAAAAGTACATGCCTAGTGCCACTGAAGCTTAAATAGACTGCCAACTATGACTATAAACCAGTAAAAGGAACGACAAAGATGCCAAAGATAGATAAAATAGATGAAACCTTAGGCTACGTGTGCTTCTTGACTAAGTCTACTTGTTTAGCCAAAAACAGAAAGGCAAAAACCATAATTTAGATTTGTGGCCTCGAATTGACGAGGTCTTTCACCATCTGTGATCTGCATTACATTCGGAGCAATAAAGGTACATAACATGTAAGCATCTACTAAATTATTGCACTTGGAAGCACCTTTATGTCATGAAAGACTACATCATTGGGGAGTATGTCACTTTCGGATATCTTGTCCACCAGATTTTCAAGATTAATTTAGAGCAAAGAATAGAAGAGGATCAAACACGGGCTGAATATTTTTGGAACATAGTTTTTTGACTGATTGTGTCATGTAGAGTTGTTTGCCAGGCAGTTATAAGATAGAAAGGATTGTTCAAGGGGTCTATAGGATAGAACTGTGGGTCTTTAGATCTGCTTTGCTACTTAACTAACTCAATTGCAACAAAGAATGACATATGTGCTCTGTTTAACCTTAATCCAGCTTATGACATTTGCAGACTAAATGTTTAATCTTAATCCAGCTTATGTCATTTGCAGACTAACTTTTATGACCAAACATCAGATCGCATGACTCTCTAATTGTCTTTCGCAAAGACAACATCTACTATCTAGGACATGGATTAATTATTCTATTGCTCTCACCGGAGCCTGAACGTCTCATCTTGCTTATTTCCCTATTGGTTTAAAGAGAGGAAACCTTTCTGGTTCCTCATCCCATACACTTCTTCACTACCTTCTGTGGTGATCGTCACTCGAATGGAGATAATACCTGTATCTTTGCTTTTGACTTGTAGATGCCAAACTCAATAGATACTTAAAGTTGCGAATTTCCTCAATTTCTCTGGTTCTCCGATGCATTACAGGCTTTAGTTTGCCATTTCGCTTTTTCCACCTCATGCAAGTATAAAAGCAGTTGAGTTTTGATGTTCTTTAAAAAATAAAAGATAAAAATGATACAAAACCTCGTGAATGATCACAAACCCCCACAAGTTTCAGATGATCTTCACTCGAGAACTTAGTAAACTTCTATTCTCTGCAAATTGGGCTCACTTTATCCAGTATGAAAGCTCTTATAAGCAGCCATAACATGCGAATGCTAGAGTCTTCTCCTAATAGTAGTAATTTGCCTGTTAATCAAATATCCATCCCAATATTGGATGTGTCACATGACCGGGAACACTAGAATTCTCGACCACCAACATTTACTCGCTAACTTTTTAGTAGCCAGAAAGGTAAGCATTCCCAGCTCTCCAAAAGCTATCCACGGTTATTGTACATGAGAAATAGAGAGAATCCCAGATCAGTTTGGCTTATATAGATTGCAGCCATGAGGGACTGACACTAAAACCACCGGACCACATCAAGCGGCAGCTTATTTACACCGCACGATGTCCAGAGAAATTAACAGAACCTAATGCAGCCGCCACACGTAAGAAGAGAGTGAAATGCTCAAGAACAGATTACTGCCAGATTCACCAACACAAGCCGCATTGAAGCCCACCAATCACGTGCCCAATTCTACATTTCCAAAGTCCAGCGCATTTCAGCCAGAATTCATATCCGTGAAAGGGACGATCGCACGGCCGGGGACAAACCAAAACGACGCGTCCAGAATTCTCGCCGAGCTACCCGGTCAGAGCTCGAGCCAGAACCGACACCGCAACCAAGCAACAAACAGAATCAGCACCGAACATCAAAAGAAGCGAAGCGAAGCTCGCCAGTCGGAACCCATTCAACACTCGCAACGGAAGAGAACGGCAACGAAGCACGGCATCGGTCCGAGTTGCGATCAGGGAAACAGAGGATCCGCAGCGCGAGCGGAGCTCATCGGAACGTCGGGGAAGGGACCGATGATCGCGGAGAAGGGAAGCTCGAGAGAGCTTTACCTGGCGGCGCTCGGTTCTTGCCTCTCGGACCACGAGGCGAAGCGGCCAGGGAGATGTGCGGTAGCTGAAAAGAGATGGAGAGAGAGCCGGAGCCGGAGCCGGAGACGTCGCGGGCAGTGCGGTCCGGCGAGCGAGCGAGCGAGCTCGAGCTTCCGTGCTTCTTCTTCTTCTTCTTCGCTCTGCTTTTCGAAACTTCCAAGATTTTGCAGTTCAGAGGCGAAAAGGGCGAAGGGAGAAGGAACGAAAATGATTATCGAAGGGAAGAGAGAGAGAGAGAGGTTATTTAAGGAAGAGATCCGGTGCGAAGATGGCACCGGCCATGGTGGGGTTTGTGGAAGCTTTGGCTTCCCTTCTCTGCTTTGCTGCTGGATGATGATGCTGACCGGAAATTAGATTTCGATTTATTTCGTTTTTTTTTTTTCCCTTTCCATATTTATCTCTAAATTTTTTCCTTTGAAGACGGGTGAGTGAGTGGGTTTATTGGGCGGAAATTCACTCGAACTCGTGTAGGATCGACCGAAAGCTTATACAGCCAACTGTACGGAGCGGTGGTGTAAGTCGTTTCTTACGCATTCATTTGACGTGGAACTTCAATGGATATTCCCTTTCTCATGTGATCGATAGAGATTTTTCGGATAATCTGTATTATTTTGATTTGTTCCCTGACATGAGACATTTTACTCGTTCATGTTGATTTAAGGTGGAACTTCATAAACTGCATATTTTGAGGCCCTCCCTAAATGTGTGCCTGCCTCGTCAATAAGCCCAGCAACTGAATGATAAAATGTCTTCCGGGCCCAAAAGATGATAAAATGTCTCGCTACCTTTCATGACATTTATAAGCTCGAGTCACATTGTGAGCGAATGTTTGATCAACTTAGGCCTACCTTGTCTAGAAAGACTTCCTGATTATAGCACGACAATAGGGCTGCGATATGGAAATTGTCGAAACAGGTCACAAACACATTTCTTAACCTGTATATGATGAGTAGGGTTGTTATATGCGTTCATTATATTTAGTAAATATGATAAATATAAAAATAATATGTATGTTAAATGGGTTAATGACTTATTTAGATTCAACCCACTTTTATGATCATCTATTTACTTTCTCTTGTCCTCACTCGATCTTGTACTTGTTCACTCCATGCTCTCACCTCGGTTTTGTTATAATAGAAAAGTATTTTAGCAATAAGGGTCACGTTGAATATGTGTTGGACATTGATTAGGTCAGGTATTCATCATTAGATCTGTATTGTAAGAAAATGGATCAAAATGGACTAAATGGATCAATCTAGATAGAACCATTTTCAACGCGGAATCACTCATTTGATAAATCTATTTGGACAACAGTTGCTCACAAGTGAATTAAATTATTACAATTCAAATCAAATATTTACTTGCGGGTTTTGCGACCAAGTGATGATGGCGTCATCACCATGCCGGTTAGTGGTGATGACGCCAATTATCGATGATGTTGTGGTTGTTGATGTCCATGGGTGGTGGCAAATATAATTGGAGTCACGGTGGAGCATGTCTTGTAACACCGGTTTTGTACCGGTGGTTATGGCGGGCAGTAGCGAGAGTGGGGATAGAAAAAAATGGGCAAAGTTGATGATTCAAAGTTACAAATGATGATAATTTTAGGACTTAATATTCATAAACTAAAAGTACATCGTGTAAATTACAGTACATCGCAATATATCTGTATTTAATGAAAATTATATAAGATGAAGAGAAACTCTACGACACTAATACACGTAAAATTAAATTTTTCATTGGACTCGAGTTATCAGTAGCTGGATCTATCATAAGGATTGATCGTGTGAGCTCCATATGATAGTTTCATATGATCAAATATTATAATTATTTTGGGTTCATAAATTGAAATCCATGCAGGAATTTCTCGCACAAAATTAGGAGAATTTACACATTTTTGGGCAGGAGGGATTAGGATGGGAAAGAAACGATCTTGTTTGAACGGAGGGAAAGAAAAGGAGAAGAAGGATTAGAAGAAATCGGTGGATTGTATGCTTTCTCATTTGCGGTCTTTTATCGAACATTATAATTCTCTTCATTTCTTTTTCTCTCAGCGAACATTCAAATTACGTTACAACTCAATTTTTCAAATCCTTTCCTTTTTTTTCCTCTAATGATGATTTAATATCTTTTTTGGCCATTCTAATCACTTTTATCAAACACAATTTAGACAAATTAAACGCAAAGAGCACGTTCCCCCAAAAAAGCACTTGATGTCTGTGCACGCCAGACCCTTCCCTTTTTCTTTCCATGACAAGTAATTGGGCATTTGCTCGTTCCAGGATATTCTCTTATTCTCTAAGGCTGAAAAGACAAACAGAGGGTCCACCACCTGCATCAAAATGTGTTGGCCTCGGGCCTATGAATTGCACGGAAGATGCGCACCGATCATGGTCAGGAACCAGAAAAAAGAGCGGTGCATCACGGCGGGGGCTGTGGCTCATTGACAACTAGAGTCTTTTGCATTTCTTGCAATTTACAAGCATTTGATAAGAGTTTCTTATCATGTCATATTGTGCAATTATTTCATTTAGAGGCTCTTGGGTCATTTTAGTTTTATAACACGAGGGTGGTTCTGGTTGTGATGAAGACTCCTATCCAAAATTTAATGGAATTCAAAAGCTTTTAGTTTCCACATCGAATTAGAATACCAGGCCAGGACACGGCAGATACAGGGGAATGAAGCGCCGAGGTTGGCTCTGGACGGTTTGGTCGGTCTGATTTTGTCAAAATGGAAGACTTCGAAAGCCACTCTGAAGTAGCAGGCTGAAAGCGACATGTTAGGAAAATCATCCCTTTTTCTCGTCTGGAGGCACCTCGGCCTCTGGAACAAGAAGGGCTATGGAGATTTCAGGGGGATAATGAAGCAAAGATTAACTGAGAAGTTTGAACCATTGAGAAGACCCCCCTTTCTATGCACCCACAACAATCATGTACAGCCAAACTCCTATATTAAGCTTAACCATCTTGTGACCAACTGCATCTGCACAACACCAACATCGCCGTGGCAAAGCAGGAAATATCAGCAGCGCCGCAAAAGAGTGGGACCAAATCAAGATAGCTTCAGAAAATTACAGCACACCAGCTTGAAGTTGACAGTTGAGGTCATACATATCGAAAAAGCAAACCGAATCTGTACATGATTCGGCAGTGACGTGATATTTTAGTGTCTGGCAGAGAGACTACTATTTCAATGTGAAAGCCTCTAAGAAGTTCCTCATTCACAGGATGCTAATTACATGCAAAACTAGTTTGTCTAACACCCGAAGATGCTAATTACATGCTACACTAGGTTGTCTAACAATCAAGAAACGGACATCCCACCTGTGCAGTGACCATTTAGGTTCCCTTTCATGGGACACACGATATGGTTTTTTTAGAAAAGAAAATTGCCTCCTGAGAATATATACGGATACCGACGACATAAGCGGGCCTTCAATGATGGTAAATATCTGGATCAGCACTCTTTTACAGCCTCATCACTTAAAATCTCAGTATCCGCAATCGATTTTTTCTGAAAAACTTACCTAACAGCTTGTAGCAGTAATATGATTCAATCAGAGAGAAATGAGACCAGTTTAGAGTTGAAACTTTGGCACTTATCAATTCTGAGCTAGCAATATCACCAGATATCGCGCAAAGAGCTCTGTGACTGGTAATCACATTAAAAAGTCCAGATATGATATTCTGCATCAACCTAAAAGATCAGAAGATGACACTCCTTAATGAAAGGAGCTGAGCAATAGCTTCGTGATAGAGACGATAATCTGCATCAATCTAAAATATGAGAAGATGACACTCCTTAATGAAAGACACTGAGCATTAGCTTCGTGATAGAGAACTCTTAGACTAAACAAGATTTCTGCTCCAGATCAGTTGCTTTCACAAGCACCAATTTCCTCTGAACAGGCATGAGAATGCCCATACAGAAAAAGAACCTTTGTCCACGGCCTGACCCGGCATTCACATGTCACTATACCTTCATCTCTGGGACATGATTAAAAACCACTTATCCAGAGGAAAGCGCCCAAACTCTCCTGGGGTCTCCAAAATGCCCCAGCAGGATAGTAGCTCAACACCGACTCAGTCATGACTTATCCTATACAATAAATTTCTCGCCGATAATATAAAATCCGCATCACAAAGCATGCCAATGATGTTCCTCCACAGTCCACACACACATTCCGTCGAGGCCGCCTCCATGGCATTCCACCAGACCAACACATATTCAACTGCTTAATTACACTCACTACGTACCAGGAGGCTGAACTAGTCAAGAGTATGTCAACCGGGGTTCAAAATTGTGGTCAACTTAAGTAGTTCCGATGCGAAAAGGTACTCGAACATCAAACTGAAATTGGTTGCCGCCTATACAAGAAATGATGTCCAGTCGGACATCGTTGCCCGCGAATTCACTGACTAATAATCACATTCTTCTTCTTCATCCTTCTTCGTCTCATCCCAGGGAATGCAGTGCAACAAACAAGCATAAGAAACAACCAAAACAAATGAACAAACCAATTCTCAAAAATCCCATCTTCTTCTAACAAGAGTGGGCAAGTGACTTTACATTTGGAGCTGCTCACTCTGCTCCTGCCCCTGCTCCATTTCCTTCTGTCATTGCCCTCTGCTTCCCTTTCTTCAACAGCTTGTTCCTCGGCTTCACGGGCTTCAAGAAGCTCGCCTGCAGCCTCACCATCTCCTTCAAAACCCCAATCAGCCTCCGTTCGACCTCCTCCCCGTTCGTCTCCACCGCCCTCAGAACCCTAGCCACCGCCTCCATCGTGCTCACGCACCCGCCGTACGGCTCCTTCCGGAGCAACAGCTCCGAATCGTAGATGCTCCCTCCGTCGACGCTCTCGTCGTAATCGGCGTCCAAGCAAACTCTGACCGCGAACCGCGACAGGTACTCCTCGCTCGCGCTCACCATCTCCCGCGCGTGCTTCCACGTGGCGTCGAACGCGATCACCACGAGCCCCTCGGGCTCGGCCCGCCGGAGGAGATCGGAGGCTCGGAGCTGCGACAGGGTGAGGGACGGGGAGGAGGAGGGGGATGGCGGGAAGAGGTAGATGGAGGGAGGGAACCGGTCGAGGAGAGGGGAGAGCCCCGGGCGGAGCTTGCGGTGGAGGAGGACGGTGGAGTTGAGGAGGCACCGGGAGAGGACGGGAACGGTGGAGAGCTTGTGGCGGGACTCGTGCGGGTGGTGGAGGACCACGACCCTCGCGGCGGTCGGGATCGGCGTGCTGGGGATGACGCGGCAGAGGCAGACCCGGGTCGGGCGGTCGCAGCCGGGGCACAAGCGGCGGGGCTGCGGCGGCGGCGGCGCTACGTCGGAAGTGGGGAGGCGGATGGCGGGTCCTTCTTCTTCTGGCGCGTCCATGCTCGCGCGCGACAGGGCTTTGCGTTGGGCTCGGGCCTTCTTAAAGATCGCGTTTTTATTTGTTGGACGCTTCACGCATTTCTCTTGTTGGACCACTTGCGTTTAACAGACAGAAAACCACGCGTGGCGGACTGACTTTGTTTCGTCGTTAACCATAGCGCCCCGACAACCTTTGAATTTGTCGGACGCGAAGTTCGCGTATTCTCGACGATTGTCCTCCTCCTGGTGGGTTCGCTTCGGTTTCGCGCATTGGGACCGTTGGGTGGGGGTGGGCCTCGGCGTCGACTGGAGTGATATACAGAGGCCAGCGCTTCACCGTTCACCTGGGCGAGGCGAGACCAGCGGGATGGCGAGTTCGGCGGCTGTGGACGTCTCCCAATTCGATCACACTCCTTATTACTGGTAACGATCCAGACCCTTGTGGCCGATCGGCTCAGCTCGGCCAATTCCTGCTTTCTCTCCCGTTTCGTCTGGTCGGGTCTGTGATTGTTGTTTCGGTCCATCGTGTACCCATTTTGTCGGTTTTTCATTTTTCGCTTCCATGAGTGGAATTGGGGGAGCAGGAGTGACCTCATCGCTTGTCTGTCCTTACTTCTTGGGCCTTTGATCGTGTGATGGCTGCGTCTGTTGGAATCTTTTATCCCAAAAAAAAGGAAGTGGGATTCTCCTGGAATTCTAGAAAGTTTGAGTTTTTGGTAGAATCGTTTCGTGAGCTTCGGTTTTTATATCTGTAATAGGAGATTATTTATGCGGGGAACAGTGCTTCTTCCTATCCGTTTGAGCTTCTTATGAATCCTGAATTTATGTTTCATGTTGTTTTTTTTTGTTTGTCCATTAATTTCTAGGGTGATCTTGCTATATGCTTGCTGTGTACTTGGGGTTGCAGTTCCTCTGTCGAACCAATTCGATTAATTAAAAACGATTGCTACTTTGATAAAAGAAAAAGTTGGAAGCTTTCAGTTCTTTTTCAACTCAGCAAGATGATTTACAGAAAAACTTCTTGCTGTTGCTGATCTTCCTTTTTTTTCTGCTATGCTCGGACTACCCGGAGGATAAACATGAGATTTGTTCTGTTATGCAGAAGATGATAGACTATTAGGTGCCCATGAGTAATAACCGGTTAAGTGAGACTTTGTGTTTCTTTCTGGCAGTGAGGAGAATGTCTACTTCCTTTGTAAGAAATTGTGTGCAAATGGGGTGGCTCATCCTGATGGATCTGACCTTTATATCATCTTCATTTCTAACGACAAGAAGCAGGCATGCACTTCCTTTTCTTTGAAACTTTCTCATTGTATTGTTTTTCTCTTTCTCTCCATATATCTTCCTCCGATGGTTCTTTGTGATTTGTTCATTTTGTTTCTGTCCAAACAAGTTATTATTAGTCTTGTACAGACTGTGAAGCAAAGGAGCAATGGTGATGCACTAGAAGTATTATCCCGAATAATTTGAATGACCTGCATTCACTTTTATTCCTGAGGTGGAATATGAGTTACTCTTCTCTTAAGCTGATGAGGGCAGCCCGTATGCTGGGCTTGCTCTTATAAAAGATACTACGAGACTTGGAAAATGAGTTCCTAATTGCTAAGTTTGGGTAGTGTAATCTCCCTGTTGGCTTGATATCGTAGGGTTTTTCTTTTCCTTGAACACAATCTTGAATGAATTTGGGATCTTGAAAAATCTTTTTATGGTGATGCCAGAGACATATTCTTGTTGCTTGCTGATTCTTGCAGACTGCACTGTGGCATCAGAAGGCCAGCAAATTCACGGATGGACTTGTGCTCTGGGATTATCATGTCATCTGTGTTCAGGTGACTGGCTAGACTTGACATTTATGTGTACTCTGAATAATTTTAATTACTCCTCTGGGAGCGTAAACTGTCTCGATTTTACCTAGTAACAGTACAAGTAAAATGCTTTGTTTTTCAGCATAATCTTGGAAAATTGTTGTGCAGAGAAAAAGAGATTCCTCTATTGTGGTGTGGGATCTGGACTCTGCCCTCCAGTTTCCTTCTCCCTTGGCTTTCTATGTTTCAGAAACTACACGACCCTGGTTTCAGCTGTTTTCTGAGTATCAGAGGCAAGTCTTTTTCCTGCTGCTACAAGACCTTCTAATAATAACTCACAATTCTCAATGACTTCCCACATGTTGTCCTTAAAAAATTCTAGTGTGCTATGATGAGTAAAATTTGCTATGTTAGGCCTTAGAGGAGATGAGAAGAGTTGAGCAATGAGTTAGGTCAACACTATTACGATTTTTTTATTCCTGATTGGCATTTCAGGCCTCTAATGTCAACATTGTAAATTACTAGGTGCCATTCTTGAGTTAATGAGATAATACCGAGGTCAAGTTAAGTAGTATGGCTTTATCTGACACACTGTGCTTTTCCTTTCATAGTCAGGTTCTTCCGCATTGTGCATGCTCCAATATTTCTACATTGCTTTGCATCTGATAGAAGACATATGAAAGAGCCCGATGGGACCTGGCAAGCTCAGCCTCCAGCAAATGATCCAATTGTTGCTGAAGGTAAATGCGAAATTCTGTAACTTGATATTTCATGCCTGTTATGCATGTAATTTTTCTAGTTTAGACAATGCCATGTGAATGGTCATAGCACTTGCATATGTGGGCACTTGCCTGTCAGTTCCATGATGAACTACTAAAATTTGAAGGGATTAAATTTGACAGTTCCAGCATCTGCTGCTACTTTCCTGGCTTGTAAATTCTCCCTTATTTACTAGGATTCTCAAGGTATTTCTTGTATCTCCATTAAAAGGAAGGTCCTTTTCAGCTAACTGCATACTCTGCCGTTGTCAAGTAAAAGCAAGCCAGATATTTTGTAATTATATCTGATGGGACCTCAAGGGGAGTTAAGTAGGAGAGACTGGAATTCTATCATTTTTCTTTAACATCAAGCTTAGGAGGTCAATATTAATACAAGCTTGAAATCTAATTAATTTGCATATGATGAGTTAGTAGGGAAATTTTTTTTCTTTTCGTGACTTTTTGGGCTTCCTTCATCATCACTCAGAGTCAGAGGTGTATATAGGAAGCATTGTTTACGTAAGGTCTTATTTAGTCATGGTCAATTAGTTCCCTTGGTAACTATTGGTTATTTATCTATGAATTATTGAGAAGCCACAGTATAAGGCTGTAGCTTTGTTTGGATCTGTTTGTGCAGATGGGACAGTGCACAATCTGAATGAATACATTGAGATTAGGGCTGCAGATGCTGTTGAAAATGTGGATGGCGAGTTGATCAATGCAGTTCACTCCGAAAAACTTGGCATTGTTATAAAAGAAACTCAGGTGGAACAATTCTTTACGCATGTTACATGATGTATGGTGAGTTCTTCTGTTCGAGAAGGCTTATGGTACAGGTTGGACAATTTTCCTTTTTTGATGGCATTGCGTGGATTCAGAGGCAGCGCTGCACTTATGAGTGGACTTGCTATCGTTGAGTAAACAGCATTGGCGAGTAAATTCTTGGAAGTGTTGCGATGTGGAAAAGTGTAGAACTACACACCAGAAAACCGGGTTAAATGTAGGCGAAATTGAGTTTCTTGATGAGATTGGATTTGGTTTCTTTGTTTTTCCTGTCAGGGTTGGAATGCAGAATCCTGGCCTATTGAAGGTGTATTATCAAACCCGTGCTTGCAGTTTTATCGAATGGATTACTCCATGAACACATTTGCCTGTCTTTTTGCATTAGTTTCCAGTAGAAAGGAAAGAATTTTGAGCTGGTAGCCAGCGCGAAAAAAGTTTCTTCAAGCCAAACGTAAATATCCCTTTCTTCTTTTTTCTCATTGGAAACCATCTTATGAGAGTGAAAAACCAAGCTCTTAGATGAGACATCAATGGATCAGTTATTTGAGCACTCACATGAGTGTGCATTCGATTCTATATATAATCTACCTAAAACATAATTCAAGAGAAAAAAAACATTTTAGAACAAAAAGAAACCAAGAAAAATGATATTTGAATACAAACAAAATATTTCTCCCATTTTTTTCTTACGGGCAGCCAAAATCCTCTGCAGATGTCGATGCCTGGTAATAGATAAATGTCCCAGAGCCATTTAGCAAATGACCACCTATTTCAGGGTATTGCCTCTGTGCACAGTTGCTCGAGCACAAGTCAACTGTTAAGACTGAGCAATGGATTAAAATGCAAGAGCTCCAAGAACGAACTCCTGCTCGAAAGAAAGAATGATGCTCCCAAAATTGACGCCATAAAAGGGCTATTAATAGTAGAAGACTTCAAGGGTCAGTCTCACTGTCTGAAAGCAAGTAATCCTGAATTTGCTCCCTGAAAGTACAAGAGGTGGAACAATGGTAAGATTATTCACAGAATACTTCCAGTCGGAAATAGAGTTTAGATTATAAGGCGTTGCAAATTCATGTCCCCTGGAAAAATCAAAAGATACATCATGTGATAGTAAAAGTAAAACCTCACCTTAGTTGGTTAAAATCATATTTATTGGTTTGTTTTGCTTTGGAAGCCAGTGCCTCGGGCAAAAGTGAATAGAACTGCTCCATATCAGAGGCGTCCCGAGGAAGTATTTGGAACTGACAACTAGAACAGCAGGCAGCACCGAAAACATCAGAGGCTGATTGTCGAGTCTCGAGACTGCCTAAAGCCGGCAAGTTAGATTTGTTTAGTGGGCTGTAGCATATGGGACAAAAAGATTCCGAGGATATGGATCCATTAAGCTTGAGATTGGACCTCTTCTGGCGCCGTAGGGTCGCCAAAGGAACATTACAATCATTAATCTCCGGAATCCTATTAAAGTGAAATGGGGTGAGCTTTCCAGCGGTTCTCACAATCGTGCACTCACGAGAAGGATTTTCTTCCTGAAACAAAACTTTGCATCAGCAATGTCTTCACTACATAAGAATGGATATAAATAATCAGACTACAACAATTGGGAATCTTTCAAAAAGGAAATATATTGTACTCTTACTCGATGTCACATAATCACGGCAAATGAGGTTTAATTTCTACAATCAACAATTCAAGCTCTAGCCTTCCGTTTGTACATTGACCAGAGGCAACAAGGGAACAAAAAGGCCAACCTTGGCCTTGAGGAACAAAAGAAGAAATAATGTTTCTCTATTTTATCATTTATCAAACATTTCTCGCCACCATTCACTCCTACCAGAAGCAGTGATAGCAAACAAGGTGTGGGGGCAAGAAGAAGGGGCATTACCTGAAGCAAAGCCACAAATGATGACACCAAGCTGTTGATACTGGAGCATCGTCCATTAGGCAACTCTACAGTCTTAAGGCTGCCCTGCCAAAAAGACATAAAGCCCATCATCCACAGTACCGTGATCTCAGCAATAAATCACAGATCAACCACACAAAAAGGAAACTGACCTTAACCTGTTTGTGCAAACTAATGTAAAGAGATTATATGCAATTTTGAAAATACTTCCAAATATCACAGGTAGGATGACAAGAAAAAGAGTACTAAAGGAGGAGTTTACAAACCCATCTAGACGGCATAGCATGCTGAGCTCTTGCGCAAGGCAATCGCGAAGTGGAAGAACTAAAGGGACCCCCCACCTAGCGTCAACGTACTGTATATCTGCAGGTAATGAATAGCCCTGACCCTGTTAAAAACATAGATAGCCTGTCGTGAATATGCCTTTCCTCATTAATCAGACGGTAATAACTGCTTACCAGAACTCAATTACTTTTCACTTCATGTTAGATTGGGAAATTAAAACAAAGAAAAGCTAAAAGACTGTAAAATGGACTCCCATGAATAAATGTGCATGCATCAAATGCAGCTCTATTATCAAAGTCAGGCAAAATGAAGCTATTCAATGAGATTGAGTATCCGACCGAAAAAAAAATAGAATGAGATTGAGTCTCTCTTTCCATCTAAAGAGGAAACCAGCAACGAGAAAATAGAAGGCATTAAAAAGCAGTGTGGGTTCACACAAACACATGCGTTCGCAGCACGCGTGCACACGCACTCCTCAATGCCAGTGAAAGGAGATCTAGATTATTCTCTACTTGGTTGAGGTTGAAAATAGATATTGGTCATCAGTTAGACCAACCACCTCAGCTAAACATGCATAAACCAGGAGTTCAATTGGGAGAGAGTTACGCACTAAGAAGAATAGCTAGCAAAAGGATAATTGGTGCCAATGCTTGTCCCAAGCATACATAGTCTCAGGAAATTAGTTATGCTTCAAATTGTCACATTAACTGGTTTTTTGCTGAGTACAGTTGACTGAGGAGAACATCAGTTCTGACAATGCTCCAGGAAGCTGATCTTTAATCATGTGGACATAGGGTAGTTGTAGCAAGAAAGCAATCTACAGACAAAATTTTTATTGTTAAATATAAGAACTTTGCACAACAGTTGTTTCATTCAAATACCTGCAAAACAAAAGTTGTGGCTTGGAATAATAGTACCAAGCTGTGAATAATAAAAGCTGTGAATAATAGCACCAAGCTGTGATTTAAAACTTTTGCAAAACAAAAGTTGTGAATAATAAGCGACTTTCGAGTTGAGCAGGAACAAGATATTTTTCTAATCCAGGTGAAAGAATCATTTACAGTTTAAATCACAGAAACTCCTAAGTTGTGATAAAACCAACCATACTCTATTTTGCCCGCAAAATTCACAGTAATTCCACGCTCAGCACGCCCAAGCAAACTCTATCATCTATAACTATCAACAAGTATCACTCCAATGAGATTATTTCCATGAAGATGTCGATAACTTTGAAAGGAAAAGTGATGTTCAATTAAAATAATTATATAGCAGATTTGAATCAGAACCTTCACAGTGGCAGAGAGAACATGGCTAGCAATTCTTGAAGTACACGATCCCAACACGATTCTATTGTATCCGTTATCAGTGGCGATCTACAAGATAGGCAAAAATTCAGCATTAATGAACCTTTTTGATCCTCCATAAAATTTGCATTAACTTACAATTCATGGTCTAACCTTTTGCAAGGACAACATTCTCAAGTGCACCAGAAGATCTTCTTTCCCGGTAGCATCAGTAACTCTATCTAGTAGCTCCTTTAACCGGTCTTTGCTGTCTCTTGACCCTTCAGAATAGAGACTTTCTATAGGAAAGATATGCAGCTCTTTAGTGGGTGGGGATAGTTGCGATACCATTAACTTGATATCTCCAAGTACTCTATCCATTTCACTCGACGGAATCGGATAAGCAGTGCTTTCATCGATGAAAGCGACTCCAACACCAAACACTGGCAACGATCTATCCCTACTCGCATCAAAGTTCTTTTGCGCCTTGTATTGCATATCATGCACAAACTGCAAAGCCACCCTACAGAGCATGTCACCAAGAGAAAGACAATCAGACGTCGCATTGATGATTATACCAAACAAAGTTCAATCCTTGCTAGAACTATATGCCTCTTTCCTAACTAATTCATGCAAGCAAGAAAAAAAACCACAGTAAAACAATCCCTGGAATGAAAAATAACACAAGCTTAATTATATAGTGTAAGCACTGAGACTTGAGCATTTCCGCTCCGCTTCAAATAGATGCACTAACAGTAACACCGCCACTTGACTTCCCCCTACTAGCACTACATACCCTGCGCGACACAACACGGCGCGTTTTTTTCAGGTTCGAAGAAGAAGAAGACGGACCTGGAGGCACGGCCACCGGAGAAGGCGACGAGAACGTTGTCCGCTGGAGAGATCATGGCGTTGGAGGTGACGGCGTGCCTGAACTTGGCGAACAGGTTGCTCCGGAAGCAGTCGGCGCAGAACCGGCCGTCGTCGCCGCCGCGGGCGACGGCGGCGGCGGGAATCGGCTCGCTGGCCTTGCACTTGACGCAGACGGCCCCGGAGCCGGCGGCGGCGGCGGCTGAGCCGGCGACGTCCGATTTGGCGGAGGGATCGTCCTCGTCTCTGTGGCAATTGGATTGGCAGTTGGAGCCATTGCAGGCCATGCTGTTCAGGTTCACAGGCGAGAGCTTTTTATGAGGGTTTAGGGTTTAAGTTCGAACATCGGATGCTTCAGTTAGCTTCCCGCATCGAAGGGGAACAAAAACAGAAAGCAAGTTGATGACGTCATGAAATTCACTTTTCAACGGGGGGGGGGGGAAAAGTATCCGAAAAGTCCTCAATTCATTATATTATATTAGTATCAATTTAGTCTTAAAATTTTTATATTAATACCAATATAGTTCTCAACCTTTTTATATCAATTTAGTTCTAAATTTTTTTAATTCGAGGCTTTCTGCTAATTTTGGTCGCATATTACTAATGTGGACATCGGGCGACCTACGTGACATAACTTATGAGGCAGTGCTGACATGGATAATTTTTAATAATATTTTATTATTTATTATGATTTTTTTTCTTCTTCCTTTCGTTGGTTACTGGCCGCCAACAATAGCTGATTGGGCTAGCCGCACCTGGGCAAGGGTTGCAATTGACCAGGCAAGAGTGAGCCTCAGTGAGGGCTCCTCTTGCCAGATCTAGCTAGCGAGGCTGACCCTCGCGGGGCGTTGCCTTGGTGCGACGGCGTCCAAAGAGGTCGCCTTGACTTGGGCCATGGCCGGCCTCGCCAGATTTAGCGAAGGGAACCTTCGATGGGGCTTGCCCTCACTTGGGCT
The DNA here is from genome assembly GCA_024500025.1 of Syzygium aromaticum. NCBI lineage: Eukaryota > Viridiplantae > Streptophyta > Magnoliopsida > Myrtales > Myrtaceae > Syzygium > Syzygium aromaticum. The sequence goes on from CM044885.1 coordinate 23,367,124, forward strand.
GGCCTCACTTGGCTAGCCTTGCTTGTCCAATGGTGACCCTCACCCAAGTGAGGCTAGCCCGCCTAGCTATGGTCGGTGGTTGGTTATTGCCTGTGCCCGATGATCGACAAAGGAAGAAGAAAGAAAAGGAAAATAAACAAAAAAAAATAATATTATTAAAAATTATCCACATTAATATTGGTAGTTACGTAGATTAGCCGGCATACACGTTTGATACTTTTCCCCACTTTCAATCTACCGTAGAAGATGAAAGTGAATCTTTTACACTTGCGCCCTAAAAGTTTGCCTCTTATTTCACATTGTGCTTAGGAGTTCATTTTTAAGGAATTTTGCCCCTAACCTCTTGCAACTTGTATCATGTGACTTGACCTTTTAGTGATGTTGTAGTCGCTTTTGAATAGCGTCCTAGTGATTGTTCGTTCAGCCAATACTTCTTCAAGAAACGGTCGTCAATTTGCAAATAGTTACTGGCTTTTATTGAGAACGAATCGGCCGATACATGATCATGAGGTTTAAATTTACGATGTGGGGGACATCGAATATTGAGATTGCAAGATGAAACGAACTCATAACCTCGTTTTCTTTCGTAACACATTTTCCTTGCTATTGCGCCCATCAATTGTCTCGCAATTGAGCATTGTAACATCAGTTGCTTGCAATAATTGTTGGAACATAATTCTTGTGGTTTTAGCAAGGAGGCGAACTAGGCATGCCAATTATAGCACCTAGTTTTGCAGACTCCACTAGAGGCGATCATGTATACAAAAGGTGAATATCGTTGTTGATTGGAATAATCCCCACGTTAAGTGCTTGCTTTAGACAGATTAAGAGGAAGGGTAGTTGTAAGGTATTCCCTCGCTTTTGTGTCAATACCAACCAGGCAAGAAGAAAGAAATCCCCCCTTCTCTTCTCTTTTGCGAAACACATTAGTCCAATCATCATATGTGACGGCGTATTATTCACAAAATGATTATAGTTGGTTCTTAATTAAGTATGAAATGGTCCATTTGTCAACTTAAACTCTTCTTTGAACAAACCTATGATTTGTTCACATGTTTGCGTAACGAGAGGACTACATTGACAGACAAATGGGTTCATTGTCTTACGTGGATAGTCTCCCATACCATGCATGCACCAGAAGAGATACTAAACCCAGAGGCAGGAAGAGAGCAAGTATTGGGCCTGTTCATCCTTGGGCCTTTCGAAATAGCCCCAAAACGCCTGGCCTTCGGAGAAAATCTATTAACATTTTTATGGCTAATTAGCCGTAAAAACGTTTTGATCTCAATCGTGATTGCGAAACGAATACATCTTACCATCTTTATGTTTGCGCTTATCACCTTAATTAAGAGTATCAATATCCGATTGCGTTAGCCAAACAGCAAATGTTTGAGACTCAGCCATTTTTTTCTTGGTTTTTCAATCAATTCTAGCAGCCATATTGTCTCTCTTACCATCTGCCTCTTTGCTTGCTCAAACCAAATCCCAACATATTAAAGTGCCCACGAATGCCAACTTGATTGTTTCGTGCGAGAAACCCCAAATGGGCGAATTTAATTCTTATCGGGACATCCGAATCCACGGACCCGACACAATTACCCTCACTAAGTTAGATGGAACTCATGTTCATACGAATCCGGCATTTTCATCGATTCGATCGACTATAGACCAGTTCGAGGGTAATCATTCGAGGAAGAGGAGGAGGAGGGGTTGTGCAGATCACTTGGATGGGAAGCAGGAAACCTGGTCACATAGCAGTCCACAGAAATAATATCAGGTCCTTCTCACTGTGGGACACAAACTCAAGAGGCAAAAGAATCTTCACACGCAGAGGAGGGAGGGGCCTTTCACTGTAATAAGAGTGAGAAAAATCTTGGTCACCTTGCACTTGGGATTTCGCTCTCTCTCTCATCATCCGTTCCTGGCTCTGCCTCCTTGCGACCCATCCGAAGTGAAATCCAAACCAGCCAATGAGAGTTGAGGAAACTCCATCGCCATGAACCTTGCAGATAGATGAGTGGCACACCCCCAAATTCTCTCTCTGTCTCTCTGTCTCTCACTCAAAGGACTCTGAGCAAAACTCAACCGCAAAGTGGGAAACTCCCGATCGTAACCGTCTGACCACCCCCTGCCGCCACGTGTCCCTCCCTCCTCCACTAAACCAGAAAGCACCCCTCCAACTGTTCGCATGCCCTCTCTCTCTCTGTGTCTCTCTGGTCTACAGCGCTCTCGGTGTCGGGACAGGAGAGATATAAACACGAAAGCTTTCGTCTCCAGAAGGAGGAGGAGGAGAAAACATTTGGTGTCACCAAGACACAAATTTGACACCGAGGGGTCGCAGAAAGATTTGATCTTTGATCTTTCCTCTCTCTCTCTCCCTCTATCTCTTCTTTCTCTCCTCTCTGTTCGTTTGATTCTTTTTTTTTTTCCCAACGAACGAGAGACAGAGAGTTTTTGTTTCGAGCGTGATCACAGAGATGGCTTCTTTGTTGTCGTCCCAATTCACGTTACCAGCTCCAAAGGCTGATCAACTCTCCTCGCTCTCTCAAAAGCACTACTTTTTACGCTCCTTCCTCCCCAGGAAGACGAACCCAGCAGGCAATTCTTCAAAATCCGCCAGGAAAGTGAAATGTGCAGTGGTGGGCAATGGCCTTTTCACGCAGACGACGCCTGAAGTCCGCCGTATTGTGCCGGAGCGAGACGGGAGCCTCCCAACGGTGAAGATCGTGTACGTGGTCCTGGAGGCTCAGTACCAGTCGTCTCTCTCAGCTGCAGTGCTTGCACTGAATAAGAACAAGAGGTATGCTTCGTTTGAAGTTGTGGGTTACTTAGTTGAAGAGCTTAGGGATGAGAATACATACAAAAGTTTCTGCAAGGACCTTGAGGATGCGAATATCTTCATTGGGTCATTGATCTTCGTGGAGGAGCTTGCACTGAAGGTGAAGGCTGCAGTGGAAACGGAAAGGGACAGGCTTGATGCAGTCTTGGTGTTCCCTTCAATGCCCGAGGTGATGAGACTCAACAAGTTGGGCTCGTTCAGTATGTCACAGCTCGGGCAATCGAAGAGCCCCTTTTTCCAGCTGTTCAAGAAGAAGAAGTCTTCTGCAGGATTTGCGGACAGCATGTTGAAGCTAGTGCGGACGTTGCCGAAGGTGCTCAAGTACTTGCCGAGCGACAAGGCTCAGGATGCTAGGTTATATATCCTCAGCTTGCAGTTCTGGCTTGGCGGGTCGCCAGATAACTTGCAGAATTTCTTGAAGATGATCTCAGGGTCTTATGTTCCGGCACTGAAGGGGACTAAGATTGAGTACTCGGACCCGGTTCTGTTCTTGGACAGTGGAATTTGGCACCCTTTGGCTCCTTGTATGTATGATGATGTGAAGGAGTACTTGAATTGGTATGGCACCAGAAAGGATGCTAATGAGAAGCTCAAGGGACCAAATGCACCAGTTGTCGGGTTGATTTTGCAGAGGAGCCACATTGTCACCGGGGATGAGAGCCATTACGTGGCAGTGATTATGGAGTTAGAGGCGAAAGGGGCAAAAGTCATACCCATTTTTGCAGGCGGTCTTGATTTCTCGGGACCGGTTGAAAGGTTCCTGATTGACCCGGTCACGAAGAAACCATTCGTGCATTCGGCGATTTCTCTAACTGGGTTTGCTCTTGTGGGGGGACCGGCGAGGCAGGATCATCCGAGGGCGGTGGAGGCGCTGATGAAGCTCGATGTCCCTTACATTGTTGCGCTGCCTTTGGTATTTCAAACCACGGAGGAGTGGTTGAACAGTACTCTGGGTTTGCATCCAATTCAGGTAGCTCTGCAGGTTGCACTTCCCGAGCTGGATGGTGGCATGGAACCGATTGTCTTTGCTGGTCGCGATCCTCGAAGTGGTAAGTACGATGCCTTTTTCCGGTTCCTCTTTTTTATAGTTGCCCTGTCTTGCTTCCAAAATAAATGGACAAGCATAACCTTTTTAATGAGCTGATCTCTTCTGAGATGATACTAACATCAACGTCACCAAGTCGATGTTCTGTATTCCTTATTTTCCCTCTCTTTTTTGCTTTGTGCAGAACCATAAAAATAGTAGAAATACCCATTTCACCTTTTGCTTCTGTGTTGCTTTTCCATCTCTCCGCCATCTCATCCGCATCTATCAAACATCAAGTGCTGAATGATATTGTCATCGCAGGGAAATCACATGCTCTTCACAAGAGGGTGGAGCAGCTCTGCACCAGAGCAATCAGATGGGCTGAACTGAAAAGGAAATCAAAGGTACTTGCTTCGCTGCGACATGCCCATTCGAGAAATCGTCTTCTTTGCATATTGTTCTGATTTTCTGTTCCTAGATCTGATATTGCGGAACTGTTTTCAGTAGGATGTGACGATAAAATAGCTAGTGAGTTCAGTTGCAATATTCCCCTCTTTCTAGGCTTTCTTACACCATATGTAGAGCAGGTGCATTAGTCCTACCCAAGTAAAGTTTTGTCTGCCTTTATATTAATTACTACTGCTTGTAGATTCCAGTTTGGCAAAATATAATGTCCTTTACACTCTTTTTTCAACCCAGCATTTATCTGCACCTAAGAATTAATGGCATGGTAGTCGAGAGGGCAAAATTGATACTGATTATCCTTTATGACATCTATTCTTAAATCAGACATGATTTTTTCTGCCAAGTAACCAAGTTCCTGTTGATTGGAGACTCGACATCTTTGAAGTAGGGCATACCTCCCTCCCAGTGATTTGTGTTGGTGGGGAGAGAGAGATGTCAATATCGAAAACTCATCGACCTACTCAAAACTCTACTCAGCCTTTTCTGATGTAAATATGTACTGCTGCAGGCAGAGAAGCGACTTGCAATTACTGTCTTCAGCTTCCCTCCGGATAAAGGAAACGTTGGATCGGCAGCATACCTCAATGTCTTCTCTTCTATCTACTCTGTTCTCAAGGACCTTCAAAAGGATGGCTACAATGTGGAGGGCCTTCCAGAGACTTCTGAAGCTTTGATCGAAGAAGTCATTCATGATAAAGAGGCTCAGTTCAGCAGCCCAAATCTGAATGTCGCCTACAAAATGGGCGTGAGAGAATATTATGACCTCACTCCTTATGCCACCGCATTGGAAGAGAACTGGGGTAAGGCGCCGGGTAATTTGAACTCTGACGGAGAAAGTCTCTTGGTCTATGGAAAACAGTATGGAAATGTCTTTATCGGAGTTCAGCCCACTTTCGGATACGAGGGCGATCCTATGCGGCTTCTTTTCTCCAAATCAGCGAGTCCGCACCATGGATTTGCCGCTTATTACTCTTTTGTGGAGAAAATATTTCAGGCTGATGCTGTTCTCCATTTCGGCACCCATGGTTCACTTGAGTTCATGCCTGGGAAGCAGGTGGGAATGAGTGACGCCTGTTATCCCGATAGTCTTATTGGAAACATACCGAATGTCTATTACTACGCGGCCAACAACCCTTCCGAGGCTACTATTGCCAAACGTCGGAGCTATGCTAATACCATAAGCTACTTGACCCCTCCAGCAGAGAATGCAGGGCTTTACAAGGGACTTAAGCAATTGAGTGAGCTCATCTCTTCGTACCAATCCCTCAAAGACACTGGCCGCGGACCACAGATTGTCAGCTCCATTATAAGCACAGCTAAGCAATGCAATCTCGACAAGGATGTGGAACTCCCGGCTGAGGGAGAGGAGATCTCAGCAAAAGAATGCGATCTGGTTGTTGGAAAGGTTTACTCTAAGATCATGGAAATTGAATCCCGGCTTCTACCTTGTGGGCTCCATGTCATTGGTGAGCCCCCATCAGCGATGGAAGCAGTTGCCACACTGGTGAACATTGCTGCTCTAGATCGTCCTGAAGATGGGATATCATCGCTCCCAGCTATACTAGCTGAGACTGTTGGACTGGGCATAGAGGACGTGTACCGAGGAAGTGACAAGGGAATATTGAAGGACGTGGAGCTGCTTCGACAAATAACTGAAGCATCTCGTGGCGCAGTCACTGCCTTTGTAGAGCGAACAACTAATAACAAGGGTCAAGTTGTTGACGTCACCAACAAGTTGAGCTCCATTCTTGGGTTTGGAATAAATGAACCCTGGATCCAGTACTTGTCGAGCACTAAGTTTTACCGTGCAGATAGAGAGAAGCTTAGGACCCTCTTTGAGTTTCTTGGGGAGTGTTTGCAACTTGTCGTGGCTGATAATGAGTTGGGGAGCTTGAAGCAAGCATTGGAGGGAAAATATGTTGAGCCAGGACCGGGCGGTGACCCTATTAGAAATCCTAAAGTGCTGCCGACTGGAAAGAACATCCACGCACTGGATCCACAAGCTATTCCAACTACAGCAGCGATGCAGAGTGCAAAGGTTGTCGTGGATAGGTTGGTTGAGAGGCAGAAGGTTGATAATGGTGGAAAATATCCTGAAACAGTTGCTCTTGTACTATGGGGAACAGACAATATTAAGACGTACGGTGAATCTTTGGGTCAAGTTTTGTGGATGATTGGTGTGAGGCCGGTTGCTGATACCTTTGGACGAGTCAACCGTGTGGAACCAGTAAGCCTTGAAGAGTTGGGAAGGCCTAGGATCGATGTGGTTGTCAACTGTTCTGGGGTGTTCAGAGACCTCTTCATCAATCAGGTATGACACTTCTACCCACTATTTAACTAAAGGGTCAGTAGATTGTTTTGATTTTGTGTTAGATGAAAAAGTAGCCGAGTCCTATCTTTTCGATTCAAATTAGAATATAAATGTCTCATTATCATGAACCATTTAGATCTGTTCTCATCATGCAATCTAGAACATACCCTTTAAGATCAGTTCATCTTTTGCAGATGAATCTACTGGATCGAGCTATCAAGATGGTGGCTGAACTGGATGAACCCGAAGAACTAAACTATGTGAGGAAGCATGCATTGGAACAAGCCAAGACCCTAGGCATTGATGTTAGAGAAGCTGCCACGCGTGTCTTTTCTAATGCTTCAGGTTCTTATTCCTCCAACATCAATCTTGCCGTTGAGAATTCCTCCTGGAATGATGAGAAGCAGCTCCAGGACATGTACTTGAGCAGAAAATCCTTTGCATTTGATTGCGATGCCCCGGGTGCTGGAATGACTGAGAAAAGGAAAGTCTTTGAGATGGCTCTCAGCACTGCTGAGGCAACATTCCAAAATCTTGACTCTTCTGAAATCTCGCTCACTGATGTGAGCCATTACTTCGACTCAGACCCTACCAATTTAGTGCAGAACTTGAGGAAGGACGGGAAGAAGCCCAGCGCGTATGTTGCTGACACTACAACAGCTAATGCCCAGGTGAAGCTCACTAAACAAATTTCTGATTTTGCTTGCTTTAACCTTTTCAGACCATGCCTCTAGAAGCTTGTTTTCTGATTCACTGCCTTTTACTCTACGAAGTCCCAGACAACATTTTGCTGAGTATGAACTGTTTCCGTGATTCAGGTGCGCACACTTGCTGAGACTGTGCGACTGGATGCGCGAACAAAGTTGTTGAACCCAAAGTGGTATGAGGGAATGATGTCTAGTGGGTATGAGGGTGTGCGTGAAATCGAGAAGCGGCTGACAAACACAGTCGGGTGGAGTGCCACGTCAGGCCAAGTCGACAACTGGGTCTATGAAGAGGCTAACTCAACTTTCATTCAGGACGAGGAGATGCTGAACAGGCTCATGAACACAAATCCTAACTCCTTCAGAAAGTTGGTACAGACATTCTTGGAAGCGAATGGGCGTGGCTACTGGGAGACATCTGAGCAGAATATTGAAAAGTTGAGGCAGCTCTACTCCGAGGTCGAGGACAAGATCGAAGGGATAGATAGGTAAATAATAAAAACTTGACAAATTCCCATTGTGTATTGTAGTGCAAATATCAAATTCACAGTCTTCTGATTTATTTGAGGTCGCCTTATCCAAGGAATGGATAGACGTGTAATCTGCGGGAAAATTTGTAGCATGACTCTCCACAAGTTTCCCAATGTGATTAATCTGTTTAGGCTTTTAGCGATGGTAACTGACAAAGGTCAATCCATGCGCAAATTCCTAGGATTTGAGTATGACCAACTTTAACAAGTGAGGTTCAAAATGACGATACAGAGAACAGGAAGTCATTAAGTTTAGCCATTAAACACAAGTAAGATCCCCAACAAAGAGAAATGCAAGAATTGGCAAACGAGTACCTCGATGGATGCCAAAGGTATACTAGAAGTCGCGGCATGCACCAGATATATGCGATTCCAGCCAATGGGATTGCCCTGTTATCCTTGAAGAAATGAAATGGCAGCTATTTAAGCATTCCATGCTGCTAGAAATTGCTCTATTAAAGGTCAATAATGGTGAAGAGGAAGACTGGCTCTTAGCGAGTACAATCATTCATCAAGTCCTGTTTGGTGATGTTTCCCTCTCGGACTTATAGGCTAATTCCAACCGAACATACGTGACCGATGATTTCGACACTGCCAATATTTTTGTGGCCTCTTTTTTCCGGTAAGGATCGTTGATCAGAAGGATCCAATAAGGCAGTTCAAGTCATTAATGGACTGAAAATGTCACCTCAGGTACGCTTGGACTATTTTATCAGAGATTATGCCATCTTTCTAGCTCAGGAAATTCCACCTAAAGGGCGTTAAAATCTCTTTAGACAAAGCCTCCTGGTCCCTTCTTGTAGGAGAACTTTAAGACCTTAGGAAGGGCAATTCTAGGATTTTGTTGGGGGGGGGTTGGAAATTGTCCAAAAAGTTCTAAATATATTTCATTTTTGCTAATTCAATCCTAAATTTTTTAAGTTTGCCAATTCAGTCCTACATCTTTTCACTTCCTGTTAATTGAGTCTATCTAGCCAATTTTGGCCCGCCAGCACAAGCAGTCCAATCAATGCTAACGTGGTAATTTTAAAATATTTTTTAATATTTTTTTTTGCCTTCTTCCCTCTGGACGGTCCGGCAACCGGCAATCGACTAGAGGCGCAACCTCTAGCAAAGCTCGCCCTTGCCCACCACTACTAGGTCAACCTCGCTGTCGCTGGGCGAGGTGAACCTAGTGTCAGCGAGGTCGACCTCGATCTTGCCCAAGTAGCGGCGGGTGAGACTTGCCCTCGCCAGTGGCCAACGGGAGTAAGCTTCGCCAAAGGCCGACAAGATCAATCTCGCCAGCCTGGCTAGAGGGAAAAAGGGCAAAAAAAAAAAGAAAAGAAAAAAAATTCAAAAATTCAAAATTTTTTAAAAATTACCACGTCAGCGCTAGTTGGACGGCTAGTCGGCCAAAATTGGCCAGATAACTCAATTGGCAAGAAATAAAAAAGTTTAGAACTAAATTGATAAAAGTACAATAAGATTGGGACTTTTTGGACAATTTTCCCTTTTGTTGGGTGAAACACAATGAATGGCTATAGAATTTCCTCACTTGTCTTAAACGCAAACTCGTTCCGGATAAAATACGTTCGCATCATGATCAAAAGCGACTATAGCAACAACAAGATGGCCTGAAATGGCTCCTTGGAGGAGCCCCAGCAAAACTCCTGCCAGAAAAGGAAATAAAGGTAAAGACAAGTGCTTAAGCAGCTCCATACATAAAACTAGGGTAGATCAAACATACAAAGAGGGTCGTCGAGTAAAACAAATTTCCTTTTGATATATTCACGAGGAAATTACGAATGAAGATATCATGTCCTCGGAGAGGCTTCCCAGTCACAAAATGAATGGTACAAGGCTAATATACAAGAAAAGAAAAAGAAGGGAAGATAGTTTCTTCCTCCCAAGGTTAAAATTGTAAAGTTAAATGAAGGTCAAAAAGGACTTATCGATACAATTTAACCAACTGATCTTCGTTTTCGGTACATAATTCTCCGTTCTTTCCAGTGCAGCTCCTCTATGTGTCCATTTCTCAGCAAAATCCGACAGCTTTACATGTTCAAACCAGCTCCATCAAAAGAGGATCACCTTCGGCCATTAGCCTGATGAGTTTAATAAACTCATGTTCACTTGATACATTCCAAGGATGTACTGCCGGTGCTTGGGCAGAATAAAATGTCGAATTACTTGATGGGGGTTTTCTTTTGTAGATCATTGTGCTAAAGACTGAATCGAAATTCTGAGAGGAGTCCATTGACAAGAAAAACATGGGTATTGCAACGTTGTGATGTATATCTAGATCGCCCACCAAACTAACCAGATCGTCATAGTCGGCGACAAAACGTCTAGGGATGTAAAACACTTCAGAATTGCATACAGCGAAGCTCTGTTGACTGTTGACAGCTTCTTTGTAGCTGACCTGGAAGTGAACTGGCATCGAGCTAACGACCTTCTTTACCAATTCCCCTTGTTTTGAGAACCAGTTGGAGTTGCCACTCGCGGAAACCATGGTCCAAGAATTAGATACCTGGTACGCCAAAGTTTTGTTAGTCACGTGTGGAGGAATCCAAGGGGAGAGCTTCTTTTTTTTTTAGAGCAAAAAGGGGAGAGCTTAATAACCAACATATTGCGCGAAAGCGAAATTCGGGAGAGCATACAAGAAAAAAGTTAGTAATGGGTGCATAAAGCTTGTATTAAGCATGTTTGAGTGCAATGGCAATGGCACCATGGTACTGAAGAACTTGCTAAAGGGGAGTCTCCACAACTATCAACTGTTCTTTTGATAACCTGCTTTATCCATTTGATTAACTAGTAAAGAAAAATGTATAGGTTCTTAACAGCTTTGATCCCGTTAGTTTCAGAAAATGATCCAATATGACCACTCAAGAGACATATTTTTAGGAGTCAGTCGACCTACTTGATGCAGAGTACCAGCCAAGAGGACATAAAGCCGGACCACCATCCTTAAGAAACAGAAATCATTAAGATGAAGGTGTTCGAGTGGTTTTCCATTGAAAGACGAGTTGGACAATTATGTTTTCAAGTTTTGGGAATATTGTCCAACTCATTGCCATATAACAGATGAAGCCTAATTGAAAATTTGTCCATTCCCATTCCCTTATTCAATAATAATATGGTTACAGAATGTGTAAAAATTCATTACCTTATCAGTGATCCACAGTTTACTTTTGTCTGCTTGTAGAAGATTCCAGTAATTAAGAATTGTGTCATCCTGGAGGAACAGAAATCCTTCTGCACTGGTAAATCTATTGAATATAGATGGCAGCTGTCTGCAAATAGAATCAGATCGTATGAGCTGTATATTATCTAGTTGCCTCCACAGTTAAATATGAAGTGCAAATAACAAAAGCAACAAAGGACCCAAATATGCGATTTTATCAAATAATCACCAGGCCTCACTCTTCTAGAATCAAGTATAATGTCACAGCCCAAACCAACAACTTGTAAAGCACAAGAGAGAGACCTCATACAGGCGAAACTAAATAAAAGCACTATACTCAACATTTTGATACCGTAATTGTACAAAAATACATGCAATCAATCCCAAAATCTAACTGCCAGCCTACATATCTATCCTATGAAAGCTGTTAAGCATACCTAAAACCTTCTGTCTTTGAGGCCCAAGTAGAAGTCACCCCTGAACTTCGTAATTATTCTCCAAATCTTGAAGATGACATTTTAAAAGCACTTACAGCATTAACCAGCAAAGCTTTTATGTTATTGTATCAGGTAGGTGTGATAGCTATCAGAGAAGATTTTTCTCAAGGGGATAACTCTCATATTAGCAACATTACACCAAATCCAAACCAAGAGTCCTCGAGTTCCCTGAAAGGCAGGGTATCAAAGTGCCTTACAGGTGACATTTTACTCCCTTACAAGCAAATCGAGTAGACTGCACAACATATATAGTGCAATCTTTCCCCATAAGTTTACACATACAGATTCTAACTACCAGTTGTCATTAAATGGTGATAGTTCCATCTAAATTACAGATAGCTTTAGTTTGATCCGGTTGCCACCAGATCATTCTAAATCTGGGCTTTTAGTTAGAATAAGCTCCAAGTTCTGCAGGCCTTTATCGAAACATCTCAATCTATGTCCTATAGGAAGTGAGTTATGATCCCCTTTACAGTTAACCTGAATGCTACATTGCTGTGAACTGATGCAAGCTCCCCAGTGGGCATACTCACTCCATGTGTATGACATAAGTGCGAGGCAAAATGGGAAATGACATACAAAGAACAATGCATATGTATAAACTCGACTTACTTGTACACGTGGTCTAGGTGACCCTCTCCAACAGCAAGGTCAGGATTTCTTTGCTCTGACAATATGACAACAGTTTTGAAAATCCGGCCATAAAGCAATCTCCATTCAAGAGCTGTGCGCTCCACAGGCCCGCTGCAGAACATAATAAGCACCACATTCCCAAAATTCTTTCTCCAGCGAACCAAGTTGCCAATCTCATAGTTGACAGTCCCAGTTTCCTCGACTCCCAGATGAACTGATGGCAACTTTCGAGGGATGAACTCCTTCCGATCCCCATGGCCAATGCTTGCTCGAGGCCGATCCAACTCTAATGACATAAGTCTGGGTTGTTGGTATCCAACAGAGAGCAAGTCCTGGAGCCAAGCAGCAGTAAACATCACATCCTTGTCGGTCCAAAAACCCTCCTCTGCCATCTTATAGCTCAACTCTAATATCTTCTCAAACAATCTGTGCTTACTTGATCTCCACGAAACCAAAAACTTGATTAGACGGCCAACATTAATGTGCAGATCCTTCTCCTCAGAAAATGGGTATGCCTCAATTCTGTCATATCGATGGATGGTGGGTGGGTAAACAACGACATAACCACCGATTTCCCACAAGAGCCTCTGTGCCCAATATCCCCTCAGTACATCAGAAGCCATAGTGCTGATGGAGACGGGAAGCATCAGACCCCAAAATGCCGAGGAATGATACATAGTATTGAACGAATTGAGAGGCACCATCATTCCTTGCGGTAATGCCACTTTTGGAGCGTGCGCATCAAATCTAATGTCAAAGGCCTCCAGACCCGATTTTCGAGTGAAATAAAACACCGAATCAACATCAGGCAAGCCATTTGAAATGCCCTGTTGTATAAGTTGCTTCCCACCAAAAACCTGAGTGTAGAACTCCTCATGGCCAACTTCACCCACATTTTCCAATGGTAATCCCCTAGGCCATACAGACCGCTGTCCGAAATGAATATACGGATTAATAATAGTCCTATTTGGGTTCTCGTGACTATACTGCAATATAATATCTTGCCTAGCACCCTCACCAACCAGCTCAACATCAAAATGCTTTCCCAAATCCCCATCAATCACCTCCCCGCGATCATCCGCATCAAAGATCCTGTTCGCCCCGTGCTGGATTGCGAACAAATACCCAACGCTCTTTCTAACATACGAATCATAAGGCAAGTAATCGACTACACGAAAACCCAACGTGGCCTGTTGCTCCAATGACAGAAAAATCGCACCTTTGAGCTTCCAATCGGCCGGGGTCCTGGAATTACCGATCGCCAGGACCTGCCACCCCTTGAGCTTCACGAGATTCTCCAGCGACTCCGACGGGTAACTCGAGACCGAGACCACGATCCACCTCTCCGATCGGAAATTCGCATAGGGCGAGGACTTGTCGGTGACCCGGGCGACCGAACCCCAGTCGACGCGAGGGAATTGGAGCGCCTGGAGGCTCTCGGACTGGGTGTTCTTGAAGCAGAGGAGAGCTGCCGAGTCGCCGACGTTGTAGAGGAACAAGAACGCGGCCACCGTGACTATGAGGACGCCGACGGTGAAGATCTTGTACAGATTCTCAGACGCCCATGTGGAGAAGTCGAGGCTCTTGGGCTCGGAGAACCGATGGCTCTGATGCAGGGTCGGGAGGGACGCCCTGATCTGGGTCTTGGGCGATTTGGGAGCAGCCGGCGCCGCACGGTCCTGGACCAGCATTCTTCTGGGAGCTCACGAAATGGGCACTGAGCAAATCGCCAGCCGCAACCCAGTTCAGCTCGAGGTCAATCCGAGTTTGACTCGGGAAGTGAACGGCGCGACGGAAGGCACCAAGAAAACCAAGAACCAAGAAGTCAAGAACCTCTTGGCCGACGCCGAGCTCAGCTCGATCCAGCCTCTTGCTGCCGACACGGTGGTTGGGTTGCGGGCTTTTCCTTCCCTTCCCCTTTCTTCTTCGGCTTCCTTCTTGTTTAAGATTGCAATCTTGGAATGCTTTTCCGCGGACGGAACGCGACGCGACGCTGAGCTGCGAGTGTTAAATAAGCGACGGCGAAGCGTTTGGTGCTCCAAATTTTCTTCCCTTTTTTTTTTTTTTCGGGCCGTGGGGTACGAGGTCTCTGTCTGGACCTGTACAGCGCATGTGCGTATGGCGTTCTCTCTTTCTCTTCCTCTTTCGTATTCCCAGTATTTATTTGCTGCTGCTGCTGCTAACGTGGGAATGTGATGGGACCCGGTGGGTTTTCCTATCGCGCACACGTAAATCGGGAGCTGTTCCTGTTCGGATCCGACGATTTGTTTTATGAGGGGTCGGTCTTTTCGAGTGTTGATGACGCTTTGGGGTGATCGTCGAGGTTGGACAGCGGCGGTTGGCCCTTTTCTGCTCGGTGACGGCGAGAGGTGACCTGCAGCTGCAAGTTGAGGCTTAATTTTATGCTCTCTCTTGAATGTCCGAATTCTTTTTTAGTTTTTTATGACCAATCTTTTAGATAGAGAGGCAGGAAAAAAGAAAAAAGGAGATACACTGGACCCAAGATTTGCATTAGGTAAAGAGAGTGTTGTATAAACATTAGGCTTCGTGTAAGCGAGTGTGATTTTCGCCGGGTGAGATATCGAGTTCACTTCCGAGTTCCGGCTAGACATTATTGTCAGTCATGAGTCGGGTCTTTCGTTCTCGATCCGTATTCTTCCAAATCAAATGAAATCGCATCGCTCCGTTTTAATCTTTCAAATTGTGCACGAAATGACTTAGTATGGATAAAAACATCTCACGAGATAAAATCTTTATGGTGAGCTTCTCTCAAAAGTCAACTAAAAAATTATCGAGTGAAACTATGGCGAGCTTCTCTTGAAGAGCTTCTCTCGAGAGTTAGTGGAAAATTTGCTTGAGCGGAGCTTACTTTTCCGACCTAATAATGATAGACTTGTAGTTTTTGCACGAAGATAGGGCTTCTATGCGTCGAGAAGCTTGAGACATTTGATTTTGGTTAAACGATATTGTGATCCTCGTGAGATAAGATGTAAAGGTTAATTCTCTTTAATCCGAATATAAATCGCTTACGTTGATTGAATGGAAAAAGAAGATTTAGTAAGAATATATTTTACAATAAGTTTGGTTTATAGAATGCCTATTCCTACGTTTGCTGTGGAGATATGAGGTGCGATGAACATTGCAAATGGAATGTGGAATGTCCTTTCCACCTATGAAAAAGAATCATGCTTTTTATGTACTTCATTTTTTAAAAAATAAATTATTTAACAAACCTATACTGATAACTGTTAAATATAAAGTATTCAGCTACAAACAATCAATAAACTGAAGTTAATAAAAAGTTATGATTACTTTTACATAATTTATAAGTATAAATTATTATTAAAAATACTGATTATTCTACTATTTGATAATAGATAACGTTTAATAATTTTATGTTATAGTGAAGGTTTACCATCTGTGACCCACTTATTCTTTCTTACCACTGAGTGTTGCTTATATAATCTCTTAAGAATAAGAATGACTTTTAGATTTGAATAATGCAGCATGCTAAAAAAAAAAAAAAAATTACGGACCAACACGCAAGCTTAAATATGTCGATTTGTGTTTGAAGGGATAAGCTAGTTGAATCCTGTGAGGCACGGAATTCATCACGTATTTATCATATGGAATTCGGACTTATTTAATCACCCGTGACATCGCGCAAATTGATCACGTCGAGAGTCGCCCGACCGGCGAAAGAAATTTTGTCTTCACACCCGACGGAAATCGGGACGGGCCCCTGCCGGCATTCCTGGAAAACGTGGACCAGTTTCGCTTTTCCCGACGAAGGCGAATCGGACTGAGGCGACATGAACGGGTCGGACTCGGGGCTCTGTCCCCGGACAGTCCGTGGGAGTTGTTCGGACCTTCTGTGGCCCGGGGCTGGACCGAGCCGTGGCTTTGGTCGATGCCCTCCCCCTAGTGTTCTCCACGCTGGGATCCAAGTCCCAAAAGCAGCAGCCCATTTCTCCACTTCACTTCTGGCAGACGACATACACCCTGTCGTTTCTGGAAATTTTCTTCCCGTCAATTGCTGACGTGGCGTGGCGTGGCGTGCGTTTTAGGTCCGATCAATTGAATGAATTGACTAGTGTTCGCTGAATTGGAATAAAAAAAATCAAAATTTTTACTCCAAGATCTGGAGGGTCGTCTATGGCTCTTCAACTTTGCCCGTCCAGGGCCGCTGATGCCGAACGAGCCGTCATCGCCCATGGCCCTAGATCTGGAAGTTCGGCCCGGGTCTTCAATTCTGCCCGTCCATGGCCGCCGGGGCCGAACGAGCCCCGCAGCCGTGGCTCTAGATTTGGAAGTTCGGCCGGCTCTGTCGAACGGTCGCGATGAACCGACGATGCAAAGGATGGTGGGGAGTGTTGGAGTGAAGAAGGTAATGCTAATGAGAGGGTTGACGAGAGAGAGATGGTGATGGTGATGGCGATAGCGATAGCGTGGAATTATAGGGGAAAAAGGTGAAAAGAGAGAGACCCTCTTCGTGTTTTTTTTTGTGTGAAGACCACAAGCTCCAATTTTTGTTGGCGCTTTTGTTTCCGAGCACACCCGACCACGCTTGTTTGTTGGGACGAACCTCCATTGCCATGGTTGCAGATATGGAGATGGTCCAGCAGTGAGCTCATCTGGAATTGAAGATGGAGCTCTTCGTTGGGGAAGACGGAATGCATCGATCGGCGGCGAGTTCCACGAGCCAAAATCTAGCAAGCAAAGCCATGGACGGAGCAAGAAGACGGAGCCACCGGCACTACTCTTGGACGAAGGATGAAGAAGAGAGAACTTGGAAGCCATGGTTGTGAGCGACGACAGCTCGTTCCGCACTGGCGGCCATGGATGGGTAGAATTGAAGAGCCAAGCCAAACTTCCATATCTGGAGCCATGGACGGGCAGGATTGAAGAGCCATGCACAACGGCCAAGTCTGGAAGGATTTTAACTCCGATTCGGCGGACACGTGTCAATTTATTATTAATCCTAAGTAGAAAACACACGCCACATCAGCAATTGACGTGACACTTTATAATTGCAATTACCCAATACTTTCTCTCACGTTCGGATTGGATCAAAACCGATATATTTTTGGGTTTATATGCTCTTTTTATATTTGTGTACTTTCTCTTCATTTATCAATTTAATTTTTTTGTTGTATTCTCTAACATGGCATTAGAGTCGGGTTGCCGCCCCAATTTATTTCGCGCGCGTGTTCACTCCATTGGTCAAATCTCATGTTTTCTTCGTGATCAGGTTCAAGTTTTCGAGTTTGACAAAGTAACAACAATATAAGTTAGAAAATCATGCGAAGCATCATTCACACCGTAGTTTATTAACTTTCTCATCAGTTGGAAAATATGGAACCGCTAGCAACCGGTAATTTTAAGCTTTTAACGCGCATTAAGTAGGTTCGAATGGACGAAAACAAGCATCGACTTATCTATTGTTAATAAACTCTCGGCTCATATAAAATGCATGCTTGAACGTCTTAATAAATTTTCTTCTAGATGGTCATAAATTCCGATATTTAAAAATTAAGAGTTTTCGTGATTAATAGTAGATTCATGTGACTCCAAATAAGAAAACGTCTACAATAGTAATCATACAGGATCAATAACTTCCATAAGTAATTTGTCACAAAACGTACTCACGGGGGGAATTTTTTTTTTTTTTCATCGGATATAAAATTTTTCAGTGATACGAGATAATATTGGTTGTTGGTCGACGCGGAATCAAATTCTTCGGTGGTCGCTCGCAAGTCACAACAACTATATAATATGAGGCCTCGATTTAAGATTTTTTGGAGTTATTTTTTTTTTAAACAAAAGGGTGGGGGAGGAGACGTTGGGGAGATTTTTGGAGCGCTCGCCCGAACCGTTTCGATTCGTTCTCCAAGCGCCCCGACGGAGAGCTTTTTAAATCGGAACTTTTTGCCCGCCATTTCCCCCGAAAAAAAACACGCAAAACAAGGGGAAGTCAAAAGAGGAAGGAGGAGAGGATGACGTCACTGACGCCATTCCCGTGCTCCCTCGAGCGCACTGCCGCTTCCGCTCTCCTCCTCCTCTCCGCCCAGCCTCCCTCCCTCTCTCCTCCTCCTCCTCCGCCTCCGTGACTTTCTCTCTCTATCACTCTCTCTCTCTCTCTCTCTGCGCTCGTCGTCTTCGTTGCATCCGCTTCTTCTCTTCCGTCCGCCATTGACGTCTCTCTCTTCTTCTTGCTTGCTCTGTTGCTCTGTTTCAAGGCCCCGCGAGGACGCCGCCGTCGACCCGATCAAGGAAGGGAGCGCCGGCTCCGGCTCCGGCTCCGGCTCCGGCTCGACGCTGAGCTTGGATTCGGCCGGTTCCAAGCCGTGCTCGCCGTCGAAGACCGGCGGCGTCTCGCCCGAGGACCTCCGGGCGCACCAGCTGCGGATCATCGCCGTCGCCGCCCGTTTCCACCAGTTCAAGCTCCAGGTGATCCTCGCGCTGTTGCCTCTTCTTCTTCTTGCTCGTTTGTTTGCCAGATGATCTTTGCTCAGATTAGAATGGCGCGCCGAGCTCCGAGTTCGCGAATCTGTTTTGTGGTCGCCAGCTCAGTTATCCTCGCTGATCGTCGTGTTTGATGCATCGATGGTCGTCGTTCTGAATCGTGTTTGTTCTCAGCGGAACATATGGAAGCCGGTCTTACTTAGTTCCTTGTGTTTTACGGCATGACTCGATCCCTCTGATGCAGTGAGCTATGCAAGCGGAAGTGGCTCCAGTTTCTCCTTTCTTCGTACATTCATCTGGATTCTAGACTTGAAATTTTGCCAACGTAGTCTGAGTTAAATCGTTACTGAGAGAAAGTCATCCGTGATCGTTGAGGTTTCCTTTGCATCCTCATACCTCTGTGTTCTGCACCGTCACTTTCCATTTGCTATCTTCTCCTTAAATTAGAAGTTTGGACACTGCGTGATGAGATCGTCAGTTTCAGAAACCTTCAGAAAGAATTTCTCTATTTTTAACTCGTCACGTAGTTGGATTGCTTGTTTTTCTTTCTCAATAAAACACTGATTATTAGCTATAATGCAATCTGCTTGATTTCGCTCGGTCTATACACAGATTACAAAATGCCTGCAACTACAATTCCTGTTCTCTGAATATTTGCATTGGTCTGTTCAAATCCCGATTTATTTCATCACTTGTTGGCAAATTGCACGTATCAGTGAATGGGACTTCAAATGGATAGTCACTTGCTCACAGGTGGCCCGAAGAGCTCGCTCGAAGATCATCAAGAGCTCTGATGACTGGAAGTCCAACATGAACTGCAAGACTGTGTCGATGTCCTCATCTGAATTTGAATCGACAAAGGCGGCTTCAGGTATAACTAGCAGCTCCAGTGAGGGTTCGAGCGCTCAAAGTCTTGGAGTCCAAAGTTTCAAGAAGAAGCGTGAGGAGGCTCACTGCAAGGTGCTCAGTCGGAAGCGCCCAGGCTCAATGCCCATGCGCCGTCGAGCAGATGCCATTCTGACCTTCCTCTCTGAAGGTTGTGCCTCTGAAGTGCAGATCCGTCAAGCTCTTGGTGACAGCCCTGACACCAGCAAGGCTCTCAGAATGTAAGTGCTGCTCTCCTTGTGCATGCTGTGTGGAAGAATTTTTGCTGGTTTATGGATGACTTGGCAAACTAGACCAATCATCAGAGCTGTGGTTAACATATAATTCTTGTCTTTTGGCAAGTAACTTATTGTGGAATCCTCATGATCTGAGAAATTCTGTTAGCGTTAATGAGATGAAGTATAGGCAAGAGTCACTGATGTGACTGTGGTCGAGCTTCGATACCATGTAGTACAACATGTTAGCAACATGCCACAGACTCTGCTTATAATGGTGTCATGATCAACTGCTGATGAGTACTAGTGATGCTCGCAGCATCTATGACTTGCATTGTAAACTGCATAAATCAAACATTACAAACAGTACAGTGATTATGTACCGAGTTAGTTTGCTGCGAGTTTTGCATTGTCGTTGATAAGTCTATCATGTCCGTAAAAGTCTATGATCATGGAAATTCCTTTTCCCGTTTTCTTACATTTATGCGTTGCTAACTCAGGCTGCTTAAGCTAGATGAAGTCAAAAGATCGGGGACAGGAGGAAGGCATGACCCCTATATTTACGAGGTAAGTGCTTCTCATTGACCAATTCAATAATGAAGATTCATGGGAGCTAGAATAGGCATGATTCTGCATATAAGCTTGTGCTAAAGTTGTTCTTTACATGATTCTTATCTGGTGAGTGGTGATCTTACTTCTGTAGGTCACGCAAAGGGAGTATCAGAAAGGTATTGCAGGTTAGTTAGACTGCATAACATGATGACATGTAGCAGTATACATATAGTAGTATCCTCTGATTTGGGAGAGCCAATAAATATCGTGTCTCTAAAGATATATTCATCCCACAGTATATAGAACTGGAGCATAGTTGGCAAAATTAATTTCATAACAGACTAGAGCTATTCATTCTATGTGCTTGTCTCGTCTGGGACAATGTTAGACCTGGAGAATAAGTTGAATTAGTAACAGAAATATTAGGTCATCATAGTTATGTTCATATGTGGGACACTCGGCATGTGAGAACAGCAGTGCTGCATTAACATCCACATTTGCTGGATGATTTGTCAAACTAAGAACTCTTCATTGTACAACTAAGAAATAGGTCAGTATCTGAATGGCCAACGAAATAACTGATCATTTCGTATTTCCCTGTTGTGATGTGAAGTGGTGAAGCAATACGATTTGAAAATTACCTAGCTTGGTTTCCAAATGCATACCATTTCTGTCCTGATAGAGTATGATTAGGACCGATAAACCTTCATTGGACCGTTTCATCACAATACCGTGCCTCGCTCTAAACGACCATCACAAATGTAGAACCATCCTTTTGGAGAAACACCTCTCTTGGGGAAAGATCTGCAATGATAGCCAGTCGATTTCCACTTGAAAAGTAGGGAGCTGCAATAGCATTTGTCCTGAAAGTTCGATTCCATTTCATGTCTCTTCTCCTTCTCAAAGCTCCTCTGGGAATTCATGTTTACCGACATTCTCTGGTCAAAAGGTTTGTTCCAGTGTCCTTATAACAAGTAGATAAATGTTTATTTGGCAAAAGCAGCAGTTGAGAAATGTAGTGGGATGTTGGATAAGCATTCTTTCGTAGTTGGCCACCGGTCCAAGTCCAGTTTTCGAAGCAAAGCAAGGGACGGATCTTTTGGACTGTTAGATGAATTAGGCGTCCTCTTGCTGCCATACGGGTAGATACTCTGAGTCTTGTTTCTTTTTGAATGAGTCCTAATCCGTCCTCCTTTGCTGCGTAGCTCTAGGTTGTTTGATTATTCTGGTCTCACGAATTTAAGACGGAGCCAGAGTCAACCGACGAACAGTCGTAGACTTTCAAAGCAAACCGACCTCGTCAAAAAATTGATCAATGATGCATCCTTGACTCCAGACCTCGTCCTGTCCAATACACCATTCACTCAATTTGTCCGTGCTTCATTCCAACGGTGTGTTTCCTCCAAGAAAAAAAACAAATTGTATAGAGTTCATGAAAATTGGTTGCCGGAAAAACATCTTGTTCAAGCTAAATTAACCCTTTTAGTTATATGGCAGTGAAAATTGAGAAATGAGTACTAGAACTGAAAATTTTTAGTATCGATATATTATAGATACACGCTCGATATATTAGTGCAAGCCAGATGTTATGCATGAGCTTAAAACTTCTTGTTTTTTTTGTAAAGTCGTGCCGAAGTTAAGGTAACATTTTCTCATTGCCGTGAACCTATGAATGACTAATTTTGAAGTGATTCTTAATTGTGTAAATTCTACGATTATTTTTGGCTATCTTGTCATTGGAATAGGCGTAAATCTTTATTTTTTAAAAATATTTTATACACTCGTGGTTCTCATTTTTTGCTAAAACCCAACTTCTTCCTTTCTTTCTTAAATTCTGTGAATGGCTGATGAAGGGAAAGCCGTATCTTTTTCTTTTGTTATACATTTACTTGAGGGAAATATATCATTTGTTCCTTTATTTTGCTCATTTTCTTGCACGGTTCATTTATTTTCATCGTTGGAAAGGTAAGCGTACGTGGGTGCATTATTAATTAAATTATATGAAATAAGGACCCGTAGAACGCTAAGCAAAAGTTGTCTTCTAATATTAATGCCAATTTATCGTTTATATATTGAATAATAATTTCCTTTGGATGCATATGTTAAATTTACAAGAGTAAGAATGGCAGGACGTGGATAATTTATAATGTATAGAATATTCGTTACTCACATGCTGTAAGTACGAAAACATGTGGTCTTACGCCACGTGGCTAACACAATTCTCAATTTATTCAAGGCTTTTAATTATACCAGGTATATGATTATATAAATCGCAAAGAAACTTGGTTGAGACCGTCTTCACAGCCCAATCATGGAAGATAGATGTTGCAATTTGGCCCTTGCCACATGGAACTCATGGTTCATCAGAGGCGGGGTTGGATAAACAAGCTGTCTCTCATGATTGTGGAGCTGTAAACTATATTTAACTTTTTCCTAGATTTATTTGTTTTGGGAGAATTAGAAGGGTTGGGAGCGGCGATCAATTTTAGCGTCTCTCTCTGAACATTGTCATAAGGGTCTCACACTTATTAGGGAATGTTCACCCGCATGCGATTTGAAAATCCGAGATTAATGAGTTTGTTATCACAGTCTTTCGAATATACTTTTAGTCAGAATAACATAATTAACAAACATAACATGAGCTGTTTAGAGATCTTGCTCATGACGCAAATCGAATCATTGCTTCATAGAAGACAGGAGACCCTTTACAATTAGACCAATCATCAATTCTCGAGGAGAAGCATATACCCCGTTTCGTGAAGACAAAGCATTGCAATGTGGTCGTGCCATTACCGTGTCGTCAACTCCAAGTGTGTATTTATCTCATTCATCGTTTGAACACTTACGCATAACGTTAGAGTTACGGTCACCGTGATGTTTTTTCTCTTTTCTTTTTCATTTTTCTATTGCTTGACGCATTCATTATCAAATTATTTATGCCATAGCAAATGAAAAACATGGAAGGAAACAGACAAAACCGCGAAGCTTCTTTCTGTTTGACCGTGGACAGGGAAGGTGGCGAGCTGGACTGCGTCGTTACAAGTCAAGCCAGCTGTTGCGGACCGCGTGAGGCCAGAAAAGTTCGACGCCTTTTACCTTCGTGGAAGCCAATTTCCCGGGAGGGGTATGACTGAAAAGCCAAGAAAAAGCAACCAAAAGCCCTCCGTTTTGGCCAAAC
This sequence comes from Syzygium aromaticum, assembly GCA_024500025.1. Classification (NCBI taxonomy): domain Eukaryota; kingdom Viridiplantae; phylum Streptophyta; class Magnoliopsida; order Myrtales; family Myrtaceae; genus Syzygium; species Syzygium aromaticum. Next base: position 23,390,591 of record CM044885.1, read on the forward strand.
TTGCCACTTTCTGCCCCTCCAATTCTCGTAATTCCGGTATTTCCCCCCTCTCCTCTTCACTGTATTGTCAATTCTGTCGTCGACTATCCAAAACCGAAAGGTTTTGAACGGCGGATTGTATATAGCATATGAAGTGCGATGGGCGAACCACCAGAGTACGCTGACACGATATCAAATTGATTAGCGGCTTGTGACTATTTGCGCATAAACGTGCAACTAAATTACAAGCTATTGATGCCCTACCTAAACCTAAGCCCAAACCGGTTGTTAGTGCACATGTGGGTCATCCAAAAAGTACGTCTAACCTTCAATATTCATTGTTTCCGTAGTACAAGAATATCCTTATTCCAGCCTCAATACATGCAACTATCGACCAATTGATATCGTCGTGCTACATGATGTAAAAGGTACAGCTACTTGAACGCGAATCATTGAAGTAATAAAAAGTAGCTAGATTGCAGCCATGGTAAAGTTAAAAAGGAAGTTTGCCTTCAGTGTCAGAAGCTCAGTTGAGGACAAAGGAAAAAAAAAGGACCAAACAGAAAAAGATCATGCCAGAAGGGGGTGGGAAAGAGATTAGCGCCAAAGTATTGGACCAACGAGTCAATCGTCAACGCGAAAGTTCTTGGAAAGGAAAGAGGGAGGAAGCTCCACAAAAGTGGTGGAAATAGATGGGCAACGCGGCGGCCTTGTATATATAACGCCCGAAGCTCCTTCCTTTCTCTCCCACAAACAGCAACTCTCTCTCTCTCTCTCTCTCTAGATCAAGATCAAGAACAGCAAAGGAACGAGAAGCGTTGAGAGAGAGAGAGACATGGGGAAGTACGTGGAATTGTTGGACCTTGGGGTGAGGCTGGCCGCGAGGTTCCATTCTCACTGCCCACAAACCGCACGTCTGTATTACCATCCTCCCTCCAACCATGACGACCCCCCCCACCACCACCACCACCACCGCGACTTCCACTCGAGCAGCGGCGCAAGCGACGGCGGCCCTCATCCGGAGCACAGGCTCAGAATCGACTCTACTGAGCTCATCGTTTATTCGGTCGTGTGAGGAAGAGATTAGACTTAGCATTTCGGAAATGTCAGATGTTTATAGGGAAGACAGTCGAGCCAAATATCGAGCTCTTACTGCCCTCTCGCATATTTTTTTCGGACACAGATTGTGTCTCCATTCAATTTATTCATTTGGGTCCCTGCCCGGCGTAAATGGGTAATTCTAAAGCGGTGATGAAAGTCTTTGAATGAATGAACTCCGTTCCAAGTTCTGTTTTTCTCGACCAGTTCATTGATATTGATCTCGATCAATCTCGTGTCTGACGGTTTGACAACGTCCAAATCGATGGTTGTCGTCACCAAGCGCCGTGGTGCTGTGCTCTAAACGTTCCCACAATACAAGAGTTTAAAAGAACAAGCGCTATGGTCTAATTTGAGAGCATGATTTTGCTCTACAGCATCCGCAAATTGACCATGGAGCACAATGGAACAATATCGCATGACACTGCGACTACATCATTCATCGCATTTTGCACAGTGAGTCCAGGCCATCTCGTATCAATTCGCGGCCTTGCTAGCACTTTTCCAAGCTTCGAGGTTGTGCAGCCTCTCTGTGGTTGTCCTCTACATGAATTAGACAGTATTTTATGATGCTGAGAGGCCTATACTTCGATGGAACAGTCGAGAATTTATATTAGTGATCCAACGGATAACTCAACGAGAGCACAGTTCCTCTAGCTGTTATAGATGCCTCTCGTACTTCATTGTGAGAAGGTAGCATTTGTTTTCCACGTCGGTTGTGCAACAGATTGATAATCAATTTATAAGTGAGAAGAAAAGCCCCAGCCTTCGAGCTAATTTTTGGGATAAAAAAGACTCAAGACCACCCAATAACATTTCACTGCAGAGCAAGTATGAATGTATGGAGAATTGGCAAGTAGGACATTCTTCAATTTGAAAATTTTCTCATAGTTTATGAGTTTGTTTTGCTATGATACTCTCAATGGTATAGATCCGGATATGCATAACACCTTAAATCCAGCACCAGCAGTTTTCTCCCTCAGTCAGGAACATTGAGCTGGAGAAACCACCTATTCTTGGATTCCGCTATCTAGTAAATCCCAAGGGATACATTAGTTATGTACACACACCAAACACTAAACGCTACAAGGTACAGATGCCACAGGGCAAGTGCACCATGATATGGACTTTGGAGTAATGTTTCATGAGATCCTCAACTCTAGCTTATTTAGAATTGCTGTGAACTTCCATCCGTTCGTACCCTCTTCCGTGCGAACCGTAAAGAGGTTGCAATGCCCTGAAGCTGAAAATGTCATCTATTCGTACTGTGTTTGGTCCAACTGCTTCATTTTTATCCACTACGAAATCTGAAGAATGCTTGCTCCCATAAACTCGTATACTGAGCACCTTCCTCTTAGGCGCTCCAATTGTTATGTGCTTGTGGAAGAAAGCTATCAATTCTTGTTTTGTCAGCTTCCTTAAAGCGGCAACCTGGTCCGATGCATACAAAGTGAATTTTTGTGAGTTGCTTTGCATGTCCAGCTTTAGAAAGATAAATTATGCTGTTTCGGCTGAAAGGAGGGAAAGAGCATACTGCTAATCAAGAATTGATAGAGAGAGGTAATATCTTGTACCTCAGTTTCGACTCGATCAAATAGGAAAGTTCTATCCGTTATCTCTTCCCAGTGACGCTCACATTCTTCCCACAAATTCTTGTCCTTCTCCAGCTTTGATTCAATTAGTGCATTTAAATGGCTCTGTCAATGGCAGGTTAGATGTTAATTTGGAAATTCCACAGGTTTGATGTAATGGTTTAAATATCATTTGAAAGCTGACGTCATTTTCATGATGGAACATGTGAGAAGCAACTCACCTTGAATTCGACCTCGCTCATCTCGACAAGTTTATTTTCAAAAGACTTGAGAAAGCTCTGGACTCTTGTGTCGATGTATTTTGGACACTGTTAAGATTAAGAAAGTGAAGGGATAAGGTGATGAGGCAGTCAAAAGACGAAGAACATTGAGTAAGTACCTTCACAGCAGACTGAACAGTGAACTGCAGACCGTGCACACCAAGGTCGTATCTGCATGAAGCACTTCAAATAATTAGCAAATTACGCTTTTGAGGAGAAGAAAGGAGAAATTAAATGGTTTTACCGATGTGTGAGCAAACAGACATAACCGAGTTGCTCAACCGTTCTGAGTTGGTGGAAGGCTTCATGCCTTGCTATAAAAGCCAAAAGCTGAAGTTGTACGTTCAAGGTAATGTCATCTTGATGGATCTGCATTTATCCATGGGGATTGTAATCAAATATATAGGTAAAAAGACTCAGTCGACCTACCAAAATGAGTTACTCTGTGATTTTTAATGCTTGTAATCTGATGAACTTTTCGTTGTTGCTAATGCATGAGCATATAATTTCTGAAAGTGAATTGGTGCGTCGGAAATCTACCATCCCTAGGGGGTAAACCGTGATTCCTTGCTTTTCTTATTTCTTTCTTTCTTTCTTGCTTACAATGTGGTGCAGATAACAAAAAGGGAAAATAGGAAGTTTTTTGTTTATAGCTATCAAAATATACACGAAAAATCTGTTCCGTTGAACTACTTCTTGAAGTATTAAAGCCTTGATTGATCAGGTAGTAGACTCAGCTATTGGATTCTACTGCTTACAGCTACCAAAACATGCACGAAAAATTTGTATCACCATGTGGCTGGGATACAAAGAGCATGGTTTTTTAACTAGGACAGTTCCCATGTCCAACCCCGTCTCGTTTGTTTGGACTCTGTCACTCAAAACCAAGGGGTTCAACCGGTGTTGATTTACCAACCAGTCTCTCAACCTAGTCCAACTGCTATTGGGACTAGGGTCTGGGAAAGATTAAGTAAGATGTAGGTGAGGAAAAGGATTAGAACTGCTCCCTCTAGGCTTCTGTTTGCGGAAACATTTACTCCCCTCAAACTAACAATGTGCAATTCTAACGGTTGAACCTACCCCCATCTCTCTGCTGAACTTTAGTCCTGTCCGACTTTAAAAGCATTCTTTAAGATGTGTCACTGGATGGGTTTTAGACCAAAATTACAAGCTAAATACAGCCTCACATACCCGGAGAAACATACTAACAAAAAGGTGGCCTAGGCCAATTTAGTTCATCTAAAGGAGCCAGGAATCGTCTTGAACGTGTATTCAGGCAAAAGACGGGCCAAAAGATTTTGTGATAAAGTTATGCAGACAGAAATTTGTTCTTTTCATTAATATAGTTGAGTAAAAGTACCTGAATATAGTAAACCAATGCAGAATTCTCATCATTAGGGTTTAGGCCTTCAGTTGAGTAGACGTAACTTACACCCTCGTCAAGTGTGACGAGTCGGCTTGTCATGAGCTGGGATTGGAGCACTGGCTTGCATATAGGATGAGAACCATTAAAGAAAATATCTTCGATATGATGAACAATTGACTCTGCTTCATCACGCTCTATATTCCCTATGAGATGATAACAAAATAAAAGAAGATCAAGGTTCAATTATGAAACAGTTACATAACAAAAGAAAGGGAAATCTTCTAAACATACTGAACCTGCTATGTAACACTCTAAGAATGCTCTCGAGAGCATTGTAGGTGCAAACCGTGAAAGGTCGTCGGGCTTAAGTGTCTCAAGTATTTCTAGATCTTCCTCCCAAGGCCATGAATGGTCATTTAATATTAAAGAGCAATAATATGAGGCATGAAACCTTGGCTCATCAAATTTGAAATTCTGATAACTTTTTGTCAACTTCTCCTGGAAGACAATAAAAGACGAGTATTAATATTAATTGGTGCACCCAGTACATAGCTCAGGAAGCTTGACGCATACGATCATTTTATGAAGTTTTTAATGTCAAAGCACAACAGAACCAATCTGGAAGCCACTGCTCTAGTCGTGGCCCTTTTTAAGATGTATTACTTGAATCAGCAAAGTGTATTTGGACCCTTCACGATTTCGTGACTTAGTCATGTACTAAGAGATTTCCTGATTGGATAAATATGAATAGATAAAAGCATTACTCTGCAAAATGACTGGCATATCTGCCTAATGTCATGGAAGCTTCTTGAGAAAAGTTGACCAGAGTTAACAATAAATTGGTCTTCCCCGTCGTATTCGATCTCCATGAGAACATGGATTTGTCAAGTTCACAGCACTTTGTGCCAAGATTCACTTTGAGAGTATGAAAAAGGCAAAAATAATATCAATATTGCTTAAAGTATTTCAATACATCAAACTTGTTAATATATTAAAATTTTAAATTATATCTCCATCTAAAAGCTTGAACTTAACAAGGCCCTGCAATTTCAACATGGTATTACAACAGGTCCTAACAAACCTTTCCTGAGCCCCCAATTGTAGTCAATTTCCACACCTCAGTCTTAGGTCAAACTTTAGCCTATGCATGCGGGGTTGTTGAAATACTGAAACAGTAAACCATATCTTCATGTTTCAGCTTGATCTATTAGATCAATTAGCAGTAGTATCCACAATTTCCACCAATACAAAACCCACATAACAGGATGCTTTTCCTATTGTACTGCAGTCCTGATGGCCCCAAAAAACTTTTATTCTGCAGGCCTTCCTTACAGGAACTAATGCAAATGTTTTGGTAGAGCATATAACAAAAGTCAAACAATGTAAAAAGTAGTTACTGCATCTGCCTGCACTTATCTACCTTTCCTCAACCAAGCGTATGAAAGATTATTGACACACAGGAACTAATATAAGCTCTTTCTGCAGCATAAATTTTCATGATTACCTTGATCACAGAAAATCTTTCTGGCTTCACTGTAAAATTTGCCATTGCTTTCAGGACGGTATCCAGTAATACCCGCAACTTATGATTATAGCCACTGACATTGAGCTTAAGAAAATCAGAAAAAAGAGTGAGCATGTTATAAATGGAGAACCACAATTACTGGAGGAATGAGATGTGAAAAAGGAAATTATATATTTCAGCATCAAAGCAATGCCCAATTTGTGTATATATATGCAAATACACACATACACACATATCTATACAAATATTAGTGTGTATATATGTGGGTGTATTCTTTTCCTTTGGCTACATAAAAGAGGCTAATTCTGTCACCCATGCGGGCAAATTACATAGTCAGAATAATTTATGACACACTAAAGAAAGCTTGGTGGGTAGTAGACTGAAGCATCTTGCAGCAAGATAAAGGTTGATGGTATGGTACAGAAAAAACGAATGACTAACCAATAGCCACAAGCAAATCATGCATGACAAAATGAGGCCGCAGATAGGAAATTGACACAATTACAAAAGAGAACCGTGCACCTTATTTCTTAACATATCTGAAATACTTATGGTGCAATACTTAAATATAGGATATTGGGCACAGCAATCCAGATACTCAGCTGTCACTTTTTTTTTTTTGCACAAAGATGCGCATCTTTCCTTAATTTACTAAAAGAATGGTATGAGATGAAGAAGAGCCAACTCTTGCCAGTTCCAACAATCTTTTGAAAGTCCAAAATTTGGCCCGATAATCACTTCTCTCATTCTTGACTAATTGATTCCACAAAGAAATGAAGCTAAAGGCATTGCGAGGCGAGCATCAAAGAGTCCACAGAGCATCTGGTTATCCTCTTACGCAGTATAAACTGCATATCAAATTTAACTTTAGCAAGAGCTACATACCTCAAATCCATCATCTGTCTGGCATATTCCGTAATATAGTCCAGCAAGCTCAGCATAATACGCTGAATACATCAGGAAAAAAAAAAAAATCTAAAGAGATCTTTAAGGACAAGATTCAAGTATTATTGTTAAGGATCGGTTTTTGATGCATCTGCAAGTGTTATGAGGACAAGTTACGACCTGAGAGACATCTTTAGGCTACAATTGTTTTTCCAGGCGTTGCTGGTTTCCATCAAAAGAAACATCATAAATGATTGCATGACCACTTAACGCTTAAAAACCATCAAAGCCTTACCATATTCATTCAAGTAATCACATACTAAATGCTTAAAAATTCTTGCAAGAAGTTCAGCATGAGGAGAGTTGCAACCATAAGGGCAGTTGAATTTTAGATGTACAGTAGCCTTAGGAACAGAGAACACCGTATCAGGCTTGTACCATAACGTCGAAACGCTTGTTTTCCTCAACAAAACTGGATACATGACCTGATCCAATGTTACAAACATCAAGACAGTGGATTAGTTCAAAAAGCACACCAAATGGACCTAAGATTGATCAGACCACCTTAGCAGTTTTCTTGAGGGAAAAGTCAGTGGCAATAAACTGATTAGCCACTGGCAAATGAAGATGTTCACTTGGAGCATGCTGCACCCATTCCTGATATCCAATAACGAATCAAAAGTGAACATCAAAATGCATTCTTTGGAAGTTGACTATTACACTAACAAACGGTTAAAGTATGTGAGGACCTCATCTTTCAATACCTGGATTGTCGAGTCGGTAAGTTTATCTACACAATATGCAGTTGCATACCATGGCTCAACCATGTTAGTTTCCCCTTCAAATTTCTTTGACACCCAAAAAATTCTGTTGGTCACATGAAAGAATGAGATGGAAATTCTCGAAGCTCCAGCATATGATCCAATTAGGCTAATGGAAATATTTCAGAAAGTCATGACAATCAAAACTAATTTTTTTGAGAACTGCATACATTAAGAGGGAAGCCTAGGTCATTACCAAAAAAAAAAGAGGGAAGCCTAGGAAGATATAAAAAAGATTGACAATGCAATCCTACGTCACTCAGTGAGTAAAAAAAGCATTTATCCTTTTCCTGAATGCAGTAACTTCATAAACATGGAAGTAAACAAATGATGAAATTTTGATAGCATATCAGCAAATCCATAATGTTGATGTATTTGACTCATTCACAATTCTTTCTAGTTGCTATGGTATATTTTCAGAAACAAAAATCACTGAGGACTGCTGTAACCTTTTTCTCTAAGATGCCCATAAGAGGAAAGGATATCTCTAATGTACGCCTATCAACGAACGCAAGACAAGACAAACTTACCGGAAGTTTTCTGAAGAAAGCTTCTCGAGTACTGCACGAATGATGCTGGGATTAAATTTGGAAGGCAAGGACGACGTCACTAGCCAATCTTTTGGCGGGTACAACTGACAAAAATTGATATTAATATTCCAATGCTTTTTGGAGTTATGTTTTTTTCTGAAATAGTTATCATATGCCACTTTTCCTGATTCATACCCCAAAAATCAAATTTAGCAGGAAAAGAGAGAGCTATAAATAAGTTGACCAAAGTAATGGACTGAGTGGAGAAAGGGGAAATTTTTTTGTAGAAGCTATAAGCTAAATTCCAATACTTTAAAGCTGGTTTGATACTGCTCTTGAACACTGTAATTAGGACACGAAACATCCGAGTATAACCAGATGTACTTATTGTCTAGCAAAGGAAATTGATCACATCTTACTACTTCCATCAGGTGTCATTGTAACCCAAAAATCTAAGTTAAATCTGAATACAACTTTATATTACCTCATTACACCAATTCCCTCTGACTCCTAAATTTCCAACAGATAATATCTAGAATCTACATCATATCTATTCCAGTTTACTTGAAGATAACTAGTGGGATTGGTCTGAAGTTTAAACTAGAAAAGATATAAATGTTTACCATAGAATGCATGCACATCATCAATTAAGAGAGGTAAACGCATTATACAAAGAAAGTTTGGATACCTTCATATTCGATGCTATAGAGAGCACATAACTCATTGGAGATATCTTATCCTGATTATGGAACATCGACTCATTTACAGCTGCAATCTTCACCGAAAGATTAAAATGGGGATCCACAGAGAAGATGTTAGATGATAACCTTTGACATTCATATTTAATGTGATCACATAAGATGAGGTACTCATACAGGTGGGTTCGGATTCCTTTAATTCCAATTCAAACTTGAAGCACATTCACTCATTCCATGCAACTACCATTTGTGATCAATTTGACAGGTTTAATGTACTTTGAAATTTTGAAATGTTAAGTTTAATTTACTAGTCACGTACGAAATGCAATAATTTACTCATTCCTTTCTTCTTTTTGGTGCAAAGGCAGACAAATAAATTTAAAGTAACATTTTACTCATTTCAAATATTTTAGAAATGGAAACATATACACACGGTAGTGCCTAGTAAGTATCTTTAGTTACTGCTCAACAAATCATTGACAAGGAATAGAGAGTTACAATCTCTTTCTTTTTATTAGGCTTGTCAAAAACTGACCTTGATGCTGTTAGAATGTCCAACCCAAAAGCTTAAGCTGGAATGTGGAGGGAGACTACATGAATATAAGGCCCATGAAACCCCGTAGACAAGCGACGTGAGATACTTCAATAGATGCATTATTCTCTTTTGACAGAAAGGAGGTAGTGCTTTCTCATTTAACAAACTAAGAGCAACTATTCTAGTAAGAAAAGTACCCTTGACAAGCTTCATGTACTTGTAAGCTTACATTATAATGCACTACCATGTTACGAAAGTCACAATCAAAGATAGAGCTCCGAGGACCAAAACTTAGATGACTCCCCTTTGAAGCCCTGATGGAGACATCTGCCAGTTCTATCCATATTCAGAGTTGTCCAATAAATTATTTTTCCACATTTTGCAGAACATTTACCATGATGGAAACATCTTCACATTTGTGACAGCTATTGAAGGACAGATGGATCTTTAAGAAGGACACGTGTCATCAAAAAGTCGATTTCTCACAACTGTTTGAGGCTATTATTTCTATAACTATTACAATTGATAATGTGAATGTCCCCTAAAAGACTTGCCCTGACAACATTCAATAAAAGCTGTATCTGGCAAAGTATAGAAGAAGCTTGAATGAATGTAGCCTCAAGTTCCTAATTACAAAAATGCTGCAATGTGGAGCACCAGCATTCTTGGCTGGCATTGTTGCTGTGATATAAAGTCCATATACCAGCCAATTACCTTCTTAGCTAATGTATAATGTAGAAATGAGTAAATACATGCAAGGGCCGAAGGTAGTATCCTGAACTTATCATATTTGCAACTGATAGTCCTAAATAGGTATTAAGGATTCGTACCTCATCATATATCCACTCGCAAATGCCAGACTGGTGTAAGATGTCAATGCATTTAAAGAGCAATCCCACGATATCTTGCATGTGCTCTGCTTTTTGGTGCAATATGTGATTAGAAGTTGAAGCCTCATAATCTGGTCTTTCTTATATGACGAACTTTTCACCAAAGAGAATAACAATAGCCCTAAGTTTATGAGAATGGTTTTTGCAAATGACCCGAAAAGAAACAGAAAAACACCCAGAGGCAAGAATAGCCAGAACAAAACAACTTACCATGACCAGCATCAGTCATCTCAATAACAACATTAAAGAAAGAGGTATTTGAGTCCGCAAAGCTCTCATAAGCAGACAAACTAGTGGCCCATCCTGCAAAGTCATTTGCATCAGAACAGATCATAAACCCTTCAGAAAAGAGAATTGATCATACTAGCTGAATACAATTAATCCAAAGCAATAAGCTGGCTCCAGCAATTCTAATTGGATATTTTACTTTCACAAGTTAATTTTTTCTTACAATAGTTATGATAAGCATACAGTTTGGGTCCAGATGCTTTTATGCCCCCTCAACCCCAAAGGATCATAAATTTGCATAACCCAATCTAATTATTTAGTTTAAAAAAAGGAGTAAATTTTTCTTTCCCCAAAAGTTTGTAAGAGAGTTATTTTAAGCTTTAAAAAATTCCTAAATAATTCTGTATGTCAATTTTTGCATGTTTTGAAAAGGTTTCAGGCGTTTGACACTAATTTAAAGCCACATTTCAAAGGCAACAAGAAAAGGAAAAAGTAAAAGTAAAAAACAATATTCACTCAAATACATCCTAACACTGGCAGAATATCTTTTGGTCAATCAAACTCTTTATGTCTCCTGATGCCAGCAGAAAAAAGAGAATTCCAAGGAGCACGACCCTTTTCCTCTTCAGTAAAAAGCATACAGCATGACTTTATTCTGCTTTAGTTGAAATTTCGAGCATCTTGTGTGCAAGAAACCGGAATATAGAGGAGCTGCATTAAAATGACATAAAAATCTCCTTCATGGAAAATGAGATGCATACATTTAAGTTGTAATTACCACACAATAACTCAATCAAGAAGGTCATCATAGCAGAAAGGAACATTACTAGTAAGATAAATCCTCCTGAGGATTTGCATACGATAAGCAATGTAAAAGACATGAGAAATGGACCTAATCTTTTTAAGGCATGAAACAGAGATCCTTCTCCCTCATGGCCTATAAGATGGGTGAGGTAGCTGCATGGGACTTCTTTGTAATGGTGAATGCTGCAAGGCATTGGCCATTGAACTTGTAGCGTGTGATCATCACATATTGGAACTGCTTTAACAAGAACCTGGACGACAACAACAAGGAGTTCCTTTAACTTTCTTCTGGACAGAAATTTTTACCAAACAGGAAATGAGGAAAGTGCATATCTTCCAACAAAGAATGGGAGTGGACTGCAGAAATGGACCTGTAAATGTTCCCCTAAGCAAGGGTGACCAGAAATATGAAAACTGCTCTCCTTGTTGTTGGAAATAGCGTTGAACTTTTGGACCACTAGATCTTGGATTTTATCAAGAGATCCTGTGGAGATCCATGAAATTTTACAAAATTGCACCACTGAATGAAGAGAATCCAGTAACTGTGAAGCCGCGTTATAGACACAAGCAGTACCTTTGCCGTATACAACTAAATGCATGAGGTTGGCAGAGTAATTTTCTTCATAGAACTTAATAAGTTCTTGCCTTATGTCAATCCCCTTAGCCTTCGGTTGAACTTCTAAAGTTTGTCTGTTTCCTAAGGTAGTGAAGTATTCACAGGTTACAGTTTGTCACGGATTCCATAGTCTAATAATAAGCATCTTTGTTGGTTCCAATTCATACATAGAATACTGAAGTTTTTATTCAAAAGAAAAAAAGCTCAGTATCCTTCTTTGGAAGCGAAAATAGCATATAGAATTAGCAAGCCATCTATTTTCTCCAAAACATTATAGTACTAGTAATAATCAGAAATAATGTGTTTGATGCTGGCTTGTATGTATGAATTGCATCAAAATGAACTAGCTCCAGGTAGGAGCTTATTAACCAGTTCAATTCCTCATTATTTGCCAGAATTCGTACAAATCAGAACCCACTAATGCACAAGTTCTTCCGTAACATGGAAATCTACTCTACAAATACAAATCATTCGTACTGCATTGAACATTTATGCATCTGAAAGATGTGCATAGTTGCTTTAGCGATATGTCTGATTAAGATGGTTTGAAACTTAGAGGATTTTATTTGGTCTCAGACTAGCTTTTGTCCTACGTGATTCATTGCTGTTAGATGAAAGCATAGTTTAATATCTTGTGAGATTTTGTAGGGCTACTGCCAACTGTTTTAAAAACTTAAGTTGTTAAACAAATGCGTGGTTTAATATTTAATTACTCTAACACTTGCCCTCACGCTTAGTCTAGTCTTTTTGACTAGCACTAAGCATAGACATATTTAATTGGGGAGGCAATTGGGGCCTGAAAAGATTCCAACTTAGGACCTCTAGCTCTTATACCATGTGAGATTTTGTGGGACCACTGCCAACTGTGCTAAAAGTTTAAGCTGTTAGATGAAAGCGTGGTTTAATATTTAATTACTCTAACAGGTGCAAAGTATTTCAAGTTGAATATGTGAATGAACACAAGCTTAATTTAACTTCTTCTAATTAAAACCATTGGTTACAGAATGTGATTTATTTCTAGGTAGTGAGTTCCTGAAAAAATTGTCCCATTTGAAGAGGAAAAAAAATGAAGAAACACTAGACTGAAATTTTAAAGCGGGGACAAATGGAATTGCTATCGGAAGACTGGCTGTTAGGAAAAGCAGCATAGGCAACTTATTTGTGCAGCTAAATATGTAATGGCCTTTCCCGAGCACACATAGGCCAAGACCTCTAAAGGAACAATGATGTAATGTCATATAGGGGCGAGTCTTTACTTGAGTATCACTTCACAAGATCTCTTCCACCACATAGGAACTAGGGATATTATAACACATCCAGAGTCGATTTGTCAATGAAATACCTACCGGTACCAAACTTATGATAGGGATGTGCTTCCATGCTCAGATGGCTCCGAAGCTGCGCGGAGGGAAATAAACAAAAAGACATCGAGTCATAATCCATCGTATATCAACAATATGACTATCTACAACAATTGAAAAACAAAGCACAACATGAAGTCACTGGGTGAAATAAAAGTTTTGTAACTATTCTTGGCAAAGATGCACAGCAAAGTAAAAGAGTATGAAAAGAACCTTTTTTAGAAGTAGGTTAAGAATACACATAATATTGAAAAAGTGCTGAACATGCTGCTATGGATGTAAAAACTGGAGCACTCTTAAATCAATCCTTGGATGCTTCTAACCAGATACAGTTTAAGCATTTATTCAAATGGTGTCAAAATCTATGTAAGGAGAATTGCAGGTGACCGCATGGTACCTGGCCTATTCTCCAAGAATCAGAAAGGAAGTTCTTTTGGAACTCTGTAAGAGAAAAGGAAGAAGCAATTAGTCATATTCAGATGGATCATCAATATTAATTTTCACGATATTATTACTTGAAGCTAAACAGAGGAAGATAATGTTCCAAATTGCAGCGAAGCATAATCACCAGAATCAACTGCTTTGATCTCCCTCTTAACAGCATCGCATGACATCAATGGCTTGACAAAGAACTGAGAAAATCTACACAAGAAAATAACACTCAGAGATTGCCTAAATGGAACAGTTGGATAGCAAGAGAATATGAAACTACCATCCACCTGTCCAAAGCCTCCTCAAAACAATCAGCATTTGCAACAAAATGATAGTTGGTATGGTCAGAACCTGTCAAAGCATTTGTTCCTCCTCCATGCTATGCACATTGAATAGGAAAACAAACCATAAAATATACAGATTGGGATCAAGAGTTTACAGCAAGACATTCTTAGAAGATCTTCTCAAGACAAAGTAAGCTAATTGAACACATAAAATTGAAAACAATTTTAAATCTAGCAGAAGTCGTTGGCAGTTGGCACAAGATCTAAAATGTGAGTATACTTCGTATGCATTTCGAGTTGCCAGCACAAATCAATTAACTAATCTTCTAAAGTAAAAGGATTTCTGACATCCCTCAAAGGTACAGGAAGAGCGGTCAGATTGCACCAGAATGCATTGAGCCAGTTAAGGACACTTGAGACTCTCCTTCATAGTAAAGACCAAAGCTATAGGAACTATATATGAATGAGATTCTTATCCATTTCTCGAAGAAATAACAGAGAGTTACATCAGCATGTCAACTAATTGTTATCGTGTAACATCCATTAGAAAAGGCTAACCTGCATTTACCAGGTAGAACAGGTACAGGAGTAACTGTGGAAGTACTACTTACAAAATCTAGGTCTCTCCTTCCAAATTGAAAAGACTTTGGGAGTCACAAATCCTTAACTATCATGAAACTGAATTATACAGGAGAGAAGCATAGATGTGCCTACATGCTAGAAATGTGAGTGCAGCCTTTAAAAATGTTGCGGACTCTCTCCAAATCTAGTTGTCCTTTTGAGCTCCACAATTAACTTGTGGAAGCAAAGTGCAGACTAGCAGCTAAAACAAAAGAAGCCTTGTAGGGTCAGCATCGGTACCTGAGATGTGTATTTATCAAAACTATCCTCCTCCGGATACTTCTCGCTTGCATAAAACAGCATATGCTCTGCATGTGATGCATTTGAATGAGAAGAAAAAGTAAATAAGGCAGGGTACCTTTCTCCACTTGCAAACAAGGGCATGCGTTTGGCAGTTAATTAATTGCTTTGCAACAGGTAAAGTCATCATCAGTTGAGATATTTGGCAAAATCATCATGATACCAAGAAAGTAACAGAAGGAGAGTTCTAAATTCAAGTCACCTTCAAGTTTCGTGCGGGGAAGTTTTGAAGTAACAAAAGGGCGGGGATCTCTTATGATATCGGAGTATAGTTATAGTAGTTAGTCCAAGTGGTGGTGATGCTACGATTTAAGTCGGATTTCTTATAGTTGATTCTTTTCTACTTAGCAACGCGATTCGAGCAATGTGAGTTGCAGGCAACCTTTGAACACATGCTCAATCGAGCGGTCTTCCTGTCCAATTATTTTGGGGGTAAACAGTCGCCATTAAAGTTCTTTACTTCAAGAACGAGACAGAAAAACAGCAGGTACCGAGGAAATGAGCAAGACCCTCGATGCCCGGAGGGTCGCTGTAGTGGCCGACACCCACATCCATAGAAGCAGCACACTGAGCACCAAATAAAAAAAACACCAGCTTTAGAAAATCTATCCAATCTAACAACAAACGGAAAGGCACCCAGATGCATCCATCAAGTGCTTCAATCAAGAAACAAGAAAGAACGCGAAACAGCATAGCTTGCGAGCTGCTGTTTCAAGCATTGACTCTTGCCTTATCAGTGTCAGGATCGCTGACGAGAAGAGCCTCCAGAGAGTTCTCAAGAACGACCCTCCTGTACTCTCGCCTGTCATTTCTGGCCTTGATTATGCAATGATCCACCATAGCTTTTGCCATTCTGCGCTCTCTGTGTTCAAGAAAAGCTTAGAAAGGAAGAGTTCTTGATCTTCGTTTTTCTAGTTTGAACTCAGCCCACCGTGTTTGAACATGTGAACTTGCTTGACTCGAAATGTGCGTGCGTTGTTGGCTTGACAAAAGGTAGGACTTTGTCGTTCTTTCGTTATTGGAAATGGGTACCACATCAGTTTCCTGTTCAAGAACCGAAAGGCAAAAATAAAGAAAAAAAAGAAAAATCCCATAAGATTTTGGCCTAAACTAGCCTTAATGAGCGCGTGAAATCCATTTTGGAGTAGAAATTCTACTTTAAAATAAATTTCGGAACAGAAATGCGTTTGTTAAAAACTTTCCGGAATGCATTCTGGAGTAATTTTTGTATTCTGAAATAAAAATACGTTTGTTAAAAATACTTGATTTCAGAATGCATTTTTGATTCCAGAATGAATTTTGGGCAAGAAAAGAAAAGCTACTTTTTGTAGTTTCTCTTTTCCAGAATGTACTCTCCCTATTTTTTCTTTTTTTCTCACTAATTTTTTTTTCAAAAAATGCATAAAAATTGAAAAATTCATAAATACTTCCATAAAATAAAAAAAGTTACATTTCGGGAAAATAGAAAATTTAGTGAATTTTTTTCAAAAAATATAAAAAAAATTAAAAATTTCAAAACTTTACAAAATGGCTTAGAATACCTTTGGGCACTCACTTTGAGTGAAATTTAATATTTTTGAAGTGCCCAAAAAAATTAAAAAGTTAAAAATTTCAAAACTTCACAAAATGACTTAGAATGCCTTTTTCTGGCTTTCAGTGAAATTTAATTTTTTGAGGTGCTCAAAAAAATCAAAAAATTTCAAAATTTTACAAAATGACTTAGAATACCTTTGGGTACCCACTTTGAGTGAAATTTAATTTTTTTGATATGCCCAAAAAAATAAAAAAAATAAAAAATTTCAAAACTCCACAAAATGACTTAGAATACCTTTGGGCACTCACTATGAGTGAAATTTAATTTTTTTGAGGTGCCCAAAAAAATAAAACTATTAAAAATTTCAAAACTTCACAAAATGACTTAAAATACCTTTGGGCATTCACTTTGAGTGAAATTTAATTTTTTTTTGAGGTGCCCAAAAATATCAAAAAATTAAAAATTTTAAAACTTCACAAAATGACTTAGAATACCTTTAGGCACTCATTTTGAGTGAATTTTTTTTTGAGATACCCAAAAAATAAAAATATAAAAATAGATTTCTGTTCCAAAAATAAATTTGTGGAGTAGAATTAGTCATGTTTTATCAAACAGATTTCTCATCTTGAAATCAATTTCTGGCAAGAATTCCAGAAATTAATTTTTGGCGAGAATTTGATTTTTGAAGCAGAATGGTTACCATTCGCACCCTTAGCAATTCATCTTCTTGCATGTGTCCCCTCCTACGGGTCTTTAGGAGAAATTCCCAAGTCCCGGAGTGGGCCATTCCAGCGAAAAATTCTAAATCCAGCGAAAAATTCTTAATCCAGCTCGACCACGAAAATCGAATTGATCAGAACCGTTGATTATATGCGTCATCAGGTGAGTCACATGATTTTAACCATCTGTAATAAGACAAGGTGATGTATAGAAATTACTCGGAGAGACTGTCGATTACGTGCGCAGTATACCTTACTGTTATTACATGAGCCCCTCGACTTTCATAACGAGCGGGAGGTAATCGAACCTACCGCAAGAATGACGAGCAGATTGATATCTTCAATTGCCTCACAAGAGTGTACAGTATACGATAATGGGGACTTAAAAAATGGAGCATAACTTTGTAAGTTAAGTATATTTTCGAGATGTTGCGATCAAGCAATATCTGCTCCTGAAAAAACATTTAACAATTTATCACAGATGGCTTAAGTGGACTATTATTAATCAATTATCTTTGCAGTAACAATCGGAGATGAGAATAGATAAATGGACACTGGCAGTGAAGTAAATAATGAAGCGACGTATCATCGGCTTAGCTTGGACTAGTATAGTTGGGTTCAGAAAGTGGTGTGATTTTTGTCTTGCTAAAGAAGAATTCTTTGGAGGAATATTAAGGAACAGAATTTTATCTTCCCGTTTGATTCGGTTCTTTCTGTCTGATCGAAAAACATCGACCATCGTTCGGAAAAAAAAAAAAAAAAAACGAAGAACAAGGAGATGTCGATGACGGACAAGCGCGTTCGGGATGACCATTACCATCTTTGGCCGAGTATGACTCATCAACTTTTATCCCCTTTCTGGCCGACTAAACTGGAGTGTGACTGTCAATAGGCATGCGGCTCCGTAGGTAAAGAGATTAGGGATAGGAATGCTTGTTTCATAGACGGGAGTTCGACTCTCTCGCTTTGTAAGATGCAGAGCAAAAGTCAAAGAGAGTGACGAAAGTTAGAGACAGGACTAAAAACAAACGGAGTGTGACTTTCTTCTCCGGTTCTCATTCTTTAATTTTAGAGATAATTACCAAAAAAAATCTTAAATTTATTACACTTGTACCTACTCATTCCTAACTTTTTGACAATTTGTCAATATATAGTTCATCCGGTTTTGGCCAGATGTCTAACGTGAATATTGACCCTCTTCTATGGGATAATTTTTCTGAAATTTTCCTTTTCTTTTTCTTTTGCCTTTTTATTTTTAAAATGAGGCTGGCGAGGGCGTACGTAGGCTAGGCAAGGCCGTGAGGCCCTCACCATACCTAGTCGAGGACTGCAATGCCCTTGCCTAGCCTAAATTCAGCAAGGGCATCCTCGGCCTTGACTATGGCCGGCCACCTCTGCTGGCTACCGCCAAGGCCGCAGATTGGTTGAGGGAAATTAGAGAAAAACAAAAAAGAAAAGGGGAAAAAAAGGAAAGAGGAAAAGATGGAAAAAATTTAGAAAAATTACAAAATTTGTTTGTGTTGGTGTTGGTTGTTCCGCGTTGGCGTTGGCCATGCCGCGTCAATGATTTCAGACTAAAGACATTGAGAAATTGTCAAAAGATTTACAACTAAATTGGCCAAATTAAAAGGTTTATGATTAAATTGTTATAAGTGTAATAGATTTATAACTTTTTCAGTAATTTCCCTCTAATTTTGGGCCTAATTTTAAAAAAAATATAAATTTTATTTTGAGTGATAATTCTGGCTCGAATTTTTTTTGTTTTATAAAAAATCACAAACTTTCATTTAAATCTCAAATCTAACCTTAGCAATTTGAAAATTTTACATTTCAGGAGCCAAATTTGGGACTCGAGTAAAAGCTTGTACTTTTTATTAGGACAAGAAAAAACTTGGGTTAGAATTGTCAAAATTAAGTTGGTGTTTTTTTTTTTTTGAATTAGCCCTCTACTTTTGTGCTCGAATCTGAATTTCGCATTTACTTTTGTTTTTCCTTTTTCCTGAATGACCATTGGAAGTTGCACTGCGATCGGAATCGCTTTATGCGAAATGCATATATGCTTCAAAGTATTTTGGAGTTCAGCGTTTAAAAGTAACACACCATTAAACATGAAAGATAAAAAGTAAAACCAAATCTCACATCCAAGGCAATCTCATTCTCCTTTTTCCTTAGCGAGGAATCCCATTTTACTCGTAAGAGGCATGGAGGAAATGGAACACGAAAGGTCACCCCACAAAGTAAAAACGGCCCAAGAGACAAGAAAAGGGTTGGCAAAGGACATTGAAAGCAAGGGCCCAACATACATACATAACCGCAATGAGAAGAGAACTCCCCATCAAATTTCAGTGTCACCAATGTACAACCGAGTTCCTGAAATTGTGTATAAGTCAAAGGAGTTCTGCTGCCCTCTGTGTAGAAGTTTCAGAGCTGAGCTAAATAAGAGAACAAACTTCGTTCTTTACTTGTGCAGGTTATAATTGAAGAAGAAGCGCAATTAATGTATGACATTTAAGTTGAAGCGGGTAGGCCTTCTATGAATGAGGTACGTCCCACCGTTCATAGAGGATCTCCAACTGCGACAATACCCATTTCTAATGCAGAATACTCCGAATGTTCCGTCTATTCCAGAATACTGCTATTTTAAAGCGACCCTTAACATTATTGACTTGCTTCATCCGGAAGACAAGTATCGATACCTTACAACTTCACTTGACCATAAGCCCCTTTGACTGAGCCATAAAGAGGTTGAGATCTTTGAAAACTGAACATATCCTCGATTTGGATTGAGGATGGTTGAACCGGTTGGTTTTTGTCAATCGTGTACCCAGACGCATGCAGGCTCCCGTAAACACGAACGGATAGCGTCTTCTTTCTAGCTGCGCTGACTTTCACATATTCATAGAAATCCAACAACTCTTGCTGCGTTAGCTGTCTCAGCGCTGCTAACTGTTCCCATATCATTTGTAAGAACTTAATACTTTATTACTGAAGTCTGGCTTGAGAAATTCTCCCTAAACAAATGCTATCATTAATTTCATTGTGTTTCTCTCTCTTAGTGCTGGTAGCTCCACCCAGCTTAATGGTCAAAGCAGAAAGAACAATTACTGAATACTTGCCTAGTTAATTCGTCCAAGTCTTTGTTCATACCTCAGTTTCTCTCCTGTCAAATTTTTTAGTCCCGTCGGAAATTTCTTTCCAGTAGAATGCACATTCTTCCCTCAGATTCTTGTGTTTCTCCAGCTTCATATCAATCAATGCATTCACATTGCTCTGCATATGACCATGTTATGCCTTCCAGCTAAAGATGGCACAGTTGGTTTGCAATATCCTCGACACAAGAATGCATTCGAGTACAAATCTTGAAAATGGGATGGATTGTAGGAAAGTCAGTAAGAAAGGAAGTTCTCATTAAGTAAATTTGGAAGTGAATTTACCCCAGAAAATAAAACACCACCACAAGCGTTATATAAGGTCTGAAAAGATTCTTGATGCATTCTTTTTGGTACATGCACCATCACGGTCCATGAGCCTATCCAGGAAAAGAAACTGAGGAAGTTTTTAATGCAATTTTTTCACGTACATGCCCTATCTCTCCTTCCACAGGAGCCATTCAGGATGAAGATGAACAAGGCTTGGGAGCAGTATTTGTCCAAAGACTGACAGATAACATCAGCTCACTTTCCCCTCTTAAGTACCCTATATTGAGCAGTCAAGCCTGCATCCAACACTGCTGTGGATTCTTATTGATGAAAAGGCAAGCTGAGATCTTAAGAGTAATATAAATGAACATCTACACTAGCTACTTGGTTGTGAATGTCCTTACTTATCTAAACCAGGGAATGCTCATAAAAGTGGCTATGTCATTCAATCACAAATACTTATTTTGATTATAGATCTAACGCCAGAATTCAATGGGTAATCTTAGTATTCGATGTGTATTCCTAGTGGAACTCAATTTTCAATTATTCAACTATTTCATTTTACCAATGAAGGTTGTCACTCAATTAGTGTACCTCCCAAATGCCAGCATTGTTTGACTCACCTTGAAGTCTTCATTTGTCATCTGAGATAGTTTGCTTTCGAACATTTTTAGGAATTCCTCAACTCTCAAATCAATATCACCAGGCCCCTAAAAAGATGGACATATCAGAATGTGAGGCAATGACCTTGGTCCTAAAAGATGAACAAGATTTTGCTAGTCACCTTCACTGTGGATTGGATGATGAACTGTAGTCCACGAATTCCATAATCGTTCCTATGTTGAAGAGATAAAAAAATATGAGAAACAGCAATTATCCATCGAAACTTTGTAGGTCAAGGAGTTCCTTACGTACCTCTGCTTAAGCATGGTTATGTACCCGAGCTGCTCCACAGATCTTAGCTGGTGAAATGCTGGCTCCTTGGTGATTAGAGCAAAAAGCTGAAGCTTTACATTCATCACGATATCATCCCAGTGAACCTACAAAATCAATCAAATAGCAAATCAGAGCCCTTCAAAAGAATCATGACATTGAAAAATTAAAAAGCAAAACATTACCATAGTCATACCAGAAGAAGAGGGGGAGAAGCAAGCAGGGAGAGGGGGAGCCAGACACTCTTATTTTTGGATTTTGGCAAAGGAATACGAATGTGTCAAGAAAGGAATAACATGACAGAAGTAAATCAACTCACAGACAAAAGAAGAACAAAGAACAGTTTCGAAGATAACATAATGTCCAACAAATGCTATTTTATATTGTTCTGAAGATGAGAATAAAGCCTTACACTCCCTTCAAGACGTGGGAACAAGGATAAGCACACATATATTCTAAATCTAAAGTCTTTACAAGTGATGATTGACGAGGAGAGTGACAGCCAAAATGATCTTCATTTCGAATATAACATATATGCCAAACTTTCATGTTACATCCTGACAATTTAACACCTGTGTACCCAAATCAAGGCATGGAACTACCTGAATATAGTGCACCAGAGCAGAATTCTCATCACTTGGATTTAGGCCTTCCGTACAGTAGAAGTGACTCAATCCAGTTCCTAGTTTAACTACTGTATTTGTCAGATGCTGGGATGGATATAAAGGTCGGCATATTGGCTGTGGACCATGGAAAAGAATATTTTCAATATGCTGAACTGTAGACTCTGCTTCACCACGTTCAATATTCCCTACACCGGAGGTAGCAGATATAACTCAAATACTCAAAAGGAGATGGCAGTGTACTACCACAAATATTAAAATGAAGCTGTAGACTACATACCAGCTATGTAAAACTCCAGCAAGGTCCTCGATAACATTAGGGGGACAAAGTTGGTGAGATCTTCGCCCTTAATTGAGGGAAGAACTTCAAGTTGTTCTGTCCAGGGCCAAGTGTTGTCTTGCAGTATTAGTAAGCAATAGTACATAGCCTGCTGATATGGTTGCTGAAACTTCAAATTCTGATAATCTTTTGACACCACTTCCTGCAACATATATGGGCAAAGAGAGAATCACAAAGGTATTGCAAAAACAAAAGGTAAATGGTGCAGATATTTCTGGGAGAGAGAGGAAGAGCCAATTTACCTTGATCACAGCAAATCTCTCAGGTCTCACTTCAAAGGTGGCAATTTTCTCGATGACTTTTTCCAGCAATATCTTCAGCTTGTGACTATAACCAACCACAGTGACCTAAGTACGAAAACATATGGTCAGCACATAGAACGTCCACTCCTGCATATCCAATAGAGACTAGAGCACTTTGTAGAATTGCTTGCCCACTTTATTTTCATTTCAAAATATTTAAAGATTCTTTTTCTAACTGAGTGAAGGAGAAGCATAAAAGCATTTCCCAGTCTTTTTATGCTTAACTAAGCTAAAAGTAGCTTATTTTAAAAACAAGAACCTGAAAACCTGTGTTGGTGTGATGCACACTGTAATGAAGGCCAGAAACCTTTGCATAATCAGCTGAAACATACCCAAAAAAGCAAATTAAGGAGAGAACCAACAATATATGGTTACAGTAATATACAAATTAGATAGAATAACAGATTTGGAGAAGAAGAGGGACTGAGTACTACTTTAAGCTATACGAAATCACATTGAACATCAAATGCCATTTTCAAAGGAGTAACTACAGTAAAATCAAGACTACATGAAACATAGCATGAGATATTCCTATATAGTCTAGTGTACTTTAGAATTTTACCGAATTCATTCAAGTAATCCATCAACAACCGCGTGAATAAATCAGTCAGCACTACAGCTTCAGATGAGTTGCTAGCATTCGGGCAGCAGAAATCTATTTTAATACATGCCTTGGGAGTGGAGAATACAGCATCAGGCTTGAACCATAATGTTGAGTATGATGACTTCCTCAAGAGAACTGGCAAGTTGATCTGTTCAAAAGATCAGTCACTAAAGAAGCTAAAAAATGAACAGGATAAGTTCAAAATGTATTGTACACCACACCTTTTCTTCTGAAATTTTTAGAGATAAATCGGTAGGGATGAATACATTGGGTACTGGTAGATGCAAATTTTCATCAGGAGAAGATGACATCCATTCCTGTAAATCAAATACAGACAATATAAAGGATTCTTTCTGTTCTCCACCAAAAGAAAAAAATTGTACACTCCATGTCTAGGTAATCTCATATCTTCCCTCTTTTAGTGTAAATATGCGCACTACATTTTGAAAGAAGTACAATCACTCCAGTTGGTCTGAGAGGGTCCGCATTATTTTAGTTGAAGAAGTACACCTAATGAAAGCAATTGATGGGACTGTTGTAGTGATTGTCTCTGACGTCTTTTACAAATGATTCAGAAAGTATCTACAAGAATCACGCCACCAGATTACCAAAAGAACAAGCTTGGTAGAGCTGAAAATGTTTGAATATTGCAGGGAATGAAAATTCATGGTGGGGGCTGCAATTTTGCCAACTACTCCACAAAATCAATTGAAGATTGAGATGAAATCATCAAAGCATAATGTGCCACTTCATCTGTGAAACCTCCCACTTAGAATGAAAATCAGTGACAAGACTAACAAGGAAGGGATACCTGTATAGTAGAGGCGGTAGTTCTGTTCAAGGAATATGCTGTTCCATACCATGGTTCCACCATGTCAGTTGATCCTTCAAAACTCTTGGACTCCCAAAAGATTCTGTTGGACAAAAGACTCATTCCTATTTAGGATTATATTGACATGTGAAACATTCCAATTTGCAAAAGAAAGGATAGTTACAACACAATCCTTGTAGAGAATTTTTTGTAGCATACATTTGCAATAACTATGAATAGCATGACTTATTTCTGGCAAATAGGGATGGTAACTATCACGGATAAGATATGATTTTATTAGGACATTCTGGATTTGATGTTCAACAAACAAGCTGGAAAGTGGATATGGTTGATAACATTGGGTAATGAAATGGCAGTTTGGCAACTGATTCCTCCAGACATCCAAGTTAAACTGATCCTCTGGTATTCCTATGCAGGTTTGACATCCATACAGAAGCCTGGTGATCTAAATTATCTTTGATAAACCTTCAATGCACTTACAATGCGGCAACCGGGAAAAGAACAATGAAATAGTCATTATAAACATCGGTTATTTGATAAGCCCTAAGGTATGATTTTAATACTCTCTTAGTAACAGACTCACCAGACATTGTCTGGAGAGAGCTCATCCAGCACCATTTGAATAGTGTCAGGATTGAATTTACAAGGCAAAGAGGATCCCACGATCCAATCTTGAGGTGGATATATCTAAAATTCAGTAAAAAAAGCTGTTAAATTATCTGGTACTCATAATCACAATGATTTCACTTCAAATAGGCATGGCATGCATTAAATACAACGGGAGAAAAATCTCCCTAGCCGCAAGTTCTTACTGAAAAATGGAGTACTTAAAAGAACCAAATATCTACATCTCATCTGAATTTTTTTTTTTGGTAAGGTACATCTCATCTGAATTTCCTTTACTCTAACCCCAAGAACTGATGACAAACATCCAAAGATGTTGATCCTAAACAGATGAGCTTTGCTGGTACTTGTCATGCTGTTTATGGCCTTCAAACTCTTGAGAACTGATTCTACCTGTACAACTAGGACTTTGCAGGTGTGCGACCACTCTACAGCATTCGGTTACAGGTGCATGTTTGGCAGAAGCTGCCCCCATGGAAATCCATGTAAAATAACATTTTCAAAACATTTTAAAGGTCTTCTCATTGATCTTTAAAATGTTTTATAAAACTTAAGTATAATAAAAAGAACTTAAGTATCTATTCCTTTTTCACATTTTGGAAGCAAATCCACTTTTGCTCTTTTAATCAAAACCAAGTGAGCTCTGAGTCACTGATTAACTACAGTGTTATCAATAAATTAATGTCAAGTTAACTTCCACTTCAAAAGAATTCTACGCAGCCCTTAGGCACCAATGACAAACATGTATATAAAAAAAAGGCAAAAGGGAGATCTAAGGAACTGCTAGACTTACCTCCATATTGGATGCGACACTGGCTACGTAATGAATGGGAGGGATTTTGACTTGATAATGAAACTTAGTCTCACACAAGGCTGAGAGCTTCATCAACACAACCAAGACTGGATAAGTTTTAAGGGAAAGTATATATTTACAAAAGAAAAAAAAATCTACAATCGACAACAACTATCCAACAAAATGCAGCTTGAAAATCAAGGAAACTTTGGAAACATCATGAACCATGATGCACTGAATTTATGTGGCATTCATAGAAATAATTATGTGGGACCCTATAAAAAAAGTGACATTAAAGCATGTCAATGAAAAAGAAATTAATTGACAATCTTGCACGTGAAAGATGCCATGCGGCACAACCATCTGCTAGTAATTACCACTTTCATTAATGTGAAATAAAGTGCGGTAATGGTAAATTTCTTGTGTATAATAAAGTTAGAAAACATATTTGTAGATTTGGGTTTACTCCGAACTATTATAATCCCATGGTGAACCATTTATATTAGATGAAGGATATTGAAAAAGTGACTAATTTTTTGTTAGGGAAGAATGTGGCTATTATGATCAATTGAATTCATACAAGATAATGGTGATTAATGCAGTTGGTCAGAATTGTGTTTCAGAATCGAATTATGTAAGTACTAGTTTTACTCTTACACGTAAACAAGTGGGTATTAGTCATGCATCACAATTGGAAGAGATAGGAGTAACGGGTTTTGATGAGAATGTTTATAATGAAACTTTTCCATCTAATCAGTTCTGAGATATGTTGAAAGTATCAGATGAACCTTTATGGGCAGGTTGTGAGAACCACACTAAGTTATCAGTGACAGCAAGATTGTTAAATATCAAGGCAGAGTACAATGTGTCTATGGATTGCTTCAACTCTTTTGTTGAAATAATGCGAGAAGTAATGCCTCGTGATAACATCATGCCAAGTGATTTTTACGATATGAAATAGCTAGTGGATAACTTAAGTCTTCCGGTTGTAAGGATTGATATATGTGGTATGGGTTGTATATTATATTGGAGAAATGATGAAAATATAGAATCTTGCAAATTTTGTAGTCAACCTAGGTACAAGATTAATAGGAGGCTGGGTCGTAATCAGAAGCGTAAACTATGTAAGCAAATATTTTATCTGCCTTTAATCCCCAGATTGCAAAGGTTTTATGCGTCTAAAGCCACTGCTGAACACATGACTTGACATACAAATCATGAAATAGAAGAAGGTCTAATGTGTCATCCTTCAGGTGCAGAGGCATGGAAACATTTTGATAAAACATATCCTGAGTTTGCAATAGAGTCTCGAAACATCATGTTAGGTCTCTGTGCTAATGGATTTGCCCCATTTGGGAAATCAAGAAAAAGTTATTCATGTTGGCCAGTTATCTTAACGCTGTACAATTTTCCACCTGGTATGTGCATGAAGACACCTTATATGTTTTTGACATTGATTGTGACTGACCCGTAAAATCCGAAAAAAATTTATAGATGTTTATATGCAACCATTGATTGAAGAGTTATAACGGTTATGGGATGAAGGTGTTCTTATATATGATGTTTCTACTGATCAAACATTTGTAATGAAAGCTGCTCTTCTTTGGATGATAAATAACTTTCCAGTTTACGGAATGTTATCTGAATAGAGTACGGTTGGGATCTTAGAATGTTCGATATGTTTGGAGAGATCAAAGTCATTTAGATTAAACATGGGAAGAAGCCTAGCTTTTTTGATTGTCACAGGCAATTTTTACCGATAAATCATACATTCAGAAGAATTAAAAAAGAGTTCATCAAGAATAAGACTGAAAGAACATCTCCATCATTGAGGTTGATCGGCGATCAAATTTGGGAGCGGGTGCAGGACTTTCCAATTGTTGTTCAGAATCCTCACGGCATGACTATTGCGTACGGAAGTACACATAAGTGGACTAAACGCAGTATATTTTGGGATCTACCATATTGGAAGACTCATCTTATTCATTATAATCTTGACGTCATGCACATAGAAAAGAATGTTTTTGACAATGTTATAAATACTGTGATGGATGTCATCGGAAAAACAAAAGACAATTTGAATGCAAAAAAAGATATGAAAGATATTTGTGATTGGCCAATAATAGATGTGGATGCAAGCAGCAGTGGACCAAAACCAAAAGCAGTTTATACATTTGATAAGGAGTAGAGACGAGTTGTTTGTTAATGGTTGAAATCTGTGTAGTTTCCTAATGAATATGCTTCAAACCTCGGGAGATGTGTTAATTTGAATGAATGCAAGTTGACAGGTTTGAAGATTTATGATTGTCACATATTTATGGAAAGACTTATTCCAATAGCTTTCAAGGAAGTTCTATCGAACTTTGTATGGAGCACCATTACAGAGTTAAGTAATTTCCCGCATGATATATGCTCAACAGTGTTACAAGCATCACACATAGAGAAACTAGAAAGAGATATTCCAATTATTTTTTAAAACTTAGAAAGGATATTTCCTCCATCGTTTTTTAATTTGATGGAGCATTTCTTAATTCACTTGCCTTATGAGACCAAAGTTGCAGGTCTCGTCCAATTTTGATGGATGTATCCATTTGAGAGATAAATTTTTTTAAAAAAATTCAATTCAAATTACTTTATTATATATTATGTTATAATAAGCTTTTTTATATTGCAACTAGATTCTTATATCATTTGAATAAAAAAGTGGAGAATAAGATATGTGTTGAAGTTTCAATTTGTAATGCATATATTGTGGAAGAAGCGACAACATTTGCATCACACTATTTTGAGCCGCATGTGCAGTGCAAAAGGCGGTGAGCAAGCAGAAAAGATGAGGGCCCTATTGATCCCAATTGCAAATCATTCTCTATTTTCAACTATCTAGGTCGACTAAGTGGTGCTTGTACGTTTCGTTACTTAACAAATGAAGAATAACATACAGCCCATACATATATTTTACTAAATTGTCCAGAAGTCGAGCCATACTTCGAGTAAGTATAAATTTGCAAATATATGTATTATGTGTCAAATTTTTGCTAATATTTAAATGGTATTTATTATTAGGATTTTCCAAACTTCAATGTATGGACTACTACCAAATGAGATTGATTGTTTGTGCGATGAAGAATTTGCAGAATGGTTCAAAACATATGTAAGTTGCTTATGGACCAAAGCCAAGTTATTAATATTTTATACGTCATTTATTAAAATATATATTATTGACTTTGCGTGTGTAATCTTAGGTTCACAGTAATCAAGATGCACTTGGAGAGTAAGGATTGCTATATCATCTGTCATGGGGTCCACAGTTAAGAGTACGAAGTTGGCCATCATATTTCATAAATGGATATAATTTTCACACTTAAGAATATGGAATGGAAAAAACCACAATGAATAGTGGTGTATCTGTTCGGTTATCCAATGGTGGTAGTTCGAAAGATGATTTTTATGCCTTGTTGGATGAAATCATAGAGATAGAGCACCCTTGACCATTAATGATGCGGGTTGTGTTATTTAAGTGCAAGTGGTTCGACCTTATCAAAGGAATGAAGGTGCATACGAAGTTTAATTTGGTTGAAATAAATCACAAGAAAAAAATATATGAAATATGAACAATTTGTCTTGGCACAACAGGCAATTCAAGTGTGTTATGTATCATATTTTAGTTTGAAACGTGACAAAACTGATTAGTGGGTTGTATGTAAAATCAAAGTACGAAGAAAAATCGAGGAACACTGGAAGGATAGAGCCTATTAACAAGAGAAAGTTTGTAACATGGTTGAAACTGAGGAATATAACATTCCAACTTTACGAGATCCATGTAGAGCAATGATAGATGTGGATCCAACTGAAATTTACGAATTAAATGTAGAAAATTGTATAAGATTTGATTTTGAGACTGATGATGAAGATGATGATGCTTATGAAGAATATGGAGATGAAGATGAAGACGAGGACGAAAATGAGGACGAAGACGAACAAGAAGATTAAAATATTTTCAACAAAACACTAATGTTGTGTAATTATTATTGCGACATGTGTTATTTTGGTTGTTGTAATTATTATTATTGTTCTTGTTATTATTGTTATTATTATCATTATTGTTGTTGTTATTATTGTTGTTGTCGATTATTCTTATTAATTTAATTGATTGTCAGAAACTTTGTCGCTAAATGACGACAAGTCAAATATTATTCGTACGATGACATTTGCAATATTCTATTCTCCCTTGGATTTGGATCGTTGCTAATTTCGTCGCTCATTTTACGACAACAACTTATTTGTGGCTACTGTTCATTAAAGAATTAGCGACGGAAGTGAAATTCATGGCAATTTTCCGAATCCGTCGCAAATTTGCGACCGATTTGAAAATGTCCTTTATTTTGGAATCCGAAATAAATCCATCAAAAATTTACGACGAAAAAATAAATATGTTGCAAATTTGCAACGGATTTTTTGTCCGTTGGAAAATTTTGGACGGAAAACAATACGTTCTAAATTTGCGACGGTAAAAAATTCCGTCGCATTTTTGCGACGAACAAATATTATCCGTCGCAAATTTGGGACAGACAAAATATCCGTCGCAAATTTGTGACAGACGAAAAATTTCCGTTGCAAATTTGGGACGGAAAAAAATTCCCTCCCAAATTTGTGATGGACAAGAAAAGTCCGTTGCAAATTGGGGATGGGAAAAAAATTTCCTCCCAAATTTGCGACGGACAAAATATCCATCGCAAATTTGCGACGGGAAAAAATTCCCTCCTAAATTTGCGACGGACAAAAAATGTTGCGATGGAAAAAAAATCCGTCACAAATTTGCGACCGACAAAAAATGTCTGTCGCAAATTTGCCACGGAAAAAAAAATCTGTCGCAAATTTGCCACGGAAAAAAAAATCTGTCGCAAATTTGGGACAGATTTTTTCCGTCTCAAATTTGCGATGGACAAATAAAATCCGTTGCAAATTTGTGAAGGATTTTTTTTCCGTTGCAACCACATTTGTGCACGTTTCAAATTTTTGCGCTTGTCTCTCTCTATCTCTCCCCCCTGCACGCGCACGTGCCCCCATCAGACTTTTTCTTCATTTTCAGACTTTTTCTTTCTTTTCTTTTTCTTTTCGTCTTTCTCCTCCTCTTCTTCTTCTTCGTCTTCCTCCCGTTGTCGTCACTGAGTACCCTAGACCGCCGTTGTCGTCGTCGCCTGCCTGCCCGGCGGCTCGCAGTCGCCGTCGCTTGCCCACGTGTGTGGTCGTCGCTTGCCTGGTGGAGCTCGCCGTTGCCTAGCTCGCCCGCGCACCTCCCCCGCCCGCCTCGCAGCCGACTAAAGCCGTCGCCACCCAGCCTCGCTGAGCTCGCCGCCGCCTAGCCTCGCCTGAGCACTTGCCGTCGCCATCACCGCCCAGCCTCGCCTGAGCACTTGTCGTCCTTGTTGCCGCCGCCTGATGTCATCGGCGCCTAGTCGCCACTTGGCCGCCACACGACGCCGTCGCCGCCCAGCTCCACCATTATTCGCCCAGCCGTGGCCGAGCACCTGGTCGATTAGCCACCACTTGAGCCCATGCTGCGCCAAGCCCGCCACTGGTCTATTGGCCAAAATATTATCATTGTTTAGTTTTTCTTGACCTTGAACCAAGTAAGCAACTCTTTAAACTCTGCCTAGTATAATGATTATTAATCGAACTTGTTTAGGGATTGTTTAATGTCTGATTGGTTGGCTAAGTTAGGAGTCGATTTGAGGATTGCACGTGGCTTTGATCGATGTTCGACTGATTAATTTGTCTATTATGTTGCCGATTAAGCGTTTAATGACGATCGGGTGGTTGATTAAGCGTTTTTTTAGAAAATGCATTAAAATTGAACAATTCTAGAAAAATTCATAAAAAATTTAAAAAAGTTAGATTTTGGGAAAATATTAAATTTGGTGATTTTTTTTTTTTTAAAATTTAAAAATACCAAAATTTCAAAATATCACAAAATGGTAAAAAAAGACTGTGGTCACCCACTTTGAGTGAAATTTAAATTTTTTTAGGTGCCCAAAAAGAGAATAATAATAATAAATTTAAAGTTTTCAAAATTTTTTAAAATGGTTTGAAATACCTATGGCCACTCATTGTAATAGAAATTTTAATTTTTTGAGGTGCACAAAAAATATTAAAAAATAATAATAAAATAAAAAATTTTAAAACTTTACAAAATGGCTTAGAATACATGTGGCCATTCACTTTGTGTGAAATTTATATTTTTTTAGTTGGCCATAAAAAATTAAATATTTAATAAATTTCAAAATTTCACAGAATGGCTTATAATACCTGTGGCCACCCGCTTTTGGCGAAATTTTAATTTTTTTACGTGCCCAAAAAAAATTAAAAAACACAAAATATAAAAAATTTTCAAACTTTACAGAATGTCTTAAAATACCTATGATCACTCACTTTTAGTGAAATTTAAATTTTTTGAGTTGCCAAAAAAAAATTTAAAAAGTAAAATTAAAAAATTTCAAAACTTTATAGAATAGTTTCGAATACCTTTGGCCACCCACTTTTTGGGAAATTTAAATTTTTTAAGGTGCCCAAAAATATTAAAAAATTTTAAAACTTTACAAAATGTCTTAGAATATCTGTGGCCACCCACTTTTAGTGAAATTCAAATTTTTTAGGTGCCCAAAAAATTTTAAAAATAATAAAATTAATTTTATTACAAAACTTTACAAAATTACTTAGAATACCTGTGGCCACTCACTTTGAGTGAAATTTAAATTTTTGTAAGTGCCCAAAATAATTTTTTGGGCAAAAAAATTCAACAATTCAAACAGATTTCTCCTTCACATGTCAATTTCTGGCAAGAATGCGAACAATCTATTTTAAGTACACATTTTGATTTCTGAAGCAGAATGATTATTATTCGCACCCTTAGTTGTTTAATGCCAATCGTATGGTTAATTAGGTTAATCGTATGGTTGCTTTGCTTAATTGTGGTTGATTGGTTAACTATGGCCCGATCGTGTGGGTTGATTGATGATCGTGTGGCCGAGAACGAAGATCATATGGCCGAAATTAATGTTTCATGGTTGATCTTATACTTGATGAATTATCGTGTGATTTGAAAGTGGATCGTGTGGTTAATTATGGCTATTGTCTGCGGCTTAGCATGGCATATCATGCTCGTATATTGATATTTGATATCAAAATGAGTGCGATTCATAGTATATTTGTTCGTAAGAAATTGCACGTCATAAACACTCGGCATTGACTAATTAAGAGGAAACATTTTCTGCTTCTGAAACAAAATGGTAAGTTTCGTCATGTCCGTATTACGTGTTCGTATTTTTTTATATATTTGTCTAACCTTCCTATTTATTAGTATAAACGTAGAGGTTACATACATAGAAAATCAGCCTCTTCCTCGTCCTCGTCCCCGTCCCCGTCCCCGTCCCTTTCCTCTTCCCTTGTCCTTTCATCTAACCCTCAACTACAATATGCTGATGGACTATATTGACACGTTGGCCCTTCCTCCAACACTTAAGAACATGTTAGGGGACTTGGCCACATGCGAACTGAATCTCCTTTATCTCCATCTCCTTCCGTTCCATCTTATTATTCAGCGCAACAATCGAATAATGACGGAAATACAAGTGAAGAAGATAACCGATTTATGGTATGTCCATTTGGAGATTCGTAAGTACTTCATTTTTTTTAGTATATGTAATATTTCTGATTTTAGATATGGATGTCAACCGAATTGTCGATGTTGCACAATATCCGTATGTTTGCAGATTCACGGATTCACCGTTTGTTGTGAGGGAACTCAATAAAATAGTGAAAAACTATTAGATGAGGTAGTATATTAATTACAAAAGTGTTCCACAAGAAGTGAAAAATTTGTGGTGGAATGAGTTCAAGGTAAGTTTTAGATATTCTATTTTCTTACAACTAAGTTCGGTGTAGTATATTGATGGTCTAGAATGATGTAAATGGACCAGAACAACTCTTTAGTTTTCGGTACTAAAGGGACCAGATATTTTTCCTGAGATGAACTTTACAAAATCTATCGCCGAATTGTCTGGTGTGTGGTAATGGATATGTGACCATTATAATAACTTTCATTTTTTTTTTGTATTGATTGCAGCGGAAGTTCAGATGGCATGAAGAGGAAGAAAATAAAGTGAGAAAAATTTTTTAGAAGAAAGTCGGTGATCACATACGAAATGTGATGAATAAAGCGAAAATCAAACAAGTGAAGTCGGCTTTCATTACAGCTGATAATTTGGTGGAAATTAACAAAATTTGGGAAACTGAAAAGAGTCAGTAAATCAATTAGCAGAATAAAAATAATCGATCTTCTAATTCTAGTGAAGGGTCTGCCACGTATGCCGGGGGCTCTATCAACATTGGGGAGCATCACAAACGAATGGTAAGTCTGTTAAATAAGTTATAAATTAATTTAATTCAATTATTCATGTTTACATTTTGTAGGCACATGAATTAGGGATGGAACCGCCATTTGCAGTTACATTTGAACGCACATTTCAAAAGAAAGATAAGATATGGATTGACGATCGAACAAAAACTATTAAGGTATGTAAGGTTATACTTTGGGTTTTATGAAAACTAGAATGAAAACCGTGAATACTTCTAATATTTATGGTAGATTTATATAAATTTATTTTATTTTCATCTATATTGTTAATGTAGGAAAAATATGATGAACTTTTAATGAGTAATGCTAGTGATAATGATGGTTGTGCTGCGTCTAAGCCATCAGTTGACAGTATGGTATTATGGGTGGAGGCAACGGGTTGAATTAAAAAAGGAAAAATATTTGGGATGGGATCCTTGTCAAGGATGTACATGTCGAATCATGCTGAAACTTCATCATCCAATGCAATTGGTCGAAAAAGGTCACGACATGTCACGCCCCGAACCCCATCGAGCGCGCGACATCCTGATACTCGGTCGAATGAGTGCGACGTTTTAGGAGTACATTGCCGACCCAACGATCTCATCAGAGTTGATTCGCGGCGGAAACCATTAATAAAAACCCGGATAATAAAATTGGAGACTACCAAGAAAACTAGATCGTCAAACCGCCAACATAAACACATTACACTTCCAAATATTTACAATATCTATTATCAAACATACTTATACATTACCGCAAACTTACTAGTCCACAAAACATGCATGCACACCAAATACTATCCATCAACACCAATACTTCAAAAACAGAGATAACCTGGGTCCTCTATTTCTTCAAAAATGGTACTCTTCAAAATTTCTGCTCCGAACCTCCCAACTAGCCTCGGTGTCCACGAGACGGTGTCCAGTCAGAATCCGACTCCTTAACACTCGAATCTGACTCCTCCCGAATTGTCGCTTCCATTGAGGATTCCGACTCGGCTCCGATCTCTACCGGGTGGTCTATGTCACCCGACTCCCCTATTGGGACCTCATCCCGCTCCTCCTCGACTGGCTCCTCAACTGGCTCAATCTCTGGCACATAATAGGGATTATACTCGTGCATGGGTACGTCCTCCTGTTCATCCTTAGACTCTGCTTCTGGAACATTCCGTGGATCTGCTTTAGGGTTTTCTTTTTCTCCTTCTTGTCCTTCCTCAGGAATTGCCTTGAGATTTACGTCTATCGAATCATATCCCGCCTGGGATTCTTCGGGTTTTGGCTCATGCTCAGCTCCCGAGGGTTCAGGTACTACAGAAGCAGGGTGGAGTCCAGACTGAGCCAAACTAGTCTCCAAGCTAGTCAGCTTGCCATCGGGAGGGGGTATGGCTGATGGATCCCAGTTCCCAACTCCATCAAAGGAGACATCGAAGTCTCGGACAGAGCCGAACTCATCAATCCCGTCTCCAAATATCCATGCAGTGTAGGTGTAGGTCTGCCAATGGGATAATCCTATATCTACCCAAACTACAGTCGTATGCTTAACCCAAGTGAAATTATCGCTCATTGGATACTCCATTACATCGTGATCGGTGTGCATGACTATCTCAAAATGTTATGGTGGCGGGTTCATGGCTCAGGCGGGGGCTTTGAAATTGTTTGGTTGAAATAATTATGAGACACTTCTCAATAAGTTGCAACCTAAACCTTACCTATGCTACCACGTACTTCCCAACACGTTCAGACACACTACCAATCAAACCACACAAACAACAACCAAATATTCACACATACTTGGACTCTCGGCATATGCAACCTACACGTTAGCCCACAATCCCAATATACAATTCTCACGCACATGCTACAACACACGTACTTTCCACATATCAATACACATGTCAATCACACCACATTTACAACTCACAATTCACATTCAGTTACGTACTAACACGCCATTTACTTTCATTTTCCTCGTCGTACTCACACTTGTTCAATCACTTTCCCAGCCCGCGTAGACACGCCTCAAGCCCATTCGATCACGCCCCAAGCATCACACCCCTCGGTTCGATCTCATTTTCACTTTCTCCTCAGCCCGTGCCAAATGCGACAGACCTACATGATCGTGGCTCGAGTTTAACATGTCTCAGCCCGATCCCATTCTCACATTTTCCTCAGCTTTCGCCAAATGCGAAAAGCCTACATGATCGAAACCCGAACTTATAATGCTTCGGACCGATCTCATTTCCCACTTTCTCATTCCTCAGTCAGCGCCAAATGCGACAGGCCTACGTGATCGCGACCCGAGCTTATAATGCCTCGGTCTGTCCCATTCTTGCACTTACACACATTCACATTAATTTACGTGCACACCTTTGCACCAAATACAACACGACAATACAATCACATCACAAACACGCGAACAACTACGCAAATTGGCATTTTTCCACATCCAAACGTTGTCAAATCAATTCCGACTCTTCACGGTACTTTCACGAAATCTCAAGTCGGACCTAACAGTATAAATCGGGTACCAAACAGCACCCCACATGTGACATTCCGAATTTTCGACCCATTTTTGGGATTTATAAAACGTGTAATTCGTCAGTGTGCTTATAGTAAAATCTCGCCTGGGAACTGATCACTCCCGGTTATTGTTTTAAAATAGAGATTTCGCTAGAATCGCACTTGATCGAATTTGGTCGTTATTTAGAGCTTGAACTTTGGTGTCGAATTTTTCGGAGTTTCGTGATTAATTTAATTGGACGGTGTCGATTTTCGCGTGGCCAACCTTGATTTTGCTCTGGATAAGTGAAAAGTGAATTTTTGACCGAGTGCAAATTTGGACTGGTTGACCACCCTCGCAGTGTATTTTTATTAGTACCCCTTCAGCCAAAATCCTAAAATTATTAAATTAGGATTTTTCGGGGACCGTCGGATCGTTTTCGAATTTAAATCGTGACCGTTGGATCGCAATTATTGCGATTTTGACTTATTCGGATCGTTTTCGAATTTAAATCGTGACCGTTGAATTGCAATTATTGCGATTTTGACTTATCCTCTCTCTCTCTCTCTCCTTTTCCCGCTGCCCCCTCTGCCGTGACTGACTTTTCCCCCCACCTAACCCCACCAACTTTCTCTCTCTCCCTTTTCTCCTTTTCTTCTTTTTCTTTTCCCCTTCTTTTTCTCTTTTCTTCTTCCCCTCTTCTTCTCCTCCGCGAGCTTCCCCCGACGCCGACTGGTCTGCGTCCACTTCTGGCTTCGGAGCTCGCTGCGACGCTCACCGCCGGGGACTTGCTCGCCAGCCTCGCCACCGCATGTGCCGTCCGGCCGCCGTACCTCGCCCCAGCCGCTTCCTTCTTCCCCCTCGACGCCGCAGCTTCTGGCTTCTCTTCTTGGCTGCCCGACGTCAACCGCCAGCCTCACCGCGTCGACCGTGTGTCGCTCGCCGTCGTGCCCAGCGACGCCGCACGTCGCCGCCGTCGCTTGCTCGCCCCTGTCGCCAGCCTGTTCCGGCCAAACGCGAGTAGCCGCGCCTCTTGCCGGCTCGCCCGTTCGTCCGTTCGGTCGAGCTCCGCCGCGCGCCGCCGTCCGCCTCCGACCAGCACCGCCGCGGTCCCAGTCGCCGGAGCAGCCCCGGATCAGCCACCCCAGCGGCTGTTCTTCGCCGTTCGCCGCCGTCCGCCGGTCGCCGTTCCGAGCCGGAACCACCGCGGACCGCCCTCGTCGCCGCCGTCGTCCTCGCGTCAACGCCGTCGTTAGTGGAGTAAGTTAACCCCTAATCGCATATTTAGGGTGTTAAACTTGCTTATGGTAGTTTAATTTATGTTTAGATTAGTATTATGTTTGTTTAATTAGAATTATGTGTTAATTGTGGGTTAGTGGTTAGTTAAGTGTATATGGAGTTTAAGTTGTTGATTAGTTTATTATTATTAATTATTATTATTATTTTCAATTATTTTCGGATTTATATATTATTTTATTAGTTAATATATTAATTCCGAATTAAATATTAATATTTTATTATTAAATAATTAATTTCCGAAAATTAAAAATTATTATTTTCGGAAAATTTTCTAACGCCAATTATGATGCCAATGTTGGTTTTCGCCGTTTAAATTGTCGTTTTAGAAAATTATTTGAGCGATTTTGATTTGAGAAAATATTTCGAATTCTTTGAAAAGAAATTAATTTTGGATATTATTAATTAATTATATTCCGAATTTAATTATTATTATTTCGGAAAATTTATAATTTCAAATTATGATTTCTAGCTTAAACGTTGGCGTGTATGCCGTGATTTGTCGTATAAAATCATTTTTTTTATGACAATTTATTTTGATCGGAAGTTTCAAGAAAAATTACGAGATTGCTGGTATTTAATTGTTTTTGTTGTTATGCCAAAAATTGAAAGTGGTGTTGTGTGATTGATATTCATAATCGAAGCTTGTGAAATTGATTGACGGTTGCATGTGTGACCATGTGATATTGTTGTATGGCATTAATTAGAGCACGATTCATGTATGCATGGGCTAATTAAAAAGATAATAATTGGCCGGAATGCTTGTGTGCTCGTGTGGTCACACGTTGGAACCGTCTTGCTGTGTATCGCTTGACGATGCCCGATTTATCAGATGCCTAGGGATAATCTGGAGTGCTTGATATCCTGGATATCTTGTCGCGGCCTAGGCCGGACTTGATGCTCCTTACGGGATACCATCTTACTGTGTATCGTTTGATGTTGCCATATTGGAATGCCGTCATCCTGTGTATCGTTTGACGTAGCCGTGCCCAACGGGGTGGGACAAAGCCCGGTTTTTACCGGAAAACTGCATCTTGTTGCGTATCGCTTGATGTGTAGTGGCCCCGAGGGGGCGTAATAACTGGAATACGTGTGATGCATAGTGCCTGATTATGTGGTAGAAACTGCTAGGCATGGTATGGGACGTGCCCAAGTGGATTCTATCTTATAATCGAGACACGCGCGATTGTGATGCATTAATGCATGGGTAATTTATTTAAATGCTTCGAGTATGCGACATATGTATTTTCATCAACGTGTGTATCAAGGCGAGGTAAGGATGCCTGTGGTTGCTGCTGTTGTTGCTGTTGTGCCTGTTAGGGACCCCCGTGCGAGTTGGCTTCCTAAGCGGGGCTTAGGCCGTTAACTTACTAAGATTTTATCTCATTCGTTGTTAAACCTTTTCAGGGCCTTAGCTTGTCGTTGCTTCCCCTGCGGTTTGGAGTACCGCAGCTTTTGGTTGGTCCCTGAGGGTTAGGCCCGGAAGCTGTTTTGGTTGGAGTAGATTAACCCTAGCCTTTCTTTTTGCTGGCCTTTTTGTGGTAGCGCTCGAAGCGGGCTTGTAAGAATATTCCCGGGGATTAATCAAGTGAAAATTAAATTACTGTTGTGTGCGGTTTTCCTCTGCTATCCCTGCTTGTTGTTGTCCGGGGTTTGTTGTGTTCGTTTCTGCATGCGTGTTAAGAGATAAAATGACGGGTCGGCGACGAGTCCTGGGACGTCGCATCTCAACGACCTAAGCGGGGTGTTGCGCGTCCGTGGGGTCCGGGGCGTGACACCACAGCACTCTGAACAGCCAATCACAATATACCATCGGCCTCTAAAATTCCTCTAAAAATTCCCGAATTCAATCCTACGGTCTGTTAATCAAACCAGCCTTTAATTTCAACCAATTAGCGTCTAAACGGGTCCGAAAATATTCGATAAACTAGGCGAGGTTTAGATCGTAACTTACCTGACTTTAGACTAGCGTGGCTAGAGCAAAACGGCCGGCGATCGACGACGATTTTGCGGCAGTGGCGGCGATTGGCGAGCGGTGGCGGGTGATCGACTTGGACGGCGAACGGTGGCGGCTTGGGCGTGGCCGGCAAGGCTGATGGCCATGAGAGGGGAGGGAGAAACCGATAGGAAGAGGAGGAACAACGGTGTGGCACGGCAAAATTGTCTTTTCCAAAATTTAGGGCAAAATGCCTAAAATGCCCTTACCCATTATAACTAACCTTTTAGAAATTCTCAAGGGTAAAATGGTCACTTTCTTATTTTCTTGTTGAAATTGAATTTTTTTGAAGAATTCAGGAGCATCCAAAGTTGCACATTTCAATTGCAACGTCGTCCTGATGTCTTGTCGTGACTTCCTAATTTTCTGATGCCTAATTCGGTCTCTAATTAATAATTAAATTTTATGTAATGTAACTTGAACGATTCTCAGACTAACGGGTGGCTTTTTGGGGTAATTCGTGTATTCGACCCGTAACTGATACTAAATCAAGTCACGTACAAATTCATTTAGATCGTGACGGTCCTGGTTGTCAATAAAATCGCGAGGATCGATCGCTAGTTTCGATAGGCACGATCGTTTGGTATAGGTTCTGGATCGTTCGTCAGTTCATTTCGTGATCAAACGAAATCACCCGTGATCCACTAGTATGATAGTGATGAATCGGCCCTTCACTATCCTAAGATCGGCCTACATTGGCTCAAAATGTCACATCGACAATTTTATGATTGAAAGTTGATTCACAATTGAATTTCTCTAGTCGTATGAATTTAAATCCCTAATTAGCATTTCCCTAATGGTTAGTATCTTAGAAATGATCAGTTCCAGGCAAGAATCAACTACAAGCACGTTCATAAAACCATATATTTCATAAATCCCAAATGGATGATTTTTAGGATGTCACACAACACGATGAGTAATTGAACCAAGAAGTGAACCAATTGAAAAACATACTTGTAGAGAAGGACAAAGAAATAAATGACTTGAAACAACAAATGCAAATCGTTATGTGACACCTCAACTTCAATCGCGATGAGGTTCTTCCTGTACCTCCCGCCAATCTAATAGGTGATGGGCACAATGATGAGCGACACAATGATGCTGAGATTATTGATGATGATGATAATTTTCTCAGTCCTTTCTAGTTAAAATTCCCAAAATTGGGGGTAAGCTTTCTTCACAATCTTTTATGGCCTAAGTGTAGTTTCACCCAATATGTTCCTGCCCTACAATTACTTTTTGTGGACGACTTTCTTACAACTAGGTTATTTGTTTGCCAAAAACTGAAAATTTAGAGATCCCAGGATGACATGCTTGTT
Source organism: Syzygium aromaticum (assembly GCA_024500025.1). Taxonomy (NCBI): domain Eukaryota; kingdom Viridiplantae; phylum Streptophyta; class Magnoliopsida; order Myrtales; family Myrtaceae; genus Syzygium; species Syzygium aromaticum. The sequence goes on from CM044885.1 coordinate 23,431,644, forward strand.
AAAAAAAATCATGATATTTGAACATTGTAGAAATACATGCCTTAATTGACTTTGAGTCCTCTCTTCCTCAGAATTGGTGTTGGTAATTCACCTCTCTAAGTCATTAAACTGTTGAATGCTATTTGGATAAGGATCTAATTTTTCCTAGGTGACAGAAATACGGTTTACAAGGGTGAAAAAACTACAGTGGATGTCAAAGTTGACTCATATTCATATGTAAAAATATCGATGTTTGTCCTGAAACGTTTTTTTGTTAACCATTTTACTTGTTTTTTTATACCTAGTTCAAAGTCCATGTATAAACGCTTCTTTTATATTCTGGACTGATTGAATATCTTTATTTATGTATCCACATTTCATCATGTGTCGACAAAAGTGACTGCTTTTGGTGTCCTGCCGAGTAGCAAAGCTGCCCAATCTTATGTCTAGTTTATCGATTTTTCGTTTTTTAAGCAAAATCTATAGTTGTTCCGCCTCCTATGTTTTGAAGGCATTATAAGATTGGATATCAAATAATATCATGTCAGATTTTGCAACTATACATATATTATTATTTTTTGCGGACTAGCATCTTTCCTTCAGTTATATTTTTCAATTATATGGCATTGTGTTTGATTTGTTCATTTTCTATTTCTGATTGTTGTCTCTTGTCCTTTGATTGTTTTGAATGTATTATATGATGATCATTAATGCGTAGCTATTGATACGGACAAGATTTGATGGCCGAAATGGTATAAAATTTGCGACGAATATTTAGAGACGAATTTTGTGACCATTACAGCTCGTGGCTAATTTGCGACGAATTATAGTGACGAATCAAGTTTGTGACTAATTTGCGATGAATACATTTTGCGACGAATTTTACGACGAATTTTCCGACAAATTTTGCGACAAATAAAGTTCGTGCTAAATTTGCGACGAATTTGGCGATGAATTTTGCGACGAATAAAGTTCGTGACTAATTTGCGACGAATTATTTAGCGACGAATTTTGCAATGAAATTTGCGATGAATTTTGCGTTGAAATTTGCGACGAATTTTGCAATCACATTTGCGACGAAATTTGTGACGAATAAAGTTTGACAAAATTTCCGACGAATTTTGTGACAAATAAAGTTCGTGGCTATTTTGCGACGAATGATTTGCGACGAATTTTGCGATGGATAGTGTTTGTGGCTAATTTGCGACGAATTTTTTTTCGTTGCAATTTTGCGACGGACATTGAAATTTTCCGTCACAAAATTTTGCGACGCCTTAGTAGCAATGAAATTTTTTCTGTCGCTAAATTCGTCGCAAATTGAATTTGCGACTGATTTTGCTAAATTTTTCATCGCAAAATTCGTCACTAATCCCTTATTTTTTTGTAATGCATATAGGAAATGGAACACCAGAGGTCACCCCACAAAGTAAAAAGCCACAGAAAACAACAAAAGGGCTGGCAAGGACATTGAAAGCGAGGGCCCAACATACATATATAACCGCAATGAGAAGAGAACATCCCATCAAATTCCAGTGTCACCAATAAACAACCGAGTCCCTGAAATTGTATACAAGTTCTGCTGCCCTCTGTGGAGAAGTTTCAGTGCGGAGCTAAATAACAGAACAAACTCCATTCATTACTTATGCAGGTTATAATTGAAGGAAAAAACGCACTTAATGTACACCATTTAAGTTCAAGCGTGTAGGCCTTCTATGAATGAGGTGCGTCCCACCGTCCATAGAGGATCTCCAACCGCGACAGTATCCATTTCTAATGCAGAATACTCCAAACGTTCCGTCTATTCCAAAGTACTACTATTTTAGAGCGACCCTCAACATTATCGACTTTCTTTGTCTGGAAGACAAGTATTGATACTTTACAACTTCACCCGACCATAAGCCCCTTTGAATGAGCCATAAAGAGGTTGAGATCTTCGAAAGCTGAAGACATCCTCGATTCGGATCAAGGATGGTTGAACCGGTTGGTTTTTGTCAATCGTGTACTCGGATGCGTGTAGGCTCCCGTAAACACGAATGGATAGCGTCTTCTTTCTAGCTGCACCGACTTTTACATATTCATTGAAGAAATCCAACAATTCTTGCTGCGTTAGCTGTCTCAGCGCCGCTACCTGTTCCCATATCATTTGTAAGAACTTAATACTTTCTTACTGAAGCCTGGCTTGAGAAATTAACCCTAAACAAATGCTATCATTAATTTCATTGTGTTTCTCTCTCTTAGTGCTGGCAGCTTCACCCAGCTTAATGGTCAAAGCAGAAAGAACAATTACAGAATACTTGCCTAGTTAATTAGTACAAGTCTTTGTTCATACCTCAATTTCTCTCCTGTCAAATTTTTGAGTCCCGTCAGAAATTTCTGTCCAGTAGAATGCACATTCTTCCATCAGATTCTTGTGTTTCTCAAGCTTCATATCAATCAACGCATTCACATTGCTCTGCATATTATAGGAAAACGATTAGTATGACCATGCTATGCCTTCCAGCTAAAGATGGCACAGTTAGTTTGCAATATCCTCAACACGAGAATGCACTCGAGTACAAATCTTGAAAATGGGATGGATTGTAGGAAAGTCAGCAAGAAAGGAACTTCTCATCAAGTAATTTTGGGAGTGAATTTACCCCAGAAAATAAAACACCACTACAAGCGATTTCTATTGAGTATTTCTTATATAAGGTCGGAAAAGATTCTTGATGCATTCTTTTTATTACATGCACCATCACTAGTCCACGAGCCTATCCAGGAAAAGAAACTGAGGAAGTTCTTAATGCAATTTTTTTCAGGTACATGTCTCGTCACTCCTTCCCTGTGAGGATTCAGGACGAAGATGAACAAGGCTTGGGAGCAATATTTGTCCAAAGACCGACAGATAACATCAGCTCACTTTCCCTTCTAAGTACCCTATATCGAGCAGTCAAGCCTGCATCCAACACTGCTGTGGATTCTTGCTGATGAAAAGGCAAGCTGACATCTTGCGAGCAATAATATGAACATCTACACTACTTGCTACTTGGTTGAGAATATCCTTACATATCTAAACCAGGGAATGCTCATAAAAGTGGCTACGTCATTCAAGGATTTCACTATTAATGTACCTTCCACATGCCAAGCATCACAAATACTCATTTTGTTTACAGATCTAATGCCAGAATTCAATGGGTAATCTTAGCATTCAATATGTATTCCTAATGGATCTCAATCTTCAATTATTCAACCATTTCATTTTACCAACGGAGTTTGTCACCAATTAGTGTACCTTCCAAACGCCAGCATCGTTTGACTCACCTTGAAGTTTTCATTTGTCATCTGAGATAGATTGCTTTCGAACATTTTTAGGAATTCCTCGACTCTCAAATCAATATCACCAGGCCCCTAAAAAGATGGACATATTAGAATATGAGGCAATGACCTTGGTCCTAATAGATGAACAAGATGTTGCTAGTCACCTTCACTGTGGATTGGATGATGAATTGTAGCCCATGAATTCCATAATCATTCCTATGTTGAAGGAGACATAAAAAAAATTTGAGAAATGGTAATAATGCATTAAAACTTTGTCGGTCAAGGAATGCCTTAAGTACCTCTGCATAAGCATGGTTATATACCCAAGCTGCTCCACAGATCTAAGCTGGTGGAATGCTGGTTCCTTGGCGATTAGATCAAAAAGCTGAAGCTTTACATTCATCACGATATCATCCCGGTGAACCTACAAAATCAATCAAATAGCAAATCAAAACCCTTCCAAAGAAACAAGACATTGAAAAATTAAAAAGCAGAACGTTACCATAGTCATACCAGAAGAAGAGGGGGAGAAGCAAGCGGGGGGAGGGGGAGCCGGACTCTCTTATTTTTGGATTTTGGCAAAGGAATACGAATGTGTCAAGAAAGGAATAACATGACAGAAGTAAATCAACTCACAGACAAAAGAAGAACAAAGAACAGTTTCGAAGATAACATAATGTCCAACAAATGCTATTTTATATTGTTCTGAAGATGAGAATAAAGCCTTACACTCCCTTCAAGACGTGGGAACAAGGATAAGCACACATATATTCTAAATCTAAAGTCTTTACAAGTGATGATTGACAAGGAGAGTGACAGCCAAATGATCTTCATTTCGAATATAACATATATGCCAAACTTTCATGTTACATCCTGACAATGTAACACCTGCGTACCCAAATCAAGGCATGGAACTACCTGAATATAGTGCACCAGAGCAGAATTCTCATCACTTGGATTTAGGCCTTCCGTACAGTAGAAGTGACTCAATCCAGTTCCTAGTTTAACTACTCTATTTGTCGGATGCTGGGATGGATATAAAGGTTGGCATATTGGCTGTTGACCGTGGAAAAGAATATTTTCAATATGCTGAACTATAGACTCTGCTTCGCCACATTCAATATTCCCTACGCCAGAGGTAGCAGATATAACTCAAAACTCAAAAGGTGATGGCAGTGATCTACCACAAATTATAAAATGAAGCTGTAGACTACATACCAGCTATGTAAAACTCCAGCAAGGTCCTGGATAACATTAGGGGCAAAAAGTTGGTGAGATCTTCGCCCTTGATTGCGGGAAGAACTTCAAGTTGTTCTGTCCAGGGCCGAGTGTTGTCTTGCAGTATTAGTGAGCAATAGTACATAGCCTGCTGACATGGTTGCTGAAACTTCAAATTCTGATAATCTTTTGTCATCACTTCCTGTAATATATATGGGAAAAGAGAGAATCTCAAAGGTATTGCCAAAACAGAAGGTAAATGGTGCAGATATTTCTGTGAGAGAGAGGGAGAGCCAAAGTTTACCTTGATCACAGCAAATCTCTCAGGTCTCACTTCAAAGGTGGCAATTTTCTCAATGACTTTTTCCAGCAATATCCTCAGCTTGTGACTATAACCAACCACAGTGACCTAAGTACGAGAACATATGGTCAGCACATAGAATGTCCACTCCTGGATACACAAGAGAGACTAGGGCACTCTGTAGAATTGCTTGCCCACTTTATTTCCATTTCAAAATATTTAAAGATCCTTTTTCTAACTGAGTGAAGGAAAAGCATAAAAGCATTTCCCAGTCTTTTTATGCTTAACTAAGCTAAAAGTAGCTTATTTTAAAAACAAGAACCTGAAAACCTGTGTTGGTGTGATGCACACTGTAATGAAGGCCAGCAACCTTTGCATAATAAGCTGAAACATACCCAAAAAAGCAAATTAAGGAGAGGACCGACCATATGTGGTTACTGTAATGTACAAATTAGAGAGAAGAACAGATTTGCAGAAGAAGAGGGACTGAATACTACTTTAAGCTATACGAAATCACGTGGAACATCGAATGCCATTTTCAAAGGAATAACTACAGTACAATCAAGACTGATATGAAACATAGCATGAGATATTCCTATATAGTCTAGTGTACTGCTAAAATTTTACCGAATTCATTCAAGTAATCCATCAACAACCGCGTAAATAAATTGGCCAGCACTACAGCTTCAGATGAGTTGCTAGCATTCGGGCAGCTGAAATCTATTTTAACATATGCCTTGGGAGTGGAGAATACAGTATCAGGCTTGAACCATAATGTTGAGTATGATGACTTCCTCAAGAGAACTGGCAAGTTGATCTGTTCAAAAGATCAGTCACTACAGAAGCTAAAAACTGAACAGGATAAGTTCAGAATGTATTGTACACCACACCTTTTCTTTTGAAACTTTTAGAGATAAATCGGTAGGGATGAATAAATTGGGTACTGGTAGATGCAAATTTTCATCAGGAGAAGATGACATCCATTCCTGCAAATCAAATACAGACAATATAACGGAAAATTCTTTCTGTTCTCCACCAAAAGAAAAAATTGTATACTCCATGTCAAGGTAATCTCATTTATCTTCCCCTTTTAGTGTAAATCTACACACTACATTTTGAAAGAAGTACAATCACTCCAGTTGGTCTGATAGGTTCCGCATTATTTTAGAGGAAGTACACCTAACAAAAGCAATTGATGGGACTATAGTGGTGATTACCTCCGACATCTTATACAAATGATTCACCAAGTATTTAAAAGAATCATGCCACCCAAACACCAAAAGAACAAGCTTGGTAGACCCGAAAATGTTCGAATGGTGCAGGGAATGAATATTCATGGCGGGGGCTGCAATTTTGCCAACTACTCAACAAAATCAATTGAAGATTAGGATTAAATCATCAGAGCATAATGTGCCTCTTCATCTGTGAAACCTCCTAGTTAGAATGAAAATCAGTGGACAAGGAAGGGATACCTGTATAGTGGAGGCGGAGATTCTGTTCACAGAATATGCTGTTCCATATCATGGTTCCACCTTGTCAGTTGATCCTTCAAAACTCTTGGACTCCCAAAAGATTCTGTTGGACAAAAGATTCATTCCTATTTAGGATTATAGTAAAACATTCCAATTTGCAAAAGAAAGGATAGTTTCAATACAATCCTTGTAGAGAATTTTTTATAGCATACATTAGCAATGACTATGAATAGCATGACTTATTTCTGGCAAATAGGGATGGTAACTATCTTGGAGAAGTTATGATTTTATTAGGACATCCTGGATTTGATGTTCAACAAACAAGCTGGAAAGTGGAGATGGTTTAATAATATTGGGTAATGAAATGGCGGCTCGGCAACTGCTTTCTCCAGTCGTTTGCATACAAGACATGTTACAAAAAAACTCAACATTTAAAGAGATTTCTCAATTTTGACTTCGGTGTAACCTGTGCATGAATGTCCTTACTGTAAAATCCATGCAGATTGGCCATAAAAAATCATGAGATGACTTTGCTAAGTGTGATTGCCTTCATACAGACAATATGATGCCAGCATGACCGGGTGTGTCTGGACAGGTTCGTCCATTTGAAAGTGTATGTTATTACCGCCTTTTTCCACTTCTTGCTAGTGTCGAAATGACAGTGGGGTGGGTTTGGAATGGCCAACCCCATAAAGACCACGAACGTGATTAGTCCCCTAAAACATGTTTTCCAAATGGAATTTCAAAACTCATCCCAATTAAGTATATGAGAACCTGAAACCCAACAATTTGTTTTAATATTTTAAATAAATAAATATACCTTAAGATATCAATAATATGAATACCTAAATAACACGATGTAGAAGAATAAAAATATTGTGGTCAGGTTTGATTGAGGTACATACAAACTAAATCCTCCAAACCATATAGGATTATATAGTTTGGACAAGTCGAGAAACCAAATTAAATTGACCCTTTGGTATTTCTAAGCATGTTTGACATCCATAGAGGCCCAGTGAATTAAATTGTCCTTGACAAACCTTCAATGAACTTACAATGCAACAACCAGGAAAAGAACGATGAAATAGTCATTATAAACATCGGTAATTTGATAAGCCCTAAGGCATGATTTTAATACTCTCTTAGAAGAAATACACTCACCGGACATTCTCTGGAGAGAGCTTATCCAACACCATTTGAATAGTGTCAGGATTGAATTCACAAGGGAAAGAGGATCCCACGATCCAATCTTCAGGTGGATATATCTAAAGTTCAGTAAAAAAACTGTTAAATTATCTGGTACCCATAATCACAATGATTTTACTTCAATCAGGCATGGCATGCATTAAACGCAAAAGAAGAAAAATCTCCCTAGACGCAAGTTCTTAGTGAAAAGTGGAGTACTTAAGAGAACCAAATATTTACATCACATCTACATTTCATTTACTCTAACCCCAAGAACTGATGACAAAAATCCGAAGATGTTGATCCTAGATAGATGAGCTTTGCAGGTTCTTGTCATGCTGTTTATGGCCTTCAAACTCTTGAGAATCAATTCCACCAGAACAACTAGGGCTTTGCAGGTGTTTGTTTAAAGTTGTGGCAGAAGCTGCCCTCATGGAAATCCATGTAAAATAACATTTTCAAAACATTTTAAAGATCTTCTCATTGATACACCCATATAAGTCATTGTTCAATGTGGAACACTTGAAACCTTTCGAAACATACAAATATGGACATGTTAATTCTAATAGAATCGTATATAAAACTTAAGTATCTTTTCCATTTTCACATTTTGGAAGGAAATTCGCTTTTGCTTTTTTAATCAAAACCAATGAGCTCTTAGGTACCGATTAACTTCAGTGATATCGATAAATTAATGTCAAGTTAACTTCACTTCAAAAGAATTCTATGCAACCCTTAGTAACACTTAGGCACCACCCACAAAAGGGAGATCTACGGAAATGCTTGACTTACCTCCATATTGGATGCGACACTGGCTACGTAATGAATGGGAGGGATTTTGTCTTGATAATGAAACTTAGTCTCACACAAGGCTGAGAGCTTCATAAGACATCCAAGACTGGATAAGTTTTGAAAAAAGTACATATTTACAAAAAAAAAAAAAATTCTACAGTCAACAACTATCCAATAAAATGCAGCTTGAAAATCGAGGAAACTTCGAAAACATCATGAACAATGATGCACTGAATTAATGTGGCATTCATGGAAATAATTGTGTACGACCTTATCAAAAAAGCGACATTAAAGAATGTCAAATAAGAAGAAATTATTTGGTAATCTTGCATGTGAAGGATGGCATTCGGCACAACCATCTGCTAGTAATAACCACTTCATTAATGTATAGATACAGCTATAGATGTAGATATGACAGCATGTAGTGGATTTACCTGCCTGACATTCATGTAGCATATCTCAATGAAGGATAAACGAATGGACCACTTAGCTCATGATTTTTCTCGCCATAATGATATGTTCAAAATGAATTAGAAAGAATACAGAACCATATTGTGCAAGTATCTGTCCAAATCTGTGTGTGTGCAATCGCCAAAACTGGTTGAGATGCTCAACCTACTATACATTTATGAAGAAGAAGAATAACCAGCCACAAATAGGCGATGCGCTTGTTGTTTTCAAATCTTTTCTATATGCAGCAAAGAGAACGGGATGCCAGTTAAAAAACTGAGTATAACATAACCAGCAATAGCAGCAGAAGTTGCTCATATGCATGCCATCGGAGATCAATTTTTGCTTTCCCCAAGTGAAGAACAAGAAAATGAGCAATCTCTTCCACACAGTTCATTTGCATACCTCATCAAATATCCACTTGCAAACACCGGTCTGCTGTAAGAGACTAATATATTTGAACAACAATCCAATGATATCTTGCACATGTTCTGCAAACAAGTCAACCAAATTTCATTAACCTCAAAAACCAACTAATCCATAGATGAATGGACAAAAGAGTAATTCTAGATGGCGGCAAGAAGAAAAAAACAAAGCTCCTATAAGTATAGTATAGTGTATGGAATAAGAGGACCTTATGAGACAACTTTAGTTTCCAGTAGCAGAAAAGCAACTCCATCGTATTACAAGTTAAAACCAGCAATTGCCAAACATCTTCTAAAGTGCAATAGGCTGAGCTAAACGACAATTCCATGATTTTAAGGCATAGACTGTCTAAAAATATATCAAGTCCAAATTTTTCACCACGAAACCATGGTATCATCAAGTTTGGGAAATAGCCATGTTTCAGTCAAGAACTAAATGGAGAAGCCAAATTACACTGAAAAATAAATGGGAAGATAAGACAGAAAAGGAAATATTAAGTTGGAAAATAAAGCACTTCCCCGCCCAAGCAGAAAATCATTTTCAGCACAAGTTTTACCTCCTATTGTCACTGGGACACTTAACAAGTACGCAAAATGCAACACAATCACTAATTCCTCCAACTTAAATATTAGGAAAGTTAACAAACATGAATGGATAGAGCATATTCTGATTGCGAATAATAAAGATGAATGCTAATAAAAAACGCTACTAACAACTAAGTGGAAAATGGAAAAGCTTATCATCTCTGTGCTCACGCAAATGAACACTTGAGAATGCAACAAATGAGAAAGGTGCTGGCGATAGCCTGGATGCAAGCAAACTAACCATGACCAGCATCGGTAAGATCGATTTCCACCATAAAAAATGCAAATTCCCAACACGAATCCCATTGGCATTCACCCGCAGACAAACTCATAGCCCATCCTGCAGCATCAAAGGCACATAATGGCAAGAGAAGACAAGGCATTAGTAATTTTTCTACTTTTGTGTAAAAAACCTATGCAAAGGAGAGCAATTCACAGGTAATGTAGTTAGATTAGATAAGTTCTTCTAAGGGAAAATAGAAAAAGAAAGACATGCTAAAGCTTCCACCTCCCCCGGAAAAACTACAACTTTTCCACCACAAAAGTGGGTGGTGTTCAAAGCTAACACTGAGGCTGCCACGGCCATACTAAGCATGAATAGAGGCCCTTAGCTTATCCCACATTGAGTTTCAGTGCAACGAAGAGCTTACAATTGTGGAGTCCGTAATGTTACCAAAGTGAACCCCAAATCACCGTCGCTAAATAATAAGCTAACAAACTCCAGCTATCCTACTTGCTCTGCAATTCTATTCTTTATGGAAGGATGCCATTCAAGAGTACAGTCTCAAGTTGCTAAACAAAAACTAACAGGTTCTAGCTGGTCTACTTGCTCTGCAGTTCTATTATTTATGGAAAGACGACATTCAAGGGAACAGTCTCAAGAACATGATTTTGGGTAAAAATGTCATGGAGGCAAGATCTCGATAAACCATGGCCTTTTTTTACTTAGTAAAAGGGTGGGGAGAGGCGACTAGTGCTAATGATCCCCTCTAGACATTACCATAAGGTTCCCACACCCTCGATAGAATATTCAGTTTGAACCATAGCTACCCCACATCACCTACAGTCTGAAAATCCTGGATTCGGGAGCCCATCACCAAAGCCCCACCAACATCTAGATAAATCATTGCCTTTGGGCAAGATGGAAGGATGAACCAGCTCTCTAGTTGCACCTGGACTCCATTATCAGGACTGTGCTATGGTCAAGCTTTGCGGTGTTATTTCACGCCAGATACAGAGGAGAATGAGGTTCCAGCTCTGCAGGGGTTTTTCTATCATTTTTCTTTTGGCCAATATATTTTTCTGATGTTGAAAAGCATAAATTGCTCCACATTCGGCTATCTTTTTTATTTTATGAGGAAGAAAAACTCCTAAACATTCCGGAGAAACAGTAGCACCTCTGCAACCCTGTAGAAAGATCACTTTCTTTTCTTGATTAATGGTACCCAAGGAAGCTCCATGTGAAGACCAGACAATTTGCTACACTTAATGCTATAACTAGCACTTTCCTATCTTTTAGGTGGGTTGGCAACCCCTGCATACTTGCAAGGAGAAATTTCTTATGGAGAGAGAGAGAGAGAGAGAGGCAGGCAGGCACAGGGAAACTCCCTGCGCCCAGAAGCTTCGTAATTTCCAGAGACTAGCGTTTACCATTTAAAATATAGAAAACTCACGGATATGCTTACAAATCAGTTTCATATATTTTCTTCATTTATGAACAGGTGAATGAGATGAGAAATGGAGGTGCAGATAAAAGGGAAAGGCAACTTGTGAGGAAGTCAAAGTCGACTGTTAAAAGCACCTATAGATCAAATATAACCATCAGAGTCTCCCATGTGCATTCTGTTTCCAGTTCCTAATAAAGGACATCAAACTAAAATAATTGCAAAAAGTTTTTGTTATTGAGTGCCCCTAAGGGCACTCATATATGAAAGACATTAAAAACAATTGCAGTACTTTATATATGACAAGAAATTGAAACATGCAAAACTTACCTTTAACATTGTCAAAGAATTCATTTGATCTACCGACTCATTGAAGTTTTTTTCACAAAAATTATTTGATCTGTCTGTGCAATCATCAGTCAAAAATTTTTGTATATTTCTTCACATATTTTGCATCACAATTACAAATGCCTACGTTCAGAAATTTAATGGGCAAAATCATGTGAAAGATGTGCAGACCCACCCAATGTCTTCAAGACATAAAACAGAGACCCTTCTCCTTGATGGCCAATAAGATGACCAAGATACCTGCAAGGCCCTTCCTTGTAATGTTGAATCTCCGGAGTAACTGGCCAGATAACTCTCAGTTTGTGACCTTCTTTAATTGGGACAGTTTTCACAAGAATCTGGAGACAAAATTTAAGAAATCAAGATCTTCATAGTTTGTTTCTGTAAGTCTTACCCTTTCCACGCTTAAAATTGAAAATTGCAGAATCTCAGACTAAGCACAACAATCTTGGCAAGGACATGAAAACCTGTAGATGCTCTGAGCTGCAAGGTTGTCCAGGAATACGAGAACTGCTTTTGTCAGTATTTAGAATTTCTTGAAACTTGTCTTCTACCAGATAGTGAATTTCATCAAGATTTTCTGCCATCATCAGCGGAGATACAAATTAGCTGAATATGAAAATTTATCAAATTTTTTGCACATCTCATGGGAGTGTAGTACAAAATCTTGTTAGAATTATCTGAGCAATCAGTATTTATTTTTCCATAAGTCATCAGCATTTAGAAACTAAATTCGAGACAAACCTTTTGAATATACGACCAGATGCATGAGATTAGCTGAATAGTTCTCCTTGTAAAATTGGATGAGCTCATTTCTAATATCTAGTCCTTTTGCTCTCGGTCGAATCTCCAAGGTATCCAAATTTCCTAAAATTGCAAGAAGCAACGTGTTTTTGCAATGATGAGAAACAAAAAAAATAAGACAAATCACCTTGCTTCCTGCTTTTTAAAAGCATACAAATAATGCAATGGACTACAATTACTGACATACATGAAGCTGGAGTTCTTTTAGAACTTAAAATCCAAAGAAATCAAGAAATGAGGGGTTTAACAATGGAGAATTATTATCCTCTTCGGCATTAGACACAGATAAAGTTGAGACACTCACCTGTGCAAAACTTATGATATGGATGACTTTCCTCACTTACATGTTTCTGAAGCTGCATAGATCGACCAGTGTCAGACCAGCACGAGTGAGAGAATAACCGACTCTATAGAGCACAGAATCATCATTTTACGCATTGAAAAGCGATTAATTGCAGGACAATAAATTTGTACAGAAAAGTTACAATAGCCAATATAATCTAATGGGAGAACTTGTGAAGCTTTTGTCAGTTTTTTTGATTTTATGCTCGACTCTAAGATTTCTCTCACTTCTGTGGATACTTTTTCTTGGAGAAGTGGTAGAGAAAGAATCCACAGACGTGGATGCCATTTGTTTTGCAAGCATCTGGGAAATGTATTCTCACCTTACACATTTTGCAGAAAAGAGAGATTGTGCTAGTCGATAGATGCCTTTTTATGCAGAAGAGAGGCAGAGACGGTGAGACATCTCCTCCCCGGGACAAGAACGATCTGGGTGGCACTTATGCCGCTACGCATGCACTGTATCTTGGGAAATAGGAGGATCTATGGAAAAAGAATTACGGGCTTCGCAAAGTCTTCTTTTGCCTCGTGTTAAGAAAAGGATGATTTCTTCAATCCTTCTTGCTATTTTTTGGTTGATTTGGGAAGAGCTGAATAAGAGAGCTTTCATCAGAAAGGAGACGCCTGTTTTTGTTATTATTGAAAGTCGGTTGAAAGTCTCACACTCTTGGTATAGTGGAAAGTTATGTTTGGATGTAAATGCTTTAGTTGAACATTGTTGATGATTAGTCTTGTAATTGATCTCTTTTTGTATACAAGTTTGCACCCCCTTGGTGCCCTGTAGTAATCTTTTATTTACCTATAAAAAAACCATATAAAATGGCCTTATCCTGATTGCTCACGATACCGTTACCTCCAGCATTTAGCTACAGTCAGGAGACCTTATCCTCAAAGTTCATTTTCAGAGGCAGATAGATGACAGTCAAAATCATGGTCAATATCTGTTATTAGTTGTTTAACTCCTACCTGGTCCATGCGCCAGTAATCAACTAACAAGTTTTTCTGGTTCTCTGCATGAAAAAAAAGGCTAACAGTGAGCCTTTATAGAAAACAATCCTGTACAAACAAACAGAGGCATGACATTGAAGAATAGAATTATGGTACTTAATTTTTTTAATAAACAATCTAACCAGAATGAACGGCTTTAACTTCCCTCATGGTGGCGTCAGGGGACAACAAGGGTTTAATGAAAAACTGCGCGAACCTGTTCCAAACAGTTAAGAAAAGAAGACAGCCGCAGAAGTTTTACAAAAATTCCTTAAGCTATCAATGAGAAAGAAGAGAAAGGTCACCATTTACCTGTCCAATGCCTCTTCAAAGCTATCAACATTAACATCGAAATAGTAGTTTGTGTGTTTGGGTGCTGTAAAGGCATTTCCACGACCCCCGTGCTAATCAGTGCGATAAAAAATAAAGAGAGTTATTTTCACGAACTTTCAGCCTTGTAAAAGCATTTACCATGTGAAGGAGTTGCTTTGTGGATAAAGGAACCATATATAGAAACAAGCTACCATCCCGCCAAATATTACAATAGAGCATAATAAGCAAGAAGAAGATGAAGATGCCGTAATTCACAGAGCATAAAGAGAGAATACTCAAGAAATCTCGTCCATCTAAAATACCAAGGAAAGTTGATGCCAAAGAAAAGTGAACACAAACTCCCGATTCTCATGATCACAATGTCAGATTTCACACAGGTCGCCATAGCACAATATCCTTTTCCTTATTATTCTGAAAGAGATTAACCTATTCCCAAATTAAGCACTGGTACATTGCTATTGAAGGATATAGCAGAAATACTGTCTTGATTTAAGCTCTGAAAGGGAGAGGGAAACAATGGAAGAACGTACCTTGCAGAACCAAAAACAACTAGAAAATGCATCATCATTATAAGGAGCTAATTTCCATGTATAATGTCACGAAAGCGAAATGAACAACTGGCTTTGATTGTTTCTCGCCTTTGCACGTTTCTAAGATCCTAAAATAGTACATGGGACTCGTTGATTTAAGATTTTGGTCTGTAGCGCCAGTATCAGAAAGACTTTAGTTTCTTTTCAAGTCCTCAGGCTACATGCATTCAGGGTCAGAAAAGGAAACCTAAAAACAACTGTTCTGTTATGCTGATTGCCGTAGAAAAATTCAAAAGAAACTGGCAAGTGGAAACGGAGGCACGTCAACTATCTACCGAGCATCTCAGTCACATGAAACACTCTTAGTCATGAACTGGATAAGCCAGACGCTTCACGGGAAAAATGTAAACAGTTACCTCTGCGATGAATTTTAAATAACTGTACTCCACTGGATACTTTTCACTAGCATAAAACAGCATGTGCTCTGCAACAACATATCAAAAATAAGAAGGCAGGAAACGTATTATAGAAAAAGGAGCACTTTTTGAGGAGGATCGATGACAAAGGTATTATAAGTTGATCTTGTAGATATTTTCGGGTGAACAAGGCTTTATACTTGAAGAACTTGTGTTGTAAAATCCACATGAGAAGATGAGCTTTTGAAACAAAAAGAAACCACACATCTAGGTTCGCTTTTCGTTTGAGTGTGCTTCACGGCATGAATTAAGAATCCAAGGTGTGAGATGTCGAAACGAGTAGTCAATTTCGATGTGAATAAATGATTCTCTTCACCTTCAACACAAGAATTCTGGTCTTGATGATGTGAAGACTATCAACGATTTATGTAAACGATACTTGCACGGGCACAGCTCTTCACAGAGATCGTAGTTTCTAAACATGCTGTCAATAGAAAAAAAAACACGAACTAGTACCGAGAAAATGGGCAAGGCCATCGAGGCCTTCGGGGTCGCAGAAGTAGCCAACGCCTACATCCATAGAAGCAGCACACTGCAGCATCCAAGGACAACAAAACCACATCCATTAAGTCAACAGTGTCGTCATAAAACGTCGTTTCCTTTTAGGACAAGCCGATAGACAAAAGATTAACAGCACGAAAATAAATGTTAAAAGAGTGAGCGCGGCTGATTCGGGAGGACCTTATCGGTCTCGGGATCGCTGATGAGAAGGACCTCGAGAGAGTTCTTGAGGACGATCCTCCGGTACTCCCTCTTGTCCGACCTCGGCTTCACTATTTCTACCTCCTCCTTCACCACCGCCATTGCTGGTCGCGAACTGGAATCCTCCTTCAGCGAGAGAGATTTCGGGCGAGCCGAAATGGAAGAGAAATCGAGCTCCGACTGAGCGGTAGAGCTACAGCTTGTGATCCGATGCAGCGGTACGAGCGTTTGATCGAATCCGCAAGATAGAGAAGAAGAAGACGGTAGGGTGCAGGCGAGTGAAACGATGGAAGACTGAATGCTCCAAGTCGTCGCAGGTCACAGCATTAGCGACGACATGGAAATGTATCGTCATCGACTTGCCGGAGTCATCGCAGGTCAGCATCAGCTACGTGAAGGAGGTGCGTGTTGCAGGCCCCGCTGTTCTTTCCCGCGAAATTTGTTTGTCTCATGCACATTTAAATATTACGTTAGATAAGGAGGGGCTTGTTGGGGAAAAGAGAGCATTCTTTAAAATCCTTGTTCACATGGTTTAAGACTAATTCGTCCAAGGTAGTCACCTCTAACATTAGATTAATGGAGGTAGTATGAAACCCTAGATGATTAAGCAGAGAACATCTGATGGCTGGCCAGCTCTAAAGAGTCATTTAACACGAAGTAAAGGCGATTACCCTTTTTCTTTGTCACGACAACATATTACATTTTCACATGAGGATGTCTCAACCACCTTATACGTTAGCAATTTCCGATCAAAATTGGCCAAATGGACTCAATTGGCAAAACGTGAAAAAGTTTATAACTCAATTGATAAAATTAAAAAGTTTAGGATCGAATTAACAAAACTTTAATAGATTTACGACTTTTTAAATAATTTTCCCGATAATTAGCTGAGTGAATGTCTTGACAATCTTATTGGTAAGATTTTACTTTACACTATGTTTTTATCACCTAACCAATTAAGTAAGTTATTCTTACTTATCTCATTAAGTGATTTTTTTCTTAAACTAATCAACTAAATTGTGTGTAGTTAGTGGTTATTCAACGCAATTAATGTGGTTATCAAACATTACTTGGGAGACTAAAAATTCACGTGACATTTTTAATATGTGGAAGTAATGCCATGATATAACTGACCAATGACCTTTTTCCCGGGTAATGAATTGCATCCTATTCACGTGCATACACATCTCACTGTTGATTGATCCATTACATGAAGTATAATTGCTACGTGATTTATCCGTCATTTAGAACACATTTTACTTGTTCGGGCGAGAAGAAAGACACGGGAGGGAAAGGATTACAAAGGAGTTCAAGGGATTGCGTGTTAGAACGTTGTTTGGAAACTAACAAAGGAGAAAAAAGGAAAATAAATTATTACGACTTAAATGTCCTTTTCAGTACTCAGAACTTAAATTATAAAAAGGGTGTAAGATAAGCTATTTTAACTTTGATACTGACATTTGACAACCTCCTCGTCACATGAACAAGTCCCAATCGACAATCAATGTACCATGGGTTTTTGTCTTTCTGCTCTAAACGCCCTCCGAATTTATAGTTTATTAGAAGCAAAGAAATTTCTATGAACTACCGGGATAACATCGATGGTAATCTATCTATAGTCTTGATGATGAGGTAACGAAGATCGAATCAAAAGAATGACAAGCACATTGACTTCTTCAATTGCTAATGCGCCCACAAATACCAGGATTGGAACTTAAAGGTGATTTTAGTGGGGCTCGTAAAGTCATGTAATTGTTATCTTATCAAAAATGACTTCTTAGAAGGAATATAATTTTTACCTTCGCGTTCGATTCGGTCATCTCGGCCTAGTCAAAAACCTCAAAAGCAATGACCACTGTTCAGAAAAAAAAAAAAAAAAACAAGAAAAGGTTGGCAAGGACATTGAAAGTGAACGCCCAAACACACAACATAGGGAAAATTCCAATTAAGGACCCCAAGTGGGATCAAATTCTCAAAAAGGAGTCCAAAGTAAATATTGTGTCAAATAATAGCCTGAAGTGCTTAATCAGTCTCAAATAAGGGTCCGAAATGCCCAAAAATTCTCAAATAAGGACCTCCCTGGCCAGCCAAAATACCTGCCAGTCGGCGAAAAAAATTACTGTTCCAGCACCGGAACAGTAACTTTTTAATTTTTTTTGTTTTTCCTTTTTTGTTTTTTTTATTTTCCTTTTCCTTTTCTTTTTTTTTCTTTTCTTCCTCTACCGGGGCCGGCTAAGGTCGTCAGCCTCAGGCGAGGCCGCCCTCACCAACGTCGAGCGAGGGCCGCTCTCGCCGGCGTCGAGCGAGGGCCGCCCTCGCCTAGGCTGGGTGAGGTCGCCCACGCTGGCCTCAGGCGAGGCCGCCCGACGCCGGCGAGGTGGAGCCCTCGCTAGATTTGGCGAGGCTCGACCTCGCCGGCATTGGGCAAGGCTGGCCTCACCCAGCCCAGGCGAGGGCGACCCTCGTCCGACGCCGGCAAGGACAACCTCACCTAGCCCAAGCGAGGGCGGCCCTCGCCCGACGCCGGCGAGGGCGACCTCGCCTAAGGCCGGCGACCTCTGTCGGCCCTGGCTATGGCCGGTGGAGAAAGAAAAGAAAAAAAAAAAAGAAAAGGAAAAGAAAAATAAAAAAAATTAAAAAGTTACTGTTTTAGTGCAAGAATAGTACTTTTTTCGCTAGCCGATAGATATTTTGGCCAGCCAGAGACCCATGTCCTTATTTGAGATGTTTTGGGCACTGCGGGTCTTTATTTAAGACTGATTAAGCACTTCAGGCCCTTATTTGACACAATATTCACTTTGGGCCCTTTTTTGAGAATTTGACCCCACTTAGGGTCCTTAATTAGAATTTCCCCCACAACATATATTTACGGACCGCGAGGAAAAGAGAACATTCTATCAAATTCGAGTGTCGCTGAGGTAGATAACAGAACAAACTTCGTTCTTTACTTATGCAGGTTAGACGAACAAATGGACGAAATTCATGTTCAAGAATGTTGGCCTTGTATGAATGAGGTACCCCGTTCATGGAGGATTTCCAACCGCGACTGTATCCATTTCTAATGCTGAATACCATAAATTTTCCTTCTACTCCAAGATATTGCCATTTCAATCTTATGGACTGACTACATCTGGAAGACCAGTATCGATACCTTACAACTTCACTCGACCATAAGCCCCTTTAAATGAGCCATAAAGAGGTTGAGATCTTCGGAAACCGAAAATATCCTCAATTTGAGTTGAGGATGGTTGAACCGGTTGGTTATTGTCAGTAGTGTACTCAGATGCATGCAGGCTCCCATAAACACGAACGGATAGCGTCTTCTTTCTAGCTGCACCGAACTTTACATATTCATTGAAGAAATCCAACAACTCTTGTTGCGTCAGCTGTCTCAGCGCTGCTACCTGTTCCCATATTCATGTGTAAGAACTTGCTGTCATTAATTTCAACCTTGTTTCTAACTACTCTCTCTTAGTGCTGGTAGCTCCACCCATAGTAGGGGTCAAAGTAGACAGAACAATTACAGTATATTTGCCTAGTTAATTAGTCTAGATCGATGTTCATACCTCAGTTTCTCTCCTATCAAATTTCAGAGTTCCGTCGGAAATTTCTCTCCAGTAGAATGCACATTCTTCCCTCAGATTCTTGTGCTTCTCGAGCTTCATATCGATCAACGCATTCACATTGCTCTGCATATGATATGGAAACAATTAGTTTGACCATGCTGTGTCTCCCAGCTAAAGATGGCACATTTAGTTTGCAATATTCTCGATACAAGAATCCACTCGAGTACAGATATTGAAAATGAAATGGATTTCAGGAAAGTCAGTAAGAAAGAAAGTTCTCATTAAGTAAATGTTGTAGTGCAAATCCTTTTTGGAAGTTATCTTTTACCCCAGAAATGAAACACCGCTACAAGAGATTTTTCCTATCAAGTATTTCTCATATAAACTCCCAAAAGATTCTTAGTGCATTCTTGGAACTGAGGAAGTGCTTGACGCAATTTTTTTTGAGGTGCATGTTCTATCACTCCTTCCACACAAGGCATTCAGGAAGAAGATGAACAAGACTTGGAAGCAATATTTGTACACGGACTGACAGAGTGATAATATGAACAACTACACTACTTAGTTGAGTATATCCTTGATTATCTGAACCATCATAAAAGTGGCTACGTCATTCAAGGTTTTCCTCATAGATGTACCTTCCACATTCCAAGCATCACAAACATTATTTTCATTATAGATCTAATACCAGAAACTCAATGGGTAATTTTAGCATTTGATATGTATTCCTATTTGATATCAATTTTCAATTATTCAATCATTTTATTGTCAACAAAGGTTTGCCCTCAATTAATATACCTTCCGAATGCAAGCATCATTTGACTCACCTTGAATTCTTCATTTGTCATCTCAGATAGTTTGCTTTCGAACATTTTTAGGAATTCCTCAACTCTCAAATCAATATGCCCTGGCCCCTAAAAAGATGGATAATTAAAATATGAGGCAATGACCTTGATCCTAAAAGACAAACAAAATGTTGCTAGTCACCTTCACTGTGGATTGGATAATGAATTGTAGTCCACGAATTCCATAATCATTCCTGTGTGGAAGGAGACAAGAAAAATGAGGAACAGCAACAATGCATGTAAACTTTGTAGGTCAAGGAGTGCCTTAAGTACCTCTGCATAAGCACGGTTATGTACCCAAGCTGCTCCACAGATCTAAGCTGGTGGAATGCCGGTTGTTTGGCAGTTAGAGCAAAAAGCTGAAGCTTTGCATTCATCATGATATCATCCTGGTGAACCTACATAATCAATCCAATAGCCAATCAAAACCCTTCCAAAGAAACAGGACATTGAAAAATTAAAAAGCAAAACATTACCATAGTCATACCAGAAGAAGAAAGGGAGAAGCAAGCAGGGGGAGGGGGAGCTAGATGCTCTCATTTTCAGATTTAATTACCCATTTCTGGATTTCGGCAAAGGAATACGAATGTGTCTAGAAAGCAATAACATTAAAGAAGTAAATCAACTCACAGAACAAAGAACAGTTACAGAGAAAGAAATAAAACATAGATTAATTAACATTAACATTGAAAAAGCAAGTTTATACATTCAAAATAAATCATGGGATCCTTAAGAATATACGACTTATCAAATATTAGATGTTCCTTTGTCAAGCCCCAGACGACTACAGATCTGATGACATCCTTACCATACCCAAAAGTCCATCTTCTGGTCTTCCAGTCAATTTCCAATCACCAACAGCAAATGGAAGAAACAAACACTCAACTGGACAGACTAGGCAAAAGTATATGCACTTGGAGTGAAAATAAGACAAACTTCAAATGTTCGAATTCACCAAATGTCGGAGGATAAAACAGGATGTAACAAGGGGAATTAATGATGTCCAATAAAGACTATTTACATCATTCTGAAGACAAGAATAAAGCCTTACACTCCTTCAAGACAAAGGAACGAGAATAACCACATGTAAATTCTAAATCTAAAGTCTTTACAAGTGAAGATTGACAAGGAGAGTGACAGCCAAAGTGATCTTCGTTACAAAGATAACATATGTGCCAGGCTTCATGTTGCATCCCAACAATTCATTCCGACATATGCAAATCAAGTTACGGAACTACCTGAATATAGTGCACCAGAGCAGAATTCTCATCACTTGGATTTAGGCCTTCTGCAAAGTAGAAGTGACTCGATCCAGTTCCAAGTTTAACTACTCTATTTGTCAGATGCTGCGATGGATATAAGGGTTGACATATTGGCTGGGGACCATGGAAAAGAATATTTTCAATATGCTGCACTATAGACTCTGCTTCAACACGTTCAATATTCCCTAGACAAGAGGTAGTGGATATAATTAAAAATCAAAAGGGATGGCAGTGATCTACCGCAGATTGTAAAATGAAGCAGTAGATGACCACATACCGGCTACGTAAAACTCCAGGAAGGTCCTCGATAACAATAGGGGCAAAAAGTTGGTGAGATCTTCACCCTTAATGGAAGGAAGAACTTCAAGTTGTTCTGTCCAGGGCCG
This sequence comes from Syzygium aromaticum, assembly GCA_024500025.1. Lineage (NCBI taxonomy): Eukaryota > Viridiplantae > Streptophyta > Magnoliopsida > Myrtales > Myrtaceae > Syzygium > Syzygium aromaticum. The sequence continues at coordinate 23,453,593 of CM044885.1, forward strand.
AGTGTTATCTCGCAGTATTAGTGAGCAATAGTACATAGCCTGCTGATATGGTTGCTGAAACTTCAAATTCTGACAATCTTTTGTTGCCACTTCCTGTGACATATATGTGCAAAGAGAGAATCACTAAGGCAACTTGTGCAAAATCAGAAGGTAAATGGTGTAGATTGTTATTATTTATTTATTTATTTTGGGGGGGGGTAGAAGAGAGAGAGAGAGAGAGAACCAAAAGTTAACCTTGATCACAGCAAATCTCTCAGGTCTTACTTCAAAGGTTGCAATTTTCTCAATGACTTTTTCCAGCAATATCCTCAGCTTGTGATTATAACCAACTACAGTGACCTAAGTAATAAAACATATAATCAGCACATAGAATGTCCACTCCTGCATACACAAGAGAGACAAGGGCACTCTAAAGAATCGCTTGCCCACATCATTTCCATTCAGAAAAATTCAAGGATCTTTTTCAGGACAGAAAAACTGAGTGAAGGAAAAGCAAAAAAGCATTTCCCAGTCTTTTTATGCTCGACAAAACTAAAACTAGTACCTGAAAACCTGTGTTGGTGTGATGCACACTGTAATAAAGGCCAGCAACCTGTGCATAATAGGCTGAAACATACCCAAAAAAGAAAATTATGGAGAGAACCAGCCATGTATGATCACAGTAATACACAAATAAATAGAAGAACAGATTTGCAGAAGAAGAGGGACTAAATTCTAAGCTATACAGATCACATTAACATTGACTGCCATTTTTCTAAGGAATAACAACAGTAAAATCAAGACTGATACAAAACATGGCATGAGGTATTCATATAGAACATATCGTCTAGCATACTTTAGAATCTTACCGAATTCATTCAAGTAATCCATCAACAACTGTGTAAATATATCAGTCAGCACTTCAGCTTCAGATGAGTTGCTAGCATGGGGGCAGCTGAAATCTATTCTAACATATGCCTTGGGAGTGGAGAATACAGTATCAGGCTTGAACCATAAAGATGAGTATGATGACTTCCTCAAAAGAATTGGAAATTTGATCTGTTCATAAAATCAGTCACGATAGGAGCTAAAAAATAATAGGATAAGTTCAGAATGCATTGTACACCACACCTCTTCTGAAATTTTTAGAGATAAGTCGGTAGGGATGAATACATTGGGTACTGGTAGATGCAAATTTTCATCAGGAGAAGATGACATCCATTCCTGCAAATCAAGTACAGACTTTATAAAGGATAATTCTTCCAATTCTCCAGCAAAAGAAAAAATGATACTCCATGTCAAGGTAATCTCTTTTACGTTCCCTCTTTTAGTGTAAATCTGCATACTACATTTGAAAAGAAAACTAGTTGATCTCAGAGGGTCCACAATATTATATTTGAAAAGTACACATAACAAAAGCAACTGATGGATAGTGGGGATTATCTCTCAGACATCTTATACAAATGATTCACAAAGTATCTAATAGAATCATGCCGCCAGAATACCAAAAGGAAAACAGTAAGCTTGGTAGACCTAAATATCTTTGAATATTGCAGGGACTGAATATTCACGGTGGTGGCTGCAATTTTGCCAACTAGCCAAAATCAATTCAAGATTAGATTTTACTCATTAAAGCATAATGTGCCACTTCATCTGTGAAACCTCTCCACTCAGAATGAAAATCAGTGACATGATTAACAAGGAAGACATGCCTGTATAGTAGAGATGGAGATTCTCTTCATGGAATATGCTGTTCCATACCATGGTTCCACCATGTCAGTTGATCCTTCAAAACTCTTGGACTCCCAAAAGATTCTGTTGGATAAAAGACTTAATTCCTATTTAGGAATATGTTGACAAAAGTAAGCATGTAAAAATTCCAATTTACAAAAGGAAGGATAGTTACAATGCAATCCTCATGAAGAATTTTTAGTGCATACATTAATAATAACTATGAATAGCGTGACTTATATCTGGTGAAAAGGGATGGTTACTGTCTTGGATAAGTTAAGATTTTATTAGGACATTCTGGATTTGATGTTCATTGAACAAGCTGGAAAGTGGAAATGGTCATTAAAAATTGGGTGATGAAATGGCAGTTGGGCAGCTGCTTTCTCCAGTTGTATTGTCCTATTTGTCGAAAAATTCTAGGGACCACGTTGTGTTTGCATAAAAGATATTTTATTAAAAAAAATAAACATAGAAAGAGATTTCTCAATTTTGACTTTGGTGTAACCTGTGCTTGAATATCCTTACTGGCAAACCCATGCAGATCTTGCCAAAAAATGTCAAAGCAGATATCATTTCCAAGTTTTTGCCTCTGTACAGACAATATGGTGCCATTATGAAGGGGTGTGTCTGGACAGGTGCATGCATGTGGATGTGTATGTGTTAGTACTGCCTTTTTTTACTTCTTGAGGTGCAGAAATGAATAGCAGTGTGATGGGTTGGAATGGCCAACCCCATAAAAACCACAAACCTGATTAGTACCCTAAAAAATGTTTTCCAGATGGAGTTTCAAAATTCATCCCAATTAGGTATAATAGAAGCTAAAACCCAACTTTTTCTTTAGTTTGAATAAATAGATATACATAAACACGAAAAAGAAAAGAATGATAATATTGCAGTCAGGTTTGATCGAGGTACCTGCCAAATAAATCCTCCAGACCATATAGAATTATAGAGTTTAGACGAGTCGACAAACCAACGCAACCTGACCCTATGGTTTTCTATGCAGGTGTGACAACCATACAGGGCCCGGTGAACTTAGCCCTCTAAAACTTCTTGCACAAGAAAAATAACGGAAGACAAGTTCTAATAGCTTTGTTTTCATGTAATTTCGTGTATACGAGATCATTCCTCTCGAAAAGTCATGCAGAATCAAACAAACTAAATTTTCTTGGATAAACCTTCCAATGCACTTACAATGCAGCAACCAAGGAAAGAACAAAGAAATTGCCCCTAAAGCATAATTTTAATCCTCTCTGAAAAGTAATAAACTCACCGGACATTGTCTGCAGAGAGCTTATCCAGCACCATTTGAATAGTGCCAGGATTGAATTTACAAGGCAAAGATGATCCCACGATCCAATCTTCAGGTGGATATATCTAAAGTTCAGTAAAAGAACTGGTCAATCATTTGATACTCGATAATCACAATAATTTCGCTTCAATCTGGCAGGGCCTGCATTAAATGCAAAAGGAGAAAAATCTCTCTAAGCGCAAAATCTTACTGAAAAGTGGATTACTTAAAGAACCAAATGTTCACATCTTATCTAAATTTCATCTACTCCAACCCCAAGAACTGAAGATAAACACCTGAAGATATTGATTCTATCAAGATGAGTTTTGCAGGTACTTGTCATGCTGTTTACGTCCTTCAAACTCTTCAGAATCAATTCTACCTGAACAACTAGCACTTTGCAGGCATAAGACCACTCTACTTCAGGGACAGGTTTATGTTTTAAGTTGTGGCAAGCTGCCCTCAACTCATGGACTTCCATAAAAAAGAGTAACCTGTTCAAAACATTTTAATGATCTTTTTATTGATACACCCATATAAGCCATTGTTCAATGTGGAACACTCAAAACCTTTTGAAACACACAAATATTGACATGTAAATTCAAATATAATATTTCATAAAACTTAAAAGTATTTTTTCTATTTTCACATTACGGAGGGAAATCCCCTTTTGCTTTTTTAATCAAAACCAAAGGAGTTATTAGTTACAGATTAACTAAAGTTTTTTCAATAAATTAATGTCAAGTTAACTTCCACATCAAAAGAATTCCAGCCAGACCTTAATAACAATTAGGCACCACCCACAAACATGTACATCAAGAAAACGGCAAAAGGGAGATTTTAAAGAAATGCTTAACTATCTTACCAAAAAAAAAAAAAAAAAAGAAATGCTTAACTCACCTCCATATTGGATGCGACATTGACCACATAATCAATGGGAGAGATTTTGTCTTGATAATGAAACTTAGTCTCACACAAGGCAGAGAGCTTCATCAACACATAAAAGACTGTATAAGTTTCAAGGAAAGTTTACATTTACATAAAAAATCGACAAACAACTATACAACAAAATACAACTTGAAAATCAAGGAAACTTCGAAAACATCATGAACAATGACGTGTTAAATTCAAAATAGTTATGGGAGACCCTATCAAAAAAGTGATATTAAAGCATGTCAATGAAAAAGAAATGAATTGGTAATCTTGCATGTAAACGATGCCACGCGGCACAACCATGTGCTAGTAATAACCACTTTCATTAATGTATAGATACAGATACAGATATAGATATGACAACACGTAGTGGATTTACCTGCCTGACAATCATCTAGCGTATCTCAGTGAAGTATAAATGAATAGACCACATACCTCATCATTATTTCTCACCATAATGATATGTTTCAAAATGATTTAGAAAGAATACATAACCATTTTATGCCAGTATTTCCCTGTATCTATTTGTGTGCAATCGCCAAAACTACTTGAGATGTTCAACATACTATACATTTATGAACAAGAAGACAAACCAGCCAAAAATAGGTGATGCATTTATTGCTTGCTGTATGCAGCTAAGTGTACGAGATGCCAATCGAGAAACTGAGAATAAGACATCCACCAATAGCAGCAGAAGAGATTGCTCATACGCATGCTATCGGAAGTCAATCTTTGCTTTCACATGTGATGAATAAGAAAATGAACAACCTTTTCGACATAGTTCATTTGCCTACCTCATCAAATATCCACTTGCAAACACCAGACTGCTGTAAGAGAGATATATAGTTGAACAACAATCCAATAATATCTTGCACATGTTCTGCAAACAAGTCAACAAAACAGAATTAACCTTGAAAAACCAACTAATCCATAGATAAATGGAAAAAAGAGTATTTATAGATGGCTGGGAGACCAAAAAAGTCAAAGCTCCTATAAGTATAGTATAGTGTCTGGAATAAGAGGACCTTATGAGACAACTTATGTATCTGGTAGCAAAAAATCAAGTCCATTGTATAACAATTTCAAACCATAAATTGCCATATGTGAGATTTTGTGGGACTACTGTCAACTATTCTAAGAGCTTAAGATATTAGATAAAGGCGTAGTTTAATCTTTAATTATTATAACATTCCCCCTCACGCTTAGTCTGATCTTTTTGCCTAGTATTAAGAGTGGAAATATTTAATTGGGGATGTAAATGAGACATGAAAATATTTGAACTCGGGATCTCTTGCTTTGATACTAGTGTTGGGTGATCTAAGGCTTCTCTCACCTCAAAAAAAACTAGCTCAAAGGGTGAAGCTTCCCCTCACACTTATAAATTGACCACCAGCCCCTTCCACCACCAATGTGGGATAACCCTAACAATCTCCTCCTCACATATCGGGCCCTAGGTCGGAGCAGCAACAACCTGTATCTCTCCCGTGTGACTTTTGGGTCTAAACTTGTTGGTAACCTAGGCTCTAATACCATGTGAAATTTTGTGAAACCACTACCAACTGATCTAAAAACTTAAACTGTTAGATGAAAGTATGGCTTAATATTTAATTATTATAACACCATACATCTTCTAAAGTGCAACAGGCAAAGGTCAATGCAGTTCCATAATTTTGAGGCGTGGCCTGTAAAAAAAATTATAAAGTCCAAATTTTCCACCATGAAACCATAGTATTGTCAAGTTTGGGAAATAGAAATGTTTGGTCAAGAATTAAATGGAGAAGCCAAATTAAACAGAAAAATAAAGTGGGAAAATAAAACACTGCCCAAGCATAAAAATTCACAAATTCACCCCAAGTTTTATCTCCTATTTCCACTAGGACACTTAACAAGTATGCAACATGCAATGTGATCACTAATTCCTCCGACTTAAAAATTAGGAAGGTTGACAAACACCAATGAAAAAGCATATTCTGACGGCGAACAAATACAGATGAATTATAATAAAAAATCACCACTAAAAACTCAAGTAGAAAATGAAAAAGCCTATCATATCTGTGGTCACACAAATGAACACTTGAGAATGCAAAAAATGAGAAAGGGGCCGGGAAAAGCCAGGATGCAATCCTTATACATACAAGCAGGGGCAGATTCACACAAATTGATGGCACAGCTGCACATGCCTAAGACAACAAATACAACAAAAGCACGTACAGGCATGCACACACACGAGAGAGAGAGAGAGAGAGAGAGAGAGAGATGTTATTTATGATAAACCTAGAGGAGAGAATGAAGAATATAAAGACACTAACCGTGACCAGCATCAGTAAGATCGATTACCACTTTAAAAAATGAAAAATCCAAACTCCACTCCCCTTCACCTGCAGACAAACTCGTAGCCCACCCTGCAACATCAAAGCCATAAAATGGCAAGAGAAGACAAAGCATTATGTAATTTCTCTACTTGTGTAGACAAAAGCTGCACAAAGGAGCAATTCACAGGAAATATAGTAAGATCAGATAAGTTCTTCTACCTCAGAGTCCTTCAAAACTTAAAGGAAAGAGAGAAAAAGAAAAACATGCTAAAGCTTCATCCTCCCCGGAAAAACTGCAACTTTTCCACCACTAAAGTGGGTAATGTTCAAAAGCTAATACTGAGGCTGCTTCAACCATACTAAGCATGAACAGAGGCCCCAGGTCATCCAACATTGAGTTTCGGTGCCACAAAGAGCTTAGAATAGTGTAGTCTGTAGTGTTATCAAAGTGAACCCAAAATCATCGTCGCTAAATAATAAGCTAACAGGTTCTAGCTGGTTTGCTTGCTCTGCAATTCTATTGTTTATGGAAAGATGACAGTCAAAGAGAGCGGTCTCACGAACATGATTTTGGGTGAACAATGTCAGAGAGGTAAGATCTTAATAAACCATTGCCCTTTTTTTTATACGTAAAAATGGTGGGGAGGTGACCAGTGCTAGTGTCCCCCACCTGTTAGCTTATTTTGGTAAGCATTAACATACGGGTCCCACACCCGCAACAGAATTTTCGCTTTGAGCCATAGCTACTCTGCAACAACAGCAATCCGAAAATCCAAGGTTGGGGAGCCTGTCACATGCAGCCCCACCAAGATCTCTATAAATTGTTGCCTTTGGACAAGATGGAAGGACGCACAAGATCTCTAATTGCAGCTGGACTACATTATTGTGGTATCAGGACAGTGCTTTGGACAAGCTTTGTTGTGTTATTTCATGCTAAATACAGAGGAGAATGAGTTCCAGCTCTGCAGGGGATTTTCCAGTCATTTTTCTTTTGGCCAATAGATTTTTCTGTTGTTAAAAAGCAGAAAGTACTGCACATTCTGCTGTCGTTTCAATTTTATGAGGAAGAAAAAATTTTAAACCTCCAGAGAAACAGTAGAACCTCTGCAAACCTACAGAAAGTGATCTATTTTATTGATTAATAGTATAGAAGGAAGCTCCACATGAAGACCAGACAATTTGCTATACTTAATGCTACAACTAGCACTTTCCCATAGGTGGGTTGGCAAATATAAATTTCTTCTGGAGAGAGAGAAAGAGGCAGTTACAGGGAACTTCATGAGCCCAGAACATTCAAAATCCCATAAGCTAGCGTTTAACATTTAAAATTGAATGACAAAAATATATATTATCTTTCAGAAAGAGAAAGGATGACTGACTGCATCGGATTCAGACAAAAAGGATCCATATCTACTTCTATTGCATATTTAAAATTCTGAAGAGAGAATACACACGGATATGCTAACATCCTAGTTTCAATTATTTTCTTCATATCAACGGGTGAATGAGATGAGAAATGGAGGTGCAGAAAAAAAGGAAAGGAGACTCGTGTAAAATTAAAACTCAACCATCAAAAGCACCTATAGATCAACCAAACGATATAACCATCAGAGTCCCCTATGTGGATTCTATTTCCAGTTCCTAACAAAGGACATCACACTAAAATAATTGCAAAAGGCTTTTGTTATCGCGTGCCCTAAGGGTATTCGAAAATATTACTTGAATATACAAATGTATATATGCAAGACATTAAAAGCAAGTAAGAGCATTACTTTTACATATCACAAGAAATTAAAACATTCAAAACTTACCTTTAACATTGTCAAAGAAGTCAGACTTGATCTACTAACTCATTGACATTTTCTTCAAAAAATTAATTGATCTATTTGTGCAATCATCAGTGAAAAAATTTTGCATGTATCCTCTTCACATAATTTTGCATCACAATTACAAATGCATACATCGGAAAGCTGACGGGCAAAATCATGTGAAAGATGTGCAGACCCACCCAATATCTTCAAGACATAAAACAGAGACCCTTCTCCTTCATGCCCGATAAGATGACCAAGATACCTGCAAGGCCCTTCCTTGTAGTGACGAATCTCCGGAGTAACTGGCCAGATAACTCTCAATTTGTGACCTTGTTTGATTGGGACAGTTTTCACAACAACCTGGAGATCAAATTTTAGAAATCAAGATCCTGATAGTTTGTTGTAATAAGTCTTACCCTTTCTACCCTTAAATTAGAAATTGAAAACCGCAGAATCTTAGACTAAGCACAACAATCATGGCAAGGACACGAAAACCTGTAGATGCTCCGAGGTGCAAGGTTGTCCAGGAAAATGAGGACAGCTTTTGTCAGAATTTTGAATTTCTTGGAACTTCTCTTCTACCATATGGTGAATTTTATCAAGATTTTCTGCCATCAACATCAGAGAAAGATGTTACATGAATAAGAAAATTATTTACCAAATTTTTTCCCATCTCAAGGGAGTTTAATACAAAATCTTGATACAATTATCCAAATTATCAGTATTTCTTTTTTCCACAAATCATCAGCATTTAGAAACTAGATTTGAAACAAACCTTTTGAATAGACAACCAGATGCATAAGATTAGATGAATAGTTCTCTTTGTAAAATTTGATGAGCTCATTTCTGGTATCCAGTCCCTTTTGCCTCGGTCGAACCTCCAAGGTATCCCAATTTCCTACAATAAGCAGGAGCAATGTGTTTTTGCAAAGATGAAAAATAATATAACTGAAACAAGACAAATCACCTTGCTTCTTCTTTTTATAAAAGTGTACAAATGATGCAATAGACTACAATTACTACATACATGAAACTGCATTTCTTTTACAAGTTCAATATAAAAAGAAATTGGTTTCAAGTAGCTCAGCCCATTAAGCTCTCATACCTAAGACCTAAAATCTGATTCTTAGCTAATCAAGAACTGAGGGGTTTAACAAAAGAACTCCCATCCTCTTCTGCATTAGACACAGAAAAAGTTGAGACACTCACCTGTGCTAAACTTATGATATGGATGACTTTTCTCGCTTATATGTTTCTGAAGCTGCATAGATGGACCAGCGTTAGCACCAGCATGAGTGAGAATATAACTGACTATATAGAGTACAGAACCATCATTTTACGCATTCAAAAGTGATTTATTGCAGTGCAATGAAATTGTATAGAAACTTGCAAAAGTTAAAATATTCTAATGGGAGAACTATTGAAGCTTTTGTCAGCTTTTTCTATTTGCCATATGCCTCTAACATTTTTCTCACTTCTGTGGATACTTTGTCTTCTAGTAGTGTAGAGATGGGATTTCTTCTGTAAAGTCTTATTTTAGTTTACTCGAAAAGAAGATTGTTGGTGGCAACGAGGCTTTTCCTCCGGAAAGCTAATTGGAAAGTGAGAGTACCAACTAGAGTTTAATTTTTTATTTTAAAATTTTCTTGGGAATGTGCTCTCAACTTACACAATTTGCAGAAAAGAGGGATTCTGCTGGTCAATAGATGCTTTTTTTTTTTAGCAAAAGAGAGGCAGAGCTGGTGAGACATCTCCTTCATTGTCCGGGGACAAGAATAATCTGGGTGTGTGCATTGTGCAATCTTGGGTCATAGGAGGATCTATTGCACGAGAGTTATTGGCTTGGCAACATCTTCTTTCACGTCATGTTGAGAAAAGGAGGATTTCTTCAATCCCTCTTGCTGTTTTTTGGTTGATTTGGGAAGAGCGGAATAAGAGATCTTTCATCGGAGAGGAGATGCATTTTTTTAATTATCGAAAGTTGGTTGAAAGTCTTTACACGTTTGGTATAGTGGAAAGTTATGTTTGGATGTAAATGCTTTAATAGACACTGCAGATGATTTGTCCTGTAACTTAACTCTTTTTGCATATTGGTTTGCACCCCTTGGAGCTCTGTAATAATCTTTTCTTTTATCTATACAATAAAAAGATACAAAATGGGCTTAGCCTGATTGTTGAAGACCATTATCTCCAGCATTTAGCTCAGGTTAGAATACTAATCCTCAAAGTGCATTTTCTAAGGCAGCTAGATGACTGTCAAAATCAAGGTATGTTTTATCAATGATTTAACTCTTACCTGGTTCATGCGCCAAGCATCAGATAATAAATTCTTCTGATTCTCTGCATGAACCAAAAGGCTATAACAATGAGCCACTGTAGAAAATGATTGCGTACAAATAAACAGGGACAAGACATTGAAGAATAGAATTACAATTCTGAAGGTTCCTAATAAACAATCTAACCAGAATCAACGGCTTTGATTTCCCTCATTGTGGCGTCAGCGGACATCAAGGGTTTAATGAAAAACTGTGCGAACCTGGTCCACAGGTAAGAAACACAATAACTGCAGAAGTTATACGAAAATTCCTTAAGCTATCATTGACAAAAAAGAGAAGTTCCCCATGTACCTGTCCAATGCCTCTTCAAAGCTATCAACATTAACATCGAAATAGTAGTTTGTGTGTTCGGATGCTGTAAAGGCATTTGTACTACCTCCGTGCTAATCACAATGTGATAAAAAAATAAAGGGTTACTTTCACAAGCTTCAGCCATGTAAAAGCATATAACATGTCAAGGAGTTTCTTTGAGGATAAAGGAACCAAATATAGAAAACAAGCTACCATGCCACCAAATATCCCAAGAGCGCAAAATAAGCAAGAAGCAGATGCAGATGCTGTAATTTACAGAGAATGGACAGAGAACACTCAAGAAACCTTGTTCATCTACAATTACCAAAGAAGTTGATGCCAAAGAAAGTGAACACAAGCTCCCAATTCTCATGACCACAATTTCAGATTCCACAAGGGATGCCATAGCACAATATCCTTGGCCTTGTTATTCTTAAAGAAATTAACCTATCCCAAAAATTAAGCATGGATACATTGCTATTGCAGCATATAGCAGTTCATAATTGTCTTGATTTAAACTCCGAAAGGGAGAGGGAAGCAAGAAAAGTAACTTACATAAGCAAAAACAAGTAGAAAATGCTCAATCATTATACGGAGCTATTGCCATGTATAATGTCATGAAAGCAAAATGAACAACTGGCCTTGATTGTTTCTCGAGTATGCACAATTCTAAGATCCCAAAATTGCAAATTAGACTCGTTGATTTAAGAGTTTGGTCTGTAGCACCAGTATCAGAAAGGCTTTAGTTTCTTTAGTGTTCCAGTTAGTTGCATTCAGGGTCATAAAAAATAGAAACCTAAAAGCAACTCGTCTGTTATGCTGATTGCTTTAGAAAAATTCAAAAGGAACCGGGAAGTGAGAAGGGAGGCACCTCAACTATCTACCAAGCATCTCAGGTACATGAAACACTCTCAGTCATGAAGAGGATAAGCCAGATGCATCACGGAAAAATGTAAGCAGTTACCTCTGTGATGAACTTGCAATAACTATCCTCCACAGGATACTTTTCGCTGGCATAAAACAGCATGTGCTCTGCAACAACATATCAAAAATAAGAAGGCAGGACTCAAAGACATATGATAGAAAAAGGAGCACCATTTGAGGCAAAAATACACGCGAGATGAGATATGGGCCCCTAGAACCCAAGAAGAAAAAAGAAACTCCAAGCAGCCAGCTTATTAGAATAGGTGATCAGGAAATATTTAAAGATGATGGATCAATGTCAAAGGTGTAACGCGTTAATCATGTAGATCAAAATTTGTCACTGAAGATATCGCTTTCAGGTGAACACGATTTCATACCCAACGAACTAGTGTTTTAACATGCTGAACTTAAGATTCTAGTTTTATTCTTCTCACTGCACATGCACAAATCTTACTGAACTTAAGATTCTAGTTTTATTCTTCTCACTGCACATGCACAAATCGATGAAGATGCAATCAATAATCGCATGGGCACTGCTCCTCACAGAGATTGTAGTTTCTACACATGCTTTCAATTATAAAAAAAAAAACACGATCGATTACCGAGAAAATGCGCAAGGCCTTCGAGGCCTTCGGGATCGGAGAAGGAGCCGACGCTGACATCCATAGAAGCAGCACACTGCAGCATCCAAGGACAACAAAAAGCCACATCCATTAAGTCAGACCATCATAAAAGCGTCGTTTCCTTTCAGGACAAGCCGACAGACAAATAGACAACAGATTAACCAGTACACAAACGAATGAATCAAAAAAAGAAGGAGCGCGGCTGGATTGGAGAGGGACCTTATCGGTCTCGGGATCGCTGATGAGGAGGACCTCGAGAGCGTTCCTGAGGACGATCCTCCGGTACTCCCTCTTGTCCGACCTCGGCTTCACTATCTCCACCTCCTCCCTCCCCACCGCCATTTCCCCCGCCCTCGCAATCTCACCAAAGGGAGCCGCGATCGACGGAACTGAATTCCTCTCCCTCCCTGCCGGTGGCGCGAACCGGAGACCTCCTTCGGTTTTTGAGAGAGAGAGAGAGAGATTTCGAGCGAATTCGAGGGAAGAGGAGAAAGCTCCGGCGGAGCCGTGGAGCTACGACCGGCGATTCGATTCGCGCGGTTCAAGTGTTTGATCAAATGCGCGAGAGAGAGAAGACAGTCGTGCGCAGGTGCGTGTTCTGGCGAGTCAGGAACGATGGCAATGGAAATGCTCCGAGTCGAGTCAATGCGATGGGTCAGCAATAGCGGGGGGATATGTATCATCGCTTCGCTTGCACGAGTCGTCGCGGGTCAGCGTTAGCGACGAGGAGCATGAAGGTGCATTTTTCTCCTCCTTTTCTTAAAATAAATAAATCTATTATATTCCTATGTAACTTTGTACGAGACAATGAAAAGAATTTAGTGTCCAAGCGTTTATCAATTTTAAGATTGGTAAGTCAGTCACCAGACTCACCGTGACGATTTCCTTTGTAAAAGTGATATTGCGCTTTACAATCTTATTATATCTTTATCAATATGAACAAGATCGGTTATGTCTTTAGAGTTAATTTCAATTATGATTTTTCGAAAATTAAGTTATCTTATGAAGTTAAGTCCTAACCACAATGCCTAAAGTTCTAAGAATTCAGTTTAATCCACCCTCGAGGTGAATGATCCCATCTTATCAAAATTAGAGAAGTAAGTAGGATTTCAAAATTTCGCGCACCTTAAAAGAAAAACAACTATACAAGATTTATTATTTTCTTGAGTTTTCGAGCGCAGTTCACGTACGAAACATCGGAAATTTCCTTCGTGTATGACAAAATTACTTGTACAAGCCCACTCTTCTTTCTTGTGATATTTATTGGTTTGAAAATAATACATTTGATAAGAGAGAACATGTGGGTTAAAAAAACGGAAACTTTAAAAATGCACTCTTGAGTGCTGAAAATTTAAATCCCGAATTGCTGAAATCTTTTAAATACTAGAAATGAAAATAAAAAGCTGTCTGTCGACATTTGAAAATAAATTCTATTGTTGCTTTTCCAGACATGAAGTAGCCACCATTATTGGAATGTCTTGAGGAAAATTATTGCAAGATGTTCTGCCACTCAATCAATTAAGCAAGTCATTCTTACTTACCACATTAAGTTATTTGTGCATAATCAAGTAATGGACAGAATGTCAAATCCATCAATAATATAATCATATACTTCTATAAAACTCTCGTGCATTCCAAACTTAAATGAATCTCCTTCAATCAAATCTCTAGAGGAGTCCAAATCTCGTATTTTTTTTCCCTCTTGTAATCCTTTTCTCATTTTTAGCACCATGTCCGTGCCAGATATATTTTTTCAGGATCAATAAAACAAATGAGCTTTTTTCCAAAATAATTTACCCTCAAATAAATCAACAACCACCACAAACAAAAAAAAGGGAAAATTCCAAAAAGGCACATGAAGTGAAGTTATTTTCTCAAATAAGGACCTAAAGTAGACATTATCTCAAATAAAGGCATAAAGTGCCCTTATTTTCTCAAATAAGGGTCTGAAGTGGTTATATCACCTCATTGGTCAAAGGGAATTTTTGTCTTTTAATTTTTTGAATTTTTTTCTTTTTTTTTCCTTTTCCTTTTCTTCATTTTTTTCCTCTTTTCCAATTGCTAGGAACAGTAGAGGCCACCTTTGCCAGCAATGGGCGACGATTGCCCTTGCTTTGCTTGGGCTTGCAAGAGTTGCCCTCGTCGACGTCAAGTAAGGCCAGCCTAGGCGAGGCGACCCTCACCTGACATTGGCGAGTGCCGCCCAACGCTTTCGCCAAATCTAGCAAGGATCCCCCTCACTCACCCAACCTAAGCGAGGGCGACCCTCATCCACCGCCAGCAAGGGTAGCCCTCACCCAACGCTAGTGAGGGCAGCCTTGCCTAAGATCAGTGGAGGTCGCCGGCTAGGTGCAATGAAGGCCAGAAGGGAAGAAGAAAAAAAAAAAAAAGTAAAATCAATAAATAAAAATATAATTATAATATTTTTGGCTAAAATACCTCTTCTCCGGTGACGGAATAATCACCGGCAGCCCAAAAGTCATTTTTTGAGATGATTTGATTACTTTAGGCCCTTATTTGAGATGATTTGGTCACTTTAGGTTTTTATTTAAAATAATGTTCACTTCGAGCCCTTACTTGAGAAAATGATTCCACTTCCTTTTTGAAATTTTCCCAAAAAAAATGAAAAAAAAAGCTTTTTGTTTATGCCTTTATGGGCCAAATTTAATTATATAATCTTAAAACTTCACTTCTGTCGTCAAGCCCAAGCCTCTGCTCGTTTTTCCCCAGTGTGCCCTAAAACCACCACTTCCTCTCGCTAGAAATTCCGGAAAAATTCTCTCCTCCTCCTCCTCCGTCCCTCGCTCAGGCCTCGCGATCTCTCCCCCTCCCTCCTCCCTCCTCCCTCCTCCTCCTCCTCCTCCTCCCTCCGCCGTCGCCCGCCCGCCTTCATGTGATCGGGGCCTGATCTCGAGAGCGCTCGCCACCGCGTTTCCCAGGTAAAAAAAACCCCCGCGCCTCGGCGGAGGCGGCGGCGCTTGCTTTTTCCCCCGGGCCTTTTCCGCCGCTGGGTTTTTCGGTTGCGGTCGCGTCGGAGGCGCCGCTTGTTTTTCGCGATTGCGGAATCTTCCGGTTCCCCCCTCTTCCGTCGTCGCAATGCGTTTCTCGTTTTTCTCCGTTTCAGTCATTCGAGTCGACCCGGTGGCCGATGCTTCGGTGTAGTTCTTTGCCGTGATGAGTGATTCTTCTTCTTTTACCTACATTCCGGGCTCCTAGGTTTCGCGGAACGTGGCGAATGTCGTCGGGCTGTTTCGGTCGATTTCGTGAAATTTGTTGGTGCGGCTCGGGTTTGGAAGTTTGGCCCAGAGGGATCTGTCTGTGTCCTGCAGTGTTTCTGCTGGTCCCTATTTTAGCTGCATGCAATGCCCTTTGTTCAATTCAACGTTTCCCTTGGCTGTTGTGATGGTCTTATCTGTCGGTTGCTACTTGCTACGCGCGTAAAGCGCGACACTCATGTTGCCTTCGGGAAATGGTGTGGCTCACCTCTATGTCCGTGGTTAGAATTGTGGCCTAAGGCTGAATTAAGCCGTCTTTCTCTTCAAGGAATGTTCGCTATGGAAATGCAAGGAGTAGTCTGGATTCTTTTGACTCTATAGCTGAAGCGCTCGCATGCCTTTGATTGTGTTTGAATAGGCTGAAGTACTGGAAACACATTAAGCTGTGTATCTAACACTCTGGAGAGCTGGAACTACATCTGTAGAAGTTAACGGACAAAAACCACTTTTAAATTGTATCTGTATATAGTGAGTGCAGAGTACACGTTCAAGAGAATGAGATACTTATGGTCTGGAGGTCCTGTAGAAAACATGTGTGACCGATCGGGAGAAGCCTCTGCAAGTTCGTGTATTGTTTTTAAGCCTACAGATACTTAGGCGAGGCTTATTGCACACCAAAATTACTAAAGACAGATTTTGCTTTATGTAATTAATGATGCTCTATTTTCAACAAACGGATTTAGGCGAGAGAGAGTTCTATTGCGGTGGTTAAATGGAAAATGCATTCTTCTTCATTTTTGGTTCAAGTGCTTCCCTGATGTCAAGTAGTCTGTTGATGAAATGTTTCTCCTGGTTTTTCTTGCCATCTAGAATAAGGTTTTACTTTCAAAAAATAGCAAAGGGGAATCTTCCATTATTTACCAAAATCAGCAGTTGTGCTTGACATGGTATCCTGAAAGGTGGTAGCAGGTTTTAAATATGAATTTGTGCATATGGTTGATATGTTAAGTTGATGAAATAAAAAGTTGCATCTGTATGTAACTTACAGAAGGCCATGCACTCATTGTCGAGCTCCTGTCCAGATTGTTGATATCCAACAGAAAATGTTCTATCTCTTCTAGAGATTTACTAATGTCTTCTCTCATCTTTTTGACATTCAACACTAAACATGCGAGTCATCTATTTTGTGGTAGCATAGCTCCACTGGCAGCTTTGTGGTTGTAGTAATCTGTTTGCCCTTGAAAGCAAACGATCCTACTCTTTTGAAAGGGTCAACTATCTAGGTTTAAGTTGGTACTGATGGCACACAGATAAAAAGGATTTGCTTATGGACTTTTATTTATTTGGAGAACTGCGAATTGGAGATGTATATTGTTCTGGCACCAAGTGCGGCGGCAATTTCACTGATAAAAAGATTTATGTTCCCTGGAGTTAGTAGAGCAGACAGAATTAATGTCAATTATCTTTGGGCTTGCTTTCTTCTTCTGGTGGATCTCGTTAGAGAAAGGGAGTTTCTCAGTATTGTGTTTTGCAAAATAAGTTACGAATCGCTTGGTTTTGCTTTCATCAGGAATGAGGAAATTTGATGTGTTTCATGTTTGGAACAGTATTAATTAACGACATGAGATGAAGATCGGGAGACTAGCAGATTTTGCGAGTCGTAATAATTTAGTTAGTGATTTAAGTCCGATGTTTAGTCTAAGAAATCGGTATGTGGTTTGCTTTTAGTTCAGATCCAAATTAAAAGAGATCTAGGAAGTCTCCTTATTTGGGTGTCATCAAAGGGTCATGTCACATGAGCGCTCTTGGTACTAATATGACAATTTCAGAGGCTTTAAGGATCATGAGCACGGAGCTCAGAAGCAAAGATCATTAGCATGTTGATTTTCTGGCTTAATGGTGGCTTTGCAACCAAATTCTTGATTAGGATTTGATGTACATATAGATGCTTGATTGATTGTAAGTTCAAATCCTTTGCCAATCCTTAAACTGAAGTAAACTTGGCATGGAAAATATTACATGGGGGAGGTTATTCTTGTGTCATCTAGTATTTGATAGCTTTCACCTGCACTATGTGAGTATAGATTCCAACAATTTTTTCTTGAACATATGAACTAAAAGTGGCACACATGTTCTTGATTTTTGTGAGAACCATTAACAGCATGGTCCTCAAGCGGCGTGCTCGTGTGATCACTTATGGTGGTGGTGTGAATCCAAAACATTTAAGAGTATCTAGATGCTCTTCTTCTTATGGAGTAGACCTGGAGGGTCGATTGGATGCAATTGAGCGCAGGCTAGATCAGATTGAAGATGAACTTCAAGCAACTCGACAGGAAAATGCTGCTCTTAGGCGTCGAATGGATGAGTTTGAAGCCACATATCAGGAAATGATCCGCTTTGTGCAACATTCACGTCGCACTCAGGATGGTAGCTCATCATTTCCTCCAGAAGGAGCACCTCAGGTTAATAACCACAGGGTACCATATGCTTGCATGGTTATTGAATACGGACAGTCTTTTCAAATTATGGTTATGATGCGTGATTACGAAGAAGTGAGGTAGCTATATTATGATACTGGCATTTTGTAGGGCTCCAAGTCTTAAAACTTTGGAGGAGCAGTACTCTTATGCTGTGGACCATCTGACAGGTGGTACCGATTTTTGTATCGAGATGGATTCCAGTTTTATGATTCTTGTTTTTCAATCTAGAAATGGAAATGTTTTTCCATAAACTTGTTTATCTATAATTGTTGCAGGTATGTGTGGAACTGCAAGGCGGAATGGGAATCTGGGGAATGAAGGTGCTTAGAAATGCAAAGAGGAATTTCGGTCTCTCAGCTGCAGTTTAGGGGGAAGTAGATATTAGATAGTATTCTCCTTTTGCATCATGGTGTTTATAAGTGTACCTAACATCTTTAGTGTGGTTTGCTTCATTGCAAAGTGTGGAGGAGAAGATATTTATTACTTTAAGAAAAGAAAGAAGAAATCAAATGAATACCATGGTGCTTATTTATAACTCGGATATTTACACAATGGTATGGTGCCTTGTTTGGAACGAGCGGGGCATTGAACTGAATGGCTACAATATCGAATGGCTTTATGGAAATTAAGGTGTTGTAGGAGCTCAATCGAAGAATTGCATTGCGTGCGCAATGGGAGTTTCCTTGATCCGTCATTGACGGTACTCGAGATGGGACTTTTTGATTGCCTAAATTATTTCTCTTTTACCGGTACGAAATTTGCGGATCTTGTTAGCGGACACTTTCTGGTTGCAGGGTACTCGATACACTAGGAGAGTGTTAGCCTTATTCTAGATCTGTTGAAAATGTGCGGATAACTAGTGCACATGCGAAAGAGTGATCGATACCCAGGTACTCTTAGGAAATAACGAGGGGCGTCGGTATGTCTCTATGGGTCGTGTTTATATCATGCTATTGTCATTATGAAAATGGCTTGGTCAAAAACTTGACCTTCTCTACAGATTCATATAGCTAGATCACTAATTTATATATGGGAATAGCTTCTTTGAGATATAATTTAGTTTTTGTGGCTTTCATTCGTATAATTGATGTGGTTAATATGATTGTCTACAAAAACCAAATGATTGTGAGAAAAAGACTCAACAAAATCCCGAAATTAATTTTCATGTAATTTTTTTAAAAAATTAAGTCGTACTACCTTATTATAGCATTATGCTTGTTCATTTAGCTAGGATAAAAAATATCTTAGGTTTATGGAGGCAACATAGGTTAGACCATTAATTTGATCGACACGATTCATGGGCAATTTCTAGTTGTATAGGCCCAACGCCAACCCTACCCTTTGGGCGACCAAAGGTTCAAGCAATTACACGTTTGCTTAGTCAAACTTTTTCGTCTTGATCAGTGTTCATTTGGTATAAGATGCGCCTCAACAAGTTTCGCGTCATAATCGAGTCATATCTTCATAGTCCGAAAAAAAATCGCCACCTTTAAAATCAAGAAATTGAGATAACTGTTTTCTTATGCGGAATCAGTAAGACAAATTTACTGATGTTTCTTTGGTCTCTCTGTCATGATGCTTATGCAGACTTTAGTCATTGTGTTGTCGATTCCTCGCTAATCTTGAAAGTTGGAAGTAGAAGAGTTTATTCAAATAGCCGAAGGTGCATCTTGTTTTGTTTGTGTATGGACTGTATCTCGCTTGAAACGTAACATGGAAACATGTGCCACGTTCCTCTAAATACCAATTTAGCATATGAGCAAGCAATTGCTCTTGCCGCGCCCTATACCTCTCTCAGAAACAACCTAATTGACAGGAACAACCTTAACGTCATCCAAAACAGGGCCACACATGTGCCCATAATCATGCAGCTTTGTGTGATAGTAAGCACTGAAAAATGTGATCCTCGTGCTGGCTGATATCGCCCGGAACTTGAGGCTTGCCGTCTTCGACCCGCCCTTTGCAGCGGACACGTATGGGACTTTGAGAGTGTCCTTGGCTGCAAAGGCCTCAACCATCATCGACCCGTGGCATCCGTTCTTGGCATCCCCGACGGTGAAAGTGAGGTTGTAGAACTTGTCGGGCACCGTCCGGATTATCTGTGCAATTGCGCTCTCTCTCCCAGCAACCAGCTCGACTGCGGCTAGCCCAGAGGGCACGAAGAAGTGTTTCCTGTCGATGTACTTGACTGGCTTCAAGGATTCGATGATCCACCTGGGCAACGGCGAGATCAAGTCCTGATGCTTGGCGGGGAGGAGGACCCCCGTCGAGAAGTTCTTGAACACATGCGGGCCAATCTCGAAGCCTCCGTTTTTGATGAGATTACCTGAATGGATGGACAAGAGGGGGAAAAAAGAAAAAAAACTTAGGTGAGTGATTCTCCTGGTTCACAAAACTAATGATCCTGAAGCTCGAACTGGATGCTTTCTACCATAAGGTCATCCTGAAGGGCAAAACCCTGTGCATGATCATACCATAAAATGTCCTCACTCCTCAATCATGAAAACTAACATGCTTGGAGTCGACTTGGTCCAAGTCTGGCCCAACTCAACGTGAAAATGTCAGTTTTTTCCGTAGTGGGCAATGGTTCAAAAAGTTAGGCTCGTGCACGAGCTAGGCCAGACCAAATTCGCCCATTTGAGGGGGGTCATCATGGCAACATTCAGGACCTCAAGGCACATCCAATGGTCAGATTGGCTACTTCGTAGCACAATATACAGTACACAAGTCGCAAATGCAAAATACAAGACCATGTTTCCAAACACAATGACTGATGTGAGATCTAGTCAAACTAGAACTCCTACGCAAGCCAAATGACAGTATTAGTCTAGAATGTGGCAAGCTGGTCAAGCACTGACTGCAATCCCATAGGGAAGGAAGCCGCTCCTCCTTCTATAACAAAGGAGTATCAGCCATCTAGGGTCCTCCGGCCTGGGGTCAAGGTCCGCCTAAATCCTTTCTCTGTATCTTTATTATGCTTATAAAGAGCTCAAAAGAACAGAAAGCTTACCAGGAGTGTACTTGGGTGGGACCATCTCCTTGATGGCCACAGCATCCAAGAGAGGCCCACAGGTGGGGTCCTCCTGGATACCAGGATTGTGGAAGGTCAGCTTCACAGATTTGGAAGCAGCCTTGAAGGCCCAAGCATAGGTGTCCCCACCATTGCTGCTGTACAGGGTTTGTATCCCCAACTCTGCAGACTGGCCAGGGGCTGCTGAGACCCTCAGCACTTCATCCTGTGCACAAGTCCTTGTGGCACCAAATGTGAGGGCATAGACTGACCCTGGCTTGACACTCAGATACTGCGAGACGGATGCCTCATTGCCCAGCCGCACCGCGTGGATACCGCGGGGGACTGCCAGGAAGAAGCCACCAGGTTGCGGCCCGCCTGAGACGAACTCAACCAGGCCATCGATCTCCCACTTGGGCAGCGAGTGCTTCCCTAGGATCACTGTCTTATTGAGGTTGCTTGGCTTGGGGGCTTCCTCAAAGTCCCCATTTGGAAGAAGTCCTGAAATGTATACCAATAACAAGCAGAAGAAAAGGTCTTTGTCAACAAGTGGATCAAAACTTGCACTTTTTTCAAATACTAAGCTTAGAGACCAAAATATCACCAATCTGCTCGGTGCTTACTATACTATGTTAGCAAGAAAAAGGGCCTTTTGTTTATGAACGGTCGTTCTTGCTCATTGATGAAATGACTAATATGCTTTAGAAAAAGGGCAAGAAAAGAAAAAGAAAGAGAAGGGCTCACCATCAAGGGGGAGAGTAACAGCTGTGGAGACAGAGAGAATATTGAAGAGAGAGAGAGAGAATGCAAGGGAAAGGGAGAGAACGGGACTCATTGTTTGTGCTTAGTAGTTAGAAACAACCGTATTCTTATAGACACGATACAACCTCATAGAAACGTTATTTTATACTCAATCCAAGAAGATCAAGTGTTCAAGAAAAAAAAAAAAGGCGAAGTTTCAGACAAAAAGAAACAGAATCCCATGTGGGTGAACGGGAGCACCAAATGAGGCGTGAATTGTGTCGGTCTGCTTGTGAATTTTCCAAGGGGACCTGAATTGATCACAGCTTTCCAAACGCGCAAATGGGTCTTTGAATGAATGAACGGTGGTGTGTGGGACCCCACGTGACTTTTCATGAATTTGCCGTGATTTCTGCTGACTAAATTCATTTTAAATTTCCTGAAACGAAAAGTTGTCAGGTCACAAGAAACTTCGCTGAGTTTTATAAGGGGAGATCAGATTCAGTGGACCATCGTTAGTGGCAAGTGCTGTGCACATGCTTACAATTAATGCAAGCTTAGCTTACCGGGAATTTGGATGATTGAGTACTGAACATGTACCAGTTTCGTACAAGCTTTGACTTGTATCAAGCGGGCATGTGATACTGTTGTCAACTCGTGATTTCTGCGTTTGTCTAAAAGAACTTGTTGACAAAACACAACGAGAAATCATTTACTTTTGCTTGGAATTGCCTCTAGTTAGGATGAAATTTTATCAAGCACACGGTTCAGGCTGGCATTCTTGAATGACGAATCACAATTCGAGAAAAAGTACACCACTTAGCATAGCTAACGATGGGACATTGGAGAGCTTTTATGCATAACAGAAGCATAAATGAAATTGCTAAAGCAAACGGACCGCTTTTGCTTTGCAGATAGCGCTCCATGCTTTCTCAAAGAATTCGACTTACGAGGACATTGTTTATGAAAGAAACAGACCGAAAGTCGCCAGATAAGCAATCATCCGAATTTTATGCATCATCCAACTATATCTCACCAAGAATTTCTGAAGACAATAAAGCTGACACCCGGATACAGATACCTATACGATATCTTCAGAACACACCCCACAAAACAGAAAAGAAGAGAAACAATAAGAAGAAAGGAGAGTCGCGGAGTTAAAGGAGTCTCACAGACATTGACATTGATCAACCAAACATTATTTTCTTGATCTTGAGCATGGGACCTCAGCACTACTGGGAAAGTAGTATCTTCTATGAGCAAATATTGAAACTTTTTCTTCAGGAACTCAAAGTAATTTCTGCCTGACAATGCAACACATGGTTCCATCGGCGTGGTGTGACAGTTGCTGCAAGTAAATGAAGAAAATATAAGAAACATGATTTCAAAACATCGACTTTTAACTCATAAACATGTTTTAAAAAGAGGGGGAGTTTGCTTATACCGATTAATCAATTGATTTCATCTTCCCTCCATCAATGTAAATCTCCGGGATGTGGCCAATGCCATCTGGTAAAGAGGATAATCCCGGACAGTCTTCAATCTTCAGTTTTTTCAGAGAAGAACAATTTTGCAGCCACTCCGGCAATATACTCAAGTTGGGACAATGCATAACATCTATCCTCTGCAGTGTTCTTGCAGAACCTTCGAGCCACCCGGGAAAATAAACTATCTTTGGTAATCCCACAAACATCAAGCTTCGAAGCCTCGACATGGAGCCTGGTTCATCACTTTCGCCTTCTGGCAGCTTCAAGTTCTCGCAGTTGCAAATCCAGAGATTCTCCACTGCCTTAAGATTCTTGATGCCTCGTGGTAAGGATGCCAACTTTGGGCAACCTCCAATGAACAACTTACGGAGCGATGTGAGTGATTGTATATCATTGAACAAGGCCTCCAAATTCTTGCAGTCTCCGATGAATAGACACTGCAGAGAGGTCAAGCATCCTATTCCACTCTCTGAGAATCGCTGCTGTTTTGTGGTTATATCCAAAAAGCGGAGGCTCATCATATTCTTGATGTCTGCAGGCAATTCCTCCAGTTCCTCGCACCCAGCAAGTCCCAAGCTCTGCAGATTGAGGAGCTTGCAGACCGAATTGGGGAGTTTCTTGATATTACGGTTGCCGCATAAATGAAGAAACCTCAAATGCTCTAGAGCGCCGATTGAACTTGGCAGTTGGTCAAAGCTAGAATCATGTAGATATAGCACTCTCAAGTGCTTGAATTTTGAAATGCACATCTCCAGAAAGGACTCCCCAGCGGAACCCTCCTTTTTTATTGGAAACATGATGGTGCGAACGCCGCTTAGTTTGCTAAAGTAGCCAGGTAGTTCATCTTTTTGCAGAAGAGATGGATCGGAAAATGATATATGCCGAGTCGTCGAGGAAACATCCTGCGACCGCACGTTCACGTTGGATGACTCTGTTTGTGCCACCGAAATGGCAAGTTCGTGTATGAGGTCATGCATTTTGAAGGTCAGGAACAGGTAGTCTTCCACGACATCATCGAAGAAGGACCTCGACCACAGCTCCTCCCAATACTGCTGTCCAATCTCTTCCAGCTCCTGATTATTTCCGCTGGATTGAATAAGCCCATTCGCAATCCACAGTTGGATCAGTTCGAGGTTGTTGAACTCGTAATTCTTTGGGAATATGGAGCAATAAGCGAAACATTGTTTCAAATAAGAAGGCATTAAATCATAGCTTATTCTCAATGAAGGTAAAATATCAGTTTGTAATTGCCATATCTCACTATCTCTTATAGATTCCCAGTTGCTCTGGTTGGTTTTTGAATACAACAAGCTTCCCAATGTCTTCACTGCCATAGGATTCCCTGCGCACTTGCTCACAATTTCCTTGCCGATTACCATAAGGTCTGGGTGATTCTTCTCTTGCCCTTGATCGAAGGCACACTTTGTGAACAAAGTCAAAGAATCCTCCTGCGAAAGGTTGCCCAAATAATATGGGGGGACAGTGCCCATGGTTGACGCAATTGATTTATTCCGCGAAGTCACAATGACTTTACTCCCTCCAGAAACACCCTCTAACAAATTTCTCAGTTCTACCCAATTCTCCCAACTAACTTCCCACACATCGTCCATTACGAACAAACACCTTTTGTTCTCCACGATGCTTCTTAGGTGATTTTGCAGCTTCTCAAGCCTCCAACCATCACATTTTGCTTCAGGACTAAGCGACTCAATGACATCTGTCATTATTTTCTTAACTTCGAAATCTACTGGCATGGATAACCAAACTTTGTGATCGAAGTGCCTGTTTACCCTGTCATCCATGTATACCAATTTCACAAGGGTCGTCTTTCCAATACCTCCTATTCCAACAATTGGAATGACAGCTATCTTACCAACTCCATCATCTGATTTCATTAATAGCTCTATTATCCTCTGCTTGTCTTTGTTTCTTCCAATCACATTTGAAACGGGCACAAAAGAATGAGTTTCCTTCCGCTGAACTATACTCTTGTCGTTAACATTACTCGACAAGTTGAGCTGAGTTTTCTCGTCATTGATCCCATCAAGTCTCTCCCTCAGTTCTTTCATTTTATGTGCCATCTTAAATTGGAAGAGTAAGTTGGATAGCCACGAGAAGTAGCATACCTTCCTTTTGAGGGTCAATTGCTCGGTCAGCCTCGCCTGCCTCTGCAAGGCCTTGGCTTCGAATTTGTCTAGCACGTCCTCGGCATCGTAGCAGAAGCTCTTAAGCTTCAACAGCCAAAGCCTCACAGCTTCCTCTTTTGTTTGCTTCTGCTCAGCATCAGTGAGCACCTTCTCGATCATCTCTAGCATGTTCTTGAGCTTTTCTCGGTCATCCTTGACGCCCCATACCAGTCGAATTTCTTCGATAGCCAATGAAGTTAGTTTCCCCGCAAGAGGTCCGAGGATGCTAGAGACGACCTCAGTCATGGCTGTGGGCAGTGCTATTAGTTTTCAAGGCGGTTTAACCTAGCCACTATGCAGGAACTAAACTAGTTATCAGAAGAAGGTTTCCAGAGAGGCATGATTTTGCTTGGTTCTATAGGCTGAGTCACGGAAATATACATAGAGCAATGTAGTATCGACAACGTTATTCCAAACTGTTGCATAGTTCACTCGATTCTTGGTGGAAATCTGCAAGTAATTCGATGCTTTTCCAGTTACATTTGGAATGCCTTCCTCTGTTGAAAGATAAAACAAAAGTAACCTCAATTCTGCTGCCTTTCTCTTTAATCTTTACCACATTCCTTTCTTTGTTCTCTGTTTTTCATTGGATAAAAATGTGCACAGAGAAAAATAAGCTCCTTTTCATTGGTTGATCCCTTTATTAGATCCCACTAATTCGTCCTTCTACAAGAATGAGAGTGATTGGCTTAGAAGTATGTGTTGTTTCCCTCCACAATTACGAAAATTGGAAAAAGACTTTCTGAATATTAGAAATTAATTGAGGAAATTTTGAATGATTCTAGGTGTCTGTATCGCTGCTATTCAACATTTAATAAGAGTCGAATTGCCTACACTTCAACAAAAAAATGAAGTAAAAAAGAAAACTTCCGTTCAAATTGCTTCATGATGTCCCTGATTAGAATTAAGTCTCCTGTCCCAAACATCGATGCTAAATAGAATAAGTTAAAAAGCATGAAGTGAAAAAGAAAACATCCATTCAAATTGCTTCTTGCAAGGTAACAACCCCATTTTTGCATTAAATGGACAACGATAAGAAGATTACATGACAGACAGTTTAAAAGCAACACTCCATAACACTCGATGCACCTGAAGGATTTCTGGTGTTAAAAAGAGTTGCGGGATTGCCATCACATCACGTTTCGCCTTTACCCTCATCGCACATTGCAATTCGTGTGACGAGGTCTGCAATCGAAATGCTTCGGAGCGTTGTCGTTATTACAAGTCCTGAGTAGGATTGGCAAAGACACGTTCCCGACTAAATCTCTTATCCACAACAGAACTCAGTGATGGTATTATTCACAAACCAAATTGTTGCAGGAAGATATTGAGCATCGGCCACCAACAGCATGCGTTAAAATTGTACTGATGCTAGTATATTACGGCTTATAGAGAGTTGTTAGACAATAGGACAGGGCACGTTTGAAGATTATTTCACATGAACCTAATACTTAAGCCGGGACACGGCTTTCATGGGAAGCCATTCGCTACTTGCCACACTACACATGAGTTGACGAGGCAGTAGATACAAAAGCCAGAGAGTCATGGCAATTGAGATTCAAGATTTGGGTCGGGATTTGACAATGAAGTTTTGAGACTGCCGGGATTCATGACGTCCAGCGAGCCTACTGTCTGAGGTCACGCCGGAAACTTCTTTATCTGGTTCTTCCCATCACTCCTTGCTGGCAATGGTTGTAAGTGTGTGGCTCCTGAACAACCAAATATAACTGGGAAACAAGAAAATTAAACAGCATTCGTGTTCGCGACTTTCTGGTCCAGAGGTACGTCCAAAAATGTCAATGGTCTTCGGTGCTCATTGGCAACTTTTCCGATGACTTGGTGCAATTTTAAGCGTATCCCAAGTCGACCACACAACAGGGTCGTTTCGCTTAAAACTTTGTCTCTCTCGCCAATGTGCTTCAAATGCCTATACCGCAATTTAGACTTTCAAACGCATGCATTCGACGTCCAAATTGAAATCTGTCACTTCTTCCCTTGAAGTTCATATAGGTCACTCTGCTTGATTTCTCTCATTATCAACAGGCACACCTAACGGCATTCAAAACTCTACCTTAATATGCTGATGACCAGCTAAATCCAGGCACTAAAGGAAATGGGGTTCTTCAATTTTGGAACATGTCTCACCTTAGTTAATGTCTTCACGATACCATCGTCCATTATGATCTTAAAAATCGCCAACACCCACAACATCATATTCAACATTGTTCTCTAACTGCACTTTATTACTATTTGCGCACCGATAAGTAGTAAGCCAGTTCTTTTTTAGTGTAGCGTGAAATGAACAAGCAAAATCCATAATTCATCCGTCAAACGATGAATACTCAGTGACATACAGGACATAATCATCACTATCCAATATACTGTCAGATATTGCGGCGTAGACTGAACTTTATAGTGTATTTGTTTGAGGGAAAGTGTTTTTTTAGAATTCATTTTCAGGACTTTTACCCTTTTGGTTCGCGGAAAATAATTGATCAACCGAAAACACTTTCCGGTTAAGAAAAACTTTCATGTATAAAATTAGGAAAGTGAATTTCATAATCTAAAAAGGTAAAAATATTTTTCGAAATTGCTTCTCTTGATTTTGTTAATATTTTTTTTTCTTGTCTTTTCTTTTCCTTCTTTTTTTCTTTTCGTTTCCTCTTTCCTTCTTCCTCCCTCCGTCGGTCGCCGGCCTTGTGCGAGCTCGACCTCGCCCCGACGAGCCTCAACTTCGCGGCGAGGCCTCACTAGCCTTGCGCGAGCTTGAGGCTCGCCATATCTCGGCGAGCCTCGCCGTCGTGAGGTTGAGTTTGGTCGGGATCTGGTGAGCTCGAGCTCGTTGACCTCGCATAGGCAAGCCTCAACTTCGCAGTGAGGCCTTGCTGGCCTCGCGCGAGGCCAAGGCTCGCCGGATCCAGACCAGCTCGAGGTCGATCAAGTCTGGCGAGCTCAAGGCTCGGCAGTCTTGGCGAGCTCAAGCTCGACCGATCTCAGCAAGCTCAAACTCGCCTGTGGTCATTGCCGGGCAAACGTTGGGCTCACCTGTGGCCGTTGCCGCCTGGTCATGGCAAAGGTAGGAGGAAAAAGAAAAAGCAAAGAGAAAAAATAATAATAATAAATAATTAAACATTCTAGTTTAAAAAATTAAAAAAATCGATTATTTTTAAAAATATTAAAATACTTGAATTTTTTGTGTGTATAAAATTATGAAATTGAAATCATTTTCCAAATGATATGCAAACATTAGAAAATATTTTCGATCACATATCACCAAACGTAGGAAAACTAAATGCATTTCTAGAAAATGCTTTCTCATTTTCCTTTATTGTTAAGTTTTCTGCGAAACAAATGCACCCTTAATTCTCCTTATCATTCTTAAATTTAAGGCATTCCCTTCTAAACTTCCTTTTCTTACCACAATTCCAATAGATAACAGTACCAGTTTAAGACTGACTAAGTTTGTTTAAGTTTGCACTGCTCCTACTATATATCCATATCAGTACTTCCTCGATCTTCACCTACCGAAACAGGCAAGTAGATTTTCTCTTATGGATGGCTTCACTCAAAATCAAATCTCAAACCTCATCAACAACAAGTTTTTTGACCTTGAGGAATTACTAATAGCAGTAACAATAGTATTTTACAGGCAATGGGGATAATAGAATCAAAGCATGTATATAATCAACAGAGTCAATCTCAACCGAACTTAATTGATTAATGACCATATTATTCATTGATATATTTAGGAACCACGCTCCTAAGACTATCTTTAAGTGAAATAGATAATAGATCAACTAAACCTTGTTGATCGCAAAGGGTTTCATGTATATTCGATAGGGTAGTTCTACAGTGGACTTGAACGCCACATTTGGAGGCATTGTCACTTGAATAACACTAAATGCCTGTATACCAAAAAATCCAATCAGCTTGCTTCATGGACAATGGTTTCTCCTTAGATAGGGCCAAGTGCAAATTCTTGTGGTACAAATAATCTTCAATCTGCATTTTCCAAAAACCAAAATCCTTCCCATCAATCTGGCAACTAAAGAGAGGACAATCTAGGACAGTTTTCAATCTTCAGTTTTCTCATAGAAGAATAATTTAGCAGCCTCTCGGGCAATACACTCAAGTTGGGACAATCTGCAATACCTATCCTATGGAGCGTATTTGCAGAACCTTTGGGCCAGCGGGGGAAAGAAACTATACTCGGTAATCCCCCGAAAATCAAGGACCAAACCCTCAACATGGAGCGTGGTTCATTACTTCCACCTCCAGGCAGCTTCAAGTTCTCGCAGTTGCAAATCCAGATATTTTCCAATGCCTTCAGATTCTTGATGCCTAGTGGTAAGAAGGCCAACTTCAGACAACCTCCAGTGAACAATTTACGGAGTGACGTGAGTGATTGTATATCATTGAACCAAGCCTCCAAATTCTTGCAATTCTCCAATGAACAGACACTACAGAGAGGTCAAGCATCCTATTCCACTCTTCGAGAAACGCTGCTGAGTCTGATCATATTCTTGATGTTTGTAGGCAATTGCTCAAGTTCCTCACACCCGGCAAGTCCTAAGCTCTGCTGATTGTGAAGCTCGCAGACCGAATCAGGGAGTTTCTTGATACTATGGTTGCCGCATAAATGAAGAAACCTCAAATGCAGCCACTCCTTGGAGTTTCTTGAAATTAGGTTGCCGCATAAATGACAAAACACAGAACGATAAATCATTTACTTCTGCTTGGAATTGCCTTTAGTGAAGACGAAAATTTATCAAGCACGTGGCTCAGGTTGGCATTCTTGAATGATGAATAACAACAATTCGAGAAAAAGTACAACACTTAGCATAACTAACGATGGGACATTAGATAGCTTTTTATGCAGAACAGAAGCATAAATGAAATTCCAAAAGCAAAGCAACCACTTTTGCTTTGCAGATAGCATTCCATACTTTCTCGAAGAATTCGACACAAGGACATTGTTTATCAAAGAAACAGACCGAAAGTCACCACATATGCAATCATTTTAATTGTCGGCATCATCCAACTTTATCTCACCAAGAAGAACTTCAGAAGACGACAAAGCTGACACAGGCCGACAGATACATCTACAGTATCTTCAGTGCACACCACACAAAACAGAAAAGAAGAGAAACAGTGAGAAGAAAGAAGAGTCGTGGAGTTACAGGAGTTTCACAAACATTGACACCGGTCAACCAAACACATAATTTTCTTGATCTTGAACATGGGACTTTAGCACTATTGGGATAGTATCTTCCATGAGCAAAGATCCAAACTTTTTCTTCAGGAACTAAAACGAAGTTCCGCCTGGCAATGCAACACATGTTTCCATTGGCATGGTGCGACAGCCGACACTGCAAGTAAATGAAGACAATATAAGAAACATGATTCAAAGCATCAAATTTTCGTTCATAGGGGTGGAATTTGCTCATACCGTTAAATCAATTCATTTCATCTTCCTTCTGTCTACATAAATTTCCAGGACGTGAGCAATCTTGCTCCAATCTTCACTGCTTTTATCTGCAATTCTACTGCTCAATTCCTCACAATGATCTATCCGCAGCTCTCTCAATGTGGCAATGCGGGCTAAAGAGGACAATCTAGGACAGTCTTCAATCTTCAGTTTTCTCATAGAAGAACAATCTTGCAGCCACTCCGGCAGTGCACTCAAGTTGGGACAATCCGCAATAATTATACTCTGCAGTGAACTTGCAGAACCTTTGAGCCACCGGGGGAAAGAAGCTAGCTTTGGTAATCCCCCAAACATCAAGGATTGAAGCCTCGACATGGAGCGTTGTTCATCACTTTCACCTTCTGGCAGCGTCAATTTCTCACAGTTGTAAATCCAGAGATTCTCCAATG
Source organism: Syzygium aromaticum (assembly GCA_024500025.1). Taxonomy (NCBI): domain Eukaryota; kingdom Viridiplantae; phylum Streptophyta; class Magnoliopsida; order Myrtales; family Myrtaceae; genus Syzygium; species Syzygium aromaticum. The sequence continues at coordinate 23,484,820 of CM044885.1, forward strand.
CCTTCAGATTCATGATGCCTTGTGGTAAGGATGCCAACTTTGGACAACCTCCAATAGACAACTTTCGGAGCGACTTCAGCAATTGCATATCATTGAACAAGGCCTCCAAATTCTTGCAGTCTCCAATCAATAGACATCGCAAAGAGGTCAAGCATCCTATTCCGCTCTCCGGGAATCGCTGCTGTTTCGTGGTTATATCCAAAAAGCGGAGGCTGATCATATTCTTGATGTCTGCAGGCAATTCCTCCAGTTCCTCGCACCTGGCAAGTCCTAAGCTCTGCAGATTGTGGAGCTCGCAGACTGAATTGGGGAGTTTCTTGATATTACGGTTGCCACATAAATGAAGAAACCTCAAATGCTTTAGAGCGCCAATGGAACTAGGCAGTTGGTCAAAGCTAGAGTCATGTAGATATAGCACTCTCAAGTGCTTGAATCTTGAAATGCACATCTCCAGAAACGATTCCCCAGCGGAACCCTCCTTTTTTATTGGAAACATGACGGTGCGAACGCCGATGAGTTTTCTCAAGTAGCCCGGTAGTTCATCTTCTTGTAGAAGAGATGGATCGGAAAATGATATATGCCGAGCCATCGAGGAAACATTCTGCGACCGCACGGTCACGTTGGATGATTCTGTTTGTGCCACTGAAATGGCAAGTTCGTGTATGAGGTCGTGCATTTTGAAGGTCAGAAGCAGATATTCTTCCACGACATCATCGAAGAAGGATCTTGACCACAGCTCCTCCCAGTACTGCTGTCCAATCTCTTCCAGCTCCTGATTATTTCCACTGGATTGGATAAGCCCGTTCGAGATCCACAGTTGGATCAATTCAAGGTTGTTAAACTCGTAGTTCTTCGGGAATATCGAGCAATAAGCAAAACATTGTTTCAAGTAAGACGGCATTAGATCGTAGCTTATTCTCAATGAAGGTAAAATATCAGTTGGTAATTGCCATATCTCACTTTCTCTTACAGATTCCCAATTTCTCCGATTATCTTTTGAATACAATAAGCTTCCCAGAGTTTTCACTGCCATAGGATTACCCCCGCATTTGCTCACTATTTCCCTGGCGATTACCATAAGGTCCGGGTGACTCTTCTCTTGCCCTTGATCGAACGCGCACTTCGTGAACAAAGTCAAAGAATCCTCCTGTGAAAGGTTGGCCAGATTATATGGGGGGACAGGGCCCATGATTGAGGCGATCCATTTATTCCGTGAAGTCACAATGACTTTACTCCCTTCAGAAACGCCTTCTAACAGATCTCTCAGTCCCACCCAATCCTCCCGTGTCATTTCCCACACATCATCCATTACGAACAAACACCTCTTGTTCTTCACGAGGTTTCTTAGGTGATTTTGCAGCATTTCAAGGCTCCAACTATCACGATTTGCTTCTGGACTAAGAGACTGGATGACGGCTCTTATTATCTGCTCAACTTCAAATTTTACTGGCATGGATAACCAAACTTTGTGAACAAAATGCTTGTTTACCCTATCATCATTGTATACCAATTTAGCAAGAGTCGTCTTTCCAATACCCCCTATTCCAACAATAGGAATGACAGCTATCTTTCCAGCTCTACCATCATCTGATCTCATCAACAGCTCTATTATTCTTTTCCTGTCTTCGTTTCTTCCAATCACATTTGTTATGGATAAAAAAGAATGAGTTTCCTTCCGCTGAATTATAGTCTTTTCATAAACATCAGTTGACAAGTGGAGCCGAGTTTTCTCTTTAATGATCCCATCAAGCCTCTCCCTCAGTTTTTTCATTTTATGTGCCATCTTAAACTGGAAAATGAAGTTGGATAGCCACGAGAACAAGTAGCCTACCTTCCTTCTGAAAGTCAAATGCTCAGTCGACCTCGCCCGCCTTTGCAAGGCCTTGACTTCGAATTCGTCTAGCACGTCCTCGGCATCATAGCAGAAGTTCTTAAGCTTCGACAGCCAAAGCCTCACAGATTCCTCTTTTGTTTGCTTCTGCTCAGCATCGGCGAGCACCTTCTCGATCATCTCTAGCATGATCTTGAGCTTTTCTTGGTCATCCTTGACGCTCCATACCAGTTGAATTTCTTCGACAGCCGATGAAGTTAGTTTCTCCACAAGAGGTCCAAGGATGCTAGAGACGACCTCAGTCATGGTTGTGAGCGGTGTTATTAGTTTTCGAGGAGGTTTAACCTAGCCAATCTGCAGGAGCTAAACTAGTTATCAGAAGAAGGTTACTAGAGAGGCATGATTTGCTAGGTTCTATAGGCTGAGTCCTAGGAATATTCATGGTGCCATGTCGTATGGACAACGTTATTCTAAACTGTTGCATAGTTCACTCGATTCTTGGTGGAAATCCGCAAGCAATTCGATGCTGTTCCTGTTGCATTTAGAATACCATCCTCTGTTGAAAGATAAAGCAAAAGTAGCCTGAATTATGCTGCCTCTCTCTTTAATCTTTAGCACATTCCTTTCTTTGTTCTCTGTTTCTCCTGGGATTCAAATGTGCACAGAGAAGAATAAGCTCCTTTTCGTTGCTTGCCCCTGTAGCAGATGCCCACTATTTCGTCCTTCTACAAGAATGAGTGGCTTAGAAATATGTGCTGTTTCCCCTCCACAATTTTGAAAATTGGAAAAAGACTTTTGAATATTAGAAAATAATTGGATATATGCACTAAAAATACTAAAACTTATCACGAAATTCAATTGAGTTTTAAATCTTGCAAAAAAACGCAATCAAGTCCTAAAACTTGTCAAATTTATGCAATCAAGCCATTTTGTTAAATTCGTCAAACTTGACTAACGAAAAATGCTTATGTGACTTTTTTTAATGTTTTCTTTACCCTACGTGGTGATGACGTGGCTAAAACATGAAATATAAGGCTAAAACGACATTGTTTTGATCCAAATCTGATTTTTAATACAAATTATATTTAAATTAAAATTTAAAAATAAGCTTACAAAAGGGGACAATTGGATCAGGCGACGAGGGCTGCCCCACCATCGCCGAGAAGGGCTAGGCAAGGACCTGCACGCCCTTGCCTACGATCGGCGATGGTCCCCAACCCTTGGCTGGGGCTCGGCAACCCTTACCAACCATTCCCCCACCATCATTGGCCCTTCCTAGAGATGGTGAGGCGGCGGCAGCGAGAACTTCAAAGCCTTTGCCGCCTTGTTTTTAGCTTTTTCTTTTAAATTTAATTTAAATGAAACTTGTATTAGAAATCATATTTTGACCAAAATTACGTGATTTTAGCCACTTAGGAGAGAGAAAATATTTTTAAAAAGCCACGTCAGTATTTTTCTTTCGCCAAGTTGTACGGAGTTAAGGAAAGGACTCGATTACACTAATTTGATAAGTTTTAGAACTTGATTGCATGTTTAGCAAATTTTAGAACTTAATTGCACTTTCATAATAAGTTTTAAGAATTCCGGTGAAAGAAATCTCGAAGATAAAATCAAAGAAATGCTATATAATTTCTTATGTCGATATTTTGTATGGCTGCTGTTCAATATTAAATAAGAGTCGAATTGTCTACACTACAACAAAAAAAAAAACAAACATAAGTAAAAAAGTAATATCCGTTCAAATTGCTTCATGACGTCTCTGATTTATATTAATTCTTCTGTCCCAAACATTGATGCTAAATAGTGGAAGTTAGAGGCAAGGTAACAACCCCATTTTTGCATGAAATGGACACCGATAAGAAGATTTCATGACAGACGGTTAAGAAGTAACACTCCATGATACTCGATGCACATGAAAGATTTCCGGTGTTAAGAAGAGCTGCGGGATTGCCATCGCATCGTATTGAAAGATTTAGGAGTGCCAACACGTGTGGCCTTTACCCTCATTGCACATTTCAATTTGGCTGACAGAGTTTGAATGGAAATGCTCAGGAGCATGGAATTTTTGCAAGTACACAGTAGGATTTGAAAAGACACATTCATGATTAAGTCTCTTTTCCGCAGAAAAACTGAGTGATAGCAGTATTCACATTGACGGCCGTGTTGTTACAGAAAGATTTTGAGCATCTGACACCAACAGCATGTGCTACAACTGAACCAATACAAGTCCTCCGCACCGTATAGTGAGTTGCTAGACGGGTAGACCAAATTTTAGGAAGACTTCATACAAACAGAATATTCAAGCCAGGACATGCCTATCACCGAAAGCCAGTTACTATTTGCTACACTAGTCGACAAAGCATTAGATACAAAAGACAGAGATCCAAGACAGTTATGATTCAAGATTCAGAGCGGGATTTGACGATGAAGTTTTGACGGCTGATAGGATTCATAACGACTGGCGGGCCTGCCGTCCTAGGCCATGCCTGAAACTTCTTGTCCGTCTCTTCCCACCATTCTTTGCTAGCAATGGTCGACGGTGTGGTTCCTGAATACTCAAAAGAACAGGGGAAAAAGAAAATTAGATAGCATTCGCATTCACGACTTTCTGGTCAAGAGATGCATCCAAACACAGCAGTCAAACAAGACAATTGTGACTTTCACTTGCCTCCAAATATCTTCTTGTCAGCAATAAAGTGGTCAGCTGCAAATGCGATTGCAAATGATCCGAGCACAGCAGTTATTATGTACTTGGCCGACATTTTTCCTGCTGAAAAATCTAACGGGATAGAAAAAATAGAAGAAACCACAGAAACATAAGCGAGAAAAGAGATAGTGGTCTGAGTATGTGCATACATAAAGAAGGCTCTGAAGGTTGAGTTTAGGACGCTCATTCTCCATTTTTAGCTGATTTCCTCTTTTAGGAAAGGATCCTTACAACTACAGTTGCCCTCAGTCTCCTATAACATTGCCCAAATTGGTGACCTGAAATCCATATGGGCGATAGGAAAAACATTGCGAACAAGTGGCAGAATCAAGGTTGTTAATTGCATTAAACGAAAAAGAGGCGACAAACTTCACGGTGAGGGATAGACAACACAGATACCAAACTGAGACATTAACAGGAGAATTCTGATTACGATATCTAGTGCTAAGCATGCCTAGCTCTTTCACTGCAACAATTTCTATGATCTCGAACACAAGTGTTTCATAAGATTTAGAATTCACAAGCAGAAACAACGACGCCCTCAGACTAAGCGAACCAACGATGTGTCAGTCCAACTCAAACAGCCCAAGAAAATGAACCCTGAGACCAATTCTACAACTAATGAAACTATGCTGCAATCTCACGCCAATTGCTAGACATTATCATATCATTGACCGTGATGGAGCTACTTTTTAGATGATCACAACACAACCAGGTCTGACTCACCTTGAGGACCCATCTCTATCCTCAACTTAATTTTGCCTCTTCTTTTCTAATATCCAAGTCCCTACAGCTGCACAACACTTTCTAATTTCCAAAATTCCTCATCTTTACTGAACCAACCCTGCCACAATCTCAAAGTAAGCCAACCCCGCAAGTGCTCATACACGTTTCAGTGAAACCTACTAGGATTTCCACCTCTCGCCCACACACCCAATAAAAAACAAAGTAGCTCAAACCCAAAAACAAAAACCTTCCCAAGTTTTCCCTGCATTTTCCCAACAACACCCGAACAGAGAGCTTCCAAGCGAGCCAAAAGATATCCGAGGAAGAAACCCATATCAATAAATACACGAAAAATGAGAAGAAAACATGCTCGGGCACTACAAGATGACATTTTTTTCACTCACCTAAGACCAGACCTCCTAAAGCTTTGCTCCGAAGTATGTCGTGAAGAAGAAAGATGGCTTTACCAGAAAGCAACCTGCTTCAAGTTTCTTCTCTTGATAGCTTCTCGAGCCTTCGCGGTACACTTGTTGCCGCGCGTGTCTCGCTGCTGCGACAGACAACCCGATTCTTGGTTTTTTCTTCTGTGGTCCCGTGCCCATGAAAGGTGGCCGTAGCCATGTTCATGTGAGGTCCACTGATCACTTGTATTATTAGAAAACGGGACGTTACTAACCGCTTTAATCTCTACACTTTTCTGCATTAAAAATTAATCAAGAATATCAAAGCGTCTCGCTTATATTTAAAATAAAATTAATAATCACATGTTAGATGTTAACGGGCAATGCAAAAATTACTGACCATGTAAAAATATGACTTTTTCGATCGAAAAAGTAATTGAGCGTAGTCAAAGCTACCTCAAAATATTATAAAAAAATACTAGTCACGCATTTACGTATCCACGTTAGAAGTTAGAGTTACTAAGTATCTCGAAAGTTACTTCGACTTAAAATGAAATGGCTAATCACGTGTTATGCTAACCCCACATAAAATGTTCCTTCCCTTTATTAAAATTACAAATTATTTTTAAGTATATTCTTAAAAGTTATTCATTCATTTTTGACAAGATTTGCTTGAAAATATGGACAATACGTTCTCAGTTGATGGTACAACTCTCTTTCTTTCGAATCGAATCGAACGACCCAGATCGCCCAAAAGTATTCCCTCCCAATCTGTTACAATTAAACTTAAAAATTTGAGTTTTAAGAAGTTTGCGCAGGAATTCTAAATAAATCCACATGTCAATATTTTCTTTTTAGAAAATTAAATATGAATAGATAACTTACTCCAACAAAGCCTCGTCGATTGCCTGGAAATAAAGATCAAAGGGGAGCGGTCAATTTGTTTAGCTTGAGATTTTTGAGAATTTATAAATTTTCATGACAAAAATTTTTTGATTACGAGATTCACGGAGACAAGCCGATATTTTCTCATGTTTTATGATGAGTATTGATGGGAGAATCAACAAGGTGTAGGATTGAAATTCATGGTATTGTTGGAAGCGACCATATTACATTGACAAGATGCTCCAAAGTATTAACCACGAGAATGGAATGAACTATCACACATCCAGCACGATCCTAATGAAAGCTACTCTGCTTGCTCTTGGCAGTCAAATGGAGTTGATGGACTCAACGTCTTTAGTAATAATGTAGAAGGATTTCCAGATGTTAAATCTTGGAGGAGAATGTCATTTGCCTCCAGGCCTCCAAACTTGCCTACATCTCCATCCGAATACGCAAAAGAAAAAATAAAACAACAGAGAGGAGAGAGAACCGAAAGCCCTATTTACACATCAAAAGGATTCAACAAAAGGACTGTATGTGAACCCAGATGTGGTACCAACTCTTCAGGAAAAGGAATCATGAGAATGTCCCCCCAATCTGGGCAACAATTAAAGAATGAAAGAATTGGATATGGAGTGACAAAATCGTTGAACCTTGACCAGCTTCTCCGACATTCCGAGAAGATTGGATGTACCATAACTAGGCAACAAATGCTTTGAAGCCCGCAAAGTCTTTGAGCTCTATGTCCAACCATCGCTAGCTTTATGCTAGTGCGCCATCTAATCTAAACCATGTCGTCTTCATACTACTGAAGGATCAGCAACCTGCAGCTTTTAAAAAGTTGTCGTATGGACTTGACGCAGGTAGTCTGAAGAAGCTCGGGTTATGCTGGTATTCAGTCGAACACAATAATGCAGCAGTGCTAGTTGTTGGTTTCTGCATATTAGCATTATGGTCATTATCCAGGAAAGGATTGCCAGTCTGCAATGGTTTTTTGTCGGTTGAATATGTTAGAGCTGGCATTTCTAAAAGAAACTACAGAGAAGGTAGGGGACCTTGGAAATTATTTCGACTAAATCAAGTACCCTGAGGCTGTGGATGTAGCACCGTTTAATGAACTATAGAGCAAAGGAAGGGGACCTCGTACATTATAATGTGGTGCTGCCCATTTCGGCTTAATATATGGTGCCTTTGCCTTGTGGCTTCTCTCTTGTAGAAAAGAAGACACAAGGCAAAAGAGAAAAAGGCACCAGGGAAAGGCATTGGTACGAAAAACACAGGCAGACAAATTATGGTACTTAAATTATGGATCACTTACCCTGTGATTTTGAGTACCCATCTCTGCAGGGAAATGAGATCCCATATTCACATCATTATTCTTTTGCAAATTTAAGTTTCTCAAGCTTTCATGTTTCTGCTGGACGCTCATCAAGTTGGACATTTTCTGCTGCTTTCCTATGAGAAGTGCCTCACAATGCCGTGCCACTTCCTTGTAAGGCACATCTGGGGCAGTTGAAACTGATAGTCTCCCTACTTGATGTGCAGTCTCCAGTACCTAAAAATTGGAGAACCAAACCAACATTATGTAAGGAAAAACTATTTCAAAACTCAAACTTTGCAGAATCAATAACTGCCAATTCCGTAGTAGTAGCTAAGTAATAATACAGATCACATACAGATTCTAGAAGTTGATCTATGCTCAAGAGATTGGGTACGCCCCCAGCAAGGTCCTCATAATTCTGTTTAGTTTGACTTTCAAATGAATCCGCAAAAGCATCATCTTCCACAGGTAACAAAGGAGGCTTTTGGATAAAAAGAAAAACAGAAATTGATGTTAATGTCATTTATATAGAAAGAAAGTCAATAAAATTGGCCACACGAATTACATCATCATGAGATTCGCTCGTTCTCGACTCAAGCTGATATACTTTGCATGGAGAGTCCGTAAATGATTGGGACCCCAGGGGACAGACATCATCAGGCAAAAATTCACTGAGAAGTTGCTCCCTAACGGTGGACAGCTCGGGCTGCATAAAAGATGTTGGAGCTCAAGCAATATGCCAAATTCAATATACAATGCATCTAATAACATTCAGGTGATAAAGGATATCCAGAAGTTACATCCGGCAAGCTGCCCAAAGTCTTCAAAATTACAGAAGCACAATATTCCCTTGTTTGATCCTCTGTGAACTGAACGTGAGAGAGAGATTTTAAGGCAGCGGCAACATCTTCTGTCGATCCATAAACATTGGTTTGATGTCCAGATTCATTGCCTACAGCCTGTAACTTGCGATCTTCAACTAACTTCAGAAACGGATCAGCCTGATTTCAGCACAAAAAGATTATTAGACCTAATAAAGCTTATTTATTGCCGACAACTTGACTGGACACTTGAGGAACATGTAAAGAATCTCTTTTTGAAAAAAACAAAGACTCCTGTATTTCCACGATAAGAGTGTGATATGTGATAGAAGGGAATGTATTCATTTTGCATGGAGAATTCCAAGCAAGATAAAGATTATCGAGGGGTTGACATAAAACTCGCACCGTTCTTTCTGTAAGTGCTATCTTGGCACAGTGAGCAAGTGGAACAATTCCGTAAGCTATTGAAGAGAATATGATCATGGAAGCAGACAGCATGAAAAGGGACCTCCGACGTGATGGTGGCAATGGTCCTGCAGAATGAAGCATATGAGCCAGATTTAGAGTGAGATATAGCAGATGTTTTACTGGAAGTAGAGCCCGTCCAAATCCAACATTTAGAATGACATAATCTATGTCAGCATCTTCGTGATTAGTAAAAAGTTACAGTGAGCCATTACTGCGGTATCTTAACTTGCCTTTCAGATTATATATGAAACATGGACAAAAGAATTCTTTTCGTTCTTTTTCAAATTATTGACCTGAAGTAAGCAAAAGAACCCCCTGATTACAATGATTGTTGTCATCTCAGCATAGGCACAGACATCTACAGTTTTTTCAATTCAGGAAGAATTATTAATTGATGCAAAGTCAAATTAGTTGGCTGAGACTGAAATTATCAGCTTTAAACATAGAAATCATATAAGTTATGGAACCTGAAGCTATGGCGTTTCCCGTCCTGCAATGAAGAGATGATCGGCCTCCTAGGGACACAATTCTCAAATCAAATTGACATCAAGTAATTCTACTTTGAATCTTATTATGGTAAGGCATGGGAAAATCAACAACATTTCAAGAAATCAAAACAACTCTTGCATGCTAAAGAGAACCCAAAAAGAAAATTTTTCTAAAGCTTCATTGACGGTTATGCATTAAAAGGGCTTTCTTATGTAGTCCGGTTCAGGATCCAACCCACATTTAAAGCGTCTGTCATTTTTCAATCAACCTGGCTTAACATAACATATTGAGTGACATTACATGTTGCTATTTGGTTGAAATATAGAGAGCCTATATTTGCATCACTAGTCCCTTTAATTGACATCAGCAATTGCAAGAACAATCATTCACAGTACTAGGCATGCAAAAACTGAATGTCATCACAAAAGGAAAAGAAACATCAATCCTTGTCCAGTAAAACCATGAATAATGCATAAAATAGAAGTTTCGTAGATGACCTCCTTCTTTGAGAGAAATATCACGCAAGGAAAAGGCGAGCTGAAAACTTCGAACCAGCGCCTCATTGCTGGAATTCTGCAGGCAAGACAAAATATTTAGGAACAGAGTCAAGAAATTTTATTCATCGAAATATTGCCATCAAAGTACTAAAATACAAGCATTTACATTTTTACTAGCCAGTTACAACAAGCATTTACATTGACTGGCATTGTAGATGAAATCATTCATCACAAACTCAAAGTATGAAAATATGCAACTGCATCACCGATCTGTCAAGGCTAAGTTTATCATGTGTCGAACATGACCAAAGGAACAAATTTTTCCCAATCAAACATCACAGAGCCAAAGGTGCCTGATGTGGAACAAAACCTGATTCAATTTGTTTGCCATGTCCAAATGTCCTAAGACTGCCCCTAATGTCCCAAAAGAAAAAAAGTAGGAAAAGCTGAATTGTTCCTAGAGTAAATGACAAAAAATTTATGGTCCAAATCGCGGTCATCATTTTAAGTATGCCACACTTCCCTTTTTCTGGATATCTTTCCACACATCCTTTTACATGGAATCCTTACAAGGTAGCATTCAGATAAACAGAGAAAAAATATTTTGACAGGCAAGATTACACAATCCTAACTTAGTATCACCACATTCTGGTATTGTGAAACTGGTAAGAACAACATCCAAGTCATTTATCATGGAGAACAACCACAATACAAAGAAAGTCTTTTGCCATTAAGTGGGGCTGGTTGCGTGGATCCTCTTGCACTGAACTGCAGTGTTTCTTTCAATGGTGTGACAACATGAATATACATGATGAGAAGGAATGCATTTGCATGACATGTAGCGCTATACAATCTTGAGAACGGGATCTAAATCATACCTTGGCTCTAGAAAACAGCAATACAAGGCTGTATGTGTGCGCAATAGCTTCAAAATTTTCAGGCATGTTTGCTGGGGAAATAGCCTGCGCCCAGATGGATGAAAGTAAAAGTGTGATCTGGCGGCTACTCAACCTGAGAGGAACAGCCTCCTGAAGTCCAAAAAACTTAAAACTGTCATCTCATGCATATAGGAAATATGTATTATTACGCCTAAAGAAAAATATTATTCACCATGCAAAAATGACCAAATTAATATACGAGAAAATACCATTTCCATCTCCAGTTAAAAGTTAGAATTGCATACATGAGAAAATGATGCTAAATTAGATCATAGTCGTCTATCAACATATTGACAAATTGGTCCGATTTATTAGAGATAAGAATACTTCTGCATCAGAAAGCAGCAAGATGAAAGACTCAGTGAAACAAAAAATGGGGTGGCCAAGATTTGTCATTTAGCATCAATCTAGGACTGATTAGATAAGAGCACAAACTTGAGTTTCTTAGCTTCAGAAATTTAATGTGGTCAATAAATTGGCATTGGGAAGCTACCCTTCAACAAAAACAATGGGAGAACTGACAGATGCATCTCTGAGACTCACCAGTTCCTTGTTTAATTTGCTCAGAGGATTTCCATTTGTATTCGGTGGTACAGAAGGATTTCTGATGCTGTATGCTCGACTGTATGTTGACTTCAATCTGCTCAGCATCCCAATGTTGTTATTTCTTGTATCCCCCTCACTGTTCTCTTTATCATCCGAAGGAGCATGATCTCTTGCCAGAAGCTTCTCGTTTCTCAGCTTCTCAAAGAGGGCAGCAGAAGATGAAAATACTGAGACAGTTCTTGAAAGCGTCCTAGGAAGGTCTGGCCCCGTCTTGGACTCAGAAATTACAGAAGATGGGCAGGGGCAAACTGAAGATGGAACAAGAACAACTGAAAAGATGCGGTGAGCTGCAACTCTTGTTTCATGGTCTGGATGCACCATAGCTGGCAGTAATTGATGGAATAGAGCCTCTGGGAATGCCTAAAAGAGGAGGAAGTAAACATCATTTCTCAAGATGCAATCAGCAAAGACATAAAAATGAAAATACTTAAACTTAACTTCTTGCCTTATTCTGATATGTCAAATTTGGTAGAGAAGCAACAATTTGGGCAGTGCGATAAACAGCAGAAATTGTTGTTCTGGCTATAACTGTAATGGTGGAGATATTCTCCAGCATGACAGCCATAACGTCAAGTATTGGACCTGCATCTCCAACCTGTCACAACGTCAATGTAGTCTATAACCCAACATCATGTACAAAATTCATCATTATCTGTCCAGGAAAAAGCTATAAAAGTATTGTGAATAGCACAGAAAACAGATCAACAAGCATTTGCTGAGAAAGAAAAATGAATCACAAGCGAAAAAAATTGACCAAACAGAGGGTGCAAAAATTAGAGAATAGAACCTTAAGAGACAGTTGGACCAGACACTCATCCACGACCTCTTGGAATTTTCTGTTCCATTTAATTACATCTGCTCCCAGATTAGCATCATCGAGCGAGCAGTGTATGCTTTTCCTCAGATGCCTCATGACATCACTTATGGCACCTATAATGGCTACTGAGGGTTCAACCTTTGCATGCTGAGCCAGGAAGGTTGTCACCTCAACAATGTCAATCTGCATACTGGGCTGTTTAAGGACATTGCGATGATCAAGATGCTTGATTAGTATGGACAGCAAAAAGTGTGTACTTTGACCTGTGAGGAAAAATAAAAACAGGATCTGTCATGAACAAACAAGTAAGTTTCCAGATTGGCAATGGGTTTCTGCTGCAATTAACAGATCCAATTACCAGAACTCTCCATCAAAACTTGCATGTCCTTCAGGACAGGAAAAGCAAGACCATGTTCTGAAGACCATGAATTTTCATTATCAAAATAACGGAACAATGATTCTAATACACGCCGGATTGTGGTCGCCTCCTTGGCTAGCTTGGCCATGTTATGAACACAAACGCGGGACCAAAAGCAAGGGTTCTTCACATCCCTATTGGCATAAAAAGGAGAAATAAAATTCTAGACAGTTATTAATTACAGATTATGACAAAAGCAAATGCGTAATATCAATTCCATTTCATGAGAGATTACACTGTCGCATTTACTTCTCCTTTGTCATTAGCAAGTTTCTTCCAAGAAGGAACCCTCATTGTGACTTCTGGTGATGCGGAGACATGACCCTCATGTTTTAGCACTTCTTGTACCCAACGATTCTCAGACCCTTGCTTGTTTGAGTCTTCAGAGACTTTCTTAGCATGCCCATAATTTTCCAAGACCACAGAGACCACCTTAATAGTGAAAGGGAAAAGAGAAAGTAAATATATGATGGCAACAGACTTGCAGGTTTGTAGTTAAATCTGCCAGTTGTTATTTGCAATATGGCAAAGATGCTAAGAAGATTTCGTATTTAAACCATAGAGATCAATTACTCTAACAGAAATAAACCTTTGAGGATCGTCATATGCTGGTCAGCATAGTTTGATCCAAAGCTTTAGTTGCAATGTGTAGAGTGAGGGAATAGTCAATATTGACATTTAATGAAAAAAGAAATTCGTGTGTCAATTTTTAAGGTGGATAGTTAGGCTTGCTGTTTTAAGGTGCATAGTTGTGCAATGATGTGTAAACTGTGATCCAAAGCTTTTGTTAGCATCAGTTGTGATCTAAAATTTGGCAGGATGCTTTGAGGTGCAAAGTATGTATAGCATTCTACATAAGCAAGATTTCTGTTCACCAGAATAAGAGTGTGGGTAGGGCAAAAAAAAAACAGCCGAAGGAAATTCCTATCATCAAAACATGAACTTCATGCAGATGCTGAAAGACGTGGAATTGCAATGAGAATCTGCTAAATTCTTCAGGCAACAGTCAAGAGAAAGCACTTCGATATACTCACATTGTCAAACTCGCCTGAAAATTGTGAATATTCGCCCATGAACCAGATCTTCACAAGAATACGTCAGTTTAGTGCGCAGATCACAAGGCAATACTCGAATGGTCATTAAAACCAATGAACAGCAAGGCGATTACTTAAACCTTACGAATGCATACAATGCAACTACCGCTACAAGCTAAACATCCCCTGTTAGTCCAAAATAAAATATTATATCTTACAAGCAGATCAGGCATCCATATGTTTTACAAATCTAATTGAACAATGCTCTAGATAGCCCACAGGTATCAACATCTTATGGCTAGGCGCATACCAACCAATTCACTGTCCTTGTGAGTCTACAATATCCTCAAAGTATCCCAATAGACTATTCCCTTGCTATTTCCTTCATAGACTACAATAATAGTTACAGCTCTAAAAAGTGCAAACCTTGTTCCTCTCAGTTCAATCACAAGCCACATTCTTCCTTTGCAGACATGAATTTAATAGAACGTTTTTCAAAGTCACTTGATTCAAGGCCAAATGGTCCATAAAATTGCTCAGTTGGGCCAAATCCTTAAAAGAGCACTCCATTTGTCCATATGGAGTGGGTGCTACCTAGAGATCGTACAGCATTTTCACTCCAAATCTATGTGGGACTAGGGTCTAATGTCACGAATCTTCACATTCTCCCACAGTCCTTGATTCACCGGCCAGAGAGATGGGAAGTTCCGGAGGCTATGGACCCACAATGCAACGTGTCTCTGTCTCAAACAAGCCACCACCAGACAATTCAAAGATATGAGGATGCTCTTTTCCTTCACAGCGCAAGGGCAACTTCTTCATGCAATCATAAAACCAATTCAAAGGTAAAGGGAGTGCTTATCTAAAATTACTGGAGACTGAAAGGACATTAAATGGTCCCTTGCCACTTTATATTCTCTCAAAAGAGAGCTTCAATGAGTTAAGTGAGAGGGAGCTAATGGCATGATGCTATCGGATCAACTCCTGCTTGAGGAATAGCTTCGTAACCAAGTTCTAATGATGACTTAAACTGAAATGATGGGGGGGGGGGGTGTTGAAGAGAGAGAAGGAGAGAGCTGTACCCATGTTTCTGTGGTGAACAGAATTACAATATTCTGTCTCTCCTCTTTCCATTCGATCAGAAGATACAAGATGGTTAATATACCAGTATCTTTATCTCATTAGCTATTTCTCCCCACAAATATAAGGTCATATGAAACTTTAAGGTTATGCAAGTAACTGGAACAAGAGAACATACCATAGAAGAAAGTGCCTGTAGACCAGCCGCGCGCAAATGCTGTGCTCTCTCATCTTGGCCAAGTTCTTGAGCTAACTGACAGAGCTTCGGAATAAAGCCCTCTAAGTTAAACATGTAGGTGCCATCCCTCTACAAAATCAAATTAATTATGAAAAACTTGGACGTTCACATGAAGACCTCGATGAGTAAAATTCACAATCAAAAGTGAAGTTTACATATCCACCATTAGAACTCACTTGATTATTTACAAAGTCAAAAAGGTTCTGACATCCTATTAGTTGCATTTCATCCTGTCTTGTCTGATCCAGCAAAATGCTAATTATGTTTAGTAGACTACTTGCAAACAGAGGCCTGTAACATAATGTTAATGTTAGACAGCACACACATAGTCGATGGATATAAGACAAATGACTCTGCCTCTATCCTGATCAGGAGATAGAGAAAAAAGGCCACGTGAAATATACAATATGGTATAAGCCATTCCTTTGAGCTAATAAGAAGAGGCAACAAATGGAGAGCAAATCACCATGGAGCACATCCATATACTTTAATTGCTTTCGATTCACTTGAAACCTATTATTCCAAGTTTGCAAATCAGTGCTGAAGAGTATTATGGGTAAATGTTTTCAGTCATTGTACACGGTTCCAAGTAGCCCAACATAAATACTATGACTAAATTTCACAGTTGAATAAAAGAATTGAAAAAAAAGCTCTGTATCTTGTGGTCTCTTTAAATACACAACAATTTATTTGCTGAAACTTATACTTTACTAACTAAACTCTAACTTGTAACTATTAAGCACCAATCCAGCCACAAAACCACTGTTTAAGAGAAATAAATCTAATTTCCACTGGATAAGTCGACAGATCCGTTGTTTTTGTGCAGGAAATGCCAGAGTCCATCCTGCTCATATAGTATGCCTTCAGTAAATGTTTTCCCTGAGACTCGGCTGCACAAGCATGATAGAGTTCCCCACCATATAACTCAACAGTTACACCTACTTCCATAATGGTACTCTCAAGCAGCAAAATTTTTTGCAGAGAACTGTTCCCAGTATGGCGAGGAGGGCCACAACTAAAATAGTAATTTGACGGTCAGATCATCTGCCATTGATACAGGTACATGAACCCTGTACTAAGATATCATTACAGAGTGATGTATATGAAAACCATACGGAAAGAACAAATATGTATTGAGGGAAGGCAAACTCACATTTGATCCTTACAAGAAATTAGCAATTTCCTGTAGATACACATGACAATCTTGGCAGATCGAAAATTTTCAGTTCTCAACTCCTTGTAACATCTTTGTTCAAGTGTGCTTGTGATCTGTTCAAAATTAGCAACTATCACCAAGATAAAAAGACAAAGCATAAAGTCTAGCATTTTCTAAACGAACTAGTAAGCCTTCTATCATAAACCAATTACCAGAAACACATAAACAGTAAGAAAAATAGAACTTTTCCCATCAGCACCGAATTTAAATAAAATTAATAAGCAGAAGAAATTGGTAAGAGATTTGCGAATTAGTCCACATGTTCAAAAAAAAAAAAAAGATTTCGAACAATATCAAATGAAGCATAAATGGCGAGGGAAAAAATTATGAGGCACCTTGAAATTTTAACTAATTATCCTGCACAAAGTTTACTTCGAAAACCTAAAATGACCAACGCAAGGTCTGAAGAATGATTCTACAATATTTTTTTCTTTCCAAATTGTCAATGGGATATTTTCATATAAGGTGCAGACAAGGGGATGGGGAGACCTGAACTTAGACACAACACCTCAAAAAGAATGGCCCCCATCAAGTGAGTCAGCCCTTATTTCTTTAACTTCGTCAATCTACTAGGTGTAATAACAAATTTGCCATTTTTATCATGAAAAAATTCAGATGTATTCAACTATGCTTGTGGTTATAAGAACTCAACTTGACTTGATGGAAGTGTAGGTTTTCCAATGAGATGGTTTGACTTCAAAAAAATATTGTACTTATTCCTTAAGATTGGTATAGCATGGCTGTCTAGGAAAACCAACATCGAATATTTTTTATCAACGATGACCTTTGCACTTTCTCTCTATCCTTAGCTATGCTGAAACCCCATGTATACATGAACTGGCGATTCCCCAGAATGTGGGCCCAACAAGCATCTCGACCTTCAGTTTCCTATGTGATACCGTTATCTTCTAAACTTCAGACTGTATTACATGGAATTTTTTTGTGATTGCCATAGGATAAAAAGAGGGAGCATAGCATCAACTTTTTAAAGCTCTTCCTTTCCTACACAAGTCAACATGCTTG
Source organism: Syzygium aromaticum (assembly GCA_024500025.1). Lineage (NCBI taxonomy): Eukaryota > Viridiplantae > Streptophyta > Magnoliopsida > Myrtales > Myrtaceae > Syzygium > Syzygium aromaticum. The sequence goes on from CM044885.1 coordinate 23,502,336, forward strand.
GCACCTGAACGAGTCATAGTCCACAGTGACTACATCAGTCAAGAATTGTTGAGTCTTCCCTAAAAATTAGCCATTTTCTTAAGGCTGAGAATATCATTGAGTTTTCACAACCATGAAGATGCAACCTAACCCTTTAACTCTCCCACGTACAGAAACCATGGCATTACAGACTTTAGACATTGCATTAGCAAGATCAATTCCTTGACTTTGTCCACAGTGACACCGCTTGCTTGATCATCTTTACAACGATGGAACCAGAGCCCGATTCTAAAAATCATCAAGCAGCCAAATTACCTCGGAACATTAATTACATCTAAGAGTTCAATTTAGGACCCCCATCCAGAGTTAAAGGTTCTTCTAGCTGGAAGATTATGTCATTTTTCACAAGTCATTGTTTCACCCATTCTTCGTCAAACAATTCAAGAACTCTTATTGGTTACATCTGCCCTGATATTTTCTGATCAAAGGCCACCTTAGCTGCAATGTCTAATTTCTATGTGAGTTTTTCAGAGGCATATATACCTATAAACATCAATCTCAAAGCCCTTTGGGTCAACATAGTTTTCAGTTTCACAGCTCCACTGGACAGGAACTTTGGAAAATCAGAAGCTTCGGATTACCCTCCAATATTTTTGTTTTTGGGGCTAAAAAGGATTACCCCCCACCCTTGATTGCAAACTATATTCCTGCTTCTACACTGTAATTTTGAAAGGGTCCACACCAAGTCATAGGCCTGTTCAAAATAGCCATCTAACTCTCCAGAAAAAATCATTAAAAAATTTCTAGTTCTTTTTGCTGGATACAATTGGTAGAGCAATTGAAAGAAGAGGTTCCATAACGAGACGCAAAATTTCCATTGAAGTATGAAACAAACTTCAATATTCAAAGCGCAAAGCTCTTCTACAACAAAATAAACTCGTCAAAGATGCAATACAACCAGATGTTAGTTGATCAAAAACTCGATCCAATCAAGTCGACCCAACAATCAACAACGGTGAATGGAAATATATTCTACATTGTGGCCCAGTCATTTTCAGCACAGTTGATCATCAATAAGAGTGCAAATCAGGACATTATCTATCCCATGACAGTACCTTTGGTATACGCAAGGGATTTTTAGCAGCATATTCACACAGTTTCCCAATTTTCCGATCATTTGGCTCTTCATCCTGTCACAATACAAAGCCACATCCGTTTAGACAGTACATAGAAGAAAGCATAATAGAGAACAAGAATATCGACAGCTTATAAAGATTTGGGCTTTCTAAAATATATAAAGGTAGCATTCCCACACTTGCTGCTCTTGTTTTGTACTAATTATTCACTGTGTTAAGATACATATGAGCACTCCAGAGGCAAGTCCCACTTAGTGCAGTGAAACCATGCTCAATTTCAAAAAGGACTGACATGAAGAGTTGAATCAATGGAGCCACTAATATCTGTGGTAAGTGGAGGCCAATAAGGTACTGTGGCGAAGAGGCCTAATATCGGTTCGAATCGGTCATTCCCTCATCTTTGCTTGTACGCACTCAAGAGCATAGGTGTGCAACCCCGTGGATGCAATTACGACCAGAGTATCTTCTATAGTTCCAGATTATCTCAATGATTTATCCTGACATCTGTCAATCTGTAACGAGATCACTTCAATTTCTTCCGGATTCATCTTGTTGATGATGATTGCAATGATAATCAAGAGTTGAGTTTTGCAGCACGTGGTTTACAGCCTCTAGTGAAGCAACTGACAGAGATAACGGTTTCTCCGTATGAAGCTTGCTTAGCAGCATAAGTGCTGTCTAGGCAATGATAGACTCCTCCTGCCCTTGCTTACCAAACCTTTTGTGATGATGTTCTCTTACAGAGCGAAAATTAAATAATAATTAGTAAGCCCTTTGCTGTGATGCTGGCCCTGTCTTCACTTAGTGAAGAAACCAAAAGCTTGATCAAAAAGGATAATTTTACCACACCAACTGAATTCTTAAGTCATACATTGTCCCAAAACCCACGTATGCTTCCATTTAAACAAGCCCCGCAAGCTTTTTTTAAAGTTTTAATCAGCAAATAAATTGCAAAACCACCAATTGCTGACGCCCATAATATGAAAAGTGAAACTGAGCTTGAAGATCACTAACCTGGTTTTTCGGGAATATATCGGAAATAAGCTTCTTGTACCTCTTCACAGGCTGTCTGGACCTCGCCCTCATCGCCGGGCAGAAGAAACAAAGACTGCCGCAAACAGGCAAAACTCGCCTGGAGATCAGGCCCGAAATGACACTCATGTTTCCTCAAATCCCCGCGCAATCGCCGCCGGAAATTTCGAAGAAAACCCCGACCCCCACACACACAACCCTTCTTTCCCTCGCGGAACCGATGTCGGCACTTGCACCGCTGGCCGCGTAGGAAGGGAAAGAAAGGCTGCCCGCCCCCGGAATGGAACGCGTCACCTCTTCGATTCGGCAAACCGGCCTGCAATGCAACGATCACCAATCTAAGGTCACTCCCAGCTCCCCCTAACGAACGCCCGATTCCCGAATTTCGAAAACCAGAAAAGCTAAAAGCAAGGAAAAAAGAAAAAAACCCATCAACGAATGAACCCATTCGAGCTCAATGCCCGCGGATTTCGGCAAAACGGGGACGAGCAAACGAAGACCCGGCATAGGATCACACCGAGTCAACCAAAAGAACGCGGCGAGACAGCGCATCGACAGGTGAACAACAAAACTCGTCATCGGAAAAAAGGGAAAAGAAAAAACAAGAATGGCGATCGAATGTGGGTGCCAAATTGGAAGGAAGAAAGAACGAGACACAGAGAGGGAGGGAGAGAAGGGAGAAAGATACCTCGGGAGATCACCGAGGGAGCAGGCGGAGAGGCTGGAAATCCTCGGAACCCATTGCCCATGAAATTTGTTTGCAAATCGTCTCCCTGCGATGCGAAATGTGGCACCGCAAATCTCTCCCTCTCTCCTCTCCTCTCCTCTCCTCTCGCTCGCTATATTCGAATGAGCGCCTGCCGAAGCGCATGAGAAATGTGTCTATAAACGCAGGCATTCAACGGTTTCTGACATGTGTGGGCCTCACGCGACCATCATTGTGGAAGCCCACCACATCGGATTTCTCGATTTCTTATTTTCTTCCGACCAAAAATTAATTCCCCCTTTTTTTTTTCTTTTTTTTGTTTTTACTGGGCAGAGAGAATCCTTGTGTTTTTTTTTTCCTTTATTAATATTACGAAAAATCTGAGAATCCGTATGTCTACAACGAATTTACTCCGAACTAATTTTTTGATCATCAAAAACTCAAAACCGGAGCATTTGCATTGAATTTATTCTCTATTAATTTTCGTTAAATTGAATCTATACTACGAAAAATCACAAATCAATACATCCGTAACAAATGGAGGTTAAACCTCAAATGAGTATATTCGCCAACTGCCACGTGCCATTCAATTTAGTAATCTAATAGTTAAAATTTAACTAGAACTAACGGAGCGTAAATTTATCACAAATATATCGATTTGAGATTTTTCATAATATTAACTCCTCCTCTTTTTTTTTTGCTTGTTTTGGTTTCTTATTTTTGTCGTTTGGTTTTTATTGTGAAAATATTGTACTTTGGTGGGACGTTTTGAATTAACGTCAGTTTTTCGCGGGAACGAAGTCGTCGTGTGGCTGTGCTGTCTTGACAGTTGACACTCTGACAGCGAGGATAACGCCTGACGTCATTTGGTCTACTCTTTTGTTTTTTTTGACCGAAATTTAATATATCATCCGAATTTTTGGAAAGAACTATAAAAGAAAATTATGTGTGAGTTTATATGTCACAATTACGAAATATCGGGCGTTACGAGTTAAGACAGAATCAAAATGCATCTTTCGCGAGATTCGGATTAGACAGAAAGGGAAAAGTAAAAATCTATCTAAATGCACTCTTTAATCATAAAATTCCCCGGAAAATAGACGTCTTTTTTTGTCGAACTGAAAAGTCACACACCACTAAAGTATTTTTCTTGTTTTGGTGAACAATCGTTTTTTTTTTTTTTGTTTTTGGGGATTTAAAATGTTGAAATTGTGAGCAGCGTCCCGTTGAAGTTCTAATTCATAATTTTTCCATAAAAGTTTTTCAAAGTGTAACAGGGAAAATCATGCAGTGCATCAAGTACACACTGGACATCAAGATAAGATGAATTCAATTTGGACAATCTTCATTGTGCATTCATTTCATATAAATGCAAGTCAGATTCATTTTCATGCACGGTTCATTCGAGTTGCTGTCCAGAAATGGCGACTTTTTGATGCAGGGTATGGCATGCTGTGCATGGTGAGGTGTGAGCTGAGCTGTGTGGAGCCCTTAATTAATTAAAAAAGAAAATCCAAAAATCTGTTTATTATTTTTTATTTTCTGGAAACAAAAAATAAAAGTAAAGAAACTTTTGAAGGTTTCTGGACACTACAAATGCCTGATCTTCATCAAAGTCGCATTAGCCGTTTTAATAAAGTCGTTTCGGACGAGACAAGAGCTTGTGAATTCAAACTCAAGTTGACTAAATTTTAACAAAGGACTGGCCCAACGCGGTGACTCCCTGAGAAGCTGCTTGGTTCGTTCTTCGTTGCTGTCAATGGTATCCCTTCATTGTTGGTGTAACAAACATAAGGAGGCTGCTCATCTGTGTTGAGGTACACACCTTATGATCCGCCCATTCAATTTACAGTAGGACACCGGAATTAGGAAAATCCTCAGGTTTCACTTGCTGCTACCTCGATCCGACAATATGTGCAGTCGACAGCACGGCTGGTGTGGACCCAACGCATGCGAATGCCCGAAGTCGAATTGGCCTTGCTAGCTCATTGGATGAGGTCGTCCCTGGTCGCCTTTTTCGAAGCTGAAGGAGTTTCAAAAGGCAAATCGGTTTGATTGCTTGCTGTTCCTTAAAGCAAACTCAAGCCAGAAAACACCGGAGAAGAAGGTGCAAGGCTACAAAAAGGGTCAAGAGTGAGAGAGTCATCCAGCTATTAAAGCCACTATCACAACTGGAAGCACTTGAGTGCTTCCACACTCAGAATCAGGCAGAGAAGAGGATGATAGAAAGGACGGACAGTGGAGTGGTCAAAACGAGCTTCATCCAATTCATAAGTAACAATTATTTGGTATGAATTATTCCAAACAGCTGCCAGAGTGCATTTCACTGTTTCCCTAAAGTATGCAACAAATCAAGGGTGCTGAGCTGAAAAGGCATTCTCAGTACACATCCGCAATGAGTTTAGAAACAACAGTAAATATGCATGCGTAAATGTCAATGTTGCTCTGGAATTGAGATTTGCGAGGGAGAAGAATGTGCACTTCAAAGGAAAATCGAGATAACATGGTCCAGAAACTTCTCTCATGATGCGACTGAAAGTATTGTCAAGGAAGCATTCTATTACAGAAGGACGAGAAACTTGGAAGCTAATATTGCGCATAAATAAAGGAACGTGCTAACTAGTACCCAGACATGCCTCATAAGCCAAACTTCAATTGTCAGAATACTGACACATATCGCTAGTAAAATCGCCATATACTAGAAATTGCAACATTTCCTTATTTGAGTAGGGCGCTATCTGACAGAACCTGGGGCGAAAATTGTTTCTCAGCAAGAGTGCATCGGCATGCTTCTCTCTCTTTCAATGTCCTCATTGGACAGAAAACCATCAATAAAGGGAAAGCCACAACAAATCGTTGTTTGCATAACTAAAAGAGAGTGGTAAAAATAAAATTGATCTTTGATTGTTTAAGAATTCACGATCAAAAAGCTCGAAATTCTATCTATTATACCTCCACCTTTCCTCTTGTACATCCTCCTCACAGTTAACAATGCACTTGCAGAAGAGTCGCAAATGAGCCCTCAGACAAATAGGTCCGACGCGTTCAAACAAACTGAGCATTTGCCAATAATTAAACAAATGACAAAACAACTACTTCCAAAGATCTGTCATTGACATGCTGCTTTTGAAACGTCACAAAGTATGGCTTACTAAGCTGTAGAAGTACCACCGTGATCCCTTTCAACATGTTCCACAAGAGAAATGGGATCACGAAATCCTCTACTACACTTGGGGCAAACATCAATTGTGACCTTTCGAACAGGGGCACGGTTACCGCTGCTCTCATGGACCTTTTCCACATGCTCTATGAGGGATGCGACAGATGAAAACTTTGCACCACATTGTGGGCACTCCTCTAGCTGCCTACTTCCACTTCCACTACCACCACCACCAACACTGCTGCTACTCTGCCCCACCCCATCCTTTGCAATTTGTAATGCTCGGTTTAATTCATTACTCAATTTCGCCATGCCTCCTGCTGTTGAGGCTCTAACTGTTGAAGCAGCATTCAGAATGCTCGCCGTCCACTTGGAAGATGTTGCTGGAGCTCCACTTGATTTTGCGACTTCCTTTTTACTCCTGTTCAAAAAATTGACAAAGGGGAAAGTAGTGTCTAGTTTTTTCGGACCAGCGCAATTGTGGTCTGGACCAAACCGGTGCTTCAAGCAGTGATCCAGAGTGCAGTCTTTGCACTTAATTGTGTTTGAAAATGTAAGGATCTCCCTGCAACCAGGTACAGGGCATTTTCTCTTCTTTGTGACTTTGTCATAATTTGAGGGGTCACACTCTATATTAACATGGGACTCCCAAGTAATATTTGGGTCTTCATCGGGATTAAGCCGGACACCTTTGGCGCAGAGTGGACAGATAACAACTGTGACATCTTTCCTGTCAGCTTTCGGACATCGATGTTTGATGTAGCTCCGGTGCTCCAGACAAAATACCTACAATCACATATATTTCATAAATCAGATGAATGCACTAAACAAAAAGAAGCGATAAATGCGGCCAGTTCACGAAAACCATGCAACAGTTAAGCAATGATCAGAAAAGGGGGACTTATCTTGTTTTTAGTTACTAATCCAAAGAGGAGAACACAAAACGAGAAAGAAACACACATTACATACTGCTAGACTTAAGAGCAACTATCTAGCGAGCAAAGGACCTTAAGAGCTGCACCATGGTAACTCATCTGATTGCAGAGAATCTTGACATGCACACAATATCTCACGCTGGATGCATCCTATCATCTCTATTCCGATGTCTAGCTAGTTACTCCACTCGGTGAGTTCTACCTCGAATAGTCAAAATTCATGATATTTTTAGCTAAAAACAAATAGTTCGCTCATAAAAGTATATGAATAAGAACACATTGTTCAACACCTAAAGTTTCGTTTATTCCGCTTCAGCATTTTAATTCCAGAGTCATCGTCACCTATGGATAACAAGTACCCACTTCCCCCAAACCAATTCGACAAATTCACTGTGCACTCGCATTCCCATTGCACAACATTCTACGTTCCTTTTCCTACTAGGTATTAGATACATCCCAGCCTTCCCTTCCACTCTTTAAGAGGTAGCCCGCGCCCAGCGTCCAAGACGGAGATCCGCGAGACATTATATCTGCAAGCAGCTCTTCATACTCCCAAAATTAACTTAGACGTGCAAGAAGCTGATTCACCCCGGACCCACTTTTTCCTGATCATCTACTCCCCTTCGCAAACATTTGACACCGCAAACTACACCCAATACGATAGATTTGCCAGTTCGACTTAACACTTGTACCTAAGAATTGAATCAAAAGAGGCTCAACATCGAGCTCCGGCAATCACGCAATCGCCGTCACGTTCTCCTCTCGCTTTGCCTCCACGCACCATAATCAAGATAAAGATCCAAGACATGAGGCAAGGAGCATCGGAGATCCTAAACCAGAGAATCAGGCAACTCGCACGGACGCAATTTCCACCGACGCGTAGCCCTCCAAAGTCCAAAACGAAACAAACAAAAAGAAAGAGCACACAGGCGAACAGGCGAACGAGAGGGAGGAGACGGCGGTGGAAGGAGAAGGGGAGCAGCGGAAGGAGAGGAGACCTGATTGCAGCGATCGCAAGTGAAGGGAAGGAAATCGATCTGCTTGCACTCGTCGACGGTGCAGTGCTTCCCCAGATCAGGAAACTCCGGCGTCCCCATCGGGAAATTCGGCGAGCGCTCTGACACCGGACCCGAAACGAGGATTCACGAGGAACGAAGAACAGGAATCGAGTCGGAGGAGGAGGAGGAGGAGGAGAAGAAGAGAGGAGCCGTGAAATCGCGGGAGCAAACGTGCGCGACTCGCTTCCGATTCGGCGGGTTTTGTGCGGAATTTAGGACCGAGAAGACGAACACGACGACTCGGGAGGTCTTGAGGAGTTCCAAAAATCCGCGTGAAGAATGGGAGGGAATCGAAACAGAGCGGACAGCGGGAAGTCGTTGGCCCGGTCTTCCTTCCTCAGATTGGAGGGATCCGGGTCTCCCTGTTCTTTTGCCGTACCGCACCGGAGAGAGAGAGAGGGACCCTAAAAATAACCCATATTTTTTACCCGATTTCTGAGAGCTTTCCTCTTCTCTTTCCCTCCCCCCGTTCCTTTCCCGCTATATTTTTCCTGGGCCAAAGGTAATTGTGTAAGTCAACCGAAAAAATTATCCGAAAAATCATAAATATATTATTTAGATATCCCCTTTAATAAGTTTTCAATTAAATAGGCACGAATTTAAAACTAAATTGACAAATCGGTTAAAAGATTTCGGATTAAATTTGTTACTGTATGATACGTTTACAACTTTTTGAATGATTATCCTCAGGTTAACCAACACACATAAAAATAAAAGAAGAAAGTGTCCCTAAAAGCTAAGATTAGGAATGCACAACCTGCACGGTCAGTTTCTAGGCAAGTTTTTTCGTGTTCGAGAGAAATCGAATCTCAAACTTGATTCTAGTAGTTGGAGCCGCTATGATCAACGAGACAGGGATTCGACGTTCTCGAGTGTTGACACCTAAATTTTGCTCAATCACTTAGGGTTTATTGCATAAAAAAATTAGGGATTGATTTTTAACCCCTAAACAAAAATATTTTTATTAAATTACATGGCTTGTAAACATTAGGCCCATTTGCATTTAGTGAAACATATTTGCGCTTTGTTTTACTTCTTTTTATTTATTTATTTACTTCTTTTTATTTTTATTTTTTAATTACTGTAAAAAAAAAAAAAAAAAAAAAGGAGAAAAGGGGAGGAAGAAAAGGCCAGCGTTGACAGACTTTCTCTCCTCCCCACATCAGCACGCCTTTAGCCCTTCCCAGCACCTTCAACGTTCGCAGGGGCCAGAGCGCAGCAGAAACATGGAAGAGGAAATCGACATTTGAAGACGACAAAGCATCAGGAGGCAGGCGCATCGAGGGAGTCCGGTGCCTATCTTAGCCGAGAATGGGTCTGGCTTGGTCCCGAGAGCAAGGCTGACCGCTGGCGCTCGACGAACAGAAGGAAAACACATTAATCCATGGCGCCCCTGAGCTGGAAATGGAGGGGAGCGTCGCGTTGCAGGGGGATGACACGGAGCAGATGCGCGCACCGCTGCGTGACGTTGGGGGAAGCAAACGCGCTCCTGGCTTGGGGTTAAAAAGGGGGGGAGAAGTGGAGAAATGGGAGAGAGGGTTCGAGAGAGAGGGACACCGAAAGGGAGAGGACAGAGAGGCAAGAATCACAAAAAAAAAAAAAAAAAAAAAAAACGGAGAGAAAGACCCGAGAGAGAGAGAGAGGGGAGTTGGGAGCTCGAGAAAAGAAGGAGAAAGAAGAGGCGGTGGAGTTTTTGAAAGGGAGAGGAGAGAACAGACGGCAAAAGGGAAGAGAGTTTTGGAAAGAGTTTTGGGGGAGAAGTAGAAAGAGACCCGGAGGTGCTGCCAATGAGCCTCTGACCGCCGCGTTGCCACCGACTAGCTGCGAGCAGGTGAGACCCTCGCACTTCCCCCGTTTCTCCCCTACCTCTCGGGTGGCGGGCGCACCGAGTCCATTTGGTGATCGTCTGGCCCTGTCGACGGAGGCTAACACTCGTTTGACACTGCACGAGCCCGACTTGAGCGTTGTATGTCGAAAAATGGCCATCAATCTTGTTAAAGTCGGCTCTGTAGCTCTCTTTTCTAAGCGCCTAGCACTTGTTTGTTAAAATGCCTCAATGAAGCCCCTCAAACTTGAAATGCCAGATCTGTGTGTATGATTGTGTAGCATTCTATTGCAAACTGTGACCACTTTGATTGTCTAAAGCTTCACCCATCACGTTTGAGCCAAGGAACACCTTGAATCTCGGCCTAAAATCTTCGCTTGAACTCGTATACCACCCGTTCGATAAAATGTCAAAGTGTGGTCCGAAACTGAGAAAACATGAAATCAGTCCGTAGAACCCTCGATTTGCATTTTGTTTGTCTTAAGATTAATGTTGGGTAACTGCCTTTGCGACTTCGTGTGATTTTGCGGCATGAAAATCGTTTCCCCGACGTCGGCCATGGACGAGCACATGAGTTGGAGATGCTGCTCGTTCCCGGCGACGCCTTGATTTGGAGCCCCACCGTGTTAGTTTTTTACGCTTTACTTTGTGCGTGTACGCTTGTGTGTTCAGACTTAGCGTCTATTGTTGGGGTCGAATGTTGGATTGTCGGAAAGTGCGGAAATATGCTTGTTTTTAGCCACCGGTGTTGTCGCCGGAGTGTCGGCCGGCGATGACGGCGTAAGGCCGGCGCCGGTCGTCGGCGCTGGTGGCCCGAGCCTACGGCCGGCGATGAGCGTCCCCTGGCGTAGTCACGAAGGAAGTTCGCGTGCGGGGGGGAAGTTCTCGGAAGAAGTCCCAGCAAAGGAGGGGACATTCCGGAAGAGTTCACGTGCATGGGCAAAAAGGAATGCAGAAAAAAAAAAACAAAAAGAAAAAGTAGAAAAAAGAGAAAGAAGGCCCAAAAAGAAGAAAAGGAAAAAAAAAGATGAATAAAAAAGAATTCATAAAAGAAAATAGAAAAGGGGATCTTGGGCAGGTCAAAAATCTGGGTCAGGCAGTCGGGCGGACGGGTCAGGGTACTCGATCCGGAATTTTTTTATTTTTTTTTTATTAGTAAAAATATTAAAAATTCCAAAAAATTCGAAAATGTTTAAAAATCCAAAAAAATATTAAAAGTCTGAAAAAACATTAAAAAATCAGAAAAATTCCAAAAATCCGGAAAATCAAAAATATTGTTTGGGCTTTGAAATCTGCCTTTTCTTGCCTTTTTTTTTGTGATTAGTGTCATATTTGACTTCTCGCGTCTTGAATTGCATGTTTAATCTATCCTCACTTGTGGTTGATTAGGTACGTTAGACTCGCATGTTAGTTGTTGCTTCCTTTAGCTTGGAATTTTGAGACTTCCGATTAGTGTGAACACGTTAGGCGGTAATTGAACAGGATTAGGTACCGAAAGGACACTAATTTGTTAATTAATGTAACCAAGTCTCCGGACCCATTGAATCTCTGGTTCGTAGAAGTGAATCATTTCTCCCGTATTTCATTTGGGTGTCTAATCGACCCATAAAAAATTGATTAATGGCGACTCCTGAAATTGATTTACATGTTAATAATTTAAATTTAAGTCGCGAATTAGTATGGGCTTGGGAGAGCTCGAGCTAGGTTTAACTTGGTAATTTATTAGCCAAACCACCTTAGGCCGACGGGGCCGGTTCGGGGAGGTCGCGACATCGAGTTGTCAAAAATAAAATGACGATGTAACGTGAAGATCGCTTGAGAGCAAGAACATCAAGTCAGATCCGGCTTCGAACGCCGAATCCTGGTTACGCATTGAAAGACTAAATGATCCTGCGGCACTGAGGCATTCGATATCGGTTGCCACCGTCCGAAAGCTCTCGACGTAATTCACAATCTTAAAAGAGATAAGACGTCCAACTCGCATCATCTCATCAATGACGACAATCCCTTGTTTAAACTGCGACAACTCCTTCGCATGGAATAGGTACCTAAGCCACACATGACCTTGCAAAAACTAATTTAGCATGGCATGAGCAGGTAGAATGCTAAAACAACTCCAATAAAATTTCCAAGGCAACCACCCCCCCGGGGAAACAAAAACCACCATGGGTCTCTGCTTATTTCGACCGCATTGACAAGTTTCCACCTCCTGAGTTGTTGCTGTCTAAGAAGACTAAAGCCGACACAATCTAATCACCAACACTTGTCAAAAGGCAACGGCTCCTGTTACTAGTTTAAAGCGCGCAGCGACAACAGAGGGTAATGAATCGAAGCAAGCAGCATCTATCTCCTTCAGAGAGTTCAACTTCGACAACAAATGTAGCTTCTGTCAAGAATACAATCCTCCTATGAGTTATTCATAGATAAGACAGGAGATGTACGAAAGACACAAAAGGAAAAAGATGTGGTGACAAACACGAAAGAACCGGCTCTTTCGAGACGACCCAAATTGAACGAGAACTTAATGTGAATCTCTGAAAGATTTATCACACTTTCTGTCTTCAACCCTCACGAAAATCAAGACAAAAAGCAAAAGATGAAGCAGTGCCCAGTTATACCAAAAGGGTAGCAGCATGGTATCTCAGAAGGAAAAACATAACATCTTAAACAAATTAAAACTACTAACAAAACTAAAGACTCTTAACAACCCAAATGCTAGCTTCAGGCATCAATTCTCTCAGCGTCGTCCAAAATGAGTGGCTTCCCAGTGGGCTTTGCCAATGTATCTGTGAACTCCTGGAATGGAGATTTTCTGATTGGCAATTCCCTCCACAATTCCGGAGAAAGGAACCCGTAAGTCTTCAGAAGACAGTCAAAGGTTGCCTACAGACAAGCAGAGTGATTTAGAACCCAATTAATTTTTAATACACAAAAAATGCTTGTTAAATGAATATAGTGCATGTACTACTACTTCTAGATGGATTTGAGAAACCTCTATAAACAATATCAGTCAGAAGCTAGGAAATGCAACTGAATATCTGTACCGGTAAGTTGATGGGCTGCCATAGAGACCATCAATCAACTTTAAAAGGAAGCACAGCAGAGCAGGCACATTTCAAGTAGAATTTTATCTCCTCCAAAAAGGCCAACCTTAAACAACCCATCTCGGTTAGATTCTTCGTTCTGTCTCTGTTTTTTTTTCAAATAAGTAGATTCTAAACTTATTCCTACTTCTTTTCGAATTCACACATTTTTTACTAACATGGTACAAGCCTACACTATTAGAGAAAACCAAAGGCACGATCAAAATTGAAAATAGATGCACAAGCAGTATCATATACATATTAATCCCCAAGATTCAGCATCAGAATTTAAGCAATTATCCCTCGACCCCTCCCCCATCCTTTTGTTCTTCTGTCTCCATGAGGCAAGGTCAAAATCACACACTCATGCTGAGTTTGAATTTGCTTTCATGGAGATGATAAGCTATAGGAGTTCAGGACCAACCACCTCAGTAATTCCAAAACCGGGGCAAAGCAGATGATATCAGCCAATTCTAATGGATTTGCCTTGACCTTATTCCCAAGTATAAACCCTAGCTAATTGAACATCTCGCAAACCTCGACCACAAAAAAGCTATCATCAGCATACCGAACTTATCAAACACCTAGCTGAAACCAAATAAATTCACCACCAAGTGTAAACAGATAGCAAAACCAATCCACACAACACGACAATCTTCACAAGCAAAACGACCATACCTTCACAAAGTTTCCGAGAGTCTTGGTAGACCCTCTGGACGAGGTGAACACGTCCTCAATACCAGCAAACTGGAGCACCTTCTTCGGGACACGAGCCGCCACGATCCCGGAACCACGCGGCGCCGGAACCATCCTCACGGTGACCGACCCGCACTTGCCGGTGACCTTGCACGGCACGGTGTGAGGCTTTCCGATCTTGTTCCCCCAGTAGCCCCTCCTCACCGGGATCACCGAGAGCTTCGCGAGGATTATCGCTCCCCGAATCGCGGTCGCCACCTCCTTGCTGCACTTCACTCCCAGCCCCACGTGGCCATTGTTGTCCCCGACGACCACGAAGGCCTTGAACCGGGTCCTCTGGCCGGCCCGGGTCTGCTTCTGGACGGGCATGATCTTCATCACCTCGTCCTTGAGCGACGGCCCGACCAGGGTGTCGATGATCTGGTACTCCTTGATCGGCAGCGAGTGGAGGTAGATGTGCTCCAGCGACTGGATCTTGCCCTCCTTCACGAGGCGGCCGAGCTTGGTGACGGGGACCCACTTCTCCTCCTCCTGGCGGGGCGCGCGGCGGCGGCCGCGGCCTCCGCGGTCGCCTCGGCCTCCGCGGCCGCCGAACCCACGGCCGAAACCGCCACGGTCACCTCCGCCTCTCTCTGCCATTGCCTTCTCTGGTTCGCGAGGGTAGTGGTGCGGAGGCAAAATGAGCTAGGGTTTGATGGATGGGGAAGAGCCTGGGAAGAAGATATATATATGTGTGTGTGTGTGGCGAGAGAACTAGGGTTTCTTAGGGGGCCGTTTCGGAGTGTTTGGTTGCAGAGTTATACATAACTCTAGAGAAATTACACTTACGACCCCTATGCTTCTGAAATTATCCACTTTTGACCCCAATAAATAACAATGTAGAAGTGAGCAATCGGGCTGGTTCGAATCGGAAATAGGTCAGGACCAACCTTACACGGCCCATTCAAAGCTGGTTCACATAGAGATCGGTCTGATGTCCGTTCTGAAAATGGGAAATCGGTCTTGATCGATTAGGTAGTGTTATACTGGAATCGAATTGGTTCGTGATTCAGAATCGAAAACCAAATCAGTTTTGAACCGGGTTGAGAATACCTGCTTTTTTTCTTTTGGTGAACTAGGGAACTAATCTGTCAAAAACAGAACTTGGGAACTAAACACGCATGGATTTGGGGTGAAGTGTGTCAGAATGAAAAAGTAAAACGGTGCCCAAGGATCCATTTAGCCTATTGGGCTCAAAAAGAGGCGCAATTATTGACGTTGTATGACAAAGTCGGGCCAAGTGAATTCCAAAACCACCCATCATCTAGTGCTCTTTGCTCACTCAGTAACTTCGATGTAGGACAACCATCCATAATCACTGACTGACTGAATTGAGAATAGCCCGGACAGAACTAGCCAATTCTGAGCGGTTCCATGGGGGTACCGGTTGGGTTCCCAATTCTCAAGGTGGGAACCGGATTGATTATATATATATATATATGTATAAATTTTTTTTTTAGAAAACCTTAATTTGATCTCACACTTCTCTTCCCTCTTGCCTCATGTCTTGCTCGATGGCAACGCTCTTCGCTTTTTCCCTCTCGCCTTTCATGCCTCACTCTTTTGCTCTTCACTGTCTCCACGACTCAGCTACACTCGACTCTCAAACGTTCCTCTAGGCTCTCACTTGACTCTCGCTCTCAGATGGCCCTTTATTGTAATTCATGAATTTTTCTCACTCGACTTTCTGTTGTCTCTGCATTTTCTTAGATTTGAACCATTCATTTCCAACATGCGAATGCTTCATTTTTGTCTCTGAGACGTAGATCGTTGTTTTAGCGTCTGGCTCCATCCTTATGCACCTTTCTTAATTTTTGGCATTGCCTACTTCATTGTCCGCGGGCAATGATGAGGTTTGCGGATGGAGATTTGCTTAGATTAGAGACTTTAATCACCTCTAGGAGCTGATTCTCATTGGTTTGGTTCGTTTAAGCTCGAGATTCCATTGAAGTATTGCCTCAGACCTCAAATTCGGTGCTTATATTACCCAAATTGTACTAATTTACAGACTTCTTCAGTTTAGTCTTGCTCTATCGACCAAGTCGTGAGAGCACACAAGTTTGAACATATATGGCAAGATGCAAGAGTTTTGGGGAAAAGTGCCAAAAAATCGTAAACCTTTTACATTAATGTCAATTTAGTCCTAAACCATTTTTTGATGTCAATTCAGTTCTAAACTTTTTGTATTTGTACCAATTCAATCCTAAACCTTTTTTTATACTAATTAAGTCCTAAATCTTTTAATTGGTGACAATTCAGTCTTAAACCTTTTTGTTTTTGTGCCAATTTAATTATTCCGGTCAATTTTGATCGGAATTTGCCAACGTGGATGCCTGTCGGCCAGCGATCGGTCACCAGTGCTGACGTGGCACTGACGTAAACAAATTAAATAATATTTTAATATTTTTTGAATTTTTATTTTTTTTCCTTTTTTTTCCAAATAATATTTTAATTGGCACTAATTACAGACTTCTTCAGTTTAGTCTTGCTTCATCGACCAAGTCGTGAGAGCACACAAGTCTGAACATATATGGCGACATGCATGAGTTTTGAAACTTCCATTTCTTATGTTCTGATCTAAAGGCAACATCGATTCTCATGATTTTGCTCCATAATTACCTTCATAATTTACATTGCAGCTTAAAATTTCAATTCTACATCATGTCTAGGCTGCTGAAATTTAGATGTGAAATTGCCAAGTCACAAATTCCATTGGAACAAACTGGTTGATCCGGTCCAGTTCTCGGTGCTTGGGTAGTATGGTCTAGTTCTCGGTGCTTGGGTAGTATGGAAAAGAATCAGAAATCGATCACTCCTACTCAATAGCCCAAATAGGAGCCTCGGAAGGTTACTTCCTCGTTCATCACTGTTCACTTAATGCTATCGACAGTCTACTAAGTAATAGAAGTGCAGTGGCTGGCAGTGGCTGGGTAATATAAGGAACTAAGGACCGTCCCAAAATGAAAGTTTGGGGAGTAATTTGTAACGAATGAAAGTTCAGAACAAACGCATAAAACCAAAGTTCCACGAGAGATTTGAATTAGTTTGCCCTATACTTAGCTTAGGAGCAAATATGATTAGCACAATTTTAAGAGTTCGCTTCTTAATCTCAAACTGCATTGTTCATTGATTGTAGCGGAAGTTACCTGCTCCTGTAGATTTTGGACGTAAGAGGATAAAACCTCGTCGCCTTCAACCTTCACCATTGATCAAAGTATGTGAACCGAACAGCAGATCCCCAGCTTAAACCATGTACGCATTCTTGGCTAAGTCTATCTCTTTCAGGCTTGGCCTTTCCCTATCTAAAATCAATTTTCCCACATTGCACGTTGCCCTCGGTCATATATCCGACACTCGTTACTCATACAATATCAGGCACGACCAGATATTCGACGAGAAGTTCTGAAAACCTTTTTAGTATGGACCAAATGTTCAATCCTCAATCCAAATTGTAACAAAAGGTACTGAATGTCATACAAATGTGAAGACAAACAACACAAACAGCCTAAAGTAATGTTGCTGACGTGAACTAAACGACTCTTAGCCGCCAAAGAGCTACCTCAGGCATCGATCCTCTCGACGTCGTCCAAAATGAGCGGCTTCCCGGTGGGCTTCGCCAACAGATCAGTGTACTCCTGGAAGGGAGACTTTATGAATCTTGATTCCCTCCAGAGGTCAGGGGTAAGGAAGCCATAAGTCTTCAGTAGACAGTCAAAGGTTGCCTGTGGACAAGCAGGATTAACATAAAACACCGGGATTACACATGTTACTAACCTCTAAAAGAACTTGCACAGTCTCAATGCACACACGTCATCACCAAATTAGAGAAAACATTTGATCGAGGATGTTGAGGAAAATCGCCAGAAATGAAAAGTAAGAAAAAAGTGGAAGGCACAATTTCATGACCGAGTAATATCACTTCAACACCATGTCATCACATAGATAAAGTACGGCATAGACCGTCAATGAGGCAGAGCAGGCACATTTCAGATGGAAGTTTATCGACTACAGAAAAGCCAAATTTGTACCTCGTAACCGCCTGAGCCTGCCTTGACAAACTGTCTTGGTTAAATTCTATGTTTCTTCTTACTTCTTCTTTAATTAATATCATGAAATATAAGTCCAAAACCATGCCTTTGAAAATAAAGACCACAGTGGATTCACGAACAACACAACAACCATTCTACAGAGGAGTCAACTGGTAGAACATCCGATACAAGAAGGAGATGTTATATATTAATCACTCACATACATATTCTTCTGATTATATGAACCACCTGATTAATTCTATAAGGATGTGAAAGAACTAACACTTTTTATAGGAAACATTCTGTCAATGAATTCCCCGGGAACTTCTATAGAAAATGGCAATACACAGAATTGTGATCAATCAAATATTGCAAAGTCTTGGCATCATAACCAATTGTACCACAACAGTGTAAGTAAGATTAGAATTAGAGATTGATTGAAAAGCAACAAAATATCCATTCTAGTTCTGCTTCACTCTCTGACTCTAGAGGATTGATGAGATAGGACGGCAACACATAAGCAATGGATTGTCATGACAAGCAGTGCAAATTCATCACGGAGTCTAAATACAAATTCATGACAATGATGAGCTAAAGGACACCCAAACTCTATCATCATCAACGACACCATTGGGTGGAACATGCTTACAAAGCTCGTGATGATTACTGCTATTTGCAAACTACACAGAGACTGGTCAGAGTGTCGATCGCATCCTCGCCATTAAGAATTAAGGTACTCAAGCACATCAAAGGCCTTCAAATGCAGTCCATTCTCACACTTTCACTTCACAAGACAAAAGCATCCAGTGCATCATCAAAGCATGGTCTAACAATTCAATTAAGCAACAAAACAGAACGAACACAAGCTCGAGTAAAGGAGCTACCTTCACGAAGTTCCCGAGAGTCTTCGTGGATCCCCTGGACGACGTGAACACGTCCTCGATTCCCGCGAACTGGAGCACCTTCTTCGGCACGCGGGCCGCGACGATCCCGGCCCCCCGCGGCGCCGGCACCATCCTGACCGTGACCGACCCGCACTTGCCGGTGACCTTGCACGGCACGGTGTGCGGCTTCCCGATCTTGTTCCCCCAGTAGCCCCTCCTCACCGGGATCACCGAGAGCTTTGCGAGGATTATCGCTCCGCGAATCGCGGTCGCCACCTCCTTGCTGCACTTCACTCCCAGCCCCACGTGGCCATTGTTGTCGCCGACGACCACGAAGGCCTTGAACCGGGTCCTCTGGCCGGCCCGGGTCTGCTTCTGGACGGGCATGATCTTCATCACCTCGTCCTTGAGCGACGGCCCGACCAGGGTGTCGATGATCTGGTACTCCTTGATGGGCAGCGAGTGGAGGTAGATTTGCTCCAGCGAGTGGATCTTGCCCTCCTTCACGAGGCGGCCGAGCTTGGTGACGGGGACCCACTTCTCCTCCTCCTGGCGGGGCGCGCGGCGGCGGCCGCCACGGCCCCCGCGGTCGCCCCGGCCCCCGCGGCCGCCGAACCCGCGGCCGAAACCGCCACGGTCGCCTCCGCCTCTCTCCGCCATGGGCTCTTCCCCTCTGTCAAATGCGAGGGACGGCGGGAGGGTGGTGATCAGGGTCGGAGAGAGGGAGACGGTGGAGAATTAAGGAAGAATTTCCAGGTGGTGCTGCTAGGGTTTTGTGCAGCGATCGACGGGTAATGGGCCGTTGGGCCGGGCCTGCCCAGGACGAAGGAGATGGGCTTATTAGCCCATCTAGCCCATTTTCAGCTGCACGGGCTTGACGGGCCTTCTGCTTTTGCCGGGGAAACTTGTGTGAAATGCTTCCTCCACGGTTAATTTGATGAAGTGACGAGAATACCCTCAGTTGAAAGTGCATGGGTTAGGAAAAGAGGGGACCATTGCAAAAAGAAAAAAGAGCTTGAACTTATATACGGAACACAGAAATATCTTTGCTTTTCAAAGTACATAAAAAAGTGCATGAAGTTTTACTTAAGAGACAAAAATAATGCTCGATGTTTAGTTTTTACCGCTCGCAAACCAACAAATTCGCTCAATATCATCGATTGAGAACGTAATTGTTTCGTTTGAGGTAAAGGATCTCGACTCAATAACCCTAACTATTGCGATTGGGAGTTAGGGCAAGGCAACAAGTCATGCCGGCTCGGGCACGAAATGTACCATTAGGTCACGAGTCGTGCCCCATTTTGGGCCTGCGCTGGGTTAGCCCCATGGGCCCTGGCAACCTCTAGGCCCGAAATTTCTTTAAAATATCCTAGAGGGCCCAACCTTAAAGAAAACAATTAGGCACTCAGGGATCCACTCGGGCCCAATAGTCGAAGATTGTGCCCAATTTGGTGAACGAAAAAGTGAAAAAAACAATTGACTTAAGGCCGCCAATTCGATCACTTCTCGTTATCTTTAGCCGTAGAATTGGAATGTAACAAATCTCGCCCCCTTCGGCAGATTTTCGATTTGGATGGTTGTGATTTTGTATCGATCGATCCGACAAAGAAAATCTATAAAAACAGAGATAAAACTTTGGCTAAATGTGGAATGCAGTCTCTGAAATTTAACCTAGTATACAATGTAATTTTTAATTTTTAATTTTTCAAGATGGTCCATGAACTTTTTATATATATTTAATTTTATTCCTGAACTATATGAAAATGTTCAATGTAACTCCTGAAGTTGAATTAATTGAAAGACTATATTGAATATTTTCATATAATTCAAAAGCTAAATTGAATGTGTACCAAAAATTTAGGGATTATATTAAATAAATTAAAAATTCAAAAATTATATTAAATAAATTTAAAAAAAAAATTTGATCGAAAAATAAATTAAAAATTTAGAGACCACGTTATGTATTGGATTAAAATTTGGGAATTGTTTGCGTAATTTCGTGATACCTCAAATCATCACCCCATTTAAATGCATGGAGATAGTGAAAAGAAGGGAAAGATTCTGAGGAGAGGGGTACCAGGGTACAGTCTTGCCTCGGTTTCTTCAGCTCACCACCCCACCAACCAAAAATTAACACGTGCACCAACATATTGATTTTCCGCTCGAGTGCCAAGTAGTAGTCCAAAACCCACTGCTGACATGTCAGATGGCACCATCATTTTCTTCTATTTTCTATTTTTGCAATTCCCGGCGATTAAAGGCGTTAATATTTTCCTTCTCGTTCTATATATATATATATATTTCCAGAAAAATAAGGAGAGAAATTTTCCTCCTCTGCTCTGTTGAAGGATTCATCCTCCAATCTTCAGCCCACAAATAATTTCCCACGTCCCATTGTCCCATTTTAATCCTATTTACAGTTAATACCTACAAAGATGCAGACTAGACTTTTCGAAATTTCCTACGCGCTTTCGATTTAATTGCAAAATCGTCGAACACGGTTAATTTCCTTCACTTTTAGTAAAGGTGGCAGATGCATGATTTGAGAATTGGAAAATAATTATTTTTTGTTAATTTTATTATTCTCCTTGTGCCTCTAGAATAATGAGTTAATACCACCACAAAAAAAAAATCCCAAACAATATTCACTACGACACAAATATACCGAACTTTCATAAACTTGTCATTACGACTCAAATACCTAAAAAAATTTTTTGCGACGTGACAAATATACCACGAATGAAACTAAAAGAGACAACTTATATGTCACGCACGCATAAGTTTAGTTTTTTTCGTGGCACAAAAAAAGTCGGAGGTATTCATGTCAGGCGAAGGTAGTTGTGTTACAGTGGGTATAATTTGAAATAAGACTGTCGGCGGCAACGATAACTGCTAGAATTGAAATATCAATAGATTTTGCAAAAAAGGGAAGAAACCGTTAATGTTGTTATTATATTTCTCATCCCGAAAATTGGTAGAAAATTGTTTTATATTTTTGCAATTCTCCGAGAGACAATGCCGTTAAACCGCTTTTCTTTTCCTCTCCCCCCTTTTTTCTCTGCTTCCATTTCCGTCTCTCGCCTCGAGCTTCACTCTCTCTCTCTCTCTCTCTCTCATCTGTCGCCGTCGCTCCTCCTCTTCCGGGCACGCTTCAGCAGCCAACAGTTTCACCTCGCGTCGCCGCACGGCATTGCCTTCTTCGCATGCACGTCCTCGTGAACTCCCATCCCTGAGCTCGGGATCAAGCTCTCCCGCTTCACCTCCATCAAGAAGCGGGAACAGGGCTCCCCCGCCGATGGACGCCTGCCTATCCGCGCAGTTCGCGGGGCCTCCCCCGCCGGCGGCGGAGCCGGGCCGCTACTACGCGCACCGGTCCGTCGAGACGCTGGTGGTGGTGCTGGCGGCGATCGCCATCCTCGGCGTGGTCGCCGGGATCGTCGCCCGCCTGTGCGGGGGGAGGCACCTCGGGGGGAGCGGGGAGAACGACATCGAGGGCTGGGTCGAGAGGCGGTGCAAGAGCTGCATCGACGGCGGGCTCCCGCCGCCGGAGGCGAAGCCAGCGCCGGCGCCGGAGCAGGCGGAGAAGAAGTGAAGCGGGGGGGGGGGGGGGGGGGGACTGCCGGGAGGACGGTGAGTTTTAGCCATTTTCGTGTTTTTTTTTTCGTGGTGATTTTTATTTTCTTTCTTAAGGGAGATTGGAGGGGTAAAACCGTCAAAGGGGAGGGTACGGAGTGCTGCTAGTGATCAGCATTAGGGTTTGAAAATAAATGTGAATGGTGTTGCAGGGTTTTTTGTTTGGACTGTAGCTCACTTATTCTCTTTGCAATTAGAGGTTCTCTAATATGTTTAACAACACAAAAATATTTAATTTTACTTTTGGAAATAACCAACTTCATTTGGTGCTTTCTTGATTAGATGTTCTTTGTATTTTTCTTTCACGAGAAAATCTGGCAAAAGTATCAACTGGGCAAGGTGAGATATAAAGACCCTTATGTCGGATTTCAAAGAATATTAGCGTGTGATTGATCGTTGATCAAATTTACATCTAGCAGTCCCTCCGTGATGATTTGATGTTTGAAACTCCCAAATAGATGTTCTAATCCACTTCACCGAAAGAGTGAATCTTTACTTTTAGCATGCGCTCGGTTAAAATATCCAACATTTCTCGTTTATAAAGTTTATATACTCTTTATATATATTCGATCTCCCGTCACTTATCAGTTTGAGATTTTAGGCGGGATTTTCAACATGAAATAGTCTGTACAGTCGGATTTTGGCCTAGTCTATACAGTTATAGAGTCTCCTCTCACCATATTTTTTTTTTGGTGATATATAGTAATGAAAGAGTTCTTCCGCTTGCCGTTTGCCTTTCCCTTACCAAAAAAAAAAAGAGTTTTCATTCCGTTCCTTTCTTTGGTGGGAAGAAAAGTAATACCATAAAGCCTCTCGAGTCCATGGTGGTTCTCATAATATCTAATCATGTTGCTTTTCCAAAAGCTACGTGGGACTGTGAAACTTTCTTATGACCGTTGCTTCTTTTTCTAGCAGAAACAGAGAAAAGGGTTTCATGGCTCATCATTTGTTAACTCCTGAATGAAGAAGATGTCGGAATCACGCGAATAAATAGATTCTTTCTAGCAGAAGCACGGAAAAAGGTCGTCTTGCTTAACTGATAATCATACAATTTGCTTCGCAGCAATGCTTACACGTCCGAGTTATAGTTCAAACAAAAACGAACTTTATCGACGATCAACATTGGAACTTGTCAGCAACTCAACTGTATAAAGCTAGGTTGAGGTTTTCCGTATAAGATCAACAAATCAATTGATTCACTGACCTCTAGATAGTTAAAGTTCACTCATACATCCTGTTTGTCAAACTGAACACGTGTGACAAAAACTTGTGAACACGCTCGGATTTGTGCAAGATTTCTATGGTGCCTAGCAGTTGATTCCACACTGCTCGGTACTCGGGCCGACCACCCGGGTTTTAAAAGGATTGATGTGCACCCAGAGCAAGGAAAAGATAGAGGCCAGCAGAATTGACCACACGAGGACGATGGTCGGCAGTCTGTTCTGGCTGCTTGTGAGTCCTTTAAGGAAGGGATAGAGATGAATGATCACCCAGAAAGCGAAGAACAGCTTGCAGAACAGCACGCTCCAAACATGATGCCCGCTGCTTATGGCGCTAGAGACTCCGGCAACCAGTCCGATCAGGTTTATGATTAGGAGGGTCGTTGGTGGGATGAGCAGGCTCGTCCATTTGAACATGTACAGCTCGGAAAAGTTGGTCTTTTCATAGGATTTTTTGGAAGGAGTTTGGAAACTGATATCGATTCTGGTGAGGACTTTGAGTAGGCCCTGGAAAATAGCAAACAGGTGCGCCGAGACACCTCCTATTACCCAGAACTGTTCCATCCTCCACCACTCATCAATCCCGACCCCGCTCCATCTCATTTCTAGTATGTTGGAGGCGAGGATCGATAAAGAGAGTGAGATAAAGGAGATAATGCCTATGATGCTGATCTGCAATTCGAGAAAAGAAACAATAAGATATAGATCAGGAGCATTAAGTCTCTATTATTTACATGTTGCAAACATTGATTGTCCCTGAAGTTTTATGGTCCATGGGAAGCATACGATAGATAGTTCGTAAATTTAACTCAATGATGCGGTTTTAACATATCACCAAAGTAACGTCTTACAAGAGTCGGGAGAGGTCACGATCCAATACATATCAAGTGTACCTGTGGGATTATGAACTTTCCGGTGAATAGACAGACAGCCGGCAATGTGCAATACGCGAGCAGCGGGATGGCCGTGAATGGATAAACTGTCGCATTGATATATGCGAGCCTTTGAAGCAATTTCAACCTCCCACCGATGCCGCACCAAATGGGGCAATGCTGACTAAATAGCACTTGAACCGAACCTTGGGCCCAGCGGAGAACTTGATTTAGACGATCGGACAGGTTAGTGGGAGCTGACCCTTTAAAAGCAGCACGTTTCGGCATGCAATAGATTGATCTCCAACCACGGGTGTGCATCTTTAGTCCTGTCACGAATTCCTCTGATGCAGAATCGTAGATCCATCCCATCTGCAAAAATAACGTCATGGTCACAGATTCCAAGCATTCTTTGTCACATAGGTATATTATCATTTTGTTTATACTGAGCAAAAAGCTCATATTCAGCTAAGGTATTTCAGCAAACGGCCATAGAAGTGGGTGAAAGAGGCATACTTCACTTCCCCATTTGGTGTTGTCTTCGTATCCGCAGCTAATAACCTGAATGGCTTCTTTGAGGAGAGTTTCTGGAGATGCGAACTGAGAAACATCCCCTGTTTCAAGCAGTATCGACTCGATGAAGCCGTATGATTGACCGTACCATTTCTCCAGTCTCAAGTGTGACGTGAGCTGCGACGTGTCATCCTCATATCCATCACCTACACATCAGAACTTTCAGGGTTTATTATTATCTAGCCTCACTGGTCTGAGACACCCTTAACTTGCTAACCATTACTCTTCAGTCATTATGAGGTGATTTGCCAAAATCAATCTTTTCTACATCTTTCAGCTTAAATTGTTAATAGACTAGAGCCTGCACCCGAATTTGGCGGAAATCTGAGTATGCAGGACTCAGAAGTTTCAAACTAAACTTCATTTTCAGATCACTTCCTCAATATTAATGAGAAAGTACGACCCAAAGAAGGACAAAATCGATAAGAAAGGACACTACCCTGAACGTTGATTTACAGCTCGCCAATAAAAATGAAGTTTTGACAATAGTGAGCGAGAGTACTTTAATTACTCTTAACAGGAACTGCATAAAACCACCTTCTATCCCTTCTTGAGGATTTTCTAGATCGACTGTCAGAGCATTAGGATCGGCATTCTTGCTCGAAATTTTCATTTTCTTGTCGGTTCTCTTTTTAGCTGTCAAATCCTCTCTACGTGATCCTCCAAAGCACATTGAGAGAATCCCTTGTTTTCTCTGTTTGATCTTGCGCGGAGCCTCAAAACCATAAAGAGCTCGCCTGTTGAAAACGCACCCAGTACCCACGTATAAAGGGCCCTGAATGCCGTCTAAGCCTCTCAAATTTATCTGAAATCCAAAAGAAGGCAGTCACGGAGCACGTTAAGCTGAGAAATCATGACTAATGGACATCATAGGTAACAGAAGATGTGGAACTTACATCGAAGAAAATGGTGTTGCGGTTAGCATAGCGATCCTTCTTGTCGACCCCATCAAATCTCATGGGAAATTGAACATAACAAGCCGATTCTTCATGATTTGGATCCATGAGGAAGCACATTGCTTCCTGCAATGCCTTGCTGTTGTTTACGTAATGGTCAAAATTAAGATTTAACAAGAAAGGTCTGTTGGTAAGTATTCCTGACACACGAACCTATCAAAAGGTTGATACCCGTCAGTTGATTTAATCCCTAACTAAAGAATTTCAACTAGCACAAATAAATCAAGGTAGAGAAGCTTAAGCTTATGCAATCACAACTTACAAGTGCGTTCATTGCACCGGCTTTATTGTGATGACGAAATCCAGGACGCTTCTCACGAGACATGTAGATCAGCTGGGGAAGCTCATTACCATCGGCATCATGTCCTCCATTATGGCCTAAAAAGACCTTCAGGAGAGCAAGAGTGAAGAAAAAAACATTAGCTGCATAACAGAGACACAAAAAGGGAGAGTAATGTGATCCTTTATTGCTTGGTGGCACAAATTATCTGCTGGTTCGAGGGAGTTTTCCGATTCATAGCAGGTTCGGTGCAAATCTTAAATGCACTTTCGAAAATTATCATGTATATATTGGTTGGCATCCTTTACTGCATAGTGAAATTTATTAACACAACACAAAGAAGACATCAGTGCAGGAAATATGCGGATGGAACTGAAGGACAAACCTGGATCATTCCCGGATGATCACGCACGTTATTTCCGGGCCATGGCGTGCCATCTTTCATGACCCATCCTTCATCTGGAATTTTCCTTGCCTTTGCCACAAGCCCATTAATCCGCACTTTGAACTCCTCGTATTCTCTCTGTATACAGTCACAGGTAGATCCAATAACATTTGACACACGCAAAAAACCATGCCACATGAAAAATTGTTGTGCATGTAGTCCAGAAAAGTTTCCTACTTTCATGGCTCGGCGCTCTTTGACAAAGGAAGGATGAATCTTGTTCTTCAAGTAATCCACATTGCACGAAAAGTACTGCTCTGGGGCCCTTGGCTCGATGCTGTACTTCTTGCAAAAAGGAACCCATGTTCTCGCAAATTCGGATGTTTCTTGTAGAGTCTCAAATGTGAGAATGGCAGCTCCGTCATCAGAAACATAGCAAGAAACTTTTTCGACTGGGTAATCCACTGCAAGAATGGATAGAACAGTATTGGCCGTGACAAGGGGAGGCTCTTTTAAAGGATCGTTGGTGGTGACCACGACATCAATTGCAGCAAGCTGAGACGGCTCTCCTGTCCTGTTATATCTGTGCCAACATTGGTAACGAGTGAAACTTTTCAGCAACGAAAAACTTAGCAGGGGGGAAACTTTCAATGGACAACGCAAGGAATGAACATCAAAACCTCACGGCAAGCCTCTCGCCATAGGTCTCGCGGTTGACGGGATGCCATTTAGGGAACTGCTCCAATATCCAAGACATAGCGAACCATATCTCACAAGCTACAGATACCAACCACAACGTGTACGCATCGTGAACTGGATTCTTCAGACGGTAGTATAAGAAAAATCCAATCACCAGAAGGCGCATTACAATAACCATTCGATAAGGGTTAATCCTAGAAGAAGGGATTGGAATCTTCCTCGATAGGGGTTGCCTCGCCTCGTCGTTGCTGCATTTCAGAAGCAGAACAATCAGTTAATAGACAGCACATCATTTTGCTTATATCTCTGATGGATCAATCGCTATGGGCAGTATCCTCAAAGGTGAAATTTACATGAAAGGATCAAGCAGATGCATTCATCAGGCAATCTCGCTGCAAATGCGACACACTTACAGCAGAGTGCTGTCCATTTCAGGCTCGGTGCCAGCCTCGGATTCGGTATCATATCTGCATGTGGAAGGCTCATGATGCACACTCTCTGGAACCTCGCTTCCCTGTTGCTTCATCTTCCAACAATCAGCAGACTCCCTCCAGATAAGACCAACTTGTGGTGCGCCAAATTGAGCACCACCTTACTATTAGCAGGAAAAAGAGGATCAAACTTCAAATTTTTCGACATCGAAACAAACGTCTAAATAGCACCTAATGTTCATCAAGTGTCGAGAGGAGCACAAGAACATGTAAAGTCACCTGTTTCGGTAGTTTCCTCGCCCAATGTCAGGAAATCACCCAACCTTTTGGATTGCTGTTAGATTTTCAAATGGCCAGACATAAGCATGTAACACAGTAAAGGACCAACACAAACTTCAACACCCAGAGGAAGGAATGCTCTGCAGACTTTACTTGGGATGGTCTCTCTTCCCTGATCATGAACATATATATCCATAAGCTCACCGTACACATTTGTTACTGTCATATAAGAAAGCTTAAAAATTTCATTGGTTTCTTAAATCCAAATCCACATCATTCCAAAATTTCCCCCATATCGCCGCCAATCAGAAGCTTCCACTTGTTGCACCAAAGAAAAGGGAGTGCTTTCTACATGCTGGAAATACACACCAAGAAAAGAAGAAAAGGAATAGTTTTTTGTGGTGACTCTTCGGGTGGGGGCTGTGACATGCGTTACTTAAGAAATATATTTATGCTTTTCTGTGGTTTAAAGGAAGCATCCTGTGCTTCAAACATGTTATGGACTTCTTCTTTTTCTCAATAGGATCTCTTTCACGTTTCCATTCGGGAATGAACGGCGCTCCTTTATATTTGCTTAATTGAAGGAAATCTGATTTTTCATGCAAATTAATGTACTCATGATTATTTCTGTCAGATGGGCATGGCTAAAAACAATTTCGCTTAATTTGGCCAATTTTTTCCCAAATATTAAAATATCAACCTTTCAATTTCCGATTGATGTTCATAAATTTCTCTTCTTGACATGAAAAACTCGAAAAAATAAAGAATGAGAGAGCTACATTTCCTAGGAAGAAGGGGCATATCTAGAGGAGAAGGACAATGGGCATCAATTAACAGACAAGTGCCCCTTATAAGTAATAAAGCAATAAATGGGCTTTTTTCCCGTCCAATGCCCATTAAGGAACACCTCCTATTTGCTTAAAAACCAAGTTTTTTGCCTCTCAAGTATAGTAATAATTTTGCTTCGTTTTGCGTATTGTTGTGCTTGCTTTGCTGAAATTGCCATGAAAAATGGTTACCACACTTGTCTATTGTCTAGATGGTGGATTATGAGAAAGAAAGATCACTAGTTTGGTTGGACCCTTTCGTTTCGTACAAGGAATTGAGGTGAGATGACATTGAGAAATAGACGTTGTTTTCCATCAATGATGGAAGATTGAAGAATGCCTAAAGGGTGCTTAAGGGTTCATCAATCACCAAACGACGAATAAGATGACTTATAAAACTTTGAGTAGTCTTCATTTTTTGCAATTAAACTTTGAGGGGGTGAGAATCGATGGGGGTTGTCCCCCTAACTGCTCGGCGTAATTCGGGCATCACATTTGTTTTTCTATTGTTCTCATCAAAATTTTTGCATCCGTCACTGTAATGTTGGAATGTGCATCGGTCCTAGTTCAACTTGAGAACCGAATCGGCCAAAAACTAGGCATTAGACCGAATTGGCGGAGCTGGGTGAGAGTACATATTTTTTTAGCAGGGGCAAAAAATATAGATTATTTATGAGTAATCTCTTCTTTTATTAGTAATTTCTATAGGATTAGTAATTTCAATATGAGAGTAACTTTCAATATATTTAGAAACTTTTGAGAAAAAAATAAAACATTTTAACAAAAATAAATAACATAGCCCGTTCCTATGACAACTCGAAAACCAAACCAAAACCAGCCGGTCCTTTTTTCAAGGTGAACATGGTCGGTTCCCAATTTCATAGACTAGGGACTGACCCCGTCCAATTCGATTCCAATTCCAAAGTGAAAATCAACCAAAAACCGATCACCCCTACTGTATTGTCACTTTTTTACTCTAATGAGGAAGATATGGCAAGCTTTGCAGGGCGCACGAATGCGGCATGGCTCGCTCCTTTTTAATTTAAAACTCAGCTTTTCCAGCCTCCCAGCAACACTATGCGAGGTAAGAATGTTTTATGGCATGTTGGGTCGTGTTAAAATAGATGTGACTAAACACCATCCAAAAACACAATTAAATGATCCTTAAAGCACAATTATGGACACGATTGCTATTAAAATTCGATGATAAAAAGTTATTCGACTTCAAATAAACGTAAATGACATTTAGTTTCCCATTGATCAACAAACAAAAGGGAATGCCTGCTTCAGAATCTAGACAGCAACTTATAAAACAAGTACCTACAATGTTCCTCTATAGTTTCTCCTAATGTGTAGTTCTCATACTATATTTTCTGAATCACCTGTCTCAGGATCTTGCAGATCCCTGCCCAGCAGCATGCAACTTCCCACCGCAGAGGCCAAGACACCCTCGCAACCAAGCTGACTTTGTCTCATTGGATGATTGTATGTTTTCACTTCTGAGTATCACCTTCCTTTCCTAGAACTACTCCACTTGCCTCCTCTTCCATTTGTATTTCACGAATGTGGTAAACCAGCACCACTTCAATCAGATAGTCGACAGGAGACATAATCCTGGAATGTCCTGCAACAACACTCCAGTATTGACTCTCAAATTCTCTGAGTTATGTGACCACACAATGAGGGATAACAAGACTCGACGGATACAAAATCGGCTAACTCTTGTGCATGCACTCCTGCACGCGAAACTCCGAGAAGACGAACACATGCACTCCTGCACCTGAAACTCCAAGAGGACAAACATGTGTTCATTTGAGATATGGGTATATCTTACATGTGGAGCCCATAACCCACCCAGGCTTGCTCCAGTCTCATCTCATCCCTTCAGCAACAATATCAACTCCTTTGAGTTACGAAACAACATAAATCAGTGCTGAGGGTCAAGATTTAATAAAATTTGGCATGAATTAATGAACAAAATCAAATCACATAATGGAGCCCCGACTTCCAACATGGAGTAGACATAGGTAAACAGATGAAGGACGACAACCCTGTTCAATTGAAAACAACCAGGGCTCCTATATGCTCAGCAAGAGAAGAAAGGAGTACATGTCACATACCCAATGAGAAATGTCATCATAAAATCGTCCACTTTTCGTGAAAGATATTGGAGTTCATCCTTTCAAACTGATCTATACTACTAATAAAAAGATGACTTATTCAAGTGAAGCCAGAACGGCACATGCATTTCCAACACAAGAGGCCATAGAAAGAATCAAGAAGTAAAGAAAACAAAAGGGGAGATTACAGATGAGTAGTATCCACGATTGATGTGATAGCTCAAAGATTTCCTGCAAGAGAGATTCCAAAGAATTTTAAAACCACAAGCACTCTCAGAGAAGCGACACACTCTCCAATCTTAGGCATGCACATATCAAACAGATTTTTCATAGTGCTGCCAGAGAAAAGCGTACAGAATTTTGAAGTTGAGTGAAATATAGAACTATCACAAGATTGCAATTTCTTGTCAAGGATCATATGCTTCCATTGAAAACTCGAAAATGAATCTCTACCTATCATAGCCATCCTTCCACAAATCTTTACCAAATACAGTTATGTTTCTTATTAAGGAGACAGAATAGTTAAATAATACATCCACCACAAGATTGCAAGTTATCTAGTCACACCTGTTAATGAGCAGCATGCATTTTAGAAGGACATCCTTGCTCAAAATGGCAAGCATGGATTCGTACTAAATAGGATAATACATTGATAGGAACTTGAAATCAATTAAATAAGAGCCAACAGATGCTGTGGACTACTAGTTTAGTCATCGATCATCTATCCCGGTTGACTGGTTGCAAAAGCCAGCAACATTTAAGAGTAAAACATGTAAAGCAGAAACAGAGTGCAAGGCAAGTCAGTTGCTCCGTAAAAGCTTATCTGAGAGCCTGTGAACTAGGCATTCATGTACACTTGAACCATTAAAACAACTAAGCAGCATCAATTTCATTTGCACATGATATTATTCTGCGAGTGTTGGCTTGCAAGCATGGTTCCATCTCCTCGTCTACATCTCTTGATTCCCTCCACAACCACCAAAACCATCCCCATCAAAAGTACGTTAAAATTAATTGAGCAAGTTTAAGACAGAAAGAAGCACACAGCTTTTTGACAAGATTAACATATATTTCATCAGAATATTACTATTTGTCCACACATTGCTCCGAATAATTGTTATTTTGCAAAAACTAGGCATTTATGCGGAACCTCACTAACCATAAAGCCAAAAGATTTGTGCTATATATCTCTAATTTTTTCCGATCATCTCCAATCTCCATGACCAGAAGCCAATAGGAAAATAAATAGGGCATTTAGTCTCTTCAGAACTCGTGGAAATCAGGATTGAATTAAAACAAAGACGCGTCATAAACTCGCACATAGCTAGAAATGTAACTAATTTTCTTTCAATGATCTTGCAAGACAAACAAACCAACCAAAAAGAACAATACGATCAAAACACAGACACACGGGGAAAATTTAGAAAAATACTCTCCAAGAATCTGCTAGTAGATAATGATTCGGCTATAGTTTCTTTGGCTATATACCATGAATGAAACATTAATAAAAGTATATCTGTATTTGACAAATGCTTATTTAGACAGAAGTTAATCCTGGTTCAGTGTGACTTCAACGAAGACCTTTTCATGGAGTGAATTCTCCATACTGACTAAAATAAGGTGTGAATAGAGAGTCCAGAATAAAGACACACTCAGTCTTTCTAGCACACGGCAATTTTCCTTAAAGAAAAGCAGATTCTTGCCAAAAAAGTACTCAATGCAGTTTGTCGGTTATTCCAGTGTCGGGTACTTGCGATCCCGGTATACTCGGCAAAATAAAAAATGCATAGGCTGTCAGTTACATGAATGTCAGGTCCTTGGGATCCCGACATACCGACAGCCACAAACCTTGTTGGTTCATTTAGTTCATGTAAAAAAATGTCCCCATGCACCAATAAAGCAGCAGGATCATGAACCGAAAACGTTACTATCATTTATGAAACAGGATTATTCATCCAAAAAAGTCACGTCCATATGCTTCTAAAGATTGATCTGGCTCACAGACATGTGCACCAAGTTGAACAGATGCAACATCATTCCCTCTTTGACTTAGAAGATAAAGCAAAAGAAACCAAAGGGTACTGCTAAATTACCTTATAACATCAGGAAATACTCCAATTACCTTCAAACTTTCAAACACAGTAAGTGAGAAAATTTGTCACCAGCAATCGTGGTCATCATGCTGAAGGGCAAAGTCAGTAAAGAAGTTTACACAGAAATAGGAGTTAGTATTTTACATTATGTCTTGAGAAGATAACGAAAAAACTAGTTTTACTTCACCAAAAAAAAAAACTAGTTTCAAAGAAGATAACGAAAAAGCTAGTTTCAGCAATAAGACCATGCATCTCTGAAGCAAGGATAAGTCGGTTAACTCAAGAACAAATAGCAGAAGATTGCAGGCAAACCAAAAATATAGTTATTACCGCAACTGTGATCCCTGCAGGGAAATCATCTGTCACTGTTTTTCATTGCACCGATCAAAACCAATTTCAGACAAAAGCCATCACTTGCATAAGTAAAACTGGAACATTGGCAAACATGCCTCAATTGATGAAAAACGTCTTCTTCATATCGTCTGATTCGAGATTGTCGTGACAAGCACTTTCTTATCAACCACAGTGCTCGGTCGGAAATAGCGGACCAAAAGATAAATGGGAAGTTTCACAATGTTCAGCTGCTTCATCACAAGCACATGATGAGGGGGAAGACAGAGAGAAATCAGCTCTGCCCAATGGAGACTAGTGGTTTACTTAAATCGTAGACTCTTCTTTTCTCCACAAAACAACAAATATACAATGTTTAGGTGTCATTTCTTAACCATTCCATCTTCTGAACTCCTCTGAACAATCAAGTTAGCTACAACCACAGATATATAAATGCAAAGAGAAAGAGCGAGTCCGAGTAAATCAGATTAAACATCCATGGAGCTCACAAACGTAAAGCATCTTTGCTAAGCGTTACGCGCAAGACCCGGTGAACAAACGAGCTAAAGTTCATAACTTTTCAACCGAAAGTTAAAAAAGGGACAAACTTTGGGTTCGACAATTAGGCGTTTCTGAGCTCGAGATCAAAGTTCGCGAGCTCCGGCCGCCGGCGGTGAAACACGAATCGATCAAAACCCACTTCTCGTTCTCAGTCTTTAGACACAGAGAAACCCTCTTATCGGCTGTTATCATCCGCACGCCACTAAAGGAGAATCACAACCCTGACAAACGACACACTTAATTTCTTCTGAAGCAAGAAGTCGTTGAAAAGGAAAAAGAACCAAGATTCAAGGTGAGAGGATGTAAAAAAACCACGACCTTCTCTTTTTGAAAAAAAGACAACTTCACAAGCAGGGACAACGGTCGAGGATACTTTCATTTTCCTACCGAAATGGAACATGGGATTTGGAGCCCACGTTTGTCCGAATTGTGATTCTCCTCTAATGAAACGCGAGAATGATATTAGTCGATACATGGATTCTTTCTGAAGCTAGGAAAGAGATCGAGATGAGAGTGATCACCTTCTTTTGGAGCATACCTTGAAAAGAGAAGAGGAGTGTCTCCATGAATGAGTTTATCATATCAGTTATGTAACCAAAATTGAAAATACACTGCTTTTCGCAAGAATAATCGGTCCTTATATATCTCCAGGCGAAGAAAAGACAAAAGATCTAGATTTATCTTGTTAGAGCCGGTGGGTCGGGCTTCATATAGTCTTATAAAATTGATCTATGAAATACTTTATTAATCCATAGTCATATATATCATATAAAATATTAATTTTAATCCAAGGAAACGATTCAAAATTGAAAAGACCCTGGTTTTGCAAGGATGGTTCCTGCTTATATATTTTTGGGTGAAGAAAAGACAATGGACTTGTTTATATCAGAGCCAGTGTATTGGGCTCTACATATTTTTGCACATATTTTTCAGCCTTTTTAATGCAAGAAAGTGCCATGATTGAATAAACCAACCCATCAAATACTCTACTAATCAATAATTGCATTTCAAACCTTAAACCAAGCGAGTGATTCAAAATTATAAAGATGTTGCTGTTTTGAGAATCATCGATACATATATATCCAGGCAAAGAGAAGACAATGGATCTAGATCTTTTATCAGAGCCGGTGTGTTGGGCTCCATGTTTTGTACATATTTTTTGCTTTTTTAATTCAAGAAAGTTCACTAACGGAATAAATTAACGTATCAAATACTCTACTAATCGATGATCGCGTTGCCCCATATGAGATCCAAACCTTGACTTTGCTCAAATATGAACCAAACTTGCATCATACTAAGATTGCAGAAGGAAATAAAGGGCCCGAAACCAAGGCCTGGCCCACTTAGCCTGGACTGATTTTTCAAGCCCGGATATGCTAATGACAGCAATAGGGGATTTGTGTGCTAATAAATCATAGTAAACAGCTATTTACTCATAAGCTTGAACTGTCAATGGAAAAATAAAAGGCCTTTTGTTGTCAATGTATCAAGCATATCTCAAACTAATCATCAGCATGTCACCCACTTATGACAAAGCTTGCAGACATGAATCATATATCAGGAACTCTATTATTGGGGCGACATTCAAATCGTCAAATGCAAGTTGGTATATCATATTCCAATACTTCAATTTTCCATCCAAAATAACCTCGACATTTCTTTCAGTACACTACAGCCCCACCACGTTTGTAGCTCTAGTTTCCTATGTAAGAAACAAGAGATCATCCTAAAATGCAAACACAGCAAACCTGTTCAACAATCAACGCTCATGGTATGACATCGTCGATGCAGACTTATTGATCTGTTCACACTATGGTATTATTATTAACGACCTCTGTCTAAACATTATTTTTGTGGATCTGTTCAAGAGCAATGAGGCGAAACAGCGCCCATGTACTTGGGATCGATGTTATTGCAAGAAGCTATTGCTGATCCACATCCAGTCTTTTGCATGTTGACATTCTGCAGAACTATGCCCTCGCACGGAAAGCTCTGGCTGCGGTCGAACTTGATCGCCACATCCGAAGCACTCGTCCCTTTTATGTTCTGGTACATCACGTTCTTCACTTCAACAGCCGATTTCTGCAAAGATTAATTCTTATCATTTTTGCCCAGAAGATCAAATAACATAAGAATTTATAATGGCAGTTTACAATCAGCTCGACTTTCCGTCTCATCTTTGATTATATTTTTGGAAATATCGGGCGATTAATTTCTTTTACCTGTTGCTTGCATGGCCCAATCCGGTCACAGTAGTTTTGGTCTATTATGATGGGGTTGCTCACATCATGCATTTCTATGTTCTGGAACTTAATGTTGCTAGCACTTCCAGACCCTCCCTGAGAATATTAACCCAAAATATATTTTAAGAAAAAGAGGGTAAGTGACCGTCAAAAGCCGTAAAATATATTTTTTCTGCACAAATTAAGCGAAAAATTCTTGACCCGCCATGTCTTGATCCTGACTCCATTGCTGGTTCCAGAGAAGGTGGCTCTATTCACTGTTACTCCTGAAACATGAGCCTCTGAGTTTCCAGACCCTAAACTTCCAATGCTAGGGTTGATCACCAAGCGCAGATCAAAAAACGAAAGGTCAGTAAATTAGCTGAGAGAAAGCTGAAGAAAATAGGGGACAAAGGAAAGAAAATAAGCTCTTTATATTGACAAAATTCACTCCAAATCTTACCTGATTCCATGACCTGGTCCACAAGTTATGTCCATGGACTGAACATTTTGCGATTCATCCACAATTGAAATGCAATCGTCACCTTGAATGTACAAAATAGATGGGACAGTGACACAAATTCATTTTTCGGTTCCTAAAGAGAAAGTTTTCTCACGGATGTGATTGAAGTTTAGAAGGGTTATATGATTATTACCTGTTCCGATTATAGAGCAAGAAATTTGGATGTTCCGAGTACCAGTGACGTGAATCCCGTCCGTGTTCGGGCTGCTTCTAGGCGCAGTGACTTGGAGATTGGTGGCTCGAACATCGCTGCATTTCTCGAACAAAACGTGAATTTGTTGCGCGTTCCGAATCTTTAGATTTCGCGTTATCAGATTTTCACAGTTGTAGAAAGTGAGAGCCTAGCAAAACGAGCAACAACCACTTGGGTTGACGGCACAGTGATGTGAAGTATCTCGGAACACGCATTATACTTCACGACATATTCTAGCCGAGCATTTGAATGAAATAAATTTGTACCATGCAACAAATGATCGAATTGTTTACTTGATCAATGTGATACTGTCATATCGCTTAGCAAATAAGTTATGTTGAAAGAAATTGTATTCCTATCATTATTCAATCAAAACCCTTCCCGACAATTAATGACCATGCATTCAAATTGCCTCTCCACTGTGAAAATCAAGATATGTTATCTAGCTAACGATGGACAACAGGCCTTATTAACTCATTTCGTCAGCAATGAGCACTTATCATCTCGGCTCTTTGTTTTACTTCTCACTCAAGTTTAGAAACAGAGAAATTTAAGGCAATTTTGGGCGCAAAGAATAGATTATAATAAGGTTAAATTCAATTAATCGAGCATGTTTTCGAGTTTACTTGTGCCATCTTCTCTACCATGCGATGCAAGGCCTAAATGTCTCAAAATAATTTGGGTAACTTTCGATTATTTGGGACACGAATAACACTATTGTCACGGTTTGCATGTACAAGAAATGCTAAATGTGGAAAAAGGAAATCTATGTAAGGAACTATTTTCAGATGGAGGGACAAATTCTAATCGGTAGTTTAGACAAAAAAAATCAACTCTTTGTAAAAAATAACTGTTTGAAATGCTAAAAAAATTTAACTCTAATGTACCTATCCCTAGAGAGAGAGAGAGAGAGAGAGAGAGAGATTTGTAAATAGTAACTTACGGTCGGTGCATTTTTGCAAGGCTGCAAATTAAAAATAAAAACGAACAATAGTCAGATATAAACTGTAAGCGCTTAAGATTTTACAAGAGTTGGTGGATTATGCAATAATTTACAACATTGATGCAAAGTGTTTACAAGAGCTTTATTGATTTTGCATGAGTTTTGCCACCAGATGAGCCCATTGCCGTCAAAGGTTCCGCCACCTTGGACGACCAAGTTTGAACCCCGTCAAACATGATCCAATGCCTCCGATCTTCATCATAGTCAGACCGATCATCGGGCGCTCTAATATTCCCGTTAATCTGCGTGTAAGAGCACGTAATAAATATACAAAGTCATATCAATAACCTTCGATCTTCACGTATACACTGCATGCATGCAACATCGTATGGTGAGCTGTTATTGTAGCCAGTGATCTCATGTCTGCACATTAATCTTCTTGATTATTTACCTGAAAAGTGATATTGTCTTGGCAAGGACCTGAGAAGGTGATTGGACCAAGGAGGTAGTTCTTCTTGGGCACCACAAGAACAGCTCCTTTAGCTGGGCATGCCACTTTCCATGCCTTCTCAAACGCCTGAACATCGTCATGGCTTCCATCACCCCGAGCTCCAAAGTCACCAACGTCGAAAGTCGTAGCAGGAGCTGACGATAATAAGCTCCGATGAGCTCGGAAATGGCAATGAACACGTGGGTCCTCTAGTACATGCCTGCAGCATGAGCTGAAGAAGAGAAAGAAGATACGGGAAAAGTGCCAAAGAAATCTTAAACCTTTTGCATTTATGTCAATTTAGTTCTAAACCTTTTTTTGTACCAATTCAGTCCTAAACCTTTTGCATTTGTGTCAATTTAGTCATAAACCTTTTGCATTGGCGTCAATTTAGTCATAAACCTTTTTTTGGTGCCAATTAAACCCTAAACCTTTTAAATTTGTGCCAATTTAGTCCTAAATCTTTTGTTTTTGAGTCAATTTAGTCTTTCCAGTCAATTTTGACAGGAATTTATTGACGTGGACACCTGCCGGCTGGCGACCGGTCACCGGCGCCGATGTGGACAACTTAAATAATATTTTAATATTTGTTTGAATTTTTATTTTTTTCCTTTTTTTTTTTTGGTTTCTCCTTCCTCTAGCCGGTCCGACGATTGGCTTGAGGCCAGCAAGCTCAGCCTCGCCGGCCATTGGCGAGGGTGGCCTCACCCGGTGAGGCCGAGCCTCGCCTTGGTCAAGCGAGGCTCAACCTCGCCAGATCCGGCAAGGTCGGGCCTCCCCCGACCACGACGAGGGCGAGCCTCTCCATGGTTGGGTAAGGCCCGACCTCGTCGGATCTGGCGAAGTCGAACCTCACCCTCGCCCTCGCCGCAGCCTTCGGCGAGGCCTCAAGCCTCACCATGATCAGGGGAGGCCCGACCTCATCGGATCTGGTAAGGTCAAGCCTTACCTAGTTGTCGGCGAGGTCCAACCTCGCCAAATTCGACGAGGTCGGGCCCCGCCTGACCATGGTGAGGCTCGCCCTCGCTACGGCCTCCGACGAGGGCTCGAGCCTCGCCATGGTCAAGGGAGACCCAACCTCGCCAGATCTGGGGAGGTTGAGCCTCGCCCGACCAAGGCCAGGCTCGGCCTCACCGGATCTGGCGAGGTCGAGCCTCGCCAGCCTCTATTCTCTGGCCGATCACTGGACCGGCCAGAGGAAGGAGAGATCCAAAAAAAAATTCAAAAAATATTAAAATATTATTTAAGTTGTCCACGTTAGCGCCACATCAGTAAATTCCGATCCAAATTGACCTGAAAGACTAAATTGGCATAAAAACAAAAGATTTAGGACTGAATTTGTACCAATTTAAACGGTTTAGGACTTAATTTGCATCAAAAAAAGGTTTATGATTAAATTGGCACCAATATAAAAGGTTTAGGATTAAATTGACATTAATGCAAGAGGTTTAGGATTTTTTGACACTTTTCCCAAGAAGATAGTAATGATCATTGCATGGATATGTACGACTGGTCTTTTGGAGTCCATGATTTCTCCTTAAGTTTGGTAAAGAGACTTAAAGATAACAATCGAAAAGGGTCTCCCTTCTTATGTTTTGGAATTAATGTTGGGTGGTGAAGGTTAAGGAGATGCAATGATTAGAGATTTCTGTATTTATAGAAATTCGTAGAGAGAAAGAAGGTTGGGTCTTAGCATGATGCTTAAGGTTATGGGACACAACTAAAGGGATTGGGGTTTGGTAAGAGATTGGCAAGAAAGCATCATGCTTTTGAATATATCAAAAGTTATCCGTAAAATTGGTACGCGATAGATACTTACCGGTCGATTGTTTGAATATAGGGTTAATACCACGAAAAACCTTAAACTGGTATATCTGTGACAATTTTACCCCGAACTATTTTTTTGATCACAAAAAATCCCAAACTGGTACACCTGTAATAATTTTACCCCGAACTATTTTTTTTACCACAAAAAATCTCAAACTAGTACATTTGTGATAATTTTACTCTGAACTATTGCTATGACCACCAAAAACCCCACACTGGTACACCTGTGACAATTTTACCCATTAACTAATTTTTTTACCATTAAAAACTCCAAACTGGTACATTT
This sequence comes from Syzygium aromaticum, assembly GCA_024500025.1. NCBI lineage: Eukaryota > Viridiplantae > Streptophyta > Magnoliopsida > Myrtales > Myrtaceae > Syzygium > Syzygium aromaticum. The sequence continues at coordinate 23,542,640 of CM044885.1, forward strand.
GTGACAAATTTACCTTCTGTTAGTGTCTGTTAAATTATATTAATATCACAAAAAATCACAAATTTATAAATTTGTGACAAACAAAGGGCTAAAACTCAAAACTGGTACACATGTCAATTACCACGTGTCATTAAACTTAGTAATTTGATAGTAAAATTTAACGTAAGCTAATGGAGGGTAAATTTATCACAGGTGTACCAATTTAGGATTTTTGGTGGCAAAAAAATTAGTTTATGGGTAAAATTGTCATAGGTATATCAATGTAGGGTTTTTTATGGTCAAAAAAATAATTTTGGGTAAATTTATCACAGATGTACCAGTTTAAGGTTTTTCGTGGTATTAACCCTTGAATATATGACTTGCTTGTTCAAATATATACCTGCAGCCTGACGCACCACTTATTAGTGTATCAAGCGTGTAAGCTGTCACGCCCCGGACCCCACGGACGCGCAACACCCCGCTTAGGTCGTTGAGATGCGACGTCCCAGGACTCATCGCCGACCCGTCATTTTATCTCTTAACACACATGCAGAAACGAACACAACAAATCCCGGACAACAACAAGCAGGGATAGCAGAGGAAAATCACACACAATAGTAATTTAATTTTCACTTGATTAATCCCCGGGAATATTCTTACAAGCCCGCTTCGAGCGCTACCACAAAAAGGCCAGCAAAAAGAAAGGCTAGGGTTAATCTACTCCAACCAAAACAGCTTCCGGGCCTAACCCTCAGGGACCAACCAAAAGCTGCGGTACTCCAAACCGCAGGGGAAGCAACGACAAGCTAAGGCCCTGAAAAGGTTTAACAACGAATGAGATAAAATCTCAGTAAGCTAACGGCCTAAGCCCCGCTTAAGAAGCCAACTCGCACGGGGGTCTCTAACAGGCACAACAGCAACAACAGCAGCAACCACAGGCATTCTTACCTCGCCTTGATACACACGTTGATGAAATATATATGTCGCATACTCGAAGCATTTAAATAAATTACCCATGCATCAATGCATCACAGTCGCGCGTGTCTCGATTATAAGATAGAATCCACTTGGACACGTCCCATACCATGCCTAGCAGTTTCTACTACATAATCAGGCACTATGCATCACACGTATTCCAATTATTACGCCCCCTCGGGGCCACCACACATCAAGCGATACACAGCAAGATGGCGGTCTACCGGTAAAAACCGGGCTCCGTCCCACCCCGTTGGGCACGGCTACGTCAAACGATACACAGGATGACGGCATTCCAATACGGCAACATCAAACGATACACAGTAAGATGGTATCCTGTAAGGAGCATCAAGTCCGGCCTCGGGCCGCGACAAGGTATCCGGGGTATCGGCACCCAGTTATCCCCAGGCATCCGATAAATCGGGCATCGTCAAGCGATACACAGCAAGACGGCTTCAATGTGTGACCACACGAGCACACAAGCATTCCGGTTAATTATTATCTTCTCAATTAGCCCATGCATACTTGAATCGTGCTCTACTTAATGCCATACAACAATATCACATGGTCACACATGCAACCGTCAATCAATTTCGCAAGCTTCGATTATGAATATCAATCACACAACACCACTTTCAATTTTTGGCATAACAACAAAAACAATTAAATACCAATAATCTCGTAAATTTTCTTGAAACTTCCGATCAAAATAAATTGTCACAACAAAAAAAATAATTTTATACGACAAATCATGGCATACGCGCCAACGTTCAAGCTAGAAATCATAATTTGAAATTATAAATTTTCCGAAATAATAATAATTAAATTCGGAATATAATTAATTAATAATATCCAAAATTAATTTCTTTTCAAAGAATTCGAAATATTTTCTTGAATCAAAATCGCTCAAATAATTTTCTAAAACGACAATTTAAACGGCGAAAACCAACATTGGCATCATAATTGGCGTTAGAAAATTTGCCGAAAATAATAATTTTTAATTTTCGGAAATTAATTATTTAATAATAAAATATTAATATTTAATTCGGAATTAATATATTAACTACTAAAATAATATATAAATCCGAAAATAATTGAAAATAATAATAATAATCAATAACAATAAACTAATCAACAACTTAAACTCCATATACACTTAACTAACCACTAACCCACAATTAACACATAATCCTAACTAAATAAACATAATACTAATATAAACATAAATTAAACTACCCTAAGTAAATTTAACATCCTAAACACAGGATTAGGGGTTAACTTACTCCACTAACGACGGCGTCGACGGGAGGACGACCGCGGCGACGAGGGCGGTCCGCGGTGGTTCCGGCTCGGAACGGCGACCGGCGGACGGCGGCGAACGGCGAAGAACAGCCGCTGGGGGCTGATCTGGGGCTGCTCCAGCGACTGGGACCGCGGCGGCGATGGTCGGAGGTGGATGGTGGCGGCAAGCTCGGCCGAATGGTGCACGATGGAGCTCGGTTGAACGGCGGTGGCGAGCAATGGAGGCGAGCGGAGCTTGATCCAGAGGCAACGAGGTGGACGCGGCTCCGTCGGGGAGAAGGGGGGGTGGCGCGGCTTGGTCGGGGCGACGGGCGGCGCGACAGCGGCCGGCGAACGGGCGAGGACGCGAGGTGGCGGGGCACGGCGGCCGGGCGACTGGGCTAGTCGCCGGCGAGCAGACGGCCAGAAGTGAAGCAGAAGCCAGAAGCAGAACAGAAACGAAGCAAGAAGCCAGGAGCGGACGCCCGAAGGAGAAGAAGGAAGGAAGAAGAAAAAGAAAAAGAAAAGAAAAGGGGAAGAAAAGAGGAAAGGAGAGGAGAGTAGGTGGGGGGTTGGTCGCGGCAGAGGGGGAGTCGGCGGAAAAGAGGGAGGAGAGAGAGAGAGAGAAAGGATAAGTCAAAATCGCAATAATTGCGATCTAACGGTCACGATTTAAATTCGAAAACGAACCGACGGTCTCCGAAAAATCCTAATTAATAATTTTAGGATTTTGGCCAAAGGGACTAATAAAAATTCACTGCGAGGGTGGTCTATTAGTCCAAATTCGCACCCGGTCAAAAATTCACTTTTCACTTATTCCGGGCAATATCGAGGTTGGCCACGTGAATAACGACACCGTCCAATTAAATTAGTCACGGAACTCCGAAAAATTCGATACCAAAGTTCGGGCTCTAAATAACGACCAAATTCGATCAAATGCGATTCTAGCGAAATCTCTATTTTAAAACAATAATCGGGAGTGATCAGTTCCCGGGCGAGATTTTACTATAAGCACACTGACGAATTACACGTTTTATAAATTCCAAAAATTGGTCAAAATTCGGAATGTCACATAAGCCTTATGCTAACAATTATGTGCATGGGATATGCGGAGTACAAGGAGTTACACGCTAATAACTTAAACCTGAGAGATAAGATTATGAGGATCGAATTTGTGGAAGAAGATCTCATAATAGTTGTATAATCTAGCACTAGATTTTATTAGCCGTTTTCATTACAAAAGGGGTGACTTGAGTTATTGAAATACGAAACCCTCAATCATAGATCGCAAGTGACAATTGCATGGACAGGAGAAACACATTTACTAATTATATCATTTGCAGTTGCCTGAATCTTGAGACATTCTTCAAACCAATCATAGACTTTATTGAGATAGGTAAACCGAGAGTACTAAATTTTAAAAACCGTATATGAGAATTTTATCTTGTACAACATAGACAAAAAATCCAAATATTGCTTTGGTTGCAAAGGATGTGGAATAGAAAGTTTGTCACACACTTGAAGTATAAGGAGTTAGATATGAATAACTTAGACCTCGGACATGAAGATTGATCAAATTGACTGAAAAATATCACATAACATTTGATAATCTAGCAATAAATATTATTAGTCGTTCTTACTTCAAAAGAAAGGAAACTTGTCTAAAAAGTTCTAAACCTATGATATAGCCGCCGATTCAATCTTAAACTTTATAATTTAGCTAGTCCTAAACTTTTTGGTAAATTTTCAATATAGTCTATCTGATGTGGATGATCTTAAATAAATTGACGTTGTTTTGCAATTCTTTCTCTTTTTTCCATTCAATTTTCTTTCTTTCTTCTTTTTACCTTTTCTCCTATTTTTTCCTTCTCCTGTTCCCTCCGCAAGCTGCCGAGGACTCGACAATGACCTGCAAGGTTAGTAGAGCCTTGCCTGTGGCCGGTGACCGGCAGAAAGAAGAAGATGAACAATAGAGAAGAAAGAAATAGGAAAAACAAGAAAAAAAGAAAGAATAAAGAAGAAAAGGAAAAAATTTGCAAAACAAAATGTCGTTTCATTTAAGATTATCTATGCCAACAGCCGGCTGTGTCACATAGAACAACCGACACCAATTGGACCTCCAAGTCAACGATTTCCAATCTAAATTGGCCAAATGGACTGTGTTGGAAGATTGCCAAAAGGTTTATGAATACGTTGGTCAATTGAAAAGCTTAGGGCTGAATGGCGGCCGTACAATAGTTTGAGGTTATTTTTGTCCCCCATAAAAGGGGCGACAAGAGTTTTTGAATTATGAAAACCCCATGTTCAGAGAACATATTTGACACCAACGACATAGGGTGACAAAGGTAAATAAGATACCACAGCCATAAATCAATTTGAGTATTCTAACATTATTTGGGACATACCACATTGGGAGTGCTCGCGGTTCAATTTAGCAAAATTTTCGTATAAATCGAAACCAATTCAATAAAATAATAAACCAATAATTTAAATTTGTATCTTTGAATTGTCGTACATAAATAAGACGTTTAATATCAATATGATTTGACTAGTGAATTACTAATATAAAAAACCGATAAAAAGTTTTCCAATCTGTCATTTTGGAAAGAAGTCGGACCAAAACACAACCACATCCATTGGTTTCATTATCTATTTCAAATCAAAACCAAACCGATGATTCAATAAATGAATTAAATTGGTTATGCTTCGTTTGCTCAATTGATTTTCGATTTTTATTGAACATGCCTGGATTCTAAGGAGATCATACTTCGATAGGCAAACATGGAATATGCACATCTCATGAAGCTCATGTACAAGCACATCATCAGTTAGGGAATACTTGATCATGTAGAAACATAAAAAATTCTAAAAATTTTCATGTAATTTCTGTATTTCAACCTTTGTTTAAAAGGCTATAAGTACATATATATACAAAGAAAAGTATCAACCCTAATTGACCCACAAAATAGGGGATATACATAGAAATTAGAAATATACATAGAAAGAGTATAAAACAATAAAAAGTTTCCTATTTTAGCTCTAGAAGATAGCTCACGTTAACACTCCCCCTCAAGTGGGTGAGAAGATATCTTTGATACCCAGCTTGACAAGTGAGCTGTGAAAAGCTCGATTCGACAAGGCCTTTGTAAGAACATCTGCCAACTGATCTTCAGATCTAACGAATAGAAACTTTATCACCTTAGCATCCAAGTTCTGCTTGACAAAATGCCTATCCACCTCAACATGCTTAGTACGGTCATGTTGAACTGGATTGTGAGAAATTTCAATCGCAGCTTTATTATCACAAAATAGTCTCATCTTGGATTCAGGTGGGAAACTAAGTTTTGTCATCAACATTTTTAGCCATAATAACTCACATAGACCTTTAGCTACCCCTCGGAATTTTGCTTCAGCACTCAACAAGGCTACAACCTTCTGCTTCTTGCTCCTCCATGTTATCAAGTTTCCTCCCACAAACGTGAAATAGCCTAACGTAGATCTCCTATCAGAAATACTACCTGCCCAATCCGCATCCGTAAATCATTCTACCTCAAGGTGACCGTTCTTTGCAAAGAACAACCCTTTTCCTGGAGCTGACTTCAAGTAGCGCAGAATCCGAACCATAGCATTCATATGTTCTTCACTCGGAGCATGCATAAATTGGCTCACAACCATTACGGCATATGCAATATCAAAACGAGTGTGTGACAAATAAATTAGTCTCCCCACTAACCTTTGGTATTTGATCAGGAAACTCTCCGAGTTTATGATTTTGAACTATAGGAGTGTCGACAAGCTTACACTCACACATTCTAATCTCAGCTAATAAATCTAACACATATTTTCGTTGAAACAAGAAGATACCTTTCTTCGACCTAGCTACTTCAATTCCCAAAAAATATTTTAGGCCTCCCAAATTTTTCATCTCAAACTCATTGGCTAACCGCCTTTGAAGGTTTACAATTTCTTCAAGATCATCCCCTATGATGATCATATCATCCACGTATATTACTTTGAGTGTATCCATACCTCTTCATCGTAGAGCTAAATCGACCAAACCACTCGCGGGGTGATTGCTTTAACCCATATAATGATCGCTGAAGTTTGCACACCACATTTGACTGATCAGCACACGCATACCCAGGTGGGACTTCCATGTAGATTTCTTCCTCTAGATCTCCGTGAAGAAATGCGTTCTTCACATCAAATTGGTGTAAAGGCCAGTCCAGGTTCGCAACAAGTGACATCAAAACCCGTACGGTATTTAGCTTTGCAACTGGAGAGAATGTTGCTTGGTAGTTCACACCATAGGTCTGGGTATATCCCTTTGCTACCAGTCGTGCCTTGTACCTCTCAACTAACCCATCTGCTGTGTATTTGACACTGAAGACCCACTTGCACCCCACTGCCTTCTTCCCCTTCGGCAACTCTTCCAATCTCCAGGTCTTATTTTTCTGCAAGGCTTCCATCTCCTTTTTCATTGCTTGAACTCATTTGGGATCTCTCAAGGCTTCTTGTACTCCACTAGGAACTTGAATTGTTGAGACATTGGCCATAAACGCCTTCAAGTGTTCCGACAATCTCCTTGTCGAAACATAATTGATAATCGGATACTTTGACCTTCGTTCCTCCACATCTGGTGAGTACCTATTATGAGCATTGCCTCGAATGTGTCTGTCGGGTAATTTATAACCAACAACCTCATTAGTATCAACAAGAGAATTATGTGTGATAGGAGAACTTACCTCAGGAGTATCCTCAGGAGAATAGTCGGGTACTAAAAAGGGGATATTTTGAGGAAGAGAGGACTGCTCTTGAGGTCGTTCTTGTGTCTCTTGTAACACAGTAGTTTGCTGGTCATCTTCATTAAGAAGTTGCTGCCATGAGTTAGATGCATCGCTAATCCTTACTATCAAGCCACCTTCCCACCAATTTACCCTTTCACCATGGATCTCCCCTTGAAAGGTACAATTGGTGGTAGGAAAGAAGAGTTTAAATTCAACAAATGTAACGTCCATGGTCACGTGAGTTTTATTTGTGTCCGGATTGTAGCAGCGATATCCCTTCTGGTGGGTTCCACAGCTAAGAAAAACACACTTGACAGCACATGGATCAAGCTTTGTTCGCTGATTTTTATGCAAATGGACGTAGGCCACACACCCAAACACCTTGGGAGGTAAAGTCAAGACTGAAAGAAGTGAGACATGCGTCAAAAGTGCCTGAAGTGGGGTCTGGAATGCCAATACGCAGAAGGGCATACGATTCATTAGATGCACGGCAGTAACCACAGCTGCATCCCAAAACCGATTTGAAACTTGCCCACCCACTAGAAGTGCCCTCGCTGTCTCTAGGATATGACGGTTTTTCCATTCGGCAACACCATTTTGCTGGGGTGTTTGAGTGCAAGAGGTTTCGTGAATTAATCCATGATCTTGAAAATATCCTGTGAGATGTTGGTTAATATATTCGCCGCCGTTGTCGCTGCGAAGGATACGGATTTGAGCTCCAAATTGAGTCATGACCATGCGGTGAAATACACGAAAGATTGTCCCTACTTCATCTTTATGTTTCATTAAATATAACCAAGTCATCCTTGTACAGTCATCCACAAAAGTTACAAATCAACGAATGCCAGACATAGTAACAATTGGTGAAACACCCCACACATCCGGATGTATTAATGAAAAAGGAGTTTGGCTCTTATTAAAACTCAATGGAAAAGAAGCATGATGGCTCTTCGCCAAGATGCAAGTCTCACAATGAAATTCAAAATCTGATAAACTACTGAACAAATCTGGAAAAAATTTCTTTAAATGCCCAAAAGAAGGGTGTCCTAAGCGATGGTGCCATAACCAAATTTCTTTCTCCTTAGCAGTAGATTGATTGCGGGTGTAATATGCTCGGCTTTCAATAAAGTCATCAACAAAGTACAGTCCCTCCCTCTGAGTACCACGTCCAATAATCTCATTCATGAGGATATCCCGAAATAAACAAAATGAAGGATACATAATAACGCTGCAATTCAATTCAGCAGTGATTTATCCAACAGAGAGCAATCGGTTAGATAAATATGGCACTAGCAAAGTATGAGATAATGATAAAGATGGGGAAAGTTCAACACTGCCAGCCCTAAACACAGGAAAATGACGACCATTGGCATTATATATATGTTATCTTCTCAGAGCGGTGTGGCGCAAAAGATCATCAGAATGGGGTGTCATGTGATCAGTAGCGCCTGAATCAACAATCCACCCATCTTTACCTCTTGCTTGAGAAGTATTGACAAGCATAAACCCATTGTTACCCATTAGATCGGAATCAAGTGCAGTGGTGGAGTTTACCTGCGACACCAAAGATAATGACGAATCACCTATAGCTAAGGAAGCTTGTCCTCTACCCGTCAGATTGTTAGCCTTCCTTTTTGCCTGCAATTCTTTCCACCACTCAGGATAGCCATGCAACTTGAAACAGGTCTTCTTTGTATGTCGAGAATTCCCGCAGTGAGTGTAACCCCTTGCAGCTAACGGTTGCGACTTAGCTCTCAGACCAGAGATAGAGCGCCCTCCATCAGGTGGAGTAGAACCAGGAACCATTTGTAAAGTAGCATGTTCGAAGTCGAATTCTGGAAATTTTGAGTATGTTTTGCTGCCACGCGACACCATAGCAGCAGCAGTGGGAGTCTGTGGGTGTGCCATCATAATGGTATGGCGCACATCTTCTCTTCTTAATCGTGCGTAGGCTTGTTCAATCGTAGGAAATGGTTACATTAGTAATACATCAGCCCTAACCTTGTCGAGGCGATCATCCAAGCCATCCAAGAACAAATAAACACGATCTTCCTGAACTAAAGTGTTGTATATGTCAATATCATGAGCGCAAGTCATAGGATTAGGCCGGCGAAAATCAATTTCTCGCCAAAGTCCTTGCAAGTCATTATAATATTTTTCAATGGGTCCGCCTACTTGCTTCAATCAGGTCAATCATCGCTTTAAATCATACACCTGAGTGACGTCAGGCGCCATCAAAGAATGTTGTAGCCACCGCATCCCAAACCGCTTTTGCGGTGAGGTATCGGATGAAGTTACCAATCAGTGCAAGACCCATGGAATTGATAAGCCAGCCCTTTACAGTTGAATTGTCAGTCTTCCACTTTCGGAAGCCAAGATCATTCGGAGAGGGTTGGGGAAGAACCCCAGTAATATATCCCAACTTGTCTTTGCCAGAGATGTACATCTCGACAACTTGGGACCAAAGACCATAGTTGCTTCCATCTAACTTGATAGCAATCAAGGGAGCCGGAGTCTCAACATGAGATTGTGGAACATGTTGGGATAGGATCTAGGTCAAACGCTCAATAAGAGCATCAATATTCGAAGCTCCCTCTTGTGCTGCCAAGGGAAGAACATTGCCAGTCGGGTTTGTATCTGCCATAGGGTGATGCAGCACGGTTGTGGTGATCTTCAAGAAATCTGGTCGGAGCAGCGACGAAGGTCACGGCAATGGAGTCTGATTGATCGAATTGAGAATAGAGTCCATTGATCGATAGCTCTGATATCATATAGAAACATAAAGAATTCTAAAAATTTTCCTGTAATTTCTGTATTTCAGCCTTTGTTTAAAAGGTTATAAGTACATATATATACAAAGAAAAAAATCAACCCTAATTGACCCACAAAACAGGGGATATACATAGAAATTGGAAATATACATAGAAAGAGTATAAAATAATAAAAGGTTTCCTATTTTGGCTCTAGAAGATAGCTCACGCTAACAAATCATACATATTCTAATGAAGTCACGCCGGGTATCTTAAGACTGTTTTTATACAGTTGATTCAAAAATTGATACTGTAAATTACAAATGAATTCTGAAACAAGGAGACCGTGTTCGACATCCAATAAGAGTCTGTCACATCACTTTACAAATCAATGCCGAACAATTCCAAAAAACCTAATGATCTTCTTATATGCAATCGTCATGTTTTTTTTTCTTAATTCTCTATTTCAACGTATGACGCCAATGACCAAGCATAGCTTGAGAGACCAAAAGTGTGTTATGTGGTCGTGCACAATTACTCTTGCATCATCTTCTAGATAGGAAAAGTACATAAGCAACAAGATACCCATGACCAATTTTCCAAATACATCTATACGAACGTACACCTTCATGGAGTCCTAGTACATCTGACAACATGGGTGCCGCCTATGTTTTGGTCAAGTTAGGGTAACCACGACAAACCAAACTTCTTAGATTTTTTGTTTATTTCGCAAAAAATGATTAATTTGGACAATATTTTTCTAAAAGTGATCGCTTATATTACTTATAGTTATATATAAATGAAAACTATTTTCATTTCATTGTTCACAGAAGTATTTAAACATAAATTGTTACTAATAATGAAATATTTTCTACTGACTAATTATTTCAAGTGATCACTTTTATGAAAACATTTTCCATATCGTTCATTTTTCATGAAACAAACGGACCCTCAGTGCTAAAAAATAAGAATACCTTGAATCCCTCATCATCATGCCCACGTTGTGTGCTAGACACCTTAGTGTAGGGGATGGTCATCGAGCCAGAGGACTTGAACAAAGAGCAGCTTTTCGCAAGCTTTTAGGATAGCGAAGATGACAAAATAAATTGAATTGTACACCAAACAGGGAAGAATAATTATGAGATATATATGTGTAAAAAATAGAATTAACTCACAAAGGTGTCTTTTGACGTAACAGAAAGCACTTCCAAAATGGGTGATCTCTTGGGAAGGTGCCCATCTATACATCAAAGGACGAAATCGTAATGTTCAGAACGAGACGGGTCAGAAAAGTTCTAAATTGGGTGCAAAAATTTCTTGTGATGTCAACATGGGTGGGCGATTAACTCGGGCAAGAAGAGTTTATAGCTTGTGTGATAGACGTTCCATATATGGCAATGCCGATGCCACGTGCCTCAGTTGATGACGGCGTTACCTAGATTTTGTAAGGACGGGGTGCGTCCCGAACCGTTAAATGTCAACGAGTCGATGGGTGTGTTGTTTCACGGAGGCATGGGGCAATTAGCCAAAAATTGACCCAAAGACGATCTTTGGGCCTTGCATCTTGATTTTCAGATCATTGTTTCGGGTAAGGAAGTGCAAGAAAAACGAGCCTTAAATGCTTGATTAGGACGTTCGTAATCTCGATTAACCACGCAATGGGGGAGGGGGGAATAGGTAGGTATGCTTGTGAGGATTGTCACGAAGGTTTTGATCCAGAGGAGGTGTTGTGGACTACTGCGGATGATGCAAGTGAGATGGACATATTCCGACCCAAAAAAGAAAGAAGAAATGGACATATTTGATTCCCCAATTTATCCATTTGATTGGATATATCATATATTATAAGATGGGGTATGCATGAACTCTCATTGGAACACCCGATTAATCCCGAGCGATCCTAGGAAAGCATATCCGGCGTTCCACATATTGGATAATTACAAAAGTACTCACAAGTTACGCTTCAACAATAATAACCTAAGATAGTCCAAATGGTTATTACATTCTTTACAATAGAGGACGTGTTTTCCTACGACCATGTACGATCATGATTCTGATCAAATAGGTAATAAGCATAAACATTGCCAACATTTAGTTATAGTTAAGCTTGGATCAACAACTTATGACCCATCAATCAGATGATATGATTAAAGGGAGTTTTTTCCAATTGCCACTTTAAACATTCATTGAGCTTTTAGGTTAGCCAATTGGTTAATATCACAAGGCACAATCTTGTGAAGACCGGTCTTAATTATGACTATATGTGTGACGACCCATACCCAAGGCGGCGGGTGCAGGATGAGGGATGGCAGGGGAGGCTGCGCCTCTACCCTAGACGTGCGCAGGGCGAGGCTAAGCGCATGTCTCTTATCCCACATCGTCTAGAGGGAGAATCTTGAGCTTGTTTATAAGGCATGAGGAGCCTTGACCTAGTATGACGCGTTTTAAATTCGTGAGGGTTTCTGCCCAAAGCGGACAATATCGCACTAAGGTGAGGGCTCGGGTTGTTACAAGTGGTATTAGAGGCTGCACCTCTACCCTGGACATGCGCAGGGCAAGGTTAAGCGCATGTCTCCTGTCCCACATCGCCTCTACTCTGGACATGCGCAGGCAAGGTTAAGCGCATGTCTCCTGTCCAGATCGCCTAGAGAGAAAGCTTTGGGCTTGCTTATAAGGCATGAGGCATGCGCAGGCAAGGTTAAGCGCATGTCTCCTGTCCAGATCGCCTAGAGAGAAAGCCTTGGGCTTGCTTATAAGGCATGAGGAGCCTTAACCTAATATGGCGCACGGGTTGTTACAATAAGTTGCCAATGCTTATTTAGGTTTCTAAATTACCAACCCATCCTACCTTCTATTATCATTGACCAACTTTATGAACCTTTCCTTTTTACAGTTTAAATTTACTAGATACTGTTTGTGTAATTTACTAACTTTTCTCCAATTAAGTTATCATTTAGTTTTTTTATTTTCAACTCTTGTTTGAGTTGCCTACAGGTCTTATCTGTTGATCCTTAAATTGACCGACTTACCTATTGTGTTGCGGTTGTTACTGCCCTTCCTTACTAGCTTTTTAAACTGGCCAACTGTTTTTTGAAAATTACCATCCTCAATTAGAATTATTACCAACTTTTATTTGATTGAGTTACCGACTAATTTTACCCTACCAACTCTTGTTTTGAATCGATTGCCCAATGCTCAAATGTAGGGATATTTTTTTTTTTTACCTTACCAAAAAAAAAATAAAATAAAATATCCCTACATATGAGCACGGAAATTCTGCTCTTCGAGGACATGCTGGTTTATCTTCGGTGAGAACAAGTTTTCGCTGATATCCTGACCTAGCAACTAGAGGTGTTCTTTTCGCTATTCCCTGTCAAAAGTGATAATGCTGTTCCGGTGCTGGCTGAGGGAAGACCTCTGGCGACCTATTCGCGAAAAGACGTGGGGCCGTTACGTTATCCATCGACATCAACATCATCCTAGTAGTTCTGTCAAGAACGGAAAGTTCGATGAGCGAGGTTGAATGTTTCTAGCCTCGGCACGAGAGGGGACTCGGTAGTCCGGTTCGATCAGCTTTTAGATCTCACTGGCTAGTACTTTCACCGTCCTCGTATTGTTCATGCACAATGGAGAGAGAGAGAGAGAGAGAGTACAAAACGGTAAGAGAGGCGACGGATTCGGAATACATTAGCACTTCTTAAGAGAATCGAAGGAAAGCATACACACTAGTGATAATGCCCCGTGTCGAAGGGTCCTTTTTCTCACTCCCCTTCTCTAATACCTTGACAATGAAGACTCAACCCGCCCTCACTCTTACAAATCCCATCCCAACCTAAAGATCCTCCTCATTCTAATCCAATATTTTATTATTACAATGACATAGCTTAAACTTGGATCTCCACCGGCCATCTGTACATCTCTTCTTCCGGTATGGGGAGGCTCACCGTCATCAGACCAGTGGCCGAGTCGTAGTTGAACTCTGTCTCGACACCGCCCACGGTGCACTTCAATGGCCGCTGAGAAGAGTAAGCGCCGAACTGGCCACATCCCCTCACTTTGAGTGCAATTGTCGCGGTTGGAGAACGGTTCTCGCTGAGGGCAGTGGTCAGCTCCGAAGAAGCTTCCCCGTCGAAAAGCTCCGGTTTCTTATCGGAAACCATGTGGATGTCGAAGTGGTCGACGGCACCACCAGAGTTGAACATGTCGAGCAGGCCGATTGGAGCAAAAGAGATGATAGATGCGATTTCCTGCCGAAGAGAAAGGTCGGTGTTAGGAACCGTGTCTTGCAAAGACAAGTCTGAAATTACTTACCGTGCACGGGCAACACAGAAAAGGATAGAATTCTTACCTTCAGTGGACAGAAGTGGAAAAGCTCATACTCCAGGACCTTGAGAGTAACAGGGACGGATGCACCTTTTGGCAGCCGGATCACCTCCCCTGGAATTTTCAACGGTATCAGAATTTGAAACTTTCCTTCCCATATAGAAACCTTTCAAGCATACAAGAAACTCTATGTTCTAGAGGCATTCTTCGGAATGGCGGGTTTATATAATTACCTGATCTGTAAGCATAAACAATGGTCTCTCCATTCCAATTTGGACTGGCCACTTGGGAAATGTGGTCGACATCCGTGGCACGGACAGAGCTGGAGAGGGTACCAGGTGATTCATCATGGACGCGAGTCTTCTTTACCACCTTGCACCAGCCAGCACCTTGGCAGTTGAATACTCCGACCACTCCAGTGCATTTATTCAAGTTCCATATCTTGAGCAAACTAGTTCCATCTCGTGCTGGATCAACGAAGAGACAATCATGTGTAGGCCTACCAGGCAGTTGCGCACGCAGAATGGACCCATCTGGTAAAACAAGCTTCTTCAAAAGCACAAAGTTATGGTTGCCTGGCTTGTCACTGATATGTACATCACAAGAAGACACACTCCCATTAAAACTCTTGTCAATATCAAAACAAGCATTGATATGAATGATATTAGAATATGCTTAAACTACCTCACGTATATTGCGCAGCCCCCAACAGCACGAGCAGCACCATGGTATTCTGCTACTGGATGAAGACTCTGAAAAAGGAAAAATTTTTGTCAGCTTCTCAGGTTCACAGAATAAGCAAAAGTCACAACAACAGCCAGTTTCTCATGTAAACAGCAGAAAGGGCATGTAGAACAATGGAAAAGAACTTCTCAATTTGCAATTAAAAAACAGGCAAAATTTGTCAACTAAGACTTAGTTATGAGCAACTGAAAAAAGGTAGCAACATCAACTAAAACCCTAAAATAAAATTGATACATGCTAATGATCCCCCAAATCTATGATCCTGTACCACTCCACATAGAACTCCAAGGAGGAAGCAGAACACTTGCTTATTACCCAAGTATTCATGCAGTTTTCAGTTGGTTAGAAGTTAGTATAGCGTAGCAACCGAAACTGAAAAGGGAAGAATTGACTATATGTCACGGTTTCAAAAGTTCTTAGAACTTACATGGAACATATCCCAGTCAGGTTGCATGAACTCTCCAAGGAAAAGCGTGTTATAAGCCACGGACGAAACATGTATGGTGTGGGAAGCGGGATCCCTGGGGTAAAAGTCATCAGAAGCTCTCACAATAGCAGTCTGCTTGGCACTATAAATCCCATCCGTATTGTGGCACATGCAAGCAATACATCCATTGTCAGGAAAGTTTCGAGCAATGGAAGCCTCAAGGGCTTGGTTGTAGCTGCGGGTGAGTGACACTCTTCCCCCGTGACCAGCACCTAGAGTCTCGATGATGTTCTGAACGTCTACTTTCACTCCGTCAACTCCGCATGAAGCCAAGTAGGCATGAAGCTCGTTGTAGAAGTTGAATACCTTCTTTGGATGCACCAGACCCAGGCCGTGAACAGAGAGACTGTCCATGACAATGTCTGGTTGGTTGCCAAGCACACCTGGGGACTGGACTGGATATGCCAGAGCAGTGTCGTAGTGTTCCATACCAGCAGCAGCTGGCTTTACTCCACCCCAGTAACCGGCAAGAGCATGCCATACATACACAAACCTGCACCAGTTACAAATGTTAAAACTTTAATTATAAATATTTGACCTCTTCAGCCAAATATCATCATATTCTAGTCACACATATACAATCACAAAGCAAATAATCTCATTGGTGCCCAGTAGCTTCAATCTATTACTTCAAAGGCGGGTGAGTAGTATGGTTATGAGCAAAGAGAAGGCATTGAAGTATGCCTCGGAGAACTAGATTTATATTTAATGCTCGCCGATTAACTAGAAGGAAGGAAGTTGTTGAGAGAAAGCATACAAATTACAGGATATGCTGCAAAATTCAAATAATTACAAAAAATAAAAGGAAAAATGAGAATGAAAGAATCATTTAAGAGACTTACTTGACATTGCGATGCTGCTTGGCTTCATCAACAACATGCTTCAATCCCGAGACCGGTTCGTTATTCTTGTCATTCTTCTGGAATTTTGAGTTCTCTTTAATGCCAGTCAGCCTACTAGCAAACCTACGGCAAAAAAAATAAGACAGAAGTGATGGTTAGTGGTTACTTTGATTATAGAAATTGAAAATTGAAAAATGAGTAGCAAAACAGGATAACAAAGTCAGGAAGACCTCCATTAATCCTTTAAGAATCTTGTTACCACGTATAGACAGTCAACAAAGTTAACAGGCATATACATTTGCAATCCTTCAAATCGATAAGTATGTTTTCCATTTCGTAAATCCAGTCTTAAAGATTGCATTTGCAGCTCCTGATCATGCTTCTGTTTTCCGTGGTTATCGAATAGGAGAGTAATCAGGGGGCAGTGTCTTACTGTGCTCCCTCTTGTACAACCGAAGCACTCTCCTCCTTGGCTTTGTTTTCAATTTGCTGCCAACCGTCATCAATGATGAGGAATCTTGGAGGTGTCCCTCCCTCAGATAGGCTGCAAAGAGGCATGCCACAAAGGCCGTCATCCATCCTTATAGCTTATTTTACTAAAGATATTACTTAAGAATAAAATGCTGAAGCTGAACTTATGCCCTCATTATTTACCTCTTAAGGCCTTCATCAACGCCCTCTGCTGTGACGTCGGTATAGAACGCATCCCATGTGCACCAACCAAACCAGTCAAGGAAAGAAGGCAACTGGACAAAAACCAAATGAAAAGGTCACGTAAGTTTTATTCTAACGGAGGCACTAAATCATCTTGGCAATAAATGAAGAGAGCACCTACCTTTTTCTTCTCTCGATGAAGAAAAGTTTGCATGTGTTTCTCAACACCCCTGTTTCAGAGTTCAGAAGAATTTTATTCATGATGCATGGTGCAACTTAAAACATTTTGAGATTATTCGACATAATAAATTCATGAAAGTTAGGAGGGCCCACTTCACAGCTTGGTCGATAACTTCAAAGGGGTTAGTCCCAGCATGCATATAGACAAGGTAGAGACCTTGGTTGGTTTCGACAGCACTATCTCCTGCAAAACCAATTAACAGGACAAAAAAAATATGTTGTTTCGGTTCTTTCGAGCTCGATTGACTTTACATTGCTCTTCCACAAATGCTATAAGCTCCAGTAATTTGTGTCATGCGAATGCAGTAATTGTGTGACTTCTCCAGCCTGACTGTGTTCGCGTCGATTGCATCTTCACCACATGATTTCATATGGTCAGGCGTCTCCACTATTGCCCGATGGAACATGACAGAACCGACAGATGACATGGCCCCTAATTGAGCGCGACCAGTGTGTGTATGGTCAACAGCGTCTCATACATTTTCATGACCATGATCTACTCACCGCTCTCAAGGCAGACCTCTAGCTCGTTCCTGTCATTGCCTTGAAGAACAGCACGGAATGGGCCTTCAAGGAGAGGAAGGAAGACGGTATAAATGGTGGACGCATCACCCTGCTCCCCTGTCTCTGTGTTGTCTTTGCTCTCTACGAGCAAAAATTGGGTCTCAAGCGGGATGTCTCTCCCACTTGTTCCCATTCTCTGAGTCATCCACCAGAGCTTGAACCGGAAGCAGCACATGAACCGGTGATCCCTATCAGAAGATAGGAACAAGAAATTTCAGAATTTGCCCACGCAAATGCTAACATTAATTTCTCTTCATCATATTTTAACTCTACTAAACTTGAGCCTTAAATCGTAATGCAAGAGAGGCAAATATAGGAAGAGATGACCACGCTATGAACAGAACTATTCTACTTATATCATATTGGTAGACGTGTTTTGATGTTTAGTCTCCAGAAATGGATCGTAAGCAGCTTCTCAATCTTCATGCACTCCAGACTACTTCTCCACCATCTAACTGGCAATCAAGCATGTAGAACCAGTTTACTGCCCGCATATCCGTTATTACCAGGGGGTACTACTAAAGTGTCTGGCTGACCTGTAGGAATCTCTCCTAAATTGAAATCACCCTCGACGGTACATATATATAGCAGGAGAATTAAAATTATGGCAACATGCTATCTCTTAGCATTAAGCTCGAAGTAGAGTTCAATTAAAGCCACAATCATACATATCCTCCGCAATTTTTCCAGATAATAACCGCAAACATCAAATTTAAGGTATAGATCCTTTTTCAAGAACTTGGGCGTATCAAATACATTTCAGAATCATTACTATGGTTTAATTGCAGTTGCTATCACTTGCACAGATAATATATAAACATGCACATAACAGGATTTGGTAATTGTCCAAGTCTACACATATTGAATAAAGAATGAATAAAATAATAAAGGTGGAATAGTGCGTACTCTAAAACACCAACAGGGAACACATGAAGGCTCTTGCTGTGAGTGGCTGTAGCCCCGATGAATGCACCAGCAACAAGCCCAACTCCAGTCCCTGGAGTCAACACAATGTTGTCCGGCACCCCGGTGAGTATGGGTTTTCCGTGAACCACAAGGTTCCCGTCATTGACGGAGATTTTCGGCGTGACCGTCATTGTCGAGCACCTTAGTACTGCGAAAAGAGCAGACAGGCTGAAGAGTAAGAAATTTCCAGATAGAAGCCAAAGAGCAAATGGCGTGCCCCCTTCGAAGCAAACGTTGCCTCAAATAGGAATGATACAGGACAAAAATCAACGGCAACAAGGATAAACTCATTCACCCAAACCAATCATAATGTTAAAAGAAAAGGAGGACGGGAGAAAATGGGTTAAAAAAATTATTGAGGGCAGAACCTAGAGATTTATGATTCCTGGGAAATGTTAGGCGTGCAACAGAACGACTGCCACGCGACATCCATGAACGAGCAAACCATATGGGTTGATGCACTGATGCTGTCCTCAACATCCTTAACTACCCCGAAGAACAAAAACGGGGCAAGACAAAGAAATAGTGAAAAAAAAAAAAGGAAAAATACGGTGCTAAAAATATGTTGTTCTACTTTACCAAAAAAAAAAATGTTGTTCTTGGTTTTTCAATCTCAATTTTACTATATTCAGGAAACAACTAAGAAGGGGAAGGACACAAAGATGAAGGCAAAAGCTTCCCCCCGGTTGCTTCAGCGGTTGGTATGCCTGAACACGTTTGTTTTTGTCAATGGAAACTCGGAGCTCGATTTGAACAGTTAACCCACGGAAGCCACACTAATTTTGTGGTGTTTGTTCTCTTCTGGATCGTGCCAGAACAGAACAAGAGATCGCTTTCGGGTTAGATGGAACCATTTTGACCATTTACAGGAGCTCCAACAGGCAAAAAGCTACAGCTACCGCCTTTACCTTTGAAAATAAGGGAATCTTCGGGGGTTTCCTCGCAAAATAAGGCAAAGAAAAGGAAAAAGAGAGGAAGGGAAAATCGTTTGGGACGGAGCCCGGCAGGTCCCCCCCCTAGCTCAGCTCGCGCTTTCGAAACTCTTTTTAGCTTTGCCAACCAAGCCTGGCATTTACTTCGTCCCCCCCCCTTTTTTTTTTTTTTGCCTTCTTAAATTTTTGTTCCTATTTTCTGGGAGAAAATACGGAAAAATATCCACTAAAGAGAAAAGGGCAAATGAATTCGAGGAAAGAAGGACGAGTGTCCTGTGAGAGATGGGAAGCAGAGCTGGGAGACTGCACGAGAAAGAGAGCTCGAAGAGATTCAGAAAGGACCAGAGAGATTCACGGGAGTCGGTCGAAACGGGGTCAAGATCCTCCGATGACCGCGGGCGATAGGGGCGAGCGACTTTCGAGGGACGTCGACTTTTGGTCACGAGCGCGTCCTTTTTCCGCATCTAAAGACTCCAGTTTTTTTTTTTCTCTTTCTCCAAACTACGCGGATCTCACACTCGGGAGTTGCGGTCCCGTTCGCGACCGGATCCGCCATGGCTCCAGCGAACGGATGCGGAATTTGCCCGAGGCTAAACACGAGTCCGAAAGAACAAACCGTCCAGAGACCGACCACCGCCACAACGCAAAAGTAAGTTCACCAGAAAGCGAGGCCAAAACTCACTCGGCAAGTTCAGAAACCAAACCAAAGTTCCCTCTCGAGTCAGTCGCCCTCTTCCGCGAACTTTAAAAAGTCGTTCGAAAGAGCGGACGACGAATCTCGAACGGGAACGTCCCGATCGTTCGGTGCCCGACACGGGTGAGCTCAAGACAACGTCTAAGATTATCAGGCAAGTAACTCGACTGTGGCAGGGAGTTTCTTCACGAAGAAGCGGCTCGAAAACTCAAAAGGGAGAGTAGAGAGCTTCATCTCCCGCGGCATCGACACGACAACACCAAAAAGCTCAAAAAGACGCCAAAGATCTCCGCCGGAAAACTCACCAGACGATCCCCGAGCCTCGCGCGAGACGACGGCGAAAGAACTCTTTCCTCTCGCGATAGGGAGGGATCGAACTCAGCAGAAGAAGCGCATTCCACAGAGGAATGCTCCTCCTTCGGAGAGACGGAGAGAGCGAGCGACGAGTGAAAGAAAGCTGCTCTGGAGAAGCTTTGGTTCTTTCGCGAGACTTATGTGAGACCGCGGAAAGCTTGGCGGCCCCGTTTTTATAGCGAGTTCGAGGCGCGGGAGCCGTCCGGATCTCGACACGTGGAGATCTGTGTCGATAGACGTCGCTGGTGGGGGGTTGTGGAAAAAACAAAACGAAAGACCTCCATCCCGAAGATCCACAAAAAAAAAAATAAAAAAAAATTTGGGGGATATTTTCCGAGTTTCTTTTTCATTAATTATTTCGGCGACGATAAAGTTGGTCTTCTTCTTCGCTGGTGAATTCTAGGAAGAACGACAGTCCTACTGATTTCAGCAAAAATTACTTAAAAAAAGGAAAAACTCGTCCGGCTTTGCCCCGCTGATATTTTGAAAGTCTTCTCGCTTTCAATTTTTGCTTCTCCATGCTGCTCGATCTCTCCGAGAAAATGTTTTGATAATATTTAATATTTCCACTGCAAGGTGGAAAAGAATAAGTCGCAGTTTAATGTTGGACGATGTTTAATATATGAAAAGGTTCAATTGCAAAACCAACTTCAAACACAAACTTGGCTATTTATGTAAGCACATATATTTAAGATTAATTCCAAAAACACTAACTTTATCTTAAATAATAATCTGGTCATAACTTCTTTTATCTTGATAAAAAAAACACCAATTTTTAGTCTATTCTCAACTTTCTCTTAATTATTTTTAAATTGTTTGGACCAGTTTAAAATTTAAGATAAAGTTTGTGATTTTTTAAAAGACAAAAAAAAATTCGGATCAAAATTATCGATTAAAGTAAAGTTGGTGTTTTATTTTTTAATTAGGCCTACTGTATATGTATTCTTTTACTGTGGACCGTGCAATGACTCAAACAGTAAATTCGATTGGTGATATCTTTTTTGGTCGAAAATTGGCGAAATGATTTCATCAATTCTCCTTTTTTTTTTTTGTCGGCCAAATTTATTATTTATCGCCACCTCGAAAAGGCCGAGCTACCTGTGACCGCCGCAGCAGCTTGTCGTCAATCATCAACGCCGTTCCAAAGTGGTGGCGCCGCCTCTCCACCCCCTGAAACGCAACAATCCCCCGTTCCTCCTTTTATTTATTTCGTATTTTTTTCCCTTTTTTATGTGATTTTTTTTTTTGGGAAGTTCTGGCGCCGCAGTTGGTGTTTTCTTTCTTTTTTATAATTTCGTCGTCTTTCTTTGGTGCCAATGAAAGGGTGACCCCTGTCTGGGCACCACCGAGTCACTATTAATCGGTTTTTTTATTTTTATTTTTTGTGATTTCCAGGGGGTGATTGATAAGATTAGAAGACCTTCTTGGTTTTATTTTTTGTTGGTTGAAGACCTTCTTGGTTTTATGAAAGGGCAAGATCTCAAGATTTCAGCTTTTTTTATAAGCCCATTGAAGGGGACAAAAAACCAATTTCTTTGCACGTATAAATATGTCGCAGGACACGTGAATAGTAAAGATAAAGACTATGTATAAATATATATGTATTTTTTGGCGGAGCATGAATTGATGAATTGCCGATATATGTTGTCCGAGGAAAAGGAAGAGGCAGCTTTCCGCATTGAAATCAGATCTTTTGTGGGTGTCCTTCGAGATGATGAACTGATCAGAGAACATGGAAAACTTATTGCCCCTTTTCTTTGTGCTCGTTTTCCCAATCAAATTGCAAGTTAGGTGTACTTTCAATGGGCGACCAAGAAAACCCGGTTACAAAATTTATTCGCCACTCGCTCAAGGAAGGCATTGTTGTCTCGCGAATTCGGCAACTATCCATCACTAGATCAAGCGACTCTAACTCTGACCGGTAGCTTTTGTGTAAGCCTATCGTGATTTTCGCATGCTTCTCGTCCCAATTTTAACGATTCATATCCATACGTGCAATTCATTGGCCTCGGGGCAGTACAAGTGAGGAAAATCATTCTAATTGGTAATTCTAAAAAAAAAAAAAGGGGTTACGTGAATCACTGAAAAAAATGGGATGGAATGCACTAAGTCGCAGCGAGTGTGGCAAAGGGCAATGGAGAGATCGGGGCCTATGTGCGTGAAGGCATCGATCTCACGCCAAAAAAAAAAAAAACGATTTTGACTTCCAAGCAGCGCATGCACGCAAGCAATTTCGAACAAGAAAGCATCCCACTGAATCACTCCATGATGAATAAAACTACAAATTTTGTTTTCATCTACGAGAGGGACGTCGGGAATAATCAAAGATCAAAATATTAAAAAAAAAGGGTTAAGAAATACTTGTGCTTTGGCAAGCGAAAACTTCCTTGCGATGCAGGGTTGATTCGAACGAGACGGGGTATCCGAAACTTTCAGGTCAATCTCCGTCGATGCATCCTAGCCTCGTCATTCCATCTGCATCGAGGTGAAATTCCACTCGCACAATCTACAGGATAAGTCCCAGTAACTTTCGAGCTAAATGTACGATCTGCCACGTAATAATCTCAACCGAGCATTATTAGTCGAGTCCCATTCCTTGACATGACCACCACCACCACCACCACCATTATTAAGTTCATCTCACGAGAAAGGCTTAGAGCTTATCCTGCCCCAAATGATGCGTTCGGTCTTCGCTTTTGCCCTTGCGGAATCGGAATATTTCTCCATTTGAGCATACGAGGAAGCGACCCAATTCGGGTTTGCTGTCTTTCGCCTCCGACAGAGAACATCGAAAGCCCAGAAACGGCATGAAAAGAGGAGGAGGGGAAGATTATAACGAAGTGGGAAGTGGGTCTAATTTGTTCATCTCGATCGTAATGGCATCTCCATAATCAAAACGATCACCTCCTCTCCCCGTCTTTTCCGTGAGGACGGAGACAAGACAATGGACGGTCCCGGATCGGGACACGTAACCCCTTGGCAACCGGTCAGGTTGGCCCCTCCCCGAGTGGGCGGGGCCCACCGGGGGCAGCGCCGGGGTCGGGGTTGCAATGGCGTCTCGAAACGTTTCAGCGCCACGTCAGACGGAGAGAGAGAGAGAGAGAGAGAATGTCGGATCGACATTGTTTTCCGTTTCGTGGGGATTTATTTGGTGGGCCAAAAAAAAATTGTTTGGTCGTTAAATCAAAAGATAGTACGACGAAAAACCGTACACTTATAACAATTTACCCTGAAATTAATTTTTTGATTATAAAAAATCTTAAATTAATAAACTTGTGACAATTTTACCCTTCGTTAGTTAAAATTTATAAGTTGGATGACACGTGACACTTGACGAGTATACCAATTTAGGATTTTACCCGCGTTTGTCCCAGGCGTACTAATTTGTAATTTTTCATAGGGTTAATCAAATTTAACGGAGAGTAAATTTGTAATAAATGTACTGATTTTGAGATTTTTCATGATTAAAAAATTAATTTTTGGTAAATTTATCATAATTGTACCAGCTTGAATTTTTTGTGATCAAAAAATTATTTTTGGACAAATTTACTGTACGTGTACCGGTTTAAAGTCGGCCGCGGTATTAATCCTCAAGTTAAATCAATAGAAAAAAAATTTTATAAATAAAATGGTGAAAGTTTGTATGATTAAAATAAATAATGGGGGACAATTGGGTCCACGACACGTCAGATCCGACGAGGAACGTATCCGTTCGTGCGTGTCCTTCGTGTTCGGCGGGGGCGGGGGGGGGGGGGAGGGCCTCCCATCGTCGTCCGCGTCAAATCCCGCCGACTTCCTTGTCGCGTCCTTTGCATGTGGGGATTACTGGGGTATACTTTGCAGGTCCTGCCCCCCGTAATTATATTTATTTCAAGCAAAGTCCTTAAGCAAGCGCGAAGTTGTGGACGATTACGTGAGACGCATTAATTAGCGGGTAGAAAAACAGGAGAGGCATGTAGTTGTTGCTACCTTAATGTGGTCCTTTTTTGGCCGGCACTAGATAATTTGTTTAGCGACCATTAAAGATAGAGTTTTCGGCCCGCTCAAAAGATTCGATGCGAGTCAAATCGGTTGATTATTGCGTGGGGAGAGAGTCGAGAATTTTCAAGAAGATAAGATAAGCAAGCCTGTAAGGACCACTACCGGCAGTCTTAAGAATTTAAAATATTCGAACTGTTAGATAAATATGTTATTTAATATTTACATAAGCTGATAAAGCGTCATTTATATGCTTACGTACAAATAGTTAATTTAATAAAATTTGTAGTATTTTTTTAGGGTCTTGTTAATAAGTGCTCTAGGAGACTAACTAAGAGTAGTGAAAGCATCGAAAATAGATATGATGCATATAGAGACACATTGAAAATTGAGCTATAACACGTTTCGAAAAAATCACCGGCCTTAAATAGAAATATGCATGTTTCCAAGGCACGATTTACTTAGACTTAACGAGTGTTCTAGATGCACTCTTTAGCACTTTCATTTTCTTAATTAGTTATAGACTTTATTTTTCGGGTCTCTTCAGGTCGAGCTCTTGTAATAGGTTCGGGTACTTCAACATTTTCGGGTCGGGTACCCGAACCAAATCGAAATACTTTAAGAAAGTCTTCCTCCCGGAGAACACCCCCCAAAAAAGTCTCCTTCACCATTGTCTTTTCGTATCTCGACTCAAACTGAACCGAACCGACCCAAACATTATTTTCAGTTCAAGTGCTATTCGGTTCGGGTCGCGAACACACATGTACCGAACATCTCTGGGGTCGGTTCGGATATCATGAGAACTCAAACCGTTGACACTCCTAGTAAATGTTAAGGTCAGCGTTCGGTATATTTGACATACATTCTTCTTCTAAGAAGGCTCGATGGGCTGCCTAACAAACATTTGTTTCAACCCCGGAAGATGGTGAGTGACTGCGATCGAAAGGGCTCTTATGTACTCTTCACGCCTCGCCTGCCAAAGATTCCTTCTTCACGCGTGCAACCTCTTCAATCCAAGAAGAAGAGAGCAATGCAACTTTGGATTCTCGCTAATGAAACCCTTGTTTTTTCCGCTTGTAATTTCCGATGTAATCGCCTGCCACCTGTGGGGTGCACGCGAGAGGAAGATCAGCGGAGAGGAGGGCTCGACAGAAACAGAAGCACCCAAACTTTTCCATGTAAGTACGGGGTGCGTGGCCGAAGAAGGAGAACGACGCCATCGATATTCTAATGATCTCAAGGCAATAATATCGTCTCAATGATGGGCATATTAAATGTGACTTTAGTTTGGGGTTGTCCCTTTCGATGTTATGAGTTGCGTGAATGAGCAAAGGAAAAGGACCTGTCGTGGGCGGTTTGAACCCTCTGGCCGCCACTCCTGGCTTATTCTACTCCACGGGTGATTAGGTGCTGACTGGTTTTTGCCTAGACACGTGCATATACCTAACTCAATTATATTGCTTCAAGCGAGTTTCTTCATTGTATATGCGTGGCTGCAAGCGCGGTTCCATCCAATGTGGAGTCGTGCATCAGTAGCTGGCAACTCGAAATTTATCAAAGTTCACCGCCCGATCGACCGTGGAGGCAAACGGCCCACGTGTATCGGAAACGGGCGTTATAGATCGATTCTGGTGTTGTCCATAGGCGAGATCCGTACGTGCTTGTCGTGTGAACCTGGTCGTCTAGCATGTGTAAATATGTAGATCCACGGTAGGCGCCCATTCTCTAGAGTAAGACCACTCGCATGGTACGTTGGTAACCAACCGCCCACAGTTCTCGTGTTGTTGATCTCGTATTTACAGCACGCTAGCTAATGCCGAGGTTTTAGCAACAACATGGGACATTTCAATTTCGAAAGTGACCATCGTCTAAGTAATTCTTTTAAGGGTTTTGATCCATGTATTTTAGGTCAGATCATTGTCCAAGTGCATTCATTTCTGATACAATAGAGGGAAATTGTGAAATGAACTGCTCTAAATACCTCACGATCCGTGATTCAATAAGCATTATTTTCCTATCTAAATAGTTAGCTATGCGATCAAGTGTTTAGATTGAATAAAACTAATCTTATACTTCAATTACAGAGTCTCTCGCTCAGATAATTTTGAGAGACGCGCATGCCACAGTCGAGAGGAGCCTCACTTGATATACATGGACAAAGCAGCTTGCGCATCCATGAAATTAGCCGTACCAAATATGTGGATATCCTACGTAATCTAAAATTAGGAAACAATTTTTTCAAATGATAACGGGGTAGTTTTCTAAAGTTTTTGGAAGAAACATGTTTCGAATAAAGTAAACACACGTTGGATTTGAATTTTGGCTTTTGATTTTTTTGATTTTTGATTTTTTTACTTTTGGCTTTTAAATTTTGTGATTTAACTTTAGCCATTAGCGTTAGAAACGTGGATTTTTACAGTAAAACCCGAGACCTTCACAGTTATTTGTTGAAGTGTTATCGTCTAAAGTCATCTCAAAAGTTGATTCTGTGTTCAATGGCCTCCTAACACCAGGTCAATTCAGAGAACCTAATTTTTTTGGGGGTCATTAGCTAGATTATTTTTATCGATAAAGGGGTCGCCGGGTGTTGATTCCGCTTTGTTGCTTTCCTGCATATAATAAGCAAAGTCTAATTCCAGCCATCGAATGGAAAATTTGGTTCCTTTTTGCAAGTAAATTCTGAATTTTTTTTTTCGGTTTTTATTGTAATGGAGGCATTTCGAATGATGCTAAGTCTAAAAGTGTCTGCCATTTGCTGATCGAAAAGATTAATCTTCGAGTCGCTCTCGAACAGGCCATCAAGTTTAAGCCTCGTGAAAATGATTATGAATGATTGAGAGATCAAAGATCTTATTAACATCAGATCAATAAATCTTCGTAAAAGTTCGCTTGGGAAGGTAAACCTCCAAATCCGTCGAGTACCCACGTCAAATCCGGATCGGACGGGTGCTCCAAACACGAGATTGTTTACAATCGGCGGTCGTTTGGGAATCAAACATACGTCTTTCATCTAAGTGGCGAAAAATTCATGTTTGTAAATAACATGATATGGTAAAATGACTAGCAGTCCATTTTTGCATCACCCGTGAATGCCGAATATTACAAAAAAAAAATATAGAAGGGGTTCGGATTGTGTCGAAATCGACGGTTATGATTGCGCAAAGGAATCTAGTCGGAAGGCTCGTCGATCTTCACTAGTCTCCATGCACTTGCCAGTAGCCACTTCGAAAGAAGCACTATGCTTTGAAAAGATTGGAATGTCTCCCCTTTATAGGCAAAAGCCCTTGTCATCACCAGCTTCGATCTAATCAGCCCATGCACAACACAACTGTCTGTCACCACCATGAAGCATCGAATCCCCTTCTTCTGTAGCCATGGATTCGGCATCTGCAACAACAAAAAAAATGACGACAAGAATAAAAATGAAGCACAAATACGACAAATTAGAGATCTTATTTCGATGCTCATCATATGTCCCTCGAATTATTGGCTAGTGAATGGGGGCACTCACGGGCCACATGCATCCTCCCCTCCAGGTCCGACTGCACAACTTCGTCCGACCACCCGACGACCGGAGAAAACGCCATTCACTCTCACTTACAAAGATGCGTGTCGAGTTTTGAACGGAAGGTCTCGCTGATAAAAGAAGGCGCGATGCCGCGACTGTGTAATTTGTAACTCTGTTTATTCAATCGGGTGTTTTGTGAAATTCTTACTTTAGACTCTTTGATGTATCGGACTCAATGAAATCAATGACGGATCAATAACGGCGTTTATGCTCTCACAGTTTCCAAAACTTCAAAGCGCCTCTTCTTTCCGGTTCTGACGGAAGCTCGAAAATGGTCGAACCAGATACACCCTTACAACATCCTCGTGTCGAATTGAAGTCCGAGTTTTCGAGCGGGGTTGAATCCTGATCGAGCTTGAACCTCAAAACGACGGAACGGGCAATTGCTCGGAGAAACCAACGTTGGAGCAGCGTGTTGTTCCTCTTCCCCGCAATTCCAGCTCGTTGCTGATGAAAACGACAGGGGGGCAGTTGGAGTTAAAAAGAAGGGAAGGACCAGTCCGGACATGAACGCGCACTGTTGTCGCTGGAATTTTGGGTAAAAGTGGGAAGTGTCGGAGGAGGCATGTGCGACTTTGTTAGCCGCGGTGTCGTTTTGCTTCCGTCCTCATCTTTCCCGATCGATTCTGATACGGAGAAACTCTACGCACTCCCGGCCGCCCTCGTGATCGGGGGGGGGGGGGGGGGGGGGGGGGGAAATTCGCACGCGATCGGATCGTGAGAGCCCGTCTCATCTCGACCATTTAAATTAATATCCAACAATTGAGATAAAGTGGGCTCACGTGCACCAAGTGCATCGATCGGCGCATGTGCTCGAAATTGGACAAATCCACATGTTGAGCCGGTCTACGCATTACTTGGTTCGTATGATTTCTGCCGTTCATCCTTGAACTCAAGCTGTAAAGAGATTCCCTCATTCGCTGCATTATTCTCTAATATCGCAACGCTTTTTACCGGCGCTACGTATGTTAGTTACGACTGTTAGTTACGACTAACGAGACATTTTAACTCTATATAGTATGAAATCGTACCAAAGAGAGATGTATAAGTCTTGTCTGACGAATGACGTAGTAACTTAGGATTCATATTGATGAATCAGGATATTTTCCATCTCAGAAACACTTCGTGTCTGCATGCACTTTCATAGTAAATTGTTACTCCTTTGGATTAGAGCATCTTCATTCGTTTAAAATAAAACTCCACCAAAAAGATATAGAAAAAAAAACTTTACGATTACTTTTTAGGGTTCTAAATGTATTTTCCTTACATATCTATTTTTTTAGTTATAGAAATCAATCATGGTCCGCGCAACTCACGAGAGTGAAAACTAGTTACTAGGGTTTGTTTTTCTTGATAGTTTACATTGTCGAGAAAAATGATCGTCCAAACATAATAGCAAAATGCGACTCGAGGGTCCGAATTCCGACACTTTTTATTTACCTAACGATGTTGACATAAATAGGATGAAGATTTTTTATTGTTTTTTTCCATTTGGCCAAGTATATATACTATCGAGATACATTTTATCGGATGAATGGAGATTTTTGAAAGTTAGAAACCTCAACAAATCGACTGCCTAACCAAGTCAACATCTCTTCCATAAATGGGCCAATGCAAGTTCGGTGGTAGATTTGAGGGAGAGGGTTGCTCTTGGTACAATGACCCATCAACGGAATTATTGCCTAAAGTCATCAATAAGAACTGAAATTACGACATTGCATATCGAAGCCGGCACATCGACTGGACCACTGGTTCAAGAGTTCGACCACACGAATCATAAGCTCGAAAAATCACATCGGATCGGCAATACAAGTTTAGAGACAGGATGCAAGCCTCCTCCCGAACGAATCACGTGGCTAGCGCATGCTCGTGAAATTCGTATTCGATGGGCGGAATCATCGATCCCGAGACACTCATCGCCGCATCCAAACTGTAAATATATCTTTGCACCCTCGCAAATAATTCGGTCCCGAGTTCATACATTTCCCGCTCTCAATGTCTCTAAAGTACATTGGAGAGGAGGATTAGGTCCGACATCTATAGTGGTAACAATCAGTCACTTCTTGCACTATTCCTAAGCTTGATTGTTGCTAACTCGGTCTAGTCACCATTCTCGTCGGTTGATTGTACCTTCAACATCGATGTCACAAAGTTAGATTTTCAGTCCCTACCAACATGTTTTGTCACTCTTGTCATTTACCCCCGATTTCTCGGTTTGGACGTACATGTCGATTCCACCAAGTGCGTCCCACGTACGTGCCCTGCACCGCATGACCACAATCTCTGTCGAGCACATTTATCTTGCTCATTTCATTTTTTTTTGTTCTCGCAAAAGCCCAAATTCGCGCAGTGTTCCGGAGTTTTGAGGGTTGGATACGCATGGCTATAGGATATCCAGGTGTACCCACGTCAACGAGATCGCACAAAACATGCTCAATCAATCGTTTCGAAGACGCCAGCTAAAAAAGACATCATTTCGACGACGTTCACGTGCAAGCGATCAGTACACCCGTATGGGACGTTTGATCGCCACACACCCACCTGACTCATGAGAATTGGACAACGAGATGGTCTTGGCAAAAGTATTAAAAAAATCATCAATTTATTACATTAATAATAATTTAATCCTAAACTTGGTACCAATTCAGTTTATCTAGCCAATATAAATCGGAGATTATTAATGTGGATATCGGTCATCCTACGTGACATGGAGGGCCAGTGTTTACGTGGATACTTTTTGAATTTTTTATTAATTTTTTTTCTTTCTTTTTTCTTTTCTTTTTTTTTTCTTTCCTTTCTCTTTTTTTCTTTTTTCCTTATTACCCTCCCCCTGTCCCCAGTTGGTGGAGGTCACTAGTGAGGGTGAGGGTCGGGATGCCCTTGCCAACCTGTGGCGAGGGTCCCCTTGCTAGATTTGGTGAGGGACGGCCTCGGTAAGCCCTTACTGCCATCGCCAAGGGCCTTGCCGACCTCTGGCGAGAGAGGTCCTGACCATTGTCCTTTTCGGCAACCAGTGACCTCCAAAGGCCAATGATTGGCGGGGGTAATAAGGAAAAAAGAAAAAAGAGAAAGGATAGAAAAAAAGGAAAAGACAATAAAAGAAAAAATTAATAAAAAATTCAAAGAAAGTATTTAAAAAAATTTTTAAAAAAGTGTCCGAATCAGAGCTTGCCGTGTCATATAGGATGGCCGTTATACACATCAACGATTTACGATCTAAATTAACTGAATGGACTAAATTTATACCAATGTGAAAAGAACCAATTGAAAAGTTTAGAATGATTGAATTGGTATCAATATAATAGATTTATGATTTTTCTTTACTACTTTTCCTTGCGTTGCTCTGTCTTTCTTTTTCTTTTTGTGTGCGTCAAATTTTCTGGGTTTTTGATCGGGGTCTTGATTGAGCTCATCAGCAGTGAAAACCCATTTGGAGGGACAAATGGAAGAGGCCAATTATTGGTTCTTTTTTTCAGATAATTTCTGTCCTTTTCTGATCATAGAACGATGTCCACTGATCCGATGAGATGGATCTTGCATACAATCATTGCTCTTGGGTACCCACATTTCTCTGTCTTAATTGCAGCAATGAATGTGGTGACGATTCTTGTCGTGGTCACACGATGATCATATTCATCCCACGATTGTTGACGCTGAGGGGCCTCATACGATGGCCGATTTCGCAGGTGGAGAGCCATGGACTGAACCTGACGGAGTGGTTCAGCCACGCACGAATGATCATAACCAGAGAGATGAGTCCAAGTGTCGTTTTAACGATCATGACCCAACAAAGTTCCATCGTTGGGGAGCAATTGGACAATCGACGTTCTTTTCATCGCCACCTCGCGCTTGTATGGTTTTTTGTTGCGTAGCCTCGACTGTCTGCTTCTCAGCACATGCATCGCAGTAAAAAGTTATCATGTGGCATGTGGATCTTGAGCTTGATTCGGATTGTTATTGCGCTCGACGATGTGGAAAAACTTAGAAAAGAGATTGCGCGACGCAATCTCAAGTCGAGGAGTTTGTCGAGCCGGTTAGAGATGCGCGGCGGATTTAGGTCGTGGCGAAAGCAATTCCCTTAGGGCCTCTAGGGCTTATGGGTCCCGACGATGAGATGCGAAGATTGCCTAGGCCCGATTAGCTAAGTCGAGTGGTCTGATATATCCAGACTCCATTGAGAAAGAAAGGATTGTGTGTGATACGTCTCTTCAATTTTGTATTGTGGCCAGGTGTTATCGTCAACCAAGTTTCGCACCCTACTTAAATTTCCATCTTCCCGGTTATAGTCAAAAGGCGGGGCCACGAGTTCGTTAAAGTTAGGTAGTCCTAAAATTACCTAATTTTTGGGCCCAATTCTAATGGATTGCTTCAGGGTTTTTTGGGTAACACATAAGCGAGGCACGATGAGCGCAAGTGATGAAAGGCCTAGTCCACTTTCTTACATCCCACTCAAAGGTCCAACCATGCCTTAGAACATAGGATCACTAGACTCTCATTCTCTCCCTCCTTGTTCTCCTACATATAATGGCTTTGCAATCTAATTCTTTTTTTACACAAGCAAGCACGTGCCCCATCCCGACCCGACCAACCCGACCCGACCTGCTCGTATATTGCTGGATCCGTGCGAGCACTTATTGGCACCAAGTCCCCGTGCTAAACCCTTCCACTCTCAAGTTAGCATTCGAGAGCAGAAGACATGAGTTCCCCCCTGCCAATCTGCGACGCCTCGATCTTTCAGCTCGTCCAAGGTAGAAAGGGGACTAACTAGTGGCGTGGAGGTGACGAATTTGGCCCAAAAATCTTAAACATCAGTCTTCGCTCATTAATGCGTCCATCGATGTTCCTTTGTATAGGCCGGGCCCAGGGCTCCAGGGACCCAATTAAACTGGGGATCTTGCTACTGGCCCAATATGCTGTTAGGCTGTCTCCATGATGAATGGGCCAGAAAGTAAGATTTGGGCCATTTTAGCTAGGGCTGAGCATGGTTCCGGGTTCTACCTTGGAACCTAAGAACCTGATCAGTGAAAACCTGTAGGTTCCAGATTCTAAGGTATGCAAGGTAGCTTCCAGGTTCCAAAAGTTGGGAAATCTATTTCAATGGGTAGATTACAGGTTCTATATAAGTAAAACCTAGAACCTAGAACTTGAAACTTAAATACGTTTTTTGTGTTTTTTCTTAGTCTATATCTTCACGTAATCCTATAGTGTTTCATGGCGTTAGATGATAAATGTATAATCTGAAACTATTGATTTAAACTTTCATTTTATGACTTATTAATGTTTCATATTATTCATGTATTTAAATATAAGCTTTGGTTAATGGAATCTATTCTCATGAGTAGGTTCCAGGTAAAACTTATATGAAACATAGAACCACTCACCTTTGGTATCGACTCACGTAATGATTTCTCATTTTAATTGTATTTATTTGAACCGTAATGCTCGGAAAACTAGTATTGTATTCTTTTTTGTGAATGATAAGTTTGTTCGGTATTGTTGTGTTCATTTTTGTTTTGTTTAATTAAAAATGAAATAAATAAATAAATAAATAAGAACCCGTTAGATCCTGGAACCTACCCTTTTCAAGTTCCAATAAGTAGATTTTAGGTTCCAAAAAATGAGAAACCTATACTTGAGGATAGGTTCCAGGTGGAACCTGGAACCGCTCACCCCTAATTTAACCAATCCAGGAACTTTCCTTGCAACTGGGTTGGCTATGGGTAGTAATGTCGATTATTCGAGTGTCCCCTTAATCTCGCGATGAAAACTAGTTTTCCGTTGTTCTCATTTTCTCTAGACGTATCATAAGCGAACAAAACGATCATAATAGAATTAGAATAGAACAGAAGGTGAATTTGTCAGTATGTCAATTCGGATGGAGAGGAAAGAAAGAGGCACGAGTTTGTACTTTGTGTTTGATTGACAACAGGACAACAAATTGACAGACTCAGTTGCAAAATTTTCTTCACATGAAGGTCACTTTTTCCTAGTCATGATTTTGGTTACCTAAACCTCCCTAAAAGCTATCAGGTTGTCCTAGAGTATTGACTTTTTGAGATGAAGAGAAACATCAGTTGCTTCCTAACTTCTGTGTTTCGTCAGATTTTCTTGTTTGTAGAAGCCGTAACTAAACGAAGCTGGTGAAGTGTCAATGTGGAGGAGCGAGAAGCATGCTTGTCTTGGGCAGGTGGGGTTGCCATTCAATTCCCTTCATTTCCATCTCTCCTCATCCACACCATGAAAATAACTCCATGCCCATTGCAACAATCACAGAAATGGCACCGCTGCACGCTAGAAACGGCATCCGGTCTGAGTTCAAGCTGGCAAACGATGTACCCAAAGCCGATTTGCAAGATTGATTAGCACTGTTTTCTCCTACGCTTTGACTCGGTTGTATCGTCCAAGTATTGAAATTCAACTCAAAGTTAGGACAACACCAATGCAGAGGAAACCGTTCTTTAAATCACTTGACAAAACCCGAGAATTAGCAAGAACATTTTCATGATACAATACAATGTCAGGCTCTGAGAGTATCAAGTTGAGCCATCTCGAATTCTACGCAATTCGAGTCGCAAAACCAAGTCAATATACTAGGATTTTTGCCACCGCACGTGATTGACCCCTCCAGCTGCACCATTCCTATGCCGATCCAATGGCCTTCTGCATCCCATAAACAAAGTAGAGAGAGCTCTTTTGACACGACAAGCATACTTCTTCCACAAGGTCTGCAAAGACCGCCTAAACAAAACCAAGTGTGACCGACTGTCTCCATACTGAAAATAGTATTTGGCAAATCAATATTTACATTCACCAATCACCTCTCTCAACCTCCACCACTCCTTTCTCTCTTCCCAGTGTGTAATTCACAACAACAAACCAAAGAAACACAAAGCAATTACTTTGAAAGACATTAACCAGCCAGGGACCCAAATCATCTATTTGTTCATACCTGGGTCCCTAGAAGGAAGGGGAGAAAATTATCGAAAAAAACCGAAGAAAAATAATTTCTGAAAAGCCAAGGAACAAATACACTGTTTCTCATTCGTACCCTATACCCCCTCTACTCGTTTAGATAGTTGTCCGGGATAACATCCTCCCCATCAACTCATCTTAGCGTCGTTGTTTAATTGCAATGATCCATCTCTGATCAAGTTCAAGCTGAGATTGTTGAACCGCTCTCTTGAGTACTGCCTTGACGCTTTTCTCCAATCCGTGCCGGCCTTCATCATCGCTGCAAACTCGTCGTAACTGATACGCCCATCCTACAAGTTTCACGCCGTAATGAATTTAGCATCAAAGATTTCAGGGCCGAGTCACACGGGTATATTGAGGATATATGGTGACGATTAGAACTAGAGTCCACGGGCAGAAAAGTCCAGCATGACAAATTAATTCAATCAAGCTCACGCTTGACCCCCATTAATTGATCCCCAGACATGACACTTCTGAATCCACTAAGACACTCTCACAAACGCAGAAGCATCAACTAAAAAAAAAAAAACAAGAAAATGACAGGTAGTGCCCTTTGGGGCACTTTAAGACTCATTAATGGTAATTTGAAAATCATAAATTTTCCGGTTTGTCAATAGGCAGTTTTCATGCATTTCCAAAGCATCTTCATATGCATTTTTGCCTTTTAAGTTAACCATACGCATGATTAGTTATGCACTTTGCAGCAAAATCTGCTTTGGTTTTAGGTAGAAAAATCAACTTGATAACCAAATGAAAAGCAAACAGGATGAATAATTGCGGTGGAAACGTGCACATTCGCCCAACTAACCTTGTCCGTATCTACATCTTGCATGATGGCACTAATAACTTCTTCACTCATATCAACTTCATCGGCCAAGGCATTCCTCAGTTCTTCAATCTCTATGTATCCACTTTGGTTCTGATCAAACAACTCAAACGCCTTTTGCAGATGATCTTCATTGCCCATCTTTCTCAAGTGAACAGATATAGCAACGAATTCTCCGTAGTCAAGACATCCATCCTGGTCAACATCACCCTGCAACAAGCAAATCTGGAAAAGTTAACAAATCTGCTCCGCTAAACATCTTTCAAAGTGAAGAACAAGCAGTTGGAAGAGAAATATTTATACATAGCTAGTTCTCCCCTATCCTTCTTATATTAAGTTCCAAAATGTACAGGGATTGACATGGATATGCAGCCACCGTTTACTACTATTGAGTCACAGATTTGTATGAATTTGCTTGATGAAAGGTAATTGATGGTCCACGTTTGCATTGCTTGCACTCATCTGAAGGCCTATGGCAAAGTCACATTTCTCATCACCAATCACAGATTACTTAAGAAAAAAACATTTTTAACCACAACCGCCTCAATCGTTAGCAGCAACTAATCAAGTATACATGAATTGAGTAAGGTCTCAAAGTAATGTTTAACAGAAACCGCCAAGTTCTCTTTCCTAGTAATAAGCTATCATTCACTAGGTAATGCTATCTGTTGAAAGCAAAGCTGATAAGTAACTGACTAGAGTCCAGACTATTAAATCCGAATTCAGAGAGAGAGAGAGAGAGAGAGAGAGAGAGATGAAAGAAAAACATAGCACAAGGTTTTAAAACTATGAAATGCTGTACTTACGGCATCCATTAGAATTTGAAGATCTGCATCAGGGATCTGATGACCAAGCTTGTTTAAACCAACTCGTAGCTCGTCAATGTTTATCTTGCCCTTATTGTCTGTGTCCATCAATCGAAATCCCTCCTTTATGCCAGCAACTTCCTCCACAGACAAATGCTCGGCTATTACCTGTTAATTACAAAGTCCATGCAAATTCAGAAAATGCAACGTGCACAAATGCAAAGGAGAATCCATCTTTGTTGGCTGACTGGCCTGTTAGGTGAAGAAAGAACAATAGGCCACAATAATACCTTAAGAGCTCGTTTCTTGAGCTTATTCATCACAGAGAATTGCTTGAGCCTGGCCCTCACAGTTTCACCCAGAGAAACATTTGGAGCCCTCTTTGCATTTTGTACCCAAGGATGATCTGCATTTAACAAGGAAACACAATGAGTTCAAGTGTTCGCCCATCTGCCTTGACAGGAGCTAAGCATTATTATTCACTCACGAACAGAAACCAAAACAACAAAACTAACATCACCTAGCACTTCCTGAGCTGAAAGGCGCTTCTTCGGGTCAGGATCCAGCATTTTCTTCACAAGGTCTTTTGCATTAGCTGAAACTTTGGGCCAGGGGTCCCTCTTGAAATCCACAACCGACCTGATGATAGCTTGGGCGATTCCTTGTTCCGTCTCTGCATTTGAAACAAAACATGAGTGCACAGTCCAAACATAAGATTCCCCCTGAAGAGAAAAAGATGATAAAACAAAATGTTAATTTGGTGTCCAAAATTTTGATTCTAATCCATTTGAGACACTAAATTTCCAACTTATTACGTTGTAAACTATGCATTCTGACTTCCGCTCCACCGCTCTAACCTACCAAGTGAGCTAGGATTCGTATGATCAAGCATGCCTGACATTTGGTCAAAGAATTCAATGCAGGCATTAACTAAATGGTATGGGCATTCCAATTATCTTACGAATCCAAGGTCACAGCAGATCCATCTTTGTGAAATTATACACCATTTCGCTGCAAACCATAACAGCCCTAACGGACATTGATGAATAATTCATTCCCAAAAAGAGAAAAGGAAGCAACCTGCCCAGAAAGGCGGGACACCACAAAGCAGAATGTAAAGGATCACTCCGGCACTCCAGACATCCACTTCTGGGCCATAATGCCTTCTAAGCACCTCTGGAGCCATGTAGTACGGACTTCCAACTATCTCGTTGAAATTTTCACCTGTAAGAAATCTCTAAGTTCAGGAAAATATCTAAGCTACATGTATCTAATTGGACACAAGAAGTCAGAAGATTTGTACCACAAAACTTACCAGGATTAAAGAACATTGACAGCCCAAAATCAATTGCCTTCAAGGGTGATGTTTCCTTCTTGTTAGCAAACAAGAAATTCTCTGGCTTAAGATCCCGATGCATCACCCCATGCTTGTGGCAAACCTGCAGCATCACAAACAATAACGAACCTCGTAAATCCAAATTCAAGAGCGTAGTGCTGGGTCACTCTTTCTCTTCTCCCATAGTGAAATATATAGTAATCTAGTAGCACGTCAACTGGCGATGTCAAGACATACAGGAGATGGCATCATAACATTAGCTCATAGCCTTATTATCATTAAAACAAGCAAAAAGCTAGCTGGTGTATCGCCTTCTTGAATTCACACTCTTTTCCTGAACATCGTTGACACTCCCAACAGGATGAAGAAGTTCAATACCACTTCTCCATATTTCCGGATTTCAAGGATTGATTAGCACCTAATCTGTCAATCGGTTTGACTAACTAGCTTACAGTCTTTCCTCCGGTCACAATCTGATTTATCGAACGGCTTTGATACATGTATCCACCTAGTAACCTGCCACGTGCCACTTAACTCACCTAGTAAGGCGATCATCAACAGGCCTGAAGCAGGATTTCATCTCCCCTCGAGATCAAGTAATAAAAATCACACACAAGACGTGATAATTTGAATTCACAATCTAAAAAGGGAGACAGTAACCCACAGATCAGATCTAGCCATCAATCCAAAGTACCAAGAAGTAGCCCAAAATCTATTGATAAAACACGAAAAGACACAAACCTGAATAACTTCGACGATCGTCTTGATCACCGCAGCGGCAGCACGCTCCGTGTAGTGTCCCCTGGCGACGATCCGGTCGAACAACTCCCCTCCTTCGCACAACTCCATCACCAAATGCACCGCGCTGTCGTCCTCGTACGTGTCTTTCAGGGTCACGATGTTCGGGTGCTTGGGCAAGTGCTTCATGATCGCCACCTCCCTCCTCACATCCTCGATGTCCACGGCGGTCCTCAGCTTCTTCTTCAGTATCGACTTGCACGCGAGCTCCTCCCCGGTCTCCTTGTCCGTGCACAGGTACGTGATGCCGAACTCGCCGCGCCCGAGCTCCCGGCCCAGCTCGTACCGGAGCCCGATGTCGGTCCCGGTCGCGTCCTTCAGGACGGCGAGCTTGTGGCTGCCGCCGTTGACGTTGTAATTCACGCCGTAGTCGACCGCGAAAGGGTTCGGCTTCTTCTTGCCCCTCGCCTCGTCGCCGTCGACCTGCGGCGTCGCGCAGCAATTCCCCATGGATGGCGATCAAGATCTCTCCGGGCGATCTGCCGGGACGGGCGTCCGAATTCCAGCGACCCCTCTGCAGATCCGGGACCGGCGCAAGAATCCGGCTTTCCGCAAGAACCGAGGAAAGTCCCAACAGGGTCGAGATCAGATCGGGAAACGATGAAGTGGGAGATCTGAAAGTTCCCTTCTTTTTTCCCACGGGAAAACACGGGAACGCGGATAAGGAGGGACGGGGAAAATCCAAGAATTCAAGAGGGGGAGAGAGAAGGTGCGAATTGCGAAGAAAATGGAGGAGGGAATTTATGGGAAGGAGGGTTTTGGAGGAGGAAGGAGAAGAGGATGAGAAGAGGAATATAGCGCGTGACCAGCCACCATTGCTGAAGAACCCAACATGGGGTCAAACCCACCTCAGAGAGAAACCCAACAAAAAGAAGGAAAAAAAAATGAATAAATAGAGAGAGAGAGAGAGAGGGAACAAGGGAGAACAAGCAAAAAAGAAAAAAAAAGGAAAGGGACCCTTCTCCTACCTTTCCCAGACACGTTCCTCTCTCTGTCTCTCTCTCTGCTGTCGTGAAGTTTTACAGAGGAAGGGAGAGAAAGGGCAATGGGGACAGAGAGAGAGAGAGAGAGAGAGAGAGAGAGGGAGTTTCCTCCTCTGTTGTTGTTTATGTTGTTGTTTACCAAGAACGTCCGAAACAAGGATCGTTTTTGCGCCCCTGATCGATATAGCAAGAAAAGAGGGAGAGAGAGGGAGCGAGAGAGGAACTCAACTTGGCGTCAAGAAAGACAAAAAAGAAAATCAAGGTGGAAAACGGTCCCATCGAACGAAATGGCCCCTGAGTTTTCCCCCTATTTTCAAGAATGCCACTCACTGCCTGTGTGTGTGTGTGTGTTCATATATGTTTTAAGTGTGAAATGTGAAATTTGGACTTCAAGGCTCTCCTCTTTTTATTTTTTATTGCGCAAATGGGACGCGCGCAATACATGCGAACAAATGAATTTCTTTCCCGTTAAAACAGGGGTTAATTCTATAAAAAA
This sequence comes from Syzygium aromaticum, assembly GCA_024500025.1. NCBI lineage: Eukaryota > Viridiplantae > Streptophyta > Magnoliopsida > Myrtales > Myrtaceae > Syzygium > Syzygium aromaticum. Next base: position 23,582,975 of record CM044885.1, read on the forward strand.
GCACCAACTTCATGTTTAGGGACAATTCTGGTTCAAACTTTTTTTGTCTCATAAAAAAACACCAACTTTAGGTCAAGGGACAATTTTGGCTCGAACTTTTTTTTGTCCCGTAAAAAAGCATCAACTTTAGGTCAATGGACAATTCTGACTCTAACTTTTTTTTGTCTCGTAAAAAAACACTAACTTTGACTTAAATCCCAAATCTGGCCCCCATTGACTTAAAATCATTGATTATCTAACTTGACTATTCCATATTAGCAATAAATCCATGTGACTTGCTAACTGGATTTAAAGCAATATTTATTGTCTTATTTTTAAGTCACAATTTGAAGAATAACGGTAAAACTGTTTATCTCGTTCACTTCACTGACAAGTCAAAAATATCTCTAGATTGAATCTCTCTGACCAAACGTAATCTAAAACTGACCACTGCTTGTCGACAAACGTCATGGACGAGATTGGCCAAGCTCATCACCATAATCTTTTTTCTCAAATAATGGTGAAGGTCAACAGGTGGTCAGATTTAGGATCATGATGAAAGTTAGTGATTTTTAATGAGACAAAAAAAAATTGGGGCCGAAATTATCACTCAACCTTAAGTTTGTACTTTTTTATGGGACAAAAAAAAGTTTGGGCCAGAATTGTCCATCGACCTAAAGTTGGTGCTTTTTTATGGAACAAAAAAAATTCATGCCAGAATTGTCCTTCGACCTAAAGATAGTGCTTTTTTTTTAGAATTAGGCCTTAAAATAGGGACATACTTAAAAACCCTATCTTTCACCTAATTTCCTCACGTGTAGGTGCCATAACCGTTTAACCTTAAACCTACCTGTTACAACGTAAACTTGGATCTGGAACCTTTATTGTTACAGATTTTAGGACCAGTTTTAAGGTCTACTCAGATTTCGTCTGTATTATTAATTAAACAATTGCAGTAAATCATCATCTTTTGTGATTACCACTTGTTGCTACAATTCACTTACCAAAACTTATATTTAGACATATAAAAAATATCAAGCAAAAGTCTCAGTTATAAAATAGAAGCTTATACTAATGGTTCCATATTATATTCTTATCATCAGACACCATGGAATATTGCAGAATCGCGCTATAACATAAACAAAAAAAACAAAAAAACTTGTTTCACGTTTTAGATTCCACCTAGTTAGAATCTGGAATCTACTCGTCAAAACAAATTCTCTAATTGTTTGAATCTGGAACCGGACAGGTTTCCAACCGGCCAATTTCAAAATTTTCTTCGAAACAATGCTCACTTGTATGCGAATTGCTTTGCCCATGTACATCGAATAAGACATCTTTCGCGAAGCGATCGACAGCTTCCACCCAGCATCCCTCACCCGCAAAGGAAGATTTAAATTCGGTTTCAAATTATCGATGTGATTTCACCGTGCAAGTCTTATGATACCTCGGTATACGAAAGATCGTGCGATGCGAGTACTGTTCCCTTGACCAGTGAGACAACCTTGACAAAAAAAAAATTACAAAAAAATTGTATATGCCACTAAAAATAGCAATTGACTTTAAATAAATATTTAAATTAAATAAATTAGAGCATAAATTGTCAGTATAAAAAATAAATATAAATGAAAGCACTCATCTTTTTGGAATTTATAGTTATCCAAACAATATTGTAATATGAAGTCTGATAAATGATAAATATTCAAATTCGGGCTTTACATAGACATGGGCGCTTATTTATGAGAAAAGAAAGGGGAAAGCCGATATTCGAACCTACAATTGTATGGAAAGAGGACTTTTGCATATTGTATTATCCAATTGGTCATCTGGATTTCTAAATAGGATAGGACTGGATAAGATAGGATAAGAAATCCTGGGATTTCTTAATATCCTGTTCACTGTTTGGTGGACTACGGATTTAAAGTCGGATATGATAATTTTTATTTTATTTTTTTGCTATTCACAAATCCGGAGGAGTCGGTGAAGGAAAAAAAGCCGAGAATTTTTTTTGGTGAAAGCTCACAAGGCGTGGGGATGAAGATGACGGCAAATGGAGCATAGGGTTTCTAGAAAAATAGGCATTAGAAATTCTATCTGGATCTATCCCTCCCCCCCTCAGATTTTTTTATCCGGCCTATATCCGATCTTATCCTATCCTGGACCACCACCAAATACAGGATAGGATAAAAGATATCATATTTTAACTTTTATCCGATCGATCAAACGCAACCTAAGTGTTTAGGAGGACTCGCTACTAAAATTTAATTATCATATTCTCAATCGATTACAACCACACATGCACGGTCACGTTCGCCGCCATTGCTACGTTCGCCCACGTAGTTATTATACGTGGGGTCACAGTTTTCATGATGAGTCCCGCGAGGTTTTGTGCACAGGGCGTATGAATTTCCACACCATTGATTCATAAGAGAACTACGGACCGTCATTATCGTGGCAAATGATTTTTTTTTCTTCTCCTTCTTCTTCTTCTTCTTCGTTGGGTTTCGCTTGGACTATCCGAACGATGTCTCTGTCCTCGCGCGCTACAAATGTTGCCACTCGACTTCCATGGCTTAATGCAAATCGGTAGTACAGCAGCCGCTAAAAAATTTTAGATTTAAGTATACATATTCGGAGGGGCTAGCAGCTCCACGAAAGTCTATAGCTGGCGGTGTGCGTTTGTATCCGAGAGAAGAAAAAAAGAAAAAACGGGGGGGTTTCGGGTTGGAAAATCGGATTAGACACCCGTGCCTCGTGAGCGACATGATTGGTCGATTATACCGCGTCGAGGATGTGCACGATCTAATCGATGCATGGATTTTCTCGTGTCAACGTATTACGCTCTCGGTACGTATGCTTCCGGATTTTAGACAAGCCAAAAGGGTATTCCGGCAATTAACTTTTTTTCTATTTCGTAAAAAATATGGTCGGGGAAACGAAAAGCCTTCCGCTACGAAGCCCTTCTAGAAGCCGACCCCCCCTGGAAGTTAGGCGATCGACACGTGTACCTGATTCATTGGCCCGAATGGCGCGAGCCCTTCTAGAAGCAAGCCGGCCGGGCCTGCGTTTCCCGCAACGTGCGCACAACGGGCGGCGGCGACTGGACAGGAGCGACGAGGGGCTTTCTGTCAATTCAACCCCCGCCAATTAATTACCGAGTTCCTTTATTTGGAAAAAAAAAATTAAAATTAAGGATAATCCCAGCCCATTTACCACTCAAAATTAATGTTAATAATAATATTTAATACTACGGAAAATCCCAAATTTATATATTTTAAAGTTAATTTTTTGACCATAAAAATCTCAAACGAGTACATCGGTGGCAGATAGATTTATCATAGACTAATTTTTTAACACAAAAAATCTCAAACTAGTACATTCGTAACAAATTTATCCCCCATTAAATTGGATTAATACAAAAAAAAAATCACAAACTAGTATACATGCGACAAACAGAAGGTAAAACCCTAAACTGGTATATCCGTAAATTGTTATGTGTTATTTAACTAAGTAATTTGATAGTAAAATTTCATGAAAACTAACGGAGGATAAATTTATCATATGTATATATCAGTTTGGAGTTTTTCGTGGTGTTAACCCAAATAATAATTATTAATAATAGTGATAATAGTCCAAAAATTCCTTTCTTTTTTTTTTTCCCAAATCCATTTTGTTGGCCTGTTGGCTGAATGGTGTGGTGATTGTTTGTTTTCTTGGATTTTTGTTGGTTAAGATCACCAAACTATTATAAAAAATCGAACCCTATTAAAATCAAGATATCGTTTCACTGTTCGCCTCACCAGCTACCACATAAAATATAAAAAATGAAGTCTTCCAAAGTGGTTGTTATGAGCTAACGAATTTCAACCTTATGAGCTAACGAGTTTCATCATCATGACAGAGACATAATCTGGATAGCTGTTGAGCATTAAAGTATAATATTTGGAGGCTTAATTCCAAAAGGAAAAGCACCAAATTTTCAAATTGTTCGGTCCAAATTTAGAATTTAATTATTTAAGTGAAAATTGATGCTTTTTACCGAAATAAAAAAAAGAGTTCGGATATAAATTGTCACTTAAGGTAAAATTGATACCTTTTTTTTTTAATTAGCCCAACATTTCGATTAAGTTTTCGATGAAAATCGTGGTTTGACTTAGGTAATTGTTCTTTTATTACGTGGGTTTTCATGTGACGTGCACTTCTGATGAGGATCCAAATTTAATGGTCGTTGAAGACCGGATACATGTTTTTTTTCTAGGTATTTGACAAGAGTCGTAGTTTGGCATGGAAAAAGCTACTAGAACATGTGTTGTTGCGCAAGATCGCATATGCAAACTAGGTCAAAAACAAATAAATGAAAGATCTCGTATGCAAACCAAATCGGAACATTTTCGAGGAGGCAGTGAACTCGACACGGCACAGTTACGGGATTCGGCGGCTTGTGTACTCTTTGGAGAAAGATGGGCCGAGATGGCTTTACTTTAATCGGTAAAAGAAGAGATTAATAGCCACTCGATCACACTCGCTCATTAGGGCATTCCGATCATGATCATACCCTGTCAATATAAACCCCAGGAGAACTATAGTCCGTAAAATCTTTCTCGAATAGTTTTTCTCGACGGCTCCCTGAAAGCTCCCCTTTGAGTTATGCTTCATGTAACGAGCGAAACGGGTCAAATCCGACGCTTTATTTTCGATCTTGCGCGCGTTTTGTTTAGGTGGACATTCTGAGTGTTGTCGGAAAACCTTCAATCTCTAGGTAGGGTGTTCGACTAATTTGCTACTTCCTTGGTTAGACGTCTAGGCTTGAGTCCGGTCATCTGAGCAAAAGATTACAGAGCCACGGCAGCCTCCCCTTTCATACTTCATTCCAGACGTCTGTCGCATGATTCAGGACATCTAAAAATATCTCTTCTTGCACTCCAAAATATTTTGCTCATTCTAAACATCCGTCAGTTCCAACCAAATCGAGTTTGATTTCGACCCATTCACCTCGATGAGGAGAAGTCCAACTTAGTCCTCATCGATCACCGTCTCTCCCGAGCCCCTCTAAGCTCCTCACCCTGCTGCAGGCGCTTACTAATTCCGAACAGTATCACAACTTAGTTGATGGCATAGCTCTTGTGAATATGTCCATCGGATTACCTACCTTCTGCACTTTCGCCAATATATTCCTCTAAATGTATCGGCGTGCATAGCATGCTTTTCGAGTTGCATGATAAAAAATAAAAGCAATCGTAACAACAATGCTGCTATCTAACCGATGCATCTCATAGATTCGTGGAGTGGCTCGATTAATTCGGAGTTTCACGCGTAGAAAGATGATGACTATACCACGCATTGAGGTTGGTGAACATTTTAAGTACGCAACGAACTTCTTACCCATAATTAATTTCGACCGTCAAATTCGAAGACAAGTAGCTCAAATATAGCGGGACCAGTGCCTGAGTTGTTGTGATAATATGATGCAGCAAACTTTTATCCAACATCAAATGTGAGCCCCCCAAATTATCAAGCACATTAGTTTGGTATGCCTGGCATTACCTGTATAGGAAAAATTGGGAAAAATGAGATGCAAGGGATAGGAAATAACGGAGGATGCCATTTCAGGTAATTTCGATCCCGCCCGAGGGGCATTTGCGTCAAAGCACACGGCCTCTCTCGCTCTATCTGATCTTTTCTTTTCTTTTCTTTTCAATGTTTTTTTTTTTTCTTTTTGCGGGAGAGAAAGTCGTTTCATGTCTCCTTCCGAGCTGGAGGGTTGGGGAAAGGGGGGGAGGGGTAATTTGGACAATTCGAGCACCCCGCTTGAGCATCTAAGAAGCACCGCCTCTTTTCAGCTCTCCGGTCAAACCCCAGGATTTTGACTTTGAACATAACGTTGGAAATTTTCTCTCTCTTTTCCTCTATTATTATTATTATTATACACCGTTGTGGACATGCTGACATGCCAATAGTCCTCTAATTAACTGTAGCTAGAGTGAGCGGATTTTCTTTCTCATTATATACAAGGATATAATGGCAATTCGAATCCGAACGATCAAACGCAGCTAAAACACATTATAATCGATACAGACAAAGATGAAAACATACTCATGTCATCACAAATTTTCATATAACTCGTTTGATTACGATCATATCATATTTTTCTCCATTTTTTTTTGGGCCAGCTAGGTGTTAAAGCGGCGGGGAAACAATCCCATAAATCCCCCTATTCAGAGGATGGGAGTTTGGAATTCCCTATTCCCACGAGAGAATGGTGTCCCCTACTGGTTCGTGTTTTCTCAATTTTTTAAGATTATAAAAGACATCTCGAAAGATAAAAAAGCCTGCTTTCTCTTATTTCTCAAATGCGCTTTGCTCATATGCATCCAAAGTAGCTTTCATCTAACAGGACATTACTTTCTTTTTTTCTTTGCCAAACTAAATCCGCTATCGAGTGACCTCCTCTTACCTAATGACTGACATCAGTCATCGGTATCGACCGATCGCCGCCGTTCGATCATATCACGAGATTTCCTCGACGGCCGATGCCCGACACGTCGTTCTTTTGACATTCAACACAGACCCACGAAGCGAAAAGCGAAGAAAATCGAGGGCCAAGAGTCGAGAATTTGCCCAAGTGGGAGGGGGAGAGTTTGGACGGTGTGCATAGGGAGAAACATGTGAATCACTCGAAAGTCGAAATGGCATATTCACTATTTCCGGTGGGAAATGAATGAAGAACGTTGGCACTTATTGACTACTCTAGTGGCTTCCTCATTCACGCCCCAAAGAAATTGTCTCTGACCTATGTGTGTATATATATATATATATATATATATATATATATATGGGCGCGCGCGTGCATGTATGTATGTGCTTTGGTTTACATGACATGAAGAGTGAGATGCATGCAAGGTTAGAAACAGAAGAGCTGAATGGCCGGACTATAAAGCCAAAAAGTGCTAAAAGAAGATAGAGGGTCGTAACGTTGCTGGCTTGTAAAGCAACAAGCGTGGATTCAACAGTGGGAAAAAAGCGACAGAGCAGACAGTTCGCGCTTTTTACTGGCCCCAAGCCGGAAAAAACCAACAACAAAAAGAGGAAAAGAAACTCATGATTGGCAAAAGATTTTCGTTTTCCGTTGTTGTTCAAAACAGCAGAAAAAGAAATGTAACTGAACAAATCGGTGCAATGTAGCTGGGCCTATTGGCAAAAACCATTCTATATATACACACACAAATATCGGTGGACAAGTGCTAAGCGTAACTAATGATTCGATACGTTGCTCTCGTTTAACGATGCCATTAGTTTACTTTTTCACGTCGACATCATCGGTCCGAATGAGATGCGCTTGTGTATAATGCTATGCCCCCAATGGACCTTACCAAACTTCCTAACCTACTAATTTAGTGTTCGCCACCTTCGCGTAGGTCTCTTCTCGTGGTTCTAACTTATTATTCTAAGGCGGAGGATGATGGAATTGGCGGGGCGCATCAGTCCTTTTGAATTCTTTGAATGGTCCGTCGGCCATCTGCTAAAGTGTTCTTGTTCGTAGCCTTTATTCTTTCGCGTTAGCTTATTCTCTGACTTTAGAAAGTGTAGAGTGCTATTGTCCTAGGGCACTATTAGCCTTCATTAGTGTGATGCGAGGTGGTCTTTGTATTTGCAAAGTTGTCTTACCCTTTCTCTTGTAATAAGCTTGATGAGCTAAAGCTCTTTCTAATCCTCGATCAATCCATTGACCTCTCATTGTTTCTGATACAGGAGGTTGCTGCTAAGAAGACGGACAGAATAGAAAAAACGACAAATAGAGAGACCCAGCTGTTGGCGAGTACTGGGATATTTGGGTGTCGCATTTTACTAACGCCGTGCTTCCATCGCGCGACCAAGATCTCCTCCATTTGGATAAGGTCAATCGATGCCGCGCTGATCAAAACGCTTTCACCGGCGCCGACTCGGCCACCACATCAACACTCCAACCATTTTGCCAGCCTACTGTCGTGGGTTAGCTATAAAACCGAGACGCACAGAAAAGGGTCGTTGATAAAATCGAGACTCGAGACAAAAACCTAGCCTCGAGACACACGGGCTGTTTCGAAATGAAAAGGGATAAATGCGTTGAAAGTCCTAAAACTTATTATGAAAATGCATTTGAGCCTTGAAACATTTAAAAAGTATAATAAAGTCTTAAAACTTGTCATGAAAGTATAATTAAGTACTAAAACTTTCAAAAAGTGCAATCAAATCCTCAAATTTATCAAATTGACCCAATCAAGTCATTCCGTTAATTATATTTGTTGAAAGTTTTAAGGCTCAATTGGGACTCGATTGCATTTTAACTAATTTTAGGACTTGATTGCACTTTTCAAAAGTTTTATAAATTAATTATACTTTCGTAATAAATTTTAAGGCTTTCAGTATATTTATTCCAAATGAAAAGGGATGGAAAGAAAGTACGTTTGTTTTTTTCCACGGAGCAAACAAAACTTGGTCATTTCACTCGCCCGCACGGTGTGCGGACTGACAGAATTGTTTGCTAGATGAAAGGTCCAAGTCCCACCAGGACAACATGCGAGGATGCCGAGTCAAGAATGGTATGTGCAGAGACATCGTCGCCTCGGCAACTCACTGACGGCCCGTTCAAATCAAGGCTTCCATCAAACGACGGTAAATTAAACCCAAAAGAGGAAGCGAGAGAGAGGGGAAGTCAACATCGCTGCCATTATTCTGAAAGCTCTTCTCGCTCGTTCTCGTCATCTTGCACCGCAAAGGTCAAACAAAGGAAAGCGACCGAACATGGTGAATAAAAGTCGTCCCGATCTCGATGTCCACCCGCTTGATGATTGGAGATTATTTAACCGGAATCGGCCTTGACAAGACGTCATAGATGTTAATTTTGACATAGTCTTCGATGCTTTGCGGTCTAGAAAACAATAAAAGATAAAGACATCGTGTGCAGTACCATTCACCTTCTAGATGCACACGTGCGCGGGAAGGATGGTTTCTTCTTGATCCACTCCATGGATTAAGAGATGCTTGGTCATGGAGACTTGGCAAACATCCACGGAAGAGTAATTGTCGTTCTAGATGTTGGGAAATTTCCCTCATGCGTCGAGCATATGCAAGTAAGACTAGGTACGATGGAATAAAGCTAATGACTCGTCTCATTCATTGAATAGATGTATGCAAAAACAAGGTTTCTAGAAAGATGGCTTTTACACTTTCAATTCATGAAATATCAACATGCCACGTACCACTGAACCTTTCCACACTCCATCACTAAGACAGAAGACAGAGAAGACAGAAACAACAGGACACGCCAAAAAGAGGCACTTGAGATCAACGGTGATTGTATGACAGCATATGCAGAAAAATCATATATGAACAAATCCCTCCATCACTAAGACAGAAGAAAGAGATGACAGGAATAACAGGACGCGCCAAAAAGAGGCACTTGAGATCAACGGTGATTGTATGACAGCATATGCAGAAAAATCATATATGAACAAATAAAGCTTACCGTGGACTCGAGCAAGGAAAAAAAGTGGCTGTACGATGGTGTGAAGAAAGACATGGCAGTGAATCTCTGCAGATCTCCATTGTATGATTCGTTCGGGTGAAAGAATACAAGGGTATATTCTATGCTTCACTACCGATGTGCAAAATTACTAGTACATTTAACGATGACCTCCAATTGGCAATGATACAGTGCTTGATGTCCCTTTCTGTATGTATGAACTCACTAGGAGTTAGAAAGGTTAAAAAAAATGGGCATGATCTGGATGACCAAATGAGGTGGATTGCCAAAAGTAGCTTGTGTAGAGAGCTTCCAACATTCACTATATACCCTCCTCCAGAAAGTGAGCGAGAGAGAGAGAGCAACGTGTTAACTTGACAGATATGTTGCTCGACCTGCAGATGACTAATAAGGCAACAAGCAGATGTTCAGCTGTTCACCTTCACCTCGACTTCTTGCAAGTTTCACCTAGACTTCTTTGAAAGTTTAGGATTTTTGCACATCCGGATACTTAAGGGCGTCACCTCCACCAGTTCGTCTTCCTGAATATATTCTATGCAGTCGTCCAAACTATAATCCATTGGCGTATCAAGCACCACTGCAAAAGGGAATAAAATATTAAATGATCAGATTGGAGAATGCTACGCTACTGCTTGCATGTGACCAGTGGAGAAGTTTACAGTGACATCCCAAATAAAAGAGAGGATCAAACCTTCATTTGAGCAAAATCTAATATTAGCCTCTTTCCAGATAACAAATACATGTATTTGATGTAGGTATTTGAGAAATTTAACGGAGATGAACTTCTAGAATTTTTGCCACTATAATTGATCAACGATGAAGTTATGACGCAAATCCAGATACCCATTAGGAGATATAAATTTTTAACTTGTGTAACCAAAATGCACAAAAGATAAATGTAACTGCAGCTGATCAATTGAAGTGACATTCTGTCTTTATTAATTGGGACCAATCAACGTCTCAAAGATGAGAAGCAAACTCTAACTTGATAATTTAGGAACTTCACATAAATGCTCCTGCCTATTTATTCACAGGTAATAGGATGAAAATGCACAACTTTAGTATGGCTGCTTCTCACCAGTTTGTTCCTTGTTAGAGCGTACATTGGTTGCTGCCTTTTTCTTGCAGACATTGAGGGATAGATCACCTGGACGCTGATGAATTCCTACAATTTGACCTTTATAAACATCCACGCCAGGACCAATAAACATCTGACCCCTCTCTTGAGAACTTGCAAGGGCATAGGATGTACTTGTTCCATCCTCAAAAGCAACCTGAAAATTAGTCTTATAGGTCACTATCAAACAGAAAAAGGTAGAGAGAGAAGGTTTGGTTAATAAAAGCGTGGAAGTAAAATTTATGCACATGGTTTTGAGTCTCAACTAATAACAAAATTCCTGAGAAAAAAAGTTACCAATGATCCTTGATCCCGAGTGTTGATATCACCAGCCCAAGGACCGTAGCTATCAAATATTGTGTTGAGAATAGCTGTTCCCCGAGAAGCAGTTAAAATTGCATTTCGCAGTCCAAGAAGGCCACGAGTTGGTATCTTATATCTAAGCAAAATAGTTCCCTCTGACCTGCAAGACAAAAAAGTTCACCTAAATTAAGATCAAAATCAAGTTTTCACACAACAAACTAACTGGAGAGAGACCCTAATGACCAAGGAAGCAGCAGCAGTCAGCAATTCAATTAAACAACATATTGTGAAGAGCCATGCACTATTCTACCAAGACTAAAGCTAGCTGCAACTAAGAAAAGTGCAGTAAAACAAATGCGTTTCAGTGCCAATTAAATATCTTCAGGAATCAAAGATCTTAAGAACTATCTAAACATGAGCATGCGAAAGCATCTCATCTCACAAATTATGTCTATCCTCATATAGCATGCAATGGTGTGCAAGAACGCTAAAATCTAAAGATCTCCAATGAGCAGATAGCATCATTTATTTTTACAAATGGAAGCACAAAAGTTTGACTAGCATAGCATTATTTACCATACAATGATCAAATATGGTGCCACCAGGCACCAAAACGGCTACGCAAACAACTTCTTCCATAAGTCGTCATTTATGCATATGACATGCATTTTGAATGCTGTAGTAAATTTGCAATATATACACTTACAAAAAGAAACCTCAAAGTTTGGTCATGTAAATAACAGACAGAAGAGAGAAATTGTTTTACAAACCCGACCCCCTCCATATCAAACATCTGCCCACGCCTTCTGCCAAGAAGTTCAACGACAGATCCCATGTGCTCTTCTGGTACCTCCACCGTAGCAATCTGGCATGGATATCAAACATCAAGATCACCTAATTTTTGAAGCATAGTTCTCCATGTGAATAGAATCAAGTTTGTAAGTTAAATAGTGGCGAGAACCCTAATATCCGGTGCAGAAACATGGGTTTATTTCAATACATAACAGAAGATGCAGATCCTCCAGTACTCTCTCTAAATTCTCTCTAACAGTAATGTCCTCACTTGATTTCAGCAGATAGAAAGTCATCCAAGGGTTCCGCAGAGATAGAAGGTATATCAGTATTGAAAGTATTAGTTGTGAAGAAATTATAATTAGGCACTCACCTCAAATGGCTCCAGCAACTTGTCATTCACCTTTTTGCTAATGACCTTAGGAGGGCCCACCATGAATTCATATCCTTCTCTTCGCCTGAAAGGCATTAATGAGCGAATAGGCATACATACATGAGAATGGAAAGGAGAGGGAGTACACTTACATGTTTTCAATCAGAATGGTGATATGCAAGGTACCACGCCCACTGACTATGAAGGTATCAGAAGTTTCACCATCTTCAACTTTCATTGCCAAATTCCGCTCAAGTTCACGAAATAGTCGATCACGTAAGTTCCGACTAGTAACATATTTTCCCTGAAAAACAAAATTTAATTCCCCCACACAAGTCTTCCACAATATTTTCACTGGCAATCCAAATATTAACATGCCATCCCAATAAGAAACAAAGGGAAAAGCAGACAGACAAAATGGCAAAATAATGGAGCGTCCAGGGACAAAGCAAACAATCCTCTGTGCATCTATTAAGCCTTACTGAAGACACAGATCTATCTTACTTCTAAGCTGCTTTCGCTAAAGTGATAAGAGTACGGAGATAGACAAGGGTCTCAATAACACCAACTTTGGGACCCACACTTAACCTATTATTTCCGATACATAGTAAGGAAAGATATGCATAACTCATAAGGTCTTAAGATGTGAAATTTTGTGGGATCACCGTCAACTATTTTAAAACCTTAAGCTATTAGATAAATGCGTAATTTAATATTTAAACACTTCAACACTCCCCCTCAGTCATAGGATGGACACTTGATCCTAAAGCATGGAAATTCATAATAGGGGAGGCACATAGAAACCTAGAAAGTTTTGAAATCGGGAGCTTCCACTTTGCTACCATAAGAAAGAAAAGTTAAATCTCTATTCTCCTAATCTCAAACTTCCAGTCAAACTGCTAGAAAGGTTTTACAAGTACAACTATAGTCAAGCTGCAGAGGGGCACACTTCGCCAGACATATGAAAACTGTCAAATCAAACAAGCTACTTCAACAATTTCCTAGAGGACCTTTGAGGACCAATTTTACAGATGATATTCCAGGGACATTAATTAAGGACAAGATCTTTTAGTAAAAGAATATGTGTGCTCTTGCCATGAAATTCTTAGACAAAGCAGATCTGGTTAACATGTGGTAGACTCCCAGTACTCTAAAAAAGAGAACCTAGCAAAGAACGATGTATCTATCCATGCTGCAATTTTATGTTACAATTGACAAGTAGGCCCCAAAGGACTTCCAGTATATTACTGTTCAAATAGCATACCTCACGTCCAACAAATGGTGATATGTTTATAGAAAATGACATTTTCACTGTCGGTTCCTCCACCTTGATGGCAGGTAATGGCTTGCCTGATGTTTTATCAGCAATTGTCTCTCCAATCTGAGCAGATTAGAAGCTAGTCACAAAGCAGAAAGATAGCTAAACATTATTGTGATCATCATGTCAGAAATGAATAAATTACCTGGATATCGTTGACGCCACAGACTGCACATATATCGCCTGCTTCGACACTTTCTACAGGAATTCTAATAAATTTTTCATACACAAAAAGCTCACTAACTCTTGCATATCGACAAGAATCTTCTGAAGTGCATACCTAAACAAGAAACAACTTCAAAATAGTCAGAAAAGAGAGCAAACTTTCTTTCTTTCTGACAAGCACACAGCCAATTCTGGTTCACATCCCAGGGTTGTGGCCTCGTACAAGGTCAATAATAGGCATACAAGAATTTTTTAGACTATATCACAAATTAAATTCAATCAGGATAATGAGCAAGCAAGCTATACCCATGATAAATACGATGCATCTGTAGTTGTGTACAAGCTTTCAAGCAAAGACTGTCCACAAGGATATCGTGGTTAGGCTATATACAGAATAATAGTTGCTAAATTATAGAGTATTTATATTAAATTCCTGTCTTTGTGACAAGAAAGTAAGTCATATAAACTTTGGTGGATTCAGATATTGAATTGGTAGGATTCAATAATTTTCCATTGAGAAGCATAAGATTAGAATCTGAGGTTGATGAAAAAGATAACTATTAACGAAGACCGTTTGAGCATGAGTTACTAATCTCTCAATTCTAGCAAATGAATCATCAAGACTAAAGCATATAAGAAAAATGTCCCAAACTAAACTCATGTCAAGATTAAATTCAAGAAAAAGGTCCCTGAAATAGCAGACAACTCCTTCACTGACTCATCAGTGCATTTTCTACAAAATGGAGTCATAACCAACGAACACTTCATTAGCATGTATTTCCAATAACAGTGGACTGACTAAAATCAATATGTCTGCTGCGCTAGTTTTACACAATTATCTGATCGTCACTAACTAAGGTTGAGGGAAGTTCCGGCTGTAAACTATCTTTGAAAGACTAGCAAAGCTAAAAGTTCAAGAGAAGGAAAAGGAAAGACATCCATGAAAAAATTTGAGCTTTCAAGCTGTACCTTCACATCAGTGCCCTTCTTCAAAGTCCCAGCATGCAAGCGCCCAATAGCTATTCGTCCTTTATGTTCATCATACTCAATATTTGTGACCTAAAATAACAAAAAGTGATTGTTACACATTACTGGATTCATGATATGTTGATAATCAAGCTTACTTAATCAATTCCAAGCAAAGTATCTATAACTTGAGAAGTAAGGTTTGGATCAGGAAGCACTATAATACAGTGCTTTGAGAGAACAAGAAACTCGTTCATTTCTACTTATCTTCTAGACTTGCTGACCAGCATTATGTTAAACTCAATCTGTTACCTAACAATGAAATTTGTGTAAAAAGGTAAAAAGTATCCGTGTTCTAGTTTGTAGACAAGTCCAGGAAATTATTTTTTCTTCCTAGTTCAATATAAGGTAGCACATAATAGCAACATCAGACAGCTAATAGCAATGATGAAAATGGCATGATAGATTTGAGAGAGAGAGAGAGAAAGAGAGAGAGAGGCTATGAAGGTGTAGAACCACTGACAAGCATTTGTAATGCGCCATCTTTGTCAACACGTGGTCCGGGTATACATCTGATTATCGCCTCAAAAAGTGGGCTAAGGTCTTCCGCCAAATTATCGGGGGAAAGCCCAGCTTTTCCTTTAATACCACTAGCATATATTGCTTGGAAATCACACTGCACGCACATCACATCTAGATGAATTGACTTCTGATGAATCCAGTTCTAAAGACCCAAAAATAAAAGAGGAACAGTAATTAAAGAACAATAAAATCCCAATTACCCATGTTTAGATTCTGACGGTAACCATATAGATAAGAGCCAAAAGGACTTAACAATAATCTATCTTGATGGGTAACTCCATCAAGACTACCAGAAACTATTACTACTATACAAAAATACTTCAGCGACCTAGATTTTATCTATTGACACGTCACAACAGTGATATGATTGTCTTCCTGTACATGTCACAAGTACCTGTTCATCTGTCGCATTTAGTTCAATGAACAATTCAAAAGTGGAGTTGATGACAAAATCTGGACGAGCAGATGGTCTATCAATCTTATTGACGACAACAACTACAGCATGACCAAATTCCAATGCCTTCTTCAGGACAAATCTTGTTTGTGGCATAGGACCTTCAACAGAATCCACCTACAAGAAAGGAGTGATGTGCATTAAAATTAACACTGGAGTAAACACTTATCAACCACACAGATGAAAGAAAGTAAAACAGAGACAAGCAACAAGGGAGGATCGACTGTCATTTGATGTAAAGAAACAACTAACTAACGGAAGAAAGTACATGCCTTCTAGTGTAGAATTGAATATGCGATTCAAATAAGGTCTTTCTTACCATCTATTCACACGAAAGTACATTACAGACAAGGGAAGTAGCAAGGCATCAAATGCACAATGTTCTGAAATGAACAATCGGAGGAAACCATAGTTCTTACTCAGTGACAACCTCTGTCGAATAAAATAAAGTCAGGAATCCAGATGTGCACAGGGTTTCAAATTTCCTTAATTTTGGGTTCAAGATTTATCTATAGATGCAGCCATTACCATATCATCTTGCTTAGTAGCTAAATTATCTTATCGCAGCACTAAGACTGCCGCTTTTCTAAAATGATAATCATCAATTATGAGACAATTAGGGTTTCCTTTGTCAGAAACCACAAGATCTGCATAACACGACAAACAGGAAAATGGAAAAAATTACCACTAGCAGCACTCCTTCCACCATATTAAGGATGCGTTCCACTTCACCTCCAAAGTCCGAGTGTCCCGGTGTGTCGATTATGTTAATTTTCGTGTCTTTGTAATTAATAGAAGTGTTTTTGCTAAGAATTGTAATTCCCCTTTCGCGTTCAAGATCATTCGAGTCCATTATCCTTTCTTGCACGAATTGATTATCACGGAAAACCTGCCAATGAGAAACCGATACGCACGTCAGCAATATCTCATTCCCTCGGAAGAGAATGCGCTCCTGGTTCAGATATACAACTGCCGAAGACCAATGTCTGGAGTCTTTGGAGCACTTTGCTTCCAGCAGTCAGATTATAAAAGCGATTTCGAGCTGTACCTTGGCTTGCCTCAACATAGAATCCACCAAAGTTGTTTTCCCGTGGTCGACATGCGCAACAATGGCTATATTCCTTATGTCTCTTCTCCTCATCAACTGGCTCTTCTTCTCTGCCAGTACAAAATTTCGGCATCAATACCCTCTCGACGCACTGATGATCTAAAAAATCAAAATCTCTCGCCATTTCTCCAGTCGCGACAATTTCATTTCCACCAGGAAGAAGCCTCTTTCCGCCAACTAAGGAATCAGAACCCCGGAACAACGACAGAAACGAAATTGCATCCTCACACGCACGTTACATGATATAACGTAGCGAGTATTCATCTCCTCCGCCGCGACGGCGGCGACGCAAACCGGCGACTCGGAGTTTCCCGAAAACGTACCGGTAGGGGTCTCCGCGGTCTGAGCGGCGGAGCAAGCGATGGGGCGGGGGAGGGGGCGGCGAACTCGACGCTCGGAGCGGCACCGGAGGCTCGTCCCGGAGGCGAGGGGCGGCGAAGATAAGCCGCCCGTGCCGAGACCGAAGAGCTGCTTCGCCGGCTGAGCAGGAGAAGGGCGGGGGCCTCTCGCGCCAGGGTTTAGCAGGGCACGCGAAGGACTGCGGAAGCCGAGCGCCATCTCCATCTCCTTCTTCCTCCTCTCGCTGTCACTCTATCTGTCACACTGCAGTTGCAAATGAGGCCGTTAATGGCGGCAGCGGCGGCGGTGGTGGTGTGCTGCTGCTACGCTGCGCTTCATCGTCGTCTTCTCCTCCTGGGTTTTTTCAATTGCGGCCCGGTGTTCGTCCACGTCGACGGTGTGGCCCACCTGGAGGGTGACGTGGACGGCACCTGTTACGTGGCTCCTGTTGATTTGTCGTCGCGTGCGCTTTTTTTTATTTATTTATCTGCGTATATTTTTGGGGTCCAGGAATTTCCCCGGGCTCCCTCTCGGCTCGGGCGGTCCGACGCGACCAAAGTACCCGAGAGTCTAAGAGCGCGCATTGAATTTATTTTGGAGCAGAAATTCAGCTTCAGGATGAATTTCGAAACAGAAATACTTTTGTTAAAAAATTTTCGGAATGTATTTTGGAATAATTTTTATATTATGAAATAAAAATGCGTTTATTAAAAATATTTGATTTCAGAATGTATTTTTAACTCCAGAATGAGTTTTGGGTAAGAAAAAAAAAAGTTACACAATAGCTTCTCTCTTCCAGAACGCATTCTCCCTATTTTCTCTCTTTTTCTCACTATTTTTTTTTCAAAAAATGCATAAAAATTGAAAAATTCCAGAAAAATTCATAAAAATTTCCAAAAAATAAAAAAGTTCGATTTCGGGGAAATAGGAAATTTGGTGAATTTTTTTCAAAAAACATAAAAAAAATTAAAAATTTTAAAACTTTACAAAATAGTTTAGAATACCTTTGGGCACTCACTTTGATTGAAATTTAATTTTTTTGAGGTGCCCAAAAAAATCAAAAAATCAAAAATTTCAAAATTTCACAAAATGACTTAAAATACATTTTGATACCCACTTTCAATGAAATTTAATTTTTTTTAGATGCCCAAAAAAATAAAAAAATCAAAAATTTCAAAACTTCACAAAATGGCTTAAAATACCTTTAGGCACCCACTTTGAGTGAAATTTATTTATTTATTTTTTTTAGATGCCCAAAAAAATCAAAAAATCAAAAATTTCAAAACTTTACAAAATGGGTTAGAATACTTTTGTACACTCACTATGAGTGAAATTTAATTTTTTTGAGGTGCCCAAAAAAATAAAAAAATAAAAATATTTCAAAACTTCACAAAATGACTTAGAATACCTTTGGGCATCCACTTTAAGTGAAATTTAATTTTTTTTAAGGTGCCCAAAAAAATCAAAAAATCAAAAATTTCCAAACTTCACAAGATGGTTTAGAATACCTTCAAGCACCCACTTTGAGTAAAAAAAAAAAAATTTAGGTGCCTAAAAAAATAAAAAAATAAAAATAGATTTCTGTTCCATAAATCAATTTCTAGAGCAGAATTAGTCATATTTTACTAAACAGATTTCTCTTCTAGAAATCAAATTCTGGCAATAATTTGATTTCTAAAGCAGAATGGTTACCATTCGCACCCTAACCTGATCTAAACTAATATCTTATAGTAAAATAGATTTTTAAATAATAAACGTACTGAATGTGATGCAAAGAAAGTCATTAAGTAATAAACAAATATTCAAAAAGTATTAAAACTAAAATATGTTTCGCAGCATATAAAGCTTTCGTCGTAATGATATGATCCTTCTCTGTTCCTAATAAAATTAAAAGGCGTTTATCAGGGAAAAAGTATAGAGAGAAGATTTCTGAATAATATATTATACTAGACGTGATTTTTTTCACATTAAGTACATTCAATTTCAAGTGGGTTTTTTGTGCATCAATGATGTGGGACGTCTTGCAATTAGTATTTGTCATTAGAATATTTTCTTGTATTTACATATAAAAAATTTCTTCTATATTTCTCAAAAGAAGAAAAAATCTATCTGTTATTTAAATGTAAAACCCATGCAAAGCATGGGCTGCCCCCGGCCGTCCATGGACCGGCCCATCTCGCAGGATCCATGTGCTACACTCTTAGGCCATGCCAATCGGTTGCTTTGGGCCTTCGTTCCTCGGCCCATGGACCGAACGATTGGTTATGTGGGCCAACGTTTTGTGGCCCTTGGAGATCGGAGAGAAGATTGAACAGCACGACAAGATTAAGAATCAGTCTCCATTCCGTTCTTAAGCAAAATCACTTGTTAACCCTAGGTTACGCATACACACGTGATTCTCAATAAAACTTCCGTCTCCTGTACATATCCTAAACTTATGAAACATATTTCGTTTTATCAAAGCATAAAGTAGTATACATGTAAAAAAAACATACACCGCCCGACAATCAAAGGAAAAATACTTCAATTTTTAGTTCATTCAACGTCTTTTCATTGTACCGTGCTAATAATTTATCATTCATGTATCACATCTATGTTTTTGTCGCGACATATTAACACTTGTAAATATAGTTTTCTTCTGATTTCTCGTTTGATAGCAGGGAGTCACATTGCAATGCAATTAATATTAATTTAGAAAACGATCATGTTGGCCTTCCCAATCGATAAAAAGTCGTTACTCCAAAAGAGAGAGTTGCTTGCTTTTCTGGTGCGAGTGCATAAGTTGGCCCCACGAAGATTTGTTCCAAATCACTTTCGGTGGTATTTAATTCCGAATTTGCATCCACTTCCATCTTATCAGTGCTTGCGCATACTTCGAGGATTCTATTATCTGTCAATAAACAATGTTGCTAGGTCTAAAGTAGCGGATTTTGTGGAACGAAAAGGCACTAATCCATATAGTTAATGAGACGCGCAATTTAATCTATGTCGTTGGTTAAGTGCACTTGAAAACAAAACTCAAGAGAAACCGGTGAGACTGAATAGTGGCCGGCACATCGAAAGGGAGATTTCCTACCATGTGAGAAGTAGTGCAACCCTGTCTAGTAAACGTCGAGTTAGTGTAACCCTAGGCAACGGGCCGTTGATGTTGCATGTCCTAGGTGACAGGTTGTCACGGTGGTGCGACCCTTGGTGAGGTGATGTCGGTGTCACGCAACCCTAGTTAACCCTTCACTAGCGTCCCTCTAGCTCATCCGAGAATCTTAACCACAATCTATCTTTAGCAATGGTAAAAATGGAGAATGAAAATCTTTCAACAAGGACAAGATTAGAAGGAAAAAAATACATTCACCCACTTGTTGCATTCCAAAAACGCTATAATACAAACGCTGGGTAAGAATTGCATCGGGTTGAAGGATTTTATAAATGTTAAACTTTGGCACAGGGACATTTGGAGTCCCAAAAGACTTCAAAAAAGCCGAACCAAATGCAATCCATATCGGTGCACACAAACATAGAGCGCATCTACTATATCCATGCAATTATCTAAAAGGGGAAGTGTAATCGTTCGTTCTTGTCCTCCTATATTTTCGGCTGATAAGTAAATCTTCTTAGGCATATTCCTAAGATAGAAATTCTCAGCATACGTTACCAGATGTTATGCTCGAACGAGCCAAAAGGCAAAAATCTAAGTTTGGGACACTAAGCTGAAGAAATTTTTTAGAGAAATTACCACAAATTTCGAAATTATCCTCCCCTCTCCTCTCACAGTTATCTCAAAAGTTACAAATTTATTACTTAAATTTTCAATCCCGCCATTTTTTCTCCTTTCCCATTCCCGTACAGAGAGCATTAAAGTGTGCCTTGATTGCTCATACCATCATGACAGGGACATTAGAGACACATCGTTCATCTGCGCTATAGTGGTTAAATTATACAAAGATGGCCCCACCAAAATTCCTCTTGTAAATGGAAGTTTAGCAAAATTGGAATCAAAGTGAAATTGCAATTTTTTCGGGGCTCGTGACTTGACAGTAGATAAGCAGCCAAAATTAGAGAGATTGACTGATGCACAAAATAACATCACATCACCAAAAAGAAGATGCACCGAACCATCAGCTTTAGGTCAACCATTAAGCCAAATTGGCATCAACTTCTTCACCCAACCAAGACCGCGTACGTACGAAGAGGCTGTCCTTCCGATTCATCACATGCTAAATTGGATCCAAACCGTTAGATCAGACAAATTTCATGTGAATTCCACACGAGACCCATCAAATTTGATAATCCGGGTTCAATTTAACGATACGTATAAGACACACATCGTTGGGTAATATCAGCCAATACATACGATGCCCTTTCCAAGAAGGCAAATTTTAAAAAAGCAATTGACGACACAACGCCCCCCACCAAAAGAGTCCTTGGCAAACAACCATTCAATTCACAGCTCCTAAGCTTAAAAAAACGGTCCAAAGTCGAACACGCTCACCTTCCAATATTGCCCCGTTTCTGAAAAAGGTCGAAGGAGGCCCGAAATTTGAAGGGGCACTTATTTTTCCATGCCCATAATTAAACATAATTACACTCAACACCCTCCATTTTTTTTTTTTTCGCTTTTTGCTGTTCTGACTTTTGTTATATATGTTTCTACAACATATCAGAAGAAGGACCTCTTGACCGGGGCTCGGCCGACGGCCCTCATCAGGTTGGCGATCTCGAGGACCCTGGCGACTTTGGTCCCTCGCTTGGCCTCCGCGCTCGCCCGCCTCTCCTCTGCCTTCCGGCGGGCTTTCGCGATGTCGTTCTGCATCTTCTCCAATGCCCTCGCCCTCTTCTCCTCCAGCTTCCTCTGCAGCATCAATCAAATTCATTCATATCGATCTACGCGGTGACCACCGACAAGCCAAAATCCTAACAGCTTCCTAGATATAAGAACATCGATCTTATCGATTAACTTGGTATTAGCGAGAGGCTAGGCAATAATCTCGTCAGGTAACGAAGACCCCAACTTGAGGAGACTTTTAGGGGTTTAAGCTTAAACTATAGCCTTTCAATCATTGAGTTGCATTAACGTGCATGCAATTGATACACATGCATCCGACAAATAGACCATCTTCTGGTCAAAAGGATCCTCATTTTGGAGTGATTAACGTTAACCCACCACACCAGTCAAAGCTGAATAAATCATAATATAAAATAATTAATCTCAGAAAGTGCCTCATGAAAATCATATTGATCAACCAAGCGCCATGTACCTCGACCTTCTTCATCCAAGAAGAGGCCTTGTGGACCTGCTCGCTCTCCCAGCCCCCGATGACGGCGTCCTCCCGCTTGAACCGGTTGTTTATCTTGGCCACCTTCGCGTTCTGCCACGCGCCTATCTTCGCCTCCACCTCCTCCTTCTTCACCGTCTGCACCGTCACCTGATCCCCCGGGCCGCCGCTTGCGCTCGGCCCCGCGCGCCTCGGAGAGCCGATGCTCCGCCCGAACTCCCCCAGGGGATTGCTGTCCGGGACGATCGCGAGCGGGTTCGTCTCCTCCACCGGGGTGCCGTCGTCTTCTTCTCCGATCATCGCCAGGTTGTTCCCGTTCGCGTTGTTGCCCGACCCCTGCTCGGTCTCGGTGTTGATCGTAGAGCCTGCAAGACGCCATGCAGTTCGTGTCGTGTCATCCTATATACCCAATTCTTTATATAGATCGCGTACGAATCATCACACAATGGTATTCGCATCGCTCTATGATCGTGAAAGATTTAGAGCACACGGTCGTGCGATCCGTCAAAAGCTTCGGAGAAGTTATCTGTACGATCAGCCTCGTTCTGTAACAGTTTAAACGCTTAACGGTTGCACACTTCAACTAAATCAAGCAAATCTAGTGAGATGATGTTGGCGGCCTTACCGGCGATGACGAGAGCGTTGAACTCTCTGCTCATGGTGGTGAAGTTCTCGCTCGAGGCCACGTCGCTGCCCATGGACAGAGAGGACGACCGCTCCCACGCGTCTCTCCTGCGGCCCGCCGTGGAGGAAGGCGGCGGCGGGGGCGGGGCCGGCGGGGTCAGAGCGTGGATGTCTCTGAAGTGTTGCTCATCGTCGTCAGCGATTGATCCGCTGCTTGTGGTAGGCCTCTGACGATGATGTTCGATGCTCAGCATAGCAAGGGAAGAGAAGAAGCAAGAACGAGATGGAGAGAGAGAGGGGACTAGGAATGACAAGGCAGTGAGAGAAAGCGTTTAATCATGGTTCGTGCTTTTTATTATCTGTTTTGTCTTGTGGTGATGGTGTATGAAGGAATGAGAGCCACACACGCGCCACGTTGAATGTTGAGGGAATTCAAGTAAGGAATCATTTATTGGATGTGATACACGTACGTACTAAATTGAACCTGACGTTAAATAGTGTACATTTTATGTGAGATTAAATATAAGGTCTATCGAAATCAACAGTCCAGATCTGATGCACTAAAAATGAATAATTTGCTGGGATTCAAGAAGTCGCGAAAGTGATTTCGATTAATCACTATCCCCTCGACAAGGTAAAGTTAGGTAGGCCTAAAGGTGGAAAGAGAAAATGGACAAAATTTTATTCCCACCTTTGCTGGCCGGTTCTATGAGGGTTGATATTATGCGCTAATGATTCTCGAAAAAATTATTCAAAAAGTCTTAAACCCATTAAACCTTTCGATTGCGCTTATTTAAGTCTAAACCCACTATATGGCTATCTAACATTGGATGATCTTTCATGTCATCTCTTCTCTTATTCCTAGTACCCTCTAGCAATTAAACTAGTCAAAATGGATTTCAAACATTGCATCTCAAAACCCGCTCGACTCAAATTGATATTCAATTTCCAGATTACGAACGTGTATGTGAGCAGCGAAACAAAAACTTGGGTGTTTGCTGTCTTTCGAATATGATGCTCGTGACTTACCATAGCCCCGAATCGGGTAATTAAATAATTAAGCACGAGCGCGACGACTTGAGCTGGACGTACAAAGAACGCGGCCCGGTAAACAAGGCGAGCGTGCGTTTCAAAAAAGTGGATTTGCTATTTCGTCAAGGAGGTAACCGGTGGGCCAAAAGAGTACCATTGGCTGAAATTGAGGGGGCATTATTGCAAGAATTCGCGATAAGGGTCCTTTCTGAAAAAAAGTTGATGCGGGTGTCAATGGTTAATTCTTGCCTCTTGGAAATTGTAAAAATTGATCAACAGGATTTGTTCGACAAAATTTTGGAGTTTAGTGTCGGTCGAAACAGTTCCAAGGGGCCCCACGCATCCTAGTCGGTCCCCCCGTCCGGTCTAATCCTAACCTACACACCTGTCACGGGCCGGGGAGGTCGGCATCAAGGGGATCCACACACGTGGCGGTCTCCGAGAGGACCCGGGCCCACGCGGGGAGACCACGTGCCTTTCTTCCATGCAAAAAGACGAAAATCCTGGAAGGTGCGCGCGGCTCTTCGTGGCCCTTGAGATTTCGATCTTGGCGATTCTCGTCTCGATCCGACGTTCGCAAGCGCGCTGGATTCACGTGGGTCCTATCCAGCTGATAATTGCCTCGCGCCAAGAGTAGACGCGCACGTCCACCCGACGGGCGCCACGTGTACGAGAACGGTGATCCCGGGTTGCCTACATGCCTACGTCTCACGTGTTAATCAACGTTATCTCTTTGCCCGAATTGCGCGCTAGGAAAGACCCAAGATGCTTCTACTTTTCCAATTTTTCTATACAATATATATATATATATATATATATATATATATATATATATATATGCCCGTCGAAATTAAAAAAAAATTAAAAAGAGAGGAGAGGTCGGCCAATGGGGTGCGCACGCGTGGACGATGGGAGGAAGTGGGGAATCGTCGGGTGATGCAACGGGAGCCCGGGGCGGGACACGTGTCCTCCATTTAGGGGTACGATTGCTTGGTGGCTTCTGTTAAGAAAGCTGGGGGGTGATGGAGATGGCGACTGGGGCTCTTGCCGTGCTTTCTGGTTGTTCGTGGGTGTGATCAGATGGCGACTGGCATTTGCGGGCTAAGTAAATCACGAAAGCTTAGGTAACTAAACGATCTAGCGTTCGAAGCCAACGTTTGCGGTCGAATACGATGGCTTAGGTTAGCTTGTGTGTTTAGGAATGTTCCCCGGCTGTCGAATTTGAATTCTTGGGTGGGCCCATTTGGTAGTAGCCATCTTCTATGATGTGACGGTGGGCTCGTAGGCCAAGATCATGGACCCGAGACGTAGCCTGCGAGTTCGTTTGGTTCGTCGTTTGGTCGGATAGAATCGCGCGATGGCCCGGTTGCTGGGGAGCTTGCGATGGGCTCGCGAAGACCCCGAATCGAGGAAAGGTGTACTTTAGCATCGAATAATAGGAAAATCAACAAACATGTTGCAACAGGATTCAAGTATCCCTCACCCCTTACTAAATTTCGGGAGAAGTCGGATGGTGTAGATGATTATTCGAAAGTTAGATACTGAAATATCTCATCACTAAATAAGGTCGAACCCAGTTGGACCTTGTAAGTACTCATCCTAGTCCTTGGACGATGGTGGATGGCCGACAAGCAGTGGGCGGCGGGCGAGCGACGATGGGGGGTCACAAGTGGTGGCAACAAGTGACGGTGGACGGCCGGCTAGCGATGGGCGGCCGGCGAGCGGCGATGGGGGACAACAAGTGGCAACGGATGGCTGGCGAGTAGCCAGTGACGACGGACGGCCTGTGAAAGGCGGCAATGGCGGACAGCCGACCGGTGAAAGGCGGTGGCAATGGGCGACGGCGGATGGCCAGCGAGCGATGGACGACCAGCTAGCGACAAACGGCTAGTGAAAGGCGACGGTGGTGGATGACCGGTGGCTAGGGGTGTCAACAAAACCCAGGCTAGCCCGGCCCGGACCGCCCCGGCCCGATTCGACCCTAAAATTTAGGGTATTTTGGGGTCGGGCCTCAATCTGGCCCTAAAATTTAGGGTATCACAGGATTGGGAGTAAAATCGGGCCGGCCCATTGACACTATGGGCCGACCCATTGACACTGCTGGTGCAGCAGCCCCCCTCCCCGTCCGATTTGCACTCCGACGGCCCCCGACGACCTCGATCCGGAGCACCCGGTCGGAGAAGTTGCTGTCGTTGAACGCAAACCCGAAGTCCTCGTTGGACGACGACTGTGAGAACTGTGGCTCCATCTCCGACCTCGGGTCAAACAGATCCGTCCCCCCCATCTCACGCATCCCCCGTTGCGCGCACGAACCCCCCACCCAAACTGAGACATAGAGAGAGAGAGAGAGAGAACACGGCGGAGGCGAAGACGAAGCCCTCGAAGCGGGGAGATCTTGGGCGTCAGCTGGCGTTATCTAAGGACACGGGAGGCGAAAGGGTTGTGTGGAGGAAGGCGGACGCCTTTTTGGGGGCAGCAGATCTCGATCTCGGGGACACCATTCAGAGACGTCCAAAGTTCCGCGTTTTCGAAACCCAGAGCAAAAGAGAGCACGGGGGGAGCAAAGGGAGAGCCCAGGGCGAGCACGAGAAGAGAGGATTCGCGTTTTCGAAACCCAGAGCAAAAGAGCAAATTGATTTGATCTAGAGCTCTGCTCTTCGTCTCAGTTCTTCTTCGTCGTTCGAACCCGGCGCTCTTCGTCTCAGTTCTTCTTCGTTTTCACTTAGTTGCAGGAGAGCCGCCATCCCCTGCCGCCGCCGCATTCGCCGCTCTTGGCGGCCGCGCTCGATTGCCGCCCCTGTTTTCGGACGCCGTTGCTGAACAAATTCATCTCTCTCTCTCTCTGGTCTCTACAAATTGTCTGCAACTAGAGAGAGAGAAACGGTGAAAAAGACGAAGAGGAGGAGGAGAGAGAATGGGAGAAAGGTGTGTGTGTTTGAAGAGAAAAAAAAACCCGAAACCCGACCCGACTTGGACCGGCCCGACCCGGCCTTGCGGTGTATGCTAAACATGGTCTTGGGTCGGGTCTGGGCGGGTCAAGCGCAACCCTATTGTTTTCGGGTCGGGTCGGGTATTATGAAAGCCCGATCCGATTTGACTCACTGACGCCCCTACCGGTAGCGGATGGCAATAAGGGAGAACAATAAAAGAGATTTGTTATTTTTATTTCTGTTGTAGAAATAGAAAATAAAAAATTTTAATTTCTCATTTCTGTTCCAAATCTATTTCTAGGCTAAAATTTGTGCCAGAAATAAAAAAATAAAATTATTTTACCAAGTGAATTTTTGTTCCAAATCTATTCTTGAGAATAAAAAAATAAAAAAATAAAAAAATTATTATTTGCGCCCTTAAGAGTTCAATTGGATCAAGCCCAAAAAGCACCTCGAAAGATTTGCGTTTCTCTGTCGCCAATTTGAGCAAGACAGAGCCCAATACAGAGGTTCTAGAATGTGAATCCTATATTAGTTAGGCCCAAAGCCCAATAAGGTCGTCCTATCGTTGACTATGAAGAGAGCAGCACTCACAAGGTATCTTTTAACTAGAGTATAGGCATATTCCATAAACAAAATATTCTAAATTATAAGGTATCGATTGCTCATATCACGACAATAATCTTTGAGCGTTAAGAATTATATTCTTAATTTAGCAATATGTTATTCCTATGGGTGAGCATGGTCCAAGCGGGGGATTCCTATCTTAGAGTCGGGAACTACCCGCTAAGGACCGGTTCCGAAAATTAAAATCGAGAACCGTATGTTGGTTCCATGGATTCACCTGGAAATCAAACTACCAATCTAGTCTGATTCCCCGAGTGGGTATGGCCCGTTTCTTGGCGTTATGTCCCTCTATCTCTTCCTTTGCAATTCAAAGTTAACTGTCCGTTTCCCCTCCTTACGGTAGTTATCTTCCCTTTGCATTTCCAGCAAATGCAGCAAGGTTTTGACCCTCGTTTTGTCACCTCAAATGACCTCTCAAATGGTCAAAATACCAGCTACAATTTCCATCCATTTTTAGCTCAAGATCGTTGCCAATCCCTGTCCATTTCCCTGTTTGTGTAGCTCCTGCAATTGTCCAGTTTTTTTTTACTGAGTTCTTTGCCAATTGCAACTCACATAGCAGCAAAATCTCTTAATTCAGTCAACTATAGATGCTGATGTCTCTACGCTGAATTTCCAGGTGAGGATTCTCCTTGTTGGAGCTATAATTTCGTGCAACTTCCGGTTGGAACCACCCAGGAGGAGCGCCGGCCAGATTAGAGATTTAGAATTTTCATTTTTTTAAAAATTAAAAACTAAAATATATATTTCCGGTCCGGTCTAGGTGGGTAGTTCTACACATAGAACCGGGAACCGGACCAAATCCTTTAGGAACGACCAATTTCGGACCAGTCTGGTTCGGTTTCGAGCGGTTTTCAATTCCTTTGCACACCTCTAGTTCTTTCCAAAGTCCCAGTTTCATAAGTTGACTACATGGCTAGTTGCAACTTGTGTTTTAGCATTTGGGGATTTGATGCTATTCCCTAATAGAAGGGGACATGCGAAATCACCACATTATGAAGAGGATGGTAGCTCTCTGAGCCTCTTCAAACCTAGTGGGATCTTTTATGTTAAAATGCCCATCTATCTTGTCATTCAGATTTTGCTTAGAAGTAATGAAGGCTAGTTTTTTTTTACCAAAAAGAAAAAGAATTGTGGCAATTTGAACGGTTATAAGGAATGCTATACCGATATTGGTATAAGAATGACGAAAGGAAAAGAGAATATGAATGACATGAACGGATTCCACATATGTGCTTTTGTGATATTACAAAATAAATTTTAAATTTTTTTTGCAGTCATCAATGAGAGAGAGAGAGAGAGAGAGTAAGCTGAGATATAAGTCATTGCAAAAAGAGTTTGATTCCACAATAAAATCTTATTTCATGTGAAAGTGTCATCAAGTTAAACAACAAAGGGCAAATCGTGTTTTATTCCTTTTCAAGTTAAAAACATATTTTGACCTTTTCAGCGAATTGATCATTTATTTTAGCTTGAAAAACGTTATAAAAATTTTGATATAATTTCAAATTACTTAAAATGTCCTTATGTGTAAGTTTTTAAAGATCTATACTAAAAAAAAGCATCACAAAGCCATTCATTGGTCAAAAAGTAAAAGGCTATTCGAACAAAATCCAAAATTAGCAGGTTTCATTTATTGCCTTCGGACGAAGAAGAGAAATATGCTAATCTGCGCTTAGTTTTCATATCTGATTCCAAAGGCAAGATTACATCTCATTTTGCCGCCCAATCCCAACATTGAAAGGTCTTGTCTTGTCGTTAGGACATGCATGATCGAAATATATGTGCATTAAATGACAAGACTCAGACATTGGAGCTGGGCTGGGACCGACCCGTGAGCCCCTTTGGTGAATGCCTACGATCAAGTCTACCCTTAGGCCCAGACCAATTCAAACCAAATTCGAAATATACTTGGTGAGGTCACCACTGCTATCTCATCCGTATGCTAATAAACGGGACGTTTTCCCTGCCCGACATGTGCCGCAACTGGGCAACACAGCACAAGCCATTTTGTCAATTTGCTCACGACGCAAATCGAGCTCAAGATCTTATGACAAAAGAGAAGTGATCTGTTGGGTTGGATTCCGACCTCACAGTGCCTTTATTTTCTTTAGCATGGCTTTTTCGAACGTGACATTCAAATTGGTCAGTGCAGACCCCGATTCTAATTGGTCGGCGAATTTTCCGCAAAACATAGCTAAAACATGACAGGAAAAGCAAAGCTGAACACCTTTGGATTTTGCAAGCTAAAATCGGCACACATTTGTCATTAATTTGCTTTGTTTTTTTTTTTTTGCAAAATCTTTCTATTGAGTAAAACTCCTAATGATTTTGAACTTAACAAACTTTCCATATTCTTAATCTGATACTTATTCTGACTTATTTTATTCCAGGTATATATTCTGGAAGTTCATAAGGATATATTAGAAACAAAAGTTCAGACTCATAACCAAAAGTTCAGATTCAGACTTATGATCATCAAACTTTATCATGCAGACGCAGACGCAGAAGTTATGCAGATGCAGGCGCAGACGCAGAAGTTATGCAGATGCAAACGCAGAAGTTATGCAGACGCAGACGCACAAATTTTTTAGACGCAGAAGCAAAACTTATTCAGAACGAAATATAACAGCTAGTGATCTGGTATGGATTTCACAGAAGGAAAATTTTGATTGACTCAATCTTAGTTAAATTGATTGACAATCAAACCCTATGACAAGTATGATTTGCAACGGATAAAGCTCTACTTATGGAAATCAATATTCTAATTGTATGGACAATCAGAATCAGCGGGATTTAGAATCTGTCATTTAACGGCTACTCAATCCTTTCTATACAAATCTATCCAAAGTAAAGATTGGAAGATGATCATCTGAAAGCTGTCCAACGGCTAGTTTGGAAGTAGATGAGTATTTAAGGAGATTAACAAGTAGAATAAGAAAAAGATAGAATCAAGAATCAACAAGTCCAAAGTTTGAGCATACTCCAATCATTTCTCTTGTCTTTCTTGTGCTGAACATTAAGATCTTGAGGGACATTTTGTAAGAGTGAGTGTATGAGATAAAGAATCCTATCAAACACAACAGTGATATCACTCAAAATCTGTATTTCCTCTTGATTACATAGTGAAATCCAGCCAGAAATGTGTCAGCGTGGGAGAGTAGACGTAGGCTTGCTATAAGCTGAACCACTATAAACTTGTGTGTAGTTTTTCTATCCCTTATCTCACATTTTATATACTACACATCAAGAACACAATCTATATAAACTGTTTTAACTCTTAATTGTATTCAGACTCAACTATAGTCTTTCATTTTTGCTTAAATTTGCAAAAATTGTTTAGACGATATTCACCCATCTCTAGGTGATCTCTGCTAGCCACATCAATTGGTATCAGAGCAAGATTGCTTATGTATTGAAGTGTTTTACTTCTGAGCTAACAATCTATATGGCTAGCTTTGGTGCTCCAGGTCTCATTGAAGGTCAAAGTAACAACAGACCACCATATTTCGATGACAAGGAATACAACATCTGGAAGAATAAGATGAAGACTTTCATAAAGTTAATTGATCACATGCAATGGGATGTCATCATCAGAGGAGTTAGATCAAAAATTTTTGACTCAAAAGAAAAGACAGAAAAAAACATGCCAGCATATCCTCCATTATCTCAAACTGAGATTTCAAAAAGAGAAACTTTAGATTCTAAAGCAATTTTTTCTCTTTACTGTGCTTTAGCACCTGTTGAATATAAAAAAAATTGCTTCTTGTAAATCAGTTAAGGAGATCTAGGATACTCTCTACATCACATATGAAGGAATAGATCGAGCCAAAGGAACTCAAATCAATCTACTGCATGACCAATATGAGTCATTCAAAATGAAGCCTGAAGAATCAGTTGTTGATATGTATGACGGATTTACTGATACAGTAAATGATCTTGTATATTAGAGACAACTTGTTCCAGATGCAATGAAAGTCAACGAACTTCTCAGAGGACTGATGCAACCGTGGGATAATATCAAAACATCTATTCGAGAGACTCAAAGGATCATGCCTCTGTTAGTGAATGAGCTAATCGGAATTCTTCAGTCATATGAGACTGAAAAACTGAATGAGGTAAATAAATCCAAAGGTAAAAAGTCAATTGCATTAAAATCTAATATTGATTCTGATGATGCAAATTTTGAAGATGAAAATGTTGACGATGAAGAACTGGCTCTCTTCATAAAAAAGTACAAGAAGATAAAAATCAGAGGAAGAAATCTCAAAGGAAAGAAGCCTTTTGAGAATAAGAAGCCTTCTGATAAAAAAGAAAAATCGAAGGAAGTAATATGCTTTCACTGTAGGAAACGTGGATATATCAAGCCAAATTGTCCACTTTTGAAAAAGAAGACCAAATTTGAGAAAGCAAGGAAAGCTTTGAAAGCAGAAACCTGGAGTGATATAGAATGTGAAGACAGTGATGAAGAGATCTCAAACTTCTGCCTGATAACTAAGTCAGACTCAGATTCAGATTTAGATGACAAAGTCGAGATTGAGGTAAAGTATTCTGAAATGCCTATTGAAGAGGCAAATTACATTGATGAATTATGTTTAGACTTCAAGGCTGCTCTTAAAAGAATCTCTTTCTTAATAACGGAAAATTCATCACTGAGACAACAAGATATTTCACAAAAAAAAAAATTGATTTCCTTCAAAAAGAATTTCATCAAATCAAGGAAAATCGAGATTTTTTTTCCAAAAAAAATGCTATTTTGAAAAAGGAAGTTTCGGAAATTACTTCCAAGTTTTCAAAAGGTTCAGAAACCTTATAGCATATTCTTTCTATATAGATTCCTTATTTCAACAAATCTGGTCTCGAATTTGAAAAGGAAAGTGACAGTTTAATTGATTTTCCAAAGGTCAAGGAGAGATTAAGGCAAAGACCTCATTGACAAGCTTACAAAAATCATTTCAAAAGGAATTTTGTCAAACTTGTTGGTCGAAGTGCACTCAAGTGCTTAAAATGTGATGATCCACAACATTTTTAGAATGAATATTCTAAAGTCTGGAGACTTATACGAAGAGACTTTGTTAGGATAGCCTATACTAACTCTCAAGGACCCAAACAAATTTGGATACTAAAGAAAACTTGAGTAGCTGTAATTTTTGCAGGTTACCACAAAAAGAAAAAGATAGTGGTACCTGGACAGCGGATGTTCTAGACACATGACAGGAGATTCAAGCATATTTGTTGAACTATAAAGTCTGAATGGTGGAAAAGTTTCCTTTGGAAGAAATAACAAAGGAAAAATAGTTGGAAAATGAACTATTGAAATTGGAGGACTCAAGATCAACGACGTGTTATTGTTAAAAGGACTCAACTACAACTTGATAAGCATAAACCAACTATGTGATTCGGGTTTCAGAATTAACTTTTAAGAAAATACATGCTCAAGAACAAGCAAAGATCTTTCTCAAACATTCACTGGAAGAAGACATGGGAATAATTATCTTCTAGATATGAATCCAGACTCTATTCATTGCTTAATTTCAATCAAAAAGGATGAATATCTATAGCACAGAATATTGAGGCATATCGGTATGAAACAAATCTCAAAAATCTCTAACAAGAAATTGGTTAGAGGTTTGCCAGATTTGAAATACAAGAAATCAGAATTATGCAATGCCTGCAGCTTAGGAAAACAAGTAAGAAGCTCTTTTAAATCTATACATTATGTCTCTACTAACCGTGCTTTGCAGCTTCTTTACATGGATTTATTTGGACCAACCAGAACACAAAGTATTGGTGGTAAGAAATTTTGTTTAGTCATAGTTGATGACTTCACAAGATTTACATAGGTGTTTTTTCTTGCTCACAAAAATGAAGCATTTTCATATTTTTCAAAATTTGCAAAAAGAGTTCAGAATGAAAAGGGCTATACCATTTCTTGCATTAAAACTGATCATGAAGGAGATTTTGATAATCAAAATTTTTCAGATTTTTGTGAGGAAAATGGCTTTCAACACAATTTTTTCACTCCCTATACACCATAACAAAATGGTGTTGTGGAAAAGAAAAATCGTTCTTTGAAAGAAATGGCAAGAACTCTGTTGATTGAAAGCAAGATTCCTTTTCAATTTTGGGCAGATGCAATTTTTATAGCCTGTTATATTATTAACAGAGTTTTTCTCAGACCCATTCTTGAGAAAACCACTTATGAGCTTTACAAAGGTAGAAAGCCCAACATTTCATACTTTCGTGTGTTTGGTTGTAAATACTTTATTCTTAAAAATCCCAATGACCGTTCTGGAAAGTTTGATAAAAAAGCAGATGAATGATTTTTCCTTAGATATTTTACTACATGTAAAGCATACAGGGTCTTCAACAAGAATTCTCAAACTGTGGAAGAAACAATGAATGTAAGGTTTGATGAAAATATTCAGACTCATAAAGATAAATTTGAATTATCTGAAGTTCAACAAGAATATCCAAAAATCGTTGAACCTGTAGAAGAAGGGAAAGAAGAAACAATCCAGACTCAATCAGAACCTTCAAAGCCTGATGATATTCAGAAGGAAAGATTTGACAGAAACTGGAAATACAAATCCAGTCATCCGAAAAACCTCATCATTGGAGAAATAAAAGATGGTATCAAGACTAGATCTAAACACAGAGAAAACATCAGCAGCTTGGCGTTGATATCAGAAATTGAACCAAAAGAAATTGGTGAAGAATTATCAGATGAAAGCTGGATCGAAGCTATGCAGGAGGAACTTCAACAGTTCAGAATTAATAAAGTATGGGAACTTGTACCATGACCCAAAAATCATCCAGTAATTGGAACAAAATTGGTATTTAGAAACAAACTGGATGACAAAGAGAAAGTCATAAGAAACAAACTAAGACTGGTTGCAAAAGGCTATTCTCAAGAAGAAGACATTAACTATGATGAAATCTATACACCAGTTGCCAGGTTAAAGGCCATTAGATTGTTATTAGCTTATACTTGTTTCCATAACTTTAAATTGTTTCAGATGGATGTGAAAAGTGCTTTCCTGAATGGATATATCAAAGAAGAAGTATATGTGGAACAACCACCTCGTTTTGAAGAACCAAGGAAGACTGATTATGTTTACAGACTCAAAAAGGCCATTTATGGTCTCAAACAAGCACCTCGTGCTTGGTATGAGAGGTTGAGCAATTTCCTTATGCAAAATGACTTCACAAAAGGTAAGGTTGATACAACTTTATTTATTAAGAAATAAGGTAAGGATTTTTTACTCGGTCAAATTTATGTTGATGATATCATTTTTAGATCATCTAACGAGCTACTTTGCAAAGAATTCTAAAAAAATATGTAGAATGAGTTCGAGATGAGCATGATAGACGAATTAACATTCTTTCTTGGCCTACAAAGTGAAACAAACCAAAAATGATATATTCATTTGCCAAGAGAAGTACGCAAAGGAGATTGTCAAGAAGTTTGGATTG
Source organism: Syzygium aromaticum (assembly GCA_024500025.1). Taxonomy (NCBI): domain Eukaryota; kingdom Viridiplantae; phylum Streptophyta; class Magnoliopsida; order Myrtales; family Myrtaceae; genus Syzygium; species Syzygium aromaticum. Next base: position 23,617,956 of record CM044885.1, read on the forward strand.
CAAAATTGCAAGAAAACAGACACTTCAATGTCTCACATATCCAAACTGGATGAAGATGAAAATGATAAAAATGTTGATCATAAGATATATATAAGCATTATAGGATAATTGTTATATCTTACTGCATCTAGATCTGATACATTGTTTAGTGTCTATATGTGTGCAAGATTTCAATCTGACCCAAGAGAATCACATCTTTCTGCAGTCAAGAGAATAATCAAATACATTGGGACTTATCCAATGTTAGGTCTTTGGTATTCCAAAGATTCAGATTTTATTCTTACTGGTTATTCTAATACTAATTTAGCTGGATGTAAAGTGATAGGAAAAGTACTACAAGTGCATGTCAACTACTTGGAAATATGTTGATGTCCTAGTACTCAAGGAAGCTGTTTCCATTATGGAGAATTTTCAACTTATTCGAACCCCTTCTAAGAAATGACTTGCTTTTCATTTCCTCCTTCAAAACCATTCTGGATTTGTATTCATAACATTTGCTTCCGATGCATTGCTTGAATGGTCTATAACAATTCTTTATTTTGATCATTCTTCTTTTTGTTGATGACAAAAAGAGGGAGAAATTACGCAGATAATGTTATACTAACACTTTGATTTGTAGGTTATACAGATTATACTCAGAGCAAGAGAAACACACAGATCTTACGAAACTACACATCTATATATCTATGTTTCATGCACTTAAAATGATTACTTTCTTTAAATTTATATGATATTTATTGAATCTGTATAGAAGTTTTGTCATCATAAAAAATGGGGAGATTGTTGAGGAAAACTCCCAATGATTTTGAAGTTGACAAAACTTAATGATTTTGAAATTGACAAAACTTTCCATATTCTTAATCCGATACTTATTCTGAACCATTTTATTCGAAGTATATATTCTGAAAGTTCAGAAGGATATATCAGAAACAAAAGTTCAAACTCAGAACCAAAAGTTCAAATTTAAACTTATGATCATCAAACTTTATCATGCAGACGCAGACGCAGAAGTTATGCAGATGCAAACACAGAAGTTATGCAGATGTAGAAGCAAAACTTATTCAAAACGAAACATAACAGCTAGTGATCTGGTATGGATTTCATAGAAGGAAATTTTTTATTGACTCAATCTCAGTTAAATTGATTGACAATCAAACCCTATGATAAGTATGAATTACAACGGATAAAGCTCTATTTATGGAATCAAGATTCTGATTGTATGGACGATCAGAATTAGCGGGATTCAAAATTTGTTATCTAACAGTTACCCAATCATTTTTACACAAATCTGTCCAAGGTAAAAATTGGAAGATAATCCTTTGAAAGCTGTCTAATGGCTAGTTTGGAAGTGGAGGAATATTTAAGGAGATCACGAGTAGCAGAAGAAAAAGACAGAATCAAGAATCAATAAGTCCAAAGTTTGAGCATACTCCAATTCTTTCTTTTGTCTTTCTTGTGCTGAACATTAAAATCTTAAGGAACATTTTGTAAGAGTGAGTGTGTGAGATAGAGAGTCCTATCAAACACAAGAGTGATATCACTCAGAATCTGTATTTCCTCTTGATTATATAGTAAAATCTAGTCAGTAGGCTGTCAGCGTGGGAGAGTGGATGTAGGTTTGCTATAAGTCGAACCACTATAAACTTGTGTGCAGTTTTTCTATCCCTTATCTCTCACTTTATATACTGCACATCAAGAACACAGTCTATATAAACTGTTTTAACTCTTAATTATATTTAGACTCAACTGTAGGATTTCATTTCCGCTTAAATTTGCAAAAATTGTTTAGGATCACCTATTCATTACCTTCTAGGTGATCCCTGCTAGTCACATCACTTTCAAATCAACTTGACCCAATTTATTCGTCTAGATAAAAAAAAAAGATGAATTAAAAAGAAAGGAAGAAGTTGACCCATTCAGCACTTTGAAGTTTGAAGGATCAATAATGAAAAAATAAAAACTTTGCCGGGTGGGTTTAGCATTAGGTTGATTGTTCTTTGAGCTCAAACACGAGGAACCTTGGAAATGCTTCTCAAAAACCTTCTCATAAATCATTTACATGCAGGCAAGATACGAACTCGGGCTCATCTTGAACTCGATAAAGCTTCTTAACCTTTAGGATCGACTTTGGCTTTAACAGCATTCTTTTATGTCCCGAGATCCCGTCCTCTCACCTAATAGGATACAAGGGTATCTGTTGATTTAGAATAATGCGAAAAAATATATGTTGGGAAAACTAAATCCTCAAAGCCATAGGTAAGATACATCTTTCTTCCCTCGAGGTCCAAGTTACTAAAAATTTGACGACAGCCATGGCTTGATTCGCTAGCCGCAATCGTCGAAGTCGTGGCATAAGTAAACTAGGCTTGAAAGTTTGACCCAAAAAAAAAAACACTAGGCTTGAAAGCACTAGCGGAAAACTTTATTAAAAGACACTTATGGTGTTTGGATGGGGTGAGAGGAAAGAAAAGAAGAGAATTCAATAGGACATAAATATCATTCTATGGATTCTTCTATATTTTTTACATTATTATGACATAAAATATCAATTTTCTTTGCTTATATTTTTTTTGAAATAAACAATTTGAATTCATTCGAGGGCGGGACATCACCGGCCGCATTCCATGGCATCAGCGCCATCCATTGTTGTTGCCATTTTTGTTATATAATTTAGTTGCAACTTGTTTGGCTGTCATCACCAGAAAATTAACAAACTAATCAGTAGGCGAAACAAAAGATTAAACAAAGGACTAGGGACGCAAAGGATTTTAAAAGAACACAAATGTTCACCATCGAAGTTTCTGGGAAATTGTCCAGGTTAATTCACCGGAAAAATACGTATTATTCAAGAACAAGAGGGACATCAATGTGGGATTTAGGAGTTAAACATTTCGGTAACCTATCTTAATCTGGTGGAGCACACGACGTCACAACCAATAGATTGACAAATAAACAAAGAAGAACTCTCTATTACAATGATGACGATGTAGCTTGGCTGGATGGGTTGAACTAATGTCTGATGTCGATACGGAAATGCTTGGTGATTGTTCTCCCTTTGTTCTTCTTTTGCGGGCCTAACATCTGTTTATGAGGTGATAATAAAACTTGCAGAATGTCCGATAGGTAGATCCGATGACCCGGTGAAAGTTTTTGGACAAGCTGTTCTTGACTTTTGCCTTTAAATTGTCACTATTCCAAATAATAAAGCAATTCCGCTCATCGAAAGAAACGGGAAAGGATAACAACAAAATCCACAAACTATATATTAAGAAATTTAAAAAAAATTCAATTCACACCCTCTGTTTCCGATAATCGTTCCATTCCCAAAATACGGACCGAAGGTTTCATGAAGCCTTGAGATGCCAAAAAAAAACGGAAAATAAAATTTAGAAAATCCTATAGAGAAAATGACATAAATAATCCATAAATTTGAACTCAATATGTAATGTCGTTTCTAAGCTTTTAATTTGTTCAATATAGTCCTTGAACTTTAGCCCAATGTATAATGTCGTCCATAAATTTTAAATTTGTTCAATGTGATATATGAACTTTAGGCACATGTTTAATTTTATCCATGAACTATGTGAAAATATTCAATATTGTCTTTGAACTTGAATTAATGAAAGGATATAAGTTCATTAAGTCTAAGGACTAGTTTGAATATTTATCAAAAGTTCATGGACTACATTGCACAAATTAAAAGTTCAAAAACAACATTGTACATTAAACTAAAATTCAGATACCGCATTAAATATATTAAAATTTCATGGACGATATTGTACATTAGGCCAAAGTTTATGAACTATTCGTGTCATTATCTGGGATAATCGTCCAAAAAATCTTAAATCTATTGTACTGTGGTCAATTCAATCCTAAACCTTTTAATTGTGACAATTTAGTTTTAAATATTTTTTCAATTGTCAATTTAATCATAAACATTTTAATCGTGCCAATTTAATTCGAAACCTTTTAACGGTTTGTCACTATAGTCCTAAACCTTTTTATAATTTGCCAATTTTGGTAGGAATTGCTAACATGGTGGCTTAATTAGCGTCAACTGTCCTACGTGGCATGACCAATGCTGACGTGTACAATTTTTTTAAATTTTTTGTTTTTTCTTTTCTTTTCTTTCTTTCTCTTTTTTTGCAACTCTAAGATGGCGAGGGCGTCGTGGCTCTAGCTAGCCAATAGGCCAGGGTCGCGGCCCTCTCCATGAATATTCTTAAAAGACAAAATTACCCTCTACCAAATTAAGCTAGTTATCAAAAGAGTGTACACTTACCTTTTCATTTCTTTGGCGACCAAAAAACCTAGCCCAACTTTCGATTTCATTCTAAACGTCTCCTTTTGTTAACAGCATCATTTTATCTTTTTGTTTTCTTTTTGCGTGTTATTTGCTCTCTATCATGTGATAGCGTGAGGAAGCGGCCAAGTGACCAAAGCAAATTTGTAACAGCAAGAAGCAACATAGACGGTGATCAAGTCCCAAACCAGGGATGATGACAATGTAGTTTATTCTGAAATTAAAAAAAAATTATGATGATAAGTTCAAGGAAATATTAAATTTATAACTACAATAATTTATTAAAAAATTAAAACGACAACATATGCAATTATAAGTAAGATTTTTTATAATTTGAAGCATACCTTACTTAATTACATTGGTAAATTCTATATAACATAATTAAATTTTACTTAATTTACATAATCATAGAATAAATATAGTATGTATCTTAGTATAATATAAAGGTTATAACTTAAAATATAGCTATCTAATTGAGTGAACAAATTGCAATTGATAAAGTGATTTGTACACTCTTTAGCTTTTTTACAAACAGCATCCGCTCCTGGAATCGCTGATCAGACTAGGAAGAATCGTACACCCCAGAAGTGGTTCAACTCAGCTAATGGCGTTGGCGACGATGAAGAGAAAAAGGGACTTGGACACAGGAACATCGTCGTTGACGGGTGAAGGTAGGGAGTCTCTGGGAGCTGAATATGAGGTGTTCTTGAATTCCAGAGGACCGGATACTCGCCTCAATTTCACTGATTTCCTTTATCACTTCTTGGATGGAGCTGGGATTCACGTCTTCATAGATGAAGAAGAGATTCGAAAAGGCGAAAAGATTGCAGCTGAGCTGCTACATGCAATCAATGGTTCTAGAATTTATGTGCCCATATTCTCCAGAGACTATACATCTAGTGCATAGTGTCTTTGCGAGCTCGCCCACGTGGTGGAATGCTCGAGAAGATCAATAGACAAAGTGATTCTTCCCATTTTCTTTGACGTCGATCCCCAAGATGTCAAGCTCAGAACTGGACTATATGTTGATGCCTTGAAAAGGCATGAGGACAGGTTCGGCTCCGATGAAGTGCAACAGTGGAAAGGGGCTCTAACAGTGGTCGCTGCGATCAAAGGATGGCACTGCAAAGATAGATGGTAAGAGAGTTTCGAAAAGCTTTCCCCTAAAGACTATACACTTCACTCCTTTTTCATGTCTTCAAATAGAAATACAATAACCCTAGGGCAACACAAAAAGACTATAAAGCAGATCTTGAGGATGATGACACTCCATGTCATGTTAAGTGGTTAGAGTGTAATTTATGGAACTTTTAGTAGAAAAAGGGAAAAAAATGGATATCTGATTTCCTGGAGTTGATACATTATGGAGGGCTTATGAGCTACAAAGTGATCAATAAATGCGAGTGGATATGATTAGCACGGTTTTTTCCAAAAAACTAAGAGATGCCCGAATGTTTTTTACGTTTGCCAAGACTAAATGAAGAGAAAACTAATTTGGCTTAGCCGTTCGTGGAGGCTTTCAATTAATTTTGGTGAGAAAATTCATTGAGATAGACGCGTTTTCTTCAAGAAATTCGATGATGCTTTAGAAAATATTTTCATAAAAATAATTATTAATATAGCTTGGAAAAAAAAGAATCAACAAAAAATACTTTTATCATCAACATAAATGTTTAGACATAGATCATTGTTAATAATGAAAATATTATCCGTCGGCTAATCTTTCTAAGTGATTCGTACTAACTACTAACTACTATTTTTAGGAAGAAATATTTTAGAAATCATTAATTTTTCACGAAACAAAGTTATATCCCGTTCCGAGTATGCAACGAAAGACGAGAGTCGTGACTAGTTCACTATTCATTTTTAGGTGGTTTAAATTTCCAGGAATTCGTTTTGTTCACAGCATAAACATGATGCTTGCATTGGTCAAAGCTGACAGTGTAAATCAGTGTGGTTATTTTGCTGGCAATCTTGTACTCTCTTTCTGTGTGCGTAATCTCGTTCGTTTCTCATTGTAAAAAGATAGGATACATGTGTGTTGAAATAGCTATGTTGGCCTTAATTTGCTTCTGCCGCTTACCAAAATTTTCTATTTTCGCCACTGTTGTGAACTCCCACTTCACATTGAGAATATCCTGAAACTTGATGTCCTTTATGTTATTACTCAATCTCAATTTATTGTGTGCCAGCCAAGGGGAACTTATAAAACTTATTACCGATGAGGTTTTAAGGAAACTGCCGAGAGGAGTTCAAATAGTGCCTGATCATTTGGTTGGAATCGATGTTCATGTGCGAGCTGTGATAAATTTGTTAGGCGAAGACTCTCTTGATGTACGTTTTGTCGTAATACACGGCATGGGCGGAATCGGTAAGGCAACTCTCGCCAAAGTTGTTTTCAACCAATTTGCTTCGCTGTTTGAAGGTTGCAGTTTCCTCTCAGATGTTGCAGAATTTTCACAGCAGGGTAAAATTGTGAAATTGCAAAACTGGCTATTGTCTGACATCCTCAAGTGTAAATCCATAAAGGTTCATGATACTTACTCCGGGATCAATATGATTAGAGGAAGATGTGGCCACAAAAAAGTTCTTATTGTTCTTGATAATTTGAATAAAAGGGACCAGCTTGTGAAACTAGTAGAAAAGTGCAATTGGTTCGGTCAAGGAAGTAGAATTATGGTGACAACTAGGGACGTCAGTTTGTTGAAAATTAGCAAGAATAATGCCTCACTGCATCCTAAAGTATGTCACTTTTACAAAATGGAGGAGATGCGTCATTCTGATGCTATTCAACTTTTCAGTAGATATGCATTTGAGAGCGATGCTCCTCCATGTGAATATGATAGAATAACAAGAGAAATTGTGGAAATCACTGGTGGACTTCCATTGGCTCTTGTAGTCATCGGATCCTCACTTTACTACAAGAGCAAAGAAGTATGGGACGATGTATCAGCCAAGCTGAAGAAAATGCCTCCCAAGGAAGTTCAGTACATATTGGAGGTAAGTTCTGACATGTTGGAATATGAGCCGAAACAAATTTTTCTTGACGTTGCATGTCACATGGCTGGTGAACAAAGAAGCGATGCAATTATTATGTGGAGAGCTTGTGAATTTTTTCCGAATGAGGCCATCACAGTTCTGGTTAACATGTCTCTGATAAAGATCATGAATGAATACATTTGGATGCATGACCAACTCAAAGATTTAGGGAGAGATCTTGTTCGCAAGGAAAGCATTGAACATCTTGGAGAGCGTACTAGAATATGGTGTTCCACCGTAGCCATTGATGTCATACAAAGAAAAGAGGTATGTATGGCTAAAGTTCTACCTTTCACTTTGTGAAGAAAATAAAGTAGGTCGTTATTGTGTGAAATTACCACTGACCATGGTAGTCCACCGATGCTCATTGGTAAAGAGGTCACACTATCTTTCATGAGATCACAAGTTCGAGCTAGATCGTGAGCAATCTTTTTACCAATTTGCGCTTTGGTCATTTGCCATCTCGTGTTGAGAGAACTTTTGGCTTTTGGCAAGCTCGTATACCTATAAGTGGACTAAGTAACTATGGCTTAAATTGATCATTCCGCAAAGGGGTGAGACCCTTGTGATAGCTCGTAGAGTTGATCGCTCCTCCCTAGCCTTTAACCAATAAAAAGAAAAGATATTTTGTTAAATCCACGAACCTTTTTCTTACGTTCATCAAAGCTTAGACTAATTGAGCTATAATTTCCTTTGCAAGGGAACAAAAAAAATAGTGGCACTCAAACTAGGTGGACAAACTCAAGTGTGCAATATTACACGTGAAGACATTATGAGGATGGTAAAGTTAAGGTTCCTTGAATTTGATGGAGGAAACTTTGTTGGGGACTTCCAAAATATCCTCTTGGAGCTAACATGGCTCTCTTGGCAAAATTGTCCATCAGAGTTTCAAGCTATTAACTTCTCCCCAAGCAATCTAGTTGTCCTCAAAATTTCAGAATCTGACATCACAAATGATTGGAGTGGATGGGACCAAATCATGGTACGGTTATATGTAATATAAGCAATTTACATTTACTCTTTTCTTTGTGCATAGTGAATTTGACGATTTTTGTCTATCCTTGTATAATTAATTCTACAGGGGAAAAGTAAGTTAAAGGTTCTGCATCTCGTGAGCTGTAGAAGGTTGATCAAGACACCTAACTTCTCTAAATGCTTGACTTTGGAGAGACTCATTGTGAAGGATTGTGGAAGGCTGGTTGAAATTGACCCATCCCATAGCATGCTGCAGCATTTGAAGCACTTGGAAATTAATGGCTATATTGGTTTAAGGATGCTTAAAGGAGGACCAACCACGCTCGCTCTAGGCATTTTACGTCAAGCATGGCCAGACTCATTGGCTAATCTATAAAGCGTCTATCAACGCTAAGGATGGAGAATGTGGAATTCCTTGAACTTCCGAGTTCAATAGGAGAGATAGCTGGCCTTCAAGAGTTGTCTTTAGGTGATTCATCTGTGAAAATAATTCCAGAGTCAATTGGAAAATTGAAATCTCTAGTCAAGTTGAAACTATCTGGGACAGACATTATAGAGCTACCCAATTCAATTGGAGAGCTTAAGAGTTTAAAGGTACTTATCATGCATAGATGTAAATTAAAAAAGCTTCCTAAGGCAATAGGGATGTTGGAGAAGCTTGAATGTTCAGGAGCTACACGTTGCGAATCTTTGGAGGGAGAAGTTCCGATGGAAATTGGGGCACTATCATCTTTGAAATTCCATAGATTAGGAGGAACCCGTATTTCTGTAGTGCCACCAAGTATTAGTTCGCTTTCTCTACTTGAGCATTTGATAATTTCGTCTTCGGGATTACAGCAGATTCCGGATTTGTCAAACCTGACAAACTTAGAACGTCTGGTTTTATGCGATCATGAGCGTCCTAAATATGTTAAAATGCCTCATGCACCACAAAAGGCATGCCAAGCTCCATATTTGCCGTGGATTGGGAGGTTAACGAAGTTGGCGTGGTTGAATTTGGACCTTTCAGATATGATCGTGTTGCCAGCGGAGTTTAGTGCCCTCGTCGATCTCCAATGTCTCCAGTTACGAGGCTCCACCTTTCAATCTCTCGAGCACTTTCCACCCAATATTTTTGGAGGGTCACTTTCTTTGATCTTCAGTCCACAGATGGATGGTCATGCCTTCGCACCTTCAAATATTTGCCTAGAGTACATGTAAACAGGTCGGGCTTAACATAAATTCCACTGGATGCGCTTGGACAGTTGCGGAACCTTTGCGAATTGATTGTGTCAAAGTGTCAAGTCCTCGAAAAACTATCCCAAGTAACATGCTTATGAAAGCTATCATATCTGGCGGATCGTGATAGCCCTCGGCTAGTTGAGATTCAAGGTATCGAACGATTAGAATCATTGGAGCATCTAATTATTATATGTTGCCCGTTATTAAAAGAGCTGCCAGATCTACAGGATCTGACAAAGTTGCATATATCAAATTGCCACTCGGACGATACCCTGATATAGCGAACGAGGAAAAACTGCCATTTGGATGTTTTCAAATGCGGGATGTTGCCTGACGTTCCAAGTCCAACATTTTAGGGCCTTTCGGAGAAGTGAATGTCTGTGCTCTCATCAACTTTGTTCAATCATCGTCTTTTCTACTTTTAGGTGTGTATACATAATGTTCTTGCCCTTATAATGATTGAAAAGTAGCGCTACCTTTACTCTCTTTCAATTCATGTACATAAGACGTGATGAGACCCAATCTTTTCTCCGCTCATTTTTTGGGTCATTTGCCACCGAAAAGCTCTCCATGTATTCCTCAATTGAAAAATATTAAGGAGCCCTTGCGCCTGTAAATTGGTGGCTGCCGCAATAACCTTGCCGAAACCTTGAACTTGGTTTTTTTCCGATGTGTGTGTTTTTTTTTTCCTTATGCAAGCTGCAATTACATGATAAAAAGATTAATAAGTGGTTCGTAAACCATTATAACAGACTACACAGAGCCGATTTACAGACTAGTACAAGGGAAACTTCTGGTCAAACACAATTCGTGAACGTGAGGACACAACAACATATGACAATTTACACGTTGATGTAAACATCTCTCTTGAAGATAAGGTTCTATCTACTTGCAACTGCCCTCTTAGTCCAGCTAATCTCCGCCCCAACACTGAATTCCAGCAACGTTAGACGCTTATATGTGAAACAAATGATGTGTAGTCAGCTAAGTAATTGTCTTGGTCAGCAGGTAAACAACCGTAATACTATACAAGTAGAAAATTCGATTTGTTTCTTACATCAATCTGATATAGGAAACTCCTGGCACTATCTACAGTTACAGATAACTCCAACTTGTGTCAATCTTCGGGAAAATTATCCGATCAGTCCTAAATTTATTATACGGATGCCAATTTAGTTCTATACTCTCCAATTTTGTGAATTTAGTTATATACCTTTGTGCGAAATTCCACCATACTCATTCTGACCACTTTTACCCAAAATCGCTAAACATGGCGATGCATCATGTAGGATGGCCGACAATAACTGGATCGTCACATCAACGATTTCCGACTAAAATTGACCTGAAAATAGTATGGAATTTCAAGCAAAAGTTTATCACAAAATTGGCAAAATTGAAAAGTTTAGAACTGAATAGGCATCCATAATATGTTTAAGACTGATTCAATACTCGTCAATCTTCTGACTCCCTTTAAAAATTCAACATAGGTAAAGAAGCATTGTAGAATATATATATATCAGCTTTTTCGATAACTAGCATACAATATACCTTTCTAGATAAATCAACAAGTCGGAAAAAAAAAGAAGAAGCTAACCTAACGTAATTACTAAGACTCTTATTTACTATTGAATAGAAACATCATATTTCATATTATACATGACCAGTAAGCGCAAAATCAAATGAATACTCAATCTTGAATTGGTTATTACATATTGTATGGGCTTATATAAGAGCAAGCGGAATGATTGAGAAAGATTGGCTTTCTTTGTTCTGATTGAAGTAAAGAGTATGTCTGATGTGGGAGAGAGAACTCCACGAGCAGTTCTGTGTTTTTCTTTGGTAATTCAATGAACTCTATTGCTACCAAAGAGAAAGGGAAGACCAAATTCCCTCACAAGCCCAAAAGCTCTACTTTGTACAAATCATGTGCCTAGCCAAATTCGACAGCCACAGATCCAGGCCAATTCGTACATCATACATCCTTATGTGTAAGTTTTTAAAGATCCGTGGGGTTTTACTAAAATAAAAGGAGGAGATCATAAAGCCATTATTCGTCGGTCAAAAAGTAGAAGGCTATTCGAACAAAATCCATAATTAGCAGGTTTCATTTATTCCCTTAGACGAAGAAGAAATATGCTACTCTGCGCTTACTTTTCATATTTAATTTCGAAGGCAAGATTACAACTTGTTTCCCCGCCCAATCCCAAATCGAAAAAGGGTAGGACTTGAGAAAGTGGGCTACATTGAAAAATATTGTCCCGTCATCAGAATATGCAAAATCGAATTATATGTGTATTTTTAAAAGGATAAGTGTATTGGAAATCTTAAAAATTATCACGAAAACACAATTGAGTTCTAAAACTTTCAAAAAGAGCAATTAAGTCTTACAACTTATCAAATTGGTGTAATCGAGTCATTTCGTTAACTCCGTTCAATTTGACTAATGAAAAATGCTGATGTGTTTTTTTTTATTATTTTCATTCACCTACGAGGTGTTGACGTGGCTAAAATGTTATGTTTTAGTCAAAATATGATTTTTAATACAAATTTTATTTAAATTACATTTAAAAATAAGTAAAAATTTAAATAACAAAAGAAGAAGTAGGCGGGTGAGGGCTAGAAGGCCTTGCTACCGCCCCCCATTGCTGGGAAGGGACGGCGATGGAGGGCCTGTAGGCCTTTGCCCAAATCTAGGCAAGGGTTAGGGTCATTAGTGGTCCCTCATCTAGGGCCTGGTGACCTTTGCTGATCGCAAGTGAGGGCCTATAGGTGCTTGCCTAGATCTAGGTCATCAGCCCCTGGTCAGGGCTCGACGACCCCGCCGACCCTTCCCCCACCATCGGCATCGACACCCCTTACTGGCAATGGTGGGGCAAAGGTGGCTAGCTTTTTCCCCCTTTTTTTTTTTTTGGTAAGGTAAGGTAGCTTTTTCCCCTTTTTTTTTCATTTTTTAATATAATTTAAATAAACTTTTACTAACAAATCAGATTATGACCAAAACAATGTCGTTTTCGCCTTATGTTTCATGTTTTAATCATGTCATCACCACATAAGAGAGAAAATAAAAATAAAAAACGGTCATGTCATCATTTTTCATTAGTCAAGTTGAACGAAGTTAATGAAAGGATTTAATTACACTAATCTGACAAGTTTTAGGATTTAATTGCGCTTTTGAAAGTTATAAGACTCAATTGTACTTTCATAACAAATTTTAGGACTTCCAATACACTTATCCCTTTTTTAAATGATCGGACCGGGATCTTGGAGTCGGTGATAGACCTACGAGTCCCTTTGGTGAATGCCTACGATCGAGTCTACCCTTAGGCCCAGACCAATTCAAACTAGATTCGAAGTATGCTCGGCGAGGTTGTCAATGCAATATTATCGACATGTTAGCTAACGGGATGCTTTCCCTGCACAACACGTGCCGCAACTAAGCAACACAGCACGAGCCATCTTGGAGGGCTGTTCGCGACGCGAATCGAGCTCGCGATCTCGGGACGAAAGAGAAGCGACTCCTTGGTTGGTGGGCCAATCACTTTCGCGGGTTCCGGAATTATTGGTTAAAGCGAGAGGCGAAAAAACACGGTGAGCGGCGGAGCGATCCGCCGGGGTGGGATTCCGACCCCACGGCGCCTTTGCTTTCCATAGCGTGGCTTTTCCGAAAGTGGATTCAAATTGCTCCGAATTGATGTCCCGGGGGAGGCCATGAAATTCATGTTGAAGACAGAGCCCAAGACAGAGAGGTTTTAAAATGTGAATCCTATATTGGTTAGGCCAAAAGCCCAATACGGTTGTCCTATCATGGAATATGAAGGGAGCAGCACTCACAAGGTATCTTTTTAAGGTATTGATTACGCATACCGCTAGAATAACTGGTGCGTTAGGAATTGTATTCTTAATTTAGCAGTGTGTTCTTCACAATGCCCTAGTTTCATGAGTTGGCTACATGGCTAGTTGCGACTGGGGTTGGCATATGGGGATTTGATGTTATTCCCTCATACAAGGGGACTTGCAAAATCGCCGAATCGAGAAGAAAAATCCAGGGGGATGGTGGCGATTTGAAGGGTTATAAGGAGTGGTATACCGATATTGATTTGTGGACGACGAAAGGAAAAGAGAATATGAGTGATATGAATGGATTCCACTTAAACGCTTCCGTGATATTGCGGAATAAATTTTGATTTTTTTTACAGTCATCAATAAGAGCGTGAATCAAATGTCTTACTAAGATCGAGTCTATCCTCAGGCCTAGACCAATTCAAACGAGATTTAAAGAGTCTACCCTCGACGAATGCATAACATTTGCAGTCGGTAACGAAGAACGTGATATCAAATGAAATGGCATTTTATTTCAGTGTGCTTAGTATGTTGGTGAAAAACTTCATGCTAGTGCTTTGTTGTCACAATGATCGACTATTCCACTATCATGATGCACTCCCATGTCTTCATGTCTTCTGGTAGACACTGTAACCATAATAATTTCGATGCCCTATTAGCAAGAGCCTTGATGCCAACTTAAATGTAAAAATACGGAATAGATAAAATAGGTAATTTGTGCATATTTCGATATATAGAAAATTGAAAATAGAGATCCTATTTAAATGCTTTATTATTTGACTATGTAAGGTAAAAAGATAATATTAAATATAACAAATCAATGATATACATTATCAAATGAGATATGTGATTTGACCAAAAAAAAATGAGACATATGTAATGTATAATCTCGAGATATATGCAGAATTAAGTATAGATCCTAATAGCACTAATATCCTCTCAAACACAAGGTGAGTTTGAACAAATCAACTTGAGTTTGAGAAATAATCTGAACAATATCCCAGAACCTTCGATCTACATGAAATTAGATGGTGGAACCAGCAATGCACAGTCGAGCATGGAGGATGTGTGGCGCAACTACATGTAGGGGGCGTATGGACAATGGGTGGTAAGTGCGGTGGTGGTGTCAACTTCTCGAAATGAAAAGTGAAAAGTAAATAATAGGAGGCATTAGCCGAATAACATGCATCCTTTGCGGTTGACTTTGTGCTGCCGGGACAGTAACCCAACAAACGCAACTAATATGGCTAGCGTGGCTACAACAAGCAAAATAAGCTAGACTATGATGAGCGAAATTTACTAGGCAAAGACGCATCTTTGCAGCATCAAAAAAATACATAGTTAGACTTGACAACGCGTACGTCGTAGCACGACAAGGGAAATGAGGCACTCAGTGAACACTCACGAGCAGCTTGGGTGGGGTTCATGGGTGCCCTTGGCACCTAGTAATTCTGATACCAAGTTGAGAATTGTGAATGAATAGAAGAATAATATTCTGTTGATTAACTAGTGAATAAATCAGTAATAAATCACGATTAATCGAAGAAAATATACATAATCACAAAATATCCTAAATGCATCTCTAGCACGAAACATGCTTCATCGACACGCTAGCAAATGGGGTCGTTTTCCCCGCACGGCACGCACCATACCTGGGGGCAACGCAGCAGCACGACCCGTTTCAGAGGTCCGTCCGCAACAAAAAGAGAAGCGACTCCTCTGTCGGGGGGCCAATCGCTATCGCGGGTTCCGGAGGATCACCTGTTAAAGCAAGATCACGGCGAACGGCAGGCGATCCGTCGGGGTTGGATCCCGGCGACCCCACAAGCGCCTTTGGTTTGTCCACAAGCGTGGCTTTTCCAAAAGCGACGATTCAAATTTGCTCTGAATCGATGTACCGCAGGGTGGGTGGTGGGTGGTGGGTGGGCCATGGGATTCATGTTTAGATTCGGACCGCCGAAGTGCGGGGGCCCGGCTCCAATTGGCTGGCGAATTTTCCGGGAAACGCAGCCAAAACGTGACAGAAAAGGCAAAGCTGGAGGCCTTTGGATTTTGCAAGCTAAAGTCAGCACACTTTTTGTCATTAGTTTGCCTTGTTCTTTCTTTTTCTTTTTCTTTTTTGGCGATCTCTTTCAAATCCACTTGACCCGCATCGTGCGATTAGATTTTTTTTAAAATAAAAAAGGTTGGATTTAATATGAAGGGGAAGAAATTGACCCGTTCAGCACTTTGATGGATCGATAACGAAAAGAAAAAAAGAAAAAAAAAGAACTTTGACAATCCTTTGAATGGACCAAGTTGGTATATCTAGTTGCCAAGTGGGTTTAGGCTAGAACCCACCAATACAACATTGCCTCGCACGAGCACGAGTAACCTTGTAAACACTTTAATTTCTCAAATACCTTCTCCTAACGGTTAATCTACATCGTAAATCAAGCCGCCAAAAATTCTAAGGTATACATATGGTGAAATGTTTACTTGAATTTTTTCTGCAATACAAAAAATCCCAAATCTGTATCCTTGTGTTGATAAAAACAGTTAAAAATCAACCTGCATGGACTCCAGGAAGCAAACAGTGCTGACATGACGCGCGCGTGGTTTAAGTGGAGTAAAAATGACGTTGATTTGGCCGAAAAATCACCATCCAAGAGAACCTCAACGGAAGGTAAATATGTTGCATAAATATAAAGGTAAATGGATCGCAGTAGGCATAGTTTGAAATTTTTTAATTATTTACACGCACGCAACATAAACACACCCTTTTCTCCCGTCGCTAGTCGAGACTTGGGCTCATCTCGAACTCGCTAAAATACGTCTCAACCTTCCGGATCAACTTTGGCTCCCAAGGCGTTCTCTTAGATCCCAAGATCCCATCTGCTCGCCTAACAGGGGTAAAACAGGATAAAAGGGCACATGTCAATTTAGAATACACGATTCGACCAAAAAAACAAAAAAAAAAAATTTAGAATACACGCGAAAAGATATGCATCGAGAAAACAAAACTCTCAATCCGTAGCATAAAGCGAACCTTCCTTTCCTCGATATCCGAGTGACCGAAAATTCGACGTGACAATGGATTGCGACCCAACGGAACAGAGGCATACGATTCCCATTGCCCCCCCCTTTGTCGATTGTTCCAAGTCAAATCGAAAAAAATAACACGCCCAAGGTCTTCTTCTTTCTTTGCATCGTCATCAGTCACGGCGGATTTGCCTACCAAGGAACCACCCCCGCGCCGTTGAATTCTTCCCAAAGGTGGCTTTCAATATCAACAAATATCAATAGCAATTTCTCCCTCTCTCACCACACCAATTTAAATCAAAAATTATTTTTAAAAAAAAAAGAGCGACTAAATATAACAAAAAAAGAAGGGGGAAGGGGGTGGGGTGGGAAAGAAATTTATGGAGAAGCTTCCCAAGAAACTCACACGAACCTTAAAAAAAACAAAAAAACCAAAAACAAACGGAATTAAATTAAATTAATTAAAAATAGAAAAAGCCGGTCTTGTTTGTTCCATGAATTGAATGCGACCAAGAGGCACCGCCACCCCCCCCTGCCCTTCCCCCACACACAGCTTTTCTCTCTCTCCTACAAATACTAGAATTGCTCCCGAAGCTTTGCCTGCGAACCTCTTCTCGCGATTCCTTTTACTATATTTTTCTCCGAGTTGTAGTTCGTCTCGACTTCGGCGGTCGCTTCGGCTCGAGAAAGCGCGCCCCCGTCGCGTGCTCTCGAAGCATTTCTTTGGTTTTGGTTCTCTCTCTCTTCCTTCCTTTCCTTCCCCTCCCTCTTCGGGCGCCCCGTGGTGGTGTCGCCGCCGGCTCCACTGGGGACGGGCTCGAGCTTCGCTTTCCGTCGGAGTAGCCGCCGGCCGCCCGAAGGTATTCTTATATGGGAGGCTTCCGTCTGCGTTCCGCGGAAGCGTTTTTGTCTTGTTGGTATTTTTGGGGACCTGATTCGGTTTCGTGATCTGTGTGGGGATTTTTGTTTCGGCGCTCTGCTCTTTTGCGTCCGTCCGTTCGGTTCTTTTTTTGGGAGGTTCTTGAGCTTGCGTTGCTTGGGTTCGCGTTGGGAAGGGAATGGGCTCGTGAATGTGGCTTCTTTGGCTGTTCTTTTACGTCCTTTTCTACCTCTTTAATGTGTGTTTTTCGCGTCGCGATTTGTGGATTGCGCGGGGTCTTGTTGCTTCGGTGCGGGGTCCGTGATCTTCGAGGTTAATGCTAGCGGGGGCTTTGTGTTTCGGTCCCTTGCTTTTCATGGCTTGGGCTATTGCCGAAATTTTTCTGTCTTCCCTGAAGCCTCATATGCCTGTGCTTGCATCGATGGTAGATCCAGGAAATACGGTTGGATGTATCTGATATTTTCTCTCTCGATGCTTTGTTGAGCAGGGGTTCTTTCGAGTGAAGACCCAAGATTCTCAATGGTGAGCCCTCTAAGTTTAAGTTTGCTTAGCAGTTGGTGAGAAGAAGAGGAGGAGTTTTCGGGGGCAATGCAATCTGATGATGTTTCTCGGTTCGGTGATGTGATGTGTTCTGCTTGATGGTTGTCAGGGCGAAGCTCCAGATTTTTGCAACGGGAATCTGCAGAAGGAATTTGTGAATGGAAATTCTTTAAAATCCAAGAGGGGCGAGACTGCCACCATCGTCGGGGATAAAACAGTATGATGCTATGATGCGCTGGGTTTATATTTCCCTAAAATTTTCCCCGTGTACCTGACATTTGTTCATATTATCAGTTGGCCTCCAATGTGAGGACCTTTTTACCAAATAAAAAATTTCTGGCCTTTTCAGTATGTTATCGAGGGATCTGATGTGGAATCAACACCTCTAGGTGTCCGAATATTTGATAAATCAACAGCACAATGGTGAGCTTCTAACTCTATCCAGGGAGTTGGGTAATCCTGACTTTAGCAAGAGTCGACATCTGTAATTGATGGTTAAGTTTATAGGGTTCATCCTGTTGTACTGGGGACTGAACCGAGTGCTTGCAAAGGCCATTCAGCGGTACTTCTGAATGAGGACCGCATACTGATTATTAAGAAGGGAGCAAGCCCAGGTGATTGCACATGGTTCCTTGAGGTCTGTCTCGTGCTGCTTTTGTGTTCTTTAGCAGTTTTAGCCTAAACTCTAGTTCCTTGTTTGCACCCTTTTATGGTTGTTGGATTCTCTTTCTGTCTTGAGATATTAATGTGACTGAACTCTTACAGTTCGATACCCAATATGTCCGAGATCAGAAGACAGTGCGTGGTGGGAACACTGAGGTTGTCGCTTGGAGTAAGGGTGTGAGAGGCAATGCTGAGAAGCCAGTTGTGATTAGTGGTCCTTCTGGTGTGGGCAAGGGTACCCTGATATCTAAACTTATGGACGAATATCCATCGTTGTTTGGATTTTCTGTAAGCCATACGACCAGAGCTCCAAGAGGTATGGAGAAAGATGGGAAACATTACCATTTCACAGAGAAAAGTGTCATGGAGAAAGAGATAGAAGATGGAAAGTTCCTTGAGTATGCGTCGGTCCACGGGAATCTTTACGGGACTAGTATTGAAGCGGTTGAAGTTGTAGCTGATGAGGGAAAGGTATAGGTTTCTGCAAATCCATGCTCAAAAGTTGTTTGTAGTGCGTCAATCTAACAGCTGTCGTCACCTTTTGACCAGTGCAGCCTCCCCTTGTTGAAGAGGAGATTTTCCCACTCTTAATTTTTGTTTTTATGGTATATGCAACATCTGATGTTATGTATTTGCCGAACTTGCTGTCTGTTGATTTAGGGTACCTTGATTCTTTATGTTTGTTGTGATCAATCTATCTGCACAATTTTCCAGTCAAAGATTGTTATATTGAGATTTTTTGCCGTCTTTTAATCAGAAACTTTCATTTGACTTTTTAGAGATGCATCCTTGACATCGATGTTCAAGGGGCAAGCTCCGTCCGGGGAAGTCCTGTGGAAGCTATTTTTGTCTTTATTTGTCCACCCTCAATGGCGGAGCTTGAGAAACGACTTCGTGCCAGGTTAGTATACCGACATCAAGACACTCATGTCCTTGTGCATTCAAGATATTGGTTTAAATCCATTCGTTGAACAGGGGAACCGAAACTGAGGAACAGATATTAAAGCGTCTTCGAAATGCTAGGGCAGAGCTTGCCCAGGGAATATCTCCGGGCCTTTTTGACCATATTTTGTATAATGACGAACTTGAAGACTGTTATCAGAGACTTAAGGTGATTCTGCTGTTTTGTGTTTCATCATCCTTTTTCTGTTGTGCCGTGCAGATTTTTGTTGGCTCAGGAAAATTGACAAACAACCTTATGACTGTTTAGCATTCCTCTGTGGTAATTTTTTTATTGTGTAGAAACTCTTGGGACTAGATGGAAGTGTAGGAGCAGCCCCCAAACCAGGTGAAAACATCTTCATGCAGCTCATATTTCGCAATTAACATCTATATTTGCTATCTTGCTTTTGTAATTGGAATTTAATGTGTTCAAATCGTAATACAGTGTCTGGAGGGATTGATCTGCCCGTGGACCATTCAGTATCAAAATCGGATAATAAGATCATTATAGATTGTGGAACCCTGGAGTTGGAGAAGGCATCCAAGAATCTGTAAAATCTCTCTCTCTCTCTCTCTCTCTCTCGTGCGTGCTTTTGAGACTATCCTTGTAAGACATGAAATCTAACTTGTTGCGGTCTGGCAGGATTGTGTTGGACGTCTCCTGTCTCAGTGGCGGTGCACCTGGCCGTACAAGGGGGTTAGACTTGTATGCAATTGATTCATTTTCAGATGGGTTGAAAGAGATCAGATAACAAAGTGCCTGCCATTCTCGTCAGCCCTTGCTACTAACTACGTCGATTTTGAGAGATCCCCTTATCATAACTCTTTAACATCATAGCCCAAGGTTGACGAACATAAGAGCTTTACGTTCGTGGACAGTTGCTGGGACCGGTTTTTCTAGATTCTTTGGGATTTTTAGAAGTATACTTCGTTTCTTGCGCGTCTGAAAATTATTTATTTTTCTAAATGGGCATTGATGATTTTTAAGTTGCGAGGCATCTGGGTTATCTATGAGTGGTCCGATGTATTGCCAGTGAGGAAGTTGTTTGTTTTGGGAGGAAAGATCTTGTGATAATATTGGAAAGCAGGGCATTCTTTCTCTAAAATAGTAGTCAGCTGAGAACGACCAGTAGTTGTGATACATAGTCTTGATTCTTGACTTCTACATACTGTTGACTTTAGATTGACAGTGTGCATTTATGTAAACGCGTAATGAATAGATTTAAGAAGACTTAGAGGAAACGAGAGGTATCGTCAGTTTAGATTGGTGATGAAAGAGTGAGAAAAATGTAATATGTTGTGCATCACCAAATGAAAAGTAGAAAGTGCAAGTCCCCTATATGTAGGTGAGAAGACAATTAGATATCTTACAAAAATTGTAATGCTATGCAATAATTAAATATATATCTAAAATCCCCTCAATCTTGAGTTAGGGGAAAAGATCCGGAAAATGCCCAGGTACATGTGTCTTGGAAAAGACATTTTGTTCAGCCAATCAAGTTGAGACAAGTTGAACAGTGTCACGAAGAGATGAAATAAAAGTCAATTTCAATGTGTTTTTGTGCATTTATAAAAAAAACATCATGTGCTATTTGGATAGCACTTCAGTTGTTGAAATAGAATGACTGTTTTGTTATTATGATGCACTCTCATATCTTATAGTTTTCATCGCAATTATGATAACTCCGACGTCATATCAGTAAGAGCTCAATATTTTGCTTCTATAATAGAGTAAGCAACAACGGCCATTTTTTAGTTACACCATGAGATAAGTGAGTTATCCAAAAAGAAGCAATAGGCTGTAGTGGAGCAACGATCTTGAATGTTGCTAGCCCGGTGATCATAAGAATAAGCAGTCAACTTCATTGTAGAATGAGCAAAAGTGAAGGCCATACAATAATGTACCCTTAACGTATAAAAGAATTCGAAGGATTGCGGCAAAATGAGTCGTCGAGGTGCGGTCATGTATTGACCAATGATATGAAGAGTATAGATAATTGTTTAGGTTATTCCACATCGATTGTGGAAGGGGCTAGTGAAAAGTTTATAAGTATAAGGGAAAGTCTCGTTTTTTGAGTTAGCTTTTAGGTTAAGAGATACCCAAGACCACTTGGTATTAGAGGCTAGGTTATCAATAAGATTCTCAATTCCGAGAATTGGTGTGACTTAAAATAGTTAATACACCCTAGTTGTCCCATGACTCATTGATTTAACTTTTTAAACGAAGGTGGGTTTTTAACTGAATATGTTGATGAGCTCGGACTTGAACTCTCTCTTGATGATATCCTCGAATGAAGGCACCGGGTTTCTGCTGCGCACTCCCAGCAACAATGTTAGGTCAAGCAACAATGAAATATATAAGACTATGGACCAATTCTCAATAGAGTGTAAGATTTAATAGAGGATCTCCATCTTTGCCATCAAATTGGGTATTTGTCTCAAATGGAATTGGAGCGACCTTGTTGCTAGTGAGTCTAACTCGAATAAGAAGATCTATGACATAATTTGCTTGAAAAAGATAATAACTAGAGAAATTTGAATTAACCTCCAAGTCTAAAAAATAACTGAGTTGCTCAAGACTTTTGTTTTAAACTATTGATTAAGATATTGCTTAACTGTTGAAATGCCCATATGATTATCGCCAATAATAACTATTTCGTCCATATATAATAGCAATATAATATATCCACGAATTATGCATTGAACAAAAATGGCATGGTCATAGGGACTGGATTTGAAGCCTAGAGATTCCATGATTGATTGAACTTGGAATAACATGCATGAAGAGCCTACTTTAGGCTAGAGAATACTTGACATAATTGACACATTTTGTTGGAAAGATGTGTATATCCAGTTTATTTTATATATATATATGTGCGCGCATGCGTGCGTGTGCATGCATGTATGTAATGGATTACTGTATAGAATTACTATATTCAAGATTGGGTAATTAGAGAAAATGACACAAATATTTCCTGAACTTGGGCTCAATGTTCATTGTGGTTCCTAAACTTTTAATTGTTCAATGTAGTTCCTGAACTTTAACCCAATATGCAATGTGATCCATAAATTTTTAATTTGTTCGATGTGATTCACAAATTTTTTGTTCATGTTCAATTTAGTCCCTGAACTATATTAAAATATTTAATACTTTCATATAGTTCAATGTTCAATGTGATCCATGACTTGTTGAACATTTTCATATAATTCAGGAACAAAATTGAACATATCCCGAAAGTCTATGAACCATATTGAACAAATTAAAAGTTCATGAACCACATTGCATATTGGATTAAAGTTTAGGGACTACATTAAACATATTAAAAATTTATGGACCACATTGCATATCGGACTAAAGTTTAGGAACTGCTTGTGTCATTATCCCTTATAATTAATGGTGTATTTATTTCATTAAAAATTTCATGATAAAGGAAAATATTTTCCATGAAAATCATTTTCAAATAAAATAGCTTTCAATTATTTGGTGATTGATTTAGGGAAGTGATTTCCTTCTTGCTAGAAAGAAAAGTCTTTTTCCTCTAATCTAAGCTTGTTTTCAATCCATGAAAAATGTTTTTGTGGCATCCAAACACCGGAAAATTGAAAAATAATTTCTCGAAAACAATATTCCTTCAAACAAACCCTCAATCTAATTGTCTTCTCACCACAAGCCGATGAGGCTCGAGCTCGCCTGATCTATGACACTTGGGCCTCGAGCCTCACCACTACCTTGCGAGTCCTTTTTGGCGAGCTCGCCGCTTGCAAAGCCTTGAACCTCGCTGAGCGAGGCCGAGCCTCACCTGAGGTCGGTTGCCGGCCATTGCCATGGCTATCAACCGATAGAGGAAGGAAAAAAAAAGAAGAGAAAAAGAAAAGAAATATAAAATTAATTAAAATTTTGATTTTTTTAAAAATAAAAATAAAGCAATTATTAAAATGAGTGCAATGAAGAAAATCAAATCGAATTTTCCATACCAAATGACGAAAAATATTTTCTAATTCATTTTTTCGTTTTAGCCGAGTGCTAAAAAATATTGTTATTTTCTTGAAAAATATTTTCCAGAATCATCACATTTCCCGCTAAACGAACGAAACCTAAATCTAATTGTCTGCTCACCCTACATATAGAGGACTTCTACTCTTCATTTGTTAATGTACATAATATTACATTTCTCTCTCTTTCATCATAAATCTCAATATAGTATTGGAGTCAGGTTCTATCTAATTTATTTTTCTAATGTGTCCACCTTGCTCGTCAAATTCCATGTATCATTCATAATCTGACGTGAGAGGGGATATTAAAATATCATACATCGCTTTTGACTATAGAATATATATATACACGCGCGCGCGGTCCCCCTTCGTTTATAAGTTAATACTTTCTAACGTTGACTCAAAGGCGGCACAGTGGGTCAGATCTTGTGGTTGCCTGTCAAATTGCAGGACTGACCAGATGGATTTGCCGACTTGGCTTATATGAACCAGGAAAAGTCCAACTCGATGTCGGGGTCAATACGCAGCCGTGAGCTTCACGTTGTGTAACGTGCAGCACGTCCTGTTTGGAAGGACTTTCAAATTAAATTCCACATGATTTGTGAACCACGCTTGGTAAGCTTTTCAAGGGCTTCGTGGAAATCGCATAACACCACCAATACATGGAGTTCTGGACAACGACTCGCCGTCGCCTAGTCCATGTTCCCTCAGTTTAGTTTTTACCAATGAACTCGAAGCGGTACGAATGACTGATATGGATCTGGGTATAAGAACTAATCCTCACGAGTTGTTATATTTGATATCACCTTAGAATGTGCACGATGAGCAAATTGTCATACTCATGACGGAGCATAATTTGCCATATCGGATTTTCTAATCGTAATTAAATCTAGGAATGGTTGTGCTTGATACCACCTAAGAACGAGTACGGTATGCAAATCAATAGATCCGTTATGGTCAACGCAGTTATTAGATCAAATTTCCCAATCTTAAAGAGTCACAAAAAATTGAAATCGTCGTGCTTGTAAGAGTTTATCCTGTTTGAGTGTGGTTCATATTCCCCACTGATAAAAAGAGATACGGGGTTCGAATGGGGCCCGCAACGCTAGATGACTTTATAATTTGAGTTTGTATTTTATTCATAATTTGTATTTGGGTCTATGAATAGCTACTAAGTATATATAATCTCTTTTTTTTTTGTAACTGATGGATGTAACATAGAGGTAGAAAATACTAAATATAATAAAATCCTCTACTGGACGTAACCCTAGTTTAAGGGTGAATAAAAATAAGAACTTGTGTCTTGATTTCTCTTTTTTGATTTACTTTCTATTTGGTTGTGATTATGCGCCTAATACTAACATATCCATCCATTCGCCCTCATTCCCAACTCGCACAAGTCGATAGGAACACGACCATAGAGCCCATTATCGCTCCATGTTTCGATACCAATTCCTCTTTCGAGCCCTCGATCGCTACTTAGAACAATTTATGGCAGCTTTATTCGCAACAACCCAACATGTCATGAGGATACTCAGTGAAGAACGGGGCCCGTTAATGCAGTTTTCAATTGGGTGGGCGATCCCCGTTGGATCTTTGAAGAAATGATGCAACTTGCCAAAGCCATGAGTGAGGCTCAGAATGCAACACATTGATCGGATTCGGCCAACAGCTTTCGGTGATGGAACTGGGAAGCTTCCTAGAATCGACAGGACAACTCGGACCGGAATCCGCCACCCAGAGAAGTTAGTACCGTGCAAGTGGGGCACAGACAGGCCTCAGTGGGCAAGTGGGTCTTTTGATTGCCCCCAACTTTTTTCCTCTTTACTAGGCCCCCCCGGACGTGACTCTGAATCTGCCAGATTCTCACGTCTCGTGAAGGGACCACTTCCTCCGGAGCATACCAGACGAGGCACACGTTACGCGCGAGAGAAGCAATTCAGGATGGCAATGATTGAGAAGTAACCGGGTAAGTAAATAAAGTGTCCAGATACCGATAACAGCGTAGAGTTTTGTGGTAAAAAATTTACTAAGAATGGATTGTGAAGCATCGTACAGTAGCCGGGACACCATAGCAGAAAGGAAGAACAGAATCTTATTTGAGCGAGCTCGAAGCATGCAGGACTAGGCAGGAATGGCACACGAGAGTATTTCCGAAATGCCGAGAATGGAAACCATGGACTCTTCAATTAGTGGCAAATCGAGAATGATTTGTAGGCTTGTCGTCGGTCTTTTTAAGGTGCTAAAACCAATTTCGGGGGCTCCCTTCTGTGAAGTATCGTGTAGCGTGTCAGGTTGGAATGGCAACATTTTGTGCGTTAATCCGTTGGGTCTTGAACTTTCAACTCATACACGAGACATGTCCTCGGCATCCAGCGCCAAGAAAGTAAAGTGTTCCTGAATCTGAATCCTGGTGAATAAAATTGCCTTCATTACCACCGAAAGAACCATTTGATCAGACCGTCAATCTTACGGGCAACGGATAATTGATCAGGTCGAATCCCTAAACTCAGGAGCTGTCCGAAGACAAAAGGAGGGCGCAAGTTACGACATGGGTCCAGTATAACCATATGTACAGACATAGGAACTAGAAGGTGACAACAAGATTGTTTCACTTTAATTGGATTCGGCAACGAAATATCTTTTGATGAAAATTGTTCTTTGATTTTATTAGAGAAGATAGGTTCTGTGGTGATTTTAGAAAGGAAATATTACAGGTAGATAAGAAAATCAATAATCTTACTTCAAATGGAACTGTACGTGTATAAATAGTGTCAGAATTTAATCGGTGACAAAACTTGAGAATGCAAAGATATAACGCTGGAATTTAATCGACGATGCAAGTCTAGAAACTAAAACCATTGTACAAAAAAGTAAAAATAATTGAAAAATAACATGTTAGTTTATTTGTTTGTGCGCGAGCGCAAGTCTGCAGTAAACAAAATCGCTGTGCTTATAGTGCTTGTGTCATAATCGTCCCTAAGCAGTTCTCTGCGGTTGTAGCCTTCCTTATCTCTAAAAATTTTGTACTCAAGCTTTCATGATGTCATGATCTTGTCTTCAAGCGGTTGCTCCCTTAAAATCGTGTTTTGTTACTCCATGACTTCCGACTCTGTTTCTTCATTCACCGGTGGTTTCAAATTTGAAAATTCATAACTACTTCCTTATGCCCTCTAATTATTTGACCTTCTCTCAATGCCCCAATCGGCAATGCGTCACCCTTTTTAATTGATGTCCTTACCATCTATCGCTGATCATACCTCAGCATATATTGACAACTGATTAATGGTCATCGATGTACATTAATATTGGCAACGATTCTTATGGTCATCGATAATGGCTCACATGTTCGGTGATAACCTGCGCTCTAATCAGGTGCCTGTCAACCTGTCCATGCTGAGGACTCGGTCAACTTTTGGTGCAAACAAAGATATAAACATGATCACACGAGTGATGACAAACATTTTGGCCTCTTTTCTCACAAGACTAAAAGACGGGTCGGTAATTTACCCTTTACATTAGAAGCACACCAATAGGCAACAAGTCCTGTGGCTCTGCATGCAGGATGCTGCTGTCCTCCCTTATGCCACTATCGATTGCTACAAAGCTTGAAAGAAAAAGGTTTGAAACTCGAATGTTTTTCCCACGGTCTTGGAGTAGTGAACCTGATTGCCCAGGGTTGTGCCATCATGTCCCATTTCCATGGTGCTGCTGCAAGAGGCTGTTCAGAGCTGCTTCCTCATCCGGTGGATACCAGTACGAAGACAAGTGAAATCATGTATGATTTGGGAAACCGGTGATGCAGTTACCACTATGGTTTGCCCACGTATGAAGTGCATTTTGAGCACGAGGCAGATTTTCTTTGCTAATGAGACTGGTCGATGTGTCCATGTTCAAAGATAGCAAGGAAGGTGCCGGTTTGGAGCTCGACAGATTGGATTCATTGGCTGAACCAGTTCTCCTAGAATCACTGCCGAAGCTACCTTCAGGAGTTGGATTAGTTGCAGCATTGTCTAGCTTCTTAGTATTTAAAAAGCGGCCTCCACAGCCTCTTGCTCTTCTCATAGCATGCAGATGTCGGGACTCGTGAAGATAGGGCTGGGGGGCAAGCCAATACAAGGCATCACCATGCGGAAGAAGTTTGTGATCAGTAAAAAGAACCCCAAATGTCGCAGAAAAAGAGTAAGTTTACCGTATTCGTTTTACAAGTTACATGGTAATGGCAGCTGACACCGGTTCAACTTCTCTAGTTGCTATATTACTCCAATGCCTTTATTCTCCTTTACTTCAATTAATTTTGCAACAACTATATTAAGCTAGAAGTCCTTTCACATTCCTTAGTGAAGCTGCAACTCTCTGACTATAATTTATTCATGTAAGACCAAGGCAAAGTTGACTAAGATCATGAACAACTATGATACAGAATCTTCCAATTCATAAGCTCACTGCATTATACACTCAGGTCGAGCCTATTCAAATATGGCATAATATTTGGGGCCAAAGAACGAAAAGGGTTCTTGCATGGAAGTATGCTAATACTGGTAGGTTTTGGATATATAATGTTGTTTAGGGTGATGAAGATTCTATTTGATTAAATAAAGGGATACAACGGGAGAATTACCTTTCTCGCTCTAATCAACTTCCTCTCCAGCTCAGCCTTGGCTCGCGACTGCCTTCGCCTCAAAATACCATGGTACTGCTTGGCATTCACATAAACAGGTTCCTCTGCCATAGGCAACACCAATCTCAAGGAGTTGACCCCGAGATACTGAGAATGCGCCTGCACATAGTGCAATCGTAAATCTCATCAGTAATCCTCTATCTGCGTACAGCCTCTATGCCCTCTCACAATCAGCTCTAGGCTTAAAATCTGAGTTCATATCTACTCGTTGAGTAACACTAAACCAGCTAAAATAAGGTTGTTCATCATGGTATCATGCCATTCGTGCTCATTTTGAGGGTTTCAATAGTAGGCTAAGATAGTACTAAGCTAAATGTTCTCAACAACTGGCAAGGGGAGCACCTACTGATATTTGAGGTCCATATGCCGGTATAACTCCATCATGGTATTGCTCAGAATATTCATATGATCCACATGCCTGCATGGAAGTTTCTTATTAGAAACGAGGGGTCCCCTTTCATAACTATTTCCAGAATATCCCTTATTTCATGTTCGGAGACTTCTTCCCGCTAGAAAAAGCCTATTGAAGTGTTCAATTGATAGGAATGAAGATTGCGGTACGTGTGATTAAACAGTTCATGAATCTGGCACCGTGCTACACATGGGAGGCACGTTATTGCCACACCACTACTCACACAGACAAACAAGATGGATGTGTGTGTGTGTGTGTGTGTGAGAGAGAGAGAGAGAGAGAGAGAGAGAGAGAGAGAGATTACAATCGGGAGGCAAACTTGCTGGGACGGAGGTGTAGCATCATCTGTCGATGTTGGTAGCAGAATCGAGACACCATCCATTGAATGTATCTGCTCTTGTCTATAGACTTCTGCCATCGCTGCGCACGTAAATTATAAAAGTTCATATGATCATGAAGACAGTTACATTCCTTTTACTCTTACTTGAAAAGCTAATATATCGTTGCAGAACCTTAAAGCCATGAGACACTCACACACTCAAGTACCTAGAAGCATTCGAGGAAAGTCAAGTCGACTTCTTAAGCAACACATTCCGACCCAAGCGAACTAATTTCACAAGCTTTACGTCGGTGTGTACTAGCTATCTTGTAAACTTGCAAATAACTCTAGGAGATCGTAGTTTCCACTAATATGCAACTAACCAATCCTATGATGTCAGCGCACAAAAACCAACACAATATACAAATACATTCATTACAAGATCCGTGCAAACATACTTTCATGCCATATTCCTCACTCTAAATAGTAAGAGACAAGATTTTTAACAGTCTACCGCAAAGATATTAAAGGCCACCTTTCCAGGCCTGTATAAAAACAGGAAGTCAGGTACAGGGAAAGAGTTCGCAGGTCTCAGCATCTAGACATTGCACATGTATAGCATTTGGCGGTTTAACTAATGCTTGCGCATACTTGAAGTTGAATTTTAAACATGACATAGAATGCCATGCAACAATAAACTTTTTCCTTCAATAACTTGGCATATGAGAAATAACATTAACAGTTAAAGCCACAAATAAATGATATGCTTGATTTTATGACTTGTCCAGCGAATTACCATGTGTAAAAATTCAATGGCCATATTTTTTTTTTCTTCAAACGCAGTGACATTACCTGATTGGGATACCTCTGCAGGATGCCTATGTTTGTCATCATTGTGAACCTCTGGAACACCTGTTGACCGTGATTCGATAACTTTAGTCCCAAAACTGATGTCTGAATTTTTCCATGCCGACGGATCATCCAAGCTTTTCAACATATCCACGAAGGGAGCGTGATGCCTCGTGTGGGTATAGTATGGATGCAAGCTGCCTCCATTTGAATTAGGATCTACTTCTAGTTTGTTACTCATGTTTCTTTCCATCTTGCTTTCTTGTCTGAACTCCAGTACCAGCAACCAGCGGAAGAGTATTCACGGCAATAGTTCCTGCAGAGATGTGGGAAAAGTTTAGCTTTATGGAATTACTGATTCCAATGCAAGAATAAAATTTGCGATCCATAAGAAGCTCATGCAACGTCCTTTAAGATGGTTAAACAATTTGAATTCATCAACCGGCTCGGTGTTTGCATCAATTTGTAGGTCTAGGTGGGTCGGTGGCCCTGGTGAGAGTTCCCTATATATTCCGCAACTAATACCGGAGAAGACGGTTGCAATAATTCAAATCTCTGAATCTCCTCACTTGGATCCCTAGATAAATTCAGTTTTGTGTGCTTTGCGTCAAGGTGCTAAGCCAAGCTATGGTGAGAGGATGTATTAGAGCATTTATGTATTGAGAATGATGAACAACAAAAATTTAGTACTAACTACACTTCCATCTACAAGTTTTAAGCTTTTAAATAGTTGAAGAATAATCCACATATTCCTATCCTAAAACTCGCGGTCCAAGACATATGAAATGCTAATGACATTTCTCAAATCAAGCACTCGAAAACTTTACAAAGTACATCATCTCCAATCCTACTGGTGAAAAGAATTAACAATGTGGAGTCGATGATACACTCAATTATCAACACTAATGACTCCTAAAGCCGAAAGCGAAGAAACCGACGGTATTCCCAAACAAAAACATAAATCAAAAGCCGTTGCTAAAACACCAAATACGAATCATGCCATTTTACTCCCACTTAAGATATCAAAAAGAATAAGAATGTTACACGCGTTGTCTAATTGGAAGTAAAGCAAATGCATGGATCACAACGGAACTTTAATTTTATTGCACTGTTAAGAGACAACCTTATTACTTGCAAGTGTGACCTTCTTAAACAGCTATTGTATAGATGAAAGAAAAAGCAGCTGTTGTATGACCTAACATCCATTTAATTTGAAAGCACAGAACTCAGGACCTCGAAAGAGTGCAGTTCTTAAAAAAGTTGAACACGTTACATTGAATAGCTAAGAGCACTTCACATTCGATTCTCCCCTCAAGTCATTCAAGCACCAGACCACACCAATTAAATGTTCGCAATTCTGATTCTGTTTCGATTGGATTGATCACCATACAACTAAAGTTTAAATTAGTAACCAAACCGTGATATATATTGACACTCGGTTCGATCTAAATAAACACCAAACCACAAAAGCAAGCAATTCATCTGAAAGATAGCGGCGAAATTGAATTGGGAGGGATCAAATCATCGCCTCGACTGATTTCCGTTCAACTCATGGCATGGAGAATAAAGGAAACCTACTCGCGAAAAATCCATTCTATGCACTTAAAAAAGCAATAGCTCCTTGATCCTCGTAGACATATGCACACCCACCTACACACAATAACTCTCCACTTGCTACAAGTACTAAAAACCACATACTACGCATGCAACAAGCGTACGTAGATAACCGTACGCCTCATAACTTTAATTACGCTTCAATCTAAACATGGATGGCACACAAAGAACACCACGCAAAACCAGCAAGAGAGACGATCATTCGGGAAAATTAAAGCCATAATACACCAAATCGCCTAGCGAAGTTCTTGCGACTCCGAACTTCTTCCATCAACAAGAACTCCATCGACCCGAGTTTTGTCTCCAAGCACTAAACATACATACATACATACATATCGACTCCACAGGAAGCAGAAGAAGAAGAAGAAGAAGAAGAAAGAGAAAAGGACCAAGCAGAGGGAAACTCCGGAGAGTCTTACTGCTCCGACTCGGCACCACGACCAGCCAAAACCCAGAGTAGCTTCTCACGGTGGACGACGACGACTCGATCCCAGCACAGCAGATCGCCGATGATTCCTGCAGGTATATGGGGAGACAAGTGCAGTCTAGCAGCACAGCATCACATCACTGAGAAACACCAGCAGCTACCGTAAGAAGCAAAATGGGAGAAATATTCCATCCATTTCCGCGAGTAAATAAACAAAATGGGGTGGGAAATTTTAAAATTAAAAAAAGAAAGAAAGAAAAGAACGAGCAAACGGAGGGGGGTTACGTTGAAAAGTGAATTTGTGATTTTTTATTTAAATTTATTTTTCGCGGGGGGGGGGGGGCGATCTTTCAACGGACAGGTGGAGGTGCCCCGGGCACCACGCTGGCGCTGGCGCTGGCGTAATGACGTCAGTGTCCTTTTGCTTCCCCGGAGGGGCCAAGCCCTCCTCCGTCATCGGCCCGTGCATCTGACGTGATCTTCTCTCTCCGGTGACGTCATTAATAAATAATGTAAGAATGGCGTTCACGGGAAGATGAAAGTGAAGTGTGTCTGATCATTTCTTGACGACCGAAGAAAATCGGCTGAATTTTTTAAAAAGAAAAGAAAATCGTTGAGATTTTATTGGGGTCCCGAATAATTAAAAAGGGTTAATACCGTGAAAAATTCTAAACCGGCACACTTGTGACAAATTTATTAAAAACCTTAAACCGATACGTTCAAGACATATTTGCTCGCCGATAACTCCTGTCAAATTTTACCATGAAATTGTTGGGTTAGATAACTCATAAAAAGTTCACATGGAAATCCATATCGGTTTGGGTTAAATTTGTCGCGGATTTATCAGTTTATGATTTTTTGTGAGAGTAAATTTATTGTTGATATATCAATTTGAGATTATTTGTGATTTTAATCCTAATTAAAATGGTTATAAGTCAATTTCCCATGCATATATAGTCTAACCCACCCTAACGCTAGCTGACCTTTGTCAAGGGTGGTATAAGCCAATTACATGTGATTTTATAGGCCGAAATCCGTGCAATTCGTGTTCTTGGATTCAACGATGGCAAGTTAGAGAAAATGGGCTCCTTTGGTAATAAAAATGGATTAGTGTTGTAATCAAGTCGGTTACTTGTGGAGGTGATTTTGATTAGATACGAGTGGTTTGTGAAGTAGGGCTACCTGCCGTCCTTAGATCATATCTATGCGGACACAATGTTCACGAGCTACTATGTTCATTTGGGCGGTGCATCAATTCATCGATTGCCTAGAAGAAGCTCTTTAGTGATGATGATGATGATGATGTTGTGCATGCCCATTTGAATCTCTGGCGCTCATTTGCTATTCATGGAAATGACAAGACGGATGAAATTGGAGCTTTTTCGTTCTAGAAATCTTTCGGATTACCACTGCTTGGCTCTTTAGATTTTCGTTTTTTATGCTTCTTGCGATGGTTCCTCGGCCTGACACTCATCGTTAATTGGGTCATAGACGCCTGATTATCAGAGAGAAGACTTTCTTTTTCTTTTGATCCCGAGATAAGGCTTCGTAAGCTTTCGTTCTGCACTCAAATTAGATGTTGTGTGACAGATCAATTGAGCATTTTGAACATGCATCACAAACAAGATCATGATTAGGTGTATGGTATCGAATCAATCCTACAAATGAATGAGCGCCAGTCACTATCTTTTCTATAATAGAAAGCCGAATCAAATATGGATTGGCAAGTTGCGCAGCTTGAGCTCAAGATGTAACAACCTGATCTAATGAGGGTGGAGAGTGGTCGCCGGAGCCAAAGGGTAAGGACAAACATTAGGTACTAGCAGGATTCAAAGATGTGCGAAGAATGCAGGAACAAAACGAACTATGCAACCCACAGAGGGAGAACAATTTATATGTGAAAATTGAAATTAATATACAATCGCGTCCTTTGATATAACAGTAATATTGAATTTTAGAACTCAAAAACTGAGCGTATTCGGATGGAAATACTCTTAAGAATGTACTCACTTTAATATGAGACGAGTCAAGATGGATAATATCTCGAGTGAGTTAATCCAGAATCGTCACGTAATAAGAGAAAAGCTTGCTCATTGTTGCCCATTCCGCACTCTATTGGGATTCAATTTTATGTGAGCTCAGCGAGCCGTTAAGTCCATAATCTCATGTCTCATTAAAAAAAAATCAATTTATCGAAAGATCTTTATTATTATTTTTTTAATTTTGCGAATGATTGATTCCTCACGGAGCATCATGTCTCAAAACGGGTGGCCAAGAAAGAGAAACTAATGAGGTCATTAGCACCCAGCAGGAGGGGAAGGTGGGGGTCAAACCTGTCCCGATACATCATAATTAAACTGTTAATCACTCTGATTAGCGTTAACCCAACCCCGATCGATCAAGAAAATTCCGTTTTTTCTTAATAAATCGGCCCCCTTCGAAAGCAACCGTGTACTGTTCCCGCATCGTGTTCCCCCCCCCCCCACGTGTCCCCCGCGTGGAACGTTCAACTACAAGGACATGTGGGCCCCCGTGCCGTGGCCCGCCCGTACACGGCACGAGGCATGGACACGTGGTGCCCGATCCCGCGAGTTACCACGAGTTAACGGCGACGGCGCCGTTAGGATGTCGTGGCGTTAGCTGACAGGGCTTGTCCTTTTGTACCGGCGGGGGGGGGGGGGACCGGCCACGCGCGGATCTCGCGGCGGCGACCGCGCAGCCCACCCACGTGTCCCCCCGAGCCGGGAGCGGCGACGGCGATCGCTCCACGTGGATTATTCGTAGAAGCTTGGGGACGAAGGGGTGGTAAAAGGAGCGGGTCCGGCGGCGGACCACGTCCCCCCCCCCTCCCCCCCCCCCCCCCCACCTCAAGCCACGAGCGACGGCCGTTGATGAATGGGAAACCCTTTCGAGGAATTCTACAGTTTCGAGCATCGTCCGTTGCTTCGGACTCTTGCTCCCCACAGCTGCAGCTGCCGGTTTGGACCACGAAAGGTGGCAACTTTGAGTTGCACTACTAATCCTGCTCACTCCACTGCTTCCGAACCTCGTAGACAGTACGCGTCCTACCAGAGCGGCGAGGGTTCCCACGAATCCTTTCGCGAATTGGTTACTCCCCGAGCAACCTGCGATGCCCGGATCGAATGAGAGGGACCCCGTTTGATCTATACATTTCTTAAAGTTTCGCGGGACACCACATGCTGCGTAGGAGTCGTGTAAGAGGCACGTGAACGTAATTCCGACCCGTTAAAACTGAGCGGAATTTGTCCTCTCCACGGACCATGTAAGGTCTCCCCGCCCCCCCCAAAACCTTCTGAGAGATTGTCCAGTGTTCAGGCACCAAGTGCATGTAGACGGGCACGGGTCAGGTTTTCTGTTCATGGGCTTGCCCCATCCGTGCTCGACGGGACGCCCCCCAAGGAAGATGATCAAGGCCTGTCCAGCCAATCCATTGATTAGGTCTGATTGTGGCCGGTCATTCGACCCCTGCACGGCGTGTGATTTCCGCAGATACAGAATTGCAAAGCTTTGAACAATTCGCAGGAAAATCTCCGTAGATTTTTTTCCCTCAAATTGTTTACCACTTTTCCAACAAACACGGAAGTCCTAATCGTCCGAAGAACGAGGTAATTGTACCCTGATCGTATTTTACACCCGAAATGCCAAATGTAACTGAAAATTCCGAGCTTGAATTGGGTATCAACTTTATTTTCGACCATAGACATCTCTAGAGATCGATGTCTCACTTTCTGTGATCATCCCTGTATCAAACTTCCTTCCATGAACGCGTAGACATAGGCCTCCCATGAAAGCAAATCAGGAGTTTATGATTGGCAAACTCTATGCATCTCCACACCCCCACCCAAAGCTATTGAGAAACAAAGCAAAGATCTACAAGAATGAAAATCATCTGCCACTTAGCTTATTTAGTAAAGAGTCATTCAACCCAACATGAACTGCCTAATAGAGTTGACAAAGCCAAGAAACGAGACAGAGAAGATCAAATAGACCTGGAAGTTTACTCGATGCGCGCATACATTGTTCAAACCTCTTGCTTCCACTCGCTCGCGCATGTTCCGCTAAAAATTTAAGCAGAAAGAAAAGTTTGCGGAGATTCACCAGCCAGTTAAGAAGAATCAGGCTTGCAGCGCTGAAGCAAACGCTGGAACCCACAACTCTCAGCAACCCACGCTAGCAGGAGGAGAACCATATCAATCAACCCTACAAAACTACCAAGAACTACTCTCATCCGGCCTAATCTCGCAGTGTGCATTGTCGATGCTGTTTATGGCCCAATCTTCATGTTGAGTACCTAATTGCAGGCTTGAAGTTTCAGCCGCCTCCTAACAAACCGAAGGAATCAAAATATCCGGAAAAGGGAAGATTATGTCTATACATCACGGAATGCAAAGAGGAAGAACATGTCTATATCGGGGTGAGTGAAGAAGGTTGTAGGAGATTTTCTCAACGAGCCATTCGGAGCTGACGATGCCCTCCTCTTCTTCATTGGAGCTGGCGGACAAGACAAGATCTCCGGTATTCTGATCTTTTCGGCTCTCGGCGTACAACAATCCATTAGCAGGACATCTGTGGTTTTGCAAGGAGGTGCCATTAATGAGAAACCCTCAAGCGTTGCTCTGCTATTAGCGATAAATGTGAAATGATGAATCAGTCGGAGGACCGCAATTTAAGAATTCAACACGAGAGGAACACGAACGGCTAATATAGAGTCTAATATAGAGTCGCTCGTCTCGTGGAACAGTTGGATCATTCATGGATTCTAGTTTAACTTTTGGGCCAAATAAAGAGTGTGACCTAAGAAAGAAGCGCCATTTTAGTGTTTTCAACCACGACTGCTTGAAAGTGTTGGAACCTGGCGACGACAACAATCCAAAGAACCTCTGTTTTTATCTGTTTGAATATTTGGGAAAGTTCCTTCTTTCTCTCAAAGTAAAACCCAAGAGAACCCTACAGCAGCAGGTAACTGCTTCCACTAACTAGCTGATTAAAGACTAATTCAAAACTCTACCAAATCTAGATAAGAGAGAAGCAACTTTTCAGAATAATCCCATCATTCGTGACATAATACTAGTATGAAAAATGTACTCTTTCCACGAAAATTCGTTTCACGCTTTATCACAGCTTTTCTTTAGCGGGTTTTAATATTATCGATGATGATCAGATGGCGATCATACTTAAGTTTGTATCTGCAGCTGAAGTGCGTTACAAAAAGCTGCTCTTTCATGATTAGTTCTTACTTTTTATCTGGTTCCTGTCGTGCAGAGCAAAGTCAGGAAACGTCAGCTGGTAACGAGGGGACATGAAACCAGACGAAAGAGTGCATCTCCACACCGAGACATCATCGTGTGGTTTAGTCACGGCTAAATGTAAAGAAGTCCTTGTTTAAAACATACACGAAAAGAAATTATGCCTGAAAGACATAATGGGTGGACCACCTAAGATGGACCAAGCCCGGTCCGTGAGCCACAAGGGCCCGCGAGGTGGTTATTTGTCGATTATTATAAATAGATGGCACCTCTTGGAAAAATAGGTGATGATTTTCCATAAGCAAAATGCACTTCTTCAAAATAACGTATTCTCTGTTTTTTTCCATCGGAGCGAAAACGAGAACGTGACGATCGAAGAACTCTCGAAGCGCAAAGCGGCATTTAATTTGTGACAAAACCAGGTATGTTCGTTGTATGATGTGCCTGTACGATCGGTGATACATGTTGATGATTCTCGGGCACGTTTTTCGCATTGATCAAATTCGTTTCGAATAGGTTTCGAACGGGAATTGTTTTTCCCATCATTGGTATCAGAGCCCGTTTTACTTGTTTTCTAATATTGAAGTATATTCTGGCCGTTTACGATTTCGGCCTCTTTTTTTGTCCGTTTTCTTCACGTCACCGAATTGTTCATGCGTGTTTCGACTTTTGTTTTTCGTCAAAACTTTAATTTTATTACAAAACCAGAAAGTACTCGTCGAGACGAGAAAAATGATGGGCGACGCGTTGCCGGAGGAGGCCGCACGCGCCCTCACGCACCGACAAGGGCCTCGGGCGCGACGGCACGTGAGGCCCACACGCGGCCGTGCCAAACGGCGCGTCGGTTGCCGCCGACGATGACGTCAGTGTGACGTCATCGACCCGTTGACCCGACCAGTGACCCGACCCAGTTGACCACCTGACCCGGTTGACCGTTGACCGGTCGAACCGGTCGAACCAGTCCAGTTCAACCTGGCAGAATGACCGAGTTCGGTCTTTCGGCCCATTCGAGCTCATTTGAACTCCAATTTAGACGTTCTTGGTATCGACGTGCTCGTATCGGAATGCTCTACATTATGGTATATTCATATGACATGTTTACTGCACTTATGAATGTTAAAATGTGTGATAAACCCTATGTACACGTACTTAGGGGTATATTTTTTGGTATTTTCTTTAGTATTTCTCTATAT
The DNA here is from genome assembly GCA_024500025.1 of Syzygium aromaticum. Taxonomy (NCBI): domain Eukaryota; kingdom Viridiplantae; phylum Streptophyta; class Magnoliopsida; order Myrtales; family Myrtaceae; genus Syzygium; species Syzygium aromaticum. The sequence goes on from CM044885.1 coordinate 23,656,135, forward strand.
TTTTTTAAATACAAGTGCTAAGCCATATGTATATGAATAAGCTTTGCTTATCTTAGTGTATCATGGATTATAAGTAATCCCTTTGTTCTGCATTCGTTGCAGGAACAATGGTACATTTGAGACGCACTCCGATAATCCCAAGAATTGCGGCTCAAAAATAAAGGCTTGAGAAATTAAGAATTAAGCTAGCCATTTATCGATAGGACGCTCGAGATGATATGACGAAACACATCATCAAGGTCAATAAAATGATTCAGGATATCATTTGGAACGGTTTTGTAATGCTGGAATATGTAATGGTCGGAGCCCTAAAATGCACTATTCCTAAGGAGTTGGGAAAAATGTTTGATAAGGTTAAAAAAACCTTAAAGAGTCCAAGCTATAAGATGCTTATGGAGAATTTTCTGCGAGAATACATAAGGGTTGGGGCAAGGAGAACGTCAACCCTTGCATTGAATGGGTCTCGGCGTAAACCATAGCCCAAATCTAAGGGTTTTCTGGGAAGCTCCATTTTTGTTCCAAAGAGAATAGAATTTTCTAAAGTTTTTTATGAGTCATTTCCTGTATATGTGTTGGATTGGTACACTTGATTTTGTCCTTTTAGGATTTAGAATCAGTTCAATACATACTTTAGTTGATGTTGCATGTTCTTACATATATTTATAATTATGTTATGAAATATATGGCTATGAATTTTTGGTGCTTTCTTTTTTCATATTGCTATATTATATGTTATATGATATGTGGGAAATTTTTAAAAGTTTGAATAACTTTTGAAGAATTAATTTCGTTACATAAATAATTATGTTAATGATAATTTCAAATTAAGAATTTTAGACGATGATTGGGAACATAGTGAACTTTCGACTCTAAGATCTTTTTATGAAACTATTTATTAATATGATTAATTTATGTAATCATGATAATGATGAAGCATTTAGATAGGCTTTAATAATTCATGCGTATATGTCCGATATGTTTAGATATGATGGCTTTAGCAACTAAGAACATAGTGGTTGAACTTAATAAAGGAGAAAAATTGAATGGCGACAATTATAAGATTTTGAGTCTCAAGATTCAATATGTGCTGGAAGAGCAAGAGGCACTCGAAATTCTTAACCAGATTATGGAAGAACCTGAAGATGGGACAACTGCCCAACACAAGAGGGACAAAGATGAATTCGTTGTTTGGAAGAAAAAGAACTCTCATGCTCGCATTACGTTGCTGAGCAGCATGGACAATGACATTATGCGAGAGTTTGGACGTTTTCAAAACGCCAAAGACATGTGGGCTGCATTGGCATCAAGATTTGGTTGAACTTCTGTAATCAAACTAAGACAACTCACTATCCGTTTCGACTCACACAAGATGTCCCATGGAAAGACCATGAAACAGCATTTAAGGCAGATGTCGAATATGATTAGTGAGCTAAAGGATGCCGGCTACACACTCACTGATGAACAGCAGGTGCAGTCAGTAATCCGCTCCTTGCCTCAAAGTTGGGAGCACATGAAGATCCATCTGATCCACAATGAAGGCATCAAGACTTTCGAGGATGCTATGCGGCATCTTGAACTGGAAGAGGATCGCCTCATGGCGGCTAAGCCAGAAATTGATATTTACTTTGCTGGTTCTAGCTCGCATGGAGTTTCAGGCTCCAAGAGGAAGCACCCTACTGGGTCAAAGAAGTGGAAAGGCAAGAGAGCAAGTCCTTCAGGGAAGGGAAGAAGCCGAGGCACAACCAATAAGAGAAAGGAAAACGTCCTTTCAAGAAAAACATTTCAAGAGTGAAACGTTACAACTGTGGCAAAAAAGGTCACTTTGCTCGCGACTGTGGTGAGCCAAAGAAGGTAGAAACCCCTAGCATTAATGAAAATGCTACTTATGTGTCTAGTTCAATATTTCTAACTGGATCTAATCCTTTATGGACTGTAAACTCGGGAGCCACAGACCATGTAGCGAAAGACAGAGAAGCTTTCGTGGAGTTCCGACGAGTTCCATAAGGAATAAAGTGGATATACGTGGGGAACAATTCAAGAGTAGATGTTAGAGGCATTGGCACCTGTCAACTACTTATGCGCGGTGGACGCACATTGTTTCTTCATGATGTGCTATTTGCTCCAGCGATTCGTCGGAACTTAGTTTCAGCGTTGGTTTTAATAAGACTTGGTTTTAATGTAAACTTCCATAACAATGGTGTAAACTTGTCTTTAGGAACAAGTTATTATGGTTCCGGATATTTTTTAGATGGTTTCATTGTATTGGATGTTAACTACTGTGAAGTCAATATTAGTTATTCCTTATTTACATCATCTGATTCTTATGAGAATGATGTGAACGTGTGGCATGCTAGACTTAGTCATATTGGTCAACAAAGAATGAATCGATTGGCTAAAGATGGCTTAATGGGCAATATTAAAAATATTGATTTGTCTATATGTGAGTATTGCCTAGAAAAAAAGATGACACGAAAACCATTTGAAAAGGGAACAAAAGCTGAATTTCCTTTATAATTAATCCATACTGACATCTGTGGTCCAATGAATATAAAAGCAAGGTATGGGTTTGTTTATTTCATCACATTCATTGATGATCATACTTGATTCGGACATGTCGATTTGATTTCTCATAAGTCCAAGGCTTTAAACTGCTTTAAAAGATTTATGAGCATGGTGGAAAATCAATTAGACAAGAAAATAAAAGCATTAAGATCCAATCGAGGTCAAGAATATCTGTCTGATTAGTTCAGAAATTTATGTGATGAAAAGGGAATAAAAAGACAACTAACTATTCCACATACTCCTTAACAAAATGGTGTTGCAGAAAGAAGAAACAAAACATTAATGAAAATGGTTAAATCAATTATGGCACAAGCTAACTTGTCTATCACTTTTTGGGGTGATACTTTGTTGATTGCTGCTTATATACTTAACCGTGTGCCTTCTAAATCAGTTGCTTCTACTCCATATGAGTTATGGACAGGCAGAAAGCCTAATTTAAGCTTTCTAAAACCTTGGGGTTGTGCTGCCCATACACGTGAGTCTTCTTACAAGTATGGAAAATTAGGCCCAAGGGGCAAAAAGAGTATTTTTATAAGATACTCAGAGCACTCAAAAGGATATGTATTCATAGGTGAACAAGAAAGCGGAAGTATAACTGAATTTAAATCACGGGATGTCACATTCTTAGAGAATGAATTTTCTAAAAAGGGCGAAGTAGGTGGAGATTACTCACTATACGAATTTATGGATCGTGATAGTGAAGTAAGTGGGAGCATTATGACAAATGGAAAGTTGAATGCAACCCAGTCTCAAATGCAACCACTTAAAGAGATAACACCACCATTATCTAATTCGAGTGGAAGCAAAATGTAACGTGGTGAATCATCAGGAGTACAACATTCCATACGACAGTCAAGTCGTAATAAGATTCCCTGTCGATGTTTTGACATTGAAGGAAAAGCGTTCATGATCGCCCCACAAGATGAAGATGAGCCGAAAAATGTGAATGATGCTCTAAAGTGCCATGATAAGGAAAAATGGATACTTGCAATGGAAGAAGAAATTGAGTTATTAAGATCAAATCAAGTTTCGGAATTGGTTGATCTTCCAAAAGGACGCAAGGCCATTGGGAACAAGTAGGTTCTCAAAATAAAGCGTAAGGTTGATAGCTCAATAGAGAGGTATAAGGCTTGTCTTGTGACGAAAGGATATAATTAACAGGAAGGAATTGACTTTGAAGAAACTTTTTCTCCTGTTGTTAGATTTACCTCTATCCGTCTTATTCTAGCAATAGTAGCTAGTATGAATCTTTAATTACATCAAATAAATGTAAAGACTGCATTCCTCAATGGAGAGTTAGAAGAAGAAATTTATATGGAACAACCTGTTGATTTCATTACAAAAGGCCAAGAGCACAAAGTATGTCGACTATTGAAGTCAATATATGGCCTTAAGCATTCTTCAAGACAATGGTATATATGTTTTCACAATGCCATAATGTCATATGATTTTGTTATGATTAGTGAAGATAATTGTATATATATCAAAATATCCAAAGATCAACTTGTAATCTTATCATTATATGTTGATGATATACTAATTGCCGGAAGTAGTATGGAATTTGTTAAAATAGTCAAAAATTGGTTATCTTCCAATTTCGAAATGAAAGATATGGGTGAAGCTGCATACATTCTTGGAGTTAAGATTTCAAGAGATCGATCAAAGAAATCTCTATCCCTTTCACAAGAGACGTATGTGAATAAAATCCTTGAACGATTTCGTATGCAAAACTGTAAACCAATAGATACTCCTATTGCAAAGGGCGAAACATTAAGCGATAGAATGTGTCTTAAGACTTCACAAGAAAAGGAGCAAATGGAACAGGTTCCATATACTAGTGCTGTCGGAAGCTTGATGATGTGTACAAGACCTGATATTTGTTATGCAGTTGGAATGGTAAGTAGATACCAATCCAATCCAAGTTAAGCACATTGAATCGCCGTCAAAAGAATCCTAAGATATCTAAAGGGAAGTGCCAACTATGCGCTGACTTATCAAGGAAGTAATCTACACCTTGAAGGATATACTGATGCAGACTGGGGAGGAGATTTAAAAGAAAGGAAATCTACTTCTAGATACGTGTTCTTACTGAATAATGGGGCCATATCTTGGAGCAGGAAGAAACAACAGTGTGTAGCCTTATCTACAATGGAAGCTGAGTTTGTGGTTCCATCAGCAGCGGCACAAGAAGTTGTTTGGCTTGGAAAATTTTTGGATCACTTAGGTGTTATTAAGAGTGCTGCAAACCAAGTATGGATCTATTGTGATAGCCAAGCAGCAATAGCTTAAATTAAGGATCCCAAGTACCATGAAAAGACCAAACATATAGATATCAAATATAACTATGTCAAGAATATGGTTACACGAAAGGAAGTAAACGTGAAATACATATCTACACAAAGGATGATAGAAGATCCTATGACAAAGCCGATTCCTAGAGAAGTTTTCCATGGTCATGTGAGATCTCTAGGACTGTGTAGAATATGATATTCTGAATATTGTAATTTTCCCTGAATGTTCACTATTAATAAAGTTTGTTATTATCAAAACCTATAAGTTTGTATGACGTTTGTGAATGTTGATGTTGAGTACATTACATTGAAAAAGGTATGTCAGATAGATGAGAGATTAGCCCACTTACACGGGTAATCGCATCTACTCACTGTGTGATGAATAGAGATGAGACAATTTTAAACTTATTATCTAGGTGATAATTGAGAGCTCAAGCTTGAAGTATGGACGTCGCCTTAACAGAATGTTAAGATGAGGATATATATAGATTATTATATCCGAAAGTGAAATGACCCACATTTTTCACTTTCCCTGTCTTTAAATGCCAAATGGAAGTTCTGATAGACGCTTATAAGTAGAGTAGATTTGTGAACTTAAATTAGACATTGAGTATGTCTAAACTATCATCTGTACGGTATTGAGAGTAAAGACATACGTTCTATGGGAAAATGAGAGAATACCATAATACGTATTTCATATTACGTATGCATGGGACAACCGATGAGGAGTGACAAAAAATTATGATCTCAATTTTTAAAGTCGTGTAAGACTCTTGAGGAAAAATATTTTTTTAAAGTGCCCTCACAACTCTTACTTATTCTCAAAATTTCTATTCAGTATTTGCTATCTTAGGATGTTGCCAATGATCATGATAATTCGGTCTAACGGAACATTTCTAGAAAAGCGAGTTGAACCGAAATGGAGAGGTTTAAGGAAAGAGGAAGATCAATTTAATATATGATGTCACATTTTATATTTGTATTCACATGTCGACCAATTATGATTTTGAATAAATCATAGTTGTAAATACAATATATAAGATATTAAAAGAGATCAAGAGAGATAAAATGTGACTGATTGATCTAGAGAACTGCATATTAATTCTACTCTAAATAATGCCCAATTTAAGCTGTTATATATTCCTAACAGATTTATAACAACGAGCTTTCATAGTATACTGGTCGCACAGATTATTTGTCAATATGAACTTTACAAGGAAAAGAGTTGTGCTTAGTCCATCATGGGCAAGTGGGAAATGAAAGACATAATGGGTGGACCGCCTAAGATGGACCAAGCCCGGCCCATGAGCCACAAGGGCTCGCAAGATGGTTATTTGTCGATCATTATAAATAGATGGCACTCCTTGGAAAAACAGGTGATGATTTTCCATAAGCAAAACGCACTTCTTCAAAATAACGTATTCTTTTTTTTTTTCCATCGGAGCGAAAACGAAAACGTGACGATCGAAGAACTCTCGAAGCGCAAAGCGGCATTTAATTTGTGACAAAACCAGGTATGTTCGTTGTGTGATGTGCCTGTACGATCGGTGATACATGTTAATGATTCTCCGGCACGTTTTTCGCATTGATCGAATTCGTTTCGAATAGGTTTCGAATATGTCGAACGGGAATTATTTTTCCCATCAATGCCAATCAGGACTAAGTTTCTCAAAGACTTCACCTGATGATGCATCAAGAAAAAAAGAAGCAGTGACATAAGAGTGACAGTTCATATGAAACACACCCACAAATGCGCGCATGGAGAGAGAGAGAGAGAGAGAGATTTTACAATTGCTGAAACTTGAGAAGAGATATTAGTACATTTGCTTTATACAAAGATTTTATACACCCAACAAGGGCAAGTCAATCAGAGGCCTAATTTCAGCTGAAAAGCTTAGTCAATCCTACCACAAAAAAAAGAAGCAAGAAGGGAAAAAACTTCAGAGGCAACAAATTTCTATGACTCTGAGCCAGACCAGGAAGATTCTTCTTCCTGCAATGGCCTCTCGTGAGAAAAAGGTGGCGGCGGAGGGTCAACTGGCAAAGTACCCTCCAACACCTTAACAACCTCCCCCATTGATGGTCTCAACCGTTCATCACTTTGTAAACACCAAAATGCAATCCTCATGACCCGGTTCAACTCTTCTAAGCTAACCTCGCTCGTTATTCTTTTATCTACCACCTTCTCTACCTGCCCAGCCCTCATTTCATTGTAAGCCCACTCACTTACGCTCTTGCAATCTCGACATCCGCTGACCAAAGCAACCGCCAGCTTCCCAAAATCCTCTGCATCCCTCTCGGCCGATATGTCAGGGCCTAGTGCTTCACTGTGAATTATTGAGAGCCCAAACTCAGAGACCTTGGCATCTAGATTCTCGTCCAGCACAATGTTTTCACATTTCAAGTTCCCGTGACTTATAAACTCTCTACATTCTGAGTGCAAATAAGACAGTGCCTTTGCCACGCTCAAAGACACTTCCATTCTCTTCTTCCAAGTTAATCTCTTACTCAGCTGAGGGTCTTCGACGTACTTCTCCAAAGAGCCATTTTTAGCATATTCGTAGACCAAGTACCTGTGAATAGACTCGCAACAATAGCCCTCCAGCTTTATGAGATTTTTGTGATGAATGCTTCCCACTCTCAAGACTGCAGCTCTAAACTTCCTCTCGGCCGCAGTTGCCTCCACATCTTTAATTGCAACAGGCTGCCCATTTGGGAGCATGCCTTTGTACATCTTCGGCCCAATCTGATGCTTAAAGTGTCCAGTGAGTTCTTCAATCTCCATGAATGAAAACACAACCAAGCTCTTTGAGTAAGGATCTTTATAGGTCAACGCGGGTTTCTTCCAAATCCAGTTACGCCTTTTATAAATATAGAACCCGACAGCCAACTGAATTGCAAGAACTGTAACGAATGTTCCAGATGCAGCTCCAGCAAGACAAGGAATGCAAAGCCTATAAGATTTGTTGACAGGGATAGGTGCCGGAGACGGTCTTGGACGAATTGGGTCAACGGCAATTGGGTCCAAACACTTCTTAACAAAAGATATCGAACTTAGAGATGGGTCCATATAACCAGTGACATAACGAGAGGTCTTGAATAGGCATTCTGCCGATCCATCGTTAGTAAATGTTGCAGCTGTACAGAGTGGGTCCTTCAGGCACAAATCTTTGCATTGCTGTAGACTACTTAGGACAACTGAATCATTCACTGGATACATCCCATGAAGAAAAGTATGCTCATAAGAAAGCATGATAGAACCAGATTTGCATCCCTGCTGATACGGAAGCAGGCATTTCGGGTAAGTCGCGGAACCAGACTTAAATGGGCACACACAATCAGGTAAGCCTGAACTGTTGAAAAAGCATATTCCATAATCCCCACAAGTTGCAAATACATTGCATTGATTATCAACCGCTTGCCAGACTGATATCCAAGAGGCTGAAGCTTCTCTCCATGAGTACATACGTAGATTACCATCAGTATCTAGCCTTAGAAATCGAAATTTCACGGTCTCACTGTGATCTTCCCCGAAAAGAGAAGAAATAGGCCTTGAGTACTCATTTAAAAGCAGCAGAGCTCCATTGGCCATGAGGACAGCACTAACATTTGAATTCGAAACGCTTCCAAAAGTCCAATATTTGATATCAGACTCCCATCTCAGTTGTAACTGACCAGACTCATTCATATAGAGGCTGTAGTAACTAGACATTGAATTCACCTTCTGTGCTCTTAGTGTTTCAAAGACCGATAATGTCTGCCCTGGGAGCAGCGTGTTAGATGGACTGTCAAAACTCTGCCAAACTCTGTCCCCCTTGTCATTGAGAAGGATAAAATTGCCGTTATCATGTAGAACGGCCAAAACTACCGCCAATTGACTTGTTTTACTGCTCCAAGCGATGGTGCTCACCGAGGAATCAAACAGGATGAGTTCTCCATCTTGGGTGAGCTGAAAATAAGACTTGTTTCCAACCATGATGTCAGCTCCAGCAACCCAAACCACCTTTTGTTCATAAGCAGGAATAGATTTCGAATTGAAACGGATTCCGACGCTATACTGAAATGACTGAGGTGAGCTGTTATAAAACCCAAGTGCGAAATCCCCATTGGAGGAGACCCAGAAGTTATTATCTTCAACAGAAAGTTTTGAACCTAAGGGAACCCCTGAAACCACAGTCGAAGGTAGCAGGAACCCAATGGAGAGGTAAATCCACAAATACCAAAACTCAACCTGTTTAACCATACTTAGATGCTAAGATTTGGGAAGAAGGTACATACATGTACCAAACGGCCCCACAACTAAAGCTTCAGGATAAGCCGAAGTTACAAGCACCAGTCAGAGAGTAATCATGTAGAATTAGGCAAGATGATTGACAAACCTCAAAATTGTCAAAGCAACCGTAATGCAGATGGCAGCCAACAATAATTCCAAGAAAACGGCATCTTCCGACCACAGTAAATCAACAAGGAAGTTCTCCAATGTAGGAGCACATTTCAAAGACAATTAGGTGAAATCAACCGAATTTGAAGAATCCCGCGGCGGTTTCAAGGTGAAGCGAACACAGTTCAACGGGAAAATCCAGTCGTCGGCGTTCGGTACCTGAAAAGACAGTCAAAATCAGCACCCAGAAGCAAGAAGCCATCTTGGACTACATAGCCTAGCCCTATGTAAGTAAACAGGCATAGAGCTCCACTTAATCATCAAAGAGTTGAATCCAACGGAACAATAAGGGAGACGAGCTCACAAAACACAAAAGGGTTACAGCATTGGTGACATGCGGAGGTTGAAAAGGGGAAATTTTTTTAATAGAAGCCTAGACAAAAAAATAAGGGATTCGAGTTGAAAATCAAGCACAACAAGGGGTCCCAATCAGTGCAAAACCAGCTACTCCCTTGCGCAATGCCGTCACTTTCATGCTACAGCAGATAGACTGTTGACGGGGAGACTGTTGACAACCAAGATTTCTGGAGGGATAAGTAGAAAACGTGATAACCCAGCAACATGCACAGGATCAAAAGTCAAGAATCGAAGCGACCCCATCGACAATGGGATCTTACTCCTGCGCATGAAGATCACGAGGTCGAGACCACTGAAACGTTTCAACAGCTCATCTTCAAGACACCTGACAGAGACTGTGAGGAGGAAGAAACATGAAGAACAACAACAACCAAGCCACAACAATGGGCGGCTGCAAGACGAAAGCTGACTAGATATTCACCCAACTCAAAAGCGCAAATGCAAAAGGCGAGTCAAGAGCGCAAGGGCCTGACCTGAGCATCGGGCAACGGAGCCCCGACCAACAACTGGGTCAAGAAAAGGAACCCAGCAAAACAAAGCGCTCCCTCTCTCTCGACCGAAACACGAAAAGAGGAAAAAAGATTCTGGGGACAGAAATGTGGGTGGAAAAGATAAGCTAAAGGGGGCTTCAAAAAACGGGATCTTTTTCAGAAAACGGACGGCAATGTGGCCGGAGCGTGGCCGGCCCGAGAGAGAGAGAGAGAGAGAGAGAGGGGCAGGGAGCAGCAGAGACCAAGAAAGTGCTCTCAGAGCCGAAAAACCGAAGAGGGTCGCTGTGTGAAAAATGTGCGGACCCCGAGTCAAAGAACACAATGAGGATGGTCGTCCTCTGTTCTTTATTACACTGACAATATGGGGGGCCGGAGGGGGTGGGAACGTCTGGTATCCTGGGGAGTCGGGGAGGATTAGGTAGGGTTCCCCCACACGCACAGATGCGGCTCGTGAGGAATCCAATGGGGCCGTGCTCTTTTGCGTTTCAGCCACTTGGGGAAAGGGAGGACGAAATCGAGCTTTTGGACACACCCTGTCGCTCGACCTTTAGGTTCTTGCAGATGTTCAGCTGAAAAGGAGTTTGTGTTTGGAACTTGGAATCCCCTCCCCTTTGTTGCCTTCCTTTCCGCCCTTCATTTCAAAGCGAGAGAAAGCAAAATGAAGAACGAATGTTATGCGAGGGTTTCTACCAAGAATGAGTACTTTCAATAGGTCAAATCTCCCACAACATAGGATTGGCATATGTGGTTAGCTTTTCTTATGACGAAGCTTAAGCCGAACACGACCCTCGAGACGGTCTCCACTTCCAACTAATCAATGCTAAATTCAATGGAAATTGGGTGACTGCACCAACATCCTAGTATCAGACAAAAGACCAGGTAGGCGAGGGACAATACAACGAGTAGCTTGGTGCGGAGAGTTTTTTTCGCTCATAAGTCAGATTGTGTTTCATTTGAAGATTAGGGGGGACCATAACCTTTGCTATATAGGCAACTTCTGAGGTATAACAATCTCCTATTTTATTATTATCGTCCAACGGCCGAGATTCATCATCTAGATGATCTTCCTGTCAAACTGCATCGGCATGGTCAAACTGGTTCCTGGGTGAGCGTTAAAGCTCACTAGTTCCAAAGTAAGGTTCAAAGGTTTTGGGTCATGCTATCTTCGACCACGCACGCACCCTGCGGAAAATACCCTGTCAAAAAAGGGTACAGCATACCTTGTATAGTTTATCTCGTGTAAGTAAGTGTACGTGTACTTAACTATTTCTCTTTTTCTTTATGAAATTTTTAAATTTGAACGTGTGAAAACTTTGAATAATCAACAATCTCCAACCCAATTAGAAAACACAAATCTCCAACCTCAAATTCGCAAACAATTCCCCGCATGCTCTCATTCTTAACGAATCCGCAAATAGCCTCGGAACCTAGAAAGCTAGATGGAGGGGCAAGCAAAACCACGGCTCGGCCAAGCAATTAATAATGCAATCTATCAAATGTGCAACAATGCCATTCAATGCACAAAACAACCAACGATACAACTCCACATGCATGCAATTATGATACGAATTTTTCCGAAATTCAATTGATCGTGTCAAATAAATCCTACCATCGCAGTTCGTCGAGGGACAGGGCCCGTAAACCCTATCCGCTCGTTAAGCTCGAAAAAATCACAATGATCGTGACCAAACCCCGAAAATTGTATCGATTGTGATTGGGTCCCAGGGCAATACCGGTCTTACACAATTATGAATTTCCTTTTCACTTGGATAGTGTGTAATTGTCACGTAAGTTTATATCAAGTATAATTCTAAATGATGCATAATTCAATATTCAATTCATCGATATGAAAATCCATGCACATTGGAACATAACCATTGCTTTGTCCATTTTTTGAAATAGCATGTTGTGAAGTATATGATATTTATACTTTTAGTTTAGTACATGCCATGCTATAGATGCGGATTCCCTCCTTCCGGGGAAGACAGAGATAAATGGGAAAATTAGGAGATTGAACGTCCGGATATCGGTACGTCAAAATAAGAAATGCAATTTTGTTATCCCACTGGATATATACACCTGGACATGCAGAATGGCCCAGTTGGAAGCTTAGCCTTCCTCTGCTTTGATGAGGTAACTCGGTAAACCCACCAATAATTTAAGGCAGGCTCTTAGTTTTTTATCGACATGTAAAAATAAGAAACGCAACCTTATCAACCTACTAAATATATACACTTGGACAGGGAAAGTAGCCCCAATTTGAAGTTTAAGCTTCCCCTGCTTTGATGAGGTAACTTGGTAAACCTCACCGAGGATTCAAGACAGGTCCCTAGTTTTTTAGCGGGAGGTAACCAACTTTTATCAAATATACATCATGCGCTCTTTAGAAACCATAAAAGTGACAGAAGTCGCTTTATCTCTGTCATCCACCGTGTCATGACGCAATTCACCATAGCCACGAATTTCCCTTGGTTCCTAAAATTCAATTAAAAATGCTAATCAAAGATTAATGTCGATCGCAAAATCCCTGAATCTTCCTCTCCCCCCCCCATAAAGCCGCCCGCATCAGCGGAATTACGAAATCGTCCCCGAAAACCCAACTTTGGGTCCTTGGGACTGCTTAATTATTAAAATATGAAAGGCCGGAAATACTTTAGCATGCCCAGTATTCCGGAAGTGATAATTTTCTCGAAACAATAAATTTTAAATATGATTTAGGAAATTTCAATATAAAATTACTCGACTCAACGAAAATAAATTTGTAATATCTTATACGATTTAGAAATATTAGGCACCCTTTTAGTCAAATCAATTTAGTTGAGTCACAAAGTATCTCAAAACGTTACAACAAAATTGTAATTTCTGAGATTCACATAAAAATCAAATGTCATGGAATGTAGAGGACATCATGCCAATTTCAACGGTGAAGATGACAGAGAAATTCGATTTCAGTGTGTACGACGCAAGCCATTAGAGATTGCCGCACTAGAAGAAATCCTAACAGAGCCTAAAAAAATCATCAAAAAAGTTATAAATTTATTATATGAGTGTTAATTCAACTGAAAATCTTTTTAATTTGGCCAATTTAGTTAATGTAGACCTTTTGATTGGAAATCGCTAGTATTGTTGTGACAATATCAACGCTGACATTGACAATTTTTGCAAATTTTTTTTATTTTTTCTTGTTTTTTTCCCGTAGTGGCTAATGAGGGCCGCCCTCGCTAGATTTAACAAAGGCTCACTTGAGCGAAAGTGTCGCAGCCCTTGTTGGATTCGATGAGACCAAAGGCCATGAGGGTGGCCCTCACCCAGACAATGAGAGTTGAGCTTATTACCGGATCTGATAAGGGTGGTCACCGTTGAGGATTTGTGAAGGGAAATAGGAAAAAAAGAACAAGAAAAAAACAAGAAATTCAAGAAATTTTCTTTTAAAAATTACAAAAATTGCCCATGCCAACGTCAATCGTCTTATGCTCATATTAGTGATTTCCAGCCAAATCGACCAGAATAACCACATTGCCAATCGTAAAAAAGTTTAAAATTTAATTGGCATAATTACATTCTTGTTCTTTTCTTATTTTTTTCATTTCTTCCAAACAAGATTGGGAGCTAGATTTGGGAGTTTTTTTCTCCCAATCTAGTTATAGATCTAAAAGCTATTCTCTCCCTATTTACATACGGGAGTTTAATAATGTTTTCGGGAATTCGATACCTCGTGTTCTATTCATTTGCAGGTCATCCGTCTCCAATTTCAATAACGATCGCAAGAAGTGTTTCGTTGAAATATGAAGATTTGCTTTTCTTAAATTTAGATATGTGTCTATCCAACCTGTATTGGCTATCTCTATACGGAGATAGTGTAGAGGAAGCCGAACCAAGGCATGCACTGCCAATTGGCAATACCGTAGTTGTTGGAGAAGGAATTTCCATCATGTGCTCATCATTGACAATGATATAAGATCCCGTTATCAGCCGTCAATTATTTTGCTTGACAAATCCGTTCTTATGAAACAAGTGTGTGCTTGACCATGCCAATGCGCTGTTGATTCTCCTCCTTCTTATTTTTTCTAGATTTGACTTTGTTTTGTAGTATTTTGGATTTTGCATTGCTTCGATTTGCCTTACCATGAAAATCCATATATATCTCATTTATCCTTTTGAGCAATAAATAAATTTTTTTCTTTCAATAAAAAAGGTTTTGGCACAATTAAAAGGTTTAAAATTGAATTAACAGCCGTACAATAAATTTATGACATTTTTTGATAATTTCTCAACAAAGCTCATATTTTCTTTTGTTAACGGGCCCTATAAACACCCTAATAAGATACCTCGAGAAATTAATCCGTACTGTGAGCACGAGGGTTTGGGAAGAGGACAAATGAACTACGGCCAAGCACGCCAGGCGGACAAAAAGGCTGCTGTCACCAACTTCCATATTTTTTTCTGCGTCGTTGTTATTAGCTGTAAATAGGGACTCGAGATGAAAAAAGAAGAAGAGAGAGAGAGAGAGAAGAGGAACGTTGGTTCCCTCTCAACACTCGACGACGATCTTGACGGTGCCTTTTTCCCTTATCGAAGTCGTGAATCATTGCTGTTAAAAAGGAATAGATCGTGGAGAACAGCAGACAAAGACATCAGTCGCTGCCTCGTCCTTGTCGAAGCGCTTCTTCTTTTGTGATCCAACAGTTGCCACCTCGCAATTTTCAAAGATCCGCAGATGTGCCCTCAATTTGCCGCCATGACTTTTGGGAGGCTCCCTCTTTTTTCCTTTCTTCGCGTATTATCTTGAATGACTTTTGGCCATGGTAAAATTATTAAATAGTAGATCGCGTATTCATGTGATAGTTAGCTTTAGTTATAACATCGCAAAATCTCACGTGGTATCGGAACAAAAGGTCACGAGTTCAAATCTTTTTAGGTATGTATTCGCCTCTCCAAAGAGATAGAGCAAGAATACGAGAGTTAGAGTTGGTATAGACCAAAAAAAAAAAAGATTATACCCCCTCCCCCAAAAAGAAGGACATGGTTCGCAAAAAAGATGAAGAGGTATTTTTCCTTCCATTACTTCTTAGAGCTACAAAACCTTTGTTATTGTTAGTCGTTCAATCAATCTTCCAATGAGGGTGTTGCGAATATCGATGTTGCATATATTTTTCAATTAAGTTCATACGTAAGTGATTTTCATGGTTCAAAACCCACCAAGCAAATATGTGGCTCGAGGCAGGTATGGTTTTGGATGAAAATGTAGTTTGCAAATATAAAAGTGGAAATGCCTAACGCTTTTAGGCCCAAACGCATTAGCTGTCCGCTCTTAGGTTGAGCAGTAAGGGTCCAACGGGAGAATGTAATTTGCAAATGTTAAAGTGGAATTGTCCAAACACTTTTTGGGTTCGAACGTATTATCGATCGTCGAGCAGTCTTGGGTTGAGTAGTAAGGGTCCAACAGGATAGGTGGTGAAGTAGGCCTTTTCTGTAGCCTCTAGCACATCCTTCCCTACTAGGATCCACAAGGCTGGTCCATGATATTTCCTCATTCCCATTTGCGAAATTCATTTTTGGCCAGAAATAGGTTTTCCTATTTCTATTCCATAGATTAGTTTCTGAGCAAAAAAACGCGCTTGATAACGATAAAAAATTCATATTTCCAAAATAAAAATTTATTTGATAACAGCACAAAATTTTTCCCTCCCAAATCGGCCAATGGACGGTGGGCGGGCAGCAATGGACGGCGACATGGCCAATGCGGAGGACGGTGATAGGAGGCGGCCGACGTCGGGCTGTGGCAAGATGCGGGCAACAGTGTGATGCGGGCAATGGATGATGGTAGGAGGAGGGCACGGGGGACGCGGCGGACAGTGAGTGGGTAACGGTGGGCTGCGGATGGGCGACTAGCTAGTAGTAAGGGCAAGTGATAAGAAGAAATTTTTTATTTCTCATTTTTATTTCAGAAAATAGAAAAGTAGAAAATTTTTACTTTTAATTTGTGCTCCAAACCTATTTCTGAAATCAAAATTTGTTCTAGAAATAGAAAAATAAAATTGCGTTACCAAACGGATTTCTATTCCAAATCTGTTCCTCGGAATAGAAGAATAGAAAAACAGATAAACGGAATGGCTATTATTCGTAGCCTAAATAGCCAAAATTATCCGACATAACCATGTTTTTGGGCTCGTTGAAGGTTGGTTCTGAAACGCTCGTTCTTGCAGTAATTCGGATCGGACGCCACGATCTCTCAAAAATTGATCTATTTTCGGAGCAACCAACCATCTTTCAGATGGCAAAAAGAACCAACACCGTCAAAGCTTACAAGAACCATCTTTCACTTTGGTGTATGGCCTTGATGTGAGGCCCTTTGCGTGGCCCAGCAGACCATAAAAGCCCATGAATTATCGATGGGCTTTCGCTCCTGCTATCGCGGCTCGCTACCGTGGGGAGGAGGGGGCTTGGCCTCCCTCCGCTTCACCAGCTCTCGCCCTCGGTCCGGTCGCTGCCGTCGAGCCGATTGCCCGGTATTTGCAGGCCTCCTTTCGCTTCGGATCAGTTTGGTATGCACGAAATCTAGCCTTAAGTTCCACCTCACGACCTCGTGAAAGGATTTTGCTCGGGAGAACCAAAGCCTGAGCTTTTTCCTCGATCTCGAATCTTCACTGTGAACGCCACGAGAATTCGGGCATCTACAGTCTCGAAGAGAGGCGACCTCGAGAGATCATTCGAGTCAAAAGGTCATTTTTTTTTTCCCCCGTAAATCGGAGTCTAATGTACCATCATAGGTCCGTTCCATGATGTAAGATACCTTCTTCTCTTCCTAATTTCTAATTGATCGAAGGGTGCGTAAGCGTACGCGATGCGATAGACTTCACGGGACGCAGATGAAATGCGAAAGCAACCCTTCACCTAATGGGGTTAAAAAATCAATTCTCCGATTGCAAATTCGAGCTAACTGTACTCTAAATCAAGATTCTCAAGCTTCACTAGAGAACACATGCTTAAAAAAAAGAAGAAATTCCTAGAGAATCACAAGGTTAGGTAAATACCCCTAATAATACGCTTGTTCTATTTTATACTTTATATGCTTTCAAGATTAAAGAACCCAGAGAGATTAGGTAAATCCAATTTATATTTTTGTTTTATAAAACCGGGTCGTTCAACGCTGGTCGACGACCGATTAGTAGATCCCTTATCACGAGTCCCGGGGTCTCGCTGCTCTCCGGTAATTATGAAGTCCCGTCGATTCCCAAATCCAAAGCTACTCGTGCAAGGAATCGAAATCGAACCCTAGACCTCCCGCTTTTCCTCAGGCAGAGACCTTAAGTCGCGGCAACCGGCCGGTGTGCATTAAGGGTGAAGCTCTCTATGCAAGTGAAATTTGGACTTATGGAGCGGGAGCCAGTAGGCCCGGAAGGGCCTCTTCTGTGATTGGAGGGGGCTGATGAGTCATTCATTCGCGATTGGCGGGCTCTCTCTTTAACATCGTGACCATCGAAGGAAGGAAGGAAGGAAGGAAGGAAGGAGGGTGGGGAGGAGGGGATTTTGTCTATAGGTCGATCCCCCAAATACTTACAAAAGCAAAGCCTCTGGAACAACGAACACCCGAACAAACGACCCTTTTGTTTTGTTTTGGTTCTCTTAGATGGGTAGAGTCTTAGACTCGACCGAGGCGGCCGATGAATCAGGCGCGGGTCGCGACCGAGTCAGAGCACAGCACGAGGCGAATGAGCTTTAGGGTTTCGATGGGCCGGCTCTGTGCGGCTCACGTCACGTCATCCGGTTGAATTTAAGGACTTGACTATATAGCTTTCCGTGCGGCGTGATGCAGAAATGACGAGCTTGTTATGATTTTTCCAGAGATGTAATCGAAGAAGAGGCACGAATTCGAAAGCGAGCGAGCGATTGGGGCTGTAACGAGAATCCAGAGATGAGCGAGATATTATTAATGGAGAGATACTATATGCTTTTGGATAAATCTAGGAACACGGGAATAGGAGGCTCGAGAAATCTGCGAATGGAACATGATGGATGTTTCGATTTTAATGCCCCTATCGATTCCTCGAATACGGCACCATAGAACCCAAAGCAAAAAACCAAAGCGTGGCGCCACTTGTCTTTTTTTTAACTTTAGCCGCGATCTCGAGATTCGAAGGATTTTTCTCGAGTCATCCACGACACCATCCGCCGTGATTCGTGGCGTTCGAACCCGCTTTCGTCACGAACGAGTTGAAGAAGGAGGAGGATTTTAACTCGAGGAGGGCCGACCCGCATAAATTCCACTCGCGAGCGCTGCCCGTCCACACTGCCAACGCTCAATCCGGATGCTCCTGGTTTTTTTTTTTTTTTTCGGCACGCACGAGAAATCAATAATTTCCCCTCCCCCTTTTTTTTTTTCCCCGCGCCTACTTCGAGAGGTCCGGTACGTGCGAATACCCACAAAAAAAAAAAAAATCCTGCCTTGGTTTTTCTTTTTTTTTTTGGGTGGGTCTGAAAAATAGGGACCTCATTGAAAAGCGACAGGGGAGAGGAGTGAGGTCCAATCCAAGTCCAACGTCAAACGAGCATATGTCTCCAATCTAAGAAAAAAACCGTTCGCCATAATTCCGCGGGACCTCATACAGACGAACCAATCAATCCAAAGAGGGAAATAAAAAAAAAAAACACATTATCAGAAAAAAAAAGGGAGAAATTTAAAAGGGGGAAAAATATCGAGCCGATGACTGGATAAATCGTCCCATGGCGACCCGTCGACGGCTGGGATCGTCCCATCTGGGGAGATATTGACCATTGGCAAATAGTGGGCCTAATTCCCTAAAAAGCCCTCAATTTTAGGTCAAGTGCCAAATCTGACCCAGACTTTTTTTTAATTTAAGAAAAAACCCCCACATTTTAGGTCCGGTCCCAAATCTACCCTAAACTTTTTTTTATCTCGGAAAAAACCTAAAACTTTAAGTCTAGTCCCAAATCTGCCCCGAATTTTGTTTTGTGTAAAAAAATCATCGAAATTCAATTTATTTTAAAAAAATATATCCCGTGATCTAATCTTAACTTGATGTGACACTTCCACATCGATAACAAATCTGTATCAACAAAGAAATGTGGCATTTTTTTAGATAAAGAAAAGTTCGGAGCAAATTTGGACTAAACCTAAAAATTATGTGTTTTTTTTTAGGGAATTTGTTATTGTCCTTAACTTTCGTATTCTATAATGGTTTTCAATTTTAATTGGGTTGGATTTGTTATCAAAGAGGAATTGCAATGTCGGTCTGTACCTATCGCCTCATCACTTTGTTGATATGGATGTGTTGTCGACGTAAAAGTGTTACGTCAAGTTGGGATTAGATCGCGAGAGTATATTTTTTAAAATAAATTGAAATTTGCCGACTTTTCTTACACGAAACAAAATTCGCCACAAATTTGGGATTGAATTTAAAGTTTTGGGTTTTTTCCGAAACAAAAAAAAAATTACGGGTAGATTTGAGATTGAATCTGAAGTTTGGGATTTTTTCTGAGATAATAAAAATTCGGAACAAATTTAGAATTTGACCTAAAAGTTTATGATTTTTTAGGGAATTCTCCCGCAGAAAGCGTGGGGGGCTTCTCCTGGTCCTTCTCGTACCTCCCCTCCCCCTCCTTCTTCGATGTTCTGATGCTACAGATCTGATACTCTGAGGCTCGTCCGCACGATAGGAAACCGCCTCCTCCTCCTCACGGGTGATTGATTAGAACCGTCGACGCAATGGGAACGCGACAAGTGTTGGTCCGCATCGGGGCCCCACTTTTGGTTCCCGCCCGAGCAGCCATCCCCCACGAACGAAAAAAGAAAAAAGTAAAAACAATAATATATCTATATAAAGTGAAAGCTCTTCCTCTTTATAATCGGAGGACACGGAACGCAAAGATCGGACCGCTGATGGAGCCATCAGTTATCCTACAAGAAGCCCCGTGAAGTACCCATGAAGTAGTTAGGCTCCCCTTTTTGCGAAAAGTGATTAAAAAATAATTACTTATACCGCTTATAAAATTAAATGAACGAAGGACATTTTCACCGTGGCTAGAAAATTTTTAGACATAAATCATTATCGGTAGCGAAAACATTTTTATTGGCTGGTTATCTTAAGTAGAACAAGCTATTACAATCATGTATGTTTCGCGGAATAAATAAACCATGTTAACATCGTGTCTTCAGTCCATGTAAGTCATACTGGCTCGAGATCAATTTCGCACGCCACCAATGAGAGGAATTGATCGGGCGACATTTAGTTTCTGAGCTGAAACTTTCGCCGCGTCCGATCATGCTAACCCAAGTAATTAATGTTGTATAGCTCTTGTTAATGCACGACGGAAAGGCAGCCGTGCCTCAGCGCAACCTCGTACCACTCAAGTGACATGTTTTTGCCCGGTGCACAAGTGGAGCGTTCTCCTTATTATGGTTTTTTTACATGGAAATAAAAAGGGGATAACGACACAAATGATGCACGAACTTTGGTCAAATATACAGTTTAGTCTTTGAATTTTTAATTTGTTCGATGTGATTTTTTGAACTCTGGCTCAATGTACAATGTGGCCTTTGGACTTTTGATATATATTCAACTTAATTTTCGAACTATATGAAAATGTTCAATGGTATCTTTTCAGTAATTCAAGTTCGTGGATGATACTGAACATTTTCACATAGTTTAATAACTAAATTGAAAAATGTATCAAATGTCTAAGGACTATATTGAACAGATCGAAAGTTCATGAAATACATTATATGCTAGGTTATAGTTTAAAGATCATATTGAATAAATAAAAATTTTATGAACCGCATCGCTATCGTTATCCCGAAATATAGAGCAGGTGCAGTGACAAGATCAAAAGTCAGATTCACCTCCACCACACCAAATCCTAAACGAATTTTGCACTGCGACATATTCGAACACCATTAAAATTTAATCACGTCAGTGACGTCGCTAGGCAAATAAATCGCGTTATTTAGTAAATAATGTTTTAATGACAACGCTTATACATCTAGCGTTAATCTAAACTCAATTAGACGAATGAATTCGCGTCAGCTTGTCACGCTATCAAATTATGGGGGGGAAATGTACAAATCCACATATGATACCACAAAATGAGGATGTAGACACGTAGCGAGAGCTTGCTTTTTGATCGCAAGGGCCCACCTCCACCACAAGAAAGTCACTTTCAAAAGTATCGACTTTTAGGGTTTTAGTGGGGGCATCGGATTTGGGTTCTCGGTTGGATTTTTGCGAATTTTCCAAAGGCATATATTTATTTATAGTCCTATGAAAAGAAAAGGGGTATTGTCACATTCTTGGCTACACTTGTTTTCCTAACTGTGCAAAAAGAAAAAAAAACATAAAGTTGGGTCCATTATCTTATCTTAACATGCAAGTGCATGGAGAATTAGTGCTCCATCGTGTCGACGTCGATAGAGATAGGAGATGGCGATGCTAAATCTTGGAATATGTTATCCTTAAACTTAAAAAAAGAAGAAGAAAGAATCTTATCATTTATTATTTCGAGCAATAATATTTAATCGGTGCATCGAAAAATTAAGTAAGTAAGAACCTAGGATTACTGGTTTGGAGACGCGTGCTTTTATAATTCATTTTTAGGTCATCTACCCTCTCCTAATGATCATTTTTAAAAGTACGTTTTGAATAGTTATCGATCGAACTTGAGAAGACTTCTTTTATTCATTGGAATGAAGATAACGGAGACGCTACCATCTTTGCCAAACTCGAGCTTTTTTGTTTGTTTGATGAGTTAGAAACAAGTCCTAGAGAATCGATGAGGCTAGTTGATAAGCTCGAGGGACAGTAGTCAGCGTTTAAAAGAGCCTTTCTTCCCCCTTCCTCCCGAAAAAAACACGGGCAAGAAGTTGGGTCGACTCTCGTTTCCATCTACGCTTTCTTCGACTCCACTAGGAATAAATTTTAACGCGATCTGGAAAATCTTATCCACATTCATCCAAGTTTATCATTATGCATCGAGTGGTGTGACTATTCATTCTTCTTTTTTCTTCTTTCCTTTATAAAGAAAAACTCGAACGCTTTGAATATAATAATTGATTTAAGTGGATGCGAATATCGCATCACGTAAACACGCGATCTCAAGATGATTAGGAGGGGCGACGACAGGATGGATCTGGCAAACTTTCGAACATATCTTGAACCTAATAAAAAAATTCCAAAAAAGAGTACCTGACTCGAGGTTTTGTTCCAAATTCCAAACCCACTTCATGCCCCCTTTCCTCTAATCGAAGCACTTTTAATTAATGGGGGAATCTCTAAGACAATAAATAAATGATAAATTGACTTAATCCAACACATACTCCATCCACCACGAACATGTCTTGAATTCATAACACGTGGAGATCATCGAAAGAAATCGTGCACTCCCTAAATTATTCAATTGAACCCAATCTTGATGCAAAAAATTAATAAATCACGGGCCAACTAGGCCTGTTGTTAACTAATCTAATGAATTTTCTATATAAAATGGATCCGCTCCACTTAGGGTCTGTTTAGTAACGTTGTTCTTAGAAATAATTTTTGTTTAGAAATAGTTTTTTCTATTTCTATTCCCTATACAAGTTTCTGAGAAAAAAACTCATTTAGTAACTGTACAAAATTTATATTCCCAGAGTAGAAAAATAATATAAATTTGTTTGGTATGACACAAAATTTCAACTCCCAATTTTTTCATTTAGTTATAAAATTATCGATGGAGACTTAACAATTCAGGTTTGGATAAAATTAGACTAGAAATAGAATAAGAATATATTATAATATAGAATTAGATGATTTCAATACAATCATAAAGAAAACTTCTCCTTATAGACAAAGTAAATACCCGCGCAGTGTTTGACGAAATTGCAGTTTATGGGACTTAACAATTTATGTTTGGATAAAATTGAACTTGAAATATAATAATAATATATTATGATATAGAGTTGGATAGCCTTAATACGATCATAAAGAAAATTACTCATTATGGAAAAAACAAATATTGAGTGGTGGTCAAGGAAATTGTAGTTTAGGGCGTAGGATTTTAGAATTTGAGGTTAAAGGTTAAGGTTTTAGGATTTCGGTTTTGAGGTTTTGGGTTTGGGGTTTTGGATTTTATGGTTTAGGGTTTGGGATTTAAGTTTTAGACTTTCGGGTTTGGAGTTTTAGGATTTGGGTTTAGAGTTTATGGTTTTATGGATTCGGGTTTTAAGTATTGGGGTTTGGGATATGGGGTTTATAGTTTAGGGTTTGGGGTTTATGATTTAAGGTTCGAGTTTTTGCGGTTTAATGTTTTAGGATTTAGTGTTTGGAATTATGGTTTTAGGGTTTGGAGTTTTGGGATTTAGTGTTTTGGGTTTGGGTTTAGGATTTGAGGCTCACAAGGTTTGGGGATTGGGTTTAGTATTTTAGGGATTTGGGTTTTGAGGTTTAGGGTTTTCGAGTTTAGGGTTTAGGGTTTTTCATTTTAGTGTTATGGGTTTTAGGATTTGTGTATTGAGGTTTAATGTTTTAAGGTTTAGGGTTTGAGGGTTTAAGATTTAGGGTTTTAGGGTTTAGTATGAGAATATCCTGTGAATGAGGGAGAGCTGATCTTATTTCTCTATTGTTTATTTTTTTGTTCTAAAAATAGAAAAGTAGATTTTTTTTATTTCTTATTTCTATTCTAAATTTATTTCCAGATCACTTTTTTTGCTTCGAATAACACAAAAACTAACTGACATTATTAAATAGATTTCTATTTTTTTTTTGTTTCGAGAAAAAAATAAAGAAACAGAAACGTTACTAACCAGTCCCTTAAGTTCCATTGTCAAGCTCCACCTTAGTTCCCATTGTTAAGCTCCTGCTCCTTTTGAATTGACAAGATTTATCTCTACTCCATTCGTCCTAGACCCATGGTTGTGCATACATGCAAAAACAGAAATTTTGTTGAGTGGTATTGATCTCTCTCACTCCGAGAATTAACTCAAAAGGTGACACTTTCGTTCACACTTATAGACTAATCACCAATCCCTTCTATAATTGATTTTGGATAACTCGATAATTTCCCCCTCACAGATCGAGTTATGGGCCAGAGCAAAAACAACCCGTCTCTCCTGTGTGACTGTTGAGTCTAGACTTTTTGGTAACCTGGGCTCTGATATCAGTGTTAGTTGATCTTAAACATCTTTTACCCCAAAAACTAGCTAAAAAGACAAGATTTTCCATTACATTGATAAACTGACTGCTAACCTTTTTGCACAACCATTATGGGATAATCCTAATGAATTTGACTTTTCATTTCTTGAGATGTTTGTCGATATCAAATCATGTCTCCAACACCGGTTATGACGAAGTGCACCGGAGAGCTCGGCACCTTGTCCCGAAGAGAGATTGTCAACAGGGTGCTCGAGCTAAAATTATCATATATAAACTTGAGCTAATGAGCTTACTAGCGATTGCTCGGTCCATTGTCAATTGCCGATGCGATATTTCTTGTTTCACCGACACACCCATAGCGGTTAAATTAATTACAACCTAGTGCGGAAGCGAAGTGACGAGTCATTCAATGCTAAGGTTATACGGAATACGATGCATTGCCCCCCACCAAATGAAACTCGCCTTTTTCCAAAGTCATATCGGATTTTTCTTTTTCAAATTGAGTCTCGTTCTAAACCCACCACTCGAAAACCCAATTGCAACCATTCTCCAGTTCAACGATATCCAAGGATGCGTTTGTTACGCCGAAATCTTCACAATAAATGAAAATACTTTTCATGAAAATCATTTTAAAGGAAAATTTTCATTTGTTTGGCCGTTTAAGGAAAGCGATTCCCTTCTTGTCAAAAGGGAAACTCATTTTCTCCGATCTGAGTTCGTTGTTTTCAATCCATGTATAGCGTTTCCCTAAATCGATTAGTTTTCCGATTATCCAAACCCCAGAAAGTCAATAAAACAATTTCCCGAATTTTTTTTTCAAAAACAGCTTTCATTCATCCAAGCGGACCCTGAATTGTAATCCGGAGGCCAATCGCACCCCGGATCGACTTTTGAAAAGAGAGGGGCAGTGGCATTGATGAAATTGGGTCCAGCGACAAGTTGCATCATTGTTTTGGACCACATCTCCAGTCGATTCCACCTATGTTGCCCAAAGACTTGGATGCCCAATTTGATTATTTAGATCGCCAGATACGTTTGGCCAACCTCGCGGGGTGGCAGTTATTTTCTGTTGCGATGCAGGCGACAGATCCAATGCCCCTACCGTCTGGCATCCATCGTTCCTTAGGTTGTAATTAGGGTGGGGGGGCGGCATTTGCTTGCCTAGGAGAGCAAGCCTGGAAGTAGTTAAACGTCCCCGTTTCGGCGGAAGAGAGAGACTCCTAGGAGACGACCAGCAACAGCAACAGCAACAGCAAGAGATGTTCATCGTCACCACCGACGTCCCATGATTACAACCTCACGCGTCGTCGTTCTCTCGTTTGGCAACGTCCCACGTCCCGTGCGACTCGACGTTTTCTATCTTTAGCGTGATCTCAACCTTCCTTTTTTTAACTTGAATTCCGGGGTCTTAGCCGTGACTTGACGTTTTGGTAAATTGTCGGGAGCCTCCTTTGTAAGCAATTTTTCTTTTTTTGATTGGGGATGCTGCCTTGTAATATTTGGGAATTTGGGAAAAAAAGCCCTGTTGAAATTTTTTTAATGTGATAGCGAAATACGATTAGGTTGTAAACCTTGGAGTCGGTACGATGAAACATCTTTTACAACCAAATCCCAAACCTTTAATGAGAAATGCAATCGCCGTTTCAACTCGATTGTGCCGGTGAAAATACGGTCAAAGAGTCGTGTTGCACTCCCTTTTAAGATTTTAGAGCGTGCTTTTCCCTTCGAATTTTGTATTTTTTCCCTTAGAAATGTTTCGGTGGTCCTTTAACGTGTAGATTTCGTGAATGAAAATGCCTCAAATAGACTCTCATTAAATTTCGAAAGCATTCGATGAGTAGTCTTTTTAGTGAGTCGCAAAATGTTAAATCGATGCGCCACTTGACTATATTCAAGCATTTAGCATTTCCTTTTTTATTCATTTGCCTCTATATTAATTTGCAAAATTGAAATTTGGACAGGAGAAATTTGACTCGCATCTCTCTCGCAATCGTGTTATTTGCTGGTTGTCAATATAAGGACCACGATTAGTCTCTGGTCTATGATAGATACATATACAACGCGATTCTATCATGAGGTAGTCATTTATTGATAGTTCAAAGATTGCGACCTTTTTCCCAATACAAAATTAATTACACAAATGGTAATATTGATATTTCAATTTAGGCCCAATATGTAATGTCGTTTTTAAACTTTTAATTTGTCAAGTGTAGTTCATGAACTTTCAATAAATATTTAGTCTAATCCCTAAACTATTTGAAAACGTTCAATATCATTCTTATACTAATTTAAGTTAACAAAATTTGTTGGTTTGGCTTCCCATTTGCTAAGTTTGAATGGCAGACAAAAATATTAGCGTTACACATTGATTTTTTATATAAGATATTAAACTCAAATTAATATATAATAATACACATCATTGAATAAGGTGAAGAATCATTTTTTCAAGTCGAACAATTTAAACAAATTAAAATGATTATTATATTATAATTTGAGTTGGATATCTTACCTAAAAATAGGGGTGTCAAACGAGTGGGTTGGGTAAAAAATGGTCCTCCCTATATTGATCCATTTAACTCGTTTTAACCCATATTCACGTAGTGTAAATCTAATGACCCATGGCCAACCCATAACTGACCAACCTATATTCTAAAAGACTTTAAAATCCAATTTAAGAAAAAAACTTGTTTCTTATAATATTTATATTGCTAAAATGCTTCAACGCAATATAAAATGAGCGAACAATTTTTATAATTTTAAAAAATAAATTTTAAATATTTGTATATATATATTTTTTCTTTTTCCTTCTTCTCTGGCGACCGGCCGTAGGCAAGCTTGTCCAAATCAACGAGCATGAGCTCGTCGGACGAGCCTCGAGCTCGCCAAATTTTGGCGAGCTCAGGCGAGCTCAAAGCTCGCTTATGGCCGATCGCCGGGAGAAGAAGGAAACAGAGAAAAAAAAAGGAAAAAAAATAAAAATAAAAATAATTTAAAAATTCGAATTTTTAAAATATAAAAAATTAATTTTTTTTAAATGACACTTAAGCTATTTAGCCTACAAGGTTACAAGTTAATAACTTAAATGGGTCAAACTCATATTCAATCCATATTTAACCCATATAAACTTGGGCTTTAATGTTACAAACCCATTTTGACCTGTTTTTAAAATTTCAAGTGACCCATATTCAACCTAGGCTCACTAATAATGAGTTAAAAAATGGATTTATGAACTCTATTGCCACCTCTATCTAAAAAATCCCTGTGTAATGGTTTTTTTTTTGCGCATCCTTCACTGGATTAGGAGCCAAATTAACAAAGTATGTTAACTCGAATTAATGAAAGAACAATATTGAATATTTTCATACAGTTCCAGGAATCAAGTTGAGCATGCGCTAGAAATTTAGGGAGCACGTTAGATGGATTTAAAAAATTTTAGGGGCGACATTCCAGCGTCATTCGCGTCATTTCCCCTCTTTCCAACTTTCGTTCCTTTTCAACTCATTAGAATCATTTTATTTGAACATTTCCATGCGGTGAATAACGGGGGTCATCAAAAAACAACTCCCGTTAAATACGGGCAAAATAAAGAATCAGTTTATTTCCCTATCGTTTTTCGTTTTTTCTCCTTTTTTTTTCGGGGGGGGGGCGGCGGGGGTCAACTGCGGCGGCTGACCAAAGAGAAAGGTTTCCAATTTCTCTCATAGAAAAATCCCTTTACTTTTTATTTATTGTTTTTTCTCTTTTCTTATTCGCACGGCGGGATTTCTCTCTGCCCCCGTCTTGCCCTCCCTTTTTCTCTACGCACCACGTCACGAACTCCCGACTCGCTAATATTTTCCCCATTAATCAATCGATTAATTATTATCGAAAATAGCCGTCTTTGCTTTGCTTTTTTCCCTTTTTTTTTTACGTCTTTAATCCTCGTTGGTTGCCCCGTGCCTTCCTTTTTTTCGGCCCCTGTGATTTGACCTCACAATTAACCGGAATTGACCACTGCCCTCGGGTCCGCGCCCTCCGTTGCACGCTTCTGATTGGCGGACGCCAGACCACCCCCAATTCCATTCCAGTTTAATCCCGCCCCCCTTCGCGCCCGCTTCCCCCCGCACCCCCCCCCACCGGCGCACCGGCCCAGCCGGTCGCCTCGGCCCCGCTCTGGCCCCCCTACCTAACCGGTCTCCCCCCCTCTCCCCCCACCGGTCCCCCAAGCGCGGGGAAAACTAATCACGTGCTCCCGATTTTACGTGAATCCCACTCGAGTTTCGAGCCAAAAAATAAAAAAAGGGGGTGCTAGTGGCACGGAATACCCAAACTAGTGCGATAAATTTTACCCTTTTTTAATTTTCGTTAAATTATATTAATATTATAAAAAATTATAAATTGATAAAATTTTTGATCAGTGCACTTATCATGAATGTATCAATTTGAGATTTTTTGCGAGTATGTCGATTTGAGATTTTTTTGTGGTATTAGCCCTCGGAAAAATTCACTTGAGTTCAGACGTTAGATTATACGATATAATATTATTGCCGGTAACTCGGATGTACGATTATAGAGGCTCGCCTGTTTGAGATCTACGAAGCACCATGCAAAGGCACTAAATCGGCGCGATGTTATTATATAATGCTGTTATAATAAAAGAATATGATTATAAGTTAACTTTCAGCGAGGATGAGCGGAAACGTGTCGAGCATGTTCGATTTCGAATTGATCATGCTGTGCGGATTTCGGTCGATCAAGAGTTAGTTTGGGCAATTCAGACGGTCTTTTGGTACTTGTAGTCACTACACGACGAGGTAATTTGGATGAGATCGAGCCCAATTTTGTGAGCTCGGAATTTGATCTTGTTGTTTTCATCGTCAAATTCGAGTCGTACTTTCGTGTCGTAGCCGCACTGCTCCCCGATGGTCAACCTGCCCGAGTAGCCGGTACTTTCTGATTAAAATGCGTCGAGGGGGGGGGCCAGGCCTCCGTGCTGGCGTGTCGCTGACTGAGTGGATAAGGCGGGGGGACTCCTCGCCAGGGCCCCCCGCGAGGACAATCTCGTAAAATGCGAGGCGACTGCCCCCCCCGCCGGCGTTGAACCGCGCGGCTAGACGTGGGGCGGCCGCGTCCCGTGAGCTCGACCGCAGGGGATCGCGCCCCACGCCCCCCCAACCCCGGAATTTAACCTTCATGTGGGGTGAATTTGGGTTGAATTTCCACGCAATTTGACCTAAAGACGGACCGGGGTGGTGTGGGGCCGGGAGGGTTAAAATCCTCCTCGCCAGAATCTCCCCAAACTTTACCCAAACGACACCGTCCCGATTCACCCTCGCCCAATCGGATCTCGCCACCTCACCGATCGCATAGATCCCCGCGGCGCGCATTTACGGTTTCGGCCCCCGGATCCGTACGCGATGACGCATCTGCCCTCGCGCCGAGGATCGGAATTAATTAATTCGCGGGGGGATTGAATGTCACTGAGTGCGCCTGCTCCTCCTTTTCTTTAAAATTTTTTTTTTTTTCCCCTTCAGATTCTATTGGATAGGCGATTTTATCTAACCCCGTGAAAATTTTTTTTTTCCCTTAAAAATTTTAAAAATAAATGACAAAAAGTAGGTCAATAATTTTCTTTCTCTTTTCTTTCTTTTTGTTTTCCCACCTTTCGCAATCCCTTTTTTTTTTTTTGTGGGGCCCAAAATTTTTTTTTTTTTTTCGGGGTGCCCTGCGCATGATGCTGCCCTTGAAGAAGGAGAGGGCTTGGGAAATGGAGGTGGGAGACGAAGAACGAACAACAAAATAGGGTCTGTGTCTCCGCTCCTACTCTCTCTCCTCTCTCTTCTCTCTCTCTGTGTCTACTGGTTCTAGCAAAGTCTCTTCCTTGAGAGACAGGGCGGTGTCTTTCTCTCTCTTCATTGCGAGCTTCTGAGAAAGTTTAATTCTTTTTTCGTTTTTTCTTCGTTTTGCCCTTCTGGGTATCACTGTGAAGCTCCCCTTTTTTTCTTTCTCTTCTTCATCTGGGTAATCTTCCCCTCCCTCCCTCCCTCTCTCTCTCTCTCTCTCTCTCTCTCTCGGTGCTTGCTTGCTTTGGACTGAGGGGGCCAGAAGTAGCTTTAGATCTGCAAGGTCTCTTCTTGCTCAGTGAGCTGGGCTTAGTTCAATCGGTAAGATTCGCTTCGATCGCTCTGTGGTTTTCCCCTCTGCAAGATCTCTTTGCTGTTTTTGGGTGTTGTCGTTGCTGGGCCGCATGCAAAGGGTATCTGGTTTTTTGGCTCCATCTTTTGGTTCTTTGAGATGGGTCTTGGTGGGTATTGGGTGGAGGGTTTTCTTGTTCTGGTGCGAATCGAACTCTGATCTGTGCCGCGTTGGTTCTAAGCAACGCTGTGTCTGTCTCCGTCCTTTGCCTGTTCTTTGCGGGTTCTTGTTTTTCCGCTTCGACTGTTCTTTTTTCCTCTGCAAATAAGGGATTTTGCTGTGGATTTGCGTGAGATCCTCATTGTTGTTTCGCTTCCTCTGGTTTTACCTTATCTTGTCATGTGTGATGAGTGTTAATTTTGTTGTTGTGCTGACTGGTACACAATGAAGATGGGTTCTTTATCTCTTTTTTCTTTTTTTGGGGGGGGGGGGGGGATATTGAAAATAGATTTAGCCTGATGTTCAACTGCGGGTCGAGTTATTGTTTCAAACGAAGATTGGTTCTCTTTTTTTGAAACGTGATTATCTGTTTAGTTCACGAATCTGTGGAAATGAAGTGATCCCCCTACTCTGGAAACATTGGAGAAGGTGACGGTTGTCGCAACTGGAATACCGATTTAGGCTTCTCGTTCTGTCTTATTGATGAGAAAATGAAGAAAAATTCGGCAAATGCTTAGTTCGATTGTTGACTTTGGCCCCTTTTGATGGCCCTGGCGATTGAAGCGCCTGCTGATGAACATTCTTATTAGGAGGTTCTTTTTTGGTGTTTACTTTTCATAGATGGTTACTGATGTCACTTGATTAAGTTTCTTAGGCGGCTAACCTTATTGCCTCATGTAATATGGAGTAAGTCTGTATTCTAAGGCTTCTTTATTAGATTGATGTTGCTGAAAGTGCCAATTTTTTTTTCGTTACTCTTCAACAGTTTAGCCTCTTAGGTCTGAAATCTTCTTTTGTCATCAAATCAGTGAGTCTATTTGTCAATATTTTTTCTTGCTTGAGTCATTCGCCTTCTATGCTGATGTGTTGTTAATGCCTCGAGCTTTTGGTATTCTTATTCTTATTCACTATTCACGCTGACGGGAAAAGCTTATATTTTCGTCTGTACTTTCAGATGAAGGAAGCATGCACAAGTGATTGGTGTGGGTAATATTCTGCATTCGATCTGCACTTAAGTGTCCCCTTTTTTGTGAGGAAGAAGATCCTGTTTTGAGCCATGAGTCAACTGACCATTCAGACTGAGGACACTTTTGCCAGCTTGCTTGAGCTTGCGGCCAACAATGACGTAGAATTTTTCAGACGATGCGTGGAACGTGAACCTTCGGGCATAGATGAGATTGGGTACTGGTATGGTCGTCAAAAGGGTTTGAAGCAGATGGTCAATATGCAAAGAACTCCTCTTATGGTGGCTGCTACGTATGGTAGTGTTGATGTAATGAAACTCATTCTTTCCCTATCTGATGCTGATGTGAATCGAACCTGTGGCACAGACAAAAGCACAGCCCTTCACTGTGCTGCCTCAGGTGGCGCTGTGAATGCTGTGGATGCCGTGAAGCTGCTCCTGGCAGCTGGTGCTGACCCAAGTTTAGCAGATGCGAACGGTCACCGGCCTGTGGATGTTATTGTCGTTCCTCCAAAGCTCCTTTCAATTAAGTTTACTCTTGAAGAGCTCTTGTCCACTGACGGATCTGTAAGCGAACGCAATCTCAGAGTGTCTGTAGCCTCTTCCAATTCAACCTCTCCCCCACTTTCATCTTCCCCAGAAAATGGTTCCCCAGCATCTGCTAATTGTTCTTCACCCAAGAACCCAAAGTTAAGTGATATTCCTGTTGCTTATGCATCAGAAAAGAAGGAATACCCTGTGGATCCATCTCTTCCGGATATCAAGAATAGCATCTACTCAACGGATGAATTCCGAATGTATTCTTTTAAAGTGCGCCCTTGTTCACGAGCTTACTCCCATGATTGGACGGAGTGTCCCTTTGTTCATCCGGGAGAGAATGCCCGTAGAAGGGATCCAAGGAAGTTCCACTACAGCTGTGTCCCTTGCCCCGATTTCCGGAAGGGTGCTTGTAGACGTGGAGATATGTGTGAGTATGCGCATGGTGTTTTTGAGTGCTGGCTCCATCCTGCCCAGTATCGGACTCGGTTGTGCAAGGATGGTACGAGTTGTGCTCGGAGAGTGTGCTTCTTTGCCCACACGGAGCAAGAGATGCGTCCATTGTATGTCTCCACTGGTTCTGCTGTTCCATCTCCTCGCTCAAGCACCTCTGGAGCTGCCGCCATAGATTTTGCTGCAGCCATGAGCCTCTTACCTGGTTCTCCATCGTCAGTATCCATCATGTCCCCTTCACCCTTCACTCCTCCCATGTCTCCATCTGCTAATGGTATTTCACACCCATCTGTTCCCTGGCCCCAGCAAAATGTCCCAACTTTGCATCTTCCTGGAAGCAATCTTCAGTCCAGCCGCTTGAGATCTTCTCTTAATGCGAGAGATATTCCGCAGGAGGATTTTGACTTGCTGTCAGATTATGATGTGCAACAGCAGCAGCTCCTAAATGAGTTATCCGTCCTTTCACAACAATCGATGGGTGCTAATTCATTGAACCGTTCTGGTCGGCTGAAGACTTTGACCCCCTCAAACCTTGATGATCTCTTCTCCGCCGAGAGCTCATCCCCTCGCTACGCGGATCAAGCACTGGCTTCTGCGGTTTTTTCGCCAACGCACAAATCTGCCGTCATCAATCAGATTCAGCAGCAGCAGCAGAGCATGTTATCACCCATCAACACAACCTTTTCTCCTAAAAGTGTTGACCATCCTTTGTTGCAAGCGTCTTTCGGTGTTCAATCTGGGCGAATGTCCCCTCGGAACATGGATCCCATCTCTCCTATGAGTTCTCGTGTGTCAATGTTAGCTCAACGAGAGAAACAGCAGCAGCAATTACGCAGCCTAAGCTCTCGCGAGCTTGGTTCCAACTCAGCTGCCATTGTGGGTTCCCCTGTGGGTTCTTGGTCGAAATGGGGGACTACAAATGGGAAACCTGACTGGGCTGTTAGTGCAGATGAACTAGGTAAGCTTCGCAGGTCCAATTCATTCGAGCTTGGGAACAATGGCGAGGAGCCCGATCTTTCATGGGTTCAATCACTCGTTAAAGAATCTCCGACCGATATGAAAGAAAAGCTTTCATCGACTCTCTCTGGTGGTCCATCCCCCGCTTCATCTAGTGAGGTTCCGAGCATCAGCTCGCAGATGGAATCAGTTGATCACGAAGTGTTGGGAGCATGGCTCCAACAGATGCAGCTCGATCCGCTCGTGGCGCAGCAAAACTAGGTTGTTTTTTTTCCTACATGGCCTTGAGGAACTAGACAGCGGAAAGGTTTTTTGGTAAATACTATGTTTTTTCTGGAAATTTTTGATGGTGGTGGTGGGTCTGGAAGAAGATAACAAGGCAGGGAAGGGATAAGTGAAGTCACCGGAGAAAGGGAATTCATTTTTAACCATTTTATCATTCTATTACAACAGAAAGTAGGGAAAAAATAGGAAGACCCTCTGGGTTATGAAGAGAAATTAAACCCAGGTTTGGTGTTCTCCTTTCTAATATTTCCAATTTTAGGTCCATATTACTGTCATTTCCTTTTTGCCTTATCATATTTCATCAAGATGGAACTGGGGGACTAATGTTTGTTCCATTCTTTTGCTCTTTTGATTCATTTGCGCCCTTGACGAAGATCAAAAGAGAGTTTATGAACATTTTTCTTTGGAGGATTTTTTTTTTTCAATCTTTGTGAGGATGAAACTTAGAGGGGATATGATATGTCTCTGGTGTTGTAGTATGAAACCAATAACTGAGTTCACCAGTCACTGGTGGTAGTAGAGAAAGTGGAGACGCTATTATCGTTGATGTAACAATCCATCAAACACTTTAATACCTTTATTTTTTGTTTCCTCATGTAATCTCCTTTTGTGATTGCCCTCTCTCTCTCTGTTCTTTTAAACCTTGAAAGCTTCTTCGAGGTGTCTTGCTTGTCGATGAGTTAATTATTCAAAAGGGTCATGGAAAGCTGTGCTGTCGTGGATTCCCATTTTACCCTAAAGGATCACACTTTGGGACTGGTATGTGGATGGGTGAAGCTCTATCTTTTCATGGAGAAACCAACCATTAATGAATTCTTTAATGAGAACACCAGCGGTTTGCACTTATCAAGAACGCTTTCAAAGAGATTGGTGGATCTTGCCTCAGTGGAAGATGAGGTTGGAGGCAAACATTATCGTCCTTGACTCGTTCCCCTCTCCACGTGGGTATCAAATTGGATGTGACAAGTAACAAGGAATGTTAAATTGTAAGTGGCCCATTGGAAAAATTTGCTCTGATGGGGAATGGAGTTGGCACTCTTTCTGCTATCTAAAGGGAAAAAGAGGGCACGCCATCTGCATTTTGAGATTGCTTATCCTGTTGGGATATGGGCCAATACATCGCCCATCATTCCTGATTAGATATAAGGGTCGTTCATGATTACCATTTTCACTTTTCTGGGTCGATGCCAAGATCGGCTGAGAAAGCAGTTTTCCCTCGAAAAGTCATGGCTTTTGCACTCTCTCTATTTTTTTTCTTTTCCTTCGGCAAATCTGGGGAGAATTAAACGAAGACAGAATAGACAGACAAGGATAAAAGGTTGAGAGGAGTAGGAGTGTGCGTTGAGAGGAAATTCGAGTCACTCATTTTATTGGGGGGTGACACCTTTCGGTGCCTTTAGGTTCTCCAATCTTCTGACAAAGAGGACAGAATGAGAGAGAATGATCAATGGAAATATCAGAGAGGGAGAGAAAACGACCACCACAACTCGAAAGAGAATGGATGGGATTGCGATCTCATCTGTCCTTTTATTTTTTCTTCCGCGGATGGCGAATGTGAATATTTTCATGGCATCATATTCATAGGGCAAAGTTCCTAGTCCTAGGTCTTGACGTTGGATTTGCTAGGTTAGGTTTGTCCCCATGCATCCTGTTTGGTAGCTAAAAAGCATCGATTTGGACGCCCACAGCAACATGGCGTAGTGGTGGAAACAAGTCTTCCTAATTTCACATTTTGGCTTTTGGGGGGTTTTACTTCGTTCAACATGGCATAGCGGTGGAAACATTCTTTCTAATCAGGGGGCGTGCATGTGCACGGTTCACAAGCGTTTTCATTTAAGCTTACTCGCAAAAACTGATTCTGCTCTACGATTATCAAATCTAGGATACAGCAAATGACCATGATTTGGTTGTTAAGACGTTTGAAAGGGAAGATAGTATGCCAAACAGGCTGGTTTCGACTGTCCGTTCCTCGCACAATTTTAGTTTATGATTTGCCTCAAAAGAGCACGCATCGAATGATCCAACATGACCGGCTTATTCTCTCATTATCAGAGGAAAATTGCGCGAGTGCTTCATAACCTGGAACCATCAAAATTATAACTCTGGTTCTATATAAGTTTTGTCTAGGGTAAAACTCGAACAGTATCGAGATAGGAAGTCCAAACAATTGGTCCTTTGCCAATGATGAGACCAGTGGATATGCGAAATAGAACGATTGATTATACATGGTAAAAAAAGGTCTCCCCCGTCCCTTCTTTTACAAGCTACTGTCTTTTTCAAGTGAAAGACAATTGCAGAACACTTTCCTGCACTTCAAATTGCGGGGAACGATCTAAATACAAGTGTGGAGGTATCACGTCAAGGAAATGATGCAAAGATAGTATTACGTGATGGTGTGCGATTTCTCTGCAATCCAAAGTGTAAGGAAACTATGTTGGAATGCAGAAAACCAAATGACGAATGAAGGTCGAGGCCGCAATTAGTTCTTTATAAATCCCCAAGGTCCCATCCCAGCACCGATCCTGCATATTTCCGAAAATCGGTGTTTGGTAAGGTGAGAATTCTCATTTGTAACTAAAATCATCAGTAATGCGACTAAAGAGACAAAACATTTAGAGAGCTGAGATGTGTATCTTGTGGCATCTAGAAAGAGAAACAAGGCGCAAAGAGCCTTTATAGAAACAGAGCATTACCTTAAGAAACCAGCAAATGTCCTCAAAGTCATATAGATGGTCAAAGCAATCCAAATCCCTATAAAACCGTGAGCTGAGGACAGTAAACACAAACATACAATGCTCACTACAGACACCAGCACCTGCAAGTAAATAAAACAAAAGAAGTTGAGAGAGATAGAGAGAGATGCGCCGTTTAATTTTCTCAAATGTGAAGGTAACAAGTCCCTTTCTCTTTTTTTTTCGGTCAGAAACAAGGCCCTATCTTAAAAACTATGCTTTCGTACATATGCAATTTCATTATCTGTGAAGCAGTGCATGGTATAATCTCTAAAACAACAAGATCTTCAGTCGCATACCATCGAGTAGGCTGCATATGCAAAATCAGACGCGCCATAGTTGATTCCGTCGAAAACAAAGGCTAAAGCATTGATGGGTTGAGTCACTGCAACAAACTAACAAGCAAAAGTTAAAAATTCAGTTCCGGTATAACTCAGTCTCGGATGATTTGGAAGAATTTTCTTGAAATTCAAGGCCAGGAAAGGGAGATACCGGAATCCCCACAGTTATAAGATGTAAAACACCAGCGTCTTCCGTAAATAATCTGGAAGCAAACTGTAACACCGCGACAAGGACAACAGAGAGAACTAGCCCCATGGCCAAACCTAACTGCATATCAAAATCAAAGGCGTTTCAGAATATAGAGAGCTGACAAAAGCTACTCCGTCTGGATAAATATTTGAATATACCTGCAATACACGAGAAGCTGTTGACGTGGCCTTCTCGTAATCTCCCCTAGCAAATGCACTTGCAAGGATTGCCTGAGAAAAATAAAACTCATCTCATACTACTTGAGAAGAAAAATTGGAAATAGTTTCACTAAAAAGAAACTTAAGGCACCTTACCAAAAAAAAAAAAGGAGAAACTTAAGGCGTTATTGGGGAAAACATAAAATTAGTCCATAAATATTATGGTTTACAGTGCACTCAATCAGATAAGATGTATAGGTCTGAACTGACCTAGAAGTTATGAGATTCAGGCACCAGCATTATCACCTCAAAATCTCCAGGTAATTATCCTCAAATGCTCATGTGATCCTTCAATTAGATTGTAAATCTCCCAGGGAAACTACAGAGCTCTCTTGCGAGCACTTATTCTAGACTAATAGTAGAACGGTGACAAAGGAGATAGGTAAATTACTAAGCCAACAAATACCCCAACTCTTAAGCTGATGCAGTAGAGCAAGTAGATGGAAGAAAACAGCAGAGACGTGATGAAACACTGAGTCAAGTAACTCTTGTTCAAGGAATTGAATTGAGAAAGCCATCTAAGATAACTTCTTCCACTAAAACATATTCCAATTAGCAACTTTCAAGTTCTAATACTTGCCAAACATGCATACCTATGCTCTGTTGACATTCGATAATGCACCATTCATAAGATGGAGCAACGACATTGAGAATACTAGGGAAGACTGTTTCTGCTGTTTCCAGCATCTACCATTCGATGCTTACGCATCACTTTACATCCTCAAAAAAAAAAGATCTTCAGGAAAACTATGCATGTTCACCAAGGCATTTCTTTGATTTCGATGAGACATCACCTATGACATCTCTTTTACTTGTTTCAACCAATCATTTTCTGTTTTACCGAAACATAAAAACTTAAGCCACTCGTTTCTTACTTGTCCAGCAACAGCCAATCCGTCAGCAAGCAAAGAGGTTGCAAGCCAAATTTGCAGGCAAACTTGGAAGGCAGCCATTGATGTTGCTCCATGCCTGGCAGCCAACGATGCTGCCAGGGTAACACAAAATGTTACAGCAATCACTCTCACCAGCAAGAGAAATCCTGGAATAAAATGCACAGAGATAGGTCAGCTTAACCACTAAACCAAAATTTCATCATTTATTACAAACATTTGTGTTCATCCATATACCAGACCCGTCTACTTTCCACAAGATATGAACACGAGACATGTTTGAGCAGAAATGATGTGAGAAGGAGCAAATCAGGACAAGGCTGATATAATTTCGTCATAATCAGAATTGGAGAAATTAGAAATGCCAATGAGAAAATAATCCGACTTTTTGGTACTTCAATGAATATTAGCTGTTGTACAACTAACTCAAACAAAATACACCGAGAGAAAATGTGCCACGGCATTCAATGTTATGTTTCTCATCTAATATGCTTCACAAGCAGTGGTTATATCCTTTTTATTTGCGTAACTTCAGCAAATCAACTAATCATGTCCTTGGTTATTGTTAAAAGAAAGAAAACCAATCGTGTCCAATCTAGAGAAGAAACCCATAATACCGCATAGAGAAAATGGCGTTGCCATCTAACAAGAAATCTTACATATTCATTTATCTGTAGATTATCAAATTAAATTTTTTTATTTGTAGCTGCATCATTCATAAGATTAAAAAGAAACAATGCCAGGTTTTGACGAAGATGGGGATGGACTTACAGAGAACAGTAAAAACCAAAAAAATACAGGAGCTGACAAGCATATAAAATTTACCGTTCCGCAGGAATCGCTCAAATTTGAGATCTTTAATGCTTGGAGGTAATAGATCAACTTGTGACATTAATTTCCACAGCAGTATAAGTGAAATCAAATACCTAAACATAACAAGTTACCATGTCAGAGAGTAAAACCACCTAGAAAGTTGCATCATTATCAGGCAAAAGTGAAATCACAGAAGGGGAAAACGTCTATATACATGCAGAACTTACTGAGATATAACATGGGCAATTGCTGCACCGCTGATGCCCATCCGGAGAACAAAAATAAATAGAGGATCCAAGATGATGTTTGAAGCGTCACCCACCACTAAATGGAAATCAAAAACCCTGAATTAATCTTTAAAACCAATTAAAAACATACCTTTGAATTGTGATAATAACAAAAATTGTATACATTGAACTTCTGCTGATGCAAATGCTATATGATGGGGACAATACATTTTTGTGAGTATCTAAGTTAAGGAACTCAATATCCATGCCCCATTTGCTGGCCCCTCCACAGTGATAGCAATTCCAAAAGGTAATATCTAGTAGGCATACCACACTAGATGTGTCTTCCTAAATATCTGAGAGACAGGAATTTATCTCATGATCTTGATGTGCCCTCTCTGAACCATTTTATCAATCAACATCTTTGCACAAAGGCTGGAGCTGAAAGGTTTTATGAAAGAAGATTTATTCACTGAAAGTAAAAAATAAAGTACAGCAAAGCCAAGAATTTATTCCTTCAAATAAAGTGAGCTTTGCAACATTGTCTCTATTCGACTCTACGTATAAATATGCAAGTTTTCATCGTGGAGGGAATGCCGTGAGCAATGAATTTCCTCATGCTTCAAAACGTTGTAAATGCTGCTTATAATTAAGCCCTTGCTTCTTTAGGGTACTTGGTGAAAGTCAAAACCTCAGAGGTCTGAATGCATACATTGAAGCAATCAGACCCCGTTATATGTATCCATTCAAATGGCTTTTTTGCCAACACGGATAACTAAACACACAAATTGACATGATATAGCAGACATTCAAGCTGCTCTGTAAGAGGCAGAAAGCAAAATCTGCATTCCACAGAAGACTAATGCACTGGCTTCCTTTCTTTGGATGCCCGCACATATCCATAGCAATACTCAATTCTAGTTTGGGCTAGCACCAAAAAGTCCACGTAGACAAAAGAAAGTTTGGCAGAAGGAGCCTTCAGCTCACCTGTCGCATACAAAGGAGTTTTTGTATCCTTAAATCCTCGAAAGATTCCTTGCATAGCCAAAGAGAGAAGAACAGCCGGAGCACCAAGTGACCTCAATGTGAGGTACTTTTGAGCAGGCATTAGCATGGGCGAGTCCTGCACCAAGAGATATCCCTAGTCTCAGTACGATTAGCCACATGTGCCAAGTTGAAAGAAAAAAATTTGCTGGACTAAAAGTTATAATCCAAACCACATGGACTGGAAAAGCAGATCAGTTTTGAAAGTAGAATGACCGAATCTCCTCAACACAAGGCACAATGTGTTTCCTCATAATAAGAGCATAACCGAAAAACACAGAA
The DNA here is from genome assembly GCA_024500025.1 of Syzygium aromaticum. Classification (NCBI taxonomy): domain Eukaryota; kingdom Viridiplantae; phylum Streptophyta; class Magnoliopsida; order Myrtales; family Myrtaceae; genus Syzygium; species Syzygium aromaticum. The sequence goes on from CM044885.1 coordinate 23,696,687, forward strand.
CTCACAGGCTTCACGCCCATGTAGTTTAAGATTGGCTTGGCAGAAAATATGAGGAACAAAGTCTGCACTATCCCAAGTACGCTCCCGATGACCAATGCCGATGAAGCTGATGGAATATGTCTTCTCTTATTGTCAAGATTAGCCATTTTATCGTAACTAGTACTAGTGGATGATGACTTGCTGGTAGAATCTGCCAAAAGAGAAATTCGGTTTTCAAACATGTCAAAAAGTGGCACTGATAACAGAAAATCAAAACGACCAAGCAGGAGGAGCCTTAGTTATCAATGTGCTCTCGAGGAATTAAGTAGGCTCATGAGAAAGGTGATCTAAATAAAGCGTACCGCTCTGAGGTAACAGCTCTTCCATTTCAACATCGCTTTCCTTGTCAACGGGAAACCATTTGTCTCCCTTTTCGTTTTTCTGTCCTTCAATATGCAGTTGCTCTATGGTATCTTCTTCCGCAACGAACGAAGTTGTAATACTGACGAGAGGGAAAATTGTAATCTTCGACACTTGATTAAAAACGGCAATGGCGACTCCTACAGCTGCAAGCTCGGTCGGACCTGCATATATCCCACCCAAGATTTCGAAGAGAGGAAGTCACAATGTGAAATGGCAAAGACATGTATTTAGTTACTGACAGTCAAATGAAAGAAATATAGAGAAAAACATCGGGTTTTGCAGCACATTAGAGAGAAGGCACGCAAACACAACAAGAATGCACATTCTCCACATTGTTCAACTTAACATACTTGAAGATTGAAGAAGTGAGCACAAGTATATTAAATGCTTTCGAAATTCTTGAGTGTTGAAACATACAAGTGCAAATTGAGAACAAATTTACGAAGTTTCCATCAATTTTTGATACTCCTAAGGCTGTTCCAATGACTTTGAGAACCTACAGAAAATGAATACCAATAACAGACAAAACGTGTCTTTACATTTCATCTTAGCACACTCTTATATACCAACAGTGTGGGTATTTACTCTCGAACAGAATCAACACCAATTGCAAAAATATTAGCATGATACACAAAGCACCGTCAGTAAAGGCATGATCTGCATGAATTATCCAGATTCAGTCAATAAGATTGTATGTTCCTTAGCTCCATCGCATCACTAATTGAAGCGCTCTTTCACTCTTGGGAAGTCAATTGGCAGTGGAGAGATGAAAGCTAGGCCATGAGATGTTACAAAAGATATGAAGCAAAAATACGTATCACCCAACAGAGTATCCTGAATAACTAAAAAGAGGAGCTGATGACCGACCTATATGGCCGATGAAGGCCGTATCAATGAGAGAAGCAACGGGATCTGCTGCTAAAGCCAAAGCTGCAGGGAGCGCAATCTGCGCTATCTCAACACTGAGCTGATCTTTCTTGAACGCGTTTCTGACCAACGCATTCCAAATGACGATTAGGCATGACATATCGTATACTGGACCGAATGATTCGTTGGATATAAAACTTCTCCAATGACAAGAAATGAATAGTAAAAGCAAAAAGACCAGTGATCTTTGACAGGGGAAGCATACGGTTCTCACACCACTTAACCCTAAATTGCCCCGACAGAATCCATGGATGTGGTCATATTTCATGCACAAAAACTGGCCCTATTTACAGTTGTGGCAACACCTGGCTGCCAGCCCGGATTACAATTCGTGAAACGAAAGTAGCAACATCAGCAGAAACAACGGAGGAATTAGATTGGAAACTGGAATTTCACTCAAGAACATCAATAAAAGATGCGTGGGTACCGAAAATGACTACCTCGCGTCCTTGAAGAACATAGACAGAGTCATCTCCCTAACGTTCTTCCCAAGACGGGAAACACCCTCCACCAAGATCGGAGTCCCGAGAAAATGCGGTCTCTGTCCCCACTCCAAGAATCACCGAGAGTCGCCCATTTTTCAGCAAACGAGAACGAGGAAGGGCAAAAAAACCAAGACCCGACTTCAAACCCGAGAAGAGCGCAACGAAACCAGAGAAACAGAGGAACCCTCCGTGGAATTAACAGGGTCGAGCCCTTGCCACTTGGAGTCTCACGGAACCACCGAGGGACGATGAGCCAGGCGATATGCAAAGTTCAAGGAAAAAGTTCAACGCGAGAAGGAAGCGAATTGACGAGGAGGGTGGAACTAGCCCGAGTTGACCGTGGAAAACGAAGCGAGAGCGAGCCTCCCCCAGAAGACGACGCCCAGAAAGGCCTGCGAGAGCGACATCACGCCGGCGTCTGAGTGACGATCACGGTAGATAATAACCAAGCGTGCGATGATAGTCGAATCTTCGTTTCGTGGTCGCAGAAGCTGAGAAAGAAGCAGCGTCGAAAAGACTGCCGCGGGAAAAATCCGAAAATGAACCGTGCGGCCATGCCCAGTTTGCCAGAGCACCGTGTATGACCCGCGTCCCCCGCCCTGGCGCAACGGATTGTTACGTGATCTTAACTTTTTATTGAATTGGAAAAGCTTAAACTGCAAAGCTCATGTCCGCAGCATCAAGACAGGAGTAATTCCCAACGGAATTGAGGGTCGATCGATTGATCGAAGTAACCAAAGCTAAAACAGAGAGATTCAAATGCAACTACATCGTTGTTCAAAACGAACACATTGTTTTGAGTTAGCTGTCAAAATTTTCAATTCATGACGGTACGGTAAAACCGTGTATAGCTTTTTTATAGCGAGTGCGATATGATAAAATGGAATTCTACGGGTTCGGTTTTGAACATGACAGAAGAACGTTATAAAATTCTTAACAGTCTATGGCCTGTTTGGTTCAGCTTTGGGAATGGGCTTTCGGCCTCGAAAGCCCCTTCCCAAAATGCTGAACCGTTTGGTTCGGCTTTCCGAGTTCGGAAAGCCGAAAGTTAGCATTTGGAATGCCGTTGGAATGTCGAAAGCCCAAAGCTGGTCCATACCAGCTTTGGGCTTTTCCCATTTCACAAATGCTAAAGCTTATTTTTCCCTTCCTAAATTACCCTTACTCAAATTTCAATTTTCTGGTTTTGCCCTGCTACTATCCATCATCTTCTTGGCTAGTGAGGGTGGCCGACGAGGGTGGCCGGCGAAAAGCCGGCGAGGTCGCCTGACTTAGGCGACGGCCCAAGCGTCGTCGTCTGGGTCAACGGTTGTTTGGAGTTGTGCAACCTAGGCGGCGGTTGTCTCGATCGCGCGACCTTAGGCGATAGTTGCTTGGGTCGCGCCACTTGGGCGGTCACCTGACCCCAGACGGCTGTCGCCTTGGTCGCGCAACCTCAGGCGACGGTCGCCTGGGTCACGTGACCCAGGCGGAGGTCACCTCAGGTCGTGCGATCTAGGCGATCGTTGCCTAGATGACGCGACTGCCAACTAGGTCAGCGGTCGCCTAGAGTCGCACGACCCTAAGCGGCCGTCGCCTAGGTCAGGCGACCTGGCCGGCCCTTCACAAATCAGATCCGCCCTTGCCGGCCAAGAAGATGATGAACAATAGTAGGGCAAAACCAAAATATTAAGAATAAAAATTGCGAAAGCTCTTTACAAAAAAAAATTTACCAAACACTACTTAAGCCAAAGTAGCTTCACAAAATTTTTTTTACCAAACATCACTTGTATTTTCCAAAGTGATTTTCACCTAAAGGTATTTGTATTTCCCCAAATTGCATTTGAAAAGCTGAACCAAACGGGCCCTATAACAGTCTAATTTGAATTGGGCCACGACCAAATCTTCCTCGGGCGAATTCCTAGTTTGTCCAGCTCGTGGCTCCACGCACTCGGCCCAGAAGTCAAAGGAAGGAACTACTTCTACTATCCAACGGTTCTTCCCAAATTTCTTAAGCCTTTGACGAGAGCGGGACGTTTTCTTCGAAGATACAATCCCGATTGACCAAGGTGACGACGTGCGAAGTATTGTGCGCCGGCTCGATTTTACGAAACGAAGGCGATAATGAAACTATACTTGAACGACGATTTCTTTCCTTTTGCTACCAGAAAAGGCTGTTAATTTCATTCGAGAGACGTAACCTAATTCGGACCCGTTATGAAATCGAATTTGACTGGCCAAAAACATTCGTCAAATTCCCTAAGCCAATTTTTTTTGTGTTTTTTGCAATTTCGTATGACTTCTATCAGCGAAAGCATTTTCCTTACACGTTGAGTTTCTCGATATTATAAATTGTGAACCTGCACAAACTTAATGGTAATAATAGCGAGCGACGACTCGTGCTCACCTTTTCCCCTACTCCTTCGCCCTTTCTTACCCTTCTCCATCTCTATCCCGCGGGTTCCACTGACCCACCTGAAAATTGGATGCAACCGGTGATCGAGATCAAGGGTGAGTCCGGTAATTAATGGGCGGTTCCTGATCATTCATTTTGTGAAATGGGTACTTGGGTGGGAACCGCTCCAGAAACCTATCACCCCCTATGCACCGTCCGTCACGGGTCTAAGGAAAACGTTCGATGCTGGAACCCACAAGCACATGAATCAATTCTCGACAAAATCTCAACCCAACTTTTGCCTCCAAAACCATTTGCTCGTTTTCCGTTCGCCGGCCGGCGAGAAGAAACCCAATTCCTCACGGAGCGGGACTCGCTCAACTCGCTCGCCCCGGGTCGTTCGTAGCTCCTCTTCGCGCGCCGAACAATCTCGCCTCGCCTCGCCTCGCCTCGCCTCTCCTCTCCTCTCCTCTCGACCGGTCGCGATGGAGAAGGCAGCGGCGGAGGAAGGAGAAGAGCGACGGTTGCTATGGCGATCGAGCTCCGAAGCCATGGCCTCCCTCGCCCTCGGCAGAGTTCTGACCTCCCTGCTCTCCGCCCGCCCGAGGAAGCTCCGGGACACCGCCTCCCGCTTCTCTCCCGAGCTCCTATCGCCCCCGGCCGGTGCGTCGCGGGGTCTCTCTGTCCGCCGGTCGCGCCGTTCGCGGCGCCGCTTGCGAGTGCTTTGGTGCCGCTGTTTTGTTCCGTGCTCATCTCTGTTTTGATGCGAACAGGTTCTCTGGACGAGTCGCTGTTGTTTCTGCACCAGTACGTTAAGGACGCGGCCGAGAGGAAGGAGCGGTTGGACCAGGTTCTCGTTCCGATGTTCGAACACGTACGTGTTCTTGCCTGGACTGTTGGTTTGCTCGAGTGAATCAATTCCCGTTAGGCTGTTTTGGTTCGAATTTATTCTCTGCGGTGCGGTTTTTTTGTGTTGGAGAATACTTGCTCGTGCTGTTTGGGGAAAGACCTAATTTCCTTCCTGATCGACCGAGTTTAGTGTGTTTGCATGCTGTGAAGCACTTCTCACTTTCAGGGCTTTTCGTTGCTCGGGATCTCTATTCAAGAAGGATGTTGGTTTCGGGCAAATGGATTGGCGTCTTCAGCTAATTCTGTTGCCTAGCAATCTGTTTCATTTGATTCTTTTATCTGCACACACCTGGACAGTTCTAATCGGTGTGTAGATGTTGTTGGATATTTAAGGAGTTCCTGCCTATTGGATTGGATGATGCAAGCAAACTTTTTCATGAACTTTGATGTGATTTCACCCCTTCCTGTATTTGAGATGCACAGGAGAGAATTACTTACCAATTCAAGCTTTATCAGGAAAGTGCCTTTAAAATACTGTGTTTGACAAGGGATGCATGGGTTCTTGAGAAGAAAGGAGCTGTAGTGGTCCACCTGGATGCCATGAGTTAATAGAAAGCTGGATCTATTTACCTAGAGAACTACGTAGATTGTTACAAGTGGACTGAAGGAGCGTGTTAAAACTTTCTCTATATAGGAACAAGATGTCATTTTATTTCTCTGGAGTAATAGATGTGTTACAAGTGAATCGGCTAATGTTCAATATGTTTGCGCAGATATAGGTCATGTGTCATCTTGGTGATTTTTTAGTTTGTCTTTTAATAATTTCTTCTTTTTCTGTCATTTGCTCTTTTTTTAATGAGGTGAGCATGTTACTTCATTTTTTAGTTTTAACTTATTTGTTCTTTGTTCTTGCTTCTTACGTTCTGTGAGCTTTGTTGTCAGTAAAATCGGGTACTTTTCTACTTAACTGCTGTCATATCTTTCACTGTTACATGCGAAGCATTTGTTTTTGCAGTCACTGAGGAGCAAAGAATCAAGACACTCTGGCCAAATCTTGATACTTGTCGACTGGCTCGTTCAAGATGAGTTCCTTTTCCAATATTTCATGGAGAATCTCGCTGACATTATCTCCAGAAAAGAAGATCGTTATATATCACTGGGCTGGTGTACCCTAGTACGAGGTCTTTTGGAATTTGAGAGTGCAATCAGCCAATATTTTCTGGATGGTAAGGGTACAACATGCCCATTCATGTTAAGACGAAGCACTTGCACATACCAAATCATTTTCGATATCCTTGTTTTGTTTGTGTGCATCTGCCTAATTTTTTCATCCATCAAAATGCATTATTGTGATTGGAATTGCACTTTAATTCCATTTCTTGTAGTTTTTGATACACTTAGAAGCGGATGTAAAAGTCTAATAATCTGAATCTTTGGCAAATTTATTTCTTTTGAATTCAGTAAGTTGCTTTAAGGATCCATTTCATGAAAAAAGGTTTCCTTTGGCATTTCACATTGATCTATGCTTCATCAAGGAAAATTTCTTTTGTTGAGATGTTACTGTTAACGTTATTGTTGATGGTGGAACTCCCTTTTCAACTTCCGATGGCAGGATTAAGGAGGAAGTATTATGTGATTCTGGTGATGCTTTGTCCATGTATTTCGCATCTTTCTTCTATAATACGCAAAGGAAGGTATGTGTCTCTTCACTTCTGAATTCCGTGACCTGCACCAACAACTTGATGCTCGCTCTGTAAATCTTAGGCATGTAAAACCTACTTTGCCTGTGAAGTATTGATTTGTTCGCTTCTTTCAACTATTTTGGTTTTCCAGTACCAAGTTGATGTATTGGCAGGCCATTTTTAGGTTGCTTTTCCCTCCATATCTCTTGTAATGGGAAATGGGTGCGGGTTTGTTTTTTCTAGTGCCTTGAAAAATCCAAGAATCAGTGCTTTCTGCATTGAATACATTCTCTCTATTCTTCATTCTATCACAAAAATCAAAGGTCTATTCTGTTGGAATTTGTGAGAATCCTTTGTGAATGTGCTGATGAATATACATGTCTATTGTTTCCTGTTCATATTTGTTGCCAAACTTTTGTTGGTGCACCTAAAGTGCAGTCTAAGTTAAGTGGGACATGCAGGAATTTCTCAAATGGATACCAAGGAATCGCTCCATCTAAATATGGATATTGGTTTGCTTGTTGATTTACATAGGCAGAAGGTCGTGGGGGAGTGGAGGGGGGAGGAACAAGAGTTCTAAATTCAAAATCCAAAACTTGCAAAATTTTCCATGGGGGAAAGAAATGGTTTCAGATTTACCACACTACTTCTTGGTAGAAAAAGTGTAAGAAATTTAGAAGATGTCCCCCTTTCACAGTTAGAAACAATTATTTCCACTAATTCCTTCGGTGTTACTTCTAATTTTTTGAGTTTTTGGTGTCAAAACTTGATTAAGTAGAAGTTTCTTTCTGAGCCAACTCACTAAAATTCTTTCATGATATGTAATGCTGGATTAGGGAAAAAATTAATGTTTGTCGACCGGTGATATCCGACCAGAAATTTTGAGAAAGCAAGAATGGAAAAGGAAATTTTGATAAAAAGTACCCAAGCCAAAATCTTTTGTTTGCTATCGGATTGCAATTGTTAAAGTCCTTTCCCTTTGGAACCCTCTTATCCATGCTAATGAACAAATTGAGTCTTTAAAAATTGTGGATTGTTTATACTGATAGTTAAGGGACAACTCTCTTTTTACACCTCTGGTTAAAAAACCTGCCAAAAAAAATCTTTCACTCTTGTTACCTGTGCTTGTCGTTCCTCTGAAATTGGCTTTTTACTATCTCCTTCTTGAAATGCAAAGAATGACAAATATATGTGCTTGAGGACATGTAGGCATGTATAGCGTTTGTGTTGCATAGAATTATGAGATGCAAGACAATAAAATTAGGAACTTTTTCTTAAGTTGGTAGCACTTGTCTTGCCTAGTGGACTTGCTCATTACATTACAAGGTAACAATGTCACAAGTATGTGGGAGGACCATCCAGTGACAAAGGCATTCCCTAGATCCTAGTATGAAATTTGCTTCAAATAATATGCTTTTGCACCTTGGAGATTTGTTGGTAAGTTGTGCAAAAATTGTAGGATCTGAAGAGAGAGGGAGAGAAAAATACTAAAAGACTACATCTTGTCATTAACTTAATTAAAAGTGTGCATAAGATGGCTAATTACCTTTTCTGTCACCTACTTACTATTGACTAATAGCATTAAATATACCCCGAACGAGTCACAGAACACATATATGTCTAGTATTATGTTTTAAATTGAAAGAAACCAACGTCATTTTCTGCAAACTTTGGTTGTGTTTTGAATTATCTCCATGTCTTAGATTCATTATTTGTTGAATGTTGTGGAAGCTATCTCATGAAGTGTCACCATATGCTCTCAAGAAATTTCTTTACAGCCTTGCAGAGCGCTAATGTTATCCTTTGAAATGCTTTTTTGCAGCTCCTTGCAAGATGGATATGAGTTACCTTCTCGTCTTTCAATTTCCGCTGCCGATTGTTTTCTAGCTCTAACTGAAGCATTGACAAGAAAAGACGAGATTGTGAGCAACCATGAAAGTTATGTAGATTCGGATTTGTCTATAAACACAAGCAGGTTTTTGCCTGCTGCTGCTGCTGATGAGGGAACTGTTGGAATCCCAAAAATGGAACTAGAACCGAAGAACTTGCTTTCCAATCACCTAGATGAACTCATCAATCTGGTGCAGCTGCTCTTTGCTGTATGTCTCTTTCATCTCCTATATGTAGTTTAGATTGTGAGAGAATGTCAGAGCTAGTTGGTTGTTGGCAATGCCGTAGTTAGATTTCTTTTTCCTTGACGGTGGCTGAAGGAATAAGAGAAACAATAATAAAAATTTACTGAAAATCATAAGTGCATTGGCATGTTTAGTTACTGAAGGCTCTTGGCTTGGGCTGGTTTCATTAGTCAATATTCTAGATTTGTCCTTATTTACATCGAGTACCCACACTATGATGCAGTGGAGCAGAAAGAGCCGAACTTTACACGCTAGAGGACTGGAAGGAGTTCTCAAATGGTTACTGGATATTAAGAAGCACTCTGGTTGCTCCCAAAATGAGGCAGGTCCTTTACATCTTCACTTCTTTTGAGGTTTTTACTGTTATTTGTTTTTTTTTCAAAATTTTCTGTAACTGATTATTTTGTTTCCTATAACTTGGAAGACAGACTTAAATATAACGAAGACTCAAGAACTACTACTCTCTTCATGTTGGAAGCATTACAGCAAGTTATTGCATTTGGAAGATCACAGGTTCTCTCAGCATTCTAAAGCATGGTTGGAACAATACTTATCTGGCATTCAGGTTAATGGAACGAGTTCAGTTTATGCAGCTTTATATTTTTCCATCATCCTCTCTCTGTCACTTGATAGATACCTCTAGAAACATCTATTAACGCTTCAGTAATGCTGCTAGTTGGTTAAGGAACTCCTTTTCCCAAGCAAGCCAACAAGTTTGTCCTAGAAAGTAGAGGTTATTTAGAGCCCGTGTCTGCGAGGCACTGAAGCTTAAGGAATTAAATTCAGTGGTTAAGCTATTGGTTATAGGGCAAACTGATAAGATAGTCCTGTGTAGAAGGTCCCACTGAAATGTATTTCATTTCAAAGAAGTTGGATGATTTGGGTTTCGTGGTCATCCCAATGCATCGTCATTGGTGTGGGTATCTTATTTCTTTACTCTGATGATTGGTGAGACATACTTTGTATGTGTATTACAATGTCAATACGGGTTTATCGGGATGACCTTTTGTATATAATAGGCATTTCAAAGGCTTATTAATTTCTTTGAATCGAATTTTATTGGTGGTGGAAGTCATGTAGATGGACCACGAATTAAGTTAAAAGTCATTTTGTGTCATTACAAAGCAAATATTTGGTAGTGGACATTTGCTTCTTTATGAAGCCATTTTAGGCGGTGGCCAATGGAGCATTTTCCTTGTTGGAAAATCTCAAATCTCTAGCTGGTGATATCCACGCAAGTTGACAGCGCACTTCATTGGTTACCAGAAATTCTTTCAAGGAACGGTCACAAAGCTCTATAAATGCGTGGGCTCATGCATAATCTTTAGAAGGGAAGTCCAAGTCATTAGAGAAAGAGTTTAGTTGTTTTATAAGTTGAAGTGTTTAGAGAATAATTAAAGACATAGAGACTTGTGGTATCATAAGAATTGTGATATTCCTGCAATCTAAATAGCGAGGTGCACGCTATTTGGAAGGTCTGTTGTAATTTGGAGCATAGCTATATCACACCTTTTGCACTTCATAAAGTACAGAATTTATCTTTGAGGATAATATTTGCACGCCTCAGATGTTCTTGTTTTCTACATTTTCTATTTGTAATTCTCAAATTTTCACAACACACCAAACATGAACTTATTATTCAGAAATGATTTTGCTTTTATTAGAAAGTTAATCATTTCTTAGATTTCCTTTTGGTGTCATATCCGGCTTGCTCAGTTGCTGCTACTCAAACATGCAGTCCTATGCAGAAAGATGTTCATACAGGCATGAGGAGTATGATGAGGGTGGGGCAGAGACCAGAAAGTTCTTCCTGAATTGCTTATGTCTTCTATTGGGTCGTCTTGTTGGCAAGAGGTTTGAAACTACTGTGTTGGAATATGGATCACAGATATCCCACGTTCTTTTACCTCAGGTACTTATGTTGGAGGGTTTCAGGATATTGTGCTACTTTTGTATTTGTAAGCTGGATTCCAAGTGATCAATTGCTTAAATTCCTTTGGAAATTATTAAGCAATAACTTATGATAGTGTTGGAGTCTATTTTAAGACAAATATGCACTCTGCAGTATTGCTTTCAGATACTTTTTGAATTGATAAAAGCTCATTATCGGTGTGGGTACCCTGGCAAGATATTATCTTGAGCTAGGCTTGTGGATTATGTAATTTTCTCAATTGATTTTGAGGTGTAACTATGTAAGTTCGGAGACGGTGACAATGAGTTGTCTTGCCGGTTTTTCTTTGCAAATAATAATGCTGCTGTTTTGGATAGTTGATTTGGCGTTGTTGATGCCAGCATGTAAAAATAATTTTAAGTTGTCTGAATGACATTAACTTGAAAAACTTGTTATATTGTTTTAACATTCGATATGGTAAAATATTTCTTTTGTGGCCAAGATTATGATTGGAAAGAGTTTCTGATTTGCTATCACATATGAATCAAAATGAAATCCTACTCAATCAAAATTGTGTGGCAAAGCCATGCTGTGAACTATTAGCTGAGATATTCATGATTCAATGTGATCAAGGTGTTTAAGATATAGTGAAATCACACTTCTTGTTCAACGATACTCTGCTGGTTTATATCGTGTTGGGTTCACTTTATCAATTTGTAGCTAGACTGACATACTGCCCTTTCTCCTCAAGCTAAACTGTGCAGATGAAGATGTGATAGATGGGATTGTCTGCATATTCAAGGAGACCATTTTCAAGTTGAACTGTTCTGATGAAAGCAGTCTTGTAGAAAAAGAACAGTGCAATGCGGTGCTCCCTTTGCTGCTTCAGCTTCTGGATGAGAGGGATGGAACAGCTAGAGCTGCTGTTACGCTCATTGCAGAATACTGTTCCATGTACCTTTTCTTTTCTTTTCACTAATCAGTTTGGGAGATATAAGTTTTTAGGGTTCATGTAATTATAGGGGATTTGATAATGAATTGTCAGGAACTCGGAGGATCACTGTGTTAAAGAAGTTATAGATCGACTAGCTTGTGGAAACACTATGCAGAGAAGAAATGCCGTTGATGTCATATGCGAACTGATAAGTATATCATCAAAGACAGCGAGTGGACTCCCTCATTTGAAGTGGTAAGATTCTGCTATTTGACCGATTCATGATTATTCTCTCTCTCTCTCTCTCTCAGCATACTTCAATCTGTTATTCTTATTGATCTTGTGTTTGGAAAAATTACAGGGAAGATATCGCAAACGGCTTGCTGAGATGCCTTAGTGATGGAGATTGTACAATTCGTGAACTGGCAGCTGGTTCACTTTCTAACATAGGTAAGTTCGATGACCGGGTCTGCTCTTGGCCTGTATACCCTGTTGGGTCACTCTATTTGAGAGTCCTGTTCAAGGACATGCTTTGAACTGAGAAATGTGTTATGTCCCTTGTATTGCTCTGGACTTTAAGATATCTCTCCCTCTTTGTTGTACAGCTAAGTGGCGTAATGAACATGTGAATCTAATGTTTTCCTCCAAGTTGATGCTTACTATTGTTCTCCGTGATATATGCAAACTATGTCAGTTATACATTTTCTGATAATGACAGTCGTCTTGATGATATTCCATATTGATTGGTTTGACGTCTTGCAGAGCCTTCAATAGTGTTGCCTAGATTGGTTCGAATCCTTTATACTTCAGACAGAACATCGCAGTCATCTGCAAGGAAAGCATTTATTGGGATGCTTAGATCTCATAAACAGAAATCTGAAGTGATATTTATGCTGCTCGACTGCCTTAGGTCTCTCTCTTTCTCTCTCTCTCTCTACGCGCGCCCACACATGCACCCTGCGCACACACATGCAATTCTCCTTTTCACTGTAACTAACACATTATCCTCATTATTTCAACATTATCTTTTGGATGTCCTCTTTTTGACTGTAGTATGTCTTCTGTTTCTGTTGCAGCAACCTCAATAGTAGCTTGGAAAGTACCAAAGCTACCGGAGAGAAACTTGGAGGTGTGTTTCTATAAGGATGCCAAAATGCTTCTTTTAACGGCCTTGATTGTAGACATTTTTCATTTTATATTATGCTCTAAAAGTTCTTGTTGATGGTCCACGTTAGCCACTAAAATGCTGTGATCTCACTATGTCAGATAATTCCCTTTTAGCAAATAGAAGCACTGACGAATTTTCAGATGTTTCCATTTAATAAGTGAAATTTAATGGGTATTTATAAATGTTCATTGTTTATGTGTCTTTGTTCTTTCTGTTTCTTTGTGGTGGAAACACTATATGTGACAATTATTTTGATGGTACAAATGAACAATCTGTTAGCAGTTTCCACTTTTCACATGCTTACTGAGAGCAGTTATAAGAGAATTCTGACTACATCGAGCATTTAATTCTCAAAAATTCTGCTGAGTGGAAGTTTGTATTATTCTCTTGCTAGAGAATTGTAAGCATTCAAGTTCATCTCTCTGTGGCACTTGCAGAATCAAAGTTGGAAGCTGATCAAGTACTCAGGCTGACTCCAGAGTGGTCTGACAGTGTAAGAATATTATGGCACTATTCTCATATCCTTGCTTATGTTAATAAATATTAAATCGAGGTTCCAATTCAAAAGTAATCTTTTCTTTTGTACTTCTTTGGCTTATGCACATTACATATACTTAGGTTCATCATTTCACTTTCCTTGCCTCATGGGAGTACTAAATTCTCTCCGCTTTTACAATTAGCCAGATTTCTCTATTGGCATGAACTGTATGTATTGATGACATTTGCACCGACCTTTTTTTTGGTCGAAACATTTGCACTGACTTCATCAGCTAGATTTCTCTAGTTTTTTCTACACATTATTCTTCAATGCATCTAATTCTATAAATGCGGAGTTGGTATGCCTTGAACTGAGGGTATTATGCAACTGAATGAACGATAAATGAGGGGGCATCTCGTTTTCTTGCTACAATGGTTTAAAAATGACTTCTGGTATTGATCATGCCTTTTTAGGCTCCCAGGACAACCATGCCATGTGCAGGTTATTTGCTGGAAGAGAGCCATTTTTTGTCCTTTCCTAACATTTTCTTGGCCACTTTTTCATGCAAATCAGACGATTTTTTGTTCTAATAGCTTAAATGTGATATTATGTCTATATTTCCAGCTTTCCTTTTTCCCGTTTCGCTTTTTTAAGTTTAATTTTTATTTTTGAATTTCACAGGTTGAAGACTGGAAAACTTTGGTTGGATCCCTGATCGAGAAGATGTTCAGTGAGCCATCAAATGCAGTTCTTGTGCGGTTTTTAAGTTATATAAGCGAACATCTGGCAGATGCCAAAGATATAGTGCTAGATCGTATCCTGTTATGCATGCAAGGACAGAAAGAGTATGTCTTTTAACTGCTTGATTCTCATTTCTTCTGCTTTGTCCCTATGATGCAGCCTGTTTTCAAAGTGGTCTCCCATACACCACCAACTTTCTTGGTGGCTATTTCTGTGTTTTCTCTAAGTTTTAGTGTTAAGACATGAAGAGGTAGTTTGTTAACAGACATCATAAATTTGAGGAGAACCTTCGCTCTTCTCTCTCATCCCTGCACCTATGCACTAATATTTCTCCTTTTGTGCTAAGTGCACTTTTACTCTGTCTTGTTGTCTTTTTGTTTATTTAAGGAGATTCTGGTGAGATTATTTTGTTTCTGATGTTGTGTATTTCCTTGTAGCTTGCTATATACTTTTCTTGCAGTGCGTTAATTACTCTCCTAGTTAAATTTGGCAGGGTTGACGAAAGCCTGCTTGCTCTGAGGGATACCATCAATTCTGCAAGTTATGATGCGGAGAGAATGCAGAAATCACTGTTCGAGCGCCTTAGCCCCCTACTCATTCTTAAAATTCTTCCTTTGAGAGTATTCAACGACCTCAGTTCATCTATTTTGTATGGTCAACTTCTCAACCAAGACAGTATGCATGGTACAGTATCTCGCTTTCTTAGACATGTCCTAAATTCTCAGTTAATATTGCTTTGTTAATCCCCTCATATTAGTATGTAAGTTTTTTAAGTGCATGGGTTGTGGGAGTTGCTTAGGCTTCTTGGATGAATTCATATCTCTTCTAAAAACTCATAAGTTTTTCTTTTCCTGTGCAAATCGTCAAGAACTTGTTGATATATATGCACTATTCTTGTGATTCCAACTTCCCACTTAATGCATTTTCACTATGAAGTCGTAGCTAGTGGGTTAGAGCATTATTCGGAGGCAGCAGATAGCAAGTTGGAATCACACGTCTCCACTCAGACTAATTTAGGAGCTACACCCATCATCCTATGGGTGTAGCCCTGCTCATTGCATGTGGATCCCAGGGAGAAGTTGTGTGCATTTGTGGAGATTAGTCAGTCAATCCAAAGTTCAGACACTTGTGTTATAAAAAGGAAAGAGAAAGAGAAAGTGGAGTGCTAATGTATTTATTATCAGTAGATGTTGATGCTGATATTAAAATTAGCAAAACATTTACCAAAAAGCAGCAAAAAGAAAGAAAGCATTGTAAGCTGGTTTGGGTACAACTTTTTTATATGTTGGAGCGAAAGTTTGTTTTCAGCCCTCTGTTATTTAGCAGAGAGCAAGCCCAAGTTCTTTTATCTTAGTGTATCCAAATGCATTTATTACATGTAAATTTGTCTCACTGTTGATATATTTAGTAGCCCTTGAGTAGATGGACATTGTCATTTCCTTTTTTTAACATAATATTCTTCTTTTTGTCACACTCTTCTTTGGCTATGATTGTGAAATTTGTCAGCCTTTTCTTGTGATTTTATTTTTTATTTTATATTCTTCTATTTGTTTGATGTATTTTATTAAGTACTAATTTTGTTTCTCTGCAAAATTTAACGTTTATTATCTGCTGGTATTTGGTTTTTGTGAATTATGATGCTTAATTGGAACATAATCTGACTAGACCATGGAATTTGTCGGTAATAACTTGCTCTGAGTAAAACTGTGTCATATTCTACTTAATCTAGTTTGGTTTGTCCTGTGCAAATATTGGTTCTTGTTTACATCACATTGATGCTTTCCTTTGGATTGATAGTCAATATAGCGAGCACCTTGAGTTAGGGGAATCCTGATTGTGACTATTATTACCCATCAGAAAGACTAGTTCAATCCAATGTATTACCATGGTCATTGTCTCATTATGAGCATTCCACTACTGGTGAATATGAGTTGTATACTATATGATTGGTCTTTGCAAAATTTGTTCTCCTTCTCCTTTGATTCGTTGTATTCTTATTGTCTGAGGCTGTTGCAGCAAACGCAGGCACTGGCATCATTGATGATGGCTGTGTTGCTGCTCTCCTTCTGAAGAGGTAGATCCCTGATATGATCATTATAAGGTTTCAACTGCCAGAATGAGAATTTAATGTTTCTAATCTTGTCTGTACATGGTGCTTAAAATTTCAGGGCATTTTCCAAGATTGAATTTGAAGATGTTCGGAAACTTGCAGCTGAACTCTGTGGTCGTCTGTATCCTCTGGTAAATATCAGCTTACAAGCATATATTTGTGATTATGTAACCATTCACATGAAGTACGGGTTACAGGATCCATTTTCAGTGATTACTCTGACATTGAGTCACTGAAATAGGATATCAGCACAGCTGTCCATGAGTGCACTCGAGCTATCTATATTTTCCCGACGTATCAAATCTTTTGAGGATCAGTTTTGTCCTCTAAGCCAAGATGCCTTTATGTATGCTAGTTAACAGCCTAATTAAATGGGCTAGTTTTGGAAGATAGGTAGTTTAGAGGGTTTCAGAATTGGAGTACCTACTTTTGCTTTACATATTATTGTTGCTTCTTGAGTTTCTCTGGAGAATGTAACAGGAAGAAATCAAGGTGTTTACATACTGGTGGTTGTTTTCGTAAAAACTCTAATTTTTTTTTTATTTTCCAGGTACTTTTTCCAATTATACGCTTCCATCTGGAAGATGCTGTGTGTCATCAGGACATACTAAAGATAAAAGCTTGTTTGTTTTCAGTCTGCACCTCTCTTGTGGTAATGTGCTTTTAGTGTGTTTGGATGACCATGTCATTTTCTTAGTTTATGTGCAACTCGCCTTTTTTTTGCCCTTTAGAATCTAGCCATGTGCTTTAGTTTAATTCATAGCCTACGTGATGCATTTGAAGACACCACTTTTTTGTTTGCTCTTTTTGAGGTTGAGTTTGGAACCTTACTTGCTCGTATTTACACTAGTAGGTTAGGGGCAGAGATCCTACATTTGATCGTGTGATGCTCGAGATCATAAAATTTCTTGAAGTGGTTCTACGTTGGCCTTCACTTGATGTTGATGATGGTACAAACATATTTTGCTATTCAACCATCATATCTTTTGTCGCATAAGTTAGAGACTTGATATTTCCTTTCATTTCAGTTTCGAAGGCACAGCATGGATGCATTGATTGTCTAGCGCTTATGATTTGTGGTGAGCTACAATCCCCAGAATTGGTCAGTGATTTTGACTTGAGGAAAATCACCTTTTCTAGGGGGAAAGGTAACCCAGACTTCTCGTCAACTGTGTGATTTTGTGTTGATGATTTTAGGATTTGACCTATGGCTTGATGTGCAGGGAAAACTGACTTTTGCTCTGTTCTCAGTCATGTAATCTGTCAATTGATAGCCAATGAAGTTGAATCCACTTCTGGTTTGAGCAATGAGCCCTTGGCCCTACCATACCGATTATGTATGGCTAATGTTCTTATCAGTGTGTGCCAGAAGATAGCAGAAGGTGGCAAGAAATCCTTTTCTCAAAAAGCAATTCCAGTTCTCATTGATACTATTGAGGTACACTTTATTATATACGGTATTGAAGTTTTCGTATGAGCTCAGCTCTTTGACGTTCTCCTATAAATGGGATAAAAGGATACCAATTATAATAATGCAGGTGATACAGGAAGCTGAGATTAGAGCTGCCTGTATTCAGGTTTTATTTTCAGCAGTCTACCATTTAAAATCTGCTGTGCTTCCTTATTCATCTGATCTTCTGAAGCTATCTCTAAAATATCTTGAAGAAAGGACAGAAAAGGTAATAAGATTTATTTTGCATATATTTATTTGAATCTGTCATCTATTTTTTGTAATCTGCAACTGCAACGCATGATCACATTTTTTCTCCATGAGTTTCTTCCGTCCTCTTGCTGTGTTTGTGTGTCCCCCATCTCTTTCTCAGTGAAGTTGGTGACATGAAATATTGCATGTTATAATTCAAACGTTGACATTGGGAGGCATTACTGCTACAAAATGTTTGTAGAAAATGACCAAATTTGCATGTAAGGCGTGATATGTGTTGATTCCACATAATCCTTACCTCACTGTCCTCTGAAATTTTTAATATGAAAGAAGCCTAGAGAATATAGGCCTAGGAGAACATGATATCGGTCTGATAGACAATCTGTTGAAGTCTTTATGTTATACAGATGTTTCTTATTGTGATGAAGCCAGTTTCTACATATGAACTGTGTGTATGCAAGTCCCACCAGAGCTAAACCCAGTGCTTTAAGGCTATTTACAAAGTAGTTCATAATTTGCTCTGATAGAGTAGTTTAACTTAACTTGCTCTCCTTGGTGTGGTGAAAATGTTAGAGAAGGCATTTTCCATGGTTTAATATGCTGAATTCATTGTTCAAATTCTTGTTCCCTCGTGACAAAAGCTCTCACTTCTATTGGAATAGGAATGGCTAGTGTAGTTGGTAGATGGATGAGTACATGCTCATAATTGATTTGCGGTTTCTATTTAAGCTCCCTTTGTCGTGAGGGGGAAAATTTAGGTGTCGACACCTGTCATGTTGAAAGGCTGTAATTTCTCTCAGGAAAGAATGGCTGCTGCAAAACTAGTGGCATCTCTTATGGCTAGTGAAGATGCGATTTTGGTTAGCATATCAGGTGGACTAGTGGAAGCAAGATCTGTACTTTCAACTCTATCAAGAACTGATCCTTCAAAAGATGTACGAGAAACATGCAAAAAACTGGTAATGTGCATATCGTCCTCTTGAATTTGGTCCCTGCACTCATTTTCCTGGGCGAAAAGTGCTTTGTCAGACTGCTTGATGAAATTCACCTCGCAGTTGCACTGCACTTAAAGTTATCTTCTTCTCTTATATCGAGAAGGAAAGAGCTGTTGAGAGGCTCCTGTGAAGTTAAATAGGAATGCCCATCTTCGTAGGTGATGATGAAATACAAAGTTTTGGTCGTATCATCATACCTTCAGATAGTTGTAAGTTAAAGAAAAGTTAATGATGGGCCAAGCTAGTTTTTGGTTGAAGTCGCTTTTTTTTTTTTTTTTGAAAGTTAAGTTTATTTTAGTGTACTGCACCGTTTCGGCATGAGTAAGTCGTCATTGCAGATTGTCTTTCTCTGTGACCAAATGTACTTTTATACGTCAAGTGACATGGTAACGAATACTGATGCCTCACTCATGACTGAGATGTGCATGTATCTTTATGGTCTCTTTTCTTGTGTTTTGTAATGGTGTGATTTGTTGATTCTGTAGTAGTCCAAGGTTCGTGATGTTGCGACAGATATAGTATACCGATTCTCTCATCAAATTGTGACAGTTGATGGTTAACGTTGCTCCCTGCACGGTCCCATTTATCTTTTCATTCGTTCTTCTTGGTTCCTGCTTCCACCTTCCCATCTCTCGCTCTCATACTGATTTGCGTCCGATGTAATGTAGCTGCTCCGGTTTCCCAATTTCGCAAAATTCGGAAGCTATTGGAATGCACAAGTACTTGGTGCTTAGCAATTGCTATCTTGAAGAAGACAATGGTATCTATTATAATCCGTGATATATCCAATGTCATGCGTACAGCCATCTCACCTCATACTCGATTTTTCCTTACTGTTAGATGAAAGATGGGCCAAATCCAATCAGATCGTCGCGAACCTTGTTTGCCGTTGAAGCTTCTCCTTGTAGCTTTTCATGAGCCAATCATGGCTGATTACGATGCCATTGTTTCCCGCAGAACTTATGCCGCTTATCAGTCATTGCTGCACTCGTGCACACACTAGCATAAATAAAAGGATGTCGATCCGCAATCCACTGTTAGTTCCCGGAATCTATAAAGTATGCTATGTAGAAAAAACAGGCAAAAAAAGCTGGTTGAAGCATTTATGCCTGACTACTTTATTCTCTCTTTTGTAACGTTGGACAAATATTGTTTCCTTTCGAACTTGGCCTGTGAGATTGAGATAGTTAAGTGTAAGGTGAGGGTAAACCGAAACAATCCAATGACAAGGACCAAGAACCCAAAAACAGTGACGGATAAGTGGAACCGGGAAAAGGGGAAACGCCTTTATATCGTAAATACATAAGCAAAAATATAAGGTGGGGTGGGAAGGCAAAAACTTCAGTTCCAAGTGACCCCGACCCGACTCTTCTTTTAACTTACTATTTTCTAATCCACTTGTCGAGAAAATGATACAAATGATCTACAAATTTTAATTCAATGTATAATGCGGTTCTTGAATTTTTAATTTATCTAATATGATCCTTGAATTTTTAATTTATTTAAGATGATTTTTGAACTTTAGCTCAACGTACAGTATCATCCACAGGCTTTTAGTTTGTTCAATTTAGTCCTTGAACTATATGAAAATATTTAATATTGTCATTGAATTTGAATTAATGAAAAGACAATATTAAAAATTTTCATATAATCAAAGGGCAAACTTGAACATGTAACAAAACTTTAGAGATCACATTAAACACATTGAAACTTTTCATTGTGCTGAAATTTAAAAGCTAAATCGAATAAATTAAAAATACATTATGTATATTATGTATTGAATCAAAATTCAAAGAGTCTTGCGTCGTTGTTATCCACTTGTCATACATATTCGTCTCCTTCCTCAACTCTTCTCTTCTTCACTTGCCACGATCACACACACCCACCCTCTATCTCTCTCTCTCTCTCTCTCTCGACACAGTAAGCCTTTCTCACAACCTCACTACCTGTTTTCGCAACAGAAGAAGAGCACCACCACCCACAAGAACCTCACACAAACCATCCACTCCCCATCCCAAGATGGCCGGTGTCGGGAAAGTCTCTTCCGAAAACGCATGTCGATCTGTGCTCGCGGCCGTCACCGTCCTCCTCCTCCTCGCCGGCGTCACGGCCCTCATCGTCTACCTCATCTACCGCCCCGAGCGGCCCCACTTCTCTGTCGTCGGCGCTGCCGTGTACGACCTCAACGCCACATCCCCGCCCGTCGTCTCCACCACCATGCAGTTCACGCTCCTCATCAGGAACCCAAACCGGCGGGTCTCCATCTACTACGACCGCCTCTCGGCCTTCGTCTCGTACCGGAACCAGGCGATAACCCCACCAGCATCGCTGCCGTCGCTCTTCCACGAGGCGCGGAGCACGGTGGGGCTGTCCCCTGTGCTGGGCGGGGTGGCGGTCCCCGTGGCGGCGGAGGTGGGGAACGGGCTGGAGGTGGACGAGGCGTACGGGGTGGTGGGGCTGAGGGTGATGGTGTTGGGGAGGTTGAGATACAAGGCGGGTGCGATAAGGACGGGGCACTACGGGTTTTACGTGAGGTGCGATGTGTTGGTGGGTTTGAAGAAGGGCTTCGAGGGTCAGGTGCCTCTGCTGGCCTCTCCTCCATGCAAAGTTGATGTGTAGAAGTGCGATTTTACGTGAAAAAGTCGATAAACTAGGCCTTGCTTGTAATTAAGTTTTTACAAGCTTGCTTGCTTCTTCCTCTTTTGTTAAACTATGTTAAGCAAAAAATATATGTTGCAGCATAAATTTACCCTTTGAATGATTCTTTTCTTCTCCCCCCTCTTCTTCAGTTTGCTAGGGATGAGTTAGGTCAATCTTTCTAAATGAATTGTGAACGAGCGGAGCTTCTGGTGCTGCTGCTTCTTCTTCCTCTACTTCTACTCATGGCCACCACCCCCCCACTATTCTCCGATTCTGCAGGACACACGTAGGGCGACGAGTCAGCGCCAACACCGGACACGTGTGGCCAACCATGCTGTTGACCACGTAGTGTTTGTTGTTCATGTCGTCTTCTTCAGTTTATGCGCCATGCATGTACCTCATGAGCTAAGTTTATCTCTGGTGAGTTTCTGTTTCACGAGATTACCCATCAGTAATACCGCTAGTAAATTCCAACCATCTAAGCCAATGGTTTAACACTGCTGGTTATGGCCAATAACCACAAAAGTCGTGCTCGTTGGAGACGTATCTTGCAGCTACCGCGAGGAAGGTCATCATCCACATGCATTTCCCACGCAATAACGAACATCTTGCAAGTACAAAACTTCTAACTCGGGCATTGTTACAAGTGGTGGGTCGCTTATTAAAAATTTGCCTAGGTATCAAGCAAAAGCTCCAATCCAAAATGAGGGGCGCTCGCCGTTCGGAAGTTCGAACATCACGAGAGCGACAAAAGCAAAGTAATAAGATGGTTGGGCTCCATCGCCAGAGGCAATCTCTAACCAGCCCGGCCCACTAGTGTAATCAAACAATTACAGGCTTTTCCGGGTTTGTTTGCTTGTTTGGTTGGGTTGCAAGGAGGTCCAATTTCAAGTTTTAGTTTATCCGTATTGGTCCCGCTAATCCAGCCTATCCCCATGGCATAGTTGCCTTCAGGTACATGGGATTTGATGTTGCGAATGTTAATACTATGACATGATTGATTTAGCAAATAGACGTGGTTCGTGAGACCGATGACGGGAGAGATTGCCGGATCACTTATCATCTGGGTGATCTCGGCTTCTGCGTGTACATGCGATTCGAAGTAGTTTGCATGTAATTGGTGAGATTCGAACGTTAACCTCTGGTTCATCAACTAAAAATCCTCCAACGTCTCAACCAACTCAGCTGCCCCTGAGGGAGGTGTTCCATCTTACGAAGGTTGATAGTACGACGTGATTAATTTCGCAAACGGAAGTAATGATGAGCCTGGGGTGATGGAAAGATCGCCCTTAGCGAAACACTCATATCATTTGGGCGATCTCGGTCCTTGTCGAGCTAGCTTCCGGCATAAAGAACCCAGCTACGGTTAGGTAGTCGGTGACGACGAAATAACTGCTACTGTAAGGCCTTACCAGGCCTATCGGACTCGATAATTCACATAAACAATTCTCAATTCACTCTCACGAGACGAGCGGGAATCCAAGCCCCGGTCTCGGGACTCAACTCGACGCTTCGTGAACTCCTGATCCAGATCATCACGAGGTCCCCTAACTCGAGTAGTCCGTCGATCGACAAGCTACAACCGAAAGGTACAATTGAATTAAACTTTCGGTGAATACGTGAGTGGCGGTGGTCTCTCGAATGGATTGGTTCATCTACTCTATTCTCTGGGGGCCACAAAGGAGGAAACCACTAAACGCGCCGCCGGCCGGCCGGCCACGTCGCTAGGAACGCCAAAAATAGGAGTCCACGCAACCATCTTCTTAGCCACCAATGACCATCCATCCATTTGAAGGGAGGAGATTCCATTATTTCCCCCCTCCATTTCCCCCATCTTTGGGCCCCACCAGTGGTTGATCACTCTTGGGAAGCATTTGATTTATGAACTATTATGCTCGCCTGATGCCGGCGAGGGTCGCCCTCGCCTGATTCGGGCGAGGGCCGCCCTCGCTTGCCTAGGCGAGGGTCTCGTCGGAAAGACAAAAAAAAGAAAAAGCAAAAAAAACGAAAATGTTCATGAACTAAAGTACAATATGGTAAATGCGTCACAAATAATATAGTTTGGGATTTTTGGTGTCACAAAAAAAATTCAGGGTAAATGTGTCACAGGTGGCAAAACTTGAGATTTTTGGAGGTTTTTTCCCATTACTATTATCCTCGCATTTCTTTTCTCTCTCTCATTGCTGCTCAAAAACAATTTTGGGGGTAAAAATACTTTTCGAAAAATTATTTTTCTAATTTTAATTGCGAGTGTGCATTTTTTTTATTTTTTATTTTTTTATTTTTTATCATAGATGGTTCTAATTTTTTTGTTGACTGATTGTTTTCATCGAACCGAACGCGCCGAAAGTCTAGAAAATCGATTCCCCGAGAATTTCTTCTGCTCAGATGATCACGCCCGTAACGGTTAGATGGGACCCACATGCTGGTCAACTTTGTGGGGGTTGACTTCCTCTGCGCTCTGGTTTTCCAAAGTTGGCATCCATTTGGGTCAGAATCTCTCCATAATTTCCAAAATTTTGGTCAAACTTCAGACCCCCTTTTCACGTCAAAGCTCTTCCCAAAAACAAATTTAGAAAGACAAATAAGAAGGAATTACCTTCGAATTTCGTCCCTTTAATAATCGTTGATTTACCTCTTTTTAATTTCCATGATAAATGACACAAATAATCCCTGAATTTTGATTCAATATGCAATTTGATCCCCGAACTTTTAATTTGTTCAATATAGTTCCTGAACTTTAACCTAATGTTCAGTTTGATCCATGAATTTTTTATTTGTTCAATATGGTCCCTAAACTTTTAATATGTGTTCAATTTAATCCTTAAACTATTTGAAAATGTTCAATAATCTTTTTATTAATTCAAGTGCATGGGCTATATTTAATATTTTCATATAGTTCAGGGACTAAATTGAACCACATTGAATAAATTAAAATTTTATGGACCAAATTAAATATTATGTTAAAGTTTACGGACTAAATTGCACGTTGAGTTAAAATTTTAAAATTATTTGTGTTATTATCCATAATTTCTAAATATAAAATACAGAAGCTAGAATTATAAAGTACGAAACCATCCCTTCTCTCTATGTCTCTCTAAAAATCCAATCATCGTACGCTTCAACGCCCACCATCACCCAATCAACCTCCTATTCTCTCTCTAACGACGACGACGACGCCGACATCGGCCGACGACTCCATAAGCTTCGCCGGAGCTGCGGACCGCCTCGCCCGGATCAGCGACTAGCGACGGTGGTGTTGGTCCCGGTTATTATGCTGCAGCTGCTCCTCGCGGTGGCGTTCTCGGCGGTGCCGCTGACGCTCTACGTGCCGCCCATCAGGAGCCTGAACCTCTTCGTCGAGACCGTCGAGGAGCTGCTCCGGCAGACCACCCTGTACACGCTCAGGGCGTACCCTCGCATCCGCCTCGCCTTCACCCGCCTCTACAACTCCCTCATCCGCCTCTATAGGTAGGTAGGTCGGCAGTTCTTGATTTTCTTGTTTCTTGGTTCTTGTTTCTTGTTTTTCTTGTTCTTGTAAATTCGGCCGATCGCTGGCCGTCACACAGTCGGAATCGATTTCAATTGTAATATCTCAGTTAGGGATTACGCACGATATACAGCTTCCTTCCCCGGATCTCGATTCGTTTCTTTCGTTTGATCGTTTCTTCCATTGAAGCTCTGCTTCGGCTTGATGGAGGAAGGGATCTGAGGTTGGAAATATCACAGGTCGCCATTCTTTTTGTATGTTAAGCAAACGAATCCATTCCCATGTGGGTCTTTCGTCTTCTCTTCTCATTGCTGTGGGTGGGGGGTTGATTGATCCCGTCTTTTCTGGGGAAGCGAGATGAGATTCTTGATAAGATCGTGAGGCTGAGCTTTGACTTGAATTTCCAAGGCACTGTCCATTTCTTTGTCCCCGCGCCGCGGCCCCCACGGACCCCTCCCCCCCCCCCCCCGTCATTCATTATACTTTCTATGAATAATTAATGGAGATGGGTGGATTGACTTTGATATTCGTGTGGTCATCAACTCATTAGGCAATACGGCACAGAACAGAAGCGGATAGGAGCAGGATGGGTTTGGTGGCATTCGTTGCACCCAGACCTAACCTAGTTTTTCTTTTCCTATGCAAAGGATGTCATTGGGATGGACCCGATGCAAGAATTTGATGAGAAACCCATGTGGGTGAGTGTAATAGCATCACGCCGTGAATTCGAGATCGTTGTTTGTCCTACCAGAAACAACCGAGCAATCGTTTTTCTGGTACAAGCAGATGAGATACGATGTCTGCATCTTTGCTTACAGTGGTTTCTTGGTCGTTAGCGGCAGGACACTGGCGCGAATTCTTGATCCCCTGTTTTTGCTGTGAAATTCTCTTTATTGGAAGAGAGTGACGAGGGGGAAGCTCGTGGCTTGCAGCCTTCGACATATGACTGATGTGCTTGAGACTTGAGAGAAGCGCTTGATTTTTGTTTCTTTGGTTTGCTTAGCACGCTTTGAGATGGTAGTGAACGCGACCCATCTGTTCGTTTTATCAATCCGAGCAGCTAAAACAGATACTGTTCTAGAATTTGTCCTCTAATGATTGTAGTCTTCGCCCATTTCGTGCGCCTTTCGGCTTCAAGGACTTGGGCTATGATTTGATTGGCTGCGGATGCATCGAAAGATTTCCTGTGTTTTTTCCTTTCAGGAAGTCGTTAATGCGTGGCATGATGGTCGGCACTGCCACCACTGGTCTGGTGGGGGCCAGCGGACGTTCGCCGCCCACCGCCGCGAGTCACGGAATCTCCCGACCACCTGGACTGGTGGTTGGTCGGTTGGGTCTCGCTTGGGCCAATCGCTCCACGGTGGGCTCCTGGTGTGTCCCCGATGGTTCTAGACTCGAGTGCCCCTGTTGGGCGGCAGGTGTAACGATAATGCATAGGCGGCACATGAAGAAATGGGTCGATAAGACCCGAGATGAATACAACATATTCACACGAGGCGATCGAGGTGCATATTGTGCGAGCCTTGTGATTGGTTGATGTTACATCGTATCGATCAGGCAATGGAGATACAAAAATAGTTTCTTTATTGCTCTGACCCCACCGTCTGTTGCCTTATTGGTCAAGTGTTGATTGGTTGAGATCTAAGTGCTTGCATGGTTTAAGTATCCAATCGGGTCGTTATTAAAGTATGTGTATGTGCCGGTCATGCTTTGTAGACTTGTCGGCGTCTGCGTCAGTAATTTTTTATTATAATTTTTTGGCTGGAATAACTAAATTGATAAATCGTTCAAAAATTTAGGATTAAATTAGTACAATTAGAAGATTTAAAACTACATTAATCTTCGTACCGTTGAAGACTTTTCGAACGATTTTGTCGAATGCATAGAGTGCATGGTCGGTGGACCTCGTGATTCGAGTTTCTGGAGTGTGTGCGGATACGAGTTCGTCACGTTTTATGTGACGATCTTTACCATGGCTTGCAGAGTACGTCGTGTCACCCCACGATCCACAGGTTGGAGAGCAACGTTTTATTGGCCCCAAAACAATGGGCTCCGACACCTTCGCGAATCTTTCGCTTTCGTATCCAAGTCACATACGTAACTCTAAGCATCTGAACACAATCCCCTAGTACCGCCATGTGTAATTTTCAATTTGATGACATTTATCTAAGCGCCCTCCGTCCGTCCAGTGCTACTACATTCAGGCCAGAACAACGAACTGCGCGACCTTTGGACTCGAGTGTAATTCGAGGTCTTACATAGCTGAAGCTAATCCTATGTTTAAGACTTGATCATGGTCATGGTGGCGCGCTAAGGCCGCCTGAGCCAACAATGCTCGAAGCGCGACGTGGATAGACTCGGACCTCTCGGGCACGAGCTCGCGAACCGGTCTTTCTATTTTTATATTGTTAAAAGGATGGCTAAGCCAGGACAGAGTTTATATATAAAGCCCAATGTCCCATTCGGTGGCCCATTGATCGAGTGCGTACGTACGTTTGGGATGAAAATATGAGCAAAGTATGTAGAATTGGATCGTCATGAAAAAACGAAAGAACGCATGGACTGAAATATAAGTAATTTTATAAGTATGGAGATCACGTATGCTCCACGCGTCAGTTGTCCTAAATTACTAAGCTATTTCCGTAAGATTTAGTATAGAACTTATGGCCTTCGACTGTGGTCGGAGAATTATGGAAACTTGTCGCAAAGTAAAGTACGGGGGGATTGCCATTGATCATTTCGGAAAATGCCAGCAAGTTTTTAGTAGGGATAGACGGAGATTTAAGTGAACCAGGCACATTTGTGGCCTTTTTCATTGATTGAGCAAATTTTGGGTACTTTTGAGGTAAATTTATTAGAATTCTGAACGGTCACAACTAGAGGTGATTATTGAGCATGCTCGAGCCGGGCCTAATGTGTTGCCCGAGTTTACTCATCATATAAAACTTATGTAAAAATTTCTAGCCGGAGGCTGAGTGTGTCTAGATTCTCTAAACATTGCCTAAGCGACCTATTTACCTCTTGAGACTCTCGGGCCTGGCAGAGCGGTCACCCATTGATCATTTCTAATCACAACAGGCAATGGTTGCTGGGTTGTGCCAAGCTAGTGCTCGTGGTTTGCCGGGTGAGCTTGGACCGCCACGAGCCCAACTCTTTTTTTTTTTTTTTTTTCAATAGTGATTGAATGGTCATACCTAAACATAATGCATCAATTGTTTATATTAATTGATTTTGTCACTATAATCAATTTAAAGAATATAAAAAAAATTAAAAAACCAGGCCCGGGCATTACGTGCCCCGGCCTAGCGTGCGAGCCGGCACGGCCCGTCATTGTCACGGCCTAAATGTACCGGTGCCATGCACGGGCCGGTGGTCATCGTTAATCCCAATTATTAATTTTTAAAGCATAAAATTCAGAAGGGATGGTTCCTACCACATTTCAAGGTGTGTCTAAAATTTGTTCCCGATTTGCTGCGGATCTCAGTGGATCAAAACCTCGTGGGAGCATATCTTTTTCGTCTCACCTTTTGCTCAAGTAACTCCGTGACTTTCATTCTCTGAACAACGGCAATAAGCTCCACCAATGAGTGACTGAGAGTGACTCCTCACAGCTTCCTTCTACCAGAGAGAGAGAGAGAGAGAGAGAGAGAGAGAGAGAGAGAGATGCATGGGATAATGGTGAAGCCCCGGGTATCAGGAGGGACGCAGCTGCATGTGAGAGCTCGAGCTCGAGCTCGTGAAAGTGGAAAATGTGGTGAGGTGGGGAGCAGCTCCTTCCTCATTCTTGAAAATTCATGCATGCGTCCTCTCTTCTCTTTCACATATGACATAATTGACTCCCTGCCCTTCCATCCATTAATATCTATGGAATCCAAAGCGAAGCAGTGTCTCATGCTTTACTCGAACCGTCGTCCCCCCCTACCTCAACTCAAGAATCTATCATCCCGTGCACGTAGATAGAGTCTGGCCAAACTGTCGTGCGCGCCAGAGTGTGAGCTGTCGTGATGGCTATATGTGTGATTACCGCCATTAACAATGTGTCGTGTATTAGTATAAACTCGAATAGCCCCGTCACATGCTCGAGTGCTATCAGCAAATTGGTGTGGTCAGGAGGATTCGCCCGACATCTAATTGGTAGTAATGGGAATCGGTTTTTCTATTCAGAAACATTATCGAATGATGGTCTTTTGAGCCAAGCTTAAGAGTCGAGTTGTTTTTTTTTTTTAGGGGCTGTAATTGACTTGACCTATTAGGACGAGCCTATATATGCGCTCTCTCTCTCTCGATTGCGAGATGCCAAAAAAGAGAGAAGAAGGCTAATTTAACTTTCGCCAGCTAGCTGTTCACATTAAAGATCAGAGGATGATATGCATGAAGGGTCACAGAACAATGTAAGAGAAAGCAGCTACGCGCGATGATGACTCCACTTGAGCCTTCTTTTGTCCCTTCCTCGAAGGTGAAACCTGATTACCATTCATATCTCTGACTTCGCTCGTGCTTGTGGGTTGACCTGTGACTCCTGACCGGACGACCAAAGCTTGGAAATTCATCTTCTTCTTGAGCACGACGATGACCATTACATATCAACTCTTGGAGCTACAGCAGTTGGAAGAGAGGGCAGTGAGATCGAACATGTTCAGATGATGAAATGAGCTGGTTTTACTTGCCTTAAATGTGCAGACATTATCTTCCCCGAGAAGATAAGAAGATGATAACTTTGTCTCCTATTGTTAAAACAGACTCATAGAATATGATCGGCGAATCTTCATGAGAATTGTATCCTTCAAGAAAGATAATCATTCCACTAATTAGGTACTTATGTTTTTGGATGTATATGTTCATCCTCCTCCAGAAACCATAAACTCTACAGAGACAAAGGATGAGAAAATCACTAGTAAGATTACATTTAAATGGCGAGATGGCTCCTGGACAATAATGTTCTATATTGTCCAGAAACCATGCAGAACACCCTGAGGCTAATCTACAGTCCTATATATGTAGGGAGGTCCAAACTATGAAAGTTGATGTCTATACACTTAGGTAAATGTTGCAGTCTTTCCTTCCTATACTCACATTACAAGCTAGTGATATTGCTTATGCACATTTTACTAAACCTCAGCTAAGTAAATATTAAGAGACCAAATGGGATCCCGGCTTTCGGCGCGACATGTTTGACGACGCACGTAAGCATTTGCGCGTGATCTTAATTTGTGCATGAATCTTCACATTAATTGTTTGATTAACAAGATCATGCGCAAACACTCAATCCCGAAATGAAGATTTCATCCATAAAGGCAATTAATGGAGATAAAGCGTCAGAGCAACAAGAAAAGAAAATTTAATCCAAGCACATAAAGGAAGAAAAAAGGGAAAGTTTGAAAATAATAGGAGCAAATATGCTCTCTCACTAACGGTCACAGCCTCATGGGCTTGACGAAACTTTTCCCCCGAAACGTGACTTCATTTAAACCCAAAACGCCAACCCCCCCAATCTCTACATATCCCGCGCCCTTTCACCACAGAATTCTTGCACTCTCACTCGCTCACTTCACTTCACTTCACTTAGAGCTCACACTCTGCTTATAGAAACACAAGAAATATGGAAAACTCAAGAAAATCTCCAATGAAACCATGGAAAAAAGGCCCGGCGAGAGGCAAAGGCGGCCCTCTGAACGCCTCGTGCTCGTACAGGGGCGTGCGTCAGAGGACGTGGGGTAAGTGGGTGGCAGAAATAAGAGAACCCAAGAAGAGGACCCGACTCTGGTTGGGCTCCTTCGCCACTGCCGAAGAAGCGGCCATGGCTTACGATGAAGCCGCTCGGAAATTGTACGGGCCCGATGCTTATCTCAACCTACCCCACCTCCACCATCAACCGCCACCCAACTCCTCCATTTTCTCATCGAACAGGTCTCTGCATCACAAGTTCAAATGGTTCCCATCCAAGAAGTTCATCTCCATGTTCCCTTCATGTGGACTGCTCAACCTGAGTGCTCAGCCCAGTGTCCATGTCATCCACCAGAGGCTGGAAGAGCTCAAGAAGAACGGAGGCTTTGGTGGCGCTGCTTCTCCTTCCTCATCTTCCTCAAACTCAAGAATCGACGCTAGGCGGAGAATCGACATGGAAATTGGTAAGTCGAAGGAGAAGGAGGTCGAAATTTCGTCGGAGAATGCGGTGG
Source organism: Syzygium aromaticum (assembly GCA_024500025.1). NCBI lineage: Eukaryota > Viridiplantae > Streptophyta > Magnoliopsida > Myrtales > Myrtaceae > Syzygium > Syzygium aromaticum. The sequence goes on from CM044885.1 coordinate 23,727,827, forward strand.
TGGCAGGGTATCAGCAAGAGAAGCCTCAGATTGACCTAAATGAATTCCTTCAGCAGTTGGGAGTCCTGAAAGGAGATAGCCAGTCGGAAAAGGTTGTTGATGTGAATGGAACTGAGGAAGGTTTGTTCAAGGATTATGAACAAATAGTGGCTTTTGATGAGACGGGATTCAATTGGGATAGTTTGATGGAGATGCATGGTTATGCTGATCAACAGGTTTATGCAGAAGGCAGCACTTGCCAGGTTTATGATATTGCTGAGGAGCTCACTTTGCCTTACACCATCTGGAATTTCTGAAAGGAGCATCTGACAGTGACACTAGGAAATAGTCTTCATACGGATCAAAACCAGTTTACAGAGCTCAATATGAGAGAGAAAGAGAGAGAGAGACTTCTAGAGTCTTATGATCGATCGGAATACTGACAGTGTAGAATGTTGATCCTGCAATTTTCAGCATTTGTTTTCACCTTGCACTATGTAGTATATACTCCAGTGTTTAGACCTCATGAAGTCATGGAAAACTTGAACAGAAAGCTTGACTAAAGTTAGAATACAGTCATCGTGGTTCGACAATATTACGCTCTCTTGGGTGAGAAATACTAGCTGCGTTTGGTAGTCCAGAGCCTAAAAGAATCAAAATGCAAAGACTGCCAAAAGAGAGCTCAGTAACCATCATAATTTAATTATATTTGAAAACAATTGCCATCAATATCTCGATATGCAGCGTTAGACATAAGCATCATTAAATCAAGATAGACAACTCAGGCTTGGCGAAGCAACCTTCAGATTACTCCGTAGACTCAATCCACAATAACATTCTTTTTTCAGGTGCTGAGATTCAAGGCCCTAAAAATTAGTCCAAAACCTGTATGACAAGTACCCCAAAGGACTCCGACCAAAAAAAAGTACCCCAAAGGACAGCAATGACAAAGGCTAACCAGACAGTTTGCTTATTCGTTGCAATACTCTGAGGCACTTTGATACTCGCCATGCTCCTCAAAGTACTCAATTAGTCGCTTTAAGAATCCATCACTACTCACTGTTTCGGTATCACAGATGAGACAACACTGTCTTCTTGCCCTTGTAACAGCCACATTCATTCGCCTGCGGTCACTCAGGAAACCCACCTGTAACGAAAACAGAAATGGAGATGCAAAAAATATTTCTCCATATTGGTCCTATGCTGAAGTAAAATGACTCGGGAACAGAGAAACAGACTAATGGATTATAAACAAGAACTACCTCTTTCTTTGAATTCGAGCGAACCATTGAAATAATGATTGCTTCCTTTTCCCGACCTTGAAAACCATCCACTGTGGAGATTTCCATATCCTTGAGTACATTTTCATTGCCTTTCAGCATCTTCAATAAAACCACCTTCAAGACCAATAAGAGGCATAGTGAGACTACTCTGTATTAATCAAACATGACTTGCATGCAATCACATTATTTAGTAGTTCTGGCTTGGAAAGAAGAAACATGCTAAATAGTTTGCAATTTTCAACTTCAATCCACATCAAACGTAAAGGTATCTTTGGCAAAGATCAGGTACCTGTGCAGCATAAGGTGTTATGACTCCAATATCAGAAGCACGAACTCCAGAGGAAACAAGTCTTTTTGCATGAGCAATCGCAACCTCAGCTTCGCCCTCGTTCAATGTGCTTTCCTCCTCATCTTTCTTTTCTTCCATGTCACACCTAGAAATCCACAAAAGCAGGCTTAAGTTTTCAGAATGAACAATCTTACTCTGTATAAGTGACGCAATGAAATGAATAATTTGTTATTATACTAAAACAGCTTCAGTTGTGGCAACGTTTGCATCGTCGCAATTACTTGTTCACATTTTGATGATACTATGATACTTGACTAGCTGTCATTTGCATTATTTCTTTTTATATATCTCTGTTAATCTACGAATGGTGAGATTGTACATAACAAGATTGCCTGATACCACAGACAGTATATTTGATATTGTGATTTTGAATTTGCAGTAGGGAAATGCCAAACATGGTTTGACCTCTGGAGAAAAACGCATAAGTAAGCATATAATGACCCACATACCCAGCTATGTCAATGAGAAGAAGGGTCAGTTCAGTTGAACTTGATGACTTCACATCCTCAAGATCAAAAAGCCTATGGGCAGCAACGCTGGAATGAGCTTCAATCTGTCACAGATATTCATTCAATAAAATGAAGTCCTCTTTCAGAAATTTATTCTTATCATTAATCGAAAAAGCACCTTACTGTTGTAGAGCTCCTTTGAAGACCAATTCATGATGAGCTCATGCATGCGGTACTGAACAGTAAGCATGGATGTGACTTCATCTCCATATAAAGTTGCCAGGCGTTCAAAGAGTGTTCTTCCTAAACCTTTCTTCTCAGCCTCAACACTTTGGATGGTCGGTGGAAGCTGAAGATGGTCTCCAACAAGTATACATCTCGCACCCTGAGACAACAACATAGATCTTATAATGGTGCATAAGTGCCGGCATTACTAGCTCTTCAGATTCAGCTGTCCTGTTTTAACATTGTCTCCCATCCTTGCTGCCTGAGATTGCTGTTAATTCGGAAAGGGAAAACCTTCCGCTCACATGAGACTATAAGATCCTAGTTTGCGAGCACGGTCATGATTTTCGCTTCTATTTCCACTTGAAAATAAAAAATAGTGGTGAAACTGCTCTAGGTGACATTTGAGAAATTGCTTTCACTTGAAAATACAGAGAAGTGTTCTGAATTTTTGGCTCACCAAGTGAAAACGGATTTTTTTATTTTCACTCTTTCAGCAAAAAATAAATAACACAACCGAACACGTTTCATAATTTGCATTCTTGTTGAAAATTTCTTTCGTGAACCAGTGTTCAAAATATGACTTTTCTATTGATATGCACACAAGCTACCAAACAATTAAGCAAAAAGATGGCTGTTATTTCTCCCTCAGGACAAGGGCAAGAATGTAGTGTTTGACTGCAAAAAGAAAAAAAAAAGGTGCTCTGTCCAATAACAACACAGGTATTTCTACTCAAGTTAATATTAATATGCGTCATTTCAATCACTTACCTTCAGTATAGCTAACCAGCATGCTATCTCAAGTGCCTGAGCTGCTTCATCAATGATCACTAAATCAAATGATGTTTTTTCCAACTTGCGAGAAAATGCACCAGTCAATGTCGACAATACCACATCTGCATTCTTAATAACGTCTGTCACAGCAAGCTGCTGCCTCTTGCGCTCTTCTTTTGAAAGAGCCCTAAGCTCCCTCTGAATGTCCCTCCTGATGTTCTTTTCTTTGGTTTTCAGTAGCTTCCCATTCAATGCCTAAATGAATGCCCCCAAAAAAGTACATAAATACAAGAGTTTGACTGGAAGGTAGGAAAGTAAGAAGAACAAGAAATCCAAACTGAACCGGGACAAAAAAATTTTAGCATCAGTTCAGTCTGGTCCAATTTTCAAGTGATTGAGCCCTCAAACCTTAAAAACTCAAAAGCTAAAATGAATCATAAAATATTTTCCTCCCACTAACCCTTCAGTGGCCCATTAGTATTTCAGATTCCCAAATGCTCAAGGTCTCTCGTAACACCATTTACATGAAGCTAATAGTAAGTATATAATCTTCAAGCACCAAATCACATAAAACTTCCATCTGAATTTGTTCATACCTTCATTTCCTTCCGAATGTCGTTTGCAAGCGAGCTATTATCTGCTCGGAGGACCTAACAGCAAGCAAGTAGCCATAACAAAATGAGATTGAGCTGGTGTAATGTATATATTCCGCTGCACCAGCTGTAGTCGACTAAAGACAAACTAAATGGAGGCAAATGAAGGATAAAGGATCTACAACCGAGGACAGAAGTATGAATAAACTAAAATTAAGACAGTAGTTGAAACTCCAAATTATCTTAAGCTTCTCTATTGGCATACAAACAAACTCCCTGTCATGTCCACTTAAGGCAGTACTTGAAAACAACTTACACACCTGTGCATCAAGTGCACTATCCAATACTTGAGGCAGCAACCGTGCAGGATGTCCCAACCTCACCAGCTTCACTCTGGTATTACAAAAGGAAAAGTTTCAAAAAGAAATGGAATGAAGAGCTTTAGCTTGGTAATAGAGGTCTCAGAAGTGAAGAACTCAAATTCATGTCACTCCTAGGATCTAAATTATAAAAAGTTAAGACAACCACACTGGATGATTTTCCATCAATCGACCGAAAATTTTCTCACTTCTAGAACATACAGAAAGCATCAACACCTATCACAAACAGTAGCCATCAGGGCTGATCTATGATGGCTAGAATTCCTTTGAGATGCCCAAAATTAAGAGAAGCCAAAGAATAAAATCGAACATCTAGATAAAACAGAAAATGCTTGCTTCGAACATCTAGATAAAACAGAAAATGCTTGCTTAATGAATGTTTAAAACCATATCTCAGACTTTACATGTGAGAGAGAGAGAGAGAGCTAGTTAAGAAACTTAAGATCAAGAATTTGAATACCTGTGAGAAGCAAGTCGCTCAACGATGTTATCGACAGCAATATTTGAAGCCGCACATGCAAGGATTTTTGATCCACGCTTTACCTCCTGTAAGATAATTTCTACCACTGTTGTGGTTTTCCCAGTTCCAGGAGGACCATGCAGCAAGAATACATTCTTCGACGACAAAGCCTTGGATACAGCATCTTTCTTGGGAGAAAAAATGGTGACAATTTTTAGTCCAGAAACAAGAAGCATAATGAAGATCAACAATGAATGCATAACATCAATAAAATATCTTCCCACACAAAAGAAAAATGCCTGAAAGAATTTACGTACCCATTGGAACTTCTTTAGTCAGATCAGACAGGTGAAATCTAAGATAATTTCAAGTTAAAATTATGCGATGAGAGATTTATATCAGCTCTCATATGTTGTTCCTTTTAAGAAGTAAATTATAGCTCTTTAGAAAATGCAATCTCTCATGCACCAAACTACAGCAACCTCAATGGATGAAGCTCAAAAGTGGACACGACTTTATCTTTACGTGTCTTCCTGGTGATAAGTCAAATACATATGACTTTATATTAATCAACCAATCCAACGAAAATTGATGCTGAAGCAAATAAAATTAAATTTTTCTCAGGTGCTAATGGAACATACCTGAGAATGATCGAGGTTGGTGTTAAAGGGGCGGACTGCAGTAGCTTTCTTTGAAAATGCAGGGGGTCTTTCTCCAAAGAGAACAGGAACTAAATCGGCAGCTGGCCCCTTATGTACACCTTTACTTAATTGTATTAGAGCATCCTTCAACCTTCGGTATGTTACCTGCATGGAAGTCGTAAATAGCATCAGTTGATAGTGGATATTGATCTGATACTAGAGAAAGGATCTGTTGAATGAGAATGCTAATGACAGGATCAACTTCCCAGTCTACTGTGTTTGCTCTCCTACAGATTAACTTAGCAGCAAATCAATCATGAATTGTCCTTGAAGACTAAAAGTTTAGGAACTAATCATCCTAAGGAAATTTATACATCTGGGAGATAAATAAGTTGGTACAGAAAATCTGGAATGCAACAATTAAAAGTAAGACTACTAGAAATGATCTCTAATCTAAAATTCAGCACTTTCACTTTACCTCATTTGCAACCTTCTCCAGTCGCAGGGGGCTATTCAAACCCTCTTCAGGTATATCATCAAAGGCCACAGTAATTGATGAATCCTGAAATATATTCCCAGCAGTTCACAGAACTCCAAAAAGGTCAGATTTGAGTGGACCTTCTACGACTTAAACATTTATCAACACAGCAATCTGTTTCAGGCTAAAATTACCTTCAGGCGGTAAACTACACCTTGCCCAAGAGAAGGAGATCCTAAATCGGCCTTGTTAGGTTTTAGAATGACCACATCATGAGTGCCAAACTGCAACCAGTGAAAAGTTAAATAACAAGTTAAAGAAAAAAAATTTGAAAACTAGGCCATTGAGGACAAGCTGATACAAGGGAAGCTTCACATGGGTATGCATCAGTACCCTGTGGTTTGGATGAGGTGGGGAGCATATTTTTTAAGATATAAATTATGCATGGAAAGCTAATTAAATACTAATACAGATACACAAGATAAATCCTTTAGGTTCCTTTCTAATGTAACCAGTACAAATGTTCCTGTACTGTGGATTCATGTCCAACAGAAATTTATCTGTGCATAAATAAAAATTGTCCCAACATCCGAAATTTCCATCCAAAAGCATCTGTATTGCTGTCAATGATGAGTTCATCGAGTAATCTAGAAACTGGAAAGTACAACGAAAAGGAATCTCTTATCCACAAAGACGAAAAGAAATTCAATAGGGGTAATGTTGTTCTGCACGAACATCGACTATTCAAATAGAATTAACTCAGTTTGGAGAGGATCATGCTCTTCGATATGGGATACCCAAATAAAAATGCATATGAATACACAAGTAGATGAAGATAAACAAAAAAATCAGTTCCATCTATAGAAGGCTCACCTTGTGAGCAGGAAGTACATCCCCTTTCGTGGATTGGAATTCAAGGAGTGTTTTCCCCATTAAACCTGTCTATTAAAGAAATGAATTGAATCACGTAGCGCCCTCAATCCAGAAAAATTGCAATTGCCACACTCTATGCTGAGGATGCACCATACTAGAAAAGTCCCCGAAACTATAGAAAGCTACCAATGAGGAGCTGGGCTAAACACTTCACCACGCCCACACCTCGCCGCAGCTTTCAAACACATATTGCCACAAGCAACACACGACAATGCAGCTACAGCTCAGTTACTGGCAATAGCGACAGCCATACCGAACAGACTCCAAGATACTAAAGGCAAATTCAATGCGGATGATTTCCATCAATTCCGATTAAAATCACACAAAACAACACAGAAAAGAAGCAAAAGGACCTGAGCATCGACGCACTTCAAGTTGAGCATCACGGAGCCTTTCCTTTGAGCAGCGTCCAAGCTTCTGGCAGCTCCGGAGCTAATCGAGGCCGATATCTCAGCTTCCTGCAATTGGGATCACAACAACCGTGAGCCCGAGCGATGTCTCATCGAGCCCGGAACGAACGCGAGCGAGTAAAGATTTCATTTTTAGAAAAACGACGAACTGGGTGTAGCGAGAAAGCGGGAAGGACCTTCTCCAAATCGATCAAAGGGGACATGGTGGAGACGAACTGCTCGAGAGAAACCGAAGCAGAAGCTGCTGCTTTCGTCCTCGTCTTCCCTCCCTCCATTTGCTTCTTCCTCTTTGCTCAGACCGCCGCTTCGAGCGGGAGAACTTCCTCGTTCTGTGTTCGGTTTTTGCAGGGTTGTTCTTCGTCTTGTGCTCGATCGCCCGTCGGATGACCGCGTCTCTTTTTATGTTTTGTTAAAAGGAAAATGACACAAAGTGTCCCCCAATTTTGACTTAATATATAATTTAATTTCTGAATTTTTAATTTATTTAATATAATTCTTGAATTTTGACCTAATATTTAATATGATCAATGAATTTTCAATTTGTTCAATATAGTCTATGAACTTTTTGGTATATGTTCAATATAATCTTTGAACTATATGAAAATATACAATATAATCCATAAAGAACTACATTAAACATTTTTATAAAGTTTAGGGACTAAATTGAACATGTAGTAAAAGTTTAGGGATTAAATTAAACAAATTAAAAGTTTAGGGATCATATTGAATATTAGGCTAAAGTTCAGGGACTACATTGAACAAATCAAAAGTTCATGGATCAAATTGCATATTAAATCAACGTTTAGGGACTGTTTATGTCATTATCCCTTTGCAAAATCCCACTTTTGGTACCTCGAACTAACACTTTTTTCCACTTAAGTCTTTGGACTTTTAGTTTATCAAGATAAGTGCATTAAAAATTTTAAAACTTGTTATGAAAATATAATCGAGTCATAAAACTTTCAAAAAAGTACAATTGAGCCCTAAAACTTCTCGAATTGATTATTAAATTGGTCCAATTAAATCTTTCTATTGATTGTACATTTTGAAAATTTTAAGATTCAATTAAACTTTCATGACAAGTTTTAGGACTTACAGTACACTTATCCCTACTTTATCTGTCTAAAGTCTTCAACTTATCCAACTTTTCTGATCAAGTCCCTCTTGTCCTAATTTGATTTGTTGAGGCTGAATTTCCTTGAAACCTATTAGACGTGAAAACTCGAGTGCAACGTTCGTGCTCTGTAGCCAAACAGAAAATAAGTGCATTATTTTTCTCGTGTTATGTGTAATAATGTTCCACGATAAAGCCTTTGTTTTTCCTAATTTGTCGATTTTGTCTCTTTCTTTTTATTTCTTTCCCTTTTCCTTCAATCATTTCTTATAATTAGAAAAAGGTAGTTTCCATTTTGGTTATTATTGATTGTCACTATGATGTTGTTTCATGCTTTGATTTCAATGTTCAACGCGCCACTAAAATCAAGCCAAAATTCAGTCAATTTCACAATAAAATGCCCACATGATAAATGAGTGGCCAATTTTCTGCGACATTACCATCAAGACAACTCGCATACCTCCGTCCTGACACGAGAAGCAAAATGAAACTTCATGAATGCATCTTAAGCTCATGACATAGTCGAGAAGCTTTCTTTTTTCCTTTATTCTTGTGCTAAAGAATCAAATGGGTAATGAGAGTGAAAAAAGATGACCAACTTATTTAGAGTGATGCAAAATGAGCGTAACACTTTACAATAGAATTCCGGGGGAAAATACCAAAAAAAATCTTAAATTTATCGTATTAATATCAAATCAGTCATAATTATTTCAATTGAACAAATTTAGTCCAAAACCTTTTTATATTAGTACCAATTCAATCCATCCGGCCAATTTAGAGCAGAAATTGCTGACGTTGATGCCCGCTGTCCTACGTGACATGGCCGACTCTAACCTGATGAATTTTTTATTAATTTTTTTCTTTTCTTTTCCATCTATTCTTTTTTTTTTTTTCTTTCCTTCCTCTTTTTGCTTTTTCCTTATTACCCTCTTCCTCTTTTTGCTTTTTTCCTTATTACCCTCCGCTAGTCACCAGCCGGTGGAGGTCGCGCCGGCAGCCTCGCCAGTGGGGTAAGAATGTTTATGAGGTTCCTTGTGCCTCTTTCCTTCCACCCGATATCCCATCGATTAGTGATAGAAATCACAGAACATTAAAAAGGTGCATCAACCATGAGGAGAGAAGCTTATTTGTCATCATTCAGCATCTTTCTAGGTAATTGAGGAGTTGTTGGGACGCAGAATTTTGCCGAATTGCCAAACGTACACATTAGTTTTCCTGCCTTATTCAGCGCCGTAATTAACAAACAGAGTCAGATTCGTATGTCCTTTTTCCTCTGACAGTTTTGTCTTCCGGGACCGGAACATTAACGGGGTCGGTCGTCCTACTTACTGAAAACAATTCGAAGGGAAATATTCAAACTGCAGATCACGTGAACGCTAAGATGACAATACCATCAGAGGATTGGTATTATGCCCCTCTGCATTTCCCGTGAGCATTTCACGGTTAAGCTTTCATGTTTATGTAGAAGTCGAGGCAAATTCATTACCACTGACTAAACAAGAAAAAACAGAACCTAATCTTGGCCTCCCAGTCATAGAAAGCCGTTTCGTAATTCCATTTTCTGTTCTTCCTTTCTATTTTACATATGGTCCACCCATTTTGCCCAGGATATCTCGCGTTCGAAGTTCACCTGAGCTTGAGACATTGCATTTGGTCGTACCTTGATATAATCTCTAGACCAAGCCATGCGATTTGGTTCGATAATTATGTAAACTAGCCAGGGAAGCAGACAATGGGAATTTCAAGAAGGAAAATTGGAAAAAAAAAAAGAAAAGTGTACAAAAGAATTCTAAAAAGTGGCCTCCGATAGACTTCAAATAGGAAATTATAGGCAAGGCCACACCGATCACATGTCAAGAATTAGTTAGCTTCGCCCTTCCCACCAAAAGAACAGTCCTGAATAATTATGGCACTATCATCAGCTCTAAACACCACGTCGTCATTCTTTGAATAAGTCGAACCAATAACTTTTCCCAAAATGACTCACATAGGCAGTTTGTTCAAACCAAGTTCTTGTCTGAAATCTCGATGAAAGCATTCACAAACATCGCAAAAGCAAAAACAACAATTTTTTTTAAATAAGTTAACACAAATGTTGTTTTCACAATTGTCTGGAAGAAACTTTGCAAGTCAAGGTCACATGCTCCTACTATAGATGTTGTCTACACAATTTCTTCTCTCTCACTAACAACAAAGCAAATTATGTGCTAGTTACACCGTTCTGTGCAAACTACATCCCAACACACTTGTGGATCTCACAGGAAGATTGCGTGATTGGATGATAGATGGATAAAATGAGTACACAAAACACCGTGTGATCAAACAAAATTCTAAGGCAAACCACAATCAGCAGTACATGCAATGAGCAACACTAGGACATCAAAATGTTAAAAACCCTTGCGTAGAATCATCAGCTTTGGGCTATTCCATATATAACACAGGTTGCTGTCAAACACAACCCTTTCTATTCAAATAAATAACAAAGAGATGAAGCAACTCTACACATCTATAGAATTAAAACTCCATAATTACAATATTGGAGAATGATAAAACAAAAAATTTATATGTATGCACCTGCACAAAATCATTTGACCTTTTCTTTCCGAGTTTGAGAAATGTGACCTTCTTCAATTTTCCGAGTGAGAAGTGAAATCCAATAGTGAGATGCACTTGAGGCAGCGTAGTACGAGGTCACAGTGAGTTGAGCAAACTTTGGGAGGGCGTAAGCTACAAGATCAAAAGAGCAACATTATTTACACGTCTAACAAGCATGAAAAGTACAATTCTGAAAGGACAGTTCAATGCAGTTATTGGGTATAATTGCAATGCCAAGAAGTAATCAGCCACTTGCTCCATCTATAATCATAACCCTCTTACACTCTCAATAGAAAATGGTTGTGTAATTTGCTTCCCTCAGAAAAAATAAATAAAAGCCAGGATTTTCCTAGATTATTCTATGCTTTTCACAACAGAAGATCTACATCCCTCTCACCTCAAAAGCAAGAGTTAAATACCAATAAAACTCTGCATTACAAAACCAAACTAAGAGCGCAGATAGCTCTGGGACTCCGTCAGACCTAATCAGTAACCATTTTCAATAGCCTTGAAAGGACAGTCTGGACCAAACTAAGGCCGGTGAACTTTGCTGCTTATAATATCAGTACTAAAAGGTGAAAGGACTTTTTTCTGTTGATTACAAGGTAAGCTCAAATTTTTTATTTCAAACTCCAGAACATCCCCATGCATAGCAATCCCTCAGATGCTAATTAGCAACACTAACTATATCCAAAAGTAAATAAATAAATGATAATGCTGCCCACACAACCTGCAGAGAAAGGCATATGTGGTACATGTCAATCTATTAACTTCAGCTCCATATGTGGCAGCCAAATCACAGGGTGTAATAAGGAGAATCAACAGCCAGAAGAATGCCAATGATTTTAAACATTCTGTAGTCTTTCTGACAGAAGAGATGCAAGAATAGCTGTTGGATGAAAATACTTATATCGAAAACCAAAACCTTTTCTGATCAACCCTTTCAACAACATTTCATTGAAAAATGTACAGAATCACTTTGCCATGAGCACTCAGACAAATATGCAATAACGAGTGTGCGAGTGGTCTTTGTGGGGGTGCCCCAAATAAGTAAGACTCTTCAAAGACGCCTTCAAAACACTGAAGACGATATTTTTCTGACAGACCAAGAGAATCAGATCAACAGGACATCATGGACGTTGTTAACTTATATCAGGGGATATAAATCTGGGCTCCTACTACTCTATAAGGAAAGTAAGCTTATTAAAATGAAAGAAACCAAACATTTGCAAATCTGGGTTACTATATCTGTTACCATGAACAGTGTTCTAAAAACCAAATTTCTCTGACACAAAAATTGCTAACAAGGAAGAATAATCTGTGCATGCATTTCCACATGGAGAAATTAATTTTATTGGCAATATTCTGGGTAATGCCAGTGTCTTTAATATGTATGCATTAAGTAACTTCTACACCTGAAAAATGCTAACAAGGAAGAATGATCTGTGCATGCATTTCCTTATGGTGAGATGAATTTATCGGCAATAGCATCATCCGGGTAATGCCAGTGTTTTTAATATGTACGTATTGAGTAAAGGAACCTTCCTAATTGCTACATGGTGGAAAACAAGAGTGGGTCAGCAAAATCAATACAAACCAATACCAGCCCATTAGAGAAAACCCAGAAGAATCTGTTCATACCTCCAAATGCAGCACTGGCCCCTGAATAGAGCAACAGCGGGGGAAGCTGCGATCAAAGAAGGCAATGCACCCGTTATTTACAAACACTTATGCAGCAATGGCAAGGGAGCCTGAACAATTCGAATTTAGAAAGTACAAAAGTAGACATCGAAGTCTAGGACGTACCCCGACAACAAAAGGAAGCCATTTGGGTCCTCTAACACGATTCTGTATGAACGGGATTCCTGTTTCAGAAGGACATTAAATGGAGGATAAAATTCAGAGCTGAGATGTAAGAAGAGAGGTAGAGAATCTCACATTACCCGTATTAAAACTATGAACAGCACTAAGCAGTGCACCTAGTCCAGAACCAGCCTGTCGAAACAGAAGAAATTAGTGAGAACCAAAAGTAGCTAGAGACGACCATCTAAATCACCAGTCTCCTTAAAAGACAGCATGATACTGCTCAAGTGTGCCGAGCCACTTGAAAGCATAGTTCTTTAATTAAAAAGAAGCGCCTACTTAAGAACTTTGTGATGAAAACATTGAGAAACGTAACGGTAAAAGCCTATTTTTGACTAATTATTGAGGAATGAGGCCTACTTTACTTAGCTTAAACAGCCACACGGTCCATAGTCAACATCTTAATTTGGCCTTCCAAGCAAACGGAGTAAAAGCATCATTGCGCTTGGCTTTCCAGATCAAGGAACGTTCAAACAGGGGATCCAAAAATTCACCAAATCTTATAATACTTTCCAAAACTCAAAGCTCTATTCGCGGACTTCCACTATTAATCGGGCGGAAACCACCCCGCCAACTCCAAACGGCCGGGAACAACCGATACAACCGGCGGAAAACAAAGGCAACCCCCACATTCCCCGAAAAGAATCACAACACAGGACGGTAGCGTTTTTGCAAACAGACAGAGGAATTCGAAACTATTCCATGCCAACATCGAGCAGGACTAAAGTCTCTTCCGATTTTTCAAAAGACGCCAGGGATTTCTCGCCAGGAATCGGAAACTGGCACGCACAAACAGCGCCAGATTGGCAGAGTACAACCGAAGAAGAAAGAAGAGAGAACTGACCACGGCGGTGGTGTCGTGCAGGACAGGAGTGATGGCCCACTCGCCATTCCCCTGAAAAAGAACACGAACGAGACGCGCGATTCAGTACACGGGCAACACAAGCACACACGCACAAGCACAGAAACACAACAGAAACAGAGGATGCAATGTTCTGGTTACAGCTTGGGGGTTCAAGAGGGAGAGGCAGCGAGGGCAGCGAGGGGATCCGAGGCCGGGATTGATGGTGGGGTCGTGGTACAGGTTCCCGTTCCTCAGCTTCTGCTCGTACACCTCTCTCGTCCCCATCTCTCTCTCCCCGATCTCTCTCTCTCTCTGCAACAACACGACCACCTGCGGTTGCAGCGAGACTCACTGCTTGTGCTGCTGCCGCTGCTGCTTTCTGGTTCTCTTCTCGCTAAAAGCGCACGATAGAAAACCCTCTCCCGAAAACATAAGGCGTGAACCCCTCCGAGAGTCCGGTCCGATTGAATGTACCGAACGAGCCGGCGTCGGTTTTCGTGACTCAAGAAATCTTACATATTGATCCATAAAATGGAAGAGAAAAAATTGCACCAATACTGGAGAGATCTTATTATGTATGCCAGCATTTACATGAGAAGAATCTTTTTTAGAAATTTAGTCAAACGTAGCACTTGATATTAGCAATTTCTTCTTCAGATAAGTTGGACAGAGCTAAAGAAAGGACTTAATTACACTAATTCGATAATTTTTAAGGCTCAATTGCTCTTTTTGTAAATTTTAAAATTTTGAGATACGTATATTAGAAGTCCTAAAACTTGTTACAAAAGTGTGATTGAGTCCTCAAACTTTCAAAAAGTGCAAACAAATCCTAAAGCTTGTCACGAAAATGCATTTGAATCTCAAAACTTTCAAAAAATGTAAATAAATCCTAAAACTTGTTATGAAAATGTAAACAAGTCCTAAAACTTTCAAAAAGTACATTCAATAGAAGGATTTGATTGAACCAACTTGACAAGTTTTATGACTTGTTTGCACTTTCATGACTAGTTTTAGGATTTGTTTGCACTTTTTTAAAGTTTTATAACTAAAGTATACTTACGTGACAAGTTTTAGGACTTATTTGCACTTTTTGAAAATTTTAGAACTCAATTGCACTTTCGTGACAAGTTTTAGGACTTGGATTGCACTTATACTTAAAATTTTTAATGCACTTTGTCCCTAATTAATATATTATTTACATTGTCACATTTTGCGCACAATGGTCGCGATATATTACTGTTGGCATCTGACGTTGCATTATTTACGTCAGGTGTTGTACCACCACTAAGATACGTTGATCAAGTTGGTTACTCATTGTCCTATTACCCCAATAATTAGCCACTTAAGTGGCTACTGAGCTACATTGAAGTGGCTAATTATTGGAGCAAGTGGTATCTCACGATTGGAGTTCGCTTCTCAGTCAGAAAATCGAGGGAAGTCACACTTCTCGAACGCGAGTAGGAAAGCTCAAATTATTGTGGCTATGTCCTTTGCTCATTGCCGTGCGAAAAGGAATAGCTGATTTCAGAAACTAAGCTGGACATAACCAAGAGAAAGCAGCCACCAGCAACAATATGAGTATGCATGATTCCCACATCATGAACCCACACAGATAATCTTTTAGCCAAGAAAATTACGGGAGAATAGCGCAAAATTTTCCATTCAAGTGAAGATACATTTTCCTGCCTTCGACGATACATGAATCCAGCATGATGGGGAGGAATAGATTCTTCATCATTTGTAAATAAGGGCATCCCGTCCAGGTCCAACGCCGATGTAATGGATCGGTATACCCACGAGCTCTTCGATCCTTTCCACATACTGCCGTGCAGCCTTTGGAAGGTCAGGGTAGCTTCTGACAGAAGAAATGTCACACTTCCAACCAGGTAAATCCTCATACTCCACCTGAACACACGAAAGGAACATACCAAACGGACATTTGAATTATTCTCTTGACTCCGCAGACTTGTATATGTGCTGTAAAAGTTAAATTACTTTACTTATAGGCTACAAACAGGACACATCAAGAAGTCAAGTGGATGATGAGAAGGCTTGCCTTCAATTGCTCGAGGAGACGCAGATCTGCAGGAAATGATTCAATTGGTGTGCCATCAATTTGTTTATAAGCAACCCCCAACTGGATTTCAGGAAGATCGGATAGAACATCCAGTTTGGTTAAATTTAGAGATGAAAAGCCATTAATCTGACAGCAGTACTTCAGTGCAACAATGTCAAGCCATCCGCAACGACGAGGACGACCAGTAGTGGTGCCAAACTCCTGCCCAGCAAATCTGAGCAGGTCGCCCCCTTTACCCAATATTTCTGTTGGGAAAGGACCGGAACCAACCCTTGATGTGTATGCTTTAACCTGCAAAGAAAATTTGAAGTGACTAAATCAAACTTCCCTTGCAAATTACTGACTTGAGCACCACTGCCATTTAAAGAAACAGGACAAAGAGAAAACACTATTGCAGCAAATTTGCAGAGAAACATTCAATAACATTAACAGATACTCACAACTCCAATTAGATCACCAAGGACTTTGGGTGCAATGCCAAGACCGGTACAGATTCCACCAGCTGAGGGGCTTGAGGAGGTTACAAAGGGATACGTTCCAAAGTCAATATCTAACATGGTAGCTTGACCACCTTCAACTAATATCTTTTTCTTTTGTAATATGGAATCATTCATGAAATGCACAGTATCTGCTATGAAAGGCTCCAACCTTTCTGCATATCTCTTGTATCTTTCTACCTCTTCCCGGAGCATGTCAGGACCATGATTAAAGCCTTGAAATCTTGCAGCCGCATCTGATAATAAAAGATCAAGCTTTTGAGGAAAAGTATCCATGTGCCTGAGATCGCTCACTCTGATTCCATTTCGAATCATTTTGCTGGAGTAACAAGGTCCAATTCCTCTTTTGGTCGTTCCAATAAAAGATTTAGCAAGCTCTGCTTCTCTAAGATCATCCACTACTTGATGGAAATCAAATAGCAGATGAGCACGATCAGACACTAAAATCCTTCCCTTGCAGGAGACTCCATTGGCCTCTAATCCGTCAATTTCTTTAAATAATCCAGGCAGATGCACTACAACTCCATTTCCAATGACGCACAGCGTGTCATCATTAAGAATACCTGATGGAACAAGGTGAAGAGCAAATTTCTTCCCCTCTGAATTATAAATTGTATGCCCAGCATTAGCTCCACCCTGGTGTCAAAATATCTTCAAGGTTCAAAATAGAAGGTACTTACACTCAACAAATTTAGGAAAAGCAAGCAACTTAAGAATAAGATAGCTCTTTACAAAATAGATGATATCTAATTCAACATGCAGAAGAGAAGTAAATTTATTCCTCTAGTATCCAATGATCAGCTATATTTCTCATTACATCAATTATGCATTATCCCAAAGACACCTGATAAAGTTCTCCACAGCATTTAGGCTCGACCTACTGTTCAAACTGACCTTTTCTTTTGGACAACGTCAATTAGTAGCAGTACCTCACC
Source organism: Syzygium aromaticum (assembly GCA_024500025.1). NCBI lineage: Eukaryota > Viridiplantae > Streptophyta > Magnoliopsida > Myrtales > Myrtaceae > Syzygium > Syzygium aromaticum. The sequence goes on from CM044885.1 coordinate 23,744,706, forward strand.
GTTCTGAATAAGTTAATCTAACACATAATTATCTGTTAGTTAACATATACTTCTGTTGTTTACTGCTACAAAATATAAAATGGAAAATGGAAGACCTGTTGTTGCTCCTCATCTTCTTTAACTGACTGAAGGGGAAATAGATGAGCACATCAACATTCTAATCTTCAAATTCTAAGCAAGCAACGTTAGAGATAACAAATCCATAGTGTGCCGGCATCCTCTGTATGGCCTCATTTCAATAAATTATCATCCTATAGGTAGATGGAGATATAACATCCACAATAAGAAAAAGTAGATATTATGATTGGACGAGATGGATGGTCACTAGTGCTAAACAACAGATAAGCTACCTTAATTATCCCAAAACAGAGTGTGGAACGTGACAAACATCCAGTTATCTATTGTATGTAAAGATACATATGCACTTCCCTAAAAAAGGAAAAGATATCCATATTCAGGGGTCAGGAGAAAGAAGAAGACCATCACTTGAAAAAATGGACCATGAAAACCTTACAGTTATCCATTGTAGGTAAAGATATTGACAACCTTGCCTAAAACAAGTCAAAGGTCAAAATATCCATATTCAGGGGTTAGGAGAAAGTATAAAGACCATCACTGTAAAAATAAAAAAATTAACCCTTGAAGTTGCAAAAAAAGCATGAAAGCCATTGGCATCAGTCTTCACATACAACCTTAGCGTCATTAACTCCTCAACAACAGTGCTCTTTCCAAGGTCTGATTGAGTCAAATCAGTAGACCAATCAAGTGCATCCGGTAGATATTATGTACTCCCCTAGGCTCTTAATGCCAACCGGCTCAAGCATTCCATCATTGCCACGCCAACAACCAATCAAAACAACAGCACCATCTAGGCATCTCCAGAAACCTTATCAGTGGAGCAACATGATGTTGCCAATGAAACCAGCCAATTGGTTTCACCGTACAGCTAATTTCTTGCATATCGCAGCTGCCACCACATTGACTAAGCTACCGATCTCACAACACTGGAGATTGTTTCAAGTTAAATGTGAACTAATTTTCGTAAATCTGACTTTTCTCAATGCAAGCAAATGTCCCAACCCAACAATGCTTATTAAAAGAATTTTCAACTCTCTGTTCCAAATCCCAAGACGGAGCTGTAGACCACGATCGAGGTCATCTGGACCTCAAGTTGCCTCCTTTCCCCCCATCTCAATGAATATGCACCTAAATGCTCTGATGTTCTAACACCACAAATCTAATGTATGCCGTCCGACTCCCTTCCAAGTTCATCCCCGACTATCACGAAATTTACTCTTGAATTACATTCTTTAAGCATTCAGTTGCTGATTTCTCAGAGGTTCCCATGCTCCTTATAATCATTCAAGTCATTTTCAGACACTGCATGCTCAACGTGTCAAATCCAACGGCCTGATCACTATCTAGTTCAAACAAAAAAGAGAATACACTGACGTTTCCTTCTCGAAAGTATAAGCGCATGCACTCCGTGACTTCACTCAAAAGGCAAAAAGGCCAAGCGTCACGTACTCGAGCGACTCAAAGAGTATAAACGGATGCCGAGACTCACCTGGCAACGAGCGACGATGTCGAAATGGCGGGCCAAGATGTCGACGAGCTTGCCCTTGCCCTCGTCCCCCCACTGGACACCCAACACGCCGGACACCTGGCTCAGCCCCCCGATCCGGCTCGCCGGCGACTCGGTGGCGGCGCTGACGGAGGCGGCGGCGGCCCGCGGCGGCCCCGCCGAGCAGACGACGGCGGGGCAGGGGCGGCGGGCGAGGAGAGGAGAAAGAGGGGGCGGCTTGAGGGGGGCGAAGGCGCCGTGGAGAGGTGTGGAGGCCGGGTTGGAGTCGAGCCGGAGAGCGGAGATGTTCATGGTCGGAACGTCGACTGAGAGAGAGAGAGAGAGAGAGAGAGAGTAAAAAAGCGATTTTTATTCTTTGGAGTTGGACAGTGATAGTGTCACCCGTGGAAGCACGAGAAGACGAAAGAGTGTGTGTGTTTTTTTTTTTTTTGGTTGGTCAAATAAAGGGAGGTGTCTTTTTTTTTTTTTTTACTTTTGTCAAGAGAGGAAGGGCGGCTTAGATACATCTCTTTATGTTAACCGGTCCTATTGAGTTTAATTTTGTTAAGCATAAATTGATATTTAACAACACATTTTTCAGAAAGATTTGATGGTTTCTGATTTTCTAAGTCGTTTTAGTTCCAAAAAAAATGAATTATTTCATTCTTTCTTGCATCTAATGGCAGAGGACAGCTTATTTTTCCCTCTAAAATAACAAAAGCAAAACTTTTCCTTCCTAAAATCATGCATGACATCCTCAAAAACCTTATATTTTAGGTCTAGTTCTAATTTTATACTATTTTTTTTTATCTCGTAATAAAACCTCCAACTTTAGGTAAATTCCAATTCTGCTGTAAACTTTTTTTATCTCATAAAAAAACTTTTACATGAGATCTGATCCAATTTACCCTAATTTTCTTTTTTACCCTCGTTAATCCTTTGTCCAAAATTTCTTTTGATAACCGAGAGTTGGAAAACTCCCAAGCGCGAGTTCTCCGACCATGAGTGATGGAAGACTCATGAGTATGAGAGATTGACTACTGAGCGTAAACTCGAAAATCGTCCAGTGAGATGAAAGGAAGACTCTCTTAAAAGTAAGAGCAATTGAAGAAGGCCCACCCTAATTGCTACGACGTCTTCTTGGATCTGAAATTTAGGAAAAACTTGACAAATGGCGTGGAAAGACCACATCATTAAGTGGGATTTTGGATGAAATGTTTACCAGGCATATATAGGACTCAAGCAAACGTTGGTGGTGGTTTTTTATGAGAGTAAAAAGAGTTTAAGATAGAATTTGGACTGGACATAAAGCTAGTGACTTTTTACAAGACAAAAAAAGGTTTATGGTAAAATTAGGATATGACCAAAAGTTGAGGATTTATTATGAGAAAAAAAATTTATGGTAAAATTGGTACCGGAGCTAAAGTTGAGAGTTTTTTAAGATATTAGGCCCCTAAAACCACAAAGATTTGAAAAGAGATGAAAATGAGAAAAGAAAAGGAGAAGATCATGACTAAACTTTTGTTTTTCTTGTTATTCAATCAAGAAGAAAGTTATTAATATGAATCATGCCCATAGATTTTTTTTATGATAAAAATTAATTTTGAATACGAAGAAGCCGTAACTAGCTAATTATTGACTTTCATCGGAATCACTTAAAATTTAGACAAATTTGATAGATTCATATAAATTTCACATAAATCTCATCAAATTTAACGGTTCAAATTCACTTTTATCTATGCTAAATACGGTTGGAGATGATTTTTGTAGTTTCCCCTTGCAATAACTTCTCGTTGTCACAAAGGCAGGATTATTCAAAACGGACACAACATTGATAAGGTGTATATATCATAGTTTTGATGAACTCGCGATGCCATGTCGAACGTCGTAACTAATTCATAAGGCATTTTCTTGGGGTATGGACAATAAGAGTAAATATTCTTCTTAGCATGATTTTGTCAGTTCTGATCACATACATTGAATAGATATCAACACAATCGTTAGACAAGATAACTCCAAATCGACAAAACCCAAAAATGGTTGTATCTTTTACTACCGGCGCCGATTAAATGTATATTGCACGATTTGAAAATGATTTCCATGAATAATAAACAACGTCATCAAATTAGATGCATTTGAATCACGAAAGTTGCACGGGTTGGTTGCGTAAGAATAGGAGTTCAATTGTGACACGTCAAACTGTGTATATATCTAGTTGACATGAAATCAATCATCTTATACATTAGTCGGTCCTAATGGTCCGACCCCTTATGGACCGGCTAAATCCCTACAACCGGAGTTTTAAACCACGCACGAGAAGCGTTAGGATCCGCAGCTGTGATTGCATTTTGGTACATCAACTTGGATTTTCCAAGAAATTCCGGGATGAGCTATAGGGGGTTTGGCGCTGGGGGCACGCCGATTCTATGATTCGTTTTGTAGGGCCTGCGCGCTTCGGCTAGGCCTGGCCAAAGCTTGAAAAGGGCTACAAATAGTTGGGATAATCTTATAGCTCAAAGGGATATCTAAGTGGGACCATTTCTTGGTACATGTCCATGTCCATCACCGGAATCAGATGAGCAATTTCAATAATTTCAAGAAAAAATATAAATTTTCTTCTGCACTTTAATTTTTTTTTCTCTAATTTGGATTTCATTTTCATGTCAAGGTGGTTGAGCATACTCGAAATTTGCAATCGCCGAGTTTAGTGCATATTTTGGCCGACATAAGTTTCTGTTTCGAAAGATCTGCCAACAGATGAATATCATGTGCGAGATGATTTCTTTTATCTTTTCAAGTTGTCGCATCATGGACACTTTTCAAAAACATGATTTTGGGCCTATCAAAAATCTATCTCATGCTTGGAGGGAGTCCTCATGAGAGTCTGCCAAGACTTACCCTGGTTGCTAAAGGCCACTGGATGAGTGGATCCTCATCTATCAGGAAAGAAAAGCTGTAGTGTTCAAGCTCAACCGAACCCTTCATTCATTCCCACAAAAGAAAACCTTTCATCCATTTGCTCACGAAACAATTGCATAGATAAAAAGTGTTTGGGATTCTGAACTTCTGTAATCAAATATGTCTGAAATTATTGGGACTACCCTCTGGCTTGGGCTCCCGTACAATGATATCGAGCAAGGAAGGGATCTAGCTTTCTGTTTATGATGACTACTGACTGTGAAAGAACCAATAAATATAGACATTTCTTAGAAAAATCGAGATACTTTCCTCTAATTACTGATCATGACAGATTTTACGTGTAAGAAGGGAAAAAACACCTGTACTCGCGTTCACCTTTGGTTAGAAAATATGCTGGAGTTTGGCACCATCTTCGCAAAACTGTGGTTCTCGGGATGGTGTGGCACTGCATGCACTTTCTCTAATCCAGAAAGTCATCAGCATCTGTAGCTAATTCGAAGAAGAGTTGTTGCTAGTATCTGCAGTTTCTCTTCTATTGATATACACTCAGCTCCCGCAATACCCGAGAACTCCTTCAGGGATTGACATGGTAATTCAGGTGGCTTTTATGAGGCACTCTTGTGGCAGCCCAAACTCCTTATTCTGATGATCAACTTGTTGCCTCCATGGATCATTATGTAACTTATAGTGCAAGACCTTGTAAGGACAAAAATAGACGAGTCATTGTTCATCCTCATACACACACACAAAAAACTTGGCAATAATATGCAGTATAGAAGGTACAATTAACATTTCCATACTCCTCATGATATGGAACTGGACAATGTTCAAGAATGAAGATCATTGCAGTCTACTAGCAAGCAGCATGAAAGTGGCTACCACAATCATTTGGGAGCGTCAACATACATTGACCCACTTTGCTTCCACTAATATCGGCACAACTGCTAATGCATGGTTCTCAAATTTGTGAATTTCTATGATGAATGGGCTGTGACAAAACAAATTACCTGATCTAGAGAAGGAGAAAACCTGAAAATTTTCCCTTCTGAGTTTCGTGGTGGTAACAGAAGGAGCAGGCAAGTTGTCAACAATGTGTGGACAGAGTTACACACAGAAATAGAAGCTCGACCCACTTTTATAGTCAAAATGGGCACAAGGATTTATAATTTGTTTTTTCTTGCTTAGTTACACTGTTTTACATCAATACCTGTTGGTTTTTACGTGAGGAATAGGATCATATCAATGATTTTGTTTCAGAGATAAGCTTTCCACAATCTTATGTTGATTGTTAAGCTTTACAAGAACAGGAGTGTTTTGCTAACTGTAAGATTAGCTAAGCTCACTAAAGTTGAAAGAACGTTTAAAGAAGAAAATAATTACATCAAGAACTAAGCAAATTAATGTTATCCACATTTATTTCCTGCCATGTGGCTACTGAGGACACATTATGTTCTTTTCCCCGTTGCTGTCCATGTTGCAACTGCTGTTGCTCATCCATGATAAGCCTTTAGTCCACAGGGCAACAAAATCTAACACGCAATTGTTTTGTGGTTAATATTAAGAAGTACCTGCAGAAATGTGGCAAAGACATCATCTTCACTGAACTTCAGAAATGCACTTGCCCAGTCGTCCACTCTACTGAAAGCATTTCTCTGCCTCTCAGCCTCTAGCAGAATCGAATCTCGGTACGTGAACCTCTGCCAGATTTTCTGAACATTTGCCAGCTTGAACCTCACTTCTGTCTCATTGAATCCCTTGTAATGTAAATGGAGTGCCAAAAGTCATCAGCAGTAAGAGAAGTATGTCTTAGGAAAATGACGTAGTATTAGTGTCATTTGTCCTACATGTGTCCCACTTAATTTGTTAGCATGAATTAAAACTATTACCCGCAGAATCTTTATCATGTCAGGAATTCCATCTTCACCTAAACGAACTGCAAAGCTTTCATAGTTGAGTACATTCTCATATGGCAAGTATATCCCATCCTGAACATGAAAGATTTCAAACAAAAATAAGAATAGAATAAATTTCGACTTTTCCATACAAGAATTAGGAATGGGGACTCTCAAAATAGTACATGAATCGTTAAAAGCAGAATGAATGAAATAAGCACGCTAGGCTGAAAATATAGGACAAAATTCAACTTGCTCTGAGATAATAATCCAATTTTGAACTGTATCATCTTCTCTTATTCATTGACAAGTGATGGAAAGGTTACGATTTAGTAAAATGTGCTCTTAAGGGAACACCACCTTGCAAACAATTGAATCTGACTAGACAATCACTTCATGTTCGTGTAGTAACACTAACATCAGATGAAGGAAATCAAATCTTTAAGAAGAACTAAAATATGACAGTAACAGGACATGTTCTGTTCACCCTACTACAGTCACCCAGGATCTTCATGCAGAACTAGTTCAGTTTCATGAGAAAAACACTAATCAAGTTCAAGAAAATTAGTCTCTAAATCCACTGTCTGTGGCAAATGCACTAGGAAAATGTGCCAGTTAAAGTAAAAACTCTCCAAAAGGTTAAAGCACTTTGACAGAATAGTATTCCTTGCCATTCAAGACCTCCAAGTTGCTTTCACGAGATATTATACTCTACTAATTCTCTTTTTTCCTGGCCAGCAATATTTTCTCTGCTATGTGCCAAATCATAAGACCCACATTAGTAGTGTTTCACACCAAATTCAAGATCAGAAGACGCATAATAAGCATTTCTGATCTTGCCAACCAACCATATCCATATCCAAAGAAGCAATAGACTCAACAGCCCATGCTACCCCACCTTTTGCATGCCAAAAAAACATACTTTGACTGAGCCCATGTGAAGCATTCTTTAATGTCCACGAGATAGCATCATCAGGAGAACAGAACAAAAATATATACCTGAATGACCACAGGAATGCATCCCTGCAATATACTATCTTCCATTCGACCGCTCCAACCATCTCCAGGCAGCACCCCACAAAAAATAGAACTAGCTAAATCCTCATGATAGTTGTCAGAACGTAGTGGGGTCACTATCACATCTTCAGCATGCTGTCTCCCAAGCTTCCCTTCTTTGTTAGGGCTTGATCCAAATTCTTCTGCCAACTTCTGTCTGATACCCATGCTATAGCTGCAGATAAGGGGAAAAATGCAGGAAACGTGAGATAAGAAACTATGCCATGGAATTCACTTTGGGAAAGAACTCAGCAAGATTCACTAAGGTATCTTCATCTCTGCTCTCTCTCTGGCAAGCTGGGGGATTTTTTACCCCCTTTTGTTGGAGGAGGTTGTTGGCATCGATGATGCTATCGAGACCTTATAGGAGTAGGAAATTGTAAGATCAGTAAGGTTGGCTCATCTAAGGCACTTCCCGAGCACTATCTTCCAAAATGAAAACGCCATAATAAAATAATGGAAGCATCTAAAAAGGTCCTGGGATTACTTACGTGTCTTCCGGCCTTCCATTTGCATAAGCTGGTCCCAAATTTCCATTGAAATAGAACAGTTTTTTCCTTTTCTCATAGGGCCTACGAAAGATTCGCATCGCTTAGATATAGTAAAATGCTCCTAAATTCTTCACTCGGACAAAACTACAATGAATGAGAAATCTGATGAAATAGAACCCGAACCTAGCCCAAAGATTCAAGTTTACAGCATTTGCATCAGGGATCTTCCATGCAGGAACAACTAGATCTTTATCAGGGTCGAAACATGGATGGTCCCCCTTTTGATCCAAAGAAATTCGATCCCAGTTATCAGCCCAGTAGGCTGTGGTTGAGTGGTTGTGCTTTGAATTTGTATTACCCCAGTGAACCAACATCGTGCTGTTCCATATCTCCTTGGGGGCATAGCAAGCACCTTCATCCCAGGAAAAAGACTGCAAGGAGATACAAGAGTCACGTGAAAAGTATATGCACCAAGAGTGGCTGTGTTATAATATTCAGTCCCTTCCACTCTGTCTTTGTGTAGGAAAAGGGAAGAGTTCCTCATTCTATACCCATATGTGGTCCTTTCCAGATGAACGGTTCCAAAAGGGATATTGGGAAACTATGTGATAGTATGCCTTCTTGTAAAAATCCAAGGTGAGAGAGCTCCTCAAACCCATATGATCCTGATAAGTAGATACAAAGTTGCACAAACAATTGCATCACCACATATTCAGAAAAAAGAAGACAATCAATACTTGAGAATTTAAACACAGAAGCTCTTAAAGCACAGAAAAAATCATGGTAAAAGAACAAACATCGGGTGATAAGTTCCCGTAACAATCACGGGCTAACCTGAACAAATGAAGGAAAATAAAACGATGCATTATGCATGTATATGCACGTAAGTAACATGATTATATCCTGTACCAGATAGGTTAAAGCAACTACTAAGAAATTGTACCTGCATGCTCAAATGAGGCGCATCGTCAGCACGAGTAATTATGCATGAATCAAGAACAGGCACGAAGAAAAAATCTGCTTCTTCACCATTCAGTGTCCTGTGTGGACTAGCCAAGATACTTTCATAGAGTGCCATCTGCAATCACCAGAATAGAGATAATTGACTGCTACTACTGTGGAAGGATTTAGCTTCGAATAATTGGTAACACAACTACTAAAAAGAAAGAAATCTCAACTTTTTCTACGGATATGCTTTATAATGTTCTACCTGGGAGCCATACAGCTGGTCTGTCCACAGAGTTGCATTCCTGTCATCGTAGATTCTGTTGACACATTCAAACTTGAAGTGTCGTCCCTGTAGATTCCATCTAATTGTAAGAGTCATATCTACATCATCCAAATATCTCAAGAAAAGAAAAGGCAACTCTCTCTCTGACCTCGAGAAGTAGACTGTTAAATTCTGGGGGCAGATCATACAAGTATATAAGTGGCCTCTTCCTTCTTAGAGAAGTGTTGAGACGGACAAGAGTCCCCGTGAGATTCTTATTAGTAGGAACTTCAATTTGAGCTGGGCGTAGCCATCGAGGCCAGTCTCCCACAGATGACACCACCGACGGAATACTGCAATCAGCTCCATACCAACCATTCTCACACTGACAATTAGAACATGCTCAGTTATAATTGCAGACCATCAACATAACAAGAATAAAATGCAACAAGATGTGGTAATACTAATTTGACCTTACCAGTGTCATTAAGATCAACTAATAGAAAATGCATGTAGACCCAAAATTCACTGACGTGTACACAACAACAACGGCACAACGGACAAGAAAAGTGTTTTTTCCAAGAGGTAGGGCACTTTTACATCAATAAGTGTCCTTAGACCACAATGAATGGAGCAGTCAACTAGGAAAGAAATTAAAAAAACAACTCAATTGTTTAAAGTACTCTCATCTTATTACAGAAAAGCGGGATGCAAACTAAAAATGCAGTTGCCAGATCCATTAGCTGTAGCTCTCGTTCTGAAACATAAAATGTTTCGTACAGAATGTCCGAAATCCAAAAGGCAGAATAAGTGCATGCTGACTTATTGTCCATGCATTTCCTTCCCCAGTCAAATAACTTTTCCATTATCAAGAACAATAAACAAGATCCGCCAATCAACCATCCTAGAAGATCTAGTGGAGCTATTAGCACAAGATGCAGAGGAGTTGGTGAAATATCAATCGTTTGTGGAGTGGCAAAAACATCTCTGATAAAAAAACATTTGCGCTAGCTTATGTACTTTGTCACTTCGAAATTGAAAAGGATCGTCAATCAACTTGTCCTATTTGAATTCGAAATTAAGTTGAATCATCCTGCACATGAGTGTAAAACTTATACCTGACAGAATCCACCACGACAGTATCCATGTCCAGAGCACTGATTGATACAAGTGCACAGCACTGGCACTTCACAAAACCTACCCCATAAGCCATCATATTTACAGTCACAGTCCACCTTGAAATGTACCTTGGAAGAATAAGCATCAGCTGGATCCACATTACACCATCCTGGCATGCTACCATTCGTTGTGAATATATTCTCCAAGTCAGCTTTTGCCCAATCAGTTACTTTGGGACCTCCATCTTCAGAAGGCAGCCTAGAAAATATTTCCGTCAGTTGCCACTAATTTAGTCCAATGGAACATGTGAAGCAATGCCCACATAGTCATTTCATATACTTACTTCACTTGAAACCCACATGCCTCAGCCACTGGACGGTTTGGATACTTGGTTCCTTCTCCACAAAAGCACATGGCTCTAGTTGTATCACAGTGAGCAGAGCAAATTGAGACAACCCATCGCCCATATGGTAGCCCCGATGATGCTGGGTAATTGCAGTCCAGATGCAATTTCTTGGAGCATCCTTCCCCTGTCCCAGATCGTGATTACTTTATTGGACAACGAGGCAACTAAAAGAGTCACAGAAAGGAGGGCATTTTCTGTGATTACCCTCTTAGATTTGCTTACACAAAATAATTTGAGAATAAATAATTGGAAAGATGAGAAATTATCCGCAATATAACTTTGCAGCGGAAATAACCCCCAACTAGATAGAGCATATGCAAGCAAAGACTATAGTGAATTTAGCAACAACAACATATTTTAAGGCATGTATAAGAACATTATAACAAAATGGAAAGCATAATTAACTCTGACATCCCAAATCTGTTAAGTCGTGGACATTCCATAAGTTTGGATGAGGTAAGCAGATCTTGTGAGACATTCCCAATAAATAAATCTTGGAAAATTTGGTAGTGTGACACACAGAAGTTCTCCATATTGTCCCAAAGCAGCTTGTAATACACATAAAGGCTATACATTCAAGTTATTAATTCTGCCATTTCCACTGTAAGGTAGATCACCAGCCATGAAGCCATACTTTGTTCACCCAATGTTCGAACTAGCAAATGTCATGGTTGCTATATATTCTAAATGCACCAACCCCAGGAATTAGCTAATGCCAGATCCAGATGTTATCCCTGTGCCTAAGGCTATGGGCAGCACTACTTTTTAGCAATTTAAGTTCAATCGATAACAGGACAGGAACATGAAAGAAGAAACAGGACTTAAAAGAAAAAACTTAAAATGCTTTATATCTTAATTGCTCTACATGTCGAATATCGTTCCCCATGTGATGAATTCCCTTTCTCAGTCCCCAAGGTGATGATTAAATTGATCAACTAGGCAGACAGGCCAGCAGGGGAGATTAGTCTTCCATATAACCGGTAACTTCAGTGCAGATGATGTACACTTATTGGACTCTTGGTTAGATGTAGACAATGAGAGAACTAAACGAAAAGGATGGAACGCCAATCATTAATTGATTAACTCAAACTGGTGTTATTGATGAGATTACAGAATCGTCAAGATGATACTAACCACTGAAACCATGAAAGCAACGGCATTGCCCTAACTCGTGGTTACAAATGCCTTGACCACTACAATCATCTTTGCAGCTCAGGCCACCTATAACCTGCCAAAACAAGAATAAGTTATAGACAAGAGCACAATAATTCGCGCCAACATCAACTTCTATCCGGCATTTACATAGAAAAAGAATGTGTTTGCAGTTTTTGATACTTAAGTATCCAATGATGCTGATGCCAACCAAGCTACTTTTGTTTATTAGTTCTAAGTATACGCAAGAATTGACACCTCTAAGCTGAAAATGCTTCAAGAAAATCAATCATTGACAAGGAAGAGGACAAAATCTTTGTCTTAATTACCTCAACAACATTGACTTCCTCCGTTACAGAATCACAGCCAGATAGCCACCTACCTATCCTGGCCTTCCAAGGTGCACCACGATACACCACCGCGTAGTGGGAGTCGGCTGGGAATTGGTTATCCAGATCAACACGTGATTTTATTCCCTGACCATTGCTCGTGCCTCCTTCACTCGATCCATTTAATGGCAGGCAAGAGTTTTGAACTCTTTGAGCGCTTAAATAATCCAAAGAAGGTACAACGGGATACACGAATAGATGAACCAACGAAATCAATGCCACAATAGAAACAATCGCTCCGGCCAAAGACCATGAGAATTTCAGTTTCCCAAAATGAAACATCCTTCAATAACAACTCGGGAACAACTTTCCAGCAGATATTTGAACTCAGAATCACCAGTGCAATCTCTGAACTCAAAGTTGCCAACGCTTCTCTATGCACCTGTCCGACTGAAAATTGGTACCTATAAGACCAATGCGACAGTTACCAAACAAAGAATCTAGTAAAGAATGCTAATAACTTCACATATGCATGGAGACTAGACAGTTCATTGACGAACTAGTTCATCATAAAGCAATTTGTATGCGCATGTCGCGCGAAATGTCCAATAACCCGGCATGCCATTCGAATTGCAGAAGGAAACAACTTTTTCCAACCCCGGATATCGAAACAATTTCCAAGTGACACCCACAATTACTCGCTCACCCCGCGTCGAATTCCACTCGCTCAACAGATCACGAAGCTAGGCAAAAGAAAAAAAACGAATTCCAACAAACAGATGACGGGGTCAACACGAATGAAGCTGAGCAAAACTTCCAGCGATCGAAGAGAACCAACCGATCGATTCTCTCAGATCCAAAATGGACACTGGCGCACGGAACAAAACTCAGCTCACGACATCCGGAACACGAAGAGGAGGAAGAAGATGCTGAATCAATGTGACGAGGCTGTCAAGCAATCACATGAAAGAAAGTCAGAGAGAGAGAGAGAGAGAGAGAGAGAGGAGCTCGCCATTTGTATACTGGCGCGCAATTTGCAGATTCCACCAAATTGCTCCCAAAAAACAATGAAGTAATCGCCGCCAATGATCGCCATGGATGTCAGCTGCCTCACAGATGGACAGGCAGACAGAGAGAGACAGAGAGACCAGAGAACTTCCTTGTTGTTATCCCCGAACGGACACGGGGGGGGGGCGAGGGGGGGGAAATTACCGCCGATGCCCCTCTCGCGTTGGCCTGTACGTGGGGGAGCGAGCCGTTGGGCTTGGCGGCAACCGGCGAGGGTAGAATCGTCAATCCGGACGTGTGCGTGAGCCGCGGGCTGCGAACGGAAGTGTGCGCGTGTAAAGACTAAAGAGGACGGCCTCTTTGGCTCTTTTGGTTTGGCCTAGTTTACCATTTACGTGCGAGATTAACCATCAAATTGATATAGTACGAACATAAGTTTGCTTTTTTATGAAAAGGCTCGCTGAAATTTAAGTGAGAATTTAGGTAAGTTAGCTCTGTTTCTCGCATTTAGCGACATGTTTAATTATGATACTTTAGGTAACCCCCTTTCTTAATAGAATCGTTTGCATTTGATTAAAGCATATTGTCCGTGCTTGATCAAAGATAATTCATTCATATCAATCGACCGACAATATTCGAACCTAAGAGATCAGGCCAAATAGGAATTGGACATTCTCGGCATTGGGGCAATAGGCTCGAGAGGTCATTTGTTCATCTCTGCTCTATCAATTCTTTGTTAAAACTTAAAAGTGTGCGAGTGCATCTTTTTCAATTTGTGTACTGTGTACTTGAGAGTTCTGACAAACGAGCCTATTATTACCGATGATTTCGAATATAGATTAGCGAGTAACTGCCTAAAATCCATATATTCCATATCTACCATTGCGTTAAATAAGTGGTTGAATAACGAAAAGACAAGTTGCTTAGGGATGTTTGTTTGTATTTGTCAGCTTATTTTAATTTTGTACTTTTTTACTTTCTCTTCGAAATTTGAAAATAAAAAGGTCTAATTTAAGATTCCAAAAGTTATGAAATATTCACGATAAAAATATTTTTCGTTTGAAATAACTAGTCAATAAAAAAATATATACCGATAATAAAAAAATATTTTAATTTTATGAAAAATGAGAATATTTTTCATTTATTTATATTTATAAGCGACACAAGTGATTATTTTTAAAGAAAATGTTCTTCAAATCATTTATTTTCTACAAAACAAACTGAATCTAAGTAACGTGGTCACATTTTACTAATTTGTCCATCAAAGCGGATTTGGGCTTGGGCTTTTGTAGCTGAACTAGAACCTTGGAAAAGAAAGAGTTGACTAGGCCTAAATTTTATCTCTAGTTACAAGCAAAATGCCACAGCATGCGTTTTATATATTCAATTTGAGAAATAAAAAAAATAAATAAAAAGGTGATGAGAAAGTCGTGCAAATATATATATTTTTTCTAGATATGAGCTCCTCGATCCTTCAAGGCATCAGATTCGAACATGTGTCCATTTGAATACCAAGAGTCAGCTGCAATAGGGATCATAGGATTGGGTACATCGACCAAACCTAGAACACGTGTTATTGTTCAGTAGTCCTACCGTATTAATAACCATGGAAATTGCTTAATGATGCGGGGATTAGTCAAACGAACTATGATTTCTTTTAACCAAAAGCGGGTCTTTTTTTTGCGAATTTTATGATCAATTGGGAAATTTCGATCGAGGCGCCTATTTCTTCACGAATTATCGATTAGGTCGAAAGGAAAACTGTTGGAGAAATATCTTCCAAAGGTTGCATGATCTATCTACCGTGCCCATTTTCCTTCATTGTGTGTTAGGAGTAGATGAGCAACATTTTTCAATGTAAGCATTTCTTTAGTGGTGTATGAAACTTTTCTTACCATTTGTGCATAAACACCGGTGGTATCGTCTAGATTTCCTCTCGTCTATCATTTCGTAAGAAACATTGCTTTCGATGTGTATTTAAAAGTTCAAACATTGATACTATTATTAGGAAAAATACAATGATGCTTTTGGGAATCTTGCTAGGTATTGCCACTTGGGAAATGCGAGGTATACGAGTCGTATATAAAATTCGATAGATAATAACATGTGTTCTCTTGAAAATTGCACCATGCACCAAGTAGTCCATAGGGGCGACAACTCCTCCCAGCCCCTCCCAACCCCTGTCAGCCCCTCATTCTATCGTCGATTTTACTATTGTTAGTGAAAAATATAGTTTAATAATCTAGTCTCAGGGATAATAGACACAATTTACATGGTTATAGTAAGTCCCGATCCTGATACTTGGGTGGTACTCTATCGATCTTCTCCTTCAATCGCAGTGCAATGGAGAAGTGGCTTCGAAGCGACGAGTCATTGAGGCTAGGAATCAAAGGGTGTCTACTTTCTAAGTTTCTATATCGTTCGGAAAGTTTTCAGGCCTTTAAACATATCCATGCTAGAGAGACCTTGGATTCGGAACTGACGGACCCAGCAAATCCAATAGGACATCGGGCTCGACATGGCCTAGGCAAATTGCCATTTTGTCTGTATCGAATGTTCAAGCTTGGATCGAAACATGAACGTTTTTATCTACCTTGGAAAACAGAGACATGGCCCAAGCCAACGAGCTAGGCTTTTCTGTTCAAGTTTGGTTGGGCTAAACCTTCAGGTAAAATTTACAAAATAAACACGTTTAAGCTTTGTCCCTAACTATACTTATCTTTTTTTATCATAACAATATCATTCATCGTGCCCGATCAACAATTACAATGAGGCTGGCAAGTCGCATCTATTTATATAAGTGGTTTAAGCTTATAAAAAAAAAAAGAAAGAGAAAGAAAAGAAAAAAAATTCAAAAAAACGAATATAATTAAAAACTGTTCACGTCAGCGCCAGTCATGCCACATATGACAGCTGTCATCTATATCAGTAATTTTCGGCACAAATATAAAAGTTTTATAACTCAATTGGCCAAAAAAAATATTTGAGACTAAATTGACATAATTACAACTTTTTTAGTAATTTTTCCTTCATCAATGACATCGGTATTTTCTAACGAAAGACATAATAGAAGCTACGAAGTTTTTTTAATCTAATCATATTCTATTCTGTTCAACACTTTATCATGGTGACCAGCGCAGCGCAGTCAAAGAAATTAAGATGGCGCATGCCCAACGATGTTTTTTTTTTTTTTTTTTCTTCAAAACATGCAAGCGCAATGACGTCAACGCCTCATTTTTGCGCACTGTCCACATCACCGTTTGGATCGGAGAAGCCGTTCGACACCAGTTGCCGCATTGCACGATCTAAATCTATCGAACCAAAGGGCAACGCCCCACTTTGACTTTTGTACCACAACCATAATAGTAAACCATTCAATGTCAGCCGTCGGGGTAGTTGAGTTCTTCTTGGTCCTATCGATGGCGGTGATTGAACTCCTTTCAATGTCGATTAGGTAAAGAGAGGACGAATTTGTTGGCCAAACCGAGCACGATGAAGTAACTCGTAAAGAGCACGATTTAGAGAGGAAGATGTGATCATTTTCAAACTTGTGGTTGCACCTCCTAACCAATTCCCAACACAACCTTACGTGCGTGCTTAACGATGAGAACGCCCTCGGCGTTGACTAAACAATTTCATGCGAAGGAAAAGAGGTTGTCCTGTGCTTTATAATAAAGTCGATACGGAGTTTAGTAGGAAAAGCCAAAAGTTGTTTCGAGTCATTACACTGCTAGGAAATGAATAAATAAATCTCGAGTCGACATGAGACATAGTTTCAATATAGCATCCTAATCGTAGAATATTTAACAAACTCATGATGTGGATCGAATGTTTATGTTGAAAGTCTCGTGACAACGAAAATGTAGCGGTGAAGATGTGTAATGTCTTTTTCACAATTCCTTGAGTTCAAACGGAAGTATGCTCACGGGCGACATAGCGGCGATGGCCCTCACCTTTTTGCGAGATCTTGACTATAAGGACCTCTATCGAATCGGGATGCCACAGACACTTGCCATGGCGCAAAATTATCCCAATCTGCAGTCAATACGAGAGTGTGCAGAGTCGAGCCCTTCTTGCATCGAACTAAGTTCGCCCTCCCATGGTCCGATCAAAGGCAGATCATTCGTGTCAAGCTAGAAGATTCGCACGGAGCTGTTCGTCCGTGATCCGACCCGAGCAGTTATGCCGTGTTGGAAGCGAGCCCGAAATTAAGACGCTTCCTGAGTCCGTCCGTGATCCGACTAGGAAGCGAGCGCGAAATTAAGACGCTTTCTTGAGACGTAAAATCTCGGCAACCAAAAATCCCGAAACGGCCCATTAAATTTGGTGGGGCCGGCAGTATAAATGGGGGTGGTGGCATGACAATTATGGAATTTGCGAATTTCGTTTTTCTTGAAGGGATTGGGTGCAACGTAACTTTCAAGGATTGGCGTGCGGGGTTTACCGCGCGCCCTTGCAATCGCATGCCCGCCAGCTTCAATTGCTTGCAGCGAGGTGTCGCTTGGATGGCGACACGCGGCCAGTGACTTCGCGTCTCCGGCGGGGTCCCCATCGGCGGTCATTAAATTGGGGCATCGCATGCATATGCCCGGTGGCCCTGGCCCGTGAAGAATTTCCTCCACCTTTGTCCATCTAAAGCGTGGTTTTGCTCCTTTTTCTTTCCATGGTTTGGAAAATAGATGAACAAGGCGGAAAAGAAATTGTGATCATTAGGCGGGTTCTAGGCCGGGTTCGAAAGTCGAGCATCGCGTATAATCCAAGAAATTGTATGGTCATTGCCCAGGCTCGTGCTGCTCCCTCTAGTATAACTCTTATTAATCGTATGTTCACGTAACTTGAGAGACATGTCTTGTTTATTATTTGTGTGATATATGTGTTATTACTGTGTTCATCTGACATATGGTGAGCTTAAAGGTAAACAGTTATATCTAAATCCTTGCATGAGAGGGCTTGTTATTGTTAATAGATGGAATGGCCAATTTGATCGTAGGAACACGATATTTAATCACAAGTTCTTTGATAATCTTGAGATTAAAGAAGAAGAAGAAGAAACTTTTACATAATTTAGAATTCAGTATTGTTAGCATATAGTCTCGATTGCAAGACTATAAGTACTAAATAGTTAAAGCTAAAGAAGGCAAAAAAAAAAGAGGTAGCCAAAAGACAATTTGTGGAGAAAGCCTAGTTTTGGTATAGATTTGATTTGATTTTGAAAGGTGAGAATCTATTTTGATAAATAACAATGGGTAGTTAAACTGAAAAGACAAGAGAGTGTGAGGACTTTTGTGGCTAATTTGGTAATTCAGAGACACGTGGACTTGACCCCGCAATAGATTTGGGACTAATGCGTGCTAAGGGATGGCGCTCCTCACATTTAATCATGGCAGCCGACTAGTACTAAAAAACGATCTCATTTTAATCTTGACATGAGAAGATTCATATTTAATTTTAGCAAAGATTCACTGATTTTCAATTGAGAAAAATGAGGCATTAATCCATTTCGTCGCCTTTAATGACAATAAACCCAACGATGGATTAAAGTTCGTGCGGATCTGATTTTTTCTCTTCTCACTGCCATTCATACGATTTTGATTGTTCTTGCAGATGTCAACATGCGTTTTACAACCGACCAAAAAAAAAAAGTGGAACATGATTTCAGTAATTTTTTTTTTGACCTCGACGTGGCGATGGATTGAAAGAGATAATAATGAGAAAAAGGATAACTCGAAATCGAATTTCATCTCTCTCAATCCGTGTAACCCATTCCGGTGGGTCAGCAAAAATGGGAAATGGATTCACCTGGCTAACACGCAAAATAGATTAAAAAAAAAAGAAAAG
Source organism: Syzygium aromaticum (assembly GCA_024500025.1). Taxonomy (NCBI): domain Eukaryota; kingdom Viridiplantae; phylum Streptophyta; class Magnoliopsida; order Myrtales; family Myrtaceae; genus Syzygium; species Syzygium aromaticum. Next base: position 23,763,690 of record CM044885.1, read on the forward strand.
AAAAAAACAGAAAGGAAATTACTACCTTTTTTTTTTATTATTATTACAAATGCCTGAATTCGATAATAAATCGAGAAAATTGATTGTCGTTACACACATTTTCGCCTCGGAAGCAGAGTAGAAGCGCCGTTGCGTTTGAGGACGGGTCTCTTCTCCGGCCCTCGTCGCCTCTTCGATTACGTCGTCCGTCGTCCGTCGTCCGTCGTCGTCGATCTGATGATGGATCACACCACCACCTTCTTCTTCCTCACTCCTCACTAATCGTACCTCCGCCGTACCAGATCCCTTCCCCCAACTCCCCTCTCCCCCTCTCTCTCTCTGAAATCCGCCCTTGTCCTCCCCGCTTATCCTTCTCTCTCTCTTCTCTCTCTGTGAATCCGCCGTCTGCGGAGGCGCGGTGCGGGGAGGCGTTCGTGCCATGGCGGTTGCAGCGGCGGCTGTCGTCGTCCCCCTGGGCATCCTCTTCTTCATCTCCGGCCTCGTCGTCAACCTCGTCCAGGTGAGCCTCCGCCTCGCCCGCCTCGGTGTTGTCGCCGCCAGATTCCGAGCTGCTCGATTGATGGCCTCGCCTCGCCGCCACGCCGGAGCTCGTCTCGCGAGGCCTCTTGGAGTGTGTTCGAATCCGTCGGTGCTTCGGTCCGAGGCGCGCGCGCTCTCTCTTGTTCGTTCGCGCTGCGATTGCGCCGTGGGGAGTTGTTTGTCCCGACGTGTCGAAGCAGATCGCTTTAGTGTCTCCGCGACCTCTTTTCGCTCCTTTCGCTCTGCTCTTTCGTTCGTCGCGCTCGCTGCGTTTGTGTTGTTTCAGTGTCGCCGCTTTCTTTATTTGATCGCCAGCCTGCGTGATTGCCGTGAAATAGCTGGCCGAACGATTGGCTATTGTGCATTGTGTCGTTCCGCTTGTTTGGCCGGGAAAACATTCGACCCGTTTCCCCCGTTCCCCCCCCCCCCCCCCCCCCCCTCCCTTCCTTTCCCTCTGAAGTTATTCGCAGTGTATGTAACTCACTGTCTCGTTCTTGTTTCAGGCAGTGTGCTTTGTCCTCGTTAGGCCGCTGTCCAAGAGCTCGTATAGAAGGATAAACAGAGTGGTGGCCGAGCTGTTATGGCTCGAGCTCATATGGCTAGTGGACTGGTGGGCAGGAGTTAAGGTATTGGCACTTTCGTCAAAATCTCTGTTAACTCGTTTGGTGAATCTGTCCCTATTGACCAGTAAGGATGATGGCGTGGGAGATACACAGAATATGCTAAGACCGGTAATGCGAACAAGTAGAAAGCAGCTGTGAGAGTTTCTTGTTCTCCTCACTTTGAGGTCAATTTGGGAGATCATTGAATCTCCTCATCAGTCAAGAGTGAACGCACAAGAGGTTGCGGAAAAGTTTCTTGCATTTCTTTTCGAAATTTTTCCGTGGTATCCTATACTATCGTTAACAAAGTTGCTAGATTTGGATCATCTGTAATGAGTTCAATGACTGAGGAGGATTGTGGTAGTCACCTTTCCGCCTGCTATGTGACTACAGAAGGCATATATTTAGGATAGATTATCCCATAAAATGGGCTTACATGACCCCAAATACTCCAGATATGCTTCTCCTTTTCCTCCTGGAATCAATTGTTCATTTCTACTGTTGCATCTGGTCATTTGCACCTGGTGTCTGTTTTAAGTAATAGTTGCTTCTCGGAGTTTGTGCCTTTGTGCGGATTGGCTGGTCTTGGTTGGCAGTTTATCGAGAAAATTTTTTTAACTTCTCTCACTCTTCACCTGCTAAGAAATTATTCAAGAGTCAGCTTTCTCCTGTCATCCTCATCTTTAGGTGCGGCCACAGTTTTCTGTGTGCTGTGTTTGTGAAATCCAAATGCTCCAGCATATTTTTTCAGTGAGTTGTTCTTTTGGCTTTGATAAGTAAATGTTTCTTTAGGAGGTGCCAGGCATGGTATAGCAGATATTCTATATCTTTAGCTGAAATTTATTGCCTTCTTATGTGTACTCTGAATGCTGTCTCGACAAGTGTTTTTGGACAAATAGTGTGGCAATTCAATAGCAGTCCTCTTTTTATCTCGTTATTCTTTTGTCATTTTTCTCTTTCTCCGAGATGCTTCTGCATGTTCATCCCTGCCTATTTGAGGACTTCGACATAGATTGTATGGTTAAAATGAGGACTTTGACATAGATTGTATGGTTAAAATGATTATACTATTTTGTGGGATTATGAATTACTCTGTTTGTTTCATATGTACCATAATACTGATTACGTGAATCTTTTTCTTATGTAGATCCAGGTATTCACTGATCGGGAAACCTTTCACTTGATGGGTATGATTTAGATCAATGGATTGCAAATCCTATATTTATTTTTATCTGGAAGAGACTGGATAGTTTCCTTGCTTTGAAAGCCTTAAATAGCTAATTTTATTTCTTTGGATATTACAGGCAAAGAACATGCGCTTGTCATATCAAATCACAAAAGCGATATTGATTGGCTGGTTGGATGGGTCTTGGCTCAGGTGAGTCTCAGTCATGAAAATTATTGGAGATATATCTACTCTTTGTTTACATAGGAATTCATGCATCCGCACAGTGCATACTTGTCAGATCATCGAAATTGGGTACATATCATTGGCCCATAATGAATTAGGTCTCTGACATACACATCTTCTTTTCATTATTTTCCCTTTTTCTGGTTTATTACTTCTGTCACTTTTTTATTTTTATTACCATTTAAGTCAGCTTACATAATGATCTGCCTTTTTTCTATATTGATTTATAAAAACTTATCTGTATGCAGCGATCAGGTTGCCTTGGCAGCACATTAGCTGTGATGAAGAAATCATCAAAGTTTCTTCCGGTATGCTTCCAGTATTACTTGCTCCAGAGCCAGCATATTTTGCTTACTGCAGAAGGTTAACAATTTAATTGTCACTTCTAGTGGCAGACCAAACATGTTCATGGCTGGAACTTGCACACATGCATGTAGTTTAGTTCATGAAATCTGGTGTTTTGTTGGAGCAAACTGGCTTGTAATCTTAAGGAAAGAGATGAATTGACTTTACTTTTCTGAGAAATTGGATGTGTCTTGCAAACTGATTGTTTCTGTTGTCGTTACAATTTTATGCATGCGATTTTTTCTTTGACCACTTTTATGCATGCAGTTGTTGTCAACAGACTACTCCTTCATCATTTGATTTTAGGTATTTCATGTCATTGGACAATTTGATCTATGGCAGTGAAAGATGGAATGGACTGAATAAGGATGAGATTTACCAGCTTGTTGTTTATCTTTCTCAGAGATCCACATCACCTGACTGTAACATAGACACACATTTTATGTCAGTTGCTCGATTCCTCCTTATTCTCCCTCTTTGCCCAGATGAGGATGAATCAAATCAAGTAGGGAAGCAAGTCTTCTTATTTCTCCTTTATAAGGAGTTTGTAAGTCCTTATGAACCGCAGTCTATAGGTTTATGTAAAGGCAGTCCAGTCCCATTAGCATAACTAATTGAATAGCATGATTCTGTGTCAGGAAAAGTAAGCCCCTCTTGTCTTGAATTGAATTTGGTTTCGCTGCATCGGGCTCTTCTCATAGGAGTAGGGGTGTGACTTTGACTTTCTTGTTGGAAAGACTTACTTTCTTTTGAAAGAGCGATGGGCATAGATAAACTTTCTCAAAAGCGGGAATGGGATTATCAATGCTTGCAGGTACTAGGTTGGTCAATGTGGTTTTCCGAGTATCTTTTCCTGGAAAGGAGCTGGGCAAAGGATGAAAGCACCTTAAAGGTACTTAAAGGAACCTCATGTTATTTGCACTTTATAATTTGTTACCTATCTGGTTAAATAAAAATGCTTTGCTGATGACCATCTATGCATTTGTACTTGTGGAGTGCTTTAATCGATTGTTGGTTCTTGTGGTTTTTTGCTGCAGTCAGGTCTGCTAAGGCTAAAGGACTACCCTCTGCCCTTCTGGTTGGCACTTTTTGTTGAAGGAACTCGCTTTACTCAGGCAAAGCTTTTGGCAGCTCAGGAGTATGCAAATTCAACAGGACTTCCTGTACCACGAAACACTTTGATTCCCCGTACCAAGGTCACTTTCAGCCACTCCTCTCTCCTTTGAGAGAGAAAATTGAAGAAATTGTTTGCCTCTCTCATATCCTTCAATCTTTGCCTGCTTTTGGATGGGACTGGCTGGGGTTGCCTTTTCTTTTATTTGCTACTTACATAGAATCTTCCATGGAGTAAAAGCAGAAGTCTCTTCAATAGGCTGTGGCAGGAAGGTCAGTTTCTGCCTAGTGCCTAGAGTGACCTGCGATGCAATAATTATCACTTGAAGCATAGAAATGTAAATAAAACTCATGCTGTTTTATTCTGTATGTTAATGACTAGTTACAGTCGGTGATCACAAATGCACCAAACATTCGTTTTGCAAACCAGAAAGCCGATGACATCGGGAACCATCACAATAAGACAATGACCTTAAAGAAGCGTTAGATTTCATATCCAACCTTCCATTACTATTTATGCATTAGCCTGAAAGATCCATCTTCTTCTCTGTTGTTGGAGCAAGCCCTTTTTCTTAGATCTATATCGTGTAGCACATGGCCAAGGAAAAAAAAATTGTGGAAATGCCCCATTCATAGTATGGGTAGCCTACGTTGTACACTTTTTGGGGTATTGATGGGATTTGTGATAGCAAGACTGTCTTCATGTATATTTAAGATTGGTGGGTAGTGTTTCCTTGGCTGAAAAACTTTTGTTCTTTAGTTTTTGTATCTTTGGACAGCTGAAGAAAGCCAATCGGGTGTCTCGCTTATTTCACCTCTTCAAACTATGCTAGATAAAGGGAGGAATACCTCCAAAGATAGTGTTTGTACTTTCTAAATTACCATCGATCTTCCCGACAATATGGCCCATTATTTTTAAAGATGTTCAGCATGTGCTAGTGACTTCTAAGAATTCTCGATTGCAATTCTGTTCTGCTAAAGGTTGTTGCGTTTTAAGTATGGTTGCAAGAAATCTTGTTGCTGAATTTGTGTGCGCAGAGTAGGAGATTTGTAGCATTTGATATAAACTACCACAAGCAAAATTATATGATAGGTGTAGAAATATCCATAGAGAGAGAGAGAGAGAGAGAGAGAGAGAGAGAGAGAGATTCTGTGGAGGCTTTATTTGAGTTCTCTACTTGAGTTAAGATTGAAATCTCAATGCTAACTACCGGATAATAAGTGGGTTTGATCTATCAAGTTCTCTTTTATCTGTTGAATCATCGAGTTACATTGTAACCAAGAAATAAGTTCAACAAGCAAATGTGCCTCATCGAAGTTTGTCAATTTGTGGTTGGTAAACTCCTGCTGGTCTTTTTTTCTGAGTTTCATTAGTATCACTGCTTTATTGGAGTGGTAGGATCTTTTGATCACAGTGATATAACCAGTTATACTCGAATGGAATATCTTCTTAACTATTTCTTTCTTTCAGGGTTTTGTTTCTGCGGTGAGTCACATGCGTTCATTTGTTCCAGCCATTTATGATGTCACAGTGGCCATTCCTAAAACTTCGCCTGCACCTACAATTCTAAGACTTTTCAAGGGCCAGCCATCGGTGGTAAGTCAAGTCTATCATTTGAAGCTGAGTTTCAGTACTCACTGCTTAAATAACGGATGCTGAATTGGCATTCCTTCAAAAGCTCTAAAAGTTATTACGGTTATATATTTGTGGTGTTCATTTGCCAATAGTGCATATGATTTAGACTTGAGTTTTATAATTTCTGACAATTATTCACTGCATGTTTGCTTGGTCTATCAATGTCATCTTGTCTAAGACCAGCCCATAGATGTCTGCATCAAGTGTCATATCTAGTACCGTCTTAATACTTGGATCAGGTTTGGAATCGGAATCGGACTCGGAATTGGTGGATGTGGTTAAGAAGTATGTAATGGTGATGCTAATGGCTTTTTGGAAGTGGCTGTAATCGCTTATTTCTATTTTGGTTTCACATAAATCAGCCTTGTACAGATCAACCGTTTCTTGCTGCTGTCAGCTTACGGTAGTCCAGCTCTAGAGTTGGTAAACAATGAATGTTAGTTGTAATTTTCACATGGTACATCTACATCTATTAGTGAACCGAATCTTGTTGAAGGTACCTGAGCGCAAGTAGCCGATCTTTTGTGAAATTTGCTGATTATTCTCTGGCTGTGAAAACTTCCTTTACGGTGTAAATTTTTTACCACTGCAGTTAGTCAGATATTTGTCTATGGGATAAGACTTTCAGTGATGAATACGTATTTCTTAATACAAACAACCATTACCTTCCTGCAGGTCCATGTGCATCTTGAGAGGCATTTGATGAAGGAATTGCCTGAAACAGATGATGCAGTTGCACAGTGGTGCAGAGATAGATTTGTGGCTAAGGTGACAGTAACTTTGTATATCAGTCGAATAGTGTTCACCTGATATGTAATCTGACTTTGTAGACTTGGCCTAAAAAGGCAACTGTGCTTCATCAGTTTGCTTGTCTTAATTACCTTTTGCCTTTTCTGTGTAGGACGCATTATTGGACAAACATAAAGCCGCAGACACATTTAGTGACCGTGAATTGCAGGATACAGGCCGGCCAATAAAGTCACTTGTGGTCAGTTTTTTTGTTTAACAGCGTGCATCATTCTTTTTCATGACCAAACTATATACTCGATGTTCCATTCTTTTTTGAATAAGCCCTCAATTTCTGTTTCTGGCATAGGTGGTCATCTCTTGGACGTGTTTGGTTGCTTTTGGGGCTTGGCAGATCCTTCGCCAGACCTCATTCTTATCATCATGGAAGGGAATCGCATTTTCCTCAATAAGTCTGGCAATTGTTACTGTTCTCATGCACATATTAATCAAATTCTCGCAGTCGGAGCGGTCCACACCTGCAAAGGTTGCACCTTCGAAGCCAAAGACCGAAGGAGGGGCCCCAAACAGAGTAGAAAAGAAAGAGAAATGATGGACAGATACTTCCGTACTTTCATTAGGTCGGAGGCTTTGTCGACAACCTTTGTTTATTGCTGATACGTGTAATTTTGTTTCTTTGGGGTTAGTTGTGTTATTCAACCTTTTACCCCATCTCTATAGTCCTTCCATTTTGTAAAACGCTTGCCTGTATGGATGCTGATTTATTGTTTACTCTGCCTAGTGCTTACTCTGGCCAAAAAGGGAAACCTGCTCACTGCCATTTAGTTTAGTCTATAGTTTCTGCAAATTATGTAGGCATAACGTGAGCGATCATCAGCGAACAACTATATTGAGTATATTTACAAGCAATTCAGGGAACCTACTAGCCGCAATCAAGTAGAAAGACCGGAAAACTTGGACACGTGAGATCCACGATTCATGAGCTGCCCGTGCTAAAAAGCTTTGAGCTTTCATCTTTTGCCCTGTTCCCTAAGAAATTCATCATTTCGATATTCAAAAGACAAGACAGCTAGGACAGTCCAACGCTGGAAACTTATGTGCACTCCAACCTGCGAAGAATGTGATTGTTCCGACATTAACCAACCAACTTTTATACCCGAAGGAAGACAGTCGGCCCCTTGTTAGTGGATTTGCGAACTAATCCAGCTTTAAGCCCTAGGGTCTATTCCCATATCAACATGGAGACGCTTCTGCACCGTCATGGAGGGCACAGCAAGTAGTTGCTTTATGATGTCCTTGATAAACCCTGATATCTTGACCAGTAGACATGGACCAGAGTCTTGCTGTTGAATCTGAGGAAGCTACACGCAGAAAAGAAAAAGCTCAGATAAACTCAGGAAGGAAAAAAAGAGAACAAATTACAGGACCACCTCTCCAGGCGGTGATGCTGCATTATCCTATATATATAAAGACTGAGTCACTGGGAACCGGATCTTAAATAGGATGAGATGAAGAAAGGATTCTTAGCAAAAGGATTTAAAGATTCTTGAGATATGATTCAAGTATTATCACTTGCCAGAACAAGTCTCTTTAATGACATAGATGCTCATGCTGATCAAACATTCACAAACCAATGATACTGCAATATGGTAAGCACGTCAAGATACCCATGAGAAGATGATACTAATTGCGATTGTCGATTTTACATATGCATTGTTCATTATTTCCATTTTCTAGATGGAGTTTTACTTCTTTGCACAATTTGGCTCCCTCCCCTTCACCTCTCCCTATGTGCATCCCAGGCAGTGCATAGAAAAATAGATGACTGAAAAGGTGGCAACATCTCAGCTAAAATAACTAATAAAACTGGATAACGCACCATCCCATTATCACTTGAAGCCCTTCTTCTGACACATGAACCCAGAATTTGGAGAACGATAGACACAGTATAATGCAAAACTAGTCCCATGTCACTAATCAAATTCTAATGTTTAAGCACAGCACTGGTCAACCAACTGTATGGTGATCAACAATTAACCTCTTCCCAGGCATTCAGGACTCAGAAGCAAGATTTACTTGCCCTCCAGAAATATCTGTCAGAACAGCTCAAGACAGGAGCCACATACCCGTTATAAGATAAGCACCATCTACTGAAAAAACGCAGTCCCACACCCAGCGTTGATGTCCTGAAAAACAAATGAAACAAGGAATCAGCTAGGCAATTGGTTCATCGCATTAGTTCTGTCCGACTGTGATTTTAAATGCAAACGGAACACAACAGAGGCAGAGTGAGTTCCAAAGGTACCTATCAAAGTCTTTTCTAGAGTGAAACCTTCAACATTCCAAATCTTGACAGTATGGTCAGAAGAAGCGGTAGCCAAATATCTGAGACATAATTCAAGTCCCATCACGCTACTAATATTGATATATAGGCTAGAATTGGAAAAAGGGCTCCCAGATAGGACAAGAAGCTAGCCTGTGGGGATCACAGAACTCTGGCGAAAGAAGACATTTAAGGATATATCCATGATGTGCTTGTAGCTTATGAAGTGGCTCAAAGTTGGTCATTGTCTGCAGAGATAAAAAAGACAAGCTACATGTGAGGAATGAGTAAACAGGAAAAGCCAGAAACCATGGTGTTTCGTGGCATAGTTTAATCACCTGAGTCCCACGCAACAAGCGCCAAACATAACATGTTCCATTATTGTTTGCAGCAACCACCAAACTCCCATCCCACATAACTGTTAAGGATCTGACCGCCGTATCCACCTCTGGTACCTAATTCAGTCTGGAGTGGTTAACAAGTATTCTGCAGCTACTCGAAAAGTACCTCAATCTTAGCAGTGTTTCAATGGAAAATATTTCTCTTTTACAAACATCACATTGATACATTATACATACCAACTCACAGCTGCATGAATTCGCTGTCAAATCCCATACACGGATATTTCCATTTTGGTCTCCTGATATTAGTTCAGTCTGGATAATCAAACTGTGATCACTAGTCAATTCACAATATATAACCAAAGCTAGAATTTGCAGACACGGAAATTTAAATCCATCCCACAATTCTCCTATGTACTCAAAAAGACTGATGATCACCTGGTTTAATTACTCGTAGAAAAATGAAGTATATAACTAGAAGGTGATAATGAACGTTAGTAGGATAAGAGCACGAAAAGTCCTAAACTTGTACAGGAAGTACAATTGAGTTAAAATTTTCAAAAAATGCAATCAAGTCTAAAACTTACCAAATTGGTGGAATCAAGTCTCTTCTTTAACTTCATATAGTTTACTTAATAGAAAATGCTAATCTATTATATTCTCTCCTACGTGGCCATCAATGTTAACCAATGTGTGCAACGACCAAAACATGCTATTTTCTGCAATCTTTAATTATTTTTTCAAATTCTTACCAAACTAGATTAAAAAGTAAAAGCAAAAGCTAAAAAGGTAAAATCGCCCCTAGACCAACCCAAGACTACTCTCTTCCTTTTTCTTTTTAAGACTAGTTTTGCACGAGAGATTTCCCTGAATTAAGCAAGATAAAGTTGTGATTTTACTGCAATTGTTTACCTTTGTTAAAATAACCAACCAAAGGGCTTAAGCTATCAGTGAAGGAAGATTGCTACCAATTTAGGTGAGGGATGTAGGAAACTGAACTTTAGCAAACTTGACCAAAATGTAAGGAAGAACTGCAGGAGAGTTCAACCAGTCTTAAAGTATAAGATACTGTAGATTAAGGATTAGTGGCATGAAAAGAATTCTGGAAAAAATTACTTTGACATTGATCCAACTCAAAAGTGAATCTATTTATGCCATTTCTTTTTTGTGTTTTGAGAAAGAAAAGGTCTGATAGTCCCACTAAGGGAAGGAAACCGTACAGCATTTTTCTCATAGATGTCCAGAAACCCGGTGCAATTAACATCTGACCTGATTTGGGTGCAGAACAACTGTATTTACAGCTCCACGGCTTTCATATTCTCTTTGGCAACCCCGAGCCCTGCATTTGCATCACGAAAGGACAAGAAACAAGTTTCTTACTATAATGTATATCATATCACACCAAATAAACTTGAGTGCTATCGACATTTTCAGCACATTTTTTCTACCTCAGGTCCCATATTCTAACAGTTCCATCTTCGGAGCCTGAGTACATCCAATTCGCATCACACTGAAACCCCACGGCCATGACATTATTGGTATGGGAGTCAAAACTCATCACCTGCCGTGGATTTCATGAAGTTCTTGTCAATTGAATAGAATATTCCAAATCAGTACGAGTTGAAATCACATAACATGTATTAAGAAGTGTTAAGAGGTATACTGGTTGAGGGGTGTTTGAGTTGACATCAAACAATCTAATGCTGGGATTTCCAGCCGCAGCCAGGAACCGCTTATGTGGAGTAATCTCCAACCGGTTGACTTGCTGCACACAGTGCAAAACATCAATTCACTCAGAGCTTCATTTCCCATCCGAAGGATTTATACACACAGCAAGAAAAAGAATTCATCTCGGTATCGACACACGGCTTTCACATGCTTCGCGGAACAAAATTCAGCATCATGAAGCGACAAACTGGACGAACTTAGCAGGGAAATAAAATTGCATTTTGCGCCCGCGAAACGGAAACATGAAGTTGACATTGCGGGCACATGCAGAGACTCATAAAATCACACCCGACTAAGACTTCTATTCATCAAACAGGTTAACTGCATAAAAAACTCCTCAACCAAGTTCTCACACTCGTACAAAGATATCTTCTTTAAGTCACAAACTTACAGAGACACATCTCCCCGAACTCAAACGAAGAACTTGGCAAAGACCCAGCTAAGTACTATGCCCAAAAATCGCCGAGATGGATAAATCGACGGTAAATATCATGAATTAGCAGACAAACCGAATCTGGGTATTGAATCGTTCTGTAGCATCGTCCGCTCTTGGCCTCCCAGAATCGAATGGTGTGATCGTAGCTGGCGGTCGCGAGGATCACCGACGGCTGTTGGCTCATATTCTTCGACCCTCTTTTTGCGCAACCGAATCAGATGAAATCGAACATGACCAATTCAACAGCTGAAATCGCCGATCGACCGACCGTGATCAACGACAGCCGACTTCCTTCGATCACGTCAAGGAGAGAATCAAAAGTAAGGGCTTTTGAGTGGTTTTAAGCCTATTTAGGTAGAGAAACGAAGAGTACTTCGTCTCTGCAGATTCGTTTTTTTTTTTTTTTATTAATATGTAGTTTGTTTTGGATATTTTTTTTTAAGGGATAAGTGCACTATTGCAATTGAATAATAAAGCTGTGAAAAAGTGTAATCAAGTCCTAAAACTTATCACAAAAGTGCAATCAAGATTTAAAACTTTCAAAAAGTGTAATTAAGTCCTAAAATTTGTTACAATCGAGTCATAGAGTTTTTAAAAAGTGTAATTAACGGAATGACTTGATTAAATCAATTTAATAAGATTAAATCAATTTGATAAGTTTTATGACTTAATTGCGCTTTATAAAAGTTTTATAAGTCAATTGCACTTTAGTGATAAATTTTAGGATTTAATTGTAATTTTTTAAAATTGTAAAACTAAATTGCACATTGATAACAAGTTTTAAAACTTCCAATACACTTATTTCGTGACAAGTTTTAGAACTTCTAATATATTTATTTCTTTAGTTTTTAAGCAAAGAGCACTAGACCCTATTCTTTTTACTTTCCATTCCAAAATTTTAAAGGATAAATAGCAATTTTCATATTTAACAATATAAGTGATCATATATGATTATATATATCAATTAGTATATTGTGGCATAAAAGATTCCAAGTGCTCCACGTAAAATAAGAGTTAGATTCTGAGAATCGCAATATTCGGAAAAAAATTTTTTAAAAATTACCTCAAACGATACTAATTACTCCAAAATCTAATGATCGAAGGTGATATTTTGATATGCAAAAGAAAGCTAGAACACAAAGATGAACATTTATATGCGAAGAGGATTTTATACTTTTAAAGGAGAATTTAATTTTTTTTTATAGTTTTTGCAAATATATATACACTGGCTTGGTTCCACCAGTTCTGTTTGGTTGGTACTGTTCTTCGGAGGCGCACCAATTATTTCCAATTCCAAATTTACTCTAGAATTCCATCCTCTGTATGTACTATAGTCTTCTTGTATTATTTTGCATTGGTAATTCTCAACTTCGCTTAGAGTCATTTCGAGTTATATTATTTCGGGGTTAATTCCAAAAAAAAGCACCAACTTTATGTCTAGAGACAATTTTGGCTCGAACTTTTTTTTGTTCCATAAAAAAGCATCAACTTTAGGTCGAGGGACAATTCTGGCCCGAACTTTTTTTTGTTCCATAAAAAAGCATCAACTTTAGGTCGAGGGACAATTTTGGCCCGAACTTTTTTTTGTCCCGTAAAAAAGCATCAACTTTAGGTCAAGGGACAATTCTGGTCCCAATTTTTTTTTGTCTCGTAAAAAAACACTAACTTTGACTTAAATCTCAAATCTGACCCCCATTAACTTAAAACCATTAATTATCTAACTTGACTATTCCATATTAGCAATAAATCCATGTGACTTGCTAACTGGATTTAAAGCAATATTTATTGTCTTATTTTTAAGCCACAATTTGAAGATTAACGGTAAAACTGTTTATCTCATTCACTTCACTGACAAGTCAAAAATATCTCTAGATTGAATCTCTCTGGCCAAACTTAATCTGAAACTAACCACTGCTTGTCAACAAATGTCATGGACGAGATTGGCTAAGCTCATCACCATAACTTTTTTTCTCAAACAATGGTGAAAGTCAACAGGTGGTCAGATTTAGAATCATGATGAAAGTTGGTGATTTTTAATAAGACAAAAAAAAAATTGGGGCCGAAATTATCACTCAACCTTAAGTTTGTGCTTTTTTATGAGACAAAAAAAAGTTTGGGCCAGAATTGTCCCTTGACCTAAAGTTGGTACTTTTTCATGGAACAAAAAAAAGTTCGGGCCAAAATTGTCTCTCGACTTAAAGTTGGTGCTTTTTTATGGAACAAAAAAAAGTTCAGGCCAGAATTGTCCCTCGACCTAAAGTTGATGCTTTTTTTTGGAATTAAGCTATTTATTTCGTTAGGTCGTTATATAAATTTCTGAAATTTCAAAACATGCAAACTCAAATTATAAAAGGGAAAAACTAATAATCAAGAAAGAACTGAAGAGTAAAGACACGGCGAAGCAGACGTGCCTCTGGACTTCCGAGTCTGAGGCGACGACTCTCCGGGGACGCCGAGAAACGCCGCGCATTGCTCGTCATCCGCCGCCGCCCTCCCGCCCTCCGGACTCGTCGGCGATCATCAACCTCCGTCGCATCATTCGCTTCGAGGCGTCGCGCCGCAGGGAGCTGGCGGTTCCCGTCGTTCGGTTCACATTCTTTCCTCGTTTCTTACTCGCTTTTGCTTCTGCGGGGGGCTGCGACTGGTTGACGTTTCCGGCGAGATGTTTCGCTCGCCGTTCTCTGCTGCTTACTCTAGCCACCTTGGGAATGTGATTTAGGGAGCGTTCTTTCTGGGTTGAGCTCAGCGAAGCGCTGTTTGTTGCTCTTTGGAGTTTGGGGTATCTGATGGAGTAGCGTTGTGTGAAATTTAGTTGTAGAAGTCGAGGGACTGGACGAGCGGGAGTTGCAGAAACTTGGCATTAAGGGGTTCTGAGGTAAACTCCGTATCAGGATTGTGGTTGAATTTTCACAGGCTCTTAATATGTATGACCGCTGAAAATGCGCCGACCGCCAACCGGCTAGGGGTGATTTAGGGGCCCTCCAGCCCCCCTCTTCAGGTTCATCACCGGACCATAGTAGAAAATTTTCTCCCGGACAGAGGGTACGATGTAGATTTATAGAAAATATTACCCATGGTTAGATATCATGCGATCCTTCCTTCGCTTGATCTTTGAATTTTGCTTCCGTTTTATGGGGTGTGGTAGATAAGACATTCTTTACGCTCATTGGAACTGGAGACTCTGTTGCTTGAAAAATAGTAGTTTTGACGATACGGGCAATAGTCCAGTCATTTCATGTATTTCTGGGAATGGTTCGTATCTGAAAGTTGAATGGCATTGGGAATAAATGGTCATTTTGGTATCAGGGCATTCCAGGAGGTGGAGTTAGTCATCTCGAACTGCCAATTCCTTAGGCGGCGAAAATCCCTTAGGCATTGAGTCATCAGTCATGACTTTCCCAGGATCATTAGGCGGCGAAAATCCCTTAGGCATTGAGTCATCAGTCCTGACTTTCCGAGGATCATTGATCTTGGTGTAAAACTAAAGTAGGTTAGGCCTGAGAATTCTTACTTGTGCGTTAGATAAGAAGCCTCAAGTTTGACCAAGGAGTCACCTACTAACTATGTAGAAAGCAGGAACTCGATCAAATCAATATACAAAACGAACATTCTTGTTCTTCCGTACTTCTGGTTAAGATGGCCATGTGTAAGGATGTGTCCCTTGGATTCTGTTGGAAATGAGGATGCTCATCTACATTTCAGGTTTTTTTTCTTGTTGCGTGTTGCTTACTGGTTGCACTTTTGCCTGGTGATGTTGCTTCCAGGTTGCCATTTTGAAGGAGGATCTTTTCTGAATTTTACTTTGAATTGTTTCAGTCTCTTCCTTTGTCCTCGATCCTTTTGTCGCTGTATTCCACTTTATCGATCCTTTTGTCGCTATATTCCACTCTATGTTAAACCTTTGGTCACGAAGCTAGAATTGGCAATGTAGGAGTTGTTCATGGACCTTATGATGCAACTTTCTGTTTCACGACTTGCGTTGAGCTGAAGGTTGATCAATCTAACGTTTGAGAGGGAGGTTAGAAAATCTTAGCCCGTCTCTATCATCTTGGATTAGATAAGTAGAACATGGCATGGAAGTAAGTGCAAGAAAGAGCATCCAGCAGAAAAACACACATCAAGAAACAGAGAGCAATAGGGCAATCAGTTCTTGAACCAGGGATGGAATTTATTTTTGAAACCGGTTTATATTGGTCAGTTATTTGACATATATGTTCTGCGAGTACCGTGACTAATTTCCACAGAGAGAAAGTGTGCAGCACAAGGTGTAACAATTGTCAATCAAAATAATTCTTATTCGTTCAATGAGCTTTAAATTTTTTTTTGCAGCACAACATTAATTTGGCTTCCATCATTATACATTGATACTATTGCTGATGGTGACGTCTGTGACTTCAAATGCAATGCATGCTCATGGGCATCGCATTCTTAATACATGCGACAAGGACATTGATGTATTGTGGGGGATGTCGGCAGAGGTTGTCACATCTCCATCTTACATTACATCGTTGGAAATTTGTTCATAACGTGGTAACCACCACTACATAAGTTAGTTCTTAGTTGGATTGGGGACTGTTGAAAGTTTTTCATGGCTACTCTGTTGTGAGGCAGGAAATTTTTTTATCCCCGTGGTGGTTTCCACCAATGGAGCATCGCTTGTGAGATTGGCAATGCCTCTCTGGATGGTAGAGCTGCTTCAAGCTGGACAAGATGCTTTTCTGGAGATACTATTGCCTCAGGGAATAGGACTGGGAATTTTTTAAAGAAGGGTACCTCGGAGACTATTGGATTGTCTCAGGGGCACTTATTACTTAGCGTGCTTAACATTGGATTCTCCGGAGCTACGATTTGTTCTCACATTTCTTGCTCTTACTGTGTTATCAGTCATAGTTCAGACCAGGTTCTGACTAGCTGTTTAGTTCAAAATCTATGCCTGTTAGCTATCATGTGGCAGTACACCTGTTTTTTTATCATTAGAGTGATAGCTGCCGTTTACATGGCTTGGCTCAATGACTGGAAAACCTGTAAGTGGTCATTCTTTGGAGGTTTAACACCTCCAACCTAACGGCATAGATCTCTCAAGGCCTCTATTCGAATGATTAACCCAATCTTGAAGGCTATATATGAGTTAACGAGAGAAAGAGCACTGAAATGATGAATATTTCTGATAACTGCATGAATGTAGGACTTTCCATTGTTGAATGAAGAAGAAATTCCAATTCCCCATGTCTTCTCCCCCTCTTGATCGCTATATATTCGTGGGTGAAACCAGTGATCCAACGCAACTGTGCACTGAAACGATGCTAGTTGTGGAGCTTTCATTTACCTTAATTGTATATTTTCATGTCGAAGTTGATGCGAGACATATGCTGGACCCTCCTCACAAAATTCGCGAAGCTGCCAGGGCAGTGGCCCCGCACTAACATGTGATTAATCCGCAGATGGAGGAATATGTAGCCTAGATTTTGAGTATGATGTCAGCAGTCGCGTTCTTGCCTCACAGCTCTCTTGTGACGATGATTATTCATCCGGGTCACTACCATGCTTTAAATGCAAAGGTAATTTTGAGTCCATGATGTAATGTGGGTAACTTGTGCTTTCAGCATCAGTAATGCGAGAGCTTTCATACTCTTTATTCTGCTTAAAGCCTTTGTCTACTGTCGTAGGATTTTGTCCCATCTCATCTGCTCCTGTCGGTGATTCAATATGGGTAATTTGAAGGGACTTAATAACGAACTAGTGCGTTTTAAGCCGCAAATTTTGTTTGAAGCCCCCATCTATCTCGAATGCATCATATTGAAGGGTTCCTGGTCTCTGAGGAATGGAAATCAGAAGCAGATGGTCTTTTATGGCGGAGTACAGCGCGTGGGCCCGAATTATAGCTCATGCAGATGGTTAGACTGGGCCAAAAGGGAGGCCCTCATCGCTAATCAATTTGGGAACAGAAGAGAGAAAGGGAGGTATTGACTCCCTGGTGATGTCATGTATTTCCAGGACCAGTGTGACTCAATCATTGTATTCATGCTGTCTTTCTTCAATGTCTGTCCTTGTCTCCTTCCCTGTGTAAGCTGTGGCTACATCCAGACTGTGCACGAGAGGTTCATTGTGTCCATTCTGTACTTGGGTGCCTAGAATCCTCTATTTCATTAATCGGCTTTAGGACTTCGGCTTCTTTTGCTCGGGAAATATCTACAAATTGAGGGCCTTGTTTTTTCCTTTTCTTCTTTTATCCACATCTTCCCTTTGATTAAGCACTTTTCCTGAGTAAAGCTTACCGACATACAGGAGACGCGAGTCCAATCAGGTTACATTCTCTTTGCCTGTCGGTATAAAACTTTATTGATCATGTTGTTAGCTTCAAATGCAGAGTAGACAAATTTACTACGCCTCAGTTTATTTCATGGGAAATATGAAATTTTTGGAAAATATTTTTCGAGAAGTTATTTTTCAAAAAAAATGATAATATTTTTCGGTGTTTGGTTGACACCTGAAAATGAACCGGAAAATATTTTTCACTATTTGATAATTTTTTCAAATAAACAAATATTATTAAGGTGCTAGTGACTTGCGTTAGGGTAGTCAAGGAACTCGCCACGGACGTTGGGGTCTCAACCTTGGATCCACAACTCCTAGGCACTAGTCTTGGGTCCACCGAAACTGAGCTCAAGAACTTGGTACCTATGCTCGGCTCCTTGGCTTGGGTCTAGAGAGGCTAGGCCTAGGTCCCCAATGCCTGGGCCTAGGTCCATCAAGATCAAGCCCTAGACCCTAGCGCCCTGGATTGAGACCTAGCGCTAGGGACTCCTATATAGGTGCCTGCGCTCGGGTCCATCAAGGCTAGGCTCTGAACCCGGCACCCTAGCTTGGGCCCGAGGTAGGCATCAATGAACCTAGGCACCGGTGTAGGGGACTCAGGCACAGGCATGGGCACAAGAGTCCTGGGCCAGGCCTCAATGGACCCGGGCATGGATGTTGGGGTTCGAGGCCTTGATATTACTGGATTCGACCTCAATGACTCGGTTGCGGCTAGATGAACCCAAGCCGGGGTGTTGGGGTCTCGGGCTTGGCCTCGATGGACCCGGCCTCATTACCAAGGGCTTGCAAGCAAGTATTGGGGTTCCCATGCCTAAGCATGAAATTTCTTATTCAAGTGCCGATATATAGTCATATTTTGAAAATTGATTTCCGATTAAAAAATCAAAAATCATTTTCCTAAATTATATTTTGGTAGGAAAACCTTTTCTATCAATTAAGAAAATATTTTTTGTTAACTCATTTTTCAAAGCGATCCAAACGCCTGAAAATAAGGAAAATGTTTTCTCGAAACAAACGGAGCCTAAAGCCTTGGTATTTTCTCCATGCATTTGGTGTAGATGGCTCAGGATGAGGTTCTTCCGTTAATATGTCCTGATTTGCTTCATCTCGACACCTCGTTGGGTATGACCTGAAATATTAAAAAAATTAATGACATGAGTAACTAGGGAGCATCAAACCAGATAGAGGATCTTGATTAGCTCATAGTTCAACCACATTAATTGCTCCTCTCTCTCTTGCCTCCTCTTAGCCTCGTGCTTTGTACAGGCTTCCTTCTTTTCCTTCTCTCATTTCGTTTAGGGGGGGCAAGCAACATGCCTTCAAATAAATGGAAAAAGAGGACACAATTTCTGAATCTTGAGCCTAGACGACCGTTTAACAGTTTTTGGATTAGGGTTCATGGGGATTTGCAACGTGAGGGAATAGATGTTTGGGTATGCGCCAACACAAGACACGGACAGGGAGACACAAAAGCGGGGTTTTATCTTGCCAAAACGTCCAACACACTCGTGCCGTCTTGGGAACTCGACATGTTTCATCGAATAAACAAGGTCAGCAAAATGCTCCTTGTGCTAAACGCTCGATTTTGTCCGTATCAGAACCCCTAACCTTACGCTATTGATTCTTGGAAAAGATATTCACGTTGTACGAGCCTCCTAGAACTTCATTTTAATTTCTCATGTGCCATTTGTTACACGAATCACGTACCCAAATGCATCCTCCTAGTGCTTCCCCCTTCATGTTACCGATGAACCCAAAAAAATAATCTCACATGTCGGACTTCCGAAGAAATTGCTGCTACGTTTCCAAATCCCAAAGATATTCTTTTGTTAATTGGAAAATATTGCAAGCGGCGTGCGTGCGAGATAGAGAAAGAGAGATTGCGCAAATGGGCCCTGTATATGGCATGTTTATGAACAAATCATTCTATTGACATGCAATGAAAAAATCGGCTTTCTATCATATGACATTTCCATTCTGAAATGTGACCGTCAAGACGATATATGCCATAAGTGTACCCTTCTTATATACTTGACGTACAATGAAAGATTCTCCACATATGAACCTGCCATGTTCTGCATCAGGCCATGGGACATCTTAACTGAAGAAGAGAGTGGAAGGATAAGAAGGGGCGCTGTCCACAGTTGGCTTTTTCTATTTGGCCTTTAAGCAAAAGGTAAAGGTTTGTAGTTGATTTGCTGTCGATCTTTTTTAACTTAGACCAATCATCCTCCCAGCAATATGCGGACTCTGCAAAACCTAGAGACATGGGAAAGCCCGTGAGATCCCATTGCCTTTAGTTCTGCAGATATTGGATCGTGATATGTGATGGAGGAAAAAAGAAAGAAAGAAGGAAAAGAACAAAAAAAGAAGATAGTCCACACATAATCATAACCATCTCCATCAATCTACCATTGAAAACTACGTGAGATTTAACACATACAACTTTAGAAAAAAGAAACGGGCACGTACTATGTGTTCCCTAGGCCTTGTTGGATTGAGTTCACAAATGGTTTACTTTTTTGGCCGTTGAATCTGCAAAGAGTTGGAGTTGATACATGCCCCAGGAGTTCTCTTCTCCCGATGGAGCTACACCTTTTCTTTTTCTAAAAATTTAGGTATTCAGACTCTTTGAACAGCGGACTAGTCATTATCGACAATTGAGTTTGGTGGTTCCGCAAGTCGAGCAATAATTTAAAACACATAAATTTGTCCTCCTAATATTAGGAAATAAAAAGACTGATACAATGACTATTGGAATTTAGCTTTTAACAAGAAAGACAGAGACAATCGTCACTTAAGCAATTACCTTTTAGAGCCCCACATTTTTTCTATTTACTCTTATCACCAATTTTGTTCACACTCTCATTTTACGCAGTGTCGAAAGCTAGCTAATCTCATGCTTAGGTTGTCTATGGTAGAATCGCATTTCCAATGTAGAGAAACTTTGAGCACCATTCTCTCACAGTAAATGATAGAGAGAATCTACATTCTTTCCATTCATCGTTGTTTTGACGCCATAAGAAATTTTCAGTACTTCACCTTCAGTAGTATACTATGTCAGCGAGTGCACTCGGAGTAATAAGGCTCTTCTTGAGTTCGGAAACATGTCTTATATATGTCAATATGTGCTCTACCCCTTCGTACAGCTAAATCCCAATTGTCCCTATTTTCACAACTTTGTAGGCTGCATTATTTCCCATAAGAACTCTACCACCATTTTTGTCTACCGGTAAGTAGTAAACCAATTTACATCCAACACTCTATCCCAGTTGTCACATACAAGATGGTTTCCGCATCATTAGTGCTCTCCTAGGAAACATTCGCCATGGCATCATGTCTGCTAACTCTCTAATTTAGGATAAGCTCTTCTTCATGTGCTCTTCCATGTATCACTCCAAGCACTTCACATGACCCTTAAACTTTCTGCGGCATGATATTTTATTGCTTCTTGCTCTATTGCCAGACTCTTGATGTTCATCTCCACACTGAATCATCAATGCCCGCACCAGATCTTGCAGTAGATTGTCATCTCACAGCTTTCTCTCTCACGCATTGCAGAGCAAGGCGGACTTTAACTCTTTAAATTTCAGTGCAATTGGCCGTTCAGTTTGGTTTGGGGAAAAAGGGGCTGGACTCAACTACCCTTACTTGGTTCTATTTCACTAAAAATTTCAAGAATCCTTTCAACAGTGTAATGAGGCGACTATACCCTCCTTGAGAATAGCATGGACTCGTCGCAGCAATTTCATGATCACTATCTCGATTACCATGTGATTTGACACAGTCCCTCGTGAAGATTCACTTGCATTTTTTGATACTTTGATAAGAAACAGAAAATTTAACCTAAGCACCTCTACTATGGCTGCCGTTTGCAGTTTCGATAGGAGGAGACTCTCTCACTGACCTCATCGAAACAGTAATTATACACAGTACAGCAGGCCTCTATTCGAAACAGTAAACATCTTCCATTTTTCAATCATTTGTTGATTTTCATACGATTATCAAGAACCCTCTGAAGATAAAGCGGCTTGCTAACTACCCGTATTCAGTAAATCTTGAGGACCTCCGACAACATTATCTTAATATTTGAGAAAAATTTAGAAGTCGTTCATGTTCTTCTCCAAATTAGCAGCCGACCTGTTATGTGTACGTGCATAAGTTCGATGTGCATTATTTCTTGT
Source organism: Syzygium aromaticum (assembly GCA_024500025.1). NCBI lineage: Eukaryota > Viridiplantae > Streptophyta > Magnoliopsida > Myrtales > Myrtaceae > Syzygium > Syzygium aromaticum. The sequence continues at coordinate 23,785,390 of CM044885.1, forward strand.
CCTCTTCTTCCGTGCCCTAGGCTTTGATCAGTTACAAGCATAAATAAAGTATTTTAACCAGGGTTAGGACTTACATTTCTTACGCTGGACATATAAAAACATAAATTAATTCCACAGTCGGTATCAGTAGACCCTTTATCTATGTATAATTAACCAAGTGTGCTAGATTAAGTTCAACTCTTCAGATGAATAATAAGTTCATCCATGATCATGCACCTGAATTGAATGTGACCATATTCCTCAAACGTTACCTTGAGCTAGAATAAAATTAAAGTCACATTTCTCGAATACATCATTTTAGTCATTTGACCTGCTTGGGCAATTTTTATTACTAACAGCTCAAGTAATAACTAGACTTTTTTCTTCTTTTGGTACAATAACTAGAACTTTCGTGTATATGCAAATTGTACGTAGTTCGAAGGTGACACTTTTGTGTGGTCAGCATGGAAGTGCTTAAAAGAGTAGGTTTAAAATATTGATTCGACAAGATGAGCTGGTTTGCAAGTACGATCCTCATTTGCCATCCCGTGCAATTTCTGTAAATCAAAAAGTTTTTGAAATCTGAGCGCCACAAGACGGGAATCGATGGTGCTTGGAGACTAAAGGTAGTCCCGTTTGAATGGCCAAAAGAAGGGGTCTCCGTGTTGGGATAGAAAACCCGTGTTAGATCTCCATTAGTTTCCATCTTGACTCCTGATAGACACATTCTATGTAGAATAACACCAATCAAAATGCAGAAATATGAAAATGCATGCCCTCTTTTGGGGGCAAAAGTCGATTCTTTTGGTTTCTTAACTAGCGCATTTTTTTCCTATCAAATTCTTTCAACTTTAGCATGTCTAGTTAAATCTCTGAACTTGCATTAATTTTCTAATCAAATCCTTCAAGTCCCGGAGCCGCCAATTAAGTCTTTGACATGGAAAAACCTTTTGGAACCATAGACTATGCTAATCCGCGATACTAAAAAAAACCATTCCAAAGACGAACACCGCATGGACATCGATAGTGAGATTTCTCAATATGAATATTACAGTAGAATTTTTAATTTTAGACTCTCTCATTATTAGGATTTGGTGTTGGAGGGAATTGAATAGAAAAAAATATGCAAATTCAAAGGTCGGACTAGGCAAACTAATAATCAAGAACTTGAACGCAGAAAAATGGTCAAATTCAGAGGCCGAAAATACACTTTTATATTTCTTTATTTTGGAGCCCCGGCATGGGCTCTACTATTTTTTCGCTCCATCCAATAAATATTTCTTCTCGTTTTTAGTTTCATGATCGCCATCTAACGGGTTATCCTTTTGCCTAGGTCCCTATTTTTTGACCTTCTTTTTGCCTAGGTCCCTATTAAAGTGAGTATTTTCAACAACAATAATTCAAACATTAACTTTCCTGAGGTATGCGTCCAAAAAAGAGGAAGAAAAAAGAGAGAGCAAAAATAAAGAGCAAAAACCACCACAGAGAAAGAAAAGGGAGGGTCTTCTGCGCTGGGTGATTTTATCTTCCTCGCGCTTTTACTCCTGTCAACAACATGCCGAGTGTTAATAGCTCTCTCCACTCTCTCTCTCTATAAAAGCAAATACCACCAAGCCATACTATTCTCCTCTCTCCCTCTCTCTCTCTTTCTCTCTATCTCTCTCTCATCAAGATTGAGCAGAGACTTCGCCATGACCGACCCTTTCTTCAAATTCAACCCTCTCCATCACCACCACCACCACCATTACTTCTCTCCACCTTCGAATCCTCAGCAGCCTTATTACTACTCGTCCTCAGCTTATCACAACTTCGCCTTCATCAACCAGCACCATGAACAAACCCCACCTTCTCCTCCTCCTCCTCCTCCTATCAGAGAAGCTCTTCCTCTCCTCAGCCTGCTGAGCCCCACAAGACAGCAAGAGCAAGATCAAGAGCAAGAACGAGGGAGAGGGCAAAATCAGGAAGAGAACTTTCTCATGGAAGTGGACAAGCCCAAACGGTCAGCTGAAGTTCAAGATGAGGACGATGATGGTGATCAAGATGATGATGATGATGATGAGACTGGAGTGACTGTGGCACTCCACATAGGGTTACCAAGCCCGAGCGATGCTGAGTTGGCATCGGTGATGATGCTCGCTTCTTCTTCCTCCTCATGTTCTTCGTCAGAGATCGTCACGGCTCATGATCATCACAGCAAGCCAGATCAAGAACATGGTGGCGGGGAGGATTGCGGGTACTTGATGAGCAGGATAAACAAGGGGCAGTACTGGATCCCAACCCCTTCCCAGATCCTCATTGGCCCGACCCAGTTCTCTTGCCCTGTTTGCTTCAAGACCTTCAACCGTTACAACAACATGCAGGTAAACCAAAACTACGCTACTAGCTTAGGTTTTCATTGCACAATTTGATCAACTGATCCATAGTTTGTGCCTCTCTCTCTCTCTCTCTCTCTCTCTCTCACCGTTGCTCTTTTTAGAAAGTGACAAAATGAAATGGAAAAGAAAGAAAGAAAGAAAGTAAAAAAGAAAGACAAACGGGCTTAATTTGGGTTTTGTTCGCGACGATCTTGGATATTGCCTTGATTCAGATACATAAAGCTCTCTCTCTCTCTCTCTCTCTCTCTCTCTCTCTCTCTCTCTCTCTCTCTCTCTCTAACAAGCATGGAGTTTCAAGTTTTTACTAACATGGGTAAGATGGGGTAGTATTTTAATTTTGTGGTATTGGACTCACGGATGTGTTCCGTGTCTGATTTGCATGCTTTTTTTGGGGGGTTTTTGAGTTTAAATATCTTTTGTGAGACCCAAACTAAGAGAGACAAAGAGAGAGAGGTCGGTATTAGCTATAGCTTTGCCTTTATGTGATTGAACAACACAGACCAATGTTCCTTATGCACCCTTCCCTTCTTGATCAGTTTCTTGAAGTCTGTGCCTCGAGCTCTATTATGGCAAGTGCTTGTACAACTGAAAACTTTGCAGATTTATAACCAGAAGACACTGATTGGCTTCGGTTTAATCAGTAACTTGCATTTTCTATGTATGAAGATTCAGCAGTCTGCGTGTAACTGAACCGTGATATAAGAGTGAAGAAATATTAGCTTCTTTCACTCAAAATCTCTCTCTCTCGTTTTCTTTCTTTCATTAGATTCTGTGCTGAAGGACCTTGGTAAGACAATGCAAAACTTGGGGCAGAACAAGAACCACCACCCTTAGTTTCGCCCTTAGTTTCAATTTGTACCATTAAGATACAGGATAATATAGAGTAACTCGATCTTCTATCATACAGCAAATTAATAGGTTAGAAACCAGAAGCCATCTGATGAGAGCCTATTCTTCTTGGATCAGGTTCACACAAAAGAACATGAGAGATTCCATTGACAGATATATGCTTTCTCCATATGACTAAAAGAAAATTATTGTCAATGTTCATTCTCAGTCAAGTGGATAGAAGCTTTAGTAAAGGCGTAATCTCGCGTTGCATTGTCTGAGGAAAAGGGTCTAATATATACACTATGCAACTCTCTCGACACTACTGAGAGAGAGAGAGAGAGAGAGAGAGAGAGAGAGACTGTCCTTTTCAGCTTAGTGATTCGATTAACATAAGACACATAAAGAAGTATAGAGAACCTCCACGCCAATCAAAAACTGTAATCACCTTTTTCCAAGTAAAAATTTGTCCTTCGACATAAGCATGGCAATGAAGAGACTGATGATTCTTGCAAATGATCTATGCTGTCTAATCTTGCCGATCTATTTGAGCATATATAACTCTAGGATAATGTTTTCTTTTTGGTTCGCAGATGCATATGTGGGGGCATGGATCTCAGTACCGGAAAGGCCCCGAGTCTCTGAGAGGCACACAACCGACCGGCATGCTCCGGCTTCCCTGCTACTGCTGCGCACCTGGTTGCAGGAACAACATCGACCACCCGAGGGCGAAGCCTCTCAAAGACTTCCGGACGCTGCAGACGCACTACAAGCGCAAGCATGGGATCAAGCCCTTCATGTGCCGCAAGTGTGGCAAGGCGTTCGCGGTCCGGGGCGACTGGAGAACCCACGAGAAGAACTGTGGAAAGCTCTGGTACTGCATTTGCGGGTCTGACTTCAAGCACAAGAGGTCGCTCAAGGACCACATCAAGGCCTTTGGAAGCGGCCATGCCGCGTATGGCATTGATGGGTTCGAAGAAGAGGATGAGCCAGCGTCTGAGGTAGAGCAAGACAACGAGTCCATGCAGTGAGAGATAGGAAAAACAAGTAGGGGAATTAGGGTATGGCAAGTAATTAAAATAGGATGATAAAGTTTGACAAGTGTAGTGGCCTTTTGAGAATTTCTTTTAGAGAGTTTGGGAGCTTGTCCTCCAATTGTATAGCCAAGGCTAATGATTAAGAAGAAATTCATGAAATGTATCAGTGTGTGACCCTTCTTAAACATTATAAATATATATCATGGAGTACTTTACCTTGAAATGTAGATTCTGAAACATCTGATGGTTGTGAAGATCTTAATTTATAGGAGAGATATACATATAGTTGCTTTACTTGATGCTTATTAGGGCTTTCAGTATGTGGCTGAAAAAACTTAAATAAGCCACAAGCTGACTAATGAGAAGTATTCTCTAAGAAAAGGTAGGATAAGTTAAGCTTATTCCTCTATATGTGAGGAGGTAATTTGTAACATGTTAATCATACATTATCATCTTGGTATGTACTGGAATGGAATGTCGCACCACGTGGTGGTGCCCTAATTTAGTTGAAGCTTTTGAGTCGTATCTTGTGGGTACGTATTATACTGTGAGAACACTGTATTGTCGAACATGGCAATATCACGTATTCATGCTTAACTAGCTTTTGCTTTTATGGAATAAGTAAGTATTCGTCTCTACGGCGGCTCAGAGAAACTATTTCGTTTGACCAGCTCTCATATTTCAAGCTAGCTGACTGCCTTTCACTTAACACCTTGATGCCTTATCCTATGTTTTAAAGGAAAGTATTTGAGATTTCTTACACTGTAATAGTAAATGGTATTGATAGAATATGGTATCTTCTCGGCGTATGAATTAAACCTTTTCGAGTGACCTACACATGGGTAACAATCATCCGTCCAAACGGATAAAGGCATACTGCGGAGGCCAGTCAAACGACAAAGAAGCTCCTTTTAGGAGGCGATCATGACATGAGGGCACTAATTATTCAAAGCCATGTCATGAAGTGTCTAGGGTGTTGATAAATATTCCACATATTTGGGGGGTCTGTTCTTGGATTTAATAACACTAACTGCCCTTTTGAAGATCCTCTTCTTCGAGTCTTCACCAAATCATGGAGGTTCTCTGAATAGCGAAGGAGGAGATGAATATGAAAAATATACATATATATAGGCTTTTCGTGTCCTGCAAAAATGCAACAGCTTTTTGGGGTCATATGATGCTCTTGCGCTTTGGTTAGTGGAGAGATGGATGGGTTAGTAGATCGATGGAACATATACCCTTTTCAGATTCACCATTGCTTGAGGAAATTCAAACCAAATTATTAAGCTTTTTGGCTAGAGGGAGGGGAAAAATATTTAGGGAATGATAAAAGTGACAACAACACGATCAATTGCTTTGGCATTTTGGAACATGGTTGTCGTGGAATGAAACTCGGATATGGGGAGATTACATCGGCAACTGGACATGTTTGGAGCTTCTAGTGTAATGCGCGAAAATGTATTGAGTTATCACAATTTTTTCCGCCATGCTTTGGGAAATTTTTATCGGAAATATTATCCAACTCAATAATGTCTCAAGTATACTCAGAGAATGGACACCCAATGAACTAATCAGCCATGGACTTTCGCGGGCGTAATTCTTTTGCGCTTTAACCTACATATAGCACAATGTAAGAAAAGAAGAGATCGCTGCTCCTTTTTATACGAACTTCATAAAGGAGCATCGCCCATGAAAAAGTTTCCTTTCACAAGTGATCTCCAGACCACGACGCATGTGCATTGAGTTAGTGCCATGATCTTGAGGCCACTTGTGAAAAATGAAACTTTTCACCAGCAATCGTACACTGCAAAAGAGTTATTTTGTGTGTCTAGGAGGCTCATCTAGACATCGGCAGGAAAGACAGAGAAGAAGATACTATTAAGTACAGCTCCACTGCTCTATATGTTTTCTGTGTAAGGTTTATTTATATGGTTCACTTCCTAAATGCTGATCGATTCAACTGTTGATAAGCAGATGCAGGTAACTCGTTTTTGTGAAAGATGAGGGTGATGTACTTCCACTGAGAGGGAGAGGGAAAGCGAAAAAGGGGGAAGGGTGAAAGCGCAATCAATTATTAAGGGCATAGACTAGACAAAAAAAATGCGGGTCATCAGTTGAGCCACACAAATATGGACACCCTTCGAAATGGCATGAATGAATCTTCGTTCGCAGCTTTATTTCTTGTGCTTTTGCGTGTGCCGAGAGAGAGAGAGAGAGAGTTGTGGTGGGAGGCAAAACAAAGTTCTGGTTTGTAGGGCTAGTTTCTTGCTTCAAGACAGTGCACAAAAAGCTCCCTCTCCAGCTTCACTCTGACGGGCAAACTGTAGATTGAAGAGACGTTTCAATAAATCTTTGACCGTCTGAGTCTCTGTTCGCTCTGAAACCGCTGCTGTTTCTGCATGTTTGTAACATGTTTTTTATTGCAGAAAAGCATTTCCGGTATGGTATTGAATGATGGCAGGACGCTGCGAAGCTACAGTTGCAAAGTGAGAAAACCTCACAAAAATTTTCGAAATTCTTCAGAGTCACGTCTGTTTTGTTCTTCAAACGTATCGCCACTGTCTTCGTCGTCATCATCAAGACGTTTAACTGACAAAAGTGTCAGTGGGATTGGGATGATGACCCAATGGCAGAGTTTTTTTTACTGATTTCTGTGTCTACTGTTGGGCAAAAAAGTACCCTGTGAATCAAGAGGATGCCAGCTAGAGATTAATTTACCAATATTATATATTAAATGATGCGATATAAATCGCGAACAGACGTCTAAATACACGAGTTATATTTACTAAAATCATATCCTATGCATGTTTAATTTTTTTTTCTCTATACTGAGTATAGTTCGGGTTGGTAAGTTAACCATTATCAATCCCCTACACTAACCCTTAGCGAAAGAAGAGCAAATTTATGTTTTATCCTAACAAGCTAAATGTTCAGCTAGGGCACAGCTTCCCAAGATAGCTTGAAATCCCAATGAGCTTTTTTCTCTTCCATTTTTCTCAATAGAATAATAGAATTGCATGGAATAGTGTGGGTTCGAGAAATTATTTGTTAACTTATATTTATTCTGTACACAAAATATTATATGATTTATTGCAATTTGCCGAGGAGACCGAACAAGCATCCAGGGATAAATGTGTGTGTTTCTCATCCTTTAAATCCACACTCCGACGCACATGGGACAGCTTTGTCTCCTCTGGCTCGAATCACACCACTTGGCTTTCATGTTCTTGCAGACATCGTTTTGAATTTAGGGCCACTCATTTTCTAATTTACAAGGCATTTCAATCTGAAAACCACTCATTTAGGGTTTGATATAGAAGCCCCAATATGTGAATCCCTTTCAGCTTTGATCAGCAAGTGATAGAATTCAATCTCAACTTAGGGTTGATATAGAAACATCCCCAATATGTCAATTACCCAGGTCGGTCGTGTTGCTCTTGCCATTAAAGGCTATTAACCTCAAGCTCAATCCATATACATACACTTGCCGGAAAAAAATGTCAAAATTTGAAAGATGAATGTATAACACATATATCTCTTGTCTTTTAAACTTTTCAATTTCACTTATTATGTGCAATTCAGATTGCTTCACGAGGGTCTTCATGAAGAAGATATGAGAACAGAGAAAGTTAAGCATATGGGTATATATATTTTGACATACAGCTCTAATCCTCAAAAGGAATAATGGAAGTAATAATTGGTATCGACTTTAAATCAAGGATCCCTCAATTCTCTCTAGGCACTAACAAGACAAGGTAGGGGACCAACGACACATACATTCAGGTAGCTGGTAAAATTATTCTTGAAGGTTATTGAGTGATGGAGAAGAATGCAGGAGAATTTGAGGTATGGTGGTGATCCCCCAATGGGTGAATGAGACAACTTTTGTTTTTGGGAGGTCCCATTTGAGCAAAAAGAAAAAGGGGAAAGGCAAAGAAAACCAAATAATCTCTTGACCCATAATTATCACCTTTGAAAAGGAAAAAAAATTGCAAGGGCGAACCCAAAAAAAAATCCCTCTTTTGGGCTTATACCGTAGTAGAGACTCTCTCTCTCTCCCTCCTTTCATTTTCTTCACCTAAAGTTAACTACTAATTTGCTTTGATGCTTGGAGATTCTCCAAATTGTGGGTGTGTTGGGGTATCTTTCTATGGGGAATATCAAGAAAAGCTTCATAGAGAAGAAAAGGAGCACCCTTTAATCACAACCCCCAGAGAGAGAGAGAGGGAGAGAGAGATGATATAGATCCAGGCTTTTCTCTCTGCCAAAGGTTGGACAAAAGCTATGGTTTGACGTTCATGCCTATCAATCAAGACATAGGTATATCTAGTTAATATCTCTAAAGATCCCAATTTGAGCACATAATCAAGTCTACTTGCAGAAGATCCTATTAGATAACGATGTATCTATATAAAGGGGAAGATGTGAGTATCCAAGGACACGGATTAGGAAGAATATATCATAACCCAACAGGAATAATACCCTTCATTATAAGTACTTCAATTGGAATACCGGATGATTCCATTTAAGTTTAGAAAACAAACATAACATGAACTCTCCAGCGATGATCATTCAAATTCTTTATTCCGGTGACACAATTATTCTACTATTCTCATCAATTAAACTCAGCTCACGGTTTGTTAAGTATGTTGCGAAAATATGTACATGCATTGTCCATAGGTATTTCACATATAGACTAAATGCAGTTGCTTTTAGAACATAACATAAGCTAGAGATGATGCTTTTGGCCATGCATCATTTCATAGTGATTTTGTAAAAATTTACTGACTCTTTTGAATTAGTATGCTCGCGAAATCAATAATCATTCACAGATTAGTTATGCCAATTAGGGTTTCGGTTGCATGCAGCATCACTAAAATCGGGCGTTGACTGGCTAGTTGGACGGCTTAAGTTGATGCCTTCGTGGGACATATATTATTACATGTATCACATAGGACGCTCCAAGAAATGACAATTATAGACCAGGATCATTATACCTTTCGCAAAAAGAAATCCTAAATCAAACGACAAACACAATGGACTTTTGCTTTCAAAAAAGAGCACTTTCGCCAGTTTCCCATAAATGTTTGGCTAAGTATTATTAGTCCCTGAAATTCAAAGCACAAAGATCGTATAGGGTAGCTTCCAAGACTTTTAGAAAATTCCATAGTGTCGGATTATAAGGGTCGTCTAGATTGACCATTTACTTTTTGTTACTGCAAAACTTTGAGGCTCATCATAATTTCACTTTTTTTCTTTTATCAGATGTTCATGAAACTTTCACAAATTCTAAATGTTAACACGTAGACATGCATATGATCTTTTTTTTTTCGTAATTTTTTGAAAAATTGGATAATATTTTACATTTTCTTTTACTTAAACTAAAGCAAACAGGTCCTTAAGTTGAAAGATGAAAAACATTTGGGAATGAAAGATTAGAATTTCACTTCCGAACATATAAGAAACATTATATGGATAAAGACAATTTAATGAGTCTCAGATGTGTTTCTGCCTTATTAATTTTCAATGGTCAATAACCATGATGGTCTCGATAAATCTAGCATAACAACTAAGTACTTAGAGAAAAATTCTTCGAAACCCAAACGAACATCATTTGTACTTGTCTAGTAAGTTTCGAGAAGACTCGATCTTGATGCTTCAAAGTAAATCGTCTTCAACAAATTTGTTTTGCAATATTCTTCTTAACTCCTTGTGCATTTCCTACATGGTGCGGATGAAAAAGAAAGAAGCATACATAATGTACTTATCTTTACAGCTCGATTAGGTCTATGGACGAATTATTACTGCACTGCAAAGATGGTAATTATTCGGTCCTTGTCCAACTAAGTAAAGGAGTCCATGTTATCATTCAGCCCACAATAGTCAAGTCTTCTCTATTACTGCACTTACCTCCAGTAATTTTTTCTTAAGGCCTAATAAAAAACCCAGAATCATCTCCAAATCACTAGTACTTTTCGAGGAACAGAATAATCTGCTGGTTTCAAGAGTGTTGATTTTACTCATGCATTAATTGCACATTACTATATCTGTTTATGCTGATAAAACCAAATCAATTATTGAATTTCTTCCTTTTAGATGCTTCAGAGTGCTTTATCCATCCCCTGAAATGAGGGGATGAGAGCACTTTACTTTGGAGCCATCTCCACACAAAAGGAATAAACACCCCATAGGCACAAACTGTCGCAGGGGAAAAGGTGAGTGACCCATGCCTATGAAAATGCAGAAAATATTAGACAAGACCTAAGATTCATAGGACCTTTGACAATAAATATGAATCATGATGTGCAGGGCAGGTTGAGTCGAACCGAGAGACAAAGGGAAGAGAAACTGGGTTCACTTATTTTGTACATCGTTGATTTGTCAGTTTTTCATCAAGAGAGTGAGAGTACAATTGCGAGTCCCCAGCAACTCTCGTGTGGACCCTTGCGAAATAATTTCCTCACCTTCCTATTTTGCGTTCGTCACAGAGATTGTCGTTTTTCTCTCTTATAGAAAACTCAGTGCTCATGCACTGCTTGGCTTTCTTGGATATGAATGAGATCTAGGTGGAGTTCATCTCTCTCTCTCTCTCTCAATTATTTACTTGGACCTCTTGCTTGCTCCTGACAAAAGATTATGTCACTGGTAAAGAGTTTGGTCTAGGGTTTGGTAGTATGTATCGAACTCAGATGATGTTGTTATGGAAAGAAATTGATCACCAGGAAATATGGAAACCAAACGAGATTTATGATAAATCGATGTAATCTGAATAGTATGTCTTCATGAATATGGACTGAAACTAATCAGATTAGATAGGCACCCCGAACGCGAAACTTATAGGTGCATCAATCCAAGATATATGGTATATGAGAGATTTAACTGGAAAAATAAGAAATCATGGTACCATAATGAAGAGAAGCGATAGCTGTGTTTCACCACAAACCACGTGGACATAAAACATTGACCGACTTCTTTTACGTAGATACTATGTGTTAGACTCTTCCCAAGATAAATTTAAAGCATTACACCTAATTTTGCCAATTTATTTCATGAAAGGACCTCTAAGAATGCACACCATCTATCCTAGCAGATCATTCTATTAAAGTGATTACAAGCTTTCTTGATATCCTTCGGCACGTGAACCAGCCACTCATTTTTAATCTTTCTACCTTCACCTTTTACTCCTAACAAGTCCTTTTAAAATGGCTTAGGGACTAATTTTCACCTTTGACTGGTCGTTGATTCTAATTTTTTCCCCTTTTTCTTTAGGGTTTTTGAATTTTTCTTCTTCCAATCCCAAAGTGCATTAGATCCATTTAAGCTTCTTTCTAGTTTTGGCCCTCATGGGTGGAATTCCGCTTCAAATTGTCCTGGAGTGAGCGTGAGAAGTGGACCCTTCAGATGAACATCACGGAGAGGTGAATTAATTGAGAGAGAGAAACAGAGACCATGGGCAAAGTCTGACAAATGAACCCTATAAATCTGCCTATGAGTAGGTCACTTTCGTCCTTTCGTCGGTGTTCTTTGCCGACTCCCTCAAACCCTATTATTGGTCCACACTTGCTTGATTTTGAGGTCCAAGATGGATGGTGTGCTCCCTTAGGTAGCTAGCAAATCCAGGATGGATTTAATGATTTGTAATGCTAAGCCCTGCCAAATTTTGTCTCCTGATCGAGGAAGTCTTGATATCTGAGTTCGGTTCAAGGTTCCAATCACGTGGAGATCAGAGATGCACGATTGGTTAGAAGTTTGGTTGCTTAATAATTGAATTGTTCTTAATGTTTATAGGCATTGGTTGATGACTAGTTAATTTATCTCCCATCACTTCGACATCAATCTGTATCGAACTTTTCTAGAAGTTTATTAGGAAAAATAAGGATACATTGCATGTGGCAAATCGTTGTCATTGCACCTAACTTTTGTTTTCCTAATAATTGGATCCCATACATGCCGAGTTCCGCAATCAAGTTTTCAGCCAAAATGACCATAGGAGAACCTTGTCGCCCATACTAATCATAGGAGGAAACTGACATACAACATGCAAGGTGTTATAATGTTCACGATGTAAAAAATGCATAACATTACTACGTTCAATACAATCAAGGCGTAAAATCTAACTAACATGTCAAGAACTTATTTGTGGGAATTGGAGGTTGAATGAGCCTATGGTCTTAGCATGGTGATTCCTACATTTCTCCACCAAACCGTTTGGTCTAAAGGTGTGCAAAACGGACCGCTCAGACCAAATCGAACTGGCCGGTTTGATCTGATTCCAGAGAGTGTTGGTTCGTTCCCCGATTCCTAAAAGTAGAATCGGTATCCGGGCGGTCCAGTTCCCAGTTTCAAGAGAAAATCAGACCGAACCAACCAGACCCAACCGATTATATATAATATATATTTTAATTTTTCTTCTTAAAAAAAATTAGTAAAATGTGAACTAAATCTTAAGTGAACTTCATTGACAAAAATTAGTAGAATGTGAACTAAATCCTAAGTATTTGACCAAAAAATAAAAAACTAACTCCTAAGAGATCGATTCCCGATTCCTAATTTTAGGAATCAAATCGGGAACTGATCACCCTTAATTTGGCCAACATAGAAATCATCCTTGGATTGATTAGGTCAAGCACACATATCTAGCCCTTCACTCCCTTAATTGCACCCGATGAAAATCTATCTATATACGGTTACAAATGGGCTCGTTTGAATGATTTGAAAGGGTAGAAATGACTCCCTCATCAATTTAAAGTACACCTAGTACACAAATACCTAATTTGCTATTTTTAATTTCTATGCTTTTTTTCCCAATCCCGGCAAATAATTAAATACCCTCATTTTCTTTTCTTCTGTTTTTTCCTGCCTTTCTGCTTTAAGGGTAGGCCTCTTCACTCCCCTCTTTCCAATGCCTTTTCCCCCTCAAATTTTTAACTTTGGGAAGCCCAATCAAAGCCTCCCCTTTTCTTTGTGCAAAATGAAGGGGAAAAGATGATCCGGCAGACAAGCATTGGCCCCAATAAAAAAAAAAAAACCTACTTTTCACAAGTTTGTGTCTCACATAAGACCTGACAAGTTCGATTGGGTTCATGTTTTCTTTAGCAGATGCAGATCACATCCTCTCCTCCCCAAAAAGAAAAACAAAATAAATTTCATTAACACAAACTGATCTTAATAATCTAACATAACTGAAATTCCGATTGTTGTCTTGGGGAAAAAAACTTTAGTTTCGATGGGGCGACACACTCTCCATAAATGCTGGGTTCGGAAAATGATAGGTGTTTGCCTTTTAAGGGCAGTCAGTGGGCTATTGGGCAATTTTCTTAATCGCGCAATAATTTCTGTTCTTTTTTTCCCCTTATTGTTGAATCGAATTCCCCTTGTGTTTTTGTATCATTTGTTAGCTTCGAACAGACTCGGCACATGGAATGTGGGAAAACATGACCAGTCATTTCGATTTTGTCAATGATGTAGCGTACATGATTGCGGGGTTGAGAAAAATGGACATTGATACTTTTTAGGTGTTCACAAGATTATCCGGAAACTACTTAAACATGTATATTAGGAAGACCGGTAGAGGAGATTATCTCGGAGCATTAACTCTCATTGAGACCATGGAACCCGAACTGCCAGTGCTGAACTAGTTTAGTATTTCAACAGTTCTGAAAAAGGCTACTTCGTGATAATGATAAGATAGATGTGTGTGTATTGTATATCATGTTTTGGGATCAAAACGAATTTCTTCTCAGATATAAATTCAATCTTTCCAAGCATATATATGTATGTATATATGTACAGTCACTGATCAATGACACCCATTGATTTAACTTTGGTTGGTCTTCTATGTGGCTCATTCATGAGCCCAGTTCATTAATGAAAGATTTGACAGGAAACTAAGAACTGGGCCTGCAAACAAATGTCAAATTGGGCCAAATCTTCTTGGGTGTACCTAACCCATTGGGCTAATTCATTATGGAGAGTTTCAATCCACAGATTCAAGTGCTAAGGGAGTATGGGGTATTCTCACAAGTCGCAACTGAGTTTTGGTACGAGCACTATACTTTCTTGCTTTAATTTTCATCTAGATGGAAGAAATTAAACCTAATTCTCTTATATGACACAGGTAATATGCACCGGAATCCAATCTTTTGTCACAGTTATGCAAAAAATGGACTTGATCAACGGAAAGAGTATCGAGTGATCAAAATATAAATTCCTCACACCAATGTCACTAAACTGTCATATATCCTTGTGGCCCGGGTGAATTTGAATTACCTTGGGAAAATCTGGTTAGCTTTGGAACACAGTGCAAGGCCCGTATAGAGCATCACCGGCTTGAGCCCATCTAAACGATTGCCGCCCTAGCGACGCACCTCATGGGCTTTTCGATCATTTCAAATCCTCTTGATTTGGATTTCAAGCGTCGAGGGAATTTCTTTTTTTTTTTCCTTTTCATTTCAATTCATTATCATGTTCATCTTAAGAAATTGAACTGCAATTAGAAAAGGGAATTCTTGAACTCTGGGCTAGAATATGAGGAACCTCTGTTTTAAAGTAGTTTAGAAAGTTTGCAAGCTGGAAGATGCGACTGGGGAAATTTTTTAATGTGAAAGAGAATATTCCCTCTCGATGTTGGAACTGTGAGTTGATGTGGTGTATTAATCAATTGCTTGTCCAACTAGTCAAGCTAATAATAAACAACTTCAAATGGCTCTTATTATTAATTAGAAACCCACACTATTGGCTTATGTTCAATTTTGGTAGCAACCTTGACTTTTAATCAATCCTAGAGTTCCATACTTCTAATTAAGTTTAAGCCACTCACAAATTATTCGAGCTCGACCGGCAGATTATTAGAACTCGGTGTGATGTGCATCGAGTTCAGGGGCGATGCTCATGTCGTTAGATAGTTCGAGTTGAGCTTGAAATGTTGACTTGAAAAAGCTCCCGGATCCAGACATTATTAAGTGATCGCGTGCTTGTGTGATTATGCTTCTCGCTTAAATTTAAAATACTCTAAAAAAGTTATACGTAATTATATGTATCGATATTCGATCGAGTGCCATTAAAGTTTCAAGAATTTTGAATTTAAAAGAAGAAAAAGTCAAAATGCCCGAGCCATGAGATTTAAACTAATTGGAAACCAAAATAGAAAAGTCATTTCATATACATCTTGAAATTTTTTAGCCATTCAGAATCCCACGTAGACGTGGACAAATATGGCATGCAACCAATCTCACAAAGCCCGAGGATGCGGTCGGGATTGAATCTAACATTCGAGTCTAACATCAAAAAGCACTTTGGTGATCGAGTCGAGTTGGGTCGAATCCGAGCTCCCGGCTTTTCGAAGATTGGAGCGCCACACACGTAATCAAGCAAAGGGTTAATGTACGTGTGGACTCGATTCGATGCTTTTGGCTGTTTTCCCCTCGAGAATTCGTTGAAGAAACGTGCGACACCAGCTGATCTCGAGACAGACGCACACACGTGCACTCCACGCAAGGATCCCTCACCACCACATCTCCCGCAAGATCCATGTGGGACCCACCCCCCGGGTTCTCTTCCCAAGATTCTATATCTCGTTCCGCTGCACCGAGCAACACGCGGCTCTCTGGAGTCGCCGAACGCCAGCGCTTCTCTCCTTCGCTTCTCTCTCCATTGACAATGGAGCGACTCTGCTGCAAGTTCGACCTCAGGCCGCAGCATCTCCCGCCGCCGTCTCACGCCATCCTCACCGGGTACTCCTCTTCGCCGTCGCCGCCGTCCTCCTCCTCCTCCTCCTCCTCTTCTTATTCCCATTCTCCGCTTCGCTTGGGTTGCTCGAACCGCCGCGCGAGGCGGCAATGGAGGACCTGCTCTGCCTCTCACGCGCCCGTGGAGCCCGAGTCCAGCGACCGCCGCTTGCTCGGGTCGATCGGGAGAGGCCTCTTCGGTTTCGCCGCGGCGGCGGCCGCTTTCGCTTCGGTGTGCGGCGACTCTCCGGCCGTCGCGGAGTCCCTGACCGTCGCTTTTCCGGCTTCTCACGTTCGAGAGGTGAGGAGTTCGACCTGCGTGGCTACTCGCTAGATCCGTTGTTCCTGCTGTTTATTCCATGTTAGATACAGTGATCCAATGAAAAATGAAAAACTATATATGGCCTATGCACACTTCGACAAGGATTGCGCTTCACATGTACAGCTTGCTTATTTTAGTGATGGGTATTGTAAAATCTCTTGGTGTTTAGCAGCCACGGTTGTCTGAGTTACCATTGTTACTCCATGTGTTTAATCCGTACTGGATTGCAAAAATGTCTTGGCAGTATGAGTGAGAGAGAAGAGTGTTTCCATGGTAGGTCAATACAGTTCAGAGGACGCTTGTCGAGGCTTGGGGTTTGATCAGGGAGACATTCGTTGATCCAACATTCAACCATCAAGGTACCCAGATGATGTTTCTTCATAAAAAAGGCACATGCTCAGCGGTGTCGTGCTTCTTGCTCTGATTATGTACTAAAGTACAGAGTCGAGTTTGGTAGAGAACTGGTAAAATGAATGGGAATCTTCCTTTGGCAGATTGGGATTCGAAACTGCAGCAGACAATGGCGGAAATGTTCCCTTTGAGATCGGCTGATGCAGCATATAATAAGATTGGCGCCATGCTTTCTACTCTAGGAGATCCCTTCACACGGATTATTAGCCCCAAGGTCTTTACAAGTTGTCTATGCTCTTCAAATATGCTTAAACAGCTAACTTTTTCCTTCACATGGATTGTGGGTTCACAGTGATGGATAAATCAGATATCTGCCTCCAATTGCCACTTTTTTTTATTCGCAAAAGAATTGTCTATTTCATTGGTTGTCCTGCTAACAAGTGCATACTAACAGGAATATCAAAGTTTCAGAATTGGAAGTGATGGAAATTTGCAAGGAGTTGGCATCTTCATAAATGCTGAACCAAAAACAGGGCATTTGGTCAGTAGCACTGAAGTTGTTTTTTGCTTGACTATCGCACTTTCCTTGTTTGTCTTACTTCAAATATTAAGTTCTATTAGCAATTTATATGCAAGCGGACTCTACCATTTCAGAGTGCAACAGAACTTTGCAAAGCTATCATCCCTAGCAAAACTTGTTGGTTGGATTTCCTAACATGATATATAGAAATCTTAAGATAGAATGTGACCTCCTGCTTGTGCAGGATCTTACCTTCCTAATTTGCTATATTTTGTATGGTTTGCCAAACTGTGTCCGACATTGCCTTCTTTCTTTTCTGGCCAAAGTCCAATATTTCCTCTTCAAATGTGTCTGCTATGTCATGCTCCAGACCACCTTAGAGGTTCCATACGAATGAATTATATTTATTAGGAGTCCCGTCAGTTCCACTTGCATCTAGTGAACCGAGATTTTGCCACCTGAATTTGCTGGCTGGGGGCATACAAAATTTATTGATGGGGCTTTGCAGAAGCAGATGTATAAATCAAATTGCATTTTATCCTTTTCATTAATAAATCTTGCTGAAAATTTGTCATTAAATGATGTAAGGGTTCTGATAGTATAACAGGGTGCGAGGTTTCTCTCCTAATCTATTTGCGTCTTTGATAATTTTTTATTCAACGTAGATCACTTACATCTTGATATCTGTCAACTTTTTACATGTAATTAAATACCCTCTCGGGAAAAAGCGAGAATGAGAAGATAACTGAGATGTAATATCTCTTGGATCTTGTCCGCAAGTACTCGTCTCGTTGCTGTTACAAATATACATTTTGCCACTACAGGTTGTGTTGTATTGTGTGGACGGTAGCCCTGCTGCTCGTGCCGGTATACATGAAGGGGATGAGTTGATTGAGATTGATGGTATGTAAATAAATCTAGAATCCAAACTTTACATGTCAAATTTCTACTCAAACTCAATTGTGAGCTTTGCATAACTTAAAGGGCAGTTGCATACGCTTCCAAACTTGGATATAATTTATATAATGGCATAGACTCTAGCAAAGTGATCCTTTCTGGGAAAAAATGGTGAGACGAAGCCAGCTTACTCAAGCTCAGTATAGTATCAAATTTGGCATGTTTTATTGACTTGGCATAAAAGTTGCTAACAACTCCACACTTGGAGAACACTCAATAACAAAAACCAGCCCAGTAAGGGCCCCAGCATCTGCTCCTTGTTCTAGTGATATATGAGCTCTCAATTCAGCTTAGTTCCTGGAAAATTTAGTTGGGCCATCATGATTTTCCAATGTTGTTTGTTTGGTAATTTTTTCCAGACATAGTCTGGCTGCTGGCTGTCATTTCACACTGCGCTTCCTAGTTGGTATCTGTTTGCTATGTACAGATAGTCTTCATTCTAAACTTACTACTAGTGCTTGTATTGTGTGATAATAATTGGTTTCTGCTCGTAAAATAATCTTCTAGATGGTTATTATCCCTTTTAAGGTTTTTTTTGGCAATGTCGAGCTTACGTCAAAACTATATTTCAAGTTTTCTGAAATCTCTCTCATATGTATTCAGGGGAGATACTCAAAGGTGTGGGTAGTGAAATTGCAGCACAGAAACTCAGAGGTCGTGCTGGCACCACTGTTACAGTAAAATTGCACAGTGTAATTACATTCCTTTCGCTTCTTTCAGTATGAATTTTCGAATAATTAGGTTTTATTCTGGAAAATGGACATATACTTTGGTATTTGATCTCCATGAAGTGATTTTACATTTTTTCTTTTTTAATTTTCTGGTGTTGTTAATGTTAACATGACATCCATGCATTAATGTCAGCAAAACAGCAGATGCCTGCACTAACTGAGTCTTGTAGGATACTCTGTGATTATTTTCACTTGGGTGCTACCAAATCATGCATGCCGGCAATTCGACTCCTTTTCAAGCTTATAATGAGAGTAGGCATCATAGATTTGAACCAGTATTCATAGGCATACAGAGTTTGTTCATCATTTGAACAACTTAAAAGTGAACCCGAAGTCCATGTAGCCATGTTTATTAAAGTTGAAATGAAAGTAGACTGCACACACTTCAGCTAACTTTTTCCATGTGTGTAAGATATGAATATTCTTACTATCGATTGTCTAGTCATCAATGATCCGTGCATCTAATATAACCTGAATTTTTTGTGTATTGAGTAGAAAATTCTTCTGTGTAAACTTGAGATTTTTAATAGTTGTCTCTATCTAATGTGTCAAGAAATGCTGAATGTGTTCGTTTTTCCAGGGTAATGATGGGGGAAGTGCTTCTACTATCAGAGAGGTACTTCTTGTTTTTTGCATTGCATGTTGGAATTGCTTCATTTAAAGAATTTTGAACTCTCCCATACATATGATGCCTTGCATATAGAGTTTTAAACCTCATTATCTATGTTGTCCGGGAAAAGGCATGCCTCTTTAGAAGCTTCTAGTCTTCTAGCTAATGACTGATGATGTGATCTTGGAACCTCTACTGCTTGAAGGTCAAACTACCCCGTGAGTACATCAAACTTTCTCCCGTATCCAGTGCCATTATTCCTCATAGAATGCCTGACGGTAATATGACAAAGACTGGTTATGTTAAATTGTCAGCCTTCTCTCAGGTAAAGATACTTGCTTTTTCTCTTAGGTGGGCTTTGGTGGAAATTTGTTGACTCCTTAAGTCGTGGATTATGTGCCACCATTTTTGGCATTTATTCTAATGGCTCTTTGGCCAAATCCCCAGAATGCTGCTGCTGATGTGGAAAACGCTATTCAGGAAATGGAACGCCAGGATGTTCACTCATACATATTGGATCTGCGGAACAATCCGGTAGTACCTAGGTTAATGTTAGAGTGATTTTGGGAGAAATTTGCAAGACGCTATTTCCCTTTAGTTTCCAATCTATACTACTGACATGATGTCCTTGCACTATCCTTTCAGGGAGGCCTGGTAAAGGCTGGGCTCGATGTTGCACAGATGTGGCTTGATGGGGATGAGACCCTTGTGAACACTGTTGATCGTGATGGGAATTTGCAACCTATCAACATGATCGATGGGCATGCGATAACACATGATCCACTTGTCGTGCTTGTGAGGATCAGATCCTTAATGAATTATTTCAGAGTAGCCAATCTGGAAGTTCTTTAAACAAACATCCCTCATCTTGCTGATGTGCAATAAATTTCTTAGTTAAATAACTGATATAGGAAGATTAATATGGACTAAAAATGTAGACCAAGAGAGTTGGTCCTGCTTTGCCTCATTGCTGATAGAAGTGGTAAAATTACCCAGTTGGTGCAAGACAAGTCCATGAATTAAAAAGTGACTGGAGATAGATGCCTGAGCAGTTTATCATAATATCTTAGGTAATGTGGTGTCGAGCAAATTGTTTTGTGCTCTGGATTAAATCTTTTCTCACGTTAAATTCAATTTGTTTACCCTTTGAGTAGCTGCGGTGTTATTACATCAAGCTGTATTCTCTCTAGATGGAGCTTGTTTATGCATTATGTTGAATCAAGTATACTTCACAAACATGGATTCACTGAAATCTGTCTGCATGTGTCGGGCATGATGATGAAATATTTAGTCGACAGCGTTGTTAACTCATACTAAGATGCATTCCTTTGGTGATGCTTGTCCAGTTTTCCGACAAGCTTCTTGGCAAAATGTTATCTGGATTTGATGTAGTATGCCACTCTTCTATGTGTGCTTTAAAATCTCAGAAATCTCCAATTTTAACCCGGTGATTAAGATCATGTTTTCCTACTCTTACCTTTCGCCTGAAATAGGTCAACGAGGGGAGTGCAAGCGCAAGTGAGATACTGGCAGGAGCTTTACATGATAATGGTCGTGCTATTCTCGTGGGGAACAAAACTTTTGGCAAAGGCAAAATTCAGGTACTTCTCTTAGACGGTTATGACCAAACTAAATAGCCTAGTGCTAAATTTAGAGAGAGAGAGAGAGAGGGAGAGAGAGAGATCCATTCCACGGTAGAGTTTCTGAGGCAAAACTTGAATATCCATTTACTTGTAGTCTGAGACACATTGAACCAGCTCATTTTGTTTATTTCAGTTAATGCCGTTATATGCTTCCTTCCTATCTTTTAGAATGCTGGGATGACTAATCACTGATGCTTTTGTTTGTCATTGCCATTTGCTTAATCTAAGCAGAGTGTAACGGAACTCCATGATGGATCGGCTCTATTCGTCACGGTAGCAAAGTATCTATCTCCTTCTCTCCAGGACATAGACCAAGTCGGTATAACTCCCGATGTCCAGTGCACGGCTGACATGATTAATGCGCCCAAGGAGTCATTGTTTAAAGACAAGAGCTCCATCTCGACCTTGGAAGCCGATTCCTGTATCATGGTTGCCGAACATGAGTTGGACATTCAGGAGTCGAAAGGCACAGCTTCCTGAAGGATGAAATGTCAGATCCATTCGATCTCATAGTGTAGACTCATTAGTCTGTACAGATTGCTTATGATAAACAAGTGTGTATAGATCTCAAAGGGCCGGACCTAGTGTAGCCGAGCCACAGCATATACGGAATTAAATTCTTCCAGAAAAGCGAATGAATTCATCTTCGAGTTCCGACTGTAGATAAACGAAAAGATAGTATAGAGGGGTTTGCTGAGGACTTTGTACAGTAGAAAAAGTAGATCCCAGACATCTAGTTGCACTGGCGTTTGTCCTTTTTGAGCTCATTTAAGTAGTGCAGAGCTTATAATTTATTAGCACAATCACCTTTGACGTTGAGATGGAAGCTCCAACCAAACCATATATATACATTTGCTGCATCCGGTAAGTTAAGGAAGCGTTAAAAGAAGAATGCAAAAATTATACAATCACGAGAATGTAAAGAGACGGGCCTGAGTTCTGCAGTTGCTTGGCTTTTGCAGTTCAAAATGGACATGTGCAGCTATTTTCGATGAAACCTTTATCTAGTATTAGACTGGTTAGCAATTTTTTAGGATTAAACACACAAACATAACAAAATGGAGAGTAAAGACGAGAAAGAGAAATCGAGACACGATACTTTATCTTGGTAACCTTCAAATTAGGATTACATTCAATAGAAGATTTCAATATAATTGGAACCTTGCACTTCTTCGTTATATATAATCAATAGTTATTCATTGGCTCATGTTCAAACTACGAATAAAATACTTGTCCAGACTATAAAAGTCCTCTAGCGGCCCCCAGGATCCCGTGCCTTCCAGTTGATGGGGATTATAAATCACACCCAACACAATCGATGTGTACTTTTGTGGGGTGCTACCGATGGCCATTCGTGACCGGAAACTACGGGTCGTCAGCGATCAATGACCGCCATCTCAGTTTCGCAATATTTGGGACCAAACAGATGTGCGTTAAATTCAAAAGTGCATTCTGAACAAAACCAACACGATGCGGATCAGAAATGTGAAGTCGGATTCTTTACAACCCTACTTTTGGGTCCGAGTTACAAGTTTCTGTGCATAAAGATGATGACTTCCGCTCTTCACAAATACCGTATTTTCAACGGCACAACGCATGCGTTTCACTCTTCTAAATTCACGCGAGTCCATTGTTCGGAAAACCTAAATTTGTATCGAATTCTTAGTCCTATAGTGGGATATGTACAGGTCATAGTGGTAGTTACACCAAGCTTTTCCCCTCAAAACTTACAGTTCCCGAAATAGAGCTTTCATTTTCTTTGAATGCCCTTCTCCAGTGGAAACAGCTGACGCCGAACTTGGTGAGACACCGGTGCGGATGCACGAAGGGCAGCGGTCGGCGCCGTGTTAGGCACCGACTTGTCAGAACGTGGGATGCGGGATTGAGGATTGGTGACCCATCTTCTTTTTGACAGGCCTCTGTCTTTGCCCAACATAAATGTCATGGATCGCCTCGATCTCTGCTGCCATGTCTAAAAAGAGAGAGTCCGCACATGGACTCGACATGACGAGCCGCCACCGACCCCGAAAAGTATATAGCGGACGACAGAAGAATTCTAGCTGTATTCTAATCTTTGAGGGCCTACGCCATCTCTCAGCTTCGATGGGAAGTTCCAGTGAAAACACGCGGATTTGATCGCATGCGTGTCGTGAAGAAATTTGGCTTCTGTTGGTACACCTAGGAAAAATTGTTCGAAAAATTATCTAAAAAATCTTACACTTATTTGCATTTTTGTTAATTTAGTCCCGAACTTTTTAATTTTGTCACTTAAGTTCTAAATATTTTTATATTTTGTCACATCAAATCCATTCGGCTAATTATAACCGGAAATCGCTAACATGAATACTGACCGTTTCTACGTGATATGGTCGGCACCAAAGCGTACAAGTTTTATAATTTTATAATTTTATAATTTTTCTTTCTTTTTTTTTCATTTTTTCTTCCAACCCCGGCAAGGGCCGAGGCCGCTAGCCAACCCTCGCTAGTGCAGGCAAGGGCCACGAAGCCCTTGTCCAGCGGCCAATAAGGGTCTTCGACCTTGCTTGTGGATTAACAAGCCCTTGCCTGTCGTCGGAATTGGTATAAAAATATAAAAAATTAATAAGAAATTTCAGACCTTGCTAGTACCACCGTTCTCGTCAGCGATTTCAAGTTAAAATTGGTTGAATTGACTCAATTGACAAAACGTGAAAAGACAGCTCAAATTTTTTACAAAGAAAAAGTTTAAGACTGAATTGACAAAAATACAAGAGGTTTAGAACTTTTTAAATAATTTTCCCATGCTTTTTACGTATGTACACCACATATACGAGTTCACATCTTAAATTTTTCTCAGCAAATGCGCTCTACAGTGATAGCAACTTTATGCAAAAACGATTCTCAATGATAAATTTGTGGTGCTGAAGCGTACAAATTTTATAAGTTTATAATTTTTCTTTCTTTCTTTTTCGTTTTTTCTTCCAAACCCGGCAAGGGCGGAGGCCGTTGGCCAACTCTCGCCAGTGCAAGCAAGGGCCACGAAGCCCTTGTCCAACGGCCAACAAGGGTCTCCGACCTTGCTTGTGGGGATTAACAAGCCCTCGCCTATCGTTAGAATTGGTATAAAAAATAAAAAAAAATTAATAAGAATTTATCAAACCTTGCTAGTATCGCCATCCTCGTCAGCAATCTCTAGTTGAAATTGGCTGTATAGACTCAATTGACAAAACGTGAAAAGACAACTCAAAACATGCTTGCGCTTGCAAAGACCGTGTCAAACTTCGCCTCGCAAAAAAAAAGACTGAACGAGAAAGGAGGACACGACATTGCATTTAGTATGACCACATTCTGACCATATTTCTTTGGTGCAGCAACCTTCTGCTTTACTGTCAAGAGTGTCTGAAGCGCCTTGCGCTCGTTCAATCCTGTTTCGCCGGTGCCGATCACCAATGACGACCCCTCTTGAACATTAATTACCTGGTTTGATCGCTATCCATAGTCAACATCCCTGTCCTTTGTCCCTTTTGTTCGACGAGCAAATAGAGATGGAGATGAGCATGGGGAGAGACGGAGGGGCGACGGCTGGAGGAGGGGCCTTGAGGTTATTGAACTCAACCCAAAAATTGATTTGAAGCTCGTGGTGTTCATGGCTGTCGCGCCCGAAGCTCTAGCAGCCATGGCCTTCGCGAGCTTCGTGGCTCGAAACTCCAGTGGCCATGGCCACCCCTCAAGCTCGAAGCTCAAGCGGCCATAGCCACCGCGAGCTTAGAGCTTGAGTGGCCATGCCCGCCTCTCTTTCAGTTTTTCTCGATGGGGGCCGCAGCGTTGTGATGGCACGGCTCGCAAAGGAGTGAGGCGCCAAGGTGGGACGAGCGGGAGCAGCGATGAAGAGTTTTTCCTCTTTTCTGTTCTCCCTCAGTTTTTTATTTTATTTTGTTTTATGATCCGTACACTACGTCAGATGATAACAGTTACATGAACAGAGTTACAACAGCGGGGCAGATTTGAGATCCGGATAGAAATTGAAGATTTTTTTTGAGATAAAAAAAAATTCAGGGTATAATTGGGATTAAATTTGAAGTTTAGGGTTTTTTATGGAATTAAGCCAAATTTTTCTCCGCAAATGTGCTCTATAGTGATAGCAACTTTATGCAAAAACGATTCTCGATGATAAATTTAGCAAACATGGGGAGCAAGTTGAGATTCGTCGTCCGTTTCAAGAATTCGACGCCAGCGAATCATTAACGTGTCAGAGAGCGCGCACAAATCGCTTCTTCGATCAACTTACGATCTAACCAACGAATGAAAACTGTGAATTGTAAACGAATTGCAGATCGGACGCATACATGAATTGAATAGATATATCGAATATCGTGTAAAATCACCGATGGTCCACAAAGAATCAATCCAATGAAAACACCACCCCCCTCCCCAAACAAAAACAAATCACTCCTCAGTCGCTCTTCCCCTGTAGTACATGTATCCATCCACGCCGTCATTCTGCACACTCGAAAAAATACCAAAGACGAGCCTCTCAGTACTTGAGCAGAGCGAGCAGAGACAGCGCGACCGAAGATCCGATGACCGCGAGCGAGGCCGGCGCGAACGCCGCTCCGGCCTCCATCGACGCCGGGGCCGGCGCCGGCGCCATCTCGGGTTCCTGAGCCGAGGCGGCCGCCGCGGCCATGAGGAGGACCGCCGCCACGAAGGCTACCGCGAACGAACCGAAGCTCCTCGCTCCTGCTGCTGCTGCTGCTGCCGCCATTGCCGAACGAGCAAAGAACCGGACGATGAGCGGATTATTATGTCGGAGCGACGGAGCCTTCGAACCGGCCGGAGATCGGAGTTGCAGAGGAGGCTAGAGCTAGAAGAGTTGGGTGGAGCAGGAGAGGTTCGAGAATGATGAAGAAGAAGGGGAAGGAGATCGCTATTTATAGGCGGGAGAAGAGGCGCGTGGGCCTCACCGCAGCGGGCGAAGGTCGGGGACCTTCAGATGATTCGCCAACGTTCACATAACAGCTCGATTTGCGCGTAAAAAGGCATTGACATGGCCGTTGGGGGGTGGGGTGGGGGGCGATGATTGCGTGCGGGCGCACCGATCTCTGTCGGCAGACGGATGCCGCTGCGATTGCGACACGTGTGCGGGGGGAGTTCGTCCTTCTTTTTGTGGGGGGGGGGGGACCGGCCGGCGGGCCCATTGGGTCTCCTGGGGGAGGCCATTCCCGAAGTTGAGCCCAGTGGGCCCGAGATGGCCCTGCTTTGCTCTTGATTTTTCTCTTTTATTTATTCTTTTAACCAATTTTTTTTCTTTGTTTTTATTTATTTTTTATAACCAATTGATCGACCAGTTTTGGCTTGTCATGTTAGTAGTAGCTGCAATTGAGCCAATAAATTCCTAAGTTGCCAAAAATAGCATTTGATAGTTCCGGAAACTCTAGTTTAATAGAATTGAGGGAAATCTAATGAGTGAAAATAATATCAAAGTAAGATATTTATAGTACGATGTATGAAAGAAATTATATATATGTCGGGATCATACTAATCAATCTGGTTTCTATCACCGTATCAAACCACCACCGGAACTATTTATCTCAACGTATAACAAAAATATCATATCATATCATATCATGTGTACTATGAAAACAGTGGATGGAGGATGTGGTTTAGAGCTGCAAAACGATGAGAAGAGCAGCAGAGAGCAAGAGGCAGACAAGAGCATCCTGCACCGGCGAAAGAGGCCCAGCTGCCCCTGTAACCGGCGGAGGCAACGGAGCCATCGCTAGCTCCTGCGCCCGAGTCGCTCCGCACAGCCACGCCGCCGTCGTCGCCACCACGAGCGTCGCGATTCCACCTCTCATGCGGCGGTTCCCGGAGCCTGCCATCGGATCTTCTCGGTATGCCTGTAACTGCAGCTCGTGTGTCTCCCCGTGGACAGATACAAGAAGGTCCGATTCTTGCTGCATTTATATAGGCAGGCACTGAAACGGTGATCAGTTCTGGGGACATTGGAACTGGATGTGCATGAGAGCAGTTAGCGTATCGGAATCAATGTGACTCTTCTGCTTCTTGTACATGCCTTTTGAGCCAAGATTAGAAACCGCAGGGACCACCCGCTCCAACCTAGGTGGCTTCAGGATAATGGAAGCTTTGATGGTTTGCCACTTCCT
This sequence comes from Syzygium aromaticum, assembly GCA_024500025.1. Classification (NCBI taxonomy): domain Eukaryota; kingdom Viridiplantae; phylum Streptophyta; class Magnoliopsida; order Myrtales; family Myrtaceae; genus Syzygium; species Syzygium aromaticum. The sequence goes on from CM044885.1 coordinate 23,812,615, forward strand.
GAAGCAACCCCTGAAGATCGAGAGGTTGCGAAAAGCGAGGGCCCAACCATCTGAGAGACGAAGAGGGTACACCGTCACTGGTGTGCCTCAGTTGTCCTTGGCAGCTGCTGCAGATGGACCCTCGCTTTTGGCTCAGCCGTTAATTTTTGCTTTGATGGCCACGGCATTGTGTAAAGTTTGAGCATTAAGCACCCGAAAAGGCATGTTTCACGGGCACTCGCTCGGCAGCCGACTAATCCGATAGGTGAGATGATATGTTAACACGTTCTTCGACCATGAGCGGAGAAAAGGAGGAAGAAAGAGTTGCCGATATAAATTTCGTCATTGTTTTGTTTCAGCCTTTCTTTGATGTATTTATAAACCTAACAAAGTGAACGAATCTGTTGATTTTGGAGAAATGCAATTCTTCAAATTTATAGCAAAATGTCGTATCATCCCAATGGTTCACAATTGGAACCACTTCGCCATACCACACCTCTCAGAACAAAGCTGTCTGAAAGATTGCACCTTTTGGAACGAAGTTATTCGCGTCTGTTCTTTGCGCCTTCTCATAAGATCGAAGTGTCATTTCATTTTAATGGTCAATCGGATCAACTTGACTAACCCATTGTTTCTCATTCTTTCTTTTTCTTCTCCCCCAAAAGCAAATTTACAGAGAAACACGATGTGCGAAATATGAAAATAAATCATGACGAGTATCATTAAATGTTATATATAAATACACGCGAGACAGTTCGCCTCCTGTTTCTCTGCAAGAGAGCCATTCTAACGTTGGAGAGACATTTGTGCATCACCGGCTCCTTCACAACCATTAGCGTTTACCTAATTCTGCCAAACTTTCCCCTCGTGCCATGCAAAACCAACCACGTACCACGATTTTCCATTGCAAATTTTCAACTGCTTTCAGCCTAAAAATGGGCCCAACACTCCCCTATAAATTCCTCTTGACCTCCACACGCCATCCCCAGGACAGCAAAAGAAAAACAATAAAGGAGAGGAAGAAGATAAGATATCTGTTCTTCGTCTCCAGGAAAAGAAAAAGGACTCGCATTTCTCGAGAAAATGGACATGAAGAAGATCTCCTGTGCCGTCCTCGTTGCTGCCTCCTCAATGAGCGCCGTCCTGGCCTCTGATGCCTCCGCGGCTCCGGCCCCAGGCCCATCGAGTGGAGCCTCCGCGGCTTTGCCCATCTTCGGCACCCTGGTTGGCACCGCTGTCGTGTCTTTCTTTGCCTATTATTTGCAGTGAGAACTTGAGAGAGCCACAATGGCAAAATATGAGAGAAATAACGGAGTGGAAAGTAGGGAAGGAGTAGTTCTGGAAGAGAGGGAACAAGGGTCGTCTGAGCATTCTCATTCGAGTTCTTGAAATGGACTGACTTTTCAGAATATCTCCCTTCTTTGATTCATGTCCTGTGTCTTTATTTGTTATTTACGTACGTGGCTGTTGCACATCAATAAAGGATTCTGTCAAGCTTTTTCAAGTGGAGTGGCCGGTTGTTGCATGACACCAATTCTGGTGTCGACCTTTCGCCGCCAGTCACTGCGTATGAATTTAGCGCAATCCAACAGCATCACATATATATTCAATTATTTATGCACCTCACATGTATCACAAACGAATGAGGGAGAAGAACTTATCTTTGAGGATAGGCTCTTAAAAACTGAGCTTAAGGTCAAATGATGCATGAGCAATGCATGCAGCAGGAAAGAGATACTTAGGATGCATTGGCCATGGCACTCCGAAATACTGTGCATGCAGACATTATACGGAGATTCACTAGGAAGAGGCATGGAAATTTAAGATATCACCTGGCCATTGTCAACCTAGAGAGCAATCTCACCCTCATAATCCAAACAACAACATCAAGAAGAAGATGGTACAATTAGTTGATAGCGGTGTAGAAGACTCGTGCGCAAAATTGCAGTATATGAAGAAATTGTGCAAACCCTGAAAAGGACTCATCAGTCAGACAATCGTATTTCTTACACATAACTTATGACTTCAACTATCATTTAAATGACAACTTCCTCTTGCAAACAGACGGCAACTGAATCCACAAAACCAACAAAGAATGCGGCTCCACCGTTATTCAGAAAAACACTACTTCAAGAAAGACGCTTCTCATACTTACACTCAAAATGAATGTACACGGGATGGATAAATTAATGCTAAGAGTCCTCGTGGATTTTAGCAAAAGAGCACCCTCAAAAAGTACATGCATGTACAAGAAAGTTAAGCACATAGATTATTGACAATCATCTTGCTGAGGTAAGTTTCCTCCAGGAAATTTAAGTGAAGACATGAGGCTCTTTGTCAACAAAATAGCCGTCTCTTTCGATGACACGGCTTCTCCTCCGAATGGTCTCAGAATACCGGCGAGCTCATCAACCTTATCCTGTTTAAGTAGCTGTGCACATAGCTCAAGCAGAGATTCTAGAGCATCAGCTCTTTGTTGACTTGGAATTTCCCAGTTGATCTTGGTTTCTTCTCCACCAGTAGCAGTGAGTGTGCTCAAGGAAGAGGTGTCAAGTGGTGTGTGGTTCACAACCAGAGCATCATCAGCCTCAGTTTGCATGGAACAGGTGACATCATCTTGTTTTGCCTTAACTCCATTACATAGGGTCGTCTTATTACCAGATGACAGATAGTCTGCAGTAGCACCTTCCACAACGGTGGAGTTTTCTAATTTGTCAGAACTGCATGTGGGATCTCTATAATTTCCATCACTAGTATTGTGGATCCTCGATGATGGAGTACCATTCTCATGAACTGCATCATTTTTATCGTGGACTTCATTTGGCATTTGCACCTCGCTGCTCGTTTCTGCCTTAATATTCAATTCACAGTCTTCCTCATCTTTCTGGTTGGAAACTATCTCTTGAGCCTGTGCTGTTTCCTGAGCCTGCATGACACTATCATTGACATCAACCTTCTTGAATTGTTGAACATACTTCATAGCTTCTTCTCCTCCATCCAGAGAAGGCAATGTGCCCTCGGAGGTGATCTCGGAGGTGACTTCCATTGAACTGTGTTCCGTTACAAGCTTAGAATCAGTTCCTCCATCTCCATTCGAAAGAGTCATTTCAGACTCAGCAGAACTATCTTTTGAACCATCCAAAGAGTTCGATACTTCAACCGTATAGCTGGTCGGATCAACCATCTTGGTTTCAAGATAATCTTCCGTGCTAGCTGTGGATGTTGCTTTGCCAGCAGTTACCACAGCAATCTGTCTCATGTTTCCGTTAGCTTCAACATGCTCAGAGTGGCTTAAGGCTTCCACTCCTATCTCCTTCTCCGTGTGGTCTTTCCCTGCCTTTGGCTTCCCAGATGATCTTCTCCCACTTTTATCCTTTGAGTTGTTTATGGGCTTTATGGGAAGAAAGACGGGGGCAGCATTATTGCACCGAAGAAGGTATGGCTGCAAATGTGGATGCCTTAGCAGCTCCGCAGCCTGAAAATTCAAGGGCATTAGAGTAGGTCAAGGAAATTCCATTAATCTTACAAAAGCATAGGTAAGTTGGATTACTGTTGGTCTATGCTCCGGATTCTTTCTCAGCATGCTCTTGATTATTTGCTTCCTGCAAAATGGACAGTAAGTGCTACAGATGAAAAACAAAAAAAACAAAAACTGTCATATAACTACTCTGAATGTGGCGGTCTTAGAGAAGCTTCTTACAGTGAGGATGAATACACAATAGGAAGGGGTGAAATGGTAGATCGGTTTATTTTGTTGATGAGTCCAGCCATATCCTATTAAGAAAAGTTCAGATTTCAAGGGGTAGCGCCACAGAGATACTAGTCCAGATATAATGGTAGCAACAAGGCATGCATGAAGTTGAGTTAAACTCACAGAGGCTCTAAATGCAGGATGGTGAGCAGCTATTTCAAACATGCAGCAACCTGCAAAAGCACCAAATTTCTCTCCCTTGTCAAACCATGAATATGTAATCAAAGGAGTTCCTTTTAATGAGCAGTGCTGTATTTAAGATCCTGGCTTACCAAGAGACCATATGTCAGACTTGTAACCATAAGGAATATCTGCCAGGAGCTCAGGACACATGTAGTTGGGAGTGCCAACAACCTGTATAATGCCAAGGATGAAGATAGGTTGACATGAAGTCAAATCAGAAATGTACTTTGAACAAATGATAACTTTAACCAGACATATACAGAGGCATAATCTGTAGAAGAACTGCCCACAGGAATAATCAATTGAGATTAAGGATCTAGTAGATGTAAACAGTATCATACCGATGAAGCAAGGTCTTCAGTGCCAAGTAGCTTTGCAAGCCCAAAATCACCTGTACAGTGACTTACACTACTTTAAGTAAAAATGATATTTGAAGCAGGGATGATCAATCAATCATGAGATGGAGTTTAGGTCTTCATACCTAGCCGGATGTCATTGTCCTTTGTGAGGAATATGTTAGAACACTGAAATCAGAGGGCTTAGGTCATGTTCACACAAACAACAGCTGTTTCTGATTTGAAATTATCAGGAGCATGTAACCTTACTTTAAGATCTCTGTGTAGTACACGGTTTGAATGCAGGTAGTCCACAGCTAGCAACAACTGGGTCAACCATTTACAGAGTTTCTGCACATACAAAGATCAAATGCAAGGAGTTAGTACAGACCATGGGTTATCACGAGAAGAAACCACTTAAGATACAACTAATTACCTCCTCGGAAAAAAATATCCCCCTGGCCTTCTTTATAATCCCAGCCCTGATTGTGGGGAAAAAAAAGATCTCCCCAAAATCAGTTACTTGTGCCGCGCATTTAGAAGAAGATATTGGAAATTTTAATGCTTACGTATTGAAAAAAGAATATTAACTATAGCAGGAGAAATCAATTTCGTTTGATTCTTTCAAAAAATTGAGAAGAAGCTCTCAAATCATTTCCTACTCAATAATGTCTTCCATCACATCTTATAGGTATATTTTGCAGCGACGTGCATCATTACAATTGCTTATAGTATGTTCCACTCCATCTATAACGTGATAATGTCATACTACCAGAACTCTACTCATCCAGCATTCTGACTTGTCAATGATGTGAGTTTTACATGTACTTACATGTCCCCTCCTTCACAGTAACCAGTGATGATGCATATACAGTTTCCCTGATTACCAAGCAAAACAGAGTGAGATTCGACAATAATGCCATGATTTGACCCTAAAAAGGAAACGTCTAGTAAAAGCATTCTCGCAGCGTGACATGTATAGATATGATGTTCACCTTATCCACCCATGCATCTTTGTACTCCACAATATATGGATTGTGCAGTTTGGCAATCAACTCCATCTGCACGTTGACATAGAAGCGAAACTCCCACCAATTAGCATTGGAAACATAAACAGCGAGAAATTTCATCGGTAGAGGAGATCAGAAAGCCCAATTCGCTCCGAATGCACATCAAGACTTCGATGCCAAATAAAGAATGCGGACAAAAAGCTTCGGATACCCGAAACATCTTGTGAAAGGGAAATTGCAATAAGGAAGATCCGTTCCATGTCATGGTCAGTTTAAGTCTTTGAATGTCCTTAGCACCGAGACACAGGGTCAATATAAGGGAACGAGTTCCAGGCATGTACTACCTTAGGAAGGCAGTCCAGCACCCGAACAGAGAAGAAGGAATGAGTTTCATATCAGGACACTCCACACTAATCAATAAGCCAGCCAGACCGAAACAATGTAATGCAGGAACAAGTGCAGCTGACTCCGTTTCTACACTGGAAAAACCCCATACACATATCAGGAAAGAAGGCAACCTCCTGGTGTGCAGTCCGTTTGAACTTCTCCGTTTGCTTGGCCAAGCGAATTTTCTTCAGCACGTACCTGCGGAGACACGAAAATGCCCGAAAAAACCGACGGACGAAACCCGAAAAGTCAGGACCTTATGCTCGGATTTGAAGCCAAACCACCACAAAACTAAACAGGGGGACTGACGATTTCCTCAAATCGTCAATATCATGGCCACCGACAAAACGGCACCAACTGAGAATTGCACATAAATCAGAAAACTCGACGGCTTCAAATCACCGTGCGAAAAAAAGCGCGACGACAGTGGCGGAAACCGAACAAAAAAGAGGAGGCGGAACTCACTTCTTCTTCTCCAACCTATGGAGGACGAGGAAGGCCGATCCGAAGGCTCCCCTCCCAATCTGCTCGATCACCTCGTACGCCTCCATCCTCGCGCCGGCGTCGCTGCTCTCCGGCTCCATAGGGGGCCCCCCCCGCGATCCCGGCTTTCGACCTCGAAGGGTTTCGGCCGCTCCGGCGGCAGATCTGCTACTGAAAGCAATTGGGAGTGTGGAGAGCCGAGAGCTCTCTTATAGCGAAGAGAGAGAGAGAGGAGGAGCTTCGCTTGCACTTACAGGTTTCACGGACATGGACGGACCTTCTCTCTCTTCTTCTCTCTCACTTCAAGCACGCAGGAGGAATGTTTTGGGAGCACGAAGTTGCGAAGTCGCCATCATTAGCGCCTTGCCTCTTCCGCACACGCGCTTTGTCTGAATTCTTGCTGTTTGCCTCCCCCCCCCCTCTGGTTCTCGTTTGGCCTCGCGGCGGATGGGATTTAACTTAATAAATAGTTAAAAGTTAGAGATATGCCATTTTGCGCAGTAAATAAATTTTTCGGAAAAATTCCAAATAAAAATCTGAAATACCTTCATTTTCTCAAATTTTAGATTGATGGTTCTTTTTCATCTCTACACGTTTTTCTTCTTGTTACAGTGTTGCTACAGTGCCAAACAGTACATGAACAGTATCGTGGAGGAAGATATCATCAATGTAAATTTGGGCATTAGCCAGAATAAGCCGAGCCTCCTTCACCGCCGCAATCACCACCCCGAGATGATATCAGCGGGCCATGACGGAATAGCCGACAGAGGAAAGTTTTCTACTTCATTGGAACATCGGCATGACAGGGTTGCGCCATGGTTGTTTTAAATAAAACTCTCCGGTTGTCGGCCAGCTAGATATTCCGACAAGGTAACCCTCTCCCAGCCCTCTCCGGACATCCTTAATGGCCAGTTGTGAGAAAAAAAAAGAAGAAGAAAAAACCATAAGGAGAAAATGAAAAAAAGGAAAATTTTTATTAAAAGAAAAGGTAAAAGATGAAAATGTCATTAACCATGCGAAAAGACCTTCTTCAAAATTATCATAACCATTTCAAGTCCCTACTTGAAACAAGATTCATTTTAAACAATTATTTGAAAAAATGAGGGCGCTTCGGAATCTTATTTGAAATAAGATCTACTTTAAATTTTTATTTGAAAAAATGAAAGCATTTCATACTTTTATTTAGAATTTTTTCTTAGATTTTTTTCTTTTTGATCAAACTTATGAAATAGATTTATCAAGTGAATTTTTCTCTTTCTTTTCTCTTTTCGACAATTCGGGAACATGAGCATGCAATTGTTCACACCTCTTGATGTGGGCGACCCCTGACGCGGGGCAATTTCCACATGGAGTTTCTATTCCAGGATTTAAATAGGTAATTTCTAATCTCTAAGTGGGGGAATTCCTTGCTTCATTTTTAGGGATTTTTCTAAACATTCATTTATGTGCGTGGTCAACACTGCGATTATTTTTAAAAGTCATAACAAATGGATGTCCCTTGGAGTCGCTCGGTCACTGACCCACCTAACAAAAGGGCGAAGGAAAACTATTGAATTCAAAGGGGGCATCTTCGGGGTGGGGTAATGATGATTAGTTTTGGTTTTTTGGGGGATCGCAAATTTGGTGAAGAAGAATAGTCAAATTTGGTGTCTTTTGGGCATCTTTCGGGTGGCAGTGATGTTTAATTTCGTTCATCGTTTTTTCTTCTTCTTTTTTTGTTGCCCTTGTTGGTTGGTGGCTGCCATAACGAGTTTTTTTGGGAGTTGGTAGGCTTGATAATTTGGCAGGTGGAGTGTCCCAAAATTAAGTTTTTTCCACCGTCTTTTTGTCAGTGACAATTCGGCCCAACCAATTACGTAAGACGGACCAGTGTTGGATAAGACCTCGAGGACACGTCGGAAGTGGCCCATGCACAATACTCAAGTACGCGAGTAGGTTGCGCGAGTCGTTTGCCCACCAAACGAAAGGCCTTTCGCGCACGGACAAGGTGGAAAACAGACGTAAAATCCCGATCGCCTTATCGACCCGACTAATCCCCCCGCGATGAATTTGATGAAATCGTTAAATTATTTCGAAAACCATGTTTTGCCGCGGCTTGTTTTCAATCCATGCATGATCCCTTTTGAATTGGGGTTTGGCCCCATTTTACAGATCATTGCTCATCATAGCCCCCATCGCACCTGCCATTGCATCTCTCTCTCTTGTTGCAATGATTTCGAACCATCTGTCTTTTCGTACCCCCACAAAAAAGAAAGAAACTAACTGAGCATGATGAGCATCCGTTCATGAAAATAAATCGAGAGGTAAGATTTTGGCAATCATGTGACGAAACAAAGAGGAAGAGGGAGGATGATTTATGAATTCATGGAAGTCGGGGGAAAAAATGCTGTACAAATGATGGGCCAGGGGACGCTCGATTGCCACGTAAAGCGAAAGCAAAGGGGCTGCCTCTCTTTTTCTTTTCTTTTTTTTTATTTGGCAAAGCATATGAGATGTCGATAGCATGATCAGGATACTAATGTCGGCGTACGTGCGGGAAATATGTTATTGTTGTTGTAGAATGCAATTTAGACGGATTTGCACTCAAAAGTGAGCTACTGGGCCGATTGAACCTGAAAATCAGCCTTAACCAGTTCAGTTCCCGGTTTTATATCCTAAACCGGACCTAGAACCTATAAGGCCGGTGGCTCGTTAATTACGAGCCTATAAGGATGTTGAGATTAAGATGTCACCGGTGAGTTGAATGAAGGGAAAATGACATAAATAGTCCATGAAGTTTTATTAAATATGAAATGCGATCTCTGAAATTTTTATTTGTTCAGTATGATTCCTGAACTTTTAATTTATTTAACATGGTCCATGAACTTTTAATACATGCTTAAATTAATCCCTGAACTGTATGAAGATATTCAACGTTGTCATTTCATCAATTTAAGTTTAGGAACAATATTGAACATTTTCATATAATTTATATATAAAAGTTCAGGAATTACATTACACATTATACTAAAATTCAAGGATTACTTACGTCATTTATTCCCCGAATAAACAGGGACAGTGGCAATCAAGCACCTAGACTCTGTATGTACATGGCGTTTAACTATGAACTGCATATCCAGTGGTTGGAACTGCCCGCCAAATGAGCAGACGAAACAAGAGTGCATTGAGGAAATGTCGTTCGAACAAAAGCGGGAAGATCAACCGCGCGCCAACTTGGGCTCCATCAGTTAGGAGCACAACAGAGTGCTCGGAAGCGAGGATGATTGCGTTGCTATCAAGTCTGCCGTAATGGCGAAGATGATATCGTGGGCCAGGCCTCACATCAGGAAGCTCTCTCCTTCAACCTCAAGTCGCGTGACTATGATCCAATACAACACCCGATTGAGGGAGCTGACCAAAACAGGTTATTTGGGTGATGCTCGCTCACTGTTCGACAGTATGCCTTGCAGAGACGAGATTTCCTGGACCACCCTGATTTCTGGGTATGTCAGCGCCATGGATATAACCGAAGCTTTTGCTTTGTTCTCCGACATGCGGGTTCAGCCAGCACTCCACGTAGACCATTTCATGCTCAGTCTTTTGATCAAGGCTTGCACGCTTGATATGAACCCGAATCTTGGCGAGTCATTACATGGATATGCCGTCAAAACGGGAGATGCAAACTCGCTATACGTGGGAAGTGCCCTTCTTGACATGTACACGAAAGCCAACAGAATCGAGCTGGGTTATAGAATATTTGATGAGATGCCACTGAAGAATGTTATTTCTTGGACTGCCCTGATAAATGGGCTTGTTAGCTGTGGCCACTGTAGGGACGCGGTGTCCTGCTTCGCTGAAATGTGCAAGTCCGAAGTGCAATGTAACGGGCACACATTTGCTATTATTTTGAAAGCATGCGCTGATCTTGGTGCTTTGAGCTGTGGGAGGGAAATACATACACACATAATTAAGAAACGCTTTGATGCGAGCTCATTTGTGGCTAATTCACTTGCCACATTGTACAACAAGTGTCGGAAGTTTGACAATGCCGTGTGGTTACTTGAAAGGATGCCCACACAGGATGTAGTGTCGTGGACGACTATAATCACAACATACATTCAGATGGGTATGGAAGAATCTGCATTCGTAGCATTTTTAAGGATGAAAAGATCTGGTGCCAGTCCTGATGAATACACATATGGAGCAGTTATCTCTGCATGTGCTAGTCTTGCAAGAACTATATGTGGCGAACAATTACATGCTCAAGTTCTGTGCAAAGGTCTTTTAAATTCCTTGCCAGTGGCAAACTCCATTATCAGTATGTATTCAAAACTTGGCCAGTTATCTTCAGCACTAGCTATTTTTCACGAAATCACAAAGAAAGACATTGTTTCGTGGAATACTATAGTCACCGGGTATTCTCAAGAAGGTTACGGCGAGGAAGCTTTTGAGCTTCTGTCGTGGATAAGGATTGAAGGACTCAGGCCCACTGAGTCAACTCTTTCGGTTGTTCTTACTGTGTGTGGTAATATGGCTATTCTTAAGCAAGGGATGCAACTTCATGCTCTTGTCCTGTCTTTGGGTTTAGAGCAGGCACCTACAATACAGAGTGCTTTGATTAATATGTATGCCAAGTGTGGGAGTATAAAAGAAGCATCCAAAATCTTTGATGATGCAACAAATTATGATATTGTGGTGTGGACAACAATGATTAATGGATATGCAGAACACGGTTGCAGCCATGAAGCAATTGATTTGTTTGAGAAGCTGGCTAGTGTTGGGTTGAGACCAGATCCTGTGACATATATGGGCGTTCTTACTGCATGTAGTCACGCTGGACTAATCAATCTTGGTTTTGACTATTTCGATTCAATGAGCAGGGAACAACGAATTAGTCCCTCAAGAGAACACTATGGCTGCATGATTGATCTTCTCTGCCGAGCTGGAAGATTGGACGAGGCAGAACACATGATCAAAAGAATGCCATATGAACGCAATGATGTTGTCTGGTCAACTTTGTTGAGAGCATGTAAAATCAATGGTGATGGGGACCGTGGAAGGCGAATTGCCGAGCATATTCTCGAGTTAGACCCAAATTGTGCTGGAACTCACATTGCCTTGGCTAATGTCTATTCTGCCAAGGAGCGGTGGACCGACGCAGCGGAAATAAGGAAAATGATGAAGTCAAAGGGTGTAACTAAAGAGCCTGGATGGTCTTGGATTATGGTTAAGGACTGTGTGTCCACATTTGTGGCAGGTGACCAGTCTCATTTACATAGTGAAGAACTATACAATGTTCTGAATTTTCTTTTCTCGGGAGAAACTTGTGTTCAGGATGTGGTTTCTCTTGTGTATGATATTGAGGACTGAAAAGTAGCATCCTTACATTGTTCTATTTGGATGTTTTCTTCATTATTCTCATTAATCAGCAGAGTTGGTGGCAGAAAAGGATTATTGGAAAAAAGTTGAGGTTGCCCAACGATGCTATCAAGCAACAGGTATGAGAAGGGTGCATTCTTCATGATTGCCTTGTTCCTAGAGCATGTGATTTACAATGACTGATGTTGCTTAAGTCATATATATATTAGTAACAGAACCTTCTTCAAAAGGTCTACAGGGTAAGCTACATAACACACACACACACACACACACATATTGATTTTCTTCTCCAACAACAGGCTCAAAGTGGCAGTGTCTTCCTGTGTACTGATCAAGGCCGATAAGCCCATCAGTCCACACAACTGTCCATATACCGGTAGAAGAGTTCCAATCAAATTAGATATGAGAGGAAGGTGCATTGTGCATGGTTGTCTTGGTCTTGGAAAAATGCATGATATACAACAAATGATGTTTCTTGGACCGCACAGTTCCAATTAAAATCACAGCTCAACTAATCCCGTTACTCTAGCTAGGAAGTTTACACATGTCCCCATATTGGCTCAATGAACGATCTCAAATTTGTCACACATTTTCTTTCTGCTTCTGGCAGTAGACATGAAAAGACAGATCTCACCTTCATCCCATAAAGTAAACATAGTTCCATTAAAATCTTATCATTTTGAAGCTCGAGGCTATTTGCTCCTTTTAAAATACCCCCCACTCTTCTGCCTTCTCTGTTTTAAAATTTGTCTGGATTTAGTATTTGCAGGTCTTCAAGAGGAGTTTTGAGTACGAATTATTTTGCATTGCCTTTTCTCTTAGCCATTTTCATACACCAAGCTTGTTTACGTGTCCAGATAGAAGCAGGCGATGGTTTTGTTAGAACTAGAGGAATATATATGATGCCGAATGGAAGCCTTGATTATGCCTATGGCTTCAATGCTTATTGTTTGATGACACAGCTTTTGTTGATGCATACAAAGATTCAGCTGCATTCCGAGAGCTTTAAACCATGGCCTTACCATTGCAAGAACCTTCGGTTTCATTGATTATGGTTACAGACCTCTACTGTACTCTTTTGGTTCCTAAAATTGAGGTGATTTGCTCTCATTATAATTCATGTGGGAATTGTAGGTCTTCAAATCTCTTAGAATGTTTTTCTAAACACAAGATCCTGGTTGTCCCTCTCTAATTTTTAATATATTCCCTAAACACTGACTAGACTGACCTATTTTGTCGAAGATCTCGTGTGCCTGACTTGTTTCATGATTATTAGCATGATTTATTGCCTTTTGGGGTGTTGTCAATAGGTGATACCATGTGAACGGATTGCAACTGCCATCCCAAGATGTAGGGCATTGGACTCTTTGGAATAAATTGTGTGATATCGTGTCGAGAAGGCCTGTAGGGCATTGTGACATACTTGTTTGCTTTTGCTATCAATTCACAATCTTTTTGTTTATCAGCTAGCACGCTTTAGGTATGTTCTGTTAGGGGCTAGCAATACCTGTGTTGATGCTATCTTGTGGACTTTGAGTTATCATCTCAAAGCTGTTGTGCTCTCGTGCTTGAGAGCAGTTAGAAACTTATTTGACTTCTTGTCTTCTTCCTATCAATGGTCTGTGCGAAAGGGTGGGGGCCTTTATTAATGATTACACCAATGAAAGAATTCACCCTGATTTGAGATGGAGCAAAACCATACATATAAAAGAAACTGTCGTATAATCTAGTCATGGGGAATTAAGTGATCAATGATTTTTTTTGTGTTCAGAGTGAATTATCCAGTTTTAAGAATGTAGAAGCCCTTGTTCTGTCTCTCTCTCTCTCTCTCTCTCTCTCAATCTGGGAGAAGGAGAAAGGATCTTGTGAGTCTCCCAACTAATCTAGGTTCTTCTGATGACTCCTGCAATTCACATTAAATCTATCCTGAAAATGCCTGTAAGCTTTCCCTCATTTTACATTCCTTAATGGAAATAATTTTGTTTCCTCTGGTTGTCTGAGAAGGCAAGAAATGGATGTTTGTGTTTCATCATCAAAAGATATCTTATTGCAGGAGTTGGACGCTAAAGAAATCTTTGCAGTGAGTTAGGATGCCAGACTCCAAAAGGCCCCATCCTTTCCATCAGTTACTGAGGCTTTCTTGGAAGTGCTGCCACAGCAAATATATTTCCCAACTTCCAAGTGCCACATGGACATGCTGCCGAGGCAAGAACAAGCTAAGCTTGCAGCTTCTCCTGGTAGCCGCATTGTCACGGGAAGCTCAAGCAAGAGTGGGAAGGAGGACACGGTTGCTGGCACAGGGGCTGTGCAAAGGGTGCACTGGATTTTGAGGTCTCCTCAATCTGGAGTACACCAAAATCCACTTCAACTGGCAATTCAGCTGCACTGTTCTTCAAAAATTTTGGTGCACTGTTCTTCAAAAATTTTGGACCTAATGGGTCCACCGCATGTCGAAAACAGGTAGATTCGATTGGGTTCAACTGCAGGTGCTAGGGTGAGAAGACCAAGCTACCTAGAGACCGTGCAATAATTGCAAATCTCATGAGCCGATTATGTCCAAATCTTTGGCCTGTGCAGTGGCTCTAATTCAGTGCAGTTTGCACTCAACAGATGAGATTCGATGGATGACCTCCGGTTCCTCTTCAAGATGGCGCACCACTATTCTGATATGCATGATTGCCCTTCTGATTACAGGACTGCTGGCCAGGATGCTATTGCTCCCATCATCAAGGCAATAACAATTTGATAATATCTTAGAACGCAGGAGCTGCGTTGAAGAGTCTTAGACTCTTGTCTGATGCTAGTTTGACTTCCCATGAGTACGGCGTACCGGTTAGCTCATGTCTTGAAGAGTAGTACTGAGGACATTTTCTCATGTAAAAAGCATATTGCGACGCAGCTCATGATAACGCAGTTTATTTGTTGCTGGGTCCGGCATTTGTGTCTTTAACAACATGCCACTAAAAAATCTCAGATGGATGATGCCATTCTGGTTGTAAGAACTTGTGATTTGAAGTATTACTAATTCAGATTTGGCAAATCTTAAGCATGCACATCGTCCCCATTGCATTGTAGCATGTGAACTGGCCTAGGCTCTGCAAACAAAATCTGCACAACATGGATATCCAATTCCCAACTTGCTGATCGTCCTTGTACTGGACACGCAGTTAAATTCTAGTTCTCGGTACAACTGTTCCCGGCTAAGCCGAGTAGGACACATTGCCCCTGACCCCAAGATGCGGCCATGGCATTATATTCATATCTTGATCGGGTCTTATCTGAAGAAATTGCTCCGAAGTTGCAATCGAGAATTTCGTCGTATGCTATTAAAATTGCATCATGCCCCCTTAAGTTGCAGGAAGCATTAACAGGTTTTGTTTTGTCGAGCTAACAAAGAGATTCGAGCTTTGGCTCGATTAATACATTTAGACAAAACAAGTCAGTCTTATATTTCTCCACACCCAATTTGAAAATGGATATGCAATATACTTAAAATCTGGCTTCATTGTTTTATGACAATGAGTTAAAAGTATGTCGAGCTTCTTCTAGTTTCTCTTCTTCATTTAGAAGTTGCTGACCATGCATTGGTACGGGAGCATTCCACCTTTTCTCGATACTTAATCAAATCCCTTTTTTAACAATCGAATGAACGCCTGTAGACACATCTGCTTTTCTCTTATTTCCCCGCTCATTAGCAGCATAATGATCAACCATTCAGTAGAAAAGGAGTCTAATCCCATTTGGGAAAGAAAAGAAAAGTTCCGGTAACTAAAGCAAGCACAAAACTATAGTCAGCAACATCTCATTCGCACATTAAATCATTAAGCCTATTCAGCCTAGATGCATCTCAATCACGCCAAAAAGTTGCTCAGAGAGGCCACTTATTTTGCACTTACAGTACTTCATTGAACACAATTTCCAGTATTACGGCAAATCTAGTTCTTGCACTGCCAGAAAAATAAGAAACAGGACAAGAGTGCATTGAGCAACTGTCATCTGAAAATATCATCCAAACAAAAAGGGAAAATCAAACACACCAATTGTGGCTACATAAATTAGGAGCATAAGAGAGTGCTCAAAGCAACAAAAAGCTATACATGGTTAATCCAATAGAAAGCTACATCACATGTTCCTGTCAATTCTGCCTGGACTTTTTGGCAGACTTTCGGCTCTCAAGTTTCTTTCTTGCAGCCTCAAATTCTTCTTCACTGGGTTCTGAACCCTGCATTCCACCACCATATTTATTCACCAGAGATGAAAACATGGAATCAAAATTCTCCTTTCGCTCACTACGGCGCTGAGATATAATTGCGAAAAGATCGTCTGACTTCTTCTTCGTTCTATCAAAATGGGAAACAAAGGTTAGAAAGAAGAATATACTATTAACAGTACGGTGAAGAAATCGAAACAAAATTATTTAGAATAGAAAGCCCAGTGCAGCTGTGTCACTCACTTCCCCCTCTTTCTAAGAGGATCTGTAGGCGGTTCAGTTTTAGAAATTTGATTTGCCCACTTCTGGTACGCCTTGGTTGTCTTCAATGTTCCTGTAGGACACAGAAACAGAGCATGCGGTAAGCACAATAACAGGATAGTGCACACTACACTATCAAGCACACATAAGATCTAAGCTACAAAACACCAGCATCCTCAGACCAGCATTACTTAGAATCATAAAAAGAAAGAAAAATAGGATGCTCTCCATAAAAAGTAAATGAGCACCTAGTGTTAAGTATTATCAATGTGGTAAGCATTTTTTTTTTTTACATATTGACCTTAGCATTACTAAACTCTATAAAACGCGATGAAGCACAGCCCTGCTTGAAAGTCTCAAATTCTGACTGAGCTTTAAAAGTAAAGCTAATAGTCAAGAAGAGATCGAATTGTCAAAACACCAACCTGCTGCTATTGCATCATCGATGATATCCTTAAAGCGGTGGGAATCAAGCTTAGGATCTGAGCAGAGCATTGAACAGAATAGCCTGTGAAGTAAAAAAGTACAAAAGATGTCAAATACTTCTATGTCAGAAAGGCATCTACAAGAAAGGAAAAAGGACATATCAACCCCACCTGTTCATGTTACCCTTGAATTTCTCACATAGATCAATCAGATCATTCTTTTCAGAATCAGAACCTCTATAGTTTGCCTCAAACTCTTCGATTTCTGCTTCAGTAACCACCTGGATGAAGCCATGTCAGATAACTTCAAACATAGAACTATTCATGCAAGAGAACGCCATTCACTTCAGAAAGAAGATGTCATTCCAGGTAGAACATGAACAACCTTGTATACAGCTCTAAAATACTCGTGCAGATTCTGAGCGACATCCCCCGCAAGGTCCTAAATAGCAGGAAGATAGATGTGAGAACAAACACTTGCAATAATGGAAGAAAACTCCAATTGCCAAATAACACAAACTATCAAACTCCGGCTCGAAGTATATCACAATTCGATCATCCTTCGTCCCATTTTAGCTAGCCCATCTCAAAGCACAGAGTCTGTGGACTAAGCTATCTTAAATATATTATAATGTGTCTCTTTGCTTGCGACAGCCATTTATATATCGGATAGAGATCAAGACTTAATTCTCTCCTGGTTTTCTGTGATTATGCTTGTGCAGAGATTCAGGTGGAACTCACAGCATCGTCAACACAGCCAGTCTGATCATATAATGCCCGTTTCTCCTCGTCACCTAGAATCGAGATCACCTTTTGTAATTGCTGAAATTTTTCTTTGGCGTCCTGATGATACAAGAACGAAACAAATTACGACAAAGTGGAGTTAGAGATTGGAGGAGCTAGCCCCATCCAAACTATTTCAATTGTCAAGACATAGGGGCATCGGAATTAACTTAACCTCATCACCAGGATTCTTATCAGGATGGAGTCGCAGGGCCAACTTATAGTATGACTTCTTTATTTCCTGCTGAGTAGCTGTCCTTTCCACACCAAGGATCTGCAATACATAGCATCTTCATTGAGTAACTCCCATTCACCCTTAAGCAAATGCAGGTGCAAAACATGGCAAATGGGTTCCTGGATAGGATACGCTCTTATTACTGATATATGAACACAACCTCTTTTCTGATCCTTATATAGCCAACAAAATCCTAAAAAGAGGAAGCTTACTTTGCAGAAGTATCAATTCAAGGCTAATGAGTGCTTACAGATCATAAGCTTCCCAAGAAAACTGAAGAATAGGAATGTCACTAAGCAAGTAACAACTACCTGAATCATCAGTAACCTTAAATGGGGCAAAATGATAAAAAGGTCATCTCAGCAAATCCAAGGTGGCAATTGTGGCCTAAGCTAGCTGAACAACCATAGATCATTAAGCCAACTAGGCTGTAATTTGGCAAATTTCTTACTCATCAGAGTTGATGGTTGCCTCGTGGATGGAGCAATCAGTTTCTGTGGAAACGAAGCATCAGAAACGACAGCATGCCAGTCAAGAGCAATTCAAAGGCTCCGAAAATACTTCCCCTAACCACTTAGAACATGAAAAGGAAAACGAGGAAAAGGAACCCGCAAAGCGACTCTCTGTTTCAGGATCAATCCTTTTTCTAAGCTCAACCTTGGAATGACCCGCCATTAAAAGGACAATAACATCGAAATTCTCAAATCAAACTTTTCAGCATCCTCTCAGCAACTGATATGGAAAAACCAAATACCGCATCTTCTCTTGAACAGCACAGTCGAGTCGTTCAGCTTCAAGTAAATTACTCACTATGCACATCTCCAATCCCAGCTAAAGAACACCTCCGCTTACGCCATGCGAGCAGTCAATAGCGCTGGGAACTTAACCCTAACAAAAAAAAAATTCTAGCAAAAATCTTAGGTCGAAATCTCATGCGAAATTCGCAGTTTCATAAACTGCAGCCCATGACCATTAGAGATTGCACCAGCCCCCTCGATTGTCCATCCCCGCCATGCAACAGTAACGAACTCGAGAACAGGAGACATCCGAGCGCCGGAATTGGGACTCAACCCACGCAAACGCCAATCCAATCAAGCATCGCAGTACCCAAAAAAATTTAAAAAAAATTAAAAAAACATTTCCCCCTTTCCCTAATCAATCCCACCCGAAACCACAACCTAAGGCAAACTCCGACGCTCCGCGCGCGCGCGCGACGGAGCACAAGGCAGGGGACGAGAGACCATCTCCGAGCTCACCTCGTACAAGCTCATCTGAGCCGCGGAAGACTCCGCGCGATCCCCGCCGCGCGCCTCCTCGCCGTCGCCTTGCGGAACCCTAGATTCCTTCCTCTGCTTCTTCCCCATGCCGGAGCGAAACCGGAGCTCGAGTCGGGGCGAGATACGCTCTTGCTTGCCTTGCCTTGCCTTGCCTTGCCGTGAAAGAAAGGAAGAGGAAACCGGGAAGATAGGCTTGACGGGGGAGAGAAGGAGGCGGAGGGAGCGCTCCGATTCCTTTGTTCTTTTCCTATTTTTTCGGATCTTTTAATTTTTCGGCGTCGGGATTGTTCCCGCCATTTCGCGGCTTTTATCTTTCCTCTTTTCCCGCCGGAACGGCGTGAAGCGATCGGGGTTTGGGAATCGATGATAATCGTTTCCGTCTCTTCTTCCCTAGAGAGATTCGAGTCCCGTATCTTTAACAAAAATTAATCACGAGCTCGAGAAATTACATCGCGAGAAATTACATCGCGATTGAAAAACCAGTGCTCAAAATTTACTGACACACTATTATCAATATATTGCCCAAAAAAACAAAGTTTCAATAAGAGAATTTTTTATTAATCAAATGACGTAATAAATGTTACGTCATCATTTTTTTTTTTTTCATTTTGGGCGAGCATTATTCGAGAAAAGAAGGAGGCTCTATTTTGAGGAGCTTCGAGATGATATTCATGAGGCATTTCGATTTTGCACGTAATCGTGTGGACGAAAATGAGATGATATCTATGATCGAGATTTGAAATGAAAGTACTTTGGCAGGGTCAAGAAATGCCCATTTTATCTTTTAATTGGGTTTTTGAGAAAAAAAAATTTGTATAATTAATAAAAGTTAAAATGTACAAGTCGGCTGGAGGAAAATAATTTCTTTTTTTTAGCGGTTCTGAAAAATGGAAAGAATTGATAATGGGGAAAAACAAAATCAAAGGCCATAAAAATCAAACCAACGATTTGCTCGCGTCGTTCAGTTTTCACAAAGCCCGCCAAGCGTGTTTGAAACAGAGAGATGCCATCGCAGGATAGCCGCCGCCGGTCTCCATTTCCCGTCCGATCATTTGCTTGATCATTCTCTTTGCTCCGCCTGCGGATTCTTCTCCCTCTCTGTAAAATTTCAGTGCCTTCCGGCGCTTCTTCTTTGTACTGGGATCTGCTTTTCTTGTCAAATCCCCTTTTCTTGTAAATCCCGAATTCGACATCGAATGCAGTTTTCGCCTTGGTCGCAGGCGATCTGGTTGGATTTGCCGCTCAAGATCGGCCGAAACGAAGACGGAATTTGGTCTCCTTCTCTCTCTGGGTAATTATATTTCCCGCCTGCCGACTGGACTTGCCTATGTTGTTAACAATCTTGTGCGCGCGTAACTTGGTTGGTGGCGATTAGCATGATTTCTTGCTTCTTGGGATGTAAGTAAAACAGGCGCGGAAGGCGACACCGTGTGAAGTGGTTGCGATTTGCAATCCCGAAATGTATGGCTTACGGATTCTTTGGCATGAATTATGTTGTATCAGATTCTGCAGGGTCGTGGGGAGGAAGGGACCGCGTCTTGGTAGCATGTATTGAGGTGTAGGGCAGAATATGAATTGAAAGTTGTCGTGTTTTCGATCCGAGGCGTGCTTTCTTTGCCTTCATCTTGAGTTAAGGGCCATTTGTGGAACAGCCCACATCCATGCTGATGGATCGACATAGAGTTGTTGTTGTTTTCGTTGTTATACCTGTTTCTCCCTCGGTAGTTTAAGACCAAGGACTCAAAAAGATGAAAGTTTTGATTATGTGATTTGCAAAGATACATCTGCTTGAGACAGTTAGGATGAAATGATATGCTCAGAGTCGAGACCACCGATGCTGTTCCCACATGGGAAAGATATTTCTAGAGATGGTATTGATGTTTCTCAAGATCTTGGGAATGATGCCAGTCGAGAAGTGACTCTTTCTTGGCTTAGAAGATGCAGACTGAAAAGACGAATTGCCTTACAAAACCATTAGGAGAGTTTGCCCAGCCCATGCTGCAGCAAAGCATGTTCAAAAAGAAATATGGCTTTAATGAAATATTTGTTTGCTTTTGTATCAATTTATTTCTTGGGATCCAAGGTTTTTCTGTTCCTCAGCTTGCATGCTCTACATGTATATTACTTCTAGGGGCTAGCGATGCATGGATTGATGCTTGCTTGCAAACTGTTAGAAATATATTCCCTTGATTCTATATGTCTCTCAGATCGTAGTCTGGTAATCCTGATTGATTTAATTAATGCTGTTGTGCTCTTGGACGTTCATTGTTGTCTCCTTCTCCTCTCTCTCCCTGGTCTGTGTGAAAGGGAGGGGGGCTTTGGTGATGATTACATAAACAACAGAATTTACTGGCTCTATGGAGCCCTTGACATGATAGTGTAAAGGAAACTGTCATATGATCTAGTCAAGCCATTCGATGATTTAATTAATATTCAGAGCATATTATGCTGGTTTCGGAAAGCAGAAGCACATGTTCATTCTGTCTCTTGTTTTTATTTCTGGGTCTGAGAGAGGGATGAAGGATCTGGTCTGTCCTCTAACTTATTCGGTTTCTTCTGATGACTCCTGCCAATTCACTTTAGAGCTAACCTGAAAATGCCAGGGACCTTCTCCTCATTTTCCACTCCTTATCAGAATTGATTTTGGAATATTCGGTTTAATGAGAAGGAAAGAAGTGGAAATTCATGTTTCATCATCAAATGATTGCCCCCGTTGCAGGAGTTGGAAGCTATGGAGTTCTACAAGGGGATGGGATGGCAGAGCACAAAAGGCTGTATCTTTTGCATCAATAACTGTGGCTTCTTTGGAAGTGCGGCCCTGGGAAACTTGTGTTCCAAGTGCCACAAGGATATGCTGCAGAAGCGAGAACAAGCTGAGCTCACAGCTTCCTCCATCAGCAGCATTGGTACGGCAAGCTCCAGCGAGAGTGGGAAGGAGCATGCGGATGCTGGTGCGAGGGACATGCACAGCGGTGCAGTGGATGTTGAAGCCTCATCAATCAAGAGTTCACCAGAATCATCTTCAACTGGGAATTCAGCTGTATTGTTGTTCCAAAATCTCAGAATGAATGTGAAGGATGGGCCTAATAGGTGCACTACATGCCGCAAACGCGTGGGTTTGACCGGGTTCAACTGCAGGTGCGGCAACCTTTTCTGCGGGGCGCACCGGCACTCTGATAAGCACGACTGCCCCATTGATTATTGGACCGCTAGCCAGGCTGCTCTTGCTAAAAGAAACCTTATTGTCAAGGCAGAAGAAATCTAGAAGATATAGAATTCAGGTGCCGAATTGAAGGGTCAGGTTCTGGTATAATGCTGGTTTTACTTTTCTGTGAATATCATGTCGTGACGCTAGTCGTTAGCTCATGTCTTGAAGCATGATGATATTGAGGAGATTTTCTCGTGTACAAAGCATATTGCAGCATCACTTCTGGACATTGCAATTTGTTTCTTTTTGGGTACGGTATATATTGCAAAAACGAGTGATCAAATATAATAAATAGAATAACGAAATAAATCGCTTAATAGACTTACATGATTTGCACAACATGACCTATTTTACAAAAAGTGCACTACTAGATTTCATTACGGATCAAGTGATACGATTGAGATTACAGTAAGTTCGATATACTTATTTTTGGTGATTTCTAATCTCCAAATCACACCTAACCCTCTACAAGCGGGATAATTGTCCAAGGTCTTAAACTTATTTTACAATGGCCAATTCAATCATAAATATTAACGATTTGTCAATTTAGTCATAAGCCTATCATTTGGACATTTAAATTGACAAGTCGTTAAAAATTTTAATATTAAATTGTCAAATCATCAAAAGATTTTACGATGAAATTGGTACAATTAAAAAATTTATGACAAAATTGACCTCTATGCAATAAGTATTGGACTTTTTGAATAATTTTCCCCTCTTCAAGCTCTTTAACTCTTCACGAGAGCTTCATCGAAGTGTGCAAGCATTTATAATTTATCATTTCCTTTACATAATTTAATAGCATTGCATAATGCATCCTACTTTCATAAGTAAAATTCAAATGGCGGAAACGTACTTCCTCTCATTTTCATGCTCACAATCAAACATTAGAAAAATCACCAGATATCTTGAAAATGGATTCCAGGCAAAATCATTTCTTTCAACATAAAGTTCTTCACAAAGTAAATGCACTTTCTTGATTCAAACTGTCTTCATTCGAGTCATATTGTTCGATTGGGCTTCCATCTAATCAGACATAGACATAAGCCGCATAACTCTCCAAGTGCAAATGGAGAAGTCACCCTATTACGATTGCATTGGCGTTTCAAACTTATTCGGTGCAACCCCAATGCCTCTCGATTTACAAGGAGCGCTAGAAAAGACCTTAGGTTCTGCTTGTTTTCACAAAAAATGAATTTGAAAAATGTTTTTCTAAAAATAATCGCTTATATCTTCTACAAAAACGAATGAAATGAAAATATTTTCTCCATTAATGAAATTGTTTAGACATGAATTGTTGTAAATAACGAAAATATTTTATACCGACTAATTATTTCAAGTGATTTTAAGCGATATTTCTAAATTAATATTTTTTGTAAAATAATCGAAACCTCAAAGGCTTTCTTTTTTATATATAAAAGACAAGGAGGATACCCACGGTTTGACCATTCGGTGCTCCTTTTTGGTCGAATGAAAAGCTGCAACCTGGCTGACCCGATGCGATGCTCATACAATAGCAAGGAATATTGTTTCTGCTTTTGACCGAATCGGCGGATAAGCCATGACAAAAGCGGTCCTTTTGGCTCTTATTGGCTGCGAATTTCATGAAAATTTAAAATGTGCGCCAAAGCATGTTTGCCCTTTTCAAGATTCGAGAGACAAGAGGGAGAGATTTCAGGGCTTATTATTAAATGTGCGACAGGCATCGGTGGCTTAGTATATACTTGGAAAATGCGCGGGTAAAGTTAGGAAGGCCTATGTGCTCTCCATTCACTTCGAGATTCCATTCCTGGCATCCGAGTTCAAGCATCGCCTAATCCATCTTCGCTTCCTTTTTTAGCGATGCAATTTATTTGAACGAGAACCCACCTCTCCAGTACTCTTCCTTGCGTGCTAGTCAAAGAGCCGGTAAGGTTATTTGCAATTAATACGAATCTCTTGATTCTTGACATTCCGTTGATGATTTTTACCTGCCGGAATGATGAACAGAAAGTGTAATGATCTGGGCCATTCCGTGTGGGCCGAGCTCCTAAGAGAAACACTCCGAATAATCACACAAAAATGGCGACCGTTTGAGGGTGGGCGTCGATCTATAAAGCACTCGATCGAGTCTCTTCCTATTGATATAAGACTTCAAAAAAGTCACACGCTCCCCCAATCAAAGAACTGACATTCTTGTCGGTGTTGGACCATATCACCCAACGATACCCCGCGTTCAATGTGTAGTCCAATCCATTTTTTACCCCCTCCTGCCATTTTGAAAACCTTCAATGGGTTCGAAACTTTTTTACGATCCCTTTTTACTCTGATGATTGCTCCCCTCTCGTCGGATCGAGAATGGGTCCAGCCTGTCTATGAACTACACACCTATTAGAGAGGGCCCTATTTCGATCATCCGTAACAACTCGATCTGTTCCACGTAATGGGTTGAGACGAAAAATGAAATTACACAGGAGAGCATGGGGAGCCAAAACATTGGGAGAGTAGGGTTGTGCGTCCCCACGCTCCACCGTGAAGCAAAAAATAGGTAGGGGGGCAATCGACGAGAGTATGTGTGTTTGTGCACATGTAATAATGATTCTTCATGGCTTTCTTCAATGCAATAAGTGCTGCAAATATATTTGATGACAGTAGGAAGACTCTCCAAATTCTCTTTCATCCCCACCACTTAGCGCCAAGCCCATGTCCGGTTCCTTCCAGCAGAGACAGAAAGGGGAACTCTAATCACCATCTCCTTTGGGGACTTGGGGAATTCCCCCCCCCCCCCCTCAAACACAACTTGCACAAATACCCATGACTTTTCCCCAAGTTACATGAACACCTTTTTGGATAAAGTCACTATCCCCCCCCCCCCCAAAAAAAAAAAAAAAAAAAACCCCAAAAAAAAAAAACCCATTGTAGAAAAAAGTTATTTGAATTCGTATACATATTCTTGTTATACAAGTGTTTCGCGAAATCCTTGTTACTATATAACGAGTTAATATCACGAAAGGTTTCAAACTTATTTATTTATGAAAAATTTACTCAAAACTAATTTTTTAATCACAAAAAACTTCAAATTAGTACACTCATGACAAATTTACTCTTAGCTAATTTGTGACTATCAAAAATCTCAAACTGTTATATTCGTAATAAATTTGCCATTCATTAAATTGAATTAAAATCACGAAAAATCACAAACTGAGATATTTATCAATAAAATCCCAAATTGATATATCCGTCGTCTGTCATGTATCATATAACACAGAAATTTGATCATAAAATTTAATGAAAATTAAAAAAGGATAAAATTATCATAGATATATCAATTTGAAATTTAAATTAATTTACAAGTGTTCGTGACATCAACCCTCATATAATTTTGATAATGAGATATCCTCGGGTTCCATTCCACTCCTCTTTTTTCCCCTCCCTCGGATGCTCTCTGTTGCCGCTGTCTGAAAAGAGGTTGACTCACGAGCGAGACACTTTGTTGCATTCGCCAAGGTGGAATGACTTTTTACAAAAGAGATGGCCAGTACGGGGAACAGGGCTTTTTTTGGGGAGCCTATACATACATAGTCAATGCGTTGAGCACGCATGTTTCGACCCAACATCGGTTTGACGATTATCGACCTTCTTAAAGCTGCACGAGTCACGGGCACGGGGATAGATGCAACTGTTGTTTCGCTTCGTCGTCATACGTGACCGAGAGAGAAAACGAGAGAGAGAATTGCTTGCTTGACTCCACTTACCAAGAATCCGCGCTTGTATGCTTTTAGGATGCCCACGATATCTACGAGCATTCGTTAATTGATTCGTGAAATCTGTTGATTCGTGTTGGGAAGTTTTGATACATCATCGATGTTGGGTTAGGCATTGCGTAGTTTTTATGATCGCTATTGCCATCCGAGGGAGAGAGAGAGAGAAGGCGCGATTCGATAGTTTTTTTGGGCCAGGTTGCGGTTTTTTCACGAAAGAAAAGTCAGGTTTGAAGAAGATACACATATTGATTGCCTTTTATGTCTATACGGATTAGCGTACCACCTACCTAATTTTTGAAATACTTACGCGGATCCGGGTCCAGAGGACTGAGTGAGTCGCGTTCATTGATCTCGTGAAAATCACGCGTGATATCCACGTGAGACTCACGTGATCAACGGTCCTATCGCCGAGTCCGCAAAATCAACTACTGCAATCTGCCGGATCCACTCGACCCGAGTCTAAGCAAGAAATTTCCCTACGCTTTTAGGTCCGGCCAACTCAATTATTGCATTCCCTGTTTACCCATCTTTCACGCCAATTTCCCTTGCACGATTTCAGCACGAAATCGCCCCCTCATGATAAATGCCCCTTGTCCTTTTTCAACGGGGCTCTTGAACACTAATAAATGGAAATCAATTCCTTTTCGAAAAACAAGAGAACAACGAAAAAAGAAAAAAATCATAAAAAATCTCAAATTATACTACTTATTATAAATTTACTCTAAATTTTTTTTATGAAACAAAAAATCTCAAATTATGTCACTTATGATAAATTTACCTTGAACTTTTTTCTGTGACGCGAAAAACTTCGGACTATATAACTTATGATACATTTATTTCACAATATGTTACCATATAATATGTTGAGCCAAAATTCAAAGAAGGTCGGAATCTAGTTCCATTACTAGCACGTAGAGCTTCTTCCCAGATCAGCCAATGCTTTGGGCAAAGGGCTGACTTCGGCACGTGCGGCGTGGACTCATCTGCCCCTCGTGCCCTCAGTCCAGCTCAGTCCCCGCCCCCCTTTCCTTTTTGTCCTCTGCGCTCACGGGATGCCTTTTGGATTCCCTCCCCCCCCCGCATGGCCTCTATTTTATTTGTTTATTTATTACGCATTTATTACTTATTATATTTTATCGGTTTTTGATAAAGAATTTACTCCCTTCACTGAAGCGCCCCTGCTTCTCTACCCTGTTCATCTCTGCAATTTTTTCTCCCCCTTCGGCTTTAGGCCTGTTGCTTTCAAAAGCACATGAAGCTCAGGCCCACGTTTTTTTTTTTTTTTTAACTTTTTATGTCCACCGCGCCCTAGTCATGTGGATTGGAATCGACAGCTTTGTAATGATCTCGTGGCGAAGAACTCCATAAAAAAGAAAAAGGAAAAAAATGCGGGAAGATTTTCCAAAAATTTATAATATAAAAGTGATCATCATCTAATCGGTAGTCTTATGTTAGGCGCGATTCCAAATCGAGGGTAAATTATCTTTTTCTCACGGTATCCCCCCGGGGGTTGTCGTCTCGGCGGGCCTCGACCGGATGTTCAAATCCCCTATAGGGCCGCGACCTGGGGGCGTTCTCAAGGTCCTACACAATGGGTTTACATGCCGTGGTCAAGATATTCTTTTATTATTATTATAATTGAGGCATGAGGCCCTTACAAATCTATGGAGTGGCATTGACTATCTGGGGCTTTGGATTCTCTTCTTGTCTTCAGCGAAATTGACCTCATAAGAACGGCCATGGATGGAGGAACAATGCATGATTTGGGCATGCCAGTGCTAGCAAGAAAACACCAAAAGGGACTCTGCAAAGTCCAATGCATGATGCATCTCGATGGGTGGTGGAGGACAATGATTTGAATGTGAGTAAAAAGGAGGAAATACGACCACATTTCCCTTTTTCCCTGACCACTCTCTCTCAGGACGGCTGGCATTATCAATAAAGTGTTGATTAAAGCTTGGTAGGCTGTAGTACAAAAACTAATCTTGATGTGTAGCAATAGGGGAGGACAGGACAAGTTCATATGAGAGCCAGGGAAGATGTACCGAGGTGTGAGTTGATGTTAAGTTTGTTAAAAAGTCCGATAAAAAAACTTAATTAGTTAAAGAGAGACTACGTGAATATAAAGAGCACTTAAAACCTCTTGTAAATCGATGTAGGATAATTTTTCAACAAAGTTCATTTGCCTTGTCTAGTCCAATCCCTAATTGCTGAAAAGAAAATCAACAAAGAATAATTAAATTCAGAAAATCAAAGCAATGAAGACATACTGTACTCATATTGTATCCACGCCAGAAAACATTAATTCTACTATTTCTTTTTTTCTAATTATAGCCAACTCCTCGGCATTCGCCCGTCGAGCTGATTCTCCTTCTTTTTATAGAAAATTGAAAATGCTTATATCGATCGGGCATTTTCATTTATACGTGATCCCGTGAATAGGATAAAAATAGAGACGGATGTGAATTTAACTAGGAATGTTCATGCAACAAAAAGAGAGCATCCAACAAGCACTTGACCTTTTCTTCTTGAAATAGTGATCCCGAAAAAAGATGGTAAGTCTCGAGTGAAACTCATCAGATCTGACCATTCAAATCGAATTTAACACATAAACATGTCAAGTAAGTCCAATGAATACTTATATGTGACATCCAAGTTCATATATGTCAAAGGTTGTATGACTTTATGCACAACTTTTTCTTTTGTAATCTTTTTCTCCTTTCCTGGTTTTTTGCGCTTTTTGAGAGAAGTACTTGATTGCAACTTTTGACACAGCTGCAATCTACTGCATCGTTCGTCCTCCTCCGAGTCACACCCTCTCCCACCCCAACACCTTCCTTTTCCTCCTCTTCCTTCTTCTTTTTCTTCTTCTTCTTCACTGGACCCAAAGATCATCACTTTGGAAGTGAAGTAAAGAAGGGTCGATTCAGCAGATATATATTTCCAAGTAAGAGACTCAAAGACAGCACCTTTAAGTCTCTCAGAGCTGCCTCCGATGGCTGCAACTTGCACATTCCCACTCTTCCTCTCCCTGACTCTGCACATCTTCATGCTCTGCTCGGCCTCCTCCTCAGAAGCTGACACCCTCCTCTCCTTCAAGTCCTCCATTAAAGACCCGAACCACTCTCTGTCCACATGGTCCTCTTCCTCCTCTTTCTCACCCGCTCACTACTGTAACTGGACCGGCGTTTCTTGCACCGCCAACCCGCCATTCCACGTCACTGCGCTCAACCTTCAAGCCCTGAACCTCTCTGGCGAAATCTCAACTTCAGTGTGCGAGCTTCGCTATCTGTCTTACCTCAATCTTGCTGACAACCTCTTCGACCAGCCCATTCCTCTGGAGCTCTCTCAGTGCACTTCCCTGGAGACTCTGAACCTCAGCAACAATCTCATCTGGGGCACCATCCCCGACCAGATTGCTCGGTTCAGCTTCTTGAAGGTTCTTGATTTGAGCAGGAACCACATCGAGGGAAAAATCCCAGAAGGCATTGGTGCTCTCAAGGACCTCCAAGTTCTCAATTTGGGAAGCAACTTGCTCTCAGGTAATGTGCCTCCTATCACTGGGAACTTCACAGAGCTTGTTGTTCTTGATTTGTCCGAGAATGCGTATTTGGTGAGCGAGATTCTTGGTGATTTCGGGAAGCTCGTGAGGCTGGAGCAGCTTTTGCTTCAAAGGTCCGGCTTTTATGGTGGGATACCAGATTCCTTGGCGGGGTTGCAGAGTTTGGCTATTTTGGACCTCTCTCAGAATAACCTCACTGGTGGGATTTCTCAGACAGTCGTGGCTTCACTCAAGAACTTGGTTTCTTTTGATGTCTCACAGAATAGGCTTGTGGGGTCATTTCCTGATGGTATCTGCGGGGCGAAAGGTCTTATTGAGCTCAGTCTCCATACAAATATGCTTAATGGGTCGGTGCCTGAGTCTATCCGCGAGTGCTTGAATCTAGAGAAATTCCAAATTCAGAACAGTGATTTTTCCGGTGATTTTCCTAGTGGGTTATGGTCATTGCCTAAGATTAAAGTGGTAAGGGCTGAAAACAATAGGTTTTCTGGAGAGATCCCTGATTCGGTGTCGATGGCTACAAAGTTGGAGCAAGTTCAGATCGATAACAACAGCTTCACTGGTAAAATTCCTCGGGGTCTTGGTCTAGTCAAGAGCTTATACAGGTTCTCTGGGTCTTTAAATAAATTCCATGGCGAAATCCCTCCAAATTTTTGCGATTCACCAGTTATGAGCATATTAAATCTCTCCCACAACGCTCTTTCTGGTCAAATTCCGGAGCTGATGAAATGCAGGAGGCTTGTTTCGCTGGCGTTGGCAGACAACAGTCTAACCGGGGAGATCCCCTCATCGCTTGCCGATCTATCGGTATTAACTTACCTCGACCTTTCGGCTAATAAACTCACTGGACCAATTCCACAACAGTTTCAGAACTTGAAGCTTGCTCTCCTGAATGTGTCCTTCAACCAGCTCTCTGGGAGGGTTCCATATGCTCTGATTTCAGGTCTTCCCGCTTCGTTTCTCCAAGGAAATCGTGGGCTCTGTGGGCCGGGATTATCGACACCATGTTTGGATGCCCAACCAAGCCACCACAAGACGAGGATTACGACATTGACATATGCCCTGATTTCTGTGGCTTTTGGTGTTGGGGTTTTAATTGTAGCTGCTGGTTTCTTCGTGTGTCACAAATCATCGAAGCAAAAACAGCAAAGGGGTGTTTGGCGTTCAGTTTTCTTTTATCCTCTGAGAGTCACCGAGCAGGATTTGATCATGGGAATGAATGAGAAAACCGCGGTTGGAGCTGGTGGGGCTTTTGGTAGAGTGTTTGTGCTAAGTCTACCTAGTGGCGAACTGATTGCAGTGAAAAAGTTGGTTAATTTTGGAATCCACTCTTCTAAAGCACTGAAGTCTGAGATCAAGATATTAGCTAAAACTAGGCACAAAAGCATTGCTAAAATCCTGGGTTTCTTCCACTCTGACGAGTCAATATTTGTAATCTATGAATTTGTGCCTGGTGGTAGCTTGGGGGACTTACTTTTTAGGCCAGACTTTCAGCTTCAGTGGGGCTTCAGATTCCGAATTGCCATTGGAGTTGCGCAAGGACTGGCTTACCTGCACAAGGATTACGTTCCTCATTTACTTCACAGGAATGTTAAGTCGAGTAATATTCTTCTGGACGCTGAATTTAACCCCAAGTTCACTGATTTCGCTCTTGACCGAGTAGTTGGTGAAGCAGCATTTCAGACCACACTTGTTTCAGAATTAGCTTCCTCTTGTTACAGTGCACCAGGTAACAAGACTCCCAGTTAGATTTTAGCCTCATTTTTTTGAACAATTATATGCTTCATTAGCTCAAGCCAAACGAGTAGCAGTGCTGAGTTCGGCAGGCCTTATTTGGATTCCAGAACTGATTGATGTCTCCAAGGTCTTCATGATTAAAAATTCCATTGAGATTGTTGTTGCATCCTTTATCTTCATTTAACAGAAACTTGCTCTTCCCCACTGAAAAAGTTCTTCCAGGCATTTCATATTAAATGAATGGCATGCATAAAAAGTGAGGTTTTCTATCGCGACTATTTGAAATCTACTAAATAGTTCATGATTAAAATTTCGTCATTTTTTTCAAAAATAGGTTTTCTAACATCGTTTCTGCCCAAGTGCTCCTGCTAAAACCTTATTTAGTAGGTTTAATACATGACTTTGATTTCTCACAAACATTAATATGAATGATGTTAGAAAACCTACTAAATAATGATGTATGCCTATCTATATGGTACCAAAAGATCTCAAATCGCTCGACTCATTTTGTTCTTGGATTACAGAATGTGGATACAGCAAGAAAGCTACTGAGCAAATGGACGTTTACAGCTTCGGGGTTGTGTTGTTAGAGCTGGTGACTGGCCGGCAAGCAGAGCAAAAGGAACTGATCGAGTCTGTTGATATCGTGAAGTGGGTTCGACGGAAAATCAACCTCAAAAACGGGCCCCTCCAATTGCTTGACCCCAAGATATCAAGCTCCTCCCAAAAGGAAATGCTGGGAGCACTGGAGATCGCTCTGCGCTGCACATCCGTGGCGCCGGAAAGACGACCATCAATGCCTGAAGTCGTCAGAAATCTTCAGTTACTCGGTTCTAAGGGTAGCTTTCCGAGTTTGGAGTTCTCTGCCTCGGAGAACCCGATGTCAGTGTGAAAATTAAGCTGAAGTCCTGCTTGTAAATTCGACTTTTTTTCTGCATTTCTCTCTTTTTGATTTTTGATGACCTGGAAAAGAACGTCTGAGAACTTCTTCTCGGATGGAAGAGAAATGGCATCTGCATTTTCGTGAATGCGCATACACAAATACTTAATATGATTAACTAACAAGTGTAGAGCTAATACACGTCTTCCATCTCATGAAAATGCCGAGGAAACCAAAATTCGCTGTGGAGCGAATGTCGATGTCGTGATTGCGGTGACATGAAGTGTTTGCAAGATGGAGGGATAGTTCTACAAGGCTTGAACTAGTTATCTGATTAATCGTCATTATCTGTTTTACTCGATCTAATTGTTGTAAAGACGGCGGTTACATCTTTAGTAGTTCATCCTTGGAGTCGATCAATTTTGTATTTTCCTAAGCAAGTATTAACATCTCACGGATTGCAGCGAATCTTGCCAAGCGGCTGTCTCAATTTTTATTCGGTATGTGTGTTTTGAGGATTAGATTATAGTCTATATGCATCGAGAATTATTACAAGTCACGGTCGATGCAAACAAGCCGAATTGGATGCCTCATAGCGTGTTTCACCCGGATATAACCATTAGATAGAAAGATTTCTTCCTAACAGGGACCCGTTGAGTAGTGCATAGCAGTCTGAACTCCTCATGCAATTTATGCCGGTTAACTTCATTTCAGCTACACAACTTCTTTCTGAAGCAAGGGTACCTTGGACAGCAAGGGAAACGGACATAAAAAAAAAATGAAAGAAATCTTGAACTGTGTAAAACTCACAAGTTGCGGCAAATATACAAGAAATCTGTTTATATCACACAGCTCAAAAAGCTTTCGACTTACATCTCCTCCATTCTCTACATTTTCATGGATATAAAACTTCATCTCATGCGACTTTACATTTGAAGAGGAATTGGAATATACATAAACCACAGCTCACTCGGACCAGACCTCTCGAAGGAGCTCATATCTTGCATTCAGCGAAGAGTGACCAGGATGCTCCACTAGTTTCCCGTTTCCATTTCCATTACTGATGGTAGTCGGAGATGAATACATATTATCCATTATAGACATGAGAGGAGATTCCAAGTCTTCAAGTTCTTCGTCGCTCGTGTATCCTTTTCTCTGCACTGCAGACGCATTTCTTGACCACTGAGAACGGACTCCTGCCTCTGCAACTTTCTCCGCCACATCAAGAGAGGAAGGCGGGCAGTACGTAACGGGAGCAGCTGTATAAGGAAAGTTTCTCACGGTTTCTCCAGAAATTCGCCGCTCCACAAAACTCTGTACAAGTATTGACCATAAAGAGAGGAAAAACAAAGTAAGCAGCAGGAATATTGCTATTGTTCAAAAGAAAACTCAGCTGTTTGGCAAAATGTCAAAATATCAAGGTAACTAATTAACAGAATTATCGATAACTCAGACCTAGGCTCCTTATGCAGGAATTTTATAAATAAATCTGACTTGCGCTGCAGAATATTTAAATCAGTATATGCATGGTGACCAATTATAAGGAATGCATAATTGCTAGGGACAATGAGAAATATTACTAATACCAACCTTCTAAGTGATGTGAAAATTTAACATTGGCAACTTATACAAACCAACTTTTTAATAAATTGTTCTCACTTGTTTCAAAATTTAATTAAAACTTGCCGTGTCACTGAGTTAGTTCTTATTACTTCTAGCGTGTTTCATAAATAATATAGCACTTGGTCCCCTGTGTGCCTGGCATCCTTTTACTCTTCAGAGTGACGATGAGGAAAAGGAAAAGCATGTGATTGGTCGTTTAAAACCCCTACCATAACAGATGGATAGTTCTCCTCTCATGAAATATTTTTACCCAAAGAGATCTTTCAGGTAGCAATTAACTGCAGCTTCTGTTATAAATGTAACTAGAACGGTTCAGGAAGAAACTAAAACATACTTCAGCATTCAGTGCCTCCAGTACAGCTCCTGGGACAGGATCCGGACAAAACTCATCTGGAGTAAAGTTGCAGAGCACCCGTTTGACTAAAGCCAGACTAATGGTTGGGCACACCTAGCAAAATTAGAAAGTCACATTACGCACAGAAGGTGGTTGACCGGGATCCATCAAATCTGAAAGATGCCATATAGAAAATTCTTACCTCCTTTCTGATCGATCGATCCAGAAGCAAGTCTTTTGGGAGCATTAGAAGTTCACTCAGTTCATTAAGAAGAACGAAGGACTTCAGTTCATTATCACCACCCTGCTGACATTCCTCCTTGTGACTCTGCTGATTCTCTTCAGCAGGGTTGTCGTTATCCATGCCAAACATGTCACTGAGCCATCTAGACCAATTGCCAACCTGCAGAACCATGTGTTCAAAATTATCATCTAAAGCCATCAATTCCATGCAATGGCATTTTAGAAAACACCAGAACCATACAGCATCACTCTGACAAAGAACAAAGCCAAAAGATTGTACCAAAAAGATATCCATCACAATTTGATGATGTTCCTCAAATCTTACAGGAAAAAAAAATCATCGGATTGGATAAAGCTCTCAGCTATCCGAAATTAGAGTGACTTTGATATTACAGAAATGGGAAGATCATACTTGGACATAAGTATAGGCATGCTCCTTACATTGGTGTTGATGATGATGCAATCTGGAATCATTTGATGCATGGGTGCTCAAATAAAGTGGCTAAAATACATACTGAATTTTTAAGCTGAGCTCCAGATCCGAAACTCAAGTGTCCTGCTGGTATAGGCAGTACCCTGGAGTCGACAATTGGATCAGAGACTGGATCTGTAGGTATCTCAAAAGCTGATTCACGCAGAATGGCATTAAACATTGCCACATCTAATCTGGCAACACATTGTTCCATTACCTGACGATAAGAAAAGGGGTTAAACCAATCAGAAGCAAAGGGAAAAAACTTTAACATGCTTTCAGTTTAAACCCATATAAGAGTGAACTTGGATGTCAATATCAAACGGCTTAGAGAATATGTCCACTAAAACCTACCATCCTTGCCAATACAGGCAGGCAACCACACTCATGTCTTGCCGCTCTAACAGGACAAATTTGTTGGAA
Organism: Syzygium aromaticum; assembly: GCA_024500025.1. Classification (NCBI taxonomy): domain Eukaryota; kingdom Viridiplantae; phylum Streptophyta; class Magnoliopsida; order Myrtales; family Myrtaceae; genus Syzygium; species Syzygium aromaticum. Next base: position 23,847,517 of record CM044885.1, read on the forward strand.
AGCGTCTTGAAAAGCGTTTGTCCATAAGTTGATAGAGAAATTCCCCTGCTGCTGATCACCCAAAGCTGGTCCCAGCAACTTCCCCGTGCTTTTGTTGGAAAATGAATCCTCAACGGGAGTTTGCATATGTGGAGTGAAAGCCTACATGGAAGACAACAGCCAAAATAGAATTTAACCCATCAGAAACTTTGCCACTTATGCAAAGATCATATGCAAACTGAAGAACGGACAACAATTAGATATGGGCTGATTTTGACCTATACGACTAGCAATTTTTATCCAACATAGAAATGACACACTAACTCAAAATCAGTCAATCAACTCCGTAGCTGAAAACAGGAGTTTACTGGCTATCTTGGCAATTTTACTACGCCATCATATCTTTCAACTTTCAAAAAGGACAGGCTATCCAGTTCACACATACCTGCCACCAAATGGACTCGACTATCCGGGAGAAAATCCACATCTCCACTTTCTCTAATGCCCCCGTGAAGGTTCCTGTTTCCTGCCAGTCCTCCAGAAACTGTATAGAGCCATTTGTTTGCTTTAAATTAGAATTGCCCTTCCATTTCAGTGCCATAGACTTGGCTTCACTTTTCTTGTTACTCCCGTTTGACTCAGCAAACCTTGTAAAAGGGCTTGAGTAACGTGAACTGCCAAATGCTTGAGAAATGATTTCCCTCAGCGCAATGGTGTTGGACAACCAGAAGGTTAACCTTAAGATACACAAATAAGGAAAAAGATTAATGAGCTTATTATAGCAAGAGAAGATTTTAATTTCCTTCAGTCTAAACCATCAAATTTTTGTACCTTGGGACATCATTACTGCAGGACTTTGCAATCAAGACAAGCCCCGAGACAATGTTTTTAGCAATAGTGGCCCGCTTGTCTTGAGTCCAATGCTTACAAGCATGAATGTAGAGTCTAGAAAGACGTCGGGCAGGTGTGTGGACTTTATGTGCGGAACTCCCATGCTCGGGTACCACAGAATATAGCGAGATTTCGAGGGCAGCAACTTCTCTCAATTCCTCTTCAAGTTTCTCAATTCTCATCTCCATTTCTTCCATCTTTTGTTCCAAGGCAGCCTGATCCTTCCGTTCATTTTCTCCAGCATCAGAAGCATCACCGTCACTTCCAACACTCTGAGTGCCATTTGAGGCTTCATCTAAAAGATCAACTTCCTTCATCTCTTCAGTGCTTCTGTCATCTACTCCTTCAGAAGATTCTGATGAAGGTTTAGAAGGAAAATCTCTATGCCCAGGGTCACCATTACTTTTTGTAGAAACTCCAGAAGTCTCCTTCCTGGATTTGGTAGATTTCCCATTGGTACTCTGCAATGCCTTGGAATGTGACTTATTGCTTTCATAGTCAATTTTCTTGCTCGATCCACGAGGTGAGGTCTCTGTGGTGCTTGTCGTGTTTATTCTTTTGTCGACTTTCCTAGAAGATCTTTCTACCTTTTCCTCCTCAGCGGTCACAGAATCTCCTCGAGATGATACAGAATCTTTAACAGTCTCTGTGTCAGATCCTTCTTCCTTTCCCGGGCAAGATTCCTTCTCCAGATCACTGAAATGGTTATCCGAGGTTTCATCCTTGGTTTGTTTATCAGGCAACACTGGTGTTTGTGCCTTACCATTTGCATCCTTATCCTCAATCCTGTTGGCATCATCTACATAGTGTATAACCACGTTTTCATAAACTTCAGCAGGCTCAGTACCTGCGCTGGAATCGCCTACTACAGCACAAGAATCTGATCTACCAATTGAAGCTTTAGGGTCTGTTTGTTTGGCATTCAAACCCTTCACGCCATTCTCCTGACGTGGTTTTTGGTTTTTCTTATCTGTTCTCTCGGACCGCTTTTTTTGACTGCTATTCGGTGTTCTTTTCTTGTTGGTTTCCATTTATAGTTTTATCCTTCGAACTGCAACACAAATATAACCAGCAGAAACTGCAATGAGTGCAATGAAAAGCTAACAAAAGCCTTACAGGCATGGCAAGGACTGGACTTGTGAAAGACCATCACCACTTACCCCACCCTAATCAATCATCAGAGACTTCTCCAAGCTAAACAAGCCAGAAGCACCTCCATGGGCTCTTGCTTTGGCTATCTGATTTCAGCAATAAAAAGGTAATCAACAAGCAGGTGGAAAAGAGTAGGGAACCATTTATGAGTCCCATCATACAAGATGCTGCAACCATGTCCAAATAACATGATACGAAAACATGTCTAAAAGATAAATTGTCAGCGCTATCTTTAGCTAAAAGCTTCTCGAAAACCGCACAAGCAAGACTTTCAGGATTCGGGACAAAAAATTTTCTCGTAAGCAGTACACAGGTGCAACCAGGAAAAGAAAGATCTCAACTAACTTACATCTAAAACAACACGACGTTTTCTCTTCAAATAAAGTAAGCAATTTCATAAAATCTCACGTAGATCCTCGGATCAAGTAAAATGCTAAAACAGATGGAGCACTAGCCTAAGCGGGATGTAAGGAACCGGTTAACACAACTTGTACTTCCCCAACTTTCAGTTAAATCACTCTATGACCAATAAAAACCGTCCATCGACGAAGCGATATGTGTTGCCAATAGCAGTCTAAGCACAATTGGAATCTTGTAATTATATTTGCTGTTTTGTGTATGTAAAGTAAATGAAATCTCATATACACTAAAAGGTAGCGATGACTGTTTAGTGCCATTTCAGCAACACCCCAACGGAGCAGGAGCAACAGGGATTGCACTCATAGTAATTCCGCCCCTCCAAAGACAAATAATTTGGGGAAGAATCTGTTGCGACGGACCCACCGATCAATCAAACCCAACGTGAGGTTCCCCATTTGATGCCGTTAATCGGCGGCCAACATTATCAATTAGTCAAACGTGAAAATGAAGATTGCACAAGTGGTCCAATTGTTTGATGAAGCAATCTTTGATCCTAGCCAGCACAAAGCACAATTCTACTTTTAGTTCTTGTGACGCAATGCACTTTGAACTAGTCACTTCGTGCACAAAAAAATAAAGATAAAAAACCAATGTTTGCAAACAGAGAATTCTGATCTAAACCCGAAATGCTCGGTGCGATTTCAAGATGAAAATCGTTCCTCGCATCTGCATAATCACGGAGACCCAAAATTTCGGTGATTGTAAGCTACTCAGAAGCAAGCGGAAATGCTTGATACAATCGCCACGAGCGTTTTGCACCTCAACGGTCGAGCAACAGTCCACCCAAGTCCGATCTGCCAGAACTCCACCGACAAGACAACCGAGCAGCGTAACAATCCGAATGCCCTACACGCCGCGTTCAAGAAACACCGCGAGAGCACGAAAAATCAACACGACCCCGAACTTCAACGCAGGAAAATCACGGGGGAAAAACCCAAGCGCAACGCGAAACGGACCTCCGAATCCACCAGAAACAGAGCACGGGCAAAAAAAAAAAAAATACCAAACAGACGAGAGCCGGAACGCGCGAGCGACGAAGAAGACCGCCGAAAGCGAAAATGGCAAGAAACCCAGCACGCGCACGGCCGAAATCCAAAAGGGCCCGCAAACAAACCGTCGAGAAAATGCGAGCGAAAAACGGCGGAAGGAAGAACGAGCCACACCGACCGGGAAACCGAAAAAGGGCCCGTCCCTTTCTCCTGCGGATATCTCTCGAACCCAGAAGAGGGAAAAGCTTCGACACACGGAGGCAATGGCCGGCCTCGGGATCACCAGTGGGGAAGAAGAAGAAAGATGAAGAGGAGACGACGATGATTCCGCTCGTCTTTCTCGTGCCTCGAAAGCGACACTGCTGCTCTTTCCGGACAGTTACTTCCGCCCAGACACGGACGGACAGACAGTCAGAGAGAGAGAGAGTGGAAATTGGGATGTGGTGGTGGTGGAGTTAGTGCGGGAAGCTTTGGCGTTTTTAAAAACAAAAGATTTTCTTCTTCTTCTTTTTTTTTTATGAGCAGTGTTTTTAGCCGAGGTTTAATTAATTAATTGTTAATAGTATACGATTGGAAAAAAAAAAAAAGCCGGGTGCCTTTTTCTTTCTTTTCTTTTTTTTGTTGTTGCTTTTTTGATATTTCTCTTTTGTCTGGGGACGGTGACCGGGGGTCAGAGAGGTGTCGGTGGTGGGGTGGGGGGGCGGTGACCGGGCATCGCCGGTCGCACCGACGCGTCCTGGGCAAGTCTTTCCGGTGGAGCTTAACCCCCGCGCGATCGCTGTCCGCATTTGTCCGGTTGCCCGAGGGGATCGCTGTCCGTAACCATCGCAATCAAGGGAGACCGTCCGGAGACGAAGAAGGGTCTGTTTTTCCTAACCTTTTTTTTTTCCCCCATTAATATACTAAATTTTTTTTAAAAAAACATGGTCAAAATTTTCGACCCAGTTACCTTGAATATCTATGTGACGATGTTTTCTTGACAAATGAATAAACGATAAAAGATTCATCGTTCTCAAAAATATTTGGACATTAATTGCTATCGATAATGAAAATATTTTTTGCTAAACGATTATTTTAAAGGATATAAGCGATCATATATATAGCGTCGTATCTAAGCCAAAAAAATATATATATGGTGTCGTAACATATAGAAATAATATATTGCGATCCGGTCCGGTGGTATAAACCCCTCAAGAAACGGCCACTCAAGGCATAGTAGTAGAAGAAGCGCTCTTTTGTTTTGAACATTTACTTCGCAATTCACAAGTTAGAGACAAAAATCCGTGGATATCAAGAATATGGCATAAGGAATGGGAGTGCTCGCACGACCATGTTCGATTTCTAAAAATATTTATCAAAAAAATCTTAATATATTGCGTTTATGTTAATTCAGTTTTGAACTTTTCAAATTAGTCAATTTAGTTATCAACCTTTTGATAATTTGCCAATAGTACATCCGACTAATTTTGGTCGAAAATTGATAACGAGAATGCCAATTGTTTAATGCAGTACGATCAATGCTGGGGTAAATTTTTTTCAGATTTTTTTGTTAGGATTTATTTATTTTCCTTTTTGGCATGAGAATTTTGCGATGGTGACCCAAGGGAGATGTGACGTGCCATCTCGCCGTGCTATGTTTTTCAACTCCGCATGAGGAAAGATGTTGTCAATTTGCAACAATAATTCAGCACCAAGCCAAATGCCCCCCAATGACAAGCCTGCGTGTGCTCGAACCGGCCGGTCCATTCTCTAATTTCATGGGCCATACACAGAAGTGAAGGCTTCCACACTCACCACCCACCACCACATTGTTTATCTTGCAAAACCGTGTTACATTCGGATATTGTCAATATCAAAGAATATAACGACGGACTGACCGACCGGGACGTCGCTCTTCTCCGGCCGCTCGGTACTCAATGCAATGTCCCTAAAACATCTACCATAATCAAAGAAACTCCGTGTTCCTGTATTTTGCCCATCTTGAAGCCGGGGTGATATAGCAATCACTTCATGCCTATCTTGTCCGTCCGCGTACCAGTTTAGTTGTTCGCCAAATGCAAGATAAACCGACTTATAATTTGCTCGTACAGGTTGCTAAGAACATATTAAGCTAATTGCTTTCACCCCCACACCCAGATTCGGATTTGACCAAAGGGGGTTATTGAATGTGCGCTCCCAGATTTGATCGTGTCACATCAGCTTGAGTAACGGGCTTACAGCTAATGTGGGTTTTAATGGGCAAAAATCATTGGATTTGGGTTTTGATCGGTTGCTTAGAAGTTTGTGCAAGCAGTCCCAGTGTTTTGACAACTTCTCGTGTACGAACCCGTTGACCAATAGATGTGATGGACGGTGGAGAACAGCTCACGCACTAGGGAGCACATCCCCATTTCAAAATAAGTAGCAAGATAGATACCTTTTGAATCATTAATTAAGAACACTATTTTTTTGGGGTCAATAATTAAGAACACTATTCGTCAGTTTAGTACATGTAGTAGGTTCGTCTGTGACTGAGGGCTGGCCTCGGAACCGCGACTTCGGATTCGATTGGTTTAGATAAAGTTAAAACAAAAAAGAAGTTCAGTAGCCGGCGAAGTAAGTCGCCGCACATACCGTCCACTTAATTAGAAGAGGATCAATAAATTCCTCCTCGATATGGGAATAGTGGGCTTGAAAGTAACAGGATTACTCCCCTACAAATATCCTTCAACCATGGTACTAAGGAAGCCGAATTTAAGTGTGCATTGCCAACTTGCAACACCATAGTCATTGGAAATGAAATTTCCGGTGTGTGTTCAATCATTGACGAAGATACGAGATCCAGTGATTAAGTACAGATTCCATCAATCCTCATTGTTTTCTAAATTTTGCTTTACTTTGCAGGATTCTAGATTTTTATCTATTTTGATTTGCTTTGTCGTATCCATTTGAGCAACAAATATAATTTCCTTTTCGACAAAAGAAAAAAAAGGCCGAGGTGCGACGAGAATTGCGGGCACTAATCTTAAAATCACGTGAGGACACAGACATGTTTCAAATTTTATGGGGGGAATATTCCGAAACGAAATAGCCCGGCTCTGATAGAGAACTGACGTGCTTTCACACATTTCTATTTTTTATAATCATTCATTTTTACGAGAGCATGCCGTATCCGAACCTTTCCATCCAAGTGACCTCACGAAGACACCCAGATTGGCCCATCAAGTAAAAAACTCCGTGACCGAGTGGCGGGAGCGGCCTCAGATGCCGTGATTCGACCACGAATAACTTTTGAGCGGTTGGAGTTTCGGGTGTACATCCTAATCCATCTTTACTCGAATCATGACAACATGTGAACATGTACAACGCGAAGCTTTGAACGTAAGGAACATGGTCTTTCGGCAGCTTCGTCCTCCTCTGGCTACCCATCACGTGAGTGAGCCGGAAATGGCGTGGTCGAGACTCGTCCAGAAAAAAACCCAGACAAAGAAACGGGGGAGGAAAGAGCGGTAAATCGTTTGCGTCCCCAGTCTGTCCACGCACGAGCACGAACCGGACAATCGATTTGCAGGACTTCTGCCTGAGGAATCTAAGGAAATAGAAAACGCAGAAGTGGCCAACGAAATGGAAAGTGGCGCTGTCATGCCGCACGGGACTCGCGCTGCACCGACAGCGACGGCCTCGGTTCACTGGTGCCCCTCGTGTAATGGCCGTTTATGGAGACGCTGACCGAAGTGAAAGATGATGACTTTGGACATTTTGAATGGTCGCTGTTCCTCATTTGAGAATATGGTGCCTCTTTTGGGTGAGCTTCGCACACAAAAAGCAAAACCCTAAAGAGAGATGGAGATATCTCACCTCTCGCTCCAATCTTGTGGACCTCTTTCCTCGGGATACCATTGTTTGTTTTTTGGTGTGTAATATCATGATATTTCTTTTGAGACAACGTGAAAAAAGTGATCCGTGAACTTAAACCCTATATGCCATATGACTCATAAACTTTTAACTTATTCAATATCTTTCCTCAACTTTAGCCCAATGTGCAGTTTAGTGTATGAACTTTTAATTTGTTCAATGTAGTCCTGAACTTTCTGTACATGTTCAAAGTGTTCAATGCCATCCCCAAATTTAAATTAATAGAATGACAGTATTGAACATTTTCATATTATTTAATGGCTAGTTTGAACATGTACCAAAAGTTAATTGATCATATTTAATAAATTAAAAGTTCATGAACCACGTTGCACATTAAGCTAGTATTTAAGGATCACATCGCATTGGTTCAAAGTTTAAGAATCATTTGTATCATTTTCCCATTTCTTTTTGGATCCATTTTAATTATTATCAGAGACAACACGCAAATCTTCCCAGAATCATTTAGACATTGAAATGAGATCCTTTGATATATCGAGGAAGAGGTAATTTGATGTATCCTAAAATGTCAATATAACGAGCGACATCAAGAAGATTTCACCTTCACAATTATATCGGAGCATCCGATGGCCACGTTTCGCGGTCGGGTTCGGTTTCTACCTTCACTTAAATGTCTTTTTCTTTCTCACGTGTTAAGTAATTCTTACGCAAAATGAACATCGATAAACAAGTCTTTCTTCGTGTAAGAAGAAAAAGATACAATCCCCGATTTTTATTTTCTTGTTCTTTTTGTTTCGTTCTTTAGGAGAGCATAGGATATACTGACCAACGAAGAAGCATTCGAATTACATCCGCTGGTGGAGGAGGGCCCTAGGGAAATGGGACAGTGTGCGGTAGGCAGGATGGCAATCTTCAATTCGAGATTGGTTTTTTGTGCCCACAATGAGACATGACCAGAATTTTAATATTTTCTATCTAGTTTCATTCATTATTTTCTTGGTTGGGTGATAGCTGTTGATTTTTGTCCTCAGATGAAACATGTACGTATGTAGATCTAAGATTGGAGGGCAATTCCCACGTCGGCGTCACCACCAACTCCAGCTTCGAAGATCTATACAACCAGTATAATGGTGACATCGCATGACGTTTTTTTTCTTCCTATATGATCAAACTGGCACAGTTTTCAGCCAAAGAGTAGAAAGGAGGATTGAATTCTTTAGGTGGAGATCGTGACATGACAAGTGAAGTTCCAAACCTAATTGCATATTCAAATATGTAACTCATACCTCAACATTATTGGAGAAAATGTTGTGAACTTAGCTTTGGGGTGACAACGATGTCATTTTATATAACCTGAAACAGATATATAGAGAAAGACACCTGATTATCATAAAAAGATTCATCAAACAAGGATAGCTATTTAATTTTATCCCAACTCGTGTCGAAGCCCTCGAGAGTGAGAGCCCTTGGGAGTTGCGGATTAGGGACACCTCTCTTGTATTGCAAGAAAGAGGGTAAGAATTTTGAAACTTGCTTCTTTGCCGGATTAGCAAAGTACTTCACTTATCTTGATTTATTGATATGCTTTATGGAGGCTGATAATGATAAATTACATGAATGTTGCACCATGGGTGATTCAAATGAAAATTCCAAATAGTAATGCCATCACTTTCAATTGGTTCAATTGAATTTCTAAAATTTTCTCCAATGTATGCTGCTGTCACTGAACTTTGATTGGATCCTAAGCTATTTGAACATCCTGCCATTATATATGGCCAATAAAAAACGTTGACTTTAGCTATGGTCTGATAAGACTAACACTAAATGAAGAAAATTATGTAATCTGATTTTTTTTTGGTCAAAGCAATCTTATTATGTATGTGCATATACTATGTGAAAACTACAGAAAATATAAAACAAGTGTTCATTTTTTGTGCGTTATTTACCTAAATAACATTTTTCTTCGCTCAATCACCTTAAACAAACATTCTCCTCTACTAAACCCTTTCCAATGATTATTTGGGATTACTTTAGGGACATCATAAAATCAATTAAAAGTTCAAGGATGCCATTACACAATAAATAAACCAAACCAATAAAAGTTCCGAGACGTCATTGTGTATTGAATAGAAAATTCATGGACTAATGGTATCATCATCCTGTCTAGCTGAAAAAGTCTTCTTATCTTGAGAAGAAAAAATAAATATTACAATTGGCAATTGGATTGGACCTTAAGGAACCAATACGAGGGGACAGCTCACAATTCATGTTCGTGGGTTCTTCTTACTTTTAAGCACAATTGAGTGCGAAGACTGTCCTTTCCCGTGACCACAACTGAGCGACTGGCCTTGAAAAGCAGAAGAGACAGCTTTTCCAAAGGGAGAAAGGCTGAAGTAAAACTCGAGCCCTTTTGCACTTTTATGGCAAGTGGCGGACAGAGAAACCATAGGAAAAGCGTGGTTGTGGACATTTCCGGTGCAACAGTTTCTTTTGAAAAGGAATAGAACGGGGCAGATCATTAACCCATTAGAGGTTCGGCCTAATAGGACCGAGCATCACGATGAATTGGTGAATTGCGCACGTCTGTAGTATGCATTAAAATATTTGGGTTCTTCCTTCTCCTGACTTAGATAATTTACACTCCATCACCATGGTTTATGACTAATTTCGGAGCTGAATGAACAAGATGGTCTGGAAAGGCTTCAAACTTCAATCACAACTACGATATTCGTGTTGTGGCGTCCTTCGGTGACCGCCTAGAGCTACTGCACTAGCACTTTCCTTCGTCAATCTTCAGGTCATCCAGACTAGTAGGTTGAGAAAAGGAAACGAGGGTTTTCAGTTTATGTAGGGGCAGAGACGATACTGGGCCTAAATGCAACCCCAGCCATCTCAGGTTGCAGTCTGTGGTATAAAGCGTAACCCATTTCCTTTGCGGTCCCCACTGCTTCTATCAAGTGATCATCATTCACCAGTTCAAAATGAATCGTCTCTTTCTTTCTGCTGGTGTCAGGACAGAATATAGCTTTAACAGTGAGGAGAAAATGGATGGAAAAGAAGATAGAGAAATGGAGTCAGGAAAAGACAGAGGAAATCAAAGTTCCCTTTTGTGCGCTTGGATGCAATTTGAAAGGAGCTGATGAAAGGATAATTAGGGAAGAAAGATGGAACATTCGCATTTCCTTCCATTTCTATCCCCCTACTGAGAAATTTTTCTCTTTTGTTTAGAGCCACTTCCATTCATTTGCTCCCCATTTCAAACACCCAACCAAATCAGGAAAATACTTCCTTGGGGTACTATTTCCATCCACTTCCCTCAATCCAAACACAAGAAATGACCGATATTTGATTGACCAAATCGATTCTAATATACTGATTATCTTCAACGGTTTTTGGTTTATATTCTTTTTTTGGTCACCGACTGGTAAACTGAAAGAGAAACAGTTCACAAAGATCTTGGGGAGCATTTCAGGGCAGTACAGTGCAGAATTTTCTGAGGCAGACTGGCTTTGCATCGGGTTCTTCCATCTCATCAACCGACAAGATAAGGAAGGCAACCAGAATCGGGGTAAAAGAAACAATTCAAGGAGTACTCCTCTCAACTCATGCTCGCCAAGGAAAGTCCCGGAGTTCAAGGGCTGAGCAATCCGTATACCTACCATACTCCTAAGAAACGAAAAGTTCCTAGTACAACTGTCGGCATGGATCAGCAAAAGCATCATAAGAAGTGTTCCAAACAGTTAATGAAGCTGCAACGATTAGGCAGGACAAGAGTCTTTCAGATAGTGAAGTGACAAAGATTAGGCAGGAACGTAACCTGGGCGGAAGAAAGTATTCACGAAACCCAACGTTTACTTATTCATCAACAATATAATCCTTCACTGTACCTGCAATCTTGCATCGCAGAGAATTCTCCACTTCGTATTCCTAAGTCCTCCGATCACTTGAAGATAAAGATGGGCATAATATGAAAAACCTCATTAAATCTTGTGAAATGAGACATCTTCATGCCTATCTTTATACCTACTTGCCAACACTTTAACTGGGAGCGATTGTCTTTGAGTGGGAGGTGAGCAAGGAGGTGGAGTTGCAGGGCTTAATTGCTAATCTAGGCAATCTTTCCAAGCATCAACTCTTCTAGAGACATGCCAAATGACAAATGCTAGAAAGCACAAGAACAAGGCGACATACAACCAGACATGTACATTTAAGACCAGAGATCTAACAGGAGTTTCAGTGACAATTAACAAAGATGCCTAAAAGCACCATATTATTTCACATACACTGCAAAAAGTAAGCACGGACAAAAGTTCCTCTGCCCAATAATAAAAAAATAATTCACTACAAATCCAACGATTTAGGCACAGTGATTACATACTCGATATCACATGTAGATGAACCAAATCCAAAAGAATTCAGTAACCAAGTATCTGTAGATACTCCATTATGACAAATGAAGCAAATTTAAAAAGCTATTTCACGCACCCTTCACTTTTGGTATAGCAGGAAAGCCCAATTTCATACTTCTAGTTTGTTGGAATGTGTATAGGTTTTGCAATTTTCGCATAGGGGTGGCACCCCTTGGTTTATCATTCAAAAGATGAAAAAATAAGAACCACTTCGATTCCATTAAACAGACATTGTAGGTCTTACAAGTAAAAGAGCAACTCAATGCATGAAGTTCGCACATTAAAGGATCTAAGCAGGGTCAAACATTCCAGTTATCCTATTTGTAAAGGTGCTGTTATCTTGACCTAAGCCGTGGACCTCCAAGTCATCATAAAGCAACCTTTTTATTATAGCAAAACTCACACTCCTACAATTCCTTACTTTTCTAGTAGCAGCAGATCATCCATAACTTAACATGGATGAACTGCACTGTACCACAGAATGAGCCCGCACATCATGAGTGCATGAAACATCAACTTTCTCACCATAAGAAGGCCCCATCAGGAACAATCACTAGATTATTAATGAATATCATTTCTTCAAATAAATTAAACTAACTCTACCCATCTATCTCTAAGACTATCTGAGATTCCAAAATTCAAGATCTGAACAAAATTGAAGAATATCCTCAAGCCAAGTAGATTGTTGACTCTATGGCCAAAAAGAAGTAGATTGTTTACTCAGACTAATCTTTCTGGTTAGCATTGATCTTGTAAGAAGTGATCCCGATCATTGTAGAAATTTTCTGGTATAAAAATAGCCAGATATATGAAGCTTAACAACAGCATGCTATCATGAGATGTGTTTGTACGCACAGTAATTAGGAGAAAAATGGACCTAGCAATGGAGTTCCATGATAAGCATATCCCTAGAGTTGCTCCATTCCAGTAGGCAGCAACATATGTAGATAACCATGGAATATGGATCAGAACACATACATCGTAGTGGAAGTCCTTCCAAACAAAATCAATATCATTATTCAACTACAAACATGCTCAAAACTTGCATAAAACATTAATTACCTATCAAAAGAAAACCCTAAACTTGAACATAGTCCTAAAGCAATCCAGCAGAAGTAGGCATTCTTTCAATTTCATTTTGGACTTTTCGAATGTAGAAGCTTCACAGAGAAGTCAATCACATGATTTTACAATTTAACCTGAGATGATATTGAGGCAGGAAGGATGCGCTCACAGAATAGAGTGCCATACCAAGGTGCAACAGGAGATATCAGAGTAATTTTGAGTTTGTGATTGACCAACTAAGTTTTCAGAACTGAATGATGTCCAAGTAAAAGATCTAACGAATATGCAACACCAAAGGAAAAGGTAAGATGGACAAGGACTGAGCTGTGCAATATTGGCTTTCAACCACACCAAAAAGGAGTCCATGTTATTAGCAAAAAAAAAACTAAGGTTGTAATACTATACTCTCGGGTGGCAATACAAATGGGTATATAGCTAAATTGGTGCATCTTGACACATTAGAGGATTAATGAGTATAGGCAATAAGGACATAAGAAAGAAGGCTGACTTCTGCAATAAAGGATGAAACCTGAATTACTTGAGCAGGTTAAGGTAACAGGATTAAGATTAGGCATATTGACTTTCATGAGCTGGATAGCCGACTTCAAAGTTTATTAAGAATACTTGAAAAGCATGTTCAGCACGAGTATTTGAGCTCCCCATATTTGTTTTCTTTTAGTGGCAAAAGTTATATCGAGAGTTTGAAACCACAGGCTACATTCTTCCTTCTCGATGTCGAACTATAATCATGATATTGCCAACAACAGAAAACGAGTATCGGAAATTTGCTAGAAACTTTTGCTGACATTGTGGGTTACAAGACCATCCCTGAAACTCCAACACAAAGCTTCTAGTTCCTTAAAAGCTACGTGGCACACAAGAACACCAAAAAATTCATGTCCAAGCCCACTGCCAGATTGAGGAAACAAAGACACATTGCGATCCCCAGAATTCCAACGAACTGCAATGGACGGAATCGTTTTCCAACACCTAATTGTAACATTAACGTGCGAAAACCAAAACAGGCAAAGCACAGTCGATTAAAAGCACTATAGATTCCAGCTCAATTCGCAGCATCGATCACCGCAAAAGTCAGATTTCGAACATCAAATAGATGATTATTGAGCCAACATTATATCAACATTCGACACGTAGGCCAAAAGTCAAAACACATCGAACCTCAGTTCCCCCAGCAAGGAAAACAAAAAGGAAGAAGAGCTCAAAACTCAACTCGAGCTTACTCCAATTCTCCCCCCCCCCCCCCCAAAACCCTAATCAGTCGGATTCGCCCATCTGTTGCTGCTCCACCTGCAGCCGCTCGAGGGCCTTCTGGTGGGCCCAGGTCTCGATGGTGAGATCGGGCTTCGCGTTGAGCCCCACGCCGAGGATCACGATCGTCAGGAAGCTGGCGACGTAGCACGGGAGCTCCCAGTCCTCCCACTTGCGAGACTGGCCGGCCGGCGGCGGGGCCCGGTTGAACAGGTAGCCCTTAGGGCGCTCCTCGTGGCCCGGCGTCGCCCACCGGCTGGGTCCGGACGAGGACGAGAAGAGCCGGCGGCGGAGGGCGGCGGTCGCCGCCGTCAAGGGTTTCGCTGCACCCGGCATGATTTCGCGAGTGGGGGAGAGACGGAGAGAGAGAGAGAGTGGAGCGATTGGGGACACACTGATGTAGGCTAGTCTTCGGCGGATCTGGCGATCGGGCCTCCGCGCTCGAAACGCTGTCGTTTTGGCCAAAGGGGGAAGCGGCGTCGTCTTGGCTAATGGGTTTTGAACTTTTCTCGACTGATTCTGAGTTTATCGAGCACGATGACCTTTGCATTGGAAGAGCATTAGTTTCTTCACATGACAATGAAAAGACAAACCTTTGTCGTTCACACTTGTTTTGTTATACTAAATTAGCTAGACATATCGATAAAATAACAGATCGTATGCCGGGTCTCGACGAAAAATATAATTTGCACCATTGACCAAAGTCGAGATAAAATTGAGGAGAACATTTCATTTCAAAGTGATTACAACGCAATTCAATGTAATTAGACCGGAGAAAAATAAGGCTAACAAGTTGGAATAATTTTGATGTTCCAGCAATTACCACGTATTATTTGCTTGCTTTCACGGATGAAAGGTTACTCAATATAAACCCAAAAAGTATTCAAGTTATAATTTTCAACTAACGTGCGGTCTCGAATTTGATTCCAACACAATGTAATCCTCTTCAAATTAGGTCATGAAAATAATTTCTCTCAAATTCTTTGATTTTAACATAGATGATATGCTCTCGACCAAATTGAAAAGGGTGATTTAAAATAAAATACGACGAATAGAGCTAACCGAAGCTCATAATTGTGCACATAAAGTGGAAAAGTAGCCATAATGCAACTCGAGATTAAAGCTCGCACCCATTTGTTTACACTAAAACAAAATCACTGAAAATACTTCTTAACTATTCCTACCAAAATTTAAGATATTTTTGAATTTCACAAAATAATGAACAAATTATATGTGTGTTTAGTGTAAAAGTGAAATATATGAGCTGCAAAATTTAGATTAAACGAAAAATTCAAAGTACGGTCCAGTCTACATCAAGCAACTGTCTCACTTGCCTAAAGCTAGCATGATACTTGCACTTTGACAAAAGATTTTTTTTTTTTTAATTTGACGAGTAATACAGGAACTTATCACTTGTAGATACAGAGCAACAGAAAAGTGATGGAGGTATATTATCCAATCTATTGGCCAAGAAAAGAAACTAACCAAACAAACACAAGGCTTGCGAGCTATACTCAGATCCTGTCGCTTTGTGAGATCGTGCTTTTCCAGGGCACTTTGACAAAAGATGTCCGAGCTCCCTCGTTATTGAGAATTCGATACAATGACAGTCGGTACAGCTCGGTGGTCTTCACTCCATTCATGCAACCACATGAGGCTGGTGGTGATGACTTCACTTACTACTTCCTGTGACGAATCTGCAGCTACAATTGTATCAGCTGACCAGGAGTTTCAGTTTCATCAAAAACTCTAAAGCTCTAGTTCACTCTCAACGCCAAACTCAAATCATGAATCTTCCGCATCGACTGTCCACACAGTTCCTAAATCATGTAGAGGGACATGAGTTTTGACAACTCGATCTGAAGGGTGCCATGAAATAAGATCTATCCAGCATCATATCCAAGCCATTCTCTTTATCCTGTCCTCTTAATCATATTCTCAATCTCACTAAACAATTACCATTTGCTCAGCTCGGGTCAGAATCTTTCGAGTTAACAAAAATTGAATTAAACCCAATTTGAGTTCTCGTTTCAAAAGAAGATCGAGTCAATTATCTGACTATCTTTAGGCTACTCTGCGCCTCGGACTGAGGCAACTGTCGTGGTGTCGTTGATACAGATGAGCAACCCACGTCTCTGAACTCACAAAACCAGATCTTTCCTCATATAACACTTCAAGATTGGTTTTCCAAAACTCGCTCACTGCATGTAAAAAAGGAGAAGCGAATCACACTCTATTGCATTAACTGAGGTCAAAATATGTCGTCTCAGAGAGCAGCAAATCTTGCATGATATCGGATTTTTTTAATCTAAGCAAGAGTGCCTTCATAATATTCCTGACCCCATTGTCTCTTCTTGCCCAAATAACTTATACACCCCCCATTCTATTGTATCTTCAAAGCATCAAATATGGCCTTACTCATGAACCATAATAAAAATTACCAGTAGTCTCCACAAGTACAGATGCCATTAACAATATGGTGGAAGCGATTTTTGTCCCTCAAAGAAATTTCCCTTGTATGTAGCTTCGAGACAAATTTGGCAAAGTTATGGCAGTCAACACAAATCCGAAGGTTCTTTATCACCCGGACTGGAACTCCTTCAGCACTAGCCATCAATCCAAAGGCCAAGGCCAGCTTTTCACTGTGACCAAGAAGTATCTTCTCCTTCTGTTCATTGTCCACATCGTAAAAAGCACAACTCAAGTCAGGAACATAACCAAGGGCTTTTATCTTGAGCGATAAATCTTTTACCTTCTCAAAAACCTCCCCCCTTCTTGGGTGCAAACGATCACTGGCATGGAAAGTGTGAAGCACCTGGTCAAGCTCCACCCAGCTCCTTCCCGGCTCCTTTATCACTGCCTTCTCCTTCATCAAATGCCTCACATTTCTTACATCTTCCCACCTTCCAGCCGCAGCATATAAATTAGAAAGAATCACATAATTTCCAGCATTTTCAGGCTCAAGTTCAAGAAGCTTATGGCCGACAAGCTCACCGATGTCAACATTAGAGTGAACCCTACAAGCGCCTAAAAGTGAACCCCAAATAGCAGGAGTCGGCTCAAAAGGCATCTGTTGTATATGTTCGAAAGCCTCTTGCAGCTGACCAGCACGCCCAAGCATGTCAATTACACACCCGTAATGCTCCATCTCTGGATGAACTCCATGTTCCCCATTTATAATCTCATGGAAAAGCTGTAGCCCTCTTTCTTCCAATCCCCCATGGCTGCAGCCAGATAAAACAGCCAAGAGTGTAACACTATCGGGTGTAACCTTATTTTCTTCTCTCATGAGTTCGAAAAGCTCAACGACCTGTCTCCCCATCCCATGTTTGCTGTAACCCACAAGCATAGCATTCCATGAGATGACGGTTCTCTCGGACATGCTATCGAAAACTCGTCTCGCATAGGTAACACTCCCACATTTTGAGTACATGTCTATGAGAGAATTCTCCAGAACGACATAAAAGGGGACTTCATGCCTAAGTACATGGCCGTGGACCTGCCTGCCATGATTCAATGCAGCAAGCCCAGACAAAGCAGTCAAGACACTTGCATAAGTAACATAATTCGAATCCATCCCCTCTCTCTGCAACCGACTGAATAATTCTATGGCCTCTTCATCGATACCTAACTGAGCATAACCTGAGATTATAGCAGTACAAGAAACAACATCCCTTTCGGGCAAGCACTCAAACACTTCTCGTGCGTCATGGATTTTGCCAGCCTTGGCATACATGTCAAGGAGTGAGCTCCCGACAAATATTTGGGATTCATAATTATTCTTAATGACTAAAGAGTGGACTTGCCTTCCCAACTGAAAACCCGACGGCCCCGTGCATGTAGCAAGAATTGTGGCGAACGTAAACTCATTTGGCTCTGTGTCTGCAAAATGTTATTTGTCATCACCAAGAAGTAAACAAGAACCCACCGTAAACAAGCACTGCTCACTCTCATGCAGAATACCTGATCTCAACATCTGCTGGAAAAGATCCAGAGCTTCAGAGGCATACCCTTTCTGGGAATAAGCTGAAATCATGGCCGTCCAAGAGACCACATTCCGGAGCGTCATTTCGTCGAGCACCCGGCGCGCATCACCCAGAAGTCCAATCTTGGTGTAGAAAACAATAAGCCGAGTCCAGAGATAAACTGGCGGGAGATAGCATGTCTTGATCATGTGGGCATGGACTCTTTGGCCTTCCCTCAACGCCCTCTTCTCCACGCACTCGTCCAAGAGCGTGACGTATCCTGCGAACACCATTTCAGGGCCTTGAATGGCCATCTCCAGCAACGCCTCCCTCAAACAACCGTTGGAACGCAAAGTATTCGACTTTGTGGGATTTGGAAGGACGGAGGAGTCCGCCGTTTGGCGGGCAAGTGCGTTGGACAAGAAGCGAGAGAGCTGCATGGGTTGATGGGTACGACGAAACGTCGCCTTTGTCAGCATCTCTTTAGGTCGATCCCGAGTTCTTAGCGACCCCAAAGTCCTTGGAGCAAAAGACGATTGCTGGAAGCATCAATAACCTCGGACGTCGAGGATAGAGCTTCATGATAGTTGGAAGATCTTACCTCGGACGTGGCAGGGGCTAGAAGTAGACTTGTTCTTGACATCGCCTTTTGTGGCCAAGAAACAGAAATGTATATGGAGATGGCGTTGCTTAGGAGGAGCGTTAAAGCCGGTCTATTAGAGAATTGCCTATTCATAATCATCCAACTAAGAGGCACACGCGTCACCCAAGAAGGCATGAAACTAATCTCTTTGCTCGTTAACCAAGAAGCCGTGCATTTATCTACTAGCACTAGCAGAATTTCTCTCCTCCCTTTTCTCTCCCCTTTTCTTCTGTACTATACAATGAAAACATCACCTATGAACCTCTCCTAGCCCCGTCCGAATGTCGGGATGCTAAGAGCACCCAATCCCTGCACTCTGATGTGCCATGAAGGAACGTATCGGAGCAAAGTCACGGAAAGGGACCGCACATCTTCGACAGCCATAAACAGCTTTCAAACTTCGAAAAAAAATGCTCACGCTCGCAACAAATCAGTGGGGGGACTCGACAAAGCCTCCACACCATGAAAGGGTATCATCAAAGACAACAGAAACACGTAGGCAAATATGCATCACGGAATCTTACTTCCATCATAGTTTAGAGGTTCTGTCATTGTACAATGTGTATCAGTCTTATCTTCTCATGAAGACTCGCTGACTTACTCATCCTCTGAGTTAGTGAATGATATACGTAGAGATATGCGGACTGCATATGGAATTTTGTCCTCCAATTTGGGAGAAATGTGGGTTTCCTTCCGCTGCTAAATTATAAGAATTCATAGGACCAAAATTAGAAGAAGACTGAGGTAGAAGCGTGGAAACCCTGGTTAAATGGAATCTGACGCCTCCTACTTCCTGCTAAAGTGGTAAACCTTATATCTTGCTAATATATACACTAATTACTAAGACTACGAGTAGACCCTCAATCCACCTTCATAGCTCCATTTTCGGTTGCTCGAGAGTGCAAAGACACTGCAAAGGAGAGATGAAAAGAGACTTAGTCTGACAAATTGGGAAATTTTGCAGGAATAGAAGAGATAAGTATGATTCATTCGGGAATAACATGAATAGGACCAAAATTGAAAGGCGCTTTGGTTAAAGTTTCTCACAAACTATAACAAGAACTTCCAGGTTTCAGTTAATTTGCTCATATTTCAAAGTTGAACTGCGTGACTCCACAGCTATTTAAGCAATATTCAAAATCTGGGGAAAAAGAAATGCCCACCCTCATGTTTATTCTCCATATTTATGAATTTTAGATGGCAAAATTTTAAAGTGGGAAACATGTGGCTTGGATCAAAGAAACGGGCAACAGAAACTACCTGAATTTGCTGGAGAATCGTAACTCAGTAGAGAATTCTCTGGGGTGACAAAATTATGATTGTCTTGTTCCCTTCCCCAAACTGGCTGCGGAAGTGAATTAAACTGCCATTGTTGGTGGTACTGCTGTCTGCTTCCGTTCACCTGGACTTCAGGCCACATGAGTGGCATAACCATGCTGGGAAAATTACTGTCTACCAGAGACACGTTCTGCAAGTGCAAATAAGCATAAAAACGTCAAATTTATAAATGAGTGAGCAATAAATGGCACAAAACAGTGAGATTGATTGAAAAAAAGGACTAATCGTTGTATGTAACAGATCAAAAAAGGTATTCTTTATCAATGAAAATTGTACAAGATTCAGATTGTACCACAACCTTATCAAAGAGGGCAATTCAAACTCTCTGAAGTACATTTTTGTGTTGTAGCGCTATAGAAATGTCAGTGGCAATGAACTCACTCTTCTGACACTTCTACATCTGAGAATTTCTGCTACCATAAATCTTCAAGGGGCATTAATGCAGTGTAGGACAGTGCAAGAGTCTGGGTAATAACTGGTTTTACAAATGTTGAATGTCAAGGCTCAAACAAAAAAGAATGACGCTGAAGTGAAAAGGCCACTGAGAGAGGCGTGCACATTGAAGGCTTATTTTATGGGTACCAGCTGCAACAATATGCAGATGAAGTATGTGACCAAGATTTACTCTACCTTTTATTTAATATTTCAAAAGAACTTCAGATGTAACAATGAATATTGTACTATTACGAGATTGCAGAATGTTTCTACCAAATCCCTGGCATCACCTAACACGGAAAATTTTGTCGCAGCTGCTACAAAAGATTTGAGGATAACCCCACACGAGGAAACACCTTGACATCTCTCTCTCTCTTTTGAGAGAGTGCGGAATAAAATATAAGAAAATTATACATACATCTGCTGCAAAAATGCTATCCATGTTGAAATCAACCCTTGGGTTAACTGCCGCAAGTCTCATTGACAGGAGCTGAAATACAAAAAACACGCCATTATAAAGTACACTGCTAATCATATGATCATTTAAAATTCTGGAAAGTACAATCAACAATGCACACACTTTGTCCGAGGCTTATGAAGCTCCATATGCCACAGCACCTTATTGCTTTCTTAATTTACATGGACAAGAAAGGAAAAAATCATCATTTCAACTGGCGATTTTACAAATAACCGAGCGGAAGAAGAAAATATTACTCGGGCATGGGACATGTCCTTCAATCTTCCAATACCTTATTAGAACAGAAATGGAAAACCCCATACACCCTTAATTTGAAAATGAAAGCAATTGGCAAGCCAACATGATCAATATACACCCCCAACTATAACTAAAGGGACTCAATGTAGGCGCAGGCATTTAGATTTTGTAATATCAATAAATGAAAAGGGAGACTTTTAAATTCCGTGCCTGCAAGGGTCTTCTACTTGTTACAGATCTCAAGCTTCGAAATGTTAGGTGAAAACTGTACCCGAAAGTGAAAAAGAAACAGATAAAAGGCGTAGAGCCCAAAAATTCGATAGTTTCTTCAAAGAAATTCCACCAGAGCTCAAGAGTGAGATCTTCATTATTTTCTGGTGATTTGTAAGAGCTAGACTTCGACAAGCCTAAGCTTTTCAAATAGCACTGTCAAGAAATAAACCAGTCCGGAGAAACTCTGCTATTTCAAGGGTGAGTATCAATTACCTCAACTTGGCGTTGTAAAGATTGCACATGATTAATGATTTCATCCAACACCGAAGCTGTACCGGATATCTGCATAAGCAAATTATCTTTGCATCACTTTCGTTACCCAAAATTAAAACTTTCATCCCCGCTTTCAAATCTGTAAGAATAGAATATAGTATTCACTGCTTCCAGCACAATTTAGGCAAGTAGCCAGAAAGCTTCAGAAACCCTTATTGGATAGTTTCAAGGTACCTCGGCATAAATCTAATCGCAAGGCCTAAGACAACCCAAAAAGGCATTTGAGCGAAAAATATCTCGTAAACTCACCACGATATGTTTCGCTTACCTAAAGAACGTTGGAACGAATACAATCCGTATATCTCGTCCACAAGACCAAACATAACTAAGATGAAACAAAAGGTGGAATTCACTGGCCATTTGTCAGGCCTATCATAACAGAAGGTTCAGCCCCTAGAACTGGAAATCCGCTATCTACTTCAGAAGAGTCACCAAGATATCCCAAAAACCAGGCAGTACGCTTGATAAGGAGATTGAAGGAATATGGAAAAGAGGTATGACAATTGATGACTGCAGTAGTACCTGCAGGCTCCAACTTTAACGGATCGTGAATTTGGTAGACAGTCAGTAAGGTGTCCATTACAAGATATTTTCAATACAATTGTTGATGGATCATCCACGATTGAGAAAAACTGAAGGCACGCTGCAAGCATATCTATTCTCGAAAGGTACCGAAGGCACCTTGCTACCTTCAGAATGTTGATAAGCTTTATCCATACACTGAGTACCAAGTAAAGCTACCTAACAAAGATGCCCTCCTTATCAAATTAACACATTTTAGCGCGACATAACTAGAAAAGACAGTGCTTAGCCCAAAAAGGATAAGAAAATGAAGACCAACAGCAATTACCGGCAATTTTAATACTGCACCGCTAAAATCACCCTTCTCTCCAATTCAGAACATCCAACCATCCAAAACAAATAGCAGTAGCCATCTTCTTCGAATAGGTAGCTCGGCTAAAATCTAGCTTCGGTTTGTTAAACAGATATCAGCTCGCATTGCATCATGCGAAAATATCTCATGAAGGCACTCTTAAGGAGGAGGAGGAAGAGGAGGTGGTGGTGGCAAACGGAGCTTTATGTGATATCACATCGTCTCTCAGAGCTGTTGGTTGGCAGGTTTTGTTTGAGCATTCCTAAAAGGAATTATTCCTTGTCCCTTGAAAAAGAAAAAATTGTTATTCTTGTCCACCAATCCCAACAAAGACAAGTGTCAAAGACCCACCACCAATAAATCCCACCCCCGAGGGCAATATCGTCATCCTCGGACGGAGATAATGTGATGCAGTTGTGTTACACTTCAATTCCGATGTCAATGCCCCACTATCACGTCCCCAGGGACAAACATTAGAATTCCCAGTAAACGGCCTAAAGCCTCTCGGATGCCAGAAAGACCAAAATTCCTGTTCCGGGTTTTGGACAGAATTGCCCTGAAAAGGGACTCCTAACCTAACCCCAACGAAAAGGGTAACAGAACAACCCGGGGAGAAATTACGGAACTGCCAATGGAGACTTTGATGCTTCGTGATGCCTTTTTTCCCCTTAGTACAAAAGCCACCCACATTTGGTTAAAAAGGTGAAAATGACACCGCAATTATTAAAAGCCACATAATAACAAACGCATAATTGCACTTTTCGGAGACAATTAAGACTGACATAAACCCACGATTTACGACCCCTTAATCTCTCCGAAAGTGACGATCTTGACGCCCAAAACACCTCTCAAATCAAATCACTGGGGGTTCAAGCCACGGGAGAAACGCGCTCACCTTGCTGCAGCCGGGGACGAGCTCCTGTAGCAGCTTCATCCGAGCATTTATTTTCTCTCTTCTCGCCTGCAAAGTCCAAGCGAAACTTATACAAAGATCGCTGTGATTCCGTCGCTAAAAGGGTGACCAAAACGAACGAAAAGCACGAATTATGACAGTGGTTAGTGGGTAAGTAAAGTTTGATCAAAGAGACGATACCCTCTCTGCTAAGCTATGGCTATCGGTGGCTTGACCGCGACGAGCTCGGACGTGGACGTAAGGAAGCTCCTCTGCAGCTGCCGAGCTCTCGTTCTTGGTCTTTTTCGCCGACCCTTTCGCCTGAAACCCAACATAAATGCACGAAAATTGGAAAAGAGAAAGAAAAGACCCAGAAATTTCCGCAGACGTAACGAAAGAATCGTGCCAGAGTGTTAATTTTCACTCGGGGATTTTCTCTTCCTCTTCTTCTTCTTCCTTCTTTACCTTCTTCTCTCGGTCTTTCCTCTTCGGCGGTCTCTGCCCCTTGTTTTCCACCGTCGGATCAGACACCAACGGCTGCGGCGACGAGTTGTGGTTCGAGTCAGACTCCGTCAGCGGCTCGTTCTTCACCTTCTGCGAGCTCGTCTCCAGAGTCTCGCTCTTCTCTCCGACCAAGACGGAGCACCTCGCAGCGCGCTCTACGAGGTCAGAATCCACGTAGAAAGGGAAACCGCCGCCGTCGAGGCAGTGCAGGTACGGCCTCGCGGGGTCGCCGGAGACGGCGACGCCCGGCGAATCGGGCGCCTCGGGCGAGTGGAGGAGCTCGAGGGCCCGGGTCGGGGGGAGCTCGAGGAGCGCCGTGAAGGAACTGGCGCTCTCCGGCGGCGGGGATATCAGGCGCTGGATGTCCTCGGGGAGGAGCAACTCCAGCGCGGCGTCGGCGGATCCGGCTAGGGTTAGAGCTGTCGGCTCCATCGAATTCGGCCCCGGGGAGCTGTGATCAAAATCGAGCCGCACCCGAGTCAGATTCCAAGTGAATGCGGGCTCAACTCGAGCTAGCCTAAACCGATCGAAACAGAGGCTTCGCTCGAGCGGATTTGCCCGTAAACGGCGAGGTTAAGGGCCGAGTCGAGGGCCGAAAAAAGGGGCTCGCCGGAAAGTCGACGTCGCGGCGGTGGAAGGAGGAGGAGGGGGAGGGGGGAGGGAGGGGCGGAGGAGAGGGGAAATGCCGGCGGGGGCGGGCGGGCGGGCGGGCGGGCGGGTGGTGGCGGCGGAGGTTGTGAGGCGGGTGCTTCAATGGCGGTCGATCTGTGTGGTAGTGTCTCGTCGCCCGCTCCGAGTCGTCTCTGACTGTGTTTTGGGGGGAGAGATTTACTGCACGGCCATTTGGAGTATGTAGAAAGTAACGTTGCTTCGGGCTCTTGTAGTAGCAGCGACCTAGAGAGAGAGAGAGAGAGAGAGAGAGAGAGAATGGTGGCTTTTTCCAATTCACGGTGACAGCAGTTAAAAAAGTCAATTTCTAGCCCAGGAAAAACAAAGAGTCAATTCCCGTTTTCGCCGCGAAATATATGTCAAATAAATTTCGCTTTTTGACACGCCACGATTGTTACCGCGGAACGCAAGGAGAGGGGAATCGGGAAGATCTTTTAGGGAAAGCAAACCGCCAAAGCCACCCGGGACTAGACGGTACGCGAGAGAAAGCCTCGCGCCGGGGATGTAAGGCGGAGTGGAGCGGCTGATGTGTCTAACGATCTCGACGCGAGATGCGAGATGGGAATTCCTAGTGCGTTCCTCCGAGGGCCACGACAGATCATGCATCTACATCGTCGGCCGTCATTATCGATACCATCGAAATATGTCTTTGGAGCCCCCCTGTTTTAGATTGTCAAAGGACCCATCACGGTAATCCATTGGCGCCGATAAGATTACCCTCATCGAAGCACCAATGTCTCACGCTCTATTGGAATACCAGTGAATATTTACATGCATTTGTTAGATATTTGTATCTCCAGATAAGGGTTTTAATGGAATAAAAAGTAAAAGAAAAATATAAAGAAAGCGGAGTGTGAAATCTACAGCATAAAAACATCAGAAAATATTCAGGGAAGGCACACAATCTCTTTGTTTTCATTTCTAGCAAAAGAAAATCCCTTTGTTATCACGATTCACACAAACATATTTATGTGTGTCTGTATATATATATATATATATATATATATACTTTTTAAAGAAAAAGTGGTACTCGGTTATTATTATTATTTTTTTGGTCAAATGGTACCTGGTTATTTAAAAGTTAGGAATAGTATTGGAATGAGAGTAGAAAGGAGCAAATTCAAAAAAAAAAATCGAGGTGAATTCATTCAAACAGGTCACATCACCTTTTCGCTATTTTCGCTCCATTGCTTTTTCATAAATTAAAAAAAAAAAGAATCGTGGCTCTTTATCGAGTCGAGCAAGTCGGATCCATCGAGTGGCCGGTGCCGTTTGATTATTCTGTCACAGAGCAACTTGTGAAGCACATAAGAAAACTCCTTATTGCTTTCTTAAGGTGTAGAACAAATTCCTATGCAAATCGACCGGCATTCGTCGCTCGATTTGGGATCTATTCTAATAAAATAATTAAATGTTAAATCGTACATTCGTCTGACGGTTTAAGCTTCATAAACAGTTGACAGTAATCTTACAAAATCTCATAAAATATCAGAGCAAGAAGGTCCCAAATTCAAATATTTATAAATCCCATTTGCCTAATGCATCAAGCGAAAGTGCATACACACAGCACGAAGGCCTACCAATATTGTCTCACAAAAATCTCACACTCATGTAAGATCTACACTAACTACATGGATGTAACTTATAATTCAAACGCATGCAGTAATTTTGCGTGAAGAAACGTGCATACAATGTCAATTAGTTGCGACAAAAGGACAAAGGTGATCAATAATGACATAGCATCAGAGTAAAAAAAGTTGGACTTGAGCATGTCCTTGAAAAGCTCAATTTTAATCGCCGTCCAGATATCAAGATTAACGGAATATAAAATTTTCAAAAGATATTCCATCTATCTAGAAAAGATAAATATACAAGAATAATTAGGGAGGCAAGGAACGTATTTGCGAAGTTCGCCGTCACTGTAACTTAAACAAATAGGTTACGAATACTTATGTGAAAGCTTCGGCTCCTCTTCCATGATGAGGTTGTCACTGGAAATCCACATAAGATGTTTGGTTAAGAGATTGGTTTTTACATCAAATGAATAGTTGGAGGTTCCTAATTACAAGTACGATTTCGAGATATTTTTTCAATCGATGGATGGCGTGTGACAAAAGCCATGCACCATGCAAGTCCGCGCATGTGACATTTCTGTAACCATAAGTCATGTCAAAATAATAATGTTGGTCAAATGCTGTTACACTGATAATGACATGTATTGAGACATCTAAACTCGCGAATGCGATTAACTAAATGATACCTTTTAATGCCACCCGAAAATCGTTGGGAAGGTATAATTCGTGCGGCTGACGTGGCAACCGTCGCTGGCACTAGAGCGAGAGATGGCTGTGCTAGTGAAAGCATCCATGGTTAGAATATTGCCTAAACAATTTAACAATTCAATTCTTCTTTCGAACTAGAAGGCGTGTGTTTTTCTTTGGGTAAGATGACCTTTTTATTTTTATTTTTTGCCCATGTTATTATTTTGTGTCGTGTACCGAATAATCAAATGTCGGGTTACTTTTAGGGAAAAAGAAAACTGCTGAAAGAACGATGACTAAACCGTCGGAAAGAAAATCGTCGAAAAATTATGAAAAATGTTTCGCTTGGCTCGAGATATCTCTAAATGCTAACGTTGGTATACTTTTGGACCTTTGGAGTGTTCACTATGAAATAAAATCAGATAATCCTAGACGTAAAAAAGGAAGTTAAAGTTTTAAAAGTAAAATTTGCCCTAGGTAGATAGTGTTGTACATGAACAAAATCAATTTATAAGTAAAATTTGCCCTAGGTAGATAATGTTGTAGATGAACAAAATCCAAGTGATCAGTAAATATTACGGCGGGTAAACCCATATGCATAGTTCTCTATTGATAAAATCTATTCTCTGTTATGAAAAACTTTTTGATTTTGGCGAACAACAATTACTTGGACTATTAGAAAACTAAATTCCACGGATGATTATAAATTACACGTGTTACCATGTAATTCACTCGAAAACTTAAATCGATGAGTCACGAGCTAACTAGGACTTATTAACTGCTTCACACCACATCAATTCTTCGACATGAGACTTCTTTAATACAACTCACAAGTGCATCTCATCAAAAGTCATTAGGTGAGAAGCTCATGGCTCTCCAACGGGCTTACATGCCAATTGATAGGTTTCCACTATTCATATCAGCTATTGTACTCGGAGTTTGATCCTCAATATCTAAAACTATTTAAATATAGCCGAACATAAAGCGCTTTCCTCCTTCTCGATATGGATGCTATGTTACAACTCTTAAGAATATTGGGTAATCGGTTCATTTTATTGAGTATCTATGATGATTTTGAGCATCTTTTAAATACATAAAGGGATAAGTGTAACAAAAGCCTTGAAACTTATTGCGAAACTGCAATTAAATCCCAAAACTCACAAAAGATGCAATCAGGTTCTTAAGCTTATCAAATTGGTGCAATTGAGTCATTTCCTTAACTTTATCCAACTCAGTTAACGGAAAACGTTTACTTATTATTATTTCTTTTTCTTTATCCTACACGCTAATGACGTGGCTAAAACATGAAATATAAGACTAAAATTATGTCATTTTAAGTCAAAATCTGATTTTTATTCAATTTTTTATTTAAATTAAATTAAAAAATAAGCATTTTTTTTTTAAGATGAGTTGTGAACCGGGCATTTCTATGAGGAAAATTACCCAATTAAGGCTATCCTATTGTACGGATGACATTTCAATTATTAGCCGATTAAAATCCGAAACCTTTTGCATAAAATTTCGATATAGTCCTTCCGGCTAATTTTTGTCAAAAATTGCTAATGTGACCATCAAGTCATTACCGACCGTCTTACGTAACACATTGCCACGTTAGCAATTTTGGACGAAAACTGGCCAAAAGGACTAAATTGGAATTCTGCAGAAAAATTTAGGACTAAATTAGCAAAATTAGAAAGTTTATGACTAATTGGATAATTTTTCCCTGTTCTATAAGCTCATGTTAATTGCAATTAGGCAAAAAAAACCCTCGAGAAAAACCCTTAAACTATGCTCATTATGACATATTTACTCTAAATTTTTTTCTGTGATACCAAAAATCTCAAGCCCGTATTCGTGTGATATGTTTACCCTTTGTCAAAATCCCATCAGTAAGCATCATTAAAATTCTGCTTATACGAACGCAGGAAGGCAAACGGTGTTGATAGGGCTTCCACTAGATTTAAATAAAATAGAAACGACATTATTTTGATTGAAAAAATCATCTGATGGAACCTTGACTTAGATACAAGTTTGGAGTCAAGAAAAAGTTTGGGATAAATGAGTTAAAGTAGGCATAATATGGGATTTTTTATGTCACGATAAAATATTTAGGGTAATCGTGTCACAACGAGAATAATATGAGATTTGTAATGGCTTCTTCATTTATAATTATATCAAAGCTTGGTTGATATTGGTCACTCTAATGAAGCGAACGATCAATATCGTTGTCCTTTGTACCTCAGGTCCAGTGATTCGCCCATTCAACAGGCGTCATTCATTTGTACCGTATAACTTGAAATTTACAAATTGGAGATTATTATCACCTCTTCATTTAGCTTTGCCAACGATATGAGTTATACGCCCGCATGCTCGTCCAACCTTCTTTTTCTCGAAATCAACGGTTCCTGAAGTTTGGTCACTTCAATAGTTTGGTTCTATATCGCGTCGGAAATAATTTACGGTCCTTGCAAATGATTGAACTAAATCAAGAGAGTTACATAACCGATACGGACAATACAAGAATCATAAGCAAAGCGAGACATTATTGGACAAAAACGAAGATAAAAGGTGCAATTCCCGTGAGATTTTGTGGAATTACTGCCAACTGCTCTAAAAGCCTGGAAAGATTCGGACTCGGGAGCTCGCTCTGATACCGTGTGAGATTTTTGGCGGGCGAGACCATCGTCGACTGATCAGAAAGCTTAAGCGGTCAGATGAAAGGCGTGATTTAATATTTAATTATTCCAACGGTACCGGCTCCCTCTGTTCCGCGGAAATGAAGATACGGAGAATGCTTTCTTAAGAACGACAACCGGTACCGTTCGAAATAATTAGCCAATTGAAAATGTTTTCGTCATCAACACCGATTCGTGCCTAAACATTTTTTACGGGGGCGACGAAAGCGAGGAGTCATCATCGACTGGCCTTCTGCCCATAAGACTCGGATCGCACGTTCGTTTTCATCATCGTCGCCATCGCCGTCATCACTATTTTTTACTTTTTTTTTTTGGTTTACGCGTAACGGGCCGGTCCTTTATCGATTCACCATATCCCAATTTCAATCACATTAGATAGAGAGCGAAAAAAAAACTAAAATGCATGAATCGAAAATGCGTGTTTCTTGCTCTCTTTTGATCTTCCCAAATTTTTCTCTTTTTTTTTTAGAGAGAGAGAGAGAGAGAGAGGGGGGGGGGAGGTGTGGCCGGAGACCACTGGGGTTTGGCGGGGGCGGGGACCGGGGCGGGGGGGGGGGGGGGGGGGGGAGGCCCGGCACGGTCTTTGAATCGTAGAGGATGACCCGTCCCTTTCTTTGCATTTATGTGATGATGCTGGTCACGGCCCACCCCATCCGAACTAGGGGTACGGATCCATGGCCACCCAAATGCGCAATGAAATTCTATGATGTCCATGTAATTATGATACACGTATATGTATACGTCGATGGGTTTCCCCATCTAGCTCTCGGGGTGCACGTAGCTATGCTGTCCGATTAAATTGATTGAAAGTTCCTCATAAGGTAAACCTGCGAGCGAAATTAGTGCGTTTCCAACCGTTAATTGCGACGGGTGCCGCTCGTTCCAGGGGCGAGTCGTGCTGCGTACCTTCGCGATAGCGCTCGATCCCTCCCCCGCCACCCCCCCCTTCCCCGGGCCGTCGCTCTCGACTCCCCTGCGTACTCGGGTTCGAACGGCGCCCGTTCCTAAATTACCAAGATTTCATAGTTTATTACGCTTACGTCGATTCGGTTTTAAAACATTTTTAATTGTCCAAATTGAGTTCTAAATCTATTCATGTTTCGCCAATCGAATTCACCCGGTCAATTTTAGGCGGAAATCGCCGACGTGAACGCCGGTAGCGTCGCGTAGGACGGTCGGCACTAACGTGGACATTTTTTTCTTTTTGCAAAATTTTTAACCAAAAATTATTGAAGAATTCTCTTTTTTTTTTCCTCCTTTTAAATCCGTAAAAAAATTGTCCACGCCTGCAATTCCCGGCAAAGTCATCGTGTCGTCAGATTGTGTCATGCACGTGGGGTTTTGCCTAAGTGAAGCGTGGTGTTAATTCTCCGTAAACACACGGATCTTAGGTAACAGCGCGTGGAGAACTTTTGGCACCTGTGTCGTCGCGCAACTCGCAAGCGCGTGACCGAAGTAGAGTGCCAGCAAACGAAACCCTGTTTCGATGTCTCGTGGGGACGCGGGGGGGAGATCTCGCTCTCGGTCCACAGGCTTATCTCCATAATCGGGTGATTAGGTAAAGGCCCTAATCGCGGATTTTGGCATCTTCGAGAACGTGTCCTTCCGCCCGTGTTCTCTCTTTTGGCCGATTGCGGCGCCGGGGGGGCGGGGGCGGGGGCGGGGAACATAAGCACCCGACACGCGACATCGGACGCGGGCGGGGCATCGGGCCCCGATCACAACTGGCGGAGCGTGACAAAACGATGGGAGAGCCTTCTTCGATCAAAGCAAAACGGAATGATGCAAAAGGACGGGGATGAATCGATTGATCGATTGATCTTCTCGACACCGCGTCCCCCCCCGTGATTGATTCTGAAGGAAAAATGACGGACGGTCGCCGACGGGCTGTCGAGGCTCTCTCTCGATTTGATGTGCGTTGATCGTGGGCTGCCGGAACAGCGGCCGGGGCAAGGGGGGGGGAGGCGGCTATCGGATTGTCCCCTCGCTGACGTCACCCCGTGCGTCGGATCTGTTGCTACCGGGCCCCGCAGGCTTTTGCGTCTTTAGGCTTTTTGATTGGGCTAATCTTAGCCTGGCATTGGCTCTCGTTAATGAGCTCTCTCGGTCATTATTACGACGGCCGAATCGTTTTTATCCTCTCTCCTTGGAGCGGAGTATGAACCGTTATCGACCCGGGTCCACAGAAGGGCCGGTCCCAGACCACGGTGCCCGCGCTCGGTTCCCTAGCAATGCCCGAGTCACCGGCGCCTAGATAGCGCATGTCTGCTCAGGAAAATGAAAAGCAGGTTTTCCTTTTCGAACCGTAGATAATCCATGGAAGCCGAGCTCCGGTCCATAGAGGGGCCGGCTTGGGATCTCGGTGCTCGCACTCGGTTCTCCGGGCGATGCCCGAGTCACTGGCGCCCAGATAGCGCGCGTCTGCTCAGGAAAATGAGAGCGGGTTTTCCTTTCCCGAACGGTAGAAAATAACTTTCTGGTTCATTTTCGAATTTCAGCCATGCACCGGATTATGTTGCCACCTTCCCGAAAAGTGATATCTTTCGGAAAAATGTTTTGTAGGATTATCAAATTATTTCGCGAAATCTCTATGTTCCTTCGCGAGCTTCACCTGACTGGTGGGGTTCTAGTCCGTTTGATTTTTCTCTCGCCTTTCCCTCTTCTCGTTCGGGGGAAGTAAGTACTGCTTTGGAAGCAGCAGCGCCAAAGGCACGCGACCTATTGCAATCGAGGTGGGCACATGTACGCACCGCGAGGCCAATTCGATTTCGCTTTTAGGCGCGGTCCTTTCCAAACGGTACTTCCCCTTGTTTTACCAATGAGCCTTCCCTTCGGTCCACACGGCACAAACACACGAATTCTCCCACCGCCCAACATTTCTCTTCATCATCGATCGCTCGAGCAGCTCACGAGACGGAGCAACGACGTTCCTCCTCGAATCGGGCCCGCCTTATTTCGGTTTGCTGCTCTCGCTATGATCAACAAGGCGAAACTCGGTGTTCCTATGGTGAAAGACGAGGTCCCCGACTGGGGGCTCGGTGATGGTCGCCGGCCGTTTCCCCACCCCATCACCGGTCTTTCGCCGCCTGGCTATCTCCTTTCTTTCTTTATATAATTTTTGCTTATTTTTTTTTTTAATTTATATAAAATTTGCATTAAAAATCAGATTTAGACCAGAACAATGCCGTTTTTACCGCTCCATCGCCACGTACGACAAATAAAATGATAAAAAAAAAAAGTCACGTCGGCATTTTCCGTCAGCTAAATTGGACGGAATTAATGAGAGGATTAAATCGTATCAACTTGACAAGTTTCAGGACTTGATTACGCTTTTTGCAAGTTTTATTACTCAATTACACTTTCACGATAGGTTTTAGGATTTCCAGCGGACGTATCCCCTAGAAAAACATAGGCCGCATGTCAATTATATTGTTGTTCACTTGGAAAAATAGCCAACCGTCCGAATGTCAATCATGCTGGCAAAGAAGGACATCGATTGCAAAATAAATAAGGTTTAGGCTCCGTTTGTTTTGCGGAAAATGAATGGTTTAAAAAATAATTTTTAAAAAACGGTTGTTCGCATCGATTGAAATAATTAGTTAACGAAAATTATTGCCGGCAACAATTTATAATGAAAATGTCTTTTGTGCTTTCGTGTATTTATTCTTGTGTGCGATATAAGCGATCGACTTCAAATCATTCATTTTTCGCAAAATAAATGGGGCTTAATAGCGGTTTGTCCATCTTGTGACAGACTGCGAGAATGGCGCTCAAAATTGAATACGTGCCTGACCGTCCCACTAATTGGCGTTTCTCATCACGACGACGTCGTTTGTAACGACAATTGTCCGTTCACGATCTTCGTGTCGATGGCAGGATAACCCCTCCGCGACGACTCCCAAATCTTAAGAATGACTTCCAAGGCTCGCGCTGGAAAAGGCAAATTTCTTTTTGCGGTGCTTCCTTAAGTGATAAACCTTAGCTTTCGGTGATCCAATGGCAGCTTTAGTCCAACTAAACATCGCCTTGCAAACTGTCCAATTGATAAAGGTCCACAAGCGGCTGCTATCGCGCATGATTTTAGCCGATAAGATTAACCAAACCGAATCCAATTGATAAGCAAGTGCAAAAAAGGAAATCGAGCGGAAAAATAAAATAAATTAAATTAAATTAATTATGCCGTGAGCGGTGAAGACACCGTCTTCATCAATCGGAGGCCGCGAGATGGCTACCTCGAACTTCGTGTAGTCAGACGATTGGGAATAGATTACGTGCTCCCGATATTACGGCTCAGTTTGTTTCGTGGAAAATGAATGATTTGAAAAATATTTTCATAAGAACCATTCGTTTATAAAGACGAACGAACGAAAAATATCATATTTAAATTTAAGTTGCCGTCGATAATAAAAGCATTTTTTATTAACTAACTAATTCAAGCGATGCGAGCAACGATTTTTAAGAAATTATTATCAAAATTAGGGAAAAAACCACAAAAAATCCTAAATTTTACCACCTAGGACACATTTACCCCGAATTTTTTTTTGTGACACAAAAAACCCCAAATTATACTATTTGTGACATATTTGCCCCATTGTGTTTTAGTCTATGGGCATTTTCGTCTTTCTTTTGCTTTTTCTTTTTTTTTTTTCCTTTCCGGCTAGGGCCACCCTTGCCTGACTCAGGCGAGGGCGACCCTTATCCGACGCTAGCGGGGGTCGCCCTCGCTCGCCCAGGCGAGGCAACCCTCCTCACTAGACGCCGACGAGGGCCTCGCCGGGATAGGAAAAAAAAAAAAGAAAAAGCAAAAAAAAGGCGAAAATGCCCATAGACTAAAACACAATGGGGCAAATATGTCACAAATAGTATAATTTGGGGTTTTTTGTGTCACAAAAAAAAAGTTCGGGGTAAATGCGTCACGGGTGATAAAGTTTGAGATTTTTGGTGATTTTTTTCCTCAAAATTATTCATTTTTCGCAGACCAAACAGAATTTTTTCCCTCGAAGGCGAGAGAAAGTGGCCGGCGATTTTCTCATTATTTTCCGTGCGCCGTGGCCCCCCCCGACCCTTTTTATTTTCGGTCAATTATTAAAGTTAGGTGAGCGTCAATATTTACCCTCGTTTCAGGAAGTTTTGATGAAGTTCTTCGCGCAGCTCAATAATGCATTATAAATGGGCACCGGACCTACGCATTCTCTGTACCAGAATCACCGAACGCTACCTCCACGGTCTAAAAGCAGATCGGCCGAAATGAATGCTACATATTTGTAAGATAAGAAAAGGAAGAAAAAAAATTAAAATTCAATGCAAGGAAACCGGATAACCCATCGCACCATTTATTATACTCGTCTCGGTGAATGGCCTTCGAAAATTTATAATAGGGAAAACGACGATGAATTAAATGGTCAGAATCTCGTGTCGTCATCGACGTCCGTGCGTTCTCTCAGAAAGACCTTCTCATCCCGTTGATTCGGGCCGCCTCGATTTGTCCTTCGGCGCGGTTCACTCGATCCCGGTTATAAAGCGTGAAAGTTTGGTCTCGGGTAATAGGTACGACGGACAGCGATTCTGCTTTGAGTTCAAACATTACCGGAGACTTTCATCGAGAGGTGAAAATAATGAATCGAGGAATTAAGTACGTAGCTACAACGCAAATGTCGTTGAGGATGACAGCGTGGTCCATTGTCGACGGCCGCAAGGATCGATGTAGATAGTGGCACGGTTAAGCCCACCATATACCAGCGTAGGTAAGCACGCCACGTACGATTTCCGGTTCAGCGGCCGAGGACATTCCTAAGTGCAGGCAAGCCCACCACATACAAGTCATTAGATTTGCGCATATGGTTCCGTGATTGATGTGCGTCGCGTTCGTGCGTTCAAAGAGAGGCAGTTATCATCTCGCTGGATTTCCCTAGATATGGCATGAAGTTGACCTTTTAAAGAAATACGATATAACGATTTTAAAATAAAATAAATTAATAAATAAAATAACCAAATATGAAATGTGTACGGAGCCCGGACCACATTCTGATTTTTTTTTTTCCTCTCGAAATTAAGAAATCGGATGGGGTGGCCGTCCACGTCAGCGGGCCAATGGCCCAACCGTAATTTCCCCCTATCCTAATTTAATTTCCATCTATTTTTTTTTTCGAATTTTTGTTTCGTTACGACTTACGAGCAGCCCTTTCCTTTTTTCGGGTGAAAAAAAAAAAAATTCCCGGCATCGCAACGTCAAAATGCTCGACGGAAAAACGAAAAAAACGTCAGAATACAAGAAGGGACAAGCTTGACATGAAAGCTATGTGATTTGATGATATACCTTGATCTTAATTCACGGGAAATTCATACCATTAATGTTACTGTGTGTGTGTTTCGTTTGTGTTATGAGGTTTTTTCTTTATTATTATTTTTTTATTTTGGATCGGAGCGTTACGAGATTGATTTGTCGGTATTGTGGCGGATGCGCCTCCGGCGCTCGAGGGCACCGAGCCCCCCCGTTTCGTGAGACCGTTGTGGATGAATCTATTTCGTCTCAATCGAAATAGCATGAAATAACTCTCAAATGATAAGAATTATGCATTTACGATGCTGTTGCGCGTATATTTACGATGAAATATGTGCGTTTACGATAAAATCGACATCGACATATATAGTGTTCGAAAAGTAGAATCGATTTACAATGACATTCTACCCTGAATGCATGGTGCTTGGCACCATGATAGATCGACTGGCATGAGGAAATGAGTTCGATAAACCTATCAAAATAGGTGATAGTGCTATTTCTTAACCCACATTTGATGGGTTGAATTATTATACGGGTTAATTATATTCAGTAAACTGATCATAAATGAGTTTAACTTCAACTCACTGGTCATAAATGAGTTTAATATGAATGTTAAATAGGTTCACAACTTATTTATACCCAATTCACTTCTATGACTCTTTCTTTCGCCTTTACTCAATATCATGCTCGCTTGCTCGCTCCGTGCTTTTCACCTTAGTTTAGATTAAGTTAAATATGCAAGTGCCTTAGCAATACTGATCGAGTCGGGCATAAGTCATTAGATTTGTATTGCATGGAAATTGGTCAAAACAGATCAATCAGGGCTGGACAATTTTCGACCCGACTCGACCCATCCGTTTTGATAGGTCCAGAGTGCGGACAACAAATTTCACGGGGTTTCGATGAAGACGGAGAGGCGAAGCAGGTCCCGCGACCCCCGGGCCCGGCATCAAGAAGGGGGGCTTGCGAGCTGCTCCGTAAAGTCAAAATTCGGGCCGCGAGCAATTTGTATGCTTGCGACGAAACAGAAGAAGAAGAATAAGAAGCTAATTCAATCAATAGTAAAATCATGAGATGGTCAGTCGAGGGGGAACTCCCTGCTCCGCTCTACGCCAAACGAACAGGGAAAACGCTATCGTTGGAAACAGACACAGTCGCTACTCACTACCGTCGCTCTCTATTCCGAGCCTGCAGCATCTTTTCGTTACTACCGCCACATTATTGTCGCAAATTATGCTGCTGTTTACGGAGTTACTTAACTCACTTCTACGATCATCATCCACTCCTTCGTTCGTCTTTCCATTTGCAGGCGAAATAATTTCTGTAGCTCGACGCCTACATTTCCTCTCGAACTCCCCCCCCCCCCCCCCCCCCCCCCGCCCCACATTTCCCTACCGTTCTTCCGGAACTTAACCCCGCTTCAAGAGGATGTGGCACGGCCATTTGTTCACGCCGAAACTCTTAGGGTTTGTTTAGTAACATTTCTATTCTTAAAAATAATTTATGCTCAGAAATGGTTTTCTCTATTTCTATTCCTCAGACAAGTTTCTGATAAAAAAGAATGCGTTTAGTAACTGTACAAAATTTGTATTCCCGGAATAAGAAAAAGAACATAAATGCGTTTGGTACAACACTAAAAATTTCTACTCTCAATTTTTTCATTTAATTGTAAAATTATCGGTAGAGACTTAACAATTCATGTTTGGATAAAATTGGATTAAAAATAAAATAATAATATATTATGATATAAAATTAGATAACTTTAATACAATCATAAAAAAAATTAATCCTTATAAATAAAGTAAATACTGGGTGGTGGTCGAAAAAATTGTAGTTTAGAGTGTAGGATTTTAGGATTTAGGGTTAGAGGTTAGAGTTTAAAGATTTCGGTTTTGAGGTTTAGGGTTTGGGGTTTAGGGTTTTAGAGTTTGGGTTTAGTGGTTTAGGGTATAGAGTTTAGGGTTTGGAATTTATGGTTTAAGATTTGGGGTTTTGAGGTTTAGTGTTTTAAGATTTAGGGTTTAGAATTACAATTTTAGGGTTTAGGTTTGACTATTTTGGGGTTTAGGGTTTGGTATTTTGGGTTTGGGATTTTAGGGTTTGGGTTTAGGATTTGGGGTTTATAGGGTTTACGATTTAGGTTTAGAGATTTGGGATCTCGGGTTTTGGGTTCTTGATTTTAATGTTATGGGTTTTAAGATTTGAGTATTAAGGTTTAAGGTTTGAAGGTTAAGGTTTGGGGTCTAAGATTTGAGGGTTAAGGTTTAGGGTTTAGCATTACAATTTTAGGGCTTTGGGTTTGGAGTTTTGGGTTTGGAGTTTTACGATTTAGTATTTTGGGTTTGGGTTTAGGATATGGGGTTTATAGGGTTTATAATTTAGGTTTAGAGATTTGGGGTCTCGGGTTTTGGGTTCTTGATTTTAGTGTTTAGGATTTGAGATTTAAGGTTTTGGGGTCTAGGGTTTGAGAGTTAAGGTTTTGGGGTCTAAGGTTTGAGGGTTAAGGTTTAAGATTTAGTACGAGAATATCTTGTGAAAGAGAGAGAACTAATCTTGTTTGTCTTTTTTGTTTTAGAAATAGAAAAATAGATTTTTTTTTTTTATTTCCTATTTCTGTTCTAAATTTATTCTCTGACCACATTTCTATTTCGGGGAACAAAAAAACTAACCGATGTTACTAAACGGATTTCTGTTCCAGGGAAACCAAATAACAGAGAAACAGAAACGTTACTAAACAGACATTTAATGCCTAGCAAAAGAGCTATTTCTCGTTAGATCCATCACTCCGCTCCCATGCATCCAAGTCTCGTCAAGTCGACTTTTCATCCTTTTAGCTCAAACTTTCCGTAACGAACGGCCCCATTGATGAGAACTGACCCTTTGGAAACCCAGGACGATCTCCGTCCATACTCCAGCTTGCCGCCATTGGGGGACACCCCCCTGCTCCTTCGAGTCCGAAAATTTTCACAGGACATGTCAGGTCGCCATCATGACATGGATCTAGTCGCACCTTCCTCTAGCCCTTACACCGACAAGCAAGAATAATTGCGACCCGCATGATATTATTAATTAACGATTGAATAATCATACAAGTGCTAAGACGTATTGGTTATGAAAAGATGCCGCAAGAAGTTACGGTTTTTTGTTTTTTAATAAAAAGATGCGACTCTTGTAAGATGGAATGTATTTTGATGGTGGGCAGGCACTGATAGCTCGTTGATCCATTCAATTATATAACTGGTATTCCTCCGAACAGCTAGAGACAGATGAAATTGATTGCGGGGGGGGGGGCGCCTTTTCTCCTCGTCGATGTCGTTTGGTGGTTGCTCGCCTGCTTTTGCTGCAGAAGATGAAAGCCGCACGGCGCAGAAAACGAGGAGAGATTGGGAAGGGATTAGCTGGCGGGATCGGACGGCCCCCGCGACCCGGTGGGCCCGCCATGGCCTCCCCGGATAACGATCCGCCCGGAGGAGGACGACGACGACGACGATGAATGATGATGAAAGACGGACCCCGGGGTTGAAGGAGGGGCCCGACGGAGGACCGGGACTCGATGTGATCGGGCCGGGTCCGGGGCCCACGTGGTCCGGCGAGAGGAGCGCCGGAGGGGCCCACGATGTGTCGGGTCACGTCGGCCACCCCGAAAACAGCCCGACAGGCCCGCCAGAGGTGTCGCGGGCCCCGACGCTGCGGGTGGAGGTGGGCCCCCGGGGGAGGAGAGAAGAAGGGAGGGGAGGGGGCCCGGGGGGGGGGGAAATCAAGATGTCGAGGATCGTGGGCCACGTGTAGCGCCCGGAGGGAAAGTGGAAAGTGGGGGTGGGGCCCACCCTCGAATTAAATTATCGGGTGTCTCGCTTCTTTGGGAAATTACATCTTTCTGTCCTTGCAGTTTTGGAGATTTCCACTTTTCGGTCCCCTATATTTTGTTTGGTTATAATTGGAGGCCTCGTGTTCTTCTCCGGTGACAATGTAAGTCCTTTCGTTGCGATTCCCATCGAAGATTCACCCACAACGGCCGAGCTATCACTAGCTATTAATACGCATCGCGCATGAATGTTGCAAACTTATAAAGCGAGCTACTTTTTTGGTCCTCGTACTTCTAGCGACGATCATAGTTCTTGCGTTATGCAGTTTATGGGAGTTCTTCCGATTCCTCTCGACCCTTGAATATTAAATCACATGGCTTCAGAAATTAAAAAACCCTTCAATTATGATTAATAAAACCATTAATATGAATTAAGACTTATACACACATTTCGAGTAATAAGTACAAGCCAGCATCATTTGAGAGTCTTATTTGCAATGGAAACGGGATAAATCGGACTTAAAATCTCATCAATCGATAGTACCAGGCAAGAACAAAAAAATTGAGGATTCAATTAGAAAACATCAAAGGCCCATGGACAAAAACTATAATTTTATTCTAGAGGCTTGAACATGCGAGCGCTACATATCAGTTGACATATTTGACTCGTCGATTTCCAGAAAATTTTCTACGGAATTTTTGCCGGATAGACTTAAATTGTCACTGGAGAATAGTACAAGGATTCGAACAAAAAGTACAGAAATAGAAATGAAATCCCCGAAACTATAGGGACCAACCATGCAATTTCTTCCAATTTTTCCTCTGATTGCGCAGAGAAAGGAAAAGGTGCTGTCAAGCAGCCCACAGTATGTCGGACTCTGCAAGCTGTCGGATAGAGAGAGAGAGAGAGAGAGAGAGAGAGGGCCCCTTGGTCATTTTCTTGCAAGGCCAAAATGAAATTGTACTGAAAGTAAACGCTCTCGAAGCAGCAGATAAACGTCAGTTAAACGGAGTGACATGATCCGAACAATGTACGACATTGGAAATAGTCTCAGGCTCTGTCTTATACATTGGAAATAGTCTCAGGCTCTGTCTCAGCCATCACTCGCCCGTGCAATGCTCAACCCGTGCTTTCCCACGCTTGCGATGTCCACAAAGATACGAAAAGCGCCACAACATGCTGGCAGGTTATACAAATTTCCAACTCCACAGCCATCTACAAATGTACAAATTTCTGGTCCTGCTCTGTAGCAGCATCCAAATTGTGCTTCAAACAACAGAAGGTTCGTATAAACTGTTCCACAGCACCATGAAAGTGTAATTCCTGTCCGAGCATGTCAAAGGTAGCTCCCCAATCAAGACAAAAATCACTCTAATCAATGATACTAGCCTAAACCAGCTGACTCCTAACACAATTCTGTTCGATGTACGCCGCCATTTGCAACGAGGGGCACTATTACTTCTCCAGCTGTATTTATCAAAATGAATGCAAGGCATCTTCGTCGTTGACAAAAGATTCAAAAATTGACAACACGAGCCTGCAATTGCAACCACTTATATGATGAGGATAGAGCGCACGCCACAAGGAGCAAATCTAAAAGGTTATCGATCATGAATCGAAGAGAATGGCATCGAAATTACAGCAGAAACAAGAGAGAATAACAAAATACGTGTGGATCACACAGAAAAAAGTGTGGACCCTGAACACATTTGCCTGGAATACTTTGACAATGCTACCCAACTACACAAGTGCACACTGCAGAGAGGAGAGGGGGGGGAATCCGGAGTCATGCCCCAAAAATGGAATTAAGATAACAAGATCAGAAGCTACCCATGGAGACTCGATTCTTTTGGAGATTACAGATACATGCTTTCTCAGACACCATGGAAGCTCAATAAAGAATACTAAAAAAATTGGGGTCAATTTGCCTTAAACCACTTCAACTCTGGGGGTATCATGACTTTTAAACAAAAACCTTTAGAAAGTGACATTCTACTAACCTGAAAAATAAAAATTTGGCTCAACGCTATTTCATTTTGACATTCCAATTCTCAATGGTGTCAAGGGGCAAATTGCAACAAAATGAGTAGTCTATAGTGAAAATTAAAGCAAGTGAATAGTTCATGGGGCCAATCTAAACAATTTCCCTAGGATCATATACTGAAGGAGCCTCATCATACACTGAAGGAGTATTCTAGTGAAAAAACCTCAAACAGTAGCCTGGTAAAGTGCAAGCTTTTAGAATTTAGGGAGCTAAGTTATTGGAGATATACAGAATTTCCAAAGGACTCGCCTTTACTTTCGGCTTGACAGCAAAGGCTGTGTGGAGAACTGTTGACTGGAACGTTGTTAAAACAAATCAAATGCCGTGTAGCTTGCTCTAATGAATGTAGATAAATCTACCTCAAACTAGAAAAATTTGAAAGACAAGCCAATACTGAGTGAAACTACCAAAAGACTTCTGCCCTGCCCCAAATAACCGTGCTATTTGCACCTTGAAAAACCAGGAGGAACAAGTGCAAGAAGCTGACAACTATTTTCCTTGTAGGGTTTGTAGGAGCGCGCCAGGAAAAAATACCAGCAAATCATTTGTCTCGTCTAAGAAAAAGCACTGATTTAAGAGAAGTATGAAATATTAGGATAGCAAATCTGGTGCCAAGAAAGCATTTTGCATGTCTACAACTGTTTATAGTGAGAAGGTGTTATTCAAAAGAAAAACAAGGCAAGAAAAGTCAAAACTGTATTGTCGGAAGAAGCTTTCACAACTGTTCTATGTGTGCCAACTTGTTCACCTTCAGTGCAATCCATTAAGAAGATTAATCTAAGAAACCTCAGCCAACCACAGGACTGGAAAAGTTTCAAATTAACCTTCTTGGATGAGAAATACTGAAGCAAGATAATTTCTAAAACTCCAGGAATGATGAGCGAATATCTATATCTCCAAACTGGGGATCTTGAAATAACAAATGGCCAGCGCGAATAAATCTACAGCCAAAGACCAACGTGAAACTTCTATTAGTTAGGGTGCTCGACATTTTATGTGTGCGTGCACCATTGTTAGCACACACTCGATTGAAAAGTCTAACTTAAAAAGTTATGCTTAGCTACCAACAAAATACTTTACAATAAAATTTTGAGGTCTTAAATACAGTCAGGGAAATGGGTACAAACCTGAATATAACCATGAGAAAGAGAATGGATAATAAACCAAGCTTCACCATGCGATACGTTTTCTCAGTCCCAAGAACTCTAAATACTTCAGTCACATCAATTAGATGCCGCCGCTTTATGTACCTATATAAAGAAAGGAACCGTAAAGGAGATAATGCCACAGACATAAATAGATATTCTTTCTTTTAAAAGTAGCAGACAGAAATAAATGTATGTAGATATTACGGCTATTCACTAACAAATTACCACAACCAGAGCATATTTTGAGATGTTCCATTTAACTTCTAGTTTTCTCCCTGTTACAACATTTTTATTCATTGAGCCACAAAATCCCCCTTTTCACCTTGTGTGTTTAAGCAAAACAGTAGATTCATCTCTCGACGTCCACGAATTAGTATAGAACAATTTCAACAAATATTCTCATGGGAGCACAGAAATGCAGGAAATAAAATGTTTCATGCGAGAGAAACACATAGGCAATGAATGTTTAGACACATTAGTGCACAGATACAAAGACATAAGCACAACATGTGATAGATATGTCCATACACATTGATTCTCTGATTAATTCCTCCTGTTTCTCCATCCAAATGTGCCAATATTTTGCTAGCATAGGCAAGGCACATTGCTACAGAAGCTCTCTTTCTTAAATTCGATCTTGTGAAAAATAAACGATGAGGTCATCAATCTTTTGGTTGGCCATTTTTCAGAAGAATCGGACAAACCGATTCTTTTTGGCCCATTCAGAGCCAAGACCAACCAGAAATGCTATTTGTCTCCAGTACTGATTGAAGAGAGAGTATTCTTCTCATTGAAG
The DNA here is from genome assembly GCA_024500025.1 of Syzygium aromaticum. NCBI lineage: Eukaryota > Viridiplantae > Streptophyta > Magnoliopsida > Myrtales > Myrtaceae > Syzygium > Syzygium aromaticum. Next base: position 23,891,155 of record CM044885.1, read on the forward strand.
ACAGATTAACTCCAGAACAATTTGAGGTTTCAACTGAAAGGTTCAACTGACAAGCTTTCATGAAGCAAGAAAACTTCGATTGTTTTGATGTGATTTAATGTATTAATGATGATTGGAACAAATTCATTATATCTCACGATTCAACAGCTCAAAACTCCAGGTCGAGTTTTCTCAGAGAAAACAAAGGAACAATAACAGACATAGCAAGCGTGTAGTGAAATGGTTGGATAAATCAGGTATAAAAGCTATATGGGTTTTGGAGGGGATATAAAGAAGATTGATTCAAAGATATCTCCTAAAGAAGTTAAAGTCTTCACATTCAAGCTTATTCTTTTCCAACCGGGGAGAATGATGCAGGAGCGTAATTCTATTTTAGTAGTTTTAAATGCCTCTTCTTTATTTAGTCTTTTCACGTGTTATTTTAGGCTTATAAGTGGTCATATGATGATCATTTGAATGTTTAATTAGGTCTGATGGTTGAGATTAGAAGTTGTAATTTAAGATGAAGGGTTGAGATCATCTTTCACCTGTAACCCTAGCATATATAGGCCTTTAAGTCTCTTTGACATTAGCATTCTTCATTCAATAAACATCATCTTTCATAAACCCTAAAATATCTTTTCTCTGATCTAACTTCAACTCAGCTCTATTTTAGCCTTTTCTTTTTGCCATCTTTTACTTCTTTGACTATGTCAATTGGTATCAGAGCCCCTTGTTAGGGTCTTTCCCTCCATCAGGTACTCCCTCAACTTTTGATATTCCGAGGTATGATGACATTAGCCTAAGGAATGGTGTTTTCGAGGCCAGATGGGAGTGAATTATAGGGAAAGAAGGATTGACCAGATGTAAAAAGATCTACAGCAGTCCTACTATTACTGTTAAAGCCGTTGCTATACCACTAATATGTCTATTCCGCCCACGAGTCATAGAGATAGAGTTTGACTTCAGGTGAGATGAAGAGATCCCGACCTAATATCAATGCTCTCATACTGATTTCGGGACAAATTCAGGTTTTGCTATTGCTTCTACATATATGACGACTTAAATATACTTATATTCTGAGTTCAGTGCCGGAAAAATCCGGAATCTACATTAGTGCAAGATTGACAATGGCAAGTTGATCCTTCCAAGTATGAGTATGCTATAGACCTCACATAACTAAAAGCAGCAATTCATGCCCAGGTATTCAATTAGAGTCATGACCTTGAGGAACTAACAAAGGCGATCGCCCTTCTTTTTAGATGTCATAGAGAACAAACGCATTTCCAAACTGCAGAGAGGGTTTCAACCCACCAAATGGTATTCTGCTGAGCAAACTCTCATTTGAATAATTAAAGCATGCGTTTGGTTATTTACCTTTTTTGGGCAGCATATACATATTATTGAAGGGGAAGATCTCTACAAAAGCTTCTAAAACGGGTTTGGGTTTTGAGATAAACATACCTTCGTTGCCACATAGACAGGTTTATTTCCTTTCACAAATATAACTCCCCGTCTTTTCACTGAGAAATCGGAGGAGATTCGGGGTTCTTAAAGCTCTAAAGGCTCCTAAATTTTCTTTAGAAATGCTCGTAACCTAAAAAGGATAATGAGCTCATTGCAGGTACAAAGTGCATCAACAGCATGACGATGTAGGAGAATAACGCAACTGAAGTTCATTTAAAGGAAAGAAAAGGAAAGGAAAGGTCGAGATAAAACGATACTTACAGCATTACGTGATAACAAGTAACAGGGACCGAAACTAGAAACATGAACCAATGCCCAGTCATCAGTAGAAGCGCGCTGAGAACTCCTTGTAAGATAAAATCAGGAAGGATCAACCCGTTGATCCGAGACGCCGCTTCGTACATGTTGATGTAGTCCGCCTCCAGATCAGATAATATCAGGATCTACAAAGCATTCAAAACAGCAACGGAGTTACCATTCTGAGGCTTCAGTGCAATTTTTGCGGGTCTTCAACAACAGCATACTAAAGTCAGATGCACACCATTAGACTTTACAAGCTCATGAGCGAGCAAGCAAGCAAGCCGGGAAGAAAAAAAAATCAAACAGGCAAAACAAAAGAGAAAGCGCTAATGACAAAGAATCTCTCGACATCATTGAGTTACTGGAGAAGTAGCTTCATCGAAGCTACATATTCGGCGTCGCGATGTCAAGGAAACCATCACCGGTGCTCTATTCCCTGAACCAAGTTCATTCCCCCATCGATTTCAGCAGGGCGACCTACTGCAGCAACCGATTGAACTCTCGGACGTCGATGAATCAGTAGGCGCTAGGGCTTCCAGGTAAGCCTTCCTACTCCGGTTCGCCCAGGTCGCGACCTCAACCGGCGAACCTAAACAGGGCCATCGACCGACGAAACGAAGTCGCGAAGCAGCGAATCCCGTCGCGCCACGCGACGCGAGCGGAAAGGTGATATCGGGCTCCGGTACCTGATAGAAGGTGGAGGCGAAGAGGGTAATGTTGATGACGAGGAAGGTGACGGCGAGAATCAGAGCCCACGCCATGGCTTGCGCGAGGTCGGAGGTCGGCAATCGGAATCGGAATCGGGAGGGACGGAGGCGACTGGGCGAGCTGGATGACGAAGAAGCTTTTCCGGTGCTCTTCTTCTTCTCTCTTTCCCTCTCGAAAGCGAACAACGATGGGCAGGGAAGCTTTTCTACACGCTGCTGCGTCTTTCTTCTTTTTTTCCTTCACTCTCGCTCTGCTCTTGTCCACTTCAAAGACGATGTTAATTAAGATCCGAAGATTAATTTAAACGGGACCGACATTAGAGGCAATTTTTTTTAGCTTCGATTTTGATGGAATTAGACACTTAATTTAAGTGTTTATCTCGACCGTGTTTTAAATATAAAAAATTTGGATAGAGGATTGATCCTGCTATCCTTGTTAGATTTATTTTGATCGGCGATTTATGTGCGTCACGTCGGGAGTCAAATGTATTAAATGGTATTTGAAGTGATGTTTACTAGGATTATCCAAGGTTGGCGCTCGATTTCACGGGCCAGCTCAGCTCGATTGGATAGGATTCTAGCTCAATTATCAAAAAATAAAAATTTAGAGCAATCTCGAGTCTGGTTGAAGTTGGAGACGAGGCTGGAGCTTGAACTGCAACCTAATTTAACGCATGCACAAAGGAAAAAGTTAAAAGGGGTGTTTGGTTCAGCTTTGGGAATGGGCTTTGAACCTCGAAAGCCCCTTCCCAAAATGCTGGGATGTTTGGTTCAGTATTTGACCAATGCTAGCATTTCAAATACTAAAAGCTCAGAGCTAGTTCGGACCAGCCTTGGGCTACTAACAATAGGGTGTCACTATTCATCTTCATTGGTGAGGGAGAGCGACTGACGCCTGGATCACGCTGGCAAGGTCACATGACCCAGGCGACGGCGGCCTAGATCACGTGACCTTAGGCGACAGTCGCTTGGTTTGCGTGACCTCAGGCGACGACCGCCTGGGTTGCATGACCCAGGTGACGGCCGCCTGAGGTCACACGACCAAGGCGATCGTCGCCTGGCCTTGGGTGATCGGCGGTGGCGGCAAATCTAGCTTGTTGGGGGTCGCCCAACCTTAGGCGACGGCCACCGATGCCAGATTTATCTCGCCGACAACTGTAGGCCATCACCGACAACCAGCTCCAGCGATGAGTAAGTTAGTTTTTTTTTTTTAATAAATAAGATAATTCTCAAAGTCCGTTTGCAAAAAAATTCACCAAATACTATATTTTGGCCAAAGTAGCTTTATAAAATATTTTTATCAAACATCATTTGCATTTCTCCAGTGAGCTTTCACCCAAAGGTATGTACATTCCTCAAAATAGCATTTTCAAAGTAGGCCCAAGGAGTACTCATTGGTCACTTGATTAAGCTTTTTATTGAAAATGTTTTGAAAATTTAGAATTTACTACACGCAATAAATGACTTCATAAAAGATGTGTTTTTCATGCGTTTTGAAAATATCATGAAAAGTGTTAATTCGAATCTTCGATTAATTTAATTAGTACGCCATTTATTACCAGGACCGGGGCTACTTGAGTTTAGTATTCTCAAGTTTAAGCTCTAATTACTAGAATATTTTTATTTTGTAAAAAATAAATAATTAAAAATTAAAAAATGATCGATTGTATCATCACAAAAATAAATGATTAAAAAATATTATCATTATTCACGAAAATATTTAAATATAAATTATTGTTGATAGTGAAAATATATTTGTTATTAATTAATTATTTCAAGCGCCAAAAGTGATAATTTTGTTTAATATATTTTTTTAAGATAATTTGATTTCGGTAAACAAACGGAGCGTTAATAAGTGGCGCAAATTCTAATTCTCGAGAGCTAAACGACAGTGCGTTTTCGGAAACGGCGAGAAGGCGAGATTACCGTGGAAGCCCGCACGACCACCTCGTTGCTTCGCCGTCACTGGGAAGCCCGGGCATACTTCCTGCCGCACATTTCGGCGCTCCCGTAACAATTCCCTTCGTCGCGCGATGTTCTCCGACTAAACCAGCTCGAATATACGGAAGACATTCGGGTACTGATTCCTTGCTTCAGCTCTTATCAAGAATCACTACCTTTAATCAACCACGAGTTTTTATCTTCCTTCGAACGCAGATTAATAAATGCGTCCCCCCTCGTTTTCGTCGTTTGGGTTTTTCTCAAATTTCTTTTTGCTGCTGGAGGCGGTGTTGTGGGTGGCTTGATCTGGTATCAAGTTTGAGTTTTTGCATCGTCTGCTTCTCCGAAAGCGTGTTCTGATGATGTGGGGTTTTTGAATTTGTATGGGGATTTTGAGCTTCATTGGAGGTACGGTTCTCTGGTGATCTGCTGTCAAATGCCTGTGATAAAGGCTCTGTTAGGGCAAAGCAGAATGTGTTCTGGGATTATGGATCTATAAGTGCTCTGAATTAGACAGACTGAACATCTAGCGAATTGTTAGAAATCTTATTGAGGCTATAGTTGGCTGTCGAGGCAAGAAGGGCCGCTTATTATTGGTTAGGTGGAGATTGGCTCACGATCTTATGGAAGCTCTGGTTGTACTTGTATTAGCTATAGTGATATGGATTGTCTGTGCGTGCTGGGCTTTTTTAGTTAGATTGACTTGGGATTTTTTCTCTGGTGAATATGGTAGAGTCAGTGTAAAGAAGGTGAGGTTTATGCATTATTCGTAGCTGTCTCTTTTCTTCAAATATGTTTGAATAAGCTAATTTTTGGAAATAAGCAGCAGGTGCTTATTTTTGTTCATTTCTCGTGTGACTGGAGCTGTTTTCGTGAGACTTGATGAATTCCTAGTAGATGTATGCGATTCACACCTTCAGGGCTTGACGGCCAAGATGATTAGAAATTACATGGTTTTCAGGTTCGCCGGTAACAACAGCTTCAGCTGTAATTATCAGTAACATGTTTTGCACTGTCTAGCTTGGTACACGAGATTGCAGTAACTGGAGATTGATCCACTTTTAAAAGGTTTGCTTTCTGCTTGTGTGACAGGCAATGCCAAAATGATTGCTTGCTCCTCTCTGATAACTTGTCCAAAGTATGTTTTACGCTTAAGTGGTCGCATCTGTGGACAGATGGGGAGGAGTATTTGTGATATGACGCCTTCCAGTGCATTCTTTCATGTGTTTTCTGGGTATTCCAGGCCAAAGTATATCTATCTGAATGGATCTGAAGTGCCGACCTGTGTAAATATTACTGGTTTTAAAGGGGGCCAGGGTGGATTTTTCGGTTCCTGTATCTCCAAGCATGGGCGAGTCGTACGGTCTTTAGTAATTAGAGATCCAGTTGGTGTTACAATACCTCAAAAGGGACACGTTTCAATATCAACAGTATGTGACAGAATGAATGCCAAACTCTTGTTTACAAAGCAAAGGATGCCTAGTGAAGTCAGATATAGTGTTCGCCGCATTTCTTGGCCTCGAGGGCGTGCTTCGGCTGGTTTGCTTCTTGGGCTATTGGTTTGTTATTCAAGTTTTGAACCAGTGCATGCTGAAGCAGCAAATGATAATGGGAAAGAGGAAAATTGCGAGGACTTGTCATATGCTAAAATTTCGCATGGGAAGAAAGTGTATACCGATTACTCTGTCACTGGTGAGAGTTAACACTCTAGTTATGCTGTTCTTCTTCGTTCTGAGTGCCATGTTGAAGTTGCCTCTTCAACGTGGATTCTCCTGAATGCATGTATAAAATAGTAGATGACAACTTCATGTTATGCAGGCATACCTGGAGATGGCAGATGTTTATTTCGTTCTGTAGCTCATGCAGCCTGTCTTCGGTCAGGAAGACCAGCTCCAAGCGAGAGCCTTCAGAGAGAACTTGCAGATGAATTACGGGGTTTGGTGGGTCTTTATCTCCTCTCCATATGGCTGAAAATTTCTTTCACTGCGAAATAAGATTGCTTACTGATCAGCATTGTCAAATTTGAAAATCACAAGCTGGATTTCAACTCTTTCCTAGTGCAGTTTTGTGATTGCTGGGCTCATTATCTTTCTGGAGATAGGAAATTCAATGATTTAAGCTAAATTTTTCTCTTTGAATGCTTCTTTCTTGGGGTGACGCATCCAAGATGATTCCTCTGCCAGTGTTCTGTGAGCTGAAATCATATGTAATATGAAGGTCTCGTGATGAATAGTCTGCTTTACTTTTCAGGTTGCGGACGAGTTCATCAAAAGACGGGAAGAGACAGAATGGTCACATCTAATCCAAGTTTCCGAACTTCTCTAAAAATTGTTGGAGTTGTATCTGATAAAGTCATGCTGTGCACAGGTTTATTGAAGGTGATTTTGATACATATATCTCGCAAATGAGAAAGCCACATGTATGGGGAGGTGAGCCAGAATTGCTCATGGCATCTCATGTTCTCAGGTCTCTCTCTCTCTCTCTCTCTCTCTCTCTCTCTCTCTCTCTCTCTCTCTCATGCCCGTACACGCTTTTTTGTGACTTGTGCATGATGTGTGCTTGTGTTCCAAATGCATGCTTGCTTGCTTGAGTACAGATGATAACTTTCCTGTAATGCCCATTGCCCATCAATTTGTTGGTGTCCACGCAGACAGGCACGATGCCCATTTTCATGTGTTCCCGTGGAGATTTGCAACATACTATTCTTTCATTGAAGCGATCTCTTTCTGCTTGATGTCTTTTTTTCATAACTTTTTAGCTGACGTGCTGGTGTTCATTCAGTTGTCATGCCAGTAATATTTGGTTACTTATTCAAAAATATACATTTTGAGACAGCTGCCTTTGAAAGACTTGTTGATTCGGTAATGACATAGTTTCAGAGAGCTGAGTTCGATAGTCTTGTTGATTTCGGTAATTTTAGGATGCCTATCACGGTGTACATGTATGATAAGGATGCTGGAGGCCTTATATCAATAGCCGAGTATGGCCAAGAATACAGCAAAGAGAATCCCATTAGAGTTCTTTACCATGGTTTTGGCCACTATGAAGCTTTGCAAATTCCTGGCAAGTAGGATGTGAAGTCAAGACTCTGACTCTCAGCACAATGAAAGGTACTCTTCTACTAAAAGGTTTTATATGAATGACTATATTCTTTTGGAAAGCAAGCTCCACAACCTCATTCATTGTTGTTTTACTTATGGGCAAAAAAGAATTAGTTGAGCATTATTAATCTCTGAAATTTGGTATGTTAGGTATGTACTATAAAGCCCGAAGCACTTACTTGAGGAGAACGACAGCCTTGTGTCACGGTCCCGAGGTAGTGGGCATTGCACGATACCTAAGTTTGGATATCAATCGGTCCAAGAGCAGCGCCGTGTGATCTTTCGAGGTAGAAAAAGTGGAATCTTTTCCTCATATGGAAGACAATTCTTTTTTTTTCTTTTTTTTTTGGTCGGTTGAAGACAATTCTTGTTACAGATTAGAGAATGTAAGTGGGAAGTTCGTGTAATAGCACAAGCAGGTCGACGCGGACGACCAAAAGCATATGATTAACCAAAATCCAGAAGGATGATTTGGTTTGGTGGATAGGGAAGTAGTTTCAAAGTGGTCCATTCTCTCTGTCTCTCTCTCTCTCTCTCTCTCTGTAGGAGCTAAGTGTCCCATATTATTTGCCATCAAGCCCATCCCAGAAGTGCCTTTTGGCGATTCGGCTCCATATATTTGTTGCCCTTCGAACTTTTAAGATTCTGTTCCTTCTTTTCTTGTCCATTATGATTCTTTTATCTTGGCACACACTGGACCTGAGAGTCCAAGCTATCCGCTACTCTAACAAGGCTCCACATCGAAATACAAAGTTCTACGTCGATTTTCGATGCGTGACTTTCACTGTACGAAGCCTTCTGTGAGCTTTATGCTTCCGTCTCTGTAGACCTGCGTTTCCGGTTACTCAATAGAAAATGCGTGAGAGCTCAACGGCTGGTATGCGAGTCCTAAGTGAGTTATCGTCGAGAATGAGCTCGGACTTCATTAGATGCAGGAGTTATCAAAGCTTGAATTCCTGACTAGTCATCTTGAGCCGACCGGATAAGCTAGTTGAATCGGACACCAATCTGGCCGTGGCCTCTCTGTCTAGTCTCAATTCCTTTTCGCATTCAAATCGCGAAACTCATGGTGATTCGAACTGAACTGAAACGGCAGCTTGCCACCACAAAGCATGGTCCTATTGCTGAAATGATTTTTCTGACACCGTAAAAAGCAAAAGAAGCCCGACTTATTCAAACACTTTGCGACGAGTGGCCCAAAAAAAGCAGCACTTTGTAACCAGCTTTATCCCTTTTTCGATTTGAAGTTCCTCAAAAACCCCTACTTGTTGGCTTAGCCAATCTCCTAGTTTCACCGCGCGATACGACCCCTGTTCACCGAATGGGCGGCTAGAAAATGCTAGGAAAAAGTACCCACCAAATTTTAAATTTATTACATTTGTATTAATTAAATCCTAAATTTTTCAATTAAACAAACTAAGTCCTAAATTTTTTCGCATTGATACTAATTCGGTTCATCCAGTCAATTTAGGCTGAAAATCGCTGACGTTGACGTTAGTCGTCCAACATTGACGCGACCGGTGTTGACATAGACATTATTGATAATATTTTAATAATTTTTAAATTTTTGCTTTAAAAAATGAACGAAAAAGAAAGAAAGAAAGAAAAAAATATAAATCATAAATAATTACAAAATATTATTAAAAATATTCACGTTAGCGTCGGCTGTATTATGTAGGACAGTCAACGTCCACGTTAACGATTTCCGGCCTAAATTGACAAAGTAGAGTGAATTGGTGCCAAAGAGACAAGGTTTAGGACTAAATTTGTCTTATGAAAAATGTTGAGAATTTTTTTGGTACTTTTCTCAAAAATGCTACATGTTAATATCTCTCGCAGCTTTAATATTCCACATAAATTTCATATACTTTTCCAATTTGTGATTTCATGATTATAAGTTGATGCGCTTTTGTCTGTTAACACGGGATAGAAAGAATTTATACATACAGAACAATATGGTCAATGTTATAAAATCAAGAGATATGTGTAGTAGAAATTCTAAAACTTGTTACAGCAGTACAATTGAATCATAAAACTTACAAAAAATGCAATTAAATCATAATACTTGTCAAGTTTGTTCAATTAAATTATTTCGTTAACTCTGTTCAACAAGAATAACGAAAAGTGCCGACGCGTCTTATTTTATTATTTTTTGCGAGACACGCGGCAATGATGTGGCGCCCACCAAGCGCCACATCAGATTTTTTTTTTTTAAATATAAGCTAAATTAGTCCAAAAGAAAAACTCACAACAATTGGTTGTGCCCAAGCCCTCATCGTTGGTTGCTGCCACAACTGTCGGGAAGGGCTAGTGGAGGTTGCCTAGGCCTTCTTGAAGGCCCAGGTGACCTCTCGCCAGTCCTCGACGAGGGCTTGCAAGCTTAGGTTTGGGGGAGGGCACAACGCTTGCTTGGGGCGAGGAAGGGCCGGCCTAGGTGACCTCCGCCAATTTGTCCCGACGGCTATGGCAGCGGCCACCAGCAAAGGCTCCACAGCCATTGGTTGAGTTTGGTTTTTTTCTTTTTTAAGCCTTTTTTATTTAATTTAGTTTATATTTTTGAATACTTTTTCTAACATGGCTCATATCATACGCCACATCATCGCCACGTGTCTCGATAATATAATAAAATAATACACATACGTATTTTTCATCAGTCTAGTTGGATGAAGTTAATGGAAGGACTTGATTGAATCAACTTGACAAATTTTAAGACTTAATTGTACTTTTTGTAAGTTTTATGATTCAATTATAAACATATTCCTAGAAGCAAAGCTAACTCCTATTTAATTTAGGAATAAATCAACATTTTCAACTTGTTCTCTTTGAATGGTTGACATAGTGACAACTAAACAATATAAATTCCAGATTCGGTTATATGATCTATTTATTTGATTCGATAGAAAATTTAGGGAAAATTTCAAATTAGTATCCAAAGTGTTTTCTCAAAAAAGGGTCCAAAGTGAATATAGTGTTAAATAATGGCCTGAAGTGCTCAATTAGTCTCAAATATGGATAATTAGTCTCAAATAGGGCCAAAAGTATCTAATGAGTCTCAAGTAAAGGCCTGGGTTAGCCGGCTGATCAAATGTTCACCGGTTGGCTTGCACATCATTGTTTTTGTGATCAGAGTAAAGGCAATTTCTTCTTTTACTTTTAAATTTTTTTTTGTTTCTTTTTTCCTTTTTTATTTTTATTTTTTTTCTTTTTCCTTTCTTCTTCTTCTTTTTTTTCCTCTTTTCTCTTCGCCAACTATAGCCAGAGTTCGCAAAGGTTGCCGGCGTCAAGCAAAAGCTGCCCTTGCCAATGTAGGGTGAGAGTGACCCTCACTAGATCTAGCGAGAGCAACCCTCGCCCTCGCTAGATCTGGCGAGGGTCGGCCCTCTGTTGCCTAGCCCAGGTGAGGGTGCCCTCCGCTAAACACCGATAACCTCCACCGGCCCTGGCTATGGCTGGCAGAGGGAAAAGAGAGAAAAAAAAAAGAAGAAGAAAAGGAAAAGGAAAAGGAAAAGGAAAAAAGAAACAAAAAAATTTAAAGAGTAAAAGAAGAAATTGTCCTTGTTCCGATCGCCGGAATAGTGACATGCTTAATGGCTGATGAGAATTTGATTAGCCGGTGAACTCAGGACCTTACTTGCAACTTTTTAGGTACTTCGAGCTCTTATTTGAGATTGATTAGGCACTTCAAATTTTTATTTGATACTATATTTATTTTGGATTCTTTTTCGAGAAAATGAACTGATTTGAAAATTTTTCGAAAATTTAGCCACGCTAGGCTAAAAAGACACTCATAAATACTCTGGTCACTGTCTATCATCGCCAACATTGATGTCATGCGTAGCCGTTGTCATCGCTCTCTCGCTTCCCTCATCATCCTTTCCTAGCCAAATCTCTGTCCCTTATGGTTGTGACGATGACAATCAGTGGCATGTTGCGATGGCTGATTATGCACGTAGTCGCTTGAGGAGGAAGAAAAAGAAGGGAAAAAGGCAAACGTCAGGAAAAATGAAAAATATAGAAAGAGAACGTATAACACTTATTTAATTAAGTCAGCTTCAAAATGGGTGAAATATCAATATTCCTTTTTCAATGAACAAAAAACGGGTGGAGAGAGAGAGCAACCAGCATGGCCAATCCTCAAAGATCCATGTGTTTGTTTTCTTATTTTTAATATTTTAAGGATTTGATGTCTCTCAAATTTCAAAGGAAAAAGAAGTGGGTAAAAAAGCAAGTGGCCAATTTACACGAGACCGGCGATGGGATAACAGAGGAATGCTAGGGGCCTTTTGGCCAACTTAAAAGGAGTATCGGGTGACCTGTGTCCACGGCAGGCTAATGTCCGTGCTGATTGAATTGTAAAAGCCCATAGACGAGTCTCTTTCCCTTCTAATTGGCTCTCTGGGTCCTCTCGTTTCTTTTCGGGATTTGTTATGTTTAGATGCTAGTGGTCGCGGCTCTCCTGTATCTGTCAAAATTTGGAACGTTAATAATTCAATGCGCGACTGGCGGACTGGGCCATTCACGTTCGGGCATTCCTTAATATGGAAATGGCGAGATGACGTGAAAGAGGAAATCACCGAGACTCGACAGCATATAATAAGACCCAGGTACAACCCAAAACTGTTAATAAGACCCAGGAAACCGGGCTCATTTCGGGAACAGCTCCATCAACGGAAGGTTGTTTTCACGATCCCACCATCGCCAGCGTCTCTTCCTCCGTTGGCGTACGCCGAAAGATGCACGGGACAACTCTGCCCTCGGTCCCAAGGCAGATCACGTTTCCTTGTCCCGTTCCCAATCTCTTCTCTCTTTTATATTTTGACAGGGTTTGAATGTGTTTAATTTAATCTCTCAGCAGAGATTTACAATAGTGGCGATCCCACGGTCGCGCTGCGGGGGGAGTGTACTGTACAGGTCACTGCTCCTGGTCACGAGAATTCAAACTCGAGAGACAGAGCTCGAGCACCCCCCCCCCCCCCACGCCAACGTCCTCTTCCCCCTGCCCACCTCGTAATCCCACCAGATCTCTAATTACAAGTTCAAATCCAACCACTACCCTCCAAATCCTCGCTCCTCGCACTCCCACCCTCCTCCTCCTCCCTTCCTCTTCGTCTTCTTCTTCTTCTTCTTCTTCGCGTGCACGAGACTTCTTCTTCGTCTCTTCCCCTGTTTTTTTCACTCTCTCTCTCTCTCTCTCTCTCTCACTCTCTGCAACTCCTCGTTGCACCCAAAAACACCACATGCATGAACCATTAACAAATTGATCTCTCTCCCTCTCTCTCTCCCGCCCTTTGTCAAGTGCTGCAAGATGCCATCCTCAACAATGCCCGCATTGCCACTCCGTCTTCCCGTCGCTCTCCTCCTCCTCCTCCTCCTCTGCTTCCTCCGCTTCCTCTCTCCGCCGTCCGCCTCCGCGCTCACCCCCGACGGCCTCTCCCTCCTCGCCCTCAAGGCCGCCGTCGCCTCCGACCCGACCCGCGCCCTATCCTCCTGGTCCGAGTCCGACCGTAGCCCCTGCCGCTGGACCGGCGTCGCCTGCGCCCGCGGCCGGGTGGCCTCCCTCTTCCTCGCTGGCAAGAACCTGTCCGGCTACATCCCCTCCGAGCTCGGCCTCCTCGGCTCGCTCAAGCGGCTCAACCTCGCCGGCAACGACTTCTCCATGCCCATCCCCTCCCGCCTCTTCAATGCCACCTCCCTCGTCTCTCTCGACCTCTCCCGAAACTCGCTCTCCGGTCCGGTACCGACCCAGATCAAGAACCTCCGCAACCTCACCCACTTGGACCTGTCCTCCAACTCCCTCAACGGGTCGCTCCCCGAAGCGCTCGCCGAGCTCGGGAGCCTCTCCGGGACGCTGAACCTGTCGTACAACTGGTTCTCCGGCGAGGTCCCGGCGTCGTACGGCCAGTTCCCGGTGATGGTGAGCTTGGACCTGGGGCACAACAACCTCACCGGCAAGATACCCCAGGTGGGCTCGCTGCTGAACCAGGGCCCCACGGCGTTCGCCGGGAACCCGGGGCTCTGTGGGTTCCCGCTCTCGGCGCAGTGCCCGGAGGCGCAGGATCCGAGGGCGTCTGGGCCGGAGGACCCGGAGGGCCCCAAAACGAACCGCTTTCACAGCACGCTAGCCGGCGACGATGGGATGCCTCAGAAGAGGAGAAATTCGCTCGTGATACCGGTTCTTTCCGGGCTCACAGTGATCGCGGGGGTGGTTTTCGCGTCGGTGTGGTTCGTCCGGAATAAACGCAGGAGGTTCGGGAGAGACAAGACGGGGAAGGAGAAGGCGGCGGTGATGGTGGAGGAAGGGGCAGAGCTGGAAGGGCAAAAGGGTAAGTTCGTGGTCCTGGACGAGGGGTTCGATATGGAATTGGAGGACTTGCTGCGGGCGTCGGCCTACGTGGTAGGGAAGAGCCGGAGTGGGATCGTGTACAAGGTGGTGGTCGGACGAGGCAGCAGTGGCGGAGGCTCCGCGGCTGCGGCGGGGCAGGCAGTGGCCGTGAGGAGGCTGAGCGAGGGCGACGCGGCGTGGCGGTTCAAGGAGTTCGAGTCCGAGGTGGAGGGGATCGGTCGGGTCAACCACCCGAACGTCGTCCGGCTGAGAGCTTACTACTACGCCAGCGACGAGAAGTTGCTGGTCTCCGATTTCATTCGCAACGGGTGCTTGCACTCCGCATTGCACGGTAACCTTCCTCCGCACCTGCTCTCCACATTTTCATGGCGTTTCTTGCTTGGGTACGACTCACGTGGATGTTTTCGTTTTCCGCATTTTAATTTAGCACAATTACATCAGTTTGTGGATGATTCTCTGGCTCTTCTACACATGATGCTGCTCATGCTAAACTAAAGTCAAACTTGCTTTGGCTAGGGCTGTTCGATTCCGACTCAGAGTCCACGGATGAATATTGGTTATACCTTTTAGAGCACGAGCGAGCCCACCCGTTATGCTCTGTTAAATGTGGTGGGCTTGCTGCGCCGCTAGAGTTAGAATATTCAAATATTAAATCAAGTATTCATTTAACAATTTTTGGTAGAGTTGGAGCGGTTTCACAAAAATTTTACATGATATCTTGAGCTTTTAGAACAAATATACAGTTGGGTGTCGACATTAGCATTTCCACCGATGGTTGTGGTTTCTGAAGCATGTAATGGATGAAGGGTTGCCGTTGCTGCAAAATTTCACTCGGGAAACTTGTATAAGAAAATATTGGATCGGCTTATTGCTGCTAGTACCTTGGAAGACGAGAGTTAGGTGCTTCTGTTGTATCTTTTTATCAGTAGAAATGGTATGGCCTCAGTCCCTTGACTGCATCTGCTGTGGTCTCTCGCGATGGTTGTTTGACAACCTGTGTTTAATGGCATGCTCATAGCTCTCAATCTCAGTGTGTATATGTCCGTTAGAAAAGGCTAGTTGTTTCATGTCATGATGTTGGAGAATCTTAATTTATGTGACAGCATACTTTGGCACCTTGTGTCAAGCTCCAACTTGCACACGGACAACATTAAATGTCTTCCGAGTGAAACGCCCGCCGTATTCTTTTGCTTTTGTCTAAACAAGCATGCCCATAGCTCTCAATTTCAATGTGTATATGTCCGTTAGAAAAGGCCAGTTATTTCATGTCGTGATGTTGGAGAATCTTAGTTTTTGCGACAGCATTCTTGGGCACCTTGTGTCAAGCTCCAACTTGCACACGGACAACATTAAATGTCTTTGGAGTGAAATGCCAGTCGTATCCTTTTGCTTTCATCTAAACAAGATTGCCGAGTTCAAGGGGCCATCTGCCTCCACTTCCTTTGACTGTTTGCTCCACCTAAACAGCACGATGGTAATATCAATTCGTTCTCTGTGTTTTCTGTTGCTCTTAAGGCATAGAAAGCTCAAACCTCTTCTGGTAAAATGGGAATCACCGAACTCATTTTTCACCTCAGCGTATGGTCAGGCTTTTGCTGGTGGCGACAATTGTAAAAGTTCACATGCATGATTTGTCTCTCCCTTCATTTGTGTCCCTAAAGCACCTTTCCTGAAATTCTACTAACCTTGGTTGATGCCTGTCTCTAATTTTGTTTGTAAGTGATGATGCCGTCACATGCCATTAACTTTCATCTGGGCAACTTTGTGAAACCAAAGGTGCCGTCTTTTGATCATGTTCTTTTGGATCCAGCCTAAATTTGCGCGCCTTTATGGTGCCTTTCCGGCTTCTCTCTCTGTGGACTTGAGCGAATCGTCCATTTCCTGTCCGTTTCATGATTGTTTTCGAGCACCCAACAGCCACCGTCAAAAAATTTAAAGCAGGTTGCTGTTGTCCTCGCTGAGTGTTGAATGTGGATGACCCACTCGCTGCACACGCACCCACCATCAAAAGTGAGGAAGACGGACGGGATATGTGCTCAGCACTACTAATTTGTGCGTAACTACGAGTTGCTGCACACAACCGGGCTGAAACGCATAGCATTGCATCTGTTTGTCGTGCAGTTGCATGTTAATTTCCGCTGGTAGTCATTTTTTGATAAATGTCTCAAGGTTGTAATAGAACCTTAGCTGCTGCTACGATTTTTCCACAGGGGAACCGTCTAAGAGTTCACCGCCGTTATCGTGGGCGTTGAGACTAAAGATTGCTCAAGGAACTGCGAGGGGCTTAGCGTACATACACGAGCACGGTCCTCGGAAGTACGTCCACAGGAACCTGAAATCCACGAAGATCCTCCTCGATGATGAATTCCAGCCTTACATATCCGGATTCGGTCTCAGTCGTCTTATCTCGGGGACTCCAGGATTCACTGCCTCATCGTCCAAGAAGCACAGCTCTAATAACCAAACTGTTTTAGGCTCCGCAATGGAGCTGAAGATGACAGCTCCCTCGGTCGCTTACTTGGCGCCCGAGGCCCGGGTATCCGGCACCAAGGTCACCCAGAAGTGCGACGTGTACTCCTTCGGCATCGTGCTGATGGAGATCCTGACAGGGCAGATGCCGGACGCAGGGCCCGAGAATGACGGGAAGGGCCTGGAGAGCCTCGTGAGGAAAGTGTTCCGGGAGGAGCGACCCATGTCCGAGATAATAGACCCGGACCTCCTCCACGAGGTCCATGCGAAGAAGCAAGTTGTCGCCGCATTTCATGTCGCGCTGAATTGCACGGAGCTCGTCCCAGAGCTGCGTCCTCGGATGAGGACGGTCTCCGAGAGCCTGGACCGCATAAAGGTCCGGTGACGGCTCGGGAGTTGAAAGTGAAGCTGCGGAGTTTCATTTCGAGTTCCCGAAGAAGCATTTTGTAAAATCATCAGTGCTCTATTCCTATGGTTTGTAAAATCTGTAGCTGGACTTTCCTTATGTTGGAGGGTTTTTAACCCGTAGAAGAAGTGATGTGGTTCAATCTTAGGTTGACTTGACCTTGAAGTGATATTTTGTTGCGGGTCTTCTGCAGATACAATCAGCAGCGTTTTCGTTGGCTCCTGGTCCTGCTTTCTTTGAGCAAACGTTGGCATGAATAGAATTTGTATCTTATTTTTTACTTGTATCTTCTTATTTATTTTGGGGTATTATCCTGAACTTTGGCATGATATAAAATGTGATTTTTAAACTTTTGATTTTTTTAATATGGTCCTTGGAATTTTTGTATGTATTCATCTGAGTTCATAAACTGTATGAGAATATTCAATATTATCATTTCATTAATTGAAGTCTTGGACAATGTTGAACATTTTCATAAATTTCATAGACTAAATTGAACACGAATCAAAAGTCTAAAGATTGCATTGCACAACGGAATTAAGTTCAAGCGTCATGTCGAACATATTAAAAATTCAGAGATCACATTATACGTCAGGTTAAAATTCAAAGAAGCAATTTATGTCAACTTTTTCATTTATTTTCGAATCGAGAAAATTCGACTATTTCTTGACCTATAGGGGGAGAGGTCATTGGTCGCTCCAGGCGCATGTCCACGTGGACAGGGCCGGGTCAACGGCACGGCGACAGCTCAACCATAACGGGACCCTTAACTTTCAGGTGGTGGTTCTCGCGATTCTCCGCCGTTTCGAATTTTGAAATCCACCGAATCCGACATGACCAACATGCCATGTCGGTCGTTGACCCCCGAGCCCCAACCTCTCTCTCTCTCCCTCCCGGCCATGGCGGGAAGCGGCCCAAGAGACATTTATGGGCTTGTGCCCCGCCGAGCGGCCTCGCGGGCCTGATAAGTGGGCCGGGCCCAGTGAATGTGTATGGGCCTGAAGAAGCGGGCCCGGAAAGAGTGGGTGTCAAAGAGGCCGTCGTCTTTTTCGTGCTTTTTGGGGCCTTTTTCTTTTCTATTTTTGCTCTTGTGTTTTCTGGTTTTCTGGGGGAGGGGGTTAAATAAGCGAAGGCGGGGACCACGCCACAGCTCAAAATAGCATGCGAAAGGCTGCGGAAAAAGAGGCCTCACGTGCCCCGCTTCGCATCCGCACAACCCGTAGTCACCCAAAGACCTTCCCCTCTACAAAAATGGGGATTTTCTCCTTTCCTCCCGTCTCTTTCCCTAATGGGTTTTTTTATTAAATATCCGCGCAGAAAATATTATAAAAAAAAACCATTTATTCCGCATTATATTGTAAACAGCGTGTTCAAAAAATGGGTCTTTTTCTCTTATTAAACACGATTAACGATAATGATCTTTGTATCCGTGTTGGCACCAAGCATCGTGCCCGTTCGATTCTTTCTGGGGGCCGTTTAATGACGGTGCGGTCCCGCAGCGCAGTGGTCCAAGATCCGGGGGGGGGGGCGGCAGGGGACCACTCGGGGGCCCCGATTAAAGCAAAATCTTAATAAAGTGCGAGCTGTAGTTTTAGTTGTTGATTAGCGACATAAAATTAAGCGTGCTTAATCAAATCGAGAATCATTAAATAATAATTAAATAATGAAGAGAGACAAGGACTGCCATCTTGTTCCTTCCCAAGAAAGGGGCAGCATTTACTTTTGGTTTTGTCCGCATCTGAGGATCGGTCCCCGCAAGACGGAGGATGCGTTCGTGTCAACGCGAACCTTTTCTCTTCTTTTTTTTATTCTTTAATTTTTTTTATAAATATATATATTTATAATTTCCTTTTAACTAGGATTATTGTGATTCGCTTTCCCTGTTGGGATGCGGAATAATGGTGTGGTATTTTTTTTTTTCGAGAATAAAAATGAAGAGATTTTTTGTCCTTTTAACTTGGGGGGATCCAAGCTTTTGATTAGGAATGGACATGATATGCTTGTTTTCATGTGGAATTCGATTCTAGGCTTCGGAGGTGGAGCATATTCTGGTTGGTTTTGTGCTTTTAGTGGGGTCTGCTAGGGGGAACCAAGAGAAGGTAGTCGATTCCCTTTTTAAGGTACCGCAGGAATTCCTGCTCGTCGTTGCCCGATTTGTGCCATCTAGAACGACATCGACCTGACCAAAGATTTTGTCGAGTGATAGTTTCAACGCTTTCGCGAAGAGTGAACGATTTGGGCCAAACATTTTCTTAAAAATAATCATTTATATCGTTCGAAATAATTAGTCATGAAAACTAATTTTATTATCGATAATAATTTATGTTTAAATATTCTCATGGATGATGATAATAATTTTCTGTTCATTCGTTTTTATAAGCGATGCAAGGGATCATTTAAAAAAAAATTATTTTCTAAATCATTCATTTTTCGAAAAGCATATGCACGTTTACTTTGAAAGAGAGTTGGTCTATAGTTGCTACACTTCGTTCGAAATATCAACTTGTAATGGGAGGAAAATACATAAAGATGCTGCTACATTAGCCAGTAAAATGCGCTCCTAGCTACAATCACAAGAAATCCAAAGACTTGCGGTCCGCGAGAGCCATAATACTATTTATACGGTTGTTGAAATCGAGATACCATAATATAAATCGAGATTTTAAAATTTATGAAGAGTGGATTGAATCGTAAATAATATACTACGGCATAAAATGCAGCGAAAGAATGATGTTCTATGGAAAGAAATATTAACTTCAAGCATATATGATGATTCTTGCGCGCAAACATTACTCGCAAATCTTTACATTCATTGTATTCGCTTCTGCATCATAAAGCGCGTAATTTACGTTCGAGCAACTCTCCAACCATCAAAATATAGCACGCCCCAAAATACAACAAAAAAAAAAAGAAAAAAAACTGAGTCGCTCGAATCGAGAGACTAATATCACATCTACCTTTCACAAATTGAATCCCCAAATTAATGTTTTTTCTTTGGTCAAATGGAGATTTACTCGATTAACGTAACGAAATTCGCATTGCTCGGACAAAGAAATCTCGTTCGAATTATAAAAACTGGAAATAATGGGGTTGAGGGGCAAACGACCGATTCCGATGACCAAAGGGGGTCGCACGTGAGCCCGTTCACGAGACGAAGAGGGCGGGGTGGGGGTACGTGATCTTCTCAAAACGACGGCCGAAAAGCGGGAAAACGACGGGCGGGAATCGGGTGCGGCGTGAATCGGGTACCCTCTTTCTCTCTACTCACAGGATTAAAGGGGATCGAGCGTGCGACGTCACAGGCATATGCGATGAATTGGCCGCTATGCCAGTACCCTCTTTTGTCTGGCTTTATGCCCCTTATCCACGCACCGGGGGCATCGATTCCTGTACATCGCAGCACCGCACGGCACGCCGCCCGAGGCCGCAGACTTTCAAACCCCCTTCCTTAGCCGCCTAAAGCTTTGAAGCCACCCCCCGTTTCTTCTTCGATCTTCTCCATTTGCTGCTTGGTCAACTGCCCACGTGCGCGGCGGCTCAAGTGTTGGGAGTAAATCGTTCGGCAGAGCGCGGCCGGTCGACAAGGAAAGACCCGGTTCTTATAGACGGAAATGCCTGACATGGGGGCGTGATGTTGCCGTCGAGGTGGTGGACTCGATGTAACAGTCAAGCGGTGGAGATACCGTGTTAAAATTTTATGAAACCGCTGCCAACTGTTCTAAAAATTTAAACCGTTAGGTGAAGACGTAATTTAATATTTTAAACATTATATCACTCCCCTTTATGCTTAGTCTAATCTTTCTAGTAAGTACTAAGAGTGGACATATGTAATTGGGGTAGCAAATAGGGTCCGGTAGGATTTAAACTCAAGGCCTTCTATTCCGATACTATATGAGATGTCGTGGGGCCACTACCAATCATTTTAAAAGATTAAGCTATTAGATAAATACATATTTTAATATTCCATCACTCGCCTTTACGCTTAGTTCAGTCCTTTTGACCTGGTACTAAGTGCGGACTATTTAACATGGGAGGCGGATGGGGCTTAGAAAGCTTTGAATTCACGATTTTCCTGATACCGTGCGAGATTTTGTAAGACTGCTGCCAATTGTTCTAAAAGTTTAAGCTGTTGGATGAATGAGTAATTTAATATCTAATTATTCTAGCACTCCCTCTCGCGCTTCGTTTGGCCTAATCCTAAGTGTGGAAATATTTTAGTGGGGAAGCAAATAGGGGCCTGAAAAGATTTGAATTTAGAATATCCTGTTCTAATTCCATGTGACATTTTGGTTGGACCACTACCAACTATTCTAAAAGCTTAAGCTATTGGACGAATACGCGATTTAATATTTAAGTATTCTAAAAGATGAACTGTTGATAATCACTTAGGGTGTGGGGTCGATTTAACCGTCGGTAATTGTCAAGTTAGTAGAGTCGATGTCGTCATCGAGCAGCTATTAAGTAGTTGAGTCGGTGTAATTATCAAGCAACTGTCAAGTAGTGAAGTCGGTGTTAGCGCTCGTAACTGTCGATTGTGGGTTATAAATGCCCTAAATGTACTCTTCGCAGGGTCCCTCCAATCAACCGCATAATTCAATGTTATTTATAAATTTATCTTTATCTTTACTTTATCGCAATTTAAATAACTGGCTGTGATTGCTTCCAATCTTCGTAGATTTAGATTCCTTATTCATTTACTTTCCTGTCCAAAATCAATAAATGACCATTCAGTGTATATTCGAAAGGTATTTCATCATCAATTCAATTTCGGTGAAACATCCTTCTGGGTATATTAGAAAGGAATTGCCTTGTTGATTTAATTTCGGCGAAACATTTTTTTGGCATGCCTGGTGGGACGCATTTTGTTGATTCAAGAGGATTACGATGGCAAGAACAGAAAATCAACATGAGTGCGACAATTTTGCTTGCAACAACAACCCATTACCAGTTTTACCACAAGCTGCTAATGAGGTTGTGCGCATTACGAGTCATAACCAACAAGGAGATGTTGATCTTCTAAGGCATCGCTTTGAATGGCAGTAAAAGGATATTGCTCCAAATTCCAACATGGTATCTACCATGAGAAGATTGCTCTAAGATCAACAAAATGAAATGGCTAATTACATGGTGAGTTACATGTCAGATGTGATCAAGCCAATTGTCATTAATGTTGCAAATGATGCTCTATTGAGGCCGGGATAATCCAATCAACCACTATTATTCCAAGTCAATCTAGTGGTGATAGGGTACGTTCCTAGTCTCTCTTCGTTAATTAATTGATGTTGGTCAAACTACTCAAAATGGAATTAATAATCTGGCAAACCAAAATGACTGACAAAATGGACCAATGCCAATTGTTGAAAATATAAGGCCAATTGGTGTACTTGTGCCACTCGGGAGGGCGAATATACTTATTGCAAGACCAACATCATCACCTAGGGGACAAGATGATCAGCCAAATCCACAATTGAACCCATAATAAATTGTCAAAGATATGCGACAATAATTGAGGTTAGACAAGGGTGTTATCATTTCCATTTATAAGAAATCACATCTTGAATGAGTCAATAATTAGCCTTTTCCAAGAAGCTTTGGAACCCCCAACTTGGCCATTTTTATCGGCGAAGATGAACAATCGACCATCTACTACATTTGTCGATTTATAGCCAAGTGCGGGGAAGCGGGGACAAACGAATTTTTAAGACTTAGGTTATTTTATTTGTTTTTGTCAAAAACAACTTACAGTACACTAACTTACTACCCCATTTTGTAGGAAATTGGATTGAGATGGAAAGACAATTCTATTTTTAATTTTATAAAGACGAAAGGTATAATTACTCAACAAGCTATAAACCTATTATATTTATGTCAATTCAGTTCTCAACCTTAATTTAGTCCTAAACTTTTTGACGATTTGCTAATTTAGTCTATCCAACTAATTATGACTGTAATTTGTGACATGGATGCCGGTCGTCCTATGTGGCACATCCGCCGACGGCCGGCGTGCCACGTAGGACGACCGGCATTGACATGAACAATTTTCATAATTTTAAAAAATATATTTTTAATTTTTTTACAATTTATGGGTTTTCTTTTTCCTTTCTTTTTTTTCCTTCTTCCTTCGCCGATCGATGGCTTTTGTGACGGCCGACGACCAACTATAGACAAGGGCCAACCTCGCCTACCGAGCAAGGCTCACCTTTATAAGGGCGAGGTCGCTGAGGCTAGTGAGGTCGGCCCTTACCTATAGCTGGTCGCTAGCCATCAAGGAAGATGAAGGGAAAAAAAAGAAAGAAAGGAAAAGAAAAAGAAAAAGAATTTAAATAATTACAAAATTGTCTATGATAGTGCAACGATGGTGAGGGGATGGCCATCGGGGGTCGCGGTCCCTTTTCTCTGTATTATTTTGAAAAAAAATATTATGTAATAATTTATTTTAAAAATTAGATTTGGACCAAAATAATATCGTTTTAGCCTTATATTTCATGTTTTAACCACTTCATTACCACATAAGAGTGAGAAAATAATAAAAAAAAGTCACATAAGTATATTTCGTTGATTGAATTGGACAGAGTTAATGGAATGATTTAATTTTACTGATTTTGATAAGTTTTATGATTTGGATACATTTTTTGAAAGTCGTGAGATTCGATTAGATAAATTTTGAGAGTTTTAGTGCATTTGTCCCAAAAAAAAAAACAAAGCGAAAAGAAAAGAAGGGAAAGGGCGAGAAAAGGAAGAAAATGATAAGAAGAGGAAAGCCAAGTGAGATGCACAGTACTAATTCATTCATTCAAGTGCCCAAATACAGGTAAGTGGAATGTATCTCAGCTATTCATTTTGGAATTCTAATCCCACAAGGCGAACCTTTTACTAGAAATGACACGCGAAACAAATCACGGTCGGTAATTTTTTCTTTTGGCAAAGAGCAATAAAGCGAAGAATGGTGAGCTTCGATGGATGGCGACGTTCTTTAATTTTGACTCTCGGAATTCGGGGGCTGCCCTCCGTCTGACTGGACTTGCCATTAATGGAAAGGAACCAGATAACCATCGCCTCTGTCTCTCTCTCTCTCTCTCTCTGTCTCTCTCGGTGCCATCAAAGCGGTCTCTCTCTCTCTCTCTCGCACGCTGAAAATCTTCCCTCCCCACTCCGCGAGATCTCCCCCTTTGCTTTTGGCGCTTTTCCAAGCTCCCATTCTCATTCCGACCCTCCACCGCTTTAAAGCTCCTCCTCCTCCTCCTCCTCTTCCTCCGCTCTCTCCGATTCCACGGCACAGCGCGGTCTCTGTCCGATCATCAATCAGCTCACGCTCCCGGTCTCCGTCTCCCCCGGGGGTTCCTTCCTCCTGAAGATCTTATCCTCATCCCGCTTAGAAATCAAGCTACCGATCCCCACCCGCCCAAAGATTTCCCCCGCGAAAGCGAGATAAAAGTTCCCTGGGAATTTCTGCATCATCGCAGCGCAGCGAGGCGACCCGGGTATATACAATCATTCCCCCGGCATCTCGCCACTGTTATATCTGCCCCCCGTGTCCGCAACAAGTTCCGAAGAAGAAACAGAGAGAGAGAGAGAGAGGGAGAGAAGGAGAGGTTGTTTGTTTCTCTACATGGATTCGAGTAGCCATCAGAACTACACCCAGAGTCAACCGTCGAGTTACGGGCCGCTCCGTTTCCGCACGGCTCCGACCTCGCTCCTCGAGAATTTCGCTGGGGGTGGAGGGAGCAAGCCCGGCTTGTCCGAAGGATATGAGGCGGACAAGTTCAGCTCCAGGTTCTTGAGTTACGTCGGCGGCAACGGCCACGAGTCGGGTTCCCCGGCTCTCCAGGTCTTCGACCAGAAGCCTCCTCTGCCCTCGACGGCGGCGGAGGCGGTCGGGAGCTACGCGAACTCGCCGCGCGGTGGGTACCCTCTGCCGCCTCATTACCCGAGGCAGGGTTCCGGGATGAGCTCTTCCGCCATGGATAGCTCGTATGGCGTGCCGAGCTCAATGGCGGCGGATCGCCACGCCCAGGTGAAGCCTGGCGATTCTAGCATCGCGAGGCAGGCTAGCTCTCCTCCTGGACTCTTCTCTGATCTTTCCGCTCAAAATGGTAAAAGCGCGGTTCCCTTTTTCTTTTGCCTTTTCCTTGTACGAAGTGGAGGGCTATTAGTGGCAACTTTGTTAAGGTTTCGTTACGTGGAAAGCATGGTAGGTCTCAAAAGTGTAAGCAACGCGAGGAGATAACGTAACTCTAATTGCATTAGAGGTTTCGGGCATATATCGGGAAAGCTGCTTACGGCTCATTCATGACCAAGTTTTCCAAAATTTCGCGACAGCAAGTTCTGGACATAGTTTAGGAGAATGTTGTACTAAAGTTTACCATGTTGATCTGGGAGCATTGGAAACCCCTTTCCTCCTTCTCTGGTCTGTATTAGGTACTTTTAGCTTATGCTATTTAGGTGCCTCCACCGTTCTTCTATCTGAAATGGTTCCTAAGGAAGCGAAGACTTGACTAGTACACGCTTTCCTCTTGCTCATGTCAAATAGCTTACCCTTCATTGGATGACAGGAAGTAGTTCTTCTTGACTTGGGAGTTAGGAGAGTGACTTGAGACTACTAGACACAGCTTTTTATTCAACTTGACACAGTTGATGGCAGCACGATGTGTTACTAGATGTTTTAGAAGACTGACCAGGTAAAAGAAGATTATTTTGAATCGAGTGTGGCAAGTGAAAGTTCAAGAGGAACGTCAGTATTGTTTGTTGATTGTAATTTCTAATTCTATTTTCTTCATATCATAATGCTTTGTCATTTCTTTCCTGAGTTCCTCGTGATGTAATTTCTTGTCATCATAGTTATTCTAGTATGAACTGGGAAATACCTTGGGTTACTAAGATTAACACAGACTAAATTATTCGATCATGAAGCAATATTACCGAACAATTAGCGAGACATGCAATCTCCAGATTCATGTTGTTCAAGATCAATCTGAAGAAAAAGGAAAAGGAATTATGGAACGAGGGGTTTCAAGTTTGTACTAAGTTCATTAATCAGAATTTATTAGCTCGTGCAAGTGAATAACATTGGTTTTTACCAACATATGTGTCATGTCCTGTTTCTTACGGGCTATACATTAAGAGAGAGATCTCCCTAGCCCTCGTTAAGAAAATTGTCAGTATAATGAAATATTTCCTTTTTTTTTTGTAGGATGTTGTAGGTGACGAAAGTCTATGCTATCATTTTGAATTACATTAAGATTCTTGCAAAAGGAGCACTACTTAGAACTGAGTGTAGAGAGTTTCTCAAACTTTGCAGGTTTTGCTGCAATGAGAGGTACTACAAACTATAGAGTGGGGAATGGAGTCGATGGAGAAGCAAGTCCGTCAAGAAACAAGTTGAACGGTCAGATGAGCTTCTCATCTGGGTTATCTTGTTCCTTGGGGATGTTGTCACAGATTTCAGAACTTGGAAGTGAAAGCTTTGGAGCACAGAGTCCTGATGATTCAAAAATAGGGATTGGCAGTGGCAATAGCCGGTTTCACGGCTCTGGATATCTATTCAATTCTTGGAGTGATTCCTCAAATTTCTCACAGAATTTTATTGGCCTGAAGAGAGATGAAGAAAATGGCCTGAAAAAATTTTCCAGTGGTCAGGCAAGATTTGACATGCTGGATATTGTTTGTTTATCCTTTGTTGCTTATCCAAAATGATATCTGAATGTTGGTATTTTTAAATCAGAATGGGAATCCAGGTAATCAGGTTCACCTGTTGTCCCATCATATGAGCTTGCCGAAGACTTCATCAGAGATGGCTGCTGTAGAGAAGTTCCTGCAATTCCAAGATTCCGTGCCGTGTAAAATCAGAGCAAAGCGGGGTTGTGCCACTCATCCTCGAAGTATTGCTGAAAGGGTAAAGTTCATTCAATGTCCCGGACCTTCTATATCTTCTTAGCTGAGTTTGTCTCAAGTCTTGACGTGAAGACTGAAGTTGCACGTGTCTTGATTTCCTGGTGCTGAAACTTACATCCGTTTTGCAGTTGATGGACTTATGCTACTATAGAATTTAATATGTTTCCGAAGTTCTTGGCGTGAGTTACACGGTTGTTAACATTTAAATAGTCCAGGTGCGAAGGACACGGATAAGCGAAAGAATGAGAAAATTGCAGGAGCTGGTGCCGAATATGGACAAGGTAGAAATTTTCTACGAATGGGTTACTGATGAAATTATCGTGCTGCAGAACTCATGAAACTCTGATCTTTTCTTGGCAGCAAACAAACACAGCCGATATGCTAGATCTGGCTGTTGAGTACATTAAGGACCTGCAGAAACAGTTTAAGGTAATGAAGAACGATTTGATTATGGAGCTGTGACTTGGCATTTCCTCGAGAGCGCTTTGATACTGACTCGTGACCATGTATCTCCTTTTGCAGATACTTAGTGAAAACCGAGCAAATTGCAAATGCTTAAGTATACAGAAGCCATCCAACCAAATCGTTTGACGTTCTTCTGGAGTGTAAAGATAGAGAAAAAGTAGGAAAGTAGAGTTCTTTTCATACCGTACTGGAAACAAAAATGTAGGAGGGAGCGCAAGATAGTTCCTTTTCCTACTATTGTATTCTAAGAATGCTTGCCAAAGTGCCTCCTTAAATGTTTTTGAATTTGTTAGCTAACAGAGCTTCAGAGGTCCAAGATAAGAGGATGGCACAGCTTGTCTTAGATTTACAGCTAAGTAATGGAAACTCTGGTTCGACTTAGTTGTGCCCTTGATCATGTTTTACTTGAATGGTAAGTTCCTATAGATTGCTCAGTGCATTGGAAGGCTAGTTATTCAATGAAGCCATTTCAATTGCTGTCTGAATCACTGGGAATCCACAGCCGGTCGATCCGGGCCGCAGGCATAGCATAGGTACTCACGAGCCATTGGATACAATTAGCCAAAATCTGCCTGTCAGCATAGCTTGCTTGCCTCTTAAATGAGCCCAGTGTCTGTCCATTTCGCTGAGAAGGCCATTGAATGCTATCGGTTATTTACCTGAATGCACCAGTGATCTGCTATTTCAGAGGGGAAGGTTGCCCCACATGATAAGTTTTTACAGTCTCTTTGGGTGGAAAAACCGTTTAGATGGAATTTCACCTCAGAAAAGATGTCACTTAGAATTTGGAGACTGATGGGCCTGACGTACATGGACTGGAGGTGATCATGGTCCGGACAAGGCCTAACAGGCGGTTCGAAGAGCAAGATAGGCGAGAGCTGGAGCAACCGGTTTTCTCGTCGATCCCGATCTATCCAACTCGGTCCCCTTGAGATCGTCCAGGGCCAAAACGGCCGAAAGAACAATGTCCAGATTCCGGGTCCATTCGTTAGGTCTAACTGTAACTAAAGGCCGGAATGGCATTTGGATTTCGATATTAGATAAGCATGGAGTGCGCACCACCGCGGAAGCATAAGTCCTGTTGCATGTTGGTCTCATCTCTCAACGCTGGGGCGTGACGACTTTTCTTATAAAGGAGGAGTTGACGGAGACTCCGCCTCTTGTCCATCATGTAAAGCTACGGTTCAAGCCACTTTCATCTATCAAAGCATGAAACCACGTACCAAAAACTAACTATTGATCTCGGAGTATCCAACGCCATATCAACCCGACACGCAAGTCACGTGCCACCGATGCGGGATACAAAGCCCGTGCTTTTAAAATTAGGATCGCAATAATCTACCACGCTCCGCGTTAGCAAAGACAGAAATAAAACACAAAAGGGCAGTTTCGCCTAGGGATTAGCCGAAAATGCTTGTGTGTTACCAGCCCAATGTGTGCGTGGGGACTGCGGAGCGTGATGAATTGTTATGATCCTTATTGTAAGGCATGGGACTTGGGTTCTGCATTGACAGTATCAAATTTGTGATATGCGGTTGATGTGACTCTGGACTCTCCCTACTCAATAGCTAGTTTTCAGGACACGATTCATCTAATAGGTTATATGAAGTATATATTATCTGATAGAGATAATGATATAAACAGTCCCTGAATTTTGATCCAAAATGCAATTTAGTTCATGAATTTTAATTTGTTCAGTATAGCTCGTGAAATTTAACCTAATGTTCAATGTGGTCTCTAAACTTTTAATTTGTTTTAACGTGGTCCCCGAACTTTTAGTACATGTTCGATGTAGTCTCTGAACTATACGAAAATGTTCAAAATGGTCACTGAACTTAAATTAATGGAAGAACTACATTGAACATTTCATATAGTTCGAGGACTAAATCGATCACGCATAAAAAGTTCAGGGATAACACTTAACAAATTATAAGTTCGTGAACCACATTAAACATTGGGTTAAAATTCAGGGATTATATTGAACAAATTAAAAGTTCAAGCACCAAAATGCACATTTGACCAAAATTTAGGGACTGTTTGTGTTATTTTCCCTATCCGATATATAAATACAATTAATCTTCGCCGAACAGATTTATAATATGCTACACAAATCACCTTCCTCGCCATTGACATGAGCGATCTCGCTTTTCATGACTAATCCATCTATCTAGATCACGGTGATAAAAACCCACTTGTCTGAAAAAGAAAAAACAATTTACAATCTGTGCACCATACAAAAAGCCCTGTAATGCATAGATATTCCCAGGAAATGCGACAGCTCAATCATACACCGTCGGCTGCCTTGATCGGTCCAAAACCTTAGATACACATCACCGCACCCAAACATTTCCTCGGACCTTGAGAAACCGTTAAGAGGGACCCGCATTGGCCGTTGGTCCTCTCTCTCTCTCTCTCCCTCTCAAAGCTCACAACTTTCTTCCTCCATTGCACTTCCCATCTTGTCCCAATCTCGAGCTCCCATGTCCGAGACGTCGCGACACCAATTCCCGCACCCGACATTTCTCCACAACCTCCTCTCCGAATCATCCGCATCGCGAGCTCGCCCAGACCCATCAGCCGAGCGAAAAATTCGTGATCAAATCGGTCGACGGACACGACCCCGGAAGCAAATCCGATCCGCCGCCAGCTTCGTCAGCACCTGATCAGTGATCCAGTTCGCTCGGGCTAGGGTCTCGTAGCTCCCCTTCGATAACGCAGCGAAGGTGACGAGCGGGTGGCGGTCTTTTGTTCTTGGGGGGGGCTTAGAGGATGTCTAATCTGTATGGAGATTACAACCAGAAGATCGATTACGTGTTCAAGATCGTGCTGATCGGGGACTCCGCGGTGGGGAAGTCCCAGCTCCTGGCCCGGTTCGCGAGGAACGAGTTCAGTGTCGAGTCGAAGGCCACCATCGGGGTCGAGTTCCAGACGAAGACGCTCGTGATCGATCACAAGACGGTGAAGGCCCAGATATGGGACACCGCGGGTCAAGAGCGGTGAGGACGCACGCCTTCCACATTCACTTATGACCTCTCTCTCTCTCTCTCTCTCTCTCTCTCTCTCTCTCTGTGGATTTGAATCTTTTCTTGCATACCCGTTTAGAAGAAACATTAATCTGTGATGTCTCCTGCTTTGTGCTAATGTATCCTGTTTGGAAATGCTGGTCATATGTTTTAGCCCAGAATAGATGGGAGGTGACGGGATCGGAGAAAGTGTCAGCATTTTTGCGGGCCTGAGGTCGAAGCAATGTTCACTAGTTTTTAGTCCTCTGGATTTCTGCTGTACGACATTTAGGCCGTGAAGATGAATAGGAAAAGCGAGCGTTGTTCTTGCTCTGATTCCCCCGAAAGAATGGGAAATATTGGCGAGCAACCAGATATGCTCAATGAAAAAGGATTTGGTGGTGGCTTGGTGAACATGAAATAACACATCTCCAATTGTAGATGGTAATCGGTGGCCTTAGAGCCTCCTAACCTGTTATCTACCTTCTCGATTGGGATGGGACTCGTTGCTCTGGCCCTCTGGGGCGATTCTGAACGAGTTAACGGGGAAAGGAATCTCATGATCTCCGATCTCCATTTGCATGAGACGTGCTGCAATTTCTGTCTAAATCCCGTAGATGTAAGAGATCCTCGGCCTTTTTTATCTTTAAATAAGATGGGATGTTCTCTAAGAGAAATTTTTTATCGCATTGCCGGCTGAAAGTCCGGATTTGGGACTATGGCTCCCATTCAGGTATTTGGTTTGGCTTTATTATGATGAGTCCGTTGTCTTTACAAGATTTTTCCATAGGTGGTGCATCTCATTTTCCTCTGTAGCTGACAGTCTCATGAACATTTTGTTGCGATTATATTTTGTCCGATGGAACTTCCAACTTGCCCAAGCACAATCCATCAAAGCACAATCCATCAACTTGCCTCAAGATGTTCCTCTGGTGCTCCAATCATAATCCTTAAGCGATATCTCTTCATTTGGAATTGGCTTGTCCATGGAACGAGAGGTGGTTCCCAGTCCAGTTGCAGACTTGCGGTCACATTTATCCTAAACCACAATGTCTCGTCTGCTTTCATTTGGAACTTTGGATCAGCTAAATCAAGCTATAGGAAATTTGTATCTCCTAGCACTACAGTTCGATTTTTGTTAGGGACAAGCATCAGAAGACACCGAGATCTCCAAAAGCGAGCACTGACATACTAACATTGCCATGGCATCCTTTTAGTTTTAGTTGTTAGGGAAGAAGCATTCTGATTCCGAGCTTGGGAGAAATCAGGACGGCACACCATTACGGAGAATGATCAATTCGGAATTCATCCAGCAGGACATGTTTATTTGATTGGTGGATGATTTAATGTGATCGAGTTAGTCCTTCAAGTCTGCAACCTGCCTATGCGAGATAAAACCTTAGTACTACATCCATTCATTGAAGAGTTAATTATTGAGGGGTAGATCCCCCTTAAGAGGAGCCTAACGGAGTCTGAAGGCCTTTCGTGGCATTTGTTCAACTTCTTCTACTGAAGTTCATCTAGGACTTGGATACTCTGCGCTGTCGTTAGCATTAGATTAGCATGTTATGTGCGGGAGCAGTTCTAAGCTTCTACTGGTTTCCTTTAGTCCCGAATTGAACATTTTGAACTCTGTTGCGGTGAAAACCCTAGCCTGACACTTTTTAAGTCAAGTAGTTTAAGTCATTTGTCATTGGTTGCTCATGGTGCTTTGGTGATCTATGCTTCTGCAGGTACCGAGCAGTGACGAGTGCATACTACAGAGGTGCTGTTGGGGCGATGCTGGTATATGACATGACCAAGCGCCAATCTTTCGACCACATGACTAGGTGGCTGGAGGAACTGAGAGGTCATGCTGATAAGAATATCGTCATCATGCTCGTTGGCAACAAGTCCGACTTGGGCAGCCTACGGGCTGTCCCGACCGAAGACGCCCAAGAGTTTGCCCAGAGAGAGAGCTTATTCTTTATGGAGACATCGGCTCTTGAGGCAACCAATGTCGAACCCGCATTCCTGACAGTTTTGACAGAGATATACCGGATCATTTCCAAGAAGACCCTTAATGCTAGCGATGAATCGGATCCTGGTCTGCTTAAAGGGACGAAGATTATAGTCCCTGGACAGGATGCAGATGCCAGCGGAGGAAGGGGCGGGTGCTGCATGTCGTCCTAATCTTCTTCTTGAGATTATATTTCTTTTCGGCAAGATAATCTTTCGATCCTCATTTACTTTAGAATTCCGTCCTTTGTATGTATTAGCCTTCTTGTATTATTTAGCATTGGTACTTCTCATCTTCGCTTAGTGTACCGGCGAAACGATTTTTGCAGAGAAAAGGGTAACTGATGAAATTAAGGCATGAGACTCGAACTCCAGGTTTTTTGTGGTACTAACCAGAAAAACGATTGGATCGCGCAAGTTCCTTTACAATCAAGTTTGATGGAATCCTTAGTACATAGTTTTAATGGCTTATCTTGAAGATCACGTCCTTCTTTACGGTGTCCTCCATGGGAGTACGAAAATCTTCAACATAGTTTTTGTGCCTTGTCCACTCATCATTGTCGTTTTAGTTTAATTTCTTATAGCAACCTCCTGTCATCTTAGGCGGAAGATTTAAGGATCGTGTAGTATGATTAGGTAGTCCTACCTTGGGACTAATTATTTTCTTCTGGGAGGATAGGAGATGTGGATAGAGCTTGACGAAATTGAAGAAGAGAATCAGAAGGTGTTTTGCACGAATTGGATTCGGCAACAAAATATCTTTTACCTGAAAATGTTCGTCGATTTTATTAGAAGAGACAAATTCTGTAGCGATTCCGAACATAAAATATCATAGATTACCCTTACTTTAAACGGAATTGTATGTATACAAATTTTAGATAGCAAATGCCTCACATTAATTGCGACCACTAAGATCATTCGCAAAATAACCAAGCAACGGATGCTGAAAAGTTTTTACTGTGACAAGCATGAGCACTAATTCCACAAAAGCAAGCCCTAGGTCATGTTCACTCTTTTGTAGAATTCTCCAACAAAGATTGGTAGACCCACAGTTTTAGTGAAGTATAAATAAATTTTGTTCATTAATGAATCGTTCCAGCCGCTCATCTAGAGTTGCCCATGAATATGTCTATCTAAATGAGCAATTTCCAGCAGTTGCTTCCCTTTTGCCCCATCGGGAATAGCTTCACATGCTGATCCTTTACTAGAATACTCGTGGTCAGCCCTTAAAAAGGACAACGTAAAAGCTTTATTGTGATGATCGTTCGCAGAAAACTTCGTCTAACAGCACTTACTGCGAGTAATCTCATCTCACTTAGATACGAAGGGCCTTATATTCCTAGAAATCTAGCTCTATAGTGAACTGAAGACACCCCGTCACTGGAAAATATTTAGGGACATGCACACTGGAAGACCAAGTCAACATTCACAAACGCCAAAGGAGGAACGAGACTCACCTTGTTTCCAAGGAGAATCGGCAGGCTAGGCATGTCGGCTGTGGGGAGAGAGATAGAGAGCTTGGCCGTTTCGGGCTAGGTTATTGCGGGCGCCGGCGGAAGTGGGAGATTGAGAGAGGACCGATGATGCCGGCGAGGGGTTCCTACAACGGGAGAGGGCGACTACGCCGTGCAAGCGAAGGGGAAATAATAGAATGAGATACAGAGAAGGACTCTTGAGGTTGGAGAAAAAATATGTCTAGAATTTTTGGGCTCATGACACCGGTTCCAAAAAACAGTTCAGTTCCCAAGTAGTTTTTCATTTGGAACCGGACTGATTTCCATAGGTTTCGAAAATTTGAAACTGGAAATCGGACCTGTCTCCATCATTAATTTGGATAGGTCCAACATGGAACCGAATCTTAAATCGATTCTCCAGTTTGTTGTCGGTGAAATCAGGGACTGGAAACGAGACTTGACAAATGACCAAGCATTCCATGCGAAAGCTACGTCCTTTTTTCTTTCGGATTTACCCTAATACGAGATTTATCTCTTTTTTTATTGGGTACTTGCCATGGAAGGAAAGTACAATCTAGCCAATATCATTTGGGGAGCCAAATTCCTTCGATGCTCCTAGGCATTTTAGCTCACGTGGCACGAGTCATCCGAGGGGCGTGCAGTTTGAAGACTCTGAAGAAAACCAACTTCTTCTTTTTTCTTTTATTAGTTGCGAAGCTCGCGAACGGTACGACCCGCCCAAATGCGAAATTTTGAAATTTCAATCTCAATTCCGAAAAAATGAATAAAAAAAAATGGAGCTCGAGACTGAAAAGCAACCTCCTCCCCTGCCGCCCAATCCATTTCCCATTCGAAAAAGAGCGAGACTTTCCGCCGATTTCACCTTCAAAATCACGACCCAGTTCAGCAAGATCCCTCCTCGAATGCCATCCTCCACCTTTCTCGTGTTCCATCTCTCTCCAGGTAAATGGGCGGCCCCCGACCTCCTCCTCCTCCTTCTTCAGTCTTGCTCGGTTCGCCGCTTCGTTTTGCAGATTTCTCGCCTGCTTGCCCAAACGGGTGTTCTCCTTTTCGTTCCCGGGGGACGAGCAGCCGCCTATAGCTTGCGGGGGATTCGTGAAACCTCCGCATCTGAGATCTTGGGCCGATCTCATTTCTTGCTGAAATCGAGGGTGCTTTTCAAGATTCGGTTTCTGTCGTGATGTTTCTGTCTGTCTTCCTAATGGTGTGGTTTTTTCAGCCTCTCGATAGGAGGAGCTTCGCGATGCCGCCGGAATCGAGGGACAGGTTGGTGAGGGCGGTCGATGTGGCCGCGGCGTACGCCCGAAGGCGAGCGGGTATCCTCGGAGTGCTTGAAGACGAGCCGGAGCGGCGTTCGAATCTCTTCGAACCCGTGGTGGCACGGCGCACGGCTGGAGCCGCGGGAGTGTGGGCGACGGCGGGATTGGGCCGCGGCGGTGCGGTTGGGAGGGGCGTTTTGGGGACCCCAAGGAATGTGAGCGGGCGTGGCAGGAATCTGTTTGCGACTCCGTTGGTGGGAAGAGAGAATACGCCATCGGCCGGTAGCGCAAGGAGAGGCCGGGGGCGTCCGGACAGTGTTTTGCCTTCTTGGTACCCAAGGACGCCACTGCGCGATATTACATATGTTGTGAGGGTAATGAAGCTCTTCAGACTAGTAATTGCTCATTTAATGAGTTTGGTTTGATTGAAGTTCCTTGGTACCCAAGGACAGTGTTTTCTGCGTGCATGTTTTCCGGTGATGAGTGGCAATTTACACTCGTTTTGGAGGTCTAGTTTCTTTCTATTGATGGACTAATCACTAAATTTCATCAGCAAGCTAGTTGAGTGGATTATTTCTTAGATTGAACATATAAGTTTGGCTCGGTCTCCCGGATGATTCATCTCCATGTCTGCAGAGCATTATGCAAATCTAGGCTAATTGGCAATGAAATGCCTTCATATACGTCTATGAGTGTCTTTGCCGCTAGTAATTCAATGTTACGGTATTTGTGTCGGGCTGCTAGATTGGCAAGGACTGAGAAGGCAGTTTTGAAGTGTTTGGTAATGATTGTTTTGATTTCCATTACCAATCAGCGAGGCAAACTTTTTGGCTCTGCTCATTACCAGTGCTAAGGCTTTGTTCCCTTTTTCTCCAATTGCTTGAAGTAATTAAACTCTTTAGACCATAGTCACTACTCTACAACTGTCTGCGCTAATTTATCGTCTTTGAATTTCTCTTCGATAGTCTCCTTTCATGTTGCTCTGTATCTTGATTTCACAGTGTATTCCTTATTATGCAATTGATACCACTTCAGGATTCTTGCTTGACTGCTCTGCAGAAGCAAATCGCTACATATCCTGCACACTTGTGTGGGGCTGGTCTAATATGTTCTCTTAAATTCAGGCATATGAAACGAGGAGGGCTCGGCTGTCAGAGATTGAAGGACGACAAGCAGATACTCCAGTAGCCACGGAACTGGCCATCGGTGAATCTTCTGTACCACGGACGCGTGCTCCACTCGAACACGATGTCTCTCTATATACCCCTGGTCCAGTAGTTGCAGAAAAGCCTTGCCCGCTTTCTGTAGGCAAAGTGCCGAAGATATTGCTTGACATTACCAACCAGACTCGTGTTGGTGATTCAGAGTTCCTCACACCCCAGAAGAAGCTTTTAAATCAAATTGACACAGTCGAAAAAGTGGTAATGGATGAATTAAGGAGGCTCAAAAGGACACCGAGCGCTAAAACAGCAGAGCGCCAAAAGAGAGTTCGCACACTGATGTCAATGCGATGACGCATCGCGAAAATTCTGGAGTACAGAAGATGACAGGCCTGAGCACATTTAGATCAATAACCTGTTGAGACAGTCCTTCCGTGTGGAAGATCTAGTTCACCATTTTTTACCCCTTTAAACTCTAGCTGAAGATCTTGGTATAGGATCAGTAGGCATTTTTCTTGCCCGTTAACAAGTTGCTGAAGGTCTTGGCATAGGATCAGTAGGCACCCTGAGTCGGTCTTTTTTCGTTTTCTAGAGCCCTTTGCAAGTTTTTTGGTGATGTTTCTGGAACACAATGTACATAAGAAAAACCTACATGGATTTGATTGTTTGCTCGAGGTCTGTCTGTGTACTTTTGGGCATTTGCATAATGAAATCCAGGCATCATTTCTCTTCAAATGAGAGTTCTCTTCTGGCAGTTCCCTCGACATATGGTTGAATGTCTTCCTCAACATTCGAATGGATGTTCCTCAGTTTTTATGTCTTTGAAGCTGCGTTTTCTCTGTCAGGGTACGTACACCATGATCTGTTCATACGGACTGAAACAATGGGACTGCTGATTCCATTTATTAAATATTTGGTATGTTCCTATGTGCCCTGAACGTAATTTTACAGAATAAGCATCTGTCTCTGGTTTGGACGCGTAGAGAACAGAGCATATACTTAAGTCTGAACCATTTGTCGTTTTCAAGATAAATTTTTTCTTCTCGAGGAAGCAATTGCTTAATGAAATCGCAATTAAAGACTTGATTGGATTATCTTGAAACTTAGCTCACATCCCAGAAATCCTAGGCAGTAGTGGCGTTACCGCAAGTAAACAAATATGACACGTGAATCAATTGTGGCGATTCTCTAGGATTTATTTCTAGTTTTACGGCTCATAAGAAAACATAGAATGGCACAAGGGACTTGGTTTTGTAATTGGTTTTGTAATATAAGGTGGCACAAATGACGTGGAGACGAAAGTTGACCGACGACGTGAGATGGATCTTGCTAATGAGTATTCTCTGAATAATGGTTAAGTTAATTTAAAAAGTGAAAGCTATACATTCTGAGATGCTTTTAAAATGAAAGAATTACGCATTCTCATGAACTCACTTAAGTCAAGAGAACTAAAATTTGAATTTTTGAAGCACATTTCGTACTGGCCAACTAATCTGCGACAGCTAATGTATGTACGTATATAAAAAAGAAACCGGCTGTCAAATTACTTCTTGTTCTTGTGCTTGTGTGTTGCTGCCACCGGCATGCACCCTCGATGGGCGATTTATGCATGAGTGGTTTACCCGCAAATGTAGCTACATCCAGTGCGAAAAATGATTGATATTTATGTATAAATCACCAATGGTAATCGCCTAGGGAATCTGGTAAGTCAACTCAAAGACTTTCATTAAACAAAACCATGTTTCTCATGCATTGCTTAGGCGTCGAGCTAGGATTATTAGGTATCCGTATCTATTTTATAAACCAGCTATAAAACTATACAGAAAATTCGATAACGCAAGGGAAGTAATCCATCACTGCCGATGATCGTTGGACGCCACAACAAAATAATCTACACCTTCTCGATCTAAGTTATGAATTTTCTTTTTCAATACGGTACTAGGTGAATGCGATCCTATTCCTAGGCACTAACTAGGTGCATGTGCTTCTATATATCATATCCCCGGGTCAAACCTTCCACATTCCCTTCGAGTTATAACCCTGCACGCCCTAAGCACAGATACTGCTCTCAGCTCTCCAATGGCGGTCACCAATCTAGATCTCACACACTACACCTTCTATCTCACCATCTTCATCACCTCTTGCTTCCTCTTTCGCGCACTCTTCGCAAGACTGGCCAACTCGTCGTCCCGCCAACCTCCGAGCCCCCCATTATCGCTCCCTGTCATCGGCCACATCTGTCTCTTGGGCTCCTCCCTGCCTAAGTCCTTCCAAACCCTAGCTCGCCGCTATGGCCCCCTCATGCGGATCCGCATGGGTGCATCGACCTATCTTGTTGCCTCTGATGCTGCCGTCGCAAAAGAGATCCTTAAGACCCACGACGCCGAGTTCTCTTCGCGGTTTGAGATGGGCCCCGTCCAGTATAGCATATACACGCAGACCGGGTTCATGACCGCGCCGTATGGTCCCTACTACTGCTTCATGAAGAGGTTGTGCCTGACCCGGCTCTTCGCAGGGTCGCAGCTCGACCAGTTCAGGCACATCCTCAAGGAAGAGGTTGAGAGGCTTGTGAGGTCGGTGTCGGAGTGCTCCGGCGAAGGAAGATCCTGCGACTTGACGGGGGAGCTGACGACACTGTCCAACAACATTATCTTCAGGATGATCATGAGTAAGAGGTACTCCAAGTTCGTGGAGGACGCAAGAGAGTTGAGGAGGTTGGTGGTGGAGATCATGGAGCTCGGAGCAAAGCTCGGGGTGAGCGAAGTGTTCGGGCCTTTGAAGTGGTATGATTTGTTCGGGCATGGGAGGAGGCTGACCGAGGCAATGAAGCGGTATGACGGCGTGTTGGAGAAGGTCCTGAGGGATTATGAAGAGAATATAGATGATGGTGGTGAGAGTGATTTGTTGGAAATGCTGTTGGAGAGTTGTGGAGATGGTAATGCAGAAGTGGAGGTGACTAGGGATCACATCAAGCACTTCATCTTTGTAAGTTCTTCTTTGAATTTTTTACATATGAATACTACACAGAACAATTCTTTTCGGAGATTATATTACTGTACTTTGGTAATTAGTAGGGAAGCATATATATATGATAATACGCTGCTTTATTTTTGGCTTGGTTTTAACTGGTAGATGTACATACCCAAAATCTATGTTGGATCTGTCTTAGATATTTGATAGAGGAAAAAGTCGATTTTGATGAACCTTATTCATTGCCTGATCAGTGTGGAGTAAATTAATTTCGAAGATCAAATCTCTACGGTGAGAAAAATGGTATTTACGTAAAAAAAATTGTTTCATTTACAATGATCTCGCATGCACATGACTTTTGCTATGAATTTGAATGAAACTAGCTTATATATGTTTGAAGTAGCCTATGATACGTGGAGAACCTTTGGCAATCGTCAGATGATAGCTAGTCATTGCTATTGCTAAGAATGACTGCATTTCGTCTCCCTCGATGTTGATCGGATTTATATACTCTCAACTTAAAAAAACGAATCCATCACGTCTCTCTCCTTAGAGTATTCTTTCCCACCTCATGGATAGGAAATGCTGGTGGCGAGCATCGACACGATGTCGGCGGCGTTGCAGTGGGCCATGGCGAACCTCATCAATCACTGCGCGGTCTTCAAGAAGCTGAGAGACGAGATCGAGTCCGCCGCCGGCCCCGCCAAGCTGGTCGGAGAGCCAGACACACAGAACCTCCCATACCTGCATGCGGTAGCGAAGGAAACCCTGCGGCTACACACGCCGACCCCTCTGATCTTCAGGGAATGCTCTAGGGACTGCAAGGTGATGGGCTACGACGTCAAAGCCGGGACCAGGCTGCTGATGAACGTGTACGCCATCATGCGGGACCCGGAGGCGTGGCACGATCCCGACGCGTTCGTGCCGGAGAGGTTCTTGGTCAACCCCGGTGAGGGCGGCAGTCAACTCGACCAGATCGAAACGAGAGGCCGTGATTTCAGCTACCTGCCGTTCGGAGGTGGGAGGAGAGGGTGCATCGGTGCGTCGCACGCTTCGATGGTGATGCAAGTCGTCGTCGGGGCTCTGACTCAATGCTTTGACTGGGAGGTCATCGGTGGCCAGAAGGTCGACATAAATGTAGGGTCGGGATTTTCGGGTGCCATGGCGAGCCCTCTCGTGTGCCGTCCGATTACGCATTTCGATCCCTTTAAGTAGGATAAATTAATTCTAAGGTGAGGAGTTCTCGAGTCTTGGGTGTAATATATGATCAAATAAAATGTTGGAATAACGTGCATATCGTGTAAAATTTCTGTGGTAATGGGTGTAACTGAAAGAACTTAATTTAGCTTATATTATGTGGGCATTTGAGATATCAATAATCAAATTTTTTTGTTCGAAATATCAATAATCAATTGAAATGAGCTTTTTTAGCATCTATGTGATGTTTCAAGAAAATGGGTATTGCTGGGTGTTATTATTTTATACTATATGGTTTGAATCCCAGAAGATGCTGTATGATCGAACACAAGGGCCAAAATTTCCATAGTTATTCATCAACAAGTTATTTCATATATTAAGTTTTGGCCATTGGACGATTCTAATGCAATGATCTTTTTTTAAGAATGCATGGCCGATGTTTATTCAATTATTGGAGGTAGAAATAGAATTGTAATTTCTCTATTAACCTGACCTCTATATGCATCTCACGATTGGTCTGACAAAATTCTTGAAAAGTATTTCACTTTATAAGACTACGGAAACATACAGCAAAAACAAAATGGAAAAAAAGATTTACAATCGCAAATCGATATAAATATGCAACTTGAAATATATACATGAAAACACAACACGACTATACAATTCTCCTTCGAAAATGGGGAAAATTAGCACGAGGATGAAACAGAAATTAATATTGATTTGAGCCTCGGACTTACCAAAAGGAATAGTGCGTCTTCAAAGATAAGATTATTCAAGTCAACATGTCTAGCAAATTGGACAATATTACTATACATTAGATATCATATACCTCAAGTTAATTCTCAGAAAATGGAGTTTCATCAAATACAGATACATGAAAACACAAACTAATGGTCCGTTTCTTATGCAAAAAATGAAAGGTTTAAAAAAATATTTTCTTAAAAATGAATGTTTGTATCGCTTGAAATAATTAGTCAACAAAAAATGTTTTTATTATTAACAATAATTTATGTTCAAATATTTTTTTTGTTGAGCTCTTTGGGGTGCATGTATATAATTGTTTCCCCCCATCAATTTCCAGCGTACAATCTCCTATGTGTTTTCTTTATGATGTTATAAGAATCTTAATTATGTATTTTTCAATGTATATTTGGGGAAGAACTACGGGTCTAAAAAATTTCTTCTTCTCAACTACTTTTTACTTCATTAATTAAAGGAGTATCAAATTTATATCTATAACAAATTAATCAATTAACTTTTGAACACTTGAGTATGGTTTCATTAATGCAAGCAGAAGTCATCATATGATAGTAGATTAATAAACCCAACCAAACTTCAAATCTATAGAGATATCTTGTGTTATCTTCATATAAAATTGGAGGCTAAGCAAATTATTTATTTTCTGTGAAATAAACGGAGGCTAAGCAATCGGTTAATTTGAACTTATTTACGCAGTTTTTAATTTTATTTACTTTGGAAGATGAAGAGTCAATCACAGCCTTTTTAATGGGTTTATTTCCTCATTTTGTTCAATGATTGAGCAAGAATAAGAAATAAGAGGAAGGCGATATCCATATCTTAAGCCATTCCATTGACGAATAAGCTGTACACAAACATAATTGACTTGGTTTCTCATGGGGAAAAAAAGCTAAACAAATGATGATATGGATTGTACATCGGAAAAAAATTATCAAAGAAGTTATAGACCTATTGTATAGATGTCAATTCAGTTCTAAATTTTTCAATTTAGCAAAATTATTTTTAAACCTTGTAATGATTTATCAATATAGTCATTCTGGTCAATTTTGCTAGCAAATCACTAATGTGAACCAAAAATAGTCCCAAGTGTTATAGCTAGTGGTGTTGTGGCGTGGACAATTTTTATAATTTTTAAATATTCTAAAATTTTCATTTGTTTTTCTTTTTTCCTTCATTTCCTTTTTTTTTTTTTTCCTATTTTCCTCAATCGGTCGCCGGGGCTAGTGGTGAGCAGTTTCAAGTACCTTATAAGTCTTACATGGAACGTACCCGTCGAAACAAATTACTCATTTTTTTAGAATTTGGAATCTACTTTGCATACCTTGAAACCTGGAACCTACCATATCACAGGTCCCAGGTTCTATCTATATTCATAATTGAATGATTGCAGTGAATCATCACTTTTAACGATCACCATTTGCTGCTTCAATTTACTGATTACAACTTATATTTAGATACATGAATAATATAAAACATAAACAAAATAAAAGTCTCGATGATTGCCTTGTATATCTTGGAATCTGGAATCGGTTCTAGGTTCTACCCTAGAATCATGATCATCCCTAGCCAGGGTCTCAGCGAGGGCTAGCAGAGGTCACAAGCCATAGGCGAGGTTGGTGACCTTCGTTGGCCATCACTGAGGCTCGGTAACTGGCGGAGAGAAATAGGGAAAAAGAAAAAAAAGAAAAAAAAGAAAAAAATAGAAAGTTTTAAAATAATTGCAAAAATCGTCAATGCCAGCGATAGCCGGCTATATTTGGCTAAAATGACAATATTGGATTGATCTATCATACGGTGGGAAAATAGTGACACATCCTACATACTAACATGTATCGGTTGGGTGCATTTTATTATTTTCTGAGCATCTTTCTTTAGAGCATGATAATACATCGACTATGGATCAAAGGTGAGGTTCATTTACATTAATGGTAGGATAATTTATCCACGTCATTGTCGCTCATTTTCAACATTATTTACATATATTTGTATGTATCTATGTGATCCCCCTTTTTTTTGTCATCTTCTCTAGTATTTCTAAATTAATGTCTAAACCTTAAGTGGGCTTTTTCTTTTACTCTTTTATTGAAATAATTAGTAAATCAATGTTTTGTTTATATTTCCTTTAGAAATATATAATTTAAAAGAAATATTAATCCATGCGTAGCATGGAGAATGTAACTATGCCCTTAATAACCGAAAATGACCTTATGGGGCCGGTCACACTAAAATAAGTCCAAATGCAATCAGGATTCAAGTGCTTAGCTTAGAAAAATAAATCACGTCTATCTCAATTGCATAAATATAAATGGTCCATATCGCAAAA
The DNA here is from genome assembly GCA_024500025.1 of Syzygium aromaticum. Taxonomy (NCBI): domain Eukaryota; kingdom Viridiplantae; phylum Streptophyta; class Magnoliopsida; order Myrtales; family Myrtaceae; genus Syzygium; species Syzygium aromaticum. Next base: position 23,934,367 of record CM044885.1, read on the forward strand.
CGATAATGATCTTATAATAATGACTATGTTCTAGTTCAGCCATAGGATCTCTAGTTTTTTATGATAATCATTGGCTATGACAATTTATATCATCAACTTATAATTCTAATATAGATTATAAGCTAAAATTCTAATATATGAAAAAGACTCATCTTCTTATTTTCCTGTGACCTCACGAGCTAGATGAATGTATCTATGCACCGACGCACTGCATGATCTATTTATTCAATACAAACCGAAATTTTTTTTACAAGTTCTTTTTTCAATGGATATGAGAAAGCGACCCATCAAATGTCTAGGTTTCGAGGATTACGAAATGTTAAGCTACGAAAAGCTAAGCACATACAGGGACATAATCAAGAAATTGATCGAATCACTGATTATGACAACATACGAGAATGTGAAAACAACCCCGACAAGTTTACTTATAATGCATGTAGGCACATGAACAGAGATGGCTGTCCTTTTTGGCTCGTTGGACCACCGAAAAGGAGGAGTATACTTAAGAAAATCTCAAGTTGGCCATCGATTTTTCCAATTGAATTAGACAAGGAAGATGTTAACTATCTAGCTATATAGGGTGTTTGTCGTCGCATCTATGTTCTGAAGTATGGCTTGAGAACGAAAGATTCCGTTGTGAAAGAAATCCGATGAGTGTAACATTATAAACCCGGGGCTTAATTTGTGGTGAAAACTTTCATAGATCATGTTTTGATTAAGCAAAGATATATTTCTGATCAACCCTTGTTAGTTCTGGATCGAATTTGATACCAAAAAAGATCGGCTGACTTTTATTTGAGGTACAAAAATCGTCCGCCGTTAAATCTTCTGTCCATGCAAGCCGAGGTGGCGTGTGATGTGGTTAACGGTATCGGCCTGCGAATAGCCGGATCTCTATGCTTGGGCTCTAGAATAATAAAAAAATATCATATTTTGACACTCTACTACCTATCTAGCCTTGTCCATAGGATCCCATTTTTACTTTTATTTTGTATACGTATGACGTGAAAGTCAGCATACCTCAATGCGTTTTTTTTTTTGGAGGATATGTCAGTGCCCTAAGATACAAGATATTTACACTTTATCTCATTAATTCGAGCCATTTTCTACCTTCAACATGGATTATGTATAATGAATCGATCAGGTCAAATTTTTTTTTGCTCTTTTATTTTGTCTCTCCGATATCTCGCAACATACCAAAGCGATATAAATAGTAAACTAGGTTCCATCGTGAATCATCCTAAACCATTCACAAACTCCTCTACTCCACAAACCACAAAATTTCCCATGGCTGTTGACGTCGCTGACTACATCTTCTTGCTCTTCTTCTTCCTCTTCTCCACCGTCATCTTCTTCATCTTCCATTCATCCAAAAGAAAGCCCGCGCGAAGCCCGCCGAGCCCACTGGCCCTCCCCATCCTCGGCCACTTCCACCTCCTCAGTGCCGCCCTGCCGAAGTCCCTCGAGGCCCTAGCCCGCCACTATGGCCCCCTCATGCAAATCAGCATCGGCTCGTCCCGCTTCCTTGTCGCGTCCGACGCCGCCACTGCACAGCAGATCCTAAGGGCCCACGATGTCGAGTTCGCCTCCAAGTTCGTCTTTGCGCCGTCCCACCACAACATCTTCAAGGAGGCCGAGTTCGTGAACGCTCCCTACGGCACGTACTGGAAGTTCATGAAGCGGCTGTGCATGACCAAGCTCTTCGCGGGTCCACAGCTCGAGAGGTTCTCGCACATACGTGAGGACGAGACAATGAAGCTATTGAGGTCCTTATGGAAGTGCCACCAGCTCGGCGAGCCGTGCGACCTGAGCACGAACCTGACCGCGCTGACGAACAACATGCTGTGTCGGATGGCAATGAGCAAGAGATGTTCAAGGAGCGATGATCAGGCGCACGAGATAAGAGAGAGGGTGAGGGATACGCTGGCGTGTGGTGCGAGGCTAAGCTTCGCGGAGGTGCATGGGCCGTTGAAGCACGTCGACCTGTTCGGGAACGGGAAGAGGTTGAGGACAGCGCTGAGGAGGTTCGATGCGTTGATCGAGCAGATAATTAAGGAGTACGAAGATGGCTGTGGGGAGGTGAGTGAAGAGAAAGATGTGATGGACATCTTGTTGGAGACGTATAGAGACCCCAATGCTGAGATCAGATTGACCAGAGATCAGATCAAGCATTTCTTCCTAGTAAGTTGATCAGTACCTACACTCTCTTATTCACTTAATCAAACTAGATATATCCTACGTTTGGTGTAATAACCAGTGTCTTTTGTCTTGGCAAAAGGATCTTCTGATAGCGGGCGTCGATACCACATCGGCATCGATGCAGTGGGCCATAATTGAGCTATTGAAACACCCTCAGTTGCTCAAGAAGCTGAGGAAGGAGATTGACTCGGCGGTAGGGTCGACCCGGCTAGTCAACGAATCGGACGTCCAGAACCTGCCTTACCTACAGGCCGTCGTGAAGGAAACCCTGAGGCTACACACTCCAGGGCCTTTGCTCCGTCGCAAATGCAACAGCGATTGCGAGATCAACGGATACGACATAAAGGCTGGGACCAACATCTTGATCAATGCCTATGCCATCATGCACGACCCGGGCACTTGGGAAAATCCGGATGAGTTTGTCCCCGAGAGGTTCATGGTGGGCGAAAGTGATGATCATCATATGGAGCTGAAGGGCCAGGATTTTCATTACCTTCCGTTTGGTAGCGGGAGGAGGGCGTGCATCGGTGTGGCTCATGCCGCGATAGTGATGCACACGGCAATCGGGGGGCTGATTCAGTGCTTCGATTTGAAAGGAGGGGAGGAGGTGGATATCAAACTGGTGACGGGATATTCCGGTGCGATGGCGAACCTGCTCGTGTGTTATCCGATCGGACTGTTGAACCCGACCGTCTTGCATGCAAAATAGAACAACAATGGACTAAGGATATTAATATGTCTCTATCTCTATGTAATGCCAGGATAAATAAGCGTTTGTTTATATAATGTTGTTCCCGGAGTGTGAAACAGTTTCATCTTAAGCAATGTGGTCTATTTCCTTCAATCTTGTCTATTTTATAGCTTTCATCTCTTTCAACTTGGTGCCTCACTTCCACATGGCATATTTCGTTTATCAAGCCCCTTTCCTTTGAGAAAATATGATCGCATAATCTTTTAGAGTACTTATAATATAAATTGGCAGTGTCAAAAAGATCGTTTATGTATAATTTCTTTATATTGACGGTGTATGCTCTAATTTTTCAATATTTTATTATACGATATTTATGTTCTCTGAGGGTATGACCTATAAAATTAAAAACTCGAGGTCTCTATTAATCTTCTACGTTGAATTTAGCGTGAGAGTCTAACTATTTGTTAAGGTTTGAATAATATGATATGTTAGAATGAGCGTACACAATATGTTCTCTTTTCTCTTTTCTCTTCGTACTTGAAAGTAAATGTAGATTGTAGTTGGTTGGGGCATCATGGAATTTTAGAGTTATCCGTTCAAATCCCACAAATTGTTGATGTTTGGAGGGAGAGAGACAACAACGACAAAGTGTTTATGGTGGCTCAACCCTAATTAGGGTTGTATGATATGTATTTATAAAAGTGACTAATTATAGAAATGGTACATATAGAAACATAATTACATAAATACCCCATAATACATATAAATTACACATTAATACTTCCCCTCAATCAGAAGTAGGTGTAACAACTGAGAGATTGGATCTCAATAATGCGTGACGTGGACTAGGTAGTTCCTTGGTGAAGATAGCTGTCAATTGATCTGTTGTAGGCACACAGCGAACATGTAGATCTTCGGAAGCAACCCGTTCTCGAACAAAGTGGTAATCCAACTCAATGTGTTTGGTACGAGCATGAAACACATGATTGATAGCAAGATAGGTGGCAGAGATGTTGTTGCAATAAACGGTGAGAGGATTATAAAGGGGGACCCCAAGCTCATAAAGCAAATGACGAATCCAAATAGTCTCAGCAACACATTGAGCGATAGCACGATACTCAACCTTTATACTAGAACGGGCTACGGTGGGTTGCTTCTTGGCACTCCATGAAACAAGATTGGTGCCTAGAAAAACACAAAACCCGGAGGTGGACCATCTAGTATCGGAGCATCTAGCCCAATCTGCATTCGCATAAGCAGTAAATGAAGTGGGAGAACACCGCTCAATGAGCAATCCATGGGTGGAGGTGCCAGCTAAATATCGGTATATACGTTTAACGGGCTGGAGATGAGGTAATCATGGTTGATGCATGAATTGATTGACCAAATTAACAGCAAAACTAATATCTGGTCTCGTCATAGATACATGCTATAGAGCACCAACCATTTGTTGATACAACGTCGGAGAAGCGAGAACCTCACAATCGTTAGTAGACAATAGAGTCTGGTGGGACTATTGTCAACTGTTCTAAAAGTTTAAGCTATTAGATGAATACGTGGTTTAATATTTAATTATTTTAACACTCCTCCTCACACTTAATTTGGTTTTTTTTTACCTAATACTAAGCGTAGACATATTCAATTGGGGAGGCAAATGGGGCATGTAAAGATTTGAACTTAGGACCTCCTACTCTAATACCATGTTGATGTTTGGAGACAGAGAGAAAACAATGACAAAGTGTTTATGGTGGTTCAACCCTAATTAGGGTTGTATGATATATATTTATAGGAGTGACTAATTACAGAAATGGTACATAATTACATAAATACCCTATAATACATATAAATTACACATTAATACAAACTACATATTGTCTGTTTTGGGTCAGGCCACTTGGATAGGCTAAAATCCTGGATTTAACTGACCTACGAGGCTTTTTATTTTTATTATTTTTGTAGATCCTTAGGCAATGTATTTCTATGCCTGTGCCCTTGGATTATATGTCATGCTTCGTACCCCACGAAACATGAACATCCGCGTATAGGTCGAAATGAGGTGCGACGCTCCTAGGTTACGTCACCGATCCGAAAACCTAAATCAGAGAAAACACGCCACATGCGGAAACGACATATGTATAAAATAAATATATATATACACCCGGACAATTTAAAAGCAACCATGAGCAACACAAGCCAACAAATTTCAAACGATTAAAAACAACATATACATTCATTAAAACACTTATATACAATGTCCATTATAAACAAAATACAACAAAGGAGCCACTAAAACAAAAAGGGATCGGTGGCTTAAGGAGATCGGACTGATTATTAGAGGCTATAGTCAAAAAAGAGCTGGCCTCTACTGCTAACATTGAGACCTAATCTAAGGCTTCTAATCTGGATCGGAGCTCGATGACTCAGAGGGACTCTCAGGCTGCTCTAGCTCCTCCTCTGAACTCATAGTCTCAGACTTTATCTCGGGCTCGGGGTCCTACTCCTCGGCCTTAACATTCATGGCCGGGGATTTGAAATGTCGGTTTTACCACAACCGTAAGAAATCTTAGCAAGTACAAACCACTAATCCTAAACTAGGCTAATGTGCACCTCTAGAAGGGTAAATAAAACATATCAAGCGAAGAACCAGTATAACATTAATAGATTCCCGGCTCACAGCCCAAATTACTCTTTCAACCCTGCAAGTTAGGCATTTGACATCACTATAACTCATGTGCAATTATACCGATCTGAAGGTCCATAATTGAATATAACGACCGGTAGGCCCGATCCGAAGGTCACAATTGATAAAACGACCTGTAGGCCCGACCCGAAGGTCAATAGTTTGATAAATTGACCCATAGGCCTGACCCGAAGGTCAACAGTTTGATAAAATTGACTCGTAAGCCCGACCCGAAGGCCAACAGTTTGATAAATCGACCCCTAGGCCCGACCCGAAGGCCAACAGTTTGATAAAATCGACCCGTAGGCCCGACCCGAAGGCCAACAGTTTGATAAAATCGACCCGTAGGCCCGACTCGAAGGTCATCAGTTTGATAAATCAACCCGTAGGCCCGACCCGAAGGCCAACAGTTTGATAAAATTCAGACATGCCCGGGAATTTTTGTAAATCACATGCCCGGGAATTTAAAATTAATTATCGATGCCAAAACACCAAGCATAACCATGCTCAAATTAGACATATTCCTCTCATTCTTGGCATACCCAAGCATTTCCATTCTAATCCAATTAATTCCAAGTTTATTCCGCGCATTCATTACACAAATCAATCTAATGCGCCTAAGGCCCGCCTTGGGCTAATTAATCTTGCAATCATGGGATCATTCAATAGGGTTTATTCAAGTCCCAACCAACCCCCAAGAATGTCCAAACTCAAACCCATAGTCGAAGAACCAATTAAATCTCAATTTGAACCAAAAAGTGCAATTCGGTTCTGGTGAACAGTACCAGAACCGAATTTCCAATATGCACTAAACCCCCCTTAAACAATTCCATTAAGCTTTAATCAAATACTATAATCACCCAACTATCAAATATACATAATTAAGCCTCAAATAAGCTTAATTAATCCCTATAATGACCAATCCAAGGTCACTAACAATCAAACCCAATTAGTGTCGCACTTAGACAAAAATGCACAAATTTGATGCCCCATGAACAGTACCAGGACAGATTAACATTTAGGCACTAAACCACCTTTAAACCATCTCATTAGGGCCTAATCATCCAACCATCAAATACACTTAATTAAGCTTCAATTAAGCCTAATTAGCCCCTAAAATATCCATTTCTAAGTCATTAACCATTGAATTCAATTAGTACAAAATTTAGATAAATTTTTTTTTTTTTCGGTACTCAGTGAACAGTACCAGAACAGGGGGCTGTTTAGGCCTTAATCTACTATTAAACTACCTCATTAGGCCCTAATGACCTATATAAAACACCCCACACACAATTAAGCCTAATTAAACCCCAATTAGGCCTAATTAACCCCTAAAAATACACAATTAAACTAATTAAGGGTTTAGGGGTTTATACTCGCCTATTAACGACTCGGGATAACGGGAACGGGCGGTCGATCACCGACGCGCGGTAAGGATCGACGACGGTGTTCCGGGTGCAAGCCGGCGGTCACGGCGACGACAAAAACGGCGATTAGTGGCTGTTCTTCACTGTTTGAAGCTGGAACTGGGGCTGATGGTGGCTGTACAGAGGCGAGAGTGGCTGGTGGTGGTGCCGAATGGTGGCTAGTAGCTCTGGCTGGTACTGTTCCGGCGTGAACAGTACCAGAATGGACAGAATGTCCACAATAGAAATTGAAATGGCGATGAAGAGAGAAAATGGGTGGGAATTCTCGGTAGATCAGCAGAATGGGAGAGAGAGAGAGAGAGAGATTTCTAGTCAAATATTGGTCAAATTTGGTTTTAGTGGAGTCTAAGTGTCAAGATCTAGGCCAATTGGACAATTTTGCCCTTGATCCAATGGCTAAGATTAATCCATATTCAATAAGGGGTAAAATGGTCATTTGTCCTTAACCCAAGCTGACCAGACCTGGTTTAGCTCTAACCAACCTTGGTTAACCCCAAATTTTTGACCGAAATTCGGAATTAGCCAAATTAGCCCTAGGGGCATTTTTGTAATTTTCTGATCCCGAACCGAAATTTCAATTTTTGTCCATACCGGTCCTACATATTCACGGTAGACATAATCCAGTGTCGGATCCTTAAAATTCATCCTTTAAGCCCTCGAAAACCAGTCCGAAAGTTTGGAGGGGCAAAATCGTAATTTTTTTTGTTCCGGGGTTGATATTTCAATTTTTGACCGTAGGCACTCCAGACATGCATGGCCACCCCAAAATGGCATCGATTCCGAAAAATAATTTTGTTTGGCCTCGAAAACGGACATCGAGGTTCCCATGAGCAAAATTGTAATTTTCCCCAATTTCTGTTGATATTTCTATTTTCAGCCGTATTACTCCCAAACGTGTGTGGCCACTATAAAATGACGTCCATCTTGTAAAATAGTCGTAATTACCCTTGAAATTTTGATATCGAAGTTCAGGCTCAATATCGCGATCAAAATAGCTCGTTTTGAAGTATTAAAACCTGTTACTAACGGGCAACTGTTTAGGTGTTACGCGTATCGACTTAGGATTTTCCGAGTCATGATGGCCTCGAATTTCGAGAGAACGAGAGGAATTATCACTAGTACCGGGGTCGTGATCGTTCGGATTAGAATCGGGATTCATTTGTTAGGCGTACTTTCGGTTGTGCGGAATCACCCGCGATCTGATCATACGTTACTGACGATATCAACCCGTCATTTTCCTAAGATCGGCTTATATTGGTTTAAAATATTTCCTCGGTGTTTCTTAAACTTGGCGCTCAATTGCGATCGGGTCTTCGGTTCACGTACCTGTTCCTATTTAGCCTTTCCTAATTAGTTAGTATCCCGTTATTGATCAGGTCCGGGCGAGACTTACTAAAATCAAACGAGAATTAATGCATACTTTATTGGTCCTGGTAACGGGTCAAAAATTCAGGAAGTTACATTATAGCTTTCAAACTAAAACCAATAACTTCAATTGGCAATTTGGCATATCCTAACCCAGAATTAATTGATGAAACATTCCAACAGCTTTCATGTCTTGGCACAATTGAAGGCACACAAGTCTCTTATGATATGAAGAATTACACTTAAAGCATGTGAGAGCTTAATTCATGGCATCACTACAACCACAACATCTTGAGCTTGCAGAGCACATGCACTTCTCATCAATAACGTCTTTGAACATCACAAATTATACTCCTAGACAATATTTATCTGATCTATCTTATTAGTGATAGAAAATCAACTGACTTTTCATTTCAACAATATGATTCAGAAAGCACCACCTGATAAAGCACAATTGATGTAGTAAAGTTCTAAAAAATGTTTGTTGCATCTTGTCTGAGTTAAGCTTTCACCTATTAGGGCGTGTGAAGAATTACACTTAGAGCATGCGAGAGCTTAATTCATGACATCACTCTAACCGCAACATCTTGCACTTGCCAGAACACATACGCTTCTCATCAATAACATCTTTGACCATCACTAATTACACTCCTAGACAAAATTTATTTGATCTATCTTATTAGTGACGGAAAATCAATTGACTTTTCATTAGAACAATGTAATTTGAAAGGCACTAGCTAATATAGCATACATCGATGTAGTAAAACTCTAGACAATGATTGATGTCTAAGTTAAGCTTTCGCCTGTTAGAGCATGTGAAGAATTACACTTAGAGCATGTGAGAGCTTAATTCGTGGCATCACTATAACTGCAACATCTTGCACTTGCCAGAGTACATGCACTTCTCATCAATAACATCTTTGAACACCACAAATTTACCTCCCAAATAAAATTTATCTGATCTATCTTATTAGTGATAGAAAATCGACTGACTTTTCATTATAACAATGTGATTTGGGAGGCACCAGCTGATTTAGGATGCATTGATGTAGTAAGGTTCTAGAAAATGATTGTTGCATCTTGCCTGAGTTAAGGTTTCACCTATTACAGCATGTGAAGAGTTACACTTAGAGCATGTGAGAGCTTAATTCATGGCATCACTACAATCACAACATCTTGCACTTGCCGAAGCACATGCACTTTTCATTAATAACATCTTTGAACACAAAAAATTACACTCCTAGATAAAATTTATCTGATCTATCTTATTAGTGACAAAAAATCAACTGACTTTTCGTTACAGTAATGTGATTCGGAAGGTTCCACCTGATATATCACACATTGATGCAGTAAAGTTCTAAAAAATGATTGCTGCATCTTGCCTAGGTTAAGCTTTCACCTATTAGGCTTAAGTTTTTGAATTAGACTTTCCAATTATATTGTTCCCTTAGGAAGCTGTAGTCTCTTCTAGTACATTTAGCATTTGAAAAAATTTACAATTGTTTTTGGGTGAATCGAATAGTGTGTGGATGGTATATGTTATATGACAAAAAAAACAATCAATAATACCTAACCTGAGGAATCTAAACAACTTCGCTTTCTTTAGATTCGTTTTGGATCCTTATAATCATCGCTACGTTACAACATCATGGACCATATTGTTCATCGAATGCATGGACATCCTAGTCAAGATGAGTGTGCCTTTGATGGGAGTATAGGAGGCCTTGACAATGTCTAAAGAATTATGAACCTATCATTTCAAGATCATCCTAATTAGCAAGACTTCGGTGGTCCATATTTGCTTATCTCACCCTAGACAAGTTGGATCGCTGATCAACACTTGACAAGGATTTCAACACAATCATCACTTAAAAACGTTCAAATCATCGATGTCAATGGAAGAAGCCAAATGCCAAAATCTCTCTATGATCTTTGGAAATCCAAGGGGGCTGCACCTTAGTGAGGATGGATTCGGCTGCATAATCATGGCCGAACACAAAAAGATGATTTGGTTTCTATTTTTAAATGTATTTGTTGGAAATTAAAAATTAGAAAACTAAGATATCATGAGTTCTAAAATGTTTGGATTTATGTATAACATGCGTGAAGTGGTCCGAATTTTTGGTCCCTAGGACAGGCGATAATGTTGAGATTTCGTTCTTCTGTTGACATAATCCCCGGCAGGACCATTTGGTTCTGATTTTGCCTTTATTATATTTTCTCTCATTGGACACCAGGACACATGATGTGAATGTGAAAGTGACTTAAGATGTGATCTTCAAAATCAATCGATGTTACCAACTACGATTAATGGGCCAACCATCGCGTGCAAATGAGAAACTCTTGGTTAAGGGATTGCATATTTAATTTGTTATACATGTTCTTTTGATATTATTGGAAAAGACGTCGTTTTTTCTTTCCAAAAATTTTGAACTCTTAGGAACCCAAAAACTGAAGAAACATGAACAAGTGCAAAAAATTCTAACGGAAATTAGATGCGAAGAACAAACTTGACCCGAGAGGTTTACGTAATTGAGCGGTTTGCCTATGTCTATAGGGAGAGAATGACGGGATGTTCATAATCCACGAAGCAGAGATTACAATTGCTAAAATCACGAATTCTCAAATGGTTTCTGAACCCCGATTACATACAACAAGCCTCACGAGAATGAAATCAAAGAAAGAACTAGTACGTACCCTACATGTTTTTTTTTTTCTGATAGCTCTTGAAAAGTCTCTCCAATTAGGCTTATGAGCAAAATAGGTCCAGATCCCATGTTTAAACATTTTCTCATCTTGTTGAGATGTACAACAAGATCTCTATACCTCATCCTAAAGAAATCAACTATAGAAAGCTCAAATTTGAGTCTATAAACATATCTAACTAGATTGTGCTTCACTCGAAAACTTAAACGAAGAAATTATAGGCAACAATATTATATTAACTGCTATATACCACATTAATTCTTTGACGTGGGATTCTTTCACTTAGCATCTACATATGCGTTTCTCAACAAACTTTCTTCGCATGTGTCAGTCTCTTGCATTAATCCCTCTTCCCCTTAAATCAAGCATATTTTTGCACGAACATTATCTCAAACTCTGAATTTCAACCCTTGACCGAGCCAAATTTCGCAGAACATAAGCTGCGCCATTTTGACTCTCCTCCTTGGTTGCGTTGGTTGCGCCAAGCTCAGGTAAACGCATCCTTTGCCACCTTGATTCTGGAGCCACATCCGACAGGCCAATTTATAACACTACCTAACTTTGATGTTCTTTTTTTTGTTTTTTTGGTCTGAACCTAACTTAGATGTTCACAAGGCCACTTTCTCCATGTGTTTTAAGTAAGAGTCATCCTAGGTATCCGAAAATCAGTGTACATAAATTGATATATTAAGTTAGATGACAGACTACAAATGATCATTTAAACAAGTAGGATCGCATTAGTTAACAGATCAATTTAAAAAATCGATACATGTTTTTTTTTTTTTTTGAGTTGAGCCAACCTTGCCTCGCCCTAGTTAAATGGTTACGTCCTTCCAAGCTCTTGAACAAATCAATTAAAACATGGCCTTCTCACAAGACTACCTCATCCCCATCGCCGTTTGCCTACTCTCCCTAGTCTTGATTCGAACCCTCCTCATCAAAACTCGAACCGGGGCTCACCTCCCGCCAAGCCCGCGGTCGCTCCCCGTTATAGGCCATATGCACCTCTTGGCTCCGATCCCCCACCAAGCCCTGCACAAGATTTCCTCCTCCCTCGGGCCCTTGTTCCTCATCTTCATCGGCTCGAACCCTTGCGTCGTCGCCTCCTCGCCAGAAACCGCCCAGCAAATCCTCAAAACCCACGAGTCATCCTTCCTCAACCGCCCCAAGATGGCCAATGCCGACTACCTAACCTACGGCTCCTCCGACTTCACCTTCGCCACGTATGGCCCTTACTGGAAGTTCATCAAGAAGCTCTGCATGACCCGGCTCCTCGGTGGCCCGACCCTCAACCACTTCCTCCCCATGAGGAGTGAGGAGATCGGCCGTTTCTTAAAGGCAATCTTTAAGAAAGCCGAGGCGAAACAAGTAGTCGACGTCGGGGTCGAGCTCATGAAGCTGACGAACAATGTGATATCAAGGATGGCGTTGAGCCGGACGTGCTGCGATGATGAGGACGAAGCTGACGAGGTCAGGACGCTGGTGAAGGAGATGTGCGAGCTCGCTGGGAAGTTTAACTTGTCGGAAGCGATTTGGTTTTGTAAGAATTTGGATCTGCAAGGGTTCGGGAAGAGGTTGAAGGATGTGAGAGAGAGGTATGATGAGATGATGGAGAGGATCATAAGAGAGCATCAGGAGGCGAAAAGAAAGGGAGGAGAGAGAGTGAAAGATCTGCTTGACATTTTGCTGGACATCTATGAAGATGAGAGCTCGGAGATTAGGTTGACCATAGAGAACATTAAGGCCTTCATCATGGTAAATCACAATTTTTCGAATTTTCCTCTTAACTAGTTTTCTCGACTTTTTAGTTAAGTGTGTGACATCATTCAATCATGAATTTGACTAGATGTACCGAGACTTCATACTAAAACATGTTTACTATATGAGTCTCGTCTTGGTGCTATACACGACATGTGGAGTAGATACAATGTCTTTTTTTTTGGTTGCACCCTAACAAAAATGTCATTCCTTTTCAACAGAACATTTTTGGAGCCGGAACTGATACATCCTCAACGACAATAGAGTGGGCACTGTCGGAACTCATAAACCACCCGGACGTCATGGAGAAAGCGAGGCAAGAAATCGACTCTGTCGTGGGAATAACCCGATTTGTATCCGAGCCGGACGTGCCGAACCTCCCTTACCTCCAAGCCATAGTCAGGGAGACGCTCAGACTCCACCCAACAGGTCCGCTCATCGCCAGATTCTCAACCGAAGACTCCGTCATTTCTGGCTACGACGTTCCGGCGAACACCCGGATCCTCATCAACGTGTGGGCCCTAGGTCGGGACCCGACCCACTGGGAGAACCCGCTCCAGTTCTGGCCCGAGAGGTTTATTCATGGAGAAGGAGTGGATGAGAAGGGACGCCAGTTGGATTTGAGGGGCCAGAACTTTCAGCTGTTGCCTTTCGGGAGCGGGCGGAGGAGTTGTCCCGGCGCCTCGCTGGCGTTGCACGTGATACATACCGTGCTCGGGGCTATGATCCAATGCTTCGACTGGAAGGTCGACGGGTACGTTGACATGGAGGAAGCGCCCGGTTTGTCGCTGCCCAGGGCTCATCCCGTCGTGTGCGTGCCCGTGGCTAGGATCAATCCATTGCCGATGAAGTGACACGAAGCAATTTTACTTTAGTTGATTATGGCTTATGGTTGAATGTATATATTGGGGTGTTTTTTTACATGTTTGTCCAACTTTTGAGTTCCCGTTGGTTTGTCTATTCACCTATTTGAAATGTAATCTGATCCATCATCAGTTCATGTTGGTCTCTCTAATCAGCCTTTGTCCAACTTTCTAGAATTATGTTACTTATAGTTAATCGACTAATGAGATTAGTGTACTAGTAATTGTAGTTATGCACCAATTCATTGAGGCCATGATTGGACTGAACTGGTAATTGCAGGCCATGTTTCAGTGATTGGGCCGAAGATGCCCACATGACAATCCTATTACGATCGTTTTAGTGTGCAGCCCTCAAAATTGAAGCCATGGCGAACAGTAGTTATTCGGTCGTTTAGAATTTGCTGGACCGTCGTAGATGGCCAAACATGTTATCTGATACGACTGTGAATGCACAAATTCGGCCGAGTCCCAACTTTATCGATTATCCGGTGCTCGAAACACGGCTTGGTATTTCGTAATGTTATTCTTGTGTTGATACCTGATCGAAAATCCGGGCCTAAACATGAAGAAGCTAATGGCCGGGACCAGCCATGACAATGTACTTAACCCATGAGGCCCGCTCGATTGAATGCCTAGATAAGCTCGTCGACCATGAAAGTCATAACAATACACTTGGCCCATGTAATCCATTAACAAAATGTTTTAGGAGCTCATTGCTCGTGAGTTTTCAATGGACATCTGGCGACGATTGATTGACTCAAAATATAGAAGGAAATTGAGGTCTGAATCAAGTAGAATCCAATCGAACAAGAAATAAATATAGCTAAAAGATCAGAAGCGGTTACAAAGTCTCCTGGAAGAAGCGCACAGGTCAAGAGGCAGTTAGAGATTATTGACAAGGAAAATCATGATGCACAACGGAATAGCTTATTAAAGATGGAAGAGGAATCAAAGTATAGGCACGCACATATCTCTAGCACGCATTTAAGACAGAAAATATCCTACGAGTAGGAGACTCGAATATCACAAGGAGCCCATCAGAATTTGAATAAGATAATTGGGATTAGATTTTGCTTAAGTTTGAATTTCGAATTTGAATTAGATTAGGTTTCTTAATTCCAGTACTTGTCCTAAAATATAAAGGCTTATACTTCCTCTTCGCACTTCATTAATTTCCATCGAGAAGTTTGTCTTTATATTTGGTCATCGAGCAAGCATGGCATCCAAGATGTAACTCACCTGTTCTAATCGAATAAAAGTCCTCTTTAATTTCCACTGTTTGTTTTCAATTATTTGCCTGTGCATTGTCTTAGTAATTAGAATTCTACAAAGTTCCTTGAGGTTTCAAGGCATATTAGCATCTATTTGATTTTGATCTGAAGTTAGATTTAGTACTTTCATTGACCGTTAATTAGTCATTTGCGATTATGTTTTAATAATTGAAATCATCGAGTTTCCGGTGACCATATAATTTGACAAAAATCCACTTAACAACTTGTTAAACTAGTTAGAGGCATGGAATATCCTCCTCCTAGAATAGCTATAACTTTTAAATGCACACCACCTACAGCATCTCTCCAATTTTTATTTCTTTTGATTGTTTTTCTAAGCATCACTTACTCAAGGAGCACTAGGCCGGCCTCCCTTCTTGGCGCAAGAAGTAGACCAAGTCCATGTTCCAAAAAGTCCAAACTGAATAAAGCTCTCCACCCGCAATCGACATTGGAAGGGTCTAAAGGAACCCCAATACCAAGAAGAAGACATTTGAAAATTGCATCTTCCTTTGTTTTTATGTGCTTCGGCACATTCCTAAAGTCCTAAGTTAGAGGCCAACGTTGGCCCACATGAGCCGGCCAACAGTGGAACTTTCCTGTTCTTTTCATCTACAACTCGAAGGGCAAAAGGACAAAGCTGCAAAAAGAAGTGACAAAACATCTTGCCGATCCCGAGGAAACCATCCTTGGCTCATGCTCAGACTATAGCTTCTGACTTGGTAAAAGCTCCCATTTCAAGGACCTGAATATTTGCATGTTAACGATACGAGCCAAACCTTTTGATATGAGTTATATCTTGTGAAGTATAAAAGGATGGTTCAACAGAATCATATTTTGCAGATGTAGATTGATAGACTACGCTTTGACTTTGCATTTAAGGATTTTAAGAGAACTTCTACATGCCCAGATTTGAAGGTTCTTTCATCACCAGAAGGCCTTTCTCTTCGGCATTTTATGTCTAATATACTAAGATTCCCTTGTTATTAGTAAACCTTGGGGTCTAATTTATATAACCCCAATTTGGCATATCTCAGTTGTTGATTCTCAAGCAACCTCCCATGGCTGACCTCCAAGGCTACATCCTCCTCTTCCTAGTGTGGCTAGCCTCGTTCATCCTAGTCCGAGCCATGCTAAACCGATACCGAGCTGCCTCTGGTCTCCCTCCGAGCCCCAGGTCCGTACCAATTCTAGGTCACCTCCACCTCCTGGCTCCGATCCCCCACCAAGCCCTCCACAAGCTCGCCGACCGCTTCGGACCCTTGATCCACATCTGGCTCGGCTCCGTCCCCTGCATCGTCGTCTCCTCCGCTGAGATGGCCAAGGAGTTCCTCAAGACCCACGAGGCCCGCTTCTCCAACAGGCCTTATAGTGCCGCGGTTGACTACCTCACGTATGGGTCGCAGGACTTTTCGTTCGCACCGTACGGACCGTATTGGAAGTTCATGAAGAAGCTGTGCATGTCAGAGCTCCTGGGCGGTCGGACGCTGGACCTCTTCCTCCCGGTCCGGCGTGAAGAGATCGACCGACTCCTCGCATCGATGTTGAAGAAGGCTGAGGTTGGAGAAGAAGTGGATGTCGGAGGAGAGCTCGTCAAGGTGACCAACAACGTGATTTCGAGGATGACCATGAACACGCGGTGCTCGGACAATGACAACGAGGCCAGCGAGGTGAGGAAGGTGGTTCACGAGACGGCTGAGCTCACGGGGAAGTTCAATCTGTCGGACTTCATCTGGTTCTGCAAGAACTTGGACTTGCAGGGGTTTGGAAAGAGGCTCAAGGAAGTGAGGGACAGGTTTGATGCCATGACAGAGAGGATCATCAAGGAGCATGAAGAGGCCAGGAAGATCAGGAGAGAGCGAGGGGGGAGTGAAACGGCCAGAGATTTGCTTGACATCTTGCTCGATATATCGGAAGAAGAGAGCTCAGAGATAAGGTTGACCATGGAAAACATCAAGGCGTTCATCCTGGTAAGTTGGAACATTTTTTCTTGATTCCCACAAGCTCAGATAAGTACTCTTTAATGGAAACCACCTTCCCATGGATCATGGAATATAAAACTAAGTTAATTAGCTCAGCTGACGCTTTCACCTCTAGTTTCTTTGTAACAAAAGCCACATCGATTGATTAGCCTCATCAATTTGACCGAAACTGTTTTGAAATACGAACTTGCATATATCTCTTTCAATTTTTACAGGACATATTTGCGGCAGGGACCGACACGTCAGCAATCACCATGGAATGGGCCCTATCGGAGCTAATCAACCACCCCGAGGTTCTTGAGAAAGCGAGGCAAGAGATTGACTCCGTGGTTGGGAATGCCCGGCTGGTCCAGGAGTCGGACATACCCGATCTCCCCTACCTGCAAGCGATAGTGAAAGAGACGCTGAGGCTCCATCCCACGGGGCCACTCATCATGCGTGAGTCATCCGAGGCCTGCACCGTCGCGGGTTACAAAATCCCCGCGAAGACCCGTCTCTTCATCAATGTGTGGGCGATCGGGAGGGATCCTAAACACTGGGAGGACCCATTTGAGTTCAGGCCGGAGAGGTTTCTGAGAGAAAACAAGGCACAGATGGATGTGAGGGGTCAGCATTTTCAGCTGTTGCCGTTTGGGAGTGGGAGGAGAGGGTGTCCTGGAATCTCGCTGGCTCTTCAAGTTGTGCAGACGAGTCTCGCTTGTATGGTTCAGTGTTTCGACTGGCAAGTGACTGGCAAGGTGGACATGGAGGAGGGACCTGGGATTACTCTTCCAAGGGCTCGTCCCCTGGTTT
Source organism: Syzygium aromaticum (assembly GCA_024500025.1). NCBI lineage: Eukaryota > Viridiplantae > Streptophyta > Magnoliopsida > Myrtales > Myrtaceae > Syzygium > Syzygium aromaticum. The sequence continues at coordinate 23,952,101 of CM044885.1, forward strand.
GTGTCCCTGTGGCCAGGCTCGATCCGTTCCCATTGTTCTGATGATCCAGTTGGATCGAATCAAGAAATCGGGGCGCCCTTGATGTTTGCCTTTTTTCTCCTTACATTGTTGGTTTAGGAATCTATTTACAGCACACCTTTTGCTACTTGCTGCACATGAAATGCTCCTAAATGTACTGAGCAACCTCTATCGGACTGCGTCATTCGTAAATTACAAATACGGCAATGACAAGTTATCCAAGCAACAGGCACGGTGACCACTTCCGATTATATAGAATCACTTCCATCGTTGCTCAAATGAAAATGTCTGACTCAGAAATAGGTGAGAGAAGTCGACATGTGTAGCGTTCCAAGATTTGGCGCGTGAGCAAGAAATACAGAATTTGAAAAGAAAATCTTTCCTTCGAAACGGAAGTCAAAGTTACAGGGAAATCAAATTGCTGGACATCATTTGCATAGATTTCCCAATTAGAGAAAGGAATCAACCATTGATGAAGCCCCATGCATTGGAATTCATTAGAAGAACCTTCATTTATCGCATTTCCTCAAGTCTATTTTTGAAAATGCCAAGAGTTGCCTATAATATCTGCATGCTCATTCCTTCCAAATTATGAGATTGGGAGATTTGTGAGTGTGAAATTTCATTTGTGTCTGGTGGGTTTTAGTATTACCATCAGCACTACACTACATTCTAATTGGACTTCCTGGACAATGCTTTAATCCACTAAGGGCCTAAGCCCATTTCGTATGATGAGCTGCTCCAATATGAGTCTCAAATTGTGCTTCGGTCAAAATTGATAGGATGGACTCAATTGACAAAATAAAAAAAATTTATAATTAAATTGATAAAAGTGTAATAGATTTATGACTTTTCGGACAATTTTCCATTTCAGGAGCATGTTTAACTATCCAAATTAGATTGGCAATTTGGCAAGGATTTCTCGACAGAGAAGAGAAAAAGAAAAAAGAGGGGCAATCACGTATAATGCAACTCGAGCTTTTAACATGGAAAGTTATCTGATCCGTTAAGAGGTAAGAAACGGTCTGTGGGAAGCGCCAAAACAAAACTGCTGAACGAGCCCCTTTTGTTCTGAACGGAAGAAGGAAAAGAAGAAAGGCTGATGTGGATATGGATGTGGATATGCGGGGGCAACCATGCAAGCTGTATACCAATACCTTCTTTGCACGATGAATAAAATAAGCAAACATTTGACCAAGGACTCAACTTGCCTTATTAGTTTGACACCACTTGTTACCGTGTTCAGCTTTTTCCAAATAACACTGGAGTTAATGCACTGTAGACTTAAGGACCAATCGTGTGGATTTAATGCACTATAGACTTGAAAAAAATATCATGATTCAGAAGGCTTTCTTATTTTTATTTCTGATCAAAGCACGGTAATTAAACACCAGAAGTAGACAAACTGGTTTGCTCAAGTCTTAAAGCATCGGCTAAGCTGAGTCCCGGTTTTCACTTGCAGCTAGCAAGAGGAGCACCACACAAGCATCGGTTGTGGAAGTACACCGAGTAATCGAAGCTCTGCAACTGCCCGCCCACTGGGATTTCCCCGCACAGCCGGTTGTAGCTCACGTTCAGGAACTGGATACTCACCATGGACTTTGGAATCGACCCGTAAATCTTGTTATGGTTCATGTCCAGGGTCTTCAGGCTCTCGTTCAACTCCACCTTCGACAGGTCGAACGCGAACTGGTTCCTCGAGATGTCGATGTAGTACGTGCTCTTGTTCCTCCCGAACACCAGCGATGCGTCCCCCTGAAGCATGTTCCGGGAAAGGTCGAGCTTCCCAAAGTCGATGCCGGCGAAGGTCTCCGGGAGCTCGCCGGAGAGGCTGTTGTGGGAGAGGATGAGGTAGAGGCTGTTACCCTTGAGGTTGGCGAGGGAAGCTGGAATCTTCCCGGTGAGCTGGTTGCGGTCGAGGCCGATGTAGCCAAGGCCGGGGATGGTGGAGAGGGAGTCGGGGATGCCGCCGGTGAGCTTGTTGAAGGAGAGGTTGAGGTAAGTGAGGTTCTTGAGCTGACCGAGGAAGGAGGGGATAGGGCCGGTGAGGTTGAGCCAGCTGAGAGTCATGTAATTCAGGTACTTGAGCTTGGTGAAGGACTTTGGGATGGGGCCGGAGAAGTTGGAGAGCTTGTGGAGGGTGAGGTCGTGGAGGTAGGTGAGGTCGCCGATGGCGGAGGGGATTTGGCCGAGGAGGTCGGAGGCGAGGAAGAAGAGGGAGATGACACGGTGGGTCTTGTAGTGGCACTTGAGGCAGTACCGGTGGCAGCAATCGACGTCCGGGTTCCAGGAGGCGAGGAGGTAGGGGTTGTTGAGGGCGGACTTGATGCGGAGGAGGACCTCCTTGTCCTCCGGGTGGCAGAGGATGGCGGAGGCGGGGCGGAGTAGGGAGAGGGAGAGGAGGGGGAGGAGGAGGAGGAGGCGGCGGGCGGGAGACATTGTGGAAGGCGGTGCGCCGGTGGCGGTGAGGTTTGGATGAGTGAGGAAGGAGGCGTTGGATAGTTTGTACTCATAGGAGGAGCAGGTTGTTTGTGGCAACTGGGGAAGGGGGTTTTTGGTCATGGACTCTTATAAGATCATCTCTACTTTTAGTTTTCTATTGATTTATTTTGATTGTAAATTTAGGGAATTTTATATTTTGATTATTATCTAATGCGAAACGCTTGACATATTTAAAAACATTCATATATATCGGCAAGTAAATATATGGATTATTTTCATTATTTTCAAAACCTAAAATAACTTACTTCATTTTCGGACTTTTGTAGCGAAAATCATAAATTATAGATAAACACGCGAGCTTCAATTCAACATTCTCCTGCGACCCTAGAAAATACAATGTCTTCTCGATTTAATTGAATCTCTTGGTAAGGTTTCACTGAGTTTTAACTTCTATAGTCCAATATTCGTGATTAGTTTTGCTCATTCCTGCCTTCAATCAGTAGCTTCCTAGTCCCTCGCACATTAAAAATGCTAATGCCACTGTCACCCATACATACATTTTCAAAGCCGCATATCCATATCCATTGACACGTGAAAACTTATCTTCTGTACGCAAAATGAATTATACAGTCAACTTGTTGCCCTCGGACCCTTTGACTCCAACAACTTATCCCACTCAAGAGCAACGAGCACCATGGAAACACAGACATGAGGTGGTGGTCCTCAGTCAATGGCCGCGAACTGTTCAATCCACCCTCCCATCGGAGTCTCCCCGCACAACCTGTTGTAGCTCACGTTCAAGAACTGCAGCAGCAGACCCTTCATCGGCTCTGGCATCGCCCCGCAAATCTTGTTATGGTTAATGTCCGGCCACGTAACGCTCTGGCTCAGCTCCACCTTGGACAGGTTGAGCTCGAACAGGTTCCTCGAGATGTTGATGTGGTCGTTCGTCTTGTTTGCCCTGACTAGCAGCGACGTGTCTCCCTGCAGCCTGTTCCAGGACAGGTCCAGCTTCCCAAAGTCGATCCTGGCGAAGTTTGCCGGAACCTCACCGTAGAGGTTGTTGTGGGAGAGGAGGAGGTACACGTTGTTCCCCCTGAGGTTGGTGAGAGAAGCCGGGATGTTCCGGGCTGGCTGGTTGCGGTTGAGAGGATGTAGCTGGGGCCTGGGATGGTGGACAGCGAGTCATGGATCTACATGGTGACCTTGTTGTAGGAGAAGTCGAGGTAGGTCAGGCTCTTGAGCTGGCTGAGGAAGGAGGGGATCGAACCTGCGTACGTGATAAAATAGTCTTGTCCCCAATTCTCTTGAAAATGGGGTCGTTGGCGGGGTTAAAAATAAGTTAGGGAGGATCTGGCCTTAACCTCAAAATGAAGTTTGATCTGCAGATTTTACGTTAGAAATTTCCAAGCTGGAAAACGAGCCTTTCTCAAATCAGCACCCCTCAGCCTGGTCGGAATCGTTTCGTTTGGGTGATAACATGGACTGTATTTTAAAGACTCAAAGTCCCACTTTATAAATAGAAACATTTCTATTTGCGTGAGTGATGATCCGGCTCTTCGTCAATGTGTATGTAATCGGGAGGGATCCTAAACACTGGAAGGACCCACTCGAGTTCAGGCCAGAGAGGTTTTTGAGCGAAAAACAAGGCACAGATGGATGCGAGGGGTCAGCATTTTCGGCTTTCACCCTTTGGAAAGTGGGAGGAGAGAGTGTCCTAGAACCTCGCTGGCGCTTCAGGTTGTGTAGACGACTCTGGCTTGTATGGTTCGGTGTTTCGAGTGGCGAGTGACTGCAAGGTGGACATGGAGGAGGGGCCCGGGATTACTCTTCCAAGGGCTCCTCCCCTGATTTGCGTTCCCGTGGCTAGGCGATCCGTTCCCATCGTTCTGATGATCTAGTCGGATTGAATTAAGAAATTGGGACGGCCTTTATGTTTGCTTGTTTTCTCGTGACATTGTTGGTTTAGGAATCTATTTACAGCAAACCTGGGGGTTGCATGCTGCACACCGAATGCTTTGAAATGTCCTGAATAACCACTAGCAGATTGGGTCTATCGTTAATTACAAGTACGGCATTGGCAAGTTATTCAAGTAATAGGCATCACGATCACTTTCGATAATATAGAAATACTTGTAATTAAGAAACTTCCTAATGTGGGATTAATTAATTAAAATTAACTGTATTAGTTTAGTCTAATAAAGATAAGATATATTAGTTCTTGATAAGTTTAATATGGGGTTGGCTAGTGCGGGCCGAGTACGGCTTGACCCGTAATGAGAGAGCCTGTGGTCAAAAACTCTATAAATAGCGCTCAAGTCCCTTCTCTAATCTGATGATGTACAATCTGACTTACATACGAATCTAGAGAAAAATTTCTTATTTTGAGTAGTAATCTCATTAGATCAGTGTTTCGGCGAAAGGCATAAGAGAGAAACACCTGAGTTCATGTTTGGAAACCATTGTTAGTTCCGCATCAAGTTTGATGGATTCCAAACTACGTACGCGAATTGATAACTTTTCCATTTACGTGTTTCAATTTCTATTTATGGTGTTCCTTGGTGTGCCATTTTCGTGGCTGACATTACTACCATTGGCTTTTGAGTAAAAATGTCGATGCAAAAGTGGGTGAGAGAAGTCGACAAGAGTAGTGTTCCAAGATTTGGCGGGAGCAAGAAATACAGAATTTGGAAAGAAAATCTTTTCCTCCGAAAAACAGAGTCAAAGTGACACGAAATGAAGCTACTGGACATCATTTGCGCAGGTTTCCCGTTCAGAGGACACTAAGGAATCAACCATTGGTGAAACCCAAGGCATTGAAACTCATTAGAAGACCTGCATATATCACATTTCCTCGAGTCTATGTTTGCAACTTTCAAAAGGTTACCTATAAAATATGCATGCTCATTAATTCCAATTTGTTGGATTTGTAGTTGTGAACTTCAATTTGTATATAGAGGGTACAAGTATCAGTACAGAGCACTACTTTCTAGTTAGATTTCCTGGACTACGCCTCAATCCACTTCGGGCTTAGGGCTATTTCCTTGACGGAATGCTCCAATTCAAGCCCCAGTTCAATCCAAATTGAAAAGGGGCAAATTCCTTTGCTTCCCTGAATTAGATTCGCAATTTCGCGTGGATGTCCAGTCTAAAGTGAGAAAAAGAAAAAAGAAGGGTAAGTAAATCACTTGCAATGCATATATCTTGTTGACACCTAAATTTTGGCACACCATTTAGTGAATAATTGCATAGAAAATTGGAGATTAAATTTTAACTCCTAAACAAAAATATCAAAATCGCATAGTATATAGTTTAGGATCATATAGTTTAATTACATTCCACATTGGACCGGCAGTGGCGAGTAAGTTGAAAATCCATCGCATAAACCGAACTCGAGTGTCGAGTGAAATTCGACTCACTCAAGAGATTGGGAGTTGAAATTTACAAGTCTAAAAAGCTTTGGTTATCTTAATTTGAGCTTAAATCAGTCCAAATTAATTTAACCCATTTAGAATTAAAATCAAATTAAATAATAAAGCTTAAGTCTAAGTCCATTAGGATTAGGAAGCCGGTCAATTAACTTAGGGTTGCAATATAAATATGTGATTATACCCTTTAATGAAGGGGGAGCTCTGATAATTCCTAGAACATAATTCCTGGGAGCACGAGAGATACATGTGAGCAAGAACAAGAGCAAGGAGTGAGAGAGCGTCGCCTCACCGCCGTGCCCGCGCCATCCCGCCATCCCTGCTGCTGCTGCCCTTGCGCCAACGAAGCCCCTACCACTACTGCTTTCTTCGATGACACTAGAACAAGTGCCTCGACGTTCTTGCCATCGCCCGCACAAGGAGTCGCTTCTTCTCGTGAAGGCTTGCGCTTCCACCTCCAAGGGACGCAAACTAGAAAATTCACTTACGGACAAAAAGAGATTCCTGGGTGCAAGCCAAGAATAAAAAGAAATCTTGAAGCGGTGGAAAGGAGATCAAGTTTTTGGTGAATTTAGAGTGCAAGCTGATAGTGGAGAGAATAAAAGGGAGGGCAAGCACAATACCCATTCACATACAGTTTCTTCGTCAAGAATCATGAACCACCGCGAGCCCACGTTGACCTTTCTCGGCCGAGCTCCTTCTTTGACAACGGTCAAGCACTTACTGTTTTGCACGTTTTCGAGACCCTATTGCTCGATCTGTGATCTACATTGAAGGCCTTCACCACCCTGAGCATCACATTGCAAACATACCACCGGTCGTCGAGCGTCACTGGTCACCACCACCGTTCGTCGTCCCCATTATTGTTGGCGCATCCGCCATTGATTGCCTGTCGTCGGTCCACTCACCGCAATCCCTATCCGCCGCAAATTCAAATTTGGAAAGTAATCCGCAAATCAGGTAAAAATCTCTATTTGGTATATTTTCAAAATATTTAAATTCTTAGTTTGAATATTTTGAATATTCCATGAATATTGCGTGATTGATTAGATATCTTAGGATAATATTTGCGATATCCGCAATATTCTAAAATACCCTAAATTAAGAATTTTTTTTAATTTGACAATGTATCTGAACAACTATCCGACCTTATCCTTAAGGTACGATACGCGGCGATACGAAAAATCGTTATCTTATCCATAATCATTTGGATACGATAATAGATTTTATTTGCCTTCTGAATTCGAATAATCAGTTTTCCATCGATATCTATAACCCTATAAATATGACTGTTAATTTGATTTCTTTTCCTAATTCAAATTTGATAAGAACAATATTGCAGATTACGTGGATTGTTTGAATGCGGTTGTTATCTTTGTTTGATTATTTTTTTAAAAAATAAAGAAAATCCAAAACTATGTTAATTAGGATTTAAATTAGAAGTCTTGCATGTTTAGGGAACCCTAAATGTATCTAGAAGATAGGATAATTATTTAATTTAAATTAGGACTTGAGATAATTTATTTCCTAGTTTAAATTAGGTGTTATTCAAAACCTAATAGATTATTTAGGTTATTTTTTATTCCGAATTTCATTGGAAAAATACCAAAAATAAATCATTTGTCCATCATTAGAATTAGGTCACGTCGTCGCATGATATATAATTCGTATGCTAGGTTGCATTAATCGCATGTTATTTTTTTGCACGTTATTGCATATATATTAGTTTGCATTTTAATAAAGCGCAAACCCTAAAGAACATCTTGAGTGCCTTGCTTTGTTAATTAGAAATCATATTAGGATTGTCTGTGTGATTTTTTACTAACAATGCAAATGCTTGCGTTGCTCTAAGGTACGTCATTCTCCTAATCTTGCAATTTATTTATTGCTTTCTTGAGTGTTAAATTGATGGTTTGCACATTCGGATGAACACCTCACATGTTTGTAATTAGGTAATAAAATGGATTCAGACTGCTTACATAAACATTTTTTAAAAGAAAAGGTACCAAAATGGCGTTAGACTAAATCTAGCGTAACCAAGTCCCCGAACTTAGAATCTCTGGTTCGTAGGAAAAAAATATATCTTTTTATGTTTTATTTAGGTTTCTAATCGACCTACTATAAATAGATTAGTAGCGATTCCAAGTATAAAAACTTTTGCATATTAAAAACTTAAACACTAACTTGCGAATTTGTAGGGCTTGGAAGGGTCCTAATTGGACTTAGTTTTAATAATCCATTAGTTTGAGAAATTTGGGTCGCGACATATCTTTAACGGTACACCATTACTAATGTAAGTACAAGTTAGCAAATCACTTATCCTGATTGTCTATCATACATATGGAAAACGGCAAACCGCAATCGATAATTACACTATTCTTGTAAAATTCAACGAACCCGGTTCATGATTGATATAGTTAAAGAACTTATTTAATTTCAAAGGGCATTTTAAAAGTAATCTTTTCTTATAAGAAAAAAGTAAGAGATATAATCATTTGGCCGAATTAAATATCAAGAGGTGTCAAACATCTTGGGAGTAGGGACGGGATTCGGTCGGCCCGATCTATCGGTACAGCAACGGGGATTGTGGAGTTCACTTGGTCAAATGAACGGCCAAGTTAACCCAAGCAAAGCATGCTCTTGCTCTTACCTCACGCCACATGGGCTGTTGCGTTGACAACACGACAGCCTGTGGTACTAACTATTCCTGAGCGTTTGCAGGACCTCTGTGGCGATCGCGCATCGTCCTGTGTTGGGCATTGCGCGTCACGCGTGTGTTTGTACGACGTTGAGATGTGGAGGGACCAAATGAATCAGAAACAAAACTGTGGGAAGGAAGAACAGTAAAAAAAACTACTTAGACGAAGTTCACAACTGTGGGAATAGATGATACTTAAACTGTGGGTACAAGTAGACGGGAAAGCACCAAAACAAAACTGCTGAACCAGCCCCTTTGTTCTGAACCGAAAAACGATTAGAGGAAAGGCTGATGTGGATACAGATGTACGGGGGCTCACCGTGCAAGCTGTATGCCAAAACCTTCTTTGCACAGTGAATAGAATAAGCACACAATTGACAAAGGACTCAACTTGCCTTATTAGCTTGACTCTGACCCTTGACCACCCAAATAATCTACAGCCCCACTGACCGCGAGCAGCAGAGTCCAGATCTTGAAGAAACGTTTTGGGAATGCACGTGCATGAGTTCGAATGAGATGAAGTTTGAATTCCGCCTTAGATTATATTAGGAATAGCTAGCAAGAGTGTGCTTAACGAGTTTAGCTGATCCGGGGTTTGATAACGTGCTAAGCTACATTACGTGAAAAGTCAGTCAAATCATTTTTATACGTTGAGGATTTGAACTCTTTTTTAACATAAAACACTCGAGTTATATCAGGAATTCCAATGAAGTAGGATGGCTACGAACCCAAGAGCAAGAGCAAAATGCTACGAATGGAAAGAGGTTTTTTTTTATTTTATTTTATAGCTTCTTTACTTGATACATCTTTTAATGAAAATATAACAAAATCATATTTGGTTTTATGGACAAGGCTGTTAATTTGAGGTCATAGAGTTCAATAAAAAAACAACCAAATCATCAGGCCATGTTTGTAACTGGCATTGTTTGCATTGCAAAATACATCAGCTTGAAACCGGACAACCACTTACGTGGAGTTAATGCACTCGCCTCCGCTAAAGACATGATAGAAAAATGGGGAATCAAAAGACAGTCCTTTTCTTTGCTGATCTGTTGACTGGGTCCACCTTATGTGGGGCCCAGCCAGCGTAAAACAAAACAAAAGAAAAGAAACAAAAAGTCAAAACAAAAAAGGAACACAAGGAGAAAGGGGCAGCTTCGTGCAGAACTAGAGGAGCCCACAGAGAAGAGAGAGAAAAAGGCGAGAGCACCAAGAGCGAGAGAAACAGGGGAGAAGAAAAAGGGCGCGTCTTCGCGATCCCGATTCGAGAGCCAAACGTTGTCGGAATTGGCTCAAATTTTAGTATGTTGTTCGTGAGACCGAGGGCTACGAGTTGATCGGTTTCGTTCGTTGAGAATCTCCTCTGAACTCTTCAATCACGGTTAGGATTTTTTTCCTCCATTTTGTGTACATCCACCTTTGTGGTGAAGAAATGATGTTGTACCTCTAGTGTGTAACTAGAGAGGAAACTAGTGTGTATCCTACTATTCTTGGTGATTAGTGGAAGTTTTATGTGTGGGGCGGTCCGTGGTTTTTCCCAATTTGGGTTTTCACGTTAAATCTCGGTGTCGTTGCATTTGTTTCTTTATTATTGCGTGGTTATATTGCTGGAATATCATTGGTTGTTGTTGGAATTAAGTCGATTTCGGTCGGTTTAATTTTGGGGGAGATATTGATCATAGATTGGTTGAGTTCTTGGCGAATTGTTGCTCGCGGTTCTCCCCAACAAAGTGGTATAAGAGCCAGGTTGATATTCTAGTATTGAATGGAGGAAACTAGTGGCACCATGTTTAAGTTAAATGCCTCGAATTACAATATTTGGAAGCCTCGGATGGAAGATATGTTATATTGCAAAGATTTATTCGATCCCGTTGAGAGTGATGAGGCTAAAGGGGATAAGGAAGACAAAGAATGGGAGCGTATGAATCGGAAAATGGTTGGGTTTATCCGACAATGGATTGATGATAGTGTGTTTCATCATATTGCTCAAGAAACAAAAGCGGACACTTTGTGGAAGAAATTGCAAGATCTCTATGAGAGGAGAACCCCACAAAATAAAGCTTTTCTAGTTAAAAGACTTGTAAACTTGAGATATAAGGAGGGAAGTAGCATGTCGGAACACTTAAGTGAATTTCAAGATGTTGTAAATCAATTGACAAATCTTGAAATTGACTTAGGTGATGAATTGCAAGCATGTCTATTGCTTGGTACTCTTCCCGATAGTTGGGATACTTTGGTTGTGGCATTAAACAACTTAGCTCTATTTGGTGTGCTTTCTATGAGCATGGTCAAAGAAAGCCTATTCAATGAAGAAACAAGGAAAAAAGGCTTGAATTATGCTTCTAAATCGGAGGCACTTGTCACAGAAAATAGGGGGAGAAATCAATCAAGAAACTTCCAGAATTTTGATAAAAGAGGCAAGTCAAGAGGAAAATCGAAGTCCAGGTCGAGGAGGAGTGTGAAGTGCTACAATTGTGGCAAGATGGGACATTATGCAAGAGAATGTAGGTTGCCAAAGAAAGAAAAATTCCATGATAGAAATGAAGATCGAAAGAAAGAAGAAAAGCAAGTTACAACAGCAGTGGCATCCGACGGCGATATTGTGTTCATTTATAATGACATTTGTTTGAACCTTACATGCCAAGACTCTGGTTGGGTTGTTGATTCCGGAGCTTCATTTAACGTCACCTCATGGCGTGATTATTTTACTTCCTATCGCAGAGGTGATTTCGGTTGTGTTAGGATGGGAAATAGTGGTGTTTCCAAGGTTATTGGCATGGGGAACGTTCATTTGGAGACCGACGTTGGATGTAGTTTGCTTCTGAAAAATGTGAGACATGTTCCAGATATTCAACTTCACTTGATCTCCACAGGTGCCTTGGATGATGATGGTTGTTGCAATATTTTCGGTGACGGCAAATGGAAGTTGACCAAGGGTTCCATGATAGTGGCTAAGGGTAAGAAGACATGCACTCTCTACACTATGCAAGCTAAGTTGGTCAAGGAAGATGTGAATGTAGTGGAGGACTCCTCAGTTGATCTATGGCATATGAGACTCGATCATCTTAGCGAGAAGGGGCTTGAAACTCTTGCGAGAAAGAATCTCCTACCATTGAAGGAGAAAAATATGAACGAATGTTCTCATTGTCTTAAAGGTAAACAACATAGATTCTCATTTCATAGTTCCTCTCTACATACAAAATCAAATGTACTTGATTTAGTTCACAATGATGTTTGCTGCATGGATGCTAGAACACTTGGTGGTGCATTGTACTTTGTGACATTTATTGATGATTGTTCTAGAAAAGTATGGGCTGTTGCTTTGAAATCTAAAGACCAAGTGCTTGCGGCTTTCAAACAATTTCATGTCACCGTGGAAAGAGAAACTGGGAAGAAGTTGAAATGTGTTCGAGCTGACAATGGTGGTGAATATAGAGGCTCGTTTGAACATTACTGCAGGGATTATGGTATCAAGCTTGAGAAGATTGTTCCAAAAACACCACAACAAAATGGAGTGGCAGAGAGAATGAACCGAACAATTAATGATCGGATTCGGTGTATGCTCTCTCATGCGAAGTTGCCTAAGTCATTCTGGGGTGAAGCGATGAGTACAGCAGTGGACTTGATAAACCTTTCTCTATCAGTTCCTCTTAAAGAGGATGTTCCGCAAAGAGTTTGGAGTGGGAAAGATGTTTCATATAATTACCTGAAAGTCTTTGGTTGCCGGGCATTTGTGCATGTTCCAAAAGATGAAAGGTCAAAGCTTGATGACAAGTCTAAACAGTGTATCTTCTTGAGTTATGGACAAGAAGAGTTTGGCTACAGGTTATGGGATCCAGTTGCAAGGAAAATCATTAGAAGCAGAGATGTGGTATTCTTTGAGCATCAAACCATTGAAGACATTGACAAGCTAGGGAAGCAAAATAATGCAGCTCAACATTTTGTTAGTTTCAGCCCAAGTCCTCCTACCGTGTTGGGTGAAAATCACGGGGGAGAAGTACACATAAATCATGCAGATGGTGAATCCTCACAAAATGTTGATCTTATAGATGAGACAGGTGAAACAGTTGAGCAAGAACAGCAAGTTGAGCTAGTGGAGCCAGTTGAGCAAGAACAGCCGGTCCTACCTCAGGTTAGAAGATCTGAAAGAGAACGTAGGCCCTTACAGAAATATTAGCCGCATGAGTATGTGTTACTCACCGATGCAGGAGGGCCAGAAACTTATGAAGAGGCTATGTTATGTGATCAAAAGAACGAGTGGTATGAAGCCATGCAAGAAGAGCTCAAATCATTGCATGAGAACCACACATTTGAATTGGTGAAGTTACCTAAAGGCAAAAGAACTCTCACAAATAAGTGGGTGTACAAGTTGAAGACCGAAGAAAGAAGTTTGCAATCACGATACAAGGCTAGGCTTGTCGTGAAGGGCTTTCGTCAAAAGAAAGGAATTGACTTTGAAGAAATATTTTCACCGGTTGTAAAAATGCCTTCTATTCGAGTTGTTCTTGGGTTGGCTGTCACCTTGAATTTAGAAATTGAACAACTTGATGTAAAGACGGCTTTTCTTCATGGAGACCTAGAGGAAGAAATATATATGGAGCAACTGGAGGGTTTCATAGCGGAAGGCAAGGAGCATTTTGTATGTAGGTTGAGAAAAAGTTTGCATGGTCTCGAGCAAGCGCCAAGGCAATGGTATATGAAGTTCGAATCATTCATAGAAGATCACGGGTATGATAAGACCAACTCTGATTCTTGTGTTTTTATGAAAAGATTCTCGGATAATGATTTTCTTATCCTCCTACTCTATGTGGATGATATGTTGATTGTCGGACACGATGCTAAGAAAATCAAGAGTTTAAAAAATGAGTAGAGTATAGCTTTTGCAATGAAGGATTTAGGACCGGCAAAACAAATCCTTGGCATGAAAATTACTCGTGACAGGTTGAACAAGAAACTTTGGCTATCTCAAGAGAAGTACATTGACAAGGTGTTGGAAAGATTAAACATGAGTACATGTAAACCAGTAAGTACTCCACTTGCCAGTCATTTCAAGTTGAGTAGTGACCAGTGTCCTACAAGTGAGAAAGAGAAGGAAGAGATGATGAAAATTCCTTATGCATCGGCCGTGGGTAGTTTGATGTATGCCATGGTTTGTACAAGACCAGACATTGCTCATGCAGTTGGTGTTGTGAGTAGGTTTCTCTCAAATCCAGGTAAAGAGCATTGAGCTGCTATTAAATGGATTTTGAGATATCTTAGAGGCACTTCCAGATTCTGTTTATGTTATGGAAATGGAAAGTCTGAGTTGAGTGGCTATTGAGATGCGGACTATGCCGGTGATGTTGACTCTCGAAAGTCCACATCGGGTTACATGATGATTTTTGCAGGAGGAGCGGTTTCATGGTAGTCAAGATTGCAAAAGTGTGTTACTTTGTCTACGACTGAAGCAGAGTATATCGCTGTTACCGAAGGAGATAAAGAACTTTTGTGGATGCAGAAATTCCTACAAGAGTTGGGCTTAAAGCAAGAGAAGACCGTTCTATATTGTGATAGTATGAGTGCTATCTATCTTAGCAAATCCGGTGTTGCATTCAAGATCGAAGCATATTGATGTGAAGTATCATTGGGTCTGAGAAAAATTAGAAGAAAAGCTCTTTCAACTCGAGAAAGTCAATACCGACGACAATGGATCCGATATGATGACTAAAGCCTTGCCTGTGATGAAACTTGACTCCTGTAGAAGCAAAGCGGGCATGATGGATCTTCCCACATGAGGTGGAGGGGAAGATTTGTTGACTGGATCCACCTTATGTGGGGCCCAGCCAGCGTAAAACAAAACAAAAGAAAAGAAACAAAAAGTCAAAATAAAAAAGGAACAAAAGGAGAAAGGGGCAGCTTCGTGCAAAACTAGAGGAGCCCACAGAGAAGAGAGAGAAAAAGGCGAGAGCACCAAGAGCGAGAGAAACAGGGGAGAAGAAAAGGGGCGCGTCTTCGCGGTCCCGATTCGAGGGCCAAACGTTGTCGGAATTGGCTCAAATTTTAGTATATTGTTCGTGAGACCGAGGGCTACGAGTTGATCGGTTTCGTTCGTTGAGAATCTCCTCTGAACTCTTCAATCACGGTTAGGGTTTTTTTCCTCCATTTTGTGTACATCCACTTTTGTGGTGAAGAAATGATGTTGAAAAGTTGATGTTGTACCTCTAGTGTGTAACTAGAGAGGAAACTAGTGTGTATCCTACTATTCTTGGTGATTAGTGAAAGTTTTATGTGCGGGGCGGTTCGTGGTTTTTCCCAATTTGGGTTTCCACGTTAAATCTCGGTGTCGTTGCATTTGTTTCCTTATTATTGTGTGGTTATATTGCTGGAATATCATTGGTTGTTGTTGGAATTAAGTCGATTTCGGTCGGTTTAATTTTGGGGGAGATATTGATCCTGAATTGGTTGAGTTCTTGGCGAATTGTTGCTCGCGGTTCTCCCCAACATGATCAAAGCATGGTAATTGAAATAACAGAAGTTTACAAACTTGTTTGCTAAAATCTTAAAGCATCAGCGAAGCTCAGTTCTATTTTTCATTTGCAGCTAGCAAGAGGAGCACCGCACAAGCAACGGTTGTGGAAGTACACCGAGTAATCGAAGCCCTGCAACCGCCCGCCCACTGGAATCTCCCCGCACAGCCGGTTGTAGCTCACGTTCAGGAACTGGAGCTCCAGACCCGCCATGGCCTTCGGAATCGACCCATATATCTTATTATGGTTCATGTCCAGCCACGTCAAGCTGTCGTTAAACTCCACCTTCGACAGGTCGAACTTGAACTGGTTCCTCGAGATGTCGATATAGCTCGTGCTCTTGCTCCTCCCGAATAGCAGCGACGCGTCCCCCTGAAGCCTGTTCCGGGACAGGTCGAGCTTCCCGAAGTTGATGCCGGTGAAGTTTGCCGGGAGCTCGCCGGAGAGGCTGTTGTGGGATAGGATGAGGTAGAGGTTGTTGTTGGGAAAATATTGTACGGGGAAGAAATAGAATCGAAATTTAATCGGACTTTGAGGCGTGTAATCACTTTCTTTTAGGATCAATTTGCCCCACAAAGTTGCTACAGGCTTCTGGCAAATTCCCTTCAGGATACAACAAAGTCACGTGAGATTTTTTGGATAGCAATTCCAGAAAATCTCCTTAAACTCTCAAAAGAAACAATTAGAAAGAAGGCTGTGTTTTTTTCTTGAAGAAAACCGGTCAATGGAAAAAATGCTCTCTAAAATATATATATACGACAAGTGAACCACACCTTTTGGTATCTAACATGTCGAATCGGACACACCTGTTCATGTCCAAAAATTGAACTTCGAACATGACTCTTCGTTTGTGATAACCGTCGTTCTAACATGACCATTCACGTTCGGAACTTGCAATTCAGACACACCTTTTCGTGTCCTAAAACAGACGGTTTTTTTCTTTTCTTTTCGAATAGTCACAAATGAAAATTATGTCCGACCAGTCACAAGCTAAAATGAGTAAAAATAAATAAATTAAAAAATAATTTCGAAAATGAAAATAATAATTGAATTGTTGATTAAGGCTAATTTTGGTCTACGGCGCGCGGGTGCGCAAAGTGCTAAGTGCGTCTAATAAACGCGTCAAAAACGCGCAATTACTTGCGCACCCGCACGCGGGTATAGTGGGGTCTAGCCCACTAAACCATTTTCTTATTTCAAAGTAGTATAATCCACTTTTCACTGATAAAGTGATCAAAACATTCCTTTCTTTCCTATGTGGGACAAGGAAAGTGCCTTAAATATTTGTTTTACAAACAAACATATCCAACAATCCCCCACTTTGTTTGCAAAACAAAATTTTGAAATAAAACACAGCCAAATTTCCATGAGATCAGTATACATACATGAAGGTCTCTTTCGAGTTAAACCTACATTTAGTGCAAGTATCTCAAAGTTCTATCAAAGTCACAAGTAGCTGCTGGCTTTAAACTAGGTACTCTTAGTAATAGAACCGGACATACTGCACATATACTAACCTATTGTTTCAACGAGAAGTTTATAATTTACTTAGCACTGTTATGGCCTTGTGCTTGTACCTTTTCATGAGCTCTCTAAAAAGCAACCCTATCTTTCGTAAGAAGCGGCACCACTTCTAAGCTCATATAGGTGAAGTATTTATCACGTGTTTCTGTTACAAATGAACACGATACATAATTGTATTATACTTCATTAAGAATATAAATCAACCTCTGAAACGTAACAGACGATAATGACTTCTCACGTTGGGGCTAAAGTCAGTATCCAACAATCACTTTCAGTAACTTATTTTTACCTATTAAACCATATAACTAGTGATGTGCTAGTATCAGGTCAGGTTACCATTACTGGTGATTTTAATTAAAGGGTTTAAGCCCCATTTCTTTTGAGCTCATTTTTACTGCCTCTCTTGGTAGTGCCTTTGTAAAAGGGTCAGCCAGATTCTTGCTTGACCTCACGTAGACAATTGTTATGGTACCATCTTGAATCAATTGTCTCACGTACTCATGCCTTAGGCTAATATGCCTAGACTTACCATTATAAGTGCTACTATACGCTCTTGCCAAAGTAGCCTGACTATCACAATGGATAGAAATAGGAGGCATAGGACTAGGCCACAATTTGATGTCCAACAACAAATTCCTAATCCATTCAGCCTCTTTTCCGGCTGCTGCTAAAGCAATAAATTCTGATTCCATCGTTGAGTGAGATATACAAGTTTGTTTCTTGCTCGCCCAAGATATAGCACATCCTCCTAATGTGTAAATCCAACCAGAAGTGGCATGTTTATCTCCTACACTTGTAATCCAACTAGCATCGGTGTATCCTTCTAGTACAACCGGATAATTACTATAGAACAAACCCAAATTTTTGGTTCCCTTAAGATAGCCAAAAATTCTAGTAATAGCTTTCCAATGTTCCATACTCGGATTACTAGTGTATCTACTCAACTTACACACGGAAAAGGCAATATCAGGTCTAGTACAATGCATCGCATACATTAACGACCCTATAGCACTAGCATATTCAAGTTGTGCTACTGCCCTATCAGAATTATAATTTAATTTCACATTGGCATCAAATGGAGTACTTATTTCTTTAAAACCAAGATGCTTATACTTATTCAACATTTTTTCAATGTAGTCTACTTGGCTCAATGAATAACCCCCACTATGTTTTTTAACTTTGACGCCTAAGATAGTATCTACTTCACCCAAATCTTTCATTTTAAAGTTGGACATTAGATACTTCTTTGTCTCGTTTACTCCATTCATATTAGTTCCAAAAATAAGCATATCATCAACATACAAGCAGACCAAGACCCCATAGTCTTTAGTAAACTTAGAGTAAATACACTTATCAGCACTATTATGTTTGAAACCATTCAACAATATGACTGAATCAAATTTCTCATGCCACTGCTTTGGAGCTTGCTTAAGCCCATAAAGAGATTTAATTAATTTACATACTTTCCTTTCATTTCCAGGAAGAACAAAACCCTCCGGTTGTTCCATGTAAATTTCCTCATTTAAATCTCCATTTAAGAAAGCGGTTTTAACATCCATTTGATGAACGTAGAGATCATAAATGGATGCTAAAGCAAATAGAATTCGAATAGATGTTATACGTGCTACAGGAGCATACGTGTCAAAATAATCTATTCCTTCCTTTTGCCTAAATCCTTTGGCCACTAACCTAGCCTTAAAAGCTTGGATAGAACCATTAGAATTATACTTTCTTCTGAAAACCCATTTGCACCCAATAGGTTTCGATCCTTCTGGTAAATCAGCTAATACCCAAGTATTATTGGACATAATTGAGTCCATTTCATCATTTATAGCTTCTTTCCAAAAGGAAGCATCTCTGGACGACATTGCTTCTTTAAAGCTTTTAGGATCGTCTTCTAAGTTTAATAATAAATGATACTGATTTACCACGTTATTATTTCTGTCTCCTTCTACAAGGAAAACATGAGTAACAAAGTCAGGACCTAAGTCCTTCATTTTTCTCGCTCTAGTACTTCTTCTTGGTTCAGTCATATTCTTGGAATCATTTGTTTCCTTTTTATTAGAATCTACTTGTACTTCTATAGGTCTTGAATTATTGTTTTCAATAATTCCAAAATCTGTAGAGCATTTATTCTCAAAAAATTCAACATCTCTAGATTCCACTATGACATTTGATTCTAAATCAAGAAGCCTATAAGCTTTGCTATTTTCAGCATATCCAAGGAAAATGCTTTTAATGGCCCTAGGACCAAGTTTTGTTCTTTTAGGGTCCGGTACTCGGTAATAAGCCAAACACCCCCACACTTTAAGATATGACAAGTTTGGCTTTATACCCTTCCATAATTCATATGGACTTGCTTTACTCTTCTTGGATGGTATTCGATTATGGATATGACATGCAGTAAGTAATGCTTCTCCCCATAGATTAATTGGTAGCTTTGAATTTGAAAGCATACAATTAATCATTTCTCCTAAAGATCTATTTTTTCTTTCAGCCAAACCATTTTGTTCTGGAGTGTATGGTGCTGAAGTTTGATGAATAATACCATGTTCTTCACAAAATAATGAAAATTCATTTAAGAAATATTCACCACCCCTATCCGAACGTAGAACTTTAATTTTTCTTTCCAATTGATTTTCTACTTCGGCCTTGTATTTCTTAAACATGGTAAAAGCTTCATCTTTTGATCTTAGGAGATAGACATATAAGTACCTACTGTAATTGTCCACAAAGGTAATAAAATACCTTTTACCACCACGAGTTAGCATTCCATTGAATTCACATATATCGCTATGCACTAAATCCAATAAATTTGAATTTCTGTTTGTACTTGGAAAAGGCCTCTTCGTTAATTTTGACTTAGCACAAACTTCACATTTATCTAATTCACCATTAAAATTGATCAAGTCCAATTTTTTCATATTTTTTAAATAGCGAAAATTTAAATGTGCTAATCTACTATGCCATAAATAAGAAGAGTCAACAACATAAACAGAAGATTCAATCTTATTTATACTTAGTTGATACATGCCATCAGTGGCATAACCCTTTCCCACAAAATGCCCATTCTTCGACAGGATAACCTTGTCGGACTCAAACAGCACCCGAAATCCACTCTTACAAAGCAAATCGACAGAAACTAAATTCCTCCTAATCTCGGGTACATACAGTACATTAAGAAGTTTAAGCTTCTTTCCGGAAGTAAAGTCTAACATCACGGAGCCTTTGCCATTGACCTTTGCAAGACTGTCATTTGCCATTAGGACCTCTTGAAGATGAGCATCCAAAGTCACATCCCAATGCTTGAATGCGGACTTCTCATAACATACATGGACCGTTGCTCCAGAATCTAATCACTAACCCGATTGGATCGAAGCACTGTTGATTTCAGTAATTGTGGCCGCGGTACCTTTAGCTTTCTCGGAAATATTTAATTTTGAAAACATGTTCGTGACCATGGCCACAAAATTTTCTTCAACAGCATTAGCATCCACTTTCACAATTGGTGTTGGCGTTTTCTTCTCTTTGGACGCATTATTCTTGCGGTGCCTACAGTCCCTTGCAAAATGCCCTTCTTTGCCACAGACAAAACAGGCTCCCTTCTTCTTCTTCTTTTGCACCTTATTAAAATTCCGCTCTCTCTTGCGTTTCAAGTTCGGGTGATCTTTGGATGGAAAACCATTACCCGACAGGACATTCACTTTAGTATCATACAATCCAGAATTTTCGCGCAGGCGCGACTCTTCCTCAATGCGAAGATGTTTTTGGAGTTGAACTAAACTTATGTCCTCAGTCTTATGCATTAGCCTTTTCCCATAGTCCTTCCAACTTGAAGGCAGTTTGGCTATGATTGCTCCAACTTAAAATGCTTCCGGTATGTCGATTTTGAGAGCACGAATTTTGTTCACTAGAACTTGTAGTTCATGGACTTGCTCCAGAAGGGGCTTAGTATCAAAGAACTTGAAGTCAAAGTACTTAGCGATCAGATATTTGTTTGTACCTTGTTCCTCTGCTTTGTATTTGAACTCCAATGCATTCCAAATTTCCCTAGCGGACTTCATTTCCGTGAACAAGTCATATAGTCGATCGGACAACGTATTCAGAATGTGTCCGCGACATAGTAGTTCGTCTTCTTCACGTTTCTTCCTCGCCTTGGTCACCCTCTCAACTTCTTCTGCACTCGGCTGTCCTCCTTCAGTGGTAGGAACAGGATCTTGAACGGGCGCCAAATTAGAATCCAGAACGTACGAGATCTTCAGGGCCGTGAGAAGGAACATCATCTTGTCTTTCCATCGTGTGAAGTTGTTGCCATCGAACCGATCCAACTTGACCATATCTTGATTCATCATTTTGATTGATTCCGACTCCATTGTCGCAAAAAATTGATCCTAAAAATTGTTGGGAAAATATTGTACGGGGAAGAAATGGAATCGAAATTTAATCGGACTTTGAGGCGTGTAATCACTTTCTTTTAGGATCAATTTGCCCCACAAAGTTGCTACAGGCTTCTGGCAAATTCCCTTCAGGATACAACAAAGTCACGTGAGATTTTTTGGATAGCAATTCCAGAAAATCTCCTTAAACTCTCAAAAGAAACAATTAGAGAGAAGGTTGTGTTTTTTTCTTGAAGAAAACCGGTCAATGGAAAAAATGCTCTCTAAAATATATATATACGACAAGTGAACCACACCTTTTGGTATCTAACATGTCGAATCGGACACACCTGTTCATGTCCGAAAATTGAACTTCGAACATGACTCTTCGTTTGTGATAACCGTCGTTCTAACATGACCATTCACGTTCGGAATTTGCAATTCAGACACACCTTTTCGTGTCCTAAAACAGACGGTTTTTTTCTTTTCTTTTCGAACAGTCACAAATGAAAATTATGTCCGACCAGTCACAAGCTAAAATGAGTAAAAATAAATAAATTAAAAAATAATTTCGAAAATGAAAATAATAATTGAATTGTTGATTAAGGCTAATTTTGGTCTACGGCGCGCAGGTGCGCAAAGTGCTAAGTGCGTCTAATAAACGCGTCAAAAACGCGCAATTACTCGCGCACCCGCACGCGGGTATAGTGGGGTCTAGCCCACTAAACCATTTTCTTATTTCAAAGTAGTATAATCCACTTTTCACTGATAAAGTGACCAAAACATTCATTTCTTTCCTATGTGGGACAAGGAAAGTGCCTTAAATATTTGTTTTACAAACAAACATATCCAACAGTTGTTACCCTTGAGGTTGGCAAGGGAAGCCGGTATCTTGCCGGTGAGCTGGTTACGGTCGAGGCCGATGTAGCGGAGGCCGGGGATGGTGGAGAGGGAGTCGGGGATGCCGCCGGTGAGCATGTTGAAGGAGAGGTTGAGGTAAGTGAGGTTCTTGAGCTGACCGAGGAAGGAGGGGATAGGGCCGGTGAGGTTGAGCCAGCTGAGAGTCATGTAATTCAGGTACTTGAGCTTGGTGAAGGACTCTGGTATGGGACCGGAGAAGTTGGAGAGCTTGTGAAGGGTGAGGTCTTGGAGGTAGGTGAGGTCGCCGATGGCGGAGGGGATGTGGCCGGGGAGGTCGGAGGTGAGGAAGAAGAGGGAGATGACGCGGTGGGTCTTGTAGTGGCACTTGAGGCAGTACCAGTGGCAGCAATCAACGTCCGGGTTCCAGGAGGCGAGGAGGTAGGGGTTGTTTAGGGCAGACTTGATGCGGAGGAGGACCGCCTTGTCCTCCGGGTGGCAGAGGATGGCGGAGGTGGGGCGGAGTAGGAATAGGGAGAGGAGGGGAAGGAGGAGGAAGAGGAGACGGAGGCGGGCGGGAGCCATTGTTGAAGGTGGTGGAGGCGAGTTTTGGATGAGCGAGGAACGAGAAGGCGTCGAGAGTGGTATTTGTAGGAGGAAGTTGTCCGCGGCAACTGGGGGAGGGGTTTCTGGTTTTGGACTCATCTAAGATCATTTCTAATTTTAATTTTGTTATATAAATTGGGCAAATTTATACTTTGACTATTAATCAACACGAAACACTTGACATGTTTCACAAGATTCACACATTGACACGTAAAAATCGTGAAACTTAAAATACCTTATTTTATTGTCATATTTTTTGGTGAATTTTCAAGTTTAAGTTGCATGTGAAAAATTATCTGCCTAAAACAAGCCAATTGTCTATTCGTTTTGATAATTATTAAGATACATATGTGAGTTGTGTTAGAGGAGTTCCATATTAGATAATTGATGTGATATTTATCAATTAATATATTATAGTTGGCTCATGACTCATTGGCATAAGTTTTTGAGTGAAAGTGGGTCCAACTGGATATGTTGACGGGCTTTGACTTGTTCTCCCTCTCGGCGATCTCCCTACGTGAAGGTATTGAGCTTCTACTGCACATTTCCAACAAATGGTATCAGAGCCGATAGTTGATTGATGGGGGCCTCCAATTTGTCCCGGTGTTTGGTGAATATCTCAATAAAGAAATCTTATGATTGGCGTTTGTTTCTAGTGAAAATTGCCATCACGGTTGGTTTGGCGAGAAATGACCATGGATAGTTGGTTTGGTGATGCGATAGAGAGCATGGGCGATGCAATCCCAAGTTAGCAAATGATGATGGTTGTTGTGCATAGTTGTAAGTGCATTGCAATGACTTCGAGATTCAAGTTGAGATAAGTTGATGTAGAAAAATACCTAAATTAAGGGAGAGCAAGCTTAACACTGAACTCACACGTGAGGGGGAGATTGTTGAGATATATACGTGAGTTGTGTTAGAGAAGTTTCATATCAAATAATTAATGTGGTGTTAAGCAATTAATATATTATAGTTGACCAATAACTTATTAGCTTAAGTTTTTGAGTGAAAGTGGGTCCAAGTGGATATGTTGACGGGTTCGGATTTGATCTCCCTCTCGGCGATCTCTCCAGGTGAAGTTATTGGGCTTCTGCTGCGCATTTCCAACAAAATGGTACACTACAAAAAAACAAGGATTTTGCCACGGAATTTAGCGACGGAAAGTTTTCGTCGCTAATTTGTGACGGAATTTGCCATGAAATAAAAATTCGTCGCAAATTAGCAATGGAAAATAAATCCATCGCAAAAATAGCGACGGAAAATAAATCCATTGCAAATTTGCGATTGGAAAATAAATCCGTAGTAAATTTGCAACGGAATTAGTAACGGAAAATAAATCCGTCATAAATTTGTGATGGATTCGTCGCAAATTCGTTTAGCGACGAATTTTGCCAAATTTTTCGTCGCAAAATTCATCGGTAAAACCTTGATTTTTTGTAGTGTTCTAAAACTAAACCTAAGTTCTTCTAAGTCTAATCATGATGATTATCATGTCTCAATCTCTTGTGATAAGGACAAGGACTACAGAAGAAATATACTCCATCACAAGACAAACTAAATATTGCCTAACGAAATCAATCTAATGCAAACTAACAATTATTAATTGAAATTCAAACTACCTTACCAAAAACAAAAAATTAGATGATTGTCACAAGTTCAAATTCAAAAGAGATTAGACGATTTGCTACACGTCCAATTCTAAGAGAGATTAGATATTACAAATTCAAATTAGATAAGAAGATCTATTATAAACTTAAAATATTAGATAATTTCTTAAAATGTTCTCATCCCAACCAAGCTTTTTAGATTCGATAGGTGTAAATCTTATCTTATTTTTTTTCAAGACTTAGATATAGATAATACAGATATCTATTTAGTTGAATATGGCGGTTTCCTCCGCACATAGCTCGTTTGTATGCGTAAATATATGGGTAAATAAATTTTAGCAATTTTTAAATAGACCGGAATTAGGTGGATGTATGAAATGTAAAATCAATGTATCTATATGGAGATATTTATAGGAGATCATACAAAAGAAATATTCTTATTTAAACCTAACCAATTTGATCTAACCAATTAGATGAATTACTCTTAAAGGGTTACGTCCGAATGATGAGTGAATAGAAGACATGCATTCTATTAGAGAAATATTTAGAAGATTCCCTATATTTCCTTTAATTGATTGTAATTGATATTTTCCCTTTTAGATAGTCATTCTATAAAATCGATAAATAGGTTCGTGTACTCTTCATTTGACAATGATATATATATGTATATATATATTGCTCTTACTTTTTTTTATCACATTCTTAACTTGGTATTAGAGCCCTATTGTTATTTGAGAAAACGTCAATCGAGTTTGTTTGTAACAATGACATCCACATCAGTCATGTTTCTCTACAGTGTTTGTAATGCTAGTCACATCGGCTCATTTCGCAACAACCTCCCGTAGTTGTTTGACATTCCTCCGCTGCTCTAATAAAAAAAAAAAACATCACTAGACTTGCTGCTTTTAGACGAATTAAATCATGACATTTACTAATTCGTCAAATATGAGTAATGTGTCATTGTATGTAAAAGTGTAGAAGCATATCTACTCAAGGTTCTGACGGATTCGAAAAATTGGTCGGCATAAACATTTCCGTCGCTAATTCCGTTGCACATTAGCAACGGATTTGAAAAAATGGGTGCCATGTGCCGCAAAGATCATTTCTGTCGCAAATTCCGTCGCAAATTAGCGACGAAAAATAAATCAGTCGCAAATTGGTGACGAAAAATAAATCCGTCGCAAATTTGCAACGGATTTTGTGACGGATTGGAAAATACCATTTATTTTTGGAATCCGTCACAAAATAAAGGGTATTTTCCATTCTGTCGCAAAATCCGTTGCAAATTTGCAGCGGATTTATTTTCCGTCGCTAATTTGCGACGGATTTTGTGACAGAAAATAAATCTATCGCAAATTTACAACGGATTTTGTGACGAATTGGAAAATGCCATTTATTTTTGGAATCCGTCGCAAATTTTGCGATAGAAAATAAATCTATCGCAAATTTACAACGGAAATATAAATCCGTCGCAAATTTGCAACGAAATATAAATCCATCGCAAATTTGCGATGAATTTTGCGACGGAAAATAAATCCGTCGCAAATTTGCAACTGATTTTGCGACAGATTGGAAAATGCCCTTTATTTTTAGAATTCGTCGCAAATTTTGAGACGGAAAATAAATCCGTTGCAAAAATAAATCTGTCGCAAATTTGCGACGGATTCATTTTCCGTTGCTAGTTTGTGATGGCTTTTGTGATGGAAAATAAATCCGTTGCAAATTTGCAATGGAAAAAAACTCCGTCGCAAATTTGCAACGGATTTGCGACGGATTGGAAAATGCCATTTATTTTTGGAATCCGTCGAAAATTTGCGATGGATTTTGAGACGAAAAATAAATCCGTTGCAAATATGTGACTGATTTTGTGACGGAAAATAAATTTATCTCAAATTTGCGACGGATTTGATCAAAAAAAAGGAAAAATTCCCATCCATTTGACCAAAAACAAGAAAAATTCCGACCCAACCGCCCTTTCCCCCCCTTTCTCTCTTCCTTTGTCTTTTTCTTGTCTTCTTCCTCCTCTTCTTCTTCTTCTTCTCTTCTTCCTCCTTTTCTTCTTCTTCTTCTTCTCTTCTTCCTCCTCGCGCGCACGTCTGCTGCTCCGCCTACAACTCATCGACAGGACCTCCACCGCCGTGCGCTGCCGCCGCTCGTCTGGTTGTCGTGTCACCGTCCGGTTGTTAGGCTCCACTCGGCCACCGCGCCACCGCCGTTGCCCCTCGACCGCGCCTCGCCCCAAGCCAACTACAAGTGCGACCTTCCGCCCAGACTAGCAGCCGCCGCTCGTTGCCCCATCGCTGCGCGCTGTCCGCCTTGCGCCGGCTCTCGTCTGGCCACCTGTCGTCGTCGCTATCGTCGTTCACCGCTGTGCTTTTCCCCCCTGGCCGGCTGTCTTCCTCTTCCCTTCACGTGCGCACGGTCCTTCACTTGCGTTGCGTCCATATGCTCGCCCGGTGTTATTCGACCACCTGCAATGCTGCTATGCCGCTCCCGACCGCCGTCCAGTCACCACATGTCGTTGCCATCAACACTGACCCCCCTGTTCTGACCATGCCCTCTATCCTGGCTAGCCTGTCGTTGCCAGACCGCCAACCCGTTGTCCCCGTCGTCGCCAGCCCGCCAGCCGTTGTCGTCGTCGCTTGCCTTCTCATCGCTTGACGCCGCCGCTGTCATCGCCCAACAGCCACTCGTTGCCGTCGTCGCTCGCCCAGCTCGTCGTTGCAGTTGTCGCGCTCGCCCGCCAGCTCAGCCGCTCGCTTGGCTGCTTGCCTAGCCGAGCCTACCGTCGTCCCAGCCACTACCTCGGCCACTTGCCGCTCGCCTGGCCGCTTCCCGGCCGTGCCACTTGCCCGATCGTTGCCTAGTCGCCCATCGCCGCGCCCCGCTCGCTCGGCCACTGGCCCTGCCGTGGCCGAGCACCTAACTCGTGGCCGAGGGCCATGCCAACGATCGTGCCGAGGCCTCGCTTATTGGCCGACCGTTGTGCCAACAGCCGCGCCGAACCCGTTGGAGTTGTAGTTACTCCATTATTTAATCAATATTAAATATAAATTTTAAAAATTAATTTTGCTTTTAATTAGATTTAAAATCCAAATCGTCCGTAGACAATATTCGTCGCACACTTTATCGCTAAAGAATTAATAAAAAATCATCACTAAATCCGTTCCGGACCAACGTCTGTGGCAAAAGTCAAAATTTAGAATGGCAAATTAGTGACGAATTTCACCATGGATTAGTTGGTCGCAAATTAATGACCAAAAAAAATTCATTAAAAATTAGCGACAAATTTTGTCACGAATACATTTCGTCGCAATTTAGAGACCAAAAAAAAAAAATTTCGTAGCACATTAGCGACGAATACAATTCGTGGCTAATTTGCGATGAATTTTGCCACGAATAATTAGCGATGAATTTTGCGATGAATATGGTTTGTGGCTAATTTGCGACGAATTTGCGACGGATAATTAGCGAAGAATAAAGTTCGTGGCTAATTTGCGATGAATTTTTTGTGACGAATTTTTTGCGATGAATTTTTTTTTTTGTTGCAAATTAGCGATGAAAATTGATATTTTCCATTGCTAAATTTTGCGACGCCGAATTAGCGATGGATTTTTTTCCGTCGCAAATTCATTTAGCGACGAATTTTGCCAAATTTTTCGTCGCAAAATTCATCGCTAGAACTTGATTTTTTTGTAGTGGTTTTAGAGCAATAAATTTGACAGAATAATAAAATAAATCGGACACCAGATTTACGTGGTTCGGTCATAGTGAATTACACGGGAAGAGCAGCATGGAATTCCACTATAGATCAAGCGATACAATGGAGATTATAACCACACTCGAGTTACTCAAACACTTTAAGACTTTCTCAAGCCCAATTACATGTAATAGCTCTAGCAGTATTTAGCTCCATAATATTTCACGAAATAATCTCTTAATCTTGCGAAAGAATTATACACAAATCTTATTACAAGATTTACGCTTGAACACTAATTCTTCTTTGATGTAATTCTCGAACGAAAGCTCACGGAAATACCCACCGCCAAGTACACATAAACGCGGCGCTTCCTTCTTTGGGCACAATAACAGTGCTTCTTGTTCACTTGCACGGCACACCATGCACTCGCATTAGGGCTCTTCAAGGCTGCGTCTGCCACGACGTTCCTTGCAATATATATTCCGAAGCAAAGGAGCACACAGTGGCCGACTCAATGTGGAGAAAATATTCCACGATTCGGTCAACAAGTCCAAGTTTGGACTTCCCTATTTCGTCTATGGCAGAGTGTGACTCCGACTAGAATTAGGAAAGAATAAAATATTCTTTCTATTTTCCTTTTCTTTTGTTTGCCGCCAACTCTTGCATATTAGGAAAGCAAATTTCCAATATTTCCTTTTGCTCGATTTCGGATGTCTGCAAATTATCAATTCAAAATATTTAAATTTTCGCTTCAGACTCAAACTCGAGACATATTTTCAATAATGATAAACCAAAGTCAGTGGGTGTGTATCATCAACAGCTCACATACTGTGTAATTCAGTTTGTGGAAAAAGATCCGAAATTGGCCGGTGAAGTGATCAAGGGCCTATTGAAATATTGGCCCCTGACGAACAGCCAGAAGGAGCTGATGCTCTTGAGTGAGCTGGAAGAGGTTTTAGAGATGACTAGTTTGGTTGAATTCCAAAAGATCATGGTCCCACTCTTTCGGCGCATTGGATGCTGTCTCAATAGCTCACATTACCAGGTAAATTTTCGTCAACTTGCTTATATGTAGAGATTGATGTATTGCTGTGTACTATGCTTAATTAATCTTACTTATTTACTGAACGTTAGAAAGAAGAAGAGCATTTTGACTTCTGTTTAAAAGTTACTGAATTTGGACCTGAGAACTTCATTTTGACATAGCGTTCAGCTAATAATTCAAGCAAAACCTTGCTTAGAGAGAAAAATCTCGAAATTCAATATTGATGATAATGTTTTGTTTCTCAAAAAGAACCCTAAAACAAGCTTATATATCCCTAAACCAAACCCTACTAGGGTTATAAAGTATAAAATATCAAAATTACAAAACTGCCCTTAAAATTAAAATCCATAAAAAATTATTTAAAAAATGAAAAACCTATGTAAACGATCCCGAATCGCTAAAATTTATAGTTAGTCATAGCCAAAGGCATGAGTTTTGGTCAGAACGTCATTTTGCTTCAAACGACCGAATTTGAGCCCGATCCGATGTCGCCAACCGGGTCTACCGGTTCTAGTCCCATCACCGTTTCGCCTTCCGTTTGGACTTTTGCTTGTCCAACCGGTCCAGAAATGCATCACTAATAAATTTTGCGTCACATTTATTTCTCAATTACTACAGGTAGCAGAACGTGCCCATTTGCTATGGAACAAATGAGCACGTCCTTCATCTGGTCACTGAAAACAGGCAGGTGATTCTGCCCCTCGTGTTCTCATCTCTTGAGCAGAACATACAGAACCATTGGAGCCAAGCTGTGCTCAACCTCACCAGAAATCTATAAAAGATTTTAACAGAAATGGACGAAGAACTCGTGTCCGCCTGCCAGCGCAAGCTGGAAGAAGACAACTTACTGTCGAATGTTGCAGCCGAGAAGCGAAGAGCGACATGGGAACGGTTGGAAAACGCCACCGCTGTCCAACCTGTATTCAATAATATCTTCATTTCAGTCGAACCTGCCACATCACTATGAAAAAACACGTAATTTGCAATGGAATTTTGCGACGAACTTTTTCCGTCACAAATTTCCAACAGATTTTGCAACGGATTTATGCTTCTGTAGCAAATTAGTGACGGAAAAAAAACCGTCGCAAATTTTGCGACGGACTATATTTCCGTCGCAAATTTGCGACGGAAATAAAAAACCATCGCAAAATCCGTCGGAAATTTGCGATGCAAATAAGTTCGTTGCAAATTTGCGACGGACAACACATTCGTCACAAATTTGCGACGGAAAAAAATTCCGTCGCCAATTCCGTCGCAAAACTTGCGATGGATATAGAAAACCGTCGCAAAATCCATCGGAAATTTGCAACGCAAATAAGTTCGTCGCAAATTTGCGACGGGAGAAAGAGCCGTTGCAAATTTGCGACGTAAAAAAGTTCCATTGGAAATTCCGTCGCAAAATTTGCGACGGAAACATAAATCCGTCGCAAAATACGTCGGAAATTTGCGACGGTCGCAAATTTGCGACGAAATCGACCGTCCGTCGCAAATTAGTACTTTATTACCTGCTCAGATGTAAACCCTATATCTCATTCTCACACTCTCTCGAACCCTATATCTCTTTCTCGCTCTCTCTCGCTTGTCGCCCTCCTACATATGTCTGAAATCGGCAAAATCAGCGTACGCACATATTAATCTTGGTGAAGTTTTTGTATTGGTAAGTTTTTGTACGCACATATTAATATTAACCCTATATCTCTTTCTCGCTCTCTCTCGCTTGTCGCCCTCCTACATATGTCTGAAATCGGCAAAATCAGCGTACGCACATATTAATCTTGGTGAAGTTTTTGTATCGGTAAGTGTCATAACTAGCTTCGTAACTATTCATCGTTGGATTGTACTTTCTTTTATTTGATATATGTTTATGTTTATTTTTATTTCATATTTGCATCACCGGTTTAACGACCGGCGACACCTCACTAAGTCAACGAACAGGCACGCTGTTTTGCGACAAATATGCGAAAATTCCGTCGCAAATTTGCGAAGGACCGTGGGATCCGTCACAAATTTGCGACGGAACACTTGATTCCGTCGCAAGTTTGCGACGGAACGTGGAATCCGTCGCAAACTTGCGACGGAAGCAAGTGTTCTGTCGCAAATTTGCGACGGAACTCTTGATTTCGTCTCAACGGATCCCACGTTCCGTCCCAAATTTGCGACGGTTAAATTCCGTTGCCATCGCACATTAAAAATTATTAAAAAATGATTCTTAATTGATATGTTTTCTTTGGGTATGTGTTTAATTGAAGGTCTCGCAATCCAAGTGGACGTTGCAATTATTTCCAAATTAACCACTTTCTCCTACCAATATTTCAATTAAATATTTGGGTAAGTTTTCTTTACATGGTAATTTTTTACTATTTTTGCAATTTCATATTAATTGTTGCATGAATAACAAAAATTATAATTTGCAAAATTTTATGGTTTTAATTAAGAACAATAGATATGATCTTTGAAATATTTTACCAGAACTTTTTATTTTAATACAGACACAATGCAAAGAGAAAGAGCTTGGATGTATAATAAGAACTTACTTGGACGTCAAGGATTGACAGATGAGTTTCGTATTGGGTTGGAACTATTTTTAGACTTTGCTAGTAGTAAATATGAGTTCATGGATGGAAATAAGTTAAGGTGTCCGTGTAAAAAGTGCGGTAATGGTAAATTTCTTGTGTGTGATCGAGTTAGAGAACACCTTACTAGATTTGGATTTATTCCGAACTATTATAATTGGACTTCTCATGGTGAACCATTTATATGTGATGAAGGATATGAAAGAAGTGACCAATTTTCAGTTAGGGAAGATTGTGGTTATTATGAGCAATTGAACCCATACGAGAGGATGGTCATTGATGCAGCTAGTAATAATTTTGTCACAGAATCAAATCAGGCAAGTACTAATTTTACTCCTACACGTGAACAAGTGGGTACTAGTCGTGCTTCACAATTGGAAGATATAGGAGTAACGGATTTTGCTGAGAATGTCTATACTGAAACTTTTCAATCTAATCAGTTCTGGGATGTGTTGAAAGCAGCAGATGAACCTTTATGGGCAAGTTGTGAGGATCACACTAAGTTATCGGTGACAACCCGACTATTAAATATCAAGGCAGAGCATAATGTGTTTGAGAATTGTTTCAACTCTTTTGTTGAAATAATGCGGGAATCATTGCCTCGTGATAACATCATGCAAAATGATTTTTATGATATGAAAAAGCTAGTGGATAACTTAGGTCTTCCGGTTATAAGGATTGATGTATGTAGTAGGGGTTGTGTTATATATTGGAGAGATGATGAAAATGCAAAATCTTGCAAATTCTGTAGCCAACCTAGATACAAGATTAACAGGAGGCCGGGTCATAATCAGAAACGTAGACCATGCAAGCAAATGTTTTATCTATCCTTAATTCCCAGATTGCAAAGGCTTTATGCATCTAAAGCCACTGCTGAACACATGACTTGGCATGCAAATCATGAAACAGAAGAGGGCCTAATGTGTCATCCATCAGATGCGGAGGCATGGCAACATTTTGATAGAACATACCCTGAGTTCGCGATGGAGCCTCGGAACATCAGGTTAGGTTTCTGTGCCGATGGATTTGCTCCATTTGGGAAAACAGGAAAAAGTTATTCATGCTGGCCAGTTATCTTAACGCCGTATAATCTTCCACCTGGTATGTGCATGAAGACACTGTATATGTTTTTGACATTGATAGTGACAGGACCGCAAAATCCGAAAAAGTTGATAGATGTTTATATGCAACCATTGATTGAGGAGTTACAACGGCTATGGGTTGAAGGTGTCCTTACGTATGACGTTTCAATTGATCAAACATTTGTAATGAAGGCTGCCCTTTTTTGGACGATAAATGACTCTTCAGCTTACAGAATGTTATCTGGATGGAGTACAGTTGGGATCTTAGGATGTCCGATATATTTGGAGAGGTCAAAGTTATTTAGATAAAAACACGGAAAGAAGCTCAGCTATTTTGACTGTCACAGACAATTTTTACCGCCAAGTCATCCTTTCAGAAGGAATAAGAAAGAGTTCATCAAGAATAAGACTGAAAGAACGCGTCCACCATTGAGGTTGACCGGCGATCAAATTTGGGAGCGTGTGCAGAACTTTCCAACTGTTGTTGAGAACCCGCACGGCACGACTTTTGGGTACGGAAGTACACATAAGTGGACAAAACACAGTATATTTTGGAATCTACTATATTGGAAGAACCATCTTATTCATCATAATCTTGACGTCATGCACATAGAAAAGAATGTTTTCGACAATGTCATAAATACTGTGATGGATGTCGCCGGAAAAACTAAAGACAACTTGAACGCAAGAAAAGATATGAGAGATATTTGCGATCGGCTAATACTAGCTGTGGATGCAAGCAGTAGGGGACCAAAACCGAAAGCAGTTTATACATTGGATAAGGAGCAGAAACGAGTTGTTTGTCAATGGTTGAAATCTGTATGGTTTCCTGATGGATATGCTTTGACCCTCGGGAGATGTGTTGACTTGAATGAATGCAAGTTCACAGGTTTGAAGAGTCATGATTGTCGCATCCTAATGGAAAGACTAATTCCAATAGCTTTGAAGGAAGTTCTACTGAACTTTGTATGAGGCGCTATTACAGAGTTAAACAATTTCCTTCATAATATTTGCTCGACAGTGTTAAAGGCATCGCACATGGAAAAACTAGAGAGAGATATTCCAATTATTCTTTGCAATTTAGAAAGGATATTTCCTCCAGCGTTTTTTGATTCGATGAAGCATCTCTTAGTTCACTTGCCTTATGAGGCAAAAGTTGCAGGTCCCGTCCAATTTCGATGAATGTATCCATTTGAGAGGTAATGTTTTTTTTTAAAATACAGTTCAAATTAGTTTATCATATAATATGTTCCGATAAGTTTCTTTCTATTTCAACTAGATTTTTATATCATTTGAAGAAAAAAGTGAAGAATAAGACACATGTTGAAGCTTCAATTTGTAATGCATATATTGTGGAAGAAATGACAACATTTGCATCATATTATTTTGAGCGGCACGTTCAGTGCAAGAGGCGGAGAGCAGGCAGAAATGATGAGGGCCCCAGTAATCCCAATTGTACAGCATTCTCTATTTTCAATTATCCGGGTCGACCAAGCGGCGCATGTCAGTTTCGTTATTTATCAGGCGAAGAATTTCATGCAGCCCATACTTATATTTTATTGAACTGCCCAGAAGTCGAGCCATACTTCAAGTAAGTGTAAATTATTAAAATATATGTTTTGTGTGTCAAATATTTGCTAATATTTATATGGTTTTTAATATTAGGATTTTCCAAACTGAAATGTTTGGACTATAACCAAATGAGTTTGACCGTTTGTGCGATGAACAATTTGCAGCATGGTTCAAGACATATGTAAGTTGCCTATAGATCAAAACCAAGTTATTAAAATTATATACATCATTTAGTAAAATATATATTATTCACTTTGCATGTGTAACCTTAGGTTCACAATAATTATGATGAAATTGGAGGGCAAGGATTGCTATATCATCTGTCATAGGGTCCACAGTTACAAGTTCGAAGTTGGCCAGCATATTTCATAAATGAATATAATTTTCATACACAAGAATATGGAATGGGAAAATCCACAATGAATAGTGGTGTGTCTGTTCGGTCATCCAACGGTGGCAGTTCAGAAGATGATTTTTATGGCTTGTTGGATGAAATCATAGAGATTGAGTACCCTGGACCATTAATGATGCGGGTTGTGTTGTTTAAGTGCACGTGGTTCGATTCGGTCAAAGGAATGAAGGTGCACACGAAGTTCAATTTGGTTGAAATAAATCACAAGAAAAGATATATAAAGTATGAACCATTTGTCTTGGTACAACAAGCAATTCAAGTATGATATGCATCATATCCTAGTTTGAAACGTGACAAATCTGATTGGTGGGCTGTATGTAAAATTAAAGCACGGAGGAAAATCGAGGAACACTGGAAGGATAGAGCCTACCAACAAGAGGAAGTGTGTAACACGGTTGAAATTGAGGAATATGACATACCAACTTTACGAGATCCGTGTGGAGAATTATATGTACAAGAATGTTCAGAATCTGATTTTCAGACAGATGACGAAGACGAAGATGAAGATTAAAATTTTTGTCACAAAACACTGCGGTTATGTAATTATTAATGCTGTAAGTGCTATTTTGGTTGTTTTCATTATTGTTCTTGTTATTATTACTATTGTGCTTTATTATTATTATTATTATTGTCGATTATTATTTTTATCAATCGTCCGAAATTTTGTCTCGAAATGCCGACAAGTCAAATATTATTAACGTGCCCTAACATTTCCGATATTCTAATTTCCATTGCAAAATTTGAGATGCCAAAATTTTGGACTGAAAAAAAAGACATAGCAAATTTATGACACAAATAAATGAGATGCTAAATTTTTGACCGAAAAAAAGACGTCACAAATTTACAACGATCATGCAGTATGCATATATTTGCGACCGTATCAACCTCTTCGTCCCACATTTTGTGACAGAATTTTTACCGTTCGAAATTTGTGACAGATTTTTATTTGCGAAAATTTTTTGTCGCTCGAAAATTTGCGACAAACATAGAAAGTCCGTCACAAATTAGCGACGGACACAGCATGTCCGTCTCAAATTTGAGACGGATTTTTTGTTTTCTGTTGGAATTTTTTTGTCGGTACAAAATTTAACAGTTCAAAATTTGCGACGGACATCTTGTTGTCCGTCGCAAATTTCCGATGGCTTCCTTGTGTCCGTCGGAAATTTGCGACGGATGACATCGTTTTTGTCGCAAATTTGCGACGGAAACGAAGCTGTCCGTCGCAAATTTCCGACGGATTTACATATTTTCCGTCGGAAATCTTTTGTCGGTACAAAATTTGCAACGAATTTGTTGAGTCCGTCGCAAATTTTGAGAGCGAAATTTACCGTTCGAAATTAGCGATGGATAATTTAATCCGTCGCAAATTTGCGACGGACAACATTCCATCGTCGCAAATTTGCGACGAACGACATCGTGTCAGTCGCAAATTTGTGACGGATTTACATATTTTCCGTCAGAAATGTCGAACGGTACAAAATTTGCGACGATTTTGTTGAGTCCGTCGCAAATTTTGAGAGCGAAATTTACCGTTCGAAATTTGCGACGGACATAAGGTAGTCCGTCGCAAATTTCCAACGGACGATAGTCCACCGTCACAAATTTGCGAAGGACAAAGGATATCCGTCGCAAATTTGCGTCGGACATCCGACGCAAATTTGCGACGGTGCGACGGACACGATGTCGTCCGTCGCAAATTTGCGACGGATATCTTTTGTCCGTCGCAAATTTGCGACGGACAAGATGTCGTCCGTTGCAAATTTGTGACGGATTTACATATTTTCCGTCTGAAATGTCGAACGGTACAAAATTTGTGACGATTTCGTTGGGTTCGTCGCAAATTT
Organism: Syzygium aromaticum; assembly: GCA_024500025.1. Lineage (NCBI taxonomy): Eukaryota > Viridiplantae > Streptophyta > Magnoliopsida > Myrtales > Myrtaceae > Syzygium > Syzygium aromaticum. Next base: position 23,988,392 of record CM044885.1, read on the forward strand.
TGAGAGCGAAATTTACCGTTCGAAATTTGCGACGGACATAAGGAAGTCCGTCGCAAATTTCCGACGGACGATATTCCACCGTCGCAAATTTGCGATGGACAAAGGATATCCGTCGCAAATTTGCGACGGACAAACAAAAGATGTCCGTCGCAAATTTGCGACAAACAAGATGTCGTCTGTCGCAAATTTGTGACGGATTTACATATTTTCCGTCGGAAATTTCGAACGGTACAAAATTTGCGACGATTTTGTTGAGTCTGTCGCAAATTTTGAGAGCGAAATTTACCGTTCGAAATTTGCGACGGACATAAGGAAGTGCGTCGCAAATTTCCAACGGACAATATTCCACCGTCGCAAATTTCCGACGGACAAAAGTTATCCGTCGCAAATTTGCGACACACAAACAGAAGATGTCCGTCGCAAATTTGCCACGGATTTACATATTTTCCGTCGGAAATTTTTTGTCGGTACAAAATTTGCGACGAATTTGTTGAGTCTGTCGCAAATTTTGAGAGCGAAATTTACCGTTCGAAATTTGCGACGGACATAAGGAAGTTCGTCACAAATTTCCGACGGACAATATTTCACCGTCGCAAATTTTCGACGGACAAAAGTTATCCGTCGCAAATTTGCGACAGACAAACAGAAGATGTCCGTCGCAAATTTGCCACGGATTTACATATTTTCCGTCGGAAATTTTTTGTCGGTACAAAATTTGCGACGAATTTGTTGAGTCTGTCGCAAATTTTGAGAGCGAAATTTACCGTTCGAAATTTGCGACGGATAATTTAATCCGTCGCAACCAGCCGCCCCGTAGCCCTCCCCGACCTCCGCCCGTTGCCGGTGGCCACCCCAGCCGCCCTGCCGCTCTCTCTCTCGGCTCGTCTCTCTCTCTCTCTCTCTCTCTCTCTCTCTCTCTCTCTCTCTCGCCGTCTCCATTTTCCGTCGGAAATTTTTTGTCCCGACGTCCGCCCGTTGCCGGTGACCACCCGAGCCGCCCTGCAACCGTCCCGCCCCTCCGTTAGTCGCGCCCTCGCCGTCCCAGCCGTCGCCCTCGCCGACCACGCCGTCGCTGCCTCGTAGCTCCCTCCCTCGCCGACTCCGGTCGCCCCGCAGGCCCGCCCGAACGTCGGGCGCCCCCCCGCCGGTCGCTCGCCCCCCTGTCCGCCTCGCCGCCGTCACCGTCGCCCTCGCCCTCGCTGCCGCCGACCAGCAGACGCCGTTGGCCAACCGTCGCCGACGCCGTCCGACCGCCGGCACTGCCGTCCGGCCGCCTCCCACTCACCGTCCGGCCGCCTCCCACTCACCGGCCAGCCGCCGGCCTTCCACTTGGGGGCCGATGCCGTCGACCCCGCCCGACGCCCTCGCCGCCGCCCGTCGCCGTTGCCGCCGAGCTCCCCTGTCGTTCGCATGGTTGTAACTGAGTACCTGACAGACTAGTCACCATTTGGGTCCACACCCGCGCTGGGACCGCCACTGTTTAATTGGCCTGTTTTTATTGTCCTTAAACCAAGTAAGTAACTCTCTAAACCCTAGTGAATATAATTAGGTAATTAATTGAACTTATTTAGGGATTAATACAGTTCAAATTCGTTGGTTAGGTTACGGCTCGATTTTAGGATTGCATGTGGATTTGATCGATGGTCGACTGGTTAATTTGTCTATTATGTGGATGATTAAGCGTTGAATGACGATAGAGTGATTGATTAAGCGTTTTCACAGAAAATACTTGAAAGTTGAACAATTGTATAAAAAATCATGAAAAATTACGGAATATTAAAACAACGGTATATGTTTGTAACAAATATGAAATTTGACCGTAAAAGTTTTTTAAAATTTTTAACAAATTAAAATTTCATAATATCAAAAGAAGGCAAAAATTAATAGTGACCATCCATTTTTGAGTGAAATTTAGATTTATTAGTGTTCCGGAAGAAAATTATTTAAAAATGAAAAATTTTTATAACCTTATTAAATGGCTTAAAATAAATGTGGTCACCCATTGGGAGGGAAATTTTTTGTTATTTGGGTAAAAAAAAATTAAAAAACTATAAAATATCAAAACTGCACAAAATTGCCTACAAAACATGTGGCTATCAACTTGCATTGAAATTTAAATTTTTTTCGAAGGCAAAAAAAAAATTAAAATTAAAAATTTTTCAAAATTTCATAGAATGATTTATAATACCTGTGGCCACCCACTTGTAGTTATATTTAATTTTTTTAACATGCCCTAAAAAATATTAAAATAAAGAATGACAAAAATTTTGGAAATTTTACCTATTAGCTTAGAATACCTGTGGCCACCCAATTTTAGTATGGAAAATTTTTTTAATTTCACGGAAAAAAAGTTTTTATTAAAAAATCATAATTTTAAAAAATTTTCAAATTTTAAAATTTCAGAATTTTACAGAATGTCTTATAATATCGGTGACCACCAACTTTTAGTGAAATTTTTTTTTTAGATCCCAAAAAAAATTTAAGAATAGTAACAATTTTTCTTTTACAAAACTTTATAGAATGACTTGGAATACTTATGGCCACCCACTTCCAGTGAAATTTAAATTTTGTGTACGTGGTCAAAAAATTTTTAATCAAAATGAATGCGATTCATATAGTGATGTTTGATATCTGTGGCCACCCATATCGTGCTCATACATTGATGTTACATATCAAAATGAATGAGATTCATAGTATATTTATTCGTAGGAAATTGCACGTCATAAACACTCGTCTTCCGATCATTGCAAGGAAGTATTTTCTCAGTCTTTCCATCAAAATGGTAAGTTTCGTCATGTACATCACTATGTGTTAGTAATACGTGTCTACAGTTCTTTACATATTCGCATAACCTTCGTATTTGTCAGTATAAATATGGAGGTCATATGCCTAGAAGACAAGCCTCTTCCTCGTCCTCGTCCCCGTCCCTTTCCTCTTCCCCTGTCCCGTCATCTAACCCTCAACCACAATATGGTCCGTCACAATATAGACATGTTGGCCCTTTCTCCAACACTCAACAATTTCTGACAGGACTTGACCACATACGAACTGAATGTCCTCCAGTTCAATCTCCTTTAGCTCCCTCTGCTTCCGTTTCGCCCCATTATCCGGCGGAACAATCGAATATGGACGGAAACGGAGGTCAAGAAGATAACCGATTCTTCATATGCCCATTTGGAGATTCGTAAGTACTTCATTTTTATTTTAGTATATGTAATATTTAGGGCTTTAGATATTGATGTCAACTGAATTGTCGATGTTGCACAATATAATAATTTTGCAGATTCACGGATGCGACGTCTGTTGTGAGGAAATTGAACAAAATAGTAAGAAACTTTTGGATGGGAGAGTATACTACTTACAGAAAGGTTCCACAAGAAGCGAAAGAATTGTGGTGGAATGAATTCAAGGTAAGTTTTACATATTTTATTTTCTCACAAAATAAGTTTGGTGTAGTATATTGATGGTGAAGAATGATGTAAACGGACCGTAACAATTCTATAGTTTTCAATACCTAAAGAACCAGATATTTTCCCCGACATGAACTTTACGAAATCTGTCTATATTTGTCTGGTGCATGGTTATGGGTATGTGATCATCATAATAACTTTCAATTTGTGTTTTTAATCATTGCAGTGGAAGTACAAGTGGGAGGAAGCGGAAGACAATGAAGTGAGAAGAATTTTCGATAAGAAAATCAGTGATTTTATGCGAAATGTCATGAATAGAACGAAGATCAAGCAAGTGAAGCCGTCTTTCTTTACAGCTGAAAATTGAGCGGCAATTAACAGATTTTGGGCATCTGAACAGAGTCCGCAACTCTGTGAGCAGAATAAGAAGAATCGATCTTCTAGTTCTAGTGATGGGTCCGCCACATATACTATCAACATTGCGGAGCATCACAAATGACTGGTAGGTTTGTTAAATGAGTTATAAGTTAATTTAATTCAATTACTCATGTTTACATTTTGTAGGCACAAGAATTGGGGACGGAACCGACATTTGCAGCTACATTCGAACGCACGTTTCAAAAGAAAGATAAGACATGGACTGGCGATCGAGCAAAAGCTATTAAGGTATGTAAGGTTATATTTTGGCTTATATGTAAACTATAATGAAAACCATGAATGCTTTTAATATTTATGGTAGTGATTTTATTTTCATATACATTGTTAATATAGGAAAAATATGATGAGCTTGTAATGAGTAGTGCTAGTGGTAGTGATAATTGTCCTGAGTCCGGACCATCAATTGATAATATGGCATTATGGATGGAAGCAACGGGTGGGGTGAAAAAAGGAAAAATATTTGGGATGGGATCATTGTCAAGGATGTACATGCCGAATAGTCCTGGAAGTTCATCATCCACTGCGACTGGTCGAAGGAAGTCACGATAAGACGAGCAATTGACCCAAGAAGTGCATCGTCTGAATAATTTACTTGTTCAAAAGGACGAACAAATAAATAACTTGGAGCAACAAATGAGACTCGTAATGTAACACCTTAACCTCGACCGCTATGACGATCCTCCTGTATCTCCAGTCAATCCAATAGGTCATGGGCACAACGATGACCAATACATTGATGTCGAGAATGCTGCTGCTGATGATGATGATGATTTTTTTCAGCCTTTCTAGTTAAATTTTTCAAAATCGTGGGTAAGTTTGCTTCACAATCTTGGTTTTTCATAATTTCACTCATATTCATTTGTAAGAATATTCATGTTCGTCCTGAAACGTAGTTTTGTTAACTCTCTTGTTATTTTATATCTAGTTTCACATCCATGCATAAACGCTATTTTTATATTCTGGACTGATTTATGTATAAACATTTTCTCAGGTTTCGACAAAAGTAGCTACTTTTGATGTCCTGCCAAGGTACCAAAGCCACGACTTCTTGTGTATGGTTTTTCTGCATCTTCTATGGTTGTCCTGTCTCTTAGTTCATGTTTTGAATGTATTGTAAGATTGGCTATCAAATAATATCATGTCAGACTCTGCAATTTTCATTCAGTTATTTGTTTCAATTATATGTCATTGTGGCTGGTTTGTCAGAATTTATGATTTGATCATTTTCCTGTTTCAATTATATATCATCGTATCCTTTGTTTGATGTGGACAAGAATTTATGGCCGAAATGACGAAAAAATAGCGACGAATGTTTTACGCCGAATTTTGCGATCATTACAGTTTGTCGCTAATTTGCGACAAATACATTTTGCAACGAATTTTGCGATGAAATTTGTGACAGATAGTATTTGTGGCTAATTTGCGAATAATTTTGCGACAAAATTTGCGCTGGAGTAAATTCGTGGCAAATTTGCGACGAACATTTGCGACGAATTTTGCGATGGATATAGTTCGTCGCAAATTTACAATGAAATTTGCGTTGAAATTTGCGACGAAATTTGCGATGGATAGAGGTCGTTGCAGATTTGCGACAAAATTTGCGACGAAATTTGGGATGGATCGACTTCGTCGGAAATTTGCGACGGAATTTCCGACAAAATTTGCGACGGAATTTTGTGACGGACTTACTTCGTCCCAAATTTGCGATGAACATTTGCGACGAATTTTGCGACGGATATAGTTCGTCGCAAATTTGCGACGAACTTTGCAACGAATTTTGCGACGAAATTTTGCAACGGATAGTGTTCGTCGCAAATTTGCGATGAACTTTGCGACAAAATTTTGCGACGGATAGTGTTCGTCGCAAATTTGCGACTGAATATTTGCGACGGATTGTATTCGTAGCTAATTTGCGACGAATTTTGCGACGATTTTATTTTCGTCGCAATTTTGAGACGAACTTTTAAATTTTCCGTCGCAAATTTCGTCGCTAATCCGGTGTTTTTTTGTAGTGCATGCTCCGTCACCTGCTGAGGGTATACTCAGTAAGGAAAACTAATGACGGCAATCTGACTACATTGAGTCATGTCTGTACATTTGTTAGGCCAAGTTTAAGTTTTTTAGTGGAGTTTGATCTCTGAGATGAATGTAGACCTAAAAGGTGAGCAGTTTTTACTTCCGCATGGGGGTTTTTGCGTGCGGGACTGGTGGGAATGGGAAGCTCTTTCCCTTGAAATCGTCCACAGCCATGGTTCCTCTCGTATCAGTATCTTAGGCTTTTCTTCTTTGGAAGTTGTATCGGATGTGCCTGCTAAGAACATTGACATCACGCCATCTTCTTTTTCGGCTGTCTGGTAGGCACAGTTTCGCTGTTTGACATGGGAATTCGACAATGTATGGGTGAAGAGCACTCGAAGTGCTAAAACTTATGTACGGTGCTCACTTTAGTGCCAAAAGTTTGTTTCGGATTACTTAAGTGTCACTTTTTTTAGAAAACGATCACTTAAATGTCAACTCCGATTTGGGTCGCCGAAAATCTAACATGGCCATATTTTATTAATTTCTCAGTCTTACGTGGCACGTTGGCGCTAACGAGGACAATAGTTAATAATATTTTAATATTTTTTTTTCTGATTTTTTTCTTTTTTTCTTTTCTTTCTTCTTCTTCTTCGTTTGGTTGGTGATTGGACATCGGCCACCAGCCATGGCTGGCTGCCTGGCCTCGCCTAGACGAGGCCGCCGTCGCCTGCCACGGGCGAGGCGAGGCCGGCCCTTGCCCAAGCCACGACGGCCTTGCCGGCGGTCGCCTTCCCCCGGGCGACCATCGGCAAGGCTGCCATGGCCTGGGCAAGGGCCAGCCTTGCTGGATCTGGCAAGAGCTGACCTCGCCTTGCCTAGGCACACTCTCGCCCAATCGAGGCGAGGCCGGCCCTCACTAGATTCGACGGGGCTGGCCCTCTCCTAGGCTACAGCTACCTCGCCGGCAATCGCCTTCCCCCGGGCAACCCCCGGCGAGGCCAGGCGGCTGGCCATGGCTGGTGGCCAGTCATTAGCCAAATGAAGAAGAAGGAGAAAAAAAAAGAAAAAAAGAAAAGAAGGAAAGAAAAATCAAAAAATAATTAAAAATTTGAAATTTACAAGCAGAAGTGCCACATGGGACTGAGAAATTTGAAATATACATGTGGAAATGCCACATAAATTAAAATTTTAATTAAAAAAATCATGTATTAATTTGGCCGGAATTTATCGCAGTTAGCACTTAAGCTATTGTTCTTCTCCGATTTTGGCATTTAAATGATCCGAAACAAACTTTTGACACTAAAGTGAACGCCGTACATAAGTTTTGACACTTCTAGTGTTCTTCTCCCATAATGTGTATAGTAGAGCTTGTCTTGTCTGGCTACATTTCCCATTGTTATGTTCTTTGAAAGCTGCACTTTGGATCTTGCAAAGGCATGTTCTCACCTTTTCTTATACCCATCTCATCGAGTAGTTTTGTTAACAGAAATGGGCAAAAGGGGTTACTTTGCCTCTCTTCAGGCTCAGGCTATATGTGAGTTCTGTTAGACATGCAAGTCTTCTGAAGGTTTGAAACTATCTGTCGATTTGAATTTGACCTTATGCTTCAATTTTTTGCTCTTTCTTCAGTTTTTTTTTTTTTTTTGTTTTTTTGGTCTGTTTCTTTCTTCAGTTGTCCTGTCCATTCTGGGGTGGTTGTGATGCTAAAATTCTCTTTGGTCTGGTCTCGGCTAAAAAAATTGGGAATGAGATTCTTCTACCTAATCAATGCATGACCTTTGATGAACGGCAGATAGTGCTTTTGTCCTTGTGTAGGTGCATCAAGAAAGACTTATGATTGGTGCCGACATAACCCATCAAAGCTAGTATTTGTCAAACTTCCCTGCTCATGCACAAGCAATCTTCATGCACGATGCCGCCCAAAAAGAACAAAATGAAGATGGATCATGCCCCATTTTATATCTCCTGTATTATTTACCACTCAGCGTGATAGCTCAATTGGTTCCCAGTTCGACATGTGTCATAATTCGATTTATGATCAGGAGCATAGCCATGCCGCTTGGATTTCAATAGCCGGCCCGCTTATTGGGTTGTATTAAAGGCTTGAATGGTATTAAATTCCGTAAAAAGGTGCAGAATTGTTCTTCTCGTGATTTGGACGATCATGACATCATATTAATCTTGTTCTTGTGTTACCTTTTGATCAGGCAATTTGAAAGTAACATTTGATGTTGAAATATTTTCAGTACTTAATATGCTTATGGTATTAATGGTTCATCTCATTGGCACATTTTGTTTTTATAAATTTCATTTGAAGATATTAAGGTCGGAAAGAAAAAATTTGAGGGACCCAAACGTGGTTGCATGAAAAGACTCGGTGACAGTCGCGTCATGCCTTAAGTCACATCTCATAGTGACAAGGATGCATGGCGTTGTTCCTACGTTAATCATATGCATCCCACGCTTAATTAATTAACATAATGTGTCTCCGACATTAAAGCGAAAAAAAGGGCTCAGATAAATGCACTCACCCATCAGAAAAGTCCAAGATTTTCTTGTGGATGACCCTTTGTGTGGACTAGATATTAGCAAATGTGTATGACACCGACAGAAACATAAATCTGTTTAGAGTAAAGTCATTGATTCTCGCATCACTTTTCCGAGAAAAAGTAGATATTTTTTAAAATCGCAATATTTATTTTGGATAATTATTCGTGTCTCGGCTCACCAAAATGTTTTCTGAGATATTATTTGTGGGGGGTCGATTTGAGTGACAATGTTGACGAGTTCTGACTTTTTTTTATGATAAACCATAAACCTTGTAATAAATGGGTCAAAGGATCATAAGCCGAAAGCGCAAAACGGAGCCCAAGCTCTCTTAAATAGACAAGATTTGAGTGACTATCTCTTAGGCTCTGTTTGTTTCGCGGAAAATAATTAATTTTATTAAATATTTTCCTGAAAATGGTAGCTTGTTATCGTTTACAAAAATGAATTGATGAAAAAAACTTTCATCATTCATGAAAATATTTAGACATAAATTGTTGCTGATAATGAAAACATTTTCATTGACTAATTATTTGAAGTGATAAAAATAATTATTTTTAAGAAAATATTTTCCATATTATTTATTTTATGTAAAACAAACACACCCTTAATTTCGAGCGTGACTTCAACTTAATTTCAATTGTAAAGGTTGATTGATACATTTGACATTATTGGGCGGACCTATTCATAAATGTTTAGATGGTAAAATTGTCATAGATGGGCATTTCTTAAGTTTATTTAGCAATAGATAAGCAAATTGGTCCTTACCTTTGGCCAAAGTGATTGTTGATTTTCCATCATGGATCCAATGGAAATGATGTTACCAATGACCTATTGGGGTTGTTAAGGAATAATCAACTTCATCCCACTTAATGATCTTCCTAATGAGAGTGATACTGATTTTTGAATAAGACCTAATCTAATGAATGTACTAAAAATCTAGAGTGGAAAAAAACATATGAAATCCATCGAAAATAGAGAAATATCACCATTACCCTCTTTCCAAACAAGTATTATCAATCACAATTTGGAGCGGTCCATCACGCGAAATTTTAAAGATAATGTTAACGGTATCATTAAGTCGCTATTTCTACGGTTAGAGATGAAATGACCGAGCGAGTTTGATGTGATAGATAGATCAAATCGATTGATACAAGTGACTGAACAGGTAAGTCGAGAGCCTCCGAAGATATGAAAGAGGAGGATAAGAGCAACGAGCGAAATAGGAAGCTGCCACCAAGCTTCCTTCTGTGTCTCTCATGGCGTATTAGTTTTTCATTTTCTTTCCTCAATGGCATCATTCAGCCTTCTTCATTCCCTTCTTCAACTCACCTTCATCATCTTCTGCTCTCTCTTGCTGTACTCCGAGCTCTGATCACAGAAAAGGGAGAGAGGGAGGGAGAGGGAGAGATGTTAGCTCCGCCGGGCCATCAGCAAGTGTCGCACTTCGATCACGTCTGTCGGCGCCATGAAGAAAGAGGCTGTCTCTATGCCTGGTTGGTCTCTTCTTCTTCTTCTTCTTCTTCTTTTTCTTGTGGTCATCACTCGCAATCGTTCACCGGTGGTTCTCACGCTTTCGTCCTTTTATGAACTAATAATGGTCTAAGTTTTGTCGTTTTGCTAATCATGTCTAGCAGTGATCAATCACATATGATCTAAGACCACGTATGTTTGACATATTTTCACGAAAACCTGTGTATCGTGGTCGTCATCATCATCATCATATCCTTTGTCATCGCTTCATGTGCATAGACGTTTTTCTTTCCTTTTATGGCAATGGTCTTGGAAAGTGCAGCCTGTTCGCGCTGTGCTGCTGCTTCTGCTGCTTCGAGACTTGCGAGTACTGCTTGGAGATGCTCTGTTGTTGCTGCCCCTAAAATAAACAACACGCATGAATTTCATGGATATCACTCCCTCAGTTTCTCATGATGTTCTGTAGATCTGGCTTCTTCAGTGTATCCACTTTGAAATAATAGGAGGTCTCGGTTCACGTATATCTTCTAACATACCTGAAGAAGTCCTAGGCTTGCAAGACCTCATCAAGCTATTACGTAATACCCATTTAGAGCTATTGTTTCTTGAGAAGAGATTGATCGTCTAAAACTCAGTTTTACTGAACAAAATAGATGGCGGTCTGGGCAACAATTCAGAAGCAAACGAGACTTGCATTAGAGCACATCTTTTGGCATCATCATCAGAAGAAGAAGAATGAGGGGCTAACCCTTACCACGAGGTATGAACCGTGAGGACGAGCTTCGCCAATCTGATAACTCATTAGGCTTTAAGTGTGTTCCATAGCAATTCTGGGTTAATAGATTCTCTTAATCTGATCTGAGCGAATGCCATTTCAGGCATACGAATTCTTGGCCACGGGGCGCTTCTGAATGCGAAATGCTTGTACTTTGTGACTCGAGTTATGTCAAGAAACTAAATGAGTAGAAAATATTCGAAGCAACGAAAATAAACTTCATGCTACATGTGCTTCCTTTGAATTTTCGTAACAAATTTTTCCCTGCTGAAAGTAGCTGTTTGCTCTAAAGTAAGATGATAAATAATTGTCTTCAATATTTCTTCAATTCGTAGCCAACTCGAGAACCTTCACACGGATTATTAGGTTTGCCCGGTTCACAGCTTACAAGAGGAACAATTATGTGATTGCATAGGGCCCTGTAAGAACTTTGCAATCTCGCAGGAGTTATTCAGTTAGGGCCCTGTGAGAACCAAGTCTGCGATCTATCTAGAATTATTCAGTTAGAACAGACGACTTCGGAAGATATACACGCGGGCCATGGAGGTCTGCATAGTGGTCATCAATATCGAAACAAGGTTCACAGCATTGTTGTCCAAAATGCTGAGTCCTGAAATCCTCTTGACTGTCGACCCCGGTTTACCAACAACCTGCAGAAACATTTCCAAATCACAAAAATTTCAGTTAGACCACGTGAAACGTCTTGCAATTTTGGGCATTGTAGTGCATGTAATGGTTTAACATGTCGATGACGCAAGCACTTTACTATACAGACCTTATTCCGAACTGTACAGAATCCACTGAACTGTAACGTGGCTCCAAGCAGAGAATCTATGACACTCCCACGAAGTCCCGCCAATGTGGAAAGGGGCATCACTAATAATTGCTTCAAAGCCACATCTAGCGTGCATTATGGTCTGATCCGATTTTGGTATATACTAATTCTATAATTCCTTTCACAAATAATTATTCTAAAAAGCGAAGCATACACCCTTTTTCCGTTCTATAGAAGAATTGCTTGTGGAGTTATTCTCATGTGTTTTAATATGCGGATCAGTGGAATTAGTCAGAGTTAGAGTAGTAAATCTTATCAATGGGCCCACGCGCTGAGCACAACTTTGAAGTGAGAGCCATTTTGGACACGGGAACCCCACCGCCCGTCACGTCTCAACTCAAAACACAGCGAATCCATTTTGCCATGCATTGACGTTCAGCTCAATATCATCACCTATTCTTTTGTTGTTTTTTTCATAATCTAAAGACAATGACGTGAAAATTTTTAATTCTTTTCATCATATGATCATCTCAACCCAGCGTGGATCGGTAGCACAAGTACTAATCTATCCTTACGTTGAATTCATGATTCTTGAAAGGAATTGAAAGGCTATTGGAGGAATTGTAAATTGTATTGCTCTATTTTGTGAACATGCACAATGCTCTATTAATTATAATGCCAGAGAGCAAGGTGAAAAATAGAAAAAAAAATATTCTAGATCATATTTTCCTATCTTGTACACATCAATCACGGATTGACTGAATCGGTTAGTTCAGAATCAGAATCGGTATCTCAATTAGATTCGATTCATATCTTCGATGATATCAAACCATATTTCCAACAATTCTCTGATATTCGGTGTTAATTTTGACTTTCGACTCTCTCACTTCAATCATTTTCTTTTTGTCTGTTCATGCTAGGTTACGATCATGATGGACCGTAAGAACATGCAAGTTTTATCATTTCGGTCGAGGAAAGGAAAATGTCTTCTGTCATTGAAAGAGAACCTTGATTTGATAATTAGATTGCGAATATATAAAGTACAAGCGATTTGGGATATGGCAAGAGATTGTTTTCTCAAGACATTGTTGGTTTAGGAATCTATTTACAGCATACCTAGGGTTACATGCTGCACATCAAATGCTGTGAAATGTCCTGGACAACCTTCAGCAGATTGGGTCAATCGTAAATTACAAGTACGGTATTGACAGTTAGTCAAGTAATAGGCATCATGATCACTTCCAATTATATAGAATTACTTGCATTGCTTTTTGAGTAAATATGTCAACGCAGAAGTGGGTGAGAGAAGTCGACAAGAGTAATGTTCCAAGATTTAGCGCGCGAGCAAGAAATACAGAATTTGGAAAGACAATCTTTCTTTTGGAAAACGAAGTCAAAGTTACGCAAAATCAAATTGTTGGACATCATTTGCGTATTTTTAATCTTTTCCTTACCGGATGATTGAGAAAATTAAAGTGGACGAGATCGCGGACAAGGTGAGGTGTGACGACGAGCTCATCGGAGGGACACAATTGGACGGAGGCCCAAAAGTTGCAAAGGCTGAGAGAGATGGTGCGGCCATAGTAGATATAGTTCCCCAAGAGGCCGACGCGAACGTAGACCTTGTGCTTGATTGCTGCGTTGGAAACAATTGGGGATTTGGCGTTGTCCACGGCACGTTGACGTGATCGTGTGAGACAGAGAGCGTGATGCAAAATCCACTAGTGGTGCATTTTTGGACCGGTTGGACAGGCAGAAGTCTAAGCGGAAGGCGAAACGGTAATGCGACTAGAACCGGCAAACCCGGTTGACGATATCAGATCGGGCTCAAATTCAATCGTTTGAAGCGAAACGACGGTCTGAACAAAACTCACAGCTTTTGGCTGTGGCTAACGATGAATTTTAACGATTCAGGATCGTTTACATGGGTTTTTCTATTATTTTAATATTTTTATGGGTTTTAATTTTAAGGGTGGTTTTGTAATTTTGATATTTTATGATTTATAGTACTAGTAGGGTTTGATTTGGGGATACATAAGCTTGTTTTAGAGTTCTTTTTTAAGAACAAAATATTATCATCAATATTGAATTTTGAAATTTCTTTCTCTAAATAAGATTTTGTTTGAATTATTCGTTGAATACTGCGTGAGAGAGAAAGAGGAGTCGGTTAATAAATTGTGGCCGTCAATGGGGCTCTAGAGGCTACTGAGGGGGCTCGGGACCTACCAGCGGCACTTTTGGAGAAGGCGACGTGCCAGAGGTAGATTTGAGCAACATTTGCGACCAGCGGGGGATTTGGGGGAGGCAGAGGCGGTTGGACGCGTTGGAGAAAGAAAGAGAGAATGTGTTTTCGTTATTCTTCTCCAGGAGAGAATGTAGAAAGCCCTAGAAATTGAAAAGAGGAGAGAGAGTCTTAAGTGGGAGTTTAAATGTGAGCATTTATTGTCGCTTGTATTTAGTCCTTTCCCCCGGTCTTAGTTCCTTTTTATTTTTCAGTCAATTCATGTTAGAAAATACGTGTCACCGTTTGAATAAGCTGACTAAGCTCACACATGTCAGGTGGTGATTACTGATCACTGAATATTTTCTCCTATCATGGACATGGATAACGGTAGACTACAATGGATAATTTTGTCATTCTCATAAAATTCAATGAGACCAGCTCATGAACGATAAGTTAGAAAACTTTTTTAATTTCAATGGGCAATCTAAAACTAACCTTTTCTTTTAAGGAAAAGTAAAATGTATTATCATCCAGCCGGATTAAATATCAGAAGCTGTCAAATTTCTTGGGGCAAAGGGTCGGAATTAGGTCGGGCCGATCCATCGGTACAGCAACGGGTATCGTGGAGTTCACTTGGTCAAATGAACAACCAAGTTAACCTAAGCAAAGCAGCATGCTCTTACCTCACGCCACATGGGCTGCTCTACCAACTATTCCTGGGGGTTTGCAGGACCTCTGTGACAATCGCGCATCGTCCTGGGCTGGGCGTCTCTTGCGCGTCACGTGTGTTTGGATGACGTGGGATGGATGGCGAGGGACCAGATGAACGAGAAATTATCGACGTAGGGCATGGCCTAGAAAGGCCTAATTCCAAAAAAAAAAAAAACATCAATTTTAGGTTGAGGGACAATTCTGGCCTGAATTTATTTTTGTCTCATAAAAAAACATCAATTTTAGGTCGAGAGACAATTCTGACCTGAACTTTTTTTCGTCCTGCAAAGAAGCACAAATTTTAGGTTGAATGACAATTCTGGCCTCAATTTTGTTTTGTCTTATAAAAAATCATCAACTTTCACCATAATCCCAAATCTGACCTCCCGTTGACTTTCTATTTGAAGTCGCCATTATTTGAAAAAAAAGGTTATGATGGTGAGCTTGGCGAATCTCGTCCATAGCGTCTTTTGACAGGCGGTGATTAGCTTTAGATTACATCTAGTCAAAGAGATTCAATCTGGAGATATTTTTGACTTACGGGTGAAGTGAAAGAGACGAACAGTTTACCGTTATTCTTTAAATTGTGGCTCAAAGAATAAAACAATGAATATTGCTTTAAATCCAGTCAGCAAGTCACGTGGATTTATTGTTAAGGTGGAATTGTCAAGTTAGATAATCAATAGTTCTAAGTCAATGGGGGCCAGATTTTGGATTGAAGTGAAAGTTGGTACTTTCTTACGAGATAAAAAGAAGTTGTGGCTAAAATTATCACTTAACCTAAAGTTGGTGCTTTTTTATGGGATAAAAAAATGTTCGGGCCAAAATTATCTTTCGACCTAGGCTCCGTTCGTTTCACGGAAAATATTATGTTTTTGGAAAATATTTTCCCGGAAGTCATTTTCCTGGAAAATGTTTTCTCCGAACATAATTTTTTGGTGTTCGGCAACCAATATGAAAAAGTTTCGGAAAATATTTTTTGCCAACGGTGGCGACGGCGATCGGCAACCGGCCGCGGCGAAAGTTGAGTTAACCTGGCCCAGAAACAGCGTCGAAAGTTGTCTGACTCTAATAAGTGGAAAGGAAGAGTAATCGGTGGGAAGCGGTGAAGCGCCAAAACAAAACTGCTGAACCCGAACCGGCCCCTTTTCCTGAACCGAAAAAGGAAAGAAGATATGCCGACACGGATATGGATATACTTGGGCCCATCTTGCAAGCTGTATAACACGCGCACTTTTGACCAAGTACCTAACTTGCCTATTAGTTTGACTTTGACCCTCGGCCACCCTTATTTATTACCTCCAGGCCCACAGACCGCGAGCAGCAGCGTCCAAATCTTGAAGAAACGTTGTTTTCTTTGTATAGGTAAAGCTCGAAGGAACGTGTTGGAATGGACGTGCATGAGTTTGAACGAGATGGAGTTTTGATTCCGCCTTACATTATACTAGGAATTTACAGGTGAATAGCTAGCAAGAGTGTGCTTAGCGAGTTTAGTTGATCCGTGACTTGTTAACGTGTTACGCTACATTACGTGGAAAATAAGTCAATAATTTTTTTTTTATAAGTTTAGGATTCGAACTCTTTATTTTCATCAAACACTTGAGTTGTTTTAGGAATCCCAATAATGTTTGATGGCCATGAACCCAAGAGCATGAGCAAATGCTACAGATGGAAGGAGTTTTTTTTTTTTCTTATAGTTTTTTTAAGGCATAAGGATAACGAAAGTGTCAAAAGTTGTGTCCGACGCTCACTTTTGCCAAAAATTTTTGATCGATCATTTAAGTGCTAACTTTTTAAAAAAATTATTTTAAATGCCTACTCTGATGTTGGTCACTGGAAATTTGATGTGGCCATTTTTTATTAATTTCTTAGGCCGACATGGCTAGCCGACGTGCTCAGTCAGCATGTAACCCCTAAACGACATCATCTACTAGCTTTCCCCCAAAAAAGAATCCTAAAATGCGCCAAATTGATAGAGAAGCCCCAATTTGAAACCCTAACGGCCATTCGACCGAAAACCACACCGCCCTTGAAATTAACTACTCAAATTTACAAATGGCTAATGTTGTTAATGTATTCTTTCACTTTTTATGCATGCAGAAGCGTGTAAAATCAAAGAAAGCTCGAGACATGTAAAATTTAAAGGGACAAACGCGAAAAATATAAACATGGCTATCTTCTTATTTATGTACTTAGACAACATAGGTCGGGGGTACAATGGGGAAACAAAAAGGTCATGCCGCCCTTGACTACACCAAAAGCTCCGTCAATCATATCCTCTCAACCTGTGAGCATATATGTACAACGTCGCCTGTCCATCACCAAAGTCACTGCCTAGTCTCCAAAAATGCTACTCCACCATCCTCTGGAAATCAGGATCCACAAACTCCAAGCCATCATCATCATGGGGACTGACTGAACAGTCATACTTACAATTCTACACGTCTCAATGTATACAATGCAGCAATTTAGAAATGTCATTTGCAATTGCTAATGAAAAGGAAACATCTCACCAGAAAGCTTAGAGTGTGTGTGTTATATCTCCCAAGGATATCAAATCGAGATTCCAACGTTTTCACATAATTGCAAAAAGGTAAAACTAGGCAGCTTTGCGCCGTTTTTGAAATCTGATTTAAATAAATAATATATGAACTCCAAAAATTCTAAATTTTAGATATGTCACAGAAGATACCTTGATAAACATTTTTCATGATGGACTCGAAGTCTACATATTTTTTTTAAATTCCTTGTTTATTAGCTCAAAGTCAGACCAAAACTGGCACGCTAGAACAGAATGATTGAACTACAAGAAATACTTGTTTTGCAAACCAAACCTTTTCAAAACACTTCAAAATTTTTATAAATTGTAGAAATAGATTTCTTTAATAACTTTTGTGAAGGAAGTATGTCCAATTTCGAACTGGAAATTTTTATAAAAATTCGAGAAGACATAAAGATAACTGATTTTACTGTACTGGACAGATTTAACATGGTAAGAAATAGGGTCTTCATGCAATCCACTTGAACTCAGAAAATCTGAATTTAAAGTATGTTGTACAACAAGATGTTTTTAACAACTTTCATGAAGAAAGTTTCCCCAAATTCAACCCAAAAAAAAGCTATATAAAAATGGAAAACGGTAAAGGTCCAGCACTACCGATTCTGGAAATCAAACCAAAAGTTCAAGAAGCAACCCAAAACCCAAAACTTCAACCACACGAATTTTTGTTCAAGAAACCCCCAAACCAGAAGCTAACCTCCACATACACCATCCATCTCCATCAAGATTCAGCAAAATAACTTTAATTCACAACTTGAATTCACGAATAACGCATGCAATCACCATTCAAACCGAAAGTTACACATGCAAGGCCGCGCCTACTCAAGTTCAAACCGAAAGATGCACATGCAAGGGCCACGCCGACCAATAACGGATTTACACAGCATAGATTAGAAACCATTCACTTGCCTATTGATACTCGGATTTCCGCGAATTTTTGTTGATCGACTAGCGTTCTTGTGTGCGGGGTGACGCCAGTCCGTGCGGCACAAACGTTGGCCGAGCGAGTGAGCGTGAGTGGTCAGTGGCCGGGAGTGTGAGTGTTGCCCTAGATGAAGAAAACCGAAGGAAAGGAAGAAAGAAAGTTGCTGGTTCACTGTGAGCGTTCGAGAGTGTGGGCGACCGAGTGCAACGTGGGGAAGGGCAGCGGCATGAGCAGGTGGCAGGAAGGAAGAAGAGAAACGGTGGTGATTTGAGTCGTGGCAAACCGAGCGAGGGAGGTCGACGAGCGAGGAGGTGACGCGATGCCGGAGAGTGAGGTAAGATCGGCGAGTGAGGCGTCGCGAGTCGAGCGAGGGAGATCGATGAGCGAGGTGAGCAAGGGAGATCGATGAGCGTGACTAAGCGAAAGAAGAGAGAGTGAGGAGATGAAGGGACAAGAAGACTAGGGTTTCTCTTTTTTACATGGGCTAAAGTGGGTTTTTAGACAAATTTTGAGGGCAAAAAAGGCAACTAACATATTTTCATTAATTGGAGTATTAGCATTCCAAGAATGCTGAAAGCTCAAGGTACCCCCTTGAGAAAGCCAACATTTGGTCAAAGAGTTTCAAAAATAATTTGCCAAACACTCCATAATTCCCCCAAAGAGCTTTGGAGGCTTAAAGCTCATTATCAAAGCCGAACCAAACACCCCGTATGTATGTATAGTCGGAGCCAATTGGAGTGGTCAAGAACGAAGGCTCCCTCTCTCTCTTTGCCTATCTCCCTCGAATCTTATCTAGGGAAGCTAAATGAGAGTAGCCTTTTGCCATTGTTCAATGTGGCCATCCCGGCATACAAGAAGAGGCCAAACAAGGGGGGAGGCCTACATTACGCCTTTAAAGTTTGGCAGCATTTGACTACGGAAAGCCACCACCGCCGTCCATCATGTCCCATGGTGGGTACATTAGAATGTAACGTACAAGTAAATCATTGATTGGTTTGAGATTGGTTTGAGGTTCGATACCCATGCCATCTAGTGAAGATATCACCGCCTTATTTCTGTAGACCTTTCATGATTCGTTTTGACTTTTCGTATTTCAATATCTAATTAATGTGGTTGTTTGTATTTGGTCTTGACTTTTCGTGTTTTGATATCTAGTTAATATCAAATACATGTATAGTCATATATGAGTCATATCAAGAGTTTTGTACTATGCCTATATAAAGGCAAGTTTAGTTGAAGTATTAGCAAGGTGAATCAAGTCATAATAAAATAGTTTATTTCTCTTTTCTCCTTGTGTGTTTTTCTTCGAGAGTTGTCGACAATAGTTATCGATAAGTCGTTCACCTTCGAGATCTTGTTGACAATAGTTATCGACAAGATCAAGGCTTTCACTTTTGAAGTGTTACGTCTTAACTCTCTACAAGTGGTATCAGAGCGCAGGAGCCGAGGACCATTGTACGTGAGCAACTGGTCAGGGACCGGAGAACGTCGAAATTCTGTCATTGCAAAAACAGGAACTATGATTCATTGGTCTGGGACCAAGCTAAATTGGTGTAGTGCTAGGTGTTATATCCAAGTTTGATGGCGGATATTTCAAGTTCGATGAACGGGGTTGAGAAGCTCAACAACTCCAATTATAATAATTGGAGTTCCCAAATGCAATTTTACTTGCTAGGACAAGATTTGTGGGATATCATTGGCGGGGGCAACATCACACCACTAACGAACGATGGTGAGTTAAGGAGATGGAACATCAAAGCAGGTAAAGCTCTTTATGCTCTTTCTGTGACTGTAGAAGATGAATTAATGTAGCACATAAAGAGCGCGAGGACTCCAAAAGAGGCATGGGATAACTTGCCAGCGCTATTCGCAAGGTCGAATGATGCCAAGCTACAAAGGCTGGAGAACGAGTTGCTGTCAATATCACAACAAAATATGACGGTGAATTAGTATTTCTCCAAAGTTAAGTCTATTTGTGATGAAATTTCAAAATTGGATCCCACTAATGCCATCTCAGAAACAAGAATGAGAAAAATTATTATTCACGGGTTAAAGCCGGAGTATAATGGTATTATTACGGCTACTCATGGATGGGCAACTCAACCAACGTTGACCGATCTGGAGAGTATTCTGGCTAACCAAGAGACTTTAGATAGTCAAATGTCTAAGGTTTCGATTAAGAGAGAAGAAAGTGCCCTCTTTAGTGATAAGAGAGGGTTCAAGAGTCAAAGGCGAACCGGTACTGACAATAAAGATGGCAAGTCGAGGAAAAGCTATGTCGAATGGCAAAAGCAACCAGCTCGTGAAGAATGGCAAAAGCGTCCAGGAGAGATGAGTCTTCGACCAAGGGGAGTTTGGCGAGGCGATAGCAAAAGACGTAGTGGACGATGTTACGTTTGCAGCAAAGAGGGCCGCTTTGCCAGAGATTGTCGAACAAAGAAAGTTGAAGGAAATGTCACAGCATCATCGAAGAAGAATGATTTCGATGAAGATAAGGAATGAGACTTCCAAACGTCTGTTGCAATGGTGGTATCAGACGAGCTCCCTATCTCTTCCACAGACAAATCAAACGATGTGATGGCATTAATCTCTGTAAGTGAAAAGTCGATTAATTATGATTTCGACTGGATTGTTGATTCAGGGTGTTCGAGTCATATGACTGGTGATCAAGGCAAGCTGTCAAACATGCATGAATATACCGGAGGACGTGTTGTTATTACTGCAGATGGCTCGAGGCTGCCGATTACTTATATCGGCAAGACGATGATAAATCCTCGATTCCATTCACAACCAGTTGAATTGAGAAGTGTGTATCACGTGCCGGGAATGAAGAAGAATTTATTGTCTGTGTCCCAGCTCACAGACTTGGGTAATTATGTGGTGTTCAGTCCACAAGATGTTAAGGTGTACCGAAGTATAAAGCCCATTGGTCGACCAATCATGGAGGGACGTCGGCTGGAGTCCGTTTACGTGATGTCTGCTCAAACGGCATATGTAAACAAAACCCGAAGGAATGATACACCAGATTTATGGCATGCACGGCTTGGGCACGTAAGTTATCACAAGTTAAAAGTGATGATGCAAAAGAACATGCTGAGGGGTCTTCCCCGATTGGAAGTGCAAGAAGATGTGATTTGTGCCGGGTGCCAATATGGGAAGGCACATCAACTTCCATATGAGGAATCATCGTTCAAAACTCGGATGCCTCTTGAGCTCATTCACTCGGATGTGTTTGGTCCAGTGAAGCAGCCGTCTGTTAGTGGATTCAAGTATATGATCACTTTCATCGACGACTTCTCCAGGTATGTCTGGGTTGTTTTCATGAGGGAAAAATCCGAAGCGTTTATTAAATTTAAGGAGTTTAAGGAGAAGGTTGAAAGTGAAGTAGGCAGAAAAATCTATTGCCTACGCACCAATAATGGGGGAGAATACACTTCATATGAATTCACGAAATATTTGCAAGAGTGCAAGATACATTGACAGTATACTTGTCCGTATACGCCGCAGCAGAACGGTGTTGTCGAAAGAAAGAATCGACATCTAGCTAAAACATGCAGGAGCATGTTACACGCAAAGAATGTTCCACCAAGGTTTTGGGCCGAATGTATGAAGACAACGGCTCACGTAATTAACAGGCTGCCACAAGCAAGGTTCGTTTTTATGTCACCATACGAGAAGTTATGGAATCGCAAGCCTGTGGTAAGTCACTTTAGAGTTTTTGGGTGCGTATGTTATGCATTTGTGCCTGATCATCTTTGCAGCAAATTCGACAAGAAGGTGGTTCGTTGCATATTCGTGGGATATGATGATCAACGAAAGGGGTGGAAGTGCTGCGACCCTACAACATGGAGGTGTTATACTTCAAGGAATGTGGTGTTCGATGAATTGTCATCTTGGTGGTCACCTCAAGCTGTTGAATTGCCAAATTCACAACATTTCGACGAAGAGATCGAAGAAAGGCTGAAAGAATTCGATGAGAATTAGCCTGTTGAAAAAGATGTCGACACACAGTCACCAGGATCAACAAGTTCATTTGATGAGCGCCCAAAGTCGACAGAAGAACTTCGACCAAGTCAAGTCGAAGAACTTGAAGAGGAGGAGCCTCAACTTCGGAGATCGACGAGGCAAAGAAAGCCAAACCCCAAGTATGCCAATGCGGCATTGACTGTAGATGTTGGCATGGTTGAGCCTTCGACATATGAAGAAGCCTTAAAGGATACAGAATGGAGGAAGGCCATGGAAGAAGAAATCCTCGCACTAAAGAAGAATGAAACGTGGGACTTGGTACCGAAACCTGAAAAGGTATGTCCTATTTCCTGCAAATGGGTTTATAAACTTAAAACTCGACCAGATGGGTCGATTGAGAGGTATAAAGCACATCTAGTGGTTTGAGGTTTTTCGCAAAAATATGGGATTGATTATGAAGAGACATTTAGTCTAGTAGCAAATGTTACCACAGTTCAAGTTCTATTAGCACTTGCAGTAAGCAAGTCATGGAATATGTGGTAGATGGATGTGAAGAATGCTTTCCTGCATGAAGAACTTGAGCGAGAGATATACATGGAGCAACCGGATGGTTTCAAGAGCAAAACTTATCCAGAATATGTCTGCAAGCTGAAGAAAGCGTTGTATGGCTTAAAGCAAGTCCCGAGAGTGTGGTATGGAAAGATTGCAGAATTCTTGTTGAAGAACGGTTATAATGTAGCTCCAGCAGACTCGAGCCTATTCATGAAAGCAGAAGATGGAAAGGTTGCAGCTGTGCTAGTTTATGTAGATGATCTCATCATTACTGGAGATGATGAAGATGAGATATGTCAAATTAGAGCCAACCTCTCTATGCAGTTCCAAATGAAGGAGCTTGGAGAGCTAAAACACTTTATGGAGCTCGAGGTTGATAGGACAAAAGAAGAATTATTCCTATGTCAACAGAAGTATGCACGAGATCTCTTGGAAAAATTCGGGATGCTCGATTGCAAACCTATATCTACTCCGTTGGATGGGAACGCAAAGCTATGTGCCGAAGAAGGTCGAGAGCCAGAAGATTCGTCTATGTATAGGCAACTGGTAGGTAGTCTAATCTACCTTACCATAACTCGGCTTGACATCGCTTTTGCAGTGGGAATAGTGAGTCGATTCATGGAGAAGCCAAGGAAGACTCACTTGGATGCAGCCAAACGTATCCTAAGGTATGTTAAGAAGACTTTTAATTTTGGGCTTTTATATAAAAAAGAATCATCTGGTGAGTTGGTCGGTCATTGTGATGCTGACTATGCTAGAGATCAACACACACGGCGATCAACTACTGGATACTCATTTCATCTTGGATCAGTAGTAGTATCCTGGTGCAGTAAAAGACAGCCGACTGTGTCTTTGTCTACAACAAAAGCTGAATACAAAGCAGCAGCAATAGCAGCTCAAGAGAGCATGTGGCTAGTGCAATTATTGGATGATCTTCATCAGTCGATAAATTATTCGACAATATTGTATTGTGATAATCTATCCGCTATAAGCTTGGCAGAAAATCCAATTTTTCATGCTAGGACTAAGCATGTGGAAGTCCACTATCACTTTCTGCGAGAGAAAGTGTTGGAGGGCGAGATCAAGATGGAGTACACCAAGACAGGTGATCAAGTTGCTGATATCTTCACCAAAGGTCTTGGAGTTGCAAAGTTTGAAGAGTTTCGAGCTCAGCTTGGTATGGTTGCAAGAACTATTCTTAGAGAGAGTAGTCGGTGAGGGAGAGTATTGAAGATATCACCGCCTTATCTCTCTAGACCTTTCGTGATTCGTCTTGACCTTTCATATTTCAATATCTAATTAATGCAGTTGTTTATATTTGGTCTTGACCTTTCGTGTTTCGATATCTAGTTAATATCAAATACATGTATAGTCATTTATGAGTCATATCAAGAGTTTTGTACTGTGCCTATATAAAGGCAAGTTTAGTTGAAGTATTAGTAAGGTGAATCAAGTCATAATAAAATAGTTTATTTCTCTCCTCTCCTTGTGTGTTTTTCTTCGAGAGTTGTCGACAATAGTTATCGACAAGTCGTTCACCTTCGAGATCTTGTTGACAATAGTTATCGACAAGATCGAGGCTTTCACTTTTGAAGTGTTACGTCTTAAACTCTCTACATCTAGTACCAACGATTTCATATTCAGATTGTTTACCCTAGCGTAAAAATACTGTTTTTGGATACAATCCCCTCGTACCGATCCCCACACATGATGATCGGTACATTTCCGATTGCACTCGAGGTCTGTCCCTCGCTCACGGCATCTCGGGCCACTAGATTTCTCTCTTTTCCTCCTCTCTACATCTAGGCCACCACATTGAGTCGAAATTGCATGAACGCCACCACCACCACAGTCGATTATTGTTGCCTCTAATTGAAACACCGCCGCGATCTCTGCTCTCCACTACCCTTCACGACTGATCTCCACCATCAACGCTCACTCGCACTTGATCTCTCCATGCCTCTGTTTCCACCACGGTTGTCCTGTCCGTTGTCATCAAGCGAGCCTAGATGCGAGTCTAGTGCTTTGGTTGAGTGCCACTGAACCTGAGATCTGAGGCTCACGCTCTATCCGAGCCTTGATCTCGGACTAGGCTCGGTGTAGCTCAGTCTCCTTCTCCTCGACAACAGCGATGCCGCAAGAGGGGGAGATCGTTAGGTCCGGCACTCTACCGAGGTCAAATACTAAGGGGAAAGAGAGAGGCTCGCTGGTTGTGAGAATGAAGAGCATCTAATTCCATATGTCAATCAAAGACGACCATAAATGGGGAGGGGCAGCGAAGGCGGGCCAAGCTAAGAGTACAGTACCCCCCAATTCCCCTTTGAGGCGTAAAATTCATTTTAGATCGGTAAATCTCGAACCTACGTAGAATCTAAACCAAGTTAGGGCTCAAAGCCCGTTGATTCCTTACATGAGGATTCAGAAAATACCCAATCCGCCTGCACAGGCAAATTGTTGATAAAACACTCCCCTTTTTTTCTTTCCAAATAAGATCTTTCAATCCAACATTTGACAAAGTCTCATTGGCCAGCTCGATCCCTTTCCCATCAATAATATAATATACGCAGCTTTCCGGATTTTTTTCTTTTTGTATATAAACTATAGAAAAAAGCGTTTCTTGTTTTTTGAATCTGTTGATATGAACACATATTAATGAATTTTGCAGAAGATATTTTCCTTAGGGAATGTGATAAAATAGTCTTATTCCCAAATGCTCTTGAAAATGGTCCCCTTGGCGGGGTTGAAAATGAGCTGGCCGGGTCTGGCTTTAAGTTCAAAATCATGATTGATCCGTAGATTTGAAAGGATACAAGTTTGTCAGCTAGAAATTTAACCTTTCTCAGAATGTCTTCATTTTGGTCATAACAAGAATTATATTTACAGATTTAAATGCCACTTTAGAGATAGAAAAATTCCGTGCCCACTATTCGACCCATGACTTTTGATTCGGTAGAGTTATGTACTTGCAAACACATTTCGGAATGCTCATTCGTGCCATAGAACCGTCAAGTCACTTTTTCCAAATTATAATTACACTACATTGTTTTGGTTCCATCTGGCGATTAATTACTAATTTTATATGTTTTTTTTTCCATTAGTGTACTATTGTTTTAGAGTATTAATAATGTTTTCTCATTTCAATTTTTTCACACTTTATATTTATTTGAATATTTTAAGCCTATTCGGGCTTTATAAAACTACACACAGATAGTATTTCAAGATATAGCATACAACCCATCCGAATATATGAAGAAAATTGACCCTTAAAATTCTGCACATGACTAGTTCCTGTGAGAACTTTGTATAACCCCCTTCAGCAGGATTGTAGGAGCTTGGGAGTCGCAACTTCTACTATCTTGTAAAAAGTGGATTTAAAGACATATTTTTAATGTAGTTACTTTTTCGCGAGAAAAATGGAGCGTCACTCTTGAAGAGCAACGAGCACTAGAAATAGTGGTGGTCACCGTCAGCCTGAAGCCACCCACGACCACCACCGCCACCCCGCGACCGATTCACTTGCAGCTCTCAAGAGGAGCACCGCACAGGCACCGGTTGTGGAAGTAGGACTCGTAACCGAAGCTCTGTATTTGCCCTCCGGCTGGAATCTTCCCGCACAGCGCATTGTAGCTCAGGTTCAAAGACTCGAGCTCGAGTTTCACGATCCCCTCGGGGATGCTACCGAAGATCCTGTTGTGGCTCAGGTCCAGTCCGATCAGGCCCTCTTGAAACTCGACCCTCGACAGGTCGAACTCGAACCCGTTCCCGGAGAGGTTGATCTTCTCCGTGGTCTTGTTTGCCCCGAAGAAAACCGAACCGTCCCCCCGCAGCATGTTTCCGGCCAGATCCACGTACCCGAAGTTGACCCCTCGGAATGAAGTGGGGACATCGCCGGAGAGACGGTTGTCCGACAGGACCAGGTACGGTAGGTTCCCGTCGAGCAGCTTCAGCGACTCGGGGATTGTCCCGGTGAGCCGGTTGCCGTCGAGGCCGAGGTACCGGAGCTTGGGGATCCGCGAGAGCAAGCTCGGGATCGACCCGGTGAGTTTGTTGGAGGATAGGTTCAGGTACGTCAGGTTCTTAATGAGGCTGAGATAAGAGGGGATGGTCCCGGCGAGGTTGATGGCAGTGAAGGTGATGTATTTGAGGTTCCTGAGGTTGACAATGGCAGGCGGGATGGGGCCGGAGAGGCCCGTTAGGTTATGGAGGGTGAGGTCTTCGAGCGCAGCAAGGTCGCCTATGGCAGTTGGGATGCGGGCGGCGGGGGAGAAGCCACCGTCGCTGATGAAGAGGGAGACGATGCGGTGGCTGGTGAGGTCGCAGTAGATGGAGGACCAGTTGCAGCAGTCGGTGTTGAGTCTCCAGGAGGAGAGCAAGGGGGGGTCGTTGAGGGAGGTCTTGATACGGAGGAGGGCCGCTCTGTCGACCGGGTGGCAGAGCTCGGAGGAGGCGGGGCGGAGGACGGCGGAAATGGAGAGGGAGAGGAGGAAGGGAAGGAGGAGACGGTGGTGGTTCAATTATCAATTGAAAATGTGATCACTCTGAAATTTCCTCAATTATCAATTGGTAACACAAATTTTCTTTTGGGAACGTTTAATCCATATACTTTCCAACATCAAGTTTATTGATATGATATTACTTGCTTAGCAAAATACCAAAAAAAAAAAAAAACAAGTGAACACTTACATTATGAAAAACTCTGCTGGCGTCAATTCAACAATGACAGCACAACATCCAAGTTCAAAGTCAAAGTCGGCCCATCTCAGAAGATTCACCTTAACAAGTTGCAGCTAAACGTCAACACAGCTGGGCCTCCTCGCAAGGACTCCACTTTGATTGTAGACAAAATGCGATTTGTATTATATACGTTTAGAGATAAATTTACATCTTATATTTAGAGCTCAAAATTTGTATTATCTTGACCACCTTTGAACCATCCAAGAAAGTGTGAACTTTTTCTTTTAAAGACGAAGCCTGATGATCTTTGATTCTCTTCTCCATTTTTGGGCTGGTCTTGTTTTGACTTAACCCTCAATTTCCTATACATAGTAATCAACTTCCTCCGATCCCTCACCAAAAAAAATTGTCAAACTCGATTAGAAACATCATCAAGCCACAAGTACACGCACAAGAAGCACCAAAGTAATGTCGAACTTCCACTTCCACTGCCACTTCATTCTCTTCTCCCTCCTCGTCTCCTCCGCCGTCCTCCCCTCCTTCTCTGCCACCGCCGAGCTCTGCTATGCCGACGACAAGAGGGCCCTCCTCCGGATCAAGAAAGCCTTCAACGATGCCTACGTCCTCTCCTCCTGGGACGCGGCCACCGACTGCTGCGACTGGAACAACGTTGAGTGTGACGGCACCACCCACCGCATCGTCGCCCTCAACGTCCCCCTCGGCGACCTCTCGGGCCCCATCCCCTCAGCTGTGGGCGACCTCCCTTACCTCGAGACCATCTACCTCCACAAGCATCCCAACCTCACCGGAAACATCCCCCGCTCCCTCCTGAAGCTCAAGAACCTCCAGTACTTGACCCTAAGCTACAACAACCTCTCCGGCCCCATCCCGGTGTTCCTCGGTGACCTCACCAACCTCATCTTCCTCGACCTATCCTACAACAGCTTCTCAGGCCCGATCCCGAGCTCCCTCTCCAACCCCCCGAACCTCCGGTCTCTTCGGCTCGACCGCAACGCCCTCTCCGGCTCCATCCCTGCCTCGCTCGGCCACATCCAGGGCAGCAGCCCTTACCTGTACCTGTCCAACAACCAGCTCACCGGTGAGGTCCCCTCAGCGCTCGGGGACGTTGATTTCACATACATTGACCTGTCGCGGAACCAGCTTTCTGGCAACCCCTCGGCGCTGTTTGGGAGGAATAAGAGCACGCAGCAGATCTACCTGTCGAGGAACATGTTTGAGTTCAACATGTCGGAGATGGAGCCGCCGCAGGAGAACCTGATCGCTCTGGACCTGAACCACAACAAGATCTCCGGGGCGTTTCCGGCGGCAATGACCGGGGTCGCGAATCTGCAGATCTTTAATGTGAGCTACAACAGGCTTTGCGGGGAGATCCCGGTTGGGGGGAGGCTGCAGAGCTTTGACTCCACCGCGTACTTCCATAACCGGTGCTTGTGCGGCACTCCTCTTGATAGCTGCAAGTGATTATGATCATCATCATCGAGAGAGAGTTTGGCCATGAATGAAATTGTGTGTGTGTGTGTGTCGCGGTGCTCCTTGTCAAGTGTGACGAATGCTAAATAATGTCGTTGTCTCTGTTCATTTCCTAATTCTTTTTTCCTTTTTTACTTCCAATAATGTGAAGCTGCTCACAAGTGTGAAAGTGTAGGAGGAGATCATATTGTGTATGGCATGGCTATTAAGGATATGGTCCTTTTTCTTTTTCTTCCCAAATTGGATCAAGGATCTCATTGCTTCTCGTAGTATAAAGGAGCATAAATCATTTTAATTACTTCAAAGTTTTTCATTAAGTCATCAGTATAAATTCACGAATAGTAGTGTGAAAATGCATTTCATGAAAAATAAGCCAAGAATCTTTCATTTTATGCAGATTTCTATTTTATTTTGCCTTTCGCATTGCTTGACTAGGCTCCTTAACTTTAGCAAAACGTTCGGTACGCATTGAAACTGGATAATTGCAAGTGTCATTCTAGAGCTTGGAATATTGGGCAGTTGACCGACTAGCATTGTTTGGTTTTGTTGGATGTCTTGTGGGTTAGCATGTTCGGGAGTTCTGAATTATCCTTTCTTCTTGTTTCCGCTTAGGAAAGCCTTATGATGGCCACTGTTGCTGAGGTTTGCTCTTGAGCTTTTGAACAAAATGATGATTTACTTACAAAATGAGAAATTGGATAATTGCTAAAAAGAACATAGTATTATACCAAAATTTTCATGTTTAGGTAGAAAACTTTATCTTGCAAATGGATCTTAAAAACATGTAAGTTCTACTGTTAGAATTTTTTATTTCTTGAGTAATCAACCCATTTACCAACTTGAACTAGACAGGCCTTAAAGTAATTTTAATAAAAAGCTAAGCCGAAATATAAAGTTGAGAACAGCTAAAGATACTAAAAAACTATCGGACAAAATCGTGACAAAAGCCAATTACTGCGTATTTCCATTATTGCTCTTTAAAGATGCAAAACATGAGGCAAATATTCAACAATTCCATCTTCCTTTATTAATTGCCGATCAAAATATATCCATTAGACAGCCAAACAACACCAGCTTTCACAGTGGCGAGCTTGAAGTTAAGGGATGGAAATGAAACGGCGTTGACTTTCAGCCAGTTCAATATGTCTTGTTATGTTGATTAGGTTGATCTTGCATTCTAGGACAATTTTGAATGCTGGGTCGAAAAGTTGCACGAGACCTGTACATATTTAGGTATTTTTGTTGACAACCGGTCGCTCTTGGATCCAACCTAGCGTCGAATAGCTTTATAAGAGAAAGTGTTGCAATCAACTGCGATTCTATTTTATGCCAAAGTACTCTATTTCACATTGTAAGAATACTTTTATTCTATTATTGTCATACGTGAACACAACCGAACATCATCTAAAGGAAAAAAGAAAGAGAAATCTGACTTCTTTGTCCTCTTTTGGTATATGTGGCTTTTGCAAGAGTTCTACATATGAAACTCCATTACATGAATATAGTACTGGCGATAATATATTTATTCTCTTGCCAGTGTCTTTACCTATCAATTCTTCCGTCACACGTCCACCATGTTATCAACTTAACAGCTTTGAAGCGGAGCTCCACACAAACACTTGTTGTCTGAGTACGATGATGTATCGAAGCTCTGCAGCTTGCCGCCAACAGGAATCCGGCCGCACAGCTGGTTGTCGTTCAAGCGAAAGGTGTCGAGGTTCTGGAGTGAAGTGAGCGACTTGGGAATTGATCCGGTGAGGTCATTGTGAGAAAGGTCCAGTAAAGTGAGCTTCGAGAGCATGCCGAGGTTGGAGGGGATGGAGCCGGTGAGGTTGAGGTAGCTGAGGCGGAGGAAGGTGAGGTCCTGGAGCTTGCTGAGGGAAGAGGGGATCGGGCCGGTGACGTGGGAGAGGCGGTTCAGGTCGATCATCTGCAGGTAAGGGAGGTCACCGACGGCGGCCGGGATTTGGCCCCAGAGGGTGCCGTCGAAGATGGTGAGCTGGGTGATGCGGTGGGTGGTGTCGTCGCAGGCGACGCAGTACCAGTCGCAGCAGTCGGTGTCGGCCTTCCACGAGTCCAAGATGTAAGGGTTGTTGAGGGACTGCTTGATCGACAGGAGTACCTCCTTATCCTGAGGGTTGCAGAGCTCGGAAAAGGATGGCGAGACCAGGAAGCTTGAGAGGAGGAGAGTAAACAAGAAAGCCGACGAGAGATTTGGACTTGCCATTTGTCTCTCTTTGTTGGGTGATGATGTGCTGTTGGAAGTTAGGTTAGGGACTGCGTTTATAGGGATGTCTGAAGCTTGAAGAGAGAGGAGGTTGATCAGGATCAAAAACAATTCAGGGGGAAAGTCAATTTGAGAAGATTTGACTTTAACATTTTCAACTTGGTGGTGTTTGATTTATTAATGCGTTGGTGTTGCATGCACAGCCGGGACTCCGCAATTCATGGCATTTGCCGTCCTCGTTCTCTATGATTTATTTAAACATATAAGTGCTAGTATGTTAGAAATTGTTGCCAAAGGAGTCCAGAGGAATTAATCAACTTGGTGTTTGTTTGGTGTAGTTGTAGCTGCGTAGGACACCTAAAACCCACTCATAGGGTTAAGTGAAATAGTACCCAGCTAGCCGGATGAGTCAAGAGGAATTAATCAACTTAGAGTTTGTTTCGTGCAGTTGTCGCTGTGTTGCGGCTATACACCGAAAATACACTCATAGGACACCTAAAACACACTCATAAGATTAGGTAAAATAGTACCCGGCTATTATATATTATAAGCATACGCTTTTGGCGACATGTCTTTGAAGGTGTTATACTTTAGCTATAAGCAATTAATCCATTTGGTCGAAACTTTTACGAGAGATCGCTCGGTTATCAACATGACGAAAAAAACCTCTAACATTGTTGTAGAGTTTGTATCAATATTTACGTGCGAAAAAGACATGAAATTGCTTTAGTGCTATCAATGCCTGTATAAGTATTATTTGAAATTTTATGACGTATAATTTTCACCTTATTATAGTAATGATAATGATAATTATAATAATAATAGCAGCAACATTACATGTTCTTATTTTATAAGTATTGCTATTACAGACATTGGAACAAAAAACATTGGAGGTTATGATGGAGAAGTTCTCCATGGAGTCGGACGAAAAATTTAAGAAGGCAATTAGAAACGTATTTCATAATATGAGAAAAAGATAAGGGTTTTTGTACGAGTATCTTTGTCTTAAAAAATGATTTTTAGAGAGCTTAAAAGTTACGGCATCTCAAAGCTACTAGAAGTTATATAATCCATGAAAATCACTTATTTTGATGTCGAGTCTAGGCTTAGAGAGTGGTGGCTCGGGAGTTGGGTCGGCACTCGTGGTGAGGTGGTGCCACGGCGGGGGTCGGTGCATGGTGACTTTGATCGTCCTCTGCCCGTGGATAAGATTGCGAGTATTTCGAGTTCGGGCAACTTATAAATTTATACCTCTAAATATAGAAAATCTCAATCCTCCTCTAAAATAGCAAAAGAAGATCGTCACGACACTGTTCCCCGTAAATGGACAATGATGTCTTTATTTTGGATAAGGAAAAGACAGAAAGCTACATGAAATGGATAAGATCTTGTCCCCCTCCGCCGCTTCACACACATTGCAACCATCAAATTCGAAAAAGTCTAGTCAAGATCGAGGGCTCTTTAAATTTCACTAATCTTATTCTAGGTGGGGGTCGTGATGGACTTGGCATCTTAGATGATCCCGAAAGCATTATTCCACGATAAAGACGGGTCGTTGCATAGATTTTGGCTCGATCACTAATTCTCCCCATGTAATGCTTCACCAGATAAATCGATGGGCATATTTCGAAACGACCGTTGGAATTAACAGGCACCGAGTCGGGAAAGACAAAAATGAAAATCATTTGCTCCCGTTTTAAAAACTGCATGCATATTACTTGTTATAGCAATATTACGATAATTATTTAGTTTTTAATGTCTCTTGAGATTTCGCATGTATTTTCTTTGATTGTGTATATCCCTAATTAATTATAATTGATATTATTTTTATCTTATTACTTTAAATACTCATCCAATAAAGTCTATAAATAGTCTCACGTACTCTTAATCAATAAATCGAAATATACGCAAACTTTAAATTGCTTCTCTTTCCCATATTTCTTTATCTTTACTATTACTAGAATGAAGTGCGAAGTTCCTGGTTTGGAAGATTCTTGGCCATGAAAGAGACATGCTTGTCCTTTGTATTTGTCATTGAGGCAAGACGGTGCGCGCATGCATGTCGAGACCCACGTAGCGTGGGACCAACATTAAGCAGCAATATTCATAGGCTTAGTAACGTGAATTTCCCACATGCACGTGACTCGTGCAATTACGGTTCTCGTAATCATTTTGATTACGATGTTATCTAAACAAGGAAGAGTTTTCATCCGTTAATTAAAACTTTCGAACATAGTTTTAGAGCCAAATTTTGTCCCTTTTGTGGGGAAATTAATGACGTGGACATCGGTCGGTTATCCTATGTGGCACGGCCGATGATAACGTGAACAATTTTTTTAAAATTTATTAATTTTTTGATTTTTTTTTATTTCTTCCTTTTTTTCCTTTTCTTCTCTTTTTCTTCGTTTTTTTTCACTGTGACCGCTGACTGGGTGAGGGCCGCGAAGTCCTTGCCAGCCGCTGGTGAGGGTCATGGCCCTAGCTTAGCCTTGCCCAGATCTAGGTGAGGGCCACAGTGAAAGGAAAATAAAAGGAAAAAGGAAAGAAAACTAAATAAAAAGTTTAGAATATTGGAGAAAATTATCCATGTCAGTACCGGCTGTGCCATATAGGACGGCCAGTATTCACGTCAGTAATAGCCGGTTGGAGTGTATTGGTAAATTGCCAAAAGGTTCATGATTAAATTGGCCAAATCAAAATATTTATGACTGAATCGACAGAATTGCAATATGCTTAGTAATTTTTTGGTAACTATCCCCCCATACGCCCACCCCAGTCAGCCAAATTACAACATGCCACTATTAGTTCGGCCTGCACATGACCTATTGAAATATTCCACATTTCTCGGCAATGGATTTCTATGTGTTCTTTATACACATTATCGTTGCTGCTGAAGACTTGTTACATGGTCAAACCTTTGAAATCACGTCGGCCAAAATAAAATGTACGCTCTCTGTAATTGCCCCAAACAAGCCGTTACAATATAATATGATCTTTGAGAGTATTGAGAGCCAGGTCTTCGCTCCTTGACACTTTCGCTCATGCAATTGATATTGAATAAGATACGACCGATTTTGTTGACCATCTCAACGGCACATGCATTTCTATGGAAACATAAAATAAACCAAGCATCCGATTCGTTATTGCCCTAATCGGTTATAATTTTACTTGGAGGTGCTCGAGAGTTGAAGTTGCTACAAAAAGAGCCGTATCGATTCATATTCCTATAATAGATAGTTAAGGGTCAATTTATCCACACATTCGAGTATTCCTGGCACTTATTAGTAGTCGAGCAATTCTTTTAGGTACGCTCAATGGTCTATCGAAATCGTATGATCTGCACAATACAAAGCGCTGTTTAAAATTTTGATGAGTATAACATTTAACTTTACTGATGAAGTATGGTTTACTTTGAAAAACTTAAATTTCAAAACTTCATGGGCCTGGTCATCATGGTCCGATAATCAGGGCTCTGGCCTTGAAGCATTGCAGGCCCAAGAAGCAACATGAATAACGTGGAAAGCATCTTTATTGGTAAGGGCCTAATTAAAAAAAAAGGTACCAACTTTGAATCGAGGGATAATTCTGACCCGAACTTTTTTTATTCCATAAAAAAACACCAATTTTAGGTCAAAGGACAATTTTAGTCCGAACTTTTTTTGTCCCGTAAAAAGGCATCAACTTTCAAATGAGTGACAATTTTGGCCCCAAATTTTTTTTTATCTAATAAAAAATCGTCAACTTTCATCATGATCCCAAATTTGGCCACCAGTTGACTTTCACCATTATTTGAGAAAGAAGGTTATGGTGGTGAACTTGGCGAATCTCATCCATGACATTTGTCAATAGGCGATGGTTAGCTTCAGATTACGTTTGACCAAAAAGATTTGATCTAAAGATACTTTTTACTTGTCAATGAAGTAAATAAGACGAACAGTTTCACCATTATTTTTCAAATTATAGCTTAGAGAATAAGACAATGAATATGTTTTAAATCCAGTTGACAAGCCACGTGGACTTATTGCCAAGGTAGAATAGTCAAATTAGATAATCAATGGTTCTAAGTCAGTAGGGGCCAGATTTGGGATTTAAGTGACAGTTGATACTTTTTTACGAGACAAAAAAGAATTGAGGCTAGAATTATCTTTCGACCTAAAATTGGTGCTTTTTTACGGGACACAAAAGAGTTTGAGCCAAAATTATCCATTATCCTAAAATTGGTGTTTTTTTACGAGATAAAAAAAAATTCGGATCAGAGTTGTCCCTCAACCTAAAATTAGTATGTTTTTTTTGGAATTAACCCTATTGGTAATGTCATGTACACAACTTAAGCTTTTTCTCTGTTACACTAAGCCCTTTGCTTTTCCTTAGCTGAAGTCTGTGCAAAAGGAGGAGAGCAAAAGCCACTTTCACAAACACCGTTCACTACAAATTTCTAAAAGCACCCATGTGTCCCTTCCTGAGAATCTCTTTTTTCTTTACTTAGACAAAGTCAAAAGGAATTTAGGTGTTAAAGATGGAGCCCGTAAAAAGCTTATGCTTTGAGCATATTGTTTTAGGAAAGCACAGAGCATCTACAAAAGCTTATGGGCCTAGTTGCTCTGCACTATATTCCCAGAAAGATCATCTTTGTTTCTTAGATGGGGAATCCTTCCTTTTGCTTGGTTTCGGTGAGAAAGCGGGCTCACAGAGGTTAATCAAATCAATTAGATTCGATTCTTCACAATAATCACAGCCACGTATTTGACTAATGGAATTATTTGTGCGAAGTTACGCGCTTCTGCCATGTTCATCAGCCCTAAACAAACAAAAGCTCTGGGCACTAAAATGAAGAGGTTGATCACGTAGTGGTCTTTCTCAAAAGAATGCTAAAGCAACTTAAAAAGTTGATATTGAGCTGGTAGTGCAGGTGACAGATGCTCAGCATCTTTGGCCTAAAGACAAAGTTGTCAAGCTCAACTCCCTGAATTGGAGAGCTTCATCCAATAAGTCTCTAAACCCCCAGAAGGCAGCAATTTCCCGACGCCGAAACCTCGAAAGACCTAGAGACTTGCAAGTTTAACATCTGCACATACAGACATGAGAATCTAATCTTTCCAGCAGCAATCTTTCGGGGGATATAGAAGCATACAATTGAAGGTAACAACACTTACCCACGACTAGAGCGCTCTTTCTGTTGCTTGTTTGCATGTTTTCACGCTCACGTTTACTATTATATTAATGTTATCTTCTTCAGTTTTCATATGGTAAGGTAACTGATGAATCTTTAGTACTATTGTAGTTGCCTAACTTCAGCAAAATACGCCTCCAGCATCAGCAAGCTCTGAACTAGCAGTGGTTCCGTGGAAAAATATTACAGCACCATGACTACGCCAGTCCCTCCACACACCCAAGAAGAATATAAGTTGAAACACACGAAACCTCAGCTCGGGGAACGATGGCCACATGGAGGTGTCCGAGGTGGGGGCGGATGGATCACGAGCGAAAGAGCCTCAAGCACCTATGACCTTGTCGAACAGATGTATTATCTCTACGTGCGCGTCGTGAAAGCCAAGGATCTTCCCCCGAATCCTGTCACAGGAAGCTGTGACCCATATGTCGAAGTGAAGCTCGGGAATTACAAAGGCAAGACGAGGCACTTCGAAAAGAGGGCAAACCCAGAATGGAAACAGGTTTTTGCCTTCTCCAAAGAAAAGATCCAGTCCTCGGTTCTTGAAGTATTCGTCCGGGACAAAGAAATGGTCGGGCGAGATGATTACATAGGCAAGGTGGTGTTCGACATGAATGAAGTGCCGACTAGAGTTCCACCAGACAGTCCTCTGGCACCTCAGTGGTACAGGTTGGAAGATCGGCGAGGAGACACCAAGGTGAAAGGAGAAGTTATGCTTGCGGTTTGGATGGGAACGCAAGCCGACGAAGCCTTCCCTGAGGCCTGGCATTCAGATGCAGCATCAGTCCATGGAGAGGGAGTATATAATATTCGGTCCAAGGTTTATGTTTCCCCTAAACTGTGGTATGTCAGGGTGAACGTGATCGAAGCTCAGGATGCGGAGGCCCATGACCAAGGCCAAGTGCCGCAAGCTTTTGTGAAAGCACAAGTCGGACACCAGATTCTCAAGACCAAGCTCTGTCCTAACAGGACGACAAATCCATTTTGGAACGAGGACCTGCTATTTGTTGCAGCAGAGCCTTTTGAAGAGCAGTTGGTGCTAACAGTTGAAAATAAAGTAACCCCTGCGAAGGATGAAGTCATGGGCAGATTGATATTGCCACTAACCATCTTCGAGAGGCGCCTGGATCACCGGCCAATTCATTCGCGCTGGTTCAACCTCGAGAAATTTGGCTTTGGTGCTCTGGAAGCAGATAAAAGGCACGAGCTCAAGTTTTCAAGCAGGATACATCTGAGAGTCTGTCTTGAAGGTGCTTACCATGTGTTGGACGAGTCCACCATGTACCTCAGCGACCAGCGGCCGACGGCACGACAGCTGTGGAAGCACCCTATTGGCATACTTGAAGTGGGTATTCTAAGCGCTCAAGGGCTTCTTCCCATGAAGACAAAGGACGGACGAGGAACCACCGATGCCTACTGCGTTGCCAAGTACGGACAGAAGTGGGTGAGAACAAGGACTATCCTCGAGAGTTTGAGCCCGAAATGGAATGAGCAGTATACATGGGAGGTCTATGACCCCTGCACTGTGATCACACTGGGAGTTTTTGACAACTGCCACTTGGGTGGGAACGAGAAATTGGCAGGTGGTGGCGGGGCAAAAGCTGATTCAAGAATTGGGAAGGTAAGGATTCGGCTATCGATCCTCGAAACGGACCGAATATACACTCACTCCTATCCGCTGCTTGTCCTCAACCCGCCGGGGTTGAAGAAAATGGGAGAGCTCCAATTGGCGGTTCGATTCACCTCTCTTTCACTCGCAAATATGATCTACCTCTACATGCAACCTTTGTTGCCCAAGATGCACTATCTGCTTCCATTTACAGTTAACCAGCTCGACAGTTTGCGGTACCAGGCAATGAACATTGTAGCAGTGAGGCTTGGCAGGGCAGAGCCGCCACTCAGGAAGGAGGTGGTGGAGTACATGCTGGACGTGGATTCCCACATGTGGAGCATGAGAAGAAGCAAGGCTAACTTCTTCCGCATTGTCTCGCTCTTCTCCGGCGCCATATCCATGAGCAAGTGGCTAGGTGAAGTCCGCCACTGGAAGAACCCCGCCACAACAGTCCTGGTTCACGTCCTGTTCTTCATATTGATATGCTATCCGGAACTAATACTCCCCACGATTTTCCTGTACATGTTTCTGATCGGGATGTGGAACTATAGATTCCGGCCGAGGCACCCGCCTCACATGGATCCAAAGCTATCGTGGGCAGAAGCGGTCCATCCAGACGAGTTAGATGAAGAGTTCGATACTTTTCCTACATCCAAGCCTCAAGATGTGGTGAGGATGAGGTATGACAGGCTCAGGAGCGTGGCTGGGAGGATACAGACTGTGGTGGGCGACATAGCCACGCAAGGGGAAAGATTTCAGGCCCTTCTCAGCTGGAGAGACACAAGAGCGACCAGCCTATTCATACTTTTCTGCCTCGTTTCAGCTGTGGCCCTCTACATAACTCCGTTTAAGATGGTGGCCTTGGTTGCGGGCATAGTCTGGCTTCGGCATCCAAGATTCAGGAGCAAGCTTCCTTCAATCCCCAGCAACTTCTTCAAGAGGTTGCCGTCTCGGGCTGACAGCATGCTCTGAGCTGAGGAGTTCACATAAAAACAATCAGGGCCAGTAGTCCACATTTGTTATCTACTCCGATTCTATTTCGGAGTTGTACTTGTCCAGTTCATTACCACAGTGTTTTCGCAATATTCTGCTCCTCACTCCTCAGTGCTTTAAAAACAAACGCATTAGCCCAGAAGTACGTATGCACCCTTCACTAATCTGTCTTACCATCAAAAGAACCATCCTAGAATCATAAAATACAAAAAAAACCGCACGAATCAAATCAGGATGAATGCGGGGGCGTGATATGTATGACATGAGGTTGAGGGTAAGGAGAACATATAGATTACAACTTCATTTGAGAAAACCAAATGCGCCTACCAGCATCGATGACAGTGAATTTCATCCTTTCAGTACTCTACCTTCTACAAGCAGAACTGTGATAAGTCTTTTTCGACATGCAAATTCCATTTTTTGTGAAGAAAACCACATGTTCAGCAGGAAGACATTCGTCTACCAGAAATCCCATGACAAAATACAGATCCTCCTCTCCAAGATCCCAACCGCTTGTTATCATACAGTAAACGTAACAGTCCAAAAATCCCTTACGGAGACGCATTCAAGAATCTCAAGATGGAAACTATTACCAACAAACGAAATCTTCTTCAGCTGGAGCTCGCTTGCTCCAGCATCCAAGTCGCTGTTCGGGCTGGCCTCCACCGTCATTTCATTTGTCGGCAACCCTTGGCCGTCGTCGGCGCCGCCGCCGCCGTCTTTCACCGTTCGTTTCCGGTGAAACTTCGACGTTTGCGCCGCGTCGACTCTTGGGCTTAGAAAAAAGGACCATGTGCTCGTGGGCCGACCATGGATGCACAGTTTTCCTAGGATGCTGCTGGGAGAGAAGATGATCCACTGTTGTCGGCCTGTACTGCTGCTATATGTAAGTGGGCTTTCTATTAACCAATTGTCAATTTTTTTTCCCTCTCTTAATAGCATTTGGAAATTTGTCTTTTGTATAGCACCTAACACCTGAAATCTTTCAAAATATACATGAGTTCAGATCTAAATTTTATTTTGTAATATTTAAATTTTAAACTAGTTTTTTTGTTCGTTTTCAAACTTTCGAAGAAAAAAGTGCGTCGGACCAAACGAGCAATAGGGGGAGGTCATTGGGGTCCATAAAAATTATAGCATTCAAGGAATGTCATTGGCAAAGAATTTAATATCACATGTCTATGGGATTTTAGTAGATCTCGTATCGTATTCATGTATTCTCTCTCTATCAATTTGCTTAAACTTTTGGGTTAGACATTTGAAAATGGTACCGGAGTCAGATTTCGCCGTAGATTTGCTTCGCATGCAAGGCTTTCCATCCATCAACTCTACATGTCATTATCAATCCAATTTGCACATGAGAGAAGGTATTAAAACATATCCCATTTCGCATGTCTATGGGGTTTCGATGGATCTTATATTTATGCAATCCCCCTGCTTATCAGTTTAAGTTTTTGGTTTACACTTTCCAGTAGTCATATTTGACACGAAAACCCACACAAGCAAGTGAAAATTAATGAAAAAAAAAAGAAAATGACTTTGAAATCTCCTATCATTTTCCCTTGAAAATGAAAGGATTGGCAGAGCTGTCACGTTTCCATGAGTCTCCATTTGACTTTCTATATAGTATGTAAATATGACACCTAAATATTGTATGTAAGATAACTGCCCTTTTCTCTACCAGCTGCATCACCTAATAATGGAATCTTTAGTTGCATTATTTGTCCCAACAAGTCCATTTTCAGTTGCAGCACTTATCTACTGGACCAGCCAGCTTATTGAGATCACCTAATCACCAATTCTAAGTTTTTCCTCGATGTCTGGCAAGATGTTTGAATTTATCCTGTAGAAATAATGCATCTTCTTTAGATCTAACATTACCATATCCCGTTGAATAGTCCGGTGTAAATTTCCCCTAAAAAAGCCTCGTTAGTCAATCACTTCTTTCGGATTTCTTATTCCTGCTCAGACGAGTTGGTTTTCAAGGAATTTAATTTGATATGCTGTCCGTGTAAAGTTCAGTTTACACATGCTAATCTCAAATGATACCATGCATAAATGTAATTTGGTATTCATCCAGATTGCCAGTGTATATACAAATTTTTTTGAATGATATATCTCCTCGATCCTAAAACACATATAAATTAGTGGGTAAAAGAAAATAATGGTTTTAGATGGAAGCTGTTGACTCTGCCTACATTGTTCATGGCCACATAATCTTTTTAAGGCCAATTAGACATGCCACAAAAGAAGTTTGTATCTAGACCTCTAAAATCCATGGTGAATGGCATGTCTAGGCTAGAAACCAAAGATTGATGACTTAGTCCCATTTTCATAATCGGTGGCATAACTCAGAGTTCGTACGTAGGACAGAGAAGCTTATTTGTATGAATATCCGAAGAAGTCATATCATATCATCTAGTAAATAAATTTTTATCAAATTTTGAACTATTTCTTATATAATCACCACGAAGAAGCATCAAGCATGCACATTGTCACAACACACAAAAACGATATGTCCATATGCTCTTGGCCTTGCATGCATTCTTCCTCAATGCCAGGGAGTGTCTTTCTAGCTCACACAAAACAAATAAAACAAACAAAGCGAAGAGAAAAGTAGCCAAAAATCAATGTCTTCTTCTATCCCAATGTCCTATAATTTCTACCTTCCTTCTATTACTTAGATTGTCTACTTTTAGTCAGCAATGGCTGCGAAATCATTGCACATTAGATTTACTTCCTCGTGAAGCAATAGGGCAAATAAAGGGAATGCAGCTGATTTCCCTTGCCTTAGAGTCAATTCTATATATCTACCATCTATGTGCACATCTATTTCGCAACTGGAAGTAATTAAACATGGTTGTAACTGCTGACTAGGCATAACCTGGTGAGGTTGGTGGCAAGAGAGAAAAAGGGGTCTCTATTAAAATATAGCTAGTGAAAGGTCTTCATCATTCTTGCCGTGGACGTGACAACCATAGGGAGCTGAGAGCTCGGAGGCGATGGAAGTACTCGGCGATCGCGAGCAAACACCTCGCAGCTTGGCAAGTCGTGAGAATTTGATGCAGCCGGTGAAGTGTCTGGTGCCTTAAGTTATCTGCCTGTAAGGAACACTTTAGTATTAGTGAATAGATAAATAAGATATGAACATTGTAGATGATAAGCTAGTTGGGTCGATTTGTATATCTCCGCTGTTCATGACCAACCTTTAAGGATCTCTTTTTCCCTTTATCTTTAACAATATGGATCTTACTATCCAAATACAGTATTTGAATATCAATGGCTATATGCATCAAAGTAAGACAAAGTCTCGAAAGAGGGGTTGGTGGCAAGTTGGAATATTGTGCGGGAGTGTTATGATTGTAGGACATGCAAACCACCACCATTTTAGTCAAAATTTAAACACAAAAAAGAAGAAAAAAAGAATTTAGACCATAGTGGCTGGAATGACAGCACTAGAATGATGCATATTGACTTCAAGGGAGATTAGTGCCCTCTAGGTCAGTCTAGGCCCCGTCCAAACTACAAAGCGGTCAACTAATGAAAAATGACAAATGTACGTCCACGTCCATTAGTTCTTCCCTAAAACCATGATTACTGTTCTT
Source organism: Syzygium aromaticum (assembly GCA_024500025.1). Lineage (NCBI taxonomy): Eukaryota > Viridiplantae > Streptophyta > Magnoliopsida > Myrtales > Myrtaceae > Syzygium > Syzygium aromaticum. The sequence continues at coordinate 24,030,539 of CM044885.1, forward strand.
CCTGTAGTTATCAAGATTCTTTACCATAGTCGTCGAAAAAATTCAAACTGTGGAAACGTGCACCTCTAAAAGAAAACCCCACTTCATCCACGAGTCCAGAACCAAAAGGGCACGAGGACAACGACACCCATGAAGAGCTCAGTCAAAAAGTTGGAAAAAGAGCACAACAATTCTCTAATCAAGTGTCCTTACCAAAAAAAAAAATTCTCTAATCAAGTGAGAAATTGTATCTAGTGAAGGAGATTTGACTTTACCTTGAGTTGAAAGGGGGGGGGGGGGGTGGGCGTGGCGGGGGCGTGGCGGGTGGTGGGGCGGGTGGTGGGGGCATGATCTCAATCAAATTGACATTTATCTCGTTGAAAATATTGCATTTGATTTACATGAGAATGCCAACTTACGCCCACAAATTGGGGGTGACGGCTGCCGTCCGTCGCCCTCCGGTTTGCACGTGATATCTAAGTTGACGTGTATTTTGTGTATTCTTCTGATGATTCCCGGCTCAAAGAAATTTTTTGTGATGAAGCAAAAAGACAGAAGGTCGTTTAAATCTCATTCATGGCCTAGTGATTGATCTAATGATACACAAATGAATGGTCCATGTACATATATTCATCAAAATTAATAGAACCAGAACAGCTGAATATGGCCCCGTTTAAAACAATTTAAAAAAATTAAAATAAAGGTGGTAGGAATGGGCATTAAACTAGATTAGATGTGCATGCGCGTTCGGATCTTAGTCTTGTTTGGAAAAATTAGGGCATGAAGGTGCGCAAGCTAGTCTCGAGAAGGGTCAAGAAGGGGGCCAGTTAATGCAAATTTGGTCCTCTCTATGTCCTTCAGGTCAAACGGTTACGACCGTGACATCAATATTGGGGTATGGAGGACATGGACATGGACGAAATTTGTGGGACATGGATCGTGGATCCACGTGGCTCACCCTCGGTAATACGTGGAGTGTCATGGGCATTCGTTAGTATCGCATTGAAGAAAACATAGATGATACATGTAATTGTATACAGAATAGTTATCGTATATAATACTTTCTTATGCTGGACATGAAAGGTATTTCATTTCTCAGACATTGGGTTTTTCTCTTTGTCGCTCTAGGATAATAACATCTCATCATCTACTGATTTGTATCCCCTAATGAAGTACATGCACCCTTAAATTCGGTAGTCGAGGTTATGGCACAAGGAATTATGTGCTTATCTAGCCCTTTCTAAAATTGGATACAACTTTTTTCTTATATTTAAAAGACTACCCGTCGTGCATTTGACCCGTCAGTTCAGATAATCAGATAATCTTCCAGTCGATCCTTTTAAATGATTTTGTATGGGGTTAAAACTTTTCTTTTGCATTGTCCTCTAGTGGAATAATGGGAGGAAGGAACTAAGAGAGAAGAGAGGCTTTTGACACATCCGTTTGGACGACTGCGCTCATCGCATCAAACTCATGAAACCTAATGATTGTCAACAACTTATCCCTATAATTGACTTAACCAAAGCCACGCATATTTTTATTTTGCGGAAGATTCCTGAGGTTTGCACACTGTCGAATTATATGGCAGACATCTCATGCGTTGGAACAGAGACACAGAAATATAAAGTGCGGGAGATACGCTGTAACCAACCAGCATTCGGGGAGGGGTGGTCATGCAGTAGTTCAAAGGGTCGGGGTTGGTTTCCTATCCCAAAACAGAAGCCATATCTTTTCTGATGCTTATTCTCCTTGGGACCACCATAGAAATGCACGACATGATGGCTCGACAAAAGAATTGCTAGACTCGATCCTTTCTTTTACTAATGTGGCGGGCGGAATAAATCACAACTGAAAATTGGGAAAATCCATATTCTCAGAGTAGAGTTCAGTCTATATTGGTCGGAAAGATGGATTGGTTTAAGGCAAAACCTAGCTGGACAACCCTTTTTTTGTGTTTAAATGCATGGTGAGAACATGGAAGCTACGAAAGTGCAGACAAATTAATTAAGGTGGACCGCAGTTGGGGCATACCTGTCTAACAAAACCTTCGAGGGTAGAGAGCTTGTTCATGGCAACGGCCATCTGGCCCATGTAGTTGGCCATGCTAGGAGGAGAGAGCAATGAATCGGAAGCGATGGTCTCCGAGAGTGACTGGTTGAGGGCTTCAAGCCCTTGTGACAGAGCCTCCTCGGCCTCCTGCGTCGACTGTTGCAACCCGCATATCCCTAGTATTTGTTGCTCCGTCAAGGGCTCGATGTGGTTTAGTATAACCTGCAGTCAAAAGGTATGTGCATGAAATCACCGAAGGACTATAGTTACATAGATATTTGCATCTTTATATGCTTGATCGACTCATCCAGAATTTCAGTGAGAAATGTTTTAGATCCTCGGAGCATCTATTTTAATTTCTTTAGTGTTTCTTCAAAGGTTTTAGAAATTCATCAGCAACAGCATCTAGGTTTTTTACTTATTTTTCGAGGGCCAAGGGGGTTTATGCACTTGAAGACAAAGGAAAAGATGAACATGAGAACAAAATCCTTGTTGATATCAAAGAGAAGACTAGAGAATAGACAGACAATATCGGAGATGAAGATTTGCAACTCTCTGTCTTTCCCTTTCGAAGGCAACGAGCCTTACGTAGTAGTAAGAGACATCACTTTATGAGAAGAAAACCTAACTTGGCCCTTTGGTAGAAAAAGGTTCACGAGGCCCTTTCGTCATTCATTTGATCTTCATATAGGCATCTTTTTCTAGCGATGGCTGAACTTTTGCCCATGCATTGAAATGTCTTCCACACGTTGATATTTCCCATACCTTCCTATAAATAGCTCCACTTTGATACAATACACCCACTCTATTTTAGAACCAAGAAAAAGTAAAAATCGTATGAGATTTTAAAAAATCGACCAGAAACTTGCCTATTAGACTTATATATACGAACTGAAGTTTGGCAATCAGAGTGAAAATCTGTTAAAATTTCAAATGACTTTTCACGGTATAAACCCTGAAGGACCTAGTTAAGATGAGATGAATTTTTTGGTATTTGAAAACTCTAATCATGCTCATGCGAATAAAATCCCTTTTTTTTTTCTCATGAACACATAGCAACAGACCCTCCAGTCTTACATCATAGTGAGTAAAAATTAATATACCTTGATGAGCTCGGAAGGACGGAATCCGCCCATCCACATGAAGCATCGCTCAGCCGGGGTCTTCCACATTCCCGAAACAAGATGAAACACGTCCGATTTTACCACCATGCTCTTGAGGTTGATCATCTCGTTGTAGTGAGCCAGCGTGTTGTCCACAAACAGCCGCAGCTCGTTCTCTGGCAGATGCTCCTGTACCGCCGCTCGGAGCTCGCACATGAGACGGTGGTGTTCTTCGACCCACCTCGCATACTCCATGTCGAACACAGCTGCATCTGCATCAAATTTTTTTAACAACACACCTAAATTAAATACCGAAGTACAATTCCATGAGGCAAATGGATGATAAGTGTCCATAATTAGCTCCGTGTGATGTCCATTGGTTTTTATAGACAGACTTCGCAAGCTACACCCAATAAAATAAAATTCGGCCGTTATCTTCGGTGTCAAATCAGCGAAAGCGGTCGAGCTTAATACCGGTGCTGATGTTGCTAATGCCCACTGGGAGGCCTTGTTCTCCTCCTAATACTGCTCCTCCTCCGACAAATATGCCCTAAGAACCAAAAAAGAACCTCCTCAGCTAGTCTCAGTCTCTTTTTCTCTTTTTTTTTTTTCCCCATTCTTTTATTATGGGTGTCGTATATTTCGCTGAGAGTTAAAAAGGAAGAACGAAGATGAGGTTTATGAGAAATCTCACTTGGGATCGTGCTCTTTGCAGTTCTTGTTCCAGCTGTGAGAGCTTGATCCTACTTGTCTCTAGTTGCTGAATGTACGCCTGAGATTTGAACAAAAAATAAACAAACTCGAGCAACAACTTTTGTTTGATATTCGAACTTGGAGTACATGAAATGAACCCGTGTCACCTTCTTCCTTAGCCTGCTTTTCCTCGCTGCCTCTCTATTCTGCGCGAGTCTCCTCAAGGTCTGCATGCAAACACAGCTTCATGAAACTATTCATCCACGTATAACATATGTATCGGACCCATGAACAAATGGGGGGACAAAAATTATCAATGCGAGAAATACATAATAAGAGGGGATAAATATGTTGCTGTTACAAAAAGTAAGATCATTTCACATGCCTTAGGGTCAGGAGTTTTAGGACCTTCTTGGTGCTCTGAAGTGGACGTTGGGCCTTTGCGGTTCCCTTCACGCTGCCCCCACAACAAAGATCACATTACACCATTTTTTTTAACAAAACAAGTTGACCATTAATATATAGTTCGGAATTAGAATAGTTAATCCTCATTTCCGACGCAGCCCAGCTAACTGCCCTATTCCTTCCTCGATTAAAATTAATAATAGGACTTGGGTGAAGTTATATAGATGTAATGTTGTTATTAATGGAATATATGTCCTACCTTGACATTGGTTTTGGGTGGTTCAGGAGGAGCAGATGCAACATCATTTCTCGCGTTGGCTAACTCCACAGATGGTTCTGACAGTCTCTTCGAACCGCTTGCCCGCGGAGAGACCAATCCCATGTTAACCTATCAACAAATCCCATCTATAAAAATCAACAACTGGAGAAGAAGATGACGTAGCAGTGGCAGTGGCAGTGGTGATAAGGTAATGGCCATTGGGTATTCTGATGATATACGATCCGTGGGTTGATGTTACCTTTGGCGATGGGTCGACGTGCATAGGCTGAGATGGGAAAATGTTGAGAGTCGGAGGTCTCATCCCAGAATTCTCTGCACATAACACGCATGTAATTACACAAAAAATTATGACAAGCTTTACCCCTTATATCTTGGTAACTATGAGAGAGAGAGAGAGAGAGAGAGAGAGAGAGAGAGAGAGACCCACACACACACACACACAATCATTGAAGGAGGACCCAGAAAGAGAGAGACCTCATGCATTTGGTAGCTCTCTGATAATCCAAACAGAAAAAAGGAGCAGGAACATCACAGCACGAAAAAGCACAACAACCCATGCCCATTCTTCGTTGCCTCAATTCATGAGCTTGGATTTGTTACGGGTGATGGACCCCAACTCGCGAAATACCATGAAGCTTTTGGCAACCAAAAGGACTTTTTTTCTTTAAAGAAGCAGAAGCGTTTTGATTTTTTTGTTTTCTTATTTTCTTGCAGAATCGAGATCTTTTCTCGATCTTCTTTTTGGCAACGATTCGGTCAAAGGAAAAGTACCATCAGATTCAATCCGTTTGGGCATGGCATGCTTTTCTTGTGAACCAAAAGGGGATACGATTATGAAATTCTGCGATAGGGAATGAGATGATTGAAAAAAAGAAAAGATACCCCTTCAAAGTTTCTGTTTCTGTCAAAGAGAGAGAGAGAGAGAGAGCTCACGTTTTTGATCTTGAACAGATTGGTCATGCCCATCGAGATAGAGAAAAAGGGCTTGATCCAGCTCGCCCAAGTCATAAGCTTCTCCTCCTCCACCCCCGTCTTTGCTTCTACCAACAACAAAAACATGTTCACCTCCGAAACAACGAAACCACTTGCACAGAACCAAGAACACGAAAAATCTCAGCTTTCTTGAGGCAAAGGGGGAGAAAAAAGGACACTAGGGTGAGAAAATGCTTCGTTGGGTAGTGACGAGTCAATTACAAGAAATTATTCGCGGTGATGGAGGATGATGGCGATGATTGCATCATTCCGTGTGAAACCTGCTGCTGCTGATGATGGTAGTGGTGATGGCGGTGATCTTGTATTTGATGCTGCTGATGCTGTTGCTGATACTCCAGTTGACTTGTGTGCTGGCTGGTGATGATGGCTTTATTGGCATCCATGGCCAAGAAATAATAGAACACGCTCCTTTCTGAATGCAAATTTTGAGCTCTTTCTGCGACTAGCTGTCTCTCTCTAACTCACAACTTCAACTTTCTTCATCACCAAGACCTGCGATGACAAGTTTCTTGACAGAAACCATTAATGGCGAAGAGAGCTAGTTCCTCTCACCCTCCTTTTGAACATCATTTCCTCCTCACTTTCGGCCCCTGTAATCAAGAGTCGGTTATAATCTGTAGGGGAGAGAGAGAGAGAGAGAGAGAGAGAGAGAGAGAAGAGGAAGAAGAAGATGAAGGAATTGAATGCGAAGAAACAAAAGACCAAGTCTCTTTTTATATTTTGAAGGGTTCTCACACTCTCCCTTAAGAGAAGCAGGCGGGAGCTTCTGTTCAACAAGATTTTCGGACAGGGCGGTTCGATGAGATTATCGTTTTGGTCCTCTCTCTCTCTAAAATAAATACAACAGAAGATCAGGAGAAACCACTTTTCTTCGTCAAACAAGAGGAAAAGCACCTTGCGGACAGGGTCCCCTCCAAGTTGCTCATGGTTCCTTGTCCGAGCTTCTCATCATGCTCCAGTGAAGTTACCGAAAAGGGCCTCGTGAATGCCGATAATTGCTATCGGCACTCTCTCTTGCAAGCGAGGAGAGCTTAGCCCAAAGGTTTTACCTACTATACCTGACCTGACATGATACCGTTGTCAGCGCGAAACATAATATAAACACATGTTTTTGTTGGGCGTGCAGTGTTGTATGTCCACGAGGAATTTGGATTTGTTTCTTGGCGTGTTGGAGCAAGGTTTAGTCAAAAAAACTAATAACCCGTGCTTCTCAAACCTAAACATTAGAATTTGACCAGAAAAAAAGCCTAAACATTTTTATTTTCAACTTATGACATGAAAGAACATGATGTAGCTTCACGACCTCGACAGAACGACGGAAGGACGAAGGAGAAACATTGATTTTTCCTCTTCATGCGCAGTTGATTTATTACTTTATAGGTACTTCAACAACGCAAGGGAAGAGTTCGCACAATCGCCGCGTGTCGTTAAGAGTAAATTTCTAAAACCGACGGCTTAGGGCCATGAAATTGATTTATCGGGACTTCCGTGAAAGAGCGAGAGTTAGACGTTATTTATACCTTATTTTTCACATAATTGTCGCTTGCATATCTCCACTTTGGAAAATCCTAAAGATATACCTGGGTTTTATCTTTGGGGTCACTTTGCATACCTTCACATAATTAAACTTTGTATCCTTATTTACAATAATGTCATTTTCTTTCCAAAAGTACGAAAAGTGGCAAAGAAGTCATAAACCTTTTTTTGGTGTCAATTAAGTCCTAAATATTTTATTTTTGTGATAATTCAGTCATTTCAGCTAATTTTAGTCGGATTTTGCTAATATGAGCGCCGGCTGCCAACGCTGACGTGTATAGCTTTTAATAATATTTAATATTTTTTTGAATTTTTACTTATTTTTTCTTTCTTTTCCCTTTCCTCCCTCTTCCTCCAACCAATCGTCGGTTCAGAAGCCGATCACCGATTCGGCAACCAACCAGAGGCTAGAAACCAACTAGGCTCAAACTGGCCAGATCTAGCGAGGTTGGGCCTCGCACAACCGCCGGCGAGGCTCGCCCAGCCCTTGCCAGAGGCTGCGAGGTCGCGGCCTTCTCCCTCACGGCCTATAGCGAGGTCAGGCCTCGCCCATGGCTGGCAAGGGCCCAGCCCTTGCTAGAGGCTGTGAGGTCGCAGCCTTCTCCCTCGTGGCCTATAGCGAGGTCGGGCCTCGCCCATGGCCGGCGAGAGCGAACTTCGCCAACCCAACGCGAGGCTACCCTCGCGGCCATCTAGCAAGGGCAAGCCTCGCCAATGGCTAGCGTGGCTCGCCAAAGGCCAGTGAGGTTGACTTAGCTGGCCTCTGGCCGGTCACCAATTCAACTATTGACTAGAGGAAGAGAGAGGGGAGGGAAAAAAAAAAGAAAAAAATAACTAAAAATTCAAAAAAATATTAAAATATTATTAAAAGTTGTACATATCAGTGCCAGTTGCAGGCCAGCCGGAGTCCACGATAGTAAAATCCAAATAAAATTAGTCGGAAGAACTGAATTAGTACAAAGACAAAAAAATTATGACTCAATTGGCAACAATGCAAAAGGTTTAAGACTTTTCTGACACTTTTCCCTTCCAAAAGTACATCCAAAATTTTGAATTTTGATAGCTACCCAAAACATTCGAAGCAAACTACAGAGCAAACCACCCCAACACTTTGTGAGATGTTAAAATGAGTTTGTCATGAGAGGCGATTTGATCTTTTCAATGTGGAGTTTTGTTTAGAGATATGTGAATTGGTATTTGCAAAAATGAGATATGTAAATGGTCATTGGATTAAAAGTCATAATTACACTTGAGATATGTAAATGGTCATTGGATCAAAAGTCATTATTGCACTTGCTTGAAATGCTCAAAATGAGTTGTTGACGAGGTCCAGTCTACCCAAAAGGTCCTAATTGCACTTTCCCAAAAACAAAATCATAGACTTGGTTTTAAGTCAATTAAATAAAAAAAATGAAAGAAAAGGATCAAAAAACGAAAACCCATTAAGAATATTACAGGCTTCCTCTACTAATTTATGAAAAATCAGGGGCGAAGCCCCCGGAAATTAGTTTAATAAAATAATCCGGGAATTGAAAGGACTAATCTTGGTTAATATTTATCAGAATCTGTCATACGCTAAATGAAAATCCAAGTAGAATGACCATGCGCAAGCCTTTTCATGATTACGATATTTAATGCGATTACTCGTTCAAGTACGCGGCAAATACATACAGTCAAATACGTTCAAATTGTCGAATCCAATCGGTCTAGCAGATTTAAAAAGTAAAATATATAAATTTAAGGGTTTGGATTTGTTTTTTTTTTCCCATAACCTAAAGATGGTGACGGTTTGGATATAAAAAAAATGTGTGCTAGCAGTAAAAACAAACCCTAGTTTTCCCTTGCCTTTAAAGAAAAACATTAAACACAAAGGTTACAATACAAGCAGCTGTCCATTTGGTTAAAACGTTGACCATACCATACACGTGTCGCTATTGCCTTCCAGAATTTTTCAGGGAAGTTGCGGTGTAATCTAATTAAAAAAACAAGGTCATTCGGTCGAATCGTGAGAAATGATTCGATGAAGCCACGGCCGAGGGTCCCACCGTCGACCAGCCCCCCACCGTCCCTCGCAATTTCTTTGTTGTTTGCCCCTCTCTACTTATTGTTTTAACAACTTCGAAAGACCTTCCGACGAGTAAACCACCACTAAAAATCTCAAATTATATTATTTATAATAAATTCATTTTAAATTTATTTATAACATAAAAAATTTTAAATTATATCACTTATGACACATTTACCCCACAATATTTTAGTTCAAGAGTATTTTCGTCTTTTTCCTTTATTATTATTTCTTTCTTTCTTTTCTCTTCCCTCCGCAAGAAAAAAGAAAACAAAAGGAAAAAAAATAGAAAAAGGAAAAAGACAAAAATTTCTTTGGGCTAAAATATTGTGGGATAAATATATCACAAGTGGCATAATTTGATTTTTTCATGTCACAAAAAAAAAGTTCATGGTAAATTTGTTACAAATAACGTAATTTGAGGTTTTCGACGGTATTTCTCTCCCAACAACGCTTGAACAAAAGGACAAACGATGGTCCAATTTATTTCGCGAAAAACAGCATGATTTGATTAAAAAGTAATCCCTTGTACCATTTAAAATAATTAGTTAATAAAGTGCTTAATTTCCAAAGAAACCCTAAACTTTGGCCCAGTTCCAAATTTATCCGTAACTGTTTTTTTGTCTAAACAAGAATTCTCAAACTTTTAATTTTATCACAAATTTACCCTATTAACTTTCCGTCCAATGATCACCGTTAGTCGTGCAACGTGGCATTTCCATGTGTACCTCTTTTCCTTCATTTCCCTCCACGTCATTTTTTCTTTTTCTCTATTTTTTTTTTCTCTTTTCGCTCTTCTGCGCCCGAGCTGCTACTCACTGTTGATGCGCGCGGACTCCTCCGCCACAGCTTCACCGTTTCTCACCAATCACCACCCAAACCTCCGAGCTGCACCACAACCTCCGACGATCCCTCAGACCTCAGCTCCTTGTCACTGTAAGGGTGTCGCGTTGGCATTTGCAACCAAGATTCGAGGTTGCGACGCCATGGCCGACCGAGATCCGAGGTCAGCGTGGCGGTCGCGACCTCAATCGGATGGCATCCACGTCCAAATGGCGGCCTCGACGAGGTTGCCCATGGCGTTGGCGGCCTCGATCCCTCGTCGTGACACAATGGGTGACCTCGAATCGAGGCGCAAGTCGCAGTGGCATGCCTTCGTGTGAGGCAGAGATTTAAACGGCAAGGAGATAGAGCACAACGACCACTCCCGAGGCAGGTGGGTTTGTAGCGGCATTGGAGGAGGCTGGGCGACTCGCCTGAGATCTTGGCGGCGGTGGGGCTTTGGCGGGGGAGCAAGTGTTGGATGTGTGCTTTATTAGCTAGGGTTTGGATGGAAATGGGTGAGTGAAAAGGAGCTCGACCACATTGAATCTGTAACGATCAACCACGAGTCGGTCGCAATCGACTCGGCTGTGACCCGCGACTCAGTCTTCTTCCTCGGCTCTCTCCGCATCGACTCAGTCATGCACAGAGGCTGTTACGCCGGCTTCGCGAACGACTCCGCGTTGAGCTCCTCCACGGCAGTCTTGCCCGCAGCAGATATTTCACCGCATAATTGACGGGAAAGAAGAGCTGTGAGGCCCCTCATTGTTCATCGTCTTCTTCGTCGAATTTCACCTTCACAATTTGATTTTTGTCCGATTTTTCAATTTGCAAGTTGGATGTTGACGCAGAGAGAAGCGTAAATTTGGAACAACTCCAAAGAACTCGAAATTTTTATTCAATGATACTATGTTTTTTATTACAAGACAGACATCATATATATAGAGACATGACTCCTAATATTAATGGAAACTGAATAATTAAAGATAACATCTAATAAACTAATATAGGCAACTGCTTAAATGGTAATATAAGAAATTGCCTGAACGGTAATATAGGAAACTGCCTGACTGGTAATATAGGAAACTGCCTGAACGGTGATATAGGAAACTGCCTGAATGGTTATTTTCTCCAAAATCAGAAAAATTGCCGAGATTTCCGGCCATTACGGCGATCATATTCTTCAAGATAATTACAGGCTAACTGTTCTACATCATTCCCTCCCTCTTCGGAAAAACTCGCCCTCGAGTTATGATCAGGATAGAGGGGTGTATCCGAAGCATGATATTCAAATAAATCTGCCACATTAAATGTAGGAGAAATGTTGAGATCACCAGGAAGGTCAACTACATAGGCATTATCGTTGATCTTCTTCAGGATGCGGCAAGGACCAATCTTCTTGTGCTTCAGTTTACTATAGGTACCTACAGGAAAACATTCCTTTCGCAGGAAAACAATTACCTCATCACCTACTTCAAAAATTTTCGAACGTCGCCGTTTGTCAGCATCCACCTTATACTTTGAATTAGAAGCAGCCAATTGACTAGCCACAGCAGCTTGGACTTCATTAATTCTGGTCGCCAAATTCTCTGCCGCGACACTATAGCCAGGAATGTTAGGCAAGGAAACCAAATCTAGAGTATGTTGTGGTGTACGCCCATAAACAACCTGAAAGGGAGATGTACCGGTAGAGCGGTTAACCGAGTTGTTGAAGGCGAACTCAGCAGGAGCAAGATACCGGTCCCACTGCTTAGGCATATCACTGCAAAGGCAGCGAATGATATCCGTCATAGTACGATTCACAACTTCCGTTTGACCATCCGTTTGGGGATGGAAAGAACTACTATACTGTAAATCAGTCCCAAACAAACGCCATAACGTACGCCAAAAATGGCTCAGAAATTTTGTGTCACGATCAGAAGTGATTGTCTTCGGCACACCATGGAGACGGACTACTTCACGAAAGAATAAACTTGCCACATGTGAAGCATCCGAAGTTTTCTTACAAGGGATGAAGTGCGCCATCTTTGAAAATCGGTCAACCACCACGAAAACAGAATCTAAACCCCTTTGAGTGCGAGGAAGCCCCAACACGAAATCCATCGATATGTCTACCCAAGGACCCGAAGGAATAGGCAAGGGGGTATAAAGACCAGTGTTCTGAGAATGGCCCTTAGCGGTCTGGCAAATGTAGCATTTACTAACAAATCGCCCCACGTCTCGCTTCAGTTGAGGCCAATAGTACCGCTCCTCCACCAAGACTATAGTTTTATCTCGCCCCAAATGTCCACCGAGAGTACTACCATGAAGCTTTCGAATGAGTTGTTCACGCAAGGAACCACGTGGAATGCATAATTTATTGCCAAATAACAAAAAATTTTCTTGAATTATCATATCGCCATGACAACTTGTTTCAGAACACTTCTCCCATATCTCACCAAAATCATCATCCTTAGGATAAAGAGAACATAGATGATCAAAACCAACAACATCAGTGCGCATGGTCACGAGTGTCGCAGCACGTCGACTCGGCGCATCTGCCACCTTATTTAAATGGCCTGCTTTATGATGAAGCACAAAATTAAATTGCTCCAGAAAAGAAACCCATCGTGCATGCATTCGATTTAAGTGCTTCTGACTCTTGATATATTTAAGAGCCTGATGATCGGTATTAAGAACAAATTCCTGTTGATAAAGATAAGACTGCCAATGCTTTATAGCTCGCACTACAGCATAATATTCCTGCTCATACGTTGACCAACGCCGACGAACTTCATTAAGTTTTTCACTAAAGAAAGCTATAGGTTTACCTTCTTGGGAAAGGACAACGCCAATCCCGATGCCAGAAGTATCACAGTCCAGCTCGAACACTTTTTCAAAGTCAGGGAGCATTAATATCGGCGATGTGGAGAGCTTTTCTTTTATTAGAGCAAAACTGGCCAAAGCTTCATCTCCCCAATGGAATTTGCCCTTTTTTAAACAGTCAGTGATCGGGGCCATAATAGTACTGAAATCTCGAATGAAACGCCTATAGAATGTTGCAAGGCCATGGAAACTTCGAGCCTCGCTAACATTCTTGGGAACTGGCCAATTGCGAATCACGGCTACCTTATCTGCATCAACGTGAAGTCCATCCGCGCCAACAACAAAACCCAAAAACAAGAGGCGTTCTGTCATGAAGCTGCACTTTTTCAAATTAACAAATAATTTATTTTGCTGCAAGGTTAGTAGGACATCCCTCAAGTGTTCCATGTGTTGACGCCCATCTGGACTATATATGAGTATATCATCAAAGAAAACTACTACAAACTTGCCAATAAAAGGTTTGAGAACCCGAGTCATCAAACGCATGAAAGTACTAGGTGCGTTAGTGAGTCCAAACGGCATGACAAGCCATTCATACAAACCTGCACTTGTCTTGAAGGCCGTTTTCCATTCGTCACCAGGACGGATGCGAACTTGGTGGTATCCGCTTCGAAGGTCAATCTTCGTAAAAATTCGTGATCCAGCAAGTCTGTCTAGCATATCATCAAGCCGTGGAATCGGAAACCTATACTTGACAGTAATCCGGTTAATGGCACGACTGTCTACACACATACGCATGGTGCCGTCTTTTTTTGGCGTGAGAAGCGCAGGAACTGCACATGGACTTTTGCTTTCACGCAAGAAACCCTTTCGAAGGAGCTCTTCCACCTGCTCTTGTAAAATCTGATTCTCCTTCGGATTCATCCGATAATGCGACAAATTAGGAAGACTAGCACCTGGAAAAAAATCAATCTCATGTTGGATATCCCTCAAAGGAGGTAATCCGTCAGGTAAATCCTCAGGCATAACATCACTGAATACCTTTAATAAGGGTTTAAGAATGTCGGGAACACGAACTACAACTTGCCGGTCGCTCTTGTTCACAATCATATACATCCCTTCACGTTTTCGGATATTTATCATAACCCCTACATTCTGCTTCTTTACAATCCGAGGGGCATTACTCTGTGGTCTCAAAGTAATTTTAGTCCTTTTCCACACAAAAGAATACGTATTCTCCCTAGCTCGGTGTGTAGCATCAACATCATATTACCACGGCTGACCTAGTAAAACATGACACGCGTCCATCTCCACAACATCACAGATAATTGTATCTTGATATGATTTTCCGATCGAAATAGGTAAACGGCATAATTGGTTTACCTTAAGTTCTGCTCCTTTGCGAATCCATCCGATCGTGTAGGACGCGGGATGCGGCTCTGTCTTTAGTTGCAAGTGATCCACCAAGACCTTTAACACTATATTCTCGCAACTTCCGCTGTCAATAATGATATTGCATACTTTGCCATTGACAGTACAGCGAGCGCGGAAAAGCTGATTCCTCTGGGTATCTTCTATCCGCGGAGTAAACAATAGACGACGCACAACACAATTAACTTGCTCGCCCACTTCATCTTCCACTGCCACTTCTTATTCCTTTTCCCAATCATCTTCATACACATCTTCGTCATGTTCAACGATATTGGCCATTCTACGACGAGGACAATCGCTGGAACGATGGCTTAACTCGTTACACTTGTAGCACTTGATCGGTTGGGGTTTGGCATATGGATTCTTGATATTTTGATTGGGAGTACGATTACTTGCTGCAACTGCTTCCTTAGGCGTCCCCGTAGTACTCCCTAGAACTTGGCTCGAATCAGGGGTTTGTTGATTAGAAGAACTTGAAACATCAAGCTGTCTTCCTTTTCCGAATGACCCACGATACGAATAGTTGTTACCACGAGTACTAGGGTTAGTCCTCTCCAATTGTATCTCAATTTTTCGCGCCATATCCTGGGTGTCTTCGATAGAGAATAGTCGATGCAAAGAAACCCGATCCTAGATATTAAGTCGCAAACCATTAATGTACCTAGCAGTTTGTTGTGCCTCGGACTCATCCAGGTTATTGCGAGCGGAGAGTCGAAGAAACTCTTCCATATAAGCTTGGACCGATCTATTCGATTGTCGACAATTCTGGAATTGCTGAAATAACAGTTGCTCATAGTCCGTTGGGAGGAACCTCTTCTTCAACTTCTGTTTCATCTGACTCCATGATTGATTAGGAGCCTTGCCTTGTCGACGTCGTGTCAATTGAGTTTGTTCCCACCAAGCTGAAGCGCCACCTTTCAACTTGTACGCCACAAGTTTCACTTGGCGATCCTCATCAATATCCATAGCGTCGAAGAATTTCTCGACCTCCCAAAGCCAGTCTAGGAAATCTTCAATATCCAAATTTCCATTGAAAGTAGGGAGATCTACCTTTAGTTGATACTGTTCAGGATCTCGTCGGTAGCCCCCCTGCCGTCGATTCCCACAAACATGCTCCTCCTGGAATCCCCTGTATCGGTGATCACCACGAATCTGCATCTCTTGGAAATCTTCGGCTTCGTCTTCCGTATCCTCGACATAGTCTTGACGCCTATGTCGGGGAATTCCTCCACGCCCCATAGCATCTTTGGGATCACGAACGACAGGAATTCGCTCGGCTGGAAGAACGCCAGGCGCATGGTTTGTGGACAAACGCTGGATGGCATCAAGGATCTCTTGAAACCTCCGATCGGTTTGAGCCACGAACTGATTGAACTCAGCCCGCGTAATAGGCTCGTTCTCACGGCCCTCAGCTGCGGGGAGATTGACATTCACGTTATTCACCATCGTCACAGGAGAAACCTGCTCTGATACCAAATGACGCAGAGAGAAGCGTAAATTTGGAACAACTCCAAAGAACTCGAAATTTTTATTCAATGATACTATGTTTTTTATTACAAGACAGACATCATATATATAGAGACAGGACTCCTAATATTAATGGAAACTAAATAATTAAAGATAACATCTAATAAACTAATATAGGCAACTGCTTAAATGGTAATATAGGAAATTGCTTGAACGGTAATATAAGAAACTGCCTGACTGGTAATATAGGAAACTGCTTGAACGGTGATATAGGAAACTGCCTGAATGGTTGTTTTCTCCAAAATCAAAAAAATTGCCGAGATTTCCGGCCATTACGGCGATCATATTCTTCAAGATAATTACAGGCTAACTGTTCTACATCAGATGTTGATTGTTGGAGTCGCCGACTGAATTGCTACTGATATATAGTTTTTTTTGTTTTTCCCTTCGTTAGTCTGTTGAAGAGTTCTTTCATTTCTTGAATTCTTGTTGCACGCGGAGAATTAAAAAGAAGAACAGCATGTGGAGGTTTTGATTAGAGGATCGGAAATTGGTGATCTCTCATCGAGTCTAGTGAATAAACCAGAACTCTTCTCATTGTTCATTGGGAAAGAAGAAGAACAGATGAAAATAAAGGTGGCGTGGACTGACATGCGGAGGGAAATGACAGCAAAAATGCACACGTGGAAATGCCACATCGGACAACTAACAGTGATTGTTGGACGGAAAGTTAACTGGGTAGATTTGGAACAAAACTAAAAGTTGAGGATTTTTTTTTAGACAAAAAAAAGTTCAGGGTAAATTTGGGAGCGAATCTAAAGTTTGGGGTTTTTTAGGAAATTAAGTTGTTAAAGAATGTTTCATTATTGATAACAATTTGTGTCTAAATATATTCGTGTACGATGAAAATGTTTTTCGTTCATTCATCTGTGTAAGCAATACAAATGATCATTTTCAGAAAATTATTTTCAAAATCATTCATTTTCTGCGAAACAAATAGAGCCTAACATAGATAGCCCATAAATTTTTTGTCTCGATGTCACCCTTGGACTTTTAATTTGTGTAATGTGGTCTTTAAACCTTTGGCCAAATATGCAATGTCGTCCGTGAATTTTTTATTTATTTAATATGATCATTGAGCTATTGTTCAATGTTTAATTTATCTCATGAACTATTAGTAAATATTTAATGTAGTCCTTTCGTTTGCGTCATTTTCACATAGTCTAGGAACTAAATTGAATATTTACCAATACTTTAGGGATCACATCAAAAAAATTAAAAGTTCAAGAATGACATTACACGTTTGACCAAAATTTTTGTGTCATTTTCCTACACTTGAAATAACGTTGGGTTTCCTCGTTCAAGACATTTATATAAGTTGATGTGTCGGGTGAATAAGTGCTATTAGTTTACATGAGGCTAATATTTACATGAAATTAATGTTATTTATATTAACCCTTGCGCTTGAAATAATGCAAGATATTTTTTTATTTGAATTTGTGCTTTTTAGGGGTGTGCAAAAGGGACCACTCAGACCGGGCACCGCCCTGATTGGACCTAACCAGCCAATTCTGGGCAATTACCGAAGGTCCTAATTCGGTTCCCAATTCTATAAAATTAGAATTGATGATTTTCAATCCGATTCCCGGTTTCAAGGGTGGAAACGCCTATCCAGACCGGACCAGTTATCTTCTTTATTTCTTAAAATTCGTTATGAAAACTCTAAGCCCTTTTTTCTTTGGCTGTTCCCTCTCCAGTTTCATGCTTGTTTTTTCCCTCAGCCTCCCTCGCTCTCTCTTTCCCTTAGCCTCTCACGCTCTCTCTTTCCCAAGGATCCTAGCTCGGAACATGGCGAGGCGGTCAGCCGTAGTTCGATTCATCTCGAACTCACCTTACCACCTTTGGACTAGGTAGGAACCCCCGCAATTAAATGCTTGTCCCTAGGAACCCCTTTTGCTCCACCTTATTATGTTTAAAGGATGTGCCAAGCTCAGTTTCTCTGGTTTACGAGTGTTTTATAGAGGTGAGCGGTTTCAAGTTTCCTGCAGGTTCCAGACGGAACCTACCCATTGGAACAAGTTTCTAATTTTTTAAAACTTGGAATGTACCTTTCTACCTTGAAACCTAGAACATACCCTGTCTTAGGCTCTAAGGTCGGTTCCAAAATCTACCCAGGTTTCACCTGTATTATTAATTGAATGATTGCAATAAATCATCACCTTTTATAATCATCAATTGTTGCTACAATCTACTTATGGCAACTTATATTTATACACACGAAAAATGAAATATTAACAAAGTAAAAGTTTCAGTCATAAAATGGAAGCTCGGTTTCAAGTTATACACTTGTCATCAGACGCCATGGAATACCATAAGATCACGCGAAGACATAAACCAAGAAAAACACAGGTTCTAGGTTTTAGGTTTCACTAACCTAGAATCTAAACTTAAAACTTTGAACCTACCCATCAAAACAGATTTCCTAATTTTGTGTTCTTATGTGTCATGGTGCTGTTTGATGGTCGCCGTTAATGTGGCACTGGTAGTTAGGTCGTGTTTTAAACTTAAAATTTGCCACTATTATCTTGAATCCACCTGTTCCATTGGACTGTCCGGGAATCGTACCAGACCAGTTGATCCAATCCGGTCTAGTCCTCGATTCTAGAAATTGGAAACCGATCCTGTTCATCCCATTTCCAATTCCTAAGTGGGACAAGATCGGATCGGGAAGCGATCGCTTCTAGTGGTTTTTTTTTTCCCCGAGCAATTCATGTACATTGTTTTTAAATTCCAACATGATGTAATTTACTGAGACTCGCACCACGAGCTTGGACATTATGAATATTGAGATTAACAGATTGTACATATACCGCATATATCTTGTCGAGGATATATTGAAAAAAAGAAACGCTTTCCATCTGTTCGACCTCCCTTATGCCATGGATAAACAAGCTGAAAAACCCTCCTCATCATGTGTGCAGAAGACACTCTTAGTACCTTACGCCTTCATGTCTTAGGATATGTTGACTGCATTCAGGTATGTCGTTCATCAATCACCATACGTACTTGTCTTTACGTACCGATAGAATATACCAATCACCAATGCTCTCTATGACCTTGCGTTGCCTGGATTTCTATATATTCGTTGCACCATATCTTGCCCAATTTAATTTAGCTCGGGTCAGCGAATTGGTAGGAGAACTTACTCAATATGGATGATAATGGTATCTCAAAAGACTCGAATTTGACATACGAAAGTTTCACCATACAATGACATACGCAACTATGCAAGACCGAGATAACATCCAAACTTTGATGAAGGACTACATCAATGATGCATACATTAAGGGGAAAAAAACATGATAATCTAACTAATCAGATGTACACATTGCTAAAAATTCGAGCTTTATTTAATTAAGTGTATAAAAACCAATATGACTACTTGGGTTTGTCGAATCAATGGACACCAACACTCAAGATAACTTGCCAAGCAATTTTACGTATTAGTATACTTGTCTTTGAAAGTACTTTTATACGTAGCAAGTCCCCATCAAAGGAGTTTTCCGGTATGAGATTGTACTTTATTAAGCAATAAAAAAATAAAGGTCCTCTTGCATATTATATGTAGAAGTTGGATTTGAGTTCAATATAGAAGTCTACTTGCCTTCTCCCTGAAACCCACTTCCACCCTTTTCCTTTTTGTGGAGGACAATCGCGCGTGCTAAAAAAATGGCTAGAAAACAAATGAATTTGGATTAGGTACATCAGAACACGTCTGCTTAGTGAATATTATTTGATTAATTGGGTGATTAAGCAAGGTCTTTCTTAATGCCAATTCAAGCACAGCTAGGGTTTTCCCCACCAAACCTATTGGCTGGCTGGACTATTCAAAACCTGACAGGGATAACGATGGCGGAATGAAAAACCCTAATAATTTCGGACTCGGAAGCGATTGCTGCGATGAGATGATGGCTGACTTTGTGTACTTATAATTTTCACGCATCTGGAAATTGGATTTCACACACGGCACAGGACATGGCACGCGTTGACTTTGGACAATAATTTAACAAGAATATAGGTTTAATAGTTATCGTGGCGGTCAGAAAAAAAAAAATCCGGACACTTCTTGCCGTTGGCTTTTGAGATTTTGATCGGAAAACATGGGACTTAATTAATATGCATTTCCACATTAACTTAATCACACCGGTTTTTTATATGCCACGAATAATTCAACAACTTTTTTTTTATGGTTTTGGTCATCGGCCTTTTGCATTTTTGCTAGATAATTTTTCTTTTTTCCTCCTTATAGCTGATTCATACAAAGACGTACACCTTAATCCCGTGATTTAAAGTACAAATTCAAACGTCTGATTTACGGCGCAAATCACGAAATTTTGTGTACGAACAATCTCTCAAGGCACCTTTCATGAGTTTTGGTCCGTATCCTATTTGATCCACACCACATGGATATTGGTAGAATACTCCGTGAATACAAATTATATACTTGGAATTGTCTTGTATAAAAAACGTTGTCCAAGAAAGAGAAAAACTAATGCCATCCACTTCATATTCTATATGAACCGGTCTGCTAGATCCTCTCTCTCTCTCTCTCTCTCTCTCTCTCTCTCTCTCTCTCTCTCTCTCTGGGTAAGTAAGGGAAGTGATGCCAAAATTGACAGATTAGGTCAGCCGATTCTTGCCCAAATGTTCTGGAGACCGAATCATTTGGCTAAAGAAAGAGCATGAGCGATAAAACTCAAACGACGATCATGTGTTTGTTCATAATGCAAGCAGTACACAAAAACGTCCAACAATGCACGTTGCTAATGTTACTTGTTATCCTAATCACCGCTTCTCAACATTGTCACAGACTTGCATCATTCTTCCACCAACAGAAACTGACATCAAGATCCAAATTACGAGAGCATTGATTTTCAAGTTCTCTCAAAATGATATGAGTCGAAAAACAAAGGCGGATAGTTGTATATAGCGATTATCTGAATCAATGACGGTATCCACTCTGGGTTACACATCAAAGAGAGAGAGAGAGCAGAAGGCGAATATTTGCGTCGATAAGATGCATGATTTTCTGATGCGAAGGTAAAGTAAGCATCTCGTTGCCCGCGCAATACGTGGTCGTATGAACCACTCTCGAGATTTGATTTGATTTATGCCTAGTCCATGTTTCGCAAGAAATTGACCGTGCAACAAACCATACAATCCGTAGCTTCAAAAAACAAAAAACAAACGATATAATCAGGTTCAATGTATAGACCTTCTCTGCTCCTGACCTTTTTTTATCCCTTATTTCCTTTTGATCCATCCCATCATTGTTTTAATTTATTTATTTAGTTGACTTTCAATTCGAGAGCACTGGGTCGGCCCTCTTCCTCGGCTGATTCGTTGATCGATTAGTTTTGTGGCTCCCAAGTGGGGATTGTTAATATCACTTGCTAAAACTAGAAAATTCTGCAGACTTTGGTCGTGGTTTATCGCGATTTTATAGGCCGATATCAACCGGAATATTCCCAGAAATTTGCAGAACCTTGATCTTTGTATGCGCACTAGGAAGGATGAATCGAATTGGTGGAGAGTCAGGCATCCTATGGACGGTTGGACTCTTCAATCTTGTAATATATCTGTGCAATTTATTAAGAGATTATGAATCTAACTAAAGGATTTATGTTGGTTAAGTACAATGCATTATGCAATCATTTGGACAAGGAACGATAGAAAGATGACATTGGAAAAAGCAAATCAGACTTCATGAAGCCTTGGCAAATTCGCGCTTTCTTTCTTTTATAGGAGAAGTAAACAGAAACACGTCCGTTTACTTAATAAGAAAAGCGATCTCTACTATCAAGCTAAATGAAACGAATGCAAAAACCGGAAAGGAAAGCTCTCTCTGACCTACTTATCTCCGATGAATTCAGGATGCACGATGCGTTTGCATGTGTGAACATGGGCGCGCACAATGAGAGCGAGAGAGAGAGAGACTGAGGTGTAAACATCGATCTGGTCTTTCGTAATTCCCTCGAATCAAATAAGCAACTACATTACAAAAATCTTGACGAGAACTTGTGCCGCACCTAACCGCAAGTTACGGTGGTTAAGAAGAGAAACGACTCTAGTCTCTTGCTATCTGAAATATGTCAAATACTTGAGAAATGGCACGAAAAATCATCATAACCTGACAATGACTCAAGTGAACCCACCACGCATCCCTCTGATCCATGCTTTCTAGCTCAACATGTAGTTGTCCTTGACTTTAATCGAAACTTATTCTCGATGACATAAAGTAGGCACAATTTCCACTTCTCCGTGATAAAGACCAAAGCCCATCCCCTTCATGGGTGAACTGAGAAAAATTCCCCCCCAGGAAAACTAGGGAGGTAAGAGAGGGAGAGTTTCCATTTTCTGATGCGCCATTTCTTGCCAAGATTGCTGGCTAGTTCAGGGAGGCTATCGTTTTGCCTTAAACGGGCATGCTTTGGTCGTGCCAAATGACTCGAGAAATTTAAAAGCAAAAGGCCAGAGAGGAGTCTCCTGAGAGATGATGGGGACTGATTAGACAGACATCATATCTTCACCACGCATCATTTATGATCAGTATGTACCCGGTTTTTTTTGTTGCCAAATCGGATTCAAAAAAAAATTGAGGGGGCTCCCCATTTGGATAAGTCTTCAATCTCCATGATTTTACAGCTAGAAATAAGAAAATAACATGTCCAAAAGAGGGTCATCGAAATAGAGGTGATTAATAGACAGATTTAATCGAATTTCTAGATAAGTTTTCTCTTTATTTAGGTATGAGTTCAGGCCTCGATCAAGATTACAATGTATTGTTCAAGCTTATTCGTTTCATTAAAAAGAAACTACGAGAGAGAGAGAGAGAGAGAGGGTTACGATGAAGTCGGGCTTGGTGGGCCTAGTCAAGCTAATGCGGGCTTCCTTCTGTTGTTTCCTAAACCTGTCCAAGTGTTTGTCGGGCTCAACGGGCCGGATATGAACAAGTTGATCAAAACGATGGGCAAGCTAGATCTGCCCATCGGGCTACTTGGTCCATGAGCTGATCCGATCGGGAGAATCATTGGCAAATGCATGTAAACGTGTGTCTTCGGGTCGTGCGAGTTGTACGTGGTGTACACGGGATGTATTGGTTGGCATACATTAATGAAAGAGATAAAAAGTGCTTACCTCACGTACGCACACTTCTCGTCTGTCTTTCACATTCTGTGCAAATTAGGTGCACAACCCAATGTCCGCTCATAATAGGCCGGACATTCGGAATAATCTAGCTTCTCACAGTATCCAGATCATACGTCCGGCCAGGTTTTAGTTGGACGTCCAGAATCCGCTTTCGCTCACGTCTTGGTGAGTTGGAAGCCCAACTAGTCCAAAGCCGGATGCTCAATCCTCCTCCGATCTGAAAACATCGATTTGGACCCATAGTAGCTACTCATCTTTTGATGATTCAATTCGGATGTCCGCCACATAATTACAAACATCCGAAACTCATCCTCGCTCACTCCAAACTAATTGCCACATTGCTCAAGGCATCCAAACCAAGCCAGTTATACATTTTGAGCCACATTTCAACATCCATTTTTCTATATCTAAACAAGTTATCTCATTACAAGGTAACTCTCCTTTGTGTCGCAAGCCTCTCATCGCAACTATAGATGCTCCACTCTCGCGCTTGTGAAATAACCCATGTACTACCATTGATCATAGTTCTTTTGAATGATTATTGCCACTGATGGTTCCCGGCACGATTGAGATTAGTCAATCACATAGCACGAAAGATCACGTGCTATGTCTGAGGAACCGGATTGCTCAAATTGCATTTCTAGTGAGAAATGATCAGTCATCATAGATCTATCAGATTCAACCACGATAATGATTTCTCCTTTGACTTGGCCCTCTATTGCCAAAGAAGAGAGGGTTGTTTCTGTCGGAAGCAGCATCAAACAGACACAAAGTAGTTTGTTTTGGTTCTGATTAGTTTAGACTTGCATTTATCGTGGCAATATTGTAGCCATGACATCCTTATATTAATTCAGTTTTGTTCGCTTTGGCATGTCTCATATTAAGCCTCACAATTTGTCATTTGGCGTACTAGTGGACATATTTCTAGGAGGTCACATATCCTAAGAATGCTCCCACTTTAGCACGCTTAACTTTAGAGTTAAGTATTGACAATATGTCAAAAAGCGCATCTGTGAGTTAATTCAAAATTTCATATATATCTCTCAGAATCGTTCTTCCCATGTTTAGTACATAGTTCGGTTCATTCCTACTCTCTTCATCATCTTAGAAGCCTGCGATGAGCCGCTCCTTATCTAGGCCCTCTGGCCCTAGCAATCACTCCCTACTTTTGTCAGATCGGGTCGTTACGGTAGCTCCCTATCCTTGTCAGACTATTGTTGTTTGCAAAATGTCCTCTTCTTCTTATAAGCGATAAACAAGGAATAATTCCAAGGGGATCAGTGAGACTTAGCTCACATGCTTAAGGATGGAGATGAAGTGCATATAGAGACCCAATGCACGCCAAGAGAGAAGGTCTAAAATAGTAGAAATTAAAATCTTGCTATTCTTCCTTTTTTTTTTTTTTCGTTTTGGTCAATTTCAAAACCAAAATTAAAAGTTTAATCCAGCATTGACCATCCAACAAGAATTCTTGAAAGGGTAGAATGTCCATGAATGTTGTTGCGCCCGAATTACTGAGAGTAGGAAATGACAATCTGCTAAAGTTCAAAATTATTATCATTGGACGCTTTCAACTCTCGGGTTTTATCAGATAAGTAGTTGTGTAACATCTTATAATTAATTTGATTTAACTAAACATGAAAAACATATGCATCGTCTCATTATAAATCAATACATATGTCAAAGAATCTCTTGCCGTGGTCAATCCAACTGACAATATATCAATGTACCTTATTTTCGAAAGTTTTCAAACGCAACACCCTGAATGTCGCTCATAATCATCGAAAATATCTATTATGATGTTAACGTGCCAACTTTTTTTGTAGAAATTTATTTAATCTTTTATAATTTAGATATTTAGGACTATCTTTTGATAACATGTATGAAATTTACGGGCTTGTCCAATTAGCATTTGGTTGTGCATGGGCTGTAGGGTTGATGGAGTTGGCCCATTATGACTCGTGCTTCTTGACTCTAGAGCCCAACAATAAGCCCACATTTTTCCTCTAATTACATCCCGTATTTCTTCGAGGGGAGAATTACAATTCAACCCTCCGGGTTTTCGGGATTGTTGCAAGTTACCCCTCGACGTTTCAATATTTTACAACTTGCCCCTTGACTTTTTAAAACTAGTGGCAATGTGCCACCTAGCATCGATTCCAACCAAATTTTTGTCACGTAAATGATTATGTGATTGCACGTGATTAGTCATGGAAGGCAATTAGTCATGTATTTTTTGGGATAATTACATAAATGGTCCTTAAACTTTGATCAAATATGCAATGTCGTTCTTTGACTTTTAATTTATTTAATAATGATCTCTGAACTTTTGATACATGTTCATTCTAATCTCTAAATTGTATAAAAATGTTCAATGTTGTCATTGAAATGGAATAAATTGATGAACAACATTAAAGAATTTCATATAGTTCAAGACTAAATTGAATATGTATCAAAAGTTTAGGAATCACATTGAATAAATTAAAAATTCAAGAATGACATTGTACATTGGGTCAAACTTCATGGAACATTTGTGTCATTGCCCTATATTTTTAATACATGCAAGAAAAAAAATTATAGGAATTACTCAAAATGTATTTCAAAATTCCATATCTATGCGCATCTAGTCTCGACTCTGATCAAATTGTCACCAGAACTCTAGTCGCATGCTCTCACATGTATCATATTCATGGGTTATTCTTTTACTTTTTGTATGTTTGCCCTCTGTAACTCACATGTGGTGACTTGGTCGGAACTCCGAGTGAAATTTGATCAGAGTCACAACCCAGGGACACGCGACGGATTTCTAAAATCCAAGGGGTGAATTGCAAAAATTAGTACACCGGTGGGCCGATAAGTAATTTGCCCTTTCTCCAAGAAAAATAACTTTTCCTTGTGCGATATGCGGAAGGTAAAGCATAGTGGATGTCATCATACCTAGTGGGCCGTTTCGACGTACGCTAAAGTGAACGCTTTTGTTTCTCTTTGGGTCAGGAGCAGAAAGCTAAAAAAGCCAGAGCACCATCTCTAGTTAGAGACGCGGACTATCGAAGCAAGTCCGAGGCAGTTTCCTCGTATACGATTCGTCTAGTCCAAAAGGCTGACCTAAATCCCGATCCAAAAAACGGTAAACAAACCCTACTCTTTAATATACATTATATTATATTGTCGCCGTGGTTAATTAAATGTATATAGAAAAA
The DNA here is from genome assembly GCA_024500025.1 of Syzygium aromaticum. Taxonomy (NCBI): domain Eukaryota; kingdom Viridiplantae; phylum Streptophyta; class Magnoliopsida; order Myrtales; family Myrtaceae; genus Syzygium; species Syzygium aromaticum. The sequence goes on from CM044885.1 coordinate 24,056,576, forward strand.
CAAAAGGTGCTAATTTCATCGACATTATTTAAAGAGAAAAGCGCACGAAAAGGAGGATTGGAAGAAAGTGTAGAAGACGACGCAACGATGCTTAAAAGGGGTCGATGCCCGATGGTGTGTGGGCTCACCAAAAGAGAGTGCTTTTGATGTTTTGCTAAGGTGATTTTGATATTAGATTTCGTTCAAGATCAGCTGATTTTAAGGTTTCAAAAGGTTTGAGGTGTAAAATCAGTGCTAGAGAGTGAAAGAGATTTATAAAATACAAAGTTAAATAAATGGCAATCGCCCCAAGTGAAAGATGTATCTAGTAATAGCGATTAGACTCGGTGTATGGACAGAACATAATCAAACAACGCAATCGGGCAACATGTCAAAACCGGATTGGGTCGCAACCTCTAGAACGTTTCCTCTAATAGAGGATGAAAGAAGTGAAGTCATCATTTGGACCTCGGGATCACCAAAATGTAAAACAATTAGAAGGTGTTTTCACTTTTCATGGAATTAAAAAATTTGAAAGGAATTGAAGATACAGGACGTTTTAGTATTAATGCGTATTAAAATAAAAAATGCATATGTAAATTCGACCCCACGAGATGATCAGACAAATCCCAAAGCCCCTTGCAGGAGCTTTGGCTCCCTTTACTCGACATGTCAAAAGTTAGTAGTCGAGTCGAGTTGAGTCGGATCGCATAGAGTTCGAAACCTCTAAAATGTTTTTCTCTGATGGAGATGATAGAAAGCGTGATGACTCATGAGATTGGTGATACGGGAGACAAGTTCTCTCTCCCCAAAGAGCGAAACGACAAAATAAGAGAGGGCATAGAAAAAGTCGAGAGTAGCTGTAAAGCGGGAAGGTCCCCCCGCCTATCCGATCGAAAACCCCACACAAACACAAGAAAGATAAATAGGATCCTAGGAGAATTATTGAGAACCGAACCACTTGGTACGTTTCATCAGCGGTCAAGAACGACAGCCGCGGCCGCTGAAATTACCAAGACAGCTTCCGCAGCAGATGGCTGTTCCGCTTTGTCCGTTTCCCTCTCTCGCTCTCTCTCTCTGTCTCCGTCTCTTTTTCCTTCTGAGAGAGTTGTTTTCCTATTCACTGACGGCCCAAATGGTAACAATGGGTGCAAATCTTGGCACGTTTGGAGTACCGCTTCTGCCTGTCAAATTCACGTTCTGCTGCTGATAATTGCGAGAAATTATTGTCCCGCCAGCAAGCATTGGCTCTGCCGATGGATTGTGGGTTGCCGGAGAGGACCCATCGGCACGGTCGACCTAAGGTAGCGGAAGATCAGGGCTCGATTTCCCATGACCCCGAGCGGCACGTGGAGATTCATGATTCCGTTTTCTATGCCCAAAGGAACTCATAACACAAAGACCCCTGCTTTTCACACATTAGCTAACCAGCCACGACCATAGCCGAACTTATGGTCACCACAAGACAAGTCATTCGGCACGGATTTAAGAAACTCGAGAATGAATGTCGACCGTCAAAGATGTGCAGACTACGGGCTACGCAGACGACGAATTTAATATGTAAGTTCACCTCCCAAGATTATCCAAATCGATGCCTTCTTCTTTAATAAAGACAGGTGAATACTAGGAGGAGTATCATTATCCATGCCCCCACATAAATAAGATAAGTCGCATACCATTGTCCAATTCCCCAGCTCCCTCCGCTTATCTCGCCGTTCTTATTGTTTTCATTAAGGCACGGGTTTCAAAAGACGACATCAAACCATAAAAAAAAAAAAACATGCATACATGTGAAAGGGAAACGACCCTTCACCTTCAAGCAAAAGACCTCATTCTCAATAAAAATGAAAAACTACTTCGAGTCATGTCCCCATTGAGCTCACATGGGACGGACGACAACGACAGCAATTCCACACGATCCATGTCCCATTTCATCACAAACCTTTCTCTCTAAATAATCTAAAAATTCTGGAACTGTACTAAGATTAATTTGTGCGACCAAATATACGACTAAGCGACAAACATCGACTAGGACCTCACTCATTTAAATATCGACTTGCGACGCTTCTCTCCATGCATTCTGCAGTTGTCATTGTCCTCGGGACCTCAATACATGATAAATTAGCACGACCCTACACACGATCCTTCATTAAGTCACTGTTAGTCAAACCAAATAAATCGCTTTCGCAAAAATCCCTCAAGACCATGCACCACACGCCATGAAAACTACACTATCTACTCATTAATTCTCAAAAAGCCTCCATGGATCACCCTGACACTGATATATTATAGAGATGAACTCCGGCATTGTCGCTTTCCTCCTAACTGCGTAGTCGCGCGGCTACATCATCACTCACCAGTAGAGAATGGTAAAGGTCTGATCTGACCCAACTGAACCGAATTCGAGACTTCAGAAATTGCTATTCAAAATGCAACCCAAGCATTCCAAGATAGCATATGCCATGGTATACTACCCTCCACATGCACAGCAACTTCAAGAAATTACTATCTAAGAAGTAAAGAGCGAGGGACAGATACGTTTGGAGAATTTGAGGTTTCAGGTCCATGGGATTCAATTCATGTCAGGCCACCTTATCTTTTAACATGCGTTTGGGATTGGGTCAGTTGGGCCTTCTGTACCCAAATGGAAGAGATTTGAACCAAACAGATCTAAGAGATTTAACAACGTAGGAAAACCTACTAAATTACACACAGAGAACATGAAATCTATCAACGGGACAGTCGGTTCTTTCCGTGGAAAGAACATAAATTTAGAAAGGAAAATTCGCAAAATCTAACCACCTTCGGGAGAAGGTCACCCATTTATAACATTACCACATTCGGCCGCCAAAGAAGGAAAGCAAGAAAGCTTAACCCGTGCCGGAAACTACTCCTGCCGCATCACAACAAGATCGACACACACAGACAGTGTTCTCACAACATACAGTCAGTTCTCGCTGGTAGCCTCCTGAAGAAGTTGAGTGGCACAGACGGAAGCTTGTGCCGGAACCTCGGGTGTCTCAACACGTAGAATCCCGTGAGGAGAGCCACGACTTGGAAAGGAGTGACATACAGAACGATGGCAGCAATCAAACAGAATAAGACAAACAGAGCAGTTGCCCTTGGATCGCGCCAGCTGAGCAAGGATTGGAGCCTCTCTCCCTGAGTAGCCAAGTCCCCAACGACTGTCTGGATCCTCCCAGCAATGCTCCTCAGCCGATCATATCTCATCCTCACGATGTCAGAAGGTCGGGAAGTGGGGAAAGTGTCGAATTCTTCGTCAAGCTCATCGGGATGCGCAGAATCTGCATGCGAGAGGCGGGTGTCCATGTGAGGTGGATGCCTGATCCTCCATCTGTAGTACCACACTCCAATCATGAAAAGGTAGAGGAAAATCGTGGGCAGGATGAGCTCGGGGTATATAACTAGTATGATGAACAGGATGTGGATCAGCACGGTTGTTATCGGGTTTTTCCAATTGCATATCTGATCAAACCATTTTCCCACAGCAATTAGACCGCTCAAGACCCCCATGATTCTGAAAAAGTTGGCCTTGCTTCGCCTCATGCTCCACATGTGCGAACCCACATCAAGCATGTATTCCACGACCTCCTTCCTCAGTGGTGGCTCCGCCCGGCTCAGCCTCATTGACACAATCTGAGTGGCCTGGTGCCTCAAGCTATCTAGCTGACTCACGGTTAATGGATAAATATAGTGCATTTTGGGCAACAGTGGCTGTGAGTACATGTGCATCATGTTGAGCAAAGAAGAGCAAGTGAATCTCACGGCTAGATGGATTTCGCCCATCTTCTTCACTCCATTTTGGTGCAGAACGAGGAGCGGATACGAATGGGTATAGATTTTATCAGTTTCAAGGGTAGAGAGACGAATCCTCACCTTGCCGATCCTTGAATCCTTTGCAGGCCCATTCTTATCCCCTCCATGCAAATGGCAGTTATCGAATACGCCAATTGTGACAACGGTGCAGGGATCAGCAACCTCCCAAGTGTATTGCTCATTCCACTTAGGCATAAAGCTGTCTATGATGGTTCTTGTCCTGACCCACTTCTGCCCATATTTTGCCACACAATAAGCATCAGTCGTTCCCCGTCCATCTTTGGTCTTCATTGGCAACAGCCCCTGAGCGCTCAGAATTCCTAGCTCCAATATTCCAATGCTCGACTTCCACAGTTGTTTCGCAGTGGGTCGAAGATCGCTACTGTAGTGCGTTGACTCATCCAAAACATGATAACCACCCTCCAAGCATATCCTCGTGTGAATCCTGCTTGCGAACTTAGTGTCTTTCTTTTTCTCTCCCTCTACAATGACATGCTTCTCGAGATGGTGCCACCTTGTGTTCACAGGTTTGTGATCCAATCTCCGGTCCACATACTGCAGCGGGATTGCACAACGTCCCAACAACTCATCCTTGTTGGGAGCAACTCGATCTTCCACACTCAAAATCAGGGGTTCCTCAAACGGTTCGGCCGCAACAAACATCAAATCCTCATTCCACATCGGGTTAATACTCCTGCTCAGAGAAATTTTAGTTCTCAAAGCTTGATTTCCAAGGATAGCCTTGACATAAACCTCCGGGTATCGACCCTTGTCGCCAGGCTGGAGATCCTGAGCTTCGATAACATTAACCCTCAAATACCAGAGCTTAGGGGAAAGATATACCTTTGAACGGATATTTGCAAGAGCATCGGTTCCGCTAACCGTAGCTGCATCAGAATGCCACGCTTCTGGGAACGCTTCATCAGCTTGAGTGCCCATCCAAACAGCCAACATGATCTCTCCCTTCACCTTATCCCCCCTTCTGTCCTCCAGCCTGTACCACTGCGGCGCTAGAGGACTATCCGGCGGAACCCGCTTCGGGACCTCGTTCAACTCAAATGGCACTCGACCAATGAAATCGTCTTTCACGAAATCCTTATCCTTGACAGTGATCTCCAGAATTGAGGCCTGAAGCCGATCCTTTGAGAAAGCGAAAACCTGATTCCACTCAGGATTCGATTTCTTCTCAAAGTGCCGGGTCGTGCCCTTGTAGTTCCCGAGCTTGACTTCAACATAAGGATCGCAACTCCCGGTGACGTCTTTTCCAGGCAAGTCCCTGGCCTTAACGACGCGGACATAGAGGTACTGCATTTGCTCGACGAGGTCATAGGTGCTCGTGAGCTTGTCGCCGGAGACCTTCCCACCGCCGAGATGGGGTTTGGTCTCCTTCAGAGAGAAGTCTTCAGGAGGAGGCCTATGCATCATTTTGGCTCAAATGGGGGCAAAACACGGTCAGCAGGATAGCGAGAACTTATAGGCTAGCCCGATGGCAGTCAGTGAGCAATGACCGAGTTCGAATTCGAAAAGCTCCCAAAAACCTGAAAATATGGCTGCAGATTTGTTAGCCGTTAACAGTAAGCAAAACAATATGTTACCAAAATTGTCGGTGAACTCAAAATCAGAGCAAAATCATGATATCATCAGTATCACAGAGAGAGAGAGAGAGAGAGAGAGAGAGAGAGATCGGTCCATATTCTAAGAACTCGATAAAAAAGATATAAAACAGGATGAAGAAGACACCAGACCAAGCAGCTGAAACGTCTCCATTAAATGCAGAAATTCAAAAATTACTGACAACAATTTCAAAGGTTGCCAAGAATCGCTCCACTTACCTTCAGATCTGAAAGACCGAACCCTTTCCGAACACAAGCAAATGCAGCTGAACAGAACATGTAACCTTCGATTTCCAGCTCCCACAGCGCTTCACTCACCGACGTCAGACGACCGAAGATAACCTAAAAGAAAGGTGGGGGGAAAAACGATCCTGAAACCGATGAAACCCCACGGTCACAGGCTTCACGAGAAAGTAAAAATCAAGCGCTTTAAATGTGCTTTGAATGACTGTCTGCGGGGTAGTCAAAAGGGTCTCCCTCTCTCTCACTCTCTCTCTCTCTCTGAAGCTGAAGATACCACACAATCTCCGGGTCACAAAATAATGAAGAGCGGAAGAAACCCCACGAACATTTTCTCGGAAACCAAGCAGGAAAAAACAAAACTTTGTTTCAGGTCTCCCCGCACACGTATTTTTTTAAGCATTTCAAGAATATGCAGGCACATTCCAGAATTTGCCGAACTAAAAAAGTACGTCCACTATTACGCAATGACCAAAAAAAAAAAAAAAGCAAAAGAGAACAGAACCAATATTCAGCTCAAGCCCACCAAAAGGGCAAAAAGGAAGATGAATCTCGCAAAAATAGAAAAACAGAGGAAGAGGAAACCAAGTACCTAGAAGCCACAGACGAAGAGTCGCAGGCTGTCGGACTGAGCTACACACGACGGAAAAACCGCTGCAATGGAAGCAGCTTCCGTCTTCTTTCTTCCTTCTTCCTCTTCTCCTCCTTCTTTCCTTTTTTTTTTTATTTTTTTATTTTTTTTTGGTGTCTTCTCTCCCCTGTTTCTCCTTTTGGGAGATAAAGAACGGAATGTTAGAGAGAGAAAGCGAAGAGCTTTGGAGCGAGAGGGTGCTTTTGCTTTGGTGGGGAGGTGGGATCTGACGGATCTGCGAGAATAACACAAGGAACGTCCTCTGCACTTCTCTCTCTCTCTCTCTCTCTCTCTCTCACCTCCTCGCCTTTTCACGGTTGGGGTACAGAGTACAGGGGAGGGTGGGTCCCGCCTCACGCGTGCGTAGGACCACGGTCGGGCCTCGGCACGTGCGGAGCCCCTGCATCGGGTGCGCTCCTCCCTCCTTGGTGCCCAAAAAGGCAAAGCAAAGCAAGAAAAAAATTATTGAACGAAGGGAAATTGGCATGCACCAGTAGGGAGAGAGAGAGAGAGAGTGGGAGTGAGAAGGAATATCTGCTCTGTTCACTTTCGCACCGGAATCCCGAAACTGCCCATACCCTCTTGCTGCTGGGTCCGCGCTTCGTACGGGAATCTCGATTCCTCCTCTGTCTCTCTCTCTTTTTACCTCCCTCTCGCTTTTCGTTTCTCCTGTCCCACCCCCAGCAGCCCCGTTTCTGCCACAAGCGAAACGATGATGCTCTGTTTCTAGCGGCCGTGAAAAATTTCTGGGCTTTGCAGGCTCGGCCTTGGCGAGTTTCGATTGAGTTTTCCAGCGATGTTAACCTCTCTCTCCTCGTCGAGAAACAGTTCGGCTCGACGGGTTTGGATTTCTTTATCGAGTTCGAACTGTGTTGACTGGAACCAGGTGGTACCGGTCGTGTCATTGGATGTCGAGGCATGTGGGTCGACGGAGACTTCGGAGAACTGATGTTTTTTGTTCTGAATAATTTATCGAATCCCGAACGAGACGGTATCGTCGAGATGTCTCGGAGCATTTGCACCGGTCAAATTCGCGGAACTTTAGTAACGCAGAGAGAGAGAGAGAGAGAGAGAGAGCAAAGTCCTTGCACGGTAAAGGGCCATCTTTCTTTTGACCTATGTGGAAGAAGTGTCGCTCCATGGAGGTCGCCTCTTGCAGGTTTTCAACTTTAGGTAATGGAATTGTACAACCGGACCGAATTTATCCAGAAACTGAATCAGATCACCTAAAAACAAGTCCTGGACCGGTTCAAAACACCAAGTCCAAGAACCGGTTCATGTTTGAACTTGTCCAGTTTCCAATTTCAAGTGAAAACCTACCCAAAAATCGATTTTTAGCATGCATTAGATAAAAACCTTAAATCATACTATTACTATATTTTGGAATTTCAGTTTTTGTGGATAGTAATTTCTATTGCTCGTCTTAGGAATTGTTGCTTTTGACGAATAGTAATTTTTATTATTTATTTTTTACTTTGAATTATTTTATTGTTGCTCATATTATTTTGCTAGAAAAAATGAAACACGAAAAAGGAACAAAAAGAAAAATAGGTTCTCAAGTATACCCTAAAACCGGATCGAAAATACAAAGTATGTTCCAAAACAGGTTCTAGGATAAACAAGATAAGTTTTAGGTTCCAAAAATTAGGACTCAATTATAATATGGTAGGTTCCAGGTTCCGAAAACTAAGATCCGATTATAATAGACTAAATTCCAGGTCCTAGGTCTGGACTCAATCGGGCACCGCTTTGCAAATCGATCTCGAAACCCCGGGCCCCCCTCACCCCCCAGATGGTCACCATCGAATTAAAGTAGCACAAGCACCGAGCGGTAATTCCAACTTTGCCCTCGCTAGGGAAACGAAGGGGGGCCGTCCGGCTCGGACGCAGCGAGCCTCGTTCATGCCTCGGGAGTGTGAAATTAAAGATATATATATATATATATATATATATATATATATTTTTTTTTTTTTTCCTCTGACCAATGCGCGCTTTTTAACCTTATCCCGTTTCAGCCCTCTGCGATTTCGCAAAAAATTGGTTCGGTGATTTGGAGATGCTCCGACCCGAGCCGGGCGACGCCGCGTGTCGGCCGAGCCGGGCCCGGCTCGCCATCCCTAAACGCGACGACGTGGCATCGCGGTGGTATGTGGACCCCGCCACGGGGCAAAAAGACAAAAAAGGGGCAGTTCCCACCCCTCCTCCCCCTCTCTTTCGCACCGCGTTCTTGTCCTTTTGCGTACCGTCGTTTTCCTGGCTCTCCATCCCCTGCTCCTTCCAGAAAGATACGTTCCTGAGCTGGAGCGCACTCGGAAATCGGCATCGCTCCAACTCCCCTCCCCCCCATTGACCCGGATCCGAAGGCCCGGTTGCTTCGCCACCCCCGGCCCGCCCGCGGGGGGAGGAGACCCGCTCCGATTCGGATTGAAATAGGATAGGATTTAATTATTAAAATATGAGATCCTTCGCATAACGAAGCTGTCGAATAATGTCCTCCATTTTCGCTCGGCTCGATACCAAGCGTGACGACGGGATGCCGTGAAATCCAATCCCATGATGTGTCTGGTGGACTTTTAGAGTAGGATTTTATATAATAGAATGGATCGAGGTTTCAAATCAATTACTCAATAAGCGACGGAAACACTAAATGGCGGAACTGCTTTCACCTGATAATTTAGAATTTTAAAAATGATTAATAGCGATGATTTTAAAAGTTTTGAAAGTTCAGGACAGTGATCGCCGCCGCCATGCAGGGCGACCACCGCGACCAAAAAATATCCACGGAGATAGCGGGGGCGACAATCGAGAACGGAAACGGAGAGAATCCCGACCACGGCACGGCACTAGTTGAGTTGTTGAGCGACGACGTGTACTCTTTGTCCACTGCGGATCGGGTGGTTCGAGGTCGCTACGCAGACGTTTGATGCAGTGATGTTTTGGAGGAATCTGCCTTGACGACGAAAAACCTTCTATCGAAAGTCGCTTCTCGGTTTTGTTTAGAGGAGGCAAGTTTATGTTGCGGTTTCGAAAAGAAAATATCACGGATGCACCAGAGAATCAATAGATATATTTCAACGAAATTTAATTGACGTTAAAGTATGCAAGATACAAATACAGGATTGGAATTTAATCGACGACGAAGCACTCGAAAACTACAGCAAATATACATGCCGTAATCTAATCAAGGACGAAGTATCCGAAAACTATAATAAATATATACGTTTGAATTTAACAATGGCAGAATATCTAAAAACTACAACTAAAATTACGATACTTGAATTTAAAGATAAAGAATTTTGTTTGCTTTTGAAGTGGCCAACATTTATCTAAAAGAGTTTAAACGTTCGAAAATATAGCTGCCCATCAAGTCATCTCCTTCTTTTCATCGATGACTTTCGTTACTCATCGAACTCTGCTCTTATCGATCGAGTCTATCATTCGTCCCTAATGATCAAAAGTTTGGTCATCGGTGAACGGGCGGCAAATAAGGTTTTGACGAAGGGAATCTTGCTTCTGTTTCTTTCTTTTGCAAAAGGCAAGGGGTGTGAGTGTCAGCGTTAGGCGGGGGTGGATGTAATTGTGCAAAAAGGTGTATAGCATGATTGAAAATGTCAGTGGGTCCATTACTCAGCACGGCTCGAGTAGCTAGGCTGTCCATTTACATCGATTGCTGTTTTTCGTAGTTTAGTGTTGTCTTCCTAGTGTAGAAGAAACGAGGCGGCGTTTGTGCGGTCAGAAGTTGAGGAAAAAGCTACGGTTGATTTCCATTCGTAACTACCGAGTTTGTAGTGGATTTCGTGATCAAATTGATCTTGAATCGCCGAAAGTACCGCTGATTTTACCTTTTCTTGTGATCCACATGCTTGGGACTATATGCTTTAAACGGAGTCCCGATAAATTCTCGGGCGAACTACCAACCGGGTTGGGTTTTCGAGGGAAAACCATTGGCTACACTCGGGGTACATAAGCCCGATGCACGGGGTCGGATCGATCTGGTGGGCCCCACACGAGACCTACATTGACAAGATAAAAACCGTGTGCAATATAACGGTCGAAGCGGGTGCGACCAATATACTTGAGCTATTTGTTCCTTAACCTTGATCATGCGTGCCCCGGCGGTTCGGACACAGTCTGACGTTCCCGAGCCTTGTCCGGGCGATGGATGTATGATGGGCCTGGGCCTGGGAGATATAAATCGAAATGCCCTTGAATTATACTATTGCATAGTTCTGGACTCAGCTCATATCAGTTTCCATGAATAAAATCAATCCTGAAAATTCGTCTCCCATTTCCATTCCATGTCGTTACCAACTCAAGACCAGGCAACTTCTCCATAACTCTTAGCATCACAAAATATTTTAGTGGGATATGCGTTTTGTCCAAACCATCGTCCATCTGTCGACACTCACATATATCGTTGGACCGAGACTACTAGATGACAAATTTCCTTTTCTTTCCTGATTACGAAAAGGACATTAACAGCATCTTTTGAGAATTAGGACCCTGCTTTTACGAGTTTCTTTTTTCAAATCTTTATCGAGAGAAAAAAATGATACGATATCCACTGTTTAGGAAATTATTGAACTTGGCATGATCTATACAAGTAGTTCTAGTTCAAAATAGCTAGCAGGTTTGGTGTGAAAGTTCTGATGACCATAATACTACAGCTCCTCTTGTTAGATACTTCTCCATAATGTAACTTCACGTGGTCCAACGAGCCACAGCGCTAGTATTTCTAGAATGGTAATCGACGGTACGAAATATTATTTCTGTATCTAAGTAAAAGGTCATCGGTTCCCTAGTCTAGCCTATATACGTGCTTGTGATTCTCCCGTCAATTCAATACCACATGATTGTGTGTTCATGCTTCGATAATTGAAGATGTCCATAAAGTGAATTTAGGTTGTTCGCCTTACTATGTTTCGGTTGACCAGCAGTTATAGGTCTATTCGATACCAGCATCAGCCAATTTGACTAAGCCCACCAATGGCATTCTGATTCTGGGATTAAGCCCACCATAATCAAAAGATGTAGGAGAGATGTTCGGGAGAGCTAAAGCACCAGTGGCGGTGATGATGACGTGTTGCTCGATTAGTTCATGATGCGTGCTTTGACTACGAAACACAATTGCTCCTGCATCACCATTGCAGCAAGTCCATTCATCCTCGATAAAAGAAAAACGAAGACCAAACGAAAGTCTTGCGTCTTGAGCGACTTTTATGTCCCGTCAGACCTAGTCTTACGTTCGAACCACTTTGGATGCCCTCAATCTACTCGTAGCCTTCTTGTTACAGAGAGAGAGAGCGCGCGAGAGAGAAGATGGGATTTTGGTCATCATTCTGTTGCTGCTTCTACAATCCAGTTCGTGTCTCTGGCGATGTAGGCGACTCCCAGACGGAGCCCCTGAGAGCCGGATTCCGGAAGAAAGAAAGTCGAGCGACCATACTTGTTCCTCACTTCCCCACCAAGATGAATTTCTCTCGCTTGTAGCCGATGCCGGAGACAAGGCATCCGCCTCTCAGATGCCTTCTTTCTTCGGTTTCAACTGTCTGTTCCGATTCGGAGTAGGTTCGATAGGAGGATGTGAATTTGAAACTATGTGTTGATGTGTGTCATGCTGGGATACTTCTTTCTTGGCTTTTCTTTTCCACTCTTCATCTACTAGTTCATTTCCCGGAATCAACCTTGCTTCGCATCAATAGCTACAAAATGAACCGCAAGTCATCTCTGTCTGCTCTGCTTACACGTCCATCTGATGCTCATGCGGTGGGCGCATGATGATTGAAATGTTAGTCCTTTGTTTTCAAAGAGAATGATGATTGATGCGTCATGGCATGCTCCCATGACTCGTGACTGCAGTTGATATAAGGGTATCGAGCTTTTGAACTTCCTTGTGAATTGCAATTGATCAGGAATCCAGGTGTCGGCTTTCGGTAGTAATTTCACTCTCCTTTGTTTCCTAACACCGTGAAACTGCACTGCAGCTCCATTTCTTGGTCAATCAATTGAAGAACCTCTTAACATGACAAGCCAAGACTCATAACAGTAGTCCATCTGCTGACACTCAAATACATAATCAGAAGTGAAGCTCCGCGACGAATTGCACTTGGTAACATGCCTCCCGCTCCACCAAGCTAGGCGGTACCAAAGCCCGATGGACTAATGATTGCAATATCAGGAGGTTTAAGCCTTTTAAGGCAAAGATACCAAGAAAGCTTCTAGAATGAAATTTTCAATAAAATGCTGAAATATGACACTATTAGATCCAAAGGGGGCATAGAAGCTGCGCCAAATGTCTCAAACTTAGCAAAGGTCAAACAACTCTCGGGAGAAAAGAGCATATTTATTGAAAGCATTCATACAGGCTTGGCGACACAAAAAGATGGCTTAAGAGTATGACTTTACATCTCTCAAAGCAAAGATGTGATCAAGTAAATTTCACCGACCAGCTATAGTCTCCTCTCCAACGGCAGAATCAATCAACAAAGTCGTGAATCAACGGTCGATTTCTTCTCGGTAGTGTACGGGTAGTACTCCTTGCCAGTATCTACTCTTGTGGTCTGGCCACCAATGTCTAGAATGGCAGATGTGACTGCCAAAGCGGCTCCAGCAGAAATGGCCGAGGAAATGGTCTTTCCTGCAAATGCAGGTGTAAGTGTGAGACCTCCAGGTTTTTCCAATAAACAGGATGGAATCATAACTCACAAGTATAAGATGGTCACTGCAAGGACAGTAATATTCTACATTTCATTTTCGCCATCAACAAATGAAGATACTATATTGTGCTGTTGACTGTAATCCTGCCAACAAGAAAGTTGCATAGTACCATCAATGCAGGAAAGTAATCAATCCTCCATTGACCACTGTGAATGCTACCTTGTGCATAAGATTCAGAAAAACAATTGAGTTTAAGGAACAAAAGCAACTGCATGCGATTACAATCGGTGGAATATAGCTTTATTTCTTTCTCTCTCAGTAATTACCATAAAGTGCATGCGTTACTCATGTCATTTAACAAATGATATCTGATGGCCAGAATAGGATGTTCTGACATCATATACAGAAAGGGTTCAAGTTTTGGTGTACAAAAGTAACATGTTGACTCCATATGAGGGTGTCCATAGATTCGCAACAGTCTGGCCATAGAAAAGAGTCATCTACTTCCTTAATCCACTAACGACCTTGCATATGTAGAATAACTTCAGACTGAGAAGTAAAGAGCAGTGTTGAACAATGAAAAAGCCAAACGGTCGTTTTTGGCTAAAATTAGGCCCTAAAACCAAAAGCTTTTAAAGAAAAAAACTTGAGCATGCTAGTGAACAGAACAAGGCCACTTCCACTTAAGAAGTTGTTTTTGTCAACAAGAAGTACACAACATAAACTAATGCTTGTGTTATGCAACTAGGATACGAAGGAGCTTAACCGGAATGTTGGAGTCAAACCTAATAAGGAACTTGTTCCTGGGTGAGGTCTCATCTCATAAGCTGATGACAAAGCATAAAAAGACAAAGGGTGAAGGAAGTGTCACAAATTCAAGGCGCAAAGAGCAAAGATTTTTTTAATCAGTAGATACCCACTAACATTCTCATCCTTCACAGTATTCCTCCCCTCAAGTGAGATACTAACTGGAACTGGAACAAAACATCTAGGCATAGTGTAAAAGTCAAAACAGTCCGGTTGATACTATTCTTTCAAGCTCTATAACACAAGAAATTACTCAGGCCAAACATTTCTGCTCTAGAAATATTCAGCAACCATCTGCCAGAGAGCTATTGGGAACCAAAGTCCACGAGAATCGCGCAGGCCCCATAACAAGCCTCACTTTGTTGCCAAAAGCATTGCTCATGAAAGTCACCAGCTTAAAAGTATTAAAGCAAGCCCACTGCAAGAATATCAAATCTTGCCACCAATGAATACATTCACATGCTTCTATTGTACACTAAACACACAAAGAGGAGGAACTAAGTGGTTTAAAGGGAGAACTGTGTCAGCATTCAATACATTTAACCAACTATACAAAGGGACTAGGATAAGTCAACAAACATAAAAAGTCACACAGTATGTAAACTTCAGCATAGCCGGTAAAAAACTGAGAAAGCATTGCTTGGAAAGCAGCACAAAAGACTCGTCAGTCAGAGCCGTGGCATGAGAGAGTTTGTGCAGGTAACAATATTTAGAGTACTAAGATCAGCTCAACAATTTCACTGATTATTATTTTAGAAGGAATGGCTAATCAAACCATCAAGAGAGAGTGAAAAGCATAATTTACACGTGATAATTGGTCCCTGATCATGTATGTGAATACAATCCCAATGTGGCTTCAACACTCCACAACATGTATTGGAAGCAGAAGTGACCGAAACAGATAATATGCCAATATGATGAGCGCACTTACCTTTATAACCAAGGATAGTAGCCCCAGCAACGAAACCGCCAACAGCTCCATTGATAAAGTCCCTTTTCATCCTCTTATGCTCCAACACCTGCTCTACCCCGATGTAAACTCCACCGATAGCAGCAAATGTCATTCCATAATTACCCATCATCTTTAACGTCCTCAATAGCCCGGGAAGGGCGACATTTCTCTCGACACGAGGCACGTCGTGCCAAGTAGCGACGATGGTCCCCCAAATCGTTCCGGCAGCCAAACCCGTGGTCGCGCCCTTGATTACTTTCATCGTAGGAGTGTTCTCATCCTCCAAGTACCTACGTTCAGCAGGGTCCATGACTTTCTCTCAACTGCACACGCATTCAGCATTTGATAAGAACAAACAGAAAAACGAATCACAGAGGCTCCCAAAAAAATGACCCTCACGGAAGACAAACAAAAAAAAAAATTCCTGCGCGCAGAAACAGAGCCTCTCTCAATCTGGCCTGAACACCAATAACGAGAAGTGGTCTTTCCATGACCTTTGACCCAGTAAAAAGGACTGATCACATTACAGCTTGGTCATAAAATCCGAGGAATGAGAGGTCAAATCTTCTCCTTAAATTCACAGACCAGTAATTGCACAGCTCAAAATGACGAATGCCCACAAGCCAAGCAGCCAAATTTTTTGAAGAATCCGACACTGCGAATGCCGATCACGATGTCGGACTTCAAAAGGTCCGGTTTTGCTTTGACTAAGAACCGGGGGCCCAAAAGAAAGGGACAAAGCAGCAAGTGAGTCAGCCGCGGAACGATCGAATCAAACCCCAAATTCACGCCAATCTAACCTAGAAAATGTCGTGGCAATAGCAAATTTCAACGGTTCGATTCGAAGCTAAGGCACGAGCGCGAATTGGGCACGGATCGAATAGGCGGTGGGCGGGCCGAGCGTACCTTGTTCGATCAGAGCTTCGGAGAGAGCAGAGCAAGCGCGGCGCACAACGAAGAAGAAGAAGAAGAAGGAGAGCAGCAGCTTATGAAATCTCTCTCTCGATTCACTCCCTCGGGATTTTGAGTATCGTACCTAATGACAATTATACCCTTCCCGCTTTTATATCTATAATATATCTATTAATCACTTTTTTTTTTTTTTGAAAAAAACCACCAAAAACCCCAAATTTTCCCACTTGTGACATATTTACCCAGAACATTTTTTTGTAACACCAAAAATCCCAAACATTATTATTTATGACATATTTATCCCAATATACATTGTCCATAGGTATTTTCGTCTTTTTAGCTTTTGCCTTTTTTTTTTTACTTTTTTTCTTTTCCCTCGCCGGCGTTGGGCAAGGCTCGCTGGCGTCGGGCGGCCCTCGCCGGATTTGGCGAGGCCCGCTCGACGCCGGCAAGGGCCCCCCTCGCCGGATCCGGCGAGGGGAAAGAAAAAAAAGTAAAAAAAAAAAGCTAAAAAGACGAAAATACCCATGGACAATGTATGTTGGGGTAAATGTGTCACAAATAACAAAGTTTAGGATTTTTTGTGTCACAAAAAAAAGTTCGGGGTAAATATGTCATAAGTGAAAAAGTTTGGGGTTTTTTGTGATTTTTTTCCTTTTTTTTTTTTTTTTTTGCTTTTGAATGAATATTGCGGATAAAAAATACTTATGAAGCAGAAAGTGAACCCGTCGTGGTAAAAATAATCTTTTGTGAGTCATAATAGAGAAACTAATAGTTTGTTATTTTCGTGAAAATGTAACTGTCTGAAAATATATATATATATTTATTTCCGGGGCATTCAATACTTCCGAGAAAATTGAGCAAAGAAAAGGTTTCTTATGCTTTATCTCGGAAAGAATGGTGGCGGATAGTCTAAATAATATATATAATCATTATTCCAAATTTACTAAGTCTGAACAAAGAATTATTACTTTTATGGCTCAATCAAATATATTTTGAAAAAAAAAAAAATAGACAATACGCTAAACTTTACACCAGGCACCTCATCCATTTTGAAAATGGAAGCAAACATCCAGGCAATTTGCTTTGGGCAAACCGGCCCTAGACACTTCGCCTAACGAAGAAACTTGATCATGGTCATTGGCCCGTGCTCTACTCTATCTTTTGGATAAACGACAAAGTTTCTGAACAACACTAACCTCGTAACGCTCAAATAAACACGAGTCAAAATCCAATAGGCGGCCTAAATATAAGATTATTTACAGCGGAATCAAACTTGCGTCATACACCGTGTCTATAAACAGAGTCATATTTCTTGAAATAAAGCATAGGACAGGAATCTGTACTCTTCTTCCTGGAAACAACTGTGAGCAGTTATTGATGATGAAATTTGTCTATGGCAATTCCTCCGTTAACCCTGACGAAAACATCAGTTGAAGAGATCTAATTGCAGACTATTTGCGGTCATTGAATAAGAGAAACCACTTCTCTCTCTCTCTCTCTCTCTCTCACCCCACTTCCTTCACCACTCTCTCTATCCTTCTGTTTGCACACTTGTACGAGTTCATTGACCCAAGAAAAGAAAGGCTTTTTGCTGTTTCATTGAGTTCATGCACTTGCACAAGTTGGGATCAAGTACTTGCTTTCTGAAGTCTTTGTGCTGGTGGTAGTCGAAGCAAAAGGTACATTTCTAGCTCATGATGATCCTGCTCTTACTTGGTACCTTGAGAAACCACTTCAGGGGTGACTACATGAAGAGAAGATGAAAGGGAGGTTCACTCATATTCAAGAATTATCGAGAGTGGGTGCTAACACAATCCTGCAGAAGCAATCCCACAATCCATCATGCAATTCCATGCGAGAAACATTAACTGCGAAAACCTATGTAGAGCTCGCCCATTTTTTTTTCTGTTTCAGCAAGCAAGATTTATTGGAAGTGTTCTTGACATGATGGACCCAAATGAAAACAAAAGAATGGTTTTTGTAGGCTCATTGAGAAGTACGATCAGATGACCAGCTACTTGTTGCAGGTGAGGCCACAAAGCGCGTGCGGGTCGAGCGGAAGGATCTTTCATAAGGTTCAAGGTCACCGCCATATGTGGCATTGCCTTCTGTGATGCCGATCCTTTCCAGCATATACAACAGAGATTCAACTACTTCGTACATTGCCGGCCGGAATTCCTTCTCAGGCTGTACAGAAAGATACACAAAAGCCAAAAAAAAGTTATTCACTCCTTGAACTATGTAAGAATTGATGACAGAGCACCATATCCTCGGTTCTTTCCTTCATTTATAAATACAGAGAAACTGGTTCTTGAACTATATATTTAGTGAAAATTAATCTTTACAGGAACAGACTTTGCATTGTTCTATGTATTTTTCCAATTGCTTGAGTAAGAAGCATGACACCTACCCGTATGCAGAAGGATATGATATCAGCCAACTGGGAGAGAGCCCGAAAGCTGAGTGTTCCTTCAAAGCTTTTATCGACCATCTGCTCCAAGCAATCACGGTCATGAAGCCGGGATGAAGCCCATTTCACCAGATATTTTTCTTCCCTAGGTCTTGAACTGTGTGAAAAGAGACAACTGAGAACTAGGAGTAAAGATCCGTTTTGACCCCCCCTCCCCAAAAAAAATATTCACCCCCTTCACCTGTCGAAAGGTCTCCTCCCAGTTAACAGCTCCAGAAGCAGCACCCCGAAGGCATAGATATCACACTTAGTGTTGTCAATGCCTGGTTGACCGTGTTCAGGTGCGATATAACCGGTGTCTCCAATAGCAATTTCAGAAGCCTAGTTGCATTATCTTCCAGTTAACAGAGTGAATTTAATTTCTATTCCAGTCATTTGATTGCAATTCTGGTCAAAGCATTTGCAGTAAATGAAGAGGATTTTCATCGAACCCCTAACTTCTCAAATTATGTCAAGCACAAGTAATATCTGCCCAAGTCACTGAATCCTGTCCAATGCTACAAAAATATTCATTGGATGCAATGTAATATCAATTATGTGTGCACCTTAAGCTTGACGGTACTGCTTGTAAGTGGCCTCAGAACAGAAACTCCGCAATCACATATACGTGGCCTGAGTTCCTCGTCAAGCAAAATATTGCGAGCCTTCAGATTGCCATGAGAAATGGGAGGTGAAAATGTGGAGTGCATGTAGCTGAAAAATCACAGACCACAGGAGAAAGATCACTGTTTAGGATGAGATGTTCAAGGCCAAGAGGATGTTAAAGTCCTAGACATCACAGGATCCTGAAGCACTCTGCACGTGATTGATTAGTCAGCTGCATGATCACCAAAAGCCACTACTGAACAACCCTGACGAGTATGGACCAGTTGTCTAAAACTCATGTTTTCTGTGCAGCAGTCAAAACTTTGAGATTGTAGGTTAAAAATCTTTTTAAGGCCATAGGAAACACTCACTCTAATGCCTGAGCGACTCCAAGGGCAATCCGAACACGTGAACTCCATGATAGAGGCTTGTACTTTCCACCATGCAGAGCATCTTCGAGGGTCACATATCTCACGTACTCATAGACCAGCAAATGCCGTCCAAGTCCTGTACAATAACCTAGGAGTGGAATGATGTTTGGGTGCCTCAATCTGCAGACAGAGCAGATCACAACCAAGAATTGTTCTTCTTCCTGGAGAGACAGTGATGCCATGTTGATGTTCTCCACGGCCAATATCTAACGAAGGAAAGGAAATTATATTCAAACTTTCATTGGTGCTATTTCACCACTACAATCATGTGAATTTATGGGTGGTTTGACCTGGCCATCAGGGAGCTTAGCCTTGTAAACAGGGCCAATGGATCCTTCACAGATAAAGTTCTCTTCACTGAAGCATTTTGTGGCGAATTGAAGTTCTGCAGCATTGTAAATCTTCACACATTCAAGGGCTTCGCATTTCCTGGAAAAGCTTTTTCTATTTCCTTTACCCGCAAGGAGAGCAAGAGGTACAGGCCTTGCGCTAACAGTTGGTGGTGGGATACAAGGCAAGATTGGTGGGCTCTCTTCTGTCATGGAGCAGTTCATTATCAGGAGGGAATAGATAATTAATGGGAATTTTCAGGAATTCATCCATACATAGCAGAGATTTCAAAACGTTAAAAAATATCTGAACTTCGCTAGCTTATCCTTGAAACTTTAACAGGAGTTCACCTCCGACAGTTCTGAGGGATATAGAATGGAACGAGCTATTGGGTCTGCCCAAGAGTTTATCTTTCTGAGCACGAGCTCGATGAATTTGGATTGCAATTACAAGAGCTGCACAGCTTGCTACTAAAGTGCCTCCACCGACGATGCATGCAATTCCACCAGGGCCCCATTTTCCCTTCTTGTGCGAACGTGGGTTAAGAGAGGGATAGTTCTCAACAGCACTTGACTGTGATGTTGGAGGACTACTAACGTTACTTTGGAGAGACATATTTTGAAAAGGAAAGTTCCATGGTGGAGATTCAGCTCCATGGAAGTTATTTCCGCCGATCCTTACAAATGTATATGGAAAAAATCAATTAATTTTGTCTCTCACATGCCACCAGCGCATAAAGAGAATGATGACTGAACTGAAAGTTTGATGACTCACCATAGATTTGGTATGTTCTGGAAACTCTTAGGAATGACACCACTGAAGTGATTATCTTGTATATCTCTGACAACAGAAGTGTGAACAAGAAATCAAAAAAATGGCAGTGCGAGGCAGAAAAGACATCAAGAGGAGGCTATAATGAACCTACAGGTTGATTAGAGGAAGGTTAGCCAGTAAGATCACTGCTCCAGTAAATCCATTATTCTGCAGGAACCTGTAAATTAAACCATAATATCACATGAATGCGAACTGATAAATGGTGAGGCATGCATCAGCTGAAAACATTATATGGAATGATAACTCTCACAGTCCAGTAAGATTTGTCAGAGACTGGAACGAACTTGGCAGATCCCCAGTGAAGTTATTGTCTGAGAGATCCCTGTGATTGTACAAATTACTTCCATTAAACGAAAAAGGGTCGATAAGAAACTTGAATCATTAGTGAGCACTGAATCTTTGTAGCTCATGGCAGGGGATCATGCAACCAGAAACACAGGGGGCAATCAAAGATTTATTAACAAATTAGCAGAAAGATGAATGGCCCGGATATGGTATTTGTGAATAAGAAAATCCGTTGTGCTAAATACTGTCGGGATTATCTAATTCCATGTGTTCCAAAAAACACAGAGACAATTTGGTTAAAAAGGACAACAACACAGAGACAAGAAAATCAGGAATTCAGGATTAGTAGGACAATCCGAATCTGAATTGTTGATCAACCTACATTTCTTTTAAATTCAGCATTCCAATGAAAACATTGCCAATAGGTCCAGATAACAAATTGTGGCTCAGATTCCTGCAAGGAAGTACTTGGATATAAGGATGATGCAAGCATGAAAGAAAGCTTGTTCTAAGCAGGCAGTTGAAACAAGATTGTACAGGTGCCGTAGATTTTTCAAGGAAGGTAATGAATGTGGAATGCTTTGGATCAACTTGTTGCATGCTAAGTTCCTGCACTTGCAAGGACCAACATCAGTGCAGGAATTAATAAAGCAGCTGCTCCATTTCTACTGAGGTCAATGACCAATTAGTAATACCAAATTTGACCGGAGAAAAAAACTGAAATCTTACAGATGAGTAACATTAGGAGGTAAACCATAGGGGATATCACCCTGAATGTTGTTGGAGCTCATATCCCTGGCAAAATACCAGACAAACCTCTTTTATTATAACTTCTGTAGTAAAACCTAACTTTTATCTTGCAAAGGCTGCTTACAGTTGCTTCAAATTGTTGAAATTATAAAGCTGGTCTCCTAGAGAACCACTCAAGTTTAGTCCATTGAGTTTACTGCACAAAGTGACCAATGTGAAATCAAAAGCACGGTCTAAGGACAACACAATGTCTTTATGATCCATACGAGCCAGAAAGAAATTGTATCATCTATAGAGTTGAACTGCGTTACAGGTAAATCACAGACGAGCCGGAGCATGCCACTCCTGTCCATGATTCCTCACATGGATCCCCACCATCCGATCTCCAGCCTTTTAGCTGTGAAGGGTAGTTCAAGGCTGCATATAGCCCATGAAGCGTTGTAGCTGCATAGACAACAGAGAAGGAAAAAGTAACCCAACAACGAAATTAACTGAAATTCCATGCAAAAAGCTGAAAGCATAACCAAGTCAAAGAAATAACCAATTCTGACTGTCAGGCAAACAATCAGACAATCTGTAATTCCCATTACTCATATCTCCAAACATAAGAAACCCAGTCATCTTTAGTCTTAAATAGCATCAGATGTCCCCAGCAGGCTCGCAATTTGCTGAACAGCAACTACCCTTGGGAAGCTTAGGTTGTATGACAAAAGGTGGTAATTGCTATCAAGGCAGAAAGATCCAGCCAATAATTTGATTCGATTCAATGAGGGCCACATGATCATTTTGCAGTGGACTTGAAGAGTCTCAAAATGTAATTATAAGGTCCAACGAAACCAAGTAAAAGACAACCCAAAATTCTTGTTAGTCAAAAGGGCATATCCAGAAAAGACCTGTGACTTCAAAATATGCACCTCGCCTTCAAAAGTCCACGTCCCTCAGGGCGTAAACATTACTGGTTTGTTCTTCTTGTAAGACTAACGAAACAAAAATTTGACACCTCTTAGGTCTAACCTTTGCAACCAGACAGAGATAACGCCAATCAATGCTAAAGCAAGATAACCATGCGATGCTATAAATAGCTCAAGATGGATCGTTGAATAATAAGTACCATCAAGAGGATCTGTGAATGCAGAAGCCGGCAAATCCAGTGACGCCGAGAACACAGCCAAAACAAGAAGCAAAATCAGGCGGTGTATCGCCATCTCTCCCGGAAATTGAGTCCTCTTGAGCCAATATGCAGCAGGACCGTCGTCTTTGTCCGTTTCTTGGGAATTCCAGTGAATTTTGCAAGTGTCGGGACCTTCAAATGCACACGCACACACCAACTCGATGAACAACAAAGATGAAAGTCACTCTGCTACAGAAAGTGGCAAAGATTTGCAGTAAGTTTCACCTATCTAATCCTTCTTCAAGAGAGGACGCTTGAAGATGGGAGGAGCGAGAGATGCTGCAATGAAACAGCTCAAACTTAATGCGGAAGAACTCGAACCCGCAATCCGCGAGAAGCAGCGAAAAGAAATGGAGGAATATAACGAAAGAGAAAGGTCCCGTGCGTACCGTGATCGAAGAAGCGAAAAGCTCTGTGGATTGTGAAGGATGGAGGAAGATGAAGATGGCAGAGTTGGGTCTTGAAGAAATTATATGAAAGTTTGAGGTCACTTCTCAGTTGTTTCTCCGCCTACGTGGACGACTCGCTGCGTAAAACGGTTTATGGAGTTCGGTTTTGGCAGTTGCGCGCCAAGGCCTGGGGTTTGTTTCCGGTGGGATCGCTCGCACGGATCTCACCCATACATCCGCAATTTTTCGTTCATATTTTCAAGAAAGATCTGGGGGATAGAAAATTGTATCCAGAGGTCAGATTCGATCCATAGGTACGAGCTTCGCGAGTCCATCACCGCGGCCCCCCACCAAGATACTAGCAACCTCGAAAGACAAGCGATCCTTTTACCACTTAATCAACCGTCTTAAAAGCTGAGTTCGAGTCGGGCCACATCCAACTCCACTTATCATCAAAGTCAAAAGTTGTAACTCTGCCCGCTCGCCCAATACGCGGGCTCCATCATCTCCTCCATTGCCATCCGTCCCAACATAAATGACCGCTCGTCAGTTGTGAACGTCGTCATCATCATCATCGATAAGGTCACTTGCCGGTCAATGACTAACCACGATACCATCGTCACGGCCGGTGACTAACCATCTTTCTCCAGATTTCTACCGTGCGAGCATCCAAATATGGAGAAACAAACCCTATTTCATGCGAAGACGCTGTAAAATGACAAGAAAAACGATGCCCCTTGAAGAAGTATTCAAGAAAACCAATGCCATCATGTTCTATTCAGGCTGATCAAGTGACCGACTTGGCGCATGCAGGTGTGCGGAAGAGCAAACCCGGTATCTCCTCAACTTCAGTATATACGTGAAATCTCGCTAAACGTTTTCAAACTGAACGCCACGCCTCTTGAAGGACCGAAGTTAGAAACGGATCAACCCCAACTCCTTCCTTCTTAGATTTTCTGGACCTGGAATGATAAAATGATCTGCTGGTCGACAGCGAAATCAGAGTGAGCACGACATGTAACGTCGGCACATCACCACACATGCTCATGTGTGAATCCACCCGTGCTGTGATTTGCTACTCTCTGGCACGAATTCGCACGACACAGCGTGTTCGAATGCTGCTATGACAAGCAATTCCCCCACATGGAGAGCGGAACTCCAAAATAATCACGGTAGTTCGTGATTGCATAATAATACACAACCAAGAGTCCAGTTGTCATCCGATAGCATGTGTTCAAAGACAAAAGCGAAGTCTAAGTTCAAGTTAAGGCCAATGGCCTTCTTTGAGACAGAAATCATGTCAGGTGTTCATCAAAAACGAAAAGAACATGCAGGTCTTATGCAGAGAACTCCGCAATGCAAGAGAACACAACTTAAACATGATGGGGTCACCTAGAGCGACCAGTGAGTCTGGTGCGAGGAATCATAAGCCCTGGAGGGATCAAGCTCCATCAATTGCCTCCTGCTCTGTTGAGACAACTCCATGTCACCAGAGAACTGATTGTTAAGTGGCTGTGAGAACTGGCCCAAGCCCAGATCAGCAGCTAGACCAATGGAGCTCCCACTGGCTTCATCACCCTTGAAGGCCCAATCGGAGCCAGGACTAGTGAAGTGAATGGCCGAACTATGAGGAGGCATTGACTGAGCCAGGGTCGAGCCCTGGGGGTGCACCATGTGGTTCGACCTGAGAGGTGATGTCTGGTTTGTGGGGCCCCATGGTTGATTTGACAGAAGAGAGAGAGCACAGCTTGAATCAGCTACTCCAGTGAAGCATTCACCAGGAGGAATTCCAGGAGCAGGGAAAGCTGTCGTGCCACCGGATGAGCACTGCAGGAAAAGGTCAGGGGGAGGGTTCTCAGGACTGCTCTGCCAGGGATGAGGATAGAGCTTTCCCGGTCCAGGGATTAGATCTCCAGGCGTCGTGCGCTCAGACAAACGTGGAACTGACCATGCATGCTTCGGGTATGTTGTGAAATCCATCAGAAAACTACTCACTCTGGTGGTGTTCTCTGTCCATGCAAGCATCAGAAATTTGTACTCATATCACCAACACAGCGATATAAATATATAAGTCTTCCTATTTGTGAGAAATGCGCACCAAAGAAAGAAAAGAGATGGTCGGGAAGGGGATGGTGCTAACCAAATATAGAGGATGGCAGTCGCCCATAGCGAGAGGATAGTGATCCAAGTGGGGGCTTCCTCCGGCGCTCATTGTGGCCAGCCAAACGTCTACGACAGCTTCGTTTTCCTTGGTCAAATTCAGTAAGCTGATGGAATCTGTGAAGAGACTAATAGAGGACATGTCAATACATAAAACATGAAAAGCAGTATGTAATCATCCTCAATAAGCTAAACATCAAGTAGAATGAAAGCAAGAGAAAAGCCCGGTGAGTTTTCTATCCCACCTCTCAATAGGTTACAGCAGAATCTACAAATACAACACTAGCAGTTGAATGAAGTCAAGGCTTGCTTATAGCAAAGGAAAAGCCGGATTCCTTAACTTAAGCACTCATTTACGCTGCCCCGAGAGAGAATCTTCTCTACAGAGAAAGAGTCAAGCATTCAAGCAGGCACATATTGTTGACTAGAAAGTTCAAAACAAGTGCAACCAAGCAGTAGAAACAGCTCACTTCAAAATAGGCACAACATAGCAGAGCTAGCTCAAAACAAAACTTGCTATTTGGTCCAAGAACCTACCATAGCCAATCTAAAGTTTAATCAAAGTTTACATATATAATACACGTGATCAAGACTGTAACCTAGATACTGCAGGCCTAACATAAACTGAATTTTAACTGTAACACCAAAGCAGACTGACAAAGCCAAATGCTTTGCAAGCACACAACATGCACTTAATTGAAAACAACTGAAAGAGTGAACTCTGAAGCATTAGCTTCTCTAATCGATTCTCATCATACATCACTCACTGCAAAAAAGCTCATAGCATAACCAGCGGAGGAACCAGAACTTCAACCCATCAGAGAGATGCTTTTGGCACCAAATATCAAATAGAGCAACAATGAGGATTCACCTGTTTATTATTGTTAAGGGTACCTATATTTTCCAGTTTGACATTCCTATATATGACTTTTTTATCTCACCTCTACTCAAGTTGCTTTCACTTTCACAAAGCAAGTAAATGATGATGAGAAAATGTAAATGCAATTTCTGCCGAAAAACGCAATATGAGCACATGAATCTCAAAAAGACAGGTCAGAATGCACCAAGTATAGAATGCGGCTGATCTGAACCCCTTGTTGGTAGCATTAAACTGATAGTACAAGCCAAAGTCTCTGGTCTAACAGCATCCACGACCTCCCAAGGACTTCTCCAATTTAGCACTTCTTCCAACAACTTATGGCTTGTTCATTCATTACGAAGCAACACTTGAGTTTATCAACGATGCGAGAGTTTATTTGCTTTTGCTTAATGAATCAACATGCAGATGCTTTCACTCACAATCTTGTATCAAAGCCTCATCTTAACATATATTGCACAATACTACCTCCCCTTTTCTTTGTTGTAATTTTCTTAGTTAAACTAAAAAGACCAAGGATATTATAACTAGTGCAGGCACTTCATTACAACAGATTGCTGCATGAAAGAAGAAAGCAAAAATTTCATTTCATGCAAAAGCGAACTGACAAATTAATGGAGACAACACAATGGTACCATCCACAGAAACAATGAGTTCAATCAGTCAATTGTTTGTTGCTATTTCAACAAAAGCATTTGTTGCTATTTCAACAAAAGCATACTTATCAGATAATGTTGGATATTTTATCTTCAAATGGAAATGCATTGTTTGCAATTCATGTAGCATCTCGTGGAGAATTTAACAATGCATAACACCGTTCCTGGATATTGGCTGCCATTCTAGTTAGCGCAGCCAACTAAAACATGGAAAGCCAAAAAGCATTCTGCTGGAATCTGATAACTAAATGGATAATACCTCATATGTCGATGGAGAATTCTTAAGGTATATACGATCAAATGCATTTCAATTTTCTTCACTGATTCTGTCAATGACAGGAGTAATACTCGATATAGTGAAGAAGCTGCTTATTGAGATGAGTTTTCCAATCCACACTTATGATATTAGAAACAAGAGCTGCTTACTAAGACCAGCTTTTAATCGCTGCTTACTAAGACCAGCTTTTAATCCACACTTATAACAAAAGAAGTCCAAAAAATTAAGGAACTAGAAGGAGCTCCACAACACATCAAGACAGGGAATCAAATTCCCCTCAAGAAAATACCCGAAAATGCCTAAGTGAATCCTTCTTGCATGCTTCATTAATATGGAAGAAGAGAATCCAAAGATGTTTAGGAAAACAACAGAACTAAGGTTAGTAAGGAAACAATGACTCCTACAATCCCATCAGAGGAGGAGCGAAGTAAATTCAGCATTTTCTGCTCTAATTCTGATGTTAACATTTGATAAAAATAATATTTCCGATGGGTGAAGTTGCAAAGGAGTAGAGAAAACGGCCAATAGTAATGGACGCAGCAATGTCTAAGGAGAAGCAGCATCATACCATAGCCTAAATACACCAACTAAGGCCGTTTGGAGGTTCTGGTCAAGGAGGGGAGGTCAAAACACATGTCGTAAATTAATTCTTGGTCTAAATGATTCAAGATTCCCTCATGCCTATCAGATTAATTCTAGACCGTGCAAATGTTTCTCATTAGGGACAAAAAATTCCAAGGGCTGGTGGAATATTAATTCTCGTGCTTGCTTTTTTTGAGCCGTCCAATAAACCGACGAGGACGGTTAACATCACCAAAAGATTCACAAAAGGTGTCTAAAGAGGCTCGAAAATGACCACACCAATTGGGCAGTACCACCAGAAACCATCGAAGCAGATGTAATAAGAACAAGCAGACAAACAAAAGGTACTGATGAGTTCTTCCTTTTCTATTCTCAGCCCCTCCTATAGAAATAAAAAGTCACGCGAGCACCGCTTTCCATCCAGGAAAAAGTAACCGCCGATGCCCAAGGCCTTCCAGCTACCAAATTTGAAAAAGAAAAAATCAAGTTGAGTAACGGAAAGCACCATACTTCCCTTGACGATGAGTAAAATAGCACCTTTGCACTTAAAGCAAGACCATCGTAATCTCCAATCATAGCCAACAAACACTCAAACCGAAGATAGGCAGCTGCAATGTCAAGACCAACCCCCCGAGCAAAGATGCCCAGAGTTGAAACCCAGTGACAAAGTCTAAGAACAGGCAAGCCCCCCTAATCAAGCAGATAGCTTGTCACTAGCAACGTAGACAGAGAAAACCGATTACGACTCTCGACTAAACCGAACCTTAAAACAAGCGGCTAACTTGTGAACAGGACAAGAAACTAAAGACGCAAAAATCAATCATTACTGTCAACTAAAACTGAACCATTAATCAAGCAGCTCATCTAACTCCCAGCACGCCTACTTCAACAAACCTCAAGAAGAAGCGTACCCAACAATAAATATGCTGGAACAAACAAAAAACACCCAGTACGAGGTTTAGGTTCCAATAAGCGCAAAGACCTCAAATTGGGGGAAATAGATAGGAACCAAGAACAGGAGACACGAGGGTAAGAGAGAGAGAGAGAGAGAGAGAGAGAGAAAATCAAAGCATCGTCTTTGACCTGCTGCACTGCTGGCAGAACCTCTGCTCGATGCCGGCGACGATGACGGTGGCGGACTTGGAGTGCGCGCCGCAGACCTTGTGCCTGGAATAGTAAGCCTTGGCATCGCTCAGATCCACCCGGCATCCTTCCACCTGGCACCTCGGGGGCTGCCCTCCCTGGATCGCCCCGCAGCCACCGCCGGAGGCCCTGACCTTCTTCGGGGGCGTGCCCGATCCGGGGGGCGCGGGCGCGGCGGCGGAGGAGCCGCCGCCAGGGGGGTGCTTGTGAGGGGGAGGAGCGGCGGCATTACTGCTGTTCTGGAAGTAGACTTTCTGGCCGAACTTGAGGCCGTTGAGGGACTCGAGCGGGGGAGGAGAAGAGGACCCGGACTCCGTCGTCCACGAGCCCGAACCCATGTCCATGAGCCAAGAGGGTCTCTAGTGCCCATTCATCGGAGCTTCCTGGGTCGTCGTCGTCGTCATCAGTTTGCCGTCGTCTCCGTGCGCCTGCGCTCTAGAGAGAGAGAGCGAGAGAGATGAGGATATGGGTTGGGGGTGGTGGGGGTGAAGGACGAGGGGGGTTTTTAAGAGCGATGAAAAGTGGGGAGACGACAGTGGCCCATGCCAGCCATCTGGCTTAATGGTGGTGGTGGTGGTGGTACAAAAGAGAAAGTTGTGCAGAAAGAGAAAGAAAGCCCGAATAACAAAACAAAAATAATTGGGGGGGAGGGGGAGGGGGAGGGGGGAAGGTGTGCTAGAGAGAGAAAGGAGAGAAGAGAGAGAATGGCAAAAAGGGTCACCAGTCCCTCAGCTCAGAGTTTCACAGAGCACAGAGCAGAGAGAGAGGGGGACCTGATGTAACGTACTTCGCTGCAGGGGGTGAGTTTTGGTGTTTTCTTGGACGACGTTCGAGCTCCTGGCCAAACAAAGCCAGCAGAACTCCCCCGTCGTTTTGGCGCCGGTCGCTGCAGATCGTTAGTTCTCGAAATTCACCCACGAAATTTTCATCTGCTGCTTCATCAGATGGATGATATCATCGATTGATCATAACATGCCCCCTTGTCTGATGAATTTTTCAAGCATTTCTTAGCAGCTTTGATGAGATTGGCCGGAATAAAAAACTGTGAATCCCGTGTGTCTCGATATCTCTACAAGACCGGTCCCGGCCTTTGCCTGTTGGTCAGTAATGCTAACTCGTAGGCCTCGGGCTAGATACGCCTATTGCATGGAGCATGTGTGGGAGTTTTATCTGACTTTTTGCACTTCTGGTTTCGCAGTTTTCGGGAGACGAGTCTCTATCCTTGTTGACCGGCTTACGGGATCGTTTTTCAGGGGACTAAACTTGGCAATTCCTCTCTTAACATCTCGCTTTCCCCTGGCGTTTTCTAGTTCTGCTCCAAAAGGAGGCTCCCATTACAAATACAAAGGAAAGAAGAAACGAAAGTTTCTCACATGGCAGAGAAGTGGGGCTCGTGTGGTATGGCTGGGGCGCGTTATTTTCATGTGGACCAGTTGCCAAACCTTGATTAAATTGCACTTCACGTTGACCCTCTCTCTCTCTCTCTCATTTCTAGCTACCTTAAATTTCGTAGAGTCTGCAAGAGATAAAAGGGAGACTTTAAGGAACGGTCAAGATACTTCAGCTCCAAATTGACCGACCCCGACGACCATTAAGGGACGGCCATAAAGAAAAACCCGCCATCTGAACGGAGCTTCTTTCTTTTCAGATATACCGCCGGCACAATTTGACGGCTCGGCTGAAGTGGGCTGATGCTCGATGATGTTTCCATTTAGAGGGGGACCCCTATAGCTGCGTGACTTTTTGTTGGAGGGGGGGGTGTTTAAATATGCTCGTTCTGCGGTTCATATGGTTGACACGATCCATCGTTACATAAAAACCATCTTTGACTCCATAATTTGGTATCTCTGAAAGATGTTTTTAACTAAATTTGGTAGGGAGCATCTTGCTGATATATCTTTATTTCGTGAACGTATCTCTCCTTTATTGTCAAGGTGGGAAAGAGTCGAGCTTTACCCTGGCCATCAGAATAATAAAATATTTTACTTGTAATGTATCTGAATATTAAAATACCGGTATTCTAAAAAAAAAAAAAAAAGCAAAACGATTCATCATTTATGTATGAACATCTGGATATATAAATTAAATAAGCAGTACCATGAGAATGATAGTAAAGCAACCCAATAGTTTATTCGATTTCAATCTCAAACTTTCATAAATAAAAAAATTCTATGAAAAGCCCATGCGTTCTGTCGAGATTTTAATTATATAGGACCATTACAGTAATAATGGCCCCTTTTTTTTTAAGAGAGTTTACCAAAATAGGACCATTAAAGTGATAATGGTCCTTTTTTTTTACTGAAATTTTATCAAAATAGGACCATTAAAGTAATGATGGTCCCATTTTTTCACTGGTCCTATTTTTTTATGAGAGTTTACCAATTGCAAATGGTCCATTTTTTCTTTTTTATGAAAGTTTATACGTTTCTAATGTCAAATGGCTATCTAATACACTTCTTGATTACCCATCCAATGCTCATCGATCCACTTGAGATACTATGTTTCCAAATGACAATTATCATCACACGGTGTTCTCATATTTGAACCTAAAAAACTTCGATTTTCTTTCGCTATGCGAGACTACACATTCCGCGTAACAGGCGAGCGGATTGCGCTGCTCAATCCACATCCTTCACTAATGAGAAATCTGATTTGATTTTTTATGAATTCGAATATCACAATACTCAACCTGACCCGGAGGGGTTTGGCCTATCTTACTAAGCAATTTAGGACCCGTTTGACAACTTGTCAAATAGTAAAAAAATTATATTTTTTTGTTTTCAAAATCAGTTTCGGAACAAAAATCCGTTTGTTAAATTTTTTGTGCCTAGGCACAAATTTGCAAAAAATTGTTCCCGTAATCAGTTTTGGAACAAAATCAAGAAGCAAAAAAAAGTAACTTACTGATTATGGGAACAATTTGTCCATTTCTAATTCTTCTTGGCTTGCTTCTTTTTTTTGCTTTGTTGTTGTCCTTTGGCCCGCCACCCACCACTCGCCGGCCACTGGCCCTGGCCTGTGGTTGGTCGCCAGCACTGGCGATCGGCCATGACCAAGAAAGGAAAGGGAAAGAAAGAAAAAAAAAGAAAAAATATATTAAAAAATTCTAAAATATTATTAATAAAATTAAATTTTGTATAGTTACTAAACGCGTTTTTATTCTTTTTCTATTTTAAGAATAGAAATTTATAACAGTTATCAAACGTTTTCAAATACTTAAAAATTATTTATGAATACATAATAAAAAAACATTTCTAAGCAAAATGTGTTTTCGAACACGGAATAATTGCTATGCGCACTTTACATCCTCGTACAAGGTTACGTTTTGCCATGTACTTACCATGTGTAGAGGGGGGAGGCAAAAGGCTCTTTTCTTCCCCGTCTCTCCAACCAAAAAGCCCTTTCTAGTTTTCTTGGTAAACGCACCATATTCTTTGCCGGGGGAGCCTAAAAACAGAGCCCTGTGCCCTAGACTAGAGAGAGACAGAGACAGAGACGGAGAGAGAGACATCTAAAAGAGGTTGGACGGGAGGTGGGCTTTCAGTCACGAGCAGAACGGGTCCTGCTTTAAGTTAAAAGATTCCCACTAATGGCTAAACCAGCGGAAAGGCACGTCCATCGAACCCCCGGCGACCCGTTTCGATTTATGGCAAATTCGTCTCCACATCGAACTCGATCCAAATCAAGACATGATGATGACTCCTACTTTCAACTCCACGAAGAATTTTCAGCAAGTTCAGATGACCCTTTTGGATGGATTCTTCCTCCCACGTCACGATCGACTGACTGATCGATGGAAAAGCAGGGCAAGCATGCGTGCATACGCATCAGATGCCTCCTTCGAGGAAGCATCTCTCTCGACTTAACTATGAATTTTCTAAGGGACAGGGTTTCTTTTTCTTCCCCCCTCCCTCTTTTTGCTTAATTAGCCAAACAGTGCGTCGATTGATGCCAGTTTCGTGTAGTGTTCTTTGGTGGTTCCGTACCCACCATCAATCAAAGTCGATCTTTTGTGGGGGGGAGTTTTTAAGCTTTGGGGGCACCTGCTAAGTACGAACGCACCGCCGAAACCATTCTTGTTTTAGCGAGAATTCGTACGTTTCTTTGCCCTTTTTTACTACTTATGTTCGCACCATTAACCGGTCTTTAGATTCTCTCTCTCTCTCTCTCTCTCTCTCCTTTTCTTTTGGGGGTTTACTGATGAAGATTCTCCTTCTGGTGGGAGAAGGGATTTGCATCATCATCTGTTGTATGAACAGCGGCACATAGAGAACGCCTTTTTAAGGTAGTTGGAGCATCAAAGGTTTGAAGTTAATAACTTCCTATCCGGATAAAAGTACGATCTTGAATTCTGGCTGGAATCATATGTATTTCCCCTCGTCTTTTACTAAGATTTATATTAAAATTTGCTATGCGGTAAGCACACTGAAAAAAGACAATCAAATTGCACTTCACATTGATTTATTGATCCGATTAAGCTGGCCAAATTCAATTGAGCATATCATCCACGTATGGATCATATTGCAATACTATATTTGATCAATGTGCATACATCGTAGGAAATTTTTTTTCAATTAGTCATAAACTTATTGCATTGATGTTAATTCAATTATGAGCTTTCCAGTTTTGTCAGTTTAGTCCTAAATATTCACGTGAAATTTTAATATAGTCATTCCGACCAATTTAAATTAGAAAATTGCTAAGATAAAGATTTAGTCATCACCAGTCATCTTACGCGGCACATCATCGTGCTGATAATTTTCAACACAATGTAATCGGAATGGCTATATTGGAATTCTGGACAAATGTTTAGAATTAAATTGGCAGAATTGAAAAATTTAGAATTGAATTGATATCGTACGATGAATTTATGACTAATTGGACAATTTTTCCTACATCTTACGGAGCCTAAGAGTCTTCGTCTATAGTGTCATAGAACATGTTACACTTTGTTCTTAGGATGGTCGGCCTAGTTGAGTTTAAGAAGGAACTTGCTTAGGCTTACTCAAAACGTACTTCAAGTTTGGCTGGCCCGGGTTTTTTTATGGCTAGCTTGTGATTCATCAAACCCATGATCAGATCTATGAATTACCCCAACCATGCGCCCAAAGTCGAGGACGAAGGATGACAATGGGCACGCGAAAAGAAAAAAACAGAAGGAGCATTGCCAATTTTCATGTGCAACTATAACTACTAACTAGCTAGCAAAATCAAAGTGGTCAACTCGAAGCGAGACAAGATGGAAGTGTACCTTTTTTTTCCACGTTCAACGAGAGTTACAGTAGAAGCTAATCAGCAAATATCTCGTGATTGGACTCCGGTCAGTAGCTGCAATTGCAAAAGTTAGATTACGAGCAGAGGAATCGAAATACATTTATGGAAGTACTATTGAGAAAGCTGACAAAATGACATCAAATATTAATTAGTTAGGGGTCCTACTGCAGTCTTCAGGAGGCCCCTTCATCATTGTTGCACATTTTTTGACATAATTGTCGCTTTGCGGAAGAAATAAAGGCTCTAAAGCTTCCTTTGGCAGGAAAAAAGATTACCTCTTTTTCATATTCAAATCTAACCTCCTAAAATATATATAATATATACATGTGATTATACATGCCGATATTTGTACACCGAGAAAGTTTTAGGATTGAAATAGAGTACGTGCAAAGTAATAGTTCATTGAGACATGTCATAAAAAAATAAGTAATTAATATTATAGATTTCGTTTCAAATTCTTACCTCCCTTTTCTTTTCCTCGGAGCATTTGCAAATTGATTTTTCTTAATATCGAACTTTTAAAATCTTTCGAAACATAAGAATCTCGAAAAATATAAATATATTATTTTCATGAATATCAGGATCTTGGATGTTTTTCATTTTGATTTTCAAAAAGCAACGCGTACTTGAGAAAAGACATGAAGAAATGTATTCTAAACGAACAAACACGATAATATTATCCGACACTATCTCTCGTTCTGTAAGAAAGATAAGAAATTGGGAGAGAATGACTTTGACACTCGCGTAGGATTTGATTTCTCATTTTTATTTTTTTAGTTGGCATTTGCGTGTCTATATATAATATAAAACGGCGACAAGGGACTATCATCATAATTACCCGCTTTGGGTGCTATCATAGTGCTCCTCACTTAGTTATGTAATGTTCGATTTTAGTCATAAGTATTCATTTAATCTGTAGTCTCACCAACCTACCCGAAAGCAGGAACTAAAAAGTCTTCCAATATCCAAGGCATAAGCTGGTTCTAGGTTCACTTATGACATGGCTCGAACAGTTTAGCTTTGGACTACTATGCTCAATAGCAAACTGTGTGTTATTATTATTAATTTTTTTAAGATCCACACAAAAAAACATGGCGTGAAGATACGCACACGTATGCTGACTTAAGAATTCAATCTGTTGGTAACACGCGACATGAGAAACCACAAACAAAACAGTACTGGCAGCGTATGATAAAAAACGTCCGGACAGTATTGTCCACATCGCACAATAACAAGTCTTGATAAAAACAATGATGAATCTAATAGCATCAGTCGCGATCTTTCCCGCTACTGTGGCTGAAGGAAAGCAGTCCCACCGAAGCCAAGGTGTGCCATGCATTTGCAGAGAGACTCCTCAATTCAGACGGTTCTGCCAAGTGCGGTAGCGATGATAGCAATAAGGTGTAATGGTTCTTCTTCATCTTACCGTCTTTGCGTCTCGAGAGAACAGGAAGACGAACGAAACAAGAATCGGCAACACCCTGGCGTAGATGAAGCGCGAGGCGCGCGAGGACGTGTCATTTGCAGTACCGTGAATGCTCATCACAGGAGATTTTATGGCTTTTGCAGTCACTTGATGCGAGGACATTGACCTAGTATTGACCATTTGTCGGCTAGTTGCTCCCTACGAGTAAGTTGCGAGCATAGTTTAACTCGAGAAATAGCTATCTAGTCTCTCTATCTGTCGTTACCTTAACATACACGAAGTAACAGTAGAATCTAGTGTGCACTTAGCCCTGTGCTTTATGAACGTGATGTCTGCTAGATGTCCGCGCCCAGCTAGATCCACATACCAACACGCAAATATAACTCGTGGGAGAAATGATATGAGCCTACCAGAACCTTAATTTATTGCCGAACCTTGCTAGGATGGCCGCGGCTGTCATTCTTTAAGATTAGCTTAGCAGTTTCGTCGGCAAGATTGTGTACCCACGAACTCGAAAACGGGGACAGGTGGTCCTTTTTCGGTTTCTCTCCACGTGATTGCCCTTGTTGCTTCGTAGATACTAAAGAAACATATTCAACCCCAATAGCATGGAGATTCGACTGTTCAGAGGACTACGGATCCGTTTGCTAACCTAACAAATCGGTTAAATCAAGGATTTGACTTGTGCCAAAGACTCTATATGATTTATGGGATTTGAATATTTTTGCACAGCTAGAATTCTCTTGATATCATAAATAATAATATCAATCGTGAAGAGTTAATTCACCGTATCGTTAATGATATATTATGCTAATCGCTAGCTAACCTATCCTCCATTGATGTGATAATCCCCTTCTGTCAATCCCACGAGTGTCATATCCAATCTTCACTCAATCAAGGCGGGTGGTAAGGAAAAAAAATAGAAAAATTACAACTGATTTTCGAGGTTTTCGGACTTGAACTTAACCTCAACCGTGTCAAAATAACATTGTATATGCATGTTATCCACCTCATATAAAATGGAATAGGTTGAATCTCTATTTGGATAGATTAAATTGTGCCACTTCTCTAGTTACATCCTAGGTTAGGGCAGGTCCAAGCAGATCCGATGATCTAATTTTATTGACGGTCGATGGGATCTCATAGAGAGGAAAGCCCACTTGATAGTAGGCACCCTTTTTGTGAAGTGCGTGTCACGTAATCTTTTTTTACCTTACATACAACTTCTAGAGTTATCTTGTACCTGTACCAATCTTATTGTTATAGTCATTATGTCTCCAGTTCATGGAGGATCGTTGGTACACTTACTCATCGCCGTGTCATGCGAATAACATGCACTTTATATTGACAAGAGAGTTATGCATTCATATACAAACGTGAACAAAATACCAGCAGTCAACTACTAGCCTAGATAATCGCAAAAATCACTTCGAGACTAGTGACACAGCAACGTCTATCAGCAGGAGGTGCCACTGCAGCAGAGAAAAATCACCATGATAGGGTTTTGGTCTTTCGAGGATGGTCGATCCGATCAAATTTTACTACGATAAATCTTAGGCGATTAACTGTTCAAAACAGGGTCTGATACATCTAATTATGCACACCCAGAGAAGAGGAAAAAGAAGGGCCTACACACTGCAGTGGTACGTGTGTCCCGAGGGGACAAGAGGGTGTCATTTAGTAGGAGCAACACAATAAAAAAACTTCAAGATTGGAGAGGTGCAGTATAGGAACCAACGCCTTTTACCCTAATATTCAAATTCCCAAGAGAGGTGCTATAGTGTATAGTCTGGAAGAACTATAATTAGTACACTTTTCCCAACCTGACCTCATGACTTTGCGCCGAATCCAACGTATATTTGAGAATGCGATGTCAATAATCTCACGTCGTTTGTTTAGGATGAGGTTTTCAAGGTTCGTGCAGCAGACGCGTGAGTTAGAACTCACCCCGCTGCAGTATTTATCTTTTCTTGGGTCCTAATTGAATATGGAAGAAAAAGCAGCTTTCAGACAGAAGAAAAAGGAAAAAACGAACGAGAGATGTGAAAAAGCAGTTCGCTTTTCCTCGACATCAACATGGGACGTGCTCATGTTGCGGGTGTGTGGAGATTCTGTGGACTCCTTTTCCATAAAGATGTCGATTCGAAACATACGGTAGTTAATGAGGGGAATTTTGATGGATTATATTTCCTGGAGGTTGGAGGGGGACCAAAGTCGGAATTGCAGGATGCCATATTTCCATATGCAAACGGTCCATCCGAGCTTAAAGCTATGATTCTCATATTTTATCTAGACTTTTGAGCTTTTTTTAAGTTTAGGGGTAGTACAGACGATGAGTAGCTATCAGCTTGAAATAATTCAAAATTAGGAACGATTGCAGTACGTGTATGGTTGGTCCATTTTTAGTTGGACCGGAGGAGTTAAGAGACTTCGACCTATTCGGAACTAGTAAAGAGCAGGCTCTGATTGCAGGGAATAGCCAATGCAAGGCGCAAGATGGATGTGGACATTACTAAGGTCACTGGAAGCGGAAGAAAATCGCGATTGCATGTGGAGGAAGAAGACGGGCTCGAGGTTAAACTCGGGGCATCGATCATACGTCCCATAGGCAGCCAAGAGGAAAATCACTGAACATCGTACCAGCAGGGTTAATACAAGAAAGGAACGAAACATTACCACTGCGTACGAAGGCAATTTGCAAGGGCATGTGTACAACAAATAACATTAAATGATCCGAATTATTGGGACTTAGGTTGGAGAGATGCTGTTCAGAGGGCCCATCGCTCTTCAGCTATGTCCTTGGGTGTGTACCTGAGCCGATGAGCATTTGAAGTATGGAAAATTCTTGGATCTGAAAACTCTAGGAAAACACTGATTTTTCAAAACTTGTAGCAATCTTGCTCAGATTTGAACAGCAGTTCATGGATCGGTTCTTGCACCACAGGTCAGCGTTCAACAGCAATAACCCAAAAGCTTTTGTCCCGTGATTCTCAGTTATGTTTTAATAATGTTGCACCTGTCTGGCTCCACAACCTTGTAGGTGTAGCCCCAGTTACCATGTCGCTGCTCTTATAACACATCCCTTTGCCCCAGTTACAGGGCTGAAACATGGTCCTAGGCCCACTGTCTTGTTCGATCCCGTCTAGGTTTTTCCCAGGTTCGCGTTCCTTCCGTTTGATCACCATCTGCTTCTTGCATCTGTGATTCTAACAACCGACCGCATGACAACGGTACTCCTCCAAATACTCAGCCTGTGACTAGGGGTGTCAACAATTTGGTTCATTTCGGTTTTTCAAGAAAACATTTTCCATTCGAGCATGCTTAAATCTGGATCACATTACGCTATGAGGGGGTTACCATACGTTATCTGGAGCTCGCATATAGGGGGAATTGGCCTGCTAAGCCCCTGATATAAATCCGGGAAGGTCAATATGGCCAATGCGGGCTTAACTCTGTACCCTAAAAATTAACAAGTCAACATATTTTCCTGGGACGTACCAAGATTTCCCTAGTCAACTCAAGATGTAAATGATTATAAAATGGCAATAAACAAAGACGATGGCCGGTCGTTGCAGGAATCACACCATAAAGCAATCAAATTATCGATACTCTAAACAATGACTGCCTGACAACTGCACTCAATGTAAACCAGGATGAGTAACATCGAATGAAGTTCTCATGGATCAGTAGCATTTCAACCGAAATCAGAGCGCAGTGTGTTGTTTGTCCAACACCATTTGCGTTAAAATGGAGGTTCCTCTTACAGAGACACCCAAACAGACCACATTATCTTGTCACTAAGAGTGGTCCAACAGTCGGTATTTCCAACCAGAACTATTTCTGCAGCATACTAATGATAAGGCCTCTACTAATAAAGAACTGACAACATGCAGTAATGCAAGTGATCGAGTTTTCTCATCAGCGATGTTTCTCTGATTCAGCCTTGTCATGCTTCTTTTTTGTTTTTCTCTCCTGAAAACAAAGTCTCCCTCGTGAAGCTTGATGAATCCCACTTCATGTAAATGATGACTCCCGGAGAGAGTTTTCGAACAGGTTCTCCAAGTGCAAAGTCCTTTTGAATGTAAACATTGCCGATGATTTGTGAGAAGTTTTTCGAATCAACAGAGGATATTACAGGAAGAGAAGAGGCCAAGCCCCCCCCAAAAATGGCATCTATTCTTCATGCCATTAAATGAAGAAATTTCTAAATTAGCTTTAGTCTAGAATACAAGAGAAACATAAACCTCGATTGCCCACTTGCTAAACTCATTCAAGAAGCATGCACTAGACACTCTTTGTGGACAAATTCCTTCTTCAAGTTTTGCCAAACTTTCGGGCCACAAGGATGTCGATTTACAAACTGACTAACAAATTTTCTATCTGAGCATCCAATGAAAGTACTTAAGGCCAACTCAGGATCAGCTGCTCCTTGGTCTTTCAGCCAATTATACATGGAATATCTAAGCTTGATTCTCTGAATTTTATAACCAAGAAAAGCTGGAAATTTAACTAAAGCTGACAAGGGGCAACCCAAATCATTCTTGAGAAAATCAATTTTTATCTCAATCACATCCTTTGACATGTTAAGAATTTTGGGACATACTGTCAGCATTCTAATGACGTCCTTCCGATCCAAACCAGAGGTCACAAGGCAATCAAACCTCTCCTGAAGATCTTCGGCTTTGCCTCTGAATAACTTGACGGCCTCACTTATCTTGGTTAAATCATCAGCAAATCCCAATCCCAACAAAAACTCAACCTTCAGCAATTTCTTACTTGCATCAGGTAGTCGCTCAATTCGTGATCCAAGAACCCAATTCTTCATTTCTGTTGGGTCATCCTTGATGATTTTACAAAGCCGCTTTTTTCCAACATTTAACCTAGCAAATACAGTGTTAGGTTTCTTCAGAGTACATTCACCCAACCACAGGGAATGAGAGCGTAAAATCTTGCTGATGTCTTCAGGCGGCATGTCAATCTCAGCGAGGAACAGAAAACACTGTCTCAAATTTGACAAAAACTTTCCAACTTGAACATTTGGAAACTGCAAAAACATTGACCGTATTTCACATACAGAGGACCCAAATTTTGACAGATAACCAATGAGGGAACATGTCTTGTCCCCTGAATCTTCAAAGAGAATTCCTGGATGGTGTCTTATTAACTCACTCAGCTGCTCCTCATTGCAACCTATCTTGCTAAAGAAGCAGAGAAGCTCAAGAATCTGACTCCATCTAAAACAATCCATTTCAGAAATATTCTCTTCAATCAGTCTGAACTGAAATCCAAGATTCTTCAAACTCTCTAATACCTCGACGAAGTCCTTATCAACATCTTTAGTCAAAAGATAAGGACTCGCAGCAATAACCTTAGCCATAGTAGACTGACTAAGCCCCAGTTTCTCATAGGCACAAATCTTCAACATCAAAAGCCCACGATCATAACGAAAAATTTCAGGAGCCTCCTTGTAGATACTCCCCATCTTCTCGTGTGCAATCCCATATTCACACAGCACATGATAGTTTTCCAACAACAGCTGATCATCCATCAAAAACATCCTCTCTCTCGGAAGAAGCTGAGCATAATCGGGCGGACTCAAACCCAGACTCTCGAAAAATGGCTCGAATTCATTTATAGGGTGGTAGCGCAAGAACCGCGATATCGACGCGCCAATGTCCTCCCCGGCATCGACTTTCTGCAGAAGCCTATCGAGAAACTGAGGTGAATTTTTACTTATAAACTCTGCATCCATGAAGGGCAAGCCACGAGTGAAGTGCAGGTACTCCATAATCGCATCTTGCGCTAGTCTACGAGTCACACCACGAGTTCTCCCCAATTTTCCATTGTTATTCAGAGAACCCCCTGTCAATCCCACACGACAACTTCTTGTCGTCCCGTAAAGTTCAGGACTTTGAGCAATCTGAAGCAACCCACCCGGCCAAAACTTGGTTTTGGACGACTTAACCAGGCTAACTACATAAACCGACCAGACCCTCATCGTACTCGCTGCAACTTACTCGGAGTTTGTATAGACCGGTCATCACTCGTTGTTACTCATAATCGTAAAAAGGGTCATAAGTAACGAAACCACAGACAATTTCGAGCTTCCACAGATTCGAGTTACGTCGTTGATAGCCGTACCTTGCGCCAATCCTCGCTGCTTCCACCCTCCGCTGAGTGGTGATCGATGGAGCCTCGTGTGGATGGAGCTCGTCAGTGGGGACCTCCGTGAATGGAGGAAGGAAGAGGACGGAGGGCGAGGCCGCTCGTCAGTTGCTCGACAGAGTGAGAGCGGGCTTCCTCGATTTCAACATGGGGTCGCAAAAGGGCCGACGCGACACAAAACCACCGCGCGCGCGGCGGAGGCGGCGGGGGGGGGTGTTGGTGGGGGGCACAACTGCGCTGTGAAGCCAAATGTTTTCCGGGTTGCTTGGATCGAGCTCAACGGGAGGCCCGATCTTAGGCCCGAGTGGCTCGAAGTGCGAAGTGGGTAGGCCGTAGGCAGGAGCAAATCGTTCTCCTCTTGAGCCTTACCTTGTCAATTCGGCCGCACATTTCATGAAGTGTTAATGTTTTTGACTCGTGGCGGACATGGACAGAGACATGGACTCCTTTCGGCCTGTCTCAGGCAAGACTTGCCTATCGATCCGATCTTATTTCAATCTTAGATGGTCTTCTGCCTCCACAAATTCTCCGGAGAACTCGATGCTCTGGCGAGATAGTTGTGAGTTAGCGATCGAGGATCACGCGTTACGTGGCCTGAGAGGCCGGGCTTGTGAGCATGAGGCCTGGACGGCGAAAAAATTGTTAGAGTTGGCAAATACTTCGGGGATCCTTGTTTTTCACACCAGGTACGCTCACGTGAGCTTAGGGAAATCGGAGTGTTATCCAACGACATATGATCCCTGCGTGCGGAATGCGGGGGTTCGGGGGCAGCGTCCCCGATAGGGGTGCCCCGCTGCCCGGTCAGCAGGCGGGGGTTCAGGGGCAGCACCTCCCGACGGGGGTTCCGCTGCCCGGTCCGCGGATGGTTGCCCCGCTCGCCGGTGAGCGGGCGGGGGCAGCGCCCTGAAACCTCAACGGGTTTGGGTTTTTATTTAAGCTGGTCCATATAATGCGAGATTAAGAGATTTCATATAGGTTTAGGTTTTGGGCTTGTTTGGGGCATATATATATTTTGCTCGTTTTTCTTATCATTGTAACAAGTTGGGTGGCTGTAGACCGATAAATATAGTGAAATCTCTTTGCACTATGTAGCCCTAATTCAAGGGTGAACTTGGGTAAAATTCGCGCATCGTCTATTTTTTTCTATCTTCTGTGTGATTGTTCTGTTTTGATTCTTGTTACTACCCTACAAGAGTGGGGGTTTAGGCAAGGGGGCTGTTTGAGAATCTCGACTTGTGCGCATTTGGCTTGCCATTTTCCTCTAGGGAATTTTCGGCTTAGAGTTTCAGGAACCAAATGCTCCATAATTAACTTCTTAAGCAACTATGGACGATGCGACGCATGATGCATGATCATTCAAAAATGCCAAACCATATAAAAGTTTTTCTTCCCCTTCCTAGAGTTTCTAAATTAGGAAAAAGCAATGAGTAACATTCTTTTCACAGTGGACCAAGAGCACATTATCAACTCTGTTCGGAAACCATTTCTCTTGGCCATAATAAATTCAAATGCGTGAATCCAAGTTATGTCTGCAAATTAAAGAAAGCGCTTCATGATATAAAACAAGCTCCAATAGGGTGGTATGGAAAGATTGCAGAATTTCTGGTGCAAAGTGGCTACCCAGTAACACCAGCAGACTCGAGCATATTTGTTAAGGAAGAAGGCGAAAGACTTGCGATGGTATTGATCTATCTGGATGATCTAATCATCACTGGAGATGATGAAAATGGGATATATTGCATTACAGCCAATCTCTCTGTTCGGTTCCAGATGGAGTTTAGAGAACTAAAACACTTCCTAGGATTTGAGGTTGAGTAACGCAAAAAGGGTTAGTCTTATGTCAACAAAAGTGCACCAAGATCTCTTCGAAAGCTTGGGATGCTTAATTGTAAGCCATCTCTATGCCTAAGGATGAAAGTATAAAACAACTATGTGCAATTGAAGGAAGAGAATTAAAAGATTCAACTATTGATGATGAGTATATTTGACTTATATTTTGATTATATTTGGTGGTATTTTGGGCAAATATTTGAGTAAATAGAGTAGAATTTATTTGTTTTTATGCATTGTGGTTAGGTGATGGTGAATGATGTAATCGTGAAGATTTTGAACGCTTTTGATGTGTTTTTGAGCTGTTGGTTGGGATTCCGCATGTAAAATATCAATTTTCCAGAGAGCGGTGCTCACGGCTCAAGGTCGCGCGGATGCAGAGTTGTTGCAGAATTTGGGGACGTGATTTGGCCATTAATTTCTATATTTTCCAAATCTGATTGTGAATGATTTTTGTACTTAAATATGACTCTTAATTAGGGATATTAGGGAGAAGTTTTTACCTATTTTTCTCTTTTCATGTTGGATAGAATTTCTTTTTCTAGACTTTCTCTTTTTTTATTTAAGAGGATGAACGCAAGAGGAAAGGGAGACTTGACTCCAGAAAATTCAGAAACATATTCATTTCTCTTTTGCGCATTTGTAGCCATGTGTGGCTAACTCCTCTTTAATCTAGCAAAGGATTATCAAATTTCAAGTTCATTCAAGTTGTGAGATCTAAATTTAATCCTCCTTCTTAATTTTTGTAGTATTTATATATTCTCTATTTTATTGTTTACCATTGCTTTGTTGGTTGTTACAATAAGAGCTCATTGTGCAATTGACAGGGTGATAGTTTGCCAATTGAAATACCCAAACCCGTAATTGTTTATGTGTTTTAATAATAATGGCAAATAATATGACTTGATTAAAACCAGATTTTTAGGTTGTATTATGAGAATATATGATCTAGCTTGAATAAGTTACGCGTGCAATTTATTGGCTAGGGTTGGGTTTTTCTCGTTTTTCATACTATTAGCGAATTGAATCCTTAGTGCGTGTCGAGGTTATACCACTACAAAAAAAGTCGGTTTTAGCGACGAATTTTGCCATGAAAAATTTGGCAAAGTTCGTCGCTAAATGAATTTGCGACGGAAAAATATTCGTCGCTAATAGGCTGTCGCAAAGTTTTGTGACGGAAAATTTCAATTTTCGTCGCAAAAGTCGCCGCTAATTATTCGTGGCAAAATTCATCGCTAATTTGCCATGAACTTTATTTGTCGCAAAATTCGT
The DNA here is from genome assembly GCA_024500025.1 of Syzygium aromaticum. Taxonomy (NCBI): domain Eukaryota; kingdom Viridiplantae; phylum Streptophyta; class Magnoliopsida; order Myrtales; family Myrtaceae; genus Syzygium; species Syzygium aromaticum. The sequence goes on from CM044885.1 coordinate 24,101,114, forward strand.
TGCTAATTAATCATGGCAAAATTCATCGCTAAATATTCGTGGCAAAATTTGTCGCTAATTTGTCACGAACTGTATTCGTGGCAAAATTCGTCGCTATTTTTTTCGAATTTTCTTTTGTTGGTTGTGAAATTGTGACAAAATCTTTTCGTGGCAAAAATCGTTGCTAATTATTTATGGCAAAATTTATCGCTAATTTGTGACGAACAAATTTCGTGGCTAATTTGCCACCAAATTTTTTTTTGGTCAGCATTTTGCGACGAGCTTTGTGGCAAAATTCGTTGCTAATTTGCCACGAACACATTTCGTAACAAAATTCGTGGCTAATTTACCACCAAAATTTTTTTTGGTTAGTATTTTGCAACGAACTTATTCGTGGCAAAATTCGTTGCTAATTTGCCACGAATACATTTCATAGCAAAATTCGTGGCTAATTTGTCACCAAATTTTTTTTTGGTTAGTATTTTGCAACGAACTTATTCGTGGCAAAATTCGTTACTAATTTGCCACGAAAAATTTCAACATTTGCCACGAACATTATTCTGAAACGAATTTGGTGACGAATTTTAATGAATAATTTAGTGATGAAGTCTGCGACGAATGTTGTTTAGGAACGATTTCAATTTGAAATCTAATTAAAAATAATTATAGAATTTATATTTAACATTGATAGAAGCATAGTCAAGATAAGAACAAATACAAAAAAGAAAGAAACGGAGCAAAGCACTAAATTTGTATGAAAAATCCTTGAGAGGATCCAACAAATTCAACTGCTTCAAATCCAGTTCGCTCTCTTGTTGCCAACTGTTGATCTTGCCAAGATGTTCTTTCGCGTAGTCACATAATTTATAATGTCTCTAAGAATCGAAATCCTGTCCATCTGCAGCTCAAACAGAAGACATCACAATATCAAACTCCTAATCCCTCTTAATTTTTTCACATTTATTTAACAGCAGAAAGAGGGGTGTTCAAAAAAGAATATATTAGGTTATGATCACACAAAAGACCAATTCCAGAGGGCATGTATGCAAACCAAACGCTTATTGTCATGTAGCATAAAGAATGATAGAAGTACCTCTTGTATTAACTTAGTGAACCCAGGGCATAATTCTCTGCGAACTGACTCGTCAAATATTTAATCCAAAGTGATATCTTGTAAAGCCACCAAAAGTGGTCTCTAGTATGTCAAATCCTGCCTGGTTTGCAAAGACGAAAGCTGGAATAGACTGCCAAACCAAAAGGAAGACTGTCATTAATCATTCCTAATTACATACGTGGCAAAATTCACTTTTAACAATTTCAAGTAATACAAATAACAGATAACAACACAATATGGCATCATGATCATTTCAAAGATTCTTCAAAGAATCAGTGTCAAGTAATTTAGATCCCAGCCTGTTCCTAGAATGCATGTGCGTGCATGAACAAGGGAGAGAGATAGTCGAGCATCAGTTTGATTAGTCCGTTGTCTCTCGTGTACATGTGCAAAAACTCAACATGACCAGTAGTTGAACTTTAAACAGAATCGATACATGTGCATTAAACAAATGCAACAACTAATAACTTGTCCTATAAATAGATAATACTGAAGCAAGCTTACCTTTGAGTTTGGAAATTTTAACTAGCAAGGACTGACAAAATGATCATCATCAGCAGCAATCTCATTATCATTGTGTCGCTCATCATTGTGCCCATCACCTACTGGATTAGTGGGACATACAGGAGGAACGTCATCGTGATTGAGGTTGAGGTGTCGCAGGATCAATTGCAAATATTGTTTCGTTCCTCTTATTTCTTCGTCCTTCTATACAAGTAAATGTTTCAGTTGGCTCAATTCTTGGGTCATTTACTCCTCGTGTTGTGTCCTCCTTAAAAAAGTCGCATTGGAGGATGAAGGTGCAGCAGCCTACGTTGTGTATATCCTTGACAAGGATCCTATCCCAAATATTTGACCTCTTCTCATTCCACCCAATGCCTCTATCTATAATGCCACACTGTCAACCGATGGCTTGGACGCAGCAACACCATCACCGCCACTAGTAGCAGTGCTCATTACAAGTTCATCATATTTGTCACACATTAATAATATAGATGAAAATAAAATAAATTCATATATATAACTATAAAACATAACTTTACATACCTTAATAGCTTTTACTCAATTGCCAATCCATATCTTATCTTTTTTCTGAAATGTGCGTTCAAATGTAGTTATAAATGTCGGTTCCGTCCCCAATTCATTAGCCTACAAAATATAAACATAAATAAGTAATCATTGAATAAATTTACAATATGTTTAACAGATTTACCATTTTTTTTCTATGCTCCCTAATATTGATGGAACCCCCAGCATATGTGGCAGACTCTTCACTAGAACTAGAAGCTCGATTCTTCTTATTTTGTTCATTGATTTGCTTATGCTTTTCGGTGTCCCAAGTTCTCTTAATTTCCGTTCAATTGTTAGCTGTAATAAAATCCGGCTTTTCTTGACTTTTCTTTACTCTATTCATCACATTTCACATGTAATCACCGGCTTTCTTCTTAAAAATTCTTTTAACTTCTTTCTCTTCCCTGTCATCCCACCTGAACTTCTGCTGCAATCAATAGAAAACAAACTGTACACTCAGTATGCTAAACCGAACTTAGTTTGTGAGAAAATATAAGGATAAAACTTACCTTGAACTCATTCCACCACAATTCCTTTACTTTTTTTGGAGTGGTGGTCCAACTAGTATACTGCTCCATCCAATAGTTATTAATTATTTTGTTAAGTTTCCTCACAACATACGTAGCATCCATGAATCTTCAAACAGATTATAACAATATGGACAATTAAGCATACGGATAATTTAGTTGACATCCATAATAATTTACATATGCTTAAAAAATGAAGTATTTACGAATCTCCAAATGGGCATATCATGAATTGACTATCTTCTTCACCATTCGAGTGTTGCATTGAAGAAGAAGGTGGAACTGAAGGCGATGGAACTGAAGGAGATGGAATTGAAGTAGATTCAATTTGCATTTGAGGGTCAGATGAAGGGCCAATGTGTCCATCAACATGTACTGGTTGAGGGTTAGATGAAAGGCCAAGGGAAGAGGAAAGGGATGGGGACGAGAACGAGGAAGGCGAAGGGCCTGGTCTTCTTTTTAAAGCTATACCACGACATATGTGACCTCCACGTTTATACTAACAAGTTGGAAGAATAGACAAATATGTTAAAAAATATGAACATATATTAGGGACACATAATAACGTATGTTATGAAGCTTACCATTTTGTTTTTGAGAGTAAGAGATAAACTTGAGAAAATGAAACAAACTTCCTATCGCCCATGATAAAAAGCAAGCTGTTCGAAAATGTCTACAAGCTTCTTTAGCTCGTATTTTGCTACAAATAACAGTTGTGGTAACTGTTTACAAAAACATTCAACAAGCACTTAAATATTAGCTCTTTTCTAGTGATTATTATGTAAGAAGAAAACATGAGTGAAGCAACATGATGTTGAGAAGAAAACTCATTTTCCGTGAAACAAACATCGTTGGAAAATCTAGGAAATGTTTTCCTGAAATTTGCTTTCCATAAAACGAACGGAGCCTAAGAGTCGCCACAAATTATTAGTAAGTCGACCGGAAACATAAAATCCTTAGTTGTTATAGGGAAGTCAACTGATCACCTAGGATCAATTGATCTCCCAAGGCTAAATATCTAGATCCAAGGATTCAATTAAATGTGAGGTAAGAGTTAGCAGCTCCCACATCACCCTTTTGGTACCAAATTCCTCGATTAAGTTATGTCATGCTATTTCATAGAATTTCCTAATTTACATATACATATATCTTTTTGGTTTTGAAAACATAAAAATTTCTGCGACCGCTCTCAAGTCGCATCGTTGATAGACAACTACTCGACTCCATTGTAGTCATTCAAAAAATACACAATGCACAGTACAAAATCCAAATCTGAATGACATTCAAACAAAACGGTAATATAGCATAATGGATGAATCCAATTCATGTCAAACACGCAATGACATTGTTAAAAGCGTAAGAGTCCCACAACCTGTACAGAATCCAATTCATGTCAAACAAAACAACCTAAAAGTCCTACAATGGATGAATCCAATTCATGTCAAACACGCATCCAAATCTGAATGACATTCAAACAAAACAGAACAGAATCCAACCTAAACAACATGCATAACCTATACACCTTGTATATGTTCTAAATTGTTAAAAGCGGGGACGAATCCAATTAGCACAGTAATATAGACAACTCTAAATCAAACAGGGGGCCGCAACCTATAAATACACTAATCACTAATGGTCGCGATAAATCTAATCCCAAAATACAATTTGAATATCAGCCAGTGTGCATTATCCTATAACATGTAATCTTATAACAACCCGCGATTTTGTCACTTCAGCGTGAATCCTCATAATCATAACAACCCGCGATCTTAATTCACATGAAATTTTATCATGATGGTATGCAATTCAAAGTTAGCATGGATTTCCAAAGCAGTGCATGTGTTAAAGCATCATGCATTTACTCATTTATTCATGCATATGGCCTATTTTGTCATCAGCGTATCCAAACATTCAACATGCTATTCTATGCATTAATTTTGATTGGTTTCAATTTTCAAACCTAGATATAAATAAAACAATAATGAAACGACTTCGAAACGCCAAAAAAAACTCAAATTGCACAAATTTCATTGTTCATACAGAATGGTTTTTAGCTCAAAAACCCATGTAAATGACTCCGAAACGCCAAAAAACGACTTGCGTCACACCCAAAGGCTGTGATTTTTGATCAGCGGGTCGTTTCCACTTTATCGACCATATTTCAGCTCATTCCGACCAAATTTCAATCAAATTTCAATCCAAATCCGACCAAATTTCAGCTCATATATTCCAACCAAATTTCAACCCAATTCATCCAACAGAAGCAAAAGCAGCAAACCCAACATAATTCGTCCAACAAAGCAAAAGTAGAAGCAAAAACAAACGTCCACATAATGTTGCTAACGTCCACATAATCATCATTCGAACAATCTCCTCTCTCTGTCCACAGTGCTTGCCCTAGACCAAAAGTGCAAAAAATTTAGAGAATGTACTTTCGGACGACGATCCTCGTGGTTGTGCTGAGTCCTTGTGCTTGCGCTAGCTCATTGCGGTTGGGTCCGGAGGAAGCGGTTGCGTTGGGTTCGAAGGATGCGGTTGCATTGGGTCTGGGTCCTCATGCTTCCCAACGTCCACCGCCGAAGGGTTCCTCTGTGCAAGAAGAAATTGCGCTAAAGAACTCCGAATCTGAAGGTCACCGATAATCGAGCGAGACAGACAAAGACAAAGAAGAGGGAGACAGATAGAGACAGAGAAAAGGGAGAAGAGGAAGACAAAACCCTAACTTTTGCCCTAACTTGTGATCGAGATAGAGAAGCTTATGACAGAAAAGCCTAATACTCGCAAATAAAGACGACGCCGTTTTGCTAATTTTTGCCGAAATTAGTCACGGATTAAAATTCGTGGCTAATATCGTGGCAAATTAGCCACCGATTCGACTTCGTGGCTAATTTGCCACGATATTAGCCACGATTGCCACGAATTTGAGTCTTTCCGGCACCTTGCCTGACTAATTTATTTATCCGTGGCTAATCAGCCACAAAAATGAACTCTCTCGCTGCACGCTTTAATTTTTTTTTTTTCCGTGGCTAAATCTGTAGCTAATTTGCCACGGATTTAGCTACGAATTTCAATTTTCACATGACTAATATTTTTTTTAAGTTCGTGGCTAAATCCGTGGCTAATTTGCCACGGATTTAGCCACGAATTTCAATTCTCCTCTCAAACACACACACGACTAATTTATTTTTTTTAAAATTCATGGTTGCCACAGATTTAACCACGAATTTCAATTCTCACACGACTAATTTATTTTTTTTAAATTCGTGGCTAATTTACCACAGATTTAGCCACGAATTTCAATTCTCCTCTCCCACACACACAACTATTTTTTTTTTTAAATTCGTGACTAAATCAGTGGCTAATTTGCCACGGATTTAACTACGAATTTCAATTCTCCTCTCCCACACACATGACTAATTTATTTATTTTTTTAAAATTCGTGACTAATTTGCCACGGATTTAGTCACGAATTTCAATTCTCCTCTCCCACACACGTGACTAATTTATTATTTTTTTAAAATTCGTGGCTAAATCCGTGGCAAATTTGCCACGGATTTAGCCACGAAATTCAATTCTCACACGACTAATTTATTTTTTTTAATTTGTGGCTAAATCCGTGGCTAATTTACTACGGATTTAACCATGAATTTCAGTTCTCACACGATTAATTTATATATATTTTAAATTCGTGGTTAATTTGCCGCGAATTTCAATTCTCCTCTCCCACACACATGACTAATTTATTTATTTTTAAATTCGTGGCTAATTTGCCACGGATTTAGCCACGAATTTCAATTTTCCTCACCCACACACGACTAATTTTTTTTTTTAAATTCGTGGCTAAATCCGTGGCTAATTTGCCACAGATTTAGTCACGAATTCAATTCTCTTCTCCCATACATACATCTAATTTATTTTTTTTAAAATTCGTGGCTAAATCTGTGGTTAATTTGCCATGGATTTAGTCACGAATTTCAATTCTCCTCACCCACACACGACTAATTTATTTATTTTTTAAAATTTGTGGCTAAATTCGTGGCTAATTTGCCACGGATTTAGCCACGAATTTCAATTCTCACACGACTAATTTATTTTTTTTTTAAATTCGTAGCTAAATCCGTGGCTAATTTGCCACGGATTTGGCCATGGAAAAATAATTACTAGGGTAAGGTGCCGAAAGACTTAAATTCGTGGCTAAATCCGTAACTAATTAGCCACGAATTCAAATCCATCACTAATTTGCGACGGAATAGCGACAACGACGATCTTTCATATTAACAATTTATCAAATAAAAAATTTTCCGACGAAATTAATGACGGCCTTTTAACAATTCAACAAATAAAAATGTCGCAAATATCGTTGCTTATTTTGTCGCTTAGCAACGATCCCAATCCAATGGAAAATAAAATATCGCAACTGTCATCGCACGAATAGTGTTTCACTTGTCGCCATTTAGTAATGAATTTCCCGACAATAATGTTTCAGTAACAATAATAACAATAATAGCAATAATAATAATTAACAACGACGATAATAATAACGATAATAATAATAATAACAACAACAACAACAACAACAACAACAACAACAATAACAACAACAACAAGAATACTAATAATTACGTCAACAACAATAATAATAAATATGACAACAACAATAAACTCATGTCGTAATAATAATAATAATAATAATAATAATAATAATAATAATAATTACGACATAATTAGTAAAAGGTCTCAAAAATCTTCATCTTCATCTTCATCTTCACCTTCATCTTCATCTTGATCTTCTTCTTCTTCATGAGCATCATCATCATCATCATCATCATCATCATTATCTTCATCATTTGTCTCAAAATCAGATTCTGCACCACCTTCTAAATTTAATTCGCGAATTTCAATTAGATCTACATCTATCATTGCTGCGCATGGATCTCGTAAAGTTGGAATGTTATATTCCTCAGTTTCAACCGTATTACAAACTTTCTCTTGTTGATATGTTGTATCCTTTTAGTGTTCTTCGATTTTTTTTCGTGCTTTGGTTTTACATACAACCCACCAATCAGTTTTGTTACGTTTCAAACTAGAATATGATGCATAATATACTTGAATTGCTTATTGTGCCAACATAAATGGTTCATATTTTATATACTTTTTCTTGTGATTTATTTCAACCAAATTAAACTTTATATGCACCTTCATTCCTTTGACAGGGTTGAACCACATGCACTTAAATAACACAACCCGCATTAATGGTCTAGGGTACTCTATCTCTATGATTTCATCCAACAAGTCATAAAAATCATTTTTTGAACTGTCATCATTAGATGACCGAACACACACACCACTATTCATTGTGACTCTTCCCATTCCATATTCTTGAGTGTGAAAATTATACCCGTTTATGAAATATGCCGGCCAAGTTTGTACTCTTGACTTTGGACTCTATGATAGATGATATAGCAATCCTTGTTCTTTAACTTGTTCATGATTAATATGAACCTAAGGTCACACACGTAAAGTCAATAATATATATTTTAATAAATGATGTATAAAATATTAATAACTTGGTTTTGGTCCATAGGCAACTTACATATGTTTTGAACCATGTTGCAAATTGTTCGTCGCACAAACGGTCAAACTCATTTTGTGGTAGTCCATACATTGAAATTTGAAAAATCCTATTAACAATTTGCATTTATATATTAGTAATTATTTGACATACAATACATATATTTGCAAATATACGCTTACTCGAAGTATGGCTCCACTTATGGACAGTTCAGTAAAATATATGTATGGGTTGACTGCCATTTTTCGCCTGTTAGGCAACGAAACTTATACGTGCTGCTTGGTCGACTGAGATAATTGAAAATAGAGAATGATTTGTAATTGGGATCAATGGGACCATCATCATTTCTTCTTGCTCTTCGCCTCTTGCATTGTACGCGCGGCTAAAAAAAGTATGATGCAAATGTTGTCACTTCTTCCATAATATATGTATTACAAATTGAAACTTCAACACATGCTTTATTCTTTACTTTTTCTTCAAATGATATAAGAACCTAGTTGCAATAGAAAGAAATTTATCAGAACATAATATATAATAAAGTATTTTGACATTTATTTTAAAATTTTTTTTATCTTTTAAATGGATATATCCATCGAAATTGGACGGGACCTGCAACTTTGTCCTCATAAGGCAAGTAAACTAAGAGATACTTTATGAAGGAAATATTCTTTCTAAGTTGCAAAGAATAATTGAAATTTTTTTCTCTAGTTTCTCCATGTATGATGCTTTTAACACTGTTAAACAAATATAATAAAGGAAATTACTTAACTTTATAATGGTGCCCTATACAAAGTTTGGTAGAAGTTCCTTGAAAACTATTGGAATTAGTCTTTCCATAAATATGTGACAATCATGATTCTTTAATCCTGTCAACTTGCATTCGTTCAAATCAATACATCTCCTGATGTTCGAAACATATCCATCAGTAAATCGCACAGATTTCAACCATTAACAAACAACTCGTCTCTGTTCCTTATTCAATGTATAAATTGCTTTTGGTTTTGATCCTCTACTGCTTGCATCCATATCTAATGTTAGCTAATCACAAATATCTCTTACATCTTTTCTTGCATTTAAGTTGTCTTTTGTTTTTTCAGTGACATCCATCACAGTATTTATGACATTGTCGAAAATATTCTTTTCAATGTGCATGACGTCAAGATTATGATAAATAAGATGAACCTTCTAATATGGTAGATCCCAAAATATATTACGTTTAGTCCACTTATGTGTACTTTTGTACACAATAATTGTGCCATGAGGGTTTTCAACAACAGTTGGAAAATCCTTCACTCGCTCCCAAATTTAATCATCGGTTAACTTCAATGGTGGAGATGTTTTTTCAATTCTATTCTTGATGAACTCATTTTTATTTCTTCTGAATGTATGATTCGTCGGCAAAAATTGTCTGTGACATTCAAAATAACTAGGCTTCTTACCATACCTAAATCTGAATGACTTTGATCTCTCCAAACATATTGGACATCCTAAGATCCCAATTGTACTCCATCCAGATAACATTCCATAAGCTGGAAAGTCATTTATCGTCTAAAGAAAAGAAGCTTTTATTACAAATGTTTGATCAGTAGAAACATCATACGTAACGACATATTCATCCCATAACCATTGTAACTCTTCGATCAATGGTTACATATAAACATCTATTAACTTTTTCGAATTTTGCGGGCCAATCACGATCAATGTTAAAAACATATAAGATGTTTTCATGCACATACTGGGTGGAAGATTGTACGGAGTTAAGATAATTGGCCAACATGAATAACTTTTTCCTGATTTCCCAAATTGGGCAAATCCATCAGCACAGAGACCTAACCTGATGTTTCGAGGCTTTATCGCAAACTCAAGGTATATTTTATCAAAATGTTTTTATGCCTCTGCATCTAAAGGATGACACATTAGACCCTCTTCTATTTCATAATTTGCATGCCAAGTCATGTGTTCAGCAACGGTTTGAGACGCATAAAGCGTTTGTAATCTGGGGATTAAGGGCAGATAAAATATTTACTTGTATGGTCTACGCTTTTGATTACGACCTTGCCTCCTGTTAATCTTGTACCTAGGTTGGCTATAGAATTTGCAAGATTCTGCATTTTCATCATTTCTCCAATATAACATATAACCCCTACTACATACATTAATCCTTTCAACTGGAAGACCTAAGTTATCCACTAACTTCTTTATATCGTAAAAATTACTTGACATGATGTTATCATGAGGCATTGTTTCTCGCATTACTTAAACAAAAGAGTTGAAGTAATTCTCAGACACATTATGCTATGTCTTGATATTTAACAATCTTGCTGTCACTAATAATTGAGTGTGGTTATTACAACCTGCCCATAAAAGTTTATCTGTTGCTTTCAACACTTTCCAGAACTGATTAGATGGAAAAGTTTCATTACACACATTCTCATTAAAACATGTTACTCCTATCTCTTCTAATTGTTCAAGTGTATGAGTAAAACTAATATTTGCATGGTTCGAATCTGAAACAAATTCTGACTAGTTGTATCAATCACCATCCTCTAGCATGGGTTCAATTGGTCATAATAGTTATATTCTTCCCTAACTAAAAATTGATCATTTTTTTGATATTCTTCATCAGATATAAATGGTTCACTATGGCAAGTCCAATTATAGTAGTTCGGAGTAAACCCAAATCTACAAAGATGTTCTCTAACTTTATCACACACATGAAATTTACCATTATTGCACTTGTTATAGGGACATTGTAACTTATTTCCGTCTATTTACTCATATTTACTACTAGCAAAGTCTAAAAATAGTTCCAACCTAGTACAAAACTCATCGGTCAATTCTCGACGTCTAGGTAAGTTCTTATTATACATCCAAGCCTTGTCTCTTTGCATTGTGTCTATATAAAAAAAAAAATCTCGTAAAATATTAAAAATATCATATCTACTGTTTAATATTCTTAATTAAAACCATAAAATTCTAAAAATTAAAATTTTGTTTTTGACGAAACAATTACTTTAAAATTTAAAAAATGAAAAAATTACCATGTTAAGAAAATTTACCCAAGTATTTGACTGAAATCTTTGTAGTAAAAAGTGCTCAATTTGATGAGAATTGCAATGTTCACTTCATTTGCAAGACTTTCAAATGGACACGTACCTAAAAAAAATGACTTCAAATTTTTTTTTTAAATAATTTTTTTTCGATTTTTTTTTTTCATTATATTTTTCCCTGGTCACTGGACTAGTTAAGGTCGGCGAGTTAGACCTTACCAGCCATGGGCAAGGCCGCCACTAGACCTCGCCCATGGCAGCCGCTCGACCTCACCGCACAGGTCTGCTGTGAGGTCGAGCTACGGCCACGGGTGATGCCTCTGGACCTCGCTACAGATTTGTGCAGCGAGGTTGAGCGGCGGCCATGGGCGAGGCCATTGGACCTCGCCCAGATTTGGGCAAGGTCCAGCAGCAGCGGCCATGGCGAGGTCTTGCCAGTCACCGGACCGGCGATGAAGTTATAAGTTAGGAAAAACAAAGAGAAAAAATAATAATAAAATAAAAAAAATTGAATCCAACAATGAATAGTTTTGCAATGAACCGTCTTCGTTGCCAATTAGCCACGACACTTACCGGAAGAAAAGTTTTACCGAGATTGATTTGCGCGCGCGTAGAAAGGTTTATCAAGAGAAATGAAAGAGGGAGAGGGAGGGAGAACAACGAAGAGAGATATGGGGAATTAGCAAGGAGAGAGAGAAATTTGGGGTGGGGGTATATTACAAGTAGCAAAGGGGACAATGAGAGACTAATTTATTTTCTGTCGCAAATTAACAACGAATTTATTTTTCGTTGCAAATTTCGTTGCAAAATTAGTGACGAAAAAAAATTAGTCTCTAACTCTGTCGCAAATTAGTGACAGATTTTTTTTTGTTGCTAATTTCGTTGCAAATTAGCGACTGATTTTTTTTTGTCGCAAATTCCATCGCTAATTTGTGACGAATTTTTTTTCGTCACAAATTAGTGACAAATTTTTTTCGTCACAAATTAGCGATGACAACGGAAAAAAAATTCGTTGCTAATTCTGTCGCAAATTAGCGACGAATAATTTTTTGTGACAAATTCCATTGCAAATTAGCGACGAATTTTTTTTTCGTCGCTAATTTTTCGTGGTTAAATCCTTATTTTTTTGTAGTGTTCGTTAATAAGGGGTTAATCACAGGCGCGTGTTCAATTAATCTAATATTAAGGAAAGATTAGGTTGTTATAAGCATTTCAACAACCATAACCAGCCTATTGTAGTGTTTGAGATTATTCGTTTAACTCAATGATCAACTTCCGAATTTGAATGAGATTACCTTTGCTAGATGTTGCATAATATGATTTTCTTTAATTTCTGTTTGCTTATTTTTTTCAAGTATATTATGTACAAACTTTCCTTTTTAATTTCACTTTTATCGTTTAATTGGTTTTCAAAGGATTAACAATTTGTCAGTCTCTGTGGATTCGACTCTGCTCACCCTAAAAATAATTTATTTATGATTTAGAGAGTAGGAATTATTTTTGGTGAATTCGACTAGTACCAACTATCTATGGGAAGCTTAATCTACCCAACTATAACATGGCTTGACATTGCCTTTATAGTGAAAATAGCAAGTCGGTTCACGAAGAAACCACGAAAGCCTTAGTGAGATGCAGTTCGATGCATACTAGGTTTTACGAAGGAGACCTTTGATCTTGAAATTCTCCATCTAAAGTGTGAGGTTAGCAGATACTGCAATGTTGACTATGCTGGCGACCATGACACGAGACGTTCAACTACTGGATATATGTTGCCTTGGATGGGGGAGAGTGTCATGGTGTAGTTAAAGGCAACAAAAAAAGGTCACTATCGATCACAAAAGCGAAGTATAAAGCAGTACATGGCGGCACAAGAAAGTACACTGTTAATGCAACCTATTGAATGCCTTGTAGAGCTCCATTGCGATAATCATTCAGCCATATGGGCGGTAGAGAACCTAATCTTTCACGCAAGAACTAAGCATGTAAAAGTACTTTATCACTTCTTGCATGAAAAAGTGCTAATGAGAGAGAGAGATGGAGTTCGTAACGACAAGTGGTTAAGTTGCACTTGGTACTGCAAAGTTTAAAGAGTTCCAAAAGCAACTTGGCGTGGTCGCTAGATTCACTTTGAGAGAAGAGTAGTGGGTGTGAAGGAGTACTGAGGAAAAAGTTACACCGCCTTTTTTCTTTCGCTAAATAAGTTACACCGCCTTTTTCCTCCAGAATTCTAGACTTATCTAAACTACTCTATTCATTTGACAATTTAGATTTTTCTCGTGGTAAAGTAGGAGACATTTTAGTTATAGAATTTAAAATTGTGTGGCAAATAGATTGGACACATCTAGTAATATAAGTAATTTATATAATTATCTAGGGAGATAGAACCATCTCATTCCTTGTTACGGCTACAAATAGCTAAGAAGTGCTTTAGTTGTGGTAAATACATGAAAGAAGTCCTCCCAAGCAATATCATGGAGAGTGCTTTTGATAAGAGAAGTGTGCTTTCTTTTATTAAGCGTTGTGTTGTTCTATTCAGACTTCTGGTGAAGTATTGTCAATCCATCCGAATCCATCAGCTTCAAGACAGCCTTATTAGCGGGTATTCTCTGTGTCACTTTCGTTTGACACCCCCAACCTAAGGCAAATACTGAGTCCATATTATTCTTGTTCTGTTTAGAGAACACCGAGCCTGCCGATTCGTCATTTACGGAATGACATGACTGCTAACTGCCGTAGTGAACTGGATTTAACCTAAAAGGCTGCAAACAGATGGATGTCTTTCTGAAGTCTTAAAGACAACCTGGATAATGTAATAGTGAAGAACTGCCAAAACAAGTGATACGATGATGGAACTTCCAAAGCTTGTGTTCATTGTTCTCCTCGAAGGGTATTGAGAGACAACTCCAGGCAGGCAAAGGCTGCATCAGCATCATCCACGAGTGCCGTGTCTTGTCAAAGAATGGAGTGTCGCTAAGATTTAGCCAACAAGGAGGGGGTCTCGGTAAATTATCCAAAGATCAGGAGGTCAAAATTATGAAGAGGCCATAAAGAGAACAGCATTGATGGCCCACTGAGAATGATACATAGTGATAAAAAGATTAGGAGATTGTGCGAGTCCTAAAGTTGTGAAAATCTACTGACCATGCAATCTGATTGTTTGGAGATGCAGTTGAATCCATTTCAGTAGTGCTAGTGACAAGAAGAGCAACATTAATGTACTTGTACATAGATAAGCCACTTCGAAGAATCTTTCCCAGGAAATCAATTTTAGCATAAGCTGGTTGATGATCGCACGTATGTGAAGCTCAGATGCAGTAATCTGTTCTATTCATGTTGCCCCAAAGTGTTGTTTAACTTCCAGAGTTGTGCTCACCTAGGTCACATTGGTGGAAAAAGGTGATTTCGCCCCAAATTAGCCCAAATATGTTGGATCTCAGAAATATATTGGTACCTATGTAATTTAACCCCTAAAAGGATATGTCCTATTGCTGCAGCCCCTAGATTCGAGTAAGCTTCTAAGTTGTCAAAACCTCGCGCTTCAGCATTATGTCGTATTCAGTCTGTGAATCAAAATTCCACCTTGTTGATAATGTAATGCTTCTTTAACTTCACAATAAAATTAAAAAAATCGGCAAAAATTGGCCATTTTGACAGGAACTAAAACAGCAGTACCTGTGATACCCCATGCTACACAAACTATGTTGTAGTGATGTGTTCATAAAGTCTGCCAAGAGACACTTGCATCCAAAGTGTGCAACCCCGTTTGTGTCTGTCTGATGGGCATATACTTCTAGGAAAATGAAACAGAAGATACATCAAATTGCTTAATATGTTTGAAAACCGAAATATGACTGCAATTATCTTCAGCAATTCATTCTCATTCCCTGATGATTGATATGATGCAACATCAAAGTTATCAGACAGTTGCAGATAAATCACACAGTATATTCTGCCTAAAAATTTCACAAACCAAACACTCCATGATGGACTTTCCCAGCAATTCTTAGTAAGATCCCACCTGTTTGATATAAATTTTGAGACATTATAAACAGAGAAACACACTTCCCTAAATCAACACATATGAGATAATTGTTTGGCCTTACAGAGCCCCAAATTAAGATAAAGCATTTCCTGTTACATTCAATTGATAGTGGGTACACTGCAGTAGGCCAAGAACAGCTATTCGGTCTTGACAACCATTGTTTTCTTTGCCATAGCAATTGGTTGCGCAGATAGTATCAGCAGAAGGAATGAGTCCCTTCATCTTCCTTATTCCTCCACATTGACATAATTTTTTCTTTATCATGCTGTTTAGCAGCTTCTGATTTCACTTTTTCCTTTCTTCCCCGGCTGGAAGAGACTGGGACTGTAGTGAATAGTAGACCAAGAAATTGCGCTATTGGGCAGCTAACTTATTTTGGATGGGAAATGAGTATTATGAGTATTTTGAAGACCTTCTGTCGCTGAGAAATGAACATCTTCGAGACTATTCATACTTTCACTCTTGGAGGGACAATTGCTTGACTTCTGTTGCTGTTCAAACATCATCCTCAGTTGTCTCCCTTGCTCTTCAATTCGCAACTGCAAAGTCCGCTGAATCTGTCGAAGATATCCACATAAACTCTTCTTTTAGACATAAAACATAGGAATGATGAACCGTGGGCAAGTTGAAGAAAACACAGAACGTAGTTTAAGAGGCCAAACTTTCTTTCATGGAATTCACTTCTAAAACTGAGAAAGTAAAAGTTAATCTACATGACGCCTTTCAAAGTCTCTCCATCCTCTGCCCTTTCTTTACTTTAAGAAAGGATCAGAACTTCACCTCAAGTTGTTCATGAAGATGCCTTTGCACATCCAATTGCAGTTGTAACGCCTCTCTTATTTGCAGACCGCTGCCATATGACAAACTCTTACAATAACACCCGAAGTAACGTGCTTGAGAGGATATATCTGTCTCAACGCATGGTAACAAAAATTGCAAATCGCAGGACATATGGATTGAGCCAGGCTTACTTTTTGATATCGATCTGGGGAACTTCATTTGAATTAGTTCTTCTAGCAGTCCTTCCTATCATTTAATGAAAAGGTTTTAGGACTTATAGCTGAGGGGAAGGAATTAATAAACATCATTTATACCAGATTACTAGAATAAGAGGATTAACCTTCTGCAGAATCTGGCATGTATTTTGCAATTCGATACTTCTGCATTGCAAACAAAAGATTGCAAGACCTTTAAGATTGAGGTCTACTGTTTAGTTCATGGCTCATGCAAACAAGAAGTTTCCCACTTGTACATACCTGCAAATGACTTTTAATGTGAAAAATTGTTAATCCATCTGAATCCATCAGCTTCAAGATAGCCTTCGGAGTTGCCTCTGTATATGATCAATCATCGGAAAATCAAAATGAATCTCTGTTCACTTATTGTTTAAACAGATAAGCTATATATCACTTACTTTCAGCACCCCCAAGGCAATTTACACACTCAACGAACTTCTCGTGCAAATCTTGAGTCCACCTAATTCTCATTTTATTTGAGAGAACGGATCCTGTTGGCGAGGCATTTGCAGAAGGAAAATTTGAAGGCTGTTTTTCCAACTGAGAAGAGAAGCTGAGTTGTGACAGCAGATGACCTGATGAACTGCAAGAGACCTGCAAACAAAAGGCTATTCATTCTAAGTATTGAGAACAAATTGGCTTATATTAGTCAAGATAAGCAAAAGCAAGACACACAATAGAACAGTCAAACCTTTTGGTTCCTTTTCTCAGTGGAGGGACTCGAGAGACACCTCCAGATGGAAGCTGCGTTGTCCCTGAGCAATTTGTCTTGTCCACGAGCAAGAACCTTGCTCTGCTGCGAATTGGTGTATTTGAATTTATAGCATTTCTCAGCAGCTCTATCATACTCATTGCTGCAAGGAGACTTTGCAATTGCTTGCTCTTTCAACTCAATAAAGGGGTCTGACTGATCTCGAAAATTGATTGTGAAACTCTCCCTGGAAGATCGGTATAGAGGGAATTCAGTATCACATGCTTTAGACGGTTGTGAGCAATCAGATGAAGTGCTAACATCACATCCGCGCTGTTGAAATCCCATGCAGTGCTCGGCTGCATAGAAAGCAGAAGCCGGTGATTCGAAACAGCTCAACATTGTAGTACTCGATGATAAAGCAGGTCCACTGTTCTCGGACCGCAAGCATAAGCCCATGGTTGGTGGCTGGGCAGAGATTCCAGCATTCCAAGGCTGTGGCACACTGAGTACTCGAGAGTGAGGATTGTTGAGCTCAAAGTTGTCACCGCTAGTCAGTTCGTCGTTCGACCTAATCATTTCGTGGCTATATATCTTCTTGGTGTACATCCTCCACGGGGTTACAAGCACAAACAGGAAGCGAACAGATTTATGTTCAATCGAGAACATAATAGACTGCATCAGCTCTCATGCCATCATGATTTTGTCAATGAATTACAAGCTTCGCAAATGGGAACAGAATGATCATGAAAGAAAGGAGAGGAAGATCATTTGATTGTTAATAGCAATGTGGAATTCAAATGACTAACCTGGATCCCTTCTTTATATTCCTGGAGGCTTCAGCTATAAGATAAGCATAAAAACATAGATTATTCTATAACCTTTTGTTTATTCCTAAAATGGATGTGAATGAACAATGCTCTACTGATGCAAACAAAGTGAGAGATGCACAGGAAACGACAAATAGTTTATAAAACGAACAACGTGATCTAGTCTGGCTTTGACATTATGTGGAGATAGGAATCAACAGTTCCACACACTCTGCAAACTAGCAAGGACTATCATCATCTTTACGCAGATTCTTGAAAATTTTACCGTCTGCTAAAGGCCTAAACTGCAGATAAACATTTTATCTGTGTGGACCAGAGCAAGTCTTTAAGCTACAATACATGATTCCAATGACCTTATTATTTGGGCATATAATTTTTAGAAAGTTCTGTCATGGGCATCTCTGGCTACCTAATTCAATAGGAAACACTGGCATATATTCATAGAGACAAATCTATGATTATTCTCTCGATAGATACAGATAGCACCAATTTAGCTTCGTTAAAAGGCTGATACAAAATAAAGTACCCTGATCTTTTCTACCAAAGGAAATGATAGATCCTTCCTTAGCATATGAGAATTCCTGTTGCTTAGTGGGTGTCTCAAGTTATCAGAAAATTTTCTGGAGTTATCATATCTTATCTAAATCTGGTTCCAGTTGAAGCGGCGAGATTCCACCACACGTGTTCAAAGAACCATTTTGGAGAAAAGAAAACCACTTGGACTGAACGACTTTTGTTCTGTACTAGATGTTGGCAATCATGGTAGTTGATGATGCAAACACTTCGTACAGAAAATTATCTGAACCAATGACTTTAAAATTTCTGATGTTACTTGTAACCTCAAATTGACAAAGCTCTGTTCAATTGACACAAGCAGTTTCTTCTGATGCATAATAATTTTTAGCGGAAGTGCAATGCAACCATACAAGTCTGATTTGAGCTTGTTCAATTCTAGTGTCTTATCTAGAAAAAATCAGCCTCCTTGATTTGATTTCTCTCTTACTAAGCACTTGCAAGCATGAGCTGACTGCAACTGCACAAAGCGAGAAATTTACTTGGTGCAGGATTAAGAGGGAATTTTACGTCAAGCCGATCGCGCGGCCACGATCAATGAAGACAAAAAGGGAAACATAACAAAAACAAAACTACCCATCATCTTGGCCAGAGTAAATACAACCTGTCCGCAAAACCAACCAAAATCAATCCTAAAAGGTCAAACAAAGCGTGACAGCAATACGGAATCACAGTAAATGCATTGCAGCGAGAGCTATAAACAATTAAGTCCTGATCTAAGCATTGGAATTTACAAACAACCAATTATTAGCTCCAGATAAGAATTGAATCATTAGTCCTAACGACATAAATGCATAACCAGAATTATTTGCATAAATTATCTGAACATGAACAACAATGCACTTTGTCCCTGGATCGATGTTTCTTTCCAAGAACTCGAATCGAAGAGCTTTCCACAATCCCCCCTTGGAAGGCGGAAAGGTCGATTCCAGATTAAAAATCTCGATATCCACATATGGCAAAAAAATATACAAGGCGGCTTTTGGACACTATCAGTCAAAAAGGTACATTAGAATTGAAACTGTCTTGTTTACATATTATTTTATTTTCTAGCAAATGAGTCAGCACGGCGACCTCAACTTCATCTCCAAAGAGAATGAGAATGTGAACGGTTTGCGAAGAGAATCGCTGATTGAGACTAGATGTGGCCGGTTATGCACAGTGCCCCAACTTGCGAATTTTCTAGGAGAGAACCCTGTTCCATTCCATTTCAAGGTCTCAAAAAAAATAAAAAATTGAAGGTATCGAAACTAAAGCAGAGACACTGTTCCAATGCCTGGATAAGTTGTTTTCTCGACATCTTGAACCTACTCTTTTTGGGGCAACACGTAGAGAAGCTTCGCGTCATTGATTTTACAGCTACCAATCTTCCGTTTCTAGATTCTGTACATGGTTGAATAAAGTAATTTTGGAATCAGACAACAGCATAATGAACTGTCAAAAGAGCAGGTAACAGCATTGTTCAGGTGAATGTGAATCCAATCATCTTAACATGGCAACAATTGCCTAATGGTTCTTCGGAATGCAAATTCATAAGCTAACATGTCCTAAGACTCGACTGTTTTCACGCAACGTGTCTAATTCCTGTGGACCCCTTTTTTCTTCTCCGCTTGAATGCTTGAGTTTGATGCGTATATCCCGAAAAAGCAAAAAAAAAAAAAAATCTCTGTGGTCCGCACAGTCACAAGTCACAACAATGGTCATTACACGCGAGACGTGACCCGGCAGGTATCAAGAACTCAACCGTGTTTGATTGTTAAAGTTCAATAACAGCTCTACAGGCTTTGTAAAAACAGGCAGAAACCCTACAAGACAAGTCATTATGGAAGTTTCCAGGATTGCCAGGATAAGACCGAGTTGCTTATGGTCGCTCTTGTTCATTTAGAAGGAAGAAAAAAAATGGAATTAAGAACAATATCAGATTGGCCTTTGAGACCATGAAGGGACACGGCCTTCTAATCGTCGTTTAGGCATGCCTAATCTCACGTAATAACAAACTTCAAGTTCAGACCTTTTCCCTTAAGGACTAACGTGTCTCTGTCAGGAGCCAGGACAACATTGGAGGACAGCACTATGCACCCCATTTAGCTTATCCTGGTGGATCATCTGCAGGCAAATTGTGTTAAATGGGATGCGACCATAAGATATTTTTTTAGATTGCATTGCATATCTTTCTTGGGTTAGGAAAGAAAAATCAATGCGAAAATTCGATATGCAGAGGGGAAATGGAAGAAAGAAGATACGGGAATATAAGATAAGATCTCGTTTTCTCGCTGGTTCTTCACTGTGCATAACGGGACGCATTATCGCGCATATTACGTTCCTAAAACCATTTAAGAGTTTCCACGAAGCCCATGTCAATGTCTCAAAGTATCTCGATCGTGCCCACTTGAAGGAGCATTCATTGGCAAATTTAGGATACGAAAGGGATGTCTGAGGTCGGGAGTCTTGATGCGAGGTGCAGCATTTCTGCGCACTTTGTGGAGGGAGAATAACTCAAAAGGATTGTACTAATCGAGTGTTTCATCGCCTTTTATACTTTTGATAATTGAGCTGAGAATATGGCATTTTCTTAATAACAAATGTGCCGATCGTGTAAAAAAGAAGGCACGATTTTAGTGCACAGAAAGCAGAACCTTTGAACTTGGAACTTGCAAAGTGCGGAGTTACGGAATTCAAATTGGATTTTTCTTTCTGGATAGTGAAATACCTTCCATTTGTGTGTATACATATTCACAAGAAAAAAAAAATGGTCCTCTCAAAGTTTTGAATGGAAAAAATATCGCATAAAGAATGGCTGAGCTGAATGATCTGTATTCGTATACTTTTAATTCGTAGAGATAACAATTGACGGAAATTTCGCAAAAGAAATAAGATTTATATATATGGTTCCCGGAAAAAGAATGCAATTTACAAGCTCCTCTCTCGATAAACAACAAATCAATGATCAATAAGAACGCTTTCAGAGGACTTATTTTTTCTTTACTGTTGCTGTGTAATTTATAATTACTCTTGAAGAAATGAGTTTATTCTTGTTGGTAGGTTGTGCGTGCAATCTTTACTAATTTAAGCATGTACCAGAGAATGTGGAATACATAAATGTTAGCAGGCAGATAGGCAGGTCCAAGGTAGAATATTATTAAGGGTATGTTCGTTTCGCGAAAAACGTACCATTTTTGGAAAACATTTTCCAGGAATTTTATTTTCTAGTTTTTGGCTTTTTCAAAGAATATGTCTTGACAAGAACTACAAAGAATTTGGACATGAGTTTGGATAGGTCTTCAAAGAAATTGGGCTTCACTATGTAGTTCTTGTCGAGGCCCAAGCTCCTTGATCTTAATGCTCCGTGGTCTCAATCACATTTACGTCCACACGGTACGAGGTCCATTACATCTTTTTGATTAGGATCTATGTGAGCTATTCTTTAGTGTCAGGATCAGGAACAAACAGAAACAACCCTAAAACATTCCCTCCCTTTCCTATTATCTCTCTGTGATCCTAAACAATACTCGTCAATCCAAATCCAACACTAATGTCCAGGAATTGCCCTTCAGTGGTCGAGCATAAGCTCGAGGCTGAGGTTCGGCAGTGGGCTCGGCATCGGTGGAGGCAAGGTTGGGATCGTCGGTAGGTAGCAGGTCGGCTCAGGCAGTGGTAGGATCTGTCAAACTGAATCGCCACATTTTTTTTTGTAAAGAAGAGACGCTGCGAAAGCCTCTTGGGTGGTGGCCCAGGGCGACTGTCCATGAACAACGCACACCAAGAGCTAAAGGCTTTGTGTAAAAGATTGGCGAGATTATCTTTGTTTTCCTCATAAGTACTACATGCAGCCAATTGCATCTCTTCTGTGGAATTGTCACTAGATAAACTTAACAACAGCAATTTGTACAAAAATCCAGATATTTTGGCACGAGATTGGACCCAAATCAAATGGGTTTGTTGTGCCTTTTGAGCTCTTAGTCCTAAAAGAACTGATTTTTGTGGGAACTACCACCACTCCAGTAATCTTCTCCCCATCCCAGCCGGAGAAAAGTCCTGAAAAATTTTATTATGCCATCACCCACCTAACCACCTAACAAAGATATCAAATGAACGTTAGGGAGTTTAATTTATTATTCAGGGTAACTTGGCAGCATCAGTTAAGTTGATGGGAGAAAGATGCCCTTTATAATAATAGGGTTTGCGCTCGGATGATCTATTGATCACATGCCGATCGTATCAAATGATGTGTCAAAGCAATGTTTTAGATACTCCTAGAGGATCGCATCATCGATCCATCCTGGCAATCAATCGCAGAGCACGAAAATGTCGACTAGAACACTATTTTATAGGATGGATTGGGATAAGAGAAAGGGGTCTTGAAAATTCGATTTTGGTTTTGTTGAGGGAAAAAAGACGGAAAGGAAAGATTCGGAGAGATCACGAGAGATTAAAGAGGAATTGGTAATTTTGAATTATATGCAACATTTTTTAAACCTCTTCGAATCTCTCCAAAAATGGAGGGACGGAATTTGAGGGACATGTGTATTATTCTTCGTTTTTACTTATACCCTTATATTATACCTACTCCTGTATAAGAAAAAGGATATCCATGCCGTGCATTATTTTCCTTTCTTTGCCCTCGCTGGCATCCTAAAAACATCATACCCAATCCCTTCCGTTCTCTTTTAACTTTTATACTTCTCTCCAATAATTATTGCAGTCTCTTCTTTTACTCGCATTTGACGTGTTACGTGCTCTGTTCGATATTTTACTTTTTTATATCACGTTGTTGTCGATATCATCAGTATAAGTGTTATTATCATATGATCTCATGTTATCTACCCCGGATTTGCTCTATCACTTCACGCTAGCAAAACATATAGCCGAAATCAGTCATCCGATGCTAAGCTACCCGATGCTAAGCTACAAATGGTCTTACTTCGACACGTGAAAGTCGAAAAAAAGTCGGAAATTACGTGAGGGATGATAACAGGAGAGAGTAGGATCGAGAACTTTCAACTCCTGGATCGTGGCACCTTGCGGTCGGACTGGCAACTTTTTCTTCATCTCATGTTGCTTCGTCATGTTGACTACTTTGTCCGATGAAGCCACCATCGTTTTTTATTTTAATGGTGAAAACGTAGATGTCATCCGGTGGTGAAAGACGAAACGAAACGCAAGGGAAGGCTTGTTCCATGGGTGAAGCTCCTTTGGGAAGGTGGGTGCGAGAGACGGCACATGCATACGGACGGAGACAGGGCAGCCAGTGTGTCAAGTTGAGAGATAGTGAGATTGCGATGTCCGTGTGGGAGCCCACCGAGAAGGGAAGATTGCCTACTTTATAATTTCTATTTTGCAACCCTACCCGGACATGCATTCGACTTAAAAGACTACCGAAAATCTTAAATTATAGTCCCGGCGATGCTAATATTCCAAAACTTTTCTTTTTTGAAAAAATTCCAAAAAATTCTAAATCTATTACATTGATACCTATTTAGTTATAAATATTTAAATTTGACTAATTTAGTCCTAAACATTTTCATATTGGTATCAATTTAGTCCATCCGGCCAATTTAAAATATGAATTGTTGACATGGATGCCAGCCTCCTTTGTGGCACGGTCGACTCTGATATTGACATTTTTAACAATTTTCTATTTATTTAACTTTTTTTTATTTCCCTTTTTCTTTTTGGAAGTGGCCGGTTGTTGGCCACAAGCCATGGCCAGCGGCATGGCGAGGGCCAACCTCGCAAGATTGGCAAGGGTGGCCCTTCCCCTGGCATGGGTGAGGGTCGGCCTTGCCAGCCATAGCCAAAAAGAAAAGGAAAAGAAAAAAATAAATTATAAAAAAATTAAAAAAATTATTTAAAATGTCCACATCTGCCCATCGGCGTCCATGTCAGTGATTTCTGGCTTAAATTGGTTGGATGAACTGAACTGAATTGATACAAATATATAAATGTTTATGACTAAATTGGTCAAATCGAAAGGTTTAAGACTAAATTGGTACCAATGCAATTAGCTTATGACCTTTTTGCTGCTTTTCCCAACATTTTTTAATGTCAACAAAAATCTTAAACTATGCTCACTCTGACAATTATGCTTCAAACTTCTTTTTAGGTCACCAACATCCCTAAATGATGCCCACAATGACATCGGCCGATAAAGTTAAGGATTTTTGGTAATAAATGAAGGGTACTTATGACATGCCAATACAAGTTTGGAACTCTTGAAGACACAAAAAATCATTTTAATTATTAGTATCGCAGTTGGCATAATTTTATATTTTTTGTGATATTTTCCCTATTCATGAAAATACTAGCAAGATGCTTGCACTTTACACGAGTCTAAGATTACATTTGTTATATTATTTTAAGTGTCACTATTGATATGAATTCACCCAAAAGAAATCATACACAGAAAGCTGTAACAAAGTAAATAGTCGCATTAATCAAATTCTCTGCTAGAGTTTTACGTTGAGCTTTTTTGGTGTATTTGAATTTCATCATGTAGGTTTATCCTCTACTAAAAGAAAACATAAGGCAAAAATTGCAATGTTTATCGGACCATAATATTAAATTTTCTCATTCATAGTTGTCCTTCATCTATTGGAATGTTCATCTTTGTGCCATCTACTTGGTGTAGAAAATTGGAGCAAGCTATCTGTATATAATCTGCTTGAGAGTAATATAGTTTCTTCTCTCTTCTCCTTTTGCTCATTTCTATTTATGGAGAGTTAGAGGTGAATTCCTTACGGTCAACTTCCAATTCATATTTCAATTTCTTTTTATGGAAATCCTCCCTAATTTTTTTTAACCATTGATTTTATCTTTTTCTTAGATAAATATCTCATCATCCATGTATGACAAAGAAAATCATCAGATATCTTGCAGAAACATGCAATATTCAATTTCTATTCGAAGAGAAATTTGCAGTGCTTTTCCTGATAATGCATAAACAGAATTCTCTTGATTTATTTTCAGAATAAGAATATTTACATATTCTTTGCCCTCGCTAGCATCCTAAAAACATCATTACCTAATCCCCTTACGATCTTTTTTATTTTTTTTTTCTTTTCTCTCGTAATTATTTCGATCTCTTCTTTTACTTGCTTTGACACGTTACCTGCTCCGTTCGACATTTTACTTTCGTATACCACGTTATAGTCAATATCATCAATACAAGTGTTATTATCATATGATCTCACGTTACTTATCATGGACTTACTTTATCACTTCGCACCAGCAAGACACATAGCCGAAATCGGTCATTCCGATCTCTTCACCCATAGAGTTTTTTCATCATTTTCCCTCCTTAAACAAGACATGAGTAATCCGCAAAACTAAATGTTAAAAGTGCTAAGCTTATAAATGGTGTTACTCCGACTCCTAGAAGTCGAAAAACAATCGGAAATTACGTGAGGGATGATGACATGACAGAGTAGGATCAAGAACTTTCAACTCTTGGATCGCGGTACCTCGTGAGTGGATCGGTAACTTTTTCTTCACCTCCTGTTGCTTCGCCATGTTGACTAATTTTTCCGATGAAGCGATCATCGTTTTTTATTTTAATGGCGAAAACGTAGATGTCATCTGGTGGTGAAAGGCGAAACGCAAGGCAAGGCTTGTTCCATTGGTGAAGTTCCTTTTGGAGAGTGGTATAAGAGACGGTACATAATATGAATTTGTGCGGAAGATGATCGTTCTACGAAGATCCGTGAGTTACGAATTGTTGATCTCGATCCCCAGTTGAACCTGTGATTGGTAATTTCGATATGAACGTGACCTGTTGACGAACTTGTGTCAATCAATCCGCGCTATAACGCCACGAACAAGAGAATTCGCGATCTTGTTCGATAAGTTGAATTTAATAGCCACAAGGGAGCCTTGATAAGATCTAGTTTTCAAAAGAACTCAAGAAGAAAATTTCTCTATATAAAATTCTGCCTCCTTAGAAATTTATAAGCAACCTCATATAGGGTGTTTAACCCTAATCCTAATCCTACTAGGATTAAAATTACAAAAATAACCTTAATTACTAAAAATTCGTCCAAAAATGAAAAAAACGCTTAAAAGTTCATCTAAACGACTTCAAATCGCTAAAAAACGTCATCACTCATTACTAAAGTAGTAAGTATTGATCAGCGGCCCGTTTCCAAGCATCCATCCAAATTTGAGGCAATTTGGAGTTCGTCAATTTTAAGCTCTTTCGGAATTCGCTGGACCAAGAGTAATCATGTTGCACTAAGGAGCTTCAGAATCTTCAAGTTTCGAATTCAGATTGTCTCTAGTCCAAATATCTTGAACCGTAATGCCAACAGTTTGTTTGAATTTCTTCACTCTTGCTCGAGTAGTCGGGCCTAGCAGATAAAACAAAGGTTCCTAGCACCTCCTCCCCGATAGGGTTCGATGTCCACATCAATATATACATACGGACAATCTTAACTGAGATAGAGCAGCCAGGGTGACAAGTTGAGAGATGGTGAGATTGCGGGTCTGTGTGGGAGCCCCCCGAGAAGGGAGGATTGCCAACTTCACATTTTCTATTTTGCAGCTGGACCCGTACACGTATTCAACTTAAAAGACTACCGAAAACCTTAAATTATAGTCATGGCAATGCTAATATTCCAAAATTTTCTTTTTTGGAAAAGTACCAAAAAATTTATAAATTAATTACATTGATACCAATTTAGTCCTAAGCGTTTCAATTGGACTAATTCGGTCATAAAGCTAAACTTTTTCATATTGGTACCAATTCAGTCTATCCGGCCAATTTAGAACGGAAATCGCTAATGTGAACGCCAGCTATCTTATGTGGCACGATTAGCGTTGACATCGACATTTTTAATAATTTTTTTGATTTTTTTATAACTTTTCTTTTTTTTTTTCTTTCCCTTTTTTTATTTTTGGTAGTGGCTAGTCATCGGCCACGAGCCATGGCTAGCGGCACGGCAATGGCCAACCTCACAAGATTGGCAAGGGTGGCCCTCCCCTTGGCATGGGCAAGAATCAGCCATGCAAAAATGAAAAGGAAAGAAAAAAAGAAATATTATAAAAAAACATCAAAAAATTATTTAAAATGCCTATGTTAGCACTAATTATGCCACGTAGAACTGTCAACGTTCACGTCAGTGATTTCCGGTCCAAATTAGTTGGATTGATTGAATTGGTACAAATATATAAAGGTTTATGATTAAATTGGTTCAATTGAAAGATTTATGACTGAATTGATATTAATGCAATTAGCTTGGGACTTTTTTGCTACTTTTCCCAATTATTTTTAATGTCTGCAAAAATCTTAAACTATGCCCACTCTGTCAATTATGCTTCAAACTTCTTTTTAGGTCACCGACATCCCTAAATAGTGCCTAACATGACATCGGCCAATAAAGTTAAGGATTTTTGGTGATAAATGAAGGGTATTTATGTTACACAAATATAAGTTTAAAAGTCTTGGTGACAAAAAAAAAACATTTTAAATATTAGTGTTGTGGTTGGCATAATTTTAGATTTTTTGTGGTATTTTCCCTATTAGCAAGATGCCTGCACTTTACATGAGTCTAAGATTACATGTGTTATATTATGCCAAGGTGTTATTGTCGATACGAATTTATCCAAGAGAAATCATATGTAGAAAGTTGTAACAAAGTAAATAGTCGCATTAATCAAATTCTTCGCTAGAGTTTTACATTGAGCTCTTTTGGTGTATTTGAATCTCTTCATGTAGGTTTATCCTCTGATTAAAAGAAAACATAAGGCAAAAATTGCAATGTTTGTCGGATCATAATATTAAATTTTCTCATTCATAGCTGTCCTTCATCTATTGGTATCTTCATCTTTGTGCCATCTACTTGGTATAGAAAATGCGACCAAGCTATCTGTATATAATCTTCTTGAGAGTACTATAGTTTCTTCTCTCTTCTCCTTTTGCTCATTTCTAATTATTGAGAGTTAGAGTTGAATTCTTTAAAGCCATCTTCCAATTCAAATTTCAATTTTCTTTTAATGAAATTCGTTCCTAACTCTTTTTTTGTTAACCATTGATAGATAGAAATCTCATCATCCATGTATCACAAAGAAGATAGTCAGATACCTTGCAGAAACATGCAATATTCAATTTCTATTTTAAGACAAATTTGCAGTATTTCTTTTTCTGATAGTGCATAAACAAAATTCTCTTGATGTATTTTCGGAATAAGAGTTTTCACATATTCTTTCCTTTTATTGTGAAAGTTTTGCTCCTAACTCGGTAAAGATTAATTTGGTTGTATCGTGATTATTTATTAAGTTTTTCTACTCTTTACTATGTTTAATATGACATTCATGTCATAATGTTTATTTCGGCGACACCAAACTTTGACATTTATGAACAAAAATTGATATCAAATGAAAGGGAGCATGAAATATTGTCTAAGGAGTTCTAATAAAATTTCAATTAAATATATTCAAAAGAGCGATGCAAATTATAGTCTGAACTTGTCGCTTCTGTAAGAATATGCTTTGGAATAGGGATACTAGTTAAACAAAAAATGATTCAAGCTATACGAAAATCACCATAATGCTAATTGATGATTTAAAATAATTCCAGTATGTCAAAACATAGAGCCATATATATGATATATCTCAAAGAAGTGACACCTATGATAAAATATTAACAACATGAAGTCTTGGTTAACATTACTAAATGCAGCTAATTTAATCAGATGTCAATTACTATTTATTTATCTTATCTTTCTTGGTGGAGCAACATTAGGTCACAATAACTTTTTCTTTGTTGATTTCAATTCATCTAGTTGTAAAGTAGGTGATAACTAAAGTATACTCTATCGTGAGAATCTTCTCAAGACTTGTCGAAATCCAGTCAATACTGAAACTTCTTTAAAAGCTCACTCAAAAACTTACTGTAATCCATAATTTAGAGTTTATTCTTAACAATTATAAAGTGATAGGAATGATCTTCATCAACTATAAACTAGTTGAAACTTTCTTGTATAATTTATTTATCATATCTGAAAAATAAATCAAAGCAACTGGCACTTGATTTTGATTTAATTACTCGTTTTTTTTGGGGTCAAAATTACTTACTCGTTATCGTGCAGCTTCAAGTATAACTATTAAACAATTATCTTATTAGAGTTAACTTTAATTATGTATTTAATCATAAAAGTCGTCACTAATTATGCGATTAGTTATGTTTATTGATTAAATATGTGAATTGTGTCATATATCAAAACTATGTATTTGTTCCCTATAAACATTGTATAACTATGATTGTTACAGTAGCTAAAATTTACTTATATTTACGTATTAATATTCATTCACTTGTGAAGCATGTTATGATTGTTTGTGACGATGAATATTTTTCTAATTGATCTTTCGATGTCATTTATTTGGCAAATATGAGTCCAATTTGAGATAAATCTATTAAGGCATGTTATCTCTCTCTCGGCTCGATTCACATCCCTAAAAGACGTCACAACCACCGGAAACTTCGGATTCGAGGTTGCTCGGTCCACATCATCATGGCCTTTGTGAGAGAGAGAGAGAGGCCGTGCACAATGGCGGGGTTGGCGATGGCCTCAACACGACGACCGGCGGGGGCAACAAACGAAGGGAAGAGAGAGAGAGCGAGAGAGAGGGAGAGAGAGAAAGAGAGAGAGAGAGAGGCTGTGCACAATGGCGGGGTTGGCGATGGCCTTGACACGACGATCGGCAGGGGCAACAACGAAGGGAAGAAAGGGAAAGAAAGGAAAAGAAAAGGACACATATCGACCATTGAAAACGTGTCCTATTTTTTATGGGATAAATTTAAGATATTGATCAACTCATTAACTTCGAAAAACCTCAATCCCAAAACCAAATAATCTTTCGGCACACGCACGAAATCTCTCGTGAGTCCATTCTCACACAAACCTCTTTGCTTAATTGCTTGACTCCACAAATCTTTATTTACTTACCACCCCCAACATCAACGAGTCAACAGCACATTTCTTGAAGAAACCGATAACCTCGGTCATGTCCCCTCTTTGTCATATGCCATAAAAATTTTGGACACCCTCCATGTTGGACTGTTGTTGTACCTCAACATCAATCGCGCTCGCTCTATCGTCCGCTTCCCAATCCTAGCTAAGCCTAACATAGACAGTCATACTTTTCAATGCTGGATAATCGATTTTAATAAATGCTACCGTCGTTTTGCCGATTATTCTAAGAGCACGAGGCGCAAGTTTTCCGAACACGTCGAATTAGGTCTCATTCGTAACAATAGACTTGACCCAAAAGCGTCGTGCCCTCATTGGCTCGTCGTCGTTAATTTTCCATTGCTTCGTCGTGACCCTCGTCGAGTCAATAAGTGTTTTCTTAATCCCCGAGTCCACAAACATCGTTTTTAGACGAGGTTTGTTGGCTGATACATGTTAGAGCTTAGTGGGTATTCTTATCATCCCATTGGAATCGCCATGACGTTTTTCGTAACGAAGACGTGGTCAATGCATATCTCCTTCCACAAGTCTTCTTATCTTACGCCGCAAGTCAACATTGTTAGGTGCTGAGCGTTGCAACGTTAAGCGAACTAACATAAGATCCCCCATTTATGATTTAATTAAACGCTCGTTTATTTCGCCGAAAATGAATGATTTAGAAAATATTCTTTCAAAAAATAATCGTTTGCATCATTTAAAATAATTCATCGATAAAAAACATTTTCATTATTGATAAAAATTTATGTTTAAGCATATTCATGGACAATGAAAACAATTTTCGTTCGTTTGTTTGTTCATTCTTGTAAGTGATACGAATGATCAATTTTAAGAAAATATTTTCTAAATCATTCATTTTTTGCTAAATAAATGCACCGTTAGTATGTCTTTTCCTTATCAACTTTCAAAAAAATTAGAAACATTATAAGATGCCAAGTGTGATTAGAACAAGCCGGGGTTTATGCTAATGATGCCAGGTGTTCACGTAAACCATTTCGATGGTACATCCCAAGTTCAAAGCAAAAGCTTTGGCAGATGAGCAATGCATTCGAGAAGGCGAGGTCCAATGGGCACATTCCATGAAGTTTCTTCTGGACTAACAATGACTTTGGTTTTCGAATTACGTTACCGTGTCGTTTCCGATTTGATTGTTCAACTTTGATTGTGTTAGTCGCGGTTTGGTCTATTATAATTTCGATCTTGTGTCAATATATATGGTGGTTCCTAAACTCCAAACATTAGGAGTATTCATATGCTTATAGCTTGACTAGGCTTGACTTTCGAAAGTAAACGAATCACATAGGCTCGAGTTAGGCTCGATATATCTCGTGCACGAGTTTGAACTCGACTCGAATCAGTTTGAGCTCT
This sequence comes from Syzygium aromaticum, assembly GCA_024500025.1. Taxonomy (NCBI): domain Eukaryota; kingdom Viridiplantae; phylum Streptophyta; class Magnoliopsida; order Myrtales; family Myrtaceae; genus Syzygium; species Syzygium aromaticum. Next base: position 24,132,907 of record CM044885.1, read on the forward strand.
AGTTCTCCTGAACCCTCTATCATCATAGGTTATAAGTGCCCAAACAACCAATTTGTCTGCCCACCAAATAAAAAAGCATAAAAGGGAAAAATTCATAAAAAAAATCTCAAATTATATCAACCATGATACACTTATTTTAAATATTTTTGTGACATTACAAACCCCAAACTATGCCCACTGTTACATATTTATCCTAAACTTTTTCTTGTGACATAAAAAATCATAAATTTGTACCTATGCGACATATTTACCTTCCGTCAGATGATTTTTTAGCCAAAACAACGTCATTTTTATCTCATTTAAGTCACATGGGTGCCATGTCAACGTCATTTTCTTTTTGGCATCCATGTGAGCAAATTTTTAACTGTTTTCATTGTCGAAACTTTGAATGAGAGTAAATGTGTAATGTGTGTATAAGTTTGAGATTTTTTGTGTCATGGAAAAAAATTTATGATAAATGTGTTACGGTTGGTATAGTTTAGAATTTTTTGTGACTTTTGCCATAAAAAAAAAAACTCTGTGCAAGCAATTTGGATTAGAGATATCCAATTGTTTAATTACTAAAAATTAAAATAAACCCTGTTGTTTGTTGACCTGATATATAAAATTATAGAGGCAGTCCGTAGGTTTTGTACGTGGAAATCCTATCATTAACTTTAACCCTCCTTTCTTGTTTTCTGATTTGCAAAATTCCACGACTCTCTTTTTTCCATGGGTTACGGGGCTACATCAATCGTGTCTACGTAGCCAAATGTAATTAATTTGGGAAATTAACGTGTGACTTGGACGGTTCGTCAAAAACAAACGCTAGAGATTCATCGCATGACTTCAGCATCCTTTCGTCAACATGGGCCTACCCACTCTATGATTGCTTCCAAAAGGATTTTAAAGCGTAGGGTTTTTTTTGTCACAGCTTTCATATTAAGCAATTATATTGTAGAATCGTTTTTTTTTTACGGCTTAAACTTTTGAAACGAAGGTCGTCTAATGTTAATATTACAATGCGGGTCGAGAGTTGAAATGTCGATGTTCCTCCTTTCGACATTTTGTTTGTGATTTTTTGTTTTTTGCTAAAATAAATTTGTTTATTTTTTTTTTTGCTAAAAAAAATAAATTTGTTTGTTATTGTGTCAACATATTGCTGCTCCTGATGATCCGTTTGATGTGGGTTTTTCACTTATAAGTCGACTTACATACGAGACAGGGTCTTAAGGAAGGATTGGAGATCTATAAACTTAGAGAGTGAACTAATTTAACTTAATCGAATCACTGGCATATCTGGGAACCAAATAATAAATATTACATAATTATACAATTTCATCATAATAGCGCCAAACTTTAAAAATCATGCAAACAAAGCCCCAAATTTCCACGTCTCTCTCTCCACCCGATGCCTCAACTCTCCCATGCTGCCATCTCTAGACTTTTGATCTGTGTAGGTAGTGCGAACTCAGAGAACTTCGCAAGTAGAAAATAAATGTCAGCCATTTTATTTGTATGTGTGTTAGATGTATCATCCTCTCAAAGAAATAAATGTACATCCTAAATTTACCACCCCCCCACCACCACCCCCCCCCCCCCCCCCCCCCCGAAAATTAGAATATCCAAACACGTCAAAAAAAATTTGCTTAGGATACATGTTGGATCTATTTCTCAATACCCTCGAACTTTCAAGAGCAAATGGTTTTTCTTGGCGCTCTTGTTACTATGCTAATTTAAATTACTAAAGATAATTTATCATACGTGTCCAGTCGTGTGATTTATATATTCACGGATAACATTTCCCGTGACCGAGGGAGTAGGATTTATTCAACCACGACAAGAGTTTCCCTTGTCTTGCATTCCTAAATATTTGGTTAAAAACATACGTCTTCTCCCCTTTATTTGCTTCTTGTCACTGGCTAGCTTTAGACCTGGATGCTAAATTCTCCACGTTCCCTACATTATTATAATAATTGGATCGATATATTCATCAATCGAGAAGAAGGATCCTCTCTCTATATATCCATTGCTCCCGACTCAAGGGATACTTGTATCCACGCACAACCAGAAAGGCACCAGCTTTTGCCCGAAAGATTGCCCCGATCCCTAGGCTAAAAATGGCCGCTTCTCCGAGGCACAAAGCTTTCCATCCTCTGCGCCTTCGCAGTTTCTCCATGAAGCTCCCGCCTTCTCTCTCCAGCTCCTTGAAGTTGAAAGCCCTGCTCCAGACCGTCCTCGGTCACCTCCCGAGGCTTGCGATTGCGAAGCCCTCGCTGCTCGAGATAGTCGTGAGGAAAGAGCTTTACCTGCTCGTCATGGTGAAGATGCAAGCCTCGCTCTCCAAAGTCTTGATCAATATCGACACCCTCATGCGCACTCTCGTCTTGCCGTACTTGAGGATGGTCGTCCGCAGTCTCGTACCGAAGGCCAAGTCCTTCGCGGTCACCATTGTGAAGGCTAAAAGACACCTCGTGGTTCGCCCCCTCAAGTTTCCTGGGCGCAAGCGCAACAGGAAGAAAAGCCTCTACGGCTATGGCGGTTCGTACAGGTTCTACTTCAACTGGTCTTCGAGGTCGCATGTCTTGCCCGTGCCGGCTCCTGTTCTTGCCGGCTGTTACTCGAGCGGGCGTTTCTACTGCAATTCGGCAAGGAACAGTTCGAGGGCTTTGTACGAAGGTCTCCATCAATGCGAGGAAGAAATTACCGGAGAGAGAGGGTTGTCGAGGTACCTTCAGTGGCTGGAAGAGAAGCTTTTTGAAGATTCTGGTCATGGTAATGATAATATCAGTAATAATATTGACAAACTAGCTGAGATGTTCATTGAGATGGGCCACGAGAAGTTCATCCTGGAGAAGCAGGAGTCTGACAGGAGTTTCCAAGAAATGATGGCTAGGAGCCTCTAGATTGTCTTTGTAAATCGAGGTCTGTAGTTCCTTTTTCTTTTTTTTTTTTCTGGTGAGTTGGGTTTGGTAGAGAGAGGTTGTATATGTGTCATGATGTAAGTTTTATAGCACAGGTTTGATCCTACGCATAGACCGAATGTATAGTTGGGGGCGTTTTCTTTTCTCTTCTTCGGCTATCATGTCAAAACAGTATCTTCGAGTCAAACTCCTAAGTGTCTATTCAAACTGAGTTCGCCTCTCTGATCTTGTGTCACGCCGTCTGCGTTGAGACGAGAGCTTTACAGAACAATCGCCTGTTCACGAGAAGGCCCCAGAAAACGATAGAAAGGCATAGTAACGAGATCATTGATCAAAGACATGGTTTTTGAGGTATTCTCCATAGAATCGAGAACAATAAAACAGAGGTATGAAAACATCTACAAGAGAGGAGAGACGAAGCTGAATCTTATATCTCATTCAGAACTTTGAAGCCTTTAAATAGGCAAATACATAACAGAAACAACACAAAAGTAGGACTCGTGATAACCCATGATCTGCATAAATCAATTACTCCACTAATTCCTAAAGACGAGGACAACTGAGAAACTAATAAGCTAAACCTGCAGAAAAAGAAACAATTATTATTTCAACAATCCCTCCATTAAAGTGATGTTTGTTAACATTCAGTTTAAAGCCTTGACTGTTTTCAGCGTACATATACCTAGAAACATTATGAGCTTCATGAACGACTCCATCCTAAGGGCCTTGGTGAGTATATCAGCAACCTGATCTTCACTCATGCAGTAGATTAGATCAATTGTTCCATCATTGCTAAGATCTCTCAAGAAATAAAACTTCACATCAATGTGCTTGCTTCTTCCATGTAGCATAGGATTCTTGGAGAGTTTGATTGCTGAGTTGTTGTCACAAAAAATTTTAGTAGCTCCTGGTTGCTTGAATTGCAGCTCCTCAAGAATTCTCGTTAGCCAAATAGCTTGACAAGCACAAGTTGTAGCAACAACAAATGCAGCTTCTGTACTTGACAAGGTGACAATTGGTTGCTTCTTGGATGACCACGAAATAGCACTTGTCCCAAACATAAAAGCATAACCAGAAGTGCTCCTCCTATCATCTTGATCTCCTGCATAATCACTGTCAGTAAACCCCAGCAAATTGGACTTTTCACCATTCTTGTAAAATAGTCCAAAGTCTTTTGTTCATTGCAAGTAACGATGGATTCTCTTGGCAGCTAACAAATGCATTTCTGTAGGATTCTCCATATATCTACTGATTAAACTCATGGAATACATTATGTCTGGTCTTGTTGCAATTACATGGGCAGTTAGATACATCAAACTGCCCACAATTTGTTTGTAAAATGTATTGTCAACCTTCTTCCCTTCATAATCTTTGTGTAGGTTTAAGCCAAACTCAATTGGAGTGTTTACAGGATTACAATCCTTCATCTGAAACTTGTTCAAAATTTCTCCCACATATTTCTTTTGAGAAATAAAGATCCCATCACTCAATTGTGCTACTTCTTTGCCAAGAAAGTAATGCATCATACCAAGATCAGACATTTCAAACTCATCCATCATAGATTTTTTGAATTCTTCAAACATGGCATCACAATTTCCAATAAATAAAAGATCATCACCATACAAGTAGACAATGAGCATTTTCCCGTTATCTCTAATCTTAACAAAAAGTGTATGCTAATAGGGATATTTTGAAAAACCAACTTTGAGAAAATAAGTTTCAATGCGACTATACCAAGCAGTGGGGCTTGTTTTAGCCCATAAAAGGGCTTTCTTCATTTTGTAAACTTTATGCTCATTTATAATCTTGACATAACCAAGGGGTTGTTTGACAAATACCTATTCCTCCAAGTACCCATGCAAGAATGCCAATTTGACATCTAGCTGGAAAATAGGCTAAGAATTCTGTGCCACCAATGCAACCACCAATCTGATTGTGTCATGTCTTGCAACTAGAGAAAAAACTTATGTATAGTCGATCACGTGTTGCTGCTTGTATCCCTTGGCTACCAAGCGTGCCTTGTATTTGTCAACTTCACCATTTTCTTTCAGCTTTGTTTTGAAGACCCACTTTACACAAATGGTTTTGTGTCCATTTGGAAAATCGAATAGCTCCCAAGTATCATTTCTTTCAATGGCATCAATTTCATCATCCATCTCTTTTCGCCATTTTTCTTCTTTGACAGCACTCTCAAAAGTTGTAGGGTCACAATTTGAAAATAAAGCAACGTGAGTAATTGGATCTTCAATTCCAGTTACCTCATAATCTTCCATCCAAGCAGGCCTTCTTTTAACATGGCGAAGAGATTGAGCTTCTTCTTCATTGACTTCAACAACTGTTGGCGAAGTTTCAGCTGTTGTAGAAGTTGTATTTGATGAATTTTCAAGCATACAAGGTGCTGAAATTTGTTCCTGTTCAGCATCATTGTCATAAAGGACTTGGGTGGGCTGCTGCCTATTCCAATCCCAAGTGTTCTCTTCATCAAAAACAACATCCCTGCTGGTCACAATCTTCTTTGTCAGTGGATTGAATAATTTATATGTTTTGGATGCTTCACTTACACTAAGAAAGACACATTTTTCAGCCTTGTCATCAAGTTTCTTTCTTTTCTTATCCGGACATAGGCATACGCGATGCATCCAAAGATTGTGAAGTGATCTACAGCTGGTCTTCTCCCACTCCAAGCTTCTTCTGGTGTCATATTTTGAGCATCAAAAGTTGGACTTTTGTTTAAACATGAATACTCCAGTTTACTACTTCTAGCTAAAAAGTCTTTGGAACTCTTCCTCTTGCCAACAAGCTTCTCACCATGTAGAGAATGGTTCTATTTTTCCTCTTAGATACACCATTTTGTTGTGATGTATATGTGGCTGTAAGCTTTCTTCGAATGCCATGCTCAGCACAAAAAACTTCAAATTCTTTTGAGCAATATTCGCCACCACGATCTATTTGAAGGGTCTTAACGGTCTTTCTTGCTTCATTTTCCACATGAGTTTTGAAGCTTTTAAATGTAGAGAAAGCTTCAAATTTTTCTTGTAAAAAATAAACCCAAGTTTTTTTGGAAAAATCATCAATGATGTAATTAAGTATCTTTTACCTCCATTAGAAGATGGGTTTATTGGACCACAAATGTCTGAATGTACCAGCTGCAAAACATCTTTTGCTCTCCATGACTTCTCTTTGGGAAATTGAGAACGATGTTGTTTGCTAACAACACATTCTTCACAAACTTGGGAAGGAGTAGTAATTTGAGGAAGACCTATCACCATGTTTTTTCTGTTGGAGGGTCTTTAATCCACCAAAACTCAAGTGGTCATAGCGAAAATGCCACAACCATGAGGGATCTTTCCTTTCAGCCATAAGACAAGATTGAATACTTTCAACTTTAATGGAAACAACTGTTTGAACTCATCTGAACAATTCCACTCATGTGGTTACTACAGTCTGTATCCACATACCAAATATCTGACTCGGGTTTCTTTTCATCTTGAACAGCCATCAACGACGTTGATGTTTCCTTCTTTTCGACAAAATTTGAATTCTCATCATTTTCTCTATCATTAGGAAGTCTAGTATAACATTCAGATGCATAATGACCAAATTTATGATATCTAAAGCACTCTACCTTGGATTTGTCAAGATTCCGTCCTCTGCCTTTGCCTTGAGATTGGTCATTATTGGCTGTGAAATTCCTGCTGACATCTCTATTTCCTCGATCTCCCCTTCCTCTACCTCTACCTCTACTCCTTCCTCTGAAATTGTTGTAATGAGCATTGGTAGAAGCCTTCAACGCTTGCTCCTCTACTGTTGATCTTCTGTTCATGGACTAATAAGGAGCTTTGCAATTCATCAAGAGAGAGTGCATCTATGTCTTTCGACTCTTTAATTGAGCAGACAACATAATTAGACTTTGGTGTCAAGGAATGCAAAATTTTCTCCACAATGGTGATGTCGTCCATCTTCTCGCCATGGAATCGTATCTTGTTACTGATCTCCATTGTTCTGGCACAATAGCTGGTGACAGATTCTCCATCTTTCATCGCTAGTGTCTCAAAATCCCTTCTCAAGGCTTGAAGCTGTGCACGCTTCACCCTAACAGAGCCTTGATATTTCTTCTTCATAGAATCCCAAGTATCCATGGAAGTTTCTTTGGAAAGAATAGTTTCCGAATTGGGATGATCAATCGCCTGAAAGAGATAATTTTTTGCCTTCAGGTCCTTAGCTTTCTAGCTTCCAGTTCTGCTTTTTGGGAATCTGACAAAACCGTGTCTACTTGTGGCTCTTGAATTCCAAATTCAACGACTGGCCAAAACTCCTTTGATCGTAAAAAATTCTCCTTTAGCATGCTCCAATGGTCAAAGTGACCACCAAAGTATGGGATGGTTGCTTGCACAAAATTGGAATATGTGGTCATTGGGTAAATGAAAAAATAGATGAAACAAATTTGTTGCTGCCTCACGTGTTTTCACTCTCGGGGTCTCAAAGCTCTGATCCCACTGTAGAATCAAGGACAATAAAACAGAGGTATGAAAATATCTATAGGAGAGGAGAGACGAGGCTAAATCTTATATCTCATTAAGAACTTTGAAACCTTTAAATAGGCAACTACATAACAGATACACCATCAAAATAGGACCTATGATAACCCAGGATCTGCATAAATCAATTACTCCACTAACTCCTAAAGATTAAGACAACTGAGAAACAAATAAGCTAAATGTGCAGAAACAGAAACAATTATTATTTCAACACTCTCGCTGTCCGACAAGCTCATAGAACTCCACTGTCCAGCAGAGAACCGAGCGTAGAAAGAAAACAGAGGAAAACGGAGGTAACGGTAGAGCGACGGAGACCTCCAACCAAACAATTCAAGATAAGCACATTGAATGGCTCTTATGATGTAGAGGTTAACCCAGAAAGCTGTAAAACAAAGTAAAGTTACCCTTTTCAAACTTTCATGATAAGTACATTGAACGCCAAATGAACTGTCGCTATTGGATAATAGATTTTCCACGTAAGTTGTTAAAATTTGGTGGGGTGTGCAGTTTTATTTCTGAAAGACATAATAGGTAGACCGCCCGAGATGGGTCAAGCCTGGCCCGTGAGCCATAGGGCCCACGAGGTGGTTATTTGCCTATCACTATAATAGAAGGCCACCCTTGGAAAAATAGAACGTGTTTTTTCCATATGCAAATACACTCCTTCGAAGATAATGTATTTTTTGTTTTTCCTTCGGAACGCAAATAAGTACGAAAGACGATCGAAAAACTTTCAAGCGCAAAATGACACTTAATCTGTGATAATACCGGATATGTTTGTTGTGTGATATGCTTGTACGATCGATGATACAAGTTGATAGTTCTCGAAGCACGTTTTCCGCATTAATCTAATTCGTTTCGAATACGTCGATTGAGAATTGAGTTTTTCCAACATTGATATCAGAGCCCGTTTATTTGTTTTCTGATCATGCATGTGTATCGTCTCTAACATTGAAGTGTATACTGTCTGTTTCTTCGTTTCAGCCTCGTTTTTTGTTCATTTTCTTCGCGTTGCCGAATAGTTCATGTTTGTTTCAATTTTTGTTTTTCGTCAAAACTTGAATTTTATAGCATAAACAGAAAGTGCTCGTTGAGACGAGCAAAATGAGGGGCGGCGTGTCGCCGGAGGAGGCCGCATGCGCTCTCATGCGCCGACAAGGGCCATGGGCGCGACGATACTTGAGGCCCATGTATGGCTGTGCGAAATGGCGCGTCGGTCACCGCCAATTGCCGACGATGACATCAGCGTGACGTCATCGGAGCGCGAACCCGAGACCCGACCCTGTTGACCCGACCTAGTTGACCAGTGGCCCGACCCGGTTGAGCGTTAACCCGACCCAGTTAACTATTGACCCCACCCGATTTCCCGTTTGACCCGACCCGGTTGATTATTAACCAAACATGTTGACCGTTGACCGATCAACGGTTGGACCGGTCGAACTGAACCAGTTCAAATCGGGCAGAATGACCCATTGTGTTCTTTCGGCCTGTTCGAGTTCATTTAAACTCTGATTTGGGCGTTCTTGGTATCGACGTGCTTGTATTGGAATGCTCTACATTATGGTGTATTCATATGACATGTTTACTACACTTATGAATGTGAAAATGCATGATAAATCCTATATACACATACTTAGGGGTATATTCTTTGGCATTTTCTCTAGTATTTCTCTATAGTTTTTTGAAATACAAGTGCTAAGCCATATGTATATGAATAAGCATTTCTTATCTTGATGTATCATGGATTATAAGTAATCCTTTTGTTCTGCATTCATTGTAGGAACAATGGGATATTGGAGACGCACTCCGATAATCCAAGAATGGTAGCTCAAAAGGAGAGGCATGAAAAATTAAGAATCAAGCTAGCTCTTTATCGATGGGACGCTCGAGATGATATGATGACACACATCATCAATGTCAACAAAATGATACAGGATATCATTTGGAATGGTTTTGTAATGTTGGAATATGTGATGGTCGGAGCCCTAAAATGCACTATTCCTGAGGAGCTGGGAAGAATGCTTGATAAGATTAAAGAAACCTTAAAATGTCAAAGCTATAAAATGCTTGTGGAAAATTTTTTGCAAGAATATATAAGGGTCGGGGTAAGGAGAACATCAATCCTTGCATTGAATGGGTCTTGGGACAAACCATGGCCCCAATCTAGGGGTTTTCTGAGAGCCTCCGTTTTTGTTCAAAAGAAAACAAAATTTTCTAAAGAATTTTATGAGTCTTTTTTTATCTATGTGTTGGATTGGTATACTTGATATTGTTCTTTTAGGATTTGGAATCAATTCTGTACATGTTTCAAGTTGATATTACATGTTCTCAAACATTTGTCAATGTATTATGAGATGTATATAACTATGAATTCCTTTTGTGATTTCTCGTTTTATATTACCATATTATATGTTATGTTATATGTGGGAAGTTCTTAAAAGTTTGTATAACTTTTGAAGAACTAATTTCTTTACATAAATGATTATGTTAATGATAATTTTAAATTAGGTTTTTTAGATGATGATTGGAAACATAATGAACTTTCGACTCTAAGACCTTTTGTGAAACTATTCATTAATATGATTAGTTTATGTAATCATGATATTGATGAAGCATTTAGATAGGCATTAATAATTCATGCGTATATGTCTGAAATGTTCAGATACGATGGCTTTAGCAACTAAGAACATAGTGGCTGAACTTAATAAGGGAGAAAAATTAAAAGGCGACAATTATGAGTTTTGGAGTCTCAAGATTCAATCTGTGCTAGAAGAGAAAGAGACACTCGAAGTTCTTAACTAGATTATGGAAGAACCTGAGGATGAGACAACTGCCTAACACAAAACAGACAAGATACTTTCGCTGTTTGGAAAAGAAAAAACTCTCTTGCTCGTATTATATTGTTAAACAGCATGAACAATGACATCATGCGAGAGTTTGGACGTCTCCATAACGCCAAAGACATGTGGGCTGCACTGACATCAAGATTTGGTCGAACTTTTGTGACCAAACTGAGACAATTCACTATCCGTTTTGACTCATATAAGATGTCTCATGGAAAGACCATGAAACAACATTTGACGCAAATGTCGAATATGATTAGTGAGCTGAAAAATGCCGGCTACATACTCACTGATGAACAGCAGTAGGTGCAAGCAGTAATCCACTCCTTACCTCAAAGCTGGAAGCACATGAAAATCCATTTGACCCACAATGAGGGTATTAAGACTTTTGAGGATGCTATGCGGCATCTTGAACTGGAAGAAGATCGCCTCATGGTGGCTAAGTCAGAAACTGATATTTGCTTTACTGGTTCTAGCTCGCATGGAGTTTTGGGCTCCAAGAGGAAGCATCCTACTGAGTCAAAGAAGTGGAAAGGCAAAGGAACAAGTCCTTTAGGGAAGAAGCTGAGGCACAACCAACGAAAGAAAGGAAAGCATCCTTTCAAGAAAAAGATTTCAAAAGTGAAATGTTATAACTGTGGCAAGAACGGTCACTTTGCTTGCGACTGTGGCGAGCCAAACAAGGTAGAAACCCTTATCATTAATGAAAATTCTACTTATGTGTCTAGTTCAGTGTTTCTAATTGAATCTAATCCTTTATGGATTGTAGACTCGGGAGCTACAAACCATATAGCGAAGGACAGAGAAGCTTTCGTGGAGTTCCGACGAATTCCACAAGGAACGAAGTGGATATACGTAGGGAACAATTCAAGAGTAGAGGTCAGAGGCATTGACATCTGTCAACTACTTATGTGCGGTGGATGCACATTGTTCCTACATGATGTGTTATTTGCTCCGGAGATTTGTCGGAACTTAGTTTCGGTGTTGGTTTTAGTTAGACTTGGTTTTAATGTAAACTTCCATAATAATGGTGTAGACTTGTCTTTAGGTATAAGTTATTATAGTTCCAGATATTTTTTAGATGCTTTCATTGTATTAGATGTTAACTATTGTGAAGTTAATGTTAGTTATTCTTTATTTACATTATCTGATTCTCATGAGAATGATGTAAACGTGTGGCATGCTAGACTTGGTCATATTAGCTAACAAAAAATGAATCGATTGGCTAAAGATGGCTTAATGGACAATATTAAAAGGATTGATTTGCCCATATGTGAGCATTGCCTAGAAGGAAAAACAACGCGGAAACCATTTGGAAAAGGAACAAGAGCTGAATTTCCTTTACAATTAATCCATACTGACATCTGTGGCCCAATGAATGTAAAAGCAAGGCACGGGTCTGTTTATTTCATCACATTCATTGATGATCATACTCGATTCGGACATGTCGATTTGATTTCTCACAAGTCTGAGGCTTTAAATTGCTTTAAAAGATTTATGAGCTTAGTGGAAAATCAATTAGACAAGAAAATAAAAGCATTAAGATCTGATCGAGGTCGAGAAAATATTTGTCTGATCAGTTCAGAAATTTATGTGATGAAAAGGGAATAGAAAGATAACCGACTATTCTACATATTTCTCAACAAAATGGTGTTGCGGAAAGAAGAAATAGAACTTTAATGGAAATGGTTAGGTCAATGATGGCACAAGCCAACTTGCCTATCATTTTGTTGAGGTGATGCTTTGTTGACTGCTGTTTACATACTTAACCGTGTGCCTTTTAAATCAGTTGCTTCTACTCTATATGAGTTATAGACAGGCAGAAAGCCTGATTTAAGTTTTCTAAAACTTTGGGGTTATACTGCCTATACTCGTGAGTCTTCTCACTAATATGAAAAATTAGGCTCAAGAGGCAAAAATAGTATTTTTATAAGATACTCAGAGTACTCAAAAGGATATGTATTCATAGGTAAGTAAGAAAGCGGAAGTATAACTGAATTTGAATCACGGGATGTCACATTCTTAGAGAATGAATTTCCTAAAAAGGGCGAAGTAGGTGGAGATTACTCACTATACGAATCTGTGAATCGTGATAGTAAAGTTAGTAGGAGCATTGTGACAAATTGAGAGTTGAATGGAACCCAGTCTCAATTGCAACCACTTAAAGAGACAACACCACCATTATCTAATTCGAGTGGGAGCGAAATGGAACATGATAAATCATCAGGAGTACAGCTATCCATACGACAGTCAAGTCCTAATAGGATTCCCCGTCAACTTTTTGACATTGAAGGAGAAGCTTTCATGATCGCCTCACAAGATGAAGATGAGCCAAAGAATGTGAACGATACTCTAAAGTACCCTGATAAGGAAAAATGGATAAAAGCAATGGAAAAAGAAATTAAGTCATTAAGATCAAACTAAGTTTGGGAATTAGTTGACCTTTTAAAAGGACGCAAAGCCATTGGGAACAAGTGGGTTCTCAAAATAAAGCGTAAGGCTGATGACTCAATAGAGAGGTATAAGACTCGCCTTGTGGCGAAAGGATATAATCAATAGGAATGAGTTAACTTTGAAGAAACTTTTTCTCCTGTGGTTAGATTTACCTCTATTCGCCTTATTCTGGCAATAGTAGCTAGTATGGATCTTGAATTATATCAAATGGATGTAAAGACTGCATTCCTCAATAGAGAATTAGAGAAAGAAATTTATATGGAACAACCTATTGGTTTCATTATAAAAGGCCAGGAGCACAAAGTGTGTTGACTATTGAGGTCAATATATGACCTTAAGCAGTCTTCAAGACAATGGTATATACGTTTTCACAATACCATAATGGCATATGATTTTGTAATGATTAATGAAGATGATTGTGTATATATCAAAAGATCCAAAGATCAATTTGTGATCTTATCATTATATGTTGATGATATACTAATTGTCGGAAACAGTATGGAGTTTGTTAATACAGTCAAGAATTTGTTATCTTCCTATTTTGAAATGAAAGATATGGGTGAAACTGCATACATTCTTGGAATTAAGATTTCAAAAGATCAATCAAAGAAATCCCTATCCCTTTCACAAGAGACGTATGTGAATAAAATTCTTGAACGATTTCGTATGCAAGACTATAAACTAATAGATACTCCTATTATAAAGGGTGAAGCATTAAGCGACAGAATGTGTCTTAAGACTTCACAAGAAAAGGAGCAAATGGAATAATTTCTATATGCTAGTGCTGTCGGAAGCTTGATGTACGCTATGATGTGTACAAGACTCGAAATTTGTTATACAATTGGAATGGTAAATAGATACCAATTCAATCCAGGTTAAGCATATTGGATCGCCGTCAAAAGAATTCTGAGATATCTAAAAGGAAGTGCCGATTATGCGTTGACTTACCAAGGAAGTCATCTACACCTTGAAGGTTTTACTGATACTGACTGGGGAGGAGATTTAAAAAAAAGGAAATCTACTTTTGGATACGTGTTCTTATTGAATAATGGCGCCATATTTTGGAGAAGTAAGAAACAATAGTGTGTAGCCTTATCTACAATGGAAGTCGAGTTTGTGGCTCTATCAGCAGCGGCACAAGAAGCTATTTAGCTTGGAAGATTTTTGGATCACTTAGGTGTTACTAAGAATACTGTAAAGCCAGTATTGATTTACTATGACAGCTAAGCAGCAATAGCGTACACTAAGGATCCCAAGTACCATGAAAAGACCAAACATATAGATATCAAATATAACTATGTCAAGGACATGGTTGTACGAAAGGAAGTGAATGTGAAGTACATATCTACACAAATGATGATAGCAGATCCTATGACAAAGCCGATTCCTAGAGAAATTTTCCATGATCATGTGAGATCTCTAGGACTGTGTAGAATATGATGTATTGAATATTGTAATTTCCCCTGAATGTTCACTATTAATGAAGTTTGTTATTATCAAAGCATATAAGTTTGTATAACGTTTGTGAATGTCGATGTTGAGTACATTATATTGAAAAGGTATGTCGGACAGATGAGAGATTAGCCCACTCACACAGGTAATCGCCTCTACTCACTATGTGATAAATAGAGATGAGACAGTTTTAAACTTGTTATCTAAGTGATAATTGAGAGTTCAAGCTTGAAGCATGAATATTGCCTTAACAAAATGTTGAGATGAGGACATATAGATTATTATGTCTAAAAGTGAAATGACCCACATATTTTACTTTACATGTCTTTAATGTCAGATGTAAGTTCTGATAGACGCTTATGAATAGAGTAGATTTGTGAACTCAAGTTAGACATTTAATATGTCTAAACTATCATCTGTACGGTATTGGGAGTAAAGACATATGCTCTATGGGAAAAGGAGAGAATACCGTAATACGTATTTCATATTACGTATACATGAGACGACCGATAAGATGTGAAAAAAATTATGATCTCAATTTTTTAAGTCATGTGAGACTCTTGAGGAAAATAGTTTTTTTCAATTAAAGTGCCATCACGATTCTTACTTATTCTCAAAATTTCTATTCAGTGTTTGCTATCTTAGGATGTTGCCAATGATCATGATAATTCGGTCTAACGGGGCATTTCTAGAAAAGCGAGTTGGACTGAAATGGAGAGGTTTAAAGAAAGGGAAAGATCAATTTAATATATGATGTCACATTCTATATTTGTATTCACAGGTCGACCAATTATGATTTTGAGTAAATCATAGTTGTGAATACAATATACGAGATACTAAAAGAGATCAAGAGAGATAAAAAATGTGATTGATTGATTTAGGGAACCGCATACTAATTCTATTCTGGATAATGCCCAATTTGAGCTGTTATATATTCCTAACAGATGTATAACAACGAGCTTTCGTAGTATGCTGGTTGCACGAATTATTTGCCAATATGAACTTTGCAAGGAAGAGAGTTGTGCTTAGCCCATTGTGGGCGAGTGGGAGATGAAAGACATAATGGGTGGACTGCCCAAGATGAGCCAAGTCCGGGCCGTGAGTCACAAGGGCCCACGGGGTGGTTATTTGCCTATCACTACAATAGAAGGCACCCCTTGAAAAAACAGAACGTGTTTTTTCCATATGCAAACACACTCCTTCGAAGATAACATATTCTCTGTTTTTCCTTCGGAACGCAAACGAGTATGAAAGACGGCACTTAATTTGTGACAATACTGGATATGTTCGTTGTGTGATATGTCTGTACGATCGGTGATACAAATTGATGGTTCTTGGGCATGTTTTCCGTATTGATCTAATTCGTTTTAAATACGTTTCGAATATGTCGATCGGGGATTGAATTTTCCTAACAATTTCCAATGGCTCATGTGATAATCTCATCATTACACGTGTAGATATGTTTTCGGCCAAAGAGAACGTATGTATGAGAAAAACCCTTTAAGCATATTAAGTGGAAAGGTTCTTGAGGGCCCCGAGGAGCGTATATCAATCATCCTCCAAGTTAACATCTCGTGTACTATTGATTAGGTGCATGTGAACGGAAGATAGTAACCTCGATACGTATGAACAAGAGAATGGTAGCAAATGTTCCATATGACACCGGACATGACATCTCTAGATTCCATGCTGCTGGTATGGACTCTTTTCGAGTATCCAGATACCGTTGGTTCCTAGAGTTGCATAGTTAACAAATTAATATAGGATCTTATTATGTGGGCCAACACTACCTAAGTGCAAGTGACTTCAAGTTTAGAGTGATCTCTGGCCAATTTTCTCAAAGCTTGAAAGTTTTCCATCAACGTCGGACAAAATCAAATTGAATTGAGGTCGTTCCCTAATTTTCTTTTCCCGATCTAAGATAAACTTGTAGCCTACGCTAAGTCCTAGCCCCTAATTGTAGGGGAGGGGGTAGGAGAGGATTCTGTCCTACGTCAATCCGATGTTATTGAATGGACATCTCTAGGCTATTTTATTTATAGTGGGTTAATAGATCAATGAATGTGAGCAAAAACAAGATACATCTCTTCAACTCATGTATCTGTTAGATTCGTATATCTACTTAATTTACGTATCTCTCGAGTTCATATATCTCTTGAATTCTTGTATCCATTTAATTAATGTATCTCTTAGATTCTTGTATCTATTTAATTTTTAGTACATGTATCGTTTTTGTACATGAATTCTAAAACTCTATAAATAAAGTTGATATTCTTCATTCCAAGAATCACCAGAGATACCTACATCTCCTCTCTTCCTTTTTTCTAAGTGTGCCAACTTCAAGAAGTGTTTGATAGGATCTTGTTTGCATAGTGCTAATTTAAACGTGTTTGGGGTGTTGTTTCTTGGAAGGCATGATTCATAAAACTACTTAGCACTTTTGGCAGGAACTAATCGCCTTAAGGAGATTCGGTTAGCCATACTTCACCTCTTGTTTCTTTTGTTATCACTTTCTTGGATTTATTATTTTTCTGATTACAACAAACAATGTTACATATTCTTCTTCCTCGATACGTAAATTCTTCTTCTTCTTCTATTTCCAACGTAGGCTAATCAAGAGCCACCGGTCTTCACCGCAGCCAATACCGGTCATCATCACCACCACATCTCCTCTAGCCAACGCAGCCACTCAATCATATATATATATATATATCTCCTCACTTTCACCGTCGACAAGAACAACACAAGGATGAGCTTGAGATCGAAAGCACAGATTGACAATGAGCCAAAAATCGCATGAAGAACTAACGTCCTCGTGAGTATATGCCCAAATCCCTGAACCATACTCTAGGTACTCGATGGACAGTCCGGCCAATGCAGCCACTCAATCGTATCTCTCTCTCTCCTCACTTTCACCGTCGACAAGAACAACACAAGGATGAGCCTGAGATCGAAAGCACGGATTGACAATGAGCCAAAAATTGCATGAAGAACTAACGTCCTCGTGAGTATTTGCCCAAATCCCCGAACCAAACTCTAGGTACTCGATGGACAGTCCGGTTCATATTCGTACTTTGCTATACTAGGAGTTTACTAGGTGTCTATTATTTGAGCTCTCTCGTTCCGGCAACACTAATTGCCCTCGTTGGATAGGGTATGGGCTTAATCTGACCACGAACCACACATCTAACGAAGGGGACAGTTATCCAATACCATACATAACGATATGGATCGCAAGTGGGCCAAGCCTACAGATGGATTACTCGAAACAATTACATAAGGTAGTGACAACTTGAAATGGACGTTAACTCATATTTTACTTAACAAGTTTGTCCCATTCGATTTGGGACCTAGAAATATACGAGATTTCAATGTTCAATCGAATCTACGGTAACAACTTTCAGGGAAAATGCTCCCAAACGCCTTCTTACTATTTCGAAGGTCATACACCTCATGTCACTCTAATGTCTTCGACTAGAGTATCATGTAAATTTAGCTTAGGGGCAACATTAGAAAACTTTATGATACCAAGCTCGGTGAGGCGAGATGTAGGAATTTTGTATACAATCTCATAAATAATAGCTCATTTTTCAGAAACATTGCACGAAGCACCAAGCTGCTGTGAAGTCCAGAGAAATGGCATCTACTAGAGCTACCTGTGCGGGTGAAATATACCTTGTACGAAATACATGTTCCCGAAGTGTTCTATCTTCTTCCATATGTAGTAGTCTTCGACTTTTGTCTCCAAATGTCTTGTCTAAAATCAAATGGATTGCAAAGCAACCAAGACAGAAAGACGAAGCAGTAGCCTTCGAAGGAACTGTTCTGACGTAGACCGAAGACAAGAGAGTCCAATCGGTAGGCAAGACGGGCTGATAAGCAAAAGTTAAGACCAAAAATTTATTTAATATGTGTATGCATCCTTGATCAATAACTGTCGTAGATGTTACTTCTGTCGATGGTTAATTGATGTCCTCCCGACGTTACACATACAAAAACCTAATCTGATTGAGCCGGCTTGCTCGTGAATCATGATTGTCCTCGTGCAAATTGCTAGTGAATCGTGATTGGACACGTTTGTATTTGTTCTTGGACCTTCTTTCGTTCCATCGACAAGTCATTACATGTTCTATAAATCATGTGAATTAATGATGAACTTGATCTACATCTTTAGACCATGCAATAATTTTTTTCTCCCCATTAAGCAAAACACACGAAGAATTCCAAATCTACAAAAATCTTGGAAAATAGATAGTTTCTCTAATCAACCATCAAAACATGCATCAGATGTGATAATATATACACGAGGAAGTGGGAAGGAAGGAACATTACAGGAGAACCCTAAATTGATTTGAAAGAAAGAAAAAGGAGCCAAAAAAAAAAACCAAAGAATCCCTCTGGAAGGTCGGAGCTAACGGTTCACTTGTTCTGGGTAGGGTTCGGCCCGCTCTTTGGCGCTCGCCTAAGGCTCGGCTCCACAGCTTTCTTGGGCTGAAAACTCTCGCGGGTTGTCAGCCGGTCGAAGCCCGTCGAGACAGAGGCCCTCGTGGCCACGAGCTTCCTCGAGTTCATCATGTTTGAGCTCTTCTCCGAGGCGCCCAAACCACTTCCCTTTCCGCAACAAACCGACAATGAGAAGCACGAGACGAGAATGCAGACTAAGAGCAAGGCAGCCAGAGGAAGGAGATGAGCTCTGCAGCTGAACTTCATCGTTAGCAAAGTGTTTGAGTGAGAGCGAAGGAAGGAGAATTCAAAGAAAAAGATGGGCTGAAAAGTCGGACGGTGATGGGGTTTGTTTTTATATATCAAGAACGTGGAGGCAATGGGCATTCTGCATAGTAGTGGCTTCACGTGATTAACGATAGGCCAGAGCATAATAAATCCAAAAAAAAAACACAGTGTGCTTCTACTAATCTTTGTATAACATCTGGGAATGGAAGTCTCTTCAGTTTTCACACTCCTTTGCAACAGCTTATGGAGTGAGAGCTTTTGAAAAATGTTCATGTGGGGGGTGAATTTCGTACCACGACTTTCTTATTCGATTGGGAGCGAGGACGCCGCTGATCACGTGATGGGCGAGTTGACTATTGCCAAATTGGCACTGCCTTTTCTGATTCTGAATTGAATGCAATTGTCGAGCATGGACTGAATTACCAGCATCATGTGACTTAGCACATGACGCTCTGTATTTAATTGGAATCCAGAAAGTTGAAGCACTTTATATCTTTCTTCTTTTTGTTCTGATCAATCAAAGCACCTTATGTTATTGTTTGCCACTGTTGGGGTCTTCATGTGCCTGGTATCTTTGATCCCCTCTTGCCACCCTAGGATTAACCATCAGGGGAGGTTAGTCACCGCTGAGGTGATTAATTTGTTGATAAGAGGGGTTTGTGTTTCATAGGTCACGAGTACGGTTCATGTCATAAACGAACCTCCGAACGGTTAGTGTCGCGTTGCCTAACTATAGCGTATTTCATGAAAAGAGACTTCCGGCTGCTAGCATCTTGGTAGAACTGTGGGGATGGGCATGCCAACCTCAAATCTATGAGTTATAGGAAGCGCGGACAGGTTGTGGATCTGTCCGAACATTCTATAGTAGGTGTAAGACTCTTATGCCACACTCAAAAGAGGTCTCTAGCATTGGTTTTTCCTTTTCACTTGTTTTACTTAAGAAAAAAATCTAGTGAAGATTAATTCAATATCTCTCATGCTCTTCTGTCTTCCATCAAAGCACGAGCTTTTAATCTCACGAGCGAGATGAACTTAGTAAGAAAACTGGTCTGCATATGTTTATAAGGAGATAGTTGCGGTCTATTTGAAGGCTAATAAAGTTGTGATAAAGAGACTCACCGGCAAGCTTTTTGAGCCATAGGTGAACCGAATACCTATGGATCAAATCAAATATTTACAACACATTTGGAACTTCTATGATAGCTTAGGGGTTACTGATGTCAATCGCCACTTTTTCTTCTCTCAAATATAGTGCAACTCGGCTGTAGTGGCCTTCTCAACCCGTCTCAATCGCAACAGGTCTTAAACGAGTTTCGCGAGCTCGATTCCCATTACGAAACTACGTAAAAGGTTTAGTACCGCGTGAAATTTACCTAATAGGTGAACTTAAGGTAAGTTAATAATTCAATTACATAATTACCATATATGCTTTAGAGTTACCTATCTAAAAACCCTATCAACTTTTTTACCCGAAAAGTCAATTACAATCCCAATGCTCTCTTACATCAACCATCATTTCAACTTTAACTTCTCATTTTATGACTATAGTTAGTTCTCCAGCTTATGTTAGCTGGCTTGTCAGCTAAAATTTGAACCTCATTCCTCGCGTGTTGTACTTTCCAAAAACTGATCCCTTCCTCGGATGCCCGATTTGTTTTCCCTGGACTGATAGCTGGACGGCAGTAAACGAGATTGGATTTTGGGGCAAATTCTTGAATAGTCATTTTCACGAAATACTGACAATGTCAAGATCCCCATCCACAGATCAGGCAATTTTTAATCCTGTGAGTTCGAGAGAAGTGATGCTCGTGATGATGAGGTGATGTCACAAGACCCTGGTGGATGATTCATGACCTTAAAATTTACCTTCCAAACACTGATTGAGAGAGTCTATCGCAAATTAGACCTTGAAGAAAGAGTGGCCAAACTCATCTGGCTATATCCCAAAAGTGACCCAGAGGGCAAGACATGCCATTGCAAACGATGTTTTGGAAAAACATACTGAGCTGGCCGATTCAAACAAATTCATCTGGATCCCACTCCGGTTCTTTGGCCGGTATTTTCTGGGTTAGTTCGATCTTGGCCGCTTCAACTCGATTTAACCGTGTGCCGATTCAGCAGTCCAGGCCGGTGGCCTAGTCGCCGTTGCCAACTAAATGAACCAGTCACCGGAAGAGTTCTACCCTTAACATACTGCAATGATGTTTCCGATTGCTAACTAGTGTTGTATCAGCACCTTCATTTTGAGCTATATATGACTTGAAGAGTCTAATCTAGCACAGAGTAGAAAAGAAAACAAGACCGGTTTCCACGTATACCGGCAAAATGATCTAATCTGCACGAGTCTATTTGCTTTCACTTCGTTCCAAGTATTCAGCTCTTCGGAAGCCTACAGGAGAAAGATGACTTCGCTTTTAGGCCTAAATCCATATGCAGCACTCCCATCAACAGCGACAGGAAATATACCTAAGATCACTATGCTAAGTTTGCACTTGAGCTGAACTTATACGAACAAATGGAGTCCAAGCTGAACAATCATGGCTTTTGATTCCAGAAAAATCACCAGATCTATGATGACCCACGGTGGCATAATTCTTAGGGTTAATACCATCAAAAACTTTAAATTGGTACATGTGTGATAATTTTACCCTGAACTTTTTCTTTTACCATAAAAAACCCCAAATTGGTACACTTGTAACAATTTTACCCTAAACATTTTTTTTACCACCAAAAACCCCAAACTAGTACACCTGTGATAATTTTACTCCAAACTGGTAAATCCGTGACAAATTTACCCTAAACTATTTTTTTTAACCACGAAAAACCTCAAATTGATACACATGTGACAATTTTACCTCGAACTAATAATTTTTTAATATTATTTTTATTTTTTCGAATTTTTTTATCTTATTTTATTTTTTTTCATCTTCAACTTCTGGCCGGTCGACGGAGGCGGAAGCCGGCGAGGTTGGCCCCGCCGGCGGGGCGAGGACTGCCCTCACCCGACTCAGGCAAGGGCTATCCTCGCCCGCCCAGGCGAGGTCGACCCTCGCCCGAGTCTGGGTAGGCGAGGACAGCTCTCGCCCAACTCTGGCGAGGGCTGCCCTCACCCGACTTAGGCAAGGGCCACTCTTGCCGAATCTGGCGAGGGCAACCCTCGCCTGAGTCAGGCAAGGGCCGACCTTGCCTGGGCGGGCAAGGACAGCCCTCGCCCAACGCCGGCCCTCGCCAGCAGCCCGCGGGGCCAACCTCGTCAGCTTCCGTCTCTGGCTAATAGCCAAACCGGCGACTGGCCAGAAGTTGAAGATGAACAAAAAAAAAAAAAAAACAAAACAAAAAAATAATAAAAATTCGAAAAAATAATAAAAATAATAATATTAAAATTTTAGTTCAAGATAAAATTGTCACGTATGTACCAATTTGGGGTTTTTTGTGGTATGTTCAGGGTAAAATTATTACAAGTGTACCAATTTAGGGTTTTTTAGGATATAATCGGGGTAAAATTGTCATATGTATATCAATTTGAAGTTTTTGATTGTCAAAAAAAAAAATTCGGGATAAAATTGTCACATGTGTACAAGTTTGGGATTTTTAATGGTATTAACCCTAATTCTAAAGTTTCCGCAAATGAGTTTCAGAAATGAGTAGGCTTTCCTTTGTAAGCTTCTTACAACAACTTAAAAACCGGATGGCAGCAAGCAGATAGGCAGAGAGCCATTGTATCAGCAACTCTAATGATGAGCACTTTGGACGTTTAAGAGCACGGGGGAAAACTTCTCACCTCAACCATCACAGTCAAAGGCTGAAGTGATTTGCAAAGCACAACTATGGAGCCCGAGGATTTGGCCCATATTTTCGTCAATGAATTCTGATCATCACCTAAACACAACAGATATGCAGGAGCTTTTTCCTAATGAAACAGCACGAAGCCATGTCTATACTTGCTTGACAAGAAGGAACCACAGTGGAGAACAATTTAAAGAGAATAATATTACCCGGAAAGGGGAGGAGAAGCGATTCAGACGCCACTTTGTGAACTGACGAGCAGCTAAAAGGAAACGTTCCTAACAAAATGAGTCCACAAGTGCCTCCTCAATCAGAATTAATCAGCTAACAAGTCTTCGAACAGCCTTCTCAGGTCAGGTCCCAAAAGAGGAACCGGAGGGCTACACACTGTGGGGAGCAGCCCCAACACTGGATACCAGGGTCACAATTAGCAACCACAATGATATAAACGATGGTGGGCACTTTCCTCGTGCCGATACGTTAAATGAATCAGCTTCATGTTCTTTAGTTATGCAGATCGTACTTCACAAAATCTCAAGAAGGATGCAGACTTTGTATAAGACAAACAAGGTACAGACAGGCCAGCATGAAGAACTTGGGAGCCAAGGAACACAGATTTAACCATCAAGAGAGAATCAGTCTCGAGAATTAGCTTAAGCTCCTCCGTCTCAAAATACTGCAGTCCCAAGAACTAGAACTGAAGATGTTGGCTCTATGAATGTAACAGAGGAACAGACAATAAAGAAAGCAGCAGAAATGTTCGGGATACAGATTGCTTTCTGTCTCTGGCCACATAATCTAGTATGAACGCAAATCGACAGGAAAGAAAGCAAATAATGCAGCACGAGTGAGGTAAAACAGACATAAAAGAAGGGTATCTCATGTGCACTAGCTTAAAAACTTAAACTTACACCGCAGTGCTGGATATCATTATGGACCTAATAAAAAGTTTGAATCGCCAACAGAGCAAACAGTCTTCTTTCTTAACAATCTATGTATAGCATAGCATGTGCGCCGACTACACAGAAGAAAAAGGCGGAAATGGCTCGGATAGACCCAAAGGAAATACATAAAGGAGTGATTGTGCATCATCTGTATACATCGCAACTCCTTACAGGAAAAGAAGGGTGATTGCTACTTATTCCCCACGAGCCAACCAAGAAGACACAACCCGAATAACCAGAAAATATCTACCCAATTCAATAACCAAAAAGAACATTATTCTAAACCCATTTACAATAGACACACCCCGGGAAATTGAAATGCTAAAAGCCAATTCATAGAAATCTCCAAAAAGAACAAAAATCCTGAAAACTGTAGACATATAATCACTCAGCCTATCGTCTACCATGCGAGCCATAAAGTGCCTTGCGCTAATGTCGACAAATTCAAGCACCAGAAGCTCCCTTGAACGACTTCTTCAATTCCTCACCCCCGTCCGCTTCCATTGATTTCCCAGAATAAGCACTTGAATCCATGGATGGTTTCTTCCCATTGCCTCTACCATCCACTTTACCACTGGAATGCCTGTTTCCATTCCTCTCAAATTCCCTGTACTTGCTCGAATCCGACCCAACCACTGGCGAATTCGACTTCCTAGCCGAGAACTCCTGCCGGAGATCCTCTATCGCCTTCTTCAGGAACCCGTTCTCGGCTTGCAACGCCTCCAGCTGGTGCTTCATCGAGAAGCAAGCCTCTGCCACATCAACCCCGCCGGCAAATTTCGGCTCCGGGGCCACCTTAGCAGCCGCCTTCGAATCCGTACTCTCCACGTGCTCAATCCCGATCTTGTTCATCACCAGGAACGGAATCTTCGTCAGCTTAATACCCGACCCCCCCACGCCCTCCATTTCCACAGGAACCCTAACTCCCCAACGGAAGATGACGGCGGCGTTCCTCCTCACCGGCACCGCAGTCCTGGCCGCCACCTCCATTCCAGACAGCATGCCCGATAGGATCCCCGCCGGGGAGTCCGGCGTCAGAGCCGTTATCCTCTTCCCGAAGAACGTGACGTTCTCCGGCAAGAACCCGCCATTCGCCGCGGCCGGCGCCTCCACGACCTCGATCGTGGGATCCTCCTCCGCGACGGCGCCGACGCCGTTCCCCCCGAACCCCGGCCTCGCGGCCTTCTCCGAGGAGGAGGAGGACGAGGACGAGGACTGGAGCTTCTTGATGGAGAAGTCCCCGAAGGCGGGGCGGAAGTGGAGCATGAACCGGGGGCTCCCGCGGCGGACGAGGTCGAACTCGGCGGACATGGACACGGACCCGGCGGCGGGGGAGCCGAGCGGGCCGGTGCCGGTCCTGACGGCGAGGGAGAAGGGGCTGGCGGAGTCGTTGGGGCGGTAGGAGAGGCGGAGGGAAGGGCCGGAGCCGAAGGAGGTGCCGAGGTGGAGGGCGAGCTCCCGGGGCTCGCCGGCGACGACGCCGGACTGGAAGGGGAGGCCGAGGATGCTGAGGGGGACCTTGGCGCGGATGAGGGGCTTCCGGTCCTCGCGGAACTTGAGGGAGGCCTTCATCCTCAGCTAGGGTTTCTGGGGAAGGAGGATGGAAAATGGGTGGGGTGGGGGGGCTTGGGGAGATGGGAATTCGATCTCGGGAGCGTCGAAGGGGGTTCGGGTTTCGAAATTCGAATGGAGAAAAGATTTGATTTTTTCTTTGGTGGGGTGGTTTTGAATTCGGGATGAGGAGGAAGAAGATGAAGAAGGAAGGAGAAGGAGGAGGGATTCGCGCAGAGGAGAATCCGCCAAGTTGCGGAAGCTGACTGTGAGCTCAGCTCAGCTCAGCTCAGCTCACAGACAGGAGGGGGAGAGAGCTTACGTGGCTGCTCGTGGCCCCGTTGTCGGGTCGGGTGTTTCCTGTTTTGCTGCTGCCGCTGTTCGGCTTCGGCTACGGCTACGGTTTGTGTTCGGAGATGGAGGGGGGAGGAACGGCCGGATGAAGGGAGGGGGAGGGAAGGGACACGTGGCGCATTCACAGCCGTTTGAAAATTTTTTAGAAATTTTTTTATGGAGGCCTCATACGGTGGGATACGGGAGATTTTCTTTCCCTTCCTTTTTTCTCTTCCTAAATTGTAACTCTCGAATTTTGCGTCCTTGGTTTTTTCAAAATGTGCTTTTGGTGCATATGAATATCTAACAAGGAAACTCTCATTTGAAATCAATTTGTTTCGCTTTTGGAATATTTCGAAAAATTATCCAAAAAGTCATTACACTTTTGCATATTCAGTCATAAATCTTTTTTAATTTTACTAATTGAGCCATAAACATATTCGTATTTTGTCAATTGAGTCCATCTAACCAAAATTGATCGGAAATTACTGACGTGAACGCCGATCATTCTACGTAACACGATCGGCGCTAATAGGGGTGTGCAACCGGACCGGATTTACCCGGAAACCGGACCAACCCACCCGAAAAATAGGTCCGGGAACCGGTTCTAACAAGAACCGGTTCGGGTACCGGTTTTATTTTTTGGGAACCGGTTAGAACCGGTCCGGTTTCCGGTTCCAAGTAAAAACCAGCTCAAACCTGTTTTAGAATCGGTTTTGAGATAATGTACAAAAAAGTAAAAAGTCTATATCACGTTATCCTACTTCACCGATTTTAGAACCGATTTCCGGTTTAATGTTGAAATATGTTTCACAACTATGAGCGAAACAGCACGGCCCTTAAAGTCATTTAAATATTGTGTGATTTAGATGAGATATATAGACATTTTTCTAGTGAGAGTAGATGCCTTACCGTTAAGTCTCTTGATTTTTCTTTCAAGATATTTCATTTGAAAACAGAAGTAAAGAGTTAAACATGTTGAATAAATTCCCTGGAAATGTGACTCTTAAAGATTTATGCGATTGGACTATGTCTTGCCACATAGTGCTTTTGGATTGTTGATTTTGATGGATTGTAAGTTCAATTACTCATTTTGGGGATTGTTACTTGTGGCGGATAATGGTTTTTGTTATTCATCTTTTATTTTAAATTATTTCATTACTACCTATATTATTTTGCTAGAAAAAAATGAAACCGAAAAAAAGAACAAAAAAAAAATAGGTTCTCGGGTAGACCCTGAAACCGGATCGGAAAAACAGGGTCGGTTCCAAAACAAGGTCTAAGAAAAACGGGGTTGGTTTCAAGTTCCAAAAATTAGGAACCGATTATAACAAGGTTGATTTCAGGTTCTAGGTCCGGACCCAACCCACCCTGGAACCGATCACCCCCAGGCGCTAACGTCGGGCCCCCACCTAGGCTGGGCGAGGGTCAGTGACCCTCGTTTGTGGTCGACGATGGTTGGTTGACGAGTTCATCGACCATAGTTGGGAAAAAGAAAAAAAAGTATAAAATTAATTTAAAAAAATTAAAGTATTATTAAAAATTATTCACGTTAGTGCCGTCCGTGTCACATAGGACAGCTAGCATTTGTGTTAGCATTTTTTTACCAAAATAGGTCGGATTGATTCAATTGGCAAAATGTGAAAATGTTTATGACTCAATTAGCACAATTAAAAGGTTTAAGACTAAATTGACAAAAGTACAATAGATTTATGGCTTTTTGAACAATTTTCTCGAATATTTCAAGGGGCAAATGCTACAAAAAACCCTCAAACTATGCCCATTATGACACATTTACCTTAAAGGTTTTCCTATGACACAAAAAATTCCAAATTTATACTTGTGTGACACATTTACCCTCTATCAATGAGTACCATTAAAAATCTACATACATGAATGTCCGAAAGCAAACGGTATTAACATGGTACCCACATAACTTGAGTGCGATAAAAACATTATTTTTGTTGAAAAATCATATAATAGATCCTTAACAGAGAGAAAATATGTCAAATAGGTATAAATTTGGAGTTTTTTGTGTTACAAGAAAATATTGATGGCAAATATGTCGTAATGGGTATAATTTGAGGTTTTTGATGTCAAACAAAAAAAGTTCATGACAAATGTGTCAGTGACTATAATTTGAGATTTTTTTGTGATTTTTTTTCCTATTTAAAAAAAAATATCCGAGCTCACAAATGTATTTACCCATCGTTTGCAACAACACATACTTAGTGCTCAAGATACAGTAGAAGCGGAAGTGGCGACTATAGTCTTCATGCGTTTATCATCTTCACAAATCTATCGGGAGAAGAACAACAGAAGTGCCAAAACTTGTGTACGGCGCTCACTTTAATGCCAAAAGTTTCATTTTGATCACTTTAATGCCAAATATTATGAAAAACGCTCATTTCAGTGCCAACTCCGATCAGTTTGGCCGGAAATCCGATGTGGCCTTTTTTTTTTAGTTTCATAAGTCGACGTGGCTCGCCGGAGAGTCCAGTCAGCATCCCATCCCTAAAACGACGTAATTTAGTGCTCTTTCCCCCAAATAAGAATCATAAATCCCCAAATTGAGAGAATCCCTGAATTTACAACCCTAACCGACTATCTTCCCCCCAATTGAAACCCTATTTTGATTCAGCCCCCTAGTTACAAACTCAATCTTGCAAATGGAGAGCAACAGTTTCGGCAACGACTCAAATTCGTTTCAACAAAGCGAACAAGAGGCCAAATGTTACTGTTTTTGTGGGTTACCAAGTCCAATAAGAACATTTTGGACTCGGTTGAATCCCAGAAGAAGATTTAATGGTTGTGCCAGGTATAGAGAAGACTCGAAGTGCAAATTTTTCAAATGGGTTGATATGAAATTCTCCAGTGAAGCGACAAAGGTGATCTTGGAGCTACTTGAAGGACACCATCAACGGCCACCTACATTAATGGATGAATTGGAGGATGTGGAGTCAATGCAAGCTGAAATAAAGGCATTAACATCTCTGGCCAATCATTTGAAGAATGAAGTTTCAAGAATGAAAATTGAAAGGAAGTGTTATCGAACATTGATTGTGTTGTTATTCTGTTGTGTATCCTATTTTATGGTAAAATGTAAAGTGAGTGATAAGAAGAAGTTTCTCAATTTACCATAGTTGAAAATGAGTGGAATATGTAGTTGTATTAGGTAATTTGTAAGTATAATTGTATTAGCCTATTTTTGTATGGAACAAAAGTTTGTTGTAATCAATGGTGGAAATGGAAGGTTGAAATTCATTGGTTGCAACCATTGACAAGTTCTCTTGCTTAGTTATGTATTCTCAATCCTTATTTACTTAGTTTTGCTTGAGATGTTTGGATTGCTGTAGTATTTGCTGGTAATGGGATACTGGTTTGCTGCAATTGTTGCTGTAAACGCTTGTCAAATGAAGGAGTGGTACCAAGTTCAGAAGTCCTTCTTTCAGTGTCATACGTTGTAAATAGCGATCGTTTAAGTGCCAAGTTTTTTTGAAATTGATCACTTAAGTGCCAGTCATGGTCAAAAGTGATCGCTTAAGTACCAATCGTGACAAAAAATTAATCACTTAAGTTCTACTTATTGTTCAAAAGTGAGCACTTAAGTGCTAGTTGTTGATATGTTCATTTCACTAATACTGCACCAGCAACAATCCCACAGCTGGTGTGCTTGCTTGCACCAGCTATGTGTTGATAGTACATCTTGTACTTGCACCCATACATAGCTGGTGCAAGCATAAGATGCCTTTGAGCTGCACCAACACATAGTCGGTGGACTAGCGCACTAGCAACTTACACCTCACACCAACATATATGACTACTGGTGCAAGCCTTGCACCAGCTACCAAGTACCACCATCACCACTGCATCACTAATGTGCCACCACCATCACTAGTGCGCCACCAGTACACCAACACAACCACTGCACCACCACCACTGCACCACCACCACCACTACCAAACAAGCAACACCACCACCGCTGCACCACCACAACCATAGCACCACTACCACCTATACGAGCCAAGCAACACCACCACCACTGCACCACCATCACAACCACAGCAACACCACCACCTAAATTTGCGAAAACAACACCACCACCACTACACCATCACCACTGCACCACCATGACCACCACTGCACTAGCCAAGCACAATTAGCACAACTAGCACAACCAATAACAAAATATGGAAATTTCAAAAGTATAGACAAAATAAATATTGGTCCATTGATATTAAACTTAGTTTTTACATCTGATCAATATGAATAACCAACTACAACATTCACATCCAGGGAATGGCTTCCCACGAAACAAAAATATTAAACTGACTCAACGCCATACAATGTCAATTCCACGAGTCAATATACACAATTTCCCAACAAAAAATAAAAACTACCATATTTAGCATTGATAAGAATCTATGCGGAAGATGATCGTTTTACGAAGATCTGTGAGTTAGGAATTGCTGACCTCGACCCCTAATCGAACCTATAATTGGTAATATCGATATGAACGCAACTTGTTGACGAACCTGTGTCAACCAATCCACGCTATAATGCCACGAACAAGAGAATTCGCGATCTTGCTTGATAAGTTGAATTCGATCGCCATAAAGGAGTCTTGATAAGATCTAGTTCTCAAGAGAATTCAAGAAGAAAACTTCTCTATATAAAATTCCGCCTCTTAGAAATCTATAAGAAACCTTATATAGGGTGCTAACCCTAATCCTAATCCTGCTAGGATTAAAATTATAAAAATATCTTGTCTATAAGCAACTTCTCTGATCAGCGGCCCGTTTCCAAGCGTCCATCCAAATTTGAGCTAATTCGAAGTTCGTCAATTTTAAGCTCCTTCGGAATTCGCTGGACCAAGAGTAATCATGTTGCACCAAGGAGCTTCAGAATCTTCAAGTTTCGAATCCAGATTGTCTCCATTCCAAATATCTTGAACCATGATGCCGACAGCTTGTTTGAATTCCTTCGCTCTCGCTCGAGTGATTGGGCTTAGCGGATAGAACAACGGGTCCCTAGCACCTCCTCTTCGATTGGGTTTGATGTCCACATCATTCCTTCCCCCGTGCAAAGGATTTGCCCTCAAATCAGCGTCTGCATCAAAAAGAATCAAATCAGAAACATTGAAAGTAGCACTAATACCATACTCACCTGAAAAGTCAAGCTTGTAAGCATTATCATTGACTCTTTCCAATACCATAAATGGTCCATCTCCTCGCAGTAGCAATTTAGAGTGTTGCTGTTTGGGGAAACGTTCTGTGCGCATATGAACCCAAACCCAATCGCCGGGCTCAAATAGTACTTTCTCGCGCCCTTTATTCGCTTGCTTTGCATACTGCTCTGTCTTAAGCTTAATATTCAGCCTCATATTCTCATGCAAAGTCTTCACAAATTCAGCTTTCTTAGCATCATCTAAATCCACACGCTCAGCAACAGGCAAAGGGGTTAAATCTAGTGAAGTTAAGGGATTAAAACTATAGACAACCTCAAATAGTGTAAATTTAGTAGCAGAATGCACGCTCCTATTATAAGCAAACTCAACATGCGATAAACAATCTTCCCAAGACTTAATGTTCTTTTTAATGATAGTACGCAACAATGTCCCTAAAGTCCTATTAACTACTTCAGTTTGACCATCAGTTTGTGGATGACAAGTAGTAGAGAATAACAATTGTGTACCTAACTTCTTCTACAATGCCTTCCAAAAATAGCTTACAAATTTAGTATCTAGATCAGTAATAATGGACCTAGGCATGCCATGCAAACGCACAATCTCTCGAAAGAACAATTCAGCAACATTCGATGCATCATCAAATTTATGACAAGGTATAAAATGAGCCATCTTTGAAAATCGATCAATAACCACAAAAATAGAATCCTTGCCATACTTAGACCTAGGCAATCCTAACACAAAATCAATAGAGATATCAACCCAAGGATGCGTTGGGATAGACAAAGGTGTATACAAACCTTGTGGTTTAATCGTAGACTTAGCCTGCTTACATACGATACATCTCTCGCAAACTCGTGTGACATCTCGTTTATGTGTAGCAAAAAAAAATGTTCATGTAATACTTCATAAGTCTTATTGATTCCAAAATCCCCATTAAACCACCACTATGTGTCTCTCGCATTAACAACTCGCGCAAAGAGCATCTAGGCAAACACAACTTATTTACATGAAAGAGATATCTATCATGCCTATAAAACTTTTCAAATACA
Organism: Syzygium aromaticum; assembly: GCA_024500025.1. NCBI lineage: Eukaryota > Viridiplantae > Streptophyta > Magnoliopsida > Myrtales > Myrtaceae > Syzygium > Syzygium aromaticum. Next base: position 24,164,679 of record CM044885.1, read on the forward strand.
GCATGCTCACAAGCTTCAAATACTCTTCCAAAATCATCATCGTCAACGTATAAACCTTTAATATGCTCGAAACCTAGACACTTTGCTCCTAGAGTAGTTAGAATTGCGTATCTTCGAGAAAGTGCATCGGCTATCACATTTTCCTTGCCTTTTTTGTACTTGATTACATATAGAAAAGTCTCAATGAACTCCATCCATTTGACATGTCTTTTGTTTAACTTTTGCTGCTCCTTCAAGTACTTTAAGGTCTTGTGGTCGGTGTAAATCACAAATTCCTTTGGCTACAAATAATGTTGCCAAGTCTTCAAAGCTCGCACCAAAGCATACATTTCCTTATCGTAAGTCAGATAATTCAATGTCGCTCCGCTTAACTTCTCGCTAAAATACGTTATGGGACGTCCTTTTTGCATCAACACAGCTCCAATTCCTATACCAGAAGCATCGCATTATATTTCCAAAGTAGTACTGAAATTCGGTAAAGATAACAAATGAGCATTAGTCAGTTTATCCTTTAACAGATTAAATGCTCTCTCTTGCTCTTCTCCCCATATGAAATCTACGTGCTTCTTGATAATTTCGGTTAAAGGTGCGACGATGGTGCTGAAATCTTTTACAAATCTATGATAGAAACTGGCTAAACCATGAAAGTTGCACACCTCTCCTACTATTTTAGATGTCGGCTATTCACGGATTGCTTTCACCTTTTCTTCATCAACCTATACTCCATTAGCACTAACAACAAAGCCTAGAAATACTAACTTGTCAATTACAAAACATCACTTCTTTATGTTAGCATATAATTGTTTGGCCCTTAAGACCTGCAAAATAGCTCGCACATGCTCAATATGGTTATCAAGGCTTCGACTATATATTAGGATATCATCAAAATAGACAACTACAAATCAACTAATAAAAACACGCAAAACATGATTCATAAATCGTATGAAAGTACTAGGTGCATTAGTTAAACCGAATGGCATGACTAACCACTCATATAACCCGTATTTGGTCTTAAATGCAGTTTTCCATTCATTCCCCTCTTTCATCCTAATTTGATGATAACCACTTTTCAGATCAATTTTAGTACATATACAAGCTCCATGTAATTCATCCAACATGTCATCTAGCCTAGGAATAGGATGTCGATACTTTACCGTTATGTTATTAATTGCTTGGTAATCAACATACATTCGCCAAGACCCATCCTTCTTTGGCACCAACAAAACATGAATAACACATGGGTTAAGAGATTCTCTCACATATCCTTACTTTAGTAATTCGCTAACTTGTTGCTGAAGTTCCTTTGTCTCTTCAGGATTGCTTCGATATGCGGGTCGATTAGGTAATGATGCACCAAGAATCAAATCGATTTGATGCTCTATGCCTCAAATTAGTAGTAAACCTCCAAGAAATTCATCAAGAAAGATATCTTCAAATTCCTGCAACAAAGACACGACAGAACTTGGCAAATTCGAGTCAAGTTCGTTAGTAGTAAACAGTGCCTTCTTGTACAAAAATACAAGTTTCGGTCGGTCCAGAATCAAAGCTCTCCTCACTTCGCTCAATTTTGTATAGAAATTATTTTCTCTCTTTTCTTTTCTCTCGGTTTTTACTACTCTACTCTTATCTTCCTCTCATTTTACTTGCATCTCAGAGTTTCCACGCAGACCCTCAGTTTTATCACTCTCTCTCTCTCTCTCTCTCTCTCTCTCTCTCAACCTCACATTGTAGTTTCAGTTAATCTTCATACACCTCGGTAGGTATCATTGGCACCAATATGTATGTCTTCTGATTCATCACCAATGAATAACAATTAGTGTACCCGTCATGATGTACCTTTCAATCATACTGCCATGGCCTACCAAGCAAAAGATGCCCTGCTTGCATAGGTATAACATCACACATCACCTCATCCTTATATTGCCCTATCTCAAATGGAACTCGGACTTGCTTCGATACTTTTACTTCACCACGGTATAACTTGCTATATTTGTACAACTACCTCCATCAACAATCAAGCTACAAATCTTACCATTCACCAAGCATTTTGTATGGAACAAGTTATCGCATTGCTGGTGATGCTCCTCCTCTTTGACTTAAACACTAAGAGAACGTCTAACCGCTATCAATTCACCATTTGCTGGCATCTCAACATCACTACAATTCTCCAATGGTGGCATGTCATCATCATCTTCCTCCCTCTCACTTTCTGATTCAATATCATTATGTCCAGTCATGATCATCACCCTCCTATTAGGGCACTGATTTGCCATATGACCCATGCCCAAACACTTGAAACATTTAATATCACAAATCTTAGTGTTAGGGTTTTCAGTTTTATCTGAAATCGGATTCGAACCAACTTTGTCATCCTTCTCCTTCTCCTTTAAAGTTTCAGTCTTGATATTGTTTCCCTTCCAATTCGGCTTCTCGTCTCTCTTCCGATTAGACTTCCAATTCGAGCTTGAACCTCCATAACTCTTGTAATTTCGATCCAACTTCAATTGCCGCTCAACTTTGATGGTTCTGTCCACTAATTCTTTCAATTCAACGTAATGTTGCAACTCACCACCTTGACTATATCTCGGCTCAAACCACACAAAAATCGTGACATTGTGGCCTCACGGTCTTCCACCACATTAGCACGGATCATAGCAATCTCCATCTCTTTATGGTATTCTTCCATACTCCTATTATCTTGCGTGAGATTTTGTAGCTTATGGAACTAATCTCTGTGGTAATGACTAGATATAAAGCGCCTCCTCATCACTGCTGTCATCTCATCTCACATTTCTATTAGTATTTCACCATTGCGTCTCTTGCTGTCACAAGTTGATCCCACCAAATTATAGAATAATTAGTGAATTCAACAGCTGCAATTTTTATCTTTTTGAACTCCAAATATCGCTGGCAATCCAATACCATTTCCATTTATTTCTCCCATTCTAGATACGCATCAGGATCATTCTTTCCTTGAAAAGATGGAATCTTCATCTTGATGTTGCTAAGCTCATCATCTTCTCGACGTCTAAATCCTCGGCGTCCGTTTCTTCTCTCAAACCTGCCATCTCGATCATCTTCTGTATCGGACACATATGCATCATCAAATTGCCGCTGCTATCTAGGTTGTGCCCTAGGCTCCTCTCGCTGATTTTGTGGCCTCCCTCGTGGTGGCTCTCGGTCATTTCAGTCATCTTCAAGTCTCGCCTCACATCTTGCAACTCAGTTGTTAAATGCTTCAATTTGTAAACTCAATTGCTAGATGCCTGCTAGAATCGCATCATCCATTAGATGAGTGCGATCCTCCCTTTGATTCACACTTCTCTAGCCTGAGCTTGACATTTATTTATTTATTTATTATTATTATTATTATTATTATTATTTTAAACCTGCAAGAAAATGTTAGAGATAAAAGAAATCTCACTAGTCACTCCCTCACGTTTTCCGCTCAATGAGTTTGTCACTTCTCTCATGTTTAACTCAATTTCGGCTTTTTTTTTCTTCCCTCAATTAAACTCGCACACTCTTACCTTTTATCTATCGTTTCCTTCTAGCAAGCTCTGTTTTTTTTTTTAGACTTGAATCTAGTCTCACAAACTCCTCACAACAATCGATAAACCACCAAGCAAGATCAAATTCAGCAATATACCGCTCAACTCAGCAATTCAATAAATTTTCGCAAGATTCGGATTCATATTCAATTTCTGCTACTAAAATTTTTTTGTATTTGGTCCAACTATCAATGATAAAAAAAAAAAAAAAAAGAGTCGTCCTCTTGATTTTTTTTTGCTTTTTTTTCTTTTTTTTATCTCTTTTTTTTTTGCTTTTTTTTTTTACGAACTCAAGTACAATATAAAAAAAAACAACGAGGATTGAAAACACTAAATCAAAAATTGAAATCACAGCAAGAACAAATTCAGAACCCTAATTCGACTAATAACAAAACCCTAATTCTATAAACCCTAGTTTCTATAAGCCCTAGATTGATGAATGAAAAGTAGTAAAAGTATGATAACTAGACCTTGTAGAACCAGCTCTAATACCAAATGATAAGAATCTGTGTGAAAGATGATCGTTCTACGAAAATCTGTAAGTTACGAATTGCTAACCTCAACCCCCAATTGAACTTGTGATTGGTAATCTCAGTATGAATACGACCTGTTGACGAACCTATGTCAACCAATCCACGCTGTAACGCCACGAATAAGAGAATTCGTTATCTTACTCGATAAGTTGAATTCGATCGCCACAAGGGAGCCTTAATAAGATCTAGTTCTCAAAAAAACTCAAGAAGAAAACTTATCTATATAAAATTCTGCCTCTTAGAAATCTATAAGCAACCTTATATAGGGTGTTAACCCTAATCCTAATTCTACTAGGATTAAAATTACAAAAATAACCTTAATTACTAAAAATTCGTCCAAAAATGGAAAAAAAGGCCTAAAAGTTCATCTAAACGACTCCAAATCGCTAAAAAAAGTCATCACTCACTACTTAGTAGTGAGTATTGATTAGCGGCCCGTTTCCAAGCGTCCATCCAAATTTGAGCCAATTCGGAGTTCGTCAATTTTAAGCTCCTTTGGAATTCACTAGACCAAGAGTAATTATGTTGCACCAAGGAGCTTCAAAATCTTCAAGTTTCGAATCTAGATTGTCTTCATTCCAAATATCTTGAACCATGATGCCGACAGCTTGTTTGAATTCCTTTACTCTCGCTTGAGTGATCGGGCCTAGCGGATAGAACAACGGGTCCCTAACACCTCTTCCTCAATAGGGTTCGATGTCCACATCAAGCACCCTCCCATTAGTCAATATGAACAGCCCCCCTCCCCCTAATCCCTTTTCCTGTAAATAGATATTGGACTTGATTTATGATCCTTGCACTATTTCTAACTAGCTGTGTAGGTTCTTCAATTGGCCTTTTTGTCCCATGCATCTTTTTCTTGACAGCTGCCATTTTCTTTAGAGGCCGTGTCATTTAATGAAAGCTCTGAGTAGGGTCAATGTTGGTTTTAGGATCACTTAGTTGAGATGCAACTGGTGTTGGGGTCTTTGTTGGTGGCTGTTTTGAAGTTGCACCCCATGCCTTCTTTTTTGGGGCAATGATCTTTGGCACTATCCCTCTTGTCTTTCTTCCTATCACTCGGGTTCCTCTTTTCGTTGCAACCGTTAACTCTTAAGTTGGGCCATCTTGAGAGATAAGTACTTCCGAACTTCTCTCAAGCTACAACAATATAACGATATTGTTAATAAAAAGGAAATATCATAAATAAATTAAATGCATGAGTCCTATAAAACTTACATTCAAAATAGTCATTCTGGTGCGCTCGTCTGTAAAAAAGCGATAACCATATTGTCTTAGCCTTTTCCTGAGAGCCCCTCTTGTTCGCAATGGCGCCTCACTCTCAACAACTTTTGCAGTTAGTCTTCTTCTCACCTAATAAAGACATATCAATGTTAAACTTTAGCCCAAAAAATAACACAAACACCAATTGTACAACTTACAGGATATTTTCTCCTCATCTGTTCAACAGTCGACTCAGTGGTCGGCCCTTGAGCTAGCCCTTCAGTTGGCGCTTGTGCTGACCTTTCAATTTGCCCTTGAACTGGCCCTCTAGCTTGCCCTTCAGCTGGCCCTGCATTAACCCCTTCAGTTGGCCCTCCAATTGGCCTTGCATCAGCCCCTACACCTGACTCTACAGCAAGCCCTTTAATCAGCCCTTGGGTTGGCCTTGTATCAGCCCCTACATATGGCTGCTGATGTTGTTAATGTTGTTTTTTCAATGCATAACCCTTTTTATTGTGCCATTCGTTTTGGCAATAAGAGCACGTTATCTTTACACCGGTCTTGCTCATCCTCTAAGTTGAAATATCTCCCTCCTGCATTCTTCGTTTCTTTTTTGGCCTTCCAATTTTCTTCTTTAGTGCCAAAGGTTTAGGGGCTTCATGGTTTGTTGGCTCCCAAAATTTGCTACTTCTAATAGGCTGCATCATGAATTGGTACGAAGCAATATATGTGCTTTTCTTGTACCAATCATTTAAGTAATCTTCTAGGTTTAGTTGCTTCAACTAGATGGTACAAATGGCATGTGCACAAGAAATTCCAGTTAATTGCCAGACTCGACATGAACACTTTCGCCTCTCTAGAAGGATGACATACTTATCAGCATTGTTCATGACTCATATCCATCATCTCCATTTCAAATTGGATGATAGAACCTACTAGCAGTTGTGTTCTCATCCAATCTCTTTGCAATCCTAGAACCACATTGTCTAGTCCATTTTGTAGCTTCATCTCTTTGTCTCTAGAGCCGAGTCATGACCATAACTCGTATGTCTTCAAGCATGCTAATAATGAGTTTGCACCTAGCCTTTAGTACTCTACCATTGAAAGCTTCGTTGAGGTTGTTGTCAATGATATCGCACTTGAACTCTTCGTTGAAGAAGGCCCTGCACCAATGCTTAGGTTCTGTTTCGAACAATGCTTCAAAATCTTCATTTGACAACTGAAACAACTCCTGCTTGGCTATTCTAAAATCAGCCATGTTTGTGCTCTTTGCTATATGCCAAAATTACTTTTGCAGCTTATCCCCTTTATAATTCTTTGCCCTGTTTGCATATATGTGCCTTGTTCACATTTTATGTTCAGCATATGGCATCAACTTAGCTAATACATGAACAAGTCCCTATAATAATTCAAACCAAAAAATTCTTGTAAGATAAAATATGTAATTAATATTAAAAAGCCAACAGTTTTAAATGGCATTACCTTTTGTTGGTCGCTCTTGAATGTCCAACCTTTTTCCATTGGTTATCTCAAGGTCAGCCATTATATTTTTTAGAAACCAGGACCAAGTGTCTTTTGTCTCTACTTTGACAACAGCCCAAGCTATTGGAAACATTTGGTTATTGGCTTCTGTTCCAACAACAGCTAACAACTCTCCCTTACATAAACCCTTCAAGAAACATCCATCCAATCCTACAATTTTTCGACAACCAACCAAAAATTTTTTTTTGCATGCATCAAAGCAAACATAAAACCTATCGAACTTAGTCCCACAATCAGGCAATGGCCTCTCAATAACCTCTACATATACTCTACTGGATGGGTTTTGAAGCATACATTTGCAAGCATAATCCCAAACCTGGCCATATTCTTCCTTGTACCGACCCATCAGTGTATTTATCACCTTCTACTTGGCTCTTTTGCACTGATTCCTCAATACATTAACCCTTACCTACTCCTTCACCAACTACTTTAACTGAGGACTTTTAATCTCGGGCATCACTTTGATAGTATTGAAGAAGTGATTCGACAACCATACACTTGTTACCCTTTTATTGTAAAAAATAATGGAACAAGTATGTTCCTCCTGCAATGACCTAATTTTGAATGACCCGCTTTTCCTATTCAGTGCACCATAGATCTTCCATGAATAATTTGGTTGTGAACACTTAGCTCTCACAAATTCTTTCGTATTTCTAATAAATTTGACACTCCTTTGTTCAACAATCGAGTTCTTGACAATAGCTTCTTTAAACAGTTTCGCATTGTCAAATTTCATTCCTATAGACAAAACAGAACATGCAGCAGTCGAATCATAGGAAGGATACTTACTTTTCCTTCTACGGACAGGTACTTCGTCATCTTCAAGCTCGTTCTCGGAGTTAGCACTCTCATCTTCACCGCCACTCTATTCATATTCAGTCTAAATACCATCAACTAGAGCTTCTTGGTGGCTATTCACTGGTTGTGGTTCATGCGATTCTCTCAACGAAACAAATTTATTTCTCAGAAAGCCTCTCTGCTTTTGCCTTGATTCTGCAAGTTCTTCATCATCATAGTCATCACTTAGGAAATTTACATTTCCCCAAACTTCATCATCTGATTTACTAGATTGAGCAAATTTTCAATTTAATTCGGTCAACTCTTCATCAGGTATGTCTTCACTAGAAACTTGGAAACATCTTCCCGTTTGCTCAACTCTCTCTATATAACTTGCTAGCGTCTCTTGCCTCAGCTGTTGCCTTTTGTCCCCAGCCTGAGTACATTCTCCTACTTCTCCTATTTCAGTGCTCTCATCATCTTCATCATCTTCAAAGTCACTGTAATACTCAACATAGACTTTAGCTTCCTCGCCATGAAGATAATGGTAAATAATGTCCTTAACACCATTATCATCATTCAAGAATCTCAATCCGTCCTTCAAGCCCTTCCCAGGAATACAATAATACAATTTATCTACTTTACATTGTAAATAATGCATTATGTCCCTCATGAATTCAATATATGATGGCATCCTTACATCCAAAAAAATAGTACCTTCATTTCCACCACTATATTCCCATTCCTTGGTGCCAATGACAAATTCCCTACCATAGCAAACAATGATGGCGACAACATTGTCCCTTATGCCCACGTAGCACCAAAAGAAAACAAAATAATCAGCTTTTGGGACCACAACGCACAAAAGCCAACGAATTGCTCTAATTGTCTCATTAGACTGAGTCAAGACCCTTGCAAGTTGTTTCAATGTACAGTGACACAATGAAATTTACCCAATGAAGAAGTAGATAGCTCAGAGTTACAATGCACCAGATCAAACATGTTCATAGGTCTGCCGAATCTCGTAAGATATGTAGTAGTACATCTGAGTTCATATTTCATATGCTTGTGCTAGAACCTGATAGATAACATTTAGACTTGCAATTTTTGAGTATGCTTTGATCATTGATGTTACTCAAATTAAACCCTCAAAACTTAGCCAACTTTTGACAAGATTTTTTGTTATTTTTATAGGGACATATTAACACTCTTCTGAAGTTCAATCAAATTTCACATATCCCTAGAGTGCATAGCCATTCTAGGGAGACCCTGTCCACAAGGAATTCAATCCTTCCATCGCCTATAGACCTCCTGAATTGTTGACTAATTATTTGTTGTGACACTACAAGGGTGACAATTATGTATATGTGGAATTCGCCGCCTACTTGGCCTTATGTGAGTAAAATACAAGAAAGAAACGTGTGTATTACACTATGGAGGATCCCAAAAGAAAACAAAATAATTACCTTTTGGGACCACAATGCACAAAAGCCAACAAGTTCACATGGAGGAGCCCACAACCGCAACTAAATGACTAAACAAATTGCCATTGTCGAAATAAAACAACCTCGGTCTCTGTCGTTTAGTACAAACGAAGCAACACAACTGGCACCAAGCTTTACTTTTGCCTTCACAATCAGAACTTGAGATCCCCACAATCACTATTTCAAAATTCCTTCTCTACTATTGTCATGCCTAGTTTATCTCTCCTCCTAAGCCTTAGTTTTGGTCTCAGAGCCATAATTGTGCTCTCGAAGCCCTAATTGTCCCCTCGGAGCCCTAATTTTGCCATCCAATGGAGCCATGGAGAGAATATGACAAACCTAAATGATTGAGGGTAAGAGACAACACGCGAGTGGCAGCCGATGACGACGGCGGCGGCGACGGAGCACAGCGACGACAATGGGAACTTCCTTCACCTGAACGATGACCAGACGAGCCCTAATTTGGTCTTCTTCGTGCACATCGTTCAATTATCAAGGGGGAAATGACATCGCATTCTTCTCCCAAGCCATGTAGGCGATGCGACATCGTTTTTGAAGTCCACGTGGACTTTATTTTTTAAAAAATTTGCCAAGTCATTTACAAGATTTAATTAAAAATGCCACGTATATATTTTGGCCGAAATATCTCGCCGTTGACACTTAAGTGATCGTTTTTCCTCCGATTTGGCACTTAAATGAGCCGACGAAAACTTTTGACACTAAAGTAAGCGTCGTACACAAGTTTTGGCACTTCTGTTGTTCTTCTCTCTAAATGTATATGATGGATAAAGAATCGATTTTTACGTGCATGAAGAACACTCATTATCGCATTCTCTAATTTCAACTCACATTTGTTAAGAAAGTATTGATGAGATATAACTTGCCCCAGCTATCATCAATCCCTACCAAATCCAAGCCCAACAAAGAAGCCATGGTTTTTCATACTAATCCGTTCTTCTCATTGGAAGTGCATTACTCTTCAAGCTCAAAGGGTACTTACTTTCTGTTAAGATATGAAATTTTTTTGATATCTTTTTGAATTTTAAATTAGCTTATCAACTATAGATGAGTTGGCATTCCTTGATTTTTGCTCTGCCAAAGATTGTATTTTTTTTCTTCTCTTTATAAACGTGTACAATCTGTAAATATATAGCAATGAAAATCATTCTCAAACGTTGAGCCTCTACATGGTATCAGAGCATTCTGCTCCTAAGAGCCTTTTTGATCTAGCTATTCTGCATTTTTTTTTTGGCAACCTTCTACATCCTCTAGCCATGGAAGTCACTTCAAAATCAGCTCACACCCCCTCAAATTCTGGTTCCAATTCCATTGGGACAGCCGCACCTAATGGTTTGATTTCAATCTTGGCGACCGTCCAATTGCCATTCAAGCTCTCTACTACCAATTATCCCTCATGGTGGCACGCTCAATTTTAGGCGTTGCTCATTGGTTATGATTTAATGGGATTCGTTGACGGGACTTCCGTCTGTCCACCTCTCACCATTTCAGCTGAAAATCAAACGGTGCCAAATCTAGCTGTAACAACCTGGATTCGCCAAGATCAGCTCTTGCTTCATGCAATTTTTGCATCTGTATCTGAAGCCGTGATTCCTCTCATTGCCTCTTACAATTCGTCACACGCTGCCTGGACAAAACTCATGAATTTATATGCAAATAAATCCTGCTCAAGAGTTATGCATCTCAAGGACCAGCTCTCTATCGCTCGCCGAAACTCACGTTCTGTTTCAAATTTTTTGCAAGAACTTAAAGCCCTTGCGGATGAAATAGCAATCATTGACACTCTGATGATGATTTAGTCATTCATGCACTTCGAGGACTTGGAACCGAAATCAAAGAAATCACGACAGCGATTAGGGCTCGCGAAAACACAATCAGTTTTGAGGAAATGCATGACAAGTTAGTGGCCTATGAAATCCAACTGAAATTAGAAGAAATTAGACTTGAAGCAGCACTAGTCACGGCCCACTACAGCAACAGAACTCATGGTACAGGAAGCAACTCCTGCTAGCCAAACAATCGCAGCAACCATCATCAAAATTATTCCCGATCTAACCAATATCGTGGATCCTCTCACAAAAGGTATTTTAATCGGGACAACAAAGAGCCTTGTCCGACACGTCAGTTTTGTGACCAATATGGACACTCAGCCAAATCTTGTTTTCGAATCCGAAACAGTCTCCGCGAGCCTACTGCTCATGTTGTAATAGCTCCATATCAAGAAAATGGTTGGTTATTAGACTCGGGCGCATCACACCACGTCACAAGCAACCTCAACAATCTCACCACTCACTCAAAGTACAAAGGCCTCGACGAGATTGTCATTGGTGATGGCACAGGTTTGCGTATTAGTCACATTTGTTCTACTCGTTTATCCTACCCCAACCAAACTGTTAAATTATCCAATGTTTTATGTGCACTTCATAGTGCAAAAAATCTAATTTCTATCTCACAATTTTGCCGCAATAAACACTCATCTATCAAATTTTTTGCCAATTATTTTTTGGTGAAGGACCTTTGCACAGGGGCAACGCTGCTTCAAGGAGGACTTAGCAATGGTGTGTATCGGATGCCTCTAACATACACATATCCAAAATTCACAGCTTTTGTCAGTGAGTGGACAAAACCAATGGTTTGGCACAATAGACTAGGTCACCCTTCATTTCGTATTTTAAGTCATGTTCTTAATAATTTTCTAACTCATTCATTTTCTGAGTCAATCGTAGGTTCTAAGTTATCATGTGATGCTTGTTAGTGCAATAAGAGTCACAAACTTCTATTTGGAGTATCAACTCTTGTGAGTCATTTTCCACTTAATATTATTTTTTCCGATGTTTGGGGTCCCGTGTCAACTGCTTCAATTGATAGTTTTAGTTATTAGCTTATATTTGTTGACCACTATATGAAATACACTTGGCTATAAGAAAAAAAATCGGACGTTACCCAAATTTTTAAACAGTTCAAAAGCTTGGTTGAAAAACAATTTTCTGTCTCCATTCGAAACTTATACTCGGATGGTGGCGGAGAATTTCAAAACCTAAAACCCTTTTCTTGCAAAACACGGAATTTCCCGTCTAACCACACCACCACACACATCAGAACATAATGGAACTGCAGAAAGAAAACACCGACACATAATTGAAACCGGACTCACCCTATTACACAAAGCAAACCTACCGCCCTCTTTTTGGTCATATGCGTTTCAAACTACTATATACCTCATTAATTGTTTGCCAACACCTGTTCTAGATATGTACTCACCATTTTAAACACTATTCCAAATGGCTCCCAATTATAAAAAACTTCGCACATTTGGTTGGTTATGTTATCCGTGGTTACGTCCATACAACACAAATAAACTTATGCCCCATTCTCAACAATATATATTCTTAGGGTATTCGTTGTCACAAAATGTGTACAAATGTTTTGATCCACAAAATAATCGTCTCTATATCTCACGTCATGTTGTGTTCGAAGAAAACACATTCCCGTACCAAACACTTCTTAATTCTAAGAGTGTCTTGTCATCTTTTCAAAGTTCACCTCTTCGACCTATTGTTTCCCTCCCGGTCTTACTGCCAAACACCGAACCACCTGCACAAGCACCCCCTTAGAGCAGCATTCTAGCCCGTGTTGTATCATCGTTGGCTTCGCAAACTTCAGATTAATCCCAACAAATGCCACCTCTTGGAAACCTACCCCATGCATCCGCATCTATTGTCCCAAATCAACCTACAACAAACATCCAAAATTTTACTCCTTCCAACTCACCCGAAACCCGACTTGCCACCATCAACAATGACCAAATATCATAACCCATAAATCCACCTACATAAACTCACAAAATGACCACTAGATCCCAAAATAATATTTTCAAGGCCAAACAAATCAACCACATCTCCACCAAACATCCACTTCCACCGACTATAGAACCAATGGAAATTACACAAGTTATGTACGATCCTCAATGGCGTGAAGCAATGTCGGCTGAGATCAATGCCCTTATTCGTAACGGGACTTGGGAACTAATACCTTTTGATCCATCTTTGAATGTTGTAGGTTGCAAATGGGTTTATCGGATAAAAAGACATGCGGACGGCAATATTGAGAGGTACAAGGCACGTCTTGTGGCCAAAGGTTTTCACCAACAACCAGGCCTTGATAACACCGATACATTTAGTTCGGTCATCAAACCAAATACCATTCCGGTGGTCTCATCATTGGCTCTAATGTGTGGATGGACATCGAGACAAATGGATGTCAACAATGCCTTCCTCCAAGGAACTCTCCAGGATAAGATCTACATATCGCAACCGCCTGGTTTTAAAGACCCAGAAAAACCAACACACATTTGCAAACTTCGGAAAGCCATATACGGGTTAAAGCAGGCTCCGCGGGCTTGGTACAATGAGCTAAGTTCATTCCTTCTCGCAAATTCATTTGTAAATTCAAAGAATGACAGTTCACTATTCATTTACTCTCATGGTGGCATTCAAGCCTATTTTCTAGTGTACGTATATGATCTCATTATCACAGGAAGTGACTAGAATTTTGTTTCGGACTTCATCACCGCTCTCTCTAATCGGTTCTCAATTAAAGACTTGGGGCTACTGAATTTCTTTTTGGGAATTGAAGTCATTCCTACAAAGACCGGCTTACTTCTTTCTCAACATAAATATATCAGAGAACTACTTGAACACTTCAAAATGGGAGACGCAAAAGATGTCGGGACACCATTAGCCACAGGTCAATCTCTTTCAATCCATGACAAAGAACCACTAGCTGATGCTATAAAATTTCGAAGCCTTATTGGCGCACTTCAATACCTCAACATTACTCGCCCGGACATTGGTTTTGCAGTAAACAAGCTATCTCAATTCATGCATAAGCCGATCACAACCTACTGGATAGCCGCAAAACGGCTCTTACACTATCTTAAGAGAACATTATTCCATGGGTTGCACTTGAGATGCAACACAAAACCTGTACTTCATGCCTACACTGACGCAGATTGGCAGGAAACATTGATGATCACACATCTACCTCGGGTTTTGTCATTTATATTGGGGCCAATCCTATCTCCCGGAGTTCTCGGAAGCAACGATCGGTTGCACGGTCATCTATTGAAGCAGAGTACGGAGCCATTGCCACGGCCTCGGCTGAATTCATTTGGGTAAAATCTTTGCTTCATGAGCTTGGTATTCACATGGACACCACACCAAGCTTGTATTGCGACAATATAGGCGCTACTTATGTTTGTGCAAATCCCGTCTTCCATTCCCAAATGAAACACATTGAGATCGATTACCATTTATTTCAGGAACTTGTTAAAGCCGGCAAGATGCGAGTCTCCTATATTTCCACCCATGATCAACTTGCCAACATTCACACAAAACCGTTATCAAGGCCACGGACAATAAAATTACGAGACAAGATGGGCGTTTCTAATAGAACGTCCATCTTGCGAGGGCGTGTTAAGATAAGAAATCTTTTTGATATCTATTTGAATATCAAATTAGCTTACCAACTATAAATGAGTTGGCATTCTTTGATTTTTGCTCCGCCAAAGATTGTATTTTTTTCTTCTCTTTATAAACGTGTACCATCTGTAAATGTATAACAATGAAAATCATTCTCAAACGTTGAGCCTCCACACTTTCATGGTTGCATTAAAACTTAGAAGCACATGAAACTCTACACTTTCATGGCTGCATTAAAACTTAGAAGCACATGAAACCCTGCTTCCAATTCGAGCAGATGCTCCGACTAAACTCGAGAGAAAGGTCTAGCAAAGCTTGACCCTACAAAAGTTAGCTACGAGCAATGGAGGACAGTCAATGCAACATGCTGCAGTGCGGTTACCAGCACCACGCACCACCTTGACGGTGGTGGTGCTAGTTTCCTCGTCCACATGCGTCGTTACGTGTTTCGCGTCTCACCCAGGACCACACTATTTTAACTGCTTGCCCACTAGAGTACGTAGTTGGCTTATACTTCCACGAAAGCAACAAATGCCGGATGACTTCAGAGAAGTCTCGCTCAGACTGATCACAAGCGGCCCGTATCAACCAAAACTTGAACAACAAACTATGAGACAAATGGATGACTCCATTCCAAAAGAAAGAGCAAAAGGCTGCAATGATACATGTCCGAAGAAAAGGGTCTTAAAACATTCTCTCTCCAATGATATTTTCTTGGTTTTAGCATGTTAAAACCAACTACAACAGAATGAACCAAGCGAAACAGGCAGATAATCCTGTTCTTGAGAACTGGTGCCAGAATTGGAGCCGCAGGAGGGGACAGCATGAAAGGAAAATGCACTAGAAGCACTTATTTTTGCTACTCCAAAATTTTCTGCAGAACCCACCAAACAATGCACGTTTCAAACACCGGCGGCCTTACTTAGATCTTGGAATATCAAGATTCTCAAATATTGGGCTGTCAACTCCGACGCCCATTGCGTTGAGACCATTATCGACATAAAGGACAGTGCCGGTGATGGCAGACGCCAAAGGCGATGCCAGGAATGCAGCAGCATTTCCAACTTCCTCTGTGTACATTAAAAAGAAGCCGAGGAACAGGAATTAGAAATGGCAGTCAACTGGATTTCTAGACCACACTTGCACTTAACCAATTTTCATTACAAATGGCTAAAATGCTTGATTGCTTCATGAACATTGTTAAAACAAAAGGATAACAACTGCGGTAGCAGTGGATGACTCACCAGCAGATAGTTCTTTCTGCAAGGGTGCATTTTCCAGAGAGTAGTCGATCATCATGTCGATAAAGCCAATTGCTTTTGCAGCACGACTTCTCAACGGACCTGTTGATATTTCGCATCGCGACATCATTGAGATAACATTAAAAGGAACAAAGAAAGTGAGATCTGCTAGAAAAGCTCCAAACTGTACCTGCAGATATTGTGTTCACTCTTACTTTATGTTTTCTCCCAGCTTCAAATGCCAGCACCTGCAGTAATCAAGCAGGAAAAGAAGCAGGCATCAGGGTCATATGGTAAGCTATTGATCTAAATCGGCAGATCCCAGTATAGATCCATTGAGGAGGGTGAGGAGAAGGAGCACGACATGTGGGAAAAGGACAAAGGAGAAGAAAAACCTACTCGTGTGTCACTCTCTAGAGCAGCTTTAGCTGAACTCATCCCTCCTCCATACCTGCAATATTAGATAAGTGAGCTAGAAATCTCATTTACAGGACTGCACCTAAATAAAGCAAAAGAACAAATACCCAGGAATGATCCTCTCAGATGCAATGTATGTCAAAGAGATGGAAGCACCGCCTGTAAGACAAACCTACCGTTAGCAAGACTGACCGGTGCATTTCTAGGACTTCTTGTCAAGATATGAGCATAACAGCACCGACTGATGGTCATATCAGGAAAGCAGGCCCAAAATTTAAAGGAGTAAAACAGTACAAAAGAAAACAAGGTAAGAAAGTTGCCTGGATTCATAATTGGAACAAAGTGCTTGAGCAAAGATACAAAAGAGTAGCTTGATGCAGAAATAGCAGCAAGATAACCATGTCTTGATGTTTCCAGTAGAGGTTTACTGACCTGCAACAGAGAACATGGCATTTAACCAGTCATTAGTAAGCAGTAGCGTGGAATAGGGAAAAATGAGATTAAAAATGCTTAACCTCTGGCCCATTCGCAAGTGAGTGCACAAGGATGTCGATACTTCCAAAATCCTGCTCGACAGATTCAGCAACTTCCTGAAAGACCGTTACCAAATGAGTTGGAATGGGTAATGCCAGAATGCAACTCCATGGATCTGAGTTTAATAGGAAAGACGTTCCCCTTTGCTTGATAGGTGAACAGGAAAGATGTTCATAAGAGTACTAAAATCAAGATAAGCCTCCTATTAATTTCAAAACGAAGGTCCATAACCCTGAAAAATTAGATAAATCAATATATAGCTAGACGCTTAGAGATAAGCTTTAACATGGTCATCAGATGGGTTAATTGGGAAAAAGTCCCTGTTTACCTAGAAAGCCATTAACAGTTCAGTCTCCAAGAAGTTCCCCGCCAAGGAATCACTTTAAAATATTGATGAAACATGAGATAAAAATTAAGGGAGACATTCTACTCTTTAGGAGAGAAGAGAAGGTCAGAATCTAACTCGTTCCTGGAATTATCTCCGGACGTTGTTATCAGTTAGAGCAGTTCATTTCTTCCCTATCTCAAAGCACTACAATTATTTTTTTCAAATAGCATGTCAACAAGCAGAAAGATACTTTACAGCTTTATGTTACAGATTCCAACAAGATCTGGAATTTGGAAAAAGAATATACCTGGACAGTCCATTTTGCAGAACCTGCATAGCGCTTATTTGTCTTAATCTGGAGATCACCACAAAAAAGAGCATAATTAATGGCACTATTTCACATATGGAGTAGTTTGTAGAAACTTCAAATAAGCAATTACATCTTCAGGAACATCCTCAGGATTGTCAAAAACAGCATCCAGTGGATAAACTTTGGTGATTTCCATTAGGGAACCATCCGGCAATCTGAAAAGTCACAATGCAATACAATAAACTTAATCAGATACAACTGAAGACAAAATAATGCTGAAAGCACAAAAGGGTCGCTTACACTCGTGATTCATCAAATTTCCCACGCCTTAGACTGCTCTCGAAAATATTTAGTGCCTGCAAATACACATCACTGAGTTCGGGTACTCTCAAGAGTTTGGAACAAAATAGGGACTGATGGCATGGAAACTTGATCTACGTATAAAATCCACATACCGGAACCCATGTACCAACAAGAATTTCGGCACCAGCGGCAGCAAGAGATTTCGCTATTGCCCAACCATATCCATTGTCATCGGCAACACCAGCAATAAAAGCTCTCTTGCCTGCAAATGTCATGATGCCATTAGGAAAGCCTCTTGTACCCTACACTCCTTTTTTTCATTTGTTTTTTGTGGCCAGAAGCCAAGCACTCGATGGTTGTCTCTTCATACTGAGCCAATAATTCAGCTGGTCTCACGCTTACTTTCACATAAGAACGAAAAAGAGCGGAGAAGAAGATGCAATACCTCTCAAGTCAACAGGCAACCCGGGCAAAGGGGTGCTTTCATTTGCACTGGACATAGCTCTAGTGACGACATTCCTGAAGGTTACCACCTTGGACGCGTGTTTCTGCGAGAACAAGTCCCTGGAGGAGATGTGAGAAGAGCTCGCGAGCTTCGCCCAAGACGCTTCTCTGTGCTCCGCACCCAAAAAAGCTACGCACGGCTTGACTGCTGCTGATCTACGTAGAGCGACGCCCGGCTTCAGCGCAGCCATGTGCGTCCCAGGAGTCGCGGTCGCGGCCATATCCCCGGCAAATCAAACCCACGACAAATCGAGCAAAATTTCCTGCACAATTCCCGCGAGATTCATTAAAAAACGACATCTTTTCAACCAGCTACCAGCGTCAAAAACACAAGCACCTGGCAAGCAGCGCGGAAATTCCAACACCCCTCAAGACCAACACGAGACACGCGCACACCACACAACGCCCTAAGGCTCCCGACACGAAATGCCGCGCAATGACGACCGCATTTCGCCGGCACCGGCGCCGCGGCGGCGCGGATCAGACCCCCCGGAAATGAGCGAACCGGCGAGAGTTCTCTTGATTGGGAGACACGTGTGGGGGGGGAGGACACTCACCTGTGGGATCCGCCGAGGTTAGAGCCGGAGAGAACAATGTCCGAGAGAGAGAGATGGCGTATGGAGAAGGCGCCTGGGTCGGCCTGCGACGGGGGGAGTAAGAAATAGAGGAAGGGAGAGGGAAGAGGTCTTCGATGAAATCGAAGGTGGGTGCTTTGGCCCGTGGTGGTTCGCGTCTGTTGGGAAAACTTTGTAATCCCCGAAGGGCAATGAGAAAACCGGAGTCCTTTATTATTAAGAAAAAAATAAAACTGGTAAATTATTAAGTTACCGAGACTTTGTTCTGGTTGTCTGTATACCACGTGGCATTTACAATATAAACTATACAGCGATTGACACGTGTTCATATCGGGCCCACCCGTCAGGAAATTGTCTCTCTCCATCTCCTCTGCAACCCCACGCCCAACCCCCTTCTCTCTAAATCCTTCGCTCATACCCGACTCGCGACCAGCTCTGCTCTCTAGTCCAACGAACCGCGCCACCGCCTCCGATCCATCTCCGGCGACAACTTCCGAGGTGTTCAACCTTTGAGGACTCCGGAATCATGGGACTTATCGTACACGACGTAGAACCTGCCATCCTCGCCGACAACGCGAGGGCACCAATCGTCGACGCCGAAAGCAGGGGGTCGAGCTCGTCTTCGGCTTGAAGACCAACAGCGTAGTAGCAGCTTCTGGATCGACCGTGAGATTCGGGAGTGCTTCTTCGCCGTCGTCGAGGTCGCCGGTTGCGGCTGCGTATGCGGAGGAGGAGGGGGAAGCCGCGGCGGTCATGTCAATGAGCATGGGTAGGGTGCGGGCATAGATGGCGGAGTCGAGCTTGAAGGACTTGAGCTTGAAGAACTGTGTCGAGCAAAGGTTAGAGAGAAAGATGGGGGTTGGGCTTGGGGTTGCAGAGATGGAGAGCAAAGCGCGTGAGAGAAAGATGGGAGAGAGACACACACAATTTCCCGACGGGTGTGCCCAACATGGACACGTGTCGATCACTATATGATTTATTGCAAATCCTACGGGTTATATTGAATGCAACTAATATTTTCTGGGTTTGGAGGTGAACATAAAAGGAAAAGGAAAGAAGTTGAATTTTCAAAGTCTCGCTCATAGCTCGACCCGCCGGGTTTGGTAATTTGGTTAACCCGCCTCCCTCTTCATTAAGCCTAATGAGTCCCACTCCTGTCTGTAGGTCGTGTCAGGAGCGCACAACAGAATCCTAATACTTTCACCTAGGAGATCATCAAGAGAGAACCCATTGTTAAAATAATTAAATATGGCAATAGTCCCACAAAATATGTTCATGCTTAGTACCAAACAAAAAGATCATAATAGGCTCGAATCTCACACTCATCAACAAATCTAATTGGATCCATACTTACTCAAAAGTTTAAGTCAATGAGTTATAAGCCAACTTAATTATATTAACTGATCCACATCACATCAATTCTCTAATGGGAGTGAGACTTCTCTAATATAACTCATACGTGCATTTCAGCATGTCGAGCTCAACAGACATAAATATAATATTTAGTAGGAATGCGCAAAAATTTAGTCGAGGAAGAGGTTCGGAATCCGAGTCATCAAATCGACTCGAGCCTCTCTCATTCTTGATGGGGTTCTTCTTCCATAGATTGAGATGGCTTGTGAGAATGGATTTTGTTCGCTGGCTCGACATTGCACTTTTGTTTAGATGTGCAGGTTGTTCGATGGATGTGGTTCGCTCTTCGGTTCAGCCCAATCAATTGGGCCTGGGCCTAGAGATTTCATAAGGCCTGATTTGAGCCTCTTAGGGCCCACTGGTGAGTCTACTTCGCAGCCCGTTTATACTTTCCTTGTGGATTCCGTATGCTTTGCAATGATCTAAATTCCCTTCATAATTTTATAGAGCGCAACGACATTTCTTCATCTTGTGATAGTTGGAGTAACTTTATCTTATCCTTTTCCTAGTGTCTAATGATCTGAGACAATAATTATGATGACTGCGAAAATCGCATATTATGATGGGCTTCCTTCACAGAAGCACGGCAATGATGCCTGATTTCTCCCGAGCTCCTTTGAGTCGGCTCGAGCCTTCCGGTGGACTGCGGCAAATTACGCGTTACAATAAAAGGAAGGGGCCGGCTTTTTGGGCTTGACTTCGGGAGGATTTTCCAATACTTAGGTCAATGAACAAGGGACGAGTGATCCAGGACCAAAAAAACTCGCATTCACTTTTTCAGGATTTAGAGAAAGCAAGTGGATGCAAGTGGATTAAAGTGTTTGTCCAGAAAGCGATGCTATAACATGTCAAAGCACCCAAGTGCTTGCTTGACCAATAACCTTTGTTTTGGCCGTGTTTGGTTTAGCTTTGGAAGAAAATCTTTGAGAAAATGCAAAGGACATTAGGTTAAAGGAGTTTTTCAAAGTGCAAGTAGTATTTCATAAATTGCAATTTATGGGTGAATCGGAAAACGACTTTGATTTAATTGGTGTTTAAAAAATCACACTTTGTAAAGTACTTTTACTTAAAAAAAAAAAAAAACTCAAAACCAATTAAGGACTACAAGACTCTGGTGAGGCCAAATATGGTTGCGTGCGAGGCCAGATCTAGCGCCGTCAACCTTGCTTGAGGTCGCCTAGAGTAGCATGACCTCAAGCAAGGCTGCCAACTTTAGGATTTGGAGCCGGTAGCCACATTTGGCCTTGACGGAGTCTCGTCGGCAACCTGAATTCTCGCCGGTGATGTCGCTTGAGGTAGGGACATTTCTGGAATCATGAAAGTTTAGCGAGAGTAAAGTTAGAAGAAGAAAATATATTTGAATTCTGGAAGTACTCAAAGTACCTTCAGACCTACCTTGAGTTAAAGGCATTTAGAGATCTTTGAAAACGCAATTGGATCTTCCTAAAGCTCTCCAAAAAAATTGTCAAACCATATTTGCCTTTGTCCAAAAGATTTTGGAGCCTAAAGCCTCTTAAGAAAGCAGCTCCCAAAGCTCCCTAGAAAAGTCGTTCCCAAAGGCCTTCATCCTTTAAGGGTTTTTCTCTGCACATAAGATGATTTTTACGAAACACCAGATTTGAGATTCTTGTTCCAAAGCATGATCGTTTCTATTCAAGCTTATCCAGAAAGAACCTTGCTCCGCATGCTCTTTATATCCACAACTTTAGCCCGAACTGTTACTTCTCCTTTTGGGAGCTTTTGTCCACTTTACATTTGATCTTCATGCTTTAAGATGAACGGCCAGTTCTGATATTTTCAAGAGAGATTCTCGAATCATAACAGGTTGTAATTCGTTGTACTTTCGTACTTCCCATGTAACATACTTTAACACACCAAAACTAAAAGACCTTACAATCGACGAGTAAGATTTTTCGCTCCGACGGTTATCAAGGATTAGGAATGTGTTCTCCAAGATCTTTAGAAATGCACTAAGATCAAGACCTTCCATAGAAGAGTGTACGATGCTATTTGTAGAGTAAATTCCTACGAGAGTACTTTCTTGGGCAACATAAAAAACTTTATAGGTGACATATATAATATGGGTTAATACCACGAAAAACTCAAAATCGGTACATCTGTGATAAATTTTCCCCAAATTATTTTTTGGACCACAAAAAACCTTAAACTGGTACACCTATGACAATTTTACCCCGAACTATTTTTTTTACCATAAAAAACCGTACACTGGTATACATGTGACAATTTTACCCCAAAATTAATTTTTTGACCACCAAAACCTCCAAACTGGTACACCTGTGACAAATTTACTCTCCATTAATTTTCATTAAATTTTACTGTCAAATTGCTAAGTTTAATGACACATGGTAATTGACATGTGTACCGATTTTGGGTTTTAGCCCTCTGTTTGTCACAAGTTTACAAATTTGTGATTTTTTGTGATATTAATATAATTTAACGGATACTAACGGAGGGTAAATTTGTCACAAATATATCAGTTTGGAGTTTTTAGTGGTCAAAAAATTAGTTCGAGAGTAAAATTGTCAAAAGTGTACCAGTGTGGGGTTTTTGATGGTCATCGAAATAGTTTAGGGTAAAATTGTCACAAGTGTACCAGTTGGGGGTTTTTGGTGGTCAAAAAAATAATTCGGGGTAAATTTGTCACAGGTGTACCAGTTTGTGATTTTTTGTAATCGAAAAAATAGTTCGGGGTAAAATTATCACATGTGTATTAGTTTATGATTTTTTGTGGTATTAACCCCATATAATATTGTGTCAGAATTTTGGTTTGAGCATAAATGGAGAAGAACAATTTACCTTCATTCTATGGCGAGGAAAACCGTTTTAGGTAAGTATATTTCAGGCCCACGAAAGGCAGTGCTAACTTCATGTATCGGGTAATACTTGAGCCATAGTCCGTGTTAATAACAAGTTAAACATGAGATTGTTAGAACTTCAAATAGCGAAAATAAGATATATGTCGTCCGCCTAATCGATACACTCATACATCATGCATGTGTTACCGGTCAATTGTTTGGGATCGGACCTGTGCAGCGACTTAGATTTACTTGGATCATTTGAGCGCCTAAACCAAGCCTTTTCTCAATGGGTTAATCGCTCGCTTACTTCCCCGAATCGTAGAGAGAAGCTCCAGGAGAGAATGAAAAGTGCTTTGATTCTTTGGATGATTCAAATAAGAAGGAAAACACCCTACATATACAAAAACTCGACTGATTACATCCATTGACTGACTCTCAATTTAGTGGAGGAGATTGCATCTCCCTATTTGCCAATCATTGGCATTTATTTCGAGAATTCTCTAGAACACGGCACAATTACCGCATCGCTCGACTATGGGATTGTTCCGGAAGCTCTTATATATTTGGTCAGATCTTTCTTGATCATGTCACAGTTCTTAGCGCATGGAAACCTTGGGTCCGTGACACATGTATAGTAGGGAAACATGATAGGCACGCTCCGCCGAACGACGAAAATCCTCTTTGTCAAATGTATTTTTTTGTGTTTATTCCTCACTTGCATTGTTTACATTTGTTCCATGATGCCGCCGTTCTGCATAACGCAAACTTTTGAACCTTTTAATGATCAGAATTGCAGCTTTGACCTCTCCTTAATTATTTGGTTCTTGGGATATGCCTCAAACGTGGGATCCAAATGGTGAAAGGATTCCTCCTTCGAGATCTATTTACGATAAATCCAAACATAATGGCGAGAATCAAGTATTTTTCCTCCCCAGAAAATGGCGAAATCCCAAAATAATTCGTCGACATCTTTTCTACTTTAACTAAGATTGCCGTCTCAAGTTGTTAATATGTAACCGCTCAGTGTACGTAAAATTTTACAACATGATTTCCGACTCATTCTTGAAAGTTTAAGTTGTGTTAATCGAAGGCCCGACTTAACATTTCTATTTCGTGACGCTTTCCTCATTTGCATATTAGGACTTAGTCTAAGACTAAAGCGTGAAAATTGATAATGAAAAAGGCAAATGAGGGATGCGGAAAAATTTAAACTCAAGACTTCTTACTCTGAAATTATATAAGATCTTATCAGACTGATATTAGGGGTGAGCATGATCTGGGTAGGCGGCTCCCACCCTAGAACCGGAAACCGCCCACTAAGGACCGGCTCCGAAAAATTGGAACCGGGAACCGCCCGTTAAATTCATGGATCCACTAGTTAATTTAAGCAGAATAAGACCTCTCCAGAAGGAAATTGACTGCAGTCCCTTGCTGTTAGGGGACAAAATGAAGAAAATAGTTTGCAATTTTTAAGGTTTCATTGCCATGGAGGTACAAGTGCTTGCTGCGTTATCATGGACTCCAGATTTGCGGAGCAAATGAAGTTAAAAAAATCATACTGCTAGCTTCTTATGACACTCAAAACTTCAAGTTAGGGTTTAAGCCATGTGAAAACCATCATACTCAGACAGCAATTACCGAGAAGAAACCCCATGCGCCGGACATTTGATACTATGGAAAGTCAGAAAAAAGGGGGTGACGGTCCAGGGTGGGCGGTTATACATTTAGAATCGGGAATTAGAGTGGTACTTACTAATTTCAATAAATTAAAATCGGAAATCAGATCAGTCACCATCAAAACCGTCGGTTCTTGACCGGTTCGATCCGATTCCGAACAATCCGGACGATTTTCGGTTCTTTTGCTCGCTCCTAGCTAACATCACGCTAAGGTTCTTCAACGAGCTACGACTTTTCAATGCAATGAATGAACGAATGACCGAACTTTTTCGATAAAAATAAAATTGCAATTATGTCAGGTGGACTAAGTATGCTCCTCGTGCGCACCCATCTCAGAGATGACCATTTAAAAATATAGTGGACAACCACACCGTACCTAGTTGAATTGGTTCAGCCTGACTTGTCATTTCAAGCCCGAATACGACCCATAAATGAAAAAAAAAAAACAAAAAACTCCATTTAGTCGGGTCGAATTTTATATTTCCTTCATCAAATATTTCTTCATTGCTTCTATTGAGCTACTAATAATTTATTGTACAAAACTTTCGCAGCCCCTTTCAAGATGGGAGATTTTGATTTTTGCCCCTTCAAGGAGTCATGATAAATTAATCAATAATGTTAGGCTGAAGAGGTCGGGGGGAACGCTAAGGAAACTGGCAGATTTTCTATTCGATTACGTGACTCGACAGATTACGAGTTAATAATTTAATAATTATTATATATTTATTTATTTTATTTTTGCCTCAGGAAGTGATCGCAGGTTCCACGTGCTTTCAGAATGGCGGCGATTATTTCTTTGACCAGCTCGCGTGCAGCCGAGCGGAACTTGTCGTTCGATTGATATTATCGCACAAAATCATAGGTAGAAATTCAATCGCTGTCCCAATTGGAGTTATGTCCTCCTGTCCATTGGCTCTAATTCGCACTTAAATCGCGACCCACGTGGTTACGCTAAGATTAATTGCACGCGAAGTTCACGGGCGATGTAATCTCTATCGGTGTCGGCGTCGAATAAGAATCGTCTCGAATCGATCCGGAAGTCTTCGCAGTGGGATCAATTTATTAGGTGGTTTGAATTCGCGGCATGCCGGTACACAACGGTTGTGCTGAGAGTTGTACTCTGATTGGCCAATTTGACACGGCTTGATCAAACTCTCGTTGCCCGAAAAAACGAGGGCAACCCGAAACAGTGGTTTGGTTAGGTTAGGCCCGTGTACATGCACGAACCAGCTTTTTCACTCTTCGTTCATACCGAACAAAACGTCTCGCCTTTGCGGAAATTAAGGGAAAACGCGTGCGAACATCACACATGTCGGATCGATTGCTCTTTTCTTTTTCTTTACTTTGCTCTCGTGCAAAAAAGAGAGCTTGTAAAGCAAAAGAAAGCCCGTGTCATGACCCCCCAATATGGTATATCCCCTTTTTGATGCTTTTAAAAGGATTTTGGATGCTAGGCATCCATCATGGAATTATGGAAATTATAGTGTATTTTCCGTCATTATCGATAACTATATATGCAATAAAAATAGGTCATCAGTGGATGGAATTACAATAGCCAAAAGTTTGAACGTGCACGTCGTTTTTAAATTATTAGATCGCACGGGCGCATCAAAAGAGTGCATTCCGGTTTACATAAAAAAATGATCAATTTTTTGTAGTTATCAATGTGCGATAGACTCGGTCAATAAGAGCGGAGTTCGGTAATTTATTATATACAGTGTGAAAAATCGACAACTTGATGAATCGACGACTTGAAGGAATTGACAAAAAGTGGAGTCGACAATATGAGATGCAATTGTCAAAGAAATAACTGCCAACATAGTGGAATAAAGCAACCACACGGTATAGTCAAAAAAACCATCAGGATTGTAGAGATAACATAACCGTTGATAATAATTTGTAACCTCTATTGGTAACTTTCTTTGTAACCTCTATTTGCAACCTCCCTTTGTAACTTCCTCTTGCAACATCTGTTTGTGAACGTTATTTGTATCTTCTATTGATAACCGTTGATTGTAGGCTTTAAGTAGCCACATCGTACTCTTTGAAGACCTCTCGATAAATCAATCAAAAAGTTATTTTTCAATTATCTTTACTTCTTGTATTGCATTTTTTCTTCTTTAGCTGTAACTTTCCTATTCGCATCATCGATTAAATTCTGGCATTACATCTTTGCACGTTCTCAAGTTTTGTTGACATACTTTGTGTATGTGTGTTCTTGTAGCTGTATATTCAAGCTTTGTCGTCGATTAAATTTGGGTATGGTTTATATGTACAATTCAGTTCGAAGTAAAAAGTTTGTTAATTTCTTATTTGCCTTGGATATTTCCTATCCCCAACTTGCCACAAAACCAGTCTCCTCTCACTAAAAGCTAAAGAACAACTTACATTTTGTCGGAAGAGCAATTCCGACAAAACAATTCCTGTATTTTGGATTTGTGCGTTCAAGTATTGTTGAACATCAAACTCAATCAAGTAGGGGTGAACATGATGAATCACCCGAACTGGGACCGGACCGGATTGGACCAGCCGGTTTGGTTCGGTTCTCGAAAGTATCGGTCCAATTATTGGTTCCTAAAAGTGGAACCAATTTCCAGGCGGTCCGATTCCTAATTTTAGGGTGGGAAATGAATCGACCGGACCGATAAATATATATATTTGAAAGACAACAGACTTCTAAATTTTGTGTAATTCTTGAAAACTGGTTTTACTTGTGCTACAATGGTGGAAGTGCTTATGCCGATCAAGGTTGTAAATGCTTTATCTTATATGTGAGTGCTATTTCGATTCTTTTGCTCTGTTTGTTATGAGGATGACCCCCTTGGTGCTGTATCGTGTATCTTCACTCACCCATTAGGAAAGAACTGCAGGGAAGATTTTTCTTCACCGCTTTGGTCCAATCAAAGATGTTGAAGGTCCAAAATGGAGGTTGCAATGTACTTCCTATTTTTCTTGTGTTGACCTTTTTCCTTTTCATGCTGGAAACTGGCATCTGGAACAACACACTATCGTCTTGCTACAGCCGTTGCTGATTGAATAAAGTTGAATGTCTTTCTCTTGCTCTTATTGTAGAATTTGATTTTCGTTTTTTACTCCACTATTTCAAAGTACAGATATGTCATATGTGAACATGGAGCAGCATATGCAGGTCCCTCGTTTCTTCTATCTTTTTCTTGCACAATTGAACATTGATTTTCATTTCATTCCAATAAGTGATTGGTTCTATTGGAATCAGACCGGACCGAACCATTTAGTCCCGTCCGGCCCACGGTTCCAGGACTAGTCGGTCCTAAAAACTGGGAACCATTTCTCTCAATCCGGTTTCTGATTCTTGGATGGGACCGGACCGAATCGGGAACCGCTTACCCCTACAATTAAGTGCAAGAAAATATCGTATTCTTTTCGTTGCATTTACTCAATTGACAGCCAAACTTTACCTAACAAAAAGAAAGGATCCATGTTGATTCTTAGACATTGTAATCTCTACGATAATCGCGGAAGATGTGCTCAATTGCGTGATTTTGGAGTTTCTTGATGAAATTTTTGAAAGCGAAATCCAAAAGTGTTGCGGGTTTGATAAAAGCTGAGGATCACTTCAAATTATTGGTTCACGTGAGCGTATCAAAAGAGTGCATTCCTATATTTTGGATTTACACATTCAAACATCAAGCTCAATTAAGTTCAAGAAAATGTTGTATTCTTTTCGTTGCATTTGCACGTTTGACATGCAAACTTTACCCAACAAAAAGAAAGGACTCATGTTTATTATTAGACATTGCGATCCTGCTTACACAAAAAACAATTGAGTCTGAGAAGCACATGCTTAGCACATGATTATGGACCATCACGTAATTGACACGTGAACATTATTACGCATGTGATACTTTGTTGACAATCTCAGAGATTGACATTCATCAATGGACATCAATATGCATTGTGGTACATATTCGGTTGTTGATGTACGACGACGAACATCTAGTAAGCGTCGATAAAGATGTTAGCGATCGGCAAAGAGCAAAATGTAGATTTTGTTCTTTAAAAAATAAAAGACGCGAGAGTATAGTTACTGGTTGAGACGAAGAAATTAGGATGATAGAGTCTCCAACAAAGATCTACTTGAAGAACATCGAAACACAACCACGAAGTTCAAAATCAGCGAAGTAGATGAGATCGAAAAAATTAGTTTACATATCATAGAGGGAACAGTTACTGCTTGAAAATAAGTTCATAGAAAAGTTAACAACCATTAATTAAATTCTAGCATGTAATTTCTATTTCGAGTGCTGTGTCGTCGATTAAATTTCGACATAGTATCTTTCGTATTCTTAAGTGATGTTGTATAGCTTGTTTATATTTGGTTACTTTCTAAAGTCTATATTTTCCGAGTTGTGTTAACGATTGAATTCTGCGACAATTCTAGCATGTTTGATAATAAGGAGAAATTCCGGCAAAAACAGATCCCTATGATAATCATGGAAGCTGTGATCGGCGTTTTTTGCCGAAATTTTTTAAAGCGAAATCCAAAAGTATCGCGAGTTTGATAAAAGATAAAGGACGACTTCACCTAACAAAAAAGTACATTCCTACATTTTGGAATTACACGTTCAAGTATTGTCAACATCAAGCTCAATTTAAGTGCAAGAAAACGCGGTACTCCTTTCGGTGCATTTGCACGCTTGACATCCAAACTGTACCCACTAAAAAGAAAGGACCCATGTTTATTCTTAGACATTGCGATCCCTACGATAATAGTGGGAGGATGAAGTCAATTGCGTGGATTAGGAGTTTCTTGTCAAAAGCGTTGCGTGTTTTTGATAGAAGCTGAGGATGACTTCAAATTATTGGATCACGCGAGCGCATCAAAAGGAGTGCATTCCTATGCTTTGTAATTACGTGTTCAGGTATTGTCGAACATCAAGCTCGGTTAAGCGCATGAAAACGTCGTATTCTCTTTTGTTGCATTTTCACGTTTGACATCCAAACGTCACCTAACAAAAAGAAAGAACTCATGTTTATTATCAGACATCGCGATCCCTACAATAATCGCGGGAAGATGGGGTCAGTTGCGTGGATTTGGAGTTTCTTGTCGAAGTTTTCGAAAGCAAAATCCAAAAGCATTGCGTGCTCAGGCAAAAGCCGAGGATGACTTCAAATTAATGGATCCCACGAGCGCACCGAAAGAGTGCATTCCTATGTCTTGGATTTCACGCGTTTCAGGTACCGTCCAACGTCAAAGCTCGGCTGAGCGCAGGAGAATGTCCCGTGCTTCTTGGTCGCGCTCGCACGCTCGACAGATCCAAACTTTACCCAACAAGAAGAAAGAACCCGTGTTTACTATTAGACATCGCGATCTTTACAATAATCGTGGGAAGATGAAGTCAAAGCGCGTGGCTCTGCAGTTCCTCGTCGAAATTTTTGAAAGCGAAATCCTAAAGGCGTGGCGTGCTTAGGCAAGAGCCGAGGGAGGATGACTTCGATTAGGAAAGATTCATTTAAGAAAAAAGTGCACCGCAAATATCTCAGCAGAAGCGCCCGTCCAAAGTTAAATTAAAAGTCCTTCGTTTGACCAAAAAAGAGGGAAAAAAAAAAGTTAATTAAAGTCTTGGGATTAAATTAAACGTTTTTTTTGCTGTGGATGGATTAGGCATCCGTTTCGTACCCACCAACCGCCTGTATAAAAATCGCTCGCAACCCTTCTCTAGATTGGTCAAAGTAGATGTGCTCGTGTGACCCCGTTGACCCGACGTTTAACCGGTTCGGGGCCGTCCTTGGACCGTGCGCATCGCCCCTGTTCGCGCTCCACCTACATTTTGGTCGCCCGTTGTCTACAGTTTTCGATCGTCATGTCTGTTATCATATTCGGAAGCAAAAAATAATTTAGAAAGAGATAGATCGTGGCGTTTGACGGCATCGCGCGGATGAACATGCGAACGACGGACGCGATGCTTCAATCGCTTAGAGTCAGATCCTGTCTAGGACGGTTTTTTTTTCTGGTTTTGTTTTTGAACTCTCCAAACTTTAAGTTAAAATGTTTTTCTCATCGTCGATTTCTTTTTGCGAAACTGAAAAGAAATCTAAAATGCCTAAGATTCCATTTCCACTGGCATCGCTACTACGAGCTGCAATTAGAGGTAAACGGTTCTAGGTTTCATCCAGATTTCACTTAAAATCTGGAATCTATTCGCTACAACAAATTTATCATTTTTTGGAACTTGGAACTTACCATGCATACCCTACAACCTACCCTCTCACAAGTTCTAAAGTTAATTTCAAGATTAACCCAGTATCAGCCTGTATTATTAATCAAACGATTACAGTGAATCATCATCTTTAATGATCACTGCTAACCACAAATTATATTTAGACATACAAAGAATATGAAATATTAATAAAGTAAAAATTTCGATCATAAAATAGAAGCTTAAATTAGTGATTTTTAATCATTGGATACCATGAAAGACTGTAGAATCACGCGAAGATAAAGACTAAGAAAAACATAAAAAATTATTCTAAATCTTACCTATTTAAAATCTGAAATCTATCCGTCGAAATAAATATTTTAAATTTGAAACCCCTGCGAATCCGGCGGGGGTTTCTCTCCGTCCCTGGCGCCCCGAGGGCATTTGCGTCAAACCCGACCCGGAGCCTCCACTCACGTGTCGAACGCACGCGCGTGTGCCGGGTGGCCAGGGCCCCCAACGCAACAGCTCGGGGGCGCATGCGATTGGCCAGCCAAGATCAGATGCGGTGTCCGCGCAACGGCCGCCCGCCACGTGTCGCGCATTCCCGACAAAAGCCGATCTGCAAGTGGTGGCCGCAGGCTTTCAGTGGGGCCCCGCGCGGAGCACCACGGGCGGGACCCCCCCGAGGGGCGCCACCATAAATACGCGACGCCGCCGCAGCAGCCACCCTCACAAGAACGAAGAGAAAGAGAGAGAGAGAGAGAGAAAGGCCGGCTCTTTTTGAGCGGCCCGTAGAGAGAGGGAGAGGGAGAGAGAGAGATCGTAGGCGCAGGAGCTTCGTTCCGTTGGCGTTCAGGTATACCTTCGTCTCCTTCGCACCTCCGGATCGGCTCCGATCTCCCCTTTTCGTGACCCGCCCCTCCGCATCTTCGGCGTTGGTTTTTTCTTTCTCTGGCGTGAATGCGCGCGCGGCTTGGGCGCTTCCGCGCGACGACGTCGTCGGGAGCCCGAATGGCGTTCGGTCAAGGGGCGAGATCTAGGTCGCATGGCGGTGTTCCTTCGGGGTCGATGATGCGGATTACCCCCTCTGTGATTTCCGTGCGTGTGTTCGTGTTGACGTCGACGATGCGCGCGATGTTTCTCCGGGAGCCGCGAGCGCCCTCGGTCGCGGCGTCCCGCCTTTCGGGAATCGCGGCCGGCCGAGCTCTCGCGGAATGCGGCTCTCGCTTGGCGATTCCTTTCGTTTCGGTTTTTATTTTTTTTCTCGCGTGTTCTGTTTTGGAGTTCTTAGATCGTAGATGCCTAGCCGGATCTCGTGCGCTCATTCCCGATCAACAACGGCTTTGATTTCTTCAGGTCCGTCCCGTCCTTTTTCGTTTTCTTTCTCCTTCGTCTTTCTTGTGTTCCCTCACGTGAACTCGTCGTCTCTTTTCCTGAAGCGCACAGCACGCAACGCACCATAAATCTATTCCTCCGAGTCGGTGGTTTTCCTCTTTTTCGTCCCTTTTTTTTTTTATTGGTAGAGAAAAAGGTCGAGATATTTCCCGGGGCTCGGCCTCCGATGGCCTTTGTCGCCTCGGAGCGCACGCTCCTTGTCGGGGACTGTGCATCTTTACTCGTTTCGCGATCGAACCGATGCGTCAGGCGCGCCCATGTGACCGGTCGCTGCAGCGGACATTACATCGCACATCGGCATCGTCTTGTCCGATAAATCAATAAACAAATCGAAGTAGTAGGCGCCGGGATCGTTGCCTTCTGCGGTCCTTCTCCCTGCTTGCTTTCTTTTTTTTTTTTTTATATGTGTGCTTTTTCTCTTAAATTTCCTTGCTTTCGCTTGGTTCATTCTCTGCTTAGATTCAAGTTCAGCTGTACCTGATTCCCATTTCGTCACGTTCTTGATGAGCGGGCGTCTGGGTCTTTCAATTCGTTCGGCCTGTCCGTTCGCTCAAAAAAAAAAAAGAAGGAAAAAAATGGGTCCCCCTTTTTGTCCTTTAATCATTTCAAACAAGACAATCTTGAAACTTCGGAATGGGGCGAAAGTCTGATTCGGCGGTTCGCAGTTTCCTGCGAGAAGACGCCATGACTTCTTGGCTGGCCTCTGGTGTTCACTCCGGATTTTATGGTCCACACAGATAATTTCTAATTTCCCCCCGAAAAGTGGGGTTAATCACCCGCCGATTAATTTTTTTTTTTATTTTTCCTATTTATAGTCCTGTTTTCAATCACGGGGAAAGTTAGATCCTTCCCCATTCAACCTAGCATCTGTATGACCAGAATAAACCTAGTATTTTAGAAAAGGTCAAGCGTCTGATTTGGTTCTGATTTGTGGAGCTTAAGTGGGTCGGTGATCGTTACTGTTGCTGATGAGACGATGGTCAAGATTTTGGGCTCCTCTGGGTCGCACCACGATTTGTTGTTTTTTTTTTTTTTATTCTTATAATGTATTCATTCTTTTGAGGGGAAAGTAGCGGTGTTTTCTTCTTAAACAGGGTTAATCAATGTGCCCAAAATCTCCGGGCCTCATTTTGTTGACCGATACTTTGAAATTGGTTCAGTTAGCCGAGGTGAGAGGACCTCGATCGTGACATGTCTGCGATAGACATGTAGAATCGACGCTTATTTTGCTGCTTAGGGTGTCCATCTCGTACGGCTCGTTCCTGTTCCAACTGTCGTTCTTTAGCGGCGTGATAAACGTCGCTGCTGATTTTGTGGAGTTTTTGGTAGGGTCTTCATATTCTGTGGTAGTGTCCAGCTGCAGACGGCACTTTTGCCTCTCCCACCTGTAGTGTTAGTCAACTGCTGCTTTCCCCAGTTGGCGGACGAGGAGAGCAGAACCTCTTGAACAGGGAAATTTGGTAACCTGGATTTTCTGTTATGTCGGAAATCGTTAGTTGCTCAGTACGAGTTTAACACCCGAAGTATCATCCCACCTTACAAAGAAATGAAACTAGTTGCTGCCATTCCAAGGCAAGGATTGGCTTCATTTCATGTCCTGAGCGCAACCCAAGTCCATTTCATAGGGTATACCTTTTCGATCTTTGCCTTCTTTCTTTGAGTTTGGACGCATCACGGGTTAGCCGTGGTTGAGATTATTTTTCTTTACGAGTGGTTGGGTGGCGTGGGCATGCGAGTAACTCTACTGATGAAGTAATTCTAGCTTGAAAACTTGTGCCATGAGGGCTGCTTTGGTTTATCTCCTTCTCGATGTGAGAGCAGATGATAATGCATGAATCTTCTAGCACAAAGGCTAGGACTTGCTTAGCTGTTGGGCCTCTGCAAGCCTTTATATTAACAGTGCTTCTTTGTTTTATGTTGGTGGGAGGGAACAGGGAGAGGAACCGTGAGAATTAAAAATTTATTGGATGCTTTACATTGATTGAGGCTGGAAATGGGTGCCTCCGGTATGATCACATACTAGTACTTTATTGAAGTATTCGTCTCGTAGATCCTTTTTCAGTAGGAGAGTTTCACTGTCGTTGCATTAAATTATTATATCTCGTTCGAGAAATTACAGCTGCATCTTTGCTCGATAGTGCATACAGGTAGCAATTTCTTTTGATTGGACTGTCTGTGGCTGTTAAACAGAAACTTCGGTAGAGTTGAGGACATTTATAGTGAGGTTTATTTACTCATTTCTTTTGTTTGGTACTTTTGTATGTGCAGGTCGTGGAACGATGGGCGCAGGTGGCAATATGTCAGTTCGCCCGGCGGTGAAGAAGTCGGAAACCAAGCTTCACAAACGAGTTCCTTCTTCAAAACCTCCATTCACGCTAAGTCAGCTCAAGAAAGCCATCCCGCCTCATTGTTTCCAGCGATCTGTTCTTCGCTCATTTTCCTACGTGGTCTATGATTTGACCATAGCCTACCTCTTGTACTACATTGCTACCACTTATTTCCATCTCCTTCCCTCCCCTCTTTCTTACCTAGCTTGGCCGATCTATGGGTTCGTGCAAGGCTGCATTCTGACCGGTGTCTGGGTGGTGGCCCACGAATGTGGCCACCACGCCTTCAGCGACTACCAATGGCTGGATGACCTGGTTGGCCTCGTTCTGCACTCGTGCCTCCTCGTTCCTTACTTTTCTTGGAAATATAGTCATCGGCGCCACCACTCCAATACAGGTTCCCTTGAGCGTGATGAAGTTTTCGTTCCGAAGCAAAAGTATCAGATCCCATGGTTCTCAAAGTACCTAAACAACCCACCAGGCCGAGTGATCACACTCACCATCACACTCACCCTTGGTTGGCCCTTGTATTTGTTGTTCAACGTTTCTGGTAGGCATTACAGTCGATTTGCCTGTCACTATGATCCTTACGGGCCCATCTATTCCGATCGGGAGCGGCTGCAGATTTACATATCTGATGCTGGTGTTCTTGCGGTCACTTATGGGCTTTACCATCTTGCTGCAGCGAAAGGACTTGCATGGGTCATGTGCGTCCATGGAGGACCCTTGCTCGTTGTGAATGGGTATCTAGTGTTGATCACTTATTTGCAGCATACTCATGCATCGCTTCCTCATTACGATTCTTCCGAGTGGGATTGGCTCAGAGGAGCTCTAGCGACCGTGGATAGGGACTATGGCATCTTGAACAAGGTCTTCCACCATATAACAGATACTCACGTAGCGCATCATTTGTTTTCTACAATGCCTCACTACCATGCCATGGAGGCCACCAAGGCAATAAAGCCGATTTTGGGAGAGTATTATCACTTTGACAAAACTCCAGTTTACAAGGCCGCGTGGAGAGAGGCTAAGGAGTGTATTTATGTCGAGCCCGACGAAGGCGACCAGAACAAAGGCATATTCTGGTACAGGAACCAGTTGTGATGACAATCAAGAGCTGGAGCTGTGTGTCAGGATCTGCGGTTCGGTTGTGGGTTCCCTCCTCCACACTCTAGATTTGTATTCTGATTATGTCAGATTGGTTGCAATTTGACTTTTAGTTCTGCTTCACTTCAATAATTTCGTTGACCCCCCAAAACCCCAATTCATTATAGAAGGAAATTGCATAAGCATTCAAGTTGAAATTTTACTGTCTTCCTAGTCTCTTCTTTTGGACAAAATTCTGAATGCTGTTGTGGTAGAATCACATTTAAATGATGATGGGGAACTAATTTTGTGTGCCAGTTCTATCCACTGCTCTGCATTTGCCGACAACCATTTATACCAACAATGATGCTGATGCTGATGCCAATGAAACCAAAACATAACAAGTCCTCAACTGAGTACTTGTCTATGTTTTGGTGAATCTAGAAACATAATTTGACCAGCTGAATGTCCTGGGATCAGAGCTTCCGACATACAAACGGACCTGATATCAGCATTGAGACAACAATAATACTTAGTATTATAATGTGCAAATATCTTGATTAGCAAATTGACTGTTGTTCTGATGAATCCTTCTCTATAGCTGCGTTAGTAAGTACAATCGATCTTTGACTGGTGACATAAAGTTTCTTTGATTTGCCTGGACGGTTTCCTAGGAAAACAAGAAAAAATAAGGGTGAGAAAGGACACAGTTCACCTTGGATTATGGGGAGTTCATTCACGAATTTTAATTCCGAGAAGGTTAAGGCTAATTACAAAAGCTCTTCGAAAGTACACATGAAGCATGTTTGTCCACGTGTCATTGTTTCGAATGTACAGATCGTAGCGAAAAGAAAAATATCGAAACCGAGCAATTGAAGTCGAAACGGAGATGAAGGCTGATTGATTCTTATTGAACAAGTTGTAACGCCTTTGTTAGGGTGTAAGCATTGCCGTTCGCCAATTATAAGGAGTTAGTAATCTAGTAACTCAAAAGGAAAGACGCGCTGAGCACGAGAGGGGCTGGTGCTGTTGCCCTCCACGACTGCTTGATACCTGGAGCAATTTAAATGAAATATATGCTATATTAAAATGTCTTTGGCGTATGACCATAACTATAGCTTGATTTACTCTTAGATTGAAAACAACCTAAACAGTTGCATATATTCGACCAAACAGCCATGGTCTCGCTCTTTGCAAGGCCTATTCAAGCATTTTCGAAAGTTTTGAGTCTCCTGTTGTATGTTCTTCTACAAGATTTGGTCTCCATAACTGCGCGTGTCTGGGCTTTTACAAGTTGGTGTACATGTACGTGTTCATTCCACGGATGACTTGAAATCGGGATCGGAAATGCACGTGCTCATTCCATGGATGACTTGAAATCGGGATCGGAAATGCGCCGGTTAGGCTTTTTTCGGCCTCTCTTGGCATCTCGTTTCGGCGCAATCTGGTGCAAGGTTTCGCTTTCATCTGATGTGGTTTTGACGACTCCTCATGCGAGTTGTAGTGGTCTCCGGAAATATTCGTCACGAATGAACTAATTTTTCTTCAGTGACAACGTTACCTTTTCTTTTCAGCGATAATTTCCCGTAGATATGAAACATGGACGGGGTCGATCCACTCGGCCCATCCAAGCCCGCCTAAGCCCAAGGCACAATATGGATGGGCCCGAACAATCGGATTTTTTCTTGGGCCTGGACTTTTTTAGGCCCACCTAGGCCGGCTCTTTTATATTAAAAAAAGTTATTTTCTTTTACAAATCACTAAAATTTGTAAGTCGGAATATCTATGTGAGCCCTCGTCGAGGGATCGATTAACGTCATCCCGTCTCTCTCGTTCGTTTTTTTTTTCCTTGACCCTGACGTCACAAATTTTGCCTGTCAACAATGTCGCGTCGCTATTTTAATTGTGTTGGAAAAGAACTATATTCAGTAAACCAAGCGATTCAGGAAAAAATTGATAACACGAAAGGGAAAGGGCTAAGAAATTGAAAATTTACAGATCCGAGGAAAAATGTTCATTCTTAACTCTGGCAGATTGAAATCATCCTCTCCACTAATTAGTTACCGAGAGTGCAAGTTCAAAATCTTCTGCCAAAGATTTGTTTTTGAGAAATTGTTGATATCCCTACGCTTAACTACTGCTTTATAAATATAAAAAAACAAAAGGAAAAATAATAGAAATGATTCCTGAACTTTGACCTAATGTGTAACGTCATATTTGAATCATTAATTTGTTCAATGTGATCCATAAACTTTAGTTCAATGTACGATGCCGTCCCTAAAAATTTAATTTTTTCAACGTGATATCTGAACTTTTAATACATATTCAATTTAGTGCATGGACTACATGAAAATGTTCAATATTGTTTCTAGACATGAATTAATGCAAGGATAATATTGGAAATTTAGGGACTAGATTGACACTTACAAAAAATTCAAGGATCAAATTGAATGTATTAAAATATAAAAGACAACATATATTGGGTAAAGTTCGAGGACCGCTTGTGTAATCTTCTAGAAACAAAACTTTTAGGGAAAGGGAAAAAATGGATAATGACATAAATGATTCATAAACTTTGGCCCAACGTGTAATGTGGACCATAAACTTTTAATTTGTTAAATGTGATCCTCAAATTTTACCCTAATATGCAACGTGATCCTTAAACTTTTAATTTGTTTAATGAGATCTCTTAATTCTTAGTACGTGTTCAATTTAGTCCCCGAACTATACAAAAACGCTGAATGTTTCCCTTTCATCAATTCGATTTCAATGACGACATTGGATGTTTTCATATAATCTAAA
The DNA here is from genome assembly GCA_024500025.1 of Syzygium aromaticum. Lineage (NCBI taxonomy): Eukaryota > Viridiplantae > Streptophyta > Magnoliopsida > Myrtales > Myrtaceae > Syzygium > Syzygium aromaticum. The sequence goes on from CM044885.1 coordinate 24,203,180, forward strand.
ATATAGGGATAATATTTAACAGTTTAAAAGTTTAAAGATCATATTATATATCAGGCTAAATTTTAGAAATGACATTAAGTAAATTAAAAGTTCAGATATTACATTACATATTAAGTTAAATTTCATGAATTAGTTGTGTTGTTTTTATATAAAAAAAAAAAAAGGAAGTGAGGGGAAGGGAAAAGAAAAGGCGAGAAAAAGAAGGCCACACGAGACAAGAATGCGGGAGGGATTCGGCTCATAAGAGCGCTCATGGAATCCATTATAGAGTAGAAATTCTGTTCCAAAATGGATTCCGAAATAAAAATGCGTTTGTTAAAAAATTTCCAAAATGCATTCTGGAGCAATTTCTGCATTCTGGAATAAAAATATATTCGTTAAAAATACTTGATTCTAAAATGCATTCTTGATTCCATAATACATTTTTAATTTCAGAATGAGTTTTGGACAAGAAAAAGAAAAACTACCTTTTGTAGCTTCTCTCTTCCAGAATGCATTCTCCCTATTTTCTCTCTTTTTCTTTCTAATTTTTTTTTTCAAAAAATGCATAAAAATTGAAAAATTCCAGAAAAATTCATAAAAATTTTCAGAAAATAAAAAAATTTAGATTTCTGGAAAATAGGAAATTTGGTGAATTTTTTTCAAAAAATATAAAAGAAATTAAAATTTTCAAAACTTTACAAAATGACTTAGAATACGTTTGAGCACTCACTTTGAGTGAAATTTAATTTTTTTGAGGTGCCCAAAAAAATCAAAAATTTCAAAACTTCACAAAATAGCTTAGAATACCTTTGGGAGCCCACTTTGAGTGAAATTTAATTTTTTTGAGTTGTTCAAAAAAAATAAAAATAGATTTATGTTCAAAAAATTAATTTTTAGAACAAAATTAGTCATATTTTATCAAACAGATTTCTTTTTTAGAAATCAATTTATAGCAAAAATTTCAGAAATTAATTTCTGACAAAAATTTAATTTTTGAAGTAGAATAGTTATTATTCGTACCCTAATTATGAGAAGTCGTCCGACTCGGAACCGCGTCAACGGCTCCAACCATCCACCACGGCACTGCTCCTCCTTCCTTCTTCTTCGATGGTGGGGTAGGGTGGGGCCCCCCCAACCCTTCCTTCCTTCCTTCCTTCCTTACGTCATGGACTCCACGTAGCCACGTGGCGGTTACAAGGGCCCCCCCATAAAACGACAGAAGGAGGAACCCAACAACGTGGGACCGGCACGAGCCTCGTGTGATTTCCAATTGATGATAGACGCCTAAGTCGCACTATATGCCCCCCCTAAGCGATGTTCGTTTGGGTCCGCTCCTAGAGAAGACTCGCTTTTTTTTTCACCTTTGGCGTGAGCTCGAGTCACTTTTGTTGCGTTACCTAGCTGCTGCATACCTCGCACGGTAAGGCTCGCCGACTGCTAGGGTCTCAATGGAATCGCGGCAAACAGCCCGCCGATCTCTAAACCTGCCTATTCACGGGGGGTATGAATCAGTCACACGGCTCGAACCGAATATTTCACGACGGGTTGACATGATGTGAATAGCCTGTTCAAAGCGTTATGTTGCCAAGAAAAATGACGTGTACAAGAAGATAAAATAGCCGCGTTTGCACCCAACTCGCAACGAGGGAGGAAGGATATTTTCTAATGTCCAATCGCGCCTTAGACCGATCCCGTTCCTATGGATCCTCAAACGGACGGACGGCGAAGAGCTAGTAGGCTCCAGTTGCTCGGCGCGCACCACAATTTGTTGCCAATACATAAACTATTGCTATCGACAATGAAATTTTAATCTCACTGTGCAAACCTTTTTTTTCCTTTTTTTGAATCTCATTTGAATGTATAATCAAATCTCCACATCGAATGTGGAGATTACTAGCTTCTTTGAACTTTTAGGTTTTGGCAGCGTCGTGTACGGCGTCCAGAAATCATGCGGCACGGAATCTCCACGGCACCGTGCACTTGCAGAGACGTGATCGCGGCGCAGCAGATGATCCCGACGTTCACGTGCGGATCGGACGGTTACGGTTTCGTCTCGGGACCCCGCCACGTGCGCTCGTACGCGTCGATGTGGTACACACGTTGTACCGAAGTCAATACTCCCCCCGCCGGCCGTCCGTGATCCTCCGCTCCCTTTTGCTCTTCCTGAATCTCGGGACTCTTTTTTTTTCTTTGGCATTTCTCCATTCATTGCAGCTCAATTCGGATTTCTTGTGATTTTTGGAGCATAGTTCGAAAGCGTGAAGGCGTGGATTTCGGGTTTTGGAGACTCGATCGCTCTCTTTACTTTTCTTGTTATTTCTCGTGTCGTTGCCGGTTGGTGATGAAAGAATTTTCAATGATCGAGTGCTCGTGGTCATGGAAAATGTGCATCGAGGGATGGTGCTATTTCAAAGCTGAATTTGATCCCATGCTACTGCCATGCTATGTCAACATGGGAGGTGACTTCTTCTAAGTGAGAGTGACTGACTGAGCAGGTGGTTTGATTTAGGTGGAAAAAAAAAAAGAAGTTTCCGCTGAAAGGAAGAGGTCTTTTTGGTATGTGTCGGAGACAAATTCAGGGTCCACTCTTTATTCTTGGACGGATTATTAGAACAACGATTGATTAGGTCCGGTCCTGATATTTAGTTAGGTCACAATCACAATAAAATCCAAAAACTCTGTTCAACAGGACATAAATACCCTTAACTTTTTTTTTTTTTCACTAAAAATCCTAAACTTGTGCGTTGTGACATAAATACTGAAAACTTTTTTTCGTCTCATAAAATGCCCTGAATTTATACTGGCATGACAAATATGGATAGAATTGAAATAGATAGTATGTCTGTCATACTTGTATGAGTTTGAATTTTTTGGTGACATAAAAAAATTGTGAGTGTTTGTATCACAGTAGTCAAGTTTAGGGTTTATGGCGACACAAAAAAAGAAGTTTGGGGTATTTTTGTTTGCATAGTTTGAAGTTTTTTGTGGTTATTGCCTTAATTATTACTTGGACAAAGATCATGTGTGTGCATAAATATCCTAATTAGATAGGGATTGCAAGGTTGAGGAGTTCAACGTAAGAAAAGATGACACACGACACACGGTTCCACAACCACTACGCGGATTCATATGTAAGGAGAGTCGAGGATCTTTAGCCGTATGTACGTACCCCTACACGAGCCTAGCATGACTCACTTTTTGCCAACCCTATAACACAGCCGAAGCCGGTGGAAGTGGGGTGTGCCGCGTCGAGACTCGGCTGATCTTGAGGTTCGTGGAATACCGTGCAAGTCCTGTAAACTGATTAAGTTCAAATGTTGGGTGTTGGGTCTGTATCGGCAGCCCCAATCTAGAGTAGTTTGCATGCGATTTGTGGGATTTGAACGATTATCTATGATCATTACAAGATTACAAAAAGTCCCTTTTTCTATACAAACAAGAAAAAAGGCGAGGATAGCACAATCGTTCGACACTGCATAAGGTCCTACATGTTCTTTACAGAATATCGAGTCTGAGTCATGACTTGTTTGGACCATCATCCGTGGATACGAGGTCTTGTCATGCTGAAGGTCGTTTAGGATCGACCAGCATAAAGCTATGCATACAAGCACACTATTTTTTTAACATAGACTTTATAACTAGATAGATTCATAATACGAGTAACACGACATTCAAAAATCAAATATACGAGCAGGAAATTGTCCGGAAATTTGTAGTTTTCATTGAAAAATAATGTACAGATATTTAGAAAGATAACAAGTCATCTGATTGCTTCCGTCCATGTTATTCACCGATTTAGCTTTTAATTAATTCCCACCATCGAAGCCGCCCAAAGTTCTATAAGGTGATTAAACAATAAAAACCGTTAGCAAGTCAATGTGTATTACTAGATCTTACTCTAGAAGGTTAACCTGAAGTGAAAATATAATAGGGGATTTGGTAAGGAAAGGTCGTGATTTCCAAGAGAAGAGGGTCGATTTGTTCAAGTGATCATCAACAAAGAGAAGGCATGAAGTTCTTTCTCAATTTTGACTACCATGTTATGTTATATAGTCTTGCACGTTTCTTGCAGTTGCTCATTTTATTCATTCTTGTTTTTATTTTTTGCTATTAGAAACAAATGGCTGGATAATTAATTAAGAAAATCCCAATATCCGGGGGCAAGTAAAGGCCTCTACAAACCCTTAGGTCGAGCACAGACTGTAAATAAGAATTTGAGCGGATGAATTTCGTTCGAATAAGTATCATGGTCGCCGCCGCACATATCCGGTCCGGTGTTGAGAAAGTTCGGGATGGGGATCACGGGATCGATTTCCATGAATCGTCGAAGGATAGAAGAAAGCCGTATCGTTTTGTAAATCTAATTTACGGGCCTTTTTTTTATATCGGCGGAATTATTTTATGATGAATCGATAGTCTGAGGGCGTTCTTTCATTTGGTGAATGAAGAGGGGACCAAGGTCTGGTCTGGTTGCATTTGTCAAACTTCTTTGCATTTCAAGAGACAAAGGATCAAACGATTTCCTGTTTTAAGGACAGGTTGTTTCTCCATTAAAAATGATGTATCATTCATCCTCCAATTGGTTTTTTTTTTTTACCTTAAAAACATCTCTGTACCGTGCTCGACCATGTACATAAGCGGACTCTTTCTTCCTCGCAAACAAATCCACACCTCTCTCTCTCTCTCTCTCTCTCTCTCTCTCTCTCTCTCTCTCTCTAGCTGAGCCATGGAAGAGAGGATCTTCAGGAAAGAAGCATGCATCCCAAACCCTAGCCCTTCGCCACTCGCCATACGCAAGCGCTCGCGCACCAACTCCAAGGCGAACGGCAAGCCCAAGATACGCATCATCCACATCTTCGCGCCGCAGATCATAAAGACCGACGCAGAGAACTTCCGCGAGCTCGTCCAGCAGCTCACCGGGAAGCCCTCCGAGAGAGATGGCGCGAAGGGCAAGGCGAGAAGGATGGCCAAGAGGGTCGACCCAAGAATGATGATGACGGAGAAGTACTCGCCGCCAATCGCCACCAGAGTCAGCTGGGACGCAGAGGATCAAGAAGAGGAAGCAGAGGGTCGCAACGGCGATTCGGGGTGCAGCGAGAGGATGAAGATGGAAGAGGAAATGGGGAGAGTTGAGAGCTATGGTGGTGGTGGTGAACTGTTTGGTCGTCCGTACGAGGAATTGGGTAGCTATGAAGAAGAGTTTCCTTTGTTAGCCGTGGATCTTTCCCACATGCACGCCTTTGAAGCTGCTCAACTTGCCTGACCAGTCTAAGTCGTAATTTGCAGAATTAATCGCGTAGTTTCTAGGTATATCCTCGAACTAATCTTAATGATCCCCTTCTTCAGAATTTTTGGTCTCCAGGAGCACGAGAATTGTCTCTATCGATTTTCATTATTGCTTACTGTAAATACAGCACTTCTTCTGCAGACCGTGTCTCTGTTTTCTCCTTCCCCCATTTGGAACTTTTATGCCGCTCATGTCATTTCCCGGAGATATTTGTGTAGTTTTAGAATGATTTGGTTTGCCTTGCCTCATCTTGATGAAGAACTGGTTCTTGTCCCTTCTATGTTTGGGCCGCTCTCTCTCTCTCTCTCTCTGTCTCTGTCTCTGAGCTATTCCATTGTTTATGAGTGAACAGTGCCGTGCAAGACTGTCAATGAAATTTGATTGATGAACTACTTTTCTTGCAAGGCTCAATATATATTTTATCAAATGCGTAATTTTCTATACAACCCAATAGTTCTCGACCATCATTCGCTTGTATAAAGTCTGTGTTAGAAAAGACATAACTAGGGTTAATTTAACGTATATATTATGTCCATCTTCATCCCCATCCATTCAAATGAACTTTATTTTATTTTCCAAAAGCATACGCCACGTCCTGCAAATCTTCTAATTAGAGTCTCCAAGGATCTCCATTCTCACAAGTCCCGCGAGAACAGCAATTATCATACCTCAACTAAGGAATTCTTCCTGTTACTGCCTTAGGCGGTAATAATTTGGACCCTCGGTACACACTTTTTCGCATCATCACGAGTTTATTCGCATACCACCATGTGCGTGGATGCACATGATCGAGCGCACATGTCTCTGACCGTCTCGGGCTCGATCGTGAATAGCGAGAGAGGTCGTTGGCATGAGGATAGACACGGTTTTTGGGATGACATGTGTCGACAGCGAAGGGAAATGTAGATAAAAGGTGCTTTGGCGAACCAGAGAGGACAGCTATGGAGGATGAAGGCTATTTTAGGATTATCATATTCTTCTGCTGCATATGATAATCCCTATGGAGGGTTGGTGTTATAATCATTTCTTTGACTTGTAATCCAAAGTCAACTTCACGGTAAACTCCATATATGTATGTGCAAATTGCAATAGAATTTTGGAGGACTAACGTGTGGATGTGATCGAGTTTAATCATTCATTATTACAAAATTCAAGATGACGGTGAGACAGGACCCGACCCATGAAGCCATGATTTGACTGTGGCCTTCAACTTGCTGGGTCTTTCTGTAGTTGGATTGGATCGTACACCTAATTTGAGGAGTTATATTTGTCTGGCATATGGGGCGTAAAAAGAGGTTCCATCCAATTCTTTTTTATTGACTTTGTAGTAAATAACAGAACTGTTAAAAGGGGAGGTAAGCTGGTAAGCAACCCGAAGGAAGGAAAAATTATCCTATCGGTCATAAATTCATTGTATATATATTAATTCAATTCTAAACTTTTCAATTTTATAAATTTAGTTTTAAACGTTTGTGCGAAATTTCAATACAATTCTTTTGATCAATTTCATCGGATATTGATGATGATAGCGATTTAGTCATCGTTGGTCATCCTACGTGGCACACCGTTACGTCAGCAATTTCCGATAAAAATTGGTTGGAAGGACTATATTTACGCAAATATTTATAACTAAATTGGAAAAATTGAAAAATTTATAATTGAATTGACATTGTAAATTTATGATTGATTGGATAATTTTCCTTTTGAAGGAACCATAACTTCGTCCCTGGAGAATATTTGAAATTTTTTCCAGAGTGAAAACTAGTATTCTTTTGAGTTCTGAGAGAAGAAATCAATTGATTTTCCATAACGATTATCTTACATATTCACAAAGAGACATTTGTTTCTATTCTTTGGAAAGCAATAATGACTTTATACGAGACTTAAACCTCGTGGTTTCCACTTTCCAGTGATCTATAATTGATTGTCTATATTTGGACTTTGGCGGTTGGTATTCAAAATTTATTTGATATTGAACACTTCAAATGGATAAAACATATCAGTAATGACTTAAAAAAAGGTCATAATTAGTATTTCATTACATATAATTTATGAAAATTAAAATAATTATAATAACTTCATCAGACACCCAGTGATTTATGATCGTGGACAAGCTGTACTGCTTTTGGACTTCTTCTTTCCTTTGATCTGTGGGTAAGTTGAATCTCGAAGAGCACGTGGGGGCAATCTTTTCTCAAGATGACAAAAGATTGTAATAATTTGAGTGACGAAATTCGAAGTAATTCCGCGATGTTTTAACTTTCTAAGCTGTTTCGCAATGTTGATTAGATGTTAGAAACGTCGTCAAATTAGTAGGACGCTTCTAGAGCATTTGATTCGTTAAACGAATTCGAATTTCTCGACAAATTCGTAAAGTATCAAAAGTCGCATTCTCATGTCATGTCAACAACCACCATCCCTAAAAGGTTGTAAGCGACTTCTAAACCTGAAAGTTTGGCAATATACAAGTTCCATGGACGGTGAGAAGACCCCTATGCTTCCATTAATAAATCCGAGCTTCGTTACTATTAGAGAAATCACGAGATTATATAAATAAATTGGACAGGCATCCCCAGACAAAATCCCAGCGAGCTGAGATTTTTGGGATAATAAGAGCAACCTTGTCTATTCGTCCAAAGAGAAGAAAAAACAACAAAGGAAAAGAGCGATTTTGTCTCTGCGTGTGACGCAAAGGCAAAGATTTGGGAGCCTATAATCAGCAAAATGACGTCAAATTGAAGTAGTTTTCTTAATTATCTTTGCCAACCCAAAAGTGGAGACAATATGTTAGTCAATCAACGTGGGTTGCGTTCCTTTGTCCCGGTGGGGCTCATACTTCCCACCTACTCCCAATGATCAACTCTTTGCATCCCTTTCTACCAGCAAAAAAATAATCAGAATACCTTATTATCGACGACGGAAATATGCTAAAATATTATCTAGTTGCAAAGCACGTTTTATCGCCACAGCACGAAAGCACACCATAAACAAGATGGTTGACCTCTGGCAAGACCTTGCAAGAGATTCATCGCTTTTGCTAATTATGACGGTGAATCGACTAATGTTTTTTACCCGGACACGGGACTCCGTGAGTGAATTCTTTGTGACCGAGACGTCTCTTCCCTCTGCGTGGAATGCGACTGAGCAGAAAGAAGCCAAACCGCGGACGAAGGAAATGAAGTAGCAGATCAGTGAAAGAGGAAAACCCTGAAACTTCTGCGCGGTGACTGTGCTTCGAAATATAGTTTATCGTTGTCAATGTCAATGACATACTTTCTAGCTCTCATACTCCACGACTGGTTCTACCATCGTAGGAGGCACCTCCAATCTGGTGAGGACTTCAGGTAGTCCATCCCTACTCCTTATTATCTGCAACAAAATTCAAAACTCTAATGACTGCCAATGCTCTTGGAGCAATTCCATGTCAAATCCAAAAAGGAACCTTCATAGGATTGGTCCCCAACTTTTCAGTCCATTTATGGCTAAACATAGATGAATGTGTTAAACCTTTCTTGGAACAGACATTCAATTAGGTGACTGATTCAAAAATCAGGTTCAGACTCAACAGCTCGATAAAGGCAGAAGGAAGATAACAAAGAACCATATTTTTCTATAATATTTTAGCTTATAAAAAGGGCAGCGAGGGTAACCATTGTGACTAATCCTTCTAGGTGTTAGCACGGGAGTCCAACACCCCTTTGATTCTTATTCATATGCCACTTTAGGAAAATTATGCACGTAAAAACTCACTAGTATCTCTTCATCAAGGTAAGATATCATGAAAAGCCTCTGGAAAGTCCCACCTGAAGGGCATTAGAAGAAAGAATTTAGTGCAGGAATAAGGACACATGAAGTCATAGAATGCAAATGTTCATAAAAGCACCAGGACAACTTTTTTCTTCTTTTGGCAAAAGTAACCAAGTTCAGTAAGGAGCAAGCACAAAGTGGGTGCATCACATTGCCGTCCAAAAGCAGGAGAACCTTCTGCATTTGTTTGCTCTCGGAGTTGTCATCATTACACTTATCAAATTAACTGGGCCATAACAAGAAATAGCAGGTGTCACTCGAAAGAGATTTCCAACAATGAAACCAAAAAATTCTCCCTAGAAAGTCATAACATTTTATCTATAAGCTGAATACCACTACTTCTACTGCCACATCCTGATTATTATCTTCCCATGTTGTAAATTATGTTAACCATAAATATCCTCCCTTTCTTTTAGCTTGATCAGCCTCACCCATGATTTTCTGTGAGCCCTGTATGGTTTGGCATCGTACTTTTTGACTAATGAAAGGTCAGAACAGTTTTGGTAGCATAAGCCAGGAACAACAATTTATTTTTAAAGGTGTTGACACTATATTTTTCATGCTTGAAATCGGAGTTGAAGTCTCAGCCAACAGAAATAATTGAATAGGCAACAGTACTTTTGGGGTTCAATTGTGCCCAAGAACAAAAAGAACGCTAGGTAAAGTAAGAAGGTTAAAGTTAAGATAAAAGAAATTCTAAGTAAATAAAATGGTTAATTTCACTGGATTGCTTACTTAGAGGTACTGTTAATCCGCTGGTGATGGCATCTCTAATTGGGACAGGAAGTTGCTGTACTGTGCTAACTGCCTGGCCAAGTGCACCTTTTAGCTGGTCCGGTACAGTTTCTTCAATTACAGTTGGTGTTTCAAGCGTCCCTTCTACATATTCCTCCTTCATCCGAAGCGGGCCCTCCACAGATAACTTGGTGGACAAGATGAATTTGCTTTCTAGCTTCATTAAAGAAAATTTCTTGCTATCAAAACCCTCACACATGATGGTCCGGCCTTAGACATATCAAAATGCAAATCAACAATGAAAGTAACCACATTGTTATATCCATATAACCTATTTATTTGTATATCACCTATGAAGACACAAATTACAAATAGAATTTCCACAATTTATTTGAAATAGTCCATCGGTCTACATTCATGTAGAAGGAAACCCAGTGTCATGATTTCATCCCCTGGAGGAGAGAAGAGTGCCTATCAAAGAAGTGATAATTAATTTTACTCCTGTAGAAAGAAAAATGGATCTTGAAAGATTGTAGTTTGTTTTAGAATTGTGAATTTTACAAAGAACAAAGATCCCGCTCAAAAAAGACACACATAAAATAGGAAGAAGACAGAGTAGAAGATGACAATTTAAAAATCGTCTTAATGTGAACACATCAACATGGGAACATGTCCAAAGTACTCCTATTACAATTTTTCCCCTTCCACTATTACCAGGCTGGACATCCAAGGAATGAAGAGAAGAATAATACTCCTGTCGACCACAGAATGAAATCTTACTAGATGATTTAAAATGATATTGAGATGCACAGGAACAGAAAAGGAGCTTCTCTGAGGTGGTTTGAAATGCGAGACAAAGGTCTTCAGATGCTCAAGTGAGGAAATGTGGTTTTGGGAGACTGGGGTTAAAAGGGGCACAAAAGACCTAAAAGACACAAGGAAGGAGACGACAAGCAAATATATGGAATGCTCGGATCTTACAGAAGAATGTTTTGCTTAGACTTGACTTACAGAAGACTTGACATAAAATTCAGCACAGTGCTTGAGATGAATACATGGCAGACCCACTTAATGAGAAGATTTTCAGCTGTTTGTTGTTGTTGTTGTTGTTATTGTTGTTGCTCTTGTCATTGAGATATGAAGGGGATTGATTGGAGATTTATAAGCACGAAATTGTTCAGCTCTACAGCCACCAAGCATATGCATATCCATAATTCGCATGAAAGGATCGAAGGCAATGGATGAGATCAAAAGACACATGAAGTGAAGGGGCACCTTGCTAGCAATAGCATTCGATATAGGGGAACCAAGTTAACAAATTCCATTTCAATGTGAACAGTAGCTCTGATTTATATCTCTCTTTTAAAGCAAGAAGGGAAAGGGAATGGTGCTATTGAGAGTATGATACAATTTCAACCCCGTCTACACTCATCTTGCGTGTATGGATGTAATAATAAGGATCAATAACTAAGAACTCAATCCTCTATTCCAGATTAAGAATTTTCCCCATAATATTAAATCAGATATTTAAATAAACATAAACATATCATAAAGGAATTTTAGCCTGCATGCAATCTCACAGTCCATCATAACCAAGAAATTCATGCAAAGTTAAGCAGTGAACAAGTGCCTGCTGCCTTTCTAGAAAGACTAACTTTGCAAAGATGAGAAGTCGATAGGCATCTTTACTTCAGTTAGAGTAACACGGACAAATGTATGAAGCAAAAAGCCTGGAATTACCGAGTTCAGTAACTTCAGATTAGCTGTAATTCTAGCATACCCATCTTTAATCATAATATCCATTTTTGACAGATTGGCCAAAGTTGCCGGAAATCTCCTGCCATTAAGTGATTAGATTATCAAAATTAGAAGACATGTATGGAGACTGATTTTGAAATTCAGCAGGGAAAGCTTACACATATCAAGTGAAAAGCAACTGATAAACATAGTGATTGCTCCAGAGAGAGAGAGAGAGAGAGAGAGAAGTGAAAACTCAAAACTTACTCAAATATCACTCTAGCAGCAGTCAGCCCAGGGCTTCCAAAGCCAAACCATTCAAAGTTCCATCGACCTTCTAAAAAGGGAGACCTGGGTTGCTGAACAAATGAAGTAAGATTCACAAGAAACAGGCGATACTTAAAACGTTTGAATGAAGCACCTACGTTGTCGGCCTAGGTGTCGGATTAAGTCGCTCAAGACCAATTATCCTCTCATTCACATCAATTCGTTGCATATCAGTCATCTTCCCACTGATCAATGCCTCAAAGCCTCCAGAATCTTTGAACTGAAAATACGGTAGCAAAGTGAGTATACAGGAAAAGTTTGTGCTGCAGGATTGGAGCTGTGAAGTCCCAACTAGCTACTATCTAAAAAGCACACATCATGACATCCATTTTCAGCTCATAACATGAGTGATTAAGGCTAATATCCAAACTATAACTAAATTTATGAGAATGAGGGTTCTAGAGATGAGGAAGCATTAGATGTGTAGTAGGAATCTATGCCTCCACTCAACACGATACTAGAACCGCATTATGCTATCAGCAGAAATGGGAGACACAAGGGAAGAATTCACTAAACAGTGCACGTGCACTTCTCATGCTGCATGCAATCTCACAGATTCCTGCAAACATGGAATGATGATGGAAAATTTTGAGCAAAGAGCAGGGCAGGCAACCTAATTTTCCAAATTTTCATCGTGGACAGATAGATTTCCAAAGGTTCTGCACACGGAGCAGCATAGTCCGATTAAAGAAACAAAAGTAACGACATGCTTGGACGGGCAGGCTAGAAGTAAGCACATCCTAAACAAAAAAGAACTATGGATACCCAATAATTTCAAACAAGTCTGCCAGAATCAATCAGACAAAAAGAAACTCCGAAGACCGTAATCATGTCGACGTACTACACAGTCCTGGGAATCTCCGGTGGTGCGACTTCCCCATCAAATGGATTCCTAAAAGAGCGCAGAACAATATCATTTGACAGTAAAGATACACCGCGAATGATATCCGAAATTACGCATTGTGGGAGCCTCCACAGACAGATAGAGGAGGAATGAAGACGGTGTGAGCTTGAAGCTAAGTGGACAGTGAAGCTGGAACCTAGCAATCAACTCAAACTCCTCAACCCAAAAAAAAAATAACACTTGACGAGCACATAAGCTTACAAATCACATCACAGAGGACACAACAAACGGAACGAAAGACGAGAAGTCAACTCGATTCACCCACTCGAAGCGGCTCCTGATCTAAGAAATACAGTTCCGGCAATCGACATCTTATCCAATCCAATCGCAGCGAGCCGCAATCAGCTCCAGCGCCCGTTAACTTACAGCGAGGAGGAGCGATTCCTTGGCGGAGAGCCTCTCCATCTCCTTGGCGTACGTCGCCGGGGCCCCCTGCACGGCCTGCTGCACCATCGCCACGCGCGGCGTCCCGCCGGAGATCCCCCGGCGGCGGCCGGGCATCCTCCGGCCGGCGGCGGAGGGCGAGGGCTTCGGCGGGCGCGGAGGGAGGGAGGGAGAGCGGGAGCGGAGGTAGAGGGCCGAAGGAAGAACGGCTTGAATGGCAGTCATTCCTAGAGAGAGAGAGAGAGAGAGAGATGGAGCTTGAGAAGACGGAGACTGTGAAGAGCCGGTGACCGGGAAAGACGCAGTGGCAGGGCGAGGCTGACTTTTGTCCGGGTCCGGCGAGAGGGGTAGTTTCGTCCGAGACCGTGGATAAGTTCGGTGATGAGTCACCCGCTTTTTGATTGATTGTTAATAACCGTTTTGCTCAACCTCTCCGGAAAATCGAAATTAATTTGCGAATTTTAATTTAGCCTGCTGTGAAATCGTGAGGACGAAAGATTTCATTGACGTACCCAGCGAATATTTTCAATTTTAAACCTTATCTTGACTATGGTAAATTATGAGGCTGTAACCTATTTCAATGTAGGCATGAACATTTTTGGGTTCTATTTGATGGCAAATGTAACTTATCGAGGGGTACTTTCATACTCTTTTTCTTCCCTCAACTCCAAAATGCAATAGGTTCTTCAATTCTCTAGGAAGAAAAAGCACAAATTTATGATTTAGAAATGCCCGGACCAATCGATCCTGGATAATTTACGGGGACGCCGGTCCAGTTCCCGGTCCCTGGCGTGGAACCACTCACTCGGACCTAACCGATTTTTTTTAATGTTTTAATTCATTAAAATTTTGTAAAAATAAATCCTAATCTATCTTCCATTTTCTCAAAAGAATGTTCTAAAAAGACTCTAGTGACTGTGTTTTATTTACGAGCGTGAGTAAGATGACAAGAACAAATCAGTATACAATAGTAATCGCTCATTCCAATCAAATTTCGTCACAAATTGAAAAAATCTCTGTGAAACCTATAGTGTTACAAGCAACTCACTGATTTTAAAACGACTTGATTATTAAGAACATCTTCTTCGTCTTAAACATTAACGACAAGTAAAAAAAAAAAATTACATATGCCATCAACTCCATTGGTCCACTCAGAAATTAAACCAAATCAATCGGTCTAGGGAGTACTGGTATGGTTCTCAGTCCCAGAATTTAGGAACTGGTCCCTTTGATCTAGTTCCTAAATCCTTGGTGAGAATCGGATTGCTCATTCCAATAGTAATTGCTCATTCCAATCAAATTTCGTCACAAATTGGAAAAATCTCTGTGAAACCTATAGTGTTACAAGCAACTCAATGATTTTAAAACGACCTGATTATTAAGAACATCTTCTTCATCTTAAACATTAACGACAAGTAAAAAAAAAAAATTACATATGCCATCAACTCCATTGGTCCACTCAGAAATTAAACCAAATCAATCGGTCTAGGGAGTACTGGTATGGTTCTCAGTCCCAGAATTTAGGAACCGGTCCCTTTGATCTAGTTCCTAAATCCTTGGTGAGAATCGGATTGCTCATAACCGATTGTCCCTAATTTTTTTCATCGCAAATATAGTATATAAAGGGGAAAAAATCTCCACCAGTAGCCGTCATTGCTGTTGAAGAATTAATGAATGGAATGGTTGATAGTTACCAATCAGACGCATCGACGAGTCTCCTATGATCCGCCATGCACCAGTCGCGGTCACGTAAATTTCGTCGTAGTACACGAAACAAAAACAGAGATTGCGGACGAACTTTGGTGGCGTACGGACTGTTTTTTCATCTCCTCCTTTCCAGTTTCGGGGCGGCGCACGCCCAAACGTACGGTCCGGCCGCAAAAGCCGCACGTGATTCAACCGAAGGGCCTTGTACCCCTGCATGGCAAGGTCCGGGCAGATGCGTACGTGCATCTAAGCTCTTGCCGGCATTGTTTCTCGTCAAGGTAGCTAGAAAACCTTAGCTGCAAGACAGCTGGTAGAGACAAAGGCACATGGCAAGACGCACGAGCTAGATGATGATACGGTGAGGTTGTCCCATTTAAGGACTTTAAGGCCCAAGAATGTATGTGAGGAAACTCTTGTCGAAGGTCGCGCCTTGGGCTTTGGATGTTGGGTTCCTGACATAAGCTGCTCGGGAAGTGTCAAAGTTGGGGCAGAAAGTTGGTTCCGATCAGTAGCCGAAGCCGAGGTCGAGGAGGTGGAGGGGAGCCGAATACCGTGAAGGTGGTCGCAAGGAATCGGAAGAGGGTAACGATGTCCTGAACAGTTTGACTATCTAACCGTGGATCCGTGTTGCCAAAAACATGGAGGCGGTGCGGGACGTGGAGGAGGAGGTGGTTGGAGAAAACATTTCTTCATCATTCGAACATTCGGTTCTGTTAGGGGTCGGATTTGGAAATGGCTTGGAGACGTGTAGCAACAGTCACGGTAGGATCCATTGGCACATCGAGACGAGTCTATGCCAAGCATCTTGAAACTTCTCGGCCTAACAGTCCGGGAAAACCTTGCCCATACTTCTCCACGACACTGTTCATGTAGATCTCAAACCTTGATTGATATTCCTCAAGTTGGATCTTTTAGGTGAGGTCATTTGCCTAAACTTCATCCAAGTCATGTTAATATATCTTTAAATCGGGCATAGGAGGGGCGATAATTTCATGCGAAGCCCACCCAAAAAGGTGGGCATGGCTCTTGAGCCATTAGCAATCAAGTTCATGATGAGGTCTATTTGATCATATAATGATCTTACAATGATTTGTGTCAAATATCATGTTGACATGAATGTTGATCCTCACCGGATTGCTCTCGTGCATAAAAGCAAACCTTTAAATTCAATTACCCAAAAAATTATCGGAGTTTGATATATGCCTATATGTACATATCAAGAGTTAAGTGTTATCCTCGAAATTTAATCCACACTTAGGATTTTCCAGATGCCTCACTCGAGAGATTATTTTGTCCTTTTAGATGCAGTTACCATTGAATTATAACAGCCGACCTCAGGCGCCTGAATGCACCGACAACAATTCGAGGAAGATCGCGTTCAAAAGTTAGGCAGCTTTTTATCATGCGTAGAGTTGCTTCCATAAGGCGATTGATGTAACGGACGAGTTCAATCCCCCCGGACATTTCAAAATATGGTTAACTAAACTAAATTCGGTTAAACATCCATTTGGAATTCATTACATCGTTCTTGATCGGATCCATTTCTTGGATCTAATTATCGATAATTGGGGTACGACTGTCGGTCTGATTTAGCTCGCGAATGATGATGGGGGCAGCGTCAAAGTATGGGACGGTCCCTCGGAAATCTCGAAAACGGTCGCTGAAAGGGCTGGTCGGAACAGCAGATTCACCGCCACAGCCCATGTGGTGGGGGGTCGGTCGCCACCGTTCTGCCGATCTAATTGTTTTCATTCTTTGATCTTCAACGGCTATATTTCCGCCCCAAAATGCCGCAATTGCCCATCCCGATTCCCAACGGTACTTTTCCCTCCACAATTATAACGCAAACGTTGTTCCCCGAACTTTCCCATCCGCTTCTCTCTCTCTCTCTCTCTCTCTCTCTCTCTTCGCCATGGAGGAACCCAGTTCCGATGCCCCCGCCGCCGTCCAGCACGTCGACAGGAAGCGCTCCGACCAGCTCCTCAGCAAGTTCGCCGACGAGACTAAAGATCCGAGGGCGCCCAAGCGCCGGAGGAGGGACCGCCGCGGCCCGCTATCGCCGGGGGGCGGCGCCGACCTGAGCGAATCGCAGGCGTCGGGAGAGAGGCGGTCGCTGCTCGCGCCGCCGGCGGCGAAGCGGAGGTCGGCCTTGCTCCGGAAGCTCGTGTTGGTCAAGCGGCCGCAGCTGGGGGCGCGGGACGTCAGGAACGGGTCGCTTTTGGGAGCTATCGAGAAGGTAACTATGGCGCAACCGATCGCATTCGACTTTTTCTCGATTCACATGTAATCGGCGCGCTGCGAAAATCTTTATCGAGCGCTCGGAACTGAGATTGACAGGTGCTATATAATGTTTGAGTTGCAGACATGGAGGAGGACGGTGGAGGGCGCGTCGCGAGTGTTCATGGAGAGGCATTACCATCGTCACAAGCGCTTGATTAGCGACGCCGTTTAAGCTCCTTAATCGTGATTTGGCAGGTGGAGACAACCGTGGCTGTAAACTGTAAATTTTTCAACGTTTTTTTTTTTTTCGCTGTTTAATCCGTTGAGGGTTGTTAGATTGTTTTTGGTTTTCTCAATTTTTTTTTTTTAAATTTTGTTAACAAGTTGTCCAATGATGAGGAATAATTCGGCATAGAATCCTTACTATGCTTATTTAGCAAGTTTTATTTTTCTCAGTTTCGTTCTAATTCGTTTTGGTGTAGTGTAATAGACCAACCATTTGCTATGAATCTCGTCTTACTTGGCGTTATTTACGCGTGAGATGTGCGAATGGTAATGATCGATCGGTTACACCACATCATCACTGTCACGTGATGTAATTGTTATATAATATATCTTCTCAAATTAGTGGTGGCATTCGAGGTTAGAAAAAAGAGCATCAATTTATGTCCACGCCTACGCAACCCATTTTAGAAATCCAATGACATAACGTTGATGCAAAAAAGAAGTCAGATAATAAAATTAAGCAATCAAGCGATGTACTAATCCGTCACATGCTTCGTTTTTGCAACTTCTACATCATTTTTACGAACAAACTTTGGTAAATCAATTTTCTCATTAGAAATTTATTTAGATGTCCACACAAAAAAATGCCCGACAATTCCATAACATTATTTTTCTCTTGTTACGTACAATCAAAGTACACCAAAACTGAAAATATATTGATTAATCAGTGCTCCGAAACAATGGTTCACAAGGACTATTTCTTATTAGTAGCCATGATCATCCGATTGATCATGTTTATGCAAAGGGATACTATTTCGAACGAGTATTCAGTTAAGAGTTAAAATCTCGTCACAGAATATGAGTTGAAACTCCTACAGGGGCTTCTGTGACCTATCTACTTGATATACAGTGACGGCGGATTCCATGGACGCATTTCTTACTTTAGCGTGCCGGTGTTCGCACGTCTCGTGTCCCTAATTTCTTATATATCTTTGTCTTCTCTATAGAGGGGGAACACCCTCTGGAAGTTTTACATTTCAGTGATCCCGAGAGGATCGAGATTGAACCTTTTAAGGATATGCTCGGGCCCGAAATTAAAATGTAAATATGAAGTAGATAACGGATCGGATCATGGTCATGCGGCTAAAGCTCTGAATGTAAAAGTTTTGGGAGGTTCTTTTTCACGCGTGTCCCATGGGTGTCAGCAGCTCATCTTCTCCCACTCGGAAAGCAACGTTGCCCAGGTGATCCTTCCGGGACACATCCCCAAAAAAAGTTCACGACTTAGGTGAAAGAAAAAGACCATTCCTCACGCGCTAAAGGCATCGCACTTTTGACCAAAGTCGAAGAAATTTCTCTGCGCTTTTGCACACTTTAGTCCACCTAAAAGGAGGTCTCTGACTTTCGAGGCCTCCTCGACCCAAATCGCTTCATCACCTTGCAAGAAAATCAAGCCAACTTATCACCCCCACCAGCAAAAACAATGGGCAAGAAGTGATGCCGGTGTAGATTCCGCACTCAATCGCAGAAAATTACGAACTCGATCGATCGAGTGCGATAAATGGCTAGTGGGTCTGCCTCAAATCGATGCCGCGATGCACTACATCTATTGCTATGGTCTAGCATTTGTGAGTTTATTATGTTAAAACTAATAAGTTCTTGGTATGGTAAGAGATGGTATTTTCCGGCTTCGGTCGGTTCTGGACACATTGGTCGCTTTGTAGAGAATAAGGACCCGTTTGGTAACGTGCCAAATAATAAGAATTTCTGTTCTTTTGTTTCCAGAAATAGTTTGGGAACAGAAATGCGTTTGGTAAACTTTTTGTTTCCGGGCACATTTTTACAAAAATTTATGCCCAGAAACGGTTTTGGAAGAGAAATGAGAAGTAAAAAAAAGTTATTTCTTGTTTTTCGGCACAATTTTGAGAATCAGTTTTTTTTTTCTTTTTCTTTTTTTTCTTTTCTTCTTTTTGTTTTACTGTTCTTGGGTTGTGGCCGGTCGTCGACGACCGGTGGCTCGCCGTCTGGCCGGCGACCGGCCATAGCCCAGGGCCGGCGAGGGCGTCACGGCCCTCGCCGGCTGTCGACGGAGGCGAGGGCTGGACCCTCGCCGCTTGGGCGAGGCGACTCACCGTCGCGACCCACGGCGAAGCCGACCTCGCCCGATCTGGGAGAGGCCGACTTCGCCATGACCGACGGCGAGCGGCCTCACCCAGGCGGCGAGGGTCCAGCCCTCGCCCTCGCCGGCAAGGGGGACCCTCGCCCTTGCTGGCCCTGGGCTGTGGCCGGCCGCCGGTCGCCGGCGACCGGCCATGCCCAAGGAAGTGAATGGGTAAAATGAAAAAAAAAATTAAACAATTCAAAATATTATTAATAAAAAGAAATTTTGTGTAGTTACCAAACGCATTTATGTTCTTTTTTATCTCAAGAATAGAAATTTTGAACAGTTACCAAATGCTTTTAAATACTTAGAAATTATTTATGAGCACATAATAAAAAAGAATCATTTCTGTTCAGAAATAGTTCCCGGGCACAAAAACATTGTCATGCGCAACCTAATTGTGTGATTTCGAGATCCTAAAGAAAAAAATTTCTGCCCCCGAGAAATTCATGATCTGGGCTGATGTGGGAAAGAATGAAACTTTGGGAGGTAGATTGAGATAATCTCCAAATTCCAGGGAGGACTGTAATTAATTCTACTTCTTTCTGTTTTTCCCCGTGTATTAAGGAGCGAAATTGCACATGCCCGTTTCGATGCAATAATCTAGGGTAAAATATACAAAATTTCGGTGTCCTTTGACGTCAAAAAGTCAACCGAACCTTTTGTGCGTTTCTTCGAACGGATTTGTGAAGTTGCGGGTCCAACGGTTCTCTTGATTTGAACTTGCTGCTCGAGTAACTCACTACGTAATCAATTTGTATTTGTGGACTAGTTTGAAATTAAAGTGGATCAATTCACAATTCCAATGCCCCTTAAGGAAGCCTAAGAAGGGGCCCCTCATTACTGCTATTGGTTCCATTATAATATTAACCTTAGCCTAGTGTCAAGGGACGTGCATGAATGAAGTCGGGCAGTTGTCTAGGCGATTAAAATGAATAATTCACGCGTAAGGAAGCGGACGAAATGAAAAGGTATAAGAGACGTTCCGATTACATCTTTTTTTCGTCTTTTTATTATATAATATTCTAGTTGTTATTGGGGCCAATATCGGTTGAAATGAAAATGTGAGATAAAAAGTGATTTTAGCTCTTTCTTTTTGGCTTAATATATAGGAGATTAGAAGATAGGCTGGTGGAAACGAACGAAGAAAGAAAAGACTTAAGGCCTATTTGATAACCTAATTAAGCGCTGAAAATAAAAAAATTCGGCACTCAATGGAATGAAGCTTGTTTGATAAGGCGATAAGTGAGGGAGCGGTTACTTGATTCATTCGATATGCAAATAGGTGTTGGCAATCTTGATGGTTAACTAAATAATAAAGAAACTAGTTGCATTTATGGGGTGGGGATTTTTTAATTTACGCAAAATCGGAATATGTCCTTTAATATAAATTGTTCGTTAGATTGTATCCATCGATTCTATTCTATCAAACAAGATATAAACAAAACTTTTAGTTGGCGTTATACATTAATGCAAAATTATAAGCTCAATAGAAAATTTCTAATTGTCGTTGTTTTATGACATAAGACACTCGGTTAATACAATTATATTTAGGGATAATGATACAAATAGTCTATGAATTTGACTCAATATGTAATATAGTTTTTAAACTTTTAACTTGTTCAATATAACTCCTGAACTCAAGTCCAATGTGGAATGGGATCCAAGAACTTTTAATTTGTTCAATGTGATCTCTAAACTTTTGCTATGTGTTCAAGTTCGTTCCCAAATCATATGAAAATGTTCTATGTCATCATTTCGTTAAGTTCATAAATAATATTGAACATTTTCATATAATTTAATGGACTAGATTGAACATCTATAAAAAATTCAGAAATAGCATTGAATAAATCGAAAGTTTACGGACGACATTGCACATCGAGTTAAAATTTAGGGATTGTATTCAATAAATTAAAAATTCAGGAATAAAATTATACATCGAGTCAAAGTGCATGAATCATCTGTGGCGGAGGCCTGCAAATTATATTTTCACTTCGAATTCACCTGGTGAAGAAATAAATTAAATTCATATATATGTAATTTTTTTTTGGTGGAAAAATTCATATATATTATATATAAGTATTAAGTAAAGCAAAAGCCCGCACTGGACTGGACTGGGACTCGTCCAAAAATTCAACGTCCTCCTGCCCGCTCAGATCTGCACGCGTGACGTCATCCCCCCGGCATCGATGGCACTCCCGTAATTCCCCTTCCCCAAATGAAGAAAGAAAGAAAAAAAAAAGAGAGAGAGAAGAAAGCGAGCAGCGCTCACGCGCTTCGTCAACTTTCCTTTCCCCTCGCCACCACTTCCCCCCATCCCCGTCCCCTCTCGCTCTCTACCTGCGCCATTTGCAAACTCTCTCTCTGTCTCTCTCTCTCTCTGTGTCTCTACTGAAACTTCCGCATCCAACTCCGGTGTTTCTCTCTCTAGACTCTCTGCGGAGGACCGCCCCCCCCCTTTCTCTCTCTCTCTCTCCCCGTCCCCGCGTCCTTCCCTTCTTCTTCTTCCCATTCGCCGCCTTCGCCTCCTCCGCCGTACTTCACCAACCGTCGATTCGCTCTCCGATGCGTCGGTCCCGGAGTCAACTCTCGCCTCTCTAACCGTCTCCGGCGGCTTCCCCTCTCTCTCTCTCTCTCTCTCTATCTCTTCCTTCTCCGGAACGTCGCTCCGGTTCGATTTCCCGGACCCTTTCTCGGGCTCCTCCCTCCGACGGGTTGATTCCCTCCGCTCCGGTTCGGATCCGGCCCGCGGAAAGTTTCCTCCCGCCTTCCCCCGTCGGCCGCGCGCGTTCTCGGAGGTTCTTTTAGGGTTTTGAGAGGGAAATGAGGGATGTTGTCGTGGTTGGGAAGGATAGCGTCTGCCTGCTGGAGACCGGTCAGTCGATATGTCCGTATGAGCAAGGATGATTGCGGCGGCGATGACGAGAAGGCCGACCCCACGCTCCAGGACTCTTTGGTCTGGTGCAAGGACCTGGAGAAGCACTCCTGCGGGGAGTTCTCCTTCGCGGTCGTCCAGGCCAATGAGGTGCTCGAGGACCAGAGCCAGGTGGAGACAGGCCGCCACGCCACTTTCGTGGGGGTCTACGACGGGCATGGTGGCCCCGACGCCTCTCGCTTCATCTGCGATCATCTCTTTCTCCACCTGATGAGTGAGTGTTTGTTTTCCTTCTTTTTTCGGTTTCTTGGTTGCGTGGCTTGGGGGTCGAGTCTGCGCTCTTGACGAATTTGAGGTCTTTTTTAAGAAAAAAGATCAACCAATTACCTTCCGAGGACTTGTGGCGATTCGTTAGTTTTTAGGAATCAGTGCTTCGCAATATGCTGGTAATCTTGGAAGCTATTGGTTAGCTTCTTTTCGATTTGACAATTTTGGGTAGCAGCGGCTTTTCTATGGCGTTGTTTTCATATCTCCTGTTTATATCGGGCTTGCTAGTGTGTGTCTTTTTATCAATCTATGTGATGGATATAGAAATCTTGGCAAGTCAAGCTGGTAGTAAGACGATGCAGTCTCACCAGCTCGCAATTCCTAAAGTGTGTGTTTTGAGGGTAGGAATGGGAAGCCTGTTCTCTAGGTTGGAGGAAAACCTGTTGTCATTGAAATCACTGGATTGTATGGGCTGATTCATTGGGTAGTCCAAAACCTAGATGGAGGTTAGTTTAGCCTTTTGTATCACTAGCCTTCTTCTGGTTTAAAGTGGAATTCCATTTTTCTTTTTCCATTTAAAATGCGCTGTGGTGAAAACGACACCCATGTTGGACACAAGTGGAATTTAAACTGGGTATTTACGATGAATTGAGTCCATTCACCTTCATCTTGACTCTAGCATGACTGCACGATGTTCTGTTGATTGGAGTCTTGACTCTTTCCTTGGACAAATAGCTCCTGAAAACTTTTATTTGCATTCTAGTTTTTCTCAATTTATGATTGGAGTACCTGGCAATTAAAAGCAGAGTTTCAAGCTAGAAATTGACTTTGATCACGAATCCCAGGGTCAGGTATAAGTTTCTTATAGGTTAGGGTCACTTTCTGGGATGAAAGTTGATAGCAATCGTGACACCAAAAGAGTTCGATGAATAGCTATTCACTGGCTTAATATATTGGGCATCAAATTTCATTAGGCTAATGACCATATTCTAGTGATTATGAGTTTATGCTAGCATCACATTGCATTCCACTTACTTACAGGACTTGCTCGTGAACGTGGATCCATGTCTGAAGATATGATTAGAAGTGCCTTTTCTGCCACTGAAGAAGGATTTCTTACTCTAGTGCGCAGGACATGTGGAATAAAACCTTTAATTGCAGCAACTGGGTCGTGCTGTCTTGTTGGAGTCATATGGCAGGGGATGTTATATGTTGCTAATGTCGGTGATTCTCGTGCAGTATTGGGTTCCTTGGTAAGGTCAAATAAGATAGTGGCTGAGCAATTGACTAAAGACCATAATGCTAGTATGGAGGAAGTTAGACAAGAACTCAGTTCCTTGCATCCAGATGATTCCCACATTGTAGTCATGAAGCATGGGGTATGGCGTATCAAAGGCATTATTCAGGTTTGCTTCTCGTGTTCTATAATAGTATATCGTGCAAAGTCATATCTAGAGAGCTGTGTGTGATGATACAAAATTATTGGGGGAGGGAATTAGCAATCTCATATTTTTGGAAGGACATGTTCTTCTTAAGTATGCGAAAGATTTGAATTTTAACTTAGCGGTTTTTTGATTGACATGGGATCATTCCGCATGCATGTTGTTGTGGGCTGTCGTGTACCTTTTTTGTTCGTTCACAAGGCTTGAATGGGTGAATTGAAGTAGCAGCATTCGATTGTATATCATGGTGGGCAACCTAACTAGTTGAAGAGCACAAGAAGATAATTGCTCTGGTCTATAGCTATGAGAGAGTAACCCAATGATTTTAAGGATAGATAAATTTGGAATTTAGAACTTACATGACAATGATCTTGATGTTATTGTCCTTTTCTCGTCTTTGTGGTGATAATCTTCAGGTGTATTGTCAAGGGTAAGGATGTTTTGTGCTTTAACATTCTTACTTATCAGAATAGAGAAAAACATTCTTTGACTGTTTCAACTGAAATAGTGGATATTCTCTCCTGAGGCATTTCTTTTGTGAGCGTGATTAATGTGATGTATAGTGATGGGGGAAGTACAGTGGGGGACACTTGTGGTTTGTTTTTCTGAAGTGGTGGCAGATTGACAAAAATGATCGTGTTCATTTGCGGTTATTGGTTCGCATCGCATGGTAGCTGTGGTTTGGAATGGCATAGCAACTAACGTACAAGACAAAGGTTTGGCAATTGCATGAATGACTGTGATTCATTTGAAAAGAGTGATTGGCATGAGATTAGCAATTTATGTTCACCGTTGCCTGATGGCATTAAATATTTGGCTGCAAGACGTGATGAAGCATGCGTTGGTGATTGCGGTAGATAGGTTTATCTGCAAGACAAGTTCCTCTTTGGAATTTCTTGTTATACATTGAACATTTTCTCTTGAGGAGTTTTTATAGGAAGAGGGCATTACAATACCATTTTTTTATGATTTTCCCCCCTTGGCTAGAGAAACAGAGAGTTTGGTTGCATTCCTCAGTTTAGTTATTCACTTCTTTTTAATGTGTTGCTGAACTTGGTAGCAAAGGGCTAAGTGGAGGTTTGCAAATGAAGACCAATTTGACCTTTTCATATTTTAATATTGAAATCCCAACAAAGTTTCGAGTCTGAAACTGGATTAAACTTCTTAGCGAGTAGCCAGCCTAAAACAGCTTCAGAAAAGCTTTAATGATGCAGAAATTGCTCAATAGCTTCCTTCTCACCATATTTGTTGCTTGGCTGCCATAAAGTATTTCAATGATGATAATTATCCTCATCTATCAAGTGTAATTCTTGCTAGAAATATGTGGTTTTGTGTTCTGCATATTGTTTTTTAAAAAAAAACTCACAATAGAAATATGAATAATGGCTGTCTTTGACTTAGTTAAATGAATTTTTGTCGATGTTCTCATGCTGCCGCTTTATCTTCTGGTAATGATGGAGTCTTGGGCTAAACTTTCTATAATAGAGACAATCCAAAGGTTCACCAGGTAAATTCATCATTGCTTCTAAAATAGGTTTTCTTAATTCTTTTTTATTTTTTTAAGCGCATAATAGATTTATATAAATGAAATAGCATGGGTGTCCGTTTAGTCTTGTTCAAATAGACATACCATCTCTTTTTTGTTTTTTTTTTTTCACCCCTCTCTCTTCCTCTGCACAACAGGCGAACTTTCTTGCAGTGGCATCTCGCTCGATGTTTTGTCTTTTTTTTTGACCAAAGGAATTCTGTTTATTGTATGCTCATTATGTATATGCACTTAATTAAGTGCTGATCATCACTTTGTTTTAAGAGTTCACATCTCTTATTTTCTGTGAAATTTTGTCAGGTATCCAGATCTATAGGAGATGCGTACTTGAAGAGGCCAGAGTTCTCTCTCGATCCTTCATTTCCACGGTTTCACCTTGCTGAGCCCCTTCGTAGGCCCGTGCTTACAGCAGAGCCGACCTTATGTTTGAGAACTCTAAGACCTAGTGACAAATTTCTCATATTTGCGTCTGATGGTCTCTGGGAGCACCTTTCCAATCAGGAAGCTGTTGAGATTGTGCATAATAACCCTAGAGCAGTATGTTGATTATCTATTATGGTTCTTCATTTTAAGATTTACACCCATATCGATATCGTCATCTTCCTTTACTCTTCTTGTGTGATAGGGAATTGCTCGAAGACTTTTAAAAGCCGCTTTAAATGAAGCAGCCAGGAAGAGGGAGATGAGATATGTTGATCTTAAGAAGGTTGAAAAGGGAATCAGACGCTTTTTTCACGATGACATTACTGTTGTTGTCATCTTCGTGGATCATGAGATGCTAGGGCAAAAGATATCGGTCCCAGAGCTGTCGGTCAGGGGCTTTCTCGACACGGTCGGACCATCAAATTTCAATATCCTTCAAGGGATTGATGCAAATGCGAGGTCCATTATCTGAAGGTTTTATAAGTTAACTTGCATGGTCAAGCTGGTTGAAGGAATGGTCAGCTGCTTCATTTTGAATAAAATCCCATGTTCTTTCAACAATGAGACTGTTCTTTCTGTTTTACTCTTCCTTTAGAGCTTCCTTGAGCTGGATTCAGTCACACTATGCATGTATGGGATGATGTTGATACTTGTGGGCAAGCTGCTTCGAAGTCCATTTTCATAAATTGATCTTTACATGACTGAAGTTCTTCAGTCTATATAGATTTAAATTGTCCTTTTCTTGTTATTGAAATCATACAAAAGTTGCATGTGATCACTATCAGTTCGTTCTCTCATATCTCATTTCGAGTTCTCTGCGGGCAATTTATCTTTCCCAGTTTTAATAGTTGGTAGCCAAATGATCGCGCCCTGGGGTTTGACGACTCAGTCGTCTCATCCTATCCGCCAGTCAGTACTTGAAGTTTTTCTTTTTGTTTTTGGGTTAGAAAACAGTACTTAAAGTTAAGTTACGTTGCTTTTGCCTTTCTCTCGTCAAGTTAGAGCCGAGTTCTCATTTTGATTCCCAGATCACGTGTTTGCTTATATGCCATGCCTTGGTCGGCAATGCCCTGCTTCCGCTGTGCAAGGTCACTAAGCAAGTGGCCAGATTGGTCAGCACTGCGGCTAAGTTTGTGAGCATCTCGATTGATTGAATACATCTTCTAGTAATAGGTGGCGACACCGGCTCTGATAATTTTCTTCCAACTTTTTCGGGTTTTGTCTGGTGGGTTGTTTCGTGAAGGATCGACGACACTGTTAGCTGCATCTAAGGGGCTTGACTCGGACTTTTATACTTCAGCCACCCTTGGATCCATCCTCATATTGCACCAAGCATGCCTTTTGGTCTTCTGGTTTGTGCCTGTATTACCATGCCAATGGCTGCAGATGGTTCGAATTCCAGCAAGTAGGATTGTGACTTTGTGTTTTGAGTTTGGGAGCTGGGTTCTGATGTGCATGGTAAAACTGATGTGATTCAACATGTGGACACTATGAAACTGACAACTTGTCGAGGTTGAATTAGGATGCGTTTGTTTCGCTCACAAAAAGTGAATAATTTGGAAAAATTTTTTTTCTTAAAAATGATCACTTATAACTCTTATAAAAATAAATATATAAATAGTATTTTTATTAGTCATGAAAATATTCAAATATAAATTATTGTCGATAACGAAAACATTTTTCATCGACTAATTATTTAAAGAGACATTGGTGATCATTTTTATGAAAATAAAGAAAGCCAATCCTAATTTCTCCAATTTTTACCCAAATTAAAAGTTCAGTAATATATCGTTTTGGTTGACATGGAAATTCATTTCCAAAAGACATTTTCTTGGATATAAAATTTGGATAAAAACTAGAGCAATGGCGTGGAAATACCCGAAAGATCACTAAAGGCGATTTAAGATAGAGGGTTAATCGAACAGAGCCAAGACTTAATTAAAAGTTGGTGATATTTTATGAGATAAAAAAAAATTTAGGGTAGAATTTGGAGCTAAATCTAAAGTCGAAAGTATTTTATAAGATAAAAAAATTTTAAAGTAGAATTAGGGATTTTTTTTGTTTTAGGGTATTAGGCCCCACGTAAAAACGGAAGTTGTATTGTATGCTGTCAAAGATAAGCATCCACTTCTACGGGAAAAATCAGTTCTTTTCCGGGAAAAAAGAAGAGACCAAAAAGATTACCAGGGGGCGAAACGAAACCAAAACGAGGGAAAAAAAAACAAGAGAGAGGTAGGGAGGAAGGGAGGGAGCGAGCAGAGCAGGGCAGAGACCGGGCGTTTACTTTGACTCGGAGTCCCAATCGTCCCTTCAGCCGAGCATGGCATAACTCCCGCACCGCCGAACACCTCCAGGGCATCGCTTCTACGCTCGGGGGGGGGAGGGCTCTCAGGTGTTTTCTTCCGCCGCCTATGAAATCCGAACGCCTTTGAAAAGTCCGGGGAGGGGAATTGGGAATCCGCCGGTCCTCGGGGACGCCCCGATCTCTCGGGTGCTTTTCTTCGGGCCCGTCGGAAAAGCTACCCTCGCCCCCCCCAGAAGCGCCCCCCGGCCCGGCGACGCTTCCGCCGGATATGGAGGGAGGCAGGCGCGGGAGCCAGCGAGACGGCGAGTTCGGATTGGGCGCGAGCGATCGCAGGCTCGCCTACTCGGTCCGCCAGCCCTGGGAGCCCCGCACCCCGATCGCCGTCCATCGCGACGGACCGGCGCAGCCCTTGCTCTCGCGGAGCGCCTCGAGCGTCGATATACCAGCGGGGTTTCGTCCGTTGGACTTGGGCGTGGGGGAGGGCGCGGGCGAGGTCGGAGGAGAGGGGAAGGGGTCGAGTCGGCGGCGGGCGAGCGCGTGGCTTCTGGTGGCGTCCTTCTTCACCGTCGCGAGGTCTGGGAGTAGGTACATGAAGAGGCTGTTTTGGTTGATTTCGCTCAACGTGGCGTATTCGACAGCCGAATTGGCCATCGGACTCTTCACGGGCCGCGTAGGTAATGACATCGTCTCTTGTCGTGGTCATCAAGCTCTGTGTGTGTGCCGAAAAAATCGAGTGACTTGGCGATCGATGTGTTTGCTTTACTTTGATTGATGCTTGGAAATGATTTGGTCATTTTGCTTCCTGCTTTCTTCTTTTCATCACTTGTCTTTTAACTATCTAGCCATGTTCTTAGTTTGATCAATTCGAGTTTTGGTTCTTTGATTGAAGCGCCACGCAACGTGTTAAGACTTTATGTTTCAGTGTCTTTCCATGTAAGCGTTGTATGTTTAGAACACCGATTTGATGATTTAGGGAGCTAATATTTGAGTATAGATTTTGCTTCTTCAATTGTGTATTTGATATTTTCTCAGGTTTGGTTTCCGATGCATTTCATCTGACGTTTGGCTGTGGACTCTTAACCTTTTCGTTGTTTGCAATGGATGCATCTCGCAAGAGGCCGGACCGATATTACACTTATGGGTGAGTAATGTTGGACTTTACTCTTGCCGACTAGACGTATCTAAAACCCCTCAGAGCCAGCTGAATTCATGCCGCCTTTGTTATTAGTGGAGCAGGCCGAATTCACTTCCCATTGTGAAGGTCGCTTTGATGTAATTCTGGATGAGTTGATGAAATGAATTTTTACAAAAAGTTCTTGAGCGGGAGGCCCTTTGGTTTCTTTCTCGGCCTCGTCTTTTTCTCCCCGATCGAGCAATCGATCAGATAGGCCTTTCGTGTTTTTGAAACAATGCCGTGCTTGACTGATCATTGTTTTGCTTCTTGCAGGTACAAGAGGCTAGAAGTTTTGTCTGCATTTACTAATGCCGTAAGTTTGTCCCCATTTCCTTACTAAAGTGCATGTTGTGTAGCTAGTTTAGCTTTTTTACGGGAACCTATTTTGAGCTGAAGTTGCCAGCCACCCTTCTCCCCTTCAATGAAGGAGAGAAGATATCCGACACCATAACTTTGCTATCTGAACAGCCAGTTTTAGAGAACATGTGAGGGGACGTATTTCCTGTTAAGCGCCCTTAGGTGTAATCACTTGTCTATACTAGAAAATGTGGTCTTGTTCTGGTTTGCCATTTTATGTGGTTGTTCCTCCCTTTCTTTCCCTGGTTTTACTGCACCGGTCTTCTATCACATTCATCTACCATTTCCTGGAGTTGATTATGTTAGATAAACTAACATGTGATTTCTGCTGCTTGTTTAGACAGCTCTTTCTTTTGTTCATGTCATTTTCCCTTGCTGTGGAAGCCCTTCATGCCTTCATCCAAGATGAATCTGAGCACAAGTGAGTTATCTATCTTTATTTTTTTGGGGGAAAATCTGATAGCTCTATTGAACAGAACCTTCTTGTTGCAATTGCTGGATATTTAAATTAAAAAAAATGCAAAGGAAGAGAAGACAAAGAGAGGCCGTTTGAGTTTGATTTGGTGCTCGGGTGGCTTAACATGAGCAGTCAATGCTAGAAGGGACAACTGCTTAGCGAACCCTCTTGCCTGTCCATGTGTTCTATAAAGATACTAGTACTAGAAAATAAGCGACAGGTTTTCGAAGAACTCTAGCTTGGCAGTTGGCTTACTTCTCATAGAAAAAAGCATCCGACTCCCTGCCTTACTAATAGGTGTAACATCGTCTCAAATCCAGTCAGTGTCAGTTTTTCAGGTAACCAGGACCATCTGACTTAGATGTTTTTGATATTAACGATGGATAATGTTTCATTGTTTTCCGAAGTTAGCAGTTGGGGCATTGAGTTGCACCTGCCTTGATGGGAATGATAAATGGCTTTTGTAGAAATTTCAGTGTCAAACTTAAATTGCTTAATTATGTCTGAGGTTTCTGGTGAAGTCTCCCTCATCCAAGTATTAACTAAGATATATGGAGAAAGGTTGAAAGGTCATTTAGGTTCTATTTACCAATTGTGCTCAGTTTGTCTGTCGTGGGTGCATGACTGAAATTTGATTGCCTGGATTGGGTTCAGCTATTCCCTTGTTATATATCATGGTGGTATATATCATATGTGCATACATCCTTCTGTGATCTCTTCATGCTGTCTAAAGTGCAACTGAGATTATGATGCAATGCATACTCTTTTCTAATGGCATCATCTGTCTTCTGTCTTCCCCGTGGTTGTAGGCACTACTTGATAGTTTCAGCGGTTACCAACTTATCAGTGAATCTTATTGGCGTTTGGTTTTTCAGGAACTATGCCCGTATTAATATAGGTGAGTCTACTTAGTCGCCATACTGGTTTTTTTCCCTTTTACTTTTGTAATTTGAATGGAAATGCATGATTATGCATCCACCTTACGCCATTATTGTTAAAACTAAATCTCACTAGGCAATTGAACTAATTGACTGTGTAGTGGCTAAATAACAATGTTGTCCAGTTGTCTCTATACTATTTTCGGAAATTCATAATTGTCCCTGAACTTTTTTTTTTGGTTCAAGATGGTCCTTGTACTTTTTAAAAAAAGTCACCGTGCATCCTTGACTGATTTGGTGACGGATTTTCTGATGTGGACTTAACAGTGTTAATTTTTTGCTGAAATGGACTAACTCTGTCCTTTGAAAACATGATCCCCCCCTCTCTGACTTGAAAACATGAATCTCCATGCTGTGGTCATGGCTGCTGAGCTCAAGCAACAGTGGTTGCCATAGCTTGTAAGGCTCAGACAACGGCAGCTACCACGTGATGGTTGTCGTCTTCTCTCTCTCTCTCTCTCTCTCTCTCTCCAGCCCAATCTTAGATCTGGTCATCAGCAATAGAGAGGAATTTTCAGGCAGCTTAGGTGGATCTTTCACCAGCCCAAGAATGTACTCCACTTTTTGACTGGTTTGCTTACACTCCTTTTTGGACTTGATGTTCGATTCAGTTCTCTGGACTTCATTCTAGCTTAACAAGTATCATCTTAAGACTGAACTGATTGGAATCTAATTAATTATCTCATTCAGTAATTTCTGCAAACACTTCATCTTCATTCTCTTCCTCTAGTCTCTTGTCGCATGATTCTCACCAAACAAACTTCTCTGACCAGATCACAAGGTCAATCATTCAAGTATATAGAGAGGGAGAGACTCTCATAAATTGAATCAACATTGCATCTCATTCAACTAAAGCGAGAGAGAACACCCCAGAAAACTGCTCATGTTAGCTTGAGGTGACGAAGGCCACCGCATGGTGGTCTCTCTCTTTTCTCCCCAAATACTAGATCTAGAAAAACACAAATAGCAGGAAGTGCTACTTGTGGCAGCCTAAGAGACGGTGGCCATAATGTGGTGGTCAGCATCTCAGGCCATGGTGATTACTGCGAGGCAGTTGACAATCTCAGCAGTCTCACGCTTTCTCTATCTGTTGTTTTTTCAATTTTTTAAAATTCTGATGTGGTATCTTGTAAGCTATTTGATCAATCGTATCGTGATGCATGTATTCTGGCATCCACCTCAGCACTCTGGCTAACCAAGTTGACAGAGGGACTAATGGTGACTCCCTTAAAAAAATACGAGAAATATTTTGAATAAGAAAAGTATAGGGACGATTTTGAATTGCCGACCATAATACAGGTACTACGGGTGACATTATTTGAGAAAAAAATGGCTGATTGTCATGTACACTACACCCGTACTATATGAAAAAGACCGTAAATCACAAGTATGATCCTTTACACCCGTAAAGTATAAAATAGGAAAATGCATCTACTGCTCATTTTTTCGTCTTCCTTGTATGGAAATTTATGAAATGAAAACTGGAGCTGTTGTGTCCGGTTTGAAGTCCATGGACATTGAAGCAAATTCAAGTAAGCTTAGGTCCCTTCATCATTCATATATCCTTTTTGTTCAACAAAATGAATTTTAAAATTGTAGACTTGAGCCTGTTTGATGTTGCAGCAACTAACACCATGTTTGTTAGGAGGGATTAGGAGGTATTGTGTTTGGATGATAGGAAAGAGATGGAAGGATTAGAAGGGATTAGTAGGAGATTAGATGAGAGTGGTTTGGTTAATTTTATGTACATTTTGAATTCCTCTGATTCCCTCTAAATATGGCGGGATTCAGAGAAATTGAGAGCAATTTGTGTATTAATAAAACAATTTATTCTTCTTTCTCACTTATACCTTGATGCTACATCTATATATTATACCACAATGCATTCTTTTCCTTTTTTCTTCTCTCAATAGTATTTTGATAATATGATAACTCCATCCCTTCAAATCCTCTATTCTTTTCTCTCATAATTGTGTAAAAGAAAATTCCTTCTTTTCTTTTCTAATCACTCCAACTAAATTCAGTGTAAGGTTACCTGGAAGTCCTTGTGAATAGATGATTTTAGTTCCTCATTTGTTAAACACTTATCTCTGCTTTTTTTGTTTTTTTTTGATAAGTAGATCAAGAAAATGTGCAAAAGGAAAGAGAGAGGGACACTGATATTATTCTTTCAATGGTGAAAACTTTCTTAGATAGAGCCTTTACCTGCTTTTTAACCATAGACAGGCTTGGGATTTTGAAATTAATATTACAGTGCATTTATGCTTGTTTGTCACATTACATCTAGGTTCTTCTTTATTGCCTTGGTTTGGGGATATTTAATCAGGGCACTTTTTTTGAGGAATTGCAGTGCTACCAAGTACCTGACTTGGCAATCCTTCAATGAAATTAGCATTTACTTAGATTAAAAAATGAGGAGAATTTGGCATATATAATTTGCTCTTCGGTTTTGGGCTCGAGAATATTGTGGAGTAGCTTGTAGAGTTCCACAATCTTCCGTTACAGATGGAGTTTGTATTCATGATCCTCCCTATCCTCTCACTTCACATTCTAGGGAAGTCTAAGCAATAGGAAAATTTTGAAGAAGGGAGCTGATCAAAACTTTGGACTTGTGAAATTTTCATTGATGTTCAGAGCATCTTACTTAGCATACCTTATTTGCTACTTATCTCTTGTTCTGTTTGCTTGCAGTGTATAGAAAAGCTGAAGACATGAATTACCACTCAGTTTTCCTGCACGTTCTTGCGGATTCCATTCGCAGGTATAAAACCACTCTTGCATCCTCTTTGGCCTTCTATGCATTTGTAATATAGGAACCCATCTTAAGCTTGTGCTTATTTGTTTCTCAGTGCAGGTTTGATACTTGCATCCTGGTTACTGTCCATTGGGTAAGTACTAATTTCATTCTTGATTTATTTTGGCAAGGAAGATTACCTGCTAGTTTTGCTTGCTTTTTTCTTTCTCTAGTTTGCGCGAGATGACTTTAATCCTTTTGCTCTGCAGGGTTCAGAATGCAGAGGTTCTTTGTTTGGGATTAGTTTCAGTGGCAGTCTTTATGCTTGTTATGCCACTCTTTAAAGCGAGTGGGGGTATATTGCTCCAAATGGCTCCACCTAGTATGCCAACTTCAGCATTGAGCAAATGCTGCAGACAGGTGATTATGTATTTCCTTATATTTTGCTCACGTAAATTTTTCAATTTATTAATGGTTACTGAAGTTTTGATACCGTGTGCAGATTACTGCTCGAGAAGATGTAAAAGAGATATCTCAGGCTCGTTTCTGGGAATTGGTTCCTGGTCATGTCATTGGCTCACTTTCGGTACAGGTAAGTTCGATATGTGTCATTTAATAGGCGTTGTCCTCCTTTCCTCCGCACTTGATTGTTGTTCTCTTCTGATTTGATTTCTGGTAGCTTACTTTATTATGGTCTAATAATGATTAAGAAGCTTCGGGTGTTGTCTCATGGTAACAGGTGAAGAATGGCATGAGTGATCAATCATTAATCCAGTTTGTCCATGGTTTGTATCATGATTTGGGTATTCCAGACTTGACAGTGCAAGTAGATGATGTCTGAGCTGATCTTTTTGTTGCTTAATTCAACGGTCAGTATTTGAGACTGTCAATGTGTCTGCATTACATGGATCTGCTTTTGTGCTTGTCATCAATGACAGCTGGATAGTTGTATTATTACAGTGGCATTTTATTGTTTCCCGTTTAAGAGTGGCCCTTCCAGTCATCCGGGTCAAGTCTTTTATGCCCGATCCTTAGGCAATGAAGTTATTGGGGGGAGTATTGTGAGAAACTTGCTCTTCCTTACTTGTGTTCTCTCATTGCATGTGATGATTTGTGTAAGATGCAAATGTTTTCCTTGATGAGGTAGCAAATCCCTGGTCTGAGGTTTTTGATATGGGCTACAATGGACTGATATATTTTGAGAACAATATTGGACATATTTAGACAAGTCCGGTAAATTTGTTTACTAAGCAATGCGGCACATTCCTGTGGGCTGTCTAAATGAGCCTACTAACTTGAATAACAACATGCAGAATGCGACATCACTTTTTATTACTATTTTAGTGGACAGTCTTATTATCTCTGCATTGTTCTTCTTGGTGAGTAGTATTCAAGATTTGGAGTAAGAGTTATAAGTGTGTTAAGCCGATGGTGGTGCAACTGCTAGGATTTAAGCATTCCAGGTCTTGAGCATGAAACCTGACTACTTGAATTCAGTTTGATTGTTCCGAGAAGATAGGGAATGCTAGCTACCCTTGCCTGAGGAAGCTCGGTATATGTGAATATACTGCACAAACGGACGAGTCATTCAAGCAGTTTTCCAGACCGAGTGAAGAAACCTTTCAGGTTGTCTGATTTAACCCCAATTTTAGGAGGCCAACCTTTGGCTTACGAATTGCATTCGCATTTCATGGAAGAAGCGTAAGCATTTTCGTGGAAGAAGTAGCGAACATCTTTTCATCCCTTAAAATTTCTAATAGAAAATGAAAGTAATGACTGTAGAAAGGCAGAGGCTGGACATTCTCCTCTCGACTCGGCTAATATAATGGCAGATTAGTAGCTCGTGTGATGCTCAGGACAGAAGGGATTTGTTTTGAAGCGATAAGCCAGTTGACACCAACATACTGCCTGATGATTACGCGACAAGCAAGAGCTTTAACAATTCCATCTATTACTTGCTTCGTTTCTCGAGGTCCAAAGTATATTATTCTCGCGCTAGTGTAACGATGGGAATGGAAAATGGAGAGGAAGGCTGAGCTGAGACTTTGACACCATTGAAATAAGCTATGTTGTCATTCGTGTTAGTAAATCAGTAGGAAGATGCACAGATACAAACAATAAGATTAAAACATGCATATGATAATGATCTGAACATAAACAATAGATTCACATGGAACTCGCTGGGCAGGACAATCAACCGCGTGGGAACTTAAGCATCGACTAGGACGATATTTCCAGGTATCCTCCTGTTGTTTTTCTTTGCCTGTCTGACGTCGACATTGTCCCAACATCCTAAGTTCCCTACACTATAAATTGATGACAGATTCTAGTAACGTTCACTGCATCAAACAGACACTCATGAACTTAAGCCATAGAGGGAAAAAAGAGAGCAAAGAAACATGAACTCTCTCAACAATGAGGCAAGGCCAGTTTCCGGTACTTAAGCCACGAGCACCCATTGGAACTCACTAACTTCAGTGGGGCTGGCACTGCTGTATGCTCGGCCTGCAACATTCAGATAATAGCTGGCAGAAATTACTACGCTTGCCGAGCCTGTCCCTTCTCTCTTCACCGTCTTTGCTTCAACATGCCTGAGCGGGCCCAGCACCCGGCCGATCCCAGCCATGACTTGAACCTCCTCATCACTCCGTCCTTTCACTGCAAAGCTTGTGGACACCAAGGCCCCGGCTTCTCTTATCACTGCCACCTGTGCCAAGTCCAGTACCACCCCTTGTGCTTGCTCATGCCGCTCGCAAAGCGGAGTCATTGCCATCCCCATGAGTTGCATCTGAAGTTCTCTCCTCCTTACGGCGATTCCCAGGGCTTCCGCTGTGACATCTGCGGCAACCCGGGTTCCAGCCACTGGCTGTACAGATGCGAGGCCTGCGAGCTTGACGTCCACCTCAGTTGCTCCTCTGCTGCTTCAGCACCAAACCCTCCCCTCCAACCTCCGGCAGTCCCTGCAAACAATCAGAATCCGCATGTCGTCAATCACCAGCGCTCAGTTTAAATGATTATCGAATGAGTTATTGGAATGTAATTGTCGTGTCTTATCAGATTGTCTTTCATCTGACTATTTAGTTTCACTACTTATGGGTAGAGTGTACTCAATAAGTGGGAGCAATGGAAGTAATCTAAGGCAGAACATCCCGCTTCGTCAGGCTCCTTTTCCCTGAGCGAGGCATGATATCTAGTGGTCTGATCTCTTCCTTTCGTGCCTTTGGACCCTGAATGTTCACATCTCGTACTTGATATCTCTTGCGCTTATCATCATTAAAGAAATTGGATTTCTCCTCATCAAATCAGAACAACTTCGGAGGTGCTGGAATGGGTGGTTTAGTAGTACCTGGGGCTCTGAGCGGCGTCGGAGGGAATAGGAGAAGAGTTACCCAGTGTGTAATCCATGGATTGGGTAAATGTCATACACATTACGCACGGTCTTGTAATGCTTAAAGGAGATGACAGTTTCTCTTCGACGATAGACAAACCTTTGTGTGAACAAATGGGCCACGAGCTCTCCATCTTCTAGCCGTCTTTCTATTTTTCTCTTACACTTTGTTCTCGAGTTGTTTGCTTGTTTTTAGGCAAATGTTCATTGACAGCGATGAACCACTCTCCATTACCCAAATGGAAGAAAACTGGCTTTAGAAAGTTCACAAGCCGCTCAGGAATTAGCAGAATTATGTTATTCTCAACAATGAAGGTAAGAGCCTTTTAGTACATGGTTCCAATTCTTCCTAATGCCGACCACATTAGATGCCATAGATGTAGGAACTGCGAGAACCTCAGAGTGTGGTCTGTCAATGTCCAAATGTACCAAAAGGAAAGTTTTCAAGATTGTCGCATGTCATTTGTCTCCTGGTAAAAGCTTCCCTGCGCTTCTCTTGTTTTGTTTGGCTTACAGGATGAAGCTCCACATCTCGGGCTGAGCAGAGAACGAAAAAATATCCCCAACTTTTATGCGAGACTTTGGAAGATTGCGGGTACCCCAACACAGGCCGGCCAATACGTTGTTGTCAACTTCGTCATCTTCAAGTTGGGATTTGGGAGATGACATAGTGCAACTTTGTAATCAAGAAAGACCGAGGCCGGCACAATCCTCCCACTATTTTATATTCCACATGGACTCAAGTCCATAATTTAGTTAAAATGTTATGAACTTCATTTGTACAGCTCAAAGCATTGCACGTTGTTATCTTTCTTTTTCAGTCGCCGTCTTTTCTTTTGTACTTACTTTAAAACCGCATAGCCAGGACTCGGGGAACAGCCGCTAAATAGGTTTTCTGTGGAAAAAGAGAGACTCCAAGAGGATCGAGCAGCGATGGAAGTACCGAGAAGAGAAGCTGTTTTTCATCACTTGAGCCATGACCATCCACTGGGACTCACAAACTCGCCTCCTCCGCAAAATGCTTGGTGTTTCGGATGCAAACTATGTCTTCTCCCAGGAACGGACTACTACCACTGCAAGAGCTGCCCTTTTTTCCTGCACCGGCTCTGCTTCAACATGCCTAGGAAGCTGCGACTTCCCGCCCATCCAGATCACTGCTTGACCCTTCTTGCAATGTCCTCATCCTCCCAAGGCAACTCCACTTGCAAGGCCTGCCAACAGCTGGTTGACGGTTCTTTTTGCTACAGCTGCACCTCGTGTAGCGTTTCTTATCACGCGTTATGCTCGGCCCTGCCTCCTTCAATTGCAATCACTTCTCACCCTCATGTGCTCAAGTTGGTATTCTCACTCCCATATGAATTCAGGTGTGATCTGTGCAATAAACTCAGCTACAAAGGGTGGCTATACAGATGCAGCCTCTGCGAGTTCGATATTCACCTCAACTGTGCTATTTCTTGCCATCGAGCAGACCTCAATAGGGAAGAAGATGCGAACAAAGAAATAATGCAACTACTAGCTCAAAAAATTACCAGGAGTGAAGCGGCAAAATGGGTCGAGACACCTAGCTCTCTAAGAGAGAACATCAACATCAGGAGTGGCTGGACGGAAAGCCTAGATTTGAGTAGAGGAAAACTTGACACAGTTTCAACTCCGCCGACGGCAGAACAGACTCGTCCAGAGTATCAATCGCCTCTGCTTTCTGAAGGCCACGCGACTCCAAGTTATCAGTTCAGCGATGCGTACTTCTCGATCGATTTGGCAAAGTCTTACTCGAGCTATCTCGAGAAAAATCAGCCGGGAAAGGGATCTGCTGATCAAGATGCTACATATGTGTCTGGAGCAAAAGAGAAGATGAATTCCGGTGATAACACGGTGCCGGGCAAGAATGTGGGAATGTCCAATCAAGAAAAGCAGCAATTGAATCATTGGAACATAGTCGGACACGGCTTAGTGTCACATCATAGGGTGCCAGATGCTAGGACGAGCCAAGCATTTGTAACATGGGATGGGGCATATCCCGTGCAGCACTTCAGACTTCAAATGGAAAACAGATACGTCGATGGATCCATCAGCAAATCACAGAGTGAAGATAAGAGCGCCGGATCAGCTGCAGTGAGTACACTATTACGGATAAGAACTCCAATTTTCCTTGCTTGTAGTGAACAGTGGACAGAAACACTATAATGTTTGCCAGATATGCTTCCTAAAACTTTCTGTATCGAATATTGATATTCTCTACTATGTCTATGCATGCAGGGAAGGTGTCCAAATTGGAGGAAACCATTTTTCTGGTGCTGTCATTCTGGCTAAAAAAAAAAAATAGTTGGACAGGGCGACTTGGGAAGTTCCATGAAAGAGTTCTACGATGTATTTAACGAAAGTTTTGCGAATTTGGGATTTTAACTTGCTTTCTAAGCTGTACAACTGGCAAGAATGGGTGAGGCTGGCCAACTCAAGCATGATATGGCCGAAAGCATGTACACAATACATATAGCAGCTGGCATATGCTCATAACAGCTGATTTTTAAGTTTGCAAGTTCATGCAGTCCGATGGATTCATAATTTCCTAGATGCATTCTGCTATGTTGA
Organism: Syzygium aromaticum; assembly: GCA_024500025.1. Taxonomy (NCBI): domain Eukaryota; kingdom Viridiplantae; phylum Streptophyta; class Magnoliopsida; order Myrtales; family Myrtaceae; genus Syzygium; species Syzygium aromaticum. The sequence goes on from CM044885.1 coordinate 24,243,151, forward strand.
CCAAGATCCTATCTTCCTTCTGCACATTTTTGGGATTTTGAGACATGAACAGGCCATAAAGTTAGAAGAGGAATGCGCGATCTCGACACGGATCTTGTCACGCACCTCTTACATGATTCAATTGTCCAAATATCCGTGTCAGATGTGCGCATGGGAGAAGGATTGTTACAATCGAAAATCGTGAAAAAAGCATGGTTTTGCAAAGGGATCGAAAAACTGCAGTCGATTGTTCAGCATCCACTAGGAAACTCAAGAAGGATTTAGCAAGGTGCTCTTGACTCAGGAAACTCGATAATTCTGAAGTGGTAATGCGGTGAGTTTAACACATAAACTAGTTATACTGTAACAAACTACTCACATTTCAAGAAATAGAGACGATCACAGAAGACCCAATAAGAAATAACTTTCGACACATTTTTTATATCGTGATTGATTCCGTCTATCACATCATCCTTCAAATGAGTTTACACAATCATTTTCATATCACCAACTGATCTAGTATGTTGAGATCGTTTCTTACTACCTCGTGTGCTTCCAAAAGTTACAATGGATGGACACCGAATTGCTCGATAATACGGCACCTTGTTGTTCTCCCCCACAGAGCAAATAAGCACAAAAAACCCTAATGCTTCTTCGAAGGAATATTAATAGAGATGTCCTACAAAAGTGGCACTTCATCTATCTCGATCAGTGTCAACCCAATCGCCGTCGTTTAATAAGAAAGACTAAAGTTCATACAGATATAAAAATACATGGAGCACGACATGTGAACTATTCAATAAGTGTACAAATGGTTCAATTCCGAGAATCGCCGGCTTCCCAAACAAATTTTTTTTTATGAGTAAGCTCTTATATATTATATATAATATATACAGGTTAGAATAATATAATAAACTGCAATTAAATTACTTGTGCTGTGTGCCAATAATCTAAGTTAATACCAAGTTTAACTTTGCGGTCAGCAGGGTGATTATTAAAACCCCCGAAACCGGAAGCACAGGCGAGGAGCCAGATTGGTGACAAAGGAAAATGGGTGGGTGGTGTCCATCAACATCACCATACTAAATTCTAATAATGCTCCTGCTGTCCAACCAGCCTGGCTTGTCGTCACCTTTTTCCGCTCCCCTCCCTTTCCTTTTCTCCTCGGTTTTTTCATTTTTCCAATTAATCTTCCAATAGATCCCGCACAGCGCACACACGAGACATCCTTGTAGCCCTCATCCTTAATGAAGAGAGAGAGACAGAGAGAGAGAATATTTTTCTTTGCTGTGGTGGGGTACGGTAGGAGGTGAAATGTACACACAAGACGTCCCTATTTTCAACTTTGGAGCCCAGCCAGTTCATCTTTTGCGAAGAAAGAAGCGTACAGAAGAACAAATAAGAAGACGTCGGGAAGAAGTCATTGCATAAGTTCGGTTTAGTAAAACTTTGTCCATCCATCGCACGTAAGAAATAGCGAGACCCATATTTTAATGGGTTCATATCACGAAAAATCCCAAATTCATATATCTGTAATAATTTTACCTTGAATTAATTTTTTTGACACTTGTGATGATTTTACTCCGAACTGATTAACCACGAAAAATCTCGAACTGATATACCTGTGATAATTTTACCTAAAACTAATTTTTTGACAACTAAAAATTTTAAACTGATATATTTGTGACAAATTTATTCTCCGTTAATGTTCGTTAAATTGGATTAATATCACGAAAAGTCACAAATTAGTAAATTTGTAACAAACAGAGGGGTAAAACCCCAAACTAGTACATCTGTCAACTACCACGTGTTATCAAACTTAATGATTTGACAGTAAAATTTAACGGAAATTAACAGAGGGTAAATTAAATTTGTTAGAGATGTACCGGTTTGAAATTTTTGGTAGTCAAAAAATTAGTTCGGGTAAAATTATTATAGATGTACTAGTTTGAGGTTTTTTGTGATCAAAAAAATAGTTTGGAGTAAATTTGTCACAGATGTACCAATTTAGGGTTTTTCGTAGTATTAACCTTATTTTAATCCCATCAAAAAGAATAAATATTTGTATTGCTTCCGATTTAGCCCATCTCGTCATTAAAAGATAATTATGTTCATTGTTGGTTCGGAGGACGTGGACTTACATTGCTCTAGATATCAAATAAGAACAAAATATATGGGCTATCTTGGTTTTCTTATTAGATAAATCAAAAACGAAATGCTTTAAGTAGTTCTTATCTCCAAAAAGAAAAAAAATCGTAATAAGAATGAGAAAGCTAAGAAGAAGGGTTTGGATGATTTATACCGAAATTTCGGCATATGAATAGTGATCATCATTCGATAAAAAATGTGCCAAAAGTATAACGATTCTCAAAAGTATTGACATTGCAAGAGATTGAACTAGATAAGCAAAGTTAAACAAGTTTGACATTGCCATACTCACGATGAACTTCTATTAAACGATGTTTATAGAGTTTTGCATCGTTTTGGGACACTATGATCAAGATAAGTTTTTCTTTACGGCCGGGCTACTGCGGTTTTTTAATTGTGCGGTTATATAATACATAAAAGTAACATCCCGAACGTAGAAATTTGTCAGCTTCAACCGCGGCAGTTGAGAACCGCAAGGTAATATGTATGTACATATTGCCAGGGTTTTCTTCATATATGTAGGGAAGTGTTCAGAAAACTCAGTTTGACTGTACAGAACTCATATTCTTACCAAACGCGAGAAATATATTTCCATGAAGAATCTTCGGTTCCTTCTCTCCGTATCAACTTCATTTCTTCAAATTTAGCAAGATCGTGCCCTAATCTCTCTCTCTCTTTCACTGGCTTTTTTTTTGGTAAGGAATCTCTTTCTTTCACTGGCTTTTATATCTCTTTTCTCAAGCATTCCTCCCTCGTTGTCGTAATATCGCAACCAATCGCCAATCTCTCCGTCATGCCGGCATCTTCGAGCTCTCTCACGTAAGTCACGATGTATCGTGATTCAGCTCTTTAGTTTCTGATTGTTGGAATGATTTGCCAAGACTGTGGTTTCTTCCTTCAGTTCTGTTGATCTTGCCTTTAATTTTTCTGTCTTTTTGGAGATCGAAGGCCTCTTGATGAAATTCGATCAGCAAGTATCGAACTTGATGGCAAAATCGTAACCCCATTGGAAAATTTTTTTTTACTTTGTCAATCGCATGAAGGAAATAGCGAGACCCATATTTCGAGGACATTGATTCATAGTACTCTACATATGAATAAGAATAAAGAAGATGAACTCTCTTGATATTCTTGTAAGATATATAAAATCTTAAAAGCGAAATGCTTAAGTAGTTCTTATCTTTGGAAAAAACCATAACGAAGATACAAAAAAGAAGAAGCTAGGAAGAAGGGTTAGGATGAGTAAAATCAAACATTTCCGCACATGGACAGTGATCATCGGTAAAACCTACGCCTAAAGTATAATCGATCTCAAAAGCATTGAAATATTGAGCTAGAAAATGAAGTTAAAGAAGTTTGACATTACCAGACTCATGATGGACTTCCATTCAATGATGTCCGTAAAGATTCGTATCGCTTCGGAATAAATTAGATATGACATAATATGCACGTATGTACACATTCTTGTCACCTATCTTAGATTTTTTGAATGGAAAACTCCCTGGCTATGTATTACAAGCCCCATAATAAAAAATTTCGATCATCATTAATAAAGTCATCTTTTCCCATTATTGTTGGTTTAAGTCCCTTGCATTCTATCATATGGTTGGATAGTCTAATGTGCTGGTTCAAATTATATTTCATACACACATAATCCACTCTGACAAAGTTCATCTAATAATATTCCTCCTTTTTCATCACTGCTCAATATATATATATACATACGTGTAATTAGCCATTTTTATCATTGCTTCTCTTGTGCATGGGACCATGACCATCCACAAATGGATACAGCCATTAGGTCTGTAATAAAGAACAGATCTTGGCGAAATTGGGCAATGATTCCAGTTTTGATTACTGTCTCTAATTGGGCTGATCGCGATTGTATTTACAGACATGTCTGCCGTTGACTTCACGCTTTCGCTTGCCTTAATTCTTCACGAAACATGATTGTTACATGGTGTAAAAGAATCGTTTCCTCATTAGAAGCTAAATAATGTGTTTTTGACGACAAATTATGGACCCACGGGACATATGCTTTACAACACAGTGCGTCTTATATGCATCCGAGGTTACGGCACAAAGGAAAACCTTATTTATCAAATGGTGCACCATGTTGGGCAGTCTTTATTGAACTTAGTCTCTTGTAAACACCTGCTTAATCCTCGGTAAAGATTGATTTACAAAATTAACAAACTAAGCGACGTGGAAGACTATTATTATGTGTTGAATATTGATTAATACAATACATATAATGGCTAATAGTTTGCAATCCATCGCCTCGTTTGGTATATCAATTTTGCATACGGATCTTCATGCACATGATGTTACTTATAAATGAAAAAAGGAATTGTAGAAGGCTTATGACGATGGGTTCACCTATAATCGTGACAACAGAGAAGTTGTTTTGCGATGACTAAGATACACATGTACTCTAAGCATTATATTTTCCCCTACTTTTGGTGGAATTATCGGCGAGGTGATATATCTAGTCAATATGACATTAGTATACATAGGCAAACAAAAAAAAAGGGTATGACCATGATTCAAAATGAATTTGAAAAGGAGAGGGCACAAATTACATATATCCTAAAAAGAGTTGCACTACCTACTAAGCTCTAGTGCAATGTAATTAACACTTTGTTTACGGGAAAAAAAATTGGATATATCCTGAGTCCAGCTATCAATCAAAACAATCGAGATAGAATAATGTTATATATTCAACTGCATGCAACTTAGCATACTGCACTTTGAACGATCTTGTACAAATTCATGGTTTTCGTTGGAGGTAGAATAATGTTATATATTCATGCGAAAAGCTTTCCATGCACAATACTGTATACACGTACGGATATAAGACAGTCGGCTATTGAGTAGAACATGCCTTTCGCTTGGGAGCTTTTTGTCTGTTGAATACCAGCTTAGATGAGTTCATGCAAATTGAAATCATCTGCATGAAATCGATTCAGGGAATGCCAAGGATAATAATCGAACTCGCGAATACCTTATCATTCAATTAATCCCAACTTCACTGAATTCGCGTCCTCAACCCAAATCCAACTCTAATGTCTAAGATTAAGACCGTGAGACATTCTTGCGCGATCTAGATGCCAGGCGCATGTCACTCGTCGTGCTGCATCCTCAACGAAGAGACCCACTTGATCTAAAAAATGTATCAAAGTGCATCGGACATACTTAACACGTGCCTCGATGGAATCAATCGGACGTTCATTTCTTAGACCTTTCTTGCATCATTGGTCATGGGGTGGAGATTGATAGCTCGAAAAGGGTCGAATGAGCGCGTCGAATTCATCGACATGGGGAAAAAGATGGACCGAAGCTTCTTCTTACCCGAAAAAATTTAGGGCTATAATAGATGTGAGGTTCCAAGACGTCTCCGCTCCGCAACAGCTAAGCTAGTGTGGAAGCTTTCGAGCCCTTTGGCATCTCACGACACTTTAAATTTTCCTTGTACTCATATGGTCATACCTTACTAAATTGCGAATCTACCTAAGATTAGTTTAACTGGCTCGCATTATTCTATTTCGAGCTAACATGCCATCACATAAATGTCTCCATGCTGTACATGTTCCTCCTCTTTTTGCCCTCCTGTTCCTGCTTTTTAATGAATTGGTCGAATGTTTATCCCACGTTAATGATTGATTTTCTGACCATACACTCTCTCTCTCTCTCTCTCTCTCGAGTTGTTTCACTTGCTAACTACAAATTGCATGTGCAGCAGCCAAACGACAGATCATATTGCCCGTTCACCGCGAGTCAAATAATGATACAGTGATCATCAAAAAGCTTCGGTCTTCTGGGGTAGTTCCACACGCAGATCAATATTAACAATAATAATAACTTTCCTCGTCCCCCCAAAAAAGATAAAATAAACAAGTAAATAAATAGAGCACTGACCATCTAGGAATAATCAAATCTGAACGAGAATTGAAAACCGAAACCCTTCCGTTTAGAAAAGGCCATATCACCCACAAAAACAAAGAAAACAAACCATCAGAGAACACACTATTTTCTTTTATGTGATTCCTACATGAAACAATACAGCTCGATAACATTAAAAATAGTTGACCTACTAGTTCAATACTCACATCTCCGTTCTCATTCCTCCATCAGTTCTTTTCCCAACATTGTCGCAATGCTAGGTACGCTAATGTTCTTCCACAGAATAAACAGACTTAGCGACGTGTCAGACGGCGAGTTGATATTTCTGAGAAGTGGACGAAACCCCGATGAAAGTATGTCGAATCACTCGCTGCATACCGATACATGAACTAATTCTAGCATGGCTAGCATTGTTGCTAACCTAGACTTGGCGCTCGTACACGCGTCTCAATGCTCTCCCAACATCATCGCTGTGCATCCGCGGTTGCGGTTGCAGCTGCAGTTGTAGTTGCGCTGCTTGCTTGGCCGAGTAAGCTGCTCGCTTGGCCGAGTAAGCTGCTCATGGAGCGAGCTTTCACTATCCCGAGCTTCACCTTCTTCTTCACTGCTGCCTTCTCCTCGATATCGCCATCATCTTCTTCATCTTCTTCATCTCCATCCTCGGCGCCTTCCGCTTTCGCCAGTGAATCTAGAGCTCTCTCGTCTGGAAATAGTTCATTGGCTCGTGACAACGATGACAGGTTGGGTCTCTTGCTTTTGCTCCGGACGCTCGTCATGCTCCTGAGCCTCCCCTTGCCCAAGTGATGCTCGCACAACGAATACCCCACCAGAGTCTGTTGGCAACACCGCCATCCTCTCCCGTTGACGCGGCTGCACCTCGAACCCTCCATGAGCGCCCCGCCTCTCCCTCTCTTCTTCGCACCAGAGCTGTCAATGCCCACCACAATCTTCTTCTCTTCCCCTCCTCCTTGGCCTTGCCCTTCTTCGAATTCGCTGCCATCGTCCTCGTCAATATTGTCTCGCCTCGCATCTTTCTTGCTCGTTCTCGCATTCCCCAACTTGGCCGACCTCATCTTCTTGCTGCCGCCGCTATCATTAACATCAAGCATCGCGGTTTCACCCAAACTCTCTCTTCTCTTCTTTGGCGGAAACACTCTCTCCCCCTCGCACCATCTTTCCGCTGCTAACAATTACAAAATGACGCACATTTGTCGAAACCGTTCCGTGCTCTATCAGTAACACACGTCTCTGAGCTTTTATGATTTTTCGAAATGGAAGACTCACCTCGATGGGAAGGAGATGAATTCGCAAGAGATCCGCTCAGATATTCCACGGCCAATGCACTGGGGGTGCAAAGACAGTCACACAAACACAACCAATGAGCATGGCGAGTCAAGAAAGAGAAGATCGTCGACCACGCTTATGCGTAGAAACTTGAGGCACAAAAGGGAGGGACGAAGAGAAAGGAACGACCCAATAATAATAATAATGGAGTGAGTGCAAGTGCAACAATGAAGGGTGCAAAAATGTTTTATTGTGTCTTTCGTTGGATGGGGACCAGCATCCTATGCTAACGTGCACCGCATCAGCATTATACATATCTCTAGGACTCTATACATATATAGTAGTTGGTCAAATATATAACAAGGAAAATTAAAAAGAAAAAAAGAGGAAGAAAGAAAGAAAGAAAGAAAGAAAGAAAGAAAGAAAGAAAGAAAGAAGGAAGGAAGAGGCTGAGATTAGATTCAGATGCGAAGGTATACTGGTGGCTAGCCAAACCTGATCTATACATAAAAATATCCCAAAACAGTATTTTCCACTTTCATAATAATATATACTGCACATACAGGTATTTTTATCTCCCTTTTTTTTTACCTTAATCTTTTTTTCCTCCCTATTTTCTTCTTTATGTGGGGGTGTAACGTGAATCAAGAGAGTGGTCTACCTGATCTTTAAGCTCTTTCTTTTTTTCACCTTTTTACTTCAAAGAATTTTCATGAAGTAGGAGAGAAACACAAATTGGGGTTTTTCTTAACTTTTTGTTGATTATCTTGATTTCCTGTCTTACCTGGAATCATTACCCTTCTTCTCTCCTCCATCTTCTTCCATTTCTTGCAGCAACAGCACCTGCAAAACTTACGCATCACATGGAGGATCCATATTGAACAACAAAACTTACACCAATATATACTACCCCACCCAAGGGAAAAAGGGTGGATCAAATCAAAGACAGTACAACTCTCGCAAAAATCACATTGAACAGAAATCGCATTATTCCCAACAAAAAGCAAAAGAAAAATGAAAATCAAGAACACCCCCTTTCACAAAACAAAGGGAAAGTGCATAAAATGAACGTCTTTTCCTTCACTTACCGGAAAACCTCTCTTCCTTTCGTTCTCCTCCCGAGCAGCAGTGGAATCAGACGAATCCCGGCCTCCCGTCTCGGGTCCGACCGGCCGGGGAGGCCGATTGGGTCGATCAGACGGCCGAGAACTGGTGGGGCCGTCGGCTCCGTCGTCGTCATGGGCGGACCGGAGTTGCACCAGACAAGAGCGGCGGCTCGCGAGGGGATCTGAGAGAGGGACCGGAGAGAGGGCCGAGAGAGGGAGCGGGACTTGCCTTTTCCTGATCCTCATGCCTCCCCGTTTACTTCGGCGCAGCGGAGATATCGGGAGAGGGAAGAAAGGCGCGATTTTTTTTGTTCACCAAACGCGAAGTACGGCCCGTAAGGGACGCGACCCACCAGCTCAAACGGCGCCAAGCTCCGATCTTTCTTCGAGGCCTGGTCTGGTGGGGAGGAGGGGCGAAGCAGATGAAGGAGATGGGCTGTCTAGAGAGAGAGAGAGAGAGAGAGAGAGTGCAAAGGCGAGACCGAGGAGGAGAATACTCGCTAATACAACACCAAGACCGAAGGGGAAAATGTCTTTTTTATATATTGAACTCATCCAAGTCACACGCACAGCAGACGCACCACAAGCACACAAGAGAGAGAAAACACACACAACATACTTTGGCTTGGCTTGGCCTCTCTCTCTCTCTCTCTCTCTAACTTTTATCTGTTGCACCACAGGAACAAGATATAGAGAAAAAGAGAGAGAGAGAGAGAGGAGGGATGGCGTTGAGAGGGAGACCGAAGGGGGGGGGGTGGTCGCACGTGGGAGGGTGGGGGCGGGCACTTGCGGGGACCGGCTGAGCCGGTAACCGGTGAATCACCCGCAAGAGCTGGGAGAAGGGTGGAGGGAGACAGGGCGCGGTGTGGATGTAGGAGGAGGGGGGGAGGGATGTTGGCGATCATATATATGCTCGGAAGATTTTATACCCTATTGCATGTCATCACGTGTCCAAGAAATAACTAGATAAAAACCATCAATTACCGCTTTCCACCCCGGCTTACCAATACCTCCTCACAAGCTCGTAATTTCCTAAATCGATTCGAAGTGTCAAGATTTTATGAAAACATTACCATTTTTTAAAAGACTTCGAGTGTTTTGTGCGAAGAAATAAACTAGCATCCAAAAAAGCATCATGGGATATGGAGATTCAAAAGCGGAAGAAATCGATTTTCCCAATCACCCCGTCATGAAATGATGTTTGTATTCAACTTTTCATTTATATATATTTTTTTTTGGGCGTGTGGGATTGGATGAGGATAATGCTTTTCTCCTCCTGGCTGGGTGGAGGGAGGGAATGCTACAAAATGATGGGTGTGGTGGGTAGTTTTATCGTTCGCACCACCCCGTCCTTTTCTTTTTAAATCATAGGAACAACACAAGCAAAGTAGGTCCCCACCCTTTTGGGGTTAGCAGCGACCGAGATGCTCCTCTTCATGAGCCACCTTCCTTGTCATTAAAGAAAGCCCAAACATTATAACTAGCTCCCCTCGCCCCCCCCCTCCCCCCACGCCCGGTGCAATTCCTTTTGCTAGGTCGCCGCCGGTCTATATAAGTTCCGGTCATAGTAGATGCGGCACCACTGGGAGTCGGATTTGGGCAAGGTGTCGCCTTGAGAGTTGAGGGACGTTCGCGTGTTTCTCCTTTTGCGACCTCTATCCCGTGCTCGCGAAGGGCACCGGGCACGCTAGCCAAAAGAGCCGTTGATTTGCTAGCCCGTCTCGCCGTCACTCCATCCGGGCAAAATGACGTCTCTACACAGGTCGCTAACCCTGTTCTCAAGCCCCCCTTCCCCTCCCTCTCCCCCTCCCCCCTACCCCCCTTCTCATATTTCATTAGTCAACTTTCTTTCGTATGTATGTCTCGTGTGGTCTAATATGGGTTCGTGATGTCGGAGGAGAGAGGACTCCGGAATAACGAGATGAACGTGCAATGGGTGATGAGCTAGTGTGACTAGGCTAGCCAGCGAAATGGACATAACAAGGAGGCATGTTGTTATATTTGCAGCAGTACGGCGAGTGAGTGAGAGATAGAGAAAATATTTATCTCAAGGAATATCCTTGCTATGTAATTATTTTAAACGATCGTTATCCTTGTCTAAACGAATCTAACCTAGATGGGAATATGAACGATGTTTTGCATATCTAATGCTAATTTCAGCTTTGGTTAATCAAATTCTAAACTTAAAACTTATAGAGGAGATTATTAATGTAGATGCAGATTTGCTAATGTAATGTGAGAAAGTGGCATTAACATGTACACCTACCATCTCCGGTGCCCTAATCACGTAGTAGATGCACCAATGTTATCGCGTCATCGGCTTGATTTGACGTACATCACAACTTTTACTTTTCGTGCTCATGACATGAATGGCAATATATATATTATCTAAAAACACAGTCCTAACATCTAAATTCATGGAATGGCAAGTTGACTAGTTTGTTCACCACAAACAAGGGGAAAGTAGCTTTCAGTTCCACTCTCGACCACTTGCGTCCTGCCCATTTTCTATTTTCTCTCTCAATTTTTGCATTGCTTTCCTACGGAATTTTCCCTTATTTTGTGCCTAAAATGTACTTTTTTAGATGTACTTGGCAATGATTGGCATAACAAGATACGGCGTATTACAATGCACCCTACGAGAGGTATTCTTGATCTCCACACATAAAAAAAAACATATTTAGATTCACATTACGGTGCACTTAATTCGATATTTTTCCGATGTGCATGAGGTGTTTATTCTTAACATGAATTAAACGGAGTGTGTTTTTATAGAAACCTTATTGATATCAAAAACTCATCAGTCGATATTACGTTCATTTGGCGTATTTTACTATAAAGCTTTTTAGGTAAGAAGGAAGCGAACTTTTATTTGTTTTTATTTTATTTTATGAAAAGTAGGTTATTAGCTACTTGCACCTAATATATGTAAATTATCAATATAAATACATGGTGTCTCGAACTTTTTTAACGATGTCTCACATATTAAAATTTTTTATTAAATATATCAAAAGATGTTTGTAGATTATTAATGAAATAAATGGCGTCTTACTTTTTTAACGATATCTCGTATATATTATATTAGGAAAGTTCCGTTAAAAAGATAAACAAAGACTACGCTAAACATATATTCACCCATCTCACTAATAGAGTGGAGCACATTTAAATGATAAGTTGGTGTCAAATGCCAAATATATTTTGAATTTATTATATAATTTTCTCACTTATAAATATTTATCAAAAGGTTGTTCTTGTTACATCTTTTAATCTTACAAAAAAAAATTCGATTAAAATAATTAGATGTACAACTATTTCCATCAATGGGTGAGATATATAAGTGAGGGGGAATATTGGCATCAAATACTAAAGACCTCAGGGATTTTATTAAGGATGAAAAATCACTAGGCTAAAAATCCTTGTGTTTAACGTTTAATATTTACCAATTTGCATAAAAAGACATTAAAAATCTCTGAATTTTTTTTTGCTAATTAGGTCCTTAAATTATATATATATATATATATATTTTTTTTTTTTCGAGTTGATCCTTTCTTCAAATAGATGATAATATTGGTGTAGCCGGTTTATTGCCGTTAAGTGCTAGGATGAAACATAATAAATTAGATAAAACAATTTTTTGAAAATCGGAACGAGGAACTTTGGAAAGAAGAGAAAAAAGTTTAAAGATAACAACGGGGAGGGGGAAGTGGCTGAGGCGGGGAGGAAGCGGCAGCAGCGATGGTGGCGGGTGCGGTGGCACCGGCGAGGGCTCGGTGCCCTTGCCGAGCATGGGCGGTGCCTCCACTTCCGTCGCTGCACCATCTTGCCGCAGATTCTGGGCGAGATCACGACCTCGCCGCAGACAGCTGTTGCGAGTTGAGCCAGCCCGACAAGATGAGTTCGGACATGAGGGCGCGCTTCTAGAGCCAGAACATGGCGCAGAAGCTGCCGGAGAAGGGCTCGACGTAGGCGATGGGGACCGAGATATGACGAGATCTTGCTCGTTTGACGACAAGACCCCCTCGACAATATAGGCTATGGCGACGATGCGCTGGGTGAAGGGCTGAAAGCCGTCGACCCGGCGAAGGGACAGCTGGGCCTTGTGGGCGCAACAACGCATGCGGTGTAGGCGGCCCCTCGCCGACGCTTGGGCAGCAGCGCGGCCTTCCCTGTCGCCACCTCCTCCTTCGAACCCTCACCATCCCAACAAGCACAGCCATTTCCCTTGAATCAACGCCATCTTCCTTCACTCGCCTGGAAGAACACGAAGTCAACGGAGAAAAAGAAGCATCGGATCTTCTGCTTAATCGGCCACGTTTCGAGCCGCAGCAAGAAATGAAATTTGGTCGAGTCGAAACCTGCCAGCCATCTTTCTCCATATCAAAACACTGGGGGCAACCCTCACCCAGATCTGCTCAATTCAAAGGTGCCGCGGCGGCCCTCGCCTGTGCTCTGTGGCGGTGGCAAAACATATTGACTCGCAAGCAAAGTCCCTACCGATTTTTGGTGAGTATTTGCATACGAAGATTCATTCATTTAGATACAGAGTACCATTGAACTTGAACACAGTCCCATAAATTTGTCGCGTGATCTTACATATTCAACGGTTCAAATGAGTTCATTGCGTTATTCACATCCCCGCAAAATAAGGGCTTCCGAAATGGTGCTGGGGATCGAGCCAAAAATGGAGAGCATTTCTCGTGAAGCCTTTATTCAGTGTGGAATCTAAAATTCGCTCCACATCCAACTTGGCCTTTTGCTCGGGAGTGCATGCCATGTTCCTTTCTTCTCCATCTCTTTCATAGAGGGGGCTAAGTCATCTTTAGCTTTGCATTATCTAATTGTTTTCCATTGCCAAAGCGCATATGCTTTCAAGGTCCTCTTACATCTATCCATCTATCTATTTATTTAAATGTGTGTACACAGTCAAGAAAAGTGGAACACACATCTGCAATTATTGGCAAATGAAAAGATGGGGAAAGCACACAAATGTTGAGAGAGATGGGATAACCAGCATAGGATCCACGCTCTTATGGAGTTTATACAAGTCCAATGGAGTTCATTTGACCTTAATTACTCTTTCTTTTTTGCTGTAATATGATAAGAGATTTGGATCTGCGCGATAATCCAAACCACTCGATTAATCATCAATCAAGATTCAAGAAAGATACACAACCCTCGATTGTGGTACACATTGATGATGTATTGAGATACATCTTCAAAGAAAGCGAGACTTTAATCCCCTCTTTGATACTCGACAAATCATCTCATCTTCTTAGTGCGTCGGCGTGCTACGGAGGGCTTACAACGGACCCTAAAGAAAATTCTTAGAATGAAAGGACGTTTGCTTATTACGCACACCTCGGATCTGCAACAAGAAAATAAAAAGGAAAGAAATCCACAGCTAGGGTTGAGAAAGTGACGCGTGCATATGCCTTTTGTCTTAACTTTCTCCCCCCCTCTCTCTATTATGCTTGTTAGCATAGGTTTTTGATATGCGATTGGCATAAACCCCATTGAACGTAGCCCATGCAATAACTTTTTTTGGGCAACACATTGTGCAAATGCTAGTGTGAAGTCATACGAAGGTGTAGGGACATCCCCTATGCACCGAGCGTCGGCTTGCATGGCTTCTCCTCAAAACCCGATCAATTAACTGGGTCACAACTGATTCTCTTTTTGATCAATTGAACATTATTTTCGTTCATGCTAGCTCTTGCCAGAGCATAAGTAGAGCATCACTCCGCAATGCTTTCGAGCGAAGGGCTAAAGATCATTTCACTCCAGTCAGCAAGCCAGTTCATCATTCAGATTGCTTGCTGGAACTTACCATGACCTAAAGCGAAGATCGAACTTTCAAGGGACATTATTCACCCAGCTAAGACATCGGCCCAATAAAGCAAGGAAAGGAACGGTTGGGCCGAGGAAAGAGGAGTTGTCGGATCATGGCCGGAAATGAAAAGTCAATGTCTTATCTGTTGTTTCCTTCTTTCCTTCCTTCTCTCTCTCTCTTTAAACCTTTCTCTCAATCTACCACTGCTTTTGCCCTCCCTTGCAAGGCTGCTGAAGCCTCAGATTCCCTCGTTTCAGAGGATTCCCAAAAGTGCATGGACCCACTTCATGCACTTACCATCGATGACACATTTGATCTTTTAAAACAAAAAGATTCTTGATCAAACGAGTTATATGCATTTGGCTAATGTGATTTTGCTATAATCATGTTGGCGCATAGTCACGAATTATCATTTTCGCTTCGACCGATGTTACCAGAATCACGTTCTTGCATCGTCCAACCGCGCATCTCGGCTGCTCAACTCCCGCTCGCCCACCTGAAGCAGATGAACGGATATGGATGGCATAGAAGAGACTTAGATCTTAAGTAAATCGTGGTGAAGGAAGTTGCCGGCTGGCTTTCCGCGAACAGCATCCCTTACCTTGGAGGAAATCGATTGACAAGGAAAGAATCTCTTCTTTTACGAGATAAAAGGAGCTCCTATGTTTGTGAGATTGAATTGGCTTCCTAAATTAAATTCGTGTAGTGATGTCGCATCACCACTATGAAAAGGAAAACGTCAGACCAATCCCTGAAGCCTTCTTCCCCTTTGGCTTCTCCACGAGGTCTTAGGGCGACGAAGTTCTGCACGTTGTCGATTTTTCAATGGAGATATTTTCCTAGCCTAAGCACATTGTCAATTCTTCTTGTGTCCAATCTGAGCATTTAATTGATGATTTGAAAGACATAAAAGCAACCAGCTCATCGCGTGATTATCGCCGAAGCTAGGCATAACGTGAGCTCTGCTTTTCTTCCCAGTTAAGCTGAGTTCTAGAGTTGCTACAGTCTTTTGGGAAACGGAAGCTAATTTGAAGACTTTTGTGGTGAAATAACGCGGAAGCCGCCGAATCTCGTGGACCGAGTTCATTGCTTAGGAAAAAAATGAGCTTGGCTAAGTCTATAGACGTATGTGATAGTTGAGCATCCGTCAGGGCATCAACAAAGCGTGCATGAATGACGAGAACTATAGCTTAGCTGTAATTATGAAGCTAAAGTAAAGAAAATGTTAACCAATGTCTTGACCTTGAAAATATCATGGAAAGCCCGATGCACAAAGTGCGGCCTATACTGTGTAGCTGCTCATGGTATTGATTAAGAAAAGCCCACTTGGACTTTGTTGTCCAAGCAAATTCGGCGGAGCTAATGTTGGAATTACAGGAAGAAGAACACTTGTGAAACTTCCGAGACGATGAATGTTAATTCTGCTCGTGAATTGCATATTGAAACAAACAAGATGAGTGGTACAGATTAGCCCTCTGTAAATTTTCTCCATGAGAGATTATGAGATAATATTTTTGTGAATTTTGTTTGGATGTAATCTAAGACTGTACATGTGAGCGATTTTATATACTCCAGACTTCTCCAAATTCATAAAGGATTTCTTTACCGCCTACTTTTCTATGACATAGATACCTAACATTTGGGTTGAACTACGTAAATTTTCACATGTCCTTATTCATTGTTCTCTCACGTTTGATTTGAATCGCAAGACCCGTTACCGTCAACTTTGTCTACTTCTCTAGTGAAAAGTTCATGACTCCATGTATCTAATTCAATGCTATATTACGTAAAAGCATATGTCCATATTAGAGAGTGAAATTTTCCTTCCCGAAGATTATATACTGCTATCTCAATTTGGATTTTGTTAACAAGTACCTCAATTACATTAGTTAAGCAACCAATAGGAAAACTTTATAGTTTTCAATACACCGATTGTCTCATGTAGTGCATAGTCGGTACATTGGACATCTAATTATTCCAAATAAGTATACTTAGTCCTCCACAAACATAGGATCCCAAGCACCTCACGTTATACATCGAAATCTATTCCTAAAGTTTCCAAAAAGAGTCTGTTTGAGGATTGCTGCATATAAAGGTCAGGTTCCGACTGTATAGATAAGGAAGATGGGGCATTCTACGGTGTCCTCGCAGCCTACTTGAGGCCATCATAAACCGTCGCAAACATTTCATTTAATTGTTAATCATTACAAAATGTCATATATTACTGCATATACTTGTACAAAAGAGCCCTTTGAATAACAAATCTACTTTAGCATAAATAAGTATGAGGTGCTTTATCATTGACTATTTGGATACGATAACATCAGCTTATTTATGATAGCTTACCAAGAATGTGATGCCCAGGGAAGACATGACCTGCCAAAAGTAAAGTTGTTAGCTACGCAGAATTGACTGTTTCAACTTAAGGCCAATATTTTTTTTGTAGGCCTGGTTCACACAATGCTTATCTATTTATTTCGCGAAAAATAAATGATTTAAAAAATATTTTCCTAAAAATAATCACTTATATCAATTGAATTAATTAGTTAATGAAAAATGTTTTCATTATCAACAATAATTTATGTTTAAACATTTTTCATGGATGACCAAAATATCTTTCATTCATTCATTTTTGTAAGAGATACAAGAGATCATTTTTAGGAAAATATTTTCAAAATCAATCATTTTTCGTGAAACAAATTCACCCTACTTTGTTTGGTTTGAGGATATTCGTACTAAGAATATTTCGGTACGGATAAGGCCGTGTATCTTTGACATTTTTCATACGTTTATGTTGATTGATTAAGTGCTTAACTCGAATGTAACAGATCTTGTTTACAAATATTAGTGTTGTATGGAGCCCACGGATACCACCTTATGGGTGAAGCCTTACCTAAAACATGTATCTGTTGAGGTTAATCGATTAAATTCGGATAATCAATATGTTAAAACATGTTATGTGGTACATGAGTCGAGATTGTGTTACAAAGTTGTGACATGATTAACAAGAATGTCACGGCCTAAATTTTGCAGGATATATTTATGAAACTATACGAGCATGATGCAAAATCAGGGAATGACGGCCTTATCTCTCTCTCACTCACTCTCTCTCTCTCGATCTAATTGTACCTCGCGTGTTGAAATTAAGTTTTTACGATTATTGTCCCCGGTTCGATTAGAAAGCAAGCTTTGCAAATACGTATTCCTTTGGATACAAAATAAAAAATTACAACATCTTCCTTAGACCATTGTGCTAGAGTTCTGCACGTCAATCGCTTGTCTATAGGATTTTACTAAGCCTTATATACATATAGACTCCGTCCTTTCATCTATAAGCTTTTAGGCAGGATTTTCTAGCCTGGTATAACAGTCAGATTCCGCCCAGATTTATTTCACGGGTGAGGCTTTGCGTTTGTCTACTCCAACTGTTATTCTCAATGTAGACTTTCCCAGCACATCATAGCGGGACCACCAACTCCAAAGGAATATTCAGTTTGAGCCGTGTTATTTCGAAGTTAGGTATGTCCGAATCAACATCCCCAGAACGTAATAGGTCGTGCTCGTGCTCTTCTCTCATCGGAGGGAATATCTGGACTTGACATATCTGATGTAGTTTAATAATGGAAGTTGAAACTCTTTGATTGAAGATATCATTTACTACACTCAGAAACTTGTTGATCGTCCACAAAAGATTTCGAGTGTCGATTAAAAATTTCATGTGGACCCAAAGTATGCCACAGGCTACATGTGTAAGGGAAAATTTTTGTTTAAAAGAAAGATACACCCAATGTAAGTTCCACTTTGCGATTTGAAAGCTTTAGGAATGAGAAACTTCAAAGACAGAAAAATTGGAACAGAAGACACACAAATTTTTTACGCTGAAAAAGTCTTTCAAATTAGAAAGGGAAAATCAAGGTGCCGCATTAAACAGTTTTTTCATTGTTAGTATCGGGTTATAATTACGAAAGAGATCGCCCCAATATATAACACAAGTTTAGATCAACCTATTACAAAATTCGCCGTGGTGACGTAGCCTTGGAATTTAACTCGTGTATTCACTCCGATTGGGAAGAAACGGTAAATGTCTAATTCTTTATTACGATAATGCATCGTGTTTTCGCTACATCTATTTGACCTAATTAAAATACAATGCTTAAGTATACAAGTATCTTAGCAGGGATGAAGTTTTAGGTCAGAGATATGCGTTGCCTTCTCAAGTACGCATGCTTTTTGCGTCTAATCAGATCTGACCAAGATTGCCATGTATTGAAAACTTCAACGCTAGAGGGCGGTGGGTGGAGGATGAACATTACCCTTAACCCTTTGTTTATTTCGATCCTCACTTCACTTCTCACCAAAATCTCTCCTAAGTTCCTCTCCAAACTTGTAGATGCACTCGGTCGTCGCACCTATTCCAACATGGTGAAGATGAGGTCAATTCATGAGGCCTTGATCATTAGAGCTGGCAAGCAATTAGTTTAATAAGTTTACGCGCTCATGACGATTTTAGAGCCGTAGGAGCTTCAGCATATCCTAACTATATATAGGACCAAGAATGTGCTTCAGGATTCAAATTGCTCAACTTTTGAGAGGGATCCGATTAGTGCAAACGACGTTGCTTAACGAGTCATGGCCCGTTCTACTACTCCTTCCTCGCTAACTGCGGTGGCCCATTTCACCGCTGCAATGTTGTTACTCTTCCATCCGTCGAACGCTCAACTAACTGCTGTTTTTATGAGAAGTCATGCCCGGGCGTGTCCAGCATCGTCCAAACCGTGATCCAGGAGGCCCTTCAATCCGACCCACGAATCACCGCCAGCCTCCTCCGTCTCCATTTCCATGATTGCTTCGTCCACGTGAGTCCCAAAGCTAGATCAATCCCCGTTAACGAAAGTATTTTATCTGATTATTGGGTAATGTGACTCACGTAACCTAATGCTTGAGCATGACATATGCGTTAAAAGGGGTGTGACGGATCGCTGTTGCTGGACAATAGTCCAACCATACAGAGCGAGAAAGATGCAGCTCCAAATTTCCAGTCTGCAAGAGGTTTCGGTGTGGTGGACAAGATCAAAGCGGCCATTGAGAGCACTTGTCCTGGGACCGTGTCTTGCGCCGACATTCTCGCCCTCTCTGCTTAGGCTTCCATCTATTTGGTATATGTAGCTATAGTAAAAGAAACATGAACATAAATTTAAAGTATACTTAGGGTTGGTTACTATTACTTGGCCTCCACGAATCATAATTGTGTCTCTCTTGATTATTGCTCTTATGAAATTGCAGTCGGGAGGTCCATATTGGACGGTGCTCCTGGGGAGGAGGGACAGCTTGACAGCATACCAAGAGCTAGCAAACACATCAATACCGTCCCCTTTTGATAGCTATTCCAACCTCATTTCCCAATTCTCTGCTGTTGGCTTGGACGTCACTGACCTTGTCGCTCTTTCAGGTAAAATAGAACAGTTGCACTTGCATTTTGGAACGAAATGTGCAACTGCAGATATTGATGCCCCAAATAGATTTACAGAGTGATGTGCTGGATTTTTGTCACATAACTTACTCGGCACAAACATTTCTTCACTTCTGTTTAACACATTGGAACCTCCTAATATGATCATGGTCACTCCTTAATTGAGATCGAATTCATAGCACCTCAAAACTAGAACTTTTCATCACAGATGTATGAATATCCGAAGGATGGTATCAAAATTTGCATGCCCCCTCATACACTTATTTGAGAAATGCCAAGTATACTTTGGTTAGTTTACAGAATCAATACATTAAGTGAAGTCGCAAATCATTGTTATTTATTCATATGTCCACTAACGAGTTTGTCGCATATATTTGGTATACAAATTCGTTGAGCAATCCTTGCATTGGTCTATTCATCCACCTTCAAAATTGAGCTATCTGCAGATATTTTGTTCTCTTAGCTCACTTTTCGTGCATATGATGATAAAACAGGAGCTCACACCTTTGGACGTGCACATTGCAAGGTATTCAGCCCTAGGCTCTACAACTTCACCGCAAGTGGTGGCCCCGATCCCACCATTAACCCGTGGTACTTGACCACTCTCCAGAAACTTTGCCCTCAGAATGGCAACAGCAGCGTCCTCTTCGACCTTGACCTGACGACCCCGAACTTGTTCGACAACCACTACTACTCCAACCTCCAGAAAAATGAAGGGCTTCTTCTGACCGATCAAGAGTTGTACTCAACGGCGGGCTCTGCGACAATCTCCCTCGTCAACAGCTTCAGCTTCGACCAGGGTGCCTTCTTCGAGAGCTTCGCTCGGTCGATAGTAAACATGGGAAACATTAGTCCTCTCACCGGGATTAACGGTGAGATCAGGGGCAATTGCAGGAAGGTCAATGGGAGTTGAAAGTGATTTTCGAGGGATTGTTGGAAATGTCAATTCTATTGGAGAGAGAGCCAGATGTTTTTATTTCTACGTCGAGTGTGTAGTGTTAAGAGTTAGTCTGATTAAAGTATTACAATGGATTGCACATCTCTGTTAAGAGATCATATTAAATAAATGAGATTTTCTTTTATTGATCATCCATAAAGAGTTTGTTAGAAATTCTTATAAACGTGGGTTAACATCGATCACCTGATATTTTAGTTTGTGAAAGACATGTGGTTATATAGTAAATAAAGTACATGAGACAATGCTTGATAGCCTGAATACAATCGTTTAATCAATTTATATTGTGTTAAGCACATCTCGATACAGTGATAAAGTGGCGTTCAATGGTCTGTATAGGGTGGTATTTTAACAATGACGATGATATTCTTTCGTATTGATCAGTTCTGAGATGGTGGCCACCTAAATCAAGTATACGTAATTTCGATTCCAGATTGAGGTATTTCAAATTCTATCTTATTACATCGGTCTTTTTTATACACAGTTATAAAGTTTCTTGAGATGAGGTTTTTACAATATGCGTTGAGAATTTGCACTTTTCTTCACCTCGAGATTTTTTTTTTTTTAAAAAAGGGAAGATATGATGAACGATTTTGCTAAAACTTCAGCAAAGCATACAGAGTATCTAACAACATTTCGCAGAAAGTGGAAGAATCTATTCAAGTTAGGTTTGAAGAAACTTAGCAACCCATAACACTGTTGATGAGGATGAGGAGACACAAGTAGCAGCACGCGCTTCTATCAATGAGAATACACAAAGACAAGAGGAAAGCATGAACAGCTCGGCTCTACTAAAGGATTGGAAGTACAGATCTAACCATCCCAAAGAGCAAGTTATTGGTGATGTTAATGTTGGAATCAAAAACCAGATCCTCATTCAAACAAATGCTGAGGACTTTGGCGCTTATATCCGAAATAGAACCAAGAGGAACTAAAGAAGCCTTTTGTTTTTGTGCCAATTCAGTCATTTTGGTCAATTTTGGCCAGATTTTACTGATGTAGACGTCGACCAGCAAGCGGCCGGTTATCGGCGTTGGCATGAATAACTTTAATAATATTTTAATGTTTTTTTAAATTTTTATTTATTTTTTCCTTTTTTTTTCTTTTCTTTTTTTTTTCCCCCTCTCCTCCCTCCTTTCTTTGGCTGGTTGCTGGCGAGGCTCGCCCACGTCGGCCACTAGTGAGGCCTAACCTCGCTAGATCCGATGAGGTCGTGTCAGTTGCCAGCCAAGTTGGGTCTTGCCCAGCCATGGCGAGGTCAAGCCTCGTCGACGGTTGGGTGAAGCACGACCTCGCCGGATTTGGTGAGATCAGGCCTTGCCCAACGCTAGCCAGCCCTCGCTAGTGGCCGGTGTGGGCGAGCCTCACCGGTGCCGGCCAAAGGAAGGAGGGAGGGGAGGGAAGGGGAGAGGGAAAAAAAGAAAAAATAATAATAAATACAAATTTCAAAAAATATTAAAATATTATTAAAGTTATTAGCGCCGGTGACTGGTTGCTGGCCAGTCGACGTCCATGTTAGCAAAATCCGGCCAAAATTGGCCGGAAGAACTGAATTGGCATAAAAATAAAAGGTTTAGGACTAAATTGGCACTAATGTAAAATGTTTAGGACTGAATTAACACCATAAAAAGGTTTTGGACTGAATTGGCACCAATATAAAATGTTTATGACTGAATTGGTACCGAAAAGAGATTTGAGACTAAATTAGCATCAATACAAAAGATTTAGGATTTTTTTGGCACTTTTCCCAAAATTTTCAGTTTTTAATGCACCGATCCTCCTGTGTCATGCACAACCAATGCAATAAATATTTAATTACTATAAAATAAGTATCCTTGACAAGTGCTTTGAGGTACTAATTAACAGCACCCAATCAATTTATCTGAACCTCCAGGAGCACATGATTCCAAGCATCTTACGTCGTTATACATCGAGCACTGTTCCTAAAATTTCCAAGTCATTGAGGATTTCACGGCATATAAAGGTCAGGTTCCAACCATATAGACAAGGAAGGCGGGGCCATTCCAAGCGAAATTCAGTTTGAACTGTGTCATTTCGAAGTTAGGTATGCCCCAAGCAACATCCCCAGAACAAAATGGATCTTGCTCTTCTCTCCTCGGAGGGAATATCTGGACTCGATTTATCTGTTGTAATTCAATAATCGACGTGGAAACTTTTTCAATGAAGATACCATTCAATATACTCAGAAACTGCCTAACCATCTATTAAAGATTGTGAGTGTTGATTGTGCCCTCTCGACTGTCATTGAGGACACATCGATTCAACTGCTACGAACACAAAAAATTTCTTGTGGGCCCAAAGTGTGCCGCAGGCTACATGTTCAAGATCGTGCCTGGCAATGCCAAAATAATTAAAAGAAATCTCGGTTCGAAAGGTCCAACTGCGATGCCAGCCACCATCGCAGGTGCCTTTTAGGATGCACCAAATGGAAACTTTACTCTGTGACCTGAAAGTATTAGGAACGAGAAGCATGGAAACGGAAAAAACAGATGGGTTCACTAAAAATTATAAAACCAAGTTCTAAAACTTTTGAAAAAAGCAATCAAGTCTTAAAATTTGTCTTAAAAGTGTAATTGAATTCTAAGATTTTCAAAATGTGCAATCAAGTCCTAATACTTATCAAGAAAGTGCATTCAAATCCTAAAATTTTCAAAAAATGTAATTAACGGAAAGATTTAATTGGATCGATTTTATAAGTTTTAGAATTCAATTGCACTTTTTAAAGGTTTTAGGACTCAATAGCATTTCGTGACAAATTTTAGAACTTAATCGCACTTTTAAAAGGTTTATGACTCAATTGCATTTTCATAACAAGTTTTAGTACTTTTAATGTATTTATTCCAAAAAAAAAATCAGAGGAGAAGGTCCACAAATTTTTTCCTTGAATAAATTCTTTAAATATAGAAAGGAAAAATTACGGTGTCACGCTAGGTGATTTGGAATTACCTTAAGTTGACATCAAAAAAACCCTTTAAAATATATTGATAAGGACAAACTTCATGAGCTGCAACTTTGTTGTGAAACAACCTTTTCATTTTATGTCACGTTCAAACGGTTAGAAATGATTGACAAAGAGTTATGGTCTTTAGCTAATACTTCAATTAAACTCAGTAATCGTTCAAGATGAAACCTTTTAGTATATATTAATTCCTTTTTTGTGTGTAAAAATAGAAATGAAAGACCTTCCATATTCATCCGCCTCTCTTTTATACGATTTTCGCATTTGGTGGGTTTGCTTTTGCATAGAGATCCTGCATGCAATAGATTTGAAAGACAGAACTTGAGCCAAAAAATTCGAAGCAAATTCATAAACAATGAAAAACGTTGTAGATTTTAATTTCCTGGATTTTAATCTATTGCTATTTTCGTTGCATTCTTAGGTTAATATTGTCTAGAAAAAAAAATTCATTTGGAATTCGTGTTTTATATCTATGATTTACGTGTTAGGATCCGGCGCACAATCATAAGTCAATAGAGAGTAAAAACAAGAAAAAGAAATCGAGATACTGGTTTTTATTTTGATTTACCATTAAATTAGGATTACGTCAAACAAATATAATTAGTACCCCACACTTCCATATTATATCGAAAAAAAAGATTTTTTTTATATATATAATATAGTAACTATTCATGAGTTCAAGCCTAAACTATCCATTAAAATACAGTCTCAAACTATAGCATTATATTACGACATTTTTCTTCCATCAATCTTTGACCTCCTAAAATTATGATTTTTTACTAAGGCATGAATATTACGTTTCACCAACCCTCAGCACCTTTTGTCACATCTCCTTTGACTAACATTATTAGCTATGAACAGAAGATACGACCGGGAGAAGCGCTGCCCAAATAGCTAGTCTCGAAAATGCTCGGACAAGAATAAAATTACAAAACCTGATAAAAAAAAACATAAAGATGACAAATGAGCTGAGATAGTGCAATTTGGAGGGACGAATTCAAAGAACGTGCCCGAAAACCCACCTAAAAAGTGGATGTTGAGGTAAAAACAGACACTTCAAATAAGCTTTCCTCTTTTCCTTGTGTAATCCTTAGAATAAACTCCAGTTTGGTCAAAAGTTATGTCGTGTTCAATCGAATTTTTATTTTTTGGGCCCACGGATTGCGTTTTCCACTTATACGAAGCTTCTTCGATCTTGATTCATTGCATCCTTGTCAATTATTATAAGTTTAGGCATTTAAATTCCTGTAGGCAAAATGAGTAGATTATTGTAACCTAGAGCAAAAATTATGTAAAATTGGCATGTATCGAGGAGAAACATTCATTGCTAGATAGATGGATCCATCGAACTTAACTTATGCACTTCCTTTGAGAAAATTATTTAATCAGTCCTAAATCTATCGCATGAATACCAACTCATTCCTAAATTTTTTAATTTCTTCGATTAAGTCATCTACCTTTCTGCGAAATTCCACTGTAGTCCTTCTAGCCAATTTTCGCCGAACATTACTAAAGTGACAATGTGCCATGTACAACAGCAAATGAGAATTGGACCATCGTCTCAATGATTTCAGGCAAAAACGACTACATTGGAATTGTGGGAAAAAATTTAGCACTTAATTGACAAAATTGAAGAGTTTAGAATTGAATTGGTGGCCGAACACTAGGTTTAGAATTGATTGAATAATTTTCCCACTCCCTTTGGTTGCGAAAGGAACACTAAATGTCTAATATTGGATTATGCTAATGCAAACTAGTTTCTCTATAGTACAAAAAGGGGTAGAGCCCAAAAATTATATCGTTACTCTCCTAATAAAATATTATTTAATCTGATCACCTAACAAAAAAGGAAGCAAACCTATTCGTGGCCTATCTAATACATAATTATCACCCACATTGTTCAGTTGGATAATCCAATTTGCAAGCCAATCTGCACAATGCATCCTAGTTTTGCTAAATCTCATTGTCCCAATTTAAATAGATAAATGACCAAACACAATGCTTAATTATACATATATCCTAACAGGGGATAAAGTTATCTGGTCTGATATATGCGTCGACCCTTGCCTTCTCAATTTCGCATGCCTTTTAGCTTCCCGTTGGATCTGACCAAAGTTGCCATGTATTGAAATCTTCAAAGCTTAGAGGGTGGGTGTGGGTGTGTGGAGGATGAGTATTACCCTTAACCCTTGATTATCATGATCGTCACTTCTTGCGAAATCATCTCCCAAGTTTCTCTCCAAACTTGCATCTGTAATCGATCCTTGCACCCAATCCAACATTAATATTTTCACCTTGAGATGTCGGAAAACAGTCTTGGATCATTAGAGCTGGCAAGCAATTATTCTAATAATTTTACACGCTCATGATGATGTTAGAGCCGTAGGAGCTTCAACATATCCTAACCATATATATAGGACCAAGAATGTGTGCTTTAGGATTCAAATTGCCCAACTTTTGAGAGGGATCCGATTAGTCCAAACCACGTTACTTAAACGAGTCATGGCCCGTTCTTCTACTCCTTGCTTGCTGACGGCGGTGACCCTTTTCGCCGCCACATTGTTGTTTTCCCTCCATCCGTCGAACAGTCAACTAACCGCTGATTTTTATGCGAAGACAGGCCCAGGCGTGTCCAGCATTGTCCAAACCATGATCCGGGAGGCCCTTCAATACGACGCACACATCACCGCCAGCCTCCTCCGTCTCCATTTCCATGATTGCTTTGTCCACGTGAGTCCCTATGCTCAACTCCTATTAGCAAGAAGTCCCAAATGACCGCATTCTTGATCTGATTATTGGACAGTGTTAGTCACGTAATCGAATGCTTGAGCATGACATATGTGTTAAAAAGGGTTGTGATGGATCGCTGTTGCTGGACAATAGCCCAACCATAAAGAGCGAGAAAGATGCAGCTCCGAGTTTAAGTCCGCGAGAGGATTCAGTGTGGTGGACAAGATCATGTTGTCACGTAATAGTGCTTGTATATGCAAAACAAAATTGTTCGACAAACCTGAAGTGACATTTTGACAAATAATCCGAATGTCGATGAATGATCCGAGTCCAACGAATTCGTGTTGTGTCCTTAAGACAATTTATCCCCTCTACCGGTACCCAAGGTTGTTAAATAATTGTTTCCCAAGATAGAACGGATCGCCTTTCCAAAGAAGCGGTACTTCTTCAAAAGAAATGTTCGAACGCAACTTTGCAGAATAATCACACAAATGACAATGATGAAGAAAATGCAGCAGAATGCCGTACGGGAAAAATGAAAATGTGTAGAGTTTGTTGGGAAAAAAGTCTCACAGGAATAAGAATGCCACGAAGAGATTTTTGACCGAATAGAATAGTTCGGTTATATATATAGCGAAAATGAAGAGTCGCGAGCAATGAAAACTCGCTTGAACCGAAGCGGTTTTCGTTCGGTTCGTGAATAGTCGCAAGCAATGAAGGCTCGCTTGAACCGAAGCGGTTTTCGTTCGGGCAAACCGAACCTCACGAATAGACATGTTTGGAGGGTGGTGGGCGGAGGATGATTATTACCCTTAACCCTTCATTATCTCGATCGTCACTTCTCACGAAGTTTCTATCCCAACTTTCATATATAATCGACCCTTGCACCTCATCCAACGTTAATAATTTTACCTTGAGACGACGGAATGAAAATGAAACAGTCTTTTATCATCAGAGCTCGGAAGCAATTACTTTAATGATTTATAGAGCCGCAAGAGCTTCGACATGTCCTAACTAGGTATATAGGACCAAGAATGTGCTTTAGGAGACAAGTTCCCATACTTTTGAGAGAGATATCGGATTAGTCCGATCTACGTTACTTAACTAGTCATGGACCGCTATTATACTCCTTCCTTGCTTACGGCAGTGACCGTTTTCGCCACATTGTTGTTTCTCCTCAATCCATCAAACGCTCAACTAACCGCTGATTTTTATGCAAAGACATGCCTGGGCATGTCCAGCATCGTCCAAACCGTGATCCAAGAGGCCCTTCAATCTGACCCACGCATCACCGCCAGCCTCCTCCGTCTCCATTTCCATGATTGCTTTGTCGACGTGAGTCCCTGAGCTACATCAATTCCCATTAACACGGTACTCTCGATACTCTGGATCTAGTTATCGGGTAGTTAATTAGTCACATAACGTAATGCTTGAGCATGATATACATGTTAAAAGGGGCGTGATGGATCGTTGTTGCTAGACAATAGCCCAACCATAAAGAGCGAGAAAGATGCTGCTTCGAGTTTTAAGTCCGCAAGAGGGTTCGGTGTGGTGGACAAGATCAAAGCGGCTATTGAGAGCGCTTGTCCTAGGACTATGTCTTGTGCCGACATTCTTGCCCTCTCTGCTCGAGCTTCCGTCTATTTGGTAGGGCTACTTCTCTAAAAAACCCTCCATTTTAGATTGAGTCCCACTTCTATCCCGAACTATTTTGTCTAAAAAAAAAATCCCAAACTTTAGGCCTAATCTCAATTTTACACCCAAACTTTTTTTGTCTCACGGAAAATCCCAAATTTTAGGTCTAATCCCAAATCTATCCCTAATTTTGTTTTGTCCAAAAAATATCACCAACTTTCAATCTATTCTCAGATCTACACCGTGGTCCAGTCCCAACATGATATGGCATTTCAACATCAACAACAAATTCACATCAGCAAGGTGACATGGAAAATTATTTCCAAAATGAAACCGTTCTATGATATGAAAATTAGGGTCCACTGATGGCAATTTTTGAACAAAGGGCTAATGGGGGGACATTTGGGACTAGAGTTAAAATTGGTGATTTTTCTCTTAGACAAAAAAGAAAAAGTTAGTAGATTTGAAACTATACCTAAAGTTGGGGCTTTTCTTTTGACGGAGAAAAGTTCAAGGTAGATTTGGACTTGACCTAAAGTTTAAGGTTTTTTTCTAGAGAAAAAAAGAAGTCCAGGGAAAAATTGAGACTAAACTTAAAGTTTGGAGGTTTTTAGGGAATTAGGCAATATTTGATATATGTGGTTATAGTCAGTCAAACACAAATAAATCCAAGTACATTTAGGGTTCGTTACTATTGTGTTTCTCTTGATTATCACTTCTATGAAATTGCAGTCAGGAGGTCCATATTGGACGGTGCTCTTGGGGAGGAGGGACAACTTGACAGCAAATCAAGCTTGGACATCTCTGACCTTGTCACTCTTTCCAGTAAAATAGAATAGTTGGACTTGCATTTTCAAACAAAATATGCGGATGCGCATATTAGAGATATTTAGGGATTTTTCTAAAATAATTTACTATAACAGAGAAATTTTGATAATTCTCAAGATTGTGCGTTTGTTGCACATGGATTGCACATATATTGCACGTAGATCTCCCTTTGATTGTGCGTATCTTGATTGACATATTGTCTTATAATAGTTATTTAGTAAAACTTATAAATAAGCTGATGTAATCTTCATTATGATATATTGAAATAGAAGCTAACTTTTCATGCATATGATAATAAAACAGGAGCTCACACCTTTAGACATGCACAGTGCAATTCATTCAGCCCTAGGCTCTACAACTTCACTATGAACGGCAGCCCCGATCCCACCATAAGCCTGTGGTACTTGACCTCTCTTTGGCAACTTTGTCCATAGAACAGCAACTATCCTTGCTGACTTTGACCCCACGACCCCAAACTTGTTCGACAACCACTACTACTCCAATCTCCATAAAAACCAAGGGCTTCTTCTGTCTAATCAAGAGCTGTATTCGATAGCCGGCGCTGCGACGATCTCCATCGTCGACAGCTTCAGCAGCAACCAGAGTGCCTTCTTTGAGAGCTTCACTCGGTCAATAATAAACATGAGAAACATTACTCTCTCACAAGAGATCAGGTTCAATTGCAGGAAGGTCAATGGGAGTTGAAAGTTTTCTTTTGGGGGTTTTGGGTGCGTGTACATGAATAAATAGCAGCTTGTGAAATAAAGTTCAGGCTTGGTTGGAAATCTCAATCCTATTGGACAAAGAGCCAGAGGGTTGAATTTCTACAACGAGTGTGTTAAGAGCTGATCTGATTAACGTATTACAAATTTCTCTGATTACCTCATGTAAATCTGTTTCTCGAACTTACCATGAAAAAACGATGTTTTCATATTTAGCCATTTTGGCTTGAGATCCTATACAACAACTAAGGCAAATAATACACGAATAAAAGTATGTCTTACCACAGAAGAGAACAACTCATTATAATCAATGCCCTCTAGCTATATATATCCTTTGCAACAAGTCTCGCCTTATAATTATAAGGACAAAGTTCATGAGCTTCAGTTTGTTGTGTTACAACTTTATTCACTTTATTTGAAAATTCAAATATGTTTAAAGTAATCGACAAAGAGTTGTGGTCTTTAGCTGATACTTTAATTGAACTAAGTAATGGCTCAAGATGAAACCTTTTAGTATACATAGTAATTCCCTTTTAGCGTATAAATATAATAATGAAAGACTTTTGGTATTCATCCTCCTTTCCTTAATATAGCTTTAGCATAGATTAGTTGGCTTGCTTTTGTTTAGAGATCCTGCATGTAACAAATTTGAAAGACAGAACATGCGCCAAAAGATTCCAAGAAAATTCACAAATAGTGAAGAAATGTTCTAAAATTTAATTCATGCATTTATTATAGTGTTCACCAAGATCAGCTGTAAAAATTTATTTACACACATTAACTCCCAAAACAAATCGGGAGAGAAATTAATGACAAGACAATCAAAATAGAGAAAAAGAAAACCAAAGACTAACTACACGGGAGCTTCAAAAGAGGAAAGAGTTTTTGGGAGATGAGGGGGTTTGTCGACAGAGTTTTTGTGACTTTTTTTTTTCTTCCTCTTATCAATCATCGATCTCCTACAATTATGATATGTTACGTATTTATGAATATTATAATTCACTAACCTTCAGTTTCTACCATCACATCTCTTTTGACTAACGTTACTAGTGATTCAAAACCATGGACAAAGCGTTGGTTGTTTGTTTGTAAAATAAACAAAATAATGTTTTTTTCTTTATCCCACATAGGAAAGTTTTGACAAAGTAGGCCGCTTTATAATTGTAAATATCTTCTTGCTCCTTAGAGTGAAGACAATGGGGTGTGTGCTAATCCACACAATACCCGCGTGCGGGTGCGCGATTATTAGGCACACTTAGCACTTAATTAGCATTAATCCCCTTATTTATTTTATTTTATTTTATTTCGTAAGGTTATCCCATTAGTTGAAAAGTTGTTTTTGTTTATTAAATAATTTTGAAATTATGAAAATTCGGAATTTTATTTTTATATATTTTTTATTTTATTCCGAATTTTTCATGTGTCTTTTCAAGACAACTTTTGAAGATTATACTTGTTTAGTTTTTAATCTTTCCCAAAAAATTGCATTTGTTCAGTTTGCAACTTCTTCCGAAGAGATATCTTTGTTAACTTTGCAATCTTTCGTGAAGAGTTGCCTATGTTCTTTAAGACCAATTTCTATATATGTCAGCTTTTCAGCAAGAAGAATAATGATATCATTTCAAGTATTTTCAAGAAAAACTACAGCCATCATTTTCAATTGTTTCCCAGAGAGACTCTGAAGAAATCCTAGAATTGCTATCTAGTATTCTCATTTTGAGACTTTGCTGTATCCTGAAAGATTTTTGCCGATAACCATTAGCAACATTGTGAGGTAAATAAATCCTTAAGAAAAGTGATATCATGCCTCAAAGTCCGATTCGATTGCTCTTTTGATTCGAAGTCATTCAAATTTTACAACACAAAGCACTGGCCATGTAGCTGGTGTTTAAAAAGCATGGACAAGGATAAAATTACCAAACTAATAAAACAAGAATGGAAAAATAACAAATGAGCTGGGATAGTACACTTTACAGGGATGAATCCAGAAAACTTCCCCAAAAACCCGCCTAAAAAAGTGCATCTTGAGGTTAAAAAATGAGCTCGAAGGCACTTCAAGTAAGATTTCGACTTCTACTTACAATCCTCATAATAAATTCCAGTTTGATCAGAAGTTATGTCCTGCTCAAGGGAATTCTTGTTTTCGGCCCGCCTCTTGCATTTGTCACTGATACGAAGCTTCTTCAATATTTCACTAATTGCATCCGCGTCATTTATTCAATGGGCGTAACGATAATGACATTTGTTGATATGCCAACGCCTTTAGGCATTTAAAATTTCTCTAGACAAAACGAGTAGATTATCCAAGTCCCAAGCAATGACTATTTATCAAACCGTTGAAAATAGAGTGCATCATTACTATATTCATATCACAACCTACTTTGGCGAGTAAACTATAGTTGATTCACAAAAACTGCAATAGTAAGCACATCGCTATCATTAGGAAGCCGGTATTATATTTAAAGCAGAAGCACCGTTGAAAATTGGCGTGCGTGGTCGTAGATTCGAAGACGAACGTCCGTTATTGGATGGATGTACATATCAAAAAAATGTGACTCACACACTCCCCTATGATTGCGGAAGAAACAGTGAACATCTAATTCTTGATTATGATAATGCACACTGGTTTTGCTACATCTCTTTACCTAAGTTCAATGCATGACCCAATGCAATACTTAATCATAGATCGAGCAGGGAGTAAGGCTTTGGGCGTGGGGTATGCTTTGACCATTGCCTTCTCGATTTCGCCTTCTGCTTGCTTATGATTGGATCTGGCAAAGGTCGGCATGCGTAGAAAATTTCCAAAGCTGGAGAGGGTGGTGGGTGGAGGATGAATATTACCCTAAACCGCGCGTTGATTATTTGATTGTCACTTCTCACGGAATCATCCCCGAAGTTTCGCTACGAAGCTTTATATTATGTACGATCCTGGCACCTAATTCAACGTTAATGATTTCACCTCGTGGCGACGGAGTAAGGATGGAAAGAGGCTTCGATCGTTAGAGCTGGCAAGCACTTATTTCAATGATTTTTACGCGCTCATGGTGACTTTGAGCCCTAGGAGCGTCGACGTAACCTTACTATATATATATATATATGGGACCAACAATGCGCTTTGAGGATTCAGATTCCAGCGTTTTGGAGAGGATCCCATCAGTCCGAACGACGTTGATTTACTACTAGTCATGGTCCGTTCTCCGGATCCTTCCTCAGTGACGGCGGTGACAGCTTTAGCCGCGCTGTTGTTTGTCCTCCACCCATCGAACGCTCAGTTAAGCGCGAACTTCTATGCCACGACATGCCCGAACGCGTCCAGCATTGTCCAAACCGTGATCCAGCAAGCCCTTCAGTCTGACCCGCGCATCACCGCCAGCCTCCTCCGTCTCCATTTCCACGATTGCTTCGTCAACGTGAGTACCTTAGCTAGGTCGCCTCCCGTTAACAGCGAGTCCGGAAGGATCGCATTTTCTCTTATCGCACTTTCTGCCCGATTATCGGGTAGTTAGTCGTGTGAACTGATGTTTGAGCATAACATGTGTTCAAAGGGGTGTGATGGATCGCTGTTGCTGGACAACAGCGCAACCATTAAGAGCGAGAAAGACGCGGCTCCCAATACGAATTCCACCAGAGGGTTCGATGTGGTGGACAACATTAAAACGGCTATTGAGAGCTCTTGTCCTGGGACTGTGTCTTGCGCCGACATCCTCGCCCTCGGTGCTCAAGCTTCCGTCTCCCTGGTATACATAGTTATGGTCCAAGAAACATTAAGAATAAATTGAAAGTATACTTAGGTTCGTTACTAATACTTATCCTTCACAAATCATAATCGTGTTTCTCTTGATTGTCTCTCTTACGAAATTGCAGTCAGGAGGTCCATCCTGGACAGTGCTCTTGGGGAGGAGGGACAGCTTGACAGCGAACCAGGCGGGAGCGAACACATCAATACCTTCCCCTTTTGATACCGTGGCCAACCTCACTTCCAAATTCTCTGCTGTTGGCTTGGACACCACCGACCTTGTCACTCTTTCCGGTAAAATAACAAGACAAAAGGAAAAACATAAGTGTATTGTTGGACTTGCATATGAAGATCCAATGGGTGGTGTCAAAACTTGCATGCCAACTCATAGATTTATCTGATAAATGCTAAGTATACTGAGGTTGGTTTATAAAACAAATATATCGAGTGATGTCGCCAACCGTAATTATTTGGCATTTACTATGACCCATTTATATAGTTCAGCCCTACGAATATTTCACATATGTTTGGTAAACAAATTCTGTTGAGCATACCTAGCATTGCTCTATTCATCCACCTTCATAACAGACCATTTGTAGATTCTTTGTCCTGTCTTAGCTAACTTGTCGTGCATATGATCATGAAACAGGAGCTCACACCTTTGGACGTGCACAGTGCAGGACATTCAGCCCTAGGCTCTACAATTTCACTAACGGCAGCCCTGATTCCACCATAAGCCCTTCGTACTTGACCACTCTCCGGCAACTTTGCCCGCAAAATGGAGACGGCACCGTGCTCGCCAACCTCGACCCGGCGACCCCAAACACGTTCGATAACAACTATTACGCCAACCTCCAGAACAACCAAGGGCTTCTTCTGTCCGATCAAGAGCTGTTTTCGACGACCGGCGCCGCGACAATCTCCATTGTCAACAGCTTCAGCAGCAACCAGAGCGCCTTCTTCCAGAGCTTTGCTCAGTCGATGATAAACATGGGAAATATTAGTCCTCTCACCGGAAGTAACGGGCAGATCAGGTCGAATTGCAGTAAGGTTAATGGAAGTTGAAAGTTCTTCCTGTTTTTTTTCTTTGGTGTCTTCCGTGCGAGCACGTGAATTTAAAGCAGCGTGTGAAATAAAGATCAGGCATTATTGGACACATCAATTCTATTGGGGAGCGAGCCAGAGGCTTGCATTAATTAGTCAAGTGTGCAGTGTTAAGAGTTTGATTAGATTAAAATACTATTTACAAAGGTTTACGCATCTCTGTTAAGTGATCACATTAATTAATGAGATCTTCCTTATGCTAATCATCCATGAAGATTTCCTTAGGAACTCTTATAAACGTGGACTAACGTCAATCGCATGATATTTTATTTTCTGAAAGACAGGTGAGAGTACATGAGACAATAATTAATAGTTCGAATACTATGTGTGATAAAATTACATTGGGCTTAAACACATCTCGATTCAATAATAAATGTGCTTGAACGGACAATATGGGCCGGTGTTTTAATCGTGATTTACAATAATATCTTTCTAGTTTGTCTAAGGGAGGAGAACGAGGAAAAGGCACAACTTCCTTCCTGTGGATTAGTTCGAAGATTAAACCTTCATTTACTTAAAAATAGGCAGGATCGACATATATGGTAATAAAGCAGGATCATCTACAAGTACAACAGATGCATGGTTCATGGATGAACTAGGCCCATGCCTAATCCAACGATGGTAGAAAGCGATTGTCAGAGTGAACAAAGTCCGGCTCCTAGAAAGGTTTCTAAAATGGTAAGGGAGACATAATATAGGAGAATTATCGCCAGACTGTAGTACGGACCAACATCACTGGCCTCAAAATGGATGGCAAGTCCTTGTGATGTTACTCATGAGTAAGATTAACTGTCAAATGGTCGCCATCTTTTTTAAGCATAGGAAGTTAGGAACAATATAATTTTGCAATAATGCAAAGAAGTGGAGGGCCTTATCTTCCAGGTGAACCTAGAAAAATGAGGCATGCAATGTCAGCATTTTGGTTCGCAGTCGGTGGTGGATACGTATGGATGGTGATGTGTGTTAATGACCAAATTTCTAGCCTCTAGGGGCCTAAATGAGCGGGCCAGATCGGGCTTCTAGCCTATTTTTCCCCGGCCCAAACTTTCGGGCCTAAAATTTCCAGGCCCAGAAAACAACTTGAACCCGAAATAAACTTCATACACCGCCCATTTTTTATTTTGGGCTTTCGGGACACTAGGCTATGCCCGAGACATAATGAACTTTAAAAATTGCAAATGGTCTATTCACTGGTAAAGTTTTAGTTTTTTCAAATTTGCAAGCGTAATTTATTTTGTTCACTTGTAAAATCCACTTCTTTTCCCATTAAGCATATATAAATATTTCTATGAAAAAGTTAAAGAATTCGGGCGGGCCAAGCCATTTCAGCCTACACGGTGCGAAGCACAAGATCCCGGCCAGCCCGAAATAAAAATATGATTAAGCTCGAAAACTCGACCGATCTATTGGGGCTAAAAAAATTTGGGGCCGAACTAAGTTTTCGGGTTCTCACACTTTTATTCTCAACCCTATGGAACTCATCATAAGTCAGGCTATAGTAAGTGCCGAAAGAACTTTATGAAGATGTCATATGAATAACGACTTTCAAATGGTTAAAATCATACTTTTCTTAGAGTGCCCTTGAACCCTCTCTCTAAATAAAGAACCTTTTTTCCTTTTCCAGTCTTAATCTATTTAATAGGGTCAAAACACCGTTTTTTATTTATTGGCAAAAATTGAAACGACAATCGTATTCCCACCGGAATGTGTTTGAAACTTATCAATCCATTTCGTCTATGGTTGAGAAAAATTTAATCATAAGATCCAGTCTTTTTTTCGTCTTCCGTAATCATGCACAAAAAATATAATTAGCTAGTGTAAGTGTTTGTCTGTTAAATGAGCAAGATCCATGAGTAGTAACTTAGGCCCATAGTGTTGTAGCCTGACTATCTATAAGATAGCTTCTTACTAGTCATGAAGTTCGGTCGTGCAAAAATTAGAAAAGACGTAAGAGCAATAACAAGCACACGAGAGAAAAGAGAGAAAGATACGTCAAAGTTTTATACGCATTCGAGATTGCATTGCATTCAAATTGAAGAAAGAGTTTGTTGTATTCCTACAAGTTTGTATCAAGGTTCAAATAAGTTAGTGTTTGCTCTTAGAGAGTGGTAGCACTTGTTTTTTAATTCGGAGTTTGTGGTGCGGTATTTCGTAGTAGGATAATATCTTTGTATTTCTTAATATGATTAACCAAAAGCCGAACCAAAGGCAACCTAAATCTCTTTGTGCTTTTGACATCGCCCCGGTTTCTTCGCTTGTCACGTAGAAGGTGGTTTCACAAAAATGTCCATGTCACTATTCTCTTTGAATCCTCCCTTATTGTTTCTATCGTGTTATTGTGATTGTCCTTGATTTGGCTCGGTTGACTGTCTTCATATCTCGGTTAAATGTGAAAATTTCTTGCTTCCTATCAAGCGCAGATAAGGCGAAGAGGCCTTCTGCCGTCTGTATTAATCTCTATATATAGATATTAAGCCTACGCTACTTGATTTTGTGTGATTGTCAGTTTTTGATTCTGCTAATTATCTGGCATTGAAATAGGAGTTAGCGTATGAACTGCACCCACGAGAGAGACTGTTCCGGAGCTGAACCGTGCTCATCCAATTTTTGTCGTCATTGGAATCTTTTGTTTCTTTCTCTAGTTCAAGATTTTCATTGTCTTCATCTTTGTCTTGGAAATTGATTTACTTGGCATCATCTGTATTGGGCTAGCTGTCCAAAAGCTCTAAAAGAATATCTTAATTTGCCTGGAGACAAAATTACGTGCCTTTTTAATCCTTTTAAAAGTAGGATAAAGGAGTAGACCGTTCTAGTACACTAGAATATTGGGTGAAAAGTGAGGATAAAGAAGGAGAAGACCCCTCTAGTAGACTAGAAAATTGGGTGAAAAGTGAGGAGTGTTGGGTTGGCCCAAGTCTCTTCTGGCGGATGAAGGAGAGGGCCCTGGCCAAATCCAAGCGAGGGCGGCGATACCCTCACTCAGAAGTATGATTATTCTCTTTGAATATCTATTATCCTCATTTAATTTATTTGACCCCTTTCTAAGTTAGATTGTTAGCCCCAACACACTGGCGTGCCCACTATCTACATAAAAATAGGAGCTGTAGCCATGATCAGAAGTTGTTTTGCCATTTCATAATAATGGTAACTTCCTTTTGGATTTTTTTTTTTATCTGTCATTTTCTAACACTCAACTCGCTTTTAAATTTTTGCCCTACTTTTTTACAGAATGTACGAGTCGAAACCAACATCTAAAACTATACATCCTCACCCCTTAGTCCCTCTTGAAAAGTTGGAAAGTCGAACTCCTCACCTACTCCTTCCAAGTAAGAAGAATGGCCACCGGAGGCAAAACCCGGTGATTAACTTCTTGCTGGTTACACTCTTCATTTCTATGAGATTTTTCAATTCTGGACTTTGGCTTCTCGTACTTGCGTTTTCCTTTGCCTTCCGAATTAATGTCAATTGTCTTCAACATGAAACGGTATACAATTCCAAGAAGATTTGCTATTTGTTCATCTTCTTTTTTGGCCTTGAGCTACTCTTCCATCTTTAAACGTATATAAACATCAACATTTTATATCATTTGGAATTGTTGCCTATTGGCTTGCTCATAATTCGGCCTTCCTGTTGTCAACAGGGACGGCTCTCAATATTTACAACGGTTTTGGGTATCCATAGCATTGCGATTATCGTCGGGAGTTTGGTTTTTGGTGTTGCTTTAGGGTTTTTCGTGATTCCTTTTACCATGGAGCATTCCCTTTCGACGTTTTGACCTCTCAAGCTTCTTGCAATAGGAAAAGTATCAGGAAAGGAGTGTTGCAAGAAGTTTTAGAGCCTATAAGCCGAGTCTTGTGTCCATCTCTGTTTTCTATGTACTGGAACGATGTCAAGATGTCATCTTTTTTCTTCAAGTTCCTTTGATACCGTTGAAAACCTTCAAGTTTCGCTCGATTATCCATTTCCTTTTAACTGAAGGATGCCTTTTCGCAGTTCCAAAATTCATGCAGAATAAAAAAATATTAGTTGTCTAAAAAAGTTGCTAGAGCGACGTACGGCGAGACTGCGAATTTTTGTGAATCGACTTGTCTTTCGACCCACCCCAAATTTTTCTTACGCCGGATTTAACAAGCATGAAGCTTCTTGGACTTGAGACCGAATGCATGAGACATCATTTTAGTCTATTTGCCAGCAACGAAACAAACCCCAAATATCATTGACACAGGTTTCTCAATTTCCAAGAAAGTCCCTGTTTTGTTTGAGATTCCTCGCCCATCTTGGAGGTGGGATGGAATGGAGGTTCTTTGGACTTGATTAGACGCTATGTTGTTTATATATGCATGCGTGTCCATACACGGAGATGTTAGGCAGATTCATGTTGAATTTGAGTGAAATAAAGTCATTATCATGCTAGATTTGCTGGTCGCAACTTTGATTTTGCCTAACTTCCCCTGATGGGTAATAGCAAGAGAGATGATAATTACCGGACGGGATATTATCGTGTGACAATATATGTATAATGAAATCAACGGTTGGTAAATTGCCACGCGTCACAAGGACATAAGCTAATGATGGTCAGCCAGTTGACAAGTGCCACGGGCATCCGGGTCAAACATGAAGCTCCACTCGGGGCGAGTGGAGCATTCCCTAATGAGCTCTATTCCAAATTTACCATGTCACGACATTTTAGATAGAGGTATTATAAAATCTAGATAGAGGTATTATAAAATCAGTCATAAATGCCAAGTTATTCATACATAAAGCAACACTCTAAGAGGCATATTTTCCAAATAGAAACGCCGATTACATGAATTTGTTTCTAGAATTTTTACTGGAAATAGTACATTTATTTGTCATAGATATAAAAGACTTGAATTAGACACTCACAAAAGTATGTCAATAGATATATAGATCTCGAGTTTTATTAAGTTGGTCGGTTTAATTTTATGAATAAAAACCCTAACTTCATATCTAGTCGTTATTCTACCTCAAAATTTTTTGTCTAAAAAAAGTATCCCAAACTTTAGGTTCAATTCCAATTATGTCCCAAACTTTGTTTATCTAAAAAAACCCAAACATTAGGCTCAGTACGTGATGTAACAAGTCACATATTTAAACTTTAGTCCCAAATTTGCTCCGAACTTTTTTGGTCTAAAAAAAATCACTGGCTTTAATTTAGTCTCGAGTTTGCCCCAATAACCCTAAGTCAAAAAGTCATCATTAATCGTTTAACGTGGCATTTTCACGTCAATAACAAATCCACGTCTGCTGGCTTGAAAAATTATCTCCAAAATGGCACAGTTCTTTGATACGAAAATTAAGGAAACTAGTGGCAATTAACAACAATCTTTTATGGAGAGCTTATAAGTACAAATTTGGTAAGAGAGTTAACATTTTTATTTTTTTCAAACAAAAAAAGTTTGGGGTAGAATTAGAACTGAACTCAAAGTTGGGAACTTTCAGGGCAATTTGTATTGGACCTAAAGTTATGATTTTTTTTTTCAAAACAAAGTAAAAGTTTGTGACAGAATTAAGATCAACCCTGAACTTTGGTGTTTTTTTTTGGAAAAAAACTATAAAAAATCTCAAACTATACTACCTGTAACACATTTATTCTGAACTTTTTTTTGTAATACCTAAAACCCCAAACTATGTTATTTGTGACATATTTATCTAATTATATTTTAGTCTATGGACATTTTCGTCTTTTTTGCTTTTTTTTTTTTCCTTTCCGACGAGGGCGGCTCTCGCCAAAAAAAGAAAAAGTAAAAAAGACGAAAATATCCATAAACTAAAGTATAATTGGATAAATGTGTCACAAATAGTATAGTTTAGGGTTTTAGGTGTCACAAAAAAAGTTCAGGATAAATGTGTTCACAAGTGATATAGTTTGAAGTTTTTGGTGATTTTTTTCCTTTTTGTTAAAAGAGAATGGGGACTTAGAAATCTCGTTTTTTGATTTCTCATAAATTCGTAGGTGATGTTTACATGTCGTGTCCGAGAGCCGTGCGTTTTGTTTAGCTAAGCGCCCCGCGTAGGATTGATTTTGGAGCAGGGGCACTGGATGCAGAAGAAGCTCTCTCTCTCTCGCGATGAAAGCTTGCGCAATTCATTTCACACACTCTCGCCTGTTCTGCAAACCCTCTTCCGCTTCTCATCTGCTCATTCCATAGGATCCCCAAGCTCGAGTCAACTACAGCTGAATCTGCTCCAATCTCGGCGCCGTTCCAAGGATATGAGCAGCTCCGAGGTTCGAAAGCTCGTCGAACTGGCCATCTAATTCAGGTTTTCCAGCTCCTGGTTATCGATTTTTTTTCCCTCTTCTTGTCTCATTCGGGCTTTCCTCTTCTTGGGCGCCGATTCTTGTCGCAATCGGTTTGTCTCCGGAGCCGGAATCGCTGCGGCTTCCAGAACCCTTTTGGGCGAGGGTCGTCCGTTCCTGATTTTTTGGGTTTGCGGGGTTCGACATTCGTGGGATTGGGAAGTTCGATCTGGGTTCTCGAATTGGGATGGAGAAAAGGTGTTCTCGGAGGTGGGTTTTTCTGTACAGGTGATAAAGGTGCAATCTTTCGCCTGGGTTTGCTGAGTTTGAGATGGGGGAAGAGCTATCGAATCTGGGTTTTGGAGCTGATTTTGATAAATTTGAAATCTTGGTTGTCTGAATAATTATACGCTAGAATAATTCGGCGCTTTGCGTTTTTAGCTGGATTTTGACGTGTTTTGTATATATAGAGAGAGTTCTTGATCAGACATTGGTCGATTCCTAAAGTAAAGGGTTGTGATGGCGGAGGAGACATCTGGTGTGATGAACCTTGATTTGAATTTGGGTCCTATTCCCGAGCCGGGCTCAGGATCTGTAACTGGTGAAGCTGTGAATTTGGATGATTGGATTGAAGAACCTATTCGCGGGCACAGGGAAGCTGCTCGGATAAGGGCTTGGCCGCGGTGGAGATGGCGACAGGCACCTGAGGCGCAAAACATTTCAATGGAGTTGAGTGAATTGATAGATAATACCGTTGATGGGACTTCGCTGCAAGCGGGTGAGGGTAGTGTCACTGCCGAGGAGAGAGTGACTGATATCCCCAAAGTTTGTGAAAATAATACCAACTTCTTAGAAGATGGAGCGACTGATAAGGACAATGTTGCAAAGAATAATGGGACTGATGGGAGTTTCTTCGATTGCAACATATGCTTGGAGTTGGCTAGAGACCCGGTTGTTACTTGTTGTGGTCACTTGTTCTGCTGGCCATGCCTTTATCGATGGTTACAACTTCATGCGGATATCAAGGAATGTCCGGTTTGCAAAGGAGAAGTCACATTTAAGAACGTGACTCCTATATATGGCCGTGGGAACAACATTCATGAGCCTGAGGAAGATCCAACTCTTAAAATTCCTGTGCGGCCCCATGCTCGTCGTGTTGAGAGTTTGAGGCAGACCATTCATAGAAATGTCCTCAATTTCCCTATGGAAGAGATGATCCGGCACCTTGGAAGTAGATATGATTTGGGTAGAGATTTTTTTCAGCTACGAGACTCTGATGGTACTCGTGAAACAGGTGGGAGAACCGCTTCCTTGATAGATAGGTTTCTAACTTCTCGGAGGATGCGCAGAGAGCAGAACACGGTTGTTCCTCCAGATGATATAGTGGACTTAACACAAAATGAGACTGCAGGCATTGAGAGTGGTGAAAGCCGCCGGCTTCACTCACTTTTACTTAGAAGATCACAATCTCACAGAAATGCGGACATTTCTTCTCTTCCAACTACACTTGTTCCGGCTCCGACCTTAGTGGAATATTTCCGCAATCATACTTTAGGAAGAAACCAGGAGGAGCCGCCTCCAGTTGACGATAGAGATTCTTTCTCAAGCATTGCTGCTGTTATAAACTCAGAAAGTCAGGTGGACACTGCAGTGGAAATTGATTCCATGGTCTCTCTTTCAACTTCAACTTCCAGAAGGAGAACTGATGTTGCTCGACTTTCAGATTTGGACAGTGGGGATTCTCGTGCACCCAGAAGAAGACGCATAAACTGAAGATGGATTTACCTTGTTGCAACAGTTTCCTCAAAAGTTTGACTTTGTTTGTACTCCAGAACCAGGTAAGTGCTATTTGTCGGTACTTAAAGATGTTTCTTTTGGTATGTAACCTTTTTTCAGAATAAGTCTGCACTGACCTGTTACATCACTTGTTACTTCATCGATTGGAGGAGCAGCATAAAAAATCTTTCCTCTTAGCTTCCTTTCTTCCTTAAATTTTGGACTGATTTTTTAATACAAATTAGCAGTTTTTATAAGAATTTGATTCTTTCGATTCAAATGATGGATAAGCAAGCATGGTAGTCATTATGGATACCATTAGCTATGCAGATTATCAGATAGCTTGTGTAGCTTTCTGGCATGTAACTGCAGTGGGAATGAGGGGAAGGCTAATTGCTATATGAGTGAAGATGTAAGAGACGTCACTTGGGATGGCTGGGAAGATTTTGAAAGATGACGAAATTGGCAGTCAGCATAAATGACTGGGAAGTTGAAATATTGCAAAATGATTGAGTGTAGATAAATGTTTATGGCCTAGTCGAGTGCAAAACAGAGAAACTAGAATATTTT
Source organism: Syzygium aromaticum (assembly GCA_024500025.1). Lineage (NCBI taxonomy): Eukaryota > Viridiplantae > Streptophyta > Magnoliopsida > Myrtales > Myrtaceae > Syzygium > Syzygium aromaticum. The sequence goes on from CM044885.1 coordinate 24,286,169, forward strand.
CTTAGGAGAACATCTACAATATGGAATGACTTAGCCTTTGTCTTGCAAAATGCAGGCTAAGATCTTAGATGATCTTAGATTAATTTTTGAAACTTGTCAGTGATGCTGCAACCCAAATATCTCAAACGTGCAAATTATATAATATCTCAACCACCACCCCATGCGAAATAAGAGGTCTAAAAAGGTTGATTTGAGATCTCTGATTCTGGTGCTTGGTGCAGAACTTTCCATGGTTAAGCTCTTTTCTTTCTTGAGTTCAGTTTGGGCATGGATCATCTTACTCTGCGGGCAATACATGTCATTAGTTGCTGGGGATGAGCACATTTATGAGCTTCAACTTGACTTAGTTCATGCTCAAAACTCAGCTCGTACTTAGCACTCAATCAAAATCATATTTGTGCTCGATCTCAGTTCAGAATCTTGTTTGACTTAAATCAGCTCCAATATCTGCGAAACAGAAACTTCAAATCAAAAAAATAAAACACCAATTTCTTTGTACTTATATCAGTTTCAACCTAGTATTCCTCACTTCTAGTGAAGATGATTGACCCTACCTTCCGGATGGTCTTGCATCTTATCAAAGCGGAAGAGAAAGGTCAGGGGTGGGCGGGAAGAAGCAGAAGAGCAGTGCTTGTGTGCTGGGAATACAACCATGGGCGTGGCTTGAAGTATTACCAACTGTGACTGCTGGATTGAGGATGTCATAATATAAGTAACAAGGAAGAAATTGATGTGATATCATGATCTGCTACAAAGAGGATTTTTTAAGAGGGGTTCGGGAGTAAAGAAGTAAACACCATTGACAACCGATTAGCTCAAATGAAGAATAGTTGCTTGCAGGGTCCAGCTAGGAGTGGAATTCTTCTGATTCCTCTCTGTATTTATTAGGTCCGTCACTTAGGTTCAAAAAATTGTGACCTACCCATGCCCAAAGTGTAAGCGATAAGGTTAGTTGTAGTCTATTGTGAGAAGTTGATTGAGTAAATAGTAGCATTTGTCCATGCACCTGATGTGATTTAAGTGTTCTCATCGTAGTACTTGTTGGTATGTGGCTGCTTTAAGATGTACCTCATTCAGATGAAGGGACGTGAGGTTTCAATTGGAATAGTTTCTTGCTGGGACGGTAGCAATGTTCTTCCTAAAATTTCCCCTTGCCAATTTTATAGTTTATGTATGCAATTTATTTTAGGAGCGTAGAATAGGTCGTGGAAGCATGCAAGTTCCTATCGTTTAATTGGAATTTGGTGCTCACGATGATATCCACATTACTGATAGAAGCCTGCCCGCACAATAACTTCTTTCCAAAAAAGGCATATAAATTTGTCGTTCCTGCTTAGGCATTATCATGCCTTCTGATTCATTTTTCTGTTTAGAGTTAGTAACATTTCTAACTTGTTATACTTAATTTTCTCAGGAGATGTTGGCGAGCTACAAAGTTTGACGGAATGTCGGTTCCGAGATCCTGTAGATTCTCATGAAAGTCCAGTCCCTGTCGTTATGTCCGAGGATAAATATGTCATCGCTGTTCTTTTGCCCATCCATTATCATAAAATGTTGTTTATATCATGTATTCTCTGGCTAGAAAGCTATTGGTGTGCCAATAAGGACCAGTTGACATCCTATCATTAGATGTATTACCTGCTAAGTTGTGCAAAATAATGAATGTTCAGATCAGTTTTCCCCTCTCCCTCCCTCTGGTTACTTCAACTCCATTCTGTATTTGCTTTGTTTGTTTGATCCACAGGGGATGCAAACTTGTAACGTCCCTAACGTTCTCATGGAAGGGGCTTACCGTTGCGGATAGCGACGTGTACTTTCTTAACCTTCCTGCGAGCCTTGGAGTTAAGGTTGAGATCTGGTTTATAGGGTGAGCGGTGTTTGTGTATGTGCACGAACAGATGGGGAGTGTCTGGTAATTGGAGAACGTTTGGTAGTGCTACTTGAAGCATAGCTTCATGCGGATATTCAGTTAGCGAGCACTCAAATGTTTGATCTCGAGCAGAGATGGGACAAGGCGGCGAACCAAAACCGTTGTATTGCTGATTTTAGTGAATATCAACTTGCCCGAATGGGCAGGCCTGGGCATGAGGACCTCAAGAGGTTCGGGCCCGACAGGCCCAGGCCGAGCCTGCCTGGCCAGCGTATCTTCACAATTTGGACATTTTTTCTTTCTCTAATACCCATGCACATGACCTTAGTCAACTGTTATGATCATATGACCACATTTTTCTGCCTTTCGATAGATACTAAACCTGGAAAGGGGGTGGGGCGATAATCGCGACCAAGCTGCTACTCCCACACCGGTCGCAGTTTCGGGCAAATTGAAGCTTTCTAGTAAAGAATCGAGAAATATAAATCTCAATCGACGATGATGGCGCAAAGCAAGATCAAATTGAAGCTTTCTAGTAAAGAATGGCCAAGGCCATCACCCAAAAGAGTCGAAAAAGCAGCCAAATGAGCGGTCAACTTTTTGGTTGCCCTTAGCGATGAATAGTCAACGTTTTCAACTTACGTAATTTGCGCAACCCCCGCGCGGTTTTCCAAGTCGCACCATCACGTGATTTAGTGTTTTATTTGGAACGGCAAATGGGATGCTGCAAAAAAAAAAAAAAGAAGACTTTTCGGGTGCGTTTTATTTAGCAAAAAATTCAAGATTTAAAAAAATATTTTTCGAAAAACGATTGCTTATAGCATTTATAAAAATAAATGAATGAAAAATATTTTCATCACTCACAAAAGTAGTTAAACATAAATTGTTGTCGATAATGAAAACATTTTGTATTGATAAATTTTTCTAAGTAATATAACCAATCATTTTTCGAAAAATATTTTTCAAACCTTGAGTTTTCCGATAAACAAACTCATCCTCCATCTAGTATTCATTCTAGCGTAAATGTCATTTCATTATTGTTATTTTACTGTAAGATTGAATGTGTTTATTGAGGTTTATATGAGTAAAGGTCAAAAAAGTACATAACACATGTCCTCTCATATTATGCATTCTTGTTAGATTGTGAGTTATCAATGCCTCACACTGAAATTATAATTTTGTTTTATCACGAAATATAAATTTTAACCTTTCTGAGTTACTCGAGGGTAGAATCGAAGTCCATCTACTAGAAATGTATATTTGATAACAAAGATACATTGAATGACCTATAGTTTGGATTCGATTACAACAACAAAAGATAGATGGATACTACATTGAAATACATCTTTATGAATAACAAACCGATCCTACTCCAGCAAAGCCAACTACTCCTTTTTGTGTGTGTATATACAAGTAATACCCGATGGGCTAACCACAAAACGGCACGTTAGCGTTCTTAAAGACGAGGCAAAAGATTGTATATCGAGTCATACTAGATATATTGTGGGAGATCTCATGAAAATGACGTTAATTTGCTCAAACAAAACGGAGTTCGAGTCATTAACTTGGAAGCCAATGTGATTACGCGGGGTGCTCATGTTCAGAGCAGCGTGTGCTCGCTTGGTCTTCGCATACAACACACACACAAACGTAAATATGCTCCCATATGATATCGATTTCTCATGATTGCTCATGATTCACATCATTGCATGAGGAAATGATGGATCCTGTACTTTGACTAGCCCAATGCAACAGCATCAGCGTCAACAGAAGCGCAACATCATCTTGCTTTTTTCCCCTTCGAAATCGAAACCTCCAACTTGTGTTTTTTTTAAGGGTCTCGTGTCCCTCCTTTCCCGAGCACTCGCGCAGCATCCCAGGGCAAAAGAAGATGGGGGAGGGATGATGATTGATGATGACCGTGATGATGGCCGACGATGATGCAGATCATTGCGAGCCATTGCAATTGATAATGAAGAAAAAAAGCATGACATGTCCTCAATCATGATGTTCCCCGGAGGGAACAAGATGATCCCTCTTGATTCCCAAGTTGCGTGCCTACGGTAATCGAACGTGTCTTTTCTTGCCCTAATCTTGGCAATCGTAAAATAATCATCGGAGTTGTCTTGCTTCATTCATATTTTTTTTTGCCTTTTTTTTTTTCCATAAAGCGAAGTATCAGGTTCAACTAACTTATTCGGTACACACAAACCATTCCGTCCACATGCATCGGGTAAGACTTCATCCACAAGATTGCCGGCTCTACCCCCAAACTAAAGAAAAATGGGTGATGTTGTACTCTGGACACGAGACCCGTCGGATCCAAATCAAGCATTTAACCACTCAGCCAACCTGTTAAGGTAATAAATCTAGACTTAGCAAAGTATTGGATTCGACTAACTTATTTGATGCATGCAAGTCGTTCTGTCTACATGCATCGGGTAAAACTCCACCCACAAGATTGCTGGCTCGACCCTCAAATTAACGAAAAACGGGCGATGTTGTACCATGGATATAAGATCCGCCGGATCTAAATCAAGCACTTAACCACTTGACCAATCCGTTAAGGTCATAGATCTACCCTTAGAAATGTTCATTACTTTCGACGTTAGATGAGATGATGTTGATCGACGATAAAATGGAGTTTGGATGAGTATCGATCTCTTCTTCGAATAGGATGTGAGGCCATCTCTCTCTCCCCCCCGGCCTACGAGGAAATCCTCCGTGACTTCAATAATTGCGAATGATCCCAAAAGCAATGGCATATCTCTGACCATTGCGGGTCATATGATATGACTCGTAGCCTTTGGTCCATATGTGTGATTTCATTCACGACTTTCCTATAAAGAAAAGCTAAGCCACGCGCATGGGACCACCAACATATGCCTACTTTTCTCTCCCCCATTTTTCAGTCTTAGTTGCCTAATCTACTAAATAAAGTAGACCGGTCCTATAAGTAAGACATTGAAAAATCTCAGGTTAAACAATTGATAGAAACGTTTTATACATTTTAAAGTAAGCAAAGTTATAGTAAGAGCTTTTCATCTGTGTTATACATGTTGAAATAGTTTATTGATCTTTATTCATGATTTTGCCCGCTTGTAAGAGAACTGAATATGACAGAATATAATGTTTAGAGAAACGCTTTTGTTTTCATTTGGCATGATAGGGATATAAATTCATCGCCCGTTCAAATTTAATTAGTAATATTTGTGGATGAGGAGTGAGGATGAGGCATCGGATGCTACTATTTGGTAATTTTATGGATCCTGCCACGTTGGCGCCATGGAGAAACAAAAAAAGGGAGATGCATTGATGGATAGCTGCTCAAAAGAGCCATCAAAAGAAGTTCACCCTTTCATTTCAGGTGAAAAACAAATTGTAAAATTACGAACATATCATGTAGTAAGCTGGCAATGGTATCAAAAGACAAGATGTTCTTGTAATTTTAGGTAAGAACGTTAGAGAGTCGAGAACCGATAAATCGGTTCGATCTATGATGTTATTTTAGCAACTACCAATAAGGTGACGACGCAAAAAATAAGAAAACTTCTCGCTCTTCTTATGATATTAGATTCAAGCCTTGTTAAAAACACCGAACGAAATGTGATTTAATAACATGCGGGAGATGGATTAATCGACATGCAACAAAGCTGGCCTAAAGGCCATGCTGAACGGCATGATTTGATTACATCCCCGAAAAAGGATAACGTTTTTCATTGGGTCTTGTAAAATTACTCACTTTTGCTTAGCACCTAAAACTTTCCTTGGAATAGCAAAAGTTGCCTGCTTTGTCTGCCCAGATAAAAGGACCACCATAAAGGTAAAACAGAAAGAGTCAGCTTTTGGTCAACTAGTACGCACGTTGCTGGTTAGTCCTAGGGTTTGTGCATCCACAATTATTCCATCCCAATCGAGTCAAAGAAATGAACATGAATGATTCTAAGTACACCGAAAAAACAAAGTTTACAAAAGATTGATTTGTTAAATAAGGTGACGAGTTCTGTTAAACATAGTTAACTCATTGAAATAATGATATGTCATATTCATGAGTACATTCAAATTCACACAAAAGATCTACCTAAACAAGGAAAAAGGGAGGCCCGTCGTCCTCGTCCTTGTTTGATTGGTACTTTTTCTACTCAAATTCATTATCCTCTATATATCATCTAGGTGATTTATTTTATATGTAGCACATAAAAAAATTTCAGCCATTTGATTAATTATCGTCTTGTAGCTTCTAAATCTACTTGCCAATATGATGATGATGCGGCTCTTATTTTGGCGACACGCAATAATGCGGTTAGCAACATTGCAAATGATTCAAGATCATGAGCCCATCAACCTATCTATCAGCAAGAAATCAATAGATAGACAAGTCACCTCACCACTCTCTTAAAGAAGAAAAAAGACTATTGGCTTATAATCATGAAAAGTAGTCATGTCCATGCCTTGTGTTCGTTTCCATTAGGCATTCATAAGCACAATACCATATATTATTAATTCGCTAATCGATAAATACATTAACAATTAATTCTACGCCTAGCACATTAAACAATAACATATGTCTCGTATCATTATCTAACCATTTAAATTTGAAACAATTTACTCGTACACTCGACTTTACTTAGTTCAACTTCTTTCATCCAACTAACTAGCCTTCACTCGAAAACAAAAGTCTCAAAATAGAAAAAACTACATTTTCATCATTCTCTTCAAATTAAATGTTGCTCTTCAATGCAACACAATACTTGGGTGGAACTTAATTAGGAGAGAATTTCATATTACATAGATCTTAGGACAAAATACGCCGTAGCTAAGGCTTAGCTGCTCCGGGACTTGGTACAAAAGAAAAATCGCACTTGCATTTAGAACTTGTCATGTTTCGGTCCCACCAAGTCGAATCTCTCTCTCTCTCTCTCTCTCCCTAGTGTACAAAACGTGGTCGTGTATAATCATGTAGATTCACGTGTGTTGGCCAATATAGACAGCCTCGGCCATCTCTATCCTTGCTCACTAGGACTAGGCAATTAATATGAATATAAAAGCACTCGCGTGAAGGTGTGTGGGTGGGGGTTGGAATGAACTACTGCGATTAGGTTTCTGCTTCCAAAGCCTGAAGTCTTCATCATATTTGCTGGGTTCATCTCTCTGCCATCAATCAAATGGAACTGAATTTGAGCTTGGGAGATACGTCGTTCCTTGAAATGGAAGACTTAGGTTTTCATCTGGGGCTGGGAAGCAGCTTCTGCGGACGGCCGAAGGAAACAAGAGATCACAGCCGAGGGGATCACGAAGATAAGGGCAAGCGATCAAGAGACGTCGTAGCCCTTCAGCTTCATCTCTTTCCGTCTCGAAGCCTATCTTTGCTTCCTCAGCTCAACGATAATAACGGTAAGCTACGAGTCGCTGAATATCTACTTCGTGATGCTTTGAGATTTGAGCTTTTGTGAGAGAGAGATAAAAACTAGAAACTCAAAAAAGGGAGTTCGACGTTGTCTGTGTAGCCTAGTGATAACATGGAACCTTGTTTATTTCGTTTCTTTCTTACTGACTTTCGCTGGCTTTTTTCGATAGTTGTGTTGAGGAAAGCAATTTACAGAAGGGATCGATCACTTGATTCGATATGAAAGAATATGGAAAGGGCTTCACCAGATGATCATATGATCCGTTTCCGACTCATCTTCAAGTGACTGACGATCTTTTTGTCCGTTGCTTTCCTTAATAACTACTTTTCTGCTGCTAGTATGACTATTTCAGTATTTGTGACCATAACATCCAATTCCTTTCATTAATTCTTTTACTGATGATTGGAGTTTCTATCTTTTCCACATCCCTCAACTTTTCACATTTGATACAGAAAGTTCTTACGGCCATATAATTTGTCGAGAATGCTTCTCTCAACGCATTCAAGCGAGCACGACTAAAAAAGGTCATTGTACATTTACAGGTAATTCTTCAGATGGGCTAGCAGAAGGGAAGTGGCTATCAAGCCGGTTAATGGCGACCGCATCAGTGGCAAAGGCCGAGGTGGTGGATGCTGGGGCGGCGCAGCTGTCTTCTCCAAACGGTGGTGCGTCTTCATTTCATCGGTTGGAGTTCAGATCAGGTTTGGGTGGAAGGAGCAAGACGGTCGACGCCTTGTCATTTGAAGGCGACAACGAAAGAGCGTGTTCCAAAGGCAGTGATGAATATGATGAAGACAACGGCTTGGCTCGGAAGAAACTCAGGCTCTCCAAGGAACAGTCTGCTTTTCTTGAAGAGAGCTTCAAGGAACACCATACCCTTAATCCTGTGAGTGTAATAATACGCAAAATGGCTATTAAAGTTTTGTAGAACTATATAGTTATCGGATTACGCATAACTACTTTTGGCACGCACGTACTGTTGATCTCATGACCAATAAGTTTTACCGCAACTAACCTATGTTTAAACCCATCAATCAGGCGGGCTGGATCGGATTTGATTCGGGTCGAATATGATCCGACCCATACAAAACCTTTCAACCCGTTTTAACTCATTTTTGCGCAATGCAAATCTAGTGACCTTTGTCCGACCCGGCCAATACTCAACACATACCCGACCGATCCATATTGTTAAAACACTTTCATATTCAACCTAATTTAAGAAAACTCATATCCAAACTTAGGCGAAAGTGCGAGATAGGTGAGTGTAAAATCCAGTAAGGGTGAGAGAGCACAAGAAGAGAGACATAGAGGCGAATTGGGTTATATCCAATAATGGCCCATTTGAGACCCATTTTGACCCATTGAACAATCATATTATGTTTAAACTTATTTATGACCCATTAACTAAATATAATTTACTCATATAACAACTCAACTCATCATATATGGGTTTAAAATGGGTCTATGACACATTTTGACAAGTCTACCTATATTATATGTATCTAGTGAGATTAATTTTACTTGTGTAAATGAAAACTTTCACTAATCATGACGTAAATACTGTATTAATATGTTCTTAGAATGAATGGTTGATATAAAATATTGGCAAACATGCACATGCATTGCACGTGTATAAGAATTTGGTATCTCCAAAATTGAATTTGTCACGAAACTTTGAGTCATCAAATAATTAAAAGAATCATAGATGAAAAAATACTTTGCAAAGAAATTGTATTTACGGTAAGAAAAAAAATTCCACATTTAAAGTATTTTTTAGAAGGTTGTTTTAGGATAGAAAGTATCCAAACTATAATATGGAAAACATGAGAGATAAAATGAAGTAATCATTCAATCGTCCATCGACACAATATTTGTCGAATCAGAAATTAAGTTTACTTAGGGAAAAAAATCCCTTAAAAGTAGGAGGCTCTATTTTGTTTTGTATAATAGAATAGATAATTACGACTAACTAGTTTTACGTTGAAGACTTGCGAAGGATCCTATTCATAGTTAAAATACTGAGGGTATACTAAGACTTTGCCCATAAAGATTGCGGCAAGCTCGTGTTATGAACATAGCTCAACTGTTTAATTGTTCACATACGTTTTATCTCATCATTGATGAACCAATCTCGTAAATAGGTGTTAATGTACATAGCAGTACTCTATGATAATATTCTTCGAAACTTAGTAACCAAAAGATGAGAATATACAGTGATAAAGCGGCTAGCTTACTGCTAAGATGGAATGTAATTCAGACTCTTGATGACTGTGCTCCTTGTGGCTTCACGAAAAGCGCGACGACGAATCAACCCGTAAATGCAAAGAGAGAGCAGTGTGCACTCGACCCATTGCTTGGAGCTTCCTCCCAAATATAAGGCACAGACAAAACACATTTTCAACGTTTATACGATCACGATTTTCGCCATACCTGCACTAATGTTCTTGTTTCTTTTCTGGCTTAACCTTGTTCTCTGTAAACATGCAGAAAGAAAAGACTGCATTGGCAAAACAGTTGCATCTGCGCCCTCGCCAAGTAGAAGTGTGGTTTCAGAACAGAAGAGCTAGGTGAAAATTTTCTGCAATTCTATAGCACAGGACATATCTGATTCTATACATCTCGCGCTGGAGCTGAAACAATAGGCATGCATTATCCATATATAGAGAGCTTATTAAAACGCTCATCACATAATTCACGATGATCCAATTTGATACCTGTGCCGTATATTACTTTCTGGTTTATGTGAACAAGTTCGACTTTCAAACGCTGATAAAATTGCAACCTCAACAAGAAAAGTCTAATATTTCTTTATTTGGTTGCTTAAAAGGTATCACAAAGCACATGTTAACATATTTTATGTATTAACGTATATTGTCAGGACGAAGCTGAAGCAAACGGAGGTGGATTGCGAGCACTTGAAGAGATGCTGCGAGAGGCTGACAGAAGAGAACAGGAGGCTGCACAAGGAGCTGCAAGAACTCAGAGCTCTCAAGTCCTCCCACCATTATGTCAATCCGTTCATGAAACATCCCGTTCCGGCCACCACTCTCACCATGTGCCCGTCCTGTGAGCGCGTCTCCACCTCCACCACCACCGCTGCGAACACAAGTAAAATGTCTGTTCCATCATCATCATTAATATCAGCTAATCCTAGAACAACCTTAATCCACCGGCCTCTCTCGAATAATACACAGGCTCAAGCTGCTTCCTGATGCATTAATAATGGGCACGCTGTTCTCTTCTCCCTTCTTGTAAATGATATTTGGCTTTTCTTCACCATTTTAACTTTGGTTTTGTTTAATCAGCTCTCTCTTTTTCTCAGATTTAAGTTGCTCCTTTTTACCTCATTTTCCTACATAGACATATTGATTTCGACATGGCCACACACCAATGTCTGATGATATCTCTAGGGAAGATTGATGTATTATAATCTGTTGATTGATTGATTGTTCACGTGGTTTTTGCGAATCTAGTATATATGGAGGAAGCTAAACATCATGCACAAGTGGCAGTTTTGCACTCGAGATCTTCTTCTTCGTTGTTGTTTCACGTGAATTGCAACGTGTTTTCAGAGAAAATAAATATTGGATAGTCATATATTAATTATATGTCCAACAGTACCCATTGCAGTACAAAAACTACATGGTAATTGAGACCCGGTATTTTTTGCGAGAACCAATATGAATAACACATACATTATAAAGGTAGGTCAGATGGATATAATAAAATAAGTCCTTACAAATATTCTCAGCATCATAAATTCGTTTATTGCAACTTTGTATCGATTCCAACTTTATTATTGAAATTTCGTTTCTTTACAATTCTGTATTGTTTGTAATTTTTATACTAATGCCGATTTGAATTTTGCAACATGGATCACCAAGCGGACTTTAAGAACCCTAGACCAGCATCGTAAATTCTTGTTTCTCCCTTGAACATGAGCGGGCTTTGTTCTCAACAGCGATAGATTTAAAAGGTCCGTATGATTGAAGCAACTCACAGTCGCCGATCCTACAGTTGGGCTAAACTTATGCGCATTGCTTGGGACTAATAAACTGAGAAGGTTTTATGAACATTGGTCGCTTTTCCTTTGGCTAACAATTAGCTATTTTGGAACTCTTCGATCATCTCGCTGTATTGTCATTGGGGAGAACAGTCCATCCTCACTCCTCTAAACACCGAACAACTATAAGAGCGACGACATGACTGTCAAGTTGCTGTTTAATATCATGCCGGCATCCGATATGACTATGGAACGACCTTGACAATATAAAGATGTCTCCCGAAAGTTCGAAAAAGAAGGTGAGGAGACAACTGGACCTTGTTGGTAATAAGGCTACAGAGGCGCCGCTAGCCGACCTCCTCTCTCCCTCTCTGTAGGCCTTGTAATCTGAACTTTTCTTGGTGATTTCTCCCATTCCATGTCCGACAATTAGCCCGATTGGAAGGACACGAGTAACACATCAACATCTCTATTTACACATCCCACGAAAGGACCAACCTAGATAAACAACAATGTCGATGGACGACAGTGGAACCATTTTTCACTGGCAGTTCAAGAACTCGCGGCGGCGGTACCAACCTCTATTGCAGTCAAACCTAATCCTAAGAGAACCGTCAATTGCGCCGAAGATTTCATGCGAACAGCAGACATTTCGCAGGGTGTGCAGATGCCAGGGGATGGTGACATGAACTGGGAACGCTTTTTCCTCTACACGTGAGAGAGACCCACCACTGTGCAATGGCCTGGGGCTCAGTAGGCACCAGCTAAGCTAATAACGTGCGGGACTGTCAAACTGAGTTGTTGGAGAACTATTCTTGCTTGCGAAGATTCGAAACGAGAGGAGAGGGGAGAGAGGAGTTAGAATAAGGTTAGCTGCTCATCAGAAAGAAAAGCTGTTAGTGCTAAAGCGTCTATCATTTCTACCTTTTTCCACTTTCCAGACACAAGTATGCGAATCTCTTTTTCTATTCCTGTGCTAGTCATGTGTATGAAAATTGTGCTTTTAGGAGAAAACTATTGTCGTACGGCCTAAAGGTCAAGCGAACGCGAGGACTTTGGAGCAACACAGCCATATTCAGTCTCAACCGTTGAATTACGCAGTACAAATAGAGCCGTGCCAAAACAACGGCCGCCATTCTGTTTATAAATAACAGTGCTCTCGTTGTGTAACAAGCGACCGGAAGTAGTCACAGAAATTCAGTGAAATTATCAATTGAACCACTATACTTTGATTTCAGTAATAAATTTTTGCATTTGATGGGCTTTGAACGGAATCCGATCAATTTGTTTCCCACAAAATGTTAACGTAGCGGACACGCGATCAAATTTCTACATGTCGGATCATCGCCAAGTGGGCATCGTGATTTTCATTTGATCCGATGCCCTGTCAAAATGCTTCAATTGGAAAAGCAGTTGAAGTTTATTGCATCGTGCTATTGGAATAAATGTCCGTGACTTGATGGCATAGTCGACCCCCGAGGACCACCTTTATTTTTATCTTCGCATTCATTAATCTTTTTTTATGTTATTAACCCTGTTACTTGAACAGCACAGACAATCAAAAGATTTGGACCGGCTAAACCAGTCTCCAACAAGTCTCCCGATTCCCAAAACAACTCATGTGGTCAAAGGCGGGCCATCAAGTTAGATGCTCGACATATAAATCCATCTAAGTTTCTAATTTTTATTGAAAGCACTTTTGAGGAAAAATGTCTTGTTTAGTACTGCAGAACATGAAGCATAACACTTGTCATTCTTGAGATAAAAAAGCCAACGCTGCAACAGGAAACCTAACCGATACAATCACCGCTGACACTGTCTCTTTCCGGCAATTAAGTGTCGGAAATGACGGAAAAAAACCCCCCACGTGATGCCGTGACAAGCGTACAACTTTAACCTAAACAAAAACGAAATCTCATTGTTTAATAAAAACATCATGAAAAGCAGCACCAGTCGGCCATCTTCACCACACAAAAGAGTCAAGACCCTTTGGACTAGGAGTTCGCTTCAAGAGGAAGAATACGTATGGCATGCAGGAAAAGTCGATAGGAGATCATATTTTATATTGCCGGCGTGAGAAGGAAACTCTATAAAAAAAATTATTATGTGTTGCATGGACGGGGCAGCTTTCACGTACATTACGATCAGATCTTGAACCAGGAGCTGATTATTAGTCCAGTTAATAATAACATTACGCAAAGACATTGGGCCGCAGTATTGCAAGCCAAGGATGATGCAGAATGATGAGAACGTATGTTCTCAATATAACGTGCGATGAAAACAACATCAAAGTTAACAAAACCAAGTAAAAGGACTTGAATCATGTTCTCTGACTTTGAGACGGCTGCAAAGTGCAAATGCAGCAGATACAGATACTGCAAAAACCCTAAAACTCTTATCGTTTACTTATCTCTCTACATGAATCATCTCTACTACAAGGCTGGGGAAAAAGAATTTTAGGTCCCAGTAAGTTTTTCGTATATTGATGAATCTGATCGACATTAAGATGGAGTGACAAAAGAGAGGGTATGCTCATGGAGGACCCAGTTTCATCTTTCTTACAGTATTATCCTTCATAAGTTCTCTCCCCAAAACAGGTAACATAAAGAGTAACATTGCTATAGAGCGACCAATGCATCCACAGACACCATGACCTGCGGCTTGCAAGGCGACACTGACTGAAAAATTGCTGAGCACTGAACATATATAGGTTTTTTCATTCACTAAATCTATGAAACCTTTCATAGGCATATAACTTATGATATGAACAGAATAGGACTTTGTTACATCACCCTCCACTCTCTTAACAGGAGGGAATAGAAAGGGGGGAAAAAGGAAAACATGCTTTCATGTATTCTCATCCTCGCCCTCTCATCGGTCATCTTTTGCACGTGTATACCAAGACCGAACAGAGTATTCATCTGAGTGCGACTCGATTAGCGTCAGGGGCTGGTAGTAATAAAAGAATTTAATTTCACCTCTGTAATATGTGCAGTTTCAAGACTGATCAGGGTCTCCTTTGCGGTTGCTACTTCTGGTTCAACTTCACGAGGAGTTCTGCATATAAGATCTCGTTCCACGCATCGGGCACGCCAGGGAGGCACCAGTGGCTGCAATCTTGGAATCTCAGCGGCGATCTCCTCTCAGCATCAGTCAGATGTCGCTTCCGATAAATCGACGGGTGGCCGTCTTTCCTATAATCCGTCATTTTGGTGACGTTTAGGTAATTGACATGGGTTTTCATCCCTCTAAGCACCTTCTCCAGCACGATCATCTTCGGAGGATATTCTCGAAGGTAAGTTTCATTCTTGATGGGTTGAGTCTCACTGTCACATTGACCACCCGAATTCCACTGTCCACCACTGCACGGAGAGAAGAGGACTAAGTTTAAGATTGAGCTTTTAGGCCGATAAGATAAAAAAAAAAACAGCAAGAAAGCTCCAAATGAAGCAGCTTCATGGAAAATGAAACATGATATAGAGTTTCAGTATTGCGAGGAGAGTGGATGATTAGATAACCAATGAATGAGCTTTGGAGCTTCGAAATACAAGTTTAATTTTCAATTGAGGTGATTGGATGTTATTTAGTAATGCTAGAGATACTAAAATTGGTTTTCAAAATTAGTTCACTAAATGATGGGATAGCCTGTACTATGTTATTTAAACTAGTCATATTCAAACAACAAAGAAAAAACCAATAACATTCATTAGTTAACTAATTTTCGAGAATCAATCTCGGTATCTCTAGCATTATTCGAACATTAGACAAACATTAGATAGTTAAAAAACCCCTAATGCTACAGTTCAGTTTCATTGTACAGGTAGCTTTTTTTTTGTTTTGGCCAACATTATAGAAGTAGCTATTGACCCTTACGAATTAGCAACAAACTTTATATAAAAAGAAGCGGATTGAGAATGATCTTTGACATGAAAAAAACAAAAGCATTTGCAACATCAAAATTTTTAACACTACATAATTTTTAACAATTTTACAATCAGATGACAAATCCTATTACCATATACATTCAACTACGTTGCTCATTCAGCACTTATTCATATAAAATCGTGGATAGATTGTTCGGGGGCTTGCAAAAACACAATTGTCCCACAGATCGACAATCCCAAATCATTTGAACAACATTTTCCACAGGAACTTAGCAAATGACATCACACACACAAATGATGCTCGCCCGCGAGCGCGCCCACAAGAGAGAGCAATAGAAGAGCAATCTTAGCATACCTAAAATGGGAGTCGGAGTATCCTCTGAAGAATACAATAGACTTTGTGGGGTTTATATTGGCATCGACCCACCTCCCCCACGTTGTAAGAGCTTTCCGAAATGCCTCTAGGACATTTAAATCACCATACACATGGCTACCTTCTTGATAATAGTCTTTCCTGAAACATTTAATCATTCATTCAGATTATCTGAACAACGGTAAAAATGATCTCCTCATCTCCATGTTTTATAGAACTTCACCAATGCAATGAGATCTATCAACCACATTCATGATCAAACAAATGGCATACCCTTTGGAAGTTTTATCGTGAGTCCACCAGTGCCCAGTGTTGAAGATAATAATGTCCGCACCTTTATACTGATCAGATGACCTCCCTACCAAATCTAACCTAAGTGTTTCCTTTGTAGATCCATTCTTGTCGGGCACTTCCCATTCTCGAACCAAAAAGGGGGACACAAAGAACTCCACCGTGAAACTATAGTCCTACCAAATACCACAACCAAAGCATTAGCGAATAGACTAAAACAGCAACAAAAAATTGACGCGTATTTGAGCAAGAGGGATGCGAAATTCAGGTGATATGAATAAGAGAGCAATTCAACAACCTACTTTGAATATGAAGGAGTAGGACGCTTCACCGCGGAAATGCTGTCTGCCATTGGCTTCATAGACTTTCTTTTGATCTTTCACAGCACCTCGCAGGATGCAGACCAGCGATTCCCACATATTCCTGTTCAAGGAATCGCCGACGAAAACCAGCCGCTTCCCTCTCAACAATTCGATCATGTGGCTCGCATTCAACCTGGCCATTCACAACCTTCTTCCATCAACATAGAATCCCCCAATCTCCAACGACACAGAACAATGTAAGTTGCAGAACATCGAAAAAAGGTAAGGCGGTGTTTGGAAGAAGGAAAGTTTAAAAACGATTGAAGAAAAAAAAGGAAAAGCTTGATCTTCAGTTAGTTACCTATTTGCATGGCCAAGCAAATCTTAGATTTTGAAAACTCCTAGATGGAGAAAAAAGATCGAGCCCAATCACAACCGAAAGGAGTTGTAGAACACAACAGAAAATATATATAAAAAAAAAGAAACGAACTTTTCTTCTTGGTATCAGATTTGACCTTACAAAGAAAGAAAAGGCAACAACAAAAACAACACAGATGAGGAAACAGAGTGAACTGGACACTCCCTAGAAGCACACACATAATTGGAAAAACAATACCCACGCCCCAAAAAGAGCAGATCCACGATCAATTCTTTAGTTTCTAACTTAAGCAGGAGGAACAACGAAATCACCTGAACAATCACGGTAAAAATCAAAGCAATCTCAAGCGCATTCATACCTTGGCAGATTGCAACCCTTAGGCCTCCATCTAAACTTGTGATAATCCTTATCAGGCCTCCCATTGATTATGCAATTGAATTGCTCGTCGATTAGCGAGCACGAGCCCGGCTTGTAAAGTGGGTACGAATCGTCCTTCACCCACTGCCCGTCGAAGAAATCGCACTTCTTCAACGACTCGATCCAATCACTCATCCCCTGCTTGGCCGACACCCCCGAAACAGTGTCGTTGCTCTGTTTCTTCAACAGCGAGGCCGTGTAGTTCGGCTTGATTTGCTTCTCCCCGACAACCTCCACTGCCTTCGCAGTATCGTTCTTCGCTGGAGGAGCGAGTAGCTTCGCCGGACCCTGGGTGCGATTAGCGGACGAACTCGGCACGGCAACACTCGTCTGATTCTGCTTCCGAACTTGAGGCGCCGGCGGTGCTGGCGTTTCCACGTTTGCTGTGCTCTGCGTCGCGTCCTTCACTTCGCCTTGCTTCGGCGCTTGAGGGGCAGCCGAACTCGGCGAACTCTGAGTAGCGTTTCGCGCAGGCGGTGAAGCCGCCCTCGCGGAGGAAGCGCTCGCGGTCTGATTCGGCTTAAAAATTGGATCTTTATCAGAATTCACCGGGACTTGAGCACTGTTCCGCTCTTCCGGAGGCCGAGGAGCCGCGGCATTCGATCCGGTCGGGACATTATCCGAGGAGGAAGGAGGGGACGACGCAGCACTGCCGTCGTCGTTGGGGAAGAAGTAAGAGAGGAGGGAAGCGGACTGAGATCTGTACGAATCCGAGGAGGTGGTCGCGGCGGCGGCGGGGGCGGTGAGGAAGACGTTGGAAAAGAACCAGGGGGAGGAGGAGTCGGCGGAGGAGGAGGAGGAGGAGGGGTAGAGGAGGAGGAAGAAGGTGAAGGCGACGAACGCGAAGGTGAGGGCGTAGGCGAGGGCGGCGGTGCGCTTGGTGCGGAGGAGGGACCTGAGGTCGGAGTAGAAGAAGAAGAGGTTGCCCCCGCCGCCGCCGCCGCTGGGGAGGTGGTGCTTCGAGGGGTCGGCCATGGAGATCGACAGAGCCCTCTCGGCCTCTCTCTTTCTCTCTCTCTCTCTCTGCTTTTTGCGTGGAGGCGAGAAAGGAGACACACCCAGAAGCGGAAATGCGTTTCTTGGTGTGGCACTGTGAAGAGAGAGAGAGAGAGAGAGAGAGAGAATGGTGGGATGGTTGGGCAGGGGAGAGAATGTGGAGTGGGGTAGGAGGGGGAGGGACCGTGAGGAGTCCCAGGAGTTAATGCGAAACAGAGCGAGAGGAGAGAGAGAGAGAGAGAGTGGGGAGATCGCCGCGATGCGAACGGAGGAGGAAGAAGAAGAAGACGGTCGTCAATGGAGTTGGAAAGATTTATCGTCAATTTTGTAAAAAGACAAAATTGCCCTCCGTCGTTCGGTCGCATTTAAATTGGCTCATCCCAATTTATTTACTTTCCTTCTTTTTCAGTTTTTTTCTATATCTATGTTGTAATTTGCTTACCACGATTAAGAATTTCGTATCTTTAATTTTCGTTTATGGTAGATTTTCTATGTCTATTAACACTATATATATTTTTTTTTCCTTTTTAATTTGTTTTGTTCAAAAGAGAATTTTCCAAGAAACTTAGTTGTTTCATGCACTGTCGATCAATTTCATGGATAGATTGTTACGTGGATGAAATTTAATTAAATCTAAACATTGCATTAAGTAAGCATTTTTTTTCTTTTTTAGAAAATGGCGGTCAAATATCATTAATTTGGATTGACAAAAATTAATATCATCCGCGAACTGTTTATAGAAATATATCGAGATGTAATGTTTTCGGTGTATAAAAAAGTATCTCGCCGTTATAGTGAGGAAAAAAATATAATTTCTCTAATTTAAAAAATAAAGAGGCTTGCATGTGTTTTAGACTAATGAAACTTTCAAAAAGTTCACCAAGAAAATGAGCTTTTGAGATGAGAGGTGATAAAAAAAAAAATACATAAGTTGTTATAAGTTCAATAATGATGAAGAACAAGCTTTTTTATTTTATGCCGTATCAAAAAATGTCTAATTTTCATATAATTGATGAGATAATTTTACACGGAGCGTGTAAAACATTATGGAATATTTGAGAGTGCACTTGTCCCTAATGCGCTGAAAAAAACAAAACATGCGAACTGCTTAATCATGTGATCATCTTAAATAATAAAAAAGAAAGGAAAAATTGAAAAAAAAAAGTAGGAATTGAGTCATCACTTTAAATTGCAATCGCAATACTGAAGGCATTGTTGTCTTTTGAGTGCAAACGGTACGAAAATAGCGCCGCCCTGAAGCAGAGGGGTCCGATGTCTTCGGCCTTGATGTTTCGTGATAATACCAGGAATGCCACTGGTTTCACGTGAGTTCTTTCAAGTTCACGTGGATCCTCCTCCCACTCCTCCGAATTGTCCAGATGATTTTTTGGCTTTATCCCCGGGGGCGGGGGCTTCTTGCACTTCGAAGTAACCCCCTCCGAAATGTGAAATTCCGAATTGCAAAATAAAATTAAATTCAGCAAATTTTGAAAAACGGGGTAGTAAAAATGAATATCGAAGTATTTTCGCGTAATTTCCTTCTTCTCAATTTATAATTTTTCGCATTATTTTCAAATGACTCGAGCGAGCACGAATCCATTCATCATTTGCACCACGTTAATTTGACACCGATTGACATCCAACTTCTCCAAACAGATCGTGAGAGAGGATCCAAGCAAGATATTACCGGTATTCGATAAAATCACGTAAGCGCTATTTTTATTTTTGAAGCACGGGATCGATTGGCCATATCTATATCGTTTTGAGTAAATTGAAAGATTAAACAGCTGAATAAGAGATAAGAGGGAAGCAGATAGCGGCTCCGGCTTCGATTCGAGAATTTGAATTCTATTAATCCATGGCTTCATCGATCGGCCACGTCTCAAAATGGAAGATCAACGCCGCACCTCGTTGTCTATTAAGCACTCCGGAAAATTCGCATCGTTTCTAGCGAAGGAAATCATTTATCCCTTCGAATTTAACCGGCGCGGCTAATTACGCGAGAGAAGTTTTAAGGGGGGGATGAGTCTTTCAGGCGATGCACGGAATTAGTAATTCTTTCAAGAAATGAGTGTAATAAAAAAAAAAGAAAAAAGCGGAACACGGAGCAAAAATAGCGGCAGTGGTAAAACTTAGGGTGGGGCCACGCGCTCACGCGCTCTTCTTTTTCTTTTTATCTCTTTTTTTTTATTTTTTTTTCCCCGCACTTTCGAAAAAGTCCAACCGGAGTCTCCTCCCTTCTTCACGTCGCTCGACCGGAGAAAGGGTCCGCTTTACTCTCGGCTGAAAATGAATAGCTTTCAGCGCGTGGGAGGGGGGTACGGGGTCCACGTGGGCCCCACGCCCCCTCCCCCCCTGGTACTCCCGCGTACGTACGTCCGCGCACGCCGTTACTTTTCGCGGCGGACAACGCCCACCACCGCAAAAAGCATGTGGCAAGCGTGGGCGTCACCTCACCCGATCCACTCCCTGCGCTCCTCGGCAACCCCCACGCGCCGCGATTGGCGGCGGTGGGATCCATCGCCAATTGGAGCAGATGAAGATGAATATCGCAAAAAAAAAAAACTCCAAATTAATACGTTCATGATAAATTTTACACTCAAAATAAATTTTTAATCACGAAAGATTTAAAATCGGTAAATTTTTGATAAATTTATCTAAAATTAATTTTTTAATCATAAAAACTCTCCGAACTGGTATGCTCAGAACTGATTTATCCTAAATAAATATTTGGACAACAAAGAATCCCGAATTTGTACGTTTATGACAAATTTTTAGATTAATACGACGAAAAATTACAAACCAGTATACCATGATAAAAGGAGGGTAAAGCTCTAAACGAGTATACCCATCAAACCGTCACGTGTCATCTTATTAAAAAATTTGACTGTAAAATTTAATAGAAACTAATCGTGAGTAAAATTATTACAAGTATACTAGCTTGGGATTTTTTTTTTGTGGTAAAAAAATTAAGCATCGGATGGGGTTACATCTTGCATTAATACGTTGTACTCCATAAGCAAGCATCCGTTGATATTATGTAATCTGGCTTGATTACCTCTTCTGCTGTAGATTGATATTTTAATTTGACGTAATTTCGCGTTTGAGTACCGTGCTCCTTGGGATTGAATTTATGTAATGCTATGCTAATCATTCTTTCGAAAAGCTCCACATTTCAAACCCCCCCCCCCCAAAAAAAAAAAAAACCTCAAATGAATCGATACGTTTGGATTGTTTCGATTTTTAAAGAGGTCAAAAACAATTGTTTTACCCTCTTTCGAAAATTTAAAAGAGACAATACAAAACATCGTGCGCGAATTTAATCCGGAGAAAAGCGATGGAGCCCCTCCCAGTACGGGCTCTACCTTATATTACATTACCTTAATTCCTCCGAATAATAATAATAATTAATAATTAAAAAAGAAAAATGACCGCGCACCGCTCCATCCGGTAATTCTCAAGACCCAACGTCTCTTTTCTCAACGGAAAATCCGTACGATTTGGCAGGTGGGGACTACTTCCGGCGGCACGTGTCGAGCCAACCACACGGATCTCAGGGGCGTTGGTCTTGGTCTGTCGGTGATCCCATTCCCACATATGTTCATTTAATTTAAAAAATAAAAAATAAAAAACACGAAATAATCAAATTGGGATTCGAAACTTGGTGGGGCCCCCAACCGACGCGGACAAAGGTCGTGATAATTGCACCGCCGCCCCCCCCCCCCCCCCCCCAATCGAGCCGGTGGGACCCTGCCGCCGAGCAGTACGGTCGGGGGGTGGAGAATGACGTGCACTTTTTGTCAATTTTTCTCGCCTTCCGTTCGTTGACACACGAGTTAATTTTGGTCCGACTCAGATTGATGATAGTGTCTTGAGCGGGTGTCTGGTTTTGGGCTTCTCAAGCCAAAATCAAGAGATCGGTTTTGTCCTGTCTTTAGGGCAGAGTAAGTAATGCTGGGGGGGGCTACTAAAAGGTAAAAAGGAAAGGAGGAAAACCGCCGAGGAACGGATACGGCCCCGTGGCGGTGCGACGGCTCTTTCCGCCGCAGACGGCGGACCACTCCTCGGCGACCTTGTTGCTTAGTTATAAAACATGGTCCGATGTAAAAATGGGATAACGACGAATCCGCCTCCAAGTTTAATAAAAGATATAGATGATGTGCCTCCGTAAAATGGGTGGTGAGACTTCACTATCATATTGAATGCGATGTGAGGGGAAAAGCTGGCCATAATTGACGAGAACCGATCCACGCCTTGCGAGATGTCATGAGAGCGTTAATGGGAAATTAATTGAAGATTGGTATTAGTTTTGGACCGTCAATTTGAATTTGCCCGACCGAGTATCGTTTCAGTGATGGTCGTCGTCTTTAGGGACCAATGGGTGAGTGTTTCATGTCAAATCTCCACTTTCCATTCACCTAATGCTCGTTGATGAAGTTCTCCTATCATAGGCACCAATGATTGAGTGACCGATAAAGTTTTTTTTGTGATTAGCCAAACGTATTTCTAGAGTTTAAAACTTATTTACAAAAAACTTGACGGGACCCTAATAGATCAATTTGAAAAAACCCCATAAACCCTAGAGGAGTAGAGTTTCGAACTTCCCACCTCTCCCAATTTCCACGATCAAAGTCCCAATGATTAATTGATCAAGCTTCTAATATGAATGGCTAAGGATCGGGTCTTGTCGGATAACCGTCCCGTATCCCGATAGGGCTTAAATAGGATGCGATTTAGGTCTGCGCGATGGACGGGCTCGTGGACTCGATTTTCCTTCCAATTTGGGGGGATGAAGAATGGAGAGAGATCCGCACCACCGACGGGGGTCTTTGGAAATCCCTCCGCCGGTGCCGCCTTTTCGTCGTCGGGCAAAATTTGAAACGACCAGAGCGAAATCACTGTTCAGAGGGTGAAAACGACAACGGAAAAGGGGGAAAACGACATCGTGGGTCCGAGGCCCATCCAAATCACAAACTACTACTACTGCTGCTGCTGCTGCTCCTCTTCTTCCCACTCAGTTCCGATCTTGTCTTTGTCCTAAAAGAAATCGGGGGGTTGGATTCAATAAATTCGCGACAGACATAATGACAAACGCTGCGCAATCTCATTCTCACGCCCCCAGTTTTATTATTCTGATTATTGCTATCTGAATTTGTGCACGGAATTTTTTCCTCATTTTTTTTTTTTTTGGTCGAAGTGTATCCAAGCGGCCTGCGTTAAGAATCGCGTTTTGAGGTAGGCAGGTGACGAACTAATTATATCTATTTAATCACTGAGTATTTGGTGTATATGGTAACACAAGGGTGATTAAATGGTCAAATTTAATGGTCAGGGGACTGTTTGTTGGAGCTAAAAGTAAAAGTCAAATTTAATGGTCAGGGTGATTATATATTTTTTTTCTGTCAAATTTTTTTTGGCTAAAATTTAAAATATTAGGAAATATCTAAACGATCGTGGAAAAATCTTATGGGAATGTACGTGTCAACGATTGCGTTTTCGCTAAACTTTCAGATGTTTCGGATTTTGAACAACTCAAGGTGTGTGTAAATAAAAATATTGATGAAGCAAATAGCAAATGGTAAATGTCAATCCCAGTAAGCTATTGATAAATTGGTGAAAGTTTACTTTAGGAGCAAATGATTCTCCAAACTTTTCGATTTGTTTAACCCGGCCTCCGAGTTTTGGTCGGCCACTTGGATCCTGGACCTACGAACATTTTCTTTTGTTCCGAGTCGGTCCTTCCGTTAAATAGTGAACCCGGATGCTATGTAATCCTTACATCGTTGTCAAGTGCTCTCATCTCGCGTGCAATTAAAAGCCCTTGACAAATGCAAAAAAAGACAAAAATATTTTTCAAAATTTCGAAAGATGGAAATCCTAAAAGAAGAAATTGGAATAAGGAGAAATAGGGAGTAAAAGAGGGAAGGAAAGTTGTTGCAGTGGTGGCGGTGCCATGCTGCCCTCGCATTAACAAGGGCCCGGCGTCCTTTGCTGGCCCCAGACAATTTTGGTGCGGACATCATTGCCGTGTCCACCGACAAGCACGGAGAGAGGTAGAGAGAGACCGAGATGGTTCGCCCACCCGCGAGCAAGCCAAGCGAGGCCATGGTCCTCGTTGGCCTCGCCACTTGCTAGTGAGCGCTGGTCGGCGAGGGTTGCAGCCCTCGATTTTGGAGGGTGAGGGCATCCGTCGCTTCGGTTTTGTGCTCCAGCTACAAATTTGACCTTACTAGATTTGTTGCAAGAGTCGCGATCCCCGGGGCCGGAGTAGCGAAGTCAATTGCGCCCTCGCCGACGCATGTCGGGTCAGCCCACCTAATGGTCACTGGACACTCGTGGTGGCTAGGAGCTGGCATTTCCGCCATTCAGCCACCGACTCTATCTCCATCCCTTACACTAGTTCTCTCTTTCTATTTTCTCTTTTCTTTTAATTTTTTTTATATCTTTATTACCCTGAACAATGAGTTCGAAGAGCATGGTAATATGACGCCGACGCGGTCTACCAAGTTCCCATCACTATACTTGACTGAAATATTAATATGAAGAGAGAGACATATCGTCAAGGGCTCAAGTGGCCAAAGTAAAATTTAAGGACCAAATAAATTATCAAAATAGTTCGAGTACAACCTTGTTCTTAATCCATTTGTTTTATGAACAGGTTTAGATGGCTTGGTGGATAAATTGTGAGACTGCATAAATATAGAGGGATATTAGACAGCGGGATAACTGTTCAAAAATTTTTAAACTTATCGTACGGCGATCAATTAAACTCTAAACCTTCTGATTGTGCCATATTAGTCATTTTGGCCAATTTTTACTGCAAATTGCTCATGTGGACGCTGGCCGATCTCCGGCTTTAACAAATCATCAAAAGGTCTAATAGGTTTATGACTGAATTTGCCACCGTATAATAGGTTTAAAACTTTTTGGATAATTTTTCTTGAAGTAAAGCGTGCAAAAGCAATAAAATGTGTGTGAGAGTCTTTGCTTTTTTTCTTTGGTCGGAAGTTTGAGAGTCTCTTTACCCGGGCTAGTTCGGCAAAGCTTAGTTTGTGATTAAAGTTGAAAAGACGTGTCTCGCTGGGATTTGAGCACAAAACAATCTTCATATGGACCAAGGCCTCTCATCCATTTTGAACAGCCAGCAATACCCAATACACAATGCATTGTGTCACCCACTGGGGTATGAGCAATGACGGCAACCTTTTCCTCGCTTTTAAAACAATCTACATATGGACATGGACCATTTGCCCCCCCGACATTGGAAGGAAACCAGCAAACAGGCGAGTGCAACACATGCTCTCGGCGCTTGTAGTTCAATCGCGATTTCCGACATTTACTCGGGGAAATTGAGATTTCTCATGCAAAAACAAAGGCATAATACCTTGTTCAAACAGCAAGCTCATCAGCCCGCACCTTCGAACCGAGGAGATGCTGCCGACAGTGCTGCTGAAGCATCAAAAAAATCAGAACAGAATGTTATCGATCATCCTGTCTTGTCGATTGATTAACTCCCAGCATTAACCCGGAAGAGGACTTTGTTAACCTGTAGAGGAGTTTCACTCAAATTCTGACTACAATGTTGTGTGGGAATTAGGACGTTATTGTCACGTGAAAGTGTTTGCAAGGCTTGCAGCATAGACTACTACTCACAAAACTTCCGTGCCAATGAAGATTTACTTAAAAATAATAACCTACAGCTACTTTCACTGTACAATGTTGCATTTACTGCATCAGAGATGCACATATGAGAGAGAGAGAGAGAGAGAGAGAGAGAGAGAGAGAGAGGAGTATTCCATAGCGCATTTAAACGAACTTTTGGATCATTTGTCTAACTTCTTCAATCACAAGCCATGCCTTGTGTCCTCCAATTACTTCTTCTTTCATCTCTCCATCTTTCCATACCTGCAAATTAGTGTCCGGTCAATTTGCAAACCTATCAATAACCGGAGGCATGGAGAAAAGTTCTCTAAACTATTGATATACTGTGTACCTGAATAGTTGGCATTTTCTGCAAGCGAGAAAATTGAAAGAAAATACAGTCAGTGGAGCGGAGTACATGCTTGTAGGAGAGAAATCGAAATGAAAGCTTTAAAAGATCGGGTAGCTTGACATACAGAGATATTTCCACGCTTCACTAGGGTCTGAGGAACTTTGTTGACGTCTACACAATAGAATCTGATTCTACCAGTACCATGAGAAGAAGCAAAGGCAAAAATGAAATCAATATGGTGCAAATTTGTCCCCAAGAAGGGCATCTAGGTTCAGATAAAGCGTGCTTGCACTTTTAGAATTGCTGAAAATATAGACACAACTATTACAGGTTTTCACCTCTTTTGTTTGAAGGAGCAACAGCAAACTGTGAAGCTCTGAAGCTCAAGTGACATTGCTCAGTAGCAAAAGAATACTTAGTGCAGAAAACCTCAAACAACATCGCAACAGACATGACTCTCCATAAGTATTTCTGTGCATGACGCATCAATGAGCTCTTGGAGTAGCAGTAACCAAAATGGCAGTTTTATTATCATGACCCACCCAATTATTAGTCGAACAAACTTCGCTCCAACTAAAATGTTAAACCCACATTGCAGATTTCCAGAGCCTCGGTGCTTGAGATTACATGGAAGTGATCATAAAGTGGAATTCTACCATGCCAACTGGTGAGGTGTTTGGTGCATATATGATCTCTGAAGAAGAAGGAGAGAGAGAGAGAGAGAGAGAGAGAGGGAGAGACAGAGAGACAGAGAGACAGAGAGAGAGAGAGAAATTACTTGTTTTCGTACTCGGCAGCCAACTTCTCCAGCTTGGGCTTCAAATAAATGCATTTCCGACACCAAGCAGCCATCCTATTAGGACAAACAACTTGACACAAAAGAATCAGTAAAAACACAGGCTCCGCGAATAAGCTATGTCTATGCAATTTTTGATCCAGACAAAGGAATTTGAATTATGCGATCGCGATAAACATGAGAAAGCACTTCTCCCTATTCCTTGCCAATCAACATTCACGCTTATAATTTTGAGCAGGTGCTGCATATTCGTAAGGGGGAAGCCAAAATAACAGAAAAGAAGAGACGCCGAAATTTCCATTGAATCTCCCCAAGCTATCGCTACAAAACTCGCGAAGCCAATATCTAGGTCTGGAAACACAGAGTCCGGTCAAGAGGCATCGGCATGATGCAAGAACGTTACCAATTCAATCGGCGCAAATCTTCGAACGATGATTTATCAACCAACAAAGGCCAAAGTGGTATCTCTCGAAACCTTCCACGGACAGAAATAGTCGTTAACACACAGCAAGCCGTGTCTCACGGTCTCGCCTAAAACGACAGAGCTCGACGCATCTATAGCGCTCATTAATGCCGCAGAAGCAGCGACAGCCGAAAGGGGAGGAAATGGGAGTACACAAAACGACGTCCAGTTCGAAGACGAACATCGATTTCAGTAGAGAGAAACGGGCGTGCGGACAAGCCCAGCTAGGAATTGAAAACGATTTTGGGTGGAGAGAGAGAGAGAGAGAGAGAGAGATACCAATCGATAAGAATGGGTTGGGAGAGCTCGCGAGCGCGCTGAAGAATCTGGTCCAGGTGATCGGAGTCCTCGATCGGCTCCATCTCCGCGACGGCGTGGCTGGAGGAGTCGGGCCGGAACGCCCCCGCTCTCGCGTCCCGCCTCGCGGCCCTCGAGCAATCCGAGCTCCTGCCGCGATCGCCGATGGGGAAGTGACCGGGCGGCCTGTGCAGAGACAGGGAGCTGGCGCCGCTCAGCCACTGCTGGTGGTGGTGGTGGTCTCGGGGACAGGCTTCTCTGAGGAGGAGGACGTGAGGGTTCGGCGCTAGAACAGACATCTTCTCCCGGTCTTCCGGCACCAGAGGAAGAAGAAGAAGAAAGAGACGAGCGCAGATGAAAGAGAAGGAAGACACGTTTGGGAGGGAAAGCCTTATCCGCATGGAAGGGGGGGGGGGGGGGGGACCATTGATTGAGTCGAGAGCGCCACAGGCGAAGGGCAAATTCGTAAAAAGGGAGAAAAAGAGAGAGGCCTTCCCCTCCAGTCTGTTCGAGGATAAAAACGAATGAACAAAAACCACTCCATCTCTTCCTTTATCTTCGGCTCACACGGCCGAAGCGCAGAGCAATCTCTTTTCTAGTCTTCAATCTGACGCTGTGCATTTTTGAATATAAGGCAATCATGGTTTTCAGTTCCGTTTCTCGATCATTATTAAACATCCTAGGATCATCGATCTCGTTCACGCAAATTCCATGGCTCGGTCAACAGTGAGGTTCTTACTGCAAGTGCATCAGTCAGGCGCCTCCTGGTGATTCCCGGCAAAAAGCAGGCCTGCATCCACTGAGACGCGCGGCAAGTTGACCCACCTCACAAGAATATGTGCCGATTCTCGATTCTGGCTTCACTTAATTCAATCAGTCTCAGGAAGAGACATGCCTCAGGAGACAGCTGAAACCCAATTATACGAAACGGGCGGCGAGCGATAGGGACACTTTTGGAACGCAGCAGACAGCAAAGCTATGCGAACATAAGAGATTCCTAACCATACGTCGTTTCTCCCCTCAGACAAGCCACTCTGCACTCACAAGTTCAACCTGTCCCAACGAAATTTCCATCGCACTCTCTCATTTTTCCTTCATAAATTCATTCACATAGTCACACTAACCCCATAGTCCTGAGCAACACAAGGAAAACAAATAACTACGCCACGTAAACGTTGAACTACGAACTGCATAAAAGGTGACCTTTTTACATCGATCAGAACCGTAGAAAAGGATCCAAACTACAGAATTTTAAGTTTTCTTCCACACAGTGAGTCCGACTTCAAACACACATTCTTAGGAGCCATGTCTTCCTGTCTTATGTTTCACTTTCTAACAGTGTCTCCATCCATCTACCAGCTATGAGTTGCTCTGAGAATCAAGTCATTGTTCTTCAGCAGGCACAACATTAAAGGGCACACACTACTAACCTACATGAAAATTAAAACAACAGTTTGCATAGATTCCCAGTCGAGTTCATGAATGCGATGACCTTGACTGTGTCAACATCAGTTCCGGTTTTTTAAACTTCATCTATTTTTAAAAATCACCATGGTTCCCACCTCTAAATCCCCCACCCTGCCTAGAATAATATCGCATAGCTAGTCCATAAATACCTCGTCTCCTCCCAAACCTTTTTTTTTTTTATAGGCAATACAGAATTTTTGCTAAAACATACAATTCAGGTACATCAGAAATGTCTGGGAAACAAAGAAGGAAAGATATGAAAAAAAGAACGAAGGAAAACATCACAAGACTACAAGAAGTCGGAGCAAGACGTCCAAAGCCTAATAAAAGTAGAAAAGAAGCAGCCTCTTCCAGTCTACATGTACTTTGTGAACCGATCGAATTCCCCTCCCGATAAATTCCAAGTATTTTACAAACTTTGAGGAGAATGAACAAAATACCAAAATTGCCTATTCACTTATCGCTTGTTGCCCATCCTTGTCATCGAGATGCATGCTACTAACAAAGACATTATCTCTAGCACAGAACAAGCCACAACACTTAATTACCGAATCCAAGATTAAACCGTCAAAGTTATTCCAAGAACATACACAAAACCACGACAAGTTCTCTGATTTTAGTCAGTGTAATGTACAGTATGATGAACAACGGCCCCAATGCTACTACAAGAAAGATAAAATGCAAAGTGCGGCCACAAATAAAGAACCACCCCAACTATGACCTAATGAATGAGGAATAGATAATCAGTTCAAGTACATCCAATTGGGCCGGCAGCTCCACCTTCAGTACGCCAAATCCCTTGACACGAAGAGTCTTATGAATTTTGAACAAGTTTGAATCTCCCTTGTATTCATATTGGAAGTCTAAGCCACTAATTCAAGCCATGCCCTAATAAGTGTCAGGCTAATATGACTATCATATACAAGGCTCAGATCCGGCTACGATCTTACAAGTCCCAGTCACAGTAGTTCATGGCACCACTTTATTAGCCTAACAAGGAAATCAGGGCACACCCACAATTACCAACCTATCAACCCGGGAACTCACAGGAAAACAAGACTAACACATAACTAGAATACTCGTGGCATGGAAACTGACAGATACACAAGGCAATCAACAATAGCGATTTCAGCCGCTCAAAAGGATGAGGGTAAAGTGCAATACGCAAAGAAGATTGCACGACATGAAGGACTTTATAGATGTACAGACATGTACTAGGAACAAATTATCTTGTTATTCGGCCTATCCCAACCAACTCATGACCTGAGTGCAGGATAAAAGTATTTCATTATCGGAACAGATAATTAGGCATGACATCCGGGTTCTTCAAGAAGTTTGAGTCGCATGGACCAGTTTATCAATTTAAAAGATCAAACATTCAATTACGTCAATACAATCTCATCCAATCTAATATCATTGCTGGAAAAGACACATCCTGATAAAAATTCTACACTTGAGGATGAAAAAACATTCAAGTGTTATATCCCAAAACCAAAAACTGCTCGTATTTTGTGAAAGATCAAGTCTCGCCACCCTCTCTCAGTGTTCTCCACCACAGTTGCATTCCCATACCTACAATCCGAGGAATCAGAAAGGAAAATGCGCAAAATCAATAAGCAGTAAAAAGTTCAGCGCTGGCAATTCATTTTAACTGTCAAACTCGAGTTATGAATTCATCTCAATGCAAGTCATGGCAAAACGTAGGTTCTGTTAAACAATTGATGTATCTTTAATTCGTGTCCTCTTCTCGATCCTCCATTCACATATCAATCCAAATCTATTCATTTAGCAGATCACCGGCCTCTAGTGAAAGTTCAACTTAAATCAAATGTTCAAACTCTACTCTTCAATGCAAAGTAATAGCAAGCTTGCTCCAAAACTAACCTGTCTTCTTCAGGGACGTCAGTGTGCGTGAGCTTGACAACAGTCAGGCCAGGTTCTGGCTCATCCAAAGTAAGTTTTACCTGCAAATAGTCCATGAACAAGAACACATGAGCGTATGTATCACAGAGACTAACAACATCAATGCAGACAATTATCAAGGCGAAAACATTAGAGAACTTACCGTGGAGTGAATACCATCGGGCCAGCTCCCAAACCTCCATTTCTGCACAATCAACTTCCCCTCCTGCAACTCCATGATCGTCCCCGTCACGGAACCATCGAAAATGCTGAACTCTCCACCGACCTCTTTGCTAATCCTCGCATTGCTCTGCGTGAACCCTTTCCACCTATTCTCATCCATCAATATCTCGTACATGTCTCTCGCTCTGCAGCTGAACTTCTCCGTCATGCTTATCGTCTTGAAACCTTCCTTCTTCTTCTTCTTCGCCTCTTTCTTCTCGGCAGCGGCGGCCGCCTCCTTCTTCTCTGCAGCCGCGGCTGGTGAGGACGCCTGGCTCTTCGGGGCCACCTTCTTCGTCTCCAAATCCTCCCTCCCCGGGCCTCCCCTCGCCATGCTCTCCACGTAAACCCTAACCTTCTCCAAGATGACCGGCTTCCCCCTGCTCACCATCGCCTCCTTCAGCCTCCTCCCGATCGGCCCGTCGTCCTTGACGAGGACCCTGACCTCGGGGTCCTCGTCGGCGTTCTCGTCGGCAATGTACGGGATCTCCACGGTGCCGTCGACCTTGAGCAGGGACTTCCCGTCGGAGTCCCTGGCCTCGCCCTCCCAGGGCAGTACGACGCTGATCTCGTAGCCCGGGATGACCTTGCCCTTGCGGATGTTGACGTAGGCCTCCCCCTCGACCTTCTCGACCTTCCCGGTCCGGACGAAGAGGTCGCCCTCGCCGTCGAGGAGGGGGAGGTCGGAGAGGAGCGCGGTGAGGAGGTTGCGGGACCACTCGAGGCAGTTGGTCTCGGACCAGTGCCAGTTGTGGACGTTGGTGCCGTCGGGCCGCTCCTCCACGATCCAACGCTTGTCGCCCTCGCCGTACTTCGCCATCGGCCCGGCGGTGGCGGCGGCGTTCGGGTGCTTTGTGAAGGCGGAATTCGCGGGAGGAGAGGATCGGGAAAGCTCGGAGCTTTTCGTGAGATCGGGGGAGGCGGAAACGGAGGAGGCGAGGTCTGGTTAAAAGAGGAGGAGGGAGGGAGGAAGGAAGGAGAGAGAGAGGTCCAGAGGGTTCGGCGCGTGGAAGAGTCTAGAACATAATTGCCTCGACCCCACTTTAGGGAAATCGAGAAGGGTTGCTTTGTTCACTTTTTAGGGAGTGTCGGGATTTGGAAAGGGCTAGAATCTCGAATGAGTCAAATCTCTGATTTTGCATAGATTAATACATATATCCATAACTTTAAAAATGGGGCTAATTCAAAAAAAAAAAAAATAATGCCAACTTCATCTAGTTAACTTTGAATGACAATTCCGATCTGAATTTTTTTATCTCAATAAAAAGACATCAATTTTTGCTCGAGTCTCAAATCTGGCCCCCCTTACTATAAAATTTTCAATTTGTTCACGCTAAGTTTGGGGCTTAAGTGAAATTAGTGATTTTTTATGGGACAAAAAAATATTCGGGTCAAAATTGTCACTCAAAGTAAAGTTGGTACTTTTTTTTTAATCGGGCTAATATTTTTATGAAAAAATCCACTAAAAATCTCAAATTATATCTACCGCGATATATTTGCCTTGAACATTTTCTTGTGATAGCAAAAACTGCACATTATGTCCATTACGACACATTTACTTAAAAGAAAATTTGTGACATAAAAAGCCCAAAAATTATACCCATGTGACGCATTTACCTCAATCAAGATTTTTCTGATGATTTTTCAGTCAAAACATCGTCGTTTTTATTTCATTTAAGTCATGTGAGCGCTATATCAATACAATTTGCGTTCCCAACACAAACAAGTTTAGGATTTTTGGCATGAGTCACAATGGCCTTAATTTGAAATTCTTGGTGACTTTTTCCCATATTTTTATTAAGGATTAATACCATGAAAAATTCCAAATTGGTACATCCATGATAATTTTATCTAAAACTATATTTTTGATCTTTAAAAAACCTCAAACTGGTACACCTGTGACAAATTTACCCCAAACTAATTCATTGACTACTAAAAACTCTAAACTGATACATCTGTGACAAATTTACCCTTCGTTAGTTTCCGTTAAATTAGATTAATATCACAAAAAACCACAAAATAGTACACTTATGACAAATGAAGGGTAAAACATAAAACCGGCACATCAGTCAACTGCCGCGTGTCATTTAACAAAATAATTTGACTGTAAAAAGGAAACAAAGTGAGGGTAAATTTGTGATAATTGTATAAGTTTAGGATTTTTTATGGTCAAAAAATTAATTTGTAATAAATTTTTCATAAATGTACCAGTTTGGGATTTTTCATGGTATTAATTCTTTTATTAATGAATGTCTTCAATACCTATATTAAACACACTTGAGATTTCGACAAAAAAAATTTTCTTGATATAAAATATTCTATTTTTTAAGTATCTATTACGCATCGCATGAGAAAAGTAGCGTATGGAATATTGCAAACTTGCTTTAAAATAACTTTTTCACACATGTGGGTGACGTTTTCTAAGAAAATTTTTTAAAAATAAATTGAAGATTGTTCGGCAAACGAAAAGGGCAAAGATGATTTTTCTTTGAAAAATAAAATAATGTATGCTGCTAGAATCATTTGGTCCAGCAATTGCCTTCCTTGGACTCCAGTAGCACAAGGACCGGCTCAATCATTACCGTTAATAAGATTAGAGTAAAGTCGATGCATAGCATGGAAATTTCTAAAAGCCTGGGATTAATCAATAATTCGCGTTCGAGAATGTTTTCATTTTGCAGTCATATAAGATACAAAAGTACCCTTCAGTGTAGGATTTAGAATAACGGCATTAATGTGCTTCTTATGCTATTTTCTTAGAGATTACCATCTCTTTTGATATGTTACCAAGAAAAACCATGAAATCTTCTTATGCCGATAACGTATATTATATAGTAAACCTAAACGATATAAACACAATCACATATCCAAATAAGTGATCGGCGATATAAAAGTACACAATTTAAGAGTTCTATTATATAAAAGTACCTAGGCAATAACTTGGGCATTACCTAGCTTTCTTCTTGCTAATGTCGATCATCCTTCTTATCTTCAAGAAAGATGTGCATTTACTTCTGCTGTCTTGACAAACTAGTACGACTAATCATACCACAGATCAAGTGAGGCTCAATTAATCTCCAACTCTATCCAAATAAGTGATCTGCGAAACGAATTTTACCCGAGAACCTGCATAAATCACACGGGAAAAATGAGAAGTCCTCTTGATTTGGAACAAACAAAATATGCCGAAGAAATTCATGTATGAACAGAAACAACATTTCCTGAAAACAGAAAATAACAGTGTTCTTGCCATAATACCTTGGCAATAAACTGTGAGGATCAATGCCATTGCTACAGGCCAAACATGTACAATCAACCAGCATATAATAATCCTGTGATTATAGTACCACAACAATTGTCTTGATCAATTATGTAGTTGTCAAGGATTGCCGTTATACAAACAAAATGTTGAAGAACATAGGACAAGAGAAAAATAATTGCATTTTATGAGGAGAGACCTGTAGAGACTCTCTCCAATTGAAACGACCCATTCACCTACTACCATACATTGGCTATCAAGATGCTTGGCATAAACATGAATGAGGATGACAAACCACTATCTCGAAGAATCTAGAACTGTATGGTTCACTCTGATTGCCCATTTACTCAATTTCTATTCTCTGAACTCATTCCTCCAGCAATAATGCCATTTCTCACAGTTGCCCTTGTCTGCATGGAAAAGCTCCGTACTGGAAAAGGAAAAACAGACGCTTTTTCTCATGCTGAAACCGAATATCTTGAACATTTTATGGTGATATTACTGTCATGCACTTACCCCCTTCACCTTTTTGAGATATAAAACAGCTGATGGGTGAATGAATGGAGGAGCCGGGTCTATATGCATCTGCAGTACAAGGTTTCACATGGTTGATCTGTGATTAAGGTCTCGTAAGTGACATACTAGAATTGATTCACCTCAAATAAGAAGCTAAGGAACACTAGTAAAAGAATATGAACTAAAGTGCCACCTCTGTCTTCCTCTTATTTTGCATGGCTTAGTTAATTTGCTCACTCTTTTTGCCGTCATTTCCCTGCAGTCCTGCAAAGCTGCTAACTTTTGAAATTAGTGGCATTGACTCAAGAAGAAAAAGTACAAGAAGAAGAAAAATAAACAGATCTCTACCGTTTTTAACTATCTTAGATTCCTTTTGGATGGCAGGCAACCTTTACTTTGAACTCGCAAAAGAGTTGGTAGTTTGCTAGTTGATAGGGCATCACTGTTTTTGACTGAAATGACAATTATACGAAACAAAATCATCTTTGAGCCTTCTCTTTCCCTCATCTATGTATCTCATTAAAAACTCATACTTTTCGCTTGAACTTGCCGCAATCTCTGCAGCTTCGAAGAAGTTGGTGCATAACCTATCAAACTGCAGGTTATGCTCATTCACCTGCCGATCTTCATAACAGTTTATGACATAATGGTAGTGTCTTTTCAAATCCTTCCTCCAACGAGCTAAAATATAACGTGATGGAATCTCTTTGACATCTTTCTCAATGAGAATCTTCACTATATGTCGTTAAACTCAAACAGATTACATGAGCATTGAAGGTCAAATTCAGCTTCGTTACAACACACATTGTACACGACTCTTCTTTTAGATTTGCCTTCCTTCCCCCTTAGAATGTCTGTCACATTATAGGAAGATATCAGACCATCAACCTTATCCAACTCACAATTACAGTAAAGCAATCCCCCCAATTCATCTTGGGACAATCTAAATATATCATTAGTGTAGCTCTAATAAAATTGCTTCTCAAAGTAGAAATCAGTAACTGACTTGTAGGTCAAGTTGGAAGAACAATAATCTGCCTTATTCTCCTTCTCCTCTTTGCTTTTCAAGGCATTATCATATTGGTCAACAAATTGCTTCAATGAAGTTTTCGAGCTTACATAATCATCAAAAAACGCATCCACACTTTCATTTCTTTGCATTGCACACAAGCCTGCCCAAAATACCTTCTTGACATATATAGGAACCCAACGATGATGATTCACAAATAAGGAACTTAACCATTCATTCTTTTCAACATTAAATTCTTCAATCATTTAGGACCCGCTTTCTTCAAATTCTTGAGGATCCAAAGATTCATAAATGGCACCTTTTAGAATCTTTTCTATTGCCTTGTATTGAGCTAGACCTCCTAATTTTTCAGGAAGCTTTTTCATTATGTGCCAAAGGCAAAGCCGATGATTAGAACTTGGAAACATTTCTGCAACTGCAGCTTGGTTCATTTTACATTGGTCAGTAATAACAGCATTAGGAGGACGCCCATGCATGCATTCTAGCCATGATTTAACAGCCAAACATATGCGGCTAGACCCTCTCTTGATAACAAACGACATCCAAATAGAATAGACTGACCATGGTGGTTAACTCCAACGAAAGTAGTAAGTGTCATATCATACTTATTCATAAGATATGTTGCATCAAAGAATAACAGATCTCCAAATGACTCATAAGTGGCTCTAGACCTTGCATCAGCCCAAAATATATTCCGCAGCCGTCCTTCCTCATCCATGTCAATCACATAAAAGAAATTTGAGTTCCTTCTTTGCATTCGAACAAAGTAATTACAAAGTGCCTCCACATCTCCAATCCTAAGTTTTAACTGTCCCACCTCAGTCAATGTAGTTTCCACAATCTTTCTCACCAAATGCGAAGTTCTCAGATTCTCCAACTTCACTAGCTACAGAGCAAGAATTTTTATCTAAAGGAATGCTTGCCAGATCATTCAACTCAACTCTCCTCTTTGAATAAGAATCCAACTTCCTATGAGATCTTTGAAATCGTGAAATTTTGGGGCTAAGAGCACGATTATGGTCCAAAAGAACATGAGATATAGTGCATTGTCCATCACCATCCACAATCACATTGATTTTTGCCTTACAATTAGTTTTGATTGATGGCCTTGAGATAAATCTACTCTTTGCTGTGGATTTTTGTTTACCTCCTTTAACACATGCTAGTGAATAATAACTCGATTGTCCATCAATGTTACGCTTCGTGCTAATTTTTCTAACACCAAATCCCTTTTGATAAGCATATTTCTCATAATAGCAACGGGTTTCCTGTTGTGAAGCAAAATTCATCCCAATGCATGGAACCTATACATCTACGTCTGTTGATGGTTCCTTAAATTCATTCTTTTCAGCATTCTCATCATCGCCGGCATCATCATTTCTTTTCCCACCCAAAATTAGTTCTTCTTCCACTCTTGTTGCATTTGAATCAACCTCCATAACTAGTGTTCCAGCAACAGAAAAAGAAAATAGAGTCAAAAATTGTAACTTGGTAAACAACACAAGTTTTTCTAAATTGTAGAATGGCAGAAAATGTTTCAACTATACATTCACAGCCACAATAAAAAATGACAATAGCAAATAGTAAAGGAGACAGCAAGGAAAGGGAAAAGGCTTTGGCCATGAACTACATGCTACAGTGAAGTCTTCAAATTACTTTTCAACATACAAAATTATGTAAGCGATACCTGGACACAAGCACTAGCAGTTTTAGATAAAACCACTTCCACGGAGTTCATTTCAGGCTATGACCTCGTGTGATAACGGTGCATGAGAGTGGGTTAATTTGATAGTGGCACTCTCTAAACCAGACTTCTAGATGAATGATTGTGTAAAGCTGAGGAAGATTTGAGCAGAGGTGACTTCTTGTGTTGTTGGCATACAACATTTTCAGTTTCAGGCTTACTTTAAAAGTCAAAACCCTCACTCACGTGGCACTTTCCATCTCAGTCAATGTCACAGTTTGGAACATTTATATGGGTCCTCTATCATGAATCTTTTTCTTTGCATGAGTTGTTGATTTACTGAAACAGTAATCTTTGCTTGACATTAATATGTTAGGGAAAATAACACAAATAGTCTCTGAACTTTGGCCCAATGTACAATGTAGTCCTTGAAATTTTAATTTGTTCAACGTGGTTCTTGAACTTTAACCCAATGTACAATGTAATTCCTGAACTTTTAATTTGTTCAATGTCGTCCCTGAACTTTTGGTACATAATTTAGTCCTTTAACTATATAAAAATGTTCAATGTAGTCATTCCATTAATTTAAGTTCAAGGATTACATTACATATGTTCCATACAGTTCAAGGACTATATTGAACATGTACCAAAAGTCCATGAACCACATTGACCAAATTAAAATTAAGGGAACACATTGCACATTGGGACAAAATTTAAGGATCATATTGAACAAATTAAAAGTTTAGGGATCACATCACACATTGGGCCAAAGTTCAGGGACTGTTTGTATCATTATCCCTATAAGTTACAAACAATCTCCAGATTTAAGATAAGTATTCTTTTTTCTAGTTAGATATACGAAAAGAAACACAAAACTTGAAACTGGATGTTGTAGTATGCAAAAAGTCTGGATGATGCACATTCTCAGAGGTACAAATGTAAACAAAATGAGGTTCTCGTTGCCCATTCCCAAAATCTGTCTATTTAAGGGACAAATCAGCAAATAGCCAAAAAAGGGTAGAGTACCATAAAAATAAAAGATAAATCACCCTAAAGACTAATCATATTTTTCGAGAAGTTGCTAGGACACAAAGAATAGCTTTAAATAAAAAGAAATGAAAGTTAGAGGTTATTAATTAATTTTTGCACATCTCACTACAGAATATTACATGGAAACTTTATATCTATTTATAACTTGAGCTTTTACAAAAGAGGAAAGCAAGCTGAGATTTTCTAAATGTGACTACACCAAAATACTTGTACATTAAAAATCAAACAGAAGGATCAATCACGTGCATAGCATCTGCTCTTTCCCAGTAATTGGAATAAAGAATGAGTTTTTAAAAGTGTTTAAGGCCAGTTCAAGCAATGCCGCTTAAGAGACTTGGTAGTTTGGAAGTGTTTCTAAAAAGCATCTCATAAGTACTTTTGCAAGATGTCATTCTAGGGGCTTTTGCAATACTAAATAAACATTGACCGAGATGACGCCACGATTCATAACACACTCATTCCATACTTAAGATTTATAAAGATAACCCCATAATTTAAAGCAGACTTGACCACGACACAATTTAAAAATTATATTGGATTGAGCCATTTGGAATAAAAAGCTGATTTTTTATTCCTTTTTATAAGGAAATAAACTATTTTGGTGATCACAGACCAACAAAAACAAAAATTATTTTGGTGATCTCAATGCTATGAAAGTTATTTCATCAATTTGAGCAGAATCTCATCAAAAGATTTAAAGACACAAAGGTATTTCCACAAATCGTAAATTTTCCAATTTTTTTTTTGTTCATAATTATGGAATCTGCGGTCTCGATAGAACAATCGACTCATGCAAAAGAGAGGAGACACATCAAACTTCAGATTAATAGATGGTAACAAAACAATTGACACAGTAACGCTGGTGAAATTCGACTCTTTGAGAAGTTGTCGCAAACATCTGGTGGGCGAACTACAAGTCTCATAGATACAGCTGTACGATTACCAGTATCCAATAGAGGACTGACTAAACATAGCCATTAGCCACCACAGCTACTTGAAGATCGTGCCGAAGGCATCAGGCTTGCACGCAACAGTTTCTCCTAAGTAATGTACTAATTCTATGCAAATCGAAAGACAGCTTCATCTTCCAATACCAGTCATCTTCACAAAAAACCCACGCCACGAAGCAAATCCCCAGACCCAAGAACAGAACAATGCGGAAAAAAACCATCACAGATTGCAAAGGCTCCAAACTAGAACCAATATTTCTCAGTAGCTTTCATTAGTAAAAAATGGAAGACATGAGCGGAGAAATCATCATCGTTAGGGAGAGACCTCCGATCGGGTGAGCGGAGAGGAAACAGAACACCGGCGCGCATACAGTCGCCGAGAATGAGGAGGAGACGCCGGACCGGAGCGAGGAGACGAGGAGGAGGAGGAGGAGGAGGAGGAGGGTCGCCGGAGAAGAATCGCCGCCGGGCGAGCGTCGTTCGTGGGTGTACGGACGAGCAGTGGCAGACGGTCCGAATTAACAGGCCGACTATTTGAGCCGAATGAGTTTTTATATTTTTTTTATTTGATAAATACATGTGAATCAAACTCGTGATGTCATGAAAACACTAAACCAACCATCTTGATGATATTTAAGCCAAACTTCGTTCAATTATGACTTTATATTGGAAAAGCCAATTGAAATGCCAAATTGATCGTGTTACTTTGTCATAAAGTGGCACCCTAACATCCTATGAGACATCAACGGCCGGCGCCCATTGTAGCGGTTCCACTTAAGCACTAACAAAGGCCCGACATACTTCATCAGATTTAGGCGAAGAATCTGTTGTTCCATCACACAAAGGTAGACAAATAGAGACGGTGGTTAATCGTTCCGTGATTGCCTGAGCTTAGCTAGGGACAATTGGATCACAGCACCTAGCCAGGGGACATCAAATGTCAGCCGGTACCTCGATGGCTGCTCGATTTTCACTTCCTCCTCCCTTCCCCTCCTTTGCTCTTCGCCAAAGCGTGCATTTTCCGCGGAAAATGTAAGGAACATGTTTTTTGTAGGCGAATCGATAGAGACAAAGTAAACGACGTGAATATTGGTATGCCCTGAAGGTGCCTTATTTCATTAATTATATGGGCCCTAGCCATGACAACATATAATATGCAATGACATGGAACTATGGTCCATCTATACGAAACAAGTTTACGCATGAATTCAATAAAATGATATTAGACAATCGGTCCGAGTGTCGTGGAGGTGCGGCTAGGTAAATGATATGTACTATTTCTCGAGGCGATGCCGCCTTTTAGCTAACGAATGTTTGGCCAATAGATGGACATACGATACTAATATAACCTCATAAGTGTACATGGATGATCTACTGTGTCGTATATGTGCATCACTATGTACATGTCCACATGTAGTTTGCATCGGGTTGTGTTATTTAATGTTA
This sequence comes from Syzygium aromaticum, assembly GCA_024500025.1. Classification (NCBI taxonomy): domain Eukaryota; kingdom Viridiplantae; phylum Streptophyta; class Magnoliopsida; order Myrtales; family Myrtaceae; genus Syzygium; species Syzygium aromaticum. The sequence goes on from CM044885.1 coordinate 24,327,167, forward strand.
TATCGACGTAGTTTTGTTTTATGTATCTCTTGCGGCGAAGTTGACATTTTCAATAGATTCATTGGTATTAACGACGTAAGTGTGAACAATTTTGAATGAAGAAATTAGCAAATTGGATAAGCTAAATCAAATTAGTATTTACGAAAATAATTTTAAAAAAGAGTACTTTTTCTTAGTTGAAAGAGAACTAGATAATTTAAAACAAACAAATCGGGAGGAATAATAAGAATTCAAGATTCCGTTTGTTTCACGAAAAATTCGACATTTTCTTAAAAATACTTCTCAAGAAGTCATTTATTAGGAAAATGAAATTATTTTTCAGTGTTTGGTCAAAATCTAAGAATAGATTGAATATTATTTTTGCAATTTGGAAAGGAAAACCTACTTTTATTTTTGGGCGCTAGTGACTCGAGCATCAGCAATGGTGTTCCGAGTCCGGCCTCGATGGATCCAGGTCGGGCACGGGAATCCTTCCTGAGTCCACAAAAACTGAGCTTGAAACCTTAGTGCCTATTCTCGATTCTCTGGCACCGGCGCCTAGGTCCTTGGTGCTTGTGCCCTAGATCATGAAGGCTGGACCCACGGACCCTGGCGCTCGGGCTTGACCTTAATGGATTCAGGCAAGGGCACCAATGTCTCGGGGGCAAGCCTCCAATGGACATTTGGGCTTCGCCTCAATGGACCCGACCCCAATAACATCAAATCATATACGTGAGTTTTTTATTTACATTTTTCGTTTCATCTCGTGTCGATAGACAGATCGGGTCGACCGCAGCACCGCCATGGTCGGGAAAAATGCAAGCGATTCGTCCGATTCGATTCCATTTCTAGAAAGTAAACGTCAACGATCCGGGAGAGAGGTTGGAATTTTCAAATGTAGCGTGCGGGGGGTTTAGAAGAGTACCAGACAACGTCGTCTTACCGCGGCCGGGCAGAGACCTTCCTCACCGAAGTTGCAAGCGCAAGAAAGTCAAATGTCTGTACGAATCGAAATGAATGATTTTTGCAGCACGCGGTAATCGAAGAGAGAGAGAGAGAGAGAGAGAGAGAGTGAGAGAGAGAGAAGGAGTCGCAGAAGGAAGAGGAGGAGAAAGGAAGACACGGGGAAGTGAGGAAACGAGAAAAACCGAACCTTTATGAATCGTCGCTTGCCAGACACGTTCACAACAGCGAACGAACGAACGATCGTTCACGGGCTCAACGGACAAAGGGACGACGACCCTCTCTTCTTGATTCCCGTTTCCGGGTAATGCGCGCGACATCGGGGGTGCTCCCGGCATTTTCTTGATTTTTTTTTCCTTTTTTTTCTTGTTCTGACTGAAAGTTCTTGTTGTGTTTCGGAGATTTCTTGTCTGGTTTTCTTTTTTCATCGCGCGGTCGTGGATCGCGTTTACCCACATGAATCTTTTTGAGTTTGATTGTGGATACGCTTCGAAATCTCAACTGGGTAGATGCGCTTCATTTGATTTCGGCTCTTTCTCTGTTCCTGTTTCTGTCTGCTTGTTTCTGTGGCGATGACTCTGCTGAAAGAATTCACCCACGATGCTTTCGGCAAATCCAGTCCGACTGTTATCTCGTTGAAAAATGGGAACTTGGGCTGGAATTCCCAATTGATTTGGTTAAATTTCATTCGAGCAAATTGCATCGCCACCCATGGTGAAAATTAGATTTTTTTTTATTTTTATTTTTTACTTCCCCAGTGGTTCTCCGGATGATTTCGTAGTAAAAGACATTTTTATCTTGGTATGAAGTATTGAAGTGTCATTTTCAGTTCGAATTTGTTATTGCTGGGTAATTTGAGTGGAATACTTTCTGCTTAGTGTCCGATTACTGTCGGTTTGCTTGGATCACAGCGAAAGAACACAATTTTGACCCGTTCATCATCCTAGTTTTGCTCTATTTGCTAAAAAACTGCTAATTTGCACAGATAAGGATCCCCCTTCCTTTGATGGCGCTCCACGGTTTAAGTTAGGTTTGCTGATTTCACCATTTTGAACTGTTAGATAAAGTTTTCACAGTGATCATGTTGCATCTGTTTACTTGCTCCTTCACTAAAATTGTTGATTTATAAAAGCATTCAGTGGAAAATGTTAGTGAAGTTACAACATATCCTTCTTCGAGAGTGAAATATCAACATAGTCTAGTTTGATTTCCAATAAATACGTTTCTCTGTGAACGGATAAAAACACAAAAATGTAACAAAACCTTTTTCTTATGATGGAGATTAATTCTGAAATGTTGTTGAAAATAGCTTTCCCCATCTTTAGGATTGATGTGCTTACATGCTGTTGATGTTATTGCAGGACAAGGTTATGAAAACTCAGCAATAGCCTCAGTGAAATAGAACATTGTGAAATTCAATTCTTAAAGCAAGATAATTCTATTTCGATAGGACAATGGCTCCTGCTGGAGGCACTTGCAAAGAAGTTCATGAACCTTACACTGCTGTCACTGATTACAGTGTAGTAATCAGCAAACAGGAGACCAATTCTACACCAGCAAAATCTTCCATTGTCTCACTTGGACAACGTGGAATTCGTTCGAATGCTGGCGTAGATGCTCTGCTTGAGTGCCCTGTCTGCACAAACTTAATGTATTCTCCAATTTACCAGGTATCTTTGCCGTTGGTGTTTCCATCGTTTTTCTGGAATTGCTTCCGTATATTCACTGCCTACAGGTGTATAAATAGCTCCATGTGCATCTTTCAACCGTCCCGGCTAACATGCTGTTTTTCTTTAAAACATGCTGCTCTAGATGTGTAAGAGAAGACATAAGAATATTTTGCAGTTGCGCATTGAAATTCAAGTGTAGATTTAGCAGTTCTACGATATAGTTATGCGTTCTCTTGCAGAATATCTGCTACTAATTTCAATCCTGTCGACCTGTCTTCTGGTTGAATTTTCTTTTTCAATTTTTATGCTTGAACTAAGTGCATCGCTTCAAGCGCCTTTAGAAATTTATCCATTGTGCTTTGTAAGTGCCTGGGTTAGCAATCTGATTGAGTTGCATGCCTAATTTATATTTCACTCACTCAAAAGCTCTTGCATAGCATTTTTCACTCGTAGCATTCTTCGGCTAGTAATTTTGACTTTTGGGTATGAAAGCATGCCACTTCCATTGTTTGCTGACTCTTCTTTCTTACTGCTTCAACTTTAGTGCCTAAACGGCCACACTTTATGCTCAACCTGCAAGATTAGAGTCCACAATGTTTGCCCGATTTGTCGGAGTGAACTTGGAGATATAAGGTGTCTGGCATTGGAGAAAGTTGCTGAGTCACTGGAACTCCCTTGCCGATACAAGAATTTAGGTTGTCACGAAATCTTCCAATACTTCAGCAAGCCTGGCCACGAGCAGCAGTGTCGGTTCCGTCCATATAATTGTCCTTATGCTGGATCTGAGTGCTCCATCACGGGCGACATTCCAACCCTTGTTGCTCATCTTGGAGAAGACCATAAAGTCGACATGCATAATGGCTGCAGTTTCCAGCATCGATATGTCAAGTCCAACCCACAAGAAGTTGAGAATGCCACGTGGATGTTAACAGTAAGTTATTTTATGCATTAGCCAATGATTATTTTGGCCAAGAAACTTGATGCTCGGGGAGTTCAACAGCTAATAATGTCGCTTTTGAAACTTGTCACTGCCTTTCATGTGCCTAGTCTTTATGTGCATGTTCCTTTATCGTAGTTGATTTCCAATTTGCAGTAGTTCAAATTTACTGCTTTGAGTTTCTCGATGACCTTTCTGCAGATGGTACATCCCCAAACTGTATATTTCTGTTTGGTGAAATAGAATATTATTGCAAAATAACAGTGAGTGCCCTACAGATTATCGTGATATCTAAGTTACATTAATTGATTAACCAAGTGTTTATGTTGTTGAGTAAACTTTTCTGATGAAGGAAGTTTTCTTCTATATTACTATGGTGCGTATTTGTAGAATTTCCAAGTTGCACTCTGCCCCTTGCAAAACTTTTGGTTTTTATAATATCTTGATTGGTGACTTGAGGGCACTGGTCAACAGAACCCACCCTTCCTATCGTTTAGCAGACTTAATAATACAGTTAGCGATCAATAGGATGCAATGTGCTTGCATAGATACTTTCATTAGCCTCGGTGCTTGTTTAGACTTTTTCTTGCACGCATTTCACCTGGAATCACATCGTTTTTTTTTTCCACGCAGGTATTTAATTGTTTCGGGAGGCAGTTCTGTTTACACTTTGAGGCATTCCAATTAGGCATGGCTCCAGTTTACATGGCCTTCCTACGTTTTATGGGCGAAGAAACTGTGGCAAGGGAATTTAGCTATAGTTTAGAAGTCGGCGGGAATGGCCGTAAGCTGATATGGGTAGGGAAACCAAGAAGCATCCGAGATGGGCACCGGAAGGTTCGCGACAGTCATGATGGTCTCATGATTCCAAGAAGTCTGGCTCTTTATTTCTCCGGTGGCGACCGGCAAGAGCTCAAGTTGAGGGTCGCTGGCCGCATATGGAGGGAAGAATGAGCAATTGAAAGGATATTATTGTCGAGGTCTGATTCTTTGCTCATAGTGGTATGAGCAGGGGGCGAGGCACTTCTTTCGGGCTGTGGAGGGGCTTCTTCTGGCTAATTTTTCAGCTCGTGGCTTGACTCGCTTGTGTGTCTACGAAGAAGTTATTTATCCACTTGAGTCATTATTCTTGTAAATATATTGGTACTTGCCATTGCAGCTATCTAATACTATGAAAGGCAAAAATTATGATGGGAGAAAGTGTTAAAGTCGCATTACGGCGAGGTGATGATCTTGGTGAACCAGCATTCAGTTTATTATCGAATATCACAGGTGTTTCTCATGCCTCAAAAGTTGTTGGAGGCAATACTAGCCATCGCTGCTATACGTGCCGGCAATATTACACCGGATAATGTTTGTGGATGATGTTCTTTGCCACGAGTATCATCGGATCAGTGGCATTTGAGTTAATCCCACCTTAAATCATGCAGAAAAAGGTACATTTTCCGCTAATCCAACACTGTCCGCGGGGATAATTTGTACGCCATGGGTGTGTCTCGAGAGAATTTATATCTGCAGATGTGTGCCTGTGCAATTTCGAAAGTCAGACATGTGAAATCATGCCGAAGTAGTTCCCTGCCTGTCGAGTGGGAGAGTAATTCTCTGCACAAGCTACCGACCCACCATACTAATTAGGATTGAGATAATCTATAAGAGTCAATGCAAATTTTATTTTTCTCATTTCTAATATACAATCGCGCAGTTGGTAAAGTGATTGAGTAGGTGAAAAATTATCGTATAAACTCATTCGATCATCGTGAACATGTTAACTACAAGGACAAAGGATTGCAGGATATCTTTTTTCTTAACGAGCAGTGTCACGGGAGGTTGATGTATGCGTATGTAACATGTATATTATATGTGATTAAGAGACTGGCAATCATATGTGAAATCTGGACCGGTCCGATCTGCCCAAGGTCCACGAGATGATGAAGTCGTGAATCAAACGTGAGACGTGGGACGTGGGAGGCACGTAGGTAAGGAGACGACCAATGCAAAATGGTTCCTTCTGTTATGGCGGTTGGACCCGAGACAGCGAATTTCCCACGAAATAAAACAGAAGAAAGCTTTCTTGCTCTTCTTCTCTGTTGATCTCGATCATAACCCAGTTTTTCTTCTCCTCTCTTCTGCCTCCAAGAAATAACTCTCTCTCTCTCTCTCTCATGCATGGTCGTTTTCAAATGGATTCTGCCCATCAAATCTTTTGAGAGGTAAAACTATGTTTGCATTGTTGTTCTTGTCTTTTATCCAGGCTTTGAAAGAATGACGTGTTAGTTTCTTGATATGTTTAATCGATGCATTTGATCACTAGTTTCGAATCGAATCAGTGTGCTCCTCCGTTTATTGTCCGACCATACCTAGGGGAATGACATCATTAAGTTCTCGCCTTTTATAGTCACCTGGTGTAGCAGATTAACGCGACAGGAATCCCGATTTTCATTGGGATCATTGCATAATATCACAGTGCCTATTTTTCGCAATTTATTGTCCATCTAGAGCCTTTGTTCTGATCTGTCTTTTGCTTCCTTTTCCCCTATTTTGGCTATAGCAGGAGGATTTTTCCTCGACATTGAATAATTCAAATTTTCAGATCGCTGCGAGTAACCCGTTGTAAATCATCGAGTTAGAGCAATTTTTTTGAGATGGCTTGCTGAGAACATTGTCAAGGCCTGAATCATGTGGTGCTGCCGAGGCGCGGAAGAGGAAAGCTATCGGCCTCCTGCTCAACAGTATACTGCTCCGCCCAGAGGAGGCAATCCCTATGGTAACCACGCTATTCGATCTTGTTTTCTTTAAGAAAATTTCAGTGTGCAACTTTAATAATGACAAAGAAAGAAAAGCTGCTTTAATAGCCATTGACCACGATCTCAAGCGAGAAGTAGTGTACTTGTTGCTCTCATTTGCATATTTCTCTTCCATGTTTTTCTAATGGTTAGTCATCACCCTTGCCACTCTTAGGATTCTTAAGTCAAAGCATGAGAGTCCTATGTTTATCGAGGGCAATTTTACATGTTGATGCTCTCGTTCTTGTCTTCAACTTTTTTTTTCCTCTACAGCATTTAAGTATGTCTGGTCACAGCCTCAAGAACACCAAGTTTCGATGTCTATATACTGTTATATCCTGTTCTTAAGAAATAAATATGTAGAAAATACAGAAATGTCAACTTCAGTTTTTCATTGGCGACTTGGATGTGATTATCAAATATCCATGTTATGCATCTTCTCTTTTTTCTTTTGCATATATTTGGTTGGTGTTCTGGAGAAGGGGATCAGTTTGAGTGTTATTTGAATTTGGTTCTGACTCAGTGGTATCTATTTTCTTTTCCTTTCCTTTTCCTTGTTCAGTAGGTGGTGAGAGAGGGGAGACGAAGAGCTCCAATGTCGTCAGAAGTGGAGCTCCGCAAAAGGTTTTGCCCATTGAAACGCCGGCTTTGCCATTAAACGAACTGAATAGGTTGACAGGGAACTTCGGTTCAAAAGCTTTGATTGGGGAAGGTTCTTATGGCCGCGTGTTCTATGCGAGGTTAAGTACCGGTCAGGAAGCAGCAGTAAAGAAATTAGATACCAGCACTTCACAAGAACCTGACTCAGAATTCGCAGCGCAGGTAATTCTCCTGTGTCCGAAGTTACATTTAATCGACTGCAGTATTTTGACCTGATAAGTTGATTGTATGACGTGTCTTGTCTCACAGCTGTCAAATGTTTCGAGGCTCAAGAATGAACATTTCGTTGAATTGATTGGATACTGCTTGGAGGCGAATAACAGAATCTTGGTGCTTCAGTTTGCTACCAAGGGTTCTCTACATGATGTCTTACATGGTATGACCAAATAAACTCGGGGGGTTTTCCAGACTTGTGAGAAAATGCCAGTGTAATGTGTCCGTGTTGTCACAGGAAGGAAGGGGGTGCAGGGTGCCGAGCCTGGTCCAGTCCTTACTTGGAATCAGAGAGTCAAAATTGCTTATGGTGCAGCAAAAGGCCTTGAGTATCTGCACGAAAAGGTTCAGCCTTCTATTGTTCATAGGGATGTCAGATCCAGCAATGTCCTGCTCTTCGACGATTTTGTCACCAAGATTGCCGACTTTAACTTGTCAAATCAGTCTTCGGACACGGCTGCTCGACTGCATTCCACTAGAGTCCTGGGAACTTTTGGATACCATGCTCCAGAGTAAGCTTAGTTTGTACAAATGATCAGCATTTTTATGTTTTATCTTTTGGATGGAGTCAAAATTGTTGCATGCTTAGAGGAAAAGCTAGCACGTTATTAGATCGTCTAAAATTAACGGAAAGGAGAACATGAGTAGTAGCAAGGGTATCAACAATGTCGGAAATTAAAGGAAGCAGGAAAATATTAGTAATTTTACATATCGGCATGCTCCCTGTTGACAGTTCCATCCTCAAATGAAGTCGGTCCTTTTTGCCGGGTAGTTTATGAGAGGATTAATTTATGCTGATCCTCTTTTTCATCCCAAAATTTTGCGAACAACGTGAATAAAGAAGCACAGACATGCAGCCACCGATGTTGCATAGCGCAAGCACTTAATTGAGGTGGAGGCATACTTAGATACAAAGACAATGTTTCTTCCCCTTGGTTATGGCATTCAACATGGTCTCTCATAGGGAAAAGATAGCATGGTATATACGCCATACACAAACTTGCGAAGCTTAAACAGAATTTCTGGACTTGTAAAAGGTTTTGAAGAAATCTATAAAAATCAGAACCATATCATAAGATTTTGCAATTATGAACACTGGGAGCAACAGTCAAACAGCAAATGGTCTATTAGTTGGGATTTGTACGCTGAAAAGGTGCGTGAACTGAGATTATGAAAGTCACTCTTCCGCTCTTGGAAATGGAAAGTGTACTAGTATTGCAGAGTTTTCTACCCTTGAATGCATTCAATAGAACAAGTGTTTGTAGAAATGCGGCCATTAACAGAACAGAAGGGTTCAAAAACTCCTTTACATCTAGGGCTCATCGAAGCCCTATAAGTTCTGTAAATTTAGGAACATGGCTATCAAATGGTTGACGGTTAAGGTCAGTAGTTTTTACTCGGAGTAGTTACTTGGAGAAAGAAATAGGTATCTTTATAGTATTTGAAAGTAGTAGTCGTCCTATCAATAGGAATTTTGGGGGAAAGCAATTGTCTAGTTATTCATCGAGACATCATCAAATAGCTTCCTGACGGAGCTCATCTCTCTTTGTGACAAAAACCTTAAGGAGGTTAGCCATTTGGTTTGGTGTCAGTTTACTGTAAAATCTTCCCTTAATCGAGTAGTGAATGCCTACTGCCCAGCCTAAGAGTCAGATTGTTATTCTCGGTCACGCATGTAATAAACTCTTGCTCTCTTTTGCAGATATGCAATGACGGGGCAGATAACTCAGAAAAGTGATGTCTACAGTTTTGGAGTGGTTCTACTAGAGCTTTTGACTGGAAGAAAGCCTGTAGACCATACAATGCCCAAAGGACAGCAGAGTCTTGTTACTTGGGTCTGTTTTTACCCTCCACAACAATGGTTTTAGACTTTCAATACTTTCTGGTCACCCGTGTTTAACTGAAGTTTAGCGTCTTGGTAATACTGCAGGCTACGCCAAGACTGAGTGAAGACAAAGTGAAACAATGTGTCGACCCAAAGCTTAATGATGACTACCCACCTAAGGCAATCGCAAAGGTGATGACAACATTTCAGTCTTTGCTACTATTTTCTTTGACAAGATGAATAAAAAAATGTTGGAATAAAGTCCTTGAATGAATTTTCAGGAAAAATGAGTTAAGTGTAATTTCAGATTGCCCTCTGCATTGACATCCATCAAGATTTAAGTTCGGTAGGAAAATTTTGCTTGAGCAGGAATGATACTACAAAGCTAGTCCCATTGACGAAATGTTTTTGGTTTGGGGGTAGGACGGAGAATGAAAATCGAAACTTGGCTAAATTTGTGAACTTGTCCATCTTTTGTGTGATCAATATGCCAAAGATAACAATGAAACATATGCAAACATATTGCCTGAAATCATAGTCTTGAGAAGATCAAAATAGAAAAATAATGTGGCTTTTGGTTGTAGATGGCATGATATGATTGCCATCTAATTAACTCATTGTTTTGCTTTAATGTTTCAGCTAGCAGCAGTTGCAGCTTTGTGTGTGCAGTATGAGGCGGATTTCCGGCCGAACATGACCATCGTTGTCAAGGCGCTGCAGCCGCTGCTTAATTCTAAGCCAGCAGGCCCGGACTCTCATTTGTAGAATCACTAATTTAAGCTGAAATTTGGAATTTAGAATTCTGTCTTTTTTTTAAAACTATTATCAGTTCCTTTTGATACACTCTCATCTTCCACATTTGACGTTACTGAGCATCTAAGCTATGCAATTTCCATTCCTGAGAACTGCCTTAGGAGTTCATGGTGGCAGTAGCAATGAGATTTGTCCGTTAAGGTCACTTCAACTCACTGATCTTTTTGTAAGGCTGCTATATAGAGGCCAATCATTCATCATCTAAAGTTATGTTTGAGAAGAAACAGCAAGGAATTATTTTCTGACTTAATTTCTGTCTCAGAAAATGACTGTTTGATTTAAACAGTGATACAGTTGGTTATAATGGAGAATGAGGTTTCCTCCATGGACCCTCCTGCTAGTGAAGCTCCAGACGATTTACTTCAAATGATTAAGAAAAACTAAAAGGTTAAACAAAAACTTGAATTCTGAGCTCCCGAAGCTGAATTTACTTTACTTGATCGAAATTCATTTGTTCTATTACACCAAGTGGTCCATCTAACATAACAGAAGTCGTATTCATGCCCCATTGAACTTCAAAACAGAAAGATAAAATCCAGGCTCATCTACAAAATCTGCCATTTCAAAGGAATGGGCAACTGCAACCTTCTCTAAGGTCATCTTATCAGGCAAATCAGAGACTATACAGTTGGGAAATTCTTGCCGCTGCTGCTCCAGGACTTGCCTCCCTAGAGGATGACCAATAACGATTCTGGCACCTGACACAAACACAGATTCTGAGAAGGTCAACCTAAGAAAAATGGAGAATAGCTCCATCTAAACTACCATAACCACTCCTATTTATGGAGCCCGTCAAGACTAGCAAATACTGCGATCAAACACAATAATGTGATGGTAACCTAATGTTTATGTAACAAGCACTCAGCAGTACTGTTCACAGACAACAATAATTCTACTAGGGATGGAAACAACATGAAGCTTATTTTGTAATAAATGACAGAAGGATTTGCAGATATGAGGATAGCAAAAGACAAAACAGAGATGAGCTCGGAACAGCATATAAGAATAGAACAAGAACACAAAGTACCTGGAAGGCATCGCTTGGCTAGTGCTTCAAAAACCTGGTCAAGGGTGAATGGTAAAGCTGGCAGATAATAAATGTACACCACATCAAAAGGCGCCCACTTATCTGGAACATATATTAGTTCACCTTGCCAGCACTTAACGTTGTCATGTTTTTCCTTTATACAAGCCAACACCAAGAGTGAATCATGGACAACAAGCAGAAGCTGGCAATTTGACGTATCAACCAACCTATCTACAAAACCTTCAGAACCAAAAGTAACCAAAACCTTGGAGGTGCTCTCTAGTTCTCCTGCAGATATTATGCGTCTGACATTGTTGCCTGCTTGAGGATCGTCATCCATCTCAAGAAAGGACCAATCTTTCGCTGCAAGTTCCTCAAAGTTCATAACAGGAATTGTCCCCTCATTTGACAGAGCGTTTGTACTTATATACGACAAACGGAAATTTGATAAGTTAAAGGATAAAGAAGAACGAGAGAGATGGTGTTTGTGCTGACGGTGGTCACTAGAACCAAAATAACAACACTGGGGTGCGATATAAGGTTTGGGACGCCCAGAAAGTGATGGCAACAGATGTAGGGAAGAAGAGAAATGTAGGGAATTCATCAAGAACTGTAAGTCAGCTGCAAATTCTGCTCCGGTAAATGTGACTGAACCCAAAAAAATTTTCAGCTTGAAGCAAAGAACCGAATTAAGCTCCCTCTTCCCCTTCTGAAAAAAATCGGTCAATCCGTCATACTCTCTCTATTTCCTTCTCACTTGTGCACTGTAACAAAGAGACATCGATGTCACTTTCATTCAATAACCAAAGAAAAAAAGGGAAATGAAAAGCTAAATGATTTGTCTATTTGAAAAAAGCCACTACAAAAGAAATTCTCTCAACTAAACAACATGACAACTAGGTTTTTCTCTTGCAATATAAATAGTGAAAATCCACCGAGCAACTGCTAACCAAAGTATCTAATGCACATTGCAGCAAATGACTTCATCTCTACATGTAATCAATGTACAAATTGATGGTACTGGCATGAAGTTCGAACGAAAAACAGAGACCATGTTACCGTATTTGAAGTACCCGTTATTCTTTCCTCCTCCCGTTCTCCTAATGGATCAACTCTAGTCTAACAGCAGTATCAAACCCAAAAGTACAAGGATCATACTTTTACGCTGGAATATATGAGAAATGACTATAAACTTCTACTCAAAAGATTTGATTTTCTTCCTTCTCAATCTACATTTCATTTGCATCATTAAGTTGAGGGCTCTATCCATTCTCTAGCGTGAATCTGATCATAGCAAGTACTTCTAAAGCTCTATCACATGGCATAATACTAGCTTCACTCATCTAGCAAATCTAACAATGGCCAAGAGAGTACGATCGTGTGATTATCCCGGGACACGCCGCTCCAAACCCACTACTCAGCAGCCCCGCCCGCACCACGCGTGTTGATCCCCCATTCCTGCCCCCCACAGTGGCCATGAATCCCCGCATCCCAACCCCATTTACCCCCATTTTTCCGCATACAACAACAGTCCTTCAACACGACTCTTGGAAAACCACGTGACTATTCTTTTGCACACCGGATCATAGTTTGCAGTAACTGCGTCCACTAACAATACTTCGACATCAATGGAAAAAAATCAGTCAACCACCCAAATGATTTCAAACACAGAGACTGACCCATAGAAATTCTCTACAAGAAATAACAAAATCCGTAACAATTTCATCAGGTGCCAGCAGCATAGTTAGGCCAATCAACCCAACAAAAAGATCGAATCTTGCGAGTACTCGTTCGCTTTGCATCGAACTGCAGCAACACTTGCAAGCACAGAGAGAGAGAGAGGCATGAGTGATTCGAAGGTGCAACCTGCGGGCACAGAGCGAGCCTCCCGCCGCTTGATGAAGCTGCAAACGGCGTCGGGCGAAGATGACGGTGATCCACCGCCGGAGTTTCAGTCGATGGAGGATATCGGCAGGCTAGTGGCTTATGGCTATGGCTATCCAACTGCGAACTGGTAAGCGCACGCCCGTCAGGCTTCGAGCCTAGAAAGATAAAATAAACCTATTTTCATTTTTTCTTTTCGCCCTTTTCGATTTATGGTACTCAAAAACACATTTTAGTAAATATCATATCTAATTATATAGCCCTAATGTAACGACTCGATTCCGTATAAAATGCCAATAAAGAAAAATATTACATATGCCAACTAAATTATAAAATTATCCGCCAAAACTGGAAAATAATTAAAACTCTATAGACTCGTTTACTTTTTTCGATCTCTTGCAAACACTATTAAGAATTTGTCTCGTAATGATCCGTGTTAAATCACGATGCTTACGATTCCCAAGATGCGAATACTAACTATATGCTCAATATTTCACAGCCAACTTCTCAACATCTCAATGCGCACGTCAGAGTTTCGATTATCGACCCAAATTACGTCCTTGACCCTTTTGTTTTTGTTACTCGCTATGCCCGAACTGACAATTGAGAAGAATCCATCTTTTATTAGGCCACAACTTGGGTCAATTCAAGGCCCCGAAGCCTATATTTCAGCACGTGGGTTTCTTCGCATGGCGACGAAAATGTCCGAGCAAAACCGAAACGACTGTTGTAACCATTGCATTGCATCACGAACTCGAGAAAGAGGATCAACGGACACTCGTCCAGTCATCTCTCTCTCTCTCTCTCTGCATGCATGCTTTCGAAGGCAGATGCGGTTTCAGTGGATGGGGCTCGTAACGATCCGATTTGCATTTACGGCAGATCTTGCTTTTCAAGGCTCCTGAAGGAGGAGGAGGTCACGTAATCTGTCTCCATTATGCACATCACTTATGGAACCACAGTGTTTGACTCGCCCTTGAATCCACCGTACACTTGGGTCGGGCGGTGGGAGTACGTGGCCACGACAATCTTGCATGAAGAAGAGAATGCCGTTGACGTCACCTCGAGGCAGACCGGTCAAATGGATCTTAAAGTTCATATATGATCAATTTATTTTTTAATTGAATCATAAATGGTTCAATATAATTTTGAAAAGCTTATTTTAAATGGGTTTTGAAGTTTTAAGCCTATCATAAATGGATCTTAATAGATTGAGCGTGAAACTCATTTCCAACCTACCCATTAAGCCCACCCCTTTTTATAAAAAAAATCAAAATTATTTTTATTTTTGTATATATTTTTTAATTTTCGGTCGGTGGCCGGTCACAGTGACGGCCAGTGACCGGCTACTGGCCACAGGGGAGAAACGACCTCGTCGGAGGCCGGTGAGGCCTCGGGCTCGGCGAGCTTGAGGTTCGCCGGATCGGTGAGACTGGAGCCTCGCCCAAGGTCGACGAGGCCGAGCTCACCGGATTTCGACGAGCCCAAGGCCTCGTTGATTTGGCAAGACTCAAGCTCTCCGGCCTTAGGTGATCTCGACCTCGCCAGATTTAGCGAGGTGGAGCCTCGCCTGAGGCTGGTGAGGCTAGGCTCACCGGAATCGAGCGAGCTTGAGGCTCACCTGAGGCCAGCGAGGCCGAGGCCTTGCCATATCGACGAGCTCATCCTCGCCTGTGGCCGCTGGCCAGCCACCGGCCAAAAATAAACAAAACAGAAAAAACTAAAAACTAAAAAAATAAAAATAAAAATTTTGATTTTTTTTAAAATAAATAAAATGAAAAATTATTAAAATGCATGCATGAAGTAAAATCAAATCAGATTTTATATACCAAACGTCGGAAGATATTTTCTAATTCATTTTCAAGTTTCAGCGAAACACTGGAAATTTTTTTTTTCTTGGAAAATGGCTTCATGAAAAATATTTTATAAAAATGTTGCATTTTTCACGAAACAAAAAAAACCTCAATTTAAAAAAAATTATAAAAATTGTTCACTGGTTTTGTATTGTATGAAAATGTTTTAGTAGTATACTTTTTAAAAAGAGTCATAAGAAACAAGTTATCCTATATTTAGTTAAATATATAAGTATTTTACTAATAGGGGTTGGGTCAGGTACCGGTCGGGTCGGGTTAGGATATTTATATTACAAATAAATTGGTCATAAATGAATTAATGGATCAATTTGAGTCAGATCATTTATGACCCGATCCAAAATTGACCCAATCCGACCTGACCCACCCATTTAATAGGTCTATCTTCAAGTAATAATGTCATCTACCCGTCGTTCCGATAAATTAAACCGATCGCTCGGGAAAGGTATAAGACTGCGGCGAACACTTCTTGAAAAGTTTCCACGACCATCGTGCGTTAGATTGGCTCAGTCCATTATATCAAATGCGAAGTAAGTACATAAAGTACTTTTCAGCTCCCCCTAACATGTAATACAAATTCTCTCTCTCTCTCTCTCTCTCAACACACATTATAGCCGTGAGAGTATTTAAATTTATTATTTAGTATTTATATTTATTACATATTTTTGGTATATTAGTATAGTTTATACTATAGTTTATTATTTAATTTAATATTTAATAAAATTTGGATTAGTTAATATTTTGATTACTTAATATAAATAGAATTAATCAATAGAATTTCTATAATTTAATAAAATTTTTGAATGGAATAGAATTCCAAATTCGAATTCTTTTGAATTCTATTTTCTTTCTATTTCATTTTCCTTCAAAAATAACAATAGAAAGAAAATATTTAATAATAAATAAATAGCATCGAGAAAATTCCAGTGTTACTACTAGTTGCTTGACCCACGCTTCGGATCCGTTGTTCTTGTAAAATATACTTGATAGCACAAAGTTTAAAAGGATTAAATGAGAAAAACTAAGTAAATTGAGGTAAGAGATAGGAAATTCGCATAGAAGCAAAAAGTACAGGTAATTATGATCTACATGACTCAATATGTGTAACTTTTACCTTATTTATTCAATACATATTATAGAACTGGTGTTTGAGAAAATTAGAATTTTCTTTTCTTGAAATTTGATAAAAGATACGTCAGAGTAAAGATATACACATTGTAGGATTAATGGAAAAAATCATATACAATACCAACGAGAAGCTAAGTTTCTTTCCATCGTATTGGGAAGCTTGCATAGAAAGAAAAAAACTTTTGCAATACCTCCCGTCATTTCACTGGCCGACCTTGACCTTATTATTTGAAGATCATATGTAGTATTCAGAGTTTGCCTAGATTTGGTACCGCTCTCGCAGCTCGTATTGAAACAATGCTTCACATGTAAATGTCCAATCAACCGTTGCCCTCAATGCATTTTAGAGAGAACTAGCTAACTCTGTGTCTGAGTGGCATTTTGCCCTTACCGCAACTCAGCCACTGATTCTTCAATATCAATCGATTTGAACCTCCACTTAGTTTCAGCTAAACTTCATCCTGGTCATGGATAAATCACCTGGGTTTGGGTTCATAAGAAATGGCAATTGCCCTATGAAGAGTTGCTTTTGCTACGGCTTCAGTAGGTTAAGAGTCGTCACATTGAAAATTCAATACATAATCAGAGTATGTAATTGCACTCCATAGGCACTGATAATAAGTAGTAACTCATCTCCCAATAAAAGTTTAAAAATTTCGTCACTGTTAATCTATGCAATAATACATTCAAGTACGACTCAATGGACATCTTTTTTATATTCTTCACTAGTAGTTTTACTCTAGTTTGAATTATGTAGGTTTTTGTAATTTTTGAGAATACTAATGTTATTGAGCATACTAAATTTTCGAAGAGTGATAACAACATAAATACATATATGTGATACTAAATAAATTGGTATTTGCACGTGTAGTGCATTTAATGTGGACATATGTTTTCTAATGAAAGAGTAATTTCCTCTTATGAAGAAAACCTACGAGAAAACTTTTTAGAAACTAAATCCAAACAAAATTGTCTAAATCTATCACATGAAGTAATATTGACTCTATCATGATCTATACATTACATAGTGTTAGGATGTTCTCAAGTATCTAAAAACCACATAAATTGTTCAATCAGTCATAAATTCATTATACAAATGCCAATTCAATCATGAACCTTTTCACAAGATTTTCTTGTAGTTCTTCCAGTCAATTTTAATCGAAAATTACTAACATGGCAGTGTGCCACGTAGGATAGCGATGATTGGATCATCGTGCTAGCAACTTTTGGCGAAAATTAACCGAAATGAGTACATTGAAATTTCATGCAAAAAAAAAGGATTAAATTAACAAAATTGAAAAGTTTGGGATTGAATTGGGGTCCATACATTGGGTTTAGAACTAATTAAGCAATTTTTTCATTATATATGCATATTGTGTATGGAGTAATAGCGACTCTATTATACACAGAGGTACTATCATGTTTTATCCAAGTTAACTATGCAAGAATATGGAAGAAAATTTGGGTCGATAACCAGATATGTATCTACCTTTGAAGGGAAGAAGAGAACTAGTGGACAACATAAAATGCATACTTTAAAGGTGAACTGTATTTATGACCGTTGACCTTAACTTTATTCATCAGCTAATTAATTGATCAATATTTTCTACTAGGCAATAACTACACACTGTTAATGACCACTATCTCCATTTAACATTAAGAGAGGGGCTTTAAAGTGGGGGACTACTATGGTGAACAAAGAAAATTTGCTTCACTAAGAATAGCATATTCGAACCAAGTAGATTAGAAACTATTTAATAGAATTCTATGTTGAATACAAAATAATTATGCAGACGGATTCCGAGAGATATATATATATATATATAGAGAGAGAGAGAGAGATCTCCTAGCAAATAATGTTGCAATAGTATACCTTTAGTTGTTTCAATTATTAGCTTATGTCATTATCACCAAATATACTGAAAGAACTCGATAGCAATTGTAGCAACAAAAAATAACCACCTGTTAAACTTTTGTTTTTAAAGAGGAAGCGAAGATGGCAAAATAGATATTTGACGAATAAGGAGACTCTTTTTGTCATTCGCTTGTACTCATTAACGTCGGAAAACCCCCGAACACGACGTGCATGTTTTCTTAACTTGTTGCACGCGTGTAGATATAATGTAGGGAAGTATTGAGGTTTAGGTCCATGCTTATACATGGGGATGGCCAATATGTAGCAACGATATAAAAGTTTTCTCTTCGTGCGTCCGCTATTCCATTTACATGATTGATTCGACGATAATCTGCGACTTTCTATGAGCAAATGAATCCTTTCAGCTAGGATATATAGTTAAAAATATTTGGCCACCTGCTGCTATACAAAGGAAAATGACATGTATGGCCATTCTTATGTGAGCGATGGTTACACAATCATGCAACTCGTTTCATCTATAAAGACTAAACCAGATTATTCTAACGTTGGCATTTGTAGAAAATACTAAGATTTATCCAGACATTGCTCATAACGCTCGGATGAAGACGACCTAATTCTCTCCTTTTCCCTTTAACACCAGGTGTCTAGTCCTTTGCTTCACTTCTGCATCATGCTCCTCACCAGGATTTAATAAGAACCCTAAACTTAACCCCGCCTTTTGATGCTAGCTTTCTTTACTGCAAATCCATCGCTTCTCATTCTGATTGATTGCTCTCAAACTCATTTAAAATCGAATTAAAAGCTTTATCGTGTGACGAAGATGCATGATCAACAAAACACATGTATGCAGTCCCATATTTTCCTGAAATGTCGTGCTTGTTATACAGGCACATAGACAAGCCTTACAAACAGGTTCAAAGGAAAGTTTTTCATAAGTACAGTGGTGACAAAACGTGTTGTGTCCTTCCTCATACTTAACCCCCCTTTTTCCTCTATAAAAGCTTAACAACCTTGATGCTCTAACACCACACAACCCTTTATCTTACATAAAATCTCTCTCTCTCTCTCTCTCTTTATGGCAAAAGCAAACTCTTCAGAGAGCTCAACAGCTAATTCAAACCCATCGGCTGCATCTTTGAGCCTGGATTCACCTAGATCCTACAATTGCACATTTTGTTTCAGATCTTTCGTTTCTTCACAAGCCCTAGGCGGTCACCAGAATGCGCACCGCAAAGAGAAGAGAGAAGCCAAGAGACTCTACATTGAAAAACGCCTCTCTTTCATGAAAAACTCTGCCACCGCAAGCCAACCGCCTCCTCTCAGGGTTGATCGTTTTGCAGCTGCCCCAGTGTTCAACCCTGCAGCAGCCCACGGTGGTGGCTCTGGCATGGGCGTGCCGTTCAAGCCAGAGCAAGGTAATGGTCCTCAATGCGCCCTATGGTTACCTTTGATGACGCCTGAGATCAGACGCCGGAATGTTGCAAGCTCGGCAGCAAACCAAGAGACCAGCCCTGGTTGTTACTTCTCGGGGTTGTCAAAGAGGGGGAGTGGCTCAGATCCTAATAAGAGCAAGGACTCAAAAGAAGAGGGAGGTCTGGACTTGACTTTGAAGCTGTGATACAGTGTACCTTTTTGTGTGCTCTTTACATCGTGTTTTACAAGACAAGATGCACATGTAACTAAAAACAAAAAATATGTATGAACTTTACTAGATCGAAGAACAAATAGTGCAAAACATACGTCCATATGTGTCTACAAAACTACTAATTTGCTCAAGCATAAAAATGACCGGACTCTGAATTGTTATCGCCGTTAGAACGAAACCCTGGGAATTAAATGATGAAGAAGCATGTGGACTAAAAGGAAGGTAGAAAAAGCACAGCATAAACCAGAGAAGATGAAGAGAGAGAAAGCTGAATTAATGGTTCTTTGGTTTCTTCTGTAAACCTTGCTCAATTAGTTGCCTAATAATGTGCAAGACCTCGCTGATCTGTCGGTGCATTCTGTCATCCATCTTGGGTTTACCTTTCCGATTTCCTGCTAAGTTCTAGCAACTGCATGCCTTATGCATCACTCATAGTCATATCTGAGGCTTAAAAACAACAAAGTGGTCTTGGCTTCATTAAATAATCAGAATTGCTATCGTTTTCTCCAATTTCGATTAATTGCTCTATGTGGTCTAGCATTAATTTGCCTGAAATGCAGATTTGAGATGATAAACATCATCTAGTGATGCTTTAACTCGGTTTGAAAACAACACTAATGGCTTCTATAGAGAAAATTTCATCATGATGACATTCGATTGTCATCTTCTTCTTTTTTATTTTGTTGCTTTAGCGGTCATGTGGTGTCTGGGCTGACTTTCGTGCATTTCGACTCATCGGCCTCCCTAAATGGTCTTAAGGGTTCACATTGCCATCCTTCAAAACCCAAACCTATTATTACATGAGAGTTTGTCAATGGAGAGTGTTTGAACTTATCAAGTGTTGAGTATGTCTTGAATTCTGTTTCGGATACAATCCAAGCCCGTGGCCCAACACTAATCCTCGGCGAGGGTGCGGGGGCTGTACCCACACGGTATAAGGTAATATAAATATTGATTTCATCAAGTTATTAGGTTTTGAGTAGAGATAAAAAGAGTTCTAAGGTTTTCTATTTTTTCGAGCCATCCTTCGTAATTCTTGAATTTTCCTATCGAATTTTGGTTCTCCTCTCCCCATAGTTTTTCCCGCAAGGGTTTTCCATGCAAATCCATGTGGTCTTTTATTTTTCTCAGTTTTAATTTCGTTATTATTCCGCATTAGTCATAACATCTAGAGAAAATCACCAAAAGCATGAATTGATAAGATGGATCGGGCATTATACCGAGAAAGTTGCAGCATTGTATAAGTAGAAACTTCTAGTAAATGGTTAAGGAAAAAAGTCAATTGGGAAGTTAAGGATACGACACAGTCGTTGCTAGGATGTAATTACATATTGTTAGCCTCAAGCTTACACTAAGCTTTAATTCTGAGCTACACCATCTACAAGTTCACCATTTCTTTAGCTTGAAGTGCAAACTAGCTCACTCTAAGGTGTCATCAAAATTGAAATGGTTCAAAGCTGTCTTAGCAACTCAATATGGTAATGGGTCGTGATCGTCCTCACGATTGTGGGTGCAAAGAGAAAAGAAATTGAATTGATTATCATTGGGTTCAACAAATACGTGCAAATTCGAGGAGTACTTTCTCCATATTCTATCTTGTGACATGGCATGTCCAACTTGAACAGCATACAAATCGAAAGATAAGCCACCGCATATCAAGAAGTTACAGGTGAATTGACTTCCTAGTTTGAGAATGAATAAGGCGATATGGCGAGCATCGATTCTAGCGTCTGTTATCTCAGTTTAGCAGCTTGAGATCATGGCACCCTGCTTATCTGTTTCTCAACAACACGTGTCGTGATCTCAATATGGGGATTTGTCAAACCAATGTCCAGGTAGTAGTACTCAATACTCACCAGAGAAGCTCAAATTATTCCTGGGGCTTCAGAAAACAAATTACATACACTTGATTGGAGGGCATCCACACGAAGAGAGACCCCCCTGTATTTACAAAACATCAGGCTCTTTCATTCACTTAACAGAAAAATCCTGTACAAAGCCGCATCTTCCCAAACCAATCCCTAAACAAAGCAAAAAGTCAGCGTACAGTCCACATCTCAAACCATCACATCCTTACCCTATGCGGATTTTAAAGACCACTTCATCGTTGATTTTCTTTCGCCAAATCAGGAATGTCAGTTTCTGGTCCATGCGATTTTTTCAGCTTTGCAACAAGAACCCACATGTTAGCAAGCTCGTTCTCCAAGTAAGCTTCTCTATGCTTGGACTCCTCCACTTTCTTTTGCAGCTCAGACTCCCTTTGGTCCTTCTCCTGAAGAATGGCTTCATAAGCTACCTCTCTTTCTCGGATTATTGTCAGTTCTCTTTTCATATCAGCAGCAGGCGAGACACTTTGGTCTTGACGCTTAATGTGGCTCTCCCTCCGTCCATTACGGATCGTACTGCTGTTCCTGCGTGGTGTTTGGGAGTTCCTAGAAGCTGCCAGCTCAGCAGTGAGCCTCTCGTTATGATTCATGAGCTTCGTGACTTCTTCTGACAAGGCCTTGAGCTCGACAGCAGCGGCTGAGGCAAGGCCTTTGGCATACGAACTGTCCTCAGCCAGTTTCTGATTCCGAACTTCTAACTGTTGGTTGGACTCAGTTAACTTGGTCACCTTTTGGTTCAATTCTTCGATCTTGGTAGCCTAAGGAAGTACAGGAGTCAGTCAAGATGTTCACAGAACAGTGTTGTATCAAATGAAAAGCATAACTAAGTTATGACTTTTGATCATTATTTATTTGCTCCTCATTAAGATGTCATAACTAAAGCAATTTAATTACAAGACACTTTGACTGCACAAACAAATTAAAGTTTTAGAAAAATATATGAGCGGTCAGGAATGTTCTCATAATCACACCCTTATACTCAGAATGCACAAGCAGGTGCAAACAAGTTTCTGGAAGTGTCAGGATTTGAACATAGACAGGTGTTCTGAGATCATGTTATATAAACCTTTTTCCCAAAAACTTAAATTGTCATAGAACAGACCAAAAATGCATATAACAAATTTCTTAACAATCACAAAAATGCAAATAATCTAATTTCCAGGAGACCTTTACTTCGGTGGTTGGCTGAAGGCAGGTAGTAAACTACTATCAATGTCAACCAGAAAGAGATCAATGCACCAATACCTGGGAGCTTCCCTACAACTGAGCGACAGAGTATACATGAAAATGTTATCTATGACAACTATTGCACAGCTTTCATAAGCAGCATCCATCAATTGGCTATGACTCCATTAAATACTCTCCTAGACCAGAGACTAAGATCAGAAGAGATGGTTAAAAGTCCAAGAGGAAACCTGTCTTTGTACAAGCGAGCCTTCATTTTTGTCAGTAACCAAATTATCTTCTTTTTGCAAGCCAAGTTCTCCAAGAAAAATCTTCACTCCAGCAAGCCTCTGAGAGTAGCCGACTGATGGACTAAGCTTTCTCAAATCCAAACCATCTGAGAGCTGTTGCCTCAAGGATGTTATTGTTTCTTGCAATCCTTCACACTCACGAGTCTGTACCAAAACCAGTGCAAGTCCAAAACGGGTTTTAAAACTTTGACAATCATCATGAACCAAACTATGGTATAACAGAAATGCATGAATTTAAAACCTTGGGGTACCTTTTCGTTGAGCTGCTCTTGAATGACACGGTTATCTGCAGTTTTAACCTGACGATTCAACAAGCCAAATAGATTAATCATAAGCAGAAACTTGTAGATACAAATAACAAATGGCCCATATCTCTCTGTTTATGCCCTTGAAATTAAACTTCCGCGTAACAGATGAGGCAGTAGCCAAGTAGTCAGGTGAAGTTGCCAACTCAGCAAGCAACTCAGATTGATTACGATAAAGGTAAGGAAATATACAACCCACATTTTTATTCTGTTGGCATTGCATGTGAGGCTTGAGGCAGGAATCTAATGTGGATAGACATGATGACTAGGGGTGTCAATGGGTCATCATGTCTATCATATGACAGCTAAAAAAGGAATAAAAATGTGGGTATAGTGTTTGCTCTTGACACCCCTAATGATGACAGCATAAGAAGGAAATGAGCTTAAATGCTTTAACAAATGCCAAGAAATCAACTACCACTATCAGGTAATCATACATATATCTTCATGTTTTTTAACACATTTTCAGCAGAAAGGACGTCATAGATGGCAAACATCAAAATTCCATCTTCAAAAATAACTCCAGTGCTGCTCATTACGAATCTATAGATTATCAGGAGCACTTCTGTATAAAATAATTATATAAATCTGCCAATCCACCGTGGCAATTTTCCTTAAGTACTCTAAAGACAGATAAGAACGTATAATAGCATCAACACATGCACTAATAAACTACCTCAAGTTCGAAGGACTTCTCATTCAGTTGAGCCATCAGGTCAGCAATATGCTGCAACATTTGGAGATACAGAGCATGATGTTGTCTGCAAACCCATAAAACAGCCAAAACATTTGAAGAAACTTGCAACTTACTTGAGATACTTCATGTTTACCCATCTTGTCATGAGAAGCAACGATGGAATCAGCAATTTGCTTCTCAAGCAAAGCTATTTGTTCATTCTTGACCTTAATTTCATCATGTAACTTCTTCATCTCCACCTTAAATACCAGCAAACTGTTAAGATAGTACTTGATTACATTATACAAGATTTAAGATCCAAGGAAAGAAAAAATTACATGAATCTGTTCCTTCTGGGGGTTTCTTGCAGCCTCCTCTGATAACCGCTTTAAAGCACTCGAATGTAGTGCCAACTCCCCCGACAATATCTTCTGTTGCTCCCTTAGGAGTTCTATCTGATCGATTGATTTTAGGCTACTCTGTACCCCATAGAATACAAGTATAAGCAAATAGTTAAAAATGTAACTCACCACAAATTTGGACTTGCACCTTTAGACAAACATACATAAGTACGTTGATACATGCAAACCTACAATATATGTGCATGTTCATATGTACGGTGCATCAAGTTTGCATGCCTTCATGTGCATGTGTGTGCACTGAGAAAGGAGAGAGATCTCATATGAATCATGACACACTCATGCATGCATGCATCTCTGACTTTATAACCCAAAGAGAGTAACCAAACATTCTACTTTTGATAAAACTTAGAATAGCACATGACTATGATGTGCAGATTCATGTTGTGACTGAACATTCGACAGACTAGAAGAATGATTTTGGAACAGTCTTAGAACACTCATGAACAACACAAGTATATCTTCGGCATAAACCCAGAAAACTGCATGCAGTTCCTAGGCACTGTTCAGTAATAGTGTTTTCTACAAGTGAGTTCATCACCAAGATAAGAGAAATAATTCTGGATCCAAAATATCAACCAACTGCCAGGTCTTGGCAAGTTTCCTGCTTGACACTTGCCATTGAAAACATAAATGGCTTACCAGAGGTGTCGCTTGTCCCAAAAAGTTATCTTCGCGAACATCTTGGTCCTCTCTACTCTCACAAAGAATATCTGCTAAAGGAGAACTTTCTGTGACTAAAGATTGGGATAGTCTGGATTCTGTAAGAAAGTTGCCACTTTCTGCTTGGGGCGTTGAAGGTGTGCTAACAGATTTTACTCCACTTGATTTATCACTAGTACTTGCCAGCGTACCCAAGCCACTATCTCGTTTCTGTAAACAGAAGAAACGGAAAACAGACAACATGAGATTTAACTGAAAAATAATATGCTGATGAAGTCTAGTTGAAAGCATATGGCTACATATAGGCGCACCAGTTTACTGGGCAACTAGAAAATAAAAGCTAAAGATAACATGGTCAAAGCAAACAAAATTTTAAGACAAAAGAGGAAAATGTATAAAGGAAAAATTGAAGGATGCTGCAACCCACCCCCCCCCCCAAACCAACTTTTTGTTTCCAAGAAGTATGGAAATCCTGAGAAAATCTTCAGCATTTTAATTGACAAGCTCTCCAAATATTTAAAAGATGATGAAGCTGTTGATTGGTACATCCATATTCAAACTAACAATATAGTGGACCTAATATATTCATTATGAACTTCCCTTAAATACTTGGAAAAGAAAAATACCCATGGGCCTTATGCTGCAACAGGGTGTGAGTTCTTTATTGTATGTCATCTACTAGGAAACCAGGAACAGCTAATGAACTACAGATGCCTTATGAAGGATGTCCACTGGTACAGGTCGAGATCCCCCAGTTAGAGACTCTTAGGTACGATTGCGGCACAGTTTACCAGCAGCTTGCATGTAAAATTGAAGCTTTTACTAGAATCTCAAAAAAAAATGACTTGTTCAATTCAGTACCACAGATTTTGTGTCAAATTAAAAGAAGAAGAACAAGAAAAGTCTAATTAGGCCCATACACATGAGAGGAAATGCTGAGCATCTGATGCTTAAATGTTTCTCCTGTTATCATCTAATGAGACAAAAGCATAAAGACATGCATACGGCACAAGTTAAAGCAACAATGATGGGAATTCCTAATAAGCATATCAAGAACCCCTTAAACACAGAAAGAACAGTAAAATTGCTATATGAATGACCTTCCCCCTAGAAAACTGCTATGTGAGAATTTACAAAAATATGCAATATCTAGAAAGGAACAGAAGATTTGTCATTCATACACGTGGCTTTAACCAGTTCAGCAATCCATGCTTCTTGCTCTTCTTTTCCTCCTTCACTGGGTCATCTGCTGTTTCACAGTTGGCCTCTAGAGAAACATACAACTCTATATTTTCATCATCTAAAATCAAGTCCCGTCTTTTGTAGGGTAGATATGCAAGCTGTATAAGTTGAATGAATTAACATTAGTCATGAAACACTTTACGTTGATTAGGTAAACCAAAATCCAAAATGCTTTTAAAGTAAATTACTGTGCACAGTTGTAATACAACAAGAAACTATAGAAACAAACTCTTGTATATTCTTTTCTTAAGGTTATAGAAACAAGCTATTATGAAAACCAACCACACCTCTTCTTCACCAAAGGAATGTCTCCTCCTATGACCAGGGCGATGCGGAAGTTTGGACGATGGTGAATCTTTAGTGGATACCAAGATTAATTTCGTCAACCGCTGAATTCGGCCCAACAAAGCAGCTTTCGCTTCCTCTTCTTGTTCCAATCTGGACTGAAGCTTAACTTGACCATCTTCTAGCTTTACATATAAAGTTGCAAATTAAAAATGGAATGGAACAGGTCATAGAAACATTCTTCACTTTATGAAGAAACAAAGTCACAGAGGCAATACTTTACCAAAAAAAAAAAAAAGTCACAGAGGCAAATATATGAAGAAAGTTATGAAACTTGACTACTAGTCTCTACCATGATGAAATTAAACCACCTAATGTAGGCAGAGGCAAGCATAACTGTTGATTACAAGGATATCATGATCGAGGTACACAATATTTAAAAACATTCTTGCCGCACTCCTGCAATTTGCAACATTTTATACAAGTTAGGCACTTCTTTCAGCAGTGTCTGTGCATTGCCAATCAAATCCACCACAGGATTCAATTGAGGTTGAATCCTTTGGAAGGGAATGGTAATTGAAAAGTTAAAAAGCAATTTCTAGCAGGAAAACACAGTGATTATTTTATCTTGATTGAAAAAATAGATGAGAAGAGGCTTTTGTATTCCTAACTGACAATCCTACTTATAAATTTTCAAATAACTTGCTTTCAGGCCTTTCAAAGTGTCCATGAAGAGAGAGAGAGAGAGAAGCAGTGGTGACCATGCTGACTCACTATTGGAGTACCTTTTGTTTCAGGAGCAGAATGTCATCTTTTCCAGCAGCATCTTTCATTTGAGGAATGGTGACGATACCCTTCTTTAATTGTTCTAATTCTTCTTTTAGGCATCGTATCTCATTTTGGTACTTTTTAATCAGCGACTTCTCATCAATGATCTGCATATAGATAAATCAGGTATAACTATCCTGAATATGGGGAATCAACTGATCATGTGTGCTCACCTTGTTTTGTGCTGCTTGAATTTCAATATGTTTTGCACGATGAGCAAACTTCAATGTGTTGTGCGTCTCCTCAGAATTGCTTGACGAAGGAGTGACAGTGCAAATAAGCTGGAAGCTCCAGAAGAAAAATAATTACAATCTGTCAATTTTTTCCAGAAATGATATCTATGATTTGACATAAGTAACTTGAAGGCTTACAGATACTCGTCCATGACCACTTAGAGAAGACTGGAGTAGCCTTGTCAACTTGGAGTCTCGGTATGGTACGTGAGTAGCCCTCCCATCAGTTAATTTTGATATCACCTAAAAGTCACAATACTCAGTTAAAACTAAACCTTTCAAAAGAAAATAAGGACCATGACATTAAACCATTTCCCAGAGATAAAATTTGAAAATTGACACCTTCATGAATGGATCAATATTGTCGTTGGTTAGGGTATGAGATGAATGCCATGTAGTTCAAGAACTTAGAACCCATTTGGCATTTAGTTGATTGAGTGAAAATATTGCCTCACTGCACAAACTATGATTCTGTGCAACTTAATTTAATTGCTTAACATCTCATTTCAAAAAGAGGAAAATTGCTTGCAATTTATCTGAACTGATTCAAAAAATGCAGTTATAATACCAAAGCACGAGACATAAAATCTAGGGAAAATAGACATTGCTTTATCTCATAATATTTGCTGTCATCAACAGTTTTGTCTTCTTCTGCTTCTCTTCCAAAAACCAGAAAAAAAAATGTATATTCACAAAAGTATGCAGGGAGAAATTTTCTTTTGTCTTTTTTTTTTGCATAATCTTCCAGAGACAGAGCTTAAGAACACAAACTAAGCCTCAAATGGAGGTTCATTGAGGCCAAAGAACATTACAGCGGACCACGCAAGGATCTCTTCAGCCCAAGAGAAGTAACTGAGAACCATATATTACAAGTTGTCTTCCTCAACGTACATCATAAGATTTCCCTCAACTTAGACATGGACTCAAAAAGCTCAGTAATGTCTGCATCCCTTCAACGTGAAAGCATATCCTTGCTGTTCTAAGACTAGCTCACTTATTTTCCTTCTCTTGGCTACACAAGTATAACACTAATTGACTAACCAACACCCATTGTCTAAACAAAATTTTATGCACATGCACATAGAGAGAGAGAGAGAGAGAGAGAGAGAGAGAGAGAGAGAGAGAGAGAGAGAGAGAGAGAGAGAGAGAGGGCCAGGAGCCGAGAATAGACTGAACTAGTTTTGTTATGGCAAAATGAAAATAATATTTGCACTAAGTCAAGCAACGGACTATCATCTCTAAAAGGTCAGATAAAACCAAATCGATCCATACTAACAACTCGGTTTGATAAAGAAACATATGAGGCCTCACAGTTCCCAGAGTTAGCAAACTTTTGTTGATGTAGGATCCTTCTTTCCTCCTTACACCAGTTGCTTCAACCTTTGAACTTTCAGAACCTGCCAGATCGATGAGGTTCTGCAGGTATAAGTAAAACATGAAAGGTTACAGGCTGCAGACTTTTACATGGAGAACAAAGTCATTCAAAACAATCAATGCTCAAGTAAAAGTTTAATCTATTGTCCAGAAAAATTTTTTTGAAAAAGCTTACACTTCATGGAAGCAATGATCTAGATAGAGGCAGTCGTTGCAAAAGCAATCGCATTGCAATGACTGTGGAAACAGTTACAGTGGGTATAATATTGTGTTGTGACATTACACTATAATGATTGCGGTCCGAGTTCTTTTCTATCAGACAGTAGAAACAGTAAGATGCTAATTCTTCAGCTTCAGTTTTAACCTTTAAAAAATTTCAGATAACCTAGGTCTGCAACTTTGAACATTCAATCTGCGACAAGACAGTCAGACTTTTAAGTTCGTGTTTGGTAAACGTACCAAAGCAAACATAAAATAATCAAGATATATAAGATGTCAACATTTTTTCTGAATGAAATGTCAAAATGTTTTGACGACAAGTTAAATTAAAAACCTTGTTTGATCAGGTTACTCTAGTTGCTATTATAAAGGACAAAGCTGCAGTCAGTTGCCTGAGCAATCATCCAAACTTTTGACTGATTAAAAAAAATGTCAGTTGGAAAAAACAGGACAGTTTTCTTAGCAAGAGTGGTCCACAATAACCTCTGCTTACAACAGTAAGTATAAATTTCTTTCACACCACGCTAGCAGCCAACAGCAGCGGCGATACCCACCTTGACCACAATATAATTATGGCAACAATTGCTATCTGCTGCTATTTGAAACTACAATAGACAATCGAACAACTTGAAACAAACTTATCAAATGAAAGATTTTGGATTTTACCAGTTGCGACAGCGTGACTGCTTCCCCCTCTGAGTTTTCACCACATGGGCTACTCTCTATTGTCTGTAAACAGTTGGAGCAGATGTAGCGTTGTAAGAGGAAAGCACAGCGAAAGGAATGTACATGCCCAATGCTTATCAAGATGAATATGGTATTGTCATTGGCAGTTTATATATGTCACTCATTTGCTGGGGTAATTCTTACAGTATCCGTTGTAGAATTACTTTCTGCTCGTGGATATGGAGTCTGTTATTTTCCTGGGGTTTCAAATTATTAAAGCTAGTCAATTTGGCATATTTAATCAGATTGAAGTTTGCAGTTCATATTATGCAATTATATCCGCAATCAATCACTGATCGTTGACTCCTCCGGCAGGACCATTCGAGTTATATGTCTGATTGCGCTAATGATACCTGGTCGCTCGATAAGGCAAAAAGGTCTACAGTTTCTACTTCCACATAAAACAGGTGTGATATCTCTGCTGATTTCTCTGATAAAAACCATCTAAACAATCATGTCGCTATGGAGAGGTGACACAGTGCATAGTTAAGCTAAACATCATATGTGATAGCTTTTTTCTTTGAGTCTTCATGGGTGAAAAGAATTTTTTTTTCTTTCCTTCTTTATCTTCGACTCATCTCTTGTTTTCCTCTCAATCTCTGGAGGCATAATATGGCTTTTTAATTGTTGAATTTACAAAAATTGTACCGCAAAGAACTTTAATGTTTGAATCAACACATTAGTCATAATTATAACAGCAAGTCAATCTTGGTTTTTTCAGAATATGAGCAACATACCAGAGTAAATATTGTATGGCTCCGGCTGCTCAGCAAATTGAAATTGGTGGATCCAACGTGTCTATGCTCTGTGGTTAATAAAAATCATATCAACGACACTATCAACGTAAAACTATCACAAGATTCAATAAAAGTTAGGTTACCAAATAAAACCGGTACACTATCAATAAGACGATGAAATAGCAATTAATGCAAAAACAGCCAATTCAACAGCAACAATTTTCGACAAAAAAAAAAAACAAACAGTAACAATCATGTTTCTAATCCTCCAATCTACTAATAATATAAAGGAATTATACCATCCGATCCCTTTATCAGCCAAAATATTTGTGAGAAAAATAATAATACCATGGAGGAATTTTTCCATGAATCCATTGATTCTATATGGCTTATTTACACCTTTTTATTCTATTCTTACTTTATTTGGACATGAAGCCGTGTGTCATTTTTTTACTTCACCTTGCATGACAGATCATGCATCTATCTTTATATGTACATAGATTCAGACCTAACGCCTTTCTCTAGATAGCAATGTCACCAACTTATATGCATTAGAATGGACAATTATACTTCAAACGACCAATCATTTTCTTTCCAGAGTAACATAATTTCACATCATTTACCTTCTCCAGCTGCTATCAAGGAGAGGGCATGAGCAGGAGACAGTACAACTTCGTCCTTTATTCCCTCAACGAAGGTCCCCTGCAAGACCATCCTTATTAGCCATGCAAGCCCCAGACTTAACGTTTGCCAAGAAGATGTGTCAGGCTCAACAATTTGGGCTCTTTACAAGCGTAGCAGATTTGGCAAAAAATAAGATGAAAAAAAAAATAAATGACAGCTTAGCATAGAGTAGGGTAGAAGTTGCAAAAGCAATTAAGGTCGATCATATTTCTTTACAAGGACATGGTGTTGCACCTCAAATCATCTTGAATGTGAGGTAACCCTTATCACATATTTCAAATGTCCAGGGGTAGTTTCCCAACTCTGAGGTCCATTACAATCGTTTCTCCAGTCAGTGCTATTAATTATTCAGGTACTAACAATATTTCCGATAAAAAAATACCCAAGCAAGGATGAAGTAATTCCCAAGAAGAAAGTAGCAATTGTTAAGTGGTTACCTGAGCATCCTCTCGAATTCTTAAATTTTGCCCTGCCGGGTTTAGCAAATCATTTACAACCTGCAATTCATGAAGTACCAAAACCAGTGATTTCACAGACTAGTTTGTAAGAGCAACCAAAGTGCTTCATGTTAAGAACGAATACCAGAATCACCAAAAGAAACAAAGTTAATGTAAAAAGCCACAAGGAACCAAGCACTTAGAAATCATAAGAAGAAACTTACCTCGTTATAAATCTCTAAGTATGACACACGAAGTAGAAATTCCCTGTTCGGAGTCTGAATTGCAAGAAAACATGTTATTTTGTAACAAGAAGCTCAAGGTAGAAGATACGCCGCTGGCTGACAACTATAGCGATTACCTCTTGAATAATACTAAAAGCATCCTTAACAGCTAGTGGTATAATTCCAGGCGACCTCTGATCACCCTGCAAAGAGCCATCATAGTGATTGCAAGTTCAGATGCATAGCTTGACATCACATCAAATTACTAAGTTCAGTATCAGAAGCCACCGCAGATAGCATCCTCTAGCTAAGTTTACCAATGTACGACAAGGAATAGGACAAAGCAGTGCATAAAGCAGCACAATACGAAATACTTGACCTCATAGTTCAGAAAACAACCCACAGTTATAGTGTGAGCTTAGGAGTAAAGCATCTTCTTAACACGTCATTGTCGCACGAACTTTATCCTTATAGATGAATTTACCCTTTCAATTCAGTAGGATGCTAAAACAATAAGAAGACGGAAATAGGGTCTCCTCCGAACAAAACCAGTCCGAACATTTAAGTTCTTATTTAGATGCGCTCAGCATGGAATTCTCTCTTTCATCAAACTGACAATTACCACTCTGAAGAAAGAGGCCAAAACACGCTCAGGTTGAATAAACAAAGACTAAGAATTGCTTGTTAATGAAGCAGAAAAAACATGTACGCTGACCATACTTGATGAACCTCAAAAACAAAAGTGTAACAAAGCTTAGAATATGTCATGCTGCAGTGGTTAAGAAAATGGAGTTTATTCCTTTTCATGGATAAAAATCATCTTGCATCTATGTCACTCCACTAATTCACATAAGCAAAAAAAAAAACCACATTTTTTATCTTTTAACAGTTCATTCTGAGGTATCCCAAGCCAAAAGAGGGCCAAATCTCTCTCAGACTATGTTGTAATGATTGTTATGATAGAGTCAAAGTTAATTGATGCAACTGGACCCCACAATACAAATTTGAGAACCGAATGTCACCAAATAGTATAAACACAATACCCAAGAAAGATCTACTTATTTTGGAACTCCGTGTATGCGCAATGTGATTGTGTTAGTTTCATCCAGGTACATATAGAAACATATAACATCACGGAAAGATACTGAACAAATAGACTATCAGAAAAACTATGACTGAGGAAAATGTATGAATGACTCCTCAAGGATGCAATAGCACGTTTCGGATCATAGTAAAGTGATCAAATTTATATTCCAATATGAGGCAACATAAGATTTACAGAGTAGATGAACTCACATGCATGGTGTGAGTCTTCCCACTGCTTGTCACACCATATGCAAAAATAGTTCCTGCATTGGGAGGTATAGATAGACGACAAAAGGCAAAATGTACAATGCAGACACTCTGCAATTAGAGACAGAAGGAATTTAAAAAAAAAAAATTAGAGACAGAAGAGTGTGAACAGCCAACAGCATACGGACCATTGATTCCTTCCATAGCACCACTAATAACATGTTGCGCAGCAACATCATAGACATGACGCGTCGTGGTTGTGGGACCAAATACGCGATCTAGAAGGATAAAAGAGGAAAAAGTTAAAGCTAATAAAGTATAGATTGTAACTACTAAGAGAAAGTCCATCGTCGGTGCAGGATGAGAACATTTAAAGCCTGTGATAAATAAGGAATACTTTTTAGAAACGAAAGCTTAGGTTTCTGAGCACATAGGAAGATAATAATACATAGCATCGATTTGAATTGCTAACACCTTCCGCCAATGGTGAGTATTTTATAAGTATTACTAACTCGCAAATGCAATCTCCCTGCATTCTTGCATTACCATAAAAACTTCAGTTTGTACTGGCAATAGAGCTACCGATTGGTAAATCCCAGAAAACAAGATTAAAGGAAGCATCTTTTATTACTAAGGGATCATTGTTTGGCGGTAAGGACTGTCGAGGGAGCTGTCAAGAGTCTAGAGTCAGCCAGGAAACACGGAATGGACGGTAATTTTTGTAAAGACCAAGCAAGAATGTCGAGCGGAAAGGAAGCAGAGAGTTATTGGATGAGTTCGGCTAGGTAACGATCAAATTGCTGAAGCTAATTGGAATTGTTTATCCGACAGTTCGTCGTACTTAAAACCCTAACTAACCACTCTTAGCTTTTGTTGGACGGAAAAAGTACATGTAGCCTTCTAGGCACGACATATTTTTCAGTCGATCTTCTTAGAAATCTAAAGCCAATGCCAAAAGAAAATTTAGTACGCATGTCAATATACCTGCCCCACTTCAGTAATTACTACAGGAATCAGCTAAAAGAGATAGAGATCACACATATCGCCGTGGCCATACTCCTTATAAAAACTTACCGTATGCATACGCAATCGATGGATTATTCTCGTTGCGCACGATCGTTTCTCCATCGGCGTACCAAGCAATCTCTTCACCCTGGCGAATTTCCCTGGGGCTGTTCCAAAAACAAAACCAACAAAACCGCATCGGCAGACGTTCCGCACAAATTCCGCCAGCAAATTCACCGCTCAAAGAAGGCCAATGCACCTGAGCGGCCGAAACCGGACGGTCACCGTGACATTCTCTTTGGATCTCTCCGAATCCACAGGGAAACTCTCGGAGTAGAAATACTGAGGCTTGCTGCGAGCCGAGGACGACGCGGGAGAGCTCTGACCGTCGGCGGAAGTCTCCAGATTCTGTTTCGAAGACGAGGTGGTGGAGGACACAGGAGAATTGGCGGCTCTAGAACTGCTCAGGCTCAACCTATTCGATTTCGACACGCGCCTCGGCGCCATCGTCCTTTCCACACCTCAACGGCCGCACAAAAACTGACAGAGCGAAAAAGAAAAAAAAGAAGAAGAAAAAACAGGATTCAACAATCAAATCAACTTCGAAAGAGTCTCCAACTCCAAGTCCAAGCTCGCGCAGAGCGCGAATCAGAAATGCAATCTCTCGCGCGGTCCAGTACCACGTTCTCGCAGAGGATTACGCCCGTCGAGCAACTCATCGCGCTACCTCCCCCTCCATTTTTCACCGGCAAAACGAGAAACGAAGAAAACCGCGAAAAGCCGCATTCGGATCGGATTACTCGGTCGTAGCCTCTCGTACACTGAGCACGAGGAACCGAGCCGCAAAAGCGACGGCAGGCACAGCACACGGTGCCAGCAATCTCGACTCGACCGAGAGAGACTTCATTTTTTTTCTTTTTGAAGTCAAAGAAAACCTCCTCCGAAGCAGTCAAGAACAGAGAGGCGGATGACGGCAGGCGCGCGCGGGGGGGCCGAAGACGAAGTACCTGCGACAGGATCAGGCGAGCATTGCGCGTACGTCGCTCGTAAGGGGGGGGGGGGGGGAGAGGAAGCTTCGCGAACGGAGACGGAGATCTCCCCGGCGGCGGCGGAGCGAGGTCTAGATCTAGGGACGCAGGAGGAGGAGGAGGAGGAGGAGGAGGACATCATCATCATCCTCAGCAGCCATCACTCCCGGTGAACCAGCCGCCTCTCCCTCTCTCTCTCTCTCTCTCTAGCTTTCTCTCTCCTCGGGGCCGAGGGGGCTTAGCTCTTCCTGGTGTTTTTTGCCTCGGAAGGGATGCCCCCTGCACCAAAGGCAAATCGCATTTCCAATCCCACGCCACTTTTCTCTCTCTGTCTGTGTGTGCGCTGTAGAGATAGAGAGAGATAGAGAGAGAGAGAGTAGGAGAGAGAGAAGGGAGTCGGGGCACGTTAACTCGTGAGGCGCGGTTAATTAAGCTTTAATTTGGTGAGTACAGTATAGACACACGCAGACAACAGAGAGAAGAGAGAAATCGGGGGGGGGGGGGGGGGGGCTGCCTTTTTCCTCCTTTTTCTTTTTCTTTCTTTTTGTCTTTTTTATTTATTCCACGTGGAATTAGGTTGAATTGTGATTTTTTTTATTGTTTATTTATTTTTTAATTTAGAAAGAGAGAGAGAGAAATACGGTGGTGGTGATGAATTGGACTATTTGGGGGGGGGACCAGCGCAGACTTTGCAGCTTTGCAGTGCGCTGTGTGCAACAAACGCACGGTCACAGGAGTCGCGGGCCAATCAGATTTCGATTATTTTCTCCTCCATTTTTTTCCTTTCCTTTTCTTTTTCTTTTTTCTTTTTCTTCGTTTTCCTATTTCGGGTGGGGACAAACGCCTATTTTGGAGCGACGTGTCTTTGTCCGAGTGTTTGTTTTTTCCTTCCTTTTTATTAAT
Organism: Syzygium aromaticum; assembly: GCA_024500025.1. Taxonomy (NCBI): domain Eukaryota; kingdom Viridiplantae; phylum Streptophyta; class Magnoliopsida; order Myrtales; family Myrtaceae; genus Syzygium; species Syzygium aromaticum. Next base: position 24,363,083 of record CM044885.1, read on the forward strand.
TTCTCGTCTTAATTATCTCGAGCAGGGAGTAATTTCTGTTGCCAAAAATAATCTCTTGCGTATTAGCAAAAGATAAATGAATAAGAGAGTTCCCAACATTTAATGTTACCTTTTCTTCATTAAATTGCTCCATGGAGTTCCATTGAAACTCGATCAGGTGCTCCGGTGGTTTCGAATCAAAAAGGGGAAATTAGACATTGAAGATGGTATCTTTTGGCATAAAAATTAAAGGAAAAATCTTTATAGGACGGTGCTTTTCTATGGGGCGAAATGTTGGGAGTTGGAACATCGACATATGGACATCATAAGTATAGCGGGAATATGCTCCGCGGATTTCTATTTGATCTTGATGCGACAATCCAATTTAAAAAGTGAAAAGAAAAAACGAGACATTCAAATGGAAAGGGAGAAGGAGACATTCAAGGTGCTAAAAAACCGTTGAGGGACACTTAAAAAGGGACATTTTGTAGGACAGACAATAAAGCAATGCCTTTTTCTATATATTAAGCTAGATTATCAACATGGAGTTCCTTTTGAGATCCTTTTAAGGGTTAGTGACTTAGGATCTTTCTTAATTACATCAGTAAACAACTTGCCGAGTTGATTAACTGTTCAACTTCATATGTTGTCTCTACAGGTAAACATGGTAATGTTTTTGAATCCTAAGTCACTTGGAAAACACTTCTGTGGGGATAAATAGTTGCCCCAATCTGATCCACGATGAATTGGTTCAACGTTTAATTTCTTGTGACACACATGGTAATGTTTAATTTCTTGTGACATGGTCATGGGGAGTAGCTCTCTTTTCTCCCCACCGCCGGACAAATTCCTTCCTCGTCTGTTTTTTTTCTTTTTTTCTGTCCTGACCGTAAAAGAAAAGCAAGGAATTGATTATTCTATGAATATACAATACAATATCTAATCCACAAAATTGTTTTTTTATAAAAATAGAAAGAAAGAAAAGAAAAAGGCGGGGGAAAGTCATCATGCCATTTGCCAACCACTCATTGCAACCGAAGGGATGCTGTCTGTCTCGGATACTTATTCTTCGCCCTCTTGTCTTTCTTCGTGTCATCGGGAATCTTTAGCCCACCTAAACATATGTGGCCACTTTGCCCTTTCGCTTGACCGATCTCTACCCCTCAACCAGTTGTCAACCCAAAAAAAAAAAGCAAAAAAGAGGAAAGAGAGGAAGAAAAGAATCCTCTTTCCATCCTAGCACTCTTTTTCTCCTTTCCTGGACCTAAGCAAATCCTTACAAGAATTTATCTCGATCGTAATAAGAAATCGGAATTATCGGAATGTAAAATTTTCGGAGGGTATTCTCTTTCTCTGGATTCAGAGGAAATTTGAAGTGCAGGGGATGCACCGGCACGTTAAAATAAGAAAAACACCGTGAGATCCGTCGTCACTGTATATTAAACAGATAAATTCTGAAAGCCCTTATGAAAGTTTCGGCTCTTCTTCTGTAGTGAGATTACCTCTTAACCAAACATCAATGATCAACGTATTACCCCTCAACTAGTTGTCAGCCAAAAAGAAAAAATACAGAGTGGAAGAACCAAAAAGAAGGAAAATGAAGAAACGAAGAAAAGCATCCCGTCTCGATTCTAGCACTCTTTTTCTCCTTTCGCACTCCCCACTTTCGTGCCCTTCTTCTTCTCCGTGCGGTCTTGCGTGATTTGGGGCACTATGGTTAATGCCTTAATGGATACGAGATAAGAAATTACCTGGAAATTGTCATTTTTCGAGAATTCTCCTTTTCATCCCCGTGAATTGGTGACGAGAGGATTTTCGACGCGTGTCTTGGAGATAGGGGCCCGAACTCAAAATGAGGCCGGAAGGTTCGTTCACTTTCCTACATATCATCGTCTCCCTCCTTCCGTATGCGTCGTCGTGCAGTGGTCCCGTGGGAGCAACGACCACCGCACGATGCAATGGCCATTAGCGGCATCGATGATGGCATTATTGCTAGTCATGATAGAGAAAGAAGAGCGAGATATTCGTTTCCAGAATTTCTTCTCGGTCCATAATTTCTTTCAATTATGTCGGCCTTGGTACCCTGATGATGTATTCAGGGCTCTCATCAAATGTATCCAGACCGATCCAATTTGATGTGCATATCCAAACATCGGAAGGATAGCCTTTTTTCCTATCTAGCCTTTTCTTATCCATAACATGTTCTTAGGATTTCACACTCCCAAAAAAACCACAGAAAACTAAGCTTTCATGTCCCCCCCATCATCGTGTGCGGCAGAAGCTCGTACCTTTAAATTGAACACGGCGACAAAGGCCCTGCCTTTCGTTTCACACTAACGTGAAGCAACAACTTCGACGGCCTTTATCGACTCTTCAATTTTTTTCTTTTGTCCTTATTTTTTCACGAGTTGGGGATTATCCCGAGTTGTTTATTGTCGTGAATCAAGAACAATAATTCCCGTTTGGTATCAAAGAGAATTGCTTCTCACCTAACCCACCAAGCATACGTCCCTCCCTATGAATGATTAGACATCGGTCATACAAGATATAGGAAGAAAGGTCGCAAAAGCACCATCTTTTTGCCTACTTCGCAATCCTTACTAGTCATCAGACGTCACATTCCACCATTCATTTGCACACAACAAATCGACTTAGATCAAATGGCCCTGTCCATAGTGCGACCAATTCGTTCATTTTCCACGTACTCCATCTCCATTTCGATGATTGATGTGGCTCGTGATCGATTCTGAGTCCACGAACCGTTATAAGGAACGACTCCCTCGTAGACGGGTCTCGACAACATAGGTGTGTCAGCCTTGTGGCTTTACTTAATTTCTGAAGGGGATTTAACATTTTTCAAGAAATATTTTATGAATTTTCTCTAATAAACTTAGTGGGTTTCACATGAATCTCATATACGATGTCCGTGTAGAATTCATTGAACAATTACTACCTCCACCTCTACTACAAACGTCCAAAGCTTGTCAATCCAAATGGTTTAGTTTACATCGAATCCAATCACAATTCGGTCTAAACCCATGGAATTTTCGAGTCACGAGTTAACAAAACAAGTCATTTGATCTTATTCACATGCCGCACATACCAAAATATTAGAATACACAAGGGAGGGTAGGTGGGCCATCTCTTTCCATCAACAATACCTTAGAAGTGAGAGTTGCTTGCGGCTTCTCGTGAATACAAAGTCAGAGAGAGAGAGAAAAAAAAATAGAAGGTCGAGTACATGTCTTCCTTCTACGTTCTTGTCTCGTAGAACATATACGCATAGTTCTTCTTTAGTACGCACCGGTTATCTATTTTAGAAAATCCACCTAATCAGTCCTAAATTATTATATGGACGACAATTCAATCTTCAGCTTTTTAATTTTGTAAATTTAGTCCTAAACCCTTACATGAAATTTCGATATAATCATTCTGATCAATTTTTGCTAGAAATAGCCGATGTGGTGGTCCAATCATCGCTAGTTATCCTGCATGGCATTAGCTGATTTTTTCAACACGCTTGGCAAGGCTTTAGAGATCATATTTATGGATGAGATTTTCAGTGATTTTCGACAAAAATTGGTCAGAAGGACAACATTGGAATATCGTGCAAAGGTTTAGAACTAAATTTGTAAAATTGAAATGTCTAGGACCGAATTTGTATCCGCATAATAAATTTAGGACTAATTGGACTAATTTGGTGGAGGAGTTGTTTCTTTCCAAGGCATTCTTCTTGTATGGTGGCGGCCCCGCTCAAGGCAAAAGATGGGACCAAATGGTGGTATTGATGATTGTCATTGATGGTTGATGATTTAGGTCAAGTGTCTGGAAAACGTTAAGAGAAATCATGAAAAGGTGGAGCAAATTAGATCTTACATTATAATCGAGATTGGACCATGCATTCACTAATTCATATATTATAGTCGAGTAGATAATTCATCCGCTAAAGCTAATCAATAGTCTAATTGCAAAAGTTCTACCGACAGCAAGTCGGAATCATTAGTGGCCATGATGGCCTTGGGCTGATGGCCTACGTTAGGTTTCCAATGATAAGATGATGTTGAAAAAAGATTGCTTTATATGAGAGTCATCATTACCTCACTTGTTTGTATTAATTTTTGAATTAATATCGCGAAAAATCTCAAATCAGTACACTTATGACAAATTTACCTTGAATTAATTTTTTGACCACAAAAAATCTTGAACTGGTACACCTGTGACAAATTTATCTAAAACTAATATTTTGATCGCCAAAAATTTCAAACTAGTACGTTTGTGATAAATTTACTCTCCATTAAATTAGATTAATACAACGAAAAATCATATACTGGTAAACATGTCACAAATGAAAGGGACACCCGTCAACTGCGACGTGTCATCAAATTAAACTATTTGACAGTAAAAGTTAATAGAAATTAACGGAGGGTAAATTTGTCACAAATATACAAATTTTGGGTTTTTCGTGGTATTAACTCTAAATATTTTTCATAGCCTGATGATACTCAATCTTGCTATAGCTTATATCGCTTGCATGTAAAAATAAATAAAAAAATTACCCAATTAAATTCAAACTTTTTGATTTAACCAATTTAAACCTAAATTTTTGTGTGAAATTCCAATATAGCCTTCCTCGTCAATTTTCGTTAGAAATCGCTAACGTGATAGATACAACATCGTATGTCACACCACGTTAATGACTTTTGGTGAAAATTGATCGAAAAGACTATATCGAAATTTAGTAAAAATGTTTATGACTAAATTAACAAAATAAAAAAGTTTAAGATCCAATTGATACCTGTTTAATATATTCAGGATTGATCGGACAACTTTACCTAAAAATAAATGTATATGCATCGATCAAAGCAATTTTTTTGTTTTGTTATCACGAATACACGAAATTAGATGAAAATAAGTAAATTTCTTGACTGGAGATTATATGTCCATAAAAATTTCCGTATACCATTTAATTTTACGAAAATTTTTCAATAAATTTTTTCTTAGGATGAAGTGGGTTTGTCGTAGAGGAGGGGGACAACTAGTCAATTTTCAAAGCTAGAACAGTAGTGAAAATTAAGGTAAAAAGAACTACATTAAATTTGGAGTGGTGTCCTGTCATTATCGAATGACAAGACTTCACGCATGCCTTTATATCAACTACATTAAATTTCGTCCGACAGTTGAATCGATCGATTGAAGAAGTGCAATGCACACTTGTATATCTCGAATTCCTTCTTGGTGAATTTTCGGGATCCGATCGCATTGGATCGGGGCTTGGACTGAAATTCGAGTCGGCCAGAGCAAATCGCCATCCCAGTATTCGAACACCAACGGCAGGAATATCTCGACCTTAATCACAGCTTTGTTCGTCCCATGTCACATGTATCGCAACCTTCAAACCATGGATGTTGGATGTTCGATGTTCATGTGCGTTCTGATTTCTGAAACTTAGGTGGGCATGAACATTACAGAGACAAGAAGACACACGGATCTGTCAGGTCGGTATCTCGACGCTTCTTCATTCTGCACGTCCAATGTTTTAGACTGTTGCGATGTGAAAAGCCTTCGCTGTCCTGGGCCAGCTCTTTTGAGGGCAAAATAGGGGACTTGGGGGAGACCATTTGTACAACAAGGCTTGGCCCATAAAAAATTTTTCCATCCCTCGTCACGGTTTTATAAAAATTAGTGAACAAAAAAAATTTTCGTGTTCAACAACCTCGATCCTGAGAGCAGAGCGCGAGCCTAGCGTGCTGAATTCTAGGGGTGTCATCAGTTCGATTCGGTTCGGATTTTTTGAAAATCCGAACTGAATTGAACCGAACTGAACTGTTAGGGTGCACGCTTAAATCGAATTGAATCTCGAGCCGAACCGAATATAAACCCTAGTTTGGTTCGGATTTCGGTTCGGATGAGAAAACCTTATATTATGATTTCTCATTGCGATTTTGAGAGAGGTGAGAAAGAGCATTTAGTTTTTGTTGAGAATTTTAGTTCAGTTTGGTTAACCAAACCTGAAGAAAAGAACAATTATCTTTTCATCATCCGAACCGAAACTCGACCCGAACTGAAAATGCACAAAATTTCCATCCAGTTCTGATTTTGATTCGGTTTTTGACACCCCTACCGAATTCAATGCCCCTGTTGTAGGTCTTGAGTCCGAAGTGAGTCCGGGACCGAAGCAGCAACAGCTGTAAAATGAGTTGTGGATGGATTGAAACTTTGAAAGTGTGTGATCTTAGATTCGTACAAAGCCCAAATTTGGTACATGAGGCCTTTGGGCTCGGCTACAACTGTGTTGAAGAAAGTTTTGATACTGTTCATTCGATCTTCTCGATCAATTCTTCCCAATCTCGATGGAATTGAAATTTGAGGGCTGATATAGTTTTATTATTAGGTACGCTGCCAATGCAAAACGTATACTCTTATAGATGTAGTATAGAAATGAGCATTACTATGTGGACCTTCTCGAATCGATTTATCCATTTCAGAAAATGTTGTGTTAAAGCATCTAGACATGATAGTTTGGATTTACTTGGAAAAGAATGCATATTCTTGACTTGTGACACCCAAACACGCACACACACTCTCTCTCTCTCTCTCCCTAACAAAACTCGATAAGATCGGCAAAGCACGCGCAAATGCACTGTCATAATTAAAAAGGGAAAAGGAGACAGAGTTAAATAAGTGGATCATAAACACATGTCAAAATCAAGAAGAAGGTTTCCGATGAAAAATCCATGGACAAGAAATGAAAAGAAAGGAAGAAGAAAGAAGTGAAGTGGCAAAACCTGTGATAGTAAGCAAGAGCAGACCAAATCTATGGACAAGGAGTGAAGAAATTCGAAGGAGACATAATCAATCGGGCATTGTCTCTTCCATTGTCACTTTTGAAACTATTTTTTCTAAAATTTTTTTTCTCTTTAACTCCAATGCAGGCTTGATATGTTGCCCTGGTCCACTTATAACATTGAATTTTCTATTATAATTTCCAGACCAAACCGGGCTTGTTTAAATAAGACCTTGGTCCAAAACTGCCTGTTCTCCGCTTGAGCCTCTCAGGCTTAGGCAGATTGCTCGCCTAATGATCATCTCTACTTATGAGAGTTTATATGGCGGCGGAATCGCTGCAAAAGATTCACCACCATCGCCAATGATGGCAGCTAGAAGGCTTAAGTGAGCTTGACCTCGCCGTGAGCTTGACCTCGCCTAAGTTTGCCATCCCCTCCACCCTTCTTTCTTCTTTCTTTCTATCTCTATGTTTGTTCATTAGCATGCGCCTCTAATCCCTTCTTTCCATGGGGGTGAGAGACCATCGCTGATGCATGGACGACGGTCCCCGCTGCCTTGCACCCCTTCCTCTCCCTCTCTCTATTTTCTTCCATTTCTTGTTAGTCTATTATTCCCTTTTTGCCAATCTTCGCAGAGTGAAAAATACTTGGCGATACATCAGTGCCGGGTATTCGCAAAAATGCACAAATGGGTAAGAGAAAAACATAAACCAAAGAAAAATCACATCAAAAATTTCCATCATCTAAAACTAAGGGACCCAATAGAGATACTCGAATATCGTGGCTTCTTTTCACAAATTTTAGGATCTAATTATACGATGCTGACATTTAACGACTTAATTATATGCTATGAAAAAATTACCTTGTTACATGTCGAGCTCATTTTCCTCGAGTCCATTTTCATGGTATGCAATGCCCTAGGAGTGAAAAACGCTAACAAATGTGCGGTTAAAACTTCCAATCATTCGGGATTAGCTGGTTGGCATTTCCAATCAAGACCTCGAAATGGGTTTGTCTTGCATATCTCCAAGATACCATAAAAGGCTAAGTGCATTATGAAGTCTGATGAACCTACAGAAAGGGCAATCAACGTCAAGGGACCCCCACCGGTCTCTCTTGAATTGTATAAAATGTGACAAAAATAGTTACTCACCAATCAAATTGATCGATCTGACGCGATGGGATGTACATTTCGCAAGGCCAATACAATTATTGTACGCATATCTAGGAGAAGGTCGCTCAAACATTAACACATACCATAACTAGAAAATAGAAAAGATACACCGAATCGTAAATTAAGTTGCTACAACTAGAAACTCTGGCTCTTCGTTTTTGTCCCGTACTTGGTCACTCATCGTTATTCGCCAATGCGATTCGCGATTGTCGATGAGATTTTTCAACCGGGCGCGTCCGATGAGGATGCGACCCCGCGTCTATAAAGACATGTTGGAAGGAAATGTGTCATACATGCATGTGTGGAGGGTAGCTAGCTAGTGCGGAAAGAAGATGAAAACGAAGGACATTGGAGGTATATTTTAGGTTTTTCTTGGACCACCTGAGGATGCTCAGAAAGCCATTGCTTATCATGGCAAGTACTAGGCCCTACCACAAGTCCATCAAAATTAACTCCCTCTGTCAGGCTCTGCTCATTCATTTTTATGTGAGCTTTGTATTGGTGAATGGTTACGGCAAAACGTGGAAGAATAGTCTCATCAACCCCACGCTAGATGATATCTAAATAAAAAAAAGGAAGTTGCACGCACCATTCGCATTGGAAAAGGATGGTTACCAAAGCTTTGAACCTAAGTGGCACAGGAAAAGGCTAAAATGGTCACGCCATTAGGTTGTTCTAAGAGAGAAATGATACAGTTGAATTAATGAGATGAGTGGTCATTTGGGTCTCGTATATTCTTCATGTACTAGTGATTTCGAGTGAATTAAAATGTTGACGGAGTTGGACGAGTTTTGATAACCAATTTAGGAGATATTTGTCCAAAAACCCCTAAACTTATTGTACAACAGCCAATTTAGTCTTAAAATTTTCAAATTTACCAATTTAGTTCTAAATATTTTGATGATTTGCCAATATAGTCTTTTCTGTTAATTTTGGCCAAAAATCGCTGATGTGGACACTGGCCGTCCTACGTGCTAATGGTCAACGCTAACGCAAACAATTTTTGCAAAATTTTATGTAAATATTTTGAATTTTTTTCCTTTTTTTTTTTCCCTATTTTCCTGTGCTAGTTGCCAAGCCTTGGCGACGGTTGACGGAGATCGGTGGTACAGGCGAGGGCTGTGACGCCCTTGCCGGCCTTTGGTGAAGGTTGCCCCCTCACCTTGGCAAGGGCTGACACCCTCGCCAAATCTAGACAAGGGTGTCACAACCCTCGCCGGCCACAACCCTCGCCAAATATAGGTGATAGATAGGCCGACGTAGCCTAAGAAGCATCATCAAACAATCAAGCATTCTGGTAATGCCTGGCCTACTAAGATTGGCCTACAAATAGATAGACAACTGGTGAACTAAAATTCAATAGTGACATTCCAACAAGGAGCCTGCCATATTGCGTAATGCACAATCTTGTAAACAGGCCTTACATATGCTAAGTATTATTCCCTAGTATCCAATTGAGATACATGCGGTAAGTTACTTGTCATAATTAAGGATTCATCTCAAGTGCGCTGCTTATAGTTAAGGGATAAGTATACTGGAAGTCCTAAAACTTATTACGAAAGTACAATTGAGTCCTAAAACTTTTAAAAAGTTCAATTGAGTCCTAAAACTTGTTACGAAAGTGTAATCAAGTCATGAAACTTTAAAAAAATGTAATCGAATCCCAAAACTTGTCACGGAAGTGCAATTGAGCCCTAATACTTTTAAAAAATATGATCAACAGAAGACCTTGATTGGACCAATTTGATAAATTTTAGGACTTGATTGCACTTTTTGAAAGTTTTAGGACTCAATTACACTTCACGATAAATTTTAGGATTTAATTATACTTTTTTTGAACTCAATTGTACTTTTATAACACGTTTTAGGACTTCCGATCCACTTATCTCTATAATTAACCCTTGAAGGGCTTTGCGATTTGCACAATAATAGTTTAGTTGTGCAACCATTTGAATTGTTGAAGGAGGAATTAGGATGAGAAGTGGGCGATTAACTGTCCAAAGCGGTGGGCATGTACATGACTTTTTGGCCCAAAATCGACAACGTTAATAACTGCGAAAGAAATTAGAGATCCATCATTCAGAATTGTCTCTCATGAATCATGTGTCAACATCTTGGGGTATTGAGGAAGGGATAGATGTGGACCATTTCTTGTTTCGATGTTTATTTTTCAGTGGCGGAAGTAAATGAAGGGAACATTGTTCATGTGAACGTGGTGAGCTTGCAACTACCAAAGCCTCAGATACTTAGTGCTGTCGTGCTTTTAATGTCGAACGCACACACAAACATGCGTGAAAATCTCTTGCCATCATTATTGTGCGCCATGGCCACACAACCAAACACCATTGGCTCATATTAACTCCCTAGCTTGATTGATGATTTTGAGTTTCCAAAGTGTTTGCAGACCCCACCCCACCTCTCTCTCGAACATCAACATTGAATGAGACATGATCGTACCACTTCTGCTTTTCAAGGCCACTGCCCTCATTCGTATGTTTCCTGCGTATATTCTATTGATTAGCGTTACAGCTGGCACGGAAACGCGAACAGACAGAAGTGATTCGGTTAAAAAGTAAATCGCGGAAATGAAATCTGAACAGAGCGGATTTACGTGGTACGACGGTGTACCTGTTCCATGGAAAGAGTTCGGTGAGATGGTTTCGTTATACTCGACAAATATGAGATTAAGATAACTCGATCACACTCGCTTATGAGTGTTTTCCAATTCTAAATTGAACCTGAACCAACGAGAATCAAGCACAAGAAATGAGTCTTCTTAGGTTATCAATTCTTTAGGATTAAATCTCTCAATGCTCACTATGTCTCTCGCAAGTTTTCACACGAAGAAAGTGCACTCACTAAGCATCCGAGACCAAATTCAACGACATAATAATCATATGCGAGAAAATATGAGCCCTTCTCCGACGTCAACATGGACATCAACTTCAATAAGGAAAAGAAGTCCTACACAAAATTAATTTCCCTATTTTTTTTTGCATCACCCGTGATCTTGTTGGTAAGAGTTCAATTTGAATTCTCATTATATGGGCCGATTTCCATGCAATTCAATTGTAATTCGGATTTCAAATCAATCTAGACTAATTCCGACCCATAATCAACAATTAATAATTGATGCACGTTCTTTTTGGCTTCATATATGCAAATTGATAATTGAATGAACATCGAATTTTTCTTTGGAAAAATCATGGCTCTAATTAACATGAAGAGGCTACTAAGTCTTCTAGACGATAGGGGAAGATGTCGACATAATAAATCTTTATCACATTGATGGAACTATGACAAGTATGAAACTATATATGTATATTCACATTTAGTAATGAAAAGCATGGAAACTCATACAACCTAAAGCAATGATTAATTAACTATACAGAATTAAAAGTTTTGATAGCTCAACCCAACCCAATTAATATTGCAGGCAAATAGAATCGTGCCACACAATGAAAAAAATTAGGTTAGACAAGGGAAAGGGACCAGGATACATCACACAACTAAAAAAAACAGAGAAGAATAGAAGGATTATAGCCCCACACAAGCGTTAATGCAACATCTGAAAAGATGCCTTGGGTGGTCCAAACAAGTGGACTCTCGGTTTCAGACAAACAAATGATGCATACCCATCAAAGCTTTTAAGGAGTCGGAAGAGCTAGGGCTGTCCGAATTATGTTGACAGTTTTAAGTGGGTTTTAACATGTGGAAGGACCCAACACATCATGGTCATGATCTTGTGCCCATGCAATGCCATTTTGTATTCTTTTCCATGTGTGCTCGCTTTTATCATTTACGATTGAGAGATCCAAGAATAGAATGGGTGGGCTCTCTCTCTCTCTCTCTCTCTCTCTCTCTCTCAAGCACATTGTTCTTTTTAGCTCCACACTTGCTCAGTTGCTTTTCTCTTGCATCCACATTCTTCCTTTCTGTTCTTTTCTGCTAATATGAAATATCTCTTCCAGTGCATATTACAGACAGCATAGGCTCTTTATCAATGTTAGGCTGAGGATAACGAGAAGTCCCCAGTGAAATAATTGCACAGGAATTCTGAAACTTTTTTTTCTGGGGCACACACTTCTCTAACATCTTCAGTTTCTAATTATTGTCAAAAAAGCAGGATCAGGTGGGACTAGCCAATGGAGAAGGAACACATGAACGGCCCAAGATGTTCCTTTTTGATTCTTTTGGGGGCTCCTCCAATGGTATATTGGTATTTTCCCAACTTTCCTAAATTTGGCAAAGAATAGAAAATTAGGTAGGTAAAATTGGTTTAAGTTACAAATGACAAGAAACAAATAATGCTCTCATTTTCGTGACCCCCTTTGTTTTGGCAAAACTTATACCCATGAGCTTGCAAAGCTACAAATCCTAGTCTAAAACTTTACAAATCGGGATAGGGGTCCATCAGCTTATCATTTGGTGATGTGGCTAGTAGGGATCATCTAGAGGGGGGTGAATAGGTGATTTTAAACAATTTTTATTAAATTGAAGCGGAAATGAAAGATCACAGTTGAGTCTGAATAAAATTCAGATTCAAAGCAGTTTATATAGACTGCGCTCTTGATGTGTAGTATGTAAAGTAAGAGATAATGGTTAGAAAAATTGCATACGAGTTTATAGTGGTTCGGTTTATAGTAAGCCCACGTCTACTCTCTCACGCTGATAGCCTACCGGCTGAATTTCACTATGTAATCAAGAGGAATTACAACTTCTGAGTGATAACACTCTTGTGTTTGATAAGACTTTCTATCTTACACACTCACTTTTACAAATTGTCCCTCAAGATCAAAATGTTCAGCACAAGAAAGACAAGAAAAACAATTGGTGTATGCTTAAACTTTGGACTTGTTGATTCTTGATTCTGTCTTCTTCTTCTGCTACTCGTTGATCTCTTTAAATACTCATCCACTTCCAAACTACCCGTTGGACAGCTTTCAGAGGATCATTTTTCAATCTTCACTTTGGACAGATTTGTATAGAAATGATTGAGTAACCGTTGGATAACAGATTCTGAATCCCGCTGATTCTGATCGTCCATACAATCAAAATCTTGGTTTCCATAAGTAGAGTTTTATCCGTTGTAATGCATACTTATCATAATATTTGATTGTCAAACAATTAAAATTTTCCTTTTGTTAAATTCATACCAGATCACTAGCTGTTATGTTTTGTTCTGAATAAATTTTGCTTTTGCGTTTGAAAAATTTCAGCTTCTGCATCTGCGTTTGCTTCATGTTTGCGTCTGTGTCTGCATAACTTAGATAAGTGTGGGTCTTCAGAAGAATCTTAATATTTCAGTGTCTGAATGATTTTCATGGTAAATTCTAAAAATCATGAGTTTGAATCTGAACTATTAGTCCTGAGTCTGAACTTCTGGTTTTGAGAACTTGTAAAGTTTGATAAATCTATCTGAACTTTCAGAATAAATTAACCTTGTAAGAATTGTATGTCAGATTTACAAGTTAAACATGGAGAGTTATGTCAGCTTCAAAATCTATTAAGAGTTTTCCTTAACAATCCCCCCCTTTTTGATGGTGACAAAACTTCCTTGCAGATTCAATTAATATCAATTAAAAATGAAAGGAATAAACATTTTAAGCGCATGAAATATAGAAATATAAATGTGCAAATGTGTAAGATATCTGTATTTCTCTTTCTCTTGCTTTGAGTATAACCTGCATATCAAAATGTTAGCATGAAAATATCTGCATAAATTCTCCCCCTTTTTGTCAACAACAAAAAGAATAATGATAATAAAGTATCGATAGAAATCATCCGAACATTCTCAAAAGAAATATTACAGGACCAGTTTTCAAAAGAGGATGAAAAAGCAGGCTATTTCTTGGATGAAATTCGAACAAGTTGAAAGTTTTCCTGGATGGAAACAGTTTCCTCAATCTTTGAAGAACATTAACCAATAGCTTGCTCTATGTTGGTTGAGCACTGAGCAATAGATTCCTCAAGTTTTGCTTTGTCTGTTGGTGTTTGAAGACGTTGAGTCTAATGGTTTACCTCAACAATGTTCTTGAGAATATTCATGTCTTGTTTAAGTGTAGCTTGTTTTGCTTTGATTTCTAGCAAAAGGTTGAGAATGGTCTGATTTTCTGAGGGCTGTTCCTGGACATTTGCTTGTTCGGTCTGATTGATCCCAGTGTTTGCTTCTGTTGGAATCTCCCTCTGAAAAGGTGTATGTTCTGCAGAAGCATGTTCTTCAGTGTTAAGGGAAGATTGACTTACATATGTCCTAGGTGGAGAAGCATATAGAGTCATTTGAAGCAGATTGGAGTCTTTAGGTGTTTGAACTTGAAAATGTGTAGTAGATGCTGGTTCTGAAACATGTGCATCTGGTGCTGAGATATGACCTGGACCAACAACATTTTCTGCTCGAAGATTTTCGGACTTTTCATCCTCATCTCTTAGAAGAAGTTTTCTCTTCTTTCGATACACCTTCAACGGACTTGAAGAGGCACTTTGCTTGCTTGAATGTGCCAATCCTGCTTTTTTCTTTGCTACTTTCTCAATTTCTTCAATTTTATTCATAGTTTTTGCTTTTGACTGGTGAATGGACTTTCCTTTGTCTGCACTGTGAATAACAACTTTCTCCTTTTGATAATCAAATTACTTCATATTCATCTTTGTGAGCATTTTTTCTCCAACATGCATTACAAAAATAGGAGTCTTGCCCAAACTGTTAGGAATAGGGATGTTCAAGAAATTAAATATCCTACTGATGAGAGCACCATAAGGGAGTTGTCCCTTATCTTTCAGAATTGTTTTGTACATGTGAAATATGATAAGATGAGGAAGAGAAAATTGTTGCCCATTCAAAATTGCCCATATAAGCTTGATCTCAGATTTGGATAAATCTGTTTTAGAAGTAGCTTTAAGTCTCAGATAGTTGATAATGATCTTATGTAAGATCACTGTTTTTCTGGTCAAATCTGAATAGGAGATCAGACGTTTGGGTCCTCTGGCAAAAGCTGGATTTTCTGATGCAGCCTTTGAAGCTTCCTCTAAACTCACTTCAAGTGGAGTGAATTTGTAATTTTCCACACCAATAATCCGAGCCAGAATTTATACTTTAAGATCATAAGACTTGCTTCCAACAGTGAACTGAAGACGATTTGGTGATAATATTGA
This sequence comes from Syzygium aromaticum, assembly GCA_024500025.1. NCBI lineage: Eukaryota > Viridiplantae > Streptophyta > Magnoliopsida > Myrtales > Myrtaceae > Syzygium > Syzygium aromaticum. The sequence continues at coordinate 24,378,170 of CM044885.1, forward strand.
GAGATTAGAGTAAAAGTATACAGTTAGTTCTGCATATGGATGTGCAGATTGAAGGCAGAATTCTGTCATATCCAACTTCTCAAAAAAATGTTGCACAGGAATGCTAGCCCGATTGAGATAAACAAAATCTACAATGCGATGCTGCATAATTCCCCTATTCAACAGCAGTTTGTAGTATTCATGGTGAATTTTAGAAAGAAACAAACCTCCGCTGCCCTTTTCACCATGGGCAATGCCTAACTTCTTGCTGAAATTAAAGTAAAGTCTGGCATCTTCATCGACCGTAGCCTTAGAATCAAAGGGCGATTGAGGGATTGTCTAAACCGGTTTTCTCTGAGATGGAGTAGATGATTCTCCAATCTTTGCTTTGCCTTTATTGAGAGAACTTTTTGACTTAGAGATATTATCAGGAAACAAACGGGTGTAACATCGAACTAACTCTTCTTCAGATCGAAAGTTGTTGTCTTTTAAACATTCACGAAGAGCTGATTCAGATGCATTGCTCCTTTTCAAAAGTTTGTAAGCTTTACATACCTATTTGATGTTTGGAAAGCGAAAATCAGATTTACCCGAATCTTTTGGAGTAGACGATGATCGCAATGCTTGTTGCATCTCCTCAGAAGATTCATTGTCATGATTTGTATCTATATTAGAAATATCCATAAATTCCAGCTCTGCTGTCAACTTGATGTCTCTGTTTTGAATCCTTGACGATCGTATCTTGAAAGGCATTTTAATCGTGTTTAGAGCAAAAAGTTTTGATCTTGAAGAAAAAGGAGGAAGTGTCTTCTGGAACGTCGAGTGGGTCAAGAGTGATAGGGGTTTGTGTACCGATAGGATTTTATGAAGGAAGAAGGACGATTTAAAAAAAAAAAAGTTTTTGAATTACTAATAAAAGGTATAAAAAAAGGCAATCGTACTAAAGCAAAATATAGATGTTAAGCATAAACGATCAATCAGAAGGATTGGAATATTTACTTGATTTGCTTTCCAAAAATTGGCAAATATGAAAATATCATACTAGAAATACCAAAAATGTTCCCGCCAAAAACTGAAATTAAGGATATACCTTTCTTTGTGAGTCTGAAGTAGATATTCAGACGGAGAACGTTGAGTCTGAAAAGTTTATGTCTAATAAATATTTCAAGAAAAAGGATAAGTAATGCATAGTTTATTTCTAATATGCTCAAATAAAGATTTATTAAGAATTTTTATGAATATATCAGCTAACTAATTTTTAGAATCAACAAATTGAATATTCACTTCACCATTATGAACATGATCTCTAATAAAATGATGCATGATTTCAATGTGCTTGGCACGAGAATGTAAAATTGGGTTTTTGGTCAAATTGATAGCACTTGTGTTGTTACATTTGATTACAACACTTGAATCTTCAATAACAAAGTCTCGTAATTGCTGCTTTATCTACAGAATCTGTGCACAACAACTTGCTAAAGCTACATATTATGCTTCTGCTGTAGAAAGCGCAACTGTGTTTTGCTTCTTTGAGTACTAAGACACCAACATATTTCCAAGTAGTTGACATATACCTGTAGTACTTTTCCTGTCTACTTTACATTCAGCTAAATCAGTATCGGAATAACTAGTAAGAGTAAAATTTGAATTTTTAGAATACCAAAGACTTAACATTGGATAAGTTCCAATGTATTTGATTATTCTCTTGACTGCAGAAAGATGTGATTCTTTTGGTCAGATTGAAATCTTGCACACATACAGACACTAAAGAATATATTAGGTCTAGATGTAGTAAAATATAACAATGATCCTATCATGCTTCTATATACCTTCTGATCAACTTTTTTACCATTTTCATTTTTGTCCAGTTTGGATGTGTGAGACATTGGAATATCTGTTTTCTTGCAATTCTGCACTCTAAACTTTTTGACAATCTCTTTTGCATACATCTCTTGGCAGATGAATGTACCATCTTTGATTTGTTTCACTTAAAGGCTAAGAAAGTATGTCAATTTGCCCATCATACTCATTTTGAACTCATTCTGCATATTCTTTAAAAATTCTTTACAAAGTAACTCGTTAGACGATCCAAAAATGATATCATCAACATAAATTTGAACAAGTAAAAAGTTCTTATCTTGTCTCTTGATGAACAGGGTTGTATCATCATTACCTTTATGAAGTCATTTTGTATAAGGAAATTACTCAACTTTTCATACCGGGCACATGGTGCTTGTTTGAGACCATAAAGGGCTTTTTTGACTCTGTAAACATAATCAGTCTTCCTTGGTTCTTCAAAATCAGGTTGTTGTTCCACATATACTTCTTCTTTGATATAATCATTTAGGAAAACACTTTTCACATCCATCTGAAATAGTTTAAGATTATGGAAATAAGCATAAGCTAACAATAGCCTAATGGCTTCTAACCTGACAACTGGTGCAAAGGCTTCATCATAGTCAATGCCTTCTTCTTGAGAATAGCCTTTTGCAACTAGTCTTGTTTTGTTTCTTGTGACTTTCCCTTTGTCATCCAGTTTGTTTCTGAATACTCATTTTGTTCCAATTACTGGATGATTTTTGGGTCTTGGTACAAGTTCCCATACTTTATTGATTCTAAACTGCTGAAATTCCTCCTGCATAGCTTCGATCCAGTTTTCATCTGATAATACTGCACCAACTTCTTTTGGCTCTATTTCTGATATCAATGCCAAGCTGCTGATGTTCTCTTTGTGTTTAGATCTAGTCTTGATACCATCTTCTATTTCTCTAATTATGAGGTTCTTGGGATGACTGGATTTATGTTTTTAGTTTCTTTCAAATCTTTCCTCCTGAATATCATCAGGCTTTGAAGGTTCTGATTGAGTCTGGATTGTTTCTTCTTTCCCTTCTTCTACAGGTTCAACGATCTTTGGATATTCTTGTTGAGCTTTAAATAATTCAGATTCATCTTTGTGAGTCTGAATATTTTCATCAAATCTTACATTCAATGTTTCTTCCACAGTTTGAGAATTCTTGTTGAAGACTCTGTATGCCTTGCTTGTAGTAGAATATCCAAGAAGAAATCTTTCATCTGCTTTCTCATCAAACTTACTAGAGCGGTCATTGGGATTTTTAAGAATAAAGCATTTATAACCAAATACACGAAAGTATGAAATGTTGGGTTTTCTACCTTTGTAAAGCTCATAGGAGGTTTTCTCAAGAATGGATCTGAGAAAAACTTTGTTTATAATATAACATGCTGTAAAAACTGCATCTGCCCAAAACTGAGAGGAAATCTTGCTTTCAATCAACAGAGTTCTTGTCATTTCTTGCATAGAACGATTTTTCCTTTCCACAACACCATTTTGTTCTGGTGTATAGGGAGTAGGAAAATTGTGTTGAAAGCCATTTTCCTCACAGAAATCTGAAAAACTTTGATTATCAAATTCTCCCCCATGATCAGTTTTAATGCAGGAAATGGTATAGCTCTTCTAATTCTGAACTTTTCTTGCAAATTTTGAGAAATATGAAAATACTTCATTTTTATGAGCAAGAAAGAATACCCATGTAGATCTGGTGAGGTCATCAATAATGACTAAACAAAATTTCTTACCATAAATACTTTGTGTTCTGGTTGGTCTAAATAAATTCATATGAAGAAGCTGCAAAGCACTGTTAGTAGAAACATGATGTATATACTTAAAAGAGCTTCTTACTTGTTTTCCCAAGCTACAGGCATTGCATAATTCTGTTTTCTTGTATTTCAAGTCTGGCAAACCTTGAATCAATTTCTTGTTTGAGATTTTTTATATTTGTTTCATACTGATATGCCCCAATCTTCTGTGCCATAGATCTTCATCTTCTTTGACTGAGATCAAGCAATGAGTAGAGTCTGGATTGACATCTAGAAGGTAAAAATTGACATGTCTTCTTCCAGTGAATGTTTGAGAATAATCCTTGCTTGTTCCCGAGCATATATTTTCTTGAAAGTTGATTCTGAATCCTGAATCACAAAGTTGGCTTATACTTATTAAGTTGTAATTGAGTTCCTTTACCAATGACACGTCATTGATCTTGAGTCCTCCAATTTCTACAGTTCCTTTGCCAACTATTTTTCCTTTGTTATTTCCTCCAAAAGAAACTTTTCCACCATTCAGACTTTGTAGTTCAACGAATATGCTTGAATCTCCTGTCATATGTCTAGAACATCCACTGTCCAGGTATCACTTTCTTTTTCTCTTTGTGGTAATCTGCATAAATCACAACTTTTCAAGCTTTCTTTGGTACCCATATTTGTTTGGGTCATTGAGAGTTAATATAGGCTGTCTTAACAAAATCTCTTCGTACAGGTCTCCAGATCTTAGGACATTCATTCTCAAAATGTCGTGCATCTCCACATTTTGAGCATTTGAGAGCACTTCGACCAACATGTTTGACAAATTCTTTTTAAAATGATTTTTATAAACTTGTCGAGGAGGTCTTTGCTTCAATCTCTCATTGACTTTCGAAAAATCAATTAAACTGTCGCTTTCCTTTTCAAATCCGAGACCAGATTTGTTGTAATAAGGAATTTGTACAGAGAGAATATGTTTTAAGATTTCTGAACCTTTTGAAAACTTGTAAGTAATTTTTGAAACTTCATTTTTCAAAACAACATTTTCTTTGGAAAGAAAATCTCGACTTTTCTTAACTTGATGAAATTCTTTTTGAAGGAAATCGATTTTTTCTTTTTGTGAAACATCCTGTTGTCTTAGTGATGAATTTTCCTTTATCAATGAAGGGATTCTTTTAAGAGCAGCCTTGAAGTCTAAACATAATTCATCAATGTAATTTGCTACTTCAATAGGCATTTCAGGATGCTTTACCTTAATCTCGACTTTGCCGTTTGAATCTAAATCTGAGTCTGACATAGCCATCAAACGGAAGTTTGAGATATCTTCATCACTGTCTTCACATTCTATATCACTCAAAGTTACTGCTTTCAAAACTTCTTTGTTTTATCAAATTTGGTCTTCTTTTTCAGAAGTGGACAATTTGGCTTGATATGTCCACGTTTTCTACAGTGAAAGCAGATTACTTTCTTTGACTTTTTTGTTTAATCAAAAAGCTTCTTCTTCTCAAAAGGTTTCTTTCCTTTGAGATTTCTTTCTCTGATTTTCATCTTCTTGTACTTTTTTATGAAGAGAGCTAGTTCTTCATCGTCAACATTTTCATCTTCAGAATCTGCATCATCAGAATCAATGTTAGATTTTAATACAATTAACTTCTTACCTTTGGATTCATTTGCCACATTCAGTTTTTTAGTCTCATATGACTGAAGAGTTCCGATTAGCTCATTCATTGACAGATGCATGATTCTTTGAGTCTCTCGAATAGATGTTTTGATATTATCCTATGGTTATGTCAGTCCTTTGAGAAGTTTGTTGACTTTCATTGCATTTAGAATAGGTTGTCCTTGATATGCAAGGCCATTTACTATATCAGTGAATCTGTCATACATATCAGCAACTGATTTTTCAAGCTTCATTTTGAAGGACTCATATTGGCCAAGCAGTAGATTGATTTGTGTTTCTTTGGCTCGATCTGTTCCTTTATAGGTGATGTAGAGAGTATTCCAGATTTCATTAGTTGATTCACAAGAAGCAATTTTTTTTATATTCAACAGGTGCTAAAGCACAATAAAGAGAATAAATTGCTTTTGAATCTAAGGTTTCTCTTTTTGAAATCTCAGTTTGAGACAATGGAAAATCTGTTGGCAAGCTTTCTTTTGCCTTTTCTTTTGAGTCAGAAATTTTTTGTCTAACTCCTCTGATGATGACATCCCATTGCATGTGATCTATTGACTTTTTGAATGCCCTCATCTTATTCTTTCAGATGCTGTATTCCTTGCCATCGAAATATGGTAGTTTATTGTTGCTTTGACCTTCAATGAGACCTGGAGCACCAAAGCTAGCCATATATATTGTTAGCTCATAAGTAAAACACTTCAATGTACGAGCAACCTACTCTGATACCAATTGATGTGGCTAGTAGGGATCACTTAGAGGGGGGTGAATATGTGATCTTAAACAATTTTTATCAAATTGAAGTGGAAATGAAAGATCACAGTTGAGTCTGAATAAAATTCAGATTCAAAGCAGTTTATATAGATTGTGCTCTTGATGTGCAGTATGTAAAGTAAGAGATAAGGGTTAGAAAAATTGCACACAAGTTTATAGTGGTTCGGCTTATAGCAAGCATGCGTCCACTCTCCAACGTTAACAGCCTACCGGCTGGATTTCACTATGTAATCAAGAGGAATTACAACTTCTGAGTGACAACACTCTTGTGTTTGATAGGACTCTCTATCTCACACACTCACTCTTACAAATTGTCCCTCAAGATCTAAATGTTCAGCACAAGAAAGACAAGAGAAAGGATTGGAGTATGCTTAGACTTTGGACTTGTTGATTCTTGATTCTATCTTCTTCTTCTACTACTTGTTGATCTCTTTAAATACTCCTCCACTTCCAAACTAGCCATTGGACAGCTTTTAGAGGATCATCTTCCAATTTTCACTTTGGACAGATTTGTATAGAAAGGATTGAGTAGCTGTTATATAACAGATTTTGAATCCCGTTGATTCTGATTGCCCATACAATCAAATCTTGATTTCCATAAGTAGAGTTTTATCCGTTGTAATGCATACTTGTTATAATATTTGATTGTCAAACAATCAAAACTTTCTTTCTGTGAAATCCATACCGGATCACTAGCTATTACGTTTCGTTCTGAATAAGTTTTGCTTCTGCGTCTGAAAAATTTCAGCGTCTTCATCTGCACAACTTCTGCGTCTGCGTTTGCTTCATGTTTGCGTCTACGTCTGCATAACTTAGATAAGTGTGGGTCTTCGGAAGAATCTTAATATTTCAGTGTCTGAATGATTTTCATGGTAAATTCTGAAAATCATAAGTCTGAATATGAATTATTAGTTCTGAGTCTGAACTTTTGGTTCTGAGTTTGAACTTTTGGTTCTGAGAACTTGTAAAGTTTGATAAATCTATCTGAACTTTTAGAATAAATTAACCTGGTAAAAATTGTATGTCAGATTCACAAGTTAAACATGGAGAGTTATGTCAGTTTCAAAATCTATTAAGAGTTTTCCTCAACATTTGGGACTTAGGTAAAGAGCAAATAGTGGAATTTAAATCCCAAGATGTATACTTTTTCACGATGTCTACAATTTATTAGTCGATGATAAAAAATAGGGACGAGAGTTGTAATAAAATTATTCCAAGCAAGCTTTGAAATCCCTCTAACGGAATGAAGCATCATACATGATCATTTGCACAAACGAGCAAGATAAAGTCTTACGCCTCCAAATGTATTTGATAGATTGAATGATAGAATGAATCTACAGCAAAAAAGACTCGACGGTAATGACTCTTACATTCAACCACCATAAGGTTGTCGGTTCCAAACCAGCTCCATAGCTAGCTGACGTTGACAAAGCTAAGAGAAGAGGGTAGTGTGAGTGCATAATGTATCTACATGCATGGTCCACACATGTGAGGAATAGAAGAGGAAACAAACAAGTAAAAAAAAATGTGATGGAGGGTCAAGCTAAGGACTTGGTGGTGAAGAGAGGAGTGAAGGTGGAAGGCAAAAGACGCAGGAGTTGCCAGAGGCAAGGTCGCGCTCAGGCCACCTAATGGGGAAAGAGTTGAGGAACAAACAGATAGCGACCCTTCTCTTGTGCAACAACATGCATCCTCAACCCCACCTCCACGACTTTCTTTGTTTTCTTTTTCTCTCTCTCTCTTTTTCCAACCTCCCGAGCCGAGCCGAACCGAGCCGGGCCGAGCCGAGCCCATCTCAGTTTCTTATGTTGGACCATGATTAGTCGTCATGAAGATAAAATTGCACTTTGTAAGGTAAGGTTTCACCGGTGAAGCGTACGTGTGTCGTATGTGACAAGTGAGCTTAAAAAGAAACGTCGCAATCTTCGGTGGGAGCCTACCAGTTCTAGCTCTTGCTCCTCTTTATTGGTATCAAGGGTATTCGTAGAAGTGTTCCTTTTATAATTAATTTTTTTAACACCGTCAATTGGACGTGAACCTATCATCCATATGTCATTAATATTTGCATCTAATTCTGAATGTTGAAGCTGTGTTCATTCATGGCATGATTGAAGGCCTAGCCAAAGTCCTGCTTTATCATAATAAAGATGAGTATCTGCTACATCAATAACTACGTTGGACGTGGTCTAAAATTTATGTGGGAAAGCCATTCTATAGAAGTTTCTTTCTTTGGGTAGGAGGGGATTGACCAGATAAAGGATTGTGGTTTGGACTCTGGAAGTTGGGCAATCATCGCTGTATGCTTCTCTTTAATGAAAATTTGTAAATTTAAGGGAATGTGCTAACGAAGTTGCACCATTTTACTCTTATTGACCTAGTTAGATATATCGTATCGGGAAGCTACCAATTGCTTCACGCTTTGGATGTCAAACCCTAGTTGGTTATTAACTTCTCAAATGCAAACTTCATCATACTTCACATCATGGGGGCAAGAAACATCAAGCAAGCTCTTGGATATCCATCATACATATAATTCGTAAGGATTTTGTTAGAAGTGCCTTACCTCATAAGCACTTTTTGAAGAATTTTATAAAGATATGTTACAATTTTATAATGCATCGATTGCTCTCGTGATATGCACAATTAATATTTTAAAAATAAAATATTGTCTCATTAAACATATTTAACAAGTGTTTCAGAGACGCTTTTTAAAACCCTTGTATATATAATTATCTACGCATGATTTTTTCGAGGTATAATTTGTGCAGTTGCATTGAAATCCTCATGGATCTGCAATGGTCCCCCCTCCCCACAAGAAATCACAACCTTTGTGACCGTGACTTTAATGGCAAAGAGTGCTCGCATGAATGAAGGGTTATTGTGGGAGTTAGGAGCGACGTGGAGTAATAAGGACATGTTGAGGGAGGGGACCCACTTTCCTTTGAGATTGGTACAATCCCATCAAATGGTACTTCCGTTAAACCCCAAAAACATTAATGCGTGCAAATGGAGCTCAAGCCCAAAGTAGTCCAAGAAAGATCACATAATAAGACAATGCCCTAGAAAATTGAGAAAGAGAGACTAGTCTTGGGATGGCAAAGAAAGGGTGGAGAGTTATGAGCAAGTGAGCAGTTGGGGTTGGGAATAATTGCAAAACGAGTCAAGCATGCACGAAAAAAGCAGTGAGTTCAGCATCATTAAATTGCTACTTCAGATTTGATATTCCAGCTCTCCCTCAAAAGCTACACACTGAGGAAATAAAAAAGGAAAACGAAAACTGCGAACACTCAAAAGCAAAAGGAAGACCCTCAATACAACAAAAGATCGTCATCGGCACTCAAATTCTCTCCCTCTTCTCACCCTCTCTCTATAGAAGCAACTTTCTACGTTAACAGGCGGTTGAAAAGGTTAGCCTGAACGGTTTTTGAAAGTAGAGAAAGAAAGGAAAGAAAAGCCTCACAGACATTATCTCTTTCTAAGTATTTACTGTTTAGGCTTGTGGGGGCTATAACCATAATTCCTCATTTCACTAAGAAACACCTTAGCTTTTCATAATCCTAACTGGCACATAAAGGGTCATAAACAGATCCAAGAAGTTTAATGTTTCCTTAAGCGTAGTGATACTATGTATAGTATAGTGGTGTTGTCCATATTGTTACTCAACATTTATTCACTCCATATTTCAAGAAACTTTGTTAGTAATGAGACTTTCTGATTAAACCTCTTTCTCAAGGCTAGCCTGATCCGTAATTGGTTAATTTAGACAAGCGTTAAAGTAGAGAACATTATTCAGTTGTCATTAATTACGTTAATAGCTGATGCATATGAATTATATGTATGTGTTGATATTTTGCAACCATAATTTCCTTCCTTACTTTTTTAAATAATTAAGGGTACGAGAGTAAAGACCCGGCTACCCAAAAGCCCAAAGAATACCTTGCAAGTGACATAAACTGGTAAAATTCAAACTTCTGGCCTAGTGCAACATATTATAAAAATTTAATACGTAATATAGTTTACTTAAAACATGACAAAAGAAAGGAAGAATGCTTAGTTAACCATTACAAAACAAAGACAAGGACAATGTTTAGAAACCCTAATGGCAATCGCAAACATTTTTCACTGTGATCATAATAATCAACAAAGAACCGGATGATGATGATAATAATAATGTTAGTAATAATAAGGGAGGAAACAGGACCCAAAGAGAGAAAGAAAAGGCTGGGAGAGAGGTGTACTTTGTTCATCAAATCAAAAGAAGATTGAAGAAACAAGTTGTTAGACTTTCACTTCCCTCCTCAGTTGATCCTGAAATCTAGTTAACATGTTCATCATAAAGGACCACAACTTGCTGCGGAATCCCTGCAACAGATATAACACAGCCAACAGCTATAAAGAACCAACACCAACTTCTCTCTCCCCCTGGTCCTGGAGAGAGAGAGAGAGAGTCATCATCGACATTTCCCTCTCTGTCCTTTCACACATCTCACTAAACCATGGGGTGTTGAGTGATGGGTATGTGTGAGAAAAATGGAATTTGGAGAGAGCGAGAAGAAAAAACTCACGGATGTATTGCACATTGGACAGAACTTGAAAAAGCTAAAAAGAAAAAAAAAAAGGGTATTGTGTCCCTTCACTGTCTCGTGTGTACTCTCTCGAAAAATGGTACCAAACCTATGTATAGTTCCTCAATATAGTCTATCCGTATATACGTTAGCATTTTGACGTGTAAGTCGCAATAATGTACTGGCATCTCTTGGATTCATATTTTTTAAAGTTTGTGACTTTTCTTTTTTTAACTATGGACTTGTCGGGGACTATAAACTTTTCTCTGTCAGTTTTATGTATCAAATTAAGTCCACCTTCCTAGTCCTATTAAAAGATAGTTGAGGTATCAAATTAAGTCCACCTTCCTGGTGCTATTAAAAGATAGGCCGTTCATACCAAAAGGTTAAACCTTCGAGTGATTGAGCCAAATAAGGAGTCGAGCGCGAGATGTATCACAATTTTTTAAGCGCGGAATCCTAACCGTTTTATCTCTTTATTGTTTACTTATAATATTTGAATTTTTGTCTGTCCTAATAATACTTCACTCACCAATATATGAATTGTAAAACCTTTTTCGGTGCCAAATATCAACAGATAGTCACTTAAAATAATTTCTTATCACGTCAAACTGCACTTAAGCCTCCACATCAGACCATCATCAAGCAATTGTTCGCAAAAAGGAAGATTTTATGCACACGGTGTATTTATTCTGACATAATGAAACTTTCCAGAAGTAAATGCAGGTCAAATCACTTGATAGTCGTACGTAGTTGTGGAAGGACATCCCCAAACATATGTTGTTAGGTATCTTATACAAGAAAAATAAAACTTGCATTGGCATTGGAAACTTCAGGCATAACAAAACCAAATAGTTTTTTTTTTTTGGTGGGCAATGAATTGCCACAATCTTGTTCGTTAAAATCAACACAATTTGACAAGTCCTATTTCAATGAGTTGAAAATGCAACATTGGACTCTCCTTATACAAAGGAAAGGGGATATGCATGAGCTTGGATCTGGTCATTGTTGTGACATTTGCACTCTATAGAGACCGTTGAAATATCTCACATCATTTGATAACGGATCTTATATGCTCTTTATATATACGTAGTCTCCCTTTACTTAATAGCTTAAATTTTTTATTTGAATTTTTTAACATGATATGTATATACATCCACTTTTATCTTTATATACACGCGGTCTCCCTCTATCTAATAACTTAAACTTTTGGGTTGAACCTTTTAACGGAGATAATAACTGTAATTGCTAGAAAGTAGTCATTCGTGGCAAATTTTGGTATGGTCCAATTAGTATAAGAGATGTTGAATAGTTTATATATGATCATTTGGTAATTGAGTGACGTAAGACTCGTGCTAAAAGCTAGACAGCACTAAGGAAGTATTGTGCCTCATTTGTTTATGGGGAGAAGAATTAAGATCTCTACATAGCTCGATGTGAGGTTGTCATAAATTTAGTAGCTTTTAGGTAAACATTAAATCTCTCTCGCAGCAATGACATTAGTTGGAAGGCCCAAGAAAATTCAAGAAGGAAAGCGCATGCAGGTAAGAAATCAAATCGGAAAGGAATATGTTAAGACTCAGGTTCTTGAAAATAAGGCAAAAAAATCTCTCTCTCTATCTCTCTGAACGTACCATTGAACTTCTGAACTTGAAGTTGGCTTTGTCAGTCCTCAATCTCAAGGATGAGTCATCCCTCAAATCCTCCATGGATCATATAACCCTCTTTTGAAGGCCCCACACCCTCTCTGTCAAACACATAGCCTCCACAAAAAACCCCCCAAGACACTCCTCTCCTCCTCCTCCTCCAAAGGCTCGCTCTGCTCTGTCTCCCTCTCATTGTCCTTGAAGGCCCTCCCTCTAATGGAGAAGACTCACGAGAGAGAGACTCATGACTTCATGAACGTCGAGTCCTTCTCTCAACTTCCCTTCATCCGCCCTGCCCCGGTCAATAAGGAGAAGGGCATCAAGCTGTTCGGCATCGAGTTCGGAGCCGGCCAGGGCCACGGTGGCAACGAGACGGAGTGCGGGGGCGACGCCGAGGCTGGTGTGGCCGAGGAGGCGAGCAAGGACGGCGAGAGCAACGGGGAGAGTGGGCGGCGGTTCGAGTGCCACTACTGCTGCCGGAACTTCCCCACCTCCCAAGCCCTCGGCGGCCACCAGAACGCACACAAGCGAGAGCGCCAGCACGCCAAGCGCGCCCACCTCCAGTCCGCCATGGCCAACGGTGGCCTTTCCGACACCCACGTCTACGGCCTCATGAACTACCGGTTCGGCTCGGCGACCGCCATGACTTACCCTACATGGAGCAACAATAGTGGCAACACCACCATTTCGAGTAACAGCACTAGGTTTTATGGGGGCCACGGCTCTTTCTCTCATCAGCAGCCCATTAATGGGAGTCCTCTAGCCTTGTGGCGGATCCCTGCTGGTAGCTCCGCCTTCAGCCGTGACCACCGCTCAGCGCACCCGTTGCCGTTATTCACTGGGGACGAGACGATGAAGCGATCTCCAGGTGGAGGCAATAGCGGGAATCCTCAAAGCAGGTACGTTTGTGATGAGAAGGCGAGTATGCAGGACCATGTGAGCTTGGATCTTCATCTGTAGCGGGTCTGGTTAAACTCTATATAATTAATGAGGATTTTTTAGAATTCTTATTCTCTCAAATTGCTTGGTACTAAACTTTTTAATCATAAGAAGAGAAAAATACGAGAGAGAGAAAGGGAGACGGTTCTAATTTATAGACACCCTCCTTGCTATTTCTTACTCCATAACAATGATAACCTTTCTCCCTTGATTTTTATTATGTAAATGAAGTGAGTCTAGATCTTCAATTGATGTAGACAAACATCATGCTTTTGTGCTCGCCGCAATACTCGCATGTCGGAATTTCACTTGTTCTTTAGAATAAAGAGCTGCGTATAAGTTGTAATAGTAGCGAAATATCAACATAAGTTTCGCAGGAGTGGATTGAATATATGATCTCCAGCTAACGAATATGAGATCTTTGTCTTTGGCGCTACTTCTTATTAGCATCTGGATTTACAACGTGTGCCTGAAACACGACCGATGCCTTCTCCTCTGAAAATTCTTTCCACGTGAAAGGAATAAATGCTTGGAACTGGAATTCGGATAAGTACTGTTACAGTGAAGCTCTCACACACACACTTCGCAAATATCTAGGACTGTCGGAGACGCACACAATCTTTTTCCTCTTTTGCTCTGGGTATCTACACGTAATAGAAGTTCTGCATCATATCTAGTACAATGATAGCTGATCAAAATCCTGAAGCATATACCAGTTTTGACCCCAATGAGTCATCGGGAATTTTTAGTCGAATGGTTTGCCGTTTTCGGTTTCCCCTTGGTCTGCACCAGGTGTAGCCGACCTCCTTTGAAGTTTTTCTGCTATGAATTCTCACTTAAGTATACGTTAGAACATCTGGAGTAAAAAAGAATGAGTGTTAGCCCACCGCGTGAATCTGCCCATCTAAAATCGATCTCATGGTGAGTTTCGAGACCTATTTAAAATGCTTGAAACATTGGCAGTCCGTGTCTAATATATGGCCAAAAATGGTCCATGTTGATCATACCATTAGAGGCTCTAAAGCAGAAGCAATGCAGTCTGTTATCACCTTAGAAATGGTCGTCAATGACTTGAAAGAAAAAGGGGAGAGCAAAAGGGTACACCGTTACTCTACTGTGCCTACGAAGGGTCTACAGGAGACTGGGAGGAGAGAGAGGTGGGTGGTCACTTTTTCACTTTGTCTGTCTTTTGAACACTATCCTTCTATTTTTTTTCAATCATTCAGAGGCAGTAACCAGAACACTTTCATGGCTTTAAGACGGCAAAACCAACCCTCCGAGAAAAGGATGTGTCCTCCATTGCACCAAAAAAGAGACCTTAAAGGACAACATTGGACTTGGTAGTTAGACTGCCACCTTTATTTTCTCACCTCCGTGACTTATCTGTTTGTGTATCTGGAATGCGAAAGGAGTTAGGTGGGTCTTAATTAAGTATTGCAAGAATTGCTGGTGTTTTCTTTGCTAACACATCTGTTCTTGTGTAAGGTTTAAGCACAAACACATCCGCATAGTTGACAAAAGGGAAGTTTTGCTTTCTCATCTGTTTTCTTTTCCAAAGTTTATTGATCGGCAAGGGTTTTTTTCCCTGTCAGTCGGCAGTGCAGAAAACCATCAACACACGTGTAGTGTGAACTTATTTACACAACAATCGTTGATTTTCTAGATTCTGAGTGTAAACATACTGACGTCGTCACATGACTTGTTGAAATTGTGGTCTCCGTAAATTCATCTGGTTATAATGATGAGAAAAAGACCCAACAGCGCTAGAAGCTGCCCATCGGTACCCCCAATTTATTCGACATTTGCTTACTCTCTTGCGAACCATAACCCTGAGTTTTAACCAGGAAAGCTAATGGCTTTACCAAATGATGAAATGACTGGAAGCAACACGAAACACTGGAGATATGCATTCATGGGATTGGCAATTGACTGCAGCATGCTGATTTTCATTTTGAGCCAGGAACGAAATGATAGTAGCAGTATATGATTAAACAGTCTTGCATTCAGCTTTCTACTCTGCATTTTGATGTGGCTACAAAAGCCTTTCCGAGTTCGGTCACGAATTATGCATTACAGATCATTTTCGGATTTCAAGCCTCACCAAAATTTCCTAAGCGACTAATGACAGTAAGGTATCAGTAATCACGATTGCTAAGTAAGCTAAGTTTGAATCTGGACCAGACTAAAATTGGTTAAAAGGGAAAATAAAAGTTGAAGGATCGGAAAAGGATCCAGGCAGGCGAGGCTTCGGCGAATCAAACATTTTGCGCCTGTGAGAGATCATCATTCAATTCGACACTGCGAAGGAGAGCTACATCATTGATGAGCATAACAATCATTTTTTTTCTAAAGGCAAGAAGAAAGATGTATTTGCCTTGAATTCTACCACATTTGACTAAAACAACACTTTTGAGGTGTGGATGGTCCTGGGTGTTTGAGTTGCAGGCAGTACTAAGAAAAAGAGAGCTCGCTCACTGATTGCATAGGGTACTGTTCACGAACATCCTCCTTCTAAGTGCTCCGACTGGTACCCTGACATTACACAAAAACAAGCCGAGCCTTCGATTTGTCTAAAAATTTGAGCTGATAGACCTCGACAATGGTCCAACTTCGATCTGCTTGAGTGAGAACACATATTAGGAAAAGTCCTATATGGGTAGTCTGGAAAATCTAACGATGCTAACCAATGATGGTAAGCGTAGCAAACAGAGAAACTTGCTATTTTCAAAAGGCGGGTTTTGCGGTCTTGGCACATGAATTTTAAGGAAAAACACTGTACATTCGGGGTTAACGTCAACCCAACCATCACAGGGTCCACAAGTAAATGCGTCTAAGGAGGGGAGCATGTGACGAGCAAGGTGATAAAAGGAGGCCCCATAAAGACAGCCCAAAGAGTACACTTGCAATATCATTGGGACCACTCAGAGAGAGAGAGAGAGAGAGAGAGAGAGAGAGAGAGAGAAATGGAATTAAAGAAACATCGGCCCACAACCTTAAGAAGACTCAAACGAGGTCGACAGTTCCTGCAGTAGTCGCCTTAGGAGGCTAATCTGAGCATTTTTTTAGGCGCAATCCACTGGGCTGTGAAGTGAACGTCTCTGCATAATTGCACCGAATGGGACACCAGAGTAATTGACAAGGGGGTCAGGGACTGTGGCCGTCCGTTCGGGCTGTCTCTTCTCTTGTATGATCCCAACGTTCCTCCCCAAAGAAAAATCAAGAAATTCAGCTTCCTAAGTCCTGACCGATGATGCTTCAGGCCAGGGAAGAGTACTTCGCATCAGAGAGAAAGAGACTGAACCACGAGCAATGATAACTATAAGCCAAGCTCAAAGGGTAAAAGCTAATCCGTCCAAACTCTCCCCGGACGCGCAATCTTGACTCATCTGCTAATTAGGCCTGTTCTTCCGATACATCCTTGTCCCATTTCCAGTATACCCAGTTGGTTTCATAATTTTAATGTGAAGATTGTACCTTCGGATGTGTAGGGGCATCCACATCTCCAGTTAAAACAGATCAATATAATCTGGTTTTGAGTGCCAAGAAATTATCTGCTAGGCATGCACTTGCATAGAACACTCGTATAATTATAATATGCAGCACAATCTATTATGGAAAAGTAAGCCATCGAACAATAAATAAATAAAACAACTAAATAAATTAGACACTAAATTTATTTGGTTTGGTTAGTGTGACTAACGTCCTCGTGAAGAGCTGTCCAAGATTTCACCATAGATTGAGCTATACAACGAAGATTACATTTATACCCATGAACTCAAACACTCTTGATGTTGATTAGTCCTCAATCACACCCAATGACTCACAAAATGTTTAGCCCTCACAATCCTCACGAAATAATTTCTTCATCTCACAAATGAATTAAAAAATTTCACCTATAAGATTTAATTGGCTTCGACACTCTCCAATTTTTTCAACCTCTTTGATACTCTTCCAAAAGGAATACATTTCTAATATATAAACAATAATTGGATCCAAAAAAGGAAGCACCAAACTAGGAAACCTATTCACACTAGGAAATCACACAAATAACAAACCTTTTCAAGTTAAGAAACCTACTTGGATTAGGAGTGTTTCTTTTTTTTTGGGTTCAAACTCATGAAATAATCTCAACAATCTCAACAATCTTCACATTGACTTCGCGTTTGAGTCTAGTTACAATTACTTCATTAAAAATCTGAATTTTGCTATTTCATAGCTCCTCATAGGCTCAACTGCCGTGTACACCTTCTAGGTCCAAGCCTGGCTTAAACTTTACCATAACTGTGGATCTCATTATGTCATCAACTCCACTTGCACTATTAACTACTTTATAAGGTGTTTAGCCCGTCACTAATGTGGTGCCTCGTTATGTATTCATTCATGCAAAATTCATCTGATATCTCAGAGGAGAACTCCATGCTACTTTCAGTCTGCACATGCTTGATCATCTTATTAGTCACATTTTTTATTAAAGCTCTCAGCTACTTAATAACATCGAACTCGTACCTCGGTACAAAAACTCATATACTCCTTGAATAGTCATCTTCTATTGTTAGCATAAATCTAACACTTTTCCTTGACAGTCTACGAATATTCAAGTGAATCAACTTTACAGTCTCTGTGGTTTTTCTAATAGTTATACTAAACAACACCTTTCACCGTTCATCTAAGTAAAAGCACATGCATACATTTAGTTTCTCAACTACATAACCACACAACAAATTTCTTTCACTTGTAACTTTCAAACTTCTCTCGCCAATGTGCCCTTTGTCACAATTCAATCTCTTGAAAAAATGCATCCAACGTCTTTGCAGCGAAATTTGTTGTTATTCACCTTGAAGCTCTTGTGGGTCATTATGTTTAATTCCTCTCATTATCATCAAAGCATCTTGAACGACTTTTAGAACTCAATTTTCTAAAATATACCAACACCTAGTTAAATTTAGGGTTCTCAATGAAATTAGGTTCTTATTCAATTTTGGAACATGCTACACTCCAGTCAATATCTTCACAATACCATAATGCATTCCGATTCTAACATCACTAACGCTCATAACATCACACTCAACATTGTTTCCCAGTTATACTTTACCACTATTTGTGCATCGATAAGTAATAAACCAGTTCTTATTTAGTATTTTGTGAAACAAATAATCAAAATCCACAAGTTATCTGTCAAATGACAAATCCTCAGTAATAGATAAGACATTATCGACACTATCACTATCAATTACGCCTACAATATCATCTGTAGACTCAACTCTAATTAGTCCAAAATTGACTTTGTCTGTTCAAGTTTGCACTGCTCCTACTAACACTAGTACTAGTTCTTCTTCTACCTTCACCTACAAAGCAACAAGCACAAATTCATCAAATTCTCTCCTAGGGATATCCTTACTTCTAATTAAATCGTGAACCCCATCAAAGATCAAGCTTGTTGGCATAGAGGAATTACTAATAGTAGTAACAATGGTATTTCAATTATCCGGCAATGATGATAATAAAATCAAAGCTCGTACCTCATCATCAAACTCAATCTTAACCAAACTCAATTTACGAACAACCACATTAAATTCACTGACATGCTCATTACCGTCACACTTTTGGCCATCTTTAAGTGAAACATGTGTCAAGTAGACCTTGTTGATTGCAAATATTCGACAAGGCATTCATCGGTCCCGCAATGGTTTTCTCTTTCGCAATATTAAACCCGACATTACAAGCCAATGTTAATTGAATAATACCCAACTCTTGTCTATTCATCAAATTCCAATAAACTTCTTTCATGGACTTTGGTTTCTTCATAGACATGGATAAGTGCAGATTTTTCTGATATAGATAATCATCAATCTACACTTTTCAAAAGTCAAAATTCTTTCCATCAAATATGTTGATTCTCACTTTTCCTTCTTCTATTGCCATCGATTTGCTTCAATTAAGCTAAGTCTAATTTTGATACTAATTGTTGCGGAAAAGTGATCGATCAAACAATAAATATACAAAACAAGGAAATAAATAGGATACTAGATTTACGTGATTTGGTTGGTATGACTTATATTCACGAGGGGAGTATCACATGATTCACTATAGATCAAGCGATAAAACAACGATTATAGCTATATTTGAGTCACTCAAACACTCTTTGTGTTTTTCAATTTCTAATTACACTTAATAACTCACACAATACTTAGCTTTTACAACTTCTCATGAAATAATCTCTTAATCTCATAAGGGAATTAATAATTTTTACCTATAAAAATATAATTGGCTTCAACACTCTCAGGTTGTTTCATAGTGTAATTCACAAAGAAGCAGCTTCTTTGATCCTCTTTATAATGAAGACACTTCTTATATATAAACTAAAACTGGATTGAAAATATGAAACCCCAAATTAGGAAACCTATTCACATTAGGAAAGGAAATCTCTTTAAATTAGGAAATCTACTTGGATTAGAAAAGTTTCTTTTTTGAATCCAAACTCGAGATATATTTTCAACCCATTTTAATCCAATGGCTTTCTAAACTGAGGCACGAAATCTTGAGGACAGTAATGAGAGCATATTAGCTATCTTGCATCTCGACAACTCATCCAAAACTGTAAGATATAATCGGTACTCGTAAGCTGATATGGTCCGGATGCCAAGTCAAGTGCAGGAGAAAACAAGAATAAGAGACAGGATGTGTAAATGCAAAATATACACGAGGCTTAGCATCACTGAAGTAATTGGGTGACATCACGTACGATAGCTGAGGATAATGGCCACTGCAATTCGGCCGGACTAAGAGGCCGCAATGCAAAAGTTGTTCGCTGATTCCGGTTAAGAAATCTATTTTCAGTGTCGAAGGTCTGGTAACTACAAGTTTCTAGCCACGAACAAGAGAAACCCCTTCACATGGCATGATGAAAACTTGCGATATCGTCCACCCTTTTAGCCAGCATTCAAGGGCCGACAGACTACGGTACAACTATCAAGACTACAAAACTCGCATCAATAGGTTTCGCGGGAGGCTTCCAAACGGTACAACAAAGCATCTTCTCAGAGCATCTTCTCGGGATGAGATGAGCCAAAACTCATCTTAAACAAGCCTAAAGTTTTGCAAACCAGCAGATGCTCATCTCGCACTAGAAGCCGTCTGCAGCACAGAAAGAAATGTGGCACCATCTCCGCACTAATAACAGATGCTAGAGCCATAACATGACTTTCCACATTTAGAAGGTCAAACGAAATTTATTTTACTGCTTATTTCGAGGGAAAGGTGAATCACTCCTAGAAGAGAAGAAGTACAAAGGAATCCTGAAAATGAAGCAATTATAAACATCTTCGAGGCCATACTAACGCTGACAATTCATTGAAGTGCCAGGAAGTCATAAATCATCTGAGCTGTCCTATATAATGTAAAGTACTAGCGAACTAAATTTTTACTATCTAAACGTCGTCCCACTAGTACCTGGGCAAAAACTGTGCCATTGAACAGTGAAAAAAAGAAAGCTGAACAATGAAGGAACCTTAAAATCCTTCAGATGATCGCTAACACTAGACAGTTCATTGAGGTGCCGCAAAGTCAGAGGAAAGTTCAACGCAGGCGCTCAATAAATCATCTGAGTTATCCTACAGTAATAAAAAGTAACAGTGAATTAAACTTTTACACTAACATCTACACAGTGTCCCAATGATACTGGGCCCTGTAATAGTGAAGGTAACAACTGAAAGATCTTGTAGTATGTTTTGTCTTGATATCGCAAACACATTGTATGCTTTGAGATTCAAAAATTGGCAGAACTGGGTTTTAAAATGCATATGCAATGCCAACAACTAGTTCAGTATCTTCCTTTCTTGGCCAGCAATGAAAAGGAAAACATCTATTCCTTGAATGCACTGTATTGATAACCACGTAGCAATAGAACATCGACATATTTTCATTTTTCCAGATCAAACGTGAAATTTGTGTATTACATTGTCGTCATGAAGAATGTTTTCCTTTGCCCTGAGACTAGTAATTTACAAAGCTTAGCTTGTAAATCAATCAAGATCATCATCGATAAATCTTCACAATAGGGTGATAATTTGGAGGAAGACTTTCTCATGTATGAAGGTACCGATAAGATGTTCATATTCTTGTGCAGATTTTTCACCGGGCCATCAAATACTTGTACACATTTTTTCAATAGTGAAACACATCATTTCAAAGTCAATTGTATACATTGCATGTGCATTCGAAGTGGGTCATGTATGAAGCTTCGCTTAATCGTGTAGGTTATGCTGCCCGTAACGGGGTCAATTGGGTTTTGAAACATTATGCTGTCTAGTGAGAAGAGAACCTTCTGAAGAGCTAAAGCCAAGACCAACTCAGAACTGTCACTTTCTCAAGAGTAATTAGTATAGCCAAAACGTTGATTGAAGCAAACAAAATCCGCAGAAGATAATCCTCCAAACCTAGTTGCTGGTTATGTACCGATCCTACATTGTTAACCAATTTCAGAGTTTCTAGGTACTCTGCTGCAGAGGCCAACTTTGAGCAAAATGCAGGGCAATGGACTAGAATGAAACAGAATAAATTGCTCATGAAGGCAATGAGCCAGGAGGAACAATTTAGTGAAGCATTACGAATAAGTCCGTGCAATGGGTCGAAAAGGAACTTCAAAGTACGCAGCTACTCATGAAACCATGACAGTGGCGGGTGGTTTGACCCATCACAAAGCAACTCACAACACCCCTCAGCTTCATCACTAGGACAGAAATAGTCAAGCCAAGAAGCACGAAGAGATCGCTCACTGAACAACCGCACCATTCAGTTTGACAGAAACCCAGATGCTGCAGAGAGCAACATTTGGGCGCTGGAACTGATATGATCTTAAACATTACTCCGCAAACAGAAAGCTAGTACTCGATACATCAATGCCATGTGCCTTTCTCTACTCTAGAGATCAAATCTCCCGCATATCGATTCCTCAGAGGCACCATTGCCGACCAATCCAAGAATCATTCTTCAATGACACATCACAGAACTTTGCAGACAAACTTATCTCTAAACCAATGAAAATCAACAGCCCCAGTTTTCCCATGGATCATGCACAACACACAACCATTGTTCGTCAATTTCAATTAGGCTTTAATTCTCTAGCCAATTGCACAGCAACTGGCAACAAATTTATACGAGAACCATCGAAACTCCTTATTTGAGCGCATTTTCCTTCGTCCATTTTTTGACTACTGCTTGAATTTGTGGAATAGAGTGGCTATTTTTTTTAGTATTTTATCTCTTTGCTGAATGAAACTTTATTGGCGGACATAATGACAAAATGGGACCGGCCCATTAGCACGAAATTTGCGAAAGTTGTATGCTTTGGTCGGACGAAGAAAAAGATGGCATTCAATTGAACATTGGCGATTTCCGGTGGATTCTCCATTCAAGCTTAGTAATCAACTCACTTTTTCTCTGGTCCCCAACAAGTTTACATCACGAAGAATGCTGCCCTGAAAATTCGTGCATAGTGGGACGAGGGACCAGCTTCTTTATATTCCGTTTTGGCCTATTTAACAAGAATATGTGGTTTATATTCATATGAAGTCGTGTTGGTCCAAATAAGGGATTCTAATTTTCGCCATTCCTAACTCGACAAAACTTTGTGTAACGTATTTTTTCATTGACGAATTGAAGATATCGATATCAACCATATCAAATTTTTAACCAAATGTATAGTGAATGATATCCGTATTTATAATCCCTTGATCAACTTCTACGATCAAATAATTTCCGGTGCATCTCGTTCATATTATTTGGAAACTGCATACATAGTACAAGATTTATTTGTCTCAAAGCAACCTCAAATTTGGCGGAGATCCGACTTACTATAAGGATCAGCATCTTGAATTTGCTACTGTGGTTAGTCAAATCAAACAGAGTAAGAGACAATGCAAGACTTTTCCTCCTTTTTTGGCGGAATCAACGAGAAAAACTCTAATAAGTGCCAAGGAAACATCTAATTAAGGACTTAACGTGAAGGAAGTGGCAAGTTGGTTGACTCTTGACCGGCATTGCACCATTACAACTTCTCTTAGCAATGACTATAAGTAAACGTGTGGTCGTGATTACGAACCGTCAACAGGGGTAGATATCTCTGCGTTTCTTGCACTGCAGAATTTGGTTTCTCACATGACAGTGGTCGGTTTGCCGAGCTTGAATTGACTCGAGCAGACTGAGTTTAACCCTGTCGTGAGCCAAGAAACGGTTGAGCTCGAGTTCGACGGTTGACATCAACAAGCTTTAGATCATATACTGCTGACAGCACATGCGATGCCACAACCCACAAAAAACAAAAAGTCTAGCTGTAATGGGGTGTGACAAGATCGATCGAAGTTTTTGCGAAGCTAGGTTACTCTGGCATGTTGGGTGGAGATCTCCGTCCCGACTATTTGTCCAGAGAGTTAGGACTTTTAGAAGAGGGATCATATGCCATCAATAATATTTATTAAATTAAATAAGATCAAAGGGTCTTTGATTTTTCTTTTCTTTTTTGGGGTGCCCTTGACATTTTTGGTTTTAACTTTTAAGTTCTGCCTTTTCTTATCATCAATTGATAGCATAATCAGCCTCAAGCCGAATTAGTTAGTGATCAATTGGTCCTAGATTATCGTAGATTTAGACTCCTAATTGCTACCATCTCCGAGACTGGAAAAGGATCATGTTCCCAACACATCATTGTCTATCCATATGTATGCCAAAACCTAGCTATTTGAATTATTTCATGTCCAATCTAATTTCCCGAAACCCGTCAATACGATACATCAAACTAATAAAGGACAAATGCCTTTTTACATTTTTCTATCCATGAAATCGAATGAAGAGATTTTTTAAAAGAGAATTACTCTTTGGATAATGATTGACTTAACGGAAATCTCCGATAAAATACATGATGGTGTCAAATTATAATGTAACGTTCGAAGAAACAATTTATATGGCGCTATATGAATCTTTTCAATGTTTTTCAGCGAATCTCTTTTAATATCTCATAACATCAATTATTCCTGTCTGTCCCAATGAGCACTTTACTCCTTGGCATCCACCGTAGGTCTCCATTAATTTGGAAAATATGATCTTCTAAAAGTACAATCAACAGTGCAAGAATCTCTCTAATACCGGAAAGAATTTATAGATAAAGCTTAAAGATGCAAACAAAGAATACGGTCATGAAATGAAACCTTACGACTTCTTTCCTAGAATGGCCTCATCCGGCGACAGCTCCCGAACAGGATCAATGATGGAAGACGTAAACGTTGTACTCCACAACCGCATCGCCGGTCTGGAGTCGAGTGAGTGCGTCCTCGCGTGAGCGTACCCGCGTGCGAACCGGGAGAGCCTGCTCCCGCCGACGATCGGCATCTCCCTCACGCCGGAGAGCACCGCATTCCGGCTGAGGACGCTGAGCGTGCTCCCATTGTACTTCCCTCTGGTGAAGACGTAGTTCTGCACCATCAGCAGGCCGACGGCGGTCATCGATGTGGACGAATAGAGTCCTTCAGCCCGGCCGACGATCTTGGAGCTCAATTCCGGGCCCTCGGTCAATGGGTCGTCGATCATGACAACGAGGCCGAACGCTGTGGCAGACGTGTTGGTCATCTTGGCCTCGGCCGCGCGCACTGCGGTCGGGTTGCGGCCGCTCAGAATGTCGTGGAAGTAGAAGTGGAGGTGGCTCAGCTTCACCTTCTTGAGGCCAAGCTCTTCCGGAAGCAAGCTTCTTGAGGAAGTGTGAGAATTTGTTGTAAAGAAAATGGTGGAAGTGGAAAGGAGAGAGAAGCTGACGAGCTTCGCGATGCAAAGAGCCGTATCGGAGAGAGTGATGCGAAAAAGGGTGTTGACGTTGTTGAACAGAGATGTTTATCTCCCTTCTGTATATCTATAAACATATATAGAGAGAAAAGACTACCAAAGGTAATCTAGGCTATGCACTATTTTAGGCTAAGAATTTGGTTGATAGCCCAAATAAGGATGTTATACAACACAAATTTAGCAACAAATCATCCCTACAATTTCTTCAATTAGTCTTAATTGACAACTCACGCCAACAATTGTGGGAGGCTTTTATAAGGGAGGGAATGGGTTTTGGTAGGAAAAATAAGAGAGAGTAATTTTGGATTTATCAGGATTGATTTACAAAATTAACGTACGAAGTAATGAAATGTATTGCTAATAGATATCGCAAAATGGATATCGTAAGTACATTGAATGAGTTGCACAAGACATCTAGTAACAGTTTCGCATAATATACTAATTATATAACTCAAGTTTAAGGAATATAGCATCATTCAAAATGAATTATTCTGTGGAGTAATTAAGGAAAAGGAGCCTAAGTACAAGGGACTAAGGAGAGAGTTGCACGGTCATTCAATTGCAGGCCAAACGAGGTTTATTTACTGCATATTTCCAGGGAAAAGTGAATCACTCCCAGAAGAGAAGAAGTACAGAGGAATCCTGAAACTGAAGCAACTATAAACATCTTCGAGGCCATACTAACACTGACAATTCACTGAAGTGCCGGGAAGTCATAAATCATCTGAGCTGTCCTACACAATGCAAAGTACTACTGAGTTAAATTTTACTCTTAACAACTAAACGTTGTCCCCACTAGCACACGGGCAAAAACTATGCCATTGAGCACTGAAAAAAGAGATCTGACCAAAAAAAAAAGGAACAGTGAAAAAAGAGAGGAAAGCTGAATAATGAAGAAACCATAAAATCCTTCGGATGGTCGCCGAGACTTGAGGTACCGCAAAGTCAGAGGAAAGTTCAACGCATGCGCTCAATAAATCATCTGAGTCATCCTCCAGTAATAGAAAGTAATATTGAACTGAATTTTTGCACTAACATGTGAACAGTGTCCCACTGGTACTGGGTCCTGTAGTAGTGTGAATGAAGGTAAAAAACTGGAGAAGCTCGTACTATGTTTAGTCTTGATATCGAACCACACTGTACGCTTTGAGATTCAAGAATTGGCAGAAATGGGTTTTAAAATGCATATTCAATGCTAACAACTTGTGCAGTGTCTTCCATTCCTGTCCGGCAAAGAAAAGGAAAACATTCTTTTCCTTGAACGCACTGTATTGAAATGCACGTAGCGATAGAACACTGACTGATTTTCATATTTCTAGATCAAATGTGAAATTTGTATATTACTTTGTCCGCATGAAGAATGTTTTCTTTTGCCCAAGGACTAGTAATTTGCAAGACTTAGCTTGTAAATCAATCAAGATCCTCATAGATAAATCTTCACAATAGGGTGATAATTTGGTGGAAGACTGTCCCATGTACAAAGATACTGATTAGATGTTCATATTCTTATGCGGATTTTTCATTGGGTCATCATATACTTTTACACATTTTTTCAACATTGAAACGCATTTAAAGTCGGTTATATACATCTCATGTGCACTTGAAGTGGGTCATGTATGAAGCTTCGCTTAATTGTGTAGGCTATGCTGCCCGTAACGGGTCAATTGGGTTTTGGAATGTTACGTTGTCAAGTGAGAAGACAACCTTATGACGAACTAAAGCCAAGATAGACTCAGAATTGCTACTTTCTCAAGAGTAATTACTAAAGCTAAAACGTTGATTGAAGCAAACAAAATCCTCAGAATTTATGGGTGAGTTAACAAATAAAATATAAAGGCAAAATGTCAAATAAGGACCATAAGTAGATAATACTTCAATTAAAGACCCAAATTAGTCTCAAATAATGACTCAGCTCGCCAACCAGCCAAATGTTTGTCGGCCGGCGACCGTGAGACATATTTCGGCACTGGAATAGGGACAATTTTATCCTTTTCTTTTCATTTTTTCTTTTCTCTCTTCATCGCCAGTGACGTCTGTCTGCCTCAGGCAAGGGTGGCCTTTGCCAGCATCGGGCGAGGGTGGCCCTCACCTAGGCGGGCGAGACCCGCCCTTGCCCACCCAGGTAAGGGCGGCCTTCGGTGGCGTCGGACGACGGCCGCCCTCGCTTGGGTGGGAGAGGGCGGCCCTCGCCTGGGCGGGCGAGACTCGCCCTCGCCCTCGCCAGATCCAGCGAGGGCAAAGGCGGCCCTCGTCGGATCTGGTGAGGACGGGTCTTGCTCGCCCAGGTCAGGGCCGCCTTCGCCAAAGTCGAGCAACGGCCGCCCTCACTTGGGTGAGTAAGGGCCACCCTCGCCCCCGCTAGATCCGGCGAGGGCAAGGGCGACCCTTGTCGGATCTGGCTAGAGCGAGGGCGGGTCTCGCCCACCTAGGCGAGGGCCACCCTTGCTCACCCAGGCGAGGGTGGCCTTTGCCAGTGTCAGGTGACAAGCACCTTCGCCCCCACCCCTGCCCCCGCCAAGCCCTCACTGGATCTGGTGGGGGTGAGGGCGGGTCTGGCCCACCTAGGCAAGGGCTGTCGTCACCTGACACCGGCGAAGGCCGCCCTTGCTTGAGGTTGGCAGACATCGCCGACGACGAAGAGAGAAAAGAAAAAAAGAAAAAGAAAAAAAAAGAAAAAGACAAAATTGCCTCTATTTCAGTGTCGAAAAATGTCTCACGGTCACTGGTCAGCAAACATTTGGCCAACCGGCGAGCTAGGTCCTTATTTGAGACTAGTTTAGGCATTTTGGGTCATTAATTGAAGCATTGTCTACTTGGGATCCTTATTTGAGAAAAGAGATCCACTTTGGATCCTTATTTGACATTTTCCCAAATATAAAGAAACTGTCATCAAACTAGTTGCTGGTTATGTACAATATGAGAAAATATTTAATGATTTCAAATCATCACGTCATCAGCCTACGTGACACATGTGAGTTACTCAAAATGCAACAAGTGGCCTATGACATGGAATTAAAACATTGAATCCGGAAGCTCACTTTTCTCTCTCCTTCGGTTGGCAGGGACAGGGAGAAGGATCGACACACGCTCCATTGAATTTATTGCCTACTCTCTGTCTCTCCCAAAAGTCATTTCAAGATGAGGTTCCTCTTCTTTGTCTCAAATTTCACTCCATCTCTCTGCATCCAAAGACACTCTTGCCTTTGGCTCCTGCACGTTGCCTCCAAGAGCCCTTGTTGGTTGCAGCTGCTAGGTCTGAAGCTCATATTCGCCTCCGCCTCTGCCTCCAGTATGTTATGACTTTTTTTTTTTCTCGTGGATTATGGCTTCCAAAGCTAGGTGTGACTTCTCTATTGGCTGGGTTCACTCCCATGTGGACGAAGCCCAATATATTGCAAGTTTAAGGTTTGAGCTCATATGTCTATTCATATAGAAAAATAGGGTTTCTCACTATTATTATGTTGTGGCGGTAAAAAGAACTTTTTTGAAAGACACAATAACAAGAGAGAAAGAGAGAGCAGAAAATTTGGGTTTGAGAATATGTCCGATGCTGATGTCGGAGATCGATTCGTGGTCCAATTGAGCTGAAATTTCTTCAGCGTGTTCGTGCCGCATTTTTCTCGAATCTGAACAGTTTGATTTTCAATTGAAGCTTCCTATGTCAGGTTTTCATGGGTTGCACCAAAAGTGCGTTTTTGGTAAGATTTATCCTTTTATCTCTTGTGAAGTTCATGTTTATTGCCAAGAACGATGTTCTTGATGTTTTTGTTGTTATGTACCTCTAGTATTTACTAGAGAAGAACTTTGTTCATCTAGTTTTGCTGAAAGTGAAGATTTTTGGGTGGATTCCAATCCCGTGGTTTTTGATCTTCTCACACCGAGGAGGTTTTCCACGTAAAAAAATTGCCTTGTGTTTACGTGCTTGGTATTTATGTTCCTCGATTCAATTGTTTCCTATTAGATCTGTACAAAAGGGGAGATTATTTTATTTCGATGTGCTAATTCGATATTGTTCGGATTGTTATTGTTCTCTCAACATTCTCCTTCAAAACCACGGGTAGTTTTACTGTCAGCTCCCACTAGAAAACCTCCCTCTTCTTTGATTTTTTAATTTCATGTCATAGTACACTGGTTGCATTTTAAGTGGCTCACGTGTGTCGCGTAGGCTAGTGACGTGATGGTTTGAAATCATTGAATATTTTCTTGTAGCGTAATGTGATCCTACAATGTACACCAATGTCGGAGTTCCTAGTACTCTGTTGCAGAGGGCAACTTTGAGCAAAATGCAGGGCAGTGGACTAACTGGAATGAAGCGGAACAATTCGCTCATGAAGGCAATGAGCCAGGAGGCACTTAAGTGAAGCATTACGAATAAGTCCATGCAATGGGTCGAAAAGGAACTTCAAAGTACCCAACTACTCACGAAACCATGACCGGGGGGGGGCGATTTGACCCATCACAAAGCAACTCACGACTCCCCTCAGCTTCTTCACTGGGACTTAAATAGTCAAGCCAAGAAGCACGAAGAGATCGCTCACTGAAAAACCGCACCATTCAGTTCCTCAGAAACCCCAGATGCTGCAGAGAGCAACATCCGGGCACTGGAACTGATATGATCTCAAAAATTACTCCGCAAACAGAAAACTAGTACTCGATACATTGACGCCATGTGCCTTTCTCTACTCTAGAGGTCAAATCTCCCGCGTATCGATTCCTCAGAGTGGCTATTTGTTAGTAAGTTATCTCTTTGTTAAATGAAAATTTTAGTGGCGGACATAATCACAAAACGGGACCGACGCATTAGTATGAAATTTGCGAAAGTTGTAAGCTTTGGTCGGACGAAGAAAAAGACGGCATTCCATTGAACATTGGCCATGGTTCCGGGGGATTCTCCATTAAAGCTTTAGTCATCAACTCACTTTGGTCGCCAACAAGTTTACATCACGAAGAAAGCTGCCTTGAAAATTCGTGCATAGTGGGACGGGGGACCAGCTTCTTTCTGTTCCTTTTTGCCCTATTTAACGAGAGTATATGGTTTATATTTATTTGGTGTCTTGCCTGTCCAGAGAAGGAATTCTTATTTTCGCCATTCCTACTTCCACAAAACTTTCTGCGTAATTATATTTTTCATTGATGAAGTGTAGATATCAACATCACCCGTGTCAAATCTTTAATCAAATGTACAGTGAATGATATCCGTACTTATGATTCATCAATTAACTTCTACGATCAAACGATTTCCGGTGCATCTCTTTCGTATTATTTGGAGAATGGATTTGTATACACAGCACAAGATTAATTTGTCTCAAAGCAAACCTCGGATTCGGCAGAGATCCGACTTACTCTAAGGATCGGTATCTTGAATTTCCCACTGTAGTTAGTCATATCAAACGGAGTAAGAGACAATGCAAGACTTTTCTCCTCCTTTTTTGGCGGAATCAAAGAGAAAAACTTTAGTAAGTGCCAAGGAAACATCTAATTAAGGACTTAACGTGAAGGAAGTGGTAACTTAGTTGACTCTTGAATGGCATTGCACCAGTTCAACTTCTCTTAGCAATGACTATAAGTAAACGTGTGGTCTTGATTAGGACCCGTCAACTGGGGTGGATATCTCTGCGTGTCTTGCGCTGCTGAATTTGGTTTCTCACATAACATTGGTCGGTTTACGAGCTGGAATTGACTCGAGCCGACCGAGTCTACCCTGTCGTGAGCTGAAGCACGGTTGTGCTCGAGTTTGACGGTCGACATTGACAAGTTTTAGGTCGGACGGCTGATACTACATGAGATCCCACAAACGACAAAATGTAAGAAGTCCAGATGTAGCGGGCTGACAAGATCGATCGAAGTTTTCAGGGAGGTAGGTGACTACGGCGTGTAGGGTGGGGATCTCCATCCCGGCTATTTGTCAAAAGAGTTTGGACTTTTAGAAGACGGACCATATGCCATCAATAATGTTTATTAAATTAAATAAGATCAAAGGGTCTTTGATTTTTCTTTATTTTTTGGGATGCCCTTGACATTTTTGGTTTTAACTTTTAAGTTCTGCCTTCTCTTATCATCAATTGATAGCGTAATCAATCTCAAGCCGAATTAGTTGGTGATCAATTGGTCGTAGATTACCAATGGTTTTAGACTCCTAAATGCTGCCATCTCCGAGACTGGAAAAGGATCATGTTCCCAACACATTATTGTCCATCCCTATGTATGCCAAAACCTAACTATTTGAACTATTTCATGTCCAATCTAATTGCCCAAAACCCGCCATTATTGATACATCAAGCAAATAAAGCACAATCGCCTTTTTACATTTTTGTACCCATGAAATCGAATGAAGAGATCTTTTTCAAGAGCATTACTCTTTGGACAACTGATTAACTTCACGGAAATATATGATGAAATATATGATGTGTCAAATTATAATGGAACATTCGAAGAAACAATTTATATGCAAACATTATTTGAATCTTTTCAATGTTGTTTAGTGAGTTGAGAAATTATAAAGCGGAAGATAGGATTGATGAATTTATGTATATTTTGATGTTTTATATTTGCTTATTTATAATTTTATGAGATTGCTATCTAAGCTAACATATATCAATCAAGATATATACAATCAAGGAAAATATACATACAATTGAGAGATATGGATAATCAATAATAATATCATAATTGTCTCCAATATGTGATAATATCCTATAAAAAATCTTTACAATATATAATATCGCTAAATAGTGAATCACTTTTCGTATCTCCAACATGATTCGTGACATGAATTACCCACGTGTCTGTCCCAACGAGCACTCTACTCTCTAGCATCCACTGTAGGTCTGCATTAATTTGGGAAATATGATGTTCTAAAAGTACAATCAACAGTGCAAGAATCTCTCTAATACCCGAAATAATATATTGATAAAGCTTAAAGAGGCAAACAGAGAATACGGCCATGAAATGAAATCTGAGCACTTCTTTCCTAGAATGGCCTCCTCCGGCGACAGCTCCCGAACAGGATCAATAATGGAAGACGTAAACGTTGTACTCCACAACCGCATCGCCGGTCTTGAGGTCGAGCGAGTGCGTCCTCGCCTGAGCGTAACCGCGTGCGAACCGGAAGAGCCTGCTCCCGCCGACGATCGGCATCTCCCTCACGTCGGAGAACACCGCGTTCCGGCCGAGGACGCTGAGCGTGCTCCCGTTGAACTTCCCTTCGGTGAAGACGTAGTTCTGCACCATCAGCAGGCCGACGTCGTTCAGCGATGCGGACGTATAGAGTCCCTGAGCCCGGCCGACGATTTTGGAGCTCAATTCCGGGCCCTCGGTCAGCGGGTCGTCGATCATGACGACGAGGCCGAACGCCGTGGCAGACGTGTTGGTCATCTTGGCCTCAGCCACGCGCACTGCGGTCGGGTTGCGGCCGCTCACAATGTCATGGAAGAAGAAGTGGAGGTGGCTTAGCTTCTCCTTCTTAAGGCCAAGCTCTTCCGGAAGCAAGCTTCTTGAGAAAGTGTGAGAATTTGCGGTAAAGAAAAGGGTCGAAGTGAAGAGGAGAGAGGAGACGATGAGCTTTGCGATGCAAAGAGCCATATTGGAGACAGAGAGATGTGAAAAGGGTCGTGTTGTGGGGGGAGGCCTTTATAAAGGATGGTAACGGAGAAAATAAGTTTTGGAAGAAAAAACAATAGTGCAATTTCGCATTTATTAGGTTGTTTTACAAAATCAATGTACGAATTGATGCGACATATTGCAGATAGACAGATATCGTAAATGTATTAAATGAGTTGCACATGACATCTAATAATGGTTTGGCACCAACCCTCCTGATATACTAATTATATAACTCAAATTTTAGGAACATAACATCATTCAAAATGAAATTTCTTAAAAAGGAGCGTGAGTAAAAGGGAATAACGAGGGGAAAATTATCCAAAAAATCTTAAATATATTATATTTTTGTATATTTAATTCTCAACCTTTTAATTGTGTTAATTGAGTCTAAACTCTTTCATGTTGTGCCAATTTAATCCATTAGGCTAATTTTGGCTGGAAATCGATAACGTGGAGATTAGTTGTCTCAAGTGGTGCGGGCGGCGCTAACGTGGAAATTTTTTTAATTTCTTTCAAATGAATTATTTATTTATTTATTTATTTTTTACAGTGGCCGGTGAAGGTTGTCTGGCCCTCGCTGGCCATCACTAGCCACCGGGTGAGGGCAACGAAGCCCTCATTAGCTGTTGGGGAGGGCCACGATGCCCTCGCTCAAATCAGAGCAAGGCAAACCTCTGCTATACCATAGTGGGATCACCTAGGCCATTTTGGCCTCGCTAGCCATGGGCAAGGCTGCCTTGCCTCGAACTGGGTGAGGCTGGCCTTACTCGCAGCTGTAATGGCCTTGCCTAGATTTGGGCGACGCCAGGTGATGGGCACATGACCCTTACTTGCAGTCGGCGAGGGCTTAGCAACCCTCACTAGCTACAACAAGAAAAAAGTAAAGAAGTAAGGAGATAAAAAAGAAAAAAAGAAAAAAGAAAATAAAAAAATAAAAAAATTAATTCAAAAATATTAAAATTTTATTAAAATTTATTGATATTAGTGTCAACTGTGTCATCTAGGATGGTTGGTGTTCATGTCAGTGATTTTTAACCAAAATTAGTCAGATGGACATAATTGGTATAACGTGAAAATGTTTAAAAATCAATTAACACAATTAAAATATTTAATACTGTTTTGCAAAAGTACAATATGTTTATAACTTATTGGACAATTTTCCCGAATAGAG
Source organism: Syzygium aromaticum (assembly GCA_024500025.1). Lineage (NCBI taxonomy): Eukaryota > Viridiplantae > Streptophyta > Magnoliopsida > Myrtales > Myrtaceae > Syzygium > Syzygium aromaticum. Next base: position 24,411,941 of record CM044885.1, read on the forward strand.
AGCAACACGATCATTCAATTGTGTACCAAAGATAAAATGTAATGGTTGGATTTGTTGGGTATAAATTTGTTAGGCGCTTGTGGTGACTAAGGGCCTGTTTGACAACTTACCACACAGTGAAAATTTATGTTATTTTGTTCTCATAATCAATTTTTGAATAGAAATTCATTTGGTAAATATTTTGTTTTTGGGCACAAATTTGCAAAAAATTGATCCTAGAATCAGTGTTGGAATAGAATCAAGAAGCAAAAAAAAAAAAGAAGTAACTTATTGATTCTGGGAACAAGAATCGGAATTGAAAAATAAATTATTTTTTGTTCCTTCTTATTTCCTATTCTTTACTGTTCTTCTTCTTCTTCAGTTCTTCTTGCCTAGCCGGCCACCGGCGACTGGTGATTGGCAACATAAGTCGGCCACTGGCCATTGGCGACCAACGACACAAGCAAGGGCTAGTGCGGCCCTTGCTGGCCTTTTCCAGCCCTCACCTGAGCCGGCGAGGGCCACCCTCAAGGCTTGTGGCCTGAGCGAGGGTTGCCATCGCCGGATTTGGCAAGGGCGGCGGCGAAAATCCAGCCCTTGCCGGCTCGAGCGAGGGTTGGAAAAGGTCGGTGAGGGCAACCTTCGCCTAGACTGCGAGGGTCTAGTCCTCGCCCTCACTGGCGAAGACGTCCCTTGCCTGTGGCCGGTCGCCGGCTATGGCCAAGAAAGAGGAGAAGAAAAATATAAAAAAGAAAGAAATATTAAAATATTATTAATAAAAGAAATTTTGTACCGTTATTAAACGCATTTCTGTTCTTTTTCTATTTCAGAAATGGAAATTTTAAGCTGTTATCAAACGCGTTCAAATGTTCATAATCAGTTTTCGGGTACAGAATAAAAAAGAATCATTTTTTAGCAGAATCAGTTCATGGGTACAGAATTGATGCCATGCACATCCTTAGAGCGGTTATGAAATTTAAGAATTATGATTTTTTTTTATAATAAGATTAGCGGATTTAGGATTAGTGTTTTAGTGTCAAAGATGCTAACTTACTCTCTATAGGATAGGATTTTTAAGCTGTGTTCAGTGAGCTTTATGGGAAGCCTTTGAGGAAATGTAAGAGACTTTAAAACTCCATTCGTTTCGCAAAAAATGTGATGTTTCTAGAAAATATTTTCCATTTCCAGGAAAATAATAATATTTTACAATGTTCGGCTGAAATGTGAAAATGAACTGGAAAACATTTTTCGTCGTTCGGTATACTGCTTGCACTCCTTTTAATAAATTTTTATTTTTTTAAATAGAATTTTTAATTATTTTTTAATTCTGAAAATTTTAATATTTCTTTTCTTTTCTTTTTTCTCTTTTTTTTTTTTTTTTTTTTTCATTTTTCTCTTCTTCTACTGGTCGTAGGCCATGGCGACCAGCCTCAGGTGAGGCTCAGCCTTGCTCACCTGAGGCCTCACCTCGCCTCGCTAGATTTAGCGAGGCTGAAGATCTTGCCAGTGGTGAGCTCGCCAGAAAAGGACTTGCGAGGCGGCGACGAGGCTCTCTACATGGCGTGAGGCCTCGCCACCCTCTGACGACGCTTGAGGATTGCCGGCTTATGGTGAGGCTCGAGTTTGCTTGTGACCGATCGCTGATCTTCGTCGTGGCCGGCGACTGGCCGGTGAAGAAGAAAAAAAAAGGAAAAAAAGAAAAGAAAAGAATAAAAGAATAAAAATAAAGTTAAATTTAAAATTTAAAATAAATAAAAAAATAAAAGGTGAAAGAAAGAGGAGGGAAAATGGTTTCCTTTCTTCAAAAAGAGGAAATCCTTTTCCCTACTTTTGAAGGTGTTTTTTTTTATGAGGGAAAATTTTTCCTTGATTAGTTTATTTTTGTGAAATGAATGTCGGAAAATCCAAATAACATTTTCTTGGAAGTTATTTTATGCGAAACAAACGAAGCCTAAGTTAAATGGGTTTTCCGAAATTCAAATTATTCTTGTTAAATTGTAATTTAAAAGAGTTTGGAAAAGCACGACCTTCGTGAGGGGTTGCGTGATGCCAGGAGCACCTCACGGAGGTCATGCAACCCCAGGTAGCCCTCGCTTAGGTCACATGACTATCGGTGATCATTGGCGATTGTTGGATGGCCTTTTGCAACTCTTGATGGAGCTTCATCGGCGATTTACGTGGATAAGATGAACAATTCTTATGAGGGTAAAATCAGAAAAAAAAATTGATGAGGATAGTTTTGGAAATTTTTTTATAACTCTAGGAAATAGCCTTCCTAAAATGCCGAAAGCCTAAAATGGTCCTACCCCAGTTTTCGCCCAAGGGCCTCTGACGACCCAAAACCATTGGAAAAGTCGAATCAAATGCACCTTTAGCCTTTCTTGAATAAATAATTAATTAAGGTACACTTTATTTTGTAAGCTACCAGGAAGTTCTTGTCATGGTCATCAGCCTACAATGGAACTCATCTCTAAATAAATAGTGAGGATATTCCATTATTTACTGAAGTGTGATGAGCATGTGGTCTGTTGGAGTGACGGATAACGCTAATTTTTAACAAAATTGATTTTTTTTATAAATTGATGACTAAGTGCCATCGCAGAACTTATTTGGTTTTCTATTGATCCACTTGATTTTTTTAATGCCCACTTTGTAATCACACAAACTATATGATGTATTAACTTCAGCACTACTCCACAATGAGCCCGGCATTACGTAATCGCAATATGACCGATTAATTAAAAAAAACAAGCACTAACTTTAGGTCAAGGGATAATCTTGATCCAAATTTTTTTTGTCCCATAAAAAAACACCAACTTTAGGTTGAGTAACAATTCTGGCCCCGATCTTTTTTTGTTTCATAAAAGATCACTAACTTATACGCTGATCCCAAATCTAGCCCATAGTTGACTTTCTATCTAAAGTCATCTTTGTTTGAGAAAAAATGTTATGGTAGTGAGCTTGGTGAATCTCGTCCATGGCGTCTGTTGACGAACAGTGGTCTATAGCTTCTAATTACGAAGAAACAACAAAGTTTGGCCAGAGAGATTCAATCTGGAGATATGTCACGCCTCGAACCTTACGGACGCGCAACACCCATCTTCGGTAGTTGAGATGCGACGTTCCAGGACTTGTCGCCGACCCTCATTTTATCTTTCAATTATGCATGCGGAAGCGATAGCAAAAATTCCCAGACAAAAACAAATAGGGATAGTTAGGAAAACAATTCACAACAGTCAAACAACACTATTTTGATTATCACTTGATTAACTCTTGGGAATATTCTTATAAGCCTACTTTGGGAGCTACCACAAAAAGGCTAGCAAAACGATACCAACTGGGGTCAATTTACTCCACTAATAGTCAATCTCAAAAAGCCAGCTTCTAAACACCTTGAATCAAACTGGGTGCATCAACATGTTAAGGACCTGAAAAAGGGGTTTAACAACAACAAATTAGACAAAAGTCTTAATAAGTTAACGGCCTAAGCCTCATTTAGAAGGCCAACTCGCACGGGGGTCCCTAACCAGGCAATACAGCATCAATAGTAACATCAATAAACAATCACGTGCATCCTTACTTCGCCTTGGTACACTCGTTGATGAAATGAACATGTCACATACTCGAAGCATTTAAAGAGATTTCCCATGCATTAATGCATCACAGGCGCGCGTGTCTTGATTATAAGATAAAATATACTTGGGTACGTCTCATACTATGCATAACAGTTTCTATCACATAATAATGCATTATGCATCACACGTATTTCAGTTATTATGCCCCCTTGGGGTCATTATATATCAAGCGATATGCAGCAAGATGGTAGTCTTCCGGTATAACCGGGCTCCGTCCCGCCCCGTCGGGCATGGCTACGTCAAACGATACACAGGATGATCGCATTCCAGTACAACAACATCAAACGATACACAGTAAGATAGTATTTCGTAAGGAGCATCGAGTTCGGCTTCGGGCCACGACAAGACATCAAGGGTATCGATAATCCAAATAATCCATAGGCATCCGATAAATCGAACATCGTCAAATGATACAGAGCAAGACGGCTCTAACGTATGACTACACGAGTATACAAGCATTCCGGCCAATTATTATCTTTTCAATTAGCCCATGCGTCCATGAATAGTGCTCATACAATGCCGCATAACAAACCAAGTGGTCACACATGCAAACAGTCAATCAATTCTTGCAAGCTTCGATACCAAACACGTTTATCAACCACAAAGCATTACTATCATTTCTTGGCATAACCAAATAATAGTTTAATTTCAAAATCTCATAAATTTTCTTGAGAACTTCCGATCAAAACAATTTGTCATAAAATCGAATTAATACGACGATTCACGGCATAATCGTCATCAATTAAGTATAGAAATCATAATTTGAAATTAAAGATTTCCCAAAATAATAATAAATAAATTTGGAAATAAATTATTTAATAATATCCGAAAATAATTTATTTTCAAAGATTCAAAATATTTTTTCGAATTAAAATCATTTAGCTAAAAACGCTAATTTATACGGTAAAATCTAACTTCGGAATCACCATCCAAACATAAACGATCACAATTCGGTATTGAAAATCATTCGAAATACAAATATTTAATTTTCAGAAATTAATTTATTTAATAATAAAATATTAATATTTAATTCGAAAATAATTTATTAAATAATAAAATAATATTTAATTTCGAAAATAATTCATTTAATAGAATAATAGATAACTTATCACAAACATAACGATAACCTATCGCCTAAAACACCGATAACCTATCGTTTAATCATAATTAAACAAACATAACATCAATTTAATTTAATCTAAACTATTTTAAGCAAGTTTAACACCATAAACACGGAATTATGGGTTAATTTACTTGGCTAATGCCGGCAAAGACACGAGGATGATGGCGGCAACGAGGGTGGTTCGCGGTAGTTTTCGGCTTAGGCTCGACGGCCAGCGAACGGGCGCGGTGAAGAAGCGGCCGCTATGGGGCTGCTTCGGTGAAACCTAGGGCTGTTCCTGATTGTTGGGATAGCGGCGGTGACGGTTAGAGGTGGACAGCGGAGCTGGTTTTGATGGCGAGCGAAGCTAGGCAGGGGCAAGCTCGTCCGGCGAGCTGCGAACGGGCACAACGATGGGCAGCACGGCGGCATAGGAGGCGGTGGGGTGAGGCTGGGCAAGTTGGCTGACGGCTTGGCACAGTCTGGCCATGGCGGACATTCGGGACGGCGGTGCACAGCGGCTGGACGAGGTGGGCGTGATTGCTCATGTGCAACGACGGCAAGCCGGCGATAGGCGGTCACGGCTTGGTTGGAGCGACGGTGGCGCGAGGCGGATGGCACGGTCGGGTGTGGCGGTAGCTGGGCTAGTTGCCGACAAGGAGCGGTCGACGTCGGCAGCAACCAGCAGAAGCCAGAAGCAAAAGACGCGCAGGGGCAGAAGCAGCGAAGGGGAAGAAGAAAGGAAGAAAAGAAAAAAAAATAAAAGAAAAGAAAGAGGGAGAGGAGAGGAGAGATAAGGAGTTCGTGGGGGTGGGTCAGACGCAAAGGGGTCAGCGGATCAGCCGGAGGAGAGAGAGAGAGAGAGAGAAGCCAAAATCGCACTCAAGTGCGATCTAATGGCCACGATTCAAATTAAAAAATGATTCAATGGTCCTTGAAAATCCTAATTAATAAGTTAAGATTTGTCCCATGTACACTAAATAAAACATACTACGAGAGAGATCTATTAATCTAAATCCACACTCGGTTAAAAATTCACTTTTCACCTATCTCGGGTAATATCAAAGCTGGTCACAATAATATTGACACCGTCCAATTAAATTCATCACGAAATTTCGAAAAATTCGATACCAAAGTTTGGGCTCTAAATAATGGCCAAATTCGATCGAATGTGATTCTAGCGAAATCTCAATTTTAAAAACAATAATAGGGAGTGATCAGTTCCCGAGCGAGATTTTACTATAAACACACTGACGAATTATACGTTTTATAAATCCAAAAAATGAGTCGAAATTCGGAATGTCACAGCTCTTCGTCTCTTTCAAAAATTTTGTCCTCAAAAGTTACAATCCAACCTAATTACTCAAATAAATGGGGATATTGGTGTCGCATCAACTCCTCACTTTCCCATGTCGCATATTCGGTTCCATTGTGCTCCCAAATTACCTTGACCATTGAAATTGTCTTGTTCCGCAACACTCATTCCATTCTGTCATCAATCCTGACCGGCCTTTCCACGTTCGACACTCTTTCGTCTATTTCTATATCTTCATAATTCAGCACGTGGATCAGATCTGGTTCATATTTTCTTAGCATAGACACATGAAATACGTTGTGAATTTGGGACAAATTTGGCAGTAGTGCGATACGGTAGGTTAAAGTACCAATTCTCTCTAAAACCTCGAATGGACCCACGTACATCGGGCTTAACTTTTCTTTTTTGCCAAATCGCAATAATCCTCTTATCGGTGATACTTTGAGGAAAACGGGGTCCCCCACTTGAAATTCCAAGGGCTTACGTCTTCGGTCTGCCTAATTCTTTTGGCGACTTTGAGCAGTCCTTAGCCTATCCCTGATGACTTTAACAGCATTTGACGACTGTTGCACCAACTCGGGTCCCGAAATCCTTTGTTCTCCAACTTCATTCCAACAAACTAGAGTCCTATAGGGTCTACCATAAAGTGCTTCGCAAGATGCCATTTTGATATTCTGCTGATAACTGTTGTTGTATGCGAATTCGACAAGATGTAACTGTTCTTCCCAACTCCCTTTGAAATCCAGAACACAGGCTCGCAGTATATCCTCAAGAGTTTAAATCATTCTCTCGAATTGTCCATCTGTCTGCGGATGAAAAGCAGTGCTATATTGCAGCCTTATTCTCATGGCCCCTTGAAGACTCTTTTAGAACGTGGTGGTGAACTTGGGGTCTCGATCTGACGTGATCGTCACCGGTACATCATGAAGACGAACTATATGCCTTACGTACAACTCAGCATACTTGTCTATGGCAAAATTCTTTCGCACCGAAATGAAATAAGCAGACTTTGTGAGTCTATTTACCACAACCCAGATGGAATCATTACCTCTTTGGCTCCTCGGTAGACCCATCATGAAATCTATTGTGATTTGCTCCCATTTCCATTCTAGTATTTTTAGCGGTTACAATAGTCCGCCAAGTTTACAGTGTTGACCCTTCATTTGTTGACACATTAAACATCTAGCCACATGTTTGGCAATATCTCCTTTCATGCTATTCCATCAATAATATTGGCGAAAATTCTGATACCTTTTTGTGCTGCCCGGATGAATACTGTAGTTACTACGATGAGCTTCCGCTAAAATTTCTTTCTTAAGTCTTTTATTATTGGGCACACACAATCGTCTACGAAACTTCAAGATCCCATTCTCGGATACTTGAAAGTCAGGTTTTCTCTTAGTTGCGTCCATTTGCAGAATCTTTTACAGCTCAGGATCTGAAAGTTGCGCTGCTTTAATTCTGATTTGTACTTCGGGCTCAATCTTGAGAGTAGCTATTAAACTTGAGAGGTGACTTACCTCGAACTTGAAATCCGAGTCCGGAATTCCTTTAAGCAAAATCCATTCTTGAATCATCATATGTGCAATCGAGGACTTTCAACTCAACGCATTTGCTACCTTATTAGCCATACCCGAATGATACAAAATGTCACAATCATAGTCCTTAAGCAGCTCCATCCATCTACGCTGTCTCATATTCAATTCTTTCTGCGAAAATAAATATTTTAGGCTTTGATGATCCGTATAAATATGGAACCTTTCTCCACATAGATTATGTCTCCAAATCTTAAGCACGAATATGATAGCAGTCAATTCCAAATCGTGCGTCGGGTAATTCAATTCATGTGGTCTGAATTGTCGGGATGAATATGCCACAATTCTTCCATGTTGCGTTAAAATACATCCCAATCCTTTATATGAGGCGTCGTTGTAAATCTCATATTCTCTTGAACCAGATGATAACATTAGGACAGGCGCAGTAGTTAGCTTCTGTTTAAACTCTTGAAAACTATGCTCACACTTATTCGTCCATTCGAATTTCCTGTCCTTTTTTAGTAATCACGTCAAGGGCATGGCTATAGCAGAAAAATTTTCCACGAATCTCCTATAATAGCCAGCCAATCCCAAGAAACTCCGAATTTCAGTTACCGTTGTTGATCTAGGCCAATTCATAACTGCCTCAATCTTAGTCGGGTCTACTGAAATTCCTTCTCCAGAAATCACGTGTCCAAGAAAAGCCACTCGAGTTAACCAAAACTCGTACTTATTAAACTTGACATACAACTTATGATCTCGAAGGGTTTGCAGCACTGTGCTAAAATGCCATTGGTGTTCATCTGAACTCTTTGAATACACTAAAATGTCATCAATGAACACGATCACGAACTTGTCTAAATACTCGTTGAACACCTTATTCATCAAGTCCATAAAAGCTATAGGTGCATTTGTCAGACCAAACAGCATTACGGTAAACTCATAGTATCCATAACGCGTTCTAAATGCCGTTTTCGGTATATCTTCATTTCTAATTTTCAACTGATGATAACCTGTCCTCAGGTAAATCTTCGAGAATACCGAAACTCCTTGGAGTTGATTGAAAAAATCATCTATCCTGGGCAACGGATATTTATTCTTAACTGTTACTTGATTGAGTTGCCGGTAGTCGATGTAAAGGCGCAACGACCCGTCTTTCTTCCTTACAAATAGAACTTGCGCTCCCCAAGGTGATGCACTAGGACGAATAAATCCTTTATTCAACAATTCCTGCATTTGAACCTTTAACTCCTTCAATTCTATCAATGACATTTTGTAAGGTGCCTTAAAAATCGGTTTCGTTCCAAGGGCTAACTCAATCACGAATTCTATCTCCCTTTCTGGGGGCAATCTAGGCAATTTCTCAGGGAAAACGTCCGAAAATTCTCGCACCGCAACAATATCTTGCATCCTTGGTTCCTCTATTAAAGTGTTAACTACAGTTGCCAAATAGCCTCGACAACCCTCATCTAATAACCGAGTGACCTCAAATGATGAGATTAAAGGGATCGAAGATCCTCCTTGATTTCTGACAAACTCAAAACCAATCCTCCCTACCGGCTCAAACTGTATCGTCTTATGATAACAATTTACTGTGGTTCGTTGCTTGGTGAGCCAATCCATTCCAATAATCACGTCAAAGTTGAACATCGTCAAAACAATCAAATATATGCTGTCCTCACGACCACCAACAGATAACTTGTAACCAGTACAGCCTATTGTAGACACTATGCTATCCTTTAAAGGGGTAGAAATACTACAAATTACTTTTAGCGGTTTCGGACTTAACCCCACTAATTCCATAAATTGCTTAGCCACAAATGAATGCGTAGCTTCAGGATCAAACAAAGTATAGACAGCATGGTCGTGTAACGAAACCGTACCTGTAATTACGGTAGGTGAGTCTTCCGCCTCCTTCCTTGTGACAGCATAAACTTGTCCTTGCATTTGCGGTCGGTTCAACTAGTTTAGCCGCGCATTCCTTGCAAGTTGTCCTACCTGTTGCATTGGTCTTTGCGCTCCCGCTGCCTGATGTGGACAATCTCTAATATGGTGACCATGTTGGCTACAACCAAAGTAAGCTCCCGTTCTCATAGGACATGAGGCTAATCCATGGTGTCTTTCACATGATCGGCATGGGCCATTATTGTTGTTGTACATCGGCTTCCTCACATTACCTTTCTTGTTAGGAGGGATGGGAAATCTACTTCCTGTCATTGGTTTCTTCCCAAACCGATAGTTATCCTTATTTGGTACAAACCGCGATCCAGACGCGGCTGTCCTTTTAGCCAAGTTTCTCTCAATTAATTGAGCTTTCTCATACAGCTCATCATAGTCCTTCAGATTCAAGGGCACCAATTAGTCCTTAATCTCTGGTTTCAGCCCATCCCTAAACCTTCTTGCCTTATCTACTAGGTCTTCAATCAACCTTGGGGCATACTGGGACAGTTCAGCAAATTTTGCCTCATACTGGTCTATTGACAACTGGTTCTGTTGGAGACGTTGAAACTCATTCATCTTCTGCTTCTTAGCACAGTCTGAGAAGTACTTATTGTAAAAAGCATCCACAAAGGCACCCCACACCCGGGCCATACCTTCGGGGAATACCTTTCTCTGGGTAGCTTCCCACCAAGTACTGGCATTATCATGCAATTGGTAGACTGCTAGCATTACCTTATTTTCATTTGTACATCTCAGCAAGGCAAAAACCTTTTCCAACTCCTTGATCTAGAGAGTTGCAACCTCAAGATCACCCGTGCCAGTGAACTTGGGCGGTTTGAGCTTCAAAAATTGCTCAATCAACTTGTGCATGGGCTGATTCCCATTTCCATTACCGGCTAATAGAAAATCTATAGATGCGGGTGCAGGTGCAAGCACAACGGCGGCAGCTGGATTATGAGCCTGCTGCCCTATCCAGGTCTCTAAAGCTTGCAGGATTCGGTCCAATCTAGGATTCCCTGGTGCTCTCATTCTGGAACCAGCCTGACTTGGTTCGGCCCTCCTCCTAGGAGCCCTTGGTTCAGGATTTTCCATCTCGCAGAATCTTTGCAGAAGCCTGCTTTCCAATTCCAACAAGGAATTAAAAATAATAAACAACCTGCTGAAAAACGAGAACCCTAACACTCAAGCATAAGCACTTAGCGTCTTCTTAACTCACTATTCCAAAACCCATCGCGTTTTATCACTCTAGGTCTCGACCAAACTTGGATCGAGTTGACATTGCTCTGATATCAATTTGGACGGGGATGACACGCCCCAAACCCTACGGACGCGCAACACCCCTCTTTGATCATTGAGATGCGACGTCCCAAGACTCGTCGCCAACCTTTCATTTTATTTTTTAATTATGCATGCGGAAGCGATCGTAAAAATCCCTGGACAAAAACAAATAGGGATAGTTAGGAAAACAATTCACAATAGTCAAACAACTCGTATTGTGAAGACGCCGGGGAGTGTAGTCGCAAGTCTTGGATCATCGGAGGAAGCTGCCGATCAGCCGGTTTAGCCGCTTGAATTAGCTGATCACATCACCGGCAGTAGCGCTGGTGATGTCGCCGAAGGAGAAATTAGGCCGGAACAGTAAGTTCCGGCCACCAGCAAAGGTGGCTGGCCGCCGTGAGGACTGTTCCGGCCACCAGCAAAGGTGGCTGGCCGCCGTGAGGGATGCCGGTGAGGTGGTGGCTCGCCAGAAAAGTGGCCGGAGAGAGGAAGATGGCCGGCGAGGAAAGGAGAGAGAGAGAGAGAGAGAGAGAGAGAGAGAGAGAGAGAGAGAGAGAGAGAGAGAGAAACCAGATCTGAAAATGAGAGAGAATCCCAAATTTTGGAGGGAAAAAACACTATATACTTCTCCTAACTTTGAATCCTAACCCTTAGATTGATTCAATGGCCTAAAATGCATCATTAATGATGAAGAATATTCCTTAAGGGCTAAGGATTGGTGACATGACACTATGGATGGACATGATCAATTCTAGATGAATGGCCATGATTGATTTGCTTATCCCCTAATTAATTTGCTTAATCCTTAAGGAAGGGCATTTTGGTAATTTTCACTTAGGGGCATTTTTGTAATTTTTGAGCTCAAAGGGATGGGGCCGGCCTTGGCTAGTCTGAATGGATCGTCGATCTCCGAATTTTTAACCGAAAAATGGCCTGTCCGGTCAGACCGGTTCAATTTGAGTCAAACTGAGTTAAGCCGGTTAATCCCGAATTTGGCCTAATTGAACTAGTTCAACCCTTGATTCATTTGTTCCAATTTTGTGTGATTTGATTCTTATCATGATTAATTGAGCCAATTAATATCGAATCAAATTGGATTGAATCGATTTGAAATTTGCACACAATTAATCCAATTTAGCTTGTTTGTCTCAATTGCTCTTGAATTTGGGTAATTGCATGGTCAAGCAAAATTAACAAATTTAATCGAAATCCAATTAACCGAATTGAGTCACAATTCATCAAATTGAATATTAGTCTAGAGTAGGTCAAGTTAAATTGCACTAATGGGACCAATTACTCTTAGACTACTTGATCATTGGATCAATAAATTGATCACATTGATTCAAATTCATGTGAATCTTACAAAATTGATTTTGAATTTGGATTTCATATAAGAAATTAGGCCCAATAGTGTGTCAATTGTGTAAATCATGAAGAATCGATTTAAATCACTGATTAGGGCCAAAATTGAGGATTTTTGTGTTTGGCTTGGAATTACAAAATTGACTCCAAAATTGAATATAAGATGACCTCTAGATCAAATGTCGTGAAGAAAACTAACCTAAAAAATAACTAGAAATGAAGTAATTTCATTTTTGATCGATTTTGAATCAAATTTCACAAATTGGGAAAAAGTTGATTCTAAACCGATTTTTGCAAAATTTCAAATGCCAAAGGTAAATTGAATGTAAAATCAGATGATTTTTGAATTTTTGCATTTTCCGATTTTTTGGTCAAAGGTTTGACCAAAAGTCAAACCCTAGTTGACTTTTCATTAGGAGCTTGATTTTATGATCAAATTTTCGAATTTTTTTGAAATTTTCACTTCTAAAGTGAAATTAAACTTGAAAGGAATCTTTTTATGCGAAAAACCCTAATTTGACTAGGGGTTGACTTTTGGTCAAGGGGTTGACCAAAAAGTTAACCCGAAAGTCAACCGTTTGACCTTTCGGGTTTTTGCATAAAATGAATAGGAAATTGTTTACAAAAGCCTGGCCAACAGACAGAATGTAAAAATGACACTTTTTGCTTAAGAAACGGGTTCCGTCGCGATCGGAAACCATAATCTCGAATTTTTTATTTTTAATATCGCGTCGGTTAAAAATTAGGTGTCAACAGTATATGTGAAAACTTGAATTAATTCACGAAGACGCCTTTTGACGTAACGGTAAGTTTTGCTTTGAAACTCCAAAATTAAGCAAGCTTGGGCTATAGCACTACCAGGATGAGTGACCTCTTGAAAAAGTGCTTGTCTGTACGCTAAAGGACAAAACCATGAGGCTTGATATGGGATGGACCAAAGTAGACAATATCTCTAGTGAGTTAACTCCAGGGTGTCATAGGCAACTAGCCACAGATCAGGGCTAGCGAGGGTAAGGGCTGGACACTTGCCGCCTGGGCAAGGGCCGTGACGCCCTCGCCAGCCCTAGCTTGTGGCCTGTCGCTGACGTTGGCGACCAGGCCATGGCCAAAGAAGGGAAAGGAGAAGAAAAAAAAAGAAAAAAAATAAAGAAATAATAAAAATTTAAAATATCATTAAAATATTATTAATAAAAAAAAATTTTGTGCAGTTACCAAACACATTTTTATTCTTTTTTTATTTCAAAAATAAAATTTTTGAATAGTTACCAAATGCTTTTAAATGCTTAGAAATTATTTCCGATTACAGAATAAAAAAGAATCATTTCTAAGCAAAATCAGGTTTTAAAAACAGAATAATAGCCAAGCGCACCCTAACTCAACCTATCGTTTTTCACATTTCTCCTTTTGTCGTCAAGCCATGTGGATCTGCTGCGTCTGCAAGCCAAACCTAGCTCCGATTTGGAATCTCATATAACACCCTCCTCATTCCTCAATTCCGTTAATTTATAGAAGAAGCCTATCTAATAATTAGTTTTGTCAGTCATCGATTTGCAATATAATTCATTCCCTTAATCATGTTATTCATGAAATAAGTTATCCTTATTTATCGTTTGGTAAAGTGTAAACATCAATATAAGACGCATCGGTGATTGGAAAATTAAAAGAGAAATAGATACCAAAGAAACAAACAAACAACACGGCCACCAAACTAAACAGTGTTCCGACCAAAAACCAAAAGAACTAAACAGTGAGAACTCTTGCCAGAAAGGCCTGCGGAGACATCTAGTGAACTTGGATCAATAATGGAAGACATAAACATTGTACTCCACGCAGGTGTCCCCGGTCTTACGGTCGAACGTGTGCGTCTTTGCCTGAGCGTACCCGCGGGCGAACCGGAAGAGCCCGCTCCCGCCGACGATCGACAACTCCCGCACGCCGGAGAAAACCGCGTTCCGGCCGAGCACGCTCAGCGTGCTCCCGTTGTACTTCCCCTCGGTGAACACGTAGTTCTGCACCATGAGCAGCCCGGTGTCCTTTTGCGACGCCAGCGCGTAGATCCCCTGCGCCCGCCCGACCTCCTTGGAGCTCGTCTCGGGGCCCTCGGTCAGCGGGTCGTCGATCATGACCACGGCCCCGAACCCCGTGGCCGACGAGTTGGTCATCTTGGCCTCGGCGACGCGCACGGCAGTCGGGTTGGGCCCGCTCACGATGTCGTGGAAGTAGAAGTGGAGGTGGCTCAGCTTCTCCTCCTTGAGCCCGAGCTCTCGCGGGAGGAGGCTCCGCGCGAAGGTGTGCGAGTCTGCAGCGACGAAGACGGTCGACGTAAAGAGGAGAGAGACGACGACGACCTTTGCGATGCAAACAGCCATGGCTAGAGAGGGGCAGAGAGGGGCAGAGAGAGAGACGCAAAGAAGGGTTTCGCTGAGAGGAGGGTTTTATGGAGGAGGCAGATGGAGAAAAATTAAATGGGGTTTGGTGGAAAGCAATGATAATGTTATTTTAAAGAGAGTACCTAGTTGCGGAGTTGTTAAGCGAAGGAGACCCACTAAGAGAGAGGGACCCGGTCGTACGGTCAAAGGTAGGTGGTGACCTACCATCTTATAAGTGCTAAGGGAAACATCACCGACGAGGAAGAATCGCCCCCGACGGCGAATTGCATTATTTGGAGCACGCTAGCTTAAACAACTAGAAGCTGAACTCCAGCACTTCACGATCCTTCGTCTTCAAGAAGAATCATTTTACAAGCAAAAGTCCAGAATCAGGTGGCTCAACCCTTTGACTTTTTGGTCAACCCTTTGATCAAAAGTCAACTCCGAATCAAATTGGGGCTTTTCGCATAAAAAGATTCCTTTCAAGTTTAATTTCACTTTAGAAGTGGAAATTTCAGAAAAATTCAAAAATTTGATCATAAAATCAAGCTCCTAGTGAAAAGTCAACTAGGGTTTAACTTTTGATCAAACTTTTGACCAAAAAATCAAAAAATTCAAAAATCATCTGATTTTACATTCAATTTACCTTTGGCATTTGAAATTTTACAAAAATCGGTTTAGAATCAACTTTTTCCCAATTTGCGGAATTTGATTCAAAATCGGCCAAAAATAAAATTACTTCATTTCTAGTCATTTTTTAGGTTAGTTTTCTACACGACATTTGATCTAGAGGTCATATTATATTCAATTTTAGAGCCAATTTTGTAATTCCAAGCCAAACACAAAAACCCCCAATTTTGGCCCTAATCAGTGATTTGAATCGATTCTTCATGATTTGCATAATTGACACATGATTGGGCCTGATTTCTTATATGAAATCCAAATTCAAAATCAATTTTGGAAGATTCACATGAATTTGAGTCAATTTGATCAATTTAGTGATCCAATGATCAAGTAGTCTAAGAGCAATTGGTTCAATTAGTGCAATTCAACTTGACCTACTCTAGACTAATATTCAATTTGATGAATTGTGACTCAATTCGGTTAATTGGACTTCGATTAAATTTGTTAGTTTTGCTTGGCCATGCAATTACCCAAATTCAAGAGTAATTTAGACAAACAAGCTAAATTGGATCAATTTGTACACAAATTTCAAATCGGTTCAATCCAATTTGATTCGACATTAATGGGCTCAATTAATCATCAAATCACACAAAATTGGAACAAATGAATCAAAGATTGAACTAGTTCAATCAGGCCAAATTCGGGATTAATTGACTTAACTCGGTTTGATTTAAATTGAATCGGTCCGATCTGACTGGCCATCTTTTGGTTAAAAATTCGGAGATCGATGATCCATTCCGACTAGCCAAGGCCGGCCCCATCCCTTTGAGCTCAAAAATTACAAAAATGCCCTTGATCATAAATTACAAAAATGCCCCTAAGTGAAAATTACCAAAATGCCCTTCCTTAAGGATTAAGCAAATTAATTAGGGGATAAACACATCAATCATGGCCATTCATCTAGAATTGATCATGTCCATCTATAGTGTCATGTCATCAATCCTTAGCTCATAAGGAATATTCTTAATCCTTAAGGATGCATTTTAGGTCATTGGATCAATCTAAGGGCTAGGATTCAAAGTTAGGGGAAGTATATAGTGTTTTTTCTCTCCAAAATTTGGAACTCTCTCTCATTTTCAGATCTGGTTTCTCTCTCTCTCTCTCTCTCTCTCTCTCTCACGATCTCTCCCTTCCTCGCCGGCCATCTCCCTCTCTCCGGCCATTTTTCCGGCGAGCCACCACCTCACCGGCGTCCCTCACGGCGGCCCAAGCGACCAGCCACCTTCATTGGTGGCCAGAACTTACTATTCCGGCCTGATTTCTCCTTCGGCAACATCACTGGCGTTGCTGCCAGTGATGTGATTAGCCAGTTCAAACGGCTGAACCAGCTGATCGACGACCTCCTCCGGCGATCCTAGACTTGCGACTACACTCCCTGGCGTCTTCACATCGCCGTGGTGTCTGGCGACTCGTTAAACGGCCACCGGATCGTGTCTTTTGATTTGATTCTTTGTTACTAGCTCGATTGTCCAAAAACGGACCGATTCTCACTTAGTTTGTGCAATCTATTATCATAGGTTGGCTGAGCTTTCCGAGACTTCTTCGTGCTGTCTTTGATCTGAACACAGAGGCCGGATTGCTTGATTTTGCGCCGGAGCATCGTTGAACAAGGTAAGTGCACTCAGACTTTGTTCTGTAAAATCGTGTATATAGAAACCAATATGCTTGTGATGCTGATTTCAACTCGTTAATGTTGAAATCTTGCAAAGTGATGAACTAGAGAATCGTAGAGCACGTCTTAAGCTTCGATTTGATATATCATATGCCTTGATCGGATTTGATTTGCTATGTCAAAAATATTTTGGAAGTTAGGATCAGAATCTGAAATGTAATGTGCAGATCTATTCTGATGATGTCCTGATTGATGTTGTGCTGTTCTATGATTTTTATGATTTTCTATAATCATTTTTTGAAAAAACTTTTTTCATAAAAGTTGTAGATCACATCTTAATCTGTTCATTATAAAATTTTCATAAAATTCCAAGCATATTAGCATGGTACGATCTGCAACGTCATCTAGGTGTAGATCGGGTGACAGACTGATTCTGATTGACTTTCATGTGTTATTCAATTTTCATAAATTTGTGTGTTCAAAATCTGAAAAAGTTTTCTTCATGAAAGTTCACACTGAGATCGAGATCTTTCCATTGATACTAATTTCATCAAAATCGGAGGTCATTTGGATTTTCAAAAGGAATTTTCACAATCCGATTAGTATCTGTGTCCAGATCTGATATTCATTCATTTAGAGTTCAGAAGATGTTTTTCCGAATTTGATAAAGTTAGAGTCCTTTTTTGCAAAAAATCAAAACTACAAAATTGTTCATTGGGGTCTCATTATGTTGTCCGGAGAATTTGAGGGCCAAATAACAATTTTTGGAGAGTCAATTTGCTCAAAATTTCATAAAAGGTCTTCTCGGGATAAAATGTGATTTGCAATTGAGTCCTTCGTAAAAACCGAATTTATAAAAATTTGGAGGACTTTTTAGCAAAAACTCAAAACATGAAACTTGTTGTACACGGAGAATCCTAACTACACAAAAATTCTCACGTGGTTTTGATAAGGTTTGTTATTTTTCCCGCCATTATTTTGAAATCCAAACAGAATCGGATCCAGTCTGTCACCGAGGGTAAATTTGTCATTTTCGGAAAAATTGGCTAGGATTTAGAAAAAATGGTCTTCTTAACTTTTGATTCTAATTTCATAAGATTTCTAATGACACCTGAATCACTTCATTTGGACATCATTAGAGTGGTTTAATCACATCTGAACAGAAGCAATCCGAATTAGATAAAGACTGAATAAGTGGTCTTCTTATGAAGCCCACTTCTCATTGTTTGATTGGCTTAGAAAAAGGCCTATGGGCTTGAATGCATGCTTATTTCATTGCTATGCATGTGTTTGTTAGATGAATGTTAGGCCCGGTGAATGTTCGGCGGATAGTCCGTTGTGGTCATTTAGAACCCAATTTTGGGGGTTAATTGATATGAGTTGCCGTTTTGTGAATGTAAATAGTAGCCCATTATCATTAACTGTTGATCAAATAATGTTAGATGATTAGGTAGGTGGTGAATCGAAATGCATGAAGAACAAAGGCCAATCCCGAAGCCCGTGTTTGATTAGTGAATTGGTTGTACCTTTGTTTTTCTTTGGTTGTTTCTTTGTGCATTGTTTGACATGAATGAATGTAATGAATGTAAACATCGATACTCGAGAGGCGGTCCATGGGAAGATAATCCGAAATGATAAAAAACAAGGCGATCGACTGATGTCCAATCCGGTCTCCATTTGTATTCATTAGATGATGGTGATAAACCGAAGTCCGATCCGGTTTCAATTTGTACTCAATTCATTCATCCCCAATCATGTCTCGGGTTTTCAATTTGTGTTGTAATAAACACCCGACGAGTTGCGGGTTTCTACTTTCTCGCACTTAGAATTGGTCCGTCTTTTCAATATCTCGAGTTTTTATTTTACAAAAAATGTTTTTTCAATACAATTGATTGTTTCTTTCTTTTTCTAGACTAAGATAGGATTAGTTTAGAATTTTAAATGGAAATACAAAAACAAGATGCATGATCATTTAGTGGACTAAGACTTTAAACATGAAAATGGTAAAAAACAAATGCATGACAACTTAGATAACAACCATGTTAAGTTTAGCAGTACCGAAAGGGCGTTAATAGAAATATTAACATAAGCTAGTCCCCGAACCTTTGATCTCTGGTTTCCGTAGAAACCGAAACGAAATTCCCGCGTTTCGGTTGGGTATTCTAGCCGACCTCCGACCTAGGCTAGTGGCGACTCCTAAAAAAGACAAAATCGATCCGCTATCACGCGAGATATTGATTTAGGGAAGATCTATGTTCATGATCAATGGATCATATGGATGATCAAAAGATTTATATAAAATCATTTTCTATGATATACCATATGAACCATTTCATGAACACTTATCTCTAAACCCGCCTTACCGAGTTCGGCCCCCGTGAGGTAGGTTGCGACAGTCAATCAAATCTCGCAAGCTTCGATAGCGACACAAGTATTAACTGCAAAATACCACTATCAATTTCTGGCATAACAATAAAAAAAATAATTTAATGCCAATAATCTCGTAAACTTTCTTGAAAACTTCCGATCAAAATAAATTGTCATAAAAAAAAATAATTTTGTACGACAATTCACGGCACATATGCCAACGTTCAAGCTAGAAATCATAATTTGAAATTATAAATTTTCCGAATTAATAACAAATAAATTCTGAGTTTAATTATTTAATAATATCCAAGAATAATTTAATTTTCCAAAATTTAAAATACTTTCTCGAATCAAAATCATTCAAATCGTTTTTCAAATATGCCAACTTATACGGCGAAGTCCAACATTGGCATCACAATTTGACGTTAGAAATTTTCCGAAAATAATAATATTTAATTTTCGGAAATTAAGATTTAATAATAAAATATTAATATTTAATCCGAAAATAATAAAATAATAATTAATTCCGAAAATAATACTTTAATAAAATAATCGACAACTTATCACAACACCACGATAACTTATCAACATATACGTGATAACCTATCGCGTAAACACCGATAATTTAACACCTAAACCCAACTAAACAAACATAATATTAATTTTAACACAAATTAACTACCCTAAGCAAGTTTAGCACTCTAAACATGGGACTAAGAGTTAACTTACACCACTAACGCCGGCGAAGGGGTGAGAACAATAGCAGCGACAAGGGCGGTCCGCGATGGTTCCGGTACGGACTCGGCGGCTGGCGGACGATGGCAAACGAGCACGGCGAGGGAGACAGCCATTGTGGGGGCTAATCCGGCACGGCCTGGGTTGTTCCCAGCAGCTGGGACAGCGGCGGCGACGGCGATAGCAGCTAGGTGGCTTGAACAGTGGCAGTGAGTGGTGGCGGTTGTCCGGCAAGCAAAACAGAAGCAGAGCCAGAAGTAGTCGCAGCGGGAGGTTTCAGGAGGCCGAGGGTGGTATCACATGGAATGAGACGGAGCTGGGTGGGCGTGGCTCGACGGCGGGGAGGAGCGACGCTCGGCGGCTGGACGAATGGGCGAGCCGGTGAGAGGCGCGGCTGCTCGCGTTGGCCGGAATAGGCCAGCAACGGGGGCAAGTGGGCGGCGGCGTCACTCGGTCGAGAAGGAGATGGGGTGGCGCGGCTTGATTGGAGCGATGGACGGCGTGCGAGACAAGCGGCGGTGCACGACGAAGTTGGTCCGGTGAACAGTGAGTAGCAAGAACAGAAGCAGGAGCAAGATGCCAGAAGCGGACATAGAAGAGATGAAGAAGAAGGAAGAGAAAAGAAAAGGAAAAGAAAAAGAACAAAAGAGAAAAGGAAGAGGGAGAGAGAGAGAGAGAGAGAGAGAGGAGTAGGTGGCTGGTGGTGTGGTCAGATGTGCAAAAGGAGGGGCAAGTGTCGCGACCTAAAAAATTTTCATTTTTCGGGCTAATGGATTATTAAGACTAAGCTTAACTCGAGCTCTCCCAAGCCCTACCAATTCGCAACTTAGGGTTTAAGTTCTTAACATGCAAATGTCTTCATGCTTGGAGTCGCCACTAATCATTTTGTGGTAGGTCGATTAAAAACCTAAATAAAACATAGGGAGATATGTTTTATTCCTACGAACCAGAGATTCTAAGCCCGGGGGCTTGATTACTCTAGATCTAGTCTAACGCCCTTTCGGTACCTTTTCTTTTCAAAAATATTTTGGCATGCAATTTGGATCTATTTCAACTTAATTACTAACATGTGATGTGTTCATGCGGGTGCGCAAACCACCAATTTAACACCCAAGAAAGCATTAAATAAATTGCAAGTTTGGAAGAATTACTTACCTGGAAGCAACGCAAGTATCTGCATAGTTAGCTAGAAAATCACATTAACATCCTAATATGATTTCTAATTAACAAGCAATTCATTCAATTTCTCTTTTGATTTTCACTTATTTAAATGAAATCTAATCTATATGCAATGACGTGCAAAAATGACATGCAAATAATGCAACCTAGCATGCAAACTATATGTCATGCGACGACGTGACCTAATTCTAATGACGGGTAAATGATTTATTTTTGATATTTTCTAATGAAATTCGGAATAAAAATATGCCTAAAATAACATTCAACCTATGATGACTTAACATATCCTAACATGACTTATTTTTGGGATTTTTGTTAAAATTCGAAATAATAAATTACTTAAATTAAGAATGCAATCTATCCTAATCTACCATAAAGCAATTCATTCTTTTTTTGGGGTTTTCATGAAAATTCGGAATTAAAAAATAACCTAAATAATCTAATAAGATTAGAATATTGCTTAATTTAAACTAGGAAATAGATTATCTCAAGTCCTAATTTAAATTAAATAATTACTCTATCTTCTAGATACATTTAGGATTCCCTAAACATGCAAAACTCAAATTCAAATCCTAACTGATATTTTTTGAATTTTCTATTTAAAGGAAAGCAAATAATAAAAAAAAGACAAGGATAGCAACCACATTCAAATCGTCCACGCGATCCGCCAAATTTGTTTCAAACTCGGATTAGGCATAAAAATCGAACTATCGGTCATATCTATAGGGTTATAGATATTGACGGAAAGTTGATCGTTTAAATTTGGAAAGCAGATAAAGATTATTATCGTATCCAAGTGATTATGGATAGGATAATAATTTCCCGTATCACCGCGTATCGTACCTTAGGGATAAGGTCGGATAGTCGTCCAGATACGTTGCTAAATTAGGAAATTTTCCTAATTTCGAATATTCAAAAATATTGCGGATATGTCGAATATTATCCTAAGATATCTAAATATCCACATGATAATCACGAAATATTCAAAGCATGCAAATTAGGAAATTAAATATTTCGGAAAAACATTCGGATAATAACCTTATCTAATTTGCAGATAATCTCCAAATTTGAACCGACTCGGGATTGAGCTTGCGGATCGGGATCGGGAAACCGACGACGACGACGGCGACACCGGTGTGCTCGGTGTGGCTGTGGGACAGCAACTTGGCGGCTATTCCGGTGGGGTTGGCGAGCTCCGGCAAGGGGCAATGCACGGCGAGGTGCAAAGCAGCGATGGACCGGCGAGGAGAGGGGGCTGTGCCGTGGCATTGGCGCGGCCAAGACGCCTTGCTGTAGGGCTGTTCTTGGTGGTGACCTCAGACAAGGACTTTCGACCAAGGGATGGCTCGTGGACTTGGACGCTCGGTGTGGAAGTGCTCAGCAAAATTGGAACAAAGCAGCAGCTACATGGGATTATCGTCGAGGAAGCAACAGCTCGTCCAGGTCGACGGTGTTGTCTTCGTGGAACAGAGAGTTCGGTGGCCTTGTCACTTGTCAGTTGGAGGAGAAAAGCATATCAGCAACATCACCGAGTTTGGCAAGGCTAGTGGGATCAACAGCAAGGGAGCAGGCGTTGAACGAAGAAGTCTTTGTGCATGTCCTCTCTTTCGGCGTTTTCTGCATGGATATGAAGAAGCAGCAACAGCAGTTCACACGAGATTGTTGACTCCACTGGTCAACATGCTAATAATATGGGACTCCTTGATGATCGTAGTGAGCATGGAGTACACGAAGAAGCCGCAACAGAAGCGGCAGCTTTTTGGTTTAAAGCGGCGAAAGTGGCGGAGATGCTCTCTGTCGGGACAGCGGCGTCGTGGGGGGGGGCGCGGCGAACGGCGGCGGCAACAAGTGACGCGACGGCGGACGCGCGCGAACGGCGACGGCGACGGCGGTTCACAGGTCTTCTCCCTCTCTCTCACTTAGACTCTCTAAAAAAATCAGATCTGCAAATTGTGTGTCCCCCCGTTAATTTCTAACCTAAACATGTTTATATAATACTAACCTAGGTCAATTAGATGGGCTCTCTAGTCCTAATGGGTTTAGACTTGGGCTTCGGCCTTAATCTAATTTCTGATTTTAATTAATTCCTAAGCTGGCTGAATTAACTTGGGTTTTAATTTAATTGAACATAATGGGCTGAATTAAGCTCAAATTAAAACAACCAAACCTATTTGACTCGTGATTTTCGGCCCTTGCCTTTCCGAGCGAACCGAGTCCCATTCGATGAAATTTAAGCTTGTTCGCCATCACCGGTCCGATGCAAAAATGCGATTAAATTAAAATGAACATAAACTATATGTTATGCAATTTAAATATTTTTGTTTATGGGTTAAAAATTAATCCCTAATTTTCTATGCAAATTACGACTAAATGATTAGTAAAATTTAGGTGTCAACAGCAAGCCGGAAGGAAAGTGGGGGAGGAGAGAGAGAGAGAGAGAGAGAGAGAGAGAGAGGAGTAGGTGGCTGGTGGTGTGGTCAGACGTGCAAAAGGGGGGGCAAGCCGGAGAGAGAGAGAGAGAGAGAGAGAGAGAGAGAGAGAGAGAGAGAGAGAGAGAGAGAGAGAGAATCAAATCGCAATAATTGCGATCCAACGGCCACTATTTAAATTTGGAAATGATCCGACGGTCCCCGAAAAATCCTAATTAATAAACTTAGGATTTTGGTAAAGAGTATTAATAAAAATACATTGTGAGAATGGTCTATCAGTCCAAATTCGCACACAGTCAAAAATTCACTTTTTACATATCCCGGGCAATATTGAGGTTGGCCATAATAATATTGACACCGTCCAATTAAATTAGTCATGGAACTTCGAAAAATTCCACACTAAAGTTCGGGTTCTAAATAACGGCCAAATTCAATCGAATGCGATTCTAGCGAAATCTCAATTTTAAAAACAATAACCGGGAGTGATCAGCTCCCGGGCAAGATTTTACTATAAGTACACTAACGAATTACACGTTTTTTAAATCTCAAAAATGGGTCGAAATTCGGAATGTTACACCCGAGCTTCAAGTTCTACTGGCGTTGCAAGCCTACCCACCTTACTCACTTATTCTTTACTGATGATGTGTTCGTTTTTGTGGAGGCAAATCTTGCGTCGACAACCCTATTGAAGGAAGGCCTTCAATTATTTTCGTCCTGGTCAGGGCTTAACCCAAATACCAACAAAAGTGAATTGTTTTTCTCTGGCGGTTCTGAAGAAGTACGAACCCAAATCCGACTCTTGTTTGGCTCCAACGAAGGTATCCTTCCCTTTAGATACCTTGGCGTCCCTATTATTGCGTCTAAATTGAGTAAGACAGACTGCATTTCCCTCGTAAATTCTATTACCGCTCGTGCTCGTTCTTGGTCGCATCGGTTCCTCTCATTTGCAGGTTGGCTCCAGCTTGTTAAGTTAGTTCTTCATGCTACCCATGTCTATTGAGCTTTTGTATTCCCCTTGCCTCGATCTGTGCTTTCTAGCATTGAATTGATACTTAGGCAATTCCTATGGAAAGGCCCGGATTTGGGTGTAGGGAGGGCAAAAGTGCCTTGGAATGAAGTTTGCCTTCCTAAGGATGAGGTGGATTGGGAATTCGCAGACTCTTTGACTGCAATCGGGCGGCTTTACTCAAGCACATATGGATTCTCTTCACAAATAAAGAATCACTTTGGTGCAAATGGCTACACTCCATTTTCTTGAAGAATAAGAACTTTTGGATTGCGCCCAAGCCAACGGTGTGTTCCTGGGCTTAGAAAAAAATTTTAGACCTCCGCCATGATTTCCACCTTCAATTCTTTTGGCGCATCGGCAATGGAGTACACACCTCATTTTGGTTCGACCATTGGCATGCTAAGGGCCCTCTTCACAAAATTTTTACGGATAGGGATATCTACCACTCCAATATTCCATGGAATTCTTCGGTGAGTGAGTTTTTCTCCTCCGAATGGCCCCAATCCTCAGTCCTAGACACGTTTCGCTCTTGGCCGCTTACTGTTTCACTTGAACCGGGAGCTAGCGATTGCTTCACTTGGCATGGTCACCCCTCGGGCGAGTTCTCTTCTTCCAAGGCATGGGAATTCATAAGGATAAAGGGCTAGAAAGTTAACTGGAGCTCATTCATCTAGGATTCTTCCATTGCTCTCAGGTACGGGTTTCTGTTATGGCTCATCAATCTCAATAGGCTTCCTACGCAGGTGTGTCGATTGAGGCGCAATAGGATTACGGAAGGGGCTTGTGTCTTCTATTGTTGTACACCAGATTCCATCGATCATCTCTTCTTTGGCTGTAACATCATTGGCACCCTTGGTAATTTTTGGGCTTCCAAGTGTAATCTTTCTTGGCGTAATGGATCGTGGCATGACAACCTCCGATGGGCCATCGGGTCATTCGAGGCCATACTTTCCATCAACACATTGCTCGTTTCTCCCTCAGCGCATTATGCCATATCATTTGGACGGAATGAAATGACATCCTTTTCAAGAGCAAGACATTCTTTTTGCCGGTCATCTGCAACCATCTAACTAAGGTGACGAGAGATAGAGGTTTATCCTTTAAACTTGTCGAATATAGTCCCTGCAACGGGAGAATCCAAGCCAACTGGGGCATCTTTGCCTCAATCTTTGATTCTTAGTTTCGTTTAGCTGTTGTATAGCTTTCATTTGGCCGGTGTGGTTGGCCCGTTAATTTCGCTCTTGTGGCTTTCTTGCCTTGTTTAGTTGTATACCTTGTACCTGTTGGAACACCATCTTTGTTTCCTCGGGTACAAGGTTTTTGAATACGACTTCCCCTCATTGTAATGGTGCATTAAAAAATATATATACATCTTACCTTATCAAAAAAAAAAAAAAAGACTAGAAGCTGAAGCTAACCATTAACAAAAGATTTTCGATGATGAGTCGTCCTTCCCATGGTGAAGTTTCGTGACTATTTGCATTGTTTAGAATATCATTTCTCGTCCGGATTTTAGAACAAAAATACCCAAAGTTGATTACGACACACATGAACGTCAATCTTGATTATTTATTTGCGTCTTTTCATTTTGTTAATTTGCTTTTTTTAAAATTTAAAATGAAATTTCACACGAGCAACATATTCACGTCTAGAGCTATAAGTGAGATGAATGAGTACATATATGTTTTAGTAATATTGGTCAGGTTAGATTTGGATTGAAAAAAAATATTACATATAAATGGGTCAATATAAGTTAAATGTGTCAATACGAGTTGGATTATTATTTTGAACCAATCCAAACCTAACCTGATTTACCAATTTGACGGATCTACCTACCAATTACGTGCTGCAAATAATGCAATTAGCGTCGGCCCGATTCTTCATTGTCGGTGATGTTTCACTTAGGACTTCTGTGCACGCATCAAGTCAGCTCTCGGCAAGACAAATCTGAGAAAAAATTCAATATTCAGATGTCGGAGACTCTATCGGCCTCTTCTTCGATGGTTGCGAAGCCGCCCTCTGTG
The DNA here is from genome assembly GCA_024500025.1 of Syzygium aromaticum. NCBI lineage: Eukaryota > Viridiplantae > Streptophyta > Magnoliopsida > Myrtales > Myrtaceae > Syzygium > Syzygium aromaticum. The sequence continues at coordinate 24,438,496 of CM044885.1, forward strand.
GACAGACTGTCGCACGCCAAGTGGCGTCAAATTCGTGCCTTCGTTGTCCTATAGTCTCACTTAACCAAACAAGCTTTTTTGCCTGGCGGAAAAAAGAAAAAGAGAAAGTTCAAGTACAGAGCTTTCCTTTTCGTTTTGTCCTCCTATGGCTCCACCCACTTTCCTAACTTACGTTATTTATTCAGGTGTTTTTGTTCATTAATGTTTTCCTGTCCAAGATGGCGACTGTGTTTCGTCAAACGTCGCTGCTTTAAGTTCATGAAGTCGACCCTATACAATCGTTTCCTAATGTGGGATTCGAGTCAGGTTCTCAGTTCGTTGAAAAAGCTAGATGGTATGTCGTTAGTTGCGTTGCAAAATTAGCATTCCAAATGCAAGGTTGGGGTTTTATTTTTTATTGCTCTCATCAACTAGTTATATGCGGAGATTGACAAGAACGTATACATGGTGGGTCAGCAGAAATATAGTACGTGTGATGGATGTACTTTCTTGCCGATAACTTTTTCAGTTGAATTTCATGCATCATTACCCGTTTCGTACCATGTGCTATTTTCCACCCACCATCCTATTAGGGGTGAGAAAAAAAAACTGTTCAAATTGAATCAGTCGATTTTCAAGGACATCAGTCTAATTCTCGATTTCATAAAATTAGAATTTGTGAATTTTTGTCCGATTTCCGATTTCAAGTATGGAACCGCCCATCTGGACCACTAGGAGTAGATCGATTTTTTTAAATTATTTTCTTAAAAATATTTAAAAAAAAACCCTAATCTATGTCCCAATTCACAAAAAGAAGGGCCCTCCAAAACTGGAGCAACTATATTTATTTATGCACGTGAGTAAGATGACATGAACAAATCAAAACACAATAATAGTTGCTTATTCCAACCAAAGTTTGCCACAAATTGGAAAAATCTCTACGAAACTTATAATATTTTACGTGACTTATTGATTGTAGAAACGCCTTGATTATCTCAACAAAATCTTCAATTTCAATTTGAACATTAATGACAAATGAAAAAAAAAATTGAATATGCCACCAGTTCCATTAGCCCACCCGGAGACCAGATCGAAGTGGTCAGTCTATTTCCAAGAGGGCATCAGTTCAGTTCCCGGTTGTAGAAATTAGGAACTAATCCCTCAGGTTCGGTTCCCTGTTTCAGGGCGGGAATCGGATAGCCAGGGAACCGATCACTCTCGCTTTCTACAAACGAAAAAAAGTACTCATTTGTTTCTGCTGAAAACTTTCCCTTCAAATTTAGAAAATACAAAGAAAAAGTCAAAATGTTACAAAAAATTATGAAAGAAAATTATATACAAATCTACAAGTCCGTGTGCGCATAGTCTGAAAAGTTTGATGTATTTAAACTCTGTTTGTTTCATTGAAAATAATTTTCAGGAATTTTTTTTTTCGGATGGTCCGACATTTGATTCATAGAAAATAAACTGGTCAAAGAAAATATTTTCGGGTCAATGGAAAACATCGTCAAAAATGGGGAAAATGATTTCTACTTTATTTTGCCTAGATCCAACACGCTTTCCTCCGTGCACTCCTTCACCTTTCTCTTCTCGCCTGTGCACTTCTTGTCTCTCTTCGGCTCCAACGTTCCCCCTCCGCCTCACCACCTCCGGACTTCCTCCTCCTCTCTGCCACCACTTGTGATGGCTGAAACGTTGTCATATGAGAAACGGCTTGCGATTGCAGATGCTCTCGCAACGCCATGCTCTCTCTCTCCTTGCCGCCTCCACCCCCGTTAAATCCAGCTGCATCACCTATCTCTTCCCGTGTTACTCTCCGAAAAGCACAATTTTTTTTCCTTCCCTTGCTTTTCAATCCTCTCTCTTTTCCATGATCCTAGGGTTTACTTCCGTTTGCTCATATCTGTACCATCACATTTAGGTCAGTTTGGCTTGTCGTTTGGCCATATTGTTGGCTTCTTTGCCTCGCCGATTTGGACTCTTGGGTTTTTCCGATGTAGTTTCAACCTCGTGGTGCGTTTTACTTGCCTTTTTTCATTGGTTGTGCCAATTTTGGACAAAATGTGCGTAGGTTTGATGAATGTGAATGTGATTCAAGTCGTGGTTTTCAATTGGATAATGTAGCTTCAATTGCAAGCTCTTGAGTTGTGTGATTGATGATATGCTTTCCCAGCTCTTGAGTTGTGTGATTGATGATATGCTTTCCCCCCTCCCCCCCCTTTAGAGGTCGAGCTTTCTAGCCTCGAGCGAGCTTGACCTCGCCGGATTTGGTAAGGTGGAGCCTCACCCGAGGCTGGTGAGGCTCAAGCTCACCGTGTTGACACCTAAAATTTGTCTAATCATTTAGGATTTTATCGCATAGAAAATTAGGGTTTAATTTTTAACCCGTAAACCAAAATATTTTCATCAAAATTACATGGCATGTAGACATTAGGTGCATTTACATTAATAGGGTCTATTAAAACATATAAAAAAAAGGGTTTCCGGGCCAGGTCAGTCGGTCCATTCTTCTTCTTTTCTTTTTCTCTTCGCGCGGCCCATTCTTCTTTTTCTTTTTCTTATTTTCCCATGCAGGCCGGCCCCTTTCCCCCTTGGCCTGGCTTGCGACTGTTCACCTTCTCCCCCCCCCCCCCAATGTTGCTGGTACTGGGGAGAGGACAGACAAGAACAGGGAGCAGAAGCCAGAGAGGTGCGAGGCATGCCAGCATGATCCTTGGGTTGGGATCAGGCCGGCCACGATAGACTGGAGGTGGCAAGGGCCATGTGTGCCTGCCTGCTGGTTGGCCTTAAATCAAAGAGAACGGAGAGAGATCCGGGAGAGGACTGAGAACCAAGAGAGAACAGGGAGAGCGATCCGGAGAGAGAGTGAGGCCGAGAGCGTTGGAGAGCGAGATCCGAGATTGAACGTTCCCCCGTCGATGTTCGCCATGTCTCAATCATGGCCGGTGAGGCTCTGATGCACTCTGTTTCCCATGGTAGGTCTCGGTCCCGAACTCTTGCTGGGCTTTTGTTTGGTGTGATTTGGGGTCGATTTCTCAAGGATTTCGGCTCGGAGACATGCGAGGCGACTGGACAAAGTCCGATTTGTCACATTCGCCTCGTCCGCTGCTGTTGAGTCGGATAGGGAGTGCCGCTGCAACCACCCCTCCCTCCATTGTTTTGCTTGCATCCCCTGTTTTTTTTTTTTGGGCTCACTGGCCGGAGATCGCGGCCGTCCGGCTTGTGCGAGTTTTGGCTTATGAAGCCTTGTGCTTGCTCTTGCTTCTCCGTGTGTCTCGTGTCCGTGATTCCGGTCTGATCTGAGCCTCGATCAAACCTAAAATCTCTCATTTTTATTGTGTGCTCCAACTGTTTGACATTATGCCTAATCCGAGTTTCTCGGGTTCGTCTTTGTCTGGTTGTACTTTTGGAACTGACTGACTTGTGTTGTTATCTTGTGGCTAGTGTTCAAGGTCATCGGCGCTAGGGTCGGCCGAGGTAGGTGCGGTGGTGTGTGACACGGGCTAAGGAGTCTCATGGCTTGACAGCGGTCCGGGCGTGATCGTGAGAGGGGGCAACCAGCAAGTCCCTTGCCGGGATTTGGCTGGTTTGCGGCTAGCCAGCCTCCCGTTAGGCTTGGATGGTCTCGATCAGTCGCTGGTCACTATGATGGTGAGCTGGTTAGAGGATGCTCGCCTCCCCTTATCAGGGCGGCGATGCAGACCAAGGCAAAGTGTTGGCCGCAGAGGTCGGAGCTCGGAGGAGCCGGTATTCAGGCCGACCGGTAAAGGCGAAACGTCGGCTGCGGAGGTTGGGGCTCTGAGAAGTTAGTGTTTCGGCCGGCTGGCGAAGGTGAGATGACTGGTGTGAGTCGGGTCAGCGGCTGCAAGTTGGGTTAGGCATGTGGGTCATAACCAGGTAGGGTTTCGGCAGTCGGGTCGGCAGCCGCGAACCGGGTATGTCCAACGGGTCGTGATTGGGTAGGGTTTGGATCTAGGGTTTTATTCGAATGGGCTGAAATAGGTTGTGGGCCGATGTATTTAGGGTTTTGGGGTTCTATTTTTTTATTGGGCTATGGGCTTTTGTTTTTTTTTGCTTTTTTAAAAAAAATTTCAGGCTGGGCTGTCACGCCCCAAACCCTATGGATGCGCAACACCTCTCTTCGATCGTTGAGATGCGACGTCTCAGGACTTGTCAAAATCTTTTAATTATGCATGAGGAAGCGATCGCAAAAATCCTTAGACAAAAACAAATAGGGATAGTTAGGAAAACAATTCACAATAATCAAACAACACTATTTTGATTCTTACTTGATTAATCCATGGGAATATTCTTACAAGCCCACTTTGGGCGCTACCACAAAAAGGTCAGTAAAAAGATACCAGGTTTGGGTTAATCTACTCCACTAACAGTCAATCTCAAAAAACCAGCTTCCAAACACTCTGAACTAAACTGGGTGCATCAACATGCTAAGGACCTGAAAAAAGGGGGTTAACAACAACAAATGAGACATAAGTCTCAATAAATTAACGGCCTAAGCCCCGCTTAGGAGGCCAATTTACATGGGGGTTCTAACCAGGCAATACAACACCAATAGCAATATCAATAAACAACCACATACATCATTATCTCGCCTTGGTACACTTGTTGATGAAATGAACATGTTAGATACTCGAAGCATTTAAAAAGATTTTCCATGCATTAATGCATCACAGGTGTGTGCGTCTTGATTATAAGATAAAATTCACTTGGGCACGTCTCATACCATGCCTAGCAGTTTCTATCACATAATCATACACTCTGCGTCACACATATTCCAGTTATTACGTTACACTTTAAGTGATACACAGCAAGATGGCAGTCTTTCGATATAACCGGGCTCCGTCCTGCCCTGTCAGGCACGACTATGTCAAACGATACACAGGATGATCGCATTCCAGTACGGCAACATCAAACGATACATAGTAAGATCGTATTTCATAAGGAGCATTGAGTTCGGCCTCGGGCCGCGACAAGGCATCCAGGGTACCGGCAATCCAGATAATCCCCAGGCATATGATAAATCGGGCATCGTTAAGTGATAGACAACAAGACAGCTCTAACGTGTGACCACACGAGCACACAAGTATTTCGACCAATTATTATTTTTTCAATTAGCTCATGTGTCTATAAATAGTGTTCACACAATACCGCATAAAAAATCAAGTGGTCACACATGCAAATAATCAATCAATTCTTGCAAGCTTTGATGCCAAACACGTTTATCAACCACAAAACATCACTATCATATCTTGACATAACCAAATAATAGTTTAATTTCAAAATCTCATAAATTTTCTTGAAAACTTTCCTTCAAAACAATTTATCATATAAATAATTTAATACGACGATTCACGGCATAATCATCACCAATCAAGTATAGAAATTATAATTTGAAATTAAAGATTTTCCGAACTAATAATAAATAAATTCGAAAATTAATTATTTAATAATATCCTAAAATAATTTATTTTCAAAGATTCAAAATATTTTCTCAAATCATAATAATTCAAATCATTTAGTTAAAAACACTAATTTATATGGTAAAATCCAACTTCGGAATCACCATCCAAACATAAACGATCATAATTCGGTATTGAAGATCATTCAAAATACTAATATTTAATTTTCGGAAATTAATTTATTTAATAATAAAATATTAATATTTAATTCGGAAATAATTTATTAAATAATAAAATAATATTCGATTTCGAAAATAATTCATTTAATAGAATAATAGATAACTTATTACAAACATAACGATAACCTATCAAACTTTCCGATAACCTATCGCCTAAAACACCGATAACCTATAGTCTAATCTTAATTAAACAAACATAACATTAATTTAACTTAATCTAAACTACTCTAAGTAAGTTTAACACCGTAAACACGGGATTAGGGGTTAACTTACTCGGCTAACACTGGTAAAGGCTTGAGGACGACAGTGGCAACGAGAGCGATCCGCAGTGGTTTCCGGCTCGGGCTTGGTGGTTGGCGGATGGGCGCGGCGAAGAAGCGACTGCTATGGGGTTGCTCTGACACGGCCTCGGCCGCTGGAATAGCGGCGGCGACGGTTGGAAGTGGATGGCAAAGCTGGTTCCAGCAGTGAGCGGAGTTAGGCAGGGGTGAGCTTGTCTGGCGAGCTACAAACAGGCGTGGCGATGGGCAGCATGACGGCGTTGGAGGTGGCGTGGTGAGGTCAGGCAAGCTAGCTGGCGACTTGGCAGAGTCTGGCTGCAGCGGATGTTTGGGATGGCGGTTGGATGAGGCGGACACGGCTACTTATGCGTCGTGCGGGCAGGCTGGCAATAGGTGGTCGCGGCTCGGTCAGGCCAACGGCGGCGCGAGGCAAACGGCACGGTCAGGGGTGGCGGTGGCTGGGCTAGTCACCGACAAGGAGCGGTTGGCGTCAGCAGCAACCAGCAGAAGCCAGAAGCAGAAGACGTGCAGGGGCAGAAGTAGCGAAGGAGAAGAAGAAAGGAAGAAAGAAAAAAAAGAAAAGAAAAGAAAGAGGGAGAGGAGAGGAGAGAGAAGGAGTTGGTGGGGGTGGGTCAGACACAAGGGGGTCAGCGGATCAGCCGGAGGAGAGAGAGAGAGAGAGAGAGAGAGAGAGAGAGAGAGAGAGGTCAAAATTGCACTCAAGTGCAATCCTACAGCCACGATTCAAATCCAAAAACGATCTAATGGTCACCGAAAATCCTAATTAACAAATTAGGATTTGGCCCACGGATACTAGATAAAACATACTATGAGAGAGGTCTACTAGTCCAAATCCGCACTCAGTCAAAAATTCATACTGACACCTAAATTTCGACCGACCATTTAATAATAATTTGCATAGAAAATTAGGAATTAAATTTTAACCCCTAAACAAAAATATTAAAATTGCATAGCATATAGCTTAAGTTCATATAGGTTAGTTGCATTCCGCATTGGACCGGCGATGGCAATCGAGCTTAAAATTCATCATGTAAACCGAGCTCGGGCATCGAATGAAACTCGGCTCACTTGGGGGATTGAAGGCCAAAAATCACACATCAAAAAGGCCTTGATTGTCTTAATTTGAGCTTAAATTAGCCCATCAAGTTTAATTGAATAAAAGCCCAAATTAATTCAACCAACTTGGAATTAAATAAAAATTAAATGATAAAGCCTAAGTCTAAACCCATTAGGACTAGGAAGCCCGGTTAATTAACTTAGGATTGCGATATAAATATATGGTTATGTGTCATAATCAAGGGGGCTCTCATAATTTTCAAGATCAAAATTTTCAGAGAGAACACGAGAGACATGTGAGATTGAAAGGGTTAGAAGGGAAAAATAGACCACTGGGCGCAAGAAGTGATGCAGATACCGAAGAGAGACAAAGGCCAAAGAGAGAACAAAGAAACGTAGGACAAAATCTCCATCAACTCTGATATGTGCACGGAAGCAGAAGGACATTCGGAGACTTCAGAGGACGGTCCGGTGTCTGCTGTCACATCTGCCCTCATCTCGGAGATCCACTTTGGCAGTCTACAGTGGCGGTCCACCATCCACAATCGCCGCTATCTGCGAGCACCATCGTCTGCGCGCACTGCCGTCTACGATATCATCATATCGGCAGTTCACCATCGTCGACCTCTTCCACGAGCACCATTGATATCACTCTCATCACCACAAGACTTCACACGTAGGAATTTTGTGTGTCAGATAAAAGGAGGGAATTTTGGGCAACGTGGAAAAGGAGCAGCAAATAAATGGAGATTTTTTTTAGATAGAAATTTTGTGGGCGTTATTCCAAGTCTCTATTGTCCAGCGGCTCCGTGATCCTCCTAACCTCCACCGACGGAGCCTCCTTGCTGTGTTCTCCGATTGCCGTTCGAAGTCCTAACTAAGGATTACCGTGAAATTCTCTACCGGGCTAGCAAATTCCGATCTTTTCTGGCGATTCTACAACCTTGGTGTTGATCCATCGAATCCTGTTATCATACATCATCCACCACCATGTCACCGTCGTGAGAACTGTCGCCATCGTCGCCGCCGATCCACCACCATCGGTCACCGTCCTAATCCGCAAGCCGAGTTCGATTTGAGTTCAAATTTAGAATTATCCGCCAATTAGGTAAGATTATCCGAATATTTCTTTTAAATATTTAATTTCCTAGTTTTCGGGTGTTTGAATATTTCATAAATATTTTGGTGGATAACTAGATATCTTAGGATAATGTTTGCGTTATCTGCAATATTCGAAAACACTCAAAATTAGGAATTTTTTCTAATTTGGCAACGTATCTGGACGACTATCCAACCTTATCTCTAAGGTATGATACGCGGTGATACAGAAAATCGTTATCTTATTCATAATCACTTGGATACGATAATAGATTTTATTTGCTTTCCAAATTTGAACAATCAGCTTTCCGTTGATATCTATAACCTTATAGATATAACAATTAGTTTGATTTCTTTGCCTAATTTAAATTTGATTAGAAAAATTTTGCGGATTGTGTGGATATTGATTTGATAGTGGTGTCTATCTCTTATTTGATTTTGTTTCTTTAAAAGAAAAGCAAAAAAGATTAGATACAATTTGAATTGATTTCTTAGAAGATAATGTTGCATGCTTAGAATACATCTAGATAACTTTTTTTGAATAGAATAGGATAACCGAGATTTGCTAGAACGATAAGATAATTTCTAATTTAAATTAAGAATTAGGGCAATTTGTTCCCTAGTTTAATTAGATATTATTTTAACCTTGATAGTTCATTTCGGGTTGATTTTAATTTCGAATTTCGATTAAAAAATACCAAAAAGGTTGTTCTAGAATATGTTAATTTGCTTTCTTTAGTTTAAAATTGCATGTTAATTGGAGTAATTTTTAATTCCCAATTTCATTTGAAATCACCAAAAATGAATTATTTGTCCGTCATTAGAATTATGTTATGTCGTCGCATGACATATAGTTTGCACGTTAGGCTGCATTAATAGCATGTTAATTTTTGCATGTCATTACATATAGGTTAGCTTTCATTTAAATAAGTGAAAATAAAAAAAAAAAAATATTGAGTGAACTGCTTGTTAATTAGAAATCATATTAAGATTGTTGATGTGATTTTTTAGCTAACAATGCAAATGTTTATGTTGCTTCGAGGTAAGTAATTCTCCAAATCTTGCAATTTATTTAATGTTTTGATTATTTGGTGTTAATTTGATAGTTTGCGCACCTGTATGATCACATCACATGCTAATGACTAAGTTAAAATGAATCCAAACTGTCTGCCAAAATATTTTTTGAAAAGAAAAGGTACCGAAAGAGCTTTAGACTAGATCTAGCATAACCAAATCCTCGAGCTTAGAATCTTTAGTTTGTAGGAAAAAAACATATCTCCCTATATTTTATTTAGGTTTCTAATCTACCTACCGCAAATAAATTAGTGGCGACTTCAAGCATGAAAATATTTGCATGTTAAAAACTTAAATCCTAAGTTGCAAATTGGTAGGGTTTGGGAGGGCCCGAGTTAAGTTTAGTTTTAATAATTTATTAGCCTAAGAAAATTTTAGATCGTGACAATTCACTTTTCACCTATCTCGGGTAATATCGAGGCTGGCCACAACAATATCGACACTGTCTAATTAAATTCGTCACGAAACTCCAAAAAATTCGACACTAAAGTTCGGGCTCTAAATAACGGCCAAATTCGATCGAATGTGATTTTAGCGAAATCTCAATTTTAAAAATAATAACCGGGAGTGATCAGTTCCCGAGCGATATTTTACTATAACCACACTGACGAATTACACATTTTATAAATTCAAAAAATGAGTCGAAATTCGGAATGTCACATGTGCCATTTTCTTTCTTGTTTTTTTTTTTAATTTGCCAGATCGGGCTCAATGAATGAGTCCGGTCCGATTGTGGACCCAGGCCGGCTTGCCTAGGTCAGTCTTGATCCGGGTTAGATGTGGAGATCTGACCCGGGTCCGTTTTTATATTATTTTAATAAATATTATTATTTTAATGTTAAATAAATTTAATTTTAAAAAAAAGTATTAAAAAATTTTAAAAAAAATTTCAAAAATCAAAAAATATTATTTGGACTTTGGAATTGGTTTTTCTTGCCCTATTGTGTGATTAATGTCATGTTTGATTGCACGTTGCTTGGTTCATACATTTTGAATCGCACGTTTAATTTAACCTCGTTTGTAGTTGATTGCACATGGTAGGTTTATGTGTTGATTGTTGCTTTTCCTAACTTGGTTTTGCATCAAATTTTGAGACTCCCAATTAGTGTGAACAAGTTAGGCGGTAATTGAACAATGTTAGGTATCGAAAGGGCATTAATTGATCAATTAGTGTAATCAAGTCCTCGTACCCATTGAATCTCTGATTCGTAGAAATGAAGCATTTCTCCCGTGTTTTACTTGAGTATCTAATCGACCCACCAAAAATCGATTAGTGGCGACTTCTAATTGAAATTGATTTGCATGTTAATAACTTAAATCTAAGTCGCGAATTGGTATGGGCTTGAGAGAGCTCGAGCTAGGTTTAACTTAGTAATCTATTAGCCAAATCACTTAAGTGATGAGGCCGGTTCGGGAAGGTCGCGACACACCGGCCTCGGGCGTGATCCATAACGTGCAAATTTGGTGAGGTTGAGCCTCATCGACCTAAGGCGAGCTCGTCCCTCACCTGTGGCTGGTTGCATGGCTGTCATCGTGGCCAAAATTTGGTAGAGTAGATAGCGAGAAAAATGTTGAAAAAGTCCTAAATCTTTTACATTGGTGCCAATTTAGTCTTAAATATTTTTTTGGCGTCATTTCAGTCTTAAACCTTTTGTTTTTGTGCCGATTCATTCCTTCATGCTAATTTTGGTGACATGGATGCCGGCCGGCTTACGTGGCGCCGCCGGCGCTGATGTGGATAATTTTTTATAATATTTTAATATTTTATGGATTTGTTAAATATTTTTTTGATTTTTTTTCTTTTCCTTTTTCTTCTACCTTTGGCCGGCCGCTTGGCCTTGCTTGGGTGAGGCCGCCGTTGCTTGCCACAGGCGAGGCCCAGCCGACTACCTTGGCGAGGCCATCCCTAGCGAGGGGAGCCCTCGCCCAGGCAAGGTTCGGCGAGAGTCAGTCTCGCCTTGCCTGGGCGAGGCCGTGCCCCTGGAGGGATCCCCTTGTAGGATTTGGCGAGGGTTAGCCGAGCCTCGCTTGTAGAGGGCGATGACGACCCCGCCCCCTCCCAAGCGGCTGGCCATGGTCGATGATTGGTTTGGTCATCGGTCAAAGGTAGAAGAAGAAGGAAAAGGAAACAAAGAAAAAAATCAGAAAAAAATATTTAAAAAATCGAAAAAATATTAAAATATTATTAAAAATTATCCACGTCAGTGCTGACAGCGCCATATAGATTAGCCGGCATTCACGTCACAAAAATCTGTCCAAAATTAACCAGAATGATTGAATTGGCATAAAAACAAAAGGTTTATGACTAAATTGGCACAAATGCAAAATGTTTATGACTTTTTCAACACTTTTTCCGGTAGAGAGTAATGCAAGAGTCATCATATATAAAAAAAAAATTAGATACCAAAGAAACAAACAAACAACACGGCCATCAAACGAAACCGTGAGAACTCTTTCTAGAAAGGTCTTGAGAGACATCTCGTGAACGTGCATCAATAATGGAACACATAAACATCGTATTCCACGCAGGCGTCCCCGGTCTTGAGGTCGAACGTGTGCGTCTTTGCCCGAGCGTACCCGCGGGCGAACCGGAAGAGCCCGCTCCCACCGACGATTGCCAGCTCCCGCACGCCGGAGAGCACCGCGTTCCGGCCAAGCACGCTCAGCGTGCTCCCATTGTACTTCCCCTCGGTGAACACGTAGTTCTGCACCATGAGCAGCCCGACGTCGTTCTGCGACGCCAGCGCGTAGATCCCCTGGGCCCGCCCGATCTCCTTGGAGCTCATGTCGGGACCCTCAGTCAGCAGGTCGTCAATCATGACCACTGCGCCGAACCCCGTGGCCGATGTGTTGGTCATCTTGGCCTCGGCGACCCGCACGGCGGTTGGGTTGGGCCCGCTCACAATGTCGTGGAAGTAGAAGTGGAGGTGGCTCAGCTTTTCCTCCTTGAGCCCGATCTCTCGTGGAAGGAGGCTCCGCGCGAAGGTGTGCGAGTTTGCGGAGACAAAAACGGTCGACACGAAGAGGAGAGAGAAGACGACGAGCTTTGCGATGCAAATAGCCATGGCGAGAGAGAGAGAGAGAGAGAGAGAGAGAGAGAGAGAGACGCAAAAAGGGTTTCGTAGAGGGGAGGGTTTTGTAGAGGAGGCAGATGGAGAAGATGGGATTTGGTGGAAGATAATGATAATATTTTTTACAGAAAATACTTAGTTACGGAGTAGTTAAGGGGAGGAGACCAAATAAGAGAGAACAAAGAAAGGGGGACATGGTCATATGGCATATGGTAACCTACCATTTTCGTGCTGCAAATAATGCAATTAGCGTTGGAGCGATTCTTCGTCGTTGGCGATGAATCACTTAGGATTTCACGTGGGTACAGGGTGTTTGAGTCAAATCAACTCACGGCAAGACAATGTTTACAAAAAACCATATTCAGATCGCAAGGATGATCCAAGCACGTGACTTCGGAGAGTCCAATGGCCTCTTCATCGATGGTTGTGAACCCGCGCGTTGTGGACAGACCGTCGCACGCCAAGTGGCCCCAAATTCGTGCCTCCATCGAGAAAATGCTAGGTGTGTTTAATACTCCACATAAAGGTGCGATGGTGGAGGAATTTGGGTGAGCTGGTGGGTCAGACATGGCTCGTTCTTCATCTTCTCGGTGTTCTTCATGGGTCAGGGACGAGGTGGACGCAAGTCTGTCGGTGGTGAAGGAGAGGGTGCGCCCGGATTGCCACGTGTCGACCTCCGGATGATTTACGGCAAGTCCTACGGGGAGTATTAAACACACCTACATACAAGAAAATACAAACGAGCCTTTTTGCCACGTCGAAAATAAAAAGAGAAAATTCAAATCCAGAGCTTTCCTTTTCCTTTTGTCCTCCTATGGCTCCACCCACTTACCTAACTAATGTTACTTGTTCAGGTTTTTTTTGTTCCTTAATGTTTTCCTGTCCAAGATGGCGATTGTGTTTCGTCAAACGTTGCTGCTCTTACTTCATGAAGCCTACCCTAAACAATCGTTTCCTAACGTGGGATTCGAGCCAGATTCTCAGTTCGTTGAAATAGTATTTTTTTTTGGTCGGACGTTCGTTGAAATAGTTACATGGTGTTTCGTTAGTTCCATTGCAAAATTAGCATTCCAAATGCAAGGTTGGGTTTTATTTTTTATTGCTCTCACCAACTAGATTATATGCGGAGATTGACAAGAACGTACACATGATGGGTCAGCTGAGATATGGCACGTGTGATGGATGTACGTTCTCGCCAATAACTTTCTCAGTTGAATTTCATGCATTATTACAGCATTAAGATCGCGTTGCGGAAGTATCCATGTGCTGTTTTCCACAAACCTTCTTATTTGGCTTTCTATTAGGGGTAAACAAAGGAACTGCCTAGACCAGACCAGACCATCGGTTATAGGCAGTTTCCGGGAGCACTGGTCCGATTCATGGTTCCTTAAATTTGGAACCGATGAATTTCAATTCGATTTTTAGTTTCTAGTGTGGACCTATCCACTCGGATTGGACTGATTTTTTTTTTTTAAATTTATTTTAATTTCTTAAAAATCTGTAAAAAAAACTCTCTATCACCCAAGGAAGGCACTTCAAGGTTGGAGTGACTGCGTTTATTTATGCATGTGAGTAAGATGGTAAGTGTTAATCAAAACATAACAATAGTTGCTTATTCCAAGCAAATTTTACCACAAATTGAAAAAATCTCTGTGAAATCTATAATGTTATACATAACCACTGATTGTAAAAATAACTTGATTGTCAAGAACAATTTCAATTTTATTTTGGACATTAACGATAAATAAAAAAAATGAATATGCAACCTATTTCATTGGCCCACTTGTGAATTGGATTGGATCGGTTGGTCCCGTTCCGAGGGGCTCTGGTTTGGTTCCCAATTGTAGAAAATAGGAACTGGTCCCTTTGGTCTGATTCTCGAATCCTGGGTGGGAACCAGACTGCTCGGGAATTGATCACCCATGCTTTCTACAAACAAAAAAAGTTCTCATTGCGTTGGGTGATACCTTTCCCTTCAAATTTAGAGTATACAAAAAAAAGTCAACATCTTACAAAAAATTAAGAAAATTATATACTGATATCTAGGCTCTGTTTGTTATACTGAGAACAATTTTCAAGAAAGAGTTTTCCGAATTTTCGGGTATTTGGTTCACAACAAATATATTGGTCAAGGAAAACATTTTTGGGTCAATGGGAAAAACACTTTCAAAACCGGGAAAAGAGGAATCATTTTCCTCCTCTTTATTTCGCCCATACCTAGCATGTTTTTCTCCATGCACTCCTTCACCTTTCTCTTCTCGCCTGTGCACTCCTTATCTCTCACAAGCTCCAAAATTCCCCCTCCACCTCTCCATCTCCGGACTTCCTCCTCCTCTCCGCCACCACTTGCGACGGCTATGTTGCCACCACCTGAGAAACGAATTGTGGCTATGAATGCTTCGGCAATGCCTCTCTCACTCACTCTCTCTCTCTCTCTCTCTCTCTCTCTCTCTCTCTCTCTCTGCCGCTTCGCGGGCCCAATGAAGTCCAGCTGCCTCACTAATCTCTTCCTGTGTTACTCTCTAGAAAGCACAATTCTTTCCCCTCCCTTGCTCTTCAGTCCTCTCTCTTTTCCATAATCCTAGGGTTTACCTCCGTTTCCTCAGATCTATGCCATCATCGTTTAGGTCAGTTTAGTTCGTCGCTCATCTCTATTGTTGACTTCTTTGCCTCGCCGATTTAGACTCTAGGGTTGTTCCCATGTAGTTTCAACCTCGTGGTGCATTGTCCTACCTTTTTTCATTGGCTGTGCTGATTTTGGACAAAATGTGCGTAGGTTTGATGAATGTGATTCGAGTCATGATGTTTCATCTAATAATGTAGCTTCAATTGCAGGCTCTCGAGTTGTGTGCATGATTATATGCTTCCCCATCTTTAGAGGTGGAGCTCCCTAGCCTTGGGCGCCGGATTTGGTGAGGTGGAGCCCCACTTGAGGCCGGCGAGGCTCAAGCTTACCGTTGAGCTCGACCATGCAGGAATTTTGAGAGGTCGAGCTTCACCTGACTATGGCTAGTTCGTCCCTCGCCTGTGGCCGATTGCGCGGCCGTTGCCGTAGCCAGAATTTGGAAAAGTAGACAGCAATGCAAGAATCATTGGTGATTGGAAAATTAAAAAAAAAAAATTAGATACCAAAGAAACAAAGCAAACAATACGGCCATCAAACTAAACCGCGAGATCTCTTTCTAGAAAGGCCTTCGGAGATATCTCGTGAACATGGATCAATAATGGAAGACGTAAACATTGTACTCCACGCAGGCATCCCCGGTCTTTAGGTCGAGCGTGCGCGTCTTTGCCTGAGCATATCCGCGGGCGAACCGGAAGAGCCCGCTCCCGCCGACGATCGTCAACTCCCGCATGCTGGAGAACACCGCATTGCGGCCAAGCACGCTCAGCGTGCTCCCATTGTACTTCCCCTCAGTGAACACGTAGTTCTGCACCATGAGCAGCCCGACATCGTTCTGCGATGCCAGCGCATAGATCCCCTGGGCCCGCCCAACCTCCTTGGAGCTCATCTCGGGGCCCTCGGTCAGCGGGTCATCAATCATGACCACGGCACCAAACCCCGTGGCTGACGTGTTGGTCATCTTGGCCTCGGCGACGCGCACGGCGGTCGGGTTGGGCCCGCTCACAATGTCGTGGAAGTAGAAGTGGAGGTGGCTTAGCTTCTCCTTCTTGAGCCCGAGCTCTCGCGTGAGGAGGCTCCGCGCGAAGGTGTGCGAGTTTGCAGAGACAAAGACGGTCGAAATAAAGAGAAGAGAGACAACGACGAGCTTTGCGATGCGAACAGCCATGGCTAGAGAGGGAGAGAGAGAGAGAGATAGACGCAAAAAGGGTTTCGTTGAGGGGAGGGTTTTATAGAGGTGGCAGATGAAGAAAATGGGTTTGGCGGAAAATAACGATAATATTTCTTAAAAACAATACTTAGTCGCGGAGTAGTTAAGGGGAGAACACCAAATAAGTGGGAGGGACGTGGTCATATGGTATGTGGTGACCTGCCATTTACATGCTGCAAATGATGCAATTACGGTCGGCGCGAATCTTCATCGTTGGTGATGTTTCACTTAGTACTTCATGTGCATGTGCACACATCAAAGGCAACTCACGGCAAGACAAATCTGGCAAAAAATTCAATATTCAGATCACAATGATGATACGAACATATGAATTCGGGGACTCTATTGGCGTCTTGTTCCATGGTTGTGAAGCCGCGCATTGTGGACAGACCGTCGCACGCCAAGTGGCCCCAAATTCGTGCCTTCGTGTGCCCCTAGTCTCACTTACCAAGCTAGCCCTTTTGCCACGTGAAAATTAAAAAGAGAAAAGTCAAATCCAGAGCTTTCCTTTTGTCCTCCTTTGGCTCCACCCACCGTCCTAACATATGTTATTTATTCAGGTTTTTGGTTCCTTATGTTTTCCTGTCCAAGATGGTGTCTATGTTTCGTCAAACGTTGTTGCTCTAACTTCATGAAGTCGACCGTAACAATCGTTTGGGATTTGGGTCAGATCCTCAGTTCGTTGATATAGTTACGTGGTATATAATCAGTTCCATTGCAACATTAGCATTCCTAATGCGAGGTTGGGTTTTATTTTTTATTGCTCTCACCAATTGGAGATTGACAAGAACATATACATGATGGGTCAGCTGATATGTGGTACATTTGATGGATGGACGCTGAATTTCATGTATTATTACAGCATTGAGATTGCGTTTCGTACATAGCCAGTGCTATTATCCACCAATATTGTTATCCGGCTTTCTATAAACAAAAAATAAAGTACTCATTGTCTCTGCTTATAACTTTTCCTTCAAATTACGAAACAAAATTCTTTATGAATCTATGAATCGGTGTGCCGATAGTTTGAAAAGTTTGATGTATTTAGGCTTGAATAAAAGTCGACATGTGAATGCTAGAAAATTACAAAGAAATTCAGGATTGGCCTACTAGTGGAGGGTTTATTTTTAAATGACTGGCCTCTCCAATCGGAGTTATGAGTCTCCTGGTCGCTCATTGGCCTTAGAGGTTTGTCCGCCGAGGTTCGACCGCACAATGTCATATAATATTAATCTTAGGCTTGATCCCACTAGCACCGTGATGAACGTAATAGTTCGTTCAAAAGGAGTAATTACCACGGTTATGAAACCCTATAATAATCAGGGGATCTCCGTGGGGGTTGCTCCTTCACATTCCTTTTGCCAATTGAATAGAAAAAGCATAAAGCAAAAACTAAGGGCAAGACAAGAAATTTCTAGAAGAGAGAGAGAGAGAGAGAGCAGCCATTGTCCCAACCTTGACTGACACTCAAAGGTAATATCAGCTTTTCAGTAAAGCCCACTGTCACGACCTAATCTTTTGAGGGCCGCCTCAAGGAAGTAGGTTTAGAGGTATTTTATTGGACTCTCCCTAAGTCTATACCTCACATTACATTGATTGTTTAAATCTATTTATTCAATAGGAGTCGCCACTAGCCACGATTAAAGGTCGGCTAAAAATCCTAATCGAGATACGAGAGTGTTATCTTGAAAACATACGCAACCAGAGATTCTTAGGGATCGGGGATTTGATTACACTAGTTTTTCAACTAATGCTCTTTCGGTACCTAAACTCGACTATTTGCTAACCAAAATATCATGGCGGTATTTTACTAATCGAGAATTTTGAATTTTCATCCTAACCACTATAAAGGGGAAAACAACAATCAATGAATTTAAAACGCGTGATCAAATGAAATCAAAATGAAAGTGACAAACAACGACCTAGCATCATTTTTAAAAAAAAATCTAAAGTAAAGCCCTAAAGGCTTATTCAATTTTGGGTTCAATTTTTGTTCAAGCCAAAAGTGCTTATTAAAAGCCCCAAACTAAGAGAATTCTACATCTTTTTAGGTTTTTTCACATTTTTTTATTTTTCTGAATTTTCTGAATTTTTTTTAAAATTTTTTAAATTTTTTGGGGAAATGGATTTCGGACCGGGTTAGGGAAAACCGGTTTGATTTCCTAGTCTAACCTGGACCCAAGAGGCCCAAAGTTGGGTCTAAATTCAGACTGGCCCAATTCGAACAAAACCGAATTATCAAATTCCATTTAGCCCAATACTGTCTCAGTCCACATCTTTCTCTATCTGGCCCAGCTTATTCCCTTAGCCCACGACATCTTTGATTCAGCCCACTTTGCAACTTGAGACGAATCTTTCATTTCCATATTTCATTTCTTTTTTTTTATTATTTTCATTTTTTCTATTTTCTATTTCTTTTCTTATCTCTTTTATTCTGGTCTTTCTTCTTCGATGGTCTTCTTCTCACCTTTCTCACTGAAACTTCACCGAGGGCTCACCTTTCTCGCGCCTTTACTGAACTTCGCCAAAAATCTTAAAACGACACTTCAATCACTACCAAAATATTCTCCGACGCTAAGCCACCACCGGCGAATCGTCCCAGGCCACTAGTTGGCCGACGATTTCTACATTGCCGGACCAACTTTGGCGAGAGATTCTCAAATTCGAAAATCATGTATACTAAAAACTCTATCAATTCTAGCACACGGAATACGCATATACATATCAAAGAATGAGAAATGGACTGACTGGAGCGGCCTCTAACCGCGGGCAACTCCGGCGAGGGGATGAATTTCCGGCAAAGTAGAAATGCACGCACAGCCAACTCAAACAACAATGTTCATGCCGGAAAATAAATGAAAAAGATATAGATTCAGTATTGATTCATCAACCTAAGAACACATCAAGCATAAAAGAACGAGTTCTACGCACTGATTTCACAGAAATCAATTCGGTTCTTCTTTCAAGCATTTTGTCGAACATATGATATGCGATCTGAAAAACGAGATTCCGATTTGATTTCGATATGATTCTCAATCAAGAAGTGATGTACAGATGCCTAAATCATGTTATTCTACAACAAATAGCCTTATTTCATCAGATTCTCACACAAACTCGAAAATCGAATCAACTTCTCTCCTCCAAAACAGTACATATATGAGAAAGAAGTCTTACCTGGTTTGGAAGCAACGCAAAGTCTTCACGATCGTCTTCGAACAGGAATGTGACGGCTCTGAGAGTCTTCTGGTGTGGCTAAACAGTGACGAACAACACCGACTCGCACTTCCGAAGTAACGAACCGTAGTGTCTCGTGTATCCGAAATGGTGATTCACAGGGATTGTTCTCCGGCGACGGTGTACGGACAATGGAAGAAGGGAAAAGGATTTGCCGGAATTCCTCCGCGCAAGCAGAGAAACCGAATGCTCTCTTCTCCAAGAAACCCTTCTTCCTCGGTTGATTTTTTTGCTTTTTTTCCCCTCATGCCAACTCTTTCTGTCTCGGTTTGTTATCCTACGCCCCCTCCCCAAACCGTTCTCTTTTGGTTTGTTATTTCCAACAGACATGCCAGCTCATCTCTTCTTCTAGAACCTCCATCGGATTTGCTTTGGTCAACTCCAGTTCGCTCACGGACGAAGGGCGTCCGTCACTGTCCCTCTTCGTCACCTTCCTGCTCCTTTGCTCATCAAAGTGAGCGAAAAGAAGAGATGGGAAAAGAGCCAGTGGGCTGGTCTTACGTAAGACATATGGGCTGAAAGGAAATAAAGTGAAGGAAAGGTTGGGCTGAAAGTAAAATTGAAAAAAGAATGGGCTAGCCAATGAATTAAGCCCAAATGATTTTTTTTTCTCGAAAATTTCTATCTTTATAATTTTGCCAAAGAGATGGAGGCTTGGATGATCGGTGAAAATTCAGGTGTGAACACCCACGATGTGGCCCATCAAGATTCGATCATTCCAGAATTCAAAACGAAATGAATAACTTAAGACCTGTGTGCATCTACACATCCATTACAGTAATGCCCTTTTGCCGGTAGTGCATGTGTAGGGCAATACTGTTTAAGTTCATTCTAGAAATGATGTACAGTATCAGATCTGATCAAATCTTAAAGAATTGTGGTGAAAACTCATCATGGGTCTAACATGAGGCTGTTTATTATAACATGCTCTTATAAAAGGAATTATAAACAATGAAGGTTGTCATTATTGCTCTCTATTAATCTCAACTCTTGGTATAGAAGCAAGGTGGGTTTGGAACGGGTGATCTTGTTCAATCAGTCTTGAACCTATGTAAGTCATTTCGAAATAGAACTGAATGTGTCTTGTTACCCGAAACTTGAAACCTGTTTGCATACAATTGGAATGCAGTGCATTATGGGCTACTTGACTATGTCTCCACCCTTTTGTCCCAACTCAACTCTACGAAGTAAGCAAACTAGTAGATTCTCATTAAAGCGATTTCAGAGGTACTGTTGTAGGATACTTGATCTTCTTTCCATAAACATACATGTTTTACCAATATAACATCCAACCCAACTTCGTCACATCTCGTGGATCCCACCACGTACGTTAGATTCATTGGAGATCGAAATAAATTAAAAGGAGGGTGTTGATGATTGAATGCACCTGCGTTGGAAGTGTGCTTGAAATGCTACTCACATCGAGAATTAGACTCGTTATTTTCTTTACCAATTGCTACATCCTTAACAAGAGTAACATACACAAAAGGGGGTGGGGATTGTAATTCAACAATCCCAGAGACAGCCGCTTCTTTGGCTGATCTTGCTCTTATCCAAAGTAATGTCCTGATTTGAATGTTGCATGAACACGTCATATCTTATCGGTCCTCGATCAGTCCAGGGTTGTGTGTGTGTGTGTGTGTTGCATATTATTGTACATGTACTTTTTCCGTACGATACATGATTTAACATTTTCAACATGTCATGTCGCTATGAAATACGACATGATACGAGAATACGATGTCCTTTCAAAGAGAAATTGGAGGAATTTTTTACTTTGAGAAAGTCGGAGACAGCCTCCTACGTACTCCCGGTCATTTTCACTGCCACTCTCCAGCCTGCCCTATGGGGTATTAAGTTTTCACCCCCAAGCCGCCGAATCAAATCCTGAAGTGGATAGAAATCAGAAATAAATTTCTTTATGATCCGGTGACGGTCGGATGCGATCGGGCATACATCGTCCACGCCTCTATCATAACGAAGGCCCAACATTGCAATTACATCGAGCTTTTGTAATGAACTGGGCTTCCAGCCCGCCCATTAGACACAACATTGCCTTTTACCCCAATACTCTCCTACATCGACCGATGGGAACGAAGCTAATTAGTGATAATTACGAAAAAAAAGTCATAAATTTATTATATTTATGTCAATTCAATCCTAAAAATTTCAATTGGATGGAAATCAGTGACGTGGATGACAACCGTCCGACATGGCATGATTGTTGCTAACGTGGATAATTTTTTTATAATTTTTTGAATATTTTTATTAATTTTTATCTTAATTTTTTTTTTTCATTTTTGCTTCTTTTCTTTTTTTGTTTCCCCCTGTGGCTAACGAGAGTGGCCAGAGCTTGCCAGCCACTGGGTGAGGATCATGAAGCCCTCATTGGCCAAGGGCGAAGGAGGCCTTGTTGGCCACAGGTGAAGGCGGCCATGGTCTCACCAGCTGCGAACGACGCTACCTTCTCCCACGATCGTGGTGGCCTCGCTCAAAACTAGGTGAAACACTGTGCTTCGACCGATGGTAATTAGGGTTGGCTTCCTTCAATTGCTCTTACTTTTAAGAGAGTCTTCTTTCCATCGATTTTCAATTTTGCGATTAGTCTTCAATTTCTCATGGTCAAGAGTCTTCCATCTCTCGTGGTAAGAGAGCTCGTGCTCGAGACACTTGACTCATGACGCATGAAAAACTTGCTCTTGAGAGTTTTCCACCTCTTGGTTGTCAAGAGAAATTTTGACAGAGGGTTAACGGGGATAGATTTGGGACTCAAGTAAAAGTACGTGATTTATTACAAAACAAAAAAAAAAGTTTAAGGTAAAATTGAGACTAAAACTAAAGTTTGAGATTTTTTATGGGACAAAAATTGTTTTAGAATAAATTTGAGATTATACTTGAAAGTTGGAAATTTTTTAGGGTATTAGGCCAAATAACAAGGAAACCAGAAAGTGGGGTTTTTTATGATATGGAGGAAGAAGTGAGCGTTTTCTTCGGTGGGTGTCAAAAAGCAAAGCCCTTCGTCCCAAACCAAGGTGATGAAGCCGCCCGATATCTAACCTCCGCTCACCCCAATGCATCATGATCGAAAGACCTTAAAAAAGACTAATGTGTCAGTGTACTGTCGTCATCATATATTCGCTTGATTTTCTTGATGTGTTGATGGCGGAAAAAGTACTAAAAAAATCTTAAACTTATCGTATTGACAGTAATTCAATTTTAAAATTTTCAATTATATAAATTTAATCTTAAATTTTTTTATTTGTGCCAATTGAGTTTACCCGACCTATTTTGATTGGAAATCACCGACGTAGATGATAGCTGTCCTATGTGGCATAGTCATCGCTAACGTGCACATTCTTAATAATATTTTAATAATATTTTGAATTTATTATTAATTTTTATTTTTTTTTTTGGCCAGCGAGGGCTAGCAAGCCCTCGCTGGCCATTGGTGAGGGTTGTGATCCTTTGTGAACTCACTCGCGACTGGTGAGGCAGGGATGGCCTTGGGCAAGGCCATCGCAGCCTTGCTGCCGCAGGTGCGATGGCCCGGGGTGAAGCCATTGCTGCCTCGCCGGCTACAGGTGAGGGGGCCTTCGAGGTTGTGATGGCCTTGGGCGAGGCCATCGTGGCCCTACCGGCCTTGGACAAGGCCTTGAAGGCCCTTGCCCGCGATCGGAAGGAAAAAAAAGAGGAAGAGAAAATAATTAACGTGGCAGACTAGTTGGTCATCGACGCTTGGGCCACAGTTCCGATGGTGTCGTTACTCCCGGCGATTATGTTCTGCACGTACATGCGAAAGCGAGTGAGCTTCTTGCGCTCGGAGCTTAGGAGTTTGGATTTCGTAGGGCATGCGGTGGACGACACAATGAATGAGAAGAGAAAAAGCTTCGTTAGGTTTAAGGCCATGGCGTGGGAATTGGGTAGGGAATGATTCGCTAGACGCGGTGGCTGCGGCAGATAGATAACAAAGCTAGAATATGTTTGCATCGGTGGTATAAAAGAAAATTATTGATGTTAGATGTCATTATAATAACTCAGAATTATGTTCGCGTGCTTCTGAGAACTTGAAAATAAAAGAAATTACAATCACAAGAAAAAGAAGAAGAAAAGTCTAGCAACTGAAAAGCGAAAAAAAAGGAAAATCTAGAATATGTTTGCATCAATGGTTTAATCTATCAGTTACCCAACGACAAATAGAATCCGTAGATATTGACATAAACAATCTCTGAGCTTTAGCATAATGTGTAATATGGCCCTTAAACTTTTTAATTTATTCAATATAGTCTCCGAACTTTAGCCTAATATTCAATATGGTCTTTGAACTTTTAATTTGTTCGATATGATTTCTGAATATTTGGTACATATTTAATGTAATTCCCGAACTATATGAAAATGTTCAATGTAGTCTTTGACTTGAATTAATGAAAAAACTATATTGAATATTTTCACATAGTCTAGGGATTGAATTGAACATGCACTAAAAATTCAGAGATGACATTGAATAAATTAAAAGTATATGGATCATATTACACATTGGGTTAATAAATTAAAAATTCAAAAAACACATTAAATATTAAGCCAAAGTTCAAATATTGTTAAATCGTCAAATCTCATAACCCATATGTATCATCTCATAGACTGTCCTGACAACTAACCTGGATGACCGAACCAAACATTTTTTCCAGTACTGACTTTGTTAATTTCAAAATTTATTCTTGTTGGCAATGCTATTTTTTTGTTTTGACAAGTAAAAAGGGTAGACTGAGCCGACTATCGCCAATGATCTCCTCTGTCACCATAAGGGTTCTACATCTGCCATGGAACGTTCCGCTTGAGCTACAGCTGCACCGTACCACTCACAAATCGAGGATCTGAAGTCGGTGAGTCCGACGTGATATGCGTAGCTACATAGCTTAGAACGAGTCATTGAAAGATTCACTTATGACATAAATCGAGCTCGTGACCTTATGTAAAATAAGTGATCCATTTACCATTGAGCCAGCCATTGTGGTGGCCGATGAGGTTTTAATTTTTGTTTACCTAACTTAGTACCAATTAATTGGAAAACCTCAGCGTCACGAAGAAGTTAATACCCAGGTAATTGTTGCCGATAATATCCCTATCTTATATCTAATGATTGTGCTATGAGGTTTAATTAAGAAACTTTCCCGACTTAAATACAAATAATGAGAGTTTAAGTTTAGATTACACGTCACCAAAAACAAGACGGGCCTATACGCAAATGTTACATACCCTCTGGAATTAAGGATTAATAAAACCTTTTTAATGTTTTGTAAGTTCAGATTGGGCAGATCGGCTTGTTAACTAGGCTGATGAACAAACTCAACGCATCGGCCTTCTCTTTCATTTTGATGAAAGAGATGAAGCCATCTAGGCCACACAACATAATTTGAGAACGGGATGATCCGTTTATCTGATTTCCAAGGCCAAACTTCTGCATTGGATATGCATTAGCCATAGATTGCAAAGACAATATTGAGCAACATTGATAGTTTGGCGAATATTTTCTTCAATTACAAATTTGACTTACAATAATTTTTAGCCAAAGAAATTTCGTTCCATCCGACAACTTCGTAAGTATTAATCATTCATTTTGATTGACATGAACATACTCATAGCGCTGAAGAAGCGCTACTTGTTGTAATTATAAGTTAAAAATGACTGAACATTAATGAGATGTCTCTTCAGTTCATGTGCAAAAGATTTAATAGCTGTCTCTTCAATTCGCGAGTGGAGGATTTAATTATCATTTCTTTAGTTCATGTGCAACAGTTTAATAGATGTCTCTTGAGTTTATATGAAGAGGGTTCTTTCTTTTAATATGAAGTGTCTATTTAGTTCTTTAGAGTTTGTGCTCTAGATGTGCTAATTTTGAGAAGTATTCGATAGAATCCTATTCTTATAGTGCTAATACAAACGGGCTCGAGGTATTATATTTTGGAAGGCATAGTTCATATATATATAAAACACTAATGGCAGGAACTAATCGCCTTAAGAAGATTCTGTTTTTTCTTCTTCGATTTTATAGTATCTAGCAAGTCTATATTTGGTGTGTTATTCAGTTGTCTTTATTTGTCAAGATTATATAAACATTGGCTCGATTGTTATTAAATTTGTTATCGCTTTTTCAAAGTTATTATCTTTTGTCTGTATTTTTTGGTTACAAGGCACGAAAGAAACAACACTTGTGACCAGAATAAATTGTCTTTGCTTCATTAATAAAACAAATACTTTGAGCTTTTAGCATTACGAATCATTCCATCTCCATATTATACAAATGGGAGTAGTGATGACTAAAAACAGATGACGACAAATTATACTGGTCGAAGAGCCACGACATAGTCGGGTCACGGGTGTTAGACGGGTGGCCTCCACTTCAACGTTTTCTAAGGGAAACATTAACCAAATAAGTTGGTCGCACTTGATCGACCACAACAAACATTGTTAATTTCCCTTACTGGCCATATTTGGCCATATGTATAGTATATGTTATGGTCAAGATGATATTGTTTCCAGTGTCTATAAGCTGTGTATAAAGTTGGTCAGGCATGCCGGTGAACACTATGATGATAAATGTACTGTTTCAATCTTTACTAGTCAAATAATCACACACGTCTGGAGATCACAGGATCTCTGTGCCCCATTTGCTCGCGACCTGCGTACACAATATGATAAATTTCTCGGGATGATGCAGGTACAAAGTTCCGCCAATGTAAATTATGTACGAGGATCCATTTCTCCGTCGGTTTCTCAATAAATCTCAACTTTTAATACTTCAGTTATAAACATCACTGTGGGATGGATCGGATGAATGAAAAATGGAACGAAAAAACAGATGGTGCGAAGGATCTCATCTCGTAGATCGCAAATGTTGTGCGCGTGGTCTTCATTTGCTATTCGCTCTGTTCTGTCCCCTTTTGTTGGGCTATTGTTGCGCTATTGTTGCGCTATGTCTTGTCACTTACAACAAAACTAAT
Source organism: Syzygium aromaticum (assembly GCA_024500025.1). Taxonomy (NCBI): domain Eukaryota; kingdom Viridiplantae; phylum Streptophyta; class Magnoliopsida; order Myrtales; family Myrtaceae; genus Syzygium; species Syzygium aromaticum. The sequence goes on from CM044885.1 coordinate 24,464,800, forward strand.
CCTATCGTTCCGCAATGTCTCATCCTATGTTGGAGAAAGATTGAAAATTGGCTTGTTGAAAACAAAACTCTCAGTAACAAGAGAGCTGGACCGATTTCTAATCATACACTGTCGACAGAATTACAAGAAACTCTTCCAAACTTTTCATAAAACATTTTCATGCTCTCTACTTCGATTTTAGTTAAGTTTTTATTGTTATTAAACCAAACAAAAACAACTCCCAAGCTTAACCTAGCGAAACCGTCAATAGTGAGTGGTACACAGAAAAATCATACACAAGAACGACGAGTCCATTCTTCAGGTCCAACGAGTAAGTGCTAGTCTGAACATAACCCCGGGCCAACCGGAAAAGACCAGTTCCGCCAACAATAGGCATTTCCCTCACCTTCAACGACAACACGTTCCTCCCCACAACGGTCAAACTGCTCCCGTTGTACTTCCCAGCCGCGAACACGAAGTTCAGGGACATCGACAAGGCCATCTCGCTTTGGAATGCAAATGCCGCCATGCCTTGTACCGCACCCACGTTCTTTGAGCTCATCTCGGGACCCACAGTCAACACATCGTCGAAAACCCTTACTAGACCGAATGACGTGGCGGATTGGTTGGTCGTCGACGCCTGGGCTACTGTTACGACGGTGGGATTGCTCCCGGCGATTTTGTCCTGCACATACACGCGGAAGTGAGTGAGCTTCTCGCGCTTGGAGGTTAGGAGTTTGGATCTCGCGGTGAGTACAGTGGAAGAAACAAGGAATGAGAAGAGAAAGAGCTTGGTTATGGTTAACGCCATGGCGGTAGGAATTGGGAAGGGAATGATAGGTTCGGCGACTAAGGAAGAGAAACAACAAAGCTCGTTTTGGTTGTTCGAGTTGGCAATGTAGCTGTTTCATTTCATGCATTATATAGTGCCCTAAGTTTGACTGTATCCAAGGGTCAAGAGACAAGATGAAGAAAACAAGTACGCACATTTATAGTGCGAGAAGATATAATATAGGAATAGATCGTGAACACGGGTTTTTCCTTTTTGAGACAAGGAAACAAAACGAATATCTTTAAGAATGCCTCCGCTTAAAAGTTGACCATCGTTATGGGAATTCAAAATAAGCCAGCAAACGTGTGACCAAACCCCCACGCTTTTGTGCTTGCAAGACAATTTGAAAGTACATTAATTAAACCTTAAACGAACGAGTACTCATCTCTATCAGAGGCCTCTAATGAAGATTAACGACCTCATATCAGCGGCCACCCACCGTTATCGTAGCCTTGCGGTGGCGGTTGAAGGAGGAGGCGATGCACAGTATTGATGATTTTGTAATTGATTTTTTAAACAAGTGGATGGTATTTGACTATCACTATAAATCAGTCGCAACACTTAATAAACTAATTTTGTAAATCAATCTTTGTACACTTCACATTTCTCATGTATAAAAGTGGGTTTTCAGAATAACTGAGGTATAATGATTTGCCTTAATGGTTCGCGTTATTTCTACCAACTTATTGGCTCTTGACACGCCTTATCAAATTAAGTTAACTACATTATCCCTTGTAGGCCCTATTCTTGATTTAAGATTATTTCTTACCTTTTCTTCTTTTATTTCAATTTCGCTAGAGACAAAACTGTCCATGCTTCTCTAAAGAAGCACTTATTAACGTTAAATGTGGGGCCCACTCTTGACTTAAGACTAATGATTTCCTTCTTTTCTACATGTTTATGTCACAAAATTTAAGGCAATTTTACATAAATCATGTTTTCACCAATGTAAAATATATCACAATATATAAATCAAATAACATCAAAAACTGCATGTGGGATAAGTTTCTAATTAAAATGGATTCATAATTACTTTCTAAATAAACTATTATATTATATTCTCTTTTCTTAATCCCTGTGCGTAAATTAAGAAAAATTATATGCTATTTCATCTTGATTAATCATATTAATATAATAAAAATTCATGTGGGAAAAAAATTATTATATTGATACGATTAATTTCAATCAATGTCCCTTTCCTATATGTGATCCAAAAGCCCTTAATATCTAATTTAAGATAATTAGAGATGTTGTGGCTAATCTCTAATTAAGAAAAATTATATATGGATCACTAGACATTTAATTTCATGCACAAAACATTCACTGAATTGCATGGATGAGCTTAATAGGAAAATCAAGGAAGCAAGGGAAAAATAGGAAAATCAAGAAGTCAAGGGAAAAATAGTAAAATCGTAGAAAGGGGTCCGACGGTTGTGCAAGAGTGTGCCGTGCACACACGCACCTCTGTAGAATCACACGGATTTTGCGATTCCTATTTCCGCTGTGCCTTTCGCCGCCCGTGTCTCCTTTGATAGCCCACCTTAGACCAAAATAAATTGTGGGTTTTGGAGACCACGCCGGTGTGACCATAAAGGTCCAAATATCGGTGAAAATGGCCTAGGAATTGGCTGGAATCAAGAGAAATTCCGCCAAGCACAAACCCTAACCACCATAACCTTCGCTGTGCTATTAGCCTCTAGCGATCACCGATATGCCGAATTGACTTCAGGCTTTTCTTGCCCATGGCAGTGTGACTGTAATGGTTTGAAGCCGGGTGGTGAATCGCCTGAATTTGGCCAATTGGCATCAATTTTTCTCTCGACTAGAAAAAAACCCTAATTTTTAATTCATTCAAAACCCCACAAAAAATCTTTAAGGCAAATATATAAACAAGCTTTGATACCAACTGTTAGAAGTAATAGTTGAGATTTTGATTATTGACAAATGAACAAAAATCATGCATAATCAGAATTAACTGTAGAAACGTGAAAAATTCTGTACTAACCTTTAGCCGTTGATGAAGTCGAAAAAAAGATATTCAGAAACTTGAATAATCGGTGAATGGGTACTTCTAGCTAATTGCCCTCTCAATGTTGATGGTGTGTTTTCTATATCAGATAATGATAGAGTTTGGTTTAGACCTATTTATATCCCTATTCGCAGCCCTTATAGATTACTTTTTCTATCAACATAATTATCTTAATATTATGCGATCGCCATAGTTATCAAGTAGCTTAATGCGGACAATAAAACATCAAGGCAATTAATTAATATGAATAATAATAAATTGAATGTGGGATCAAATTATCAATTCGTATGATAACACCCCGATCATAATGGATCGAGTCTAGGCAAGTGCTTTTGTTCTCTTATGCTAAATAATTGCTTTTCTCTCTCTCTACCGACTCTCTATAGCCATCCTCTACCAATCCCTAAGTGGCGGATCTCTGTCTCTATTTCTTAACTATAGAAAAGCATTCTTTGACTTTTTTTTTTGGACGAAAGCATACCTATTCATTCATGAGCCGATGAACTACAAGAGTGGAGATGACTAACGTCATTATATAATAAGTCCCATAGAGGTTGGGGGGGTTTGTACAACCAATGGGAGGGGAGAATCCCTTTACGGTGGGCCTTGACGATCCAGTCTGCAACATGATTAGATTCTCGTGGACAGTGGGCCAGAGAAATACCTTGCGAATGGGTAACTAGAAAATTGCAGTCCACAAAAATTTTTCTCAAAGCCCATGGGCTGAGGGACGGCTGCTCAGCAAAAGTTACTGAAGCAGCATTGTCTGTCAAGATAGTCACGTTCTTTGCGATTCTGCTTCCCTTCTCAGCTTCCTCACACAGACAGAAGAAAGCTTCCCTTACAACTTAACCTTCAACTTCCAGAGGAGAGCAAGCAGCAACTCGTTTTGCAAAACCTATAATCATCAAGCCCCTGTAGTCTCGGCAGGCACCACTCACCGTGCCCTCTGTTTTACCTTCAATCCACGAACCATCCACGTTGAATTTCCATTGCCCTATTTCTGGTTGAGTCCAGTTTTCTGGCGGTGGCTTCTCTGGCCAAGCACCACGATCGGGTTTGTTTTGTATGCGGTGGGTTCTGCTCAGTTTAATTGCAGCATCCACTACAACTCACGGATTTGGCCTCACCCGGTGGAACACCTGGGAATTTCTGGCCTTCCAGATCTGCCGCAGAATTCCTGCGATCAACTCTCGAAGGGGTAGACTTTGAGCAATAAGTGTTTCATCTAACCATTTGTCAATTCTTGTTAAATTTGTCGGTGAGACGTCCATCTTTAGTCTCTGATCGGACTAGATTTGCTTTGTCCAGTCACAGAGTAAGAAGGTATGCTCCAATGTCTCTGGGGCTTGGCGGCAGATTGGGCAGAACGGGTCAGTGATCGCCTTTCTTTTGTATAAATTCTCCATTGTAGGTAGAGCGTTTCGGCACACACAAGAAGAAACGAATTTTAGGTTCGGTGTAAAGTTTCCATATCTTAGACCATAGAGAGCAGGGTTGCTGGTATCATATTGAAGCTTATTCTGTGTTTTGCTTGGTTAGGGAAGCTCTGAGTCTTGAGTATCCATTTCTGACAGTGTATTCCCCTGATGTGCTACCATTCCAAATCTGCCTATCTCTTTCCGAGGCTGGTTGGATACGAGTGGCAAGAATTTTGTTTACGACTACTTGTTGAAACAACCTTTGCAGCTAATTTTCATTCCAAGTTCTTGTGCTTTGATTGATCAATTCTGCTACTGTTTGTGGATCATCTCGATTTGTGGGACCTCCTATTAGGTTTTGATCAAACCATTTATCCTCTCTGATGTTGATGCTCTTGCCATTCTTGACCATCTATTTTACATCCGAATTGATGGCATCCCTTCCCAATAGCAGGCTTTGCCAACCCCACGACGGACGAGAGCCCTTCTTTGCTTTCCATAAGCATCCATTTGGGAAGTAAATCCCTTTTAGAAGTTGGCTCCATAATGCAATTGGTTCTTGAGCTAGTCTCCATGCTTGTAAGCATTCTTTGACTTGACATCTAATATTTCGCACGATCAGTGAAGGTTGGCAAACTAGAATAGAATAATGTTAGTGATCCAACGACCGTAGACTTATGGTTCAAACAATTATTTTGAAATAAAAGAATGCAATATTCTTTTACCATTAGAAGTACCAGAAGTTTTGGGTAGACTCTCCTTGGATTTGTATCATATGGTAATTGACAAAGTCCAAAAATACACCCCGAAAACCCGTCTCTCTCTTCCTTTTGTCTTTTCTCTTCCTCTACCCAAATAGAGTAGCCCACTTATTCAATTGTTGACGCCTATTCTGCCACCCGTTGCGAGTATTGCCAACTGTTCCCACATAAGATGGTTGGCATTTATGTCAGCGATTTCCAGTTAAAAAATTGGCCGGATGGACCATATCGACAAATCGTCAAAATGTTTGGACTTAATTTTTACAGTTAAAAGATTTAAGACTGAATTTGCATAAATACAATAGGTTTAGGACTTTGGGATACTTTCCCATTTCCAAATAAGTTGGTCGTGCTTGATTGACCACGGCCAACATTGTTAATTTCCCTTACTGGCAATATTTGGCCATATATATATATGTCTGTGTGAAATGTTATGGTCAAGATGATATTGTTTCCCACTGTATATAAGCTGTGTATAAAGTTAGTCACGTATGCTGGTGAACATTATGATGATAAATGTACTGTTTCAATCTTTACTAATCAAATCATCACACATGTCGGTACGCCCATTTGCACGCGACGGTACATGATATGATGAATTTCTTGGGACGCTGCTGGTGCATAATTTAGCAAATGTATATTATGTACGAAGATTAGCTTCTCATTACCTCCGTTGGTTTCCCAACAAATCTCAATTTTTAAATCTTCAGTGTTGACACCTATTTTTAATTTGCCCAAAAATCAATTGCACAAAATTTGAGAATTAAATTTCTTTAATTTCTAAAACAAAAAATATTTCTATTTAAATGTATTGCATATACAAATTAGACATATTTACATTAATAGGGTCTATTAGAGTATCTTAAAAAAAATTCAAATTTAAAAAAAAAAATCGAGTCCGGCCGAGTCGGGGCCGGGCCGACCCAGCCATTTTCTTTTTCTCTTTTTTCCCCCCGCGCGGGCACGGCCCACCTTCCTTTTTCTTTTCTTCCTCTCGGCCCAGCTCTTTTCTCTCTTCCTCTTCCTCCCCACACCGGCCTAGCTCCTCTTTCTCCTTCCCCCCTCTCCGCCTGTCCCTTTCCCCTCCCTCGTTGGCCTCTATTTCTGACGCCACCGTGACGACGCCAGAGTAGCTCCTCACCGTCGCCATCAGGCTAGAGGAGGGCCAGGCGAGCACGCTAATGGGACTGGCCTTAATGGTCAGTCCCGTCTGCCTTGAAATCTTGGGCTCCCTCTCTTTGTTTTTCCTCTCTCCTCCCCCTGCCTCTCTGCCCTTCACCAGAATTGGCCCCCCCTGCACTAGCCTAACGGCCGTGAATTGCGGACCAACATAGGCCGGTGCAGGCCATTGTTAGCTAACGTCAGGGAGCCGAGCAGTGGCCCTCGGCCACTATAAAACCAGAGAGAGACGGAGAGGAGAGGGTCAACCGTGGAGAGAGAGAGAAACAGAGTGAAAGAGAGAAATGGAGAGAGAAGAGAGAGAACAGACGGAGAGAGAGAGAACTGAGGTCCGCTGGAGGAAGAGGAAGAGCCGGCAACGTCGCTGTTGCCCCTAGACTAGTTGGAAAACCCCCCTGACGCGTCTCAACCGGTAAGCTTCCCCGGGCCCTCGACTCGCCTTTGTTTTCCCCTGTTTTCTGGCATGGTCGGGTCGGGACTCGAGCCAGCCGTGTTGCGCGATTCCCTGCTTATGCTATCCCCGATCTCGATCCCTAATCTCAGTCGGGAACGAACCGTGGTCGTCGGAGCCGACCTAGTCGCCGGAGGAGATCGAAAGCCTCCGGTTTTCCCTGCGCGTGTCAGACGTCCGACGAAATGCCTCAATGAGGCCGGTTTTTGTTCCATCGTCAACCAGTGAATGGCAGTCCCACAGCGGCTCAGGTGAGTGGCATAGCCTATTGGCGATCCTAGGGGTGTGATTTGGGGGCGACGCCGGTCTGGGTCGATCGGCGGACGGCCAATTTTGGCTCCTTCGGCGCTTCCCCCCTCGCGGGTCTGTGAGTTTGGGTCAGACCGACCTAGATTAGCTGACCCGTCTCGGGTCAACGCCTGGGTCGGATCTGTTGACCCAGGTCGGTTCCAACGGACTCGGATCAGCTAGCCCGACCCGGGTCAACGCCTGGTTAGGTCCGTTGACTTGGGTTAGATCCGATCGACCCGGATTAGCTGACCCGACCCGGGTCAACGCTTGGGTCAGGTCTGTTGACCCGGGTCGGATCTAACAGGCCTGGATCCGCAACCCTACCCGTTTTTAATATTATATTATATTATTTTAAAAATATAAAAAGAGTTTAAAAAAAATTAAATTTTTTTATTTTCTTTTTCTTCCGTATTTATTTTATTTTTTTAAAAAGTTATTATTAAGTGGTATGTCTAAGTGTGTTAATTTATCGTTGTATTATTATTATGCATGTTGTTTTAATCACATAAGTCGCTTTATTAGATAAGCTTATAGGATTGTGTTTTGTTGTATGGTTATCATGTATGTTTTTTAATTTAGACATTAACTGCATGATTTGTTGCGTTTTAAATGTTGGTTACCTTATTTAGGGCTAGAACCTTAGGCTGCATATTTTACTTTAATTGCTAATCGCTTTTGATTATGCACTCGCTTGATCATCTCACATGTTAGGAGAAAGGTCCTAAAATCGATCCAAATTATCTGATAAATGTTTTCAAAAATGAATAGGACAAAAGGTACCGAAAGGGCATTAGCTATCCAACTAGTGTAACCAATTCCTTGAACTCGATCAATCTCTGGTTTGTAGGAATAAAGTGATTCTCCCATCATCCTGTTTGTCGGTCCACCCCAAATCGATTAGTGATGACTCCTTGATGTAAATCACTTGCATGTTAAACACTTAAACCATAAGTCGCGATACGGTATGAGCTTAGGAGAACCCGAGTTAAATCCCGAACCTAGACTTAGCACATACTAGGCGTAACTTCCCCTTTTTTCGTACGCTAATAAAAAGATCGGGGAGGTCGGTTGCGACAGACTGGCGACTCCGCTGGGGACTTTTTGTTCAAAAGTGGACTTAAGCCAAATTTTTGTCCTATTCAAAATAATTTTTGTTTGGCAGCGAGGACTTTAGGTATGATCCTAACATTAATGTGTTATTTGTTCTTGCAAGCTCAAATTGATTGTTCATGATTTGTTGTGCATGCTTTAATGATTTAGCACTACACTGTTGCACACACAACCACGCTGCCGGACCTGGGCCGTAATAGGGCATTTTAGGATGGTGTTAAGAAAGATATGATCTCGAACGCCAGTCCGCGATGTAGAGGTTGCCTTTCTTTTCCCCTAAATTTATTTCTAAAAATCGTAAAGAAATATCTTTAAATGTTATTCGCGTGACTATAAGATATTTTTTTCAATTTGGTCGAGGTTAAAAGTACTTGACACCAACGCAAGACTGCGACGGTCAGACACCCTTTTAATTTCATTTTGTTAAACCAGTATAAATAGAAATTGAACCTCACTCATCATGTGTATATCGTTGTGATTGACATGATTCAAGAAAAGGTATATATTCTATCTCTTCTTATTTTATTATACAGTCTACTTAGTTATTTGATTAGTTACTGTTAGGCCACCCATTGATTACATTCTATATTTGATGGGAAGAGATGATGTCCAATTTGTCCCAACTCCTAAGAAAGAACTTCTGACATGGTGGGACCAACTCGACCAGAATGACTAACAGTATGTCAAAGCAAGAATTGGTCACCTACTTCCACTACTTAAAATCAACATCTATTCTAGCATGATACAAGCATTAGCATATTTTTGGTGCCCACAGACATCCACTTTTATATTTGTAAATTTGAGATTACCCCGACTCTGGAAGAGTATAGTATTGTCATTGGGAAATATTTGGGATCTGAACTCATCAAACCGCTTTTAGGCGTGTCTCCTCTGCCTGATTTATGCCAAGTTTTGCGAACTAATAGCGATACGGTAAAGTGAGTCATTAAAGCACATTGTAATGCATACCCATGGTTTTTCTTAAATGAATGTTTTGAAAGTCAATCTATGAGCTAAAAAGCTAAGATTTTTATCTTTACTTTTATCGGGTGCGTCCTTTTCCCCAATTGCAGAAATTTAATAAACCCTTCGATTGCGTATGTGGCCAAACAAATTTGCACCGGCTTGAGTTATGTTAATTCGGTTTTGGCAGAAACATTTTTGTCTTTAAACCATTTTAAACAAAATGATGATAAAAACATGCGGGCCGCCCCAGAAATTTTGCAAATCTGGTTTTTATCCCATTTGAGAGAATTTGGACACATCATGCAGCTTTTTGAAATCGATGACCTCATGCACTCAATACAAAGATTTGAGGTCCTAAAAAGTCATTCCCATGATAAGGATTACGCAACCTGAATAAACTTTTTGAAAGACCCCGATCCTAAGGCATTCCTATGGCATACTAAATGGTTCTATGAGCGTCATGCTCGTTTTGCCCACCAGTTTCACTACCCCGTTCCACTGCTCGGTTTATCAGGCATCACCTCATACTGCCTATACTAGGTAGCCCTCCAATATAGGGCCCTTCAAGAGGTCCCGCCGCCCCTCAAAACAGACATGTTTCGACTTCGATTTACCCGCTCGAACTACAATTACACTGACAAAATTCGTGCCAATAAGGGGATATGAACTGAATGTCATCCTGAGAGCATCCAGGTGCCTAGGCTATTGAAGAGGCAGGAAAAAGGCCTACCATGTTTCTCTGTTCTGCATTTTACATCATCAAATGCCGGCATATCTGCAGCCAAAGGTCCCAGATGTAACCAACAAGCCTAATCGCCAAGCATAGATTGATCATCTTGAAAGGACTGTGGGGACGAAGGATACGCTTATTGCGGAGTTTGTCCATGAAAATAAGCGACTCTGAGAGACTATAGCTTCCCCATCGTTTATAGAATGAACATCCAGGAAGGGCGCCCTTTTTGTTCAAAGCCCATGTATTTTATATTTTTCTAGTATTTTTGTTTAGGGGTTTTGATTTTCTTCTTTAGAAGTATTTATAGGTTGTAATGATGTTAAAATAACTTGGACCGTTTTTATTCTATACATACATTTTTTGCGCCTTAATGACACCACCGTGGCCATCGGTCCAGTGGTATCCGGGTATGAAGCAAAACGGTCCGAGGCGATCGGGGTTTGAACCCCGGGGACGCCACCTGTAATGTTAATATTAATAAGAACTTTTTTTCTCATTTTTTTCTTCACAAATAAATAAAGTATGCAATAATATCATGATTAGGTCATGAAATGATTCTTTATTAGGCATTATACTCATTCATTTCAACGTTTTCATAGGTAGTTACAAAAATGGCCAAAGAAAACGTCCGTCTTGATAATATGGAAAGCGAAATGAAAATAGTTTTGAATGCGCTGAAAAACCTCAACGAGCAAATAGAATCCATTAATATCAAGCTCATACCCATGCTTGCGGCAATGGAGGTGATGTTACCACTACCATCCACTGGAAAAGACAAAACTTTTGCCAGTGATAGTCAAATACTCCTGCTAAAGGAAGATCCGCTTCCCCTGGCTGTTAGGAAAGTTGAACCTGAAAGCGCCTCGGCGACAGAACATGACAAACGCCTTGCAAAGGTCGAGGAGATGTTGAAATAGTTACAAGACCCGCAACATATTGTTCCACTTGACCTGTCTATATATAAACGGGTCAAAATGCCAGAAAAGTTCAAGATGCTAGAATTCGAGAAATATGATGGTACCTTGTGCCCTAGACACAATTTGCACATGTATCATGTTCGGATGACTCAGTATGTGGATAATGAATCCCTCATGATTCAGACATTTCAGGCAAGTCTAACGGGGTCAGCTTTAACATGGTATATGTCAAAAGACGTGGATGCTTTTAAATCTTGGATGACGCCGCCGATGCATTCCTTAAGTAGATTCAGTTCAATCTCGATGTCGCCTTTACTCGGAATGATCTGGAATGCATCGAAAAGAAGAAGAGTGAGTCTTTCAAAGAGTATGCCACTAGATGGAGAAACTTGGCTGTTCAAATTACCTCACAACTCACTGATCATGAACAAGTGAAGTTGTTCATCAAGTCTCTTCCGTATGAATACAGGCATCGTCTAGTTGGTACCACTACTGAATCTTTTAATCGTCTTGTTCCTGTAGGTGAACGAATCGAAATAGGATTGCGTGACGGATAGTTGACAGACTCCGCTTCCATAAGCAAGAGACTCAACACGAGAAAGGAAAAGGAATCCCTGACAGATGGAAATATCGCATACACCCAAACCGTTCATCCTTCCCGGACAGTCCAGGTGAATAGTGAACAGCAGCCAACCTCGAGTCGTCAACCTCCGAAGTGATATAAGAAGAGGCAATTCACTCTGTTGCCCGGATCCCTTTCTCAAGTCCTAACCATACTCCAGAAGAAAAACCTGTTGTCTACTGAGCCAAAACGTCCCAATGCAGAAAACTTATCGAATTACGATCCGTCCAAGAAGTGTGACTATCACATGGGCGAGATAAGACATTCGACGGACGACTGCTATACCCTCAAACACCGAATCCAAAATTTGCTTGACACCAAAGCCTTCTCATTCCAAACATCCAAAGCAAATGTCCGAAACAATCCATTGCTCGAACACGAAAATAGAGTTAATGCCACATTCACTTTCGACGCTTGTCGAATTAAGAGTGAGAAGGGTTACACTGTTGACATTTATAACGCCATAGTGAAAGCGGGGTATTATCCTGCTGGTAAAGCACTATCCTTATCCCTAATAAAAGAAAGGGTTGCCAGCATGGCGAAAACAGGTTTGATCATATATGCCGATAGTACCGACATAGTAGCCACCATCTCTGAGATTATCATCAACTGGGACGAAGAACTTTCAGCTTTGAATGCCAAAACAAGTACATCTAGCCCTACGCTTCTGAACAAACCTTTGTCCGATAACCCAGACGAGGAGAAGGAGCTGACAATTGAGGTACCCATAATTGAGGGCCACATAGTGATCGAAATACCTCAGCCTTACCGGTATGAGAATGACAAAGCAGTCCCATAGTCTTACGAATTGGATGTTGACCTAATTACCAGGTTCGGATGAACGTATACTCAAGCTGATGCGCAACCTCCGAAGCCTGTCATTGATGAAGAAGCCAAAAAATTCCTGGCCATCATCAAAGCCAGTGAATATAATGTGGTAGACCAATTACGCAAATTGCCCGTCCAGATTTTTTTTGTTAGAACTACTCCAAACGTCCATGAAGCATCAAAAGTCCCTGATGAAAGTACTCAACGAAGTAAACTTTCCAGAGTCAATTGAACATGACAAGTTGGAAGCATTTGTGAGGTCTATCCTTTTAAAAGATTAGATAACATTCTCGAAAGAGGAATTTCCCACTGAGAGAAGGGGATATACCAAGGGTCTCTACATCTCCGTTAAATGTAAAAACTCCCATATAGCTCGAGTTCTTATAGATAATGGGTCTATGTTGAACATCTGCCCGCTGGCAATCTTGCATTGCCTCAATGTGGACACGTCTAAACTATGTGCTTCCAAAACATCCATCCAGATGTTTGATGGAATGAAGAAAGACACCGTGGGTGAAATCAACCTTGATATCCAGATCGGCCTAACCGTATTCAATTTTCTATTCTAGGTAATGGACATCCCCACTGCGTTCAGCTTTCTGCTGGGCTGTCCCTCGATTCATTCTGCTGGAGCCGTACCGTCAACCTTCACCAAAGCATAAAGTTTGTTGCCCAAGGGAAACTGATTACTGTCCTTGGAGAAGAGGACCGTCGAATTTACCAAGAAACTGCCATCCCGTACGTTAAACCAAGTGGCAGGGAGGAATCTAGTTATTAATCCATCAAGCTTGTGTCAACCGTGCATGGACATCGAGGGATTTCTCCTCTTGTCCTTGATATGTTAAAAGCCTCAATCATGGTAGGAAAGGTTATGGTTGGAAATTGCTTCACCTTAGGCCAATGACTCGGCAGATGAGGTCAGGGCATCCGAGAGCTTATTCAGGCCTCAAAGAACCATCGTACAGCTAGCCTAGGGTATCGTGGAGGAAACCCATATGTCAACAAGGGGCACGTGAAGGGTCAAACTGGCTTGTTATTTCCCCATATTCGGGAGACTTTCCCGCCACCTGTTAAATTGTTGTAGGATGAAAAAATTTATCTTAAACTCTCAGGAGAATCAAGTGAGGGGTTCAAGCAGCCTACCAAATGTTCAAGTCACCCGAGCTCCTCGACTTTTTTTGCAAATGTTACTATTGACCGACATCGGAACCCAGACAAGCTACCGATTGAAGGAAATTGTAGAGGAGAAGAAGCGTTGGACAGTATGGTCACCTTATTTGATTACATCTTTATAAGAGCCATACACGAAGACTCGACCTCAGAAACGAGTACCTATCCGCTTGATTTGTTTGCACGTTTGCAACATCAATTAGGCGAGCTACATGATTTGCTAACATTCTTAATGGATACCATTCGCCAAATCTTGGACATGTCACCATCGTCGCCCGATTAGGAGCAGGTGACCTAAGAAAATGGTTCGGGAGGAAACCTACCGTCAGGAGTCCTTCCTGACATGATTTGGCGAGATATCCAGTTCTTACAGTGGCAGGGCAATGTACGACGGTATTCGCCGATTCCTAAATCCATGGATGTGATATTCCCTATTCTTTTACAGAAGGGGCTAATCACAAGGAGGCCAAAACACCATACTCCTGAGTACTTTAACAACTATGATCCCCCCAAATCTTGTAACTATCATTCGGGAGAGATCGGGCACTCGATGGATGATTGCGATGCTTTGAAGAATAGAGTTCAAGACCTATTGGAGGTCAGGGTATTCACTTTTCATGCCCCATGGCTGTGTCATGGTGAAGATGATCTCTTGGTGGTACCTAGCCTTCGTGCCACTGCTCTTGAGCTTTCTGATACGGTGCACAAGGGAAAGGCGTTTATAGATACCCTGGGCGAGCCCCATGATAAGTTTGACTATTACGTTAACTACCAGATGCCATCAAGTTTTTATGAAGACTAGAATAATAATACTCCTAGCGGATGGGATGCCATGAAAAAACTGACACCATTAAAGAGAGGAGCCGAGGAGCTGGATTCCTAGAACGATACTTTCGAAGATTTCTTCATCAGTACAATAGACGAAGGACTGGTGGAGAGAATGGGCGCAAGCCCGCTTGAGTAGAATTCCTCTCCTCTTTTCTACATGAATCCCTGGAAAATGGGCTATCATTGTATTTTGTTTTTTGTCGTCATTTCTGTTGGAAGAACTATCTTTTTGAACTCTCCATTTTTTGAGATTGTAAATCCATGTGTTGTAAATAAATAATATTTTGAGGGCATGAGGTAATATCCCAAACCAGCCCGTTGATGATATCTAACCACGAAAAGGAAGACATTCTGAGGCTCGGGCTATCTCATGCTTCCTCGTATCTAAAATTTTTCGAAAATCACAGACATTTTTACTATTTCTTCAGAAAATGTTTTAAAAGGAAAATGACAATGAAAAAATCCATATCTCCATCTGTTTTTTTGATTAATTTACCCTGTATTCTAGGTATGATCTTGTGACCTGCGAGGGAGCTAGTGCGGTCCAGCCCGATGATGTAGATACTGACAGCAGCAATTCTGACGATTCAAATGATGACCAGCTGAAATCCGAAGGAATTGGGAGTAGTATGAACAATTCAAACCCCTTATAACAGAGGATGCCATTACCGTCAATTTGAGCGGTACTCAAGATCCAAAAGAAGTGAAGATTGGAGCCAACCTTCCTGAAGAGAAAGCTAGACATCTAGTTGCTCTTTTCAAGGATTATCAAGACGTCTTCACATGGTTTTATTTTGATATGCTAGGATTAGACCCTCGGATTGTTGAACACAGTTTGCCTACTAATCCCGATATGCCTTCTAAGAAGCAAATGTTACAAAAGACTAAACCCGAGCTGTCAAAAAAGATCAAAAAAGAAGTGATGAAATTGTTGAAAATAGGATTTATTGAGGTTTTGCAATACCCTGATTGGGTAGCAAACAACGTGCCAGTGAAGAAAAAAGATGGTCAAATTCGAGTTTGTGTTGATTATCGCGACTTGAATAAAACCAATCCAAAGGACGACTTTCTGCTCTCCCACATAGATGTCCTTGTGATAGCACTGCTGGATTCGAATTATTTTTTTTTCATGAATGGATTCTCCAGGTACAACCAGATAAGGATGAATGAGAAAGATAAGGAGAAGACGGCGTTTATCACTCCACGGGGGACCTTTCATTACAGGGTTATGCCTTTTGGTTTGAAGAATGCCGGGGCAACTTACCAACGTGCTATAGTAACTCTCTTTCATAACCTGATGCATAAAGAAATTGAAGTTTATGTTGATGTCATGATCGCCAAGACTGGATGCGGAGAGGACCACATTGAAGCCTTGAAGAAGCTATTCAGCCGATTGCGCGAGTTCAAATTACGCCTGAACCCTGCAAAGTGCATATTTGGGGCGACCTCTAGTAAGATACTCGGGTTCATCGTGAGTAGCAAGGGGATCGAGGTTGACCCCTCAAAAGTCAAAGCAATATGTGAACTGCAACCCCCGTCTACAGTGAGTAAGGTCAGAAACCTTTTAGGAAGGTTGAATTACATTGCTCGGTTCATCTCCTAACTCTCTGAGACTGCATGGCCTTTCTTCAAACTTCTCAAGAAAGATGCTCATATTAATTTGGATGAGGATTATTGGGAAGTATTTGAAAAGCTAAAGCAGTATTTGATAAATCCTCCGGTACTAGTTCCACCAGTTCCGGGGTATCCTTTAATTCTCTATTTAACGATTCACAGTGAATCGTTAGGAGCCCTGTTAGCTTAGAGCCACCCTGATGATGGAAGAGAATGTGCCATCTATTATCTGAGTAAGAAAGTCACCATTTCGGAACAAAATTATTTCGAATAAGAAAAAACATGTGTTGCATTGGTGTGGGTGTTGCATAGGCTTCGGCAATATACTTTGCACCACTAGACATTTCTTGTAACTGAAAATGACCCTATCCGGTACTTGCTTAACCGACTGGCATTAGTGGGAAAATTAGCCAAATGGAAAATTCTAATTTCAGAATTTGACATCCAAACATCATTACAGAAATCAATGAAAGGTCAGGTGATCGCTGATATGCTAATTGAATGCCCTGGAGAAACACATGAGGATAATCTTCCGGATGACCGTATTTTATCAACAGAGGAACATACATGGACCATGTTTTTCGATGGAGCAGTAAACCTATCTGGCTCTGGCACTGGGGCAGTCTTGATATCCCCAAATGGACAACATTATCCTGTAGCCATGAAATTGGTGTTTTCTTACACCAATAACATTGCTAAGTATGAAGCGTGTATTCTCGGCTTACAAGCAGCAATTGATATGAAAATAGCCAAACTAAAAGTGTTAGGTGATTCTGCCTTAATCATACTCCAAACTGTGGGTGGATGGAAGACTAGAGATACTAAACTAGTACCCTATCATTACTATATGGAAGAATTGGTTTCAGAATTCAATGAGATCTCATTTGAATACCTATCTAGATCTTATAACAAATTTGCCGATGCACTAGCTACATTATCATCTTTGTTACAGGTTACCAATGGTTCGGGAATAGAACCTTTGAAGATTGAAGTCCTGACCAGACTGGTCCATTGCATGACCGTGACCGAGGAACCTGATGGTAAACCGTGGTATTATGATATCATGAACTACATCAAGGAACAACAATTCCCCAAAGGAATTAGCTCTGCAGACATAAGATACATAATGAAGATGGCAATGAAGCTCTTTGTCGACGGTGAAAACTTGTACAAGAGGTCATATGACTCTATTTTGCTAAGATGCTTGGATGTGACCAAAGCAACACGAATCATGCAGGAATTAAATGAAGGAGTGTGTGGTCTACACATGAATGGACACATGTTGGCCAGAAAAATAACAAGATTGGGTAATTGCTGGCTTTCCTTAAAAGGTGATTGCATCAAACATATTCGAAATTGTTATCGTTGTCAGATCTATGGAAACAAGATAAATGCCCCAACAATTGAATTACACCAATTGTCAGAGTCTTGGCCATTTTCAATGTGAGGTATCGATGTGGTCGGCCTAATTAATCCGAAAGCATTAAATGGACATAGCTTCATTTTGTTTGCAATCGATTATTTTTCTAAGTGGATCGAGACTGCGTCATATGCCAATGTCACTGCACGGAATGTGATGAAATTCATCAAACGAGATATAATCACCCATTATGGCGTCCCTGAATCCATCGTCACAGATAACGGGACAAATCTGAATAACAAGTTTGTTGATGATTTATTCAGTGAATTCTAAATTCGTCATTTGAATTCATCTCTTTATCGCCCCCAAATGAATGGAGCTATCGAGGCTGTCAACAAAAACATCAAGAAGATCTTAGCCAAAATTGCTGAGAGCTACCGAAATTGGCATGAAAGATTATCTTTTACATTAATGGCATACCAAATGTCAATTCGGACATCTACCGGGGCAACCCCTTTTTCCTTGGTGTATGGCATGGAAGCAGTCCTGTCTGTTGAGGTAAAAATTCCTTTGCTGCGAGTATTATCCCAAGTGAAACTGTCTGATGTAGAGTGGAAGCAGCAAAGATAAGAGCAGCTAAATATGATCGACGAAAAGCGATTGAAGGCTCTTTGTCACGGGCAATGCTATTAGCAAAGGATGGCTAGATCATTCAACTGAAAGGTACGCCCAAGATATTTCGAATCAGGTAATTTTGTCCTGAGAAAAGTATTACCACTACCCCCCGAAATCGGAGGTAAGTTCGCTCCAAACTACAAAGGTTCCTATGTCATGAAAAAGACACTCCTTAGAGGGGCTTTGATTTTAACTAAGATGGATGGACGCCAATTCTCCAACCCGATCAACTCTGATGCTGTGAAGAAGTACTATCCTTGAAATGATTTCTATGCTTCTATTGATAATAAGGGAATTGACAGAAAAGTTATCGATAAGAACACTCCTAGCGGCAAATTTAACTGGAAAGGATTTTGCACATGACAAAATTACGTCAAGGCCGATCCCGGCGACCACGGAAGTATTGACGGTAGTCGTGCCCACATCCGTCGAAGACCTTTAAAGTAGAGATTAGCTTTGCTGCGAAGTTTCCCATGCAAGCGATTGTGTATCTCTTAAGCAATTAGGAATCGCACGATTTACGAGAAACACCTCAACTTGCCATTGACAGTAGGATCATCTATTTAGAATCATCCTTAATTATAGAGGATTTCATTCGAGCTTTGTTCCCAACCATGAGAGGAAAAAGACTCTGTTAACTTTGAAGGTAAAATGGAAGAAGGGTAATTTGTATCGTTCTCAATTTACCTTCAATCATCTCATTACTAACATAAGCTCATGTTTTCACCAGAAAGGAATTATCGACATTCAAGAAAACTCAAGGAGTTGTCAAATGAAGGGAATCACGAAGGATAATGTTGTATCGTTCTCAATTTCTGTCCCCTAAAGAGTCGTTCATTAATACGGTCTTTCGTTTTACCTTGCAGGGTTTGCATCACTATTGTAGGATAGGTAAGTATCCCTTTCCTTACAAACTCTTTACATAAGAGTAGAAAGAAACAAGAAAGAAGAAACATGTTAAAACGAATGAATGCTTAACCTTCCTCCAAATGCATCGTATATCTTTTGGGAAAGAATTTTGCATGGTAATTTTACCTGTTTAATTCATCAATTCCTTTGTGAAAATCTTGACAATTTGATGGATGGTGTCGAACTACTCCGATGAATTGAACAAGAGGTGTCAAGATGATGAGAGGCAATCCTTAGTCTATACACATTTTCACGTACCAAACCCTTGCAAGATGAGCGAAAAGGTTTCATTTCTATAAGGTAAAGGGATTTCTCGCATAAGGTATGGTAGCCAAAGTGACGAGAGACGGTTCATTTTTTTACCCCATACACTACCATCGATCCTTTGTTTGAGCATTTTTGAGCCCACACACTTGGACATTCATTTTAAATTACCCATGTCAGGAACCATCCCATATTGGGGTAGCTTGAGGTAAATCAGCATCACAGGAAGGATTCAAATTCAGAGGAAACAAGAAAAACATCTTTCCCTTCGATCACCACCCTTGTGACTTTGACCTCGTCGCCTTCACGGAGCCGGCGGCCCTCGACAGGGTCCTCCAAGACAAGCATACCATCGATGGCCGAACGGTCGAAGTCAAGAGGGCTTTGTCAAAAGAGAAGTAGCAAACTAATTATAACCTATCCGAAATACCAACATGTCATTGATAACAGTGATGTTCTTACTTAGGAATTGAACAAGACAAGAAGGATGGGGAGTTTGTAATATCTAAAATTTTCTATGATCATCAGCCGCAGCAGCTCACACAAGATGAAACAAGATAGAAATTTTTTTGCTCTCACTTGTATTAATTTTTGAGTGTTATTCTTACAGATATACTCTCACGATGATTTCAATGCCCTAGAATGACAAAGAGCAATTCTTTTTCTATCCCATACACTTATATCTCTTGCTAGCCCAATTGAGTTGGCGACTTCATTTCGTACAAACCCAGTTGGTGATCATCCCCACACCGGGGCAAGGCAAAAGTCACCACAGTTTGAGCATCATAGTCCAAAGTACTGAATGAAGATGGAGACTCCAAGAACCTTCCTGACACATTAAAGAAAAGGGGGGGGGGGGGGAGGGAGAAGGAGACTCCCTATGAATAAAAAAAACAAAGAAAAAGAAAAAGGAGAAGAAGAAAAACGATGAAAAAATGAAGAGAAAGGAGTTTCTAATTTCTGGGTAACTGCTGTGAAAAACAATGAAGTTTTAGTTGAGGAAATTTCTGAACGTGTTGAAGGTGCTCTCAAATATCTCAAAGTTGTTAAGTAGTGTGGAATAGAAGACCCAAAAGGGTTTAAACTTGATTTCTTCTTCGATACAAATTCCTACTTTAAAAACTCTGTCTTGACAAAGATCTGCCATGATAAATGAAGACGAACCTATTTTGGAGAAAGCAATTGGGATAGAAATTAAATGGTATCCAAGAAAATGCTTGACATAGAAGCCCCTCAAGAAAAAAACTGTTCTGAAAGCCAAAGTATCGGATTACCCAGGGAGTTTTCTAAAAGGATCTTGACGGTAGAGAAAAAAGACTAGTGACAACACCAAGATAATCACCAATTCTTACCCATACATGCATTTTGAGCCTAACGATCATTTCTTTCCCTAACCTGTGAACCAATTCTATGTTACATCCCTCGTAAAGTCTCTTCTGACTAAGGCACTTGAATTAATGTGGAATTTCAAGTGTATATAAACAACATTCGAGGAAGTGCGAGCAAGACTACTTCTATCTAGTTTTGTAGGGTTCTTGACTTGTAAACTCGGAGATAGTTGTAGAATATTTTCTTTCATGGCCTTGACTTGGACAGTCACCTTTATTAAGCCATTGACCAAGCCAGGAGTACAGCCCTGAAGAAGACCTCTCAGATTGGTAGCATCGTATTGCTTGCGAGAAAACTCAAACTATTGTTGATGTGATAATGGTCAGATTGAGTGATCTCGATGTTTCCATCTCAATGGATGAAACAAACAACCCTTTTCAATGAGAGCAAATGGAAAATCCTTTCTGATTAAAGGTCTCTCATTCAGCATCTCAAGAAGTCCACCTTAGGAGTGAAAATTGTCTTGATTACCCTCGATGAATGTTTGGTAACGCAAACATGGCAAAATCACCCTGCATAAATATACATTCTGGAATAGTCTAACTCGTCTATCCTTGATGAAGGCATGCATATATATGCTAATCGTCCTTCACAACTCAGATTTTTAATCCCCAGTAATAGGACACGAAAATTCAGGCGCTAGAGAAGCCCTCTTTATTATCCAAAAAGAGATGCTCCGAAAAAGGTCGGTTATTCAACAGATGATGCATCAAACTCCCGGGTAAGAAACCCTAGGTATTTCATTAGATTTCTTTTCAAACTACCCGGAAGATAAACCAGGTGTTCCTTTGAAAAAGAAATGCATCTTGACTTGCAATCAAGATATTTCATACGATATTCTAGAATAACTTCAGTTTTCTATTTCTTTGATGAACGCGTATGTGTGTACAGGATTGTGCCTAGGTAAAGTACATTCTACTCTTGCCCGATTCCAAGATTATGAATTCTTTTCAAACTACCCAGAGAATGAATCAGGTGTTACTTTGAAAATGAAATGCATCTTGACTTGTGGTTAAGATATTTCATATGATATTCTAGAATAGCCTTAGTTGTCTTTCTCCGATGAGTACGTATATCTTTGCACAAAACTTACTTGTCTGACAAGAGACATGCCCTTAAGAGATAGGAACATGCTCAGGTAAGTATACTCTACCCATACTTGGTTCCAAAAATCCTTGTACCTACAATTACTATGGTACTCTTTGAACATTGGACTGACCCTCTATTCCTTTCCTGAACATAGGATTAACCCCCTCTATTCACATCAAGTCTTTTCGGGTGTCCCTTATAAGATGCAGGTACTTTGATAAAACAAAATTCAATTAGCAACAGAAGATAAGTTTGGGTCTTTTGCAAACGATTTCCCCAATCAAGATGACCGAAGAAAGGTTCGGGTCCGAGAAATGAAATCCAATCAAGGCAACCGGAGATAAGTTCGGTTCCTGTGCAAGCGATTTCCCCAGTCAAGGTGACCGAAGAAAGGTTCAAGTCTTAGACAAATGAAATCTAGCTGGCGACCGAAGATAAGTTCGGGTCCTGTGTAAGCGATTTTCTCAATCAAGGCGACCGAAGAAAAGTTCAGGTCTTGAACGAACGAAATCCAGTCAAGGCGACCGAAGATAAGTTCGGATCCTAGGCAAGCGATTTCCCCGAGTTAAGGCGACCGAAGAAAAGTTCAGGTCCTAGACAAACAATTTCTCTTGTCAAGGCGATCGAAGATAGGTTCGAGTTCTAGACGAAGGAAATTCAGTCGAGGTGACCGAAAACAGGTTCGAGTCCTCGACACATGATACTAATTATCTGGAATTACTTTACCCTTCGGCAAGGTAAGTTGCCCTAGGTATGTTTTTATTTGCTTTAGCATGCATCATCTTATCACATAAAAAATCGGACTTACAGTCTTGCCAAAAATAGCGTTCATTGAGCATGCATGGGCCAAATTTATGTGTTACTTTGTCTTTGAACATAATCTCTGCGAGCTCAACCTCTACGAGCTCACCTTCAAAGAGGGGTAGCTGTTGACACATATTTTTAATTTGCCCAAAAATCAATTGCATAAAATTTGGGAATTAAATTTCTTAAATTTGGGAATTAAATTTCTTTAATTCCTAAAACAAAAAAAATATTTCTATTTAAATACATTGCATATAAAAATTAGGCATATTTGCGTTAATAGGGTCTATTAGAGTGTATTAAAAAAATTCAAATTAAAAAAAAATCGAGTTGGGCCGAGCTGACTCGGCTCTTTTCTTTTTCTCTTTTTCCCCCCCCCCCCCGCGCGGGCCTAGCCCGCCTTCCCTTTTCTTTTCTTCCTCTCGGCCCAGCTCCTCTTTCTCCTTCCTTCCTCTCCGCCTGTCCTTTTCCCCTCCCTTGTTGGCCTCTGTTTCTGACGCCACCGTGACGATGCCGGAACAGCTCATCTCTATCGCCATCAGGCCAAAGGAGGGCCAGGCGGGTACGCCAATAGGATTGGCCTTAATGGCCAGTCCCGTCTGCCCTCGAAATCCCGAGCTCCCTCTCTCCATTTTTCCTCTCTCCTCCCCCTGCCTCTCTGCCCTTCACCAGAACTGGCCCCCCTCGCACTACCCTAATGGCCATGAATTGCGGGCCAGCATAGGCCGGTGCAGGCCATCGTCAGCCGACGTCGGGGAGTCAAGCAGTGGCCCTCGGCCACTATAAAACCAGAGAGAGACGGAGAGGAGAGGTTCGGCCGTGGAGAGAGAGAGAAATACAGCGAGAGAGAGAAACAGAGAGAGAAGAGAGAGAGAGAGAGAGAGAGAGAACCAAGGTCTGCCAGAGGAAGAGGAAGAGTTGGCAACGTCGCTGTCACCCCCAGACCAGTCGGAAAACCCCCCCTGACGCGCCGTGACGGGTAAGCTTCCCTGGGCCCTTAACTCGCCTCTGTTTTTCCCTGTTTTCTGGCACGGTTGGGCCGGGACTTGTGCCGGCTGTGTCGCACGATTCCCGGCCCATGTCGTCGTCGATCCTGGTCCCTAGTCTCAATCGAGAACGAATCGTGGTCGTCGGAGCCGACCTAGTCGCCGGAGGAGGTTGAAAGAATCTGGTTTTCCCCGTGCGTGCCAAACGTTCAACGAAATGCCCTAGTGAGGCCGGTTTTTATTCTTTCGCCAGCCGGCGAATGGCGGTTCGACGGCAGCTCAGGTGAGTAGCATAGCCTAATGGTGGTCCTAAGGGGGCGATTTGGGGGCGGCACCAGTCTGGGTCGGCCGGCGGACGACCAATTTTGGCTCCTCCAGTGCTTCCCCCCTCGTGGGTCTATGAGTTCGGGTTTGACCGACCCGAATCAGCCGACCCGACTCGGGTCAATGCCTGGGTTGAATCTGTTGACCTGGGTCAGTTCCGACCAATCCGAGTCAACGCCTGGTCGGGTCCGTTGACCCGGGTCGGATTCGACCGACTCAAATCAGCTAACCCGACCCGGGTCAATGCCTAGGTTGAGTCCATTGACCTGGGTTGGATCCGATCGGCCCAGATCCACAACTGACCCGTTTTTAATATTATATTATATTAAAAATATAAAAAAAGTTTAATTTTTTTTATTTTCTTTTTCTTCCGTATTTATTTATATATTTATTTTTTTAAATTTTTTTTAAAAAAGTTATTATTAAGTGATATGTCTAAGTGTGTTAATTTATTATTGTGTTATTATTATGCATGTCGTTTTAATCACATAAGTCGGCTTATTGGATAAGCCTATAGGATCATGTTTTGTTGTATGGTTATCATGCATGTTTTTTTAATTTAGACATTAACTGCATGATTTGTTGCGTTTTAAATGTTGGTTACCTTAGTTAGGGTTAGAATTTTAGGCTGCATATTTTACTTTGACTGTTAATCGCTTTTGATTATGCACTCGTTTGATCACTTACATGTTAGGAAAAATGTCCTAAAATCGATCCAAATTACCTGATAAATGTTTTCAGAAATGAACAGGACAAAATGTATCGAAAGGGCATTAGCTATCCAACTAGTGTAACCAAGTCCCCGAACTTGGTCAATCTCTAGTTCGTAGGAATAGGGTGATTCTTCTATCACCCTGTTTGGGTTTCTAACTGGCTTACCCTAAATCGATTAATGGCGACTGCTTGATGTAAACAACTTGCATGTTAAATACTTAAACCCCAAGTTGCAATATGGTATGGGTTTGGGAGTGCCTAAGTTAAGTTCTGAATCTAAACTTAGCACGTACTAGGCGTAACTTCCCCTTTTTTCGTACGCTAATAAAAATATCGGGGAGGTCGGTCGCGACATTCGGTTATAAACATCACTTTACGATGGATTGGATAAATGAGAAACGGAACGAAAAAACTGATGGTACGAAGGATCTCATCTCGGTGGATCACAAATGTTATGCGTGCGGTCTTCATTTGCTATTTGCTCTAGTGTGTCCCGTTTTGTTGTGCTATCGTTGCGCAATGTCTCGTCACTTACGATTTGCGTTCAGGTGGGCTCCAATTATGGTACTCTGTCATTTCTTGCACTGTTATAAATAACGGTATTGCATAACCTCATCCTATGCTGGAGAATCAATGGAAAGCTCGCTTGTTAACAGCAAAACTTTGAGTAACAAGAGAGCCCTATTTTACTAGCTTTCTCAGAAAAACCAGAAAACAAAAACACAAGGTTTTCAAACCGTCAATAGTGGTACACAAAGAAATCATACACAACAACGTGGAGTCCATTCTTCAGGTCCGACAAGTAAGTGCTGGTCTGAGCATAACCTCGGGCCATCCGAAACACACCAGTTCCACCGACGATAGGCATTTCCCTCACCTTCAACGACAGCACATTCCTCCCCACAACAGTCAAAGCTGCTCCCGTTGTACTTCCCCTCCGTGAACACGAAGTTCTGGAATGTCGACAAGGCCACCCAGCTTTGGGATGCGAACGCCTCCATGCCCCGTACCCTACCCGCGTTCTTCGAGCTCATCTCGTGGCCCGCGGTCAACGCATTGTCAAAAACGTCTACTAGACCAAATGACGTGGTGGACTGGTTGGTTGTTGATGCTGGGCTACGATTGTGACGGTGGCGTTGCTCCCGGTGGTTTTTACCTGCACGTAGAGGTGGAAGCGAGTGAGCTTCTCGCGCTTAGAGGTTAGGAGTTCGGATTTCGTGGTGAGTACGATGGAAGAAGCAAGGAATGAGAAGAGAAGGAGCTTGGTTAGGGTTAAGGCCATGGCGTGGGGTTTGGAAAGGGAGCGATCGGCTAGACGTAGTGACCGAGGAAGAGAAATAACAAAACTAGTTTTGGTTGCGCGAGTTCGAAATGTAGCGGTTTCATTTCATGCATTTTATAGTGCCCCAAGTGGGACTCTGTGACTCTGTCCAAGGCTGAAGAGTCAATATGTAGAAAACAAGTACGCTCGTTTATAGTGCGAGAACATATAATACAGGAATAGGTTGTGAACACGAGATTTTCTTTTTGAAAAAAGAAACAACACGAATATCTTTAACTAAACCTTCAAACGTGCGACTGAACACCCCAAAAGACTTTGGTCGAGTTTGGTTGGGTGTGCACGGTGAGCGTACCTAATTTGTGAAAAACTAGCGAGAGGCATAGAGAGTATCGAGAGTCATCATCATTCATGGGAGTCGAGAGTATGAGAAAACTTTTTTCTTTATTAGTGGGTTCACGTTTAACTTAGGATTGAGAAACTTGAAAAAGTGAGTGTAAACGAGTTATTGTAATATCATTTTTTACGATTATAGCAGACTCGTCTTGTCGATCCTCCCCCCTAAGATTGTTCGCGGTTCTGTGTTAGGGTTGCAAATTGGTATAAGAGCTTAGGATTATTATTGATTGATTGTTCTTCTACGAAATTCGAGACGTGAAAATGCATGTGCGCACGAGGCAATTATAAGTAGCGGCTCTTTTGCCGAATCTAGCTCCTCTTTTCGAGAAAAATAACCAAAGAAAGAAAGTCACATGCTCCGTGTAAGTGGGAGAAAATAAAAGAGATTCTCTCTAGATTTTACAATATAAAATCGACGTCTTTTATAGCTTTAGTCATTCTACATACATTATGTCAAGTTTATATGATTGTGGTGCAGATTATGACATTATTTTAATCGTGTTCCTAGATATATGCTCTCTATTTGTTATATCTTTCCCTTTTGATTCTCTCTCCTCATTGTTATTTCCCTGCAAATGTATCTTTTCAAGGGGAAATTCTTGCCTTAGATCAATATCTAAGGACAGGTGAGCTTGAGCCATTAAATTTCATGGAACTCACATATGGAGCAACTATCGAATTCATATGCAGCTCAACGTGAGGTCCACTTGATGACCCCAATCATAATGGATCAAGTCTAGGCAAGTGCTTTCGTTCTCTTATGGTGAAAAAATGCGCTTCTCTCTCTCCACGAACTTTCTATAGCCTTCCTCTACCAATCCCTAATTGGTGGATCTCTCTCTCTATTTCTTAACTATAGAAAAGCTTTCTTTGACTTGACTTCTAATCTTTCGCACGCTCAGTGTAGGTTAACAAACTAGAA
The DNA here is from genome assembly GCA_024500025.1 of Syzygium aromaticum. Lineage (NCBI taxonomy): Eukaryota > Viridiplantae > Streptophyta > Magnoliopsida > Myrtales > Myrtaceae > Syzygium > Syzygium aromaticum. The sequence goes on from CM044885.1 coordinate 24,491,645, forward strand.
TAGAATAACGTTAGTGATCCAACGACCGTAGATTCAATAGTTTAAGAATTCTTGTACCATTAGAAGTACCAGTAGTTATGGATAGACTTTCCATTAGATTTGTATCATATGGTAATTGAGGAAGTCCAAAGATACACCCTGAAACCCCCATCTATCTCTTCCTTTTGTCTTTTCTCTTCCTTTACCCAAATAACGTTGATGCCCATTCTGCCGCCCATTGCGACCATCGCTGGGGGTCGCCACTACAACTACAATTGCCAACTCCGATGGCCGCCTCTCATGGCGCCACCATCACCAAGAAGTCTCTCTCTCTACGCACCAAAAAATACGAACTCGTAAGTACGTTGAATTTCAATATGACGGCTTGGTCATTTTGTTTTTTTAATATTAACTAACTTCTTCAAATAATCTTCCACCATTTTACCACTAACAACATTACTAAAATTGACTTAGGAAATGATGGATCAAATTGAAAGTGATCTTTTAAACAAGTGGATGGTATTGGAGAATCACTATAAATCCGTCGCATCACTTAATAAACCAAATTTGTAAATCAATCTCTGTAGGGAAAATTATCCAAAAACCTTTTCATGTTTTGCTAATCGAGTTAATTCAACCAATTTTGGCCCTGAATTACTGACGTAGACAATTTTAATAATGTTTAAATATTTTTTCTAAATTTTATTAATATTTTTTTCCTTTTTTGTTTTCTTCTCTTTTTCTTTTTTTTCCCTTTTTTCTTTTTTCTTGTTTCCTTTTTCCCTCCGCCGGCCACCGCCAAGCCTCGTCGATGGCCGATGGAGGTTGTCAGCATTAGACTTGAACGGCCCTCGCCTGGGCAACCCTCGCCAAATCGAGGGCGAGGGTTGCCCTTGCCTAGGCGAGCATGGGCCGACCTTGCCCTCGACGAGGCCGGCAAGGGCAACCCTTGCTTGAGGGTGAGGCATGGCGGTGGGCCGGTGGCCGATGGAGGGAAAAAGGAAAAAAGAGAAAAGAAAAAGAAAAGAAGAGAAAATGGAACAAAAATATAAAAAGAAAGAAAAAAGAAACAATTAGTAAAAAATTCAAAAAATTTTAAATATATTATTAAAATTATCCACGTTAGCACCAACCGTGCCGTGTACATTAGTCAAAATTGGTTGTATGGACTCAATTGACAAAACATACAAAGGTTTAGGACTCAATTGGCAAAATTGAAATATTTAAGACTGAAGTGGCAAAAATGCGATGAGTTTAGGACTTTTTAGACAATTTTTTTTTATCTTTGTAGATTTCACATTTCTCATGCATAAAAGTGGGTTTTCAGAATTAATGAGGTACAATGATCATTAATTTGTTGTTCTTTTTATTCTATTAGTAATTTTGTATTTGGTTCCTTAAGCCTACCGGGCCTCAGACTTAAGTGTTGACCATTTGAAGTGTTGAAAATAAAAAAATAAAGTTGTGTAATAATACCTGAATAATGTTTTTTTTGGCCAAATATTAAATAGTGTATATTTTTGGTAGATTTTAGGCTTTTAGCAATGTGATATGCAAGATTTTATTTCCTATTTGAATACGCTTTCTATAGAATGCCTTACATAGTGAATGAAGTGATTTTTTGACTTAATTGGATCATGAAGTTATAGCTGTTTATGATCATCAAACATGCTTAATTTTATTAAGTTCTGAAGACATTAATTTATAGCACTTATTGGGGTTATGAAATATGCCATAAGTCTATGGATGATGCGGTAGGCAAACCAATCACAAAATGCAAAAACTGTATGGGGACTTGTATCTTTTGCCGAGATCCAATGACAATCCCATAAATTCTTAGTGTGATTGACTTGGTCCAATACACTTTAACGCAATACTTGCCTCCTTGTGCCTAAAAGGTTCCCCTTCACAGGGCAGGTAACCTCTTTGGCATGCAACAAAATACGATTATGCTTATGGTCGTGGCGTGTGAACGAGGAAAAATAGAGTATTCACCGCCAATATAAAGGAAATTTGACACAAACAATCATATTTATTCATGATTTGAGAATTATAACTATCCACTCTCTATTTGATGGTGAACAAAGCCACATATAAATTTTTAGGCGGCAAGAGTATGCTATAATTTACTACAATACTTTTGACTTTTGAGGTGGCTAGCTCAAATGCGGCCCTCACGATTTGGTGGAGATTTTGCGTTAGAATATACTATTTGGGCCTATTGGGATAGACTTTACTCTTTGCTTAATCTAAATTTTGCATGATGGACGAAGTTCAACTTTACTTAACTCGAAAATCCTAAAACTTTCACAGCATATAAAATTGACACATAAATTCATGTGTAATTTTTCATAATTTTTTAAAATTTAAATAATATTTTAAATTGTGGCGGGATACTAAAATACTACCTTTTGCTTTTGCTTTAAAATGAAAACGAATCGGTAGTTTACAATACCTTCTCATATATCTAAACAATGATTGTCCTCTTATAAATGTTTTCACCGTGAGTATGCTAAAATTACTACACTACTTTTGACTTTGAGGTGCGCTATCTCCAATGGGGCCACACGATTTGGTGGGGACTTTACTTTAAAATATACTGCTGAGCTTGTCTTGATAGACTTTAACTTTTTGCTTAATCTAAATTTTGTAATGGACGAACTTTAACTTTTCTTAACTTGAAAACCTTGAAACTTTCATGGTAAATAATATATTGACACATACATTCTTCATTTTCTCATAAATTTTTTGAAATTTAAAATAATATTTTAAATTGTGACGGGACAAAAAAAAGCTACTTTTTGCTTTTGCTTTAAACAGAAAACAAAACCGCAATTTACAATTCCGTCTCATGTATCCAAACAATCATCGTGCAAATATGAGAAAAAACTTTTCTAGCCGGAGAAAATATTAGGTACCTGAATAGTGCCATGTCATTGTGCTAGTACCGTGGACATTGCGACACCCGGACAGAAATAAAAATAATTCGAAAGAAAGTCAAAGGTTTATGGTGGGTCCCGCCCTTTTCTCTCACTTTTGCCCGTTACTAAATTTGGAAAGTTCGTTTCTTAGCTTCAAATTGCAAAAATTACAAAATAATCACAAGCCATAAACAAGGAGATAAACGAGTTTGAATCAATAAAACGGACATTCAAAGGTGGAAAATGTAAGGAATAATCGGATTTCAATAATTTATCAAAATAGAGTTTCCCATATTAACAAATGGATTTTGCTAGCACAGTAGTTCTTAAGCCACTATGACAACAACGGCTTATTGTGAGCCATAAATTCTTGAAGGAGTGAACTCCTTAATAATTTATAATTATTATTTATTTGATTTTTGTGATCCAGAACATATTTTTATTCCCACAGTAGATTTTAGACTATCACCCGATTATTTCTCTTAACCAAAACCAATCTCCCTTACTTTTTTTTTTGGGTCGGACAGTCTGCCTTACTTAACATAGAGTTCAATAAGCCAGTTTTTTTTTTTTTCTCTTAAAGCCGAAGTTTTTCTATTAATTTCTTCTTCAGCCCATAGAGAAACGAGAAAGAAGAGAAAAACTATGTTTGAAGGTGAGAAAACCCATGAAATGGATTGTGGCCCGCGAGGACGAAGGGCTCCGCTTGCAACTGAAGAGTACTTAGTCGCTTATTTGATTTTTTTGGGTTTAAATCCTGACTTTTCTTCATTTTTTTGGGTGTCGCAATTTCATTGGTACGCAAGAACAATGACATGGCACTACTCAAGTACCTAATATTTTCAAGTCGACATATGAACGTCACCAAGAATAGTTTAGTTGCGGCATTAGTTGACACAAGTGAAAGGAAACAAAGGAAGTCCTGGACCTGCGAGAATGAATTGCCATATTGTTCATTACATGTACTCAAAAGACACTCATGATACCGAGCCTCCAAATGGTCACCGGGAGGCTGCCACACAAGAACCGAAATAAAGCAAAAGCAGAGCTCTTTGCAACTTGAACGAGCCTAAACGTCAATGATGTAAGACAGATAGGCTGTACTCCGCCACAGCGGTCTTATTGGTTTGGCTGATGTAAACCGTGCTCGTGCGAACATAGCCCCGAGCGAACCGGAAAGCTCCGGTGCCCCCCACGATCAGCATCTCCCTGACCTTGAGAGCCAAGTTGTTCCTCCCCAATATGGTCAGTACGCTCCCGTTGAACTTGCCATCGGTAAACACGAAGTTCATGACCATCGTCAGAGCAAGCTCAGTCTGCGAGGCAATGGCAGAGAGGGCTTTGCCCGGCCGACGACTTTTGAGCCCGCTTCGGGTCCCAGGGCGCCAGGGCGTCATTCAACACCGAGACGGTGCCGAAGACCAGGTTGGTCAAGTTCCCATGGGCTGCGTACACGATGGTGGCGTTGCTCCCGTCGAATACCTCGTGCAGGTAGAAGCCGAGGCGGGTTAGCTTCCCGTTCCCAAGGCTGAGCGGTTCGTCGTAGCCAGCCTGGGCGTTTGTGGCGGAGGAGGACAGGAATAACGCCACGAGAATGATGATGAGCTTTGTTTGAAATGATGCGGCCATAATGGAGCAAAGGGAAGGAAGAAATTCTATGTGGCAGTGTGTTTGCCGATGGAAGATGAAACAATGGAACTAGCTAAATAGCAAGGTATGTATGTTTATCTAAATGCAATTGTCCCAAAACCCACTAAATAAAGACCAAATTGCTGAGAAGAGTTCTTTCTAAGATTCATGTGCTCACCATGCATTGATGCATCTACAAGTAACGGCATTTGTGTCCCGATGTTGCTCCTTCATTTGCGAAAAATTACAATGAGAACTAAAGTCACATGCTATGTCCGTTGGGAAATAAATCGAGGATCCAAACTCTCTAGATATTGCATGATAAAATCAACGACTTTTATAGGTTTGCGCATGGGCAGAAAGTGCATGTTCTTAAGCTAAGCATAAGGAGAGCGGGTCTATCGGTTATGGTGTCCGGAATAAAATTCAACTGTTACTAGTGGAGGAGTTCTATTTGACAAGTCTCCAATACTTCTAGCTAGAGGTGTTTATGGTAGTGCTTATATAGATCTGAATGGTGTTCAGCTCGAGGAAAAGTTGCAACCAAAAACTCCTAAGTTAGTGAGTACTAACGTGTTAATCAACAAATATGGTGCCTATAGTGAAGTTGAGCTTATAGGGCCAAGAGTTGTTGTACCAGCTAAGTTTAACAAAGTACGTAGTAGATCCTTTGATATATGTGGATGCAACAATGGTTTTGCTTTATTTGTTCTTGAGGAGATTATATCGTAAAATCTTTATAGAGTAGTTAAAGGTGTAAGTAGGGTTGGTGTTTTAATAAGGTCCATAGTTATGGTAAAGTTAAAGCGAGGCTTAGAATTGGAAGATGTCTATGCTGGTTGAGCCCGTGTGAGACTATAGGAGATTAGCAGTGAAGTTCAGATTCCAACGAAGTAATTGTGACTTTACTCAAACGTCAAGCCAAGTTGAAGAAAATATGTCTCGAGTTTAAATCTAAAAAAAGAAACTTTCATGATTTGAATTGTTTTCCTAGTTGAAGTTGTTTTCCTAATTGTGGGGTTACCTAGTATGAATAAGTCTTCTATTTTGGATTCAATTTTTGTGTTTATATATTGGAAGTGTGACTTCTTTGGAAGAGTATTAAAGAAGCTTCTTTGTGAATTACATCCTAAGAGTTTTTAGTATTGAAACCAATTAAATCTTGGAATAATATTTGTGAATTCCTTCGTGAGATTGAAATATTATTTCGCGAGAAATTGTGAGGTTATATATTGTGTGAGGTTATTGTATGTAATTGGGGACTATGAAACATTGAGAGTGTTTGAATGATTCGAGTGTATTGTAATCTCCATTGTATCGCTTGTATAGTAGAATTCTTTGTTGCTTTCTCCGTAGATGTGGGTCATACCAATCGAACCATGTAAATTTGTGGTTTGATTTATTTTCTTATTCTGTATTTTATTGTTCAATCTTTTGCTTCAGCAACAATCGCTTTGGCCCAGAAAAAAGAATCTTAGAAACTAGACATATATAATTGTTTTATTCAAATTTAAATAAAAAATAAAAACAAATAGATTGGTCCCCATCTGGGTGAGAATCAGATGCGTTCTTTCAAGGGCTATCTGCAACGGACAAGAGAACTCGTGTGTAGAAAGAAAGGTGCGATGTTATGGATAGTTTGAGTTTTCGATGCTTGGGGTGCCTTTATAGGTTTTAGGAGGGTTTGTAAATTGGAATGCATGGGAAATTAGATCTGGAGATATATGGAGATTTAGGGAAGGTAATCTAATTCCTCATATACGAGTAACTAGCGCCGGCAATTTTCGACCTGACTTGCTTCTAGTGCTGCCCAACCCTCTTTCTGTAGCGACATCCCTAAGGGAGCCCTCTCTCTCCCCCTCTTCCTCTCCCTCTCTGTCTCCAAATTTCTCTATCTCCTCATTTTCAAGACTTCTTCGTTGATTTCGCGGACGAGGTAGTTGACATCCTCCGCGGAAGCAGAGAGTTTTGTCCTGTGAGTTCAGAAGTTCGAAGCATGAGCGTTTTGGAAGAATTTGCTCTTCCGGAATTGCTCGTTTCTGCTCTGGTGCTTCCTCCATATAGTCGAGTGCTCCGTAAGTCTTTGAGACTTCTCTGCTACCATCTTCAACAGTCGATTAATCTGAAAATGATTTTGTGATCAAGTGGTATTTCTTTTGCAGGTCTTCTCTCCTGATCTAGAGTTAGATCTAAATTTGGATGCTCTTATATTCTGATTTGAATATAAATTTGGAATATACAAGGCATTTTCTGTATTCTTTCAATCTGTTGGTGATGTTGTTGTCTCTTTATGGTGATGGTACTGGGGATGCCGAACCTAGGCATGCACCGCCTTTTGGCAAAGCCGTAGCTATTGAAGAAGGAAATCTCGGCGTGTGTTCATCGCTGATGATGATAATGTGAGATTCGGTGATTGGACGCCGATTATGCTTTGGTGCCATGACAAACCTGCTTTTGTGGAATGAGCGTGTCTCCAAGTTGATTTATTTTTCAGATTTACTTATTTTGTGCAATTTGCATCTTTATGTTGATGTTATGTACCTCTTTTTTATGTAAAATGAAAATTTACCTTCCGATAAAAAAAAATCTAATTCCTCATGTTTTTAAGAACTTGGTATTCTTGATTGCAATCGAGGATACGTGGATGACTAAAATTGGTCTAATAGTTATTAGCTTGGTTAATTTGTTAGATATTAGTCAGCTCGATTCAGATTGTTGATGTTGGCCCAAAAGTTCGATTGCAACCATTCGCAATCTAAATTCAAGCAAAGAAACATAATAAAAATAAATCTAGCGAGAAATTTAGGCTATGCACAAATATAGAGATGTAATGAGAGTTTGCTACAGCGATTTATAATGGTTCGGCCTCGATGTACTACTCTCCCCACGTCCACCTTGGAAGAGCTCGACTCTTAATTTTTTTACTTGAAACCTCAAATTCATTTTTCAAATTTTCAAGATCAATTTTAAAAGACTCATTTCGTTCTTTTTTCAAGAATTCAATTTTTTTTCTACAAAACTTTTTGTTTTCACTTGTCAAAGTATTAATTGCCTTCTTTTTTTTATACCTATTCTAACTCTCATCTTTTTTTTAAACTTTTATTTTGTCTCTTTACAAAGCATACGAGTCGTACTCGTACTTGAAACTAATCGTCCGCAGCCCACTCCACCCTACGCAATTATTGTGCCACTTCGCCTCGTGCATCGCGTAAACATCATTGATTTCCAGATTTTGTTATTTTAGCATTTGCCGCACAACCCCTTTTTAAGATCTGCACTTTTCCGGTCAAACACAGTGTAAAAGCCGTTCATAAGCGAACGTCAACATGTCGACGCATCTGCGCAATGAAACTTAACACGACCTACTACTGATCGCGCACTTTCTAGTTTTGAACAGGACATACACAACATCTCCACTGAAACTGAATTATTCACTTCCATGGACAGAAATAAAACTTCCTTTATTATCGTAGTGCTCGTTCTCGTACGTTCGTCATCAGTAATGTAATGCGTAAGCATCGTACTTCACAATCACATTCCTGGTCATCGAGTCGAAAGTGAGAGTTCTCAGCTGAATATATCCGCGAGCGAACCGGAAAATGCCGGTCCCGCCAACGATTGTCAGCTCCGTCGGATTTTTCAGAATCCGGTTCTGCCCCAACACGCTCAACGTGCTCCCGTTGTACGTGCCTTCCGTGAAAACCAAGTTCATACTCATGGCGAGGCTGATCTCGCTTTGTGATGATGACGCATATATTGCCTGAGCTCTTCCGACAAGCGTGGAGTTCGGGTCTGGGCTCACGGTCAACGGGTCATCAGTGACGGCGACGGCACCGAAAAACGTAGCTGACGTATTTGTTGTTGCTGCTCGGGCGACGGACACTGCAGTAGGGTGTTGCCCGGTGACTCTGTCGTGGAGATAAAAGCGAAGATGGGTCATCTTCTGGGGTTTGAGCCCGTACTGATCTCGAGCAGATAGTTCTCGAGCGAACAAGGTCTCCGATTTAATCGCTGTGGGAAAGGTGAGGGAAAAGAAGAAGGCCAAGATGGTGAAGCTTGTGTTGCAGGGGGCCATTAGAGAGAGAGAGAGAGAGAGAGAGAGAGAGAGAGAGAGAGAGGCTAATAACGTTTATATATGGTTCAGTGAAGCTTAGCAAACCAAAAGAGAAAGATGTTAGTTGTACAATAGCCGTAGATGATAGTTTTTCTTTTGGTCAGACTGTAGATGATAGTTTTTTCATTTATTTTGTCGAATAGTAGATGATAGTTTAAGTTGTTTCGTTACAGAATGATGGTGCTGAATTCTTGTGGGGTACTTCAACATGACACATTCATGAGAAATAATGCTATATGTGCTATATATTATTATTGCATTTTATGCATGTATGCTTTTATAAAACTAGCATTATTTTAAAGCAAGTGTAGTGCACATCCATAAAATCAATGTTAACATGGACGATTGTTATATATAGTAGCTGCATAAATAATCTCTGAGATAATAAAAGATGCTTTCCAAAAGCAGACGTGTTTTACTCACAAAGTTAGTGAAATTATAGTTACCAATCATACATTAAGCAATGGTCGCCTAAGATCGATTGACCTCAAGCGAGGCTGCCAGTAGCTAGATTTGGTCTTGCTAGCAGTCTAAACCCTTGCCGGTGACATTGCATGTGTTGTAGCTAACAATATCACCTAGAAGGGGGATAGGTGATTTTAAAACAATTTGAAAGTTTAATGTGGAAGTAAGATGATCGAATTGAATATTATCAAAATCGAGTGAATTCAGAGTCTAAATATTAAAAGTGATATGATGATATTCACAAAGAATGAAAGCCGAAGTTTGAATATTAACAGAGGTGCGATGTGATTCACTAGTGTGCAAAAGTCTATATAAAAAATAATCAACAAGAGTTTAAAGATAGAAGAAATTTCGTACAGAATTTATAGTGGCTCGACTTATTATAAGTCTACGTCCACTCTTCCAAGCTAACAGCCTATTGGCTGGATTCCACTAAAAATCTTCTTAAAATTACAGTAGCATTTGCCACTTATACGCTAGCACCTCTCCTCGAAGTAAGTGTTGCTAATACCCAAGTTGATATAACTCACTATCTCACACTTAAGCACAAACTATAACACTGTTAACACTTTTCAAAAGAATCACAATTTAATGCTCACGGAAGACAAGTATGTAAGATCGAAGTTCTCTTACTCTTTGAAATTTTTTACTCTGGATCTTTCTATTCTCTTAAGCACCTTGATCTCATTTTATATTTCGCCACTTACAATCTACCCGTTGGACAATCTTCAATGATCACTTTCCAATCAACCCGTTGGACGAGATTACATAAAGAAGATTGAGTAGCGATGAGAGATAAGATCTGAATCCCCATTGATTTGGTCGTCCATACAAGCAAATCTTCAATTTCCATAAGTAGAGTTCTACGATTAAGGAAAGTAAATTGTCTATGAAGTGATTGCCAATCAATCTAAGTTGTCTTGTGTAAATGGTTTTGTTGCAAAACAATCTTTGGGATCGAAAATCAATACTTTCTAAGTTGGAAATCCAAGCCAAATCACTAGTTGTGATGGTTAAATTTTGCGTCTGAATGTATATTGCATCTGAATATATTTCCATGTGTAGATTTTGCAATATAATGATATTCAGTTTAAGCGTAGAAACTAAAAAGATCAACTTCTTTGATGAGATTTGCGTATAAGCTTTAGTGAAATCTGCACCGTTGCTCTAATGATATCTATGCAATAATCTTGATGATATCCATGAAGTACGCTACTGATATCCACATTACAACTGGCTTTAGATAATATTCAAGTCCAGTTGTCTGGTGATGTCCAAGTATATTGGTAGTTGTCAATCTACCTCGCTGCTCACCTATCCATGGTACTTTCAAGTTTTACCGAACTACTTGTTTTAGGCTTGTTGACCTTCTACTTCGGTACCTCCAGTTTGTAGACACTTTTATGCGCAATGCCTTGTTCATCATTAATAGATAACTCATATCCTTTAGTTGTTCCTATCATTTGTATAACGGCTATTGCATCTTTAGTTTGGTTACTCAACAACTAAACATGTTAGTAGCCTTTGATTATTTTGTTATCTTCAAAACATCATAAAGGGATTTTCCTAATAACACAAAACTCAAAGTACTTCTGGACCTACCTTAAGTTAGAGGCCTTTGGAAATGCAATTACATTTTCCAAAGCTCTCCAAAAAATTTGCCAAACGGTATTTACATTCACCCAAAATATTTTGAAACCCAAAGCCCCCTGGGAATGTAGTTCTCAGCGCAGCCATAGCGCCCCAAGTGTGACTGTATCCAAGGATCGAATGTAAAGATGAAGATAACAACTACGCACATTTTTTATGCGGGAAGATATAACACACTGTAGTAGTTTCATTTTTTCCCTTTCCTTATATTTCGTTTTCTTGGAACATTTCAATTCCTTATATTTTCATCTCGATGTACTTCCAATTCCAAACGTTTCAATTCCATATGACTTCAAATCGAATGCACTTTACTTTCCATCAAAATTCGCACTCCATCTATGTCTCATTTGTGCACTTTGTGCTCAAGTGCTGAATCGTGAAATATAGGTCGCCCTCTAATTATTTAAGATCGAATCGCCTTGTCGCACATTGACTTCCGTCAACATCCATTTTGGCACACCCAGTATCAATTGTTTCTCATAATGTCATATAATATATACACAAGCAAATATAATATTGTCTCGCTTCGTCTCTATAAAACTTTGCAATTTTAATTAAATGATCCTTACTTAATAATCAAGCATATTTAATTAACAATATCATTGATGTTAGATGTCATTAAAATAACTCGGAATTATGTTGGCGTAGTTTTGAGAAATAGAAAAATAAAAGAAATTACAATCACAGGAAGAAAGAAAAGTCTAGCAATTGAAAAGAAAGAAAAAAGGAAAGTTTTTATGTTTGTATCGGTGTTATAATCTATATGGATTACCAAACGACAGATAGAATCATTAAATATCATAACCCATCAGTTTCATCTCATAGACTGTCCTGACAACTAATCTGGATGCCGAACCAAACATTTTTCTAGTAATGACTTTCTTAATGTCAAAATTTAATTTTTGTTGGCATTGCTATATTTTTCTTTTTGATAAGTAAAAGGCTCATCAGCACTAATGACCCCCCTTTGTCACCATAAGGATTCTACATCCGTTACGGAATGTTCCACTTGAGCTGCGTCTACACCGTACCACTCGCGATCCAAGGATCTAAGGTTGGTGAGTCAGGCACAATATATGTCGTAGCTACACAGTTTAAAATGAGCTATTTAGAGGTTCACTTACAATATATATCGAGCTCGTGATCATAGGTAGGATAGGTGATACAATTATCACAGAGCCAATCATTGTGGTGGCCGATGAGTTCTAATTTTTGTTCACCTAACATACTACCAATTAATTGGAAAACCTCAGGGTCACGTAGAAGCTAATGCCCACGTGATTGTTGCAGATCATGTCCCTATCTTTTCGAGGTTTGATTAAGAAACTTTCCCCACTTGAATACAAATAATGGGAGTTTAAGTTTAAATTGCACATGTCACCAAAAACAAGATCAGCCTGTACACAAATGTTACATATTGGAAAACCTCAGGGTCACGTTGAAGCTAATGCCACGTGATTGTTGCAGATCATGTCCCTAGCTTATATCTAATAATTGCGTTTCGAGGTTAGATTAAGAAACTTTCCCCACTTAAACACAAATAATGAGAGTTTAAGTTTAATTTACAGATGTCACCAAAAACAGTACACAAATGTTACACACCCCCAAGAATGAAAGATGAATACTACCCTGTTAAACGTTTTGTAAGTTTAGATTAAACAGATCGGCTTGACAACTAGGCTGATGAAATCTCCCAAGGCAAACCCCTTCATCCCCCAAAAACTCTTTCATCTTTTGAAGCTCTTTTGTAGGCTCTCAACTTCAATTTTTGAAGCTGAGAGCCTACTTCACCTTTGATTTTTTTTTTTTGCTTTGACTGTCTTTTCTTTTCTCTTTCGTCCTGTTTTAGGGGATTATGTGTGTGAATAAATCTCTGCAACTATTCGACCAAAAAAAAGAAAATCTCTACAACTGATCTTGGGTGAGTGTTCTGTCGGACAATAAATCTATTGTTAGATTCACTGCTGAGCTGAGTTGGAGCCCATGGAGTTTGAGATGTCTCATTGAGGAATGCAATGCACTACTAGCCCAATTAGAAGGTATCTCTCTAGCCCATTGCCCATGAGAAGCTAACCAAGTCGCAGATTGAATCGCCAAGACCCACCGAAATGGGACTCTCCCCTCCAATTGGATGTCTAGGTCACCTCAACTTCTTTGGGATTTATTATGTATTGACTCTTATCAACTTTGCTCGTTTGGTATCGCTTTTGAATGGATGAAATGGTATTTGTGTTTGACAAAAAAAATGTTGATCCTATAAATTCTTGAATTGTAATTGACTGGATCTGATATACTTTTTCGCAATACTTGCTTGGGTGTGCCTAAAAAGCTCTCCCTCACACAGGATTGGTGAGACATTTGTTAGGGCTTTGAGCCAGAGGCAGGTGACCTCTTCGGTATGCAACAGAACATGGCTATGCATATGGCCATGGTGTGTGAATAAGCAAAAGTAGAGGATACGCTGCTAGTGTAAATGAAATTTAACACAAGCGACTTATCCACTCTTGGTTTGAGAATTATAACTATCCTTTCTCTAATCGATGGTATATAAAACCACTTTTATAAATTTGTATACTGCCAAAGTGTGCTTTAATTATTATGCTACTCGTAAATTTTGAGATGGGCCATCTCAAATGCGGTCCATACTATTTGGTTGGGATTTGCTTTAGAGTATGTAGTTTGGGTAAGTCTTGATAGACTTTCACTTTTCTTTGCTTAACTTAAATTTTGGGGTGGACGAACTTTGACTTTTCTTAATTCCAAATCCGTGAAACTTTCATGGCATATATCTGTCGACACATAGATTCAAGTGTAATTTTTTCATAAATATTTTAACTGTGAAAGAAAAATGAAAAACTCAGTTTAGCTTTTGCTTTAAAGTGAAAACAAACCACAATTTTACGATTCTGTCTCATATATCCGAACAGTCATGGTGCAATCTGAGAAAAAACTTTCCAAATCGAGATATATATGAGCGTCGCGAAGAAGAGTTTCGTGCGAAATTAGTTGACACAGGTGAAAGCAAATAGAGGAACTCGCTGACCTGCGATAGTGAATTGCCATACTGTTCATTGCATGTACTCAGAAGACACATAACACCAATAATCGAAGTGGTCACAGAGAGGCTGCCCCATAATTTTATCATAAGAACCAAAACTAAGCAAAAGCAGAGCTCCAGTTCTAGCAACTTCAACGAATCTGAACGTCAATAATGTAACACAGACAGGTGGTACTCCGCCACAAAGGTCAAAGGTCTTAATGGTTTGGGAAATGTAAACAGTGCTCGTGAGAACATAGCCCCGAGCGAACCGAAAAGGACTCGTCCCCCTCCACCTCGACGCCCCCGGCCACCCCACCCCCCCCCCACCCCCCCCACAATCGGCATCTCCCTGACATTGAGACCCAAGTTCTTCCTTCCCAAAATGGTCAGCACGCTCCCGTTGAACTTGCCGTCGGTGAACACGAAGTTCATGGCCATCGTCAGAGCGAGCTCAGTCTGCAAGGTGATGGTGAAGAGGCCTTGGGCCCGGCCAGCAACTTTCGAGCCGGCTTCGGGTCTGAGGGCAAGAGCATCGTTCAACACCGAGATGGTGCCAAAAACCAGGTTGGTCGCGTTCCCGTGTGCGGCGTGCACGACAGTGCTCCCGTCAGATATCTCATGCAAATAGAGGCGGAGGCAGGTTAGCTTCTCGCGCCCGAGGCTCAGCGGTTTGGCGTCATCAAGTTCCTAGGCAAGGACTGACGCCAAGAGAATGATGATGAGCTTTGTTTGTGTCACTGATATTAGGATATTTATCTGAATTTGCATCTCTCAAGATTATGTATATATATTTTTTTGATAGTGCATAACCTTGAATGATTATATTTGATATTGTGTTTATCTTATTACTTAGATGGTCATCTCATGAAGCCTATAAATAGGCTCGCCATGTAGTCTTTTCCATATATCGAAATATATATAATTTCTCATATTTCTCTCTTCTGTAATTTTTACATTTAACTTTTGAAATGATGCGGCCATAACAAAGAAATTATATGTGGTAGAGTGTTTCGCGATGGAAGATGAAACAATGGAACTAGCTACATAGCAAGGTATGTCTATTTATCTATAGGGTTCATGAGATGATTATGAAAAATCTCAAATTTGTATATTTATGATAAATTTATCTTTTGTTAAATTAGATTAATACCTTGAAAAATCACAAATTGATAAAATCGTGATAAATGAAGGGATAAAACGATTTAATAAAGACCAAATTTTTTATAAGAGTTTTAAGATACATGTGTGCACGGTGCATTTTACAAGTTATACCTACTATCTTGGCCTCGTACCCTCATGCGAGAAGAAAAATTGTCACCGGTGGTGTTTTCATAAAAGCAATCGGTTTTGCCGATTGTAGGCATTTACCCGATGATGAGATAGTCTTCCCGTGTGTGTTATGTCGTGTTCCTATGTTTACAGTGCAGATTATGACCTTGTTTTTAACATTCTCGTAGACATATGCTCTGTAGTTGTTATTTTGTCCCTTTTGATTCTCTTTCTCATTATTTTTCACTTGCAAATGCATCTTTTTGACGGGAAATTCTTGCCCTGGATCTATATCTATCGACCGCGCGCAACAAAGCTACTGAATTTCAGAAAACTCGCGCACGGAACAGACATGAGATCCACATGCAATCCAATTTGAGGTCATCCGATCCATAATGAATGGAGTCTAGACAAGTACTTTCACGCTTTTAGTGTGAGATACTGCTTCTCTCTCTCTCCAAATTTTGTATAGTTTTGTTTTTTTTGTTTTTTTTGATCTGTTATACTCTAACTCTTAACTCATTCTTAAAATTTTGCCCTACCTCTTGTAGGGCGTGGGAGTCACGACCCACATCTGAAACTATACGTTCCCACTCTTAACCCCCCCTTGAGAAAGTGGGGATTCGAACTCCCCACTTCCTCCTTTCCAAGTGGGAAGGTGGCCACTGAAGCAAACCCCATTGGTTGTATAGACTTGCTTAATCCATCCCTAATTGATGGTTCTCTCTCTCAACTATTGAAAAGCTTTCATTGGCTTTTTGATTTCCCCACGCTTAACAATAAAAAGTTGTTTTGTGATAAAATGATGTGATGAATTCATATAGGGTATTTGAATATGGCACATTCATGAGAAATAACGTTATATGTATTATGTGGAATGTTCTTGCATTCTATGCATGCATGCTTTTATATCTTAGCATTATTTTAAAGCAAAGTGTAGCATACATCCAGAAAGTCAATGCTAGCATGGATGATTGTAATATACATTAGTTGCAACAAATAATCAAATCCGAGATTGCATCGAAAGCATCTACCTGCACTCAATATATATTACAGGACAATCTTGGGATATATATAAGAATTTTGTGCGGTTCATCTGTGATCTAGATTCATGTGTGCACAATTTGAGCACTTAACAATGTTCAATAGAAGATCATCGGTCATTATCCCTCCCACCCTTTTCTTTCGAGTATTTTCCACGTCTATGTTTAACGTCCTACGGAACTCCAAATAGGAATCACTGCAAAAAAACATGTTTTTTCCGACGAAATTTCCAACGAAAAATTTGGAAAAATTCGTTGGTCCAACGAAAAAAAATTCGTTGGTAATAAGTCGCCGGAAATTTTTCCAACGAAAAATTTCAATTTTCGTTGGAAATTTGCGATAAATTTTTTTTCGTTGGAAAATTTCGTTGGAGAACTCGTGGCTAAATTCATTGGAAACAAATTTTTTTTTCCGACGAATTTTTTTTGTTGGAAATTACAAATTTTTTTTTGGTCGAGCTAAAAATCGTGGAAATTTTTTTTCCATTGAAATTTTTTTTTTTTGGTCGAATTTTTTTTTTTGATCGAAAAATAGCCCTCGCCGCCGACGAGGGCTAGCCTCGTCGCCGGCGAGGGCCGAGCTTGCCCAGATCTGGGCGAGCTCGAGCTCGCCGGCCATGGCGAGCTCGGCCCTCGCCATGGCCAGTGAGGGTCAGCCTCGTCGCCGGCGAGGGCAAGCCTTGTCATCGACGAGGGCCGAGCTCGCCGGCCATAGCGAGCTCGGCCCTCGCCATGGTCGAAGATGAAGAAGAAGAAGCAGTAGCAGCAACAGGGGCGGGAGCAGGCTTCGAGGCCGCCGCCCGTCAAGTTCGTCGTTGTCTCCTAGCCTCGCCGGCAACGAGGCTTGATGGCGTCGGGGGCATCGGGGCCGTCGGAGGCTTGGAGGCTTGGTGTCCATGGCTCCGGAGCTGGAGCCGGAGGAGGAGGGGGGGCGGCGGGGGAGGAGGTGGAGGGAGAGGCGGAGGGGGAGATGGAGGGAGAAGGTGAAGGCGAAGGAGAGAGAGAGAGAGAGTGTGTGTGAATGTGGAAATCGAAAGTTGTGGGAATAACGAGCACGAAAATATTGAATAAGGAAGAAGTAGGGTTTTCGTTGTAAAATTTGTGGGAAATTTCCCACGAATTTTGCTTTCCCACAAATTTTGCAACGAAAATTGTACACACTAAAATAATTGCCCGGAAAATTAAAATTCGTTAGAAATTTCCAACGAATTTTTCAACGATAATTATACACACTGAAGTAATTGCCCGGAAAATTGAAATTCGTTGGAAAATTTCAACGAATATAAAAAATGCCGAACAGGACTGGGTTTTTTTTGGAATTCGTTGGAAAATTCGTTGGAAATTTCTAACGAAAAAAAATTTATTGGAAATTTCCAATGACTTTTCCAACGAAAATTGTACACATTGAAATAATTGTCCGGAAAATTGAAATTCGTTGGAAATTTCGTTGGAAATTTCCAACAAATTTTCCAATGAATATCAAAAATGCCGAACAGTAACGAGTTTTTTTTGTAATTCATTGGAAAATTCGTTGGAAATTTCCAACGAAAAAAAATTCTTTGGAAATTTCCAACGACTTTTCCAACAAAAATTGTATACACTGAAATAATTGTCCAGAAAATTCAAATTCGTTGGAAATTTCCAACGAATTTTCCAACGAATATAAAAAATGCCGAACAGTAATGGGTTTTTTTGTAATTCGTTGGAAATTTCCAACGAAAATTGTACAAACTGAAATAATGGCCCGGAAAATTGAAATTCGTTGGAAAATTTCAACGAATATAAAAAATGCCGAACAATACCGGGTTTTTTTGAATTCATCGCAAAATTCGTTGGAAATTTCCAACGAATTTTGCGACGAAAATTGTTTCGTTGGAAATTTCTAACGAATTTTAATTTTCGTTGGAAAATTTGTCGCAAATTTGCAACGAAAATTTTTTCGTCTCAAATTTTCGTAGCAAAAATCCAGTTTTTTTGTAGTGAATATCGAATGATTAGGTAGAGCTATTTCAGTGTGTTAATTAATTAGCCGCCTAGAGATGTGAGAGGATCATAATATGCCCACCTTATCTTTTCCTACAAAAAAAAATGTTGAGCTACCTTCTCTAGATAATCTTCCACTAGAAGTACCAGTCAATTTGGGTAGACTCTCAATGTCAATGGTAGTACCCCAACAATTGCCAACATTGAGGAAAAATTATCAAAAAAGTCCTAAATCTATTATATGATTATCAATTCAGTGTGATCCGACCAAAATTGACTGGAAAAATTATATTGGCAAATCTTTAAAACGTTTAGGACTAAATTAGTAAATTGTTATAAGTTTTAGTACTAAATTGATAAAGTTTAAAAGTTTAAGACTGAATTGACTGTCGTGCGTGCAATAAATTTAAGACTTTTTGGAAAATTATTCCCAACTCCGATGGTCTCTCACAGCGTGACCACCACCAAGCTCTCTCTCTCTCTCTGTGTTCCCCTCGCGCCCCCCCCCCCACCCCCCCAACACACACCTTTTGCACACGCGAGAAGAGATGCGAACTCGCAAAAGTTCGCATGTATATTAAACTTCAATATGCCAGCTTGATCATTTTGTTTTTTAAATATCAAGTATTATCTCCAAATAATCTTCTACCATTTTATCACTAACAAACATCATTAAAATTGACTTAGGAAACGATGGGTCAAATTGTAAGTGGATTTTAAACAATTGGACAATATTGAACAATCAATACAAATCTATCGCATCATTTAGTAATCCAATTTTGTAAATCAATTTTTGTATATTTAGCATTTCTCATGTATAAAAGTGGGTTTTCAAAATTAATGAGATACAATAGTTATTAACTTGTTGTTTTTTATATTATTAGTAATTTTTATATATATAATTCTTTAAACCCATACTAGGCCTCAAAATTTAAGTGTTGACCATTTTAATTGTTGAAAATAAAAATAAAATATAATGTAATAATATCTAAATATTGAGTTTGAATAATGTCTTTTTTGCCAAAAAATAAATAGTGAATATCATCGGTAGATTTTAGGCTTTAGCCATGTAATATGCAATATCTTATTTCCCATTTGAATACACTTTCTATAGAATGAAATAAGTAACCCCATCCTTACTTAGTGCATGAAGTGATTTTTTGACTTAATTGGATCATTAATTCCAAAGAGTTACGGTCATCAAACCTGCTTAATTTTATTAAGTACTAATTACATTGATTTCAGCACTTATTGGAGTGAAACAGGCGATTAGTCTATGGATGATGTGGTGGGCATAGCAGATCACATAATGCAAAAACTGTATGGTGACTTGTATATTATGACGAGACCTAATGTTGAACCCATAAATTCTTGAAATGTGGTTGACTTGATCTAATATATTTTGACATGATACTTGCCATCCATGCCTAACAAGCTCTCATTCACATGGTGCTGTAGAGACATTTGTTCAGGCTTTGAGCCGAAGGCAGGGGGACCTCTTTGGCATGCCATGGTGTGTGAACAATGGAAAAAAGAGCATGCGCTACTAATGCAAAGGAAATTCGACACAAGCGACCTTATTCGCTCGTGATCTATGTGTACTCTCTAATCGATGGGGTTTAAAGTCGCTTGTATTAATTTGTATGTACTTACTACTTTGACTTTTGAGGTGAGCCATATGAAATGTGGCCCACACAATTTGGTGGGGAAAAGTACCAAAAAGGTCATAAATCTTTTGCATTAGTGCCAATTTAATCTTAAATATTTTTTTGGTGCCAAGTCAGTCATAAACCTTTTGCATTAGTGCCAATTTAGTTCTAAATCTTTTTTTTTGTATCAATTAAGTCATAAACCTTTTAAATTGGTGTCAATTCAGTCCTAAATATTTTGTTTTTGTACCAATTTAGTCCTCCTGACCAATTTTGACCAGAATTTACCGACGTGGACGCTTGTCAGCCAGCGACGGGTCATCGGCGTCGACGTGGATAACTTAAATAATATTTTAATATTTTTTTAATATTTATTTATTTTTCTTTTTTTTCTTTTTTTTTCTACTTTTTTTTTGGGTTTCTTCTTCCTCTGACCGGTCGCCGGTCTAATGACCGGCTAGCGAGCTCGACCTCGCCGGCCATTGGTGAGGGCGGCCTCGCCTTGGTCGGGTGAGGCTTGACCTCGCCAGATCCAGCGAGGTCGGGCCTCCCCCGACTATGGTGAGGCTTGGCTTGAGCCCTCGCCGCGGCCTCTGATGAGGACTCGAGCTTTGCCATGGTTAGGGGAGGCCCGACCTTGCCAGGTCTGGCGAGGTCGAGCTCGCTGACTTCTGGCCGGTCACCGGTTCGGTAACCGGCTAGAGGAAGGAGAAATCCAAAAAAAAAAAAAAATTCAAAAAAATATTAAAAAATTATTTATGTTGTCCACGTCAGCTCCGGTGACCGGTTGTCGGCCGGCAGGCGTCCACGTCGATAAATTCAGGTCAAAATTGACCGAAAGGACTAAATTGGCACAAAATTAAAAGGTTTAGAATTGAATTGGCACCAATTTAAAAGATTTAGGACTTAATTGACACCAAAAAAAGGTTTAGGACTAAATTAGCACTAATACAAAAGGTTTAGGACTAAATTGACACAAAAAAAAAAGTTTAGGACTAAATTGGCACTAATGCAAAAGGTTTATGACTTTTTTGGCACTTTTCCCCAATTTGGTGAGTACTTTGCTTAAGAATATATTGTTAGGGTCTGTCTAGATGGACTTTACTTTTTGCTTAGTTTAAATCTTGCAGTGAACGAACTTTGAATTTTATTAGCTCGAAACACCTAAAACTTTTATAGTATATAAACATTGACACATAGATTCATGAGTAGTTTAAATAATAATTTAAATTGTGATGGGAAAATTAAAAAAAATTTGCTTTTGCTTTAAAGTGAAAACAAACGGGCAATTTATGATTCCGTCTCATATATCCAAACAATCATTGTGCAATCTGAGAAAAAACAATTTTAAGACGACATATGAACGTCACGCAGAAGAGTTTAGTTGCGGCAGTAGTTGACACAAGAGAAAGCAAAGAAAGGAAGTACCGGACCTACGAGAATGAATTGCCATATTATCCATTACATGTTCTCAAAAAGGCACAAATAATACCGAGCATCCAAATGTTCACCGAGAAGCAGCCACATTATTTCATCACAAGAACCAAAACAAAGCAAAAGCAGAGCTCATTGCAACTTGAACGAACCTAAACGTCAATAATGTAGGACAGACACGTTGTACTCCGCCACTGCGGTCTTTTTGGTTTAGTTGATGGCAATCGTGCTCGTGCGAACATAGCCCCAAGCTGACCGGAAAGCTCCCATCCCCGCCACAATCGGCAGCTCCCTGACCTTGAGATTCAAGTTGTTCCACCCCGCTATGGTCAGTACGCTCCCGTTGAACTTGCCATCGGTGAACACGAAGCTCAGGATCATTGTCAGAGCAGAGTCGGTCTGCGAGGCGATGGCTAAGAGGGCTCGGGCCTAGTCGATGACTTTTGAGCCCGCTTCGGGTCCAAGGGCCAGGACGTCATTCAACATTGATATGGTACCAAAGACCAGGTTGGTTGCATTCCCATGGGCTGCATACACGACGGTGGCATTGCTCCCATTGAATATCTCGTGCAGGTAGATGCAGAAGTGGGTTAGCTTCTCGCACTGAAGGCTAAATGATTCGGAGACCTCAATGTTAGAAATATATTGTCTGATTCTGAGTATCTCTTAGATCATGATATCGTTATTATGATTCTGAGTATCTCTCGGATCATAATCTCGTTATTCTGATTATGAATATTTCTCAGAATCATAATCCCGTTATTCTGATTGATTGTAATTTCTATTATAATATTATGTTACTATAGTTAGTCATTCTGTAAAGCCTATAAATAGGCTCATGCATAGTTCAATGAAACAAACAGAAAATTCCACAATTTTATTTTCCGCTTTACATTTATGATGGTATCGGAACCATTCTAGGTGAAGTCTATCACAAGGTGGTAGTCGCAGCAATATTGGTCAGCCGCCCGATTAGCAGCTCGGTGTCAACTTTTTTGGCAAAACTCACCGCTGTTGAGTGCTGTATCACCACTTTCTGCTGCTTTTTTTGCAAAATCGACACCACTAGTAGACTTACCAACCCCACCATCTGCCTCTAAATCATCCGGAGAGTTAGGATCTGGGAAGATCATCGCCATCTGACACTGCACGCGCCCCCATGCGCCACCAGAAGCCTTTGCAAGTGGTCTTCACGTGCCATGTGCCTCTCACGTGATCCACTGCCATTCCAAGAAGTGACGTCATCAGCCACGTGTTTTTCATGTCATCACCACCTGTTGCCACATCATTGACACGTGTCCGCTACATCATCGACACGTGTCAGTACATTGTTGCCACGTGTTTGCCATGTTAGCATATGACCTTGACCAACGACGCGTTGACTTTCGTTGATCGATCGTTGACCGGCGTTGACTAGACTAGTTTGCCTATCTTCCAGACCAGTTCGACCTGTTTCTGATTGGTTCTTTGTGTTTTTCGACCGGTTCCTGAGGTATTTTGACATCCTGAATCTATTTGTGGCCTTATTTTCTGCATATCAGCTGTGGAAGTGCCGATTTTCTTTAAACTCACTACATAATCTACTCAGTTTCGACCAATACTTTGCATATTATGGAGAAATTGGAAGTTTCAATACCCATTCAAACCATTTTCAATGGTTCCAATTATATCTTATGGGGTTAAGAAATATCCGGTTTTTTGAAAGGACGCCGACTCTGGCATTATGTCTCTAGAACTATTAGTGTACCAACTCGGATTACCGATGAAATTGATGGCAAATTTAGTGAATGATTGGAGGATTGGAATAGCAAGAACCATCAAATCCTTACTTGGTTCCGCTACACTTCGATTCCTTCTATTAGACTTCCATTTGGTTGTCTTAATACAGCCAAGGAAGCATGGGATCTACTTGCTAGCCGGTATTCCACTTCGGATATTGCCCATCAATATTAGCTATTGGGGAATATGCATCGCATGCCTCAGGAGGCAAGTCAGTCTATTAATGATTTTTTATCCTCAATGCATGCTATTTGGGATCAACTAGCACTATCTCAACCACAATGGGATGCGGATTCTAATGCTCGCAAGTTCGCTGAATATCATGATCGTATGTGAGCTATGCAATTTTTGATGGCACTTGATGATCAATTTGAATTTGTGCGAGCTTCACTTTTACTTCGAGATCCACTACCTAGTCTTGAGGTTGTCGTCTCAGAGCTATTGACTAAAGAGACTAGACTAGCTACCTTAAAGGTGCAACGCTCTGTATCCTTGCCTACAGACACAGTGCTTGCAACACCCGGTTCTTCCTCCTCACCCAGACACTATTGTACTAATTATCATCGATTTGGTCATCTTGCATCCAATTGTTATACAAGACAACCCAAGCAACCTACAGGGATAAACAACCGATCCCATTATAGAGGGCCACCTCAACCTGCACATCAATCCACTGCTGCTATCCTTGAAGGTTCCACCAAAGACTCATCTGTTAATTTATCATTAGAGGATCTTTGTTCTATTCTCCAAGAATCTGGTAATTCTCGCTCTTCTGTCCTTAGCACTTATGCTCTGTTAGTGACTCTAGGTACTCTCGATCCATGGTTTTTTGATTCTGCCTGTTGTAAACATACGACTTCCAATTCCACTTTATTCAAGTCAAAATCACTCGCTTCACAAGTACCTACAATTCATATAGCCGATAACTCATAGATGATAGTCATATAGGGAACATTTCAACATCTAAATTGTCCTTACTTGACATTTTCTTAGTTCCTAAACTTTCTTTAAACTTGATATCTGTGGGACAATTATGTGAACTTGGTTTTGACATTCATTTCTCTTCAAATGGTTGTGTATAAGATCCACGAACGGGATAGACAATTGGGACAGGCCGTAAAGTGGGATGTCTATTTGAACTTGTGTCCTTGTAGCTTCCAAACTCTTTCATTGGTTGTGTTGCCACAATTTCATCTGAAACTTGGCATTCTCGCTTGGGTCATGCTTCTTTATCTAGATTAGGTTCTTTGATTTCTAGATGTCATCTAGGTTTTTTAGAAAATAAACATTTTGATTGTTTATCTTGTAAGTTGGGAAAACATCATGTCTTACCATTTGATCTTAGTGACTCTGTCTCTCGTGTACCTTTTGATCTTAATCACTCTAATATTTGGTGGCCAACTCCTACTCCAACTATGGGAGGATCTTGTTATTTTGTGATTTTTGTTGATGATCATTCTCATTATATATGGCTTTACCTTATGAAAAATCGCTCTGAACTTACTCACATCTATCGTGATTTTGTTGCCATGATCAAAACACAATTTTCTCAAAATATCAAGGTTTTTCGTATTGATAATGCCATGGAATATAGAGATACAATGTTTCTTAAAATTATTTCACAAAATGATACTGTCATTCATCATTCTTGTCTAGGAACTTCGCAACAAAATGGTCAAGCAGAACAGAGATATAGACATATCTTAGATGTTGTACGCACTCTTCTCATTTCAGCCTCTTGTCCAGAACATTTTTGGGGAGACCTGTCTTACTGCCATATACACCATCAATCGTATTTCGTCACCTATTATAGGTAACATATCTCCTTACGAGCGTTTGTATAGCAGTGTTTCAAATTACAATCCTCTTCGAGTTTTTGGCAGTGCCTGTTTTGTATATCTACTCCCTAATGAACGCATGAAGTTAGAACCTCATGCTCGCTTATGTTGCTTCCTTGGATATGGCATTGAGCACAAAGGGTATAGATGTTGGGATCCAGTATCTAAAAGTCTACGTGTGTCTCGTTATGTTACTTTTTGGGAACACTAGATGTTCTCATCTCTCCATCCTTTTGAGACATCCCAACCATTCATTTCTTTACCAATCCTTCAGTAGAACTATTTCCTGAAGATGACACACTTGCATCTTTCTCGTCGGAGTTGTCCTCCCCTAATCTTGATGTAGGTACGTCTGGCGAACTCATTTCGGAAGCTCCCGACATGTCTGTGCTATTCGAGGATCCCTCACCCTTAGTGATACCTCCTTCTCCTTTTCGTCGTTCCACTCATGTAAGTCAACCTTCTATTCGACTTTGTGATTTTCATTGTTACTCTACTATTGCTTCTTTCCAAGAGCCTCGTACGTATAGAGAAGCTCGAACTAATCCTCTTTGGCAGCAAGCAATAGTGGATGAGTTGCAAGCATTAGATAAATCTCATACTTGGGATTTAGTTGATTTGCCTCCTGGAAAGTCTGCTATATGATGTAAATAGGTGTATAAGATAAAAACAAAGGCTGATGGTACGGTGGAACTCTACAAAGCTCGACTAGTAGCAAAACGATTTACTCAGGAGTATGGAATTGATTATGATGAGACGTTTGCTCCGGTTGCCTGTCTTACATTTGTTCGAAGCCTTCTTGTTGTTGCCTCTATCAAGCGATGGCCTCTGTTCTAGATGGATGTTAAAAATGCTTTTCTCAATGGCGATCTTACTGAGGAAGTATATATGGAAGCTCCTCTTGGATACACTACTTCTGATAAAGTGTGTCAATTACATCGAGTATTATATGGACTGAAGCAGGCTTCTCATGCATGGTATTCAAAATTCAACTCCACCATGGAACGCCTTGGATTTAAATCCAGTTCCTATGACCATGCTCTATTTATTTAACAGATATCTTGTGGGTATATTCTACTACTTTTATATGTGGATGATATAATTATCATTGGCGATGATTATACATGCATTACAAAACTCCAACAATATCCCCGTCAACAGTTTGAAATGAAAGATCTCACCAAACTCAGTTATTGTTTAGGCTTGGAGGTTACTTCAGATTCCTCTAGCTGTTATCTTTCCAAAGCTAAGTATGTCATTGATCTTCTTGCTTGAGTAGGACTTACTGATAATAAGACTGCTTCAACTCCTATCGAGACTAATTCTAAATTTAATGATAAAGATGGGACTTTTCTTTCGAATTCTACTAGCTATCGACAACTAGTTGGCAGTCTTGTATATTTCACTGTGACTTGTCCTGATATAGCCTATGCAGTCCATATTATTAGTCAGTTCATGAATGCACCGCAAACCACTCATTTTGCTGCTATTCTTTGCATTCTTCGCTATGTCAAGGGCACCTTATTTCACGGTCTTCACCTTTTTACTCAATCTACCTAAAAGTTGATGGCTTACTCTGATGCTAACTGGGTTGGAGACCCTCTTGATCATTGCTCTACCACCGGCTATTGTTTCTTTTTAGGTAACTCATTTATTTCATGGCGTAGCAAGAAATAGATTGTTGTCACTCGATCTAGTACGGAAGGTGAATATCGTGCTCTTACTGATACGACAACACAATTATTATGGTTGCGATGGCTATTAGCGGACTTGGGTGTCCATCAAAACAGTGGAACGGTACTATATTGCGACAATCGGAGTGCTATCCAAATAGTACATGACGATGTTTTCCATGAGCGCACCAGGCATATTGAGATAGATTGCCATTTTATTCTCTCTCATGTGCTTCAAGGCATTGTTCATCTTGTCTCCACTTCATCGGTTGATCAACCTGCTAATGTATTCACTAAAGCACATCCACCGAGACGTTTTCAAGATCTTTTTTCCAAACTCCAGTTGTCATATTCCATGTCACCTTGAGTTTGAGGGGAGATATTAGAAATATATTGTCTGATTCCGAGTATCTCTTGAATCATGATATCGTTATTCTAATTCTAAGTATCTCTCGAATCATAATCTTGTTATTCTAATTATGAATATCTCTCAGAATCATAATCCCATTATTATGATTGATTGTAATTTCTATTGTAATATTATGCTACTATAGTTAGTCATCCTGTAAAGCCTATAAATAAGCTCATGTATAGTTCAATGAAACACAGAAAATTTCACAACTTTATTTTCCGCTTTACATTTATCACTCAAGTTCCTGGGCGATCGTGGTGGAGGAGACAACTAACGCCAAGAGAATGATGAGCAGCTTTGTTTGGAATGATGCGGCCATAATTGAGCAAAGGGAAGGAAGAAATTATACGTGGTAGAGTGTTTGCCGATGGAAGATGAAACAATGGAACTAGCTATATAGCAAGGTGTTCGCGTTGACATTATTTATCTTTATGCAATACCACTAAATAAAGATCAAATTGCTAAGAAGAGTTCTAAGATACATGTGCGCTAGATGCATCTACTAGTAGCGGCATTTGGGTCTCAATGTTGCTCCTTCATTTGCGAAAAATAACAAAAGAAGTAAAGTCACAAGCTCTGTCCGGTGGAAAAGACTGCTAATAGTATTGGAAATGTGCACTGCAACTTTTACTTGACTACGAAAATGACTGATGGTGTTTTCACGAAAGTAGTAGGTTTTGCCGAGTGTAGCGTTGACCCGATGATGCGACAGTCATTCTGTATATATCATGTCATGTTTCCATCCAAGACATATGCTCTCTATTTGTAAATTTATTTTTGTTTTGATTCTCTTTCCTCTTATTGTTTCTCACTTGCAAATGCATCTTCTTGAGAGGAAATTCTTACATTGGATCTATATTCATAGACTGCACGTAGTCAAGCCATCGAATTCCAAGGAACTGCTGTGTGGATCAGACATAGGATCTGTAAGAATTTCCTAATGTAGACTTCATTAATTGAAATTAACTGAATTAATTTGGTCTAATAAATGTAAAATATATGAGTTCTTAATAAATCTAATATGAGACTAGCTAGTGTGGGCCAAGTACGGTCTGGCCCGTAATAAGAGGGCTCGTGGTCGAAAATTTTATAAATAGCGCTTAAATCCCTCCCCTAACCTGATAATGCACAATTTGACTCACATACGAATCTAGAGAGAACTTTCTTCTCGTGAGTGGCAATCTCATTAGGCTAGTGTTCTAACAAAGGGAATAGGAGAGAAGCACTTGAGTTCGTGTTCGAAAACCGTCGTAATGTCTGCGTCAAGTTCGATGGATTCTAAACCAGGTACATGAATCGATAATTTCTCCATTAACGTGTTTCAATTTTTTATTATGGTAATCCTGGGTATGCCATTTTCGTAACCTACATCTGGTATCAGAGCCTGTCATAGATTAGAACTGAAACATGCGGATTAAGACCGTTTTCGTTATGTCCGAGAGGTTTTTACTCATTTTCGAAATTTTTTGTCGGTTTAATGTAAAATTTTATTACATATTTGGAATCTACTCGTCAAGACGAGAAGATTGACAGGTGGCACGTCATCGGACGAGGCCGCACACGCCTTCACGCACCGACACGTGCCGTGAGCGTGGCGGCGTATGACGACCACCAGTAGCCATGCCGAACTGGCTCGTTTTCAGTTGATAACTATCGGATGACGTCAGCGGGAGCGCGAATCTAGTTGACTCGAATCCTGACCCGACCCGATCACTGACCCAACCTGAATTTTGACCCGACCCGACCGTTGACTTGACCAATCAACCGATTGGACCGGTTTGTTAACCATTGACCGGTTTGATCGGCTGAACACCCGCGCACACACCGCGCTTTCTGGCGACGCGTGAAGGCCTGTTCGATGTCCATTTGGGACGTTCTTAGTACCAACGCGCTCGTATCGAGATTCTCTACATTGTGGTGTATTTATTTTACATGTTTGAAGCTTTTACAGATGTAAAAATACGTATAGAACCCTATATACGTGTATTTTAAGGATATTTTTGCGTATTTTCTTGCATTTCTCCATGGTTTCGGAAATGCATATGGTAACTCATATGTATATCACCACATAAGGACTGTGTAGAGTGTAATTCATTGTCTATCAATGAATGGAACAATATAATTAGCATGACATGTAATTTCAGAGATATACGCACCTGTCTTTACGTCTAGCATTACATGTATATAGTGAATGTATTACATAAAGCTCATATCCCTGGTATGAGAGATTTTCAAAGATTCAGTTGGGTAGTGACCGCCAAAGCGGCACACTTGACTGGGTTTGAGAAATATCGATCTCATATTGTGATGGGATGTCTCCTGTTCTATTGCATGATCATACTTCTAAAGGAGGTGATCTTGTATTGGTTCATGGAGAGGTACACGTATAGCACGTGCTTGAGAAATGACTGATCTTAATGGTTCATACACCTAAAGGTGGTGATTTCACGAAAGATTAGAATATGTTCTCATGGCCGCTGTCATATGGAGAGTGTATAACTGCATGTCATATTTTCTGCCCAAATGTGATTATGTGATAATGTATGTAACTCTCTGGATAAGTACTCATATGATACTGATTGTATTGTTTGTTTTCCAGTCACATTTTTTGTAAATGGCAATTCCATTTCCATTGAGATCCTTACTGGGTTGAACTTTAAGAAATGGGAAGAGGATTTTCTATTTGAAATGGAGCTGGCGAATGTTCATATTGCTCTTACAAAGGATAAATCGGCAAATATCACGTCCACTAGTACTAAAGTTGAGAGAACGGACTATGCTGCCTGGGAAAAGAGCAATCGGATTTGCTTATTGACAATGAAGAAATCCATTCAAGAACACCTGAAAAGTGGTTTTGCCAGCTGACTGTACTGTTAAGAAAATGATGGCAGCCTTAGAGGCTAGAAACCACATTTCATCTAATACTGAGGTTGGTACACTTCTTCAAAAGCTCTTCAATATGAAGTATGATGGTACTGCTGAGGTTAGAGATTATGTCCTTAGGATGGTAGACCTAAAGACAAAGTTTCAAGCTCTTAATGTTTCTATTCTTGATGCTTGTATTGTGCATCAAGCTCTAAACACCCTTCCACATGATTTTGGGATTATAAAGATAAATTGCAATTCCCAAGATGAGACTTGGTCAGTTAATGACTTGATAGCAAGGGTGGTGGCAGAGGAAAAGAAACTTAAGAAAGAAAAAGGGCATCTAGCCTTATATGTTTCTGATTCCCACAAAAAGAAAGATAAGAAGTCCAGAAATCGTACTTATAAAGGTACTCATGACACTACCGATTAATCTGACAATATGAGTCCAAAGAAAACATCCTTCAAAAGAGATGGCAACCGTTGCTTCTTTTGTAAGAAGAAAGATCACATAAAAAATGACTGTGGAAAGTTCAAAGCTTGGTTGTCTAAACGTGAGTTTACAGGTAATGATTCTTTGACACTTGTTTGTGAATCCAACCTATCAGAAACACCATCCAGTTCTTGGTGGCTTGATAGCGGTGCAACTAATCATGTTGCATTTACCATACAGGGATTCATAAACTAGAGGAAACCAAATCAGGATGAGTCAAAACTCACTGTGGGAAACAACGAGAAAGCCGATATTGTGTTTGTGGGAAATGTTTTCTTGATTCTAAACTCTGGCTTTAGGTTAATGTTGAAAGACATTTTTTATGTACCTTCATTTAGACGGAACTTAGTTTCTGTATCGTGTTTGGACATATATGGCTACTCTTTTGAAATCAAGAAAAATGTTATTTCTTTGTTTCTTAATTCAAATAAGGTTGGGTGTTGTTATATGTCTAACAGATTGTACAGATTGTGTTTATCTCCCAATAACATATATGTCACTTATACAGCTAAAAAGATTGTTTCTAAGAGATTACTACCTAAGGAACAGTCTTATGCATTGTGGCATAAACAGCTCGGTCATATCTCTAAGGATAGAGTAGAAAAGATGATAAAGACTAATATCCTGCCTACTCTTAAAGATGACTTAGAGACATGTGTAGACTGTTGTAGAGGTAAAATGACCAAAATAAGGAAGAAAACTACAGTCCGAAGTTCTGACCTGTTGGAAGTCATTCACACTGACATAAGTAGACGCTATACAATAATCTTGTGTAGAAATTTTTATTTCATTATATTTATTGATGACTATTCTCGATATGGTTATCTGTACTTAATTAAAAAAAAAAGTCTGAGTCTCTTGACAAATTTAAGATTTTTCGGACTGAAGTCGAGAAACAGTTGGAAAAAGTCATAAAGATTGTTAGATCTGACCGAGATGTAGAGTATTATGGCAAGCATGGCAATGCCAGACAGCTTAAGGAGCCATTTGCCAAATACTTAGAGGATTCTACGATAGTGGCTCAGTTTACTATGCCTAGGAGTCCTGAGCAAGATGATGTAGCTGAAAGGCGCAATCACACCCTTATGAAAATGGTAAGGAGTATGATTATTAAAACAAATTTACCTGATTTTTTGTGGAGTGAAGCTTTGAAAACAGTTTTGTACATTCTGAATCGTGTACCTACTAAAGCTGTTCCATTGACTCCCTTTGAATTATGAACTGGACGTAAGCCTAACTTAAACCATCTTAAGGTTTAGGGATGTCCTGTATAAGTAAAGTTATATTATCCAACATTAAGTAAGTTGGACTCCAGAATCACTCGGTGTTACTTTGTATCTTACCGGATCATTCGAAGGGATATCGGTTCTATAATCCCAATAGAGGCACAAGAATTGTAAAATCACAAACAACCAAGTTTCTGGAGTTTGATGTGGTCGAAAAAAGTAGCTGCTCACAGACTATTGGGGATAATAATACAATGGGTAATGTTATATCTTTATCTCTTTCCATATAGATAATTGTGGAGACTCCTACACCACAAACTGAACTTGTTGAGGCTCAAAATCCTGTTGTCGAGACAGCTCTTAATGAAGTTCATCAAGGCTCTCAGGTGCAAGATAAGGCTGTTATTACTCCAATAAGGAGATCCATTAGGGAGAGACGATCAGCTATGCTTCTGGACTATTTAGTCTATATAGGAGAACAAGACTACGATATTGGTTTTGTGGCTGATCCAGAGACTTATGTGGAAGCTATTTCTTGTCCTCAGTCGGAACTATGGTTGGATGCAATGAGAAATGAAATATAGTTTATGAAGCATAATAGAGTTTAGAAACTTATTGAATTACGTGAAGATCATAGACCTATTGCCTGTAAATGGGTGTATAAGACTAAAATAGACTCCAAATAAAAGATTGAGAAGTTTAAAGTCAGATTGGTAGCCAAAGGTTTCACTCAGAGAGAAGGAGCAAACTATAAAGCAACTTTTTCTCCAGTCTCTTCTAAAGATTCTTTCAGAGTGATCATGGCATTGGTAGCTCATTTCGATATGAAGTTACACCAGATGGATGTTAAAACTATATTTCTCAATGGAAACCTTAATAAAGAAGTCTATATGATGCAACCCGAAGGCTTTGCGGCAGATGATTCAGGTACGCTTGTAAGTAGACTGAAAAAGTCTATTTATGGTCTTAAGCAAGCTTCTAGACAACGGTACTTGGAGTATCATAGTGTTGTCGCTTCATTTGGTTTTGTTGAAAACAAAGTAGATTATTGTATATACTGCAAGGTCAGTAAGAGGAAATTCATTTTCCTTATACTCTATGCGGATAATATCCTGCTTGCGAGCAGGATATTATCTGCATATGTTGTCATACCTTTGTTTACTACATGAGACAAAGCGGATGTTGTCAAAGAACTTTGATATGAAGGACCTTGGTGAGGCGTCTTTTGTCCTTGGCATTGAAATTCATAGGAATCGTTCTCGTTGACTATTGGGTTTATCTCAGATGGCATGTGTTGATCGTATCGTAGGAAGATTCAACATGCATCAATGCAAGCCAGGAATTGCTCCTGTCAGTAAGGGTGATAAGTTGAGTCTGTCACAATGTCCTCATTCAGATTTTGAGAAAGTCCAAATAAAGAATATACCTTATGCTAGTGCACTTGGGAGTATTATGTATGCTCAAGTATGTACTAGACTAAATATTGCTTTTACAACAGGACTTCTAGGCAGATATCAATCAAATTCAGGACACGATCATTAGGTTTCTGCCAAGAAGGTTTTGATGTACTTAAAGAGGACAAAAGACTATATGTTGATTTACAAACATGTTCAGGACCTACAGTTAGTTGGGTATTCGGATTCAGATTTTGCTGGCTATCAGGATGAAAAGAAGTCGACAACAGGTTACATCTTTAAGTTAGCAAGAGGTGCAATATCATGGAAAAGTGAGAAACATAAATCAATGACATCCTCTATCATGCAAGTAGAGTTTGTAGCATGCTTTTTGGCCTCTACTCAAGCAATTTGGCTCCAGAACCTCATTAAGGAGTTGATCGTATTTGATTTTGTGGATAGACCCATATAGTTGTATTGTGACAATAATTCTGCAGTGTTGTTTGTTGACAACAACAGAGGTCTCAATAGGTCTAAGCATATGAAGGTCAAGTACCTAATTATAAAGGAAAAAGTTCAGAATGGTGACATTGCAGTAGAGCACATTTCGATAGATGATATGATCGCAGATCCACTAACTATAGGCATTCGCCCTTGTGTATTTGATTGACATGTCATTAACATGGGCTTAGGAGTATCATGGGATACTGTTAATTAGTGGGAGCTGTTTAGTTTTATGTTGCTCTTATGAAGTTTGTATCTGATTTTGTTACATTTAGTAAATATTTAAATATGTATCAATTCTTTTGCATTCAATGAGGTATTTGTGAATGTAGATTTATCAAGTTGAGCACACATATTTGATGAAAATCTTGAGGCATTGCGTAAATCTTGAGTACAGGCTAGGGGCATTCTTGGTATTAGCCTTAACGATATGTCTTGTTATACATAATGTATAGTTAACTATCAAGATAAGATATATGAAAGTTCGTTGGAACCATGAAGGATATTCTCCGGTGACTCATTAGGTTTTATGACACTTAAGGAGAGAATTTGGACTAACAAAATAGACAACACATGAAGTATCACTCATTATGAGGTATTATCCATTTGACACACTACTATATTGAATCCATATCAGTAAAGTTGAAAGCACTTGTGACCATGTGTTGACACCTAAATTTTACTAATCATTTAGTCGTAATTTGCATAGAAAATTAGGGATTAATTTTTAACCCCTAAACAAAAATATTTAAATTGCATAACATATAGTTTAGGTTTATTTTAATTTAATCGCATTTTGCATCGGATCGGTGATGGCGAACGAGCTTAAATTCATCGAATGGGACCCGGTTCGCTCGGAAAGGCAAGGGCCGAAAATTACGAGTCAAATAGGTTTGGTCGTTTTAATTTGAGCTTAATTCAGCCCATTATGTTCAATTAAATTAAAACCCAAGTTAATTCAGCCCGTTTAGGAATTAAATAAAATCAAAAATTAGATTAAGACCTAAACCCAAGTCTAAGCCCATTAGGACTAGAGAGCCCATCTAATTGACCTAGGTTAGTATTATATAAGCATGTTTAGGTCAGAATTTTGAGGGAACAACACATAATTCAGATCTGATTTTTAGAGAAAGGCAAGTGTGAGAGAGAAAGTAACGTCGCGCACCACCACCGGGGGCACGCCGCACGCCGCCGCACCGCCGTCGTCGCGCCTCAACCGCCCGCCGACGTCGCTGCCTTCCGCTAACGCTGCTGCCGATGATATGATCAGCCGGTTCAAGCGGCTGAACCGACTGATCGGCGACTTCCTCCGGCGATCCAGAACTTGCAGCAACACTCCTTGGCGTTTTCACATCACTGTGGTCGGCCGAGCTTTCCGAGACTTCTCCGTGTTGTTTTTGATCTGAATACGGAGGCCGGATCGCTCGATTTCATGCCGGAGCATCGTTAAACAAGGTAAGTGCACTTGGACTTTGTTCTGTAAAATTGTGTACATAGAAATCAGTATGCTTGAGATGCCGATTTCAGCTCGTTAGTGTCAAAATCTTGTGAAGTGATGAACTAGAGAATCGTAAAGCACGTCTTAAGCTTTGATTTGATATATCATATGCCTCAATCGGACCTGATTTGCTATGTCAAAACTATTTCGGAAGTTAGGATCAAAATCTGGAATATGATGTTGAAGTTTGTTCTGATAATGTTCTGACTGATGTTGTGCTGTTCCGTGATTTTTATGATTTTCTATGATCATTTTTTGAAAAAACTTTCTTCACGAAAATTGTAGATCACATCGTTTTCTGTTCACCATAAAATTTTCATAAAATTCCAAGCGTGTTAGCATGATACGATCTGCAACGTCATATATGCATGAATCTGATGACAGATCAGTTCCAGATTGACCTTCGTGTGTTCTTCAATTTTCATAAATTTGTGTGTTCGAAATCTGAAAAAGTTTTCTTCATGAAAGTTCATACTGAGATCGAGATCTTTCCATTGATACTAATTTCATCAAAATCGGAGGTCATTTGGATTTTCAAAAGAAATTTTCACAATCTGATCAGTATCTGTGTCCAGATCTGATTTTCATTCTTTTAGAATTCAGAAGATGTTTCTCCGAAATTGATAAAGTTAGAGATTATCTGCAAATTAGGTGATTGAACATTATCCTATATTTTTCAGAATATTTAATTTTCTAATTTGCATGTTTTGAATATTTCATAAATATCAAGTGGATATTTAGATATCTTAGGATAATGTTCGATATATCCGCAATATTTGAAAATATTCAAAATTAGGAATCGTTCCTAATTTAGCAACATATCTGGACGACTATCTGACCTTATTCCTAAGGTACGATACGCGGCGATACGGAAAATTATTATCCTATCCATAATCACTTGGATACGATAATGATCTTTATCTGCTTTCCAAATTTAAACGATCAACTTTCCATCAATATCTATAACCCTATAGATATGACCGATAGTTCGATTTTTGTGCCTAATCCGAGTTTGAAACCAATTTAGCGGATCGCGTGGACGATTTGAATGTGGTTGCTATCCTTGTCTTCTTTTATTATTTGCTTTCCTTTAAACAGAAAATTCAAAATATATTAGTTAGGATTTGAATTTGAGTCTTGCATGTTTAGGGAACCCTAAATGTATCTAAAAGATAGAGTAATTATTTAATTTAAATTAGGACTTGAAATAATCTATTTCCTAGTTTAAATTAAGCAATATTCTAATCTTGTTAGATTATTTAGGTTATTTTTTAATTACGAATTTTCATGAAAACCCCAAAAAAAGAATGAATTGCTTTATGGTAGATTAGGATAGATTGCATTTTTAATTTAAGTAATTTATTATTTCGAATTTTAACAAAAATCCCAAAAATAAGTCATGTTAGGATATGTTAAGTCATCATAGGTTGCATGTTATTTTAAACATATTTTTATTCCGAATTTCAATGAGAAAAATACCAAAAATAAATTATTTTCCTGTAATTAGAGTTAGGTCACGTCGTCGCATGACATATAATTTGTATGCTAGGTTGCATTAATTGCATGTCATTTTTGCACGTCATTGCATATAGATTAGATTTCATTTAAATAAGTGAAAATCAAAAGAGAAATTGAGTGAATTGCTTGTTAATTAGAAATCATATTAGGATGTTAATGTGATTTTCTAGCTAACAATGCAGATGCTTGCGTTGCTTCCAGGTAAGTAATTCTTCCAAACTTGCAATTTATTTAATGCTTTCCTAAGTGTTAAATTGGTGGTTTGCGCACCCGCATGAATACCTCACATGTTAATAATTAAGTTGAAATGGATCCAAACTGCATGCCAAAATATTTTTGAAAAGAAAAGGTACCGAAAGGGCGTTAGACTAGATTTAGCGTAATCAAGTCCCCGGGCTTAGAATCTCTGGTTCGTAGGAATAAAACATATCTCCCTATGTTTTATTTAGGTTTCTAATCGACCTACCGTAAATTGATTAGTGGCGACTCCAAGCATAAAAATATTTGCATGTTAAAGACTTAAATCCTAAGTTGCGAATTGGTAGGGCTTGGGAGGGCCCGAGTTAAGATTAGTCTTAATAATCCATTAGCCCGAAAAATGAAAATTTTTTAGGTCGCGACAGTTTAGCGACTCCGCTGGGGAATAATGAGTTAAAACTCTTAGTGGACTTAGGCCAATTTTTCATTTTAAAAAATAATTTTTGTTTGGCAGCGAGGATCCCAGGTACGTCCCTAACATTTTAGGTGTTAAAATGTTCTTGCAGAATGGGAGGTATAAGGGGAGGCGTGATTGTTAACCCTTGTTTTGCAGGGAGGTGCTCGGATGTATGGTTTAATTTATGCACAAAGCGCTGTTTGATATAACCTGCTGTGCATGCCTTACATTTACACTACACCGCACACACTACCCGCTGCCGGACCTGGGCGGTATAGGTTTAGGATGGTACTGAGGTAGTGGATACCCCGACCAAAATCATGTGGTACGGGTCGCCCTCCTCGGTCCCGAAATTTTCTTTCATGGTGTCATTGAATACCCACCACGGTTGCGCCCTTTGCAACCCGGGTCGGCTCTCTGACTAAGCCGGAGTCAGGGGAATCCCAGCCTAACCACCACCATGACTGGTTTAGCTTGGTAATCCTCACGTCTCCATTTTGCAAGCCAGAGTCTAGGTAGAAATCGAACCTCACATTTCATGCGCATGTCTATGTGATTGCCATTTCCCTACCCGGTGAAGTAAGTTTTCTCAACCTTTTTCTCGCACTCTATTTATGTTTCGTACATGTGGTCGGTCCATGATAGGTCTAAGTCGATCGTAATTTTTGAAAGTAATAATCATTGAAGTTCTTTTCAAAGGGAAAGAAAAAGAAAAAATAAAGCTTTAAAAAAAATTACTTTCAATTCTTATCATTATTTTCCTGGGTCTGTCATAAGTCATTATTTCCTAAGAAATTTGCCACCATTTTCACAAATACATGGAATAATGAAAAATGTCATGAAAAATGGGAATAAAAAGAGACGGTTTCATACTGCTGGAGCTGTGCCGTCCAGTCTACATCAGAAAGTGAAGTTCGTGGTAGAGAGGAAATTAGTCACAGTACACGGTGAAGAAGAGCACCCAATTTATCATGCAACGGCTATCCCTTATGTCGAGCCGGACTGCAAAATTGAATCGAGCTATCAGTCGCTTGAGCTCGTATCGACCATTCATGCGTCTAGAGGATCATCGCCGCCAGTTCCTAAGGTGTCAAATGCTACAGTAATGGTTGGAAGAGTAATGGTATCTCAGGGCTTTATCCCGGGCGAAGGCCTTGGCAGAGATGGTCAAAGTATCCGTCGACCGGTCGAAGCCTCTCAAAGTCCCTGTACTTCTGGATTGGGGTACTAGGGATCAACTGTGCCGAACAATGAGAGACGTGGATATGGAGGTCGAGGTCAAGGAGTTGAGCAGAATAGACAGCAATCCAATGAAGGGCCGAATGATGGAGAACGTGGGCGTGGTAGGTTGCCTCCACACATTCGCACTACATTCCCAGGCCCTGCAAGAATGATGCATGAAGAGAAGGAGGTGATCGACACTTTGGGGCAACCGAGCAGCAAGTTCGACTATTATGTGAAGTACTCAGCACCTCCGAGTTTCTATGTTGATCCCCGTGACATTGTCCCCGACGGATGGGGAGGTATGGATGATCCAACACCTCAAATGACAGGAGATTCTGATGATACAATGGAAGGAATTACTGCCCTATTCGATGATGTCTTCATTGGAGCTATCGAAGAAGGACCGTTAGAGGGAATGGGCACTGGCCCACAAGAGTAAAACCTTTACTTTTTCGTACACTCCCTTGTATGGGAGTTTTTACTGCTTTTTAGGATTTGCCCCATCTCGGGTGCTGCTTTCCGTTCTCATTTCTAGGACTTGGTTGTTGCAATTTCCATTCAATAAATGTAATTCATTTCGAAATGATCAATGAAATTACAAGTTATTTTCAGTTTTTGAGGGCATGTTGAGGTACATCAAACTAGCGCGGTGATGATATCCAACCGATAAAAGAAAAATATAGTCCAAGGAGAATTCTGAGGCTTGCGTTTCTTCATGCTCCCTCGTGTTAAAATTTTTTCGAAAAGAATTTTAAAAAAAAAACAAAAATTTAAAAAATGCAATGTTTAGCCCTGTTTGTCCTTCTGAATCACTTACTTTATGTTTCAGGGCCAATCTTGTGGCACGTGAGGGTATGGGAACGGTACAATCTCATGAATTATGTGCAATCGAGCTTGATCCTAATGACATAGACGAACTCGACGATTCCTCAGATATTTAGCGCGATCTAGAGCGGCATGAAAGGCCTAAAGTCCTTATATCAGACCAAACTATCATTGTTAACCTGAGTGACTCCGGAGAAACTAAGGAGGTGAAAATTGGAGCAACCCTTCCTGAAGGTGAAGCCAAACTCTTAGTCCAATTACTGAAGGATTACCAGGATATCTTTGCCTGGTCATACGCCGATATGCCGGGTTTAGACCCTTCTATTGTAGAGCATGGCTTGCCTACTAATCCCGGCATGCCGCCCAAGAAGCAGAGGCTACGGAGAACCAAACCTGAGCTATTGAAGAAAATAAAAGAGGAGGTCGTGAAACTTTTGAAAGTGGGATTCATCGAAGTCACTCAATATCCAACCTGGGTGGCCAACATTGTGCCAGTCATGAAGAAGGATGGCCGAGTTCGGGTTTGCATCGACTATCGCGACCTGAACAAGGCCAGCCCTAAAGATGACTTCCCATTACCGCACATAGACGTTCTGGTAGACAATACTGCTAGATTTGAATTGTTCTCCTTTATGGATGGTTTCTCGGGTTATAATCAGATAAGAATGAAGGATAGTGATAAGGAGAAAACTGCATTCATCACTCCTTGGGGTACATTCCACTATAAGGTCATGCCCTTCGGTCTCAAAAATGCCGGGGCAACGTACCAACGGGCAATGGTGACTCTTTTCCATGACATGATGCACAAGGAGATCGAGATTTATGTTGATGACATGATTACCAAGTCTCGACCCGGAGAGAGTCATGTTGACACCCTAAAGAAATTGTTCGACCAACTCCGTGAGTTTAAACTCTGTCTTAACCCAGCGAAGTGCATATTCGGAGCAACCTCGGGCAAATTACTCGGATTCGTAGTAAGTAGTAAGGGCATTGAAGTTGATCCTTCCAAAGTGAAGGCCATATGTGAGCTACAACCCCCGTCGACCGTAAAAGAAGTGCGGAGCCTTTTGGGTAGATTGAACTACATAGCCCGTTTCATTTCCCAGCTTTCCGAAACTGCTAAACCGTTCTTCAAACTTCTAAGGAAGAATGCTCAAGTGAAATGGGACGATAATTGTCAGGAAGCGTTTAATGAACTGAAGCAGTACCTGATGAAACCACCAGTGTTAGTCCCTCCAATGTCGGGCCAGCCTTTGATCCTTTACCTCACTATTCATAGCGAGTCTCTGGGAGCGATGCTAGCCCAGAATAGTCCTGAAGATGGAAAGGAGCGAGCCATTTATTACTTGAGTAAGAAGTTCACCATCTCGGAGTTGAATTACCCTGAAGCCGAGAAGACTTGTGCTGCACTAGTATGGGTGCTCCATAGGCTGAGACAGTATACACTGCATCACCAGACTCTCCTGGTGACTAAAAATGATCCCATCAAGTATTTACTTGATCAACCGGCTTTGGTAGGGAAGTTAGCCAAATGGCAGATCTTAATTTCAGAGTTTGATGTCTAGATGATGTCACAGAAGTCAGTTAAAGGCCGAGTAATCGCCGATGTGTTAGCCGAGAATCCCAAAACCTCGGATGATGATAGATATTCCCCAGAAGACCGCATTCTGGTAATAAAGAAAGACACATGGACCATGTTTTTCGATGGAGCCGTGAACTTGTATGGTTCCGGCACTGAGGCTGTCTTAATATCCCCAGATGGGCAGCATTATCCAGTAGCAACAAAGTTGGTGTTCCCGTGTACCAACAACATAGCCGAGTACGAAGCATGCATCCTCGAACTTCAAGCCGCAGTGGAAATGGGGATAACCAAATTGAAAGTGTTTGGTGATTCCGCTCTGATTATTCTCCAAACTGTAGGAGAATGGAAGACGAGGGACACCAAACTAGTGCCGTACCATGAATACCTCGAAGAAATCATAGAGGAATTCGAAGACATCTCCTTTGAGTACTTGTCGAGGTCCCATAATCAGTTTGCTGATGCACTAGCAATGTTATCATCCATGCTGCAAGTG
The DNA here is from genome assembly GCA_024500025.1 of Syzygium aromaticum. NCBI lineage: Eukaryota > Viridiplantae > Streptophyta > Magnoliopsida > Myrtales > Myrtaceae > Syzygium > Syzygium aromaticum. The sequence goes on from CM044885.1 coordinate 24,532,800, forward strand.
ACTGGTGGAATGGAGGTAGAACCCTTGAAGATCGAAGTCCTAACAAAGCCGGCCTACTGTATGGTTGTGACCGGAGAACTAGACGAGAAGCCATGGTATGACGACATCATGAATTATATCCAGAGACAAGAGTTTCCTGAAGGAAGCACTCCGGCTGACAGGAAGTACATAATGAAAATGGCTTCAAAATTCTTTGTCAGTGGTTAAAAACTATACAAAAGATCTTATGATTCGATCCTGTTGAGGTGTGTAGAAGCAGCTGAAGCTACCAGAATCATGCAAGAAGTACACGAGGGGATATGTGGTCCACACATGAATGGCCATATGCTAGCTAAGAAAATCATGAGATTGGGATATTATTGGCTCAGTCTTGAAAGTGACTGTATCCGACATGTTCGAAGATGCCATCGCTGTCAGGTTTATGGGGATAAAATAAATGTTCCCCCCACAGAATTACATCAGTTATCCGAGCCATGGCCTTTTTCAATGTGGGGCATCGATGTGATTGGCCCAATCAATCCCAAGGCATCGAATGGACACCATTTCATCTTGGTTGCGATTGATTATTTCTCTAAATGGATTGAAGCCGCGTCTTACGCCAACGTTACTGCGAAGAATGTTGTAAGATTCATCAGGCGAGACATAATCGCTCGTTATGGTGTCCCCAAGGCTATTGTCACTGATAATGAGACGAATTTGAACAACAAGTTCATGGATCAGTTGTTCAGTGAGTTTAAGATCCGGCATCTGAATTCGTCTCCCTATCGTCCACAAATGAATTGAGCAGTTGAAGCCGCTAACAAGAACATCAAGAAGATCCTGGCCAAAACAGCTGAAAATTATCGCGACTGGCATGAGAGATTGCCATTTGCACTAACGGCATATCGGACTTCCATCCGAACCTCTGTCGGTGCGACCCCTTTTTCCCTGGTGTATGGCATGGAAGCAGTCTTGCCTGTTGAAGTAGAAATCCCTTCCTTGTGAGTTTTATCCCAGGTGGAGTTGTCTGAAGCGGAATGGATGCGACAAAGGCTTGAGCAGTTAAACCTGATTGATGAAAAGCGGGTGAGAGCCATTTGCCACGGTCAAACCTATCACCAGAGGATAGCTAGGTTCTTCAACCAAAAGGTACGTGCAAGAAACTTCGAGGTAAATGATCTAGTCCTAAGGAAGGTGCTGCCAATTTTCCCCGTTCCCGGAGGAAAGTTTGCTCCAAACTACATCGGTCCATATGTGGTTAAGAAGGTACTTCCCGGAGGTGCCCTGATTCTCGCAGAAATGGATGGTCGTGAGTTCTCCAACCCTGTTAATTCTGATGCTGTAAAGATGTATTATCCTTGATAAAACCTGACATTCTGCAGCAAAAGTTTTCCAGTGTTTGGTTTTATACTTCCGAGTTGCAAACATTTCATTGATGAATAAATGATTTCGATCAATTTCAAGCTATGATGTTTGCATTGGCTTTAATTTCTGCATGGTTTTGTCGGTCTGTATCATTAACTTCAAAGGGGAAGTCTATTTAGACAATCTGATAACTCATGTTGAATAAATTGAATGTGTTGAATGAGGTACATTGGGATGATGAAAGGCAAGCCATATCCTATACACAGTCCCATGCATTAATCCCCAGTGAGTTGAGTTGAAAAAATTCAATGTCTGCAAAGTAAAGAGTTATCTCGCAAAAGGTACGACGACCGAGATGACAAGAGGCATTTCATTTCTCTATCTCAAACACTACAGTTTATTCATTGTTTCACCACTTTGAGCCTAAATGCTTGGAGAAATTCTTTCAAATTTCTCCTGTCAAGAACCACCCCACATTGGGGCAAACTGGAGGTAAATCAGTATCATAAGGTGAAAAATGAATTGAAATTTTCTTGCTCTCACTTGCATCAATCTTCGAGTGTTGCTTTTTCAGATGAGTTCACACGAAAGTTCAAGTGCCTTAGGATGACGAAGAGCATTTCTTTCTCTATCCTATACACATTTTATCCTTTGCTAAGCCCAATTGAGCCTACAATTTCATTTCTTAAACCCAGTTGGTGATCATCGCCTACACTGGGGCAAGGTAAAAGTCGTCATTGGCTACACAGCATATCCGAAGTGTCGATAGAAGACAAAAGACAAGGAGCTTCTGAGTTCAAGCAGCAAGTCAATTAGTCAAATTAGCTGGCCAGTGTTTACGTTGTAAGCAACATGTATTAAATGTCAAAAAAAAAAAAAAAAAAAGAGAGAAGGAAGGGCAAGAAAAAGTAGTGTGCCTGATAAAAGCAAGGCCAATGCCCAACAAAAAATGTGTCAGGATATGACATATCAAAATCATCCCCAGTAGAGCAGTAATTCTACAAGTCTCAAAGGAATCAAGTGATGAACTCTCGAAGCTAAGGGAACATCTACCGAGGAGATAATCCCTGGTGAAGAAGAAGACTGGTGACAATGCCAAGATGATCACCAACTTATTCACCCCAATTATACACATTTTGAGCCTAATGATCCATTCATTTCTCAACCCATGAACCTAGCCTACGTTACGTCCTTTACAAAGTCTCTTCAGATTAGGGCACTTGAACTAACGTAGTGTTTCAGATGCTTATAAGCTTAGCTCGAAGAAGTGCGAGCAAGTCCGTTTCTATCTCATTTTGCAGGGTTCTTGACTTGTAAGCCCGGAGACGATTACGAAGGATATTCTTTCAATAGCCTTGACTCGAAGAATCCCTTTTGCTAAGCCATTGACCAAGCCATGTTACATTCCTAGCAAAGACCTCTCAGATTGGTAGGGTCGTACCGCTTGCGAGAATACTCGGACCTTTGTCCACATAATGATGGTGAGATAGAGAGATTCTCATAAATCAGCTTTTTTCATTGAGAATGAGTGAAAGACCTTTCAGACTGAAAGTCCCTCATTCGACATTTTCAAAATACCCGCTTATGAATTCAGATTGTCTTGTCATGATTTATCCCCAGCGAAGTTTGTAATGCCGATTTGACGAAACCATCGTGCATGAAAAACTAGTTGAAATCATAGTGCATGTGTATATGTGTTTTTGATAATGCGAATGCATATTACATGTTGCTAAAACCGTGTCTAGCAGGAGACACACCCTCAAAAGTCGGAGATATCACCAGGTAAGTATATCTCTATCCCTTGGATGTTTATGACTATCTAGGTATTCCCAACCTGTTCGAGCAATCGTCAGGTCCCATATTTGATCTTTTTGTTGCGATCTCTAGATGCCTTTGATGATGTTCAGGTGTCTATTGATCAAGCCCTTTACAGGTACCTCCGATGATATCCAGGTACTTTGTCAAGAAACCCTCGAACATTCGGGCTAGCCCCTTTGTTCACCAAATCACAGATTTTTACACAATCTCGAGAAGATTCCCCCGTGATTCATCTATGGAGATGTATAGGTGAAACGGCTAAATCTTTACAAGTACCTATGGAGATGTATAGGTATCTTATAAAGGTCGGAATATTCTCCCCGTCCTGGATGTTCCCCCGCTACTCACCTATGAAGATGTATAGGTGGAGCGGCCAAATCTTTATGAGTACTTATGGAGATGTATAGGTATCTCATAAAGGTCGGAATATTCCTCAACCTCAGGTGTTCCTCCGTAGTTCACTTATGGAGATGTATAGGTGAAGCGGCCAAATCCTTATGAGTATCTATGGAGATGTATAAGTATCTCATAAGGGTCGGAATATCCTCTTGAGTTCCCCCGTGACGCACCTATGAGTCAAAGATATAGGCACAGCGGCTAAATCTTTACAAATACCTATTGAGATGTATAGGTAGTTTGTAAAGGTCGGAACGTTTTTACATTTTTTTTCGCTACAAACTGCTCTCGCGAATCCAGATGATGATTGGATACGTCGAGCTTTCTTCATATGTTTTGACTTAATTGCAGATTACCGAAGTTCATCAACAGTGTATCAGGCAAAACCTATGGGACTGAGCCCAGACATTTGCCGAACAACATACAAGTCAGAGTCATGTCTCGAATTGCATTATCTCGCGACATCAGGTAAGCAATTCCAGGTATGTTTTCCATTCATGTCAGCATGCATCATTTCTTATTGCATTTTAAAAAATGGGATTCATAATCCCGACAAAAACAACATTCATTACATTTGCATAGTTGAAATTTAGGCATCATTTAGTCTTTGAATGCAACCTCTGCGAGCTCACCTTCAAAGAGGGGCAGTTGTTGACACCTAAATTTTACTAATCATTTAGTCGTAATTTGCATAGAAAATTAGGGATTAATTTTTAACCCCTAAACAAAAATATTTAAATTGCATAACATATAGTTTAGGTTCATTTTAATTTAATCGCATTTTGCATCGGATCGGTGATGGCGAACGAGCTTAAATTCATCGAATGGGACTCGGTTCGCTCGGAAAGGCAAGGGCCGAAAATTACGAGTCAAATATGTTTGGTCGTTTTAATTTGAGCTTAATTCAGCCCATTATGTTCAATTAAATTAAAACCCAAGTTAATTCAGCCCGTTTAGGAATTAAATAAAATCAGAAAATAGATTAAGACCTAAGCCCAAGTCTAAGCCCATTAGGACTAGAGAGCCCATCTAATTGACCTAGGTTAGTATTATATAAGCATGTTTAGGTCAGAATTTTGAGGGGACAACACATAATTCAGATCTAATTTTTAGAGAAAGGCAAGTGTGAGAGAGAAAGTGACGTCGCGCACCACCACCGGGGGCACGCCGCACGCCGCCGCACCGCCGTCGTTGCGCCTCAACCGTCCGCCGACGTCGTTGCCTTCCGCTAACGCTGCTGCCGATGATGTGATCAGCCAGTTCAAGCGGCTGAACCGACTGATCGGCGACTTCCTCCGGCGATCTAGAACTTGCGGCAACACTCCTTGGCGTTTTCACATCACTGTGGTCAGCCGAGCTTTCCGAGACTTCTCCGTGTTGTTTTTGATCTGAATACGGAGGCCGGATCGCTCGATTTCGTGCCGGAGCATCATTAAACAAGGTAAGTGCACTTGGACTTTGTTCTGTAAAATCATGTACATAGAAACCAGTATGCTTGAGATGCCGATTTTAGCTCGTTAATGTCAAAATCTTGTGAAGTGATGAACTAGAGAATCGTAAAGCACGTCTTAAGTTTTGATTTGATATATCATATGCCTCAATCGGACCTGATTTGCTATGTCAAAACTATTTCGGAAGTTAGGATCAGAATCTGGAATATGATGTTGAAGTCTGTTCTGATAATGTTCTGACTGATGTTGTGCTGTTCCGTGATTTTTATGATTTTCTATGATCATTTTTTTGAAAAAACTTTCTTCACGAAAATTGTAGATCACATCTTTTTCTGTTCACCATAAAAATTTCATAAAATTCCAAGCGTGTTAGCATGATACGATCTGCAACGTCATATATGCATGAATCTGATGACAGATTAGTTCCAGATTGACCTTCGTGTGTTCTTCAATTTTCATAAATTTGTGTGTTCGAAATCTGAAAAATTTTTCTTCATGAAAGTTCATACTGAGATCGAGATCTTTCTATTGATACTAATTTCATCAAAATCGGAGGTCATTTGGATTTTCAAAAGAAATTTTCACAATCTGATCAGTATCTGTGTCCAGATCTGATTTTCATTCTTTTAGAATTCAGAAGATGTTTCTCCGAAATTGATAAAGTTAGAGATTATCTGCAAATTAGGTGATTGAACATTATCCTATATTTTTCAGAATATTTAATTTTCTAATTTGCAAGTTTTGAATATTTCATAAATATCATGTGGATATTTAGATATCTTAGGATAATGTTCGATATATCCGCAATATTTGAAAATATTCAAAATTAGGAATCGTTCCTAATTTAGCAACGTATCTGGACGACTATCTGACCTTATTCCTAAGGTACGATACGCGGCGATACGGAAAATTATTATCCTATCCATAATCACTTGGATACGATAATGATCTTTATCTGCTTTCCAAATTTAAACGATCAACTTTCTGTCAATATCTATAACCCTATAGATATGACCGATAGTTCGATTTTTGTGCCTAATCCGAGTTTGAAACCAATTTGGCGGATCGCGTGGACGATTTGAATGTGGTTGCTATCCTTGTCTTCTTTTATTATTTGCTTTCCTTTAAACAGAAAATTCAAAAAATATCAGTTAGGATTTGAATTTGAGTCTTGCATGTTTAGGGAACCCTAAATGTATCTAAAAGATAGAGTAATTATTTAATTTAAATTAAGACTTGAGATAATCTATTTCCTAGTTTAAATTAAGCAATATTCTAATCTTATTAGATTATTTAGGTTATTTTTTAATTACGAATTTTCATGAAAACCCCAAAAAAAGAATGAATTGCTTTATGGTAGATTAGGATAGATTGCATTTTTAATTTAAGTAATTTATTATTTCGAATTTTAACAAAAATCCCAAAAATAAGTCATGTTAGGATATGTTAAGTCATCATAGGTTGCATGTTATTTTAAGCATATTTTTATTCCGAATTTCAATGAGAAAAATACCAAAAATAAATTATTTTCCTGTAATTAGAGTTAGGTCACGTCGTCGCATGACATATAATTTGCATGCTAGGTTGCATTAATTGCATGTCATTTTTGCACGTCATTGCATATAGATTAGATTTCATTTAAATAAGTGAAAATCAAAAGAGAAATTGAGTGAATTGCTTGTTAATTAGAAATCATATTAGGATGTTAATGTGATTTTCTAGCTAACAATGCAGATGCTTGCGTTGCTTCCAGGTAAGTAATTCTTCCAAACTTGCAATTTATTTAATGCTTTCCTGAGTGTTAAATTGGTGGTTTGCGCACCCGCATGAATACCTCACATGTTAATAATTAAGTTGAAATGGATCCAAACTGCATGCCAAAATATTTTTGAAAAGAAAAGGTACCGAAAGGGCGTTAGACTAGATCTAGCGTAATCAAGTCCCCGGGCTTAGAATCTCTGGTTCGTAGGAATAAAACATATCTCCCTATATTTTATTTAGGTTTCTAATCGACCTACCGTAAATTGATTAGTGGCGACTCCAAGCATAAAAATATTTGCATGTTAAAGACTTAAACCCTAAGTTGCGAATTAGTAGGGCTTGGGAGGGCCCGAGTTAAGATTAGTCTTAATAATCCATTAGCCCGAAAAATGAAAATTTTTTAGGTCGCGACACCATGGAAGGCTCTGCGTGAGTACATGTAGTTACTGCCATGATTCAGTGTTCGAGATTTTACGAGATCGGATTGACTATTAAGAATAATCTCTAGACCACTATAAGGATGTACACACAGTTCTGTTTTAATTAATATCGCCCAAGTAGGAGATGTAATAATTTCCTAAATGTAAGCTTCATTAGTTGAAATTAACTGAATTAGTCTGATCTAATAAAGGTAAGATATATGGGTTTTTAATAAGTCTAATATGGGACTGGCTAGTGTGGGTCGCGTATGGCCCGGCCCGTAATGAGAGGGCCCATAGTCGAAAGCTCTATAAATAACGCTCAAGTATTTCCCCTAATCTGATAATGCACAATTTGACTCGTATACGGATCTAGAGAGAACTTTCTTCTCATGAGTGGCAATCTCATTAGGTCAGTATTTTAACGAATGAGATAGAGGAGAAGCACTTGAGTTCGTGTTTAGAAACCGTTGCAAATTTCACGTGCAAGTTCGATAGATTCCAAATCAGATACGCGAATCGATAATTTCTCTATTAACGTGTTTCGGTTTCTAATTATGGTGATCTTGGACGTGTCATTTTCGTGACCTATAGGATCCACATAAAAATTTGATTTGGATTGAGTTTAGGCAAGTTCTTCCTTTCTCTTAGGGTAAAAAATCACTTCTCTCTCTCTCTCTCTCTCTCTCTCTATCTCTCTCTCTCTCTCTCTCTCTCTCTCTCTCTCTCAACTTTCTAAAGCGTTGCTCAACCTACCCCTAATTGGTGGGTGTTTTGCATCTCTCTCTCATTTGTGAGGTCACATCGAACACGATTGTTGAGAGGCCATGCGATGAGCGTGGCGAATATGTGGTAGTTGAAGAGACAGAAAGAGTTCTTTTTCTTTTTTATAAATGTAGCTTGTTTTTAATTTAATTTAAATAAAATTTGTATAAAAAATTAGATTTGGCCTAAAACGAGAACGTTTTAATCACATCACCGCCACATAGGATAGATAAAGAAAATAGAAAGGCCATGTCAACATTTTCTGTTAGTCAAGTTTGATGGAGTGAATAGAAGGAATCGATTGTACCAATTTGACATGTTTTAGGATTCAATTATACTTTCGTAATAAGTTTTAGCATTTTTAGTGCATTTATCTCATTTTTCTAACTATAAAGAAGCATTGACACGTGAATTTTTGGTGAGAGCTTAACAAATCAAAAGAGAATAATGTTAGTTGTACGGTAGCTGTAGAGTGATAGTTTAAGAAATTGTTTAGTAATGAATGATGCGATGGACCTCTTGTAGGGTACTTGAACGTGACACATTCATGAGAAATAATACTGTGCGCTATATACTGTTGTTGCATTTTATGCATGTATGCTTTCATATCACTAGCAATATCTTAAACAAAAGTGTAGTATACATCCAGAAAGTCAATGCTAACATGGGTGAATGTTATATGCACTAGCTGTAATCTAGAGATTAATCAAAGATGCTTTTAATCAACATACACGTGCTTTACTCGCAAAGTTAGTGAAATTATGGTTGCGAACCATACATCAAGCTAGGTCATACCGTCATAAGGCAAAAATGTCTTTGTTCTCTCCATTGATTAGTGAAATAAGTCAGTCATACCATTCGACAATATCACAAGAACCATATTCCGGAATTGCATCGAGAGATATGGAAATTGGCTTATAAACTTGAATATGCCCCCTTGATCTTTTCCTTAAACAAGAACAAAAATGTAATTTTATTTTTCTCTGGAATATCTTCTACGAAGTGACCACTAGAACTAGAAGTACCAGTAGTTTTGGATAGACTCTCAATCACCTGAATGAGAAATGCTTATGGACTGTCCTTAATTTACTGTGAGATTAACAGATTGTTCTGGCAATAAAAAAATAAATAACAAACAATTAAAAATTATTCTGGGGTCCACTGCTTCAAGAATATGTGGCTCATAACATGTCGTTGTTCTCACATTGGCCCAAAGGCTGTTATACATGCAAAGCCCTCTATTAATTGTGTTATGAGGTTTAATTAAGAAACTTTCCTAACTTAAACACGAGTAATGAGAGTTTAAGTTTAGATTACACATGTCACCAAAAACAAGACGGGCTTGTACGCAAATGTTACAGACCATCTCGAATGAAAGATTAATAAAACCTTGTCAATGTTTTGTAAGTTCAGATTGGGTAGATCAGCTTGACAACTCGGCTGATGAAGAAACTTAACGCATCGGCCTGCTCTTTCATTTTGATGAAAGAGACGAAGCCATCTAGGTAACACAACATAATTTGAGAACGGGATGACTAGTTTATCTGATTTTCCATGGTAAAAGTTCTTCATTGGATATGCATTAGCCACGGAATGCAAAGAGACAATTGAGCAATATTGATAATTTGGCGAGTTTTTGCTTTAATTACAAATTCATCTTACAATAAAGAATTAATCAATCATGTTGATTAACACGAACATACTCACAGCGCTAAAGAAACTCTAATGACTAGAATAAATTGTCTTTGTTTTCTTTATTAATAAAATAAGAACATACTCAAAGCGCTAAACTATATATGCGCGTGTGTATATATATATAATGTTATGGTCAAGATGATATTGTTTCCCAGTGTATATAACCTGTGTATAAAGTTGGTCACGATGCCGGTGAACATTATGATGATAAATGTACTTTTTCAATCTTTACTAATCAAATCACATACGTCTGTAGATCACGGGGTCTATGTGGCCCATTTGCTGGCAACCCTACGTACATGATACGATGAATTTCTTGCGACGGTGCAGGTGCAAAGTTTCGCAAATTTAAATTATGTACAATGATCCACTTCTCCTTACCTCAGTTGGTTTCTCAACAAATCACAACTTTTAATACTTCAGTTATAAACATCACTTTATGATGGATTGGATGAATGAAATTTCATCTCGTAGATCACAAATTTTATGCGTGTGGTCTTCATTTGCTACTTGCTCTAGTGTGTCCCGTTTTGTTGTGCAATCGTTGCGCATGTCTTATCACTTACGAAATGCAATCAGGTGGGCTCCAATTACTCTTATGTCATTTCTTGCACTGCTATAAATAACGGTATTACGTAACCTCATCCTATGTTGGAGAATAAATGGAGAGCTCGCTTGTTAACAACTCAGTAAGAAGATAGCTGGAACGGTTTCCAATCATGCACTGTCGACAGAATTATAAGAAACTCTTCCAAACTTCTCATGAAACCTTTTCATGCTCTCTCCCTGAGAGTTTAATTATGTTTTTATTGTTATTGAACCAAACAAAGACAACTCTCAAGCTTAACCTAGCGAAACCGTCAATAGTGGTACACAGAGAAATCATACTCAAGAACGAGGAGTCCAGTGTTCGGGTCGAACAAGTAAGTGCTGGTCTGAACATAACCACGGGCCAACCGGAATAGACCAGTTCCACCCACGATTGGCATTTCCCTCACCTTCGAGAACAACAAGTTCCTTCCCACAACGGTCAAACTGCTCCCGTTGTACTTTCCCTCCGTGAACACGAAGTTCATGGACATCAACACGGCCACCTCCGTTCGGGATGCAAATGCCACCATGCCCTGGAGCCTACCCAAGTTCTTCGAGCTCATCTCGGGGCCCACAGTCAACGCATCGTCAAAAATCCCTACTAGACCAAATGACGTGGCGGACTGATTGGTCGTCGACGCCTGAGCTACGTTTACGGTGGTGGCATTGCTCCCAGCATTTTGGTCATGCACGTAGACATGGAAGCGAGTGAGCTTCTGATGCTTCGAGGTTAGGAGTTTGGATTTCGCGGTGAGTACGGTGGAAGAAACAAGGAATGAGAAGAGAAGGAGCTTGGTTAGGGTTAAGGCCATGGCGTGGGAATTGGGATGGGAATGATAGGCTAGACGTAGTGACTGAGGAAGAGAAATAACAAGGCAAGTTTTGGTTGCACGAGTTCGCAATTTAGCGGTTTCATATCATGCATTTTATAGTGCCCCGAGTGAGACTCTTTCCAAGGATGAAGAGTCAAGATGAAGAAGAGTCAAGATGAAGAAAACAGGTTGGCACATTTATAGTGCAAGAAGATATAATATAGGAATAGGTCGTGAACACGACATTTTCTTTTTAAAAAAAGAAACAAAATGGATATCTTTAAGACGACCCCAAACTAAAAGTTGACCATTATTATGGGAATTCAAAAAAAAGAGAAATGTTTACGTGGCAGTCTTAAATCTACTATGAATTGACAGCTTGTTTAGTACAAAAAAAAAACAAATAATTAGAAACTATTGTGGGGTCCACTCCAAAATTTATGGCTCATAATATGATGTTACTCTCACAATAGTCCAGAGACTATTATACTAGCAAAGCCTTTCAAAAAAAACATGCAAATGTGTGATCATTATTGTCGTTGAGTTTGGCTTGGCATGCATAGTGAGTGTGTCTAATATGTATATAACCGGTGAGAGGCATAGAGAGTATCGAGAGTCATCGTCATTTATGAGAGTCGAGAGTATGAGAAAACTCTTTTTCTTTTCTTGTGGGTTCAAGTTTAATTTAAGATTGGGAAACCTTTATAAGTGAATGTAAATGAGTGGTTGTAGTATTATTTTTGACAATGATAATAGGTCCATCTCGTCGATCTCGCCCTATAAATTAGGCATATAGTCGAATCACGTAAGTCCATTGTGTTCAAATTTTATTCATGCAGTTATTTGTTACTCAAACTGTTTTGTTCCACATTTGTGTTATAAATTGGTATCAGAGCTTAGGATTATTATTGGCTGATTGTTCTTCTTCGAAATTCGAGGCGTGAAGATGCATGTGCACACGAGGCTTTTATACGTACCGGCTCTTTTGCCCGATGTTGCTCCTCCTTTCGCAAAATGTGACAAAAGAAGTAAAGTCACATGGTTGTGTCCGTGGGAAAAAATAAAATAGATTCTCCAAGACTCTTTAGATATTGCAATATAAAGTGGACGACTTTTATAGCTTTAGTCATTCTACATACATTATGTCAAGTTCATACGATTGTAGTGCAGATAATGACATTTTTTTGCTCTCTATTTGTTAATCTTTCCTTTTGATTCTCTCTCACCTCATTGTTACTCCCCTGCAATTGTATACTTTTCACGGGGAATATATAAGGACAGGTGCGCTTAAGCTATTGCATTTCATGAAACTCACACATGGAACAGATATCAAATTCATATGTAGCTCAACGTAAGGTCCACGCGATGACCCGATCATAACGGATCTGAGTCTAGGCAACTGAACATGCTTTTGTTCTCTTATGGTAAAAAAATTGCTCCTCTCTTGATCTCTTTACAAACTTTCTATAGCCTTCCTCTACCAATCCCTAATTGGCGGCTCTCTCTCTCTCTCTCTCTCTCTCTCTCTCTCTCTCTCTATTTCTTAACTTTCTTTGACTTGACTTCTAATTTTTCACACGTTCAGTGAAGATAAACAAAGCAAAATAGAATAACATTGGCAGAATTACTACTAAAACTATTGCAATTGTGTCAATTTAGTTCTAAACCTTTTTTTTAGCCAGTCAGTTTTGAACCTTTTGCACTTGTGCCAGTTTGGTTTATCTGTCCAATTTTAGCCGGCCGATGTTGACATTGACTTTTTTAAATAATATTTTTAAATTTTTATAATTTTTTTTCGTTTCTTTTATTTAGTTTTTTTTTCCTCCACTTAGGACTAGTGAGGGTCGTCAACCATAGGCGAGGGCCGGGATGCCCTTGTTGGAATTGGATGAGGGCTGTATCGCCTTCACCTGGCTAGATCTGGTGAGGGCATCCTGGCTCTAAGTGGAGGGGAAAAAATATAGAAAAGAAAAGAAAAAAGAAAAAAAATCAAAATTTCAAAAAAATTATTAAAATATTATTAATAAAGTCCATATCGACGCTAGCTGGCTAAAATTGGCTGAATGGACTAAATTGACAGAAATGTAAAATGTTTATAACTGAATAGGCAAAAAAAAAAGATTTAGGATTGAATTGAAACAATTACAATAAATTTAATACTTTTTTGATAATTTTCCTGAATAATGTTAGTGATTCAACGACAGTAGACTTATAGTTTAAGAAATTGTTTTGTAATAAAAGGATGTGATGAATTCTTGTACCATTAGAAGTATCAGTAATTTTGGGTAAACTCTCCATTGGATTTGTACCATATGCTAATTGATGAAGTCCAAAAGTACACCCTGAAACCATCTCTCTTTTCCCTTTGTCTTTTCTCTTCCTTTACCCAAATAGAGTAGCCCACTGACCCACTGCTGGCACCTATCCTGCTGCCCATTGCGACCATCGCTGGTGGTCGCCACTACCCCTACAACCGCCAACTCCGATGGCCGCCTCTCATGGTGCCACCATCACCGGAAAGTTTCTCTCTTTCTACGCAGGAAAAAAATGCGAACTCGCAAGTGCTTTGAATTTCAATATGACAGCTTGGTCATTTTTTAAGAAAATATATTAACTAACTTCTCCGAATAATCTTCCACCATTTTAGGACTAACAACATTAATAAAATTGACTTAGGAAATGGTGGGTCAAATTGTAATGATTCTCTAAACATGAGGACGGTATTGGACAATCACTTTAAATCTGTCGCATTTCTTAATAAACCAACTTTGTAAATCAATCAACTTCACATTTCTCATGCATGAAAGTGGGTTTTCAGAATAAATGAGGTACAGTGATTATTAATTTGTTGATTTTTTTATTCTATTAGTAATTTTGTATTTGGTTCCTTAATCCCATACCGGGCCTCAAACTTAAGTGTTGACCATTTGAAGTGTTCAAAATAAAAAATAAAAGTTGTGTAATAATACCTGAATAATGGGAATGGAAGAATGCTTTTTTGGCGAAATATTAAAGAGTGTATACTGTTGGTAGAGTTTAGGCTTTAAGCAATGTAATATGCAAGATTTTATTTCCTATTTGAGTGCACATTTCTATCGCATGAAATAAGTAAGCCGTCCTTACTTAGTGAATTAAGTGATTTTTTGACTTAATTGGATCATGAAGTCAAAACTATTTATTGTTATCAAATATTCTTAATTTTAGGTGCCAAAGACATTGATTTATAGCACTTATTGAAGTTACGAAACAGGACATTAGTCTATGGATGATGCGGTAAGCAAACCAACCACACTATTCAAAAACTATATGGGGACTTGTATCTTTTGCTGAGACCAATGTCGATCCCATAAATTCTTAGTTTGATTGACTTGGTCCAATACACTTTTATGCAATATTTGCTTGGTTGTGCCTAAAAGGTTCTCCTTCGCAAGGGGTGGCAAGACATTTGTTCGAGCTTTGAGTCCAAGGCTGGTAACCTCTTTGGCATGCGACAAAATATCGTTATGCATATGGTCGTGGCATGTGAACAAGAAAAAATAGAGTATTCATAGCCAATATGAAGGGAAGTCGACACAAGCAACCTTATCTGCTCTTGATTTGAGAATTATAACAATCTACTCTCTAATTGATGGTGGAGAAAGTCACTTGTATAAATTTGTATGCAGAAAGAGTGCTATAACTACTACACTACTTTTGACTTTTGAGATGGGCCATCTCAAATGTGGTCGACACAAATTTGGTGTAGATTTTGCTTTGGAATATAGTATTTGAGTTTATTTGGATAGACTTTACTCTTTGCTTAATCTAAATCTTTTTGTGGACGAACTTTGACTTTTCTTAACTTGAACCCCTGAAATTTTCACTGCATATAAAAAATGACAAATATTAACTTTTCTCTAGAAAGACTTTACTCTTTGTAGAGAAAAGAGTTTAGCAATTACTTAATTTCTCTCTTTGAATTTCATCTTGAATGCGTTGTTAAAGTTGTGTGTTTAAAAAGAGAAGAAGAGAGAGTTCCGAAGAAATTGTAGTTATGATGTCACGCCCCGAACCCTACGGTGCGCGAGCACCCCTGCCATGGTCGATTTGAGTGCGACGTCCCAGGACGCGTCGCCGACCCAATTCCCCAACACAAAGACTTAAAGTACATGCGGAAGCAAATCAACACCCGTATAGAGATAAACACGCAATCGAGGGTAGCCACAGAATTCAACACTTGTACTAGTACTGGAAATCATATACAATATCCTTATACATCCCGAACATCAAAATCAAAAGCGGGTCAAGGCCACAACTGACAAAAAGGGGTAAGTGGCTTGGGGGTCAGTCTACTACTAATGGTGGGGCATTGGTCAAAAAGGTGCTGGCCCTACCAGATCTGAGGTGAACACTAAGCCCTACGGTGCCCAGTCTGGGTCGGAATCAGAAGACTCCGAAGATGAAGAGCTGTCAGGCATCTCCTCCTCGGACCCTGATGAGTCCGACTCTGACTCGACCTCAGGAGCCTCCTCCTCTAAGGCCATATCCTCCGGCTCGGCCTCCGGAACAGGATCCTCCTCGATCGGCTCCGGCTCTCCGTCGTCCACATCCATATCCACCGGCTCGAACTCATCCATCTCGTACTCGACTGGAACTCCGTCGGAACTCATGCCTTCCTCGGATGAGGAACCAGGGTCCGTCACCTCACCATCGGGGCATCGAGGATATCTCGTGCCCATCCCGGTGAACGGAACATCAAAAGTCCGGAGAGGGCCAT
Organism: Syzygium aromaticum; assembly: GCA_024500025.1. Classification (NCBI taxonomy): domain Eukaryota; kingdom Viridiplantae; phylum Streptophyta; class Magnoliopsida; order Myrtales; family Myrtaceae; genus Syzygium; species Syzygium aromaticum. Next base: position 24,548,608 of record CM044885.1, read on the forward strand.
GCTCTCCAAAGCCATCCCAGAAGCACCATGCCACGTACTCGTGGGTCTGGTAATACGCCGCCCCCACCTCCACCCAAACAATGGAATGATACCTAACATACGATTCCCCGTTCCCTGCGGGGTGTATCGTCCTCGTCCGCTCTACCAGGAGTGGAATCCCAAAACGAACCGAAATCTCAGGCATCTTAACGCTGGGGGTCTGAAAAGTGGTTTTATACAACAGTGAGAATAATCTCAGCGGGTAATTCCCTAAACCTAAACTAGGCTAATGTGCACCTCCTGACAAGTACGAAACGACACACAAATCAAACGTATCTGACTCAGGCCCTTGGGCCTAAATGTAAATTTCACTTGACCCTGCAGGTTAGGCATCCTATAAATATACGCACAACAGTACGATAGCAGTTAGATCGCAGAACAAATACACATGTCGCTTAATCCCGATGTATGCAATGCACGTGCTCATGATCGCATTCATGTCATGTCTCGATAATGCAGTAACGCGCACTCGCATACTAGCACACTGCTATTTACCAATTTCTCCTCCGACCCGCGTTAAACGCATCAGGTCTATCACTTCGAGATCGATCTCTGGCCCGCGTTAAACGCATCAGGCTCATGACACATAACCCGCGTAAAACGCATCAGGTTGGTCATCTTCCGGTAAACCGGGCATCGTCCCGCGTAACACGCCTCGGGACGGGTTCACTACCCCGCGTAAAACGCATCAGGGTTTATTGTGATCACACATTCACAAGCACCAATTTATATCTGGACCCCGCGTAAGACGCATCAGGGCATTTTAGGTGATCACAATGCACATGCCATTCAGGCACGCTCGTAAATGCACATGCCGTGTCAATGCTCATGATGCACATCCCGAGCCATAACGTTCACATCTTGGCAATCACTTGAACCACACAATTTCAATCTCATAATCAACATGCCCAAACTGACAATTAATTAAAACAATCGTGGTACAAGCTTAACACGCAATTTATGAACGGAATTACACAACCGGGTCAACAAAATTCCGAGCATTAGAGACCCGCCGAGCTACTCCACTCTTAGCCACGCTAAGTACGTCACGACATCGTCGAATCACCCCCAATCAAGGACAATTTAACCACTAACTCGGTCTATCCGACAATTCCGCCAATTACACCACTAAACCTCAAATCAATTGCGCCTCGCTCCAATACGATCCGGCCATAGACAGTAACTAGTCCACTAATTCTAGGCCATTAATCATCCTCAAAATGATCCATTAATACTTTGAAACGCCACTCAAATCAGCCACAATATCCGTCTCTAATAATTTCCACGATTTAATCCCTAAAATACCCTAATTAACCCCTAAAACCCGTCTAGAAATGTAAATTAGCCTAATTAGGGTTTAGGGTCAAACTCACCGGATGTCCTACGCTTGAATCGGGCCGAACATGCGACGAAGAGGGGCTGGGCAGTGGCGGTCCCTCGCCGGAACAGTGACGGTCCCTCGCCGGAACAGTGACGGCGGCGATGGTTCCGGCAAGCGGCGCGAACGGCGGCGACGAGCTAGATGATTCCGCGGCCTAGAGAGGAGAAAAAGGAACACAGCCGGGGGTGTGCGATGGCTAGACAAGGCTGGGCGAGGCGGTGGTGGTGGCGGAACAGCTCCGGCGGCGACGGCGAAGTTCTTCCGGCGAGGAGCTCTCCTCGGCCAAAACCAGGAGGAAGAGAAAGAAAGAGATGGCTGTGGGTGGAGGGCTGGTGGTCAGCTGGGGTGAGGGGGCGGACGGCGGAGGGCGGCGACGGCACCAGCTACCTTGCGGCGACGACGAGGCGGCGCGGCGAGCCGGCGATCTGTGGAAGTCACGGGAAGGAGAGAGAAAGTGGGCGGAGGCGGGTGGTGCGGCTGGGGAGCGCTCGGCGGTGGCGACAACGACGCTCAGGCGTCGGGACGGCACTGGGTAGTCGGCCGGACGACTGGGCGACGGCTGGGTTCCATCGAACGCGGCGGCGAGCTCACCGCGGTGTGTGCAGAGGAAGAGACCAGTCAATCAGGGGCGGTGACTGGCGGATGACGCGGCGCGGCGGTCGAGTTGGCTGGCGACGGCGGCGGCGTGCGTCGGTCAGAGGTCCGGGCGGCGTTGGCTGGGCGATGCCGGGCGGAGCTAACCAAGAACGAAGCAGAACCAGAACTCGGCGAGTTCGGGGAAAGAAGAAGACTGAAGAAGAAGACCAGAAGAGAAGAAAAGGGAGAAGAAAGAGAAAAGAAGAAGAAAAGAAAAAGAAAGAAAGAAGGAAGAGAAGAGAGAAGAGAGAGAATGTCAGGGGGGTGGTTCTGCATGGTATGGGCTGAGGCGACGCAACAGGGGAAGACGTGCGCGCGGTCAGAGGGGAAAAGGAGAGAGAGAGAGAGAGAGAGAGAGAGAGAGAGAGATAAAATTTCAAAATTCAATCTAATATTAAACGCAATATAAAAGCCCAAAATTAAAACCGACTACACCCTGACGGTCTAGATTAGTCCTCGAATATAATAAGGGACAAAGGCCAAATTAATTAAACCAACTATAACGAGGGAGGTCTAATAGTCCAAATTCGTACTTGGTTAAAAACTCTCATTTTTCCATCATTCCTGACAATCTCAATGCTGGCTACCATAATATTGTCACCGTCCATTTTATTTTGTCCCGACGCTCCCGAAAATCGACTGCCAAGTCCGAGGTCTAAATAACGGTCAAATTCGATCGAGCGCGATTTTAACGAAATCTCTATTTTTAAAAACAAAAACCCGAGAGTGATCAGTTCTCGGGCGAGATTCTATTATAAGCGCACTGACGAATTAAACGTTTATAAATCCCAAAAATGGGCCGAAATTCGGGATGTCACATATGAACAGTTGTTGTTATATTAAATAATGTGTGATTTGGTCTGTATTTACTAACAACCAATCAATTTATTCTAGGGAATATGTATTTTATCCCCAACCATCACCAATCTTCATATTAAGAATAACTTCATTTCATAACCACCAATAACCTCTTTTCAGAACCAAGAGTCACCACTTTTCAAAACTAAGAGTTACATCTTCTCTTAACCAAGAGTTACCTCTTTTATGATAATTTCAACAATCCCCCACTTAGTTTGTTATCTGCACTAATTTACATAAATTCATACATACAAGAATGTATCTATTAAGATTTGAACCTTCAATTAATGCAAATAATTTCATTAACAAAATTAATGGTAGATAAAACTTTAAATCATGATTCCACTTGTTAATCAAATTATCACACATATGAATTTATACACATTCGGTTAGAAATTTCCTATGCCTAAGAACTTTTATGGCCTTGTGCTCCCCCTGCATTCATGAACATTTACAAAAGTTCATTCGAATTTTTTTAGAAGCAGCACCACTTCTTATGTTTGTATAGGTAAAGTTCCTAAATTTGTTGCCTTAGCATTGCCTTGCTTAAACCTTGAACTTTACTAATAATGTTTTCTTACACTCATCCTCCTAACTTTCCATGAGTACTTATGCCCCAGTACTCGATCACCGTCAAGTTACAATAGCTTGCCATTACCCATTTAACTTTAATAATGTCATTAGAAATTATAAAGTTGCGCTTCCACTATGCTTGACTATTATCAATTGGTCTAAGACCCATTCCCTTGGTAGTGCTGCTTATTAAACCTCTCGAGAGTCCTTTAGTGAATGTATCGGCCAAATTATTATTTGTATGAACATAAATTACTCATGTTGCAAACTAATATGTCTAGATTTTTCATTGTACATTTTATTGTATGTCTTCGACATAGTTGCCTCATTATCACTATGTAAATATATGGCTGCCATTGGTTGTGGCCACAACTCTTTATCCAATAACAAATTCGGCAGCCATTTAGATAGTGATATAAATTTGAATTCCATCGTTGAATGAGTTATACATGTTTGTTTATTTGATGCCCAAGAGACTGCACCATTTGCAAGCTTGAAGAGTCATCCAGATGTTGACTTGTTATCAATTGTGCTAGTTTTCCAACTAGCGTTTGAATATTTCTAGTACTATTAGTTGTCTTTCATAAAATAGACCATAATGCATTGTTTTCTTTAAATAACCAAGAATTCTACTTATAGTCTTCCAATGCACAGTACTGAGATTACTAATAAATCTGGACAATTTATAGACAATAAATGATAAATTTGAACTAGTGCAATGCACAATGTACATCATACTTTCAATTGCACTAGCATATGCTAATTGTGCTAAAGGTTGCCTAGTATTTTCCATCAATTTAATTGATACATTATATGGTACATTTGACTCTTTAATTCCCAAGTATTGGTATTTTTGAATGACTTTCTCCATATAGTGGCATTGACTTAAAGTATAACCCCCAATATGTTTGATCACTTTGATATCTAAAATTGTATCCACTTCTCCCAAATCTTTCATTTTAAATTGAGAAGATAGATACCTTTTAGTTTTATCTATAACATGCGTATTTGTACTAATAATCAGCATACCATTAACATATAAGCAAATTATAACTTCAAACTCTTTGGTAAATTTTGAGTAAATTCACTCATCATCATTGTTATGCTTAAATTCACTCATCATCATTGTAACTTCAAATTCTTCATGCCATTGTTTCGGTACTTGCTTCAAACCATATAATGATTTGTTTAACTTACAAACCATATTCTCATTTCTAGGTAGAACAAAACCTTATGGTTGTTCCATATACACCTCATCCTCTAGTTTACCATTTAGAAAAGTTGTTTTAACATCCATTTGATGCACATGCAATTTATAAATTGATGCCAAAGCCAACAGAATTCTAATGGATGTTATTCGAGCAACCCATGCGTACGTATCAAAGTAGTCAATTCCCATTTTCTGCTTATAACCCTTTTGCTACTAACCTTGCTTTAAAGGTTTGTAACGTACCATCTGGACTATACTTTCTTCTAAATACTTCTTTGCATCCAATTGGATTTGATCCGGGGGGTAAGTCAACTAACATCCATGTATTGTTAGCAATAGTTGAATCCATCATCATTAATTGCTTCTTTCCAAAATGATGCATCTCTACATGCCATTACCTCACTGAACGTGATATGATCTTCATCCAAGTAAAATAAACATGGATAATTTATTCACAACATTTTCCCTATTCTACAAGGAGAGTTACTAAATCTAAATCGAAATCTTTCGTTTTCTTCACTCTTCAACTTCTCCTTGGCTTGCTTGGAAAATCAAAAAGTTTTCTTTTAATCGATGAAGGATTGCTTGCATCAATTGTTGTTTGTGAATATGCTGAGGGATCACTTGAATCTTTAAAAAAACATGTGTTCAAGAATTCAACATCTTTTGATTCCACAATAACATTAGATTCAACATCTAATAAGTGATAAGCTTTAGAATTTTCAACATATCCAGTAAACATACTTTTTAATACCCTTGGTCCTAATTTGGTTCACTTAGGATCATGAATTTTATAGTACGCAAGGCATCCCCATACTTTAAAGTATTGGATATTCGGTACCCTTCCTTTCCATAATTCATATGTAGATATCTTGAATTTCTTTGAAAGAATTTTATTGTGAATGTGACATGCAGTAAGAAGTGCTTCTCCCCATCAATTTATTGGAAATTTTGCTTGTAAGATCATGGAATTAACCATATCCACCAAAATTTGATTCTTTCTTTTTGCAAATCCATTTTGTTGTGGTGTATAAGGTGCACTTAGTTGATTCATGCTGAAATTTCACAAATGTAATAAGAGAGTCAATGCACTATATTTTTCAGAATTACAAAAGTGAATAATCATGTTTTCTCTCTTTTACTAGATTTGGCATTCGCTAGCTAATCTACTTTGTTGATATTCTTAGAGTCCATTTACATTTCTTGTTATTGTTGAACCTATTTAAAACGTAGATCATACAATGATTATGAATTGATTGATGGTGGTTATCTCCGTTTATGCATTTTCAGGTTCATTTACATCGATGTGCCGTTCATACTAAATAATTGATATGATAGGATATGAAAATATCTGGCTTTGTTAATATAATTCACTAAATAATGGATATGATATAGCAAAATCTCTAAATTTCTTATCATATTCTATCCAGTTTTACCATGGCTAAAAATTTAGACTACCAAATGCAGGCCAAGAGTTTGATTATGTTTTTATTGTTATTGAACCAAGTCAATAATGGTACATAGAGAAATCATACATAAGAACTAGGAGTCCAGTATTCGGGTCCGACGAGTAAGTGCTGGTATGAACATAACCTCTGGCCAGTCGGCAAAGACCAGTTCCGCCCACTATAGGCATCTCCCTCACCTTCAAAGACAACATGTTCCTCCCCACAACGGTCAAACCGCTCCATTTGTACTTCCCCTCTGTGAACACGAAGTTCATGGACATCGACAAGGCCACATCGCTTTGGGATGCGAACGTCACCATGCCCTGTACCCTACCCAAGTTCTTCGAGCTCATCTTGGGGCCCACTGTCAACGCATCGTTGAAAACCTGTACTAGACCGAATGAAGTGGCGGATTGGTTGGTCGTCGAAGCCTGGGCTACGGTTACGACAGTGGCATCGCTCCCGGAAATTTTTTCCTGCATGTAGACGTGGAAGCGAGTGAGCTTCTCGCTCTTGGAGGTTAGGAGTTTGGATTTCGCGGTGAGTACTGTGGAAGGCACGAGGAATGAGAAGAGAAGGAGGTTGGAGCTTGGTTAGGGTTAAGTCCATGGCGTGGGAATTGGGGAGGGAATGGCAGGCTAGACGCAGTGACTGAGGAAGAGAAATAACAAAGCAAGCTTTGGTTGCACGAGTTCGCAATGTAGCGGTTTCATTTCATGCATTTTATAGTGCCCCGAGTGAGACTCTTTCCAAGGATGAAGTGTCAAGATGAAGAAAACAGGTTGGCACATTTATAGAGCGAGAATATATAATAAAAGAATAGGTCGTGAACACGAGATTTTCTTTTTGTAAAAAGAAACAAAACAGATATCTTTAAGACGATCTCAACTTAAAAGTTGACCATTATTCTGGGAATTCAAAAAAAGCCTGCAAACGTGTGACCATTATTATCACTGAGTTTGGTTTTGTTTGCACAGTGGGCGTGGCTTATATGTATAAAACTGGTGAGAGGCGTAGATAGCACTGAGAGTCATCGTCATTCACGAGAATCGAGAGTATAAGAGAATTTTTTTTTTCTTTTGGATTTGAGTTTAATTTAAGATTGGAAACCCTTACAAGTGAATATAAATGAGTGAATGTAATATCATCTTTTACGATGATAAAAGATCCATCTCGTCGATCTCTCCTGTAGATTAGGCATATAGTCGAATCACTTAAGTTCATTGTGTTCAAATTTTATTTATGTATTTATTTGTTGCTCAATCCATTTTGTTTTGCATTTGTATTTTAAATTGGTATCAGAGCTTATAATTATTGTTGGTTAATTGTTCTTATACGAAATTCGAGGAGTGAAGATGCACGTGCGCCCGAGGCATTTATGCGGACCGGCTCTTTTGCCTGATGTTGCTCCTCCTTTCGCAAAAAGTAACAAAAGAAGTAAAGTCACATGGTCGTGTCGGTGGGAAAAAATAAAATAGATTCTCCGAGACTCTTTAGATATTGCAATATAAAATCGACAACTTTTATAGCTTTAGTCATTCTACGCACGCTATGTCAAGTTCATATGATTGTAGTGCAGATAATGACATTTTTTGTTATCGTGTTCCTAGACATATGCTCTCTATTTGTTAATCTTTCGCTTTTGATTTTCTCTCTCCTCCTTGTATTTTTTTTTTTTTGTCAATCGCTCTCCTCATTACTACTCCCCTGCAAATGTATCTTTTCAAGGGAAGTATCCGAGGACCGGTGCGCTTTAGCCATTGAACTTCATGAAACTCACACACGGAACAAATATCGAATTCCTATGTTGCTCAACGTAAGGTCCACGTGATGACCCCGATCATAATGAATTGAGTCTAGGCAAGTGCTTTTGTTCTCGTATGGTGAGCTTCTCTCTCTCTACAAACTTTCTATAGCCTTTCTCTGCCAATCCCTAATTGGTGGGTCTCTGTCTCTCTATTTCTTAACTAAAGAAAAGCTTTCTTTAACTTGAATTCTAATTTTTCGCACGTTCAATGAAGGTTAACCAACCAGAATAGAATAACGTTGGGAGAATTACACGAAAAAAGTGATAAATCTATTGTGATTACGTCAATTTAGTCATAAATATTTTTTTTGTCAATTCAGTCCCAAAGATTTTGCATTTGTAATAGTTCAATCTATCCGGCTAATTTTGATCGGCCAGCACTAACATGACATTGCTAGCACTGACATGAAATTTTTTAATAATATTTTCAAATTTTAATAATATTTTTTCATTTCTTTTCTTTATTTTTTTCCCTCCACTTAGGGATGGAAAGGGTCGCCGCCCGACCCTTGCTAGCATTGGGTGAGGGCATCACATCCCTCACCTAGTCTGGGCGAGGGTTGTGGCACTCTCACCTAGTCAGATCTGGTGAGGGCATCCTGGCCCTAAGTGGAGGGGAAAAAATTTAAGAAAAGAAAAGAAAAAAGAAAAACAATTATAAAAATTTTAAAAATTATTATAATATTATTTAAAAAGTCCACGTGAGTGTGGATTGATCAAAATTGGCTAGATAGACTGAATAGGGCAAAAAAAATTTTAGGATTAAATTGACACAATTATAATATATTTACAACTTTTTTGATAATTTTTCCGAATAATGTTAGTGATTCAACTACTGTAGACTTATAGTTTGAGAAATTGTTTTGCAATAAAAGGATGTGATGAATTCTTTTGTAAGTAGTTTTGGGTAGACTCTACATTGGATTTGTATCATATGGCAATCGACGGAGTCCAAAAATAGACCCTGAAACCCATCTGTCTTTTCCTCATCTTTTCTCTTCCTTTACCAAATAGACTCCCTACTGACCCACGCCCATTGCGACCATCGCTGGTGGTCGCCACTACCCCTACAACCGCCAACTCTGATGACTGCCGCTCATGGCGCTACCATCACCAAAAAGTCTCTCTGCGCGCAGAAGAAAATAGAGTATTCATCGCCAACATGAAGGGAAGTCGACACAAGGAACCTTATCTGCTCTTGATTTGAAAATTATAACTATCCACTCTCTAATTGATGGTGGATAAAGCCACTTGTATAAATTTGTATGTAGCAAGAGTATGCTATAATTTTTTGACTTTTGAGGTGGTCATCTCAAATGCAGCCAACATAATTTGGTGGAGATTTAGTTTAGAATATACTAGTTGGGTTTATCATGATAGACTTTACTCTTTGCTTAATCTAAATCTTACAGTGGACGAACTTTAACTTTTCTTAACTCGAAACCCCAAAAACAAAAATTTTCACTGCGTATAAATATCGACACATAAATTCATGTGGAATTTTTCATAATTCTTTAAAATTCAAATAATATTGTGATGGGAAAATAAAATAAAATAACTACTTTTTGCTTTTGCTTACTGTGAAAACAGAGCCACAGTTTACGATACCTTCTCATATATCCAAACAATCATTATCTTCTTATAGATGTGTGCACCGCGGATATGCTAGAATTACCACACTACTTTTGACTTTGAGGTGGCTAATTTCCAATGCGGGCCATATGATTTGGTGTGGACTTTACTTTAGAATATGTCATTTGAGCCTGTCTAAATAGACTTTACCTTTTGGTTTAATCTAAATCTTGCAGCAGAGGAACCGTTACTTTTCTTAGCTTTGACACAGTGCATTTGTTTTGCAGAAAATGAATAATTTAAAAAATAATTTTCTTAAAATACTCGCTTAAACGCTTACAAAAATGAATGAAATTTAAAAATTTTCATTATTTACGAACATGTTTAGATAAAAATTATTGTCGATAAGACAATATTTTCTATTAACTAATTATTTCAAGCGATATAGGTGGTCGTTTTTAGAAAAATATTTTTCAAATTATTCATTTTCTTCGAAATAGAGGGAGCCATAGATTTCGCATGATTTTATTATAATGTTTTGAAATTTAACATAATATTTTAAATTGCAATGAGACAAAAAAAAAGCTACTTTTTGCTATTGCTTTAAAGTGAAAACAAAACAGCAATTTACAATTCCATCTCATATACAAACAATCATCGTGCAATCTGAATACCATTGACATTGTGACACCTGGACTGCAAAAAAATTCGAAAGAAAGTCGAAGGTTTAAGGTGGGTCCTACACTTTTCTCTCACTTATCCCCGTTACTCAATTTAAAAAGTTTGTTTCTGAGCTCCAAAATTGCAAAAACCACAAAATAATCACAAACCATAAACAAGAAGATAAACGAGTTTGAATCAATAAACGGATATTTAAAAGTGGAAACAATTAGATTTCAATAATTTATCAAAAACAGAGTCCCACATATTAATGAAACCAGTCTGACTTACTTTACATAAATTAAAAATCGATCTTAAAAATGAGAAGCGAAGATCGAACATATCTAAGAAAAAAGAAAAGGACCCCCAGACTCACAATCCAAGAGAGAATAAAAATGTTACCAAACGCATCCTTAGTTGCTTAAAATGTGTGCTGGACAAAGCACCTATGACTTTTTGGTGACTAAATAATTTATTTTCGACCAAAAAATATTAATTTGTTTTGGGTTTAAATCGTGACTTTTTTTCAAATTTTTTTAGCTTTGCTGCTAGGTGTCGCAATTTCAATGGTACTTGAGCACTGTTGACACCTATTTTTAATTTGCCCAAAATTAATTGCACAAAATTTAGGAGTTAATTTTCTTTAATTCCTAAAACCAAAAAATATTTCTATTTAAATGCATTACATATAGAAATTACACACATTTCTATTAAAAGGGTCTATTAGAGTGTTTCAATTAAAAATTTTCAAATTTTAAAAAAATCGCTTGAGTTGGGCCGGGTCGACCCTGTCCATTTCATTTCTTTTCTTTTTTTTCTTCCCCGCGGGCCCAGCCCGCCTTCTTTTTTTTTTTCTTTTTCCCCTCACACGGCTGGGCCTAGCCCGACCCAGCTTCCCTTCTCCTTCTCTTTCCCCTCGCCGCCTTGTCCCTTTCCCTTCCCCTATTCGCCTTTGTTCCTAACGTCCAGCATGACGAAAGCCGGAGCAGCAACGTCTCCATTGCTATCAGGTCAGAGGAGGCCCAGCGGAGCATGCCAATGGGATTGGCCTTAATGGCCAGTCCCGTCCGCTCAGAATTCTCGGGCCTCCCTTCCCCCCTTCTTCCTCTGCTCTCCCTCTACACCGGTCCCCCTACACCGGCCTAATGGCCGCAAAAGTCGCGGCACAGAGTAGGGCGGTGCAAGCTATCGTCATGCAGTCACGTTGAAGAGAGAGGCATCGCTCTCGGCCATTATAAAAGCCGAAAAGAGAGACTGAGAAGGGGTCAGCCATGAGAGAGAAAAACAGAGAGAGAGAGAGAGAGAGAGAGAGAGAGAGAGAGAGAGAGAGCAGAACTGAAGGTCTACCTAAGCGAGAAGGAGAACCAGCCACATCACCGTTGCCCATGGAGCAGCCGGGAAGCCACCCGATGCGCCGACGATCGGTGAGCCCCCCAACCGAGACACGCCTTTGTTTTTCCTTGTTTTTTGGTATGGTTTGGCCGGAACTTGTGCCAGTCGTTTCGCACAAATCCCGCGCTATACCGTCTCTGTTCTCGGTTCCCACTCTTTGTCCCGATCGGGCCGTGGCCATCAGAGCCAACCAGGTCACTGGAGAAGGTCAAAATCCTCTGATTTTCCCCGCGCACGCCAGGTGTTCGATAAAATGTTTCAAGAAGGCCGGTTTTGATTTGGTCTCCAGCCGGCGAGCCGACGGTCAGACGGTGACCTAGGTAGTCAGTGAAGCTTGGTGGTGGTCCCGGGTGCTGATTTAGGGGCGGCGCCGGTCTAGTCGACCGACGGACGGCCAATTTTGACTTCTCTGGCGTCCCCCGTGTATCTATGCATACGGGTTTGACCCAACCCGGATCAGCCAATCCGACCTGGGTCAACCCTCTAGGTCGAATCCATTGACCCGGATCGGTTCCGACCCGGATCAATCGATTCGACTTGGGTCAATGCCCTGAGTCAGATCTATTGACCCGGGTCGGACCCGATCGTCCCGACCCAGTTTTAATATTATATTATTATTTTTAAAAAATATTTTTTTATTTATTATATATATTTTTTAAAAAATCTTTTTTTATTTTTTTAAAAAATCTTTTTCTGTTTTATTTTATTTTAATTTTTTTTGAAATTATATGGTATGTCTAAATGTGTTAATTTATTGTTGCATTATTATTATGCATGTTGTTTTAATTGCATAAATCGCAATGTTTTAATTAACCAAGCTTATAGGATTTTGCAGTAGTGCTTTGTTTGTTTTCTTTAAATATCATTTCATTATCGTTATGCACGTTTTAATTAGACTTTACTTGCATGAATTGTTGTGTTCTAAATGTTGGTCGCCTTAGTTAAGGTTAGAACTTTAGGATGCATATCTGTTCTGGATTGCTAATCGTTTTTTATTATATACCCGCTTGATCACCTCACATATTAGGAGAAAGGTCCTAAAATCAATCCAAATTGCCTGACAAATGTTTTCAGAAATGAATATGGTAAAAAGGTACCGAAAGGGCATTAATTATCTAACTAGTGTAACCAAGTCCCCGAACTCATTTAATCTTTGGTTCATAGGAATATCGTGATTCTCCCATCACCCTATTTGGATTTCTAATCAACCCACCTCAAATCGATTAGTGGCGACTCCTTGTTATAAATCACTCACATGTTAAAAACTCTAAACCCTAAGTCGCAATATGGTATGAGCTTGAGAGAGCCCGAGTTAAGTCCCGAACCTAAACTTAGCACGTACCAGGCGAGCTCCTCTTTTTTTCGCTTGTTCGATAAAAAAAGTTGAGAGGTCAGTCGTGATAGACTAGTGACTCCGCTAGGGACTTGCATTTTTTTAAAAAAAGTGGACTTAAGCCAAAATTTTTTATCCTATTCAAAATAATTTTTGTTTGGCAGCGAGGACTCTAAGTATGATCTTAACATTAAGGTGTTATTTATTCTTGCAAGTTCAAATTGATTGTTTATAAATTGTTGTACATGCTTTAATAATTTAGTACTACACTGTTGCACATACAATCATGTTACTAGACCTGGGCCGCAATAGAGCATTCTAGGATGGTGTTAAGAAAGATACGACCTTGAACGAGAGCCCGCGATGTGGAGGTTGCCTTTCTTTTTCCTGAAATTTATTTCTAAAATATCGTAAAGAAATATCTTTAGCTTATATTTGCATGACTATAAGATATTCCTTTCGATTTAGCCGAGGTTAAAAGGACTTGACACCAACGTGATACTGCGACGGTCAGACACCATTTTAATTTCTTTTTGCTGAACCAATCTAAAATAAAAGTCAAACCACACTCCTCATGTGTATGGCGTTGTGATTGACATGGTTCAAGGAAATGTATATATTCTATCACTTCTTATTTTATTATACAGTCTACTTATTTATTTGGTTTGTTACTGTTAGGCCACCCGTTAATTGCATTCTATGTACAATGGGAAGAGCCGATGTCCAATTTGTCCCCATTCCTAAGAAATAACTTCTGGCATGGTGGAGCCAACTCGACCAAAATGACCAACAGTATGTCAAAGCAAGAATTGATCGCCTACTTCCATTGCTTAAAATCAACATCCATTCTGGCATGATGCAAGCATTAGCACATTTCTGGTGTCCACAGACATCCACTTTCATATTTGGTAAGTTTGAGATGACTCTGACTTTGAAAGAATATAGTGTCGTTATTGGAAAACCTTTGGGATCTGAGCTCATCAAACCTTTTTTGGGCATGTCCCCTCTACCTGAATTATCCCAATTTTTGCAAACCAAGAACGAAATTGTGAAGAGAGTCGTTAGAGCTCATTGTAATGCATACCTATGGTTTTTCTTAAATGAATGTTTTGAAAATCAACTTACGAGACAAAAAGCCAAGATTTTCATCCTTGCTTTTATCGAGTATGTCATTTTCCCTATCACAAAAATTCAATAAATCCCTCAATTATATATGTGGCCAAACAAATTTGCGCTGCCTTGAGTTATGTTAATTTGATTTTGGCAAAAATATTTTTGTCTTTGAACCATTTCAAACAAAATGATGAGAAAATCATGCGAGCCACTCTACTTCAGAAATTTTGCAAATCTAATTTTTATCTCATTTGAGGGGATTTGGGCATCTCATGTAACTTTTTTAAATCGACGACCTCATGCACCCGATACAAAGATTTGAGGTTTTAAAAAATAATTCCCTGATAAGGATTACACTACTTGGATAAACTTTTTGAAGGACCCCGATCCCAAAGTATTCTTATGACATAATAAATGGTTCCATGAGGGTCAGGCTCGTTATGCCCACAGATTCCACAACCATGTTCCACTGCTCGGTTTATCTAGCGCCACTTCGTATTACCATTACTGGGTAGCTTGCCAATACAAAACCCTTCAGGAGATTCCGTTGCCTTTCAAGACAGACTCATTTCGAGTTCGATTCACTCATTCGAACTACAATTATGCTAGCGAAATTCGTGCCATCTAAGGGATATGGACTGAATGTCATCCTGAGAACATTCTGGTGCCTAGGCTATTGAAAGGGCAGGAAAAGGTCCACCATGCCTTTCTGTTCTACATTTTGCATTATTAAATCCCGGCAGATCTACAGCCAAAGGTCCCAAATGTAACCAATAAGCCCAGTCGTCAAGCACAGAGTGATCATCTCGAAAAGACTGTGGGGACGAAAGATACGCTTATTGCGGAACTTGTTCGAGAAAATAAGCGGCTCCGAGAGACTGTAGCTTCCCTATTGTTTATAGAATGAACATCCGGAAAGGGCACATTCTGTTAAAAGCCCCTATCCTTTGTATTTTCCTAGTATTGATGTTTAAGGGTTTTGATTTTCTTCTTTAAAAGTGTTTATAGGTTGTAATAATGTTAATATAGCTTGGACCACTTTTATTATATAAATAAATTGTTTTGTGCCTTAATGACAACACCGTAGTCTTCGGCCTAGTGGTATCCGGGAATGAGCGAAAACGTTCTAAGGTGACCGGGGTTCCAATACTGGGGACACCACCTGTAATGTTGATATTAATAAAAACCTTTTTTTCTAATTTTTTCTTCACAAATAAATAAAATAAGTAATAATATTATGATTAGCTCGTGAAATGATTCTTTATTAGGCATTATACTCATTCATTTCAACATTTTCATAGGTAGTTATAAAAAATGGCCGAAGAAAACGTTCGTTTTGACAATATGGAAAACGAAATGAAGATGGCATTTAATGAACTTGAAAACTTCACCAAGCAAATAAAATCCTTCAATGACAAGCTCACACCCATACCTGTAGCAATTGAGGTGATGTTACCACCATCGTCTACTGGAAAAGATAAAGTCTCCGCCAACAACAGTAAAATGCCCCTGCTAAAGGATGATCTGCTTCTCCTGGCTATCAGGAAGGATGAATCTGAAAGTGTACCGATGACAGAACATGACAAATGCCTTGCAAAGGTCGAGGAGATGTTGAAATAGCTACAAGGCTCACGGCATACTGTCCCACTTGACCTGTCTATATACAAACGGGTCAAAGTACCAGAAAAGTTCAAGATGCCAGAATTTGAGAAATATGATGGCACCTCATGCCCCAGACACCATTTACACATGTATCATGTGCGGATGACTCAGTACATGGATAATGAACCCCTTATGATTCAGACATTTGAGGCAAGTCTGATGGGACCAGCTTTGACATGGTATATATCAAAAGACGTAGATGCTTTTAAATCTTGGGATGACGTCGTTGTTGCATTCCTCAAGCAGCATCAGTTTAATATTGACGTCACCTTTACTCGGGACGATCTGAAATGCACTAAAAAGAAAAAGAGCGAGTCTTTCAAAGAGTATGCCACTATATAGAGAAATTTAGCCGCCCAAGCTACCCCACAACTCACTGATCATGAGCAAGTGAAGTTGTTCATTAAGTCTCTTCCGTATGAATATAGACACCGCTTGGTTGGTGCCATTACTGAATCTCTTAATCATCTTGTTCCTGTGGGCAAACGAATTGAAATGGGATTGCGTGATGGATGGTTCACAGACCCTACTTCCACGAGCAAGAGACTCAACATGAGAAAAGAAGAGGAATCCCTGACGAATGAAAACATCACGTACACCCACACCGTTCATCCTCCCTGGACAGTCCAGGTGAGTAGTGAGCAGCAGTCAACCTCAAGTCGCCAACCTCTGAAGCGATATAAGAAGAAGCAATTCACTCCGTTGCCTGGATCCCTTTCTCAAGTTATGGCCATACTCCTAAAAAAAAAACCTGCTTTCTATCGAGCCAAAACGTCATAACTCAGAAAGCTTTTCAAATTACGATCGGTCCAAGAAGTATGACTATCACATGGACAAGATAGAGCATTCAACGGATGACTGCTATACCCTCAAACACCAAATCCAAAACTTGCTTGACACCAAAGTTTTTTCGTTTCAAACATCTAAGCCAAATGTCAAAAACAACCCTCTACCCGAACATGAAAATAGAGTTAATGCTATATCCACTTTCGACACTTGTCGAATCAAGAGTGAGAGGGTATATATTGTAAACGTTTATAACGCCCTAGTGAAAGTTGGGTATTATCCTACTGGTGAAGTGCTGCCCTTACCCCTAATGAAAGAAAAGGGTCTCCAGTATGGCGAAAGTAGGTTTGATTGTGTATGCCGACAGTACCGGCATAGTGGCCACCATCTTTGAGGTTATCATCGACTAGAACAAAAAACTCTCAACATTGAATGCCGAAACAAGTGAATCCATCCCCACACTTGTGAACAAACCTTTGCCTAATAGCCTAGACGAGAAGAAGGAGTTGACGATTGAGGTACCCCTAACTGAGAAATACATAATGATTGAAATACCTCAGCCTTACCGGTACAAGAATGACAAATCAATCTCATGTTCTTACGAACTGGATGTTGACCTAATTACCAGGTTCAAACAAACGTATGCTCAAGCTAACGTGTTGCCTCCGGAACCTGTCACCGATGAAGAAGCCGAAGAATTCCTGGCCATCGTCAAAGCCAGTGAATACAATGTAGTATACCAATTACGCAAATTGCCCGCCCAGATTTCTTTGTTAGAGCTACTCTAAACGTCCATGAAGCATCAGAAATCTCTAATGAAGGTACTCAACGAAGTAAATGTCCCAGAAACAATTGAGCATGACAAGTTAGAGGCATTTGTGGGGTCCATCCTTTTGTAGGATTATATAATATTCTCGGAAGACAATTTTCCTGCCGAAGGAAGGGGACATACCAAGGGTCTCTACATTTCTGTTAAATGTAGAAACTCCCACGTGACTCGAGTTATGATAGACAATGGGTCAGCTTTGAATATATGCCCGCTGGCAACCTTACACTGTCTCAATATAGATACATCTAAGCTCTGTACCTCCAAAATATCCGTTTGGGCATTTGACGGGATGAAGAAAGAGACCGTTGGCGAAATCGACCTTGATATCCAGATTGGCCCAACCGTATTCAATATTCTATTCCAGGTAATGGACATCCCCACTGTGTTTAGCTTTTTGCTGGGCTGTCCCTGGATTCACTCTGCTGGAGCCGTACCTTCAAGCCTACACCAAAGTGTGAAGTTTGTAGCCCAAGGGAAGCTGATCACGGTCCTTGGAGAGGAGGACCATAGAATCTATCAAGAAACTATCATCCCGTATGTTGAACCAAGTAGCAAGATGGAATCTAGTTATCAGTCCATCGAGCTTGTGTCAACCATGCATGGATATCGAGGAATTTCTCCCCTTATCCCTGATATGGCAAAAACCTCGATCATGGTAGGGAAGGTCATGGTCGGAAATGGCTTCACCCCAAGCCAAGGACTTGGCAGAGGAGGTCGGGGCACCCGAAAGCCTATTCAAGTTGCTAGGAATCATCGTACAGCTGGTCTAGGGTATCACAGAGGAAACCCACAAGTCAACAAGGGGCACGCGAAGGCTCAATTTGGCTTGTTACTTCTTTATATTCGGGAGACCTTCCCGCCACCTGCTAAATTGCTGCAAGATGAAAAAATTTATCTTAACCTCTCAGGACAATCCGATGATGAGTTCAAGCAGCCAGCTGAATGTTCAAGTCGCCCTGAGCTCCTCGACTCTTCCTGTAAATGTTGCTATTGACCGACATCGGAATCCACACAAGCTACCAATTGAAGAAGATTGTGGACGAGAAGAAGTGCTGGATAGTGTGGTCACCCTATTTGACGATATCTTTATAGGAGCTATATACGAAGACTCGACCTCAGAAACCAGTACAAACCCGTCTGATTTGTTTACACGTTTGCAACATCAGTTAAACAAGCTATAGGATTTGTTGACATCCTTAATGGATACCGTTCACCAAATCGCGAACATGTCACCACCGTTGCCCGATTAGGAGCAAGTGACCCAAGTAAATGGTTCGAAAGGAAACCCGCAGTCAGGAGTCCTTCTTGACATGATTTGGCGAGATATCCAACTCTTACAGTGGCAGGGTAATGTACGACGTTATTCACCGGTTTTTAAATCCATGGATGTGATATTCCCTATCCTTTTACGGAAGGGGCTAATCACAAGGAGGCCAAAACACCCTACTCCTGAGTACTTCATTAACTATGATCCCTCCAAATCTTGTAACTATCATTTGAGAGAGATCATGCATTCATTGGATGATTGCGATACTCTGAAGAATAAAGTTCAAGACCTACTGAATGTCAAGGCATTCACTTTTCATGCCCCATGGCTGTGTTATGTTAAAGATGATTGCTTGGTGGTACCTAGCATTCGTGTTGTTGCTCTTGATCTTTCTGATAAGGTATGCAAATGAAAAGCAATTATGGATACCCTGGGCCAGCCCATTGGTAAATTCAACTATTATGTTGATTACCAGATGCCATCAAGTTTTTATGAAAACTAGCAGAATAGTATTCCTAGTGGATGGGATAACATGGAAAAGATAACACTATTAAAGAGAAGAGCCGATGAGTTAGATTCTTGGAACGATACTTTCGAGGATTTCTTCGTCGGCGCAATAGATGAAGGACTGATGGAGAGAATGGACGCGAGCCCGCTTGAGTAAAATTCCTCTCCTCTCTTTTGCATGAATTCCTGGAAAATGACCTGTCATTGTATTTTGTTTCTATCATTTTTTTTCCTGATGGAAGAAATGTCTTTTTGAACTCACCCTCTTTTGAGATTGTAAATCCATGTGTTGTAAATAAATAATGTTTTAAGGGCATGAGGTAGTATCCCAAACTGACCTGTTGATGATATCTAGCTACGAAGAGGAAGGTATTCTGAGGTCCGGGCTATCTCATGCTTTTCGAAAATTAAAGACATTTTTACTATTTCTTCAAAATTTAGGAATTAAATTTCTTTAATTCCTAAAACAATAAAAAACATTTTAAGAGGAAAAGGACAATGAAAAATCCATATCCCTATTTGTTTTTCTGATCAATTTACCATGTGTTCCAAGCATGATCTTGCGACTTGCGAGAGAGCTAGTGCAGTCCAGCCTTGTGATGTAGATACTGACAGTAGCGATTCTGATAATTCAAGTGATGACCCTACTGAAATTCGAAGAAATTGTGAGCAATATGAACGATTCAAGTCCCTTACAACCGAGGATACTGTTACCATCAATTTGAACGGTACTCAAAAGCCAAAAGAAGTGAAGATTGGGGCCAATCTTCCTGAAGAGAAAGCCATATGTCTAATTGCTCTTCTCAAGGATTATCAAGACGTCTTCGCTTGGTCTTATTCTGACATGCCAAGACTAGATCCTCGGATTGTCGTGCACAATTTGTCTACCAATCCCAACATGCCTCCCAAAATGCAAAGGTTACGAAGGACTAAACCCGAGTTGTCGAAAAAAATCGAAGAGGAAGTGATGAAGTTGTTGAAAGTAGGGTTCATCGAAGTTTCGCGATACCTGATTGGGTAGCAAATATCATGCCAGTGAAGAAAAAGGATGGTCGAATTCAAGTTTGTGTTGATTACCGAAACTTGAATTAGGTCAGTCCAAAAGATGACTTTCCACTCTCCCACATAGACGTCCTAGTGGATAGCACTACTGGATTCGAATTATTTTCTTTCATGGATGGATTCTCCGGCTACAACCAAATAAGGATGAATGATAAAGACAAGGAAAAGACAGCGTTCATCACTCCATGGGGAACCTTTCACTACAGGGTTATGCCTTTTGGTTTGAAGAATGCCAGGGCAACATACCAACGTGCTATGGTCACTCTCTTTCATGATTTGATGCACAAAGAAATTGAAGTTTATGTTGATAACATGATTGCCAAGACCAGATGCAGAGAGGACCACATTAAAGCCTTGAAAAAGCTATTTAGCAAGTTGCGCGAATTCAAATTACGCCTGAACCCTGCAAAGTGCGTGTTTGGGGCGACTTCTGGTAAGTTATTCGGATTCATCGTGAGTAGCAAGGGGATTGAGGTTGACCCTTCAAAAGTCAAAGCAATATGTGAACTGCAACCCCCGTCCATAGTGAGAGAGGTTAGAAGCCTTTTGGGAAGGTTAAATTACATTGCTCGGTTCATCTCCCAACTTTTTGAGGCTGCATGGCCTTTCTTCAAACTTCTCAAGAAAAACGCTCAGATTAATTGGCATGAGGATTGTCGGGAAACATTTGAAAAGTTAAAGCAGTATTTGATGAATCCCCCGATACTAGTTCCACCAGTTCTGGGGTATCCCTTAACTCTCTATTTAACGATTCACAGTGAATTGTTAGGAGCCCTATTGGCTAAGAGCCACATTGATGATGGAAAAGAACATGTCATATATTATCTGAGTAAGAAATTCACCATTTTGGAGCAAAATTATTCCGAATCAGAAAAAACATGTGTCGCATTGGTGTGGGTGTTGTATAGGCTCCAACAATATACTTTGCACTACCAGACGTTCCTTGTAACTGAAAATGACCCTATCTGATGTTTGCTTAACCGACCGACATTAATGGGAAAATTATCCAAATGACAAATTCTAATTTCAAAATTCGACATCCAAACATCATCACAAAAATCGGTGAAAGTTTGGGTGATCGTTGATATGCTGGCTAAATGCCCCAGGGAAGTACATGAGGATGATCTCCCAGATGACCGTATTTTATTAACGGAGGAACACACATGGACCATGTTTTTCGATGGAGCAGTAAACCTATATGGCTCTGGCATTAGGGCAGTCTTGATATCCCCAAATGGGCAACATTATCCTGTAGCCGCAAAATTGGTGTTTCCTTGCACCAACAATATAGCCGAGTATGAAGCATGCATTCTCGATCTACAAGCTGCAATCGATATGAAAATAGCCAAACTGAAAGTATTCGGCGATTTTCCCTTAATCATACTCCAAACTGTAGGTGAATGGAAAATTAGGGATACTAAACTAGTGCCCTATCATGACTATCTGGATGAATTGGTTTCAGCATTCAACGAGATTTTGTTTGAATACCTATCTAAATCTCATAACCAATTCACCGATGCACTGGCTACACTATCATCCATGTTACAGGTTACCAATGGTTTAGAGATAGAATCTCTGAATATTGAAGTCCTGACCAGACCAATCCATTGCATGACCGTGACTAAAGAATCCGATGGTAAACCATGGTATTACGATATTATGAACTACATTAAGGAACATCAGTTCCCTGAAGGGATTAGCTCTGCAGATAGAAAGCACATAATAAAGATGGCAACGAAGTTTTTCGTCAATGGTGAGAACTTGTACAAGAGGTCCTATGATTCTATTTTGTTAAGATGCATTGATGCGACCGAAGAAACATGAATCATGCAGGAATTGCATGAAGGAGTATGTGGTCCACACATGAATGGACATATGTTGGCTAGAAAAATAACAAGATTAGGTTATTACTGGCTTTCCTTAGAAAATGATTACATCCAACACGTTCGAAATTGTTACCGTTGTCAGATCCATATAAACAAGATAAATGCATCACTAACTGAATTACATCAGTTGTCAAAGTCATGGCCATTTTCAATGTGCGGCATCGACGTGATTAGCCTAATTAATCCGAAAGCATCAAATGAACATCGCTTCATCTTGGTCGCAATTGATTATTTTTCCAAATGGATTGAGGCCGCGTTATATACCAATGCCACTGCACGGAATGTAATGAAATTCATCAAACGAGATATAATTGCCCGTTATGGGGTCCCTAAAGTCATCGTTACAAATAACGGGACAAATATGAATAACAAATTCATTGATGATTTACTCAATGAATTCAAAATCCATCATTTGAATTCATCTCCTTATCGTCCTCAAATGAATGAAGTTGTTGAGGCTGCCAATAAAAATATCAAGAATATCTTAACTAAAATTGCTGAGAACTACCAAAATTAGTATAAAAGATTGCCTTTTGTATTAATGGCATACCACACATCAATTCGAACATCTACCGGGGCAACCCCTTTTTTCCTAGTGTATGGCATAGAAGCAATCTTGCCTGTTGAGGTAGAAATCCCCTCGTTGCAAGTATTGTCTAAATGAAACTGTCTGAGGTAGAGTGGAAGCATTAAAGATTAGAGCAGCTGAATATGATCAATGAAAAACGGTTGAAGGCTCTTAGTCATGAGCAATGTTATCAACAAAGGGTAGCTAGATCATTCAACCGAAAAATGCGCCCAAGACACTTCGAAGTAGGCAAAAGTACTACCACTACCCCCGGAACTTGGAGGTAAGTTCGCTCCAAACTATAAAGGTCTTTACATTGTAAAAAAGACACTTCCTAGAGGGGCTTTAATTCTGACTGAGATGGATGGACACTAATTCTCAAACCCGGTCAACTATGATGCTGTAAAGAAGTACTATCCTTGAAATAATTTATATGCTCCCATTGATAACAAGGGAATTAGCAGAAAAGTTATCGATAAGAACACATCTACTGGCAAGTCTAACCGGAAAGGGATTTCACACATGACAAATTGATGTCAAGGCCAATCCTGACAACCACGGAAGTCTCGATGGTAGTCATGTCCACGTTCATCAAAGACCTTTAATGCAAAAATTAGCTTTGTCGCGAAGATTCTTGTAAGCAATTGCACATGCCCTGCGCATATTGGGAGCCATATGATTCTCGAGAAACTGCCCGACGTACCGAAGCCGTATTGACGTGTCATACGCTGACAATAGGACTTTCTAATTGGAAGCACCCCTAATCATAGAGGATTTCATTCGAGCTTCGAAACCAACCATGAGGGGAAAAACGACTCTGCTAGCTTTGAAGACAAAATGAAAGAAGGGTAATTTGTATCGTTCTCAATTTACTCTCAAACATCTCATTGCTAACATAAGCTCATGTATTTGTCAGGAGGAAATTGTCGACATCCGAGAAAGCTCAAGAAGTTGTCAATATAATTTCAAATGAAGGGAATCATGAATGGTAATGTTGCATTGTTCCCAATTTCTGTCCATCAAATAACTGTTCATTAACATGGTCTTTCTAATTACCTTGCAGGTTTACTTCGCTATTGCAGCATAGGTAAGTATCTTTTTCCCTGCAAACTTTGTCATAGGAATAGAAAGAAACAAGAAAGAAGAAACATGTTAAAACACACGAATGCTTAACCTTCCTCCGAGAGTATCGCATATCTTTTGAAAAGAATTTTGCATGGTAATTTTACCTGTTTAATTCACCAATTTCCTGTGAAAATCTTGACAATATGACGAATGGTGTTGAATTGCTTCGATGTATTGAACGAGGAGCAGCAAACTTATTAGAACCTGTCGAAAAAATCAACATGTCATTGATAACAGTAATGTTCTTACCTAGGAACTGAACAAGATGAATATAAATTTTCTTGCTCTCACTTACATTAATCTTTGAGTGTTATTATTGCAGATAAACTCTCACGATAATTCAAGTGCCCTAGGATGACGAAGAGCAATTCTTCTTCTATCCCATACACTTTATCCCTTGTTAGCCCAATTAAGCTGACGACTTCATTTCGTACGAACCCAGTTGACGATTATTCCCCACATCGGGGCAAGGTATAAGTCACAACAATTTGAAAGCAAGGCTAATGCCCATGAATAAAAAAACAAAGAAAAAGAAAAATGAGAAGAAGAAAAATGATAAAAAGGATGAAGAGAAAAGAGTCCCTAATTTTTGGGTAACTGCTGTGAAAAACAAAGAAATTTTAGCTAAGGGGATCTTTGAGTGTGATGAAAGCACTCTCAAATACTCCAAAGATATTAAGTGGTGTAGAATAGACGATCCCAAAAGGTTTAAACTTGAGTTCTTCTTCGATACAAATCCCTACTTTAAGAACTCTGTCTTGATGAAAATCTATCACATGATAGATGAAGACGAATCTATTCTGAAGAAAGCAATTGGGACAAAGATTGAATGGTATCCAGGAAAATGCTTGATGCAGAAATTCCTCAAGAAAAAGCTGTTTAACAAGCCAAAGCACAAGATTACCGGGAGAGTTTTCCAAAAGGATCCTAATGGTGGAGAAAAAGAGTGGTGATGACAATGCCAAGATGATCACCAATTCTTACCCTTACACACATTTTTTAGCTCAACGATCATTTCGTTCCTCAACCTGTGAACCAAGCCCATGTTACATCCCCCGTAAAGTCTCTTCTGACCGGGGCACTTAGATTAATGTGGGATTTCAAATGTTTATAAACAACGCTCAAGAAAGTGCGAGCAAGACTACTTCTATCTCGTTTTACAAAGTTCTTGACTTGTAAACCTGGAGATGATTGCAGAATATTTATTTTTATGGCCTTGACTTGGACAGTCTCCTTTGTTAAGCCATTGATCAAGCCAGCAGTTCGACCCTGAAGAAGACCTCTTAGATTGGTAGTATTGTACTGCTTGCGAGAAAACTTAGACCCTTATTGATATGATGACAGACAGATCGAGTGCTTTCAATATTCCCGCCTTAATGGACAGGACAAACAACATTTTTCAATGAGAGCGAGCGGAAAGTCCTTTCTGACTGAAGGTCCCTCGTTCAGCATCTCAAGAAGTCCACCTTACGAGCGAAAATTGTCTTGATTAATAATTACCCTTGGTGGATGTTTGGTGATATAGATAAGGCAAAATTATCTTGCATGAACTTTCAAATAAATATTCTGGAATAGCCCAACCTGTCTATCCTTGATGAATGCATGCATGTTTGCGCCAATCGTCTTTGACAGCTTAGAGCTTTAATCCCCAGTGATAGAACACGAAAATTCAGACGCTGGAAAAGCCCTCATTATCACCCCAAGAGAGATGCCCCGAAAAAGATCGTTGCTCAGCAGATGATGCATCAAACCTCCGGGTAAGAAATCCTAGGTATTTCATGAGATTTCTTTTCAAACTACTCGGAAAGTAAACCAAATGTTTCTTTGAAAAAGAAAGGCATCTTGACTTGCGGTCAAGATATTTCATATGATTTTTTGGAATAGCCTCAGTTGTCTATTTCTTCGATGAAGGCGTATGTATGTACAGGAACGTACCCAGGTAAGTACATTTTACCCTTGCCCGATTCTAAAATTATGAATTCTTTTCAAACTACCCAGGGGGTAAACCAGGTGTCTCTTTGAAAAAGAAATGCACCTTGACTTGCAGTTAAGAGATTTCATACGATATTCTAGAATAGCTTTAATTGTATATTTCTCCGATGAATGCGTATGTCTTTGCACAAAAAAAGTTGTCTGACAGGAGACATGCCCTTAAGAGACGGGAACGTGCCCAGGTAAGTATGTTCTACCCATGCTTGGTTCCAAAAATCCATGTACCTACGATTATTATAGTACCCTTTGAATATTAGATTGATCCCTTTGTTCACTCTCTTGAGTATGGGATTAACCCCCTCTGTTCACATCAAGTCTTTTCAGGTACCCCTCATAAGATGCAGGTACTCTGGCAAAACGATTTCTCTAGTCAAGGTGATCGAAGATAAGTTCGGGTCCTATGCAAACGGAATCCAGTCAAGGCCACCAAAGAAAGATTCGGGTCGTAGACAAATGAAATCCAGTCAAGGCGACCGAAGATAAATTCGGGTCTTGTGCAAGCGATTTCCTTAGTCACAGCAATCAAAGGTAGATTCGGGTCCGAAACAAATGAAATTTAGTCAAGGCGACTAAAGATAAGTTCGGGTCATAGACAAACGATTTCCCCAATCAAGGCGACCGAAGAAAGGTTCAGGTTCTCAACAAATGAAATCCAGTCAAGGCGATTGAAGATAGGTTCGGGTTCTAGGCAAGCAACTTCTCCAGTCAAGGCGACCGAAAAAAGGTTCGGGTCCTAGACAAACAATTTCCCTTGTCAAGGCGATCGAAAATAGGTTCGAGCCCTAGACGAAGGAAATTCAGTTGAGGCGGCCGAAAATAAGTTCGAGCCCTCGACACATGATACAAACTATCTGGAATTACTCTACCCTTCGGCAAGGTAAGTAGCCCCAGGTATGTTTTTATTTGCTTTAGCACGCATTATCTTATCGCATAAAAAATGAGACTCACAGTCTCACCAAAAATAACATTCATTGAGCATGCATGGGTCAAATTTAGGTGTCATTTTATCTTTGAACGTAACCTCTACGAACTTAACCTCTACAAGCTCACCTTAAAAAAGGAGCAACTGTTGACACATATTTTTAATTTGCCAAAAACTAATTGTACAAAATTTAGGAGTTAATTTTCTTTAATTCCTAAATCCAAAAAATATTTCTATTTAAATGCATTGCATATAGAGATTAGCCACATTTCTATTAATAGGATATATTAGAGTGTTTCAATTAAAAAAATTCAAATTTAAAAAAAAAATTGCTCGAGTTGGGACCAGGTCGACCCGGCCTATTTCTTTTTTTTTCCTTTTTTTCTCCCACGCGGGCCCAGCCCACCTTCTTTTTTTCTTTCTTTTTCCCCTCGCGCGGCTGGGCCAAGCCCTGCCCAGCTTCCCTTCTCCTTCTCTTTCCCCCCGCTGCCCTATCCCTTTCCCTTCCCCTGTTCGCCCCTGTTCCTGACGTCCAGCATGATGAACGTCGAAGCAGCAGCGTCGCCATTGCCATCAGGTCAAAGGAGGCTTGGAGGAGTATGGCAATGGGACTGGCCCTTAATGGCCAGTCCCATCCGCCCAAAATTCTCAAGCCTCCCCTC
The DNA here is from genome assembly GCA_024500025.1 of Syzygium aromaticum. NCBI lineage: Eukaryota > Viridiplantae > Streptophyta > Magnoliopsida > Myrtales > Myrtaceae > Syzygium > Syzygium aromaticum. Next base: position 24,575,898 of record CM044885.1, read on the forward strand.
CCCCATTCTTCCTCCGCTCTCCCTCTACATTGACCCTCCTACATCGGCCTAATGGCCGCGAAAGTCACGGCACAGAGTAGGCCAGTGCAGGCCGTCGTCGTGCAAACGTGATGGAGCAGAGAGGCATCGCTCTCGGCCACTATAAAAGCCGGAGAGAGAAACTGAGAGGGGGTCGGCCGTGAGAGAGAGAGAGAGAGAGAGAGAGAGAGAGAGAGAGAGAGAGAGAGAGAGAGCACAAAACTGAGGATCTGCCTGAGTGAGAAGGAGAACCAGCCACGTCGTCATTGCCTACGGAGCAGCCGGGAAGCCACCCGGACGTGTCGACTATCGGTGAGCCCCCCGGCCGTCCCGGCCGAGACACGCCTCTGTTTTTCCCTGTTTTTGGTACAGTTTGGCCGGGACTTGCACCTGCCATTTCGCGCGAATCTCGGCCCATACCGTCTCTATTCCGGGTTCCTACTCTTTGTCCCGATCGAGCTGTGGCCATCGGAGCCAACCAGGTCGCCAGAAGAGGTCAAAATCCTCTGATTTTCCCCGCGCACGCCAGGTGTTTGGCAAAATATTTCAAGGAAGCCGGTTTTGATTTGGTCACTGGCCGGTGAGCCGGCAGTTAGACGACGACCCAGGTAGTTGGTGAAGCTTGGTGGTGGTCCCGGGGGCCGATTTGGGGGCGGTGCCGGTCTGGGTCAGTCGGCGGACAGCCAATTTTGGCTCCGCTAGCATTCCCTATGTGTCTATGCATATAGGTTCGACTCGACCCGAATCAGCTGATCCGACCCGAGTCAACGCCCTAAGTCGGATCCGTTGACCCGGTTCGGTTCCAACCCGGGTCAACGCCCTGGGTCGGATCCATTTACTCGGGTCTGTTTCGACTCGAATTAGCTAATCCGACCTTGGTCAATGCTCTGGGTCGAATCCGTTGACCCGGGTCGAACCCGACCGACCTAAATCAGGCGACCCGACCGGGTTTTAATATTATATTATTATTTCTTTTAAAAAAATTTAAAAAAATCTTATTTATTTATTTATTTATTATTTTTAAAAAATCTTTACTTATTTATTTTTTTAAAAAAAATATTTTTCCGTTTTTTTTTATTTTTATTTTTTAAAAATTTTTGAAATTATGTGGTATGTCTAAATGTGTTAATTTATTGTTGTATTATTGTTATGCATGTTATTTTAATTGCATAAATCGCAATGTTTTAATTAACCAAGCCTATAGGATTGTGCGGTAGTGCTTTGTTTGTTTTCTTTAAATATCGTTTCATTATCGTTATGAACGTTTTAATTAGACTTTAATTGTATGAATTGTTGTGTACTAAATGTTAGTCGCCTTAGTTAAGGTTAGAACTTTAAGCTGCATATCTGTTCTGGATTGCTAATCGTTTTTTATTATGCACCCGTCTGATCACCTCACATGTTAGGAGAAAGGTCCTAAAATCAATCCAAATTGCCTGACAAATGTTTTCAGAAATGAACATGGTAAAAAGGTACTGAAAGGGTATTAGTTATCCAACTAGTGTAACCAAGTTTCTAAACTCATTTAATCTCTGGTTCATAGGAATAGAGTGATTCTTCCATCACCCTATTTGGGTTTCTAATTAACCCATCCCAAATCAATTAGTGGCGACCCTTGTTTTAAATCACTTGCATGTTAAAAACTCTAAACCCTAAGTCGCGATACAGTATGAGTTTGGAAGAGCCCGAGTTAAGTTTCAAACCTAGACTTAGCGCATACCAGGAGAGCTCCTCCTTTTTTTGCATGTTCGATAAAAAAAGTCAGGAGATCGGTCGTGACAAGCACAACAACAGGTGATAAACTATTAGGTAAAATAGACTTGCCGTATCATAGGCCTGTAAAAATTTTTGAGTTTTCCCCCCTCTTTCTCTCCAAACTTTCTATAGCCTTGCACAATCCAATCCAGCCCTAATTGATGGGTCTCTCTCTCACCCAACTATTGAAAAGCTTTCTTTGGCTCTCTAATTTCCCCTCGTCCAGTGAAGCTAAAAGAGAATATTACTTAAAAAATTGTTTTGTGATAAAATGATGTGATGAATTCTTGTAGGGTATTTGATCACGGCACATTCTTGACAAATAACGCTATATGTATTATGAGGAATGTTCATGCATTCTCTGCATGAATGCTTTTATATCACTAGCATTATTTTAAAGCAAAGTGTAGCATACATCCAGAAAGTCAATGCTAGCATGGATGATTGTAATATGTATTAGTTGCAACAATAATCAATTCCGAGATTGCATCGAAAGCCTCTACCTGCACTCAATATATATTACAGCTCAATCTTGTGATATAATAAGTATTTTGTGAAGTTCATCTGTGATCTAGATTCATGTGTTCACAATTTGAGCACTTAACAATGTTCAATAGAAGATCATCGGTCATTATCCCTCCCACCCTTTTCTTTAGAGTATTTTCCGCGTTAAGTCTATAACTCCAACTAGGAACATCGAATGATTAGGCAGAGCGAGTTTAGTGTGTTAATTAATTAGCCGCCTAAATATGTGAGAGGATCATAATATGCCCGCTTGATCTTTTCCTAAGAAAAACAATGTTGAGTTAACTTCTCCGGATAATCTTCCACTAGAAGTACCAATCATTTTGGGTAGACACTCAATGTCAATGCGAGTGCCCCAACAACTGCTAACTCAGGGGGAAAGTTCACCAAAAGGTCCTAAACTTATTATATAACTTTCAATTCAGTTTTAAACTTTTTAATTTTGTCAATTTAGTTTTAAATCTTTGACGATTCACTAATTTATTCCTTCTGGTCAATTTTGGCCAGGAACCATTGGCCAGAAATTGTTAAAATGATTTGATCAAAATTGACCAAAAGGACTATATCGACGAATCTTCAAAAGGTTTAGAATTAAATTGATAAAATTGAAAATATTAAGACTGAATTAGCTGTCATACATTAACTTTAAGATTTTTTGGAAAATATTCCCCAACTTTAATGTTTGGTACCCTTCCTTTCCATAATTCATACAGAGATATCTTAAATTTCTTTGAAAGAATTTTGCTGTGAATGTGACATGCTGTAAGAAGTGCTTCTCCCCATCAATTTATTAGAAATTTTGCTTGTAAGATCATGGAATTAACCATATCCACCAAAATTTGATTCTTTCTTTTTGCAAATCCATTTTGTTGTGGTGTATAAGGTGCACTTACTTGATTCATGTTGAAATTTCACAAATGTGGTGAGAGAGTCGATGCACTATATTTTTTAGAATTACAAAAGTGAATAATCATGTTTACTCTTTTTTATTAGATTTGACATTCGCTGGCTGATCTACATTGTTGATATTCTTAGAGTTCGTTTACATTTCTTGTTATTGTTGAACCTATTTAAAACGTAGATCATATAATGAATATGAATTGATTGATGGTGGTTATCTCCGTTTATGTATTTTCAGGTTCATTTACATCAATGTGCCATTCATACTGAATAATGGATACGATAGGATATGAAAGTATATGGCTTTATTAATATAATTCACCAAATAGTTGATGGGATATAGCAAAATTTCTGAATTTCTTATCATATTATATCTAGTTTTACCATAGCTAAAAATTCAGTCGACCAAACGTAGGCCAAGAGTTTAATTATGTTTTTATTGTTATTGAACCAAGTCAATAGTGGTACACAGAGAAATCATGCATAAGAACTAGGAGTCCAGTATTCGGATCCGACGAGTAAGTGCTGGTACGAACATGACCTCGGGCTAGCTGGAAAAGACCAGTTCCGCCCACGACAGGCATCTCCCTCACCTTCAAAGACAACATGTTCCTCCCCATAACGGTCAAACCGCTACCGTTGTACTTCCCCTCCGTGAACACGAAGTTCATGGACATCGACAAGGCCACCTCACTTTGGGATGTGAACGTCACCATGCCCTGTACCCTACCCAAGTTCATCGAGCTCATCTTGGGGCCCACTGTCAACGCATCGTCGAAAACCTGTACTAGACCGAATGACGTGGCGGATTGGTTGGTCGTCGAAGCCTGGGCTACGGTTACGACAGTGGCATTGCTCCCGGAAATTTTTTCCTGCATGTAGACGTGGAAGCGAGTGAGCTTCTCGCGCTTGGAGGTTAGGAGTTTGGATTTCGCGGGGAGTACTGTGGAAGACACAAGGAATGAGAAGAGAAGGAGCTTGGTTAGAATTAAGGCCATGGTGTGGGAATTGGGGAGGGAATGGAAGGCTGGACGTAGTGACTGAGGAAGAGAAATAACAAAGCAAGTTTTGGTTGCACGAGTTCGCAATGTAGCGGTTTCATTTCATGCATTTTATAGTGCCCCGAGTGAGACTCTTTCCAAGGATGAAGAGTCAAGATGAAGAAAACAGGTTGGCACACATATAGTGCGAGAATATATAATATAAGAATAGGTCGTGAACACGAGATTTTCTTTTTGTAAAAAGAAACAAAACAGATATCTTTAAGACGATCTCAACTTAAAAGTTGACCATTATTATGGGAATTAAAAAAAAAGCCTGCAAACGTGTGACCATAATTGATGGGTCTCTCTCTCTCTCCAGACTATTGAAAAGCTTTCATTGGCTCTCTAATTTCCCCGCGTCCAGTGAAGCTAAAAGAGAATATTACTTACAAAATTGTTTTGTGATAAAATGATGTGATGAATTCTTGTAGGGTATTTGAACTTGGCACATTCTTGACAAATAACGCTATCTGTATTATGAGGAATGTTCATGCATTCTCTGCATGAATGCTTTTATATCACTAGCATTATTTTAAAGCAAAGTGTAGCATACATCCAGAAAGTCAATGCTAGCATGGATGATTGCAATATGTATTAGTTGCAACAAATAATCAATTCCGAGATTGCATCGAAAGCCTCTACCTGCACTCAATATATATTACAGCTCAATCTTGTGATATAGTAAGTATTTTGTGAAGTTCATCTGTGATCTAGATTCATGTGTTCACAATTTGAGCATTTAACAATGTTCAATAGAAGATCATCGGTCATTATCCCTCCCACCCTTTTCTTTAGAGTATTTTCCGCGTTAAGTCTATAACTCCAACTAGGAACATCGAATGATTAGGCAGAGCGAGTTTAGTGTGTTAATTAATTAGACGCCTAAAGATGTGAGAGGATCATAATGTGCCCACTTGATCTTTTCCTAAGAAAAACAATGTTGAGTTACCTTCTCCGGATAATCTTCCACTAGAAGTACCAATCATTTTGGGTAGACTCTCAATGTCAATGCGAGTGCCCCAACAACTGCTAACTCTGAGGGAAAGTTCACCAAAAGTTCTTCAAGTTATTGTATAGCTATGAATTCAGTTTTAAACTTTTTAATTTTGTCAATTTAGTTTTAAATCTTTGACGATTCACCAATTTAGTCATTCTAGTCAATTTTGGCCGGAAACCGTTGGTTAGAAATTGCTAAAATAGTCTGATCAAAATTGATCGGAAGAACTACATAGGCGGATCTTTAAAAAGTTTATGACTAAATTGATAAAATTGAAAATATCAAGATTGAAATAACAGCCATACATTAACTCTAAGATTTTTTGGAAAATATTCCCCAACTTTAATGGCGGCCTCTCACAGCGCCAAAACCACTAAGCTCTCTCTCTCTCTGTCTCTCTCTCTCTCTCTCTCCGCACAAGCAAAAAGAGATGCAAACACACAAGGATACTGAACTTCAATTTGGCTAAAGCCAAATACAAAAATTTAGCCATGTAAATCTACTATCCCTATTTCATCACCTTATGAAACATGAAGTAACTCCGTAGAAGGTAATGAAAAGAAACTAGTATCCAAGAGCTTATCAATTCCAAGATTAACAAGCTGATTGACAAAGTGATTTCATTTCCAAAAGTTATGTTGCACTTTGAATTCAAAGTGAGAGCGCAGGACTCTTTTGATATCTTAAAGTAAAGCAGGGATGTTTTGTTTTTTAAATATCAAGTATTATATCTAAATAATCTTCCACCATTTTAGCACGGTCTGTGCTTTTTTTACTTCTAATTTGGCTAAAATACTCTCAAACAAAGTGTTGTAACCATTTTACCCATTGGGGGTCCCACCTTTATGCATCATTTGCATAATCTTAGTGTCGTTTTTTCATTTTCTTTTTTTTTGTGGGTCTCACTTTCCTAATCTTTGTCCTTCCTTCTTTCTCTCTCATTTTACTTTCTTTTCTTCTATGTTTGGTATGGTTTTTGCGTTTTTCGTGGTGAATGTTGGATAAATTAATTAGATTCAGTGTGTTGGTTAATATTGAGTAATGTAGTGATTTTCCTTGTGATGGGTTTCGTCAATGAAGATTGAAGGTGTTTTTTCTTATTTTTCTTCTTTCATCTATTTTTTATGTCTGGGAATCTTGTTTAGGGTTGAATCTTATTAAAGTGTATACTTTTGAGGATCTTGAGTGAGGCCTTTTGACATTGCTGAGTCTCTCTCCTTCTAGGGATTCTATTTTGCTTTCACCAAGCGAAAAAATGTTTATCATCCCATTAACTTATAACTATTGAACTTACGGATTTCTTTTACCCAGTTAAGATAGGGTGTGCAATTGATTTTTTGAGTGGATTTTGAGTTTTCTTTCATAGAAAATTTCCCCGAATTGATTTTCGTTGACCTCTTTCTTTGTGCAATCTATTTGGCAGAATGATTTTAAGATGCATATTTTGATATCTCTCCATAATAATGGTCTAATTATGGTTCAGTCTAAGTAAATGATGAAGGTTTTTTTTCAAAGAAATTTCAGTTTTCTTCTCATTTCAATAGGTTAATTGAAACATTTTACCTTTTTGTTTCCGGTTCTTGAGAAAGTGGAAAACAAGTGGGCACACCAAATGCATTTTCGCATATTAGTTGGTAAAGTCTTTTGGTGGCAGTGCAAAATATGGTTGGATCCCTCCTCTATATTATATGGGGTTGGTTTTGGGCTTCCATATGTTGCACAGCCACCAATTGGACTGAGACAACATCATTTGACTGAGTTATGTGCTTTTATGGAGATGATTATGGTGACATTTCTCTACAAAAATGAATTGCTAGGATATCTATGCCGTTTCGTTTTCTTGCATTTTTTCTCCTAATTTTCAAATGGCCTACTTTGTTGTCTTCTATGCAGGATCATTCCATGTAGGCAGTTTAGACCAGCACCATACAAACTTTACATGGAATTGCTTATGAGACATGCTTTTAACCTTAAATCCTATATAGATGGGTCAAAACATTAAAAGTGAGTAGCTGATCTGCCTAAGTTTTTTTAGACATCACATTGGTTGCAATCCCTATGCTCGCACATCTATGTTGTACAATAGACTTCTTTTCACCCACATATTTGATTCCTACACTTGCAATGTGGCTATCATCTTGGAGGCGAATGCAGGTGCGACAATAACTACCTCAGCAAGAAATCGCCGCTCGGAGGCTGCCTCACAACCTTACCTCTCTTCGACTCTCATGCTTTGCATCCTTCTCAACTTCGCAAAGGATGGCCATGCTTTACAAAATGCGCAGAAGTGGGAGTTGCAAGAGAGAGAAAGATAATTGTTGAGAGAAAAAGAGAATGATGAAGATGAAAGGAAATTGGGACCTGCAAAATAAGAAAACAAAAAAAAAAAACACCGAGGGAACAATTAAGATGCTGAAAGGTGGGATCCACAATGGGTGAAATGGTTATAACACTTTATTAGGGAGTGTTTTAGCTAAACTGGGAGTGGAAAAAGTGCAACCATTTTAGCATTAACAACAACATTAAAATTGGCTTAGGAAATGATGGGTCGAATTGTAAGTGATTTTTAAACAATTTGATGATATTGAGCAATCAATACAAATCTATCGCATCATTTAGTAATCCGATTATGTAAATCAATGTTTGTATATTTAGCATTTCTCATGCATAAAAGTGGGTTTTCAGAATTGATGAGATACGATAGTTATTAACTTGCTGTTTTCTATACTATTATCATTTTTTTTTAATTTTTTAAACCCATACCAGGCCTCAAAATTAAGTGTTGACCATTTCAAGTGCTGAAAATAAATTATGTAAAAAAACCTACATATTGAGTTTGAGTAATTTTTTTTGGCCAAAAATTAAATAGTGAATATCATCGGTGGATTTTAGGCTTTAATAATGTAATATGCAATATTTAATTTCCTATTTGAATGCTCTTTCTATCGAATGAAATAAGTAAACCCATCCTAACTAAGTGCATTAAGTGATTTCTTGACTTAATCAGATCATTAAGTCCAACTAGTTATGGTTATCAAACCTGCTTAATTTTATTAAGTAGTAACTACATTAGTTATCAGCAGTTAGTGGAGTCATGAAACAGGCTATTAGTCCATCGATGATGTGATGGGCATTGCCGATCACACAATACATTAACTGTATGGGGACTTGTATTTTTTTTTACGAGACCCAATGTTGAACCCCTAAATTCTTGAAATGTGATTGGCTTGGTCTAATATATTTTGACGCAATACTTGCTCACATGTGCCTAAAAAGCTTTCATTCACGCGGAGGTGACGAGACATTTGTTCTGGCTTTGAGCCAGAGGCAGGTGACCTCTTTGGCATGCAACAAAATATGGTTATGCATATGGCCATGGTGTGTCAACAATCAAAAAATGAGCATACACTAATGTAAAGGAAATTTGACACAACCGACCTTATTCGCTCGTGATTTGTATATACTCTCTAATCGATGGTGTATAAAGTCACTTGTATTGATTTGTACAAACTTACTACATTACTTTTGACTTTTGAGATGGGCCATCTGAAATGTGGCCCACACGATGTGATAGATACTTTGCTTAAAAATATGCTATTTGGGCCTGTTTAAATGGACTTTATCATTTTGCTTAACATAGATCTTGCGGTGGATGAATTTTAACTTTTTATTAGCTTGAAACCTTGGAAGTTTCGCAGTATATAAATATTAGCACATAGATTCAGCATCATTTTTTTCATAATTTTTAAAACTGTGATGGGACAACAACAGCTTCTCTTTACTATTGCTTTAATGTGAAAACTAAATGTTAATTCGCAATTCCATCTCCTATGTCCAAACAATCATTGTGCAATCTAAGATAAAACTTTTCAAGTCGAGAAAATGTTAGGAAGTTGAGTAGTGCCAAGTCATTGTGCTAAAGTACCGTTAACATTGCGACACCTGGACAGAAAAAATAAAATAATAATTTGAAAGAAAGTGAAGCTATAAAGTGATTCCCGCACTTTACAGTTTCTTCTTTCGCTTCTGCCCGTTACTCAATTTAAAAACGTTTGTTTCCTGGATCCAAATTGCAAAAACTACAAAATAGTCACAAGGGGAAAAAGAACAGAGAAGAATAAGATAAAAAAGTTCGAACCGATAAATGGACGTTTTAAAGTGGAAACTGAATGAATTGCCATATTATCCATTACATGTACTAAAAAAGACACAAATGATACCGAGCATCCAAATGGTCACCGAGAGGCTGCCCCATTAATTCATCACAAGAACCAAAACAAAGCAAAAGCAGAGCTCTTTTCAACTTGAACGAACCTAAACGTCAATAATGTAAGACAGACACGTTGTACTCCGCCACCACGGTCTTGTTGATTTGGCTGACGTCAATCGTGCTCGTGCGAACATAGCCCCGAGCGACCCGGAAAGCTCCCATCCCCCCCACGATCGGCAGCTCCGTTACCTTGAGATTCAAGTCATTCCTCCCCGCCATGGTCAGTACGCTCCCGTTGAACTTGCCACCAGTGAACACGAAGTTCAGGACCATCGTCAGAGCGAGCTCAGTCTGTGAGGCGATGCCGGAGAGGGCCTGGGCCCGGCCGATGACCTTTGAGTCCACTTCGGGTCCGAGGGCCAGGATATCGTTGAACACTGAGACCGTGCTGAAGACCAGGTTGGTCGCATTCCCGTGGGCAGCCTACACGACAGTGGCATTGCTCCCGTCGATTATCTTGTGCACATAGATGCGGAAGCAGGTTAGCTTCTCGCGCCCAAGGCTGAGCGGTTCGGAGACCTCAAGTACCTGGGCAATCGTGGCGAAGGAGGAGAGGACTAAGGCCAAGAGAATGATGAGCAGCTTTGTTTGGAATGATGCGGCCATAATTGAACAAAGGGAAGGAGGAAATTATACGTGGTAGAGTGTTTGGCGATGGAAGATGACACAATGGAACTAGCTATATAGCAAGGTGTTCGCGTTGACATTATTTATCTATGGGCAAGTGTCCCAAAAACCACTAAATAAAGACCAAATTGGTAAGAAGAGTTCTAAGATACATGTGTGCACTATGCATCTACTAGTAGCGGCATTTGGGTCCCAATGTTGTGTTGTACGATCGGCGACACGACGGAAGCGGATCTTAATTTTGCAATTAAGTCGAGAGCCGTAGAAACAATAGAGAAATAAAATAAGAAACAATATAAAAGGACACGAGAAATTACGTGGTTCGGTTCGAATGTCGAAACCTATGTTTATAGGGAGAATTGACAAATAATCCACTAATAAATCGGAAAATTATAGAATTACAATCACTCATGCTTAAGTATTTATCAACCCTAATATATACCCAATATCCATAATAATTAATAGCTCAACTCGATGGACTCTCTCTCTACGCACGAATATCTCCGAGCTCGCGCCTCTCTTCTGGAGTTCTCTTCTCGGCTTGCTTGCTTCTCTACGTCCTCTGCTCCTCTTTTATAGGAGAATGGACGTAGAAATGTGGCAAATGGCGCCCATCTTCAGAAGCCAATGCGTCTTCATGCAATTAATGATGGCATGTGCCCATGACCATCATGCACCGCCACTAGAAAAATGAACATGGCTTCTGCCTTCTTTCTTCCTTCATTGAATTACAAAAGGACAAATGAAGCCCACAGAAATTGACCAGAAAGGAGGAAGAGAAGTTCGGTGCCCACGTTCTTCTACGTGCATGCATTCACATCATGTGCATGCATTAATGAGGAAGAAGAAAATGGACGCAGCTCCATTGACATGCATGAGAGCAAAGTGAAGTCATGGGCTCATTTAATTAATAGAAGACAAATATGGCCAAAATTTCTTTTATGCGCAGAGAATATCCAGAATTTCTTCTTCCTCTTTGTCTGCTCATCATTTCGTTTTGTACGACTTTAAACAACAAATTCTCTACGTATGCGTTGGATCTAATATACGAACTCAAACTTAAGACATAATTTAATATATTACTTCATCATTTACGAAAAATAACAAAAGAAGTAAAGTCACAAGGTCTATCAGGTGGGAAACACTGCTAATGATATCCGTAATATGTACTTTAGCCTTTACCTGACTACGAAAATGACTGATGATGTTATACGATAGTCGTTCCGTATATGCATTATGTCATGTTCCCATCCAAGACATATGCTCTCTATTTGTTAATTTATTTTCGTTTCGATTCTCTTTCTCACTTGCAAATGTATCTTCTCGTGGGGAAGTTCTTATATTGGATCTATATTCACAGACCGCGCATAGTCAAGCCATCGAATTCCAAGGGACTCACGTGTGGATCAGACGTGGGATCCAAATGCAATCCAATGTGAGATCCACATAAAAATCTAACTTGGATCGAGTTTAGGCAAGTTCCTCTCTTCTCTTAGGGTAAAAAATCACTTCTCTCTCTCTCTCTACAGACTTTCTAAAGCGCCGCACAACCAGCCCCCGATTGGTGGGTGGTTTACGTCTCTCTCATTCATGAGCTCACATCGAACACGATTGTTGAGATGCCATGCGATGAGCGTGGCCAATATGTGGTAGTTGGAGAGACAGAGAGAGTACTTTTTCTTTTTTATAAATTTAGCTTATTTTTAATTTAATTTAAATAAAATTTCTGTAAAGAATTAGATTTGGACTAAAATGACAACGTTTTAGCCATATTACCGCCACATAGTATAGACAAAGAAAATAAAAAGATCAAGTCAGCATTTTCTGTTAGCCAAATTGGATGGAGTTAATAGAAGGAATCGATTGTATCAATTTGATAAGTTTTAAGATTCAATTATACTTTCGTGATAAATTTTAGAATTTTTAGTGTACTTATCTCATTTTTCTAACTATAAAGAAGCTTTCATTGACATGCTAATTTTTGGCGAGAGCTTAAAAAATCAAAAGAGAATAATGTTAGTTGTACAGTAGCTGTAGAGTGATAGTTTCAGAAATTTTTTAGTAATGAAGTGATGCGATGGACCTCTTGTAGGGTACTTGAACGTGACACATTCATGAGAAATAATACTGTGCGCTATATATTGTTCTTGCATTTTATGCATGTATGCTTTCATATCACTAGCAATATCTCTAAAGCAAAATGTAGTATACATCCAGAAAGTCAATGCTAACATGGGTGATTGTTAAATGCACTAGTTGTAATGTAGAGATTAATCAAAGATGCTTTTAATAAACAGACACGTGCTTTACTCTCAAAGTTAGTGAAATTATGGTTGCGAACCATACATCAAGCTAGGTCATACTGTCATAAGGCAAAAATGTCTTTGTTCTCTCCAATGATTAGTGAAATAAGTCGGTCATACCATTTGACAATATCGCAAGAACAGAATTCCAGAATTGCATCAAGAGATACGGAAATTGGCTTATTAAACTTGGACATGCCCCCTTGATCATTTCCTGAAACAAGAACAAAAATGTAAAGTTATTTTTCTCTTGAATATCTTCTACCAAGTCACCACTAGAAGTACCAGTAGTCTTGGATAGACTCTGGAATGAAACATGAATAAAACCCTGTCAATGTTTTCTAAGTTCAGATTGAATAGATCGGCTTGACAACTCGGCTGATGAAGAAACTCAACCCATCTGCCTGCTCTTTCATTTTGATGAAAGAGACGAATCCATCTAGGTCACCCAATATAATTTGAGATCGGGATGACTCGTTTATCTGATTTTCCAAGGTAAAAATTCTTCATTGGATATGCATTAGCCATGGATTGCAAAGAGAATATTGAGCAACATTGATAATTTGGCGAGTATTTGCTTTAATTACAAATTCAACTTACAATAAAGAATTAATCAATCATGTTGATTAACACGAACATACTCACAGCACTAAACTCTCTCTCTCTCTCTCTCTATATATATATATTTAATGTTATGGTCAAGATGATATTGTTTCCCAGTGTATATAAGCTGTGTATAAAGTTGGTCATGATGCCGGTGAACATTATGATGATAAATGTACTATTTCAATCTTTACCAATCAAATCATCACACACGTCCGTAGATCACAGGGTCTATGTGACCCACTTGCTCGCGACCCCAGGTACAAGATACGATGAATTTCTTGCGACGGTGCAGGTGCAAAGTTTCGCAAATTTAAATTATGTACAAAGATCCACTTCTCCTTACCTCAGTTGGTTTCTCAACAAATCACAACTTTTAATGCTTCAGTTATAAACATCACTTTATGATGGATTGGATGAATGAAATTTCATCTCGTAGATCACAAATTTCATGCGTGTGGTCTTCATTTGCTACTTGCTCTAGTGTGTCCCGTTTTGTTGTGCTATCGTTGCGCAATGTCTTTTCACTTACGAAATATAATCAGGTAGGCTCCAATTACTCTTATGTCATTTCTTGCACTGCTATAAATAACGGTATTACGTAACCTCATCCTATGTTGGAGAATAAATGGAGAGCTCGCTTGTTAACAACTCAGTAAGAAGATAGCTGGAACGGTTTCCAATCATACACTGCCGACAGAATTATAAGAAACTCTTCCAAACTTCTCATGAAACCTTTTCATGCTCTCTCCCTGAGAGTTTAATTATGTTTTTATTGTTATTGATTCAAACAAAGACAACTTCCAAGCTTAACCTAGCGAAACCGTCAATAGTGGTACACAGAGAAATCATACTCAAGAACGAGGAGTCCAGTGTTCGGGTCGAACAAGTAAGTGCTGGTCTGAACATAACCACGGGCCAACCGGAATAGACCAGTTCCACCCACGATTGGCATTTCCCTCACCTTCGAGAACAGCAAGTTCCTTCCCACAACAGTCAAACTGCTCCCGTTGTACTTTCCCTCCGTGAACACGAAGTTCATGGACATCAACACGGCCACCTCCGTTCGGGATGCAAATGCCACCATGCCCTGGAGCCTACCCAAGTTCTTTGAGCTCATCTCAGGGCCCACAGTCAACGCATTGTCGAAAATCCCGACTAGACCGAATGACATGGCGGACTGATTGGTTGTCGATGCCTGGGCTACGTTTACGGTGGTGGCATTGCTCCCGCCGTTTTGGTCATGCACGTAGACGTGGAAGCGAGTGAGCTTCTCACGGTTGGAGGTTAGGAGTTTGGATTTTGCAGTGAGTACGGTGGAAGAAACAAGGAATGACAAGAGAAGGAGCTTGGTTAGGGTTAAGGCCATGGCGTGGGAATTGGGAAGGGAATGATAGGCTAGACGCAGTGACTGAGGAAGAGAAATAACAAAGCAAGTTTTGGTTGCACTAGTTCGCAATGTAGCGGTTTCATTTCATGCATTTTATAGTGCCCCGAGTGAGACTCTTTCCAATGATGAAAAGTCAAGATGAAGAAAACAGGCTGGCACATTTATAGTGCGAGAAGATATAATATACGAATAGGTCGTGAACACGAGATTTCTTTTCTTAAAAAAAAAAAGAAACAAAACGGATATCTTTAAGACGACCTCAACTTATAAGTTCACCATTGTTATGGGAATCCAAAAAAAGAGAAATGTTTATGTAACAGTCTTAAATCTACCGTGAGGTTAATAGCTTGTTTTGATACAAAAAAAATACAAATAATAAATAATTAAAAATTATTGTGAGGTTCACTCCAGAATTTATGGCTTACACTATGATGTTACTCTCACGATAGCCTAAAGACAATTATGCTAGCGAAGCCCTTCAAAAAAAGCGTGCAAACGTGTAACCATTATTGTCATTGAATTTGGTTTGGTATGCATAGTTAGCATGCCCAATATGTATAAAACTGGTGAGAGACTTAGAGAGTATTGAGAGTCATTGTCATTCATGAGAGTCGAGAGTAAGAGAGAACTTTTTTTTCTTTTCTTGTGGGTTCAAGTTTAATTTAAGATTGGGAAATCCTTATGAGTAAATGTAAATGAGTGGTTGTAATATCATATTTTACGATGATAATATGTCCATCTCATCAATCTCCCTCATAGATTAGGCATATAGTCAAATCACGTAAGTCCATTGTGTTCAAATTTTATTTATGTACTTATTTGTTACTCAAGCTCTTTCGTTCCGTATTCGTGTTATAAATTGTTATCGGAGCTTAAGATTACTATTAATTGATTGTTCTTCTACGAAATTCGAGGCGGGAAGATGCGTGTGCGCACGAGGCATATATATGTACCGGCTCTTTTGCCCGGTGTTGCTCCTCCTTTCGCGAAAAGTAACAAAAGAAGTAAAGTCACATGATCGTGTTGGTGGGAAAAAATAAAATAGATTCTCCAAGACTCTTTAGATATTGCAATATAAAATGGACGACTTTTATAGCTTTTGTCATTCTACATACATTATGTCAAGTTCATATGATTGTAGTGCAGATTATGGCATTCTTTTATCGCCTTCCTAGACA
Organism: Syzygium aromaticum; assembly: GCA_024500025.1. NCBI lineage: Eukaryota > Viridiplantae > Streptophyta > Magnoliopsida > Myrtales > Myrtaceae > Syzygium > Syzygium aromaticum. The sequence continues at coordinate 24,591,507 of CM044885.1, forward strand.
TATGCTCTCTATTTGTTAATCCTTCCTTTTGATTCTCTCTCTCCTCATTGTTACTCCCCTGCAATTATATCTTTTCAAGGGGAATATATAAGGACCAGTGCGCTTAAACTATTGAACTGACATGGAACAAATACCAAATTCATATGCAGCTCAATGTAAGGTCCTCGCGATGACCTCGACATAATGGATCTGAGTATATGCAAGTGAACATGCTTTTGTTCTCTTATGGTAAAAAAATTGCGCTTCTCTCTTGCCCTCTTTACAAACTTTCTATAGCCTTCCACTACCAATCCCTAATTGGTGGGTCTCTCTCTCTCTCTCTCTCTTAACCAAAGAAAAGCTTTTTTTGACTTGACTTCTAATTTTTCGCACGTTCAATGAAGGTTAACAAAGACAAATAGAATAATGTTAGGCGAATTACAACTAAATTTATTATAATTGTATCAATTCAGTTATAAATACTTTTTTTTTAATTTGCCAATGAGTGTTTAACCTTTTACATTTGTGCAAGTTTAGTCCATCTGTCCAATTTTAGTTGGCCGACACTAACATAACACTATTGGCGCTAACGTGGACTTTATAAATAATATTTTAATAATTTTTTGAATTTTTTATAATTTATTATTTTCTTTTCTTTAATTTTTTTCCTCCACTTAGGGCTGGTGAAGGTGGTTGGCCATGCCTTCACCAGCACTGAGCGAGGGCCATGATGCCCTCACTTGGCCAAATTTGGCAAGGGCATCCTGGCCCTAAGTTGATGGAAAATAATTAAAGAAAAGGAAAGAAAAAAGAAAAAAATTTCAAATTTTCAAAAAATTATAAAAATATTATTAAAAAAGTCCATGTTAGCGTCGGCTGGTCAAAATTAGCTAGATGGACTAAATTAATATAAACGCAAAAGGTTGCAAGAATTACAACTAAATTTATTGCAATTGTGCCAATTTAGTAATAAACTTTTTTGTATTTGCCAATGAGTGTTGAACATTTTGCATTTGTGCAAATTTAGTCCATTTGTCCAATTTTAGCTAGTCGACACTAACGTAACACCACTGGCGCTAACGTGGACTTTATAAATAATATTTTAATAATTCTTTGCATTTTTTTATAATTTTTCTATTCTTTTCTTTAGTTTTTTTCCTCCACTTAGGGCTGGTGAGGGTCGCCAGCCATGCCCTCGCCAGCATTAGGTGAGGGCCATGGTGCCCTCGCTTGACCAGATTTGGCAAGGGCATCCTATCCCTAAGTGGATGGGAAAAAATTAAAGAAAAGAAAAGAAGAAAGAAAAATTCAAATTTCCAAAAAATTATAAAAATATTATTTAAAAAGTCCATGTCAGCGCCAGTTGGTCAAAATTGGTTACCTGGACTAAATTGGCATAAGTGCAAAAGGTCTAGGACTGAAGTAGCAAAATAAAAAAGGTTTATGACTTAATTAGCACAATTGCAATATATTTATGACTTTTTTTTTTATAATTTTCCCAAATAATGTTAGTGATTCAACGAGCGTAGACTTACAATTTAAGAAATTGTTTTGTAATAAAAGGATGTGATGAATTCTTATACCATTAGAAGTATTAGTAGTTTTGGGTAAACTCTCCATTGGATTTGTATCATATGATAATTGATGAAGTCCAAAAATACACCCCGAAACCATCTCTCATTTCCTTGTCTTTTCTCTTCCTTTACCCAAATAGAGTAGCCTACTGACCCACCACTAGCACCTATCCTACTGCCTATTGCGACCATCGCTGGTGGTCGCCACTACCCTGTCACGACCGACCTTCCGATTTTTTCCTTATTGGGTATGAAGAAGGGGAAGTTACGCTTGGTATGTGCTAAGTCTAGGTTCGAGAGTTAACTCGAGTTCTCCCAAGTCCATACCATATCGTGACTTAGGGCTTGAGTGTTTAACATGCAAGTGGTTTACATCAAAGAGTCGTCACTAATTGATTTGGAGTAGGTCAATTAGAAACCCAAATAGGATGATGAGAGGATCACCTTATTCCTACAAACTAGAGATTAACTAAATTCGGGGACTTGGTTACACTAGTTGTACAACTAATACCCTTTTGGTACATTTTTACCCTGTTCATTTCTAAAAACATTTGTCAGGTGATTTGGATTGATTTTAGGACCTTTCTCTTAACATGTGAGGTGATCAAACGAGTGCATAATCAAAAGCGATTAGCAATCAAAGTAGATATGCAACCTAAGGTTATAGCCCTAACTAAGGCAACCGACATTTAAAACGCAACAAATTATGCAATTAAAGTCTAAATAAAACATGCATGATAATCATACAACAACACACGATCTTATAAGCTTATCTATTTAAACATACGACTTATGCGATTAAAAATAACATGTATAATACAACAACCATAAATTACAACCCTCATATATATCACATAATTAAAAAAAACTTTTTAAAAAATAATAAAAAAGGGAATTTTTTTAAATAATATTAAAACGGGTCGGGTTAACAGGTTCGGGTTAGTCGAATCCGACCCGGGTCAATAGACCTGACCTAGGCATTGACCCGGATCGAGTTAGCTGATCTGGGTTAGTCGGAACCGACCTGGGTCAACGGATTCGACCTAAGCGTTGACTCAGGTCGGATCAGCTAATCCGGGTCGGTCAGAACCAACTCAAGTCAACGGATCTAACCTAGGGCGTTGACCCGGGTTGGATCAGCTTATTCGGGTCGGGTCTGACCAAAATTCGCAGACCTGCAAGGGGGAAATATCGACCGAGCCAAATTAGTCACCCGCCGGCTAACCCAGACCAGCGCCGACCCTGAATTGGCCCCTGGAGCCGCCACCAAACGTCGCCAACTACCTGGGTCGACGTCCGGCCGCCGGCTCGTCAGCCGGCAACCAAATCAAACTCGGTTTCTCTAGGGCCATTTATCGAACACCGAGTGCGTGTAGGGAAAATCAGGAGAGTTCAACTGCCCCCAGCGGCCTGGTCGATTATGACAGGCATAGCTCGATCCCGATTGAGACTAGGGACCGGGACCAACGACGGCATGGGCCGGGAATCGTACAACACAGCTGGCGCGAGTCCTGACCCAATCGTGCCAAAAAAACAGAGCAAAATAGGGTGGTTCTCGACCGAGGGAGAGCTCACCAGTCAACGGCGCTCAGGATGGCGACGCTGCTGGTTGTCTTCCTTGCTCCGGCATGACCTCGACTCCCTCGACTTTCTCTCTCTCTCTCTCTCTCTCTCTCTCTCTCTCTCTCTGGCTTTTATAGTGGCTAAGGGCCACTGCTCGACTCCTTAACGTCGACTGACGACGGCCTGCACCGGCTTATACCTCGCGAATTCCGCAGCCATAGGCCAGTGCAAAGAGGGGGCCGGTTCTGCTCCGTTTGAAAGGAAGAGAGGGAGAGGGGGAAAGCCCGGGAAATCCGGGTGGACGGGACTGGCCATTAAGGCCAGTCTCGTTAGCGTGCCCGCCTGGCCCTCCTCTGGTGTGAAGGCGATGGTGAGGTTGCAGCTCCGGTGTCATCACAGTGGCGTCAGGCACAGGGGAGAACAGGGGGAGAGAAAAGGACAGGCAGCCACGGGGGGGAGAATGAAGGAGAAAGGAGTCTAGGCCGAGCCAGGCCTAGCCGCGTGGGGAGAGAAAAAGAAAAGGGAGGCGGGCCGAGCCGCGCGGGGGCGAAAAAGAAAGGAGGGAGGAAGTGGGCTGGGCCGCGCGTAAGGGGGAGAAAGGAAAAAATAAAAAGGGCTGGGTCGGCCTGACCTAGCGCGATTTTTTTTTAAAACACTCTAATAGACCCTATTAATGTAAATATACCTAATTTCTCTATGCAATGTATTTAATAGAAATATTTTTGTTTTAGGAATTAAAGAAATTTAATTCCTAAATTTTGTTCAATTAGTTTTGGGCAAATTAAAAATAGGTGTCAACAACTGCCCCTCTTTGAAGATGAACTCGTAGAGATTGAGCTCGCAGAGATTACGTTCAAAGATAAAATGACACCTAAATTTGACCCATGCATGCTCAACGAATGATATTTTTTTGCGAGATTATGAGTCCCATTTTTTTTATGCGATAAGATGATGCATGCTAAAGCAAACAAAAAACATACCTGGGGCTACTTACCTTACCAAAGGGTAAAGTAATTCCAGATAGTTGGTATCATGTGTCGAGGACTTGAACCTATTTTCGGTCGTCTCAACTAAATTTCTTTCATCTAGAACTCGAACCTGTCTTCGACCGCCTTGACGAGGGAAATTATTTGTCTAGGATCCGAACCTTTCTTCGGTCTCCTTCACTGGGGAAATCACTTGCCTAGAACCCGAACTTGTCTTCGGTTGCGTTGATTGGATTTCATTTGTTTAGGACCCGAACCTTTCTTCGGTGATCGTGACTGGGGGAAATCACTTGTACAGAACCCGAACTTATCTTCGATTACTAGCTGGATTTCATTTGTCTTAGACCCAAACTTATCTTTGATGACTGTGACTGAAGGGGAAATCGCTTGCACAGGACCCGAATCTATCTTCGGTCGTTAGCTGGATTTTGTTTATTGCAAACCCGAACCTACCTTTGATCGCCTTGACTGGGGGGAAATCGCTTACACAGGTCCCGAACTTATCTTCGGTTATCTTGACTAGGGTTTGTTTTAGCAAAGTACCTACATCTTATGAAAGGTACTTGAAAAAATTTCATGTCAACAGAGGGGGTTAATCCCATACTCAGGAGGGGAACAGAGGGGTTAATCCAATGTTAGAAGGGTACCATAACAATCGTAGGTACAAGGATTTTTGGAACCAAACATGGGTAGAATATACTTACCTGGACACATTCCTGCCTCTTAAGGGCATGTCTCCTGTCAAACAAGTAAGTTTTGTGCAAAGACATACGTATTCATCGGGAAAATAGACAACTAAGGCTATTCTAGAATATCATATGAAATATTTTGACTGCAAGTCAAGATGCATTTCATTTTCAAAGTAACACTTGGTTTATTCTCTGGGTAGTTTGAAAAGAATTCATAATCTTGGAATCGGGCAAAGGTAGAATGTACTTTACCTAGGTACGATCTTGTACACACATATGCATTCATCAAAGAAATAGACAATTGAGGCTATTCTAGAATATCGTATAAAATATCTTGATTGCAAGTGAAGATGCGTTTCTTTTTCAAAGGAACACCTGGTTTACCTTTCGAGTAGTTTGAAAAGAAATCTGATGAAATACCTAGTGTTTCTTACCCGGAGGTTTGATACATCATCTGTTGAATAACCGACCTTTTTCGAGGCATCTCTCTTGGGGTGACAATGAGGGCTTCTCTAGTGCTCGAATTTTCGTGTCCTATCACTAGGGATTAAAGCTCTGAACTGTCAAAGACGATTAGCACAAACATGTATGCCTTCATCAGGGATAGATAAGCTAGGCTATTCCAGAATGTGTATTTATGCAAGGCGATTTTACTATGTTTGCGTCACTAAACATCCACCGAGGGTCAATCAAGACAATTTTCACTCCCAAGGTGGACTTCTTGAGATGTTAAACGAGAAACCTTCAGTCAGAAAGGATTTTACACTCGCTCTCATTTAAAAGGATTGTTTGTCCCATCAATTGAGGTGAGAACATCGAGAACACTCAATTTGACCGTCATCACATCAACAAAGGTCTGAGTTTTCTCGCAAGCGATAGAACGCTGCCAATTTGAGAGGTCTTTTTTAGGGTCATAATGCCGGCTTGGTCAATAACTTAACAAAAGGTAACTGTCCAAGTTAAAGCCATAAAAGAAAACATTCTGCAATCATCTCCAGGTTTACAAGTCAAGAACCTTGCAAAACAAGATAGAAGTAGTCTTGCTCGTACTTTTTCGAGCGTTATTTATAAACATTTGAAATTCTCCGTTAATTCAAGTGTCCTAGTTAGAACAGACTTTGCGAGGGATGTAACGTGGGTTTAGTTCACAGGTTGGGGAACAAAATGATTGTCGAGCTAAAAAAATGTGTGTAAATGGTGAGAATTGGTGATCATTTAGGCATCGCCACCAGTCTTTTCTCCGCCGTTAGGATCCTTTTGGAAAACTTCCTAGGTAATCCCGTTCTTTTACTTCTTGAACAGCTTTTTCTTGAGGAGCTTCTGCATCAAGCATTTTCCTGGATACCCTTCAATTTTTGTCTCAATTGCTTTCTCCAGAATAGATTCATCTTCATCCATCATGACAGGTCTTTGTCAAGACAAAATTCTTAAAGTGGAGATTTGTATCGAAGAAGAACTCAAGTTTAAACCCTTTGGGGTCGTCTATTCAACATCACTTAACAACTTTGAGGTATTTGAGAGCACCTTCATCACGTTCAAAGATCTCCTCATCTAAAACTTAATTATGTTTCACAGCAGTTACCCAGAAATTAGGAACTCATTTCTCTTCATCTTTTTCATTGTTTTTCTTCTTCTTTTTCTTTTTCTTTTTCTTTGTTTTTTATTCATGGGCGTTGGCCTTACTTTTACCATGCACATTATTTTTTCATGCCCCTAGTTTTCAGCATTTGTGCTGTTCTCTCGGTGTTGTCAGGACTAACCTAAACAAATTTGAACAAAATAATATTATTAGGCTCTCGGAGTCTTCATCTTCATTCGGTACTTTGAACCCTGATGCTCAAACTATGATGACTTTTGCTTTGCCCCGTTGCGAGGGATGATCACCAGCTGAGTTCATACGAAATGAAATCGCCGGCTCAATTGGGCTAGCAAGGGATATAAGTGCATGAGATAGAAAAAGAATTGTTCTTTGTTATCCTAAGGCACTTAAATTATCGTGAGAGTTCATCTGAAATAATAATACTCAAAGATTAATGCAAGTGAGAGCAAGAAAATTTCTATTCATTTTTTATCTTGTGCAAGCTGCTGTGGCTGACAATCATAGAAAATTTTAGATATTACAAACTTCTCTTTTTTCTTGTCTTGTTCAGTTCCTAGGTAAGAACATCACTGTTATCAATGATATGTTAGTATTTTGGACAAGTTTTAATTAGTTTGTTGTTTCTCTTTTGACAATGCCCTCTTATCCTCAACCGTCTTGTCGTCGATAGTGTGCTTGTCTTGGAGGACCCTGTCGAGGCCCGCTAGATTCATGAAGATGATGAGGCTAAAGCCGTGGGGGTGGTGATCGAAAGGGAAGGGCATTTTTTTTGTTTCCTCTAAGTTTGAATCCTTCATGTGACGCTGATTTATCTCAAGTTAACCCAATGTAGGGTGGTTCTTGACAAGATGATTTAAAATGAATCTTCTAGTGTGTGGGCTCAAAAATGCTTAAGCAAAAGGATCAATAGTAGTATGTGGGGCAAGAAAAAAAAATAAACTGCCTCTCGTCACTTCGGCTATCGTACTTTATGCGAGAAATCCCTTTACCTTGTAGAGATTGAACCTTTTCGCTCATCTTGCAAGGGTTTGATACGTAAGAATGTGTATAGACTAAGGATTGCCTTTCATCATTTTGACACCTCTCGTTCAATGCATCGGAGTAGTTCGACATCATTCGTTGAATTGTCAAGATTTTCACAGGGAATTGGCGAATTAGGTTGCGCATGACAACCATGCTGTGCCCGGAAACTATTTCTGAATAGAAATTATTCTTTTTTATTCTGTACCTTGGAACTGATTCTGAGCATTTGAAGGCGTTTAGTAATGGCTCAAAATTTCTATTCTTGAAATAGTAAAAGAACAAAAATGCGTTTGGTAATGGCATAAAATTTCTTTATATTAATAATATTTTAATATTTCTTTCTTTTCTTTTTTTCTTCTCCTCCTTCTTGGCCATGGCCGATAAATTTTTTTTTAATTAATAATACTTTTATTAAAAATAATTTTTTTATTTTTTTGGCCATGGCCAGTAAAAAATTTCTGTTATTAATAATACTTTTATTCAAAAATAATTTTTTTATTATTTTTTGCCATGGCCGGTAAAATTTTTTTATTAATAATATTTTTTTCTTTTTTTTGGCCATGGCTGGTAAAATATTTTTTATTGAAAATATATTTTTAACTTTTTTTGCATGGCCTGGTCGCCGGCCATGGCCAATAAAATATTTTTTATTATAATTTTTTTATTAAAATATTTTTTTTCCCATGGCTTGGTTGCCGGCCATGGCCGGTAAAATATTTTTTTATTAAATTTTTTTTATTAATAATATTTTTTATTAAAATATTTTTTTCCTTTTTTTTCCATGGCCGGTAAAATATTTTTTTACTAATAATATTTTATTTAAATATTTTTTTCCTTTTTTTTCTCATGGCTTGGTCGCCAGCCATGGCCAGTAAAATATTTTTTTTATTAACATTTTTTTATTAATAATATTTTTTATTAAATATTTTTTTCCTTTTTTTTCCATGGCTTGGTCGCCGGCCATGGCCGGTAAAATATTTTTTTATTAATGATATTTTTTATTAAAATATTTTTTTCCTTTTTTTCCCATGGCCTGGTTGCTGGCCATGGCCGATAAAATGTTTTTTTATTAACATTTTTGTATTAATAATATTTTTTATTAAAATATTTTTTTTCTTTTTTTTCCCATGGCCTGGTCGCTGGCCATGGCCAGTAAAATATTTTTTTATTAATAATATTTTTTATTAAAATATTTTTTTCCTTTTTTTCCCTTGGCCTAGTCGCCGGCCATGGCTAGTAAAATATTTTTTTATTAACATTTCTTATTGATAATATTTTTTCCTTTTTTTCCCATGGCTTGGTTGCCGGCCATGGCCGGTAAAATATTTTTTTTATTAACATTTTTTTATTAATAATATTTTTTTTCTTTTTTTTTGCCATATCGCCGGCCATGGCCAATAAAATATTTTTTTATTAATAATTTTTTTTTTCATGGCTATCGGCGACCGGCCACAGTCTAGAGACGAACAACACAAAGAGGAAAAGAAAAAAAAAAGAAGAAAAAGAACTCATTCTCAAAATTGTGTCGAAAAACAAGAAGTAACTTTTTTTACTTCTTGTTTCTCTTCCAAAACTGTTTCTAGGCACAAATTTTTGCGAAAATGTGCCCAGGAACAAAAAGTTTGCCAAACATATTTATGTTCCCAAACTATTTCTGGGAATAAAAGAACAGAAATTTTCACTATTTGGCACGTTACCAAGCGAGCCCTTAAACAAGTAAAATTACCACGCGAAATTCTTTTCAAAAGATATGTGATACATTTGGAGGAAAGTTAAGCATTTATTTGTTTTGACATGTTTCTTCCTTCTTATTTCTCTTTATCCTTATGCGAAAAGTTTGTAAGGGAAGAGATACTTACCTATGTTGTAATGGCAAGACAGACCTCCAAGGTAATAAAAAAGACCATGTTAATGAATGACTCTTTGAGGGACAGAAATTGGGAACGATATAACATTACCTTTCGTGATTCCCTTTATTTCCTTGAATTTTCTTGAATGTTGGTAGTTCTCTTCTGACGAAAACATGAACTCATGTTAGAAATGAAATGGTTAAGGGTAAATTGAGGACAATACAAATTACCATTATTCCAATTTGTCTTCAGAGTTAGCAGAGTCTTTTCTCCCTATGTGGTTGGATGCGAAGCTCGAATGAAATCCTCTATAATTAGGGGTGCTTCCAATTAGCAAGCCCTATTGTTAGCGTATGCTACGTCAATGCGGCTCCGATATGTTGGGGAATTTTTCGTGAGTTCTGCGATTCCTGACTGCATAAGACATATATAATCGCTTGCATGGGATGCTTCGCAGCAAAACTAATCTCTATTTTAAAGGTCTTCGACGGATGTGGGGCACGACTACCGTCGATACTTCTGTGGTCGCCAGGATCGGCCTTGACGTGATTTTGTCATGTGCGAAATCCCTTCCAGTTAGGTTTGCCACTAGGAATGTTTTTATTGATAACTTTTCTGTCAATTCCCTTGTTATCAATAAAAGCATAGAAATCATTTCAAGGATAATACTTCTTCACGGTATCAGAGTTGAACAGGTCGGAGAATTGGCATCCATCCATCTCAATCAAAATCAAAGCCCCTCCATGGAGTGTCTTTTCACGACATAGGGACCTTTGTAGTTTGGAGCGAATTTACCTCCGATTTTGGGGGGTAGTGGTAGTACTTTTCTTAAGACAAGATCGCCTACTTCGAAGTGTCTTTGTCGTACCTTTCGGTTGAATGATCTGGCTACCCTTTGCTGATAGCATTGCCCATGACAAAAAGCCTTCAATCGCTTTTCGTCGATCATATTTAGCTGCTCCAGTCTTTGCTGCTTCCAATCTGCATCAGACAGTTTCACTTGGGACAATACCCGCAACGAGGGAATTTCTACCTCAACAGGCAGGACTACTTCCATGCCATACACCAAGGAAAAAGGGGTTACCCCGGTAGATGTCCAAATTGATGTTTGGTATACCATTAATGTAAAAAGCAATCTTTCATGCTAATTTCGTTAGTTCTCAGCAGTTTTGGCTAAGATCTTCTTGATGTTTTTGTTGGCAACCTCGACAGCTCTATTCATTTAGGGGCGATAAGGAAATAAATTCAGATGACGAATTTTGAATTCACTGAGTAAATCATCAACAAGCTTGTTATTCAGATTTGTCCCTTTATCTATAACAATGACTTCAGGGATGCCATAAAAAGCGATTATATCTCTCTTGATGAATTTCATCACATTTCGAGCGGTAACATTGGTATATGATGCGGCATTGATCCACTTGGAAAAATAATCGATTGCGACCAAGATGAAGTGATGCCCGTTTGATGCTTTCAGATAAATTGGGTCGATCACATCGATGCCCCACATTGAAAATGGCCAAGACTCTGACAATTGGTGTAATTTAGTTGGAGGGGCATTTATCTTGTTTCTATGGATCTGACAATGGTAATAATTTTGAACATGTCAGATGTAATCACCTTCTAAGGAAAGCCAGTAATAACCCAATCTTGTTATGTTTTTGGCCAACATGTGTCCATTCATGTGTGGATCACACACTCTTTCATGCCATTCTTGCATGATTCATGTTACTTCGGTCGCATCCACGCATTTTAGCAAAACAGAGTCATAGGACCTCTTGGATAAGTATGATTAAGGCAGAATTTGGAGTATGATTAAGGCAGAATCGCCGAATACTTTTAATTTGGCTATTTTTATATCAATTGCTGCTTGCAAGTCGAGAATACATGCTTCATACTCAGCAATGTTGTTGGTGCAAAGAAACACCAATTTCGCGGCTACAAGATAATGCTGCCCATCTTGGGATATTAAGATTGCCCCAATGCCAAAACCATATAAGTTTACTACTCCATCGAAAAACATGGTCCAGGTGTATTCCTCCGTTGATAAAATACAGTCATTTGGGAGATCATCCTCATGTGTTTCCCCAGGGCATTCAGCTAGCATATCAGCGATCACCCGACTTTTCACTGATTTCTGTGATGACGTTTGGATGTCAAATTCTGAAATTAGAATTTGTCATTTGGCTAATTTTCCCACTAATGCCGGTCGGTTAAGAAAATACCATATATGGTCATTTTCAGTTACAAGGAATGTCTGGTGGTGCAAAGTATATTGTCGGAGCCTATGCAACACCATTACCAATGCGACACATGTTTTTTTTTTATTCGGAATAATTCTGTTCTGAAATAGTGAATTTCTTACTCAGATAATAGATGGCTCGTTCTTTTCCATCATCGGGATGGCTTTGGGCCAACATGGCTCCTAACGATTCACTATGAATTATTAAGTAAAGAGTCAGAGGATGCCCTGGGATTGATGGAACTAATACCGGAGGATTCATCAAATACTGTTTCGGCTTTTCAAATGCTTCCCGACAATCCTCATCCCAATTAATCTGAGCGTCTTTCTTGAGAAGTTTGAAGAAAGGTCATGCAATCTCAGAGAGTTGAGAGATGAACCGAGCGATGTAATTCAACCTTTCCAAAAGGCTTCTAACCTCCCTCACTGTGGACAGGGGTTGCAGCTCACATATGGCTTTGACTTTTGAGGGGTCAACCTCGATCCCCTTGCTACTCATGATGAACCCAAGTAACTTACTAGAGGTCGCCCTAAATATGCACTTTGCAGGGTTCAGGCATAATTTGAACTTGCACAACCGACTGAATAACTTCTTCAAGGCTTCAATGTGGTCTTCTCCCCATCTAGTCTTGGCGTTCATGTCATCAATATAGACTTCAATTTTTTTGTCTATCAGGTCGTGAAAGAGAGTGACCATAGCATGTTGATATGTTGCGCCGGCATCCTTCAAACCAAAAGGCATAACCCTGTAGTAAAAAGTCCCCCATGGAGTGGTGAACACCGTCTTCTTCTTGTCTTCCTCATTCATCCTTATCTGGTTGTACCCAGAGAATCCATCCATAAAAGAAAATAATTCGAATCCAGTAGTGCTATCCACAAGAACATCTATGTGAGGGAGTGAAAAGTCATCTTTTGGACTAGCCTTATTCAAGTCGCAGTAATCAACACAAACTCGAATTCAACCATCCTTTTTCTTTACTGGCACGATGTTTACTACCCAATCAGGGTATTGCGAAATCTCGATGAACTCTACTTTCAACAGCATCATCACTTCTTCTTCGATATTTTTCGACAGCTCGGGTTTGGTCCTACTTAATCTTTGCTTCTTAGGAGGCACGTCGGGATTGGTAGGCAAACTGTGCTCAACAATCCAAGGGTCTAATCCTAACATATTAGAATAAAACCATGCGAAGACGTCTTGATAATCCTTGAGAAGAGCAACTAGACGTATGGCTTTCTCTTCGGGAAGGTTGGCTCCAATCTTCACTTCTTTTAGATCTTGAGTGCTGCTCAAATTGATTAGACAGCACCTTCGGTTGTAAGGGGCTTGAATTGTTCGTACTGCTCCTAATTTCTTCAGATTTTAGCGGGGTCATCACTTGAATTGTCTGAATCACTGTTGCGAGTATCTACATCATCAGGCTGGACCGTGCTAACTCTCTCGCAAGTTGCAAAATAATGCCTGGAACACAAGGTAAATTGATCAGAAAAATAAATTGGGAGATGGATTTTTCATTGTCCTTTTCCTCTTAACACATTTTTTTTAAGAAATAGTGAAAATGTCTTTGATTTTCAAAAAGTTTTAGAGACGAGGAAGCATGAGATAGCCCGGGCCTCAGAATACCTTCATTTTCGTGGCTGGTTATCATCAATGGGCCGGTTTGAGATACCACCTCATGCCCTCAAAACGTTATTTATTTATAATATATAGATTTACAACCTCCAAAAAGGGGGAGTTCAAAAAAATGTTTCCAACAAAAATGGCGACAAAAAACAAAATACAAGGATAGCCCATTTTCCAGGGATTCATGCAAAAGAGAGGAGAGGAACTCTACTCAAGCGGGCTTGCGCCCATTCCCTCCACTGGTCTTTCGTCTATTGCGCCAATGAAGAAATCCTCAAAAGTATCGTTCTAGGAATCCAACTCCTCAGCTCCTCTCTTTAACGGTGTCAACTTTTCCATGTCGTCCCATCTGCTAGGAACGCTATTCTGCCGGTCTTCATAAAAACTTGATAGCATCTAGTAGTTCACGTAATAGTCAAACTTACTACTGGGCTCGCCTAGGGTATCCATGATCGTCTTTCCCTTGCGTGCCGTATCAGAAAGCTCAAGAGCAGCGGCACAAAAGTTAGGTATAACCAAGAGGTCATCCTCACCATGACACAACCACGAGGCACGAAAAGTGAATGCCCTAGCATCCAGTAGAACTTAAACTCTATTCTTCAGAGTATCGCAATCATCCAGCGAATGTCCGATCTCTCCTGAATGATAATCACAGGACTTGGAGGAGTCATAGTTGATGAAGTACTCAGGAGTAGAGTGTTTTGGCCTCCTTATGATTAGTCCCTTCCGTAAAAAGATAGGGAATATCACCTCTATGGATTTGGGAACCGGCGAGTATTGTCGTGCATTGATGTGCCATTGTAAGAGTTGGATATCTCGCCAAATCATGTCGGGAAGGACTCCTGACGGTGGGTTTCCTCTAGATCCATTTTCTTGAGCCACCTGCTCCTGATCGGACGATGGTGGTGACATATCCGAGATTTGACGGATGGTATCTATTAAGGATGTCAGTAAATCCTATAGCTCGCCTAACTGATGTCACAGACGTGCAAACAAATCAAGTGGGTAGGTACTCGTTTCTAAGGTCGAGTCTTCGTGTATGGCCCCTATGAAGATGTCATCAAATAGGGTGACCACACTGTCCACCGTTTCTTCTCGTCCACAATCTTCTTCAATCGGCAGTTTGTCTGGGTTCCGATGTCGGTCGATAGCAACATTTACAGGAAGAGCTGAGGAGCTCGGGTGACTTAAACATTTGGCAGGATGCTTGATCCCCTCACCTGATTTTCCTGAGAGGTTAAGATAAATTTTTTCATCTTGCAGCAATTTAGCAGATAGCGGGAAAGTCTCTCGAATATGGAGAAATAACAAGTCAGTTTGACCCTTCGTGTGCCCCTTGTGGACATGTGGGTTTCCTCCGCGATACCCTAGGCCAGCTGTACGATGATTCTTGGTGACCTGAATAGGCTCTTGAATGCCCCGACCTTCTTTGCCGAGTCTTTGGCCTAGGGTAAAGCCATTTCCAACCATAACCTTCTCTACCATGATCGAGACTTTTGACAAATCAGGGGCAAGGGGAGAAGTTCCTCGATGCCCGTGCACGGTTGACACGAGTTCAATAGACTGATAGCTAGATTCTACTTTACCACTTGGCTCAACATACGAGATAGCGGTTTCTTCATAGATTCGATGGTCCTTCTCCCCAAGGACTATCATAAGCTTCCTTTGGGTCACAAACTTCACACTTTAGTGAAGGCTTGACGATACGGCTCAGGCAAAATGAATCTAGGGACGGCCCAGTAGAAAGCTGAATGCAGTAGGGATATCCATTACTTAAAACAGAATGTTGAATACTGTTGGGCCGATTTAGAGATCAAGGTCGATCTCACCTACGATGTCCTTCTTCATTCCATCAAACACCCGGACTGATGTTTTGGAGGCACGAAGTTTAGACATGTCCACATTGAGGCGGCGCAAGGTTGTCAGCGGGCAGATATTCAACGCTGACCCATTGTCTATAAGAACTCGAGCTACATGGGAGTTTCTACATTTAATGGAGATGTAAAGACCCTTGATATGTCCCATTCCTTCAGCGGGAAATTCCTCTTCTGAGAATGTTATCTAATCCTTCAAAAAGATGGACCCTACAAATGCTTCCAACTTGTCATGTTCAATTGACTCTGGGACGTCTACTTCGCTGAGTACTTTCATTAGGGACTTATGATGCTTTATGGACATTTGAAGTAGTTCTAACAAAAAAATCTGGGCGGCCAATTTACGTAATCGATCCACCATATATTCACTGGCTTTGACGATGGCCAGGAATTCTTTGGCTTCTTCATCAGTGACGAGCTTTGGAAGTCGCGCATCAGCTTAAGCATACGTTCGTCCAGACCTGGTAACTAGGTCAACGTCCAGTTCGTAGGACCATGGGGTTGCTTTGTCATTCATGTACCGGTAAGGCTGCGTTATCTCGATCACTATGTGGCCCTCGATTATGGATACCTCAATTGTCAACTCCTTCTCTTCATCTGGGTTATCAGACACAGGTTCATTCAGAAGCGTGGGGCTAGATGTACTTGTTTCGGTATTCAAAGCTGAAAGTTCTTCGTCCCTGTTGATGATAATCTTAGAGATGGTGGCTATTATATCGATACTATCGGCATATGCGATCAAACCTGCTTTCGTCATGCTGGCAACTCTTTCTTTCATTAGGGACAAGGGCAGCATTTCACCAACGGGATAGTACCCCGCTTTCATTAGGGCGTTATAAATGTCAACAGTGTGCATTTTCTTACTCTTAAGTCGACAAGCGTCGAAAGTGAATATGGCATTAACTTTGTTTTCATGTTTGGGCAGTGGGTTATTTTGGACATTGGGCCTGGTTGTCTAGAACGAAAAAGCTTTTGGTATCAAGCAGCTTTTGGATTCGGTGTTTGAGGGTATAGCAGTCATCCGTCGAATGTCCTATCTCGCCCATGTGATAGTCACACTTTTTGGACGAATCGTAATTCGAGAAGCTTTATGCATTGGGATGTTTTGGCTCGGTAGACAGCAGGTTTTTCTTCTGAAGTATAGCTAGGACTTGAGAAGGGGATCCGAGCAATGGAGTGAATTGCCTTTTCTTATATCGCTTCGGAGGTTGGCGACTTGAGGTCGGCTGCTGCTCATTACTCACTAGGACTGTCCGAGGAAGATGAACAGTCTGAGTGTATGCAATGTTTGCATCCGTCAGGAATTCCTTTTCTTTTCTCGTGTTGAGTCTCTTACTTGCGGAAGCGAGGTCTGTGAACCATTCGTCGCACAGTCCCATTTCAATTCGTTCACCTACAGGAACAAGATGATGAAGAGATTCAGTAGTGGTACCGACCAAGCGGTGCCTATATTCATACGGAAGGGACTTGATGAATAACTTCACTTGTTCATGATCAGTGAGTTGTGGGGTAACCTGGACGGCCAAATTTCTCTATCTAGTGGCATACTCCTTGAAGGACTCACTCTTCTTCTATTCGGTGCATTCTAGAAAGTCCCGAGTAAATGTGACATCAAGATTGAACTAATATTGCTTAAGGAATGCATCGGCAGCGTCATCCCAATATTTGAAAGCATCTACATTCTTTGACATATACCATGTCAAAGCCGGCCCCGTCAGACTTGCCGGAAATGTCTGAATCATGAGGGGTTCATTATCCACATACTGAGTCATCCACACATGATACATGTGTAAATGGTGTATGGGGTATGAAGTGCCATCATACTTCTCAAACTTTAGCATCTTGAACTTTTCTGGTACTTTGACTCCGTTTGTATATAGACAGGTCAAGCGGGACAGCATGCTGCGGGCCTTATAGTTGTTTCAGCATCTTCTCGACCTTTGCAAGGCGTTTATCGTGTTCTGTTATCGGGGTGTTTTCAGGTTCAACCTTCCTGACAACCAGGGAAAGTGGATCATCCTCTAGTAGGGGCATTTTACTATCGCTGGCGGAGATTTTATTTTTTCCAGTAGATGGTGGTGATAACATCGCCTCAATTGCTGCAGGCGTGGGTGTGAACTTGACATTAATGGATTCTATTTGCTTGGTAAGATTTTCCAGCGCATTGAAAACCATTTTCATTTCGCTTTCCATATTATCGAGGCGAACGTTTTCTTCGGCCATTTTTCTTTGTCATTACCTATGAAAACGTTGAAATGAATGAGTATAATGTCTAATAAAGAATCATTTTATGACCTAATCATGATATTATTGCATATTTTATTTATTTTTGAAAAACAAAAGAGAAAAAGGTTTTTATTAATATCAACATTACAGGCGGCGTCCCCAGGGTTCGAACCCTGGTCACCTCGGACCTCTTTCGCTTCACTCTCGAATACCACTGGGCTGAAGGCCACAGTGGTGTCATAAAGGCGCAAAACAATTTATATATAGAATAAAAACGGTCCGAGTTATTTTATTATTAGTACAACCTATAAACACCTTTAAATAAGAAAAACAAAACCCCTAAACATAAATACTAGAAAAATATAAAATACAGGGACTTTTAACAAAAAGGGTGCCTTTTCCAGATGTTCATTCTATAAACGATGGGGAAGCTCCAGTCTCTCGGAGTCGCTTATTTTCACAGACAAACTCTGCAATAAGCGTATCTTTCGTCCCTACAGTCCTTTCAAGTTGATCAATCTGTGCTTAGTGATTGGGTTTGTTGGTTACATCCGGGACCTTTGGCTGTAGATCTGCCGGGATTTGATGATGTAAAATGTAGAACAGAGAGGCATGGTGGGCCTTTTCCTGCCCCTTTAATAGCCTAGGCACCAAAATGTTTTCAGGCTGCCATTCAGCCCACACTCCCTGGGTGGCGTGAATTTCGCCAGCATAGTTGTAATTCAAGCGAGTGAATCGAACTTGAAACCGATCGATCTTAAGAGGCGGCGGGATTTCCTGAAGGGCCCTGTATTGACGGGCTACCCGGTATGGGTAGTATGAGGTGATACCTGATAAACCGAGTAGCGAAACGGGGTTGTGAAACTGGTGGACATAACAAGCCTGACCCTTATGGAACCATTTAGTATGCCATAGGAATGCCTTGGGATCGGGGTTATTCAAAAAATTTATCCAAATGGTATAATCCTTGTCAGGGGAATGACTTTTTAGGACCTCAAATCTTTGTATCGGGTGCATGATGTTATCGATTTCAAAAAGCTACATGAGGTGCCCAAATCCTCTCAAATAAGATAAAAACCAGATTTGCAAAATTTCTGAGGCAGTCCGCATGATTTTATCATCGTTTTGTTTAAAACGGTTTAAAGACAAAAATATTTCTGCCAAAACCGAATTAACATAACTCAATCCAGTGCAACTTTGTTTAGCTACATACGCAATCGAGAGGTTTATTGAATTTTTGCAGTAAGGGAAAAGGACACACCCGATAAAAGTAAGGATAAAAATCTAGGCTTTTTGGCTCATGGGTTGACTTTCAAAACATTCATTTAAAAAAAACTAGGGGCATGTATTATAATGAGCTTTAATGACTCTCTTCACGGCATCGCTCTTGGTTCGCAAAAATTGGGATAATTCAGGCAGAGGGGACATGCCTAAAAGCGGTTTGATGTGCTTAGATCTCAAAGGTTTCTCGATGACAACACTATATTCTTCTAGAGTTAGGGTCATCTCAAACTTACCAAATATGAAAGTGGATGTCTGTGGGCACTAGAAATGTGCTAATGCTTGCATTATGCCAAAATGGATGTTGATTTAAGCAATGGAAGTAGGCGATCAATTCTTGCTTTGACATATTGTTGGCTATTCTGATCAAGTTGGTCCTACTAAGCCAGAAGTTCTTTCTTAGGGGTGGGAACGAATTGGGCATCAGCTCTTCCCATCGGGTATAGAATGTAATCAACGGATGGCCTAATAGTAATAAATCAAATAAGTAAGTAAACTGAATAATAAAATAAGAAAGGATAGAATATATACTTTTTCCTTGAACCATGTCAATCACAACGACATGCACATGAATAGTGATGTTCGATTTCTATTTTATGACTGGTTCAACAAAATGAAATTAAAAGGGTGCCTGACCGTCGCAGTCTCGCGTTGGTGTCAAGTCCTTTTAACCTCGGCCAAATCAAAAGGAATATCTTACAGTCACGCGAATAACGGCTAAAGATACTTCTTTATGAATTTTTAGAAATAAATTTCAGGGAAAAGAAATGCAACCTCTACATCGCAGGCTCACGTTTGAGGTTGTATCTTTCTTAACACCATTCTAAAATGCCTTATTGTGGCCCAGATCCGGCAGCGTGGTTGTATGTGCAATAGTATAGTGCTAAATCATTAAAGCATGTACAGCAATTTAAAATCAATCAATTTGAACTTGTAAGAACAAATAACACCTTAATGTTAGGATCATACCTAGAATCCTTGCTGCCAAACAAAAATTATTTTGAATAGGACAAAAATTTGGCTTAAGTCCACTTTTAAATAAAAAGTCCCCAGCGGAGTCGCCAATCTGTCACGACCGACCTCCCAATTTTTTTCTTATTGGGTACAAAGAAGGGGAAGTTACACCTGGTACGTGCTAAGTCTGGGTTCGGGACTTAACTCGGGCTCTCCTAAGCCCATACTATATCGCGACTTAGGGTTTGAGTGTTTAACATGTAAGTGATTTACATCAAGGAGTCACGACTAATCGATTTGGAGTAGATCGATTAAAAACCCAAATAAGATGATGGTAAGATCACCCTATTCCTACAAACTAGAGATTAACTGAATTCAGGGACTTGGTTACACTAGTTGTATAACTAATGCCCTTTCGATACCTTTTTATTCTGTTCATTTCTAAAAACATTTATCAGGCAATTTGGATTGATTTTAGGACATTTCTCCTAACATGTGAGGTGATCAAGCGAGTACATAATCAAAAGCGATTAACAGTCAAAGTAGATATGTAACTTAAGGTTCTAGCCCTAACTAAGGCAACCGACATTTAAAATGCAACAAATCATACAATTAAAGTCTAAATAAAACATGCATGATAATCATACAACAACATACAATCCTATAGGCTTATCTATTTAAACATACGACTTATGCGATTAAAAATAATATGTATAATATAACAACTATAAATTACAACCCTTAGATGTATCACGTAATTAAAAATAATAATTTTTTTAAAAAAAATAATAATAAAAGGGAAAAAATTAAAAAAAAATAATTCTAAAAAATAATAAAATAATATTAAAACGGGTCAGGTTAACGGGTTCGAATCGGTCAAATCCAACTCGGGTCAACGGACTCGACCCAGGCATTGACTCGGATTGGATCAACTGATCCGGGTCGGTCGGAACCAACCTAAGCGTTGACCCAGGTCGGATCAGCTGATCCGGGTCAGTCAGAATCAACCCGAGTCAACGAATCCAACCCAGGACATTGACCCGGGTTGGATCGGCTGATTCGGGTCGGGTCTGACCTGAATTCGCAGACCCGCGGGGGGGGGGGGGGGGGGAATGTCGGCGGAGCCAAAATTAGTCATCCGTCGGCCAATCCAGACCGGCGCCAATCTCGAATCGGCCCCTGGGACCGCCACCAAATGTCGCCAACTGCCTAGATCGCCATCCGGCCGTCGGCTTGTCGACCGGCGACCAAATCAAACTCGGTTTCATTAGGGCAATTTATCGAACACTGGGTGCGCGCGAGGAAAATTAGGAGAGTCCAACCTCCCCCGGCGGCCCGGTCAATTCTGACAGGCACAGCTTGATCCCGACTAGGATTAGGGACCGGGACCGGCGATGGCATGGGCAGGGAATCGCAAGACACAGTCGGCGCGAGTTTCGACCCGACCGTGCCACAAAAACAGAGCAAAATAGGGGGGTTCTTGGCCGGGGGGGGATCTCACCGGTCAACGGCGCTCGAGATAGCTTTCCGGCTACTCTGTGGGTGACGACGATGCTGCTAATTGTCTTCCTTGCTCCGATGTGACCTCGGCTCTCTCTCTCTCTCTCTCAGTTTTCTCTCTCTGTTCTCTCTCTCACTCTTTTTCTCACTCCACTGGCTGACCCTGGCTCTCTCCCCCTCTCTGGCTTTTATAGTGGCCGAGGGCCATTGCTCGGCTCCCCGACGTCGACTGACGACGGCCCACACCGGCTTATGCCCTGCGAATTCCACGGCCATAGGCCGGTGCAAAGGGGGGGCGGTTTTGCTGCGGTTGAGAGGAAGAGAGGGAGAGGGGGGAAAGCCCAGGAAATCCGGGTGGATGGGACTGGCCCCCGTCTAGCCCTCCTTTGGCATGATGGCGACGGCGAAGCTGCAGCTCTGGCGTCGTCACGGTGTCGTCAGGCACACGGGAGAACAAGAGGAGAGAAAGGGACAGGCAACCACGAGGGGGAGAAGGAAGGAGAAGGGAGTTTGGGCCAGGCCGCGCCCAGCCGCGCGAGGGGAGAAAAAGAAAAGGGAGGCGGGCCGGGCCGCACGGGGGGGAAAAAGGAAGGAGGGGAGGAAGTGGGCTGGGCCGCGCATAGGGGGGAGAAAGGAAAAAAGAAAAGGGGCCGGGTCGGCCTGGCCCAGCACGATTGTTTTTTTTTTTAAACACTCTAATAGACCCTATTAATGCAAATATGCCTAATTTCTATATGCAATGCATTTAATAGAAATATTTTTGTTTTAGGAATTAAAAAAATTTAATTCCTAAATTTTGTACAATTAGTTTTGAACAAATTAAAAATAGGTGTCAACATACCCTTATGACCGCCAACTTCGATGGCCGCCTCTCATGGCGCAACCATCACGAAAAAGTTTCTCTCTGAAAGCAAAATTTGAGCTTGCAAGTGCATTTCTTAATAAATCAATTTTGTAAATCAATCTACTTCACATTTCTCATGCATGAAAGTGAGTTTTCAGAATAAATGAGGTACAGTGATTATTAATTTGTTGATTTGTTTTATTCTATTAGTCTTTGTATTTGGCTCCTTAATCCCATACCAGGCCTCAAACTTAAGTGTTGACCATTTGAAGTGTTCAAAATAAAAAATGAAAGTTGTGTAATAATACCTGAATAATGGGAATGGAAGATTGCTTTCTTTGCGAAATAATAAATAGTGTATATTATTGGTAGATTTTAGCCTTTAAGCAATGTAATATGCAAGATTCCATTTCCTATTTGAGTGCACTTTTCTATTGAATGAAATAAGTAACCCGTCGTTACTTAGTGAATTAAGTGACTTTTTGACTTAATTGGATCATGCAGTCAAAACTATTTTATGGTTATCAAATATTCTTAATTTTATTAAGTGCCAAAGACACTAATTTATAGCACTTAATGGAGTTACGAAACTGGACATTAGTCTATGGATGATGCGGTAGGCAAACCAATCACACAATTCAAAAACTATATGGGGATTTATATCTTTTGCTGAGACCAATGTCGATCCCAAAAATTCTTAGTTTGATTGACTTGGTCCAATACACTTTTACGCAATATTTGCTTGCTTGTGCCTAAAAGGTTCTCCTTTTCGCACGGGGTGGCTAGACATTTATTCGAGCTTTGAGTCCAAGGCCGGTAACCTTTTTGGCATGCAACAAAATATCGTTATGCATATGGTCATGGCATGTGAACAAGAAAAAATAGAGTGTTCATAGCCAATATGAAGGGAAGTTGACACAAGCAATATCATCTTTTATGATGATAATAGGTCCATCTCATTAATCTCCCCCCATAGATTAGGCATATAGTCGAATCACATAAATCTGTTGTGTTCAAATTTTATTCGTGTACTTATTTGTTACTCAATCCATTTTGTTCCGTATTCATGTTATAAATTGGTATCGGAGCTTAGGATTGTCATTGGTCGATTGTTCTTCTACAAAATTCGAGGCAGGAAGATGCATGTGTGCATGAGGCAATTATACGTACCGGCTCTTTTGCCCGATATTGCTCCTCCTTTCGCAAAAGTAACAAAAGAAGTAAAGTCACATGGTCGTGTCGGTGGGAAAAAATAAAAGACATTCTCCAGACTTTGTAAATATTGCAATATAAAATTGACAACTTTTATAGTAGTCATCCTACATACATTATGTCAAGTCCGTATGATTGTAGTGCAGATTATGACTCTTTTTTTTTTTATCACGTTCCTAGACATATGCTCTCTATCTGTCAATCTTTCCCTTTTGATTCTCTCTCTCCTCATTGTTTTGTTTTTTGTTGTCAATCGTTCTCCTCATTGTTACTTCCCTGCAAATGTATCTTTTCAGGGGGAATATCCAAGGACCGGTGCGCTTAAGCTATTGAATTTCATGGAACTCACACATGGAACAAATATTGAATTTATATGCAGGTCAACATAAGGTCCACGCGATGACCACGATCATAATGGATCCGAGTCTAGGCAAATGAACATGCTTTTGTTCTCTTATAATAAAGAAATTGCGCTTCTCTCCCTTTCTCTCTCTACAAACTTTCTATAGCCTTCCTCTACCAACCCCTAATTGGTGGGTCTCTCTCTGCATTTCTTAACTAAAGAAAAGCTTTCTTTGACTTGAACTATAATTTTTTGCACGTTCAGTGAAGGTTAACAAAGCAAATTAGAATAATGTTGGGAGAATTACAACTGAACTTATTGTAATTATGACAATTTAGGCCTAAATATTTTTCTGAGCCAATTAGTCTTAAACCTTTTACATTTGTGCTAGTTCAGTCCATTAGTCCAATTTTGGCCAACCGACGTTGATGTAACACTGTTGGCGCTGACATGGACTTTTTAAAATAATATTTAAATTTTTTTCTTTTTTCTTTTCTTTTTCTTAGTTTTTTTCCCTCCACTTAGGGTTGATGCAGGTCGATGGCCAAAGGCAAGGGCCGTGGTGCCCTCACTTGGCCAAATCTGGCGAGGGCATCTCAACCCTAAGTGGAGGGGAAAAAAATTAAAGAAAATAAAAAAAAGCGAAAATTATTAAAATTATTAAAATATTATTTAAAAAGTCCACGTCAATGTCGGTTGGCCAAAATTGGCTAGATGGATTGAATTGGTAGAAATATAAGAGGTTTAGGACTAAATTGGCACAAGTGCAATAGATTTAGGACTTTTTAAATAATTTTCCTGAATAATGTTAGTGATTCAGGCAATGAATGACAATCATTCTATTTCGGAAATCAATTTCTGGCAAGAAATAGAATTTTTGTTTCTGTTCCATGATGAGTTTCTGAGCAAAAATATGCACTTGATAACGACATAAAATTTCTATTCTAGAAACAAAAATTTGTTTGATAATGACACAAAATTTCTACCTCTTGAGTAGCCGGTGAGTAGACAGCAACAGCGGACGGTGGGCAGCAAGGGGAGTTGGCGGCGGATGACAATGCGGCCAATGTGGAGGATGGCAGCCAGCGCTAAATAGCGGCAAGAGGCGGGCGATGACCAGTAGCAGGAGGAGGGCGACGGCATGAGGTAGGCGGCGGTGGGAGGAGGGCAGCGGGAGACGGCAAATGGTGGGAGGCGGCGGCCAACAAATGGGCAACGATGGGCAACGGGTGGGAAATCGACTAATAGCGAGGGCGACTGATGAAAAGTTTTTTATTTCTCATTTTTGTTATAGAAATAGAAAAGTAGAAAATTTATATTTCTCATTTCCGTTCCAAACATATTTCTAAAATCAAAATTTCTTCTAGAAATAGAAAAAATGAAATTGGGTTACCAAACGAATTTCCGTTCCAAACCTGTTTCAGAAACAGAAAAAAAGAAAAATAGATAAATAGAATGGCTATCATTCGCAACCTCAAGGATCGAAAACTTATAGTTTAAGAAACTGCTTTGTAATAAAATAATGTGATTTATATTTTAAGAAATTAAGCACACTGTTAATGTTTAGTGAACCTACATGATCACACACAAAAGTGAACTGAGTTAATATTTTCTGTACGTCGGGATCTACTTAAAATAAGAAGTAGATTTTAATTTATTCTCTTATTCAACTTATCTGCGCGGTCGTGCACGTTATGAGATAATGATTAAATGTACGAATGAAGGTGGACAGTTTGATGGGCCCAAATCGCCTAGCCTACTTCTTTGAATTCCGTTAGATAATGAGGCTGTATAAATAGATAAAAAATTGTTCTTAATCTAGGGTTTTTTTTTTACAGGATATCAAAAATTAAAAGGCGTTGAAGAAAAGGAGTTTCAAGATCTTTAGCTAGCATTTGGATCGTTGGAGACTTCTGTTCGCGTGTGTGGAGACCGGTAAAGGTGCAACACTTGGGGCGCAACACTTGGGGCACTAATTCAAACATAATCAATTATCAATTTACATTCGATTTGCAAAAGGTACATATCGAACTTTTGTCTCGATTTCAATATACACATGGATCCTATCTATGGCACTAAGGTTTCAGTTTACAAATATATTCCGCTGCGTTTTAACAACTGTGGAACCCTACGTCGAACCTTACAGTGATATCAGAGCAACTTGTTATATATTTAAGTTGAATCGAAAACCCTAATTGTTGATACATGTGATGTATGCTTGAAAAGTCTAAATTAGGGTTATATGAATTTGAAATACGAATTAATATGATCAATTGAGAAGGAACGAAGCAAGGATAGGTCGATCATGTTCCGCTCGTGGAGACGGCGTCGCGCCTGGGTCTATTGCCCAAGGTGGAGACAGCGTCGCGCCTAGGTTGTTGCCCGAAGCTAAAATGGCAGACGGAGATGGCGTCATGCCTGGGCTGTTGCCCTAGGCTGAGATGGTGGGCGAAGACGGTGGAGTGCCTAGGCCTGTTACCCGAGGCGGAGATGGCAACACGCCGGGTCAGCCGGTACGTCGAGGCGTTCAGTCGGATGGGTACGGTGAGGGAGCGGGAGGTGGCAGCAATGGATAGTCTCCCGAGAACACAGAATTAAGACTTCTATCTAGGTTTTCGGGGCTCTCCTCAGAAAACAGAATTGAGAATTCTATCTAGGTTTCGGGGGCGTTGCCCTCGAGCCCTCGCGAAGGGCGCTGCCCCTTCGAACCCCACTCGACCACCGCAAGGGGCTCTGCCCCTTGACCCCGTGAAGGGTGTTGCCCCTCGACCCCTGCATGAAATTGGTCGTTCTCGTATGATTGATGTACTTTTGTTATTATAAGTGATGTTTTGTTTATATTCATAACATGCATGCATTCATCACTAAATAAACATTAAGAGTCCCTAATAAAATTAAGTAATAATATGATGCATTTCCAATCATACACTTTTTTTTTTTGTAAGGGCCAATCATCATACACTTATTAAGACTTGAATCGTTAAAAGATGGGCCTGCCAAAGTAGAGTGTCTTTAACTATTTGAGTAAAATAGATGGATAATGGTTATCCATAAGTCAAGATTGGTTTACTTAATGAGGCTATCAAAATGGTTTTGGGCCTTGAGGCATAGTATTTGGGGATAAGATATAAGATGTCAATTCTAACAACCAAGAGTTGTATTCGAAACAATTGATAAAAAGTTGTTTACCTAAATAACTTAGTCTCGAGCGGTAAGCCAAAGCTTACTCGAGTCTTGGTGAAATATGGATCTTGGTCCACTATACTTATTAGGACATATATTATAAAAGTATAGTGGGAGTTTATTAAAAATAATATTAACGAACAATTCACTTTGCATATTTGTTGTAGATAATGACAACTACCTCTGCATCAAGCCTTTCACTGCGATTTGTCCTTGAGAAGGACAAATTGAATGGTTCAAACTTTTTAGACCGGTGTAGAAGCTTGAGAATTGTTCTCAAGCAGGAGAAAAATGATTATGTCCTGGAGAAACCACTCCCTCAGAAGGCACCTCCTTCCAACGCTCCCCATGCTGAAAGGAATGCTTATTAGAAACATAAAAATGATGCATTGGATACATCATATCTAATGTTAGCTACTATGAATTTAGACCTTCATAAGCAGTTTGAGAACGTGGATGCCTATGATATGATCAAGAACCTGAAAATTTTGTTTCAGGAGCAGGCACGCACTGAAAGGTACCAAACGGTAAAGACCTTAATTGAGTGCAAACTAGCAAGTGGGAGCTCAGTTAGCCCACATGTCATAAAGATGATAGGTTATATTGAAAACCTGGAGTGACTGGGCTCTCCCATTAGCCAAGAGTTGGCTACTGACATTATTCTTCAGTCATTGCCTCAAGATTATGACACGTTTGTTATGAACTATAACATGCATAATCTGAACAAGTCTTTGACTGAACTACATGGGATGCTCAAAACTGCTGAGCAGAATATCAAGAATAACCCTATCCCTAATGTTCTCATGGTTTAAAAGGGGAAAGGCTTTAAGAAGCCAAATAAGGTCAAGGGTAAGGGCAACGGCACTAAGCCCAAACCCAAATCCAAGACTAAACTGGGTCCGACTACTGATACTCTATGTTTCCATTGTGGCGAGAATGGACATTGAAAGAGGAATTGCAAGAAATATTTGGAGGATATGAAGAAAAAGAGAAGTGAAACTTCTGATTCAAGTATTTATGTTATAGAAGTAAATGTTACTACTAGTTCTACTTCATGCGTATTGGATACTGGTTATGGTACTCACATTTGCATGAATGTGCAGGGACTAAAATGAAGTAGAATACTTACAAAAGGTGAAGTGGAACTACGTGTTGGAAATGGAGCAAGAGTTATTGCATTAGCTGTAGGAACATATGATGTAACTTTACCTTCTGGCATGATTTTAGAACTGAATAATTACTACTATGTACCTGCTATACGCAATAATATTATTTCTGTTTCTTGTTTGGACAAAGAAGATTTCTATTTTGATATACAGAAAAATAGTTGTTCATTTTATATTAATGAATTGTTTTATGGTAGCGCCCATATTGTGGATGGGATGTATGTTCTAAATCTTAATGTGCCAATCTATAATATAAATACAAAAAGGTTTAAATCTAATGATTTGAATCTAACCTACCTATGGCATTGTCGATTAGGCCACACAAACGAAAAACGAATTCACAAGCTTCATATCGATGGACTATTACATTCATTTGATTTTGAATCATTTGATACGTGTGAATCTTGTTTAGTTGGAAAAATGATAAAAGCTCATTTTACTAATCAAAGTGAGAGGACAAAAGAATTATTGGCCCTTATATATACCAATGTGTGTGGACCACTAAGTTCTATAGCCAGAGGAGGTTATCAGTACTTCATTGCATTTACAGATAATTTCAGTAGATATGGATATATTTACTTGATGAAACATAAATCCGACTCCTTTGAAAAGTTCAAGGAATTTCATAATAAAGTACAGAATCAACTTGGCAAGAGTATCAAGGCTCTTCGATCTGATCGAGAAGGAGAATATTTAAGCCAAGAATTCAATGACCATCTCAAAGATTGTGGAATTGTTTCACAACTCTCTCCCCCTGGAACACCACAGTGGAATGGTGTCTCTGAGAAGAGAAATTGAACTTTGTTAGACATGGTTCAATCAATAATAAGTCATTCAAATCTTTCATTATCTTTCTAGGGATATGTACTCGAGGCAACTAGGTTTACACTAAATAGAAGTCCATCAAAAGCTATAAAAAAGACACCATATGAGATGTGGACAGGAAAAGTTCCTAATATGTCTTTTCTAAAGATTTAGGGTTGTGAAACTTATGTAAAACGTTTACTTTCTGATAAGCTTGGACCCAAATCTAATAAATGCTTCTTTGTGGGATATTTTAAAGAAACAAAAGAATATTACTTTTATAATCCATCAGAGAACAAAGTGTTTGTTACTTGAAATGGTATCTTTTTAGAGAAAGAATTTCTTACTAAAGGAACCAGTGGGAGTAAGGTAAACCTCAAAGAAGTTATTATACCACAAGAGGGTGTTCCAGTTCATGAGGAACCTCAATTAGATCTACAAAGAGTTGTAAAGTCTACTTTAGTGACACCTATAGTTCATAGGTCTGAAAGAACACATCGTAAATCTATGAAATATGGTTTTCATGTGATAGAACATCGTCATATGTTGTTAATAGAAAATGATGAACCTACAACCTATACAGAAGCTATGATGGGTCTAGACTCCGATAAATGGCTTCAGGCCATGAAATCCAAAATGGACTCAATGTATCAAAACAAAGTTTGGACTTTAATTGATCCACCCGAAGGTATCAAACCTGTATGGTGCAAGTGGATTTTCAAGAAGAAAACTTATATGGATGGAAATGTTCACATCTATAAAACACAGCTAATAGCTAAATGTTTCAAACAAACTCATGATATTGACTATGATGAGTCCTTTTCATTGGTGGCCATGCTTAAGTCCATTCGAATTATCCTAGCGTTTGCTACATATTATGACTATGAGATATGGCAAACGAATATAAAGACAGCTTTCCATAACAGAAATCTAGAAGAGGAAGTGTATATGACACAACCTGAAGGCTTTACATCACTAGATAACACTGGGAAGATATATGCAAGCTTCAACGTTCTATTTATGGATTGAAGCAAGCATCATAAAGCTGAAATATTCGTTTCAATGAAACTGTCAAGGAGTTTGGCTTCATCAAAAACAAAGAAGAAGCTTGTGTATACAAGAAGTCTAGTGGGAATGCAATTGTGTTTCTAGTGTTGTATGTGGATGATATACTACTCATTGGAAACGACATTCCTATACTTTAGTCAGTTAAGACATCGCTAGGAAATTTTTTTCTCCATGAAGGACATGGGAGAAGCAAACTATATCTTGGGGATCATAATCTATAGAGATAGATCTAAGAGACTTATTAGACAGAGTCAAAGTATATATGTTGACAAAGTCATCAATAGGTTTAATATGCAAGACTCCAAGAAAGGTTTTCTCCCAATGACACATGGCATAAGTCTTAACAAGACTCAGTGTCCTTTAACACAAGATGAGCGAGACCGCATGAGTAGGATTCCTTATGCATCAGCTGTGGGATCCATCATATATGCTATGTTATGAACTCGTCCTGATATTACTTATGTATTAAGCATGACAAGTAGATACCAGTCAGATCCAGGGGAACCTCACTGGATTGCTATAAAAAATATCCTTAAATACTTGAGAAGAACTAAGGATTTATTCTTAATCTATGGAGGTGAGGAACAGATCATTATAAATGGTTACACTGATGCTAGTTTCCAAACCGACAAAGATGACCTTCGATCGCAGTCATGTTTTGTCTTTTGCGTGAATGATGGAGCGATGTGCTGGAAGAGTTCCAAGCAGGACACTCTTGCAGATTCTACGATAGAAGTTGGCTATATTGCTGCTTCAGAAGCATCAAAGGAAACTGTTTGGATTCGAAAGTTCATAGAAGAACTGAGAATCAGTCCCATAAGTTTAAATCCAACGAACCTCTATTGTGACAGCAATGGGGCCATAGCTTTGACTAAAGAGCCTAGGTCACACCAGAAGACCAAACACATACTCAGGAAGTATCATCTCATTCAAGAATTCATTGAAAGAGGTGATGTCAAGATGTGTAAAGTTGCAACGGAGTTGAATACAGCTGATCCGTTGATGAAGGTTCTTCCACAACCTAAGCATAAGCGTCATTGTAACGCTTTAGGCCTTAGACACATTAGTGATTAGTCTTGATGTGAGTGGGAGTATATGTGATATACATTTTCATTGTTTATTAATAAAATATATATGTTATATTTGATTTCGATTTAATTTGAGTATATAATTGAATGCGAAATCTTTATCCCATGAATATTGAATATCCTTAATAGATAATCAAATACGTGATTTAATCGTGAAACTCTATTAATAAAGTGGATATTAATATTCTAAATGTCCCTAGTTAATTGCCATTGTGCATTGAGAAGTAAATGATGTTTGAGACTAGCACGTGAGTCAACTGATGACCAAGTTTCACGGGTCATGACTATAAAGATATAAAGTTAATCACATGGAATACATGTTGGAGAACATTGTATTGGACAGACTCACTATGAGAATATCATAGGATTGTTATATAATGTCATCAAGTATTTCTCATCACAACTATAGAATATAGTCATTTGACCTAAGTCTGCCATGGTTTCCTAGACGTGAATCGGCATGCTTTAACATTGCCAAACGTCAGCCATAACATGTGATTATAAAGGTAATGGCTGGGCATGTCATGAATCGTGCTGAGTGATGAGAGTAGACAAGATGGGATTTGTCCCTCTCATATAACGAGGGTATGATATCCTGGCCTCCCGTAGAGTTGAGATTGTGAAATGCATGGCCATGTTCAAGTGAGTTGAAGAGTCAACTTCTTGTTTTGACAGTCTAGCTGCAGTATTGGGAAAATGAGTTTGAGCTATATAAGGATGACACTTGTCATGCCTTATGCTTAACTCGAAATTCAAGTAACAAAGGGACTTAATTTATATGATTAGTTCTAGTGCAAGTGGGAGATTGTTAGTGACCTACCCTAGGAATCAATCAAAGTTGATACTCTAATATTAGTTGTGAATTAGGTTGTATTGGAAAATCGACATTCACTATACTTAAGTAGTTATAATGTCTTGCTAAAGACTGTTTATGACTTGTGAGCCAAAAAAGGTTTTGAGCACACTACTAATGTTTAGTAAACCTACAGGGTCTCACACAAAAGCAAACTGAGTTAATATTTTCTGTGCGCCATAATCTACTTAAAATAAGAAGTAGATTTTAACTTATTCTCCTATTTAACTTATCTACGTGGTCGTGCACGTTATGAAATAATAATTAAATGTACGATTGAAAGTGGATGGTTTGGCGGGCCCAAATCGCTTGGCCCACTTCTTTTAATTCCGCTGGATAATGAGGCTGTATAAATAGATAGAGAATCGTTCTCTGTCTAGGGTTTTTTTCGACAAAGTATCAAAAATCAAAAGGTGTTGAAGAAAAGGAGCTTCAAGATCTTTAGCTAGCACTTGGATCGTTGGAGACTTCTGTTCGCGTGTGTGGATACCAGTAGAGGCGCAATACTTGAGGCGCTAATCTAGACGTAATCAATTGTCAATTTACGTTCGATTTGTAAAAGATACGTATCAAACTTCTGTCTCGATTTCAATGTACACATGGATCCTGTCTAGGGTTCTAGGGTTTTAGTTTACAATTATATTCCACTGCGTTTTAACAACTGTGAAACCCTACGTCGAACCTTACAGTTTTAGGTAAACTCTCCATTGGATTTGTATCATATGGTAATTACGAGTTCAAAAATACACCCAGAAACCTATCTCCCTTTTCCTTGTCTTTTCTCTTCCTTTACCCAAATTGAATAGCCTACTGACCCACCGCTAGCGCCTATTCTGCTGCACATCGCAACCATCGCTAGTGGTCGCCACTGCCCTTGCAACTGCCAACTCTGTCAAAGAAATTCATATGGAGCATAAGAAAGCAACAGAGATTTTTGTTGATAATATTTCTGCTATTACTTTGGCGAAAAATTCAGTTTTTCATGAACAAAGCAAACATATTGATGTTAAATATCACTTCATTTGAGAACAAGTGAGAGAGAAGGAAATTGAAGTTTCACATGTGAATACGGGAGATCAAGTACTAAAAATTTTTACTAAACCTTTCAAGATTGATGCATTTCGAAAGTTCAAATGTCTGCTTGGAATGATTAATGGAAAAAAATTCGGTTTAGGGGGAGTGTTAGTAAATAAACCA
This sequence comes from Syzygium aromaticum, assembly GCA_024500025.1. NCBI lineage: Eukaryota > Viridiplantae > Streptophyta > Magnoliopsida > Myrtales > Myrtaceae > Syzygium > Syzygium aromaticum. The sequence continues at coordinate 24,624,230 of CM044885.1, forward strand.
AATTCATTTCAATGGAAATTGCCAATTACGCGACAAGGTTTTCAATTCAATGGATGAGTTGTCGATTTTAATGGTTGTCAATCGTTTACTTGGTTGTTGATTTACAAGATTGATGCCAATGTTTGCTCGGCTTCCAGGACGGCGCACAAATTGAGAGAGACTTTGTTATAATGTTGCTTTCAAAAGTATGTTCGTATTTCAATGTCTAGTTTATGTTTTATGACCGTTCGTGTTTCTATGTTGAGTTTAATGTTCTATAAATTCTCAGGAATCTATCTCCTTGTAATGCTAAATATACCTATGAATCATTTAAGAGTCTTGTAATAGCCTATATAAAGGCAAGTCTTGTGATCATTTCTTTCAAGGTGAAATAAAAAAGGAAAAAAAAAAACCTATTTGCCCTGTTCTCTTCGTTGAGTTGTGCGAGTTGTGAGAGTTTTCACATTCAAACATCCTCAATCGACAACTTTAGGACGTTGATCGAGAACTCTTTTCTAGGATCGACAATTCTCTTGGGGAATCGACAACTTATTTTCAAAATTACCCTATCATTGAAGAGGCTGATAAAATTGATACATGTTTCTATCTGTAGACTCTTGCTCTATTTTTTTAACTATACCGAAGCTTTCCTTGGCTCTCTATTTTTTCGCACAGAGCTTAACAAATAAAATGAGTAATGTTAGTTGTACAGTAGCTGTAGAGTGATAGTTTAAGAAATTGTTTTGTAATAAAATGATGTGATGTGATGGAACTCTTGTAGGGAACTTGAACATGACACATTCATGAGAATAAGCTTTCCTTGGATGATTGCTCGGCTTCACTTTCATTTTCGCTCCAAGATGTGGCAGTAACTCAGAGAGATAATATATGATTTAGGAACAGTATCTTCCGCAATAGCTTTTCCAGGGATGGAGTGGAAGGCAGTTACGTGCACAATAAGGAAGTGAATACGTTTGTATTTATTTTCTTTTAATACAATTAGAAATTAAATAAAAAAAAATAGTGGGAGAGACCAGAGGGTGATTATATACTTATTATTAACTTGGAAAATCTATTCCAACATTAACTCTGATATCATTTAATTGCATCGCAAGGTTTCGTGCGGCTGGTCATAATTGTTTCACGGAAGTTTTAGAAAATGCCAAAATAGTGCTAATCCTTTCTGTTCTTTTTTGCATTAGTTTCCGCTAAATTTAGGACGGTCTAGTAAAAACAATTTACCTTGGATGTATTTCTCATAAATTAAACAGATACTCGGTATATTTACGAATTTTTTCTTTAAAAAAAATGATGAAGCTAGCAAAAGTATTTTTGCATTATGGAGGTAAAGTCGTGCATCGCGGACGTTAACAGTGCATAACATCTGAACTGAAACTGTATTATTCACTTCGATGAACAGAAATATAACGTCCTTTATTATCGTGGTGCTCGTTCTCGTACCTTCATCATCAGTAATGTAATGCGTAGGCATCGTACTTCACAATCGCATTATTCGTCGTTGGATTGTTAGTGTATGTTCTCAGTTGAATATATCCACGAGCAAACCGGAAAATACCGGTCCCTCCGACGATCGCCAGCTCCCTCGGATTTTTCAGAATCGGGTCTTGCCCCAACACGCTCAACGTGCTCCCGTTGTACGCTCCTTCCACAAAAACCAAGTTCATCGTTAAGGTGAGGCTGAACTCGCTTTGTGATGACGACGCATATATCCCCTGAGCTCTCCCGATAAGCGTCGAGTTCAGGTCTGGGCTCATGGTCAACGGGTCGTCGATGACCGCGACGAGGCCGAAAGACGTAGATGACGTATTTGTTGCTGCTGCTTGGGCGACGGGCACAGCAGTAGGGTGTTGCCCGGTGATTGTGTCGTGGAGATAGAAGCGAAGATGGGTCATCTTCTCGGGTTTGAGCCCAAACTGATCTCGAGCAGATAGTTCTCGAGCGAACAGTGTCTCGGATTTGATCGCGGTGAGAAAGGTGAGGGAAAAGAAGAAGCCCAAGATGGTGAAACTTGTCATGAAGTGAGCCATTAGGGAGAGAGAGATTTGATGCCTGATGAAGAGGAGGCTGCTAGCATTGATATATAATTCCATCCGGAGACTTTTGCTCTAATTTTAACTATAGAGAAGCTTTCATTGGCACTCTTAATAATAGTGATGAATCCTTCTGTGGTACTTGAACATGACACATTCATGAGAAATAATGCTCGATGTTCTATAAATTATTCTTGCATTTTATGCATTATGCTTTTATATCACTAGAGATAAGAATATAGCCTAAAAGTGAGCTAGACAAATTTTCTGTATATTTCAATACATGGAAAAGAGTATATGGAGAGCCTAGTTCTAGGCTATATAAGATGTTTATCTAAGGTAATAAGATAAACACAATATCAAATATAATCAAACAAGGATATGCACTATCAAAAAATACATATGCATGATCAAGAGAGAAATGCAAAATCAGGTCGTTGTCCCTAATATCAGTAACACCTAGCATTATTCGAAAGCAAATTGTAGTACACATCTATAAAAATCAATGCTAACATGGATGATTTTTATATACACAAGCTGCATGAATAATCTCTGAGACAATAAAAGATGCTTTCCAAAAGCAGGCATGTGTTTTACTCACAAAGTTAGTGAAATTATAGTTACCAATCGTACATCAAGCTAGGTCATGGTTATACGGCAAAAAAATGTCCTCTTCTTTTTCCCTCCAATGAGTTGTGAAATAAGTACGATGGCATATCCGCGGACTGGGCAGAGCAAGGTCAACGTACTAATTATCGGTCAATCTTGGGATATAATGAGTACTTTGGGAGCACCTAATAATGCTTAATAGAAAAATCAACGGTCATTATCCGCTGACTAGGCAGAGCAAGGTCAACGTACTAATTAGGCAGCCGCCTTGAGATTTGAGAGGATCATGACATTATCAAATTTTGGATTAATTAGTTAGCCGCCTACGTAAGTACCAGTGGGTTTGAGTAGACTCTCAATTTAATTTGCATCGCATGGCAATTGACGAATTCAAATTGGACCAAGAGAGTTCCGAGGGCAAGTTCAATTATGCATTTGGAAATTGACTGTTCGGTATATATTGTCGATGTCACCAAAGGCCATGCTGGCCTCGCCGTATCTGGGTTAGGCCGGCGGTGGATTTTTTGGTGAGGCAAATTGTTGACGTCACCTAAGTAATTAATTTTTCAAATTTGTGACACTTAAGTGATTAATTTTTTGAATTTGTGGTACTTAAGTGAGCGAAAAAAATTACAAAATTTATTCATGTCGGCGTCGGTGGTGCTGCGTAGGCCAACCATTATCCACATCGGATTTCGGGGAAGACAAATCACCGATGATACTTAAGTAATCGATTTTTCAAATTAATGGCACTTAAATGAGCGAAAAAGATTATGATATTCAAGTGAGCGCCGCATGAAAATTAAAGCACTCTCACTGTTGTTATCCCGGTTTCACTCAACCATGGCAAGGCCGATCTCGTTTGTCGCTGGGTTCACCTTGCTCAAATTCGACGAGGTTGAGCCTCGCCCCAATCAAGTGAGGTCGGCCTAATAACGGCGGGTGAGGCTTGCCCTCACCAATGGCCGGCGGGAGCGAGCTTCACCAGAGGCCGGTGAGGTCGACCTCGCCGACCCGCACTTTTGGCCGGTCCATGATTGGCCAAAGAGAAGAAGGCAAAAAAAAAAGAAAAAGATATATTAAAAATTTCGAAAAAAATATTTAAAAATTGACATATTAGCATTGGCCGGACGTGCCGGTGGTCATGTCAGTGCCGGCCGACTAAAATTGGCCGAATTGACTCAATTGATAAAAAGTGAAAAGATTTTAGACTGAATAAATAAACTTAAAAAGTTTATGATTGAATTGGCAAAAGTACAATAAGTTTAAAGCCTTTTGGACAATTTTTCCTTCCGCATCTAGAGATATTGGGGTTGGGAACACCAGGCGGAAACATCCGACTAGGTAGAGCGAGGCCAACGTTTTAATTATCTGGCCGCCTAGAGAAGTGAGAACATCCACGACATGTCTCAGTAGTTTTGGGTAGACTCTCAATTGAATTATGGCATCGAACGAAGTCGGAGAATACACCCTAAAACCCATCTCTCTCTCTCCATTTCTACCCAAATAGAGGAGCCCACTGACACACCGCCGACGCCTATTCTCTCCCTTCCTTAATCGGTTTCCTTCGAATGGTCGATTGGCGAAAGTTCTCATCAATAATTTCTACACGGTTTCACTCTCGATGGCGTTTTCCGGAGAGTGCCGATTACTTTGTTCATTGATGACTATGGCTTTGACCATATTTTGTTCTTATCAACCGAGTTTCGAGTTTACTACTTGTAAATACTAAACCTGTCAAAATAAGTCCTAAATTCGTATATGATTCATTTTTTAAAAAAAATGAGTCATATATGGATTATAAAGCCTACCCTTAATGCATCTTAAAAATTAAGGTCCAAAATAAATGGGTCGAATTTCCCAACCACTAGGACTCAGACTCTGTTCTCTCTCCCTCTTCGCTCTCTATTCTCGCAAGTAGTTGTTATCCTCTCCAGATCGTCGCTTCCATCGCTAGATGGCCTCTCCTCGAGCCAATCGACTTGCGCGACCAGGTAGGGCTTCATGCAGATGATGCAAGTGACTGGGAACCGTCCTGCCCCTTGTAGATGAGGAAGAATCGGTCATCAGTGAGGCGCTCGTGCTTGCCGACATAACCAACGTCCGCCGTGAGGAGGCAGAGTCGGTGTACACAATGCCGAAGTAGAAGTCGATCTAGAGGAGCCAGTGCAGCATCATCCGGTAATGGAACTCAAAGATCCGAAGCGGGAGGATCGCGCTAAGGAAGAGGACAAAGGGGAGGGGGAGAAGAGCAGGAGCTCATCGGCGTAGGAGGAGGACATGGAGCCAACGCAGCAGTTCTCCAAGACAGAGCAGGCCGAGCACCGGAAACAGATCCCGATTTTTGCTGGTGCCTTTGATGGCGGGAAAGGCTGAGGTGAGGAGGAGCCAGAGAGGGTTTGGGGAGGAGGAGGAGACGGTGGTGGCCCCGTTGGGTATGGCAAATGAAGTTTTGTGAGAAGGAGAGAGTAAAAAAGAAAAAAAGTGAGTTATGTAGGTGGGTTTGAGTTGGTCCGGGGTTAGGTACGAGTTATCTAAATTGTATAGAAAATAAATGGATCAATGTGAGTTGAATAGGTGAATTTAGGTTAAACCCATTTATGATTCATCTGTTTGTCACCTCTAGTCTTTACCAATCAAGAGTTAGTCAATTTTTACTGTCAACAACAATAAAATTAGACAAAAGATGATTGGTTTGGGGATTTTAATGAGGTTCATGAAGGCGTTATAAAATTGAATACAGTTGCATAATTAACATATAAAAAAATTCAAATTTAAAGATTGAAGAGATTGGTAGGGCCGTTGCCTCTTGGCTGTTTGGTATTGGGAAAATTACCAAAAAAATCATAAATCTATTATAATTGTGCAAATTCAATTTTAAATTTTTTGTTTTTCTAATTGAGTTCTAAACCTTTTATATTTATGCCATTTCAATTCATCCGATCAATTTTAGGTGGAAATCACTGATATGAACATTGGTCATCCTACATAAAACTACCGATTTTGACATGGACATTATAAAATAGTATTTTAATAAATTTTTCAATTTTTTTATTTTTTTCTTTTCTTTCTTCTTTTTCTTTCCTTTCTTCCTCTAGCTAGTTGCTAGACCTCAACGACCAACCAGAGGCGAGGGCTAGAGAGATCGATGTGACCATTGTTGGGTGAGGCTCGCCCTCACCAAATCCGGGAATAGTGTGTTAGTGATCTGCCCTAGGAATCAATCAAGGTTGATACTCTAATATTAGTTGTGGATTAGGTTGTGTCGGAATATCGACATTCACTATACTTAGGTAGTTATAATGTCTTGCTAGAGACCGCTTATGACTTGTGGACCAAAAAGAGTTTTAAGCACACTGCTAATGTTTAGTGAACCTACAGGGTCGCACACAAAAAGCGAACTGAATTAATATTTTCTGTGCGTCGGAATCTACTTAAAATAAGAAGTAGATTTTAATTTATTCTCATATTCAACTTATCTACGCGGTCGTGCACGTTATAAGATAACGATTAAAGGTGAACGATTTGGCGGGCCCAAATCGCCTAGCCCACTTCTTTTAATTCCGCTAGATAATGAGGTTGTATAAATAGATAAAGAATCGTTCTCTGTCTAAGGGTTTTTCGACAGAGTATCAAAAATCAAAAGGCGTTAAAGAAAAAGAACTTCACGATCTTTAGCTAGCACTTGGATCGTCGGAGACTTCTGTTCGCGTGTGTGGATACCGGTAGAGGCGCAACACTTGGGGCGCTAATCCAGACACAATTAATCTCTAATTTTCGTTCGATTTGCAAAAGGTACGTACCGAACTTTTATCTCGATTTTAATATACACATGGATCCTGTCTAGGGTTCTATATTCCGCTGCGTTGTTTTTCGTTGATGAACCCTACAGTGGTATCAGAGCAACTTGTGATATATTGAATCGGAAACCCTAATTGTTGATACATATGATGTATGCCTGAAGTGAGTCTAAATTAGGGTTAGATGAATTTAAAAATATGAATTGATATGATCAATTGAGAAGGAACGAATAGGGATGGGTCGATCCCGTTCCGCTCGCGTCGAGGCAGAGATGGCGTCGCTCCTAGGCTGTTCTCCGAGGCGGAGACGGCGGGCGGAGACGGCAGGCGGAGACAGCGAGCGGAGACGGCGGCGCGTTTGGGTCTGTTGGCTAAGGCGGAGACGGTAGCGCACCTAGTCTTTCGGCGCGTCGAGGACTCGCGGCATTCAGCCAATTGCATACGGTGAAAGGCGTGGGAAGTGGCAGCGACAGATAGTCTCCCGAGAATAGAATTGAGAATTATGTTTAGGTTTTCGGGGCTTTCCTCAGAAAACAGAATTGAGAATTCTGTCTAGGTTTCGGGGGCGCTGCCCCTTCGAACCCCACTTGCTAACCGATCAGTGAGACCACCGTAAGGGGCTCTGCCCCTTGACCCCGCAAAGGAGCACAGCCCCCTTGACCCCTGCATGGAATTGGTCGTTCCCGTATAATTGATGTACCTTTATTGTTATAAGTGATGTTTCGTTTATGTTCATGACATGCATACATTCATCGCTGAATAAACATTGAGAGTCCCTAATAAAATTAAGTAATAATATGATGCCTTTCCATTCATATACCTATTAAGACTTAAATCGTTAATAGATGGGCCTGCCAAAGTAGGATGTCTTTAACTATTTGAGTAAAATAGGATGGATAATGGTTATCCATAAGTCAAGGTTGGTTTACTTAACGAGGCTATCAAAACAGTTTTGGGCCTTGAGGCATAGTGTTTGGGGATAAGATATGAGATGTCAACTCCAACAACCAAAAGTTGTATTCGATACAATTGACAAAGAGTTGTCTACCTAAATAACTTAGTCTTGAGCGGTAAGCCAAAGTTTACTCAAGTCTTGGTAAAATATGGATCTAGGTCTGCTATATTTATTGGGACACATGTTATAAAAGTATAGTTGGAGTTTATTATAAATAATATTAATGAACAATTCACTTTGTATATTTGTTGTAGATAATGGCAAATAGCTCTGCATCACATTTTTCACTGCGATCTGTCCTTGAGAAGGACAAATTGAATGGTTCGAACTTTTTGGACTGGTATAGAAGCTTGAGAATTGTTCTCAAGCAAGAGAAAAAAGATTATGTCCTGGAGAAACCACTCCCTCAGAAGGCACCTCCTTCCAACGCTCGCCATGCTGAAAGGAATGCTTATCAGAAGCATAAAGATGATGCATTGGATGCATCATGTCTAATGTTAGCTACCATGAACTCAGACCTTCAGAAGCAGTTTGAGGACGTGGATGCCTATGATATGATTATGAATTTGAAAATTTTGTTTCGGGAGCAGGCACGCACTGAAAGATACCAAACGATAAAGACCTTAATTGAATGCAAACTAGCAAGTGGGAGCTCAATTAGCCCACATGTCATTAAAATGATAGGTTATATTGAAAACCTAGAGCGACTGGGCTCTCCCATTAGCCAAGAGTTGGCTATTGACATTATTCTTTAATCATTGCCTCAAGATTATGACACGTTTGTTATGAACTATAACATGCATAATCTGAACAAGTCTTTGACTGAACTGCATGGGATGCTCAAAACTGCTGAGCAGAATATTAAGAAGGACCCTACCCCTAATGTTCTCATGGTTCAAAAGGGGAAAGGCTTTAAGAAGCCAGGTAAGGTCAAGGGTAAAGGTAAGGGCACTAAACCCAAACCCAAACCCAAACCCAAGACTAAACCAGGTCCGACTGCTGATGCTGTATGTTTCCATTGTGGGGAGAATGGACATTGGAAGAGGAATTGCAAGAAATATTTGGAGGATCTGAAGAAAAAGGGAAGTGAGACTTCCAATTCAGGTGTTTATGTTAAGAAGTAAATGTTACTACTAGTTCTACCTCATGGGTATTGGATACCGGTTGTGGTACTCACATTTGTATGGATGTGCAGGGACTAAAACGAAGTAGAACACTTGCAAAAGGTGAAGTAGAACTACGAGTTGGAAATGGAGCAAGAATTGCTGCATTAGCCGTAGGAACATATGATGTAGCTTTACCTTCCGGCATGATTTTAGAACTGAATAATTGTTACTATGTACCTACTATACGCAGGAATATTATTTCTGTTTCTTGTTTGGACAAGGAAGGTTTCTATTTTGATATAAAGAACAATAGTTGTTCGTTTTATCTCAATGGATTGATTTATGGTAGCGCCCATATTGTGGATGAGATATATGTTCTAAATCTTGATGTGCCAATCTATAATATAAAAACAAAAAGGTTTAAATCTAATGATTTAAATCCAACCTACGTATGGCATTATCAATTAGGCCACATAAACGAGAAATGAATTCACAAGCTTCATAGCGATGGACTATTAAATTCATTTGATTTTGAATCATTTGATACGTGTGAATCTTGTTTAGTTGGAAAAATGACAAAAGCTCCTTTTACTAATCAAAGTGAGAGGACAAATGAATTACTGGCCCTTATATATACTGATGTGTGTGGACCACTAAGTTCTACAGCCAGAGGAGGTTATCAATACTTCATTACATTTACTGATGATTTTAGTAGATATGGATATGTTTACTTGATGAAACATAAATCCCTCTCCTTTGAAAAGTTCAAGGAATTTCAGAATGAAGTACAGAATCAACTTGGCAAGAGTATCAAGGCTCTTCGATCTGATCGAGGAGGAGAATATTTAAGCCAAGAGTTTAATGACTATCTCAAAGAGTGTGGAATTGTTTCACAGCTCACTCCCCCTGGAACACCACAGTGGAATGGTGTCTCTGAGAGGAGAAATCGAACTTTATTAGACATGGTTCGATCAATGATGAGTCATTCAGATCTTCCATTATCTTTTTGGGGATATGCACTCGAGACAGCTGCATTTACACTAAATAGAAGTCCATCAAAAGCTATAGAGAAGACACCATATGAAATGTGGATAGGAAAAGTTCCTAGTATGTCTTTTCTAAAGATTTGGGGTTGCGAAGCTTATGTAAAACGTTTACTTTCTGATAAGCTTGGACCCAAATCTGATAAATGCTTCTTTGTGGGATATCCTAAGGAAATGAAAGGCTATTATTTTTACAATCTATCAGAGAACAAAGTGTTTGTTGCTCGAAATGGTGTCTTTTTAGAGAAAGAGTTTCTTACTAAAGGAACCAGTGAGAGTACGGTAAACCTCGAAGAAGTTATTGTGCCACAAGAGTATGTTCCAGTTCATGAGGAACCTCAATTAGATCTACAAAGAGTTGTAGAGTCTATTTCAGTGGTACTTATAGTTCGTAGGTCTGAAAGAATACACCGTGAACCTATGAGATATGGTTTTCACGTGACAGAACATCGTCATCTATTGTTAATATAAAATGACGAACCTACGACCTATACAGAAGCTATGATGGGCCCAGACTCCGATAAATGGCTTCAAGCCATGAAATCCGAAATGGACTCGATGTATCAAAACAAAGTTTGGACTTTGATAGATCTACCCGAAGGTGTCAAACCTATAGGGTGCAAGTGGGTTTTCAAGAAAAAAATCGATATGGATAGAAATGTTCACATCTATAAAGCACGACTAGTAGCTAAAGGTTTCAAACAAACTCATGGTATTGACTATGACGAGACCTTTTCGCCAGTGGCCATACTTAAGTCCATTCGGATTATCCTAGCGTTTGCTGCATATTATGATTATGAGATATGGCAAATGGATGTAAAGACAGCTTTCCTTAATGGAAATCTAGAGGAGGATGTGTATATGACACAACCAGAAGGCTTTACATCACCAAGTAACACTGGGAAGATATGCAAGCTTCAACGTTCTATTTATGGATTGAAGCAAGCATCACGGAGCTGGAATATTCGTTTTGATGAAACTGTCAAAGAGTTTGGCTTCATCAGAAATAAAGAAGAAGCTTGCATATACAAGAAGTCTAGTGGGAGTGCAATTGTGTTTTTAGTGTTGTATGTGGATGACATACTACTCATTGGAAATGACATTCCTATGCTTCAGTCAGTTAAAACATCGCTTGGAAAATTTTTCTCCATGAAGGACATGGGAGAAGCAAACTATATCTTGGGGATCAGGATCTATAGAGATAGATCTAAGAGACTTATTGGACTGAGTCAAAGTACATATGTTGACAAAGTCATCAGTAGGTTTAATATGCAAGACTCCAAGAAAGGCTTTCTCCCGATAACACATGGCATAAGTCTTAGCAAGACTCAGTGTTCTTCAACATAAGATGAGCGAGACCGCATGAGTAGGATTCCTTATGCATCGGCTGTGGGATCCATCATGTATGCTATGTTATGCACTCGTCCCGATGTTGCTTATGCATTGAGCATGACAAGTAGATACCAGTCAGATCCAGGGGAACCTCACTGGATTGCTGTAAAAAATATCCTTAAGTACTTGAGAAGAACTAAGGATTTATTCTTGATTTATGGAGGTAAGGAACAGATCACTGTAAGTGGTTACACTGATGCTAGTTTCCAAACCGACAAAGACGACCTTTGATCGCAGTCGGGTTTTGTCTTTTGCATGAATGGTGGAGCGGTGTGCTGGAAGAGTTCCAAGCAGAACACTCTTGCAGATTCTACAATAGAAGCTGAGTATATTGCTGCTTCAGAAGCATCAAAGGAAGCTGTTTAGATTCGAAGGTTCATAGAAAAACTGGGAATCAGTCCCACAAGTTCAAATCCCATGGACCTCTATTGTGACAGCAATGGGGCTATAGCTTTGGCTAAAGAGCTTAGGTCTCACCAAAAGACTAAACACATACTCAGGAAGTATCATCTCATTCGAGAATTCATTGAAAGATGTGATGTTAAGATGTGCAAAGTTGCAACGGAGTTAAATACAGCTGATCCGTTGACAAAGGTTCTTCCACAACCTAAGCATGAGCGTCATTGTAATGCTTTAGGCCTTAGACACATTAGTGATTGGTCTTGATGTGAGTGGGAGTATATGTGATATACATTTTCATTGTTCATTAATAAAATATATATTATATTTGATTTCGATTTAATTTGAGTATATCATTGAATGCGAAATCTTTATTCCCTGAATATTGAATATCCTTAATAGATAATCAAATATGTGATTTGATCATGAAACTCTATTAATAGAGTGGATATTAATATTCTAAATGTCCCTAGTCAATTGCCATTGTGCATTGGGAAGCAAATGGTGTTTGAGACTAGTATGTAAGTCAACTAATGACCAAGTTTCACGGGTCATGACTATAGAGATATAAAGTTGATCACATGGAATACATGTTAGAGAACATTGTATTGGACGGACCCACTATAAGAATACTGTAGGATTGTTATATAATGTCATAAGTATTTCTCATCACAACTATAGAGTATAGTCCTTTGACCTGAGTTTGCCATGGTTTCCTAGACATGGATTGGCATGCTTTAACATTGTCAAACGTCAGCCGTAAAAGGTGATTATAAAGGTAATGGCTGGGCATGCCATGAATTGTGCGGAGTGATGTGAGTAGACCAGATGGGATTTGTCCCTCTCATATAACGAGAGTATGATTTCCTGGCCTCCCTTAAAGTTGAGACTGTGAAATGCATGGCCATGCTCAAGTGAGTTGAAGAGTCAACTACTTGCTTTGACAGTCTAGCTGCGGTATTGGGAAAATGAGTTTGAGCTATATAAGGATGACACTTATCCTGCCTTATGCTTAACTCGGAAATCAAGTGACAAAGGGACTTAGTTTATATGATTGATTCTAGTGCAAGTGGGAGATTGTTAGTGATCTACCCTAGGAATCAATCAAGGTTGATACTCTAATGTTAGTTGTGGATTAGGTTGTATCGGAATATCGACATTCACTATACTTAGGTAGTTATAATGTCTTGCTAGAGATCGCTTATGACTTGTGGGTCAAAAAGAGTTTTAAGCACACTGCTAATGTTTAGTGAACCTATAGGGTCGCACACAAAAAGCGAACTGAATTAATATTTTCTGTGCGCCGGAATCTACTTAAAATAAGAAGTAGATTTTAATTTATTCTCTTATTCAACTTATCTACGCGGTCGTGCACGTTATGAGATAACGATTAAATGTGGACGATTTGGCGGGCCCAAATCGCCTAGCCCACTTCTTTTAATTCTGCTAGATAATGAGGTTGTATAAATAGATAAAGAATCGTTCTCTGTCTAAGGGTTTTTCGACAGAGTATCGAAAATCAAAAGGCGTTAAAGAAAAAGAACTTCACGATCTTTAGCTAGCACTTGGATCGTCGGAGACTTCTGTTCGCGTGTGTGGATACCGGTAGAGGCGCAACACTTGGGGCGCTAATCCAGACACAATTAACCGTTAATTTTCGTTCGATTTGCAAAAGGTACGTACCGAACTTTTATCTCGATTTTAATATACACATGAATCCTGTCTAGGGTTCTATATTCCGCTGCGTTGTTTTTCGTTGATGAACCCTACATGGTGAGCATTGCCCAGCCAATGGCCAGCAAGGGCGAGCCTCGCCAACGGCTGGGTGAGGCTTGACCTTGCCATTGCCAATGAGGGCGAGCTTCACTGGCCCTCGCCTCTAGCCGATCGCCGAGGAAGAAACGAAAGAAAAAAAAAAGAAAAAGAAAAAAAATTATAAAAATTATAAAAATATTCACGTCAACACTAGCCGCGCTACGTAGAACGGTTAGAGTCTACGTCCGTGATTTTAGGCAAAAATTAGCCAGATAGATTTAATTGGCTCATATGTAAAATGTTTATGACTCAATTGACAAAAAAAAATGTTTAGCGCTGAATTGACACCATTATAATAAATTTATGACTTTTTTTGTTGATTCTCCCGTTTGGCGTTGAACGTAATATTGTTTACGAAACGTTTGCTGTAATTTATGAAAATCTTAGATATCGCAGATGTTTCTTGTCTCTTTCTTTCAGTCGTGAAACAAGTATTGTTGCATCTACCGCCGATTTCAGTTGTGTAACTAAGTCAACGTGCAAATGTCAACCATCTGACGGCTATCATGTAAAACCTCTTCACACAATATTACTGATTCTTGAAATTATTTCGAGATATTTTCAAGAATCATTCTCAAATAAGGTCGAGAAAGCACCGATCTCAGTAATGCAAAACGTAGACGTCGTAGTCCGACACGAGAAGTCCACTCGTCCGGTTGATGGAGTGAGTCTTCGTCCGAACATAACCGCGCGCGAGCTGGAAAGCTCCCGTCCCTCCTGTAATGGCCATCTCCCTCACCTCGAGCGCCCAGCTGTTCCTTCCGAGCACACTCAAAGTGCTCCCATTGAATTTCCCTTCGGTGAACACAAAGTTGACGGCCATCAACAAGACCGACTCGCCCTGTGACACCAATGACGTGAGGCCTTGGGCCCGGCCGACAAGCTTCGAGCCCGCGTCAGGGCCCAGCTTCAGCATGTCATCGATCACAAAGACCGCGCCGAAGGACGTGGCCGACTGGCCAGTCGTTGGGGCTGAGGCTACATGTGCGGCGGTGCAGTTTGGGCCAGCAAACACTTCGTGCAAGTAGAAGTGGAGGTGGCTCAGCTTCTCTGATCTTCTCGGCCCGGCTTCGATCAACAGGCTTCGGGCGGATGTTTGGGATTGTGCAGCGGAGATGGTTAGAGAGAAGATAAGCGTGATGAGGATGAGTTTGGGTAGAGATCTGGCCATAGTGTGGTTGACTGGGGCGTGTCCGGCGTTTCAAAGTTTGGGAAGCGTTTTAGGTTGGTCGTTAGTCCAGAGGCCATATAGAATGAATTAGTGCAGTGAATAAACTGTTTCAAAATAATGCAGTACTAATCATCTAGATTCCATGATCTGATCAAAGAAAAAATTCATCGATTTCGTGGGATGTATATAAAATTGATCTACTAATAGTTAGAATTGGGGCAAATTTTCGTATAACAGATTATGTCCACCTTCCCATTCCAATCTAAGATGGGTCATCTATGCCGATAATTAGAGGATTCAAAAGGAATCACTCCGTTGTGATCATGTCCAAGTAGTTTCAACTGGGGATCGGATCTTAGTCGGCCTTAGATTTTTGTGGCGCAAAATCCCAGTCGTATTATAACCCTGGACCAATCCCTTAGAGAGGCAAACATACATGTATGTGCAAGAATGAATTGAGAGAGAGAGAGAGAGAACAATGACATTATCAACTTATTATCAAAGTCGGGACCTCTTTATTTTCGACACAATTACAAATCTCTTAGGGCTCAAACAGAAAGACAGAAAAATGGAAAATCCGAGAACAAGAGACTCGAAGCAGCAGATCATCATGAGAAGAGGTTTGATCTATAATGATCAGCAGTTGAAGATGCAAAAGCATCTGTAATTGAAGTCGGGATCGTGTAGGCACTCTCCGCGGGGCTGCTGGGCGGTGTGCTTCCGGTAACACGCCTTCCCGCAATCGTAGAGAGTGCAGCTGCTCAGGTCCAGCTCCTCTTGACATCTCTTCTGGGCATTTGCATGGGGCACCATCACCATGCATGTCCCTGCAAGTTTACATCCGTCAACAATCTAGTGAAGTGAACCACATTATCGCTTTAGCTCGAAAGAGGATCTTATAACTTGAGCAAACTTATTTCTATGCATATATATCATCATTTAATTTCAATTTTAACGTGCCGGTACCCACACGCTCAACCCTCTAAATTGTGAGAATTGTTTTTCTTCCCTCACCCTAAAAAATACCCCAGAGTTTAACGTCCCAGAGTTTCGAACCCTTTTATCGATCTCATCATTTAATTCCAAATATAATTTAAAATTTAAAAGCAAAAGATGAAATGGATTGAACATAAAAAACTCCGAATTTTGCATCGGGTCGACTCTCTTTGTCCGTTTGGATTTGAGGACATCTTGGGGTAAGAGTAGGTCGGGAATTGAAACCTGAGAGGAGGAGGACTGCTACGAAAATACGAGGAAAAGCGAGGGTCTCCATCTGGGTGAGAAGAAGATGTGTTCTTTCAAGGGCTAATCTCGAACAAACAAGAGAACTCGAAAGTAGAGAGGAAGGTGCGATGCTGTGGATATTTGAAAAATCTGATGCTTGGGGTGCTTTTATAGATTTTAGGAGGGTTTGTAAATTTGGAATGTATGAAAAATTATATCTAGAGACATTTGGAGATTCAGGGAAGGCAATCTGATTCCTCCATGTTTTCTGGCGTATGGCCTTCTCGTTTGCAATTAAGGAAACGTCGAATGATTAAAATTGGCATGATAATTATTTGCTTGGTTTATTTGTCAGATACTAATCATCTTGATTTAGGATGTTGTTGTTGGCCCAAAAAGTACAACGGCAACTATTCGAAATCATAGTTCGGGCAACCAAGAAATATAATAAAAATAAATCAACCAAACAAACGTGTGAACAATACACTAAATCCCAAGATTAAAGTGATTTGTTGTAGTTCGACTTTATATTTTACACTCGAGTGTATCTCTCATCTCACTTGTGGTTTACAATAGCAAACTTGTGTACAAGAGATTTCTCACACTTAGATATGACTATGTGTGTTCTAAACCCCCAAGGGCCACACTGTTTAGTCCGATTGTTTCACGGAAAATAAATAATTTGAAAAACGTTTTCAAAAAAATAATCTGCTTGTATCGCTTAAAAAAAAGAAATGATGAAAAAATTATATTGCCTACGAAAATATTTGGATAAAAACTGTTATCGATAATAAAATATTTTTCGTTAACCAATTAAATAAAATGATACATGCGATTATTTTTAAGAAAATATTTTTTAAATTATTTATTTTTGGCGAAACAAATGGAGCTTATCTCTACTAAAATCAAACAAGATTAGGACACAATCTAAACGGTTAATTTTCGACTATTGCGTCTTTCGATCGGCCGTTCGCTCTAAAAAATAATTGGTCAAAATAGAGTCCTAGCTAGGAGCCTAGACATAAGGGTCCGGTCGCCTGCGTACTTAATCTCGTTTGAACAAATTTACAAAAATCGATAGTTGTTGATGGTTTTGTAGTCATCAAAACACATAATTAAGGTCTCCCCAATTTTTTTACAATGATAAAAATCATAAAACAATACCACGAATAAATTCAAACTTTAAAGTCTAACATTCTCCTCCTTTAAAAAATAATCACATAATCAAGCGCCCCCTCAAAATAACTATTTTTTTTATATGAAAATGCTTCTTTGTTTCGAAAACAACATTGGATCCATAAAAAACTTCCTTAGGAATCCAGATCTTCTAAACTAAAGTTTCTTGCAATATGTCTAAATTTACCACAGCCATAACATACATGAGATGCAAACCTACAAGATTGAACAATGTCTATGGTCTCGATCATTTCTATGACTAACATGATGTCTACCAAACATTTTTTTTTTTATTCTTGCTTCCTTCAACTTTTTGAAAGGAAGACCTCCTCTCTTCATTTTTCTTTTTCAAAACCTCATATTCATTTTTCGAATTTTCAATATCACTTCTAATAGATTCATTTCGTTTTTTTTTAAGGGTTTATTTGTTTAGTGAAAATGATTTGGAAAACGTTATCCTCAAAACGATCGTTGGTATTACTAACAAAAATGAATCAACAAAAGTTTTTTTTCATTGTCTACGAAATTGTTTAGACATAAATTGTTGTTGAATTATGAAAATATTTTTCATTAACTAATTATTTTAAGCGATACAAATGGATTATTTTTAGGTAAACATTTTCCAAATCTTTATTTTTAACAACATGTGGCTAAAAAGACAATTATCGCCAACTTTTCAGCTCCTGAACTCTTTTTTCAATGTCATCGTCCAACTTATAAACTTTGGTTCAACGGGGTCTTTCCAATCGAGATAATCAACAGAATCCTCACGTGATCAAAATATTTCACTAATGTCCATTAAACTTTCAATCGTATATTCATTTACGTCCATCCCCGACCGCCACCTCCCCCTATCATTCCCACCGTGAGGCACCAATAGACCTCGCTCCAGCATGGTGAAGAGTCGTCGGACCCGAGCCGACAAAACATAAAACCTCATATTCTTGCTTCCTTCAACTTTTTGAAAGGAAGACCTCCACTCTTCATTTTTCTTTTTCAAAACCTCATATTCATTTTTCGAATTTTCAATATCATTTCTAATAGATTCATTTTGTTTTTTCTAAGGGTTCATTTGTTTAGTGAAAATGATTTGGAAAACGTTATCCTCAAAACGATCGCTTGTATTACTAACAAAAATGAATCAACAAAAAAAAAATTCATTGTCTACGAAATTATTTAGACATATATTGTTGTTGAATTATGAAAATATTTTTCATTAACTAATTATTTTAAGAGATATAAATGGATTATTTTTAGGCAAATATTTTCTAAATCATTTATTTTCTGCGAAGCAAATTGAGCCTAAAAGAACTTCTTCTTTTTTTCAAGTGACCGGCTTATTTCTTTTTCTTTTCACCTTTCTTGTCCTTTGATTTGAGCTGTGGGAACTCTTTTCTCAAGTGACCTGGCTTATTGCATTCAAAACATTTTACATTCTTTCGCCAATTCGAATAATTCTAATTATAATTTTTATCTCTACAAAATTTAAAATTACATGTAAGCTCCGATGTCGTTATCGCTTTGATCTCTAGACTCCTCACTGTGAATAGAAGCTTCAAAAGCATTCTACATAACATTAAAGGTGACGAATCTAAGGAGATTGATATGATATTAGGAACAATAACTTCCGCATTAAGTTTTACAGAAATGGTAATCATGACTTATATTTATTTATTTATATTTTTAATCTGATTACAAATCAGAAGTAAAAGATAGTGGGAGAGACCAAAGGGTGTTCCCTCCCTTGATAGATAGATACTTATTTAACGTAGAAATTTCTTCCTACGTTAACTATAACATAATTCCATTGCATCGCATGGTTCGTGCGTGTAGTTAAAATTGTTTCACGAAAGCTTCAAAAAATGTCAAAATGGTGCTAGTACTATGTTTTATCTTTTACATTAATTTAAGCTAAATTTAGGACGGTCTAGTAAAATCAATTTACTTTGAGTGTACTTCTAAAAAATTGAACAGATATTCGATATATTTACCAATTTTTCCTAAAAATAACTTGAAGCTGGCAAAAGTATTTTGACTTTATCGAGGTAAAGTGGTGCATCGCCTAAACCTTATTGATTCCCAAAACTTATGGCATGAGCTTGATTCATGTGATATTTGCGAAATCTCTACCATCGAATGTGATCAACTTCAGTTGAACTTGTCCAATCTAAATGGTGAGGTGCACGTAATTCACGTGAATCAAATTTATGTAAGACGTTACTCCTCGCGATTTGGATGCACATTCGCGTAGCATTTGCCTTTTATTCACTCCCATCCACACATAAAAGAGAGGAAATTTCGCTCCAAATTCGGAATCATGCAACCAACTCACTGACTGGACACCACGAAAGGGAAGACAACAGATATCGTTGAGTACGATAACCTGTGTAATGCTATCATTATTAAGTTGTCAAGATGCGAGGACATCTTCAGTTTAAACACCATCGCAAGTTATAGAACTCAAGAAGAAAGAAACATGTCGAAACAAAACCGATGATCATATCGAACGATCAGCAATTCCAGAAGCAAACGCAGCGGAATATCTTGCCGAACGCATCTGTTTGGCACGATCCAAAAGCCTGTTGTCGCAGGTTGGGGTGCTTCGTTCGACATGCGGCGAGACAGTTAGGGGCATAACAATTGTTTGGGTCCAGTACCACCGAACATCTCGACTGCGCGTTTGCACGGGGCACCGCACACATGCCTGTATATAGTTCCAACCGTCAAGACTAGTTTGAACAGATTAATAGAGATTGGTAATGAATGGGAAAGCAAATGAACCTGAGATAAGGAGGGCTACGACTAGAATGTGGGAAGTCGCAAGCTTCTCCATCTGGTTGACAAATGAGATCTTTCAATTACCTCAAACCAAAATCAAAAGAGTGCTTTGTAGGTAGAGATGAAGGTGCAATATGCAAATCAATGGACATGATTACTGATTTTTGGGTAATATATAGGTTTTAGGGGCTCATTAATTGAACATATGGAAACCTAAATCTGGATATTTAGGAAAGGTAAATAATTGAAAATATGGAAATTTAAATGTGGATATTTAGGTAAGGTTTTCTTTTCTTGTTAAATATACATTCTCATTAAGTAAGATGATTTTTAGATCTAGAGAAATTTGGAGAGTCAGGGAAGGTAATCTGATTCCTCCATGTTTTTTGGAATATGGCATTCTCGTTTGCAATTAAGGAAACGTGGAATGATTAAAATTGGAATGATAGTTATTTGTTTGGTTTATTTGTCAGATACTAATCATCTTGATTTAGGATGTTGTTGTCGGCCCAAAAAGTACAAGGGCAACTATTCGAAATCATTGTTCGGGCAACCAAGAAATATAGTAAAAATAAATCAACCCAACAAACGTGTGTACAATACAATAAATCAAAAAATTAAGTGATTTATTGTAGTTCGACTTTATATTTCACACTCAAGTATATCTGTTGGAAGAATTAGAAGAAGAAGAATTTACATATTGGGGAAATTACGTAACACTATTTGTTATAACCAGAATAAATTCAAGAAAGTGATGATAAAAATAAAATAGGAAGTGAGGTACGGATAACCGAATTTCCTTAAGGTGATTAGTTCCTGCCAATGGTGCTAAGCAGCTTTTCGAACTATGCCTCCGAAGATACGACACCTCGAACCTGTTTGTATCAATACTATATGAACAGGACTCTGTTGAACACTTTTCGAAACCGGCACACTTAAAGGAATATCGTTGAAGAGAAAACTCAAAAGACACTCTAGGAGTACTTCAAGGAATTCTTTTTATATCTCACGTTTGAACTAATAAGACATGTCTATTTATATACGAGGGAAAATAACTGCAGAAAACTGAAGAGACATGAACTTGTCGGTTATGCTCACATTAGTAGAGCCATCAACCCATCATTAACAGCTATATTATAAATGCTCACATTAGTAGAGCTATTAACCCTTAATAATTGTAACAATTAGGACATAACGGTTACACGTGAATTAATGTTGAGCTATTAATACCTATAATTATAGCAATATCTCTCATCTCACTCATGGTTTACAATAGCAAATTTGTGCACAAGAGATTTCTCACACTCATAAGTGACAACTTGTGTTCTTAATCCCCAAAGGCTACAGAAGTAGATTTGTTTTTTTCGCGAAAAAAGAATGATTTTGAAAACGTCTTCCTAACAATAATTACTTGTATCGCTTACAAAAATAAACAAACAAAACTTTTATTGTCTATAAAAATATTTAAACGTAGATTGTTGTCGATAATGAAACATTTTTCATTAACTAATTAAATAAAATAATACATGTGATTATTTTTAGAAAAATGTTTGCAAAATCATTCATTTTTCATAAAATAAACGAAACTTTTATATACACTAAAACCAAACAAGATTAGAACACAATCCAAACGGTTAATTTTCAGCTATTGCATCTTTCGATCGCCGCTGGCACTTCAAGAATGTTGGCCCAAAATAGAGGTCTGGCTAGGAGCCCAGACATAGGGGTCCGGTCCCCCGGTTTCTTTACATGGACAGTGAGTTTTACTACTAGGCATGTTTGAACACAATTACAAAAATCAATAGTTATAACTTATTGATGGTTTTGTAATCATCAAAATACACATGTCAACTATCTCTCTATTTTTTATGATGAAAAAAAAATCATACAACAGTACCACGAATAAAATCAAAGCTTTAAAGTCTAGCAGTTTCCTCCTTTGAAAAAATAATCACATAATCAAGCACCCCCTCAAACGAACTATGCTTTATTTTTTTATATGAAAATGCTACTTTGTTTCCAAAATAACATTCGATCCATACAAAACTTCCTTACGAATCCAGATCTTCTAGAATAGCAGTTTCTTGCAATATGTCCAAATTTACCACAACCATAACATACACGAGATGCAAACCTACTAGATTGAACAATGTCTATGATCTCGATCATTTCTATGAGTAACATGATGTCTAACAAACATATTTTGTTTTATTCTTGCTTCCTTCAACTTTTTGAAAGGAAGAGCTCAACTCTTCATTTTTCTCTTTCAAAACCTCATATTCATTTTTTGAATTTTCAAGATCACTTTTAACATATTCATTTCGTTTTTTTTTCTAAGGGTTTGATTGTTTAGTGAAAAATGAATGATTTAAAAAACGTTGTACTCAAAATAATCGCTTGTATCACTTACAACAATGAATCAACGAAAGTTTTTGTTTAGTGTTTACAAAATTGTTTAGACATAAATTGTTGTTGAATTATGAAAATATTTTTCATTGCCTAATTATTTTAAGCGATACAATGGGATTATTTTTTGGTAAATGTTTTTCAAATCATTTATTTTCTGGGAAACAAATTGAGCCTAAAAGAACTTTTTTTTTCAAGTGACCTGGCTTGTTTATTTTTCTTTTCGCCTTTCTTTTGATTTGAGCCTTGAGCACTCTTTTCTCAAGTGACCCCGCTTATTGCATTCAAAGCATTTTACATTCTTTCGCCAATTCGAATAATTCATTATAATTTTTATCTCTAAGAAACTCCTGAATCTCTGTGGAAGCTTCGAGGTCGTCATCGCTTTGATCTCTAGACTCCTTCTCACTATGAATAGATGCTTCAAAATCATCCCACATAGCATTAAGAATGACGAATCTAAGGAGAGATGACGTGATTTTAGGAACAATTACTTCCGCATTAAGTTTAACAGCAATGGTAGTCGTGATTTTTATTTTTTTTATTTTTATTTTTAATCTAATTAGAAATCAGAATTAAATGATAGTGGGAGAGACCAAAGGGTGTTCCCACCCTTGATAGATAGATACTTATTTAACTTAGAAATTTATTCCTACATTAACTATAACATAATTCCCTTGCATCGCATGGTTCGTGCGTCTAGTTATAATTGTTTCATGGAAGCTTCAGAAATTGTCAAAATGGTGCTAGTACTTTGTTTTATCTTTTACATTAATTTAAGCTAAATTTAGGACGGTCAAGTAAAATCAATTTACTTTGAATCTATTTCTCAAAATTGAACAGATATACGATATATTTACCAATTTTTCCTTAAAAGAACTTGAAGCTGGCCAAAGTATTTTGGCTTTATGGAGGTAAAGTCGTGTATCGCCTAAACCTTATTGATTCCCAAAAACTTATGGCATGAGCTTGATTCATGTGATATTTGCGAAATCATTACCATCGAATGTGATCAACTTCGGTTGAACTCGTCCAATCTAAATGGCGAGTGAATCATACTGATGTAACTCCTCGCGATTTGGACCCACACTCGTGTAGCATTTGCCTTTTGTTCGCTCCCATCCACACCTAAAAGAGCAAGATTTAGGCTCTGAATTCGGAATCATGCAATCAAGTCACTAAATGGACACCATGAAAGGGACAACAATGGATATCGATGAGTACAATAACCAACGTGATGCTATCATTATTAAGTTATCGAGATGGGAGGAAATCTTCAGTTTAGACACCATCACAAGTTATAGAGCTCAAGAAGAAAGAAACATCTCGAAACGAAACCAACGATCAAATCGAACAATCAGCAATTCGAGAAGCAGACACAGTATATCTTGCCTGCTGCATCTACTTGGCACAATCCCAAGGCCCGCTGGCTCGCGTCAGGGTGCTTCTTTTGACAAGCCGCAAAACAATCGGGGGAAGAACAACTGTTTTGGTACAGAATCTCCGTACATGTCGATTGCGCGTTTGCACGGGGCGCCGCCGCCACACATGCCTGCATATAGTACTAATCGTCAAGACTAGTTTGAGCAGATTAATGGACATTGGTAATGGATATGAAAGCAAACGAACCTGAGAAAAGGAGGACCAAAACTAAAACATGGGAAATAGCAAGCTTCTCCACCAGGTTGACAAATGAGATATTTCAATTACCTCAAACCAAAGTCAAAAGAGCACTTTGTACGAAGAGATGAAGGTGCAATATGCAAATCAACGGACATGATTACTGATTTTTGGGTAATATATAGGTTTTAGGGGCTCATTAATTGAAAATATGGAAACCCAAATCTGGATATTCAGGAAAGGTAATTAAATGAAAATATGGAAATTTAAATCTGGATATTTAGGTAAGGTAAACTAATTCTTCTCTCCCTCGTTTCCTAACATTTTTCTTTTCTTGTTAAATATACGTTGTCATTAAGTAAGATGATTTTTATGGTGCATTTATTTGAGGGAAAGTATTTTCCCGTAATTAGTTTTACAAACTTTCACTAATTTGATTTGCCGAAAACGATTAGTCAACTGTAAACACTTTCCGATCAAGGAAAATATTCGTCCATAAAATTAGAAAAGTGAATTCTCATATTTAAGATGATGAAAACATTTACTGGAATTGCTCTTCTTGAATTTTTTACTATTTTTTTTTTTATTTCCTTTTTCTTTTTTTCTTTTCTTTCTTTTTTGGGATAATGACACAAATAGTCCATGAACTTTAGTTCAATATGCAATGTGATCTCTAAACTTTTAATTTATTTAATGTTGTCCTTAAACTTTAATTTAATATTCAATGTGGTCCTCAAACTTTTACTTTGTTCAATGTGGTCTCTAGACTTTTAGTAAATATTCAATGTGGTCCTTGAATTATATGAAAATGTTCAATATAATCCTCCAATTAATTCAAAGACTACATTGAACATTTTTCATATAATTTAGAAACTAAATTAAACATGTAACAAAAATCCATAAACCACATTGAACAAAGTAAAAGTTTAAGACCACAATAAACATTAAGCTAAAGTTTATGGACTTTATTGAACAAATTAAAAGTTCAGATATCACATTGCACATTGATCCAAAGTTCAAGAACTGTTTATGTCATTTTCCCTTCTGTTTTCTTTTCCTTCTCCTCCTTCACTAGTCGCTGGCCTCGATGATGGCTGGTGACGACCACAAGCATGGGTCGGCTCGGGCGAGGATTGAGCCTCACCAGCCTTGCTGCAGCGAGGTTGAGCTCACGAAGAGCTCCACCTCGTCGCAATGAGGCTAGCGAGCTCAAAGCTCGCCAGAGGCTGTCGCTGGCCGGTCGCGGCAGAGGAAGGAGGAAAAAGAAAAGAGAAAAAGAAAAATTAATCTTATGGATTCAAGTGTTGGGTTGAAAGCTCGGGCGAGGATCCGATTGATCTTGGAACCCTTTCAAAAGTCGGAGTGCTGCCGGACAGTTTATTGTTGGTAAGATTCAAAACATACAACCCTTCCCTGTCACATAAGGATGATGGTATTGTACCATTAATTAGGTTATCATTGAGATACAAAATATTAAATTGGTACATAACACAAATATTTGTTGGAAGAGATCCTGAGATTAAGTCTTGGGAGAGATCCAAAGCGAAACAGTTAGAAGATAAGCCGGGCAAGGGTCCGGTAATTTGATTGTAGGATAGATCGAACAAGTAAAACGTCAAGTTCGCTAACCATTTTGGAAGGTGCCCAAAAAGGAAAGCATGTTAGAGTACGATATCTTCTGCTTCCACTTGTGTCCGAATCCACCGGGGAAATGGAGTTCCAAATTTACAAGATTCCATCCAAATGATTCCAAGTTGGAAAGGGGGTATCCATCTTGGTTTAGCCCTGAAAGTCAAGTTATTATTGTCAACTATATCCAAAACCTTGAGCCTTGACAAATTAGAAAAATGGATCTCTGAAATCACATCTCCCAAAGAATTGTTACGAAGATACAGAAGCCAGAGATCAGAAAGCTTTTGGAAACCTTTAGGTATAGTACTTGTCGAATGATTTACTCCCAAGAGGCAAGTATTGTAAAGCCCGCAATTTTCCCAAATGACTCAGGATTTTGAGAAACACTTAACAATATCAATGATGACAACCAACCTATTGATGATGGAATGGGTCCGTTCAATCGATTAGATGCAAGATCCAGTGTTTCCAAGTTTGACAATGATCCAATGACACTAGGGATTTGACCGAAGAAGAAATTATGGGAAAGCAGAACGTGTTTTAAGTTTGTGAAGTGCGCTAGTCAGTTGGGCAAAGCACCCTTAAGATAGATTATCACATATCTCTAGACTCTCTAGGTTATTCTCGATGAATCCCGATGAATTTCCTCGGTTTGTTGAAATCTCTTCTCCGATTTGGTTTTCGCACAAACGCAATAACTTGAGATATTGCTTGTTCTTTAAGAATGAGAATAAGCCTCCTTCAATGTTGTCGAAAAGATTTCCCTCAAGATAAAGATGGAAGAGTGCCGATCACTTGCATGAGGCCTCTTACATTTGCAATCTTTGAACCCTCATGTTGAGGTACTTTAGTGATCAAAGATAAGAAACCCATACGATATCATCCACAACCAAATTTCCATTGTAATTATGAAGATCGAGGACTTCCAAATTGGTTAGATTTCCCAATTGTCGAGGACTTGTTCCACGAAAGTCAGCAAATGACGGATTGAGGTACCGGGAAAAGTGTTAAAAAAGTCTTAAACTTATTGCATTTGTGTTAATTTAGTCATAAACATTTTTTTGTGCCAATTTAGTCCTAAACATTTTATCATTATGCCTATTCAGTCATTCTAGCTAATTTTGGCCAGATATTGCTAACGTGGATACCTGTCGGCTTATGTGGCACTGTCGGTGCTAATGTTGACAACTTTTAATAATATTTTTCGATTTTTTAAATTATTTTTTTAATGGGGGCTAGCCTCCATTTAGATGTTCATGGACACAAGCAATATTGAGGCTGTGGATGGATACTGAGAGAGACAAAAGAAGCAAAAACTCATAGATGGAATTGGAATTGCAAGTTTCTAGTTTCAACATAAACTAGAACTATCCTGATGATTCTATGGTCTAGTCGTTGGAAAAGTTACAAAATTTTCCGATTTGTTAGTAGATTTCTGATTCAGTTAATAGATTTTTAATGCTGTTGATAGAAAGAGTATGACCAGCAACTCAAATATTGGTTAATCCATTAGAAAATTACCAACACTAGAAGAAAAATTTCTCAACTTTCAAATGAAATAGTTAAATTACCAACTCCTCTGGAATTTTACTTGTGTTGTAAGTAAATTACACACTAGAACAAATTACTATTTCAAATGAATGTCGGTAAATGTATTATAGTATTAGTATATTACAAAAAACAATTGTGAAATTTCAAAGAATTTGGTAATTACTATTTTAGTGGAATGTTGACATCTATTTTTTGATTGCTAAATTAAATTGCACAAAATTTAGGAATTAAATTTTTAATTCCTAAAACAAAAAAATATTTTAAATTTTAATTACTTTGCCTATAGACATAGGTACATTTTGCATTATTAGGATGTGTTTTTCTTCTTTTAATTATTATTATTACTTAAAAAAAAAAATCGGATCGGGTCGGGTCATGACGGGCCCGACCTGGCCCTCTCCTTTCTTCCCTTTCTTACACACGAGCTGGGCTCAGCCCACTCCTTCTCTCCTTTCTTCTTCCCCCCGGCCCAGTCTCTCTCTCCCCCTTTCCTCTCTCCTTCACGGTGGACGCAAGATGGCCTAGTGTTGGCCGCCGCCTGGACAAGGGGCGAAACCGCTCCACCGTGCGAAATCGGCCACAAAAGTCAAGGCCAGAGCAGACAGAGCAGACAACGAGCGGCCAAGAGAGGCGGAGCAGGTGGCCACCAGCCACTATAAAGGCGGAAAGAGAAGAGAGAAAGGGGTAGGTCCCCCCCTTCTCCCGCGAGACAAAGAGATGGGAGAGCCAAGAGGGAGATTAAGCGAGACAGAGAGTGAGAGAGTCATCCTCCGGCGATCACCGCGGTCGAAAACCTCCGGAAGTTCCCCCCTTCTCCCGCGCCAAGCCTCCGTAGGTCCCGTTTCGCTGGTTTCCATTTTTACTTGATTTGGGGATTGGTTTTTCCCCTGTTTTGGGGACGCCGGGCCGGGTTTCGTGGTTGTCCGGCACACGTGAGCTCCGGCCCCCTTCCGTCCTTCATCTGGCTGCTATGTGTGTCATTGTTCGTGTGTTGAGAGTCCCGGCTTGTGTTTGAGTCTCGGTTGAGCCAAAAGTCCTTCGTTTTTGAAGCGCCCACCAAGTGTTCGACAAAACGCCTAAGTGAGATCCAGTTTTAGGTCGTCCGTCTTGGCCGGCGTCGAGTCGCCCGCGCGTGTCGCATCCCTTTTTGGCGTACCTGTGGTGTTTAGAGTTCCGGGCGTCGGCCACCTAGCCGTCGGCCGCGTCCCAGCCGCCGCCGTTGTTTCGTTCGGAGTTTGGCCGGGGGTGCCCCCCGCCGGCGGCGTCAAAGCCGGCCGGGGAACGGCGTCAAAGCTGGAGGCCGGGCCTCGGTCTGGGCTGGCCGGGGCGACGAGGGAGCAGGACGTCGCCAGGCCGAGACGAGCGGCGTCTCTGCCGTCTCCGTCGAGTCTTCGCGGAGCAGGGGCAGTCGGATCGGATCCGGGTCTGGGCGAGGAGCCCGACCCGGTTCCCCTTTTCTCTCCCTTTTGGGGCTGGGCTCTGTGTTTAGCTAGTATTGACTGGGTGGTGGGCCGGGCCTCTTCTGTGTTTTAGTTTCCTTTTTTTAACACTGCCGGACTGGGCTCATTTACCGAGCCCAGTCCCGCGTGTATCCGGGCCAGTCCGCCGGGGTCAGTCCCGATTTGGGTCAGATGTGGAGATTGGACCTGGGTCCGTTTATTATAACATAATATAATATAATTTTCTTATTAAAAAACATTTTTAATTAAAAAATTAAAAAAATCTGAAAATCAAAAAATGAAATTGGGCTTTGGAATTGCCTTTTCTTGCATGTTTTGTGTGATGAATGCCATGCTTAATTGCACGTCGTTTGCTTCATACGTTATTGCATGTTTAAATCGACCTTGCATATGATTGATTAGAGGCATGTTGGGTCGTTTTTTGTACACTTCCGATGCTTTGATTATCGTTTTGTTAGCCTAGTTAGAGCTAGAACCTTAGGATCCACAATCAATAAAAAGACTGCATAAATACTTTTAAATGTTGTTTGAACAAGATTGGGTACTGAAAAGACACTAGTTAGACAAGTAATGTAATTAAGTTTTTGAACTGATTTGAATCTTTGGTTTATAGGAGTATGGCGATTCTTCCGTTGCCTTACTTGGATTTCTAATCGACAAATCCTAAACTAATTAGTGGCAATTCCTAAATAGAAAAATCACTTGCAGGTTAAAAACCTAAATCACAAGTTGCGATATGGTATGGGCTTTAGCTCGAATTAAGTCTCAGACTTAGACTTAGCGCGCACTAGGCTACGCCAATTTTCCCTCTCCCAAGGAAAAATTTGGTGGGTCGCGACATGGAATTTTGGTAAACTTATTATATTGTGGGTAAATCGATGGTGATACTTGTAGAATTTTAGAGGACATAGAAATTTAGTTCTTTGCCTGGTCATTTATAAAATCCTTGTAAGCAAATTATTGGCCACAATTTTTTACCCAGAAGATTGGAAAATCACCAGCAACTTCAAAATTCTACCAAGACGGAAATTTTCGAGTTTTGAATCCGTCGGACCAGCACTAATTAACAGAGGATCTCTTACGGTGACCTTTTGCCCCATGAAATGCGAGAGCAGAAGCCGAGTGGAAATCATATTAGGCTGAAAAGAGAGAGCAGAAAGCATAGTGTACAGTAGAAAGAGTAGTGTTTTGCGAATTAGACCTCACAGCATGCTAATTACTTTACAGATATAAGCAAACTAATGGAAGGGAGGAGATCACACGAGCACAAGTTCTAAATACACCTATGCCTTGTCTACTGCTTGATCCGCAAACCTGAAATATGCACGTCTCCAATCCTTCTTGAAATGCAAAACTCCGAAAAAGCCCCAGAACCCAGTCGCAAATCCAAGCATTACGACCGCACAGAAGAACGCCTTTCCAAGCTTGTCCTCTTCGTGTGTATCTTCAGGGTGAGATTTTCGGTGGTTGAGGCGCCTCAGAGCCGGGGCAATTTTTTCTCAGAAGATCACCGCAGAGTAGAGGATTGCCGGCATAAATGGATGGATCGTCAAGCGTCTGGATTTGATTTCCTTTTGGAATCTGTCCCATCAAGTTGTTTTGCGATAGGTTGAGGTGGGCTAGGGATGTTAATGCTGAAATGCCCTGCGGAATTGTCCCTGAGAGGTTGTTGTTCGAAAGATCAAGAGACTCCAGCGACCTCATGTTCCCAATGCCAGTGGGAATATCTCCAGAGAGATGGTTGTGTGACAAGTTTAAGCCAAGCAATCCCAAGAGGAAAGAAAGTTCTTCGGGGATTGACCCGATCAAATCGTTGCTTGAAAGATCCAAATTTACCACAAGTTGCAGATCAATTTTGGTGTATTCATTGTATCTTCACTTTACTATCTCAAACACTTGTTCTTGATCCCAATTCGCACCAAAGTGCCTGGTTGCTGGCGATGGAAATACAGATGGGGGGGGTTGGTTTGGGGCCGGAGGGGAGAGGGGAATATCTTGTATAGCAGCAGTGGCCACATATCCAAATGAATTGACTTGATTGAAGTTGATCATGCTCTGCATAGAGCCAAGACAACATGGGATTGTTCCCGTCAAATTGCTCACTGCAATGTCTAATATCGGTAGTCCTAAGAGTGAGCAGAGCGGCAGAGGGATGCTGCCGGTAAACCTATTCTCTCGTAGCCTCAGGATCACCAAGAATTGAAAGCTTTTGCTGAGCCACGTGGGGATGCTTCCAGAGAAGTCATTCTCTCCAAGGTCTAAAATTACCAGATTTGTGCAATGACCTAAAGCCAGAGGAAGCTCCGCATTGAGACGGTTTCTGTTCAAGTGGAGGTTGGCAAGGTAGGGCAAGGATTCAATTGAGCTTGGAATCACTCCGGACAACTTATTGAATGACAAAGTCAAGTAAAACAAAGGACCCTTCCGACAGTCTGGCATCCTGCCATATAGGTTATTATTGGCAAGATTTAAATCCATCAATTCCATGTCGCATAACGATGATGGTATTGTACCATTGATTTGGTTATCATTGAGATACAGAACATCTAATCGGTACATAACACCAATATCTGTCAGAAGAGATCCAGAGATCAAATTGTGGGAGAGATCCAGAGTGGAACAGTTAGAAGATATGTTGGGCAAGTGTCCGGTAAATTGATTGTGAGATAGATCGAGTACGTCACACTTCATGTTGGCTAACCAATTTGGCAGGTGCCCAAAAAGATAAGCATTGGAGAGTACGATATATTCAACTTCCACTTGTGTCCGAATCCATTGGGGAAATGGAGTTCCGAATTTGCAAGATCCCATAAAAATGAATTGAAGCTGGAAAGGGGGTATCCAGCTGGGTTTTGCCTTGAAAGTCAAGTTATTATTGTCACTAACATCCAAAAACTTGAGCCTTGACATATTAGAAAAATGGATTTCCGAAATCACACCTCCCAAAGAATTGTTACGAAGATCCAGATCCGAGAGATGAGAAAGCTTTCCGAAACTACTAGGTACAGTACCGATCAAATGATTACTGTCAAGGAACAACTCTTGTAAAGCCCGCAATTTCCCTAATGACTCGGGAATATGCCCTGCCAATTGATTATTACAAAGAACTAACCATCTCAATGACGACAACCGACCTAATGATGATGGAATGGTCCCATTCAATCCATTATATGAAAGATCTAGTGTTACCAAGTTCGACAATGACCCGATGACACTAGGGATTGAACCGGAGAAGGAATTGAAGGGAAGCATAATGTGTTTTAAGTTAGTAAAGTGCACTAACCAGTTGGGCAAAACAACCTTAAGAAGATTACCAAATATCTCTAGACTCTCTAAGTTATTCTCAATGAGTCCCGATGAATTTCCTTGGGTTGTTGAAACCTCTTCTCCGATTTGGTTATTGCAGACAAACATAATGACTTGAGGTACCGATGGTTCTTTAAAAATGAGAATAAGCCCCCTTCAATGCTGTCAAAAAGATTTTCCTCGAGATCGAGATGAACAAGGCTTGTAAACTTGTCAAACCACATTGGAATTGATGAGTTGAAAGAGTTCCATGAAAGATCGAGATGTCGGAAAGAAGTCATGTTTTGAAATATAGTGCTCAGGATGGGACCTTCGAAAAGATTGATCGAAAGATCGAGGTACTGAAGATGAACAAGAGAAGTAGAATTGGCCAAGTGATTAGAAGAAAAATGAAAATTATATAATCCACAATCTGATAAGCTCAAATGCGATAAAGTTGGGAGCGTGCTAATCACCTGTATGAGGACTCTTCTATTCGCAATCATTGAACCACTCATGTCGAGGGACTTTAATGACCGAAGATAAGAAATCCACTAGATATCATCCACAACCAAATTTTCATCTTTATTACGAAGATCAAGGACTTCCAACTTGATGAGATTTCCCAACTATCGAGGAACCGTCCCACTAAAGTTAGCAAACGACAGATTGAGGTACCTCAATTGTTCAATCAAACCGAGGAATTCAGATATTCTTTCCTGATTGGAATCAATCCCGCTTAAGTCCAAGTGATTCAAGTATTTAAAGTGGAGCAAAGAAGAGTTCAACTCACCAGCCAGGAAGAGCTTCAATTCCATGGGAAAATAAAAACCAGTTTCGTCATTTCTTGGTTGGGGTAATTGGAGCTTGATGACATGGCCATATACACTATCACAAATCACTCCTTCCCATCTGCAGAAATCTTTGTCTTTCCACGAAGAAAGCAAGCCATATGTATCTAAGAGGCTTTGTCGAAGCTGGAGCAGAGCCTCTCTTTCTTTCTCTCTACAAGTGGACGTTGAATTGCTACAGAAGCACACGCATGAATTATATAAAATAAGGAATAGAGTTACTAGTGAGAGCACTTGGGAACTATATCTCCCCCTGAGCAATGAGGGAGAGGATGAATTCATGTTTTAGAGTGGAGGGTTTACGGGTCCTCTAATCAAACCCAGATTATTTATAGAGAAGGGCAGGGAGAGATTCCTCTTTTAATGTGACCAGTTGTGGTTACATACATGCACCTCATGTGTATGCATGTGTATCATGTATATGCAGCAAATTTAAGGTGCACATATGATAGTCATCATCAGGGAGAAAAGGCACATCCGCTCTTGCAGTTGGAGTTTGTAAATTGACGACCAGATCCCATCTAGAAGAGAAGTCCAAGTCAACTTTGAAGCAAGTGCAGCACCATTACGGAGATAGCGGACAACTCTGTCTAGTTTTTTGCAGTGCCGGTCTCGGTTTAAGTCAAGTCTTTTAGTTCCGTGTTATTATTCATATTAAGGTCGTTTCTCGGCGTGCATTGCGGGTTTATAAAGATACCATCCGTTTCATGTTTTGATCTTAACTAAATTTACTAATTTTGAAATAACGATGTTAACTAGTCTTGTTACCTATAAGGATGATGGTAATGTACCATTCATCACGATATCACTGAGACACGATTGAAAGAGGAAGAGAGATTAAGTTTGTCTGAGAGATCTAAATTGAAACCGTTAAAAGGTATATCTATTGAGTCAGTGCATGGTAATTTGAATGTGAGACAAATCTGTTGAGGAAAACTCTTATTGATTTTGAAGTTAACAAAACTGTCCATGAGTGTTTTATTGTGAAAGAACTTCAGACTCAAAGTTCAGACGCAGGAATTCTTTAGATGCAGACGCAGAAATTTTTCAGACGCAGACGCAGAAATTCTTCAGACGCAGAAATTTTTCAAACGCAGACGCTGAAATTCTTCATACGCAGAAGTTTTTCAGATGCAGACGCAGATGCAGAAATTCTTCATACGCATAAGTTTTTCAGATGCAGACGCAGACGCAAAATTTCTTCAGACACAGAATACATAACCTAACATAACAGCTAGTGATCTTGTATGAATTTCACAAAAGGAAATCTTTGATATCAATCTAAATCAAATTGATTGACAATCAAAGATTACGACAAGCATGCATTACAATGGATAAAACTCTACTTATGGAAACCAAGATTCTGATTGTATGGGCGACCAGAATCAGCGGGATTCAGATTTTATCAACCAACGGCTACTCAATCCATTTTATACAAATCTGTCCAAATGTGAACATTGGAAGATGATCCTCTGAAAATTGTCCAACGGCTAGTTTCGAAGTAGAGGAGTATAAAAGGAGATCAATGAGGAGCAGAAGGTAGAGAATGAAATCAAGAATCAACAAGTCCAAAGTCTGAGCATACTCCGATTCAATCTCTTGTCTTTCGTGAGCTTAAAAGTGTAATCATTTGAGAGATGTAGACAGTGTTATAAGTGTGTGCTTAGGTATAAGATAGTGTGATCTATCAGCTTGGTATAAGCAGCACCAACTTCGGGGTGAAGTGCTTGTATTTAAGCGGCACAACTTACTGTAACTTCTCATTGATTTGATTAGTGAAATCTAGCCAGTAGGCTATAGTGTGGGAAAGTGGACGTAGACTTGCTATAAGCCGAATCACTATAAACTTGTGTACAGTTTTTCTATCTCTATTCTATTACTTTGCACACTACATATTAGGAGCATTATCTTTATAAACTTCTTTGAATTTGAACTTTATTCATACTCAACTGTTTTCTTTCATTTCCGCATAAACTGTTTAAGATCACCTATTCACCCCTCCTCTAGGTGATCCCTGCTAGCTACTTCAATTGGTATCAGAGCAGGTTGCTCGTTTATAGAAGTGTTTTACTTCTGAATTAACGATCTATATGGCTAGCTATGGTGCTCCAAGTCTCATTGAAGGTCAAAGCAACAACAGGCCACCATACTTCGATGGCAAGGAATACAACATCTGGAAGAATAAGATCAAGGCATTCATTAAGTCAATTGATCACATGCAATGTGATGTCATCATCAGAGGAGTCAAGCCAAAATCTTCTGAAAATGCAGATGCAAGCAAATCAAAAGATCCTCCTTTATCTCAAACTGAGATATCCAAAAGAGATACCTTAGATTCCAAAACAATTTATTCTTTATATTGTGCTTTATCTCCTATTGAATATAAAAAAATTGATGCTTGTGAATCAGCTAAGGAAATCTGGGATATGCTTCACATCACTTATGAAGGAACAGATCGAGCCAAAGAAACTCATATCAATATTTTGCTTGATCAATATGAATCCTTCAAAATGAAGACTGGAGAATCAATTGCTGACATGTATGATAGGTTTACTGACATAGTAAACGGTCTTGCATATCAAGGACAACCAGTTCCAGATGCAATTAAAGTCAACAAATTACTGAGAGGACTCACAATGAAGTGAGATAATATTAAAACATCTCTTCGAGAGACACAAATGATCAAGCCTCTATCAGTAAATGAGTTGATTGGAACTCTGCAATCATATGAGATTGAACATCGAAATGAAGAGAATCAATCCAGAGGTAATAAGTCAATTGCATTAAAGACTAACATTGATTCTAATGCAGATTTTGAAAATGAAGACGTTGACGATGAAGAACTAGCTCTCTTTATAAAGAAGTATAAGAATATGAAGATTAGAGAAAGAAACCTCAAAGGAAAGAAGCTGTTTGAGAAAAAGAAGTCTACCGATGAAACAGAAAAATCAAACGATGTTATATGCTTTCAATGTAGGAAACGTGAACATATCAAGCCTAACTGTCCTCTTCTGAGAAGGAAAACCAGATTTGAGAAAGCAAATAAGGCCTTAAAGGCAGAAACTTGGAGTGACACAGAATGCGAAGACAGTGACAACGATATCTCAAATTTCTGTCTAATGGCAAACTCAGAGTCAGACTCAGATTCAGATTCTGATACCAAAGTGGAAATCGAGGTAAAGCATTCTGAAATGCCTATTGAAGTATCGAATTACATTGACGATTTATGCCTTGAATTTAAAGCTGCTCTTAAAAGAATCTCTTCTCTGAAAAAGGAAAATTCATCACTGAGGCAACAGGATGTTTCTCAAAAAGAAAAAATCAATTTCCTTCAAAAGGAATTTCAACAAATCAAGGAAAGTCGAGATTTTCTTTCCAAAGAGAATGCTATTTTGAAAAAGGAAATTTTAGAAATTACTTCCAAGTTTTCAAAAGGGTCAGAAATTTTGAAACATATCCTTTCCATCCAAATTCCTTATTACAATAAATCTGGACTCGGATTTGTGAAGGAAAGTGATAGCTTGATTGATTTTCCAAAGGTCAAGGAGAGATTAAGACAAAGACCTCATCGACAAGTTTACAAAAATCATTTCAAAAGGAACTTTGTAAAACCTGTAGGCCGAAGTGTTCTCAAATGCTCAAAATGTGGAGATCCACAACATTTTGAGAATGAATGTCCTAACGTCTGGAGACCTGTTCGAAGAGAATTTGTTAAGACAGCCTATACTGATCCTCAAGGACCCAAACAAATTTGGGTACTAAAGAAAACTTGAGATATTGTAATTCTTGCAGGTTACCACGAAGAGAAAAAGAAAGTGGTATCTAGATAGTAGATGCTCAAGACACATGACAGGAGATCCAAACATATTCATTGCTCTACAAAGTCTGAATGGTGGAAAAGTTTCTTTTGGAGGAAATATCAAAGGAAAAATCATTGGCAAAGGAACGGTTAAAATAGGAGGACTTACAATCAGTGATGTTTCCTTGGTAAAAGGACTCAATTATAACTTGTTAAGCATCAACTAACTATGTGATACAGGTTTCAGAATCAACTTTCAAGAAAACACGTGCTCAGGAACAAGCAAAGATTCTTCTCAAACATTTACAGGAAGAAGACATGGCAACAATTATCTTCTAGATATCAATCCAAGTTCCACTCACTGCTTAATCTCAATCAAAGAGGATGAAGATCTATAGCACAGAAGATTGGGACACATCAGTATGAAACAAATCTCAAAGATCTCGAACAAGAAATTGGTGCGAGATTTGCCGGATTTAAAATACAAGAAAACAGAATTATGCAATGCCTGCACTCTAGGAAAGCAAGTAAGAAGCTTTTTTAAATCTATACATCATATTTCCACTAATCGTGCCTTGCAGCTTCTTCATATGGATTTGTTCGGACCAACAAGAAGACAAAGTTTCGGTGGTAAGAAGTATTGTCTAGTTATTGTTGATGACATTACAAGATTTACTTGGGTGTTCTTTCTTGCTCATAAAAATGAAGCATTTTCATATTTTTCAAATTTGCAAAAAGAGTTCAAAATGAAAAGGGCTATACCATTTCCTGCATTAAAACTGATCATGGGGGAAAATTTGAAAATCAAAATTTTTTAGATTTTTGTGAGGAGAATGGTTTTCAACACAATTTTTTTACTCCATACACACCAGAACAAAATGGTATTGTGGAAAGGAAAAATCGTTTATTGCAAGAAATGGCAAGAACTATGTTAATTGAAAGCAAAATTCCTTCCTATTTCTGGGCATATACAGTTTTTACAGTATGTTATATTATGAACAGAGTTTTTCTCAGACCCATTCTTGAGAAAACCCCCTATGAGCTCTACAAAGGTAGAAAACCCAGCATTTCATATTTTCGAGTGTTTGGTTGTAAATGCTTTGTTCTTAAAAATCCAAATGACCACACTGGCAAGTTTGATGAGAAAGCAGATGAAGGACTCTTCCTTGGATATTCGACCACAAGCAAAGCATACAGAGTCTTCAACAAGAAGTCTCAGACTGTTGAAGAAACAATGAATGTTAAGTTTGAAGAAAATATTCAGACCTACAAAGATGATTCTGAAATATCTTCCAACGTTCAAGAATTATCAGAAGCTCAACAAGAATTTCCAGAGAATGGCGTACATACAGAAAAAGGAACAGAAGATATAATCTAGACGTATTCAGAGCCTTCAGAGTCTGATATCATTCAAAAGGAAAAATACGACAGAAACTGGAAACATAAATCCAATTATCCAAAGAACCTTATCATTGGAGAAATAGAAGACGGTATCAAGACTTGATCTAAGTACAAGGAGAATATCAGCAACTTGGCCTTGATATCAGAAATAGAACCAAAAGAAGTTGGTGAAACATTATCAGATGAAAGCTGGATTGAAGCTATGCAGAAAAAACTTCAGCAGTTCAGAATCAATCAAGTATGGGAGCTTGTGCCAAGACCTAAAAATCATCCAGTCATTGGAACAAAATGGGTATTCAGAAACAAGCTGAATGACAAAGGGAAAGTTACAAGAAATAAAACTAGACTAGTAGTAAAAGGCTATTCTCAAGAAGAAAGCATAGATTATGATAAAACATATGCACCAGTTGCCAGGTTAGAAGCCATTCGGCTACTATTAGCTTATGTTTGTTTTCATAACTTTAAATTGTTTCAGATAGATGTGAAAAGTGCTTTCCTGAATGGATATATCAAAGAAGAAGTATATGTTGAACAACCACCTGGCTTCGAAGAAC
This sequence comes from Syzygium aromaticum, assembly GCA_024500025.1. Taxonomy (NCBI): domain Eukaryota; kingdom Viridiplantae; phylum Streptophyta; class Magnoliopsida; order Myrtales; family Myrtaceae; genus Syzygium; species Syzygium aromaticum. Next base: position 24,662,287 of record CM044885.1, read on the forward strand.
CAAAGAAGACTGACTATATCTACAAACTCAAGAAGGCTCTTTATGGTTTGAAGCAAGCACCACATGCTTGGTATGAATGACTAAGTAACTTCCTTCTCCAAAATGATTTCACCAAAGGTAAGGTTGATACGACCCTGTTCATCAAGAAAAAGGGTAAGGATTTTCTGCTTGTTCAAATTTATGTTGATGATATAATCTTTGGGTCCTTTAACGAATTGCTTTGCAAGGAATTCTCTAAAAATATGCAGAACAAGTTTGAGATGAATATGATGGGAGAATTAACATTCTTTCTTGGCCTACAAGTGAAACAGACCAAAAATGGTACATTCATTTGCCAAGAAAAGTATGCCAAGGATATTGTCAAGAAATTTGGATTGCAAAATTGCAAGAAAACAGACATTCCCATGTCTCATTCATCCAAATTGGACAAAAATGAAAATGGTAAGAGGTTGATAAGAAGGTATACAGAAGCATAATAGGTTCATTATTGTATATTACTGCATCAAGACCTGACATACTTTTTAGTGTTTGCATGTGTGCAAGATTTCAATCAGATCCAAAGGAATCACATTTATCTGCTGTTAAGAGAATAATCAAGTATTTGGAACTTATCCAATGCTAGGTCTTTGGTATTCCGAAGATTCAAACTTCACTCTTACTGGATATTCTGATGCTGACTTAGCTGGATGTAAAGTGGACAGGAAAAGTACCACAGGTACATGTCAACTGCTTGGGAATATGCTAGTATCATGGTACTCCAAGAAACAAAATACAGTCGCACTTTCCACAGCAAAAGCAGAATATGTAGCTTTGGCAAGTTGCTGCGCACAAATTCTGTAGATAAAGCAATAGTTACAAGACTTTGGCATTGAAGAATCAAATGTTGAAATCAAGTGTAACAACACAAGCGCAATCAATCTGACAAAGAACCCCATTCTCCATTCTCGAGCTAAGCACATTGAAATCAAGCATCATTTTATTCGAAATCATGTTCAAAATGGTCATATGAATATTCAATTCATTGATTCTAAGAATCAATTGGCTGATATATTCACAAAACCTCTTGACAAATCTTCGTTTGAGTTCATTAGACATAAACTGTGCATTGTTTATCTCTTTTAGTGTATCATCTGTTAGACAGGAATTTTTCAGACTCAACTCTCAGTCTGAATGTCCTTCACAGACTCTAAAGAAAGGTACGTCCACATTTCAAACTTTGGCGGGTATATTTTTGGTCAGATATTATTATATTGAAAACAAATCAGGTACGTATTCTAATTTATTTGTTAAATTGTGCCTAATATATTATCCTGATTTTATCATGTCTCTTTATGCTTATAAAGTATATTTTTGGGATTACTTTTTATTCTTTCTAAAAATTCCTTTTTCTTCAAAACCCTTCTGATTTTCTAAACATTTCTTCTCCTTTATAAACCTATTCGACTCTTAACAAAACCCTATCAGTTCGTACTTCACTCTCTAAACCCTTCCGATATTCAGAGCCGCTCCTCCTCTCCCTTCTCCAAAGATCAAAACTTTCTGTCTAAAAAGAGTTCACGATGCCTTTCAAGAGAAGATCTTCACGTATTCTCAACCAAGACTCTAAATCTACTGCACCGGCGGAACATCTGGAAATTTCAGATACAAATTCAGATCATCACGAAGTTCCTTCCGAAGTGACACCACCAATGCATTCATCTTCTCATAAATCTTTTAGTAAAACTGACTTTCGTTTCCGAAGTATCAAATTTATATGGGAAACATATCAAAAGTTGAAACGGTGTAATGCTTCTGCGACGGTTCTCCGTGAGTGTCTGTGAGATAATAATCTCTTCTCTGAAGAACATCTTGTATAGATTTATACTCTGTTTTGTTCTAAAAATGAAGCTGTTCCTACAAGCTCTACACCCAAAGCATCTTCTTCCAAAAATGGCAAAGAGAAAGTTGGAGAAACTTCCACTTCCTCTAAAAAAGAATCTACTCCCACAAACCCTAAACCGGTCAGTATCTCAAAATATGTGGTTCCCGATGATGATGCACAACTTTTTGATACCTTTGAGATGAAGGTGAGAATCGCATCTAGCTTACCTGGCACAGGTGGATTATTCAGAAGTAATGAGCATAATATGATCTATAAAATGTTGCTTGCTCGAGGAGTCATCAATCACAGAATAGTGGATTTTAGCTATCTAGAGAAGGCAGGAATCTCAGTAGAACATCTGTTTCAGGAATTAGGAATTTATGAATTTTGTCTTCAGTCTGGTAATGTTTTTGCTAAATTAAATGCCTACTTCTATTCCAATATCTCCATTCTGTCACCAAATTGGATTCAGTTTACTGTTGGTGATCAGAAGTTTGACTTACAAGCGACTGATTTGGCAAAAATAATTGGAGCAAGACATTCCAAGTTCATTCCCTTGGCAGTGGATGTTGAAGAAGCTTCGAGGATTGCTTCCGAGAATCCTAACTTTGCTCCTAAGGGACATATTTCCTATTCTGACTTATCAAAACAATCGATGATTTTGCATAAGATCATTATTAACTGCTTAAAGCCCAAGGCAACCTCTAAAACTGACCTTTCCATATCCGAAATCAAGCTCATTTGAGCTATCTTAAAAGATCAATCATTTTCTCTTCCTCATGTCATCATTTTTCATATGTACCGAGCATTGTAGAAGGACAAGGGACAGTTACCCTATGGGGCTCTAATCTTTCGCATATTCATGTTCCTCAAAATATCTATTCCTGCTTATTTGCAAAAGAACCCTATCCCCTGCATGTATGTTGGAGAAAAAATGCTCTCCAAAATGAAACACATTGAAGATATCAAGGGAAGAGTACAAGGACAAGAGGCTTAACAGTCGGAGGAAAAATCTATTGGAAAGACAAGAGCAAAGGAGCCAGAGAAAAAGTTTGGTCCAGCCAGCAAGATGCATGTCTCTCCTCCTTTAATCAAAGTGTATAGCAAGAAGAGAAAGTTTCATCTGCATGATAAAAATGATGATGCAGAAACATAACACTTTGAAACAGGACGCACTGCAAAAACAGTTCATGAAGATCTTGTACCTTCTACAGACCAGGCACCTGTTCAGAGGGAGCATCTACCAGCATCAGCCTCGGGAAATGATCAATCTGTACCAGAAAATGTCCAGGAACAGCCTTCAGATACTGCAACTATTCTTTCCCTACTGCTCGAGATCAAGGTCAAGCAAACTACTCTTGAACAAGATCTGAAAAATCTTCATCACATTGTTGAGGAAAACCATCAGACTCAGAATCTTCAGGCAGCTCTGGATAAAGCAGAACTTATAAAGGCCATCGATCTGTGCTCCACCAACTTGGACAAAGCAATGGGGGAATGCACTTCCAAGATTGAAGAAGCTGTTTCCATTCTGGAAAATTTTCAACTGATTCGCACTCCTTCTAAAAAATAGCCTGTTTTTCTTTCCAAAACTATCTCATTTTCTTCTTGGTCTGCAATCCCAATTACAATTAAAACTGATTGATTGTTTAATGTCATTGATCTATTCTATTTTGTTTGCTGATGACAAAAAGGGGGAGAAATTATATGCAGATACATTTTATGCAGATTTGATATACTAATATGTCGGATTATATGCATGTTACATACAAAGGAAAAGATAGACACAGATATCAAAGGAGTTTGCTCTCTTAAATTTCAATCTGTGACTCAATGCGCTTAATATGCTTATTTACATTCAAATTAATTTTAAACTAATTCAATCTGCAGGAAAGTTTTGTCACTATCAAAAAGGGAGAGATTGTTGAGGAAAACTCTTATTGATTTTGAAGTTGACAAAACTGTCCATGAGTGTTTTATTGTGAAAGAACTTCAGACTCAAAGTTCAAACACAAAGTTCAGACTCAAAGTTCAGACGCAGAAATTCTTTAGATGCAGACGCTGAAATTTTTCAGACGCAGACGCAGAAATTCTTCAGACGCAGAAATTTTTCAAACGCAGACACTGAAATTCTTCAGACGCAGAAGTTTTTCAGATGCAGACGCAGACGCAGAAATTCTTCATACGCATAAGTTTTTCATATGCAGACGCAGACGCAAAATTTCTTCAGACACAGAATACATAACCTAACATAACAGCTAGTGATCTGGTATGAATTTCACAAAAGGAAATCTTTGATATCAATCTAAATCAAATTGATTGACAATCAAAGATTATGACAAGCATGCATTACAACGGATAAAACTCTACTTATGGAAACCAAAATTCTGATTGTATGGGCGACCAGAATCAGCGGGATTCAGATTTTATCAACCAACGGCTACTCAATCCATTTTATACAAATCTGTCCAAATGTGAATATTGAAAGATGATCCTCTGAAAATTGTCCAACAGCTAGTTTCGAAGTAGAGGAGTATAAAAGGAGATCAATGATGAGCAGAAGGCAGAGAATGAAATCAAGAATCAACAAGTCCAAAGTCTGAGCATACTCTGATTCAATCTCTTGTCTTTCGTGAGCTTAAAAGTATAATCATTTGAGAGATGTAGACAGTGTTATAAGTGTGTGTTTAGGTGTAAGATAGTGTGATCTATCAGCTTGGTATAAGCAGCACCAGCTTCGGGGTGAAGTGCATGTATTTAAGCGGCACAACTTGCTGTAAGTTCTCATTAATTTGATTAGTGAAATCCAGCCAGTAGGCTGTAGCGTGGGAAAGTAGACGTAAGCTTGTTATAAGCCGAACCACTATAAACTTGTGTACAATTTTTCTATCTCTATTTTATTACTTTGCACACTGCATATCAGGAGCACTATCTTTATAAACTGCTTTGAATCTGAACTTTATTTAGACTCAACTGTTTTCTTTCATTTCCGCATAAACTGTTTAAGATTACCTATTCATCCCCTCTCTAAGTAATCCATGCTAGCTACTTCAAAATCAAGCCGCAAAATTCACATGTTGGCTAACCCATGTAGGCAAAGCCCCCAAAATGGAGGCATTGCAGAGAGAGATGCCATGGTCTTCCGCTTGTGTCTGCATCCATTGTGGAAATGTCGATCCAACTTTTACACAACACATCCGAATAATTCTAAATTGGACAGTGGACCAATTGGGATTTGCCCTAAAAGTCGAGTAATTATCGCTAATATCCAAACACTGCAGGCTAGACCTAGGTTATCTAAAGTGTGGATCGCTTGAGTACGGGGAATAAAATATGGGAACGCGGAGCGTCATTTGTACCAAGCGATGGGGGCTGACTTCTTTTAATCATGTAATTAAGATAAGACATGATTTTGTAGTTATAATAAAGATAATGTGGGCAGTATAATGTGTTTCGAACGTAATTGAGCCACTGAGTTTCATGTTCAAACAAAAATTACTATTTTCAATAATGTTTTTAAATAAAAAAATATTAGCATGAAAAATATATTTCGGATAAGCGATAAAGATCAGTGTATTGGGACGTTTGATATGCTCATTTTAGTATATGGGTTTGTTCTCCTCGGTCAGAAAATTAAGGGCCAAAATCAAGGAGAGACTTTGCTGTGCATATGCATTGTATTATTATAAAATGTAACTACTACCGTTTGAGTGTCAATTATAGTTAAGGAAAATACTGACTATTCGCAAATAACTCCAGGTCAAGTGAACCTTCTCTCCATCTCAGTCGTAAAACCAAGCAACTTCCAGGATAATACATGTTGATGTCGTGATCGGTTCTGAAAATATATTTTCTCATCATGTCCTAACGAAAAAGAAGAGAAGCCACCGATACTACAGTTTATCGAGTTAATAGTGCAGTGTTCCTTACTCCGACAAAAAAAAAAAAAAAAGCAGTGTATTGTCTGTGGTAGGATTATTTACTGTATATTTATAGGAGGAAAAAGCTGATTTTCTAGCCTTAATTACATCCATTTCATTCAACTGGTACTGTTGGCTTTCCGCATTCTAGTCGAGAACTTGAAATTGACAAGAAGAAATATCAAGCGCTTCCAACCAACAACTTCTTATGAATTCCCAAGCTTCTAGCATTCTGCAAGCGCTTCAATAGTTTTGCATCAAGAACAAAAGATTGACCAGAACCCTTTCACTTAACGCTGGACGTGAGCATTTGTGGGATCATAGCTCAAGTGACTTCAGGCGGAACTTGCCTGCTCAGGAGGTGGCTTGGGCATTGGTGCATTAGACAGGAAGCTCTTGAGCGTAGTATGTGCCTGGGAGGGGCGATACAATAGCACTTCATGTCCCGAGCCCATTACGGCAACGAACGCCAAGCCTTCATATATCTCAACCCAACCTGCAAGCTGGGAAACCAGAATGTCTAGCTTTAGTTATTGTGAATGGATTTGTGGAAGCTTTTCTTTAACTTGATTTGAATTGCGTTTACCAGATCGTGATGGTACCAGGGGTACCATTTCTCCTGTACTTTCAGTTTTGGTGCTACAATGTTACGTCGAGCTGTCGGCAAAGGAACGGCTGCATCTGTTGTCCCGCTACTCAAGAAAAAGGCAATAATCCATGCGAGTCAACACTCAACACCACTAACAACGATAAGAAAAAAGACACCGTTGTGATGAATTAGAAGAAATGTTGGTTTCCCCATATGTATGAATGTTTGTGCGCCAATCCTACCAAATGATTGTATCAAAGGTAAATCTCAAGTCTATCCAGCACGTTCTATGACACATTCTATATGCAGCACATTTAATGTCCAATATCATAATTATAGTGAGGAAGAAAAGGCACATCCACTCTTGGAATTGAAGTCTTTAAATTGATGACTGGACCCCATCTAGAAGAGAAGTCCCAGTCAACTTGGAAGTGAGTCTTTTGATTCCTTGTCATTATTCATAATAGTTGGTTTTTTTATAAATGCGTGTTTATAAGACACCGTCCATTTTAAGTTAAGATCTTAACCAAATTAACAATTTTGAATTAATGATCTTGACTAGTTATGTTGCCCATGCTAAGCACAGAATTTTGTTGGCTTAAAAAACAAAACAATGAAAACTAAGGGCGAAGCCATATCTTAATCACTTTCACAGCATCACGAATGCAATTTGATTCTTTATTTCCGAACCTTTTTCGAGTAACATCTATCTTTAACTTGAGTTTGCTTTGACCATTAATTTTCAAGATAACTAATTATTTGCTCCATAGGAAATATAAGCAATTAGTCTGTTAAAGAAACTTTCTTTTTGTTGGCTTTTCTTTCAATAGATGTATGTTAATCGAGAGAAAATCAATTGCATATTAATATTGTCCAACTTTCCCATAATAAAAGTATTATGTTCATAAATATTTCTATTTAATAATATAATACCTTCTGTGCCTCACCTTATTCGTGGTCAAAGTAAGATGGTATAATAAAGTTGAAATGTATCTTTTCAAAAGAAAATGAGATAGAAGCGATATTTTGTAATTTCAAGTTTAGCGGTCATGTGGTATCCATACCAGCTATGATGCACCTCAACTGGTTCATTTACTTGAACGATCTTAAAGGTGTACTCTCTTTACATCAGCTTGGTGCATTCAGGATATTACTCTTAAAGTGCTCACAACAAGATTTGAAACTAATAGACTAGGAGAGAGGCAAACCCTATTACTATTTAAGCCAACACCTTATTGAGGAAGTCATATTTTTACTGCCTTGCAAAATTTTTGCAATGGTTATATGTTTGTAGAATGCTCCATGACAAATTATTTCTACGATCTTTTGTGAGCCCGGAAGAGAAAGATAAGGCCAAAACTAAAAACAAAAAATGTGGGTAGGTATCAAATTACGAAAAACATATGAAATTTGGACATAGCCTAAAAGAGAGAGAAAAGGCAAGAAAAATAAACAAAATGGGTATCAGGTCTCAAAAAGTGAACCATGTCGAACTTTTTTCTTGAAAATCGATTGAATAAAAATTAGTAAATTAAGCACCACAAATTTAAGTTAGAATCAAATCGAATCAAAGTCAAATTTCATTATTTCGACTTCGCTCGGTCTCAGTTGACCATGCTAGAGTGTTCAGAGATGGAGTTGTGGGAGAAATCAAGCCACAAAAGTGTCATGTTAGGCTAACCATCTCGGCAAAGCCCAGAAATGGAGGCATTTGAGAGAGATATGCCAGCGTCCATCCATTGTGGAAATGTTGCTCCGAATTTGACGGAAGCCACCCGAAGGATTCCAAAGTTCGGAAAGAAGGTCACTTGGAATCTGCCCTAAAAGTCAAGTAAATTATCGCTAATATCCAAATACTTCAGACTAGACTTAATTTACTTGGAGTGTGGACCGGTACGTGGGATAAAAAAGGAACCCGGAACTGTCACTTGACAAAAATGTGGTACGATTAGGGTGGACTTCTGTTGATTATGTGATTAGGATAAGATCTGATTTTGTAGTTATAATATAGATGATATATGAAGTATAATGTGGATCTGATTTTGTAGTTATAATATAAATGATATATGAAGTATAATGTGTTTCTAAAGTATTTGAGCCACTAGGTTTCATGTTCAGCCAAAAATTACTATTTCTAATTAGGTTTTCCAATACAAAAATATTATTATGAAAAATATAGTTCAAGTGAGTAATAATGATTAGTATATTGAAACGTTCACAATTCTCATTTTAATTTATGGGTGGGTTCTTATCTCATAGGATGTCCTGCGCATCCGAGATCTCCGGTCCGTTTGAGAGGCGAATGCATGCATCTGGCATATCTAATAATAATAAGGAATCTAATGTATTGCTTTGGTTTTCAATTACAATAAAGAGAGAGTTCACATGTTCCTTTAAATCAAAGTCCGTGAAAATGAAAGTCCACAAATAACTTATACGCCGAGTCGAGGCATTGTTAATCACTTTTTAAAGTTCCTGAAAATGAAAGTCCACATCCAAGGCGAAGTCAACGTTTTATGACTTTTCGAATAAGCACTTCCTTCATAAGTAAATATCGTGTATTCGCATTTCCCAGAACTCCAGCAACCATGGCAGGACAAAACCCTCCACTCGTCCTACTTCTTACTATTCTAATTGGTTTTAAAGTGAGTAAATTCCTGATTATATCGATAATTTCGAAAAAGATGGTAATTTCCTAATTTATTGTAATATTAGTGAATTACTTATTGTGTCGGAAGTTTATAGACCATGCTCGTAGAACTTGAAAAATCTTGGCAACGTACTAATTAGTTAGGGAGATTGGTAAATTCATTATCGAGGTAGTATGCTACTAAAAACACTTGTGAAATTTCAAAGAAGTTGGTAAGTTACAATTTTTAGTGAGATATTGGTATATACTAATTATATTGTGGGCAAATCACCAGGATACTTGTAGAATTTCAGAGGACTTTAGAAATTTAGTTATTCGTTTTGTCATTAGTGAAATCCTGATAAGCAAGTTACTGGGCATTACCTCTAACCAAGATGCTTGGAAAATCACCAGCAACTTTAAAATTCTACCAACACGGAAAGTTTCTGGTTATGAATCGGCAGAACCCTAAAATTGGAAGCCCATCATTGTTGAGGCCCATTTAAATCTGTCTGGACCGGCCCTAATTAACAGGTATCTTATGCCGTGACCTTCGGCCACATAAATGCGAGAAAAGAAGCTGAGCAGAAATCGAATAGGCACACGGCCTTGTTGGTAAAGAGATTGGAGGATGAGGACGCTAGTATCACAGGTGTGAGGTTCTACTCCACCGCTTTGTAAGAGACGAAACAAAAGTCAAAGAGAGATGAGAGTTAAAGATACGACAGATAAAAAAAAATTGAATTTGACTGAAAAGAAAGAAAGCGGAAAGCAGATACACTTGAAGGAGTAGTGTTTTGCGAGTTAGACCTCACAGCATGCTAATTACATTACATTGATAAGCAAACTAATGGAAAGGAAGAGATCACACGAGCACAAGAAATTTTATACACCCAAAATGAAGAACCAAAGGTGGGGAGAGGGCACGAGATTGCTCATCTCTCATACGGTGTGGTTACATAACATGCACCTCATGTGGATGCATGTGTATCGTCTCAAAGGATGTATGTGCAGCACATGTAAGGACCACGTATCATGATCATGGTCATAGAAGAGAAGGCACATCCATTCTTGCAATTGGAGTTTGTAAAATTGATGACTGGTCCCCATCCTGAAGAGAGAATTCGACCTCTACAATTTAGTCCAAGCGAAAAGCTCCTCCATTGAGGAGATCGTGGGACACTGCGCCCAACTTATGCAGCGCCGGACACGGACTAAGTCAAGTCCTTTGGTTGTTTTTCCACGTAAATGCGTGTCCATAATGACACCGCCCATTTCATGTTATGATTTTTACTAAATTACCTGAAATAATGATCTTAACTAGTCTTGTTGCCCGTGCTATACACAAGATTTTGTTGGCCATTGCTTAAAAAGCAAGACAATAGAAAACGACAGCGAAAAACATATTGCGATCACTTTCACAACATCACAATTCACAAATGTAGTTTTTTATTCTTTATTTCTGAATTCTTCTCCTGCAACATCTATTGTAAAACTTGAGTTTGCTTTTTCCATAAATTTTCAAAATAAATGATGATTTCGACCATAGATAACATAAACGGGTCAATCTGTAAAAGGAATTTTCCCTATGTGGGCTTTTCTTTCAGGAGACGTATGTCGATTGTTTTCGATGGATATAATTTGATTCTTTAGTTATGCTAATGGTGTTTCCCATGGATGTAAATCACTATACTAATAGTGATGGTAACTAAGCAAGGGGTCAGTAACGCGATTCATGTGCAGCAAGTGAAAAGGTCATAGCTATCATAAAATAAAACAAGGGAAAAATCCTTTCAAGAGAAAAGAACGGACCGCATATATATCTTATCTTATAATGGAAAAAAAGGTCTCACAATAAGTGACGACAAACATGCGCAATCGCTGCTAAAAGCATCAAGAAAAAACAGAATCTAACCATCGACAATGTTGTAAAGAAAAATGTCGCAACAAACTTTGGATGGATGATGAATATATTAAGAAGGGTTGAGGAATTCAGACTCAACAAACATTTCAAATATTCCATGGACTCGAAATCTGGGTCGCCTATTGATAACGAGTCCTAACGTATATCAGAAATGGCCGAAGGAAGAAGGAGAGAACAACTTCAGCTTTAGGGAACAAGTAAAATTCAGGCGGTGGATGGATACTGAGAGAGACGACGGAAGGAAAAATTCATAAATGGAATTGGAAAAGCTGCAAAATGTTCCGTTGAGGTTTTTGATTTAGTCGGCAACTTTCTAATGCTGTTTGCTAGAAAATGCGGACATGCGGCTGCTAAATCCCTGTTAAAAGCCATGTCGGCAATTGACGTTACGTGTGGCATCCAAAGGGGCTATTGAAAGCCTTAAAGTATGTAAAAAAAAATTGAAAAAATTTAGAAGAAAGGAATTTATTAAAAAAAAAAAAAAAAGTTGTTTCTCGTTCGAACCTCTACTATCTGTTAGCTCTCTTTCTATTTGAAATTTCGCAGATCTGATGTTGAAATTTACCTAATTAAAACAAACATCTTATAAACCCTGCTTTAGATTTCTCTTGGCTTGTTTAAAATTTTGCAAATCTGCATTTGATCTTTAACCCTCTTTCGGACATGAAATTTTAGTTGTACTCTTTGAATCTGGGAAAAAGACCGGGTCTTTCGCTTCACTTCACAATTGAAGCCCGTCTCTCAATCTGCAGACATCATATTCTTGGAAAAAGTTGGAAACCTCACAGCACTCTTATTACATTACATCAATAAGCCAACTATTGGAAAGCACGAGAAATTTCACACACCCCCAAATGAAGAACCAAAGGCAGGGGAGGAGAGGGCAAGAGATTGCTTCTTGTTTTATGTGCTTCTTGGCCGTCTGAGCCTCTTCAACTTGGCTACCTTCACCGCGATAGCCACATATGCCTTGTCTGTTGCATGATCCGCAAAGCTGAAATATGCACTTCTCCAATCCTTCTTGACCTGCAAAACTCCAAAGAAGCCCCAAAACCCCGTCGCAAATCCAAGCATTACGACCCCGTAGAACAAGGCCTTTTCAAGCTTATCCTCTTCACGGTGAGGGATTTTTGGAGGTTGAGGCGCCTCAGCATCGGGGCATTTTCTTCTCAGAAGATCACCGCAGAGTAGAGGATTGCCGGCATAGATGGAAGGATCGTCGAGTGTCTGGATTTGATTTCCTCTTGGAATCTGCCCGGTGAAGTTGTTTTGAGATAGGTTGAGGTGGCTCAGAAATGTTAACGCTGAAATGCCCTGCGGAATTGTCCCCGAGAGGTGGTTGTTCGAAAGATCAAGAGATTCGAGTGACGTCATGTTCCCAATGCCAATGGGAATACCTCCAGAGAGAAGGTTGTGGGACAAGTTCAAGCCAAGCAATCCCGCGAGATAAGCAAATTCTTCGGGGATTGACCCGGTCAAATGGTTGCTTGAGAGATCCAAATTGACCATAAGTAGCAGATCAATATCGGTGTATTCATTGTTTCGTCCCTTCATGATCTCAACCACATGCTGATTCCACAAAGGAAATAATGGCCGTGGAGATCCAAATGGATTGACTTGATTGACGTTTATCATGCCGCTCATATTGCCAAGACAACGTGGGATCGTTCCCCTCAAATTGTTCCCTGCCATGTCTAATATTTTCAATCCTGAGAGTGAGCAAAGCTGCGGAGGGATGCTTCCCGTAAACCTATTCTCTCGTACCCTCAGGATCGACAAGTAACTAAAGCTTTCGCTGAACCAGGTCGGGATGCTACCAGAGAAGTTATTCTCTCCAAGGTCTAAAATTTCTAGCCCTGTGCAATAACCCAAAGACAGAGGAATCTGCCCATTGAGACGGTTTCCATTCAAGCGTAGGATGGAAATGATGGGTCTCATTGAGCATGGAGGTAGTGCGGACGACTTATTGAATGACAAAGTTGAGGGAGATGAAAAACACTTCCAACGGTCCGGAATACTGCCAGATAGCTTATTGTTGGCAAGATTCAAAGCAAGCATGCCCATCATAGTACATAACGATGACGGTATTGTACCATTAATTAGGTTATCATTGAGATACAGATAAACAAATCGGTACATAACACCAATATCTGTCGGAAGAGATCCAGAGATCAAGTTGTGGGAGAGATCCAAAGCCAAACAGTTAGAAGGTAAGCTAGGCAAGGGTCCCGAAATTTGATTGTGAGATAGAATGAGCTCGTAAAACGTCATCTTGGCTATCCAATTTGGCAGGGGCCCAAAAAGGGAAGCATTGGAGAGTACGATAAATTTGGCTTCCACTTGTGTCCGAATCCACTGGGGAAATGGAGTTCCGAATTTACAAGATTGTAGCACAATGGATAGAAGTTGGAAAGGGGGTATCCAGCTGGGTTTTGCCTCGAAAGTCAAGTTATTATTGTCACTAACATCCAAAGCCATGAGCATTGACATATTAGAAAAATGGATTTCCGAAATCACACCTCCCAAAGAATTATTACCGAGTTCCAGACCCAAGAGATGAGAAAGCTTTCCGAAACTACTGGGTATAGTACCGGTCAAATGATTACTGTCAAGAGTCAAACCTTGTAAAACCCGCAATTTCCCTAATGACTCGGGAATATGCCCCGCCAATTGATTATTAGAAAGATCTAACCATCTCAATGACGACAACCGACCTAATGATGATGGAATGGTCCCATTCAATCCATTAGATGAAAGATCTAGTGTTACCAAGTTCGACAATGACCCGATGACACTAGGGATTGAACCGGAGAAGGAATTGTAGGGAAGAATAATGTATTTTAAGTTAGTAAAGTGCACTAACCAGTTGGGCAAAGCAACCTTAAGAAGATTACCACGTATCTCTAGACTCTCTAAGTTATTCTCATTGAGTCTCGACGAATTTCTTTGGGTTGTTGAAATCTCTTCTCCGATTTCCTTAGCAGACAAACACAACGACTCGAGGTACCGCTTGTTCTTTAAGAATGAGAACAAGCCTCCCTCAATGCTGTCAAAAAGATTTCCCTTGAGATTGAGATGAACAAGGCTTGTGAACTTGTCAAACCACATTGGAATTGATGAGTTGAAAAAATTCCTTGAAAGATCGAGATGTCGGAGAGAAGTCACGTTTTGAAATATAGTGCTCGGGATGGGACCTTCGAAAAGATTGATCGAAAGATCGAGGTACTGAAGATGAACAAGAGAAGTAGAATTGGCCAAGTGATTAGAAGACAAATGAAAATTATGTAATCCACAATCTGATAAGCTCAAATGCGATAAAGTTGGGAGCATGCTGATCACCTGTATGAGGCCTTTTGCATTTGCAATCATTGAACCACTCAGGTCGAGGTACTTTAATGACCGAAGATAAGAAATCCACCGGATATCATCCACAACCAAATTTTCATCTTTATTATGAAGATCAAGGACTTCCAACTTGGTGAGATTTCCCAATTGTCGGGGAACCGTTCTATGAAAGTTAGCAAATGACAGATTGAGGTACCTCAATTGTTTCATTGAACCGAGGAATTCGGGTATTCTTCGATGATTGGAATCGATCAAGCTTAAGTCCAAGTGGTTCAAGTATCTCAAGTGGAGCAAAGAAGAGTTCAACTCACCAGCCAGGAAGAGCTTCGATTCCATGGGAAAATGAAGACTAGTTTCGTCATTTCTTGGTTGGGGTAATTGCAGCTTGATGACATGACCATATACTCTATCACAAATCACTCCTTTCCATATGCAGCAATCTTGGCCTTTCCACGAAGAAAGCAAGCGAGATGGATCCAAGAGGCTCTGTCGAAGCTGGAGCAAAGCCTCTCTTTCTTGCTCTTTGCAAATGGACGTTGAATTGCTACAGAAGCACACACATGAATTATCTATAATAAGTAATAGAGTTACGAGCGTGAGCACTTGGGAACAATATCTCCCCATGAGTAATATGGGAGAGGATGTTTTAGAGTGGAGGGTTTAAGGGTCATCTAATCAAACCCAGATCATTTATAGAGAAGGGCAGGGAGAGGTTTCTCTTTAAATGTGACAAGTTGTGGTTACATACATGCACCTTATGTGTATGCATGCATATCATGCATATGCAGCACATTTAAGGTCCACATACGATAGTTATCATCAGGGGGAAAAGGCTCATCCACTCTTGCAGCTGGAGTTTGTAAATTGATGACTGGATCCCATCTAGAAGAGAAGTCCAAGTCAACTTGGAAGCAAGTGCAGCACAATTACGGAGATTGCGGACAACTCCGTCCAGTTTTTTTGCAGTGTCGGTCTCGGATCAAGTCAAGTCTTTTGGTTCCGTGTTATTATTCATATTAAGATCGTTCCTCTGTGTACATTGCGTGTTTATAATTGTCACAACATCACGAATGTAATTTGATTCTTTATTTCCGAACCCTTTTCCAGTAACATCTATTTTTAACTTGAGTTTGCTTTGACCATTTAATTTCAAGATAACTAATTCTTTGCTCCATAGTAAATACAAGCAATTAGTCTGTTAAAGAAACTTTCTTTTTGTTGGCTTTTCTTTCAATAGATGTATGTTAATCGAGAGAAAATGAATTGCATATTAATATTGTCCAACTTTCCCATAATAAAAGTACTATTTTCATAAATATTCCTACCTAATAATACTCACATTTTGTGCCTCATTTTATTCGTGGTCTAAGTAAGATGGTATAATAAAGTTTAAATGTATCTTTTCAGAAGAAGATGAGATAGAAGCGATATTCTGTTTTTAAGTTTAGCGGCCACATGGTATCCATACCAGTATTGGCGCACCTCAATTGGTTTATTTATCCGAACGATCTTAAAAGCGTACTCTCCTCACATCAGCCTGGTGCATTCAAAATTCTACTCTTAAAGTGCTCACAACAAGACTTGAAACTAAGAGACAAGGAGAGAGGCAAACTCTATTACCATTTAAGCCAACACCTTATTGAGGAAGTCGGATTTTTATTGCCTTGCAAAATTTTTGCAATGGTTGTATGTTTGTAGAATGCTCCATGACAAATTATTTCTACGATCTTTTGTGAGCCCAGGAGGGAAAGATAAGGCCAAAAATAAAAATAAAAAATGTGGGTAGGTGTCAAATTACGAAAAACATATGAAATTTGGACATAGCCTAAAAGAGAGAGAAAAGGCAAGAAAAATAAACAAAATGGGCAGCAGGTCTCAAAAAGTGAACCATTCGAACTTTTTTCTTGAAAGTCGATTGAATAAAAACTGATCAATTAAGCACCACAAATTTAAGTTAGAATCAAATCGAATCAAAGTCAAATTTCATTATTTCGACTTCACTCGGTCTCAGTTGGCCATGCTAGAGTGTTCAGAGATGGAGTTGTGGGAGAAATCAAGCCACAGAAGTGACATGTTAGGCTAACCATCTCGGCAAAGCTCCAGAAAGGGAGGCATTTGAGAGAGATATGCCAGCGTCCTCCACTTGTGTGTCGATCCACTGTGGAAATGTTGCTCCGAATTTGACGGAGCCCTCCCGAAGGATTCCAAGTTCGGAAAGGAAGTCACTTGGATTCTGCCCTAAAAGTCAAGTAAATTATCGCTAATATCCAAATACTTCAGACAAGACTTAGTTTACTTGGAGTGTGGACCGGTACGTGGAACGAAAAAAGGAAGGTGGAACTATTACTCGTAAAAAATGCGGTACGATTAGGATGGACTTCTGTTGATTATGTGATTAGGATAAGATATGATTTTGTAGTTATAATTTAGATGATATAGGAAGTATAATGTGTTTCTAAAGTATTTGAGCCACTGGGTTTCATGTTCAGCCAAAAATTACTATTTTTAATTATGTTTTCCAATACAAAAATATTATTATGAAAAATATAGTTTGGGTGAGTAATAACGATTAGTATATTGAAACGTTCACAATTCTCATTTTAATTTATGGATGGGTTCTTATCTCATAGGATATCCTGCGCATCCGAGATCTCCGGGCCGTGTGAGAGACGAATGCAGGCATCTGGCATATCTAACAATAATAAGGAATCTATTGTATTGCTTTGGCTTTCAATTACAATAAAGAGAGAGTTTACATGTTCCTTTACATCAAAGTCCATGAAAATGAAAGTCCACGGATAACTTATACACCGAGTCGAGTCAATGTTAATCACTTTTTAAAGTTCCTGAAAATGAAAATCCACGTCCAAGTCGAAGTCAACGTTTTATGACTTTTCGAATAAGCACTTCCTTCATAAGTAAATATCGTGTATTCGCATTTCCCAAAACTCCAGCAACTATGGCAGGACAAAACCCGCCACTTATCCTCCTTCTTACTATTCCAATTCATTTGAATGTCGGTAAATTCCTAATTATATCGATAATTTCAAAAAAGTTGGTAATTTCCTAATTTATTGTAATATTAGTGAACTACTTATAGTGTTGGTAGATTATAGTCCATGCTCGTAGAACTCGAAAAATCTTGGCACGGTACTAATTAGTTAGGAGATTGGTAAATTCATTATCGAGGTAGTATACCACTAAAAACACTAGTGAAATTTCAAAGAAGTTGGTAAGTTACAAGTTTTAAAGAGATATTGATATGTACTAATTATATTATGGGTAAATCACCAAGGATACTTGTAGAATTTCATAGGACTTTAGAAATTTAGTTATTTATTTTGTCATTCGTGAAATCCTGATAAGTAAGTTACCGAGCGTTAACTCTAAATAAGATGAATCAAATAGGCACACGGCCTTGTTAGTATATGGATTGGGGGGCGAGGATGCTAGTATCATAAGTGTGGAATTCGACTCCACCGCTCTATAAGAGGCAGAGCAAAAGTTAGAGAAAGAGAGAAAGGAGAGTTGGAAATATGTCAGACAAAAAAAATTTGAATTTGGCTGAAAAGAGAGAAAGTGGAAAGCATAGTTTGGCATGGGAAGATACACTAGAAAGACTAGTGTTTTGCGAGTTAGACCTCACAGCATGCTAATTATATTACATTGATAAGCAAACTAATGGAAGAGAAGAGATCACGCGAGCACAAGAAATTTTATACGCCCAAAATGAAGAACCAAAAGTAGGGGAGAGGGCACGAGATTGCTTATCTCTCATGCGGTGTGGTTACGTAACATGCGCCTCATGTGGATGCATGTGTACCGTCTCCAAGGATGTATCTGCAGCACATGTAAAGTCCACATATCGTAATCATAGTCATAGAAGAGAAGGCACATCCATTCTTGCAATTGGAGTTTGTAAAATGGATGACTGGTCCCCATCCAGAAGAGGGAATTCGACCTCTCCAAATTAGTCCAAGGGAAAAGCTCCTCCATTGAGGAGATCGTGGGACTCTGCACCCAATTTTTGCAGTGCCAGACACGGACTAAGTCCAGTCTTTTGATTGTTTTTCCGTGTAAATGCGTGTCCATAACGACACTGCCGATTTCACGTTATGAATTTTTACTAAATTACCAGAAATAATGATCGTAACTAGTCTTGTTGCCCATGCTACACACAAGATTTTGTTGGCCATTGCTTAAAAAGCAAGACAAAAGAAAACAACAGCGAAAAGAAAAATTGCGATCACTTTCACAACATCACAATTCACAAATGTAATATTTTATTCTTTATTTCTGAAATCTTCCCCTGCGACATCCATTTTAAACTTGAGTTTGTTTGTCCATAAATTTTCGAGATAAATGATGATTCCGATCATAGATAACATAAACGGTTCAATCTGTGAAAGAACTTTCTCTGTGTGGGCTTTTCTTTCAATAGATGTATGTCTATTGTTTCCCATGGGTGTAATTTTATTCTTTAGTTATGCGTTTGGTGTTTCCCATGGATGTAAATCACTAAACTAATAGTGATGGTACCAAAGCAAGGGATCAGTAACGCGATTCATGTGCAGCAAGTGGAAGGGTCATAGCTATCGTAAAATAAAACCGAGGGAAAAATCCTCCCAAGAGAAAAGAATCGGACAGCATATGTATCTTATCTTATAATGAAAAAATAGGTCTCACAATGAGTGGGGATGAACATTCGCCATCACTGCTAAAAGCATCCAGAAAAAAAAAAAAAAAAACAGAATCTAGCCATTACCAATGTTGTGAAGAAAAATATCGCAATAAATTTTGGATGGATGATGAATATATTAAGAAGGGTCAAGAAATTCAAACTCAACAAACATTTCGAATCTTCCATGGACTCAAAAGCTGGGTCGGCAATTGATGGCGAGTCCCAACGTGTATGAGAAATGGCCAAACGAAGAACAAGAAGAACAACTTCAGCTTTAGGGGACAAGTAAAATTCAGGTGGCGGATGGATAATGAGAGAGACGACTGAAGGAAAAATTCATAAATGGAATTGGAAAAGCTGCAAAATGTTCCGTTCAGATTTTTGATTTAATTGGTAAATTTCTAATGCCGTTTGCTAGAAAATGCGGACGGTGCTGTTAAATTCCTGTTAAAAGCCATGTCGGCAATCGGCATTACATGCGGCATCCAAAGGGGCTATTGAAAACAGGGGCTATTGAAAACCTTAAAGTATGTAAAAAAAAAATTTCTAAAAAATTTAGAAGAAAGAAATTAAAAAAAAAAAGTCTTGTTTCTTGTTCGAACCTCTACTATCTGTTAGCTCTCTTTCTTTTTGAAATTTGGCAGATCTGATTTTGAAATTTGCCTAATTAAAACAAACATCTCGTAAACCCTGCTTTAGATTTCTCTTGGCTTGTTTGAAATTTTGCAAATCTGCGTTTGATCTTTAACCCTCTTTCGGACTTGAAATTTTAGTTGTATTCAACTTTGAATCTCGGAAAAAGACCGCGTCTTTCGCTTCACTTCTCTTTCTCCACCGTCAGCTTGGTGGGAGAGCATCCAGGCATCCTTCACAATTGAAGCCCATCTCACTCAATCTGCAGACATCATATTCTGCGACAAAGTTGGAAACCTTACAGCACTCTTATTACATTACATCAATAAGTCAACAATTGGAAAGCACAAGAAATTTCACACAGCCCCAAATGAAGAACCAAAGGCAGGGGAGGAGATGGCAAGAGATTGCTCATTATTTATGTGCTTCTTGACCGTCTCAGTCTCTTCAACTTGGCTACCTTCGCCACTATAGCCACGTATGCCTTGTCTGTTGCATGATCCGCAAAGCTGAAATATGCACGTCTCCAATCCCTCTTGACCTGCAAAACACCAAAGAAGCCCCAAAACCTCGTCGCAAACCCAAGCATTATGACCCCGTAGAACAAGGCCTCTTCAAGCTTATCCTCTTCATGTGTATCCTCAGGGTGAGGGATTTTTGGAGGTTGAGGCGCCTTGGCATCGAGGCATTTTATTCTCAGAAGATCACCGCAGAGTAGAGGATTGCCGGCATAAATGGAAGGATCGTCATGTGTCTGGATTTGATTTCCTTCCGGAATCTGCCCGGAGAAGTTGTTTTGCGACAGGTTGAGGTGGCCCAGAAATGTTAACGCTAAAATGCCCTGCGGAATCGTCCCCGAGAGGTGGTCGTTCGAAAGATCAAGGGACTCGAGGGACCTCATGTTCCCAATGCCAATGGGCATATCACCAGAGAGAAGGTCGCGGGACAAAGTTCAAGCCATGCAATCCTGCGAGATAAGCAAATTCTTCGGGGATTGACCCGGTCAAATGGTTGCTTGAGAGATCCAAATTGACCACAAGACCCAGATCAATATTGGTGTATTCATTGTATCGTCCCTTCGTGATCTCAACCACAGGCTGATCCCGAAAAGGATGTAATGGCCGTAAACATGCAATTGGATTGACTTGATTGACGTTTATCATGCTGCTCATATTGCCAAGACAACGTGGGATCGTTCCCCTCAAATTGTTCACTGCCATGTCTAATATTTTCAATCCTAAGAGTGAGCAAAGCTGTGGAGGGATGCTTCCCGTAAACCTATTCTCTCGTAGCCTCAGGATCGACAAGTACCTAAAGCATTCGCCAAACCATGTCGGGATGCTACCAGAGAAGTTATTCTCTCCAAGGTCTAAAATTTCTAGCCTTGTGCAACAACCCAAAGACGCAGGAATCTCTCCATTGAGACGGTTTCCATTCAAGCGTAGGATAGAAAGGACGGGTGTCATTGAGACTGGAGGTACTACGGACGACTTATTGAATGACAAAGTTAAGGGAGATGAAAAACACTTCCAACAGTCCGGAATACTTCCAGATAGCTTATTATTGGCAAGATTCAAAACACGTATGCCCGTCACGTTACATAACGATGACGGTATTGTACCATTAATTAGGTTATCATTGAGATTCAGAACATATAATCAGTACATAACACCAATCTCTATTGGAAGAGATCCAGAGATCAAGTTGTGGGAGAGATCCAAAGCGGAACAGTTAGAAGATAAGCTAGGCAAGGGTCCGGTAATTTGATTGTGAGATAGATTGAGCTCGTCAAACACCATGTTGGCTAACTAATTTGGCCGGGGGCCAAAAAGGGAAGCATTGGAGAGTATGATATATTCGGCTTCCACTTGTGTCCGAATCCATTGGGGAATTGGAGTTCCGAATTTACAAGATCCCATCGAAATGATATGAAGTTGGAAAGGGGGTATCCAGCTGGGTTTTGCCTTGAAAGTCAAGTTGTTATTGTCACTAACATCCAAATACTTGAGCCTTGACATATTAGAAAAATGGATTTCCGAAATCACACCTCCCAAAGAATTGTTACGAAGGTCCAGATGCGAAAGATGAGAAAGCTTTCTGAAACTATTGGGTATAGTATCGGTCAAATGATTACTGTCAAGGCACAACTCTTGTAAAGCCCGCAATTTCCCTAACGACTCGGGGATATGCCCTGCCAACTGATTATTAGAACGATATAACCATCTCAATGACGACAACCGACCTAATGATGATGGAATGGTCCCATTCAATCCATTATCTGAAAGATCTGGTGTTACCAAGTTCGACAATGACCCAATGACACTAGAGATTGAACCAGAGAAGGAATTGTCAGGAAGCATAATGTGTTTTGAGTTAGTAAAGTGCGCTAACCAGTTGGGCAAAGCACCCTTAAGATGATTCTCCCATATCTCTAGACTCTCTAAGTTATTCTCATGGAGTCCCGATGAATTTCCTTGGGTTGTTGAAATCTCTTCTCCGGTTTGGTTAGAAGACAAATGCAATGACTTGAGGTACCGATGGTTCTTTAAGAATGAGAATAAGCCTCCTTCAATGCTGTCAAAAAGATTTTCCTCGAGATCGAGATGAACAAGGCTTGTAAACTTGTCAAACCACATTGGAATTGATGAGTGGAAAGAGTTCAATGAAAGATTGAGATGTCGGAGAGAAGTCATGTTTTGAAATATAGTACTCGGGATGGGACCTTCAAAAATATTCATCGAAAGATCGAGGTATTGAAGATGAACAAGAGAAGTAGAATTGGCCAAGTGATTAGAAGACAGATGACAATTATGTAATTTACAATCTGATAAGCTCAAATGCGATAAAGTTGGGAGGGTTTAAGGGTGCTCTAATCAAACCCAGATCATTTATAGAGAAGGGCAGGGAGAGGTTTCTCTTTTAATGTGACAAGTTGTGGTTACATACATGCACCTTATGTGTATGCATGTGTATCATGTATATGCAGCATATTTGAGGTCCACATACGATAGTCATCATCAGGGAGAAAAGGCTCATCCTCTCTTGCAGCTAGAGTTTGTAAATTGATGACTGGATCCCATCTAGAAGAGAAGTCCAAGTCAAGTTGGAAGCAAGTGCAGCACCATTACGGAGATCACGGACAACTCTGTCCAGTTTTTTGCAGTGCCAGTCTCGGATCAAGTCAAGTCTTTTAGTTCCGTGTTATTATTCATATTAAGGTCGTTTCTCGGTGTACATTGCGTGTTTATAAAGACACCATCCGTTTCACATTTTGATCTTAATTAAATTACTAACTTTGAAATAACGATGTTAACGAGTCTTGTTGCCCATAAGGATGATGGTAATGTACCTTTCATCAGGATATCACCAAGACATGAGGGAAGAGGTAGAGAGATTAAGTTTGTCTGAGAGATCTACATTGGAACCATTAAAAGGTGTATACATTGAGTAAGGGCGTGGTAATTTGAGCGTGGGACAAATCAAGCCACAAAGTTCAGATGTTGGCTAACCATAATGGAGGCATTGCAGCGAGTGATGCCATGGTCCTCTGCTTGTGTCTGCGTCCATTGTGGAAATGTCGATCCAACTTCCACGCAACCCATCCGAATAATTCTAAATTGGGCAGGGGACCAGTTGGGATCCGCCCTAAAAGTCAGGTAATTACCGCTACTATCCAAATACTACAGACTAGACCTAGGTTATCTGAAGTGTGAATCGGGTATGGGGAACAAAATATGGGAGCGCGGAACGTCATTTGTACCAAACGATAGGGGTAGGCTTCTCTTAATCGTGTAAATAAGATAAGACATAATTTTGTAGTTACAATAAAGATAATAAGTTTCCTGTTCAAACAAAAATTACTATTTTCAATTATGTTTTCGATCCAAAAATATTAGCATGACAAATATGTTTCGGATAAGTAATAAAGATTAGAATATTGGAACGTTTGCAATGCTCATTTTAGTTTATGGGTGTGTTCTCCTCGGTCAGAAAATTAAGGGCCAAAATCACGGAGAGACTTTGCTATGCATATGCATTCTGTTATTATAAAATTTAACTAGCGCTGTTTGAGTGTCAATTATAGTTAAGGAAAATACTGACAATTCGCAAATAACTCCAGGTCAAATGAACCGTCTCTCCATCTCTGTCGTTAAATCAAGCAACTTCCGGGATAATACATGTTGATGTCACGATCGGTTCTGAAAATATTCTCGTGATGTCCTAATGAAAAGGAAGAGAGGCCACCGATACTACAGTTTATCGAGTCAATTGTACAGTGTTACTGTCTCTGGAAAAAAAAAGCAATGTAATGTCTGTGATATGATTATTCACTGCATATTTATAGGAGGAAAAAGCTGATTTTTTAACCTTAATTACCTCCATTTCATTCAACTGGTACTGTTACTGGCTTTCGTCATTCTAGTCGAGAACTTGTAATTGACAAGAAGAAACATCAAGCGCATCCAACCATCTACTTCTTATGAATTCCCAAGCTTCTAGCATTCTGCAAGCGCTTAAATAGTTTTGCATCAAGAACAAAAGATTGACCAGAACCGTATCGCTTAACGATGGACGTGAGCATTTGTGGGATCATAGCTCAAGTGACTTCAGGCGGAGCTTGTCTGCGTAGGAGGTGGCTTGGGCATTGGTGCATTAGACAGGAAGCTCTTGAGCATAGTATGTGCCTGGGAGGGGAGATACATTGGCACTTCATGTCCTGAGCCCATTACGGCAACTAACGTCAAGCCTTCATATATCTCGACCCAACCTGCAAGCTGGGAAACCAAAATGTCTAGTTTTAGTCATTGTGAATGGATTTGTGGAAGCTTTCTTTAACTTGATTTGAATTGCGTTTACCAGATCGTGATGGTACCAGGGGTGCCATTTCTCCTGTACTTTCAGGTTTAGTGCTGCAATGTTACGTCGAGTTGTTGGCAAAGGAACGGCTGCATCTGTTGTCCCGCTACTCAAGAAAAAGGCAATAATCCATGCGAGTCAACACTCAATACCACTAACAACGGTAAGAAAAAAGATTCATTTGTGATGAATTAGAAGAAATGTTGGTTTCCCCATATGTATGAATGTTTGTGCACTAATCCTACCAAATGATTTTATCGTAAGTAAATCTTAAGTCTATCCAGCATGTTCTATGATACATTCTTGTTTCGGGTAATTAACCATTACACCTCACCTATATATCCAAATCCGCAAGCGGGTCTCTATGAGTTCTTTAAGGATTGGCAGGACCGATGTTTCTTTGTCACTTTTGCTATATATAAGTTTGACGCGTGGTTCACTGCATAAGCCAAATCACAAGATTAAGTTATATCTGGATATTTTGCATGCCCTAGATTTGAACAAAGTTGTTATCTCACGATCAACAGAACCTGCAGAGGGTGTAGTTCAATGGAATATAGGAGGTGTCAACGTGGAAGCACTCTTGGACCTCTTTCCTTTTCAGGTACTTCACGGTGTCAGCATCCAGGCAGAATTCATTCCCGTCTCTATACATCAGATCCTGCTTCTAGAGAAAAAACGATGGATAGCTATTTCTTGAGATTTCTTTTCGTGCCTCTAAAACTGAATCTGGGAGCTATCTCACCTGTATGGAGTTGTCCCCGCATGGTCTCGTATATACGTTAAAGATATTTACAGCTCCCATTTCATTGTCACCTGCTTCTTTCTGCGCTTTAGAGCAGCCTTCCGAAGCTCTATCCACAGAGCAAAATTTCCTCATGTTTTCGTACGTAGTGTCTGAAAGAAGCCCCAGATTCCAATAGAACTCCCACTTTGCAGGATCTCCAGTTGCTTTGTCAAGAGAAGGATTTCCTAACTGAAGTTTTTTTCCCCGACAAAATAGCAAAAATTTAGTTCAATTCAGCAGTGAAAACGAATCTACTTCAACCAGAGACTCCGTGTTAATCATCTCACCAAGAGTCCCTTCAGATTGATAATTGGTCGGGCAATCCCTTTGTTTTGATTTACAATCACTTGTGCAAGTTGAGGAATATAATGGCCTAAAACAAGTCCAATATTGAGCTTCTGAGTGACACAAACTGTGCTGTGTAAGTGGGTTCATTGGGATTCAATGGTGACAAGACATGCATAAAGACATGCATACCTGCATAGCTCTCTCCAGCAAGATAGAACTCTCTGTACTTGAATTTCGGGAAGACTTCAAGCCATTTGTTTAGAAACGCATAACTGTCCATGGCCAAGATCGTAAAGAAAGGGGATAGCGATTAATCTATCGCAAGGGATGTATCAGTAAGACGCAAGACTTAAACCGTGAAAAACAAAGATAAACCGAGTCTGAAAGTCCCGACCAGTGCTATTATCTCCATCTTGCTCAACAATGCTGCGAACAGAATATCCGACACCAAAAGGGGAATCAAGGAAGAGCAAATTCGCCTCTGCAACAAGCCAACGAGATGACATTAGTAAATGGGGCCATCCACGAGTTTGAAAGAGGTAACATTCGTAAGGTCTTTCGTTCATTGGTTCAAATGGGATAACAGAAATGAACCAATTGCGTCTCCCTGCATGAAAAAGTCGGTACTTTGGTTTCTAAAGGCCGTATTGGCAAAGTCATAGTGTATCACAAAAGTATATGCTCTAGTTCTACCATTATGTACTATTAGAGCATTAAATTATGATCATATCTATTAGTTCGACGGAGTTTCGTGAGAGAGAGGCAAATCAATGTTGTTGACTACATGAAGCATTGCCGAAACAAAATTACCGGTGTCCCATGAGATTTGTCTCTTCGCAAGTTTCCCATTGGACAGGACCTGAAAGGGTCCGATCTCCTGAAAAGCTCCGTACCCAATCGACGAGCAACCGGGTCCTCCGTTGAGCCACAGGAGAAGAGGTTTGGAGTCTGCATCTGATGACGCTTCGACCAGCCAATAGAACATCTTCTTTCTCTCGCTTATCCTCACATAACCCGAATACTGCGCGACGCATGCGTCCTTGGGTTGTCCAGGTAACCTCGTGATCTTGGCACTCGCCGCGTCGTCTACGGAAGTCCTCGCCGCGACAGACGACATCAATAAGCTCAACAAGAGAAGGTGGAAAGCGTTTGGTGATGCAAGTCTCCCCATCTTTTGATCGTGTTTTGATGGGGTTCCTTGTAAATGCTCTTTGGAATCCTGTTCTCTATGTGTGTATATATGCGTGCGTTTTGGCATCAACTAGTTAACTGAAGAGACAAGATGGTTGCATTTATTTGTGCAATTTGCAGTAATTTGTTGTGTACTAATATAATTTCTGTTTAAGGCTTTTCTGAGCTGTAAGCACAAAGGGAAGCTTCAATTATGGTTGCGGGAGTTTAAAGGGCCGATGAGGCTGATCTATCGATATCTTATCCCTACGTTTTCAAATATACAAATTGCAAATTCTCATGAGCTAATATCTTGCGCTCTTTAAAATAACAACTATGTGGGGAACATTTACATCAATACTCTTGTTAAGTTACGATTACAGTAAAGTTCAATAACCAAAACGTGAAAAACAGGAAAAAATGTAGGACAATGGAAGGTAAGTCTAGACATCTTTTGATTATTTACTTAACTTGGCAGAGGGTATTATTGTCTTCATATATTTTCAAGAATCCTCTTAGAGATTGTGGATGAACTTTATGGGTCTAATCAACTAGAAAATTAAAAAGCTGCGAAAAGATATTTCGGTTTTCCTTCAAAGAAAATATTATATATGATTCTACATGTCAATGTTTAAATATTTTGAGGGATTTTGTTCAATTGTTTTGTGTTAAATAAAAGCCGGAGTCGAAGTGCCCCAAAATCAACGAAAAGTCAAGTTCGAGAGTAGATGGACATGGAATTCCATGTGCTACTATAGTACATCGTATCTTCCCATAAAATTTCGTCCTGCATTTCCGATAAAAGTAGATAGTTCCATCAAATATATATATTATACCACTTATATACTAACCAAGGAAGAAAATTTCTGATACTAATTTAAATGGACTGGGCACTACGACGAAGACAGGGTGAATAGGTCGTCTTGAAACTTTGTTTTGTGAAGATGTGATGGACAGTGCGTAAAAGCTGCACATGTGCTATACAAATATATATACTTCTGCAGAATCACAAAACTTCTACAAGCAGAAATTGAAAAGAGTATTTATAGTGGTTTTGCCTTCCGCTTAGCCTGCTCCATTTTTCGCTGCTCCTACAGTCTCAACAAGGCTGTAGTCCATTATGTAATCCGATGTTACAGCCTATGCAAAATGTGCTACTTCCACTCGAAACTTCTGGAGTTGCTTCTACGGGCTCGAGCATTGCTCACAACGCCGTCTCACTTTCATTCCAGGTTATAAATATCCATGCTCACTATAGTGATTCACAATCATAAATCGCTCTGTTTAGTAGTCTTTAACTATTTACTCATCTTCAAAATATCATGGGAAATCTTCCGAACAAGATGAACTGAGCTCAAACCCTGAAAGTGGCGAAAACAAAGAGTGATTGTCATGACCCGGAAGGATCGTAATCAGAAGACATTATGGGATGTCCTCTTTCACATTTTGTTCAAAGAGGGGAGCAACCGCTTTGTCAAAACTCGTCTCAGGTGGCAGTAAATGGATCGGTAAAGAATCCACTTATGGATCCACTCTAATCTCGTGAAAGGACAGAAGTCGTTAAGTTAGAAGCTTGGCCATATAAGAGCATTTCCAGATGAATCCTCATTTGTCGTAGAGAATTCACTCCGACATACCCAACCAAAAAGGAAAATCGCTACTAAACCAATCTTTTGTTTTGTCATAAAGCTAGATTCGTCGATTGACTAATCACTCCATTTAGCGAAACATTGTTATTCACACTGTCACTCGGACAAATGACATCATAGGATCTTGTGAAAAACATAGTAGAATAGTGAGTTAATTAGGACTGGCAGTGGTACGTTTTCTTCGACCCAAATAACATCATAGGATCTTGTGAAAAACATAGATAAGCAAAGTTTGCTTATCTGCACAGTTGCACTTGGTAGCATTGTTGGACGTTTGCTGTTCATGGGTACATTCAAAGCGAGTTAATGCAAGTCTCTCGTAACTCTTCTTCGTTAGATTGTGCTGAACATGAGTTTCTTTTGATCCACGTAACTTCCTCTCTCAGAATGAACGAACCTTCAAGATAGCGAAGCCTATATAAACAGCCGAAGCCCCAGCTCACGAAGTGAGAGAAAAACAAATCAGGCACGAGCTTCAGCAAAAGCAAGGAATAGCTTTTAGGCTAAAATGGTGCCGGCACGACAGGCATCGTTGCTTCTGACCTTCGCGGTGGCCGTGATGGCCATCATCACGCCTGCTCTGTCTCATATCCCGGGCATTGGCCTTCCCGGGTTTCCCCTTACGAGCCCATTGGAATGTTGGAAGATCATCGACGGCGTGGAGGGGTGTACCGAGCAGCTCCTGAAGTCGGCCAAAGAGCTGAACGTCAAGTTCTTGCCCGACTGCTGCAAGGCCATCGTCGGCATCCCCATTACCTGCGCCCAATGGATTTTCCCCTTCGGTCTCTCCATCGGCGACCAGGTGAACAAGTACTGCAACAATTTACTTGGAGCAGTGCCTCCTCCTGCTTCCTAGATATTTGGCAGCAGAATTTGATCAAGGGACTTCTGAGGTGTTTCGTCTTGTGGCATTGTTACCTTTCGAGTAGTGTGGGTTTCGGGCCATTGGTTGAATGAATAAACAATAAGGTTTTTCTAGGAGTTTAGCATTAGAGACGACAGTTCGTATCGCGGCGCATGTTTTCGTGCCGTTGATGTAGATGTTTTTCGTGCCGTTGATGAGAAGAGAGAGTAAAAAAGAAAAAAAGTGAGTTATGTAGGTGGGTTTGAGTTGGTCCGGGATTAGGTACGAGTTATCTAAATTGTATAGAAAATAAATAGATCAATGTGAGTTGAATAGGTGAATTTAGGTTAAACCCATTTATGATTCATCCGTTTGTCACCTCTAGTTGTTACCAATCAAGAGTTAGTCAATTTTTACTGTCAACAACAATAAAATTTGACAAAAGATGATTGGTTTGGGGATTTTAATGAGGTCCATGATGGCGTTATAAAATTGAATACAGTTGCATAATTAACATATAAAAAAATTCAGATTTAAAGATCGAAGAGATTGGTAGGGCCGTTGCCCCTTGGCTGTTTGGTATTGGGAAAATTACCAAAAAAATCTTAAATCTATTAAAATTGTGCAAATTCAATTCTAAATTTTTGTTTTTCTAATTGAGTTCTAAACCTTTTATATTTATGTCAATTCAGTTCATCCGATCAATTTTAACTGGAAATCACTGATATGAACATTAGTCATCCTACATGAAACTATCGATTTTGACATGGACATTATAAAATAATATTTTAATAAATTTTTCAATTTTTTTATTTTTTTCTTTTCTTTCTTTTTTTTCTTTCCATTCTTCCTCTAGCTAGTTACTAGACCTCAACGACCAACAAGAGGCGAGGGCTAGAGAGATCGATATGACCATTGCCGAGTGAGGCTCGCCCTCACCAAATCCAGGGATGGTGAGCACTGCCCAGCCAATGGCCAGCAAGGGCGAGCCTCACCAACGGCTGGGTGAGGCTTGACCTTGCCATTGCCAATGAGGGCGAGCTTCACTGGCCCTCGCCTCTAGCCAATCACCGAGGAAGAAATGAAAGAAAAAAAAAGAAAGAGAAAAAAAAAAGAAAAAGAAAAAAATTATAAAAATATTCACGTCAACACTAGTCGCGCTACGTAGAACGGTTGGCATCTACATCAGTGATTTTAGGCAAAAATTAGCCAAATAGACTTAATTGGCTCATATGTAAAATGTTTATGACTCAATTGACAAAAAAAATATTTAGCGCTAAATTGACATCATTATAATAAATTTGTGACTTTTTTTTGTTGATTCTCCCGTTTGGCGTTGAACGTAATATTGTTTACGAAACGTTTGCTGTAATTTATGAAAATCTTAGATATCGCAGATGTTTCTTGTCTCTTTCTTTCAGTCGTGAAACAAGTATTGTTGCATCTACCGCCGATTTCAGTTGTGTAACTTAGTCAACGTACAAATGTCAACCATCTGACGGCTATCATGTAAAACCTCTTCACACAATATTACTGATTCTTGAAATTATTTCGAGATATTTTCAAGAATCATTCTCAAATAAGGTCGAGAAAGCACCGATCTCAGTAATGCAAAACGTAGACGTCGTAGTCCGACACGAGAAGTCCACTCGTCCGGTCGATGGAGTGAGTCTTCGTCCGAACATAACCGCGCGCGAGCTGGAAAGCTCCCGTCCCTCCTGTAATGGCCATCTCCCTCACCTCGAGCGCCCAGCTGTTCCTTCCGAGCACACTCAAAGTGCTCCCATTGAATTTCCCTTCGGTGAACACAAAGTTGACGGCCATCAACAAGACCGACTCGCCCTGTGACACCAATGACGTGAGGCCTTGGGCCCGGCCGACAAGCTTCGAGCCCGCGTCAGGGCCCAGCTTCAGCATGTCATCGATCACAAAGACCGCGCCGAAGGACGTGGCCGACTGGCCAGTCGTTGGGGCTGAGGCTACATGTGCGGCGGTGCAGTTTGGGCCAGCAAACACTTCGTGCAAGTAGAAGTGGAGGTGGCTCAGCTTCTCTGATCTTCTCGGCCCGGCTTCGATCAACAGGCAGCGGGCGGATGTTTGGGATTGTGCAGCGGAGATGGTTAGAGAGAAGATAAGCGTGATGAGGATGAGTTTGGGTAGAGATCTGGCCATAGTGTGGTTGATTGGGGCGTGTTCGGCATTTCAAAGTTTGGGAAGCGTTTTTGGTTGGTCGTTAGTCCAGAGGCCATATAGAATGAATTAGTGCCGTGAATAAACTGTTTCAAAATAATGCAGTACTAATCATCTAGATTCCATGATCTGATCAAAGAAAAAATTCATCGATTTCGTGGGATGTATATAAAATTGATCTACTAATAGTTAGAATTGGGGCAAATATTCGTATAACAGATTATGTCCACCTTCCCGTTCTGATCTAAGATGAGTCATCTACGCCGATAATTAGAGGATTCAAAAGGAATCACTTCGTTGTGATCATGTCCAAGTAGTTTCAACTGGGGATCGGATCTTAGTCGGCCTTAGATTTTTGTGGCGCAAAATCCCAGTCGTAATATAACCCTGGACCAATCCCTTAGAGAGGCAAACATACATGTATGTGCAAGAATGAATTGAGAGAGAGAGAGAGAACAATGACATTATCAACTTATTATCAAAGTCGTGACCTCTTTATTTTCGACACAACCACAAATCTCTTAGGGCTCAAACAGAAAGACAGAAAAAAGGAAAATCCGAGAACAAGAGACTCGAAACAGCAGATCATCATGAGAAGAGGTTTGATCTATAATGATCAGCAGTTGAAGATGCAAAAGCATCTGTAATTGAAGTCGGGATCGTGTAGGCACTCTCCGCGGGGCTGCTGGGCGGTGTGCTTCTGGTAACACGCCTTCCCGCAACCGTAGAGGGTGCAGCTGCTCTGGTCCAGCACCTCTTGACATCTCTTCTGGGCATTTGCATGGGGCAACATCACCATGCACGTCCCTGCAAGTTTACATCCGTCAACAATCTAGTGAAGTGAACCACATTATCGCTTTAGCTCGAAAGAGAATCTTATAACTTGAGCAAACTTATTTCTATGCATATATATCATCATTTAATTTCAATTTTAACGTGCTGATACCCACACGCTCAATCCTCTAAATTGTGAGAATTGTTTTTCTTCCCTCACTCTAAAAAATACCCCAGAGTTTAACATACCAGAGTTTCGAACCCTTTTAACGATCTCATCATTTAATTCCAAATATAATTTAAAATTTAAAAGCAAAAGAAGAAATGGATTGAACATCAATAACTCCAAATTTTGCATCGGATCGACTCTCTTTGTCCGTTTGGATTTGAGGACATCTTGGGGTAAGAGTAGGTCGGGAATTGAAACCTGAGAGGAGGAGGACTGCTACGAAAATACGAGGAAAAGCGAGGGTCTCCATCTGGGTGAGAAGAAGATGTGCTCTTTCAAGGGCTAATCTCGAACAAACAAGAGAACTCGAAAGTAGAGAGGAAGGTGCGATGCTGTGGATATTTGAAAAATCTGATGCTTGGGGTGCTTTTATAGATTTCAGGAGGGTTTGTAAATTTGGAATGTATGAAAAATTATATCTAGAGACATTTGGAGATTCAGGGAAGGTAATAATCTGATTCCTCCATGTTTTCTGGCGTATGGCCTTCTCGTTTGCAATTAAGGAAACGTCGAATGATTAAAATTGGCATGATAATTATTTGCTTGGTTTATTTGTCAGATACTAATCATCTTGATTTAGGATGTTGTTGTTGGCCCAAAAAGTACAACGGCAACTATTCGAAATCATAGTTCGGGCAACCAAGAAATATAATAAAAATAAATCAACCAAACAAACGTGTGAACAATACACTAAATCCCGAGATTAAAGTGATTTATTGTAGTTCGACTTTATATTTTACACTCGAGTGTATCTCTCATCTCACTTGTGGTTTACAATAGCAAATTTGTGTATAAGAGATTTCTCACACTTAGATATGACTATGTGTGTTCTAAACTCCCAAGGGCCACACTGTTTAGTCCAATTGTTTCACGGAAAATAAATAATTTAAAAAACATTTTCAAAAAAATAATCTGCTAGTATCGCTTAAAAAAAAAGAAATGATGAAAAAATTATATTGCCTATGAAAATATTTGGATAAAAATTATTATCGATAATGAAATATTTTTCGTTAACCAATTAAATAAAATGATACATGCGATTATTTTTAAGAAAATATTTTTTAAATTATTTATTTTTGGCGAAACAAATGAAGCTTATCTCTACTAAAATCAAACAAGATTAGGACACAATCTAAACGGTTAATTTTTGACAATTGCGTCTTTCGATCGGCCGTTCGCTCTAAAAAATAATTGGTCAAAATAGAGTCCTAGCTAGGAGCCTAGACATAAGGGTCCGGTCGCCTGCGTACTTAATCTTGTTTGAACAAATTTACAAAAATCGATAGTTGTTGATGGTTCTGTAGTCATCAAAACACATAAGGTCTCCCCAATTTTTTTACGATGATAAAAATCATAAAACAATACCACGAATAAATTCAAACTTTAAAGTCTAACATTCTCCTCCTTTAAAAAATAATCACATAATCAAGCGCCCCCTCAAAATAACTATTTTTTTTATATGAAAATGCTTCTTTGTTTCGAAAACAACATTGGATCCATAAAAAACTTCCTTAGGAATCCAGATTTTCTAAACTAAAGTTTCTTGCAATATGTCTAAATTTACCACAGCCATAAAATACATGAGATGCAAACCTACAAGATTGAACAATGTCTATGGTCTCGATCATTTCTATGACTAACATGATGTCTACCAAACATTTTTTTTTTTATTCTTGCTTCCTTCAACTTTTTGAAAGGAAGACCTGTAACAGCCCGAATTTCGATGTAATTCCGGGATCAATAAAACTGATATTACTTCGCATTTCATTTTAGTAAGTCTCGCCCAGAGCTGATCACTCTCGGGATACTAACCAATGGGGTATGGCTAACTAGAAAACGGTACGTGGACCGGGGACTCTATCGTGAAACGGACGTCGATCACGAGAGACATCGAGGGAATATTTTGGGCCAACGTGGGCCGATCGTAGGAAAGGGTAATGGATTGGGTTTGGCCAAGGCCTACGATGTACAATAGGGATGCAGGTGATTCTGTAAGACCGAAAGTACACGTGGCCAACCAGTCTTGAACTCGAACCGAACGATCGTGACCTCTGGAACTAGCGATAATTTCTCATTCTCTCAATGATCGAGACCATTATGATACGGATAGCCCTAGGTCGATACGCGTAACCTCTAAACAGCCGCCCGTTAGTGAGAGACTTTGAAATTGAGAGTTTAACGAGTTTTGTTCACGGAATTGAGCCCGGATTTCGATGTTGATTTTGGAAGGTTTAAGAGACTATTTTTGGGAATATGACATCATACTGAGCTGGCCACATACATTTGGAGTTAGTACAAACGAAAATTGGAATTTCGGTCCGGGGGTGAAAAATTATGATTTTGCCCCTCGGGACGCCAGTGTCGCTTTTCGAGACCAAATGAGGTTATTTTTTTTAGGCCGAGACCATTTTTGGGTGGCCACGCTTACCGAGAGTCATTTTGGACAAAAAGTGGAATTTCGACAAAAATTGGAAAAATAATATAATTTTATTCCCGAAACTTTGACGTGAATTTTCGATGGCTTGCGCAATGAATTTCGCGATTCCAACGCCGTATTACGTTGGCCACGCACATATGGAACGCGTATGTGCGAAAATTGGAATTTCAGTTCGGGATCGGAAAATTACGAAAATGCCCCTAGGCCACTTTTGATTAATTCCGAATTTTGGATTTAATTTTGGGATTAACCAAGGTTAGTTAGGGCTAAACCAGGTCTGGTCAGCTTGGGTTAAGGACCAATGACCATTTTACCCCTAAATTATTGGATTTGGATGAACATTAGCCCTAGGATCAAGGGCAAAAGTGTCAAATAGCCCTCAATTTTGACACATGGATTCCACTTAGACCACCTTTAACCTATTTGACCAGACCCTATCTCTCTCCTCTCAGCTATTCAGTCATTTACCCCGTGCAATTTCTTCTTCTTCTCCGTTTCTTGCTCTGCAGTTCCGGTTCTGCATTTTCTGGTACTGTTCACGCCGGAACAGTACCAGCCGGAGCTGCTGTTCGCCCACCAGCCGTCGCCACAGCACCCTTGGACCTCCCTTTCACCTGTTCAGCCACCACAGCCCCGGTTTTTGTCCAAAACAGCCTTGTTTCTCTCTTTTTCTCTTTCTCGGTCTGCAAACAGTACCGCCGGAGCTTCGCCGGAGCTCCGATCGCCGTTCCGTCGCCACCCAACCGTCCAGCCACGCTGTACGACGCTGACCGTGCCTATCCGTACATTTGTCCGTATGGTCGGTACTGTTCACCGCGTCCGTATGCCGCCGTACGGCACGTCGCCGCCGTCACCGGCGCCTCGCCGGCCACCGTTTCCTGCTGTCTGCTTAGTGTCCGTACAGAATCACTGTTCACCGGCACTGTTCACACCGCCGGCCGCTGCGATCCGTATGCCATTCGCCGGGAATTCGCCGCCGGTTTCACTGTTCACCAATGATCGGCCGCCGTTCCCTGTCGTCGTGAGCTTGGATTAGGTGAGTAAAATTCCTAAACCCGGATTAGGACTGATTAGTGCGATTTTCTGGACTGGTTTAGGAATACCGGTACTGGCTGAGAAAGATTAGTGTACTGTTCAATAGAATTTGTAATCCGGAAATTGTAGTTGGCCAATGAGAATTGTTTAGGAATGATATTTGGTTTAATTGGCAAAGTTAGGAGTACATTGTTGGAATTGCCGGGTATGCCCGGGTTGACTGATTGTATGGCAATTGTGCTTGATAGTGATTGATTTCGCATTGCCATGTTGTATGTTGGGTGTTCGATTTATATTGGCGCTCATGGTGCATTGCATTGCATAACATGGACACGCATTGTGTATACCGAGAGTGAGGCATGTAATGAACTTGTGCGAGAATGCGTGTCTGCCATGAGCATGTGATCACCTAAAATACCCTGAGGCGTCATACGCTGGGTTCAGATAATAATGAGTTGCGTGATCACCTAAGGACTTTCGGGTCGATGCCGTCCTCATGCACTTTGAAGCAGGCTCTGGTTCGCAAGGAGTCAGTGTTGCGCCTCATGCACTTTGAAGCAGGCTAGAGACACTGAACCAGATCGGTTGCTGCGCCTCATGCACTTTGGAGCAAGCTAGACGCACCAGGCCGTGAAAAAGTGATGACTCGAGTCGTAATAAATAATAATGAATTGGGCAAGTGTGCCAGTATGGGCCAGTGGGCCGGGGAAATGTGCATGACATGTCGATGACATTTGCATGCATAAACATGCATTGATTAGCATGCGAGCGTGTGAGACTCGGTACATGAGCATGTGTTTGGCGTACGTGTGACTGTGTGTGCCACGTATGTGCCATGATTATTATATATTGAACTGTCTAACCTGCAGGGTCAGAGAATTGTTTGATTATGGTTGTGTTATGATTTTAAATGATTGTTTACGGTCAGGATATTGCATGTTAGCCTAGCCTAGGTTTAGGGGTTGAACTCACTAAGATTCGTCTCACGGTTGTTTAAACCGAAACTTTTCAGACCCCCGGCCGTGAAGATGGAGAGACCACCGCCACTTTTTGGGATCCCTCTGCAGATCCGGCAATATACTAGTACCTTCCCCTCATGAAATGAGGAGGCTTTTGTAAGGTATAGATCAGAAGTAGTTGTGAATATAGGCGTTGATTATTATCAGAAGCAAGAGTACGTGGCATGGTGCCACCGGGATGCCAATGGGAATGAGGGAGAGCCCCTCAGGACCTTTGATATCCCAGTCGAGGGCGGGTTGATGCAGCCCAATATAGCTGATGGTGAGGTGATAGACCCTGAGGTCACACCCGAGTTGATGGAGCTTGATGATGAGCCCGACGTGCTAGCTGAGGACCCCGAGCCTATGGATGAGGAGGATGACGGACCCGAGGCCATGGCGTAGGATGTCGAGGAGGATGGAGAGGTTGCTGAGTTAAGATCGGATGAGGAGGGGTTCGAGATGTATCTTGACCTGGAGTTGGAGCCGGACTCTGAGGACGAGCGAGCCTAAGCCATGGATTCGGAAGATTCGAGGACTAGCAAGGATACTTCTGAGAAGCCGTCAGATGATTCCACTGAGTCGTCTGATCCCGACTGGGAGCCTTAGGTTCGACCAGTACCCTTAGTTAGCAGTGAGGGCCATTATCTTTTTGGACTATAGCCCTCTACCTGAGTTTTAGCCTGACCCCTTAGCCACTTACCTCCCTTTTTGACCTGGTGGCTACTAATCGTTTGTATTTTCTTTTGGTACTTGTAAATATTGTTTAAATGGTTTTTAATAGTAATATAATTATGTAATTATTTTCTTATGTGATGTTGGCTGCCCTGGTTCTCATATCGGTTGTGTCAGGATTTAATTATTTATTGCTTCCGCATGTGATTGATCTTTGTTTGAGCGTGGGTCGGCGACGCTTCCTGGGAGCGCTGCACCTTAATCGACCGTGACGGGATGTTGCATGCCGTGGGGTACGGGGCGTGACAAGACCTCTACTCTTCATTTTTCTTTTTCAAAACCTCATATTCATTTTTCGAATTTTCAATATCACTTCTAATAGATTCATTTCGTTTTTTTAAGGGTTTATTTGTTTAGTGAAAATGATTTGGAAAACGTTATCCTCAAAACGATCGTTGGTATTACTAACAAAAATGAATCAACAAAAGTTTTTTTTCATTGTCTACGAAATTGTTTAGACATAAATTGTTGTTGAATTATGAAAATATTTTTCATTAACTAATTATTTTAAGCGATACAAATGGATTATTTTTAGGTAAACATTTTCCAAATCTTTATTTTTAACAACATGTGGCTAAAAAGACAATTATCGCCAACTTTTCAGCTCCTGAACTCTTTTTTCAATGTCATCGTCCAACTTATAAACTTTGGTTCAACGGGGTCTTTCCAATCGAGACAATCAACAGAATCCTCACGTGATCAAAATATTTCACTAATATCCATTAAACTTTCAATCGTATATTCATTTACGTCCATCCCCGACCGCCACCTCCCCCTATCATTCCCACCGCGAGGCACCAATAGACCTCGCTCCAGCATGGTGAAGAGTCGTCGGACCCGAGCTGACAAAACATAAAACCTCATATTCTTGCTTCCTTCAACTTTTTGAAAGGAAGACCTCCACTCTTCATTTTTCATTTTCAAAACCTCATATTCATTTTTCGAATTTTCAATATCATTTCTAATAGATTCATTTTGTTTTTTCTAAGGGTTCACTTGTTTAGTGAAAATGATTTGGAAAAGGTTATCCTCAAAACGATCGCTTGGATTACTAACAAAAATGAATCAAAAAAAAAAAAATTCATTGTCTACGAAATTATTTAGACATATATTGTTGTTGAATTATGAAAATATTTTTCATTAACTAATTATTTTAAGCGATATAAATGGATTATTTTTAGGTAAATATTTTCTAAATCATTTATTTTCTGCGAAGCAAATTGAGCCTAAAAGAACTTCTTTCTTTTTTCAAGTGACCGGCTTATTTCTTTTTCTTTTCACCTTTCTTGTCCTTTGATTTGAGCTGCGGGAACTCTTTTCTCAAGTGACCTGGCTTATTGCATTCAAAACATTTTACATTCTTTCGCCAATTCGAATAATTCTAATTATAATTTTTATCTCTACAAAATTTAAAATTACGTGTAAGCTCCGATGTCGTTATCGCTTTGATCTCTAGACTCCTCACTGTGAATAGAAGCTTCAAAAGCATTCTACATAACATTAAAGGTGACGAATCTAAGGAGACTGATATGATATTAGGAACAATAACTTCCGCATTAAGTTTTACAGAAATGGTAGTCATGACTTATATTTATTTATTTATATTTTTAATCTGATTACAAATCAGAAGTAAAAGATAGTGGGAGAGACCAAAGGGTGTTCCCTCCCTTGATAGATAGATACTTATTTAACGTAGAAATTTCTTCCTACGTTAACTATAACATAATTCCATTGCATCGCATGGTTCGTGCGTGTAGTTAAAATTGTTTCACGAAAGCTTCAAAAAATGTCAAAATGGTGCTAGTACTATGTTTTATCTTTTACATTAATTTAAGCTAAATTTAGGACGGTTTAGTAAAATCAATTTACTTTGAGTGTACTTCTAAAAAATTGAACAGATATTCGATATATTTACCAATTTTTCCTAAAAATAACTTGAAGCTGGCAAAAGTATTTTGACTTTATGGAGGTAAAGTGGTGCATCGCCTAAACCTTATTGATTCCCTAAACTTATGGCATGAGCTTGATTCATGTGATATTTGCGAAATCTCTACCATCGAATGTGATCAACTTCAGTTGAACTCGTCCAATCTAAATGGTGAGGTGCACTTAATTCACGTGAATCAAATTTATGTAACACGTTACTCCTCGCGATTTGGATGCACATTCGCGTAGCATTTGCCTTTTGTTCGCTCCCATCCACACATGAAAGAGAGGAAATTTCGCTCCAAATTCGGAATCGTGCAACCAACTCACTGACTGGACACCACGAAAGGGAAGACAACAGATATCGTTGAGTACGATAACCTGTGTAATGCTATCATTATTAAGTTGTCAAGATGGGAGGACATCTTCAGTTTAAACACCATCGCAAGTTATAGAACTCAAGAAGAAAGAAACATGTCGAAACAAAACCGATCATCATATCGAACGATCAGCAATTCCAGAAGCAAACGCAGCGGAATATCTTGCCGAACGCATCTGTTTGGCACGATCCAAAGGCCTGTTGTCGCAGGTTGGGGTGCTTCGCTCGACATGCGGTGAGACAGTTAGGGGCATAACAATTGTTTGGGTCCAGTACCACCGAACATCTCGACTGCGCGTTTGCACGGGGCACCGCACACATGCCTGTATATAGTTCCAACCGTCAAGACTAGTTTGAACAGATTAATAGAGATTGGTAATGAATGGGAAAGCAAATGAACCTGAGATAAGGAGGGCTACGACTAGAATGTGGGAAGTCGCAAGCTTCTCCATCTGGTTGACAAATGAGATCTTTCAATTACCTCAAACCAAAATCAAAAGAGTGCTTTGTAGGTAGAGATGAAGGTGCAATATGCAAATCAATGGACATGATTACTGATTTTTGGGTAATATATAGGTTTTAAGGGCTCATTAATTGAACATATGGAAACCTAAATCTGGATATTTAGGAAAGGTAAATAATTGAAAATATGGAAATTTAAATGTGGATATTTAGGTAAGGTTTTCTTTTCTTGTTAAATATACATTGTCATTAAGTAAGATGATTTTTAGATCTAGAGAAATTTGGAGAGTCAGGGAAGGTAATCTGATTCCTCCATGTTTTTTGGAGTATGGCATTCTCGTTTGCAATTAAGGAAACGAGGAATGATTAAAATTGGAATGATAGTTATTTGTTTGGTTTATTTGTCAGATACTAATCATCTTGATTT
This sequence comes from Syzygium aromaticum, assembly GCA_024500025.1. Lineage (NCBI taxonomy): Eukaryota > Viridiplantae > Streptophyta > Magnoliopsida > Myrtales > Myrtaceae > Syzygium > Syzygium aromaticum. The sequence goes on from CM044885.1 coordinate 24,703,056, forward strand.
AGGATGTTGTTGTCGGCCCAAAAAGTACAAGGGCAACTATTCGAAATCATAGTTCGGGCAACCAAGAAATATAGTAAAAATAAATCAACCCAACAAACGTGTGTACAATACAATAAATCAAAAAATTAAGTGATTTATTGTAGTTCGACTTTATATTTCACACTCAAGTATATCCGTTGGAAGAATTAGAAGAAGAAGAATTTACATATTGGGGAAATTACGTAACACTACTTGTTATAACCAGAATAAATTCAAGAAAGTGATGATAAAAATAAAATAGGAAGTGAGGTACGGATAACCGAATTTCCTTAAGGTAATTAGTTCCTGCCAATGATGCTAAGCAGCATTTCGAACTATGCCTCCCAAGATACGATACCTCGAACCTGTTTGTATCAACACTATATGAACAGGATTTTGTCGAACATTTTTCGAAACCGGCACACTTAAAGGAATATCGTCGAAGAGAAAACTCAAGAGACACTCTAGGAGTACTTCAAGGAGTTCTTTTTCTATCTCACGTTTGAACTAATAAGACATGTCTATTTATATACGAGGGAAAATAACTGCAGAAAACTGAAGAGACATGAACTTGTCGGTTATGCTCACATTAGTAAAGCCATCAACCCATAATTAACAGCTATATTAAATGCTCACATTAGTAGAGCCATTAACCCTTAATAATTGTAACAATTAGGACATAACGGTTACACGTGAATTAATGTTGAGCTATTAATACCTATAATTATAACAATATCTCTCATCTCACTCGTGGTTTACAATAGCAAATTTGTGCACAAGAGATTTCTCACACTCAGATGTGACAACATGTGTTCTAAATCCCCAAAGGCTACAGAGGTAGGTTCGTTTGTTTCGCAAAAAAAGAATGATTTTGAAAACGTTTTCCTAACAATAATTACTTATATCGCTTACAAAAATAAACAAACAAAACTTTTATTGTCTATAAAAATATTTAAACATAGACTGTTGTCAATAATGAAATATTTTTCATCAACTAATTAAATAAAATAAAACATGCGATTATTTTTAGAAAAAATGTTTGCAAAATCATTCATTTTTCATGAAATAAACGAAACTTTTATATACACTAAAACCAAACAAGATTAGAACACAATCCAAACGGTTATTTTTCAACTTTTGCATCTTTCGATCGCCGCTGGCACTTCAAGAATGTTGGCCCAAAATAGAGGTCTGGCTAGGAGCCTAGACATAGGGGTCCGGTCGCCCGGTTTCTTTACATGGACAGTGAGTTTTACTACTAGGCATGTTTGAACACATTTACAAAAATCAATAGTTATAACTTATTGATGGTTTTGTAATCATCAAAATACACATGTCAACTATCTCTCTATTTTTTATGATGAAAAAAAAATCATACAACAGTACCACGAATAAAATCAAAGCTTTAAAATCTAGCAATTTCCTCCTTTGAAAAATTAATCACATAATCAAGCACCCCCTCAAACGAACTATGCTTTATTTTTTTATATGAAAATGCTACTTTGTTTCCAAAATAACATTCGATCCATACAAAACTTCCTTACGAATCCAGATCTTCTAGAATAGCAGTTTCTTGCAATATGTCCAAATTTACCACAACCATAACATACACGAGATGCAAACCTACTAGATTGAACAATGTCTATGATCTCGATCATTTCTATGAGTAACATGATGTCTAACAAACATATTTTGTTTTATTCTTGCTTCCTTCAACTTTTTGAAAGGAAGAGCTCAACTCTTCATTTTTCTCTTTCATATTCATTTTTTGAATTTTCAAGATCACTTTTAACATATTCATTTCGTTTTTTTTTCTAAGGGTTTGATTGTTTAGTGAAAAATGAATGATTTAAAAAACGTTATACTCAAAATAATCGCTTGTATCACTTACAACAATGAATCAACGAAAGTTTTTTTTTAGTGTTTACAAAATTGTTTAGACATAAATTGTTGTTGAATTATGAAAATATTTTTCATTGCCTAATTATTTTAAGCGATACAATGGGATTATTTTTTGGTAAACGTTTTTCAAATTATTTATTTTCTGGGAAACAAATTGAGCCTAAAAGAACTTTTTTTTTCAAGTGACCTGGCTTGTTTATTTTTCTTTTCGCCTTTCTTTTGATTTGAGCCTTGAGCACTCTTTTCTCAAGTGACCCGCTTATTGCATTCAAAGCATTTTACATTCTTTCGCCAATTCGAATAATTCATTATAATTTTTATCTCTAAGAAATTCCTGAATCTCTGTGGAAGCTCCGAGGTCGTCATCGCTTTGATCTCTAGACTCCTTCTCACTATGAATAGATGCTTCAAAATCATCCCACATAGCATTAAGAATGACGAATCTAAGGAGAGATGACGTGATTTTAGGAACAATTACTTCCGCATTAAGTTTAACAGCAATGGTAGTCGTGATTTTTATTTTTTTTTATTTTTATTTTTAATCTAATTAGAAATCAGAATTAAATGATAGTGGGAGAGACCAAAGGGTGTTCCCTCCCTTGATAGATAGATACTTATTTAACTTAGAAATTTATTCCTACATCAACTATAACATAATTCCATTGCATCGCATGGTTCGTGCGTCTAGTTATAATTGTTTCACGGAAGCTTTAGAAATTGTCAAAATGGTGCTAGTACTTTGTTTTATCTTTTACATTAATTTAAGCTAAATTTAGGACGATCAAGTAAAATCAATTTACTTTGAATCTACTTCTCAAAAATTGAACAGATATACGATATATTTACCAATTTTTCCTTAAAAGAACTTGAAGCTGGCCAAAGTATTTTGGCTTTATGGAGGTAAAGTCGTGTATCGCCTAAACCTTATTGATTCCCAAAAACTTATGGCATGAGCTTGATTCATGTGATATTTGCGAAATCATTACCATCGAATGTGATCAACTTCGGTTGAACTCATCCAATCTAAATGGCGAGTGAATCATACTGATGTAACTCCTCGCGATTTGGACCCACACTCGTGTAGCATTTGCCTTTTGTTCGCTCCCATCCACACCTAAAAGAGCAAGATTTAGGCTCTGAATTCGGAATCATGCAATCAAGTCACTAAATGGACACCATGAAAGAGACAACAATGGATATCGATGAGAACAATAACCAACGTGATGCTATCATTATTAAGTTATCGAGATGGGAGGAAATCTTCAGTTTAGACACAATCACAAGTTATAGAGCTCAAGAAGAAAGAAACATTTCGAAACGAAACCGACGATCAAATCGAACAATCAGCAATTCGAGAAGCAGACACAGTATATCTTGCCTGCTGCATCTACTTGGCACAATCCCAAGGCCCGCTGGCTCGCGTCAGGGTGCTTCTTTTGACAAGCCGCAAAACAATCGGGGGAAGAACAACTGTTTTGGTACAGAATCTCCGTACATGTCGATTGCGCGTTTGCACGGGGCGCCGCCGCCACACATGCCTGCATATAGTACTAATCGTCAAGACTAGTTTGAGCAGATTAATGGACATTGGTAATGGATATGAAAGCAAACGAACCTGAGAAAAGGAGGACCAAAACTAAAACATGGGAAATAGCAAGCTTCTCCACCAGGTTGACAAATGAGATATTTCAATTACCTCAAACCAAAGTCAAAAGAGCACTTTGTACGAAGAGATGAAGGTGCAATATGCAAATCAACGGACATGATTACTGATTTTTGGGTAATATATAGGTTTTAGGGGCTCATTAATTGAAAATATGGAAACCCAAATCTGGATATTTAGGAAAGGTAATTAATTGAAAATATGGAAATTTAAATCTGGATATTTAGGTAAGGTAAACTAATTCTTCTCTCCCTCGTTTCCTAACATTTTTCTTTTCTTGTTAAATATACGTTGTCATTAAGTAAGATGATTTTTATGGTGCATTTATTTGAGGGAAAGTATTTTCCCGTAATCAGTTTTACAAACTTTCACTAATTTGGTTTGTCGAAAACGATTAGTCAACTGTAAACACTTTCCGATCAAGGAAAATATTCGTCCATAAAATTAGAAAAGTGAATTCTCATATTTAAGATGATGAAAACATTTACTGGAATTGCTCTTCTTGAATTTTTTACTATTTTTTCTTTTATTTCCTTTTTCTTTTTTTCTTTTCTTTCTTTTTCTTTTTTCTTTTCTTTCTTTTTTGGGATAATGACACAAATAGTCCATGAACTTTAGTTCAATATGCAATGTAATCTCTAAACTTTTAATTTATTTAATGTGGTCCCTAAACTTTAATTTAATATTCAATGTGGTCCTCAAACTTTTACTTTGTTCAATGTGGTCTCTAGACTTTTAGTAAATATTCAATGTGGTCCTTGAATTATATGAAAATGTTCAATGTAACCCTCCAATTAATTCAAAGACTACATTGAACATTTTTCATATAATTTAGAAACTAAATTAAACATGTAACAAAAGTCCATAAACCACATTGAACAAAACTTTTACTTTGTTCAATGTGGTCTCAAGACTTTTAGTAAATATTTAATGTGGTCCTTGAATTATATGAAAATGTTCAATGTAATCCTCCAATTAATTCAAAGACTACATTGAACATTTTTCATATAATTTAGAAACTAAATTAAACATGTAACAAAAGTCCATAAACCACATTGAACAAAGTAAAAGTTTAAGACCACATTAAATATTAAGCTAAAGTTTATGGACTTTATTGAACAAATTAAAAGTTCAGATATCACATTGCACATTGATCCAAAGTTCAAGAACTGTTTATGTCATCTTCCCTTCTGTTTTCTTTTCCTTCTCCTCCTTCACTAGTCGCTGGCCTCGATGATGGCTGATGACGACCACAAGCATGGGTCGGCTCAGGCGAGGATTGAGCCTCACCAGCCTTGCTGCAGCGAGGTTGAGCTCACGAAGAGCTCCACCTCGTCGCAATGAGGCTAGCGAGCTCAAAGCTCGCCAGAGGCTGTCGCTGGCCGGTCGCGGCAGAGGAAGGAGGAAAAAGAAAAGAGAAAAAGAAAAATTAATCTTATGGATTCAAGTGTTGGGTTGAAAGCTCGGGCGAGGATCCGATTGATCTTGGAACCCTTTCAACAGTCAGAGTGCTGCCGGACAGTTTATTGTTGGTAAGATTCAAAACATACAACCCTTCCCTGTCACATAAGGATGATGGTATTGTACCATTAATTAGGTTATCATTGAGATACAAAATATTAAATTGGTACATAACACAAATATTTGTTGGAAGAGATCCTGAGATTAAGTCTTGGGAGAGATCCAAAGCGAAACAGTTAGAAGATAAGCCGGGCAAGGGTCCGGTAATTTGATTGTAGGATAGATCGAACAAGTAAAACGTCAAGTTCGCTAACCATTTTGGAAGGGGCCCAAAAAGGAAAGCATGTTAGAGTATGATATCTTCTGCTTCCACTTGGGTCCGAATCCACTGGGGAAATGGAGTTCCAAATTTACAAGATCCCGTCCAAATGATTCCAAGTTGGAAAGGGGGTATCCATCTGGGTTTAGCCCTGAAAGTCAAGTTATTATTGTCACCTATATCTAAAACCTTGAGCCTTGACAAATTAGAAAAATGGATCTCTAAAGTCACATCTCCCAAAGAATTGTTACAAAGATACAGAAGCCAGAGATCAGAAAACTTTTGGAAACCTTTAGGTATAGTACTTGTCGAATGATTTACACCCAAGAGGCAAGTATTGTAAAGCCCGCAATTTTCCCAAATGACTCAGGATTTTGAGAAACACTTAACAATATCAATGATGACAACCAACCTATTGATGATGGAATGGGTCCGTTCAATCGATTAGATGCAAGATCCAGTGTTTCCAAATTTGACAATGATCCAATGAAACTAGGGATTTGACCGGAGAAGAAATTGTGGGAAAGCAGAACGTGTTTTAAGTTTGTGAAGAGCGCTAGCCAGTTGGGCAAAGCACCCTTAAGATAGATTATCACATATCTCTAGACTCTCTAGGTTATTCTCGATGAATCCCGATGAATTTCCTCGGCTTGTTGAAATCTCTTCTCCGATTTGGTTTTCGCACAAACGCAATAACTTGAGATATTGCTTTTTCTTTAAGAATGAGAATAAGCCTCCTCCAATGTTGTCGAAAAGATTTCCCTCAAGATAAAGATGGAAGAGTGCCGATCACTTGCATGAGGCCTCTTACATTTGTAATCTTTGAACCCTCATGTTGAGGTACTTTAGTGATCAAAGATAAGAAACCCATAGGATATCATCCACAACCAAATTTCCATTGTAATTATGAAGATCGAGGACTTCCAAATTGGTTAGATTTCCCAATTGTCGAGGACTTGTTCCACAAAAGTCAGCAAATGACGGATTGAGGTACCGGGAAAAGTGTTAAAAAAGTCTTAAACTTATTGCATTTATGTCAATTTAGTCATAAACATCTTTTTGTGCCAATTTAGTCCTAAACATTTTATCATTATGCCGATTCAGTCATTTTAGCTAATTTTGGTCAGATATTACTAACGTGGATACCTGTCGGCTTATGTGGCACTGCCAGTGCTAATGTTGACAACTTATAATAATATTTTTCTATTTTTTAAATTATTTTTTTAATGGGGGCTAGCGTCCATTTAGATGTTCATGGACACAAGCAATATTGAGGCTATGGATGGATACTGAGAGAGACAAAAGAAGCAAAAACTCATAGATGGAATTGGAATTGCAAGTTTCTAGTTTCTACATAAACTAGAACTATCCTGATGATTCTATGGTCTAGTCGTTTCAAAAGTTACAAAATTTTCCGATTTGTTAGTAGATTTCTGATTCAGCTAATAGATTTTTAATGCTGTTGATAGAAAGAGTATGACCAGCAACTCAAATATTGGTTAATCCATTAGAAAATAACCAACACTAGAAGAAAAATTTCTCAACTTTCAAATGAAATAGTTAAATTACCAACTCCTCTGGAATTTTACTTGTGTTGTAAGTAAATTACACACTAGAATAAATTACTATTTCAAATGAATGTCGGTAAATGTATTATAGTATTAGTATATTACAAAAAAAAATTGTGAAATTTCAAAGAAGTTGGTAAGTTACTATTTTAGTGGAATGTTGACATCTATTTTTTGATTGCCCAATTAAATTGCACAAAATTTAGGAATTAAATTTTTAATTCCTAAAACAAAAAAATATTTTAAATTTTAATTACATTGCCTATAGACATAGGTACATTTTGCATTATTAGGACGTGTTTTTCTTCTTTTAATTATTATTATTACTTTAAAAAAAAATCGGATCGGGCCTGGTCAGGACGGGCCCGACCTGGCCCTCTCCTTTCCTCCCTTTCTTACGCACGAGCTGGGCTCAGCCCACTCCTTCTCTCCTTTCTTCTTCCCCCCGGCCCAGTCTCTCTCTCCCCCTTTCCTCTCTCCTTCACGGTGGACGCAAGATGGCCTAGTATTGGCCGCCGCCTGGACAAGGGGCGAAACCGCTCCACCGTGCGAAATCGGCCACAAAAGTCAAGGCCAGAGCAGACAGAGCAGACAACGAGTGGCCAAGAGAGGCGGAGCAGGTGGCCATTGGCCACTATAAAGGTGGAAAGAGAAGAGAGAAAGGGGTAGGTCCCCCCCTTCTCCCGCGAGACAAAGAGATGGGAGAGCCAAGAGGGAGATTAAGCGAGACAGAGACTGAGAGAGTCATCCTCCGGCGATCACCGCGGTCGAAAACCTCCGGAAGTCCCCCCCTTCTCCCTCGCCAAGCCTCGGTAGGTCCCGTTTCGCCGGTTTCCATTAAGATAAGACATGATTTTGTCGTTATAATAAAGATAATGTGGGCAGTATAATGTGTTTCGAACGTATTTGAGCCACTGAGTTTCATGTTCAAACAAAAATTACTATTTTCAATAATGTTTTTAAATAAAAAAATATTAGCATGAAAAATATATTTCGGATAAGCGATAAAGATCAGTGTATTGGGACGTTTGAAATGCTCATTTTAGTATATGGGTTTGTTCTCCTCGGTCAGAAAATTAAGGGCCAAAATCAAGGAGAGACTTTGCTGTGCATATGCAATCTATTATTATAAAATGTAACTACTACCGTTTGAGTGTCAATTATAGCTAAGGAGACTATTCGCAAATAACTCCAGGTCAAGTGAACCTTCTCTCCATCTCAGTCGTAAAACCAAGCAACTTCCAGGATAATACATGTTGATGTCGTGATCGGTTCTGAAAATATATTTTCTCATCATGTCCTAACGAAAAAGAAGAGTGGCCACCGATAATACAGTTTATCGAGTCAATAGTGCAGTGTTCCTTTCTCTGAAAAAAAAAAGCAGTGTAATGTCTGTGGTAGGATTATTTACTGTATATTTCTAGGAGGAAAAAGCTGATTTTCTAACCTTAATTACATCCATTTCATTCAACTGGTACTGTTGGCTTTCCGCATTCTAATCGAGAACTTGAAATTGACAAGAAGAAATATCAAGCGCTTCCAACCAGCAACTTCTTATGAATTCCCAAGCTTCTAGCATTCTGCAAGCGCTTCAATAGTTTTGCATCAAGAACAAAAGATTGACCAGAACCCTTTCACTTAACGCTGGACGTGAGCATTTGTGGGATCATAGCTCAAGTGACTTCAGGCGGAACTTGCCTGCTCAGGAGGTGGCTTGGGCATTGGTGCATTAGACAGGAAGCTCTTGAGCGTAGTATGTGCCTGGGAGGGGCGATACATTAGCACTTCATGTCCCGAGCCCATTACGGCAACGAACGCCAAGCCTTCATATATCTCAACCCAACCTGCAAGCTGGGAAACCAGAATGTCTAGCTTTAGTTATTGTGAATGGATTTGTGGAAGCTTTTCTTTAACTTGATTTGAATTGCGTTTACCAGATCGTGTTGGTACCAGGGGTACCATTTCTCCTGTACTTTCAGTTTTGGTGCTACAATGTTACGTCGAGTTGTCGGCAAAGGAACGGCTGCATCTGTTGTCCCGCTACTCAAGAAAAAGGCAATAATCCATGCGAGTCAACACTCAACACCACTAACAACGATAAGAAAAAAGACACCGTTGTGATGAATTAGAAGAAATGTTGGTTTCCCCATACGTATGAATGTTTGTGCGCCAATCCTACCAAATGATTGTATCAAAGGTAAATCTCAAGTCTATCCAGCACGTTCTATGACACATTCTATATGCCGCACATTTAATGTCCAATATCATAATTATAGTGAGGAAGAAAAGGCACATCCACTCTTGGAATTGAAGTCTTTAAATTGATGACTGGACCCCATCTAGAAGAGAAGTCCTAGTCAACTTGGAAGTGAGTCTTTTGATTCCTTGTCATTATTCATAATAGTTGGTTTTTTTATAAATGCGTGTTTATAAGACACCGTCCATTTTAAGTTAAGATCTTAACCAAATTAACAATTTTGAATTAATGATCTTGACTAGTTATGTTGCCCATGCTAAGCACAGAATTTTGTTGGCTTAAAAAACAAAACAATGAAAACTAAGGGCGAAGCCATATCTTAATCACTTTCACAGCATCACGAATGCAATTTGATTCTTTATTTCCGAACCCTTTTCGAGTAACATCTATCTTTAACTTGAGTTTGCTTTGACCATTAATTTTCAAGATAACTAATTATTTGCTCCATAGGAAATATAAGCAATTAGTCTGTTAAAGAAACTTTCTTTTTGTTGGCTTTTCTTTCAATAGATGTATGTTAATCGAGAGAAAATCAATTGCATATTAATATTGTCCAACTTTCCCATAATAAAAGTATTATGTTCATAAATATTTCTATTTAATAATATAATACCTTCTGTGCCTCACCTTATTCGTGGTCAAAGTAAGATGGTATAATAAAGTTGAAATGTATCTTTTCAAAAGAAAATGAGATAGAAACGATATTTTGTAATTTCAAGTTTAGCGGTCATGTGGTATCCATACCAGCTATCACGCACCTCAACTGGTTCATTTACTTGAACGATCTTAAAGGTGTACTCTCTTCACATCAGCTTGGTGCATTCAGGATATTACTCACATCAGCTTGGTGCATTCAGGATATTACTCTTAAAGTGCTCACAACAAGATTTGAAACTAATAGACTAGGAGAGAGGCAAACCCTATTACTATTTAAGCCAACACCTTATTGAGGAAGTCATATTTTTACTGCCTTGCAAAATTTTTGCAATGGTTATATGTTTGTAGAATGCTCCATGACAAATTATTTCTACGATCTTTTGTGAGCCCGGAAGAGAAAGATAAGGCCAAAACTAAAAACAAAAAATGTGGGTAGGTATCAAATTACGAAAAACATGTGAAATTTGGACATAGCCTAAAAGAGAGAGAAAAGGCAAGAAAAATAAACAAAATGGGTATCAGGTCTCAAAAAGTGAACCATGTCGAACTTTTTTCTTGAAAATCGATTGAATAAAAACTAGTAAATTAAGCACCACAAATTTAAGTTAGAATCAAATCGAATCAAAGTCAAATTTCATTATTTCGACTTCGCTCGGTCTCAGTTGACCATGCTAGAGTGTTCAGAGATGGAGTTGTGGGAGAAATCAAGCCACAAAAGTGTCATGTTAGGCTAACCATCTCGGCAAAGCCCAGAAATGGAGGCATTTGAGAGAGATATGCCAGCGTCCATCCATTGTGGAAATGTTGCTCCGAATTTGACGGAAGCCACCCGAAGGATTCCAAAGTTCGGAAAGAAGGTCACTTGGAATCTGCCCTAAAAGTCAAGTAAATTATCGCTAATATCCAAATACTTCAGACTAGACTTAATTTACTTGGAGTGTGGACCGGTACGTGGGATAAAAAAGGAACCCGGAACTGTCACTTGACAAAAATGTGGTACGATTAGGGTGGACTTCTGTTGATTATGTGATTAGGATAAGATCTGATTTTGTAGTTATAATATAGATGATATATGAAGTATAATGTGGATCTGATTTTGTAGTTATAATATAGATGATATATGAAGTATAATGTGTTTCTAAAGTATTTGAGCCACTAGGTTTCATGTTCAGCCAAAAATTACTATTTCTAATTATGTTTTCCAATACAAAAATATTATTATGAAAAATATAGTTCAAGTGAGTAATAATGATTAGTATATTGAAACGTTCACAATTCTCATTTTAATTTATGGGTGGGTTCTTATCTCATAGGATGTCCTGCGCATCCGAGATCTCCGGTCCGTGTGAGAGGCGAATGCATGCATCTGGCATATCTAATAATAATAAGGAATCTAATGTATTGCTTTGGTTTTCAATTACAATAAAGAGAGAGTTCACATGTTCCTTTAAATCAAAGTCCGTGAAAATGAAAGTCCACAAATAACTTATACGCCGAGTCGAGGCATTGTTAATCACTTTTTAAAGTTCCTGAAAATGAAAGTCCACATCCAAGGCGAAGTCAACGTTTTATGACTTTTCGAATAAGCACTTCCTTCATAAGTAAATATCGTGTATTCGCATTTCCCAGAACTCCAGCAACCATGGCAGGACAAAACCCTCCACTCGTCCTACTTCTTACTATTCTAATTGGTTTTAAAGTGAGTAAATTCCTGATTATATCGATAATTTCGAAAAAGATGGTAATTTCCTAATTTATTGTAATATTAGTGAATTACTTATTGTGTCGGAAGTTTATAGACCATGCTCGTAGAACTTGAAAAATCTTGGCAACGTACTAATTAGTTAGGGAGATTGGTAAATTCATTATCGAGGTAGTATGCTACTAAAAACACTTGTGAAATTTCAAAGAAGTTGGTAAGTTACAATTTTTAGTGAGATATTGGTATATACTAATTATATTGTGGGCAAATCACCAGGATACTTGTAGAATTTCAGAGGACTTTAGAAATTTAGTTATTCGTTTTGTCATTAGTGAAATCCTGATAAGCAAGTTACTGGGCATTACCTCTAACCAAGATGCTTGGAAAATCACCAGCAACTTTAAAATTCTACCAACACGGAAAGTTTCTGGTTATGAATCGGCAGAACCCTAGAATTGGAAGCCCATCGTTGTTGAGGCCCATTTAAATCTGTCTGGACCGGCCCTAATTAACAGGTATCTTATGCCGTGACCTTCGGCCACATAAATGCGAGAAAAGAAGCTGAGCAGAAATCGAATAGGCACGTGGCCTTGTTGGTAAAGAGATTGGAGGACGAGGACGCTAGTATCACAGGTGTGGGGTTCTACTCCACCGCTTTGTAAGAGACGAAACAAAAGTCAGAGAGAGATGGGAGTTAAAGATACGACAGATAAAAAAAAATTGAATTTGACTGAAAAGAAAGAAAGCGGAAAGCAGATACACTTGAAGGAGTAGTGTTTTGCGAGTTAGACCTCACAGCATGCTAATTACATTACATTGATAAGCAAACTAATGGAAAGGAAGAGATCACACGAGCACAAGAAATTTTATACACCCAAAATGAAGAACCAAAGGTGGGGAGAGGGCACGAGATTGCTCATCTCTCATACGGTGTGGTTACATAACATGCACCTCATGTGGATGCATGTGTATCGTCTCAAAGGATGTATGTGCAGCACATGTAAGGACCACGTATCATGATCATGGTCATAGAAGAGAAGGCACATCCATTCTTGCAATTGGAGTTTGTAAAATTGATGACCGGTCCCCATCCTGAAGAGAGAATTCGACCTCTACAAATTAGTCCGAGCGAAAAGCTCCTCCATTGAGGAGATCGTGGGACACTGCGCCCAATTTATGCAGCGCCGGACACGGACTAAGTCAAGTCCTTTGGTTGTTTTTCCACGTAAATGCGTGTCCATAATGACACCGCCCATTTCATGTTATGATTTTTACTAAATTACCTGAAATAATGATCTTAACTAGTCTTGTTGCCCGTGCTATACACAAGATTTTGTTGGCCATTGCTTAAAAAGCAAGACAATAGAAAACGACAGCGAAAAACATATTGCGATCACTTTCACAACATCACAATTCACAAATGTAGTTTTTTATTCTTTATTTCTGAATTCTTCTCCTGCAACATCTACTTTAAAACTTGAGTTTGCTCTTTCCATAAATTTTCAAAATAAATGATGATTTCGACCATAGATAACATAAACGGGTCAATCTGTAAAAGGAACTTTCCCTATGTGGGCTTTTCTGTCAGGAGACGTATGTCGATTGTTTTCGATGGATATAATTTGATTCTTTAGTTATGCTAATGGTGTTTCCCATGGATGTAAATCACTATACTAATAGTGATGGTAACTAAGCAAGGGGTCAGTAACGCGATTCATGTGCAGCAAGTGAAAAGGTCATAGCTATCATAAAATAAAACAAGGGAAAAATCCTTTCAAGAGAAAAGAACGGACCGCATATATATCTTATCTTATAATGGAAAAAAAGGTCTCACAATAAGTGACGACAAACATGCGCAATCGCTGCTAAAAGCATCAAGAAAAAACAGAATCTAACCATCGACAATGTTGTAAAGAAAAATGTCGCAACAAACTTTGGATGGATGATGAATATATTAAGAAGGGTTGAGGAATTCAGACTCAACAAACATTTCAAATATTCCATGGACTCGAAATCTGGGTCGCCTATTGATAACGAGTCCTAACGTATATCAGAAATGGCCGAAGGAAGAACGAGAGAACAACTTCAGCTTTAGGGAACAAGTAAAATTCAGGCGGTGGATGGATACTGAGAGAGACGACGGAAGGAAAAATTCATAAATGGAATTGGAAAAGCTGCAAAATGTTCCGTTGAGGTTTTTGATTTAGTCGGCAACTTTCTAATGCTGTTTGCTAGAAAATGCGGACATGCGGCTGCTAAATCCCTGTTAAAAGCCATGTCGGCAATTGACATTACGTGTGGCATCCAAAGGGGCTATTGAAAGCCTTAAAGTATGTAAAAAAAAATTGAAAAAATTTAGAAGAAAGGAATTTATTAAAAAAAAAAAAAAAAGTTGTTTCTCGTTCGAACCTCTACTATCTGTTAGCTCTCTTTCTATTTGAAATTTCGCAGATCTGATGTTGAAATTTACCTAATTAAAACAAACATCTTATAAACCCTGCTTTAGATTTCTCTTGGCTTGTTTAAAATTTTGCAAATCTGCATTTGATCTTTAACCCTCTTTCGGACATGAAATTTTAGTTGTACTCTTTGAATCTGGGAAAAAGACCGGGTCTTTCGCTTCACTTCACAATTGAAGCCCGTCTCTCAATCTGCAGACATCATATTCTTGGAAAAAGTTGGAAACCTCACAGCACTCTTATTACATTACATCAATAAGCCAACTATTGGAAAGCACGAGAAATTTCACACACCCCCAAATGAAGAACCAAAGGCAGGGGAGGAGAGGGCAAGAGATTGCTTCTTGTTTTATGTGCTTCTTGGCCGTCTGAGCCTCTTCAACTTGGCTACCTTCACCGCGATAGCCACATATGCCTTGTCTGTTGCATGATCCGCAAAGCTGAAATATGCACGTCTCCAATCCTTCTTGACCTGCAAAACTCCAAAGAAGCCCCAAAACCCCGTCGCAAATCCAAGCATTACGACCCCGTAGAACAAGGCCTTTTCAAGCTTATCCTCTTCACGGTGAGGGATTTTTGGAGGTTGAGGCGCCTCAGCATCGGGGCATTTTCTTCTCAGAAGATCACCGCAGAGTAGAGGATTGCCGGCATAGATGGAAGGATCGTCCAGTGTCTGGATTTGATTTCCTCTTGGAATCTGCCCGGTGAAGTTGTTTTGAGATAGGTTGAGGTGGCTCAGAAATGTTAACGCTGAAATGCCCTGCGGAATTGTCCCCGAGAGGTGGTTGTTCGAAAGATCAAGAGATTCGAGTGACGTCATGTTCCCAATGCCAATGGGAATGTCTCCAGAGAGAAGGTTGTGGGACAAGTTCAAGCCAAGCAATCCCGCGAGATAAGCAAATTCTTCGGGGATTGACCCGGTCAAATGGTTGCTTGAGAGATCCAAATTGACCATAAGTAGCAGATCAATATCGGTGTATTCATTGTTTCGTCCCTTCATGATCTCAACCACATGCTGATTCCACAAAGGATATAATGGCCCTGGAGATCCAAATGGATTGACTTGATTGAAGTTTATCATGCCGCTCATATTGCCAAGACAACGTGGGATCGTTCCCCTCAAATTGTTCCCTGCCATGTCTAATATTTTCAATCCTGAGAGTGAGCAAAGCTGCGGAGGGATGCTTCCCGTAAACCTATTCTCTCGTACCCTCAGGATCGACAAGTAACTAAAGCTTTCGCTGAACCAGGTCGGGATGCTACCAGAGAAGTTATTCTCTCCAAGGTCTAAAATTTCTAGCCTTGTGCAATAACCCAAAGACAGAGGAATCTGCCCATTGAGACGGTTTCCATTCAAGCGTAGGATGGAAATGATGGGTCTCATTGAGCATGGAGGTAGTGCGGACGACTTATTGAATGACAAAGTTGAGGGAGATGAAAAACACTTCCAACGGTCCGGAATACTGCCAGATAGCTTATTGTTGGCAAGATTCAAAGCAAGCATGCCCATCATAGTACATAACGATGACGGTATTGTACCATTAATTAGGTTATCATTGAGATACAGAAAATCAAATCGGTACATAACACCAATATCTGTTGGAAGAGATCTAGAGATCAAGTTGTGGGAGAGATCCAAAGCCAAACAGTTAGAAGGTAAGCTAGGCAAGGGTCCCGTAATTTGATTGTGAGATAGAATGAGCTCGACAAACGTCATGTTGGCTAACCAATTTGGCAGGGGCCCAAAAAGGGAAGCATTGGAGAGTACGATAAATTTGGCTTCCACTTGTGTCCGAATCCACTGGGGAAATGGAGTTCCGAATTTACAAGATTTTAGCACAATGGATAGAAGTTGGAAAGGGGGTATCCAGCTGGGTTTTGCCTCGAAAGTCAAGTTATTATTGTCACTAACATCCAAAGCCATGAGCATTGACATATTAGAAAAATGGATTTCCGAAATCACACCTCCCAAAGAATTATTACCGAGTTCCAGACCCAAGAGATGAGAAAGCTTTCCGAAACTACTGGGTATAGTACCGGTCAAATGATTACTGTCAAGAGTCAAACCTTGTAAAACCCGCAATTTCCCTAATGACTCGGGAATATGCCCCGCCAATTGATTATTAGAAAGATCTAACCATCTCAATGACGACAACCGACCTAATGATGATGGAATGGTCCCATTCAATCCATTATATGAAAGATCTAGTGTTACCAAGTTCGACAATGACCCGATGACACTGGGGATTGAACCGGAGAAGGAATTGTAGGGAAGCATGATGTATTTTAAGTTAGTAAAGTGCACTAACCAGTTGGGCAAAGCAACCTTAAGAAGATTACCACGTATCTCTAGACTCTCTAAGTTATTCTCATTGAGTCTCGACGAATTTCTTTGGGTTGTTGAAATCTCTTCTCCGATTTCGTTAGCAGACAAACACAACGACTCGAGGTACCGCTTGTTCTTTAAGAATGAGAATAAGCCTCCCTCAATGCTGTCAAAAAGATTTCCCTTGAGATTGAGATGAACAAGGCTTGTGAACTTGTCAAACCACATTGGAATTAATGAGTTGAAAAAGTTCCTTGAAAGATCGAGATGTCGGAGAGAAGTCACGTTTTGAAATATAGTGCTCAGGATGGGACCTTCGAAAAGATTGATCGAAAGATCGAGGTACTGAAGATGAACAAGAGAAGTAGAATTGGCCAAGTGATTAGAAGACACATGAAAATTATGTAATCCACAATCTGATAAGCTCAAATGCGATAAAGTTGGGAGCATGCTGATCACCTGTATGAGGCCTTTTGCATTTGCAATCATTGAACCACTCATGTCGAGGTACTTTAATGACCGAAGATAAGAAATCCACCGGATATCATCCACAACCAAATTTTCATCTTTATTATGAAGATCAAGGACTTCCAACTTGGTGAGATTTCCCAATTGTCGGGGAACCGTTCTATGAAAGTTAGCAAATGACAGATTGAGGTACCTCAATTGTTTCATTGAACCGAGGAATTCGGGTATTCTTCGATGATTGGAATCGATCAAGCTTAAGTCCAAGTGGTTCAAGTATCTCAAGTGGAGCAAAGAAGAGTTCAACTCACCAGCCAGGAAGAGCTTCGATTCCATGGGAAAATGAAGACTAGTTTCGTCATTTCTTGGTTGGGGTAATTGCAGCTTGATGACATGACCATATACTCTATCACAAATCGCTCCTTTCCATATGCAGCAATCTTGGCCTTTCCACGAAGAAAGCAAGCGAGATGGATCCAAGAGGCTTTGTCGAAGCTGGAGCAAAGCCTCTCTTTCTTGCTCTTTGCAAATGGACGTTGAATTGCTACAGAAGCACACACATGAATTATCTATAATAAGTAATAGAGTTACGAGCGTGAGCACTTGGGAACGGAACAATATCTCCCCATGAGTAATATGGGAGAGGATGTTTTAGAGTGGAGGGTTTAAGGGTCATCTAATCAAACCCAGATCATTTATAGAGAAGGACAGGGAGAGGTTTCTCTTTAAATGTGACAAGTTGTGGTTACATACATGCACCTTATGTGTATGCATGCATATCATGTATATGCAGCACATTTAAGGTCCACATACGATAGTCATCATCAGGGAGAAAAGGCTCATCCACTCTTGCAGCTGGAGTTTGTAAATTGATGACTGGATCCCATCTAGAAGAGAAGTCCAAGTCAACTTGGAAGCAAGTGCAGCACCATTACGGAGATTGCGGACAACTCCGTCCAGTTTTTTTGCAGTGTCGGTCTCGGATCAAGTCAAGTCTTTTGGTTCCGTGTTATTATTCATATTAAGATCATTCCTCTATGTACATTGCGTGTTTATAATTGTCACAACATCACGAATGTAATTTGATTCTTTATTTCCGAACCCTTTTCCAGTAACATCTATTTTTAACTTGAGTTTGCTTTGACCATTTAATTTCAAGATAACTAATTCTTTGCTCCATAGTAAATACAAGCAATTAGTCTGTTAAAGAAACTTTCTTTTTGTTGGCTTTTCTTTCAATAGATGTATGTTAATCGAGAGAAAATGAATTGCATATTAATATTGTCCAACTTTCCCATAATAAAAGTACTATTTTCATAAATATTCCTACCTGATAATACTCACATTTTGTGCCTCATTTTATTCGTGGTCTAAGTAAGATGGTATAATAAAGTTTAAATGTATCTTTTCAGAAGAAGATGAGATAGAAGCGATATTCTGTTTTTAAGTTTAGCGGCCACATGGTATCCATACCAGTATTGGCGCACCTCAATTGGTTCATTTACCCGAACGATCTTAAAAGCGTACTCTCCTCACATCAGCCTGGTGCATTCAAAATTCTACTCTTAAAGTGCTCACAACAAGACTAGAAACTAAGAGACAAGGAGAGAGGCAAACTCTATTACCATTTAAGCCAACACCTTATTGAGGAAGTCGGATTTTTATTGCCTTGCAAAATTTTTGCAATGGTTGTATGTTTGTAGAATGCTCCATGACAAATTATTTCTACGATCTTTTGTGAGCCCAGGAGGGAAAGATAAGGCCAAAAATAAAAATAAAAAATGTGGGTAGGTGTCAAATTACCAAAAACATATGAAATTTGGACATAGCCTAAAAGAGAGAGAAAAGGCAAGAAAAATAAACAAAATGGGCAGCAGGTCTCAAAAAGTGAACCATTCAAACTTTTTTCTTGAAAGTCGATTGAATAAAAACTGATCAATTAAGCACCACAAATTTAAGTTAGAATCAAATCGAATCAAAGTCAAATTTCATTATTTCGACTTCACTCGGTCTCAGTTGGCCATGCTAGAGTGTTCAGAGATGGAGTTGTGGGAGAAATCAAGCCACAGAAGTGACATGTTAGGCTAACCATCTCGGCAAAGCTCCAGAAAGGGAGGCATTTGAGAGAGATATGCCAGCGTCCTCCACTTGTGCGTCGATCCACTGTGGAAATGTTGCTCCGAATTTGACGGAACCCTCCCGAAGGATTCCAAGTTCGGAAAGGAAGTCACTTGGATTCTGCCCTAAAAGTCAAGTAAATTATCGCTAATATCCAAATACTTCAGACAAGACTTAGTTTACTTGGAGTGTGGACCGGTACGTGGAACGAAAAAAGGAAGGCGGAACTATTACTCGTAAAAAATGCGGTACGATTAGGGTGGACTTCTGTTGATTATGTGATTAGGATAAGATATGATTTTGTAGTTATAATTTAGATGATATAGGAAGTATAATGTGTTTCTAAAGTATTTGAGCCACTGGGTTTCATGTTCAGCCAAAAATTACTATTTTTAAATATGTTTTCCAATACAAAAATATTATTATGAAAAATATAGTTTGGGTGAGTAATAACGATTAGTATATTGAAACGTTCACAATTCTCATTTTAATTTATGGATGGGTTCTTATCTCATAGGATATCCTGCGCATCCGAGATTTCCGGGCCGTGTGAGAGACGAATGCAGGCATCTGGCATATCTAACAATAATAAGGAATCTATTGTATTGCTTTGGCTTTCAATTACAATAAAGAGAGAGTTTACATGTTCCTTTACATCAAAGTCCATGAAAATGAAAGTCCACGGATAACTTATACACCGAGTCGAGTCAATGTTAATCACTTTTTAAAGTTCCTGAAAATGAAAATCCACGTCCAAGTTGAAGTCAACGTTTTATGACTTTTCGAATAAGCACTTCCTTCATAAGTAAATATCGTGTATTCGCATTTCCCAGAACTCCAGCAACTATGGCAGGACAAAACCCGCCACTTATCCTCCTTCTTACTATTCCAATTCATTTGAATGTCGGTAAATTCCTGATTATATCGATAATTTCGAAAAAGTTGGTAATTTCCTAATTTATTGTAATATTAGTGAACTACTTATAGTGTTGGTAGATTATAGACCATGCTCGTAGAACTCGAAAAATCTTGGCACGGTACTAATTAGTTAGGAGATTGGTAAATTCATTATCGAGGTAGTATACCACTAAAAACACTAGTGAAATTTCAAAGAAGTTGGTAAGTTACAAGTTTTAAAGAGATATTGATATGTACTAATTATATTATGGGTAAATCACCAAGGATACTTGTAGAATTTCAGAGGACTTTAGAAATTTAGTTATTTATTTTGTCATTCGTGAAATCCTGATAAGTAAGTTACCGAGCGTTAACTCTAAATAAGATGAATCAAATAGGCACACGGCCTTGTTAGTATATGGATTGGAGGGCGAGGATGCTAGTATCATAAGTGTGAAATTCGACTCCACCGCTCTATAAGAGGCAGAGCAAAAGTTAGAGAAAGAGAGAAAGGAGAGTTGGAAATATGTCAGACAAAAAAAAATTGAATTTGGCTGAAAAGAGAGAAAGTGGAAAGCATAGTTTGGCACGGGAAGATACACTAGAAAGACTAGTGTTTTGCGAGTTAGACCTCACAGCATGCTAATTATATTACATTGATAAGCAAACTAATGGAAGAGAAGAGATCACGCGAGCACAAGAAATTTTATACGCCCAAAATGAAGAACCAAAAGTAGGGGAGAGGGCACGAGATTGCTTATCTCTCATGCGGTGTGGTTACGTAACATGCGCCTCATGTGGATGCATGTGTACCGTCTCCAAGGATGTATATGCAAATTGACCACAAGACCCAGATCAATATTGGTGTATTCATTGTGTCGTCCCTTCGTGATCTCAACCACAGGCTGATCCCGAAAAGGATATAATGGCCGTAAATATGCAATTGGATTGACTTGATTGACGTTTATCATGCCGCTCATATTGCCAAGACAACGTGGGATCGTTCCCCTCAAATTGTTCCCTGCCATGTCTAATATTTTCAATCCTAAGAGTGAGCAAAGCTGCTGAGGGATGCTTCCCGTAAACCTATTCTCTCGTAGCCTCAGGATCGACAAGTACCTAAAGCATTCGCCAAACCATGTCGGGATGCTACCAGAGAAGTTATTCTCTCCAAGGTCTAAAATTTCTAGCCTTGTGCAACAACCCAAAGACGCAGGAATCTCTCCATTGAGACGGTTTCCATTCAAGCGTAGGATAGAAAGGACGGGTGTCATTGAGACTGGAGGTATTGTGGACGACTTATTGAATGACAAAGTTAAGGGAGATGAAAAACACTTCCAACAGTCGGGAATACTGCCAGATAGCTTATTATTGGCAAGATTCAAAACACGCATGCCCGTCACGTTACATAATGATGACGGTATTGTACCATTAATTAGGTTATCATTGAGATTCAGAACATATAATCAGTACACAACAACAATATCTGTCGGAAGAGATCCAGAGATCAAGTTGTGGGAGAGATCCAAAGCGGAACAGTTAGAAGATAAGCTAGGCAAGGGTTCGGTAATTTGATTGTGAGATAGATTGAGCTCGTCAAACGCCATGTTGGCTAACCAATTTGGCGGGGGCCCAAAAAGGGAAGCATTGGAGAGTATGATATATTCGGCTTCCACTTGTGTCCGAATCCATTGGGGAAATGGAGTTCCGAATTTGCAAGATCCCATCGAAATGATTTGAAGTTGGAAAGGGGGTATCCAGTTGGGTTTTTCCTTGAAAGTCAAGTTATTATTGTCATTAACATCCAAATACTTGAGCCTTGACATATTAGAAAAATGGATTTCCGAAATCACACCTCCCAAAGAATTGTTACGAAGATCCAGACGCGAGAGATGAGAAAGCTTTCTGAAACTATTGGGTAGAGTATCAGTCAAATGATTACTGTCAAGGCACAACTCTTGTAAAGCCCGCAATTTCCCCAATGACTCAGGAATATGCCCTGCCAACTGATTATTAGAAAGATACAACCATCTCAATGACGACAACCGACCTAATGATGATGGAATGGTCCCATTCAATCCATGATCTGAAAGATCTGGTGTTACCAAGTTCGACAATGATCCGATGACACTAGGGATTGAACCAGAGAAGGAATTGTCAGGAAGCATAATGTGTTTTGAGTTAGTAAAGTGCGCTAGCCAGTTGGACAAAGCACCCTTAAGATGATTCTCCCATATCTCTAGACTCCCTACATGACATCCCGGATTTTGATCCATTTTTGAGATTTATTAAAACGTGTAATTCGTCAGTGTGCTTGTAGTAGAACTTCGTCCGGAAACTGATCACTTCCGGTTATTATTTTTAAATTAGAGATTTCGCTAGAATCACACTTAATCGAATTTGACCGTTATTTAGAACCCAACTTCGGTGTCGAATTTCTCGGGTTCCGAGACTAAATAAATTGGACGGTGTTGATATTATCATGGCCAACGTCAATATTGCCAGGAAAAGTGGAAAAGTGAAATTTCGACCGGGTACGAATTTGGACTAGTGGACCTCCCTCGAGATAGTTTGATTTAATTATTTTGGCCATTGTCCTTTATTATATTCTAAGATTAATTTGGACTGTAGGATCGTTTTTGGATTCGAATTTCGACCGTTGGATCGCGCTCGAGTGCGCGTTGACTTCTCTCTCTCTCTCTCTCTCTCTCTCTCTCTCTCTCTCTCTCACCGAGTTTCCTCTGTCTTGCACATTTCCCCTCCCCCCCCCCGTACGTCTGCTCTTTCTTCTTCTTCTCTCTCTCTCTCTCTCTTCCCCCGCATGGACACGTCCACTCACGCACGCACACACGTCCTTCCCTCTGACCATGCAGACTCTCTCTCTCTCTCCCCTTCCTTTTTCTTCTCTTTCTTCTTCTTCACTCTCTTCTCTTCTCCTCTTCTTCTTCGTTGTTCTTCCCTGTCCCCCGGCAAGCCCGCATCTGGCTTCTGCTTCGTCCGGCGCTTGTCCAACTCCCCCAACCGCCGCTCACCAAACTGACCTTCGCACTACCGCCACCGTCACAAAAGTTTTTCCCCCTCTCTCACTCCCCTCCTCCTCCGCAACTCCTCCCAACTAGTCCAACGCCACCTCCACCAGCCACCACCGCGCTGCCGCCTCGCCAGCCACAACGCTGTGGCCAGCCAGCTGTCGTCCCCCATTCCACCTTGCCGTGTCCACCGTCGCCACGCCGTATGTCGCCATCGCCGCCGCGAGCGAGCCTGGCCCACTGCTCGAGCTCGCCGCCCACCGGTTCGGCCAGCGTGCCCGTCACCGCCGCGAGGTCGTCGTGCCGCCTTGTCGTCGCCCCTTTAGCCCAGCCCCTCTCCCCTTCGCCACCACCGACCAACTCCCTCCTCTCTCCCTCCAAGCTAGTCGCCAGAGAGCCGCCCAGCTCGCCGCCACGCCACATTGCGTTGCCCCTGCTCGCCACCACCGTCAGCGTCACTGCTCGCCGCCGCTCGCCACCCTAGCCGGCCAACCACCCCAGCTGGCCAGCCCAACCAGCTGACCAGCCGTGCCTTGTCCCGAGCCGGTGCCCATGCCCGTGCCCGTGCTTGTGCCCGTGCTTGTGCCCGTGCTCGAGCTGTGGCCGAGGACTGTGCCTGTAGCCGAGCCCTGCACCCATTGCGCCCTCGTCCTTGCCAAATTCAACACTGTTCACTCATGCCATTTTAGGCCTGAACCAATTTTTCCCAGGCCAAAACTTAGTAAGTGACATCATAATCCCTATTTAGTACAATGAGTATTATTAGACTTGTTTAGTGATTAATTAGAAATTAATTTAGTGACTAATTTAGAAAATAGACTAGTCAGTTAGAATACGATTAGTGCATGAATTATGTTGTGAGTGTTAGATTAACTTATGGTGATCACGTGGCTAATTGTGGTGTACTAATTGGCGGCATTGTTGTGGCATGTGTGGGTGAATTTGAGGATTGTATGTGATCGGCTCGGATGTCAGATGTGTGAATGGGTGTGACGGACTTGTGATGTGATTGAGATTGGCATTGATTGGGATTGGCATGATACGTTGATTTGGCGAATTGGGATGTTGTGAGTGTATCTTGAGTTTGATTGGTACGATTGGCGAATTGGGTTGTGGTGCATGTGCATGTGAAAAAGCCTGGATCAATCGGGGGGCTGCCAACCTGAGGCGTAGTTACGCGGGTCATTGGAATGGGAAAATGTTCTAAAGCGTGGTTACGCGGGACCGAGCCCAACTTGATTTGAGGGCTGAGTCTGCAACGCAATGGCGCGGGCTGAGAGAATAGGCCTGAGGTGCAGTAACGCAAGCAATGTGAAAGGACCTGAGAGGTCGTGAAAAGTTGTTCGACCACGTATGCAAATTGAGTGTGATTGAATTGACTAATTGTATGGGTGATTGGATTGATTGAATTGATTGAGTGCTAGCATGGTTGACGTTTAAATGATTGTGATAAGTTACTGAATTATTATTATTACAATATCCTGTTTGACTAACGTGCAGAGCTGGCACGCGCTTGATGGCAAGGTAAGTGTTATGGTGTAGATTCTTTATGCTATGAGTTAGACTGTATATATTACTGGTCTGGGTATACATTGACCTACGTGGGGTTTAGGGTATTGGTTATTGAGACTCGTTATCACAGTTATTATATAACCATTTCAGACCCCCGACCGTAAGGATGGTAGGAGTGCTCCTGCGTTTTGGGATCCCGCATCGCATAAAGCGATCGGTGACCGAATACCCCGTAGGGAATGAGGAGACTTACATTAGGCATCTTATTACTGTATGGGTCGACGTAGGCGAGTATTATTTCCAGGCCCATCAGTACCTGGGTTGGTGCATCCGGGACCTGTCTGGCGTGTACGGACCTCTTAGATCCTTCGACATCCCGTTCAACTGGTTAGGGCAGTAGGACCACTAGCCAACCGACGGGGAATTGGCGAGCCCCGAAGCCTCATCTGGGGTGAGTTCCAGTTCAGGCCGCAGGCCGATTATCTGGAAGATGGACGAGCCGGATCCGATGGATGAGGAGCTGGTGAACTGGGATTCCGACCCGAAGCCTATGGAGCGGAATCCAGAGCCAAAGGACGATGAGCCCGCAGAGGAGCCCGCAGATGTCAAGTCCAAGCCGGATTCCATGGACTCCGAGGACGAGCCCTCAAACAGCTCTTTCAAGTCTTCGGGATCCGACCCGGACTGGATGCCGTAGGGTTGAGCCAGTCGTAACCCTAGTTTGGTGGGACTAACACTTTTTGATAGGAGCCCTCCTTAGTCTTAGTACCCAATCGCCCAAGCCACGTGCCCATTTTTGATGTAGTGGCTCCCTGACCCGCTTTTGGTTTATGTATATTTATGTATTGAATATTGTAAGTCTTCCCTAGTTTTATTGTAAGAATGTTTGTTTATAACGTTATTGCTATCATTGGTCATTGTTTTTATTACGTATAGGTGACGATTGCTTCCGCATGTGTATTATTTTCTGATTTGGGTTTGGATCGGCAACGCATTCTGGGATGTCGCGTCCAATACGACCGCAGGAGGGGTGTCGCGAGCTCGGCAAGGTCCGGGCCATGACACTCTAAGTTATTCTCATGGAGTCACGATGAATTTCCTTGGGTTGTTGAAATCTCTTCTCCGATTTGGTTAGAAGACAAATGCAATGACTTGACGTACCGGTGGTTCTTTAAGAATGAGAATATGCCTCCTTCAATGCTGTCAAAAAGATTTTCCTCGAGATCAAGATGAACAAGGCTTGTAAACTTGTCAAACCACATTGGAATTGATGAGTTGAAAGAATTCCATGAAAGATTGAAATGTCGGAGAGAAGTCATGTTTTGAAATATAGTGCCCGGGATGGGACCTTCGAAAATATTCATCAAAAGATTGAGGTATTGAAGATGAACAAGAGACGTAGAATTGGCCAAGTGATTAGAAGACAGATGAAAATTATGTAATTTACAATCTGATAAGCTCAAATGCGATAAAGTTGGGAGGGTTTAAGGGTCCTCTAATCAAACCCAGATCATTTATAGAGAAGTGCAAGGAGAAGTTTCTCTTTTAATGTGACAAGTTGTGGTTACATACATGCACCTTTTGTGTATCATGTATATGCAGCACATTTAAGGTCCACATATGATTGTCATCATCAGGGAGAAAAGGTTCATCCTCTCTTGCAGCTAGAGTTTGTAAATTGATGACTGGATCCCATCTAGAAGAGAAGTCCAAGTCAACTTGGAAGCAAGTGCAGCACCATTACGAAGATCATAGACAACTCTGTCCAGTTTTTTGTAGTGCCGGTCTCAGATCAAGTCAAGTCTTTTAGTTTCGTGTTATTATTCATATAAAGGTCGTTTCTCGGTGTACCTTGCGTGTTTATAAAAACACCATCCGTTTCACGTTTTGATCTTAACTAAATTACTAACTTTGAAATAACGATGTTAGCTAGTCTTGTTGCCCATAAGGATGATGGTAATGTACCATTCATCAGGATATCACCAAGACACAAGGGAAGAGGTAGAGAGATTAAGTTTGTCTGAGAGATCTAAATTGGAACCATTAAAAGGTATATACATTGAGTAAGGGCGTGGTAATTTGAGCGTGGGACAAATCAAGCCACGAAGTTCAGATGTTGGCTAACCATAATGGAGGCATTGCAGCGAGAGATGCTATGGTCCTCTGCTTGTGTCTGCGTCCATTGTGGAAATGTTGATCTAACTTCGACACAGCCCATCCAAGTAATTCTAAATTGGGCAGGGGACTAGTTGGGATCTGCCCTAAAAGTCAGGTAATTACCGCTACTATCCAAATACTACAGACTAGACCTAGGTTATCTGAAGTGTGAATCGGGTATGGGGAACAAAATATGGGGGCGCGGAACGTCATCTGTACCAAATGATAGGGGTAGGCTTCTTTTAATCGTGTAAATAAGATAAGACATAATTTTGTAGTTATAATAAACGTCACGCCCCGACTTAAATCTAATACTTTTCACATACCTCACTTCCCTAGAGTCGAACAGTGGGACATCTCAGGAATGCGTCGCCGACTCAACGATCTCGCATCAGAGTTAATCGTAGCGGAAACAAATAATTAAACCCGGACAATAAATTGAAAAACACCAGAATTAAACTTGCACACCCAACCGCCAATACTTACAAACCTTCCATTATCACATATATATTTACAACATCCACATACAATTACACTTATACCCATCCGCCATTCACTGAGTCCATAAAATTTATATGTGCACCTACTATGATCACCTTAAAAACCATGCACCAAAATGAGGCAAATACCCTATCTACCAAAACAGTACTACACGAACACTATCTCATCGCTTCCTCACCAGTCCTTGCGTCCTCGGTAAAGCATCCATCCAGGGTGTACTTCACGAAATTATCCTCGGTGTGCATGACTGTACCAAACGTTTTGGCGACGGCGGTGGCAACTGATTCCTTATTCGAGCAGATTATCTGAAATGGTTTGGTTTATACAACCATGAGACACTTCTTAATAAGTTGCAACCTAAACCCTACCTAGGTTATCACGTACCTCCAAACAATCATACAAACACACACATTCACGCACATCGAATCACCACATAGCAGGCACATCAATTAACATTGCCAGACTCTATCATGCGTACACCCGCACTCGAGCACAATCTCGTCATATGCAACACACGCATGTACAATTCTCATCTCACATACTCATTCCGTTCTCATTTCCTCTTTTCCACATCACTCACCAGTGACCCGCGTTGAAGTACACGCCTCAGGCACACTGCGATCATTCATCCCCACACTTTCAGCCCGCGTATCCGTACACGCCTCAGGCCTCTCGATCGTGCCCCAAGCATCACACATCGATCCGATCCCACATTCACACTCAATCGCGCTCCGAGCATCATACACCTCGGTCCGATCCCACATCCACACTCGATCGCACCCCAAGCATCACACGCCTCAGTCTGATCCTACATTCACACTTTCCTCAACCTGCGCCAAATGCGACAAGCCTACATGATCGAAACCCGAGCTTATAATGCCTCGGTCAAATCCTGGTCTCACCCGAGCTGATCGTGCCTTGAATCGATTCTCAACCTTGCTTTTTCAAGCCTCAGCCTGTGCCAAATGCAACAGACCTACGTGATCGCTGCCCGAGCTTATGATACTCGGCCCGATCCCAATACTTGCAATTCCACACCTTCACATAAATTCCACAATCACATGCCACACTACATTTCTTTCTTACTCATGCGCATGCTCGACATGCATATACCACACCCAACTGGCCCATTACACGTGGCCCGTGCACACATCAATTAACACGTAAAACATGCTCACTCAGTATTCGACATGGCCAATTTCAACAATTAATTTAATCTGGCCCACGCGTGCACATAATCAAACACATTTCAATCCATCAAATCACAGTTCAATAAACACACAAGGCCACTCATGGACCCATAAACACAGCCATGTTCATAGGCATAATTTCGACATTTCCGAGCATATTAAACACCACAATCCAGCCATACTACCACACACCAAACCGACACCATTTGTCCTTAAATCGAGCCCTAAGCTCGCCAATTCCATCCCACAATATCCGACACTCTAATCAATCTCACTTCAGCCTCGAAACATCCTTATTTCATCCTCAAATCACCTCATTTAACACACATTCAAGCCTAAATTCTAATCACAAGGCATCAACTATTCAACCCCGACACCCACACAATTCCGCTCATCAAAACAAACATCCAAAAAATCGGGGTAAAATTGGGCAGTCTACACAGTGACCGAAATCCCATCCAAATAAATAGTAAATGAACTCCGAAAATTCTGAAATTTGGAAACGTTGCGTAAAACATCTTGTTGAACATTTTTCATGAAGAACTCGAAACTCAGTTTCAACTAGAAACACCTCTTTTGGTCACTTGAAGTCAGACGAAAATCAACTCGCTCCAACAGACCATTTTATCCTCAAAATATATTTCTTTCAATACCCAAATCACCTTGGAAAGTCTTGAAATTTTTATATGTTACAACTACAAATGTTCTCAACAATTTTCGTGAGGGAAATATTTTGAAAATAAGCCTAGAAAAATTTATAAAAATTTGAACAGTCTAAAAGGTCGAGTAACAGTAAATCGGACAGTTTTATTTCGGTCCAAAGATGGACTTCCGAATGGCCTCAAATGATCTCCAAAAATTTCCAAATTAAAGTATGTTATACCTCAAGATGTTGGGAACAACTTTCATAAACCTCCCTCAAATTTGGCCCACAAAATTATCTAAAAAAATAACAAACTGGGCGGGTACAGTAACCACGAATCCGCGATCCACCCCGAACCTCACGGATTCAAACTCGAACCAATTTCTACCGAATTCCAACCGCAAAAACTCATTTTCCAATGTCTAATCTAACTCGCAACAACCACTAACAGCCATACTCAGTCACCAATAACCATTATCAACGCCTTAATCAACCTCTAAATCCCATAAACCGCACCCAAACGAGTCCAAAAAAATACCCGACGTCCTAGACGAGGTTTAGATTACAACTTACTTGGTTTTAGACTAAAGCGGTTAGAACGTAGCGCGGCGGCGAACGGCAGGGACAGCGATGGACGGCGGCGCAGCTTGGCGGTGGCGAAGGCAAGCAGTGACGGCGCGGCGGCGGTCCGACGATCGACTTGGATGGTGATCGGCCCAAAGAGAGAGAGAGTTCACGGTTTGGGGAGGGGGGGAGGGGGTGTGCTGCCGTGGGGGAGGGGAATGAGTGAGGAGAGAGAGAAATTTTGACTTAAATAGTCAAAATTCTTGACCAACTTGACTAATTACCAAAATACCCTTTTTCTAATCTTTTTGATCCGACGGTCCAGATTCGATTTTATCCTAAAACCTACGACCAAGATCAAACCTTGCCCAAAATATCCAAGGGTATTCTTGTAATTTCTCAAAAACCCAAGGATAAAATTGTCCAATCAAAATTTTATGGCAAAATTATCAAAATACCCTTTACCCTTAAAACATACCTTTTTATAATTCTTAGGGGTATTTTGGTCACTTTCTCCATTTCTTGCCCAAATCGAATTTTTCTGAAGGATTTGAGTGTACCCAAAAATCACACGTGTCTCCAACAACGTCGTCCTAACATTCCATCGTGACTTCCTAATTTTCCGGTGTCCAAATTGGGCTAAATTCAATAATTAAATTCTATTAAACGCAATTCGAGCGTTTCTCGAGCTAACGGGCTGCTTGTTAGGAAAATTCGCAGAATCGACTCATGACTAATACTGAATCAAGTTACGTGCAAGTTCGTTCGGTACGTGACGACCTCGGTTGTCATTAAAATCGTGAAGATCAATCACTTGATCCAATGGGTACGATCGTTCGGTATAGATTCAGGATTATTCGTCAAGTCGTTTCATGGTCCAGCAGAATCACCCGCGATCCACTATTATGACAGTAGCAAACCGACCCCTAACTATCCTTGGATCGGCCAACAATGGCTCAAAATATCACTTCCGCGATTTAATGGTCGAAATTCATTCACGATTGAATTTCCTTTAGTCGCGCGAATTTAATTTCCCTTATTAGCATTTCCCTAATGGTTAGCATTCCCAGGAATGAACAGTTCCGGGCGAAAACTGACTACGAGTACATTCATAAAATCCAGTATTTCATAAATCCCAAATAGACTAATTTTTCATGATATCACAATAAAGATAATAAGTTTCCTGTTCAAACAAAAATTACTATTTTCAATTATGTTTTCGATACAAAAATATTAGCATGACAACTATGTTTCGGATAAGTAATAAAGATTAGTATATTGGAACGTTTGCAATGCTCATTTTAGTTTATGGGTGTGTTCTCCTCGGTTAGAAAATTAAGGGCCAAAATCATGGAGAGACTTTGCTATGCATATGCATTCTGTTATTATAAAATTTAACTAGCGCTGTTTGAGTGTCAATTATAGTTAAGGAAAATACTGACAATTCGCAAATAACTCCAGGTCAAATGAACCTTCTCTCCATCTCTGTCGTTAAATCAAGCAACTTCCGGGATAATACATGTTGATGTCACGATCGGTTCTGAAAATATTCTCGTAATGTCCTGATGAAAAAGAAGAGAGGCCACCGATACTACAGTTTATCGAGTCAATTGTACAGTGTTACTGTCTCTGGAAAAAAATAAAGCAATGTAATGTCTGTGATATGATTATTCACTGCATATTTATAGGAGGAAAAAGCTGATTTTTTAACCTTAATTACCTCCATTTCATTCAACTGGTACTGTTACTGGCTTTCCTCATTCTAGTCGAGAACTTGTAATTGACAAGAAGAAATATCAAGCGCATCCAACCATCTACTTCTTATGAATTCCCAAGCTTCTAGCATTCTGCAAGCGCTTCAATAGTTTTGCATCAAGAACAAAAGATTGACCAGAACCGTATCGCTTAACGATGGACTTGAGCATTTGTGGGATCATAGCTCAAGTGACTTCAGGCGGAGCTTGTCTGCGTAGGAGGTGGCTTGGGCATTGGTGCATTAGACAGGAAGCTCTTGAGCATAGTATGTGCCTGGGAGGGGAGATACATTGGCACTTCATGTCCTGAGCCCATTACGGCAACTAACGTCAAGCCTTCATATATCTCGACCCAACCTGCAAGCTGGGAAACCAAATTGTCTAGTTTTAGTCATTGTGAATGGATTTGTGGAAGCTTTTCTTTAACTTGATTTGAATTGCGTTTACCAGATCGTGATGGTACCAGGGGTGCCATTTCTCCTGTACTTTCAGGTTTAGTGCTGCAATGTTACGTCGAGTTGTTGGCAAAGGAACGGCTGCATCTGTTGTCCCGCTACTCAAGAAAAAGGCAATAATCCATGCGAGTCAACACTCAATACCACTAACAACGGTAAGAAAAAAGACTCATTTGTGATGAATTAGAAGAAATGTTGGTTTCCCCATACATATGAATGTTTGTGCACTAATCCTACCAAATGATTTTGATGGGTTTTATTTGTGAAAAATGAGCCGCCCATGATGGGCTAACCCAGCCCACGAAAGAAAGTAACTGCACTTAGCAGTTATTGTCTTGAAACAAAATGGTGAGAACACACGTAAGAGAAAGGTGTGTGCATGTTGCATTTTTTCATCAGAAAACATTCTCACAAGAAGAAAAAGCAAGGGGACTTTGCTTTCAACAATCCAAGGATTGTTCTCTCTCTCGAGGCTGCGATAAGTGCATTTAATCTGTGGCAAAAGAGGTATGTTCGTTTTACATAATATACTTCGAACGATCGGTGATTCAAGCGTAGAATTGGCACGTTTTTCCGCAATTTTGTATGATTTTTTTTAGGAATTTGTTTCCTTCATTGGTATCAGAGCATGTTTTCTTGTTTCATGATCTTTTAATATGTTCATAAAACGAATTTTTTGGCCGGAATTTGTGAAACGGCGCCGACAAACGCTCGGGTACGAAAAACCGACACCCGGCCGTACTGTTCGAAGTGGTTTCTCATTTTCCGTGCATCAAAATTTATTTTTGAAAGTGTAGGGTTGTAGTACTCATCGAGACGAGCAAAACGACGGGTGGCACGCCGCCGGGGGACGCCGGACGCGCCCCCACGCGCCGCCGCAAGTGGCGGCTCCGTCGGCACGTGCGCCGCACGTGCGCAGCAGTTGCCGCGCGTGCGTGCGTGACGTGGCTGACGTCATGCTGACATCAACCACGTGGGTTTCTACCGACCCGTTAACCCGACCCGACCCGGATGTTTTGACCCGACCAGGAAGCCCGACCCGTTGACCCGACCCGGTCATCTGTTGACCGTTGACCACCGTTGACCGGCAAAAAAAAAAAAATGGCTGAAGGGGGGCAAAATGTGTTTCTTGCAAGTATCATGTTTTATTGATAATAGTCATTCGATTTTTTTTTTCTGCATTTGTTGCAGGAATAATGGTACGGAGATATCGAACCCCTATTATCCCTAGAACAGCGGCTCAAAAGAAGAAGCTTGAGAAACTAAGAATCAAGTTGGCTCTTTACCGGTGGATGCTAATGATGACATGATAACACACATCATCAAGGTCAACCAAATGATACAAGATATCATTTGGAACGGTTTCCTAATGCCAGAGTATGTGATAGTCGGAGCCCTTAAATGCACCATTCCTGATGAGTTGGGAAGAATGATTGATAGGGTATGGGACACCTTAGAAGGTTCGAGCTATAAAATGATTGTGGAGCAATTCATGATAGAGTACATACGGGTCGGGGCAAGAAGGACGTCAACCCTTGCATTATATCACTCCCGAGGCAATACGTTGCCCGAATCTAGGGGTTTTCCGAGTGCCTCCAATTGGATGCCAAAGGAAATAAAATTTCCTGAGGATTTTCATGAGTCTTTTCCAGTTTATAGAAAGAGGATCATCACCTGATTGTGTTTATCTATTTTTCGTAAACTCTTATGGATATGTTCACTATAGGTTGGTGTTAAATATCTTGGGAGGATAGTTCTATGTTGGTGTTTATGTTTATTTCCTTTGATGGATTCATTCCTTATGTACAAAGTGTTAAGTAAATAAATGTTGATTGATATTCATGTTGTGAATAGTTTAAAGTACTATTTTGTTTTAATATTTATCTTATTAGTATCATATGGAGTTGAGTGGGAGTTCTAAAAGTTTTAGTAACTTTAAAGAACGTAATTTTACTTTAATGATTACATTAACGGTAATTTCACATTATGATTTTTTATGATGATTGGGAACATAGTGAACTTTCGAATCTAAAGCCTATGTGAAATTATTCGTTAATATAATCGATTTGTGTAAAATTAATGCATAAATAAGTGGCATTAATAATTCGTGCTTGTCTGTCTGATATGTTCAGATTCAATGGCTTCAGCATCAAAGAATATAGTTGCTGAACTGAACAAAGGAGAGAAGCTTAACGGTGATAACTATGAAATTTGGCATGTGAAAATCCAATATGTGCTGGAAGAGCAAGAGGCTCTCGAAGCTCTTAACCTGGTTATGGAAGAGCCTGAAGACGGAAACACTGCACAACATAAGAGAGATAAGGATGCATTTGCTGTATGGAAAAGGAAAAACTCCCTTGCTCGCATCACGTTGCTAAGTAGCATGGAAAATGATGTCATGCGAGAGTTTAGGCGTTTTGAAAATGCTAAGGAGATGTGAGGAGCATTGGCAGCAAGGTTTGGTCATACATCTGTAACTAAGCTTAGACAGCTCACTATAAGATTTGACTCATATAAGAAGCCACATGGTCAGTCCATGAAACAACATTTAAGAAAAATGTCAAACATGATTAATGAGCTGAAGGATGTTGGCCATGTTCTGACTGATGAACAGCAAGTGCAAGCGGTGATTCGTTCTTTGCCTCAAAGTTGAGAGCATATGAAGTTGCACCTAACTCACAATGAGAACATCAAAACCTTTGAGAATGCAATGCGCCACTTAGAGCTAGAGGAGGACCGTCTTCTGGCGGAAAAGCCGGTAATTGACATTTACTATGCAGGTTCTAGCTCACAAGGGCCTTCGAGCTCTAAGCGCAAGCGTCCTGATTCGTTCAGAAGGTGGAGAGGCAAGGGAGTAAGTTCTTCGGGTAAGAAACAAAAATTCAATCAACATGACAAAGGAAAGCGTTCTTTTGTAAAGAAAATGTCGATGGTGAAATGCTACAACTGTAGCAAGAAGGGACACTTCGCTCGCGATTGCGGCGAGCCAAAGAAGGTAAACTCCCCTTACATTTTTGAGAACTTTGTCTATGTGTCAAGTTCTGTATTTTTAACTGAGTGTAATCCTTTATGGATTGTAGATTCGGGAGCAACAGACTATGTAGAGAAGGACAGAGATGCCTTCGTAGAATTCCGACGAGTTCCAACGGGAACTAAATGGATTTATGTAGGGAATAACTCCAGAGCTGAGGTTAAAGGAATTGGCACTTGCCAGTTGATGATGCGTGGTGGACGCACTTTGTTCCTACATGACGTATTATATGCTCCGGAGATTCGTCGGAATTTAGTGTCTGTGTTAGTGTTGATTAAACTTGGTTTTAATTTGAACTTTCATAACAGTGGTATTGATTTGTATTTGAATACAAATTATTATGGATGTGGATACTTTTTGAATGGTTTCATTGTACTAGATGTTGACTGTGGTAATGTTAACATTTGTTATTCCCTATTTACATCTTCCAACTCTTATGAAAATGATGTAAATGTATGGCATGCTAGACTTGGTCATATTGGCCAACAACGAATACAAAGATTAGCCAAAGAGGGCTTATTAGGCAATATTGAAAAAGTTGATTTGTCTATTTGCGAGCAATGCCTAGTCGGGAAAACAACAAGAAAACCATTCGGAAATGGTACAAGAGCTGAGTTTCATTTGCAACTAATCCATTCTGACATCTGTGGTCCAATGAATATAAGAGCAAGGCATGGGGCTGTGTATTTCATCACATTCATAGATGATTGTACTCGATTTGGATATGACTATTTGATTTCTCATAAATCTGAGGCATTAAGTTGCTTCAAGAAATTTATGAACTTGGTGGAAAATCAATTAGATAAGAAAATAAAAGCATTGAGATCCGATCGATATCGAGAATATCTATCTGATGAGTTCAGAAATTTTATGTGATGAAAAAGGAATAGAAAGACAGTTATCTATTCCATATACTCCGCAACAAAATGGTGTTGCCGAGAGGAGAAATAGAACCCTATTGGAAATGGTTAGGTCTATGATGGCACAAGCCAAGTTACCTATCACCTTCTGGGGTGATGCTTTGTTAACTGCTGCCTATATACTTAACCGTGTGCCTTCTAAATCAGTTGTTTCCACTCCATATGAGTTATGGTCAGGAAGAAAACCCGATTTAAATTTTCTTAAGTCTTAGGGTTGTGCTGCCTATACTCACGAGTCCTCTCATAAATATGGGAAACTGGGTCCCAGAGGTAAAAAGAGTATTTTCATAAGATATTCAGAGCACTCAAAAGGGTATGTGTTTATAGGTGAGCAAGAAAGTTGGAGTATAACTGAATTTAAATCACAAGATATCACATTCTTAGAGAATGAGTATCTTAGGAAGGGCGAAATAGGTGAGGACTACTCACTATTTGTAACCTTGGATTTTGATAATGAAATCAATAAAGTTCGACCAAGTGGGAGCAATGAGAATAATGAGGAATTAAATTTGACTCAATCTCAATTGCAACCATTTGATGAGATAATACCGTCATTATCTAATCCTAGTGGGAGCGTAAAGGGGAATAATATGCCACGTGTACAATCTCTCTTACGGCGAATAGGTCGTAAAAGTGTTCCCCGACGACGTTTTGACATTGAAGGGGAAACTTTTATGATCGCTCCACAAGATGAAGATGAGCCAAGGAATTTAAATGAAGCTCTAAGTTGCCCTAATAAGGATAAATGGATGAATGCAATAGAAGAAGAAATGGAGTCAATGAAGTCAAACCATGTTTGGGAATTGGTTGATCTTCCAAAAGGACGCAAAGCTATTGGGAACAAATGGGTTCTCAAAATAAAGCGAAAATCCGATGGCTCAATAGAAAGATATAAAGCTCGCCTCGTGGCGAAAGGGTATAACCAACAGGAAGGAATTGATTATGAAGAAACTTTTTCTCCTGTAGTGAGATTTACCTCAATTCACCTTATTTTGGCAATAGTGGCAAGTATGGATCTTGAATTACATCAAATGGATGTAAAGACTACTTTTCTAAATGGAGAATTAAAAGAATAAATATACATGGAACAACCCGTTGGCTTCATTATGAAAGACCAAGAACAAAAGGTATGTCGACTTCTAAGATCAATATATGGCCTTAAGCAGTCTTCGAGACAATAGTATATACGTTTTCATAATGCTATAGTGGCATATGATTTTACAATGATTGATGAAGATCATTGCGTATATATCAAAAGATCCAAAGATCAATTTGTGATCTTATCATTATATGTTGATGACATACTGATTGCCGGAAACAATAAGGAATTGGTTAATACTGTAAAGAATTGGTTATCGTCCAATTTTGAAATGAAAGATATGGGTGAGGCTGCATATATTCTTGGAGTTAAGATTTCAAGAGATCGTTCCAAGAGATTATTGTCTCTTTCACAAGAGACTTATATCAACAAAGTTCTTGAACGATTTTGTATGCATGATTGTAAACCCATTGATACTCCTATTGCAAAAGGTGAAGGATTGAGCCGTAGATTGTGTCCTAAGACTCCACAAGAGAAGGAACAAATGAAACGTGTTCCTTATGCTAGTGCTGTTGGGAGTTTAATGTACGTCATGATGTGTACAAGACCTGACATATGTTTTGCAATTGGAATGGTAAGTAGATATCAATCCAATCCAGGTCAAGCACATTGGAAAGCCGTCAAAAGAATCATAAGGTATCTAAAGGGTACTGCTGATTATTCTCTGAGTTATCAAGGAAAGGATCTGCGACTTGAAGGCTACTCAGATGCTGACTGGGGAGGAGATTTAAACGAAAGGAAATCTACCTCTGGATTTGTATTCTTACTGAATAATGGCGTCATATCTTGGAGCAGTAAGAAACAAACATGTATAGCAATGTCCACCATAGAAGCAGAGTTCGTGGTATTGTCAGCAGTAGTACAAGAGGGAGTTTGACTTAAGAGATTTTTGGATCATTTAGGTATTGTTGAGCATGCTGCAAGCTCATTGTTAGTCAATAGTGATAGCTAAGCAGTGATAGCATACACCAAGGATCCGAAATATCATGGCAAGACCAAACATATAGATACCAAGTACAATTTTGTTAAAGATATGATAACACGAAAAGATATGAACTTACATTACATATCTACGCATAGAATGATAGCAGATCCTATGACGAAGGCAATTCCTAGAGATATTTTCATCGGTCATGTAAAATCTCTAGGACTGCGTAGATGCTGATG
The DNA here is from genome assembly GCA_024500025.1 of Syzygium aromaticum. Classification (NCBI taxonomy): domain Eukaryota; kingdom Viridiplantae; phylum Streptophyta; class Magnoliopsida; order Myrtales; family Myrtaceae; genus Syzygium; species Syzygium aromaticum. Next base: position 24,740,890 of record CM044885.1, read on the forward strand.
TACTGAATATTGTAATTTCTCTGAATGTTCACATTTGAATGAAATTGTTATATCATTGTTAATGCCTATGATATTTTTTATTTATTTATGCATTTTAATACTTAGTGTATTATGTCAAGTAAGTATGTCGGACAGATAAGATTAACTCACTCACACGAGTAATCGCCTCTATTTGTTATGTGATAAGTAGAGATGAGACAATTTTTAAGCTTATTATCTAGGTGATAATCGAGAACTCAAGCTTAAAATATAAATGTCGCCTTAGTTAAGTGCTAAGATGAGGACATAATATTTAATTTGTTCGAAAGTAAAATAACCCACATATTTTACTTTTATCTGTCTTTGATACCAGATGTGAGTTCTAATGGATTCTTTAGAGGAGTAGATATGTGAACTCGAGTTTAGACATTGGGTATGTCTGAACAATCATCTGTATGGTATTGAATGTAAAAACATACGCTCCACGGGAAAGGAGTTAATATCGTAATACGTATTTCATACTACGTATGCATGAGTCGACCGATAAGAGTGGCAAAAGTTTTTTATCTCAACTTTATACCGTGTGAGACTCTTGAGAATATGAGTTCCTCATTTAGTACCCTCAGAACTCTGACTTATTCTCAAAATTTCTATTCAGTATTCGCTATCTTAGAGTGTTGCCAATGGTTATGAATGATTCGATCTAATGGGATATTTCTAGAAAAGCGTGCTGGACTGAAATAGAGAGGTTTAAGAAAGAGGAAGATCAACTTATTGATGATGTCACATCCTATTTTTGTATTCACAGGTCGACCAATTACGATTTTGAGTAAATCATAGTTGTGAATACAATATACGAGATACTAAAAGAGATCGAATGAAATATAAATGTGACTGATTGATCTAGGGGACTGCATACTATGTCTACTCGGAAAACGTTGTACCCAATTTTGAGCTGCTATGTATTCCTAACAGATGCATCGCAACGAGCTCTCGAAGTATGCTGGTCGCACGTATTATTTGCTAGTATAAATATTGCAAAGAAGAGAGAGATTTAACGTTTAGCCCACCATGTGCGAGTGGGAGATGATGGGTTTTATTTGTGAAAAATGGGCCGCCCATGATGGGCTAAACCAGCCCACGAAAGAAAGTAACTGCACTTGGCAGTTATTGTCTTGAAACAAAATGGTGAGAACACACGTAAGAGAAAGGTGTGTGCATGTTGCATTTTTTTCATCAGAAAACATTCTCACAAGAAGAAAAAGCAAGAGGACTTTGCTTTCAACAATACAAAGATTGTTCTCTCTCTCGAAGCTGCGATAAATGCATTTAATCTGTGGCAAAAGAGGTATGTTCGTTTTACGTGATATACTTCAAACGATTGGTGATTCAAGTATAGAATGGGCACGTTTTTCCGCAATTTTGTATGATTTTTTTTAGGAATTTGTTTCCTTCAGATTTTATCGTAGGTAAATCTTAAGTCTATCCAGCATGTTCTATGATACATTCTTGTTTCGGGTAATTAACCGTTACACCTCACCTATATATCCAAATCCGCAAGCGGGTCTCTATGAGTTCTTTAAGGATTGGCAGGACCGATGTTTCTTTGTCACTTTTGCTATATATGAGTTTGACGCGTGGTTCACTGCATAAGCCAAATCACAAGATTAAGTTATATCTGGATATTTTGCATGCCCTAGATTTGAACAAAGTTGTTATCTCACGATCAACAGAACCTGCAGAGGGTGTAGTTCAATGGAATATAGGAGGTGTCAACGTGGAAGCACTCTTGGACCTCTTTCCTTTTCAGGTACTTCACGGTGTCAGCATCCAGGCAGAATTCATTCCCGTCTCTATACATCAGATCCTGCTTCTAGAGAAAAAACGATGGATAGCTATTTCTTGAGATTTCTTTTCGTGCCTCTAAAACTGAATCTGGGAGCTATCTCACCTGTATGGAGTTGTCCCCGCATGGTCTCGTATATACGTTAAAGATATTTACAGCTCCCATTTCATTGTCACCTGCTTCTTTCTGCGCTTTAGAGCAGCCTTCCGAAGCTCTATCCACAGAGCAAAATTTCCTCATGTTTTCGTACGTAGTGTCTGAAAGAAGCCCCAGATTCCAATAGAACTCCCACTTTGCAGGATCTCCAGTTGCTTTGTCAAGAGAAGGATTTCCTAACTAAAGTTTTTTTCCCCGACAAAATAGCAAAAATTTAGTTCAATTCAGCAGTGAAAACGAATCTACTTCAACCAGAGACTCCGTGTTAATCATCTCACCAAGAGTCCCTTCAGATTGATAATTGGTCGGGCAATCCCTTTGTTTTGATTTACAATCACTTGTGCAAGTTGAGGAATATAATGGCCTAAAACAAGTCCAATATTGAGCTTCTGAGTGACACAAACTGTGCTGTGTAAGTGGGTTCATTGGGATTCAATGGTGACAAGACATGCATACCTGCATAGCTCTCTCCAGCAAGATAGAACTCTCTGTACTTGAATTTCGGGAAGACTTCAAGCCATTTGTTTAGAAACGCATAACTGTCCATGGCTAAGATCGTAAAGAAAGGGGATAGCGATTAATCTATCGCAAGGGATATATCAGTAAGACGCAAGACTTAAACCGTGAAAAACAAAGATAAACAGAGTATGAAAGTCCCGACCAGTGCTATTATCTCCATCTTGCTCAACAATGCTGCGAACAGAATATCCGACACCAAAAGGGGAATCAAGGAAGAGCAAATTCGCCTCTGCAACAAGCCAACGAGATGACATTAGTAAATGGGGCCATCCACGAGTTTGAAAGAGGTAACATTCGTAAGGTCTTTCGTTCATTGGTTCAAATGGGATAACAGAAATGAACCAATCGCGTCTCCCTGCATGAAAAAGTCTGTACTTTGGTTTCTAAAGGCCGTATTGGCAAAGTCATAGGGTATCACAAAAGTATATGCTCTAGTTCTACCATTATGTACTATTAGAGCATTAAATTATGATCATATCTATTAGTTCGACGGAGTTTCGTGAGAGAGAGGCAAATCAATGTTGTTGACTACATGAAGCATTGCCGAAACAAAATTACCGGTGTCCCATGAGATTTGTCTCTTCGCAAGTTTCCCATTGGGCAGGACCTGAAAGGGTCCGATCTCCTGAAAAGCTCCGTACCCAATCGACGAGCAACCGGGTCCTCCGTTGAGCCACAGGAGAAGAGGTTTGGAGTCTGCATCTGATGACGCTTCGACCAGCCAATAGAACATCTTCTTTCTCTCGCTTATCCTCACATAACCCGAATACTGCGCGACGCATGCGTCCTTGGGTTGTCCAGGTAACCTCGTGATCTTGGCACTCGCCGCGTCGTCTACGGAAGTCCTCGCCGCAACAGACGACATCAATAAGCTCAACAAGAGAAGGTGGAAAGCGTTTGGTGATGCAAGTCTCCCCATCTTTTGATCGTGTTTTGATGGGGTTCCTTGTAAATGCTCTTTGGAATCCTGTTCTCTATGTGTGTATATATGCGTGCGTTTTGGCGTCAACTAGTTAACTGAAGAGACAAGATGGTTGCACTTATTTGTGCAATTAGCAGTAATTTGTTGTGTACTAATATAATTTCTGTTTAAGGCTTTTCTGAGCTGTAAGCACAAAGGGAAGCTTCAATTACGGTTGCGGGAGTTTAAAGGGCCGATGAGGCTGATCTATCGATATCTTATCCCTACGTTTTCAAATATACAGATTGCAAATTCTCATGAGCTAATATCTTGCGCTCTTTAAAATAACAACTATGTGGGGAACATTTACATCAATAATCTTGTTAAGTTGCGATTACAGTAAAGTTCAATAACCAAAACGTGAAAAACAGGAAAAAATGTAGGACAATGGAAGGTGAGTCTAGACATCTTTTGATTATTTACTTAACTTGGCAGAGGGTATTTTTGTCTTCATATATTTTCAAGAATCCTCTTAGAGATCGTGGATGAACTTTATGGGTCTAATCAACTAGAAAATTAAAAAGCTGCGAAAAGATATTTCGGTTTTCCTTCAAAGAAAATATTATATATGATTCTACATGTCAATGTTTAAATATTTTGAGAGATTTTGTTCAATTGTTTTGTGTTAAATAAAAGCCAGAGTCAAAGTGCCCCAAAATCAACGAAAAGTCAAGCTCGAGAGTAGATGGACATGGAGTTCCACGTGCTACCAGTACATCCTATCTTCCCATAAAATTTCGTCCTGCAATTCCGATAAAAGTAGATAGTTCCATCAAATATATATATTATACCACTTATATACTAACCAAGGAAGAAAATTTCTGATACCAATTTAAATGGACTAGGCACTACGACGAAGACAGGGTGAATAGGTCGTCTTGAAACTTTGTTTTGTGAAGATGTGATGGACAGTGCGTAAAAGCTGCACATGTGCTATACAAACATATATACTTATGCAGAATCACAAAACTTCTACAAGCAGAAATTGAAAAGAGTATTTATAGTGGTTTTGCCTTCCGCTTAGCCCGCTCCATTTTTCGCTGCTCCTACAGTCTCAACAAGGCTGTAGTCCATTATGTAATCCGATGTCACAGCCTATGCAAAATGTGCTACTTCCACTCGAAACTTCTGGAGTTGCTTCTACGGGCTCGAGCATTGCTCACAACGCCGTCTCACTTTCATTCCAGGTTATAAATATCCACGCTCACTATAGTGATTCACAATCATAAATCGCTCTGTTTAGTAGTCTTTAACTATTTACTCATCTTCAAAATATCATGGGAAATCTTCCGAACAAGATGAACTGAGCTCAAACCCTGAAAGTGGCGAAAACAAAGAGTGATTGTCATGACCTGGAAGGATCGTAATCAGAAGACATTATGGGATGTCCTCTTTCACATTTTGTTCAAAGAGGGGAGCAACCGCTTTGTCAAAACTCGTCTCAGGTGGCAGTAAATGGATCGGTAAAGAATCCACTTATGGATCCACTCTAATCTCGTGAAAGGACAGAAGTCGTTAAGTTAGAAGCTTGGCCATATAAGAGCATTTCCAGATGAATCCTCATTTGTCGTAGAGAATTCACTCCGACATACCAAACCAAAAAGGAAAATCGCTACTAAACCAATCTTTTGTTTTGTCATAAAGCTAGATTCGTCGATTGACTAATCACTCCATTTAGCGAAACATTGTTATTCACACTGTCACTCGGACAAATGACATCATAGGATCTTGTGAAAAACATAGTAGAATAGTGAGTTAATTAGGACTGGCAGTGGTACGTTTGCTTCGACCCAAATAACATCATAGGATCTTGTGAAAAACATAGATAAGCAAAGTTTGCTTATCTGCTCAGTTGCACTTGGTAGCATTGTTGGACGTTTGCTGTTCATGGGTACATTCAAAGCGAGTTAATGCAAGTCTCTCGTAACTCTTCTTCGTTACATTGTGCTGAACATGAGTTTCTTTTGATCCATGTAACTTCCTCTCTCAGAATGAACGGACCTTCAAGATAGCGAAGCCTATATAAACAGCCGAAGCCCCAGCTCACGAAGTGAGAGAAAAACAAATCAGGCACGAGCTTCAGCAAAAGCAAGGAATAGCTTTTAGGCTAAAATGGTGGCGGCACAACAGGCATCGTTGCTTCTGAGCTTCGCGGTGGCCGTGATGGCCATCATCACGCCTGCTCTGTCTCATATCCCGGGCATTGGCCTTCCCGGGTTTCCCCTTACGAGCCCATGGAATGTTGGAAGATCATCGACGGCGTGGAGGGGTGTACCGAGCAGCTCCTAAAGTCGGCCAAAGAGCTGAACGTCAAGTTCTTGCCCGACTGCTGCAAGGCCATCGTCGGCATCCCCATTACCTGCGCCCAATGGATTTTCCCCTTCGGTCTCTCCATCGGCGACCAGGTGAACAAGTACTGCAACAATTTACTTGGAGCAGTGCCTCCTCCTGCTTCCTAGATATTTGGCAGCAGAATTTGATCAAGGGACTTCTGAGGTGTTTCGTCTTGTGGCATTGTTACCTTTCGAGTAGTGTGGGTTTCGGGCCATTGGTTGAATGAATAAACAGTAAGGTTTTTCTAGGAGTTTAGCATTAGAGATGGCAGTTCGTCTCGCGTCCCATGTTTTCGTGCCGTTGATGAGAAGGAGAGAGTAAAAAAGAAAAAAAGTGAGTTATGTAGGTGGGTTTGAGTTGGTCCGGGATTAGGTACGAGTTATCTAAATTGTATAGAAAATAAATAGATCAATGTGAGTTGAATAGGTGAATTTAGGTTAAACCCATTTATGATTCATCCGTTTGTCACCTCTAGTTGTTACCAATCAAGAGTTAGTCAATTTTTACTGTCAACAACAATAAAATTTGACAAAAGATGATTGGTTTGGGGATTTTAATGAGGTCCATGAAGGCGTTATAAAATTGAATACAATTGCATAATTAACACATAAAAAAATTCAGATTTAAAGATCGAAGAGATTGGTAGGGCCGTTGCCCCTTGGCTGTTTGGTATTGGGAAAATTACCAAAAAAATCCTAAATCTATTATAATTGTGCAAATTCAATTCTAAATTTTTGTTTTTCTAATTGAGTTCTAAACCTTTTATATTTATGCCAATTCAGTTCATCCGATCAATTTTAGCTAGAAATCACTGATATGAACATTGGTCATCCTACATGAAACTACCGATTTTGACATAGACATTATAAAATAATATTTTAATAAATTTTTCAATTTTTTTATTTTTTTCTTTTCTTTCTTTTTTTTCTTTCCTTTCTTCCTCTAGCTAGTTACTAGACCTCAACGACCAACAAGAGGCGAGGGCTAGAGAGATCGATCTGACCATTGCCGAGTGAGGCTCGCCCTCACCAAATCCGGGGATGGTGAGCATTGCCCAGCCAATGGCCAGCAAGGGCGAGCCTCACCAATGGCTGGGTGAGGCTTGACCTTGCCATTGCCAATGAGGGTGAGCTTCACTGGCCCTCGCCTCTAGCCAATCGCCGAGGAAGAAACGAAAGAAAAAAAAAGAAAGAGAAAAAAAAAAGAAAAAGAAAAAAATTATAAAAATATTCACGTCAACACTAGTCGCGCTACGTAGAACGGTTGGCGTCTACATCAGTGATTTCAGGCAAAAATTAGCCAGATAGACTTAATTGGCTCATATGTAAAATGTTTATGACTCAATTGACAAAAAAAATGTTTAGCGCTAAATTGATATCATTATAATAAATTTGTGACTTTTTTTGTTGATTCTCCCGTTTGGCGTTGAACGTAATATTGTTTACGAAACGTTTGCTGTAATTTATGAAAATCTTAGATATCGCAGATGTTTCTTGTCTCTTTCTTTCAGTCGTGAAACAAGTATTGTTGCATCTACCGCCGATTTCAGTTGTGTAACTTAGTCAACGTACAAATGTCAACCATCTGACGGCTATCATGTAAAACCTCTTCACACAATATTACTGATTCTTGAAATTATTTCGAGATATTTTCAAGAATCATTCCCAAATAAGGTCGAGAAAGCACCGATCTCAGTAATGCAAAACGTAGACGTCGTAGTCCGACACGAGAAGTCCACTCGTCCGGTCGATGGAGTGAGTCTTCGTCCGAACATAACCGCGCGCGAGCTGGAAAGCTCCCGTCCCTCCTGTAATGGCCATCTCCCTCACCTCGAGCGCCCAGCTGTTCCTTCCGAGCACACTCAAAGTGCTCCCATTGAATTTCCCTTCGGTGAACACAAAGTTGACGGCCATCAACAAGACCGACTCGCCCTGTGACACCAATGACGTGAGGCCTTGGGCCCGACCGACAAGCTTCGAGCCCGCGTCAGGGCCCAGCTTCAGCATGTCATCGATCACAAAGACCGCGCCGAAGGACGTGGCCGACTGGCCAGTCGTTGGGGCTGAGGCTACATGTGCGGCGGTGCAGTTTGGGCCAGCAAACACTTCGTGCAAGTAGAAGTGGAGGTGGCTCAGCTTCTCTGATCTTCTCGGCCCGGCTTCGATCAACAGGCAACGGGCGGATGTTTGGGATTGTGCAGCGGAGATGGTTAGAGAGAAGATAAGCGTGATGAGGATGAGTTTGGGTAGAGATCTGGCCATAGTGTGGTTGATTGGGGCGTGTTCGGCGTTTCAAAGTTTGGGAAGCGTTTTAGGTTGGTCGTTAGTCCAGAGGCCATATAGAATGAATTAGTGCCGTGAATAAACTGTTTCAAAATAATGCAGTACTAATCATCTAGATTCCATGATCTGATCAAAGAAAAAATTCATCGATTTCGTGGGATGTATATAAAATTGATCTACTAATAGTTAGAATTGGGGCAAATTTTCGCTTAACAGATTATGTCCACCTTCCCATTCCAATCTAAGATGGGTCATCTACGCCGATAATTAGAGGATTCAAAAGGAATCACTTCGTTGTGATCATGTCCAAGTAGTTTCAACTGGGGATCGAATCTTAGTCGGCCTTAGATTTTTGTGGCGCAAAATCCTAGTCGTAATATAACCCTGGACCAATCCCTTAGAGAGGCAAACATACATGTATGTGCAAGAATGAATTGAGAGAGAGAGAGAACAATGACATTATCAACTTATTATCAAAGTCGCGACCTCTTTATTTTCGACACAATTACAAATCTCTTAGGGCTCAAACAGAAAGACAGAAAAAAGAAAAATCCGAGAACTAGAGACTCGAAGCAGCAGATCATCATGAGAAGAGGTTTGATCTATAATGATCAGCAGTTGAAGATGCAAAAGCATCTGTAATTGAAGTCGGGATCGTGTAGGCACTCTCCGCGGGGCTGCTGGGCGGTGTGCTTCTGGTAACACGCCTTCCCGCAATCGTAGAGGGTGCAGCTGCTCTGGTCCAGCACCTCTTGACATCTCTTCTGGGCATTTGCATGGGGCAACATCACCATGCACGTCCCTGCAAGTTTACATCCGTCAACAATCTAGTGAAGTGAACCACATTATCGCTTTAGCTCGAAAGAGAATCTTATAACTTGAGCAAACTTATTTCTATGCATATATATCATCATTTAATTTCAATTTTAACGTGCTGGTACCCACACGCTCAATCCTCTAAATTGTGAGAATTGTTTTTCTTCCCTCACTCTAAAAAATACCCCAGAGTTTAACATACCAAAGTTTCGAACCCTCTTAACGATCTCATCATTTAATTCCAAATATAATTTAAAATTTAAAAGCAAAAGAAGAAATGGATTGAACATCAATAACTCCAAATTTTGCATCGGATCGACTCTCTTTGTCCGTTTGGATTTGAGGACATCTTGGGGTAAGAGTAGGTCGGGAATTGAAACCTGAGAGGAGAAGGACTGCTACGAAAATACGAGGAAAAGCGAGGGTCTCCATCTGGGTGAGAAGAAGATGTGCTCTTTCAAGGGCTAATCTCGAACAAACAAGAGAACTCGAAAGTAGAGAGGAAGGTGCGATGCTGTGGATATTTGAAAAATCTGATGCTTGGGGTGCTTTTATAGATTTCAGGAGGGTTTGTAAATTTGGAATGTATGAAAAATTATATCTAGAGACATTTGGAGATTCAGGGAAGGTAATAATCTGATTCCTCCATGTTTTCTGGCGTATGGCCTTCTCGTTTGCAATTAAGGAAACGTCGAATGATTAAAATTGGCATGATAATTATTTGCTTGGTTTATTTGTCAGATACTAATCATCTTGATTTAGGATGTTGTTGTTGGCCCAAAAAGTACAACGGCAACTATTCGAAATCATAGTTCGGGCAACCAAGAAATATAATAAAAATAAATCAACCAAACAAACGTGTGAACAATACACTAAATCCCGAGATTAAAGTGATTTATTGTAGTTCGACTTTATATTTTACACTCGAGTGTATCTCTCATCTCACTTGTGGTTTACAATAGCAAATTTGTGTATAAGAGATTTCTCACACTTAGATATGACTATGTGTGTTCTAAACTCCCAAGGGCCACACTGTTTAGTCCAATTGTTTCACGGAAAATAAATAATTTAAAAAACATTTTCAAAAAAATAATCTCCTAGTATCGCTTAAAAAAAAGAAATGATGAAAAAATTATATTGCCTATGAAAATATTTGGATAAAAATTATTATCGATAATGAAATATTTTTCGTTAACCAATTAAATAAAATGATACATGCGATTATTTTTAAGAAAATATTTTTTAAATTATTTATTTTTGGCGAAACAAATGAAGCTTATCTCTACTAAAATCAAACAAGATTAGGACACAATCTAAATGGTTAATTTTTGACAATTGCGTCTTTCGATCGGCCGTTCGCTCTAAAAAATAATTGGTCAAAATAGAGTCCTAGCTAGGAGCCTAGACATAAGGGTCCGGTCGCCTGCGTACTTAATCTTGTTTGAACAAATTTACAAAAATCGATAGTTGTTGATGGTTCTGTAGTCATCAAAACACATAAGGTCTCCCCAATTTTTTTACGATGATAAAAATCATAAAACAATACCACGAATAAATTCAAACTTTAAAGTCTAACATTCTCCTCCTTTAAAAAATAATCACATAATCAAGCGCCCCCTCAAAATAACTATTTTTTTTATATGAAAATGCTTCTTTGTTTCGAAAACAACATTGGATCCATAAACAACTTCCTTAGGAATCCAGATCTTCTAAACTAAAGTTTCTTGCAATATGTCTAAATTTACCACAGCCATAACATACATGAGATGCAAACCTACAAGATTGAACAATGTCTACGGTCTCGATCATTTCTATGACTAACATGATGTCTACCAAACATTTTTTTTTAATTCTTGCTTCCTTCAACTTTTTGAAAGGAAGACCTGTAACAGCCCGAATTTCGATGTAATTCCGGGATCAATAAAACTTCGCATTTCATTTTAGTAAGTCTCGCCCAGAGCTGATCACTCTCGGGATACTAACCAATGGGGTATGGCTAACTAGAAAACGGTACGTGGACCGGAGACTCTATCGTGAAACGGACGTCGATCACGAGAGACACTGAGGGAATATTTTGGGCCAACGTGGGCCGATCGTAGGAAAGGGTAATGGATTGGGTTTGGCCAAGGCCTACGATGTACAATAGGGATGCAGGTGATTCTGTAAGACCGAAAGTATACGTGGCCAACCAGTCTTGAACTCGAACCGAACGATCGTGACATCTGGAACTAGCGATAATTTTTCATTCTCTCAATGATCAAGATCATTATGATACGAATAGCCCTAGGTCGATACGCGTAACCTCTAAATAGCCGCCCGTTAGTGAGAGACTCTGAAATTGAGAGTTTAGCGAGTTTTATTCACGGAATTGAGCACGGATTTCGACGTTGATTTTCGAAGGTTTAAGAGACTATTTTTGGGAATATGACGTCATACTGAGCTGGCCACATACATTTGGAGTTAGTACAAACGAAAATTGGAATTTCGGTCCGGGGGTGAAAAATTACGATTTTGCCCATCGGGACGCCAGCGTCGCTTTTCGAGACCAAATGAGGTTATTTTTTAAGACCGAGACCATTTTTGGGTGGCCACGCTTACCGAGAGTCATTTTGGACAAAAAGTGGAATTTCGACAAAAATTGGAAAAATAATATAATTTTATTCCCGAAACTTTGACGTGGATTTTCGAGGGCTTGCGCGATGAATTTCGCGATTCCGACGCCATATTACGTTGGCCACGCACATATGGAACACGTATGTGCGAAAATTGAAATTTCAATTCGGGATCGGAAAATTACGAAAATGCCCCTAGGCCACTTTTGATTAATTCCGAATTTTGGATTTAATTTTGGGATTAACCAAGGTTAGTTAGGGCTAAACCAGGTCTAGTCAGCTTGGGTTAAGGACCAATGACCATTTTACCCCTAAATTATTGGATTTGGATGAATATTAGCCCTAGGATCAAGGGCAAAAGTGTCAAATAGCCCTCAATTTTGACACATGGATTCCACTTAGACCACCTTTGACCTATTTGACCAGACCCTATCTCTCTCCTCTCAGCTATTCAGTCATTTTCCCCGTGCAATTTCTTCTTCTTCTCCGTTTCTTGCTCTGCAGTTCCGGTTCTGCATTTTCTGGTACTGTTCACGCCGGAACAGTACCAGCCGGAGCTGTTGTTCGCCCACCAGCCGTCGCCACAGCACCCTTGGACCTCCCTTTCACCTGTTCAGCCACCACACCCCCGGTTTTGTCCAAAACAGCCTTGTTTCTCTCTTTTTCTCTTTCTCGGTCTGCAAACAGTACCGACGGAGCTTCGCCGGAGCTCCGATCGCCGTTCCGTCGCCACCCAGCCGTCCAGCCACGCTGTACGACGCTGACCGTGCCTGTCCGTACATTTGTCCGTACAGTCGGTACTGTTCACCCCGTCCGTACGCCGCCGTACAGCACGTCGCTGCCGTCACCGGCGCCTCACCGGCCACCGTTTCTCGCTGTCTGCTTAGTGTCCATACAGAATCACTGTTCACCCCCGGCACTGTTCACACCGCCGGCCGCTACGATCCGTATGCCGTTCGCCGGGAATTCGCCGCCGGCTTCACTGTTCACCAGTGATCGGCCGCCGTTCCCCGTCGTCGTGAGCTTGGATTAGGTGAGTAAAATTCCTAAACCCGGATTAGGACTGATTAGTGTGATTTTCTGGACTGGTTTAGGAATACCGGTACTGGCTGAGAAAGATTAGTGTACTGTTCGATAGAATTTGTAATCCGGAAATTGTAGTTGGCCAATGAGAATTGTTTAGGAATGATATTTGATTTAATTGGCAAAGTTAGGAGTACATTGGTGGAATTGCCGGGTATGCCCGGATTGACTGATTGTATGGCAATTGTGCTTGATAGTGATTGATTTCGCATTGCCATGTTGTATGTTAGGTGTTCGATTTATATTGGCGCTCATGGTGCATTGCATTGTATAACATGGACACGCATTGTGTATGCCGAGAGTGAGGCATGTAATGAACTTGTGCGAGAATGCGTGTCTGCCATGAGCATGTGATCACCTAAAATACCCTGAGGCGTCATACGCTGGGTTCAGATAATAATGAGTTGCGTGATCACCTAAGGACCTTCGGGTCGATACCGTCCTCATGCACTTTGAAGCAGGACGATGCCCGGTACGTCCGGAAGGCGACCATCCTCATGCACTTTGAAGCAGACTCTGGTTCGCAAGGAGTCGGTGTTGCGCCTCATGCACTTTGAAGCAGGCTAGAGACACTGGGCCAGATCGGTTGCTGCGCCTCATGCACTTTGGAGCAGGCTAGACGCACCGGGCCGTGAAAAAGTGATGACTCGAGTCGTAATAAATAATAATGAATTGGGCAAGTGTGCCAGTGTGGGCCAGTGGGCCGGGGAAATGTGCATGACATGTCGATGACATTTGCATGCATAAACATACATTGATTAGCATGCGAGCGTGTGAGACTCGGTACATGAGCATGTGTTTGGCGTACATGTGACTGTGTGTGCCACGTATGTGCCATGATTATTATATATTGAACTGTCTAACCTGCAGGGTCAGAGAATTGTTTGATTATGGTTGTGTTATGATTTTAAATGATTGTTTACGGTCAGGAGATTGCATGTTAGCCTAGCCTAGGTTTAGGGGTTGAACTCACTGAGATTCGTCTCACGGTTGTTTAAACCGAAACTTTTCAGACCCCCGGCCGTGAAGATGGAGAGACCACCACCACTTTTTGGGATCCCTCTGCAGATCCGGCAATATACTAGTACCTTCCCCTCAGGAAATGAGGAGGCTTTTGTGAGGTATAGATCAGAAGTAGTTGTGAATATAGGCGTTGATTATTATCAGAAGCAAGAGTACGTGGCATGGTGCCGCCGGAATGCCGATGGGAATGAAGGAGAGCCCCTCAAGACCTTTGATATCCCAGTCGAGGGCGGGTTGATGCAGCCCAACATAGCCGATGGTGAGGTGATAGACCCTGAGGTCACACCCGAGTTGATGGAGCTTGATGAGGAGCCCGACGTGCTAGCTGAGGACCCCGAGCCTATGGATGAGGAGGATGACGGACCCGAGGCCATGGCATAGGATGTCGAGGAGGATGGAGAGGTTGCTGAGTTAGGATCGGATGAGGAGGGGTTCGAGATGTATCTTAACCTGGAGTTGGAGCCGGACTCTGAGGACGAGCGAGCCCAGGCCATGGATTCGGAGGATTCGAGGACTAGCGAGGATACTTCTGAGGAGCCGTCAGATGATTCCACTGAGTCGTCTGATCCCGACTGGGAGCCTTAGGTTCGATCAGTACCCTTAGTTAACAGTGAGGGTCATTATCTTTTTGGACTATAGCCCTCTACCTGAGTTTTAGCCTGACCCCTTAGCCACTTACCTCCCTTTTTGACCTGGTGGCTACTAACCGTTTGTATTTTCTTTTGGTACTTGTAAATATTGTTTAAATGGTTTTTAATAGTAATACAATTATGTAATTATTTTCTTATGTGATGTTGGCTGCCCTGATTCTCATATCGGTTGTGTCAAGGTTTAATTATTTATTGCTTTCGCATGTGATTGATCTCTGTTTGAGCGTGGGTCGGCGACGCTTCCTAGGAGCGCTGCACCTTAATCGACCGTGACGAGATGTTGCGTGCCGTGGGGTACGGGGCGTGACAAGACCTCCACTCTTCATTTTTCTTTTTCAAAACCTCATATTCATTTTTCGAATTTTCAATATCACTTCTAATAGATTCATTTCGTTTTTTTAAGGGTTTATTTGTTTAGTGAAAATGATTTGGAAAACGTTATCCTCAAAACGATCGTTGGTATTACTAACAAAAATGAATCAACAAAAGTTTTTTTTCATTGTCTACGAAATTGTTTAGACATAAATTGTTGTTGAATTATGAAAATATTTTTCATTAACTAATTATTTTAAGCGATACAAATGGATTATTTTTAGGTAAACATTTTCCAAATCTTTATTTTTAACAACATGTGGCTAAAAAGACAATTATCGCCAACTTTTCAGCTCCTGAACTCTTTTTTCAATGTCATCGTCCAACTTATAAACTTTGGTTCAACGGGGTCTTTCCAATCGAGACAATCAACAGAATCCTCACGTGATCAAAATATTTCACTAATATCCATTAAACTTTCAATCGTATATTCATTTACGTCCATCCCCGACCGCCACCTCCCCCTATCATTCCCGCCGCGAGGCACCAATAGACCTCGCTCCAGCATGGTGAAGAGTCGTCGGACCCGAGCCGACAAAACATAAAACCTCATATTCTTGCTTCCTTCAACTTTTTGAAAGGAAGACCTCCACTCTTCATTTTTCTTTTTCAAAACCTCATATTCATTTTTCGAATTTTCAATATCATTTCTAATAGATTCATTTTGTTTTTTCTAAGGGTTCGCTTGTTTAGTGAAAATGATTTGGAAAAGGTTATCCTCAAAACGATCGCTTGGATTACTAACAAAAATGAATCAAAAAAAAAAAAATTCATTGTCTACGAAATTATTTAGACATATATTGTTGTTGAATTATGAAAATATTTTTCATTAACTAATTATTTTAAGCGATATAAATGGATTATTTTTAGGTAAATATTTTCTAAATCATTTATTTTCTGCGAAGCAAATTGAGCCTAAAAGAACTTCTTTCTTTTTTCAAGTGACCGGCTTATTTCTTTTTCTTTTCACCTTTCTTGTCCTTTGATTTGAGCTGCGGGAACTCTTTTCTCAAGTGACCTGGCTTATTGCATTCAAAACATTTTACATTCTTTCGCCAATTCGAATAATTCTAATTATAATTTTTATCTCTACAAAATTTAAAATTACGTGTAAGCTCCGATGTCGTTATCGCTTTGATCTCTAGACTCCTCACTGTGAATAGAAGCTTCAAAAGCATTCTACATAACATTAAAGGTGACGAATCTAAGGAGATTGATATGATATTAGGAACAATAACTTCCGCATTAAGTTTTACAGAAATGGTAGTCATGACTTATATTCATTTATTTATATTTTTAATCTGATTACAAATCAGAAGTAAAAGATAGTGGGAGAGACCAAAGGGTGTTCCCTCCCTTGACAGATAGATACTTATTTAACGTAGAAATTTCTTCCTACGTTAACTATAACATAATTCCATTGCATCGCATGGTTCGTGCGTGTAGTTAAAATTGTTTCACGGAAGCTTCAAAAAATGTCAAATGGGTGCTAGTACTATGTTTTATCTTTTACATTAATTTAAGCTAAATTTAGGACGGTCTAGTAAAATCAATTTACTTTGAGTGTACTTCTAAAAAATTGAACAGATATTCGATATATTTACCTATTTTTCCTAAAAATAACTTGAAGCTGGCAAAAGTATTTTGACTTTATCGAGGTAAAGTGGTGCATCGCCTAAACCTTATTGATTCCCAAAACTTATGGCATGAGCTTGATTCACGTGATATTTGCGAAATCTCTACCGTCGAATGTGATCAACTTCAGTTGAACTCGTCCAATCTAAATGGTGAGGTGCACTTAATTCACGTGAATCAAATTTATGTAACACATTACTCCTCGCGATTTGGATGCACATTCGTGTAGCATTTGCCTTTTGTTCGCTCCCATCCACACATAAAAGAGAGGAAATTACGCTCCGAATTCGGAATCGTGCAACCAACTCACTGACTGGACACCACGAAAGGGAAGACAACAGATATCGTTGAGTACGATAACCTGTGTAATGCTATCATTATTAAGTTGTCAAGATGGGAGGACATCTTCAGTTTAAACACCATCGCAAGTTATAGAACTCAAGAAGAAAGAAACATGTCGAAACAAAACCGATCATCATATCGAACGATCAGCAATTCCAGAAGCAAACGCAGCGGAATATCTTGCCGAACGCATCTGTTTGGCACGATCCAAAGGCCTGTTGTCGCAGGTTGGGGTGCTTCGCTCGACATGCGGTGAGACAGTTAGGGGCATAACAATTGTTTGGGTCCAGTACCACCGAACATCTCGACTGCGCGTTTGCACGGGGCACCGCACACATGCCTGTATATAGTTCCAACCGTCAAGACTAGTTTGAACAGATTAATAGAGATTGGTAATGAATGGGAAAGCAAATGAACCTGAGATAAGGAGGGCTACGACTAGAATGTGGGAAGTCGCAAGCTTCTCCATCTGGTTGACAAATGAGATCTTTCAATTACCTCAAACCAAAATCAAAAGAGTGCTTTGTAGGTAGAGATGAAGGTGCAATATGCAAATCAATGGACATGATTACTGATTTTTGGGTAATATATAGGTTTTAAGGGCTCATTAATTGAACATATGGAAACCTAAATCTGGATATTTAGGAAAGGTAAATAATTGAAAATATGGAAATTTAAATGTGGATATTTAGGTAAGGTTTTCTTTTCTTGTTAAATATACATTGTCATTAAGTAAGATGATTTTTAGATCTAGAGAAATTTGGAGAGTCAGGGAAGGTAATCTGATTCCTCCATGTTTTTTGGAGTATGGCATTCTCGTTTGCAATTAAGGAAACGAGGAATGATTAAAATTGGAATGATAGTTATTTGTTTGGTTTATTTGTCAGATACTAATCATCTTGATTTAGGATGTTGTTGTCGGCCCAAAAAGTACAAGGGCAACTATTCGAAATCATAGTTCGGGCAACCAAGAAATATAGTAAAAATAAATCAACCCAACAAACGTGTGTACAATACAATAAATCAAAAAATTAAGTGATTTATTGTAGTTCGACTTTATATTTCACACTCAAGTATATCCGTTGGAAGAATTAGAAGAAGAAGAATTTACATATTGGGGAAATTACGTAACACTATTTGTTATAACCAGAATAAATTCAAGAAAGTGATGATAAAAATAAAATAGGAAGTGAGGTACGGATAACCGAATTTCCTTAAGGTAATTAGTTCCTGCCAATGATGCTAAGCAGCATTTCGAACTATGCCTCCCAAGATACGATACCTCGAACCTGTTTGTATCAACACTATATGAACAGGATTTTGTCGAACATTTTTCGAAACCGGCACACTTAAAGGAATATCGTCGAAGAGAAAACTCAAGAGACACTCTAGGAGTACTTCAAGGAGTTCTTTTTCTATCTCACGTTTGAACTAATAAGACATGTCTATTTATATACGAGGGAAAATAACTGCAGAAAACTGAAGAGACATGAACTTGTCGGTTATGCTCACATTAGTAAAGCCATCAACCCATAATTAACAGCTATATTAAATGCTCACATTAGTAGAGCCATTAACCCTTAATAATTGTAACAATTAGGACATAACGGTTACACGTGAATTAATGTTGAGCTATTAATACCTATAATTATAACAATATCTCTCATCTCACTCGTGGTTTACAATAGCAAATTTGTGCACAAGAGATTTCTCACACTCAGATGTGACAACATGTGTTCTAAATCCCCAAAGGCTACAGAGGTAGGTTCGTTTGTTTCGCAAAAAAAGAATGATTTTGAAAACGTTTTCCTAACAATAATTACTTATATCGCTTACAAAAATAAACAAACAAAACTTTTATTGTCTATAAAAATATTTAAACATAGACTGTTGTCAATAATGAAATATTTTTCATCAACTAATTAAATAAAATAATACATGCGATTATTTTTAGAAAAAATGTTTGCAAAATCATTCATTTTTCATGAAATAAACGAAACTTTTATATACACTAAAACCAAACAAGATTAGAACACAATCCAAACGGTTATTTTTCAACTATTGCATCTTTCGATCGCCGCTGGCACTTCAAGAATGTTGGCCCAAAATAGAGGTCTGGCTAGGAGCCTAGACATAGGGGTCCAGTCGCCCGGTTTCTTTACATGGACAGTGAGTTTTACTACTAGGCATGTTTGAACACATTTACAAAAATCAATAGTTATAACTTATTGATGGTTTTGTAATCATCAAAATACACATGTGTCGCGACCCAAAAAAAAAATCGTGTTTTCGATCTTAGGCTAATGGATTACTAGATCAATTAAATTAACTAACCTAGCTCGAGTTCTCCCAAACTCTACCAAATCGCAACTTATGTCCAATTATGAGCATGCAAATATTTTCAATAGGAGTCGCCACTAATCATTTAAGGTAGGTTGATTAGAAACCTAAATAAAATAGCGGGAGTACTATTTTATTCCTGCGAACCAGAAATTATAGATTCGGGGACTTGGTTACGCTAGATTCCCTAACGCCCTTTCGGTACCAATTTCAAGAAAAATACTCAATTTGGCAATTTTGATAAATCCTGACTTAGAGTTTAAAGGTGTAGAAATTTTTTATTTTCACTTATTTAAATGAAAGCTAACCTATATGTAATGACGTGCAAAAATTGACATGCGATTAATGCAACCTAACATGTAAATTATATGTCATGCGACGACGTGACTTATTTCTAATGACGGGCATATTATTATTTTTATTTTTTTAATGAAATTCGGAATTAAAAATGCCAATTATCTAAACACGCAATTTTAAACTAAAGAAATTAACCTATTCCAGAGTAATCTTTTGGTATTTTTTTTTAAATCAAAATTCGAAATTAAAATCAAGTAAAAATAATAATAATAATAACCGCTAAATCTTTTGAATTAAGTTTCGATCTGAAGCCTGACAGATCGATCCTAAAATTCAAAATACCCGCTATGGAAATAACTCTATCTAAAGCCTGATGGATAGATTTATTTCCACGTGTGCGGTTGCGGATTAGGAAATTTTCCTAATTGATCACATCTTGAAAAATTCTCGATATTTTAAATATCTTGGATATATTCAAACGATTTCAAAAATTCTAAATTTTATCCAAGTTTGAAAAGTAATAGATATCCGAGATTTCAAAAAATAAAATAAAATCCTAATTGGAATAATGCCTATTATTCAAATATGCAAAATTAGATATCAATAAGCACAAATTAAGCAACAAAATATTTAAATCGAATAAGGATAAAATATTTACCTGATTTGCGGATTTATTTCCAAATTTGAATCGCGCGGATCGGGATTGCGGATCGGCAGTGCGTCGAGAGCGGCGGCGCGGCGGCGAAACGATGGCGTCGGGATAGTGGTATACGGATGATCGGACAATCGACCAACGTATACTCAGCCGACTAGTGGCTGAGGGACTACCTGATTTGGAAGTGGGCTTGCTTTCTTGATTGGTGGAACTTTCGGTGAAGGATGATTATTGGTGCAGTGGCTTTGCTTGAGGTTTGCTTGAGGGGCACTAATATTGGAAGAACAACGTCTGGGAAGCTGCTGGAGTTGACAAGTAGTTGCTTTGACAACGCTGGGACTTCATTGGCGTCAGACGGAAGTTCACGGGGGCAGTTCGATGAAGCACCAAAGCTACGGGAACGCTGATTTGCTGGTGTAGGATGTTCGGGCCCGAGGTGGCTAGTTGCTCGTCAGTAGGGGTCGACAAGGATGCTTTGTCATCGGGCAATGAACAGCATCGTCATCAAGGTCGACATCGAGCCCGCGGGGCAGATCAGAACAACTCGCTGTTGTAGAAGGAGCGACCGTCGACTGGAATAGGGGTGCCGCCGAAGAAAGAGTCTCCACCCGAAGGTGTTCCGCCAAGAGACCTCTTCTCTCTGTCTAACCTCACGTGTTTTTTCTCTTTGTCAAGAGTGGCCGAGGATATCAATTTTTTGGTCTCCCCGTCTATCTCTTGCTTCTTCTTGGACGTCCAATATATTATTCTGAATATATGCCCCCATGCTGACCAAATTCCCTTTGCTTCTTTCCCTCTTTTGTTATTTTCTTTCCCTGCATGCGCAAAAATCAATTTTCTTTCCTTCTCACCCCCTTTCAACCGTGGCTTCAGAATCTTCCTGATCCACTTTCTTATTTTTCTTCTTTTGTTCCTCTGCCCATGTTGAATTAATCAACTTTGCTCTTTTTCCATATTCGTTTTTTCAAATAATCACGTGACCAAAAGATTTTCACGATATTATCTCAATATGCCATAATCCAATGTGTCACATGCGCAACGCACGTGTTAATCTTAACCACTTTAGGGAATAATGGGTTTGGCTGAATCTTCAATTCGCACGGGCTTGATCCAATTTATTCCATTGAGCTTGGAACCATTCGCTCGAACCTATTCGCCATCGGTCTGATAGATATGCAAACTATATGGGCCTAATTAACTGTTAATGAAATGCTCCTGATATCTATATGCAATTTACTTGATATTTTTTGTTTAGGAGTCGGTGCTGATTCCTAATTTTCTATGCAATTATTCACTAAATGGTTTACCAAAATTTAGGTATCAACAGCTGCATGTCAACTATCTCTCTATTTTTTATGATGAAAAAAAAATCATACAACAGTACCACGAATAAAATCAAAGCTTTAAAATCTAGCAGTTTCCTCCTTTGAAAAATTAATCACATAATCAAGCACCCCCTCAAACGAACTATGCTTTATTTTTTTATATGAAAATGCTACTTTGTTTCCAAAATAACATTCGATCCATACAAAACTTCCTTACGAATCCAGATCTTCTAGAATAGCAGTTTCTTGCAATATGTCCAAATTTACCACAACCATAACATACACGAGATGCAAACCTACTAGATTGAACAATGTCTATGATCTCGATCATTTCTATGAGTAACATGATGTCTAACAAACATATTTTGTTTTATTCTTGCTTCCTTCAACTTTTTGAAAGGAAGAGCTCAACTCTGCATTTTTCTCTTTCATATTCATTTTTTGAATTTTCAAGATCACTTTTAACATATTCATTTCATTTTTTTTTCTAAGGGTTTGATTGTTTAGTGAAAAATGAATGATTTAAAAAACGTTATACTCAAAATAATCGCTTGTATCACTTACAACAATGAATCAACGAAAGTTTTTTTTTAGTGTTTACAAAATTATTTAGACATAAATTGTTGTTGAATTATGAAAATATTTTTCATTGCCTAATTATTTTAAGCGATACAATGGGATTATTTTTTGGTAAACGTTTTTCAAATTATTTATTTTCTGGGAAACAAATTGAGCCTAAAAGAACTTTTTTTTTCAAGTGACCTGGCTTGTTTATTTTTCTTTTCGCCTTTCTTTTGATTTGAGCCTTGAGCACTCTTTTCTCAAGTGACCCCGCTTATTGCATTCAAAGCATTTTACATTCTTTCGCCAATTCGAATAATTCATTATAATTTTTATCTCTAAGAAATTCCTGAATCTCTGTGGAAGCTCCGAGGTCGTCATCGCTTTGATCTCTAGACTCCTTCTCACTATGAATAGATGCTTCAAAATCATCCCACATAGCATTAAGAATGACGAATCTAAGGAGAGAGGACGTGACTTTAGGAACAATTACTTCCGCATTAAGTTTAACAGCAATGGTAGTCGTGATTTTTATTTTTTTTATTTTTATTTTTAATCTAATTAGAAATCAGAATTAAATGATAGTGGGAGAGACCAAAGGGTGTTCCCTCCCTTGATAGATAGATACTTATTTAACTTAGAAATTTATTCCTACATTAACTATAACATAATTCCATTGCATCGCATGGTTCGTGCGTCTAGTTATAATTGTTTCACGGAAGCTTCAGAAATTGTCAAAATGGTGCTAGTACTTTGTTTTATCTTTTACATTAATTTAAGCTAAATTTAGGACGGTCAAGTAAAATCAATTTACTTTGAATCTACTTCTCAAAAATTGAACAGATATACGATATATTTACCAATTTTTCCTTAAAAGAACTTGAAGCTAGCCAAAGTATTTTGGCTTTATGGAGGTAAAGTCGTGTATCACCTAAACCTTATTGATTCCCAAAAACTTATGGCATGAGCTTGATTCATGTGATATTTGCGAAATCATTACCATCGAATGTGATCAACTTCGGTTGAACTCGTCCAATCTAGATGGCGAGTGAATCATACTGATGTAACTCCTCGCGATTTGGACCCACACTCGTGTAGCATTTGCCTTTTGTTCGCTCCCATCCACACCTAAAAGAGCAAGATTTAGGCTCTGAATTCGGAATCATGCAATCAAGTCACTAAATGGACACCATGAAAGAGACAACAATGGATATCGATGAGTACAATAACCAACGTGATGCTATCATTATTAAGTTATCGAGATGGGAGGAAATCTTCAGTTTAGACACAATCACAAGTTATAGAGCTCAAGAAGAAAGAAACATTTCGAAACGAAACCGACGATCAAATCGAACAATCAGCAATTCGAGAAGCAGACACAGTATATCTTGCCTGCTGCATCTACTTGGCACAATCCCAAGGCCCGCTGGCTCGCGTCAGGGTGCTTCTTTTGACAAGCCGCAAAACAATCGGGGGAAGAACAACTGTTTTGGTACAGAATCTCCGTACATGTCGATTGCGCGTTTGCACGGGGCGCCGCCGCCACACATGCCTGCATATAGTACTAATCGTCAAGACTAGTTTGAGCAGATTAATGGACATTGGTAATGGATATGAAAGCAAACGAACCTGAGAAAAGGTGGACCAAAACTAAAACATGGGAAATAGCAAGCTTCTCCACCAGGTTGACAAATGAGATATTTCAATTACCTCAAACCAAAGTCAAAAGAGCACTTTGTACGAAGAGATGAAGGTGCAATATGCAAATCAACGGACATGGTTACTGATTTTTGGGTAATATATAGGTTTTAGGGGCTCATTAATTGAAAATATGGAAACCCAAATCTGGATATTTAGGAAAGGTAATTAATTGAAAATATGGAAATTTAAATCTGGATATTTAGGTAAGGTAAACTAATTCTTCTCTCCCTCGTTTCCTAACATTTTTCTTTTCTTGTTAAATATACGTTGTCATTAAGTAAGATGATTTTTATGGTGCATTTATTTGAGGGAAAGTATTTTCCCGTAATTAGTTTTACAAACTTTCACTAATTTGGTTTGCCGAAAACGATTAGTCAACTGTAAACACTTTCCGATCAAGGAAAATATTCGTCCATAAAATTAGAAAAGTGAATTCTCATATTTAAGATGATGAAAACATTTACTGGAATTGCTCTTCTTGAATTTTTTACTATTTTTTCTTTTATTTCCTTTTTCTTTTTTTCTTTTCTTTCTTTTTCTTTTTTCTTTTCTTTCTTTTTTGGGATAATGACACAAATAGTCCATGAACTTTAGTTCAATATGCAATGTAATCTCTAAACTTTTAATTTATTTAATGTGGTCCCTAAACTTTAATTTAATATTCAATGTGGTCCTCAAACTTTTACTTTGTTCAATGTGGTCTCTAGACTTTTAGTAAATATTCAATGTGGTCCTTGAATTATATGAAAATGTTCAATGTAATCCTCCAATTAATTCAAAGACTACATTGAACATTTTTCATATAATTTAGAAACTAAATTAAACATGTAACAAAAGTCCATAAACCACATTGAACAAAACTTTTACTTTGTTCAATGTGGTCTCTAGACTTTTAGTAAATATTTAATGTGGTCCTTGAATTATATGAAAATGTTCAATGTAATCCTCCAATTAATTCAAAGACTACATTGAACATTTTTCATATAATTTAGAAACTAAATTAAACATGTAACAAAAGTCCATAAACCACATTGAACAAAGTAAAAGTTTAAGACCACATTAAATATTAAGCTAAAGTTTATGGACTTTATTGAACAAATTAAAAGTTCAGATATCACATTGCACATTAATCCAAAGTTCAAGAACCGTTTATGTCATCTTCCCTTCTGTTTTCTTTTCCTTCTCCTCCTTCACTAGTCGCTGGCCTCGATGATGGCTGGTGACGACCACAAGCATGGGTCGGCTCAGGCGAGGATTGAGCCTCACCAGCCTTGCTGCAGCGAGGTTGAGCTCACGAAGAGCTCCACCTCGTTGCAATGAGGCTAGCGAGCTCAAAGCTCGCCAGAGGCTGTCGCTGGCCGGTTGCGGCAGAGGAAGGAGGAAAAAGAAAAGAGAAAAAAGAAAAATTAATCTTATGGATTCAAGTGTTGGGTTGAAAGCTCGGGCGAGGATCCGATTGATCTTGGAACCCTTTCAACAGTCAGAGTGCTGCCGGACAGTTTATTGTTGGTAAGATTCAAAACATACAACCCTTCCCTGTCACATAAGGATGATGGTATTGTACCATTAATTAGGTTATCATTGAGATACAAAATATTAAATTGGTACATAACACAAATATTTGTTGGAAGAGATCCTGAGATTAAGTCTTGGGAGAGATCCAAAGCGAAACAGTTAGAAGATAAGCCGGGCAAGGGTCCGGTAATTTGATTGTAGGATAGATCGAACAAGTAAAACGTCAAGTTCGCTAACCATTTTGGAAGGGGCCCAAAAAGGAAAGCATGTTAGAGTATGATATCTTCTGCTTCCACTTGGGTCCGAATCCACTGGGGAAATGGAGTTCCAAATTTACAAGATCCCGTCCAAATGATTCCAAGTTGGAAAGGGGGTATCCATCTGGGTTTAGCCCTGAAAGTCAAGTTATTATTGTCACCTATATCTAAAACCTTGAGCCTTGACAAATTAGAAAAATGGATCTCTGAAGTCACATCTCCCAAAGAATTGTTACGAAGATACAGAAGCCAGAGATCAGAAAGCTTTTGGAAACCTTTAGGTATAGTACTTGTCGAATGATTTACACCCAAGAGGCAAGTATTGTAAAGCCCGCAATTTTCCCAAATGACTCAGGATTTTGAGAAACACTTAACAATATCAATGATGACAACCAACCTATTGATGATGGAATGGGTCCGTTCAATCGATTAGATGCAAGATCCAGTGTTTCCAAATTTGACAATGATCCAATGAAACTAGGGATTTGACCGGAGAAGAAATTGTGGGAAAGCAGAACGTGTTTTAAGTTTGTGAAGAGCGCTAGCCAGTTGGGCAAAGCACCCTTAAGATAGATTATCACATATCTCTAGACTCTCTAGGTTATTCTCGATGAATCCCGATGAATTTCCTCGGCTTGTTGAAATCTCTTCTCCGATTTGGTTTTCGCACAAACGCAATAACTTGAGATATTGCTTTTTCTTTAAGAATGAGAATAAGCCTCCTCCAATGTTGTCGAAAAGATTTCCCTCAAGATAAAGATGGAAGAGTGCCGATCACTTGCATGAGGCCTCTTACATTTGTAATCTTTGAACCCTCATGTTGAGGTACTTTAGTGATCAAAGATAAGAAACCCATAGGATATCATCCACAACCAAATTTCCATTGTAATTATGAAGATCGAGGACTTCCAAATTGGTTAGATTTCCCAATTGTCGAGGACTTGTTCCACGAAAGTCAGCAAATGACGGATTGAGGTACCGGGAAAAGTGTTAAAAAAGTCTTAAACTTATTGCATTTGTGTCAATTTAGTCATAAACATCTTTTTGTGCCAATTTAGTCCTAAACATTTTATCATTATACCGATTCAGTCATTTTAGCTAATTTTGGTCAGATATTACTAACGTGGATACTTGTCGGCTTATGTGGCACTGCCAGTGCTAATGTTGACAACTTTTAATAATATTTTTCTATTTTTTAAATTATTTTTTTAATGGAGGCTAGCCTCCATTTAGATGTTCATGGACACAAGCAATATTGAGGCTGTGGATGGACACTGAGAGAGACAAAAGAAGCAAAAACTCATAGATGGAATTGGAATTGCAAGTTTCTAGTTTCTACATAAACTAGAACTATCCTAATGATTCTATGGTTTAGTCGTTTCAAAAGTTACAAAATTTTCCGATTTGTTAGTAGATTTCTGATTCAGCTAATAGATTTTTAATGCTGTTGATAGAAAGAGTATGACCAGCAACTCAAATATTGGTTAATCCATTAGAAAATTACCAACACTAGAAGAAAAATTTCTCAACTTTCAAATGAAATAGTTAAATTACCAACTCCTCTGGAATTTTACTTGTGTTGTAAGTAAATTACACACTAGAATAAATTACTATTTCAAATGAATGTCGGTAAATGTATTATAGTATTAGTATATTACAAAAAAAAATTGTGAAATTTCAAAGAAGTTGGTAAGTTACTATTTTAGTGGAATGTTGACATCTATTTTTTGATTGCCCAATTAAATTGCACAAAATTTAGGAATTAAATTTTTAATTCCTAAAACAAAAAAATATTTTAAATTTTAATTACATTGCCTATAGACATAGGTACATTTTGCATTATTAGGACGTGTTTTTCTTCTTTTAATTATTATTATTACTTTAAAAAAAAATCGGATCGGGCCGGGTCAGGACGGGCCCGACCTGGCCCTCTCCTTTCCTCCCTTTCTTACGCACGAGCTGGGCTCAGCCCACTCCTTCTCTCCTTTCTTCTTCCCCCCGGCCCAGTCTCTCTCTCCCCCTTTCCTCTCTCCTTCACGGTGGACACAAGATGGCCTAGTATTGGCCGCCGCCTGGACAAGGGGCAAAACCGCTCCACCGTGCGAAATCGGCCACAAAAGTCAAGGCCAGAGCAGACAGAGCAGACAACGAGTGGCCAAGAGAGGCGGAGCAGGTGGCCATTGGCCACTATAAAGGTGGAAAGAGAAGAGAGAAAGGGGTAGGTCCCCCCCTTCTCCCGCGAGACAAAGAGATGGGAGAGCCAAGAGGGAGATTAAGCGAGACAGAGACTGAGAGAGTCATCCTCCGGCGATCACCGCGGTCGAAAACCTCCGGAAGTCCCCCCCTTCTCCCTCGCCAAGCCTCGGTAGGTCCCGTTTCGCCGGTTTCCATTTTTACTTGATTTGGGGATCGGTTTTTCCCCTGTTTTGGGGAGGCCGGGCCGGGTTTCGTGGTTGTCCGGCACACGTGAGCTGCGGCCCCCTTCCGTCCTTCGTCTGGCTGCTATGTGTGTCATTGTTCGTGTGTTGAGAGTCCCGGCTTGTGTTTGAGTCTCGGTTGAGCCAAAAGTCGTTCGTTTTTGAAGCGCCCACCAAGTGTTCGACAAAATGCCTAAGTGAGATCCAGTTTTAGGTCGTCCGTCTTGGCCGGCGTCGAGTCGCCTGCGCGTGTCGCATCCCTTTTTGGCGTACCTGTGGTGTTTAGAGTTCCGGGCGTCGGCCACCTAGCCGTCGGCCGCGTCCCAGCCGCCGCCGTTGTTTCATTCGGAGTTTAGCCGGGGGTGCCCCCAGCCGGCGGCGTCAAGGCCGGCCGTGGAACGGCGTCAAAGCTGGAGGCCGGGCCTCAGTCTGGGCTGGTCGGGGCGACGAGGGAGCAGGACGTCGCCAGGCCGAGACGAGCGGCGTCTCCGCCGTCTCCGTCGAGTCTTCGCGGAGCAGGAGTAGTCGGGTCTGTGAGCGGGCAGAGTCGGGTCGGATCCGGGTTGGGTGAGGAGCCCGACCCGGTTCCCCTTTTCTCTCTTTTGGGGCTGGGCTCTGTGTTTAGCTAGTATTGACTAGGTGGTGGGCCGGGCCTCTTCTATGTTTTAGTTTCCTCTTTTTAACACTGCCGGACTGGGCTCATTTACCAAGCCCAGTCCCGCGTGGATCCGGGCCAGTCCGCCGGGGTCAGTCCCAATTCGGGTCGGATGTGGAGATTAGACCTGGGTCCGTTTATTATAATATAATATAATATAATTTTCTTATTAAAAAATATTTTTAATTAAAAAATTAAAAAAAAATCTGAAAATCAAAAAATGAAATTGGGCTTCGGAATTGCCTTTTCTTGCATGTTTTGTGTGATGAATGCCATGCTTAATTGCACGTTGTTTACTTCATACGTTATTGCTTGTTTAAATCAACCTTGCATATGGTTGATTAGAGGCATGTTAGGTCTTTTTTTGTACACTTCCGATGCTTTGATTATCGTTTTGTTAGCCTAGTTAGAGCTAGAACCTAAGAATCCACAATCAATAAAAAGACTACATAAACACTTTTAAATGTTGTTTGAACAAGATTAGATATTGAAATGGCACTAGTTAGACAAGTAGTGTAATTAAGTTTTCGAACTCATTTGAATCTTTGGTTCGTAAGAGTAGGACGATTCTTCCGTTGGCTTACTTGGATTTCTAATCGACAATTCCTAAACTAATTAGTGGCGATTCCTAAATAGAAAAATCACTTGCAGGTTAAAAACCTAAATCACAAGTTGCAATATGGTATGGATTTTAGCCCAAGTTAAGTTTCAGACTTAGACTTAGCGTGTACCAGGCTACACCAATTTTCCCTCTCTCAAGGAAAAATTTGGCGGGTCGCGGCATGGAATATTGGTAAATTTTATTATATTGTGGGTAAATCGCCGGTGATACTTGTAGAATTTCAGGGGACATAGAAATTTAGTTCTTTGCCTGGTCATTCGTAAAATCCTTGTAAGCAAATTATTGGCCACAATTTTTTACCCAAAAGATTGGAAAATCACCAGCAACTTCAAAATTCTACCAAGACGGAAATTTTCGAGTTTTGAATCCGTCAGACCAGCACTAATTAACAGAGGATCTCTTACGGTGACCTTTTGCCCCATGAAATGCGAGAGCAGAAACCGAGTGGAAATCATATTAGGCTGAAAAGAGAGCAGAAAGCATAGTGTACAGTGGAAAGAGTAGTGTTTTGCGAATTAGACCTCACAGCACACTAATTACTTTACAGATATAAGCAAACTAATGGAAGGGAGGAGATCACACGAGCACAAGTTCTAAATACACCCAAAATGAAGAACCAAAGGCAGGGGAGAGAGCACGAGATTGCTCATTTCTTACGTGCTTCTTGACTGTCTCAGTCTCTTCAAATTGCCTGCCTTCACCACTATAGCCACATATGCCTTGTCTGCTGCTTGTTCCGCAAACCTATGACGGAAACAAATTCCTAAAATATCATACAAAATTGCGAAAAAACGTGCCCATTCTACACTTGAATCACCGATCATTCCAAGTATATCACGTAAAACGAACATACCTCTTTTGCCACAGATTAAATGCACTTATCGCAGCCTCGAGAGAGAGAACAATCCTTGGATTGTTGAAAGCAAAATCCTCTTGCTTTTTCTTCTTGTGAGAATGTTTTCTGATGAAAAAATGTAACACACATTAACCCCCTTACGTGTGTTCTCATCATATTATTTCAAGACAATAACTGCCAAGTGCAGTTACTTTCTTTCGTGGGCTGGGTTAGCCCATCATGGGCGGACCATTTTTCACAAATAAAAACCCATCATTCCATCATCTCCCACTTGCACATGGTGGGCTAAACATTAACTCTCTCTCTTCTTTGCAATATTCATACTAGCAAATAATCCGTACGACCAGCATACTTCGAGAGCTCGTTGCAATGCATCTGTTAGGAATACATAGCAGCTCAAAATTGGGTACAACGTTTTCCAAGTAGACATAATATGCAGTCCCCTAGGTCAATCAGTCACATTTATATTTCATTCGATCTCTTTTAGTATCTCGTATATTGTATTCACAACTATGATTTACTCAAAATCATAATTGGTCGACCTGTGAATACAAAAATAGGATGTGACATCATCAATAAATTGATCTTCCTCTTTCTTAAACCTCTCTATTTCAGTCCAGCACGATCTAAGATAGCGAACACTGAATAGAAACTTTGAGAATAAGTCAGAGTCCTAAGGGCACTAAATGAAGAACTCATATTCTCAAGAGTCTCACACAGCATAAAGTTGAGATCAAAAACTTTTGCCACTCTTATCGGTTGACTCATGCATACGTAGTATGAAATACGCATTACGGTATTAACTCCTTTCCCGTGGAGCGTATGTCTTTACATTCAATACCGTACAGATGATTGTTCAGACATACCCAATGTCTAAACTCGAGTTCACATATCTACTCCTCTAAAGAATCCATTAGAACTCACATCTGGCATCAAAGACAGATAAAAGTAAAATATGTGGGTTATTTTACTTTCGGACAAATTAAATATTATGTCCTCATCTTAGCACTTAACTAAGGCGATATTTATATTTTAAGCTTGAGCTCTCGATTATCACCTAGATAATAAGCCTAAAAATTGTCTCATCTCTATTTATCACACAGTAAATAGAGGCGATTACTCGTGTGAGTGAGTTAATCTTATCTGTCCGACATACTTACTTGACATAATACACTAAGTATTAAAATGCATAAATAAATAAAAATATTATAGGCATTAACAATGATATAACAATTTCATTCAAATGTGAACATTCGGGGAAATTACAATATTCAGTACATCAACATCTACGCAGTCCTAGAGATTTTACATGACCATTGAAAACATCTCTAGGAATTGGCTTTGTCTTAGGATTTGCTATCATTTTATGTGTAGATATGTACTGCAAGTTCACATCTTTTCGTGCTACCATATCTTTAACAAAATTGTACTTGGTATCTATATGTTTGGTCTTGCCATGATATTTCGGATCCTTGATGTATGCTATCGCTGCTTGGCTATCACAATTGACTAACAATGAGCTTGCAGCGTGCTCAACAACACCTAAATGATCCAAAAATCTCTTAAGCCAAACTCCTTCTTGTACTGCTGCTGACAATCCCACGAACTCGGCTTCCATGGTGGATAATGCTATACATGTTTGTTTCTTACTGCTCTAAGATATGACGCCATTATTCAGTAAGAATGCAAATCCTGAGGTAGATTTCCTTTCGTCTAAATCTCCTCCCCAGTCAGCATCTGAGTAGCCTTCAAGTCGCAGATCCTTTCCTTGATAACTCAGAGAATAATCAGCAGTATCCTTTAAATACCTCATGATTTTTTTGACGGCTTTCCAATGAACTTGACCTGGATTGGATTGGTATCTACTTACCATCCCAACTGCAAAACATATGTCAGGTCTTATACACATCATAGCGTACATTAAACTCCCAATAGCACTAGCATAAGGAACATGTTTCATTTGCTCCTTCTCTTGTGGAGTCTTAGGACACAGTCTTTGGCTCAATCCTTCACCTTTTGCAATAGGAGTGTCAATGGGTTTGCAATCTTGCATATAAAATCGTTCAAGAACCTTGTTTATATAAGTCTCTTGCGAAAGAGATAATAATCTCTTGGAACGATCTCTTGAAATCTTAACTCCAAGAATATATGCAGCCTCACCCATATCTTTCATTTCAAAATTGGACGATAACCAATTCTTTACAGTATTAACCAACTCCTTATTGTTTTCGGCAATCAGTATGTCATCAACATATAATGATAAGATCACAAATTGATCTTTGGATCTTTTGATATATACGCAATGATCTTCATCAATCATTGTAAAATCATACGTCACTATAGCATTATGAAAACGTATATACCATTGTCTCGAAGACTGCTTAAGGCCATATATCGATATTAGAAGTCGACATACCTTTTGTTATTGGCCTTTCATAATGAAGCCAACGGGTTGCTCCATGTAAATTTCTTCTTCTAATTCTCCATTTAGAAAAGCAGTCTTTACATCCATTTGATGTAATTCAAGATCCATACTTGCCACTATTGCCAAAATAAGGCGAATTGAGGTAAATCTCACTACATGAGAAAAAGTTTCTTCATAATCAATTCCTTCTTGTTGATTATACCCTTTCGCCACGAGGCGAGCCTTATATCTTTCTATCGAGCCATTAGCTTTTCGCTTTATTTTGAGAACCCATTTGTTCCTAATAGCTTTGTGTCCTTTAGGAAGATCAACCAGTTCCCAAACATGGTTTGACTTCATTGACTCCAATTCTTCTTCCATTGCATTCATCCATTTATCCTTATTAGGGCAACTTAGAGCCTCATTTAAATTCCTTGGCTCATCTTCATCTTGCGGAGCGATCATAAAAGTTTCCCCTTCTATGTCAAAACGTCGTCGGGGAACACTTTTGCGACTTGTTCGCCGTAAGGGAGATTGTACACGTGACATATTATTCCCCATTACGCTCATATTTGGATTAGATAATGACGATATTATCTCATCAAATGGTTGCAATTGAGATTGAGTCAAATTTAATTCAT
The DNA here is from genome assembly GCA_024500025.1 of Syzygium aromaticum. Classification (NCBI taxonomy): domain Eukaryota; kingdom Viridiplantae; phylum Streptophyta; class Magnoliopsida; order Myrtales; family Myrtaceae; genus Syzygium; species Syzygium aromaticum. Next base: position 24,773,746 of record CM044885.1, read on the forward strand.
CATCATTCTCATTGCTCCCACTTGATCGAACTTCATCGATTTCATTATCAGGATCCAAGGTTTCAAATAGTGAGTAGTCCTCACCTATTTCGCCCTTCTTAGGATACTCATTCTCTAAGAATGTGACATTTCGTGATTCAAATTCAGTTATACTCCCACTTTCTTGCTCACCTATAAACACATACCCTTTTGAGTGCTCTGAGTATCTTATGAAAATACTCTTCTTACCTCTGGGACCCAGTTTCCCATATTTATGAGAGGACTCGTGAGTATAGGCAGCACAACCCCAAGGCTTAAGAAAATTTAAATCGGGTTTTCTTCCTGTCCATAACTTATATGGAGTGGAAATAACTGATTTAGAAGACACACGGTTAAGTATATAGACAGCAATTAACAAAGCATCACCCCAGAAGGTGATAGGTAACTTGGCTTGTGCTATCATAGACCTAACCATTTCCAATAGGGTTCTATTTCTCCTCTCGGCAACACCATTTTGTTGCGGAGTATATGGAATAGATAACTGTCTTTCTATTCCTTTTTCATCACATAAATTTCTGAACTCATCAGATAGATATTCTCGACCTCGATCGGATCTCAATGCTTTTATTTTCTTATCTAATTGATTTTCCACCAAGTTCATAAATATCTTGAAGCAACTAAAAGCCTCAGATTTATGAGAAATCAAATAGACATATCCGAATCGAGTAAAATCATCAATAAATGTGATAAAATAAACAGCCCCATGTCTAGCCCTCACATTTATTTGACCACAAATGTCAGAATGGATTAACTGCAAAGGAAATTCAGCTCTTTTTCCTTTTCCAAATGGTTTCCTTGTTGTTTTCCCTGCTAGGCATTGCTCGCAAATAGGCAAATCAATTTTTTCAATATTGCCTAATAAGCCTTCTTTGGCTAATCTTTGCATTCGTTGTTGGCCAATATGACCAAGTCTAGCATGCCACACATTCACATCATTTTCATAAGAGTTGGAAGATGTAAATAAGGAATAACAAACGTTAACAATACCACAGTCAACATCTAGTACAATGAAACCATCTAAAAAATAACCACAACCATAATAACTTGTACCTAAATGCAAGTCTACACTATTGTTATGGAAGTTCAAATTAAAACCAAGTCGAATCAACACTAACACAGACACTAAATTCCAACGAGTCTCCGGAGCATATAATACGTCATGTAGGAACAGAGTGCGTCCACCACGCATCATCAACTGGCAAGTGCCAATTCCTTTAACCTCAACTCTGGAGTTGTTTCCTATATAAATCCATTTAGTTCCCGTTGGAACTCGTCGGAATTCTACAAAGGCTTCTCTATCTTTCGCTACATGGTTTGTTGCTCCCGAATCTACAGTCCACAAAGGATTTGATTCAGTTAGAAATATAGAACTTGATACATAAACAAAGTTCTCAATAGTACAAGATGAGTTAACCTTCTTTGGCTCACGACAATCGCAAGCAAAGTGGCCTTTCTTGCTACAGTTGTAGCACTTCACTCTTGACATCTTCTTCTCATGAGGACGCTTTCCTCTTTAGTGTTGTTCATCTCTTGGTTTCTTTTCCGAAGAACTCGCTCTCTTACCTCTCCACCTTCTGAACGAATCAGGACACTTGCGCTTAGAGCTCGAAGGCCCTTGTGAGCTAGAACCTGCATAATAAATGTCAATTACCGGCTTATCCGCCAGGAGACGGTCCTCCTCTAGCTCTAAGTGGCACACTGCATCGTCAAAGGTTTTGATGTTCTCATTGTGAGTTAGGTGCAACTTCATATGCTCCCAACTTTGAGGCAAAGAACGAATCACCGCTTGCACTTGCTGTTCATCAGTCAGAACATGGCCAGCATCCTTCAGCTCATTAATCATGTTTGACATTTTTCTTAAATGTTGTTTCATGGACTGACCATGTGGCTTCTTATATGAGTCAAATCTTATAGTAAGCTGTCTAAGCTTGGTTACAAATGTATGACCAAACCTTGCTGCCAATGCTCCCCACATCTCCTTAGCATTTTCAAAACGCCTAAACTCTCGCATAACATCATTTTCCATGCTACTCAACAACGTGATGCGAGTAAGGGAGTTCTTCCTTTTCCATACAGCAAATGCATCCTTATCTCTTATGTTGTGCAGTGTTTCTGTCTTCAGGCTCTTCCATAACCAGGTTAAGAGCTTCGAGAGCCTCTTGCTCTTCCAGCACATATTGGATTTTCATATGCCAAATTTCATAGTTATCACCGTTAATCTTCTCTCATTTGTTCAGTTCAGCAACTATATTCTTTGATGCTGAAGTCATTGAATCTGAACATATCAGACAGACAAGCACGAATTGTTAATGCTACTTATTTATGCATTAATTTTACACAAACCGATTATATTAACGAATAATCTCACATAGGCTTTAGATTCGAAAGTTCACTATGTTTCTAATCATCATCAAAAATCCTAATGTGAAATTACCGTTAATGTAATCATTAAGATAAAATTACGTTCTTTAAAGTTACTAAAACTTTTAGAACTCCCACTCAACTCCATATGATACTAATAAGATAAATATTAAAAACAGAATAGTACTTTAAACTATTCATAACATGAATATCAATCAACATTCATTTACTTAACATTTTGTACATAAGGAATGAATCCATCAAAGGAAATAAACATAAACACCAACATAGAAATATCCTCCCAAGATATCTAACACCAACCTATAGTGAACATATCCATAAGAGTTTACGAAAAATAGATAAACACAATCAGGTGATGATCCTCTTTCTATAAACTGGAAATAACTAATGAAAATCCTCAGGAAATTTTATTTCCTTTGGCATCCAAATGGAGGCACCCGGAAAACCCCTAGATTCGGGCAACGTATTGCCTCGAGACCGATACAATGCAAGGGTTGACGTCCTTCTTGCCCCGACCCGTATGTACTCTATCATGAATTTCTCCACAATCATCTTATAGTTCGGACCTTCTAAGGTGTCCCATACCCTATCAATCATTCTTCCCAACTCATCAGGAATTGTGCATTTTAGGACTCCGACCATCACATACTCTGGCATTAGGAAACCATTCCAAATTATATCTTATATCATTTGGTTGACCTTGATGATGCGTGTCATCACGTCATCATCAGCATCCCACCGGTAAAGAGCCAACTTGATTCTGAGATTCTCAAGCTTCTCCTTTTGAGCCGTCGTTCTAAGGATAATAGGGGTTTGATATCTTCTTACCATATTTCCTGCAACAAATGCAGAAAAAATCGAATGATTATTATTCATAATTCATGGTACTTGCAAGAAACACATTCTGCCTCCCTTCAACTTCTTTTTTTTTTTTTTTTTCGCCGGTCAACAGTGGTCAACGCTGGTCAACGGTCAACAGATGACCGGGTCGGGTCAACTGGTTAACGGGTCGGATCGGGTCGGGCTTCCGGGTCGGGTCCCCAAAACGGGTTGGGCAACCACGTGGCTGACGTCAGCCACGCGCACACGCCCTCATGGCGCGTGCAGTGGGCGCGCGCAGGGAGGAACCGCCACGCATGTGCCGGCGAGACCGCCACTTGCAGGCTAGACCTAGGTTATCTGAAGTGTGGATCGCTTGAGAACGGGGAATAAAATATGGGAACGCGGAGCGTCATTTGTACCAGGCGATAGGGGCTGACTTCTTTTAATCATGTAATTAAGATAAGACATGATTTTGTCGTTATAATAAAGATAATGTGGGCAGTATAATGTGTTTCGAACGTATTTGAGCCACTGAGTTTCATGTTCAAACAAAAATTACTATTTTCAATAATGTTTTTAAATAAAAAAATATTAGCATGAAAAATATATTTCGGATAAGCGATAATGATCAGTGTATTGGGACGTTTGAAATGCTCATTTTAGTATATGGGTTTGTTCTCCTCGGTCAGAAAATTAAGGGCCAAAATCAAGGAGAGACTTTGCTGTGCATATGCAATCTATTATTATAAAATGTAACTACTACCGTTTGAGTGTCAATTATAGCTAAGGAGACTATTCGCAAATAACTCCAGGTCAAGTGAACCTTCTCTCCATCTCAGTCGTAAAACCAAGCAACTTCCAGGATAATACATGTTGATGTCGTGATCGGTTCTGAAAATATATTTTCTCATCATGTCCTAACGAAAAAGAAGAGTGGCCACCGATAATACAGTTTATCGAGTCAATAGTGCAGTGTTCCTTTCTCTGAAAAAAAAAAGCAGTGTAATGTCTGTGGTAGGATTATTTACTGTATATTTCTAGGAGGAAAAAGCTGATTTTCTAACCTTAATTACATCCATTTCATTCAACTGGTACTGTTGGCTTTCCGCATTGTAATCGAGAACTTGAAATTGACAAGAAGAAATATCAAGCGCTTCCAACCAGCAACTTCTTATGAATTCCCAAGCTTCTAGCATTCTGCAAGCGCTTCAATAGTTTTGCATCAAGAACAAAAGATTGACCAGAACCCTTTCACTTAACGCTGGACGTGAGCATTTGTGGGATCATAGCTCAAGTGACTTCAAGCGGAACTTGCCTGCTCAGGAGGTGGCTTGGGCATTGGTGCATTAGACAGGAAGCTCTTGAGCGTAGTATGTGCCTGGGAGGGGCGATACATTAGCACTTCATGTCCCGAGCCCATTACGGCAACGAACGCCAAGCCTTCATATATCTCAACCCAACCTGCAAGCTGGGAAACCAGAATGTCTAGCTTTAGTTATTGTGAATGGATTTGTGGAAGCTTTTCTTTAACTTGATTTGAATTGCGTTTACCAGATCGAGATGGTACCAGGGGTACCATTTCTCCTGTACTTTCAGTTTTGGTGCTACAATGTTACGTCGAGTTGTCGGCAAAGGAACCGCTGCATCTGTTGTCCCGCTACTCAAGAAAAAGGCAATAATCCATGCGAGTCAACACTCAACACCACTAACAACGATAAGAAAAAAGACACCGTTGTGATGAATTAGAAGAAATGTTGGTTTCCCCATACGTATGAATGTTTGTGCGCCAATCCTACCAAATGATTGTATCAAAGGTAAATCTCAAGTCTATCCAGCACGTTCTATGACACATTCTATATGCCGCACATTTAATGTCCAATATCATAATTATAGTGAGGAAGAAAAGGCACATCCACTCTTGGAATTGAAGTCTTTAAATTGATGACTGGACCCCATCTAGAAGAGAAGTCCTAGTCAACTTGGAAGTGAGTCTTTTGATTCCTTGTCATTATTCATAATAGTTGGTTTTTTTATAAATGCGTGTTTATAAGACACCGTCCATTTTAAGTTAAGATCTTAACCAAATTAACAATTTTGAATTAATGATCTTGACTAGTTATGTTGCCCATGCTAAGCACAGAATTTTGTTGGCTTAAAAAACAAAACAATGAAAACTAACGGCGAAGCCATATCTTAATCACTTTCACAGCATCACGAATGCAATTTGATTCTTTATTTCCGAACCCTTTTCGAGTAACATCTATCTTTAACTTGAGTTTGCTTTGACCATTAATTTTCAAGATAACTAATTATTTGTTCCATAGGAAATATAAGCAATTAGTCTGTTAAAGAAACTTTCTTTTTGTTGGCTTTTCTTTCAATAGATGTATGTTAATCGAGAGAAAATCAATTGCATATTAATATTGTCCAACTTTCCCATAATAAAAGTATTATGTTCATAAATATTTCTATTTAATAATATAATACCTTCTGTGCCTCACCTTATTCGTGGTCAAAGTAAGATGGTATAATAAAGTTGAAATGTATCTTTTCAAAAGAAAATGAGATAGAAGCGATATTTTGTAATTTCAAGTTTAGCGGTCATGTGGTATCCATACCAGCTATCACGCACCTCAACTGGTTCATTTACTTGAACGATCTTAAAGGTGTATTCTCTTCACATCAGCTTGGTGCATTCAGGATATTACTCTTAAAGTGCTCACAACAAGATTTGAAACTAATAGACTAGGAGAGAGGCAAACCCTATTACTATTTAAGCCAACACCATATTGAGGAAGTCATATTTTTACTGCCTTGCAAAATTTTTGCAATGGTTATATGTTTGTAGAATGCTCCATGACAAATTATTTCTACGATCTTTTGTGAGCCGGAAGAGAAAGATAAGGCCAAAACTAAAAACAAAAAATGTGGGTAGGTATCAAATTACCAAAAACATGTGAAATTTGGACATAGCCTAAAAGAGAGAGAAAAGGCAAGAAAAATAAACAAAATGGGTATCAGGTCTCAAAAAGTGAACCATGTCGAACTTTTTTCTTGAAAATCGATTGAATAAAAACTAGTAAATTAAGCACCACAAATTTAAGTTAGAATCAAATCGAATCAAAGTCAAATTTCATTATTTCGACTTCGCTCGGTCTCAGTTGACCATGCTAGAGTGTTCAGAGATGGAGTTGTGGGAGAAATCAAGCCACAAAAGTGTCATGTTAGGCTAACCATCTCGGCAAAGCCCAGAAATGGAGGCATTTGAGAGAGATATGCCAGCGTCCATCCATTGTGGAAATGTTGCTCCGAATTTGACGGAAGCCACCCGAAGGATTCCAAAGTTCGGAAAGAAGGTCACTTGGAATCTGCCCTAAAAGTCAAGTAAATTATCGCTAATATCCAAGTACTTCAGACTAGACTTAATTTACTTGGAGTGTGGACCGGTACGTGGGATAAAAAAGGAACCCGGAACTGTCACTTGACAAAAATGTGGTACGATTAGGGTGGACTTCTGTTGATTATGTGATTAGGATAAGATCTGATTTTGTAGTTATAATATAGATGATATATGAAGTATAATGTGGATCTGATTTTGTAGTTATAATATAGATGATATATGAAGTATAATGTGTTTCTAAAGTATTTGAGCCACTAGGTTTCATGTTCAGCCAAAAATTACTATTTCTAATTATGTTTTCCAATACAAAAATATTATTATGAAAAATATAGTTCAAGTGAGTAATAATGATTAGTATATTGAAACGTTCACAATTCTCATTTTAATTTATGGGTGGGTTCTTATCTCATAGGATGTCCTGCGCATCCGAGATCTCCGGTCCGTGTGAGAGGCGAATGCATGCATCTGGCATATCTAATAATAATAAGGAATCTAATGTATTGCTTTGGTTTTCAATTACAATAAAGAGAGAGTTCACATGTTCCTTTAAATCAAAGTCCGTGAAAATGAAAGTCCACAAATAACTTATACGCCGAGTCGAGGCATTGTTAATCACTTTTTAAAGTTCCTGAAAATGAAAGTCCACATCCAAGGCGAAGTCAACGTTTTATGACTTTTCGAATAAGCACTTCCTTCATAAGTAAATATCGTGTATTCGCATTTCCCAGAACTCCAGCAACCATGGCAGGACAAAACCCTCCACTCGTCCTACTTCTTGTCACGCCCCGAACCCTACGGTGCGCGAGCACCCCTGCCATGGTCGATTTGAGTGCGACGTCCCAGGACACGTCGCCGACCCAACACCCAACACAGAAATTAAAGCACACGCGGAAGCAAAACAATACCCGAACAGATTTGAACCCAATAACCAAGGATAGCCACTCAGCAAACAACATAAACAATTACACTTGCATTGATACTGGGCACCATACACAATATTCAATTACAGCCCAATTCAAAAAAATCAAAAGCGGTTCAAGGCCACTACAACTAGCCGGGGCTCCTCCCAAAACACTTCGGTACACCTGCCATCCTCAAGGCTGGGGGTCTGAAAATGTGGTTTAAACAACAATGAGAATAATCTCAGTGAGTAATTCCCTAAACCTAAACTAGGCTAATGTGCACCTCCTGACAAGTACGAAACGACACACAAATCAAACGTATCTGACTCAGGCCCTCGGCCTAAATGTAAATTTCACTTGACCCTGCAGGTTAGGCATCCTATAAATATACGCACAACAGTACGATAGCAGTTAGATCGCAGAACAAATACACATGTCGCTTAATCCCGATGTATGCCATGCACGTGCTCATGATCGCATTCATGTCATGTCTCGATAATACAGTAACGCGCACTCGCATACTAGCACACTGCTATTTACCAATTTCTCCTCCGACCCGCGTTAAACGCATCAGGTCTATCACTTCGAGATCGATCTCTGGCCCGCGTTAAACGCATCAGGCTCATGACACATAACCCGCGTAAAACGCATCAGGTTGGTCATCTTCCGGTAAACCGGGCATCGTCCCGCGTAACACGCCTCGGGACGGGTTCACTACCCCGCGTAAAACGCATCAGGGTTTATTGTGATCACACATTCACAAGCACCAATTTATATCTGGACCCCGCGTAAGACGCATCAGGGCATTTTAGGTGATCACAATGCACATGTCATTCAGGCACGCTCGTAAATGCACATGCCGTGTCAATGCTCATGATGCACATCCCGAGCCATAACGTTCACATCTTGGCAATCACTTGAACCACACAATTTCAATCTCATAATCAACATGCCCAAACTGACAATTAATTAAAACAATCGTGGTACAAGCTTAACACGCAATTTATGAACGGAATTACACAACCGGGTCAACAAAATTCCGAGCATTAGAGACCCGCCGAGCTACTCCACTCTTAGCCACGCTAAGTACGTCACGACATCGTCGAATCACCCCCAATCAAGGACAATTTAACCACTAACTCGGTCTATCCGACAATTCCGCCAATTACACCACTAAACCTCAAATCAATTGCGCCTCGCTCCAATACGATCCGGCCATAGACAGTAACTAGTCCACTAATTCTAGGCCATTAATCATCCTCAAAATGATCCATTAATACTTTGAAACGCCACTCAAATCAGCCACAATATCCGTCTCTAATAATTTCCACGATTTAATCCCTAAAACACCCTAATTAACCCCTAAAACCCGTCTAGAAATGTAAATTAGCCTAATTAGGGTTTAGGGTCAAACTCACCGGATGTCCTACGCTTGAATCGGGCCAAACATGCGACGAAGAGGGGCTGGGCAGTGGCGGTCCCTCGCCGGAACAGTGACGGTCCCTCGCCGGAACAGTGACGGCGGCGATGGTTCCGGCAAGCGGCGCGAACGGCGGCGACGAGCTAGATGATTCCGCGGCCTAGAGAGGGGAAAAAGGAACACAGCCGGGGGTGTGCGATGGCTAGACAAGGCTGGGCGATGCGGTGGTGGTGGCGGAACAGCTCCGGCGGCGACGGCGAAGTTCCTCCGGCGATGAGCTCTCCTCGGCCAAAACCAGGAGGAAGAGAAAGAAAGAGATGGCTGTGGGTGGAGGGCTGGTGGTCAGCTGGGGTGAGGGGGCGGACGGCGGAGGGCGGCGACGGCACCAGCTACCTCGCGGCGACGACGAGGCGGCGCGGCGAGCCGGCGATCTGTGGAAGTCACGGGAAGGAGAGAGAAAGTGGGCGGAGGCGGGTGGTGCGGCTGGGGAGCGCTCGGCGGTGGCGACAACGACGCTCAGGCGTCGGGACGGCACTGGGTAGTCGGCCGGACGACTGGGCGACGGCTGGGTTCCATCGAACGCGGCGGCGAGCTCACCGCGGTGTGTGCAGAGGAAGAGACCAGTCAATCAGGGGCGGTGACTGGCGGATGACGCGGCGCGGCGGTCGAGTTGGCTGGCGACGGCGGCGGCGTGCGTCGGTCAGAGGTCCGGGCGGCGTTGGCTGGGCGATGCCGGGCGGAGCTAACCAAGAACGAAGCAGAACCAGAACTCGGCGAGTTCGGGGAAAGAAGAAGACTGAAGAAGAAGACCAGAAGAGAAGAAAAGGGAGAAGAAAGAGAAAAGAAGAAGAAAAGAAAAAGAAAGAAAGAAAGAAGGAAGGGAAGAGAGAAGAGAGAGAATGTCAGGGGGGTGGTTCTGCATGGTATGGGCTGAGGCGACGCAACAGGGGAAGACGTGCGCGCGGTCAGAGGGGAAAAGGAGAGAGAGAGAGAGAGAGATAAAATTTCAAAATTCAATCTAATATTAAACGCAATATAAAAGCCCAAAATTAAAACCGACTACACCCTGACGGTCTAGATTAGTCCTCGAATATAATAAGGGACAAAGGCCAAATTAATTAAACCAACTATAACGAGGGAGGTCTAATAGTCCAAATTCGTACTTGGTTAAAAACTCTCATTTTTCCATCATTCCTGACAATCTCAATGCTGGCTACCATAATATTGTCACCGTCCATTTTATTTTGTCCCGACACTCCCGAAAATCGACTGCCAAGTCCGAGGTCTAAATAACGGTCAAATTCGATCGAGCGCGATTTTAACGAAATCTCTATTTTTAAAAACAAAAACCCGAGAGTGATCAGTTCTCGGGCGAGATTCTATTATAAGCGCACTGACGAATTAAACGTTTATAAATCCCAAAAATGGGCCGAAATTCGGGATGTCACACTTCTTACTATTCTAATTGGTTTTAAAGTGAGTAAATTCCTGATTATATCGATAATTTCGAAAAAGATGGTAATTTCCTAATTTATTGTAATATTAGTGAATTACTTATTGTGTCGGAAGTTTATAGACCATGCTCGTAGAACTTGAAAAATCTTGGCAACGTACTAATTAGTTAGGGAGATTGGTAAATTCATTATCGAGGTAGTATGCTACTAAAAACACTTGTGAAATTTCAAAGAAGTTGGTAAGTTACAATTTTTAGTGAGATATTGGTATATACTAATTATATTGTGGGCAAATCACCAGGATACTTGTAGAATTTTAGAGGACTTTAGAAATTTAGTTATTCGTTTTGTCATTAGTGAAATCCTGATAAGCAAGTTACTGGGCATTACCTCTAACCAAGATGCTTGGAAAATCACCAGCAACTTTAAAATTCTACCAACACGGAAAGTTTCTGGTTATGAATCGGCAGAACCCTAGAATTGGAAGCCCATCGTTGTTGAGGCCCATTTAAATCTGTCTGGACCGGCCCTAATTAACAGGTATCTTATGCCGTGACCTTCGGCCACATAAATGCGAGAAAAGAAGCTGAGCAGAAATCGAATAGGCACGTGGCCTTGTTGGTAAAGAGATTGGAGGACGAGGACGCTAGTATCACAGGTGTGGGGTTCTACTCCACCGCTTTGTAAGAGACGAAACAAAAGTCAGAGAGAGATGAGAGTTAAAGATACGACAGATAAAAAAAAATTGAATTTGACTGAAAAGAAAGAAAGCGGAAAGCAGATACACTTGAAGGAGTAGTGTTTTGCGAGTTAGACCTCACAGCATGCTAATTACATTACATTGATAAGCAAACTAATGGAAAGGAAGAGATCACACGAGCACAAGAAATTTTATACACCCAAAATGAAGAACCAAAGGTGGGGAGAGGGCACGAGATTGCTCATCTCTCATACGGTGTGGTTACATAACATGCACCTCATGTGGATGCATGTGTATCGTCTCAAAGGATGTATGTGCAGCACATGTAAGGACCACGTATCATGATCATGGTCATAGAAGAGAAGGCACATCCATTCTTGCAATTGGAGTTTGTAAAATTGATGACCGGTCCCCATCCTGAAGAGAGAATTCGACCTCTACAAATTAGTCCGAGCGAAAAGCTCCTCCATTGAGGAGATCGTGGGACACTGCGCCCAATTTATGCAGCGCCGGACACGGACTAAGTCAAGTCCTTTGGTTGTTTTTCCACGTAAATGCGTGTCCATAATGACACCGCCCATTTCATGTTATGATTTTTACTAAATTACCTGAAATAATGATCTTAACTAGTCTTGTTGCCCGTGCTATACACAAGATTTTGTTGGCCATTGCTTAAAAAGCAAGACAATAGAAAACGACAGCGAAAAACATATTGCGATCACTTTCACAACATCACAATTCACAAATGTAGTCTTTTCATGTTCAGCCAAAAATTACTATTTTTAATTATGTTTTCCAATACAAAAATATTATTATGAAAAATATAGTTTGGGTGAGTAATAACGATTAGTATATTGAAACGTTCACAATTCTCATTTTAATTTATGGATGGGTTCTTATCTCATAGGATATCCTGCGCATCCGAGATCTCCGGGCCGTGTGAGAGACGAATGCAGGCATCTGGCATATCTAACAATAATAAGGAATCTATTGTATTGCTTTGGCTTTCAATTACAATAAAGAGAGAGTTTACATGTTCCTTTACATCAAAGTCCATGAAAATGAAAGTCCACGGATAACTTATACACCGAGTCGAGTCAATGTTAATCACTTTTTAAAGTTCCTGAAAATGAAAATCCACGTCCAAGTCGAAGTCAACGTTTTATGACTTTTCGAATAAGCACTTCCTTCATAAGTAAATATCGTGTATTCGCATTTCCCAGAACTCCAGCAACTATGGCAGGACAAAACCCGCCACTTATCCTCCTTCTTACTATTCCAATTCATTTGAATGTCGGTAAATTCCTGATTATATCGATAATTTCGAAAAAGTTGGTAATTTCCTAATTTATTGTAATATTAGTGAACTACTTATAGTGTTGGTAGATTATAGACCATGCTCGTAGAACTCGAAAAATCTTGGCACGGTACTAATTAGTTAGGAGATTGGTAAATTCATTATCGAGGTAGTATACCACTAAAAACACTAGTGAAATTTCAAAGAAGTTGGTAAGTTACAAGTTTTAAAGAGATATTGATATGTACTAATTATATTATGGGTAAATCACCAAGGATACTTGTAGAATTTCAGAGGACTTTAGAAATTTAGTTATTTATTTTGTCATTCGTGAAATCCTGATAAGTAAGTTACCGAGCGTTAACTCTAAATAAGATGAATCAAATAGGCACACGGCCTTGTTAGTATATGGATTGGGGGGCGAGGATGCTAGTATCATAAGTGTGGAATTCGACTCCACCGCTCTATAAGAGGCAGAGCAAAAGTTAGAGAAAGAGATAAAGGAGAGTTGGAAATATGTCAGACAAAAAAAATTTGAATTTGGCTTAAAAGAGAGAAAGTGGAAAGCATAGTTTGGCACGGGAAGATACACTAGAAAGACTAGTGTTTTGCGAGTTAGACCTCACAGCATGCTAATTATATTACATTGATAAGCAAACTAATGGAAGAGAAGAGATCACGCGAGCACAAGAAATTTTATACGCCCAAAATGAAGAACCAAAAGTAGGGGAGAGGGCACGAGATTGCTTATCTCTCATGCGGTGTGGTTACGTAACATGCGCCTCATGTGGATGCATGTGTACCGTCTCCAAGGATGTATCTGCAGCACATGTAAAGTCCACATATCGTAATCATAGTCATAGAAGAGAAGGCACATCCATTCTTGCAATTGGAGTTTGTAAAATGGATGACTGGTCCCCATCCAGAAGAGGGAATTCGACCTCTCCAAATTAGTCCGAGGGAAAAGCTCCTCCATTGAGGAGATCGTGGGACTCTGCACCCAATTTTTGCAGTGCCAGACACGGACTAAGTCCAGTCTTTTGATTGTTTTTCCGTGTAAATGCGTGTCCATAACGACACTGCCGATTTCACGTTATGAATTTTTACTAAATTACCAGAAATAATGATCGTAACTAGTCTTGTTGCCCATGCTACACACAAGATTTTGTTGGCCATTGCTTAAAAAGCAAGACAAAAGAAAACAACAGCGAAAAAAAAAATTGCGATCACTTTCACAACATCACAATTCACAAATGTAATATTTTATTCTTTATTTCTGAAATCTTCCCCTGCGACATCCATTTTAAACTTGAGTTTGTTTGTCCATAAATTTTCGAGATAAATGATGATTCCGATCATAGATAACATAAACGGTTCAATCTGTGAAAGAACTTTCTCTGTGTGGGCTTTTCTTTCAATAGATGTATGTCTATTGTTTCCCATGGGTGTAATTTTATTCTTTAGTTATGCGTTTGGTGTTTCCCATGGATGTAAATCACTAAACTAATAGTGATGGTACCAAAGCAAGGGATCAGTAACGCGATTCATGTGCAGCAAGTGGAAGGGTCATAGCTATCGTAAAATAAAACCGAGGGAAAAATCCTCCCAAGAGAAAAGAATCGGACAGCATATGTATCTTATCTTATAATGGAAAAATAGGTCTCACAATGAGTGGGGATGAACATTCGCCATCACTGCTAAAAGCATCCAGAAAAAAAAAAAAAAAAACAGAATCTAGCCATTACCAATGTTGTGAAGAAAAATATCGCAATAAGTTTTGGATGGATGATGAATATATTAAGAAGGGTCAAGAAATTCAAACTCAACAAACATTTCGAATCTTCCATGGACTCAAAAGCTGGGTCGGCAATTGATGGCGAGTCCCAACGTGTATGAGAAATGGCCAAACGAAGAACAAGAAGAACAACTTCAGCTTTAGGGGACAAGTAAAATTCAGGTGGCGGATGGATAATGAGAGAGACGACTGAAGGAAAAATTCATAAATGGAATTGGAAAAGCTGCAAAATGTTCCGTTCAGATTTTTGATTTAATTGGTAAATTTCTAATGCCGTTTGCTAGAAAATGCGGACGGTGCTGTTAAATTCCTGTTAAAAGCCATGTCGGCAATCGGCATTACATGCGGCATCCAAAGGGGCTATTGAAAACAGGGGCTATTGAAAACCTTAAAGTATGTAAAAAAAAAATTTCTAAAAAATTTAGAAGAAAGAAATTAAAAAAAAAAAGTCTTGTTTCTTGTTCGAACCTCTACTATCTGTTAGCTCTCTTTCTTTTTGAAATTTGGCAGATCTGATTTTGAAATTTGCCTAATTAAAACAAACATCTCGTAAACCCTGCTTTAGATTTCTCTTGGCTTGTTTGAAATTTTGCAAATCTGCGTTTGATCTTTAACCCTCTTTCGGACTTGAAATTTTAGTTGTATTCAACTTTGAATCTCGGAAAAAGACCGCGTCTTTCGCTTCACTTCTCTTTCTCCACCGTCAGCTTGGTGGGAGAGCATCCAGGCATCCTTCACAATTGAAGCCCATCTCACTCAATCTGCAGACATCATATTCTGCGACAAAGTTGGAAACCTTACAGCACTCTTATTACATTACATCAATAAGTCAACAATTGGAAAGCACAAGAAATTTCACACAGCCCCAAATGAAGAACCAAAGGCAGGGGAGGAGATGGCAAGAGATTGCTCATTATTTATGTGCTTCTTGACCGTCTCAGTCTCTTCAACTTGGCTACCTTCGCCACTATAGCCACGTATGCCTTGTCTGTTGCATGATCCGCAAAGCTGAAATATGCACGTCTCCAATCCCTCTTGACCTGCAAAACACCAAAGAAGCCCCAAAACCTCGTCGCAAACCCAAGCATTATGACCCCGTAGAACAAGGCCTCTTCAAGCTTATCCTCTTCATGTGTATCCTCAGGGTGAGGGATTTTTGGAGGTTGAGGCGCCTTGGCATCGAGGCATTTTATTCTCAGAAGATCACCGCAGAGTAGAGGATTGCCGGCATAAATGGAAGGATCGTCATGTGTCTGGATTTGATTTCCTTCCGGAATCTGCCCGGAGAAGTTGTTTTGCGACAGGTTGAGGTGGCCCAGAAATGTTAACGCTAAAATGCCCTGCGGAATCGTCCCCGAGAGGTGGTCGTTCGAAAGATCAAGGGACTCGAGGGACCTCATGTTCCCAATGCCAATGGGCATATCACCAGAGAGAAGGTCGCGGGACAAAGTTCAAGCCATGCAATCCTGCGAGATAAGCAAATTCTTCGGGGATTGACCCGGTCAAATGGTTGCTTGAGAGATCCAAATTGACCACAAGACCCAGATCAATATTGGTGTATTCATTGTATCGTCCCTTCGTGATCTCAACCACAGGCTGATCCCGAAAAGGATATAATGGCCGTAAACATGCAATTGGATTGACTTGATTGAGGTTTATCATGCTGCTCATATTGCCAAGACAACGTGGGATCGTTCCCCTCAAATTGTTCACTGCCATGTCTAATATTTTCAATCCTAAGAGTGAGCAAAGCTGTGGAGGGATGCTTCCCGTAAACCTATTCTCTCGTAGCCTCAGGATCGACAAGTACCTAAAGCATTCGCCAAACCATGTCGGGATGCTACCAGAGAAGTTATTCTCTCCAAGGTCTAAAATTTCTAGCCTTGTGCAACAACCCAAAGACGCAGGAATCTCTCCATTGAGACGGTTTCCATTCAAGCGTAGGATAGAAAGGACGGGTGTCATTGAGACTGGAGGTACTACGGACGACTTATTGAATGACAAAGTTAAGGGAGATGAAAAACACTTCCAACAGTCCGGAATACTTCCAGATAGCTTATTATTGGCAAGATTCAAAACACGTATGCCCGTCACGTTACATAACGATGACGGTATTGTACCATTAATTAGGTTATCATTGAGATTCAGAACATATAATCAGTACATAACACCAATCTCTATTGGAAGAGATCCAGAGATCAAGTTGTGGGAGAGATCCAAAGCGGAACAGTTAGAAGATAAGCTAGGCAAGGGTCCGGTAATTTGATTGTGAGATAGATTGAGCTCGTCAAACACCATGTTGGCTAACTAATTTGGCCGGGGGCCAAAAAGGGAAGCATTGGAGAGTATGATATATTCGGCTTCCACTTGTGTCCGAATCCATTGGGGAATTGGAGTTCCGAATTTACAAGATCCCATCGAAATGATATGAAGTTGGAAAGGGGGTATCCAGCTGGGTTTTGCCTTGAAAGTCAAGTTGTTATTGTCACTAACATCCAAATACTTGAGCCTTGACATATTAGAAAAATGGATTTCCGAAATCACACCTCCCAAAGAATTGTTACGAAGATCCAGATGCGAAAGATGAGAAAGCTTTCTGAAACTATTGGGTATAGTATCGGTCAAATGATTACTGTCAAGGCACAACTCTTGTAAAGCCCGCAATTTCCCTAACGACTCGGGGATATGCCCTGCCAACTGATTATTAGAACGATATAACCATCTCAATGACGACAACCGACCTAATGATGATGGAATGGTCCCATTCAATCCATTATCTGAAAGATCTGGTGTTACCAAGTTCGACAATGACCCAATGACACTAGAGATTGAACCAGAGAAGGAATTGTCAGGAAGCATAATGTGTTTTGAGTTAGTAAAGTGCGCTAACCAGTTGGGCAAAGCACCCTTAAGATGATTCTCCCATATCTCTACACTCTCTAAGTTATTCTCATGGAGTCCCGATGAATTTCCTTGGGTTGTTGAAATCTCTTCTCCGATTTGGTTAGAAGACAAATGCAATGACTTGAGGTACCGGTGGTTCTTTAAGAATGAGAATAAGCCTCCTTCAATGCTGTCAAAAAGATTTTCCTCGAGATCGAGATGAACAAGGCTTGTAAACTTGTCAAATCACATTGGAATTGATGAATGGAAACAGTTCAATGAAAGATTGAGATGTCGGAGAGAAGTCATGTTTTGAAATATAGTGCTCGGGATGGGACCTTCAAAAATATTCATCGAAAGATCGAGGTATTGAAGATGAACAAGAGAAGTAGAATCTTTACCAAAAAAAAAAAAACAAGAGAAGTAGAATTGGCCAAGTGATTAAAAGACAGATGAAAATTATGTAATTTACAATCTGATAAGCTCAAATGCGATAAAGTTGGGAGGGTTTAAGGGTCCTCTAATCAAACCCAGATCATTTTTAGAGAAGTGCAGGGAGAGGTTTCTCTTTTAATGTGACAAGTTGTGGTTACATACATGCACCTTATGTGTATGCATGTGTATCATGTATATGCAGCACATTTATGGTCCACATATGATTGTCATCATCAGGGAGAAAAGGCTCATCTTCTCTTGCAGCTAGAGTTTGTAAATTGATGACTGGATCCCATCTAGAAGAGAAGTCCAAGTCAAGTTGGAAGCGAGTGCAGCACCATTACGGAGATCACGGACAACTCTGTCCAGTTTTTTGCAGTGCCGGTCTCGGATCAAGTCAAGTCTTTTAGTTCCGTGTTATTATTCATATTAAGGTCATTTCTCGGTGTACATTGCGTGTTTATAAAGACACCATCCGTTTCACGTTTTGATCTTCACTAAATTACTAACTTTGAAATAACGATGTTAACTGGTCTTGTTGCCCATAAGGATGATGGTAATGTACCTTTCATCAAGATATCACCAAGACACGAGGGAAGAGGTAGAGAGATTAAGTTTGTCTGAGAGATCTACATTGGAACCATTAAAAGGTGTATACATTGGGTAAAGGCGTGGTAATTTGAGCGTGGGACAAATCAAGCCACAAAGTTCAGATGTTGGCTAACCATAATGGAGGCGTTCCCGCGAGTGATGCCATGGTCCTCTGCTTGTGTCTGCGTCCATTGTGGAAATGTCGATCCAACTTCGACGCAACCCATCCGAATAATTCTAAATTGGGCAGGGGACCAGTTGGGATCTGCCCTAAAAGTCAGGTAATTACCGCTACTATCCAAATACTACAGACTAGACCTAGGTTATCTGAAGTGTGAATCGGGTATGGGGAACAAAATATGGGAGCGCGGAACGTCATTTGTACCAAACGATAGGGGTAGGCTTCTTTTAATCGTGTAAATAAGATAAGACATAATTTTGTAGTTACAATAAAGATAATAAGTTACCTGTTCAAACAAAAATTACTATTTTCAATTATGTTTTTGATACAAAAATATTAGCATGACAAATATGTTTCGGATAAGTAATAAAGATTAGAATATTGGAACGTTTGCAATGCTCATTTTAGTTTATGGGTGTGTTCTCCTCGGTCAGAAAATTAAGGGCCAAAATCATGGAGAGACTTTGCTATGCATATGCATTCTGTTATTATAAAATTTAACTAGCGCTGTTTGAGTGTCAATTATAGTTAAGGAAAATACTGACAATTCGCAAATAACTCCAGGTCAAATGAACCGTCTCTCCATCTCTGTCGTTAAATCAAGCAACTTTCGGGATAATACATGTTGATGTCACGATCGGTTCTGAAAATATTCTCGTGATGTCCTAATGAAAAGGAAGAGAGGCCACCGATACTACAGTTTATCGAGTCAATTGTACAGTGTTACTGTCTCTGGAAAAAAAAAGCAATGTAATGTCTGTGATATGATTATTCACTGCATATTTATAGGAGGAAAAAGCTGATTTTTTAACCTTAATTACCTCCATTTCATTCAACTGGTACTGTTACTGGCTTTCGTCATTCTAGTCGAGAACTTGTAATTGACAAGAAGAAACATCAAGCGCATCCAACCATCTACTTCTTATGAATTCCCAAGCTTCTAGCATTCTGCAAGCGCTTCAATAGTTTTGCATCAAGAACAAAAGATTGACCAGAACCGTATCGCTTAACGATGGACGTGAGCATTTGTGGGATCGTAGCTCAAGTGACTTCAGGCGGAGCTTGTCTGCGTAGGAGGTGGCTTGGGCATTGGTGCATTAGACAGGAAGCTCTTGAGCATAGTATGTGCCTGGGAGGGGAGATACATTGGCACTTCATGTCCTGAGCCCATTACGGCAACTAACGTCAAGCCTTCATATATCTCGACCCAACCTGCAAGCTGGGAAACCAAAATGTCTAGTTTTAGTCATTGTGAATGGATTTGTGGAAGCTTTCTTTAACTTGATTTGAATTGCGTTTACCAGATCGTGATGGTACCAGGGGTGCCATTTCTCCTGTACTTTCAGGTTTAGTGCTGCAATGTTACGTCGAGTTGTTGGCAAAGGAACGGCTGCATCTGTTGTCCCGCTACTCAAGAAAAAGGCAATAATCCATGCGAGTCAACACTCAATACCACTAACAACGGTAAGAAAAAAGATTCATTTGTGATGAATTAGAAGAAATGTTGGTTTCCCCATATGTATGAATGTTTGTGCACTAATCCTACCAAATGATTTTATCGTAAGTAAATCTTAAGTCTATCCAGCATGTTCTATGATACATTCTTGTTTCGAGTAATTAATTGTTACACCTCACCTATATATCCAAATCCGCAAGCGGGTCTCTATGAGTTCTTTAAGGATTGGCAGGACCGATGTTTCTTTGTCACTTTTGCTATATATGAGTTTGACGCGTGGTTCACTGCATAAGCCAAATCACAAGATTAAGTTATATCTGGATATTTTGCATGCCCTAGATTTGAACAAAGTTGTTATCTCACGATCAACAGAACCTGCAGAGGGTGTAGTTCAATGGAATATAGGAGGTGTCAACGTGGAAGCACTCTTGGACCTCTTTCCTTTTCAGGTACTTCACGGTGTCAGCATCCAGGCAGAATTCATTCCCGTCTCTATACATCAGATCCTGCTTCTAGAGAAAAAACGATGGATAGCTATTTCTTGAGATTTCTTTTCGTGCCTCTAAAACTGAATCTGGGAGCTATCTCACCTGTATGGAGTTGTCCCCGCATGGTCTCGTATATACGTTAAAGATATTTACAGCTCCCATTTCATTGTCACCTGCTTCTTTCTGCGCTTTAGAGCAGCCTTCCGAAGCTCTATCCACAGAGCAAAATTTCCTCATGTTTTCGTACGTAGTGTCTGAAAGAAGCCCCAGATTCCAATAGAACTCCCACTTTGCAGGATCTCCAGTTGCTTTGTCAAGAGAAGGATTTCCTAACTAAAGTTTTTTTCCCCGACAAAATAGCAAAAATTTAGTTCAATTCAGCAGTGAAAACGAATCTACTTCAACCAGAGACTCCGTGTTAATCATCTCACCAAGAGTCCCTTCAGATTGATAATTGGTCGGGCAATCCCTTTGTTTTGATTTACAATCACTTGTGCAAGTTGAGGAATATAATGGCCTAAAACAAGTCCAATATTGAGCTTCTGAGTGACACAAACTGTGCTGTGTAAGTGGGTTCATTGGGATTCAATGGTGACAAGACATGCATACCTGCATAGCTCTCTCCAGCAAGATAGAACTCCCTGTACTTGAATTTCGGGAAGACTTCAAGCCATTTGTTTAGAAACGCATAACTGTCCATGGCTAAGATCGTAAAGAAAGGGGATAGCGATTAATCTATCGCAAGGGATGTATCAGTAAGACGCAAGACTTAAACCGTGAAAAACAAAGATAAACCGAGTCTGAAAGTCCCGACCAGTGCTATTATCTCCATCTTGCTCAACAATGCTGCGAACAGAATATCCGACACCAAAAGGGGAATCAAGGAAGAGCAAATTCGCCTCTGCAACAAGCCAACGAGATGACATTAGTAAATGGGGCCATCCACGAGTTTGAAAGAGGTAACATTCGTAAGGTCTTTCGTTCATTGGTTCAAATGGGATAACAGAAATGAACCAATTGCGTCTCCCTGCATGAAAAAGTCGGTACTTTGGTTTCTAAAGGCCGTATTGGCAAAGTCATAGTGTATCACAAAAGTATATGCTCTAGTTCTACCATTATGTACTATTAGAGCATTAAATTATGATCATATCTATTAGTTCGACGGAGTTTCGTGAGAGAGAGGCAAATCAATGTTGTTGACTACATGAAGCATTGCCGAAACAAAATTACCGGTGTCCCATGAGATTTGTCTCTTCGCAAGTTTCCCATTGGGCAGGACCTGAAAGGGTCCGATCTCCTGAAAAGCTCCGTACCCAATCGACGAGCAACCGGGTCCTCCGTTGAGCCACAGGAGAAGAGGTTTGGAGTCTGCATCTGATGACGCTTCGACCAGCCAATAGAACATCTTCTTTCTCTCGCTTATCCTCACATAACCCGAATACTGCGGGACGCATGCGTCCTTGGGTTGTCCAGGTAACCTCGTGATCTTGGCACTCGCCGCGTCGTCTACAGAAGTCCTCGCCGCGACAGACGACATCAATAAGCTCAACAAGAGAAGGTGGAAAGCGTTTGGTGATGCAAGTCTCCCCATCTTTTGATCGTGTTTTGATGGGGTTCCTTGTAAATGCTCTTTGGAATCCTGTTCTCTATGTGTGTATATATGCGTGCGTTTTGGCATCAACTAGTTAACTGAAGAGACAAGATGGTTGCATTTATTTGTGCAATTAGCAGTAATTTGTTGTGTACTAATATAATTTCTGTTTTAGGCTTTTCTGAGCTGTAAGCACAAAGGGAAGCTTCAATTATGGTTGAGGGAGTTTAAAGGGCCGATGAGGCTGATCTATCGATATCTTATCCCTACGTTTTCAATGTAGTACAATGGAAGGTAAGTCTAGACATCTTTTGATTATTTACTTAACTTGGCAGAGGGTTTTTTTTTTTTTTTTGATAACCCAGGGAACCCCCGCACGGCCGACAGCCAGGGAGTAAACCCTGGAGGCGACACGTGCTAGCCACCACACACGTACCACCGGTTAAGTCACCCTGCGGCGCCCGGGATTCGAACACTCAACCTTTTGCGAGAGGAAGAGTGCGCGCTCCAGCAGCGCCACCCAGGCGGGTGGTCGCAGAGGGTATTTTTGTCTTCATATATTTTCAAGAATCCTCTTAGAGATCGTGGATGAACTTTATGGGTCTAATCAACTAGAAAATTAAAAAGCTGCGAAAAGATATTTCGGTTTTCCTTCAAAGAAAATATTATATATGATTCTACATGTCAATGTTTAAATATTTTGAGGGATTTTGTTCAATTGTTTTGTGTTAAATAAAAGCCGGAGTCGAAGTGCCCCAAAATCAACGAAAAGTCAAGTTCGAGAGTAGATGGACATGGAATTCCATGTGCTACTATAGTACATCGTATCTTCCCATAAAATTTCGTCCTGCATTTCCGATAAAAGTAGATAGTTCCATCAAATATATATATTATACCACTTATATACTAACCAAGGAAGAAAATTTCTGATACTAATTTAAATGGACTGGGCACTACGACGAAGACAGGGTGAATAGGTCGTCTTGAAACTTTGTTTTGTGAAGATGTGATGGACAGTGCGTAAAAGCTGCACATGTGCTATACAAATATATATACTTATGCAGAATCACAAAACTTCTACAAGCAGAAATTGAAAAGAGTGTTTATAGTGGTTTTGCCTTCCGCTTAGCCTGCTCCATTTTTCGCTGCTCCTACAGTCTCAACAAGGCTGTAGTCCATTATGTAATCCGATGTTACAGCCTATGCAAAATGTGCTACTTCCACTCGAAACTTCTGGAGTTGCTTCTACGGGCTCGAGCATTGCTCACAACGCCGTCTCACTTTCATTCCAGGTTATAAATATCCACGCTCACTATAGTGATTCACAATCATAAATCGCTCTGTTTAGTAGTCTTTAACTATTTACTCATCTTCAAAATATCATGGGAAATCTTCCGAATAAGATGAACTGAGCTCAAACCCTGAAAGTGGCGAAAACAAAGAGTGATTGTCATGACCCGGAAGGATCGTAATCAGAAGACAATATGGGATGTCCTCTTTCACATTTTGTTCAAAGAGGGGAGCAACGGCTTTGTCAAAACTCGTCTCAGGTGGCAGTAAATGGATCGGTAAAGAATCCACTTATACATCCACTCTAATCTCGTGAAAGGACAGAAGTAGTTAAGTTAGAAGTTTGGCCATATAAGAGCATTTCCAGATGAATCCTCATTTGTCGTAGAGAATTCACTCCGACATACCCAACCAAAAAGGAAAATCGCTACTAAACCAATCTTTTGTTTTGTCATAAAGCTAGATTCGTCGATTGACTAATCACTCCATTTAGCGAAACATTGTTATTCACACTGTCACTCGGACAAATGACATCATAGGATCTTGTGAAAAACATAGTAGAATAGTGAGTTAATTGGGACTGGCAGTGGTACGTTTGCTTCGACCCAAATAACATCATAGGATCTTGTGAAAAACATAGATAAGCAAAGTTTGCTTATCTGCACAGTTGCACTTGGTAGCATTGTTGGACGTTTGCTGTTCATGGGTACATTCAAAGCGAGTTAATGCAAGTCTCTCGTAACTCTTCTTCGTTACATTGTGCTGAACATGAGTTTCTTTTGATCCATGTAACTTCCTCTCTCAGAATGAACGAACCTTCAAGATAGCGAAGCCTATATAAACAGCCGAAGCCCCAGCTCACGAAGTGAGAGAAAAACAAATCAGGCACGAGCTTCAGCAAAAGCAAGGAATAGCTTTTAGGCTAAAATGGTGGCGGCGCGACAGGCATCGTTGCTTCTGACCTTCACGGTGGCCGTGATGGCCATCATCACGCCTGCTCTGTCTCATATCCCGGGCATTGGCCTTCCCGGGTTTCCCCTTACGAGCCCATTGGAATGTTGGAAGATCATCGACGGCGTGGAGGGGTGTACCGAGCAGCTCCTGAAGTCGGCCAAAGAGCTGAACGTCAAGTTCTTGCCCGACTGCTGCAAGGCCATCGTCGGCATCCCCATTACCTGCGCCCAATGGATTTTCCCCTTCGGTCTCTCCATCGGCGACCAGGTGAACAAGTACTGCAACAATTTACTTGGAGCAGTGCCTCCTCCTGCTTCCTAGATATTTGGCAGCAGAATTTGATCAAGGGACTTCTGAGGTGTTTCGTCTTGTGGCATTGTTACCTTTCGAGTAGTGTGGGTTTCGGGCCATTGGTTGAATGAATAAACAATAAGGTTTTTCTAGGAGTTTAGCATTAGAGATGGCAGTTCGTATCGCGTCCCATGTTTTCGTGCCGTTGATGTAGATGTTTTTCGTGATATAGATATCTGCTGCTCGCTTTTTCGACATTACATGCTACTCCCCTATGTTTTTTGGTACGCATGCTTTCCCCGACGATACGCTTGCAATGGCAGCGCTCTGTTATCGCCATCTGATTAGATTCAAACAAAAAAATCCAAACATGCAACATGACAAAGGATTTTTATTAAATCCACCGCCATTGAACAGGGTATTACGATTTTGTTCAATTGCGGATCATGGCTCTGTTTTTCTTTTTTTTCAATTGGTAAATAAACGAGTTTGTACGTATACTCTCTCGTGTACCAGAATGCAGTATCAATTTGGGCGTATATTCTCTCGCCTTCGATTAAGAAGATAATTATGTTGAGAGTCAGCTAAATCTAAGCATATGCAACTTAGGTTCCTTCAGACCATCTGCTGATTAAATGCTCCGCTTCGACAAATAAGGCAGCAAATGCAAAGATTTATCAAGGGATTACCGAACCGTTTCAAGTCGAATAGGAGATTTCAACATTTCGTGATTGCTCATTTTCTCCTTCAAATGTCGTAGAGGATGAAACCCGCCTTCCACCTTAACGACATGAGCACAACTATGTCACAGTCATCAACTAATGCAAGAAACATACCATGATGTGAACGCGTAGTATCATTTGCCGGCTCCACTGTAACAGAGTAGTTTTCTGTAGCATCCTCCGCCGTCTTTACAGCACCAGAAAAGGAGGAGGAAGAAGAGTGCAGAAAGTAACATCCTCGGGTGGTTTTCCGTCTGACGCTTACCAGTGAGAGTGAAGCACCATGTGAAAAAGGTAGAAAGTTCATTGTGGAGGAAGCTTGCAATAATAGGTACAAAAACACAAGCCGTCGCTTCTGCATTTTCCGACCCCATACACTTCTTTAAAGCACACATCGATGCATTTCAGGGGGCTGCACTTATGGAAACTGATCAGCTTGTAGCACGTGTGCTCCGGAATCCTCGCTGCATGCGCACCCCGGGCCGCCATGGCCAGGAAAAATTCGGCTGCTCGAGGAAGAAGACTGAATGAGACATAGAGATGATTACATTCGACTGATCTATGCTATTCAGGGTATATTTCCATGGGAGAGGGTGTGACTGATCCATGATATTCAGGGGATATATTTTCATGGTTTCTTCCTTATGATTTCTTCTGCAACTAACAGTAAGTAATTGAAATCTTGTACGCTACTGCATCGTTGTTTTTTTTCCTTTTGTTTTCTATCGGGCAAGATGGTTAAGCAGTTCAGAGGACCAACGAACCACCTTCTACAGACTGTGAGCACGGCAGAATGGGTTAACGCGAAGCAGTTAACAAGACGATCATGTAAAGAACACACACACTTATATGAACAAAATACAAAACCTGAGAAAAGCAGCAGCAGCAGAAGACATGGGAATGCCAGAGACTTCTTCATCAATGAGTTTCAAGTTAGCGGTCCAGCCCCGGTTAGCTCCCTCTCGGTCCAAGGACTCTTGCAGTTTCACGTCCCCACGGGTGAGCATCTCAGTGCAAGTTCATCCCAAGCCCATGGCGAACCAACAAACGAACCAGATAATCAGGAATATCAATTGGAAAGAGACAAGAAGAAAGTGTTCTGAGATGTCCTGTTAGTGAATTCAACGTGGAACCTTATATATCAAGCAGAGAGTCTGCGGGTGAAGCTAACTTTTGCTCCGAGTCACTGAGAAGCCAGAGAGCAGTTTCCAAGCTTGTGACAGACTGCTTACTACAGCACATATACTTATCTTGACACACACTTCACTGATCATGTTCATGCCTATCAGTGACTATTTGAAGGAAATCAGCAAGCAATGTCGATTCCAACCGACAATTCATTTCCATTAATCCAAATCTCTGTGTTTAATAATTGAGAATCTAACCAAAGAAAGTAAAATTTTGAATAATCCAATAACCATATTCCACCAAGAAGATTCTATAGACCAATCATGCAGCATGAGTTCATCGGGGACGAAGGATACCACGAGATCAGAAAGCAGATTCTAATAGTCACGGCTGAATCAGACAAAACACCTACGAATGATTGGGGAAATTATCGGTAGCCTTCAAAGGGGTATTGGAAATAAAAAGAAAGATGACTCAATAGCAGTTCTTAATTTGATGCTATTGCTTCTGCAGCATTCAAAGAACAGCTCGAAACAGATAAAAAAATCCCCCAAAAAAAATTGAGAAGCAAGTCAAGAAAGAAGACTCGGGATTTAGATCATGAATATAACTAAACCAGCTACCACATGTATGTGGCTCACAAATCACAACTCAGACCTAACCAATACAGATCAGCTCTAGTAACCACCCTTAAGGTCATTTACGACATCATACGGGATAGGAGTAACAGTTTCGAGGGTTGCCGCCTCCACTATGAATCCTGGTTTGGGGCCCTCTGGCTGCCTCTTGGTGCTGATTTTCTCGCCTCTTGCCTTGGCCTCAGCTTTCAGCTTATCATTCTGGATCTTTCTCAAACGGAAATCCTCGGTGCATCTTGAAGGCTGAACATGTTCAATGCGCACATGGATCCTTTTCCTGATTATTCTATTGCCCACCTAATTCGTGACAAAAGAAATTTCATTTCAGCAAGACAATAAACAACCATACTAGAGTACAAAGTGAACCTAGTTTACAAACTAACTACAGCACCATGTCGAGACATGGAAAACAAGTAAAACATCCACCTAAATAAACCACCACAGAATTAGAAATGGCAAAGTCAAAGCATATCAACTAAAATGGCCTCTTTCTCCAATGCAAAGCACATCAAGCAATTCCATGCAATCTCCAAAACGAATCAAAATGAGACGTGAGCACCACAATGACGAGAGTAAAGTAGCAGAAGAATTCGAATTGCACACGAGTTCTATACATGCAACTGGCTCAACGTCTGATGTAGCAATGCATAATTTCTTCGTTTCAAGAGACTATCTTTATTATGTCATGAAAGTCGAAATTACTAACTACGCAAATATGAAGGCATGACACGAATTGCCACCACTAGGACTGGGCTTTATCTAAAATGATATACGGGCAGCAGACAATAATGGCGAGAGCAGCACTTTTCCAGGCGCAGGAGAATTAGGTCTGAACTTAAACAAGCTCGAGGGGGACAATGCGGGTGAAAAATCCAACATTTGGAAACCATCCAAACGAATTGAACTACATCAGTCGAGAGACGGTTTCAATGCCCATCACCAACCCGGCACAGAAAATCGCAGGTGCAATGACCGAGCTACTCAACATAAGGCACGGAGGAACATCGATTCTTAATATGACCACAACGTGCCAGGAAAAGAAACATCATTCAGACACAAATGGCCAAAGCATGCCACCATTTCCGCGGAAATCACAGGAGCCAACAACTATACCGCAACAAGTATCCAGACTTTCCATCACCAACGCTTCCGTCGACCACGATTCCATCGCCGGATCACACAACAGAACGCGAAGGAACCGTGCAATCGAGCTCGAAAACAAAGGAAGAAAAATTGCAGTACCCACCTGCTTGTTGACCTCGACGCCGACGGCGTGCTTGGTGACGTTCCAGATGCGGCCGGTGCGGCCGTGGTAGAACTTGTGGGGCATCCCCTTGTGGACGGCGCCGTTGACCTTGACGTCGACGTGGTCGCCGATCTTGTAGGTCCTGAGGTAGGTCGTCAGGGGGATGTACCCCTTCTTCCTGAACGGCCTCGAGAACGAGTCCCTCGTCCGGCACCGCACGCCGTGACCCGCCGGCATGTCTCCGCGAGCTGCTTCTTCTCTTCACGAGGTTCGGCTGCGCCGCCGGCCTGGTGTCTCTGCAAGAAGCCGCTGCTGGAAGCGAAGAAAACCCTAGCGAGGAAGGTGGAAGGGGCGGGGACGAGGGTGGGTTTTATACGGATGATCGTTGGAGAGCTTGGGCCGTTGGGCCTGTGTGGTGCTGGCCGGGAATTGGGCCTTGGATTGGTCCGGGTCGGATCGATTTGCAATTGGGTCGGGCAGTTCGGATGGCTGCTCTCGGACCTTTAGAATTAACAAATTACCCTGCGTCTCACGGCAAGTTTTAAGGTTTTTTGTGCACTAATCTCTATTTTCTAAAGCAAAATCAAATTTAATTTGATTCCCTTGAAATCATTGGTTTGAATGGAAATCGACGATTGTATTATTCAATCTACTTTTGTTTGTTCTGGGCGATGGTATGATCAATTTAGTTAAAAAAAATAATTCCTTAACCACGTCAATATGTTGATAAAGATGCCTTTTAGAATTTTGTTTGTTCCCGCCACCGCCTTGTCAATTAGACCACTTGATTGATTTACATCTCTAGTCATACTTTACGAAATCTTTTAATATTATAGTGTTTATTTTTTTGGTAAGGATTTTAATATTATAGTGTTGGAACAAATGAATATAATAAATAGACACGAACCAACATAGTGTCATTCATAATCAAATTCGTACTTTAACTCATTGTTATTATCAAATAGAGAAATCGATAGTACTCAATTGCCAAAACGACTCGATTCCTTAATCACAAACACGAACCAATTGTAATGATGGAAAGCGCAGAGAATCACTTAGCTTATAATCAGTATAGCTTGTTAAAAAAACACAAGACGACATTTTTAGCATCTTCAAATCATCTAAGAGAAAAAAAGGACATTCACAAAATTAAAATTCAAAGATCACCGAAAGATCTGATAAAACCATAATCTTAAACTTTATAACATCAAAGATTTAGATCTGATTTTGCGAAATACATCCGTACCTGCTGCTGCCCTTGCACGAGTATACGTACACATATACGTATACGCCCTGCCCCGAGCAAAAAGGTCCACCAACAGTAGGAGCAGCACCGCCACCACGATCAGTCGGCAGCAGTAGCAGTAGCAGTAGCAGCAGCAGCAGCAGCAGCAGGCGCCCGTGCTCGCAGATCCCGTCAGTATCACCACTCCTCCTAGACTTCGCTCCTTCCTTCCCTTCCTTCCTTCTTCCCCCCTCCTGCAAAACCCTAGAAATCGAACACCCCCCTCCCTCCCTCTCCGATCCCCTCTTTCTCCGTCGATCCACCGAATCCAGCCCTCGATTCCTTCCCCAATCTCCGGCACATCGGGAAATCGCGCGCGTCGCGGCGGCGCTTGATCTCGGGGCTGCGGTTGTTACCGCCTAGGGTTCCGCGGGCGCAGGAGGGAGAGAGGAGGAGGGCTTGCGGAGAGAGGGTCGGATAAGGCTGGCGGGTTGCGGGGCCTCGTAAATGGCGGATCCGCCGCCGCCGCCGGGTATCCGCCGCCGGGTGAAAGACGCCGCCTTTGTTCGATCGGTTTCGCCAGAGTCCGAGCGCCGTGACAACCCCGAGGATTGAAGTATGCTGAGCGTGCTCCGCGTGCACTTGCCCTCGGACATACCCATCGTTGGCTGCGAGCTCACGCCGTACGTGCTGCTGCGACGACCCGACAAGTCCCTCTCCACCGAGGATGTCCCCGAGTCCGCTCCGGTGGACGGCCACTTCTTGAGATACAAGTGGTAAGTGAGTTCGGCGATGCTGAGTGACGTGTTTGGAGTGGCAATTGGATTTATGCTTTTGGGAATTCCTTAGTTCGTAGTTCTTTTCTATTTTGGTTTTTTGAGAGGCAATTGCATCGCAGCTACTTGAGCTTGAGGGTTGTTTGTGCATTAATAGTTTTATGGCTTCTCTAGTTTATTTGTTTCTCTGTCCCTTTTTGTTGCACTGAGTGGATCATCTGGCCTTATCTATGAGATGCTGGTTTGCTTGGTTTACTTACTTAAAGTGACATTGCTAGCTTGGGGTATTCAAATGTGGTGTAGGAGTTTGTGAACATTGATGTTACAGTTATTATATTCCTGTGGCATAGACTTTCCAAAAGCAGTTTTTGCTCAGTTAAATATCCTCCCTGTTGGCGCAACATGAACGTTTTCTTCTGTAACTTCTGGAAGAATAGGACGAGCCTCCTTTGTTGGGTTGGCGTCCCGAATTAATCTTTTTCGACACGTGGCAGAAGTGTTTGTGAACATGGTGGATTTATCTTGTACCTGCCATTTTTGTCTGTTTGGTTACAAAAAGGCACGTGTGAGCCCCAAATGGGAAGGAGTTAGCCACGTCCATCCTGTTAACAGTTTAGTCGAATGGCTAATTATCGGTGTAACCAGAATAAGGCAGCTGTGATGGCTGTTCTGCTTGTCGTGGCAGTCTTGGCTTGCTTGGTGGGCAAAGTATTGGATTTTTTAGGCGGATGGAAAAGAAGGTTACAAGCATATAAAATTTATGTCAATTTGTCAAGTGGTAGGTTTGTCTCGCGATGTATGGCTTTTTATGGGTTTGAGGTTTGAAGAAATTATGCTGTAAATTAGTATTACTTGTAATGAAGATTTTCAAGACTTAAGGTTCTAAACTTATAAGGTGAAGCAGGTTAGAACTGTGGTTTTTTTTGGCTTTGTTGGCAATAATTAGCCAGCTATCTATCAGTTTGCATTTATTTTTGAACAGCACGCATTGAGATGCGAATAGATTAGATCTTTATTCTTTACAGGAATTAGGTACGTTACGATATCGTTTAGCGTTCTCATCAGTTTGCATTTATTTTTGAACAGCACGCATTGAGATGCGAATAGACTAGATCTTTATTCTTTACAGGAATTAGGTACATTACAATATCATTTAGCGTTCTCATCAGTTTGTTGTTACCGTCAGGTTTCTCTTAGTTCATTATGCATTATTGATGCGATGGCTGGGTAAACGTGTCATAAAATCACCATCGTAATTAGGCATGTTCTATTGTGAAGTGTGAAGTCTTATTTTGGTTGATCATCAGTTATTGATGATCCCCTAGTATGAGAGAATTTTGGCATGGTTACTGAAAAATGCGGATTGTAGACTGAACCCTAAAAGTGATTCACAGTATTGTTAATGAGGTTAAACAATGTTTTTACTAGAGAAGTGACAAGAATGAGCGATTAAGATGAAGGTGAAGAGCTCGCTTGCGATGTTAAATCCTGGGGAAAGACCAGGCAAGAGAGGCTGTTAAACTCTATGCTTATGAAAAACATTACATTATGTGAAATGTGATGGAAGGATGTTAAGTACACGTAAAACTTTTAGAATAAAGCTAGAGATGCAAACAATAATTTACAAATCTGGTTTACAGAGTGATGTGGTGAGCTCTTGCCATCTGGATGTGTATGTTCCACTTGTTTAATTACTTGGTTATAATTGACCAAATCACTTAATAAATTAATTCATAAATCAATTTTAGTATCTTCAGCATACTCAAACTTTCAAATAATGTGGAATGGCAATGAACAACAAATAGGAAACAACATATGTTTAGAATCAGAAGCATTAGGACATGAAGAGAAATGGTAAAAGAAAGACATTTAATATGGCAAAGAGAACACCAAGTCAGTTCTTGTTAAAACAAAAAGGAAAGGGTAACATTTTCTAAATTGATATTTCCTATAAATAAACTCTACTAACTTTGATCAAGATCTAATTACATCAATACCAGGCATTGTTGCTACTTATTTAAAACAAATGGAAGAATGAAGTAGATGGTGTGCATATATGTGTGTGTGTGTGTGTGAGAGAGAGAGAGAGAGAGAGAGAGAACATGCTGCATCCTAACGTGGACCTTAACGATCTCTCGAAGAATAGGAGAACGTGCCATAAATTGTTTTTTGCTGGAAAGTGTCAAAGAAAGGCCCCCTATGAAATTTCGGGAGATCGTTAAGGTCCTCTTTAGGATACCTATGAAATTTCCCTGCCTTTCTGTTACAAAGAATGGTTAAAATTTGTAACTTTTGCATTTCATTTAGCGTCAGCGCACTTTGCCTATAAGCTTAAATAAGGCGAACATCCAAAATGGTAAACATGTATCGGCTATGTCTGACCATATATTCCACCCACCCAATGGTACAAACCTCTCTATTTTAGTCCAAACCAAGACTGTGTATTATCCTAGTTTCCCTAGCCAATTTAAGGACTGTTGAACTTTCTGTGTATAGCCAATCTGGTTGGTAGCATAGTATTTTTAATCTCATCTAGCGTCCAGCCGCCCAAAAATAGTTTCTATGCATTGTAGTGTTGTCCTTTCATAAGGACAGGCACTCTGTCGCTTTTTTTGCTCTTATGTCGTGATTCATTGCATTTTTTGTTTCTGTTGAATAAATTGCTAAACAAAAGTTGTTCCCAGACACTTTTGTCCTAATTAATAATCTCCAATCATATAATGTTTGAAGATCTTAGACCAGTCATCCGCAAGATATTATGCTGTTAATATTCTTCAGCCGACAAGACTCATCACTGGCAAACTAGTTTTGATTCTTGATAGCATTATTTACGTTTTGCTAGATATTTAG
Source organism: Syzygium aromaticum (assembly GCA_024500025.1). NCBI lineage: Eukaryota > Viridiplantae > Streptophyta > Magnoliopsida > Myrtales > Myrtaceae > Syzygium > Syzygium aromaticum. Next base: position 24,806,702 of record CM044885.1, read on the forward strand.
TTGGACAATGATCTGAAAAAAAAAATGACTGAATTGTGAAATGAAATGGCGTCAGTGGGTTCTTTCTTTCACTTGCAGGTATCGTATACAAAGCGATAAGAAAGTTGCAGTCTGTAGTGTACATCCGTCTGAACAAGCCACATTGCAGTGCCTAGGTTGTGTTAAGGCCAAAATACCTGTCGCTAAAAGCTACCATTGTTCGCCTAAGTGCTTTTCAGATGCATGGCAGCATCATCGAGTTCTGCATGACCGTGCTGCAAGTGCTGTCAGTGAGAATGGGAATGAGGAGGAAGAGTTATTCGGACGTTTCAATAGCTCAGGATCTGGAGTTGTTAGTACTGCTTTATCTGGTTCTTTATCTAGTTCTACCTTGACAAATGGATCAGCGCCTTTGTATCCGCAGACAGTTACACAGAGGAGTGGTGGTGTTACTTGGATTGAGGTAGGACGCTCTAAAACTTATACCCCAAGCGCAGATGATATCGGTCATGTTCTTAAGTTCGAGTGCGTGGTGGTTGATGCGGAGACAAAACTTCTTGTTGGACACGTCAACACCATTTTGACTTCTTGCGTCATTCCTGCTCCTTCTCCTAGTCCACGACGATTGATCCCTGTTAGTGGAGTTGATATGGTGGGAAATGTAGATTCAGATGATCGTGTTTCCTCTGGAACATTTACTGTGCTTTCATACAACATTTTGGCTGATGTTTATGCGTCCAGTGAGTTTTACAGTTACTGCCCTTCATGGGCTCTTTCTTGGCAATATCGCAGACAGAATTTGCTACGGGAAATAGTTGGTTATCGTGCAGACATCGTCTGCCTTCAAGAGGTACACAAGCGCTTTCTTTAACGTTACTTCTTGATGTCTTGTCGGACTGATAGCTGGAGTTCCATCATAATTCTCTGGTATACATTGATATAAACATCTTGCTCTCAATGGAAGTTCCAGGTCGCGGACATCTTAGTTTCGTTGTTCATGTAATCGAAGCAAAAAAGCCCTTTGTAGATAATCTAGTTTCTTTCTAGATGAAGTTCCTAAATTACTGTTTTTGTTTAACTATATTAGCCATTGTGGTAGATTCTTTACTTTGTAGACAGAGTGATGGGAAGGGATTTTATAGTAAGAGGGCGTATGTTTATCAGATCTACTTTGTTTGGAAGAACAAAACGTTAACTAGGCCTCCTCCTCATGCATCGATGGAGATTGGCTATAAATTTGTTGTTGGAAAGAAGAAAGTTATCGACATGATTTATCTCCTTGCCTTTTGGCTCATTTGGAAACGAGGAAACAAGAGGGCAATTCAAGGCATCGTTAGGATTTTTCTTACATTAATTGGTTATACACTCTTTACTTTTCTTACAGCGGGACAGTTCAATTTCGTTCTTCTAGTTATATGGAAATGTTAGAAGCAATCTTTTATGCATAATTTTTTCTATTTGGGTGGCTTCCCTTCTGGAGCTAGTATGTATGGGGGCTGTGTATCCCCTTAGTACCTTCTTAATGGATCTTTGTTAAGTTGGAAACAAAAAAGACAAATTAAAAGGACATTTGTCCTCCCTTTCGGCATGTTTGGTATATAGGAATTTAGCTTAATGTGTCTCAAATGGGATGAAATCAATTCATAAAGTGCTTGGTATAGTCATTCAAAATGCATATCGTTTCTTTTCCAGGTTCAAAGTGATCATTTCGAGGAGTTTTTCGCCCCTGAATTAGACAAACATGGTTATGAAGCTTTATACAAGAAAAAAACAAGCGAGGTTATTCAGAGACTTCCCCTTTTGTGTCGTTTTAGGTTTCACCTCATTTCATTTATTTATATGTCTGTTGTCTGCAGGTTTATGGTGGGAATATCAATACAATAGATGGCTGTGCTACATTTTTTCGCAGAGACAGATTTTCTAATGTAAAAAAATACGAGGTATAAGAGTTTCTGCATTTGATGTCTTCTCCATCTCCCTATCATCTGAAGCTAAAGGCTTCAATGTGTGTATGCAGGTTGAGTTTAACAAAGCAGCACAATCCTTGACGGAAGCATTGGTTCCAAGCACCCAGAAGAAATCTGCTTTAAATCGATTAGTTAAGGTGGTGGTGGTTTTTTTTTTCCCTGTTATTTCCAATTGCATTATGCTCACATTCTTTGCCTTTTATCCGTTTATCATTTCGGACTCAAGTGCTTCTTCCATATCCCACAGGACAATGTCGCTTTAATAGCTGTTCTGGAAGCAAAATTTAGTAATCAGGGAGGTGATAATCTTGGAAAAAGACAACTTCTTTCCGTGGTAAGTGCTTTCATTCTCAATTGAGGATCAGCTTGAACATAATTATTGTTTGGATCCTTTGGACTATATTGCGATTTGTAAATACCTTCTGAGCCTGTTCTAAAACTTTGGTACCCTTGATACTGTCGGCTTGAGTCTTACTCCTTGTCTCTGCCGTTGTTAGATAAATTTTGTGGGCTATAGGGAGGTTTCTGTCATTTATTAGGCCAGATACCTCTGTTGGCCTGGAAAATTGAAGTTTGAGACTAGTGGAATTCCAGTAACCTCATGTCACATGTGTGTCTGTATGTATGAATGTATGTATGTATGTATGCATGCACTTGTGAGTTTTTGCTGGAGACCAACTGAAGATAAGCATCATTCCTCCTCCTTCCACCATTTAACATCACTTGACCAAATCCTGTTTGCGGTGCTTTTTGTCGACAGGCGAATACACATATTAATGTCCCACAAGAACTAAAGGATGTGAAGCTTTGGCAGGTTCTCACCTCTTTCTATATTGCATCATTTGGTCAATTTATCTGTTCCAACATTGATGTTCATATCTAATTTTGCAATTTTAATATGTAAATCAGGTCCATACCCTTTTGAAAGGATTGGAGAAGATCGCTGCCAGCGCCGATATTCCAATGTTAGTCTGTGGCGATTTTAATTCAGTCCCAGGAAGGTTTGTCATGATCTCAATGTGGTTCAGAGTTGCAGATATCTAAGGCTGGTCATTTGTGGACCTGCTTTCTTTCTTTGGTCATCTGATGAATCTGGTGAACATAAATGCAGTGCGCCTCATTCACTTCTTGCTATGGGAAAGGTTGATCCGCTGCATCCAGATTTATTGGTTGATCCCTTGGGTATCTTGCGCCCTCCTGGCAAGCTGGCCCATCAGTTACTATTGGTAACATCTTTTATTTCTATTTAAACATTAGCCTAGTAAATCTTGAAGAGATTGCTTAAAGTAGTGAAGTGAGCAAGATCAAGCTCTTACTGTTACCTTCCAGAAGTCTTTTGGCTGTTTTTGACCTCCTGGACGTTACAGGTCAGTGCCTACTCATCCTTTGCGAGAATGGGTGCTGGTCCTGGTTTGGAGCAGCAAAAGAGGAGGTTGGACAGCACAACAAATGAACCTCTGTTCACCAATTGCACCAGAGATTTCATCGGCACATTAGATTATATATTTTACACCGGTAATGCTCTTTGCAGAATTTTTAAGAAGGCCATATCAATCATTTTAAGATAGATCCATGTTGTATCCTTTCGCTTATGTTGCTGCTGATTTGTCGTTGTAGCGGACTCTTTGACGGTGGAGTCTTTGCTGGAGCTCTTGGATGAGGATAGCTTGAGAAAAGATACAGCACTTCCTTCTCCAGAGTGGTCTTCTGATCATATAGCTCTTTTAGCAGAATTTCGTTGCAAACCAAGACCCAGACGTTGACTCTTCAGGTGGCAACTGTCTTCTCTATTTGGTCTGATGAGTTAACTCTCTCCCTCTTACTGTAAAATAAGACATGAAGCTAAAGAGAGAAATTTTACATAGGGATCCAACCTAAGAAAAGTTCTCAGCATGCTGTCAAAATCAATGTCATCTGAACCGTAAATTCCTATGGAACAAGAATTTTAGTCAAACAAAAAATCGGAACAGACAGATGGTTGGGGCGTGGGTATCTACTTGTCATTTTGCAATTTTGTCTGTGAGTAAAGGTATTGATGGCTTTCAAATGCTAAGCACGGGGAAATACTTCTTTGAAATGCTGTAGATCTGTACTTCCCCTTCTCTGGCTCCGTTCTTTGCTTGAATTGCTCATATACTTGCAAGTAACCATCTGCGAGTTGAGTTCTTACACAAGGATGATATCTCGTAGGTGAGGGATGGAGACACCTAAGGCCAGGGAAGTACAAGTTAATAGATAAGGATGAAGGTGTTCCCAAATGCATGTCCTCTCCTTTCCAGGTAGATCCCTGTGGGAACCTCACTATGATCTCTGCCCGTGTAATGTCACCTTTGTCACATAAAAGAAGTGAAACTGACGTACTGAGAGCATCCTCTTTTTTCTTTTTAACCTTTGCATCCATAGAAATTTGTTCAGCACCAACTCTCGATAGAAGGCAGTCATTATCCTGTACTCTATTTTATCAGCAAAGCAAATGGTTGATGGACTGCATTTTTGCATGTCCTTTTTACAGTGTTCCTTATATTTACTCAGTTTCTTCTTTTGATCCAATCAGCCTAGCGCATCTGATCTAGTCCAGCATGTTTGAATGATATGGAGCTGAGCAATATGAATACGGATTTGCCTCTGCTCTCTGTACAATCAACTGTGCATCTTTCTTGAGATACTATGTAGAGTAACCGGCTATCATATTATTATCGCACATTCTACGTGGTTCTATCATACCTTTTGGATATTGCTGATCATGGATAATCAATGCGTGATTTCATTCATCAGTGAATCACTAGACTAGAATAGACCGACTCAGGCCACTTTCCTGAGGAACCTAAAGTGCACCGGACTTGAGCAGCCCCAAGGTGGCAAGAAAGAATCCACAATATAAAACATGTTGCGATTACGAAGTTCAATTTTAAGACTAACATATACACCGACTGTCCGTGAAGCCAAATAAAACCAAGCGAAAATGTGTCATTCATTTAATGAGCGTAGAGCCGTCGTACTTGCGCTGTTGAGACATTCATTTAACGAAGTTCTTTTATGCAGGACAACCTTTCAAATTTGAAGGATTATGTGCAAGGGACAAAATGTAGATGTACAAATTTTTCATCATACAATATATGAATCTTACAATATATATCTCAAATTCACGGTACTTAAGCCCATAGAAATGTTAGAGATATATTGTGTGTCACAGTGATAGCTAATAATCAATGACAAGATCTTGGACTATCGGTGTCCTTCTAATATGTGGTCACCCCATGTCCTCATGACATGTGGGGCTGTACCATTCGTTGATCTCCCTATGATAAGATTGCCACTTGGTAAAATCTCGGTCGCTCATCATATTGACCACATTTCTATTGCCACTCGGTAAGATCTTGCTCATTTACCATATTGATCATATTACTATAAATTCCTCACTTGTTATTCTTTTAAGGAGGGTGAGTTTTGGACTTTTTAATTTTTATATTTAATAACCACCTTTTTTTAGATTATCAAAACATATCCCATCTTTTGAACTTTTATCAAAACTAACCCCTCCAAAAACAACCAATTAATCCTCTTTTTTTCCTTTAAATGGTATGGGTTTGACGACTATCTTGAAAACATGATTAAAAAAACAGATGGGGACAAACATGATGGTCTCCATTGATTGACCGGCCAATGGATGAGTTTCTGAGCAGAATTTTTGAAGTTCCTGGAAATGGCTCCTTTAGAGGGCTTTTTAGATGGTCGAAAAGCAAGGAGAATATCTCAAGATTAGGATAGAATTACTTCGATGAGTTAGTAGTATCCATATCCTTTTCCCAACAATCAAGTACTAACACATTGAAGTTTTCGATGCACTAACATTTGAATAACCTAGCAAAGTCAATTGCGGATGCGACGTCCTTTATGTCTAGGGTGTCTCGATTGTTGGGCAATGAAATCATACGTCTCTTGAAAAGAAAATCGTCATGCATCATTGATCTGACCTCTATTTGTTACATCAAAAAGCTTGAGAGGATACGGTGAAATAAAGATACTAAGTTTAATGCTATCGAAGATTGGATTTCAGATGGGAAGCTTCCACATTTCCGTGACACATGACTTGCTAACAAAATTGAAGTACTTGAAGGTATTTCGGTTATGTCATCGTTCCATCATTGTATTGGTGAGTTAAAATATTTTCGATATTTTAATTTATCATACACTAATATCGTAAGGCTATTTACGTATATTGGTGCCTTGTGCAAATTATGGTTGAGCGCATAACCACTCTTTTGCAATAGCCATGGTAAAGCCAATATCAAATGAGTTCACTTGGTAAAGTGATTTGTTTAACTTTAAATGAATACTTAAGCGAGTTATATTTAAAAATCCGACAACTCTTTGAAAATTTCATTTTATACATAAAATTTTGCTAACCAATCTTATATTTCTCGTATTATTCAAGGGAGAAATAGCATGTGATCAGCCTCTACTGACTGATTCATTGGAAGAATTGGATCATTGAAACCAGGAGGGGTAAAGAGAGCTCCCGCCAATTTTGCAGGTGGCGACAATTCCCAAGAGAATGGCAGAAAGAGAGCCTCCACGAGAGACTAAATAGGGGCCTGAAGAAAAAGCTTCAACATTTACCTAACTCTGATCTCCCATTCGCTTGAAATGCATTATTTTTTTCTCTTCCTATAAAACCAAATCAAACCCACCTCTTATCTTATGAACACACTCTGTTTACTTGCTAAGCTTTTCCCTTTAGTCAGAGTGTGTGTAGCTCAGTTTCAAGCCAACCAACTTCAACCTGACATATCAAAGTCTGCCGTCATTCTTTTGCATTTGGAATTCTCATTCTTTGAGCTAAAAAAATGGAGGCTGTATCCTTCAATTCTCTCTCGGTTGCGCTGGATAAGCTAGCAAGAAGAGTGTCGTGTAAGCATGACCGGTGCTCATTGAGCAAGAAGAAGAGTCTAACACGCTGCCAAGGCAGCGGCAATGCAATCAAGTCCACCATTCCGAAAGACAGGTCTGTGTCGGTTTGCGCCAACCAAAGTAGTGCTCTGATAGATACAGGAAGCATTGTTACGTCTCCAAATGGGAAGAGTCAGGCAGAGATTTGTGTGAAGGATGTGCCCAGCTCTTTAGTGGAGATGGATGATGGCATTGGAATTGTCAGATTTTTGAGAGGGAAGAGATTTTTCATTACTGGTGCAACTGGGTTCTTGGCAAAAGGTGAAAAGTGAACCTTTTTACGAGCATATACCTGTTGTTTGTAAAGTTTCTCTGTTCCTTTTTTTGCTGGAAATTGTTAAATATCTCTATTGTTAATCATTCTCAATGTACTGATGTCCAGTTCTTGTCGAGAAGATCTTAAGGACCGTCCCGGAAGTGGGTAAGATATTTCTCTTGATGAAAGCGAAAGACAAGGAAGCTGCGATGGCAAGGCTATCAAGTGAAGTATGCCCCTCATGCTTCTGAATTGTCTAAAGTTACTGCCCACCTCTTATCAACCATCTTTACGTTATTCTCTAATGATGAAATTTTTCGTGCATGGTTGGGCGCAGATAATATATTCAGAACTCTTCAAGGGTCTTCAACAAACTTATGGAAAATCTTATGAAGCTTTCATGCTGAGCAAGCTAATACCTGTGGTTGGAGATATTTCTGAATCGAACCTTGGGTTAGGAGATGCTTTGGTTGACTTCATTGCAAATGAAGTGGATATCATTGTAAATTCAGCTGCGAATACCACATTCGACGAGAGGCATGTGATTTCCCCTTTTTTCTCCTTCAGCCTCTTGGTTACATGGATCCATTGATAATATCATCTACTGGCAAACTTTTCTGCTTGGCTGAAAAGAGGGGGATAGGAAAAGCTATGCATGGCGCCCTTCCCCTTATAAAGCGCCAATGAAATGATCCATTTCTATATAATCCTACAGGTACGACGTTGCTATTGACGTTAACACCAAAGGCCCATACCATCTCATGAGCTTTGCAAAGAGATGCAGCCAATTAAAAGTCTTCTTGCAAGTTTCTACAGGTAAATATTGTCAGGACGACTTTCTAATTGTAACAGTTATGGCCTAAGCCTTTTCTGAACATCTTTAAGGTGTATCTAAATAGTCGATTGATATCTTTTTGGTTAATAGCATATGTCAATGGACAAAGGCAAGGGAAGATTATGGAAAAGCCATTCTGCATGGGAGATAGCATAGTCAGAGAAAGTTACAGTGCTGAACCACCAACGTCTCTTCCTCAATTGGATGTGGAAAGTGAAATTCATTTGGCTCTAGAGTCCAAAAAGGCTTTGGAAGATCACGCAGTGGCTCAAAAGATGAAAGAATTGGGTCTGAATAGGTGATTTATAATCATCTTCTGCTTGCTACTTAACTCTTTCGCACTTGATTTATGCATGACAGACAGATATCAATGAAAAGTGATTGCTTTAGGACTAGGAATCCGAATGACATTGTTATTGATTTATGGCAATGGCCAAAATCAGGGCGAAGAAGTTTGGATGGCAAGATACTTACGTGTTCACCAAAGCTATGGGAGAGATGCTTATTGACGACATGAGAGGAGAGGTTCCGGTCATCATAATCAGACCTAGTGTCATTGAGAGTACTATAAAGGAGCCATTTCCAGGATGGATGGAAGGAAATAGGTACTTCATCATCTATTCAAATTATGGGACTGTTCCGTTGATGACATATCCCAAAAAAAAAACAAAAAGAAGAAGAAGCTAATCTTTGTTGTTAAATTTCAGGATGATGGATCCCATCATCTTGTACTATGGGAAAGGACAGCTCACTGGATTTCTTGTCGACCCGGATGGAGTAATCGATGTCGTAAGCAATAGCAACCTCTTTGATGATCTCTCCAGGACTCCTAAAACTGTTAAAACATTCAAAATAGCAACAAAAAAAAAGAATGGTCGTTTGTTCACATGATACAGCCATTACACTATGCTAAGAAAAAGTTGTGTTAACAAGAGCTAATATGACTTGCTTTACAAAGTTCAAGGCCAAAAACTGTCACAGAAAAACTGCCAAAAATGCTAGCTTCTTCACTTATTAGGAAATGTTACATATCTTTGACATACTATTAGTTGAAACATTAACAAGGCATGTCTACCATTCTCAAGGTTCTTGCAGAAATAATTGTTGAAAAACATAACTTAATCAGTCTAATTGGCCAACCGGTGATGTTTCTGCTACTAATCTTTTAGGTACCAGCTGATATGGTAGTCAATGCTACCTTAGCAGCCATTGCAAGACATGGAATGGCCGGAAAGTCAGGAATTAACATTTATCAGATCGCTTCATCGGTCGTGAACCCACTTGTTTTCCAAGACTTGGCTAGACTGCTCTATGAGCACTACAACACTTCACCGTGCTTAGACTCAAAAGGTAGACCAATCCCGGTCCCATTGATGAAGCTATTCACTTCCATGGATGAATTTTCAGCTTATCTTAGTGGAGATGCTAGTCAGAGAAGCGAGTTGAGAGCCATGACCTCAAACTCAAAGCTGTCCAAAAAACTTGAAATTGTGTGTCGTAGATCGGTGGAGCAAGCAAAGAAATTGACCAACATATATGAGCCCTACGCATTCTACCGCGGAAGGTTAGTAACTCAAGCTCTCATAGTTATATTAATCAGTGATGAAATCAACTACATGTTGGTCAAGGACAAAAAGGACAGTTTTTAAATCAGCCAGCCCAAGTCTACATTTTATTCCACTATTTTCCCCTAATGTGCATAAAAAGAAATTTTTTCTTATCTTCTTTAAGAGAATGCACTGAACTTAACGTGGATTTCATTTCTACCTTAACAATCCCAGGTTTGACAACAGCAACACTGAGCAACTGATGGAAAAAATGTCTGAGGAAGAGAAGAGGAGATTTAGATTCGATGTTGGGAGCATTGACTGGAAAGATTATATCATTAACGTCCATATTCCGGGTCTGAGATGGCATGTGATGAAAGAGAGAAGGACGTTTAGTTAGAAGGAACGGCACACTAGGTTCTATAACAGTATTTAATGTAATAAAATGGGTGTTAATTATGTCTGAAAGCAAATGAAGACAAGAAGTAGTCAATTTTTACCATTGCTAGACTATGGTCCATCTGTTACAGACACTCATGTGGCCATTCTTAAGTACTTCCACTAGGATCACTCAATTATGTTTCACAATAACAAATAATTGATTACGTTTATGATGTCATCCATTGGATAATTGGCTACTGAAGAGAATCATATCAAACCTATACCCATAGTCAAATCTGATGATCTCCTGTTCTTTGCAACAAGCACAATGTTATTGAAATAAGAGCAGAAACAGAACTGCACAAGGGGGACTTCACTAAATTTAAGTAGCTCGAAAGGCTTTTAGTTTTACTGAAGTTGCATGCAATGCCTAGACTTTTGTGCAAACTGAAAGATAAAAGAATAGCAGCAGAATTATCGCTAATGAATGCGAGAGAGAAGAAAAAATCTCATCTCCTTTGCCAATGATTCATATCAGAAATCCTTCTAGTCTCCGGATAAACACCGAGGGCAGTCACACCTGAAGCCAAACCCTTGGGACAGAAGACTTTGCCGTGCATCCCAATCAAGACTAGCATCAATGTAGCAAATTCTAAGTTCTTCGCCTGCAAAATACCCTTCTAAGATTGCAACACAGAATTGACCCTTGCTAAAGAAGAACCAGACTGGGCAACGTAACAATAGTCAGCTGGACAACTAGCCTGTTATTTCCCATATAATTGTTATCATAATAAATTATAGTGAATTGAAATAGATGAAGCCAACAGTCTGACACATGACCACAATGGACAGTCTAATCTCAAGCTCCATCATGAGACCCATAAAACTATACTTGCTAATCCATTCATCTCATGAATTACATAGCAGGTACACGAGTAATATTCCATGCTTTTCTACACCATGATTATATCCTCCCCATTTGGACATGATGATGGTATCAGATCAGACTATCCATCAACATACTCTAGCCTCCTTGTCCTTGCAAATTGTCAAATTGCAAATCAAACGCTTTCTGTACTAAATGGCCACAAACTCACAAATGGCCAACATGCCAAAGGAACTGATGAATTTGGACACTATATAAATACTGTCTCAGGCTCTCCGCATCTTCATACCCAATGAAAATACAAAATCCCCCTTTTCATGCATTGTACGAGATAACTTGGTAGTGCATGGCCTGCACTTTCAGGAAACTGACAGTCCAAGGGAAAGCCACTAATGGCTAGAGTAATAATACAATCTCCTCCAATAACTTACTAATCACAAATGACGCCAGTGGAAATTAAGTTACTATATGGACTAAGACAAGAATGTCCATTTGAGCAATAAGCAAGAAAGAAAATGCAATATACTAAAGTGACGCTGCATAATTTTACTGTAAATGAGACAAACCTGGCTCAATTTCTCGAAGGGCCTTCAATCTTGCAACTGCATCTTCTAACCATATAATATGCGTATTAGGATCTGCAAGGAAAACAATACAATTCTTCTAAATAGCTGACTACAACAGAGGCCAAAAAAAGTTCAGTCGCTTCTTGGCAAAACTTTATCCTAGAAAACTCCAGTTTCTAATTCAAAAATCAGACTAAAAACACACTTTTTTTCACAGAAACATCTGATTAAAAAGCAGAGGCCAAGAAAAGCTCAATCATTTCTCTCATCATTCTGCCAAGGTGCATGTATATCATTTTTTCCTCAGTAGCATGTAAATTAATTATTTAAATTATCAAATTTTTATACGAAAAATCTACATTTGCTAATGCAAAAGTCATAATTAAAATACGCTTTCTTTCACGGGAGTTGGGACTTATGTGGCCAGCCATTGAGGGGCTAATTGATCAAACATCCACGATCGTCAAAAGTGGCCAATTTTGAATATCTCTCTCTCTCTCTCTCTCTCTCAAAAGTTTGTGCTGCACCACTGCAACAATTATCAGGAAAAGGAACAGGGAAGTACCACAGTCATGATTGTAGAATGAAGGAAGCATGTAAACCGCATTTCCAACAGCAGCTTCAGCTTCTACAGACTCCGCGGCCATTGAAAGCAAATCCTCAAACAATCCTCCAACCACCTCTACACGAAATGCATTTATACGAATCCGTGCAAGCAACGCAGTGTACCATTGCTTAGTCAGAACTAGAAATGTCAAAGACAATCATTCTCATAAGAATGACAAAGCGCAGGATACAAAACAAAGAAGGGAAAATGAAAATTAGTGTTGCATGAAGGATACATGCTATCTGCTCATCCTTCACATGAGCATCTGTGAAGGCACACTTCAGCAATCTGAACCCTTCCTCCATCTAATCACATTAATTCGGAAGCCAAAGGAAGTCCCACAAGATTTCCTGCTAATTGTTAGTCGATAAATTCTATACATAAGCATTGAAACTATAGAAAGTGAGTCTTCCTTATTGTTGTTGCAACTATCTTATGACACAAATAAAGATACAATCTGCAGCATCTCTAAATCTGATGAATTCTTTTTTTAAATGTTGAAGACAATTTCCAAAATTGGTCTTAAAAAGTTTTAAATTTGCACCTTACAAATTCATAAAGGAAGGCACATTATGCTTTTCATGGAAATGGTAACGCTGCACATAGCCTTTTTGAGAACCAAAACAGCACCAAACAAATTTAAAGAGAAGCATTCAGTTGTCAAGGGCCAAGGCTTTTCATTAAAGAAGACACGTCAACAATATGATAAAAGGCTCCCATGCTTCTAATTTAGTCCCAAACATTATTTATTACAATAAGAAAAATCAGTGCAGAAGAGGAAACATTATAACAGTTTAATAAAAATTTTATAATAAACCACACATCTACAGACTTGAATTTTCAGATTAAAAGAAGTCAGCTACAAGGTTCTCACCTCAGATATCATCTCAGGAGACAAATAAGCAGGTTGAAGTATGTCAAGGCAGTCGCTGGATGTTGCGCCTGATATAATCATACAAGCTAGCCGTTTTACCAGGAGGGGATATTTCAAACCTTGGGTGCTTTGCAGAGAAATAAATTAAGTTATAAATCAAGATGATAAAAACCCCTTAAGGACTCGAGCTATTTCATCACAAGATAATAATACCAACTTAACTATTGAATGCTCTTCGACCAAAAAAAAAAATTATATTGGATGCACTACTCTGAAAGGAAAGTTTTTCCACTCACACAACACATAAAAACTGGCGCTTTGATGGTCTTTGCTTGCTTTCAAATTTCATAGAGAGGAACGAAACCATTAATTCTTTTGTTAAGAGGTTGGACTGTAAACCACGCTTAACCAAAATTTAAAGCAACTCTAATTAGGAAAAAGCCATTGAGGCTTTGACAGATCAGACTAAAATCCACCGTGCTTCTTTTATAACATCTTAAATGAGACCCTTGCATGGTCACTTTTGCTAGATGTGGACAATTACTTTTCATGAATCATATTAGAACCAGTATTGGGTCCCAGGAAAAGCACCTGGGTTGATGAGATTTCTAAACTGTAGTTAGTTCTCTTCTGTCAGCAAAACACTAACCAAGACCATACCAGATTTTTCTGCTACAACCATGAAAGATTGACACGTGACCTGCATATGCAACCTCAGAAGCATATGCAGTCAAAACAGGTGAACCTCAATCAGGATGCAGATAGGCAGACAGATCAGGAACAAAAAGTTCTCGTGGTGGCTTCTGTCTGTTGCCTAGTCGCAGCCACATGTAGTGCAGCGTGCGAGTCACCGTAACTGGCTGGTGATGGAATCTACTTCTGGAAGCCAACAACAGCAACAAGACTAGAGATACTTCGTACCGACAATAACCATCGTGGAGTGACCAGTCTGCCCTTGTCTCGACTTCATAAAATGCCTGTGCCCCAGTATCGAAAATGATATCGCATAAGATTCATTAGAGCGATGAAATGTTACATAAATTCAAAATTTAAAGCCGTTTCTTTGTAAGTGAACCGCAGCTTGCTATAAGGACAGTAAGACAATATATTGCGATTAACATCATGACCATCCACGTATCAAAAGTCCCTCCCACCCGGTCATGCGAGAACCCCTCTACAGCCAACTCGCCAATTTACACAGTCCCTAGCCGTTCAATACGTCAAGGCAAAACTACAAACAGCTCGCGCGCGGTCTTTCAAACAGCCGAACTCATTTGCCTCCACTTATCGACTGCACGCACAACCAAAAGCTTAAGCAGCCACTACCTGGGAGCGTGCTCTGCAGCCATCGCTGCAGAACGACGCCGCACGAGCCGGAGAGCGCGAGCTGTTCAGTTTCCTGAGGCAGAAGTAGCAGACGGCGTGGAGAGAGTGGAGAGAGGGGTGAGACACGACCGGTTCGGCCGTGTGGATGAGCTCGCCGGCCCCGATCCGCCGGGCTGCGTAGACCCCTCGGCCGGCCGACTCGGTGAGCCCGACCCGTACCGGAGGCGGCCCGGATCGAGCCGGAGTGCCGGCGCCGGGCGAGCCCGCGGATGCGGCGGAGGAGAGGGAGGCGAGCCGGAGGAGCGTGGTCGGAGAGCGCAGCTTGTGCGAGCGCGAGTGAGCGCGGCGACCGTAACGCGACAGCAACGACATTACGTACGCGACGCGCGCGGAGCGACGGAGCGGCGGAGACGGAGACCGCTTGCTCGCTAACTGACGTCGCTCCTGGTCGTTACTTCTGTTTTCTTTCTCATTTTTTGTCGAAATGTGCCTGATTTTGCAAATGATCAGTATTTAGTATTTGGGAAAATTGCGCAAATGGTATCCAAACCCTCAAATTTGTTCGATACGATCTCTAAACGTTTGATACATGTTCAATTTAATTCCTACATTTTATGAAAATGTTTAATATTGTCTCTAAACTTAATTTAATGGAAAGAAAATATTGAATATTTTCATATAGTTCGTGAATTAAATTGAACATATACCAAAAGTTCAAGAATTATATTGAATAAATGAAAAGTTCATGGACCATATTGCACATTAGGGTAAAGTTTAAAGACTACATTTAACAAATTAAAAGTTTATAAATTACATTGCACATTATGCCAAAATTCATGGATCACTTGTGTCATTATCTATTTAGTATTTAGCAGACAAAGTCATACATGCACTCTTCCTAATAGAATCGTTGAATCGAGGGTCGCATCTCGGTCTCTTGTATTATGTTCTCAATGTCCTAAGAATTCGAGGATCATATGACTATTTGAGGCAGATACGCCATCTCACGTGAACACTCACTTTTAAAAGATTGGTTTTTAGTCTTTCATATGCCATTAATTTATGATGTAGACCATCATATACACAGGATCCATCCATATAGCGGCAAGTATAGAACATACTTGCAGAACCGATCCTTCTTGTCTGACCAAAGGTGCTAGTCTAAACTTCTAGATGCATCACTCAGTCGA
This sequence comes from Syzygium aromaticum, assembly GCA_024500025.1. Classification (NCBI taxonomy): domain Eukaryota; kingdom Viridiplantae; phylum Streptophyta; class Magnoliopsida; order Myrtales; family Myrtaceae; genus Syzygium; species Syzygium aromaticum. Next base: position 24,822,066 of record CM044885.1, read on the forward strand.
CCGAAACTTGTGTGAGATTCGATGATACGACTGTACTTTTCATCCTGAAAATTGAATCGATGCGGGTTATCCGGAGGAGAATGATTTGTATCCCGACCAACGAATGTCCCTCGTGTGGGGAGATCAGCTGTCTAGGGGACCGACGTAGGAAACTGAAAGTCGGGAAAAGTCGAGCAAAGGTGGGTACAAAAAACGGGTGTACCATGAGGGCGGGCAGCAGTTTCCAAAGCAAAGCAAAGCAAAAGAGGAAGAAGTGGAGGAGGAGGAGGCTGAGCGGACATGATTACAAAGACACAGAGATGTGGATGCGTGACCAGCATTGCCTCCCTTTCAAGTTCCCTCCTTGGTATTCTCTCCACCTGAAGTGAACCCAGAACCGGTCTTCGATGGAGACCGGAGGTGACCCAGGGAAAACCCTTCCCCCACGCGCTCCGCGGCATCTGCCACTTCCTCCTTCGTTCTTGGTCCCGAGTGTTTAAAAGTGTTGTCTGCAATTTGCATGCCTAGAACCAGATTAGTATCACCACTTTGCACAAAAGAATCATGTTTTTTGGCCCAAAAAAAAGAGATAAAAGGGCTCAGGGAATTGAGTTGAAGATGCTATTCTCTAATGTGACCAAGTCCACTTTAGTGGTCATTTGGTTTTTGATCGCTTTGGTGTTGTCTGAGATGGGGAGTGAATGGGTAGTTTCCATCTCAGTCGTTCCCCGTCCAAATGTGGAGAATTCTTGACCTTGCACCGTTTTGCAATCTCGGGTGGAGAAACTTTCGGACCATTGGATGTCCAAGGGGTTGGGACAACGGGTTTGTCAATCTTCAACGTTCGAGTTTCGAGTGCAACGATTGAGCCGTGGCTCAAATCGAATGTTAAGAACCAAATGTAACATCCTTATGATAACTCTAAAGAAAGTACTTAAATTATTATATTTTGGTTCTCTCTCTAACAACCTACATTTGAGCATTTTGAGGGCCATCAAATATATTTGAAGATAATATTCGATAACCCATATTTAGGCTAGTAATTTTCGATAGTGCCTCTTGACAAAACAGACAGAGAAGAGTACACATGTTAATGCATTTGTATAATCTCAATCATGCTAAATAACATGCATGTAAAACATGAATTGATCATTTTATCCGTTTATAACACGTTTGGACTGTTCAATTAAATAATTCAAAATGTTCCTTGCATGTAACCAGAAATAAGTATTTTTATATATAATAGCATATCTTGAATATATTTGTGTTGTTTAATCCATTGAAGTAGCATGTTATGTTTGGGTTTTAATGCCATGGCATAATCAATTAATCTTTTGTGTTGGGATTAAATCTAAATTTGACATAACCCAAAGTATATGAACGAAATTGACCAATAATAATGATAAATTCTGAACTAAATGAAATATTCTTTTCATGTCAGCAAGTTCCGTCAATACTTTTTAATGGAAGACCACACCAAACCGCCGAACCACTTTTTAAAAGTTCATAGAAGGCGGTAAACAAAAGAAAAGATTATGAATGACATAAACAATACATAAATGTTGAAGGGCTATTGGTGTTATTACCCCTATATATTAATATCGGACATTATTTTTGTTTTAAGTGTCAAGTTATAGAAGATTATGTACCGGTGGTATCGTGATCACCAAGTGATACCAAGCTTATTCGTAAGTGTTTTGGGGCATCTCAATTTAAGGATTCAATCGCAATAAATTCTTGATGTGAGAATAACCTTTGTTAATCTGTAAATATGGATTAAGTTAGCGTTAAGCTCCATTAATAGTTCTGGCTTGCTTAATTTTTGTCAATTATCACGAGGGAAAACCCACACCCTCCTCATTTGCGCTAGTAGCAGCGGGTGTGGATCTCTCACATAGAGGTATGGGGGGGCTCAGCCCCTAGCTTGAAGAAAGTTTGAAGAGCAATGCATGTCGAAGGAATCGAACTCGTATCGGGATTCAAATCAGCACCGCCAACTGCAGTGCACCTCGCGGGCCTTCTCTTGTCTCTATGCCTGATTGATAGCTTCAAGAAAAGAGCAAATCTCGCTCCCAGATCGTGAAATCTTGTAGTTTTTGGTACTTTATGATATTTTTATACGGGTGTTGCCGAAAATGTAAGTAGTTATCAACTTATCACCCGTTACGATCGGACGAATGAACTGTGTCACCGTAAAACCACGGGCTCTTGAGGGTGTAAACAAGTAGTGCTGCGAAAGAGAAAGCTGCTCACCAATGGTGCGCCCATCGTCTTTTTTGTATAGCCCCCTTTTATCACCATTGGAAAGCAACGTGACAGCCATCATTTTGATTCTCTCCGCCTCGCTAGAAAAGCCATTCTGGTCAAGTCGTTTTTTTTAAGAGGCAACACTTTTCTAAGGTAAAATGAGAAGATTGCATTTACAAAAAAGGCTCTCTCTCCTTTTTCCTGAGGTCGTGTGAACTGATGGTCTGCAACCTTTGCCAAATTCCCCAATTAGCAAAGCTCCCCACTTGTCTCTCCTTTTTGGCTTTACAGCCACCAACTCTACTGAAGTGCACGCGCCAGCAACTGCGTTTTGTGCTCTGAAAAGCCTCTTGACTCTCTCTCTCTCTGCCTCTCTCTCTGTCAAGTACTCTCCTTCCCACTCGGTTTCTTTAAGGATCCCACAGTTTCCCACAAGACAAGCACACACGCACTGCGTCTCGGTCTCCGTGCGAGGAAGATGAGTCGTCTCGCTCCGGTTTCTGAAGAGCCCGTTGACGAGGAGAGCACCAGGGACTGCTCCAAGAGAGGCCGGTCATGGAGGGGCTGGCTCAGGACCCACCTGTCTTTTGCGTTCAGCAAGAAGACCAACCACCTCAAGGTCCTCCTCAGCGTCCTGGGCTGCCCTCTCTTCCCCGTCTCCGTACATCAAGAGACGCCGGTCAATGAGGTGAGTTGACTCGACGAGTCGTTCCTCTTGCTGTGTTTTCCTCTGTTGGTGGTGTACTCCCCGACTGTAAACATGGCGTTGCATGTTTTCGGAAGGCAAAGTAGGATAGGCAGGATTTTTCTTTTCCGATGGCATCTCGCTGAAATGAGAAAAGGGTATTGCTTTCTGTTTGTGCGTTTTACACTTTGATCAGTAAGAAAGAAAAAGTTCTCGTGTCCCATGAAGAATTACTGAATCCGAATCATTTTAGCGAGCCAAAATTCAGATAGGCGGCCTAACATGGGTTAAATGCAAATCAATGCAATTGTGACAGAAAGCAGGAGACGGGGGAAAGAATCATAAAAAAGGTCTCGAACATTTTTGTGCTGAACTCGAAAAGTACTCCTGCTAAGCAAAGAGGGGTTAAAAGAATTGTCCTGTCTTCTTCTTTTGTGAAGCTTAAATTGGAGTCCTGAGCTTGAGCATTGAATTAGGATCAAGTTTGGACGAACCTGACTAACTTCCTGGATGCTCTCTGGTCAGCAATTGAAACTTTGAAAGCTCGAATTGTATAAATTTTCGTCCGCTTGTATCGACTCACATCATATTGGGACTGACTGAACTAAGCAACAGACATGGTTTTAGTTAAAGAGCTAATGTGGATTGATATTGCTTGGTTACCAAGTATTTCTCAGCAAACTCCGAAAAATGTTTTGAGACTTAAATGTCACCAAGAGACCTTCCTTTAATGTCAGGCAAGGATGAGTCATTTCTTCTGAGATGACGTTTGATGCATAATGTATATTGCCGTGCCCGTTAGGTGTCATCCTCAGCACAGTACATCGTACAGCATTTTATGGCCGCTACGGGCTGCCGGAAGCTGGATGGGCGAGTGAAGAACATGTTCGTCACAGGAAAAGTCGTGATGGCGATGGCCGAGGAGGTTGGGCCAATCGGGGCGTCGGCAGCTGCCGCCACTGCTACCATGGCGAGCAGCGTCTCGCAGCAAAAGGGGTGCTTCGTGATGTGGCAAATGTTGCCCGACAAGTGGCTCATAGAGCTGGTGTTGGGCGACCAGAAGGTCGTGGCCGGCAGTGACGGCAGCATGGCTTGGCGGCACACGCCGTGGCTTGGCACGCACGCCGCGAAGGGCGGGGTCCGACCTCTCCGGCGAGCTCTTCAGGCAAGTTGCTAAAACCGACACTGTTTCCTTGAGTGCTAGCGCAGCTCTGACCCCAACCGTACCGAAAATATTTAGAAAATACTTTTCTTCAAGATCAATATTAGATTCGGATCGAATTACAGATTAATATGACGAAGACAAAAAAATAACGGTGGACATGCATTTGCATTGCTCAACATCCTATGACATCTAAATACAGAATTGAAAGTAGCTCGCGTTTAGATTAAGGTTATATGACTACTAAATTAAGTGCCCAAATTAAAAAATTCGGTACATTTTGAAATTAAGTTATGAGAGGTTACTTAATTCGTTCGGTAATAAGAATAATTGATGGTAATAGAATCTTGTCAAATATATTAATAAAATCTATCCGTGATGGTCATTTTTTACATCTATTAAGAAATTAATGATATTCAGCTATAAGTTTTCAATTATCAGGCCGGAATATTCTTCAGTAAACTTGTTGCATTTCTTTGATGTTGCTCTGCATATTATTTTCCGTGCTCGGTCGCGATGATCACCATGAAATCAATTAGGACGTACCGATGTTCCGTACATTGTGTCCACAAAAGTCAACACTTGAAGGAGATCTAGGTCCCATGTATCTATTGCCATGGCCAAGCTAGGACGCTCCTGCACTATGCATTAAATTTTAGGGGCGGGTTAGACATTATTGTGCCTCCGTCGGAAGTGGTTAATTTCTGCTAAGAGAACATAAAAAGCTACCTAAGTTGTTGCCACACAGCACAGTACTAGGGTTTGGACCAGTGAATGTCATGTCTCAGAATAATGAATGTTCATGTCGTGGCTGTATATCATTTGCATATCTGTATTCAGTTGAAATTTAAGTAAATACGTTCACTTTTCTAACCTAATTTAATCCATTATCTGCCGGGCGCGTTTTCCAAAAAGAAAAACTCTGCTTTTCGTCCGCTGCTTTTTTTAATCAAGTCTCTGCACTTTCGATTTCTCTGATCGAGTCTTTAGGTTTATACAAAATGTCTAATCAAGTCCTTACGATACAAAATCCGGCCATGTCCCAACTGGCAAGTCTGGCATAGCCGTGGCTGGATGCCGAAGTGTGACTTAAATTATATATTGCTTACATGACCGAAGAAAGAGAATGAGTGGAGGATTCAAGAATTTGAGCAATTTATTATACATGCCCTGTCGTGGGTGTCCATAGAGGCAATGTTTAATTCGTGTCACATTCCGGCGTCCTCCGACGGCCATGTCAATTGGATTTGGCCAGAATTTGTGTTACAGGGACTCGGTTAGAAATTTGTACAAGTACAAGGACTTGATTAGAAAAATCAAAGTTTTAGAAGTAGTGATAGCACATGTTCGAAAAGGGAAAATTTCCCCTTTTTCCCTATTACCTCACTATATGTAATTCGAGGAAGTGTTCTGTGTCTGTATCAGTTCTAATTTCCCACCGAAGCATCAGTCAGTTCAAGTCAATACAATTCAGCTTTATTGAATAACATGGCTACTAATGGCCATAAATACACATGGTTATTATATCTTTTTAGAATTTTTTTCCTTTTCTTGATGGACCCCTCCTAACTTCCACAGAACCTTGTACTGATTTGCTACATGTTGAAACGTACCTACAATTTTTATCTAGATGCGCAATAATTTTGACATGTACCATTGAATTTGGGGTCTTGACTTCTAGAGCCAGATTAAAATAACCATGGAAAGGAAGTGGACAAGCTAAGAAACTCTGAGGACAATGGTCAGCTCAGCCCAATAGCGTTTCGGGAAATCGAAAGCAGCCTAAATTTGACCGATGAGCACTGAGTTGGTGATTTGAATGCAACCTCTTTCGAGTCGGACCAATGTTTTTACATGGGAAAATTGACAGCCTGAGCTACATAGTGGTCCAAAAATCACCTTCACCTGACCCTGCCGAAGTCAATATCGTTGCAGCCAATATAGCGGATCATGTCTCCTAGGCCCAGTGCCATGCATATCCTGGTCTTCAATCTTTGAAAACAGTGCGCAAATGATACGAGTTTTCAGCTCCATTCGTGTAGAATATTTAGAGTGTGTATTTGTGCGTCTTCGCCTTATATTACCGTGTCTGTGTGACATAGCATCCCTAAAACTTGGGGAGGAATAAATCATGAATTCATGCAGGGACTAGATCCGGTAACGATAGCGGCCATATTCTCTACGTCGGAATACATGGGAGAGAAGAAGATCGGGGATGCGGATTGCTTCGTCCTCAAGCTGTCTGCAGATCAGATGGACCTGTCTGACCGGAGCGACAGCACGGCGGAGACAATCAAGCATGCCGCTTTCGGCTACTTCAGCCAAAAGAACGGACTCTTGGCGTACTTGGAGGACTCTTACTTGACAAGGATACAATCCCCTGGGACACACCCCATGTACTGGGAGACCTCGATAGCCACTCAGATCCGGGACTACCGCAAAGTGGATGGCATCATGATCGCTCACTCCGGCCAATCGAGTGCGATCATCACACGTTTCGGTGATGATAATCTACGGGCAGGCCCGGCAGTCACTCGATTGGAAGAGACATGGATCATCGATGATTTCGCGTTCAACGTGCCCGGTCTATCCGTGGACAGCTTCATTCCACCCAAGGACGTGAGGAAGGACCATTTTCCGTCCGATGATGATCAGAAATCACCATTACACTGATACATGTTTTTCTCTTTTGCCTCTTTATGATCAGGAGTTACGAGTGTTGATGCAAGAAAAAAGGGAAGGTGCATCTTATTTAGTGTCATTGACCGACAAAATTGAAAGTCGCTAATTCATTTGGGTGTATATGGACTATGGAGTATAGCGATTGTGTCCAAAACTGCTTCCAAAGCCTTTTTTCGGTCCTGTTTTGGTGCGGACCCATATCATAAAGCAGATAAATAAGATCACTAGCTCTTAGACAGATACGCATGATACTGTTCCGCTGACAGTACGGACGGCTGTTGGCGTTCCGACAGGTGCACATGCTTCCATTCTTATGTTTTGTCAATCATTGCATTTTGCCAACATTTGGCGTATCATTGCGTCTGGACAGAAGCATCAAATCAATGACCCTAAGGCTTCCTATGGCTTTAAAGGATCCAGATCGGGGGATTTCATGCTAACTCAGGAAGACGTTGCTGCATTCTTTCATATGACCACTAAGATGTCTATGCAACGGGGAAGTGAAACTGATCCCTTCAATTTGTTCAGACATTTGCAATGGGGACAAGTTCCTAAGAAGTAGGAATTCGGTAAAGGGCGACAGGAAGTATAAGATTGAAGTAACCGTACAAACTGTAGGTGAGCAGGATCTAGATGACTTCTAAATATATATACACGGTACCACCTATAAACTTAAAGTCATCAAGGTGAACACGGAGCTCTCAATCTGAATAAACATTTAGGGTTTTGATACTGCTTTCCCAAATCAAATGAGTACCCAATCCTTGAGGTTTTCTACACCAGCCCGCATATTATGCGGAAGGATGAAGACAACTCACAGGTTGAGCCTGAAAAAGAATAATGCCTAAGAAAGTGATGCGGTTTACTTGTCAAGATGCAGAAAGTCTACCTAAGGTTGGGAAGAAAAGGAATACGGGACTTACTGCAGAACTCCCATATCTTGATTTACTTTTAAAGTAAGATACAACAGAGAAAAGATCAACAAGATGGCAAACATGAAAGCAGGAGCAACTATTAACGATGAACTGTAAATGAAGACAGGTACACCTCCATGTAAAAATAACACTAAACAAACCACACTAAAGTTGAGAGAGTATAATACGATCCTACGAAACAAGAAAAGTTTTAACTTGGTCCATACCTCAACCAATACATTATGCTGCCTCTGCTGACATTCGTTAATAGGTCTTACACTACTTAATTACCTAGAATAGTCAAGACTACGGCTTCTGCTCCTGCTGCAGCTCCAGCTGCGACTCTTTGAGCGGCAAGGTGAACATGAATAAGATCGACCTCGGTCACTTCGACCTCTTGGTGATACTGACCTGGATCATCAATAAAACTTCATTAAAAAATTCATGAAATAAACTAAGCTCCAAAGCAGCTTGGTGGACACAAAACAAACGACTACCAGGGAAAGAAAAGATTATACAAAAGCAACCGAAACTCTGAATACCTTGAGTAACAATGATGCCTGGGAGAAGGTGAATTATAGTATGCATCCTGTGAGTACGTGCGTGCATCTGATGGAGATCGAGAATAACCCCGGGGAGAACGTCTCCTATCATACGAACGACCCCTGATAATAGCACAATCAAATTCCCCGTGAATCTCAGCTTCTACCAGGAAACTCCAATAGCCCGTTACATAAAGGCTTTTAATTTTTAGTGATGCAATTTAGCTATTCCAACCATAAAATTTCCAGAAAAGAAAGTGCAAAAACTGATTGTGGATAATAAGCACAGCCTAATGTTGCCATTTTCTAGTCAAATGAAGATAATAAAATAGTAAAATGCTTTCATCAGTCAGACGTCTACTCGACAAAATCACATAAGAAACCCAATCATCCTCAATAGATTAATGAACTTTTGAAGCAAAATCAAGGGACTCTTATGAAACCCATGCATTAAGAATATGATAATACAAGTAAACTAACGTATCACCAAATATATCAGTCAACCAAAGGACAGAGAACCTTCAGGAAAGGGGCAAAAAAGAAAACCCAATACTGTAACAGCCCTGTCGGAACCCCTCCCTGGTCATGCTCAATAACTTGAACTACTACCGTAACATGATACAGATTCCCCACATCATTAAACTCATCATCTCATCACAATTAACACAAACTGCCCTTGCAATGTTATTATTTCACAAACATTCCGTGTAATTGACAAAGAATATACTAGAATTCTCTCACAAAACAACCACCTTCATTGCAGTGGCATACCTCCAAGCACCCCTATACAGTTTCCAACCACACATTTGGCCCCAGCTTAAAGTACTATTGCAGCCTTGGAGAAAGTTCCTATATATAAGAACTATGTTCTCCCATGCCCTCCCACACCCACAACATAAGCATGTGCTCCTACAACCTCCTATCCTACGTTTAGGGTAAAAGCATCATAAAAGCACACAGAATTCATGTTCAATTGTCAGGAAAAATCCTTAATTACCTGAAGCGGTCTCTCGCTCTCATTTCTGAAGGCTTCTTCCTATTTTCCTCAGCAAAAATCACTCTCATTTCACGGCCAAGAAGCACTTCACCATCCATGTAACGTTTAGCATCTGCAGCATCTTCTGGGTATACATACTGAACAAAGCCAAAACCACGGGGTTCCCTGCATCAAAAACAGATCATCAGCCACAAACTAGAAACAAATGCCAAGGACACAAGTGAATTTGCAAGTCATCTTTGAAGATGAAGAATCACGACAGGAATTCTGCCCACATTCCATTCAATTCGAAAAGGCAGTCATGCAGCTGCTCACCTTGTGCGAGCAAATCTATATTTGATGAAATTCTTCAAGAATTTGCACTTCTTCATAAGAAGTCAAATCCACTTTCTTCAAATCTTCATTGACATTAAGACAACCTTGAACGATACTCTTACCATTTCGATAGGTGCCTTCAACAAACTTTCACCTCATTACTTCACTGGTGTCTTCAAAACTTTCAATGACAAAACCAAACTCCCATAAACAACTGATGAAAAACGTAACGAACTTGACAACAGGCCAAACACATATAGATGGAACAACCACAGGCATTATTTTATTTTATTTTTAACATTTTTTTAGTTACTATATCATGAGTACTTAAATTCATCTAGGAACATTAACCCACACAATAAAGAAACCTCAACCTATCTCTCCAAAGGTTGTCATGACTTACCCTGTATAGTAATCACGAGGCAAATAAATGTCCTTGAGAGGACCAAACCGGCCAAATGGACCACGTAGGTCTTCAGCCCTGCATAAGAAAATTTTGTTTTTAACTTTGCTTAAATAATAATTTTTCTGCAATGCGGCGAGATAATGAAAATCAAGCTACCATGCATCACCAGGTTATAATATCCTACAGGGGGTCATTCATTTACTAACAGAAGCAAAGCATCTTATTCTTGCCTCACACAAATCCTAATCAGCAATTCAACTATGATAGCGGTAATTACCCTGCTAGTACTCTGATATGCTAACTTGATTAATTCCATCTTCTGAAATGTAAAGAGAGAATATTTTGCAAGAAGCATAGTGCCGATGCTATGAAGCATATACCAAGGAATGCATAAATCTGACCTGCAGTCACGTTGGAGGTTGCGAACCAGAAGGCCAGTAGGAAGGTCTTGGTCACGACCGCCATATCGATCCCTAGGACTAGGGCTTCTGTGTCTCCTGCTATAACTCCTTGGTGGAGATGGACTGTAGCTATAACTTCTTCCCCTCATTGGCACCAAAACTTGAAGCCCACTACCTACAAAAGAAGAGCATTTGATCCACTCGAAGAAATATTGCTTTGGAGCAAAACCACTTGACTTGCTAACTATTAACGTGAAGAGCATCTAAAAGTAAGCCTTATGCACCGAAGGAGTTTTTTACGCCGTGAACTGGTATGCAAACAAGCCCCCACTAACACTCCTAAGGCTCCACAGCCGCTCCAAATATAAATGCAAAGTATCAAAACAATAACTTTCAAGCCTTATCCGCTCATATATCAAGAGAATCCACAACTTAAAATCTTCATCTAATTAAAAAAGAAAATCCTCGATAACACAACTCTGCCACCAATGATCGTGGTGCCGGAACAATGAAACCTTGTTTTACCACCAAAGCCAGTGAAATAATTCCAACTTCAAATTGTGCAGAGAGGACCATTCTCACCCTGAAGGATTTCTCAAGTTCTCATACTGTTTTAGAAGAAATCTGAAATTTAAAAAAAAAAAGAAGAAAAGATGAAATACAATAAAAGAGTTAAGTGTAAGGTGAAGTTGACAAAAAAATCTAAGAAAAGCAACCGCTTTTAAAACATTTTATTCATACAATTAACCGGAAAAACAAAAGGCACGAATTTCTCATCTGCAAAGAAGGGCGCTCCTAAGGTCCGGTTTGGAAAACACGGGTCACCGGTAACACCTTCTAAGATTCATCTAACGGAAGACGTTTTTCGGCTTCAAATCCATCGGCCATATTCTACAAGGGACTGGCCCCGTAAAATACCACGCCGGACCTTAGATCTATCCCTCCAAAGAAACACGACCACGCGCCACCGTTTCCCCCGAGAATCACCACGCAGCCTTGCCCCGTTCAACCACGACGATTCCACCGACCACGCGCGAAGCCTAGAAATCGACTATTCCAAGCACGAGATCAAACAACGACGACGACGACCTCGACTAGGAACATGACCGAGACGAAGAGAATCCGGCGGCGTCAACAGACGCCGGACCCACGGGAGAACGTCGGAGCTCCGCGAACTCGACACGCTCATCGACGGGATACCGTCGCGCCGGCGCCGGAGCTCGGAGACCGAAAACGAAACGCATTCGCGAGCGCATCGGAGGGGGGAATCCGTACCTGCAGCGCCGGAGAGGCTCGTCTGGTTCCGATCTCGTTCTCGCGCGCGGAGAGATAGAGAGAATGAGTGAAGGTGACGAGGCCGGCGAGACCGCGGGTTTATGAACGACGCCTGCGGGCGAAATGCGTTCGAGAAGGTTCTCACGGTTATTCGAAGACCGGGGGTTTTATTCGGTGCGCGCGACGACATGCTTTTCCATTTGGGCTTGCGGATGTAACCGTTGGTGGATGGATGATGGCAGGATGAGACGACGAAGCTGAAGGCCAGGCCCATAACGAAGGCGAAATGTGGAGACCGTTTGTGTTGGGTTACACTTGCATAGGTAATTTTTTTTTATATTGAACATTAAAAAATAGTACGTGAAAATACATTTAAAATGGGTATAGATAAAGGTGGTTTTTTTTTTCAAAAATAAAAATCAACACATTTCATCTCCTTAAGAGCAACAGGCTTGTTACGTTGACATAAAACAATTTATTTGAAGCCGCTTATATAAACGTAGGTGAGCTGCACTTGGAAATTTTTCTTATTTTCGTAACTGAAAATGCAAATTTGATTCTGTTTGTTTTTAGATTATTGCAAAAAAAGCATTCATGCAAAAATCCTACAAATCACTTACTAAATTAAATATGTATAAAAAATTCAGAGACCGCACTGAACAAATGAAAAGTTCACGGACAATATTACATATTGGACTAAAAATTAAAGATCGCATTAAACTAATTTAAAGTTGAAATATTACATTGCACATTTCCATCACCAAGAAATAGGAGCCGAAGCTTTGATTTGGGCCACCTTGCCTGTTCAGGATTGATAGGATTGCATTCTTTATTTTAATGTACTGGTACATATATGCCTAGTCTTTTAATTGGAGAGAAATTTTTTCTTACCTTTATTCCATGTTCATCGTTTTAGAATTTAGATAAAGTAGTTTAATGACACGCTCGGGTCAAAGGCTCAAAGCCTTCCAGGTCATGCTCAGGACCAAATTTTTGTATCATCATCCCACAAAAGAAACTTGGGTCCATTCAGACCAACCGAACAGCCCGACTCGATCCACGCTGCTAGTGCCCTTCCAAAAGGTGAATTACCAAACAGGTGGCCTAATATCCAAAAAAATCATGAACTATAGCCTTTGTTTTAATTATATCTTAAATTTTTTTTTGTCTCATAAAAAACCCGATACTTTTACTTTTGTCAAAAATCTATCACCTAATACACAAAAAACCCCTAAACTTTACTCTTTGTTCCAATTATATCCTAAACATTTTTTTTGTCTCATAAAAAATCTCAAATTTTTACTTTTGTCATAAATTTACCATTATTAAATTTTCCATCCAATATTATCGTTAATAATTATTTTTTCTTTTTTTTCCCTTCATCTTTAACTTCTGGCCAGTTGCCGGTTCGGCTAAGCTTGGCCTCGCCGGTATTGGGCGAGGTCGACCTCGCCCGCCCCTAGCGAGATTTGTTCTCGCTGTGGCTTGGCTTTGCCCAACACGGACGAGGTCGAATCTCGCCCGCGACCGGCGGGGCTGAGCCCTCGCTAGATCTAGCGAGGGCGAGCCCCCGAAGGCCTCGTCCTCGCCAACCATAGCAAGGACGAGGCCTGTGGGGTCGAGCCCTTACCAGCCACGGCGAGGACGAACCTCGCCAAGGGCTAGTGAGGCTGACCTCGCCCAACGCCAGCGAGGTCAAGCCTCGTTCGCCCCTAGCGAGGTTCGTCCTCGCCGTGGATGGTGAGGTTTGGTCCCATTGGTTAGTGGCAAGGTTGAGCCTCGCTGCAGCCGGTGAGGAGGAGGCCGGCGGGATTGAGCCCTTGCCTGCGTTGGGTAAGACCGAGCCTCACTAGCCACGACGAGGATGAATCTCGCTAAGGGTGGGTGAGGTTGACCTCGCTGGTCAGATGTTGAAGGTGAAGGGAAAAAAAAATAAAAATAAAAAACAAAAAATAAAAAAATTCAAAAAAATAATATTAAAATAATTATTAGCGGTAATATTTGATAGAAAATTTAAAGGTAGTAGATTTGGGACAAAAGTAAAAGTTTTGGATTTTTTATGAGGCAAAAAAAGTTTATGATATAATTGGGATAAAAGCTAAAGTTTGAGAATTTTTTGGATATTAGGCGATAGATTTGGGATAAAAGTAAAAATTTAAGATTTTTTATGAAATAAAAAAAAATTAAGATATAATTAAAATAAAAATTAAAGTTTGGGGTTTTTTTGGGATTAGATACCGGACAGGTTTGGCTCGAAGCCTTGAGGTCTCTCTCTGCTCTGCAAAAACCCTTCCAAAGCCTCGCCGAAGCCTCTCTTCCAGAGCTTCGTATATAGCTCCACCACCACCGCGCCCAGCTTCCCTCTGCTCCGCTCCGCCCCGCCCCGCACCACTCCAATCCAAGCAAAGAGACAAAGGGGTCGTTTGTCTCTACGCATCATTCTCTCGAACTAGGCCGCCGGCGAAGTCTTTCCCCCCCGAGAAAACGATCCGTCGGCATGGCGGCGCCCAAGTCCCGGAAGGCCCCGTCGCGAGACGGTCCGAGGCTGTCGAAGGACTCCAAGAAACCGTTCAAAGCCAAGAAGAAGTCCGGCGAGGCGGCCGGGCGAAAGCCCGCGGCCTTGCAGCTCGAGGACGACGTGCCCGATTTTCCCAGAGGTTAGAGGGCTCCGGCTTTCCCTTTTTGTGTCTGTGGAGGTTTCTCATTCGTCGGAGAGGCCAAGGAAGAGTAACGCGAGTGGTCTCGAACTGCTTCTTTTCTTTTCTTGAACTGTCGCGGCACGGTCGGCGCATTTGTGATGGGAGCTTGGTGTGGATTGTCGTGGGTAATCTAGTTCTAGGCCTATTGTCGGAAGATGGGTTATCTTCTAATTTGTTGAGGTTTAGGTACATTTGTAAGTTGTAACTATCTGATGTCCCAAGAGGGGAACTTTGGCTGTCAATTTTTTCTCTTCCAAGCTGTCTGATTGGACTTCTCGGCATTTCTGTTGATAAAACAAAATCAAGAAGAAAACTTTCGGTGCATTTTGATGGCTAGAATCTACCCTGATCCAAATCATCCAGTTCCTATGCCTCTGAGTCATTTCATCACTTATCAGCCTTTAGCAGTTTGTTCACCGTCTTCATAATTTATTTTGGGCTGGATCCTATTTGATTGAAATAAATGGCAACAGTAGCTTTGGATAACTGCTCAAGGTTCTTTTAAATGTTGTTTGATTTGTGTCTTCAGGTGGAGGAAGTTTTCTCAGTCGAAAAGAACGTGAGGAAATTCATGCGGAAGTGGATGCCCAGTTTGAGACTGAGGAGAGGGAATCAAAGAAAAAGACAATGAAAAGGATGCAGAAGAGGGGGCCTACTTCAGAAGATGATCTGGGTTCACTTTTTGGTGATGGAATGACTGGGAAATTACCTAGATTTGCAAACAGAATCACTTTGAAGGTACATGTCTCTGCTCTCTTGTTGTCCGTGTAGTAGTAGTTGGTAAGATATATATGATGCTCTTTAGTTTGATCAGAAACCCAAGTACACATTACATTTCTTCAGAGAGAAATTCCTCAATTCAGAATTGTCATGGCTCTGGAAATAACTTTTGCACTATTAGTGGGCAAGACTGTGAGAGCTATTACCATGTCGTGCTTCTTGTGACGTACGCATTTATATTTCGACAAGCCATTTGGCTCAATGTGGCCCTTTTTCCCTGACTCCCTTTCTTCAGCCGCTCAACCACCCAAATGCAATTCCACAACAGTGGGCTGCATCTTAGTCATCAATCCTTGCATGAATTTCGTCAAGGCTATATTGACTAGTTTAGGTTTAGTTTCATGGTATCCAAATTATTCTTTCCCTCCCTATTGTTTATTATGCACTTTCCTTCCATGCTCCTCGGCCAATTTTGGTGGACAGTTTTCATGTAATATTTGTTCATCCAGAACATTTCTCCCGGTATGAAGCTTTGGGGAGTCATCAGTGAAGTCAATGAGAAAGATCTCGTTGTTAGTCTTCCCGGGGGATTACGTGGTCTTGTTCGGGCATCAGATGCAATCGATCCTGTTTTAGATGGTGAAACTGAGGTAATTGTTGCGTGTTGTTGACTTTTATGCAGTTCCTCAATTGCCATGGCCGTGGTTTTTGTTATTTTAATAATTTTGTGCACCCCTGATACTTCACCTTGTCTTTTCCTTTTCTCCTGTAGGAAAGTGAAAATAATTTACTGTCGAGCATGTTCAGTATAGGGCATCTTGTATCTTGTGTAGTAATGCAAGTCGATGATGATAAAAAAGAGAAAGCAAAACGAAAGATCTGGCTCTCGTTGCGTCTCTCTTTGGTGCAAAAGGGATTTACAATAGAAGCCATTCAAGAAGGGATGGTAAGCTTTCTGAAATTTCTTAAAAGACGGGTGAAAGGAGTTGATTTTGAATATTCGTTAATAGACCATCTTAATCTGTACCATGAACAAAATAAAAGTACAGGATTGGTATTTTTTTTTTTACTTACTTGGACATTCTTCTCGAGTGCAAATATGTCAACATGCATGCCCTCGAACTTCAGGTGAATAAATGGGAGCAACATATCTTAGCGTGCAATATGTAAGTCATCATAGTTTAATTGTTTTATGTTAAAACGTTCCCAGCTTGGATGGATTGTTCAGCTGTACACTGGGAAAAAATGTAAACTCATTCTTTGTTGTTTACAATCTCATGCTTGGTTTTTTTAATCATTTTTTATTGCTTGCCCAGCAATCATAGTTCAGTATTGGGCTGACTCATACGCATACAATAATTGTTTTATCTCTCTCTCTCTCTCTCTCTCTCTCTCTCTCTCTCTATACACACGCTATATTTTTTTTTTAGCGATTAGCAATATGTAAAGAGTGCATTAGGCTTTGCTGTTCAAATCGGTATTGTGTGTGTTGGACTTATATTTTGATTGTAAACTTGTTAAAATGGAAGCAATACTTTGTCATACAGAGGATGACTCAGAAATAAATGTATATGCAGAGGATGAGTCAGAAACAAATGTGTACTATTGCTGCAAGCTTGTTATCATGAATTTTTTGCCATTCATGTGGCATACTCAAGGCATCATATACTATTTTTGCAATGGTGATTTTTTTTTATGGATACCTTTACTCTTTTTTTTTAACTAGCATATTGATGTTCAATTAGGAAAGTATTTGAAGAGGCTGTCCAGAATATTTCAATATAAAATTATTGAGATCGTTGTTTTATGTCTGTAATACCATTAGAATTGCGTGGCTTTCTCTTTGACCCTTTTGATAGACAAATAAGTAATTGGTCCAAACTGCATGATCATTAATGTAAAATAATGCTATTTGTATGATATTGGCAATCGTAATGCGGTTTTGTTATCGCTAGGGATAGCAAGTGTCATTTTTTGAGGTAGCCATGCTTGACTCTGGGTGGTGGTTCTCTTCATAGACCGGCTGGCTCTTCCCAGATTAACTATCGATCAGAATTGTATGCTGGAACTAATGTCCCTGGTTGATATTATAGGTCCTCTCAGCATACGTCAGAAGTATTGAAGATCATGGTTACATTCTCCACTATGGCTTGCCTTCTTTTACAGGATTTTTGCCAAAAGCCAGCGAAGATGGTATTGCCTCTAAAACTTTTTGTTTTTGTTTGTTGCTCTATGTTGTTCATGTAAGCTTCTTTGCATTTACAGTTTTCGTTGGATACTATGAAGTAGGTACTATTATTGAAGCATCTGATAATTACAAGGCAGTCTGATTTTCACTTTAAACGCATCTTCATTGCACCAACATTTCTAGGAGCAGAATTGACGAACGTTTGCATTATCTGACATGATTTAATAGCAGCAAGAACCTGACACGTTGCATATGATAGGAAGTGAATCTTTCTGACCTATGTTTGAAACAATCCTTCTTTAGAGTTTGCAGTGGTTTGGCAATCTCACAGAGATTGAAATGAATTAAATGAAGGGGGAATATTAGCTCGAGTAGCCACTTGCAGAAGAAAACTTTAAGGCAACCCCTCGCCATCAGTAAGTGAAACTTTTGAGGACATTCAGAATACCACAGATTGGATAGCATTCTGGTTTAACTGAAAATAGTAAATAGTTAATTTTTCAGGGCTAGGAATGATGTCTATGTCACAAGCTTTAAAAGTATTGAGCACCTCTACCACTTTAGAAGTCCTCATTCTCTGTTTCAAGCGTTTTAACTGCATTAATGTTACTTATGTAGGCTGGTCAACTGTGGCTGTAATGTCACTTGCGTTGACTTATAGCATTTGACATTCATAATAATTTAGTTTGAAGTGTATATATTACCTATGTAACTCACCTGCGGTGGGCATCATTTCAAGATTCTTTCAGATAACATATTTCCTCTTTTCCTTTGGCAGAGGTACATATCCGTAGAAGTTTGAAAAATGACATAGTTAGACGAACTGTTTCTCACAAAAGTTTATTATCTTATTATATGTATCTAGCATAGTTATCAACGCTACCCTCTTTTGTAAGCCAGGTTTTATATGTAGAAGACAAGATTAAATAGACAACCCCAGACAGAAATTTATAACAGAATTAATTAGACAGAACAACAGGAAGAGGGAAGTTAAGATTTGAACGTGTAACAGTACTCTGATACCAAGTTCTGCAAACCCTTTTTTTCCCAATAAATTAAACTGTTGTATTTCTAGCTTGCTTCAGTGGTATGTGCTTCTTTGCTTTGGTTGATGTAATGGAGATTTTGGCTACAGTATTTCTTCCTTTTTTTAGGTCTCGTGTATATATGTATTATAGTTCTTTTTGCATTAATTGTTGCTTCAGTAATGTCTCCCATATGTGATTCTCATGTGGCTTTGATGTATCTTCTTTCATTTTTCACAGAGAATAAGGGTCCTGAATTAAAAGTTGGGAAACTTTTGCAAGGAGTTGTCAAAAGCATTGATAAAGCTCGAAAAGTTGTTTATTGGAACCCTGACCTGGATATGGTGTCAAAATTTGTGGTAGCTATTTCTTAATCATTCATTCCAAACAAGTTGTCAACCTATCTTTCATTGGAAGGTGATTTGCTTTTGCCCTTGTTTCATATTGGTATTTACACAGACAAAAGACGTGAAGGGCATCTCAATTGATCTTCTCGTTCCTGGTATGATGGTTAATGCTCGTGTACAATCAACCATTGAGAATGGAATCATGCTATCGTTCCTCACATACTTCACTGGAACTGTGAGTTTTGTGGTCATTGGTTCTCTTATTGTCGAACACTTAAATTATTTTTGACTAAATGAGCAGGGTTTGGTATTTTATGAGGGTAGTGAGTGCTTCT
Source organism: Syzygium aromaticum (assembly GCA_024500025.1). Classification (NCBI taxonomy): domain Eukaryota; kingdom Viridiplantae; phylum Streptophyta; class Magnoliopsida; order Myrtales; family Myrtaceae; genus Syzygium; species Syzygium aromaticum. The sequence goes on from CM044885.1 coordinate 24,840,985, forward strand.
TGTCTGGTTACGTGTCATTTTATTAATTTACAGGTTGATATGTTTCACTTAGAGAACGCTTTACCTACAAAAAGTTGGATGGACAGTTGCACTAAAAATAAGAAGGTTTGGTCACTCCTCTTTATTTTCACTCTTGTTGTGTAATTATGTCTAGGCTCATAACTGTTCCTTTTTTTGTTCGCTCTTGATTGTTGCCTTTTGACAAAACTTTTAACAACCGTTATATGAGGACATAATCTTAATGTTGCTGATCATGTCATATTTTCTGCTGGGTGCATGTCTACTTATGCTCTCCCTAGCACATCAGAACTTCCTAATATGCTGGTAGCTTTGTTTTTGCGAGCTTCATTTGGATGGGAATATTGCTTTGATTCTCAACCTCTTACTTGGACATTGGGTTACGCTGGGGGGTTTTCCAATTGTTTGATATTTCTGGTGTGGAAAGATTGTCAACGATACTTTTAGTTTCTTGTGAGGAGTAGATATTTTTAAAGATCAATAACTATTTGCACTGATATAATTACTGTACTTGTAGAAAGAACAAATAATTGACCAAGACATCATTAGCTACTCTTTAGATGTTCATCTGCATAAGTAGTTTCAGATAAAGTGGAGACTATCCTGATAGACTAGGTTGACTATGGAAGACTCTGATATCAGCCAAAGTATCATGGATTGACATTTAAGTATTGTAAGCTGACCGTATGAGACAATGACATTCTAAATTTCCAATGCTGTAAGCTGACTGTGCAAGACAGCGAACTTGTTGAGGGTTTTATTGCTGGAACTTGCATTTACATCCTCCTTCAGGCTTGGTGATCATCCTGCCCATTTTGGCATACTGGGTGCTTGGTTTCTCCTTCATAGTGCATTTACTGATATGACTGCTGGCATTGAAATTGGTGTCGCCAGGGTTGATGGGACTTTTGACATATGATTGCTTGCCAATGATGAGTTCCATGGTTTTATATTATTTGTACCACATAATGTGCTGGCTTTGGCTATATTAGTAGTTGCGATTTATGTCTATGGAGTTCTTTATCCTCGAAACTTGTTGAGATCAGAACAATGACATGTTTGGCCCATTGTATTTTCAGCATGTTAACACGTTGTAAGAACAACCAGATCTGGTCCTATCATCTTTCTTTGTTACCAATTTGGGCTGTTACCTTTCTGTATCAGGTTATTGCTCGGATTTTATTTGTCGATCCTTTTAGTAGAGCGATCGGTTTGACTATGAATCCGTATCTTATTCAAAATAAGGCTCCTCCTTTGGTAAGCTTGCACACATTATTCTCCTTTAGCCTGAGGAATGTCAGTGTCCATATGTTGTTTGTGTTCTGAGTGATTGTGACTATTGATCTGGCAATTAATTAGGAATCCTGTTACTTGGTTTCTGAAAGAGGGATGTGAATTTTACTTAATGCAGTAATATAAAACAATTTCTTCCAAGCTTGGTGGAGTGCAAGTAGGTAACTTTGGAACTAGCATTTTTGCCTAATCCAGTTTAGGCTATCGACATAAACTTATGCTATGCTTTTGCCCTTAAAAGAGATAACAGAAACAGTAGATGCTCTCTTTGCTTCCAAATTTGTCCATTTTGCTGTATTAGGATACCGTGGAAGTTTGGCTGGCACTGTTGAACTGCTCTACTTTCATAAGAGAATAATTGCAATAAAATTTCTGTGTTGCTCTTTCATCGACCATAATTGCGTTAGAAATTAAGGTCAGTATTGTTTTTGAACGACACCATCAAGTCAGCCTGTAAGGGTTTCAACAAGGATTTACATCAGGGTTTTGAGGTTGGCCTTTTTCTTGCATGGAATCTCATACGTCCTTTTTCTCCTCCTTTTTTTTTTCCAATGAATATGGAAATATCAACTCCATTAATATTTTCCTTGGTGCAACAGTAAGGTTATTCTGTTGTGACCTGGACGCCATAGGTTCAGGTCACGAGAACAGTCTCACTGTGATAGCAACGGTAGGTCTTGTGAACCCTCCCAGACCCCACACTATGGGAGCCTCATTCAAGGTCGCCTTTGTTTGCTGATCTTCGAGCTGATAGGGAATAAGAAGGAAGATCTTTGACCCTGAGGCAACACGAGATATGAGTGTGGCCCCTGTTTCAATGAGGCTTTTATTGTCAACGAGTTTAAGATTTGTCCTTTACAAGTCTTTGACTTTCACATGGGGCCTTTCAATCTTTTCTCTCTAATTTGGCCTTTTTAGTTATCTGAACTTTTTCTTTTTGACCTTTTCTTCTATAATCATGGTGTACTTGAACAATATTTTTAATAAAATCTCTTTATTAGTTAAATACAAAAAATCATGTGTATAGGCATGCTTTTTAATTTACTACCTCTTTATTTCACTTTGGCAGCATGCCAGGGTAGGCGATATTTGTGAGAATGCAAAAATAGTCAGGGTAGACAGAGGGTTGGGCATTTTGCTTGAGATCCCTTCTACTCCTCAGTCTACTTCAGCATATGTTAATGTAAGTTCATTTTGAGGATTTTCTTTTTTTTTTTCTTTATTAATTGCAGTTAATACTTCCACTTTAAACTTGATGCTATCTTGCTCCCAATGGTTCCAGGTATCAGATATTGCTGAAGGGGAAGGTCATAAACTGGAACAGAAGTTTAAGGAAGGAAGTTGTGTACGTGTTCGGATTTTTGGGATTAGGCATTTGGAAGGGCTAGCTGTTGGAGTTTTGAAGGTCAGTCCTTTGTAAAAGCTCATAAATTTAAGATGGCATGGCTACTTACACTGGAGGCTGAATGTCTCTGATATATGACTGTTGAACTAGCTGTTAACATGAAGGACATGCCATGGTATATATGTCTGGATATTCATGGTTTGTGGGGACCGTTGCTACTACATGGTATATAATACCCCTTTTTCTGATTTCCAGTGTATATGGATCTCCTTTTGTTATTACCCTTTCTTCAGTACACGAGTTTTTAGTGGCTTCTTTCCATCATTTGTACTCAAATGGTGGTTTGCTCTCCCGTTCGCAGTCAATAAATGGTGTTTGTGACTCACTGTAGCATAGATATGTATATATGTATGCGTGTATTATGGACCAAGTAACACTGCAGCCTTTATAAAAGCTACTGGAGTATCACTTATACATGTCTATGTTATCTCATGTAAATTTTGAAATATTAAGAGGAAGTTCCTTTGGTTGGCCACATATTTTTTCCCTTCCTTTTTTTTTGTTGAATTTGACAATAGGGAAGCTCTATTGTTTCAAGTGAAAGGCTCTCTTTGACTATCTAAGGCAAGTTTTTGGGTCTTCTTGAATGCACCTTATAGACTAGATTTCTCATCTGAATTTTTGCTTGGAAATAGTTCTTTTTAGTGCAAGTTAGCTATCATGTAATAATCTTTTTAATAGTAATTTAATTCCGTTAGTGACAGTTTGTTAATAACCCATATATTGTGCCTCTAATTGACATCAAGCAGGCCACTGCATTTGAAGGTTCAGTTTTTACCCACTCTGATGTCAAGCCTGGGATGGTGGTGAGAGCTAAGGTGTTAGTTGTTGATACCTTCGGTGCTATTGTTCAGTTTTCTGGTGGTGTAAAGGCACTTTGTCCACTTCCGCATATGTCTGAGTTTGAAATTGCAAAACCTCGAAAAAAGTTTAAGGTAATTCCAGCAGCTAAGATCACTTGCCACATGGTTTCCTTGATCTCTTCTAAAATTTGAGGATGTGCACTTCTTTCCTTCATTTCTCTCCAGGTCGGAGCTGAGCTGGTGTTTCGTGTGCTTGGTTGCAAATCTAAGAGAATAACGGTCACCCACAAGAAGACACTTGTATGCTCCCTTTCTTTCCTTATCCTGCTTCAATTTGGTTTTGCTTGCTAGGGTAAAGTCTTTGCAACTTTAGTTTGTGTGTGGTTCAGCTCATTAAGTGTTGAAAAGAGTACCTTTTGTCTTTCCCACCGAAAACAAATTTTTTTCCAAATTATTTATTAATTAATCCTGCATGACCCCAATGACATTAAATGCCTATATTTACTTAATGTATTTCTTTGGTACGTAAAGAGAAGTTTGCTAAGGGCACCAGGAGTGTGCAGCCCAAGGAGCTCAAAGCCAAAAAAAAAAAAGAAAAAGAAAAGAGCTCATTTCCAAGACAGAGAATCTATAATCAATCAAACATTAAATTAAGGAGTAAATCCAACTGTAAAAATAGTATAGAATTTTGGAACAATTTGTGGTTCCAACTGTAAAAATAGTATAGAATTTTGGAACAATTTTTGGTAAGTGCTTACACAGAAGAATCTTCCTCTTCAGAAAATCTCTCATTTTGTTCCCTTGAACCAACCAAAAATAGCTTAATAGACCCAGCTATGCATGAGATTTCGCACAAAATTTGAAACCCTTGAAAAGGTTGGATATTTTTCTGTCATTGGCTGGAAAAGTTGAAAACCCTTGAAAAAGTTACGTATTTTTCTTGTCATTTGGATGGAAAAATCAGTAAATGACGCTCAGAATGCCTAAAAAATGTAAGATATTGGATGAAAGATACTCTGACAGAAGCATCTTAGTGGAAGGTCTAAAATCCAAGACTGAATTGTAACCATCACTTTTGTTCCATTAAGAAAATCGTGTCCTACTATGTACACTCTCGAAGTTCTTTCTCCAGAATATTTAGATTTACGTAAGCGAAGCTTCAGAGCAAAAGAGGCTTTCCACTTGTGCGCTGATTTGGATCTGCATGGAAGACTAGCTTTTTCCTTTTCCCAAATGTTACTTTTCCATGTGATGTTTGCAGCATCTGATCTGTCTAAAGATTAAGTTCTGGCAATTCTATAGTCAAAATCTTAGTCCTGCTGCTGAAAATGATTGTCAATTTTTTGGCAGGTGAAATCAAAACTTGCAATTATTAGCTCATATTCAGATGCTACAGATGGACTTATAACCCATGGGTGGATAACCAAAATTGAAAAGCATGGATGCTTTGTCCGGTTCTACAATGGCGTCCAAGGATTTGCTGCTAGGTAGTTTTAGATTGTTAAAGATATTCTAGAGCCTTGTAGATTGTTATGTTGATTCTATCATCTTACTCTTCTTTCCTTAGCATTTGCTGTGGTATTGTTTGCATGCTGCCAAGTGGTTTCTCTTATTCATATTGAATTTTTAATCAGTTGTTTGGCGAAACCATACAAGCATAACTCACAGTAGTGGTCCTCTAGAGTGTTCACCACTTGAACCTTCAGAAATTCAAATTGTTTCATTCATATTTCTTTTGTTGTTTATGAAAGTTACTTACTCACTGTTCCACCAATTGTACTTGAGAAAGATAATGCGGTGCCTAATACGATTAGAGCGTATATCTTGTTCAAGGTAGGTCTAGACTGTCTCTGGACAATGGAGTGATATAATTGTCAGCAGTAGTTATATTCAATTTGAGGAATGAAACAAACTGATTTGGGTAGTAGACATGAAATTACCACAATCTTGGATGGCCATTTATACCCATTGTGAAATAGAACTATATGATCTTAGTACAGGCATTTTCAATGTAAAACTGTATAATGCTGTTTCATTAAGAATAGTACCTGTAATGCAAATACCGATACCAGCTATGTAGGTGGCAAAAGTTATCATACTTAAAATTTGTAAAGCGTAGTGTGATTTCAATTTGCATGGATATTTGTTGTATTACTTTTTTATGACAAAAAGTAGTTATAATATAGAAAAAAAATACACTACCCATACAGAAGCCATATAAATTCATCTGGACACTGATATAAAGCGCTAACGGTTATCTAATATAATATTGTGTGATCGTGTTAGTCAAAATATTGATTGTGTGATTTAACTACACTATAGGAATTTAATGTGCTGCTTTAGCAAAATAATATTAAGTGTGGTGAAATGAGGACTTTCTTGATTTGAGGTGAATTCAGTAAATAATTTATTTTAATTGCAGATAAAAATTTAAGTAAAAAATTTGAGGATGTCTTTATTCAATAATTATACTAGTCCAATGTATAAATGCATTTGTGGTGGGGTCATTGTTGTTCCACATTCAAGTTTGATAAGAACATGTTTTACTTGGATAAGTATCTCAGTGGTAGGATAACTCCATGTAGTCAGTGGTTTATATCTAATTAGGGTTATAATAATGTCATTTGATGATGTTCATGAGTACTTCATTTTACTTCAAATTTTGAGTGAATGTTCGTGTCTTTTCCATTTGGAAGCGAATGTGTATTTGGAATATGATCATATTAGAGGACAAGCTGAAGAAGGTTGAATGGAATATTTTTTGGTGGAGGGGGCAAGTTTATGTGCCCTTATGCTGTCATGTCAAACCCCTTGCATACGTTGCTAGCTGTTATTGTTTGATAATTGTCAAGTCAAAGTCTCACATTTGATTTTTCTCCTCCTAAACCAGACATGAACTTGGGCTAGATCCTGGATCCGATCCAAGTTCAATGTATCATGTCGGACAAGTTGTCAAGTGTAGAGTAACTGGTTCTGTTCCCACGGCACGAAGGATCAATCTAAGTTTTCTGATGAAGCCTGCAAGGTTAGTCTCACCTGATGTTTCTTTTTTCTTCGTGATGCTCATGCAAACAAACCAAGTTGCACAAGTATCGTGCATTTGATGGGCATGTGCACCGAGAGAGAGAGGGAGAGAGAGAGAGAGAGAGAGAGAGAGAGAGGGAGGGAGGGAGGGAGGGAGGGAGGGAGGGGGGGGGGGGGGAGCACCGGGGGGGTTCATTCGAGCACACACTCATATCAGCAAAGCTCCTTGCACTGCTCATTAATTCTGCCATTTTGATGAATTCTACCATTTGATTTAACTCTGGAGTGTGACAATATCCAGTCTAACTCCCAGGCAGGATTTCTGAGGGAAACAGTGGGAGGGGTTTCATTCATGCATACACTCATACCGGCATTGCTCCTCTGCTCATGAATTCTTCCATTTTGATGAATTCCACCATATGATTTAACTCTGGAGTGCTAGAGGGAGGGAGTAAGGGGTTTCATTCAAGCATATGCTCATATTGGCAAACCTCCTTGCACTGCTCATGAATTCTACCATTTGATGAATTCTACAATTTAATAACTCTGGAGTGTGACGATATCCAGTCTAACTTCCAAGCAGGATTTCTGAAGGTGACATGGTCAAGTTGGGTAGCCTTGTTACAGGAGTGGTCGAAGCAGTAAGTCCTCGTGGGGTTGTTATATATGTTAAGGCAAAAAGTTTCTTCAAGGGTACAATTCCTACTGAGCATTTGGCGGATCACCATGGTACTTTGTTAGTTTCTTTCTCATTCATACATGCATTACCATAATAAGATTCTTTTATTCTGTTGCTTATCTTATGCACTCACCTTGCAGAGCATGCTATGCTGATGAAATCAGTGTTGAAGCCTGGATATGAGTTTCAGCAGCTCCTTGTTCTAGGTATTGCTACCACTCCCCCACCCTCCACTAGATACATAGGACATATGCTTGTTAAGGCTAGCAGCTATGTGATCCAACTGGAAAAGTAAAAACTAATAATGAATTCTGGAATTGGAATAGTAAAAGAAATGAATAAACAAAACCCATCATAATTAGGTTTGACAGAGAGAGAGATATAGAGAGAGAGAGAGAGAGAGAGAGAGAGAGAGAGAGAGAGAGAGAGAGATCAAAAAATCACCTTGGAGGTCAACTCAGAGTGCCAACCACCATAACGCAACCACCATGGCAGTGGTACAGCCTTGGGTATGGTCACCTTTTGCGGGGACGACTGCCGATCTCCTTCCCCCTTCTCTCTCTTCAATGCTCAGGATTATTATATAAAAATTGGTTTTCAATCCTGGATAGGAGAAATCCTGTGTGCATTCATCTCACCCCTTGGTGGTTTTATTTTATCCTGGCTCTTTTATATCCACGCATGTAGCATCCTGAGTGATCACCAGAAGCTGGATAGGATAGGCTCTATTTTTAGGCTGTTGAAATAGCATAATTGTTTCTCGGAAGACCACATTATTTTATTAGTTTTTATATTTTTGTTGTAGACTTTGCATTTATCTTGCAAAATCTTCCAGGCTGATACCTGCAGCATGACTGAAATAAAAACCATTGTAAAAAATAGCTCCACCTATTTGTCATCATTCACTTCCATATGCTGTTCCTCATTCTAATTAATCTCACTTCTTTTAGTTGAACATGTTTTCTCTCCAACATCATTCTTTAACTTTTTGCACCAATGTTCTTTTGGTATTAAACTTCTCACATTGTAGACATTGAAGGAAACACTTTATTACTTTCCGCCAAGAGTTCCCTCATCAACGCAGCTATGGATCTTCCTTCTGATCTGCATCAAGTACATCCAAATTCGATTGTCCATGTGAGTTGTGATTTCTAAGATTAACTGTGTAGCTTTTAATTTTCAAATATTGCTTTTAAAGATTGATAGACTTATCATGTAATCCCAGGGATACATCTGTAATATAATTGAGACGGGTTGCTTTGTTCGTTTCCTTGGCCATTTGACTGGTTTCTCTCCAAGGAAAAAGGTGAACTCGTCATATTAGTCATCTGATTTCAGTGTTTCTTTAGTCTTATCCTGTAATTACAGCCCAAGCAATTCGATTCTCTCTTTTTCCTTGAAAGGCGATGGATGTGCAGAGAGCAACTCCTTTGGAAGCCTTTTTCGTCGGGCAGTCTGTTCGGAGTAACATACTTGATGTTGGTGAAACCTTTGACAGTCGATTGTGAATCACCCTTTTTTAATAGCTGATTGCTCATTTTTCGTTTTCAATTTTCTTCTTCTCCAGGTTGACAATGAAACAGGTAGAATAACACTTTCGTTGAAGCAATCATGTTGCTCTTCGACTGATGCATCCTTGGTTCAAGAATACTACTTCTCAGAGGATAAGGTAGACAAAGGAGCAAACATGTTTTCGGATACTTTGTAGTGTCTTCATTTTGGTTTTCACTTGTCTCAGTTGGCCCTCGATCAATATGCTGGAAATGAACATTTCCACTATAATTTATACGCAGTCCTATTCTCTTTACTTGTGTATTGGGACAATCTTTAAATTGCATGGTATTATTTGGTAGAAAATTTCCTCATAAATTTTCACTCCACTAGTTTGACTCTTCTATAGAGTTCATATGCCTGCATCAATGGGTTGTGACATGGATATGGGCATGAATGTGGTTATACTCCTCAACATTGGATATTTGATGTCCATGCCTTCTTGCAAAACTTTTCTTTATTAAGCTATCCTTCTGTGAAGAAAAATAGTTAAAAGAATTAAAGTAGAGATTACTAACCATATAACCGAAAAGAAAACCAGCCGAAAAAGAATGGTTGAATGTACTAGAAAATTGTATAAATCTTAAGGGTGAACTGTTTTTGTGCTTTTCTTGAATTTCCAGATATCAGCATTCAATTTTTCATTCTTTTATATGCCAAGCTCACATATGACGTGGACAAATAGGCTGTCAAGCTTAGTATGCTTCCCGCTTGTGGTGGAATATGGAAATATAAACCTCATGACTAATGCCAGACCACCATCCCTGTATATCAAAGGGACAAGAACTATTTGTGTTTTTCACTGCATATTTATGACTGCAATTTGATCTTTTTCTTTCTTGGGAGCCATGTAGGATTCTTTCTTGGGTCTCACTAGGTGCAGTAATTGTTTCACTGGTTGGCTTTTGTAAACACACAGAATGACAATGGAAAATTTTTTCTAAAATGATAGGGTTTCAGCATAGGCAAAAAGCTTTATATGTAGCAATATTATATGTGTATAATAGTTAGTGATAGTTGCCTGGTTGTTAAACCAGTTGGCTGTAATGTGGCCATCTGATCAGTACTTTCAGCACTTTGGTTGAACGTTTGTAGGTCTCTATCGGACTACAATTTATGTTGTCTAATTATATTAATTTTGGTTGTATCATTTTTTCTCTGTTAGACTACAATTTGTGGTTGTAAACCAGTTGGCTGGGTGATTGCTTAGTGTTGCTTCCCAACTGCTCTCCCAACCAATATAGGAATTGGGGGCTTACGTGTCGTCTCCTCGATTGTGAACTATGTGTCTTTGCGTTTTATCTTCTGGACGCAAATCTAAGCAGCTTGAATCACCTTCATCATCGTTCTCAAATATTTTGTTACATGAAGGTTCCTTTCCTCTTGGAAAAATTGGCTTAGCTATCTTAGTCAAGTTAACATTGCTCTAGCTGGAATTCATATAAAAGGGAACTCTGGTCACCAGATGCTTCAATACATATTTTATGCTTGTGGGTACTTGGTTGTAAATTGTTTGATGTTCTGCACTACGTATTCTGTTTGGAAGTTGTCCTTTTCATTTGTCTACAATTCTTCTTTTTGTTTTAGATTGCTAAGCTCCAATCTCCAACCTTAACTGGAACTGAGATAAAATGTTTCGAAAGATTCAAAATTGGCAGTATTATTGAGGGAAAAATCCAGGAGAAAAAGGATTATGGAGTGGTCGTCAGTTTTGACGACTGTGCTGATGTACTTGGTTTTATTACTCACTATCAATGTAAGTTCTTTTATGTATGTTTAATTAGTGACAATTTTATATTTTTTTTAACTGTTGATTCCAAAAGACAACTGAAACTTGTGCAGTAGGAGGAAGTTGTGCGGAAGTAGGATCTGTTGTTGAAGCTGCAGTTCTCGATGTTGCCAAAGTGGGTCAGCTTGTGGATCTGTCTCTAAAGCAAGTGTTCGTTAACAAGGTCAACAATGAAAGTTCTAATAGCCATTCTGAAAAGAAGGTTAAGTGACTTCCATCTCTTTATATCCCCTCAGTTTGTCTTCATAAACAGATTTACAAATTGTTTCAGCTTTATTTTTGTAAGAACAGTTGAACATGAGTGAGTAACCATTCACCATATATTGCCTTTATCAAATGAATCCTGTCGTCCTTTATATACCTAACTTAATTCTTTTTTACTTCTCAGAAGCGTAAGAGAGAAGTAAAAAAAAATGCAGAGCTGAATCAGATTGTCACTGCAGTGGTAGAGATTGTGAAAGAAAATTATCTGGCAAGTGTTGGAAGTTATGTTGACTTTATTCAGCAAGGAAAAGTTTTCATCACTATCCATGTTACTTCCGTGATTTTGGCTTCTCTTTATTTTTATATACTTCATTCATTCATTGTTCTAAGGTTAGCATTTACCAAATAAACAGGTTCTTGCAATTCCTGAGTGTAACTATGCTGTGGGATATGCACTGATATACGATTATAACACGCAAAAGGCCCCTCAGAGACAATTTCTGAATGGAGAAAGGTGATATTTTCTTGATATTAGGTGATTTATTTTTTTCTTCTTGTTTTTTCTGGTTTAGTATTATTTCATTTTATAGGAGTGAGTTTTTCCCAGGCTTCTCAAACTGCAGTCTGCATCTATCTCTGATACCTTTGTCTGTTGTCACCCAACACACCATCCCCCGCCCTCCCCCCCAGCTGACCCTCTCTGTTCTCTCCATTGGGCTGAGATGGTGCAGAAGATGTTTGTGTTTGAGCTATTTGTCTTACTTCTGATGATCTTTAGATCATCTGTGACACCTTTTTTTAATTTCAAATTTTCAAATCAATTATATAGTTGTCTAGTATTGATACTCATGAAGGATTGGTGGCATATTGTTGTTACTTGTTTTGGTGTCTCTACCACTGTTGTGGCACTTCCTGCTTCTGACAGGACTTTATGTTTGGCTTATTTATCTAGCTGCTGATAGTCTTTTAGATGATTTATTACTTTGTTTGGTTGTACTTCTTGATTTGATTTAATCTCGTCTGATTATAATATTGCTGATGGAATCATGACATGACCTTGTTTTTACTCGTTTCAGTGTCACTGCCACTGTTGTGGCACTTCCTACTCCTGCTACCATGGGAAGGTTGCTCTTGCTTCTTAAATCTGTTGCTGATGTCAGTGCCACATCGAGTTTAAAGAAGGCTAAAAAAATGTCAAATTTCAATGTGGGATCTCTTGTACAAGCTGAGGTAGATGCTCATGAATGTTTGATGTTCTCTAATTTGATATTCTTGTATTTGTTATTGCATGTTGTCACCAGGAGTTCATTGAAGTTCTTTTGCAATACACTACATGTAATCTTTCTATACTTGTTTATCATTTACCAGATTACTGGAATCAAGCCTCTTGAAATGCGACTAAAATTTGGGGGTCATCTGCATGGGAGAGTTCACATAACAGAGGTACTTTATCAGTATGTTCTTATATTATTTAGAGCGCATAATAATTGCTCTTCATACTTATACATTAAAAGCATGTGCATTTTGTGCGTTGTTTTCTTGGGCAGGTCAATAATGATAACTTGGTGGATGATCCATTCAAAAATTTCAAAGTTGGGCAAAAGCTAAGTGCGAGAATCATTGCAAAAGCTGACTCATCAAATAAGCAGACAAACAATCAGTGGGAGCTGTCTATAAAACCATCCTTGCTTAGTGGTAAGATTAAGCACATTTTGATGTTGCTATGTAAGTTTTGCCCTGTTTTTAATTTGTTTTGAAAGTTATGCTGTGTCCAAAATTCTTCTAAACCGTGCATCTCTGAGCTTGACCTGACAATTTTGTCTTCTAACAGGCTCTTTTGTTTCTCATTTTCTTTTTATTGTGAAATGTGTCGGTCACCATGTAACATCAGCACTTTGTTTTGCCTGGCTATACATGTGCACATTTAAGTTGCTGTGTTGTTGGACAGCCCTTCTATTTGTTAAATTGCAACTCTGGCCCTATAATTTAAAGAATTATTATGGCAACCTATCCATAAAGGTAAAATAGATTAAATGTGCTGAGAATGCTTTAATTTCTTGAGACTCTAACCGATGATATAGTTTAATATCTTGTGTCACTACATTATTATACATGTGTTGTCAACATTTCTAGTTTTTTCAGACTTACCTCAATCCCTTAAATAATGTACTTAATCATAAAGATAATTCATTTCCGCGATTTTAGTATAAAGGAACTCAGAGAATGTCATTCATAATTGTTTGTTTATTTTTTATTTAGTACTCCAAGGGGGGTTTTAGAGTCAATTCAACAAAAAAAATAGGACATGCATCATAGTAATTTCAGAGAATGTAAGGGATGTTGTGCTCAAGTAGTTTATACAATACTTTATTTTGTGGAGGTTATTCCCTCTTTGCCGCAGTTTTTCTTGCTTTACTATCTTAGTCCAGCATGAGCATTCGTATGGCACTACCTCCATCACTCGGTACTCTGAAACTCAATGTGATCCAACTCTCTCCACTATTGGAATTTCAAAATCTAGTTCTTCCACAATATAGATAAAATTTTCTTCCGTCTAGTAATTGATTATCCTAGAAGGCGAACCTATGTGTAACGGTAGGGCTGCTCTATTGTAACCTGGAGTTCCCAAGTTCAAGTTGCAAAAACAGCTTTCTTTGCAAAAGAAGGGGTAAGGCTGCATAAACGTAACCCTCCTTTTAGTAATTTAGTATCACCTCTCTCTGATTTTTCTGTACTTATGATTTAAAGGTGCTTTTGACTTCTGTTACTAGCTTCTCAGTGCTAACTGTTTGTACAGATGCTCGTGTAATTGGGGAAGATTTTACCTCTGAGGATTTTAATTTCACTGCTGGACAATGTGTCTCTGGTTATTTATATAAGGTGGATAGCGAATGGGCCTGGATATCGATATCTCGTCATGTGAAGGCTCAGCTATTTGTTCTTGATAGTGCATGCGAAACAAGTGAACTTCAAAACTTCCAGAAGCGCTTTCATGTGGGAAAAGTTTTTTCCGGATATGTTTTAAGCACCAACAAGGAGAAAAAATTGTTGCGGTTGGTACCATGTCCTTTCTCAAATGGGAATAATCATCGTGAACAACAAAAGATTGATGATTCAAGTGAGCAAAAGCTAAAAGATGATGTTACAGCACATATGCATGAAGGGGACATCCTTGGTGGCAGAATTTCCAAAATTCTTCCTGGTGTAGGTGGATTGGTCATCCAGCTTGGCCCTTCAGTTTATGGTCGGGTTCACTATACTGAAATAACAGACTCATGGGTGTCTGAACCATTATCTGGGCATCATGAAGGACAATTTGTGAAATGCAAGGTCATTGAAATCGCTCGCACAGCCCAGGGAAGTGTACATATTGATCTGTCTTTACGAGCGTCGCTGGATGGAATGGGTGTTCATGGTACTGAGGATCTCTCCAACAGGTAAACATGAGCTTATGTGAGTTTTATTGGGGAATACCTGATCTGTGTCCTTAAGCATATGTATTTGGTCTTGAGATTACGCTAGTATCTAAATTGTGACCAAATAAAATCATCAACGATATGCTAATAAATGTTATATCCCAAACTGTTATGTTATTTGCACTTGCCTTAACAACGGCCCAAGTTGTCATGGGATTAATATACATAAATTCCCCACCATCAAATGAGGACACACTGGTAGAATTTTGTACATACGGCAGAAAATTATCGGTGGATTAGTTGTCCCTGGGACCATTCATTTTTTTTTTTTTTTGCGGTGTCAGGCTATGTCTTTGATGCATTGCTTTAGCACGTATTTTGTTAACCTATACTCTTATCTTTTTTTTTTTTTTGGTTGGTATGCTCTTATCATTATGAACTATGAAGACCATCTGTTAGTGTTTGCTTTGATTTGGAATCCTGTTATGGTAAATAAAGTTAAAAGCCATTCGGATAAGAAGATGATCTTGTCTCAAATTAGTCCAGTTATTTTTGGCCAATCTGTTATTCATTCCACACATTGTCTCCTGTAACTGGGAATTGGTTCGAAAATTCTCTCCTAGAATATGTGGACAGCTTATCAATCAGTTTTGACTTTATCTTAAAGCAGTTACAAAGTATCTTGACGAGGATTTGTTTGATGCCTGATATTTTGTCCTTTGATGAGTAGTCATGTTTCTCCTTTTTCATGGTGTTTTAAGTTACTCGTTGCATTCTTATATTTTGATTATTGTATTCCTCACCCATCTGTCTAAAGAAGATGAAAATTGTTGCTTTTCGAAATTATTCCTAGGAATGGTAATTGCAAACGCATGGAAAAGATTGAGGAGCTATGTCCTAATATGGTTGTACAGGTAAGAGATGCAACAGCTGCAGTATTCTTCATGAACGTTCCTTGATGCAATTTGTAATTTTTATTGGGTTTGATATGAGGTCATTTTATGTGGGCGGATGCTTGTTTGAGTGTCACTTTAGATGATTTTCCTTGCACTTCTGAATAGGTGCAAATCAGAGAGTTCCAGTAAGCTCAGCATCTACATTTTTTGTGTGTAGTTGTTGTAGTTGTGGAAATTCAAATGAAATTGTATTCAATCTCATGCTAAGTGTCGAAAATGCATTTATGGCTTCCTTTTATGGACATGTGCAACACCATGAGTGGAAAATAAAAACTCTACTTTAATGTCACCATTGGTCTGCAAAATCTTTTTATTCTTGATTTGAAATAATCTACATGTTATTGCCTATCAACAAACATGGGAAACGAGGTCTACTCGATATGTTGTTCCAAATCATAGAATCACTTTGCTTATGCTTACGTTAAGATGGTAATGTCTGGTTTATTTTTGTGTTTTCTTGACGGATTGTACTTATTTTTATGATATAACTTTCTCTTTTTCCTGGTTCACACAGGGTTATGTCAAGAATATTACGCCTAAAGGATGTTTTGTTTTGCTTTCTCGGAAACTCGATGCAAAAATTCTTGTATCGAATTTGTCTGATGGGTATGTTGATAATCTGGAGAAAGAATTTCCTGTGGGAAAACTTGTCGAGGGCAGGTAACTTCCATAAGTTCTTTGTTCCTTTTAATTGAGAGTAAGAATTTTTATTAAGTGATGTTGGAAACATTTCATGTACTAAGAAGATTGAGCACAGGGTGTTGTCTGTGGAAACATTATCAAAGAGAGTTGAAGTTACTCTGAGAACATCCAATGCAGCCAATGATGAAAAATCAAGAATTGACAGTTTGTCGAGCCTGCAGATTGGAAGTATTTTATCTGGGAGAATAAGGCGAGTGGAGTTATACGGTCTTTTCGTCACAATTGACCAAACCAACTTGGTAAGATCATTTAGCATGTTGGACTAGTGAGGTTTGATGTTCAGACTCCTTTTGTCATATATAAGGAACTTTGAGTAGGCACTTCCATGCTAATTATTTATAGCTGAATAGTAGAATGGAAGACACAAAAAGTGATCTTGAGAAATTTTGATGAAAAATCTTCTTTTCTATTGCCCATGTCACTATTTCATGGTAATGATTGTCTGATTGACAATTTCTCATTTCTTTCCTTTCACTGCTGATGAGTGCATCGACTTTTGTTTCTATTATTTCTTAACACCATTTTTAACATTAAGACTTGGTCATTTGCTTCCTGCATTACTGACTTTATGACTGAACTCAAATTTAGGTTGGACTATGTCATATATCGGAGCTCTCAGATGATCCTGTTGACAATATTGAATCTAAATACAAAGCAGGGGATGAAGTTAGGGTGAAGATATTGAAGGTAACTTTCTTATTTTAAGATGTTGGAACAGCATGGAATTCTCTTTCTGTTCCTTTGATTACACATGCTACCTCTCTTAGTGTTCAGACCCATTTTGAGTGTAACTCTGTTCTATGATGGATATCCTTACCAGGTCGATGAGGAAAGACGCCGAATCTCTCTTGGGATGAAAAACTCATACTTCACAAGTGTCAATGGTATTCAAGTACCTTCAGACAAGGAATCTGATGAATTGCTTAGAGAAAATGGATATGGAGATGAAACCAAGCTGATGTTGCCATCCAGCAGTTCTCATGGGATCCAGCATATGATCAGTGATAACGAAAGTGAAGAAGATGCTGCTCTTGCACAAGCAGAATCTAGAGCTTCGATTCCCCCACTTGAGGTCACTCTCGATGAAATTGAGCACCTAGATGAAGATAACATGATCATCCCGGAGGAAGGCCATGACGATGAAGTGAAAAACGTTGAGAAGAACAGGAAACGGACAAAGAAGAAAGAGAAGGAAGAGAGGTCATTCTGCTATTGAGTTGGTCCAACTTACTTTAGAACTTAACTGCCCATTCCCTCATTTTGCAGCTTTTGATTTCTTTATCGTCCTGTGCAGGGAGCAAGAGATCCGAGCTGCTGAGGAGAGACTTCTGGAGAAGGACATTCCTAGGACAGCTGATGAATTCGAAAGGCTTGTTAGAAGCTCTCCTAATAGCAGTTTTGTTTGGATAAAATACATGGCCTTCATGCTCTCTTTAGCCAATATTGAGAAGGCTCGTTCCATTGCTGAAAGGTAATAGCTCAGTTAACCTAACCAATGTCTGTCTATCACTGAAGTGAAAGATAGCAGAAGATGGCAAAGGTGAAGTAGTTTGTATGGTTCTCGGCCATGTGCCAGTTAAGTAGAAAGAATTGCCGTAGAAGATTTGATGTTGATAAAAATAAAGCTAAAAGAAGGTTTAGCATGGAAGGGTCATTGCAAAAGTTGACCTAAAGTTGATTTCATGTGTGTCTGCTGGTCAACACTTGTAGCGTGTTTGCTTTCTTGCTTCTTATGTGAGTAACGCTAGGAAGAGCTGCCTTTTTTGTTTGCTTTCTTTTGATTTATTCTTGTCCATGAATGAAGTTGCTATAACTTTGGTGTTCAAGTTATGGCATCAAATTGTGCTATATGCTGAGTTACATCATTATGCATTGCCCGGTGGATATTGGAAACACAGATGGCCTCTTATCTTTGCAAACCTGAATGCAGCATTCATTTTTTTCCCTCAACTTCTGTAATTCTTTGTTTTTCTCAAACTTTATGACTTCAACAAGTCCTGTGACCGCCCTTTTCTGAGGTCATGATGTTTTTTTTGTATATTCATGTTTAATATTATAGTTGAAACGGAGTTAGCTAGCAAAAAATATCGTTTTAGTTCCCTTTCAAATTCATTGTATTGTTACCATGTATATCACCTTGTTTTTATTTGAAGGGCGCTGCAAACAATTAATGTACGAGAAGAAAATGAGAAGCTTAATATCTGGGTTGCTTACTTTAATCTGGAAAACGAGTATGGAAATCCTCCTGAGGTGATTATTATCTTATGATTTTTTTATGTGCTATGAATCTTACTTATCATTGCTTTTGAAGTTACTGAAATGGTGTTTTCCTCAGGAGTCTGTTCTGAAAGTATTTCAAAGAGCTCTACAATACTGTGATCCTAAAAAGGTCCATCTAGCTCTTTTAGCGATGTATGAAAGGACAGAGCAAAATAAGTTGGTCGATGACCTCCTTCAGAAAATGGTTAAGAAGTTTAAGCATTCATGCAAGGTACACTAAATGTATCATACAATTCATTGTCTTGTCTTGTGGCATTAAATACTTCTTGCTTCATATTTAACGGGATTGCAGGTATGGTTGAGGCGGGTGCAGTGGCTTTTGAACCAGCATAATGAAGGTGTTCAGCCTATTGTAAATCGCGCTCTATTAAGTCTTCCTCATCATAAACATATAAAGTTCATTTCACAAACTGCAATTTTGGAGTTTAAATGCGGAGTTCCCGATAGAGGTCGTTCTCTGTTTGAGGGAATACTGCGACAGTATCCAAAGAGGACTGATCTTTGGAGCATCTATCTTGACCAAGTGAGTCCCTTTGGCTTAGTAGTTCAAAAATGTTAAAAGTTTTTTCTAACCTACTTATGTCTGAAATTTGCAGGAGATGAAACTAGGAGACACAGATGTCATTCGCACACTCTTTGAGAGAGCAACTAGTCTAAGCCTTCCACTTAAAAAGATTAAGGTGGGTTTCAATTAAGTGGGTATCTTTTTCTTTTTTGGAGAAGCTTGACTTTCATTCTTTGACTAAAGTGTAAATCTGCATGTTTCCCGCCTTGCAGTTCTTGTTCAAGAAATATCTTGCTTTTGAGAAAACCTTGGGTGATGAAGAACGAATCGAATATGTGAAGCGCAAGGCAATGGAATATGCTGAGAGTACACAGGAGTAAAACAAGCTTGTTTCTCACTGGCAGTGGTTTCTTGTGCAATATCTCGATAAACGGCCATCGAGATGCTTCAGCATGTGGTGCTTCAGCAATACTGCTGAAACATTGCTGTGGTGAAGAGACTGATTTTTCTTGTTTGACAACCCAAAAGATGAGTCGATCTATCACAAGGATGCCGCATCTTGTTTCTTGTTCACTTGTATCTGTAGCAGCTAATGTGCCTATAGGGTATAAACATTTCTCCATTTAACTCTGATTTCAGGGTTTAGTTTTTTAGTGTAGGAATTTAGGCAGCATAAATCACCAGCGGATATTATTATGTACGAGTAACTACACTTCTGGTCTTCCTAGGGAAAAATTTTGGAGCAGAGTGATTTATTCTTCTTTCTCTCGTATATAACAAGCTTCTTTGTGTTCTCTTTACGCTTCTAAAAGTGTTGGCGTGTTATCAATCATTGTTCGACCTTGTCATACAAAATACGAAGTTCTATCTGACTGGTGTATGCCATCTCAATTTGTTCTGATGGATGGACTAAAGTCCGCGTGACTGCAGAAACGACTTGAACAAGGGATTTCCTGCATTCTGGTTTATTGTTCTCTCTAGAGGAGGCATACAACCTCATAACATATGCCAACCAAGCTCCAATGACCGCGAATCTGCTTTCGGTTGGAGTCACTTCACTTGTCCGTAAACGATGCTCAATTTATGTTTTAGCAGAAAATCGGGAGCCTTAGCTGGCCATGAAAATGTTTATCTTTACATGATTGTTTTTCATTACCTGTGATATCATTCTTTGAGATTGGTTTGTCTATCGGAGCAGGCCTGCCCGAGTTAATTCTCGCCAAATGCTTATTATGAAAGATGACATGAATATGCCACTACTCGATGCTTTGTACAAACATTGTACAGAACAACAGGCCCAGAAACCTTTGGAACACTACAAGAACGCGGCTCCATGAAAATGATAGCAGATCAGATTTGATTTCAGCAGCTAGCGCATCCTAATAGTTAGTTTTAACTTTCCAAACAAGTCGGATCATCTACTTCAGCTAAAACTCAACAGCATATTTTAGACAAAATTGAAATTCACCTCCCAAAGAAAAAAGATTGACAGCATAAGAAGAAACTGTTGCTCCTACATGATTTTCATGATGTGCCGCATTGTAATCCAATTGGCAAATCGCTAAATGACCCAAATGCAGCTCCGTTTGTTTGCATTGTCTTCTGCTAGTGGCCATCCAAGGTTCCCAGGGATTCTTTGAGGAGTCTCTGTACCTCCTCTCTCCTCCTACAAAAGTGTCAAAAAAATTTGTCAGAATCTGACCACGGGCAGACATACGGAGGTATTACAGTTGCTAGTTTCTTGTGCTCATGATACGGCTAGCAGTAAAATGATTTCGGAAAAAACAATTAAAGCCCACACTTCAGAAATATGCCTCTAAAAAATATTTTACTACTCAGGAACAGCACCAAACCAGACATACCTCTTAATGTCTTCAACCGCCTGTTTACGCCGTTGTATCTGGAGTTCCAGGATGTGTATTAGTGTCGCTCTGGCCTGAGGGCAGAAGAATCTTCAATGAGGGGTCAATACTCAAAGATTGCTAAAACACATCATAACCGAACTCTACCTGATGTGGACGTAATGAATTGAGAAGGTGATGTAAATTCTTGAATATAAGAGAGATTTCCTCCACCCTCCTAGCATACTGTGATGGTCTCTCGACAAGAACATCAGCCAGCTCCAAAAGGTGGAGCTGCAGTTCTCTGTTCAGCGATCTCAGTTCCTTCTTGAAATCTGAAGGACAATACTCATGACTTAGCATTCATAGCATAACCAAACTATGGTTTGAAATAAGTGTTAGTATTAGATGCACAATAAAAGGAGATGAGGTAGCATGTACCCCCACGCAATTTTTCTCATGCTCACTCACCTCCCTCTCCTCTCCAATAGGATTGCTAGCTAGTATGTGAAAAGAGAATAACAACAATGACAGCTAGAGAGCCAGAGAGACCAACACAAATTCAGACAGGTCAGAACAGTTAAGCAGGAAATTATGTCCCTGATATCCCCTCTTTTTAGACACAGACTAATATCTGGAAGATGTAGAACGTGGCAAGAAAAGGTTCCAAACCAATCAGGTCAATAAACATGGAGAAGATATTTTCACCCTTGTATCCAAAAGACAGCATAATCAGCAATTGCCATTTTTCAGGCTACTTAGCAATAAAGGCAGAGCCTCTTATAACGCATCCCTTCAGCTCTTTCAACTACCGCGTAAAAACAATAAAAGAAATTAGAATGCAGCCAAAGTTCCAAGACTTGTACAGGGCCGAAAGACGAAAAATCAGTGAATAAGTCACAGATAAAGGGAGAAAGTCCATTCTTGTATACACATATGGCCGATTCATCATATACATGCTGGCTTATACAAGTTGCATTTGGAAGGGATGGGACATTGCCAGATGAGTAAAAGGAGTCAGTTGAGACATGGCAAGATCAAAAGGAATAATGCAGCACTTTAAAAGTCAGGGGAACTAAAGTGACAACAGCTGATGCCTTAAAAGCGAGAATCATGCAGTCTAAGCAATACCAAATCCCAGAATACATAAAAATATAAGAAACGCAAGTAAGCTAGGAAGCCATCGCAAATAACTCTTCTAGCTGATTGCATATCCTCCAATCAACACCATCTCTTCTAACCCATCCACCACAATGACATATATTATGTATCGACCAGAAAGACTAACTAATGGCAATGCAAGGTAATGACATTAATGCTTCTATCAGTGAAAATGTTCAAGAAAAATATATACTTCAATTTCAAAGAAAAGTTATCACAAGAAAAAAAATCAGAAGACCTTAATTGCAGATATCTGCATCTTACTTGCATATTTGATATCAAGTATCAATGATATACAGTGAGTTATAGTTAATTAAAAGATAAAACTCATATCCCTTTGTAAACAGTTACGACCTAAGTTAAGAGCTAAATTGCGGTTCAAATCCACAGTTACCCCATATACACATTATCAAAGAGATAAAGGGGTTAAAGGAAACCATGATTTGACACCAATGCAACTTGTTTCGATAAGGGTTCCACCACTTATGAAATGGCACAGCATTCCCGCAAATCAAGTCAGAGCAGAATTTCTGTTCGTAATATTATCAAAGCGTTAAGCTCGAAGCTTAAAATGTTCTCATGATGCTATGGAATGATGCGGGTGAAGCTATCAGCTAATTGATTCCATCACATAATTGCGATAACACAGTAAAACAAGCAGGCATTATACAGAATATGAAAATGGGCATTACCAATATTAGGCCCTTTAGGGTAAAGCTGTCTCACCCCTTGCTCTTCCAAGCTGGGAAGCACGTCATCGGTCTGCAAACATACAAAAAGGGCACAAACAAGTCCGATCATCATCAACATAACATGTAATTCCACAGCCGAACCATCAACTTCGAAAGGAAAAACAGTAAGAATAGAAACAGAAACAATCAACTGGCAACAAACTTCCGCTTTCCTTCCCCTTCTAGACAACCCCACAAACCATACGAATGAATTTCTCAAAATGCACGAGTAAAGCACAAGATTTTGACACCGAAAAGCATCAAAATCAAACCAGGCACATCCATCGCCAAGACCCGCGATCATGAACACTAGTTTGAGAGTAAGATAATCAAGAAAATGGGGGAAAAACTCACGGTGTAAGTTCCGCCGAAGCACGTGTAGGTGCCCACGATAGGAGGGGGAGGCTCGGGAGCCGATTCTGGGTCCTGTGCGTAATCCTTGTAAAGCCTGTAATACGGTGGTGGGGGTGGGTACGTCGCCGTCGCCATCGCAGCGAGGGGGACGACTCCCTTGCCAAAACCTACAAGAACCGAAACGAAATTCAAGAAGTTTCAACGAAAGAACTCCGACGATTGACAAAACTCAAACGTAAGGAGTGATCACAAGAACCCATGTAAGGAAAAGAGAGATTCATCGGAAAAAGCAAACCTTTTTTACTTTGAATCTACTGAGCAATTGAGATTGTCAAGGTGTTGATCGAAGCAACCAGAGAGAGAGAGAGAGAGACAGAGACAGAGACAGAGTTTCAGCTTCTAACTCTGCTGTAAATTATGTCTGCTCTTATCTGGCGACAAAAGAGACAAAGCCGCACGTGCCTGCCCCGACCCGTTTGTGCCCGAACCGATTTCAAAAGCTGAAGTAGAATTAAGAGATAATTACAAAGAAAGAAATCTTCGACTGATCCGAATAACCGTGTATTAAAAAAATGTGCAATTTAGAAATCGATCTAGTGGTCTTCTTGTTTTGGTGTTTTTAAGCATAAAGTAAGTTTTTGACTTTCTTGTCATATTTCTAGTAAGATTTTGATACATCGTAATGATAATATAATCACTTAGTGATCAAAATAAGTGACGTGTAGGCACGGTGACCGAAATTGCTCTCCAACTTTAGTTTCCCACCATGCAGGAAATTCAAAGACATGCCTGGAATAATTTGGATGGTGATGTAACTGGACTGGATTGTGTGCAAGAATTGCTATCAAAATTTCACTTTTTACAATCAATCGTTGATGTTATTTTTGTGTTATAAAAGATAACTCCATCTTTTTTTTTTGTTGTCCTGTTGGCCAAAGGCCCTAGCTCCATTAATGGGGCGTCGAGATATTTCATTGGATTAGAATCCAAAGGTCATTTATTTAAATCCTACCAACTGAGTTTAAAATGCTTTGGATAAGAGTAATTAGCACAAATTAAAAATCTAGTTTTTAATATGTCTATGAGGCCTTTAAGGGTGCGGGAGGGCATTTTCCCATAGCCTTAGCATTGATTTTAGGGTAAAGAGTTTTTTTTTTTTTGCATTTAGTTTTTAATACATATTATTTGCATCAAGGAGTTTGCTTTTTTTCAAAAAAAAAAAAATGCCACAGCAACCCTCCTTGATAATTTGAGCGAAGCTAGAAGCTCCAACAACGGCCGTGGCCTAAGTCGTGCGACCCCAAATGAACCAAACTAGAGGGCCTTCGACGTTGTGCAACTCAAGCGATGGATTGTCTAGGTCGCATGACCTCAAGTGATGGGCCACCAAGGTCGTTGCACCCCAGGCGAGGCAACGTCAAGATCGTGCAACATCAGATAAGCCAGATATAAAGTCCAATGCCACACAAGCTGGGCATTGGATCTTGACTCCAATGCTACGCGAGGCGAGCGATGGGTCGTGAGATGTTGGCATCTGCTCAGCTCCTTCAAGCCACCTCCACGAATCCCAGATCTCCAGGATAAATATGACGTATAGTGTAAAATTAAAGGGATAAAAGAGGAATACGAAAAATTGGTGAGGCAAAATGATTTCGAAAAGGCATAGAGAGAGAAGGGCCTTTTGAAAAGCCATCGCATTTCCCAAATGATTTTCAAATTTCTTCACCAGACACCTTAGCATTTGCACAAGTCCTTTGGGGGCCCAAAACCGTTAAGTGTGTGTTCTCAAATTGTTATTCTGTCTGACTCTTTCCGTTAGGCTGACTCAGCACAAATTGCAGGCCCCAAGAGATTCGCCGTCCATTGCGTTGGTGATTGGAACATCGGTAACGGGTCCCATGTTTGGACAATTTTTATTCCATACATTTACAATAATTCATTCCTATATATAATAAATAAACACACACTTGGGGCACGTTTGGCAAATTTTGTTCATGGAAGCTATATTTGCTCAAAAATGATTTCCTTTTATTCTGTACCCGAAAATAATTTCTAAACATTTAAATGCGTTTGATAACTGTCAAAATTTCTATTCTTGAAATAGAAAAAGAACAGAAATACGTTTAGTAACTATACAAAATTTCTTTTTATTAATAATATGTTAATAATATTTCGAATTTTTCAATATTTCTTCCTTTTTTTTCTTTCCCTTCCCCTTCCATGTCCTTGGCTGGTCGCCGACGGCAGCGACTGGCCACAAGCCAGGGCCAGCGAGGGCTGACTGCCGACCATCAGCCATAGGCCAAGAAAAAGAAGAAGAAGATGACGAAGAAAAACTTCTTGATTCATGATTTTGTTCCAAAACCGATTCAAGGAACGAAAAGTTACTTTTTTATGTTTCTTGATTTTATTCCAAAACTGATTCTGAGAACAAATTTCAGCAAATTTGTGTTCGGGAACAAAGAATTTACCAAACGGATTTTATATTTCAAAACTAAATTTGGGAATAAAAGAATATAAATTTTTACTATTTGATAACATGCCAAACGCGCCCTTAGCATGTATTAGTTCAAAACACGTGCATTTAATAATTTTTTTTAAATTAATTGATGATTACACGCTCCATTTGGCGCTGCCCTGGTCATCATCAATCGATATCTCGTTAATCTCGTCGTTAACCCAACAGCGACTGTTAAAAGCCGTTGACCTGGACATCACAAAACATCGTTTTTTCCAAAAAAAAAAAAAATGAAGGGGCAAAAAAAAGGAGAGAAAAAACTCGAACGGCGGAAACTCTCAAACGTGACTCCCCCCCTTCTCTCTCGCTCGCTGCCCGCTCTAAGAGGCATTGGGTTCCTTCGTTGCACGACAGCTCGTTCCGGATCTCGACCTGATCGCGTCGCCCCCTCCGTCTCGTTGTCGGATCCGTCAGAGCAATCTCTTTCGCCGGAAATTTTTCCCGTCCGGCGGCGGCTGGAAAATGCGGTGATCGACGAGGTATCGTACTCTGATCTTCTGTGATCGAGCTGATCGATGCGTGTTTTCGTTTCGTTCGAATTGGGTTGTAACATGTCGGGCTGACTGCCGCGCGCGTGATTTAAATTTCAATCATTTGTTGGCATTCCCTGTTCTTGGGGGGTACTACTTGAAGGGGTGAATAAAGGGTTCACTGATGTGGGGCAGATGTATGCAAATTCTATCTTTTGCGGTCAAGTTCATCTTTTTTTTGGGGAATGCATGGAAGGAAAGTGCGTGTGATTTAACTAGAATTCCGGGTTTCGCCTTTTTTTTCTTTTTTCTGGTTGAGAATGATTGGCATCTCTCCTAACGATGATCAGCCTCAGGTGGTTTCTTGATTTCGGTTAATCGTTACGCTTGGATGCTCCGGCGAGCGACATGGAACATGCACACGAGGAGATTGGAGATGAGAAGAGGGCTCCCTCAATCCATTGCGATCTTTACGACACAGAGATATCTCGCAAGATAGCTCAAATGCTGCTCCCCGGGCTGGCCACGGCTTGCGTGGACAACACGACGGGCGATATCTTCAGGACCCCGGCTTTGGTGGCTGTAGATTTGAGGAAAGAGTTCGTGGAGTATCTAACCCAAAGGAGCGAGTCGTTTGTGGCCGAGACTGCTATCTTAGAAGGGGATTTAGCTGCCGAAGCATCTGATGATCCTTATGAAATAGTAGCTGATTTTGCTGACGACTTTGCAACTTTGAAGATGAACTTGTTTGGTAGGATTTCGGGATGGCTGCTGAGCGAAAAAAGGGAGGACAAGATAGATGATATTGTCCAGGAGATGGAACTCAGTAAATTTTGGGCTATAGACAGGAGAGAAGCAATTGCACGGACTTTGCTTAAAAATGTTGATTTCAAAGGTGCATTTCATTGTGTCATGAAATTTCACACTGCAGAAGACCTAGCCGAGCACGTTGCCAGTTGTGGATTCAGGTCTATGATCTGCACTAACGAGGGCTGTAACACTAGATTTACAGCAGCCCACTTGGAAAAACATGATTTAGCTTGTCCGTTCAAAGTAATTCCGTGCGAGCAGAATTGCTCGGAAAGTCTCATGCGACGTGACATGGACAGGCATTGCATAACCAACTGTCCAATGAAGCTTGTGAAGTGCCCTTTTTATCAAGTTGGCTGTCAGTCAACTGTACCTCAATGTACTCTCGAGCAACATAATCATGATAATCTCCGTGACCATGTGCTGCATGTTCTTCAAAGATATCGTAAGGATGCATCAGCTGATGATCTCAAACATCAAACGGAGCAATTAGAGGTTAGTTTATTCAGCTGTGCAATGTTAGTTTTCCTCTGGCGTAGAATTTGCATGTCAGAACATCCTATAAGCGACTGTCTTATTCTTTTGCACTTTGCCCTCCGCAAAGTTCTTAACAAAACAAAAGAGTTGAGAGTTCATGAGGTAGCTCCTCAATAGTTGTATAGCTTTACCAGAAAAGATTTCTGACAAGCTTTCATATTGCAGCATCCCAAGTTTATTTTAGAAGACTTCACCAGACAGTTACACTATAATTTAATATCGGAAACCTTCAAATTTTAACAGCATTTTATTTGGATTTCGTTTCCTGGAAAATTACACTATGAAATTACACTCTGCTGATTATTTATTGGAGTAGCATGATGTAGCACACGTGACACAGTACTAATTGTCAAGCATGGACGCTGATATTTACAGTCATTCTATACAGTTGTCGTTTTCCGGTGAACTAGCCTCGGCTCGCGATGTGAAATCTTTAACCCTGGCTCTCAAGGATTTGGAAGCAAGGTTACCGCAACCAGAAGCCTATATGACTAGTGGTCCGCAACCAGATGCCTACACAACCACATCTGATGCAGAGCAGACAGAGGTTTCCAGTTCAGCTCGCTTAAACACAGACTATGAAAGTTGACATCATGTCACCATCTTGTTCCCAGGCACCCTGTGAGATGAAAAAAAGGTTCAAATTGCGGCATATTGCAACTTCTCAATTTGAGTGATGGGTCGGTAGATTATTTGGTCTACGATCTCGAGGTTTTGCTTTTGCTCATCTGTGCAATTTTTGGTTCATATAGCTTATCATCTTTTTCTTGACCTCTCTTGTTTTGTTCAACTTACGAAGAGGCCTATTTGTTTCTCTACTTGTGGAACGCATAGATGGAGGGATGTGTTCCACGTTCTGTTTTTGTCAAAATGAGGATCTTCTATTCTATTTGATAACATATATGTTTGACTATTTATCCGCATCAATTACGCAGACAAATTTGGCTAGTGTCGCTATTCATGTTGTATTTCATAATCATCCGCTACCACTGCAGATCTGGAAGATGAACGATTCACAGTGGAATTCAGAATGTGCTCTTGGATTGCAGTTTCCTGAAATTCACTCCAATATTAGGCTATAAAAAGTTGTCATATTCTTACTCATCTAGGCCAGATTACCCAGCCCCTTCGAAACAGAACCTTCATGTTCGCCATTGCATCTGTACGTTAAGCTAAGAAGTCAGTCCCATCGTAGTCTTCATTTTATGAGCCATTTTACGTGCTCAAGTATGCATAATCAGTCTTTGGCAACAAAGAAAGATTGCTTAATCGGTAGTTTTTTCTTTTCTTCAATGCTCGAGAACCAACCAAGATAAAAACTAGAGTTCATGATATCTCACTCTGTGGCGTGGATGCAGTTTTTCGATCCAGGCCTGTGAAATGTTTGCCCTAATCATATTGACATCCTCACTCTCAATGCTTACAAGACGTCCAGACGGTTGCCAACACTAAACTTGGTTATCCATTTGCTTCCGTAACATCCTGGTCCGAATCCATGATATAAAATTTACACTGGGGGCTATGATATGCTCAAGCACCACCAAACAATACAATGCTCATCATGTTAATGGTATACGCCAATGACATGCAATCAAAAATGCCATACCCGAGGTATGCTCTTAGACTATATGGCTACGTCACAAGTATCTAGCGCCAGTTTGACAAAGAGTCCGAAATGTAATTCCAATGATCAAACCCGTAGAAGCTACTCAATTCATGCGCTATTGAACTTTAGAGCTCTAGCTGCCCCCCTATCCGAATTGATGGCGTGAAAATACAAATCACAATATGCATGGGTTAAAATTCAGGTATAATGTCGTGTGCATCTCATTGTACCTGTGGTTTGGGCGCTAATTTTGCTATAACAGAAAGATACTATTTTTCCCTAATGTAACTTTAGCGGGCACTAAATAAAGAGACAACATTAATGATACAACATTCCACATTGAGGATACGCCCACAAAAAACCCAGACAGATAAACTGTTTTAAGAGTCAAAACTCAATTAAGCAGAAAAAAGCGCTTTCTACTTGAGAGGCCCTCGTATCAATCAATGCAAATCGCCAATATATCCTTGTCTTCAGAGACCAACGGAAGTTCCTCTTATGCCCGAAGTCCCCGGTTAAGACTTACCATGCGAGCCGAACCATCCAGATGAGATGACCTTGCTGCAGAACCACTCTGATAAGCAGACCTCCCTGATCCACCATGAGCAGAATCCTGATACCGGTTGCCACCAGAATATCCACCTGTGCCGCGAAACTGCCTGGAATAGCCACCTCCACCGCCCTGGCCGGTTGTCATTTGCCTCCCACCGCCGGCATTTCCTGACCTGCCCTGAGTGAAAGACGAGCCCTCTTGCCACCTACCACTACCTACAGCTGAGCCCACAGCATAGTCCTGGCCATCTCTCCTTCTCACAGGCAAATCCAAACCGCCACCGCCAATTCTAGCTTCTACAGCCCTCTCATTACTTTCTGCCAGAATTGCCAGTTTCTCTGTGAGATGGAAAGCTAGGGCCTGGAGCCTCGTGTGCTCAATGTCATGGAAGATAACGGACCGGGTTGGCTGGTCCCAGCTAGCATGAAGCTCCTCATTGATCATCATCTTGCTTACGATGCCGTGCGCCTGTGCCTCCGAGAGGTCAAACATTTTGGTAAGCTGATCCAAGCTGAATGAATCATAGGAGGATGAATAGGTAAAGAGATAGGTCCTCAGAGCCTCTTCCTTAATCTTAGCCTTGACCATCTCAAGGACAGTGTCCTTGTTTCTGAGGAGTTTCCAGATGTCAAGAGACTGGACGACATCAAAGGCCTTCTGGAAGTCTCCCTTGCTTAGGGCCCTCGTGGCTGCCATTACATGGTCCCTCACATTTTCTGGGGGTCCAGTGAATGTGTGCCTCTCGCTCACCTCGAGCAATCGCCGGAAGTTCTTACTTATTACTTTGCGCTTAGCATCGAGGTTGTTTGCTGCCATATTGGAGACTTCTAATAGCATGGCACAGATTAGATGGACGGCTTCTAGAAGCTCAAGGTTTATGTGCATGTGATAAGGCATTTGACGTCTCCTTTCCATTCTCTCCTAAAATGAGAATAAAGAAGTTTCACGGCATGAGCTCCCACACAAAAGTGAATCAAAGGAAAGGGAAAGAGAGAAAAGAGAAAAACTAAATAAAATTTTTTGCAGAGCAGAGCAGGTCTTTCTCAAATGGCAAGAATCAAGTTATTCACTAAACCAAAGCCAGAGAGTAAGAGTTGTATATAAATGAAACACTTGCTTGGAAATTAGAAAATCCCATTCACAATTGATTATCAAGTAATACAGGGTTGTTCATAAGCATAAAATTAGACAACCATCCACAACGGACAAGGACTTCGTACCTGCTCTGGGGTCTTCTCATGATACCTACTTTGAGAAACACCTTGTGCAAGTAATTCCTTTACCCTTCCACCTGAATATAATTCAGAAAGGCAACCATGTCCTTCAGCTATAAGGCCAACACGGAATGCACACAGACCAAGCTGTGCCATAGCCCTGTTAAAAAGTATCTGGGTCGAAATATCCATATGCTGGATGCTATCCTGCAGGTGACTCATCAACAACAGGTCACGAGAAGTTGAGAACTCATCCAACAGAGCATGGTGATAGATGTCGCAAAGCATTGCACGGGCCTTAGTTCGCTCATCTCCATACTTGTATATAAGGGACACCAGAATATCCATCAGTGTCCTGCTATTCTCAGGGAAAGTTGGTTTCCTCGGCACAAGTTCAGGAGTAACAACAAATGCAGGTGGGCCCCTGCTCTCCTCAACCTTAGGCTCTTCCCCTGTCTCATCGCCATCATCTTCAGTCTGCTCAGCCAATTTCCTCATAGCATCATAGACACCCTGAGGCTTATAATATATGAGCTCCACCCGCCGTAAAGCCACCTTTGAAGCAGCTTTAAAATCTCCAACACGTTCCAAGTATTCTTGAACATTTTGAGCAAGGACTAAAAACATGGGCTCATCCCTAAGCCTTTCAACATATTCACGTGTGTGAGGATCAATGCATTGCAAGCTCTTAAAAAACTCTGAATCTATCCTCTCTAGAAAGGCTACCAAATTTCCCCAAATCCTAATTGTCCCATTATGGTCCGGACCCTTCTCAGACTCATTCTCATCAGGCTCCACTGAATCACTAACTACTATGTTGGAATACTGCACAAGAATGTCAAGGATAACAAGCATATTCTGCACGCATTTCTTCCACACATTGATTGGCATGTGACCACTGAGACCCGGATTAACATCAAACTGAGCAGATACAACACTAAAAAGAATCTCCAGTTTCTGGGCAGGGGTCTTAGCTACCTTAGTCAAAAAAGTGAGCTGTTCAACCTGCTCAAACCGACCAGTCCCCTTCCTCCCACGAGCAGCCATGACCTCTTTAAACTTCTTGTTAACAATTTCCCATGTAATCTCGCTAGGATTCTTAAATTGCTTATCCATTAGCTTGTCTTTCCGGCTCATCTTCTTCTCCCAGCCATCATCAAGACTATCCGCAGCCACATCATCCTCATCATCCTCATCCTCATCCTCATCAGAAACATTAATCTTGGTAGGGTCCTCAATTTCTGAATTTTCTGATTCTTCGTCCTCTGATTCCTCATCCACCTCCGCCTCTTCCTCACTTTCAGGATGCTCTCTATACTTATTAATCAACTCTTCATACTGCTTATTATTCTTCTTGAGCTTCTGCTTCATTGAATTCAAGGCCTTGGCATTGCTGCTACTCATCTTCTTCTTAGCATCCTTATTAGCTAAAGCTTGACTCAAGAAGTCTTCCAACATCACAAGGGCTTTAATGTAAAGACTGGGAACCTTCTGAGACTCAGTGACCCTCATGACTTTCTCAAGCTGCTTGTTAATCTTGTCAAAGCTCTCTTGCAAACTAACCCAATCATTAATCTTCATAGCATTTTTCATCTGGTCAACAGTGGCAGACATTTCCTCAAAACGCTTATCTTTGGCAGACTTAACAACCCGGTGCTGACCATCAGAAGCATCACTGTCACTCGCATTCCCCTGGAGGTATCTGCTTCCAGCAGCTGGAGCAGTGGACTCACCTGCCTCCATTTCTTCAACATCACTGCCATAATCGCTGCTCTCCTCCTCAGTGTCGCTTCCACCCTGTTTTTAACAAAATATATTTATGGTGAGAACTCTCAGTAATGCTGGTTATGAGTCAATAAGGTGTCTGGTTGGGTGAATATGGTGCACATGAGTGCACCATGTGGGCACGTGTTTGTGTGTGTGTGTGTGTGTGTGTGTGTGTGTGTGAGAGAGAGAGAGAGAGAGAGAGAGAGAGGAGTATTATGTCCACAATTTGTACTCAAAAACAAAAGACAAAACATAGACTCAAACCTGTGTCCAGAAACGCGATGCCATTTTCTTTGGGTGCAAATGAAATCAGTCAATGACCCTCAGATCTGCATATTAACAGGCCACCATAAGGGCATTGGCAAATCGGATAGATTTAAATAGAAAAGTACACAACTAAACAGAAAAAATCCATATAACTGAGAATAATTTGATGGGATCTTATTCAAACAAGGTTTTTTTCTTCACAAAAGCAAAAACAGCAAGCATTTGTGCATTTGGAAGCACAAAACGACGAATAAGAAGTGCATCGTGGGGGTTGGGGGAGGAGACAGAGATTACTCCGCTAGCACCGGGAATTGAGCTCTCTCCATCACACAGACAATTACAACCGGAAGACGAATCCCTAGTTTGCAACTAATATTATATACAGTGCCAGGACGGCCAAGGACAGTCCTGGGGCCGGGGACCATGTTCCCCTTTCCCATCCCGTGGGGTGGAAAACTGCCCCTTGCGGGTGCGGGGCACCGCTGCCCCACAGTGCAATGCGGGGCGCACCGCCTCGCGATGGGACAACAAGCACTTTTGCCAAAAATTTCTAACTCTTACCTGCACAAACAAAAAAAATCCCTCAAGAAGTTGAAGCATCATCACGCAAGTGTGCATCCCACACTGACAATTAAGGAAGTTTTAGACCCGAAAGATCGGAAACGAGAGGACACTCAGAGAAGAGGTCAAGGAAAGTCCAAGGCGAACTATTCAGGCCTTCGGCGAAAAGGCGGATGGTCGTCTATTCAGCCACTATCCACGCCACGATTGCACAAACCAGATAACAGAGGAGCGACCAAAACACAAGCACGCGCACGCACAGAGACGCGCCGTCAGCTTCAGCAGTCGGAGGTGCGACGGCCAGGTGGAGCGCCGCAGCAAAAGAGGGTTATAGCTAGAGAGAGAGAGAGAGATGTGTGACGGACCTTTGAGGACGAAGGCGAGCGGCCGCGGCGACGACGAGCTCACGGTGGCGCGGCGGGGCGCCGCGGCGGCGGCGAGGGCGAGGTGCCTGAAGCGAGGAAGGCTGGCTACGCGAGGAGAAAGTGCGAAAGAGCAGGAGACAAGCTCGCTGCTGAATTAGGGTTTCTCTATTTTTGTTTTCCTTTTTTTTGAGGTCTCACACGTTACTTTGGACACGGTCGGTCAATGAACCGGTCCGACCGTGGGTCAGCCGGTTCGACCGCCGGATTGATGGTTTGCGTAATTTACAATTGAATTATGTAACATATATATTCATCTAAGTCATTGGACAAAGTAAAAGTGCCTAATAAGTTTGGCTTGATCCTAGGGGTGAATAGTTGAAGTTAGGTCCTCCTCGATTGAACCGGGCCAATATCAGGTTTTGATTGGTTCTTAACTACTTTGGGACCGGACCATGGTCCTAGTCCCGATTGAATTGGGCAGTTTGGTCTCAACTTAAAAGCACCAAGGTAGGGGATAATACCGACATGAAGCAAATAAGGTATAAGGAAACATTTATTAGAAAAACCAATTAAGGAAAGTACAATCTAGAGTGCGATGGTCTAATTAGTACCACGTTATCATAAATAGTAAGATACCATATAGTGTTATCGTATTCATAATCATGTCGGTTCACCGTGTAATCTCTCTTAATTATAAAAACAATGTTTCAACTTTCAATTTTAATAAAGAGAGCTTTTATTTGAAGTATGTGGATTCATTCATGTCAATCTTGAACTAATCATGTTTATTTCATGTTTGATTCATGTTTCTCATTGTATATTCATGTTGTATTCGAGTCGAATTCTCATGTGTCATCAAGAATTATCACCTTTACTTGAAAAAAGAGTCGTTTAAGAATGACTATATGTGAGGCCGTCTAGACTTCTTTTGGCATGAATTGGACATTTATTTATACTTCACCTTTGTCTTTCAAATTCGTAGCTCGTCTTGCAAATTTATTTAGAAGACTTATTCCTATTTAATAAGGGAGTGGATACTTTCGTTATCTATACCTCCAAGTAGCACATTGAATTAGTACGTGGATTTCCCGCGTGAATTTTTGAAGTTCCATTTTTCATTTATTTCGAATTTTATAATTCCAAATTGAACTGTAACATATAATATATAGAAATCGGCTTTAGCTTATGTAGTTAAATCATGTTAATCGACTTTATCATAAAACCTTCTATTAGAGTTGGTTCTCCTTAAACAATTAATAAAATTAAATGAAAATTCATCAGCCACAATTGACTATTAATAGTGATGGAGAGATGCCTATGGGGGACTGTTCTTTGATGCCATATTCCAAAAAAAATTAGCTGATCTTTGATGTTAAATTTCAGGATGATGGATCGCATCATCTTGTACTATTGGAAAGGACAGCTCACCGGATTTCTCGTCGACCCGAGTGGAGTAATCGATGTCGTAAGCAATGGTAACCTCTTTGATGATCTCTCCAGGACTCCTAAAACTGTTAAAACATTCAAAATAGCAAAAAAAAAAATGGTCGTCTGTCCACATGATCAGACATGATACAGCCATCACACTATGCTAAGAAAAAGCAGTGCTAACGAGAGCTTATATGACTTAGTTTACAGAGGTCAAGGCCAAAGACTGCCACGGAAGAACTGCCGAAAATGCTAGCTTTTTCACTCGTTAGGAAATGGTACGGGAAAAGTGATAAAAAAGTCATAAACCTTTTGTATCAGTATTAATTTAATCCTAAATCTTTTTTTGATGTCAATTCAGTTATAAATCTTTTGCATTTGTGTCAATTTAGTCATAAATCTTTTTTTGGTGCCAATTAAGTCATAAACCTTTTAAATTAGTGTCAATTTAGTCCTAAACTTTTTATTTTTGTGCCAATTTTGACAGGAATTTATTGACGTGGACGCTTGCCGGCCGGCGACCGGTCATCGGCGCCGACGTGGACAACTTAAATAATATTTTAATATTTTTTTGAATTTTTATTTTTTTTTGTTTCTCTTTCCTCTAGCCAGTTGTCGGTCCGGCGATCGGCCAGAGGCCGGCGAGCTTGACCTCCCTGGCCACTAGCGAGGGCAACCTCACTCGGCAAGGGCAAGCCTTGCCTTGGTCGGGCGAGGCTCAACCTCGCTAGATCCGGCGAGGTCGGGCCTCCCTTGACCATGGCGAGGCTCGAGCCCTCGCTGCGGCCTCCGGTGAGGGCTCGAGCCTCGCCATGGTCGGGGGAGGCTTGAGCTCGTTGGTCTCTGGCTAGTCGCCGGACGGACGACTGGCTAGAGGAAGGAGAGACAAAAAAAAAAGTGAAAAAAAAGGAAAAAAATAAAAATTTTAAAAAAATATTAAAATATTATTTAAGTTGTTCACGTCGGCGCCGGTGATCGGTCCCCGGCTGGTAGGCGTCTACGTCGGCAAATTCCGATCAAAATTGATCGGAAGGACTAAATTAGCACAAAAACAAAAAGATTTAGGACTGAATTGGCACTAATTTAAAAAGTTTAAAATTGAATTAGTACCAAAAAAAGGTTTAATATTAAATTGGCACAAATGCAAAAGGTTTAGAACTGAATTGGTATCAAAAAAAGGTTTAGGACTAAATTGACACTAATACAAAAAAATTAGGACTTTTTTGGCACTTTTCCCGAAATGGTACATATCTTTGACATACTATTAGCTGAAACATTTGCAAGGGATGTCTACCATTCTTGAGGTTCTTCCAGAAATCATCAATGAAAAACTAAACTAAATTAGTCTAATTGGCCAACTTGTGATGTCTCTGCTACTAATCTCTTAGGTACCGGCCGATATGGCAGTCAATGCAACCTTAGCAGCCATTGCAAGACATGGAATGGCTGGAATATCGGGAACTAACATTTATCAGATCGCTTCATCGGTCATGAACCCACTAGTTTTTCAAGACTTGGCTAGGCTGCTCTATGAGCACTACAACATTTCGCCGTGCATTGACTCAAAAGGTAGACCGATCCCTGTCCCATCGATGAAGCTATTCACTTCCATGGACGAATTTTCAGCTTATCTTAGTGGAGATGCTAGTCAGAGAAGCGGGTCGAGAGCCATGACCTCAAATGCAAAGCTGTCCAGAAAAACTTGAAATTGTGTGTCGTAGATCGGTGGAGCAAGCAAAGAAATTGGCCAACATATATGAGCCCCACAAATTCTACCGCAGAAGGCTAGCAACTCAAGCTGTCATGGTTATACTAATCAGTGATGAAATCAACTACAAGTTGGTCAAGGACCAAAAGGACAATTTACAAATCTGCCGGCTCAACTCCACATTTCATTCCGCTATTTTCCCCTACCGTGCAGAAAAAGAAAAGTTTTCTTATCTTCTTTAAGAGAATGCACTAAACTTAAACGTGGATTTCAATTCTACCTTAACAATCCCAGGTTCAACAACAGCAACACTGAGCGACTGATGGAAAGAATGTCCGAGGAAGAGAAGAGGGGATTCGGATTCGATGTTGGGGAGCATTGACTGGAAAGATTACATCATTAATGTCCATATTCCGGGTCGGAGATGGCATGTGACGAAAGAGAGAAGGACGTTTAGTTAAAAGGAACGGCACACTAGGTTTTATAACAGTATGTAACGTAATAAAATGGGTGTTAATCACATCTGAAAAGCAAATGAAGACAAGATGTAGACAATTTTTACAGTTGCTCTACTATGGTCCATCCATTACAGACACTTATGTGGTCCATCTTAAGTACTTCTACCACGATCACTCAATTATGTTTCATAAGAACAAATGATTGATTATGTTTATGATGTCATCGATTTGACAATTGGCGACTGAAGAGAATCACATCAAACCTATACCCATAGTCAAATCTGATGATCTCCTGTTCTTTGCAACAAGCACAATGACATTGAAATAAAGAGCAGAAACATAACAGCACAAGGGGGACTTCACTAAATTTAAGTAGCTTGAAGGGCTTTCAGTTTTACTGAAGTTGTATGCAACGCCTAGACTTTTACACAAACTGAAAGATAAAAGAATAGCAGCAGAATCTATTGCTAATGAATGCGAGAGAGTAGGAAAAATCTCATGTCTTCCTTTGCCGATACTTCATATCAGAAATCCTTCTAGTCTCCAGATAAACACCGACAGCAGTCACACCTGAAGCCAAAACCTTAGGACAGAAGACTTTGCCGCGCATCCCGATCAAGACTTGCATCAATGTAGCAAATCCTAAGTTCCTCGCCTGCAAAATACCCTTCTAAGATTGCAACACAAAATTGACCCATGCTAAAGAAGGAGCAGACTGGGCAACGTGACAACAGTCAGCTGGACAACTAGCCTCATATTTCCCGTATAAGTGTGATCATAATTTTCTTCTGCATTATTATACTGAATTATAATAGATGAAGCCAACAGTCTGACACACGACCACAATGGACAGTCTAGTCTCAAGCTCCATCATGAGACCCACTAAACTATACTTGCTAATCCATTCATCTCATAAATTACATAGCGGGTACCCAAGTAGTATTCCATGATTCTCTACACAATGATTATATCCCCCCCGTTTGGACATGATGTTGGTATCAGATCAAACTATCCATCAATTCAGTCTAGCCTCTTGTCCTTGCAAATTGTCAAATTGCAAATCGAACGCGTTCTGTACTAAATGCCCACAGACTCACAAATGGCCCACATGCCAAAGGAACTGATGAATTTGGACACTATACGGATACTGTCTCAGGCTCTCAGCATTCTAAGATCTATTTCATAATGGACGATATTAAGGCTTTGAATTAGTAGAAGCATAACAACGGTAAAAGCATCACTAATGATAAGCTGCAAACTTTCAGAGTCCAGACTCCTTGGCACCATGATGATTTTGAAACTAACAGAAGAACAAAGTGCAGCTCATTTACGATTGATTCGAAACATAATATAAATTGTTCAGTGTTGAGCATGGAGTGTAAAAAGTGCAACGACCTGTATTTTGACTTGAAGTCGCCTGATTGGGAACCTCATTCACAATCTGACCACTTTCCTGACCACCTACCACGGGTACCACCTGGGTTGAGGCCTTCCCAAGTGGGGGGTTGAGTATCTCACCATATGTCTCTAAAACATAATTCCACAGATCAATTGATCATTAAGATATAATTCGAATTCCACAATTTCATCCACAAATACCAGCACATGCATGCACACTCATGCACGAAAGGCGCCTAGATCATGCGAGAAGTTGGCCTGTTCGATGGGAAAAATAGGAGCTCAGCTTACTCGTGCAATTGATCAAGATTCTCATCAATTTCAAGTAGCTCCAAAACTAAATTCTTCAATCCTCAAGCAAAAAAAAAAAAAAACACTTGAGCAGCTCTCGCGCACCCAATTAAATAATTGGTTTATGATCTCCGTGAAAAAGATTTATAGAGATCAATGATGGAACATCGCATCACACTATCGAGAACCCAAGTTTGACCTCAACTCAAGCTCATACTAATCAACTGGAGACAAATTTAGCTCAGGCATATTGAGTATCTTTCAGAATAAAAACCATCGAGATAACAAAAATCAAGCTTCAAAGCTTTTATTTCTCCAGGAGAGTCAAGTTCCGTCTCATCTAGGTTTATTCATCATTAAAGCGATTGAGCTGGTCTAGTACCTGCAATATGCTCGTCACACCTCTTGATTAAATCGGTAATTTTCGCATCCGCGGGAGCCAGAGAAGAACCTAACTCCAGTGTTGCATTGGCAGTCTGATACTTTTTGAGCTCATAAAAGGCATTGCTGTCGGTGAGAGAGAACATCAGCTCCGAATGCCCTCAACATATATCTTTATATAAATGAAGAAAGATGATCCAAATGCGAGTTGTTGTAGAGCTACATGGCAACTTTACATGTATTGCTTTGTAGGGCAGAACATAGCTCTATGTTAGATTTGCCAAATGTTAGATAGGATTATACCTATTCTTTATCCCACAAACATGTAGATGACCTTCTAAACATCGAAGTGACATGCAGTAATGTAGTGGAGAATGAAAATTAAAGACAAAGGATAGTCATAATGCATCAGTTAGAAACACAAGTCTTAACGTCTTGAACATTTTCAAAGAGGACCATCTTCGAGGACTATGCTAATCTACCGTTCTGTGGATGATTTGTTACTTTGACCAAACCACAATCTCCCTATTTTTGGTAAAGAGAAAAAAAAACAAGTTCCAACGAACCATTATCGCAATTACCACTACCACATGCGCATGTAAAATGGTAAGAGTGGGCATTGAGTGATACTAACCCCAACCGAAAGTATGCTTTAGACATGGAAGGATCTAACTCGATTGCTCTGCTTGCATCAGCAACCGCCTCCAGGAGCATCAAGACAAACACCACCACCCACAGTAAGCAGATAGGTATTTTAAGAAAGACGAATACATCAAATGCTATGACCCAAGCTAACAGCAAACGTTCCTCCATCTTGGCATTCATCGGCAAATAAGTAACAACCAGAAAAAAAAAAAAACAAAAAAAAACTCTCTGCCCTATATTTTCCTTCCCTCGGACAAGCTCGAAAGGCGAACTCGAGATAAAGCACAAATTTTTGTCCCTCTTTTTCTCTCCGCTTCCGCCAGTTTTTTCTCCAAAACCAAGCGGGCTGAATGGAAAATTACGCAAATAGAAAGATCACCGGCTCTCTCTTGGTTAAGAAATTAGAGAGGACAATAAAGAAAGACCGACACTTCCTCTGTCCATATAGTTCACTATCGAGCAAGCAAGACAGAGAGACCAAGCTGCATGCGAATCCCCACCATCACGAATTTCCACGTCCCTGATAACAAAGTCGCGTTTAAAGCCCTCCCAAACAGCGACCAAAGACACGCGATACGACAGTAATAGAGAGGGGAGTAAGTGGCACCGGTGAAGCTGCCGAGCATCAGATGGGCCTGAGCGCGGTTGGTGAAATTCTGGGCGTCCTTAGGACTCAATGAAATTGCTCGGGTGAACAATTCGACGGCAATCTCGTAGTCCCGCTCCACGTATGCTGTCACCCCATGGCGTGACACATCCGACGCCGACGCCGACGCCGTGCCCAAGGATCTGAGAAGCAGATACCTCTCCATAATCGCGGCAAAGGGGAGAGCGAGAGGGAGAGGCTGGGCAAAATACAGATCGCTATTCGGAGGAGTCTCTGATTCTAACGTGAAGTGAACCTCTTGAATATATATAGGTTTTCCATGCCCAGAAGGCTAAAACGGTAATTTCGCGCCGTGAAATCACGAAAAGTAGAAATCGCCCTCTTTGGAGATTCTCTTCCTAAACAAATTGGGCAAAAGGGAATATTTCGCTGTCCTCTTTTTATTCTTTTTGATGTTTTTTCCCCCTTCAATACAAGTCCTTTCCCTTCCCATTCAATTTTGTAACACCACAAAAGGGGACCGGGCCGTGCGGCTCTTTAATTGCCCCCTAAATTACTTTTATAATTCCGTTTCTCTTTTTAAAAGTATTGATTTTTCTATTTTTCACATCGCATGCTCATACTAAATCATGAAGATGGGTCAAAGTCACTTTAAATGGATTTTGATTTATATTTACATACATAATTTCCATTCACTTGCTCTTCTATACACATGTAATCTACTTCACACTCATGGATTAAAGCCTTTTGGTTGAATTTTTTTTATACGGTATAAACAAAAATGAATGCTAATTATCAAGCGAGTAAAAAACCACATGGGATAAGATCAATTTTAATTGGAATTTCATTAGACTACTCTCCCTCAGCTACTTCACCGGGCAAGACAAGGGAAGGGGCCTCTTGCGATCGACCGAGAGCATGTCAATTGCCGCATTCAAAATCCGAAATGCAGAAGAGGTGGTGGTGGTGGTTCAGGTACGATATCGCTTACATTTCACCATGTCTCTGTTTTGCCTGTGTGCTAACCAAAATGTTCAAAAAGAAAGATGGAGGAAAAGAAAAAAGAAAGAACAGAATGACGTCATCCTGCCCTTTTGTAATCCAACACTAATCCCAAAAATGTAACAACAATGTGGACGATGAACAGAGTTCTAAAATTAAAAGTAATATAACAGAAATATTCAAAACTCAGGCTATGCCCACCAAAAAGAAGAAATAAAACAGAAAAATCAGGTGAATAATCTTCTTCAAGTCAAAACGCAGAAATAGCGGAACTGCTTTCTGCTCGAAAAGCTTAAGGATCAATCAATGACAGTCGATGTGGATCCTTTTCTTCAGAGACCAACAAGAAGTTCCACTTATGCACGAAGCCCCCTGTTCAGACTCACCATGCGGGCCGAAGTGTTCATCTGAGATGACCTTGCTGCAGACCCAGTCTGATACCTCCCCGATCCTCCATAATTAGAGTCCTGATATCGGTTGCTTGCGGAATATCCACCTGTGCCACGCAACTGCCTAGAATAGCCACTTCCTCCGCCTTGGCCGGTTGTCTGTTGCCTCCCGCCACCAGCACTTCCTTGCCTACCCTGAGTGAAAGACGAGCCCTCTTGCCACCTACTACTACCAACAGCTGACCCAGCAGCATAGTCCTGTCCGTCTCTCCTCCTCGGTGGCAGATCCAAACCGCCGCCAACCCTAGCTTCCACAGCCCTCTCATTACTTTCTGCCAGAATTGCCAGTTTCTCTGTGAGATGGAATGCCAAGACCTGGAGCCTTGTGTGGTCAATGTCATGGAAGACAATGGACCCGGTCGTCTGGTCCCAGCTAGCAAGGAGCTCCTCATTGATCATCATCTTGCTGACAATGCTGTGCGTCTGTGCCTCCGAGAGGTCAAACATTTTTGTCAGATGATCCAAGCTCAATGAATGATAGGATGATGAATAGGTAAAGAGATAGGTCCTCAGAGCCTCCTCCTTAATCTTAGCCTTGACCATCTCAAGGACAGTGTCCTTGTTCCTGAGGAGTTTCCAGATGTCAAGAGACTGGACAGTATCAAAGGCCTTCTGAAAGTCTCCCTTGCTTAGGGCCCTTGTCGCTGCCATTACATGGTCCCTCACATTTTCTGGGGGCCCTGTGAATGTGTGCCTTTCACTCACCTCAAGCAACCGTCGGAAGTTCTTACTTATGACTTTGCGCTTAGCATCATGGCTCGTTGCTGCCATATTGGGGACTTCTAACAGCATGGCAGATGTCAGGTGCACCGCTTCGAGAAGCTCGAGGTTTATGTGCATGTGATACGGCATTTGACGTCTCCTTTCCAATCTTTCCTAAATGAGAAGAAAAGAAATTTTACAGCATGAGCTCCCAAACAAAACTAATGATCCTCTTATTTCAAATTTCCACCACAATTTTAGAAGAGGTAAAATCTAAGAGACTCCTAAACAAATCATATTTTAAATAAAGAACTTACAAAGAAGTTGATATTATGGGTCGACCAAACACCCAAACCCCCTCGAGGGATTTGTGAGAGGAAGAAGGGGAAGAAACTAAAGAGGCTAAAGAAGATCATTAGCATGGTACAACAGATCTTCCTCAGACGGTGAGAATCGGTATTCCACTAAATCAAAGCCAAAGGATAAGGTTTGCCAAAATTGAATAGCCTACTTGGAAGCTAATAGATCTTGTGCACAACCAATTATCTGGTAATAAATATGGTGTTATTCATAAGCGTGGATATACACAATCATGCAAAACGGGCAAGGACTTTGTACCTGCTCCGGGGTCTTCTCATGGTACCTACTTTGAGAAAAACCTTGTGCGAGTAACTCCTTCACCCTTCCACCTGAATATAATTCAGAAAGGCAACCATGTCCTTCAGCTATAAGGCCAACCCGAAATGCACACAAACCAAGCTGTGCCATAGCCCTGTTAAAAAGTATCTGGGTCGAAATGTCCATGTGCTGGATGCTATCCTGGAGGCGACTCATCAACAACAGGTCACGGGAAGTTGAGAACTTGTCCAAGAGAGCGTGGTGATAGATGTCACAAAGCATTGCGCGGGCCTTAGTTCGCTCATCTCCGCACTTGTATATCAGTGACACCAGAATATCCATCAGGGTCCTGCTATCCTCAGGAAAAGTTGGTTTCCTCGGCACAAGCTCAGGAGTAACCACAAATGCAGGTGGGCCCCTGCTCTCCTCAACCACCTTAGGCTCTTCCCCTGCATCAACCCCGTTATCTTCAGTCTGCTCAGCCAATTTCCTCATCGCATCATAGACCCCCTGAGGCTTATAATATATGAGTTCAACCCGACGTAGAGCCACCCTTGAAGCAGCTTTAAAATCTCCAACACGTTCTAAGCAGTCTTGAACATTTTGAGCAAGAATTAAAAACATAGGTTCATCCCTGAGCCTTTCAACAAATTCACGAGTGTGTGGATCAATGCACTGCAAGCTCTTAAAAAACTCGGAATCTATCCTCTCGAGGAAGGCTACCAAGTTTCCCCAAATCCTAATTGTCCCATTATAGTCTGGTCCCTTCTCCGACTCATTCTCATCAGGCTCCACAGAATCACTAACTACAATGTTAGTGTACTGCACAAGAATGTCGAGAACAACAAGCATATTCTTCACACACTTCTTCCACACATTAATCGGCATGTGACCACTAAGACCTGGATTAACATCAAACTGAGCAGATACAACACTGAAAAGTATCTCAAGCTTCTGTGCAGGGGTCTTAGCAACCTTTGTCAAGAAGGTGAGCTGTTCAACCTGCTCGAATCTACCAGTTCCCTTCCTCCCACGAGCAGCAACAACCTCTTTGAACTTCTTGTTGACAATTTCCCATGTAATCTCATTAGGGTTTTTAAATTGTTTATCCATGAGCTTGTCTTTCCGGCTCATCTTCTTCTCCCAGCCGTCATCGAGACTATCTGGAGCGTCATCATCCTCATCGTCATCCGCCTCCTCATCAGAAACATCTATCTTG
This sequence comes from Syzygium aromaticum, assembly GCA_024500025.1. NCBI lineage: Eukaryota > Viridiplantae > Streptophyta > Magnoliopsida > Myrtales > Myrtaceae > Syzygium > Syzygium aromaticum. The sequence continues at coordinate 24,885,271 of CM044885.1, forward strand.
GTTGGGTCTTCAATCTCATTCTCTAATTCTTCATCCTCAGACTCCTCATCCTCTTCCACGTCTTCCTCACTCTCAGGTAACTCCCTGCATTTATTAATCAACTCCTCATACTGCTTATTATTCTTCTTGAGCTTCTGTTTCATTGAATTCAAGGCCTTAGCATTGCTGCTACTCATCTTTTTCTTAGCATCCTTATTTGCCAAAGCCTGAGTCAAGAAGTCTTCCAGCATCACAAGAGCTTTAATGTAAAGAGTGGGAACCTTCTCAGACTCCGTTACCCTCATGACTTTCTCAAGCTGCTTATTAATCTTGTCGAAGCTCTCTTGCAAACTAACCCAATCGTTGATCTTCATAGCATTTTTCATCTGGTCGACAGTTGCCGACATTTCCTCGAAACGCTTATCTTTGGCAGACCGAACAACACGCTTCTGACCCTCAGAATCATCACTGTCACTAGCATTCTCCTGAAGGTATCTGCTTCCAGCAGCTGGAGCAGCAGACTCAACTGCCCCACTATCTTCAACATCACTGCTATAATCACTGGTCTCCTCCTCGCTGTCACTCCCACCCTGTTTATATATCAAAAGTCATTCCGGTAAGAATTTCTAAAGGTGCGCGAATGTTGGGTCAACGGGTGCCTATGAACGTCACGTAAGTGACATGCGTGTCTGTGTGTGTGTGTGTGTGTGTGTGTGAGATAGAGAAAGCGGTCATTAGTCCATAACTTCTACAAGCAACAAAAAATTCAGCTCAAACCTGTGTCCAGAATCGCGACGCCATCTTTTTTCAGCACAGGTTAAATCAATCAAATCTCCCTCGGATCTGCACATTCACATGCCACAATAAGTTCACTGGGACATCAAACAGAACCATCCAAATAGAAAATGCCAATTCTGCCGATATGTCCAAATAAGTAAGAGTACACCTGATGAAATCGTTTTATCTCAAACGCCTAGCTAACCATTTTTCCCCCTTTTCGGGACAGAAAGATACAATTTTTTCAGTCCCCCTGGACAGGTTAATGGACGCACGAAACAATCAAACTCAGCCGGCAAAACTCCCAACGAGAAAACAAAAAAAACTAGATCATCAACGTCGATTGTTAACAAGCCCTGAGGGAACCCTAGAGACTTCCCTAGAATCGCCACCACAGTCTCGTCCTTTTTTTCGCAGGGGAAAAAAATCGCCGTGTATCGGATATGAGAGAGGCAAAATCCAGAGGAGATACAGCTCCTCGCGCTTGATCCCCACCGCCGAATCAGCCCCGACGACGGCGGCGGCGGCGAAGAGGCCATCGAACGACAAACCCGAACGGAAGGGAAAAACGGAGACGAGAACAGAAAGGCGTACCGGCGGGGTTTCGGCGGGTCCGGGGCTTCGCCGCGAGCGACGGGGGGGCGGCGGCGGCCGGTGCTTTGAGCTCGGTCGGCGGACGGCGGAGGATGGAGGAGGAGCTGGAGCTGAGGCCGAGGCTTGGTAGGGAAAGTTGAGACGCCGAGGCGGTGGTGGAGAAGGCGGATGAAGGCAAGAGTAGGAGCAGTGTAGGGAAGCCTTACGGATTTAATCCAACGGTCGTCAATATCGGGAGTGGACGGCGGAGATTGGAGCACCTAAGTCGAAACTGAAAGAGAAAGTAAAAAATACAGAAATTGTTTCCACAGTTTTATTTCCTCCTTTGAGATTTACCTAAAAACATGAGTAATTCATTTGGGGAGGAGAGGAAACCACTTTCACTGAGAACATAAATCAAAATAATCTTTCCACTTAATCTGATATTGCAATGAAATTCTTGAATTTGAGACGAGAGAAGTTGTTTTGTTTCGTGTACTTCTTAGTAGTTTTCAGGCGCTATGGTATTTATTTTCATTTCTTTTCTGACACTGGAAACGAACAATAAAATTACTAACTTTAATTGTGTGGAAAATAAAATATTCGACATTATCTTCTCCTTTTTACCAAAAGAAGTAAAGTTAAATGAACATTTTCTTATTTTTTCACCGATTGAAAAGAAACTTTTATCAAAATGTCAAAAGAAAAAAACTAAAAGAAAATCTCAGGTGCGTTCTAAATTTTCCACATTAAATGCAAGGACGGGGTTGATTATTACACTATAAGAATAATTAAGTAATTTTACCGAATGCATCTCTTAATAGAAAGTGGTTACTTAATTTCTATATATTACCCTTTCATTTCATTATAACCCAACAAATTAGTTAATTAGCTCCATCAAAATGGTTGCTAATTATAATTAAACCAATTCCACTTGTGCTAATTCAGTTTTAAACCTGTTAATTTGGCCATTTTAGTCCTAAATCTTTTAATAATTTGTTAATATAGTTCATTTAGCCAATTTTGAACGAAAATTAATGATATAGACGCTGACCATCTTATGTGACATGACTGATGCCGACGTGAAGTTTTTTTTCAAAATTTTTAGAAAAATTGAACTTTTATTCTTTTCTTTTCTTTTTTATTGTTAAGGGTCGGCAAAAACCATCGGTCCTCCCCCATATCTGAGTGAGGGCAATGAGCCCTTGCCTAGTGATTGGCGAGGGCTTGCTACCCTAGTATGTAGCCAACAAGGGTCATGGCCCTCACTCAAATTTGGGCAAGGGCTTTGCAGCCCTTGCCTAGTGGTCATTGAAGGTTGTCGAGCCTTGGGCAGGGGTCCTTTGCCTGCCCTTAACAATAAAAAAATAAAAGAAAAAAAATTAGAAAGGTATAAAAAAATTAAAAATATAAAAAATTCACATTAGCGATATTCATGTTACATAGGACGGCCAATGTTCATGTTATCAAAAAATAGCTGAATGGACTACATTGGCAATGTTTAGGATTAAAATTGCCAGCTTGAAATATTTAAGAGTGAATTGACATGAATACAGTAAATTTAAAAAAAATCTGGTAATTTTCCCCAAGTCAGGGAAGCTCCTTCGACACTCTCTCCCCCTTTCTCCCTACCTAGAGCTATCTGGTGCGAGAGCATGACCCGTCATCTGTCGCCGTCCACAATTCCTCGGCTGGCTGAGGAGGGAACGGGACAACCAACAACCTTGTTCAACCTCGTGCTCATGAATATGCTGAATGTATCGAAATGATTTACAGGCTTGTGTACTTAGCAGATGAAGAAAATGAAAGCTTTATTAAAATGCCATAACTTCTGTTCTTTATCCAAGGGTAAGAAGATGGTGAAACCAGAATCCTGAACCGATTCCCAGGGAAGGCTATGTATCGTATCATATGCGGCAGGTGACACGCAGGTCTGGTTATTACCCAGGAGATGGAACAGACATCCTCAAGATGCAAGATCACTGTAGAATTGGAGTGTATTTTCAAGACCGTGCGCGCGTAATGGCTGCCATGACGACAAGTCTATCAGCTTCTCAGGTGAATAGTTTGCTTAACTTCAAGATCTTAAGGGCCGCCACCTCATCACGGAAACAGACAGCAAAAATTGAGATGAGGAAATGGCGCTGTAAAAGCTCGAGACAGATACCATTCTCTTAATACGATGCAGCAATTGGTTTTCATATGGTAAATTTGATTCAACAAGGTCAAAAACGAAGGTTGGGCAAAATCAATTGAACTTCTCCATAAGACTCTCTTTCAGTTTCTGCAAATTTAACAGGTCTTAAGCTAAATTCATAGTCCAGGCAGGCAAATTTACAAATGTTCAAACATCTGCTATCGCAAGATGATAAAGGAACCGGGATTTCTCTGACATGGCTTGTAAAAAAATGACAGATCTACATTACCAGGCAGAAATGTACAATTAGCAGAGAAGCATACAGGTCTCTCTCTCTCTCTCTCTCTCTCTCTCTCTCTCTCTCTAAAATATGAATGGAAGAAAAAATTCAAATAAAGGGGAATATGATGTACTCTGCATAAAAGAGATTCCATATGAATCGATAGTATCCGGCAATTGCTTCCTGCAGAATGCAATTTAACGCCCATGTCAGAGAACTGAGATATATTAATCCACGAAAATCGGGACCATGGAATTTTGTCGGTGTAGAAACCATATTAGACGAAGAAATCATAGATATATAAATATAAATTGGAGACTTTGATATTTCCAACAACAATTTTCACCACAAATAAGGATGCTGAAGTATAATTAGGTGATCTGTGGAAAGGGTAGTCCACAACAGAATAGTTCAGAGTAGTTGTCCCCACTGATTGCCAACACGGAGGCTCATGAATGTAGAGGTGGAAACCATATGTGGTCTGCATGATGTTGAAGGTCTCCACTGCTTTTACACGTTGACATTGAGCAAAAACGAAAATAGTTGAATTTTGTCAAATCTATCAATGTCATTTGAGTAGCAGTTCAGTTATCATTCACTAGCAGCTATGAGATAAACTTATACAACGTGATTTTCTGATTGTCATGGCAAGTGTACAAAGAAAACTATTGTCAAGAACAATAAAATTTCTTATCTTTCATAGCTGTTGTTAGTTTCACGACTATATACTTTACGATTTCTATTTTGATATTTTTTTATGATTTCTGCACATTGCACAGGCTTAATACTGGTTTCATTCATTTTTAGAGCTTAAATCATAGTACTCTATTAGCTGATAGACGTATGCATTGTCAAGCTGCAGAATGATAACTACCACTTTATCAATTTCTCAAGGCATTGATAGAGGGTTACTTATCCATGACACGACAGAATCAGAAAACCCAGAGACACCAATTAAATCATTCCCCCTGTGTAGTTGTGGGAACGAATTACTTTCTGTGAAAAATAAACTATGCCTTTACCTTTGTGTAGTTTGCTCGTTCTAACACCCATGCCTGAAAGAAATAGAGATAACTCGTAATTCAGAGCACAAATAAATGTAAGTACAAGAAGGCACCACAAGACTATCATAAGAGAGCAAAGTTTTTTGAACAGTGCAATGGTGCATCAAATAAAGGGAAGCATAAACAGATATATCACAGTCGTAGCATGAGATGCTTAACATTATCTGTTTCGGAAAGGCCCTCCATCAGAAATATGGTCATGGTTATTTATTGAGACCTACAACCCTAGCATTAGATGGTTTAAAAGCAAGTCAAAACTGAGGTGTATTTTTCATACTTAACATCCTCAATATATTGACATCTCCTCTGATTTCATCGATTGATTAAAGTGAATTCTTTTTGAGCCAAAAAAGAGATTTTCCAATTGTGTTTGACACAGGAAGTATTCAAGTAAATGCATTGGTTGAAAATCAGACACGTGCATATCATAGCTATGAGCAATGCTAATGCACCCGCACGTAGAAATTACAAGTAAGATGCCATTATAATTGTTGGCAGATGCATCTTTTTTCTTTCAACATGGTAGAAACAGCTAACTAATATGATTTTCTGCCACCATAAATTGTAGAGCAAGGGGATAGCAGAAGGAACAGTCATTATATAAAGCTGATAGAATAAGCAATCTTCAGTACAGTCGTACTTAATAAAAACATTACATAACAGAACATGAATGGTGTGGTACTGCAACAGCAATAGAACTATTAGTAGAACCAGGCGTGTGGACCAGCGATTGTTAGATATTTTTTCCTTTAGGTTTCCTGGACTACATTCGAAAATCTAGTTCTTTCATAAAGTTAAGGAATTGAGGCTACACCAAATTCACATAATGGTGGAGAAGTGAAAGAAGTGTTTTTGTCCTTCTTGCTTCCTTCCTTTGTCAAGGAAACTATGATGGAAATACATACAAGCAGGGAAAGAACCTCACATGCATCAGAATAATAGTAATTGCATGACTATAGAAAGAAAAACAGGATTATTATCTCCATGGAGTGATAAATCTTAAACAAACCTGGAAAATCAAGCTCAACGCCAGGATTGAATGTGCAGGTATCATTAGGCTATGCCTGAAAGCCTGTAGAATGTCCACCGTGGTAGTCAACTTTCAGGCTCTATTTGGAAGAGTTGGGAGGTGGGTGTGGAAAATGAAGAAGAATTTAAGATTTTTATGAGATGAAAAAGGAGGGGAAAGTTATGTTTTTCTTCCCCTACCACAATTTCCCACCCTCCCAAACAAACCATTAACTGTCATTTTTGTCAAAAAAACTAAGGATAGTGTATACAGTACGCACCTGAGGCATGTAAACTGCAGCAAATATAGCAGCGACATAATTTAGCAGAAGCAGCCCTGAACCAAGGAAAGCAATGTTTCTAACCCCAAGCTTGGTTGCAAAAGTTGATATCTGAAACCTACAAAAAGAAACCATATCAGCCATTTTGAAGATTCAATTTGCAACATCATTTTCGAAAGTTTTGTCCATCCGCACAAGCAGATAAAGAAGCCATAACTATTGCTTGAGCTTGTTAGTGATAGCCGGTAGACGAAGATCCCAAGACAATTTCAGAAACTGGAACTATCTACTACATTTGTTGATTGGCTGCTTTATCCTCAGCATAAGAACTCATACAACCTGATATAGTCGATAAATTGATTTTTCCCATACAAAATTACAGGGAGAGAAGACATAGCAGCAATTGCAACATCGGGAAGCAACTCACTTGCGATCTCCTTCTACATCTGGAAGATCTTTAGTTATGGCAATGACCAGGGCAAACAGACTAACAAAGCTTGTGATGAAAGCCACAGGTGAGCTACATGATGAAGTGTAGAGACCAGAGTGTGAGTCAGAATTTAAGAGATGCAAAAAACTGATTGAAGATCCAATTGAACCAAAACATTCATGAGCCAAGAAGGCTTCCAACATAAATATGAAGCATGCATTAAAAGAATCCACCATGGTCAGACACAGAAGGTCCTTTTCATACAAGAGTTAGCAATAATTGCAGCAAGGCATCAACGGGAAGGAACTTAAACTGCACAATAGCTGTCCACTACGGCATTGAACTGCTTTTAATTAATCTGAGACATAAGAATCAGACGGCAAACTTGGTACATATTCTACAAAAGATGCTTACAAGGACTGAGATAAATGTTATCATATACTGTCTCAGCACAGGTACATCACATTTTCGTTTTCGTAAACTTCAAGTCACAAGGTTCGGCCTAATTTAGCAGGCTTATATAAGTCAACTTCAGTCACATGCGCTACTCTACATTCCAGTATCTAGAATATTAAAGTACCAACACAGTGTGCAAGGCATAAACACACCTCCACTCAAACTGTAGTCCAAGCGCAGCTCTTGTAACATGATACACACCAAAATTTAGAAGGAAACCTCGTACCTGCAGATACCAGTAATGAGTATAACTTGTTTCTTAGACAATAGATAGTAAGATTATTTATACATTATAGTATGTGGACATCAAATAAGAAGCTTCTTTCTCACTGATTCCGATATTTTATTCATCGCCAATCAGGATTCACACATCATTATACAAACCCAGAATAAAGATAATATTACACACTGGTCAAACTGCTTTAAACTGAAATTGCCACAAAGGAAGACATTAAATTTGAAAACTAGACAATGCATGCACATGCAAATCATCTCAGAGTCGCATAACCAGACATGTAAGAGAAACTGCCAAGTCTAAAGTTCACGACAGTAACTCGAAGCACCAGACTAGGAAACACCTCCAGTTGTACAAACAAGTTTTTTTTTTTGGTAAGGTTTGTACAAACAAGTTCCCTTTCAATTTTCTCAACTTATGTCCTGCATCTGACATTTTCTAAGCCAAAAAATCACTAAAAACTAGATGGATGTAAACAAAAAGCCGACCTTATATTAGAGTAGAAAATACTTCTCAATTAAATTGAAGACACATCCCAATTAGATAAAGGAAATTATTAAGTCCGTCTCATAGCATATTCTTTCATTTCAGCCCATTGAAATATAATCCTCTACTCATTGAAAAAGCCCAGTGAGCCAATGATATGGCAACACTTTTAAAAAATGCATTAAAAGGCACTCATACAAAAAAGTTATAAACAGCCAAAAGTAGAGAGGGAGTTCATTAATTTCATGAGTGAAGTTGAACAATGAAACTAAGAGCTAAAAGTAGAAATGGCAGGAAGACTGTGAAAATGGAGAAAGGAAACAAGGAGATAGCAAGCAGAAACACCAAAGCTGAATATCCTTTTTCCCCCTTTGTATTAAAATGCTCAATTTTTTGAAGAGTGATTTGACAGAAACATGGACATATATGAGATTCCATCACCATGTACACCCACCAGAGCTTACTTGTAATTGAGTTCACACAACAAGAATAGCATGGCAGCATTCACATGATTAAGGTATAAACATGACCAACAGCATTGACAAATGTTTATTCCATATACTGCCCTTCAGTATGTTATGTTACCCTGACCAGATTGCAGGGTTTTGGCAGGTGCAAATGGGTGCTTTAACTCCTTCATACCTCTGAATTTGGGACATGTAGACTGTGCAAAAATATCGCAATGTGGAGAGGAGTACTTGGATAAGCCATTGTATAAAAGAATACACTATTTTGCATTTTACATGCAGTATCGTAAGTGTGGAGACTGTGGATAAATTAGGACTTCCCAAACGTTTTGACAATTTTTCTTCCAAGATTTTGCAATGGAGTATCTGTTATAGCCTTAAAGGTCATATACCAACACCGAGAAGTATCTGTTATAGCCTTAAAGGTCATATACCGATACTTTATCGGTTATGGTGCCAATACAAGTACAGTATCCCCCAAAAAAGTACAGTTACACCCTATCTATTGTTCCACATGGTATTCCCATTGTGAATGCTTATAGATAAATTACTTCTTCCATGTGATTCAGATGAGTGAATCGTTCAAGGATTGAGCGAAAAAATCAGACAGATTTCCAACTTAACAGTTTTTATCCTCGTTTCACTTGCAATTTGCAATATTTTAACCATTTCATGCCAAAAGAAGAAAGTAGTGAAGAAAGTTTCTACCCAAAGCAAAGCTCATCAAGTTGTACAGCCATAATCTTTCAGCAAGGCACAAAAACATGAAGCGACTTTAAACTATTCAATTTTTAGAAAAATAAGGAAGAAAATATACCGTGGCAATAATAAGAAATGCTGCAACAGGAAATCTCTTCATCCTAAAAGGAGGAACAGAATAGATGGTTCCAAGAAAAAGACCCAGACTGTAAAGAGAAGTAATGAATGATCCAAAGTTTGAAGCAACGATTGACAGTCCAGTCACTGCAAAAAATATCACCAAAAGCCAGGCATGTTGAATAGAAAGGTCTCCTGCTGCTATAGGCAAATAAGGTTTGTTGACCCTGAAACAAGATAAAAAAGATACTAATTATAAAACTGGAGGGTAAGCTGGGGACATTGATCCTCAAAAGCATAGGCATGACAAGAAGGTTAATTAAAAAAACTGGACCTCCAAAGAACCGTGAGTTCTTGCATGGTACCTCAAACACTGACCCAAATCTGATGTCCAGCAAAAATTGGGATGTCGCATTGTTTCATTATGAACACATGCATTATTTCTCACTTTAAACATCTATGCTGAAGTCGGAAGAACTTTTGCTCTGTTTCTCAGTTTCAATATCTTGGTAGTTTTTCATTTCTTCTCATGCTAAGAATAGTGGCACTGTAACCAACGCCCATCTAGCCAGATATAATTTAATAAAACAATGTTCAAGCAAGCACCACGTACTTGTCAATGCCGATATCATATATCTGATTGATGCCGACGATATATCCATTCCCACATATTAGAGCAAAAAGACCAGAGAATGCTTTAAGCAGAAGAGACCACTTTATCAGGTGCGAGTTCTCGATCAGAGCTCTAGCCACCAATGAACTGTTGATGAGCAAGAATAAGTTCAAGTAAACTGGGGCACACAAGGAGAGACGAAACATAAGAAAAACTAAAGTGTTTTGATCAGCTAATTGTAAAGAACCATGGCAGAAGGAAAAGAATACTTACAAGGAACCCAGAGCTGTTCCTCTTATTGTATGAGGTCTTAAAAATCTCCAACATGCATCTTTAAAATCAGAGACTTTACTCAATATAGGATCAGATCCAGCTGCTCCAACTCGAGCACAGGCCTAGCAGAATGTGTACACTCAATTATGGCACAAGTAAACTAGAAAGACTCTAGGACACGAGGAATGTCAGATGAATGGAAGTGTGCGATCATGCATCTTCCAACAGATATGTAACTGAAGCTTTGTCAAATAGTTAATCAAGAATCGACCATAAGAAAACTCTTCGATTGACTTTTTAAAACCTCAGCTGTGATGTTTTTTTCTTATTCAAGGTGCATTATGACAATCGACCAACTATTATATTGGTTCAGGTTAAAGAACAACTCCTCATCAAGTTGTCCATTATATATCTTCTTTAGTTTGATATCAAGACACACTATAGGTATGAAAGCTTTTTTTTTTCTAGTGAAAACTGCTGCGACACCAAATCCATGCAGTGATGGGAAACCCGTAGTAGAGAACTGCTACTACACTAAATCCACTTTGATGGATAATTCTTAGTACACGCTCCAGCCTATGCAAGAAGATGGACAATTGCCCCCCACCCACTAACACCTAAACTGTTTTCCCTCTTTGCTGTGGGTGTTGGGCCAACAAATCACATATCTTCATTAAGCAGTACCCCACCTATTAGAGTCTTGATGTTGAGCTGTTCACTTGCTGCTGGCAACGTGATAAGTAGGTACCATGTATTCACATCTCATCTCAATTTCCAGGCAGATCCAGCCGCCAACCCCTCATAGTATGGCACCAATACTGCCAAAGCTACACGCTTGAGAGCAGCATTTCATCCATTCCATCAAACACCCAATATTCTCATCCTCGCACTCATGCAAATTCGATGATATGTTGCCCAACTAGTCATCTAGTGAAATGACGAGTATCCTGCGACGTGCATTTTGCAATTAAACAAGCGGCCACGATGAATTCACTCCTCTTCGTCCAAGGAGAAACGGACACTTCAGCTTATCTATCGCACCTAAGAGCCCAATCGACCAAATATCTCGCTAATTCAAAGATCACACGGACACCTGCACAGCTAGCTAGCACCCGGAAGCTCCGCAGCGAAACCTGACGCGAAGCAGAAGAGTGAGCGCGTACCTGGATAAGGTTCTTCCCGCTGTATCTTCTCGGGGCAGGTCTCCACCGGCTTTTCGGGCCGGACGCGCGGAACGACGGCGAACTCCGCGAGAGCTTGAAGTAGGGACCGGCGGGGCATGAGCACATCGGCTTGCCGCCGCCGCGGCCATCCCGGCGGTGAGACAAGGCGGAGCTGCGGAGAGGGGAGATGGCCGGGATACGCACGGAAGACGAAGGAGACACCGACAGCTCCATATGTGAGAGAGAGAGAGAGAGAGGGGGGGGGGAGTCTGTTGTGGCTCGGCTTCCCGTCCACGAGAATTTTAACGCGGGACTTTGTATTTAGGTGGTTAATTTACCCCTTAACACATCTAATTTTATGTAAAAAATATTGTCCAACCACCTCAAACGAGGATTTAAGTGGAAATATGTAAAACAAGTGCATGCGCGCGCGCATATATATATTTAAAGAAGAGAATATGATACAAATAGTTATTGACTTTTAGCTCAATGTGCAATGTGGTCTCTAAACTTTTAATTTGTTCAATGCCGTCCATGAACTTTTAGTACATGTTCAATTTAATCTCTAAACTATGTGAAAATATTCAATGTAGTTCTTCAATTAATTTAAGTTCAGAGATTATATTGAACATTTTTATATAGTTTATAGATTAAATTGAACTTGTATCAAAAGTCTAGGGATATTATTGAACATTAAGTTAAAGTTTATGATTACATTAAACAAATTAAAAGTTCAGGAATTACATTGCACATTGAGTAAAAGTTCAAGAATTGTTTGTGTCATTATCCCTTTAAAGAATCATGAATCTTCTAACAAGGATTTGAGTAGAAATAAATGATAATTGACTTGTGTAATTCGGAATCTTGCTTCTGCTATGGTATCTTTCCTTTTTCCAATTTGGTTGTTTGCCTGACCAATGATCTCTTGCTCTAGGAAGAAATGCATAGAGAAGTGATGAAATTTCTTAATAACTTAGATTTGTATATTTAAAGGATTACAATTCTCTTCACGACTCAATGGAGCTGCCTTATGTTACAAGACATCTCACACTAAAGTTCCCTCCTATTCATCGCTTTCATACACTAATTTTATCGATTATTTCTCATACTCCTCATGTTCTTTTCCCCTTACTTTGCAAGTTCTTTTCGATTTACTATGAAATCACAAGTCAGGTATTCCTCGAATGATTACGTTCAATTCTCCCTAATTCGGCCGCGAGTTTCGCCATTTGCAGATCTCAGGTTATGCCGGGGGCGAGAGACTCGAGCAATTGCCCGCAAACATCTAGAATATGGTCAGCCTCTGCTCTTTGTGGACAACCACGAAACAGCTGCTTTTGTCGCAGAACGGAATGGGATACTCGATTTCTCTTGTGGTGTCTACTCATTAGAGAGTGAAAGAATGTGGAGGCCTGGTTCGACGATATGTGCTCACTAACAATGCTCTGTATATTATCTATAGGGGGGTTGTCCCGAGTTGGCCTCCTTACCATAAAGGCATCAAAAATTTTGAAGGTATTTGAGAATCTATGCATTTGCAGCTGCAGTAACTTGAACTCGCCAGACAGCGAAAGTAATGGACCACTCTCCATATCGAGGCTTCAATCCCTTGATGTTTGCGAGATTCTCGAAAATGGCTTCTTTACCCCGGTGGCTCGAATGGTCCGCGAGTAACACGTTAGAGGATAGATATTGCTGATTGCCTCAACTTGAATGTATTGCCCGAGTGGCTACAGAGATGTTCTTCACTGAGAAAACTGAAGATCGAGGACTGTGCCAGGTCTTCTTCTTCACCAGATGGCCTTGGCCGCATCACACTTTGATGGAGTTGAGGATTTGATGCACGCAGGGGATTGAGTTGTGGAGTTGCAGCGTCCCAGAGACCAATATCGATGGAGGGAAGATCAAATAGATCGATTAATTGGTATAAACAAACTCCCCCTCTCTTTCCCTCTCTACCCCTCCTAACTTTTGACAAGTTAATGGATTGAAAGTTGAAGTTTTGAAATCATGTTTCTTTTACTGTTTTCATGTCCTAGTAGTGTCGACTGTCTCTCTCCACCTTCAAATCAGCATGAAAGATCATTTCCACAAGAGATCGCCGGATCTTTCAAGTCCGAAGGTTCTTAAATGGAGCACAAAATGCTTTGCATCACCAGTCGTGGAAGATGAGACTTATTATGCTCAAGAACTTTATGTTTGGTATCACAGAGGTGAATTTAAGTCAACGCCATTGTCCACGAACTTTAGTAACTCCATGGTTGTTTGTCACTTTTTCCCTCTTACTGTTCTGGTGCCGTTTCTCCGGTGTGGTTGTGGACTGGAGATAGACGAATCTATACTTGTTTCAGCTTTATGGCTCTCTTCTGAGTTCTTTCTTTGTGCGATGCACTTCAAAGTATGCATTTTCAAAGTCAGATGATTGCTTTTGCAGGTAATTTTCGGTTTGTTTCTCGCATAAAGTAAGTAATGTACTTATCGAAAGCTTCAAGAAAGGTTGCGATGCAATGGAATAGGCAAAGTGAATCTGATTATAGTGCACTACGCTGCACTTTATTTTGAGCTTGACAAATTGAGTGCTTGTTTCTATTACATGCTTGTTACAAACTTATTTCCGTTCATGTTAGAATGAGTTTCCAGGAAAAATTACTTGATTTCTCCTGCTTAACCTTGTATAGCCATCAGCCATAGGTTTGACAGATAATTATCTATGAAGTCAACAATCCTAGAAACCACAGACACACACCATCACATCCCACTTGATTCAAAGTCTAAGCTTGTACGAAACAGGTAAATCTTCTGTACATAATCCATCCAAGCCCAGATGCTTGGTGAGCCAAACTTCCATTGATTGCAATCATGTGCGCAGCATGTAACACTAATCATGAAGCCTTATCTACTTACTTCGCCTGGATCCCCCCGGTTATCAGTAGGCTATCGGCATGGCTCCCTTTGTAGCATTGTATGGCAAATCCCTTGGAACCAATATGTTGGAATGAAGTGGGTGAAAGAGGACTTAAAATTGCACGGATCACTTCAGATATAGTTCCAGTAATTTGCGATGGGCTTAAAATTGCTCGAAGTCATTAGAAAAGTTACGGATAAGCACCGAAGACCATCGAGTATTTGGAAGCACCTCTTGACCAGAAAGTTGCTAATCTGAATGCTGACTAGTATTCTTTTTTTCTCTGTTCTGTTGGAGTATTTAGGAACCAAACCACCAACCATTGCCAGCAAAGAATGGTGGGATGGAACAGAAACAGAGTTTCGGGCATGGCCTCGGACAGTAGGCCTGCCGGTCATAATGAATCCCATCAGTGGTCAAAACTTCATTGTAAAATCCCGCCCTGAATCTTGATAGTCAACTGTCATGAACTCCGCCTTGTATCTAATGCCTTGCCAACTGGTGTGCCCAGGATCGACCGGCTGCCAATGAAAGCCATTTCCTGGCTTAAATATTAGGTTCGATTTTAATATTCCTCAAGTTTGGCCTGTCCTATTGTCTAATAACTTTCTATAAGCTGTGAAGTACTAGCATCTATTCGATTTTAGTGGATGGTGTTGGTGTCCGATGCTCAGTATCTTTCAGCAACAACAGGGTTGATGAAAAATACCATCACTCAGTTTTTTCTGTGGATGAAGGTAAAGGCCAAACATTATATGCTGGCACTCCCACACCTCTTTTTAACACCAGAAATCCTTCGCGTGCATTGAGTATTGTGGAGTGTTCTGTAATGAAATTTTCTGATGCATTGTCCATTTCAAGCAAACATGTAGTTGCTACCTTGCTTCGAACTTACTCTATTAAGCATCAATATTTGGGACTGGAGAATTAATTCAAATCAGGGACATCATGAAGTAATTCTAAGTGATGTTTACTTTTTACTTCCCTTTTTCTGTAGTAGTAGATGCAATTCGACTCTTATTTAATATTGAACAGCAGCTATACGAATATCGACACCTAGAATCATTTAGAATTGTCCCATTACTTTCTAATATTCAGAAAGTAATTTTCCAATTTTCAAAATTGTGGAGGGAATACAACACATACGTCAAACCAATCATTCTCATTCTTGTAAAAGGGCGAAATAGCGGGCATCTAATATAGGGATCAAGCAATGAAAAGGAGCTTATTATTCTCTGTGCACATTTTTATCTTATAAGAAGCAGAGAACAAAGAAAGGAATGTAGTAAAGATTACAGAGAAAGGTAGCACAATTCAGGCCACTTTTGCTTTATATTTCATTAGATAGGGTATTCCAAATCTAATTGGAACAGCATCGAACGGCTTGCAGATTTCCACCAAGAATTGAGTGAACTATGTAACAGTTTGGAATAACGTTGGACATACTACATCCCTCCATGTGTATTCCTATGTCTCTGCCTGTATAACCGGGTCAAAATCATACTTCTTTGCTATCCTTCTTCTCATAACTAGTTTGGTTCCTGCACAGCGGTTACGCTAAGCGTCCTCGTAAACCAATAACACCAATCACAACCATGTCTGAGGTCGTCTCTAGCATCCTCGATCGGACCTCTTGTGAAGAAACTAGATTCGTCGGCTGTTGAAGAAATTCAACTGGAAGGGGGCATCAAGGATGACCGACAGAAGCTCAAGAACATGCTAGAGATGAACAAGATGGTGCTCGCCGATGCTGAGCATAAGCAAACAAAAGAGGAAGCTGTGAGGCTTTGTGTTGGAAACAAATGCGGAAAAACAAATACAGAATACAGGATTTACGTGGTTCGATCACAAGGTGATCTACGTCCACGGGTGAGGCAAATCAAGATTCCACTATAATCAAAGAGAGTATAATTTTCAGAAGTCGAAACAACGACTTGACAAAACCTCACGGCTCACCAAAATCATAGAAAAGAAAATTCTCTCTCTATCTAATGAGAAAATCTAGCCGAGGTATAAATAAGGCTTCCCAAAAAAATTTTCTCGAGGGCTACGCCCCCGAACCCCCCAAAACATACCTTCGCTTATTCCAACTCGAGCGAACTGCCATAAAGATTTGTTCACTTACTACGAATTAGGCCTATCCACTCAACCCTCCGCATCAAAAACTAAATCTCCTTTTTCAAATTGCACAAAAAATATATCGGGTCAAATCATATACCGGACCGAATAAAATTCAAGACATACTTAACACTTTGCTTGCCAAAAGCTTAAAGACTTTTGCTATGATGCCAAGGACATGGTAGACGAATTCGAGGCCAGGGCTTTGAGGAGACAAGCGAGGTTGACTGAGTGCTTGACCCTTAAAAGAAAGGTACACTACTTGTCCTCGTGGCTATCCAACTCCATTTTCCAGTTTAAGATGGCGCATAAAATGAAAGAACTGAGAAAAATACTTGCTGGGATCAATGTCAATTCAACTTTTCGAGTGATGTTGATAACAAGACTATAGTTCCGCGAAGGGAAACTCATGATTTTGTACGCCCTTTGAATGTGATCGGAAAGAACGAAAAAAAGGAAAGAATAATTGAGCTATTCAAACGATAAGATAATGGTGGAGCTGGAACGATATAAAACTTTTAGTTTAACCATTGCTATGTAAATCTTACGTATAATTCTTTTTCATTACTTTCTGACATTCAAATTGTATACTTTAAGTGCTGGCTATGTTTGTGCGTCGTATGTCCTATTATGCAAAACGTTGCAGAGTTAGTGACAATATCACTTTCTCAACCTCAGAAGAATCTCTTCCGCCTTGGGTTTATGTAATAATAGTAAACCCAGAAAGTTTATTCGGAGTTGCTTTAAGACTAAGTCCGATCTTGATGCCGTGCAATTCGGGTCACTTGATAGTTAGGACTCTTATATGTCACACGTACAAACAGCTCGCAATGACTTTGGAGTCAATTGAATTTGGCATTTGTGGATGATGTATCTATCTGATATTGACACATGTGGCCCACGTTGTATTGGACTCTAGCACTTTTATCTTTTCCATTGACTCGAAACGACTTGGGGTCAACCCAGCAATAAGGCCTACAATCTCCCTCCAAAATCACATGATAATGGTAATTGCACGGTTAGCCATAGTAATGTCAATTATTTGCATCATAATCCCATGACAAAATCACTACGTGTTAAATTTTGTGCTTGTGGCTATAGCTTTTACATAGCATGTTTATGTAGTCCTAATTACATGTCTATTATAATTTCTGTGTGATAATTATATGAATTTTCTTAATTTCTCTTTTCTTCCCCCTTCCTCAACCATCATTTTAATTACAATCATTTGTCAGGTTCACAGTAAACACAGGATATCATTTATGTGAAAATTAATGATCTCATGGACCACCTATGATCAACAGGGCTTGTTTATTAGAAAAGACAATCTCCACGGGATGATGCGAATTTACATAATCAGACTCATATTTTAATTTCGACCAAAAAAAAAACTTCATATTGTAAAATATCTACCGGAGGAAAGACATTATAAATAGCCACCTACCTGATGGGAACCAAGAAGTGCCAATTAAGTCAAAACTACCAAATACCTCTCCCAACACTGAGAATGAGGAAGGCCTTTCTTCTTGTTTGCGCTCTCTTCATCTCGTTAGCTCTTCTCTTCCTTCCTCCCACCGAAGCTCGAGCTCTCCTTCAGAAAGGTGAAATCACCATCTCTCTCTCTCTCTCTCTCTCTCTCTCTCTCTCTCTTCTTTACTTCAAATCGATGTGTGTCGTCTGAAGAAATATAACGAAACTTCTACACGAAAACGTAAGCAGGAGTGCCAGGGACGTCGCCCGGGGGATGCGGGCGGCAAGGAGGGCCATATACACCGTGCAAACCACTGCCCAGCCGGCCAAAGTGTGGTCGCTATCGACGGGGACCGTGCCCTCCTCCAGTTAGCCATACAGGACCATGAGACAAGGGAGCTAAAATAAGCAGCTCATGACAGCCAAATTGCATCATAGGATGAAGTACTGCTCACGACACTATCATCGTGAACGAAAAAAGAAGCGAGTGAAATCAGTTACTCGATGGAGCCTCATTTCCACGCCCGAAAAATAAAAAGGTATCCATATACTATGTATGACGTCCTTTAAGGTACAAGGCAATAAAGCAATGAAAGCCGTTTAGTTTAAGATACTGGGTCTCTCGAAGTAAAAAAGGATAGAGACAGAGCTTATCTCAGGTTTATCGTCTCTTTCAAATTCCAATGTAATGAACTATCTAGATGTATGTGCAATGAAGTTATCACCTCCTGTTCGATAAACTCCTTATAGTGTTTGAATATTCAGTGGTGAATTTATCTAATAGTTTGAATTTTCATAACAGTCGGCCTTAGTTCCTCCAAAAAGAAGATTATACTCTACATCTTCGGAAAAGGAGATTAAAGAACAATATATATCCTTATTATTTATCAGCAAGACCATTTCATTGCAATTGTCACCTACCTATATATCAAAGTATACAATTGTAATAGATGGGTCCTTGGTGAATTCTCTAATAATATCAAAACATACAACTATACATTTTTGTTACATGGAAAAAAAAATGGCAATAAAGCAAACACGACTTCTTTTTTTAAGCATGGGGGAGGAGGAGGAGGTAAGTATCGAGGGGCCGTAAAAAATCCTAACTCATTACGATCTCAAAGAACCTGAATCAATGAAGTATTACCTTTATAATATCCTCGAGCCATTTGCGAATGACTTGCCGGAACAGTCAAGTTTGCCAACCCACGAATCTGACCCAACTTATCATTAGAATGTAATCGCAATAGTTGTTCTCGGACGGCAAGATTGGTTAAATCACTCTCCGGGGCTCGTGGCATATTGGAGATAGAACTATAAGGAAGGAAAACATTAGGCTTGGACTCGGTCTTCCCAGCCGGGACGGAAGAACAGAGTTGATTTGGATATCCCAACTTGCAAGGGCTAGGAGACATCAATCACAGTGGGCCATAAAACATCCTTTTCTTCAATTCTTGGTTTTTTGGAGGCTCTGGGGAGATATCCGCAGGAGACAACTCCTGACTCTTCAGCGGTCACTCAGATTCGACCATCTCTTTTGTACTAAAATTGACTTCGGACCCCATCTCCTGCGTAGTGCGAGAGCTATCCAGCTGATTACCAGGGAGTTAACCAGGGTGGAGTTAAGTTGCTTCTTGGCCATCCGAGGGACCCAACCCCGTCTCCCACCGCACTGTCGTATCTCTCTTTCTACTCGCTGTCCTTTCCGGCTTAGCCTCGTTATGAATCTTTTATTCAAGTACATGTATTTACCTGTACACCTAGTAAAATATAAATTAAAAGGAAATTGCTGAAAAAAAGCCCGAAAGCATCATGCTAATGTGTGCGCAACCATATATAATTATATATTTGGCCTCAAATATGTACGGATTGTCTCGCGAGTAAACGGCAACGAAAAAATTCTAAATAAAGTAGTATATTGATTGGGTTGATTATTGCACAGATAATCCAAATTTTCTTAATAACCTGATATAATCAAATAGTCATTACGCTCGTGTAAATATTATAGTGCCGCAATAGAGATTGTTTTTCTATTGACTGTGAACCTAACAAAAAATCCTAGTTAAAAAAGGTATACCGGCCGTGATTTTCAATTTCTATACGGTAAACAGACAAAATAGGAAACGATAACAAGAATATTGATTGACGGAAGAAATCAAAAATGCCCTCGTACCCCTATGTGAAATATCTGTATGCACCATTGCACTGGATGAAGAGGTTGTCTAGTTCTTCCTCTTTGTTTCTTCGTGCAAAACCATCTACAACAGCTCATCTCCTTCTTCTTCACTCTTATTAGATCTTGATGGGCGTAAGCGAAGGACGATGCTACAATGCCGAGTGCAAAACATATTTCGAGTTGAGAAAGAGAGAGAGAGAGAGAAAGAGAGGCTTTTCGTATGTATTTTTTCTTTAAAATATTGAGATATATGGAGTTTCGGAATGTCAAGAGACCATGTTTTGTGGAAATAATTTATTATTGATTCCGGAGAATCCCAGTAAGAGTCGGATTTTCTTGTTCAGCGGAAAGGCACAACCAAGCTGCACCGACTAACAAGAGCGACGTTCAAGCATGTCTCAAGCAAGGGGATAAAGCTCTCTGGCCTGTCCTTTGTCTAATGCATGTGCTCGTCTTATCCTTTTCAACCTTACAAGCATATGCAATAGGAACTACAGTCTAGATTCCGATTCAGATAATGCACGCCCAATCTCAGTCATTTCACGAGCTCTTTAAGTATCAGCTTTGAGGAGACGGGCGATAGGAGTGTCAGAACCGAACCAAAAAATTGAACCGAGAATCGAACTGAACCGAAAATTTCGTGCATTTCGGTTCGGTTTCGATTTCAGTTCGGATCATCAAAATAAACCAATTTTTCTTTTCGGTTCGGTTTATTTCAGTTCGGTTTGGATTGGTTTAGATCAAACCGAACTAAAATAAACACTTTGGTTTAGGGCTATTTTGCCTCCTCTCTCCTCCCTCCTCTCTCTCTTTGCTTAATGAACTTGAAACCGAAAACTAATCCGAACCAAACCGAACCAAATCGATTTTTCGGTGCGGTTTCAATTTGGTTTGGTTCAAATTCGGTTCGGTTCAAGGGGGCACCCTTAATGGTTCGGTTCGGTTCGGTTCGGCTCGGTTCGGTTTTCTTGAAAAACCGAATCGAACTGAACCATTTACACCCCTAACGGGCGAGGTCGACTGAGTGCTTGACCATTTGTTGACACCTAAATTTCGATCGACCATTTAATGATACTTTGCATAAAAAATTAGGGATTAAATTTTAACCTCTAAACAAAAATATTAAAATTGCATAGCATATAGTTTAAGTTTATATAGGTTAATTGCATTCCGTATTGGATCGGCATGGTAAGAAAGTTGAAAATTTATCGCATAAACTGAGCTCGAGCACACAGTTCACTCAAGAGATTGGGGGCCAAAATTCATAAGTCTAAAAGGCTTTGGTTATTTTAATTTGAGCTTAAATTAGCCCGAATTAATTTAGTCCATTTGGAATTAAAATAAAATTAAATGATAAAACCTAAGCCTAAGCCCATTAGAATTAGGAAGCTCGGTTAATTAATTTAGGGATGCGATATAAATATGTCGTTATACATCATAATCAAGGGGGTTCTGAGAATTCCCAAAAGACAATTCCTGAGAGCATGAGAGACACGTGAGCAAGAGCAAGAGTAAGAGAGAGAGTCGCTTGGGCATGTGGCCGCCCCACCGTCACGCCACCTCGCGACCGCACCGCTTTCACCACCACACCACTCGCTCGTGTTGCTCCTACCGTTGCCCACACCCCATTGACGTCGCTGATTTGATTTGCGACAATTCGCTCTCCATCTCGTGAAAGTTCTCATCCAACGACAACACTGCTACGTTTCTATTTGTGCTGCATTCCTGTTCGTGCTGCCACCTGCTACTCGCCCTGGACGCCGCTTGCTAAACCGGTGTTTGCATCAACCCGCGACAAGTTATCCTCGACCCCAAAACTATAAGCTGACAATTCAGATTACTCAAGGCTGGTCTAGTGTTGATTGAGTCAAAATTCTTTATTTGAGCAAAGTCCACTTCGCCAATATCCTTGTGGAACTGCCCATGCCATTATCAATGTAAAAGCCCTCTCACAACCGAGCATGTACAAATGCAAGTCCTGCCGAGAGCTATCATCACGTGAAGCATCGTGAGCCATTGGTCCACCACCGCAAGGAGCCCCGTCAGCCATCCATCTTTCGGTATTGCAGCTCGTGATTTTGTTTTGCAGGTGACGGGCCAAAATTCTTGACAATCCATGAGTGTCGTTGTCGTGACACCCGCCGTCCTAGCGCCGCTCGTCCCATCCACAATCCCGATTCGCTGGTGATTCAAATTTGAAAGGTAATCCACAAATCAGGTAAGAATCTCTATTCGGTATATTTTCAAAATATTTAAATTCCTAGTTTGAATATTTTGAAAATTTCGTGAATATTGCGCAAATTACTAGATTTTAGGGATAATGCATGCTATATCCTCAATATTCGAAAATACCCAAAAATTAGGAATCATTCCTAATTTTGGCAACGTATCTGGACGACTATCCGATCTTATCCCTAAGGTACAATATGCGGCAATACGGAAATCGTTATCTCATCCATAATTACTTGGATGCGATAATCGATTTTATCTGTTTTCCAAATTCAAATAATCAGCTCTCCGTCGATATCTATAACCCTATAGATATGACCGTTAATTCGATTTTCTTTCCTAATTCGAATTTGATAAGAAGAATATTGCGCATTGCGTGAATTGCTTGAATGCGGTTGTTATCTTTGTTTGATTACTTTATTTTAAATAAATAAAATCCAAAAATATTGCTCTAGAATAGATTAATTTGTTTCTTCAATTAAACATTGCATGCTTAGGTAATAAGTATTTTTAATTATGAATTTCATTGGAAAAATACCAAAAATAAATTATTTGTCCGTTATTAAAATTAGGTCACATCGTCGCATGACATATAGTTGGCATGCTAAGTAGCATTAATTGCATGTCTTTTTTTTTTTTTTGCACGTCATTGCATATGGGTTAGTTTGCATTTTAATAAAGCGTAAACCATAAAGAACACCCCGAGTGCCTTATTTTGTTAATTAGAAATCATAGTAGGATTATCTGTATGATTTTCTACTAACAATGCAAATGCTTATGTTGCATTAAGGTACGTCATTCTCCTAATCATGCAATTTAGTTATTGTTTTTTTGGATATTAAATTGGTGGTTTGCGCATCCGCATGAATACCTCACATGTTAGTGATTAGGTAATAAAATAGATCCAGACTACCTACATAAACATTTTTTGAAAAGAAAATGTACCGAAAGGGTGTTATACTAGATTTAGCGTAATCAAGTCCCCGAACTTAAAATCTCTAATTCGTAAAAATAAAACATATCTCATATGTTTTATTTAGGTTTCTAATCGACCTATTACAAATAGATTAGTGGCAACTCCAAGTATGAAAATTTTTGCATGTTAAAAACTTAAACCTAAGTTGCGAATTGGTAAGGCTTAGGAGGGCCCGAGTTAAGCCGAAACTTAATAATCCATTAGCTTGAAAAATTTAGGTCGCGACACCCTTAAAAGAAAGGTACACTACTTGTCCTCATGGCTATCCAACTCCATTTTCCAGTTTAAGATGGCGCATAAAATGAAAGAACCGAGAAAAAGACTTGATGGGATAAATGAAGAAAAAACTCGGTTCAATTTTTCGAGTGATGTTGATAACAAGACTATGGTTCCACGGAGGGAAACTCAATATTTTGTATGCCCTTCAAATGTGATTGGAAGGAACAAAGAAAAGAAAAGAATAATTGAGCTGTTGAGAAGATCAGATAATGGTAAAGCTGGAACAATAACAGTCATTACGATTCTTGGAAAAGCGAGCACTGAAAAGACAACTCTCACTAAATTGGTATACAAAGATGATAGGGTAAAAAAACATTTTGATCACAAAGTTTGGTTATTCATGCCAGTAGAATTCAAAGTTGAGGAGATACTAAGAGACATCGTCAAGTCTCTTGGTCACAGAGAAAAATATGATAGAGTAGAAATGCTGCAAAATTGCGTAAGAAATATTGTGGAGAACCAAAAGGTGTTTGTTCGTAATGGACGATATTTGGGAAGTGACACGGGAGGATTGGGTGGGACTGAGAGATTCGTTAGGAGGCATTTCCGAAGGGAGTAAAGTCATCGTGACTTTGCAGAATAAATCAATCGCCTCAATCAGGGGCACTGTCCCCCTGCTTAATTTGGCTGACCTTTCGCCGGAGGATTCTTTCGCTTTGTTCGTGGAGTGCGTGTTTGATCAAGGGCAAGAGAAGAATCACCCGGACCTTATGGTAATCAGCAAGGAAATCGTGAGCAAGTGCAGGGGAAATCCTTTGGCAGTTAAGATTTTGGGAAGCTTGTTGTATTCCAAAAATTACAATCGGAGCGACTGAGAATATGTAAGAGATAGTGAGATGTGGCAATTACAAACTCATATTTTTCCTTCACTAAGGATAAGCTACGATTTAATGCTGCCTTACTTGAAACAATGTTTTGCTATTTGCTCGATATTCCCGAAGAAACGCAGGTTAGTCAACTTTGATTTGATCCAACTGTGGATCTCGAACGGGCTCATCCAGTCAGGAGCTGGAAGAGATTGGACAGCAATACTTGGAGGAGCTGTTGTCCAGATCCTTCTTCGATGCTGTCCAGGAAAACTATCCATTCCTGATCTTCGGAATGCACGACCTCATTCACGAACTTGCCATTTCGGTGGCACTGACGGAATCGTCAAACATGAAAGTGTTCACGCAGGATATTTCCCCGATGACTCGGCATATATCATTTCCCGACCCATCTCGTGTACCAAAAGATGAATAACGCAGCTACTTGGGCAAACTCAGCGGCATTCGTAACGTCATGTTTGAGGAGGGTTCCTCTAGAGAGCTCTTTTTGGAGATGTGCATTTCGCGATTCAAGCACTTGCGAGTGATAGATCTATATGGCTCTAGCTTTGACATACTGCCTAGTTCCATTGGCGGTCTAAATGATTTGGCGTTTCTTCATTTATCCGGCAACCGTAATATCAAGAAACTCCCCAAATCGGTCTGCAAGCTTCGCAATCTGCAGTGCTTAGGTCTTGGCGGGTGCAGGGGACTCGAGGAATTGCCTGCGGACATCAAGAATATGATCAGCCTCCACGTTTTGTTCATAACCACCAGACAACAGCGTTTCCTGGAGAGGGGAATAGAATGCTTGACATCTCTGCGGTAGAGGGTGTGAGAATTTGGAGGCCTTGTTCGATGATATCCAATCGCTCGCGTCGCTCCGTAAGTTGCTCATTGGAGGTTGTCCAAAGTTGGCCTCCTTACCACAAGGCATCAAGAATCTGAAGGCATTGGAGGATCACTGGATTAGCGGCTGCCGAAACTTGAGGCTGCCAGAAGGTGAAAGTAATCAACCACGCTCCGTGTTGAGGCTTCAATCCTTCATATTCGGGGGATCATCGGAAATTGTTTCTTTGCCCTGGTGGCTCGAAGGTTCTGCAAGTACACTGCAGAGGATAATGACTGGGGATTGTCGCAACTTGAGGGCATTGCCCGAGTGGCTGCAAAATTGGTCTTCTCTGAGAACATTGGGGACTGAAGGCTGTCCTAAACTGTCCTCTTTACCAGATGGCATTTGCCCGCATTGCCACGTTGACATATCTGCGGATAATTAATTGCGAGGATATCGAGGAGGAGATCCGATGTTGAAGTAACATATTTTCTTGTAAGGAGAGTGCAGCAATGTGTGGCTAACGGATTGGCCACTCTAGAAATATCTGTGTGCTTATGTATGAGTAGGGAGTTCTCTCGACTGACATTGTAGAGGGAGTCCCTAATAAAAAGGTGTATGTATTTTCTCTAAGTGAGTTGGGCAGTGCTGTTTCCACCTCATTTCTCATTTCTAATTAATGTGCGATGGTATTTTTTTTTTTAAAACGAGAGTTGGTGGTTGGGAATTCGCAATATTTCCATGATCTAACTTCAAGATAATAGGGAATTCACACGTTACATCTATTGATGTAATTTACTTGGTAAAGCAAATACTATTCGAGTAACTCAAGTAATTATGGTTATATACATTATGATACAATCCAAGAATGCCCCAAATTACAGTGACTATAACGTGTTTTGTGACCAGAGTGAAACGCTAGTAATGTATACACAAAATTCAACAAATGTATGTTGCGATTTTTTTTCACTCGATTAGGATGATATTTGGAATTGTTTTCTGCTATCTGAAAATCATCATTTTATGATGTTTGCGAGCAAAGAATGCATGGTCATTGGTTCTTTTAATAGTTTGTGTTGTTGTAAGCTCTTATATTTTTTTCACACAAGTAAATACTATAACATGAGGATAAAAAAAATATGTACCTTTCCGAAAGAAAGATCTCCATTTACATTTCTAACCAAAAAAAAAAAAAAGACATGTCTTTTAATTATGATTTGAGTGGAAATAAATGATAATTGAGTTATGTAATTTGAAATCTTAATTATACTGTTGTATTTTTTTCTTTTTCAATTGATTGTTTGCGTGACCAACGATCTCTTGCTTTGGGAAGCAAGCACATAGAGGTGAAGGAAATTTCTTGATAAGTAAGGGCCTATTTGACAAATTTGTCAAATAGTAAAAATTTATATTCTTTTATTTTCATAATCAATTTGGGAGCATAAATCCATTTGTTAAATTTATTGTGTCCGAGCACATTTTTGCAAAAAATTGTTTCTATAATTAGTTTGGGAACAAAATCAATAAGCAAAAAAAAGCAATTTCTTGATTCTAGAACAATTTTTCCATTTTTTATTCTTCTTGATTTTCTTTTTTATTTTTGGTTTGTTATTGTTTTTCGGCATGCCACCCGCCGGCCACAAGCCAAGGCCAACGAGAGCGACTCACGGCCACAACAGTGAGATCGACCTTGCCGTCGCTACTTAGGTCCGTCGCCTGGGTGGTGACAGTGGCAACGTAGACTGCGACGCCCTTACCGGCCCTAACCTATGGCCGGTCGCCGACGCCGATGATTGGCCACAGGCCAAAGAAGGGAAGGGAAAGAAAAAAAAAGGAAAAAAAGAAAGAAATATTAAAAAAATCAAAACATTATTAATAAAATGAAATTTTGTATAGTTACCAAACGCATTTTTATTCTTTTTTTATTATAATAATAGAAATTTTCTGCAGTTACCAAATGCCTTCAAATGCTTTGAAATTGTTTCCGAGCATAGAATAAAAAAAATCATTTCTGAGTAGAATCTATTCTGGATATAAAATGATTGCTATGCTCAGCCTTAAAATTTTTTATATTTAAAGAATTACATTTCTCTTGACAACTCAAAGGAGCTGCCTTATGTAAGTATACATTTCACACTTGATTTCACTCCTATTTATTGTTTTCGTTAACTTATTTTATTAATTAATTATCATATGCCTGATTTTTTTCATCCCACCTTGCAAGTTCTTTTCGATTTACTACAAAATCACAAGTCAATTTTTTTATGTTCTCATCACTTTAATGTGAGTATTTGCATTCAACAATGACGTCGCTTTAATTTAAAGTATTCCTTGCACAATTACATTCTATAGGGCTGATATTACGGAAAACTCTAAACTAGTGCATTTATCATAATTTTACCCCGAATTAATTTTTTGACAACTAAAGATCCCAAACTGGTACACCTGTGATAAATTTACCACAAACTATTTTTTTACCTCAAAAAATCCCAAATAGGTACACCTATGATAATTTTATTCCAAATTATTTTTTTTACCACGAAAAACCCCACACCGGTATATCTGTAATAATTTTATCCCGAACTAATTTTTTAACCACCAAAAATCTCAAACCGGTACACTTGTGATAAATTTACCTTCCGTTAGTTTTCGTTAAATTTTACTGTCAAATTGCTAAGTTCGATGACATATGGTAGTTGGCAGATGTACTAGTTTGAGATTTTACCTCTCTGTTTGTCACAAATTTACCAATTTATGATTTTTCATGATATTAATTCAATTTAACGGACACTAGCGAATGGTAAATTATCACAAATGTACTAATTTAAGGTTTTTAGTAGTCAAAAAATTAGTTGAGGGTAAAACTATTACAGATGTACCAATTTGTGGTTCATGGTGTTCAAAAAAATAATTTGGGGTAAAATTATCACAAATGTACCAGTATGAGATTTTTAGTAGTCCAAAAAATAGTTCGAGATAAATTTATTAGAGATGTATCAATTTAGGATTTTTGATAATAAAAAAATTAGATCGAGGTAAAATTATTACATGCGCACCGATTTGAAATTTTTTATGATATTAGTTCTTTTTTTTTTGGTGTTATTTGCCCTATTTAAAAAATAGAGAAATAAATCAATTCGGACGGGTCTGAATCGGAAATCCAACAAAAGATACGGACCAAATAGAAAATTACGTGCTCCAAAAAAAGGGCAGGAAAAAAGGTAGGCCTGCGCACCGAAAAGAAAGCGCTTCGTCAGAAAACATCAGAGCCACACAGGCGCAACAGCAGCTGCGGCAGCTGCAGCATAGGGCGCGATGGCCGGTGGAGGAGGAGGAGGAGGAGGGAGGACCAGCGTTGCCCGGGGGGGGATGGAACGCTGTGATTGCCCCAGCTGGCAGATGCCTTCGTGGCAGCCACGTGATCTCAAAGGCCCTCCCCTTCGCCCGAAGAAGGCGTACGGTGCACCTGCGCTGCGTGGGACAGCTGTTAAATTGGCCTACGGCGAGAGCACCGCAGCTGCAGTAGGTTGCTGCTCTCGTCCGTACACCTCGGGGCTCTGAGCCTTCCGGTTCCAGCCTGGCGCGCGCTGTCCAAAACCCTTTTTGTTTTCCGGATAATTCCAAACCACGCTCCCCCCAAAAAATAGTTTTGTCGGAGCGTTCACCTATGGAAACTCCACGTACGGCTCGTCCGCTGTCTTTATATTAATATTACGAAAAATTTTAAATTAATATATTTATAATAAATTAATTTTAAAATTACAAAAATCTTAAATTAATATATTTTATTTCGAACTAATTTTTTAATCATCAAAAACTTCAAATTAATATACATATAATAAATTTATTTTTTATCAGTTTTCATTAAATTTACTAACGAAAGTGATGTCTGGCTTAAATATTAGGTTCAGCTTTGACAATCCTCAAGTTTGCCCCGTCCTATTACCTATTAACTCTCTCTCTCTCTCTCTCTCTCGCACTGGGTTCAATTTTAGTACACACGCCATAGGTGTCCGATGCTCAGTATCGTTCTGCAACACGGAGGCTCATGAATAACACCATCGCCCAGTTTCTTTAGGGGATAAGAGAATTTGTTAGGAATGTGTGTTTTCCAACCCTGCTGTGGACATGCAATAACTACCAAGCATTTTGATTGCGGACCTTGTCACCTGAGCTGGGATGTGCGACGAGGGTAAAGGCCAAACCTTATGTGCTGGCACTCCCACAACTCTTTTTAACACTAGAAATCTGCATTGAGTATTGTGGAGGGTTGTCTGTAATGAAAGCATCGTATCCATTGTCCATTTCATGCAAAAATGTAGTCGTTGTCATAAAAAACAAAGCAAACGAATGGGTAAAACGGAGGAAAAGGAGAAAACATAAATTTAATGTCGTTTCTTGTGGTTCAATCTGTGTGTCAACTTATAGATCCAGCAATACCATAGAGATTATAACAGAACTTGAACACTCAAACACATTCGGTATTTTCTAGGTCCACTTATATCTCATAACTCACACAAGAAATTAAACAAATTCTAATCACAAGAATGTAATGGCTAAAACATTTGCGTATAATCACAATAAGACAACTACTCTGAACTTTCTGGAGAAAAACTCTCTGTACATTTTCTTCAATCTCTCGTGGGTTGGTCTCATGATTCTCTCTTCGTTCTTCCTCTTCGTGTTATGATAGAGGAAGCTCCAGGGGGAAAGGAGAAAGAAGAAGAGGAGGAGGAGGAATGGCCATGGCCATGATCAATCAATGCCATCATCTTCCCTTTCTCTCTATTCATGATGCCCTCTCTTTTCTCTCTGCCTTTACTTTTGTACTTTAGAAATGGGGCCCCATCGTCATCATAAAAGCAATTTATGGATGTCCCTTTCCACCTACTATTATGCACGCCAGCTTTCCACTCGCACAACAAACAAACAAAAGAAAGGCCAGCTCCACACATGTCGAGAACGGGAAAGGCCTCAGGAAGGAGAAATGAACAGCTCTCTTTCCTTTTCTTTTCTTTTGCAGACCATCAACAATTGGAGCTAGCCGACAGTTGTGTTGCGAACTTTTCTTTACTTCAATAATGCAGTGGGTCGTCCGCACGTTCTCAGCGTGTTGGGTTTTATCTGGGGTTAAATTCGAAATATATTTTAGTAGTTTCTATCTGTCATCGAACTTATTTTATTTAACATCGATAGTTGGAACTCGAGAACTAATTCAATCAGAGACATCATGAAGCAATTCAAAGTGCGATGCTTACTTTTTACTTCTTTTTTTTATGTTGTGTTAAATGCAATTGGACTCTTATTTAATATTGAACAGCCGCTACACAAATATCGACACCTGAAATCATTTAATATTTATTCCATTAATTTCTAATATTCAGAAAGTCTTTTTCCAATATTCAAAATTGTGGATGAAAAACTGCACATGCTTCTAAACCAATCATTCTCATTCTTGTAGAAGGGCCAAGTAGGGGGGCATCTAATGCAGGGATTAAGCAATCAAAAGGAGCTTGTTCTTCTCCGTGCACATATTTATCTTATAGACATGTCAAAATGGGTTTTATGTCATATATGGTCACTTCAATTTTAAAGAACCTACCTTAAATGAGTTTTAAAATTTAAAGCCTAAATAAATGAGTTTAAATTGATTGAGTTTAGATTCCATTTCCAACCCACTAGGGCTCATACACTCTTTCCCTCTTTAGTCTTATAAAAATATATTTTTAAATCGAAATTATAATTGTTTTTATTTTATTTTACTTCTTTCTTGGCCGATATGGCCAGTGACCTGCCATAGGTGAGGGACGAGCTCGACAAAGCTTGAGCTCGCCAATGTTTGGTGCTAGCAAGGCTCAAGCCCTGCCAATTTGACGAGATTCGAGCTCGCCAACGTCCAGCGCTGGCGACGCTCGAGCCTCCCCGATCTAGTGAGACTCGAACTCGCTAACCTCAGGCAAGCTTGAGCTTCATTGGTCGTCACCATGGCCGGCGACTAGCTGAAGAAGGAGTGCACCGAGAAAAATCAAATTAGATTTTCCATACCAAACGGGAATAAAATATTTTCAAGTTCTTTTTAGGTTTCAACTAAACAACGAAAAATATTGTCATTTTTTTAAAAAAATGACTTGAAAAATATTTTCTAGAAATGTCACATTTCCCGCAAAACAAACGCAATCTCAATTTTAAAAAAAAATTATAAAAATTATCCACTAAATTTGCATCACATGAAAGTATTCTGGCAATATAATTATTTTTAAAAATCATAAGAAATAAGTTTTCATAGATTTGATCAAATATGAAAGTATTTTTAGTAATACGGATTAGGTAGAGAAATTTACACTGTAAATAAGTACATCATAAACAAATTAATGAATTAATTTAAATCGGATATTTATGATCTAATTCGAATCCAATTCGACACACTCTTTTGAGAGGTCCAGTATCTTAATAAGAAACGAAGAAGGATAGATGAAAGAGAAAGGTAGCAGGATGCAGGCCACTTTCGCTTTGTCTTACTGCCGACAATCCAGTCGGAACGGCATCGAATTGCGAGCCCCGCACGCATTATTGAAGGAGGGGGCCCACAAAGGACAATAATGATGACTCTATACTCTCTCTGTCTCTCTGTCTCTCTTGGCATTATAGAAGAGAGAGACTTCCAACGAAGAAACCCACCGGAAAAAAGACGCGTCTCCATTTTGTGATTTAGGAGTGGTCCCACCTGATGCTTACGCTTTTGTTAGCTGAGCAGAGAGGGACGTGATGATTGCCGTGCCGTTGATTTAGCAACAGAGGGTTTTCTCGTTATGATTACGTCCGAGTGATTCCGCCAGTTAAATTCTTGTGAGCCGAATTTGTATAATTCCTAAGACCGTAGAAATTGTGAGAGGATGAGAAACACGT
Organism: Syzygium aromaticum; assembly: GCA_024500025.1. NCBI lineage: Eukaryota > Viridiplantae > Streptophyta > Magnoliopsida > Myrtales > Myrtaceae > Syzygium > Syzygium aromaticum. The sequence goes on from CM044885.1 coordinate 24,917,006, forward strand.
TTAGTACGTCTCATCCGGTTTTTAACCCCTCACAGATTTCTAGCAAAATCTCACTCTTACGAATTATGCATTTTGCCCGTATAACCTGGCAAAATCATGCTTCTTTGCCATCCTTCTCCTGATATTAGTTTAGCGCCTACATACAGGCTAGGCTAAACCTTCTTGAAAACCAACAACAACATCACAAACCATGACTGAGTTCGTCTCTAGCATCCTCGGATCTCTTGCGGAGAAACTAGCTTCATCGGCGGTTGAAGAAATTCAACTGGTATGGGGCGTCAAGGATGATCGAAAGAAGCTGGAGAAAACTCTAAAGATGATCCAGGAGGTGCTTGCCGATGCTGAGCAGAAGCAAACAAAAGAGGCAGCTGTGAGGTGTTGGCTGTCGGAGCTTAAAGACTTCTGCTATGATGCCGACGACGTGCTAGACAAATTCGAAACCGGGGCTTTGAATAGGAGGGCGAGATCGACCGAGCACTCGACCCTCAAAAGGAAGGTACGCTACTTGTGCTCGTGGCTACCTAACTTTATTTTCCAGTTTAAGATGGCACATAAATTGAAAGAACTGAAAAAGAGACTTGACGAGATCAATGAAGAGAAAACTAAGTTCAACTTGTCGAGGGATGTTCAAGACAAGACTATAGTTCCGCTGAGGGAAACTCATTCTTTTGTAACCCCTTCAAATGTGGTTGGAAGAAACGAAGAAAAGGAAAGACTAATAGAGCTGTTGATGGGATCAAATGATGGTAGAGCTGGAATGATGGGAGTCGTTCCGATTCTTGGAATGGGAGGTACTGGAAAGACGACTCTCGCCAAATTGGTTTACAACGATGATAGGGTAAATAAACAATTTGATTGCAAAGCTTGGTTATCCATTCCAGTAGAATTCCAAGTTACGAAGATCATAACAGACATGATCAAGGCTCTTGGTCACAAAGAAAAATGTGATAACCTCGAAATGCTGCAAAATTGCCTGAGAAGCGTAGTGAAGGACAAAAGGTGTTTGTTCGTAATGGACGATGTGTGGGAAGTAACGAGGGATAAATGGGTGCGACTGACAGATTTGTTAGAGGGCGTTTCCGAAGGGAGTAAAGTCATTTTGACTTCGCGGAATAAATTGATCACCTCAATCATGGGCACTGTCGCCGCCCCACTCAATCTGGCAAACCTTTCGCCGGAGGATTCTTTCGCTTTGTTCGTGAAGTGTGCATTTGATCCAGGGCAAGAGAAGAATCACCCGTACCTTATGGTAATCGGTAAGGAAATTGTGAGCAAGTGCGGGGGAAATCCTATGGCTGTGAGGGCTTTGGGAAGCTTGTTGTATTCAAAAAACAACCGGAGCGATTGGGAATTTGTAAGAGACAGTGAGATGTGGGAATTACAAACTGATATTTTACCTTCACTGAGAATAAGCTATGATCTAATGCCGTCTCACTTGAAACGATGTTTCGCTTATTGCTCGATATTCCCGAAGAATCTCGAGTTCAACAACTTTGATCTGATCCAACTGTGGATCTCCAGCGGGTTTATCCAGTCAAGCAGAAATAGTCAGGAGCCGGAAGAGATTGGACGGCGGTACTTGGAGGAGCTGCGGTCAAGATCCTTCTTCGATGCTGTCGACGACGCATATCCGCTCCAGACCTTCGAAATGCATGACCTCATTTACGAACTTGCCATTTCGGTGGCACAAACCGAATCATCCAACATGAAAGTGTGGACGCAGGATGTCCCCCCGACGACTCGGCATATATCATTTCCCAACCCATCTGAGGTACCAAAAGATGAACTAAGCGGCCGCTTGAGCAAATTGAGCAGCGTTCGTACCATCATGTGTGAGGGGTTGGGATCATCTGACTCTGAGGAGTTCTTTTTGGAGACATGCATTTCGCGGTTCAAGCACTTGCGAATGCTCTGGCTAAATGACTCTAGCTTTGACTTACTGCCTAGTTCCATTGGCGGTCTAAAGCATTTGAGGTTTCTCAGTTTAACCAACAACTGCAATATCAAGAAACTCCCCAAATCGGTCTGCGAGCTTCGCAATCTGCAGACCTTAGCTCTTGGCGGGTGCGAGGAACTCGAGGAACTGCCTACAAACATCAAGAATATGATCAGCCTTCGCGTTTTGAGTATAACCACGAAACAGCAGCGTTTCCCGGAGAGGGGAATAGGATGCTTGACCTCTCTGCGGTGGCTATTCATTGGAGGGTGCAAGAATTTGGAGGCCTTGTTCAATGATATCCAATTGCTCACGTCGCTCCGTAAGTTGGTCATCATACGTTGTCCGAAGTTGGCCTCCTTACCACAAGGCATCAAGAATCTCAAGGCATTGGAGGATCTCTGGATTTCTGACTGCGAGATGTTGAGGGTGCCAGAAGGCGAAAGCAGTGAACCACGCTCCATGTCGAGGCTTCAATCCTTCACAATCGAGCAATTACCGGAAATAGTTTCTTTGCCCAGGTGGCTCGAAGGTTCTGCAAGCACACTGCAGACGATAATAATTAAGGATTGTCCCAACTTGAGTGTATTGCCCGCGTGGCTGCGAAATTGTTCTTCTCTGAGAACACTGGAGATTGAAGACTGTCTCGGATTGTCCTCTCTGCCAGATGGCGTTCGCCGCATTCCCACACTGACAAAGCTGCGGATATCTGGTTGCGGGGAATTGAGCAGTTGTGGAGAAGAAGAAGAAGATGATCAAAATTGATTCATGGGTATGAGCAAACTCTCTAGGAATCCTCTCTCACGCCTGGTTTTCCATATATATGTCGGGAAGCAAAGTCTTTTCTTTCCCTAAAAGAAAATGCACATTCCAATATTGTCCTTCATAAACCCTATGTATCATCTAGCGAATTCAAAATATTTCATTTCGACATTTACAGTTTCGACATTTAAAATTCTATCACCCGTGGAAAGAATACTCCACAAACGGTTGGCGTCGAAAGAGAAGTTCTCCAAAAAAAAAAAAAAAAAGGGAGGTTAAAGTCTTAGAACGGGAAATTTAAAGACACGTATGTGAAGATTATCCAAGCTGTCTTATAAGAAAATATCTTTCAAGGCAATGTCTAGATATTTAAATATTTATTCGCAATTATCTTCTTCTTCAGCATCGGTGCTCTGCTCGATTCCCCCGCAATCAATTATCCGCAGCTCTCGTGGAAATGGGTTTTTTTCTCCAGATTCCAAGGCATGGCGGGGGCAGTTGACAATGCAAGCAAATCAAAGACAATATAAGGAACATGATCTCAAAACATCGAATTTTAATTCGTCAACGTGTCGAAAAAATGAGGGGGAAATTTCCTACAACTTTCCCATTCGGCATTTTTGCACTTCCGTGACTTGGTAAACAGAAAAGACTAATCCGAATAACTTAAGTAATCACCATTACATACACTATAATACAGTCCACGAATGCCCCGACTAACGGTCGAATTAACGAGTATTGTTATGAATGTGGAATACGAATAGTGTACGCACAAAATTAAAAAAAAATTCTGATTCTTGGGATGGAGATTGTCATTGTGTGAAGAAATGTATGATGCGACTTTCCTTTACTCAGTGAGATTAAAATAAATATGTTCCTTCGGGACAAGTAAGATCTCGGTTTGCATTTCTGAAAAAAAATCACGTGCCTTTTTTATGAGAATTTGATCGGTTATAAATGATAATTGACTTGTGGAATATAAAGTCTTGGTTATAATGTTTTGGTTTTCCTTTTCCAATTGATTGTTTTGCCTGACCGATGATCTCTCGCTTTAGGAAGCAAGGCATAGACAAGTGATGGAAATTTCTTGATAAGTTAGATTTGTAGAAAGTATTACATTCCTCTTCACAACACAAAGGAGCTGCCTTGTGTTAGTAGACGTTTCACTTTTAATTTCACTCCGATTTATTGCTTTTGTTGACTTAATTTATCTAATTATTTCCCATGTGCCTGGTGCTTTTTTTTTTCCCACTTCGTAAGTTCTTCTCGATTTACAGGTCATTTTTTTTTATATTTTCGTCATTTTAATACAAGTATTTGCATCAAATATCTACATTGCTTTAATTTCAAGTATTCCTTGAATAATTACATTAGATAAATACATCTAAAACATCTAGCTTTAATTGATAAGTTTCTCATATGATACAGAATTATAATATTTTCAGATATTATGAGAATTGTCTTATTTCTTGCAAGTTTTCAGCTCGATTCGTGAGTTTACGTCTAGGTTTATAGTAAATTAGAATAGAATTTCAAATAAAGTGGAAAATAAAATCACCAGGCATTAGAGAAATAATAAGTTAAGGAAATAAATAAATGGCAGTGAAATTAAACATCAAACAATTCAAAGGTAAGGTTGTTGTTTACATATACCCATCCGAGTTTATCGTTTCTCCATGCATTGCTGCCCGAAGCAACAGATTAATGGGTTATTAGGCCCAAGGTATGATGCTATGTTCGCCATTTTCATTAGACTGGCCCGGTGACGCCCACTCAAAATCTCCAAACGATAAATAGCTTTCTCATCGAGAAGAGGTAATTATTCTTTTATGTTCATTGTTGTGCGATTTTTTTTTTTGGGCCTGTTTTATCTCTAACTCTCATATCTCTTTTTAACTTTTGCTCTGCCTCCTGCAGAGTGTGGGAGTCGATTCTCGTACCTATGATACTAATGTCCCTACCCCTCAATCCCTTTACCAGCAGGCCGCATGCCTATTGGCTTGTTGTACAATTAACTATGCGCATTTAGATAGTCGAGACCCGAGAGTAGTGGAGAGTGGCTGTTCATAATTGGTTCCATTTTTAAATGCCAAAGGATGAAATAGCCCATGAAATATCCATGCCAAAGGAGGTAACTTAACTCAAGAGGTCGAACGAGGAAGCTCTCCCCTTGAAGAATAGCATGGATGAATAAATACACTATAGAGATAGGATTTGATTTGATAGTATTATAAGAAAAAATTGTCTTGTTTCTTGTAAGTTTCCAGTTCAATTCACGAGTTAACGTCTAGCTTTATAGTAAATTAGAATAGAATTTCAAATAAATTGAAAAATAATATCACAGGGCATTTGAGGGATAGTAAGTTAATAAAACCAATAAATGGGAGTGAAATTGTTGTTTACAGATGCCCATCTAACTTATATGGGAATTTTATCTTTTTCTCCATTCATGGCTGGCCGAAGCCGGAGATTAATGGGTTACTACTAGGCCCAATGCATGCTATGTTCATTTACCCGTGGCTGGGCCCGTGACGTTACTGAAAATTTCCTGACGATAGATAGTTGCCTCCTCAAGAAAATGTAATCATTTTTTTATTATGTTTTCGTTGTACAATTAACTGATTGTTTTTTTTAATAAGTACGCTGAAAGTTTTAAAACTTATCACAAAAGTGCAATTGAGGCCTAAAATTTTCAAAAGGTGCAATCATATCCTAAAATATGTCACAAAAGTGCAATCGAGCCTACAAATTTCAAAAAATGCAATCAATTTTCAAAACTTGTCATGAAAGTGCAATTAAGTTATAAAACTTTCAAAAAGTGCAATCTTGATAAAACCAATTTGACAAAATATTTGATTGTACTTTTTGAAAGTTTTAGGACCCAATTGGACTTTCGGAATAAGTTTTATGACTTAATTGCACTTTTGTGACGAGTTTTATGACTTTCAATACACTTATCCCTTTCTTTTTTTTTTTTTTTTTTATCTAGTCTTATCCTATATCCATGTTACAAGCCACTGTGTTTGCTATGGACTGTCTACGGCTTGTGAAGCTCGAGTAGAGCTATCAAAATGAGTCTTGAATTCATTTTTTAACTCATAATTAACAACTACATCATATGTGAGTTGATTAAAATTTAATATACGAGTTTAGATGGATCCAAGGAAGCAAAGCCTAACTAGTTATGGGTTTTGACGGGTCAAAAAGAAACCTGCTTTCAAACTCATTTGAGTTACTAGCAAAAGACAAAGGTCCAACACTTAGTCATCCACCCACGCCTCAATCGAAACAGATTGTACGCCTCCTTATCTCCGTGGTGCACCACCACCAGCGTCAATAAATTTACATTGAATTAAAAATAGGTCAATATAGGTCGGACCAATTTCAAGCGATCCAAATCCAACTTGATCCGCCCATTTGACGGCTCTACTCATGAGTAGTGGAGAGTGGCGGTTAACAGCAAGTTCCATTTTTAAGTGCTAAATGATGAAACAGCCTATGGATTTAATTGAAAATTAATTCGAGTTATTATCAATGTTAGGAGGTAATTTCATTCGAGAGGTCGAAAGAGGAAGCTCTCCCTTAAAAGAATAGCATGGACAAATAAAGACACCATAGAGATAAGATTTGATATTTTTTTTACTTATTATATACAGTGGATCTTACTAGCTTGATTCTAAATGTAATGGATAAGAGAAATCTAAGCGTTAGAATTAAAGTACGAGAAAAAATAAAAAAAAGAAACCTTCAAAAGGATCAACTGGGCCCTGATGGGCCGGGAAAGCCCATTTTCCACTGAAAGGCCCATTCTCATCTCCCCGCCACCAAAGGACAGCTCTGGTTAAAACCCTAACCACACCAGGCGCTCTATAAAAACCAAAACTAGGGTTTCGTTACCCCCATCGCCACCGAGAGAGACAGAGCGCTTCCGCCTTCTGCCGCCTCCTCGTCCTCGTCCTCCGTCGTCCTCTCCAATTCCAAGTGCCGGCCTCTCTCTCTCTCTCTTTCTCGCTGCACCCGTCCTGCGAGATTTCTTCCTCGCGTGCTTACCGCGTTTCTCTTTCGTTGTTCGCAGGCATGGCGGTCGCAGCTGCTTCCGTGGAGATCCAGCCCGTCTCCGACGTGAAGCTTTTCAACCGGTGGTCCTTCGATGACGTTCAGGTTCGTCGATTGCTCCCCATGCAAAGCGCGCGTTTAGGACGGCCTTTGCGCGTGTTCTGTTTTTCGGTTGCCTCGGTTCATGTGATGCATCTGCCTGCTGTTAGATTCTGGCTGAAAAAGCTTGTCAGTAGTGAGGGAGAGCAGTGTTTGGTTCGCCGGTGTTTTGATCCGAGAAAAGTTCTAATTGGTCGTAGTGGGCATGTAAAAAAAGTCCTTAACTTGGGGGTTGAGTTTGAATGGCTGCGTTACTGAAACTTCTAGGGTCTAATAACATCGCTTTCCTGATTGTGTTTATCTTGGTCTGATCTCTTTGTTGATATTGTATGGGGTCGGTGTTGTCCACTATTGTGCGCGTCGGCCTTAACTTGAATTGCTTAGCGAAATGGATTCAGTATGTTAGTCTGGGTACATTTGAAGCTGAAGTTGATACATTTTAAAGCGTTAAACCTGGTTTCTCTCGAAGTGGTGGAGCGGTGATGGTGATTGACGTCTTTCTAAGTCTGAGATAGTTCTTTCTTTTGAAAGTTTTGGTCTAGACGCTCGGTGTCTGAGCAACTCTTTCACATAGGTCTGATTCATATTCAGTCTGATTTTATTTTTTCTTATGGAATTTTCGTGTCTCTTCATCCTGCTGATTTGTAGAATTCTTGTTTTGTGTGGTTTGGCATAAATTTGTTAGATCTTGTGTTTCTAAATCTAGTGGGATCAGATCATTTTTATTTATTTTTTAATCACTGACGAGAACTGTTGAGGAATCTGTATGTTAAGCATCTCTCCAAAATGGGGAAGCATACACATTAAGATTTGGTTTTTCGCTTTTAGTTTAGTTTTGACAATTCCTTTTGTTGCTTTTAGGTGAATGATCTTTCATTGAACGATTACATTGCTGTCCAACCGGCCAAGCATGCTACATATGTTCCCCACACTGCTGGTAGGTACTCAGTCAAGCGTTTCAGGAAAGCTCAATGTCCAATTGTGGAGAGGCTCACTAACTCCCTGATGATGCACGGGAGAAACAACGGGAAGAAATTGTTGGCTGTCAGAATTGTGAAACATGCCATGGAAATCATCCACCTTCTCACCGATCAAAACCCAATCCAAGTCATTGTGGATGCCGTCATCAACAGGTGCGTATCAAGGAATATCTATTGCTTATACAAGGTTGTTAAGAGCGTTCACCCACTCATAGTTGGTGTAGTTGGGAAGGCTTAATATTAATGAGTAAAAGTATCTTAGAAATTGATTATCGTATTTTATCCCAGTTCATTTATATAATATGCAATTTCTAATTGCAGTGGTCCTCGGGAAGATGCTACTCGTATTGGGTCAGCTGGTGTTGTGAGGCGTCAGGCTGTGGATATTTCCCCCTTGCGACGTGTGAATCAGGCAATCTATCTGCTGACCACTGGTGCTAGGGAGTCAGCTTTCAGGAACATCAAGACAATTGCTGAGTGTCTGGCTGATGAACTTATTAATGCTGCTAAGGGTTCATCCAACAGGTAACTGATACCATTTGTTTGTCTTCCTCACAATGGCTGACCCTTTTGCTGCACAACTTCCTACTTATAATTTGTTCATATGTACTGATGCTTATAATTTGTTCATATGCACTGATGCTTATAATTTGTTCTGCAGCTATGCCATCAAGAAGAAGGATGAGATAGAGAGAGTTGCCAAGGCCAACCGTTGAGTTGAACTGCAAAGTGTCAAAGTGCGAGAGTTTCATAGTAGCTTTTGTTTTTATTATGTTTGTCTTTTTGGAATGATGTCACTGGATATGCCTTTGCTTATGAAAATTTTGGATTGAATTTCTCCATGTTATGAAGATTAAAGAATGACGGTGATACTCTATGTTGTTAGGTTCATTTATTTATGTCACCCTATCACCGTTGGTATTTTCCATCTATCGCATTGCACTTTGTTTCCTTGCATGTTTTCGCATCTTGATCGGTTGCGCTAATTTTCGAAATGCATGTCAAGTTTTCAGCTTCGTTGGCATCTCAAACTCTCTCTCTCTCTGGGTAGCAACAAGCACACTGGTAATTTTCTTTCACTTTGAAGTTGGTTCAAGCTGGTTGTGGATCCACTTGACTACACTCGTGTGCCTTCTTGGCACGACGTGTTCCCCACAGACTCTGTCGTTCCAGGAAGTTTGTAGTCTTACTGGTTGAGTTAGCATGCCAATCCTTCTAGGGTTAGCTGTCTAACTTATCCTAAGAATGAAACGAGAGTATAGGAGTGAACCTTGAAACTTCAAAAGATGGTTGTGGACTGCGGACTATTATCTTCGTTTTTCTCTGGTGTTGGAACCTGGAACCCATCTATACGGATGTAATTGAAAATGGCTTTGCGAAAGTCCTCAATTTAGCTCACGGAACCTGTAAATATGCATGACCTACTCTGGAGAAGGTATGGTTCGCCCTGCCCTATTTCGTCTCCAAGTCCAGGAGTTCCTAAGGGCATCTGGGAGAGAATGCATCGGGTGGATTGCAATCGGAACTCGAGCTTTGAACGGAAGGGAACGAGCATTGCACGATCCTTTTGATTGATTACGTTGATGATATTTGATCAATTCTTTTCCACTTTATGTTATGCAACATTACTCCGGTAAAAGAATTTATGATATTTTTGCATCACAATAAAAAGAAGATAAATTTGAAAATAGAGAGAAGAAAATAAGGCTGCCCTCAAGGACGATCGATTCCGAGTGGAACGGTTCTTGGTTTCACAAACTGGTTTGTTCCAGGTTCCAATATGGGAGCTGACTCAATTGATCATGAAAACCAATTTGGTTTTAAAGTCAAATCGAGAACGTCGGGTATTGTGTTTAGGTTTCTTCTATTTGTAAGTCGGTTTAGCTTATTATGATTGGGGGGAATGTTTGGTGGTTTGACCGCTTTCTTCCCCAACACATTGCCATCGGCATCTTTTACTACTTGATGAAAGTTTCACGTACGCATTAAAGCCCAAAAATGGCACGTAAGTTTGCGAATATCCAGCAGTGTCGGTGGAAAAAAACCTGGAAATTGTGCAGGTTTCTCTTGAATCAGTTGATAAATGGTAAAGGACAATGCACAAGTGATTGCTCTTGAAAGACCTGAAAAGAGAGTAAAGAGGAGAGAAAACCTTTGGGGATTTCCGAAACTTCGAATCAATCTCGCAAAAAGAAAAGCACAAGACCACGGTGAGCGCGGTACAGCTGGGGCGGTGGACGGCAACAAGCTGGCGACACCATGGTGGCGGCTGCATGAGCGAACCGGAGGGCGAGAGACTAAGAGTGACTGAGGCGGGTGAGCCTAAGAGAGAGAGAGAGAGAGGTGCAAATATGATAGTAAACCGAGCGATTACATCGGTTCGGTCCGGTTCAGCACAAGGAATTGCGAACCAGACAAATTATTACCGGGTCTATTTATGCGGAACTGGTTCCGGTTCCCGCTGGAACGGTTCTTGGGTTGGATCGGGACCGGTGCTCAACCCTAATGCTTTGAGAACGGGAAGAAAAGTTTTCCTGGAGCCCCTGAAAACGGAAAACTTGAACCTTTCCTCTCAGTCTCTCCCGCTCGCTCGCTCGCCATGAAGCTGCTGCGAACCAGCGGCGGCGCACCGGGCAACGACTCGGCTCGTGGAATCGCAAGCAATGCGGCTTTCGGCTTCTCTCCTCAGCACTCGCCGTCGCCGTCGCCGCCGCTCTCGCCGGCCGAAGCGGCTCGAAGGGGCAGCAAGAAACCCGCGGACGGTCCCATGACGGAGCTGCTCCGCAGGATCTCCCCTCTCGGCGATCCGAAGCTCTCGATCGCCCCGGTGCTCGACCGGTGGGTCGCGGAGGGCAACCCCGTCGAGCGGCGGCCGTTCCTCCGCCTCATCAAGCGAATGAGGTCCTACCGTCGCCACAGCCACGCGCTCGAGGTATTTCCGATATCCGTGCGTGTACTTGCGAGGGTGCGCGGGGGCGCTAGATGCTGAAAAGGAACCTAGGTAGTCGCGGGATCGAATTTGATCTTCCCAGTGATCGATTGGATTCGGCGTAGTTCAGAACTGCAACTTTACTGCGTCATTTCTATAGAGGGGATTGGTTGAGCCGTTGAGGTGCTGTGTTTGGATTCGATTATTATATGGCTATTGCTTGCTGCGAGATGATGAGATGCTGGATGTCAAGATTATGCAAAATGCAAGTATGTATCTTTGGTTTGAAGGGACCTCCCTTTCGAATCCTCATCTATCTATGCACTTTGGAGAGGAGGATTCTAGATTCTGGCTCTACATGAACCACAATCCAAGGCAGAAGATTTAGCAAAGCAGATTTTAAAAATTCCGTAACACTTTGTCAAATGGTTTCGAGGTTAAACCAGACGTCGTTATGGCCGCAACTAAAGCCACATCACAACCTTATAAAAGCAAGGCACAAAATTCACAGCCCGTAATGCAAGCTGTATTTTTGGTGGGTTTGCACAAGGTTTCTAGGAAGATTGATGTCCCTTCATGACTTCTGGAAATCTTTAATGGACTGAATGAATCTTCTTCCACAAAATACTATTCCCCTTTTCTTTTTCTGTGTCGAGGAGACAGTTTTTGTTCCACTGTTTTTTCCTGAAAGTGTGGAGCAACCTGCTCTTTGAAGGATCCGTTGTTCTTTATGTTACTGCATAATTAGTACTATAATGTGCAACTGATTATGAAGCTGTGGCATTTGATTATTTCTGTCTGTATCAAGCAGAAGAGTAATCTTTCCCACGACCAACAGACATGTCAGCATTTTGTTGTACATTCCTTGTGTGTTTCTTTTCTTTCTGTTACCCTTCGTAGCTATATGTGGTCAATGGTAGAGCCACCAATAGAGAATGTGATCAGCTAACCCATAAGATTTACCTTTGTACACTTTTGAAGGGTCGCATGGATTGGGTGGAAGAAATTTTTTTTCATTTTCAGAAAAAGTTGGAAAAATGAGAAAAAATGGGTTCGTGCTTCAAAGACAAACTGGGAGAACTGCTCTGGCATTTTGCGTTTGCATGCAAGCCAAAATGCATGAACTGAAATGATGGGAGTGAACTAAGTTGCACGTGCTGATTGCGCCCCACCACACACACACAAACAAGCGCGCATTTTATCGTAAATATGAAACTTTGTTTTCTTGTACTCCTAACTGCTAGCTCACTACAATTCAAGCATCATTTTGCATATAAATGGTTACGGCTGAGATGAAGCAATGCACTAAGAGAGTCATTTTCATGCTTCCTGCCATCACCGTTCCAGGGCTTGCTTTGTCCTTATAAATGAGACATGCTAAGCTCGCTTACCATTCTTTATAATCAGTTTCTACCAATCATGTTATATATTGAAGATGAGTTTCAAAAATTGAGATGTGTGGATAGCACAATATCTGACATCATAATGAAAGGCTGCTGGGGATGAGGCAACTGTTCCCGTCGTGCTACTGTTAACATTACATAGCCAGTCACTGTGCTATGAACCATCAAATATAGTACCTTTCGTATGGGTTTAGTGTAGGCTCCATTTTCCTTAAATAACAATGCCTAAGTAATGATATTTTTTGAAATTTAGTGGTTGGAGAGTTGATACTTCCCTCTATATCATCTCATAATTCATAAATTCATATCTCATTATATTAGTATAAATCCTCATTATCTTTTGTAGATATCGATGTGGATGTCTGATAAAAGGTATATTGCGATTACTACAGCGGATGCTGCTGTTCGGCTCAATCTGATCTCAAAAGTCCATGGGATAGAACAAGCAGAGATATATTTTGATAACCTTCCCAGACAGCTCAAAGTCGAAAAGGTCTATATTGCTCTTCTTAATTGCTATGCTAAGGCAAAACTTCCGAAGAAAGCAGAGGCTCTGTTGGAGAAAATGAGGCATCTGGGATTCTCAAGGTCTGTCCTTTGCTTCACTAATTTGCTTAATCTTTACTATCGGACTGGAGACTATGATAAAGTAGATGCTCTGATTAATGAGATGGAAGAAGAAAAGATTCATCTGAATAGATATATCTACAGTATCTGGCTGAGTGCCAGTACAGCTGCTTCTGACACTGAGAAATTCAAGATGATTCTAACACGGATGAAAATGGATGCTAATTTTGTTTGGGACTGGACAACAGGTGTTGTGGTAACCTCTGGATACTATAGATTGGGTCTTCTCGACAAAGCTCTGGAAATGCTAAAGAAATGTGAGGGGCTGATAACTGAGAAAACAAGTAACGCAGCATATGATTTTCTTATTACACAGTATGCAGCAGCAGGGAATAAAGATGAAGTTCTAAGACTATGGGATGCTTACAAGAATAAGAGAAAAGTATACAACAAAGGATATAATTGCGTCATGAGCTCTCTGCTGAAGTTCGACGACATCGAAAGTGCTGAAATGATTCTGGAGCAGTGGATGTCTAGTGATTTGACCTGCGATATTCGTATTCCAAATAACCTGATTCATGCTTATAGCAAGACCGGCCACCTTGAGAAGGCCGAGACACTGAAGAACGAATTTGTACGGAAAGGTGGAAAGCTTGATCACATGACATGGTACCATTTGGTAAAAGGATATATCCAAAATAATCAGATGCCAAAGGCATATGATGCCATGAAGAAAGCAATATTGGTTTGTCCATCTTGGTGGAAGCCAGGTCCGCAATCTTTGACTGCTTGTCTGGAAACCATAATAGGAAAAGAAAGTGCTGAAGAAGCCAGAGAATTTATTGAGTTGCTTGGGGCCAAAGATATTATTTCTGCGGATGCCCAAAATAGGTTGTTGAATTGCATTTATGACGAAAAAGCAAGCTGGGAAGCTCTCAGTGAAATTATTGGCAACGCTCTTGGGGACAATGCGGAAGCACCGGGAACACTTGGGGAAGTGGACAAGAGCAGAGGGCATGGTGTATGGTATGCAAATGCAGCCGTTGCCGATTCAGATTGTGAAAGTTTGTCGGGTCAAGAAACACAATAGATGAGCACCAGGAACTCATATGCACTTTGGGTGTTACGGTGGGTGCACAAAATTACGGGGCGCACCGTATCTGTTGTAAGATTGGGCTTCTGCCATGAAATTTCTTTATAGTTGCCCATCTTCTGGTGAACAAGTTGGTTGTGGAGCTCACGAGGCAATGTATATGGACAAACATGATAGTAAATGTCTTCAGACTCTTCGCTCAATTGCTAGATGCAGGTGGCTATCTGGAACGATCGAGTGCCGTCAATTCCATACTAGCTAGCATCAGCTGTAAACACCGAAACTGCACTGCGCCAGAGGGATGAGGGAAGTTCATATGGTCTGTCTGAGGACTGTAGTTCCCAAGAAATTCAACGCCTCAGGCGCTGTTTCCTGTTTCGCATCATGCCCGCACTTGTAACTTTCCTTTTGTTCTTAGTAAGATGGCGTGTGATTGTAGCAAATACCCATCGATGGTGCCAATCGCCGCTTCATTTTCGCCACCTTCTCAGGCAAATGATGCTAGCTCATGATGATCGATCTCATTGCTGTGTTCATTTCTTGGGAGGGATTCTCTCCTCGGTACTTGCAGCTAATGTCATGCGAATGTGTGCTGCATGTATTGTTGATGCGTATAAGGTGCAATGGGATCGGAATTCGTGGTTTCGCTTTTGGAATCACATTTCGAAAATTGATCACCGAGTTCATAATCCGGATCTCTTTCTGGCTCTTTCCACTTTCTATTCGTTCAGTGTGTAAAGCTTCTTCACGATTTGACCTTTCGTCTCATTTTGCGATTAATTGAATTAAAATGTGTCCTTACAACGATTTAAGATTGATACGGAGTTGAAGACCAAGATTGCAAAATTGTTGGGAGTCTTTGCTGGTCCACCTTTGGATTTGCTTAGAAAAAGCAAAATCAATATTTTATTGAGAACAATTGTAAACTTAAAAAAAAAAAATGATATGTGTTATATATGTATATCTCTACATATATATATATATATATATATATATATATATATATATATAAGTTTTGAGTATTTCGATAGAAATAAAATTTGAAGAAAGCAAAAAAATTGTTGACCCAATTTTCACTTAAGAATGTGGAAAAACGTGTAACAATAAAATAAGAAAAAGAGAAAATGAAGAGGAGTGCGCCTTCTATGGTTTCTTGTGTTTGTAGCTGCCTGAACCCTCCCGCGGTCCTCGCATCACCGTCCCATTCCAAAGCCATGGAAGAACTCGCAGATCGCGACGTCGACGACGGCGGCGACGCGCCGACGCTCAGCTCCCAAGCCCTCGCGGCACTCCAGGAATTCCTCCGCGAGCAGAGCCAGTCGCCGGCGGACCAGTCGGAGGTAGCCCTGGTAACGGAGGACTGGAGGCTGAGCCAGTTCTGGTACGACCGCGAGACGGCCGAGACCGTCGCCAACGAAGTCCTCGCGCTCTGTTCGGGCTCTCCCTCTCGCGTTGCCTGCATCGCTTGCCCCACGCTATACGCTTATCTCAAGGTGCGCCATTTTTTCTTTCTTTCTGTTGTTCCATCGGCTTTTCCGTGGTTGAGCATTTGGGGATGGAGATGGGCTAGGGTTAGAGTTTGGTTCTCCTGCCTCGCGAAAATTATGAAGCCGGATGGACGAACTGATCGTCTGTGATGATATGAACTGCGCTCTGTGTCTCTACTTGACAATGAGCCTCCCGTTTTATGCATTTTAACAATGTTCTTGTTACTCCTTGTGATTGCAAAGGACCAACGCGAGCTTCTGGTCGATGTTATTGTATACTCCTTGTAACTGCAAACGGCCAGCGTGAGCCTCTGGTTGATGTTCTTGTTACTGCCTTCTGGGTTCTGGTCCATGCCTTTCCTCATGTCATGTTTCGCCGTGCTTATTACTGTCGGAAGTGTGCATACCCTGTCATTCGAGCGATCTTATTTGGAATT
Source organism: Syzygium aromaticum (assembly GCA_024500025.1). Taxonomy (NCBI): domain Eukaryota; kingdom Viridiplantae; phylum Streptophyta; class Magnoliopsida; order Myrtales; family Myrtaceae; genus Syzygium; species Syzygium aromaticum. The sequence continues at coordinate 24,932,755 of CM044885.1, forward strand.
GGGCTTCGCCGAGAGAATGATTGGCTCAATGCCACCCGTGCAAATGCGATGGTCAGTGTCAAAGTTCGATGACCCCATGCTGAATCAATTAAATAAGATTTGACTTTGGAAAAAGTGAGTTGTCTTCAAGTGACCATATTACTGGAGCAAATTTCAGATTGGAGTATACTATCCTGTTCGGCATTTTGACATATATCCTCTCCCTAGGTAAATGAAGGGGGAATGGTCAGTTACAGAAGCTATTCCTGTTTGGAATCCATATCGCCTTTGTCCCCTTATCCTTGAACTCTTTTCCTGAAGTAGAACCTCAAGGTTGTTAGTATGTTAATCCTATCCACGCCAGAACACTCAAGCTTTGAGCTTTTGACTTTCTGTGGTCTTTTGGCTTTCACTTGGTTATTTTATGTAATGTAAGTGTTAGGTGGGTCCGTGGTGTCCGGTCGAGTATCAAATGGGAAGATAGTTTTGTAAAATGTGTGAACAATCGATAGGTGTTGCATTATGCCATTTGTTGCAGTACAAGTAATATATTTTGATGCGCCTGTCAAACATATGATTTAGTCCAGCCTTGAAGTCTAAGAGAAGCTTCGGCTATAATGAGATGATTTATTGTAGTTTATCAAATTTTGGAAAGGGTTTACTCTTTTCATCAACGCTCATATCTCAGATTATGAAGTGTGTATGTCATTGGCATTTCATTATGAGAGAGGTCTTTGAAGTAACATATTTGTGGTATCCTATCAGAGAATTGATCCTAGTGTCTCTGTGCAACTGCTTGATTATGAAGTGTGCATGTCATTGGCCTTTCATTATGAGCAGAGTCTTTGAAGTAACATATTTGTGGTATCATATCAGAGAATTGATCCTAGTGTCTCTGTGCAACTGCTCGAGTATGACAAACGTTTTGAACAATACGGAAGTGACTTCACGTTTTATGACTACAACCAACCGGAAGAGTTGCCAACTGAAATGAAGCATGCTTTCCAAGTTATTGTTGCAGATCCTCCATATCTGGTAAGTTTATATGGCCTCGTGAACTATAAATGCTTAGGCCTCCCTCTTCTATGCTTACCGTGTCTTATCTTGTCCCGGAACCGGAAGATCCTTTAATGGGCACTCTTATGTATCTCTTTCGATTATCGGCTGCATACATTTTGATTCCTTTCTTTATGAACCACAGAGTGGGGAGTGCTTGGAGAAAGTTGCTCAAACCATATCTTTCCTCTCGCAGTCGAACGCTTACCTGCTTTTACTTACAGGTGTGTGTGGACTGTTAGTCCTCCTGTGGAATCTTTAACGTAACTTCTTGGTTTATTGTCTTTCATTTGCAGTGACGTTATAGCTATGAACTGCTGCAGTTCCATTTCCCCCCCTTTTTGGAGTATGCTGGATGCCTTGTATCCCTTCCTAACGCCCGGCAAATTCTGAAATGCTCGCAGGAGAAGTTCAAAAAGATAGAGCTGCAGAACTTCTTGGTTTGCATCCATGCATATTCCGGCCTAAGCATTCCAGCAAGCTTGGGAATGAGTTTCGCCTATTCACTAACTATGATCTAGGGACGCGATTGGGAGGATGGGAGCAAGAGAAATAGATAACGCATCTTTTGACGTGAATTTTGCTGGTTAGTGTTGTTTTTCATGTCAAAAGGGATGTCATAAGCTTGCCAGTTTGCCTGGAGGCATGACCCTATAATCAAGTACGACATAGTATTTGCATTTTTTCTGCAAACTTAACCCTAGGCTGATACTTATAAAAAAAAACCCTAGGTTGATGAATGGTATAACTTTTGACTTAAAACGGTTTTTAAGGTAAATTCCGACCCTCCTCACAATTTACGCACACATATGTACCAATTTGGCCTTAACTTTTTAAACCTCAATGGGTATCTTAGGTTACCCTAGAAACGTAATTACCCGTCCTTCGTCAAACGAAACTCAAGATGGGTTGACTGATATGATAAGGTAATTTTTGGAAGAAAAGTAACAATTTGGCCTGATTTGAAATCAAATTACAAGCTTGAAGTCAAATTTTTGGAAGAAAAGTAACACCACACGGTCCACACGCACCCCCTCCTCCTTATTTTTTCATAAAGAAGAATAGGAACGAAAAGAAAAAGTTCTTTTTCTTCTTTCCTATAGTGATAGGTATACTGTGACATATTCAAGTGGGTCTTTTAAAAAAGAAAATTGCAGCACCATACCGAGCCAAAACTCAATTTATTATTGGTTGCTGCTCGCATTTGGTTCATTCTGTGTTTCCAATTTTCATATTCCAAACCTCTCTTTACGTTGAGTTTGAACCACATGATACACGGCTATTGTTGGGAGAGAGTAGCAAAATCCAATACAGAGATCGATAAGAGAGTCCGAGTTTAAATCGCATTTACTTAAAAGTTTTAGCCATTGAGTTATGGACTAACTTGAATATATTAATTACTCAATACTAAATCGATTCTCTGGTGTATAACTTTTTTAACATAGCTACACGCTCATCTCAACAGATATTTCATCATTTCTCTATGCATTACTTCCTAAAGTAAGAGATCATTTGGTCAGACATACAATCAATTGGAATAGATAAAAATCAAACGGTATAACCAAGATTTCAAATTACATAAGTCAATTATCATTTATGTCCACCCAAATCCTCATTAAAAAGACGCGTGATTGTTTAGCAATGTAAAATGGAGATCTCGTTTTTGTCGAAGGTACATATTTCCTTTAACCTAATGTTATAGTATTTACTTGTAGGGAAAAATCAGGGACAAACATCATCAAATGATGATTTTCAGATGGTGGAAAACAATTCCAAAAATTATATTAATTTCGTAAGGGAAAATCGCACCATACATTTCTTATAGTCTTCGAACGGGAAATTTAAACATAAATATCTAAAAATTGCAAGACGGCCCTTTAAGCTCTCTCTCGCTCTATATATTGTCAATCTACTCTTTCGAAGTTTTAAAAATGATTCGATTTCCTATAGTCAAGATGTCATTTAAAATTCTCTTTTTTGAAATGGGTGAAATTGATTAAATCACCTTGACAACTAACGAGTCCTAATCTATATTTCTCTATTATTTCAATGCAAATTGTCATCGCAAACAATCTCGGGTTATTGTTGCTGAATCTCAAGCAGTAAGTCATTGACTACTAGTCAATTAGTCTCAGTTAGTATCAATTGGACTTGTGAAGGTTTCAGTCGGTCATTAAATTGACAACGGTTCATTCTTGAGTGGTGCTTGTGCATCCTAAGTTATAGTCAATTGTTCCATAATGCCTATCCTTAATCCCCCGACGGTCATCAAGCAGTTGGGTGTCGTAAACAAAATCCAATTTTCAAAAGATTTTACAATTTACATATTTGTTAATCGAAAAAATATGAAAGGTTGTCACATACAAGTCAATGGGCCTAGAAAACCTCATTTTGAATCAAGCCTCCAAGTATGGGAGGCGCCTTGAAATTTTTTCATCCTCAAATTCTAACTTCTAAATTTCTAATAACAGGACACATTGAGGTGCTTCGACTATTTTTTTTTTTCAAACTGTTTATGTTGAGGGGTAATTAACCCCCAACATAGATAATTAAATGGAATTGGAAAATGCAAAATCGCCACTTTTGCTTTGCAGATAGCATCGCACACTTTCTCGAAGAATTCAACTTACAAGAACATTGGGTATGAAATTAACATACCAAAAGTCACCAGATGGGCAATCATTTGAATTGTATGTGTGATCCAATTTTCATTCATAATTTTGTCAACAAAGACGGGGAGTTTGCTTGTATCGATGAATCAATTTATTCTTTTCCTTCCACCTATCCAATTTAAATTCATAAACGTGTCAAAAAAGAGAGGGAGTTTGCCTGTACCGATGAATCAATTTATTCTCTTCCTTCCACCTGATAAGCAATCATTGGAATTGTACGCGTGATCCAATTTTAATTCATAAACGTGTCAAAAGAGAGGGGGAGTTTGCTTGTATCGATGAATCAGTTTATTCTCTTCCTTCCCTCGACATAAATCTCCGGGACGAGAGCGATCTTGCTCCAATCTCCAGCTCTAATACCAATTGATGAAAAAGACAACAGACTCACTGAAGGATAACACACAACTTTTTATTAGAGGTCTCCTCAATGTCGGTGGAGAGAACTCCTCACACACACATAAGCACACAAATATTTCTAGAAAGATATCTTTCTAGATATGTCTAGAGTGGCTATTCTATTGGCCTCACATTTCTACACTCATCATACAAGAGAATATCTTACAAGAAAATATTTGGATACTCATATATCTAGTCGCTATCTTCGGCGAAAGAAACTGAGGCTTCTTCTTCTTCATCACTGCTCAATTCATCGTTAATAATTGTGGCAATGCGGCGAATGCTATCTGGTAAAATGGACAATCCACGACAGCCTTCAATCTCCAATGTTCTCAGAGAAGAACAATTTTGCAGCCACTTGGGCAATATCCTCAAGTTGGGACAATCCGCAATTTTTATCCTCTGCAGTGTGCTTGCAGAACCTTCGAGCCACCTGGGCAAAGAAACTATTTCCGGTAATTTCATGAATATGAAGGATTTTTTCTTCAGATCCCAAGAGATGGCGTGGCAGTTGACCATGCAAGTAAATAAAGACAATATAAGAAACATGATCTCAAAATATCAAATTTTAAAATTCATAAACGTGTCGAAAGAAAAGGGGGGAATTTGCTCATACCAATGAATCAATTTTGATCATCCTCTTCTTCTCCACAGCTGCTCAATTCCCTACAGCCAGATATCAGCAGCTTTGTTAGTGTGGGAATGCGACGAACGCCATCTGGCAGAGAGGACAATCCGGGACAGTCTTTAATCTCCAATGTTCTCAGAGAAGAACAATTTCGCAGCCACTCGGGCAATACACTCAAGTTGGGACAATCGTTAATTATTATCGTCTGCAGTGTACTTGCAGAACCTTCGAGCCACCCGGGCAAAGAAACTATTTCCGGTAATTCCACGATTATGAAGGATTGAAGCCTCGACATGGAGCGTGGTTCATTACTTTCGCTTTCTGGCAGCTTCAAGCTCTCGCAGTCATAAATTAAGAGATGCTCCAATGCCTTGAGATTCTTGATGCCTTGTGGTAAGGAGGCCAACTTTGGACAACCTGCGATGACCAACTTACAGAGCGACGTGAGCGATTGGATATTGTTGGAGATACCTTTGTTCCTTAATTGATACGGTGAAGATATCATCCAAGACATAAATTGATTTGATTGTCCTTAATTGATTTGTTGGGATATTGTACATCGAGAAATTATTCTTTCCTCTTTTTTTGTATATTCTTTTCCAAGTTTAGTTTGCTCTGTGTACTATAAATAGGTTTGTACTTCTTCGGTTTAGATATGTGAAAGCAATATACATAACTTTATCCCACTCTTCCTTCTTTTAGCTTTCCATCAGACCATATTCTTACATGGTATCAGAGCGCTTGAAATAAACTTCCGCAAATCGCCTTTTTTGCCTGCAAAGAAAAATGCCCAGGAATCAAAATTCGAAGTCTGGTTCATCAAACAACCCTGAAAACCCCTCAAATGACCCTCCTTCGGATCCAAGTCTAGATACATCTTGTATCACTGAAGAAAACCAAACGGAGGAAGGGCAAAATACACGACCAGCTTTGGTTCAACCCCAAACAGGGCAATTTCCTCCGGTCCCATACGTCCAATGGGTCCCCATCCAAATCTAGCCCATTCAAGGCCAACCTGTCCAGACCCAGACCATTCACGGCTCGATGATTTCATCAAGCCAAGTTCAGACAGGTTCGGTGGAAAATAGTGGGTCAGAAGGAGGCTCACATCCAACTATTGAACTCAACCCGGTCCATGAACCGGGTTGGCATTTCTTGAACCAAATCGGATCGGGTCCGTCGGGTTTCGGGGCAAACCCGACTTCAGTCTACAGCCCCGGTTTCTTTCCTTTTGCAGGTGTTGCCGGCGGTCGGCTGGAACCGGGCGATCCCCTGTACACCTCAGCCGCCGACGGCCCAGAACTGCGCCTCATTGCGCAACAACTCTCGGGATCAGAGAATTATTCCATTTGGTCCCAAGAACTCCGGCGTGCCCTAATCACAAAAGATAAGGATGGATTTATTGACGGAACAATACCAATTCCGTCCGACGAGCGGCTTGCACGACACTGGAGGAAGTGCAACCAACTTGTGCAGACATGGATCGGCAACTGCCTCACCTCAGAAGTCGTCGCTGGACTACCCCCGACAGAGGAAGCGAAGAAAATTTGGGAGAATATAAAAGAAATGTACGGCAAGCTTGATAGGGCAAAATTTTTTGGGATAACCCAAGCCCTTTCGGAGCTAAAACAGGGCAACCTCTCGGTCACCACCGTCTTTAACCGATTATCAGCACTCTAGAATGAACTAGAAATGGCTGAAGAAAAACTTGAAGGACCAGAGGCTACACTAACGCAATACCGAGCAATCAAGGAACGGGAGAAGGTAACTAGGTTCTTGCTCATACTGAATGAGAGTTATTTACCTTTTCGGAGTCAAATTCTTGCCATGGATCCCGTACCCTCACTCGGACGGATTCATCAACTGGCCGTGCAAGAAGAATCCCAACGTCTGGCGTCCATGGAGTACCTGAAGGCCGGCGATCATGTAGTTCTTGCGGCAAAGGCGACGCCGGAGCAACGGCGTGCCGCAGGGAAGTCTGGCCGTGGAGGTCTTCCTCGGTCGAACACGGGGCTAGGGTTTCCGAGTGAAGAAGAAGACATCAGCTCTTCATTTAGATTGAACGGACAAGATTTAATCATGTCCCCAAGATCGGACGGTCTAGGACGCGCCCGCGGTACAATACAGATGAGTGGCCATGATTTGATCACTGGATCAGACGGTCCAGGACACACAAGGCGATCAGACGGCTCATCCTTCATCCTGGCCACGCCTAAATCAGACGGCACATATCATGCCACGTCAGCACCCGCGTGGAAAGCATCTAACGGCCGAGATGCCACGTCTTCTAGATCTAATGGCCAAAATTCCAACAAAGGAAAAGGTAAATTTTGCGATTTCTGCAAACGTCCTTATCATACAAAAGAAAATTGTTGGAAATTACATGGGAAACCAGGAGACAGGAAAGATCGAGAATTTTCAGTTGCAGCAAATGCTAAGGTTAACCAGCCTATCAATCACGATCAATTCCAACAGATTATGAAAGCTCTAAGCCAGCTGGGCACCCAAGACAAAATGGGCAGTTATGCAGGTATATCCTATTGCGTAATGGGCTCTATTTCCTCTGAAGTATGGATTATTGATTCAGGTGCTAGTGACCATATAGTCTGTGATGAACGTTTCCTTTCCCATATCCACAAATCCTTTCATAATACTTCAGTTCGTCTCCCAAATGGAAGCGACACTTCCGTCACTAAAATAGGAAACGTCCATCTTAATCCATCCATTACACTGAAAAATGTCCTCCTCATTCCCGAATTTCAATTTAATCTTATTTCAGTTTCCAAACTTTGTAAGGACAACTCCTGTCGAATCCTTTTTGATTTGGATATCTGTTTTTTTTCAGGCCCTTTCGACTGGGACACTGATGGGCTTGGGTAAAAACCATGATGGACTTTATTTTTGGGTCACATCACCCAAAAATTCTGATTTTTCACATCTTTCCTTGAATAAGGGCACATTGTGTAATGCCAATGCTAATAAAAATGTTTCTTTATTTCATCAACGTCTTGGTCACAGTGCTTCTTTTCCTCACCCCAAATGCTCTATTTGTCCACTAGCAAAACAATCGCAATTACCATTCACCCAAAGCACATCACGTGCTAATAATGCCTTTGATTTGTTACATATGGATATTTGGAGGCCATATCACACACCACATCATGATGGGTCTCGATTCTTTCTTACCATTGTGGACGACTATACACGTGCAACATGGGTTTTCCTTATGCAATCCAAAACGCAAGTTCTTTCCCACCTTAAAAATTTTCTTGTTTTGATCAAGAATCATTTTCACAAAGCCGTCCAACAAATTCGTACTGACAATGCACATGAATTTTTCAATCATGAATGTTCATCTCTTTTCATCTTGAATGGCATTCTTCATGAAAGTTCCTGTGTCTATACACCTCAGCAAAATGGGATAGTCGAGAGAAAACATCGTCATCTTTTAGAGGTGGCTCGTGCCCTCAAATACCAAGCTTCCATTCCTGAAACGTTCTGGGGAGACTGCGTGGTCACAACAACTTATTTAATCAATCGAATGCCACATCGGATTCTAAATGGACAAACCCCCTTTGAATTACTCTTTGGTAAAAAACCGGATATTCGTCACCTGCGTGTCTTTGGATGCTTATGTTATGTATCTACTGTGGGTCCTCGGGACAAATTGGGTCCCCGTGCCATTAAGTGCATATTTATGGGATACCCTACTCTTTAGAAGGGATATTTGGTTCTTGATCCATCAACCGGAAGATTTTTTGTTAGTAGGGATGTTATTTTTCATGAAGACATTTTCCCTTTCAAAGAAGAAAAATCTTCAGAGAGAAGACCGGAAGACACTGGGAATCTGCATCCATTTTTAAATGAGGAAGATTTATCACCCTCACAGCTTATTATGGTTCCCCATATGGCGCCTCCTGCATCATTAGAAATGAATGGTGCAACATGAACTTTATCAGAAAATTCTATGGCTTCTCCATCAAGTCCTCTACATAATGATTCTCATGAGCCACCCAATCAACCTGACGCTGCAGCACCTCGTCGTTCAAGCCGCACAACGCGACCACCTACATGGACAAAGGACTACATTTGTTCTGCCTCAAAGTCATCCGGTACACACTATCCTATCTCCTCTTACATTAGCTTTGCTCGTTTATCACCAGAACATCGATGCTGCATTAGTAGAATATCTGAAGAACATGAACCATCCTCATACAACGAGGCTGTTCAAGATCCTCGTTGGCAAAAGGCCATGGCAGACGAAATACGAGCACTCATGGAAAATAAGACTTGGGATTTTGCTAGTTTACCACCCCACCGGCGACCCATTGGGTGTAAATGGGTGTACAAAATAAAATACAAGACAGATGGTTCAGTTGAACGATATAAGGCTAGGCTGGTGGCTAAGGGATTCACACAGAGAGAAGGTTTCGATTATCAGGAGACATTTTCCCCAGTAGCCAAGGAAGTCACTATTCGTTCTTTTCTCTCCATTGCTGCTCTTCGTGATTGGCCTCTGCATCAGATGGATGTTCATAATGCTTTCCTTCATGGGGATCTAGAAGAAGAAATTTATATGGATCTTCCACTAGGATTACGGAGACAGGGGGAGAATCGAGTATGTCGTCTCCGCAAATCCTTGTATGGACTCAAACAGGCATCTCGTCAGTGGTATGCAAAATTTACAAATGCACTCACAGCTGCAAAGTTCCAACAGTCAAGGCATGATTATGCTTTATTCACATGGAGTCAAGATACATCATCAATACACTTGCTAATATACGTTGATGACATATTAATTATGGGGAATGATGAATCTGCAATCAAGGAATTTAAGAAGTACCTGCATTCTACTTTTCACATTAAAGATTTGGGACCTCCCAAATATTTTCTCGGGATTGAAATTGCACGATCAGATAAAGGAATTTGTCTCAGTCAGCGCAAATTTGTCCTAGAAAGTATATCAGAAGTAGGACTATCCGGTTCCAAACCAGCTGTTATTCCAATTGAGCAGAATGCTAAGTTGACAACTGCTGAATATGACAAAGAGTCATCACCATTGAATGAGGACCCATTACTCAAGGATCCATCAGCATGCCAGAGACTTGTTGGAAAGCTCATCTACCTCACAATGACCAGACCTGACATATGCTATGCCGTACAAATTCTTAGTCAATTCATGCATGGTCCAAAACAGTCTCATATGAATGCTGCATTTAAGGTAGTGAAGTACCTAAAAGGCTGTCCTGGGTTGGGCATTTTATTGTCACGGGAAAACAATATGGAAATGACGGCATATTGTGATACAGATTATGCTACTTGCCCTATGAGCAGAAAATCAGTGACGGGTTTTTGTGTCAAGTTAGGAAACTCACTACTCTCATAGAAAACAAAGAAACAATCAACTGTTTCATTATCATCTGCTGAAGCAGAATATCGAGCAATGGCAAAGACTAGCTGCGAAGTTGTTTGGATGCGAGGATTACTTTGAGATCTTGGTATATGGGTGAAGGAACCAACAACTCTATTTTGTGACAATGATGCTGCACTTAAACCGGTAGTGAATCCAGTTTTTCATGAAAGAACAAAGCATATAGAAGTTGATTGCCATTTCATCAGAGACAAAATCCAAGATGGAGTGATCAAGACAATGGGAATAAGGACTACAGAACAACCTGCGAATATCTTCACCAAACCTTTATGTCAGAGGCAACATATGTATCTACTGAGCAAGCTAGGCGTTCTTGATGTATACAAGCCACCAGCTTGAGGGGGAGTGTTGAAGATACCTTTGTTCCTTAATTGATACGGTGAAGATATCATCCAAGACAGAGATTGATTTGATTGTCCTTGATTGATTTGTTGGATATTGTACATTGGGAAATTATTCTTTCCTCTTTTTTTGTATATTCTTTTCCAAGTTTAGTTTGCTCTGTGTACTATAAATAGGTTTGTTCTCCTTCGGTTTAGATATGTGAAAGCAATATACATAACTTTATCCCACTCTTCCTTTTTTTAGCTTTCCATCAGACCATATTCTTACAGATATCATCGAACAAGGCCGCCAAATTCTCGCACCCTTCAATGAATAGCCACCGCAGAGAGGTCAAGCATCCTATTCCCCTCTCCGGGAAACGCTGCTGTTTCGTCGTTATGAATAAAATGCGGAGGCTGATCAAATTCTTGATGTTTGCAAGCAGTTCCTCGAGTTCCTCACACCCGCCAAGACCTAAGTACTGCAGATTGCGAAGCTCGTAGACCGATTTGGGGAGTTTCTTGATATTGCAGTTGCCCTTTAAACTGAGAAACCTCATATGCTTTAGACCGCCAATGGAACTAGGCAGTAAGTCAAAGCTAGAGTCATTTAGCCATAGCATTCGCAAGTGCTTGAACCACGAAATGCATGCCTCCAGAAAGAACTCCTCAGAGTCAGATGATCCCAACCCCTCACACATGATGGTACGAACGCTGCTCAATTTGCTCAAGCGGCCGCTTAGTTCATCTTTTGGTACCACAGATGGGTTGGGAAATGATATATGCCGAGTCGTCGGGGGGACATCCTGCGTCCACACTTTCATGTTGGATGATTCGGTTTGTGCCACCGAAATGGCAAGTTCGTAAATGAGGTCATGCATTCTGAAGGATAGGAACGAATATACGTCCCCGACAACATCGAAGAAGGATCTCGACAGCAGCTCCTCCAAGTACCGCCGTCCAATCTCTTCCAGCTCCTGATTATTTCCGCTGGACTGGATAAACCCACTGGAGATCCACAGTTGGATCAGTTCAAAGTTGAACTCGTGATTCTTCGGGAATGTCGAGCAATAAGCGAAACATCGTTTCAAGTAAGACGGCATTAGATCATAACTTATTCTGAGTGAAGGTAAAATATCAGTTTGTAATTTCCACGTCTCACTATCTCTTACATATTCCCAATCACTCCGATTGTATTTTGAATACAACAAGCTTCCCAAAGTCTTCACCGCCATAGGATTTCCCCCGCACTTGCTCACGATTTCCTTACCGATTTTCATAAGGTCCGGGTAATTCTTCTCTTGCCCTGGATTGAACGCGTACTTCACGAACAAAGTCAAAGAATCCTCCTGCGAAAGCTCGGCCAATTTAAGCGGGAGAACAGTGCCCATGATTGAGGCGATCCGTTCATTCCGCGAAGTCAAGATGACTTTACTCCCTTCAGAAACACCTCCTAACAAATCTCTCAGTTTCTTCCAGTCCTCCTTACTCACTTGCCACACGTCGTCCATTACGAACAAATACCTTTTGTTCGCAATGGTGCTCCTTAGGCATTTTTGCAGCATTTCAAGGCTATCATATTTTTCTTTTTGATCAAGAGACTCGAGGATGTTTCCTATTATCTTCTTAAGTTCGAATTCTACGGGCATGGATAACCAAATTTTGTCGTCTTTGAAATGTTCGTTTACCTTGTCATCATTGTAAACCAATTGAGCGAGAGTCGTCTTTCCGGCACCTCCCATTCCAATAATCGGAACGACTGCTATCGTTCCAACTTCACCATCATTTGATCCCATCAACAGCTCTATTATTCTTTCCTTTTCTTCCTTTCTTCCAATCACATTTGAAGGGGGTACAAAAGAATGAGTTTCCCTCAGCGGAACTATAGTCTTGTCTTGAACATCACTCGACAAGTTGAACTTAGTTTTCTCTTCATTGATCTCGTCAAGTCTCTTTCTCAGTTCTTTCAATTTATGTGCCATCTTAAACTGGAAAATAAAGTTAGGTAGCCACGAGCACAAGCAGCGTACCTTCCTTTTGAGGGTCAATTGCTCGGTCGATCTTGCCCTCCTATACAAAGCCCCGGTTTCCAATTCGTCTAGCACGTCCTCGGCATCATAGCAGAAGTCTTTAAGCTTCGACAACCAATGCTTCACAGCTACCTCTTTTGTTTGCTTCTGCTCAGCATCGGCGACCACCTTCTGGATAATCTCTAGCGTGTTCTTGAGCTTCTCTCGATCATCCTTGACGCCCCATACCAGTTGAATTTCTTCAAAAGCCGATGAAGCTAGTTTCTCCGCAAGAGATCTGAGGATGCTAGAGACGACCTCAGTCATGGTTGTGATGTTGTTATTGGTTTTCAAGAAGGTTTAGCCTAGCCTGTATGTAGGAGCTAAACTAATATCAGGAGAAGGATGGCAAAGAGGCATGCTTTTGCCAGGTTATGTAGGCAGAGACATGGGAATACACATGGTGCAATGGAGTATGCACAACGTTATTCCAAACTGTTGCATGGTTCACTCAATTCTTGGCGGAAATCTGCAAGCAATTCGATGCTGTTCCAATTAGATTTGGAATACCTTCGTCTGATGAAAGATAAAGCAAAAGTGGCCTGAATTCTGCTTCCTTTCCCTTTAATCTTTACAACATTCCTTTCTTTGTTACTCTGTTTCTTGTGAGACAAACACGTGCACAGAGAAGAATAAGCTCCTTTTCATTGCTTGATCCCTGTATCAGATGCCCACTCTTTCGCCCTTCTACAGGAATGAGAATGATTGGTTTAGAAGTATATGCTGTTTTCCTCTTCTTTGAAAATTGCAGAGGCTTCTCTAATTAGCAAGAGTCCTGGTTGGTGATCCCAGTGCTTTTTGTGGAAGGGATCGTACGGGCTATGCCTTTCTTGTTCTTCCCTGCTCTAGTTATATATTAGCTGACGCAATGACTTATAGCTTTATTCGATGCTATGAGTTGCTGGACGTTTTCTTTTTCTTCATGATTTCATTTCCATAAGATTTTGATGGTGCAACTTCTATAGAGATTGGAAATTCATGATGTTCCTTAATCACACAGCACTATTTCGAACTTCCATTTAGCCTAACGTCCCCTGGCTTCAGAAAACTTACAGAGAAGGCGGAGTATCATAGCAAGCGCGCACAGAGTATTAGTAGCCAAGAGATTGAAACTTGGAACTTGGGGGGTTGCAGTAAAGAACTATGCTTGATGGGAGTCACAGAGACCTCTGAGATAGAAAATGAAATCGAGAAACATTGCTATGATAAGCTTATTCCACGAACCTGCACAGATTAGGTCTTGCTGTCAACGGTACGAAACTGAATGTATTTTCGGTGTACAGCAGGTTGAGTCTTGTACTCTTTGCTTTGCACGTTCTTCTCGATCCTTCACCAAAAGTCGAAGGGCAAGAAAACATTGCTCAAACAAATAAAAGGGAGAAGAAACGATTGCTTCCCATTCATACTTTGCCTCTTCCAGCTTGGCTCTTGTCAAGGGTGGGATGCCCACATACGTGTACATTCACCCGTCCAAATAACATCTTTGCCGCTGCCTACAAAATGCTCGTGATTGCTGGCCGTATTCAAGAATGTGCTTTACAAAGCAACTGTTGTCTAACGTAACAAGAGCACGACCACTAAAGTCGGGGAACGAGTGTAACCGCTAGTTGGCTGCCCAATGACTGCAAATCGGTCAATCAGTGATCGATCTAAACATATGTTCCCCTGCATTTCTCTTTGATACTTTCTTCTCTCTTTCGCTTCATCACAATAAACAAGGCAAAAGGGAGATGACTCTTTGGCAACTGTTGAGAGTCGAATCACATAGCAACGAAGCAATTTTCAGAATAATTGACCGTAGCGAATGAGATGAAAATTGCAGGGTACTGTACCTGAGTAATCACTTAACATAAGATGATTTATCTACAAAACTGGTACTTAGAAAAATGTTTCAGTCAAGCCTTATGCAGAACAATGCGTGTCTGAAAGGCTGATACAAACTGAGCACAGTAATTCCAACAAGTATATTTCTGCGAAGGTATTTCCTTCTATAAAACTCTGTACGAGATCAATCCATCAACCGTCTCAACAACCAGGTGCTTCATGCGAGCAAGAAGCAGCAGATAGGATCTTGCCATGGGCCCTGCAATAAGCAGCAACAGTGAATCATCTGTAAGTGCTTAGGGAAAATACCGATATGAAGACTCAATGAGGAAAAAGACTAAGAGGACGGCTATCCGCATTTTGGTAAAATAAAGTTTTCAGAGGGCATCAAGTCACGGACAACAGGCTTGTTGAGGCAAGAACTCGTCAGTTTGCAGCAAATGCTTTCATGGTCATTTAGAAATTCATATCACTATTGACGTTACATACGCACCCAATGCCAATGATGATATTTCGTCTTGAAAGAAGCTCTTGTTTTCCAAACGGTTCTCTTTCTTGCTTAGGTATGAGTTTATCTTCTCAATAGCTATAAGCAAATCCTGCAGAGTAAAATGCACTATGTAAATGGGTTAGGACTAACACCAGATCTCTTGTCAGCAAGTTATGGCAAGAAAGGAAACAGAACCTTGCCGTGGGAAGATGATTTTACACATCTAGAGTGACATTTACTAGCTTGCCCATGTGCTAATGCTAGTGAAACAGTCTAACCTACTTCATTTCCAAAATTCTCTGGGAGACTGTACTAGTAGGATTAATCCAATCAAGCAAGCACACTGCTTCTGTTTCAAAAGAATATACGGCTCACCCACTACTAACCCTGATGGTCTTACCACAGCAGCAGCTTAATGCAAATTAAAAGTTATTGCCTGCAGTGCATCTGCTGAGAGTCTGAGACAAAATACAAAGCTAAAGTTAAGAGTTTCATACCTCCCATGATGCAAGACTTTTCATGTAGGAAGGAAGACTTTCGTACTCATCTTTTGATGCCTTAACTTCAGATTTTGGACCTTCCACTGGATTCAAGTGTATCGAATCACGTAAGTATAAAGTCTGGGAGTAGGAAGAGCGAACGTAAAAGAATCTAATTGACCAATAACCCATGCAAATATTTTGTATTAGTACCTTCACTTGCCCCCAACTTCAAAGTAGCAGGTTGATATGGCCCCTCCAGGTCATGCATCTTATCCTCTTGATTTCTAATTGGGACGAGAAGGACGATTAATAGCAATGGAGGTTCATGCCTTAATGAAGAAAAAGCAAAAATGAAGAAGGAACAAAGTAGACCGAGAAAGAAGGAAAAACTCAAGCATGGACCATCATACTTTTGCAGTTGTCTCGAACATAGATTTGGCTCGACAGTCTTATCATTAGCTGAAATTGATATAGAAGGGAAAGATCATTAGATAAAACTGCTTGAGTAATAAGGAATTCAACTGCCTCCCAGCAAATTATTTCTCTAATCATCTCAACAAGGACTAACTTGATGTTCCAAATGACAATGAAGAGATATCAAAGGAGCAAGTTTGTACCAAATGATATTTAAAAGGACTTAAAGCACAAAGCATGTCTAACACATCCTTAAAGTTCCCTCACCTTCTGAAGCTAATGTGGCCAGAGCTACATCAGATATACCAAGGCTTTTCAAGCTGATGGAGTCATCAAATCTAGAGAACTTCAGGAAGGACAAATAGACAAAAGCTAGCAAATGGTTAGACAAAATAGACAAATAGACAAAATCTAGATATACCATGTTTTCACTTTTCAGTCATTTAGGATGAAAATTTGCATATTGCGAAGCTGACATATTGCGCCACTATTTGCAACTTGGATATAATAATGCAGTACCTATACTGCCAAATGCGATGGCTCAGTGGTAGGACTCGACAGTACGTAAACTCTAAGTCACAACAGAGGAAACACTGTTCAAGATTATTTTGCCGACACCAGCATCAAACACAGCCACTAGAGCTGACAGGAGATGGACTCACGGATTTCGAGTCAGTCCACTGAGGGTGCTCTTGCTGCGCTCGGCCTACTAAGGCATGAAAGGGCCTGTACTCAAAGCAAGCAAACGGTCTAGCGATTGTTCCTAAGGGATAGAAACTCTGGCCAGGTGTGGAGTCTCTAGCCAATTGATCTATCCCACCTAACCTCTCCAGCTTAGAATTCTACAATTTGCCAATATTTCAAACTTTGATCAAAGAAAGTTGATATATCAAAATCTGACAAGGATACAGAGAATCTTCTTCAAAACACTTCGACATGGAAGCCGCTGCAGTAAGTCGCCCCAAACATGAAGATGGCAGGTCAAATCCACCATTTGCTTGTGGAAAATTAGGATCAAGTTCCAGCGGGCTCGATAAATCATCGACAGTATCTTCTTCAACATCTTCAACATCTACGAAACAAAACCAGGACATCAAGGTCTGCAGATAGCCGACTTGCATGATTTCATTCCTCGCAACTCCTACTTAATTTCATTATCCTTTCATCATCGGCCCAGAAGTCTTGTCCTATCGATCCAGCATATTGATATACACTTCAACACCAGGTAAACTACTTCTTCTCTTACACAATCGTTATCAATCAAACGCGCAGGCAGAACAAAAAAAAAAAGGTGGAGCTGGAAGTACCGGGGACGTAGCCGAAGCTCGTAAGGCGTTCTTGGAGCTGAGCGAGGTCGCTCTGGTTCTTCTTGAAGACCTCGTTGCAGTGACCCAACAGCTCCTCAAACGACACGGTCCCGAACGACATGGAGTCGAGCAATTCGAGATCCCCGCTCGCCGTCGACACGCGCCGGTTCAGGCACTGAACGAAGGTCGAAGAAGCCGAATCTGCGATCCGAAACACCAAAAGGTAAATGGATCCACCGAGAAGGAAAGGAAAACGCACGACCCGAAGTTAGAATTCATCCCCCGCACCGAGAGGGATGGGACGGCGATCGATGGATTGGTTGAGGGCGTCGACGCTGCTCTGGAGGTGGTTGCAGAAATGGCCGAGGCTTCTGCCGAGCGTCGCTATCGCCTCCTCCATGTCCCGCGACTCTGAGGGAGAGCTTCCGTTGAAGACGACGGAGCGGGAAACGAACGCCTGCTTTTCGAAATGCACTTGCACGGTCCGCGATGAGGGGGGATCGGACTCTGACTCGACGGTGGGGATCTTGTCCACGTGGATCACGTCGCTAGAGCAGGTTTTGCCCCAAATACTCATTATACATAGCAACTCATTTTTTTTCTTTACATGACCCTCTAATTATCTCGCTTTTGTTTTCTAAGGTTACACTCTAATATATATAATGTTTTTTTTTGGTAAGATAAGAGGAATATATACTTTACAATTCACAAGTTACAACAAAAAGCTGTACACAAAAATCTCGTATCTAATGCAGCACAAGTGTTACGAAAGGCGCAAAGGTGTAGCGACTGATTTGAGCTAGCGACCGCAACAAGTAGCAGGAGCCCAAGTGTTAAGAAGAACAAGCTGGGCCTCTAACAAGTGGACTAAAGAGCCACAAAGGAACAACAACTACGGAACATTAAGAAAAATAGATGTCGGGATGTCCCAGCTAGCCTAGATTCTTCTATTGCACGGAGTATCTGCAACAAGCTTGAGAGAAAGAGCCTTATCTTGACCAGCTTTGACAAGATGGTTCCGCATCGTAGGCAGGAAAATGGTCCCATTTCTAAATAGGAAGTTGTTACGCTCTATCCAAATGAGGTGGCATAGAGCTCCAAGTGCAAACCGAGCAAGGCAATGATGGAAGCTGTTTCCAGCAATGGATGTGGTCACCCAGTAGAGAATATGTTGCCAAGACCCATTGTGCCAGGGGAGATTAAATCTGGCGGCCCAAAATGACGCTAAAGAGCCCATATAAGTGCAACCAAAGAACAGGTGGTCAACGGAGTCTAGCCTACCTTGGCAATAACCACAAAGTCCTTCAGAGATTCTGCGATAGGAAAGAAGGAGGACCTGGGTCGGAAGCCTGTTGAGGGTCATCAGCCATAGCAAAAAGCTATGTTTCGAGGCAAAATTGCAGTCCCAAATGAATGAATCCCAATAAACATGGTGTCCCTTTTTCCGAGTTAAATCCTAGGCCGAGGAAATAGAGAACACTCCGGAAGGATGACCTTGCCAAATAAGTTGGTTCGGCGACTCCGTCACCAACTGGGGGGTATGTTCAGTCCAGGAATTGAAGGATTGTATCACGTTGGACAGGTGCCATTCGGAGGACAGGAAATCCCTAACCGTGGCCGTTCTTGCAATGCCAGAGCAGAATATGTCTCTATTAGAGAACAATTTATAGAGTGGGCCTTTATCATGCCAGAAGTCGAACCAGAAAGAAGTTGAAGATCCATTGCCAATTCTCCATTTGAACTGCTGCTGAAATTCGAAACGGAAATCTAGGATTTTCTTCCAGGCCTAGGAGCACACCGTAGGTTTAGGGGCGACCCAAAAGTTCTTCGTTTTGAGAAAATTGGAATGGATCCATTTGCACCATAAAGATTCCTTGTCCGTGAAAAGGACCCAGATGTGCTTAAGCATAGCTGCACGGTTACAGTCGTTAAGTTTGCGAATACCAAGTCCACCTTTAGACCTAGGTAGGCAAACATCAGTCCAAGAGACTTTGGCTCCCCCCACCCCCAAGTCTGGACCCTTCCATAGGAACTATCTACGGATCAATTTGATTCTTGCAAGGATAGAACGTGGAAGACAGAAAAAAGAGGCCCAGTAGACTTGAACAGAATGGAAAACAGATTTTATAAGTTGAAGACATCCCACAAACGAAAGGAATCTCTAAGTCCAAGAGCGAGCTCTAGCCGTGATAGCATTGACTAACGAGTTACAGTCATTCTTACCCAATTTGGAGGTAGAAATAGGGACTCCAAGGTAACGGAAAGGAAGCGTACCTTCGATGAAGCCAAATGAGTGTAAAATACGGTTTCTGAGAGAAGGACAGCCACCAGAGAAGAATATCTCACTTTTGTTGACATTTGGCTTAAGTCCTGGCCACCGGGAGAAAAAATCCAGGCTACTCTTAAGAAGGGCAGTTGAAGTGTCGTTTGCCTCTGAAAATAACAGTACATCATCAGCAAAAAACAAACGGGTGATGTGACATCCCGGATTTTGACCCAATTTTGAGATTTAATAAACGTGTAATTCGTCAGTGTGCTTGTAATAAAATCTCGCCCGGGAACTGATAATTCCCAGTTATTATTTTAAATTTTGAGATTTCACTAGAATCGCGCTCAATCGAATTTGGCTGTTATTTAGAGCCCAAATTTCAGTGTAAAATTTCTCGAATTTCGGGACGCAATAAATTGGACGGTGTCAATGTTGTTGTAGCCAACGTCAAGATTATCAGGGGTAATGGGAAGAAAAAGGAGTTTTTGACCGGGTACGAATTTGGACTGGTAGACCTCCCTCGTGGTAGTTGATCGAATTAATTTGGCCTTTGTCCTTTATTATATTCTAAGATTTATTTGGACTGTCAGGGTGTTGTCGGTTTTAGTTATGGGCCGTTAAATTGCATTATTTATTTGATTGAACTTTTAAATTTTCCCTCCCCTCTCTCTCTCTCTCTCTCTTCTTGCCGCGCCGGAACCCATTGCCGCACGTCTTTCTTTCCCTCTTCCTCGTGCGTCTGCCCCCCCTCTTCCCTTCCTTCCCTCTCTCCTTTTCTCTCTCTCTCTCTTCTCTTTCCCCTCCCCCGCATGCACGCGTCACCCATGCATGCACGCGCACGTCCTCTCTCCCTCTCTTTTCTCTCTTCTCTTTCCTTCTTCTCTTCTTCTCTCTTCTTTCTTTTTTTCTCTTTTCTCTTCTCTTCTCTGCGTTCGCTCGCCTTCCTTTCCCCCAACGAAGCCGCACCCGCTTCTGTTCCGCCCAACACCGCTCTACTTGCCGCCAGTTGCCGCTCGCCGCTGCCGCACGCCGACCGGCCGCCGCCACCCCCGTCACAGCCACCCCTCCCCTCCACCCTCCTCCTTCTCCCTCTCGGCTACTCCCCCTTGTCCCGTCCAACGCCGCTAAGCTCAACCGCCTCCGCAGCTGCCGCTCGACACACCAGCCGCTGACGATGTTGTCTCCCTCGCGCCTTCGCCGCCGCAGCCGCGTCGCCCGACAGCCCGCCCGAAGCTGCCTTCCTCCTCTCCCGAGCGCATGAGTTCGCGTCATCGTCGCTTGTCGCCGCGTCCGGCGAGCCCAAGCCGTCGTCCAGTCGCCCAACTGGCTCCCCAGCGCCATCCCGATGCCTGAGTGTCCCCGTCACCCTCGCCAAGCGCCCCCCAAGCCGCACCACCCGCCTCCGCTAACTTCTCTCTCTTTCCCTTTGGTGTTTTGCCGTTTGCCGCCGCCGCCATCGTCAGCTCGCCGCTCGCCGGTTCAACCAACGAGCCATCGCTGCCGCGAGGTCACCGTGCTGCTCTGTCGCCACCGGTTCGCCCCTCTCCCCCAGCCTCAATTTCTCTCTCTCTCTCTCTCTCTCTCTCTCTCTCTCTCTCTCTCTCTCTCTCTCCCTCACCCGGCTGACCTCTCCCCCTTTAGCTCGCCCCCGTCGCCGCCAGCCGTCGGAGCCGCCTCGCTAGCCAGCCGACCAGCCACCGCCGCACCTGAGCCGTGCCCGCATCTGTGCCCAGGCCGTGGTCGAGTCACCCGGTCCGTGGTCAAGCCCCGCGCCCGTGTCCGTGCCCGCGCCCGTGCCCGTGCGTGTGCCCGTGGTCGAGGGCTGTGCCCGTGGCCGAGCGCCATGGTCGAGCCCCGCGCCCGTCGCGCCCGTACCCGCACCTAGCCAACACCGTTCACCAGAGCCATTTTAGGCCCGAGTCGATTTTTACCGGGCCAAAACCTTGTAAGTGATATTCTAACCCTATTTAGTATAATGGGTACCATTAGACTTGTCTAGGGATTTATTTAGATGAAATTTAGTGCCTATCTTAGAAAATAATTAGACGTTTAGAATGCGGTTAGTGCATGGATTATGTGGCGCATGGTAGATTAAATTATGGTGATAGTGTGGCTGATTGTGGTGTTCTGATTGACCGTGTCGTGGTGGCGTGTGTGGATGAAAATGGGAAATCGTACGTGCTTGGCTTGAATGTCGAAAGTGTAATCGGATGTGACTGATTTGTGGGCCAATGTGATGGGCTGTGATGTGAATTGGATTTGTACGACTCGTCGATTGGTGAATTGTGATATGGTGAACGTGTCCTGAGTTTTGATTGGTACGATTTGTGAGATTGGCAAATTGTGTTGTGGTGCTTGCGCATGCGAAAAAACTAGGATCGATTGAAGGGCTGCCAACCTGAGGCGTAGGTTACGCGGGTGTGGCGAATAAGGCATGACTAGACCTGAGGCGTAGGTTACGCGAGTCATTGGAATGGAAATATGTCCTAAAGCGTGGTTACGCGGGACCGAGCCCGGCTTGATCTGAAAGCTGAGTCTGAGGCACAGTGGCGCAGGCTGTGAGTTGGGGCCTGAGGCGCAGTGGCGCAGGCCGTGTGAAGGGACCTGGGAGGTCGTGGAAAGTTGTTCGACCACACATGCGACCTGATTGTGATTGATTGATTGATTTTGACTAATGGATTGGATGATCTGCCTGGGTGTTTTGATTGAATGCTATTATGGCTGGCGTATGTATGACTGTAAGTTGTTATTAAATTGTTGTTATTATTATACTATATTTGACTAACGTGCAGAGCCGGTACATAGTTGTTGGCAAGGTAAGTATCCGAGATGAATTCGTTATGTTAGGGAGTTAAATTGCATGTACGACTTGTCTGGGTACGCATTGGCCTACATAGGGTTTAGAGTATTACTTATTGAGACTCGTTTTCGCGGTTATTATATAACCATTTTCAGATCCTCACCCTCGAGTATGACACCACCTAGGCGTTTTGGAGTCTCCGTGCATATGGTACACAAAGATAACGAGTACCCGAGTCTGAATCCGGGTAAGGCATATAATAGGCATCGTACTTATGTTTGGGTAGATGTAGGGCGAGAAGAGTTGGAACGTCATGACTATTTGGCTTAGTCTCATAGGGTCGGGTTGGTAAACTCTGGGCCAATCCGAGGTTTTGAGGGGTTGCGGTTCGATAATGAGAGTGCGGTCAATTGGGAACCCTGGGACAAGTTCGCTCCCGATGGCGAGGTGTCAGATCCCGACAGTCCTCCTGTGAACCCTGGTCTAGCTCCGGCACCGGTCTCCGAGCCTATTCCTGAGCCTGTCCCCGAGCCTGAACCCCAGCTAGCATCCGAGCCCGAGAGCGAAGAAGAACCCTTGGCAGTCGAGCAGGGAGATGAGGAGGAGAACCCGATCGAGATCGACTAGGACTCGGAGATAGACTCTTTAGGGTCCAATCCGGATTGGCTACCGTAGAGCTGAGCCAGCCGTAGCTCTATTTTGGTGGGGCTGACACTTTTTGGTAATAGGAGTCCCCCTTAGTCTGTATACCCGACCGATGAGCCACGCATTCCTTTTTGTTATTATTGGCTCCTTGACCCACTTTTGGTGTACGTACTTGCCTGTAATGAATGTTGTAAGTCATTCCTGTTGTTAATTTAAAATACTACTTATGTTGTGATTGCTATCCTTGGCCATAGTTTTATCATGTTCGGGTGATAATTGCTTCCGCATGTGTTTTATCCTCTGATTTGGGTTTGGATCGGCGACGCTTTCTGGGACGTCACGTTCATTATGACCTATGGTGGGATGTCGCGAGCCCGGCAGGGTCCAGGGTGTAACAGGTGAGAGATGTGGACTTACACCGCCAGAAAAACTTGAAACTCGAGAGACGAGATTGGGCAACCAGAATTCCGGTGAAGACTTCCATGACCAAAGTAAAGAGGTAGGGAGACATTGGGTCCCCTTGACGTAATCCTCTGCTGCTAGGAAAGAAACCGTGGAGGGCTCCATTAATTGCAATTGAGAATTTCGGGATCGTCACACACTGCATAATAAGCTTAATAGTCATGCAGGGGAACCCAAAGGCTTGCAAGGTCCGTTGGAGGAAAATCCAATCAACTGTGTCATATGCCTTTTGAAAGTCAACTTTAATGGTGCATTTTGGCAGGTGCGGGTCATGATGAAATCCCGCAAAGAGTTCTTATGCAAGAAGAATGTTATCCCCAATTCGTCGCTTCTTGACAAAAGCGTTCTGAGTGGGACTGATAATGTCAGGCAGCACTGCAGCAATTCTATTGGCCAATATCTTGGTAATACATTTGTAAACAGTGTTACAACAGACAATCGACTGGAATTCATTCATGGATGAGGCATTGGGGACCTTGGGCACCAAGGTGAGAATGGTAGCATTGGTCTCCTTGAGCAAGGAGCCAGTTTGGAAAAAGTCCTTGATTGCTAAAGTGACTGAAGGTCCAACAATATCCCAAGATGATAAAAAGAAGTCTACATTGAAGCCATCAGGTCCGGGGGTTTTATCTTTCAGAACAGAGAAAAAAGTATCCCGAATTTCAAGGTCAGTCACCTGGCGGGACAGAAGTTGAGTGTGATTCTCGTTGTGGGGGCATTGGATCATCGCTTAAATGTCCTGACTTGCTGGCCGAGGGGCAGACATGTTAGAGGCAAGCAGGTTCTCATAGTATGCGACAATATGGTCACGGACTAGAGTCGGGTCAGAAAGGATAGATCCAGCGCCATTGGAAATCGAGATTATTCGATTGTGGAGATGCCTTCAATTGACAGAATGATGGAAATACTTAGTATTGCGATCCCCTTCCTTCAGCCATTTGATTTTAGATTCTGATTGAAGAACAATTCCTCCTAAATACGGGGTTCAGAGAAGAGTCGGAGTTGGTCCTTCTCCTGGTTAGCCAATGACCGGTTCCAAGGGTCACTAGCAATGGCATCTTGAGTAGAAATTAGTTTTGCTCTCGCCTGGGCAGTGCGGGTAGAGATGTCAGAGAAAGATTCGCCATTGAGAAGTTTGAGGCGACCTTTGAGGAGCTTCAACTTACGACATAAAATGAACATGGGAGTGCCAGAAACATAGGAGTCCCAAGTTTCCACCACAATACTCAAAAAGGAGGGATGCCGCATCCAACAGTTAAAGAATTTGAAAGGCTTTCTGAGGACCGAGGGAGAATCAATTCTTATAACTATCGGAGAGTGATCAGAAACTCCTAGGGCTAAGAAGGTAGCCTCCGAGAAAGAAAATGGTCTGGTCCAGTGTTTATTAATGAGCACCCTATCTATCTTCCTCTATTTTCGCCGCGTACTTGAGGAAGTAGACCACGTGAATCTGTGGCCAACATATCGAAGGTCATCAAGACCGACTTGATCTAGGCATTTAGCGAGCTCGTCAAATGCAGGAATCCAAGAGTTGGAGCTGCCAATTCTGTCTGAATGGTCTCTGATGGCATTAAAATCTCCAGCAATCACCCAAGGCACTTCAGCAAATTGTGGGCTTAACCGGATGAGATCTACCCAAAGAGTCCGACGAGTGATAAAAGTATGTCCGCCATAAATCACCGAAAGGTGATAAGTCTTGCAAGAAGCCAAAAGATTAACACAGCCATGGATAGCCTGCTCGGATACAGATAGAACAACAAAATCAATATCTTGGGGGTTCCAGCCTACCCAAATTTTGCTTCGGGGAGAGTGGCTATAGTTAGAGGACCATAACCATCTCGGCACTAAACCAGCAGCAATATTGTCAAAAAGAGACGGGCTGACCTTAGTCTCTAGAATGCCAATGAACGAGAGGTTCTTAGATCTAACAAAAGATCTAATCTCAACCTGTTTGAGGGGGTGCATAAGTTCTCTAATATTCCATATGCCAAAAAGCATCAAAAAAGAGTTCTTTACCTTTTTTTTTTAAACCCCCCCTCTTTCTGGATTTCGGGGGAGGCTTCTTACCCAATCCAGAGGGGTTAACTGGAGAAGATAAGGGTTGAACTGGAGTAGGAAGGGGAGGGTCTGGGCTCTCGGCAAGTGACACTTGGCAAATCTCAAGAATAGGTCTCGATCTCAATGACAAGCAGGAGAGGGGGAATCACCAGCACTGTCAATGTCACTAGCTTTGCCATTATGAGAGTCATCCGAGTCAGACATATCCTCAGACGAAGAAGGATTGGCCAAAACAGGGATAGAGGGGGTTTGTTTGGATGAAGAAGCCCAAAATGTAGGGGGAGGCGGTTCTAGGACAGGGGAGTTAGCACCATGTTTCCTGGTAACCTTCTCCCATTTTCCCTCCCCAGAATGGGGTTCCTCAGGAGGAGCAGCAGCTGCTGGAGGGGCATGCTTCACCATCGCTGCCGTAGCTATGGCAGGAAGGGGGCATTTGTGGCCAAAAGTGCCACAAGTTGGGCATGAAATAGGACGCCACTCGTATTCTACCTTAACGGGCCAAATTTCTTCATTCAGCAGAACATCCACTGTATCAGGTAGAATTTGGGTAGCCTTGACTTCAATATAGACTCTAGCAAATGAGATCATCCTCATGCGCTCTGTTTGAACGTCAACATAAAGGGGCTTACCGATCGCATTGGCCACCGCACTGATACCTGTAGCGGACCACAGGGCATACGGAATCTTCCGTAGCTTAGCCCAAACTGGGAGTGACTCATGTTGATCCTTCAAGAGCTTCAAGTCTGGATACCATTGTTGTAAAAACATTAGTACTTTGAGAATGGTAATAGGGCCACCATCCAGAATCTTCCTTCGAAAAGAATTATCAGATATGTGAAAGAAGTAAAACCCGTCAACATTGGCAAGGACATCCACCACCTGTGTTCCCCATATATTCTTGATCGCATTCTCTGTCAACTTAAAGGGAAGTTTTTTCCTGACAAAGTATCCCACAAGACATTCCTTCCAAATCGGGTAAGTGTCCCTTAAGATCTCCTCCGAGATTCTAACCATCGGTTTACCATCTACAAAGGAAGGCGGGATATAGGAGAGGTTGTACCCTTTCTCCACTGATTGGCCACTGAAGCCTAGGAACGCTAAGGAGGCTGAGGACCTGAGACCTTGCCTGGTGAGTTCGAAGGGGCAACCCCTTTATTGCGGCTGTGAGCTTTCACCTGGGTTTTTTCCAGTTGGGAGGGCCGTCCTCCATTAGCACCACCACGAGGCAATGTGGACGGTTGCCTTCTGCAACTTCAACCATGACTCTGGGGGTGAGGAGGT
Source organism: Syzygium aromaticum (assembly GCA_024500025.1). Classification (NCBI taxonomy): domain Eukaryota; kingdom Viridiplantae; phylum Streptophyta; class Magnoliopsida; order Myrtales; family Myrtaceae; genus Syzygium; species Syzygium aromaticum. The sequence continues at coordinate 24,959,341 of CM044885.1, forward strand.
CGCACAATCGGGGCTACTACAGAAGTGCCCACCCCGGCCTCTTTAGAAAGAATAGCCGGTACAACAGGGGGAATCGAAGGAGGATGGTTCGCCTCTACCACAGTGCCCATTTGATCAGATAGGTGAGTGGACAACTCCCTAGAACTTAGATTTCTAGACATGGCTGGCTCTACCTCCAAACTCCCATACAGTGAAGAGGGGACAGAGCCAAAAAATCACCAAATATCAAATAAACTATGTGAAAACAACCACGCTTCCTAACGCACAACCCAAACCAGCCAGCTAGCTCCCAGTGCTGACCAGAACAAAGAATACAGATGCGAACCCAGACAACCCAGATCTACTGCCCAGCAAAGCATAAACCAGGGATGGGGGATCACAACGGATGAAAAGAAGGAACCAACCTGGCGACTTCAGCCTCCAAAAACCAAGAAATTCCAACAGCTAGATCTCTGGGGAGTCGCAGAACCCAATCACGAGCTACAGTGCTGCGGGATTCCACTTAATAGAGAGAAACCCGATTACTAGGGGCCTAATATATATAATGTTCACTCATTAAATAACGAAAAAAACATTCAGAAGTATTAAAATTCTACCACGTCAGTTGCAGACGTGGTGCGCACATCTATCTAGTCATGCCACTCACTTTGAGAGACGCGACTGAATAGGGTAGGTGATCGAAAGTGTTGTAGTTAATTATCTTTAGTTAGTGCAGCTTCTGGGTCTCTTTGCTATGAGCATTCTACAGAGGGTAAGATCGATTTGCAAATTGTTTTTGGGACTTGAACGATTCTTTCGCAAATCTCTCAAGCAAAGGTCTCGGATGAAGTTTCTCGAGGCAAAAATTGAGGTTCCGTAAGAAAATTCACCGGACACAAATCATATCTAGTATAATCATGAAGATCTCAATCAAGCTCAGCAATATAATAAATTTGAAAAGCACAATCACAAATTGCATAAATCAATTCCACTAGAACAAAGGGAATGAAGCCACTAGAAAAAAAATTATATTGAGACCTTAGTAGGGAAAAGTGCCAAAAAAGTCCTAAACCTTTTGCATTTGTGCCAATTTAGTCCTAAACCTTTTTTTTTTGTGCCAATTCTGTGACATTCTGAAATTCCACCAATTGAAATTTATCAAATAATTGAGTTTTATGAAATGTGCTCGTAATAAATTCTCGCTTGGAATTGATCATTTCTGGGAATGTTAACCATTAGGGAAAAACTAATAGGGGAATTAAATTCGTACGACTAAAGAAAATTCTATTGTAAATTGATTTTTGACCATTAAATCGCTGAAATGATATTTTAAGCCACTGTTAGCCGATCCAAGGATAATAATGAGTCAGTTCGCCATTGTCATAGTAGTGGGTTGCGGGTAATTCTGCTAGACCACGAAATGACTTGACGATTGATCCTGAACCTATGCCAAACAATCGTACCCCTCGGATCAAGTGATTGATCTTCACGATTTTAATGACAATCGAGGTCGTCACGAATCGAACGGACTTGCATGTAACTCTATTCAGTATCAGTTATGAGTCGACTCTGTGAAATTTCCCAATAAGCCGCCCGTTAGCTTGAGAAACGCTCGAATTACGTTTAATAAAATTTAATTATTGAATTTAGCCCAATTTGGACACTGAAAAATTAGGAAATCACGATGGAACGTTAGAACAACGTTGCAAGGAACTTGTGCGAATTTTTGGTGCGCTCAAATGCTTCGAAAAAAACTCGATTTGGGTAAGAAACGGAGAAAACGACCAAAATACCCCTAAGATTTATTAAAGGGTAAGCTTTAAGGGTAAAGGGCATTTTGGTAATTTTTCCCTAAAATTATGATTGGACAATTTTACCCTTGGATTTTTGGAAATTACAAGTATACCCTTGGATATTTTTGTGCAAGAATCGATCTCGGCCGTCGGTTCAAGATAAGATCGAATCGGAACCGTCGGATTAAAAATATGATTGAAGGGTGTTTTGGTCATTTCCGCATGGGGTCAAATGGGCACTATTTGAGTCAAGAACACTCCCTCTCTCTTTACTCTTCTCTCCCCCTTCACCGAACAGCCCCCCCCTTCGTGAACTCCTTGGCCGCCCTCCTTCAAGCCGGATCGCCCACTGCCGGCGCCGCCACTCGCCACCACTGCTCGGACCGCCACCAAGCCGCTGTCCACGCCGTCGTACGCCCCCACCACCAACCTCAAACCTCACCGTCTCTCTCTCTTTCCCTCTCTCTCACCAAATGGCCGTGAGCCACAATCAAGGAGCCAGATCGCCGCCGCAAGCCGATCGCCATCGCCGAGCTTCGCCGCCGTCCCCGCCGTGTCCGTTTAAGTGCCGCCGCTTCCCATTCTAGCCGATTTAGTCTAGAACTCGGTAAATCGCGCTTTAAACCCGATTTAAGACTTTAGATATCGAAAGATGATTATTTTTGGGGAAAATTGGATTTATGCGGGTATGAAATTGTGGAAAATATTATTGGAATTTTATGGCAGGCCTTAGGAATTTATTTTGAAATTTTTGGAGGAAATTAAAGGTTGAAAAATAAGCTGTGAATTACTGTTCACGAGGCTGTGATTGATGGATCGGGATGCAAGTTGGATTTTTGGAACCGTCAATTAATTGCGAGAAAATGTCATGAAGAGCCGGGAGTGTAATTTTGTGATTTGAGATGCGGAAATTACTGTTCACTGGCTGTGATGTGTTGTGTGATGTGCTGTGATTGGCTGTTTGACACGTGGATGGTACCGTTAGGTCCGTCTTTGAATTTTATGAAAGTCCCGTAAAGGACTGAAATTGATTTGACAGTGTTTGAGTGCGGAAAAATGCGAAATTGTGTGTGAATGCGTGTTTGCGGTGTGAATGCGTGATTGTGGGTGCAAACATGTGCACGAAAATCCATGAGAAGGTATGAAAGTGTGAGAATGGGATCGGGCCAAGTATCATAAACTCGGACAGCAATCACGTAGGTCTGTTGCATTTGGCACAAGCTGAGACTTGAAAAAACAAGAATGAGAATCGGTCCAAAGCACGATCAACTCGGGTGAAACTGGGATTGGACCTAGGCATTATAAGCTCGGATTCCGATCATGTAGGCCTTACGCATTTGGTGCGGGCTGAGTTTGGGATCGAGCCTGGGACGTATGATGCTCAGGTTGTGATCGAGGCCTAAGGCGTGAACGAGTACGTAAGCCGGAAGTGTAGTAATGAATGGTCGCAGTGTGTCTGAGGAGTGTACGTTAACGCGGGCCACTGGTGAGGATTGAGAAAGAGGAGATGAGAACGAAATGAGTACGTGGGATGAGAACTGTACATGCCTGTGTTGCATATGACGTGTTTATGATTGTGTGTGGAATACCTACTATGTGGTGATTTGACATGTGTGTAATTGTTTTGTGTATTTGTCTGGAGGTACGTAATAGTATAGGTTGGGTTTAGGGGTGTGCTTGCTGAAATGTAATCTCATAGTTGTAGCAACCAACAATTTTCAGAAACCCAGCCTGAGACATGAACCCTCTACCGCCACCGCCACCAGTACGTTTTAGAGTACCAGTGCACACGGAATACAAAGTAGCAGAGTTTTTAATGGGTGATGGGATGACATGGATTAGACACACGACGACCATATATGTAGAGATAGGATTACCATTGTGGGAGACCAATGTATATACGGCTTGGTACCTTAGGGACGTTGACGGGGATGAATTTGGTCCCGTTCGAGGTTTCGACGTCCCATACGATCTAGTTGGAGATTGGGATCCGGCCGCCATGCCCCCGATTGATGGAGAATTGACTAGTACAGAGGTTAGTTTGGCTCAATCTGGTCTGCACCCAGCCACCGCAGGCCAAGGAACTTTCGGAGCCGAACACAAACTTGAACCCGAGGCGTCGCAAACCGAAGCTGAGCCAATGGATATAGATTTAGATCATATTCCTGAAGAGGAACCAGATCAGGACGCAGGACCCGAGGCAGAACCCGAGGTTGAGCCTGAGAACAACCCTGTAGAATCCGAAAAGCCTGTAGGAGAACCGGAGTACATACTTCCATTTGAGCAGTTTATGGATCCCAATTTTGAGCCTGAGTTCCATTTTTGGGATGTACTAGCTGAGAACGGTCAGGATGAGGTTCCGGCGGAATCGGGCGATATCAACCACGCAATTGTCATCGAGGCAGAGCCAGAGTCCTCGGAGGATCAATCGGAAAGAGAAAGCTCAAAATCGGAAAACGAGGAGTCGGATTCAGAATGGACGCCGAGTAAGGGGCGTAGAGGTTAAGATGTCGATCGGAAAGCCAAGCTGTTGTCGAGAACCATTTTTGAGGACGAATGCCAAGTCGCCAACCCCGTTTGATTTTGTCGGTTTTAGGAAAGGTGTGTACTCGTTTATAAAGTTTGTAAAAATGTGAATATTGTGGTGGTACAAGTTAATGAGAGTGAAAGTGTATATTCTCTATAATTTCCCCATTTATATTTGTCAGAGTGTTTCATGGTTTCCGTTGCGATATTAAATCTTTGATGTTTGATTGAGGTCGGCGATACCCTAGGATATCAAACTCTTCAACCAAAGGCGGAATGACACGGGCTCGACAGGGGTTCGAGACGTGACAAATTCAGTCCTAAATTGGCACAAAACAAAAAGGTTTAGAACTAAATTGGCACCAATTTAAAAGGTTTAGGACTAAATTGATACCAAAAAAAGGTTTAGGACTAAATTGACACCTATTTAAAAGGTTTAGGACTAAATTGACACCAATTTAAAAGGTTTAGGACTGAATTGATACCAATGCAAAAAGTTTAAGACTTTTTTGGTACTTTTCCCGACCTTAGTACCATGATTTCAAGGAGCAAGAGACCAATACCCATGCTCGAACCAATTCTTCTTCTACTCTGTACTTTGTGACAACGGAGGCTAGGGTTTTGACGAGAGTGTTGATCATTTTTCATCGAAGGGGTTGCAGTCAATGGGGAACTCCATGACAATGAACCAATGCTTGTAGTCGCAGCCGTCGAAGAGGATCTTCTCCGTGGGAGGTCGGTTGCTCCAATTGGGCGATGAGTCCTCCAATGGTGAATAGCGAGACCCGAGGGTCCTGGGAAGGTCAGGTCCAGTCTTGACAAGGGGGAGGCGCTGAGGAGAGGAATGGAGAGGCAAGAGCTAGAGAATGAAGGTGGAGTTGAGGGAAGGAGCGTTCGAGCGAGGAGCAATTTTTGGTTGTTCTCTTTTGTCAAAAAGGAAAAAAGCGGGTTGAAGGAAGAGAGACAAGAGCTAGGCAGCCATTTCAAATTTTTTAATAATGATGTTATGCATTTGTGATATCCAATTCTAACTTTCTCATATCACGTGTTAGATTATGCGTTAGCCTCACCAGATAAATGCGTGCTATGTTTGCAGCTGACTAGACGTTTTAATACCACTAAATATTTTCTTGTAAGCAAAACTTCACTATGCATTACCCTGCCGATAATCTTTCTCTTATTTTCTTTGTAAATTTTTGAAAATATTTAAGTTTAAATGTTGAAACAATAGCAAAACCTCTGGCTTTCTATATAGCACTCCTTCAAGTGGTAAAAAAAAAAAAAGAAAAATAATATCAAATATCTTATTTCTCCAGAAAAATAATCGGGCACGAGAAATTAATCTATATATTAATTTAAACAGTTAATTAACTCACTTTTTATTGCCTCCAAAAGAAATTAGTCTATGTATTAATTTAAAACAATTAATTAATTCACTTTTAGTTCCTTTCGAAAATTACCTTCATAAAATTATGAAGGAAGGCTAAACATCTCATTTTCTTTCTATATGTAACCCTCCTAGTAAAGAGAGCTATTTTTAGATCAAAATGGCGCATTTGAATGTCTTCTTAAATCCACGTCAACAAGTGACATGGAGCAAACCTTTAAAGGTATCATTTGACGGAAACTCAATGAAGGCCAAAATCACAACCCCATGTAAAGTTCGTAATTTTCCAGGAAATTGGGCCATTTCCAGCTAATTATTTCCCAAGAACCAGGACCTCTCTATCTTCAACAAGCTAGAGCCTTGAGACTTGAATTGGCACTGTCAGAGCAATGACCCCAGTCATTCGGGTACTCTACTCTCATCTCTAACCCGAGGATGCCTTAACTTCGAGCAGCGAGGAGAAAAACGATCCAAGCCGTAATTCTACTGCCCCTAAAATTATTCATCACCACACAGAAATCTCTTTTCACTTGGGTAGGACCAGCAGCATCAGTCGAATGTGCTCGATTAGGCCTAGAAAAGGGAAAGAAAGAGAGAAAATTAATTACATGACTTAGGACAAGAGCGAGGGCAACTATATCAGCAGCCTAAGTTCACGGGCCGTGACACCATCAAAAGCCGCCGGATGTTTTTCTTGTCCTCGTGTCCACATGCTTCTAATTCGCAAGAAGTTTGGTGTCGGCTCCAGTTTCTGCATCATGTATCTTTTCGAATAGCTTAAACGCTCAGCAGTTCCTAGGACACACTTCGAGTCTTCGATGATAAGGATCGCACACGCAGTCGATAGCGTGCATTAATTTCCTTCGAGGCCCCACGGCAGCGGCACCCATATCTTTGAGTTTCTTCATCGTCATGTTAGCCAGCTGAAGCTCATTGATGCGCCTACACCGGAAGATCCTCACAAACTGCCCCAGCCCCAGTGACACCAGCCAGCTGCTCAGTCCACCGGCCTTCTGAAGTTTCTCCTCGAGATTTCGTGCTTTGAGCTGTTGATGAAGGAACGTCACCCCGGTGGAGAAGTAACAAGGGCTATTTAACATTCTCTCCTGTTTGATACTTTTCGAGGAATTTGATGTTTTCAGCACTTCGTGTAACTTCTGAACAGAAACGTTGGCAGGGTTCTTGGACTGTGTTCTGGAATCCATCCCTGAGAGTTTAGACTTGTCTGACGGATGTGGAGAACAAACTTTTCCCACAAATGTGTCATTCTCGAGTGGCAACGATGTCGTCTTCTCGTATTCACTGACGGACAGCATTACAGGACTCCCCTCAGCTGGAAGTGGTGATTTTTCTGGCACATATTCCCTAGGTATGTCTTGCACCTGACTCGAGGATGGCTTTGATACTGCACATTTTTCTGCAACAGGTAAAGGCGGCACCAAAATAGTGATCCTCTGCCATTTCACAATCAACCGGCTCGTATCTTCGAAGGGATCCACCTCGCAGGTAGAATCATAGTCATTGCCAGGTGTCGTGGAAGCACTGGCAGATCGCGACGTCGACGTCGACGGCGGCGGCGACGCACCGACGCTCAGCTCGCAAGCCCTCGCGGCACTCCAGGAATTCCTCCGCAAGCAGAGCCAGTCGCTGGTGGAGCAGACGGAGGTGGCCCTGGTGACGGAGGACTGGAGGATGAGCCAGTTCTGGTACGACCGGGAGACGGCCGAGACCGTCGCCAATGAAGTCCTCGCGCTCTGTTCGGGCTCTCCCTCTCGCGTGGCTTGCATCGCTTGCCCCATGCTTTACCCTTATCTCAAGGTGCGCCATTTTTTTAAAGTTCCATCGGCTTGTCCACGGTTGAGCATTTCTCTTTGGGGGGAAAAATGGGGTTAGGGTTTGGTTCTCCGCCCTCGCTAAAATTATGAAACCGGATTGACGAAATGATCGACTGTGATGATGATATGAGCTGCGCTCTGTGTTTCTACTTGACAATGAGCTTCCTGTTTTATGCATTTCCCCAATGTTCTTGTTACTCCATGCAATTGCAAAGGACCGACGCGAGCTTCTGGTCGATGTAATTGCATACGCCTTGTAGCTGCAAAGGGCCTGCGTGAGCCTCTGGTTGATGTTCTTGTTACTGCCTTCTGGGTTCTGGTCCATGCCTTTCCTTATGTCATGGTTCGCCGCGCATACTGTTGGGAGTGTGCAGACCGTGTCATTCGACTATTCGAGCAATCTTATCGGAATTGGGCTTCGCCGAGAGAGTGATTGGCTCAATGCCATCCGTGTAAATGCGATGGTCAGTGTCAAAGTTCGATGACCCCATGCTAAATCGATTAAATAAGATTTGACTTTGGAATAAGCGAGTTGTTTTCAAGCGACCATCTTATTGGAACAAATTTCAGATTGGAGTATGCTATCCTGTTCGGCATTTTGACATATATTGTCTCCCTAAGGAAAAATGAAGGGGGAATGGTCAGTTACAGATGCTATTGCTGTTTGGAAGCCATATCGCCTTCGTCCCCTTATTGTTGAACTCTTTTCCTGAAGTAGAACCTCAAGGTTGTTAGTATGTTAATCCTGTCCATGCCGGAACACTAGAGCTTTGAGCTTTTGACTTTCTATGGTCTTTTGGCTTTCACTTGGTTATTTTATATAATGTAAGTAGTAGGTGGGTCCGTGGTGTCCGGTCAAGTATCAAATGGGAAGATAGTTTTGTAAAATGCGTGAACAATCGATAGGTGTTGCATTATGCCATTTGTTGTAATACAAGTAAAATATTTTGATGCGCCTGTCAAACCGATGATTTAGTCCAGCCTTGAAGTCTAAGAGAAGATTCGGCCATAATGAGATGATTTAAAGTAGTTGATCAACTTTTGGATTGGGTTTACTTTTTTCATCAACGCTCATATCTCAGATTATGAAGTGTGCATGTCATTGGCGTTTCATTATGAGAAAGGTGTTTGAAGTAACATATTTATGGTATCATATAAGAGAATTGATCCCAGTGTCTCTGTGCAACTGCTCGAGTACGACAAACGTTTTGAACAATACGGAGGTGACTTCACTTTTTTTTACTACAACCAACCAGAAGAGTTGCCAACTGAAATGAAGCATGCATTCCAAGTTACAGTCGCAGATCCTCCATACCTGGTAAGTTTATGTGGCCCCGCAAACTATAAATGCTTAGGCCTCCCTATTCTATGCTTACCGTGTCTTATCTTGTCAGGGAACCGAAAGATCCTTTAGTGGACACTCTTATGTATCTCTTTCCATTATCGGCTACATACATTTTAATTCCTTTCTATATGAATCACTGAGTGGGGAGTGCTTGGAGAAAGTTGCTCAAACCATATCTTTCCTCTCGCGGTCAAACACTTACTTGCTTTTACTTTCAGGTATGTGTGGACTGTTAGTCCTCCTGTGGAACCTTTAACCTAACTTCTTGGTTTATTAGTCTTTCATTTGCAGTGACGATATGGCTATGAACTGCTGCAGTTCTATTTTCCCCCTTTTTGGAGTATGCTGGGTGCCTTATATCCCTTCCTAATTCCTGGCCAATTCTGAGATGCTTGCAGGAGAAGTTCAAAAGGATAGTGCTGCAGAACTTCTTGGTTTGCATCCATGCATATTCCGTCCTAAGCATTCCAGCAAGCTTGGGAATGAGTTTTGCCTATTCACTAACTACGATCCAGGGACGCGATTGGGAGGATGGGAGCATGCATTAATAGATAATGCATCTGTTGACATGAATTTTGTTGGTTAGTGTTGTTTTTCCATGTCAAAAGGGATGTCATAAGCTTAACAGTTTGCCTGGAGGCATGACCCTATAATGAAGCGCAGCATAGTATTTGCATTTTGTCTGCAAAGTTAACCCTAGGTTGATTACGATAAAAAAAAATAACCTAGGTTGATGTATGGTATAACTTTTGACCTCAAACGTTTTTGGAGTAAATTCCGACCCTCCTCATAACGATGGAGATTTTCAACTATTCCAAAAATTATCCTAATCGAGTAAAAGAAAATCGCATCATACATTTCATACGTGAAATTATTCAAGCTGTGTTTTTCAAAGAAAAATTGCAGTCACTTCCGTATATATTTACATATATATGCTACATGTTTGTATCTTATAGTCAACGTGTTATTTAAAATTCTCTTTTTTGACGGGTGAAATAGATTAAATCACCTGGACAACTAGTCCTAATCCATATTTCTCTATCAATTCAATGCAAATTGTCATCGCGAAGAGTCTTGGGTCATTGTGACTCAATCCCGAGCGGTAGTCAATGAGTCTCAATTAGTTGGACTTGAGTAGCTTTCATTCGGCCATGAGGTCGACAACGGTTGTCCTCGACCGGTGCTGATGTGTCATAAGTCATAGTAAAATTATCCCATAATGCCTATCCTTAATCCCTCGATGGGCGTTAAGCAGTCGAGTTTCGTTGGCAGATTCCAATTTTCAAAAGATTTTACAATTTACATATATGTCAATAGAAAAAAATATGAAAGATAATCACAAACATGTCAATGGGCCAGGAAACCTCATTTTTAGTTGCGGCTCCAAGCATGGGAGGCACTTTGAAATTTTTTTTATCCTTAAATTCTAACTTTTAAATTCTAATAATATGACACATTGAGGTGCTTCCGCTGTTCTCTTTTTTTTTAGTTATTTATGTTGAGGCGTAAATTAACCCCCAACATAGATAATCAAATGGAATTGCAAGTTTCCACCAAACAAAAAAAAAAGGAATTGCAAGATGCAAAGTAGCCACTTTTGCTTTGTAGATAGCATCGCATACTTTCCGGAAGAATTCGGCTTACAAGAACATCGTTAATGAAAAAAAGACTGAAAATCACCAGATGAGCAATCATTTGAATTGTATGAATGGTCCAAATTTCCTTCATAAACGTGTCAAAAATAGGGGGAGTTTGCTTATATCGATGAATCAATTTATTCTCTTCCTTACAATGATATAAATCTTTCGGACAGGAGCGATCTTGCTCCAATCTCCACTGCCTCTAGCTGTGGTCGTAGAGAGCACGCATTGAAAACTTTGATACCAATTGATAAAAAAAACAACAAACTCATTTAAAGAAAACACACATATGCTCTTTATAATATCGATCGAGAGAACAACTTATACACACTTACATAAACAAGTAGATATTTCGAAAAAGATATATTTCTAAATATTTGTAGAGAATATATAGAGTGTTCAATCTGTTAGCCACCCATTTTTACCCTCATCTCATAAGAATTTATTTTACAAGACAATATCTTGAAATTTAGACATTCTACTCACATTTATCTTCTTCTTCAACATCGGTGCTCGTGCTCAATTCCCCCGCAATTAATTAATTATCCGCAGCTCCCGTGGAACTAATTTTTTCTTCAGATTCCAAGAGATGGCGTGGCAGTTGACCATGCAAGTAAATAAAGACAGTATAAGAAATGTGATCTCGAAATATCAAATTTTAAAATTCATAAACGTGGCGAAAGAAAAGGGGGGAATTTGCTCGTACCCATGAATCAATTTTGATCATCTTCTTCTTCTTCTCAACCGCTCAATTCCCCGCAACCAGATATCCGCAGCTGTGTCAGTGTGGGAATGCGGCGAACGCCGTCTAGCAGAGAGGACAATCCGGGACAGTCTTCAATCTCCACTGTTCTCAGAGAAGAACAATTTTGCAGCCACTCGGGCAATACACTCAATTTGGGACAACCCTTAATTAATATCGTCTGCAATGTGCTTGCAGAAGCTTCGAGCCACCCGGGCAAAGAAACTATTTGCGGTAATTCCCCGATTGCGAAGGATTGAAGCCTCGACATGGAGGGTGGTTCATTATTACTTTCGCCTTCTGGCAGCTTCAAGCTCTCGCAGTCATAAATTAAGAGATGCTCCAATGCCTTAAGATTCTTGATGCCTTGTGGTAAGGAGGCCAACTTCGGACAACCTATAATGAACAACTTTCGGAGCGATGCGAGCGATTGGATATCATCGAACAAGGCCACCAAATTCTCGCACCCTCCAATGAATAGCCACCGCAGAGAGGTCAAGCATCCTATTCCCCTCTCCGGGAAACGCTGCTGTTTCGTCGTTATAATTAAAACGCGGAGGCTGATCAAATTCTTGATGTTTGCAGGCAGTTCCTCGAGTTCCTCGCACCCGCCAAGACCTAAGTACTGCAGATTGCGAAGCTCGCAGACCGATTTGGGGAGTTTCTTGATGTTGTAGTTGTTGCTTAAACTGAGAAACCTCAAATGCTTTAGACCGCCAATGGAACTAGGCAGTAAGTCAAAGCTAGAGTCATCTAGCCATAGCATTCGCAAGTGCTTGAACCGCGAAATGCATGTCTCCAGAAAAAACTCCTCAGAGTTAGATGATCCCAACCCCTCACACACGATGGTACGAACGCTGCTCAATTTGCTCAAGCGGCCGCTTAGTTCATCTTTTGGTACCTTAGATGGGTTGGGAAATGATATATGCCGAGTCGTCCGGGGGACATCCTGCGTCCACACTTTCATGTTGGATGATTCGGTTTGTGCCACCGAAATGGCCAGTTCATAAATGAGGTCATGCATTTCGAAGGTCTGGAACGGATATGCGTCGTCGACAACATCGAAGAAGGATCTTGACCGCAGCTCCTCCAAGTACCACCGTCCAATCTCTTCCGGCTCCTGACTATTTCCGCTTGACTGGATAAACCCGCTCGAGATCCACAGTTGGATCAGATCAAAGTCGTTGAACTCGTGATTCTTCGGGAATATCGAGCAATAAGCGAAACATCGTTTCAAGTAAGACGGCATTAGATCATAACTTATTCTCAGTGAAGGTAAAATATCAGTTTGTAATTCCCACATCTCACTATCTCTTACATTTTCCCAATCACTCCGATTGTATTTTGAATACAACAAGCTTCCCAAAATCTTCACCGCCATAGGATTTCCCCCGCACTTGTTCATGATTTCCTTACCGATTTTCATAAGGTCCGGGTGATTCTTCTCTTGCCCTGGATTGAACGCGTACTTCACGAACAAAGTCAAAGAATCCTCCTGCGAAAGCTCGGCCAATTTAAGCGGGGGAACAGTGCCCATGATTGAGGCGATCCGTTCATTCCGCGAAGTCAAGATGACTTTACTCCCTTCCGAAACACCTCCTAACAAATCTCTCAGTTTCTCCCAGTCCTCCTTACTCACTTGCCACACGTCGTCCATTACGAACAAATACCTTTTGTTCCCAATGGTGCTCCTTAGGCATTTTTGCAGCATTTCAAGGCTATCATATTTTTCTTTTTGATCAAGAGACTCGAGGATGTTTCCTATTATCTTCTTAAGTTCGAATTCTACGGGCATGGATAACCAAATTTTGTTGTCTTTGAAATGTTCGTTTACCTTGTCATCATTGTAAACCAATTGAGCGAGAGTCGTCTTTCCGGCACCTCCCATTCCAATAATCGGAACGACTGCTATCGTTCCAACTTCACCATCATTTGATCCCATCAACAGCTTTATTATTCTTTCCTTTTCTTCCTTTCTTCCAATCACATTTGAAGGGGGTACAAAAGAATGAGTTTCCCTCAGCGGAACTATAGTCTTGTCTTGAACATCACTCGACAAGTTGAACTTAGTTTTCTCTTCATTGATCTCGTCAAGTCTCTTTCTCAGTTCTTTCAATTTATGTGCCATCTTAAACTGGAAAATAAAGTTAGGTAGCCACGAGCACAAGTAGCGTACCTTCCTTTTGAGGGTCAAGTGCTCGGTTGATCTCGCCCTCCTATACAAAGCCCCGGTTTCCAATTCGTCTAGCACGTCCTCGGCATCATAGCAGAAGTCTTTAAGCTCTGACAGCCAACACCTCACAGCTGCCTCTTTTGTTTGCTTCTGCTCAGCATCGGCAAGCACCTCCTGGATCATCTTTAGAGTTTTCTTGAACTTCTTTCGATCATCCTTGACGCCCCATACCAGTTGAATTTCTTCAACCGCCGATGAAGTTAGTTTCTCCGCAAGAGATCTGAGGATGCTAGAGACGACCTCAGTCATGGTTGTGATGTTGTTATTGGTTTTCAAGAAGGTTTAGCCTAGCCTGTATGTAGGAGCTAAACTAATATCAGGAGAAGGATGGCAAAGAGGCATGCTTTTGCCAGGTTATGTAGGCAGAGACATGGGAATACACATGGTGCAATGGAGTACGCACAACGTTATTCCAAACTGTTGCATGGTTCACTCAATTCTTGGCGGAAATCTGCAAGCAATTCGATGCTGTTCCAATTAGATTTGGAATACCTTCGTCTGATGAAAGATAAAGCAAAAGTGGCCTGAATGCTGCTACCTTTCCCTTTAATCTTTACAACATTCCTTTCTTTGTTACTCTGTTTCTTGTAAGACAAACATGTGCACAGAGAAGAATAAGCTCCTTTTCATTGCTTGATCCCTGTATCAGATGCCCACTCTTTCGCCCTTCTACAGGAATGAGAATGATTGGTTTAGAAGTATATGCTGTTTTCCTCTTCTTTGAAAATTGCAGAGGCTTCTCTAATTAGCAGGAGTCCTGGTTGGTGATCCCAGTGCTTTTTGTGGAAGGGATCGTATGGGCTATGCCTTTCTTGTTCTTCCCTGCTCTAGTTATATATTAGCTGACGCAATGACTTATAGCTTTGTTCGATGCTATGAGTTGCTGGACGTTTTCTTTTTCTTCATGATTTCATTTCCATAAGATTTTGATGGTGCAACTTCTATAGAGATTGGAAATTCATGATGTTCCGTAGTCGCACAGCACTATTTCGAACTTCCATTTAGCCTAACGTCCCCTGGCTTCAGAAAACTTACAGAGAAGGCGGAGTATCATAGCAAGCGTGCACAGAGTATTAGTAGCCAAGAGATTGAAACTTGGAACTTGGGGGGTTGCGGTAAAGAACTATGCTTGATGGGAGTCACAGAGACCTCTGAGATAGAAAATGAAATCGAGAAACATTGCTATGATAAGCTTATTCCACGAACCCGCACAGATTAGGTCTTGCTGTCAACAGTACGAAACTGAATGTATTTTCAGTGTACAGCAGGTTGAGTCTTGTACTCTTTGCTTTGCACGTTCTTCTTGATCCTTCACCAAAAGTCGAAGGGCAAGAAAACATTGCTCGAACAAATAGAAGGGAGAAGAAACGATTGCTTCCCATTTATACTTTGCCTCTTCCAGCTTGGCTCTTGTCAAGGGTGGGATGCCCACATACGTGTACATTCACCACTCCAAATAGCATCTTTGCTGCTGCCTACAAAATGCTCGTGATTGCTGGCCGTATTCAAGAATGTGCTTTACAAAGCAACTGTTGTCTAACATAACAAGAGCACGACCACTAAAGTCGGGGAACGAGTGTAACCGCTAGTTGGCTGCCCAATGACTGCAAATCGGTCAATCAGTGATCGATCTAAACATATATATGTTCCCCTGCATTTCTCTTTGATACTTTCTTCTCTCTTTCGCTTCATCACAACAAACAAGGCAAAAGGGAGATGACTCTTTGGTAACTGTTGAGAGTCGAATCACATAGCAATGAAGCAATTTGCAGATTAATTGACCGTAGGGATTGAGATGAAAATTGCAGGGTACTGTACCTGAGTAATCACTTAACATAAGATGATTTATCTACAAAACTGGTGCTTAGAAGAATGTTTCAGTCAAGCCTTATGCAGAACAATACGTGTCTGAAAGGCTGATACAAACTGAGCACAGTAATTCCAACAAGTATATTTCTGCGAAGGTATTTCCTTCTATAAAACTCTGTACGAGATCAATCCATCAACTGTCTCAACAACCAGGTGCTTCATGCAAGCAAGAAGCAGCAGATAGGATCTTGCCATGGGCCCTGCAATAAGCAGCAACAGTGAATCATCTGTAAGTGCTTAGGGAAAATACCGATATGAAGACTCAATGAGGAAAAAGACTAAGAGGACGGCTATCTGCATTTTGGTAAAATAAAGTTTTCAGAGGGCATCAAGTCACGGACAACAGGCTTGTTGAGGCAAGAACTCGTCAGTTTGCAGCAAATGCTTTCATGGTCATTTAGAAATTCATATCACTATTGACGTTATATACGCACCCAATGCCAATGATGATATTTCGTCTTGAAAGAAGCTCCTGTTTTCCAAACGGTTCTCTTTCTTGCTTAGGTATGAGTTTATCTTCTCAATAGCTATAAGCAAATCCTGCAGAGTAAAATGCACTATGTAAATGGGTTAGGACTAACACCAGATCTCTTGTCAGCAAGTTATGGCAAGAAAGGAAACAGAACCTTGCCGTGGGAAGATGATTTTACACATCAAGAGTAACATTTACTAGCTTGCCCATGTGCTAATGCTAGTGAAACAGTCTAACCTACTTCATTTCCAAAATTCTCCGGGAGACTGTACTAGTAGGATTAATCCAATCAAGCAAGCACACTGCTTCTGTTTCAAAAGAATATACGGCTCATGCGCTACTAACCCCTGATGGTCTTACAACAGCAGCAGCTTAATGCAAATTAAAAGTTATTGCCTGCAGTGCATCTGCTGAAAGTCTGAGACAAAATACAAAGCTAAAGTTAAGAGCTTCATACCTCCCATGATGCAAGACTTCTCATGTAGGAAGGAAGACTTTCGTACTCATCTTTTGATGCCTTAACTACAGATTTTGGACCTTCGACTGGATTCAAGTGTATCGAATCACGTAAGTATAAAGTCTGGGAGTAAGAAGAGCAAACTTAAAAGAATCTAATTGACCAATAACCCATGCAAATATTTTGTATTAGTACCTTCGCTTGCCCCCAAGTTCAATGTAGCAGGTTGATATGACCCCTCCAGGTCATGCATCTTATCCTCTCGATTTCTAATTGGGACGAGAAGGAAGATTAATAGCAGAGGAGGTTCATGCCTTAATGAAGAAAAAGCAAAAATGGAGAAGGAAAAAAGTAGACCGAGAAAGAAGGAAAAACTCAAGCATGGACCATCATACTTTTGTGGTTGTCTCGAACATAGATCTGGCTCAACAGTCTTATCATTAGCTGAAATTGATATAGAAGGGAAAGATCATTAGATAAAACTGCTTGAGTAATAAGGAATTCAACTGCCTCCCAGCAAATTATTTCTCTAATCATCTCAACAAGGACTAACTTGATGTTCCAAATGACAATGAAGAGATATCAAAGGAGCAAGTTTGTACCAAATGATATTTAAAAGGACTTAAAGCACAAAGCATGTCTAACACATCCTTAAAGTTCCCTCACCTTCTGAAGCTAATGTGGCCAGAGCTACATCAGATATACCAACTGATGGAGTCATCAAATCTAGAGAACTTCAGGAAGGACAAATAGACAAAAGCTAGCAAATGGTATACCATAATAGGCCATGTTTTCACTTTTCAGTCATTTAGGATGAAAATTTGCATATTGCAAAGCTGACATATTGCACCACTATTTGCAACTTGGATAGAATAATGCAGTACCTATACTGCCAAATGCGATGGCTCAGTGGTAGGACTCGACAGTACATAAACTCTAAATCACAACAGAGGAAACACTGTTCAAGATTATTTTGCTGACACCAGCATCAAACACTACCACTAGAGCTGACAGGAGACGGACTCACGGATTTCGAGTCAGTCCACTGAGGGTGCTCTTGCCGCACTCAGCCCACTAAGGCATGAAAGGGCCTGTACTCAAAGCAAGCAAACCGTCTAGCGATTGTTCCTAAGGGATAGAAGCTCTGGCCAGGTGTGGAGTCTCTAGCCAATTGATCTATCCCACCTAACCTCTCCAGCTTAGAATTCTGCAATTTGCCAATATTTCAAACTTTGATCAAAGAAAGTTGATATATCAAAATCCAACAAGGATACAGAGAATCTTCTTCAAAACACTTCGACATAGAAGCCGCTGCAGTAAGTCGCCCCGAACATGAAGATGGCAGGTCAAATCCACCATTTGCTTGTGGAAAATTAGGATCAAGTTCGAGTGGGCTCCATAAATCATCAACTGTATCTTCTTCAACATCGTCAACATCTACGAAACAAAACCAGGACATCAAGGTCTGCAGATAGCCGGCTTGCATGATTTCATTCCTCGCAACTCCTCTTAATTTCATTATCCTTTCATCATCGGCCCAGAAGTCTTGTCCTATCGATCCAGCATATTGATATACACTTCAACACCAGGTAAACTACTCTCTTACACAATCGTTATCAATCAAACGCGCAGGCAGACAATAAAAAAAGGTGGAGCTGGAAGTACCGGGGACGTAGCCGAAGCTCGTAAGGTGTTCTTGGAACTGAGCGAGGTCGCTCTGGTTCTTCTTGAAGACCTCGTTGCAGTGACCCAACAGCTCCTCAAACGACACGGTCCCGAACGACATGGAGTCGAGCAAATCGAGAGCCCTGCTCCCGGTCAACACGTGCCGGTTCAGGCACTGAATGAAGGTCGAAGGAGCCAAATCTGTGATCCTAAACACCAAAATGTAAATGGATCCACCGAGAAGGAAAGGAGAAGGCACGACCCGAAGTTAGAATTCATCCCCCGCACCGAGAGGGATGGGACGGCAATCGATGGATTGGTTGAGGGCGTCGACGCTGCTCTGGAGGTGGTTGCAGAAATGGCCGAGGCTTCTGCCGAGCGTTGCTATCGCCTCCTCCATGTCCTGCGACTCTGAGGGAGAGCTTCCGTTGAAGACAACGGAGCGGGAAACGAACGCCTACTTTTCGAAATGCACGGTCCGCAATGAGGGGGGATCAGACTCTGACTCGACGGTGGGGATCTTGTCCACGAGAGGTCAAAATCATAACCCGATGTAAAGTTGGTAATTTTTTAGGAAATGGGGCCATTTCAAGCTAATTATTTTCCAAGAACCAGAACCTGTCTATCTTCAACAAACTAGAGCCTTGAGACTTGAATTGTCATTGTCAGAGCAACGACCCTAGTCACCAGTGTGCTCCACTCTCATCTTTAACCCGTGGATGCCTCAACTTAGAGCAGCGACGAGAAACACAATTCAAGCCGTAATTCTACTACCCCTAAAATTTTTCATCACCACACAGAAGTCTCTTTCACTTGGGTGGAACTAGTAGCATTGGTCGAATGCGTTCGATTAGGCCGAGAAAAGGGAAAGAAACAGAGAAAATTAATTACATGAAGCAACCGAGTTCATCAGCAGCCTAAGTTCACAGGCCGCGACACCCTTAAAAGCCGCCGGATGTTTTTCTTGTCCTCGTGTCCACATGCTTCTAATTCGCAAGAAGTTGGCCTTGGCTCCAGTTTCTGGATCATGTATCTGTCCAAATAGCTTAAACACTCAGCAAATCCTAGGAGGCACTTCGAGTCTTCGATGATAAGGATCGCAAACACAGTCGATAGCATGCATCAGTTTCCTCCGAGGCCCCACGGCAGCAGCACCCATATCTTTGAGCTTCTTCATCGTCATGTTAGCCAGCTGAAACTCATTGATGCGCCTACACCGGAAGATCCTCACAAATTGCCCCAGCCCCAGTGACATCAGCCAGCTGCTCAGTCCACCGGCCTTCTGAAGTTTCTTCTCAAGATTTCGTGCTTTGAGCTGTTGATGAAGGAACGTCACCCCGCTGGAGAAATAACAAGGGCTATTTAACATTCTCTCCTGTTTGATACATTTTGAGGAATTTGATGTTTTCAGCACTTCATGTAACTTCTGAACAGGAACGTTGGTAGGGTTCTTGGACTGTGTTCTGGAATCCATCCCTGAGATTATAGGCCTGTCTGACGGATGTGGAGAACAAACTTTTCCCACAAATGTATCATTCTCAAGTGTCAATGATGTCGCCTTCTCGTATTCACTGACGGACGGCATTGCAGGACTCCCCTCAGCTGGAAATGGTGATTTGTCTGGCACATGTTCCCTGGGTATGTCCTGCACCTCACTCGAGGATGGCTTTGATACTGCAGATTTTTCTGCAACAGGTAAAGGCGGCACCAAAATAGTGATCCTCTGCTTTTTCACAATCACCCAGCCCGTATCTTCGAAGGGATCCACCTCGCAGGTAGAATCATAGTCATTGCCAGGTGTCGTGGCTTGCTGTTTTTGCCTTTTCTTGACCATCTGCTGCTGCTTGTTCAGAATAAGCTTTGGTTCAAAAGAATCGACAACCTAAAAAGCACAGCCAGAATTACAATGTTATAAATTAGCGCGATGATGTCCTCATACTTCTTGTACATATTTGAGAGCAAAAGATTATGCATGGTCTTTGTAAAATCAAAGCACACCCAGACCATGCAACACCAACAGTCGCCTTGAAACCCGGGACAACTACGACAATATTGGGATGTGATACCAGAAGGCCAAGAAAATACCAATGGACTCTTTAAATAAACCGTAGCGACTAATAGATAGAGGGGAGTTCATTTATGAAAAGTCAATCGTGGCCATGCTCAATTTGTTCCATGCTGTCACTTCTGTGAATCGTGAAGGCAAAGAGGCTCTATGAGGCTGTGCATCAATTGTTTTAGACTATCTAATCTAGCATAGGAATAGTGGATATGAGGAGAAATTCAAGGTGGCCAAGAACCTGAAGGCATTAGCAATCGCATGATGCCAGAAGCATAAGATACAAGCATTCCCCCTTGTCAAGGCTTTAGATTATTATATGACCCCAAACTTGGTGTCCCCATCTAGTCTAACTATAAAGAGAGAGCCGAGTATCCATTAAGCCATCGAAAATCATTCCACAAAGTTCAAACATCACTGGAGGTTAATTGAACAAATGCACTTGACAGATACTATGAAGTCGGTTTTTACAACCATCCCTATCAGAAAGCATCAATCTCTATCTTGGGTCTCCTCTAGGTGATCATGTTGGCCCGCCGCCCTCTGAACCGGACATGAGGGTCTCCCCTCATCCAGCCCTCACCCGGCTCTCTGCAGGGGAATCTCCACTCACTGCTTCCCCTAATATCCCCCCTTTTAGCATGCAAAATTTCCACCTTGCACTATAATTGACCGGCTATAGTGATCAAAAGCAAACCCAAGCACCACTGATCTCAGGGAAGATAGCGAAACAGGTTGAAATAAAACACTTCGCCGCAAAAAACAACGGGAAAAAAAGGAGAGAGAATTATGCATCGAGGCCATCATAACTCCTCCATGCTAATTCAAAGCGCAAATACAGGACAGTCACAGCCCATATCGTTACAAACATACCCAGCAGCCACAAATCACAACCGCGCGCTCTCTCTCTCTCTCTCTCTCCGTATAAGATCCAAACTCAAGCATATACAGCACGGTTCGAGCCAATAACCATGCGCGATCTTGGACAAATCCTACCAACCAAGAAACTAGAGGCTCAGTCAAGTTACCGAGGGCCAATTCGGGCGGCGATTTCGCGAATGCAAGAGGCGGGGTCATCGCGATCCATGGCATTCCTTCGACTATCCAACAGAGAAACTGCAGTAGCAGCGCGCCAAGAAAGAAACGAAACGAAACGACGAACAAGATTAGCGGAAGCGAACCTGGGAGTGCCAGGAGGTGTTACAGGGAAGAGCTCGAGGACGAGGAGACTTGTCGGGGAAGAACGAAGGCGCTGTGGATACGAGATTTGATTGATCCAGGAAGCGAAGCGGACCGAAGATCGTGGCTCTCGGTTGGCTCGCGAAGCTTCGGATCTCCGAAATGAAATGCCCGACCCGAAATGTGGCATGGCCCGATCCGTTTGGGCCCACAACCTTTGTTTTCTTTTGTGACAATCGGTTCTTGAATTTTGACCCAATGTCCAATATTGTCATTTGTAAATATATGCTAGAAAAAAAATGAAATAAATTGCTTATTTGGATTTTCTAAAAGTATTTAGGAAGAAAATGAATCGAATTGTGAAAATTTAAGGAAAAACTTCAATGTGATTTTTAAATGACTAAAAACAAAAAAAAAACTATAAACATTTTTTCAAATATTTGACTTTGAATTACCTAAGACTTCATGTGAATTCTTGCAATTAATGTGGAATGCCACGAGGGAGATCAAATCTCTACCATTAGATTGAAGGGAGATAGATATACAATTGTGATTAGAAGAGTATTTGCATATATAGAGTCTTTTGCCCTCATTTGTATTATTTTACAAGTAATAGAAATTCGATACATCTATCCCTAAGAGTTGACTTGAGATGTATGAAAGAGCCTCGACCTCCTAAACTTTGACTTTGGTATGACTCGACTTAAATATCTGTTAGGATGCATGTGTGAGCTGTATTAAAGAAATCGGATAATTGGTTTGGAGTAGAGCAGTTAATGTATCTTTGTTAGCCTATAACTCATTCAATTAAACTTTTGAATAAAGATGGGTCCAACTGAATATATTAACACTTTCGGACTTATGCTCTCTCTTTGTAATCTCTCTAGGTGAAATGTATTAATCAGCCTTTTGCAGTCGGGTTTCGATGATAAATCTTAGTTAGGTCCAGACCACTCTCTTACAATAGGCATGGGGCCTTGTAGGTAGAGGGATTAGGGGTGGGGACAAGAGGCAGAGCAAAAGTAAAAGAGAGATGAGAGAGTTAGAGACAGGATAAAAAAAAAAAGACGGGCGACGCTCACACGTGCCGTGCATGCGCTGGCCAAGCGTGCGCCGGTTCCCACCCCTCCTGTGGTGGCTTTTTATAATCCCGTGGAATTCGCGGGGTTTCGTTAAAGGTTTGAAGCTGCTTCTCCGTTGTCGTCATCTCTCTCTCTCTCTCTCTCTCGCCATCTTCTTCAACGACATCGACCACTTTTGCAGGATCTCCTTCCAGGTAACGTCTCTGCTGGCCATTACTGTCCTCTTGCCGGCTTGTGCGTCCTCGTGGGGTTCATAGATCCAGGCTATCCTCGGTCGTGTTTGTCTCGTTTCCGACCGATTAAGTCAAACGAGCCAGGAGAATTTAGGAGCAGAGGCTAGCGTTTGTCTCCGATGGCTTCGACGTTTCGTCGATTTTTTTGGAGAGTTAACATCCCTGTTTAATTTTTTCCGGACGTTGTAGCTAATGCCTGTTGATATTGGGTCCCGATTGGCTCCGGCGCGATAGCGGAAAGAGGATGAAGTTCGGCGACACGTTTATGGACTACCTGCGTGGGGAGCAGGAGCGGTTTCTGGGCGAGTGCTCTCATGTCGAGTACAAGCGGCTGAAGAAGGTCCTCAAGAGATGCCGCACCTGCAAATCGTTGCACCGGCCTTGCGACCCGGGGCGAGGAGAGGAGGACGCGGACGGGTCGCCGCAGCTGTGCCAATGCGAAGCTTGTCCGGGTGAGCTTTTGTTCCCTTCCGGGAGCCTCGCGTATTGTGTTTTGCTGCCGAATCAAATTTTGAGCTGGTCCTTTTATGGGTGCTTGCGAGATTAACGTGTTAGCCAAAGCCGCATAAGTCTCAAACCGTGACAGTGGGCATGGCCATGGGTGAATGCCCGGCAAAGGCAATTTTCTTGGGGCTGCCTGTGGGGGCATCTTGCTGCAGCTGTAGTGTGACAGATTAGGTGCCCTAAAAGGCTCGGATCTCCAGCGTGATTAAATAATGGAACTGTGTTTTAGATTCACGATCTGCACGTGTATGATTTATTATGCATTTTTGGATGGGTTCTTTATTCAAAAAACGCTGTTTAACATGAACAAAGGAAGTCCTTGGAGAGTGGATATGAACATCATGCCTTATTGCAAGAATATTTCGGCGCATGAACCGCGCTCGAGTTTAAAAACACTATATGTGGCATGTGCAGGAAGACTTTCTATAAGGTTTTTACTCAGCTGTTGTGACAAGCTAATGCTCAATACAGAAGTTGCTGTTTACCAAACAAAAGTTTGGGTGAATATATTGCTCAATTCCCTCGTTGAATATGTTATTGACTATCTTTCGATGCTTAGTGAAGATATAAATGGTCAACCTGACATCACAAAATCATGCCCAAAAACATGTTATTCACATCATACAACAGAAGAAGCAATTAAGATTTTGAAAAATAAAAAAACGAATTGCAACTTCTTATTAATAGTTCATCCACAAAATCATAGCCTTACATTACTATATGTTCAAAACTTTGTGGCATTAAGTAAAACATGCACATTTCTTTTTCCTAGCAATTGCAAAAGGCATTTTGTGAAGTTATTTTCAATTTTTTTGGGGTTACGTTTTTGAGAGATAATTGGAGAAGAGCTGTTTGACGCACAGGTTGGGAAATAGTCCGCAAAATATGACAAGAAATCTGTGCGTGTGTGAGTGTGAGTGTTTTGTTAATTTTTTCTGAGGACAGAAACTATCTGTGAGTGTAAAATATTGATGTTTAGTCTCCGTGGAGGATTATATTGGATGCCATATCCTGCTTAAGTATAGAAATTCTCAAAGTAGCGTCATCACCTAAGTAGACCCTTTGTCATTGATGGTTTTTATCTGGCATAACCTGAAGGGATATGTGACAAGCTGACTCCTGGAGTTCTTAATAATCTTTTGGAGTTGGACAACTTTGCTTAAAAGAAATTTAATTATCTATGTGCTGTAGTTTGACATGAACTTGATCTTCATGTTACAGGTTTCTTTTTTTTTTAAACCCCCATTGTTGAAATTTAATTAAAGGGAACAAGCATATTGATATGGAGATTTTGTGGACTTATTTGTCACCTTATTTTCTTGCTGATTTAAATGAGTTGGTATTTCTTTATTACTCATGAATATCTAAACTATCCTTTATTTTTTACCTTCAGGACATTAATATATTATAAATTGCATTGCAAATTCTATGAATGACTATTCTTGCATTTTGCAGTGTGTGACCAGCTGTTTTTCTCTGAGTTGATGAAGGAAGCTTCAGAAATAGCTGGATGCTTTAATTCAAGAGTTAGACATCTTCTCCATCTTCTTGTTGCAACTGGGATTCAGAGGTACATACAGTGCTTTCGTCCATGTTTTAAGGGCGATCAACAACTCCTGTCAGAAGAAGGAAGAATATTGATAGAATATGTCACTATGAATGCAATTGCTATCAGAAAAATCCTGAAGAAGTATGACAAGGTGTACACTCTATGGTCCATATGAGCTATCTTTATTTTGTGCTCTTACGAGTTGCTTATTTGATGAGGATACTCCAATTTTTCAATCTGTCATAGGTTCATGGCTCTGTCAATGGGGAGCATTTTAGATCTAAGATGCGGGCCGAGCATATAGAGCTCTTGCAATCACCATGGCTAATAGAACTGGGGGCTTTCTATTTGAATTCCAGAGGATTAGACGCTGAAGAGTGTGCTGACTGTTCTACTCAGTTTTCATTTCATTCTGATGAGACAAAGTCTGCTCTGATAATGTCACTTCCAGGTTCTATAAACCTAGAATATGATCTGACCTGCGCTATTTGCCTGGTATTTTTCACTTTAGTATTCAATGGAGAACAAAGTTTTAATCTTTGTTTCCAGTATTATCTAATCTCAAGGGCTTGTGATCTTACAGGACACCGTTTTTAACCCATATGCACTTAGCTGTGGACATCTTTTTTGCAAGTCATGTGCTTGCTCTGCAGCATCTGTGATGATCTCCGAAGGACTTAAGGCGGCAAGTGAGGATGCCAAATGTCCAGTTTGTAGAGAGGTTTGTGCTTTTTATTGTATCAACAGTTGAAGTTTTTGAAGCTAATTCAGTATGCTGATGTCCCATAGGGCAGCTGTAACTGTATGCGCTAACAGCTGTCTGGTAATCTACAATCTCAGTAGCATGAGAGAACCTTTTGGTATTATTTCCAGTCGTGAAAATTTTTTCTATCAAGAAGTCATTTCTGATCTATAGCTAGGACTATGAGTCGATATTTAATCTTGTAGCATAAATGAATAACAAAAGTCTTACTTTGGGCTGTACATTCTTTGCCATCCATGGGGCTGCTGGAGAGAGGAGACCCTTTTCTGACTCTCCAAAGGAGACTAGTTGTTTGTTTCCTTCTCGTTATTTTCTTAATTTAAATAGTCATAAGAACCTTGATAACGGTAATACTTTCCTTTGAGACTAGTTTAACGCAAGATTAGTGTGTTTTGTCTTTCTTTGCCAGTGATTTTGTGACTTCATTCCCATCCCTTTTTTCATCTCCAACTTTGAACTATATATGTGATAGATTGGTTGAACATATAACTGTATTGAGTCAATTCCAATAATTACGAAAACCAAACAGATACAGAGGTATAAGCTACTGGTTTGGGATGACAGACTCTTTTACTATGTGCACCATCTATCTTAATTTTAGTTTGGTCCAGGCAAGTTACCTTAGTATAACATCTGATACCTCGTGTTGAAAATAGAGTAGTGGCATCCAACTACCACCTGTGATGCTAACTCTCAAGTATAGTGAGTATCTTTTGGAAATCTTTTTTTTTTTTCTGGTCAGAATCTTTTGGAAATCTATCTATGTGCTTTATTTCCGAAATGGAATTTTATCATAAGCAACTCGGCTCAAAATGGCCTTCACTGTAAGTTATCCATGCATAAGCTCCGAGAGGTGCAAAAGTTGGGCACTATGTTGCTTGGTCTTTATAAAATCTTTAGTTGGCTGCCTTACTGCATCAATGCTATTGAGGGAATGTTTCCTCCTAGGCGGGAAGGTAATCATTCTCCACTTAGAATTTAGGCTACATGTATGCCGGGAGGGTGATCTTGTGCTTGATTGTGCTAACGTCTACTTGAGGCTTGGGGTTTATAATCCTAATCAATCAGAAGCAGGCTAATTGACTAACATCTGGTTTTCTAACTAGTTTGGAGGGGTTGGGCTTGACCATCCATGTTTTTTGATTTTGTGGTCTCTATATGCTTCATATGGTGATCTTCTTGCTTTGCGCCACAAGAAGATTGTCATTTCCTTTCAGGATTTAAGGCTGCAGAAATGCTTTTCCTCATCACATATTATTAATAGCTCAGAAGCATATCAATCCCTAAGTACCTTTGGTGGTAATATACTAATATCCATACATTCAGCATTCTCTTCAAAGATGGCATGGGATACTGGACGGGCCTGTGGAGTTTTTCTTTAAACTTCATCCCAGGTTCATTAGTAATATTCTGGCAGGAATCATTTTGAATCTTGTATCCTCAGGAGCAATGACTCTGGCCTCTCCATGCATTCAGCACAATCTATCGAAAAAGTTAAAGCTTGATTAGTTTCGGGTTCTTATGAGCCTATTGGGGTCAACAATGTGGTTGCTGTTACCTACTTTGACAGTATCTGAATCCAAGGGGCTTAATTATAACAAGACAGAACGTGAATTTAATGTTGAATTCTTATTTGGGCAAGGGGGATTTGACCCAGCATACTTGTCTTTGATTATTCTTTATAGCCTATCTTAAAACAGGCTCTCTCTACTTCTTACTTGATGCTGACTAGAAATTATAAAGAGTGGCTTTCCAGCAGTCAATATTGTTCTTTGACATTTCCCCTTCATCGTGTGTGATTTCTTCTTGCTTGTCAATCATATGTGACATGCGGAGTAACTTCTTCTGCAGCAATATCTTTTTTCCCCCTGTTTGATGTGGCGTGTTGTGTTGCAGGCTGGAGTTTATGGCAATTCTGTGCATATGTCAGTGCTAAATCTGCTCTTGAAGAAAAGGTGAGCTAACTCGAATTCACCTTTTCTACTGGATTTACTTGTGATCAAGAAAAGGAGATTTAATGCCTTTGTGTTCCTACAATATCTATTCAGGTGCAAGGAATACTGGGAGGAGAGGTTGAGCGCCGAACGCAATGAGATGTTGAAACAGTCTAAAGAGTATTGGGACAGGCAAACGAAGTACATGATCGGATATTTTTAACGACGCCATTCTGTCTTCCAGAGAGACAATGCGCGAGGAACGGAGTGTTAAGCTTTGTGGACGGAAGATTGTGTCGAGAAGCCTTTGCGTTTGAAATTCCTGAAGTGATTGAACAGGGTGAAGTATTTATCATTAGTGTAGTAATTATGAGGGAGTTCAGTATCGACAATACGTAGATGTTGGGATTCGAGGTTTGACATGTTGCTGAAGATCGCATGTTTGTTTTTGTGATTGATATATGCGGTTCGCTGAAAGATTGGAATTGTCAGATCGTGGTTTGACATGGGGTGAAGATTATTTTCCGACTTTTTTATGTTTATGGATATTATAAGCATGTTAAAGTTACTAGCTTTTGTGAAGAAATTATCAATTCTTATTCGAGTCAACTTACCTTTGTTTACTTGATTGTAACTTTCACATGTTCAAAAACTCCCCAAACTCGGCAATCACTCCCTACTCTCGTCAGACCAGATTGTTATACTAATTTTCTTTTTTCTAAATTAGCATGGATTAAAAAATGGACATATTAATTCATCAATTTCAATAATCCAAATCGGCTAATAATAGTCCATGTCATTTAACAAAGTATAAAGTGTCGTTTGCGCAAATGGAACGACTACATTAAACATTTACCAAATAGTTTATGAACTACATTTATTAAATAGTTTATAAACCACATTGAACAAATTAAAAGTTTAGAAATAGTATTACACATATCCAAAGTTTAGATATCATTTGTGTCATTGTCCCTAACTTTAACGTGTTGGCCATTTTAACAAATAAATATTGGTAAATTATAGGAATCATTGGTAATTATCAAAACAATCGTTGGTAAGTGGACTCAAATAAAACTTGGTAATTTCTTAAAAGAGTTGGCGAGTTGATTGATTTGGTAGGCTGTCCATTAGAAGTTGGTAAATCATCGGAACAGTTGGTACCGCAAAATAGTTACTGATAATTCTAATAATTGATAAAAATTTACTTGCATTGCTTAAGTCAGTAACACTTGTATGATCATCAATTTTTATTTGAGTTAATTACCAATATTTATTTGATGTTTGGTTGTTGCCAACTGTTTGAAGTAAAGAT
Organism: Syzygium aromaticum; assembly: GCA_024500025.1. Classification (NCBI taxonomy): domain Eukaryota; kingdom Viridiplantae; phylum Streptophyta; class Magnoliopsida; order Myrtales; family Myrtaceae; genus Syzygium; species Syzygium aromaticum. The sequence goes on from CM044885.1 coordinate 24,987,899, forward strand.
ATGTACTTGTCTGGAAGGACTAAATAATTCTAGTAATTTTCCAACTGTGTAAGCAAGTTGCCGATCAACTTTTTGTTACTATCAGGATCTAATATTTTACCAACAGTGTCATGCAATTTCAAGTACGGAGCAGTGTTCTGTACTTGAGAGCACTAAATCATTCGGTACTTGTTTAGAGAACACTAACGCGACTCTCGTGTCACGGATAAGCCATGAAATTAATATCGAAATGGAAGTAGACTTTATTTGGGAAGCTCGAAGGTTTGTCTTTGCTAGCCGATAGAGGTGTAATGACCAAATCGGAAAACCAAACTGAAATCGGAATTGAATCGAATCGAAATTTCGTATATTTTCGATTCTGTTTGGGTTTCGGGTCGAGCAATTGTTATATTCCGATTTGAATAGTTTCGGTTGGATTACCAAACCGAACCGAACCGAGCCGAAAATCGTCCATCTTCTTAATATTATAGTCTATAAAATCTTTCTCTCCTTTTCCACTAAACATTTTCTTAGTGTTACAAAAAGGAAAACCGAAAACTTGATCGTTTTCAATTATATTCATATTCGGTTTGAATCGCAGTTCGGTTCGGTTCAATTACTTACCTTAATGATTTGGTTCGACTTTTATGAAAACTCAAACCGGATCGAACCGTTGGCACCCTAGCGATCATCGGCAATTGATGTAGTGAGGATCGGGTTGGCCGTCATGCGGGCGAAATAACGACGAGAATAGACGGAATAGTAAAAGATAGGCGACGAAAGATTGTGCATTCGTCTTCGGTAAACGTTTGATCAGTCTTTAACCTTTGTCACGCGGGGCGAAAAAAAAACAAAAGAAAAGGGCTTTTGGATTTATCTGATACGATGAATGTGATGGCGACAACTGACAAGAAACCGCATCATGCGTGAATCCATGGCGAAGACATTATCGGTTCGGCTGACGTTCGTGTCCTATCCATCGTGCCTGGTTCAACGACCGCGGGAGAGAAGAAAAAACTGAACAGTCGACAAAGCAAAATTCTCCACGTAAAGATTTGATTTTTTTTGGTCCATTTCGCTCGGTCCAGTCCTCCAAAGCGCCGTCCTTTCTTCCATCAACTTGCTACTTCCAGTGTGACCTGACCCCCCTTGAGCTCCCACTTCTCCTCCCAAGTCTCGCGATTCTTCGCCGTTGCCGCCGCCGTCTTCTTCGTCGTCATGGCCTTCAATTCCTGGTTCAGCCGCTTGATGCGCGCCTCTTCGTCTTCCAGGGCCGCCCTCGACGGTTTCCGCGGCCCCGCGCGTTCCCGGGGCCGTCACCCGGGTCCGGCCCGGAGGGCGCTCGCGGCGACCGCTGCCGGGTCTGGCGGAAGCGACGACCGACGGTTCTGGCTGTGGTCGAGCGCCTTGGTCCCGCTCGCGGTCGCCGCGTCGGCCGGATCGCTCGCTCTTCGGTCTTCTCCGGAGCCGTCGCTCTGTGGGGCTCCCGATCTCGGTGCTGGGTATGGAGCTATCTCGTCGATTTGGGTTTCGACGTTCGTCCTGTTTTGGTCGAGTACTGGGATTAAATGCTGAAATCGAGTGCGAGCTTCGTAAATAGGCAGCTAACGATGGTGCTCCAGATAAAGATGGAATAACAGAAGTGAAAATGACAATAGGAAAATTAAAATCTTTTTGACTTAGTGGCAGAAGAACCTTCCTGTATCTTATATCTTTATGAAAACAAACAAGGATATTCGCTGTTGATGACATGAAGCAAAAAGTTTTTGCTCGGTGGAGAGTTTGTGGAGTGATTGACAATTGCGGTTTTTTTTCAAGTATCATGTGGGTCATGTTACATTCCCTGCTAGAATCATCTTTTTTTCGTGATGCTTTTCGCTGTTTATGACTGTGCCCTCTTTGGTGTTGCTGGGCTCATTCTGGGAGTGGACTATGAATGATTAATATCATCAATGACAATATAAAACAATTGATTGTTTAGGTGGTTGAAAATCCCATCGCAGGAATTAATATATGGCAAATTCCCATGATCCTCCAGAAACTTTCAATACCTGCTCGAGTCCGGGCTGTTTGTTCTTAGCTGTCGATTATTTGGGACTTTGATTTATTGAATGCTTTGGCTACAGTCTGAGACTCAGCTTCTGTTCCCTTGATAAGAAGGTGGATAAAAGGAAGGTGGACGCTTTTAAATTCGAAGAAAGTAATTGAACTACCTATAGTTACCTTAAGTCTCTGCCATTTCATATTGTGGACGTATATTCTCTTTTTTTTTTTGTGGCCTAATGTGTACATATATTCGTTTTCTATATGTTTGTACATATATCTGTTTTTCCCCAAATTTTTCAGCAATTAAACAAAGAACAGTGGGATGATAAATTTTCAATTCTGTATCTTTTTTTTTCTAGTGCTCATGGAATTTTCTTCCCATTCTGACTTTTAATGAGCTTGTGAGGATCTTGATTTGGTGGCAACTATTCTTTTGATGTCAGAGGTGTCAAGGTCAGGGGCAAAGGCAGCACGGCATATCTGGTGAAAGGCTCTCATAAGGAAGTTCCACAAGAGCTCATTGACGAACTTGTGGCCATCTGTGGGGTACTTTGTCTCCCGTTTGATAATTTGTTGAAATTGTTTGTTACCTGTAGGATGAGGACATTCTTGCTTATCGTGTTGGTTTATTGTGGTATTACTTGTGCAGGAAAACGTGACAATGGATTATGAAGAGAGGTTTTTTCATGGAAAGCCTCAAAACAGTTTTCACAAAGCAGTGAATATTCCTGATGTTGTTGTTTTTCCCAGGTAAGATTGGTTATCTTTGTTCAGTACATCATATGCACCAAGGAAAGGCTTGGTTTACCTGCCTTTCCAGAGGTTACCTTTTGTATCCAAATAGTGCTTTAAGTAGAAAATTCAAGACCCTGGCTCAATTTCACTGGATCACGTCAATTGCTTACTATCTGATCAGAGTGAATGTGGCATGCAGTTGAAGTAGGTAAAGAGGGATGGCAATCGATTTTTAGTTAAAATGGTGATACAATTAGTTAGTGTAGCGCCCGGATGGATACTGGGGAATAGGGGGGAATGATTTTGGCTGGATGCTTGTGGTGTTGAGATGTTCTTCAGAAATTATAGCTTGACAACATGATCACTAACAAATAAAATCTACTACTACAGGGGGAAACCAACTTTGGTCATGGTTTGAAGATGTTTTTCAGGAATTATAGATTAATAACATGATCACTAAGAAAAAACATTCGAACATTATTATTTACCTCTACGGGGGAAATAAACTTTGTTCATATATTAATTTTCTTGTTGACTTATCTAGCAAGTTAGCAACGTTAGGTTTCCTCTTTATTAAATTTTCAAAGAAGTTGCTGCAAATTAATGTATATTCCTACTCAGTACCAATTCTGTTTTTCATTACTTGTTTCGTTTGAATGCTTAGAAGAACCTATATCCTCAAATTTACTCGTTCTCATTCTCAATGAATATTTTAATTAGTTTGTACCGTTGAATTTCCTTTTCTATCGTATTCTGTCGATATCTATTTTCCATCTCATTTGATTGACCATAAACTGATTCTAATCTGTTTGGGTCTTGAGTTGATGAGGTTGGGTACTAGCAATGTGAGCAATCAAATTAGAAGCAGATGGGATTTCTCATACATGCTCGTGCATGCTCGTCAAATGCATCAGATGAGAACAATATGTGAAATGTGTACAGCATTCTAATCTACAGTACCAGGGAAAAGCTTAGAGGAGAAGTTCTCCTAATAGTAATTTCAGATGTCATGAGCAGTCTGAAAGACTGAAATGAAACAAAAATAAGTTGGTCCCAAGATGGGCCTTTTGATTTTATCAGGTTGTATAAATCGAAATTCTCAGTGGCACATGCCTAAATGCAAGTTTCTACTGTACTAAACTATTAGCTCTTTCCCTTCAGAAAAAGAACTTGATGGAAAATCCAGAACTTGGCTTCCCGTGCTTTTGCAATTTTGATGCACTCCTGCTTGCCTAATGTGTATTATGGACTTTCAGGTGTGAGGAGGAAGTCTCCAAGATCGTCAAATCTTGCAACGAACACAAGGTTAAATTCTTGAGTAAACTCATTTGGTTATAATACTTCTGTTATTATCACATGCTTGTTATGTTTGTAATTGGCCGGTGCTCTCTTTTAACTTAAAAAAAATTTGGACAACTCTCCCTTTGCTGGCCTAATTTTCTCGCTGAAAGTGCCTGCATTTGCATCTAAATCTTGGACTGCTTTAAGTAATAACTTTTTCTGTTCAAAAAATTCCCCAAACAGGTTCCCATTGTGCCATATGGTGGAGCTACGTCAATTGAAGGTCACACATTATCCCCCAATGGTGGTGTTTGCATTGATATGACATTGATGAAAGTATGTTCAGTTACCTTGTACTTTATATTTTATGTAGATACCTGCCTATTATTCTAAAAATACACATAACTAATTCTACTATTGAAAACCAAGTCAATGGGAACTCTTAATGTCCTTCAAATTCATTTTGCATGGCAATTTATTTCTTAATAATTTGGTGGTTGATTTCGTTTTTGACATGGTAGCTCGTCAGCATTTCCTAAAGTATGAATACTGCGATCATGTATAAGAGGTCATTTTGCTGGGTTCTTCTTATCAACCTGTTTGTATGGGGATGTCACCCCTTAGTACCTTTCATGAAATTCTTTTTGTCCTTCAAAATGAATTAGAAAATGTGATGTATATTCTCTTGAGTTTGATCATGCACCTGGCTTTAAATTAGATTTCATGACAACCTTTACTCCCTTGTAAATTTGCTTTCTTTTACTGATGTGGTTTGAAAGTTAATGTCATCTGATAGTCATTAAGGAAAATCTATAAGTTCATGTTTGTGTTTGTGAACTTCAACGTGTGGATTTGAATTTTCTGAATATCGTCCATTGTTAGTGCTGCTGAAGTAGCTTTAGGTTCTGCCACCTCTGTGTTTGGGAATATGCTGAATTAATGGGCATTTAGATGATCATCTCCTTCAATCAGTTCTGTGTTTGATCGTCCCTCTCTTTCTCGTCAAGTATGAGCTCCATCACTTTTCATCAATTTGGTTCCTCCTTTCAAGGACATGCACAGTTCTGCTAGGCCGTCCTTCTAAGGACCTAATTCATGGTGTCAGTTTAGATGCTTTTTATCAAATGCCTCACTAGAAATACTCATGCTTGTTCTTAGCAATTTCCCATTCATCTTAGATTTTATGCTGCGTGGAATTTAATTACGAGCATAAGCCGATCACATTCATTTTAACATCTCGTTTGGTGTTATTTTCTTGTGCATAACCCGATCATGATTAGAGTTGGTCTTACATTTATGGAATACTGTTGGCTAGAGAGTTTCAGTGACTTATATTATGCCATGTTCGTAAAGACTGCTTTAAAGAGGCATCATAACAGTACCTGTCTTGCTTTGAATTTCTTACTCCTAATTTTTGGTGCTTAAATTGCTCTATTTTTTTTTTGGAAGATGGTCAAAGTATTGCATGTTGAGGACATGGATATGGTTGTTGAGCCTGGCATTGGTTGGATGGAGCTTAATGAGTATTTAGAACCTTATGGCTTATTCTTTCCTCTGGATCCAGGTCACTTTACTTATCAACACCTCATGTCAGTTCTTTGTACTATTATTAATGCTGGAACTTATGGGGCCTCCTTATTTGACTGATTTATTCTCCTAAATAGTTATTTTCGAGACATTAGTGTACATTTAAGAAATGTTATAAGGAATTTGCTTGTAAAAGAGATTTTGTCTTGTTGATGTTTGTGCTTTCTGTAGCACGGTTTAGTGTGGATTATCTCAAAGTTTCTCAGAATACATTGGCAAACAGGTCCTGGCGCAACTATCGGGGGTATGTGTGCTACTCGTTGCTCGGGTTCTCTGGCTGTGAGGTTAGTTCCTTTGCTTTCTTCCTCGTGTTATTAGATGATTGCAATGGTCTTGCTATAAGTTTACCATAGTCGTCCTTTTTCTTATGTCAATTATCAACAAGCTGCTAATTGGTATGGAGTGCTTCACTTGTTGATTAGGTTTCCGTGCTTGTTTCCAACCGGCTTCTTTTAGAGGATGGGGAGTATTCCAATACGTGAAACTTGTTTTTCCTGTTTAAGTGATGACGGGCAGAAAGGTTTGGGGAGTTCCTTGTTTTATGATAAATTCTAGAATGCCCTGAAAACTTCAATCACCGCAGAAATTAGCTACTACCTCCATTTGTTTGGGCTTGAAGGAATTATTTATTGCTTTCCCTCCTAAATTGTGAAGATGTTAAAAAGAATTTTTTGAAAAGAGAAAAAATTGTGAAAAACTCTACATTTCAATATACATGTTTTGAAAGGATTTAGGTATTCATCATTTACTAAAACTCCAATTTCAACCACAGCAAGCAAAGAAAAGGCCAAAGTAAAAAGCAAAATTCATCCCAAATAGTCTTTCTAGAAGGTATCTGTGGTAAATTCCACCAAGAGCAGGTGTTTTAATGATGGTGCATGGTGGTATATTTTCCAGCAAGTCAATTTCTGTAGAATGTGTGAATACTAAATTATGGAGATAATCTGTTTCAAAAGAAGCTTATTCGTTTTACTTCAGCTAAACATAATATGAAGCAATTTTTTTTTTTGTCAGAATGATATGAAGCAATTGACCCAGCTAAATATGATGTGGTGTAATTGCTAGTCAGAAATTTGCCACATGGTAAAAAAAAAATCTCTTAAGTGTGTTTCTTTTCTTGGCAAGTGATGTCCAAGCACATTTACAAACATATTCACATGCAAGTTCCTGTCAAATAAGTAGCCATAGTTCAGTAGCGTACTTATGGTTTGTGGTTCCTTAGTTACCATTGGTGCCAATACTGGCAGCCAGAGTTTGGATTTCCTTTGTCTATATGAAACATGAATTCTAACCCTCCACCATATGAAGGTGTGCATATTATTAAGCTTCAACTGCTATCTTGTTCTTCCTTTTCTCTTTTCTATGGTAGATTTCTACACTATTTCCTAAAAAGATAGTCTGATTTTGTTGGTTTTAATCACTTAAGTTTTTAGCATGTAGGTATGGAACTATGCGTGACAATGTTATCAGCCTTAAGGTTTGTGGAGTTCTTCCTTCTTGTTTCATTTACATGCTGCAGGATTTCTCTAACTGCTTGTATTCTAGGTAGTTCTGGCCAATGGAGATGTTGTAAAGACTGCTTCTAGGGCTCGAAAAAGTGCTGCAGGGTTGGTTCCATTATTCTCTCTCAGCTTCTTTTTCCTCTAGCGAGTTTTTGTACCTTATGTTATTTTCTCATTTATCAGGTATATCGCGTGTCTGAATTTAATTGAAATGAGGATGTCAAATCAGTGTAATATCCCCTAGTTTGTTAGGCTGCGTTCAATATAGAATATGCTTTTATGGAGGAACTGATTTTATTAGAGAATGAAATGAGCTAATAAAAACAAAGAAAGCTAAGGTGTTTGTGGTGGAAGAGTGGTTGGGTTAGGCTGACTAAAACCTGGTTAACAAAAGGCATTATGTGCCGGTGAGAAGAGATATGGCAAGAGTACAAGCTTTCATTTAATGTGCTGTACTCCACTGCTGACAAAAAAACAAGAAAATGTAAATGGAGCTTCGGTACAAATTCTCATCCGTACAGATCCCAATAGGAGAGACGTGTGAAGCTTATATGAAGGCAGAGAAGAAGAAAATGAAGATTCGTGGATTTTGGGATGTTACATAAAGAGTTCCAATGTCACGAAAGTTTTTAATGCTGTATTTGCTGTGTTTTAGATATGCCTACTGTTAGAGGTGGTGTGTATGCATATAGTACAACTTATCTGAAAGTTTCATCATGTTTGGTTGTCTTGTATTGGGACTCGTGCTATATATCTCCTCTTACTCGTGCTTGGCATAACTTGCAATAAAGAAATCTAAGTTAAATTTTTCGATGTCAGAGTTTCTGAATTTATAGCCATAGCAAGATTTTAGGATTTCTTTAAATGGTTGATGAAATATTTGTAAATTATAGGGTAGACAAGCCATTGATTTAAGTAAAAGGCACTCTTGATATTTAGGCACTAAGGTTGTAGCTTTGGTCTTGCTTTCTTTATGAACATATAGTCCATCATAATGCCATTCCGATGGATTTATTACTCCAGTTTAGGCAGAATTTACAGTCCAGGTGGTCCTCTTCTGGTTTTCTCTGTATTCTTGTTTACTCGGGATCTGGAAATTTCGATAGATTTTGACCACTAGCTTGTGGAATGTGAGAGCACAATTACATGACAATATTTTAGAGACATTAGAGAGAGGTTTAGTAGTTGATAAATATTACATGGTCCGGAAAAATTAATTCCTCAGGGTTTGTGGGAATGAACTTATATGAATCAAATGCTAAAAATTTTGACAAACCTTCCCCCTCTAGAATGTTGGTTTTAGTTAGCTTTCAGCTATATATGATTTTTGCAATGTGCTGCTCATTTTGGAGATTATTCAAATAATAGGTATGATTTGACCCGCCTGATTATTGGGAGTGAAGGAACTTTGGGTGTCATAACAGAAGTCACCCTACGACTTCAGAAACTTCCACAGCATTCAGTGGTACTTTGAAACTCTCTTTTCAATTTCATCTGTGTGTGTCAATAGTGCACATATTTATTATATGTCCAACCCAGTTGAAATATCTCAAATTCAATGCGGAGAAGCATTTTACTCTCCGCCTTTGCCCTTCTTTTATTATTATTTCATCTCATCGTATATTCTAGTCTACTAGAGTAGTGGTAACGACCGGTCTGATGAGGGCAAGGAGTGATTGGTGAGGACAAAAGGGTTCGAAGAAGGTGCTGCTCATGTCAGATTTTAGGGATGATGAAGAGTGGGAAAGAACCAATTACATACTCAACAGGGATATAGTGTTCGTGAGTCATATATTTTCACAAGAGGTGCCTTTTGGTGTAAGAACATACTTTATCATTGAAACTCCTATGTCAAGCAAGCTCTGGTGAGAGCATTATTGGGGCGGATGGTCATATGGGAAATTGCTTACATTTACATAGAAGGAAAAACTGCATGGCTTAGTATTGGATGGACCAAAGTGGACCATACTTCCAGTGAGTTAGTTCAGGATGTTGGAGTAGTAGATAAGTGTGTTCCCATAATTGATAAAGAAATGACCCAAAGGAGTGTTTATGTTGAGACACTTGAATTCTCTCTTGCAATTCGTCGCTCTGTTACTATCTCTTGTTTGAGTGGATAAGAACATGCAAGGAAACTTTGATTTTTAAAAGAAATGATCACGGGTTGCTCTCTTGCAATAGGCTTTATAGCGATAAATGTGAGAAATGGAAGTTCGGGTGCTCTGCTTATTGCATTTCTGGAAATTGATTGAGAGTTCATATCATTTTTTTTTTGGTAAGGAAGAGTTCATATCATTTGTATATCCATATTTAGAAAATTGAGCTGGTCAATTGAATTTATTCTAATCTTTCAAACTCATGGAGATCTTTTCTGTCGGTGGATCCTGATAATGCTGCAGGTTGCAATGTGTAACTTCCCCTCTGTGAAAGATGCAGCAGACGTTGCTATTGCCACTATGCACTCAGGTATACAGGTATTAGCAGCTGATTGAGCTACTTTTCTAGCTGCACTTCCTTTATCTTTTCATCTACACTAGAAAAATGTATTGTCCACCAATTGTCTGCTCAACCTCTGTCCTTACTGGCTAGGTATCAAGGGTTGAGTTATTGGATGAGGTCCAAATCAAGGCTGTTAATCTTGCTAATGGAAAGAATTTGCCTGAACTCCCCACATTGATGTTTGAATTTATTGGCACAGGTGAAAAGATGCTTTTTAAATATTATTTCATTTCAACTTATTTTCTATTAGCATCAGGCTCAACTTCTTACTTTCTGTTACCCAAGGCTCGACGTCTCAGACCTGGTTATGGTATTAATGACAAAGAATAACACTGGGGTGGGGGGGGGGGGGTGTTGACCAAGTGAATCCTGCTTGTTGATGCAGTAATGTCCTGTCCACATGCATGCCCAGGAGCATGTGTGCTGCATAGCATTCTTCTTTAGTTTCGCTAGTTACTTGTATTAACTATTTTCAGATGTTTAGGGAATCTGGTTGTGTTCTCAGAAGAAGTTATAGCTTATCTCACCATAGAGATAAAAGAAGCCATTACATAGTAGCTAGCATTTAAAAGCCAATTACAATAGCGTGTAGTATTATAGAAGTCGCTAAGTTCAGTACAAGATCATTTCTTGGTGGTAACAACCAGAGGGTGATCTTTCCTGGTTCGTGACTTGAATGTTTAATACGATTTATATTCTACTCTTTCTTCATTGTGCTGTAAACTTTTGCATTTTATTTTTCGATGACTACCAAATCTAAAAATCTTCAAACGAGTAGGCACTTCTTCACCTTCATTTACCCTTTTCCTGGTGCCACAAATCTTATCTCATTTTTGCTGTAGTATAGAGGCTTATTCACTCGAGCAAACAAATATTGTCCAGAAGATTGTTTCTGAGCACAACGGCTCGGACTTTGTTTTTGCAAAGGATCTTGAAGCCAAGAAGGAACTTTGGAAGGTATGATTGTTAGTTTAGAACCATATAAAAGCATGCCTTTCTTCTTTCTGAGTTGGACTAGCCATAGGGGCATACAGTGGTAGTTCTCTGCTTATAATTTTTTTTTTTTTTAACTGATGGTCAGTGCCTTTTTGCACCTTTTATCTTTTATTAAGAATGCCTCATCTATGGATGGTTAGCTAGTATGTTTACTAAATCATTCTATTCTGATGTCGTTGGTTCCTAAGTTAGCTTATATAATCCTTTACTTCGATCTAGCAAATCTTGTATAAGGCCCATTTAAAGGTGCTTGCAAATATACCCAACCTCTGTGATCAGGTGGAGTAATTTTGTTCTACTTTGTATGATTGCTTGATCACTGAAAACAGAAAGCTACTGTTTGCTGTCTGACTTGTGTATCAAATTTTCTTGACATCGGTTTTGTCTAGATAAGACTTGGTTGTATCTTTGTGCATGTATGCAGATAAGAAAGGAAGCTCTATGGGCTTGCTTTGCTATGGAACCCACTTTCGAGGCTATGATTACGGTTCGTAGAATCTCCATTTGTTGATACATCTTGACTATTATTGTTCATGTTGTGGTTATTATTAGGGAAAAAGCCACCAAAAACCCCAAACTTTACCCTTTGTGACACATTTACCCTGAACTTTTTTTTGTGACACCAAAGACCCCAAACTTTATTATTCGTGACATATTTACCCCAATACACATTGTCCATGGGCATTTTCGTCTTTTCTGCTTTTTCTTTTTTTTTTTTTTACTTTTTTTTTTCCTTTCCGGCGAGGCTCGCCCTCGGCTGGGCGAGGTCGGGCGAGCCTCACCCAACGCCGGAGAGGCTCGCCCTCGACAGATCCGACGAGGGTGAGCCTCTCCGGCGTCAGGCGTGGCTCACCCTCGCCTGGGCGAGGTCGGGCGAGCCTTGGCCGCACCGGCGTCGGGCGAGGCTCACCCGACCTCGCCCAGGCGAGGGCGAGCCTCGCCGGGGCCCTCGCCGGAAAGGAAAAAAAAAAGTAAAAAAAAAAAAGAAAAAGCAAAAAAGATGAAAATGCCCATGGACAATGTGTAGTGAGGTAAATGTGTCACAAACAGTAAAGTTTAGGGTTTTAGGTGGCTTTTTCCCTTATTATTATTATTATTTTCACTCTCTGTTCATGTGCAACATCCCCCCTAAAGTAGAGATTATGTTCTGGCTTGAAAGAATGAAAAAGACCAAGAGAAGGTCTCAGAATACATTAGAAAGGGAACAACCTTGGCTTTTGCTTGCTATGTATTCCTCATTAAGGAATTTCTTGGTGGATTTTAATGAGTTTTGTGTTTGTATTTGATTTTTAAATTTGTTTTGGCTTGAGTATGACAACAGAACATCATTGCTGAAATAAATGGATTCTTCATCAAGTTTTCGACTCAGTTCAGTTAAACACTTAGATAACATGATCCGTTAGCAGAATCTATAGTATAGTTGATCAGATGCCGATTTATCTATTTGCACTGACCAGATACAAATATTGCTTCAACTCAATTATGTTTTATCATATTGCACTGACTAGATTCACACTTTTGGTTTATGACTTCTATATCCATTTAATGTTATGGTAACACACTAATGGAGTCTCCAACAAAAGCAGTTTTAAGACTTTCTGTACTAACCCTCTTCAACATTGTAGGATGTTTGCGTTCCTTTGTCACATCTTGCCGAACTAATATCAAGGTCCAAACAAGAGCTGGATGCATCACAACTTACCTGGTACGAGCCATAAGGTCCATGCTAATTGAATTGAATGAGTTTACTCTTTGTATCCATGAGGGACTCGCATAGGACTGAATTATGTATGTTTTTCTGTGGTTATGATCTATGATGACAGCACTGTAGTTGCTCATGCCGGTGATGGAAACTTCCACACGGTTGTTTTGTTTGACCCTAGTGAAGATGATCAGCGGCAGGAAGCAGAGAGATTGAACCATCTCATGGTCCACACAGCCTTGTCAATGGAAGGTATGTCATCTCTCAGGCTAGTTTTGGAGAACGGGAAGCTTCTTCTTATTGGGAAAGGTTGCTTTCGCTATTCCTTTATGGTGTGAAATGTGGGGTGGCAAATTCCTCCTTTATAGATTGTGTTCTGTGGGCGGGAAATGCTGCATACTTAGTTGCTTTCTACTCCTTTATCCATTGTAGGTGGAATAAATGATAAATTGCATTGTGAATAGATTGGAAAGAGAAAGTGTAGTGAAGCATCTTTCTGAGCTCATGCTTTTGTGACTGAGCAGGGACATGCACTGGTGAGCATGGTGTTGGCACTGGGAAGATGAAGGTACATCACTCTGTCTTTTGAGACAAGAAGTGTCTTCAAGTAGGAACTGTTGTATGTTGGTTGTGTAGTGATTCATTCAGATGATGGTTGCCCTTTATTTTTCCAGTATCTCGAAGAGGAACTCGGGATGGAGGCTCTGAGGACCATGAAGAAAATAAAACAAGCTGTGGATCCAAACAACATCATGAACCCAGGAAAGCTGATTCCTCCCCATGTATGCTTTTGAAACCTTTTCAAATAAACATTATGTATCGTTAAAGTATATGAGTTATTGATGTATGCATAGAAAATTGATGTTGTGTCATCTTATTGACGAAAATGATAATACATCCTGCTCTCCTCCTTCCAATGATGCTTCTTGAGCTTCATTTTCTCCTTACAAGCTAAATGGTGTTTTTCAGAATGCACCTAGCTGAAGTCTTTGAAAATCCTTTTCAAGCTCGACTTTCCTCTCAATTTTCACATGCAGTATGACCTAATCTCTTTCGAAAGCTATGTTACACGAGCTTTTCAATTAAAATAAGTTTTTATTTATTTATTTATGAAGAACTGCATTTGGTGGCTGATATATATTTGTTTCTGCAATTGGAAAGGTCACAGTTGACTAGACTGAGAGTTTTGTTAATCTGCGAGCAAGTTGTGGGGGGCCTCTCTCGGAATCAATAGATGGACATGATTTAAGAATTGCAACCAGCTGAATCGTCTGTCCTTTTATAGTAGGAACACGACGGCCTGATTGTAGGTTATAATTGTCAGCAGATAAAGTTCAAGTAGACGTCATGTGGTAGGCACTTTGTCTTGCCTTATTTTAAGAAGAAATTACTAGAGTCGCTGTGTGAAACCGGAACCAGAGAACCCCTTCATATAGGTTGATGACGACTCTAGAAATATGTTGAAATTAGAATAATGCCCACATGAATATACTTCATTAGTTCGTTGTGTAGGTGGAGTTTGTAGAGGAAAACAATGCCTTCTGTCGCGTAGGTCAATGAACTTTGGAAGGACAGAAATTATTGAGGTATTGGACGACCTTTGGTACCGTGTGCAAAGAAGAGGGATAAACTTTGGAAGGCCACTGACCTCGCTCGGCGAGGTTCGACCCTCGCCAACCCTGACCATTGGTCGGTCGCAAGTAATCGCTAAGTATTTACGTTAGAGATTTCTGATCAAAATTGGCGAAATAGACTCAATTGAAAAAACGTGAAAATGTTCAGAACTTAATTGGTACGATTAAAAAGTTTACGACTGAATTGACAGAAATGCATTAAGTTTAGCACTCTTTCCGTAATTTTCCCCATATTTGGTACCAAATTAAAACCTGCCTACTTCATTTTATCAAGTTTCACTAGGATTTCTTAGCACTTCTAAAATCATCGTTTTCGTGTTGAATATCATTACTCACGAGTGTACTGAAAGTCGAGAAATTTTTCTTATCAAGTACGATTAACAAGTATCTCAGGAGTATCGGTTAACAAAGATAGACAAATCCAAGCCCAACTACTAATAAAGATAATACGATGTCCAGTGACACTCTTTTCCTTGCAAAAGCTAAAAACACGTGTGCAGCATGAGCGTGCATCGTCAGCGTGCTGCAACTTGGACACATAAAAGGGAGGAAATTTTACTATTCATCAAATCTAAAGCCGACCACAGATGAGAACTATTAAGATTCGTTTTAGAATAAGCTTTCAAATGTCCCCAGTTTCTGTCGTTTCTCTCCATGTTCGGACACTTTACCTGCCCACGTCTGTGTCGCTCCTCACTTGTTCAACTCTCCCTTGCCAATTTGCCAACTACATTTGTGAGAGAGAGAGAGAGAGAGAGAGCAGAGATGGCGGGTTCGTCGCGTGCTGACATGGTTAAAGATCTCGGGGCGATCCGGATCTATGGCGACGGCTTGGTTTACTGTCTCAAGCTCGACGAACTGGACATCTCGGCAATTCCCGTGATGCGCGAGGACTCCGTCTGTTGGAAAGACTTCACATACGACGAGCCTAGTGACCTCCTACTCCGCATATACAAACCTAAATCAACCACCGGCACCTCGTCCGACGTTCATAAGCTTCCAATCAATGTCTACCTTCACGGAGGCGGCTTCTGCATCGGCTCTCACGAATGGCCGACCTGCCACAACGGCTGCCTCCGCCTCACCTCCAGCACCGGCGCGGTGGTTGTAGCCCCAGACTTCCGGCTGTCGCTGGAGCACCGGGTACCGGCCATCTTCGACAACGTCATCCGTGCGGTGCGGTGGATTGGAGGTCGGGCCAGGGATGAGTGTCTGAGCGTCTGAGGGAAGGAGAAGGAGGTAGGGTTGAAATTGACTTGGAGAGGGTGTTTGTGGTTGGGGATACTTCCGGCGGAACCGTCGCACACCTCCTGGCAGTTCGGCTCGTGTCCAGGTCGGTGAATTTGGATTCCATCGATGTCAAGGGTTACGTTACGATCTCGCCCTTCTTCGTTGGGGTCACCCGAATCGGATCAGAGAAAGATTCGACCGAGCCATGGTTGAATTTGGAGTTACTGGATTGGTATACTTCTGTCACAACTTTTACTTACTTCTTTATCGCGCATTTCTCTTCATTGATCTTATTATCTATGTGCGAACTAATCATTGATTGAGCCAATATAATCAAGGTAATAGCTTTGAACAACCAGCACATCATGCGTTTAGAATATGGCTAGACTTATGGCCCGTGCTATGTACAATGGCAGAACGTACAATTCGCTCATATCACAGGTAAATTGCCGAGAAAGATTTTTCGCCGGGCGCTTAGGGAGCCCAGCTTTGCAGGTTTTGGAAGCTGGCGTTGCCGGACCGTGCAACGAGGGACGACCCATGGGCCAATCCATTCGGCCCTTCGAGCCCGGACCTGGAGGCCGCGGCTTTCCGGCGCATCTTGGTGATCGCGGGCGGAAACGAGATAATGAAGGACAGGATCGAGGACTACGTGAAGAGGCTCACGGAGATGGGGAAAGCGGTGGAATACAGGGTGTTCGAGGGTTAATATCACAACTTCTTCTTGAACGATTCGTACTCGGAAACGGGCGGCGAGGTGGCCCGAGCCATCAAGCATTTCACATTTGAAACCTGCACGTAATTTGGCGCAAGATTTGTACGTTGGTCGGCCGGTGGTTTTGAGTAAAGTTCACATGGTGTTCATTTCCAACTTCCCTTGTTTAGTTATTGATTAAGGTATTAATTAGATGAAATTAAATCGGGCACAAGAGTCGCCTTCTTCTATATAACCATCTTCTCTAATATGACAAGTAAGCGGCGACCATTACTAGGCTGACGGAAGCCGGAATGAGAGAACCCCATTATATATAGGCTGACGACTTGAAAGTTGGTAGAAATGGTGGATAAACTAGGGAAGGGCAGAAATTATTGAGGTTTTGAAACATTTTAGTACCATGCGGAAAAAAGAATAATTTATCTTTGGTGAGAGAAGATGGGAGGTGTGTATTGATTGGAGTTTGCTTGTGTGTTATATACAAGTTGATTTAGTTTGAGGCTCTATTTGTTTCGTGGAACATGAGTTTTGCTGCGAAATAGTTGAAGATGATTTTTATTTTTGTTGAAATTTGATTGTATTTCGCAAATGATGCGGAAGTCGTTAAACAACATCTGTTACAAGAAAATTGTGAAACACACGATTGAGAAAGTGTCGAGACAACTCCAAGTCTTGGGGACTAGGGCGAGTCCTCACCTACTAAGCCTAGTCCCGGGGGATCAGATGCGTCCTCAGGAGACCTGGGCTAGGTTATCAGGGTCTTGAGCACTAGGTTTTTCAAGCACCGGCACTAAGTTCTCAAAGCTTAGCCTTAAGGGACCCAGGCCAGGCCTCGGGGAGTCTTAGACCCAGGTGTCGGGGAACTCGAGCCTAAATGTCGAGGTTTCGGGTTCCAACCTTGGGATCTAGTCATATTTTGAAAAATTTCTTCTGTTTTTAAATAGAGAACATCATTTTCTTGAGTTTAAGCATATGCATTCGTATATAAAAGGTTTTTCCTATTGGCTTATTTTCCTAAACTATCCAAATGCTGGAAGATGAAGAAATTATTATTTGATGAAAAATGGTTTCCAAGACAAATGAGCCTTAGAACCATGTTTGTCTCCCAATAAAATCGGGCAAAGTGGATACTCCTAATACAAGAAAACATATTTATACCAATTTTAATAGTATTTTGTTAATGTATGCCCAACGGACACTTGTTAAACACCCAAGCAAGGAAATTTTGTAATTTTCAATGCATTATCTTTCTCATATTGAACAACACTATCTATACTAGAATTTACTTATAAATGACGTGATAGCTTCTCGTTAGATATATAAAGAAGCCAATCTTTCAATTCACGGGTCCCTCCTGTTTTAGTACCCAATTAAAACCTACCATATTATTCATGAAGTTTTACTAAGATTTATTGGTACATCTAACGTTATCCGTCTCGTGTTAGGAGTCACTTGAGGTCACTCACCTCAAGAAGAGCGATTTCAACCTCAAATCAGCCGAGAGAGAGAAGAGGGGTCGATAACGGAAAAACTGCCAAAAAAGTCCTAAATTTTTTGCATTTGTGTCAATTTAGTCCTAAACATTTTTTTGATGCTAATTCAGTCCTAAACCTTTTGCATTAGTGCCAATTTAGTCATAAACTTTTTTTTGTATCAATTCAGTCCTAAACATTTTAATTTGGTGTCAATTTAGTCCTAAATCTTTTATTTTTGTACCAATTTAGTCCTTCCGGTCAAAATACCGACGTGGACAATTGCCAGCCAACGACCAATCACCGGCGCTGATGTGGACAACTTAAATAATATTTTAATATTTTTTAAATTTTTATTTTTTCCTTTTTTTCTTTTTTCTTTCACTTTTTTTTTGGGTTTCTCCTTTCTCTGGCCGGTTTGGCGATTGGCCAGAGGCTAGAGGTCGGCGAGCTCGAGCCTCCCCTGACCATGGCAAGGCTTGAGCCCTTGCCGGAGGCCGCGGCTCGCCCTCGCCGGAGGCCGCGGCTCGCCCTCGCCGGAGGCCGCGGCTCGCCCTCGCCGTGGCCTCTAGCGAGGGCTCGAGCCTCGCCCAGCTGCTGGTGAGGCCTGACTATGGCGAGATTCATCCTCGTTGCGGCTGCGGCGAGGACGAGCCTCGCCATGGTCGGGGGAGGCCCGACCTCGCCAGATCTAGCGAGGTCGAGCCTCACTCGACCAAGGCGAGGTCGCCCTTGCTCGTGGCTGGTGAGGTCAAGCTTGCTGGCTTCTGGCCGGTCGCCAAACCGGCCACCGGCCAGAGGAAGGAGAAACCAAAAAAAAAAATGAAAAAAAAAATGAAAAAAAGGAAAAAAAATAAAATTTTAATAATATATTAAAATATTATTTAAGTTGTCCACGTCAACGCCATGTCGGCGCCAGTGACCGATCACCGGCCGGTAAGCTTCCACGTCGGCAAATTTCGATCAAAATTGGCCGGAAAGACTAAATTGGTACAAAAACAAAAGGTTTATGACTAAATTAACATCAATTTAAAAGATTTAGAACTAAATTAGTACTAATGTAAAAGGTTTATGACTAAATTTACATTAAAAAAAGATTTATGACTAAATTGACACTAATATAAAAGGTTTATGAATTTTATGGCACTTTTCCCGGTCGATAACTTTTGCTCGAAGCCTCAAAGCAGAAGCAGTGATCCCACCACAAAATTTAGAGTTGGAGGAGCGAAGAAGAGAGAGAGAGAATACAGACAAGAAAAGCATTCGTTGACCTATTCTCTAGTGGCAGTTTGGTCGTTAAATATTCAGCGAAGTCCTTGCAAAACCTAATAACATTGGTTAAGCACAAGTATACAGCGTCAGTTTGCTGCAACATGTACATATTAAAAGAAAGAAGATGCTAATCTTCACCCCTAATCTAACCCAATTGCGATGAAAACCATTAAGTTCGCTGTAGAAAAAGCTTCAATTCTTCCTAATCTCTGTCATCACTCTTCCTATTCAAACACTTTCTCCGCCTTGTCCTCCTCCTCTGCTGCATATGTATCACTCCTCGCTCATTCAACCCTCCGTTGCCAATCTGCCAACTACATTCACAGACAGAGAGAGAGAGATGGTGGGTTCATCACACGCCGACATAGCAAAAGTTCTTGGACCGATGCGGATCTATGGCGAAGGCTCGGTTTACCGTCTTATTCTTGACGAACTGGACTTCTCAGCAATCCCCGTGATGAATGAGGACTCGGTCTTTTTTGAAGACTTTACATACGATGAGCCTCGTGACCTCCAACTCCGCATGTACAAACCTAAATCAACCACCGACACCGCTTCCAACGTTCATGGGCTCCCGATCATCGTCCATGTTCATTGGAGGCGGCTTCTGCAATGGCTCTCGCGTGTGGCCAAACTGCCACAACAGCTGCCTCCGCCTCACCCCCGGCACTGGTGCAGTGGTTGTCGCTCCAGACTTTGGGCTGTCACTGGAGTACCGGTTACTGGTCATCTTTGACAACGTCGTTCCGCACAATGAGGTGGATCGGAGGTCGGGGAGGGCATGAGTGGTTGAGTGAAGGAGGAGGTGGTGTTGAAGTTGACTTGGAGAGAGTGTTTGTGGTTGGGCGCTCTTCCAGCGGGACCCTTGCGCACCACCTGGCGGTTTGGCTCGGGTCCGGTTCGTTGAACTTGGATCCGGTCAGGGTCCAGGGTTACGTTCTGATTTCGCCCATCTACGGCGGGGACGCGCGGACCGGAATGGAGAAGGATTCGACCGAGCCGTGGTTGACTTCGGAGTTACTGGATTGGTATAGTTTTGTCCCGATTTTTGCTAACTAATTTATCACGCACTTCTCTTCTTGGATCTTATTATTTAAGTACGGATTAATCATGGATGAGCCAATATAATCACGGAGATGCCTTAAACAACCACCATATTGCGGGTTTAGAATATGGCTAGACTAATGGACCGACTTATACATGGGAGAAAAAAGAAAATTAAATTATAGTACGTAACAAATTTGATTAATATCATAGCTAAATTAAATCGTCAAATTTCGTACCATGTTATATAGCAAGGTAAACGAAATTACTTTTGAGATGGATTATTTAGGAATTTTACGTAGAAGATGCCGCCGTCTTATCACTTGATGAAGCCTATAGCTGGAGTGATTGAAAACATATTTTGTTTTAGTTATCTTTTCAAGCTTATCTTATAAATGATATTTCACGTCTTGCGCTTCATTCTATACAATTGTAGCCAAATAAGATGAGATTAATGGACAATAATGCCAAAGAATTGTCAAGAAGTATGATGTAGCGTTAGGAGTCCTGTTTTTTTATTATTGAGGGACGGGACAACTCACAAAGATATTGAGACAAATGAAACGAGATAAGATTTCGACGAGCACTTGCACAGCCCGGGCTCGCAGGCGTTGGAAGCTAGCATTGCCGGACGGCGCGACGAGAGACAACCCGTGGGCCAATCTGTTCGGACCTTCGAGCCCGGACCTAGAGGCCGTGGGCCTCGGACGCATCTTGGTGATAGCCAGCGGGAGTGAAATGTCGAAGGATAGGATCGGCGACTACTTGACGAGGCTCACGGAGACGGCGAAAGCAGTGGAATACAAAGTGTTCGAGGGTCGGTATCACAACTTCTCGAACGATTCGTACTCGGAAACAGGGGGAGAGGTGGCCCAAGCCATCGGGCATTTCATATTCACAGCTTAAGCGTAATCTGTTGGATAATTTGTGCATGATTGGCTGATAGTTTGAGTAAGTTCACATGGTTAGATGCTGGTTTCCAATTCGTTTGACATGTTTAGCCTCCCTTATGAATTTCTTTTAAGGATTTTATCCATCAATCAAATAAGATTTTTATGAATTTAGTTACACAAAATGTCACAAATGCGTTGAAATAGAGAGTGTATGAGCACGGGTACAGAAAAATAGAACTTCACTGGGACAATGGACCTCACTCAAACTTTTCATGCTCTATTTCGGCCACCAATCAAGCATAAGCTCTAATGCCATCAGTTGAGTTGCAGAACAAAAATCCGATACCTTCATATGAGGAGGTCATCAAGAGATAGTACAAATCGAAGCCAATGAACTTACTCAGTTGTAGATAGGAGTGAGTGGTTCCCGGTCTGGTCCAACCCAAAAATCGAGAATTAGACCAGGAGGACCGGTTCTCAGTTTCTAGGACCAGGGACTGGACTAGCTAGTCTTGGAACCATAGATCGGACCGATGGTATGGTCCGGTCCGGTCCAGTTCCAGTTGGACTAATATTAAATATTATTTGTGAACCGGAAACCAATTGCTCCGTTCTTTTCTTTGCAGTTTTGATTTAATCCCATAAGGCCATGGAAAAAATTGGAAAAATATATATAATGTATGAAAAAATTAAACAATCGATTCCAATGGGACCAAAATTAAATATTATATATGTGAAAAAATTATAAAAATATATATTTATCAATCTGATCAATCTGGTTCCCATCCTAAAACCGAGAACCAGATCACCCGGAAACCGATTCCACTTTTAGGAACCGGGAACTAGATCGATATTTCCGAGAATCGGACTAAACCAGTTGGTCCGGTACGGTCCTATCCGGTCCTGGTTTGGGCGATCCATCTTGCTCACCTCTAGTTGTAGAGGTGCTAATGAACTAACTCAGTTGTAGAGGTGTCAACAGTTTGGGTTTCCAAGAAAACCGTGAACCGTTAGGATGAGTGCTTGAACCGAGCTAAATTGTGACCCGAACTGAGAACCGATTCGGTTCAGTTCAGGTTTTCAATTTACCACTTCTTCTTTTTTTGACCCCTTCTCACAAGGTAAAGTTTAGTAAAGCAATCGCGGGTTCATCATTTCTGTGGTCTGCTGTCGTAGATTATAGGAGTAATTCTCCCATTAACAATGTTTTTCAGCTTGACAAGAGATAGACATGTCCAAAAGCAAGCAATTGTTGGTTTAATGCAAACCATTTTTTTTTAAGTTTAAGTAAAACAAAATACGAACTAGAGACTAAACATATCTCATGAATAAACATAAGGTTTCTTCACTAAGCTTTTCATGTCTGAAAAGGAAATAACATAAGTATCAACAGTTTTGTCAGACAAGAGTACATTTGAATTACCAAACGCAACATAAATTTGCTCACAAGGCAGAATGTGAGCAACAATAGCCCGTGACCATGACCACCGATGACTGTTGTTCTTCCCCAATCGAGCGTATTGCATTTTGTTGAATGGAATGACTTGAATTCAGAATATATTTGATGGTCGAGACACAAACCCCTTCATGTTTTGCAAAGGTTTTCTAGGATCTTCCTACATATTACAGGGGGTTTGGTTTTGATCTACGTTTTTTCAAAGATAAAAAAAAATCTAAACCTGAACCAAATCGATGAATTACCCAAAATCCTTTACCTGTTACTCTAATTGAATGAGACCCAAAATTTTTGGTTCGATTCGGTTTCGATTTGGTTTTTTGCTCCCATATTCAGTTAAACTTATCTTCACTCAGAAACTTAAACCGATGAGTCATTACAAACCAACGGAGATCTATTAACATTCAAACAACACCAAATTTCTGATTTAAGAAATTTTCTAATACAACTCACATGTATATCTCAAGATTTTCTTTGGCTCTTCCACTTTTGCGTGATGGGACATGGCTACGTATGGGCCGCTCCTCCTTATCGATCATTGACCGAGAAAGTTGTGAATCTACCTTTCCGTGGGCCACACAAAGGCCTGAGCTTAGGAAGCTTCCAAACTAACATCATTTCATGAAAAGTTACGTTCATACTTGTGGAACGTGTTTTATTCTGATGGTCAAATATGCACAAGAGAGGGAGAGAATCAAATCAATGAAGTCGATAATGGTGAGTGTTGTTATCTTTAAATAGTGGTTTATAGATAGACATTGGCTCTCTCTTTCCGCGTGGAACTTTGGTTTTGGAGCAAAAGGACAAGCACGCGTGTGCGATCGCACGGATCCATTCAAACCTTTCAACATTGGACCGTTTTCTAGGATCATGCACATATGATCAGGAAAGGGTCAGAGCTGAATGATTTCGTCCATTTGAACTGTTCTTGATCCGACCTGCCTTTGGACTGGACTAAGGACAAATCTGGGTAACAGTATGTAAATGAATTGAAAGGCATATGAATGCGAGGGCGAATTTCTTTTTCTCTTCTCTTGTCCTTTTTGTGCGTGTAAGAAGTGAATTCAATTTCTATTTCCATTCCTTTATCTGAGAGAGAGAGAGAGAGAGAGAGAGAGAGAGAGAGAGAGAGAGAGAGAGAGAGAGAGAGAGATTGCACGCGTAAGAAGTGGTTCAATTCTATTTCCATTCCTTTATCTAAGATCAGCGAGAGAGAAATTGCACGTGCAAGAAGTGAGTGCAATTTCCATTTCCATTCCTTTATCGAAGGGGGGGCCGCACGGGGGGAGGGAAGGGCTGGGTATATGAACATGAAACTAAGTTCACATCTCCGAGTCATTTCCATGGATTAGGGAATTCACAAAAAAATCACTTTCTTGTGACCCGATCCTAAGTGGTTGCACCAAGTAAGAAATTATGCTTTCTAGAGATAAACACAGTCGCACAGAATACTCCTCTACTGTATGAGGCGAATATATGAACCTTTAGTTTGGCCAATTCAAATGAATGAACACACAATCTGTATCCATGCACATTTTGTGAAGGTTCAATTATAAAATATTGAGCATGACTCTTTAGGTTATTATGACTTCATTGAGTTAATAGACATGGTGCGATATTCCAATATGCAATGTGTCGCGTTCGCGTTCCAGTAATCTAAAGGATGAATTGACAAAACTCAAATAATTAAACACAAGTCGTGCTCGATTGAACTTTGTTCATCACTTTCGATATTTTCCCCTTAATACCGGGGTCAAAAGGCCAAATAATTGAAAGATTGAGAGGATTTTCTGGAGGAAAACACTAGATAGGAGCTACGTCACCTTAATTATAGGGAGGAGGAAGAAGCTGCTATGGACAAAACAAGTGTCAAGACAAGATAGAACTCAAGATTCCTAAGTTGCAGATTCGACAACCAATAAAGATGTTGAGGATCGTTCGGCTGACCTCGTCGAAAAACCGGATTCTAGATTCAAGGGAGAGGAATCGCTTTTAAAGGCATGGCACATGGCGCTGCTTCTCGATCATTTCTATATATCAATGAAGCATCATTTGGGTTGTCTGTTTTTCCTTCAGAAAGAGCACTAGTCCATTGTTGATTGTCCTCTTCGTGTCTACACTATCCATAGTTAGTGTATGTCCTTTCCCCCAATTTTACAATATAGACCTAATCCCGAGATAAAACGAAATGGCGTGTAAAGAGATTTATAGAACAGGGGTTGGCGAGGCACGTATCAGCCCGGCCTCGTTGCCATCGACGAGCAAGTCGTTATTGAAATAGACAAGCATTTGTCGCAATCGTGTGAGCGAGAGGGCAGATGAGTGCGCTGTGAGAGATGGGGGATCTACGTCATTCTGTTTATTCAATGTGGATGGTGTCCTTGGCATTTCAATTAACAAAATTATCTAAAGTAACAATTCAAATTAAATCTCAAAATCGGCAAAAGAAAAACACTCAAATACGGGAAAATTGTCTAAAAAAAGTCCTAAATATATTATACGGAAGCTGATTCAATCCTAAACATTTCAATTATGCCAATTTAATCTTAAACCTTCTAATGATTTGCCAATTCAATCCTAAATATTTCAATTGCATTATTTTAGTCTTAAACCTTTTGATGATTTGCCAATTCAACCTTAAACCATTAGGCGATTTGCCAATATAGTCAATTCGGCTAAATATCTAAATAAAAAGTTTAGTACTAAATTGGCAAATCTTCAAAGGTACAAGACTAAATGGACACAAAGAAATATTTAGGACTAAATTAGTAAATTATCAAAAGTTTTAGGATTTAATTGGCACAATTGAAAGATTTATGATTGAATTGGCTGTAGTATAACAAGGCTATCATTTTTTGGACAATTATCCCATCAAAAACCATGGGAGACGGCAGGTCTGCGTCCCTAAAATGTTAAACCCATCGAGACTAAGCACAAATCTCTTAGTCAACATGAGGAAACTACAGACGTTGGCGTGCGATCGTTCGCAAGAAAATAAAGTGCTTAACCACCTAATTTTCTCGCGCCATCATTCATGCAGACTTAAATTTAAGTCATCGTTGCTTCTTGAACTCGCCTGTGATTTGTTCGCACAAAAAAAGGGATTAAAGCTCTAATCACATCCCTCAAACGTGCTTAAGCTCCAATCACATCTCCTAATCAAAATCAAAGCAATCACCACAAGAAATGGCCATAAACATAGTGGGATCTCCAAACAATTCACAAGCAAAACTATCAAATTGCATTTTTCTGTCCAAGAAGTAATTTTTTCTTGGATTCCAATGGGCATCCACTGCTTGCGGTCCATCATCGTACGGTCGTCGTCAATTTGTTTACAATTTAACCTCCGATACAAGAATTCATCGAAGTCGGCAGCTTCTAGAGAGAACAAGCAGTCTAAAGTATGGCGAACCAATGGTCTTATTTACGTGCTTTTGGTAAGCCCCTACGATGCTATATGTCTCCTACTTCTTAATTTTTATATGCTGTTTCTTGTTCCAACGGAGTGTAGAAAATGAAATGGTATACGTGGATTGTGTGTACCAGTGTGAGGTGGTGATGACCAATTACACGAACTCGAGTCAAATGGGCATATAGGTTGCCGAAGAACGGCGTTCTCTTTAATGTGATCGCATCCATGATCGAGAGGAAGTCCGTGACATAGCATCGTGCCGTTGCGGAGTGAAAGTCAATGGGGATTCAACCGAGATAGAGGGTTAGCTTATATTAGATGGATGAGTCCATATTATCCGTGGATCAATTCACCTTGTGCTAAGCATATATTGAAAGACGTTTGGAAACATTATGCTTCGAGTTCAAATCCTAATTGGTACAACCCTCGAGCCCGATTCACACCCGTTCCGAGGTGACTGTATTTTGGCCAAATCAGGAAAGGTGGACTTACTCTAGCGAGTCGAAGCTAACCCGGCATATAGCCTAACCGCAAGACGAAAGAATTGCAGACGCCGTGGTGTTTCTTCCCCGATCAACGTAGCGTTTGTTCCCCAAAAGTTTCCCTAACCTTTGTGGCAATTTACAATCTATAAATGGGGAAAAGTGTAAAAAAAAGCCATAAACCTTTTGCATTAGTGTCAATTTAGTTTTAAACCTTTTTTTAGTATCAATTCAGTCCCAAA
Source organism: Syzygium aromaticum (assembly GCA_024500025.1). Lineage (NCBI taxonomy): Eukaryota > Viridiplantae > Streptophyta > Magnoliopsida > Myrtales > Myrtaceae > Syzygium > Syzygium aromaticum. The sequence continues at coordinate 25,014,078 of CM044885.1, forward strand.
CCTTTTGCATTGGTGCCAATTTAGTCCTAAACTTTTTTTTTGGTACCAATTAAGTCCTAAACCTTTTAAATTGATGTCAATTCAGTCCTAAACATTTTGTTTTTGTGCCAATTTAGTCATTCCGGTCAATTTTAACCGGAATTTGCCGACGTGGACGCCTGCCGACCGAAGGCCAATCACCGATGCCTCTCTGCGGCCTCCGGCGAGGGCTGGAGCCTTGCCGTGGTCGGGGGAGGCCCGACCTCGCCGGATTCGGCAAGGTTGAGCCTTGCCGGGTGAGGCCGCCCTCACCAGTGGCTGGCAAGGTCGAGCTCGCTAGCCTTTGGCCTCTAGCTGGTCGCCGAATCGGCAACTGACCAGAGGAAGGAGAAACCAAAAAAAAAAAAGTAGAAAAAAATGAAAAAAAAATGAAAATTCAAAAAAATGTTAAAATATTATTTAAGTTGCCCACGTCGACGCCGGTGACCAATCACAAGTTGGCAGGTGTCCACGTCGGCAAATTTCGATCAAAATTAGCCGGAAAGACTAAATTAGCACAAAAACAAAAGGTTTATGGCTAAATTGGCACAAATTTAAAAGGTTTAGGACTTAATTAACACCAAAAAAAGGTTTATGACTAAATTGGTACCAATACAAAAAGTTTAGGACTGAATTGACACCAAAAAAGGTTTAGAACTAAATTGGCATTAATGTAAAAGGTTTATGACTTTTTTGGCACTTTTCCCTCTATAAATGGGTGCATTTGAATGGACCAAACTGTTCATGTGTCACGCGAACGCCAGGCACGCTAGAAATAGGAAATCCTCCAGAGGAACAAAACATACAACTGCAACAAAACCGTAGTTTGTAACGACAAAACGAACACTACATAGCAAAGGTCGAGATGGTTCGGTCTCTTGATCCTTCCCCAAACTGGTTTCTTCCTTCAATTCTTGGTACATCAGAGCTCAGGTTCGCGTTTCAAGTGCTAGACTTGACTTTTGTTCTGACCTTTTTGTTCGTCTAGGTTGTTGCTCACTCCTCCTCTAGAGGGTAGACAAAGCAAGCAGCACACATGAATTGATGATTCTAGAGAATGTAAAAATAAACAATTCCAGCGCAAACCAATATTTACCAGGTATTGCCACGTCACGTGAACGAATTTTTAAGGGAAGCAATAATAAAAAAATAAATTAAATATTCTCCTTTTTTTTCCAAAATGAGTCACGCATTTGTTTAAAGTGATAGCAACCGCGGGGGCCATCTAGGAAGACCTGGTGGATCGCTATTGAGCCTATTGTCACGGGTATATCATATACAAACTTTGGTGTCACTTACAGCTCTTGCTGTATCGAACTTAAACTAGGCAAATGTGCACATTATTTTCAACCTACTTTTGTGTGTATGTGTGACCTTTTGTTAGTAGCAATTCACACTCGAAGGATAATCAAGTGTGCATGTACAATCTCTTTCAAATCCATTATGAACTTGCAAAGTCTTTTGCATAAAGAGGATTGGAGGAAACCCCTCAGGGTTAGCTCAATTGATTAGAATGTTAGGAAATTTTCAACTCGAGAATTGGAAGTTATCCTTTCTAATAACATGAATTGCATGCAAAGCGTTCTAGGTTAAGATAAGTTGCACAAGCCAACTGCCTAAGCTCAGTCGATTTCTAGGGTTCATTGGGTGTTTTATGAGTCTCCAACTAGTTAGGTTTCACGATTGCGCCTCAGGATTTCAAGGAAGTAGGATTGGTAAGGAAGTTCGTTTTGTCCCTAGCGAAAGAAAAGAACGAGGAGTTTTGGTTTTTTAGGGATGGATCGATGCAAGTTTCTAAAAGGGAAAATACCACCAAAAACCTCAAACTATACCACTTGTGATGGATTTATCCTGAATTTTTTTTTGTTGACACGAAAAATACTAAACTATGCCACTTGTGATAAATTTACCCTAAACTTTTTTTTGTGACACAAAAAACCCTAAACTATGTTACTTGTAACATATTTACTCCACAATACTTTGGTTCATGGGAATTTTCGTCTTTTTCCTTTTTTTGTTTTTTTTTCCTTCTTTCTTCCCTGCGCCGACTATGGCAGAGGGAAGTTGGCAATGGCTACCCTCGCCTGGCTGGGCGAGGGAGCCCGACTCCGACTCAGGCGAGGGCTGCCCTTGCCTGACTTCGACTCTGGCGAGGGTGACCCTCACCGGCGTCTGGCAAGGGCGACTCTCGCCCAGCGCTAGCAAGGGCCCTCGCCAGCTTCCCTCCGCCATGGCCAGCGAAGGGAAGAGAGAAGGAAAAAAAAAAAGGGAAAAAAATCAGAAAAAGAAAATAGACGAAAATGCCCATGGGCCAAAATATTATGAGGTAAATGTGTTACAAGTGGTATAATTTAGAGTTTTTCGTGTCACAAAAAAAGTTCAAGGTAAATTTGTCACAAGTGGTATAGTTTAGGGTTTTTCGTATTACAAAAAAAAGTTCAGGATAAATTTATCATAAGTGACATAATTTAGGGTTTTTGATAGTATTTTCTCTTTCTAAAATATAGATCTAAAATGCCAATATCGTAGTCTTGGGGCCCATTTGGTAACGTGTCAAACAGTGAAAATTTCTGTTCTTTTGTTCCCAAAAATAGTTTGGGAACAAAAATGCATTTGGTAAACTTTTTGTTCCCTAGCACATTTTTGCAAAAATTTGTGCCCAGAAACAGTTTTTAAAGAGAGACAAGAAGTAAAAAAAAGTTGCTTCTTATTTCTCGAAACAATTTTGAAAATGAGTTCTTTTTCTTTTCTTTTTTGTGTTGTTTTCTCTAGGTTGTGGCCAATCGCCGACGACCGGCCATAGCCCAGGGCCGACGAGGGCGTCATGGCCCTCGCCGACCGCCGGCGGAGGCGAGGGTGAAGGCTGGACCCTCGCCGCTTAGGAGAGGCGGCTCACCGTCGATCATGGTGAGGTCGGCTTCGCTGTGGATCACGACGGCGAGGCTTGGCCTCGCCCGACCTGGGCAAGGTCGACCTTGCTATCGCGACCCACGATGAGGTTGGCCTCGCCCAAATCGGGCGAGGCTAAGCCTCGCCGTCGTGACTAACGGCGAGGTCGGCTTCGTCATGGGTTGCAATGGCGAGGCTAAAGCCTCGCCCAATTTGGACAAAACCGATCTCGCTGTCGCGACCCACGGTGAGGTTGGCCTCGCCCAGATCGGGCAAGGCCGAGCCTTGTCGTCGCGACCCATGGCGAAGCCAACTTCACCGTGGGTCACGACGACGAGGCTAAAGCCTTGCCCGATCTAGGCAAGGTCGACCTCGCCATCGGCACCCACAATGAGGTCAGCCTCACCCAGATCGGGTGAGGCTGAGCCTCGCCGTTGCAACCCACGGTGAGGCTCGGCCTCGCCTAATATGGGCGAGGCAGGCGGCCAAGGCGGCGGTGAGGGCCGCAACACCCTGGCCGGTCGCCAACACCAGCGACCGGCCATGACCAAAGAAGGGAAGGGTAGAAAGAAAAAAAAATCTTAAATAATTTAAAATATTATTAACAAAAAGAAATTTTGTGTAGTTACCAAATATATTTCTGTTCTTTTCTATTCCAGAAATAGAAATTTTGGACAGTTACCAAACGCTTTTAAATGCTCAGAAATTGTTTTCAGGGCACAGAATAAAAAAGAATCATTTCTGTTCAGAAATAGTTTCCGAACACAGAATAGTTGTCATGCGCATCTTTAACGGTGTTTATGAAAATATTTCTTTATGTCAACAATTACCGCTAACCCCATGGGAGAAAATATGTCTTTTTTTGTACTACTAGTCCCATATATAGACACGCACAAATATCCAAGCAGTGCTCATGAGTGCCATTCCCAATCATCTTTCGGTCGATATGCTGTTCAAGTAACAAGTAACGTTACCAAAATTCTTATCTTTACAAAAAGATGAGAAAAGAAATAGAGAAAAAAGGGCAGAAAAAAAGGAAAATAATTGGAAAATGATACTTAGCCCACGATTCAGAATTGCTGTAGCGCGGCAAGTTGGATCAGCCGAGGGAGGAGGAGCGATGCAAGCCCTCAAGTAATCCGAACTGCTCCAATGAAACGTTTACCAATAGCCACCTAAAGCTCATCTAATGGTCCATATTCCAAATCCATCAAGATAAAACCCCCCAATCTCCCTTGGTTCGTGCGACACCACGTTCAATAATTTATCCTACCAAATTACCAATCTGACCCTCCACATACCCACCTTCCTCCTCTGTGACCACCTCCCTCGGCCTATTTATGCGACACCCCACCTCCATACACCACCACCACCACCGTTAACACGGAGAGAGAGAGAGAGAGAGGAGAGATGGGTTCCCTTCCTCACGTAGTGGAAGATTGCATGGGCGTCCTCCAAGTCTTCAGCGACGGCTCCATCAGCCGGGCCGACGACATAGACTTCAGGAACATCTTCGTCATCGAAAACAAGTCCATTGTCCTCAAGGACTACCTCTACGACAAAGAGCACAGCCTCTCCCTCCGCCTCTACAGGCCCGCCTCGCCCCCGCCATCGGGTAAGCTCCCCGTCGTCTACTACCTCCACGGCGGCGGCTTCTGCGTCGGGTCACGCCTGTGGCCCAACTGCCACAACTGCTGCACTTGCCTTGCCTCCGGCCTTGGGGCCTTGGTGATCTCCCCGGACTACCGCCTCGCGCCAGAGCACCGGCTCCCGGCCGCTGTGGACGATGCGCACGGCGCATTGGAGTGGCTTCAAAGCAAGGCCAAGAGCGAGGACGTCGACGGGTGGTTAGATCTCAAGGCGGTGGACTTTGGCCGGGTTTACATACTAGGGGACTCGTCCGGGGGGAACATCGCACACCACCTGGCGGTCAATCTAGGGTTCGGCTCGCCGAAGTTGGCCCCGGTCCGGGTGCAGGGCTACGTGCTGCTCGCACCGTTCTTCGGCGGGGTCACCAGGACCGAGTCGGAAGAGGGACCATGCGAAGGCTTGCTAAATCTAGAGATACTTGACAGGTAATATATTGAAACCCACCATATATCTTAGTTAAGCATATCCAATTTCTTATCATACACGCATGGATACATGTAGACTTTCATTTAGTGATCATTCATCACAATTCACAAAGGCCTTTTCTTCCCCTCCACTCGATCTCATTAAGCTTTGCCAACCACTAAAAATAACACTATAATCACATTCATGAGAACTTGCAAATTAGATCCGGATGTCAATATTATAACCTTATTTTGTTGTATAGCATAGATTCAGCCAATTACAAGAAGAGGGAGTAATTAAACTTGTGACTAATGTTTGCCCAAACAATTTCAACACCATGGAATCTTGGAAAATGATGGGAAAGGGTTTATTCGGCGCATAAAATTTTCCTCCTTGGTGACACTATGCACCATATTTCTCTATCGAAGCACATCATTTTCACATAAAAAAGATTGAAAATGGCTTGGCCTCAGGATCCGTACACAAGGGGCGGTTCCACTTGGGGGGGATGTGACCCCCTCTTGTGAAAATACCCAATAATCATCAGAAGAATTTTCGAAGAATCTGCCGGTCCACACTATTTTCCGACCTCTAGTCCCATCGCTTTCCAGTCCAATTCACGAAAATAGACCGGCGCCTCATGAGTAGCTTCAAAAGTTTATTCTGTCTCCGCCTATCACGCAATTTCTCCCCCTCGACAAATACCAATTATTCATTCGAATAGACATGGTACTGAAGAAGAAAAAGAAAGTTCACGAGCATGTATTTGTCGGAGATTAGTGCAGTTAATGTGGACCGACTTTCATCTACTAACTAAATAATTCTTGGATTATATTGCGCATGTCTCGCCGAGAAATTTCGCTTGTATGAAGAGAAATATGTCAACCCACTTTTGACATGTTGGTGCCCTAGTTCATGAATCTCATTAGTCACGTGAGAGAGCCTTCTCGTGTCATTATCCATACCAATATTGCAAGAAAGGGAGATTAGGACTAATTTCGTGTCACCGGATTTTGCGGTTGCTTTTTTAAATTAATTTTCCAAGATTTCTTGGCATATTGTCAACCTCATCCATCCATTCAGATGGTGCTATTTGACCAGTGAATGAGAGTCATTAGGAGCTGTCTTTAATTAACTTTCATTGACTTTATTAAAGAGGACCAACCAGCATAGAATTATAGTTTATATACTCGTCAGTGCAGAAAAAATAAATTGAATTATATAAGCAATTTGCGTGGTCTAACTTTTATTTTGGGGCCAGTTTGTGAGGTGTTCCGACTATTCTTTGACATCTGTACCTGATTAATTGTAAGACATTAAGATAATTAATATTGATGTATATCCGAAGAAAGGGTGAAAATCCATTTTGAGTTGTCCTAGTGGAGTATTTGAGACACGTCATATTCATCTTAATCTGGCTTCTGTCATCAATCACCAACTTATAATCCAACTTTTTAAGATATGGTAGGCCCTTGATTGTTATAATAATAATAATAATAATAAGCTAGTGAAAATCCTGGCTTTGTGATTTTCCTAGCAACATCATGGTTTTTTTTGTTCCCTCTAGGAATTATAATAGCACTTTACGTGGACCATTTTGTGAAAATGACGCTTGGGAAAGGTTACGACACAACCCTGATCAATCAAAGCTAACCAAAGCAAAGCAATATTAGGGTTAGTGCTCGGTCCAATACCGCCATTGGATCTTTACTTGCCTTATCAGCTCCCTAAAATATACTAATTAAGCTAAGTGCCTTATCCACTATCTTACCATGAAAGTCCATCCGGCTTGAGATGTATGTCCCGTGATGGAAACTCTTTCTTTTTGGTGCCTCATTTTCAATGCGATTGACTCGAGCGAAATTAACTATAGGAGCACGCCGAATCACCAACGAGAACCAGACATCCATCCACCACCAGCTCCCTCGACATGTGGAGGATTTGAGCCCCCCTTTTTGTGAAGATAATCTCATGATAATCATCATTTCATTGACATTGGACCGGTAGCGTGACATGACACATGCACGCACGCCCGCTTCCTCCATCCCCACGATCCAAACACATCATGCATACACTAGATTCACGATCGAATGTACTAATTTAACTTGTCGTGTATTGGTCATTGGAAGCGACATATGACATGCTTGTGCGTGTGCATCGATTGGCTTAACAGGTTTTGGAGGCTATCGGTGCCAAGTGGAGGAGATAGAGACCACCCATTGGCCAACCCGTTTGGACCATCAAGCGCCAGCCTTGAGGCAGTGGCGCTCGACCCCATCTTGGTGATAGTTGGTGGGAATGAGATGTTGAAAGATAGAGTGCAAGACTATGCAGCGAGGCTCAAAGGGATGGGGAAGAATGTTAAGTATGTGGAGTACGGAGGAAGGCAGCATGGGTTCTTCACGAACGATGCGTACTCGGATGTTGGGAATCAAGTCATACAGGACATTAAGAAGTTCATGCTCGAGAGCTCCGATTAATCAAAATTAGGAGAGGATCGTCAAAGTTGTTCATTTTGAGATTTGCAAAGAAAGTGTGTGCAATACTGGGTAGAGGGTGTGGTCTGTAATCAAGTTATTTAGCCTCTATGCAGAAGGGTTTTCCCTTTCTCTTTTCACTTGTCTCTTAGCAAGTTTTCTTGCGGTTTGTACAATAGTATAGATGATGGGTTATGATAAAGTTGGCAACGAAAGGATCTCACAAATGTAATGCCGGTTATTCGATACCAATAAAACGGAAAAGGAAAGGTTTGCGATGTAAAGTTATATTCGTAATCGGCGTCATTTAGATAAATTTTTACTTTTTGGCTTTTGTTTAATCTAAATTCGGTGATAGACACATTTTAATTTCTTTTTTTAACCCAAAAAACTTGAAACTTTCATAATATCTAAACCTTGACATATATGGTACATTTGTTTCTCGGAAACTTAAGATTTTTAATTTTCTGAAAAATGAATGGTTATATCGCTTAGAAAAATTAGTTAACGGAAAATATTTTCATTATTATCAACAATTCATTCTTAATTATTTCTGTGAACGATGAAAATATTTTGAATTCATTCATTTTTGTAAGTTATACGGGTAATCAATTTTTTGGAAAATGTTTTCCAAATCTTGAATTTTCCATGAAACAAACTCATCCATAGATTCACATATAATTTTTCATAATTTTATTTGTAGATATTTCTTTCTGCGTTGAAAGAGAGGATGCAGGTATGGACGACAAAGTTCTATTCTCTCCCTATACTCCTTCATACTTAGTTATTGTCCATTCATTGCTTTTTTTGCTAATAGAAAGTTTCTAATAGGTATTAGAGCAAATGCCACAAAAATTTAAACTATATCCACTATGACACATTTATCCTAAACTTTTATCCGTTATCACAAAAAATCTCAAACTTGTACCTGTGTGACACATTTACCCTCCGTAAAAAATCTGTCAATAACAACTGTTAAAAATCTACCTACATGAACATCAAAAAGCAAACAATGTTGATGGAAGGTACATACGTCACATTGGTACATGTTTGGTGGTTTTATATCACTAGAAAAAATTTAAAGTAAATATGTCACTATGGTCATAATTTAGGGTTTTTGATGTCATAAAAAAAGTTCAGGGTAAATGTTTCACAGTAGACATAATCTGGGATTTTTTGTAACTTTTTCCCTAAATATTATTATACTTGTTAGCAACACCAATTAACCCATCTCTTCTTAGTTTTCTTATATCCAGGCTGTTCAGAAGTGAGAGAGAAAATTCTTAAATTACTAGTATATCCTTTTTAGCCAAATGCATAATAAATAATTAAGCCTTAAAAAATAAGAGCAATTAATCGAATTTCATGGAAAAATCTCTTAAAACGAAAACTTCTTGGAATACTTTCGATGGATAGAACATCACTTTGGTGTTGTAGACTATGTTATCCACGTTATATAATTTTTTTTCTAGGTCCAAAGTCTGTGTTTTGCTCTATATAAACCTGACCGAACCGAACCGAATCGAACCAAACATACTCATCGGCACAGCCCTTAGTGAATATGACACAGGCGATAATCAATACGCCATGATCGTCTAATTATTATAAATAGCTGCCAGTACTTACCAACAAAAAGCTTAAAGGGAAGCCCTCGTCAGGCACAATGGAGATTGACAAATCGTGTCCTAATTTCACTAGGTCCTTCCAAGGATTGATGACCAAGCATTAATATTGTCTAATTGATTAGAACATTGAAACGGTGAAAAGAATCTCTTATATTAATTGGCATAATTGCAATACCAATCCATGCTCGGCGAGATTGAGTCCATCGTGTCAGCAAAAATATAAAAAAGAAACTGTGATCACCTTGCACTTACGTAGGGCGGCTATCCAACACGCGTTCTTACATGTTATAGCATGTGTTATAATGTTCTTTAGAAAAAGAGAGGAGAGAAACCGCAATGCGTGTGAACAAAAATAGTGAAACGTCTGTAAGTTGGTAAAGAATATAAATTAATGTAAACCAATTATTCGTATCTTCGATTCAATATTATATGTGACGCATGAACCCATTTTTCGAAATATAACCCAAATTGTTACAACACCGAGAGGATGCGATATTCACGGCATATTCGACAACTCCGTTAAAGTCACCATCCCGAAATGGGGGATTCATAGATTAATTAATTTATAATCATAGAATATGATATGGAGTCCGTCTAGGGTTACATCAATGTAGGTAATAGTTTATTTTTAGGGAAAACGACACAAATGATATCTGAACTTTGGTCCAATATGCAATGTGGTCCATGAACATTTAATTTGTTCAATGTAATCCCTAAACTTTAAACCATTGTGCAATGTGGTCATTATACTTTTAAGGGTTAATACCACCAAAAACCCTAAACTGGTACGTATGTGACAATTTTATCTCGAACTTTTTTTTATCACCAAAAACCCCAAACTGGTATACTTGTGACAATTTTATCCCAAACTTTTTTTTTACCACCAAAAATCTCAAATTAGTACATTTGTGACAATTTTACTCCAAACTGGTAAATCCATAACAAATTTACCCCAAATTATTTTTTTGACCACGAAAAATCTCAAACTAGTACACCTGTGATAATTGTACCCCGAACTAATAATTTTTTAATATTATTTTTATTTTTTCGAATTTTTTTTATTTTTTCTTTTCTTTTCTTTTTTTTTTTTTTTTCCTTCATCTTCAATCTCTGGCCGATTGCCGGACTGGCGACCGGCCAAAGGTGGAAGCCGGCGAGGTCGGCCCCGCCGGCCGCTGGCGAGGCTCAACCTCACCGACGCGGGCTAGGGCCGCCCTCGCCCGACTCAAGTGAGGACTGCCCTTGCCGGCATCAAGCGAGGATAACCCTCGCCCGCCCAGACGAGATCGGCCCTCCCCCGACTCAGGCGATGGCTGCCCTCGCCGGCGTCGGGCGAGGGTCGCCCTTGCCTGGGCGGGCAAGGACAGCTCTCGCCCGACGCTGGCAAGGACTGCCCTCACCGGCGTCGAGCGAGAGCTGTCCTCGCCTGAGTCGAGCAAAGGCTGTCCTTGCCCGACTTAGGCGAGGGTTGCCTTCGCCCGCCCAGGCGAAGGCTGGCCTCGCCCGACGCAGGCAAGGGTCACCCTCGCCAAAAACAACAAGGGCAGCTCTCGCCCAACTCAGGCATACCAGTTTAGGGTATGTTCGAAAAAATTAATAAAAATTGTCAGGGTAAAATTTAGTTCATGGTAAAATTGTCACATATATTCCAATTTGGGTTTTTTGTGATATGTTCAAGGTAAAATTGTCACAAGTGTACCAGTTTGGGGTATGTTCAAAGTAAAATTGTCACATGTATACTAGTTTGAGGTTTTTGGTGGTAAAAAAAAACTTTGGGGTAAAATTATCACACGTATACCAATTTGGGATTTTTGATGGTATTAACCCTACTTTTAATTTGTTCAATTTAGTATCCAAATTATATGAAAATATTCGATATTGTCCATGATCTTAAATTAATTGAAGGATTACATTGAGTGTACCAAAAGTTCATAAATCATAATGAACATATTAAAGTCCATAGAACACATTAAACATTAGGTTAAAGTTCAAGATCACATTTTATATTGGGTCAAAGTTTATAGATTATTTGTATCGTTATCACTTACTTTAAAATGTAAGTATTGAGTTTTCGTGAAATTTTTTGGTAAATTTTGAGATAGAAGTTGTTAATGGATTTGTTTCCCTTGTAGCATGGGAAAAGAAAAGAGAGAAAATACTTGGGTTAAAGTGCATGGTGATAGTAATTGCTATCTAAACTATTCTTTCACTGACCAACCAACCAATGCATGACATGTCTTCCGATTCCTTCTTTATATTTCAGAAAGAAAAACAAAAGTCAACCCGATGGCTAGTTAGCGAGGAAGTCGGGCTTTGATGATATCAAAAACCAAGATTCGGCAAAATCTATTTGCCCTTTTTGGGAGGATCTCATGGGCCCAGAATCATCATGCTGTCGTGATCATCCCTGATCAATTTGACATTTTATATTGAATCCTCGTGGAATCCTCCCTTCTTTTTGCATCAAATATATACAAATCATAAACAGCAAAAGCCAAAGCCGCCAGAAAAGCAACCTTGTGTTTCCAAACACGTGACCCCGATTGGCTTCTTGGGTTACAATCTCTCTTTAATCACGTGTCGATCGTTGAAAAATGGAAGTCTCTTGGTAAACACCTACGTTGTGATTAATGTTTTGATTGTCTTTGTCGGATGATCTTTCGGTAGCTTGACATATGTGCATGGCGGTAAGGGGGGTTCTACCAGTACCGGTTGCATCGGCACGCGTCTTTGTCGTCCCAAGTCATGCAGAAAACGAAGCCTGATCTGTCTTCCTGCGGTGTAGCTTTGGGTCGTCGGTGTGCTGATGGCTGATGGCGAGAGAAAATCTGAAGGGACGATTCATGGTGACATGATATAAGACGATGAGATCCCTAGATATGCGTTGCTTATTTAAATTTGGTCCTTCCATTAAGTATCTGATTTGCATTAATGATATGGCAATCCACATTAACTTGTGCCGTGTTGGGTGCTGACCTAGCTGAGAGAGAGAGAGAGAGAGAGAGAGAGAGAGGAGGGGCAACGAAGGCTGCTGGGGGGGTAGTGACAGCACCCAACCACTGGCAAAGGCCCAATGACCCTCGCCGGTGATTAGGGGCCCGTTGCCGTCGCTTCTGATCCCCGCAATACACACATGCACACATGTGTGTAGAGAGAGAGAGAGAGGTCTTGTGACCCTGGCTATCGCATGTGGGCACCTTCCCTAGGCCTTACATGCGCACAGATCTATGCAAGGGTTGCACTCGCACAGCCCTTGCCCCATATTTGCACCCAAGGTCGATTTGAAACGAGGTTAATTTGCATGTCACAATTGTCGTTCAACAAGCGGCAAGTTCAACAAGGGGCACGACCACGCCACTTGTTGATCTGCCAGTCATGTATAACTTATAAAAAAGAAATACTCTTGGTAAACATTTGTAGATAGCACCTCAGCTAATGTTATTGTCTTTACCGGATAATTATGTTGATCTTTAGTATGACATATGTACAAGATGGTAGTTAGCTTCAATGAGTACTAGCTGCATTGCATGTGTCTTTGTTTGAGTCACAAAGAAAATGCAGTCACATCTAAATTTTGGAAAGAGTAATTTAAAAGAACATCTCATTAATTCCATGTGATATAATGTATAAATATACGACCATATTACAACTATATCATGTCACAGTCATCCTTAGACTTTCCCAAGTAAGTCCAAGGAGTAAGTATGCATAAACTCATTTGGATTCCTGAAGTCCATCAATACTTTCTTAAAGAAAATCACCCTTTTAGAAAAATATCGAGCTTCTTATAGGCGTTTTCTCAAATTGAAGCTACTCTAAAGTATATGATGTTGGACAAATATATTAGATAACATAAAAATAAGAATTGTGGGAAATCTATTGAAAAACATGAGAAAATAATATTGATCATATGAGACGTGCAAGCACTGTCCTTAAATATAGCTCCATCTCTCGGAATATGAAACTAGGTGCGTAAAGCTCTAGCAGCTATCCTCCCAAGATACAACATACCTTCTTCTATACTCTGCACTGAATATGGCCATTATAAAATAATGGAGGCTTTGTGAAGAATTAAATCAAACATTACAAAGCCGTTATAAGACTGCTGCAAAACAGTCACAAAATGATGACTTTATGGCAATAATAAATTATAACAAATATTTCAAAATTGCTGAAATATCCAACATCGATGGGCCAAAGTAAGAGCTGAAAGAAGGGGCATGGATCTGATGGGCCATGAGACCTTCTGAGTTTTGAAGGTCTTGTTCCTGTTCTCCCGTTTATCTGAGAAAATTTATGTTGTCTTGTGGTTGTGGCTTAAGACACAAGGAAAAAGGTGGGCAGACTAATTTGGACTCACCACGATAATTTGAGTAGCTAATAAAAAAGTGTTCCTTCTTCCTAAATAAAAGGTTAAACTACTTCATCTGAGATTTCGTGCGGACCTCTACATCTCTCGGACGTTAAACCTCTCGGACGTTAAACACATAGAGGGTATTCCCACCTCTTAGGAAAGAAAAAGATTCAAGAGGAAATTAGCAGAGTTGGGTGTACGAGTACCAAAATGTTAAAATAAGGATGCGGTCATATCAGCCTGTCAAGTGTATATATCTGGACAAGTGGGGCAGCCTCAGTCGGAACTTCGGCTCCTACTCTTTGGTGAGGAAACCTAAAACCATCAATGATCCAAAGCAAACTAATTCGATCTCACCACAATAATTTGAATTGCTAATACAAAGTGTTCCAAAATCATAGTCTAGGGACATTCGATGAATCAATTGAGATTCTATAAATTTACGGAGTAGGTATATTGCTAGGGAGAAAGCCAACAATTCACCAGACACTTAAATCTGTCTAGAATTAATATTTTCTCCAAAACTCGACCAACAACACCCACAAATTTTTAACATGGAAAATCCAATGTGGGAAAAACCACAAGACTGCTCAAAACTTCCATTGACCATCAAGAATAGGATGCGCAATACTTCATTTCTTGTGACCCAGCTAGAGGCTCGATATATCGACAATATATCAATATATCATCACCACAAAAGTTGATTAACACAAAAAAAAAATAAAATGAGCAAGAAATTCTTACTACTACCGGAGAAATTGAGAGACAATTTGAAAAGGAATTTCAACGAATATAGCCATTCACTTTGTAACTCTTGATCTCACGAACAACATACTAAAATTTCAACCAATTCCGACAGATTTTACCTTTCAAAAACCTCGGACTCTCTCCTCCGGTTTTTTTTTTCCTTTGTCTACTATCTCCCCTTCCTTTTTGGCCCTCTCCTCTTACTTTTGTTTGTGTCTTTTTTAATGACGTTAAGCTGGCCCACATGAGGCCAACCCAGCCCAGCGCTATACAGGGGTGCGATTATCCCAAAATGCCCAAGATCCCTCGTTGGTCTGTGTCACGATCCGTGTCAAAACATGCACACATCCCATTAGGTTCGCGCAGCGTGGAACCCGAAACAAATTGAACCGTTGACACTCTCACTCAAAGACCAAACCAGACACGCCCATCTTTCTACTTCTTCAGTCCTCGAGAAATTGAGAACTTGTACCGATTCAACTTTCTTTGACAGCCCTAAATTACACAGTGATGTATGAGAATAATTGGTTTAATTCACTGTCACATTCTTTTCCTCTCTATAACTGCGCTATGTCTGTTCTTAGGAACCCGGTCAAAAACAACTTTCCAAACTTTCAATAAATATACCTAAGCCAAAAAGTCGAAGCCTAATCGAGTGGCTTTTGCATCAAATATGCATTTTGTTTTCAATTTCATCATTATTCATGGCGGGGCTTGATAGTGGGAATGTGCTTGTACTAGTAAGCTATTAATATTAAACAATGCACGTATATGCATGTGCAAAAATAGAAGCTCCTCCTCCAATTGATTTGAAGAAGAAAGGATGCTCTGCTCCAGCTCGGACAAAACATCTCATACAAACTATACAAACTCTCCTCCTTTCTTCTCGGAACGGCAAAGATCGTTGCCGAAGGACCAGCGTAAAGTTCGACCGAGCAAATGGACATGTCGTCATCCTCCATGTTGACACGCTTCATGTAAGCATAATCTCAATGTTTTACTCGAATCGAAGCTTCAAATAAAAAGACGAAAAACAAAGACTTCATCACAAGAGATGAAGACTGAAGCTGACCACTTAGATTTTTTTTTTCGTGGCGTTTGTTTCTTTTATTAGGTCAGAGCTTAAATCATACAATAATGTACATCAATCTCCTACCACACTTGAAGACACTTTGAGTTACTCTAGCATGTAACATAAAACAGAAGAAATGAGAAAGAATGAGAGCTGGGGAATCCATCGTTAAGTAGATAAGATCTCCAGATCTGCTTAGCCATCACCATCATACCGTCGAAGTTGAGCAGGAGACAGTGAAGCTGTTTTAGAAACTTTGCAGTACCTCTTAACTTTTTTACAGACCTAGTTGACTATAGCCAAGGCCAGCAGTAAAGTCACCACCCAAGCTACTGTCTTCTCTTCAATTGAATCAGCAGCACGATTGGCTGGTCTCATCTCCATGAATCTCACCTGAAAATAACAGTTGAATGTAGGACCTGCCATAGCCATGAATTACATCAATGGAAACAGGGCATGCGACAACAATTTTGCAGGTCAGATAACTGCGAAAAGACGGCAAGGAAATTACTTCGAAATTTTTGGTCTCTTTCTAATTTTCAAAAGAAGCACGCGAGAACAGTCTATGTATCACCTTTTATGAATTCAATCTTATAGCAAGTCGCAAGCAGACACAGCAGCATTCTCGAATGGAATTGGCGAATATAATACAGGAACGTCTACCCCAGTCAGCAACGTCAAGAAAGGCCTGCCAAAACCTTTGATTTCAGGACCCGTGACAAGAAAATTTTAAGTACTGAAAACAATTAATAGATGCCTTTCGGATAGATGGGGCATATGCTGACACATAGGCCTAAACTTAACTATAATTTAACAATAAGTTACAGAGACCAAGGACATTTTTATATGCACTGAAAGCTAGCACAGCTTGTGCGGCATCAACAATGTTGGATAATGAACTGGGCAATCGAGTCTGTTATTTCGGCATAGAACAAAGGGTAGGTTAAAACCCTTTTAAATGATATATGCTACAACTCATATTAATGCCACTTGTAGTAAAGAGTTGGACTTGTCTTCGATAATTACAACACAAGACAAGGTTTTGGCAGGTTTTCAACCATGGCCCCAGTTGAATGCGAGAACTAAATATGCCGATGTGACATGAAGAAATTATATTCGTTCGAGTTGTAAAAGCTCAACTCAATGAAAGAACAAATAATGGTAAATGAATCCCTCCAGAAATCAGCTCTAAATGAGAGGCTCTGGAAAGAATTACTGAGATTCAAGTGACCATGGACAGCTCTTTGCCCTAGTGCTCTCATTTGCGATGAAAACAATCTACCGAAAGCGCAAATATCACCTCCCTGGCCTAAAACCATGCTTCTCTATCTCTGGAAGCTCAACCAGATCATCTATAGCAAGTTGTACCACCTCAGAAGGGCATAGAGAAACAGGGAGCCTGATCGTAAACGGACAACTAAAAAGCCCACGCATTACTCCTTAGAGAAAGGAAGTTTAAGAAAAGGGACGAATTTTGTAAGTGGCAACAACAGCCGGAAGTAATTGAGCTTCATCATTCACAATGATAGTTTGAGCAACATGGCAGAGAAGACCTCCAATAGCTGAAAATCTTTTCTTTCTTTTGTTTTTTTAAGTAAAAAATGGTTATCAGATAAGGAAAGTAAACGTAAAATACAAGTACGGACCATGATCATGTCGAAATGGGTCGTACGTGGAACCCTCTACTGATCTAAAGATGAACAGGGCATTTACCAAAATAATGAGCAATTTGCAATCAAGCCAGATATTTGGCGAACAAAATATGTAATATCTTTGTTAAAATGCTGACAACTGGACAACGATGCCTCCTGGGAGCTGAACTTGCACTGTTTCGATGGATTCGCCATCAATATTCATGATTAAGAATCTAAGAGAACTAGTAAACCTATTGCAGCACCTGAATGAATCATTTGGACAATTAATAATCTGATCCATCTATGGGGGGTGACTTCTTTACGATGTAGACACGTGCAAGCATGAGATGAATGATTGATGGGAAGATATCAGTTAAAAATTGTCAAGATTTCGTAGAGTATCAATCTAACTAAACATGGTATTCACTTATTTGGTCTATATTTAACAGCGGGTCATTTTGATATGATAAGTTAAAATCTATCACATTAAACCAACAAAAAGAAAAACACGAGATGCTTTTAGCTTTCTTTTTGGACGGAATCAAGTATCCTTTCTTTTGACACCTATAAAGTGTTTAACTTTATTTCCAATAATTACATATTACTCAATTGCCATTCGGCTTTACGAATCTCAGTGAAATCCAATTTCTTTATGAAATCCAATTTTTTTTTCCTTAATTTCAAGACATTAGTCAATATCAATCTTTAGAGCAATTCGTGGTACGAGTGGCAGGATGCTTCGTGCCCATCATGAATTTTGGCAAAAAGTTTGATGAACGTGGAGGAAGCTGCCATCTTTTTCTTGGATACACTTACACTTTTGCCCCCCCTCAAAAAACTCCCAAAAAAATAGAAATTTATAGAACAAGCTTTGAAAATTCAGCACACACCACACCCCCAACATTTAAAATTAAAGAAAAAGGGAAAAAAACGCGTTCTCATTTTCTTTCTATTTCTTTATTTTTCATTTTTGGGGGGCTGTTTTGGTTGTGAAGTCGGAGCAATCAAAATTAGGTAAACGGCACAGATCATAGTATGCTGAAAAAGGGGAGCCGGAGATAATAAGGATCATCAGGAAGGATGTCTTAATGGCAAATCAAAATCTTGTTCCTGCTCTAATCCAATCCAAAACCGTCCGATTCCCATCTTCCGCTTCGCTGTTCCCTCCAACGACACTTCCTATTTTTTCGGCTGTTTCTCTCTTAACTGTAACAACGACACGACACGCCCATCGAGGCAGAAGCTCCAAGAACAGCAAGCCACTATTCAAGAAAATCCTTAGGGTTTCTCAATTCTCTCTCTCTGTCCCTGGGTCCATCGTCCTTCCCTCCAAAACACTGGGGGTCCTTCCCGCTGAATGCCCATTTTCTTGTTTTTTTTCCCGAGAAAGCGGTGGAAAATCTCTTCTTTCTTCCTGTCACGGGCCTCCTTGTTGGGCTGCGGCGTGAAGATTCATCTGGGTTTTCTCGGATCACGTTGTCGCGGGAAGAATTCCACCTCCATTTGCCAGCTCTTTGCCGAGGGGGAGGCGAGTTTCTTGTTTCCTTCATCTGGGTCCGTTTTTGGCGTCCGCTTCGGAGATTATCAGCTAGCGGGTATGGTTTCTTGTTTTTCTCTCCTGAAAAAGTTTTGAATTTGAGCTTCTCTTTCCGTCGTCAGAAGGTTTTCATCGCTAAAAAGATTAGTTTTGAGCTCGAGGCAAGAAATGGTTTTGAAATCGCATGTAGTTTGAGCTCGGGAAATGGACTGCTTTTTGTCATTATGTGTATCGTGATCTCGTGAAAAATGCTGGCGCTAATCTTTTCCTCTTAATATATCGAACGCTTGATTGGCTGTTTTGCTAATTATGACTGATCTCCAAAGGGTTTCTGTGGCATTATGTAGATCTGAGAGGAATTGCTGGTAGGTGGAGCTAAAGAGGGAAGGAAAATTGTCGCTCACGAATCTAGAATCGAGAGAGGTGAATTTGGAGAGATCCATTGCTCTGAATAATTTGTTTTGGATTGCGAGGTGAAGTAGTTGGGAAGAATTTGAAATACTTTTGGGGTTTAATGCTCCAAGTTTATGGAGTCAGAAGCGCTAATACCTCTGACAGATTTAGCCCAATGTTGTAGCTGCGGGTGTAGTTGCTCTTCGTTGGGCCCTTATTCTGGAACTTGGCTTCGTTCGGTGAAACGAAAATATGATGAGTATGAAGATGGCAATAGATTCTTTGTATCTGCGTTGGAAATCACATCCGTGGCCAGGGTGCAAGCAGAGAATGAGATTATTGCGCTGCGTGAAATGGTTGGCAATCAACAACAGGTAATAGAAGAGTTGTCTGCTGAACTGGATGAGGAGAGGAATGCCTCTTCGTCAGCTGCAAATGAGGCCATGTCCATGATTTTGAGGTTGCAGAGGGAGAAGGCGGAGATCCAAATGGAAGCTCGACAATTCAAGCGTTTCGCAGAGGAGAAGATGGGACATGATCAGCAGGAGCTGACAGCACTGGAGGAATTGTTGTACAAGAGAGAGCAAGCAATTCAATCCCTGACATGTGAAGTGCAGGCTTACAAGCATAGAATGATGAGTTATGGACTTACTGAGGCGGAGGCGGATGGTGAGAGGAGTCGTGGGTATAGCCAGAGCCAGAGCATGCTTGAGAACTTTGATGGTCCATTGGAATATCACCCATATGATTATCCTCCCTTGAGATGCAATTTAAATGAGAATTATGGTCCTTTGGAAGGTGAGAATGATGACACTGATGTTGAGAAATATCCGTTTGGTGAGACCCCTCGTGGTCAGGAGGATTTGAGGGACTTGGAGCATAGAATTCGCCAAATGGAGAGAAGTACTAGCAATGATCAGTTGGATGGCAATCTCCCTGGTGCAAAAAACACCTTAGAGAAGGTCGTGGTTGGTCAATCTCCTCGAAGGCCAAGGCACCTGAGGAGGTTTTCTAATGACAGTTCAAGTTCCTTTCTAGGATTGGGAAGGGATAGTGGTCCTGAGTTGGCTAAGGATTCTCCCCGACCCAACATTAGCATCAAGAGAATGGAGTATATATCTCGAAAAGAGGATTACTCTAACTTGAGAACGCTGGACAGAACATCAGAACCTGGAGATGACATGAGTGATAGAATTTATACCATTGACTCTGTTCATAATGGTATGACAGAGCCCAAACCAGTAGTTGGGATCTGTGATGATTATATGACTACTCCGCGGGAATCGATGAATCCGGCTGAAATTGGAGATCCGGATATTATGAAGCTCTATATGAGGCTTCAAGCACTTGAGGCCGACAGGGAATCAATGAGGCAGGCAATCATTTCAATGCGTATGGATAAAGCGCTGCTGGTATTATTGAAAGAAATAGCTCAACATTTGTGCAAGGAAATGTCTCCGGAAAGAAGGATGCCTGTGGCAAAGCCATCGGTCCTTAAAACCTTTTCTTTTATGTCAATTTTTAAGGTAGGCTGCTCTCTGCATACACGAATGGTGTGCTCATATCATCACTAATCTCTTTGATTAGTCATCTGTTCAATAGTTGTTCCTTCAGGCTTAGTTATTTCTATTCATCCAACTGGAATAGGTATAATAGCTAGGCCTTTAAGATATCTCCATATGTCCTTTCATGCATCTGCAAGATGATAGTTTCACCAGCATGTCACTTTTGGGCATCCATGTTCATTGCTTTTTGCTTAAACTAGAATGAGCTTCAAAAAATCAATGCTCAAAAGTTTTAGCATTATCATTAGATACATGTGGGTTTTGCTTGAATGTCACCGCATATCCTGAATGTTTTCCTCTTTCAATTTATCCAGTGGATTGTGTCCTTTGTCTTTTGGAGGAAGAAGGCTCGTAGAAGCAAGTGAGTTGTTTTCTAGTCCTGCACTCTTATTTGAATTGGCTGTCTTTCTTTCCAGCGGCTTTCCTCTTCTTTGTATCCTTCAGTTGCACTGAGCAGAGCTCAAATTAGTTACCAATTTCCTGGAGTTTCTGATCATGTTATTTCGGTAAACTGATGAATGATTTGGACTGAACTTCCAAGGATCATTATTTTTGAAATTTACAATATAGCGCGGAGGACATGGCAGAAATGGCTTTATGTGATCGGACAACTAGCTCTTTACGTCATTTCTTTTCTTATTTGTTGCTTTTGTTTTGAACACCTCCTAAAGTTGAGAAGTATCCTGTCAACTACATTTTACATGAATGGAGAGATGTGATTGCAGAACTACCCCCTGACTGGGTATTAATTTTGAGATGCATAGTGCAGCTCATGTGATGCATGGAAAACTTCCACATTAGAAAAGAATTCACTGGAGAACTCAATTAACTATACTTTGATATAGCGAAACATGGAAAAAGAAAGTCTTTTCCAGGGAGCAGCAAATACGAGGGACCTTGGCATGACGTGTAGGAAAAGTAAATAGTAGTGTTAATTGAACCCTGAAGACAGTAACGTAATTAGGAAAAAGTGAATAGTAGTGATTCGTACATTGTTTAGTTGAGGCTTGAAGACAGTAATGTAATTATGCACTGATGCTATTGATTAAGGGCAGCAGAATAATGATATTTCATTTTAGAAAGCTGTGTTTTGTACAATCTAATTTTTTTTTCCCGCTTTCTTATTGAGGCTTTGTTGTAATCATCCGGCTAAATACAACAATTGTTGCACTATGTGAAGTCTCATGTTTCAAACCCAGATCACTGATATTAGTCTTGCATAACATTCCGTTGCAGGTATATGTTTGGATTAGCAGCAAGCAACATCGGTTTGCTGTTGGCTTTGGATAAAAGTCCCCGAATCAGGCTGGGGAGATGTCTTACAAGTACGCAAGTTTGAAACCAGTTTTTGAAATTTTTCTACGTATTGCAAGCTTGTGCTCATATATGGGAAGTGGATTTAGTAAGTCTGCTTTCTAGTATTTGCTCTCTATTCACGGCTTCCTTCTTCATGCTGAAATTGGATGGCTTTGTGCGGTGTTAGTTTGTATTATTTTTTCGAGATCTAAAGATTGAGTTGCTTCTTGGTGAGTGAATCACAGATACTGCGTAAGCACATGCTTGCCCATATGATTTGTTAGATTTCAACACCGAGGTACCATTCTATGGTACTCCTCCCTGTACATTGCTTATTCTTGTAACATTTCCACTCAAATGTGCAGTGCCTGTATTCTTTTTCCCCATCACATAGCTAGTCTATTCTTTCAGTGTTCTCATTTGAGGGTTCATATTGTATATATTTGTCAGTTTTTATTGAAATGTCTGATTTCGAATCTTTTTTAGGACCCTTTAATTTTGGTTCCGTACTGTCTAGTCGTTCAATGTGTTCTCGTGTGCATATATGAGATACAAAAGTTGGGGATTGCGATGAACAAATTTCAGGCAGTCCAACTGGGAAAATTCTCCATAGGGACATTCTTTTTATTTGTCATTTTGAGAAGGATAATGCTGCTACATAAACTTCTCAGTTCAGTGGAAGGAAACGGATGTGGTACTTTGTGTGTTCTTACTTCTAGCATATTTGCATTTTGATAGAGACTTGGGAAGATTAGTGGATATTGGGAATGCTTCAACTGTGAACGGGAATTCTTGAAAAGAGAAACTAGATATTTAGACTTGCTGCTTTCATGAGGGGAGCGGTAGTTGAGAAATTCCCATTCATTTACCGCGAGGAGTCTAATAAATTGCGTTATCATCTGGAGTTATGTTGTGGTGACGGTTTCCCTGAAAGCACTAGCTTTCCTAGGCCTCCGAATTCATATTATTTGAATTTCCATAGTATCCCAACACAGCGTCCTTGTGTTTTCATCTGGAAAGTCTTGAAACTTTCGAACTTGTTGACGTGACTGTGTGTTGATATATCCAAATGGTTCATGGAGGCCTTTTCACAGGCACGGAGAAGTATGAATGAGATTATTCTGATTAACGTTACATATTGCAAGTTACACGGCTATAAGTTCATGATGTGGCACCTTTGTCATGAAGTGCTCATACGGCATAACTTCTGTTGTTACTTGTCCAACTATGGAGAAATCTGCCGATATCTTGCTCATGTGATTTCTGTTGGCTTGCTACGATAGAGAAGTTCGCCTCATCTGTGAAAGGGGAGGGAAACTTCGCCGACTGACGAATCGCATCCATAAGAGCACGAAAGGCCCAGTACTTTCATTCTTAAAAGATCGTATGATGCTTGCCTCTTTGTCCTGGTCTGGGGTGTTCCGAAAGTAACATCATGGACAAGAGGAGACATTTCATGATATTACTTGGTTCTTGTTTTCTTGCTGGACGAGCGTTGGATTGCCCATGTGCACGTACTGGCCTGTTGGTTGATGCTCTAAATGTACTCATCTTTAGGAGCTTTTTACTTCTTTTTTACTTGTCATTACTTGTCATTTCACTACGCAAACCTTGGACATCTCGCACGGACAATCACAAATGCGTTTATCTGCATAAACCAAGATTTACGCAACAAGAAGAATCCTGAGCAAAACCGCGGTCTCGAGATGATAATGTTAGCATTCCCCCGAGTCGAGCTGCTCGTTTGTCCATCTGCGTTGTTCGGATCATAAGTAGATTCACCAGTAACGTACCTGTTCGCGACTTTTGGCTGTTTCGACCCGGACAGACGGTTCATCATTTGAGCGGGTTTTTAGAAATCGATTAGCAAGAGGACAGTCGACGCCTTAGCGGGCCTTGTCGAGCTGCGATTAATGCTATTCTAAATTTGCAAAAAGAAAGTTTTTTCCCACGTCCATCTTCTCCATCTCGTGTGAATTGAGTTCGTGTATTCCGGATCCGATGGTATTCATTCGAAGACCCAGAAGATCTCATATTAGGCTTGACCCAATAAAACCTATCTCATCTCTTTCCACCGGGTTTATCAAGAGAACCGGGACCGGTTGGACCGGCCCGTCCACACCCTCTTAACCGTAGCCGACAAAAACCCTCGAAAGCCTCCGTGCTCGGCGTCCGTCTCTTCGTCGCCGTCGCGAGCGATGCTTCGTCTCCGGACTCTGCTCGCTAGTCCCTCCAGGAAGAGGAAGAAGAGCCGCAAAACCCGACGCAAGACTCGCGCCGCGAGATCAGACGCTGTTCCCAGAAGGCAATGCGATGATGATGCTGTCGCTGACGAACCGCGACAAGCACCGCACCGGCATGAAAACGTCCCAGCAGAAGAAGAAGATGAAGAAGGAGAAGAAGATGGAGAGCTGGGTTTCCACCTCAAGAACTCGGCTCGGTCGAACGCGCATGGCGTCCAACCCCTGGGGAATCTTTTCCTTAGCCCGAGCGCCGCCAACTCGAGAAACGCCGGACTGGGTACCCTCCAGAACTTGACCGACGAGCTACTGCTTGAAATTCTGGGGCTTCTGAGCAGTACCCAGTTGGGGATTTTGGCCACTGTCAGTAAATCGTTCTATATATTCTGTAACCACGAGCCTCTTTGGCGGAACCTCGTCCTGGAGGCTTTGGTTGGCGATTTCTCGTTCAATGGGTCTTGGAAATCTACTTATGTGGCTGGTTGTCATCCTTCATTTGATGTGGGTAGAGTCGAGGATTTGGGTTTGGAGATTCGGCATTTTTATTCGGATTATATCTTCCAGAGTTGGCTCTGTGCCAACCTCGAGATGAAGCCCGAGTGGCTCGAGAGGGATAATATAGTTAGGAAGAGAGGGATTTCTGTTGAGGAGTTCGTGAGGAGCTTCGAGGAGCCGAATAAGCCGGTTTTGTTGGAAGGTTGTATGGATGGTTGGTTGGCATTGGAGAAATGGAACAGGGATTATTTGGTTAAAACATGCGCGGGTGTCCGCTTTTCGGTTGGTCCTGTGGAGATGAGACTGGAAGACTATTTTCACTATTCGGATCAATCCAGGGAAGAAAGACCATTGTACTTGTTCGACCCGAAATTTGGGGAGAAAGTGCCGGTTCTGGGGTCGGATTATGAGGTTCCCGTATATTTTAGGGAGGATTTGTTTGGTGTTTTGGGCAATGAGAGGCCAGACTATCGATGGATTATAATTGGACCATCTGGTTCTGGTTCGTCATTTCATATAGATCCCAATTCGACCTCAGCTTGGAATGCGGTAATCACTGGGTCTAAGAAATGGCTGTTATTCCCTCCTGATGTCATTCCTCCGGGGGTTCATCCAAGCCCTGATGGAGCAGAGGTAGCGTGTCCCGTTTCAATAATCGAGTGGTTCATGAACTTCTATGGGGCCACAAAGAGTTGGAAAAAGAAGCCCGTTGAGTGTATCTGTAAGACCGGAGAGGTGATCTTTGTGCCTCGTGGATGGTGGCATTTGGTGATTAACTTGGAGGAGTCCATAGCTATCACGCAGAATTACGTCAGCTCGTAAGTCCACTCTTGTGCGCTCCTTCCAGTAAAAGATTAATGTTTGCTTCTTATAACCTAAAACATAATATATCTGATCATATGACATCTGGACCTGTCATGTGAGCCTCATATCTGTTTGCATCAGTAACATAGATGATCTCCATGAGGTAGTTGTGGAAATTTATTTCTTTTGAATCAAACACAGAGACTGTAGGTCAAGTGGTTACATTTTTTTCATGTGAGTTTTAGCAGTTTGATAAGTTGTCAGAGATATAGTAATTCCGGTTTCAAAGAATTGGAAGAGAGATCCTCTTATAAGCACTATTCAACTGATGTCTAAAAATCTCTGCAGATGAAAGGGGATTTGGCCTTCTTCTTTTTGCCACGTCTGTATAGTATAGCTCATTGTTCTGTCCTTATTTTTTTGAAGATTTGAAGAGATTATGCATCTGAACATCAATGTATCTGGAGGTTCAGTTGTGTGGAATGGTGGTTTTAAGGATTAGATAGAGGATATAGTTATTCCGGTTTCAAAGAATTGGAAGATAGATCTTCTTATAAGCACTTTTGGAGTTAGTTCTGAAAACTTCTGCGGATAAAAAGGGATTTAACTTTGTATAGCAATTTTTTTTTTGTTTTTGCCACATCTGTATAGCATAGTTCGTTGTTCTTTTTTTCCCTTCCAAAGATTTGAAGAGATTGAGCTTCTGAACATCCATGTATATGGGGGTTCAGTAGTGTGGAATGGTGGTTGTAGAATCCTTTAGTGTGCACATCATCATCAGCGCATGAGAAGAGGTGCCCCTTTAGTTGTATTGCTTGACATATTTTGGGTTGGCACTATGGGAAATAATACTATCCCTGATGGTGATTACTTGGTTTAACCGTGACATTAAATTTTCTGTTTTACTCAAAAGATATAGGCTCTTCTATGAAGTTTAGACCATGCGGAAGAACCCAAAGCTTGATCTTACATTCCTTAAATAAATGGGGTTGGTAGATGCTGCTGCTATTTTTGGGTGAATATGTAGTCAATCTACTTAAAATTTTTCATGGATCTTCTCTGCTGCAGGAGTAATTTGTTGAATGTGTTGGATTTCTTGAAGAAGCCGAATGCCAGCACACTGGTCTCTGGAACAAGGGATCGGGTGAATCTTCACGATAAGTTTAAAAATGCAATCGAAGCCAAGTTTCCAGGAAAGATTGATCAGCTGATGCTCGAAGCAGAGGAGAAGGCAGCATTGCAGAAGAAACCTGCTTTCTGGGATTCAGTAACAGATTCTAAGGCCGGTGCCTTCAAGTTCTCTTTCTAGAATATCAAGTTACTGAACTTTCACATCCTATTTAGAGAAGATTCGAGTTTACAATCTTGGCGACCTGCAGTTTAATGGATTTTGACGCTTGCAGCAATTTTCACCTCCAGTTTCTGATTTCCTGAGAACACTGGAGATTTTGGAAGAGAATCAAAGTTGCCTTTGTGATACCCATTGTTGTACCATCGAAAATTTTTCTATACACCATTATTTATTGAATCTACAATTTTCAGTATTTTTTCCGTCACATTTGTTGGTTGGTGTTATTCTTCAGTCATCCTTAACCGCTCGAATTTATCTGAATCCTGAATTTGCAAGAGTTAAAGAGATCAGGTGACAAGAGGTCAAGTATCTGGTAATCTGAAAATAAGATTCAATGTGGATCATGAGGATGTATTTGCCATCATAATAATTTGCATTTGAAGCTAAATGAGCCCGGAGCCCGAGAGACATCGAATTTCTTTTCTGGCGATATTATCGTCGGCTTCGCTAGATGTGATCATTCGGCGGGCCAGGATCGAGTCGGGTCGACCACTGGTGGTTACAGGCCTGCTCACTCGACTAAATCTTATCACTCTCTCCAAACCAAGAAAATCAACTTCCTTGGCTTGCCTAACCAGTGTTGAACTACCAGCAAGCAACTGTTGTCTGCTGGACACTTTGACAACCTCCAGATTTGGGACTTTCAAAAACAGTTCAGTCTATATAAGCCATTTCGTTTGAACTGTTTCGTCTTCTGAACGGCCAAAACATGTTAAAACCTGACAGATGAACGGCTGTAGCAGCTCTATACTCAAGACATTGAGGCTGAAGAATCCGAAGCTCTTGTTGCTCGAATCGTGCTCCAGCCTCTCCGATCTGAAGATCATCCATGGCCACATGATCAGGACCCTTCTCGTCCTCGATGTTTTCGCGACGAGCCGTTTGATCGCTCTTTGCGTCGACACCACGTTATTCAAGAATGCTAGCTCGCTGGTTTATGCCCTCAAGGTGTTCTCTCAAGTGCCAAGCCCCAATCTTTTCATGTACAACGCGTTGATCCGAGGATGTTCGGATCGTGAAAACCCAGAAAGGTCGATCGATCTGTACATTGCCCTGTGCCGGCTCGGCTTGCTCCCTGATAATCTGACCTTCACGTTCCTGATCAAATCTTGTACCAGATTGGTCTCTCTTGTGTCTGGCTCTCAATCCCATTGTCAGGCTCTAAAACGTGGGTTTGACGGACAGGTTCACGTGCAAAATTCGTTGCTTCACATGTATTCATCGCTTGAGGATGTCGAAGCGGCCAGTCAAATCTTTCGTAGCATGAAGTGCTTAGATGTTGTTTCTTGGACGACTATGATGTCGGGCTTCTGCAAGTGCGGGGATGTGGTGTCTGCGCGTAGGCTGTTCGACAGAATGCCTGAAAGAAACATGTTCACCTGGAGTGTAATGATAAATGGGTACACAAAGGCTGGCCGTTTCGAGGAAGCCATCAAGCTCTTTGAGTTGCTTCAGCAGGAAGGTGTTAAGGCAAGCGAGACGGTCATGGTCAGCGTTGCATCTTCATGCGGTCATTTGGGAGCTTTGGAACTGGCTGAAAGAGCTTATAACTATTTGATCAGAAACGGCTTGAGCTTGAACATGACGCTGGGAACAGCTGTCGTTGACATGTATGCCAGATGCGGAAGCATCGATAAAGCTACTCGTGTTTTTGAGGAACTTCAAGAAAGGGATGCTCTGACTTGGACAGCGCTAATTGCTGGATTTGCAATGCATGGCCATGTGCAGAAGGCACTTTACTGCTTCTCGAAAATGCTCGACGCAAGGATAGTCCCTAGAGACATCACATTTACGGCAATATTATCTGCTTGCAGCCATGGGGGATTGGTAGGAAAGGGCTTTGAGATTTTTGACAATATGAAGAGAGTTTATGGAATTGAGCCGAGGTTGGAGCATTATGGATGTATGGTGGATCTTCTAGGCCGAGCGGGAAAGTTGGAAGAAGCTGAGAAGTTTGTTCTTGAAATGCCCATGAAGCCAAATGCTCCGATATGGGGTGCACTTATCGGAGCTTGCCGGATTCACCGCAATGCCAAAATTGCTGAACGGGTTGGAAAGACTTTGATCCAGCTGCTGCCGGAGCACAGTGGATACTATGTGCTACTCTCTAATATCTATGCGAAAGCAAACAATTGGGAAGGGGTAAATATCATGAGAGGGATGATGAAAGAGAAGGGAGTGAAGCAAGAACCCGGGTGTAGCGCGATCGAGATTGACGGGAAAATGCACAGATTTATCATGGGAGACAAATCACACCCAGATATACATAAGATCGAGAAGAAGTGGGAGGAGATTGTTATGAAGATAAGATTGGTAGGATATACTGGGAATACCGATGATGCGCTGTTCGACATAGATGAAGAGGAAAAGGAAAGCGCGCTGTACAGGCATAGTGAAAAGCTTGCTATTGCCTATGGGATCATGAAAATAGGTGCCGAGGCGCCGATTCGGATAGTGAAGAATCTACGAGTATGCGAGGATTGCCACAGGGCTACTAAATTGATCTCGAAAGTCTTCAATCGGGAACTTATTGTTAGAGACCGGAATCGATTCCATCATTTCAAAGACGGAGCTTGTTCGTGCCTCGATTTTTGGTGAAACAATGTGCGTGCGGGATGTGTATGAGAGCAGTCGACCATCTTTCTTGCTCCTGGCTCGGCCCATGATCCTTGTTCAGGGCAAGATATTGGAAGACTAATCAAAGCGTCTCCTTGGACTCTGATTGGCGACAAACAGTCATTGTGTAGCTTGACGGAATTAGACGATTTTAAATTGAAAGTCGCACCTCTTTTCTCGATTCATCTCTCTAAAATGACACTCAAGAGCAGAAATTCGTCGCTGCCCATCGTCGACCGCCGAATACATGAAGCTCTCTTTGCTCTGGTACAACATGCAAGTGTATAGTCTTAACATGTCTTATACTACATGTCATAATATTGCATTCAAATTCTGTATTTGGTACAGATTGTGCGCATTCGACCACTTAAATCAGACTGTACATTTCACTGGGAACACCATTTTTCTCTTCCAATTCCAATTCCCGTTCCAATTCTTTATACGAAATAGCCTCCTGAGATGCAATCAGGGTCCCGCAGGCTGGTGGTTCTGTCCAGGGAACAATGACATTTGTAAGGAGCCAGATGCAATGTGGCTTACTGTACTGCTAGCAAGAGTGCTTCCCGGGAAACTACTGAGTGTATTCGCATAGCGAAATGATTTTCCCAGATCAGGCAGCAAAGATTGGCTAAGCCGATCTGGAAAAGTTTGTTCTACAGCTAGAGCTTGACATTGTTGACAATGACATAGTTGAGTTTTTTTTACTTTTTGTCATAAACTTAGTTTAGTTGTCAAGCTGGATTACTTTCCTTGCTTTCATGCCATCCCCGCCTGCCGGAACAATTATTGCGGTGCGCCTAACCGCTATAACCAAAAAGAAGTAAAATGACGAGTCTTTTAAAATAATTTTTTCTCCAAAATACTTTAATGAGATGATAGAGTTGTCTCCCCCAAACAATTCTCTCCAACTTACATAGACAACAATGAGATGACAGAGTTGGAGCATGGCATCCGACTTTAAGTTTACTTTAAGGATAGTGACATGTCATTAGCAAACATCATGGATATCCAGACTTTAATCAATGCAAGCACAATCTCAAACTTTACTTTAAAAATTATGCTTTAACTAAAACTTCATTATTCCGACCCAAAAAAAAAAACCTAAGAATTCATTACATGAAATAGAGACTAAAGGTGACAACTTGATTGTTTCATGACATTTGATTCTTTTACTAGGTCAGAGCTTAACTCATACAATGATGTACATCATTGCTGCACCATGCTTGATGTAAAACCGCAAAATTGAAGGATTAGAGCTGGAGAAAAAACAATATCCAGCATTGAGAAAATAAGATCCCCCATAACTGTCAGGCAGGAGATATTGAAGCTGTGTAGGAACCGTTGCAGTACTTCAAACTTTTCAGTAGACCCAAACGCAAGTGAGGAGTAACGGTTGCTTCAGACATACCAAAAATATCAGTCTTCTCCAAGACTTCACTTGCCAGGGCTTCAGAATCAGACTTGCCGAAAATTGTTTCAAGAACAGCATTCAAGCCAATTGAGGCGCTCTCTGTCACAAAGCTGAATGCAACCATGTCAAAAAATTAAAGCCGAGTATATGGCATGCATTAATGATCGCCCAAACGTACACTCAGTTTAAAGATGCAGAACACGTGAGCTTAAATGCCTACATACTTTCATTGCCTTCAAATATGTAAGGAACTCAAAAGAGCGATGGTGCATAGACTCTACAGAGAACAGCAGCCAACTTCAACTTGAATTCACAGGAACATATCAATTCTCTTAAAGATCTTTCCACTTAGGCTATGTTTGCTTCACGGAAAATGAACGATTTGGAAAATATTTCCTAAAAACGATCGCTTGTATCGCTTAAAATAATTAACCAATGAAAAAAAATTTTCATTATCAACAAAAATTTATGTCTAAATATTTTGGTGGACAATAGAAATGTTTTTCATTCATTTATTTTTGCAAGCGATATAAGCAATCATTTGTAGGAAAATATTTTCCAAATCATTCATTTTTCACAAAACAAACAAAGCCTTATATTGCAGATATATTAAGTTAACTCATATGTGATCAAACATGACTACAGCAGATATTCCATAGTGGAATTAAACATGAAAGTTTTCTACACACCTTGCCTCAAACCTGAGATGCATGCGATCACACATGAGATGCAAGTAATCAACTAGATCACACATCAGAGTTTTCAACATACCTTGCCTCAAATCTTCCTTGAGACCCAAGAAGTGCACATACATTGCAGATAATCCATGGTGGTATATATGCATCTGTAATTTCAAGAGTATAGCAAAGGCCAGCTGTAGAGTCACCACCCGAGCTACTGTCTTCTTTTATTGAATCAGCAATATGATTTGCTGGTCTCATTTCCATGCATCTAACCTGAAAATAAGGTGGAATTGAGGACCTCTGGGCTATAGCCATGAGATACATCAATGAAAACAGGCAACTATTTCTCGAGGTTAGATGACTGCAAAAAGATGGCAATCAAAATGTCTTCCAAATTTTGTCTCTTTCTGATTTCAAATGAAACGTTTGACAATTAGTCCGTATCACACAGCCAATGAACTCAATCTTATAGTATGATCATAAAAAGTAAAAAAGACACACCTCGGGAACAGACACAGCAGCATTTTGGAATGGAATAGGCGAATATAATACCGGAATATCCACCACAGTCAGAAATGTCAAGAAAGATCTGCCAAGAACTTTAAATTCAGGACCACTGACAAGAAACTTGAAGTATAGAAAGCAATTTATAGATGCCTTTCTGATAGATGAAGCATATCACAGTATACAGGCCACTACTTACCTATAATTTAACAAAAGGTCATAGAGACCATGAACATCTTTATTTCCACTGAAAGCTAGCAAAGATTGTGGAGTATTGTCAACATCGGACAATGAACTGGGCCGTCGAGTCTGTGATTTTAGCATAAAAACAAAAGGTAGGTTAATGCCCTTTAGAATAGATGCATATATACAATTACTCATGCTAATGCCAATTTAGTAAAAGAGTTGGACTTGTCTTCTACAGTTACAATACAGAGAGGGTTTTGGCAGGTTGCATTACCAACACTTTAACCACGAAGCTAGTTAAATGCAAGAACTAGATATGCTAATCTTAACGTGAAGTAATTGTATTCTTCCACATTGTGACAGCTCAACTAAACGAAACCAACAATTAATGCCACGTGAATTTCCCCAGAAATCAGCTCTAAATGAGAGGCTCAGAAAGAATTACTAAGATTCAAGTGACCATGAACAGCTCTCAGCTCGATATGTTGTCAAACAAAATATTCACAAACTTTAGTATGTCTAGTTATATCTTCGCCCTACTGCTCTCACCCACAATGAAAACAATCTACCAAAAGCACAAACCTTACCTGGCCTAAATTATGCTTCTCTATCTCTGAAAGCTCAACCAGATCTTCTATAGCAAGTTGTTCCACCTTCGAATGGCATAGAGGCATAGAAAAACATAAATCCTAATTAAAACAGACAAAACCGAATGGTCAGGAATTATTCCAGAAAAAAGGAAGTTCAAGAAAAGGGACTAATTTGGTCAATGTGACAACTGGAACTAATTGATCCATATCATTTGCAATGATAGCTTGACCAATATGATAGATAAGACCTCCAACAA
The DNA here is from genome assembly GCA_024500025.1 of Syzygium aromaticum. Lineage (NCBI taxonomy): Eukaryota > Viridiplantae > Streptophyta > Magnoliopsida > Myrtales > Myrtaceae > Syzygium > Syzygium aromaticum. The sequence goes on from CM044885.1 coordinate 25,046,877, forward strand.
TAGAAATTCTTTCTTTTCTTTATCAGAAATAAAAGGTCATAAGACGAAAAATAAATCACAGCCAACAAGTACAGACCATGATCATGTCCAAATGGGCAATAAAAGCAATCTTATACTGATCTCAGGATCACTTATACAGCTTGACTAATGAGCAACTTGCAATCGAGCCAGATATTTCGATAACAAGATATGTATGCATCAGCAATATCTTTATTGAAATGCTAACAACAGGACAATGATGCCTCACAGGAATAAACTTCTGCTGTATAAAATAGGCTAAACAAAGTAGTCTTGACAAATCCCATTTATGGTTCCTGCTGGCTGAGCAAGCCCTTAAGGAGATCCCAAACTAGAGATTCAATCAAGTGACAGTACTTAGGAAATTTCGACAGAAAGGAATAAGCACTATTAACAACTAAAAGGTTCACGCAGCAACAGAAGCTAACACCAAGTGCTGCGACTTACATGCTCTCTAAACAATGACCGCAGACCTCTTGTCGACCGGGACACGTAAGCACTGCAAGTCCTTTTGCTTCTTCCGGAGTCACCATCAGCAGTAAACATTACCACAAATTGAGAAGTGCACACTAATTCCCATGAATAAAATAGCATATTAGGGCAAAAATCAACAGACAGAATGATTAAATAATGACCAGAAAGAACTAATTGATATAGTTCTTGGCAAGAAATGGCCTTCTAACAAAGTCCTCTTATTCGCACGGTAAAATTACTGCTTTGCTTTTAGAATTGACTTTTTATTTAGTCGTGAGAGATCCATTGTGTAAGATATTCAGCAGCATCAAGAGTCAAGGATACTCTAGACGTTGCGGAAGGTTTAGGCACCGTAAGGGCACAAATACGTCTTCCAATTTTTAAATAATTGAAATGTTATTATTAATACAAAACATGCTCTTCATGAGTACGAGCAAAATAGTAAATACTAGCTTGCGTTTGTCATCACAAGGAGCTCTTTCGGATGCCATTGATTTGGCCTACATTAAGCCTATTCACTTTCAGGTAATTAGCGGTTTATCTTCCTAAACTCAAGATACTCAGATATATAGAAGCTATTGGTCCAAGTTTAAAACGAAAAAATCGGAAAGAAGCATGGAAAGTAGTTGCTTATACAAACAAAGAAGTAGCAAAGCTTTGCATTGCTTAACTAATAGCAGCACTACATCATGCACATTCGTGGAAAATGACTTCGACATATATTCCAACAGAAGAAAATGAGATAGTCTGCAAAGTATCTAAGCATCTCGAGGAGGAGAAAATTACCGTAAAATATGCTACATAAGTTCTTCCGGAATAAGTAGTAAAGACTACGAAATGACTCTTCCCATGACAATTGTCGCTTCTTTAAGAAGTCCATCTCCACTAAACAAAAAGGCGAGCATTAGTGACAAGTTCAGGGGGACACCCTCCATATCTTATATCTCATTTGACAAACCTTTCTCTGCAGCTGGTGAGGTCAGCACTGACATGAGAGAAAGTGGAAGAGTGGACTGAGGATATATCCATGAATTCAAAGCCGTAGAGCAAAAGCCCGTGGAAGCGATGTGGGTTCTTGAACCATGGCTAGTTCTTTGACCCTCAGAGCAAGCACAAAGAGATGTATGATTGGGAACACTATTGTAACTACCATTTGTAATTAACCTGTAAATCCTGGAAATAATTAAGGAAAAAAATTAATCGGACAACAAGAAAGCATACACCAAACCTTGAGCAATAGAAAAGAACTACATGAGTAAAGGAACAAAGAAGTCGGTATAGCTTGAGCATGGTGCGTGAAAATTAATAACCCTGCCACAACTTGTGCTAATAATCAAGGTTGTCAATTTGCATGCAGATTGTAGAATAGCGTGCCACCCATTTATATGTTTTAAGAAAGTAAATTTTTTGATATTCTTAGATGAGAGCAGACGTGTCCAATAAATAAAAAAGATTCAGGAACCAATTGGCAAGTAGAAAACTCAGCTAAATTTCTCAAATTGAGTGATGCTCCCCATTTCATACGATATCTTCAGTGCAAGCAACACCAGGTTTTGGTGTAAGTATATTTTTTCCCATGTTTTTAATGCCATTTAGAATTATATAAGATGTCATCAAGCACAAGCAGTGGAAAAATCTTCAAACCCTAATACAAGATTTAAAATAATTTTCATAATGACCCTATAGAGTAAAGTCCAAAATTGAAATATCTCCAGATTAGGAACAAAATGCCCCAGGAGCCTCCAAGCAATTGTAAGCCCTCACAACACTATTAACTGCAAAAGACATTAGCAGATTTGGGATCTGTACACACACCAATTTACTGAAGAAGATGCTGCAATCCGCATGACGGTCTTCAAAGTGAAGTCCAGAGGAGCCTTTTGGCCAACTATGTTGTACTGAGAGCAGCCCGAGTAAGTCGAGGTAGAAGTAAAATTTTCAGAACAATCATCAAATAAATGAAAAGATGGTTCTCGAGCAGCCAATCCTTTTAGAGCTTTATCCTACAAAGATAGTGGTGATATTACTAAAGGATATAGGTGATATTACTAAAGGATATACCAACGGCTCAAGGGAAAACAGATGATAGTAATCACCATATCGATATTAGCCAAGCCAGATAGTTTTTCGGAACTAGACGATATCTCGGCAACTGTACGGAATCTACTCTGGTTACACCTCTCAAGTGTTGACTGATTTTGTACTCCATGATTTTCAGCAACTTTAGAAGAGAAAATAGAATCCTCGGAACTGCAGGGATATGAGGAACGAAACATATAAGAAGGTGCTGACTTCATCAATAATCATTAAGCAACATAAAGAGAGTATTGGGCATCTCATCAATACCATTGAAGATGCTGTTTGCTTATTGTAGCCATGTTCGAAAGCACAGCAAGATTCTTCATTGCATGACTCTGCTCCACTGTACTGGTTTCCTGCTTAAGAGCACATAACCAAGGAAATAACTTTTTATCTTGCTAGCATGCCAACGATAGACAATAACTCCCCCCGAAGCTCAAGCTCTCGAAATTAAGACAGATGAATGACATAAAGCAGAATCTAGAACATCTATTAATTATACCAGAAATGCCCTTACCTTCACATTCTCCTTCAGCAAAGACATTTTAAACCTTGACTTTTTGGCAGGATATACTTCATTAACTCGCGTATCAATGTATCTTGGTAGTTTAAACACTTCTGGTTTCTTAAGACCATCATTTGTGCCGGCATTGTTACTGGAAGAAAAAAAAAAACTTCTCAATGACTAATCTCATGCTTATAGAATGAAAACTCAAATACGATCAGTGAAACACTTACTTCAGAGAATCAAGTAAAGGGGCTGCAGATTCATCTACAAGCTCAATAACATTGACCCGTTTCAGTTGCTCGCCCTGTATAGGACATTAATCCAGTCAAGCCACGTTAATTATTTATCACCGCTGTTAATTTTCTTTAGTTTCTTCAACAACACAAATTGAAGACGCGAGTAACAAAGCAAAGAGTAGTTGGAATCAGTATGCCAACTTAAAAAGCTAGTAACATATGGAGCCTGAAAACAAAAGTCGCACGCTCAAGCAGGACGAGTCACATCTTAAGCTATGTCCCAATCCATAGAAATACATCATCGAAAGCAAAGCGGCGCGCATCATCCAGAGAACCAGCTAAGCATCATCTCGTCCCCACAGCCACAAAAAAAAAAAAAACAAACACTTTCACAAGACGAATCGCCACAAGTCTCTAGATGATTACTCTCAGCTCCGACGGAGTCTTCCTTCTCAGCTTCGCGCCCATCCTCGAAGGTCCTCCGCCGCCGCCGCCGCCGCCTCCGGGATGGAACTTATCCGGAGGAAACGAGCCCGGCCCAGCCACCGTCGCCATGCTCGCCCCGGCCGCTCCCACGGTCTCGACCGCGCCTCCAGCGAATCGCGCTGCAAGCACCTCGCATCAAAAATCCGGGAAAACGAGGGCAGGGACGAAGCGGAACAACGAGAACGGGAGCGAGAGCGGGAGGGAGAGAGAGAGAGCGCCATACCTTCGCCAGAATCACCTCATTTCCGGGAAGACGACGGCGACCGGCGGCGAGCCCTAGCCCGATTCGATCGAGGGAACGGATCGCAGATGCAGATGAAGAGAGAGAGAGAGAGAGAGAGAGAGCGAAAAAGTGGAAGGAGGGGATTGAGAGAGTTGGAGCCTTGGAGGCTTTGGTTTGAACACATTTCGATTTTCCCTCTATGCGGGACTTGACGGCGACGGCGACGGCGCCGCCTCGACCGCGCCAACGTTCCCTAACGGCGTCAGAGGGGTAGCGGGATGCTATGGGCCTTCAAATGGGCCCGGGGTCTTGGGCCCATTATATGGATCCAGTTTGTATGGTATCGTGTACATCTTTGGGAAAATTACACAAATGATTATTGAATTTTGGCCCAACGTGCAATTTCATCCATAAACTACATTGAATATTTTCATATAGTATATGGGCTAAATTGAACATATACCAAAAGTTCATGGATCCCATTGAAAAAATTAAAAATTACAGACAATATTATATATTGGGTTAAAGTTCAAAGACCACATTAAATAAATCAAAAGTTCGGAAACGGCATCATGCATTAGGGTCAAAATTCATAGATCATTTGTGTCATTTTCTCTATATCTTATTAGTATGCGGTAATGAAATTCTCAAATTTGATAGTAGTGTGAGATTTTTTTTTCTTTGATCAATCACAGAAGGACGGAAACTCTATGCAGCAAGTTATGTGACCTTATAAATTGGTAAATGTATTTGCATGTGTTTATTTTTTATGTTATTAGCGTCTCATGTATTTTGTTTTGGGCAATGAGCCACTGAGTATGCTAAGTAAAATATTTGTCGAATTGGACATACAAAATGCAGCCAAAAAATCGGATCGACTCATATATGCACATCAGAAAATACATGAGAGACGCTAATAGAGGCATCGCGGCAAGGCTGACATCGGCTCCATGGAGAGGTCGGCGGCACCTTGGCGTGGCGGGGGCGGACGGTGGTTGGAGTCAGGCTGCGGCTGATCCGAGAGAGGAAGGGAGGCGAAGGCAGAGGAGAGAGGTCGAGAGAAAACTTAGGATTTACATTTGAAGTTTTCAACTGGGTGGGTGAGAGTCACTTGGTGTAAAAACTTCAAAGCATTTTAGAGATGGGAGGAGGAAAATCTTGTTCAATTTGGATTTGAGAAGGATAGTGCAATATGTTAAATTATGACTCGAGTTTGAGTCATTTATGGAGCGTGACTCGCTTGAGCTATTTACGGATTACTTGCTTGGATAAATTTCCATATTTAACCGCAAAGTTATCTTTACTGTTGGAGATAACATTCAAGATTGCTCACAAAAGGAAATCCTCTTCTGGTACGTACTGTGGATGTCTTCAGCTGAAAGGGCATATTGGCACTACAGGAAAAAAAATGGGCACACATGTTCTACAAATTTATATATTTCTTTTATGGGTAGTTTGTGAGTCCAAGGGTAAAAGAAAAGAAGATCAGAGTATTCACTTGTGCGGTTGAAGAGTGTGTTCTTTTGTCTTATCCAAGGGCATAAAGGTCATTACGAGAGAAAATAACAAAAAACATGGGTTTGTTTTTCTCTTCTCGAACCTATAGTGGCTGCATGAATATATTAGGTAAAAGAACTGTGAGTTTTCTTTTAAGCCGCAAAGAGCCACACAGGAAGGAGTTGCGATTGCCGAAGAGACATCATACGAAGGAATTATAAAAATCACGGTGATTTGGGGGAGTGAGTTATTTAATCGTAAATATTTTGAGTTTGAGCTTAAATCTAGATATGAGAAACTCTTGAGAGTATGAGCGAATTGTAACTCTAATTCTCTGATTATAGTGGATGTAAAGACTAATAATCAGACTGAACTATCTTACAAAAATATATATATATTCAAACTGAACTACGTAAATCTCTGATATCATTTATCATTCATTGTTTATTTCTCTGGTACTTTTGCATTTACTTAATTTATAAGATATTGTCGTTTCTGCGTTATATTTCAAAGCAACTTGCGCTTCAAACCGAAGAAAAATCTCTGATGCGACTTATTAGTCCCTTCGTCAGGTGGCTACGTAGAACACGTGCTGTTTGAATTTTCTGCTAGATGGATTAATCATTGGAAAACTGGACAAGTATCTGCTCTGCAAGAGTTGCTGCGTTTGAAGGATTGACCTTTATTGTGAAATTTGCAATGCTCCGAATCGATCCTAGCACAATTCATTCTCCTTATGATGGACTATATCTCTACACAACAGATGATCCATGCTACTTTCATCTTATAAAACCTAAAATTAATGGAAAACGATGACTAAACGTACATTATGTACGAATCGATTCCTTCCTTCTGGACGATACAAGCAGTTTAATCTTGGATCAGAATTTTTTTATCAGAACTGACATGATTGGAACTTTCAGCTTTCGATAATGACACGATTTAAAAGGAACCGAGTGCATTCGAGTTCTCTTTCGAAAATGAGTAACCTTCTCCTGGAATTCGAGTTTGTAAGTGTCATGATCAATTATACAAACTAACACATATCTTTCGATATACATATCAGAATCTCATGCATGGATATATTGCAATCTCTCTCTCTCTCTCTCTCTCTCTCTCTCTCTCTCTTACATTGTATTGATCCCCACAGCATCATCGTCATATGAAGAGGCAGAAAGAGCAGACGACTGGTTCCCGGTAAGTTGCTGAACCAGACCCTTGAACTCATCAGGCTTCACATGAATCACTTTGGGCGATCTCAAGTACACAATCTTGGTAACCGGTTCTCTGCAACGACTCGCAGTTGTAGCCCGGGCAAAATCTTGCTCCTTGATCATCTTTGTGGAGCTTCTGTTCACAGCCATCGCTTCAGGCCTCGGACCCTGCAACAACAGTGACCTGTTATCCACGACCCTTCTTGTTTGAGAACTCATCGTCTATATCTCTTCGTGTTGCGACTCGTGATGACGTGCCCTGAAATGATGGAGGGTTTCTTCTAGATATATCAGTGAGAATTCATGCTGCATGGATCTACTTATATATATGTGCCTGAGGGAGAGGTTAAGGATAACTTGAAGAGACCGTGTCTCGTGGGAGTTCCTTTGGGAGGGGGTTAAGTCCCCATGCAAACGACTAAACTTGGTCCACGTCTTGAGGTTTTTGAAACGGTCCTTTCCTACTGTGCTTGAATAAATAAATGCCATTCTCAGCAATTTTCCAAGGTGGGTTCGTTCTAGAATTAGTAATGATTCATTACTGAAAAATGGCAAGTGGTGCCCGAAGCAGTTGAGCGACAAGACAAGGTCAAGAACTGGAATCATTCCAGCAGATGATGTCATGTGGCGTACGAAGAAGTCAAACTGAAGTTCTGTGCAGCCGCCGCAAACACTCTATCTCTGCGATGGATCGTGGAAAAAGAGCGCTTTGAACAATCGTTTCGAATGTTCCGTGCAAGAAATCTTCTTGCTAAAGAACAACGGGTTAAGTACAATGTTATCATTCTTCTGACATACTTTGTTTAGTGCAGTCAAGATCCGTGATCTATATACTTTTTGCAAAACTCAACTCTTTTATCACCTGCCATTTGAAACTTCATCAATTTGCTGAAACATCTTTGGCCCCTTGCTTACAAGAGTTAGCCACCCTAATCCAGTGGTGGCGAGAGTCAAGGGCGAGAGTCAAGGGCCATTGGCTAGCCATGACTCATAAGGGCAATATATGGGATATGGGCACTATAAATCTTAAAACTTATCACAAAAATATAATTGAGTCCTAAAACTTTCAAAAATTGCAAACAAATCTTAAAATTTATCACAAAAGTGCACTTAAGTCTTATAACTTTCAAAAAGTGCAAATAAATCCTAAAACTTATCATGAAAGTCCAAATAAGTCATAAAACTTATTACAAAAGTGCAAACAAGTCCTAAAACTTTTAAAAAGTATAATAAATGGAAAAACTTGATTGAACCAATTTGATAAGTTTTAGGATTTGTTTGAACTTGCGTAACAAGTTTTAGGACTTGTTTGCACTTTTTTAAAGTTTTAGGACTCAAATGTACTTTCGTGACAAGTTTTAAGATTTGTTTGCACTTTTCAAAAGTTTTAGAACTCAATTACACTTTCGTGACAAGTTTTAAGACTTTGAATGCACTTATCCTGGTAATTTATCAAGGTCAGTTGCTCGGGTCAGGGCTATCTCACAAGTCAAAAGTCTAGAGCTAATCGTCTTTCATGGATCTTTAGGTAGTTGGACTTTTATGTATCGTGCCATCGGATTATAAAAAAAAAAGGGGATAAGTGCATTGAAAATTCTAAAATTTGTCATGACAATGCGATTGAGTCCTAAAACTTTTATAATGTACAATTAAGTCCTAAAATTTATTATGAAAGTGCAATTGAGTCCTAAAACTTTCAAAAAGTATAAATAAGTCCTAAAATTTATTAGATTGATTCAATCAAGTCCTTCAATTGATTACACTTTTTGAAAGTTTTAGGACTTGATTGCACTTTTTGAAAGTTGTAGGACTTGATTGCACTTTTGTGACAAGTTTTAAGACTTAATCACATTTTTTAAAAGTTTTAGGACTTAATTGCACTTTCATAACAAGTTTTAAGACTTCTAGTACACTTATCCTAAAGAAAAATATACTATATATATTGTTGCGGCATGCCATATCAGCAGTACACAGAAAAATCTACGTCCTCTAGTGTCATCTTCTAAGTTTTGACCTCCCTCCTCTCTCCATCTAATATTCCATTGTAATGTGCTGCTGTGGTATACTGCGTCGACCCCATATAAACACTGCCCGACAAATTTTGGCAATCGACAGAGTTGTTATCAGCCATTAATCAAAGTCCCCATGTTGCACAAATCAGACAAATTGCACTCTAGAAGGCAAGAAAATCCGATCTTATAAATTCCATTAATTAGACAATAAAAGGTATAGAATTTTTTTTGGGCCGACCAATTATGCCATACTCAATCCCAAGATTCCCAACCAAAAATGGACAGCTCCATGTACAAGGAGACCTTAGGGGCCAAATTTGTCAATAAGATAAGATGGGGATATGTGTCTCGACATGGCCGTTGGACTGAAACCCCATGCACGTGCATGCATCGAGTGCCGAATACCGGCAACCTGCGTAATTCATAACCATAACCATTGCTCACACGATCTTATCACGCCACAGGTCCGGATGATCTTTCCCCTTTTGCGCATGCATTTCCATATCAGCAAGCTTCTCCCGGAGCGAATCGATCCTCCTCGTTTCTTCAGATTTTCCTCCGATACTCAGCTAAGATTCCTGCCGCAAAATCCCTTTTTTTTTTTCTGGGTCTCGCGTGTGTTCTTGCGTTCTTCATCGATTCCGAATTCTTGTTCTTTCGGTCCTATTGGGTGTTCCAAAAACGAAGTCTTTTCTTTTGGGTTTTGCACCTTTAATTCATGTGTCGTTTTTAGTTTGATTCTACCGCTGAAGTGCAACGATCTCTCTCAAATTGTTGATGGGTCTCTGATCCGGATCAGAGAGCCACGAATTTGATTGCATTTTGGCGTAGCGGGATTGACAAGGAACCGCCCAGACGACCCGGTTGTTGAAATGCCTGAGGGAGGGTTCGGAAGGACTTGTTAGCTAGATTGGTGTGAAATTTTGATGGGAAACTCATGCGTGGGACCGAAACTCGGTGCGAATGGATTCTTAAGTTCCGTCAGCGCGGCAATATGGCGTTCCAGACCGCCGGAGGACTGCCTCCCTCCTCCCCCGAATGGTGAGAACAGCAGCAAGAATGCGAGTAGCAGCGGCACCGGCACCAATGATGCAAAATCCAAGTCCTCCACTGTTCCAATTCAAAGCGCACCTCCTGAGCCTGTGAAGATTGATGCTCAGGAGCATAAACAGGCTGAACCGGAAAAAACTGTCAAGGAGGAGGTAAATAAACCTCCAGAGGCAGCGAAACCGAAGAAGCCGGGGCACATGAAGAGAATTTCGAGTGCGGGGCTTCAGGTGGATTCGGTGCTGGGGAGGAAAACACGGAATCTGAAGGAGATCTATAGTTTAGGCCGTAAGCTTGGACAAGGTCAATTTGGAACTACATTTCTATGCATAGAGAAGGGGACGAATAAGGAGTTTGCCTGTAAATCGATTGCAAAGAGGAAGCTGACGACAGAGGAGGATGTGGAGGATGTGAGGAGGGAGATTCAGATAATGCACCACTTGGCAGGACATCCAAGTGTTATATCGATTGTGGATGCGTATGAGGATGCGGTCGCGGTTCATGTCGTGATGGAGTTATGTGCCGGTGGTGAGCTTTTTGATAGGATCATTCAGAGGGGACATTATTCAGAAAGGAAAGCAGCTGAGCTTGCAAAGGTGATTGTAAGTGTGGTGGAGGCATGCCATTCATTAGGGGTGATGCACCGGGACTTGAAGCCTGAGAATTTCCTCTTTGTGAACCATGAAGAGGATGCTGCACTTAAGACGATTGATTTTGGATTGTCCGTGTTCTTCAAGCCAGGTACATCGTGGGTTGTGCTCTTAATTTCTACTGCGAAATGTCTTATGAACGGATGCATCATCGTTGAAATTCTCAGCTCCCTGCATTTTGACCTGCAAGTAGACAAAAATCAAGAATTCTTTGTGAAATTGGGTCTAGCATATCATTTTAAGAGGTTGTGACTGTATGGACGACACAATTTTCACTAGCACTATTCTTCACTTTGCCATAGTTTTAAGATATGCACTTGCGGGTCCTCAAATGCCTTTCTGCAGTATCTGCTTGGTGTGGCATAAAGATGGCCTCAGAAAAGTCTAAGAAAGAAGAAATTTGCTCTTTGAGGGGATTTAGCTAATTGTTTCCTCACCCATAAGTCTCAATTTTCTGCGATTTGTGTATCCTTAAGGAATAAGAAGGCATGGAATATTTTCTAGAAGCTTGGAAAAGTAGCTAGCTGTCTCAAGATTAAGAGAATCTGGTTACATGCATTGTGTGGCTATCACTGATCTGCATTACTGATATTTTTTTAGTCCATACACTAGACAGGCTGATCTCAAATGCCAAACTCTATTCAATATAGTGGTCAGTAAGCAATCCATTCTCTATACATCCAGCAGTTTTGTTAGTAGGAACATGAATGTTTGGTCTTTCCCGATTCTCTCCCTCATAGTTGTCGTGCACAGGGCAGAGCACAAACTAATGTTCAGTAGGATGAATAGATGAATTGAAAGGACTGCCAACAATTTTGGTAGGTTTACCTCGTGTTGTATTTTTTTGAATACTCAGAAACCATCTCTATGTTAAAATCACTGACTTCATTTATTGTATGTAAAAGGACAGTGAGTGACATTCATTGGTTGCTGCCTGCCTTGAATCTGATACTCTTGTGAGTGTATCTTTTTATATAATGAAATTCTGCAGAACTCTGATTGGCAAGAAGTATTCTAAGATTCATCATACATTGGTAGTCAAATTAGTACAATGTGTCAGGTTCAAAGCCCACTTAGTGACCTACATCTGAAAATCACTTTCAGTCCTTTCGGTAATTGCAGCAGATATATGTGGAAAAGATCTTAGGCTGGGATATATGACGAATTCTCTCCTTTTAGTCTTCACAAACTTGAGGAACCGATCATTACCAAGGCTAGATTTGCTAGTGCTACATGGCAAACATAATTCCGTGGCTCTTCATGTGATTTGATGAAGCAATCTTAGACTAGCAGTGTATGAAATGCATCCCAGGTTTTGTTTTGCCGCTTGATCAAGACAATCAATTGTCCATTAGAAGATAATGTTGGCAGAGCAACACTCTTTTGAAGAAACTGTAGCTGTAAATTGTCATGTTCCAAGTAACTGGTAATTGTGTGAAATGGATATTCAGTAAGACCTTTTCTAGGGAAGCAAACTTGGCATTGCTTCACATGGCAGGATTTTAAGAGTTATTGGTGTTAGGAGGTGGGTATTGCGGTCACTTGTAAATATATAGCCTAAGGCAAGTGTATGGTCTTCTGTTGTCTCCATTTGGGAGGCAACTGCAGATTTCCAAGCTCAAATCGACTAGTTAGGATGGGTTTCTTTTGTATAATTCCCTCTCCCACGATCATGCTATCTTTCCTCTGATACTCACAGAGCTGTGGAAGTATTTTCTGGAACTTTGAATTCATGGGCCAATGATCTCTCTCTCTCTCTCTCTCTCTCTCTCTCTCTCTCTCTCTCTCTCTCTCTATGTGAAGTGACAGTGACATATATGTTCGGTTTGTTAGATGCATATTCATGTTGGCAGGTTCGCTGTGTCAGTATTCAGATGTTCAACATTTAAGCATCTTATTAAACCCATACTTTTCCCATACCTGCTAGAAACCAGACATTTAGAGATTAAACTTTCTCTGCCATCCTAAATTGTCAAGTGATTTATCTTCATCAGGAACTAGGCTCTGCTTCACAGATATGATACTGTAATTACCTATTCAATGTCTATATCCAAGTACTGCAAAAGGCTTATGGAAAGTTAAAGAAATATATTAAATAAGAAAGGTGTAAGACCCAGCTTTGAAGATGCTAATACAAACTTCAAGCTATATATGATGGAGATCAAGCTGTGGTACTTAGGAAGTGTTTTTTTGTGAGATTTTGATTTTTCTCAGTAGTTAAAAAATTTGTTGGGCCTTGGCAGACAGGTCAAAATTAAATAAAGGATGAAGGAGGTCAAGTTTTTAAGAACTCTAATCCCATTGTTTACTGATTGTCTTTGGACAAGTTACCAGTTGCACTTGTTTATCAGCTCCTTTCTATCCATCCTGTGAAGTAACGTATCTGTCTGCAGGTGAAATGTTCACTGATGTGGTGGGGAGCCCTTATTATGTGGCTCCGGAAGTACTACGGAAGCATTATGGCCCGGAATGTGATGTTTGGAGTGCGGGGGTGATCATCTATATATTACTAAGTGGGGTCCCACCCTTTTGGGATGGTGTGCATCTCTTATTTATCTTTCAATGCTTTCTACTTTGTTCCCTCAAACGATCTGCATATGAAGACCCTTAAAACTGAGACTTTGAAATTATGTGTTGCCTTCTTGTTCAGAAACGGAGCAAGGGATATTTGAGCAGGTATTAAAAGGAGAACTTGACTTTATATCCGAACCATGGCCTAACATATCTGAGAGCGCCAAGGATCTGGTGCGGCGAATGCTTGTAAGGGACCCAAAGAAGAGGCTTACAGCCCATGAAGTTCTATGTAAGTAGCAATTCTTATTGCTTTTGATATTTTGGAAGCTACACATGTATTTTGCCTCTTTTAGTTCTTTCAAAACCACAATTCGTTGCATCCCTGCTATTGTCACCTGCTGCCGTTTGTTGTCAAGAAGTATCATGATGCATGTCCATAGCATTGCCGAGAGTGCAAAAGCACAATGTGGCAGCATAGGAATTGAGTCCATAGACCGATTTCTCAGAAGGTGCAAAGCACTTGCTTCACCCTCATTATTTGAAAATTTCTAAGTTACTTCCAACATGTTACATTTTGGGACTTCGCGGGACTGCTTCCTATTTGCCAATTCTCTTGGTCATTACCATCGAAAATACTAGATCCTCACTGTCTTGACTTCAGACCTTGACTCGATTGAGAGCCTTGCCACGTCCTTTCATGATTCTCACAACAAATAGATAAACAAACATGCTTTTGCCCTGTGCAGGTCATCCTTGGGTTCAGGTTGATGGCGTTGCTCCTGATAAACCCCTCGATTCTGCAGTTTTGACTCGTTTGAAGCAGTTCTCTGCTATGGACAAGCTCAAGAAGATAGCAATCAGAGTACGCAAGTTTAGTCCAATTATGACAGAATTAAGGCTTTATGTTGATACTGATCATTACTCTACGGTTTACATACCACTCACAATGTCTCTCTGTACTGTCTCCACTTGAAATTATTGAAAGTAGACTTTTCTGAATTACTTGGAATTTTTTGCATCGGAAAAAATTGCATCTGCCAAGCATTTCTCTTTGGCTTTTCTCATTTTTCCTGTGTGTTCCACTGATGAATTTATCTTATAAAGGTCATGGCTGAGATCCTCTCAGAAGAAGAAATTGCTGGTCTAAAAGAAATGTTCAAGATGATCGACACAGATAATAGTGGGAGCATAACTGTGGAGGAACTGAAGGTTGGTTTGGAAAAAGTTGGCGCAAATTTGAAGGATTCAGAAATTAATGGTCTTATGCAAGCAGTAAGTTCTAGTCCAGACTCTACATGGAGGCTGTGTTTCATATTTTTAATCTATTTTATCGTGTAGAGAAACGTTAGTTCGAAATCTACAGCCTCTATCATGAAACTAATCCTCTTTTGGTATATGTGAAATATGGGAGATTGAAGCTATTTTCACGGACATCTCTCTTTGGTGAATCTTCTTCATATGAGCTTAGGCGGCTATGGCTCATAGACATAACCATGTAGTAGGACTTGAAATGAAATGTCTTTACTCATTTACTACCATTCAAGCAGTCATCAGTTGATAAAAACATGCATATAGTACTAAAATCCGTCCCCGTTTTCCATTGGCACTTAGACAATAGAACCTGTAAAAGTAAGTCGATATTTGACTCTCTGTACAAAGCCAGCCATGAGAAAAATCATCTTGTAGGAGTGATAAAGCAGTCATTATATCTATTCTGAATTTCATTTTGAAAATTTTGATTTGATAGACTTTGAGCATTTCTATGACATGAGGCTAAGATTACAAAGAAAACCTTTTGGCAGAGTCTGTTAATGCTTCATCCTGTCTTTCCAAACCTGAGTGCCTTTCCATGACTCATGATGCAGGCTGACATCGATAACAGCGGTACAATAGACTATGGAGAGTTCATAGCAGCAATGCTCCATCTAAACAAGATCCAGAGGGAAGATCATATGTACGCAGCTTTTTCCTACTTCGACACAGATGGGAGTGGGTACATCACCAAGGACGAGCTGCAGCAGGCTTGCGAGCGGTTTGGCCTAGATGATGTTCCCCTAGAAGAGCTCATAAACGAGGTTGACCAAGACAATGTAAGACTTCTCTGCTCATGTCTCTTCTAGCAATGCTTTTCATGAATACAGAAGTGGTCACGCATCGTGTTTTTCCCTACCAGGATGGACGCATCGACTACAATGAGTTTGTGGCTATGATGCAAGACAGTGTTTTCGGCATGAATGTAGCTAACAGCTAGAGTATTGCAAAGAAGTGAAGCTTCTATCATGTTAATACATGATCCGGGTAGGTGAAAAAGTAATGGTTAGAGGCCACTAATGTGCTAATTAGGTAGCGGTCTGCGAAGCATACTTCTGTAATTTGTATAGGTCAATCAAGTGTTAAAGAGAGGAGATAGAGTGTTAGAGTCTTTGCTATTTGTATTTACTACTCATTTTTCTGTTTTTGCCATAGGTGTCACCACTCTTTCCGTTTTATATTATTCCCATCTATGTGATTTGAAGTTTCCATTTTCACCTTATCAAGAATTTTTAGCTCAGATGGAAACTACGGAAAACAGAATAGCTCCTCCTCTTACTTTGGATCCATCAGATATGCAAAACATGACTTGGAATGGCAGCTTTATATAAGTTCTTGAACCTAGAGCTCAGAGGTCAGTTGTAGTCCCATTACTTTATCACCAACACCGTCATCATGAAGACGGTAAATGATCTTTAGACACCATCTGCTGCATTCAAATTTCTTCAACGCAGAAGTTGTATTTTGAAATGCGGCTGCCCCAGAACATAGTAGAGATTAAGAGAGATAGAAGGCAATGAAATGGCGATGTAATATGATGTTACACTTGTTGATTCCATAGAGAAGACGTTTCAGCATCCCACATAAGATGCTATTTAGCTCTTCCACTCATAATTCACCGAGTGTGGATGCAATAACAGGGCCTCGCATAAGCAATCAATCGATAACTCGCTCATCTTAAAGACTTAAAAGAATAGCCAAGGAATCTTCCTGATCACCTTCAAGACTGATTTTAGGGTCGGAACAGATTCTTAAGATACGGTCACGCTTCAGTTGGGTGGGATAAAAACAGTAGATGTCTAACCATGAGTTCCTCTATTGGTATAATGCAAAGATCCTCCCACAATCTTAACGCAGTAGTTGATAACTCCGCTACCACTTATGATTATCAAAACTTTGTATAATCAGTAGATTATAAAAAATTAATCTTAATCAGTGGGGTAAGACACAACCTTTCACAATAGCAGATCTAGTGCATCTAATTCTGAATTCTGCCGATGCACAAAGATGTTACAAAGACCACGGGGCTTCATTACGTACACTATTTGCAGCAAATTTTGAGGGAAAAAATATTCTCATCCGATTGGTCTTTTGATGATGAATTCCTCAGTATGATCTCAGGCTAATGAACGCAACCAACCAAGTACACCAAGCAAGGCATTATCCAATATGGGTGACTTCTTCTCAAGCCCTGGAGAGAGAGAGAGAGAGAGAGAGAGAGAGAGAGAGAGAGAGAGAGAGAGAGAGAGAGAGAGGTTATGCTGAAGAACCGACATTGTAAAACAACTCAATCTCAAGACTCAAGAGCCAAACACAGCACAAATGGGCTCAGGAAATTCAAAAAATTTGCAGTGAGAAACCACACCAATAATGTTGCGTATAGATAAGCCCAAGATTCTCCAGGTCTATAGGCGTTTATAACATTCTTTTATGGATGACTAAACTTATCTTCCATAATCTCATTCCAGCTTACCGATATCAGCAGCGACTCGATGAGCGCACATCACACCAGAAAAGGCTACTGCAATGACACCTTGTCCTGGAAAGCAGCTGTCTCCCACACAGTAAAGGCTATCTATGCCCTGAAAATTTGCTTAATGATTAGCAACTTCGTGATTCTTAATAACTGGGAATACTAAATTTTGAGGTTCAGCGAAGGCTGACAACAAGTACTTACTGTTGTATTAAAAGGCATTCCCAACAAGCCTTTTGGAACGTTACGTGGCATTGGTCCATAAGTTCCTTCATCACGTGCCAAGTATCTCCGATGCGTTTTGGGTGTCCCCACCTGGATTTTAGAGAGAAAGCTCTCAAGAGACAGGACACGATATTTACATGAAAGTTTCTTTTGTCTCTGTAACCCATCTTCTTTACTTCCATTTTTCCACATCATCTTCTTGACATGATCAGGCTTTAGATTCAATCAATTCTCGTTGTAGTACAGGTACATTTTTTCTACAATGTGAACTAGCTCTCTCTAGGATAGACAAATGCAGTCAGCTGAATCATTTAGATAATAGAACAAAAGTTGCACATTTGTTGTTCCCTCTTTTCCTAATAACCCCAAAATGCTATCATTGCCATCGGTTTCTTAGCCTTTTGCAATAACTAATGTAAGTTTGACTATAATGAATGGAAGATTTTAGTCCAGTCTCTCCAACAGAAATTAGATGTACTATTATGGTACAGACTGAAGTGATCATGCAAATGGGCGACAACTTACTGACATGCTACTGAAGCCGGCAGAGTCTTGAGGGTATGCTGACAACGGTATTTTAAAGGAGATCAAATAGGAGCCATACCATTGACTTTGGTAAGAGGATTTGTTTAATGTATGAAATGCTCTGCCACATTCGCAATGACTACTTGTTTAAGAAGAATATCTTATCAAACCTGTAACAAGCATTCTGTGTCAGCCTAAGACATTCTATCTGTCTTATTTACTACAATCACATGCCAGAATACCCAATGATGGCATGGGAGGTCATATAATTTATGCCATATTTATATATTTCTGACATATTTTCTGCATCTTTGTGATGACTATAATCCAATTGAGGATGTAAATAAATGAATTTTCTGAATGACAGTAAATAAAAACATGAGTATCGCCGAAACCTCCATGAAGGCAATGGAAGATTTGAGTCCTGGAAATAGCTTCTTCTCTAATCTTCTTATGATTTCATCAGCCACAAGCTGCTTCTTTTCCTTGTATTCTTTCTGAGGGAGTCCCTGAAACGATTAGAAAACAGCTTGTTTCCACTCATTGTTGCCACCAAATGAAACCCACTTTTCAGAGTGCCGATATCATGCATCAGTGCCCAAAGCAAAGTACAAGAAGTATTCAACCAACCTGCCAATCTTCAATGGAAGAAGTTGTAAATATATGAAGAATATGGTGTCCTTCAGGAGCCAATGATGGGTCAAGGATGGTTGGAATGCTCAAAAATATACTGCCGTAAGGCTCCTCTAGTCTTGACCACTTATCCTACATAATTGAGAAAGACAGCATAGGAGGCATTTTGGTCATATCTTCCTGGCCAAAAGCTCAGGGACCAGAATCAAGGACTAGAACACCAAACCTCAAGCACAAAATGATGGCAATCCGTATCCTGGGGCAAAACCTCAGCTTTGACCCCAATGTGGATTGAAAGAAATGATGGGGCTTTAACATAACGTGTCTGGAAGTCTCTTTCTTCTTTTGGCAGATTTTCTCTTTTTAAAAGCTTCCCTACAATGATATATATTGAGATTATCAGTGAGAGATATGTAAACCATCCTAACAAAGAAAATGCAAACAGGTTATGGTCAAAGCTGTAAAGACATTAAAATGCTTCCCCAAGAACTCACCAAATGTGTCCCATCTCGTGGCATTAGATATTATGGTCTTAGCGAAGAACTGCCTTCCATCTGACAGCCTGACTCCTACCTTCACGATTGGGTAATAGACATAAGCAAAAGAGCTCCCATGGCCAAGCACAAAAAAGACATCGATTAATTAAGTGACATCAACTCACAGCCTTTCCATTCTCAAGGATGATATTAGTCACGTTTGCCCTGTATTGTATATCACTGCCCTGTTCAACCAACCCATTTGCCAAGGACTTTGCAATTCCACCAACGCCACCAACAGGATAGTTAATACCCCCAAAATGCCGGTCACAAAGTACCTGGTGCATAACAGTACATGAGGAAGCAAGGCAACTTTGAGCAGTAGAAACGACAAACAGCCAATGAGATACCTTACCATGCTTGCATTTATCATTGGTGTCTGCAGTGCATTAACTGTACTCACAATAAAACACTGCAAACAACGAAAGAGAATGATTCTTGAGATTCCTCAATCAGGTTGAAATTTTTTTAGCTATTAAAATGTTATAGCTTTTGATTAGGACAAAGGAAGGATGTTGCACCTCTGCATCAATGAAAGATAACAATTCCGGATCCTTTATGCACTTCCGAGCTATAGCTCCAGCATTCTGAGGGAGATAGTAGGCTGTCAAGGTAAAAAACACAAGTCCATTAACACACCAGTGACCAATCTATGCAACACATAACTCACTCATGTAACGTCCCCAACCCCACCAAAGCAGCCATGCATAGAGAGAGAGAGAGAGAGAGAGAGGGGGGGGGGGGGGGGAGAGAGAGAGAGAGAGAGAGAGAGATTCAAAGATAGAATGGATCTTCGATGCCCCATTACAAGATGGTCCGAAATTGGAACATTAGTAGGTCGGAATTAACATAGTTAAAGTTGAAGAATTTTTTCCCTTCAAGTTTAATATTTCTACGTAAAGGTTTCTATTAGCCCATCAAAACTTAATGCTGGTTTCTTTATGATGAACTGCCCTCTTGGCCTCTTGCATTTTCTTCAGAAAAGCTCTTAGGATCTTAGATGGGACCAGAATTCCTTCAGTTGCAAGAATGAGAACACTTACCAAGTGTCAAGCACTCGATAGGTTTCTGAAAGAACTGTCCGAAAAGGTATATTGGCTCCTCCAGTGACTTGAGTTCCAGCGAGTTTAAGGCATTGAAAATCTGCAAAATAAATAATATAAGGTCCGGATGTTAAGTCAGAGGCAAATGTGCTAAAACAAAATTAGTCATCTTCATCAAGACGAACCTTCCAACATATGCCATAGAACTTGAGAATCCCTTCCTTCTCTGAGGAAAATCTGCTGGTCATTTCTCTAATGAAATCACAATATTCCCTGTGCACTCGAACAGAAAGGTCATTGGGCAAATGGAAGTGGACTGTAGTTGGATCAGGTATAACTTCCATCTTGCAGCCCACAGCTGCTAGTGCTTGCGTTATCAGGTTTAGATTTCCCTGCTCAGATTCAAAGCTCTAATCAGCAAGAGCAGAGTATATGTACATAATCAGTTAGAACCGGATAAGTCATGCAAGCAAAAAGGAAATGTCAACTATGTCAGTATTAGAGCTAACAAGTAAGTATATATGAACAAAAGCCCGCATTAGACCTAGAGGAAGAACACTTCTTCTCTCTTGAAAGCGGAGACGAAATTCATGAGCAAACTCATCGAATTAAAAGTAATTCGATGCTGCAACTACTCTCGCATTGACATACAACATTCTTCCACAAGGCATCACTCATTCAATCAACCTAATCTACGCCCCCACGAGTGCGGAACTCAAATTGCGATACGGGAAGGAGTTGATAAACTCTTTTTATTTCAAAAGAACATCTACGATCAGAACTCAATATGACATAGAAAAGAAGATGCAAACGGAAAAAGAAGCAAAACAAAACAGCTGACCTTGTCACTGAAACCGAACATCACAGAAGACCCAACATCAAACGTATACCCATCTCTCTCATAAAAACCAGAGCTCCCACCGGGAATCACGTACTTCTCCAACACGAGAACCTTCGCTCCTTTCACCGCCAACTGCGTGGCCGCGACCAGGCCTCCAATCCCCGACCCAATCACGATGGCATCATAGCGGTCCTCTCCTTCCCTCCCGCCCACTTGCCCGTTTCCTTCTCTCTCCACCGCCCTCTCTTCGCTCGCCACCGCCCGCGGCCTCGCGCGGCCGAATTTCGCCCCCCTCCGTCTCGCACCGTAGAGCTCGGACTTTCCGACACCCAGCGGGTCGCTCCCGACGTTCGAGGCCAAACTGGGTCGTCCCAACAAGGTGGTGCTCAGCTTGCCAGAACCGGAAAGCCCCCGGCTTTCGCTAGCGGGTCTTGAGGGCGCGAGCTTGGGAGCTCGTGGGTAACGAATTGGGGCGTTGGAGCTGTGCGGAGAAGTGCGCGCCAGCTCGGGAACGGGAAGGGAACGAGAGAAGGGCGCGGACGGCATTGTTGGCGAAGGAAGAAGGTGTGGGCTCGGCACGACAGGTTAATGGGCTGGGGAGAGGAGAGGAGGTACGTAGGAGAACGAAGAGGGTGGTGATTCCACTACATGATTCCACTAGGACGGGGACAAAGCACAGAGAGAGAGAGAGAGAGAGAGAGATCGCGGGCGTGTTGTCGAATAATAAACGGATAACGAACAAAAGTTCGGCGGCTGAGTTGGGTCCTCCGCCGGAGGGAAATGCAGTTGCGTTAGGCAGGAAGCCGGAGGATTGGGCCGACAAACGGATCCCCAAGCGAGGACAGCTCGGCCCGAACCTTTCTTCTTCTCCTCCTCCTACCCCTCCCGACTGTCTTTTTGTTTCTTGTCAAAGTTTTTGATATCACGAATATATTTGTCTCGGCCATATGCATCGAGTAAGACTTGAACAAAAAAGTGATGAGACATGGCACTCAAGATCATGAACCGCAAGATCTGTTGCATCCAAATCAAATGCCTGGCCAATCGATCAACCCTCCAAGGTTAACCGAGCATTTCTCTTCTTTTGATTATCCGGGGACACAAGTATTGAAGTCCAATTACTTGGAAACTTATCAAATATCCTCCAAGATCTACAAATTGGTAATGCGCCTAAGCATTTGGCATGTGTGAGTGGCCCTAGTCCATAACAATTTGCACGTAATTGGTAGGTCTTTAATTTTTTGAATTGAAAATCCACGGTGCCCCTACGAACTATATCAACACAGCATATTTCTTTGTCGCTGCCAAATTTTGCTGATGTTATGATCAAATAATAATGTAGCAACCTGATCCGATCCATATAGGCTAAGCCACTAAAAAGAATATTTGAAGTAACCAAACAAAATGGCGAACATTTTGGAATGGATGTTTACTTATGGATCGTTCAAAGGGTCGTTCTCGTCCACGCTCGTCTACTTGATAAACTAACGTCCTTGTTGGTGTTGATTGTCTCACCCAACGATACTTTCCCCACTCCTCCCTCCACCATTTTAGAAGCTTGCCAAAAGTCGCAGCTTATCCTAATCCTCTCGTCTCCCCACCCTTGCAATATCCAGTATGAGCCCAGTCCATCCTCGAAACACACATCTCAAGATAATGCATCGAATGGGAGCGACCCTAACGAGTGATTAATAAGTAAGCTCTCATTCCCGAATGGTTACTATCTTATATTGTTATGTTGAGCACTCTTTCGAGGGCTTCGCCCACAAGGACCTAGCAAGGGCTCCGCCCACGAGTATATGGTATTAGAGCACGATTCCCTTTAGTAGATGTGTGGTTTGTGGATTGACTACCTAAGGGGTCCAGTGATAGCAAAGAGTGACAGCCAAGGCGAGGGGGTTTAAACAAGATAAAAATTCTTACAGATTTTTAAGATTTCAGAGGAAGTAGAAATGTACGAGGCCACACATCCAATAATGAGCACATCACCGGGCGATAAGCGTCAACAATAGCAAAGACGTTAATTTTTGAGGTGGGAGAGCTTAAGGCATCCCACGTCTTACATCGGAAGGGAGATGTCTTTTTGAGTAATCCATAAGTAACACCCAACCTGAGTGGCCATTACACTATGTTTTTACCCAGAAATACTCATATTGACCCATGTAGAGTGAATCATATTGTTACAAATGGATCATCATGAGCTGTACTTTGAAGTGTTGTTCTATTGGTCCAACGAAAAAGGGATCACCTGCGGTTACACTAAGAACATGGCAAGAACGACCACATTGGTGATTGGATTAGCGGCACATTGAGAAATGGCGGCAACAGGCTCATTCGAAATAGGTAGTATGTACAGCTCAAATCAAACATTCCATCTCGAATGGAGAACTATTAAAGAATCATTTGAGAAGATTAAAAAACTTTCAAAGAGTGAAATAAAATGAAGGAATCAAGATACTTTTCGAGTTACGAAAGGATGAGATTGTATTGTAAAAATTGTAAGATAGCTTTTTTTTCTTCTGATTTTAGCATGAAATTCAAGAGAAGTGGGAATATACCGAGAATGTACCACCGGGCAATATGCCAATATCCTCCTGTTCGCTCGAATTCCGGGACCCATCTTACCCAATTGCGCACCAAACAAATGATAAACAGGTGCACCTGTTGTTGTCTCTATGTACTTCCTCTCAGGCCAACTTAGAATCAAAGGTTTATATGCTCGGATAACCATCCAATTTCTCTAGGTCATGTGCGCACGAGTGGCACTGCTACTTCGATCCCACTTTCAGATGCCGAACTGGATTTGCCTCACGTAGGATTTGAGTGCAGTGTATGGCTGTTGTTGTTGCGCTATCAGGGGATTGTCGCCCGTCCCGAGCAAGGACAACATGGGCGGTTTTGCCATATGAACAGGTTGATTTAAGGGATGCGGTAGCTTGATACCGAAAAAATAAATACGCGATCAATCAACCTGGTGAAAATAAATACCCGATTTTTAGCTTGTGAATCATGTATAACCGTATTATAAATTTCGGAAAATATACAAAATACGTTTTAATCAATGAATGTGGTTAATTCGGCGGTGGTACTCGGACTCTGACGCCGCAAAGCAGTCGAGTTGAACAAGTGTCCAAAAAGAACCCCGTTTTGGCCCCATTTGGCCCATATCCGTGCCCGGTCCCCATCGCTTCGCTTCGCGAACAAGCGCCAACGAATTTGGATCCGATCCTCCTCCTGCTCGTCCTCCTCCTCCTCCTCCGTCTTCTTCTTCTCCCTTTTATCACTTCGCCTGATCGCTTGTCCACAAACACCTCTCCCTCTCTCTCTCGCGCTCCCCCCGAGCACGTCCGTCAGCGGCGCGACTCCATTCTCGAGCTTCCATCGGCTCACTGGCTTCTCGCGTTCCCCCAGGTACTCTCTCTCTCTCCCTAGCCGCGAGAAAACGTGATCGGCTCGTGACCGTTTCTGTTTTACGAGCTCGGGTCGAGGAAGCGATCCGTAGGAAATCTTGATTTGGAGGATTCCTCGATCCGTTATTTCTGTCGTTCGCTTGGATTCGGTTCCGGAAGACGACGACCTGATCGGGAATCTCTTGCAACGTTCCCGATCTTCTTCCCGGGCGAATGTCGCCGATACGCGAGCGCCCGAGGCTCGTCTGCTGCGCTTGAATCGCGCTTCTTCGCCCCTTTTTTTCTCCTTTTCGGAACGTCTCGCCCTTTCCCTCTCCCCTCCCGTCGGGGCTGCCTAGCTTCGCTGGGATACGCAATTAGAGCTGAATAGGATGACGGCGCTCGATAGCAGAAACGTGCACTTGGTTCGTGATGTGTTCGCTCATAAGGATGAGAGAGAGGGGGGAGAATCTCTCGCATAATGGGAGTAAACTTAAAGGGGAATGGCTCTATGATGACTTTGGTGAGCTATGACTGCTCATCAGGTTCCTTTACCGTTCGTTTCCGGGTTCTTATATGTGAGCTTGGTGCTTGTTTTGGCTTGCAGCATCACTTTGCTGAGTTAGTAGCGAGTTTACCTTATTAGCTTGCTCAAAATGCTTCGACAACTCTTGCCGAGATGCCTCCTCCTGGAAAATTGAGCTTTTATCTAGACTTTTTTGTTTTGCTCTGTGGTACATGTCCATGGTTGAGGCCACATAGAACAGGGGTTCTTGATGAGACCAATTGTCATTTAGGGTCCTGAGTTTCGCTCTTTTTCTACAAATATCTTCTGGTGAATTGGAGGTTCCTCGTATTCAAAGTGTCATTTTGCAAGATTCTGCGATCCGGTTTCCCTATTTGTGTGCGGTCTGGTCTCTGTCTTTCTAATTCGCATTTTGAACTTGTGGTGCTTTTGAAGCAGCAAATGACAACCGAGAAGCCTATTAACTTCTCTCTCCTTAAAGAAGGATAGGCCTTGTTACAATCACAACATATGGCGCTTAGTCATGTGATTGATTGTTCTTTATATCCTCACTTCCCTATTTTACAATCTACAGAAACAAGTCAATGATAAGAACTTGCGCTGAATCTGTACTACTTTTTGTTATTTACTCATTGGATGCTAAAACTTTGCTCTATTTCACTAGAAGGTTGAACCAAGCACTATGGAGCGGCTCACTTCTTCAGCGAAGCTCATGATCGTTTCGGATCTTGATCATACAATGGTAAGTTGTGTAATGGGAACTTTAGATTTACATCAGCCCAGTTACTTTATCAAGAGGCCCTGCAGGTTGACCACCATGACCCTGAGAACATCTCCCTGCTCCGATTCAATGCTTTATGGGAATCCAGCTACCGTCGTGATTCCCTCTTAGTTTTCTCAACTGGAAGGTCGCCAACCCTATATAAACAACTGAGAAAAGAGAAGCCCATGTTAACTCCAGACATCACCATAATGTCTGTTGGGACTGAGATAACCTATGGTAACTTGATGGTTCCAGATGGTGGTTGGGAAGAAGTTTTAAATCAGAAATGGGACCGAAATATTGTACAAGAGGAAACAAGCAAGTTTCCTGAACTTACTCTTCAGGTGTGTCTCATGCATACAAGCTTCATTCCAAGGAGTCCCCTCTGTTTAGACATGCAAAAAAAAATTATTGCTCCATTTTCTGTTTATGCGCCCCCCAGAAATTTTTTTCTTTTGTGTCATATAGACAATGATATGTGTCACATTAAGAAGACTAACTGACTTTTGCTTGTCAATGTAGTCAGAAACAGAACAAAGACCGCACAAGGTTAGCTTCTACGTTGACAAAAGCAAGGCTCAGGATGTGACGAAGAAGCTTTCGGAGCTTTTGACAAATCGGGGGGTAACAATTTATTAATCTCCTAGGAACTTGTTGTTTAGTCAATTTCCTCTCTCTTCCTCCTTAATGTATGCTTATGTCACTGGCAACTTATAGGTCTCTTCTTTCCCTCTCAGTTGGATGTCAAAATTATCTACAGTGGAGGAATGGATTTGGACATATTACCACAAGGTGCTGGGAAAGGACAAGCTCTTGCATACTTGTTAAACAAGTTTAAGGCGGAAGGAAAGCTTCCTAATAATACCCTTGTTTGTGGCGATTCTGGAAATGACGCTGAACTATTCAGCATTCCAGATGTATATGGTGTCATGGTCGGTAGTTTTGTATTGCATTAATTTGTATTGAACTTGTTTTACCTCTGGTAATCATATTTATTTCATGGACGTTTTGGATGTGTAGGTGAGCAATGCTCAAGAAGAATTGTTGCTGTGGCACGCTGAAAATGCCAAAGACAACCCCAAAGTCATTCATGCCACAGAAAGGTGTGCTTCTGGGATCATTCAGGCCATTGGTCATTTTGGACTGGGTCCAAATACATCTCCGAGGGATGAGGCCGACCTTTTAGGCTCTAAAATGGAAAATCTCAGTCCTGGTGAAGTAGTGAGATTTTACTTACTGCATGAAAAATGGAGACGCGGGGAGATTGAGAACTCTGAGAGTTACATCAAAACTCTGCAAGCAGTTTGTGTGCGTCTCATTCCTTTCTACTGTACTTATTTCATTAAGAATAGGTATAACCTTTCAATGTATGCAAAAGAATCCATTTCACATGCTCTGACAAGTACTTACAAGTTGCTACTTACATTCAGAGCAATCGATCTGTCAGTACCTAATCAAATTGTATCTAGCATGTATTCTGGTTAGGCAGACTAGTGGCTTAGGAATGTGCGAGCCAGAGGCGATGGCCTTTGTCCTGTATTCTTTCTTCTGGTCCTAGGTCTTAGAGGCTAACTGACGTTGAAGACAATTGCATCGTCATAATGGGCTTGTTAGAACCCAAGTTGCATTTGTTGACAATGGGCTGCTAATATATATTGCAACGGTTTTAGGTGGGCCTTTACTCTTTCCCATCGCTGTGTCCTTGACAGTCTTTTATGTTCTTTCACAAATATGAGAACAGCTATTGTGACCCGGGGAGTATAGATGGGAGAGATGAGAAGGGTCATAAGTACACGAGCATTTTTTCCGAGCGCGACATGTGAAATGATTAATAATCCTCTTCTCTCTTTGTCGCCTTTGAACAGCATCCACCTGGGATTTTTGTCCATCCATCTGGTGTTGAGCAGTCTTTTCGTGAATGCATAAGTGCATTGAAGGGGAACCATGGAGACCAACAGGGGAAACAATATCGAGTTTGGGTTG
This sequence comes from Syzygium aromaticum, assembly GCA_024500025.1. Lineage (NCBI taxonomy): Eukaryota > Viridiplantae > Streptophyta > Magnoliopsida > Myrtales > Myrtaceae > Syzygium > Syzygium aromaticum. The sequence goes on from CM044885.1 coordinate 25,074,083, forward strand.
ATCAAGTATTTCCTACGAAGATTGGTTCAGACACCTGGCTAGTGAAGTTTCAAAAGTGGGAGATGCATGGTGAGACCCTTTTCTTAATTCCATTCCTCTTTGAGTGAGGTGGTACAGATTTTTTTGGGTCCATTATAGTTCCCATCTTTCAAATTTCTTATACATCATTCTCTTTTTCCAGCTCTCCAGTTGTCTTAAACTTTTTGTTTTGGTTTTGCATTATTGTTGGTTTCTTGATATTGATGAGAGAACTACTGTATGATGTCCTTCAAAGCTTTCTGCAAGTTCGTATCATATACAAATTCATACCTGCCCATCATAATTTTGCTCTGTCCAGAAATTACTGGCATTGTTTAGTGCATCATAAATTGCATTCCAACAATACTGCAAGATTACGACCTTTGCTGGTTTAACAAGAGATTGGGCATTGGTTTCAGCATAATTCCTGTGATTTATTTGAAGGCATAGAATACCTACTATTGACTGATCGGGGAGATGGAGCTGGGTACTCAGTCATTCAAAAATCTTATTTTAAGATGTGTCTGGAGATGGTTTGAAATTATCATGTCCATGTGACATTTAGGACGAGGTAAATTAAAGAGGATAGTATAAGTCTGATAAATGGATTATGAATGCCCATTTGACTTAGGTCTGGGTTGTTTTCCGCTGCTCATTGCATGGTTCTTGTGGCGAACAAAATCATTGTGAGTTGCAGTCCTGCTGTGTGCAACAATTTGTTTCATAGAGAGAAACATAAAAGCCTACATTAGGTTTACTGCCAGTGTAAGAAATAATTTACATACTCATCCATTGGATTGTTGACATGTTGAAGGATTCGGTTATAAGACTAGCTCCAAATACATATGTAACCAATGCAACGGCTAATATGTAAGGAATACTTTTACACTATCGTGACCTAACAATTATCCTTTTCTTTATTAGTTTTACCGTGAGAACTTAATCAACTCGGATGAAAGCCTCGAAATTTTGTTATTTAGCAGTTCTAGGAAAGACCGTCAATCAATGATAAACCATCTCACTTGTTTGATTATCTTATATAAAATAAAGTCCATCTCTTTCATGACGATGCAGCAACTTCAGGAGATTAAATGCTTCATTGCTTATATCTGTTTTCTTAGTGATTTTATCTCATGCCTATTTAGCGTGAGGTTCACATTGGGAGATATCTCAAATGTTGTGATGTTTTAATAAGTGTGAAGAACCATCTGAACTGAAAGGTTGAGATCTGGCATGGTCCATAATCTACAAGTTTGTTAATTCTGCACAGTTGAAAATTTGACCTGATGATGTAAGGCTGGCAAAGCCATTCTGATGGGTAAGTTGGTCGTTTTTGTCTTTCCATTTTGCAAAGTGATTTCTTATGATAATTACCCTTATTTGGCAACCTTAGAAGGAATTTTACTTTGATGGATATAACTTGCTTTCCCTGTTTGAGATCGCTTCTGTGTTGAGCTCATTCTCAAAGTTTTCCCATCTATTAGAGCCTAAAAAGATGATGGCATACAATGAAACTAAGTTGGTGACCAATTTGTGGCTTTTCTAGATATGTGTTGCTCTAATCTTGACATCTCATTGGCCTTATTTTTGCTTTCTGAATTTTTAAGGTGAGGAGCAGCAGAGTTGCTTGTGCTCTGCCGTATTGGTTACAAAGGTAAGGTTTTGCAACACATCTTGACACGTGAAATTCTTGCTTAAATGCGTTCGAGATCATTCAGGGACGACAATATTTTCATTTCAGGATGCTGACGGTTTGGATGGATGGACATGGCTACATTTGCATCAGACATGGTCATCGGTAGCAGGAGTGAAAGATCATCTGACCTGGCTTCTGTGAAGGCTTCAAATACTTAACAGGTTTATAGTATGACGATTGACTGAAGATATATTACCGTGCTTTAATAATTTATGTATGATGCCACAATGAAGATGGCTGAATACATGATTTCTTCTACGAGGAAATCTCATTTAGAGAGGCAAAAATGCTATTGAATAAGAATTGCATAGTATCCATTCAGTCAGGACCACGTGCCTGTGAATGAAGGTGAATAGAGATAAGAGATCTCCTTCAAACAAACAAAACTGCAGGAGCTAGAGCCGAGAGCGAGAAGCTCGTACTGGAGCCACCGGCCCAGTTTGAGGAAGCTGGAAAGAGATTCTAAATACCGGTAACAAATGATGGAAGTACTCGCAGAATTAACTGAACTGACGAAGCTTTAGCAGGCAAAAGCCACTCTCTTCCTTGACATTTTGATTTGTGCCATTGTGTTTTTGAGTTTTGAACGACGACGACATGAGATCAGTGTCGAGATCCCCCTAATAACTTGTATTCTTTTTATATGTTAAGTTCTGTCGAAACCCCTCGTCTTCACTTCTCTGGTCCCCATGTCTGTCGACTGTCATCAACTTAGCGACCTTCCCGCTCAAGTTCATCTGTCCATAACATGGCCAACGATAACGATTATCTGCGTTAGGAGCGAGATCAATCCTCAAGCCGGGAGGTTAGGCATTGTCGGAGAGAGAGAGAGTGTGGTAATCCTAAACAAAGTGGAAAGACCAACTAAAGTAAAATGGAGCGAGCGAATAAAGGAGCCGGTGACAGAGAGTGAGGATGAATCGTTAAATTAAGGGTGAATCGTTAAATTAAGGGTTAATATCACGGAAAATTCTAAATTGGTACATCTGTGATAATTTTATCTCGAACTATTTTTTTGACCGCAAAAAACTCCAAACTGGTACATTTGTGATAAATTTATCCTGAATTATTTTTTTTACCACCAAAAACCCCAAATTGATACACTTATGACAATTTTAGCCCGAATTATTTCTTTGACCACCAAAAACTCCACACTGGTATACTTGTGATAATTTTGCCTTAGAACTAATTTTTTGACCACGAAAAACTCAAAACTGGTACATTTGTGACAAATTTACTCTCTGTTAATGTCTGTTAAATTATATTAATATCACAAATTGGTAAACTTATGATAAATAGAGGGCTAAAACCCAAAACTGGTACACATGTCAATTACCACGTGACATTAAACTTAGCAATTTGACGGTAAAATTTAACAAAAACTAACGGAGACTAAATTTATCACAAGTGTACCAGTTTGGGGTTTTTGGTGGCCAAAAAATTAGTTCGTGGGTAAAATTGTCACAGGTATACCAGTGTGAGATTTTTTATATTAAAAAAAATAGTTCGGGATAAAATTGTCACAGGTGTACAAGTTTATGGGTTTTTGTGGTAAAAAAAAATAGTTTGGAGTAAATTTTTCACATGTGTACCAGTTTGAGGTTTTTCGTGATATTAACCCTTAAATTAAAGAGCAAATGGAGCTTCTCCTATCTGCATTGTTTCTTCTTTTTCCCTTTTCGTGTAAAGAATCGGGTCAAAGGACAGTTATTGATCATACTTAATAAGAAAAGAATTATTAATTATCGCAAATCATAAGCAAAAAAATACTCATGGGAAATTTCAAACATTTTTTTTGTGCAACTGTCTTAATAAGTGCTTCGAGGAGATAATTTATGTTTAGTTTAAAGTTTCACATCGGTTGAAACAGCAAAAGATTTCCCAAAATTATATGATGGACAGGAGAGGGCCCAACCGGGATCGAACCGGTGACCTCTTGATCTGCAGTCAAATGCTCTACCACTGAGCTATGGACCCTCGCTTGGCCTTTGTTTTTTCCGTTTTCTTTTTAAATATTTGACATGCCCTATGTCTCCACCTTGCATAACCTAACTTTCCCGTGGATTAATCGATGAGACGTGCACCTCCAAATTAAAAAAAAATTGCTATAAGTTTACTGGACCCAATTCGAGGTAAAATTGAAGCAGTAATTTCGTTTGCAGACATCGATGTCATCTAATTCATGCTTGTGCTCCAAGTTAATCATGAATTATCCACACTAAGTATCCAACCAACTAACATGGAACACAATACGATCTTCTCCGACTCACAAGCTACTCGATCTCGACTTTGAAATTATTTCTTTTCGAAATTTGTGTCACTCGAATATCATTTTTTATAAAAATTAAACTAGAAAACGTTGTCTCAAACACTTATAATTGAGTATTTGATGTACGTTTTTGAAACTTATGGTGCATTTGTTTCGCGGAAAATAAATTATTTGAAAAATATTTTCCTAAAAATAATCATTTATATCGCTTACAATAATGAACGAATGTAAATTTTTTTATCATCAACGAAAATATTTAGGCATAAATTATTATCGATAAAGAAATATATTTCATTGATTAATTTTTTTTTGTCAGACATTAACTAATTATTTTAAGCGATCAATTTTAGAAAACTATTTTTCAAATCATTTATTTTTTGCGAAATAAGTAGAATTTTAAATTCGAGGTCGATTCAGAATTTGAGCTTGACTTATGCTTAATTTGAAATTTCTCTTCTTACAATAAAGCCAAATTGGGAGGAGCTTGATCAAGATGAGTTTGGAAATCTAACTCCATGGAGACCGGGGACATCAAGTTGAACTGAGCTCACGCAAGGTACACTCCGCTCCACTAAATTTGATGTCACTAAATCATGGTCATTATCGATACCTAAATTTCGATCGATCATTTAATGATAATTTACACAAAAATTAGGGATTAAATTTTAACCCATAAATAAAAATATTAAAATTGCATAGCATATAATTTAAGTTCATATAGGTTAGTTGCATTCCATATCGAATCGGCAGTGGTGAGAAAGCTGAAAATTCGTCGCGTAAATTGAACTCGAGTACTCGGCTCACTCAAGAAATTGGAGGCCAAAATTCACAAGTCTAAAAGACTTTGATTGTTTTAATTTAAGCTTAAATTAGCCCGAATTAATTTAGCCCATTTGGAATTAAAATAAAATTAAATGATAAAGCTTAATTCTAAGCCCATTAGGATTAGGAAGTCCGGTTAATTAACCTAGGTTGCGATATAAATATGTCGTTGTGTATCATAATCAAAGGGCTCTCATAATTTTCAGAAATAAAAAATTCCTTGAGAGAGCGACAAATACACATGAGTGAGAGTAAAAATAAGAGGGAGGATCGGTTGCATACGTGTCCACCCCACCTTCGTGCCGCCTCGCGACCGCACAGAATTCATTGCACCGCCTCGCTGTCACCTCCTTGCCGCGCCCACGCCAACGACCTCGATTGAGCCTCCCATCGTTGCTGCCCCAACAGTTGCAGCTGCTTCTCCACCGCGACGTTGCTTGCACCCTCCAGCCGTGATTTCCAGCCAGTTCGCGAGACAGCAAGCATCAAGCTACATATGGCTTGCTTCTCCCACGACACAAAAGAGAGGGCATAGATTGGTTTATCTTCTCTCAACAATTCGCGCCATATTCCAGGTGTCTTCATGGGGGAGTCTTCATCAAAGAGTCCCGCGTTCTACACTATAAGAAAAAGCCATAGAACGTCTAGAAAAATTCACTCTCTCGTGGTTGCTGCTCTTTTGGGACGTGTTGCTCAATCAACACACCACCTAGAGTTGCTCTCTCGTGACGATCACCATCGCGGTCATCCCTCGGTTGAGATACCTCTGGACCGCCTAGCCAAGCTGCCCCGCGCAGCCGTAGGTCCACTGTCGTCGGTCACCATACGTTCCGCAATCCTGATCCGCCGGTGATTCAAATTTGGAAAGTAATCCGCAAATCAGGTAAAAATCTTTATCTGGTATATTTTCAAAATATTTAAATTTTTAGTTTGAATATTTTGAATATTCCGTGAATATTGTGTGATTGATTAGATACCTTAAGATAATATTTGCAATATCCGCAATAATCTAAGATTCCCTAAATTAGGAATTTTTCCTAATTTGACAACGTATCTGGACGACTATTGTTGACACCTAAATTTTAGCACATCATTTAGTGGTTAATTGCATAGAAAATTAGGGATTAAATTTTAACCCCTGAACAAAAATATTACAATTGCATAGCATATAGTTTAGGTTCATATAGATTAATTGCATTCCGCATCGGATCGGTGATGGTAAGCGTGCTTAAAATTCATCATGTAAATTGAGCTCGGGCATTGAACGAAACTCGGTTCACTCGAAAAGCATGGGCAGAAAATCACACGCAAAAGGGCTTGGTTGTTTTAATTTGAGCTTAAATTAGCCCATCAAGCTTAATCAAAGAAAAAGCCCAAATTAATTCAGTCCACGTAGAATTAAATTAAATTAAATTAAAGCCTAAACCTAAGCCCGTTAGGACTAAAAGCCCGGCTAATTGACCTAGATTTTCATTATAAATACATGCTTATGGGGGGTTCCTAAAGGGGGAGATCAGAATTTTTTTAGAGAATTCATACACGGCCACGAGGAGCACAAGAGGGAGGGGAAGGCCACAATTCTGCAAAAGAAAATCGTGAAGATGGGGGGAGCTTCATCATCATCATCGTGGCTTTTCCTATAAAGTTACGTCCACCACTACATTGAGAGCACACAACATACACGCACAAGAAAGCTAGAGAGAAAAATAAAAGAGAGAAAAAAAAGTCAGGAAGCGAGAGTCAACAAAGAAAAGGGGTCTTCTTCTTTATGGTTTGGTCTTTGGGGGGCTTCGCCTTGCTTCAACGGAGAATTTGACCGCAACGTTGCTGCTCTGCTTTTCTTCTCCCACTGATAAGGACAAGGCACACCGCAACCTACTGCCTCCCTGCATCCACGATGAAGACGTCGTTGCTCCCTACTGACTGACGGTTGAATTGTGTATCTTCACCAGCGGGACAAAGACGCTGCATTTGTGACCCCTACACTTGCCTGCTTGTCGACCACCAAATTGATACCTCTCACCCACCCGCGACGCACCACCAGTCCAAGAGTCTGTTGGTCGATCATCATCCTGCGGCGGCGACTCACGGTCACCATCCCGATCCTGACTTAATTTGGTGGAGCGGCGACGACTCGCGGCCGTGGCTTGCGACACACCGCCGGTCACCATCCCGACGCACCAACGCACCGTCGATCCGCTGCAAATTCAAATTATGAAAGAAATTTGCAAATCGGGTAATTATCCTATTCCAATTTGATTTGAATATTTGGTTGCCTATTTTGTGCTTATTGATATCTAATTTTGTATATTTGAATAATAGGCATTATTCCAATTAGGATTTTATTTTATTTTTTGAAATCTCGGATATCTATTACTTTTCAAACTTGGATAAAATTTAGAATTTTTGAAATCTTTTGAATATATCCAAGATATTTAAAATATCGAGAATTTTTCAAGATGTGATCAATTAGGAAAATTTCCTAATCCGCAACCGCACATGTGGAAATAAATCTATCCATCAGGTTTTAGATAGAGTTATTTCCATAGCGGGTATTTTGAATTTTAGGATCGATCTGTCAGGCTTCAGATCGAAACTTAATTCAAAAGATTTAGCGGTTATATTTTTTTTACTTGATTTTATTTTCGAATTTTGATTTAAAAAAAAAATACCAAAAGATCACTCTAGAATAGGTTAATTTCTTTAGTTTAAAATTGCGTGTCTAGATAATTGGCATTTTTAATTCCGAATTTTATTTAAAAAAATACAAAAAATAAATAATATGTCCGTCATTAGAAATAGGTCACGTCGTCGCATGACATATAATTTGCATGTTAGATTGCATTAATCGCATGTCAATTTTTGCACGTCATTACATATAGATTAGTTTTCATTTAAATAAGTGAAAATAAAAATTCCTGCACCTTTGAAACTCTAAGTTAGGATTTATTAAAATTGCCAAATTGAGTATTTTTCTTGAAATTGGTACCGAAAGGGCGTTAGGGTAATCTAGCGTAACCAAGTCCCCGAATTCATAATTTCTGGTTCGTAGAAATAAAATAGTACTCCCGCTATTTTATTTAGGTTTCTAATCAACCTACCTTAAATGATTAGTGGCGACTCCTATTGAAAATATTTGCATGCTCATAATTGGACCTAAGTTGCGATTTGGTAGAGTTTGGGAGAACTCGAGCTAGGTTAGTTAATTTAATTGATCTAGTAATCCATTAGCCTAAGATCGAAAACACGATTTTTTTTTGGGTCGCGACAACTATCCAACCTTATCCCTAAGATACGATACGCGGTGATACAGAAAATCATTATCTTATCTATAATCACTTGGATACGATAATAATTTTTATTTGATTTTCAAATTTAAACAATCAACTTTCTGTTGATATCTATAACCCTATAGATATGACCGTTAGTTCGCTTTTTTTGCCTTATCTGAATTTGAAGAATCTTGCGGATTGCATGGATTGTTTGAATGTGGTTGTTATCTTTATTTGATATCTTTCCTTTTAAATAAAGAAAATCTAAAATTTGTTAGATTTAAATGAGAAATTTTGCATGTTTAGGGATCCCTAAATGTATCTAGAAGATAGGATAATTATTTAATTTAAATTAGAGCTTGAGATAATTTATTTCCTAGTTTAAATTAGGTGTTATTCTAATCCTAAAAGATTATTTAGGTTATTTTAAAATTTCGAATTTTAATAAAAATCCCAAAAAAAGAATCACTTTAGGATAGATCAAATCATTTTCTCTAGGATAGATTGCATGTTGATTTGAGTATTTTAATTTCAAATTTCAATGAGAAAAATACAAAAATAAACAAATCATTTATCCGTTATTAAAATTAGGTCACGTCGTCGCATGACATATAGTTCGCATGCTAAATTGCATTAATTGCATGTCATTTTTTTGCACGTCATTGCATATAGGTTAGTTTGCATTTTAATAAAGCGTAAACTCTAAAGAACATCTTGAATGTCTTGCTTTATTAATTAGAAATCATATTAGGATTATTTGTGTGATTTTCTACTAACAATGCAGATACTTGCGTTGCTCTAAGGTACGTCATTATCCTAATCTTACAATTTATTTATTACTTTCTTGGGTGTTAAATTGGTGGTTTGCGCACCCGCATGAACACCTCACATGTTAATAAATTAGGTAATAAAAAGGATCAAGACTGCCTGCATAAATATTTTTTTAAAAAAAAAGTATTGAAAAGGCGTTAGACTAAATATGGCACAACCAAGTCCCCGAGTTTAGAATCTCTGACTCGTCGGAATAAAACATATCTCCCTATATTTTATTTAAATTTATAATCGACCTACCATAAATAGATTAGTGACGACTCTACGCATGAAATCTTTTGCATGTTGACAACTTAAATCCTAAGTTGCGAATTGATAGAGCTTAGGAGGGTCCGAGTTAGGCATAGTATTAACAATCCATTAGCATGAGAAATTTTAGATCGCGACAATCACACAATTTCTAGAATTGACGTAGCTAGTCAGGACATTAAAGGATTTTCAACCTAGAAACTGAATGTCACCTGTTTAAATATCACCAATTGTGTATTACTGTTATGAAAGGTTGGTTCATAGATTTTACAATTTATTTTATTGATCTCCAGATAATTGGGCCTTTGCTATCGTTCCCCTCGATTATAAAACGAAGAACAAGAAGAAGATAGCAAGGCCTTTTTAATAACATAATCTAAGACAAATTAAAATTCCCTTCAGAAGATAATTTACTATAATTTACTCCATTTAGAGGACGTCACACCATAGAGAGCGAGATTATTTTTACATGGAGAGGATGCCCATGTCAATCCACGAAAAAAAAACACACATAAGGATTGTGTAGATGAACATTTTGAATCACTATTTAACTATAGTAAGAAAGGGAAGTATATTTTTAGAATATTGACAATGCACACGTCTCATATTTTCAATTTGAACTCATGAAATGATCATTAAACAAATTACATGACACGATGCAATTAACACGATAAAAATATAATCTCTTATAGAAAGATATAAAAATAATTTGTTCAAGCATCTATCAATGTATCTAAACTTAACGCCGCCATATTATCATCGGCAACGTGACCCCGATTTTGAGAAACGCATTTAAGCATGTCATTTATGGATTTAAGGGGTTAATCCACAATTTGCCCGTTCCATGCTAGGATCTTGACCAGACTTCATCGGAGCATGTTCAACTACATGTCGTGTTATCATGTCTACGACAAGATAGAGTTCGACGATATAGATAAGAGGCTCCTCTACAATCCATCTACAAGACCCAGCCGTCGAGTAGGGACAGAAGCCGGCCTTAGTGATCCGACGGTGCGGAGGAGGACTGATTCACCCGATTGTAATCAACCGTAATCACTTGTGTTTCGTCAAAACCCTTATACAAAGAAAGGTAAAAAGTTCACGGTCGATGGGAGGCTGAGGATGTATTTGACAATCATTCTGTTTTCGGAAGCTGATTCTACTCAAAAATAATTTTTTTTATTCCGTATCTGGGAATAATTTATAAGCATTTGAATGCGTCTGGTAATTGCCCAAAATTTATATTCTTAGAATAGAAAAAGAACAGAAATGTATTTGGTAACGGCACAAATTTCTTTTTATTAATAATATTTTGAATTTTTTTATTTCTTTCCTTTTTTTCTTCCCCTTTCCCTTCCTTGGCCATGACCGGTTGTCAGCGCTGGCGACCGGCCACAGGCCAAAGCTGACGAGGGCGTCACGGCCCTTGCCAGCTCCAACAAGGGCAACTTTCACCCAGGCCGCAAGCTGTCCTCGTCGAATCTGGCGAGGGCAGCGGCAAAGGTCCAGCTCTAGTCAGATCTGGCGAGGGCCACGACACCCTCGCCGGCTTTGGCGTGTGGCTAGCCAAGAATGAAGAAGAAGAAGAAACAAAGAAGGAAGAAAAACAAGAAGAAGAAGAAAAAAAAATTCCTTTTCATTTCTGATTTTTATTTTCAGAATTAAGTAGTTTCTCTTTTTTATTTCTTGATTCTATTCCAAAACTGATTTTAGGAATAAATTTTTATAAATTTATGCCTGAAAATAAAAAATTTACCAAATGAATTTCTATTTTAAAATTAATTTTAAAAATAATTACTATTTGACAACTTGTGAAACGAGCAATCGATCCTCCAGATCTATAGAAACCCGCCATAGATAAGTAAAGACCGCATGTCACGGTCACTCATCTCTTCTTCGGTACGAGAGAATGAAGAAAGAAAGAGAGAACATAGTGAATATCTCTAGATCTAGATATGGGCTTTGCTTGGTCAAAAAAGCAAGAAGCATGCAGAGTTACGTGTCGAGCGGAGGCCTCGACGGGCTGAGAAAATATTGGGTACCCCAAGTGGTACCAGGTCAGCAAAAAACAAGTCCATTCTTCATGCGCCACGTGTCCCTCGCAGGCCTACCTGCAAAAGAAACCTCTCTCTCTTCTGCACTTGCTTTCTCTCCTCTCTCCTCTCTTCTCTCTCTTCACTGCGATTTCTTCTCGGCTATGGCCGTTAACTCAAGTTCGACCTCCGCGTCCATGGCCGCTGCAAGTTTTCAAATCAAGTGTCCGTGGCCACGAGACTCCGGGTCTAACTGCCATAGCTGCAAGTTCGAAGCTCCATCTACACGGCTTCTGAACCTGAGCTTGAGTATCCATGGCCTCAAGTCGTCGCAACTCGGGCCGCCAGCTCAACAGATGGCAGCCATGGTCAAATGGTTGTGCTTGAGCTTGTGCTCTAGGCTTGAACCCAAGCTTTGCGGCTATGGTGACGGCGAGACTTCGGATTGAGTATCCTTGGCCATAAGTCTCTAGATCTAGCGGCTATCGACGGGATTCCAAACTTGAGCAACCATGACCAGCCATGGCCGCAAGCTTGAAGCTTGAACATGCTCGCAACCACGAGCTCGAGCTATATGGCAATGGACGCCGAGATGTTGGGCTCAAGCTCAAGCTCCATGGCCATGGCGGCGGCAAAAAAGAGAGAAGAAAAGCAAGTGCAGAAGAGAGAGGCGAGGAGAAAGAGCGGAAGAGAGAGAGTTTTTTCTGGCAGGTGGGCCCGCTAGGGACACGTGGCGCATAAAGAATGAACTTGTTTTTTGCTGACCTGGTACCACTTGGGGTACCCAATATTTTCTCCGAGGGGCTGACGCGTCCGGCAGGGGGAACCTCATCATTCCATCGACAAATCATAAACACCTAATCCCACTCTCTCCACGTCACCATCTCCTCCCGCTTCTCAGCTACATCTCTCTCTCTGTCTCTCTCAGACGAGCAGAGAAAAGCGGGTTAGGGGATGGCTGTGAGGATGCTGTACGGGGTGGTGTTCCTGTCCCTGTCCTTGTCCTGCGCTTGCTTCGAGTTTCTCCACCTCATCCTCCGTCCTGTCTTTTACCTCGCTTCCTGATGAATGACCCATCCGTGTTCAGGACATATTCGAGTCCTTCTTCCCAGTCCAGATAGCACCCACCTGGAACAGGATGAAGAAGAAGAAGAGGACTCTCCAAATGGGGTGGCTTGGTTTTTTCGTTTCTTTCTCTTTTCCCGCTTCAGTTTGTCAACACATCGACTCATGAAGATGACGCGAGTGCGCGGAGTCGGGCTCTCTAGATTTTGATGCGTGGAGTGCGGCTCTCTCTGCATCTCTCTTCCGTTTCCTCTTTCCTTGTTCTTGTGCTTTCTTTTTTTTCCCTTCCTTTCTTAGGGAGATGGGTGAGATTGTATGTAGAAAGTTACGATGGATTGAAGATTATGTTGTGTTCAACTTAGACCCTTTGCTTTGCTTTCATACTGATTTGGATCTTGGGTCTTGCCGGTGTCGGTCTAGCCTCCATGATTATTTTTCTTTTATATAATCTTTCTGCTCTCGAATGTGAAAACGTTAAGAGGTAAAAAAACAGACATGAAGTTGAGCTCAAATGGGGGAGGGTTTGTGCTTACTGATGATGTTTGAGCAGCAGGAGCTGCATCAATGGCTTCTGATATTTCCGACAGTCCTACATTCAAACTTTTTCAAAATATATAGAAAGTGATTTTCTGAAGTAGTTTTTACACGAACATTGATCTATATATAGAACGGTAGGACCTGTGGTTTGCGCTTTGTAGAAAGCAATTGCTTCAAGCTTCCCTTCAAAATTTACCAGAACTACTTCAATTTCAAAAAGAAATGAAGAAATTGTATAACCCTTCACTTGTCAATCCTAAAAGTTTAAGGCGTTTCGGGCTCAAAAGAAAAGTCGAAGTCCATTCATTTTAAAATTTAGATTGTGTGAAAAGTAGATCCTAAATTGATATACAAATCTTTTTGTTCTTTTTCTAAATCTAAGCGTTTGTCATTTTCATCCAATAATACCATCTTAGTCTATATCTGCAAAATAATTCGGCCGACCAAATGCCAACATTGGGCCATGAAACTTGCAATTGCTAGCGTAAGCCAAACCAACTAATATGCACCAATAATGGGTCAAACCGACCCATCTGATTGTCCCTTCTACGTGCATAATATATTTTCACTCAGTAAACTATCGCCAACTTAGCAAAATGGGCTTTAATAACAGGGGGCGATATGACGGGCGGTCTATGAACTTTTGTTTAATGTAGTTTTTTAAACTTTCTTTTTGTCTAATTTAGTTCTTGAACTTTTTGAAATTTGGTTCGATGCCATCATTTTGTTAAATGGAGTAACGGGAAATGCTGATATAACACTTGACACAATCAACTTGTGATTAAATGTCCATGTTCGCACCAAATGTGTCCGAATGGATGGTCTAAATGCTTTTTCGTGTCTATGTTCATTCTTTTTCATTCTTCATTGCACAGAAAATTATTTTTTTCGCTTAAAAAAATCATCCAACACAAAGTAAAATGTGCATCTTTTGCACCCACCGTCCATCGCCACCATCGCTTGTCATGGTGGTTAACCCCATTACAAGCCAAGCTCAAAATCATCATACCAGCACGATCGCCACCGGTCTGAGCGGCGGCGATCCCACATCCAAGGCGTCCTGGCCTCTCATATGGGTCTTTGACATTTTTCATTCTAGGGTACCGTAGCCTCTTGGCTTCGGATTCGAGGCCGGTAGAGAGAGGGTAAGGATGGACAAACAACGAGGCAGTGGTGATGCACGGCGGGTCACAGTGGTGATGCACGGTGGGTCGCGGTGGTCAGTTGGCGGTGTAGGCCATGGAAGTGCAGTAAATAAGATGAGCCGGCGGTGGAGGACATGGAAGAAGAGGAGGCATATGACCTGACAATCCAAATCATCTTATGTTATGGGGGGCCTCTAATGCTGATTTGGCGGCCACACCAGCAGAAAAACACATGACTAGCACTGCAATTAAAGAAAATGAGAATTATCAAAACAATCCTCAAATAATTGTAATTATGCCAATTCAGTTATAAATATTTTTTTGTACCAATTGAGTTTTAAATTTTTTGCTTTTATGCCAATCTAGTCCATCTGACCAATTTTGGTCGGTCGGCGCTTACGTAAATATCAACCGTCCTACGTGGCATAGCCGATTTTGATATGAATGATTTTTTAATAATTTTTCGATTTCTTTTCTTCTCTTTTTCCCTTTTTTCCTTTTTTTCCCTTTCTTTTGTTTTTCCTCCCTTCATCTTTAATCTCTAGCTGGTTAGGCCGAGGACCGGCGAGGTCGGCACTGCTGGCCGCTAGCGAGGGCGAGCCTTGCCAATGGCCAGCGAGTTCGAGCATCACCCAGCCATGGCGAGGTTGAGGCTCGGCCTCGCTAGCTGCTGGCAGGGCCGACCTTGCTAGCCCCCGCCTCTCGTCGGTTCTTGGAATTGGCGAGCGACTAGAGGTTGAAGATGAAGGGAGGAAAAAAAAAGAGAGAAAAATAAAATAAATAATAAATAATAAATTGTAAAATTTAAAATATTATTAAAAATTATCCACTTTAGCGAAGATCATGTCACATAGGGCGGCCGATGTCTATGTCAGCATCAGTTGGCCAAAATTTGGCCAGATGTACTGAATTGGCATAAAATCAATAGGTTTATGATTCAATTAGTACAATAAATATTTATGACTGTTTTGATAATTTTCCTTCAAAAGTACATGAACGAAATAGAACAAAAACATAGTCTAGGGATGATATTGAGCAAAGATTCAACGATGGCTCATGACATTATCCCTTAGAAATAACCATTAGTGATCGTTGTCCCAAGGATGAGATCACAAATCAAGTGGGCGCGCACACACAAAAACACGTGCAGGACAAATTCGCACATACTATGAAGAAGGAATATTTCACTTTCTACAGTCGCAAATCCTCATTTCTTCTCTTCTATTTTTCACATTTTGGTTGTGACTTGGCGTCCGAGTTTTTCACTTTGTCCCTTATGAAAAGTATGGATGCATTGAACTTGGATGGGATAGACGAGTCCTTCTTTATCTTCGTGGTCAATTTGCACAGATAGAGTTTGCTACGAATGGTTTATGAACACATTAAATTGTCCAAAACATGTGGTTGGAAGGGCTCCTTCTAGATAATGATGGCCCGACAAAGTCATGGTCTATACAAAAAAAAATTACTTGGGCTCTCTGATTGACTCAATTACCCTTGCCCAATCACTTGGTCATATCACTCTTTTCGAGGAAAACTGAAAATTCTACTGAGGCCAACCAGGCTCGATCAGATCAATCCCATGATCTCAGGATGCTGACACCTATGTTGCCTGCTCAATATTTGCGTGCTCACACTGCCTGAATGGACATAGCCTGAAATGGACTAAAGCACAATGTTGTTTGGCCAGAAAAGGAGGTGCAGTATTAGGTATCGAAAGGAAAATGGAGTTTCTTTTTGGGTAGAAAGGCTCTTTGGACCGTTTATAGCTCCAGTGGTATGAAATTTGTCATAGCTTCTTAGGCTGCGATTGATCCAAGAGAAAGATCAGGATTGTGATAGAATATGATAAAAATGCGAGGGATTTGTTATATTCTATGCATTTTTCGGTAGGTGATTAGATATAACTTGAATTAAGATTAAGTAAATAATATAGAATTAAATGAATAAGTTAAAGGATAAAAAAAACTAATCATATTGTGTGTACAAAAAGACCACTGCGTGTGGTGATGGTCGCCATTTTTTGACGGCTTCCTCCATAGTGGGAAGCACATGACCATGGTGACCGCCAGGGTTGTTGCCCCTGTCACGGTGGCCGCTTGTACTGATTTGGCTCACTAGAGGACTCACAAGGGACGATAACATGTGCTGGTCGCCATCGCCTCAAGGTGTGATTGCAAGGTCGCCACAACGGTAGTCCTCAGTACTCAAATCTGACCATCATGCATGCAATGGCGGTGAGTGAAACTCTCAGGCAACTATCGTCCGGTGGTAACTTGATAGTTGCCACCACTACACGGTGTTCATCTGAGATCGGTGACCATCGAGCAATGGTCTACAACTGGGTCACGGTGGGGCTACTAAGTAATGAGGGAGATACGAACCACTACTCGTATTGTTTGGATTTCTTAATCAAAGTTAGGTGGGATAAAACTCTCCCATCCTTAAGGTAAAAAGATTATCTTGTTTTCATCCTAATAGAAAAGGGTTCATCCCTCCAAGGTGCGTCATCAAACATTGGGCAGGATAAGTTTTCTCGTATCCAACCTCCTATGTCGAGCACGAAGCAGAGACTTGCACTTTTAACGCCTTCCAAGCTAAGGTTAAGAACTCGTTTGTTCAAAAAACAAAAATTGTCTGAATTCATTTTGGATGATGTTGTAGGTAGAAATGGTATAGAAAAACATGAGGCTTCTTACGCGTGAGGGACGAAAAATTAACAAAAAAGTCCTAAATCTATTACATTTGCCCCGATTCAATTATAAACTTTTTAATTATGCTAATTGAGTCGTAAACATTTTCACATTTTGTTAATTGTTTCTATCCAGTTAATTTTGACCACAAGTCACTGACGTGGACATCGACTGTCCTATGTGGCACAGCGCCGACAGGTGGCGTTGATGTTGACATTTTTAAATAATATATTATTTTTCTTTTATTTACTTTTTTTTCCCTAGACCACAAGCAAGGGTCGGGATGCCATCGCCAACCCCAAGGGCGAGGCCATCGAGGCCTTTGCCTAGACCCGATGAAGGCCACAACGCCCTCACCTAGCCAAATCTGGTGGGGGAGTTGCAACCCTTACCAAATCTGGGCGAGGGGTCGCGCACCCTTGCCTAATGTCGACGATATATAGTTAGTCGGCCAAAAGTTTAAGAAAAAAACAAGTAAAGAAAAGAAAAGAATAAAGACTAAAGATTTAATTATTAAAAATTAGAAAAATATGAAAATATTATTAAAAATGTCAATGTCGGTGTTGGCTATGTCATGGAGAATATACGGCGTTCACGTTAGCGATTTTCAATCAAAATTAATCGGATAGAGTCAATTGGCAAAATGTTAAAAGATTTATGACTTAATTAGTACCGTTAAAAGATTATAAATTAATTAGCTCAAGTCCAATAGGTTTATGATTTTATTTTTGTAATTCTTCCCGTGAGGGAATAACCAAGAAATCAGGAGTGATCCACTTGTCAAATTTTCCTTCAATGTACAAAACAAGAGAGAAAATTACAGAAAAAAAAATCCTTAACCTGGGGTCTTCTTTTCTTGCGATTTTGTGGATTAACTCAAGAATGCCACCCAAGTGATAGTCGAATCGCAATAACCTTTGCATGTCCGCCCATGAGGTCCGGACAAGTCCCTAAAACGAGACGAACATCTTCATGTAACATACACATCAAGAGCATCCCCAAAATTAGCAAAAACACAAACAGTAAAAATTTCTCTCATCAAGAGGATCCCTAAAATTCAGAAGATGTGGAGTCGTCATAACTGAAATTGAATGGACCAAATCAAATCAAAAACCAAACCAAATGAAAGTCAAAAGATATGAGAATCTCAATTTTCCATAAGAATGGTCAAATCACAAGAACTGCCGATGGTGTGGACATGGTTTTGTTTTGGCAGCCTTAGGCTTTTCCATACCATCGATAATAATTGACTAAGTGGAGTTACTTTCTCATTTGTTATGATTCGTTTCCAATAAAAAGAATGGCGCTCACTTGTTTTCTAGGGCACGCACGCCTTTGGACATACAGAAATAAAGACGGGTTGCTTACCAATTACATCAAAAACCGAAAGGGTCCCTTCGATAAAAAAAAACTATATTTTTATTGGGAAAAAAATGCAAGAAAAATTAAAAAAAGTAAGTCAATTTCAGAGGTCGCCAATCTCTAAGCATCGGTAAATCAAGTTTCTTTCTTTAATCTTCGTTTGTATCTTCTCCTCCTCTCCTCTCACTGGTTGATTGGGTAGATGGTCATGGTTGCTTCTGTGTGAACCGCCCATTTTTAAAACCCTTAAATGATCTTCTCCTTCTTCTCCATCTTCTTCGTCTCTCTCCCGGTCTCCACGCACCAACTATTGAAAACCGGCATCTTCTCCCCAGTAATAGAATGGAAAAAGTCATTCAGACCCCTCCCTTTCTTTTCTGTCTTTCATTCATGAGTCTCAAGAGACATCTCTGATCCCATAAGTCTTGCTTAGAGATCAGAGAGATCAGAGAGAGAGAGAGAGAGAGAGAGAGAGAGAGAGAGAGAGAGAGAGAGAGAGAGAGAGAGAGATGGAGAATTCAATGGGAGCGGGGTTGTTGGCGGTCTGTGCAGTCTCAGGAAGCGTAGCCCTCATTGCCCTTCAAGTCCAGAAGCGCTTGCTCTCTGATTTCATGAAGAAGCTTGAGCTTGAACTTCAGGGTATGAATGAATTCTTCATTTTCTTCTCTCTTTTTTTATCTAAGGAAAAAGGGTCATGAACACGATTAGATCCCTTCCATTTCCTTTCCTGTAAAAAGAATTTATTTTGGAATATCGGTTCTTATCTTGCGTCAGGATTAGGATCATCGGAGAGGTGCGAGACCAGAAAGAAGGTCCGGTTCGCGGAGGACGTGATCGAGCCGTCATCGGACAACAGAGAGTACAGGCGATTGAAATGCCAAGCCAAGACTGCTCGGAGTTTCGACATGCCGATGAACCGGCAGGTTCTGTATAAAGGGCTCGTCCAGCATAGGATGCACAGGGGCTGCAATGCATTGTAACGTACCTAGCTGTTCTTCTGCTTTAGTTTCGAGGATTTGGGGGTCTCTGTTCCTTATCTCTTTCCGGTGTATAAACTGTAAATAGAATATCTGGCTTTCTGTTTGGCCTGGAGCAAAACCGTTTCAGCATCTGTCAAGGAAAGAAAAAGTGTAGATTTCTGTAGTTCCTTGGCGATGGGGGTTTGTGCGTTGACTTGTTAATGTATTGCACCTGATCTACATGGAAATGGAGGCAATTGAAAAAAAAAATGCGACAAAAATTAAAAAGAAAAGAAAGAATTGCAGGATAGTTTACTGGGTTTCTTGCTTGTGGGTCTCTTTCTTGTTATTCTAACAATTACACGATGAAGTGTGGGAACTATAGACTTATTTAATTACATTATTCTTTGTATAATTCGTAAACTAACTCCGGCTAATCAAATATATCACTAATTTTAAGGACCGGGTAACGTGCGAGACAAAATCGAGAGTTGCGGGTGTAAAAGATAGGATTAGCTCCGTTCTATAGTGCGAAACCAATCTTATGCTGTGAGTGTAATCTAGATACGTTTTTGCTCCTCTCTTCCTATGTCAATATTGTGGAATTATATCTTTAGCTTTACTTTAGAGAAGTTAGAGATCATCTCCGGTTAGGGATGTCACTCTAAATGATCAAAACGTGCAGAAATTCAACCAAAAAGCTCAAACATATTCCCATCATAGCAAGACGTCCACGTCATCGGTTGCCATTGCCTCCGTAGCCGTTGCTCATCTTCTTTGTAGCCATTGCAGGTCGCCAACATTCTCGCTCTCTCTCTCTCTCTCTCTCTCTCTCAATGTCGTAGTGAAGAACAATGGTTGGATTTGCACAATAGCCATTACAGGCTGCCAAATCCTGGCGACGGTGACCCTCACTAGTCGTCACATGTGGCTGGTCACTGGCCATCGCCAAGGCTAGCGGAGGAAGAAGGGAAAAAAAGAAGAAGAAAGAAATAGAAAAAATTAAATTAAATTAAAAACATGATTAAAAATTATAAAAATTGTCCACGCTAGTATCGATCATGCCATGCTAGCGCTAACCGTGCCACGTAAAACGGCTGACGTTCACATCAGAGAATTCATTTATCTCGAAGATTTTGTTATACCTTCTATGCACACATGATAAAATAACATAAAAGATTCTTGAATTTTAATCCAATTTGCAATGTCATTCTTAAACTTTTAATTTATTCAATATGGTCCATAAACTATTGATAAATATTCAATTTAGTTCATCTACTATGTGAAAATGACGCCAAACATAATGACTACATCGAATATTAGTTCGAGAACTAGATTAAACATTTATCAATAATTAATTAATTATTCAACAAATTGAAAATCCAATGACGAGATGTACAATAGGCCGAAGTTCAGGGATCACATTACACAAATTAAAAATTTATGGACGATATTACCTATTGAACCAAAATTCAATGATTATTTGTGTGATTATCCCTAATTATAACTTACTAAAGACTTCGTGCTTTTGGTGGGCAGCTTTCTATGGGTCTATAAGAAAATCTTAGCCCGTGGGCATATCTACACATGGGCTTTCGGCCTCTTTCATTTTAAGGATGTTGGTAGCTACGTAGAAGAACTGCATAAGCTAACCCTAGGATTTGTGCCATCGTACTTCCCCAAGAAAGAAACTAGTTGTGCTAGGAAAGATGAGGAGTGAAGAGACAAAACAGTGCCGATCTCGTGTTCGGAACGAGAAAAGCAATTTACATTTCGGGGATAGAGAAGGAAGGAAGATACGTAACGTAACTTGTCCTCTTGTCCTCATTCGATCAGGAATGAGCACTGGTTTCTGCTGTGGAAGTAACTCGTTTCGTGAGGAACAATGTGATTGAACCCCTAGATAATGGGTTGAAAAACATCTCTTTTTTATGGCACCCAATTCGGATCTCTCTCTCTCTCTCATTATTATTATTATTATTATTTTATTTTGAAATGCTGTTTTTTTTTATATATAACTCAAAGATATGAGCACAAAAAACCGATTATATGGAGATTGATGGAAATACCCTATAAACCCCGTGAACCTATTAAATTAAGACTTTTGGCCCGTTCAATAGATCCAATCCACTTGCAACGGTAGTTGGATTGAAGTGCATGTTAGTGAAATAGAATAAAAGTCCTAAATCTATAGAAGTGCATTGTCCAAAAAGTTCTAAACATATTGTATTTTTGCCAATTCAATATTAAATCTTTTAATTGTGTTAATTGAGTCTTAAACCTTTTCACATTTTACGAATTGAGTCAATTCGATCAATTTTTGGCTAGAATCGATGACATGTATGCTGGCCTGTGGCACTGCTGGTGTTGACGTTGATTTTTATTACTATTTTAATAAAATTTCAAATTTTTTATTAATTTTTTTTCCTTCTTCACTTTTTTCTTTTTTTCTTTCTCTTTCCTTTTCTCTTCTTTTTTCCCTATGGTGGCCATCACCCAACCTCGTCGATGGCCGCAAGAGGGAAAAAAGAAAAAAAAAAAGAACGGAAGAGAAAAGGAAAAAAAAAATAAAAAAAATAAAGAAGGAAAAGAGAAGAAAACAAAAAAAATGAAAAATTATTAAAATATTGAAAAATTACTAAAATTGTACAGATCAACGCTAATTGTCCATGAGCCGTGCCATGCATTACGGCTAACGTTCATGTCAACATTTTGGCTAGATGAACTCAAAAAGTAAAAATATTTATGACTCAATTGGTAAAATTAAAAGTTTATAACTGAATTAACAAAAGTACAATAGGATTTAAAATTTTTTGGACAATTTTAAGTTTAGTTGGCAAGGGAACACGAAAATGCTTCTAACTAAATATTTCTCACTTTTGTGGTGCAAACCACGTCAATTCAATAAGAGAGGAGAGTAATTGCCAAGGGCAAATCAGTTCAAATAAGGTGTGACTCATATATATTGAAGCTTTTGAGATGGCAAGGGGGTATTAATGAATCAAATTATTTTTCGAGTAGGGATTATGTTCGAATTATGTATTTGAAGTTGGAATAGACGCATGTAATGACATAGTTTGGCACTAGCTTTCTAAAGTCAAGCATGCTGAGGATATGGAGTTATTAGAATGGCCGACTCATTAAAACCGTGCTTATACACAATAAATGATCAAATCTAGAGACTCGATATAGAGACTCGATATAAGACGGATCGAAACGCACAAAGTCTCGAGTGTGGGTCAGATTAATGTGTCAAATCTATCTCCCGTGTATTCTCTTTCGGATATCACTAGTGGAAAAAGTAATATTTTCCATAAATGATGTCATTTGAGTGATACAAATACATATACATACCAATCACATGAATCATGTAACATTTGATGATCCATTACCAAACTTGGATCATTCACAGCAAGTTTTTGCAAAAAAAAGTTTGGGGGATGGACAATTTCTCTTGTGATAAGTGCGAAGATTGTAACTGCTAAGCATACTAAAAAAAGGAAATAGAAAATCCATTCCCATCTCGTTATTTTTGCGAGATTTAAGCCATGTCTCTATCCATCTTTCCCATCCCACGGGGACAGCAAACCATCTCCCCCTATCTTTCTGTCCCTCTGCCCCAAATAAAGCACAATTGTTCAAAACACAACCGAAAAGAGATCAACCACATCACCTTCCTCGTTCACCTGCGTTCTCTTCTTTCTCCTCCTTTTTCTTTTTGGGGGAAGAGGGGCTCGAATGGTGTCCACCATTTCGACGAGATAGCCCTTTCCTTCCTTCTCCTCCCGACGTTCCTCTTCGATTCCTTCGTGTTCTTTCGTCTCGCCCCAGCTTCCACCGGTCAAGGGAAGGGATGGAGGAACCCACCCTCGCATCTTGACATTCCATCTTCCCGAACTTTCCCGGGAAAAAACAAGAAGAAGAAGGAAGTATCTTCTTTTTTTGGGTGAAACGTTTCAAGTATCACAAGGTCACCGGAGCGACTCCCTTGGATTGCCTTCTCAGAATTTACCATTCGGTGATCAGCCGATCTGCACGGATTGGAGAGAGAGAGAGAGAGAGAGAGAGAGAGAGAGAGAGAGAGAGAGAGAGAGAGAGAGATCTTGGTCGTCCTTGCTCTCCCGGGAAAAAAACGAACTCCGAATGACCCGCCAGAAAGTCAAGAATCCATCGCCCACCACGACACGTCAGGTCGTGCGCCGGCCGGCGCCGATCAACCGCCGGGAGTCGCTCCTGAGCACCCCGCCGCCGACCCCCGCCGGTACCCACCGTGCCCGGCTAGCCGAGGTGGCAGGGGCCTCCGCTGCTGAGTGCGCGGCCATCTGGTGCTGCTGCCCGTGCGCCATCGCGGACTTCTTCCTGCTTGCAGCCTACCGGGTGCCAGCAGGGCTGTGCCGCCGTGCCCTGAGGAAGCACCGCCACCGGAGGCTGACGAGGCAGGTGGCGTTCGCGCCCAAGAGGGGAGTCAGGAGCAGCAAGAAGTGCACGTCGGGGCACAACAGGGACGGGAATGACGCTGATGATGGGGAGGGCGCCGGCACGGAGAATGCCTGGCCAGCGGTGATAACGCTGGAGGAGTTGCTGGAGATGAGGGGCGGCGTGGCAGCGGCGGCTGCCGGAGGTGTGGAGGAGGAGGAGGCGGCGGAGATGGAGGAGGAGATGTGGAGGAGGTTCTCCAACATGGGGTTCTGGAGGAGCCCTTCTAGGCAGGAGGAGGAAAGATGTAATGCCATGCAAAGCTCGACTCTGCAAAAATTTTAGCTTAAGTCGACAAGAATTCCATCTTTTCCCTTCGCCTCGTTGTATACTATCATTGTTATCAAATACATACGTCTTCGTACATCTGCACTGGTTTGAGGTCGATGGAGGAAGATGAAATATTTACCACGAGTGAGAACTTTGGTCTTAAATAACAACTGTATATGAGGAATTCAATCAAAACCAGTTCTTCTTTCTTATCTCCTGGTGCGCGCGTTCATGGTGGAATGATGCGGCCAAGACTGAATTTTTTCTCTCTGTTTCCGTGTAAATTAAGCACACGATTAAAAATTTGATTATCACCCTGTTGAGTGCAGGCAATTATGCATCTGGATCTTGCACACTTATGAATTTCAACTTGTGTGCAACTCATGTGATCGATGAGTTTAATAAGATATTTCGTGGACCTAAATCTTATCCATGCATTTAGGTAGTCCATAGCTAATAAAACAAAGAGAAAAGAGCTCTCTTTCGGCCACTACGGATCATACATTCATGACCCGTTTAAAGTATATCTATCCTCTCTGTGGGTCAGTACGCGCCCTATCATTTAGGGTTAAATTCGGTCCATGCAGCACTAGAGTAATTCATTACAAAGTTTCTTATTTCATTAATTACGAATTGCCTGATTGCCTTTTATCAGATTCAAGAAATAGATTTGATCTGATGCTCGAAATCATTGTCATCACTCGAACGTCAAGATTCCATCACTGCCGGTAATATCAAGTTCCTCATAGAAGATATGAGGCATGTGAAGTTAATTGATGCGAATGATGGGTTAGCGATAGTATGTGGTGAGAACGAACGAGGTTGTCTCTTTGTAAGGAGTGGCAAGAGTGTCTCGGCAGCATGCATTGCCACCCACAGGACTCAAAGGTCACGGACTCATTTGCGTGGCCATTTATTTGATCATATCTCTTTCAAAGTTTTTCTTTTTATTTAATTCGAGCATTGAATTTTTCTCACCATCCTTTTATTGTGTGGCTTAAGTATTTGTTGCCTTTTCTTTAGCATCGCGATACTTCTATTGGCACTCCAATTGTACTTATAATTACATGGTATGTCATTGCGATTAAATACAAGAACATCATAACATGTTGCGATCTTATAAAATAATGGGAATATGATACAAACAGTCCGTGAACTTCAGCTCAATATATAATTTAATCACTGAATTTTTAATTTGTTCGATATATTCTCTGAACTTTAATTTAATGTGTAATGAAAATAACTGTATTAAATATTTTCATATAATTCAGAGATTGAATTGAATATATACCAAAAATTCAGAATGACAATGAACAAATTAAAAGTTCAGGGACTACATTGCACATTAGCCTAAAGTTCAATGACTACATTGAACAAATTAAAAGTTTGAGTCAAAATTTAAAGACTATTTGTATTATTATCCCTAAAATCATTTTAAAGTGTGCTATCGTAAATAACGCCGTGAAAATTGTGCCTTAGATTTCCAGATTTTCTTACCTTTTCGTTTTGCAATACATCGTTGTCGGTCAGAGCATTTCAGCATTTCGTTAGATCTAGATGTTTCTGGTTTGACCTCCAACTCGGGGAACCCTTTCAACTACCGGATCCAAATTGATTTTTTTGCATTTCCTCCAAAATTTAAAATATCATTCAAATTTCCAAAAAATTGCGTACAGTAAATGTTTTATTTTTTTTTATAGCAATGTAAGTGTAAGTATAGATCAGACAATAAATATACTACAAAGGCGATCATTTCTTCTTTAACATTTAGAATTGTCATGTACATGGCGTGTATTAGGTTATTCGAATACGAGGACTTTTGTTTGTCACGGTTTACCCAATTCCTAGTTTCTTCTTTTGGATGTGTAAATTTGAAGAAAAACTTTAGTTTTCATTTCAAGCTCTTCTAAGCAAGTCCCGATATTTTTCATTGGAAAAAAGTACCAAAAAAATGCTAAACCTATTGTACGGATACCAAATTCGGTCATAAACTTTTCAATCTGGTCAATTTACTTATAATTCTTTTAACGATCCATCAATAAAGTTCTTTCAATCAATTTTGATCGGAAATCGCTGACGTTGATGCTGGCCGTCTCACGTAGCATGGTCGATGCTGACGTATATAATTTTTGTAATTTTTTAATAATTTTTATGAATTCCTTTTCCTTTTCTTTTATTTTCTTTCCTTTTTCTTTTTCTTTTTTTCCCTTAGGTCTATCCATTGGTCCGCGGTCTCAATGATGGTTGGCGAGGACTATGTGTGAGGGTGTTGTGGCCCTCGCCCATAGCCGTCTTTCACATTCAAAAAACAAAAAAGAAAGACAAAATAGAAAAGAAAAAATGGAAAAAATTCAGAAAAATTATTTCAAAATTATCCATGTTAGCATCGGTCATATGCCACATAAGATGGCCAGTATTTACGTCAGTGATTTCAGATCAAAATTAATCAGAAGGACTATGTTGGCAAATCGTTAAAAGGTTCATGACTAAATTAGCCAAATTAAAAGGTTTATGATTGAATTGGTATCCCGTATAATATATTTATGATTTTTTTGGTAATTATCCCATTATTCATCTATTTAATTAAAATCCTTACTTTCGTAAATTTTCTAACCAAGTTCTTACGACACCAAATCTGATGAAATTTAGATGGCATGGTCGTCGGATGGTACCAAAATAGCGATTTGGAACTCAGTCCATAGCTTACTCTGGCTTAACGGCAAAGGGGATGGGAACGTTAATTGCACGAGAAGAAAAACCCAAAAAGTTTATGATCGTTTCGATCCCACCCACCAAGATCTTTTGTTGGATTTCATGTCGACCGTCAATCAATCGACCAGCTAAGCACAGTTACAACCATTTCAAGGTACAATTCTTTCTTCGTCTCCCCTTTTGTCTCCACTTCGTCAACACTTGCAGTCTGTTTTTCTGTTGGTCTCTCGACAAGTAGACGTGAACCATTGTCCCACTTTCTGTTTCTTTCCGGTCCCGTCTCACCATCTAGGGTTTTTTAAGAAAGTATGAAAGTAATACCTTATAAGAAGATTAGACATACAAGATGTGCCTTCCCTTTAACATTTCTAAGGCGTGCTAACTCTAACTCGAGATGGGTGGTGCACCGGCACCGGCATTGGCATTGGCATTGGCATGAGCCCTTTCCTGCGGAACGACTCGGAAATTGAAACATGGGATGGTGTGAGGTGGTACTTGACCAGCACGCGATATATTAATATAAAAAGTCTCGTGGATTTTCACGTTCGTTTCTAATTACCTTTCCAATACGGAGGGTAATGCCGTGGTAGGATAAGCACGCCGTTACGATTATACGAGCACGTTTAGGGCCACTAGATATAAAGGATTGTGTGCATCCTTGCTGACAACCGGAATATCTCATCCGACCGGGTGTTCTCGACCGGATCATCCAAGCTCTTCTAAGTTCCCGCGCCGAGAAGATGCTCAAATCCATTGCCGAAAAATGAAGATATGTATATCATCGAAGTTCATCCCTCCCTCTTTCGATAAAAAAAAAAAAATCCCATCCCTACCCTCGCATTCATCCGCTGCGAAAACTAGAATTGGGCTTGACATAGTCCATGGGCCTCAGCATTTCATGTTTGGTAGGTAATCGCAGGGCCCGCACCATCCGTTTACTTCTTTCCCTTCTCTCTCTCTCTCTCTCCAGAAACAAGAATTATTGCCATCGAGGAAGGCCTATAGTTTATATCGACACATGAGTTAATTGCATCGTGTTGTGTTACATTCGAGTTTTTTTTATTTTTGCTATAATTCTTGTCCTTTTTTCTCGTATAGTGTTAGTGGTGTATGAACGGGTCAGGTCCGACTTGACCCCCGCCATAGCCTGAGGAGATTTCAAATACGTGCTGCGAGCGTATTACTTCGGGTACCTATTAGTTGTTGGATGGATGGGAATCGATAGGCATCAAATGTTTCGTTCTCTATACTCGGCGATGGAGATGCAATAGGACCTAGCGGCCCGCTAGCCTGGACAACATTTTGGGCCCGATGCAAGTTCGCCCATTGACCACCTCTAATTAGGAGCATGTAATCACTACTCCCTCCGGGGCCTCTTGAGAGGGCTTCCCATTGTAACATTTCTGACTCGAGTCTGGTTAGTTTTGGTGTTCTAGCTATTCGAAATGTGCTTGGTCGAAAGAAAAGTATCTCGGAAGTCCTAAATTTTTGTCTGTCGAGCGTTTCAAGACTCTCTGCATGGCGATTTTCGCAATGTTATTAGTTTCATAGATCAAAGGGCTCACACATTTGACAAGAAGTAAAGGACTCGATTGCACACGTCAAGAAAATTAGAAGGCTTGATCAGGAAAGAGTTCGAAAAACCCAATCGCCTGTAAAACAAAAATTGGACGACCATTACATAGCAAAATTAGACAACATGACTTGGGATACCGACTACAAAAGTGTTGACCGTTGATCTCTTGTGTATTTTGCAGACATTAGCTTTTCCAAGTTGTAATGAAAAGGACCGGTGCAAGGAATATTAGGCTTGGGGGCAGTCAGGCCAAACCGTCCTTTAATAAATTAACTGTACGGCCGAGCTTCTGTCGCTCATATATTACAATCCACATAGTTTTTAAGCGTTATTTCCTTGATCCGTCGAGTTGAAACAGTTTGCAAAGCTTTTGCATCCGATCTCTTGTAACTTTGATTCTCGAGGTCGTCGATCGCTACCGCGAAGGAAAGAAAGGAATAATCAATGATTTTGGTGGGATTCGATCGGTGCTTTAAGAGGCCCGAACACTTGATGTCTTCACATGGCCGATCCGGCATGGCCTGACATTGTATTCCTGCCCAATATTGCTCATTAATTTCGGTTAAACGCCACAAACGAGCGAAGGGGCCTGCCACAGTGGTGGTTACCGAGGTACCTCGCTCCTGTAGGGGGAGCAAGCTTCCGATTGAAGCCGGCTGGCCTGTCTAAATGTATATACCCGACGAGCTGACATGATTGCATTCTTTATTTTAACATGTCGTGCCCGCACGCCTAATTTCTTAAATTGATTGTATCTTTATCGAGTCGAATACTCGGCTCTGCTCTTTCTTTGTTTTCACGTTCAAAGGATATCGAGATATGCGCGGGGACCTAAACGAAGCCGTTTAAGATCTTACTTAGGACCAAAGTCCCACGGATTCATCTTTAGACATCCGAGGAGGAGAGCGCAACGACGGTGCGACGTTTTGAGCGTGCGCCTTTGCCTTTGCCCTTGCTTTTTGCCCTTGCCTCGCTCGCGAAAGTCAAGCGCGGGGCGAGGTTGACGAGGCAGCTGCCGGCGGACGAGACGTCGCCGTTCTCGAGGATGCAGTAAAAGCAACGCCTTCGCTGCATCGTGCGTTCGCGCGTCCCCGTCGCGCGACTGAAGGGCGGGGCGGGGCGGGGCGTGACGTCGGCGGCGGTACCTTGGCGTAGACTATTGAGGAGGCCGGCAGCTTTCTTTCCTTTTACTATTATTATTTTCCGGATTTTTTTTTCCTTATAAAAGTAAATTTTATTTCATTTATAGGCACCGACAATTTGCCTTGGAGCCGCAGCACGCGAGTTCCTCAGCCTCGGCTCGGCTCGGCTCGTCGGTCCTTGTTCCTGTAGCCCCCACTCTCTCACATGTCTTTACTCTTTTCTCTCTGTCTGTCATTTTACTTTCCTGATTTTGCGTGAAACCGTAAATGGGACTCTGAAAATATCAATTTCCCAGGCGAGCATCGAGTTTTGCCATCCTTTGCCGGTGAGGATCATTCGATTCTCTTTTTACTCGTGCCCCCCCCCAAAAAAAAAAGGGCTCTAGACAAAGAAAAGAATTGCCGGTTTTCCTTTACGTGAAAAAAACCAAAAGAAGAAAAAAGATAATATAAGCTGGTTGTGGCTGTGATGCTTGGATTAACGAGACACGATGGTCCGTAAGTGTTGCGAAACGCAAGATGTCCCTAGGGTTCTCAAAAGTTATGCCGATCTTAATTGATTCGATAGGTCCTTGTTAAATAAAGTTTTCATGGCGTCCGTGCACATTATGATGCTTATTATTGTTTTTTAACTTAAAAATGCGAAGGACATTTGTTTAGGAGTGATGGACTATCCTTGGACCAACCTCCATGAAATTTATCGAGACGGTGTCACAAATAATTTCTAAACTTTGATTCCATACGCAATACAAATCCTGAACTTCTAATTTATTCAACATGGCCCGTGATTTTTAGCCTAATACCTAATACGATTCTTAAATTTTTAATTCGTTTAATACGATTTATGAAATATTAAATTTTCGAAAGAGGTGAAAATGTTCAATTCAATCTTTTTCACGTAATCTAGAAAACCCAAAACCAGAGAAGGAATGCCAGATCACGCCGTCGCAACTCACGGGTGCGCCGCTTTGACCTGGCCCCGAAGGGCGCCGAGCCGAAGGAGCCGGCGCGCGCGAGCGCGAGAGAGAGAGAGAGAGGGAGACAGCGGGAGACAGACGGGAGAGAGAGAGAGAGAGAGAGAGAGACGCGTGGACCCCACTTCCAGGCTGTCTGATGTCCCAAACTCCCACCTAAAAAGGGCTGTCTTCCCTCTTCTCTCTCTCTTAATGCAAGAGTGTTGAACAGTCGCTCTCTTCTCTCTCTCTCTCTCTCTCTCTCTGCAGCAGCAGCAGTAGCAGCAGTAGCATTTTACTTTTACTGCTTCACAAGTCTCTTCCCACGTGTCCCCATCTCACCCCTTCTCTACGCAAACCCCCCACCCTCCTCCGCCTCCTCCCCCACAAAGACCCGCTGTTGTCCCAAAGTCTTCCGTTTTTTAGAGAGGAGGCGACGACGGAGCAGCATCATCATCATCATCATCAGCACAACACCCCCACTCCGCCGCCTCCTCCTCATCCTCCAATCACCTCCTCTCGAGCCGCTATGGACCGCCGCGCCCGTGGTGTCTCCGCCCTCCTCCTCCTCCTCCTCCTGCCTCTCTCCTCCGCATTGCCCCACCGCCCCCCCTCCAACTCCACCGCGGGCGGGGGCGTCGGCGGCGGCGGCGGCGGCGGCCAGATCAACTCCAACTCCGTCCTCGTCGCCCTCCTCGACTCCCGCTACACCGAGCTCGCCGAGCTCGTCGAGAAGGCCCTCCTCCTCCAGACCCTCGAGGACGCCGTCGGCCGCCACAACCTCACCATCTTCGCCCCCCGCAACGACGCCCTCGAGCGCGGCCTCGACCCCGAGTTCAAGCGCTTCCTCCTCGAGCCCCGCAACCTCAGGTCCCTCCAGTCCCTCATCCTCTTCCACATTGTCCCCCGCCGCATCGGCTCCCACCAGTGGCCCGCCCCTGATTCCCTCCCCGCCCCCCACGGCACCCTCGGCTCCGACCCCGTCCACCTCGCCGTCGCCAGGGGCTCCGGGCTGAAGGCCGTCGACACGGCGGAGGTCGTGCGCCCCGACGACGTCGTCAGGCCCGACGGCGTCATCCACGGGATCCAGCAGCTGCTCATCCCCCGCGCCGTCCAGGAGGACTTCAACCGCCGGCGGAGCCTCCGTTCGATCGCCGCCGTCCTGCCGGAGGGCGCGCCGGAGGTCGACCCGCGCACCCACCGCCTCAAGAAGCCCGCCCCGCCGGCCCCCGCGGGTTCCCCTCCGGCGCTTCCCATCTACGACGCGATGGCCCCCGGCCCGTCCCTAGCCCCCGCGCCGGCGCCGGGCCCCGGTGGCCCGCGCGGGCACTTCCACGGCGAGGCCCTGGTGAAGGACTTCATCCACACGCTCCTCCACTACGGGGGCTACAACGAGATGGCCGACATCCTCGTTAACCTGACGTCGCTGGCCGTGGAGATGGGGCGGCTAGTGTCGGAGGGGTACGTGCTGACCGTGCTGGCCCCGAACGACGAGGCCATGGCGAAGCTGACCACCGACCAGCTGAGCGAGCCAGGCGCGCCCGAGCAGATCGTGTACTACCACATCATCCCGGAGTACCAGACCGAGGAGAGTATGTACAATGCGGTGCGTCGGTTCGGGAAGGTGCGGTACGACACGCTGCGGCTGCCGCACAAAATGGTGGCCCAGGAGGCCGACGGGTCAGTGAAGTTCGGCCAAGGGGACGGGTCGGCGTACCTGTTCGACCCGGACATTTACACGGACGGGAGGATCTCGGTGCAGGGGATCGATGGGGTTCTGTTCCCACCCGAGGAGACGGCGCCGGCGAGTACGACGGCGGCGGAGAAGAAAGTGGTCAAGGTTGTTGCCAAGCCCAGGAGAGGTATGTGTCAGTCGATTTTCAGTTTAGTGCCAGATTCTTGTTGATTATCGTTTGTTCGTCGATTTTTGGCTTTAAACTTAATTGGACTGCAGTTAGTTGTTGCTAATATTGACCTAGAAACTACTTCGAAATCGGACCTTATGGAGAGTTGAATTTGGAGCGAAATCTGTTAGAAATTGTCAATTGAGTGGCGTGAAATATCTGTGATACCGTCTTGCGTTCGATTTATTAGAATTCGACTCCATGTTCACTGGACCAGCATGTATGAAATTGTCAAGTGACATGTGATTCAGCGTGGCCACATGACCGAGCATAGAATCGGGAATATGTTGAGCTAGCCTTGGACATTGCTTGGTTCTAAAGCAAATTAGGATGTCCTAACACGCCAAATCCAAGGAAATGAAACCTGAGAGCCTTGCATTGGTCTCCAGTCCTGACTAGTTCTGTCCATATAGATATTAGGTCAGAGAGACGTAGAAAGAGCCTTAGATTGATGATAACTAAGTTGATGGGTGGGCTAAAAAGTTCATTCCAATGTGTGAGGTGGGTCGGATGCTGTTTTGGTTGTGGGTGCTCATAATTGATGGTGAATGGTAGGGCACATAGGAATCGCACGCACAACGCGTATTTTGTTCTTCTTTCTCTTTTGGTGTGTTTTTGATTGATGAGCTGTTGTGTAGTAACAAGCAAGATTAGGACACCTTCTCTGGGTTGGCAAGTAGACAGATGCCACACGTTAAAGTGGGCATATTACTTGCTTCCCCCAATCACTGGTCGGACTAAAGTTCGATCGTTTTTAATGATCGTTTCAGTGTCCGGGTTTAACGTGTTCTTTGTTACCGGCTTTGAGTAGAATCTGTTGTGGCATTACCAGAACACAGCTTTCACGAGACAGGTGGATTACACTTTACGATCTTGGGGTTTTGTCGATGAGTTTGGCTTTGCTTTTCTTTCAAGTGTCTTGGTGGGATTTGCAGAGAGGAAGACAGCAACTTTTTCTTAATGGTCTAGAGTTTGTGGACTTTTTGAATAATTAATTCAGAAGCAGCTCATTTAGAGTTTGTTGGGGACAGATTGTGATGATCTCACCTTCGCTCTTTTGACTAAAGTTGATTAGGATTCATTTTGAGTATAGCCTGGAGGAAGCGCACACAACTTAGGCGTTAAGGGAAGATCCACCCACCCACATGTGGTAATAAGTGCTTTTAATATGGCAATGCTTGCACCGCCGCGTAACACATCGGATTTAGTATTGCCAAGCCAGTCACATCGCCGGCTTAACTGGCTGACGTGATGCGAATGCTTGATTGGTTAGTGATATTGAGCGAGGATCCGGCAAATTACGGATAAATAATTCGTAATTTGCCGATCCCCACCAAATAAATTGATGGGCTTTCTGTCTTTGATTCAAAGGATACAACTGCCCAGCTGTGAGCCACATTCCCCTAACCCTACCACCAGTCTTGAATATTCACCGACAGCCTGTCTTTACTAATGTGTTGGCCATTCTTCTTCTTCTTCTTCTTCTTATTATTATTTATTGCGTATGGTGCTTCTATATATAATTCCCAGCTCATCTTCAATGATTTGCATAGTCTCTTTCTCTAAATTTTCTGATGGCTGACTTTGCTTTTGCATACCGGTGACCAGTCAATTCGGGCACCTTCCATTGTTGCCGTGCATTAATTCTTGTCGGTCGATTTTTTTTGGTCATTTTGATTTAATTTATGCGTATGATTAATGTGACAAACAATAATGAGTTTACCCAAAAGCTAATACGGTTCTGTTCCATTTGACATGACAGGGAAGTTGATGGAAGTAGCATGCAGTATGCTTGGAGCTTTTGGGCAACATTCTCATTTTTCCTCGTGTCAATAAAACAGTAAAATAAATAAATTTTTTTTCTTCCTTCAATTAAACTCTTCAAGGAGGCGAGGCAAAAGCATGTACATGGAGCAAGGTGAAAAACCCATTCTTTATTTAAAGGACCAAAAAAAAATTCTGATTCTGATGCTTTGTGAGCTGTTTCTGAGAACATCTGTGAATTTGATGCTGCAGGATCAGGATGACTCTGGTACGGTGGGATCCATAGATGAGGCTGGGACATAAATGGGGCTCAGGGATTTTCTCAAAACCATAAAAATAGAAGATGATGATGTTCTCAATCTTTCATTTACTGGAAATTTAATACTGTAATTACCAAAATCGATTTTTTTTTGTATAATTATTCTTGTGTTGTCACACTGCGGCTGCAAATCCATGGGCACCATTCTTGTAAGACTCTCCGTGTTGCTTTGTATCTAAGTGGTGGTTCTTTTTTGCCTGTCAATTAAATGTACTAAACCTGTCGGTTTCATGAAAATCATATATAAAAAAAAAAATTGCTTCCTATGGTTTGGTCTGCTTATTGCATTTTTTTAATACTGGAAAAGGGTCTGCTTGATTGTGGTTGGTGGTATATTTAATAAGGAGAAGAATAAGGCGATGACAATCGGAAGGGTATAGTAGGTGTTTGATTAAATTACTAGTGGTGATGATGACAGGTAGGAGTAGCTGGTCCTTGCTTAGGTGTTCCCCTGTCCTCTTTCATTGAAGAAGCCTAAACGAATCAATGGGGCTGGCTAAGTGACTACAAAAGTTCGTGAATGTGAAAGTGGAAGTAAGGGAGCAGGGACAGATTTGACATTGGGAAACAAATAAGTAATTGATATCTTTGGTTGAGATTTCACTTTGGATGGAGTTGGCAGTTTCTGTACAGGTTATCATATATTTTTCTATTGGGTCATTAGGACATTATGCTAACATTCTAGAAGCCAAGAAAACATCATGGAGTAGTAGAAATTGAGATGATGTTCTAACCACTGGGAGTTAGTGGGGATTGGCTATTTTTCTAGTAATTCTTCCTCAATTGTTTTTAATTAATTATACTAGGTCTAGCTAACTTTAACAAATGGCTCGAGATACTGGTTTAATAACCATTATTGATAATACGAGAAAAGCAGAGTCTTTGATTTGGGGGCCTTGTTTCTCCATCCTTTCCATAACATCCATAAATGCAATAATACAAAGTGAAAGGTACTTATCATCAAAGCTGTATTTTCGCCGAAGTACCAAAGACATTTAAGCTTCTCTTCTTTGTCCCCACTTTTGGTTAGATCTTCATTTTCTTGATTGTGCAGTTGAGATGGTCCAATCTCCTATAAACTAGAGGACAAGCAACTGAACATTATGAGCCACGGCTCTAATCAAGACTCGCAACAACCCCTGATTTCCTCCTTGAACCTGACAAAGATTCTGTGCAATCGCTAAATGTAGGAAGATCAATCTAGAAATATTACGTGACGCGACAGATTGCAAATAAGCCTCTAAAAGAAAATGCCATATGCTATACATAACTTAAGTTCTGCCCCTTCGATGAAATAATTTTGTAAACTTTCTCGGCATTTATGACATTATTAAAAAGATTCGCTTGAGTTAGAAGGTTGTATTCTCTCGCAGGTGCAGGGGCAATTTTTCTGTAGCATGCATCATTACCTACCTTAAACTGAACGACTTAAAACGTGGAAGGAAATATTACTTATAATCATCAACTTGCCAAAAGTCAGTCCCTCTCCATCGGAACTTCTTTCCAAGTGGCGACATCTCCTCTGAAGTGATATTTGACTCCAGGTGAGAGATTGCAAATCACTGGCAGCCAAGTCTTGAAGGTGAGATTGAGACACCCACCAGAGAGGGTCTTGGCTTTTTGGTTTTTGACTTGCTTCTCAAGTGATCACGGGACTTTTCTGGGGGCTCGTGGGTCCCTGCCAATCGCTTCACAATTTCCTTGCAGTTTGGGTTATTCAGCTTCACGAGCTCACTTTGAAAGCAAGAATGTGAGACATGCCAAATATTGAAGACCTGGGAATTATTCCCTTTCTCTTTTCAGTAACCTATCTTCTCTTGACAGATTGAGATGGAGGGCATTTTACGTACTTTCACATCAGGCCCTGTCCTAGAATAGCTTGTTCCGGGTTCGGAAGGGCCCGTCTTTGATAAGGGTGGCGTTGCGCAGCGCACCACGGTATCATCTTGGACTTAGGATGAAAGGAGATGGGTTGTGAGGACAGTACCACCCCATGCTAGCTCGAGCGTTAGTTGTAAGAGAGCTCTGCGAGACGGCTAATGACATGTGGCCGTCCGTGATGGATCGAAAGAGCCAAAGATAGAATGCCACATGTCGATAACCGATACCATGCACAGTATGAAAAGGTTAGGGCGACTGGCCCCCTGTATTACGCTTACTTTGAGCTTACCGAAACAACATTTCCCGTTCCCGTAGTATCTCATGAAATAGGAATGATCTGGAATCTTGCAACCGATCCCAAATTAATCAAACACTGATTCACACATCATCGAGTTGCTATTGACAAATAGAGGACCAAAATGCGCACATGATTAACGTCGAACTATGTACAGAAAACCTAGCGAGAACAACTTCAGTTAGAGAATATCAAGTATACCTTACTCACACGAACATGGACATACAAGTTTCAAGCTGTGGAATGGACTCTAGCAGGTGACAGCAATGGAGTTCTTAGTTGGAGCGGCCTACGGTTTTCCAGGAAACAGCTCAAATGACAACCAAAAAAGAACACGAATATGTAAACTATACTTACATATATAACTTTGACACATGACTGGAAACAAAAATATTAACACCACAAAGAATCATAAATTGCACAAGACCTATCATACGCAGTTCTAGTGTCTTCATCGTCAGCCTCCGACAGCGACTTCTTGAGGCATTATCTCGGAAGCAGAAACCAAGGTGGCTTCATCCTTTTGTGCTTGATTCAACTGAACCAATGTGTCACCCATAGACCCGTGATCAACAAGATTTGCGTATTGGTCTTGGCATTCTGCGGTTTCTTCAGTGCTGGCATTGCGGCTCTCAACTTCTGTTTCTTTGGCAATGCTCTTCTGTCTCGCGGTCAGCCTAGATTTGGTCTTTTTAAGCGGCATCTTTGTAGCAACATCGTCCCTATTCTGTTTCACCTGAGATCCCTTGAACGATTTGCTTTCTTGGTTTAGACGTGGCATGGAACAAGATCCACCACCTTCAGAAGAGTTATTCATTGTAGTGACCGAGCTCTTCTTCCTCCCGAGTTTCGGAGATCTTGCCCTTGTGGTCGGTATCTATGGAAATATTCCAATTTCAAAGGATGATATCCCATAAGGTTTGTGCCAAAAGTTATATGATATCTCACAGTAATATGCATACAGTGAATAACTTACATGCAGCTGATCGAGTAAAAACATCTTAAATGAAAATGGGATTTGAAACTCCCATGCATTGTTACCAACTGGTTAATCTTGAAGGAGTTTGCATGACATACTAAACCTCCAAGTTATGTAAAGAGAAATCAAATTGTAATTATGGTATACACTCCTTATTTGTCTATCCACACATGAAATTATAACTACTGCTTTCTTTGTACCGTTACAATATTCCCTCCAAAACAGAAGGAAAGATGACAGACCTTTTTAAGTTCAACTTTCAGAGGAGGTTCTTTGTAGAAGCTTGGCATTGGAGCTGCCTTAAATGTCATGCTCTTCCTCAGTTGCTTGATCTCTGCCTCCTGGTTTTCCTGCATCGAACCAGGAAACAATATTCAAGGACCAAATTAGAGCAGTAAGGAAATTTTGCATGGAAAAAAGAAACAACCAATGGATATCAAAGTGCCAGTGGTAAGACCTTTGACTTCTCTTGCAAGCTGGTTTTTTCTGCTTCTTTTTCCTGAA
Organism: Syzygium aromaticum; assembly: GCA_024500025.1. Lineage (NCBI taxonomy): Eukaryota > Viridiplantae > Streptophyta > Magnoliopsida > Myrtales > Myrtaceae > Syzygium > Syzygium aromaticum. The sequence goes on from CM044885.1 coordinate 25,111,809, forward strand.
TCTTCTCTTCTAGTTTAGAAAAGAACTGGTGGGAAAGAGAGCAGTTAAGTCCTGACTAATTAACAATGAACTAGAGAGCTAGATCCAGCGAGCGAAAATTTATGCTTAATTAAGTTGGCAAACCTCCTTCCTTTTCTCAGCACGCTCGGTCAACCTGGAGGCAAATCCGGAAATGCCACTCTTGCGACCACGAGGAGTAGCAGTTCTGACAAAACAATTACATGGACTATGAAAAACTAGTTCTATGCGATATTGAAGACAATGTTACATACTCATTAGCAGAAATAGCATGAATATCTAGGGGAAGAACAGTACGAGGTAGTGGAGTGGGTATCATCAATTTCAATGTCCTGGTTTGTTGATCTGTTGATTTTTCGGTCTTGACTGAGCGAGCTGCAACTACATGGAACAGAACATGTTTACTTAGCAGGACTCCAAATCGGCACTATTTTGGATGTTTGATGCCAAATTCATATTCAACTGCGTCAAATAAAATGTAAACAAGGCCTAGTTTTACAAAAGAGCTGGCAAGAGCTTTTATGGAATCTCTGACATGACTTACAGGGAAACCTCGGTTGGAGGAGCATTGGCCACTCCCTCTGCAGAGCCAGGTTTCTGAGCCTAACATAATCACATTCGGAGGGGAATTTAAGACAAGGTAAGAACGATACAAAGAAAACAGCAAATCCCTACAAAGCCTTACCAATAAGCGTCGATTGCCCAAGTTAGACGCTTTCGAGCTCACTCTATTGGCCATGAGCCGGTTGTGTTGACCCGTGATGGCAACTGAACTGACAGATCCATTAGAAAGGCCAGACATGTTTGCTTTGGAATGCTTGGCATCGGCTTTTGTTGGGACCGCATCAATGCTCCTCCTCATGCCATTAGCACGGATTCCCTTTGCCGGGAATGACAAACTCTGGGACAGAACCGGCTTCCGGTTTTGAGCAGACGGAGCGGTCCCTTTCACATTCAATTTGTCCTTGGAGAGCTTCTTGAGTTTGGGTGCTCCGACACCGGCGCTCGATGTATCCTGAAGAGAAAAAGGAAATGTGCAAAATGAATACCATTCCAAGTATGTACATGACACAGGAACAGGGTTTATTCCGTCTAATTTCTCTATACCTGTTTAGAGCAGTCAATCTCAGGGGTCGCTTCCTCAGGCTTGGAAACCAGTTTGATTGCTTCCGCAGAAGTTTCCTCTTTAACACCTTTCCTGTCTTCAGAAGCTATCCCGTCTTCAGGGTCCATTTATCAAATGCCTGGAGCACCAAAATAAGCATTTGAGAATTGCCAAAATCACTTCAAGTCGAATAACTGCAAGAGACCCTTAGGAATCAAGACCAAACGAATGCAAATGGGAGATCCTAAGAGGAAGGATAAAAAATAAACAAAAGAAGATAAGCAGAAAAAACAATCATTGTGGAACTGAACGTGATGCTCCCAGGTCCAGGTGAGAAAATGCATCTTAGACAACCTAAATGCCTGCCTTTATTACATAATAAAAAGTTGCGACTAATTATTTTCTGCACTAACTAAATGAAAACTGAACCTTTATGTGGGACATGATTCTGAATGTTTTATCTTTCAATATTCTGCATGCCACAATTTTACCATCCCAAGGATGCCAGCAGAAGTACCCCGTTTCTGATGCCAAGACAATCTAAGCTCTACTGGCGAGTCAAGTCGTATAAAGTCAACAAAAAAAGTCGCAAGGTAGATGGGAGAACATGGACACAAAGCAACATAATCCTTAAACAATCGATAAGACAGTGATCATCAATGCATGTATTAGTCATTCTTTTTTGCATAAAGTACGGATATGAAACCGCCCCTAGATCATTTGAGAATGCAACACTATGAAACTGGGACAGAGTCCTCTGAAAGTGATCCATAAATTACATTGTCCCTTACTTCCCATCACTTCAAACTCAGTAGGCTGAAAAATGAGGATCTCCGCTGAGGAGTATGTCATCAAGCCTACATTCTCTTTAGTACCTTTAGTCGAGTGTCGTCATGAATGCTAGTCCATCTTAATTGCCGCCGATAAAACAGCATCTCAAACAGAGAATAAATTAAAGTTTAACATGGAGAGAAAGAACAAATTTGAGAAGGAAATCTCCCGGCAATTTCTCCAATTTTCACTCAAGACTCATAAATGAAGTAGAATACAACATTAAGACATTCATCAAACATATCAGAAACTCCTCAACATGCCGAACAACAGAGCAAGTTCCCCAAACTCCTTCAGCTTTCCACATTGCCCTCACTTAATATTACTTCTCACTTCAGATAGCAACTATCCACAGAACCAGAGAGATCATCTTAAATTCTTAACACCATACATATTAGGAGACTACCAGATAGCAGAATTGCCACCATCTCTCAGAGTCAATGTCACCCAAGGGCCAAAACACCATAAGGCCAACTGACGAAGAGAACCAAAGCACCAACAACTAGCGACAATCAACTGCAATTCCTAGATTTCACACACACGCTTGACACCCACTCACCCCCAAAAAGGAGTGATTTTCAAGACGGGATCAGCATGAATTAAAGAAGAAAGATAAAGGGTAGTTCTGTGAGTACACGAACCTGGTAATTCTGGCTCTGGGTCGGTCTGATATGAACTCGAGATACTTATAGACTGGACCCAAGGAGGCAGAGAGTCCAAGGGAAACTCAGATATGGAGTTGAAGAGGTGTAAAATTCCAAAGTCGAGTTATGGAAGAAGAAGAAGAAGAAGAAGATCGATGGAATCGCTGGTGGTAATGATGACAACTCTGGCTGCTTGCTGACTGCTTCTGCGTCTGTGATGGATAAGTGGAATTATGAGAAGGGAAGGAAGGCTGTTGGTGATGCGAGAACACTCGGAGAAGAGAGAGAGAGAGAGAGAGAGAGAGAGAGAGAGAGATGGGTGGGCAGACAAAGTTAAAAAAAGTCGGACAAGTTATTTCAATCGTTTCAATGGAGTGAAGTGGACGGACTCATGAAAACCCGTCGCAATGACCAAAAACGCCCCCCGCACGCATCATCTCTGACCGTTCGACAGCAAAGCGGGGTTTCCTGCTCCGGATTTCTTTAGCATCCTCGTCGGTGTCAAAAACGCAGTTCAACCGAATTGCCCAACATGACATCCATCCCATGATCCAAAAACCTCACTCAAACTCCTCCCTTAGCAAACCACCCACAGCGCACGTACATTGATCTCGAGATCTCGCGTAAATGCCGAAGTCCCATTACAAATATGTAATACGGAAGTCATTCTTCGACGTGCCGAGAAGGGATTAGTCGAGGCTCTTCATGCACCCGTCGGACGATCCCGAACTCCATCCCAAACTTACCGAACGCTTGCCAGAGCATAACACTCGGATGCATTTTTTTTTAGTAGCGACATGTGTAGAACTCGGTAACGTGCATCTTAGCCTTTACACGAACGAGAGAGGCGCACACGCTCCTCGTACGGGTAAAAAAATTCACGGTAAAAAAAGGTAGCGGTGGGGCTACCGCGGGAATTTTAACCGGGGGGCAAAGAGGTAAAATCGGGAGGGGAATGATTGAGGGAAGGCGTGAGGGTGTTGGGGGCAACTGTTTGGAGAACGTGGGCGGGGGGGCAAAACCGTAAACGAAGACCTCCGAGCCGGAGCCGGAGCCGTCGGAAGGCGAGGGACGGCTCCGCCGCAACGCAGGCGGCGGTTCCCGCCCCTCATCCCCCCGCTGACGTGGCGCGACCGCGGAACGTGATTGGCCTCACGTTCCGCCGGCCGTGTGCTGGCACGTAACCGCCGCCAACAACCGCGCGTGAGCTGTCACGACGTGGCGGCTTGTGCCCCCCGCGGGCCCCCCCCCCCCCCGCGTCAGCTTAGGGGCCCAAAAAAATGCGTCGACTTGAGGAAAAAAAGAAAACGAAAAAGAAAAAAGAAAAAGGAGAGAAGGGAACGGAAAATCCCCATAACCCAATTTCACATAATTCGAATATTACCGAGTTAACCCGTTCATCGGATCCCACGGTCGCGATAATTCGGTTAAAAAATATATATATATATTAACAACTTTTTAAATTTGTTTTAATATTTTTAGAATATATATTCCCAATTTTCCGAATACGTCGAGCGACAAAAGTGATTTAAGACGTTGGCCCACGTTTTGTGCCGACCCCCTTCTGATTTTGTTCGCGGCTTTGGGATTTTGCGGGTGGTACGTTGCACTCAGCGTCGTGGCTGGATCGAAGTGTCCCCCATTTCCGAGAAGGGTGGTGATGAATGATGTGATTTCGCCCCATTTCCATGATCGTCTTTCGGACACTTTGTGGGAAGCTAATTGTTCCCCCTTTGCCGTCGTCCCGGGTGTACCTCGTAAATTCTCGCCGGATGTGTAAAAAGAAGGAACGAAGAAACGGGTCTCTCGAAAGGTTCTTTTGATACGTTCTTTTTCGATTCTCAAAATGCTTAAAATGTGTGCCTTTATTGCTTTTAGCGGTCTTACCTAGTGCCTTTAGGGTAATTGTTATTAGAATGCCACGGCATGGAAGTTCACTGCACGTCGAGTGAATTGAAGTCTCCGTTGCCCCCTTGTAAAAAACATACCATCTCGACGGGCTTCATAAATGTGTTCTTTATTTTACCGTACCAAAATCCGCACACTATGTCCCTTTAATTTCCCTCAAAAAAATTTTTTTTCCATGGGAGGTGAGGATATTGTTTCTTCACTTTACATCCTAAGGATCCCGATGTCTAGACGAGATCTAAGATAAGGCAATTTTAGAATAAGCTAAAGTGTCCCCCGTTTTAAGAAGGCGATGAATGACGTGATTTGTCCATTTCTATGACCATCTTTCGACACTTTGTGAAGCTTTTTTTCCTTTGACATTTCGGGACTTGTATAGTCTTATTGGATGTTGTAGGTTCCGATTGAACAGAGGAAGAAACGGGTCTTTCGAAAGTGTGCTTTGATATGTTCTTTTTCGATTTCAAAATGCTTTTATACGTGTTTTTACTGCTTTTAGTGGTCTTTTTTTTTGGACAGAAACTTTTAGTGGTCTTAATCAGTGGTTTTAGGGTAATTGTTATTAAGCTTTTCAAGAATAAAATACACACATAACTCCTAAATTTGCGGTTACCGTTAATTAAGGCTGATTAGGAACTGAACTATAATGAGCTACAGTGTTTGATTTTCCATAGTAAAATACATACTTCTGTGTTAAGGAACTTTTGGCCGGAAACACCACTATAGAGGGAAAAGTGTTAAAAAAGTTCTAAACCTTTAGCATTTGTGCTGATTTGATCATGAACTTATTTTTGTGCCAATTTAGTTTTAAACCTTTTGCATTGATATCAATTCAGTCCTAAATCTTTGGTATTTGTGCCAATTTAGTCTTAAATCTTTGATCTTTATGCCAATTCAGTTCTTCTGCCCAATTTTGGTGCGATTTTGCTGATATGGACTCTGGCTAGCTGGTCACTAGCGTTGACATAGATAACTTTTAATATTTCTTAAATTTTTTTTTGAATTTTTTTTTTTCTTTTTTTTTCCCTTCCTTCCTTCCTTCCTTCTTCCAGTTGGTCTCTAGACTAGTGACCGGCCATAGACCATAGGCCAGTGAAGGTGAGCCTCACCATGGCTGGGCGAAGCTAAACCTTGCCAAATCTAGCAAGGTTGTGCCTCACCTAGCCACTGGTGACACTCGACCTCACCAGATTTGACGAGGTCGGGCCTCACCCGGCCTCACCCAACTGCCAGTGAGGCTCGAACCCCCGCCAGAGGCCTTCGACCTCGTAGCCTCCGGCGAGGGCTCCAGCCTCCCAACTGCAGGCGAGGCTCGACCTCGTTGGAGGCCGTGAGGTCGAAAGCCTCTGGTGGGGGCTTGAGCCTCGCCAGCGGCTGGGTGAGGCCCGACCCTGTCAGATCTGAGGAGGTTAAGGCTCGCCCCAACCACGGCGAGGCTCACCTTCGCCGGATCTGGCAAGATCGGGTCTCACCCGCTCGGCGTGAGGTTGCCCTCGTAGCCACTCGACGAGGTCGCCTCGCTGACCTTTGGCCTCTACCCAGGTGCCAGTCCGATGACCGACTAAAGGAAGAAGAGAGGGGAGAAAAAAAAAAATATTTAAAAAATATTATTAAAAGTTGTCCACGTCAGTGCCGGTGGCCAGTCGACGTCCACGTTATCAAAATCTTGCCAAAATTGACCGGAATGACTGAATTGACACAATGACAAAAGGTTTAGGATTAAATTGACACAAATGTAAAATATTTAGGACTAAATTGACACTAAAAAAAAGTTTATAACTAAATTGGTACGAATGCCAAAGGTTTAGGATCTTTTTGACACTTTTGCCCCACTATAGAAGGCTAATAGTAAGTAATATTGGAAATGGAGGTAAGGTTGGCTGGTGCTCCAAGAGAATTATCTTGCGGTTGCAAAATATATTCTTCAAACAACCTTCTTACGAAAAATAATTTGCAAGATCACAATTATCATATAGTTGGCATATATGAACGGGAACAAGGAGATATCACTTAGGACCGACTCAAGAAGTGACTTAAGATCGATTGACAGTGGCCAAGGCCACTGGGATTATCCAGTGAGGTTGAGGATCGGCTGATGTAAAACGCAGGTCTACTTGATCAAAATCGACGGCAACCCACGATCGATCATTGGCGACCCAGGATCGCGACCCGAAGGTCGTCGCGAGACACGGGCTTGATGAGTAGCAATCGGGACCTGTCATCAATGACCAAGGATTGGCTTGTAGCAACCTAAGAAGACCGATAATTGATGAACACGGTACGGCCGGCTTGATAATTCACAAACCCAATGAAATTGACATCTCTCTATAAGGTGTCTCGTCACATGAATTTGATAATTCAGCAGCTCGAATGCTCAATTTTCGACCTTGTTGATTGGAAAAGAACGAGAAAAAAGGGAAAAAGAAAGCGTTCTTTGAGTGGAGTAGTGCTTATCCTCAATTAGTAAGAGAGACCTAACCGAAGCTTCAGTGCTTGGATGAATAAGTAGGAATGGGGTGTAGCCATCAGCCAGCAGAACACTAAGTTTCTCCAAGCAAAAGACAATCTTCAATCATTGACGACTTGAACAACATCTGTGAAATGAACTGCGGGTCATTACAAACACAATCGATCGATCGATTAATAAATACATCTAGTTTATGTGCTTGGAGAGAATTGCTGTGACCATGTCACGTTCGCGTTACTTCTGCGTGACAGAGGGGAAAAGAAGAGTAACGCATCGCTTCGAGTCCTGTTTCCTAAACTACATTTTTTCCCTATTTGCATCAGTTAGGAAGAATGCAATGTGCTTGCGATCCGAAATTACGAAGTTCCTATCCAATACTCGTGTCTTGATTGATGTTTGTTGATCCGACGAAAAAGAAATAGGCCCTCGAGTTGATTCAGGATGTATGCGAGGCTGAACGAAGTCCCGTGTTAAGGACGTGTGTGCGTTGTGTGCTAAATTTCAATCATGGTAATTTCGCGATCCTTTAAGATCGGTCCATGTCGAAGCCAGTGTGGCCCGTCCCTACAAGGCCACCCATCATGTTGTTGCCCCACACCGGGATCGCTATCGTGTGTTGGAAAACAAGATGCATTTTTCTCGGAGTGCTCATGCTGAGGATGTATGCCAGCTCTATGTTGAATTTCAATCGCAATAAATTCGCGATTAGCGTGCCCCGTCTCTACAAGGCCATGACCCATCATGTCGTTGTTGCCCCCACACCGGGATCGCTATCGCGTATTAGAAAACAAGACAGCATTTTTCTGGATGTGCTCATAGGATTCCATGGCATTAACTGAGTAAGACAGTGCACATGAAGCTGATTGCTATTGCCAAGTCATCCGAAGGCCTTTTCAAGCGCCTTCCTCAGTTGGCATCGGACATTCTATGCCCGTGTCACATGCGGCCGGAAGAGAGAAAATCTAATTTCTAAAAGGACTAGAAATCAAATGTCATTTTCAAAAGCTAAAAAAGAATCGACCCGTCCATAATTCAGGAGATGGAGGTGCACCAATCCCAAATTCCAAATGAGACATACATTGAATTTTTCACAAATGACTCTTATGTTCTAGATCACTTTACTACACACTTTTTCTTTTCGACTACAGACAATATTTTCTAGAGTACCAAGGACGAAATGCAAGACGTTAGAGGTTCATGCGATCGGATGCTTACCATGACGTGCTAATAAAGTCCTACTGAAAGTTCTTAGCACATCCCGCGTGAATCATTGGTGAAATTGAGTTTATAATTGATCAGAAAATTGATTGTGCGCTGGTTAAAGCAATGGTTTTACAAGTGCATTCTGTCGTTTCTTCTTTTGCGAATCATTCATGCACGTTGAAAATTCGGTTTTTCTACATGTTTCTGGGTAGAAAATTTGTCAAGGTCTGTGTCGAAACTTCAGTACAGAAACTGTGTATGTACCATGAATTCCACATGCAACGGTCGTAGCTTGGGGCCCGTTACTCAAATGGGCAGTGTCTCATCTGTCTTTTTCTCCTTCCTGCACATGTTACTAGGGGTGTGCAACCGGACCGGATTTACCCGGAAACCAGACCAACCCACCCGAAAAACAGGTTCAGGAACCGGTTCTAACAAGAACCGGTCTGAGTACCGGTTCCATTTTTTGGGAACCGGTTAGAACCGGTCCGGTTTCCGATTCCAAGTAAAAACCAACCGAAACCTATTTTAGAACCGGTTTTGAGATAATGTACAAAAAAGTAAAAAGCCTATATCACGTTATCCTACTTCACTGGTTTTAGAACCGATTTCCGGTTTAATATTGGAATATGTTTCACAACTATGAGCGAAACAACACGGCCCTTAAAGTCATCTAAATATTGTGTGATTCATATGAGATATATAGACATTTTTCTAGTGAGAGCAGATGCCTTATCGCTAAGTCTCTTGATTTTTCTTTCAAGATATTTCATTCGGAAACAGAAGTGAGGAGTTATCTCATCATGGCGCAAAATAAAGAGCTAAACATGTTGAATAAATTTCCTGGAAATGTGACTCTTAAAGATTTATGCGATTGGACTATATCTCGCCACATAGTGCTTTTGGATTGTTGATTTTGATAGATTATAAGTTCAATTGCTCATTTTGGGGATTGTTACTTGTGGCAGATAATGGTTTTTGTTATTCATCTTTTATTTTAAATTGTTTCATTACTACCTATATTATTTTGCTAGAAAAAAATGAAACCGAAAAAAGGAACAAAAAAAAAATAGGTTGTCGGGTAGACCCTAAAACCAGATCGGAAAAATAGGGTTGGTTCCAAAACAGGGTCTAGGAAAAACAGGATTGGTTTCAGGTTTCAAAAATTGGGAACCGGTTATAACATGGTTGGTTACAGGTTCTAGGTCCGGACCCAACTCACCCTGGAACCGATCGCCCCTACATGTTACATACTATGATTTCGTGTGGTCTGCCAAAAAGGCCTCGTTTCGACTATGTATCAGGAGATCAGCTAAGAACATCACCAAGGAAAAATCAAGGATTTTTTCTACTATTTACCGGCGCGTGCTGGCGTTGAACTTTCTTGCCACTTCTACACAAGTAACCTTCTCTGTGGGAAAATAAACTTTAAAGCAGGAGAAGAAACTGGGTAGCCTCGCTCGCGTGTCGACGTGAAGTACTTGTTCGCACCGGGACCACCGTGGACCGGAAGAATCGCAACTGTTGATGGCAATGGACCCCGTTCCATCTGCCGGATGGACACAGTTCGTGCAGGTGAGTTTCCCTGTGTTAACAGACGGGCAGTGCTTCTCTATAACCGATTCCGAAACTCCTGCTCTTTAGACCCTTTGTCCCAAGATCGGCGTCTCCCTTTTGCATCATCGCCACGAACTCGTTGTAGTCAATGCGACCGTCCTGTGGCAAATGATTGTAACATAATCAGATGCCTTCAACTGTAAACAACATCTTGATTTAAGCACATGTTCACTGCATGAACTGTGTTCGAACCGAAAGAAAATTCCAATTTTCTGAAAAGCTGAGTAGTCAGAGAACTGCTGATTAGGACATCGACGCTTCTTGCCAATCCTTGTGATCGTGTTATTTTAACTTTTAAGTCGCAAAATGGTACTCATGCAGTTAGAAAGCAATACAAATTACTTTCGTTTCATCAATTAAAGTTCCATCTTACGTTGCAGGGTTCTGATTGGGTCTGTGAAATCAGATGACATTAGAAGGCAGTGGCAACACAAACTTCTTAAATAGTCATCACACAGTAAGAGATTTCATATCTTCTTAAATATACCCGTTTTCTCTATGCAAAACATGTTTATTCATGGGTAATGGGTGATTAACTTACGTTCTTAACCTGGTCTCTGTCTTGAAATTTTTAGTTTCAATTTCATGTCCGTGCATTGATACTGGAGACTTTCATGTCTATGCACTGTTAGAAGAGACCAGAGTAATTTCTTTTGAAAGTAAAAAGACCAGGCTTACATTGTCCTGATCAACTTCTTGGATCATCTCCTCCAAGCGGACATCCTCGATGCCGAATTCCTCACAGGCTTGTTGAAGCTCATCTTGAGTGATATAGCCACTTCCGTCTCTATCGAAGTATGAGAATGCAGCAAATAGATGGTCTTCCTTCTGCACTTTGTTCAGATGCAAAGTAGCAGCAACAAATTCCCCGTAGTCAATGGTGCCGCTATTGTCGATATCGGCCTGTGGGCGAGAAATCAATCAATCCCATGAATGAAATACAGAAACAAAAGTCAAAATGAATAAAAAAAAGACGTGATTTAGCTTTGACAATGTGTGTAAATGCCAGTATGCCTGCGTTACGTGATACTTACAGCCTTCATGAGATTTAGCATCTCGGACTCATTAAGGTTTGCACCGAATTTTTTAAGTCCAGCTTTAAGTTCTTCAAAAGTAATTTGACCACTGTTGTCCGTGTCAATCATCTTGAACATTTCTTTCAACCCGGCAATTTCTTCTTCAGAAAGGCTCTCTGCTATGATCTACACGTACAAGTTTACAGTTAGAAAAGGAAGAAACAAAGATTACCTGCGAATTAAAGTATCAGTTCTTTTCCACATTAAAGTCGATGAGATGTAGTATGAATGATGAAGATCTACCAAAACTCTTATATGGACTACATGAGTTTATAATGAGCATAAGGTTGACACTGATATGCTTCGCCAGAATGCCAAAGCTGCATAAACTTACTCTAAGGGCCATCTTCTTGAATTTGTTCATGGCGGAGAACTGTTTCAAGCGAGTCAAGACTGCAGAATCAAGAGGCTTGTCTGGAGCTACCCCATCAACTTGAACCCAAGGGTGACCTGCACAAATACAGAAGTGCATTTAGACTTCCGATACTATTCCAGAATTTCATACACTTCCAAGCAAAACGAATATTCGAGTCCCACCAGCTCCCCTTCAAACTTCTCGATACTGGCACTAAGCCTCCATAAATTTGGATTAGTTTTCATCTCGACTTATTTCCAGGAGAAAACACACTCCTTTAGGTTTTCTGAAAAATACTCAGACACTGCTAGTCATCCTATGAGCTAGTGAACTTCTAATGGTTTTGCAAAAAAATCGCTGGCCTTGCAGCAGCGTATTTTAAAACTAATGCTCATCCAGACTGTTTGTATGGTTCTCTCTTGACCATATTGGACATCTTGAACTAATATATAATACTAATTTTCAGAAAGACTCCAGTTTCAGGTAGTTCCAAGGTAGAATGCAAGCTCAACTCAACTCAACTCACCGGCCATTTATGAGCTTAAGGTTACCTTAGATCAATATCCTCTCAACCTCCAGTTCAAATTTCTCCTACTAAGAGGTTACAAATGGCCCATGCAACCCGACAATAACTGCTATAAAAGAAGCAAAAAAAGAAAAAAATAATAACGCCTTTTATGACAGGAGAGAAGAGGCTTTTGTCTACACTACAGGCAGAAATCTAAAAGGGCCAAAAAACAGCCCTGGCTTATCTTGCTTGATCATTTTCTACTTTTCTTATAAGTTACGAAATGATTGTAGCATTCCCAAGTACGTAAACTATGGAATCTGCAAATTGGGTTATCATACTTACAAAGGACTTGATGAGCAGTTATCCGGCTTTTAGGATTCCTGACAAGCATTCTTCTGACTAGATCTTTAGCACTTTCGGATATGTTAGGCCAAGGATCTGATGAGAAGTCAAGATCACCGTGCAAAACCTCTTCAAATATCTCCTGCTCAGTTTCTGGACCAAATTGGAAAGAAACAACAACCGCCAAAATGAATTCTCAGTATCGATCTCCTCTAGAAAGTCTATACATAAAAATGCACAAGACAAACTCCTTACCGCCCCAAAATGGAGGAACACCACTTAGGAGAATGTAGAGGATCACACCAGCACTCCATACATCTGCTTCTGGACCATAATTCTTCCGCAGAACTTCAGGTGCAACATAATATGGGCTTCCTACTACATCGGTAAAAGTCTCCCCTACAATGTCGAGAAGAATTAATCACCGAGAGTTTACTCATAATGATTCAAGAGACTAGATAAGACACATCACTTTATTAGTGCTAACACAAGTTGTTGGGCAGGAAAATTAATTTCAAAGAGTCTACCAATTATGATTAGCCTTCCATGTAAGGACAAGTACAGGGAGAAAATCAGAATCGAACTTCAAAGATTTTATGCATGATGATCAGACTTCCATGTGACAAAAGAAGTAAGATGAAAAAATTGAAAATGTTCTCCCTGCAACTTTTGTGCATGTGAAAACAGATAAATCAAAAAACATCAAGTCTGCAGTTTTTTGCACGACCGTGCTGTCTAGTCGTCAGATCATTCACCTGATGTGGCAACGTTCGGATTCAGAAGATTCAAGGAACTAATTTCGTCACCAAGGACTTGCAATCATATTATATTTGCTCAAATATCTGATCGTGATGACTTGAATGAGCTAATGCAAAAAACACTGAGGCAGTTTTGTTTGTTTGCAGTAAAAGGGAGCAAATCTTGTCCAAAATTAAAATCAGATTATTAAACGGAATCATATATTAGAAGGAGATGGAAAGTGACGTCAGAAGTCTGAACTCAAAATTCTCAAAACACATCATGAGAAGTCCATCAATTTTTGCGCAGCATACCTGGCTTGAAGAAGATTGACAATCCGAAGTCTATCGTCTTGAGGGGCGAATCCTCCTGTTCATTAACGAATAGAAAATTCTCGGGCTTAAGATCTCGATGCATGACCCCAAGGGAATGGCAAGCTTCCACAACACCGACTATAGTCCTGGCAAGTTGAGCTGCTTTCCTTTCAGTGTAATGCCCCCTCTTTACTATCCTGTCGAAGAGCTCACCTCCTGCACACAGTTCCATGACCACATGAACTGCCACGGAATCTTCATATGCCCCGTTGATGGATATCACATTAGGATGCCCCGCCAAGTGATGCATGATCTGTATTTCCCGTCTCACGTCCTCGACATCGTCCTTTGTCAACAATTTCCTCTTCGCGATGGATTTGCAAGCGTACTCTTGACCAGTCGCCTTCTCCCTGCAAAGGAATGTAGTGCCAAACTGACCGCGTCCAAGCTTCCGCCCCAAACTGTAGTACTCTTTCAAGCGACCGGTTTTCGTTCGTAACACTGAATTTGCCATGAGCCCCGTGCTCGAAGGCCTCTTCACATGGAGAGATTTCTTGGGTCGTGCTGGCGCTGCTGGCTTGACATCCTCCTTTTGTCTCGTGGGCTGCGGCACTTTGATCTCTACAACGCGTGTCGCTTGTCCCATTGCTTTAGTATCTTCCTTTTGCTTCGCGACCTGCCCCACTTTCGGCTCCTCCTTAACTATCACAACCTGCATCGGGGGCTTATCCTGAACAGACAGAGGAGCTTCTCTGTCCTTACTGATGGACGTCGATTGATCAGTAGTCTCTCCGTGACTATCCATATTATCGCTCGATCGATACCAAAACACCGAGTTCGAGATGGACTGAAAGAAACCATCTCTAGAAACTCTCGAACCGACGCAATTATTTCCCATCTATAACAACAGCTGATAAGTATCAATGACTAACCGCAATATACTCCCCACTTTGCGCTGCAAAATTGTCTGCACACCACCTCAGTCCCATTCCCCTATCAAACGGTCATTGAACCGGCAACGCATATATAACAACTCCCGCAACAGGAGGCTTTCATCGACCAGACCAGAGGCCCAGCTCGACCGAAGCCAATGCGGGTACCCAGTAACAACCTCGGCTTGCAGCCACAACAAGCAATGCGCATGGTACAGCTAGCTACCTCGGAAACGACGCGGCAATTTCAACTCTCGCAGATCCCAGTTGTGACGGAAAACGACATGCTCTATTCGTAGACGAAACTCGAACGGAGAAAGAAGAAGGGCGGTCCAAATCTTCAAAAAGAACAATTCCTCCAGGATAAGGATATCCCGCAGCGATCAAGCGGGGCAGTCCCTTTATACAGCACAGCCGATCAGCAAATCCTAAAGAAGAAAGGAACCTGGTCTCTGCCGCCACCGAGAAATTCCAAAAAAGGCCCCCGGCGAAGAATTCCACGAGCTGCGAAGCTTCGAGGAAACCCGCCGAGCTTACTGAGATTGACGGATTCAGAGAGACTCTAAACAAGTGGAGAAGGGGAGAGAGAGAGATAGACGAAATGTTCAGATGGGGTCGAGCTCGAGGGATTAAAGAAATGGTCAGGGCGGGGGTGGAGTGAAGAAGGGAAGGTGGGACTCGGCCTCGGCTTTATAGCTCCATCGATGATGGGTCGCTGATGATGATGATGATGATGACGGTGATGACGACGACGATGAGGAGGAGGAGGAGGAGGAGGAAGGGTGTTAGGGTTTTGGGGGAGGGCTGGACGTTCCCGCGTGGGGCGTTGATTTTCCTGCTCGCTTCCCTCCGTCGCCATTTCACACGCGAAAGGTGGGAACTTGAGGAAATCCCAAGGAAAGTGCCGAGAGAGAGAGAGAGAGAGAGAGAGAGAGAGAGGTTACAGGTTTTTCCGTTGGAATGCTTCAAAAGGGCAAAGACGCGTCCGACGTTGATCGCATCGCTGCCGTGGAAATTCCGGGATCGCGGATTCAGTGGGCCCCCGCCGGGACGTTGGACGGCTGAGATTTCCCCGGCGGGGCATTTGGTTGGGTCTCTGCGTTCGTTCGCACTGTACCGTGTGTTTGCTTTGGACCGGCAAGAAGCCGAGAAGTTGGCGCGCTTTGGATCCCGCCGGCCCGTGCCGGCGGATTTCAGATTCACTCCGATTTTATTCCTTTAACTGGAATTTTTCCTTTTTTTTTTTTTTTGGCAATTTCGTCCCTCCGGGGAGATTTCTCCCCTTTTTGATTTCGTCGACGATATAATATCTCTATATATTCACGTGATATCTTTTTACTTATCGAGAATCTGTCTATTGAGTGCGAATCCACTCCATTAGTCAAATTTCGCCTACCCTTAGTACGCATAAAGGTGGTGTTGAGACTCATAATTTGATAAGTAAAGGGAAACTATAATAATATAAAAGAGTATATAAATCTCAATTTACCAAGCGATGTGCGATATTTCGATACTCTTCTAGGTGTATGTTGGACTTTTCAAATACTCACGTACATCCAATGTAATATGTACATACATACATTTTCCTTTTTCTTTTCGGTCAGATACGTACATTATTTAGAAAGTTGTCTTCATATTCTTAATTCAAAGGAAACTTCTGATGATGGCAGACCAATGAACTTGATCCTGAACTTCTGAATGACATCAATCTCCTGACTCGGAAGTTCCTATCCTCTTGATTCATTGCACCAAGCTCCTACAGACCCGCGAAGGGTTGTTACACAGACCAGCCACTCGCCTGTGGTCCAAGTCCAACACACCGTAAAAGACGAACTCCACGCGGGTCGGCTCGGAACCGGTCTCTCGAGCTCCGGTTGTTTCGACCGAACCATCTTTTCCAATCGCCAAGCGTCCACGTGTCTTTGTATAAGTCATCATGAGACGGTCCTTGGAATACGGAGACAGACTCGATGGTGGGTGGCCGGATGGGGAAAGGGTCCAAAGCGAGGCTCTCAATTTGACGTCGTCGCTCGCCCCCTGACCCTCAGCCATCGCCCGCCGGTCAAAGTCAAAGCGATCCCTCGAGATGCCGACGCTACTGTGCGGACGCTCCCACCATCCTTACAGTGGGAACGACCCCCTCCTAGCCGTCAGAATAGATTACCGCCCGCCACCTCATCCTTTACTTTTCCTTCTTGACCTTATCTCATGGCTACATGCTTCTCGTGAAATCTCCAGCTCCAATCCACATTAAAACGACTCGTTTGACTTTCGTAGAACGCGACCGGCGAGTCAAGCTCCTGAGACCCGTAATCGCAGTTTCGCCGGAGACGAACCGGGGGCTGCCCGGAAGAAGATTTCCGGGGCCATCCGTAAAAGAAGATCACGTGGCCCGTGCGCGAAACGCCGATCTTTTTGTCGACCGGACTTTAGGGCGAATTTTGCCCCAAAGTGCAAATCCGAGTACTGTTTCTACCGACCATTTTTGGGCCTGAACATGATCTGGTCAAAGGAAGGCAAAAGTGGAGAAGCGGCACACGGTAAACGACATCGTGGGAATTCTTTAAAATAACAAAGAAAAGACATCGTGGGGACACCACCACTCGCCAAACGCTCGCCAAGCAAGAACGTGCGACCAACGAGGCTTAATCCCCGAGGTTTACTGCACTAATCTCGATTGGCCAGATGTGTCGGGATGGTGTAATGTTTCACCATCTGGAGACGAGAGAGCCCTTTAATCCAATAATGGTCCTAATCCCCACCCACTAAAAGACGCCGTCGACGCGACAGCGACCGCGGAAGGTGGGGGCGAAACCGGCTCCGTCGCCGAAAGTAAACAGATTTCACATCACATCATCTCGAAGACGACCGAGGGGAGAAGGAAAAGTTGTGTGTGTGGGGGAGGAGGACCCATTGAAGAATGTTCGTTTTAAGTTTAAAAAGGTGATGGAAAGTCATGGGAAGATGAGAGGGAGCGGGGGCAATGGGCGGGATTAGAAAATGCAAATTGACAACAGACCTCGCTTTGGTTAGTCCTAGCGTGCAATTGAATTTGACAAGTGAACATTGGAAACTGTAGCGAACTCAATTGCATTCCATATGTGTGCGCCCGGAAGATTACACGCGCGATTTGCTAGAGAACCGGCCGATCGAAAATTGGTTTAACTTGCGAATTCAAATTTTGGGCAATTTGTAGCTTTTCTCTTTCCTCTATTCAGTGGTCATTATCAAGGACACACCTGCCGATAAGATAAGGAAAAGTCAGGTCCACTCCATTAAAGTGAACCATCTATGTCCAAATGAAATGAACCCGTAATCTAATGATATATTATCGTACGTGTTGATTAAATAAGAGATAGATATATGTATTTCGATTTGGACTGTCAAAAAATTTTCGTGCCTAAAATTAATTCTCTGAAAAGAAGACTTCTAAGGATTCATCGAAGCACAATATTATTTATTAAAGAAGGAAGGAATTCAAATTGTTTGGTCGAATCGCACAGTCATTTGATATAAGAAATGCAATCAATAATTTAGTCCTTAAATTATATGAAAATATTCAGTATCGTTTTTTCATTAATTCAAAATCAGGGATAACACTAAACATTTTCATATAATTCAAGAATTACGTTGAACTGATTAAAAATTCAAGAATTACATTATACATTGGATTTAATAAAATTTATGGATTATAATGAATAAATTAAAAATTCAGGGATCGCATTGCACATTATATTAATAATCAGGGATCATTCGTATCATTTTCTCAAGTTTTTTCAATCTTGTCACTCAATCACCATTTGCCGAAGGGCTAATGGATCTCTAAATAAAAGTTAAATTCGGTACTTCATCACTTAATTAGGGAAGCGACTCGATCGGGAAGTAAAAAAGCGACTTAGGCTTCGTTTGTTTGGCGGAAAATATTCTCTCGGAAAATATTTTTCGAGTTTTCCGGTGTTCGGGAGGCGAAAAACGTTTTCCATGGGAAAATATTTTCCTTCCCCCTTCACAAAATAGCTTAAATTTATGAAAAATGATTTTCGCTTCTAAAAAGCGGAAATTATTTTCTGTCAAACTCCTCCTTCCCCCCTCCGATCACCGGCCGCCGCCACCGTTGATTGCTCGCCGCCCGCCGCCAGTTACAACCGCCGCCGCCGGCAAAAAATATTTTCCAAAACTTTTTTATGTTGCTTGTCGATTACTAGAAAATTATGTTTCGAAAAAATATTTTTCAAAAAAATGACTTCTAGAAAAATATTTTTTAAAAATATAATATTTTTCGCAAAACGAACGCAAACGTTGAATTTTACCGCTAAAGCAACGGTCGGTCACTCAACTGAGCGACTGGGATTCTGGGAAGACTGAACAGAAGAACCCTAGAATCCCCAAATCCCCAAATTCGTTGGCGGGTCGTGCATCCACGGCCGAAGCTTTCTTCTCCGAGCTCGCGACCTCGACAGCAAGCTCTTCGTCGCTCGCTTCCATGGATTCCGAAGCTGTCCCGAGTCGAAAAGGTCCTTCTTGCCTCCTCACATTGGCTTCGTAGCTTCTGCCCTTCACGCCGTCGTCGCGATTCCGCTGAGGTTAGGAATTCCAATTTTGGGGGAATTTCGTGGGAATTTCCGGGTATGATTGCCGTTCGTAGGCAGTGCTCTCCGCGAGTTTCCTCTGATTTGGGCGTTCCCACTTGTCTGGCTCGCGTCGGTGGTTCGCTCGGGTGTTCTTTGACTTCGAACCACGACAATGTGAGCCCTGGTCGGAGATGTTGTTCGAACGGCTTGTGCGGTGGTTCTATTCGTGGAGCCCGAGCTCCATCAACATCCTTAGGATGCAGAGCTAGTTTAATGAGAACCCGGGGTTTTGCCACATCCGACGGAGAGGGTATCGATCTCGCGCCGATGTCTAATGTTCGCCGGCCGGACCAAGAAGTGGGGATTGCTGATCCGTTGGAGTCGACTTCTCCAGTTTACAGCGAAGCAGATGTCGAGGAAGTTTGCGTGTTACTGTTACGGCCCGAAGGTTGGGATTCGACTCGTGAAGCTTTGGAGAAGTGCAATGTGAGCTTCACTAGTGAACTTGTGGTCGAGGTCATTCGCAGATGCAAGTGCCGCAGCGGCGCAGCTTTGCGCTTCTTTGACTGGGTGGGGAAGCGAGATGGTTACGGTCATAGCTCGGAGACGTACAACATGGCCATGAAGATCGCCGGAGGCGCTAAAGACTTCGAGCGCATGAGGAGTCTGTTCCACGAAATGAGAAGGAAGGGTTGCTCGATAACACCGCACACATGGACCATCATGATCATGCAGTATGGAAGGACGGGCCTGACAGAGATTGCTCTGGGGATCTTTGAGGAGATGAAGGCGAGTGGTTGTGAGCCGAGCGGAAGTACTTACAAGTACCTGGTCATCTCTCTCTGCGGGAGAAAAGGTAGAAAGGTGGATGAGGCTGTGAAGTTGTTCAGGCAGATGATGAAATCCAAGTACATCCCGGATAAGGAATTCGTTGAAATCTATCTAGGTTGCTTATGTGAAAGCGACAAGTTGTCGGATGCTAGGAAATGTGTGAATTTCCTGCGCGAAGTTGGTTTTTCGACAGCACTGAGTTACTCTCTGTACATCAGAGCGCTTTGCCGAGCGGGTAACTTGGATGAAGCACTGAAATTGCTGAACAATTCTGGAGCGGAGCGAGAGACACTGAATAAGTATGTCTACGGGAGCATCATCCACGGGCTACTCCGAAAGGGGAATTTGGAGGCGGCATTGTCTAAAGTGGATGAAATGAAGCAGGCGGGAGTCTCTCCTAATGTTCATGTCTATACATCGTTGGCAGTGCATTATCTTAAGGAGAAGGAGATAGAAAAGGCCGAGGAAGTCCTCGAGACGATGAAACGCAAGGGCTGCGAACCGACCATTGTTACTTATTCTGCGCTCATCCAGGGTTATGTGGGCGCGGGAAAGGTTGGCGATGCTTGGAGTGTTTTCAACCAAATGAAATCAGAAGGGCCTTCGCCTGATTTTAGGACTTACTCGATGTTCATGAATTGTCTGTGTAGAATTGGTAGGTCTGAAGAAGCATTGTGGCTCATATCAGAGATGTTAGGTGATAAGATTGTCCCGAGTAGCGTCAACTTCCGAACTGTTTTTTATGGGTTAAACAGGGAAGGAAAGCATGATTTAGCCGGCTTGGTCTGGCAACAGAAGTTAGATTTAGCTAAACAAAGAAAATCAATGACATGATTATTCCTATTCATCTTTGGTGTACATAAAGAGTTCACACAAAAGTTGGGTTTGGAGATTTGAGCAAGTTTTGAGTCCATTTCAAGAGTTTAAAACGCGGCTCAGATGTCTCCTGTTCCGTCACTTCTGTCTCTCATTCCTGACGGCAGGAAGTCTCAACACCCACCCATTAAGGTAGAGTCTCCATTACCCCATGTGAAACTGCGCTTAAAAGCGATCGTGAGCAGGGCAAGAAATAAAGACAACAACAAAGGAGGGAAAAGAACAACTGCAAAGTTTATGCAGGTTTATTATCTTCACATATCAATCTAAAAGTTGTGCCGGTCTGAAGCTGCAGTATGTAATTCCAACGGCTAAAATCATAAGCTGGACGGACAAATGCATTAACTGAAGCAGATGGAAAACTCCCAAATGCGCAGTATCCTTTTTAGTTCGTTCTTCTAAAATGAGTGGAATACTAACCAGAGGGGTATGCCACAAACACTGTTAATGAACGGAATACTAATCACGAAATGACCTGCTCACACATTCAAGGTTTAAATGAATGGAAAAATGTCATTTTGTCCGAAAGGCCTTCTCTTTTCTCTTCCTTTTCCCTTTTCATAAGACGCCGTTAAATCGATTCTTCACTACTTGTTCCTATCCACTTCCGCCCCTTCCAACCAGGGGAAGGAATACCATTGTCTTCTCGACCTCCATTTTCTACTCCTACTCTGCAGACCCTTCGATCAGCGTTTCCCTTTTGCATCATCGCCACGAGCTCATTGCAGTCAATGCGACCGTCCTGTTGCGAAGGATCAGAACCTAATTAGATGCCTTCAACTGTAAACAACATTTTAATTTAAGCACATGTTCACCGCATCAACCGTATAAAAACTTAAGAAATTTCCAGTTTCCCAAAATAGCAGAGTAGTCAGACAACTGCTGATTAGGACATCGCCACTTCTGATTAGAAAGCGATACAAATTACTTGTGTTTCATCAATTATAATTCCAGCTAACTTTCTATTGTTCTGTTCGAGTCTCTGAAAATCTGATAACATTAAATAGGCAGTCGGCAACACAAACTTTCTCAAATAGTGATCACACAGCAAGAGACGCCATTTCTTCTGAGATATGCCCGTTTTCTCTACGTGTAACGTGTTAATTCATGAGTAGGTGGTGATTTATGATGACATTAAGTTCTTAACCCGGTCACTGTCTTGTGATTTTTAGTTACAATTTCATGTCTGTGCACTGATAGTAGTGACTAAGTAACTTAGAATTTAAAAAAAAACACGCTTACCCTATCAACTTGAAGCCAAGGGTGACCTGCATTAATACAGAACCGGATTTAGACTTTCGATACTATCCAGAAATTCATATACTTCCAGGCAAAACGAATATTTGAGTCCCACTAACTCCTCTTCTAACCTGTCGATACTGGCACTAAGCCTCCATGAATTTGGATTATTTTTCATGTCAGCTTATTTCCAGGAGAAAACACACTCCTTCAGGTTTTCTCAAAATTATTCAGACATTGCAAGCCATCCTATGAGCGAGTTAACTCCTCATGGTTTTGTACAAAATTGACGGCCTACAGCTCATTTTACTGCTAACATAATGAAATTGTGGAGTCTGATAGTGGAAAAGTAATGTTAAAGGAGAAATGCTTTTTACTGTTAGTGGCATACATCTAATTTTTATGTTAAAGTAGAGAAAAAGGTACTGTTGCTAATGGCATTTATATATTTCCTTTATAATATTGTATGCCCTAAACTCTTGCTAAGTATTGGGACAATATCTGTGTAGTTGTGACTTATAACTCACCGATACTAATAATGAATAGATTATCTAATGTGGCATCATGATTTTTCCCTTCTTGATTTTGAACAGTTTTTTACGTCTTCTTCTCTATTTTTTCTCTTCAATGTTTAGCATTCCTAACAACTGTTATCAAAACTGGCTCGGTAGAGTAGTGGAAGCAACAAAGATGGATGAAGGGAAGATGGAGATCGATTAGTTTGACAACAAGGTCTTTGGTTTCTAGAAGATGCAGATCGAGGATATGTTGTATAAAAAGAAACCTGCATCAGCCTTTGTCGGGAGAGAAATAGGGATTCGATCAAGCAAGAAGACTAGGAATTATTAGATCGCCAAGCCCTAGGTGTGAATCGCCTTACTTGGCGTGGAACATTGCCTTCAACATTGCCAATGAGAAGACAATGGCAGACTTGATGAGAGCATAATCCAATATGTATGAGAAGCCTTCTGCGTCAAGCAAGATATATTTAATGCATCATCTCTTCAATCTGAAGTTGGACAAAGGTGGTTCTATGACAAATCTTATCAATGAATTCAACATGATCACGCCTAAGTTGAGTTTGGTGAAAATCAAGTTCGATGATGAGGTAAAAGTTTTGATTTTGTTATCTTCTCTACCTGAAAGTTGGAGTGCAACTATGATTGCAGTGAGCAGTTTGTTTTGTCAAAAAAGGTTGAAGCTTCAAGAGATTTGAGATTTGATTCTTAGCTATGATATTCACCAAAGAGAGTCAACTGCATCTTCGGGCACTGCCTTGACCAAGGGCAGAGGAAGAGACCGTCGTAGATGAAATAGTTTGCTGGATGAGAGATTTGGTGAAGGCGTGGTGGGAAGCGATGAAGGCGTGATTTAATATTTAATTATTCTAACTCTTCTCTTCATGCTTAGTCTGGTCTTTTTACCTAGTATTAAGCGTGGACATATTTAACTGGGAAGGCAAATGGGATTTGAAAAGATTTGAACTTAAGACCTCCAACTCTGGAGCCATGAGAGATTTTGGCGGGATCACAGCTAATTGTTCCAAAAACTTAAGCTGTTAGATTAAGATGTGGTTTAATATTTAATTATTCTAACACTAGAATTGCAAAAAGAAAGGCCATTTGAGATGAGATTGTAGAGCCCAAAGAAGAAAATTCATTATCGTGATTGATATCGAGAGGAGAAATTTGTGAATGCAACCCTTGAAGAGACGCTTGACAATGATGCCTTAATTTTGAGCGTAAATGGCCCGATTGAGTCTTGGATTCTAGACTCAGGTGCGTCATTTGACTCTGCTTCATGCAGAAAAGCAATGTACAATTTTGTTGCTGGAAGGTTTTGAAAGTTTATCTTGCTAGTGACGAACCTTGAATATTATGAGGAAGAGTGATGTTTACATAAAAGCAACTGACGGCTATTAATGGAGGTTGCATGGTGTCGGATTTGTTCCCGGCCTTGAGAGAAATATGATCTCTATAGGCCAATTAAATATCTAAGGATACAAAAATAATATTGAGGACAGCTCGTGGAAATTGTTAAAGATATTATGGCTGTAGCACAGGGAACAAAATCAAAAGCATAGTGCATGACCGAAAGCAGTAGAGAAACAACAACGGTTTCTAAGTCGGAAGCTAATATCAAATTGCTTGGACACTTGAGTGAACAGGGGATGAAAGTATTAACGTCAAAGGGAAAATTACCTGATCTGAAATCCGTAGATATTGGTCTATGTGAGAATTGTGTTATGTGCAAGTGGAACTATGTTAGTTTTTCGAAGATTGGGAGAGATCCAAATAAAGGAAAGTGCATACAGATATCTGAGGCCAGCCCCTGTGCATTCCGTTGGAGGTTCGAGCTACTACATCACGTTTATTAACTACACACCAGAATGACATGGCTTTATTTTTTGAAAAATAAATACGATGTATTTGCTACTTTTAAAAGATCAAAAGCTGATTAGAGAATGAGATTGTCCTGAAGATTAAATGTCTAAGGTCTGGCAATGGTGGTGAGTACGATAACAAGGAGTTCAACAGTTTTGTGTAGAGAATGGAATCAACATGACAAGTAGGGAGTTGTTGAAAAGATGAACGTAATTTTGAATGAGCATGCAAGAACCATGGGGATGCATGCAGGATTACTGAAAACGTTTTGGGCAAATGCAGTTCACACAATAGTATATCTGATCAACAGACTACCTTCGATTAAACTTGATTTTAAGCCAACAGAAGAAGAATGTGTTGGAAATAACGAATTCCTCACATCTGAAAGTTTTTGGTTGTGTTTCATATGTGCATATAGATTTTGAAAATAGACACAAAGCTTAGCACAAAGGCTAGAAAATGTTTTTCCATTGGATATGGCTCTGATTATTTTGGCTATCGATTAGGGGATGAACAAAATAGAAAAATAATAAGAACAAATGATGTTGCATTCAATGAAAATATGTTGTACATCTAGAGTGAGAAAGCAAATTGAGAAGACAAGAGAAATTGAATTCGAGGGGTTTTTAAGAGTGTTCTAGTTAGAAATCCTAAAACTGTTGTTGTATACTCTGATAAAAAATCAGAACAAGAATCACATACATCTAAACCCACTTTAAGAAGATCATGTAGAACATCTAAACTTGTACAGAGGTATTCTCCAGCATTGCATTATTTGCTTCAAACTGATGCTGGCAAACAAGAATATTTTTCACAAGTATTGCAAATTAAAGATTCTGTTAAGTAGGAGATGGCAATGTGAGATGAGCTGAATTCACTTGAGAAAATAGAATTTGGGAATTTAACTCGGTTACCATATGGGAAGAAGACATTGCAGACCAAGTGGGTATACTAGGTAAAAAAAAAACCTAATGGCAGGAATTGATGCAAACTAAGGTAAGTAGGAAAAGGTTTTCAACAAAATAAAGGAATTGACTATGCAGATTCACTTTAGTTGTGAAGTTGACTACTATCAAGCTAGTGTTGAGTGTTGTTCTTGTTATGAACTTACATCTACATTCCTTCGTGGTGACTTGAAGGAGGACATATACATGGTACAACCAGAAGGTTTTCAGGTGCTTAACAAACAAAATCATGTCTGCAAATTAAAGAACAGTCTATATGATTTAAAACAGGCTCTTAGACAGTGGTACAAGAAATTTGATACTTTAATGTGTGTTAACGGGTTTACTAGATGTGAAATAGATCACTGTTGTTACTTCAAAAAATTTGATGACTGCTTTATTATTTTAGTGTTGCATGTAGATGATATGCAAATTGCAGGATCTAGCACGAGGGAGATCAACATAGTGAAGTGGCAATTGTTATAATAGTTTGAAATGAAAGAATTGGGAGCAGCAAATCAAATTTTTGGAATGAGGCACATGAGATAGATCTAAGGAATTCTAAAGTTATCTCAAGAAAATTACATTGAGAAGGTGCTGGACAGATTTGGAGTTTCATATACAAAGTCCAAAAGTACCCCCTTAGGAAGTCACTTCAAGCTCACAAAGAGGCAGTGGCAAAAGACAGATGAAGAGCAGGAGTACATGGCTAAGGTGCTTTATGCATCAGCTGTTGGTAATTTGATGTATATTATGATGTATACCAGACTAGACATAATTCACACAATGGGAATTTTGAGCAGATATATAGCTAATCTAGTAATAAAGTATTGGGAAGCCGTAAAGTGGCTATTAAGATACCTGATAGGAATGTCATGTATGTCGCCATGTTTTATGAAAAACAATGTAACTTTATCAAGCTTTGTCGATGCAAATCCTGATGGTGACTTGGACAATATGAAGAGCACCTCGAGTTATGTTTTTACCTTAGGTGGCACTACAATTAATTGTATGTTTAGACTTCACAAGTGCGTGTCCCTCTCAACTACTGAAGCAAAGTATGTTGCTATATCTGAAGCTGGCAATGAGATGATTTGGTTGAAGAATTTTCAGATGGAGATAGACAAGGAGCAGTATAGCAGTGTTCTTTTCAATGACCATCAAAGTGCTCTTTATCTCGCAAAAAATCTGGATTTTCAGTCAAGGACAAAAAACATTGAGTTGAACGTATCATCATATTCATCGGCTGATAGATGATGGGACATAGTCATGGTGCAGAAGATCCAACAAAGATGTTAACCAAGGTTGTCACCAGTGAGAAATTGAAGCAGTACATTGCTTCAGTTGGCCTCCATGGTCAATGATGAGAAGGCCATCGCACTAGAACAATTTGGGTTACAAAGACGAGTGAAGACTATGAAAAACTATTATTGTTTTGAAAATCAGCCTCCAAGTAGGAGATTGATGGAGTTGTGAAGTCTAATAAAAGAAGGTATATTAAAGCAAAGAGGCTTTTCCCTGTTAATGAGATACTTGTAATTTTCATGTTAAAGTAAAGAAGAAAGTTTTACTTTTAATGGTATTCATGTAATTTCCATCATAAATTTGTATGTCCTAAATTCCTGCTATATATTGCGACGATATTTTATGTAGTTATCACTTGTAACTCTGAAACTTGATACTAATTCTGATAGTGAAGAGATGGCCTAGTACAACACCGTGGTCTTTCTCTTTCTAATTTTGAAAAGGTTCTTCACGTAAAACTTTGTGTTTCTTCTCTATTTTTCTCTTAAACGTTTCACGTTTTTACCGTACTCATGCATAATAAACGTACTGACAAAGATCCCTGTTTCCGATAGTTCCAAAGTAGAATGCAAGCTCAGGTCTGATCTCTTCAACGTTTCGCTTTCCTAACGTAATGCTCTTCCCAGCTGTTAGCACAAGTCTCTCTCGACCGTCTACGTTCTGACAAAGACCCCTGTTTTAGATAGTTCCAAAGTAGAATGCAAGCTCAGTTTAACCCGTCAACTGTTTACGTTAAATATGAGCGTAAGGTAACCTTGTATCTACATCCTCTCAACCTTCAGTTCAATTTTCTACTCCTAACAGGTTAAGAATGGCCTTGCAACCCCACAATAGCTGCTATAAAAGAAGCAAAAAAGAAGGAAAACAAGAACACCTCTTTTATGACGGTAGAGAAGAGGCTTTTGTCTACACTACAGGTAGAAAACTAAAAGGGGCCCGGCCTATCTTGTTCGAACGTTTCCTACTTTCCTTGCAAGTTACGAAATGACTAGCGTTCCCGAGTATGTACATTATGGAATCAGCAAATTGGGTTATCATACTTACAAAGGACTTCATGAGCAGTTATCCGCTTTTTAGGGTTCCTGACAAGCATTCTCCTGACCAGATCTTTAGCACTTTCAGATATGTTAGGCCAAGGATATGGTGAGAAGTCAAGATCGCTATGCAAAACCTCTCCAAATATCTCCTCCTTGGTTTCTGCGGCAAATTGGAAAGAAGAACATCCGCCAAAATGAATGTTCAGTATCGATCTCCTCGAGAGAGTCTATCCATGAAAATGCACAAGACAAATCCTTACTGCCCCAAAATGGAGGAACACCACTTAGGAGAATGTAGATAATCACACCGGCGCTCCACACATCTACTTCTGGACCATAACTATTCCGCAGAACTTCCGGCGCAATATAATTTGGGCTTCCTACCACATAGGTAAAAGTCTCCCCTGCAATATATTTTGTAAGCATCATAAATCTAGCATCATTACACATGTATCAAATAAGACTTGATCTGAAAATTTCCTGACATTTCCATGCCTCAAGGCAGAATGAAAAAGGAACAGAAGCTTACAATGTTAAGAAGAATCGATTGCCTATTAGTGGCAAAAGTAGAAAGATGAAAAAATTGAAAATGTTCTCCCTGCAACTTTTTTGCATGTGAACACAGATAAATCAATAAACATCAAGTCTGCAGTTTACGCAACCAGTGCTGTTGCTAAAGCGTGGTCAGATCAATCCCCTGATGCCAAAGTTCAGATTCAAAAGATTTAAGGAACTAATTTTTTTACCAAAGAGTGTAATTATATGATATTGCTGAAATTTCCAATCGCTAGAGACCTGAAATGAGCTAATGTAGAAATGTTAAATTGCACGTGTAAGTTGTTTTAAAGAAGTCTCACATCAGAAAATTAGTGTGGTAAAGAACAGTTCATATATCATATTTGGCCCAGAACTCATTGACTTAAGCTTTTGAGCAAAGATGGATATAACTGAATATGTTAACGGGCTCGAACTTAACTCCCTCTTGGCAATCTCTCCAATGAAAGCATCAGGATCGGCGTTCTTAACTAAAATCAGATTATTAAACAGAATCGTAGATCACGTGGAGATGGAAAGTAATATCAGAAATCTGAACGCAAAATCATCAGAACACATCCTGAGAAGTCCATCAATTTTTGTGCAGCATACCTGGCATGAAGAAGGTTGATAATCTGAAATCTATCATCTTGAGCGGTGAATCCTCCTGTTCATTAACAAACAGAAAATTCTCGGGTTTAAGATCTCGATGCATCACCCTCAGGGAATGGCAAGCTTCCACAACACTGACTATAGTCCTGGCAAGTTGAGCTGCTTTCCGCTCAGCGTAATGCCCCCTCTTTTTAATCCTGTCTAAGAGATCGCCTCCGGCACACAGTTCCATAACCAGATGAACTGCCACGGAGTCTTCATGCGCCCCTTTGATGTATATCACATTAGGATGCCCCGCCAAGTGATGCATTATCTCTATTTCACGTCTCACATCCTCAACATCATGCATTGTCAACATTTTCCTCTTCGCAATGGATTTGCAAGCGTACTCTGTGCCAGTCGCCTTCTCCACGCATAGGAATGTAGAACCAAACTGACCACCTCCAAGATTCCGCCCCAAATTGTAGTATTCCTTCAAGAGACTGGTTTCTGTACGTAATACCGAATCTACTGTGAGCCCCGCGCTCGAAGGCTTCTTCGCATGGAAAGATTTCATGGTTCTTGTCAGCCCCGCTGGTTTGACATCCTCCTTTGGTCTCGATGGTGGCACTTTGTTCTGTACACCGTGTGTTGCTTCTTCCATTGCTTTAGTATCTCCCTTTTGCTTCGCAACCTTACCGACGGACATCAATTGACCGGCAATCCCAGTATGACCATCCATTTTATTGCTCGATCGATGCCAAAACACCAAATTCGAACGAACGCAAATATTTCCCATCTATTACAACCGCTGATAAGTATCAACGCCAAACAACTATATATTCCTGACGTTTGCGCAGCACATCATCTGCACACCTCCTCCGTCCAATTTCTCCTATGAAACGCTGGTTGAACTTACAGAGTTCCTGCAACAAGAGGATTTTATCGACCAAGAGAACTAGCTCGACCAAAGCCGGTATATACCGTACCCAGTAACAACCTTAGCTTGCAGCCAAAAAACAGGCAGTGCACATAGTGCAGCCAGGTAACCGGGGAACTTCGACCAGAAAAGAAACAAAACTGTGGTCCAAATCATCATATAATAATCCTCGACAGGTTTTACAGTTGGACGGATGGATTGATGATGAACAAGGAATTTGGAGGAGGACGTGATTATCCCACGTGGGGCGCTGACTTTCCTACTCACTTTCCTTCGTTGGAGTTTACACGCGAAAGTCCAAAGAGGAAATCCCAAGGAAAACGAGAGGGAGAAGAGAGAGATACTACAGGTTTTTCCGTTGGAATGCTTGAAACTCAGGATTAAAACGAAGGCGTTTACATTATATTTTGATTTGTCGTTATCACATCGCTCCATGAAAATTCCGACGTTTTGGACATGGGGGTCGCGCAGGAAGTGGACGTTTAGATTTCTGTGGCTTCCAACCGGCGAATGCCAAAAAGTTAGGGCCCTTTGGATTTAACGGAGATGAATTTAAACATGTAACATTGATACTGTAGTTCAGTCAACAGTCATGCACATCCGGTCTAATACATACTTACATCATTTAGCAAGTTGTCTTCATCAGCGTTAGGCTTTTCGTTCAGAGAAAAGTTCTATGAATGCAAAGTTATGAACAATTCTGAGTCACATCAATCTTTTGGGTTGAAGTTTTTGCCCTCGTGATTTATTGCACCTAACCACTGCACACCTCAAAGGCTGGAGATGGACTGGCGTATCACTATCGAAGTCCAAAACAATGTAGTGACAGATTCCTAGCGAGCCGGTTCTGAATGAGATTTTCGGGCTCCATCTGTTTCAACAAAACTAATTTCCGATTGTCAAATGCACACAATTTCTAGGTTGGTTATGTGAAAGCGACGGGTTGTCAGACACTGGGAAATGCGTGAATTTCCTGCGCAAAGTCGGTTTTTCGACCGCACTAAATTACTCTATGTATATTAGAGCAATTTGTCGAGCGGGTAACTTGGAAGAAGCATTGAAATTGATGGACGATGCCGGAGCAGAGCGAGAGACGCTGAATAAATGTGTATGGGAGCATCGTCCATAGGCTACTCAGAAAGGGAATTTGGAGGCGGCATTGTCTAATGTGGACGAAATGAAGCAGGCGGGAGTCTCTCCTGGTGTTCATTGTTCAGGTCTATACATCATTGCTAGTGCATTATCTTAAGGAGAAGGAGATCGAAAAAGGCCGAGGAAGTTCTCCAGATGATGAAATGCGAGAGCTGTGAACCGACCATTGTTACTTATTCTGCGGTCATCCAGGGTTACGTGGGCTTGGAGTGCTTTCAACCAAATGAAATCGGAAGGGCATTCGCCTGATTTCAGGACTCACTCAATGTTCACGAATTGTCCGTGTAAAATTGGTAGGTCTGAAGAAGCACTGGGGCTCATATCAGAGATGTTTGGTGATAAGATTGTTCGGAGCAGTGTCAACTTCCGAACTATTTTTTGTGGGTTAAACAGGGAAGGTTAGTATGATATACCCCGCTTGGTCTGGCAACAGAAGTTAGATTTAGCTACACAGAAAATCGACGACATGATCATTCCTACCCTTTTCTGGTGTACATAAAGAGTTCACTCAGATTTTAGCAACTTTTTGAGTCCATATCAAGAGTGAAATATTTTGGTCAAGTACTCCAGGACCTGAGAATCAAATTTAAATGCCGGTAGTAGGTAGTGGTGATACTTGCATCAGAAATGAGATTGATATCTGCGTGCCCGCGCAATAACGAATAAATGTTTTATTTTATGAGGAATTAAGGCTGCGTTTGGAATTAGCTCCAAAGCCCCTTGGGCTAAATTTTGATGTTTGGCAAGATTTTTTGGGAAAAGTGCCAAAAAAGTCATAAACAATTTTGCATTGGTACCAATTTAGTCCTAAACCTTTTTTTGGTGCCAATTCAGTCCTAAACCTTTTGCATTTGTACCAATTTAGTCCTAAACATTTTTTTGATTTGAATTGAGTCATAAACATTTTGCAATTGTGCTAATTCAGTCCTAAACATTTTGTTTTTGTGCCAATTCAATCATTCCGATCAGTTTTGACCTGATTTTGCTAACGTGAACACCGACCAACCGATTATCGACGCTAACGTGGATAACTTTAATAATATTTTAATCTTTTTTTGAATTTTTTTCTTTTCTTTTTTTTTTCTCTCCCCTCCCTCCAGCCAGTCGCTAGACCGATGGCCAGAGGCTGGCACCAGCGAGGCTCGCCGGCCACTGGCGAGGGCGGCCTCGTGCTGGGTAAGGCTCGACCTCGCCAGATCCGGCAAGGTCATACCTCGCCCAACTGCCGGCGAGGCTCGACCTCGCCAAATCCGACGAGGTCGAGCCTTGCCCTCGCCAGTGACGGCGAAGGCGAGACTCACCATGGTTAGGTGAGGCCCGACCTTGCCGAATCTAGCAAGGTCGAGCCTCGCTAGTAGCTGGGTGAGGCACGACCTTGGCGGATCTGGCGAGGTCAGGCCTCGCCCAGTGTGAGGCCACCCTCGCCAGTGGCTGGCATAAGCGAGCCTTGCCGGCGTCGACCTCTGGCCTCTGGCCACCGGCCGGTCGCTGGTCTAGAGACCGATTGGAGGGTGGGGGGAGAAAACAAAAAGATTAATAAAAATTCAAAAAAATATTAAAATATTATTAAAGTTGTCCACGTCAGCGCCAGTGACCGGCCAACTAGCGTCCACGTTAGCAAAATCGTGCCAAAATTGACCGGAAGGACTAAATTGGCACCAATGCAAAAGATTTAAGATTTTTTTTGCACATTTCCCAGATTTTTTGGAAATCCCATTAAGCCAAAGTTGGCCTTCAAAATGCCAAAAGCCCAAGGCAACCTTGGAGGTGCCTTGGCATTAGGGCATTCTCGGCAAGCAACAGTGCCGAATAAGTGAAAAAATTCTTTTTGAAAATACCCTTATCTTTTTTTTTTTACTTTCCGGTTTTGGCCTTGTCTGTACTGTTCATCTTCTTCTTTGCTGAGACTTCAGCAACGTGGCTGTAAGGCGACGGCAACCAGCCGGAGAGGGGCCAGCATGGTCGCACAACCTAGTGATTGTCGCTTGAGCTCGCACGACCGCCGCGAGAGGCCATGCGACCTAGGTGAGGGCCACCTGAGGTCGCGCAACCTAGACGACCCTCAAGGGCCGCCAATGACCTAGATCTGGCGTCACATGGCAGTCATCTAAGGCCAAACGACCTCAAGCAGCCTCCAGCGACCATCGACGAGAGCTGCCTGGGGTCAAGCGATCCCCGACGAGGGTCATGAAACCTAGGCGAGGCCATCGGCAACCTAGATCTGACGCCACGCGATCATTGTCTGAGGCCGAACGAACTCGGGCAACCCCCAGCAACCATCGATGAGGGCCGCCTAGGGTCGAGCGACCCCCGATGATGGTCGCGAAACCCAAGCGAGGCTGCCGACGACCCAGATCTAACGCCGCACGGTAGTCAACTGAGGCCGAACGATCAAGGGCAACCCCCACCGGAAACCCAAATCTAACCCCCTCATCGGCAGTCACCGGGGGTTGCCCGAGGCCATTCGGCCACAGACAACGACCGCCAACGCCACATCTAGGTTGTCGGCAGCCACCCGGCGCTGCGAAGGGTTTCAACTTTCCATTAATAAAAAATGAAAATTTTGCTTTGCAAGTATAATTTTCCCAAACACTATTTTACCTAAAGTTACTTTGCAAGGGACTTGTACGTTACAATTTACCAAACACAATTCGTATTTTGAAAAACTCCTTTAACTTAAAGTCCTTTGCATTTTCCCAAAAACTTTCCCCCAAAGTGTTTCCAAACGCACCCTAAATCATTTTCTTGAGATTTCTCCTTTATCCACTCCCTTATCTTGTTTTCACTAATCCTTTATCTAGCGCTCTGTACAGTTTGGGCTATCCACTTGGAAGATGGTAGAAAACAGAAACAATTGTTGAAGCAACGAACTCATTAAGAGAATCTCTTAGAAAAGGCATTAAGATGGAAAACAAAAGAACATGAATAAGTTACTGTAATGCTCTACAATCTACATTAATTTGTATGCTTACAGGTACCTGAATGTGTAATTGTTCAAAAAACCATTCCCGCAATTTGTCAGTCCTTGAATCTGGCTTTAATGGACGAAGATTCAAGCGGCTCAGTGTCAAAGATCCGATATGACCAAGGTGATGGGGAACCCAAAGCTTCTTATGTTGGTCAAAAGTTTAAAATGTGGCTCTCATGCCTCCTGTTTCTTCGCTGCTCTCTCATTCCTGAGAGCAGGAAGTCTTAAGACCCACTCACTAAGATTGAGTCTCCAACAGTGCATGTGAAACCGCACATAAAAGCAATCGTGAGCAGGGCATGCCATAAAGAAAAACAGAGGGAAAAGAATGACTGCAAAGTTTATGCAGGTTTGTTATCCTCACATATCATCTAAAAGTTGAGCCCGTCTGAAGCTGCAGTATGACATTCCAATGGCTAAAATCATAAACCGGACGGACAAATACATAAACCAAAGCAGATGGAATGCTGCTAAATGCACATTCTTAGTTCATTTTTCTAATATGGGTGGAACACTAAGCACTGTAGTTTGCCATGCAGAAATTTCTTTAACCACCAATTCGTGGCATGAAAGTGGAATGAGTGCTGAATTTCCAATCGCTAGACTTGTCTTATGGCATTCACCTAGAAGCAAAAATGTCGTTGTTGTCAAATTTCTTTCCTCTTCCTTTTCCATTCTTCATACACACTGTATAAACAATTCTTCACATTTTATTCATATCCACCTCATCCCCTTCCAATCAAGGGGAAAAAGAATCATTTATCTTCTCCACCTCCATTTTCTACTCCTCTATTTTCTTCACCTTTTCATTTTTCTTACAAGCAAATGTCATAGAATAGGAAAACCACTAGATGGTTATAACTAAAGTTAGTTCATTAAGAGAGAAGAGAACCAGCAATAAAAAAGAAAGAATTAAACTAGCAGGCAAGCGCCTCTTCATGAGAAATGTAGGATCCATATTGTGGTGAAGAATCTTACATGTACTCTCGAGAGAAGGTTCTGGCCTTCTGGCCAAGTACCTATATCAAAGCTTCTTTGTGATCTCTTCGTTTACACGACTATAATACTTCATTCTCCTAACACATGTCAGAGCATCTTCAAATTTCCGGGAACGTAATGAACTGGCAAAAGAATTAGACCAGTGTCTCAATTTGTCTTCCATCTAACAAGAGAAACAAGGTAACAGCGCTAAGTCATTGTACAGGTTGAGAATCTATTACTCTCTTTGCAACAGCAAAATAAACAATGAGACCATCGTTTCTTTTATAGAGGATGTGAAGTCAAAGTTCAAAGGGGTTGCAGTGCGGGAAACCTAACATGTCTATAAAGTTCTGAGGCAAACATATAGAAATGTAATTTTTCAAAAGATGCCAAGTATACCATGACGGTCCAATCCTATTCAAATGCACAACACTAACAAAATGATGGAACTCTATGACTCATTCACGTAGAAGCTGCCTACCATATAAACCAGTCTCCACAACTCTATACTGAAGAAAATGGTCTGACTAGCTATCAATATATGTTAGGCCTGACGTACCTGAGACTGAATCTGTTTCAAAGCCTGAGAGTCAGCCGCCTCATCTACAGCTTCTCTTATTTCCAGTATCTACATTAGCATTCAACAAAAGAGAGAATTAATCCAGAAAATCTTGAACTTGAAAAAGAAACCAGATAAAGGGAGCAACTGTTCAAATTACTGAGAAGCTTTGCCTTCATCCCTCTCTCCCTCCGTCTCTCTAATCAAAATGATAAAATGCTGGCGACAGAGAACGACCATATTTACATGTTGCTCATATAAAAGACCTCTTTCTAACTCATACTTTTCACCATACCAGCATATTCCTTTGAAATCCCACTCTATAAACTGAAGATAGCGAAAAGCCTTTTTCGCAGTATTTTAATATAAGGGCAGAAAGGAGCTAAAATAATATAAGTAATTAATTTCTCATTCATAACCTTGGAATATATATGTTTTGGAAGCCCCAAATTTACCTCAGTTAACAACTCTGGCTCAGAAACGGTTTCCTCTTCATCAACGTTAACCCCTTCAAGCTTTAGCTGCAAAAGAAATAACAGATTCAACTTGACAAGTCATGTTAGCACTAGATTATGTAACAAGTAAAAGATGAACTAGATGAACACTGTCTCTTTCAAACTGAGTTCATAGCCTTTTTTCTTAATAAGGAATTTCATATAAAAATATTTTGATACACCATAAGCCAATCATGGACACTGAAAAGCTGTAGCTTGAGGCAAAATACAAAGAATAAAAAGAAGTGTAATTTTCAGAAGATCATGCATCATAAAGGTTAACATTTTGAGCTTTTAGAGACATTGGCAGGTAGAAAGCAAAGATTTTGGCAAGTCAAGAAGAATATCACTTGCCACACCTTTAGTCCTCACAATGAATTTATAACCCTCTGTAGACCCTCTAGTGTACAATGCAAAAGAATATGAGACAGCAATAGGCTCCGTTTGCTTTGGCGAAAATGAATGATTTGAAAAATATTTTCCTAAAAATAAATGCTTGTCATTTGAAATAATTAGTTAATGAAAAATGTTTTCATAATCAATAACCAATTTATGTCCAAACATTTTCGTGGAAGATGAAAATAACTTTCTTTCATTCATTTTTGTAGTCAATATAAGCGATCATTTTTAGGAAAATTGTTTGCAAATCATTCATTTTCTGCGAAACAGACACACCCTAAGTAAGTGAGTTGTTGCATGCAGAAACTCAATGAGGAAGACGAATTATCCTGGGAGAATACCAATAGATGACAATACGAAGTAACACTTACCACATATATCGCCCTCGTCAAAGGCTTGCTAAGAGTGCGGTATGCATCAATTACTCGAGCAGACTGGCCTGCAGCATATTCTTTTTCTTGCTGAACAAGATGTAAAGAGCATTTAGAAGCTATAGACATATACAATTAGAAGTCCCCCAGTCAACGAAACCAAAACAGACCTCTGATTTTGAATGGACTAGATCAGGATGCAACTTCTTCTGCCAAGTCTTGTACTTGCCCTCCAGATTGCTAACATCCATTTCATACTTCTTTTCCCTGGTAAAACGGCACTACTCTTAAATGCGGGTGGCCAATACATATCGGCTAAATCGTTTTCATTGTTTTCTCATGCCCGCTGAACACCAAGGCATATGACAAGAAACAAAATGAAGCCACAAAAGCACATGCTTACCGTCACAACGACAAAACCACACGACTACGATCAAGGCAAATGCCTCGACCTTTTCTCCCACAAATTTTCATCTTTCAAAAGCCCATTAATCATACACTCCTAAAAAAATTCACCAGCTGCTCATACGATTCAAAGTTGAGTACTCGATGTGTGATGTTTGGAATGAGATCCTTTCCTCTACGGCGTCTCCGCAAGGAAACAGATGATTGACACAAAACTCAGACTTTGAACACGACTGAATTGGAATGACTCTCAACTCAACATCCAGCAAGTGTCAGGTTATTGTCTGATAATCTCCTCTTCAGAAGATTGAGAAGCAGATGCATAACAAATCGTAAGGGATTCAGACACCCAAGGAAAAAAGGAAAGATACCAATCAATGTCACCAAGTAAAGCATCACGCGTGATCCAGTCCAGATACTCACAGCCCGAAAATTCGGAAATAGTCCACCGACTCGTCCACGGGCTGCACGCTCCGGCAGGACTCGCACACCAGGAACGGCGCCGTCGCGGTCTCCCGAGCTCCGGCGCCGCAGTTCCAGCAACCGGGAGCTGCGCCGCCGGGAGCGCCTCCCGTGTAGCAGCTCCTCCCGGAACGCCGGAGGAAATCGCGGCGGTCGAGAGGGGGAAAGCCCGCGATTCCCGCGTCGGAGGAGGGCGGAGCCGCGCGCCGCTCGGCGAGGCGCCGGAGCCCCTGCGAAGCGGAATGGATTGGGACGATGGCGTGGCCGGCTGCGGCGAGAGTCTGGCGAAGGGCTGCGGCGGCGGAGAGAGGAGCGCCGAGCCTTCTCCTCCACATTCTGGGAGCCTCAGGAGCGCCCCGCAGAAGCAGGGGAGGAGAGACAAGAAGCAATGGCGTGAGAACGTGAGAAGGGCAATTCCGGAAGTTTGCCGATTCAATTGTTCTTCCGCCACGTACTCAAGTTCTTGTTCCCGGCAGCTGTTAGGATTCTGCTTGCGCTTCGCCCACGAACTTTGAGGGAGAAAATGACGTAAATGGCAATTGAATTTTGGTCCGATACGTAACACGGTTCCTAACTTTTA
The DNA here is from genome assembly GCA_024500025.1 of Syzygium aromaticum. Taxonomy (NCBI): domain Eukaryota; kingdom Viridiplantae; phylum Streptophyta; class Magnoliopsida; order Myrtales; family Myrtaceae; genus Syzygium; species Syzygium aromaticum. The sequence continues at coordinate 25,149,493 of CM044885.1, forward strand.
ATTTACTTAACGTGATCCATAAATTTTAGCGTAATATGCAACTTAAATCTTAAATTTATTCAATGTTGTCCTTTCATTAATTCAATTTCAGAAACAAAATTGAACATCTTCATTTAGTTTAGTGATTAAATTAAACATAAACAAAAAAATTCAAGGACGATATTGCACATTAGAATAAAATTCAGGGATTATATTGAACAAATTAAAAGTTTAAGGACCATATTACACGTCGGGTCAAAGTTCAGAAATCATTTGTATCAAGAAATTAAATGTCGTCAAAATGGTTACTTTATTCACACAAACATTGAATCTAAGGACGAATTCGAAACGGGACTTTTTTTTTAAAATTTTCATATCAGTTTTAAATTCCTTTTTGTTATCTTGCGGCAATTCAAATTCATGTCTTTAAATAGATACATTCTTTCTCGCGACACTTACAATGCGTTTCAACTCTATAGAGACGCAAAACCTCTTTAAGGCCTTGTTACTTTTTTGGGTCCGAGTCTTAAGGCCCTGTTGAAGAAGCGAGAAACACTGGATCGGTGAGACAGCGACCATTTTGTAGGATGATCACAACTTCGTAGAGTTCAAGGAAGGTGGTGATTCAGGATTCATCCCATTATTCTGGGATGACCCAAAAAGAAGAAAAATCTCCTGCCACGACAAAGAAGGCGGTGACCATAAGCTGCTGAATCCAGAAATCCCATTACTCAGACCGCGGGACCAGAAACTCTTAGACAATGAATGCTCGTGTTGTGTCTCATATATCATGAAAAATAGCATTAAAAACCGAAATTGTTGAACATATAGTTCCCTGAGGTTTCTCATCATAATACATGATTGTGATTGGCCACAAGAAGACCCGGAAAGTTTGCCGCTCTGTCTTCCTTTAAAAAGAGAGGGGAAAGCGAAAGGAAAGGCGAACGCATGTAGAAAGAAAGTAACTCCGCTCGCATGTGAACTTCTGACGGAGAGAGAGGCGTTGAGCGGAACCAAACATTCTATCCTGTGCATCCCCATCAATGTCCATGTAGTGGGTGGAAACAACATAACCTGTATCTTCTCCATCGTCTGGACGAATTCTCTGCATCTATGCCATTTTTGCCTGCCCTCTCTGCCCCTATGGTCATCTCTTTGGTGTCGTTCGTGGTTGAGTTCGAAAATGGTGCCTCCATCTTCCCACTCTCGAGAGAATATGAAACAACGACCTGGTCGATCTGATGAGGAGCCAAGAGTCTCTCTTCCGGGGAAGCTGGTACTACCTTGCTGTGACTTACTTCCCTTGTGGCACTGGAATTTGATTTCCTGTCCCTGCAATTACCACGCTCTTGGAACTCAGACTAGAAGAGGGGGGGGACCTAGCACGCACAGTAAACACCACCCGATGACAATATACTTTACTTACAAGAATTCTATCTTTTAAGTTTATTAGAAGCCACCAAAAACACTCAACATCAGCAGCCTATCTCAAAGAGATAATCAGGAGCTGGCACCGATACACAACTAAATAGTTTTATGTATCTGTCTATCTTCATTAATGTAGGGCAAACCACAAATTAGTGCCTTTATGGCGAAAAACTTGTGTCGAAGTTTCATTTCGGCCCATGACTATCACACCCACAAAAGTGTAGATTAAGAAAACAGGAAACCATAAGCAAGGCATGACACTGCCTTATCATTGTAATTACCTCAAACTGTGAGTGCCAGAGCTTAGTCTCTGTTCTTCTGTAGATTTCTTTATGGTTTCTCTGTTTGATTCTTCAGCACCAATGCCATCCTTCGAAATGAATCCAACTTTTTCTGAGATTGAAACCCCAACTGCATTTATTTCAAGATCTTGCGATGGTGAACGATTATGTGCATTCAATCCATATTGTCGAACTATAGATATCACTTTTTCCAGCGTCCCAAGAGCTTCTTCCACCTCAGGACGGATATGAACTTTTTTTTTGCGATCTAGGCAAGACATCTCCCCCACATCTCCATTTGAAGGGTTAATGATAACATCATTACCTCCCTCAATGCCTTCCTCACTCTTCACCTCCTCAATTTCACCATAATTGCTGCTATATTGAGGCAGCTCATCATTTGGCTGAAATTCTCCTGCACTCTGATTGATTGGAATATCTTGATTTACATCCTTTATGTCATCTTCCGCAATATCTACAATATCTTCGTGGATGAGAACTCTTGCCTTGTCCTCCAGCTTGTTGTATTCCAGACCTCCATTTTGTTGATTCATACTATAAAAAGCTTTACGTATTCGATCATACAGAGGGTCGTTCAAAGCCTGCTTAAAATCCTCATCCGACTTGAATACAGAAGCAACTGCCTGTATACAAAAGATTGAAATATGTAGCAAAGGTGAATCTACTGACTATGGAATATGCAGGAATCGTCAAAAGTTTTGCTGATGGACATTATCAATAGCATCTGTCACTTCACTAATTCATAATCCATTTCTCCGTGTGTTATTATTTTTCTTTAATCCTCAAGTCCTTTTAGCTGATGTTTGCCATTGCATTTTTCGCTCCACAAAAGAAAAAAATGAATGTCAAACTAGCCAAAGAAAGGGACTCCCTGACACACCTTCTGATAGAGTCTAAATCCACTGCCGATGAGCTGCCTTGCTATAAAGTTTATGAGGGATGGAGGAACCAAATCCAGCTTTAAGTCCACGTTTGCAATCGTACTGCAAACGTTGAAGTCAGAACAATTAGAGGTCGTAAATTCAAGGAGAGAATTAGCAACAGAAGTGAGCCTAATCACTGTTCTGCAAGAATGGAGAGGCAGAAGAGCTACTCTTTTGATCTTATATCTTTATCGCACCTAATCATCTTTCTTCCCACCTCTAAACATGGCATCGTTGGAGAGCAATCTTTTATCTCCAATTTCCTCTCTTTTTTGCAGAAATTTCCCACAGTCGATGTAGACTATATTTGTAGTTCAAATCTACAACTCATGTAGAGCCTCTTAATTACATACAAAAAAAGTCACTAGCAGAAATTTCTGAATCGCACTTTTTACGGTGTCTCACACCAGCAAATCAACTTCGGTTCTATCTGTTCTTGACTGCATCATTCACCTTTTATCTTTCACCAACAGAACTCCAACGTAGCTACTCTTTAGATTCTCTTTTTGGCCAAATCAATATAGCTACTTAGTCATCCACAGGATAGTTTGAGTACTGTATGCTGTATGCTCTTTATCAATGCTTACCGAAAATAACTTCTTTCAGGAGTCACCTTTTGTAAAGCAAATCCTCCAACCACACCAATCCTTGTCACATCTTTTGCCTCAGGTATCATGTCTCCCGTGTACCCATGAGTACTTTTTTCGATTTTCTCTGTTTCAGATATCTAACGGAAATTGTAAACATGATAAGAATCGTGAAAATGCCAAAATTCAAGGTAACTAACTTCTACAAGAAAGGAATAATCTCATCAAACTTGACCGTTGAGTTTAGAATAATCATTACCGAGTTCAAGATTACGATGATTAGATCATCTTGGAAGTACTCAAACTCAAAGAAGTGCACAATAGCCTCCCTAGCTGACAGTGGCCATGACACCTTCACCCTTTCTTACAAAAACAACCGTGGAAGATATCAAAACTATGAAGGATAGAAGAATTATAGTATGTCCTTCAATAGCAAGATCTAGACATACCTCACTGATGATATCTGTTCTCCAATACGGATCTTCTGGAGACATTTACTAGAAGTAATTTTGAAGGCTGGCATAGTATACTGGGGCCACCTGGGAAAGCCATAAACCAAACCGAGACTGTCATCTATGTAGCTCAATTACTTCATTCCATGTTTTGGTCTGATGGTTATAGTGTTCAACTTAATGCAATCAATGAAATCTCATTTGCTTCATCCTCCAAGCATCCATCTATACATTGCAAAGTTAGGTATTCTGAAACAGAAAACTACAAGCATTCACTATAAGTGATTCATCTGTTAGTTTATGAAGCTACTCCTGATTAAGGTTCCAGTTCTAGATCATTCGTTAAAATGGTGCAGATTTGTATTACAAACCTAGGCAAATTCATAATCTCCCTCTCTTAAACAGGAGGCTTGCAAGCCTATGCATGCTTTTTGCAAATAAAAAGAAAAGACGCACATATTACTGGTTCCTATTGCATGTGAACACATATTGCCCAGTACATGAGCAACCCCCCCCCCCCCCCCCCCCCCCCCAATAATTTCTCTTCCTTGTTCTTCAATATTCTTATACCGTATACTCTTTTTGTTGCTAAAGCATTAAAATTGTTCTCTAAAAAGCATTAGGTTGTTAAGCCAGATGTCAATGTGTAAGAATCTCCTAAGCAGAAGCAAGATAGTAAAACAAAATAGAAAACTGGATAATCATTACTAAAACTAATGCATTAAAAACGAATCAACATGAGACAGTGCGGAAAACTCTTACCACTTCTTATACAGGGCAGACTCCCATGAAAGACATAAACCTGCAAAACTATCGAGTATGCTCAGCTTCTTCTTTGTATGTAATTATGTGGTCGATGCATGAGTCTCTGGGAATTATGTCGAACTTACAAGTATCCATGGGGCCATCAACATAGCCTTCTACAAGTAATGTATGGTATGGAGTTCCTTCAGGTCCTTCTCGGTACATAACTCGGAACTCCTCATTATCTTGTTTTAACTGTCAAATGGAGAGAACTCACATCAACATCATATCGGACAGAAGTTCATAGCTTCCAAAAGGTGGATTATCCCAAAGAATAAATAAGAAAAATGAAAATCAACTAAAAGGTGAATAAGAGATCTTTTTATCATGGGAGGAGTTAAAACATTAAAGGAAGAGAACAGTACACGTTGGCTCAAATGTTGTCTGAAAAATGCCCTCCAAGTTTTGTAAAGACATATAAACATGAAGAATTTTGGATCAAAAGAAAGCCAACACAACAATAGTAACATGCTATCTTGCAACTACAAGACAAGCCTACAATTTGCACAAGATAGGCAAGGGTAAAGCTTATTGCCCAAAGATTGAGAGACGTAGAAATGATGATCAGATTATTCTGGAACAAATGCCACTCAACTGATCAAGTTTTCTACAAAAATAGACGAATTGAGAGAAAAGATGTTTGAGATAGAATTTCACAATCAACTAAATTGGACTAAGGAAAAACTTTAGATTGCTCACAAACCGAAAGATTACATTTTACATACTTTCCATTCAGCATGTGAATTTTGAGAAGCTTTTGATCCGTCACTGCCAACAGAAGCACTTCTCAACATATCCAGAAAATGAGAGACGTCCTTAGTCCTCCTCTCCAGTAGAATCTCAGTACATACTTCAAAAATCAAATTCCCTCAGTGTCAGAAATTGTAAAATCCAGATCCACCTTCTCAAACAGCACCCTTCATGAAAAAGGCCAAGTAACAGCACAAAAGACAATTCACTAACGTCATCAAGAACCCGCCGTAGAGTTTCTACCTTCATTTTCTTCCAGTGAAGAACGTTGGAGATGATCTTTCACCAGGGTTTTAAGCGTCTCCGCATGTGTCAAATCAGGAGATGCCAGAGTCTTATCGAGCCTATCCCTGTACTTGGTGATTCTTTCACTTTTGCCCATCTTTGCATCTCCAGAAAAACTAGATCCGGAATCAAAACTTTCAAACCTTCTTGTGCACCATGAACCTCAAACAGAATTCACAATCACCTCCTGCACTCGAAACCATCCCAAATTATCTCGACTTCAGCACCACAATGAACGTTCCTGATAAAAAGCTATCATAATTGTGCGAAAGTTCTCATAACTTGCATCACAGCCAACATGGAGACAGAAACATGCTGGATCAACAATCTTATTCTAGAATAGTAAATGATGTAGAATTGCAATTATTGTTGACTTTGAAAACTTTCAAAGTCCCCAACTTGCGGTCCTACGAACACGCCTTTGTTGAAAAACACTGAAACCTTCTAGTTGCTCCGTTGGACCAGTATTAACCTACCATTCCAAATCCAAATCGTATAATTTCATCCAGCTCCCATTAGCAAAAATATAACCACCAGCAAAATTGCCAAAACTCTCATCCCAAAAAATAAATTCAAGTACCCCATTAGTAGACCACCTGAAGCGAGCCAGATGAGAGCACCAAGAATTCAAACAAAGCCTGACCACACAAGCAAAGCACAAAGCCAACCGACCCAAAAGAGAAAAAGAAGAGAAAGCAAAGCATCAAGCAACCACTCTCAGTAGCCCAAAAGTTACTCACGCAGAAACTGGGGAATCACCACCCACCTCCATACCCACCCACCAACTACCCAGCTCCAAAAATGGCTTTCCCGATCTCGACAGCTATCGATCACTCGATTACTCGTGTCAAGAAAGGGAGGGACAAGAGCCACCGGCTGCTCGAACGCCCAGACGGCTATGGAACATGGGTCGGTATCGAAGTTAACGAACACCAGACAGACGGCAGAATTACCGATGAATTCGAATGGAACCCACCAATCCTTCCTCAATGGAAAGAGAGAGAGAGAGAGAGAGAGAATATAGATACGGTCAAATCACGGAATAACATAAAGGAAGCAAGATAGCTGAGTCACTTGGCTTCAGCACAAGGGTAAGGTACAGCTGGTGCTATAACAACTCCAAGTGGGACCCCACAGAGAAAGAACAGGAAACCAACGACGCGGGTAAAAAAGGAGAGATTCCGCAAATTACAGAAGTGGGAATTTAACCGGGGGTGACCCAGAAGAACGGCTGGGACAAATTCATTAACTTGAGGAAGTGGAAGGCGGGCGTGCGTGTGTGTACTCGTTTCTTGCACGCACGCACGCTCGTTCGCTCGCTCTGGGACGAAGAGATCGGGACTCGCTTTGAAGAGGGGAGACAGGAACACGTGGAGGTGCGAAGGGTGGCAGTGATGGGGGTGGACGCCTCGTTGTCATGGCGATCCACACAGCAGAAGAAGAAGATACGCCTCTGCTTTGACCCCCACACAGTTATTGCGTACGCCTTCCGCGGTCCGCACATCGATCATGCTAAGTAAGAACATATTCGGGTTTTAAGGTGTAATTGTGCTGTTTTACCAAGAATAGTACCTGCTTTCCCAACTTGCAATCCTTTTTTTTTTTTTATGATTTAACAAATGTCTCAAGGTCACTTTTTAACAAAATGACAAGACATGAATAGTTTTTGAATTTTAGTTCAATATTTAATATGTGCTTAACTTTTAATTTGTTCAACGTAATACTTAAATTTTAACCTAATATGTAATGTCATCCTTTAACTTTTACTTTATTCAATGCGATCTCTAATGGATTATATGAAAATGTTAAATGTAATCCTTCATTAAATCAAACTAATGGAATTTATTAATTTGGCTTCCATTACGGTGAGTTTGAACGGTAGACAAAAAACACGTTACACTTGAATTATTTGCATATAATCCTTTTAATTTGTTTAATTCGTTCAATTTGAAAAAATAATTATCCATGGTATTCGATGACGTGAATTATTATTTCCTAATTTGAATTGAACATCATATGTGGATGATCCATGTGTAACGTTATTTTTTTTTTCCACCGTTTAAACGTACCAGATTGGAAGCGATATTAGCAAATTCTGTTAATTCGAATTAATAGAATGATAACATTGGATATTTTCAAAAATTATATAGACTAGATCAAATATTTACCAAAAGTTCAGTGCCACATGAATAAATTAAAAACTCATGGATGACATTACGCATTGGGTCAAAATTTAAGGACGGCCACATTGAAGAAATTAAAAATTCGAAGATGACATTACATATCTAGCCAAAGTTTAGGAATCATTTATGTAATTTTCCCTTCTTATCAAACAAAGAATAGGAGTAGTTGGAAAAGGTGTAGAGAAGGAGAATATTGGTTGAGTTTGAAACTTAGACTTTGTTTCGCAAAAAACATTTTCCTCATTTTCTGAGGTTTAGTTTACTTAAAGAAGATGAGTCAACTAAAAATACTTAGTCAACAAAACCTATTATTAAATTCAAGAAAATGATTTCCTCTTTAAAAATCAAAAATCATTCTCCAAAATAGACTCCAAACTCTACACTTAAACACAGAAATCCCAACATTGGTTCCCAGGTCCTCGACGTCCAAGACCAGGTCTCCAGTGCCCAGGCCCGACCTATCGAGGCCAACCTATGACCTTGGTGCCTATGTCCGAGTCCCCGTCCCCTCGCTTGGGTCCATTGAGGTCAAAATCGGGACCCTTGTGTCCATGCTCAAGACTCTGGTGTCCATGCTTGAGCCCCCAATACCCACTTACGTCCATCAAGGCCGGCCCTGAAGCCCCGATGCCTTGCCCAATGCCCCGACACCAGGGCTCAAGTCCATAAAGGCCAAGCACGGGATCCGATACCTAAGCTTAAATCCCAACACCCGAGCCCAAGTCCATAGAGGTTGTGCCTAGGTCCCTGATACTCAAGCTCTAATTCCCAGTACTCAAGCATAGGTCCTCAGTGCTCGGGCTTGGGTCCCTATTGCCAAGCTAGGATTTAACAAGGCCAAGGTTTGGGACCACGGCGCCTATGCCCGGGGTCTTTTAAGGTTGGGCCCAGAACTACAATGCCCTTGCTTGTTTATATAGAGGCCAAGCCCGATACTCATGCTCGCAGCTTCGTCCATCAAGGTAAAGCCCAGGACCTCAGTGTCTATGCCATGATCCTCGAAGCCCGGGCCAGGGTCCATCAAGGCCAGATTTAGGACCTCGGTGCCCGCCCGGTTCTCAATATTCGTAAGTTATTAGCACCCAAATAATATTTTTCTGTTGAGGAAAATCAAATCAGATTTTTCATACTAAATTATGGAAAATATTTTTCAGTTTATTTTTAGGCTTCAGCCCAATATCAGACATTTACTGTCATTTTCTCGGATGACTTTCGGAAGAACATTTCTAAAAAATGTAACATATCCTTAAAAACAAAGAAAGCCTTGGGCATTGCGAAGGCATTAACTTGATTGTCCTCATCTCCGATTCTCTCCGTCATAAATACTTTGCGTACGGGAAGATCCTCTCCCCACTTTATGACAAGCCAAAGTCTAGAGAAACTCTAAAGATGTGCATTTCCAAATTAAGCAAGAAACGTCATTCTTGAGTCAACTATCATTCGAGGTACAAAAGAGAGGAGTAAAGAAGGAGAAATGACTAAGCAATGGTACTTGATGCTTGAATAATTATTGCCATTGATTTCGATCGATGAACCCCCTTTCACGTGGACTTCGGTGCGGAGGTTGGGATTCTAGCCAATTTTGTGACGGAGTTGACGGGCTCGCATAATTGTCCACGTCATTTCATTTTATACGGATTCGCGACCTTAGCTATACGCACCCATTAGGTGATTCATTAATTTTCTGAAATTGCAAGCGAGTCGATGCAAATCTGTGATCTAATATGTAGTCATCAACTTAAGCAATGCTAAAGATTGTATTTTGATAGTCGCTGCATAATTAAATGTGAACTTTGCGTTTTATAAGGCAATGATAATGACATATAAATATTTGTGATTGTTTATTTGAACGTAATCTTTTGTTTTAGCAAAATAAACGAAAAATTAGATGTTCTCATGCATAGGTAACATCACATGCGCTCAAAAATTAAGATTTCATTTTCCAAGATCATAACGCTTACTTGAAAACATCATGTCTTATAATAGATAAACACCAAATACTGCTTTTAGGTATTTTGTCGAATCCTAGTATCCGATTCGATTTTAAATACACGGATTCATAAACTGAAAAAACAACTTCAATTCACGCTAAACATCTTGATGTAACAACAATGTGGACTCATGTTTTGCCTGAAAAAAGGACCAAAAAAAAAAAAAGAAAAGGAAACGAAGGCATTGAATCTCTTTCTTTTTATTTAGGATGCGTTTGTTTCATGAAAAATGAATGATTCGAAAATATTTTCTTAAAATAATTAATTGTATCGCTTATAAAATTAAATGAACGAAAATAATTTCCATCATTCACAAAAATATTTAAACATAAATCATTATCGATAATGAAATATTTGTATTGACTAATTATTTTAAGCGATACAAACGATCGGTTTAAAAAAAATATTTTTCAAATTATTTATTTTTTACGAAATAAGCAGATAATCCATTATGACATGTTCGATGGGAGATGATATAGGAGCCTTGGGAGGGTTTCTTGCTGACCTTCTTCAGAACGGGACTAGTAAAATACCAAATTAAGCATCGGAATGTTGAGTCTATGACTACGACGGTGATGCAATTTTTTCATTTTCTGGTCAAGGACGGTGATGCAATTCAAAAGTAGAGAAAATCAATAGAACATAACTTCTTACACTGTCCAAGTTTGACCTGTGCATGATAGTCGGTCAACAAATTCTATTGATTATGGTGAAAAATAAATGATTTAAAAAATAATTTTCTTTAAAATGATCGATTGTATGATTAAAATAATTAGTTAATATAAATGTTTTATTATTGTTCACAATTTAAGTCTAAAATATTTTCATGGATGATGGGATTTTTTTTTGTTCGTTCATTTTTGGCAAATGATTTTTTTAAAGAAAATATTTTTCAAATCATTCAATTTTCGCGAAACAAACACACCCCTAAGGAGGAAAGGAAGTACTTGGAAGGAGAATACTGCTAATTCTTATTCTTGATCAGAGTAAGAACTAGGTCGATGGAACATACCTTTTATCCGCTCCTATCCTCAATCAGTTATAGGTACTTTTTTGCTTTTCCGGGATAAAGGCAGGTGCTCTGGGCAAGGGCATTCGCCTTTTTAATTGTTGTCTCTTTCCCATTGTTTCGATCAAAATTTTGAAGAAGCATAAGATCACTCAATGACTTCCTAAAATTCTTTCCTTAGCTCAACCAATCCCCAGGACTAATAGATGCTGGTTGGTTCGATCATAGTGTCCACTTAGATTGAAAAACTCGTGGAATTTTGCATCGAGGAACTCGATGTATTCCCAGAGCACAATCAATCGATTCACTCATGAGTTGGTTTTCAAAGCAAGGGTGCTGAATAAAGTTTCTGGAGATGAAAGCCATCGGTTTTGTGGCTCTCTTTCTTGCCTGAAAGACACGGCATTATCATCGTTCCAATGGAGGCTTTAGTAGTTTAGTTTGGTCGCGGCTTCTTCCTGAGGTTTGATCAAAGTCGAAAGGGACACTTTGGAGGCTCGGTGGACCTGAATGAATGGGACTTTGATCTTCCTTTGTCCCCAACCTGCATTTCTAGAAGTAACCCACCCTTATAATTAAGGATAATGACATCAGTGATACCTAAATTTTGGATCAATATATAATGTGGTCCATAAATTTTTAATTTATTCAATAAGGTCCCTAAACTTTAATATATGTTCAACTTAGTCCCCGAACAATATGAAAATGTTTAATATTATCCTTCCAATAACTTAAATTCAAGGACGACATTGAATATTTTCATATAATTTGAAAACTCAATTGGAAATGCACCAAAAGTCTGGATACCACAATGAACAAATCAAAAGGTTATGGACCACATTATGCATTTGACTACAGTGTAGGGACTACATTAAATAAATTAAAAGTTCAAGGACCACATTACATATTGAGCCAAAATTCAGAGACTATCTGTGTTATTTTTCCTTATAATTGTGACGGAAAAAGCATACGAGACTAGGTGACAAAGAGAAAGAGACCCAAAAATGAACATATGCCCGATGAAAGTTGGGAGAGCCCCACCAATGTGGCCGTCTGGAAAGATGAAGAAAAAGAGCACTTGGAAAGAGTCCATGAGACCGCGGCTAGGTACCGTCAACCCTTTGCCGTATGATGCACTTTTGTTTCAAGGGAAGAAGAGATTTAGATCTTTGACTTTGACATGAGGAGCATCTTACCTTTCTTCAACACCAAAAGAGGCTAAGATGGAATCCTTGAACCCCCGGAGGTGCTGGAAAAAGAGGTGATTACAGTAAGAACACAAGACCATGATGGTCTTACGTTGTATACACTAGTTCTTTGTTAGATTCAAAAGCAAGATGGGACAACAGAATGAAACGGGGAAAAAAGACCATCCCCAAAAAACTAACTTAACCATCTGCAATAGCTACTCGTGCATAATATAGTCCAGAATGTAACCTCCTGGTCCAAGCCAACCCGGTTCTTTTACTCGCGTCTTACGGTAACCAGAACCGAGCGAGCAGGACAAGCCGCTCCGGTTCTTCACAGTAACAATTAGATAGCTCATAGACGCAAACTAAAACAGCATCGATTTTCTATTTGGCCTTCTTCCAACTTGGAAAGGTTAAATGATGTTTCAGCTTTATTTTTACTGTCAATCAAATGTATTTACACTACCCCAATAGAATAAATCAGAACACTTGCAATTTCAGGGGGCTGTACAGTGTCGAATCTTCTATGCTTCCACTCTTCCTTTGAATTCTCTTGTATTCCAAGCTGTACTGTAAAAATAGTAATGTATGCCGTCCGAAGCTCTTCAAAAGTAGAGGATATGGCAGAGTATAGGCGGCTCTTCATCGCACCTGCCTGATGTTATAACTTATGAACAACTGTACATCTGCAACAATATCCACCAGTCATGCTGCTGGGACCCTCCTGTAGAAAAGGACGTAAGCAGCAGATGTCTTTATCCCTTCTTCATTAATAGGGAAGACCCTCTCATCATCGAACTCATACCATCGATTGTGCCCATGCTGCAGATTGTTGGAGTTTCCACGAATTAAACAATGTAGGCCAGAGAAAAGAGCTTGTCAATCGAGGTTCTCACAATTATTATAACTCTACAGTCTGGTGCCAGTATGAACACAACTGAGCTTGTGGAAAAATAAAAAACACGAAGGATGGTGATAAGCTTACGTGAGTCCCAAACAAAACCAAGCTCAAGCATGTGGAATGAGTTTTTGACACAGAATCACAAGTCTCAAGCAACTGTGGGTATAGAGAATACAGATTTGCAAGCTGAAAAATTGCACAATAACTAGAGAGAGAGAGAGGAGAGAAGACCCATTTAATTGCTACGACTGTAGGTATCAAAACAACCCCTTCTCTAGCAATAAATCTCCACCAAAGAACTGACCAGGAATGACTAAGGTGGATTAAAATCAGTTTAGTTGACAATTACCAAAAATTACTGAACTATCAACCAATATTTGTGAATACTAAGGAAGGATCTAAGTTGAATTCAAGGTAAGGCGGCGACCATTATACAACTGGATAAAAAAGCCCATCATCAATGTCAATTAGAGACAAGATTTGACACAACAGAAAAGAACAAGACTACAAATATAATGCCGATGCAGGATCATAATCATATTGTAGTAGTATTAAATGTTTCTCTCCTTTATCTAGTCTTTCCTTACGCAAAATTACATGTACGTCATTCATGAAAGCCTTACAGTTGCAACAGCTATCAGAAGAAAAAGCAAGGAAGCATGAGAGCAATGATATTGCATGTTTCTTTTGTGACGAATTGGTTCATTTAGCTCATGACTGTCCAGCTAGGATTTGTGCTACAAAGAAAGAGGAACAAGCATATGGAAATGGTGAAGAAGATAAAAGAGAAATCAAGGACAAAATAAAGAAGCAATCTGTTGTGAAAAATGATATTGTGATACCAAATACTTAGAAAATTTATTAAATTAGTTTGTTCTGCAAGTTCTCACTAGAATTCTAGAGCGACTAGGAGGATTAAGATCATGTAGATACATATGATGATTCCACATCTCAGAACTCGAGTTCAAGTTTTCTCCAATCAGGAAAAACAAAAGGCGACATTGACTAAAAAGAATGATATATATAGAAAGTTCATGGTGAAACGGTTGGATGAATTTGCTGCAGAAAGTCCATGGTTTCTGAAAAGGGGATGAAGGAGATTGATCACAAGATATATGCTGAATCTGTCAAAGGTTATCATCACCACACCCGAGTGTTTCCAACCTTTGGAGAAGGATACAAGAGCATAATCATTTTTAGAATTTAAAGGTTCTCTTCTTATTTAAGTCTCTGCTTATGTTATTAGGTTAATAAGTGCTCATGCCATCACTGACTTTTAATGAGGTTGGATGCAAGAAATCAGAAGTGGTCGTGTTAAATTAAGGCTTGATATCATCTTATGTATGTAATTATAGTGTCAATAGATCTTTTAATCACTTTTTCGTCAGTTTTTTCGTTTTTCAACAAACATTGTTGGCTTCACTAAACCCTACAGTGTCCATTCTCTGTTCCGGCTTCAATTTCTCAGTTCTTGCCTTGTATTTGGCCGCTTTCACTGTCTTTACTTCCCTAACTACATTAAACACACTAGAAACTTCTGCGCTGCACCAAAAGGCCACGGACATTTTGTAAATGGTGGAAGTTCAAACAAAAAATTAAATGAACAAGTAGACATTAAATGTTGTGGTCCAAACATCCAATTCCTTAGGTTGCACTAAAGCCTTCTGAAAAACTAGCTTCAACATACTTTTTCTAACGTATACATTAAGATTCACCCTACTCTGCTTTTGCAACAAATTCTACAAAGAATCGAGGAGAAATTCCTCGATGCAAAGGAAACAGAAAATCATGAATTTACCTAGAGGAGAAAAAGACACTTACATAAACAAATGCTGTATAATGACCACCTCCCAATCCTCCATAGTGATTGCTAATAGCATACAACATGTAGCGACAGGAGGAAGCAGAACTTCTGTTAGCAATGTAACTTGAAAGGTCAAGATCCTCGATGGGGAAGTCGACAAATGTTTCGAGTTTGTTCTTGAGGAACTGGCTGTATGAAAACCTTTTCAAATGAACAACCAGAATCTCAGGCAATCTCCAAAGGTCCAGCTTTTTGCTGGCTTGCTGATGTTGTTTGCAGCTTGGACAGTACCTAATTCACATAGAACTTCAACATTTAAGACTTCAAAACATATCCATGATAATCATCATTTGAATAAATGTAAATATAAGAGATATCATTTGCCAGCACATCTGTTCTTTCAAGTAGACAAATGAAGATGTGACAATGGGGAAGGCCAAAAGTAACTGCAAATAAGCTGCAGAGCATCAACCCAAATGATGCAGCTTTTGAGTCAAAGGGTTGGCCCAGCTGGTGAGGCCACCCAATTCCCAGGCATAAGATGTGGGTCTGAGTCAGATTCCCCCACTTTCTCCTCACCTCGTGTTAACCAAAAACAAAACTCCATATGCTTTAACAGTGTGCTACCGTCTTCGAGATGTACAATCGGTAAAAAGGTTTAGATGATGCAACAGCATAAGCTATTACAAAAAAAAAAAAAAAAAAAGACAGACTAACCACATGTCCTCTGGCCCTAGAGGCTCCTCCTTCAAGAAGGCTTCAAGGCATTTGTACAGGGAAACAGACTCTGGAGGCCTCCTGGTAAACAACTGGGGCTTATAAATCTCTGGCAAAGAACCTAGGAAGCACAGATCATATTTTTCAAGCATTTGCTCTGGCCAAAAAGCATGAATTCTTAAGCTCCTCCTAGCCCTTGAGACAACTATTGGCTCAGACATCCTTAACTTGGAGGAGCCTTCTAAGAAAAACTCAAACTCATTTGGACCATCAACCATTTCAGCATCTGATTCTGTGTCACAGGGGCTCTGAGTATCCTCCATCTCGGAATCTTCACAAGCAGAAACAGAATGCTCAGCATCATCATGATCATATGATGAATCTTCTGTGGGCTTAAGGAATGGGTTGATCAACTTGAGAAATGCTTGCCGAACATCATATCCACATGAAAGACTAGTAAGCCTTGCCACGAGAGGAAAGCCAAACATCCGAGGGTCTGCCCTCCCGGAATAATTATCCCTGGCAATCAAATAATTGCAGAACATAAATAAAACAATCAGACACTGGATCCTGGAAATAAGATACTAGATCATCCCTTCAATGAAAACATCACAAGAAATTCTACAGAAAATCTTACCATAAACTACAAATTACCAGAAATAAATAATAGAGGCTCAGAGAGTAGCTGGATGGTACTTGTGGCATAATCGCATGTTCTATTGGCCAGAAAAAATAACAGGACTTCAAATGGGCAAACATGTTTTAAGCATACCTTTCAGCCTTCTTGTGCATGAACTCAACAAGAATTGATGTCTCTGAACCCTTAGGTAAGCGATAAGCAACAATTTGATCGTCATCTCTGATCAAGTCTATTGAATCAGATGGTTCGTCCAGGTACCGAAGAATGTGGTAATTATATACCTAGAAATCAACAGGATTCAGTAATTACAATGAAGTTTGTTAGAAAGTCCAATCCAAAAGTTGAAACTATTAGGTGAAGAGAGACCACATGAATATAAAAAGCATTTAAAATCCGTTGTCAATCGATGTGAATAATACTTCAACACCCCCACTCACGTGCAAGCTGGATTATAAGCAACACGTGAAATTTTGACTACGCACATTCACGAAAGGGATAGCATTGGCTCTGATACCATGTTAAAAAGTCTAATCCAAAAACTTAAGTTAATAGGTGGAGGGAGACCACATGAATATAAAGAGCATTTAGGACCCGTTGTCAATCGATATGGGATAATACTTCAAAAAAGTTATTCTTTCTGTCATCTTCTCTCTCCCTTTAAAGAACTATATGAAAGAATCCAAGCATGTATGAGAGCAAGTAAGAAGCAACACACTTCCGTGGATGCAAAAGAAAGACAGACGCAAACATATGTGCCATATTTATACTAGATTCAACATCATCTGACTGTTGTCTAGGTCATGTAAATAGAACTTAGAATGTAGAGGAGTAATCCGATTCGACCAGATCAAAAATCATGTATAGCCTTTAAGATAGGCCTGCTTGCGAATCAAATTTTCCCAGGACAAGGATCACGCAGAGCACTTCTATGCCCCACACAAAACTGCTTAAGCGGAAGAAAGATAGGGATTATTAAATTAAATGCCTCGACATATTATCCCATTTAAATATGCAAGATACAACTACATACCTCAGCCACCAGCAGGGTTTCATCATCCCTTAGGAAACAAACGACACTCAAAGCCTGTATAAGGTCCTTCAAACTTCCACAATTGGGAACTGATACTGCTAAAGGAGATGGTAATGCAACCCCATCAGTACTTACTACAGTTACAGTCATCGAGCGCATTGTTGTTGAAGGCAAAGGCAGTGATAGGTACATAAATGGATCGAAGGTAATGGACACCTTTTTGCACATAGGGCAAACCAACTTTGACCGAAACTGACCCTATAACAGCATAAGTTAATTAGTTAAGAATAATTGAAGATTAGCCATTTTCAGCTGAAGAAACATAAATTGCAATGTTCTTATTCAGTCTAAAAGCTACCAACAGCGTCGTTTATGCCATAATCTAACCATTTCATGGAAATTCTCTTTGGAGAACCAAGGAGATAAGCAATAGGATAATGTTTTGATTTTTAGGAAACCCTGAAGCCATGAAAAAACTTACTTGACACGCATCTACAATGATGGAATCATTTCGTGCCAGATGACTCTGCCAATATTCTTCTGCAACTTCCCCATAAGGACGGTCTGCCGCATCTTTCATCTCTATGTATGGTTTCTGCTTTACACGGTTTAAGTCTTCATGGAGGCCATCCAACAAGAAAGCAAGAAATTCCTAGATAAAAAACTTGAGATTCAGACAAATCTTTCGATTACCCTACATATTTCAAAAACTTGAACATTGAATACAAGTTTGTCAATGTTCTATCAATTTACAAGTTCATCAAAATTTCATGCAAACACCCAAATCTGAAGAGCGAGAAGATGCAACTAACTTGAGAATCATGTTGGTTATAGCCACTGAATTGAGGAGCCAACTTCACTAGTTTTGATTTGAAAGCTCTGGGGGCAACAGGGTTAATTCCTGGAGACCATAGCTTTCTTAAAAGTTCTCCAAAAGCCAAAGCAAGCTCTCCCTGGAGAAGAAGCTATTACTACAGATGGGAGAGTAAAAAGATTGCATTATTACCAAGTAGTACTTTCTTCTACTGTAAATTGTCAAGTAGGCCAACCTGCATTCCTAGAGGGTTTGTGGAATTTATTTCTCTCCTGTAATCTCCAAGGAAATAGTCAACAACCTTTGGGGTATGAACAAGGCACTGGATAGCACTATTCATGAAGCAAGTATTACCAAGATTTTGGAGTCCTTTTAGGCCCAGAAGGCCAGTCTCCCTGTGATAGCCATCAGATTCTGATAAGCCATATGTTCTACCATACGGTTGTAAGATGTCAATGCGCCCATTCAACCTTAATATGCCGCTAGAAAAGGTACCCCCTATTCTAGAGTCGGCGAATGTTGTATCATCCTCCCTCCTTTGCATGCCATTCTTGGACAAACCATGGACTTGTAATTCCAGTAAAATCTAGAATAATGAGCAAAAATATAAGTAAAGAGGGTTTCCTATGCAAAGATCAGCAAACTTGTATACAATAAACGGCTAAGAACTAAAAGCAGTATCCTCAATATGTGCAAATGTCACGTGAGAATGAGCAGTTTTCTTGTTAGAAATTGTTGAAAGATAAAACCAAATATAGCATCTAGAATTCTTCACTTTATCAACATATGGGAGCTTGAAGTAGGGACCTCCACATGATTACTCTTTGTAAGGAGCAAACTTATTCGGAGATCATGTGCTTTACTCAAAGTTCTGGATACCGTTAATCCAAAATATACACGCTAGCCCTTGGAACTCAGAGATAACTTTTTTCTCACTTACCAGGAAAAAAAAAAAAAAGAAGGCAGGATTTGAACTAGAGATCAGAATATCCATACATATCAGATCACTCTATCCCATGCCATAAAAATATGTAAATCTAACATTTTACCAATGTATACCAGATCAGATAATTAAACTGGCAGCCCATCTGGTCTCCAGTAGGTTAATTAATACTGCTTGTGGTGAAGACTAGTCAAAAACAGAAGTTGACCAACTTCAACCAGTTGAACCGATATGCTAGCTAAGCCAATTGACCAAACCTATGTATTTTAAACAATACAAGACATCGTTGGTGTAGGGATTCACACCCACAACCCCATTTGAAATGTGTGCACTCTTGCCAACTGAGTTGCAGCTATCTCTAATTTTTAGGGCAAAGAAACTACACCAATTTCAAGAAAACCAAGGCTGCACATGGAAGAAGATGGAAATGTGTGTCTTCTTGCTGATTGAGTTGCAGTTATCTTTAATATTAATAGGGCAAAGAAACTTAGCTCACCCATTACAAGGAAACCAAGACAGTGCATGGGAGAAAAGTAGAACCAATCTTAAATAAGCAATACATCCAGGCAAGCCTTCACTCCAACTTGACTAGGTGGCATTACTTTATATTTTTGTTTTCTTTTTATCTTCTTGTGGCTCTCGCGATTTGACCTTTGCCTACCACCTTTCAAAACGTACATAAATCAACATGCAAACCAGAACAAAATTTCTTCTAAACTTTTTATAAATCAAAATGCTTTTCTTTTTTAAATAAAAAAAGAAAAAAAACAAAGATTTTCCTTTATCAGTACAGCCAAGCAAACATTAGTATTACTAGACAACCTCACTTAAGTTGAAGTGGCCAGCAGGTCCAACCAATTAAACCCAATACTAGTCAGCAAAGAGGTTTACCTCCAGCATGGTTTTAAGATGTTGCATTCAAGTGAAGAATCCATATCATTCATCTCATCTCTTCATGACACCAAAGAATTACCTTTTAATGACATATTTGAACAACTGAAGCTATTAAGAACTCTTCTTCACCTTTTATTTAAGAGGTCAAAGAAAATGCCAGCGACACCACTTCTTCCATTCCATCACCAATTTAAACTTAGGACTGTTTTACAAAGATTAATCACATAAGATTGGCTGATGTAAAGTTGCATTGCTGAAAGTATGATATTCAAAGTCATTACCATCACAGGCTAATCATTCAAAATGTTAAGTCTCTTATAGTGGAGAGTCAATCATTCAGACATTGTACATCTCTAACTTGCAATTGGACTTTAATTTAAGTTTCAAGTGGCCGTAGCCTATCTGGTCAGCACCCCCTTGTCCCCTATTTCACCCTAAAAAATGGGGAGAAACTCTCAAGCAAGATAATTCTCATTGTATCGATAGACAACTATTAAATGATGTAGAACTCTTAAATGGAATTTCACTAAAACTACTCATGGTTCGGACAGAAAATGCTATTTGGTGTATTAATCAAGACAACATAATTCAGCAATCAAAATAGTGCAACCAGCACAGAAGCTTATCCTGCTGATTTGCTTTCAGAAGCTACTGCAATTACCATAACAGGAAACTAAGTGAACATAAACAAATTGAAAAATGTACCTCTTGTCCTGAATGCCTAGGAGAGTCAGCAGCAAAGTCATTTCCATCATCCACAAACAATAAGGTGGTCTGCCCTGAGAAGTCCCATAAGCGCAACTGTTCAAAGGTGATTATAAGTTAGTCATCAAAGAACCAATCTAGGACCACTTCACCTGCAAAACCAGAAGAATGTTGAATAACTTACCAGCTCAGTTTCGGGTCGAAAAATACTGCAGGCCTTCCTATAATACTCAATAGGATTATCCTGGAAAAAGTACATTCATTTTCATTAACAGATGGTATAGACGAGCAAAAACTGGGAATTTTCAGATTTTTAAATGGTGCAAACAAGAAAAAAGACACTTTTTTACTCCTCAATCAGGATGGGATGTGAAGTCAACCGACAGGATTAAGTTGGGTCTTGCTTACATGATGATGCCACAACCCACAAATTTTACATGGTTGTTACTCTTATACGGACCATAATTTGTAACTGGAAAACACTCGTGATATCAAGTAAAATAGGCAAACATTCGTGTTGTGAAAGGCAAAGAACCATGGGCTAGATGCAATGCACCTTCTGCGCCGCTAACTGCAATCACAATCACCTATACAAGTTCATCTTGTTGTAGCCCTTCGTTAACTGAAACTTGTCGTAGTATCTTCCTAGTACTTAATGGAGCCTATCATATACACTTTCTTTCTTTCATACTATCCATGATGCATCTTTCAACAACACAACTTCTATGAAGGCAAATGGAAGGATGTTGATGGGCTATTTAAGGAAGAAAGCAGGAGCAAGTGAGGGAGAGATAGGCAGCTTAAGGACACTACTAAGCAAGGGGGTGGTCACTATGCATCGGAATAAAAAACATGCTCAGTGAGTCACATGTGCCATGTACTCCATCTTCTCCTTTAATAATTTCTCGAAGATGCAAAGTTCCTGCACTAACATCTAGCTTTAATTCATTGGTTAAAGAGGTAAGCAAGCCAATTCTCAAACAAGAGCAGAGTATAAAATTCCATCAGGAACTCATTCCAAAGCTAGTATAACATGTTAAAAAGCTTCTAAAAAGTGATGAAACAACATAAGACCCTAGACATCCATGACCATTAGAAGTAAATTGACAGCAAACAATAGGTATGACATTGGGAGCACATGCTCTTTCCAGTAGATGGTGCTTGTAGGAGCTGTCAACCATGAGCAAGTAAAAGGATTACAATTATAAACAACCAAACGAGACAGAGGACTTCAGGAAAAACAAGACTCATTAATCGAAAGTAAGAGATGGCCGCAAAATCAGGACACCGGGTTCAAAGAAGGCTTCAGTACTTCCTTAAGTAACAGAGAGGAAATGAAAAGACATGCTTGTTGTTAACATTAGCATTCCTTTAATCAAATGGCAATTGGTAATTGATTGGTAAATTCAGTTCATTATTGAACCACTACAAGAGTTTGAAATTATCCATCAAGCACTGGACATTCTTCAAATCAACTTTTATGTTTGAAAAAAACTTAATAAGTCATACAACCGGCTCCTATTATCATGTATAAGTTTCCTCTTGTGACAAGAGCATGTCCTCTATTTAACCAGTCCCAAAAGTATCCCTTTTCTGTCACAAATTTCCGGGTTGCATATGCAGAGATTAGGATTCAACGAAAATGCTTTCAAAAACACTCACTTTGAAAATCAAAAACTTAGACAAGATGCTTTTCATGATTGCTTACTGGATTGAAGTATTAAGCTTTTGAAGTCACTAAATACATTGAAAGAAAACAGAATTTATATACTTCACCAAAAACATACTCTCAACTGTGAAAGCAACTAGTGATTATTCTGTCTGCTATGCTTCTCCCTCATCTGAAGTTCATGCACAGTCTAAATACCATTTAGCTTAACCAAGCCAATCCATTCCTGATTCAGTGGCTAGTGATGCAAAAATATCAATATCTTCTTT
This sequence comes from Syzygium aromaticum, assembly GCA_024500025.1. NCBI lineage: Eukaryota > Viridiplantae > Streptophyta > Magnoliopsida > Myrtales > Myrtaceae > Syzygium > Syzygium aromaticum. The sequence continues at coordinate 25,171,762 of CM044885.1, forward strand.
TTTTGGTTGGAATATCATTATCTTTTGCTAACTCAATTAGTCTATTTAAATCCACAAGCCCTTACCAACCCCGTAACTACCAGAAGACTAACTGCATCTTAAATTAAATCTTTCATATCTGCAGGGAATGAGTCAAAGCAACAATTTATTATATAAAAGGTATGAGATCATGTAACAGATGCTCAGAAAACATGGAAATAAGTACCATTACTGTCAATACTGTCGATAACAATGATATAGCTAATCCATAAGCTGTCATGAATTTGCAGCATATTGCATAATTATTCCCAACCAAAGAGCATACTCGGTAATTAGAGCACCATTAGCACAAAGAGTAGCTAGGAAGAGATAACCCACCATTAGGCTTATACGTGCTCTCAATGATTTTGTTCCCCGTGAAACAGAAAGCCTGATCTGCAAAGGAAACACGTCGTGCATCTGGCTCTTTGCAGCTACAATTGTGCCGATATCATTCACTCCAATAGAGTCGCCATGCCTGTAGAAAAGCTACTCACATCACTTCTCACTTTTACACTTTGCTGCTGTAGGAAAGCTAGGCACATAACCTATTTATTTAGATTATAGACACTTTTTTGGATTTTAATTTAGTATGTATATATATATATATATATATATATATATATATATATATATATATTCATATCCCAATTAAAGAAACAGTTCCTTTATTCACACCATCAGCTTCCAAAGGATAAATTACATGCTTGATCACCATGCCAGATGGTTGGCCATGCAAATGCAAAAGTGTCAAATCCATTATTTATGCATACATGTCATCACAATGCCATAAATTTGCAAGTATAACCACAAAACTACAAGAAAAAGGAATGAGCATAGGATGACACGACCAATGCAGAAATTTTCTTAGAGAACACATTCATTTTGTAGCAGTTATCCAATTATGTACAGTTCTTGTTGTAAGAGGGATTAACTAGATGCATCTCATCATGCATTTCAGCAAATTTCACTTGTCAAAAGTTAGATTTAATGGCCTCCAAAAGAGTCGTATATTTCTGTTCCTCCTCTTCCTTCATCTTCTTGATCCATCTTATCCTCCGCATCTCACAGCTGGGTCACACTGCTTACGAAATGGCATTTGTTTACTGATGGAAAAGCGTGTGCAATTCACTTTGGCTTCCCTGTGCTCAGCAAGTTGTGTTTCCATTTTGAAAGCTATGAGCTATCCCTTTGAAAATATGTTAACTTGAGATTGCCCGGGATATTCTTCTTGAATGCCTTGAGGTTAGAAGTTGCTAACATTGAGTTTGAGCGTGTCTGAATATCTTTTTTGCTTTTCTATGTTATTGATGCTAGCGCTTTAACTTTTTTATAACCCCAAATGCATGAACCTTTTACAAAACATAAATTTTAACATATAGAACTGCATATAATTTTTGCCCAATTTTTTGAAATTTGGATAACAGGTAAGATTCTTTTGGTGATAAAGCAAAAAAGTGCTTTTGCTTATGCTTAATCCTAAACAACCAAGCTTAACTTTGTGAATAGTGCTATTAATCCAAGGTTAAGTGCTTTAATTACCATATATTACAGGAGAAATTTTCCTTATTAAAGCCGACACACGGTGTGACCTCCACATTATATAAAAAGTATATGCCACCAACAAAGAGCGTGAATTCCATGTTACATCAAAAGTAACTGCCTCAGCTGACTAGGTGAAATCTCAGCAATGCAGCTGATGTAAAAGTATTAACCAAACAAAAGAATACTATTTTGAAGTTCATTTTAAAAACTGAAACCAACTAGACAATAAACAAACTGTATTTTATACCGAAAACATTTCCCGGTGACATAAGTTTTAGCAAGACTAAGTAGCCATAGTTCACCATGTTATACAAAGAACGCCTTTTTCAGTAACACAAATTTAAGGAAACCATATTAAAAACATGTAAACTCACGATTTAAGAGTCTGCAACCATGTTGCTTCCGGAACTAAAGCAAACTCGCCGCCTGAAAACCCTTCTTCCTCATTATCACTTTTATGATAGTTTTCCCTTCTCATTTCCAGCAAGATCTGCTTGGCTGAATCTTCTTTTGAGGTAGTGGTGTACAAGGTACCCACTACTTCCTTCACATTGTTCCTTGTCTCTATCCACCACCTGAAATTTAGGGGCAAAAAGATGAGAATGCGGAAAGCAAAGATCCATCCTTCAGTGAACTGAGCTCAATACAACCTCTTTCCATGCCTATAAAAGACATAAAATTTCTCGGGCAGCATTACGCAAAAACTGAAGCAAAACGGTGGAATCATCACTTGGAAAACTAAGAAGCTCTGCTGGTGAGGAGATATTCATCGATTATACATAGATAACCATGTCGCCGATACTTCTTTATATGAACCCAACTGCCGACGAGACCAGACTAATTTTCAGAAGCAATGTCATCTCCAAAGCAACTTAAGTATGAAAAGCATTCTCTTTGAAAGTCATTTATCATTTTCCATAGCTTCGTGTGCAGTGTGCCATTTATATGAGTAGGCCAGCTTTTGGCATACGCCATATAAGGAACTCCTTCAAACAATTTGGAGCAGCTCCAACATTTTTGCCATGCAAAATCTCACAAAAGAACACACCTTGCAAATCTAACTTCGATGATGAGGATTCTGTAAAAAGTGAAACTTTCAGAAATAAATACTAGAATTCCTTTGCCGTGGTTATTCTTTTCCTCTGTTGAACTACATCACGCATGGCCTTTCGATTAATTCCCTTCTGAAAGACCCTGGTGACTAAATTGAAAGACAATGAGCATGCGAGTAACTTATCACTGATATCAGTATGCAAATTCATCCCACTAGAAGAACGCCGAAGATTCATCTCTGTGGCTCATTCTCACCAGAGCTTGCAAAGGAAGCGGCAAAAACACAATCTTGGGTCGCTATCCAACACTTCTAAGGCCAAAAACAAAGGGAACACGATCACTAGACTCACTTTGGCCGTCGAATTGCGATAAAAAGAGAACAAAAAAAAAAAAAACCCTCCACCACTTCACTTCCCCAGTGATTCCTTTTCAGCAGTCCACCAGGAATTGGCGGCACCCGTGACATTGACGCGGTCAAACCGAACGCGACAACACACGCCAATCAACTCACCAGACCACTCACCGATCACACTCGAACGCGACGAAAGCCACAAGGAACCGCGCAAGAGAAGGAGAACACACCTCGCCACGGCGTTCGAAACAAAAAGCAGAAAAGAGAGCGACGAGGAAGGAACGAAAACAAACAAAAACTCGTCACCTGTAAGGCACGAGGTAGACCGACTCGCCGCGATCATCCTCGAAGCCGCCGCCGCCTCCGCCGTCGTCGGCGTCCCCATAGAGGAGGAGGGAGCCCGAGCCGGAGCCCGAGCCCGAGCCGGGGTCGAGGTCGAAGAGGCGGTCGTCGGGGGCGAGGAGGTCGTCCATCCGGCGGGCGACGAGGGAGGAGAGGAGGGACCGGAGGGGGCGGAGGAGGAGGAGGCGGCGGAGGGAGGCGCGGGCGAGGCGGAGGGAGAGATCGCAGGCCGATCTGACGGCGCAAGACGATTACAGCTTCGCCGCGAGAATGTGGAAACTGGTCATAGGCTCATGGCCCGCGCAGCTACAAATCATCCATCATCGTGATGATTGTCATGGCAGTATGCTCTCGCGTCGCCACAGGGCGAAAATTATAGGCCTAATGCCCAAAAAAATTTTAAATATTAACATTTATCTCAATTATATCTTAAATTTTTTTTCTCATAAAAAACTCTAAATTTTTATTTTTATCCCAAATCTATCAACGTTAATTTTTTCATCCAATATTACCGTTAATAATTATCTTTTATTTTCTTCCTTTCCTTTTCTTTTTTTTTTCCTTTCACCTTCGACCTCTAGCCGGCAAGGCTCAATCTCACCGGCGTTGGGCGAGATCAGCCTCACCCACCACTAGTGAGGTTCATCCCCGCCGTGGCCAATGACGCTCAACCTTGCCCAACGCTAGCAAGGGTTAATCCCATCGGCCTCATTCTTGCCAGCAGCACTCGACCTCGCCACTAGCCAGCGGGACCAAACCTCACCAGTCACGGTGAGAACAAACCTTGCCAAGGGCCGATGAGGCTCAACCTTGTCGGCATTGAGCGAGGTTTGTCCTCACCGTGGCTGGCTAGGGCTCGGCCCCGCCGACCTCGTCCTCGCCACGGCTGGTGAGAACAAGGCCTACGGGGCCGAGCCCTAGCCAGTTGCTGGCGAATTCGAGCCTCACCAAATCTAGCGAAGGCTCGGCCCCAACAGTCGATGACGAGGACGAACCTTACTAAGGGCGAGCGAGGCCAACCTCGCCCAACACCAGCAAGATCGAGCCTCGCCAGCCCCCGCCTCTGGTTGGTTATTAGACTGACAACCGACTAGAGGTTAAAGGTAAAAGGAAAAAAAATTTTGAAAAAATAATATTAAAATAATTATTGACGGTAATATTAAATGGAAAATTTAATGGTGGTAGATCTGAGACAAAAGTAAAAGTTTGAAATTTTTTACGTGACAAAAAAAAGTTTAGGATATAATTGAGATAAATATTAAAGTTTGGATTTTTTTTGGTATTAGGTCGAAAATTATATTAGACCACCTTAAATAATTAGGTCTTTATCGTTGGGATTTATAAAGATATATATATTCACTAGAAGTTCTAAATTTTATTACGAAAGTATAATTAAATTCTAAAATTTACAAAAAATACAATCAAATCCTAAAACTTGTCGAATTGGTTCAATCGAATCATAAAGTTAACTTCATCTAATTTGAATAACGGAAAATGCTGACGTATTTTTTCTATTCTATGCAACAATGATGTGACTTTTTTATTATTATTTTAATATAATTAAAATTTAAAAATAAGTTAAATATTTATAATAAAAACAGGAGGAGGAAAAAGCCCTCGCCATCACCAAGGGGGCTGGCGAGGGTGGGAGTCCTCGGGCCCCGGGCTAAAACAACGTTGTTTTAATTTTATGATTAATAACATCGTCATATAGGAAAGAAAAAATATCAAAATACGTTACATTAGCATTTTGTGTTAGTAAGTAAAACGGTATAAATTTTAGAACTCGATTGAATCAATTTAATAAGTTTTAGGACTCAATTGTAATTTTTGCAAATTTTATGACTTAATTACACTTTAGTAACAAATTTTAGGACTTCTAATGAATATATTTCTATAAATAAATAAGTTTGACGCATTATTTACCACCTAATTCTCTAAAAAAACCCTCACCTTTAGATTTGATTCAAATTCCGCCCTGTGTCCAAAAAATTGTTACTGATTTTCTCAAAACTATCAATAGTAGGAGGTTGTTGTTGTTCCATAAAAGGTGAAAATGTTAATGAAGACATAGGTTTAGTTAATGAACCTTTAGCTGACATCTATGTGAATAACTTTAAAGAAATTAGTGGTGATTTTTGGACGTAGAACCATATGTGGAATTATAGTGAAAATTTGTGATTCATTTTAAATAAAAAGAAAGTTCGAGACCCAAAATTAAGATTTCACCTAAAGTTGTGAGTTTTTTTAGAGAGTGAAGCCCATTATTTATATAATAAATGATCATTTGTAAAGAGAAGGACGGAAGTCAAAGTGAATCTATTTGGAGAAAGTTTCACACATATCAAAAAGATAAAAAGTGTGTAATCTCATGTCTTTATAGAATATTTCATTTAATGGAAATTTATCTAAGATCTTGCAATTTAGTAGAATTTGGAGTGAAGTCAATTTAATTCCAATCACTTAATCAAGATCTATGCATCATACAAATTTTTTTCTAGAGAATTCCACTTTTAAGGCATAGACAATGAGATGTTGTGTCCTTTTCATAATGAACTTTTACATCAATGGATACATGGTGAATTCAAAGTCACTAATGTTTTGTGTTTTCGCACTTTGTAATCGAGACTTCGATTGGAAACCATGTCATTTCTCAACGAATTACTAATCACTCTTTCAATCAAAGTACTTTAGTTAAAGAAAATTCAAATTAGCGAATTTCAATGATTATGAGTAATCTAACTTGGGAATTAATGATTAAATTTTAGTGGGAGTTGTTAAAACCCTTAACTAAAGTACGATGACCACAAATTGGACTGATATTTAAATAATAGTTTATCTCGGACTCGGACTCGCCGAAAAGAGAGAGAGAGATGAGTAGAAGACTGGTTTGGTCACGAGCGCGTCACGTGCTGGGGAAGTTGTACCGAGGTTCGCGTCAAGTGGGACCGGGGGGTTCCAGCGCAGCGCTTTAGCGCTACGGATGGCTCCCTAACTGACACGTGGCGAACACGTGGGACGTGGACGCTTTACATGGGCCCTTCATCTCTGGGGCTTGATTGGGCCTGGGATTTAAATGGGCCGGGCCGAGTCCCGATGGCGTCCGGCGTTTGAAGGGCGATCGAGATGCATGATGGTTGATGTACTTTCGAATCGAAATCGATAAAGATGTGCCCTTTAAGGACCTATTAAGGCTCGCTAATTATGCGTTTAGAATGCGAAATTAATCCGTTTGAGCTAAGTAGCTTTCTTGCTATATGGTTTGTCGGGAGAGAAATGGACGGTTTTGTAAAACATTTTTTTTCTTACCTTCGCGATTGGATCTAGAACTTGTTTCTCGGCAAGGGCTAACTTAGGCCCTAATCTTAAGTTCACAAGTTTTGTCGAATCGTGTAGCTATCATAAGGGGTTTTTTTTTACCTTGAAAAGTAAAGTTGATAAGTATAATGTTGAATATAACTTTGCTTGGGTAGCAACAAGCTCATTATTTTCCTAATTATTCGGTCATTTGATGTGATTCTTGGTGGTGGGGGCAAATTGGTGCGGCCAAAATCGAAAGAATTTTTGAAAATCAAAAAAATTTTAGTATTTTATGAAGGAGTTAGTGAGGTGGATCCAACCCTTCTCATTCCCATGTAATCTAAGTGTGCTTTTTAATGACAAAAAATCTAATTTTGAAAATTGAAAGAAGTGGAAATAAAAGAATTGAAAAGTGGGGCGATGATTACTTCAAGCAGCATGTTAACCAATAATGGGACATCTAAAGGGTTTGAACGGGCTTGGGACACGACTCATTGGCCGTTTGATGATTCAGTTTTAGGTATCAACAATATGTTAACTGTTCATTGAATAAGCCCGTCATTATAGTCCCATCAGGTGCAAATGAAGTTTGCTAAAATCAATGATATTCTTAAGCTTGGGTATGCCTTTCACAAATCATGTTTAGGAGTCCGACGGCTCGCTCAATGTCGAGGTATATTCTCCTTGTCTTTGCACAAGCGAGCCTGCTCTCAATGAATTCTCGCTAACAAAGACAAGGTAGATCGCATGGACTTTCTCTGCTTTGCCTTTGGTACCATATTTTGTCAAGCAAATTGTTTGATTTCGGGACAAATCAACGTTTACAAAACAAGAAGGATCAACAACTTTGGATTCTTGTAATAATGTTGCACCGTAGAAAATCTCGAATCGATGCGATAGACTTGGCAGAAGCCAACGTAAAGCCGCACGTTCCATTCGTGCCAATAGCTTGTATGGATCTGCTCGTTGCTTCAGTCGACATAACATTTAAGTGATTTCGTTTGTTCTGTGGCTGCTCTTCAATCTTGTCCTTTTGCTATATAACCTATGAATTTTCTCAGCTTTCACATGTCCCCACAGAGCGCCATCCCATCACCATCACTGCCTCCAAACTTTGGCTCCGAGGGCGGGAGGCCGTGCAATTAAGGGGATAGACAGAATACTGCGGTTACATGCCATAAATTTTAAAAAAAATTTCGTGTCTAGTAAATTTCAGTAGGTGTTGGTAAGTATCTAAAAGTAGACCGTTAAAAAAAAGTCAGATGACCCATTTTTTCACTTAAGATACTGATAACTTACCGATACTTTTACGAAATTTCCAACTCTTTGATAATAATTTGCAAATTAGTAATTTTTGTGCTAACTTACCAAATTTTATTTTTAAGCCAAGCAAAGAATTTTATTAAGTTTATTGCAATAACTTACATTCGAATTTGCTAACTCTTGTAGGAAATTATCGACTTGAATTAGAATAAATTATCAATACCGTTAAATTAAATTAACGAGTTGATTTTGGATTATCAACCCTCATTTGGGTTACTTATCGGCGTTTACTCGTTCTTTCAATATTTACAAACTTTTCGATTGAGTTGTCAATGTTTCTTTGCCTTAATTAGCAACTCCTTACCGAAACGACTGTTCTTATAAACCTGACTAAACGCCCATTATTGATCAGCAAATGGTTGCATTGGGCCTTGGAAAAGGCTTAATCGGGCTCAACAGAGTAACTGTAACTCTAATTCCCCTATCAAAGAAGCGCTTCTGAAATCTGCGTTCCAATAGCATCTATGCATCGGTTTGCTTCAAGGTGCATGTGCTTCATCTTCTTCCGTGGGATAGATTGTTCTGTGAGTGTCCTGCAATCAAGAATAAGGGGCATTGGTCTGAAAATTTGTGCAATTCCTCGTGATTGGACCACCACACTAGGAGATTCGCCCAGCCGAGACGAGAAAACATTTAATCCCCCGGCCACTGTAAAATCTAGATTAACCCTTCACCGCCTGCTATAACTGGATTAGCCAACACCCATCCATCGGTTCGGTGTTGAGTTTAATCGAGGTATTCTCCGGTGGAGTCCAATGAATTGAGATCACACAACTAACGGTGGACTCATCAGTTTTCTCGAAGACGCAGGCAAATGCTGATACTTCGGAGCAATGAAAATCATCGATGACGAGGGGGTTTAGGAGGAGTGCTATCAAAACACCGGATCATTTGGAGACAACCAAAGTGTCTAGTTTGCGTGTGGGGACATAGTGTTTTTTTTTTTTTTGGGTAAAGATGGGGACATATAGTTTATATCTCCGTTATTGTCAAACGAAGACGTTGCCTGTATTATCTCATTCTCGATAATTTAAGCTGTCATAACGGTTAAGTCAAATACTACGAATACATCGTCGACGTGTTCCTTGAAAAGATAAGCTAATTAAAGCTTGCAAGAAAAACGGCGGGTCCAACGATAAGGGCGGTGTGAATGGGCGTCGCCCAACGCAAAAAATGGTCAACGGGGTTTCGTATCTCTGCATCGAATGCGATAAAAACGAAAGACCGGCGTCACTCGTGCGCGCATATCGTGACCCGAACGAGTTCTTTATACGTACTCAACTTATGCATGAGACCATTCCACGCTTATCTTGCAAGGCTTTGAACGGGTAATTCCATCCGTCGTACATGCGGCGCGAGTCACGGCCAGCTGTTTCCTTCTCCATCAAAATCCTTACGGTGCTTAGCGTCGAAGCGAGCAGTCGTCCCAACAAAAAAACCAACGTTGTCTGCCGTGGATAACAACGAAGAGCGACAGCCGACGCAGCGCCACCCCGACGAAGGAGATTCGAACGTGGACGAATGGCCGGACGTTTGCTTCTTCCTGATGAGATTATCGAGCGTGCTGCTGCTGTAATGGCTTGCAGTTGCAGACAACACTCGATGGTTTCGAACATCGTTTCTTGACGTGGGAAACGTCGAAGGGGAAGGCAAAATGGCGAGCTCTCCCAAAACCCTCGCCATTAGGCCATTTGCATTTGCTTTTAGTACTCGAAGAGATCGCGGTACTCGAAGAAAGAACGCTCCATTAAAACAAGGGTCTTGTTAAGAAATACTCTGGGAGCACTCGCATAGAAGTTACGTGGGCGTTTGTTAAATATAGTTATCGAGAAAGCACGAATCAAAACACCGGCTTTGCACATCACGAGAATTATCGGTGCACTGCAAATTGGAGTATTTCTTTATTCGGTTGCTTGTCGGCACTTTTTAACAAAATCCTTAAACCAAAAATTGCTCTCTCGTTAATTTTTTTGGGACAAACCGTTAGAAACCTAAGATTCACCTGAACCTTGGAAACCCACGATCTGTAGACTACGCAGAGCCAAGAGCCGGGTAAATGAGGAATTAGCGAGGCGAAGGTTGAATTGCGGCCCAATTCATATCTGACTTCGTCAAACTTAGGCATGCAATTTGCATCCGGAAATCTCCCTAACCACGTACCAACAAAAGGAAACGTACTCGAGAAATGGTTTGAGAAGATCTAGTGACGAGTGGACACACGCCTCTTTGTCTCGTGACGACGACATCGCATGGTCATAATCGATTCAAAAGGTCTTAAAATAAAATCAAGCACGGATTGTGAAGTTCCTTAGTGGAAGCTTTTGCTTTAAATAGCGGGGCATTATTACGCGTGGTGGTATGCTGAGAAAGTTCGTCGGTTCTCCAGCAAAGTTAAATATAATTTCTCAAGTTCGATCAAAATAATATATATCTAATTATTCGAGATTAGGTAGGAGATCATCACATAACTAGTCACCAAATAAAGTCCAACACCTGATCCGACGCACTACGCAATCCTTTTTGCAAACCCGAAAACCGACCTTTATATTATTCAAGTGGGCAAATAATGAAAAAGGTGTGAGGTCATCACGGATATATGGATGTGGAATAATTATTGAATTATTTTTTGTTATGTATTGCATCATTCTAGTTGAAATTGCCATGAAATTTAATAAACATGTTTTGTCCACGAAACATAAAAAAAGCAAATTATTAAATTTAGGAGACTGTATTTATTTTTGTGAAGATAACAATTAAAAGGTTAGACAACAGTTTTATTCACTGTTTTTGTGGCCTTTTCCTTTTCAATCTTCATTCTCAATTTTTTTCTTCTTCTTTTTTTCCATGGTCTATTTTCATTATCAATAAAAATTCCATTTATTTTTTTTCCAAGTGATTAAAGATTAATCAAAACGCTAATATTAACTTGCAGAAATTAAGTTTATCTGAAGCATTGATTTATTATTGTATCATTCTAGTTGAAATTGCGACGAAATCTAATAAACGTGTTTTGTCAATGAAACGTAAAAAAAATTAGCAGACAGAATTTTATTTTGTGAAAACCCATGCCTTTATTTAAGGTGTTTTTTTTTTTTTTAAAATATGACACAATCGGTACAGTCTTAATTTAAATAGTCTGAGTGATTGCCAACTAATCCTCCAATTACCTCATTTCGAAACTGAATTTAGATTTTTTTCAAAATATTATAATCGTTTAATATATCTTCCTAAACTAATTCAAATCCCTAAATTTGTTCCGTCACATCACGAGTTTAATATCTCCTTTTTGTAGATTGCATAATTGTATGCTCTTTTCTTGTAGACAGAAAAGAAAAGAAAAGTACGCGCTCTTTTTTAAAAATTATTTTTTATGATATATCATTAGTCAAACTTATTTATCTAACACCGGCCTCGTGAGGCAGTCTTTTTCGCATCCATTGAGGATTCATTCGTTTAGGGCAAAGGTGCTAAATTATGCATGTTTGGGCTTCTTGCACAATCGGCATCCTCGGATGTCAAGCCCATTGAGAGTAGAAACAGCTCTCACGCCTCGAAAAAGATAGTGGCCGGAGGTTCTCCTTCATAAGATTGGATCGAAGTATGTCCTTAAAATACTTCATCTTAAGCCTCATCCAAACTCTGGATTCCCAAAATGTGAAGCACATAAATGGTTGTCCCACTCTCCAAAGAAGATAAAGACTGCGGAGAGAATTAGGGATGATCGGCACGTTAAAATAAAAAAAAAAAAAAAATGGATTTGTGGAGCCCACCGAATGAGCAAGTTGTGAAAATCCCATGAGAATTTTGACTCCTCATTTGTGTGGTGAGGTCACTGTCTTTAGTCAAACATCTGGGGATCCCATATGGCACCCCTAGCTACTGAAATTGTGGGCTACGTTGCTATCGACCGAAGAAGAGAAGAAGGTTAAGTACCGCCATCTTTTGTTAATTCTTTAAAATTTACTTCTTTATGGTATCATCATCTGTCAAGCCCTATTGATCTAACGCCGCCCTCGCGAGGCGATCCCACCTCTCCTCCAATTGGGGATTCGTCATCTCCGCGCATGCGGCACCGCCCCATTAGCTCACTCGCGGCCGTGGGGGGTGGACAGAGGAGGACAGAGGGAAAAAGCGGGAAGACATCCTTTTCCCGATTTTTCTGACGTGTGATTGTCACCGCCGATCTCTTTTCCGCCCGAGGAGTAGGCCCCGCCCACCACTTTCTCCTGCCTTTGTGGTCAGGCTTTTCCACATCGCTATTTCTCTAATGTTGCTGTCAATCTAGAAGGACGTGACCCCGGTTTTGTTGTGTTCGCTTCTGTTTCTCAATCGAAGTGTTGGTTTCACGTGGAGCGGTCCAATTTTCCTCGTAGATCCTCGTCCTCTTGTGCCCACTTCCTCGATGGTGTGGCCTTGTGTTGTCATGGTGGTGGTGCTATTACTGCGACTAGTTCTCATCACGAGCGCCACTAGAGTCGAGCGAAACACCCACCCACCCACCCGCATTTTTGCTAAAAATGGGAAGGGAAGGCTGAGAGGATGGAGGCACACAATGGGCAACAAAAGTATGTGGTGATCCCGTTTCTTGCGAGTCCGCATCAAGACATCGAGGGGAAATCGGGGCACTGTAGATTGCGCAGGCGTCACGGGATGTAGCATGTGGGGAGGTCGCCTCTTATCCTTCGCAACGAGCACAATCTGAAACAGGGCAAGAGTGTGGGGAGTCGAATCCTGAGTCTTTACGGTCTAGAAAGTCATCTCTCTGTGCCTTGAGATTCGGCAGTCGTTATGCTTGTCCACGAATGGAGTGACCCCATTTTGCATTTACAATGTTGTTGGTTCGAGGATGGCATAGAACAACGGTTGTTTAGCCAATCACTGAATAGATCGATATGAATGATTAATTATGCAAGCAAGCGGACAGAACACGAGTCATTTCTGTCTCTAGTCATCTCGCATCTGACGAAGGGAATGACCGAGTATTTATATTAATTTATTAGAATCGATAATTGTAATTAGGCAGTTAAATAAATGGACTCCGGCAGGGATATGTCTGTAATTTATGGGGTGGAAAATTGGACTTTTTGATTTGGCTCTTCCTCCTCTCTGCATCAGGCAAGAATACAAGCACACATAGCAATGAGAAAGCAAGCATTCTTGTCATCACGGGTTAGGGTTTCGGCCATATCGAAGTAACTTGCCTAGGCATGGAGACGAAAGTGACGAGAGCTTCGTAGGAGCTTCTTTGAGTTCGACTTTATGGTAGCTATTCAGCTTCGACGGAATTTACCAAACTTTGGTAGAAAAAAAATGATGATTCACGGTAGTAGATTTGAAAATTAACTATGTTTTTCCGCTACACTCAATAGTGAATGAGTCATCGATGTACTAGATGTTATTTTGTGGGGGGTGCCAATTAGCTAAGAGAAGGAGAAGATAGTCAAACCGTACCGTGTTTGGTTCGATTCAATCAATTCTTTCCGAGTACTTTCTATCTAAATAAGTCCCCTTGTTTCTATTCCCAACTCGTACAAAGAGTCGGTTTATCTGTTAAAATAATTGACAAGTTTGAGTTATTAGAGGATAGCGCCTCTATGCGCATTAGATAAAATCTTCATTGATAGGGCGACGGAATCGATCCTCAGAATTATTTTGAGCGGGAAATATCGTGATTAAAGAAAAGAAACGAAAACTATGAGCCATATGAAACGGGGTTTCGTTCTGAAAACATACCATTGGAGTTTTCTATGGGGAGGACCGACTCCGATTTATCGGAGTTTAGTCTGATTGATGAGCTCATCGTGTTAGGTTTTTCTCTAGTTTATCAAGAACCACTATATAATATTAACATGGTGCATGCCCTATATTTTGCATATCTGACTAAGCTCAACGTGGCCAGCCGATCACTGTCTTTCCGAAGTCAGAATACAACACAAACTCCTCAAGAAAAAAAAAAAACCATTGGCCAAATAACAAAGAAAATAGATTAGAAAAAGAAAAATACTCAATGATACATACTCATATGCCAATATTTTTATTTTAGGAATAAGTGTACCGGAAGTCGTAAAACTTTTCAAGAAAGTGCAGTTGAATCCTTAAACTTTCAAAAAATACAATTAAGTCTAAAAATTTATCAAATTAATATAATCAAGTTCTTCCGTTAATTTTGTCCAACTTGGCTAACGAAAAATGCTGATGTGTCTTTTTTTAACTTACTTTATCTCTCCTAGGTGGCAATAACGTGGCTAAAAAATGAAATACTAAAACGACATCATTTTAGTCTAAATCTGATTTTTCAATACAAATTTTATTTATATTATATTAAAAATAAGCAAACTTAAAAAAAATACATAAAAGGAAAACTCAAGCAAGGGCAGCACCTCTGCTGCCTTGGTGGTGGAGGAATGGTTAGCGGGGGTCACGGCCCTTCCTCGGAAAGGGTGAGGGTTGTGGCCCTCCCTCAAATTTGGGTGAGGGTCACTAGTCTGGCCAAGGCCCTCCCCCAAATCTGGGTGAGGGTCACTATATGTATTTTTTAATATGCAATGTGGTTTCTAAACTTTGAATATGTTCAACGTGGCCCCTAAACTTTAATTTAATGTGCAATATCGTCCCTGAGCTTTTAAATTTTTCAATGTGATCCCTTAACTTCTTATACATATTCAATTTAATCTCTAAACTATATAAAAAGTTTAATCTTGTTCATGAATTTGAATTAATGGAAGAATAATACAGGACATTTTCATATATTACAAGAACTAAATATGAGATGTAACAATAGTTTAGAGGCCACATGGATAAACTAAAAGTTCAGGGAGCACATTGCACATTGGGATAAAGTTCAAAAATTATATTGAACAAATTAAAAGTTTAAAAACCCATTACATATTGAGTCAAAATTTAGAAATAATTTATTTCATTGTCCCTTTAGATTAACAGAAGGTCTCCTTCAAGTTTCAGAACCTGCATACCAGCACATTGAACTCAAAGGCCATGCACATCCACTCACAATTTCAAGAGGCCCTCTAGAACTTCAGCCCTCTCAAGAATCCAAGCTGTAAAGCCAGCTGAGAACGAGATTGGGTGCCCCATGAAATGGACAAAGGGATCTTAAATGACTTGTGGATGTCCCTCTCATCAATTCACTCGCCCCACAGTTGCAAGAAAGTCACCTGTCTCTGCCCACCATATCAAGCAAAATCCCACATGCTTCCTTCACCAAAACAAGAGAAGAAAAAGTGTGACATGTGGTTCACACATTCAGTCAATAAAGTCATCACTTACCTTCTAAGAAAAATGATAATCCACACCCAAAAAAAAAACAAAGCAAAAATTTTAAAAATGGCTGGACCAATTTAAACGTTGACTTATCATCATCATTGACAAGTTGGAGCACCCTCGGACACAAAATGATTCGATATGATGATGGGCATGACCCCTTTTATGTGCATGTGTAAATGGGAAAGCATTGGAGGCAAGATTGGCCCATGGCAACGTTGACCGTGTTAGGTCCTTTGAATAGCAAATTAGGTTCAGCCAACAGTACATGCTTTTGGGGCAAGAGAGCATTATGTCCTTGTTGTGTTTCATCATCTCCTCCGTCATCATCAAAGATTAGACTTTCGGGTGAAGTGACCAAATTGTTGGTCTTAGAAAGGTAGTGGGAGAGGGCAAAATCAAATTAAGTGAAGGCACTAAATGAGGTGTACGGTGTTTGATGGCCATGAAATAAGACCCGGGTGCCTCGCGTTCATGCGTGTACGATGCATCGTAACTCTTGATTTTGGTAGAACTCTTGCGAGGTTCGCACGATTTAGCGACAGTGGTGTACTCGATTTACACGCGCTTTGTATGCGCGATGCGGACTCACGATTGTAGAAAGGAATGAAGAACGAAGAGAAAGAAAATGAGGGATGGTGTTTGAACCCCACTTGGGTCTTATCAACCAAAAGCAAAAGCCAAGAATTTAATATTGGTGTCTTAAGATCCCTATGTTACTTAACGTGTCAAAGAGTCGCCTTACCCGAAAAGATTAGGTCTTTGGGTTTCCCCTTCTCCGCGTATATTTCTAACCAAAAGCGAAAAATAAAATATATCCGAATTTAAAACAATGAAAAAATTGACCAAAAAAAAAAAGTTGGTCCTCCTCCTCCCAAATCCGGGTCTAGAACTTTCTTGATTTCTTTTATTAGGTTGAAATTCTAGAATTTCGATCAACCCTCTATCTTCTCTCTAGATTTTTCACCGAGGTAATTCAGCGAAAATAGCACAAGTGGTCCCTGAACTTTGATTCAATTTACAATATTATTTCTAAACTTTTAATTTATTTAATATAATCTTTAAATTTTTGTTGCATGTTTAATTTAGTCTTTTTGCAGACCATTCGCGTCATTTTCCCTATTAAGAAAACTCATTTGACTACTCGATGGAACATGGATTCATCTTCAAACAAAAAAAAAAAAATCAACCTCGAAAGTTCTTGGGTTGAAAGTAAATATTTTATTTGTATATCAAGATCTCAATTACAAATTCACTTGTCGACATTCAAATGCTGTGAAAATTTTGGAAGTTTTCAATTAAAAAAATCAAAATATGCGACCTGAAAAATGTTAAAAAATAAAAATAAAAGCCGATCAAACCCTTTCTCTGAGACACATTTATATAAGGGAAAATTCTAATTAAGGACTCCAAGTGGGGTCTTTTTCTTAAAAAATGACCCAAATTGGACATAGTGTTAAATAAAGGCTTGAAGTGTCCAATTAATTTCAAATAAGGATCCGAAGTACCCAATTAGTCTCAAATAAGGATCTGAATTCGCCGGTTGGTCAAATGCTCGTCGCCTGGGGAGCATGGTTATTGTTCTGGCGACCGGAAAAGGGCAGTTTCGTTTTTTTTTCCTTTTCCTTTTTTGTTTTTTTCCTTCTCTTCCCTCCACTGGCCATAACTGGGGCCGGGGAGGTCATCCGCCTGAGGCGGAGGCCGCCCTCGTCGGCGTTAGGCAACCCTTGCCCGCCCAACCTAGTCGAGGGCGACTCTCGCCGATGTCGAGTGGGTAAGGTCGACTATCGCTAGATCAGGCGAGGGCAACCCTTGCCCTTGATTGACGCCGGCGAGGGTGGCCCTCGATTGGGCTAGGTGGCCCTCCCTTGACACCGGTGAGAGCGGCCTCTGCCCGAGGTCGACGACCTTCGCCGGCTCTGGCTATGGCCAGCGAAGGGAAGGGAAGAGAAGAGAAAAAAAACAAAAAAGGAAAAGGAAAAAAAAAAGACGAAACTGCTCGGAACAGTAATCGTGTTCCCTGCCCCCCGAGTATTTGATCGGCTGGCGAATCCATGTCCTTACTTGAAATTAATTGGGCACTTTGGATCCTTATTTGAAACCGATTTGACGAATCCATGCCCTTACTTGAAACTAATTGGGCACTTTGGATCCTTATTTGAAACCGATTGGACACTTCGGGCTTTTATTTGACACTATATCCACTTTTGATCATTTTTTGAGAAAATGATCCCATTTGGGGTCCTTAATTAGAATTTTCCCCTTTCATAATAACATCCAAAATAAAAAATATCTCTTAAAGTTGTTTTACCAATCGCTACGTCTGCACGTGTAAATCTTGACTCGCGCGTGTAGTAACCCTCTCTAGGTAAGCTCAAATTTATATGCAATTCACCAAAATAGATAATCGTATTCCACCTGCTATGGATAACACATAGATTACGAGAGAGGTATACAGGAAAGTCGCTTCTGTGGATTGACTTTGTTCTTCAAATTTTACTTAAAATCTTAATTTTGTAATCGCACGCACTTTGACTTCTTTTTGAAATCCGAAACCCCCCGAAACTCTCAAAATTGACATGTATATTCACATGCAATTTTTTTTTATCATGTTTTACTAAAAATTTGAACAATACCTTAAGATTTTGACAGGACCTCTTCTTTCCTTTAAATATAGAGAATCTTGACCTGAATAAGTCTTTAAATAGCTCAAGGATAAATAGGGAAATGAGTTTCCCGATACGGTGGAGGATCTCCCTATAAGGTTTCTACATATTCTTTCTTTCTCAAGAAGAAAAAGAACAAGAGGGAACATAAGGGTTCACGGGTCAGGAAAATTTTTTTCTTTCCTTTAAATGTAGAGAATCCGGAGATTAAAAAAATCGATTTATTTCCATTTTTGCGCGGGTCAGTTTCCCAGCCCCACTTCATTGGGTGCCCAAAAAAAAGGAAAAAAAAAAAAGAAAGGAAAAAAACAGCGAGCGTGCATAAAAACGGGCGTGTTGGATTCTTCAGGTCGGATAACTACAAAATAAACCAGATTATCCAGAAAATCCAAAAATCCCGGGAGAATCCCAAAAATCCAGCCTGTAAAACACCCCCAAAAAATTAAAAAAAAAAAGAAAAAAAGGGAGGGAGAAAAAAAACAGAACAAAATCAAACCCCATGTGGTCGTTTTTGACCTTACCCTCCGGTTAAATCTTTAACCACTTTCCCCTCATCTCCCTCCCCCCCCCACCCTCTCTCTCTCTCTCTCTCTCTCTCTCTCTAACCTCTGCTCAACATATAACGGCTTATTCTCCCTCTCTACCCGTCTCTCTCTACGGCTTTCTCTCTCTAGACCTTTCGTCTCGGAGCACCGAAATCCGCGCACCTGCTGTTCCTCCTCGAAGATATCTCTCTCGCGCGCACGACCCCAGCTCCCCCCCCTAAGCACGTGCTGCCATTCCCATCGCAGGATGGTGGTGAAGATGATGCGGCGGTGGCGGCCGTGGCCGCCCCTGGTGGCGAGGAAGTACGAGGCCCGGCTGGTGGTGGAGCGGCTCGAGGGCTGCGATCCGGCGCCGGAGGCTGGCGGCGGGGGGATGGCGGTGGAGGTCCGGTGGAAGGGGCCGAAGCTGGCCCTGATGGTGATGCGCCGCAATGCCGTGAAGAGGAACTTCACGAGGGAGGAGCGCGCGGGGGAGGGCGGGGTGGTGCTGTGGAACGAGGAGTTCGCGAGCGTGTGCACCCTCTCGGCCTACAAGGAGAACGCGTTTCATCCCTGGGAGATCGCCTTCACCGTCTTCCACGTGAGTTGATTTTCTCCGCGTAGGTTTTGTGGCGTTCTCTTTGTGGAGTGCTTCTTTCCCCCTTTTCAGGCTTGATTTTGCGGCTAATTTGCGAGGAATGGCTCGCTCACGCGTGGGTCATAGTGAAATTTGGGGGTTTTTGCGCGTGGACCTGTGTGGGGACGACTGGATCATTTCCGTATCCGTCTGATGTTTTGATTTTTTGGGGGAAATTCCTTGTTTGATGAGTTTTAGTTGGATTGATGGTTTCGTGGATTTGGAAATTCAAAAGGTTGTCACTTTGAAGATAATTGTTGTTGGTATTGCTTATTCCATGGAATTTGAAGCGTGAAATTCCAGTTGAAGGATATTGCCATACCTACTGGATTGCTTATTTGAAGGAATTAAATCCTGGATTTGGTTTTGCAAAATCTGTCGTTTTCCTTGACCGTGGTTTCTTCCCTCTGTTGATTTCTCGACAAATTGAGGGCTGATTTTGCTCATGTATTTACTTGGCAGATGCTCAGTTCACCTAGTTACGCGAACTTTTTGTGATTAATCTTTGTCTTCTAGATTAGATTATACCTGTGGCCATCAAGCTGTTTTTTTTATATCAGAATTATTTGTCTGGATGCAGTTTCTTGGTTTTAGCCACCCTTTTCTTGATCAAATTAGTTAACTATGGTGATCATTTTCAATTCATGTCCGATCATGGCTGAGAAAACATGTTCTTAGCGAGAGAGAAAGAGTAATTAGTGCAGCGCCATGGCTGTGTTAACTTTTAAAAGAATCCCACGGAGTATGGTTGTAAGGCAGCTTCATCTGCGTTTGCTGAGCAGGGCTTGAACCAAGGATTGAAGAACAAAGTTCCGATCGTTGGAGTGGCATCGCTAAATCTCTCAGAATTCGCTTCTGCTGTGGAACAAAAGGAATTTCAGCTGAGTATTCCTCTCACACTCCCCGGTGTTTCCACGGATTCTCCACCGCTGTTGTCTGTACGTAATTCATTTCTTGAAAAATTATGCTTCATCGTCTTTTAGTTCCTCGATTGTGAAAACTAATTCTCCTGTCAACCATGCAGATATCTCTCAATTTAGTGGAGCTGAGAACCTCTCAGGAAGCTGCAAACCTGATCAACAGATCAATAGTGCCTAGTCAATCTCCACAGCAGTGTGGGGAAGCTGTTTCAGCCGAAAAAGATGAACCTTCTGCCCTCAAAGCGGGTCTTAAGAAGGTGAAGTTATTTACTGATTACATGGCTGCCAGGAGAGCCAAAAAGGCTTGTCTTGATGAAGAGGGCAGCGATGGAAAGTGTTCTGCCAAGAGTGAAGATGGAGAGTACACTTATCCACTTGATTCTGACTCCCCTGATGATACTGAGGAAGAGGAATCGGATGAAGGCAAGGAAAACTCCAACATTAGAAAGTCATGTAGCTATGGAACACTGGCCTATGCAAATTGTGCGGGAGGCTGCTTTTACTCCAATGCAAGAATTTCTGGGGAAATTGAAGATTGGATCTATTATAGTCATCGAAAATCTGATGTGGGTTGCTCAAATATCAAGGATCCTTTTGCTTCAGTCTCTGAACAATCACAGCCACAAGGTTCAAAGCGACGCATACTGTCCTGGCAGAAGAGGAAGTTGAGCTTCAGGTCTCCCAAGGCAAAGGGGGAGCCCTTGTTGAAGAAGGCATATGCAGAGGAAGGCGGGGATGACATTGATTACGATCGTCGCCAGCTTAGCTCAGATGAATCTCTCTCTTTGGGGGTAAGGATTTGCTTTTGAAAGTTTTAGGACATCTTTTCTGCCTTCATTTTAGGACTTTTGCCAAAAGAGTTGCTGGTCAAGCCCATATCTTTAGGAAATTTGATTGGTGTACCGAAAAGATTATTCAGTAGTTAACTTTTTTTAATGCTGTCCTTTTTAGTAGAAGCAACTAGTTTATATATTTCGTTGAACTAATTGTGAACGTTTCTTACAGTGGAGTAAGACTGAAGAAGATTCTTCCGCAAATCGGTCATCGGTGTCTGAATTTGGAGATGATTTTTTTGCTGTTGGCAGTTGGGAGAGAAAGGAGGTTGTAAGCCGTGATGGACTCATGAAGCTTCAAACACAAGTCTTCTTTGCTTCCATTGACCAGCGAAGCGAGCGTGCCGCCGGTGAAAGTGCATGCACCGCCCTTGTTGCTGTAATTGCTGATTGGTTCCAAGCAAATCGTGATTTGATGCCAATTAAGTCCCAGTTTGACAGTCTCATCAGAGATGGATCGTTAGAGTGGAGGAATCTGTGCGATAATGAAGCATATAGGGAACGATTTCCTGATAAGCACTTTGATCTTGATACAGTTCTTCAAGCCAAGATCCGTCCTCTTTCCGTTGTTCCTGAGAAGTCGTTTATCGGGTTTTTCCATCCAGAGGGTATGGATGAAGGAAGGTTCGACTTTCTACATGGTGCTATGTCCTTCGATAACATTTGGGATGAGGTTAGTCGTGCTGGATCAGGTGGTCCCAGTAATGGTGAACCGCAACTTTATATTGTCAGCTGGAACGACCACTTCTTCATCCTCAAGGTTGAACCAGAAGCATACTATATAATTGACACGCTTGGTGAGAGGCTGTATGAGGGTTGCAGTCACGCCTACATCTTGAAATTTGACCGCAGTACAACTATTCACAAGCTGCCAAACACGGTTCAACCAACCGAGGACAAAAGTGCTACTGATCAGAACAATCAGCAAACTGACCAGGTCAATTTCAAGGAAGAGGGTCCTGTGGCGGAAGGGGCTGTGATTCTCAAGCCCGAAGAGCAGACCAAGACTAAGGACGCGGAGGAAATCGTCTGTCAGGGTAAGGAGTCATGTAAAGAGTATATCAAGAGCTTCTTGGCTTCTATTCCTCTTCGGGAGTTGCAAGTTGATATAAAGAAAGGCTTAATGGCATCAACTCCCCTTCACCACCGATTACAGATCGAATTCCATTACACGCGGTTTTTGCAACCACTGACCGTGACTACATCGTCTGCCGAGGTCACAGCAGCTGTGCCGCAAGCTGTTGAAGGTGCAACTGCAGAAGCAGCTTGCCCTGGTGCTTCCTGTGAATAGTTGAACGGATAATTACTGACATGTTTTAAGTTGTCGAGGGTGTTGCATGATTAACCATGGGGATCTAATTTGAGGTCGTGCTTGGTGTATAGAGGATGTGTCTGTTTTAACTCGCCCAGAAATGAAAAGTTTAAGATTTCCAATGTCTGAAACTATCTGCTTGCTTTTTTTGTGGGTGGGTTTTCTATTTCGTTCTAGACTGATCAAATGTCTTTTGAGTATCTCATTCGGCGCAATCCGCTTTTTAAATTCTGTATTATTTGGGAGCAGTTCTCTTGTTAGGCATCTTCCCAATGCCTTTTAGCTTAAAGACATAGGGAATTCCCAAATTGTCCGATCATTGTACGCATTCCCTTTTTTTTTTCAATTTGATGTGCTCCTCCCAATGAGGTTGCCTTCACCAGATCATTTGGAATGAGAGACCAATGCTCAAGTTTATGGTCTGGAGGTAGATATTCCTTTCCTTATTTGCTGTTCCATTGCAAGCTGTAACGGATCAAGACATTTTCCCTATGTTTGGTCTAATGAGGGCATGTGAAGATTCTTTCCTTTGTAGCCCTTGATCAAGACCTTTTACCCATGTTTGGTCTTAATGAGGGCATGTGAAGATTCTTTCCTATGTAGCCCCTGTTTTGAAGAAATTTCACCGCCTACTTTACAAGCAAATATATTTGCTTATCAAAAAAAGTAAACGATCAATTAAATTTCGTTAAAATAATGTATCCACAAAAGGGTCGTCTTTTGGTCCCCAGGCGACTCCACAAGTCCCTGGATGCACTTTTTCAGGATATACCGTTTCAGATGCCATCCTTTGAGTGTTCTCTTTGATTTATTCAAGTCGAATGGTCTCTGTGCAAAAGTTGCTGTCTTGAGGCTGAGGCAACTATAAACATTTGAACAACTCACCCACGCGCTCACATAATTTTGCCGGAAGCATGACCCGTCAATTTAAAATTTGGAGGACTTAACGGAGGCGAGACCGTTTCTTTGAGTAGGATCTTCCCTCCATGTCTGCTTCTTATGAGCTTTTGATTTAGAAGTGTCTGAACTGAAGTATATGATCCATATGCTGTTCTTTGCAGGCCAGTTCAGTTACCTTCTGTTTTGTTATAGATTTAGCAGCTGCTTTTACAGATATAAAGACTCAGGATTATGCTTAACATGCAACCCATTTTTTTTTTTCAAATTTTCTTTCAGCAAGGTTGATGAAGTTCACTCATATCAATCTGGGCCCACAAAAAGATGATTTCCGTGCTACACATGCCTGAGCGCGCACGCGCATTTGGTGTTTCTATAACTCAATAAATGATCGAGATCTTTTTCTCTACAATAATTTCTCGCCAATTTCGCATTTCAAAACTAGCAGCTC
Source organism: Syzygium aromaticum (assembly GCA_024500025.1). Classification (NCBI taxonomy): domain Eukaryota; kingdom Viridiplantae; phylum Streptophyta; class Magnoliopsida; order Myrtales; family Myrtaceae; genus Syzygium; species Syzygium aromaticum. Next base: position 25,195,213 of record CM044885.1, read on the forward strand.
ATAGCTTCATGCTGTTTACATATGCTCATCGGCATTCTGAAACATGCAGTTTTGTGTCTCCACCGCAAATTTGAGTCGATCATTGGGACGCAGAAGAGAGATTGGACTGTATCTAAAAAGAAAAGCGAAAGGATAAGAAAAGTTCCGTTCCCATGAATAAAGAACCTAACGTGGTGGCATGATTAGCAGAGAGGTCCACCACTTTCATTGGAAGTAAGCTGGCAAAGGAAAGAGAACAGGATTGGAAGGAGACCCACGTTCACTTTGTGGAGTTTTGGTTAGGAACTAATGACCAGCTTTCTCCTATGCCTATGTACTTAGACTGTCCGAAAGCTTTGACTAAACCCCAAGTCGTAAAAGGCAAAATCAGCTCAGACATTGACACTTTCATTACCACTCTCAGCTGATTGATGTAAGCTTTAACATAGAAGCGCCTTTCACTCGTATAAATTGCAAATCTATGCAAAGAAAACAAATGCTTTTAGTGAGATCATTGAAACAGGATGTTCTCGTCTTTTTTAAGCATGGTAAGATCAGACCTCTAATCACCCAAAGAGCAGAGAAAGTGGTTTCGACATTTTCACCGAAATTTTCTTGTCTGCTTCAGTATGAACATAACATATGATCTTCTGACTTACAATACCAAAGGACTGTTCTCACTTCTCATACTGTAAAATGTACTCATTCATGGAATACATCACCCTTTTATCATGTAAATGTTGTTCAAGTCGGCATTTCATGGTATGTAACTACTTAACAGAAGAGAAATAATAAGCCTATGTCCTCACAGCATCATAAAAGAACCGCCATGGCTTGGCCTTGATGTCATCTACGAGTGGTAGGGCTCTTAGTTGTCGTTTTCCGAATTCAACATCCGACTCCCAATCGCTGTTAAATGTTCCCATAAGTAGTGTCCCTCCCCATGAGTATGACCTTCCATGTCCATGCTGTTTCCCTAAACGCAATACAGTTTGATTGGATACTGTTCAGTGTTTTCTTCTGAGGTTAGAGACTGTTGGTCTCCTGGCAAGCTAAGCTATCGCTTACTCTCCTTATTAAGTGAAGCCAAAACAGAACAAATATGAGAGAACATAATAATGGCCACATGTGTTCATCATGAAAAAATGTGGAAAAAGGTATATGTCAAACCCTTTATGCTAAAGCTGCAGGGTGTGGATAAGATCAACAACACCTCGTTTTATGCCAAACAGTGAAAAGTCAAGTTTACACACAGACTAGATGAACGAAGACTTCAATCCGACATTGCTTACCAAATTAATTGAACTTCACAATTTCAAGATTTGCACGAGAGGATAGATACATCAGTTTTGGTCTTTTCTTTGTCATAAACAAGAATTGCAAGATTTCTTCATCCTTCTGATGCCAAGACCAGTGGTGCTTAATGCAGATGAATACACGAAACACACTCTTTTCTCTCGCAAAAAGAGGAATATTTGCCTACATAATGAACGCTCGTTCCCTAATCAGTTCATCTAATTTGTTGTGCGTCAATGGCAATCATCCTTCTCTGGGCCTTGATTGCATACAAGGATAAAGGGACTCAAAGTTTGGCCAGAACCACCTATGAAACACAGTTCACACGATAGCGCTAAATTATGCAACTGCATCGATTTAATTTGACGTAAGCCGTTAATTCTAGGTATTATACATCATCAGGAAGATCACAACTGCAGACCATCTGCATAAGATTTCTCAGCAACATGCGGGGCACCTAATCAGGCCATTTTCATTGCACTCGAGGCACCGAATCCACGGTTCCTCTTCCCTGTCCCTAACCACCCTGCAGCTTCCGTGGCAAGCCAAACATATCACGAATCTTACATTGGCGCATTGAGCGCATGTGCTGTTCGAAAGGTCAAGTGGAATCCCTTCAAAAAGCTTCCTCAAGCTCCCTTGCTCGTGCAGTGTGATGACTATGTCGGCTCCTCCAATGTACCTTCCTCTTATGAACAGCTTTGGAGGGATCACTCCCTGGCCGAGGATCTTCCGCAGCTCGTCCCGGTATTGCAGGTGCAACGACACATCCCTCTCGTGAAAGTTGATTTTAAAACTCCTCAGTAAGAACCGGACAGCATTGCAGTCCTCAAATGTCCTCCGTATTCCCGTCAAGCTCGTAGTGTAGAAAATGACCGAATCTCTTCCTCCTGGCGGGCACTTCTCCTGAAAATCTGAGAGAGACAGGTAATAGTGCTCCTTGTAGTCCCTAGAATCCTCTATCCTAAGTTGCTCTTTCACTATTCCCGGGACAGAATCAGCCCGAAGACTACAGGTTTCGTTATTGGTTGCGACATCTAGTGCTGAAAATGGGAATACTTCGTCGCCTTCTGCATCTGTGAAGATCTCCTCGTCCAAGTCATCCGTGGTGGGTGCCGTTGCTGCTGATCCTAGGCAGGATGAGACCTCCTCTTGGCCATTCTTGAGATCCGTAATGCAATTCTGCACGACAGTTGTGTCAACTTCACCCCCCTGGTGTCCTTCATTGTGAATCGTTGGCGGGTAGCGACCATTCTGGTCAGATAGTTTCCCGGCATGGCTTAGCTGAACCACTAACCCGCTCTTAAGAGTGCTTATCGATGAAATGAGCTTCAGTTTCTTCAAGAACCTTCCCTTCATTCCTGTCATGCCTTGAGTGAAATGAATTGCAAAGGATATGCTCAGAAGTAGTCTATCACCTAGACAGGATCGAATGGAATGATTGAGGGAAGGCAAATGAATTGTCCCTAACAATGGCTGCTACGAAAATGAAGGAACATTAGGTCCATGAGTTCTCTTCTGGGCCAATTTGGGAGGAAAGTGAACGCTTAGGAAAAGGCTCAATCAGTTTTGCTTTCGAAAAGTCGTGTGCATGATCACGCCGGTTAGTGTGGAGCTTGAGACTGGCCCATGTACAATACCTTCATTTTCTATCTCACAGTCCCACATTGACCCTCCACCAACCAAGTTAGGGCCATCATGATGATCTTTTGCTTTGCTTCGGCGAGCGTGACTCTTCTTCAAAGGGTAAAATGCTACTGTAGCCATGTTCCGTGGCCTTGTGTGCTTTGATTACTCTCCAATTTTGCTTCTAAAGCAAAAAGCCTCTGGTGTGATTTAATAGATAATGTCATGCAAGGCAGACATGATTGTACCCACAGACAGCATTCACTTTGCTCTGCTAGTCCAAAGTTGCTTTTCAAGTCCATCTTTTCACCAATTTGGAACCTTCCCTACAGCATGTTTATTGTATGTTTTGCATCATGACTGTACAAATATAATCTTCCATTTAAAATCTCCCCGACCGCAAATCAATTCACCGAAAAGTAATCTGGCTACTCGTGCTTTGTTTCGTCAGTGTCGGGTCAAAATAAGGTTTTTGCAGTAGTTTGCCAAATCCATATACGACTTGAGGAAATATTTGGGTCAAATTTTTTATTTTGTCACTTCTCCTTAGGGAAAACATAAAATACTACCCAAACAAGTTACAGGACATAGATGCAAAAGGGAAAATTGACACGGTTAGTCGTTGAACTTCAGCCCAAAGAGCAATGTGGTTTTATAACTTCTAATTTGTTTAATATGGTCTTTGAACTATAACCAATGTGCAATATAGTCATTAAATTTTCAATTTATTTAATGTGGTCTTTGTATTTTTAGCTCACATTCAACTTAGCTCTAAACTGTATGAAAATGTACATTGGACATTGGATTACAATTCATGAACCATATTGGACAAATTAAAAGTTCAGAGATTACATTACACATTGAGTCAAAGTCTAAAGTTCAAGGGTCATTTGTGTCATTATCCCAATGCAAAAGGATAAAGGAGATAAAACCCACCTCAACTTGTAGCATCACATCTTTTGAGAATCGACAAATTTGCACTTATGATTCTATTGTCATGAGCGGAAAGTTTCCTGGTTGAGGATCAACCTATGCAACACCAGATGAGCCTGAACAATAGGCTAATTTTTTGTTGATAGATAGTTCCGAAAGACAGTATGGTGAACTGCATTCTCCTCATCAACCATACCATGCCCATTTTACCTCAAGCATTTAGTCCCTCAAGTTGGACATTCTTATCATTTCAGCAAAACAACTTATTCGCCTTGCCATGACCATTATTAGAGAAGAGGCATCAGCTCTAACCAATTTGTGCATAGGAAGACAACCCTACTTTTTGAGATCCTCTAAGATGATGATTTTGTCATCCTTGTATTCCTAAAAATATGCACTGATGTTACCCCTATGAACCCATCTATATCTCTCACACTTCACCCCGACGCCACAAAGCCGACTTTTCAGTCCTAGTGCGTATGGGAGAAATTGGACCGTAAAATTCTCTTCTACCCAAATTCCGCAACGCCCTCATTGCAGGCTATTTTGTCGATTCTCCGCGGTCTCCAATCACCAACACCACTCCCATGGGACTTAGATGAATGGGCAACGCTCGCCCAACTAAACAGGCCAATCCTCTCCATCCTGGCTTCCCATGATCAAAACTGTTTGCAAATCTCGAGTCACTCATGTTCTCGCTGACAAGTATGGCATCTCCAGCCAATTTCGCTATTCTTGCCAGCACCTTCTTTCACCTACGAGGCTTCTCAAGATCTTAGCAAACCAGTAAAGGTTATTGTTGGAAACGCGACAGCGAGTCTCTTCTTAACATTCACCCATACATCTCGAGAAACCTATTGTGATACCATTTGGCATGGGTGGAAAGTTTTTCAGTGAAGGACAAGCCCTTGCTGCGACTGTGAACACTGGATTAGCCTTTTCTTGATAAATCGTTCCCAAAGATGGTAATGGTGAATTGCATTCTTTTAATCAACCATACCACACCTATTTTAGCTTAGACATCCAGTTTCTCAAGTGAAACATACGGATCACTTTAACATAACAATTGATTTCCGCACACCATGGCCATCATTAGATGAATGGCATCAGCTCCTGAAGCCCATACCACTTTCAAGGATCTTGTAAGATGTTCATCTTGTCGTTTCAGGATTTTTAGGACAAACACCTAAGTACCATTCTCACGAGAACCAATTTCGTCAACCTTTCGTATCTCTCACGCTTCACCATGATGCCACAAAGCCTCACTTTTCAATCCACATGGATATGGGAGAAATCGAACCAAGACACTAGGCTTCTAGTACATCTATAACAAGATCCTAGCAAAAGTTTAAAAATGACACTACACGAAAGTGGACAATTCATCAACACTACAGCAACATGTTTTGCATTATTGTGCAAACCACATCGATACGACTAAATTGGTACAATAAGCCATCCAACACATACGGCGCAATTCGGTTATGTTCCTGTCACAAGTGAAGGACTGAACGGAAAACAATTTATGTGCCCATTTGCTAACCCTAAAGAAGCTCACTGGGACTCAGAACTTGCTGTAGCTCGCGCAAGTACTAGACAATGGACTCCATTTCCATTCAGGTAACCCTAAGGCTCAGAGCTCACCCCGTTGTTGCTTGTTTCAGGTTCTGGCAACGACACAAATGGGCTTTCCTTTTCAGCCTATATATTGCTCGGGCAAGTCTCTCAAGTGGTCAATTCACGCATGAAACACACAGCGGGTAGAGATGTTTCACAGGAATTTTAACACAGGCAACGTCATCTCACATGCATGAACAAGCCTAAGTGATAATTTAAGAATCACTGGAACATAACAGAGTTACAAGACGCACGTCAAATTATTCAACATTGAAATAGGTTAGGAATAGCAAACTCTAAAGAAACTCTCTTTTGTACACTGGTACGATAACACTCATAAGGAGACTTTAACCACTTTCCTGAGCATTTAGCTTTCAGCTACAGATGAAGCAAACCCAATGTTGAAATCAAAGGCAATGCACGTCAGCTCTTGCTGATTCGTGTCATACATCTTCATCTTGAGGGAATAAGAACCCTGCATATTCAAGAACTTATCAGCAACACTGCAATACACCAAAACTAATAAAGAAATTCTTTCTCATACTTGATAAATAAAGGATATATTCAACAGCTGTCTTGATTTATGACTATAAAATTGACAGTAAGTCCAGGTCCAATTATAGGGAAAACGAAAACCAAGATTTGCTAGTTGCCAAACCCAGGTAGTGAGGGTGCTTCCAGTCCTTGAAAGGGGCATAAGCAAAGTGAAAGTGAAAGTGAATGTACAAGGATAAAGTTGGGCCTTAGCCATGATGGTATATCCTGTGACCCCACCCCAGCTATGTAATATTGTTCACTAATACATTAACATTCACATTCAACAATATGGATTGATGAAGAAAAAATAGATAATTAATACCATCAGCTGCAATGTCAAGTTCTCTGATACAGTAAATATGTTAACCACAAGGGAAATCGCAATTCACATTGCGTAATCTGTTACTTCATCAGAAAAGAACACAGCATTACTTTTGTAGTGAAGGCTAAATGTGTGAAAAAGTCTAACCATAATAAAGAACAAAGCTCGAAACAAACAAAACAAATCATTTGTAGCATTTCTTCAATTAGACGACTTTCTAGCTTTTCTTTTCTCAGAATTTCACAAATCAAAGGATTGTTATTGTGATATATTTTATCCAACAAAAGTGCATCTTCCCTCAAATTTCAACTGATGGAAGATGGAAAAACAAACAATGGCTTCCTTCACTTCCTCAGGAAATAAAACTACTTTAGTGTTCAATTTGCAGAATTTGGAACCGGGCATAATCATCAAAAGAATGACTTACAGGCGGGGTAAATCCAGGCAAAACTTGTGAGTGAGCCACAACAAAATCTCCCTCTGTTACAGGGCAAGATGTCTCTGCACAAAGGTCATGGGTCTCACTGTGAATGTGCCATCCAAAGTATGAGACATCAATCACCAATTTCCCTCCATCGATTGCTTCGCCTAAATAAACAAAAATCAGGTGGTAGTTTATATGTCAGTTTAAGGAAAAAGGAAGAGGACACAAGTATGTTTAAGCAATTGCCATTTCATATACTTCTGCTGGGAGGATTTAACCACAGGAAAAAAGGGTATTGACCAGATTTTGCCACATGAGCAGCTTAATCAATGCAAGCGAAGCATAAGCGAGAATGCCCTCTTTCAGCAAGATATTTTTCCAAACACGTGCATACTAGACATGTAGCAAAATAGAATTGAGTTCTTTAGTTGTTGTGTGAAGTGTTTTCTTCGACTATGGTGAGACAACTAAAGTAAAAGAGTTCTCAGTCTCTTTGGATGAAACCTTGTTAATCAGAATAATTTGCTCCCCAAGCTTCGTTATTCTGTATCAATAACAAAAGCCACTCTTTACAAATGAATTCCAAACCAGATGTAGCAAATGAAGGAGACAACCATGATCACCGGCTTATACAGCTCACAGCACATTCAGATTTTAAACCAGCTGAGATCCAGTAAACAGACATGCCCGACAAAAGAACTATCTGACATCTAGATCCCAGAATTTCTATTCCTCCAAACCATGCTCAACGAGACTTCAAGAGAGCTATTCTGATGACCAATAAAATCCAAGAGCCCAGACCATTAGACATCAGTCATCACAACACAGCAGCTTAGGAAAAAACCCTGGAACAAGCACAATGAATACCGAACATAGGAGTGGAATCGAACAGTGCATGTCATCACATTTAATGACTAAAACCAACTTAAAAAAACCCATATCGAACAATCCGCAGGGCGATACCAGAGGTAGAAGACAGCTGAAACAGCACCTGTGGTAGCGGCAATGCTGAAGGTGGCCGGCTGGCCTCTCGCCACCGGAGAGGGCGATATCTCCACTCCAGAGACCTTAACAGCATACTCCGTCTTCTTATCTGTTTACTCAGAACAAAATCCACACATCAGTATCAGCTCCAAAGTTTCATTCTGAATACACAAATACCGTCAAAACACAAGCGATCGCGATCGCCATCAGCAACAGTTTCCGGCACAAAAACGAAAAAGCTAAGAACTTTCATCTCCTCAACCCCTCAGGAGGCGAAAAGAATCCCTAATTCAGCTCAGACACCCATCGAACGACACGCTCGATCGAGTTGGACCAACCGGACGTCAAGCACGAAACAAATTTGAAGGAATCAAAGCACGGGACGATCAAGAAAAGGGCACTGAACCGCAGTAGCTGACGTCGGTGGCTCGATTGAAAGGCAGAAGCAGGCAAAGCGCCAGAACCGCGAGCTTCAGCTGCACCATCTCCATCGCCCGGCAAGCAGAGCGAATCACTACCGATGAAGGGTGGCACCGCAAGTCTACTGGGTATCGAATTCGGAAGACGAGAGGGAGCAAGAAGAGGCGAAAGACACGATTTTGCGTTGTGGGTCTTTTGCCTTGTAGCGTTTCTTTCTTGTTCCGGCGGTCTAGACTTGGGGATCCGGCGTCAGCAGACGGAAGCCATGGAACGTTAGGTAGATACCATGTTTCGTTTCTTGGAAAATCAGGAGGAGCAACCGCACGGTCAAAAGAGCGGTGTGAATTGAATTCCTTGACTCTCTACGCAAGCAAAGCAGAAATCAAACGTTGGCCGTCAATGGGTAAAGTCTAGATTAGCCGACCAAATCGAACGACAGCCATGCACTGGTCGGTCGGTCCTTAGTCAAATCGTCCATGGTGTCCGAATCACGCACGTTGATTTTTTGTCTCCGAGAGTAACTTTATCTACATCGATACCTATGCAAGGGGTAACAACAAATGTACTTCGAAGTAAATTGCAGTTAAGAGTGGCATATCCAACCCTTAAAATATTAATACGGCGAAAAATTTCAAAATTAATTGGCACAAAAAATCTCTAATTGGTATATTTACAATAAATTTATTAAAATCGATACATTTGTGACAAAATTATAATATGTAATTTTTTGTTAAATTGAATTAATATCACGAAAAATCATGAACTGGTACACATATAACAATTTATGGTAAAACTTCAAATTGGTACATCTGTTAACTGTCAAGTGTCATCTAACTCAAATATTTGACGGAAAAATTTAATGGAAACTAACGGATGGTAAATTTGTCAAAAGTGTACCGATTTGGAGTTTTCCATGATATTTACCCAAATCTAAAATGAATAAAAGGACCTCTTCCTTATTCTACAATTAGATTTCTTGCATTCTCAATCCAAAATGGTTCATTTTGCTTAAGAATAATCATGATGAAGATTGCTGATGATGATGATAAATGCATCATTTATCATGGAAACTAGGGGAGGGCAATGACATTTCACAGGGTAACCTAAGATGGTATGAAAAGCCCATTGTAATTCCCTCGACCCCTCTTAATTTTCTTTCCATCTACTTCCGAGTTGAGCAGAACATCATTAGGCTTACCTAAATGTTTTGTTGAATTACATGGAGGAAGGACGACAAGATTCTCGACAAGATAAGGAAAAGGACAATATTGATGGAGTTATATCCTAACTGAATCAAAATAATCATATAGATAATAAAAAATTTGACACATGAGTTTACTTGAGTTTATCCAAGTTCAATCTATAATAGGGTTACGTCCTACAAAGGGATTCTACTATGATATTTAGGTTTTACAATTACAATTATTCGTTACAATGATTTCTCATACGAGTACAATATATAAGACTTAAAATGGATTCAAAGCCCAAATTTATCCGAATCTCTTTAATTTCACAACAAACGGGTCAGATTAAAACATAAGCTAAAAAACCGATGTTGTTTCGGAGGTGCTGCCCTTGAGCCCCCGTCCGCTCAACGGCGAGCGAAACCCTCGTCTGCTGTCTGGTTAGCGGGACCCCCGAACTCCCGCATTTCGTGCCCATGGGTCACATGTAGTTATATTATATTTCGATTTTTCTAAACTCATATAAGTGTGTTCGGTAAGAGAAACAAGAGTCCTCAAAATATTCGTTAACTCCAACAAACAAGAGGATAGTACTCATGTACATGATGTATCATATATATATTGATTAGCTTTTAATATTAAAGTTTTTAAAATTAATCATCATCTTTGCTGTAATCCTTCATAAGATACCAAACTTGTACCAAATTACGAGGAAAAAACTCATTCGCAGCTGCACCCACCACACAACAACGTGAACCATCTCCGCCCAAAAGCTAATCTATCTCGGTACTTTTCCATTTCTTTTCTTCACGTGACTGCCGATGGCACAACGAAACCTCAAAGTTCAATCTCCCACGTGCATCATCAGCAATAGCCACCCCCTGAAACCCGTATGAACATCAAGCAAACTCCATCTTTATAGCGCTGACTTCTTGTTTCTTGCAATCCCCAGCGGCGAAAGACGCTTCTACGGTAATCGGTACAACATGTGTCGACCGTCAATCGTGTGATAACACTAATAGGTAGAAAAAAGTTCAACAGATCGACAAATCTAAACCGTTGAATGAAGATAATCACATGGTAACATTGTTGTACCAGCAACAATTAGTTGTTGCGCACCAGCACCAAGAGACACTGCTCCAAGATAACACCCTCGCAAAAGCACGAAAAGAGCTTCCGCTAGTCATCGGTTTGCTCCACAGGAATACAGCGATCCAAGCTTTGAGGAGCTCTAACGATTGGCGGGCTTGGACATTATTTTCGGATTGGACCAATGGGCCAGCTCGCCTAATTGGGCTAGAGGCTTCATGGGTCCGGCCCGAGCCCACGTTACGCGCATTTGATTGACGCGATAAAAGTCGTCATCCGGACTCGTACGCGTGACCAAACAAACAAATAATAAAAATAAGGGATAAATGCATTAGAAGTTTCAAAACTTATCTCCAAAGTGTGATTGGGTTTTAAAAGTTTCAAAAAAGTGTAATAAAATTCCAAAACTTATCAAGTTGGTGTAATCAAGTCTTTCCATTAACCCGTCAATTCAAGAGTTTCTTAGAGGTGCGCACTGCAAGCCATAATTTTTAGAGGCGAAGATCTCGGCATGTACTTATTATTGACGATTCCAATGATCAGCCGTCGAATGTTTTCAAATGTTGTAAAAGATCTGGTCTTTTGGAACGAGAGCGTGCTTTATTGGCACAAGTTATATTCTTGTATTTTATGGGTTTTGTTTTGCTCTGCAGCTCTTTTGGGATTTGCTTAGCTTGGAAGCTTTCTATATTCCTATCATGTTTGATTATGACAAATAAATCAATTTTTTTTGACAAAAAAATGGTCTATAACCTACGGACAATGCATCACAAAACACAAACAAAAGCTTCATTTTCATGCGGTGGTGGCTATTTCTCCAGTGGAACGGAGCTCGGGCTTGTCCTAGTTGGTCGGCTATTTCCCCTAAGGTGGGCGAGTGTCGCCGGCCCTGGTCAAGGCCTCACCGACAACCCTCACTTAGATCCGGGCTAGGGTCCGCTAGCCCTCGCCTTGGGGCAAGCAATGCCTCGCCCAAGGCCGTCAACCGACCATGGGCGGCAGCCACCGGCAAGGGCTTGTGGCCTTTTTTTTTTTAGCTTGAGTTTTTTCTTTTATAAAAATTATCCTTTAAATTTTTCTAATTTAATTTTACTATGATTGTCAATACCTAAATTTTGCTGACACATTTAGTGTAGCCATTGCACACGAAAAATTAGGAGTTGGTCTCAACCCATATTAAATTTAATAGGAGCACTGTCATTAAGCCCGCGTAACCAACATTTCAAATTGGACTTAAACACGGAAGATTCCGAACTTAATTGAATTAGTTGGACCGAGCCCGTGTGAATTAAAAATTTGGCCAAAGTCATATTAGAAAACTGTAGTGACCGCATTTTTCACACGCCGAAAGTTTTGATTCCCTAGAGGAAAAGTCCTTTCTCTTTTGACCCGCATGGAGATTGTTTCAATCTTGTGAGGGCACAAGATTTTCCGGCCACTACAGGAGAGTTCTTTCTACGTTTTTCCACCACTGCTGTTGCCGCCTCGCGGCGTCTCGCCTGCTGTCCAGCCACGCTCAGCATCCTCACCGTGCCCATCTCCCGCCACGAGCCATCGGCAGCCAGCAACATCCTTCCGGGCAACCCAAAACACTGCCCGGTGCCGGTCCAAGCGAGTTCTCGCAATTCCCCTGCGATCCTCTGATCAGGTCCCGGCGAAATCCCGGCCGCCCGACGGAACCCCTCGGGCGAACTCCACAAGCCGCTGCCGCCCGGGCACGACAGAGGCACGAATCGAGACCAAGCGCGAGGGGGGCCACAAAATCTTCGGTGGGTGGCGAAAGAATTCGCAGGCTGAAGAAAGAACGACAACGACACAGCGGGGTGGGGGAATTCGAATGCCGACAAGATCCACCGTGAGCTTTGGTTCGAGAGTTGAAAGCAAACGTCCAAGAGCTCCAGCAAACCTTGGCGTGCAGTTGCACTAGCCACACAATCTGTATAACTTTCTTCTAGTCAAGCCTCCTTCGCCGGTAGGTAATTGCTAAAAACCATATCCGATTTTCTTACATTTGATTGCCTGACTAGAGATTATTAGATTCTAACTTTGGTTCGAATGTGATAATTTAGGCGGACCCCGGATAGGAAACTTCCTTGTTCGAAATCGCATATAGTCGAGGTGCGTGAAAACCGGATCCCCGACTACCTCTTGATTCCTTACGTGAATACGTGGATGATATGGGCTTGAATATTGCATGCTCTCAATTTAAGGAACTTTCTTATTGTATTGCATCCATATTAGTTTTTTGTAGTTTAGAACTGCATATCATGTAGTAATTAAGAATTAGCTAATTTAAATTAGGATTTAATAGAAAATTATATTTCTTACTTTAAATTAGGTAATCACGTAATTTAGGTAGTTTTCTATTTTGGCTTTAAAAGAAAATCACGAAAATACCGTACATATATTATATAGAATTAGTTGCATCATTGTCACGTTGCCATCTTTGCCACGCCATCGTATTGCCATGTCATAATTTCCATGTTAGTTATTGTATCTTGGACCAATTCGATAAATTTTAGGGCTTGCTTGCATTTTCTCAAAGTTTTAAAATTTAATTGTACTTTCACTAAAAATTCTAAAAGAACTTTTAGCCGACTTATTCTCGAGAATAAAATAAAACAAGGAAACCCGTACATACCTGTGAGTGAGTCGAGTGAAATATGGAGTCGCAGTTGAAAGTACCTAGTTCATAGATATTTTTTTTTTTTGGCTAGAACTTAGTTCATAGGCGAATTAGATTCTTCCTAATCATTTGAGCAAGTCGCTCGACGTTTCCTCATCATTGCCCAGATGCACTTGGCATTTATAAATCACGCGTGCGTGTCGCAGAGGATTAACTTACGATTAAACCCCACTCCACTTGGCAAAGAGGGAGAGGATGTGCGTGTTGTGCTTACGGTAGCTGTCATGGAGCGTTTCTTGTGGGCATCCTTGCTCATCCCATACCCAGTTAGGCTTTTTGAGCTGTGCCGGGTACACTCAAAAGGAAGAAATTTCCAAACATCGAGGCATCAAACGGCGCGTCGGGTTGCGGTCGGCTTTTCAAAGCAAGCGGGGGTCGTGTTCAAAAAGCTCCCACGGGGGGGAGCCCCTCCTCGGGTTCACGACCCGGCGGTCTCGTGACACCAGATGCTATACAAATCGATACTTTCCAATTTAGCGTTTGATTGTCTTTTGCGAAGCAGGCGTACACACACCAAAAGAATAGCGGACCCCGTGGACCGCCTCCCCCGATTCTTGCATGACATATTTCAAACCATCAACCGGAAAAAAGATTAGGAGGAGGAGGAGGAGGAGGAGGAAAAGCAATGTATTGGATTCACATGCACCGCCTCACATCACTTTACTTGACCCCCCAGATCCACCCCTCCTCCCACCTTTAAGATTAACTCCACCATCATCTACCCCATGTCACCGTTGACTTTTTCTTCTCCTTCTTTTGGCCCCCCCCCCCCGCTTTTTTTTTTGCTTTCTTGAAACATGGTTTGGATCTTTTATATTGCATCTTCTCAGATCGAATGGCAGCTTCGACGCTCTGATCTGATCAGCTTCCCCGTCGCCTCCACCATGGCTGATCCGAACCCTCTCGATCTGCTCCTCCTCCTCCTCCTCCTCCTCCCCTCTTCAGCTTCTTAGCGCCGCCGGAAGAGACAGCGAAGGATGGACAACTCCACCGGCTCGCCCGGCGGCTTCCTCGGGGCCGACAACCTCGGCGGGTTTGGGTACGGCGTCGGCGTCTCCGTCGGCATCCTCCTCCTCATCACCACCATCACCCTGGCCTCCTATTACTGCACCCGGACCGTCGACCCGGCCCCCCAGCAGCGCAACATAATAAACGTCCACCGCCTGGGGATGCCAGCTGGCAGGGGGGCGGCAGCGGGGGACGCGGTGGTGGTCAACATGGGCCTCGACGAGGCCACCATAAAGAGCTACCCGAGGCTGCTCTACTCGGAGGCGAGGCTGAGGAGCTCGGCCTCGACGGCTTCTTGCTGCTCCATATGTTTGGCGGACTACAAGGGCCACGACGAGCTGCGGATGATACCGGACTGCGGCCATCTGTTCCACCACGAGTGCGTCGACCCGTGGCTGAGGATGCACCCGACGTGCCCCGTGTGCCGGACTTCACCGATGCCTACCCCGATGTCGACACCGCTCGCGGAGGTGGTGCCCCTGGCTAGTAGGAGGGATTGATCTCGATCGAACGACCATTCTGGGATGAATATGTTGGCAGGTCTTCGATTTTTTTTTTCTTGTCCTTTTTCTTTTTTTGTGAGTAGAAATAGTTTACTGGATGCGTATTCTTTATTTTATCATTTTTCAAGGGATCTAGATCTTAGTTCTCTCAAATTCTTTGTATATTATTGTCATTCTCTTTCACATAGGAACCCATATCCAGGAATCTTAAGGTGATCTATCTGGTATGGTAGCCTCATATCTCATCTTGGATGTGGCATGAACTGATACAACACACAAGTCATCCTCACCTGATTTTACTGATATACCCGATATGCTTTCGTCCTACCACTCAAACAGAAGGTTTAATAACTACAGCTTCTCAGACAACGTTCGAAAGTGTTTTCTCTGGTTGACTACCAGCGGCTGTGACATGTGGGTGTAGAGCAGTGGTGGTGAGCTACGTCGGATCTATGGTCGTTGACTAGACTTTTGCCATGAAAATAGAGCGTTTTGTGGTTGTGATTTGGTTAATTGTGCAACAGTCGTGGAAGTTGGGGTACAGGGTGGGTGCATAGTCGTCTTTTGTTGACGAAACATGCAAGTGCAGATGGCTTGTTTTGCATGCTCTGGTGGACTAGCAACCATCCTAGTTTAACGCTATCCAAGAAGCCGAAAGAACGAAAATTGAAGCAGAAAGCGCGCGTTCTCATTTCATGAAATCTCTCTTTACAGCTTTTTCGTTGAAAGGTATGAGTGGGGGCTAATGTTATCAATAGAAATAGCAAAATAGCACGTGAGGAACGAAAACTATTTGGAGGGCTCCTTCCACTCTAAGCCTTAAAATTCTTTTTTCTCAGCTATGATTGTACTATTTGACATCTATGTTTGGGATAGTTACAAAAAAAAAAAAAACTCAAAACCTATTACACAGATGCCAATTCAATCCTAAACATTTCAATTTAGCCAATTTAGTCTTCAACCTTTGCTAATGTACATTTAATTTTGACTGGAAATCGATGATGTGGATATCGGTTGTTCTACGTAGCAAGATTGAGACATGCTACGTAGGACATACACACTATGTAATACAGAGAGCGCTATGAAGAAAGGGCTCTCTTTTCGTCGATGGGCAAACGTAAGTTTTCTCTTTTGGATTCTTGTGTTTTACCAGCACTATTTCGACTTCAACTCTTCGTTTGCCGACATCATCTATTGGGTTGCTCTAGCCCCTCTCTCCGTTCCTTAATTCACCTTCGCTGACGGTCCTAGAACGCTTGGCAAATCTCCAGAACTGTTCCTGCACATTCTTAGCCAGCGCCGTGCCTTGCTCTCATCACTGCTGCAATTGCAAGTTTCTGGAGCCGTCCCTACCTCGTATTGCTAGTCACAACCCAGCTTTTTCGTCGAGTTTCAATCAAGCCTAGCATCTCACTGAATTTCCTTCCTCACAACTGTTGTTCTGTAGGTTTTTAACGGCGTTTCTAGCCGCACATCCAATCATAGTTCAGGCCACCGCTAGCACCCTCATGCTTGGACCGTCGCTAAATCTTCTTTCCAAATGGGAACCGGGGAGTTTTGGAAGGCATGGCTTGTTCCATGGCCCTATTCGAAAAACGAATCGAATCGGTGATCCGGTTACCAGGTCGGTCTAGGAACCTAGCGGGCGGTTCCCAGTTCCCAATTTGTGGATCCAGCCTTTCGTGGGTGGTTCCCTTTTCAGGTGGGAACTGCTCACCCCGGAACCAATCACCCTTAAATTTTAAAGAACCTAAATTTTCTCTCGTAGAATTAAAAAAGAAGAAGAAAGAATTCACCTGTTTGACCCAGCCCAACCTAGTCCGTTGCGAAATTCTCTCTCGGCCCATAATCGTGGCCCACATGGGCCCATTACAGTCTGTACTCCATCTCTCTCCATCGCCGATGAGGTTTCCGCCATGAACGGCGAGCGAGATCGATCGTTTCGTTGCAGCACTCGCCAGAGCAAGAGTGATCGATGGCCGCATTCCCTCAGCCTCGCCTCCTGACGGCGGCGTCCCTGCTGGCGCTCCTGATCGCCTCGTCGCCGCTGCGGCCGGCGGAATCGGCCGACACGAACGGCGTCTACTCCCCCTGCGCCGACGCCACGGTCCAGAGGTCCGACGGGTTCACCTTCGGCATCGCCTTCGCGCCGAGGCTGTCCTTCTTCCACAACAGCTCGCTCCAGCTGTCCCCCTGCGACCGCAGGCTCTCCCTCTCCTCCGCCGGTTCTCAGGTCGCCACTTTCCGGCCTAAGGTCGACGAGATCTCCCTCCTCACCGTTAACACTTCGTCATTCTCTCCGGTCTGCTTCTCTCTCTCTCTCTCTCTCTCTGCGGTTACTGTTTACATGAGTCACGGAATGTTTTCGGTGTGTAAAGCAAATGGTTGATGAAACCCTCAGGTTTTGGTTGGAGGTAATCATGTTCGAGTGAGGATTTTGTGCTTGCTTCCCTTTTCCGGTGCATGTTTGCTCAGATTATACTTAGGCTGGCAATTTTGGCTTAATGTAGTGCAATGACTTCTGAATTGTTGGTGCTTTGAGTTGGCTGAAACTGTTTCCTATGATTGGATGGAGGAAATGTTGCGATTGGACTGGAGCTATGGATCTGTTATTGGCAGGTGCATCCTCTGTGCTTGCGTTTCAAGTGCCAATGGTTGATATTTACTGCTTCTGAGCTTACACGAGTTTTCATTAATGCACTAATCAAGTTAGTCCCGGCATGTTTGCGGGGTAGGGAAGTCTGAAAATTTATGATGCTTCTTGATGGGATTGATACGCAGGAGTGTTATTGTCCTGAGTTTGGTCTGGCCCTTGAGGAATTGTCGGGCATGAATCTGTAGATCTCGAAAATCTTGTATGACAAAATCTCTAATGCGCCATGGTTGGATAGGAAGAATAAGTTTCTCTATGGCTTCCGTTGGAGTTTGTCAGAGGAACCTCTTCAATCTCGAGTCCTATCAACATGACTGGTTTACTAAGGGTGTAAAGTGATAATCTTCTTTATCTGCATTGTGCTGTGGCAGGACAATTACGGAGGTTATGTGGTTGCATTTGCTGGCCGAAAGTACGCTGCAAGGTCTCTCCCTGCCTTCGTCGCCAACGGCACCTACACCGTGACCAGCTTTACTCTTGTAGGAACCACAATTCATATATTATCTACCACGTAATACTTATAATGCTTTTATTTTAGAGAGTCCATTTGACATGTTGCCATAACACTCTAGGTGCTTGAGTTTAAGAAGGGCAGATTGCAAAATCTATACTGGAAAAGAGATGGCTGTGCTTCATGTTCGAGAAAGTCCAACTTTGTGTGCCTAAACAACCAGGATTGTGCCATCAAAACTTCCAATTGCAAAAACCATGGGGGCTCGGTGGATTGCAGCCTCGGTATACAATTGGCATTCTCCGGCACGGATAAGCACCTTTCAGTTTTCAATTCATGGTATGAAGTGGAAAACCTTCGTCAATACTCTCTCTATGGCCTTTATTCAAATTTAAGGGACTCTCTCACTGGTCAATATAAAAAGATATTCTGATCATGCGTCCCTGTTTATATTTTACAACGCTTATGTACAATGTGTGTCCTTTCACAATTGTTGCTGTCTTTCGTTTGTAAATTCTTGTGCTTTGAGGCTGTGTTCATAAAAAGAGTCGTCTTCAGATCGTCAATGTTTGCTTTCTTCAGCGTGATTTCTCATTGAAACATTATATTGTAATGTTTGAGGTGAATCCTACTCAGTCTTTTTCTTTATGTTATTCACTGTAAAAGATCATCTTGGTGACAACTTAAGGAACTTTAACGGATGCTGCTTTGTATGTGAAATGGCCTAAAATATCGATTTAGTAGAATGAACTATACTGTGTTAGTATGAGGATCAATAAAGAAGATGGCTTGATGTACTTGCGAGAAGGGAGAGATGAACTATGTGCTATTTGTTAGGGTTGCTTGGTAGCTCGTTTTGAATATCTAGCTAAAATATTCAATCTTTGGTCTTTCACCAGTTTTTCTATCGGCTTAATCTTCATAATGCATAACCAAGTGAGTCGTCCACGTTAGATGGTGATCATGCTCAATAGGTTGTTCCTTTCTTTCGTAGCCATGTCTGAAATTGGGTTCACTACTGGCAAAGAAAGATGGCTTATTGCGTTGTCATTTAACGGTGAAAAACAATTTGATCATCAATTTTGTAGAAATGTTACTGACCACACGGCATTTACCAAACCTAATGTAGGTATGGTGTTTGATACATATATTGTTGAGTTTAAAGCCTTTCTGCATTTGACATGTTTACTATGAGAAGGAAACTCATTCTTCAGTTGTGTCGGTTTAGTAGTAATTCAGTGAATGACAAACAAGAAGATGACATCCGAATTGCATTCACCAAATGCTTTCAGACTTCCATTATGGTTATGCCAAAGTTTGACTTGTTGACATTTTGGAAGAAAAGTGGGGAGACGGAAGATTGCTTTGTGTGCTCTTGGAGACGGTTGATGAGGAGTGCATTAGTTTATACTTGGGAAGATGTCAAGCCTATTGAGACTCGGGCGTCAAAATTTTGCCTCAAATATTGTGATCATGGGTTCGAGTCTTGTAGAAGGCAATACCTGTTGCTGTTAGCCGCTGTAAGGGCATCCCGGCCGGTAATCAGAAAAGGTATTGTCCTGAGCGGGTGGCAATCGAAATTGAAACAAAATGACCCAAGGCCAGGAAGAGTGGCCGACGCATCAAACGCCCAAAACAAAAATTCTAGCTGAAATCGAGACTTAAATGTCAATAAATAAAAAAAGGTGCAAATACCGGAAATGATAATTAACATCATGCTCCGTTCGTTTGGCGGAAAATATTGTGTTTTTGAAAAATATTTTTCCAGAAGTCATTTTTCTGGAAAATATTTTCCCGGAGCATAATTTTACGGTGTTCGACAATCAATATGAAAAAGTTTTGGAAAATATTTTTTGCCGGCAATGGCGGCGGCGACCGGTTATCGGCGACGGTGGCGGATGAGCAGCGGCCGGCTACCGGCGGCTGCGGCGGGCGACCGTCGGCGGCGGTGGCGACGGGCGACCGGAGGAGGGAAGGAAGAGTTTGGCGGAAAGTGATTTCCGCTTTTCAGAAGTGGAAGTCATTTTCTATAGACTTAGGATATTTTGTGAGATGAAAAAGGAAAATGTTTTCCTACGAAAATTGTTTTTCGCCCTCTGAATACTAAAAAATTTAAAAAATATTTTTTGAAAGAATATTTTTCGTCAAATAAATAGAGCCTCAGCGTCGTTTGCCACTTCTGCGTGCACGTCGGCTTGTTTCGGCGAAAAAGATAAAGGTAAACAGTTCTGTCCATCGTGTCAGAACACGTGCTTCTTCTTGTTACTTTTGAAAAGTGTGGCTAAATTGTCCTTAGAGCATAAGCACATGATTTTTTCTTGTTTTGACATTTGGCCCATAATAGTAAAAATGGTCCAAAACATCCTAAATCTATTATACTTTTACTAATTCAATTATAAACCTTTTAATTTTGTCAATTGAATTCTAAACGTTTTCATTTCTTACCAATTGAACCAATTCGGCCAATTTTGGCTCGAAATCACTGACGTGGACACCGACCGATCATGTAATGCTGATGTGGATATTTTTAAATAATATTTTAATAATTTTCTGAATTTTTTTTTATGATTTTTCTTATTCTTCTTTTTCCTTTTCTCTGTTCTTTTTTGTTTTGCTTTGGAGTTAGGGCTAGGGAGGGTGGTTGGCCGACCCTCGCCGGCCATAGGCGAGGGTGTCACGGCCCTTGCCCAAAGCAAAATATCGATTTATATTCTGTAAATTACAGACTTGATGGGCGCTTAGACAACAAATAGTTGTGATACCATGTTGAGATTTGTGATTAAAGAGAGAAAAATGCAATATTCAGAAAATTACCATGAACCAATTTATAAGTTTTAAAAGATGACTATTTGAAATAGCAAAATATCGATTACATTCAACTAGGACCAATCAAGGAAAATATGCAGAATTTCCTAAAAATGTATCTCTAACATGCGCAACCATCGTCTGTAGTTGCTACTCTCCAAAAGTAGGGAGTGCATCTTCTTTGTTGTCGCTGTCACCAGTTGCGTTTCGACTGTGTTTCATCATATCCGAGAACCACTTATTACATGGAGAAGATGCATCACCAATGCTTCCCTTGTTTTCGCCATTGCTGCCTTTGCCTTCCAGAGTCATTTCTTTCTCACCCACCGAGCCTTCGATTGGTAGTGGAGCATGCCCCGATAGAAGTGCACCGTTAGCCTGTGCAAGAAACTCGATCCTTTTCTTGATTTCTTTCTTCCCCTCTTGCACATAGTAAGATAACCTGTGCATTTCACTTGTGGTGAATCCATTAGTGGTCTTACCGGACATATGAAATTGTCGCAGGAGATGGATGTTCTCACTGCCCTTGTTTTCCTTCATAAGCCTTTGCTTTTGCTGGACGAGATTGGCGTTTCTCTCCTTGAGTTACCTTTCTTGGTTCATCGTCTTTCGACTTCTTTCCATTTGGCGGCTGATCCGGTGCTGCCTGAGGTGACGCTCCACCTTTGATCGAGGTGGTGTCCGAAAGACGAGCTTGTTGCCGTCCGGGGAGCAGACAAACACAGATGCACTCACACCACATCGATTGCCCGACTCGCTCACTCTATTCAACGACCCTCGACTCCTTTTCTTGAGGCTAGCTTTTCTAGAACTGTTGTTTGCTATGGAGGCAAGCCTAACCGTTCTTCTTGCCTTGGATAATTTGGTTTGTCGAACTCTCTCTTTTTTCTTGTGCTCTGAAACACAATGCGTGCAATAACATTTATAGGGAGGTGGGGGTGAGTCAGAAGTGCTGGTGAGTGGGTATGTTTACGGGAGTTCTCCAATTTGCCTAAATTGACAATTTGTCAGTTTAGGAAAATGACTTGATTACAACTCAGAATTTTGAATCTTTGTCAGTTTAGGAAAATGATTTGATTACAACTTTGAATTTTGATTTTTTGTGAGTTTAGGAAAGTGATTTGATTACAACTCAGAATTTTCAGTTTAGGCAAATGAATTAATAACGACCAGCTGCTAGGATTTAATGCCATATATAGTGTAATAGAGCCTTTTAATGTCCATTATAACTTGCATATAATGAGCAGATTTATTTCTTCTTAGGAAAAGTGTTAAAAAAGTCTTAAACCTATTGTATTGATATCAATTTAGTCATAAACTTTTTTTGTGTCAATTTAGTCTTAAACTTTTTTATAGTGCCAATTCGATCCTTCTAGCTAATTTTGGCTGAATATTGATGACGTAAATGCCAGCTGGCGCTAATGTGGATAATTTTTTTAATAATAATATGATATTTTTATGTTTTTTTTTCTGATTATTTTTTTATTTTTATTTCTTTTCTCCTTTTTGTTCCTCCCTTTGCCGGTGACCGGCCACCAGCCATATGTGATGGCCAGGTGGGCTGCCCTTGCCCAGCTAGGTGAGGCTCAGTGTGGCCTGAGCAAGCCTTGCCAGTTGAGGCGAACCCAAGCAAGGGCTCCCCTTGCCTGGTCGGTCGATGGCGACCCTCGCCTAGTCGGGCGAGGCCAGCCTACCCAGCCATCACCTGTGGCTGATCACTGCCAAAGGGAGGAAAAAAGAAAAAAAAAGGAAAAAATTTGAAAAAATAAAATAAATAAAAATAAACATATTAAAATATTATTAAAATTATCTACGTTAGCACTGGCGGTGCCACGTAAGTCAGCTAGCATCCATGTCATCAATATCCTACCAAAATTAGTAGGAAAGACTGAATTAACTTAAAGACAATGACTACGTTTGGTAGTCAGGATAAAATTCAAAATATGATATCTTTTATTCCATCAAGTGTTTAGTGCTTACCCAAGACAGGATAAAGTCGGATATAGAAGGGATATAACCTAGATACAATTATCCTACGAAGGAGGTGGGATAAGGGTGGATATGATTTCTAATGTCCATAATATAAAAGTTATTTTTCTCGAATAACAAACTTGTTAAATTAATAAAATTTAAATAATATTTGAATATAAATAATATTTAAATTTTAATATAAAAAATTCAAAATAACAAAAACATAAAATTAATTTTGTTTTTATTTATTCTTGTTTTTATTTATATATTCAATTTTCTTCCTATCTTATGATATACATTTCATATACATTAATAAATGCATTTAGTATTTATATTTATTAAATATTTTAGGTATATTAGTAAAATTTACTATTTAATAAAAATTTATTAGAGAATGATGGAAGTGGAAAAAGAAATAAATTAAAAAAGACATGGAAAAATAATAAAAAAATAAGCAAATAAAAATGAAGTAGGTAAAAGTGTCGTGAGAGATTTTTATCATCTTTGTTTGTGCAATTTTTAGCTTTATTTACATTAATATGATGTTCATAGTAAATAATGGATACAGTACGATGTGAAAATTTTCGGCTTTATTATTGTGATTCACCAAACAATAGATTGGATATAGCAAATTGTTTGGATTTCATATCCTATTTTATCAAGTCCTATCATAGTTAGAAATCCAGATAACCAAATGCAGCCAAAAGGTTTAGTATTAAATTGGTTTCAAAAAAAGGTTTAGGACTAAATTGGTACTGATACAATAGTTTTAAGACTTTTTTGACACTTTTTCCTTTCTTCTTAAGGCAAAGGCCAGACTATCGTCAGGGTTAACCACGTCAAGCCCTAATTTATTTATGTTGAGAATATGTTTCGAGTTTGAGCTAAAAATAGAAACTTTCTAATACATTCAAGTAGGTTCTCTACTTTGAAGATTTTTCCAAGTTTGAGTGATTTCCTAGTTTGATTAGGTTTCCTAAAAACGAATTCCCTATTTTGGATCCAATCTTTATTTATATATATAAGAAATGAAAAATCTTTGTGAAGAATACCCAAGAGCAGCTTCAATTTGTGAATTACGTCTCAAGTGCATTGAAGCCAATTAAATCTTATTGTAAAATTTGTGAATTCTTTTATGAGATTAAGACATCATTTCATGAAAAATTGTAGGGTTAAACACTACGCGAGTTTATTGTGTGTAATTGGTGGCTAGAAAATATTAAGAGTATTTGAGTGACTCTAGAATAATTGTAATCTTCATTGTATTGTTTGATCTATAATAAATGTCTTTGCTACTCTCCCCGTGGATGTATGTCAACCCGACCGAACCATGTAAATCCGGTATCCCATTCATTTCCATGTTTCATCTAGTTAAATGATCGATCGTTTATTTCTACAACAGTTTATGGATTAGAATTACTACTAACGTATTTAAATGAATTGGTTATTTGTATTAAACATATAAAGTATGATCAATCACTTACCCATTGCAAGAAAATATTAATGGAATAACGTAATATGCTTATACAGAATTATCATTTGGTGATGATGCATGCAAAATTAAACCAAAAATTAAAAAAAGTCACTCACTAAAGCATTGTCATCAGAAATATTTCAAAGTAATTGTGCAAGTCCTTGTAATGAGCACTGATTGGTATTAACAAAACAATATTTACGCTTAGGTAAACCTGATATAACTAGCAAGGATCACCTAGAGGAGAGTGAATAGGTGATCTTAAACAATTTGTATCAATTTAAGCGGAAATGAATGAATACAGTTGAGTCTGAATAAAATTCAGATTCAAAACAGTTTTTATAAATTGTGCTCTTGATATGCAGTATGTAAAGTAAGAGATAAATGTTAGAAAAACTGCACACAAGTTTATAGTTGTTCGGCTTATAGCAAGCCTACGTCCACTCTTCCACGCTGACAGCCTACTGGTTAGATTTCACTATATAATCAAGAAGAATTACAAATTTTGAGTGACAACACTCTTGTATATGATAGGACTCTCTATCTCACACAATCACTTTTACAAATAATCCCTCAAGATCTTAATGTTTGGCTCAAGTAAGACAAGAGAAAGGATCGGAGTATGCTTAGATTTTGGACTTGTTGATTCTCGATTTCATCTCTTCCTTCTGCTCCTTGTAGATCTCATTTTATACTTCTCTACTACCAAACTAGCAGTTGGACTGTCTTCAGAGGATCATCTTCCAATCTTCTTCTTGGACAAATTTGTATAAAATGGATTGAGTAGTTATTGGTTGACAAAGTCTGAATCCTGCTGATTCTGGTCGCCCATACAATCAGAATCTTGGTTTCCATAAGTAGAGCTTTATCAGTTGTAATGCATTCTTGTTGTAATGTTTAATTGTCAATCAATTTGACTGAGATTGAGTCAATCAAAACCTTCCTTTTGTGAAATCCATGTTAGATCACTAGCTGTTATAATTCGTTTTGAATGAGTTTTGCTTCTGCGTTTGAAAAACTTCAGCGTCTGAGAAATTTCAGCGTTTGCATCTGCATAATTACTGTGTCTAAAGAATTTCTAATTCAGAGTTTGATTCAGCGTAGGTCTTCAGAAAAATCTGAATATTTCAAGATTAGAGTCTGAATAACTTTTATGATAAAGTTTGAATATCTTATATCTGAGTCTGAGCTTTTAGTTCTGAGTCTAAACTTTAGTCCTGAGTCTGAACTTTTAGTTATGAAAACTTGTAAAGTCTGATAATTCCTTCTGAACTTCCAGAATACATTAACTTGGTATGGAATACATGTCAGATTCACAAGATAAATATAAAAAGTTTTGTTAGCTTTAAAATCCATTAGGAGTTTTCCTCAACAATCTCCCTCTTTTTGATGGTGACAAAACTTTTATGCAGATTCAATCAATATCAAATAAATTTGAAGAAAATAAATATTTTAAGCGCATGAAACACAGATATAAATGTGCTAACTTGTAAGATCTGTAAGATCTATGTATTTCTCTTGCTTTGAGTATAACCTGTATAACCTGCATATTGAAGTGTTAGTACGACAAAATCTGCATAATCTCTCCCCCTTTTTGTCATCAGCAAAAAATTAAATCAACAATAAACAGAATAAAGTGTTGATATAAAGCGTTCAGTCTAACAAAGTTGAATGTTAAGAATACAGAATCAGAATGATTTTAAAAAGGGGTATGAAAAAAAAAACAGGTTATTTTTTTGATGAGGTTCGAACAAGTTAAAAGTTTTCCAGGATAGAAATAGCTTCATCAATCTTGGTAGAACATTGATCCATAATTTTCTCCATATTGGTTGAACATAGAGTAATAGCTTCCCTTATCTCTGCCTTGTCTTTTTCTACTTGAAGACGTTGTGTCTGATTGTTTTTCTCAATAATTTTCTGAAGGTTCTTCATGTCTTCTTCAAGTGCAGTTTGTTTTTCTTTGATTTTTAGTCGAAGGGTCAGAATGGTCATGTTTTCTGAAGTCTGTCCCTAAACATTTTCTGGTGCATGCTGTTCGAACTTATCCCCTGCCTCTGTAGGAATCTCCCCCTGAATATCTGCATGTTCTGCAGCAATAGTGTCATTTAAAGTTTCTTCAGGATCAAGTGGAGATTGACTTACATCTGTCTTTTGTGAAATATCATCCTGTTGATTCATATGTGAGTCTCTAGATGCTGATTCTGAAACCTTTGTACTAGGTTCAGAAACATGTTCAACATTCTGTCTTGTTTCAAGGTGTTTTGTTTTATCATCTTCATCTCGGAGAATAAATCTTCCTTTCTTCCTGTACACCTTGAATGGGCTTGAAGAGATAGTTTGTTTTCTTTATGTTCTTTTTTTTTCCCCTTGGTTTTCATCATTTTTCTTTCCAATAGATTTTAGTTCTAACTACTGAACATGCTTTCCCCTACCTGTGCTTGCTCTTTCCCTTTTATCATCAAAATGCTTCATCTTGGTAAGCATTTTTTCTTCAACAAACATACAAGGTACAAAGGTTTTGCACAAATCATCAGAAATAGTTATATTTAAAAACATAAAGATTCGAGAGATAAGTGCACCATAAGGAAGTTGTCCCTTGTCTTTTTGAAGAGTTCTGTACATGTGGAACATGATGATATGTGGAAGAGAGAAAGACTGTTCATTCAGAATAGCCTAAATAAGCTTGATTTCAAACTTAGACAAGTTAGTCTTGGAAGCAGCTTTAGGCTTCAAGCAATTAATGATGATCTTATGCAAGATCACAGTTCTTTTTGTCAGATTAGAATATAAAATATGGCGTTTAGAGCCCTATGCAAAATTTCGATTCTCTAAAGCCGCTTTGGAAGTATCTTTTAGGCTCACTTCCAATGGAGTAAACTTGTGAATTTTTGCTCCAATGATCAAAGCCAGTTCTTCCACTCTTAAATCATACTTTTTATCACCAATAGTGAATTGAAGCCAATTTGGTGACAGAATGGAAATGTTTGAGTAAAAGTATGCAGTCGGTTCGGCATATACATTGGCAAATTACAGACAAAATTCATAAATCCTCAATTTTTCAAACAGATGTTTCACAGAGATGCCAATCTTATCAAGATATTCAAAATCAACAGTTCGATGGTTCATAACCCCTCGAGCAAGCAGCAACTGATGATAGACATTGTGCTCTGTGCTTCTGAATAAACCTCCACTACCTTGCACACAAGATGTAATTCCTACTTTCATCTCAAAATTATTAAAGAACCTAGCATCATCATCAGGAATCACAAATTTTGATGCACTAGTAGACTTAGAGTTAGTACGAACTAATTTCTTGTCAGAGGGAGTTGAAGGTTCCCCGATTTTCTCTTTTCCCTTACTAGAAGAGGTCTCCTTTGGAGTAGAATTAACCTGATCATGATCAGTTCTAGAGTAAAACCGAGAATAACTTTGCATAAGACTTGCTTCTGTGAGAAAGCTATTATCTTTTAAACATTCACGAAGAACAGATACAGAAGCATTACTTCGTTTCAACCTTTCGTATGTTTTCCATACAAGTTTGTTGTTGTTGAAACGAAAATTTGTTTTACCCTTGGGTTTTGGTGCAGACGATGGTTGTGGTTTTTGTCGAGTCGCTTCTGAAAGGCTTTGGTGATGATTCGACTCTGTATCTGATATCTCCATGAATTCTGGTGATGCTGAAGACTTTGAATCTTTGTTCAGAATGCGTGAAGATCTTTTTTTGAAAGGCATTGTGATTAGAGAGACGAAAAGTTTTGATCTTGGAGAAGGAAGAGGAGTAGAATCAGAGTGTTGTGATGGTCGAGAGTGAAAATGTTCGCACTGTTAGGGTTTTATAAAAGGAAGATGACGGTTTTTAGAAGTAAACCACTTTTAGAAGTTATAAGAAGCGAACCTATTTTATAGGAAAGAAAAAAAAATATTTTAAGCACAAACAAACAATTAGATAAATTAGTCTTACTTTACCCAAAAAAAAAACGATTAGATAAATTAGAATATATACCTGGTTTTTTTTCCAAAAATGACAAATGTGAAAGACATCCTACCAGAAATGCCAAAAATATACCCATCAAAATTTGAATTATGGACGCACCTTTCTTTTGAGTATGAAATAGATATTCAGAAAGAGAACATTTGAGTCTGAAAAATTTCTGTCTCACGAATACTTCAAGAAAATGGATAAGTAATGCATAGTTTATTTCTAATATACTCAAATGAAGACTTATCAAGAGGTTTTGTGAATATATCGGCTAATTGATTCTTAGAATCAATGAATTGAGTATTCACATCACTGTTCTGAACATGATCTCTGATGAAGTGATGCTTGATTTTAATATTTTTAGCACAAGAATGAAGAATTGGGTTTTTGGTCAAATTGATAACACTTGTGTTGTCACATTTGATTGCAAAACTTGAATCTTCAATAGCAAAGTTTCGCAACTATTGCTTCATCCATATAATCTGTGCACAGTAACTTCCCAAAAATACGTATTCTGCTTCTGTTGTAGAAAGTACAACTGTGTTTTGCTTCTTTGAGTACCAGGACACCGACAGATTTTCAAGTAATTGACATGTACTTGTAGTACTTTTCCTCTCCACTTTACATCCAGCTAAAATGTCATCTGAATAACCAGTAAGAGTAAAATCTGATTCTTTAGAATACCAAAGACCTCACATTGGATAGGTTCCAATGTATTTGATTATTTTTTTAAACTATAGAAAGATGTGATTCTCTTGGGTCAAATTGAAATCTTGCACACATACTGACACTAAATAATATGTCAGGTCTAGATGGAGTAAGATATAACAATGATCCTATCATGCTTCTATATACCTTTTGATCAACCTTTTTACCATTTTCATCTTTGTCCAATTTGGATAAATAAGACATAGGAGTGTCTGTTTTCTTGCAATTCTGCAATCCAAATTTCTTGATAATCTCCTTTGCATACTTCTCTTGGCAAATGAATGTACCATCTTTGATTTGTTTCACTTGTAGGCCGAGAAAGAATGTCAGTTCGCCCATCATACTCATCTCGAACTCATTCTGCTTATTCTTGAAAAATTCTTTGCAAAGCAGTTCGTTAGAGAATCCAAAAATACTATTATCAACATAGATTTGAACAAGTAAAAAATCCTTACATTTTCTTTTAATAAACAAGGTTATACCAACCTTACCTTTTGTGAAGTCATTTTGCAGAAAGAAGTTACTTAACCTCTCATACCAAGCACGAGATGCTTGTTTTAGACCATAAAGAGCCTTTTTGAGTTTATAGACATAATAAGTCTTACTTGGTTCTTTAAAACCGGATGGTTGTTCCACATATATTTCTTCTTTGATATAACCATTCAGAAAGGCACTTTTCACGTCAATCTGAAACAATTTAAAGTCATTGAAACAAGTATAAGCTAATAGTAGCCTAATAGCTTCTAACCTGGCAACTGGTGCATAGATTTCATCATAATCTATACTTTCTTCTTGACAATAACCTTTTGCTACCAATCTTGCTTTGTTTCTTGTGACTTTTCATTTGTCATCCAGTTTGTTTTTGAATACCCATTTTGTTCCAATTACTGGATGATTTTTGGGTCTTGGCACAAGTTCCCATACTTTATTTATGCTGAACTGCTGAAGTTCCTCCTGCATAACTTCAATCCAGCTTTCATTTGATAATGCTTCACCAACTTCTTTTGGTTCTATTTCTGATATCAATGCCAAGTTGCTAATGTTCTCTTTGTATTTAGATATAGTCTTGATCCCATCTTTTATTTCTCCAATGATGAGATTCTTCGGTTGACTGGATTTATGTTTTCAGTTTCTGTCAAAACTTTTCTTCTGAATATCATTAAATTCTGAAGGTTCTAATTGAGTCTGGATTGTATCTTCTTTTCCTTCTTCTACAGATTCAACGATCTTTGGATATTCTTGTTGAGTTTCAGATAACTCTTAAACATTGGAAGATGGTTCAGATTCATTTTTGTAAATCTGAATATTTTCATCAAATCTTACATTCATTGTTTCTTCCACAGTCTGAGAATTCTTTTGAAAACTTTGTATGCTTTACTTGTAGTAGAGTATCTAAGGAAAAATCATTCATCTGCTTTCTCATCAAACTTACCAGAACGATCATTTGGATTTTTGAGTATAAAGTATTTACAACCAAATACACGAAAATATGAAATATTGGGTTTTCTACCTTTATAAAGCTCATAGGGGGTTTTCTCAAGCATGGATCTTAGAAAAGCTTTGTTAATGATATAACAAGCTGTAAAAACTGCATCTGCCTAAAAATGAAAAGGAATCTTGCTTTCAATCAACAGAGTTCTTGCCATTTTTTGCAGAGAACGATTTTTCCTTTCCATAACATCATTTTGTTCTGGTGCATAAGGAGTAGAAAAATTGTGTTGAAAGTCAATTTTCCTCACAGAAAACTAAAAAACTTTGATTATCAAATTCTCCCCTATGATCAGTTTTAATGCAGGAAATGGTATACCCCTTTTCATTCTGGACTCTTCTTGCAAATTTTGAAAAATATGAAAATGCTTTATTTTTATAAACAAGGAAGAACATCCGAGTAAAACTTGTGAAATCATCAATAATAACTAAACAATATTTCTGATTACCAATACTTTGTGTTCTGGTTGGTCCAAATAGATCCATATGAAAAAGGTGCAAAGCACGATTAGTGGTAACATGATGTATAGACTTAAAGGAGCTTCTTACTTGTTTTCCTAAAGTGCAGGCATTGCATAACTCTGTTTTCTTATATTTCAAATTTGGCAAACCTCGAACCAATATCTTGTTTGAGATTTGTTTCACACTGATGTGCCCTAATCTTCTGTGCCATAGATCTTCATCTACTTTGATTGAGATCAAGCAATGATTAGAGTTTGGATTGACATCTAAAAGATAAATATTGCCATGTCTTCTTCCAGTGAATGTTTGAGAATAATCCTTACTTGTTCTTGAGTATGTATCTTCTTGAAAGTTGATTCTGAAATTTGAATCACATAGTTAGCTTATGTTTATCAAGTTGTAGTTGAGTCATTTTACCAATGACACATCATTGATTTTGAGTCCTCCAATTTCAACTATTCCTTTGCCAACTATCTTTCCTTTGTTATTTCCTTCAAAGGAAACTTTTCCACCATTCATGCTTTGTAGTTTAATAAATATGCTTGGATCTCTCGTCATGTATCTAGAACATCTACTGTCTAGGTACCACTTTTTTTTTTCTCTTTGTGATAACCTGCAAAAATCACAACTTATCAAGCTTTCTTTGGTATCCAAATTTGTTTGGGTCCTTGAGAGTTAGTATAGGCCATCTTAACAAAATTTCTTCAAATAGGTCTCCAAACCTTAGGACATTTATTCTCAAAATGCTGTGGATCTCCACATTTTGAGCATTTGAGTGCACTTTAACCAACAGGTTTGACAAAATTCTTTTTAAAATGATTTTTATAAACTTGTCGAGGAGGTCTTTGCTTTAATCTCTCCTTTACTTTTGGAAAATCAATTAAACTGTCACTTTCCTTCACAAATCTGAGACCAGATTTGTTGTAGTAAGGAATTTGTATAGAAAGAATATGCTTTAAGGTTTCTAAACCTTTTGAAAACTTGGAAGTAATTTATGAAACTTCATTTTTCAAAACAACATTTTCTTTGAAAAGAAAATCTCGACTTTCCTTGACTCGATGAAATTCTTTTTGAAGGAAATCGATTTTTTCTTTTTGTGAACATCCTGTTGTCTCAGTGATGAAATTTCCCTTTTTAAAGAAGAGATTCTTTTAAGAGAAGTCTTAAATTCAAAACATAATTTATCAATGTAATTTGATATTCAATAGGCATTTCATGACGCTTTACCTCAATCTCAACTTTAGCATCATAATCTGAATCTGAGTCTGACTTAGCCATCAGACAGAAGTTTGAAATATCTTTATCACTATCTTTACATTTTGTATCACTCCAAATTGCTGCTTTTAAGGCCTTTTTAGCTTTCTCAAATTTGGTCTTCTTTTTCAAAAGTAGACAATTTGGCTTGATATGTTCACGTTTCCTACAGTGAAAGCAGATTACTTCCTTTGACTTTTCTGTTTCATTGAGAGACTTTTTCTTCTTAAAAGGCTTCTTTCCTTTGAGATTTATTCCTTTGATTTTCATCTTCTTGTACTTCTTTATGAAGAGAGCCAGTTCTTCATCATCAACATCTTCATCTTCAGAATCTGCATCATCAGAATCAATACTAGATTTTAATACAATTGACATTTTACCTTTTGATTCATTTTCCTCCTTAAGTTTTTTAGTCTCATATGATTGAAAAGTTCCGATTAGCTCATTCACTGATAGAGGCATGATTCTTTGAGTCTCTCGAAGAAATGTTTTGATATTATCCATTGTTTCGTCAGTCCTCTAAAAAGTTTGTTGACTTTCATCGCATCTAGGATAGGTTATCCTTGATATGCAAGACCATTTACTATGTCAACAAATCTGTCATACATATCAGCAACTGATTCTTCAAGCTTCATTTTGAAGGATTCATATTGACCAAGCAGTAGATTGATTTGAGTTTCCTTGGCTCGATTTGTTCCTTTATAAGTAATGTAGATGGTATCCCAGATATCCTTACCTGATTCACAAGAAGCAATCTTTTTATATTCAATAAGTGCTAATGCACAATAGAAAGAATAAGTTGCTTTGGAATCTAAGGCTTCTCTTTTTGATATCTCAATTTGAGATAATGAAGGATCCGCTGATATGCTTTCTTCCATCTTTTCTTTTGAATCAGAAGGTCTTGGTCTAACTTCTCTGACGATGACATCCCATTGCATGTGATCAATTGACTTTATGAATGCCTTTATCTTATTCTTCCAGATATTATATTCCTTGCCATCGAAATAAGGTGGTCTGTTGTTCCTTTGTCCTTCAATGAGACATGAAGTACTCAAGCTAGCCATATAGATCGTTAGCTCAGAAGTAAAACACTTCAATGCACGAGAAACCTGCTCTGATATCAATTGATGTAACTAGCAAGGATCACCTAAAGGGGGGTGAATATGTGATTTTAAACAAAATTTATCAATTTAAGCGGAAATGAATGAATACAGTTGAGTCTGAATAAAATTCAGATTCAAAACAGTTTATAGAGACTGTACTCTTGATGTGCAGTATGTAAAGTAAGAGATAAGGGTGAGAAAAACTACACACAAGTTTATAATAGTTCGACTTATAGCAAGCCTACGTCTACTCTTCCACGCTGACAGCCTACTGGTTGGATTTCACTATGTAATCAAGAGGAATTACAAATTCTGAGTGACAACATTCTTGTGTATGATAGGACTCTTAATCTCACACAATCACTCTTACAAAATATTCCTCAAGATCTTAATGTTTGGCTCAAATAAGATAAGAGAAATGATCGAAGTATGCTCAGATTTTGGATTTGTTAATTCTCGATTTCGTCTCTTCCTTCTGCTCCTCGTAGATCTCCTTTTATACTCCTTTACTACCAAACTAGCCATTGGATTGTCTTCAGAGGATCATCTTCCAATTTTCTTCTTGGACAGATTTGTATAAAATGGATCGAGTAGTCGTTAGTTGACAAAGTTTGAATTCTGCTGATTCTAGTCATCCATACAATCAGAATCTTGGTTTCCATAAGTAGAGCTTTATCCGTTATAATGCATTCTTGTTATAATGTTTAATTGTCAATCAATTTGACTGAGATTAAGTCAATCAAAACATTCATTTTGTAAAATTCATGTCAGATCACTAGCTATTGTAATTCCTTCTGAATGAGTTTTACTTTTGCGTCTGAGAAATTTCAGCATCTGCGTCTGCATAATTATTGCGTCTAAAGAATTTCTAATTCAGAGTTTGATTCAGCGTAGGTCTTCAGAAAAATCTGAATATTTCAA
Source organism: Syzygium aromaticum (assembly GCA_024500025.1). Lineage (NCBI taxonomy): Eukaryota > Viridiplantae > Streptophyta > Magnoliopsida > Myrtales > Myrtaceae > Syzygium > Syzygium aromaticum. The sequence goes on from CM044885.1 coordinate 25,229,087, forward strand.
GATTAGAGTCTGAATGACTTTTATGGTAAAGTCTGAATATCTTATATCTGAGTCTGAACTTTTAGTTTTGAAAACTTGTAAAGTCTGATAATTCCTTTTAAACTTCCAGAATATATTAACTTGGTATGAAATGCATGTCAAATTCACAAGATAAATATAGAAAGTTTTATCAGCTTCAAAATCCATTATGAGTTTTCCTCAACAAAATCAATCAAAACAAAGAAAATTACCAAAACAGTTCTAAATCTATTATAATTATGTCAATTCAGTCATAATTTTTTTTTTGTCAATTCAGTTTTAAATCTTTTGCATTTGTGTCAATTTAATCCATCTGACTAATTTTGGCCAGCCAACGCTGATGTGGACGTCGGCTGGCCAACTTGATAATTTTTTAATAATTTTTTTTACTTTTCCTTTTTTTATGTTGTTTCCTTTTTTTTTTCCCTTCATCTTCAACATCTAACTCATCGTCGTTCAGCGATCGGCTAGAGGTGGGGCCCAATGAGGTCAGCCCTACCAGCCGTTTGTGAGGCTTGACCTCGCCCAGACCGACCAAAGTGGGGCCTAGTGAGGTTGGCCCTATAGGCCTCTAGTAAGGCTCGACCTCGCATAGTGCTCACTAGCATCGGGTGAGGTCGGCCCCGCCTGCCCCTGGCGAGGCTCGACCTCACCCAGTGACGTTGGGCGAGGTCAAGCCTTGCTAGGGGCGGGTAGGGCTGACCTCACCTGATGTCGACAAGGACGAGCCCTCGCCATATCTTGCAAGGTTCAGACTTGTCGGCAACTGGTGAGGCTTGGACTCGGTAGTGGCTGGCAAGGCCAACCTTGCTGGTCCTCGCCTTGCCTTTGGCCGATCGCCAAAAAAAAGAAAGGGAAAGAAAAGAAAAAAAGGAAATAATAAAATATTAAAAATATAAAAAAATTATCACGTCATTGTTGACCGGACGGCCGCCGCCGCTCGATGGCCACGTTAGTACTGGTCGGATAAAATTGGCCGAATGGATTGAATTGGCACAAATGCAAAATGTTTAGGACTAAATTGGCACAAAAAAATGTTTAGGACTGAATTGACACAATTGCAATAGGTTTAAGACAGTATGGCCAGTCTTATTTTCAATCATATCTCATATTATTGTGGTCTCATGTTATGTTAATCAACCTCATGGTTGACGTGGTCGGTAAGGGCATTGGGCGTTCCTAGTTTCAGAACCAAAGGTCACTCGTTTCAATTTGTTTACTCCAAAAAAAATCAATTTTTGGTTACTATCGACAATTGATAGACTTAGTTGATGAGAATAGCGTTTGATAAATATCACAAGTCATCGATGAAAAGAATAGTAAATAACTATCTGAGGATGAAGTCATCGATATCGACGTGTAAGTGCCTAGTAGCGATATTTTCGAATATGTAAGCTCTTTTAGATAAGTGCTGACAACTTGAAAATCATCCAAGATATCGATGGCAAACATTGGTTATCTGAGGTTGAAGCCATGGCATCGATGTGAAGCTGCTTAGTAGCTAGATATTTTTAAATATTTAAGCTCTTTTAAATGGAGTAACTTCTTGTGGATAATATAACTTCTTGTAACCCTTGAGAAGTTATTTATTTATTTGAATTTTGTAACCTTCATTTGTGGCGTTGATTTTAAGTTTTAAGTTTTAAATAGCCACAGTGTACTTTTTATGAACGCCTGATCAATAAATAAAAAATCTGCTATCTTTCTATTATTTTTCAATTCATGTACCTTACAATTATCTTTCAATTGCCACACTTTAGTTGTAGTTTCAGATATCTCATTGTTTATTATATTCCATTGTATATCTTAATTGTAGTTTTCAAATCTTTGTTGTCAATTAAATTTTGGCATGTCCCATCTTTTCTACTCAACTGTCCTAAATTTACGAGGTCATAACCGAAATATTGCAGAAGTCATGGTTACCCACAAATACTTCCCTGAGTTAAAATAAGAAGATCTATCTATCATGCTCTCTCTCAAACAAATCGTTCCAAAACTGACAAATAATCTAATAGCATTTCAATATTAGAATCGCACAATCTACCTTTAATTCTTGAAAAAAATTTAAGAACTTACAAACATGGTGATCCATAGTAGAAAAATCCTTATTTTTTGTTCCACGGGTATAATAAATAAATGATCTCATGTGCCTATGTTTAATATCATATCGAAAAATTTCCCCATGCTATGAGAAGACATAATTTTACCATATATTAAACAATTATTAAGATTTTCGAAACTTTCATACTTTAGTTGTTTCTTTGATCTTTTGTAGAATTTCTTATGTTTTCATTATGGAGTTACGCTCTAAGTTTCTAATGATATAATCTCCTTTAAGAAAAACGCATTGTCTTCTACGTCAAAACCCTCATTACAAGAAACATCCTTCTAATTCAGTGTTAAAAGAAACTACTACTAGATCCATCCCTGCACTCGTGACTTCAATTTTTTTTACATAGCTTAACCTTACTTTCTCAAAGGTATTGACCTAATTGTATGAAAAGCAATTTTGGTATAATCTACACGTAATTTCCATATTGGTTTAAATAAGGCTTACCTAACCTTGAATAGTAACTTAGGCAAGAAAAGGAAAAAGAGCTCGCCAACATTCATGGCAAGAACTTGATGAATTTTCAATTTTTTTCCAGGAAGCATTCACTAACGTGCTAGATTTCGTAGTTTGAATTATTACTATATGAAAGTCCGATTTTCATCTTAAAAAGAGAAAAATAATTAGTGCGTATACGTCGGAATATAAATATTTAAGGACACTCTTATCCCTCCGAAGATCTAGAGCCGAATGCGGGAAGCCATGGAAAAAAAGCGACCCCTTGCCAAGAAAATAATAATTATTGGTCGACGGTCAACGATAGATAAATTGGTAATGTGTAACTTGATGATCTTAATATAGTCTTTGTCGGAGCAAATGGTTAATGTAAATTGCATATCGAGTTATGTCATGAAATATGTAGGGAAAACTAATCCAAATATGGTACCCTTCTATACCTCCGATCATCGGTCTTCAAATGGAAAGGCTTTGTAATGCAGGTTTGACCGAAAATCCTGTCATTTGGTAATGAAGTTGGATTCTCGTATTCATATCCCTGAAATTTAATCAAAATGGAAAGAGGCGTTAAAGTTTTTTGGTCGGAAAAGAGGCGTTAATTAGTTGCCTGAAAGTTGAAGAATGCCTGTTGAACTTGACCACCTCCCTATAAATGCTCTTGCACTACTTATGCCTCAGATCATGTGAGAGGGAGAGCCCAGAAAGCCACTAAGCATGGCAAGAAAGAAGGTAAAGCTTGCTTTCATTGAAAATGAAAGTGCCAGAAAATCTTGCCTCAAGAAAAGGAGGCAAGGTTTGTTGAAAAAAGTGAGCGAATTGAGCATTCTATGCGGTGTGGAAACGTGTGCTGTTGTCTTGTCTCCAGATGACAACGAGCCTGCCTTTTGGCCGGCATCTCGACCTGACGTGGAGCGACTCCTTATGCGGTACCTGAGCATCCCTGAAATTGAGAGAAGCAGGAAGATGGTGAATCAAGAAATGTACCTCAGGGAGAGGAACAGCAAGCTCGCCGAGCAACACAAAAAGCTTGAGCGGAAGAATAACGACTTGGAGAATCACTATCTCATGCAGCAACTTTATCTGTCCGAGAAGACAACCAGTCAACTTGGATCATCTGAGCTGGATAGTTTGCTCAAGTATACAGATGAGACAATTGCAGAAATCGAAAGAAGGATTAGGTATATCGAGCAAAGGGATGATGCACCCCAATCAGGAGGTGCTCCATTGGCAGTTGAAGGCCCGGTGGAGGAGGAGGAGACAAGCCCAGAGGCCAACATTGGCAGTGTTGGTGGCGATGGCAGTGGCAGCGGGGGTGATGCTTCTTCATGGGATGAATGGTTCTTGGATATGATGAAGCAAAGTGGTAGTGTTGCTGGAAGCAGCGTCAGCAAAAGAGATACCTCATATCCTTTGGCATATTCAACCGGTGGTGCTGGTACATCTAGCCATGACGTTGCCAACTTGCCACAAGTGAATGTTGGAGTCGAAAGTGGCTACCTAGGGCATGGGGGAGGCCCTGTCTATGGTGGGGAGAATTATCCTATGATGCCATACCAAGGATATGTTGGGGACATGAGTGGTGGACTTCCTGTAGGGTTTGCTCGTGGAGATGTTCCAGGTAGCAGTATTGGTGGTGCATATGGATATGCAATGGGGCCTCCCTGTCAATGGGAGGTTGGCGGAAGCAGCAGTGGACATGGTGCAATGTTCCCTCATGGAGGGATATATAGAAGCAACAACAACATCATAAATGCTGCAACGCAACCGCAGGAGAATCCTGGAGGCATTAATAGTGGCCACGGGATGGTGCTTCCTGCAGCAACCGGTGGTGGTTCTGGGATGGGAGTGTATCGTAGGAATGATATGGTCGGTGAACCAATGTTGGTACACCCTCGTGGAAATGTTAATGCCAGCAGTGCCTCGTATGGCTTTAGTGTGAATCAAGGAAATGCTGGTGCTCGTTCTCAAGGAGGAGGCCATGGTGGATATGTTGAGGTGGTGCCTCCAGGGAATACCAGAGACGAGTTACCGATGCCCCCTAACAATGCTGGAGCTGATGCTGGTGGAAGCAGCGGAAACAACTAGCCCTAAGTTTTGCTGAATTAGATGGTATTTTCTTTTGTTTCGAATAATTAAGGGAAATTCTTAGTTAGACTCGGTTCAGATGAATCTTTTGTGTCTCGAGACATTGATGTACTTGATTGTCTAGGTTAGAATTTTGCCTGATGTAAGGGTTTCAGTGATGTTCTGTCGTTTTTCTTATCTGGTTTGTTGAACTTGGGATTGTGAATTCATTGTCGCAAAGACCATGTATGTCGTTTGATGCTGTAGGAGTTTGTGCAACTCTAGATTTCACGAGACGCGAGCACGAGTTTAAAATATGACTTCAACGGAAAAAAACCCATCTTCGATCATCACCCTCGAGCATTCTCTTCATGACTTGATCCAAGGCAGAAATCCATGCCAAACACAAATTATCACCGGCGAAATGACCTCTGTAGAGATGAGGCTTCGAAATTTCCATACTGGTACATCATCTGCTTTTGCCCTGTGTCTGGCCTGCCTTAGGCAGTGCCCTCTCAAAAAGACAAATTTAGAACAAAATCTAAGTCTACTTCCATTTGAGGCTTGGCCGTCTTTGGTATGTCACCGACTGTAATTAGGAAAATGAAAAATAATAGTCTTTCCGACAAAACTATATACGCTTGAGATAACCTACCGTATAAAGATCGAATTTTACTTTATGTGGTAAGATATACTTAGTAAGATAGTCTCAAAGACGTGGAACCACTTGCCATCTTAGATTCTTCTTGGATAAATTTCCAATCAAGACTAGCAAGAATTCTAGAGAGTCCGATGACTAATTTGAGCTTTTTTGTCATCCTATCCGTTTGTTGTTTCTTTCTTTTATGGACAGTATAAATGACTTGAACATTTTTGAAAAGGTACATTGGATGTTTGATTCTATGTTTGTGTTGCTTCTTTTTGCTAAATTTGCATGGATCCTACTGTCAATATGGCAAGCCATTAAGTCGAGGATTGGTTCAGAGGGTGAAGGGTTACAAAAATTGTTACTTGAGGGCAAAGGGTTAGAAGAATGTTAAGCGAGATTTGCGTAAAAAACTCACACATGCGGTGCGCCCCGTGGCTCGAGCACGTGTGAATTTTACCTGTAAATGTCATTTTATTTTTTTATGGTCATTCTTACATATTCTATTGAAATAGAAAAGATCGTGAACAGAGTTGCATTTGAATTATGAAGTTTTTGTGATTGAGATTCAATAAAAGTGTTCGGCACGGCCATCGTAGTAATTTTACATATTAATTGCTTAATAGATATTTCTAAGTGCAAGATTGAAAAAGCACTGCATGCATAAAGAGATGATTAAATACCTATTGAAGAATAATTTTACTTAAATTTAGGAAAACAAGAACTTTACTATGCAGTATCTTCTGTAATCGCCGTTTATGATGAATAAATTGTATGCAACAGTAAGATCCAACAACATGCTATCTTCATTATAAAAGTACAATTTCAATTTGCCAAGAATATATATTTTTTTGGAATAAACGAAGATCGATAAAAGCGTACAATAGAAATATATTCAAGATGTCCATTTTAGATAGACAAAGAAAGTCGAATTAAAAACACAACTAAACAAATTCATCCTATTTTGCCAATGTTAAGAATGCATTTCCAGGTTAAGGAGACAAGCACATTTGCTATTGAACCCCACTAATCTCCATGGCCTTATAAACTCATAAAGGCCTGCTTACATTGGTAAAGGGCCCTAAACTCGAAATTAGTTTCCACATTAGCATCAACAATAGAACTACTTGAAATTTTGAAAAAAATGCAAAAATTATGATGACCGCCTTAATAACTTGCATTTACATATGTTTGCTTCGAATCGAGGATATTATATCTCTTAATGCCAAGCTAATGAATAAAGAGCTAATCAATACAACAATAAAAGGAAAATAACAAAAATGGTTCATGAATTTTGACTTAATGTGTAATGTCATCTTTAAATTTTTATTATGTTCAATTTAGTTCCTAAACTATTGGTAAATGTTCAATATAACTATTCCATATGCTTAAATGACAAATCGGACGTTATTAGGTAAAAGCGATTTTTTTGTTATATGTTGAGTTGGATTTTTGAAAATAATGAGTCAACATGTCTATCTTTCTAGCCATTTACTTTAGAAAAAGGAAAAAAAAAATTAAAGAGTTAACATGTCCATCGTTATTTGACGACATAGATTATTATATCCTGATTTGAGATAGATAACTTATATGGTTAATAAACGGATTCGAAGTTACACTGAAGAATATCAATTGAACATTTTTCATATAATTTAGGACTTAAATTGAATTATTAATAAAAGTTGAGGGATTATATTGAACAAATTAAAAGTTCAGGGACGATATTACATATTAAGTCAAAGTTTAGGGATCTTTTATGTCGTTTTTCCATTTTGAAACTACCGAAGATGCGGAAGTAATTAATTTAAAATTCGGGGGGTACAAGGGTAATGAAATTTGCTCGATTTTCTAGAGCTACAAGCAAGAAAACGACAAAGCATCTGTTTTTGTTTTTTTCCTCATGGTATGAAATCGATAATGTGAACATTTATTAGGCTTCATCAAGAAAGAGCTCGAGTTTTATTTTATTTTAATTACACAAGCCCCAGAGGTTGCTGCCCGCTGAAGCCTCCGTCAAGTCAATGCTCTAGTTAGCATCATCGTCAATTCTCACGATTTGACACTTTACTTAAAAATGCCTGATCTCAACAGATTAAAGAACAAAGAGCAGTCATATTCTAATAATATTCTCTCCTCCGCATGGAAATCATCGAATTTATCGAACTCAAAAAAAACATACAAATACTTTACACGGATGTAGACAAGCAACTGAACTATGCGTGTGCGCGACTTGCTATCAGAAAGAGCTTAGCATCCAGGAGCATATAGCCACGCCTGCTAACATGTGCTGCGCAAAATACATGGATTGTTTAGAATCCGATAACGACTCGAGGGCATGAAATTGATCATTTTTGGCTAATTTTTAAAGGTTACATAGTGCTCATTTTCCTTTGAATTCGACAGTGACTCGAGGGCATCAAATTGATCATTTTTGGCTAATTTTTAAAGGTTGCACGGTACTCATTTTCGTTCAAATTCTCACCCTCAAACACCAAGAATTGAGAAACAAATGACCACCTTTGCTGCAAACTGGGGGACACGCAACTCGGGCCGCCGATTCAAAACCATAACATTTACAAAAGTTTCGTTTAAAGTTGACTATGCCGAAATTTAATTGCAAGTTTTTTTTTTGATCAATTTAATTGCAAGTTGGAAAAACAAGAATAAAATCATCTCGTGCGGCGTGTTTAGCTGTACTTCCTCACGAACCTTGGAAAATTTCAGAAAAAAATTAAAATATTATATTTTATATATTATATTAAATTGTGGGTATCCGTTCCTTTCCATGGCCAAGCTGCTTATTTTCTATGGTGGTCTCTTTCTTCTATTAGAAATGGAAAGGTAAGAGAGAGAGAGAGAGAGAGAGACTACAGGCCGTTTATTGACTTTGCTTGTAACTTGTAAGTTTGGATCTGTCAAAATAGGAGTCACGTGTTTTGAGATGTTGTGTGCGGAGAGATTAGAGATTGGTGTGCCTCTCAAGAAGAACGACATGTTATCCATTGAAAAGATATCATCTTAATTGTCATGAAAATCACTGGAGGTAGCCCCAATGACCATCCTTCTCATGTGGAAAGGAGAAGGTGGGAAGTTTCGGGAGGTTGGGGCTGGGGATGTTTAGTTTCAGTTGAGCGTTTTGATTTCTACACTCTGCAAGGAGTTAAGGCAAAAGTCTGAGAGTGAATTGAGAATTAAAATAAAACAAGACTAAAAAAAACTTGTTACAGAATTATTGAATTATTAGTTAATGCAAAGAAATTGTTGAGTAAGCATGAATTATATGAAATATATTCATAAAGAGAGAAAACATTTCAATATTTGAACTTTCTTAGGTAAGGTTGTTCTCGAAGATTATGAGCAATACTATAGAATAATGAGATAGATTATCAATAAAATAAAATAAAAAACCTCAAATTAAGGATATTTTGTAGAAGCAGAAAAATTTGATCTCTTAAAAATCGGTGGTCTTTTGTTTCTTTTTTACCTTATACAATGGTTGAGATTCTTAGGGGAGAGTATGGCGGATTTAGCTTCCGTTGGCTTGTGTCCGGCGAAGATTGCTAGCAATCCCAGACATGGCTTAATGACGCATTAGATGATCTCAATTAACATATACGACGAGATGTTGTTTGTCCGACCTACCATATTATATAGCAAGCAAGAACATTAACTTTGTCATTAATGTTTTAATAATAATTAATCTATAAGAAGGAACTCCACAACCCCCGCCCCCGTCGGTCCCCACTTCTTGTTGGTGCATCCATCATAAAAAGAACGTCGCATATTTTATAAAAAAATATATATAAAAAAAGGAGTGGGAGAAGATTTAATTAAGGATTTTTTTAGATTAAATTAATCTCCTAGATGAGGAGATCTAATCACCGCTACCCTGATAAGGACGAAACCTAGGAGACGCTAAGCAGTTGCTCATTAGTGGCCATCCCGGCGGATCCAACCTTACATTACTTTTGCGTAAATTTATTTGTTAAAGCTAAAGGGTGGAGGTTCGTCTTCACGATATATGATTAAAAAAACGGGTTAATATCATAAAAAACTCCGAATCAATATACTTGTGATAAATTTATTCCAAACTAATTTTTTGACCACAAAAAACCCTAAACTAGTATACCCCGTGATAAATTTACCCAAACTAATTTTTTGACTATAAAAAATCCTAAACTGATATATTTACGACAAATTTACCCATCGTTAAATTGGATTAATACCACGAAAAATCATCAATTGGTAGATCTATGGATAAGACCCTAAACTAATACACCCGTCAATTGTTATGTATTATCTAACTCAATAATTTGACGGTAAAATTTAATGGAAACTAATGGAGGGTAAATTTGTCACAATTGTACTAGTTTGTGATTTTTTGTGGTATTAATCCTAAAAAAATATGGTTAATGAAACCCTAACCTAAATGCAAAGCCTTAAGTATTTCCATATTTATCAGCATGCATCATTCTTCCTAGAGTTAAGCGAGTCGACCTGTAATTTCGACTAAATTGAGGAACGCATTTCTGGTTCAACTTTTTTCTAAAATGGGTTTTTGATTGTCTAAGCATCGATATTCGAGCACGTCCATAGCGACATTGTTTAATACAGTATCCATCCTTCGATGGTCGAGAAAGTTGACCCTCAAAATTCTTACACATGTATAATGTCTGCTCGTCGCTTGCACTTCATGGGATTTTCTTAATCTGCACACGTCGATCACTTCATCATCACAAACAAAAAGCAAAAATTTGCATTGCCATGATATCAAGCCTAATCACAAAATTGAGCAAAATCAACAGTTTTTAAGTTGCGAATTGATCGTGATATCTAGATGAATTCGTGCATGCATGTTAGACTAATTGGCAAAAAACGGGTCTTGTTGAGAATATTTATAAGCATTAGGTCCCGAGCACACCGTTTTGTAATCTTCCCCACAAGCTACTAATTGCTGATTAACACGATTGTTCTTCTCTTGATTCGAATTTCTTGGCATGGTAGATGCCAAATCTATGCATTCATCTCGAATATGATGACCCATTTATATACATTTCATCTCTTTTTGGAAATACTCAATGAATACTAATAAGCATTAACTTGTGGCGTAGCTCCTATGGTGAGTATTTTTATGGATGGTGTTATCTGAGTGATTCCCTTGTCAATTACAAATTTTCTTGTCTGCACCCAGATTCGGTGATGAACCGGGTCAATCACAATCGTCGATCGTGTGACTTTACTTCGTGAATTCGATGAGATCGACTGCTCCGATCATCACAACCTGATCCGACCCAGACGGGAAATTTCCGTACCAGCATCGCATCGTCAATTGTACGTGCAAACGAAATATAGGATCCGACAGTGATAGAACAAGGATCCCATGGGTGCTGTGTGAGCTGCATCTCTCTCACTCTCTCTCTCTCTCCATATTCACTTGAGGCCGATTGGTGGGGGTTTTGCCAACGTAACAGAAGCGAAAAGGGCACGAGGGCTTTCCATCTGACGCGGATTGCAAACTGTAAATGCCATGAATATTCTGTCTCTACTTGCAATTTATAATTTGCTTTTTGTGCTCGAGAGCCAAAGAACATATTTAGTGAATCTAACACACACATATACATATATATTTAATCTGGACAATGATCTGATGAGATACAAGCGAGACTCGTAAGGTTCACAATTTTTCATAATCCTCCAAATTTGGTTTTATCAGCGTTCTAGTTTACGTAATAATTTATTAGGTTAATACCGCAAAACCATAAATTATGCTAACTGTGACACAAATACCTTAAATTTTTTTTTCATAAAAAATCCTGAACTTATACTAGTGTGACCAATACACCGTAGAACCAGGGATACAGAGTTCCTGCCTAGCGGGTTGATTCGCGTTAGCGGTAGGTTTCGTAGAATCTAGTACTTCCTTCTGTCACCCTAGGTGCAAAAGGCTACTATACTTGCCTATCCGAAAGTAGCCAGCCGAAGCCAACGTAATGTTTACCTTCACTACCTAGAATCCCCCATATTCTGCGTTTATCTTTGTCTTCTCAGCCAGGAGGGAATACCTCCATTTAAAGTCATGCATAGGATCATACTATAATAGAGTGTATAAATGGGGTTTTTTTCGTAACATACAAAGAGTTGAAGGTATTTGTATCATGGTGGGCAAATTTAGGGTTTGTTCAAGATATTCATTTTGTGATATTTGCTTTAATTTCTTTATACACCCCACTGATAACACGGATTTTTAACGACAGCCTTCCAATTGGCCACATCTTATGCGTGCCAACGAGGCACCAACTCCTCATCGTCCACCTTACACGTGGAACACGTCACACCCCATGAGGGCGTGCCTAGTGTCGGGGGAGTCTTTATCGATATTCACATCATGAATAGTTTAGTCTATAGTTAAAAACAACTAGGACTAAAGATAGACCCCGGATGCGCTGTCTCTCTAGAAATGAAGGAATTGAATATAAAAGGGTTGAACTTTCTTTGTTTCCCCTCTCGGGCCAGAGAACAAGGGGCGCTGGACCACCTGATCTTGCTTAAAGAGGAAGAGAGAAAGTTTGGTGTGCATGGTCCTCAACGCCCTCTCAACGATGATGGCGGAAACCTGAAGGAGAGGAAACCTCGTCTCCTCTCGGGGATGTGTCTGGTAGCCGAGGGACAGTATTCTCGATCGCGAGGCAACGTGATCGACCCTCTTTGCCTACAAATATACACTTCCCGATCTCTTACCTAGTATTCGGATGAGACAACTTGAGTATCTCCAAGAGGTCGTTGTCGACCTCTGGAGAAGTAGAGCTATGCGTAGTATATTTCGTAGCTCAACATTTCTGCGTTTTCAAGAATTTGTCAAAGAATTTGCAGTGGTGGATCTCACTTGCACCAATTAGAAATCGCTAATGTAATTCTTTTCCCTTCTGCTTTGAAGGCAATAACAGTTAGGAATGCCGCGAGTGGACTCCTTAGTACATAATTTGGTTAACTGTCATATTTGAAGTTCTTGTAATTTGTACGCTGGGATTTAATATTGCCTTAACCTAATAGTTTCTTCTGGCTGTGAGGGTTCTCAACATCAATTTTCTTCTTCTGTCCTTGACTCTCTGCATGATCCGCTAACTGATGTTTTGGAAAAATGGACAGAACGAGGTTTTTCAAACTGTCTACTATTCAGCTAACTATATCCTTGTTTTTCTTTGACGTTGGCCCAAACAATTGGTAATACATTATGCACACCTACTTAAGTGAGAGAAAGGTAATCATTAGGGCGGAAGAAATGAATGACGTGGGCCAAAAAATGGGCAGGTAATGTCACTCGAGACTGCTGAACAGTCCTTGTTAAAAGGTCTAACTCTATTTCTCAACCTGCAAAGAATCGGAAGCCTTATGGGACAATCTTAGGGTTCCTAAATGCTTCCAAGAAGAGTTATCCTTTGCTCAAGGCCTACTGATCGAGTTCCTTTTGCGCCTTTCTTCTGGTCAATGTGCTTTCCCTTGAGCTGCTAATATCTAATGGGACAATAGTTGGAACCGGCATTTACCTTATTTCCTATTCGTTTAAGCTGTTATGCTGTAGGCCAATCAAAGATCAAAAGCTAGAGAAAACGACATTAGGTATGTGTAGAGATAAAGATTAACTTTCATCGAACCACATTGTCAACGCTACATAATCCACAACTAGAAGGTAATTAATTATTGCCACGGATTGCTACATATTCACTTGAACAAAGCTTGAGGATATCTATAGTAAGACGGCCGAGCAGAATATGCTCTAACTTTCCTGTTGAGATCTATCTCTGAAACCTTATTTGTTGTCTTGCCACAACTAATCCGTACATGCAAAGTGACAAGGAGTTAATTAGCACTTATTCAATTAGCAGGAATAATAAAAGGACGACTTCTCGAAATCGATCTCTGAAATGCCATTTGAGGTTTTCGAACTCCCAATTGCTCAGTGTTCAACAATACCCTCTCCTTTCCAAACCTGAGTCACCCCCTAAAGGCAAAGACAAAATCACACCATGAAAGCATCTTCTTTTTGGCCGACCCATAGACCTACCTTATGACAACGACCATACATTAAAAATAAATCTGCATCAATATCTGATGATAATACATCCAAAGGCTCGACAGGTAAAATTGTTGTGGTCCCTCTTCCATTCTTGACATTTTCACTTTGAAATCCTTCTTTTGGTGGCCATGATTTGAGATTGTGCCCTTTTGGGATCTACAATTATTAGCCATTGAAACGTAAATGGAATTTGCTTAGTGATGTCATTCAAGCGTTCGCGTTCCGGCTAAGTAAAGCCAATAAAACCCTAATTTCAAGGTCTGTCAAGATTGCTGTTTCAAGGGACACAGATTTTTGTGGGAATAATGCATTCATTCTGATTTACAAGCTGGCTCCAATGGGGCTAACCGTTGACTTAGCTTATCTTACAACAACCCATTACTCCAGAGACTGTTTTTGGTCAACAGTTTGATGATACACATTCATTCATTCGGATCTTTGAGAGCTTGGTGAATATTCACTGAATATTCACCGAGATTTAGAAAGCGTTCCAGAGCTATCGAGTTGGTATCTTCCCTAAGATAATACCAAGTCGCAAGTAATTGATCATTACAAGTTGGTGTGAAATATAAACAGCTGGTCAAGCAAGCCGCAGAAGACCCAAACTCTCATTAAAACTAGATGCTCCATTTAGTACTCCTCCATCTTTTTTGAAGAGCACATAGTTATGGGATTTCATTTGTCCAATGGTTTTCACAAACAATGATTCAGATGCTCAAATTTAAAGAAAATTTATCGCATTTCCAAGCAAGTCTCAGCCGCATAGCATTCATATCATCGTGTATGGACTAGTGGAGCAATTAGGGTTTCTTTGATAGTGGATAAAAAGGCGGCTTTCGCAGAATTAAAAAAGGCAGAGGAGATAATGATCTCGATTTGCAATTTTTTCTTTTCTTTTCTGTTGTTTTTTCAGTTTAATGTCCTTTCTAGGCAGTCACTTCCATTTCTAGTGGGCGTATCTCTCGCCAGCCAACTTCCAATACGATAAAAAGACAAAGGCACGGAAAAAGGTGATGTGAGAAAGCAATCCCATCTTCTATTAAGGGCAGAGGGCGAAAAGGAAAAGGAAATCGATTGACGACATGTGGTTTATTGTACAGCACAAAGGTGAAGTAGATTTGGCATTGTCCTCGCCACTCACACAATCGGGGGTTCCGAAATCTGAAGTACAGAAGATGCCCCAGCTAGGAACGAGGGGTGCAACTTTTTGCGTTTGGACCATGTTTTGTACGATGAGCAGCTTCAAATTCTAGGACCCAATTCTTGAAAACTTCGACGGGAGGAAAAGTCGTAGCTTTTGCCATAGTCGATTGATCTCCTTTGAATCAAGATTAGAGGGGTAGGTCATGCGGTTACTAAATTGGAGTAAGATTGACGTAACTTTTATGAAAATCGTTGTTTGAATTCTGAAGAAAAATAAAGAATTCTAAAAATTTTCTGTAATTTCTGTATTTCAGCTTACATTTATAAGGCTATAAGTACATATATATATATATATATATATATATATATATATATATATATATATATACACACACACACACAAAGAAAAGAATCAACCCTAATTGACCTACAAAATAGGAGATATACATAGAAAAATGAAATATACATAAAAAGAGTATAAAACAATAAGAACTTTTCTATTTTGGCTCTAGAAGATAGTTCACACTAACAAATTCATGGTATATGTACATCTCGAATAACATAGGATTTACCTTTATTTTGGCTCCATATGCAACTAGAGGCGTTAGGATGACAAAATTTTCCAAATTATCGGTCATACGTCACCCTTGCAATGGTTGTAGTTAACATGACGCTTCTCCCTTTTCTCCCTCTCCCCCTCCTTACTCATTACTCATGTGTGCTCCTCCACCTCGTTTGCCACGCCTCGCCACTTTGACCTTCGAACTAGCATCACCGCCGCAGTCGCTTGGGTGAGTTCGAAGACCAGCGACCAAACATGGAGATGCCGGAACAGCAAATGTGGCTGAAACCGTAAATTCCTTCGGACACTTACGAAGCCACAAAGGGGGTGGACTTGGCGCAACGCACAGATCCCTTGATAAGGCAACATTGCAATCTGGTGATGAACATCGACTTCTAAATAAGAGCGGACTTCAAAGTGGGTCCAAAGTAAGTAATCTATTGATGAACATTTATCGTGCTTAGCAACGTTGTGCATATGTGGCGGTTGCATTTCATAACTTCAGCAACTTACATCGGCGGCTGCTGCTCGATCCAACTTATTCAAGCACAGTCGCGTGATGGTACAGTTACGTTCCGGTCCTATCTATAGGAAACACGCTCCGAATTAGATCAAACCCTCACGGGAAATTTTGCTGTTTCGGTTTTTTTTTTTTTTTTTTGTGCGTGGGGGCAAAAGAACACGAGGAGAGATTTCAATCCATCAAAATGAATGCAGAAATGGCAAGGGAATTGTCACTGTCCTCGGTGATTTGCTATGTCGGGGAAAAAGCATTTCTACATCCGCAGTTGAAAAACCAAGCACACACATTGTAGTTGATGGCTAAAATCTCGGATTGGAATTGAAGATTGAGACGCAGAGAAAGGAACTCATCTGTCCTTTTCTTTTTCTTTTCTTTTTTTGCCATTATTTTTTTGGAAAACGCTCGTAAATAATCTGAATGCATACAAATCTCGTATATTTAAATCTTTAATATCGGTGGGTCTATACGAGACACGCTTAATTTAAGGGCCGAAATGCAATGGACTCACATGTACTCTCACAAAAAAAATGTCTCCTTTTTTTGCCTCGTGATTTTGCATACTACAACATGAGTCCATGAATTAGCGTACAACCAGAGAAGGATTTATCTTCGGTCTACAACATTCAGCCGCATAAATTTTCTAACTTAGAGGGATGTTAAAAGAAAAATTTCATAACGAGGCGATTTTCGTTTGAGACTTAAGAAAGGTCTTGTTGGCGAATGCCATCTAGTCAATTGATAAAATATATGTAATACAAATATTTCGATTTTCAAGATATTAATTGTTCATGTTATAAAATTTTGTTTAATTGATTGGAGACGCTCATTGCCTAAGTTCATAAAAAATTAGAAAAAATTTCAAATAAGAGTTTGAAGTAAATCTTGTTTCAACTAAAGGTTTGGAATGCTTTTATTTTCTCATATAATGACTTGAAGTGGATGTTATTTCGTATAAGGACATGAAGTGGCTATGTCAATTTCAAAGAAAGGCCTAACTTTTTGGTCGATCAAGGGCATTTTCGTCATTTACCTTCTTTTTTTGGAATTTTTTCCCTTTCTTTATTTTTCCCTTTTTTCTTCTTTCTTTTTTCCTTTTTCTGGTTTTTTCTTTCTTTTTTGCCGGTGGCCATTGGCCGAGGCCGGTCATTGACAATGCTTAGGGAGGGCTGCACGAGGTCGATCTCGCCCGATTTAGCGAGGGCTTGCCAGCGGTCGACGAGGTCAAATCTTTATTTGAAATTGCCATGGCCATTTCATGCCATTGTTTAAGATTGATACGGTCATTTCAGATATTTATTTTATACGCGATCTATTTTAGATTCTTATATGACAAAATAAGGGCACTTTAGGTCATAATTTGGAATTTTCCCTCTAAAGTTGTTAGCGTGGAAAATTCTTTATGCTATATTCCCAATGGTAATTTTGATATCTCGACCGAAAATTTTATTCAAGTTGATATGACATCGATATCTTTTTCCAGGGGAGAAAAAGGTTGGGAAAGAGGAAAAAAAACATGGAAGGCGAGGGTCATTGGCCAGCGGTGGAGTTGGCCATTGCCTTTGTACGCATTTATCAAGCCCCCCCTCTCGCCCAGTGTCCGTCCCTTCTTCTCTGTCTCTCTCTCTCTCTGCTTCCTTCCCTCTCTCTGTTTCTTGCTTGAAATAGTACCGACATGGCTCCGCAGAAATGGGGTTTCTCCGCTTGAAAGCTGCTGCTGCTGCTTCATCCCCCCGTTTTAGGATCTCTTGCTATGTATGCGTGAGCTCTCTCTCTCTCTCTCTCTCTCTCTTTCTGTTCCCCTGGCTTTTCTTGGTATTGAGCCATGTAAAAGCTTTTACTGGTCGTTGGGTTCTTGAATTTTCGTGTCTCTGTATAGTCTCCAGCCTTCCCTTCTCTGTTGGTTCCTATGGTGATATCTACTTCTTCCATCGCCTGAGTTCCCAGCTAATGTGCGGGGCATAATTTTCTTTCCCTCTTATGTTCTTTTTTTCTCAGCACTTCAACAGTGGTTTCTTGTGGGGGGGGGGGGGGGGTGCGGGGGGTGTGGTTTCCTCAGCTCCCATCTTGATCTTTCTTTCTTTCTGCATGATCAGCTTCGGCTCTTGATCTGACGACGACCCATTTGAGATTCGAGTGTAGAATCGCTGTCCTCCTCTTTTCTTTTCTCTTCTGCCCCCTCTATCTTTGTGTGTTGGTCCTGTAAAGATGATCTACTGTTACTTCTAGTAGACCCCGTCCTTGTAAATTTCTTCTTTTTTTTTCTTTTGGTGTTGCGGCGGCTATTCTGTGGACTTGCCACTTGTTTCATGCGCTTCTGGCTTTTTTATTTTCCCTTTTGCAAATTTGAATGAAGAGTCTGATAGAGTTAGATCAAGGCCTTCGAGGTCTTTTGTAAGAATCATCTCTTTGAATTGGCATCATTGTACTGGAACATTTCCATCAATCATTCCAATTTGCAGGCTGTAGCTTGAAGGAAATTAGCTTTGAGAATCAAAACACGGGTTTTGGATCACTTTAGAGGGTGGCTTTATGGCTATGCAAGCACTGTATCTCAAGGAGCACGAGGGAATGCTCCATAATCCCGCAGCACAGTTGTCCTCGGTTCCGTCGGCCACGCCTTGGTGGGCCGCTTTTGGGACGCAATCGTTTCTTGGGGATTCCTTGGGCCAGTCGAACTCTTCGCCCGTTGAAAACCCTAGCTGCGGTGACCACCTTGCGCCCGCCAAACAGGCCGGTCGGGGTACGGAACATGGTGCACACAAGGGAAGCCCGACCCAGTTCACCATCTTTTCAGGTAATTGTTAGTTTTTGCATCTTCCGGCTTAGCGATGCGTTCTTAACTGTAATTTGATGTGGGGAGTATCTTTGCTCTCGATGCTTCTTGTCCTGTTCTAGAGAACGGGAATTCTACTTGTTGCTTCGTTCTCGTGCAGTTGCTGTGTTTCTTTGACCGTTTCTATGGTGCTGTTGCCTTCTCTTGTTTACCTTTACCGAATTAGGGGAAAAAGTGGGACCTTCAATGGAGAAAACCAAAGCTCAATTGATTTCAAAAGAGATAGACCATTATGGGGATATACTCGACCAATTAGAATTGAGAGCTTTCCCAGATATTTCAGACGAATTATTTGACGAACTGTTTAACAAGATGAAGATTAGGGATAGGTTTGACGGGACTCTATCTGTTGCCTTGCATACATTAGCAAAGACAAAGTTCTATTGAAATTTCTACAATCTCTGTAGAAGAAAGTTTTATAATGCTTTCATGTGGGTCCTATGTGGGCACACATGATCCAATTGCCAGGATAAACTTGGAATCGATTGTATGTCTACATCATTTTCTCGTCAACTGTATAATTCATACAAGAGAAATTTAAGTCTCAAGGTTCTAGTGTCTCACTTAATGCAAATAGATGTATCTAGTAAGATGTTAATCTAGCATCGCAGGACTTAAGGTGTAGAGGTTGACTTTTAGAGCTCGTAGCAATGAGGTTTTAAATCTGAAACAATTGAAGCTTCATCATGGCACAGACCTATAGTCGCCAACGTATATTTAGGCTTGTTGCATTGGGCCCTCTTGCGTGGATGATACAATGTAAATACAAAAACATCCTCACTTGAAAACAGGCCAGATAGTAGTTGAACATGTACTAATAACTTAGAATGCAGCAGACATAGCCACATACCTTTTCTCGTTCTTTACTTTTCCTCCCCAAATCTTCCTTGTAGTGTTGTATGAGGTAAGAAAGGCCTATACGATGAATGAGTACCTGAACATATTGTCACCAACTAGAGACATTCCATGAGGTTGTTGCACTTCAAAAGGTGAAAGCCTTTTCGCATAAACTTCCATATGCTCCTGAAAAAAATCCTCTTTTCCCCTTCTGCACAGTCTAAACAAATGTAGTGATGTTTGTAGTTCTTTTTGTAAATTTCCTTTTTTGATCACCACGGACTTGATGATGTTTGTTACCTTATTCAGGTGACTGCAAAAATTCTGCGGATACCCAGAAATCTCAACTAGCCATCTCCCCTCTGCCAGAATACTGTGCTCGGGTTGATCTAGGGTATGGTCAGCAGATTGTAAGTCTTCGTCCCAACCAATTGTTGACATAAATCTGATGTCAGTAGTGTTAGCTATTCCTATTCTGTATATGGAATGTAAGCTAAAGGTAGTGATGCATATTGTGTGCTTGGGTGGTAAATGCAGATATGCGCAAAATATCCATATGGAGAGCAGTGTTATGGTGTATTCTCCCCTTATGGGTCACAAATATCGGTTAGTATTTCTTTGTTCCTTCTGTCTAAATTAATAAATACTTTTTAATGCTGTGAGGGGCTTGAACGGGAGTCCTGTGGTTGTTTGCCTGACAGTTATGCCAGCAAAATTTTTATCTCCTCTTTCTGTCTGGTGTAAAGAGGCATATCAGTGTATTACCAACTTTAACTGTTTTACTTGCTTACAAATTGGGAAAGCAGCAGCTTCATCTAACTAGGTCACTAATCTGATCAGTTAGCAGTAAGCCATGATTTATCTCCTGTGGACAATTAGAATCACTGCCAGAGGCCTGTGATCACTACCCTCAAAATATTTGAGGTGAATTAGGTCTCCTCTGCCACCCTGTGATCATGACATTGCCTTGACAAGTAATGGCTATCCCCAATTGAGTAGTTACTGCCATCTACCACCATTTCGACATTCAGCTAATGGTAAAGCCATTCACAGCCCTCACTGTTGTTGGTCATAAACAAACAACTTCACAGATACCAAGTTACCAACCATCGATCACCTCTCATGTGTTGAATCCTTTGTAAGTGAATGTTATTGCGTACCATATTTTGAACTATATATAATTTTCTTCATTCTCTCTCAAAAATACTTCAATTAACATTTTTTCCAAGCTGAAACTTCATATGAAACAACTGCGTCAATAGTTTTCTGGATTTTTTCCTCCTTACTCCTGGTCTGAGATGCTTGCTTGTCCATTTTCCATATTGGAATTCTTCTTTCATGAACTTGACTAATTATAGTTGTGTGTGTTTACGTACACTAGTTATCTTAATTACTTGTTCACCTTTGCAAGCCCAATATCTTTAAGTATGACGACTTCCATAAATTGCACAGCATATTGTCTAAGTAAATGTGTGAATCGTTCTTCATTGGGAATGCACGGTTTTTACAGGTTGAAACTTTACTTTTGGCACCTCTGGCCTTATCCATCACTGGAAATACTTCAATCTAATATTTGTCATCATATTCATCTTCGCCAGGCAAAAACTTACTAGAATCCATAATAAGTCAGATTATTTAATCACATTCCTCTTTGCATGTATTTCCAATGCTTTCAGGGCCGGATGATGCTTCCTCTGAACTTATCAACAGATGATGGGCCCATATTTGTAAATGCCAAACAGTACCACGCGATCATTAGGCGCCGCAAGTTTCGTGCAAAAGCTGTACTCGAGAATAAAGTTACTAGAGTCCGTAAGGTATGAATTCACTTCAATTGCTCCCCATAATAATTGGCATTCATGTTTTCTGTAAGACAAAAGGCACCTCTGCATGATACTGAACTTGTCAAATTATGGTGAATGTAAAAGCTGTAACTGCAATGCTGTTATATGCCCATTTCCTGGAGCTGACATACTTAATTAAATCTTAAAAGTGGGGTACAACTTGGCATTTATTAGAAGATGATTTCCTGCCTTCGGTTGAGTTTGATAGCACTTCAACTCGAAAACGTGTATTCTAATTTGAACCGTGGTGTTTATCAAGGCCTGATGCTGACTGGTTTTGTTGGTGCGGCTTAAGTGTTTTAAGTTGATTGTCAATCAGTTGCATTCCCTACTATAGTCTCTTTAAATGTTAAATTTGTCTTTTACTTCTGTTCCAGCCATTCCTTTGACCAAAATTTTCCTTTGCCAAACTTGAAGAAAAGCACTCCAAAATTTTTTGATGATATAGTGTTCTGTGGTGTTTCATTTGACAGCCGTACATGCATGAATCACGTCATCGTCATGCTATGCGCCGACCAAGGGGTTGTGGTGGCCGTTTCTTGAACATGAGAAACTTGAGCAATGGAAAGGGAGGAGCTGAAGCAAAGAAAGACAGCAGCAGGCAATATCCCCAGCCAACTGGTTCTCAGAGTTCTGAGGTCTCACAATCTGAGAGCGGCACACTAAGCTTGCCAAAAGAAGCTAATGGCAGTGCCGGGAATCTCTCTGGTTCAGAAGTCACTAGCATGTACTCAAGGGAAGAACCTGATTGTTTTCCGATTAATCACCTCCAACCATCGGTCTACTCTTTCACTGGCATGAATGATACCTCGCATAGTATAGTCATGCCTAGCAAGTGGGTCGCGGCAGTGGACAACCGCTGCAACCTTAATATCTGAAAGCAGGGGAAGTGGGGTCCATGCCCGACTTCACTTCCCTCTGGCAACCAAATGCAGAAGTTCCGCTGCAGTTCCTCTTAATGGTTATTGCAATTGGGTCTTCGGCGCGTAGGATTGTCCTCCAGCCACCATTTGGTTGCTCTTTTATAGGCAAATCATTCTTGGCTCATATGCATTAAGTCAGTCCCCGGTCACTCTGGTGTGCTGGTTGGCTAAATGCACCTCTAAAAGAACATGACTAAGAACCTAGAATAACATGGGTTTGTTGACTCTGCCATGCCCGTGGAACTACTGAGAGAGTGGAAGACTAGGTTTGTGTTTGCTGATGTCTTGTTACTACTTAAAGTTAGTTGGTGTCGAAGTCCTTGATGCTTATCGTGTGGATTTCGAACTACGTGAAGTGATGTATTGTAATATTGACAGTTTGTTTTAGTTTCTCATCGTCATCAGTATCGTCCGTGAATGTCAAAACACTGCTCTCTAACTGCACACCAGGAACCCGAAGGACGGGGATTGGGAGAACCTTTGTCCAATCCTCAAAGCTGACTTAGTTCAAACATTATAATGCCATGTCTATTGGGCTCGACCGAGTCGCCAGCCGCAACAGCACGTGAATGATGAGCCATGTATGCATATTCACCTACCGACACGCATTATCCTTTGTTTCGAGTCCCGAGGCGACAGGCGACCATAATGAGGAAAACCAAGATGGGAGCAGAGAGAGTTTGCAGGATTGTTGCTGCGATGATCTCCTTCGTCATGAGACATGTTCCCAGACTTACTGCATATGTTTTATCTGCATTGAGAGGAACAGGCCAAGGCGTTAGCTGGTCAAGCGAAGTGGGATTGCTGTTAGTGTCCAGTAATGTGTTCAGATCATTCTTCTGCCCGTGCAAAAAGCATCGGTGATCGACGGCAGGTTTTTTTATCAGCTTCTTCGTCCGTAAGCACTGGGTATTCCTAACGTTCCTATCAACCATAAGCGAGCACAGCGACATCCAGGTCGAGGGCGTCCGTCCTTCGGCAACGTACGAAGTAACATTAGGGTCTCGATTCAATCTTCATGGCGTGTCCTGTTTAGATGGTTGATGGGTGAGAATTGAGGAATACTTACCCGACGACTCGTTCGGTGACGATCGGCGCTTCTCGAGAATAAGTTCAAATAAAATTTATACTTAAAAAGATGTCAGATTCGGTATGAGTCTCCGTCGTGAAATAGTTAACGAGGGAAAAGAACAATCATCATCAACTACTTTGCTAAAGCTATAAGCTATGCTAACAGTTTACCAAATTAATTTGGAAGTTGGTAACAAGCTCTGCTCTTCTCGGCCAAAATTCTGGGCAACACGTTGATCAGGTTCAAAACAGTTTAGTTTTGTGTCATTAGCGTGTGAATTTCGATGCCTAAACTTTAGATTCAAGCTCAAAGGCAAGTATAATCTACCTGCTCTCGGCTTTTGAGTATTTTGGACAGGTCACTTGAGGGATTTTAATGAATTCTTTTTTCTTCCATCCTTAGCCTCACTAAACTCCTAGAATTCCACTTCCACCCCTCAACCAATTGAGAGAGAGATACTATCGGCACTTACTGAGATTAAGCATGATAAAGCTTAAATAGGATTGACTGGAATAATTCAATTAAAATAAGAAAAGGTCCAGTTAATCTGATAAGTAATGGAAAGATTACTTAATTCATTTGATAAAAAAATAATTGATGATAATTAGAATCTTGCCAAATAAAAATCGTTACTTAAAATTTTCAGCATTTCATTTCACTTTTACGAGAAAAAAAAGGAAAGGAAATAAAATCAATGCATTCAACAAATTTTGATCAACCAAATTATCGTTAATTTTCTAATTAGTGAACAAAGATGAATATTTGTCCAAAAAAAAATAAAGATGAATATTATTTCTCGTTTCACGAAAGATAAATTATATATAAAATAATTATTTATAAAATTTTGAAAAATCAGTCCATGAAAAACCTTATCCGTCAAAGTGTCACTCTCGCTCTCTCCCACACTGCAGAGAAAGATCTTATCTCTGCTAATCCCCAGAATTCTTCATCATCATCTTCTTCTTCCAAGTTGCTCTGTTTCAATGGCGACCTCATCGTTGTCCATGGCTGCTCCTCCCTCGCTCTGCAACAAGTCCCCCTTCCCTGCTCCCCTCTTCGCCGCTTCCCACGTCTCGCTTCCCTCCCACTTCCCTCCAAAGCCCCCCGCTTTCCACCTCCTCCTCGCCCTCAAATCCTCGGCCTCCGCCTTCGGGTCCCTGAAGCTCGTCCCCGTCCCTCGCCAGCGCCTTCTCTCGGCCGCGCTCAACGGTTTCGAAGCCGAAGACGGCGTCGCCGGATCGGGGGAAGAGGACCCAGAAGAGGCGGAGGCAGAGGAGCCGCTCGAGAGCTCGAGCGAAGAAGAGGAGGGGGAGGAGAGCGTGGACGAGGGGAGAGTCTCGGGTTCTTCGGGCGGAAATGGGAGGTTGTACGTCGGGAACTTGCCTTACTCCATGAATTCTTCCCAGTTGGCTGAGGTTTTTGTGGAGGCTGGGCGGGTGATAAACGTGGAGGTTCGTAGCGCCTTCTGCTTTTTATATCGCATTTCGGCTCTTTGTTGTTTGCTTGCTTGTCTGTTTATGTTTTGAAGATTTTTGGTTTCTGGGTTCTTGAAAATTTGACTTTTTTTTGTGGGTTCATGGTTGGGTCGTTGCAGGTTGTTTATGATCGAGTGACGGATAGGAGCAGGGGCTTCGCGTTTGTTACCATGGGGTGTGTGGAAGAAGCTCAAGAGGCTATTCGGATGTTTGATGGATCTGTAAGCACTCTCCCGCCAAAATCCATGAGCATTCGCACTTAAGGTGGTTCTTGATGCATGAATTGAATTGTGGCCTTAACTGTGAAATAGATGTCGCCCTGTTTGTGGCCTTGTCACATTTGTCCTTTCTTGCCTTCTGTCGAACACTAGTTAATGTAAACTACTTCATGAAGAATTGGAACCTGCTCAGGTAGATAGTCTATTGTAGCTGGATAAGACAGGTTTTCCATCAAGAATGGCCCAATATATACTGTATTTGCTTTAGATGAAGTAACATGGATGTTTTCTTAATGCAAACGTAATTGTTAGAAGTTTCTCGCAACAGTGGTCGGTTTGTTAATTTGGACGTAGGACTTGTTGGATATTAAACCAGTCTAGGCTGACTGATCCATTTTTACATTGGCTTCGTAAATTCAGAAACTGAATGTGCCGAGCATAATGTAAATTCATGTGTTGTTTGGTGTTATATTGCTAGATGCTTACCTTTCACAATTATTATTAGCATTAATAGCTAACCTGTATTAACTTTTTATTGAGCATTTCCAAAGTAATCTTTGCGATGTGGCTGGTGAAGGTTGCTTCAACACATGCATCTATCCGAGTGTTGCTTTCGCTCTGATGGTACTGTGTTGTGGGGTTCAATGTTTGCTTCTATCTTCTTCTTTCATTTTTTGTTGATTATCCATGACACTGAGATGATTGTGTGGGCTTGTTGGCAAGATGAAGAAAATTGATGCGAGTTTCTTTTTGTTGTGTTCAAACAGCAAGTTGGCGGCAGAACAGTCAAGGTAAACTTCCCCGAAGTGCCAAAAGGAGGTGAAAGGGAAGTAATGGGGCCGAGGATCAGAAATAGCAACCGTGGCTACGTGGACAGCCCCCACAAAATCTATGCAGGAAACCTTGGGTGGGGCCTCACTTCACAAGGTCTCAGAGATGCATTCGCTGACCAGCCAGGCCTGTTGAGTGCAAAGGTTATATATGACCGCGATTCTGGAAAATCCCGAGGATTTGGATTTATCTCCTTTGAATCTGCAGAGGCCGTGGAGTCAGCTTTGGATGCCATGAACGGAGTGGTAAGACGCATCGAACTGACTGAAAATCCACATTCTTGTGAAGGATTGCTACAGTTTATACCCTATTATGGTGCCAATTTGATTTCAACTATAAGCTTCATATAGTGGCTAATAAAGCTTTGCATGAGATATTTGAGTTTAGTTTAACACTTAATTTTTTAGCAATGTAGGAGTGATAGGGCGTTCAAATGAGAACATGCACTAGGGTTAGCTTGTTCATGGACATATTGCAACCATTTACCTTAAATTAACATAATTGCATAAGGTTTTTTGGCAAGTAATTGCTAAAGAACGGCAACACCGTATGATTGTTCTTTTCTTGTTCAAAAAAATAAACTTTTGTGTGGTAAATGCTACTTTTCAACATTTCATGGTTAAGGACTAAGCGTCAGTCCTTAAATATTTGCTTACTAACTGTTTTTCTGTTTCTTTTGTCTTGGCTATAATGGGAATCAGGAGGTGGAAGGACGGCCCTTACGATTAAATTTGGCAGCACACAGAGCATCTCCTGCTTCTCTGGACAGAAACACTGTGAACAATCTCGACAGCAGCGAATTGATTTCCAGCATCAGCGGCTGAGCAAATTTCACTAGTTTTGGCCTCCAAATACCTGTAGAGTACTGAGGCAGCACGAGAGGAATTGGAGGAGAGGACTATGGAGATCCTTGTCTCATGCTTGACCCTGTAACTTGACAGCTCAACCACTTGCAAAACTCAGGTTCTCTGTGCTGGGGCATTCAAAGATGATGGTGAATATAAAGCTCGATGGCCCTAGAGGTTACGAGATCTTTGGATGTAAGTTCACTATAGTTATATGCACGGATAGTCTGCTATGATGTTGCCTGATTGTGAGCGGCCCTGCTTACTTTTGGAGTTGAGCAGTTATATGAAAGTATTCGCTAATTGTTCTCGACAGTCGAACCCTCGGTTTGAGAATGAAACTTTAACTGAATATGTTTGTTTTGAGGGAGAAAGGCGTGCATCTGGAAGCTTTGGATGTTCACAACTTCCTTCACCAAGTAAGAGTTTTGCTACACAGTCGCACTCTGTTCTTACATGCCAAAATGCCATGTCCATCGTTCTTGCATGTCTTCTCAAATAATGTCTAAAGTTGGAGCATCAGTCTCTAAAACCGATTCTATCGTCTGAAGCTAGAGACGACGCTGGTGATAGTTCAGAATTGACATACCTCGGTGCATTATTACTCTGTTAAACTGGATGTCGAGGAAATTCAGGCGACCTTTGATGAATTCTACGCCATGTCTCCAGCACCGGAGCGCTCCTTCCTTCCAAACTCATTCTCAATTCGCCGCTTGGTCCTGACCGGTGAACGGAGTTATCAGATATAAGTTGATGCTGCAGTTCAATCTTCAGAAGAATATTAGTGATCACACACAACCAAGCTTACTAATAAAAGAAAATATACTACTGCATGCACTTCACTTCAAAATTGCTTCGGGTCAAGTTTGGGAAAAAGAAAAGCTTCCCTGGCCAATATTTCGAGAAGCGATGATGTACAAATTAATTATTTTAGATTTAGTCAATATTTGACTTGATCATTTTAGTTTAATTTTATTTAATTCGTCCCCTTTATTCTTTCAATCGAACCAATTTCGTCCTTTTCATCAATTTGGTCCGGTTCATATACGACGTGGCAATCTGACATAGCCATAGGACCCACCTTTGTTGACGTCTAATGTAGATACACGCGTTGGTGAAATGTTAAAAAGTATGAAACTGAGAAAACATGACACAAGAGGGGAGGTGGGGCATTGCCACTCATCCTTCGCCGCGACGACCAACTTGCCCTTACTAGGATTTGGATTTGCTGCTCTTCACCGCCGAGCGTGGGGATGGCCCTCGCTAGTGGCCGCACAAGGATCGATCGCCCTAGTGGAGACAATCCTAAACCTCGCTGGCTCTCGCCTCTGGCTCATCATCAAGGTCCAGCGACCAGCTTGAGGAATAAGGAAGGAAAACAAAAGAAAGAGAAAGGAAAGACAAAAAGGAAAGAAGGAAAATTAAAAATTTTGAAAAAATATTAAAATATTATTAAAAATTATTCACGTTAACGCTGGACGGCCAAAATTGGCTGTATGGATTGAATTGACACAAATGCAAAAGATTTAAGACTTAATTGATAAAAAAAGATTTATGATTAAATTGACATAATTGCAATATATTTAGGACTTTTATAGTAATTTTCTAAAAAATATTGTCTAGCCAATTAAGCAATCTTATTTTTCATGTACATTGAAGAAACCAAATAACAATAAAAGTGAAATGCAATACTATATCGCATGCCATTCGATATAAGTGTTAGACAAAAAGATTTCTCTTCGAATTTAAGGCCAATCTTAAGTAGTCATTATCTAGTGCCAATTCTTCTACCCAGGCAAAAACAATAATTTTGGGAAAAGTACCAAAAAAGTCCTAAACCTTTTACATTTGTGCCAATTTAGTCCTAAACCTTTTTTTTATGCCAATTCAGTCTTAAACCTTTTTTTGATGCCAATTTAGTCATTCCGACCAATTTTGGCCAGATTTTGCTGATGTGGACGCCGATCAACCAGCAACCGATCACCGGTACTAACGTGGACAACCTTAATAATATTTTAATATTTTTTTGAATTTTTATATTATTATTTTTTTCTTTTCTTTTTCCTCTCCCCTTCTCCAACCAGTCGCCGGACCGACGACCAACCAAAGGCTAGATGCCGGCATCATCAAGGCTTGCCCTCGCCAGCGGCCTCCGGCGAGGGCTCAAGCCTTGCCATGGCTGGGCAAGGCCAGACCTCGACAAATTTGGTAAGGTCGAGCCTCATCGGTGGCTAGCACGACCGTGCCAGATCTAGCCAGGTCGGGCCTAGCCCAGCCATGGCGAGGCTTGTCTTCGCCATCGCCGGCGAGGGCCAGCCTCGCCCAGTCGCCGGCGAGAGCGAGCCTCGCCCAGTCACCGGCGACCGGCCAGACGCCGGCGCTGGTCCGACGATCGACTGGAGGGGAGGGGAAAAAAAAAGAAAAGAAAAAAATAATATAAAAACATAAAAAAATTATTAAAGTTGTCAATGTTAGCGCCGATGACCAGCTGTCCGCCGGTCGACGTCCACATAAGCAAAATCTGGCCAAAATTGGCTGAAAGAACTGAATTGGCACAAAAAATAAAAGGTTTAGGACTGGATTGACATCAATGCAAAATGTTTAGAACTGAATTGGCATCAAAAAAAGGTTTAAGACTAAATTGGCATTAATGCAAAAGGTTTAGGAGTTTTTTGGCACTTTTTTCATTTCGGGAAAAGTGCCATTTTTAGGAAAATGTGCATCTTGTGACAATTACATTGAGAAGACAGTTCCTCCTCACGATTTAGGAACTCTACACTTTATGTAACATAGATGAACTAATCAATGAAATTCATTGACCTAGCAAGCGTCAATAAAGAATAACTGTCTTCAAAACCAAAAGCAACATCCACCCTAGCAACAATCAAAACAAGACTCCGAGAAAGACACCAAAAGGTGCGCCGCAGCCCTTGTGTCGTGGCGCCGCTACTAAATCCAAGGCTTTACTGCTGAGAGCGTGATCAGGAACACCATGAGCACCATGACAATAAAGATAAGGAACAACAGGCGGCGGGACTTCTTGAGGTTCCTCTCCATGTCCTTCTCCGGGTCGTCACTCTCCTGGATCTCTAGGATCGTGTCAAAGAACCAGCCTCGGCCTTGTTTCTGGATCGCTTTACGTAAGAATGTCTCGCTCTCGCCTGCGACATTTTCAATTTTTCAGGATCAGAGGAGGGAAAAGATCACGAAGTTATTCGACCTGGACTAGGGATTCCATGCTAGATTCATCGTTAGGATGTGTAGGTGTGTGATGGTTGTTCTCTTTCTTAGTACAAAGCTGTAGGTTAGGACATTTTTTCTGTTGTAAATGCGTCTGCTGGAGAAACAGAGACGATGCAAATAGGAGCATATAGATATACACAGTGAAGCAGCTTGATTAAACAACAAATGATTAAAATTAGATCCAAGTTTTCATGCACGCGACACGTGTCCTCCACCCACCAATTCTTATGTAATATGTGAATTCCTAAACCGTGAAAACGATAGATTATGTTGTCAAATATATGTGTGTGTGGGTGATATGTTTCTGTATTAGGACAAAGCTTACACTACAAGCATGCATAGATTATCGCATTACATGCATGGAATGATTCTTTAAACAAGAAGAAAACTCACCAGTAGAAATCAGAAAATCCACCGTCCTTTTGGCCGGCTTCTGTCCGGTCACTGCGAAACACCTTCGCTTCGCCGTCTCCTTGTACTCTGACGATGACTTCTCCCTCAGCTTGTTGAATGCCTCCATGTTGTCCTTCAACTTCTTCCCCAGCCCGTCCACCACCGACGTCCTTGTCCGATCCGATGACGACCCTGGCCCACAGCCAACGAGGTTCTGGTTCGCGGCGTTGGCCCGCTCGAGGGCCTCGAGCCTCACCTTCACTGCCTTCGCCTTCTTCAGGGCCTCGCCCACGTCCCATTCCATCCAGGCCCTCAGGTCCTTCACGGCCCTCGCGTTGTGCAGCGTCTAAATATGCTGGCGACAGGATTGGAGCCGCTGGTGGAGGCTCTCCATCTCCTTGAGCTCGTCCTTGATCGACTCAGCATCCTCGGAGAACTTGTCGAGGTTGACGCCGGTGCCACCGCCACCGCCATGAGAGCTCACCTCAATGGCGTGGCTGTCGCTGCCATCGCGGAAGCGAGAGAAGGAGCCAGACAAGAGGTCGCTCATGGTGCAACAGACAGATTTTGGGTTCAAAAATTGGTGTTGCAAAAGACTGGTGAGATCTGATTAATATAGACGATCAAGTGAGGGATTCTCCCGTCTTTTGTTCGCGGGAGGGAAGAGGGAGGAAAGTGCAGTATGGAATGAACGCGTTGGGAAAGGCTTTGAATGAGAGATAATAATGTGAAATGTTGGACGAAATGGTTGTGAGGAAGAGAGAGAAAGGAGTTGATTTCTTATCCCATGGCTGTTCGAGAGAGACGGACAGACATGGTCAGATGAGCTTGCCTCGTCAACTTCTCTTCCTCAGGCTAAGGGAGAAGTTGCGTGGAAGTGTTCGCTAAATGTTCTCAACAGTCCCGCGTTTTGAGCCTGTTGATTTTAACGGATAGGCGAAGGGGTGTGCAATCGGATCGGGTTTAACTAGGAACCGGATCAGACCATCCGAAAAATAAGTTTGAGAACCAGTTTCTGTTTGAACTGATCCAAGAACCGGTTCCATTTTTTGGAAATCGGTTAAAATTGGCCTGGTTCCTGGTTTCAAGTGAAGACCCACCTAGACCAGTTTTAGAATCGGTTTTTAGTTTGTAATTTTTATTGCTCGTCTTAGGGATTGTTGCTTTTGGCAAATAGTGATTTTTATTAGTAATCTTTAACGTTGAATCGTTTCATTGCTACTCATATTATTTTGTTGGAAAAAATGAAACAAAAAAAAAAAGAACAAAAGAAAAATAGGTTCTTCGGTATACCCTGAATTCGGATTAGAAAAATAAGTTCCAAAACAAGTTCTAGGACAAATAGGTAAGTTCTAAGTTCCAAAAACTGGAATCGGTTATAATAAGGTAAATTTCAGGTTTTAGGTATGGAGCCTACCCACCCTAAAATCGATCACTCCTAGATGGGAGCTTGGATGTTCACAGCTTGCTCCACCAAGTAAATATGCAAAATACCCTTAAAAACCCTCAACTTTAAGTCTAGGCTAATTCTATCTTAAAACTTTTTTTTTCCCATAAAAAACGTCAAACTTTAGCTTCAGTCTCAATCTATCCTAGATTTTTTTTTTGTCTCATAAATAATCACTGATCTTTTAAGTCCCAAATTTGCCTCTCGTTAAACATCTGTACAAGTTATCTCTTCACAACCAAGAGATGAAAAACTCCCGAGCGTGAACTCACCGATCGCGAGAGATGAAAGACTCCTGGACATGAGAGGTTGACATTGAGCACAAAATCAAAGATCTGCGAGCGAGATAGAAGGAGAATTCTAATAAAAGTAAGATCAATTGAAGAAGGCCAACTCTAATTGCTCTAATTTTTACCCATATTTCAGATCCAAGAAGACATCATTTGCGCAAACGTGGAAATTCATCTACAAAAGTCTTCTTCTTGAATCTGAAATTTGGGGAAAAATTAAAGCAATGACATGACAATGGCACGTCACTAAGGTGATTTTGCACAGAGTATTAATGGAGGCAGATATGAAACTCAAACAAAATCACTAAGCCGATTTCGAACACGGATTGTTGAAGCTGTTTTTGTGGTTGCATTTCAAGGAATTTCTTTAGCTTCATTCATTCAAAAACAAACATTTTTGTTTGGAAAGTCGCAAACACCTTAACTGCGGAAACATCTAAGTACAAACCAAAGTTTTCAGACTTTTTTGTTCATTTCTCTAGTAAGACACCTAGACAAAGAATATTAGTCGGTCAATCTTCCCTTCTTCTCTTTATGTTTGATCGGATCCATTCTCTTCGCTCAGATTAGTAAATCGGGACCGAAACAGAAACAGACGTTCTGAGAATTTCAACATCCCAAAATTGAGCAATAGAGGAAGAATTAAACTACGGTTTAAACCTCTGTTTCGTTATTCTGATATATTTTCCCAGTGCCGTCAAATATAACTAAATCGCATCATATCTGGAGAGAAAACTCATCAGATTCAGTTTAGAAGGTGTGAATGACAAATAACTAATCCTACACGATGGCTTTCGTTAGCACTGGCATGCATTTTCTTGAATGGATATATTCAGACATCACGTCGGAAGAAGCAGCAATGTTCACTGTATGGGGAGAAAATTGCAATACTTCAACGAATCTATGCTCGAGGTCATTCAGCGGGTTTCAAACTGCCAGTAAGAAGAGCATCTGCCGTGGTGTCCAGATCTTGAGGAAAGAAAACTCTGCAGAAATTGCACGGGCAAAACATCATGAAAATTTAGAAGATGAAACTGTTCTGGACAAGATACGACACAGTTTAGTATCAAGGATAGGTAGCTACAAGGTGTGAGCTTCCACAATGCAACTCCGAGTCCTATAGTCAGAACAGGTGGACGCTCCAGTATTAAAATGATTTTGAATGGAGGCAGTATGGAATGAATTTCGTTCTCAGAAAAGGAGGAAAAAAAGAGTTGAAGATCCACCAAATATACGTCATCCAAAATGACAAACCGAAATACCTGCAGGTGTTATGATACAACGTCTTGCTCAGCTGATTTATGTCATCGATACCTTTGCAACCGGCAACCACCTCCAGAACTTGACTGAGAATTAGTAAGACAAAAGACAGATTATTAAAAATTGTGAAGATATAAAAAGATTAAATCATAGGAAGCAAACATTCTTTGCTTCAAATAAGGTAATATCATTAAAGTTATAGTTCTAGACCAAAGAAAAGGAAGCTAAAGCAATAGTCATAACACGTGATATACAATGTATCTCTGAACAGAATTTAGTCGGGGGTACATTCCAAGCAGACCTTTTTAATTCGTTCTTCATTTCTGCTTATTCCTACTCAGTTGCAAGAACACTCCGACTAAAATGAGCAGTTCTATGATTTCTAACTAAATGGCACCATGCATACCAATTGGAAAAGGAGAGGGGGGAGTCAGGGTGGGGCACAACAACTCTCCATAGCTCGAGCAAAAGAACCATAACACAAGAAAAAAAAATGAAACTGCATCTGTAAACAGGGTATAACAACCGATTAAAAAAGGGCAGGAACCAATATATCAAGTCTACAAACAGCAGACACAGGGAATAAACCATTGGAAGCTCTGTGACCTTATTCAAAGAATTAAATTTTTATGTCAATAAAGTGCCACAATGAATGGTTTTACTGATCATATATCTGATGAAAATTACTATGTCAAGGGAGAATTGTCTCTTTGTTAGTCCAAAGGCACACACGCATATTACCAGGAGTTCACAAATCTTCAGTAGCTAACACTGTGAGTCTTTCTTTCATAGACAATAATCATACAGGAATTTATTGGGTCAGCTTCAATTGCGTCTTTCTTCCTTTAACAGACAAGAATCTTTCAGGAAGCACATAATACAATGCACACAATAGCTTTCATGCTTCATTAATCATTTTGTCAAGCCTAGCTATGAAGAAATTGTTCAAAGATGTACAGACCAAATACATATGGTACTTGCAGTGCTGCGCTCTGCCAGGATCAATCTTCAAGCATTTGAGTTTATCTCACAACCAACAATAAATGAATAATAGAGATTTCATTTTGTGACTCTTTTTCTGCCACTCTAAATTACAAATGACCAATACAACTTTAACACAGCATATAGCAACACATTAAACCAAAAACACTCACCGAACTAAGCAAGGTTCATTCCGCCCTTTAATAATGCTCTCCGGATCATATTTCTCTTTCTTTTTTGAAGGCCACAGAGTCTTAACATAGCCGATGCCAGCATGAGTGCTCTTTATTTCACAATATGGAGAATCTGTCTCAATCATCATTCTTTCAAGGCAAATCCCCGAAACAACATCAAGATTCTCAGCAGTCTTCAGAGAGCAACCATTGACACCTAGTTAGGCATCGGAAACCAAAACTGAGAAGAGAACATATAATACTGCTAAATCATGTTTCCCAGGAGAAATGTTGTCATTATTAAAGTAAATGGACAGTTCTAGCATATAGAACATAATATAGACATTTGGTGGAGATAATACCAATAAGTAGAGTGGTTGCTGTATTAATATGTAGCATCTAAGTCCCCACAAAAACCTGTCACAGAAATGGTTATAGATATTTGACCAGGTTTCATGACTTCAGCTAGCATCTAGCTGTGTACTCTTTTTTTCCTAAGTCCTGAAAGGCATACTTTGTCTTAAATTTGATTGGGTAAAGACTCGCTCCATTTGCAAATGCGGCCAACATGGTCATCGTACATAACGGCATTTTTAACTGTTAATAACCTTACAAAAAGAAAAGGGGAAAAAGAATGCTATGAAAGACCAACAATTTATCCTTTTGCTGATGCCATTCAATCTTCAACAAAAACTTAGTATACCTATCATACTTCATTTGGTAAACAACAAAGAAATGGACTTTTAGAACTAAAAATCCTTTCAACTTTTACATTGCTACCAAGTAAGCACATCAGAAACCAGAAATAACCATCCGTCGCACGGCTATCCTAGCCCTAGAAGCAACAGATCTAATCTATAACCTACATTTCCACTTGGAACTTTCCCTCAGTAAATCAAGATCAACAACATCAACCCCACCAACCCTAAATACATGAAAAGGCATCGGTATCACCAATCTATGTCCAATAGAAAAGAAAAGTGGAGTGTGAAATGTTATACCAGAAAGCCATTGGAAGTCTAAAGCACCGCCAAACAGAATATGTTATAAATAGACAAGATGATTACAGTGAAAGGTTGTCCAGTTGATTGGTCCACAAAATTT
The DNA here is from genome assembly GCA_024500025.1 of Syzygium aromaticum. Taxonomy (NCBI): domain Eukaryota; kingdom Viridiplantae; phylum Streptophyta; class Magnoliopsida; order Myrtales; family Myrtaceae; genus Syzygium; species Syzygium aromaticum. The sequence goes on from CM044885.1 coordinate 25,264,452, forward strand.
GATGTTCATCTCCCTTGTTTTTAACCTACCATTCTTTAGATGTTTTTTACATCATATATTTCCGTCTTGTGCTTCTTGGATAAGGATAGAAAGAGTGGTAACTTATCATTTTCAGAGGCTACTTTGAGCCAGATTGCCAAGGTACCATCTGTTTAGATGATTGCAACTTATGTGAATCTTCACAATTGATGCAGAAGCATAAATCTATATTAGCAGTTTAAGTCTATCTTTCCTTAATTTAGTATTTTTTTTATGTTATTAAGTACGTTAGAGTAATTACATATTAAACCACGTCTTCATCTAATAGCTTAAGCTTCTAGAACAGTTGGCGGTGGTCCCACCAAAATCTCACATGGTATTAGAGCCAGAGGTCTTAGAGTTCAAATCTTTCTAGGCCCCAATTGCCTTTCCAATTAAATATATCAATGCTTACTACTAGGCAAAAAGACCAGATTAAACATGAGGGAGAGTGTTAGAGTAATTACATATTAAACCACAGCTTCATCTAACAGCTTAAGCTTTTAGAACAGTTGGCGTGGTCCCACCAAAATCTCACAAGGTATATATGTGGTCATGTGATAGGTATGTGACTTTTAATGAGTCTTATGGCTGAGATTGGGCGCTATATATGCCCAATAAAAAGTCAAGATAATGTTACATCTGCAACACTAATATATAGGTCTTTAAGTTCCTCTGTCATTAGTTTGCTTCTTCTCAATATTATTAGTTTCTCTAAACCCTAGAATTTTTTCTGTTCTCACTTCAAGTCTTCTCAGTTCTAGCCCTTGTTTCTTTTTTTCGTTTTGCTGTCTTTTACATCTCTAACTAGGAAAAATGACACCTCAAGTGCCATAACATTTGTATGGCGCTCACTTGAGTGCCACAATTTTTTTCCGATCAGTTTAGTGCCATAATTTATGTGCGTCAACCACTTGAGTGTCATATAACATTTCGATCGATCAATTGGGTGCCATAACATTTTAAAAATGTTTACTACAAGTGTTATACTATGTCGAATTATCGACACATGGTGAACGTCTCTAAAACTTATGGCACACAAATAATTGGTTGAAAGTTATGGCATTCAAGTGAACGTTTTTTTATAATCATGGCATTCAAGTGGTAAAAAAAAAGTTATGGCACTTGAGTGAGTGATGTACGAAAATTATGGCACTTGCGGTGTCCTTATCCCCTCCAACTACGTCAAGATATGAAAAGTATGGTTGGTGAAGTGTTGACCAAATAAATAATTGGATATATCCACCTCAAACAAAATAATTAGCTAAATATTCACGGAGATGTGCACAGGAAGTTGTGTTCATGGAGAAAGATAGTCTAGGATGGGGTAAAAACTATATTCACCTATAAAGATATTATTGAAGGAAAGAAGCTTATCACGATCTTCGGCACTCCCTGTAAATGAATGTGCCACCCCAGCTGTAAACCTGCTGTGAAGACGGAAACATCATAGGTAAAAAGATTATTCTTCCGAAGAAAGAACTAATAGATAAGATACCAGGCCTATCACCACTAAATAACCTTAAACAGATATTTTGACGAATGACATACAATAATTGAAAAAATGCCCCTAATTTCGCTTAGCATAGAGAAAAGAGAAGTGATGATAAACAACCTTACGTATACACAATTCTGTCAAGTTTAAAAGAAAAAATAAAAATTGCCAAGCTGATGAAGAATGCCCACTGATTGCCATAGTGTATTTTCGAAAGTTAGAGCTCAGAATCTAAATCACAAGCAAAAAGCAAGGGGAAGAAGTTTGATCATCAGCTGAAAACAAAGCACCAGGCTACATCCCTTTCATGCCTATATTATGCAAGACCAAAAAGTACGCCACCCTTGTCCATAAAATGAAAGTTAAACTTTTCAGGTTTTTAGAAGCACCCTCTTCTTTATATCAGCATGCTCTTGCTGTAATTGATGCAGTCCTAAAAAATTCAGATAAGTGAACAGAAAGAGAAGAATGATGCGGCAGCACGTGAAATCAAGACCAAGTGAATTTTTTCTTATTTTTATTTTTATGGGTTGGTGGGGCTTCTAGAAAGATGGTAAAAAAGCAGAAGCTGCAATCTCCTTGTCGGATGCATCTGATCCTAAAATTGAAATAAACATTCAGTTTTCTGAAGCTGCATTTGCATCTTAGGGAATCACGCTAATATTGTCCTGATTTAGAACTTCCAATTATTGATTCCACAATTTCAGGGCTTAAATAAAAAAATGACTTTGACAAAGAACCCACACCTGAAGGAAACTATGAGTGGACAAAATGCCCACTATTCATTTTTCCATCTCTTTACACTGTTTTGATTACCCAAGCCAAGGTAAGGAGGAGAAAAGAATCAATTTTCAGACTAACACTGAGAATCGTTGATTACATACTCTTATTAGATATGTGATTTCATCATACAAAAGATAGACATGGTCAATCAAAGTCCACGATCATTAAGTCAGACACTTGCTATTTCTGTGGCTCATAAGTTGTTATTGTCCACTTACATAGTATTTGCACATAAAAACAGAAAAAAGAAAATTGCATTTGAACATAAAAAAGAGATAAGAAAATTCATATCCCATCACTGGAACATAAAAGGCATTAAGATTCTGATAAAAAAAAAAAGGCATTAAGATGGGAAACATAAAGCATATCCAACTGAAGACAGAAAACACTGCCAATGGCACATGCAGAAATCCCAAAACAGGTCCATTTCACTAAGCGTCCAGGATCGCACCTGTCCATGTTTCTCTCCATGATTTCACAGAAGTCATCAGCAGCTGCACGCATATGGAGAAACATAGGAAGCTTAGTAGCACATGCCAATTCAAACTGCTTCTCAAAGTACCTATTTTTGAGAAAGACATTTAAGAAGAATCGGTTTATCGATTTAACGGGATCACTTGCAATAAGAGACGGGCAAAAATATAAAACAAAACAAAATTTTCACCTCACTGCCTACGTACTTCTTTTGAATCTCGGAAGGGCAAAAATGAAGCCTGTCATAGTCCAATCCACACTCACCGATTGCCACAACCTTTACATCAGCACACAGATTAGCTAGTAGAAAATGAAACTATAGTGTTCTCTAAAATCAAGACAATGACGTTGAATAGCAAGTGGATATATCTAGGACACTAGGACACTAGGACATCATTATTCCACCAAATAGTTTAAAGTAAACTGAGAATCGTATGAGCAGAAAGTGAAGGACTACATAACAAGGCAACTGACTATAATCCGATCAAAGTTGGCAGTTCTGTATTTTATCAAAGTTCTCCATTCAATGAGAAAAACGAAAGCGTCATATTTTTGCAGAAAATTTTTGCACTTTTTGCTTATTTGAAAAGCCATCATAAAAGGCATCTGCAGTGTTAAGAAATTTGACAAAGCATCATCAGTTCACTTTACTAAAATATTATGAAAACTTGGGCCTACTTTTCCTTTCTGTATGCCTTCTCTAGCCAACGATAGAAGAGACTGATAATGCTTTTCTGGATCTCCACTCTCTTCAAATTCCTGAAGAGAAATCAACATGCCTAAGGTCAGAACTTTTCAACAAGATATTCTGGAAATAAGAACCAAAAAAAATTTAAAGGATAGCATATACCCTGCATCTAGTTGGATGTACTCCAACAGTGCAAAAAAGCCTCCCTGACATTATTAGCATATCAAATAAGTAAGCCCAACATCCATCAAAGCATAGAATCAAGGTGAAAAAAGGCAGAAGATACTTTCTGTACGGAGTTGCAAGTTTCTAAGTCCTTGGGTATAAATAATGAGCTTTCATATATCAAATGCAAAAGGTAATTTTGTCTTTTCAATAACGCTTACAGACCATCTGTTTCTGCTATTGCAAGAGCTTCCTTTGATTCCTCAAGTGACCCACCAGTCACCTGCAACAATGATAAGTTACAGCCATTTTATAACTTCTCGATTATCTGATAGAAAAGAAGATGGACATTTTATAGAGACAGAAATCTGTGCCGGTGATTTAAGTAATATGTACTGTACAGCATAATCAGTCCAAAGTCCAGTTCATGGAACCATGTGGGTCAAGTACTGATGACCCGAACCTAAGTTATTTCCAACAAACAATCCTCTCCAAGGCCACGATACTAACCTAAAAAGAGCAATGAGAACAATCCTCTTTCCCCTTTAGAGCACACAACCCTACAAGCTCTAAACTAGCATGAGCTCCTGAAGTCACCAAAGTCACCCATGACATGTAGATCCAACCTATGAAAGCATCTAAATCATTGGTTATAAAGAGTTATAGTCATTTATCCAAGGAAAGAAGATTACACAGGGTGCTAAGCAATTTATTTTTCGTGCAAATTAGGAAGACAACATTTTGCAAGTTACAATGCTTAAGATTTTGTTGAAAGTAGCCTCGCAAGTAAGAAGCTATGTTGACGTCTACTAGGTCTTCCCTTTGCCATATACCACATAGGAAATCACTCGCCAAACTTCTTGCTCGACTATTCAATGGGATACTTTCCCAATAAAGTGTCAATAGGAGAGAGCTATCCAAACTCCAGATGGTACATCCTTCCCAACTCCATCGTCGTTTACATCTTTGAGGTCTGAGAGAACATCAATTACACTAAACTGGCTCAATAACCTCCTCCATTGCCAAGAACCTTCCATCTAACCCAATCTCCCGTAAGGGACAGTACACTCACAGAATGGAACCGTGATTGCCAACATATCCAAATTCATCTCGCGAGAGGCGAGCAATATACTCACTATGATCCGATCAACACCGGCACTCCAGGCTCTGCTCAGCACCGCGGCAATGTCGCCCGCATGGCATTGCTTCCCGTTGTAGATTCCTTTAAACATGCCATCTACACATCGAATTTTTCTTCCCCGCTCAGTTTACGAAACAGAAACAAAAAGGGTAACCCATCCCATAGATGGGGTACGAAAAGAATCGACTGCCGGCAATTTCGGCCGCGACCCAACAAGTGTTCGATGAAATGCCCGACCTGTGAAGTTGACGGCAATATCTGCTTTCGAAGGGCAGAGAGAACGAGAAGAGAGTGAGGATGTCTTCACTTACATGGTGGAAAGCAAGAGAATGAATTGAAATCGACATTTCGGGAAGAAGAAGAAGAAAGAAAGAACCAGTTGGACTTGCCTATCATCCGCAGAGTCGCCATAGCCAGAGCTGAGAAGGAGCGAGACGGTATGCTTGATCTTGACCACTGAAAGCAGATTATAAGCAAAAGTCTGTTGATGTTTCGTCTGCGGTTTTTTTTTTTTTTTTTTTTGAGGCTTTTGTTTATTATTCTCAAATTTCAATTGAGCTGTCAATAATATCATAATTAATAATTATATCGCGGTTGCATATATGCCTATGAATTTTGAGAAGTGATAGCAATTAATTGTTTTGCAATTGATCAAAATTCAACTCGATCCTTGAAGTTTAATTTCGTTCAATTCGGCCTTTTCACTCTTCCAATCGAGCTGATTTCCTCCTCATGAATTTGGTCCGGTTGATACATGACATGGCAATTCAACATGGTCATTGGACCAACCTTTGTTGATGCTCGGCGTGGTCATGAACGCTAGTGAAATTTTAATGAAAATCACGACACACGGGAATAGGCGGGACATTACTAGTTGTCCTTCGCCGTGATGACCTACTTGCCCTAACCTAGATTTGGATTTACCGCACCACCACCGAGTCGAGTATTGGGGACATCATTTTACTCATTAAGTAACCACATAAGGAAAGGTGGATCGAAAATTGAATTGCATCGCTACAATAGATGCAAGGGGATAAATTGACTAGAATAACAAAATCTGTTTGATTTAAAGAGCAGAACTAACGAATTGGGCAAGGTTTAGAGACCAAACCGAACAATAGCGACTAATTTCGACATTACCCATGATGGAAAAACTGTAGTGCAGGTTGCATGCAGGAAATCATTTTCCAATCTTTCATTTTACTGACATGGCCTGATGATGCGAATATTGTGTATCCAATCAAGCGATCTTAATTTGAATGTACATTAAAAAAATCTATTAACAATAAAATTGACATGCAATACCATATCATGTGTCACTTAATGTCACACAAAGTTTTCCCCTCAAAGCCAGTCTTTGTCGGTCATACCTAGGCTCCGTTCGTTTGGCGAAAAATATTCTCTTAGAAAATATTTTCTGGATTTTCCGGTGTTCGGAGGGCGGAAAATGTTTTCCATGAGAAAACATTTTTCTTCTCCCCCTCACAAAATAGTCTAAGTCTATGGAAAATGACTTCTGCTTCTGAAAAGCGGAAATCATTTTCTGCCAAACTCTTCCTTCTCCCCTTCGGTCGCCGGCCGCCGCCACAGATTGCCGGCCGCTGCCGCCGCCAGTTGCCCGCCGCAGCCGGTCGCTCGCCGCCACCGCTGCCGGTCTCCCGCCACCGCCACCGATCGCCGCTCGTCCGCCGCCACCGATTGCTACTACCGACAAAAAATATTTTTCGAAACTTTTTCATATTGATTGTCGAACACCAAAAAATTATGTTCCGGGAAAATATTTTTTAGGAAAATAACTTCCAGGAAAATATTTTCCAAAAACACAATATTTTTCGCCAAACGAATGAATCCAATATCCAATTCTTTTCCCCAACATCTATAGCCTCTCTTCTCTTAGGCCGGCAAATGTTATAGTTGTGCGTCTTGTGACAATTTCATAGAAGACAAGGAGTCCCCCCCATGATTTAGGAACTAACAACTTATGTACACACAGTTGTTCTAACCAATGAGATTTATTGATCTAAGCGAAAATACATAAAGAATTACTATGTTCAGAACCAAAAGCAACGTCCACGCCATATTCACGAGTGTCTCCACGCTAGGAACAATCAAAACAAGACTCCGAAAAAAGACGGCCAAACGCCCGTGGTCCTCTCCGTCGTGTCGTGGCGGCGCTGCTACTAGTTCCAAGGCTTCACGATGAAGAGCACGACCAGCAAGATGATGAGCAGCACGAGGGTTATGCCGAAGCAAGTCCACTTGCGGGAGTTCTTCTGGTACCACCGGGCCTCCTGGAGGTGCCCAGCCCCCTGGTGCACGAGCGAGTTGGCCCTCGCGACCTGGCTCTCGATGTCGTCCAGCTGGTCGCCCTGGGACTGGACCAGGACGGCCATGTCCAGGAAGACCTGGTGCAGCTCCTTGAGGTTCCTCTCCATGTCCTTCGCCGCGTCGTGCCTCTCCTGGATCTCTTGGATGGTGTCAAGGACACTGCCGCGGCCTTGTTCCTGGATCGCTTTTTGCAAGAATGTCTCGCTCTCACCTGCCACATTTTTCGATTCTTCGGGGTCAGAGAGAGGGAAAAGATCGTGAAGTCGTTGGACGGGGACACGAGTACTAACACTAAAATTTCATTGGTTTCGCGAAAAATGGGACATTTCTTAAAAAAGTTTTCTAGAAAGCCGTTTTTTAAGAAGATGACAACATTTTTCGGTATTTGGCTTAATCGTGAAAATGTACTATAAAATATTTTTCACCGTTTTATATGAAAGTTATGATTTGATTTTCCTCTCGGAAATTACCAAAAATTCTATTTTTTTTTTAATTTTGTTTTCTTTTTATTTATTTATTTTTTTTCTCCTTGGCTGGTGGTCGGCCACGGTGACGATTGGCGACCATCCACAAGCAAGAGACAAGCTCGGCCAAGGCCGGTGAAATATATTTTCCCGCGAAACAAATAAAGCTTAAGTTATTATAATTTTTCTCAAGAACTTCTACTTCAGAATATGTTCAAGATCTATTTGTTTGTCAATTGTCAGAGTCTCAGAATCAGTCATATGTAGACTACTGGAAAACGCGTATGACATGAAGAAACACAGAGAGGATAAACAAGTGTTTATATGTGGGACATGAAGAAACACAGAGAGAATAAACAAGTGTTTATGTGTGGCTCATGTGTTTTGGTCAGAAATGTCATGCTCAATCGATAATCAAAGACGTGTTTGATCACCAACCCTCGTTCGGTTTCGAGCCTATCCAACATAACAACATGCAACACCGAAACAGAATATTTTCCCATGGAGTAGCTGTGGTTTAGACATATGGACATAGCTAAGTTTAGCAGCTTGACTAAATAATAAACATGATTAAAATTAGATTTAAATGTTCACATGCGACACATGTCTGGTCCTCCAACCAATACTTCTTCTGTAATACTTGAACAAAGCTCTCAACAACCCCGAATTCCTACGGTTATCACCAGAAAGTCAAATAATAAATTCTCCAGATCGACGCTTCGTTGCTATTCTCTCGGCTTTCATCTTCCCGGTATTTTTTTGTGCAAATGAATACCTAAACCGTGAAAGTGATGTATCATGGGGAGAATTACAAAAAAAAGTCATAAACTATATTGTAATTATATTAATTCAGTCTTAAACTTTTTGCATTTTTGCTAATTCAATCCATACGATCAATTTTGACTGAAAATCGCCGACATGAAAGTCGGCCATTCTACATGACAAGGCCGACTGAAGCTAACATGAACATTTTTAAATAATATTTTAATAATTTTCATTTTTTTCATTTTCCTCCTTTTCATTTTTTTTCGCTTTCTTTCTTCCTCTAACCAGCCATCATAAATTGGCGGCCGGCCAGAGGCGAGGGCCGGTGAGGTGGACCTGGCCGGGCACTGGCGAGGATGTAAATTAGGAGCACAGAAAGATAGAAGGAATTGACTTGACCGATGAATCGCGACACATATGATTCCAAGCATTCATATGGCTTCATATTAGGACAAAGCCGCGACGATAAGCGTGCATGGAATGATTAACTCACCAGTAGAGATCAGAAGATCCACCGTCCTCTCGTCCGGGTTCTCTCCGGTGACCGTGAAATACCTCCGCGTCACCGTCTCCTTGTACTCCGACGATATCGTCTCCCTCAGCTTGTTGAACCCCTCCATGTTGTCCTTCAACTTCTTCCTCAGTCCGTTCACCACCGACGTCCTCGTCCGGTCCGATGACGACCCAGGCCCGCACCCAGGGAGGTTCCGGTTGGCGGAGTTGGCCCGCTCGAGGGCCTCGAGCCTGACCTTCACCACTTTCGCCTTCTTCAGGGCGGCGGCCACGTCGGAGTCCATGCGGGACCTCAGGTCCTTCACGGCCCTCACGTTGTGCAGCGTCTTGCTCTGCTCGTGGGAGGACTGGAGCCGCTGGTGGAGGGCCTCCAGCTCCTTGAGCTCGTCCTTGATCAACTCGGCATCCTCGAAGAACTTGTCGAGGTTGATGCCCGCGCCGCCCCCACCCCTGCCGGCAGAGCTCAGCTCGATGGTGTGGAAGTCGTCGCCCCGATCGTCGCGGGAGCGAGAGAAGGAGCCGGATAAGAGGTCGTTCATGTCGGCAAAGATTCGCGAGCTGCGGTAGACGATGATGATCGAGCGAAGGGTTTCCCTTCCCTCTCTTTAATCAGGAATGAACGTGTTGATAATTTCTCGAATGGCTGCTTGAAAGAGAGAGGGAGATGGTCCAACAAGCTTGCCTCGTCAACTTCTCCTCGTCAGGCTGAGAGGGTCTTCCTTCGACCGAGTCATTTTCATGTACGAATAATAATAGTAGTGAAACTGAAGGAGATGGATGACTTTCGTCATATGAAAGCGCAACGAAACGAGTTCATTTTGAACGAGATATTTTCGTGGACTAGCAAGCCGGATAAACCTTAAGAAATTGGTTTTTTAATGACCGTAGGAACATTGACTGCATAGCATATGCTTCTAGAATTCTCATTGGTGTTGTTCGCTCGCATACAACAACCCACATACAATCCTCTCTGGGATTCAAGAGAAACCGGAAACGACGCGAAGCTTCATTTGGTTTGTGAAAAATAAATGTTTAAGAAAATATTTTTTAAAAATAATCGCTTATATCGCTTGCAAAAACGAATGAACGAAAAATAATGTAATCGTTCACAAAGATGTTTAATTAGACATAAACTGTTATTGGTAATGATAATTTTTTTGATAGACTGATTATTTTAAATAATACAAGCGATTATTTTTAGTTTGTGTGGAAAATGAATTGAGTTGGAAAATATTTTTCTAAAAAACGCTTGTATCGCTTACAAAAATGAATGAACGGATAATATTTTCGTCATCCGCCAGAATGTTTAAACATAAAGTATTGTCGATAATAAAAATATTTTCCATTCATCTTTCTCGAAAATTTAAATGTTTAAACATAAATTGTTATCGATAGTCAATGGAACGTGAATAATTACAAAAATATTTTTTATGTGATTCACTTCCCTGCTAACAAATGAAGCCTCCATTTGTTTCGGAGAAAATATTTTCCTTATTTTTCAGTGTCTGAACTGTTTAGGAAAATGAGCCAGCGGAAAATATTGTCCTAGTCAACGAATAAGGTTTTCCTACCAAAGCTTAAATTCAGAAAATGATTTCCTTTTTAAAAATTCAAAAATTAATTTTCAAAATAACTAAAACTTGACGTTTAGACCCACACAACTCTACCCTTGGTACAGGACCCCAAAACTCGTTCCTAAGCCTAGGAGCACTTCGGCGTAGGTTCCATCTAGACTGGGCTCGAGACCCCAACCGCCACGCTGAGGACACTGGTGCCTGTGCTCGGGCACCTAGGCCCACCTCTCTAGACCGAGGCCGGGGCGCTAGAGAGCCAGGCACCAGCGCAACCCCGGTCTCCAAGTTCTTGCGCTTGGTTTGATGGATCCAAGACAAATGCCGTCCTCTTGCCCAGGAGTCAAGGAGTCAAGGATCCCAGCTTGAGAACCCGGTGCCTCAGCCAGGCTCCTTGGCTACCCGTGCACAAACCACTAGCGCCTGAATGAGATTTTCTTTATTAACGAAAAATATATTCCAGTTCATTTTCAGATCTTAACCATACATCAGAAGATATTATCATTTTTTTGAAAAACTTTCTAGAAAACATTTCCCATAAATATCATATTTTCCGTGAAACAGATGCACCCAAGCGAACTTGAATCATGCAAGAAAAGCGGTCAAACACATATCCAGATGGACTAAAAAGATTTCAGTTCTCTGTCCGTATGTACCACATATCTAAGCAATGTCCTGTGCAGGTCATTCGAAGCTTCATACTTGGAAGAATTTTCTCGGAAGATATTAAACGAAAATTTAACGACAAGGCGTTGAAACATCACCATGTTCAAGTACGTAAAAACAAAAGTGGGTGCGAGGAACAACCGCATAAACAAATATAAGGTAACACAAATGCGTGTCAAAGAATAAAAGAACAAATACGACTTTAATCTTCCGTCGATCGAGAAAATGCATTCTCCTTCAAAGCACATTGCTGGAAGTAATCTTTTACAGAGATCACCGTCATGAAAATAAACAAAGCAGATCGCTGCTGCACTTGTCGAATGAGCTTTCCGCAAATACAAAAACCAGATGTCGCATATACTGCCCTTGTCGTTGCTTCAAGTTCATGATGAATGCTTAGTCATCGGAAGTGTCTTCAATGTTCCCCGGTTGATTTGAAGGATAAACAATTCAAGAACAACAAGATTGGTATCACATCTTGTCAAAAATTGTCCCAGTAAATGTGCTTTGTACAATTCCTATCTGCTATAGATGCTTTGGTTACTATTGCTAAGATCCAGTATGAAGACAAATCTAAATGAATTGTTCTTATTACTTTACGGGCAAAGAAAGAATTCATCTCTACCTTCACTACGCTAATGGAGCTTCTTCTGCTGGTAATAGATATACTACAAGAAATTAAGTGCGTAACTTACAAATTGTGAATCTGAGAAGCTCCCTTTAGATTAAGCCAAAGCTGCTGAACCAATATCTTATGTAGACTGAAGAACAGTGAGATAATATGTATATCCTTGACAAGTTCCTGAAGATGGTCGTGTTTTCCCATCATTTCCTTGATCATCGGGGAGCACTAGACTCCACTGCAAAATATAATTTGACAGATCGTAGGTCCCGGGAGAAAATAAGCAAATCTGGAGAGGAATTCCTAGTGTCGACAATGGTGGAAGATGGACTTTTGTTGAGCTTGAACCGGTCCAGACAAAGGGCGACACACTGTCTGAGGATAGTGGCTTCATTCGAATCCCACTGACATCAGATGTGACTTTAATATCACTATCCAATGATACATTGTGCCAACCTGCTTGATTACCAGAAGCAAGCGTACTTGCATCGCTTGATTGGGCGCCATCATTCCGGCTTGATTCCAAAGTATTGATGCGCACAAATGCAGCAGCATCCGCTGAGTTGTATAGAGTCATCTTCAAGGTGACTTCACAGAAAGAGGTAGAGAAGTTGTGATGTATTAGCTGGGGCCCTTCCACTACCCATGATATTGGACTTGCGCTAGAGACACTGAAGAGCAACAATGATAAGATGTTAAAATAAAAGAGGAAGAGATCAGACATCATTTGGTAGTGATAAACCAAAGTTGTCAATCTTAGACTGAATCTTGCCTGCAGTGACACTCATGATGAGAAAAGAGTGAGGGCATATCAGAAACTCCAAGGTCTGTTTCCCTGTTCAGTGGCCGGGAAAGGAGAACAAAATCAACCGCATTGGAGTCTCCCTGAAATTGCACAAAGGAAGTGCTAAAACTGTCAAAACTGCCAATAAGGCTAAAAGAGGCTGCACCACACTATCGAAGAAGATTTATCAAATGTCTCAATCTGATCTTTAATGTGACCTCAGACACAAAAGTCGAACATCCAATGCATCTCTAGTCCCGAACAGCGGGAAGAAGTGTTAAAGACATTCCATACACAGAGACAAGCAACACAAACATAAGTTCAGATAATCTAAGGAACAGCAAATATCACTAGCACCAATACAAAACCTATCTAATCTATTTGCTGTCGAGTATGACATATCTGAAGAGGGGTGAACCTGCTTTTCACATATTTCGCTTTAATACCCGGGAACTATTGACAGGAGAAGCTGAACAGAAACTGCAACATTATTTCACTACTTGATAAAGAACAAGTAATTTTGTATAAAAGAGGAAGCCTCTGTTAACAGATTGTGCAATTTATTCTGTCGCTGGACTTCTCAGCCTCTCATAAGGACTTTAAAAAAAGTGAAAACTTACCTTAAAAAGGGAACAGGACAATCATTTTCCACGTCAGCTTTTTTCCTTGAACAAACTAGGACAGTTGAGTCAGTAAGATTGAAATGACATCAATTGTTCTTCAAAGTACTTAACAAGTGAATCTATTTTCATAGTAATAGGAGAAAACCTTCACCATGTTTACACCAATTCCCCCCCTCCCCACCTTCCTCACTATCCCAGCTGGTTCCTCCCTCATTTTGTTTTTTAAGAAAACAGAATTTCATCGATAAGGCACCATCCGAACATACAATTTCATTTAGCATACAAATTCTCTACCATACCTCAGAGCAGAATATGTCCATGTACAGATTCTCAGGAAACGGAAAGTCTCCTTTTCTATCACTATTTCCTCCCAAAATCAGCAACAAACCAGAAATAAGCCACACACTATCACAGAAGTAGAGACCTAATTGAAATTCAGAATATGGGTAATACTAAAACTTCCAGATGCAGGTTTACCTACCAGTGAAACATCGTATGTACAGTATAAAAGAAAATGCAAGACATACAGAACATACAATCATCTCCCTTGATCCAATAACAAGAACTCAAAGTCAGTGAACCCCTTACCTCAAGTGATTTCCCATGCTGCAGTCTTTCGACATTGTGGAAATCCTTCAACGGGGACAGAGAGGTATCAAACATCATTCCGCCAGCTCCTTCAGTACTCAATCGTATGTCACTTACAGTGAGAGAGTAAATATGCGAGCCATTTCCTTCTGAGCTATCTAATCTCTTAGATTTCTGCAGTCAATTAACAATTTACTAAACCAAAGAACAACAAATTCTTACTAACAAGTTTAAATTTTAGGTATGAAAGCTTTGGCAACTTAGGAATACAAAATCAGGCATGAGCATCTCTCTCTCTCTCTCCCCTGCTCCCTCTCCCCCTACCCCTCTCTCCCTCTCACTCTCTCTCTCTCTCCCTCCCTCCCTTCCTCTCTCACTCGCTCGCTTGCTCACAGAGTGCATGCCAATTTTCTGTTTTGTCGTATTCATTCCCAGTTGGATGGATTTAGGGACACCAATAACCAGATTGATTATTCACATGAGATCTTTCGTCAGAAGATTAATTTCATATATGAGGCCAGACAAATTGGAGAAGCAGACTTTCTACGCAAAGTGCTCATGATTAAGAATGAAAATGCGAATTAGCCGTGAAAACATACTAGTCCACTTAAAAAAGCACCACTTAAAATATATCATGCTTAATTTCCACGAACCCATAAAGACCACTTTGAAATCATAACAATTAAACATAACTAAAGCAGTCCCTTTCCGTCAATCCATAACCTTTGTTTGCCCTTATAGATCTTTATTGCTATATCATTTTCTTCCTTTTGGACAGATGGGGTCACTTATCCATGAACTTGCATCATGTTTATATCTTAAATCATTGTTGATGAGACACTGATAAAAAAAACTGTTCTCCAAAGAGCTACCACTAAAGAATTGCCAGAAACACATCATGGTAGTAGGTGCCAGAATTCAGCATCTTATACTGACCTTAAGCATCAAATAACATGAGAATGCTTGACCAGACATTAGAGTAGGTGAAGAATATATAGAATCAGTAGGTTGAAGCAGTGAGATTTCCCACTGATATCCAATCGATGATAACTGGTGAATCTGGAAATTCTTTGAACTAGTTTTGTTAACTACATCCATCTGCACAAGAAACTCCTCCAGCGTATATGGGCAGGCACTGATCTGAAATGAAACATCTAACGATGGGAATACCTATAATGAAGAAAAGAAAACAATGATTGAAGCAGCCATAAGAACCAAGAAAACTTCCTTAACAAAGATTGCTTGCATAATCAACAAACGTTGGCCAGAAGAAGCTTCATACCATGATACGTAAGAACAGGGGATAGAAAAAATTTCCATGCTACATGGCATGGAAAATTACTAATTTCATCTCAAATGAATGAAGTAGTCTCTTGATGTCTACAGGGAAGAATGGTTTTTATTACAATAGCCATATGAGAAGACAAACTACTTTGAGAGCAGCAACATACCTCCAAATTATAGAGCATCCGTAGAGTGCGGTACTTAATGACGCTTTCTGGATTTTCTATCTCATAATACAGAATTATGCACAAGGACACTTTTCCAGGAAATGCAGCATGGAGCCAAAGAGGCCACAAAAAGGAAGTATCTCCTTGAACTACAGTATCCTAAAATCACATATAAGCAAGACATAAGACCACAAAAAGACTAGAAAAAATTGAAAGCGGGAACAGTATGCATCAATGAACCTTGTGCACAAACCTCTGGAAACGAAAAGACATTTGGCAGAACATTACTGGTGTGAAGTTCTAGAAGGGTTTGCTCAACACCGTTTGTCTTCTTCTCTAAGCAGGCAGGGAAATCCATGTTCAAATTCCCAATATTCAAAAATCTTGGATGACTGATCTTCATTTTCAAATTCTGCCAATAAATATCATGTTGTTTACAGTGACATAATCAAAAGTAAAATTTATACTGAACCATAAAGTGAATAAAATAATGGATAAAAGGAAACTAGTCTGTGCCCAGAACAAGCGACACATTATCTTCCCTGATAGGATAAGTGCTTTAGCAGATCCTACCTAATTTCACTTACAATTTATGATATTGATATTGCAACTAGCCAGTCGCTAAAATACTTGCTAGGCACTATAACACATACATGTCACCAACCAATTGCTTATTTTAACCACATCTATGAGCTTCTGATACCATATGACACACCACCAACAAAGAACAAAGGCTCGAGCACTACAGCCGGCTGTAATCTATATGAGGCTACATGATCTGACATCCAGAAAACACAACGCAGTGCAAGGTGCACCAGGATAAGCACAATACAGGATAACCAACTGTTTTCATCAAACAAAATGTACCTTCACTGACAGGTCTGACTTGTTATTCAGTTCTAGAGTCAACTGCTGTAGCTCTCCAGCATAAACTTTCTCAGGAAGAGATCGGATGAAGCCCTCAAGCCTGGGAACAGTCTGGACTTTCACCAAAAATGTATGACCATATAAAGAGAATTGTCATTAGCATAGGCAAATTAGTAACTGCTCGTCTCGCATAATCAAATATTAATAAACCCACAATCAGCTTTTAATGGGCATACGATCTCCCAAAATGAAATGCCATGAAAATGATACAACTGGGAATGACAATGTTCTTGTGATTATTATATTTGGAAGCAAGGGGACATTATGAACCTTGACAACAACAAATTTGAGGTTGTCGGCAGGAGATTGCTTGTTTTTCTTCCTCCCTTTCTGAATCTTCTTCATAGAACTCGTTACAAAGTTGTGAAAACCAACCACAGAGCTGGAAAGTTTCCACTTAACACCCACAATTTTCAAAGTGCCTTCCACTCTGGGAGTAACTGTTAGTTGCACCTAGAAATAAGTATAGTTATGGCAACTTTCAATTGAAAGATGAGTATAATGCTCTGAGAGGAAAAAAATGCTAGTAAGTAGATAAACATTGAGCAAATTGTGACCGCTCTATGAAACCCCATTGTGCTCTATTGAAGCCAATCAATCTAAACATTTTATACATTGAAAAATAGAAAGAGCAACTATGACCAAACAATACTTAAGACAAAGGTGGAAAAATGAAAAACAGACTTATGAAATTGAACCAAAGCTCTAGAGGACTTTAATGTATTGACGTAACTAAGAGTATAGATGTCATTCGATAGAGCCCATGAGAATCCAATGTGCCAAGTGATGACAGTAGAAAGTGCAGAAGCAACAACATCAAAATATGCTTCCTAGGCTAGTTCTGTCTGACTGATAGTGCACTTTTCAGTGCTGCACAGACAGGCCTTATCTACTCCAAGTCACCTGTGTCACCAGTCACTCGCACTTTTATGCACAGCCATGTCATGTAATTCGCGATTGTGAAACTACGAAAAGCATGACACAAAACTTAATGTACCGAGTTCACATTGGACTTTTGTAATATGACTAGAATCATTCGTACATCTTGAAGCTAACATATGTTTCTTCCAAATTATTTCCTCTGTTCCTTTGAGGTTACCATGGCATCCTTTTTTCTTTTTCCAATTGTTTTTTGTCGGATTCTTTTTCCAAATTAACAGGTGCAGTTTTTGCCAATTTTGGGAAAGACAGATGGGAAAGATGTATTGACAAATGTAGCAGTGGCAAGTAATGGTGGGAAACTTTGATGTCAAAGCAAATTCTTGCCGTATCATACCATAAGCTAGCTAAAAACTTGACATGTGTGGACAATGTAGGGTCCTGAGTGTTTGGCATAGAGGATCTTATCACCCACATATTTTAGAATGCAATAAGATTCAAGCAAGCATTTTTTTATAGGGTTATTACCACGAACAACCTCAAACCAGTACACCTGTCACAAATTTACCACAAACTAATTTTTTGACCATAAAAAACCCCAAACTGGTATACATGTGACAAATTGACCCCAAACTAATTTTTTGACCACCAAAAACCTTAAATTGGTACACATGTGACAAATTTACCCTCCATTAATTTTCGTTAAATTGGATTAATATTACGAAAAATCATAAATCGGTACACTTGTGACAAATGGAGGGTAAAACACCAAACTGGTACCCTCATCAACTGCTAAGTGTCATCCAACTCAGCAATTTAACAGTAAAATTTAACAAAAACTAACGGAAGGTAAATTTATCACAAGTGTACCAGTTTAAGGTTTTTGGTGATCAAAAATTAGTTTGGTGTAAATTAGTCACAAGTGCACCAGTTTTGGATTTTTCGTGATATTAACCCCTTTTTTATACATTTTTCAAACAGTAAGGACATTTTTAGTAGCAACTTTCTCCATGCACATAATGGCTACTTCCGAGCACTACTTACCATTTTTCTTCCACCCCCTTCCAATGTGAATTCAACATTGGACAGAGCAAATGAAGACATATCAGAATTCATAAACCTGCATAAAAAAATTGAGCCCTTATAACTTTCCACAATTTACTGTATAAACTTAATTAAAGCACACATAGACCTCATAGAGAGGAATTTGTCAAACACATATGATACGAAAGGATACCAAAGACATGATTCATACCGATCAACATTCAACTTAGTTGCTTCATCATTCTGAAGTTCAGCAGTTGAACTGTTTGCCTCTGAGAAGTATAGACTTTGTTATTCAGGAACTAAACCCCCATTGAGGGTACTAAAAACTGAGAGAGAGAGAGAGAGAGAGAGACTGTAAATAAAAGAAACTTTCACCTGAGTTGGCGTCATCAGACCGTGCATAAAGCTCACACATCAAAGAGACATCGGATAGGGGAATAGAGATTTGCAAAGGATTCTGAAATTCGATAGCTACTTTTATTGCTTCTGCAAATAGATGAGTGGAAAAAGGAGATCATTCAAAAGGCAATTTCTTACAAACTTATCCAAAAACACGGCTTTGCAAATTTTTCCATGCATACCTCCTACTATACAGATATTTGCGTCCTTATTCCTTTTCGAAATATAGTTAGATTGCACCTCCAGCCAGTTACTTCTTGCAGTAGGCAGTGATGGGACAATCTCCTCCTCTAAAGATTGCCATAGACTTTCCCTAACACCAGCCTGAATTAACAAAAAAAAAAAAAAAGGAACATCAGCCAGAAGTTAACAATAAAATTAGTCGTATTCAAGAATTTTGAATAGCTCAAAAGCAATAAAAGATGGCATCAGATGTTAAGTTCTTCATATGACGACACAAAAAAGTTATGACACCAATTGTCACCCTCTCATGGACCAAAAGTTAAAGAAAACAGCATTCAGCACCTTATAGATAAGAAATAATCACACTGGCAAGGCTCAAAATCTTGCCAATTGTAAGAATTACACATATAGGCATCTCTGAAGCAGCATACTTTCATATTTTGCTTGAGTGCATTCATCTGCATCTCACTTTACAAAATTCCTCCTCTGATGCACCAAAAGTCGTAGAAAACAACATTGAGCACCTTATAGATAAAATGTAGTTATGCTAATCACACTAAAAATCCGTGCCAATTATAATAACTACACAATTGCATGCATCTCCCAAGCTCACACAATCATATAATGCGAGAGTTAAGAGTATACAGGAATTATACCCTGTGTTATATTTTCAATGCCACGCAAGGTATTGAACATGCAGATTACAACAATGGCCATATACATAATCACTATTTCCATGTTTTGCTTTTCTTGAAAACTTCAAGGGACGATAAGCAGTTAATCAGAAGGTGAAGAAAGCCTACCAAGGCAATTATAGCATAAGACAGCCTCTACATTTCTTTTGAAGATGAAGAATCCTAATGTCAATGCCCAATAAGGAGATGCCAATGTAAGGGTGCAGGGTCATAGAGCTTAGTCCCGTTACACATATAAGGCTAAAGCGAATAAATTTTGCCATCACCAGCCATGAGCTACATGAAGCAAGTCAAAAAACGGAGGACCTAGGAATGATGGCATCAAGTTATGACAAGCATAATATGTTGGTTCTACCGCTCTTGACACTCAACCATGTCAGCAACAAACCCTTAGCATGACATTAAAATCCAACTTGTTTTTTCATATTAATAGTACACTTTTATGAACTGACAGGGAGAAAACGAAGGAAAAGAAGAGGAGCCGACTTACAGCAGCAGGTGAAGCATATGTCCGATGGTCTTCAAAAACCACCTTCAGGGATGAGCTGTTAATGACTGGCAATGGTAATCTCATCACTTTGCAAGCTTTTCCTGTCTTCTGCTTCAATCATATATATTTAAAAATTAACCAAAACCATTGCAAAATGGCACTATTACTCATAACTTTGAGTGAAATACAACAGAAAAGAATAACTTCTTATGTTAGGCTTAGCTAGACATGATAAAGTGTCTAATAACCACATTGGATAATTACAATGGCACATGGCAGATGCCAAAGCCAGAAAGGTGGGGAAGCTGGCTGTTCTCTGCCTGTACATGCTAAACAGAAGCCATGCCCTCAAATCAGAAACACCTTTTTATGAGAAAGAGGAAGTGAAAGATTCTGTTTTGGATTTTGGTATAGACAAAGCCCTAGGTCCATACGTGTCATGATCCTGACATGCCCAGTATGGGTTGTCCATGGCTGCACACATCCAACCAGTCTTAGGGGCCTTTCTGTAAAATGTTTATTTTTCTTATTTTTTGCAAGGTGTCACTCAAGCACAGTATTTTTCACCCTGCTAGAGGGAAAATGCTTAGAAAGCTCTTTAGAGGGTGCAATTACTCAAACTCCCTACTCAATGACCCATCTTCAATACATGAGTTGATCTCTCTTCACGAATGACCTGGACCATTACTTGCTACCCGATTAATCACGGATGAAGCCTGGGTGCACTTGCTGGCAGGTGTACTATGAGTGAGCAGGGACAGTGCACGCCTCAACAATACTTAAGTGAGCAAGGGCCATTAGCCAGGACCATGACCTTCTTTCAGGAAATTTGGGAAAGTCTCGGAGAAGACATTAACTGCTGGGAGTTCAATTGTGGAAGGGGTGCAGTGCAATGTGCAACTACGACTGACCACAATTGGCAATATCGCAAGGCTTAGAAGTCTCTACTATTAATACATCCCACTGATAAATAGAATTTCAGAAAGCATCAACAAACAAATCTGCCTAATGTTGACACGGTGAAGCCATGAAGTAATCCTTTTGTTCTCCTTGACCAGCAACAGACCATGAAGTAATAAATTTGATTTTTGTCAATTGGAAGAAAACAACAGGCACAGACCTCAACTGTTTGAAGAAAGATCTTCAGAAACAATTCTTGTGTTGTCTTGGATTGATGACCACATGAAAGGACTTCCAATAGATGTGACACAGCAGAATCATATAGCCCAAGGAAAGAATACCACCTGCAGCATACACCATGTATCAAGAAATGAACAGATTGTATCACTAAACATAAATTGTCATTGAGTTTCTTATACACATTTTGTACAACGAGTCCATTTGACTTACTGCCCAATATGAAAATGAACATGATCTTGGATATAGCTCCATGTCGTCCCTTTAAGAACAGAGATTGCTCTTCGGTATGTCCGAATTGCATGTTTAATCTAGAAAACACAGCAAAGGAATTTATCAGTAAGAAGACAGCCAAATGAATATGCCTTCTGTTTGCGCATCATAAATGTGTACCTGGTCACTTTTTTTATATTGATTTCCAGAAAGGATAAGATGAAACCCAAACTTGCGCAACATGGGTGGTTTAGAAAGCAAGTAGCAATAAGATGCTTGCTCAAGCATTACAGCAGAGTGCAGAGGTTCCTACAAAAGAGCTTAGTCAGAAATAGAATATATCCTTTTAAAAGCATACCAGAGAAAAAGTTGCATTACCTCACCGGGTATCCGGAAGTAGACACCAGCAGCCTCTTTGAATTGATCTCTTGTTTTCAACATCTCTACCCACCAAAGCCCACTCCTTGTAGCATTTTGATGTCCAGTTGATCCAATTTTCTAGACAAGGGTATCAGACCAAGTTTGTCAGAGCAATATCACTCACTTATACCAATCAGTTAAAAGAAACTACCAGAATGAATCTTGGAAAGCTATCCCAGTACATGGGGAAAGATCACAGTCTACAGAGTAAGAAGCTTCTCTATTGGGCCTAGATGTCCGGTATGAAACCTGCTTTTGGGACTATGAGATTTTGGTGGGACCACTGCCAATTATTATAAAAGTTTAAACTATTAGATAAAGGCATAGTTTAATAATTAATTACTCTAACACTCCTCCTCATGCTTGATATGGTCTTTTTGCCCAACACTATGGACATATTAATTGGGGAGGCAATTGGGGCCTAGAAAGATTTAAATTTAGGACTTCCTGCTCTCATACCAATGTTGGATGGTCTTGGGCCTCTCTCACCCCAAATGCTAGCTCAAAGGATGATGCTTTCCTTCACACTTATCAACTGACCACCAGCCCTTTCCACAACCGATGTGGGACAACCATAACAACGATAACTCTCCCGTATGACTAATGGGTCCAGACTTGTTGGCAACATAGGCTCTGATACCATTTGAGATTTTGGTGGGACTACTGCCAACTATTCTAAAAGTTTAAGCTGTTTGATGAAGACGTGGTTTCATATTTAATTACTCTAACAGGAACAACCGACAAAGACCAAGATGCGCTATGCAAACAAGATACATACTCAAATAGAAACCCCTGTGTTGATAATGAGAATGACAAAACTAAATTCAAGAAAGCTTGGCTAGAAATATTTTTAGCAAAACTCTAGAGAACAGATATAAGATTGATTTCTCTGTGTTGGGTTCATCCATTTTGGCATCATACTTCCTTATATCTTTATCTTCTTACAAAATTGCTTAGTCCTATGACTATGTAATCATTGAAGAGCCACAGCCCGTCATTCTAGTAAATTTAGGAGGACAGTCACTCCAATAGTAAATACCATCCTGATCAGATAGCCATATATACAAAACTACAACTCAATTGGGGTTATGCTCTTCAAGCCATCAAGTTGTCTTTACCTAATACCCTTAACCCTCCACAAAGATCTCATTCATCCCTGTTGGGAGCACGCAGCAAAAGCCCGATACCTTTAGCCTAGGGAGATTACCAAGAGGGAGCCCAACTTAAAGCCTGTAAACATATTCAGTTAAACCAACCTTCACTAAAAAACTTAAGCCAATGAGTTATGGGTCAACGAAGATATATAAACTGCTCTAAACCACACCAATACTCTAATATGAGATTTCTTAAACACAATTCACACAAGCATACACAAGCATCCTAACAATCTCCCCCTCACGTGCGAGCTTAGTTTTAGGTCTACTCCCCCTTAATCCAAGTATCCTTTTGCATCAAGATATGAAGTCTGCCACTAAGCTTGCATTCTTATACCACAATGCCCACTACCCAAAAAGCACGCTTGACTTCATCGACCATTGGCTCTAACACCATTTTTTGGGAGAGCGCAATAGAAGCTCAATACTTTTCCCCTAGGGAGATTGCCAAGAGAGAGCATAAGTTCGAGCCTGTTAGCATATTCAGTTATACCCACCTTCACTCAAAAACTTAAGCCAATGAGTTAAGGAGTTAAGAGCTAACTAACATATATTAACTGATTTACACCACACCAATTCTCCAATGTGGACTTCTCTAACACAATTCAGACGTGCATCTTAACAATCTCCTTAAAGAGTTTAACACATCATATTTAATGTGACATCCCAGCCTCAAAAATTATAATCGTGAGTGTGATAAACTTTCAACAGCTAAGAACACCCCCTTTTTAGAGAAAGGTCTTAAATTGAAAGGTTCACGAGAAGGCTAGCCAATTCAGTTGCCAACAACATGGCTATGTTACAGAAAATTTAATTATTAAGTTAAACAAAACATCCAATGATATCCAATGAAGCAACCCTTAGTCAACTCCAATTGTTAAATCCAATTACAAACTAATTCTTTTTATATTTTAAACTAACTATCAAGAGATTTTGTTGATGCAATTATCTTCTGAATGGACCATTAACGCGAAGTTGGCCTGCTTGTAGATGAAAAAAAATTCATTTGGAGTATCCAGTGCTAGGGGCGGCTAGACAAACTTTGTTTGCATATGTTTTTTGTTCACTTATCAAACCCAAATAGATTCTTCAATTCGGACCTAACTAGGATCTTGATCTAAGTATGACACCACGAAATATACTTGACCAATCGAAAAATCAGCCTTTTACTTGAAATATTTTACTCATCCAGAGTGGAAAATGGGCAAGCTTCACCAGCTAGTACCATCCGTCAAAAATATGATCATCAGCCTCACCATGTTCAGTGATGTCTACCCTATCACTCTCTAAACTACATAATAATTGACTAAAGCAGAAACCAGAAAGCTCGCATGCCATAATTACTACCCCATCAAACAACATATGATGGTCTCCAGCTGAGGTCAAGTTCAGTGACAAGCTAGATAGAACTTGACAATTACCAGGTTTCAACAACTGCAATCTAAGGAAAGAAAGCTAACAGAAACTAACTAATCGTATGAATGAGTACAAAGTTGACATGCTACCACAACTGTCGATCATATCAATGCAAGCAAATTAACCAGGCACATTTCTTGGCATTCAGGTAGTTCGGTGCCATAAACAAAACATTATTCTAAGGTTAAGGGCACGCATTGAACATAGATCCATTATTGACATAAACCCTCCCAAATGCTATGTGGGAAACTAACATGTCCTTTTCTACACAGTATCTTCAACTAAATGACAAAAATAAAGGATCACTGCTCTAAATAAAAGTACTTTTTAACTTCAAAGATGGACAATTTACATTAACTATTGAAATATGAACTGTTAGAACATTCTTCAACAATATAGACCAAAGGACATACAAACATGATTTTATTTCAAAACTGAAGAAGGAACTATCGGATACCTTAATTACAGAGGAAATATCTGAACAAAAAGTGCATACATACCAAATATGTATTAAATGCATTTTCCATGCAGTATTCTGCTTCCTTTCTTGATTGGTCCAACATAAAGTAAGTGAGCCCCATCATTTCCTGCAAGCAAGTGAAAAAAGTCAAGCCCTTGGATCAGGAAAATCCTCCCCATGCAGGAAAGACATGTTACCTTTGCAGTAAGTCATATTTAGGAGGTTTCCAAATACGCAAAGCAGAAGAGGTAAAGGTTTTTAAGAGAAAATCTAAGGTAATTTCATGTTCTGGGAACATAGTAAGTACATTTTTAAGAATATTTGAGCTGCTAATTTGAAAAGGTTTCAAACCCCCTCCCAATCTGCTGCTCATTATGTCATTCTTAAGTCAGATTTTCCTCTTTTGGTAAGACACCCATTAGCTCCTACAAAAGTACTACAGCAACAGGCTACATTGACAAATTAAAGAGGTACGATACCTGCACACCAGCATATCGTTTCCAGGCTTTGTCAATCTTGTAATCTGTAGAAATCAGACGATAGTTTGATAGCGCAAGTTCATAATCTCGCAGCATGAAGGCATAATCACCAAGAACTCTAATTTGCGATTCAATGGAACTAAAGGTGTACCTTCATAAGCCAACAATACAGAGTGAGTTATTCAGTTGCACAGAAGAGCTAAAACAAACAGCATTTCAATGCTACAAAAATAATTGACAACTTACACAGGGCCATTACTAGCATCCGGTGTGTCTTCTTTTCCTTTTCTCCACCACAAGTTTTTTATTTGGTTTCTGAAACCCTTTCTTGTAGCAGAAACCTGGAAATAGTTTTCACAAATTCATTCAAAAGCGGAGATAAGCAGACCTTTACTGGCCAATACGCTGGATAAATCTTTTTCCAAGATGACTATGAAGATTAATAAGCATCACATTACCTGTTGATTCAAGACCCGTACTTTTTCTTCCATGTAAGGGATGACATGTTTAGATGCTAAATCTTGCATTAGATTTTTTATCTGTAGAGTTTGTAAGATTGAAAATGTACACCTTAAGTCAGTTTGCATCACAGAAAACTTCAAATAATCTAATATTAAGACCTTTTAAAAAAAGATCTGAAAATAGAACAGTACCTCATTAAAATCATCAATATTTAGGAAGCAACCAAGTCGATGCGTTGGTGAAGCATCAGTTTTCTGTCACAATGCAGCAACCCAGGTTTAAGTCCTCTAACCAATAAACAAAACCAATACTTTTTTATGGCATTGATTCAGATAAGTTAGCTCAAAGGTAACTCAAAGATGAAGTACTAACAAAAGGAGCCCATGGGTTTTGCAAATGTTCTACAAGCCCACCCTGAGATGAATTGATACAAAGCAACTGAGATGAATTTGAGCCAAAGGTACTCTTCATTTCATTGAGAAACTTTGTTGCCCTGAAAACAAAGAAATAACAACAAAAAAGTGAACACTGTTTCACAAAAGTAAAACCTTATCTTATAATAATACAGCTTTGCAAAGGCCACAAGTACAAGCGGCTAAAAATCAAGTAGGACAGGAGAAGCCATAACTCAGATCAAGCTCACCACCAACATGAGGACACAAAACAAAGGCGACAACAACAATGACCACTCCCAATTATACTGCAACCAAACTTTCCTCCACTAAATGGAGTTGGTAAATTGATTTTTTTATGGTATCCCATTCTATTTTCACTAATATTCTTGCCTATACCAAGTACTTGAGGAAAGCTTTAAAGTATCTACTCTAGTTTTCCAGGTCCTCCTTCCCATGTTAACATATCTGCCCATCATTACCATGCATCTTGTGGCTAAAACAAATGATGCGTTCTTATGTACATGATATTCCTTAAATGCCCAACACTCCATGCCATAATGCCTCGGTGGCAGCATTATTATCTTATAAACTTTGTCCCGAAGTGCAAGTGGCCTTCTGCAATTGAACAAGATACCAAATGAATTTCTCTACCTCATTTATCCTGCTCCTATCCTGCCGATGACCTCTCCATCAAGCTCACCATACTTTCACAATATATCCTCCAAATACTGGAGTCGCCCACTTTTTGCTATCTACCTTATCCAATTTCTGCCATTGCTTCATTTGGCTCTCTTCCTTTACTAAATTTACACTTTATGGACTCCATCCATAAACAGTATTAAAAGAATACTCCCTATGAGACCCGATCAAATGGGCAAGTAGGGTTGGCCAGGCTGACAAGGTTGGGCCTATCTTGTTTACCCTCGCCCACCCGTGTCCCAAAGAAAACAAATATAAATTTCAAGCAAGGCTAAAAGATGCCTGGGCCAGGCTTCTCAATGTGCAGTGCTTTCTCAAGCCTACCCATTTCCATTTAGGATGTGACAGGCTGCTATCAGGTCTACAGGTCCAGCATCATCTACAATAGCAAATTTACTAATTCGAATCACAATCATTTCCCCAGCAAGCCGATTCATTTAAGCAACCCAATAACCGTTGATCACGCAAAAGAACCAACTTGCTTTGGCTGAATGAAGATAGAAAATAGTCTAAGCACTCAAAACTAGATATAATTGATTTTCTTTCAAGTAACCCTACCAACAAACCGCGAATTGCTGAGTCATTCAATCAACATGTCCAAGCAAAAGTGAGGTAATACTTTTCTTGTATGCATATACTAGCACTGAACTCAATAATTCCTTCAAAATAACATTATTACCTAAAGCATGTCCTATAATATGAACGACAGAGAAGAAACTGACCTACATATGCTAGAGAGGGTCAAAATCAAGCACAATATTCTGCATAAAGCATTTAGCATATTGTTGCTCATGTTAAAACTACGCTTCTAACGCTAACTCAAGCCCCAATTACCTTTTTGATACTTGGACTACCCGATCCTGCAGTCAACAAAATCACTTAACATGATTCACATAATTCTTAAAATTGCCTAAAATTGAATTTGTCAACTTCCAGGCAACTTCAAACACTCTGCTATTCTATATTTTTCCTTTGGCATCTTCCAGTTAAATAATCAAACAACAAGGCTCAACTTTCAATAGTAATCAGACTTAAACTAGTTTGCAGACCGTCAATGCACAGAATGATAATATAAACATCACTACGAATAACATTGGGGTCAAACAAGATGATCTAGTCAAAGAAGCTACGACGTGAAAACTTTTGTTATGATTGAAAAGTATAAGCAATGCCAGCAAAAAAACCAAATCAACTTGTCAGGTAATCCACCACTAGTTAATTTGGGGTCGATGATGACCTCTCATATGGGACTCTGGCTTAAAGCATCGTTCAAGGTGAACCTAATGTGGCAAACCAGCCAAAGCAGACCAAACAGTGTCAGTTGATAGGAGACCATTTAACAGAACGAAGCCTTATATCCATCTGATGTAAGGGGTAATATGACTGCAAGACATTTTAGAGTCTGTACAACAATCTTATATGCATGTTCTCAGAACAATTTGGGTTATCAGAAGAAACCAAAA
This sequence comes from Syzygium aromaticum, assembly GCA_024500025.1. Taxonomy (NCBI): domain Eukaryota; kingdom Viridiplantae; phylum Streptophyta; class Magnoliopsida; order Myrtales; family Myrtaceae; genus Syzygium; species Syzygium aromaticum. Next base: position 25,292,509 of record CM044885.1, read on the forward strand.
AAAGAAGGAAATTAAGAACCCTTTGATCAACTAAGAGTAGGCAGATGCACAAGACAAGGTGACTGCCACAAAGTCAGCCTACCAGCTACAACCTAAATGAAGAAAGCCCAACTTAAAAGCTTAAATAACGATGAAAACGATGATATACACAAACCAAGGCTATAAAAAGTTGGATACAAGTTTAATGTTTTAGCATACATTTGGACAATTACACTAAATGTAGCCAATTAGCCACAGTGTACAACCCAAGACCATGAAAGGCTTAGTACAAGTTTGATAATACTCCTTCATATGGTCTGCCCATGTTTGGCAATATTTAAGGTAATTTGCATCATCTCAGATCCCAACAAATGGATATATAAGGGCGAAACTTCATCAAAGTAGATAGTACAATGTCTGATGCATCATTTTGGTACTCATGAACTAAAGTTTCGATTTCTAAAAAGGTTGAGAAAGTTTACTTTTCTGGTGCACCATCTTGATTATCGTGAACTAATAAATAGAGCTTCAAAATCTTTGGATCCATGACACCATCATTAAGAAGAGACGGTAATTTATCACCATTGAAAAGGTCTACAAATCTGTTGATCGGTTGCTCATCTTTCGAGGAAACAACCAAAAGACCTGTACACAAGGACAGAGGAAAGACAAAGTGAAGACTATGGAGAAGCGTACAATAACTGTAATTATATAATAAAAGTTGCTCATCTTTCGAGGAAACAACCAAAAGACCTGTACACAAGGACAGAGGAAAGACAAAGTGAAGACTATGGAGAAGCGTACAATAACTGTAATTATATAATAAAAGTAAGCAGCTACCATGCAATAAAAAACAGGACAAACAAATTACAACACTAGCAATTACATGCCACAGGGTGGTCAAATGCTTCATGATCGGAGAAAGACATTGTTCGTATGAGCTCTTTATTGAAGAACTCAAACCAGGATGGCAGTATCTCAGATTCTGAACCTGCAAAAGTTAGATATTGTCAAGAGTCGCTAATAAACCAAATAATTTCAACGCATGAATATATCTTGAAATCAACACTGCTAATACAGTTGACAAAGTTAAACTTCACACTATAAAGCAAAGTCATGTCCATAAAAAAAAGAACAAAACAATTAGAATTGGTAAATTATCAAAGTAAACACAAGTACAAATGCTTATGCTTATTTTCATGGCAAGTAGATAATTTCAAGTGATCAACAGAGTTCCAGAAACCACAGACAAAAAAGGCCGAGTAGATACCTTTGTGCAATGACAAAAGAAATTATACTGAAAATTATGAGCAAAATTGATAAGTGGGGATTAAGGCTGGCAAAGCTCCACGACACACTAGGACATTCAATAACAGCATAGGCACAAAATTAGTGTATCAGAAATGAGAACGATACAATGGATTATGCACTTAAATAGTGCATTTGAGAAAAGTTGGTAGATCTTCGATTGAGAAATAAGATGAAAGAAGTTTGAGTTGATTTGCAATATGAATACTATGGCCTTGGCCCTTAATAAGAAGAGTAACATTACACAGTGCACAAGCACCATAGAATGTGTAGGCACAGTCCATCATCGTGAAGAAGGTCTTGAGTATATTCATAACAGAGAACTTGGTGTTGATAACAAATTAACACCTAAGAAATTCATGTGACCGATCCCAGTTAGCGAAATTAAGTTAGCTGTCATTCTTGTGGTTGTAAGTGGGCGACAACATCCCATTTTCTATATGAGGAAGGTAGGATCTTGTCGAGCACAGAAGCAACTTTGACCACAGTTTGGTGTTTGAGACGCTTTGTCCTTGCAAAATTTGGGATAAAACACATGTCAGTGTACCTACATACCCAGGAATTCAACTTTCGGCCTATCGAGTAATTTCGGTCAGGTTAATAGATTTCTCTTGCGCTTTCAATCATGTCAACTACACAACCATTAGTTAAAGATGTAAAAGAAATCTGAAATGACACAAAATGGACTCTGGCCAGGCATGTTATCAACGTGTCACCTGGCATTTCAAATACTTTACTTTTAAAAAAACGGCTGATCAATTGGATGGGTGACTTGATTGAAAGCTTCAAAAGTTCATTCAACAGAAAATTAAGGTTCTCAACTTTAGTGACCTAATTGAGAGTCGTGCGAAAGTTCAATTTGGAAAGAAATTAACTCCATTAGGCTGCCGTTACCAGCTCCAGAATAGTCACTTTACCACAATGTACAATGTACAATAGGTCTTCAATGCGAAAAACGTAGGCAGTTTGCAGAACGCTCAAGTTGGGATATAATAATGCATTTTTAGAGACAAAGCACCACAGCACTGGAAGAAAACTTCTATAATTGGCAATAATTGATTGGCTAGAAAAATGCGCTAGCTCAGGGGATATGTCATGCAGATTTCTTTCAGAACTTACAAAATCATATGAAGAAGGCCCAAGCACTAAAAGACAGAATATTTTGCCAACGATAGTAGGATCATAGGCATTTCAGAATGTTCTTAAATGGCATAACTTACGAGATAGCAACTCGTCAACTTGAGGTAAGTCTGAAGAAAGATTAGAGAGATCTTTCTCCCCAGCCTGGGTGATAACCTCCTTTAATCTCTCATTTGCAACCTAATTAACCACAGAAACGGGCAAAAGTCACATTGGTAACACAAGTGATAACAGAATTGAACACTTATCAAACTAAAATTAACAACATGCTTCTTCTTTTTAGTCCTATTCTGCCAATTTGTTAGTTAAGTATGAATAAGCCGGACAGAAGAATCCCCCAACCCAAAAAAAAAAAAAAAGAACAGATAGAAAGACAGAACCATGAATTATCGATGCTTTACATGAATGATGCAAGAAACTAAACTTAGGTTAAAAAATCAGTCTTTCATGCATTAACTAAAGAATCCCGGGCTAAAGCCACATATCCGGAGCACTAATCAAATTCCCATTACCCTCCTCGCAGTCTTCTTCCAAAATCAGCTTGTCTACAATCAAACTACTCTTTCATGACTTCTAACCAAGCCAACCAGTGTTGCACTGAGCATATTGACCTGCTGCTTTCTCATTCAGCCACAAAACAAACAAATGTGTCGATTGAACTATTACCTGCAAATCCGGCTGGCGGATATCCGACGCGTAGAACAGACGCAACTTGAACTTCTGGAGCCTGTAGGGCTGATCACTCGCCGTCCGCACTGGCACTGCAACCAAACTCAAACCAAGCTCAACCGACACCTCATCAAACTCCAAACCACATAAAACTTCCAGAAAAAGAGAAACAAAAGTCCCCCGGCCAGGCCACATGCCCACGAGGAGCCGGCCGCGGCGGGGATCAGATTTTTACCGTCAATGTTGCTGAAGCCGCAGAAAGGGCTGAGCATTTCGACGAACGAGAGACCGTTCTTCCGGCAGGCCTCCTCGACGAGGGGCGTGCCGAGCACCATGACCGCCGGAGTGATCTCGTCCAGCAGCATTCTCCCCAGCGGCGTCCTCGCCGGATCCATCGAGCTCCTCCGCAGCTGGTATCGGTCCCGTAGGGGTGGGGGGTGATGATGCTGCGGCGGCGATGGCGATCTCGCGGTGAAGTCGGAGCTCAGAGCCGACGGAGGGGGCCAAGCTTTCCCCGGCTCGGCTCGGCTCGCCTGCCGATATCCGCGGCGGACTCCCCCTGCCCTCCGCCGATCTTCGTCGGCCGACAGTCTGCAAGAGCCGAGATCTCCCAGTGCCAGTCAATGGAGAGGGCGGAGGGAGGAAGAGAGCGACGGGGACGTGAGGAGGAGCCGCGAGCATGCGGGACTTCCCGAGCAAGTGAGTTCGAGATCCGAGTGGGCCGATCCTGCTACGTGGGCCTTTAAATGGGCCTCCAGGAAGCCCGTTGTTCGTGGGCCTTGTCGCATCTCACGGTCGATCCATTCGGCATCAACGGTTTCATTTATTGCCCCAACGGTCTACGTTATAAAAAAAAAAAATGGCAATCATCAGAGCCGACGTATCGAAACGAAAACGGATGCCTCCCGATTCGCTCCCCGTCTTCTCAACAATAAAGCTCGCCCTCGAGTTCTTAGCGAGTCGGTCCAGTCTTACACTGTAGTTCTATCCCCCGCCACAAGAAGGTTGTAAAAGAACAAAGGTGTTTGATTTTTTATCCCGACATACAATGCCGAGATGATTTCTATTATATAAAGATGTTACAAATTGTTACACTTCGTAAAGAAACAGTACAACAATAAAAAATAATAAATGAAAAAATCATTATATTATAAAAATTGACAATCTCTTGATTATAGTATATCCAAGAATCGGCTCGTGATTTTAATTAGCACCTCTAAATTCTGTACCCTTAATTAATGAATCATTGCATTTAGGCCCCCTCAAATTGGGAATGGGAGAATTCCTAATTTGCGACATGAGTTTCCAAATGAATTTCTAGACAATTGTTTCGCGAAGAGATCAGCAAATTGATGCACAGACGGAATATAATTAGTCACTTTTTTCTTGCACATAATGCTAATCCAATTTGATACGTTTAGTTCTTGCATGAAACACAGGATTAATGCACTAATATTATTGGTGGACTTGAGAGATAAATACCCAAATCTGCCAATAAGAACGATATCCAAGTAATCTCCAATGCCATTGCATAATACTCTGCTTGGGCATTAGATCGAGCAACGGTTCATTGTTTCTTAGCACTCCATATTATACAACCGATATCTAAGAAAGTACAAAATATAATAGTTGATTGTCGAGTCAAGTGACAACCTGCCCAATCTACATCACAAAAGGCATACAAGTCCAAAGTTGACTTGGACATGATTTACATGCCTCTACCTGTTGTGCCACTAACATAATATTAGATGCACTTCAAAATATGAAAGTGACTCGCAGTAAGCTGATGCATATATGAAATATACGGCCATGTAATCACGAGATATTGAAGAGCTCCAATGATACTTCAGTATAGCGTAGGAGCCGAAAAAAATTTTGCATCTGTCCTAGAATAAGAACTAGTGGTCATAGGTGGAAGCTGACTTGCAACTCTCCATCTATGCCCGTTTAAGATTTGACGAAGCATATTGCTCTTAGCACAAATAAAGAGCATTAGAGAATATCCTAACCTCCACCTAGAAAATAGCGTAAAGGCTCCCTATACTTTATTATGAATTTATTACTCAATGTAGAGATGAACCATCAAGCAATTTTGGATCATAACTGGTGACAATCATGTCATCTACATATAAAAGTAGAGTTAGGATGTCATGATCTAATTTTTTAATAAACAATGAAGGATTCGCAATGCTGCAAAAGAAATCGGATGCCAAAAGTGATCAAACCATGCCCTTGGTTTGCTTAAGGCCATATAAAGCTCTCTCTAGTTTGCAAACATAAGATGGGTAATTTTCGTCCACAAAACCGGATAGTTGCTCCATATAAATAGGCTGTGATAAAAATCCACCATCTAATTGTTTTTTTTTTACCGAAATAATATCTAATTTTCTGATGGGCCAACCTTTAACACCAGTAATGGTGAGGAGGACTATTCTTATACTTCTTGGTCGAACAACTTGCGAGAAAGTTGCAAGAAAATCTACTCCTGCTACTTGAGTATATCCCTTAGCGACCGATCTTGCATTTAATCTTTCTAATGTACCATCGGCCTTTAACTTAGACTTAAAAACCCATCTACGTCCCACAATATTACTATTTCGATACTATTTTCAGGATGGGAAACAAGAGTCCAAGTTTTATTCCAATGCAATGCCTTGAGTTCCTCTTCCATTCCTGCCAACTACCGTGCATGCTTTAAAGGAGAGCATACATTGTTCCATTCTTTCCATATGGAATCCATCATATGCGAATTGGCTTATTTTGGATTAGGCTTTTCACAATACCGTGCTCAAGTAATCATTGGATGATTTTGATTGGGCAAATGTGCTATTGAAGAATCATGAAGGACATCCATAGTGGAATCTGCATATGTCAAGTTGCATAGAGATTTGAGCGGAGCACCAGATGAGTCAATAATTTTAACATGATTTGGGTGAACATTTGATTCACCTCCATCAATGTTGTCTTCTTGGCATAATTCATTTAGCCAACACACAAATTGATTTAACAGATAATGCACCTTGTTACAAATACAAAAATGAGAATTTCGAGTTTGATGTTGTTTATCATGTCCCGATCTGGCCAACTTATAATTAAGATATCCCCATTTTATTACTTTGATCCTAAAATAATGAACTGGACACGAGATAGAGAAAGACGGTCTCGTCAAAGATAACATGTCATGATATACATATTCGACTAGTTGAATGATAGAGACATGATATCCTTTATGGCAATCACTGTAGCCAAGAAACATGCATGGCAATGACTAAGCAACAAATTTATTCTTGGTGTAGTCCCTAAAATAAGGAAAGCACCTACTACAGAAAACTCGCGAAGAATTATAATTCAGTTTGCTTCCGAAGAAGAACTCAACAGGTAATTTCATGCCTAATACCTTTGTAGGAAGCCGATTCAAGAGAAAAACCGCCGTCTAAAAGTTTTTCAACCTAGTACCTTTTAAAAAATCTACTTTGCTGAAGCATGGTCAAGTCAATTTCATGTATGTGCCTATGTTTCACTTGGCAACTCCATCCTGTTTTGGAGTATTTGGGCAAGATACCCGATTAACAACGCCAATCTTTTGCAAATCAGTTAAGAAATATGCTTAGTTGAACTCTCCCCCTCCATTAGATTGAAAGATTCTAATATGCCCTCCAAATTCCCTTTCCAAATATTTCTCAAAATTGAGAAAACATGCATAAAAGTCGGATTTTTGCCGTAATAGAAACAACCGAGGATATTTCGATCCCCTGTTGTCATAGAGAATTTCTTCTCATTCATCTCAGGTCTAATTGCGGAATTATGCGTTCGAAAAAGGTGTTCGTGTTTCTTTCTCAACGTCTGCTGCAGTGTTGGGCAACAATCTCATATTTTCTGCACCGCGTCTTCTAGAATGTGATTCAACATGAGCTGTTTTCCCATTAACATGTTGAAACTTTGGCAGTCTAGTCTCCGAGACGGGAGCGTCATAAAATTCAAAGAGCATCACGTATTTACTTTGCCGACAACTAATGCACAGCTTAACAACAGATGTTTAGTGACTTTAGTCTGTTCATGGTTTATATACATCTGACATTAATTGCATTCAGATTTATCGTAATTTGCTGCTCTCGCCTTACACATTTTCACTAACTCTGGCCAAGGATTTCTAGTGGTATGTAATAACTTTTAGATGGAAGGTCAACTAAAATGATACAGTTCATTTTGGAGAAGAGTCTGTGCTGCGATCAAAATCATCTAATCTCACTTGTCCGCTGCGCGACATGGTATTTGTAGGCTGCAAATGGGTGTAAGGCCTTGTACATATATCTTACTCCTGAAAGACGAAAAGAATGAACAAACAGAAGAGGAAACTGTGATGGAGAAACTCAAGAATAAAGAACTCTCTGCAAAAAGTCAAAGTTACTGTGGAACAAACGAAGCACCAAAGCTGTTCAAAGTGGCAATGTCCTTTAATAAATAAGCAAATCAAGTACCCGGAAATGATTGGCTTACATTGGCTTAAACTTTTAGGATCACAGAAGGGAATTTGCCGGCTTATTGAAAAGTTCTTTAGAGCATAGCAACATCACTTCATGGGCTTAAGGAGGGGGTAGCACTGTTTTTCGGGGCATGGAACCGAACCTAAACTGTAGAAAAAGGCCAAGCATAAAAATTCTGTTCATGCATGTTCTGAGGAAGTTCTGGCAAGGGCACTTCGTTCTGAAGAACCTTAGTCACTTGACCGGCCTTAGGCCTCTCTCTCTTGTCGGGGTGTGTGCACCACAACCCCACAGTCAACAAGCACTCCATTTCCTTGTCATCGAAATTTCCTTCTATTCTGTCGTCTGCCACGCTCAGCACGCATCCTGCGAGGTACAGTTGCCAGACCCATCTGATCAGCGGAACCTGAAACTCCCCAACTTCATACGTCCTCCTACCACAAGCGATCTCCAGGGCCACGACTCCAAAGCTGAACATGTCGGACTCCCTACTTGCCCTCCCCTCATTTAAGTACTCTGGAGCTAAGTAGCCTAGAGTCCCAACAACTCCAGTCTTTTGGGTCCTCAATAGAGGGTCCACTAGCTTGGCGATGCCAAAGTCGCCGAGCTTGGTGCTGAAGTCCGTGTCCAACAGGATATTAGCTGATTTGATGTCCCTGTGAAGCACACATTGTCCAGCGTCTTCATGGAGATAGTGAAGGGCTGAGGCCAATCCTAGGGCTATTTTGGACCTTTCTTCCCACTGGAGCATCCTCCCATTGCTAAATAAATGCGTGTCGAGGCTGCCATTAGGCATGTACTCATATACGAGCAAAAACTCGCCTTGTTCTTGACACCATCCAATGAACTTCACCAGGTTCCGGTGCACTAAGCGGCTAATTATCTTCGCTTCGTTGGTGAAGTTTTTCTATGAGTTTTTGTACTGTGCAAATATTCTCTTGACAGCGACCACTCGGCCTTGATTACCCATGGTACCCTTGTAAACGTGCCCTGATCCGCCTTGGCCCAGTCTATGATCACTTGCAAAGCGGTTCGTCGCAGCTCTCAGCTCTTGATAAGAGAACTTTCTGGGCATGCCTCCTCTTTCGATGTCCATGTTAATGCCCAAGCCAGCAAACACACGTCTCCTGTCGTCCCTATCGCTCTTTCTGAATCTCGTCTTCACAACCCACCAAGCGACTCCAACGAGAAGCACCAAAAGGAAGAATGAAACAACAATAACTGCAATGAGTGGAGTCTCTTTTTTGTTGTTTTCTCTTTTGTTTGTGTCCAAATTTGAGGTGAACTCCCATGAATTAATGATGTGCTGCTCGGTGTAATCACCGGTGGCTGCAGAAAACCCAATTGTGACAAACTCTGGGAGGATTTTTGTTAGATCGATTTGATAGGAAAGCGATATCTGCCCCGTGAAGATGTGGTTCTGCTCGTATGTCCAAAAAGCACTAAGATTCTTGGTGGTGGCATTGTAACTTATCCAAACATCTACTGGTTCTCCACTGTGTGAGGTGGCATTCCAGGAGGAATACACTGCCGAGCCAATCGAGTCGCTATTGATCCCGACATGCTGCATATCAAGGTCCCACTCTTTGTTAGGGAACGTGTCGAACTCAACCATCACTATCTGGTTATTAGGAGCCCAGGCACCAGTTGTGCTCGTGTTGAATAGTCCCAAAAATCCACCTGCCGAGTTGGGCGGGATGGGAAAACCAACAGGAGCAAGGAAGAAGGCAATGCCATCGCTGCACAAAGTCGAATTAAGGGCATTGATGGTTAGCGAGAAGTGAGTAGTGAAATCCATGGCTCTGCCAGTGGAGGAATCCCATAATTGCACCGGTTCAATGAATGTGGCATGGCCTACATGAAACTGACAGTTGACAATGTTGAGGTGGATTGCTCCTGACGATGCCATGGCATCGCCTTCATATATCATGTCAGTTTCACCGGGATAGAAGTGGTTTTTGTTGAAGGAAATCAAACGGACCGACTGCACGAACTGATGCAGTACAATGAGAATGAAGAAGCTCTCACTCGAGCAAGGAAGATTAGAATTTGACATTCTAGTTACGGACATGGGGTCTTTGGGTTGTGATATTCTGGGAAAAAACGTTAAGACAGGATACAGGCTTGGATTACTACGCAGACATTGTATCACAATTTGACTTCGTATTTAAAGTTTTACAAATACATATTCTATTTTTGGTCAGAAGCTTTACAGATATTTAAGGAGTTGGCTTTGATATGGTCCATGAAGCAGCATATAGGTGATAGTGACAGATAATCTCAGTTGTGCATGTTAATCTCAGTTGTGCATGTCAACGGGAAAGTTCATATCCTGCTGCCTTATAAGGACAGTATTACATAAGCGAAGTTTTCACTTTTAATCAGTAAGCAGTTTAATATGCAGAAATTGGCTCATAACCTGCCTCTTGATAGTTTGCTGCACTATAAGCGCTTTTAATATATCTTGGAAGCGTATTTGAGCATTCTACCTGCGACAGAGGCCAAAGAGTAATATTTTCCCTGTGATGACTATCACTTTGTTGTTTCTATAATGCCGATTAGAACTATAATGTGGCCCAAGATAGAAACTGTAGACAAACCGCGACACTGAAAAGGTCCTCTGGTTAGACATTCCGAGGTTCTCAAACTTCAGACATGCGCGGTTACAGAAGCGTTTGATTCGAACAAGTGAATGAGACGTGCATGCCTGGGACCATGAATGCAACTTGCAATGACAACATGCAAGTGCAGGGTAAATCAGTTTTATAATCCCCTTGATTATGTAATCCTGGCCCAAAAAGAAGAAAAGCAGAACAACAAATTGAAGTCACGTAGCGGATGATTTAAGTACTACTCACCCCCTTAAACAATTGCAGGGGAAGGAATATAGGCAGGGGATAAAAGGATATTTCTTCCTTTGTGGGGAGAAGTTCAAGAGGAACTTTGCATCTAAGAGCGTGAGATAGTGACGAAAGATGGTAACAACGTCCGGCATTGACCTTATTAGCGAATCCTAGCGGCTCAGGACTTGTGAATTGCGCAGTACCCTGTTCATGTGTAACAACTGTTTGTCTGATGAGAAGCATAGATGAAAGGTTTATGATCAGTTTCCGGGGATAAGAGAACCCCCATCAAGGGCCAAAAAAAGAGAGAACAGAGAGGGAGAGAGGCTTAGACCCCTGAGAAAAGAAGTTGACCATATGCTAAATATGTCGTGGAATTACCGATACACGTGAGACGGAGGAACTGCCCCATCGGTGGAGATGAATTGAGCGATCAAAGAGTATCGGATGCCAGTTAATATTGAAAACGCGATTTGATAACATAGTCTAAAGGGGCAAAAGAACCCCTCGGGTTGAGGCATTTGGTCGGGACATTACCGGAATCGCCTACTCAGTCAGAACGATTCATGGTGTTCCATCAATTTTGGGTCCAGATCTCTTCACTCGTGCACTCGGTTCACGAAAAGAAGAGAGAAAATGGTCTAGCAGGGCCATAAACAAAAAATGAAGTCATGGTGCAGAAAATATGGAGAGAACAACACGGACAAGAAGCCTCATCGTTGACCACAAAGCACGGTGGCGACGATGATGTCAATGTGCCACAACAGAGCACAAGACAAAGACCGAGATCGCCGGCCACGGCCGCCAGAACGGCGCCGTGGCCGCCTCGTCAGCATGCAGGCACGCACCAGAAGCACCATCTCTCACCCTCCACTTAATTTCGGATCCTAAACGCATATTCCCTTCCGCTGGGTCCTACGCCTCATCTCCTTCTGTACATATAAGAAAAATAACGTTGAGTCCATCAATGCAAAATTGACCCACCAACATGACATGACGGCATTATAAGATATAATGTGGTCATTCGCGATCTTCTATGCCGCTTTGCACGTCCATAAAAATATCTCCATCTTAGTAACTTCGGGTCAAAAATGACAGGCGCAAGCCGCTTGAGACTTTGTAATCGTTTGCAGCGCAACATTCCATGATCAATGCGATTTCATGTGAAATCTGGTGATCTCTATCTCATGAACTAAAACTAACTCTCGTGGTCCAAGTTTTAGCTCAATCCAAAAGAGAAAATATAGTTTTAGCATTTATGGGTGAGCTTAGGCAATAAGTTAGGCTCGATTTGAAGGCCCACTTCGGCCAAAATCCGTCCATTGATCACTTGACACGCGCTATTAATAACGTCGTTCACTCCGATTGCAACTCACTCACGTCCCTATTGCTTTAAAACATGTCATGGCTAATTCGGATTGCGCAGGACTTATTTACCGTTGCAAAAATTCGGGGGCGAGTGTTGTGGGATTGGGATTATAATCGGTAAAAAGAAAATGGATGAGGAGTATATGTTTTGTGTTCCTTCTTCTAGTGTAGTGGGTAGTATTATATACTATAGAGTATGAACTAGTGGTAGCGATTACATGAAGTGTCTCGGTAAAACTCATTGAAAAAGTGTGAAATGGATCCTTATATATATAATCTTTATATAAAAGTACTTGTTGTATTGATATTATATAATATTTAATATAATAGAAGTATCTATTATATTGATCAAATAAATATAGGACTCTATGAAAATTCCTATTATGTAAAGCTAAGGCAGAAGCAAAAATATATTCTAATATAAAAGTGCAGATTTCTACACAGAAGATTATTAAATAAATAAAATTAATTAAAATGACGAGCATTATAAATAATGAAGATACCGTAAGCAAGATATAAAATAAGGAGAATAACAGCAAGTACTTCTAAACCAACCATATAGGTAGTATTCTAAATATCTAAATAATAGAATTACATGCATATAGGTTTAATCCAAGTAGGTGTAAAATCCCTTACTAAAGAAGGTCTTGACACCTCATTACTTCTTGTTTTAAGAGACGCCAGGTTTTTAAAATACGATGAATCCATTCTTGGAGCTGTTAAAACAAGTCTTTACAGTGGACTAATTCATTTTCATAGTCATCCTGGTCTTACTGTCTCTCTTAAAGATAGAAATATTTTGAAATCTTTGACTCTTCAGATAAGAACTCATAATTATTCAATAGCTGAAAGATCCATTCCTATAGCCCTCATTTACAGAGTTTATTACAAAATCATGAATTCTGCATTCGGCAGTAAAGCCTTCAAATTAAATTCCAATAGAGAAACTCTGCTTTTACAAACTGACATTTCTAAAGCCAATGTTACGATTCCAAGAACCATTCCTTGGAATCAAATAACTCTTCCTGACCAATGTGAATTAGAAAACAAAATTCCCCAGCAAATTATCCAAAATTCAGAACCAACAAATGTCATTCAACATCCTGAAGGAAGAGTAACGATCCAATTTTCTAAAAGATCTGTCGATATTCCCAAAAGATCTTGTGATATCAGATCTATTCCATCTTGGCACTCTACTTCTTCTCGAAGGTCAGTAGATAATATTCCTAACCTTCCCTTCAATAACACTTCTAATGTCCCTTTTCACTCAGAAGAAGCATCTCCAAGTGCTCCTCCACCTCCTCCTAATATCAGTGGCATTGATAATAGGTCAGGAATTTCTAGACCAGTTTATCAAAATACTTCTGATTTCCCTGATCCAACTCCCTCTGAAATGGAAGATCCAGAAATCAATGTTTTAGAAATAGCTTTTGAACCTGACAAAATACTTTTAAATAAAGAATTTAATTCTTCAGAAAACAAGCAAATTAGAAAATGGTTTTTTGAAAATTTTCAAAGCCAATCTCTTGATATCAAAAGAGGATATTATGAACACATGTACCAACATAAGATCCAAATATTCTTTTTTGATTGGTTTGAAAATATATTTTTAAAAGAAAAACAAAATTTTGTTTTAGATCAGTTTTACAAGTGGAAACTTGACGATGGGCACATCATCGAATCCAATCATCCTCCTCTTCGAAAAATCAAAATCAAACACAGAGAGGTTGAAATTGTTGCTTCTCCTTTCAAAACTGCCTCTGAAATAAATGGCATAGGAATCAAAAAAATTATTGAACAGAATAACTTTTCTAATCAACATCTACATACATTAGGAAGACAATTGGACCGTATAGAGAATTCTGTCCAGAACAACCTTTCTTCCTCCTCTCTATCCATTCAAAAAAGAGAATTAAAACCTCCACTTTTTAAGAATTTTGAAATTCCAAAAAATCCTAGTTTTGAATTTGCCAAAGCCCTCGAGGACAGAAGAAAACTTTTCAAAAGAAAAGCACCTTTAATTTCGAAAAATCCAATTATTTTGGATACTCCTTTAATACAAAATCTAAGTGTTAAAGACACTCCTGATCGAAATGAACCCTCCAATCAGATTAATCTTTTGGAAAAATCTGATACCGATTCCATTCCTGAGATAAATCGCATCACCTGGAAAGACCCGCATAAGCTTTATTATTCTCGGGCTACTCCTCCTGACATACTCACGGAAGAAAATTTTTCTAAAGTCCAAAATAAGTATTCTTCAGATGTTATTTATGAATGGAACATCAATGGTGTTTCTGAGCAAAACCTTATAAACATTCTTACTCAAATGGTTATGCTTGCAAACACCTACAAAACCATTCCTGACACTTCAGATCATTCAGTTGCATATCTTCTAATAGCCGGTTTTACGGGTCAGCTCAAAGGATGGTGGGATAACTACCTGAATGAAGAGCAAAGATCCCAAATCTTGAATGCCTATAAGCTCGATCCTTATGGTCAAAACATTATTGATGATGATGATCAACCCATTCAGGATGCCATTAATACTTTGATATTTTCCATATCCCAGCATTTCCTAGGAGATTCATCTCACATTCTTGATAAAAACCAAGATCTTTTATCAAACATGAAATGTCATTCTTTAGAAGAATTCAGAGAATACAAAGAAGTATTTTTGCAAAGAGTCCTTCAAAGATCAAACCGCAATCAATCTTTTTGGAAAGAAAAATTTTTTGCTGGTTTACCAAAACTTATAGGAGAACAAGTTCAAAGTAAGATAAGAGAAGAATATGGAAATCAAATTCCATATGACCATCTTTTTTACGGAGAATTGATCTCTTATATTTACAAAATTGGAACACAACTGTGTACCAATATTCGTCTTCAAAAACAGATCAAAAAGGAACAAAAACTCACTAAAAAAGGATTAGGAGAATTTTGTTCTCAATATGATCCGTCTTTTGAAACTTTTCATAAAAAGAAATGTTCTGGAGATTGCTCCACTAAGAAGAAAAAGAAATTTTATAAGAAACCTTATAAGAGAAAGTTTCATAAGAGCTCTTCTGAAAAGAAAGAAAAGGATAGTTCTGAGAAATCCAAAAAATCAAAGAAAAAAGATTTTAAAAATATTACTTGTTATAATTGTGGAAAGAAAGGTCATACCTCTCGTTTTTGCAAAGTTAATAAAAAAATTAATGAATTAAATTTAGATGAAGAAACTTTACATCAGCTCAACCAATTAATGGTTGAAACTGATAGTAGCTCTTCAGATGAATCTGATTTCAAGAAAAGCTTACAAATTTGTGATTTGGAAACCTCTTCATCATCCACTTCAGATAGTGAAAATGAAGATGAATCCCAATTTGAAATAAATGTTTTGACAAAAGAAGAAGAAATTCTTTTGCAAACCTTTGATCAGATTACTGATCCTGAAACAAAAATAAGATTCTTAATAATTTCCAAAACCCGAAATCAGTCTCTAAGCCTACTTTTCAAACTGATAATCCTTACAATATTTCTAACATACTTGGAAAAACCAAAAGAACAAATTTTAAACCCATTTCCATAAGTGATCTTACTCAAGAAATCAATAAACAAAAACAAGAAATACAGGAGCTTAAAGCTACCCAGATTATTATGCAAAAGGATATTTTTGATATCAAATCAAAAAATTTAAAAGGAAAACAAAAGGAAGATTTCGAAGAAAACATTTCACAAACTTCTTCCCCCAGTAATACAGATTTTCTTCTAACACTTTTTGAGGTCATTACCAGAAAATAGATCATCAACATTTCTATAAAGATTCAAGATTTTGTCTTAAAAACTACAGCCCTTTTTGATACAGGAGCAGACCTCACTTGTATCAAAGAAGGACTCGTTCCAACCAAATATTTTGAGAAAACTTCTCAGTCTCTCAGATCTGCATCAGGAGATAAATTAAATATTAGTTTCAAAATCCCTGAAGCAAAAGTTATCAATAACCAAGTCTCTTTTAAAACTCCCTTTTTACTTGTAAAAGACATGAGACAGAATGTCATTTTAGGATCTCATTTTATTAATTTACTTTTGCCCTTCAAAGTCACTGAAGAAGGAATCGAAACAAAAACCTTGGGGAAAAGGATATGTTTTACTTTCATTTCAAAACCCCAAATCAGAAACTTAAACTCTCTTCAAGATTATTCCATTTCTGATATTAACTATATCATTCATGACAAAGAAACACATCTCCAATTTTTAAAAGAAGATCTTGAATACAAAAGAATTGACAAAAATCTCTCTGAACCAAGTCTTCAAAAAAGGATTTCTCTTCTTGAAAATCAAATTAAAAACTCTATATGCTCCAATATTCCTAATGCTTTCTGGTCACGAAAGAGTCATATTGTCGATTTACCTTATGAGCCATGGTTTTCCGAAAAAGATATTCCTACCAAGGCTAGGCCATCTCAAATGAACCATGAAGTTCTTAAATTTTGCCAAAAAGAAATACAAGAACTTCTTGAAAAGAAGCTAATTAGAAAAAGTCAGTCTCCTTGGAGTTGCTCTGCTTTCTAAGTCAACAAAAATGCTGAACTAGAAAGAGGAGTCCCAAGATTAGTTATTAATTATAAACCTTTAAACACTGCTTTAAAATGGATTAGATACCCAATCCCTAATAAGAAAGATCTACTAAATAGACTTTATGATGCAAAAATCTTTTCAAAATTTGATATGAAATCAGGATTTTGGCAAATCCAAATAAACGAAAAAGACAGATATAAAACAGCTTTTACGTCCATTTTGGCCAATACGAATGGAATGTCATGCCTTTTGGTTTAAAAAATGCTCCTTCTGAATTTCAAAGAATAATGAATGATATCTTCAATCATTGTTATGCTTATATCATTGTTTATATTGATGATGTTTTGATATTCTCTACTTCCATAGAAAAACATTTTAAGCATGTCAACCATTTTATAAATATAGTAAAACAGAGTGGTTTGGTAGTCTCACCAGCCAAGTTATCTCTTTTTTAAAACAAAGATTCGCTTCCTTGGTCATTACATACATCAAGGAACCATTGTTCCTATTGAACGATCCATCATCTTCTCTGAAAAATTCCCTAATGAAATTAGAGATAAAAATCAATTGCAAAGATTTCTAGGGAGTTTAAATTATATTATTGATTTCTTTCCTCGTATCAATATTATTTGTAAACCACTCCACCAGAGGCTCAAAAAAGATCCTCCACCATGGACACAGGTCCATACTGATATTGTTAAACAAATCAAACGCACTGTCAAGGAAATTCCTTGTTTACACCTTGCATATCCATCTGCTTTTAAAATTGTTGAGACTGATGCTTCTGATATTGGATACGGAGGAATTCTTAAGTAATCTAAAGACAACAAAGAACAAATAGTTCAGTTTGTCTCCAAACACTGGAACGATTGCCAAAAGAATTACTCTACTATTAAAAAAGAAATTCTTGCTATTGTACTTTCCATTTCTAAATTTCAAGGAGATTTACTAAACCAAAAATTTCTGTTAAGAATTGATTGCAAGTCTGCAAAAGACGTCCTGCAAAAAGATGTTCAGAACATCGCCTCCAAACAAATTTTTGCTAGATGGCAAGCCATCTTATCTGTTTTTGATTTTGATATAGAATTCATAAATGGTTCTTCTAATTCTTTACCAGATTTTCTAACAAGGGAATTTTTACAGGGAAAATGCCTCCCAAACCTCCCAACAAGCCAATCAGAAGAGATAAAGGCAAGCAAGTTGTAGAACCCTCTTCTGAGAAAAAATCTTTAGGATTAACCAACATAAGGACCTGGCTTCAGGCCGCCCAACAACCTTTAAATATTTCTCCTAACCAACCTTTGAATATTTCTCCCAAAAAAGAATCACCCACTTATGAGGAACAAAGAGAAGAAGCTCTGAAATGGCTTCTGCAAGCTTTCAAACCAGTTTTGCCTACGCCTGCTGAAATAGCCAAACTTCCTCCAGAGGAAGCCTCTAAATATCTTCAAAACACCCTTTATGATAGCCCACAAAAGGAAAGAGCCCTGCAACTCTTTCGACAAGCTTATGATATCAAATCACAACCCTCCAACACACTGATTGAACCTGACCCTTCCCCTTTGGCTTCCCAAAGAGCAAAGGAAAAAACAATTTCCAGTGAGGTGGTGATTTCTACAAATCAAACAGCCCCTCCAAAATTGAAATTTTTCTATAAAACAAATTTTCAAAATATTTGCAACGTAGAAAGTGGATTTTATGATGAAAATCCATATACTTTTGCAAAAAATATGTTTTCTGAAAAGTTTCTTTATATTCCTTATGATGTCTACAAAACTCCAGAATTCTATGAAAATATCCTGGAACAGACACAATCAGTGACTTTCCGGCATTTTTCTGATAAGGGACATATAAATTACTCCACTGCCAGGATACACAAAGTCATCAATCCTTCGCAATGAAAACCTGACCCCTTATCCATGATCAAATTCAATACCAAAACAAATGAAGCTCTTCCATACAGATCTTCCTTTTCATACTTTGACTATAAGCAAGCATGGTGAAATACCTTCTGGAGAAAAAATGCCAACAATACCCACACTTGGCTATTCTTCTTTGATAATTTTGATATCAAGACCTGTCTTTATTGGTTTCTAAAACGGTGGGAATTGCTAGGACCAATTGATGAACTCCTCCGTCCCAAAACAAGACCCAGTTATGAATTATTCCCTGAAAAATTCCAACCCCTTCATTTTGAGAAAAATTTTCCCAAACTGATGCTCTTCTTCTATTATTTCGGAGTATCCTGGATTCTTGGCTGGCATTTTGATTATAGAAAATCTCCTGACACTGGCATTCCCATTCTCATCAGAAAGTTTAAAGTAAAATAGTGGGATGGCTTCAAATTTGTTGATAGAGTTTCCACCAAAGCCGTAACCAAATGGCTTAAGGAACGACTTTTAATGTTTCCTCCCCCTCTTGGAGAAATTACCCCATTTCTACATGATAAAGGGTTTGTCCTTTCCAGGTTAGCATCTGCTCAATCACAACAACAGCTAACAGAATTACTCAAACAAGCCCTCTTTGATATTGAAGAAACTGGTTCTTCCTATTCCCATCATGATGGGAATTCAAATGAGGATGACTGCTACGGAATCCTACCTAGGATCCCATGGTGAGATGAAGCAGATCAAGAAGAAGAAGATGAAGAATCGGCTGTGGATCTGTCCAAACCATAATCCATAGAACCGAAAGACTCCTTTGTCTTCCACCTTTTCTAAAAGACAAAAGGAATCTGTTAGTCTTTTTTTTTTCTTTTCCCTTTTCCATAATTATGTCGAGACACTGTAAACACTGTGCACTTACCGCTACAGTAACAATTTCTACATTGATCCATTTGCTTATAAAAGAGGGCCTCACTTCTCATAAGAGGTACCGAGTTCTTCATTCACCCATCCACCTTACATTCCTCTCCAACTTTCCTACATCCCAAAATCCTTTCTTCAGACCACCAACCTCACACCATTTCAATACCACTTGAATAAGTAAGTTCATCTTACATTCTTCACAGTTCAATATTTCCAGATCTTAGTTTCCCTTAGAGAGATATAGTCGGCACACATCTGCTAGTACTATTCTCGGGAAACATAAAATTCCATCCTAAACTTCATAAGATCTGCCACCTTCCATACTTTTCTAAATCCTGCAACACTTTAGTTTCCAGATCTTGCCTATGATATGAAGATCCTAAAGTTTTATTTTGCACTTGTACTTCTATTTCAATTGTAATTTTCAATACTGCTCTTGTAATATTTAATATTGTTTATACATCAATTTTCTTTTTATATCTCGCATTTTAATTCCTGCATTTACATTCATAGTTACAACCCCACAAACGGCAGGTTGAATCGCCTGTGGATGGTCTATAATTTTATTTAAAGAACAAATTTCTCTTGTTATATATCCTTACTTCTTTTTACTGTTTTACCCTTATATTTAGAATACCACCTACATGGTTGGTTTAGAAGTACTTGCTGTTATTCTCCTTATTTTATATCTTGCTTACAGTATCTTCATTATTTATAATGCTCGTCATTTTAATTAATTTTATTTATTTAATAATCTTATGTGTAGAAATCTGCACTTTTATATTAGAATATATTTTTGCTTCTGCCTTAGCTTTACATAATAGGAATTTTCATAGAGTCCTATATTTATTTGATCAATATAATAGATACTTCTATTATTTAGATATTGATTTATTAAGAGTATACGCTTTTGTCCTTATCTATTTCCTTTTACAAAAACCAATCCGTAAGTAATCTTTTATATTAATTTCCATCCGTAGTTTAGGATCCCAGATCCTAAACTACGGATTAAATATTAAATATTTAAATAATAGATAGAAATATTTTAAGAGTATACGCTTAAGGGACGACAATTTATAGATAAAGATAAAGATAATCTTTATATATATATATATATATATATATATATATATATATATATATATATATATAATAGAAGTACAACTATATATATAAAAGATTACTTACGGATGAATCCATATAAGGATCAAATAAATATAATATAGGACTCTATGAAAATATTTTATATTAAGATACTTCTATTACATATTTAATATCAGTACAACTATATATATATATATATATATATATATATATATATATATATTGTACTAAAGGGACGACAATAAATGAATCACGTTAGTTACTTGACAAAGTGCAGGTCTTTAATGTGGTACGTGTTTATACTAGCAGGTGGTGCAGTAAGTTGGAAGATGTCCTCATAGGATGGTGTTGTCTTGTCTTTGACCGAGGCAGAATACTTGGTAATAACCTTTATAGTGAATAGGGCAATGTGGCTAAGACGTTCACTTTGGCACTTTAAGTTAGAGCAGAAAATCGTTGCAATACATTATGATAATCAAGATACGATATATATGTAGTTTATAATCTAGTTTATCATGAGCAAATAAATCATATCGACATCAGAAAACCATTTCATTTAAGATGTTGTGCCGATGGGTGAGGTTGTTGCGAAGAATTCGTGACGGTGAAGAATCCGAAAGGCCTGATGACAAACCCCGTTCGTCCGGCGAAGCTCGAGCCTTACTATACCTCAATTGGTGCTAGAGAGCTGGCACGTTAACATGCACTGTGACTTGACTGCAACCATGAAGAATTCTTAAATTATCTCTAGAGTTTGAGTCCATCCGAAAAATCTTACTCGAATTGGAGGATGTAGATTGGTTTGTTAAATCAAACCTGTTAGAAAAGGAAATAAACCCTTACACCATACTTGTCCTACGTAGATTAAAAAAAATTTATCGGCCAATATCACATCTTGAAGGTTTGTTCTTGTTTGTTGGTGATAAATGCTTCCGTACAGTGGACTCCCTTTGTTTTTTATCACAGGGCAAAAAGGCTTTCGATCAAGCCGCATGAAGACGTGATAGAGAGGGACTCTTTATTTCGCCGTATTGAATCAAGACGAAACGCTCAATAGAAAGAAAATGTGACAAGGACGTTTTATTGAAGTTGCCGGACAATGGAGGCTCTTGTTCGGGATTCACTGTTGGTAAAATTCTGCACGTGTCAACGAACGTGTTGAACAAGTAATATAATGAAAAGAAGAGTATCGGCCAATTAAATATTAAAAATAGACTAATTCTAAAATTTATCTAACTGATCAAAATATAATTGAGAACAAATAAAAATTGACAATTTTTAAAAACGAAATTTTATAAACTAAAGGCAGATAAACAATCAGGTAAAATATGTTAAAGCATCCGATTTCACCATAACCACTAGATATGAATGTCAGATCATTATGCATACAAAAACAATATCAAATATGTGATAGTGGAATTTCCTAGTATATTTACTATCCTATTTCTAGGTATAGCAAACCTACTCAGTTTATCAATTCACTATATTTCTATGTGAATTTAAGTAAACATAAGCGCATTAAAATGCTGTTGGCTCTCCCACATTTAATTTATGGTTATATATTATAATGAGCAATTGCATATTATTACTTTTCAGTCTCAAATATGCACATAAGATCATTCAAGTGGTGGCCAGTCACCTAAACGCATTAAGCACAATAATATATAACTCACATAAATGAAATTACTTGCAAAGCATAAAAAGCATAAAATTCATATCATCATGGTTAGGCTACATCGTAGCTCTAACAAAGAAAATTAGAACATAATAGAAAAAGAAACGACAATAGAAATTAAACCAAACATCTTGAATCAAAGAACAATAATTCTATTTTCTCTTCAAAATACTTGAAAAACTCTTAGAACACTAAAAATAAAAACGATCTCTCTCTATGCTCTATGTTCCCTCAAGTTATCATATTTATATAATAGCATCCAAGACTCCTCTTACAAGGCAATTACTTCTTTTTTAGCATAAAATTAGAGAATAAATCGCAAAATTCCCAATGTGATATTCACCTTCTAACTCTTCTCTGGGTTGCATATTCTTTCCTTCTTTTTGCCATATTTTCCTTATTTTCTCCATATCTCAATATTCTGCATAAACAAGGAAATATTAAATAAATAAAAGGAAATCTAAATATATTCTAACAAATATTGCATTATTTGTTGCCTAAAGTAGATAAAATAACTCTATTTTTATAGAGTTATCATCCGCACACAGGAGCATCGAACCCCCTTTTTTTTATATAAATTTGGTAAACACTCTAGCGTTTTGTTGTTGCTGTTGGCTCTCCTTGTGACCTAATACCCACAATTGACCGAACCGCGCCAATCTCCGATGTTTTTTTTATTGTTTCTTGTCTATTTGTATGGTGATTTTGCGTTAATTTAATTATAAGATCCTATAGTTTCGGTATTATCTGACTGTGACTCAACCATGCCTCGCAAAGGTATGGAGTATTGCGAATGAAACAAAAGGACTAATTAAACAGTCGACTCCTAACAAGCTTTGTGACGTGCTGATTCCGCAAGGGTCGGGTTTTAGGACTGGCTTTTAGGACTTGCAACGTAACTCATCTATGAATTTGTGAAGATGCTACAGGTCGATTTCCATCCATCGCTGGACTTTTTCATTTGCTTGCAGCCTCCACCATCGACTACGCATCACCCTAACATAAGCGAAGCACCGCTAGCAAAAACCGTCTAGTTTGCCATTTCATCCCCAATCCACTGGCTGATTAGCCTTAATTTCAGCAAAGGTGTGTCCTAATGGATCATCTAGCTTGTAAAGATGAGTGAAAATATGGAGGAAAACAAAAATGAAAGCATTGAGATACTTGACTTGAATCATGAGGAGGGGAAAGAAAGAGAAGTGCAACCAAATGCTGCATTAAGATTCAAGCATTTTCTGCTGAACTACACTGCAGGGTCCTGACTCCTTTTACATGCTTCTAACGCTCTGAATGAGTCAACGATGACCTCGAACCGCTGGGCAAGGGAAATGAATTGGGTGGTAGATAATCTTGATTGCACATGTCTTCCGGTAGCACCGGCAATTAGGGGTGTCAACGGTTCGATTCGGTTTGGGTTTTTAGGAAAACCGAACCAAACCGTTTGGAGGTGTGCTTTGATCTAAATTGAAAGGCACACGGATATGATCCGAACCAAAAATACGGTTCGGATCGGTTCGGTTTTCGATTTTCCTCTTTTTTTCCTTTTTTGCGCTTCTTCCCTTCGCACCCTCCCCTCCTTGACCCAGACCAGCGATATGGCCACGCCGAGCTCGCCGTCGTCCCTCGCTGAAGCCACGAGCTTCCCCAAGTACAAGGACAAAGACGATTCTTCACTGGACAATTCTAGAGGCGTTCGAGATCTCAGCCATGCTGGACGACCTCAAGCTCCAAGGCGGCGTGGAGCTCGAGGCCCGGGATCAGGAGGACTCAAGCTCCGTCGTTGTATCTTTCTCGTTCAGTGACGATCCACCAAAATGAGATCGAAGAAGGAAAGGGGAAGGATGAGACATTGGCCGTTGAGCCAAACGATTGAATCTAGGAGAGATGGAAATGGAGTTTTGCGAAGATAGAGGAGGAGAGAGAATAGAGCAGAAAAAGAAAAGAGAGAGAAAGAAAAGAGAGTGAAAGCAGAGCAATAATGAACGGTTAGAATCAGTCGAGAGAGAAAGTACTTAGAGAAGAAAAAACAAAATGGAACCGGAATTCAATCTGATCTGAACCAAACCGAACCGAATCATCAACTAACCAAATTTTTTTACTTATTATCCGAACCAAAACCGAACCGAAAATGCATGAATTTTCGATTCGGTTCGGTTCGGTTTTGGTTTCGGTTCGATTTTCGGTTTGGTTTCTGACACCCCTGCTGGCAATGGAGCTTCGAACTTTAGGACCTTAATCACCTCCCCAACCTTGGGTCTCAACTTGTCGTTCAGGTTAGTGCACCACAAACCTACCACCAGCAGGCATTCCATCTCCTTTTCGCTGACAACCATCTTCAGTCTCTCATCGGCCGCACCGACAATGTTTCCTTCATGATAGAGCCGCAAAACCCACTTTCTTAGCGGCACGTGATATTCCCCCTCTAGATAGGTCGTTCTCCCACAGGCAATTTCCAGCGCTACGACTCCGAAGCTGAACATATCCGATTCTTTGCTCGCTCTTCCGTGATAAACATATTCCGGGGCCAAATAGCTTTAAGTACCTACTACAGCTGTCATTTGATTACTTAACTGGGAGTCGAATAGCTTAGCCACCCAAAAATCGCCTAGCTTGGTGTTGAAATCTATGTCCAACAGTACGTTAGCCTGCTTGATGTCTCTGTGGATGACGCAGTGGCCCGCCTCCTCATGAAGGTAATGCATACCCAAGGCCAGGCCTAAGGCTGTTCTGTATCTGGTATCCCACGGAAGAGCTCTTCTGTTGCCAAAAAGATGGCAATCTAGGCTTCCATTAGGCATGTACTCGTAAACCAGTGTGAATTCCCCTTGCTCGTGGCACCACCAAATCAGTTGCACCAAGTTCTGATGAATCAGCCGGCGTATGATCTTGACTTCAATGATGAAGAATCTCTCTGAGTGTTTGGAGTTCGCAGATATCCTCTTCACAGCGACGGGGCAGCCCAGGCCCTTCAAGAATCCTTTGTAAACATGGCCCGAACCACCTTGACCCAGACTTTGGTCACTGGCAAAGCCATTCGTGGCCGTGACCAATTCATGGTAAGAAAATCTCCCGGGCAAATCTCCAATCTCAATACAGGACTCGGCACTCGTGCCTTTCGACGCGGCCTTCCTGCTCTTCCGCCTCTTTAGGGCTACGTGGCCAAGCAGTCCTGCCGTCAGTAAAAAGGAGAAACAAACAACCAGAAGGACTATCAAAGATGCATTGAACTTTGTTTTCCGTGCTGGTTTCTTGTCGTTCCTGCTTTGCCCAGGGCTTGTGTCATTGTTGTCCAAGTTCGAAGAAAAATCCCATGAGCTAATCAGGTGACGCTCGTTTCCAAGAGCGGTTGCAGCCGAGAACCCTAATTTTACTTTCTCAGGCAGAATGGTCTTGAGATCAACGGAAGAAAGAATAAGACTGCCGTTATCCGCCGAGCTTTGTTTGTTTGTCCAGGACACGCTTAGATTCCTCGTAGAGGAATTGTAAGTTATACAGCAATTGCAAGGCTTCCGGTTCCCCGAGCGAGCATCCCAAACCGGTGGAGACAACTGAGCTCATTTTGTTGATGTTTATCCCCATGTGCGAGTTTAGTCCCCGCGGATCGTATTGCCGGTTATTATAGGAGTCAAACTCGACTATGATGATCTGATTATCGGGTGAATTGAAAGTTGTCGAGTTGAGCAGTCCCAGGTACCCACCGCCTGAGTTCGGAGGGATCGGGTGATCCACAGGTGCCACAAAGAAGGCGAGGCCACCAGTGAGCTTTCCCTGATCGTGAGCGTCTATCGTGAATGAGAATCGGCATGTGAAATCCGCCACTTGGTCAGCGCTAGAGTCCCAGAGGCACACGGGCTTCGAGTACACGACACGGCCAACCTGGAAGTTAAGCGTTTTGTCGAAATGGGTGAGGTCAGCATAGTTATTTATGGCCTTTGCTTCTCCTTCATACGCTACATCGCTGGTGGTGTTATTGAATCCCGGTATGTTGAAAGAAAAACACCCAGCAGAGGGAAGAAACAGAAGGCAGAAAACAAAGGCTAGAATTGTGGGAATGTTCACTTGATGAGAAGTTTCAGTCTGTGGCATCTTTAGAGACTTAATATATTTGCTTATGCTGGACATTGTCCAAGATTTAGCAGGCAAAAGGGACGACGGCTTCGACATCTAATGATCGGCATTGTTATATACATTAAGGCTGTTCGGGCATGTAGAAAAGCCAAACGGATAGAGATGGACGCGTCTTCGACATCAATGCATGGTTCAATCCTTCCCATTATATCTATTATTCACAGACCAATCACCGGCATAATGTTCACTGTAGACGAACTTGTAAAGCCCGCACGACAGTCAGAAGGCCAAATCTAAAAAGGTTGGAAAGAGATTAGCATCAATTATGCAAGTGCTGCTAATACAATTCGGCCATCTATAGCACCAGACGGAAGGAATAACACAATCTTTGTTGTATACGTCAGCAATTTATGACTTTTTGGATAATTTTCTAGGAGCTTTAGATAGTTTCACCTTATGTAGAACTAGGTTTAAATGCAACACCGCTTGTGCACACTTGAGCAATGTGGAGCCGAGTCTCGAATTTTTATGTTGGCTTATAAAAGTTTGTTCATGTATTGTTTGAAACCCACTCTTGTCTTGTTATCCAATTGAATCCCTTCTTTTGATGCATGACTACTGCCGTAGCCTGAAATTAGATATATCAGTGCTATGGTTGTCGGCCATGGACCACAAGCAAGGGGTAGGTGTCCAAGTGGTGCAAAAGAAGTAGCCAAGTAATTATACAAGGCAATAATCATTTGAAATACGTTACAGTGAATAATTACTTGGAATGTCTTTCTCATGTGATATGCAATTTGAGATATCACAAACTCTTCCTGATAAAAGCAACGTTGTCCTTGTTAATGTCAAGCAACGTCACTTCTATTCAATTAATTTGATCGATTGGTCCATTTGCCATCTTAAAAGCTAGTGAGGAGTTGCATCTTGGTTGAACCCTCTTGCCTCGATGATCGCTTTCCACCATTGTGGGATTGGCTTACGCCGAATCCATCTTGAACCATAGATCTACTTAAGGCTCCAGCACAATCTATTCACCATTCCACATAAGCCAAACTCCCAAAAGAAGCATTCAAAATTACCACCTAAGGTCATGATCATTTGAGATAGTTAAGTAAATCACACATTAAATATAGTAAGTCCATATCAGATAATCTACATATGCCGTTAGCGATTATGAAATCCACTTTAGATAAGTAATCTCGCACGTTTATTTTGCTATCAACCTCGTGAATTAAGTAAGACACGAGCTAAAACTCAGGTGGATGCCTAATATGGATAGTGGTGTAGGGAATCAAACTTGTATCATTCACTTAAATTACGGACATTAATCAGTTCTTTGACCATTAAATCAATTTGAGGGGGATAATATAGAATTTTACGTGTCTAAATAGTCACTTTTCGATGCAAACTTTTACTTTATACTTGAATAAGTTCTGTATTGTTTGCTCATGGCTCGAACAATTCGAAGGGCCTGCCTATGCTTAGCCAAAAATTGAGCAAGCTTAATTTAAAGTTTTTTACACCAGCACGAACCTAGAAATTTTTTTGATGTGCCCCTTATGATTACATTAAAGCATTGTAATTTTAAAAATACAATTTATAAATATTTACTTGATCATAAGTTGCAATTATTTATGTGGTTGATGCTATTTACAGATTTATATATAGTTAGGTTGCCTTTATTTATATTTACAGAATAATCTTCTATTTTTATCTCAGCATTCATCTTTAAAAAAGAAAGTACGCACGTGGCCACATGATTGGGCCGGTAAGGCCCATGCATTCTATTGGGTGACTCATCTCACTTAACTGGACGCAAATTTATAGGGCTTGGTGGATTCGGGCGAGGCCCATAAAAGTTTGGCCCAAGTGGGCCCTACCTGAGGCCCGCTCAATCAGCAAGTCTCCAATATAAGTTACTAACTACAGTTGATTAAAGTTATATTTTCATATGAAAAGTTACTAATTAGGTGAAAAGGATCTTTGTTACAAACATATCAAAATTCATTGTTTATGAAAATTCACTGAATGGCGTGCAGAGACTTTGAATTTCAAACGCATTTTCGAATTCCTTCAAACCTTTTTATATCAACGAATATCGACATGTGAAATTTATTATAATGTTTTTATGATTTTTCAAAACTTAAACAATGCATTTTCTTTTAAAAACTCACTGTTACTCTTTACCACTCCTGTGACTATAATAATGACATTGGTACTCTAATGGGGAAAATATTGAGAAAGACATCGATATTTATAACAACATATTTATTCTGTTAATGATATCTTCATTTGAGATTAGAAAAGTTCCGAATAAAGCTCTTAGACCAAATTTAATAGAACACTTTAAATTCAGTCTAGTTTGGGCCAAATTTTTTTTATCAAAGCTGGACACGGGCATTTGGATTACGGATAGACTCGAGACATAATTCGCAATAAAGCTGGAACATTATCACGTCGAGGCATTACAAAGTTTCCTCTTTTGTAGTATTCCTTGTGATTACGGATTAATAACTTACTAATTTCACACGGTTTCCCATCGAAGCCAAAAAGAGAAATTAAAAGAATTTCAAAGTCGGAAGAACCAAAAAATAAATGAAATTTGGCCTAAACTTTCAAAGAATTTGCGGTTTTTATCTGGGCACATCAGTTCGGATATTAAAATCCTTTTACACGCTTCTTCGTCTTTTCTTTTTCGCCGCCAAACTCCTTTGCCTCTCTGTTCCTCCGCCGCGACCGCCTTCGCCGCCGGTCGGAGGCGAAGGAAGCGGCCACTATTTAATCGGTCCCTGTCCGGATCCGACCACCGTGAAACCCTAATTGTCTTCGCAGGAAGAGAGAGAGAGAGGACCGAGTGCTTGCTTGAGGCGCTTCCCTCCGGCCCCCGAGCTTGATTTCCCCGATGAGAAGGTAGGGATGGGTCGACCCGAGCCGTGCGTGCTGTTCGCCCAGACGTTCGCCCACCCCCATCTCGACGAGTACGTCGACGAGGTGAGTTCGTGCGCTTCGCGTCGGAGCTCCGTCCTCCCGCGGCGCGAGCAACTGAATTCGAACTGTCGGCCGAATTGTTTCAGTGGAGCTAAGCTGAGTTCTGCGTTGCTCGCGGCGTGACGCTGTCCGTTCTTTGAATTCGCAGGTAGTCTTTGCTGAGCTCGTCGTTGTCGCTGCTTGCGAGTTCCTGGAGCTGAGCGCGTCTTCGACATGTCAATCGGTGTCGCTTGTCGGGTAATGTTGCGCTACTTCGTTCGTTGTTCTTTCCTTTTTTTTTTTTTTGGGGGGGGGCGGGCTCCCTTGTTGACGCTGTTTTGGTGGGAAATTCGTTGTTCTATTGGAAAAATTTGATGCAATGAAAGGGAGAAAGACAGTCCTGAACCATGGGAAGTGCATTAAAGAAGTAGTGAGAGTGACGGGCATGGACAGATATCTGGCTTTTCCAGTAGATATGTGAAATTATAAATCTCAGCTTGGGAAGTGGATCTCTTTGCCCTCTCATGATCTGCTAATCCTTACATCTGCTTCTGGAATGGACTCTTGCCTTAGTGCTTGGCGGTGTAAGCTTCCAAAATGACATCTTGAGCATGATGTTGCTGTTCCTTTCCATTCAGTCCGATAGATAAACCAATACTAACCGAGTGGAGATATCTAGTAGCCTGAAATGCATAAGCCCATCGACAATGACCTTAATATGAAGTACAACAATGGACTGCAAAAAGCAATGATATTGAGTTGCGATATGGATTTTCATGTATATGAAGTAGCTGTTGACAAGGTCATATGAGAAAGGCTAAGCCTCTCTGGAGAACATGTTTGACATTTAAGTTATGTTTTCTTTGTTGGTTTCTGTCAGATAAGTTACTGTGCACCCATACTGTCTACTTACAAGTTTATCATGGCCTTATATATGCAGCTTCCCTCCACCTGTTTGCTGAAGCTTTTGCTCTGGGTTTTCTAATACGGTTTTGAAGCTAAATTTCCTTTCTGATGTAGTGTTGCAGCCAAGTTCCAATTTTTCATGTTTTGTATAAAATTTTATTTGTTGTGTGATGTCTTGTTCATCTTATACGTGTTCTGGAAGTAATTGTTTGTTCAATTTGCTAGCCAGAGGGGTGTTAAATTATCCAACCTCTCTTACTTCCTGGGTTTATCATGACTTATATCATATCTCAATTAATATATCTACTACACTTAATGAGATTAAGCATGTTTGGTAAAACTAACCAGTTTTGATATAAATGATCGAATTCAGTAAAGATTTTTACTGATTGTGACAAGTGAGAAAGTGGTTACTTAATTTTTTCAATGAAAAAATTGTTGGAAATTACCATGTTACCAATTTCTTTGCTAAAACTTACTAATTATAGCCATTAGTACATAATTGGTCGGAAACAAATGACATTCAGAATTTTCAGCTTTTAAAAAAAAAGACTTCCCATTTTCATTTTCAATGATTTTATTGTGAAAACTTAAATTTAAGTGCTTAGATATTGCGGTTTACTCTTCAGCTTTATCAGCAAGGTGGTAGTCTCTCTATGTGTAATATTTTAAGCTTTTGGGTCAGACTTTTCAACAATATTGTTGCCCATTATTCTAATGGAGCTGATACTAGTGGCACTTCTCCTTGTAGGGCTACTTCACCTCCTTCATTTGCTTTGGAAGTTTTTGTTCAATGTAATGGGGAGACAAGATTTAGGCGCCTTTGTCAGCCTTTTCTGTATTCTCATTCTTCATCAAATGTGCTGGAAGTTGAGGTAAATACAACTTAAAAGGCCTTTATCCTCATGTTGTAGTAGTTGCACTGGTCAGCATTCTTATACTTTTTACATTTAATTGTTTTATGGTTTTGATTTTGTGAGTTTTGGTTTAGTTGAGAGCTATATGTCAAACTTCAGCTTGAATTGTCAAAGGTAACTTTGAGAAGTTCCTTTTCGCACTACCCCATCATAAGGCGGTTGATGATCAAATGGATGTGTTTTGAGGGGGGTAAAACAAGGAGTGTGTTTTTCTGGTTTTTACAAGGTGTTTTTTTTTTTTTGGGGGGGGGGGGGGAGTGAAGACTATGTGAGGTTGAACTCTCTCTTGGTAAGTGGAAATTTGCAAAAAGAATTAGTCGTGAGGCTAATGTGTGCAAGGCAAGTATATAATAAGTGACATGTCTGTTGTTCTCTCATTATCCTCGACAAATAGGGTGGATGATGCTTATCAAGATATTGTATTTACCACATCTCAAGATCAGGGTGCGCCTAAATCACTGTTAGAAGCTTTCAACATTTCATTCACAGAAGTTAATTTGAATGCCAGCTGCTTACTCCAAAAGTTTAAATTGTCAAATGATGGCGAATATGTATATCGTATACTATAACTAATACTCCTTTTCATTCCAAGGCTATATGACTTCCTAATTATTGGAATCATTGGACATGAGGGCAGTTAATGTCCTTAGCCTCCGTCCTGCTTGTGTTCTATGGCTTCTTTGATTTCCCATCTTTTGTAGAATGGATCACAGATATTGCAAACGTTCAATCCTCATTACTTCCCTATCTCAAATTTTTACCAAAGTGTTATTTGAACTTCTGCCCTACTAAAATTATACATCATATAGGCCACCTCTATCGAACCAGTCTGAAACCCTTAGATTCCAAAGTTTCTTCCCAAAGGTCAGGTTTACCCAACTTGGGTTTCATCTATTAGCATTATGTCATGTGTGAAAAGCATACACCAAGGGACATCATCTTGAATATGTCTTGTTAGCTCATCCATAATCAAGGCAAAATCATAAGGACTTAGAGCAGAGCCTTGGTGTAACCCCATAGTAAGAGTGAATGTTTTTTCCCCTTCCATTGTCCTAACAGAGGTGGTGGCTCCATCATACATATCCCTTTCTTCACCAGTTCCATTCAAATCCTTTGACAAGGCCTATAAATCTATTGCATACTTCTATGAATTTTCTTTTAGAAGGAATTTTTTTTTCGCTTTTTAATCAACGTGCCTTTAAAGCAATTTTTCCCAACAATGTCCTCTCTCAAAGCCTATTACAATTCCTTTTTTTTGTTCTCGTGTGCCTTTGATACTATCTTTTACTTTGGAAGCTCAGTTATAATGTCTTCTGGGGAAAACAGTCAGTAGCTATTCATATATTTAACAATCTGTTTTTTTGCAGGCTGTTGTAACTAATCATCTTGTTGTGAGAGGCAGCTATCGCAGTCTAAGCTTAGTCATATATGGGAACACAGCAGAGGATCTGGGACAGTTCAACATAGAATTTGATGATAGCTCCTTGACAAATATCACTAATTCAGCGGAGGGAGAGCTTGAGGATTTACCTATGCCTTTACGCACTACTAACTTTATGAGTAAGGAATTCACCTGCTCTCTCAATGCGTTGCCTCTGCCTGTTAGTGTGTTAGACATGTCTCTTGGGGTCAAGCGGCTTCTACAATCAATATTGAGGATTCTGGAGCTACGGGCACATGGTGATGCATTACAAGAAGCTCTAAGTACTATTGTGTCAGCTGTCTCTACTTATACCACTCATGACCTATCTGGTGCTGGGATCAGTGAGAAATGTCTTAAATCAGGCAGATTAAAAAATGGTAAGAAATTGGAACTTGCTATTAACGAGGCCGCAGGGGAGCTTCTTGAGCTCTACAAAGTTCTTCAACAAGAGTCAGTGCAGTTTTCAGCCAAGCCATCTGCAGAAACCAATTTCCTTGATATGGATATTGATTTGGTTAATTTCAAGCATTTGGTTGACATGTTTGGAAAGTACTTTCATTTTGAGAGTGACTCCTTATTTGTTGGACATCCCGTGCTCTCAAAGGTGACCGCTCTAAAGAATTTAGTTTTTATTCATAGATGACTTTCTACCTTTCACTCATTATTTCGTCATCAGAAATGTTTATCCTTTGGGAAGATAGACGAGTGGAACAATCAACCTAAAGGAGTAGTGCTAATTTGGTGCTCTTGTTTTGATCTTCTTGATTTTCAGAGAAATAATTCCATTTTGTGGTTGAGTATGGCTCTTTTATTCTGCTCTGCCAAAGAAAGTTGCTTCCACTTTGTCAATGGCGGGGGCATGGAGCAACTGGTCAAAGTTTTCTGCAGTGACCTACAACATTCTACAACAGTGGTGCTCCTATTTCTGGGAGTTGCGGAGCAGGCAACACGATACTCGGTTGGCTGTGAAGGTTTCTTGGGATGGTGGCCTCGTGAAGAAGTTACCATTCCATCTGGTACTAGTGAAAATTATACTCAGTTGCTGAAACTGTTATTGCAAGAACCACGCCATGATGTTGCTTCCCTGGCAACTTACATTCTTCGTCGCCTAAGATTTTATGAAGTTGCAGCGAAATATGAGGTGTGATTTTGTTTTCTTATGGCTGTGTTTGACATTGCATGTATGATTTGCTAATGGCTTGAGTTGGCAGTGTGCAGTGCTCTCTCTGTTAAGAGGTCTTTCTACCATTGATAGGGTCACAGAAGCTTCTTTGCACGAGCTCATGAGTGCTAAGTCTCAACTCAAAAGCCTCTTGGTGAGTTGTAACTTTAGTGTATATTTTTGGTAGCAAGGTCGTTGGTCTCTTTTGGGGGTTGGCTAGACCTTTTTGGGTTATTAATTCTTTCCTTGAGTTCATATGGGTTTGCACTTTGTTTGCTGGGTTTACACTATTGAGAATTGCTAATGCAGAAGCTGATAAATTTGGATGGTCAAATAGAAGATCCTTATCCTGTTGCACAAGCAAGTAGATCCCTGATTCTTGGTCAAGGTGAAGGATGCCTGTCCTACAAAACGACCAGTGGCTCAATTACTTCTAACTGTTGCCTTTCCATTTGGGATATTGACCCAGATCTGCTGGGAATTCTCAAGGTATCTTGCTCTTTTTTGTTTGGCTTCATCCTTTAGTAAATTAGGGAAAAGTTACGTGTGTGTTTGAGAGAGAGAGGGAGAGAAGGAGAGAAGAGAGAGGAGGGGGAGGTGGGGGGGGGGATCCCTCTGCTGCTATTCATTTCTCATGGAAAAAATGAATAATTTGTTTTGACAGAACTGCTACTTCCTTCAACACTTGCAATCGGCAAGTCCTTTTTTATATACCTTCAGAGTTGAGACCATTCAATTCTACGTGACTAGAATCGGCTCCATACACAAGAACTGTTGTGTTTTTTTGTTTATTTTTTCATGAGCGTGCTGTTCAGGTTGGAGCGAGTTTAGGGCATTGGATGATTTCAGGGATACACTTCTGCATGACCGCCAATTTACTTAGCCAAAAAGAGGTCTGACATAGGTTTAGCTGCAGTGCATAAGTTACTAGAGGTTGTCCCCTTTCTGAATAAAATCTAAAGAGATCCAACACTGCTGCTAAAAAATATGCATCAGCGGACTTCAAAATTTTGACTCTGTTGTGGGAGGGATTGCTCATGTGTGTGTATATATATATATATATATATATATATATATATATATATATATATATATATAAATTAATAAAATCTATGCACAATTCAATACTTTAAGTTAGTTCATGGATGAAATTATTTCACATATTCTGTGAGCAGGAGAGAGGAATTCTTCCTCTATCAGCTGCTTTGTTGTCATCATCAATTCTGCACTTGAAAATAGGACATGCAATGTTCTTACATGTAGAGATCATTTCATCAATTGGTGCCATAATATTTTCACTGCTCCTCTGCCGCTCAGGTATTGTTAACAATACATTACTCAATTTCTTCCCTTATAAATCAAGTGATTCTTGGGATTTTACTTGTTTATCTCTGTGTCAGGCTTACTTTTCCTTGCACATCAACCTGAAATTTCGTCTACAATAGTCCATTGCCTGAAA
Source organism: Syzygium aromaticum (assembly GCA_024500025.1). Classification (NCBI taxonomy): domain Eukaryota; kingdom Viridiplantae; phylum Streptophyta; class Magnoliopsida; order Myrtales; family Myrtaceae; genus Syzygium; species Syzygium aromaticum. The sequence goes on from CM044885.1 coordinate 25,327,351, forward strand.
GGTGGTGATTCTACCAGAAAAGACGAGTGCCTTCCACTTCGTTATGCATCCATCTTATTATCCAAAGGTTTCTTCTGTGCGTCAGAAGAAGTAGGCATGATACTTGAGATGCATTTGAGAGTGGTCGGTTTACTTTCTTTTTAGAATATTATGCTGATTCCAGCATTTTGTTTTCATGTTCTACATTTGGTGGCAATGAGTTTACATTCTCTCTTTATAGGTTAACGCGATCGATCGTTTGCTTACATGCACTCCTCATTCTGAAGAATTCTTATGGGTCTTGTGGGAACTTTGTGCGCTTTCTAGGTGGATTTGGCTTTACCTTTTTGGTGCTCTGTAGATTGCTTTTAGTGCATTAGCAGCATTGACGAAGAATTGTTTCATGATGGCAGATCTGACTGTGGACATCAGGCTTTGTTGGTTCTTGGATATTTTCCAGAGGTATGTCTCACTGTGCTTAAAACAGAACTGTTTTACTCAGGATTAATGAGATGTACTTTTGCTAGTTGAGTAAAGACAATATGGTATGTAAGTTGCTAGAGTTGGACTTTCAATCTGGCAATTAGCTGTTATACTGTTTTGACTTGTTTGGCCAGTGACCTATCATTCTTTTTCATAGGCTATTGCAGCATTGATTGAAGCATTGCGCTCAGTCAAGGAGTTGGAGCCCACTGCAAAGAGTGGTGGTAGTGATCTGCAATTATTAAGCCTCAGATATTTTAGCAAAGACTAGTGGTTTTCTGTGAATAAGGAACTAACTCGAATCATTCTATCTTTTCAGGAGCTTCACCCCTGGATGTTGCGATTTTTCATTCGGCAGCAGAGATTTTTGAAATCATTGTTACCGATTCCACAGCATCTTCTCTGGGCTCGTGGATTGATTGTGCAGTCGAACTTCATAGAGCTTTACATTCCTCATCCCCAGGGTCAAATAGAAAAGACGCTCCCACACGACTTTTGGAATGGATAGATGCTGGTGTAGTTTATCACAAAAACGGGGCTGTTGGTCTTCTCCGGTATGCTGCTGTGTTAGTATCTGGGGGAGATGCACACTTAACTTCGACTAGTATTCTAGTGTCAGATCTCATGGGTGTTGAACATGCTGTTGGAGATCCTTCTGGTGGTTCTGACATAAATGTAATGGAGAATCTTGGGAAAATAATCTCTGAGAAAACATTTGACGGAGTTGCACTTCGCGATTCTTCTGTAGCTCAGCTTACAACAGCATTTCGGATTTTAGCTTTCATTTCCGAGAACTCTGTATGTGTTTTCCATCTTGAAATGTATGTAATTTACAATAATTTTTTACTGGCTTACTTTAGACTTCTTGGTGTAGACTGTTGCTGCAACGCTATATGATGAAGGTGCCATTACAGTTATCTACACCGTTTTAATTAACTGTAGATTTATGCTTGAGAGGTCCTCGAACAGTTACGGTGAGTTTTTCCTTGTCTTAGCGGAATGCCTTCTTTTGATGGTACGTAAATTATCACACGTTCTATTGTGGTTTTTGAATAATGAACTAATACATTATTATCTTCTTGGACATGATCTGGCTACGTTGAGTTTTTAAATTTTTAATTTTTGGTTTTGATCTCTCTTCTTTAAAGGTATTATGGACAATACCTGATGTGGAGCTTTTGTATTGGGCCATTTGATTGCTTTGCTTTCATTGGATGCTTAGTTTGTGGGACCTTTATATTGTTCTTGCTGTTTGCTTTCCTCTGCACAATCACTATTATACTCTTGGTCTTTCTATCTTCATTGGATTGACCTGTAGTCGTGACTTGTGCCTAGTGGTTTGGATTTAAGAAGGATTATCAAGGTTATATATAGGGGTTTAGCATGCGATAGTTTCTTCTTTGGCATTTTAATTGTTGAGCTTATATGAACTTTGCTTGAACTTTTGAATGAAGGAGCTGTACTGCTATTATTGCCATAAATATCAATCTATCTTTCTTCCTGTAATTCTTAGGTCAAGTTTGATATTTATATGTGGATGCACAACTGGTGTGATCCTTTTTATACCTTTACAAGGTGTCAGTCCTGAATTTTTCTGATTGCAACTCTTCTGAATATTTTCTCAATCTCATCAGAGAGAGATTCAAATTCCAGTGTTTGGCTTGGACGTTTTTATTGCATTTCTTCCCTTATCAGAATTCTTGCAGACTTACAGTTTCTGCTTCTCAGGGTAAAAATTCAGATTTTATTGACTGATTGCTCAGCTTTTAACTTTTTTTTCTATTAATTCTTAATAATGCACATGTCTGTGATGTGGAGTTTGTTGCATAGCCTATTTCACTTGTCTTCATGGTGCAACACTTGGATGTATATCATTAGTTGTTTTGAGAGATCTGCCGCAAAAACCTCTTCCCCCGGAGTTTGGACTTCTGTATTTAGTGATTTTTTTCCTGCAGTCCTTTTGAACACTTTTCTTTGGACAGATTACCTTGTTGATGATGGAACTGAATGCAACTCCACATCGGATTTGCTTTTGGAACGGAATCGGGAGCAGAGCCTAATTGATGTGTTGATTCCTGCCTTGGTACTGCTGATCAACCTTTTGAAGAAACTACAGGTTGGTCAAATCTGAATTACCGGTGCATTAGCTTAATGTCATTTCTGCAAAATCCTTCATGGGCATCATAAGGAAGTCTTGTATTGAATGTCTCAACTCACTGGCACGAAAATGATAAAGTAGCCTATGTCAATGTCAATGTCAAATCCAATTTATAGTCTTCACTGGTTTTCTTTTCGTCCTTCTATTATAAGGTGGGCTAGAAGGTTTCTAATTTATGATGCACGCTGCTATGATGCATCAATATATAGGGGGAAACTGTTGGAAAACTTCCAGGTCATTTGAAATTAAATCTATGGAAGACATTCAGCCTCAACCCCTCTTCCTGATAACCACACGCACACACGCACACACCCATAGAGAACCCACCTAGGGGGCAAAATTTTGTTTGGCATTGTTGTTGGTACTTCTAGTTTGGATTTTGAAGTATTTGATATTTGATTTTGATGATGTGCATAAGTTTTCCCTTGTTAAATTTTAGTTTGTCCTATTATGATCTGGAAAGCTTCAAGTGTTAGTCTTTGGATGTGAGTATTCAAACAAGTGAAGTTCGGGTCATTTAGCACATCAGCATGATGAAAATGGTGCACATGCAACATGAAAGAAATCTCATTTATTAAGCACTGGAAAATTCATTATAGTTTGAGAGAAAACCAACTAAGTGGGCCCCGTTTGAATCCGTTTACATCTAGGACTATCATTTTTTTTATTTAGCAAACAAAGGAAATGTTTCATCAAATCGGTATGTCTTCACATTTTACTTCCCTACATCCTTCCAATCTTAGCATAAGTATGTAGTCTCATCTTGTATAGAATGCAACAATATTTCTTTTTGATGGGCTAATATGCGACAATGTTTTTTAGAACTTAAACATTCTGCTTTCATACAGGAAGCAAATGAGCAGCACAGAAATACAAAACTAATGAATTCTCTTCTGAGATTGCATCGAGAATTGAGGTGACATTCAGATAAAAAATGGTTTTGTCTTCTGCAACTGCCAACATGCTTATATACTTGTTATTGTTCTTCTACAGCCCCAGAGTAGCTGCATGTGCAGCAGATCTATCTGCTCCATACCCTGATTCTGCTCTTGGTTATGAAGCCGTCTGCCATCTTATTGTGTCTTCTCTTGCTTATTGGCCAGTGTTTGGATGGGCTCCCCGCCTGTTCCACTCTCTCCTTGCAAGTGTTCAAGCAACTTCAGTTCTGGCCTTGGGTCCAAAGGAGACCTGCAGTTTTATGTGTCTTCTGGTATGTAATTAAAAGTCTGACACCTGAAGTGGGCATGCTTTATGTAGTACTCTAATATTATGGACGCTTGTGGTTGGATGAATTGTGCTTTGTTCACTATATATATATTTGTATATGTATGGTATATGATTTAGATATTTTAAGCTGCATTTCCTCTAAACTTTGTTGTTTTGACTATTTTTGTCTTGAATCCATTCTGTGTGGTTAGAATGATTTGTTTCCTGAAGAAGGAATCTGGCTTTGGAAGAAAGGAATGCCTGTGTTGAGTTCCCTCAGGAAGTTGGCTATCGGTACAATATTGGGACCTCCAAAAGAGAAAGAGGTGAACTGGTATCTGAAACCTGAATTTCGTGAGAAGATTCTGAGCCAATTAACCCCGCAGCTTGACATGATTGCACAGATGATCAAACATTATGCAGTCTCTGTATGTTACTCACTTGTTATATTCATTAGATTTCCTAGTAATTGAAAAAGATTGTTATTCTTGTTATATTTGGAGCATTAAAATTGTTGTTAGATGCATGTTCCATTAGATGTTGTAATTCATCTCATTACATTGCTCTTGACAGGCACTGGTCGTAATTCAAGACATGCTTAGAATTTTCATAATTCGAATTGCTTGCGAGAAAGTTGAAAGCGCCTCCATACTCCTCAAGCCCATCTTCAGTTGGGTCCTTGATCATATCTCTTTAATTTCTGCGTTGGATATTGATACTTACAAGGTGACCATATTCTTCCACCATTATTGCTTCTCTCGTAAAGTTGACTTAGAATGACATACTATGCCTTTTTCAGGTTTACAGATATCTCGATTTTCTTGCTTCTTTATTGGAGCATCCGCGAGCTAAGGTCCCCATCTGATCCTTTCATTCGTCTATCTTTGTCCAGAAGATGCCTGCAGAAAGGCTCATTGTATCTTTTATTTCTTCAGGCGCTATTACTCAAGGCAGGGATGATCCAGATTCTGAAAAAAGTTCTCGAATGGTGTTTGGATGCCGTTGATTCAGACAAGATTTTGGAGATTAGAAATATGGCGGATAATGGATTTACGCTGCTTAGTTGGTGCCTTCCTGTGTTTAAGTCCTTGTCACTGTTGTGTGGTTCTGTGGCAACTTCACAATGTGCTGGGTTGCCTGATTCGTGAGTAGATTTTATCATCTGAATTAGTTATGTTTGTTATTTTTTCAAAGCTTGTAGCTAACATCATGTTTCCAATTAGGAAAAATACGGAATGCTTTAGCATTGGAGATTGTGCTTCAATTTTACCTTATCTTCTTAAGTTTTTTCAGGTAACTTCTTCTCTCGTATTAGATTATTGGTTATCCTTAATGCCAAAATCTGTGTTACCTTTCTTTTCACGGTTTGTGTGAACAAATCTGTATGCAACGAGGATAATGTCATGCTGTAATAATTTTTACTTGTAGTACGGGAATCTTCTTAGTTGTTGCTAATGGAAAATCATGATGTTCTCCAGGTCTTGCCTGTTGGAAAAGAGTTGCTTGCTTGTGTTAGATCTTTCAAAGAAATCAGTTCTTGCAAAGAAGGTCGTGATTCTTTGAAGGCTGCCTTTGGTTCCTTTAGTAGTTCTGTGGTACATGAGCGAGACAAAGGACATGAAACTAACCAAATTTATAACAGTAGCGAATCTGGATGGAGCAAACGTGCTCCTTTATTGTGTTGCTGGAAGAAGATGTGGAATTCTTCTGAAGCTAGTGATGATTCATCGTCTTTCGCTGCTCAAGGCCTTGATCTATTGTCTTCAGGGTGTTTGTCATTCTGCGTGGATGGAACCAGGTCTTCTTCAGAGATTGTTAGCCTCTTTAATTGGATTGATTTGCTGTACTTATATTTACCAATGTTGAGTTGCATTAGTAATTTGCGGACAAGTATGTGGAATTATTATTGAAGCATGGAGAATTAAGTGAAGTTCATGATCCTAATTACAGTCTTAGTTTGTGGTTAGTTGATTAGGAAGGGCAGAATGCAGAAGGTAGACATTCCCTGGTTGATCTTTGAGCATTTATTGATGGTATTCATGGCTGTCTAGTCTGTCCTTGTAATTCTTGCATATTGAGATGAGAAATTACATGTCCATAGAAGTATGGTCAATACCATATGACTATAACAAGTTGTCATTTTTATTGCTTTTCTGTTAATACCTCAATACCCTCTATGTGAACTTTATGAGTGTGATATAAACTGTTAAGCTACTTCCGAGTCAACTTAATCAAATTATTTGCACTGCTACTGGTGCCTTTTGTACTCCTAAAGAGACACTGCTTAAGTGACACATCACTGGCTTCCGCTGCTTTTTGGAACTATTTTCAGTTACTAATACTCGATCACTCATTTGAGCTTTCAAATAATTGGTTGCTCATTCTTCCTTAGACTGTGTTGCATTTCTTGGGTAAAATAACGTTCTTCAGATAATGTAATTGTTGTTATAATCATGATATAATAGGACGAGAAAGAGGACATATGTCTTTGTTGCCATTCATCAGCAATAAGCTAACTTTTCTTTGGTTATTGATCAGATTGAACTTGAAGGGGGTTGGTCTGGTGAAATTGCTTTTTGGGCTTTCAGATGATTTGAATGAGACAGACAGTTTTATCAAGGAAAACCTGAATTACGTTAAAGGTTTAAATGCTCTGTTGAGTTCAAAGGGCGAATACAATGACCATGAAACTGGTCCTTTTCAGGTATAAGATATATAAGTTGCCTATTTTTCTGCAATTTCTCTTCATGGCATTGCTAATATATTACTCTGAACAGATCCCAGACTCTGTAAAATCATTGCTTCTGTTATTGGTGAATCCTATTGGTGCCATTGATGTGGTTGATAAAGCTTTTGGTGAGGCTGTCTTGTCGTCCAATGATGATCTGGTTTCTACAGAGTTGCAGTCTGCTGTAGATGGCTGTCTTGAAAGAACTGATGGGTTACTCCTGCTAGGTGGACTAGGAGATAAGTTCCTTTGGGAATGTCCGGAAACTTTGCCTGATAAGACAGCTCTTCCATTAAAAAGGAAAATGTCCTCTCTAGAAGGTCAAGGTAGGCGTGCCAGAGGGGAGAATCCACCTTCTGATCTTGCAGCCTCTGGTGCATTTTCACGTGGTTCAGGTCAATCTGTAGCTCCCTCTGGTCCTACACGCAGAGATACATTCCGGCTGCGCAAACCAAATACCAGCAGGCCTCCATCTATGCACGTGGATGACTATGTTGCACGGGAGAGAAATGTTGATGGTGTTAGTGATGTCATTGCAGTTCCACGTGTAGGATCAACGAGTGGAAGACCTCCTTCAATCCATGTAGATGAGTTTATGGCTAGACAAAGGGAACGGCAGAGTTCTTCTGCCACAATAGTTGGTGAGGCAGTAACACAAGTGAAAAATGCAGCTCCTGCTAATGGTGGAGAGAAAGAGGTCAAAAAACCTAAGCAGGTGAAGACAGATTTAGATGATGATTTACAGGGTATTGACATAGTGTTTGATGGTGAAGAATCTGAAACGGATGACAAGATGCCTTTCCCCCAGCCAGATCATAATTTGCAACCATCTGCCCTTGTCACTGCTGAGCAAAGTTCTCCCCACTCAATTGTTGAGGAGACGGAAAGTGATGTTCATGAAAGCAGTCAATTTTCTCGTATGGGCACGCCTGTTGCATCCAATGCTGATGAAAACACCCAAAGTGAGTTTTCTACAAGGATGTCTGTTTCACATTTGGAGAAGCCATTGACTCGAGAACCAAGTGTGACCTCAGATAAAAGGTTCTTTGAGCAATCTAATGATGTGAAGGATTTGATTACAGGAAAGAACTGTGGTGTGTTTGATGCTGCAGCAGCAGCAAACAATCCTGGATTTCCTGTTTCACCTTATGCTATGGCATCAGCATCGTCATCTGGGCAATCACATGTTGATTCTAGGGTGAGTCCTCAAACATTGTACCCAAAACACAGTCCGCATCATGCAGGAAACCTTCATGGTGCAGGAACCCAAGGATCCTATGACCAGAAATATTTGCAGAATCAACCACCACTACCTCCCATGCCGCCACCATCGTTAGTTCCATCAGTAGTATCTCAGGCTTCTGATTCAGTTCCTAGTCAAGCATCCCCATTTACGAATAAGATGATCGATGGGCAGTCACCTGTTTCCAGTGGCTTTCATGTAAGCAGAGTTAATTATTGTCCTTTTGTTTTCTTCATGCTATTGAGCATAAGACATAGATCATTTCTAATGTTATTGCTTGGCTTTCCTTCTGCAGATTCAGTCAGATCACTTGTCTCCATATAGTTCTTCCCCCAGTGGATCCATTAGGCCTCTCCCACCACTTCCCCCAACACCACCTCCATTTTTATCCAGTCCCTATACTATGCCACCTATAAAAGCTTCCACTCCACAGTCTTCAGGTTATGTTCAGACAAGCATTGGAATGACAGAATTTCCCCGTGCACCTATTATGCCTTCAACTGATCTGCCACATTCTGCAGCAGGTCCCAGACATTCATATCCCCCACCTCCCCTAATGCATCCCTTGGTGTTCAGTAGGCCTGCCTCTGTCCCTGTGAATTTCTATGGGAACAACACAATGCAGCAGCATGGAGAGAATCAACCTAGCATCTTGCAGAACTTTCCTCTTAGTCAATCTCCAATGCAGTCAGTACACACTGTTGCACAATTGCAGCCACTTCAGCCCCCACAACTCCCACAGGTTCCACAACCACCTCAGCACCTCAGACCACTAGCTTTTTCTTCACAGCAGCCGGAACAAGGGTCGTCATCCTTGCAAAACCCAGTACAACAAGGTCATCAATTACAAGCACTGCAGCAGCAGTCACAAGTATCTCCTTTGCATGCTTATATCCAGTCACAGCAACAAGAACTATCTCATGGTCATCCACGTCAAGAAGTAGAGCATGCTCGACTCCAGGTTTCTCATCAGCAAGGAGACACATCCAACCAGCATCAAGATGCAGGAATATCACTATACGATTACTTCAAGTCCCCAGAAGACATCCAGGTCGGTTTCTAGAAGCCCTTAGAAAGAATTTTCATGCGCTCTACGCTGATGTTTATCTTCTAGTCTTTCTTAATATTTTATGACTCTGGCAGGCCTTGCTGAGTGATCGCGAAAAGCTCTGTCAGCTTTTGGAACAGCATCCAAAGTTAATGCAGATGCTTCAGGTTCATTCTGTTTGAAGTTTTAAAGTTCAAGAATCCCCACTCTTACTTTTCCCCAACCCCTTATATCTGCAAATTGAGGTCAATTAGGAAGAGGGAAGTAGGGTCGTCTTAGTGTTCATTCTCGTAGAGAGATATGGCTAAGAGGAAAAATTGGCGGGTGGCCGAAGTGAGCATTTCTGAGTATAGTGCATGTATGCAGGGTATTGCACGGTTATAGTTTTGGAATCAGGAATTCTTTCCCCCAGGCTTGGGATCTGATGTTGGTGTTACTAATCCATAGTTATCAAGCATTTTTTCGTGTTTGCTCTTCACTCTAGAGCGTAATCTCATTTCTATTCTCGTTGATCATCGACTCATCATATGATTATTTGGTCCATTATTCCCCCTTTTCCAAGTTGTAGAACAGTGATAGCACTGCTACTTGTCTTACTCTTCAGTAGAAATGTGTCGGTAGAAATGTGTCAAACTCAGGCTAGCTTTATATTCAGATGTCATTATTTCAGTGTAAAGGTGTTCGTACCTGTCCCGATGCTTAGTTTTACTGGGGCTTAGTTGCAAGACAAGTTTTTACGTCCAAAACAGAAAAAAGAAGAAAAAAGAAGAAGGGCTTCCTCACTGTTCCCTCTTCTAATTAGGCAAACAGTTTTTTTTTGGTTCGAAAATTAGGCACACAGTTACTTCTAAACTGTTCTGACGTCTCTGTCCTTTCTTTGGATGGTCTAACAGGAAAGATTGGGCCAGCTATAACATCGAGATCAGATTTGTCAAGGGTGGTGGTCCTGTTGTATGCCCTCTCATTTGGATGATTTATATAATGTTTGAATCGCCAAATGCGATATTCTTGAGCAACTGTAGCCTGTCCATTATTTGTTTTCGATATTTGTAACTTAAATTCACTTTGTGTATATATATGTACAATTTTGTCCTGGCCTCATTGCCCTGTATCTTATTTTGTATAGATTCATTTTCAAATTAGTCATGCGCTCGGCGGAGCTGTGATGCAGCTAACCATGATCTTCTCTCGAGGAGTACTCACTTGATGAAATTACAAGAACAGAGAGTTCTATTATTCTTGTACCGAAAGTCCTATTAGACAGGCTGATTCAGAGCGACCGTTTCCTGATAAAGACAATGGTTTGCTAGGTGGGATGTTGATTAATTGACATAGGCGAGGCCCAGCAACTACTTTTCTGATTTCTTCTCTTTGTTTATTTTTGTTATTTGAAACTCCTGTTAAAGAACTAATCTTATTTAATTTCACGTCATCGCTGTTCGGCATTGACCAATGATGGTATGTTCCTTATGGCAAATGGCAAAGTATTATTACATTGTACGGCAAGTCTTGCTCGTGTTGATTAACCATGTCGTGGTACAGTATTCTTTTTAGGTCTTTTCATGGATCGCTGGGAATTTTTGTCATTCGAAAGCCTTTTACTTTTGAAATGGTTTCGCGATCCAACTTTCATAAGCATGCTTGATTTTGGACATTTTAAAACCTATCGCTTCTCCATCAGTATATGCTCGGAAATGCTATTACATAAACAGCTCTTCCTTGTTTCGAAACCCGACACCCCACTTATCAAGGAGCATATCCATGTCGATTTCATATATCAAATTCTTCGTCGGTAAGATATACACTGTGCAATTGATTGGCGTATCTAAAGAACTCCCTAAATGAAGTTTTTACAAAGGAAAAACTGATTTTCTTCTCACGCTGGATAAGAAGAAAGAAACTCAGGACGAATGCACGGAGAGTTCTTCCATGCCCGGGCATGCAATCTCAGAATCTCTCTCGCCTTTTCCTTGGTCTTGCTCGTGCCCTCAGCTTGGAGGACTAGACACAACTTCGCAGCAACGCCTACTTGCAACATCTCTTGCGCGATGCTCGGCGTTGCCGAGAACTTGGCGATGGACAAGAGAATCCTGACGCCTCTCTCGCTGGCTGTCTCCGAAACCCTTAGTATTTTCTTCGACACTATGGCGATCCCCGCTCCGTGCTTCAACAACTCGGCTCTTCCCTCTGCGCATTGGCACAGCACGTCCAAAAGCATAAGAATCATTTCACTCTGCCTTTTGTAGCATGAATCGAGAAGAAGATCGATCAAGACCGGCACGGCGCTGGCGTCCACGACTTTGACTCTGTTCCGACCCATCGGGCAGGCTCGGATAAGCAGTTTCAATGCAGATTTCGTTACCTTCCGTGAGACTCGATCACGCAAAAGTCGAACTACTTCGACCAACAATTCCATCCTCAAACTCGAGAGTTGAATAATATCAGCAACTTCAAACATTGAATTTAGCAACATGACTGCGTATGCCCTAGACTCACGCGTTCCGCTCTGCATGATTCGAGTCAACGAGTCGACAAACGCTCCGTCGTTGCCTATGAGATTCTGAAGGCTGGCTTCGGAGAGTTGCAGGTGATAAAGTACAGCCAGAGCCTCATCAAGAGGTCTAGTTGTGACCTCGAAACTGCAACAGTTGGACGGTGTTTCATCCAGTAATGCAGAGCTCGCCGTGGTTTCATTTTTCACTAGTGTCGCCAAGAAGTCAGCTGCACCAGCAGCTTCCATGCAGCATCGGTTAGTGGCATTCTCCGCGGCAATCGACCGCAGTCTTTTGAGACACTTGTTTCGCATGTCTGGGGACTTGGCCTCGCGGAGGAGCTTAGCAACCTGGGACTTGCTTATAGGAGGTTTCGGGGTTGGAATCCTTTCGATGCCGTGCGCAGCGTTGAGGGTGCACCACGATTGGATGAGGCGCCGGAGCGTGTGGTTGGGCGTCAAGTCGCAGCCTGAAATCGCTTGCTTGGTCACGGGGCACGTGCCGTTCTTGGCGGAGAACAGCCACTTCTCGATGCTCTCGCGGTCGTACGTTATCCCGGTGGGCACCGTAACGGGGTCCTTCATGAGCTGGAGAGAAATCGGGCACACGAAGAACGAGGGAATCTCGACTTCCTCCATCTGAATCGAAACTAGATCACGAAAGAGACGAAGAACTTTATAACCCCGAGAAAGAGAGGAAGCGAAAGATCGAGACTTGACAAGGGCAAAGGCCGAAGAAGAACTCAAGAAATGCTTATGATGAGCTTATGATTCTCTCCAAGAAGAAGAAGGGTTTGAACGATTTGATTTATTTGGTTGAGTTCAGCTGGGTTTGAAGATGATTCGTGCGGGTTTTGAGGGCTTTATATATATGAAGCTAGTAGGATGAGACTTTCAAAAGGGAGAAGGTCAAAACACGGACAAATTCCAACAGGGCTCACGCGAAACACACACACCATGAACGAGAGAAAGATAAGAGTCAAAAGGAATCGCTGAAGTAGCACGTGCTCTCTTTCCTCCTACGCCAGTCTCTTCTCCACCCTTAACCAAGCTTCATACTATTCCCACGAAACAGCACGTGCTATTTTAGCGACTTCTTTTGACCCTCTCTCTCTCTCTCTCTCTCTCTCTCTCTCTCTCTCTCTAAGATCAGGAGGGTGTCGGCTTCGTTTCAGTCCACTTCAGAAAATTGCACGTTTCGGTGCCAACAATGCCAGCTGGCGACATCGTCCCTCTTAAATTCTAGTACGCATGGTTAATGCGTTGCGAGAAAGCGCTTAAAAGTGCGATAAAATGATCTTCTCAAACTTCCAGGATAAACCAAGTTAGAATATTGAATAAAGAATTGAATTGTCTTGCCCTTTTGCTGTAGAAATTGGATGTACGTATATCGATTCCATACATTTCTTATGTTCCTGTAGAGGCTATATCGGACTTAAATCATCATTGACCCGTTTTCAAAATAAAAATAGGCGTTTTTTTTAGTTTAGCCCAAGGTAATATATGTGTAGCTCAAATTAATCTACTCGGGCAAGAGGGGTGGGTGCCGGTTTAACGTGGATACATATGTATCCTTATCATACTAAAACGGAAATATATAAATTGATAGTGTTGAGAGGATGAGAGGAGTGCCACACAACCATCAACCCTGCTGGAAGTGCTAGTTTTGATTTGTTGTGCAGTGCAGTGCCCTCATCCTAAAGACAAAACTAATTCCGATGAATTGGAACGCGACGTGTTATTTACCAGTCAATCATTTGAGAACTAAGTCATGTGATTTTACCTGTCACTATTAATCTAATATATTGTCAGTTAAAAATCATCAATTTAATAAATGGATAAAAAAATCCTTGTTAAAAACTTGTCCAAATACCACATCATTCTTTTATTTTCTAGAGTGGTAATTTCATAAGTAGAGGAAAACCACATATATAGCTCTCATACCACGTTCGATAGTTCAATACAGAAACTTATGACTATAGGTGAAGAGACTATATGTACATAAAAGAAATACAAATTCAATAATCAAGCAATGTATGATATTTCAACAAAAAGTAATTTTAGGTTTTTGCGACAACTAACATTTAAACGAACTAAGAATCACGAAGAATCCATGAAAGGGCGCATAACTTGGAACATGTTTGTTCATTATTTTTTTTTCTGCATTTAGCCAAAGTTCCATCCACATGTTCAACTGTTTAATTGGACTTCGAACTTTTGAAGTTGGACGACAGACAATGGACATCGTCTTTAATGAATCCTTGGACAACTCGTACATTCTGATGATCGACGTATTTATAAATTTATAAGATCCTACTGTTAACAAAATTTAATCCTCAACGACTATCATAGTCATTATTTTTGTAGGCGCTTCAGGAAATGCGAACGTCCATCTTCCCGGCGATAAAGAAGACACCTCTTTTCGATACATTCATATGTGGAGAAAACAAAAATCAAAGGCTATTCAGACAGACGTCATAGCTGAGGTAGGATCGATGGTTCGTGAATGAGGCTGGAGTGACAGAGAGACAGATAGCGAGTCGTGGTAGTCAAATCACGTGGTTTTAGAAACGGACAGTCTTCGTATTGAAGTAAGTCGGTGGCCACCATAAAGGACGTCAAACTTATTTAATATTCTATAAATTGAGTAATTTTCTTGATTTATATGTTCAACGCGATACCACGAACTCCTAACGAGAGTGTAATAACGATCCAAAATGCAAAACACTTCAATGCCGCCGTCATTATTTAATTTTTTGCTCCTTTTTGTTGTATCTGGTATTTATTTTTTTCTTCTTTCTTCGACTCTACAGCCATGGAAGAGAAGACAAAGGAAAAGTTTGTGCGCGGCGGGGCCATACGTGACGCTTGCGCATCCGTCAACCCCATTGCAGCCAGAAAAGCGTTCGAGGAGAACTTCTATCTCGCCATACATAGGGTTTCGATATGTAGTCACTCATACCATCGTACAAGAAATAGATGATAAACATGATTAATCATGTCGCGGGAAAGCATTCTGTTTGCCGTGAAAGCAAACGATCAAATAAGAAAATAAATCGAATATCAAATTTACGTGATTTGATCGATATGATTTATGTCGACAAGGAGAGCAGCAAAGATTCTATTATTCATCAATTGATACAATAGTTATTACAATTACAATCGAGTCATTCAAACACTCTCAATATTTCCTAACCTCCAATTACACCTAATAACTCACATGGTGTATAGCTTCACAATTCTTTAGGAAATAATCTCTCAATCTCATAATTGAATTCACAAATCTTACCATAAAATTTATTGACTTCAGCAATCTATTGCTTCATGATGTAATTTACAAGAAATAACCTATTGGATACTCATAAGAAAGAACATCCACTTTTTATATATAGGCAAGAATTAGATTCAAAATAGGAAACCTTATTTAAGAAAACCTTCTTTAACTTGGAAACCTACTTGATTAGGAAAGTTTCATTTCAAGCTTTAACTCAAAACATATTTTCAATAATCTCTACATTGGCTGGACATTTGAGCCAAGTCACCATTAAGAGTGATTGGTTCTCTGGTGGTCCATTCCCGCCTAGGAACCGGGAATTAGACCGGTGCCCCCTAGAACCGGATAGACCAGTATGGTTTGGTTCCTGGGTGAGCTAATAGAATCGGTAGCATATTCAATCCAATTGGTGAGTTATGTGTAATATTATAGGTTTTCATAGAGTTTTTGCCAATTTGTGGCAAAATTTGGTTGGAATGAGCAACTATTGTTGTGTTTTGATTTGTTCTTGTCATCTTACTTATGTGCATAAATAAACGTGGTCGCTCCAATTTTGAATGACATTCCTTTGTGAAATGGGGGATAGATTAGGGTTTCTTTTACAAATTAAAAAAAAAATTCAATCCAATCCAAGTGGTCTCGGTGGGCGGTACCATTCTTAGAACTGGGAATCGATCGAAATCCATCGGTTCCAATTTTATGGAACCAAACTAGTGCCCCTGGGAACCACCTAGACCCAGCCGGTCTAAGCGGTTCCTTTTGCTCACCTTTAGTCATTATTTTTTTCGTTAGTAATTTGAACTTCATTGCTATTCTCCCACAACCCCTCAATTACCATAGACATCTTCCAAGTCAAAGTCTTGCTTGAACTAGGCCATAAACATGGACCTCATCAATAAACCAACTCCACATGTACCCTTAACTACTCCACAAGGATTTTTTTATATAACCTCTTCTACCATAGATAAAGCAAAATCATCGCTACAATCATACCTGTCAGGAGATCAAATACGCACCTTGTTAAACTCAGTAGTTGCAGCGACCGTTGGCTCTATAGGCTTCACTTGCTGCATGTACATTTGTGTCGATTACCTTGCTAATTCCTAATACCTCAAGAGTTTCTAGTGTGAATTTAATTTTGAGCACCACAATTGATATCCCCGCTCACCTTGTCCATAGCTTAAGAATATCCACTTTCTTGCCTTTTCATCGAGCTTACCATCACTCGCTTGAATATAACATGGGTAGCCAAATATTCTAAAAACAAAATAATTAGCAATGTTACCTAACCACACTTCTCTAGTACTGTTCTACTCATCAACTCTACAACATGTTATAATTCACAAGCACCAATATGATATCTTACTATGCCTTCATTCATGCAAAATTCGTTTAGCAGCTCCGAGCGAGACTTCATGCTACAGTCGTTCTACACATGCTTGGTCGCTTTACTGTCCTTTTTTTTTTTTAATCAAAGCTCTCAACTGCTTAATCCTGACAACAACATCAAACTTGTGCCTCATCATAAACATCAAAGTCTTTCTCGAGTAGTCATCTACAATTGTCAGCATAAATCTAACACTCTTCCTCGAAGGAAACCCCAACAAAATGTGAACATCAAGTGGATTAACTCTACAAAATTCATAGTTTCTCTGACAATCGTATTGAGCTACACTTTCTGATGTTGATTAAAGTCACATCATCTGCATACATGCAGTTCATTAGCCACATATTCAAATAACATATTCCTTCCACTTAGAACTCTTAGGCTTCCCTCATCAATGTGCCATAAATGCATATGCCACAATTCAGACCCTCGAACAGATGCATCCAATGTCTCCGCAGCAACCTCTGTCATTATTTCACCTTGAACGCAACTTCCGTCAATGTCTCACCTTAAAGTTTATATAAATGAATTATCACCAATGCACCTCGATCAGCTTTTAGAATTCCACTTCTTGAAGTATACCAATACAAGGAAATTAGATTCTTAATAAATTATGACATCACCAATACCCACAATATTGCAGTGTCGTTCCCTAACTGTGCTTTCTTACTATCCGTGCACTAATAAGTAATAAACCATTTTATTTGCCGTACCGTGAAATGAGCAACTGGAATCTATAATCCATTCGTCAAATAATGAATCTTCAAAGATAGACAAGACATAATTAAAAATATCTGAATTAAAGTTAGCTACACAGCTATGTCATTAGCAGAGTCAACTTTAATTCTCTTGCCATTCTTGTTTTTCAACTTAAGGCAATCACTTCTAAGACGCCCCCTCTTGCCACAGCTCCAATAGATAGCTCCACCAATCTTAGGCTCACTACGATTGTTCAAGTTTATGCTACTTCTGTGAACAAGAGTACCAATTCTTCCTTTGCCTATGTCTACTAAAGCAGTAGACACAAGCTCATTGGATTTTCTTTTACGGATGTCCTCACTTAGAATTAAATCGCAAACTCCATCAAATGTCAAGTTTGTTAACCCAAAGTAAATACTAATAGTAGTAACAGTAGTATTACAACTATCAAGCGATAGAATAATAGTAGCAAAGCCCGTACTTTATCTTCAAAGTCAATCTCAACTAACTTAATTGACTAACGATCACTTTGAATTCATCGATGTGATCAATAATCGACACACCTTTGTCCATCTTTAAGTTAAACAGACATCGCATCAAGTCGACCTTATTGATCGTTGAGGGCTTCTCGTACATATCTGATGGGGCTGTTATCAACCCTATAGTGATCTTCTCTTTTATGATATTAAACGTGACTTTACGAGCCAATGTCAGTCAAATAACATCCAACGCTCATCTATTTAGTAATTTCCATCCATTTTTCTTCATCGACTCCGGTTTCTCCCTAGACAAGGGTAAGTGCAGAATTCTTTGGTAGAGATAATCCCTAGTCTGCATCTTCCAAAAAATAAAATCATTCCCATCAAATCTATCGATTCTCACTTTTCCTTCTTCCGTCGCCATCAATTCGCTTCAACTCAGTCAAGCCTAGTTTCAATATCAATTATTGAGGAAGCAAGTGATCGAACAATAAGATAAACCAGGCAAGAAAATAAATTGGACATCAAACATACATGGTTTGATCGGTGTGATTTATGTCCACGGGGAGAGCAGCAAAGAATGCACTATAGATGAAGTGATACAATAAAGATAACAACCACACACGAATCGTTTGAACACTCTTAGTATTTCCCAACATCCAATTACACAAAATAACTCATACAGTGGTTAGCTCCACAATTCCCAACGAAATAATATTACAAAAAAATTCACAAATCTTACCACAAGATTCACTGACTTCAACACTTTATTGCTTCAGGGCGTAATTCACAAGAAATAACCTCTTAAATACTCTTTAGAAATAACATCTACTTCTTATATATAGACAATAATTGGATCCAAAATAGGAAACCTCATTTTAGGAAAAACTAGGAAACATGTTCTATTAGGAAAGTTTCGTTTTCAAGCTCAAACTTGAGACATATTTTCAACACATTTTTTAGTCTTTTCATGGATCGCTTGGAATTTACAAGACTCCTACTTTTGAATTGGTTTTGCGGTCATCTTTCATTCGCATGCTTGATTTTGGACATTTTTAAACCGATCGCTCCTTCATCATTGTATACTCGTAAAAGTTATTACGGAAGCAAATCTCCCTTTCGGCCCAAAAAAAAAAAAGCGGCTCTACCTTTTTTGGAAATCCGATACCCAATTAATCAAGAAGCATATCCATGTCGATTTCATATATCATATTTTTATCAGTGAAACAAACATTGTTTATGTACAATTGATTGACCAATCTAAAGAACTCTCGAAATGAAGTTGTACAAAGGAAAAACTGATTTTCTTCTCACGCTGGATAAGAAGAAAGAAACTCAGCACGAATGCACGGAGAGTTCTTCCATGCCCGGGCGTGCAATCTCAGAGTCTCTCTCGCCTTTTCCTTGGCCTTGCTCGTGCCCTCAACTTGGAGGACTAGACACAACTTCGCAGCAACGCCTACTTGCAGCATCTCTTGCACGATGCTCGGTGTTGCCGAGAACTTGGCGATGGACAAGAGAATCCTGACGCCTCTCTCGCTCGCCATCTCCGAAACCCTTAGTATTTTCTTCGACACTATGGCGATCCCCGCTCCGTGCTTCAACAACTCGGCTCTTCCCTCTGCGCATTGGCACAGCACGTCCAAAAGCATAAGAATCATTTCACTCTGCCTTTTGTCGCATGAATCGAGAAGAAGATCGATCAAGACCGGCACGGCGCTGGCTTCCACGACTTTGACTCTGTTCCGACCCAACGGGCAGGCTCGGATAAGCAGTTTCAATGCAGATTTCGTTACCTTCCGTGAGACTTGATCACGCAAAAGTCGAACTACTTCGACCAACAATTCCATCCTCAAACTCGAGAGTTGAATAATATCAGCAACTTCAAACATTGAATTTAGCAGCATGACTGCGTATGCCCTAGACTCACGCGTTCCGCTCTGCATGATTCGAGTCAACGAGTCGACAAACGCTCCGTCGTTGCCTATGAGATTCTTAAGGCTGGCTTCGGAGAGTTGCAGGTGATAAAGTACAGCCAGAGCCTCATCAAGAGGTCTAGTTGTGACCTCGAAACTGCAACAGTTGGACGGTGTTTCATCCAGTAATGCAGAGCTCGCCGAGGTTTCATTTTTCACTAGTGTCGCCAAGAAGTCAGCTGCACCAGCAGCTTCCATGCAGCATCGGTTAGTGGCATTCTCGGAGGCAATCGACCGCAGTCTTTTGAGACACTTGTTTAGCATGTCTGGGGACTTGGCCTCGCGGAGGAGCTTAGCAACCTGGGACTTGCTTATAGGAGGTTTCGGGGTTGGAATCCTTTCGATGCCGTGCGCAGCGTTGATGGTGCACCACGATTGGATGAGGCGCCGGAGCGTGTGGTTGGGCGTCAAGTCGCAGCCTGAAATCGCTTGCTTGGTCACGGGGCACGTGCCGTTCTTGGCGGAGAACAGCCACTTCTCGATGCTCTCGCGGTCGTACGTTATCCCGGTGGGCACCGTGACGGGGTCCTTCATGAGCTGGAGAGAAATCGGGCACACGAAGAACGAGGGAATCTCGACTTCCTCCATCTGAATCGAAACTAGATCACGAAAGAGACGAAGAACTTTATAACCCCGAGAAAGAGAGGAAGCGAAAGATCGAGACTTGACAAGGGCAAAGGCCGAAGAAGAACTCAAGAAATGCTTATGATGAGCTTATGATTCTCTCCAAGAAGAAGAAGGGTTTGAACGATTTGATTTATTTGGTTGAGTTCAGCTGGGTTTGAAGATGATTCGTGCGGGTTTTGAGGGCTTTATATATATGAAGCTAGTAGCATGAGACTTTCAAAAGGGAGAAGGTCAAAACACGGACAAATTCCAACAGGGCTCACGCGAAACACACACACCATGAACGAGAGAAAGATAAGAGTCAAAAGGAATCGCTGAAGTAGCACGTGCTCTCTTTCCTCCTACGCCAGTCTCTTCTCCAACCTTAACCAAGCTTCATACTATTCCCACGAAATTGCACGTGCTATTTTAGCGACTCCTTTTGACTCTCTCTCTCTCTCTCTCTCTCTCTCTCTCTCTCTCTCTCTCTCTATGGTCAGGAGGGTGTCGACTTCGTTTCAGTCCACTTCAGAAATTGCACGTTTCGGTGCCGACAAAGCCAGCTGGAGACATCGTCCATCTTGAATTGTAATATGCGTGGTTAATACGTTGAGATAACGCTTGAAAGTGCTATAAAATGATCTTCTCAAACTTCCAGGATAAACCAAGTTAGAATATTGAATGAACAATTGAATTGTCTGGCCCTTTGGCTGTAGAAATTGGATGTATATCCATTCCATACATTTCTTATGTTCCCGTAGAGGCTATATCGGACTTAAATCATCATTGACCCCTTCTCAAAATAAAAATAGTCATTTTTTTATTTTAGCCCAAGGTAACATATGTGTAGCTCAAATTAATCTACTCGGGCAAGAGGGGTGGGTGCCGGTTTAACGTGGATACAGATGTATCCTTACCATACTAAAATGGAAATATATAAATTAGTAGTGTTGAGAGGATGAGAGGAGTGCCACATAGCCGCAAACCCTGCTGGAAGTGCTAGTTTTGATTTGTCGTGCATTGCAGTGCAGTGCCATCATCCTAACGACAAAATTAATTCCGATCAATTGGAACGTGACGTGTTCTTTACCTGTCAATCATTTGAGAACTAAGTCATTTGATTTTACCTGTCACTATTAATCTAATATATTGTTAGTTAAGAATTATCAATTTAATAATTGGATAAAATAAACCTTGTTAAAAACTTGTCCAAATACCACATCATTCTTTTATTTTAGAGAGCGGTAAGTTCATAAGCAGAGGAAAACCACATATATAGCTCTCATAGCACGTTAGATAATTCAATACAAAAACTTATGACTATAGGTGAAGAGACTATATGTACATAAAAGAAACATAAACTCAATAATCAAGCGATGTATGATATTTCAACAAAAAGTAATTGTAGGTTTTTGCGACAATTAAGATTTAAACGAATTAAGAATCACGAAGAATCCATGAAAGGGTGTATGACTTGAAACATGTTTGTTCATTATTCTTTTTTTTTTCGCGCTTAGCCAAAGTTCCATCCACATGTTCAACTGTTTGACTGCACTTTGAACTTTTAATGTTAGACGACAGACAATGGAAATCGTATTGAATGAATCCTTGGACCACTTGTACATTCTGATGACCGACGTATTTATAAATTTATAAGATCCTAATGTTAACGAAATTTAATCCACAACGACTATCATAGTCATTATTATTTTGGGCGCTTCAGGAAATGCGAACGTCCATCTTCCCGGCGATAAAGAAGACACCTCTTTTCGATACATTCATATGTAGAGAAAACCAAGATCAAAGGCTATTCAGACAGACGTCATAGCTGAGGTAGGATCGAGGGTTTGTGAGTGAGACTGGAGTGACAGAGAGACAGATAGCGACTCGCGGAAGTCAAATCACGTGGTTTTAGGAACGGACGGCTTTCGTATTGAAGTAAGTCAGTGGCCACCATAAAGGACGTCAAACTTATTTAATATTCCAAAAATTGAGTAATTTTCTTGATTTATATGTTCAACGAGACACCACGAACTCCTAACGAGAGTGTAATAACGATCCAAAATGCAAAACACGTCAATGCCGCCGTCATTGTTTAAATTTTTTGCTCCTTTTTCTTTTGTCCTTTTTGCTGTATCTGGTATTTATTTTTTTTCTTCTTTCTTCGACTCTACAGCCATGGAAGAGAAGGCAAAGGAAAAGTTTGTGCGCGGCGGGGGGCCATACGTGACACTTGCGCATCCGTCAACCGCGACGCTACAACCAGAAAAGCATTCGAGGAGAACTTCTATCTCGCCATACATAGGGTTTTGATGTGTAGTCACTCATACCATCGTACAAGAAATAAATGATAAACATGATTAACCATGTCGCGGGACAACATTCTGTTTGTCATGAAAGCAAACGATCAAACAAGAAAATAAATTGAATATCAGATTTATGAGATTTGATCGATGTGATTTATGTCGACAAAGAGAGCGGCAAAGATTCTACTATTCATCAATTGATACAATAGATATTACAATTACACTCGAATCATTCAAACACTCTCAATATTTCATAACTTCCAATTATACCTAATAACTCATACAGTGTATAGTTTCACAATTCTTTAGGAAATAATCTCTCAATCTCATAAATGAATTCACAAATCTTACCATAGAATTTATTGACTTTAGCAATCTATTGCTTCGTGATGTAATTTACAAGAAATAACCTATTGGATACTCTTAAGAAAGAACATCAACTTCTTATATATAGGCAAGAATTAGAGTCAAAATAGGAAACCTTATTTAAGAAAACCTTCTTTAACTTGGAAACCTACTTGATTAGGAAGGTTTCATTTCAAGTTTTAACTCAAAACATATTTTCAACAATCTCCACATTGACTCGACATTTGAGCCAAGTCACCATTAAGAGTGATTGACTCTCGGGGTGGTCCATTCCCGCCCAGGAATCGGAAATCATATGGGTGCCCCCTAGAACCGGATAGACCAGTATGGCTTGGTTCCTGGGTGGGCTAAAGGAACCGGTAGCATATTCAATTTTTTTTTATTTGCTTTGTTGTTAATGTTCAAGATGAAATTGAAAATATTGTTTATAATCAAGACGTTTCTACAATCAGTGAGTTATGTATAATATTATAGGTTTTCATAGAGTTTTTTCCAATTTGTGGTAAAATTTGGTTGGAATGAACAACTATTGTTGTGTTTTGATTTGTTCTTGTCATCTTACTTACGTGCATAAATAAACGTGGTCGCTCCAATCTTGAATGGCATTCCTTTGTGAAATGGGAGATAGATTAGGGTTTCTTTTACAAATTAAAAAAAAAAATTCGGTCCAATCCAAGTGGTTTGGGTGGGCGGTACCATCCTTGGAACTGGGAATCAATTGAAATCCATCGGTTCCAATTTTATGGAACCAAACTAGTGCCCCTAGGAACCACCTAGACCTAGCCGGTCTAAGCGGTTCCTTTTGCTCACCTTTAGTCATTATTTTTTTCGTTAGTAATTTGAACTTCATTGCTACTCTCCCTCAACCCCTCAATTACCATAAACATCTTCCAAGTCAAAGTCTTGCTTGAACTAGGCCATAAACATGGACCTCATTAATACATCAACTCCACATGTACCTTTAACTATTCCACAAGGATTTTTTTATATAACCTCTTCTACCATAGATAATGCAAAATCATTGCTACAATCATACCTATTAGGAGATCGAATACGCACCTTGTAAATTCAGTAGTTACAACAACCGTTGGCTCTATAGGCTTCACTTGCTACATGCATATTTGTGTCGATTACCTCGCTAATTCCTAATACCTTAGGAGTTTCTAGTGTGAATTTAATTCTGGGCACCACAATTGATATCCCCGTGTTGACACCTAAATTTTGACGATCCAGTCAGTCGTTCGTTGCATAAAAAATTAAGGATTGATCCCAGTCCCTAGACCAAAAAAATTAGTTAAATTGCACATAACTTAAGAACCTTTGAATTAGTATTTAGGGTCATATAGTTGCATTAGCATTGGAGCGCGGCGGATGGACTTGAGTGAATGATTCTGAACTAACTGGACTAAGTCTGTGGTGGCCGAAATCATGTGTATCAAGTTAGGAAAATTTGATGAAAATTTGAAGCGATAAACCTTGATATTATCAAGATTTTGGTCACATGGCAAATAAGAAAGAAGCAATCGGCATAATTCCCATGATATTTGTGAGACCAATTATTTGAAAGAATAAACAATTGAGAGCAAGATTTAATCAATAAAAGGGATATTTGATTGAAAAGAAAGAGGAAAGAAAATATGCATGTGTCCAAAGATTTGTTGTGAAAAAAAGTATATAAAAGGAGGAGGGGGGCTTCACTTCAAGGAGGGCTCTCATAATTTTTAGAAGAGAATTCTTGACTGCAAGAGTGAAACATGAGAGCGAGAGTAAGAGCAAAGAGAGAGAGAGAGAGAGAGAGAGAGAGAGAGAGAGAGAGAGACGGCTTCAAGAGAGAAATCGTGAGCGAAAGTCGTGAGAGGCATATGGTAGCACCCTTGGATATTGAAGATGGATGAAGTGGTGATGCTTATATTTATACTGGCGAGTGTAGTTTGACCAAATTGTCAAACATCCACTTGCAGACAAGTTCGATAAAAGCAAGGTCATTCACTGCTACAATAGGTGTTGCACAAACCATAAAACTATCTCTCCCTTTGCAGAAGCCACAGAGACGCCACCTGTTGATTGCGTCTCTTCACTATTCGTTGTTCAGCGAAAAAGAAAAGAAAAGAAAAACTGAGAGATCAATATGAAGAACAGCTCCAACGTCGCATAGGAATCAGTCCCTCCGTTCCAGGTTTCCTCCTGCCATCGTTGCTAGTCGTCCACGACACGTCCAGCTGGTCCTGCGAGCACCAGCAATTCTGAAGCCACAGGACTCTCGAGCGATTTCATCAAGTCCCTACACCCTTTTGTGGTTGCCTTGCTTATTGTCCAGCCACCGCCCGCGAGTCAGTCCTTGACCGAGAGCCACGCCATAGTAAAGCACATTGTGGCCACCACCGCGAGAGACGCTGTCATCGCCGGTCCGTTTGCCACCTGTCATCTGATCCGCAATCCCGATTCGCGTGATTCAAATTTGGAAAATAATCCGTAAACCAGGTAAAAATCTCTATCCGGTATATTTTCAAAATATTTAGATTCCTAGTTCATATATTTTGAATATTTCGTGAATATTGCGTGAATTGCTAGATATCTTAAGATAATGTGTGCTATATTCGCAATATTCGAAAACACCCAAAATTAGGAATTACTTATAATTTGGCAACGTATCTAGACGACTATCCGACCTTATCCTTAAGGTACAATACGCGGCGATGCGGAAAATCGTTATCTTATCCATAATCATTTGGATACGATAATATATTTTGTTTGCTTTTTAAATTTGAATAATCAGTTTTCCGTCGATATCTATAACCCTATATATATGACCGTTAGTTTGATTTCTTTGTCTAATTTGAATTTGATAAGAAGAATCTTGTGGATTGCGTGGATTGTTTGAATGTGGTTGTTATCTTTGTTTAATTGTTTTCCTTTTAAATAAAGAAAATAAAAAATATATGTTAGTTAAGATTTAAATTAGAAATTTTGCATGTTTAGGGAATCTTAAATATATCCAAAAGAATAAGATAATTATTTGATTTAAATTGGGATTTAGGGTAGCATACTTCCTAGTTTAAATTAAAGATTGTTTTAATCTTAGTGGATTATTTAGGATATTTAATAATTTCGAATTTTCATAAAAATACCAAAAAGGAATCACTTTAGGATAGATCAAATCATTTTCTCTATGATAGATTGCATGTTAATTTGCGAAATTTTTAATTTCGAATTTCATTAGAAATTACCAAAAAATAAATCATTTGTCCACCATTAAAATTATGTCACGTCGTCGCATGACATATAGTTTGCATGTTGGGCTACATTAATCGCATGTTAATTTTTGCACGTCATTACATATATGTTAGCTTTCATTTAAAGAAGTGAAAATCTAAAAAATATTGAGTGAACTGCTTGTTAATTAGAAATTATATTAGGATTGTTGATGTGATTTTCTAGTTAACAATGCAGATGCTTATGCTGCTTCGAGGTAAATAATTCTCAAAATCTTGCAATTTATTTAATGCTTTGATTATTGGGTGTTACTTTAGTGGTTTGCGCGCCCGTATAATCGCCTCACATGCTAGTGACAAAGTTAAAATGAATTCAAACTGTCTGCCAAAATATTTTTTGAAAAGAAAAGGTACCGAAAAGGTATTAGACTAAATTTAGCGTAACCAAGTCTCCGAACTTAGAATCTTTGGTTCGTAGGAATAAAATATATCTCCATATGTTTTATTTAGACTTCTAATCAACCTACTGCAAATAGATTAGTGGCGGCTCCAAGCATGAAACATTTGCACGTTAAAAACTTAAATCATAAGTTGCGAATTGGTAGGGTATGGGAGGGCCCGAGTTAAGTTTTATCTTAATAATCCATTAGCCTCAGAGAAATTTTAGGTCGCGACACCTCGCTCACCTTGTCCATAGCTTAAGAATATCCACTTTCTTGCCTTTTCATCGAGCTTACCATCACTCACTTGAATATAACATGGGTAGCCAAATATTCTAAAAACCAAATAATTAGCAATGTTACCTAACCACACTTTTCTAGTAATGTTCTACTCATCAACTCTACAACATGTTGTGATTCACTAGCACCAATATGATATCTTACTATGCCTTCCTTCATGCAAAATTTGTTTAGCAGCTCCGAGCGAGACTTCATGCTACAGTCGGTCCACACATGCTTGGTCGATTTACTGTCCTTTTTTTTTTTTTAATCAAAGCTCTCAACTGCCTAATTCTGACAACAACATCAAACTTGTGCCTCATCATAAACAACATCAAATTTAGGCGCTTCAGGAAATGCGAACGTCCATCTTCCCGGCGATAAAGAAGACACCTCTTTTCGATACATTCATATGTGGAGAAAACAAAGATCAAAGGCTATTCAGACAGACGTCATAGCTGAGGTAGGATCGAGGGTTTGTGAATGAGGCTGGAGTGACAGAGAGACAGATAACGAGACGTGGTTTTAGGAACGGACAGTTTTCGTATTGCAGTAAGTCAGTGGCCACCATAAAGGCCGTCAAACTTATTTAATATTCTATAAATTGAGTAATTTTCTTGATTTATATGTTCAACGCCACCCCACGAACTCCTAACGAGAGTGTAATAACGATCCAAAATGCAAAACACGCCAATGCCGCCGTCATTATTTAATTTTTTGCTCCTTTTTGCTGTATCTGGTATTTATTTTTTTCTTCTTTCTTCGACTCTACAGCCATGGAAGGGAAGGCAAAGGAAAAGTTTGTGCGTGGCGGGGGCCACACGTGATGATTGCGCATCCGTCAACCGCGACGCTACAGCCAGAAAAGCGTTCGAGGAGAACTTCTATCTCGCCATACATAGGGTTTTGATATGTAGTCACTCATATCATCTTACAAGAAATAGATGACAAACATGATTAATCATGTTGTGGGACAGCATTCTGTTTGTCGTGAAAGCAAACGATCAAACAAGAAAAAAAAATCGAATATCAGATTTATGTGATTTGATTGATATGATTTATATTGACAAGGAGAGCAACAAAAATTCTACTATTCATCAATTGATACAATAGATATTACAATTACACTCATGTAATTCAAACACTCTCAATATTTCCTAACCTCCAATTATACCCAATAACTCACACAATGTATAGCTTCACAATTCTTTAGGAAATAATCTCTCAATCTCATAAGTGAATTCACAAATCTTACCATAAAATTTATTGACTTCAGCAATATGTTGCTTCATGATGTAATTTACAAGAAATAACCTATTAGATACTCTTAAGAAAGAACATCCACTTCTTATATACTGACAAGAATTAGATTCAAAATAGGAAACCTTAATTAAGAAAGCCTTCCTTAACTTGGAAACCTACTTGATTAGAAAGTTTCATTTCAAGCTTTAACTCAAAATATATTTTCAATAATCTCCACATTGGCTCGACATTTGAGCCAAGTCACCATTAAGAGTGATTGGTTCTCTGGTGGTCCATTCCCGCCTAGGAACCGGGAATCAGACCAATGCCCCCTAGAACCGAATAGACCAATATGGTTTGGTTCCTAGGTGAACTAATGGAATCGGTAGCATATTCAATACAATCAGTGAGTTATGTATAATATTATAGGTTTTCATAGAGTTTTTTCCAATTTGTGGTAAAATTTGGTTGGAATGAACAACTATTGTTATGTTTTGATTTGTTCTTGTCATCTTACTTACGTGCATAAATAAACGTGGTCGCTCCAATCTTGAATGGCATTCCTTTGTGAAATGGGAGATAGATTAGGGTTTCTTTTACAAATTAAAAAAAAAAATTCGGTCCAATCCAAGTGATTTGGGTGGGCGGTACCACCCTTGGAACTGGGAATCGATCGAAATCCATTGGTTCAAATTCTATTGAACCAAACTAGTGCCCTTGGGAACTACCTAGACCCAGCCGGTCTAAGCGGTTCCTTTTACTCACCCTTAGTCATTATTTTTTCGCTAGTAATTTAAACTTCATTGCTACTCCCCCACGACCCCTCAATTACTGTAGACAGATTCCAAGTCAAAGTCTTGCTTGAACTAGGCCATAAACATGGACCTCATCAATACACTAATTCCAGATGTACCTTTAACTACTCCACAAGGATTTTTTGAGGTAACCTCTTCTACCATAAATTGTTGACACTTATTTTTAATTTGTCCAAAAAAAAATTAATTGCACAAATTTAGGAATCAAATTTCTTTTATTCTTAAAACAAAAAAATATTTTTATTAAATGCATTGCATATATAAATTAGGCATATTTGCATTAATAAGGTCTATTAGAGAAAATTTTCTATTAAAAAAATCATCATAAAAAAATCTCAAATTTTCAAAAAAAAAAATTCGAGTCGTGCCGGGTCGGGGCTGGGTTGACCCGGCCCTTTTCTTTTTTCTCTTTTCTTTTTTCCCTTTCGCACGAGCCCAGCCCACCTTTCCTTTTCTTCTTCTCCCCCCGCGCCGGCCCAGCGCACCATCTCCTTCCTTCCCCCCCGCCCGCACCTGTCATTTTCCTTCCCTTGTTCGACTCTGCCCCGGCTGCAGAGCGACAAACGGTCGAGCATGGCCGCGCCATCGCCATCACACCAGAAGAGAGCCAGGGGGCACGCCAACGGGACTGGCCTTAATGGCTAGTCCCGTCTGCCCTGAAAACCCGGTCGCACCCCCGCCCCCCGCCCCCCGTTTTTCCTCTCCTCTTCCCTATTCCTCTGCCCCCTTTGCACCTGCCCCCCTGCACTAGCCTAATGGTCGCAAAAGTCGCGGCCAGAGTAGGCCGGTGCAGGTCGGTCGTTACGTAGACGCATAGAGCAGGGAAGGGGGCCCGTCGTCGCCGGTTAAAACCGGAGGGAGAGAGAGAGAGAGAGAGAGAGAGAGAGAGAGAGAGAGAGAGAGAGAGAGAGAGAGAGCAGTCAGCTACAGAGAGAGAGAAACTGAGTAACAGAGAGAGAGAGCAGAGCAAGAGAGAGAAAACAGAGGGAGAGCGAAGAGAATAGAGAGAGACAGGGAGAGAGAGAGAGAGCGTGACCGAGGCCTCGCCGGAGCAAACCAATAGCGTCACTGTCGCTGTGAAGCAGCCAGAGACATAGTCGGCCACAGAGAGAGAAACAGAGAGAGAGAGAGAGAGAGTGACCGAGGCCTCGCCGAAGCAAACCAATAGCATCACCGTCACTGTGAAGCAGCCAGAGACACAGTCGGCCACAGAGAGAGAAACAGAGAGAGAGAAAGAGAAAGAGAGAGAACTGTGAGAGAGAGAGAGAGAGAGAGAGAGAGAGAGAGTCGAGTGTACGCCGGAGCCGGAGGAGAACCAAAACCGCCGCCGTCGCCCTCCAGACCAACCGGAACCCCCAGATAGGCCGTCGACGGTGAGATCTTCCCCCGATCCAAACTGCCCCTGTTCTGCCCTATTTTTATGCTCGGTTTGACTGGGACTCGCGCCGGCCGTTTCGCATGAGTCCCGATCCATACCACTATCCGTATGTCGTTATCGAAGGTAGGTTTAGTTGCCTGAATTCCCATGTTCGCTGGAATAGGTTAGAATCTCTTGTTTTTGGTTATGCACACTATCTGCTCGACAAAATTCCTCAATGAAGCTGGTTTTAATTTGGTCGCCGGACGGCGACCCCTGTGGGTGAAAGGGCTTGGTATTGGTCCCAGGGACCGAATTGGGGGTGGTGTCGGTCTATTTTGGCCGACGGACTGCCAATTTTGGCCTCGCCGAAGGTTCCCCCCTCGGTTCTGTGAATTCGGGTCGAATTCGACTTAAATCAGCAGATTCGACCCGGGTCAACTCTCGGGTCAGATCCGTTGACTCGGGTTGGTTTTGACCGACCCGGATCAGCTGGTCTGACCCGGGTCAACGCTCGGGTCGGATCCGACCGACTCGAATTCAGTGACCCGACCCGATTTAATATTATATTATTATTTTATTTTAAAAATAATTTTTTTATAAAAAAAATTTACCTTATATATAAATTTTTTTCCTGAAAAAAAAATTAATTTTTTTATGTGATTTATCTGATTGCTTTAATTTATTATTGTATTATTATGCATGTTATTTTTGCATAAATTGCCATGTTTTAATTAGATAAACTTATAAGATCATGTACTGTGGTAATCATGCATGCCTTTAATTAAATTTTAATTGCATGAACTGCCGTATTTTAAATGTCATCTGACTTAGTTAGGACTAGAACTTTAAGCTGCATAGCTACTTTGACTGCTAATCGCTTCTGATTACGCACACGCTCGATTACCTCACATGTTAGGAGAAATGTCATAAAATCAATCCAAATTGCCTAATAAATATTTTCAAAAAATAAACATGGTAAAAAGATACTGAAAGGGCATTAGTTATCCAACTAATATAACCAAGTCCCCGAGCTTGGTCAATCTCTGGTTCGAAGGAATAAGGTGATTCTCCTATCATCCTGTTAGGGTTTATAATCGACTCACCCCAAATCGATTAGTGGCGACTCTTTGATATAAACCATTTGCATGTTAAACACTTAAACCCAAAGTCGTGATATGGTGTGGGCTTAGGAGGGCCCGAGTTAAGTCATAAACTTAGACTTAGCACGAATCAGGCGAGCTCCCTCGTTTTTTTGAACATGTTCAAAAAAACCCCGGGAGGTCGGTCGTGACAGTCTGGTGACTCTACTGGGGAGTTTCTGTTTTTAAAAGTGGACTTAAGCCAATGTTTGCCCTATTCAAAAATAATTTTTTTTTGACAGCAAGGAGTCCAGGGATGATCCTAACATTAAAGTGTTATATGTTCTTACGGGTTCAAATCGATTGATTTTAAATTGTTGTGCATGTTGTAATAATTTAGCACTACACTGTTGCACACATAACCACGCTGCCAGACCTGAGCCGCAACATGACGTTTTAGAATGGTGTTAAGAAAGATACGACCTCGAACGCAAGCTCGCGATGTAGAGGTTGCATTTCTTTTCCCCGAAATTCATTTCTAAAAATCGTAAAGAAATATCTTTAGCCGCTATTTGCATGACTATAAGATATTCCTTTCGATTTGACCGGAGTTAAAAGGACTTTACACCAACGCGAGACTGCGACGGTCAGACACCCTTTTAATTCCATTTTGTTGAACTAGTTTAAAATAGAAATTGAACCTCACTCTTCATGCACGTGTCGTTGTGATTGACATTGTTCAATGAAAGGTATATATTCCATCCCTCCTTATTTTATTATACAGTCTACTTATTTATTTGATTTGTTACTAACAGGCCACCCGTCGATTGCATTCTATACACGATGGGAAGAGCTGATGTCCAATTCGTCCCCACTCCCAAAAAAGAGCTTCTAGCATGGTGGAACCAACTCGACCAAAATGGCCAGCAATATGTCAAAGCAATAATCGATTGCCTACTTCCACTATTCAAAATCAATATTCATTCCAGCATGATGCAAGCACTAGCACATTTCTGATGCCCACAGACATCCACTTTCATATTCGGCAAATTTGAGATGACTCCGACTTTGGAAGAGTATAGTGTTGCCATTGAAAAACCTTTGGGATCTGAGCTCACCAAACCTCTTTTAAGCGTGTCCCCTCTACCCAAATTATGTCAATTTTTGCGAACCAAGAGCGATACTGTGAAGAGAGTCATTAAAGCTCACTGTAATGCATGTCCATGGTTTTTCTTAAATGAATATTTTGAAAACCAACCTATGAGCCAAAAAGCCAAAATTTTTATCATTGCTTTTATCAGGTGCGTCCTTTTTTCCCTATCGCAGAAATTCAATAAACCCCTCGATTGCTTTTGTGGCCAAACAAATTTGCACCGGCTTGAGTTATGTTAATTCGGTTTTGATACAAACATTTTTGTTTTTAAATCGTTTTAAACAAAATGATGATAAAATCATGCGGGCTGCCCCAGAAATTTTGCAAATCTGGTTTTTATCCCATCTGAGAGAATTCGGGCACATAATGCAACTTTTTCAAATCGACAACCTCATGCACCCGATACAAAGATTTGAAGTCCTAAAAAGTCATTCCCCTAATAAGGATTACACCACATGGATAAATTTTTTGAAAGACCCCAATCCCAGAGCATTCATATGGTATACTAAATGGTTCCATGAGAGTCAGGCTCGATATGCTCACCAGTTCCATAACCCCATTCCGCTGCTCGGTTTATCAGGCATCATCGCATACTACCCATACTGGGTTTCTCGCCAATGCAGAGCCCTCCAAGCAATTCCATTGCCTCTCAAAATAGACATGTTTTGAGTTCGGTTCACCCGCTCGAACTACAATTATGTTGACGAAATTCGCACCATCCAGGGGATATGGATTGAATGACATCCTGGTGCCTAAGCTATTGGAGGGACAGGAAAAAGTTCACCATGCCTCTTTATTCTACATTACACATCACCAAATCCCGATAGATTTTCAACCAAAGGTCCCAGATGTAACCAACAAGTCCAGTCGCCAAGCACAAATTAATTAACTTGAAAAGTCTATAGGGACGAAGGATACGCTTATTGCGGAGCTTGTCCGTGAAAATAAGCGACTCCGAGAGACTGGAGCTTCCCTATCATTTATAGAATGAGCATCTGGGGATAGCGCCCTTTTTGTTAAAAGCCCCGTATTTTATTTTTAGTATTGATATTTAGGGAGTTTATTTTCCTTCTTTAAAAGTATTTTTAGGTTATAATATTGTTAATATAACGCAGATCGTTTTTATGCCTTATATAATTTTTTTGCAACTTCACGATATCATCGCGGCCATTGGCCTAGTGGTATCCGAGTGTAAAGCCGAACGGTCCGAGGCGACTAGGGTTCAAACCCCGGGGATGTCACCTGTAATGTTTATATTAATAAAAACATTTTTTCTCATTTTTTTTACAAATAAATAAAATATGCAATAATATTGTGATTAGGTCATGAAATGATTCTTTATTAGACATTATACTCATTCATTTCAGCATTTTCACAGGTAGTTACAAAAAAAATGGCCGAAGAAAACGCCCGCCTCGATAATATGGAAAGCCAAATGAAAATGGTTTTCAACGCACTCGAAAACATCACCAAGCAAATAGAATCCATCAATGGCAAGCTCACGCTTGCACCTGCAGCAATTGAGGTGATGTTACCACCACCTAGTGATGGCCACGGTTCAGAACCGGCCGGTTCCAGTTCGGAATTGGCAGTTCCGGTTCGTGCCCAAGCATGAATCGGCTGGTTCCGGTTCAGGTTCGGAACCGGTTCATAATTTTTTTTTCTATTTTGTTTTCCTTTTCCTTTTCTTTTTTTTTCTTTTCTTCCTTCGCTCCACCAGCCAAAGCCGAGGCCGGCGGAGGTCGCCGGCCTCAGGTGAGGCCGCCTTCGCCGGCGTCGGGCAAGGGCCGCCCTCGCTTGGGATGGGCGAGGTCGAACCCTCGCCAAATCTGGTGAGGCTCGACCTCGCCGGCAACTGGCGAGGCCAGCCTCGCCCGACGCCAGCGAGGTCGAACCCTCGCCAGATCTGGCGAGGCTTGACCTCGCCGGCGTCAGGCGAGGCCGGCCTCACCAGTTGCAGGCGAGGTAGAGCCTCACCGGCGCCGGGCAAGGCCGGCCTCGCCAGTTACAGGTGAGGTCGGCCTGGCCTGACATCGGTGAGGTCGAGCCCTCGCCCAGCCCAGGCGAGGGCGGCCCTCGCCCGACGCCGGCGAGGCCGACCTCGCCTGAGGTCGGCAACCTCCGCCAGCCTGGCTATGGCTGGCGGAGGAAGAAAAGAAAAGGAAAGGAAAAGGAAAAGAAAAAAAAACATAAAAGGAAAAACATAAAAGAAAATAATAAAAAAGTTACTGTTCCGGTGACGGAACATTATTCAATATAAATTGTAATTAAAATGTAAATTGTAATTAAATTTGGGGACAAAAAGACAAGAGAGAAAAAGAGGACTTGAACTTAATAAATTATCATTAAGCACATTACAATTCGTTACAACGATCTATAAAAAAAGAAGCACAATATATATGCCTTAAAATGACCCCAAAACCTAAACATTCCGTGCGCAGGGGACCAGAGATCATATGTCGTTAGATTATACTTCGATTTCTCTAAACTCACGTAGACGTACCCGGTATGAGAAACAAGGGTTCCCGAAATATTTGCCAACTCCAATAGTTCTTGTACTCTCAATCGTCACTACCCGTTCCAGTACCAGTACTAATACCAGTAGTGGTAGTATCTCCATCGTTAAAGAATTCGAATTCATTATTCCGATCTATCTCCTATTGCCAGTATTGAGCTTTCGTCCAATCAGCAACACAAGCTTGCATTTCCACTGATTCTGGAGCTAATCTTGAACGATGTTCGTCCAAAATATTATCTACAGCACTGAATGCTTGTTTGACCGCAACTGTGGAACAATGGGTTGAAAAAATCTATTTTGCAATAAGAGAAAGGATTGAGTATTGGCTTGCGTGCCTCTTCCACCAATCCAAAATTAAAAAATCTGTACTACCTTCGAATTCAGTAAACTCAAATGAAACGGTTAGATAAATCTTTAATTCAGAAATATTTCCTATTACTCCATTTTGTTTTTTTTGCTTATGTAATAAAAGTTTGTACCCTCTACTAATTTTACCTGTACTGTCATTTTGTATCTCCGTAGATTGAGAAGATCCAATATCACCTAAATTATATTTAGTATAAAATTCATTATATAATTCTATTATTACGTTTTTAACCTCACGTACTATGGTTGTAACATTTATCGCATTATAATGTAAACATTGATAATACGTATGCAAAAAATTACTTAAGCCATCCAATTTGCAACGCCGATCAAAAACACAGGCAACTAAATAAATAATGGGAATTTCGCTATAATAATGTAGCCACTTCATTTTCATCGCAACTATAGTATGTTATAATTCAACATTATTTTCATATTCATCAAAAATTCCGACAATATTAGTACACTTTACTAAAAATAAATGTACAGTGGGATAATAAATACCAGACAAAGTATAAGTTGCATTGTTAAAAACCTTTAAAACATCTAAAATTTTTTTGCAAATATCCCACTCTTGTGGGTATAAATCAATATGAGGTATATTATTAGAAATGAATACACATAATAAATCTTTATATGCTAAAGATTCACTAAGCAAATGGAAAGTAGAATTCCAACGAGTTGGAACATCTCTTGGAATCTTTTTGGCTTTTTGTCATTTTCTCTACAAAATCTACCCTATTCTTTCATGTTTTGAGGATGTTTCCATAAAAATTGAATTGCTGTTTTTATTAGTTGAAGAAAAATATCAAAAGTTTTCAAACCATCTTGTACACATAAATTTAAAACATGACAAACACATCTAACGTGAAAAAATTTTCCGTCAACAGCGGGTTTACAAATATTTTCTAAATCGGCAATTGAAGCGGTATTTGCTGCGGTATTATCAAAACCAATTGAAAAAATTTTATTAAGCAAATAATATTTTTCTAAAATTTGCATAATTATTCTATAAATATTATTTGCCGTATACTTATCATTGAAAACTGTAAATGCAATAACTCTTTTTTGAATACTCCACTCGTCATCTATCCAGTGACATGTTATGCCCATATAAGAATGATTTTGCCAATAATCACTCCAAATATCACTACCTATATGCACGCATCCATTAAATTGCATAAAAAAGTTTTGTAAATCTTTTTTTTCCATTTTTGTAAAGATCTTTAATTACCCGTTTAGTCAAATTTCTAGGAACATGTTTTGCTTGTGGTGCACATGCTGTTTGTACAAATTCATTAAAACTAAATCTTTCTCCAAAATTAAATGCTAAATGCTCAACGGAAATAAATTTGCCTAATTCTTCCTTATAAGTTTTTCATTAAAACGAAATAAAGGAGAAGTGTTAGGATTGACGTACCGGGAAATTTGTTGTTGCCCGATATCGATTCCCGTTTCGGTTGGATATTTGCTCCTAAGATGTTGTTTGAATGTTCCATATCCTTGTCCACCTGTATATTTATATATTTTCCCACAATATTTACAAATTATATCATACATTTTTTGACCAATATCAAATCTTTCCATTTTCGTGAAGTGATTCCAAATGTCAGATATAAATTCCCGTTTCGCTTCCTTTGTTGTAGATATGTCGGCAGGAGGATGAAGATTTTCTTACGTCGGGACGCGCTCCACATCGGGAAAAATGTTGATTTCATCATCTTGAAAATCTGTATATTCATGAGGATCAAAAGAATGATGGGATTCCGTCGCGATATTCTTACCTTTGCCAGTTGGCACTCGACTTCCACTTGCCATTTTTCGAGTGGATTGAGAGAATTGAGCGGATTAATTGGAATAATTAAGAAAGAATTGTATTGATAGAGAAAATTGAGAGAATTTAAGAGAATTTGAGAGAATTTAGAGTATTGAGAAAATTTGAGACTTGAGAGAAAAGAATTTGCGAGAATTTGAGAGAATTGTAAGTATTGAGAGAATTTGAGAGAATTTATAAGAAAAAAATGAGAAGAAAATATATGATTAAAAAAAAAAAAAGAAAAGATAACCGTTGCAATTTTGCAACGGTTAACTTTTTTTATTTTTGCCCGTTTGGGCCCCAAACGGCCGTCAGGACTTGGGATTTTTTTTTTTTGCCCGTTGCTAGGGCGGCCCTGGCAACGGGCAGCATGCTAGCAGGGCCTGCAGATGTGCAGGCCCTGCTAATGCTTTTTTTTTTTTTAATTTTGCCCGTTGCCAGGGGCTGCCCTGGCAACGAGCAACAGCTGCCAGCAGAGCTTGCAGACGTACAGGCCCTACTGCTAAAGTAAAGTCTAAAGTTTTTTTTTAAAATTTTTTTTTTCAACCGGGCTCGGAACCATTTCTGGAACCGGAACCGGGCCAGTTCCGAGCCGAAACCGGCCCGTGGCCATCACTACCACCACCGTCCACCGAAAAAGATAAAGCTTTCGCTAGCGATAGTAAAATGCCCATGCTAGAAAACGATCATCTTCCCCTGGCTGTTAGAAAAGTTGAACCTGAAAGCGCCCCGGTGACAGAGCATGACAAACGCCTTACAAAAGTTGAGGAGGTGCTGAAACAGCTACAAAACCCGCAGCATGCTGTCCCATTTAACCTGTCTATATACAAACGGATCAAAGTACCAGAAAAATTCAAGATGCCAGAGTTTGAGAAGTATGATGGCACTTCATGCCCCAGACACCATTTGCATATGTATCATGTGAGGATGACTCAGTACATGGATAATGAACCCCTTATGATTCAGATATTTCAGGCCAATCTGACGAGACCAGCTTTGACATGGTATATGTCAAAAGACGTGGATGCTTTCAAATCTCGGGATGACACCGCCGATGTATTCCTCAAGCAGTACCAATTCAATCTCGAGGTCACCTTTACTCGGGATAATTTGGAGCGCACCGAAAAGAAAAAGAGTAAGTCTTTCAAAGAGTATGCCACAAGATGGAGAAATTTGGCCACCCAAGTTACCCCGCAACTCACTGAGCATGAACAAGTGAAGTTGTTCATTAAGTCTCTTCCGTATGAATACAGACACCGCTTGGTTGGTGCCACTACCGAATCCCTTAATCGTCTTGTTCCTATGGGCGAACGAATCGAAATGGGATTACGTGACGGATGGTTTACAGACCTCGCTTCCACCAGGAGGAGGCTCAGCACGAGAAAAGAGGAAGAAACCCTAGCAGATGCAAACATTGCATACACCCAAACCGTTCAGCCTCCCCGAACAGTCAAGGTGAATAGTGAGTAGCAGCCAAGCTCAAGTCGTCAACGTCCAAAGCGATATAATAAAAGGCAATTCACTCCGTTGCCTGGATCTCCCTCTCAGGTCCTGGCTATACTTCGAAAGAAAAACCTGTTGTCTACCGAGCCGAAACGTCCTAATGTAGAAAGCTTCTCGAATTACGATCCGTCCAAGAAGTGTGACTATCACATGGGCGAGATAGGACATTCGACAAACGACTGCTATACCCTCAAACACCAAATCCAAAATCTGCTTGATACCAAAGGCTTTTCATTTCAGACATTCAAGCCAAATGTTCAAAATAACCTATTACCCGAACATGAAAATAGAATTAATGCCATATCCACTTTCGACCCTTGTCAAATTAAGAGTGAGAAGGTGTGTATTGGTAACATCTATAACGCTTTAGTGAAAGCGGACTATTATCCTACTGGTGAAGTACTGCCTTTATCCTTAATAAAAGAAAGGATTGCTAGCAGAGCGAAAGCAGGTGTGATTATGCATGTCAAGCACACCGGTATAGTGGCCACTATCTCCGAGATCATCATTAATTGGGACGAAGAACTTTCAGCCTTGAATGCCAAAACAAATACATCCAGCCCTGCACTTCTAAACGAACCTTCGTCTGATAACCCAGATGAGGAAAAAGAGTTGACAATTGAGGTACCCCTAACCAAGAGGCATATAATGATCGAGGCACCACAACCTTACCGATACGAGAATGACAAAGCAGTCCCATGGTCCTACGAAATGGAGGCTGGTCTAGTTACTAGGTCCAGACGAATGTATGCTCAAGTCGACGCACAGCCTCCGAAGCCCGTCACCGATAAAGAAGCCAAAGAATTCATGGCCATCGTCAAAACTAGTGAATATAGTGTGGTGGATCAATTGCGCAAGTTGCTCACCCAGATCTCTTTATTGGAACTATTCCAAACGTCCATGAAGTATCATAAGTCCCTAATGAAAGTACTTAGCGAAGTAAACGTACCAAAGTCAATTGAACATGACAAGTTGGAAGCATTTGTGGGGTCCATCCTTCTAAAGGATCAGATAACATCCTCGGAAAAGGAGTTTCCCGCTGAAGGAAGGGGGCATACTAAAGGTCTCTACATCTCCATCAAATGGAGAAACTCCCATGTAACTCGAGTTCTTATAGACAATGGATCAGCGTTGAATATCTGCCCGCTGGCAACCCTGCACAGCCTCAATGTGGACACATCCAAACTCTGTGTCTCTAAAACATCAATCTGGGCGTTTGACGGAATGAAGAAGGACACCGTAGATGAGATCGACCTTGATATCTAGATCGGTCCATCAGTATTCAACATTCTATTTTAAGTAATGGACATCCCCACTGCATTCAGCTTTCTACTGGGCCATCCATGGATTCATTCTGCTGGAGTTGTACTGTCAAGCCTTCACCAAAGTGTGAAATTTATGGCTCAAGGAAAGTTGATCACAGTCCTTGGGGAGGACCATTGAATCTACCAAGAAACCGCCATCCCGTATGTTGAGCCAAGTGGTAAAGTGCAATCTAGCTATCAATCCATTGAACTCATGTCAACAGTGCACGGGTATCGAGGAACTTTTCCCCCTGCCCCTGATGTGTCAAAAGCCTCAATTATGATAGGAAAGGTTATGATTGGAAATGGCTTCACTCTAGGCCAAAGACTTGGCAGAGGAGGCCGGGTTATCCAAGAGCCTATTCAAGCCGCCAGGAATCATCATACGGCTAGCCTAGGGTATCGCGAAGGAAACTTACAGGTTAACAAAGGGCACGCGAGGGGTCAAACTGGCTTGTTATTTCCCCATATTCTGGAGACCTTCTCGTCGCCTGCTAAATTGCTGCAATATGAGAAAATTTATCTTAATCGCTCAGGAAAATCAGAAGAGAAGTTCAAGTAGCTTGCTGAATATTCAAGTCATCGAAGCTTCTCGGCTCCTCCTACAAATGTTGATACTAACCGACATCAGAACTCAGATAAGCTCCCTGTTGAAGAAGATTGTGGACTAGAAGAAGCGGTTGATAGTGTGGTCGCCCTATTTGACGACATTCTTATAGGAGCCATACACGAAGACTCAACCTCATAAACGAGTGCCTACCCGCTTGATTTGTTTGCACGTTTACGGCATCAGTTAGGCAAGTTATAGGATTTGCTAACATCTTTAATGGATACCATGCATCAAATCTCAGACATGTCATCACCGTCGTCTGATTAGGAGCAGGTCACTCAAGAAAATGGATTCGGAGGAAACCCACCGTTAGGGGTCATTCTTGACACGATTTGGCGAGACATCCAACTCTTACAGTGGCAGAGCAATGTACGACGATACTCGCCGGTTCTCAAATCCATAGAAGTGATATTTCCTACCCTTTTGCGGAAAGGGTTAATCGTAAGGAGGCCAAAACACCCTACTCTCGAACACTTCATCAACTATGACTCCTTCAAGTCCTATGACTATCATTCGAGAGAGATTGGGCACTCGCTGGATGATTGCGATGCTTTGAAGAATAGAGTTCAAGACTTACTGGACGCCAGGGCATTCACTTTTCGCGCCCCATGACTGTGTCATGGTGAAGATGATCTGTTGGTTGTACCTAGCCTTCGAGCTGCTGCTCTCGAGCTTTTTGATGCGGTGCGTAAGGGAAAGGCGATTATGGATGCCCTGGGCTAGCCCAGTTGTAAGTTCGACTATTACGTTGACTACCAGTTCCCATCAAGTTTTTATGAAGACCAGCAGAATAGCATTTCCAGCGGGTGAGATGACATGGAAAAGCTGACACCATTAAAGAGAAGGCCGAGGAGCTGGATTTCTAGAACGATACTTTCGAGAATTTCTTCGTCGGGGCGATAGACGAAGGACCGGTAGTGGAAATGGACGCAAGCCCGCTTGAGTAGAGTTCCTCTTCTCTCTTTGGCATGAACCCCTGGAAAAGGGGCTATCATTGTGTTTTATTTTTGTTATCTTGTCGTCATTTCTGTTGGAAGAAATGTCTTTTTCGAATTCCCCCCCTCTGTGGAGGTTGCAAATCCATGTATTGTAAATAAATAATGTTTTGATGGCATGAGCTAGTATCCCAAACCAGCCCGTTGATGATAACCAGCTATGAAAAGGAATGTATTCTGAGGTCCGGGCTATCTCATGTTTCCTCATCTTAAAAGCTTTTCGAAAATTAAAGACACTTTTACTATTTTGTCAAAAAAAAATGTTCTAAGAGGAAAAGGATAATGAAAAATCCATATCCCCATTTGTTTTTCTAATCAATTTACCCTGTGTTCCAAGCGTGATCTTGCAACTTACGAGGGAATTAGTGCGGTCCAGCCTGATGATGGAGATACTCACAATAGTGATTCAGATAACTCAAGCGATGACCCTGTAGAAATCCAAAGAAATTGGGAGCAGTACGAACAATTCAAACCCCTTACAACCAAAGACACTGTTACCATCAATTTGAGTGATACTCAAGATCCAAAAGAAGTCAAAATTGGAGCCAACCTTCCTGAAGAGAAAGCCATGCTTATAATTGCTCTTCTCAAGGATTACCAAGATGTCTTCACATGGTCTTGCTCTGATATGCCAGGATTAGACCCTTGGATTGTTGAGCACAATTTGTCCACCAATCCTGACATACCTCCCAAGAAGCAAAAGTTACGAAGGACCAAACTCGAGTTGTCGAAAAAGATCGAAGAAGAAGTGATGAAGCTGTTGAAAGTAAGGTTCATCGAGGTTTCACAATACCCTAATTGGGTAGCAAACATCGTGCCAATAAAAAAAAAAGGTCGAATTCGAGTCTGTATTGATTACCGTGACTTGAATAAGACCAGTCCAAAAGACGACTTCCCACTCCCCCACATAGATGTTCTTGTGGAAAATACTGCTAGATTCGAATTATTTTCTTTTATGGATGGATTCTCCGAATATAACCAGATAAGAATGAATGAGGAAGACAAGGAGAAAACTGCGTTCATTATTCCATAGGGGACCTTTCAGTATAGAGTTATGCCTTTTGGTCTGAAGAATGCCAGCGCAACATATCAACGTGCTATGGTCACTTTCTTTTATGACCTAATGCACAAAGAAATTGAAGTCTATGTTGATGACATGATCTCCAAGACTAAATGCGGAAAGGACCACATTGAAGCCTTGAATAAACTATTCAGCCGGTTGCGCGAGTTCAAATTACGCCTAAACCCTGCAAAGTGAATATTTGGGGCGACCTTTGGTAAGTTACTCGGGTTCATCGTGAGTAGCAAGGGAATCGAGGTCGAACCCTCAAAAGTCAAAGCCATATGTGAATTGCAACCCCTATCCACAGTCAGGGAGATCAGAAGCCTTTTAGAAAGGCTAAATTATATCGTTCGATTCATCTCCCAACTCTCTGAGACTACATGACCTTTCTTCAAACTCCTCAAGAAGGATGCCAAGATTAATTGAGATGAGGACTATCGGGAAGCATTTGAAAAACTGAAGCAGTATTTGATGAATTCCCCGGTATTAGTGCCACTAGTCCCGAGACATCATTTGACTCTCTACTTAACGATTCGTTACGAATCATTAGGAGCCCTGTTAGCCTAGAGCCACCCTGATGATGGAAAAGAATGAACCATCTATTATCTGAGTAAGAAATTCACCATCTTGGAACAAAATTATTCTGAATCAGAAAAAACCTGCGTCGCACTGGTATGGGTGCTACATAGGCTCCGACAATATACCTTGCACCACCAGACATTTCTAGTAACTGAAAATGACCATATCCGGTATCTGCTTAACCGACCGACGTTAGTAGGAAATTTAGCCAAATGGCAAATTCTGATTTCAAAATTTGACATCTAAATATCATCACAAAAATCGGTGAAGGGTCGAGTGATCGCTGATATGTTAGCTGAATGCCCTGGGGAAATACATAAAGATGATCTTCCAGATGACCGTATTTTATCAACGGAGGAACACACATGGACCATGTTTTTTGATGGAGCAATAAACCTGTTTAGTTCTGGCACCGGGGCGGTCTTGATATCCCCAGATGGGCAGCATTATCCAGTAGCCGCGAAACTGGTGTTTCCTTGCACCAACAACATCACCGAGTATGAAGCATATATTCTCGGCTTACAAATAGCAATTGACATGAAAATAGCCAAACTAAAAGTATTCGGCGATTTTGTCTTAATCATACTCCAGACTGTGGGCGAATGGAAGACTAGGGATACTAAACTAGTACCCTATCATGACTATTTGGATTAGTTGGTTTCAGTATTCGATGATATTTCATTTGAATACCTGTCTAGATCTCATAACCAATTCGCCGATGTGCTGGCTACACTGCCGTCCATGTTACAGGTTACCAATGGTTTGGAAATAAAACCTCTGAAAATTGAAGTCCTGACCAGACCAGCCCATTGCATGATTGTGACCAAAGAACCCGATGGTAAACCATGGTATTACGATATCATAAATTTCATTAAGGAATAGCAATTCCCCGAAGGGAGTAGCCCTGCAGACAGGAGATACATAATGAAGATGGCAACAAAGTTTTTTGTCGAGGGTGAGAACTTGTACAAGAGATCCTACGATTCTGTTTTGTTAAGGTGCGTGGACGTGACTAAAACAACACGTATCATGTAGGAGTTGCACGAGGGAGTATGTGGGCCGCACATGAATGGGCACATGTTGGCCAGGAAAATAACAAGATTGGGTTATTACTGGCTTTCCTTAGGAGGTGATTGCATCCGACATGTTCGAAATTGTTACCGTTGTCAGATCCATAGAAATAAGGTAAATGCCCCTCCAACAGAATTACGCCAATTGTCTAAGTCATGGCCATTTTCAATGTAGGGCATCGATGTAATCGGTCCAATTAATCCGAAAGTATCAAATGGACATCGTTTCATCTTGGTCGCAATTGATTATTTCTCTAAGTGGATCGATGCCACGTCATATACCAATGTTATCGCTCGGAATGTGATGAAATTCATCAAACGAGACATAATTGCCCGTTATGGCGTCCCTGAGGCCATTGTTACAAATAACGGGACAAATCTGAATAACAAGCTTGTTGATGATTTACTCAGTGAATTCAAGATCCATCATCTAAATTCATCTCCTTATCGTCTTCAAATGAATGGGGCTGTTGAAGCTACCAACAAAAATATCAAGAAAATCTTAGCAAAAACTGATGAGAATTACCGAAATTGGCATGAAAGATTGCCTTTTGCGTTAATGGCGTATCGAACATCAATTTGAACATCTACTGGGGCAATCCCTTTTTCCCTAGTGTATGGCATGGAAGCAGTCCTGCCTGTCGAGGTGGAAATCCCTTCACTACGGGGTATTGTCCCAAGTGAAACTATCTGAGGCGAAATGGAAGCAACAAAGACCAGAGCAGCTAAATATGATTGATGAAAAGTGATTGAAGGCTCTTTGTCATGGGCAATGTTATCAGCAGAGGGTAGTTAGATCATTCAATCAAAAGGTACGCCCAAGACACTTCGAAGCAGGCGATCTCATCTTGAGGAAAGTGCTGCCACTACCTTCTGAGCTCGGAGGTAAGTTCGTTCCAAACTACATTGGTCCCTATGTTGTGAAAAAGGCACTCCCCGGAGGGACTTTA
This sequence comes from Syzygium aromaticum, assembly GCA_024500025.1. Lineage (NCBI taxonomy): Eukaryota > Viridiplantae > Streptophyta > Magnoliopsida > Myrtales > Myrtaceae > Syzygium > Syzygium aromaticum. Next base: position 25,372,134 of record CM044885.1, read on the forward strand.
ATTTTGATTGAGATGGATGGGCGCCAATTTTCCAACTCAGTCAACTCTGATGCAGTGAAGAAGTACTATCCTTGAAACAATTTCTATGTTTCTATTGATGACAAGGGAATTGGCAGAAAAGTTATTGATAAGAATACTCCTACGATAAGTCTAACTGGAAAGGACTTCGCATAGGACAATGTAACGTCAAAGTTGATCCTGGCAATCACGGAAGTATTAATGGTAGCCATGCTCACATCTGTCGAAGACCTTTAAAATAGAGATTAGCTTTGCTACGAAGTTCCCCATGCAAGCAATTGCACATGCCTTGTGCAGTCAGGAATCAAAACATCCACGAGAAACCCCTCAACATGATGGAACCGCATTGACACAGCTTGCACTGACAATAGAACCCTCTATTCGGGAGCATCCCTAATTATAGAGGATTTCATTCGAGTTTCGAGATCAAGAGTATGGAGGAGTAAACCGATATAGAGAATATTGAACAAAGTAAAGAGGAGAAAAGACTCCGCTAGCTGTGAAGACAAAATAAAAGAAGGGTAATTTTGTATCGTTCTCAATTTACTCTCAAACATCTCATTGCTAACATAAACTCATGTTTTGACAAAAGGGAATTATTGACATTCGAGAGAACTCAAGAAGTTATCAATCTAGTCTTAAATAAAGGGAATCATGAAGGGTAATGTTGTATTGTTCCCAATTTCTGTCCCTCAAAGAGCCATTCATTAACATGGTCTTTCTTATTACCTTGTAGGTTTACCTTGCCATTGCAGCATAGGTAAGTATCTCATTTGTTACAAACTTTTCACATGAAGATAGAAAAAAAAAACAAGAAGGAAGAAACGTGTCAAAATAAATAAGTGTTTAACCTTCCTCCAAGTGCGTTGCATATCTTTTGAGAAGAACTTTGCACGGTAATTTTACCTGTTTAATTCACCAATTCACTGTGGAAATCTTGACAATTCGACGAACGGTGTTGAACTGCTTTGATGTATTGAATGAGAGGTGTTAGGATGAGGAAAGACAATTCTTAGTCTATACACATTCTCACGTACCAAACCCTTGCAAGATGAGCAAAAATGTTTCATTTCTACAAGGTAAAGAGATTTCTCGCATAAAGTACGGTAGCCAAAATGATGAAAGGCAATTCATTTTTCTTTGCCCCATACACTACCATTGATCCTTTGCTTGACCATTTTTGAGCCCGCACATTCGAAAATTCATTCTAAATCACCCATGTCAAGAACTACCCCACATTGGGGCAGCTTGAGATAAATCAGCATCACAGGAAGGATTCAAACTCAGAGGAAACAAGAAAAACATCCATTCCCTTCGATCACCACCCTTCTAACTTCTATCTAGTCGCCTTCATGGAGTTGATGGTCCTTGACAAGATCCTCCAAGACAAGCACACTATCGACGGCAAGACGGTCGAGGCTAAGAGGACTTTATCAAAAGAGAAGCAGCAAACTAAAGCCTGTCCAAAATGCCAATATCTCATTGATAACAGTGATGTTTTCACTTGCGAGCTTAGTATAACAAGAAAGATGAGGAGTTTGTAATATCTAAAATTTCCTATGATCATCAGCCGCAACAGTTCGCACAAGGTGAAAAAGATGAATAAAAATTTTCTTACTCTCAATTGCATTAATCTTTAAGTGTTATTATTGCAGATAAACTCTCGCGATAATTTAAATGCCCTAGGATGATGAAGAGTAATTCTTTTTCTATCCCATACATTTATATCCCTTGCTAGCCCAATTGAGCCAGCAATTTCATTTCGTACGAACCCAGTTGGTGATTATCCTCCACGCTGGGGCAAAGCAAAAGTCATCACAGTTTGAGCATCAAGGTCCAAAGTATCGAATGAAGATGAAGGTTCCAAGAGCCTAATAATATTATGTTCAAATTTGTTTAGGCTAGTCCTGACAACACCAAAAAAACAACACAAATGCTGAAAACTAGGGGCATAAAAAAGCAGTGTGCTTGGTAAAAGCAAGGCTAATGCCCATGAATAAAAAACAAAGAAAAAGAAAAAGGAGAAGAAGAAAAATGATGAAATGATGAATAGACGATCCCAAAGGGTTTAAACTTGAGTTTTTCTTTGATACAAATCTCCACTTTAGGAACTCTGTCTTGACAAAGATCTATCATGATAGATGAAGACAAACCTATTCTGGAGAAAAACAACTGATACAGAGATAGAATGGTATCCAGGAAAATGTTTGACGCAGAAGCTCCTCAAGAAAAAGTTGTTAAAGAAGCTAAAGCACGGGATTTCCTAGGGAGTTTTCCAAAAGAATCCTGACGGCTGAGAAAAGACTAATGGTAATGCCCAAATGATCACCGATTCTCACCCCCTACACACATTTTTTGAGCCCAACGATCATTTCTTTTCTCAACCTGTGAACCAAGCCCACGTTACATCCCTCATAAAGTCTCTTCTGACTATGGCACTTTGATTAACGTGGAATTTCAAATGTTTATAAATAATGCTCGAGGAAGTGCGAACAAGACTACTTTTATCTCGTTTTGCAAGGTTCTTAACTTGTAAACTTGGAGATGATTGTAGAATATTTTCTTTCATAGCCTTGACTTGGACAGTCACCTTTTGTTAAGCTATTGACCAAGCCAGCATTACGATCCTGAAAAAGACCTCTCAGATTGGCAGCGTCATACCGCTTGCGAGAAAACTCAGACCCTTGCTGATATGATAGCGGTCAAATTGAGTGTTCTCGATGCTCCCACCTCAATGGACGGGACAAATAACTCTTTTCAACGAGAGCGAGCAGAAAATCCTTTCTAACTGAAGATCTCTCGTTCAGCATCTCGAGAAGTCCACCTTGGGAGTGAGAATTGTTTTGATTGACCATCGGTGACTGTTTGGTGATGCAAACATGGCAAAATCTCTTTGCATAAACACACATTCTGGAATAGCCTAACTTGTCTATCCCTGATGAAGGCATGCATGCTTGTGCTAATTGTCTTTGACAACTCAGATTTTAATCCCCAGTGATGGAACACGAAAATTCGGGCACTAGAGAAGCCCTCATTGTCACCCAAAGAGAGATGCCCTGAAAAAGGTCGGTTATTCAGCAGATGGTGCATCAAACCTCTGGGAGACATGCCCTTAAGAGTCCGGAACATGCCTAGGTAAGTATTCTCTACCCCTGCCTGGTTCCAAAAAAATCCATGTACCTACGATTGTTATGGTACCCTTCGAACATTGGACTGACCTCTTTGTTCACCCTCTTGAGTATAGGACAGACCCCCCTCTGTTCACATCAAACCCTCGGACGAGGAGCCCCAGGTGCTCATTGTTTGAGTCTTCCTAAGACCTGCTGGCGAGGACCCACCTGGCAAATCATTAAATCCTCGGACGAGGACCTCCAAGTACCCTTTGAACATTGGATCGTTTCTCTGTTCACCAAAGCTATTAAGCGCACCAGTCAAGGCGACCGAAGAAAAGTTCGGGTCCTAGACAAACAATTTCCCTCGTCAAGGCGACCGAAGAAAGGTTCGGGTCCTGGACAAAGAAAAATCCAATCGAGGCGACCAAAGATAGATTCGGGTCCGCGACGAGTGAAATCCAGCTGGCGACCGAAGAAAGGTTCAGGTTCTGTGCAAGCGATTTCCCCCTAGTCACGGCAATCGAAGGTAAGTTCAGGTCCGCAACAAATGAAATCCTGTCAAGGCGACCGAAGATAGGTTCAGATCCTAGGCAAGCGATTTCCTCCAGTCAATGCGACCAAAGAAAATTCGGGTCCTAGACAAACAATTTCCCTCGTCAAGGCGATCGAAGATAGGTTCGAGTCCCAGACGAAGGAAATTCAGTTGAGACGACCGAAGACAGGTTCGAGTCCTCGACACATGATACTAACTATCTGGAATTACTCTACCCTTCGGCAAAGTAAGTAGCCCCAGGTATGTTTTTATTTGTTTTAGCACGCATCATCTTATTGCATCAAAAATGGGACTCACAGTCTCGCAAAAATAGCATATATTGACCATGCATGGGCCAAATTTAGGTGTTATTTTATCTTTAAACGTAACCTCTACGAGCTCAACCTCTGCGAGCTCACCTTCAAAGAGGGCAGCTGTTGACACTTATTTTTAATTTGCCCAAAAAAAATTAATTGCACAAAATTTAGGAATCAAATTTCTTTTATTCCTAAAACAAAAAAAAATTGTTAAATGCATTGCATATAGAAATTAGGCATATTTGCATTAATAAGATCTATTAGAGAAAATTTTCTATTAAAAAAAATCATCATAAAAAAAATTTCAAATTTTCCAAAAAAAAAAATCG